>CM057454.1:221045000-231045000 GCA_016271365.2 Neoceratodus forsteri | reverse complement strand
CACAAGTCTTACAGGTGCATTGGTTGCAGGGTCGTGTGCCATTGTGTGACATGGTATTCTGTTCTGGTGAAAGTTTGCTCCTAATAATCAGTCTGGCTAAATTTGGTGGTTGTTTAAAAGATAGTAGTGGTAGCTCCTTAAAAATACAATTAAGGGTTTCATCCTCACTAAATATTTGGTGGAGGTCTTTAATAATCTTACGAAGAAGTTCAGGGTATGGATGATATGTGACTACTAAGGATATTCTGTCTGTAGTTGTCTTTACTTTATATTTGAGCAGTTGTTGTCTTGGTACTTTATTTGTTTATTTGTTTATTGAATTCTCAGCTTACAACCTTTGAGCTAAAAGCTCATTTACAAAGGTTCCACATCAGGAAAATAAGGGGAATGTACAATAGTAAACACAGGGTAACAAAGAACTAAAACAATTAACAATGGTAGAATAACTATTAAAGAACATGGGATAGGGATAGAACCTTAGCAGACAGGCAATGACAGAACAGCAGGAGCAACAGCACGGGACAGTAGGGAGAATAGGAGGGTGGGAGGTTTAAGAGTGAGGGTGGGGAGGAAGAGGGGGTGTTCAGCTTGCAGTAACCATGGGTTAGGGGTTATCTTGTCAGAAAGAGGATGTGGGAGGGGGAGGACAAGGGTTGCGAGCATGGTGAGGGCATGGAGACCTGGGGAAAAGAGGTAGGGTCCGTGACTGGGCAAGGGTCAGAGGGAAAGGGGTTGGGGAGGAGGGAAGGAGAGGTAAGTAGCGAATTAGGTGCTAGCGAAGTGAAAATTGGTGGGGTTGTCGGGGTTTTAAACAGGAGGGTTGGTCAGGTAGAACAGGTACATTTCCCTTGTGAGAAAAGGTGGGATCTAAGTGCAGATTTGAATGAGCCAATTTTGCTAAGTGTGGCTAGTTCTGTTGGGAGTGAGGAAAGCCATAGCAGGGCCCGGTATTCGAAGGATCGCTGACCTTGGGTGGTGCGACGATAGGGGATCTTATTTGGTTGTTTAACCAGGTATAGCACACTAAGCTGAAAGCTTTTTTACAGGAGCGACCTGGGAGCACAAGGAGGTTAAGTGACTTGCTCAGGGTCACACAGTATGCAAGTGGAAGCCATGGGATTCAAACCCCAGGTCTGGTCTGCTGGATGTCACCAGATTTGCAGCTCAGAGCCTTAGACCACTGCGCTATACTGCCTCTCTTGACTGATCTCTTGATATCTTGATGGAGATCTTATTGGATGTCCTTGTAGTCCTAGTTGGTGCAACCTGGTACTTGAGTTGTACATTCTGTTATCCTGTCAATTTCTCTGGAAGAGTGTCCCTGCTCAATAAAGGTGTTTTTCAACATAGCCAAATGTGTATCTCTGTCATCCTCATTTGAACAAATACGGTGACATTGGAGTGACAGTACATGACAGATTCTTTTGTGTTGTTTGGGTGATTACTTTTCTTGTGTAGATATCTCTGTCTGTCTGTTGGCTTCATGTAAATACATGTATGTAAGGTTTCATCATTAATGGTGACCATAGTGTCCAGAAATTTAACCTTGGTGGTAGAATACTCCAGGGTAAGCTTTATGGTAGGGTGGAGATTATTAAGTTTGTGATGAAAATCTTTGAGCGCATCTGTGCCCTCCATCCAGATGATAAACAAATCATTAATGTAACGGAAATCAGCTAGTCGTTTATGGGGACACTGCCTTAAAAAATCCTTCTCCAAGTCTGCCATAAAGAGGTTAGCATACTGTGGTGCCATCTTGGTGCCCATTGCTGTTCCCATAGTTTGAACATAATGTTTACCGTTGAAGTTGAAGTTGTTATGTGTCAAAATGAATTCCATAAGTTCTCCCACTAATTCAGGGTTGATGTTTTGTTCTTGTCCTTTCTCCTGTATGTATTTAAGGCGTGCTGTAATGCCATCTGTGTGTGAAATATTAGTGTAGAGGGATGTTACATCCATTGTCACTAAAATGGTATCAGGTGGTAAATCCTCATAACCAGAAAGTACACACAAAAAGTGCATAGTGTCCTGGATATAACTGTCTCTTTCCATAACCAGCGGTTTCAAAATGGTCTCTACAAACCCTGAGATCCCCTCAGTCAAGGTACCAATACCTGAGACTATGGGTGCATATCACTGTCATACCCTCTCTAGCACACTGCACTGACAATATAAGCATACACATTATATAAATACATATATTTCTATATAACAAACCAATCACACACACACACAAAAAAAAAACTAAACAAGATAGACAGCTATGTGGGGAGTAGTGCAATGTAATGGCTGTGGGGCAGCAGTCTTCCGGGAGTCTTTCTGGAGGCTGAGATGCTGCCCTGTTTGCAGACAACTATCTGCCCTGAGAGAGAAAGTTGCCTGTCTTCAGGCCGCGCTGGACAGTAGAAAGGGAACCTCCTCCATCCAGGGAGCACCAGAGCCACCACCACTACCTCAGAGGCTGCAACGAAAGCACAGCAGTTGGAACACAGTGGGTTCAGGGAGGGTAAGGGTGGTGGAACAGAGGCACACCCAGTCAGTTGTTCTACTCCACAATCCATACACCATTCTGGGAGAGCATAGTTCCCCTATGGATGCACCTGCAGAGGAGACTAAGGAGGGTGCAGACAACTGTCACAAGGGAGGCCCTCAGGAAAGAGGCAGAGGGCACCACAGGGAAAGGAAGCAGCTCCTGGTGGGGGACTCAATTATTAGGGGGATAGAACTGGGGGGAGCAGGGAAAACTGAAGTAAGGTGCCTGCCTGGTGCCATGGCTTGGAGGGACAAGAAGCGAATCCTTGGGATCATGAGAACAGTTGCATGGGAGTCTGAGCTGGACGTCATTGTCCACCTAGGGATAAATGACTTGGCTCATCATGAGATTAGAGAAGTGCAGATGGACTTTGTAGAGTTGGGGAGGGGCTTAAGACAAGTAGCCCGCACAGTATCCATCTCAGAGGTGCTGCCTGTCAGTGGCATGGGTGAGGCGAGGGTACTTTGCACCATGCAGTTTAACGAATGGTTGAAAATGGTGGAACAGGGGTTTGGCTTCATTGGGGACTGGGGTTCCACTTGAGGGACACCAGCCTATACTGGCAGGATGGTCTTCATCTGTCCAGGAAGGGAACAAGTCTTTTAGGCAATCAGTTTAAATGCTTCATTGGCAAGCTTTTAAACTAGTCAAGGGGAGGCACTGATAAGCAGCAGGAAAATCCCAGCCTCCCCCTACAAAACAGGGTACTAAATGAGAAAAAGACCAAGGCAGAAAGGTCAGTGAGGGATGCTGCTACAGAAGGTAAAGCCATCAAAAAATGGACAGCAATGAGTACCAATGCCCGTAGTCTGGGTAACAAGCTTCCTGAATTAGTGGCCTTGATGGAGGAGGAACAGCTGGATATCGTGGCAGTCACAGAAACATGGTACACACAGAACCATGACTGGGACATAAACATACCAGGATACACTATCTACAGGAGGGACAGGGATGGTAAAAGAGGAGGAGTAGCTCTCTACATAAGAGAAGGAATCAAAGCAACAGAACAAAAAGGTAAACAGGGAGGAGAAGAAGCAATGTAGGTCAGTTTGGAGGCAGGCAATGGCACCACCATCCGCACAGGGGTTGTATACAGACCCCCCTCTCAGGGGGAGGAAATGGACAAGGAAATGATAGAAAGTATATGTAGATTTGCAGATAAAGGGGAGATATTGCTGATGGGTGATCTGAATATGCCAGATGTTAACTGGAGTGTAGTTGCTGCAGCCACTTCTAAGAGTGGGGTTATTCTAGATGCCCTACAGGGGGCATGCCTTAGACAACTAGAGATAGAGAAAGGATCACAGATGTAGAAGTGGGTAGCCATCTGGGAACTAGCAACCATTGAACAGTATGGTTCACAATAAACAAAGCAATAGAGTCAAGCCATACAAAGGCAAAAGTACTGGACTTCAGGAGGGCTGACTTTGGCAAAATGGGTGAGTGCTTAAGGAATGCACTAGCAAATGGACAGGAAGGAGGGGTGGCAAAACAATGGGGAATAATAAAAACTGCCATCACAGAGGTAACAAGCCTTTGTGTGAAGCAAATAAACAAAACAAAGCAATGTAAGAAGCCACTATGGTTCTCAAAGGAGGTGGCAGTGAAGGTTCAAGAAAAAAAGAAAGCATTCAGAAAGTACAAGGAATCACAGAAGGAGCAGGACATATAATTGTATCAGTTAAAGCAAAAGGAAGCTGGGAAGGCAGTCAGAACAGCAAAGGCCCAAGCTGAGGAAAAGACAGCCAACTCAGTTAAGAAGGGGGATAAAACCTTTTTTAGGTACATCAGGGAGCGAAGGAAGACTAAGGGAGGGATAGTGAGGCTTAATAAAGGGGAAGGGGTGGGCAGAGGGTGACTGTGAAAAGGCAGAGATACTAAACAAATATTTTTGCTTAGTATTTACAAAAGAAGAGGGGGAGGTACCTAAAACAAACAATAGAAACACTCTGGCTACAGAAGTTGATATCAGCCCATGTACAGAAGAAAGGGTTCTGAAAGAACTCTTAAAGCTGAAGGTGGACAAAGCAATGGGGCCTGATGGGATTCATCCCAGAATTCTAAAAGAACTAAGGGTAGAACTAGTGACACCACTGACTACCCTCTTTAACAAATCATAGGAGGATGGGGTGGTACCGAGGACTGGAGGAGGGCAGATGGATTCCCTTCACAAAAGTGGAGCAGGGCAGAAGCAGGAAACTACAGACCTGTTAGTTTAACCTCAGTGATAGGGAAAATGATGGAATCAATTCCGAAGGAAAGAATTGTTGAGTACCTAGAGGCCAGAGGGGCACAGGACCCAAGGCAGCATGGATTCACAGTGGGAAGATCATGCCAGATGAATCTAATAGATTTCTTTGACTGGGTGACCAAAGTAGTAGATCAGGGAGGGGCTGTGGACATGGCCTGCCTAGACTTTAGCAATGAATTTGACTCAGTCCCACACAAAAGATTAATATACAAGTTAGCCAGCCTGGGAGTGGGCCCCAAGATGATAGCCTGGGTAAAGAACTGGCTCGAGAATAGGACACAGAGGGTAATAGTAAATGGAGTCCACTCTGAAGAAAGGGGGTTACTAGTGGGGTGCCACAGGGTTCGGTAGTAGGACCGGTCCTCTTCAATGTCTTTGTAAGCGACATTGCAGAGGGACTGGAAGGAAAAGTATATCTCTTTGCAGATGACACAAAGATCTGCAACAGAGTTGATGCACAAGGTGGGGTGGAAAGGATGAGAAGGGACTTGGCAAGGTTAGAGGAATGGTCAAATGTATGGCAGCTTAGATTTAATGCTAAGAAGTGCAAGGTAATGCACCTGGGAAACAAAAACCCAGGGGAAGAGTACACAATGGGGGGTGAGATACTAACAACAACAAAAATGGAAAGGGACCTGGGGGTAGTCATATCAGATGACTTAAAGGTGGGCAAGCAATGTGAGAGGGCAGTAAGGATGGCTGGGGGATACTGGGATGCATAGGGAGAGGCATCACCAGTAGAAAACAGGAAGTTGTTATCCCTCTGTACAGACAGCTGGTAAGACCCCATCTGGATTACTGTGTGCAGTTCTAGAGACCCAGTCTCCACAAGGACATAGACAAGATGGAAGCTGTCCAGAGGAGGGCAACTAAAATAGTGCAGGGTCTGCACCGGAAGACATATGAAGAGAGACTAAAGGAGCTTAATATGTATAGCCTCAAGGAAAGGAGGGAGAGGGGGGACATGATACAAACTTTCAAGTACCTCTTGGGAATCAACAAAGTCCAAGAGGGTAGCATCTTTCAAAAAAAGAGGTGTGCAAGAACAAGGGGACACAATTTGAAGATAGAGGGGTGGGCGGCTCAGAGGTAATGTAAAGAAGTTTTTTTTTCACAGAGAGGGTTGTGGATGCATGGAATGGCCTTCTGGAGGAGGTTGTGGAGTCAAAAACAGTGGTTGAATTCAAGCATGCATGGGACAGCCATAAGGCAATTCTAGGGGGTGGGGGTAGAAAGAAGTAGGCTGCTGGTTAACTAGGATCTGCAGCTTATCCATTAGGTAGGGAAATGGGCAGACTGGGTGGGCCAAGCGGTCCTTATCTGCCATCAAATTCAATGTGTCTATGTTTTTATGTCTTCCCGGATTGCCAGGTTTATGTAGTTTAGGCAGCATGTAGAATGTTCCTGGCCTTGGTTCAGCAGGGATGAGGTTGGTTAATTTTTTTTTTGGACATGGTCTGGAAAAGTTCCAATTAAGTCATGTAGTTAATTTTTATGTTTGCTTGCACGCATGTGCAAGAAACATAGTGCCATCATACAAGTTTTTGCAGGTGTGGCACCCTGACTTCCAATGCAGTCAGTGTGTTTGCAAATGCAGCCACAGTTCACCAATGAATGCTTCAGCTGTCTATGACAGCAGTTGAAAATGCAGTGGCGTACAGTTGAAAGGAAGAGACCGCTTCAATGAGTGGTGATAACGTGGTGCTGATTAGCATATTGCTGGCAATCCTTCTCATCTTTGAGGTAGGTGAGAGCAGCAGAACTCATTGCTGTCCCAACCAGATAGAGGAGAGCAGCAAAGTTTGTTGCTGTTCCATCCCCCTTCTCCAGTGTACCATCCCACGTTCTGCACGACTGTGGAAGAATATCCTGTGATTCTTCTTATCTCCCATCCCGCAGTATCGCAAAATTAGAGAGTGTTGCTCCTGGGTTATTTTTTTTTTATTCAAGAAACTTACACAGACATGGGAGAAAAAGAAAGCAACACTCCAGGAGGATGATCCTCCTATGCTATTTACTGCGCTCCCCACCCCCGCCACACACAGTATGGCTGACGGGGGTACCCAATCCCCCATCGACTCTGCGCCCTGCAACAGACTTCTAGGTGCCATGCTGGGAGCCCATCCCAGCATGGCAAAAGTCATAACGGCGACTGGGGTGCCCAATGCTCCATTGGCTCCACTCAACACCCCCCAAAGAAAACCAGATTTCCAGTTGTCATGCTGGGAGCCCACCCCAGCATGGCAAATGTCTGTATGGCTGACGGGGGTGCCCAATCCCCATCGGCTCCACTGCCCCCCCAAAAAACTTTCAGCTGCCATGCTGGGAGCCTACCCCAGTGTGGCACAAGTCCTGCATAGTCTTCCTAAAAACAAGAAAACACACACCTGAAAACAAAAAACAGTCCCTCGTTGATTGTCCTGCCCTCCCCAACCCGCACCCACCCTCTGCACATCCACTCCCCCACTCACCCCCACCCGATACTTACCTCCGGAGTCTGGCGCAATGATCTGTGGTGGACAGGGAACACGTCTGCACTCTTCAAAACCAACTGCTAACTGAAGAAATGCCAATAAGCTGTATAATCACATAAATGTTTTTTTTTCAACTTTGGTGCATATCTCGGCCATTTTGGGGGATATTTTTTACCAGATTTTCAACATGGGGTTTTTGGGGTCCCACCTCATGAACTCAGTCACTGTAATTTTGGTATTCAGTCCCAAAAGGTGATTTCGCAGTCACTGCGTGGAACCATCTTTTGGGACCCAGTAATGAAATGACAGTGTCACAATTCATGAGGTAGGCCCCCCAAAACCCTTTGTTGAAAATTTGGAGAAACAATTCCCAAAAATGACTGTTTCATTAGTGTACACTGCGCAGTTCCTACACATGCTCATAATGTTGCAAGATTTGCAATATTTTCACTCCAGATTTTCAACATTGCCATTTTAACGCGTCTCCTTATGAGCAGTACAGCTGTCATTTTTCATATCTTGCCCAAAAAGTGTTTTCGTGCATGTTGCACCCAATGGCGCGGTTGGTGTGCAATATCAATGTTAGGGACAGATTAAGAAAATCACAGTGACACTGTTCATGAGTAGAGGTCTTAAAATGGCTATGTTGAAAATTTGGTGACAGAAGTCCATACAATGACTGTGTTACGAGCGTGCATTGTGCATTTTCCATGCACCCTTGTAAATTCACGAATTTGTATTATTTTCAGTCCAGATTTTCAGCACTGGCATTTTCCACACCTTCTTTTGAACAGTACAGCTGTCATTTTTCACACCCTGACCGAAATGTGTTTTCGCACTTCCGGCGTAGAAATGCATGGTTGCTGTGGGAAATCAGTGTTCAGGACAGATTAAGAAAATCACAGTGACACTGTTCATGAGCTGAGGTCCCAAAATGCCTGCATTGACAATCTGCTCTAAAATATCCCCCCAAATAATTACATTATGGGTGTGCATTGAGCAGTTTCTACACACGCTCATGACTTCACTTTATTTTATATTTTCACTCCAGATTTTCAACATTGCTATATTTTACACCTCCCCATGAACAGTACAGCTGTCATTTTTCACATCCTGTTCAAAATGTGTTTTTACACCTGTGGTGCCAAATGGCGTAGTCAATGTGCAAAATCAGCTTTCGGCTAACAAACTGATATTGCCACTGTTCATGAGGGTTCATGAGGTTCATGAGGGTCACAAAAAAACCCTGTTGAAAATTTGGAGTGAAAATACCAACGGACGCCTGGGGCATTAGGGTTTCCCACCATAATGCCCCACCCTGTAGAGACTGACAGGTATCAGGGGTGTGACTTGGGATTGCCACTTGTAATGCTCATGCCATTCCACCCACACCCTGCAGCCAGTGAGAGGCATCAAGGTGTGCCTTGGACTCTTCGGCTCCAAAGTTCAACCCATTCTCCTATACTGCTCCCATCTTACCATATTTCCTTATGGAATGGGGTAAGCATAAGGCCCAAAGACCCCAAGGCACACCGTGACACTTGTCAGAGCCTGCAGGCTAGGGTGTGGTGAAATGGCATGGCCATTATGCCTGATGGCCCAAAGGCACACCCCAATGCCTGTCAGTCTCTGCAGGGTGGTGGTGGGGTTGGCTTCAGTTGAATACTTCACTGCCATTCCTATTATGCATCTCTAACTCCTACACTACCAATGCCAATGCCAGCAAGCAAACATTCAGCATTGACAAACGCTTGTTATATCTTGTAGTAGGGGTCACTCTCCAGTTCTCTGTAGTAGGTAAGATCTGTTAGCTGTCTGTTAGCTTCAATAATATGATCCTTTCTGTTTAAAATCACCACTGCAGAGCCTTTGTCAGCTTTTTTGATGACAATGTCGTGGTTTGATTTCAGTGTCTATATAGCTCTCTGTTCCAGTGGGGAAAGTTTATAATGGGCCTGTTTTTGCCTAGTAAGGATCTGACCACTGACTTGTTGGCAGAAACAATTAATGTAATTGTCTAATTTCATGACTAGATGAATTCCTTTGGGGAACAATTGCAGTGACTGATGTGAATGAAGGTTCATTAAGAGAGAGAGTGTGTGTATGTGTGTGTGTGTGTATTTCCTTAAAGCTAGTTATCTCCCCCCCCCCATGTTATGGAGATGTGGGGTGGGGTAGGGTGTATTGTTTGTGTGAAGAGGAGAAGAGAAATTAAAATTTGACCTCTTTTTTCAGATTCCTTAGACACTTCAGGTACATCAAGTTGTTATACACTGAGAATTTATTTACATCAGTACATATCAGGCTACATGGTCTTAATTCCTTGGTGGTCATCGACAAGAGTTTTTTGTTTGACACTAACACTGTCAATTTATATTTAAATTATCATTTATAAAGTTCTGTCACTACACTAGAGGTCTTTGAAGTTTATGGGGCATGACATCTAACTGGACAGTATAGCTGGGTGATAGGTCCAGCTAAGTTTCAAACATCATACAGTATACACTGCTGTTTTTAAGACAGCTTTACTGGTAATTTCTTGCCTGTAATGCACACATTGAAACTTCTTGGAATCCTAAGACAATCTCAGCATGTCTTTAATCTGGGTGGGTGTTGTTTTTCAGTAATCACATCCTTATACACACTGTGATACTCATAGCTTGATTTAAGAGTCATCTGCTCCAGCAGTGTTATCCTATGTCAATTAATGTTATATGCAGTAGGATTCTTTATATGTGTTTTGCACCATACACCTTTGACCCTGGGACCCTCCCAGCTGGAGGTAACATGATACTGTTAAACTTCTCAGACATCATCATCTGCATTTTTTAAATGAGTATTTTAAACCAATGGGGATTTTTTCTGTTTTTTCTGCATGATCTAGCTGTTGAAAGTATTGTTTTTTCTAAATAACTGCCATTACGCTTCTGACGAAAGACTGGTTGGTCTGAAAGCTAGAGCACTTTGTTCTTGTTGTTACATCTACAGTGGCGTGAAAAAGTATTTGCCCCCTTCCTGATTTTCTCTATTATTGCATATTTGTCACACTCGATGTTTTCAGGTCTTTAGGCAAAATATAATATTAGATAGAGGGAACCTGAGTGAACAAATAACACTTTTTTTTTTTTACTTATTTCATTTATTTAATGAAAAAAGTTAACCAACACCAACTGGCACTGTGTGAAAAAGTAATTGCCCCCTAGTTAAATCAGCCCAATTAAAGGGATAATTAGAGTCAGCTGATTGAACACAGCCAGGCTTGATTACAGTCAGCCCTGCTCAATATAAACCTCACTTATTTTGACCTTACCATCAGAGTCATGTTACCAGCACAAGATTCAACAAGCACATTATGCCATGATCAAAGGAAGTTCCTGAAAAGATCAGAAAAAATGTGTTGTCCTCTATCAGTCTGGAAAGGGTTACAAAGCTATTTCTAAGGCTCTGGGACTCTATCGAACCACAGTGAGAGCCATAATCTCCAAATGGAGAACACTTGGAACAGTAATGAATCTTCTCAGGTGGCGGCCTGCCAAAATTACTCCAAGGGCGCAGTAAAATCATCCAGGAAGTCTCAAAGGATCCTAAAACAACATCCAAAGAACTGCAGGCTTCTCTTGCCTCAGCTAAGGTCAGTGTTCATGACTCCACAATCAGAAAGAGACTGGGCAAAATGGGCTTCATGTGAGAGTAGCAAGGCGAAACCACTGCTAACCAAGAAGAACATAAACGCTCGTCTCTCATTTGCCAAGAAGCACCTGGATGATCCACAAGCCTTTTGGGAAAATGTTCTATGGACAGATGAGTCCAAAGTGGAACTTTTTGGATGACATGGATCCCATAATGTCTCGCGTAAAGCAAACACAGCATTCCACAGTAAGAACACCATACCAACAGTCAAACATGGTGGTGGTAGTGTGATGGTGTGGGGATGCTTTGCTGCCTAAGGACCTGGATGACTTGCCATAATTAAAGGAACCATGAATTCTGCTCTGTACCAGAAAATTCTTAAGGAGAACGTCCGGTCATCCTTCCTTCAGCTGAAGCTGAAGCGTAGTTGGGTCATGCAGCAAGACAATGATCCAAAACACAAAGCAAGTCCACATCAGAATGGCTAAAAAGAAGTAAAATTAAAGTTTTGGAGTGGCCTAGTCAAAGTCCAGACTTAAACCCAATAGAGATGCTGTGGCAGGACCTGAAATGAGCAGTTCATGCTCGAAAACCTACCAAATGTTACTGAATTAAAGCAGTTCTGCAAAGAAGAGTGGGTTAAAATTCCTCCACAACAATGTGAAAGACTGATATTGAATTATAGGAAGTGTTTGGTTGCAGTCATTGCAGCTAAATGTGGCGTAACCAGTTATTAAGTATAAGGGGGCAATTACTTTTTCACACAGTGCCAGTTGGTGTTGGTTAACTTTTTTTCATTAAATAAGTGAAATTAAAAAAAAAAAAAAAGTGTTATTTGTTCACTCAGGTTCCCTTTATCTAATATTACATTTTCTCTAAAGACCTGAAAACATCCAGTGTGACAAATATGCAATAATAGAGAAAATCAGGAAGGGGGCAAATACTTTTTCACGCCACTGTATGTTGGTCCATTAAAAGGTATCAAATCATTTGCTTCTGGATCTGTTCTTGCAAGGACCAATACGGCAAATACTAAATCTAGATTTCAACATGGAAGATACTAGAGTTTGCCGTAGAATATGGCAGTTACATAACACCAAGAAGAAACTGGCACAGCTAGACAGTGACATCTATTTTCTAACCCAGTGCAAGAGGAGAAATATAATCCCTAAAGGTCTTACTATTTGGAATCCATTAAAAAATACAGACAATTTAATATATGCAGAATGACTTTGTAATAGGACCTCTGAGAAATTGAGAAATCACAGGATTCACATGTCATATGCCAAAAAAGTGGTTCTGAACAAAGAGTTTGCTGAAATTGTTACCACACTGGAAAGGATGTCTGGGGAACCTATTCAGGACATCTTGCGAGAGATACACATTAACTACCAAAGGACCTTAAGAAAAGCCATGCTTATGAAAAATAGGAAATTGGATGCCCTTCAACATACCATACTTCCTAACAGTGGCGTCATGCCCATAGGGCCCGAGGGGGCATGTGCCACCCCAATATTGTTGCGATGGTTATTTAAAAAAATTAATTTAGTACTTAATTTTTTAATGGTACCGTGGGCTTCCAAAGAAATATGGTGTTTTTCAATGTCTTCTTGGGGGGTGGGGGTTACGATTCTTCTGAATCGATTGCTGTGTGAGAAGACTGAGTCTGAGAACTTCAGAACAGTTTAAAAAAATGTTTTTGCTCATGCTGTGCTGGCGACTGGCTTCAGAGCTGAGCGCATGTAAACAGAGAGAGACAGTCACAACAGGTGCTGTGATTGGTTGCTGCCTGGCAGTTACCACCAATCAAATGTCTGCACATCGAAGGCGCGAAGAAATAGCTTGTGCGGCAAATTGGTTCATCTGTGATCCTCCTTTGGTTGAGCAGCAAGTGGCACTGACCTCCCTCACCTGACAGTTGGACTCGAGAGATGCATGCAGACCTGTTATCAGTTGGCTGTCGGCATTAAGAGAGCCGGTCGGTCGCTTGGTTGGTGACTGTGTCCCTCTGAAACCACAATGAAGTTTTCTGGCTGCCTGCTTCCTAGTTCAAAAAAGGTCAGTACTCCTACCCACACTAGCTGCAGGGCAACTTGGCAAGGTCTGCTACTCTACGTGATCAGAGAGTGGGGTGGGGAAGGTGTCTTTGTGGAATTTTCAGAAACAATTTAAAAAAGAAGAACCTACAGAATAAGGGGAGGGGGATCTTCTCTGACCCTCGGTATTTTACCACAAGAGTTAAAGATGCGGCACCCCAATGTGATCAGTCCTTTTCTTTATAGAGCTATAAAGCTTTTAATACACTTCCGCATACGATAAAAAGTAGTGACTAAATGCCCGGTGTTTGAATAACTTTCAGCCAGCCTTGAAGAGGTCAAGGAATAACCGGACTAAGTGCCGGTGAGCTTGATTTAGAGATTCAATGGCGTATGGCCCCGTGTTTCAGGAGGAGCCCCCCCATCACACAATTTATTTGCTTTACTGGTACTGTCAGCACCGCACCGGAACAGTAGCATGGCATGCCAAATCCTGCTATTCACAGTTTAGTTTGTAAGCTGGTGTGTTGGGTTGTCCTGTGCTCTGACTACTGCTGGGCAGTGAGCAGAAGGCGATGAGTTTGATGTCATATAATGACATCGTGCTGGAGCTGTTCGCACTGTAGTTGGAGACTGAAAAGTGATGGCTGAAGGGGGGGGTTGGGGTCATGATTTTGGAGATCTTCCAGATGTGGATTTGAACTTGTGTGAGACAGTAATGTGTGTTAATGATGTTGCGGCGAGTTTTTCGGATAGTTTGTTTGGAGGTCATCTGTCGAGGAGACAGAATTAGTCAGTCTGATGGCACATGGCAGACACAGGCATGGCAGCCCGGACAAATGGCGAGATTGTGGTTCACTTGCTATTTTTAATATAACTGCAGTTGAGTTCAATGATTAGAAAATCTGTGATGCAAATATTTCTGATGGTGCTCTGCTGCTTATGCCCAATTCTCCCTATAGTCCCTTTACTGTAGTCGTGTAGCGTGTTGTGTTTTTCACATCGCAGTGTGGGGGATTTCTGTGTTACTGTAAGTAGCAAGGCAGCATGTGCTTGTGTTAAAAGTTATGTGTTGTTACCTTGGCTATCTGTAATATCTGCTTTGGATTTCCCCGTACCCACTGCAGTTACATTTGCTGTGTACTTGCTCCTGGCAAATCTCATTCCCGTTCTCTTTCAATATGCACAAGTTGTTTAAAATATTCAAACCAAATCCAAATTGTTTTCATATTTATTACAACCCTCTTGAATGCAAAATCTCTTGGGATGCTAGTGAGCAGACTTAAAAAAATACTGAAGTGTGGGGGGGGAGGTGTTCCCCATTCTAATATTTCACTGTAGTGTTGTTTTTTTTGGGTGGGGGCATGATGCTCCTGCTCCAAAAAAAAAAAAGACAAAACTATGGTCCCACAACAGAGCATTGATCTTGTAAAGATGCTGCCTGCAAGGCCCAGCACCTAAATTTGGACCCCAACCTCTTAAGCCTATACAGAAAAAAGTTATTGTAATATGAAAGAAATTCTCACACCAACTACCTGAACACATCACCCGTTTTGTCAAACCACCACATCCCGCTCGAGTACCCTGGTCGTTGTCGGCTTGCCAGCCTGGCACCACAGAAGAGTGGGATGCTTTCATTTAGGGCCCCCCAGGACCCAAAATATGACTTGGAGTAGGGCCCCCACATCCATTAATCAGGCCCTGCAAAAGAATAAGCTTTCCCATCTTTTCGAATGGACAGTTTAGCAGGATAAATCATTCTAAGTTTAACTCCAGCCAGGATTAACTTATTCACAATGGGGGAAAAGTTTTGTTCTTATTTGTCTGACCTCCTGTGGAAGGTCCTGCGAAATACGATTTAATCTGATTATTAAAGATCTCGGTGCTCTTCTTTAGCAGGTGAAGCTCTCATTGATGTGTGGGCCCTTTCTGTTGCATATGAAGAGCTGCAGTAGTGACATCATTATGTTGTTCTGCTGCAGTAGTGATGTCACTACTACAGCAGAACAACTTGGAATGCAGCCACATGGTTGCTTTCCTCTATCCAATTAAGCTGAAAGTTATTTTTTTTACTTGAACTTGCAGAAACATCTGCAGCACACTGTGTCAGTTAAAAAAAAAAAGGAAAAGAAAATGTTAAAATTTTTATTCTCTGTTGTCTTCACTAGCTGGTTTTGTGTGATTTTCTATGCTGTGACTGCCCATACACTATAAAAAATTGTGTATGAGTAGTCATACACAAACAAGGATATTCTTGTATCTCGAGATTCCCTTGATAACAGAGCATCATCTGTTACCAAGGAAACCTCTTGATACAAGACTATCCTTGTTATGTATGACTGCTCATACACAATCCTCTATATAATTATTATTATTGTTTTCTTGCTTACATTACTGTGACCGTAGTTGTACACTGTGAACTTTTATTGTTAAAATCTACCCTTCCTATGGTCGAACCTGTGAATGAGCTGATGTCATTCACTGTGCTTTTCCAAAGTACAGAATTTTACATAAATAAAAAAAACACAACAGATGACATGTCATTATTATTCAAATATAACATTTATAGTTGACAATAATGAAATAAAAATTGAAATGGTGAATTCCTATTATTTAGAAGTTAATGAATCAGCTACAAGTGGACAAAGTAGTTGTGTGATTTATATATGGTAAAACTGAACTTGTGCATTTTGTGAGTCTTTTATGATAAGACTCACAACATACTGAGATTCTCTAATCTTAAAACAAATTAATACAAAAGGTAACACTGTAAGTAGAATGATCAAAGGACTAAACAATTGATCATTCCTCTAACCTACATCAGAATTATGACACTTACAGTAGCTTGTTGGGAACAGCTTTCTGGACTGCTAAAAGTCACCAAAATGCATCATTTGGCCTCCATTTTTTAAAATGTTTATGGGGGAGCATGCCCCCGGACCCCCCTAGAGAGGTTGAGATTTTTTGGCCCTCCAGAATTTCTGACTGCATGACGCCCCTGCTTCCTAACAACCATGAAGAACATAATGGAGTCACTGAACTACAACACAACATAGATGGGCACCTTTCAGTTGTTAATTTGTCCAACCACACACTGACTACTGGAGAACTAAATGTACTTTCAAAGGGCCTCTCTTTCTGCCCAACAAAACCACTGGATAAAATACAGTTTTGTGGTGAACTGGAGGAATACTTCTGTAGATTGAGACTTAAAGAATTCTTTCATGGCAAGGAAGAAATCACTGGTAGCGAAGACATCACAATCAGTAATAATTTAATGGGTAAGAAAAAGGAATCTGAATGTACCCTCTCAAGTGGGGGTAACAAAAAAAGAGACAATTACATTCATTGTTTCCGCCAACAAGTCAGTAGTCAGATCCTTACTAGGCAAAAACAGGCCCATTATAACATTTCTCCACTGGAACAGAGAGCTATATCACATCACACTGAGGACTGTTGCTGCGACGGAGACCGACGGGTTTGGGGCCTCCCCCACTGCGCTGCCCAGGGAGAGAAAGCTGAAACCACGAGGTGTAGAGGCACCGACAAGCGTAATCTGGTCGTGGACTCCCCGGTGTAAAAGTGGAAGCAGACTGCAACTTTTAAAAAGTTTCTGGCAAGACGTACCTCCTACAGTGAAGCGGCCGTCGAAACAGATACTCGAGACCTTTTCCCTCCAAAGCCAGCCCCTTGCTTCCGTGGATGTCTTTGTCCTGTTTTCCAGGGTCCCAGGTCCCACTTGCTGCCTTTTTTCCTGCGGGACTAACGCTAAGGTTGCTTGAGCCATTGGCTGAGAGGGGGAGTGATGTGGACTGCAGCCAGCTGAAATAGGCTGCTTCCCCCCTCCCAGCACATCACACTGAGGACTGTTGCTGCGACGGAGACCGATGTGTTCGGGGCCCCCCCCACTGCGCTGCTCAGGGAGAGAGAAGCTGAAAACCACGGGGTAGAGGCGCTGACAGCGTAATCTGGTAGGCGGACCCCCCCCGGTGTAAAATTGGAAGCAGACTGCAACTTTTAAAAGTTTCCCTCCCACCGTCCGTTGTGGTTGGATTATGTGAGAGTGCGCGCCCGTTGTGAAACCCTACACCAATAGGAAGGCAGGAGGTGGAGCATCAGCCCTGGGCTAATTTACCTCAGCCTGTATCAATTACAGGCAAGCCCAACTGAATGGGGACTTACTGCTTAACTCCAGCCACCTATTGTAAAACATTAATGATCTAAATGAACCTCAAAGGTCTACTGGGTTCTTAATGCTGAATGTACACTAAACAATAAGGACTCTCTATATTGTGCTATAACTGAAACGTGTGCTCACAATGTTACCAGCTAACCCTACCCTATTATGCAATAACTGTCAATAGCAATGCCACTGGGTTAAGTCTAACTGCTTTTATCTTCTTTTTTCTTTATCTCTATCTGACCTGTTGCTAGACTTCCTCTGTGGTAACAACCCATATAACCAAGAATCATATTGCTTACTGAACTCAAGGGTTAGATAAGTTGCCAAGTAAAGCTATTGTACAGACATAACCTAAATAAGCACAATACTGCTGTGCGTCCCGGTACCCTCCGGCACCCAGCCTGTTCCCCCTAAATTACCCTTGTACTGTTACTACTAGGCCAAGCTCTTGTAGCTAACAACGCCACATAAGGATGAAAATGCTAGTCAACAGGCCTCTGAATGCCCGTACCTTGGGCCAGCTTAGGTCAATTAAGGGTCTCCTCCTCACTGCCCTGTACATCGCCTCAATCCTCTGGGTGGATTGGCTAGCCGGTAGACAAGCCCCTGCTGTGCAGCCACCAAACAGACCAGCACCACGCCTGGCCTGGCACCCTTATAGCCCACCCCTGGCCGACAACCTGGCCCTCCTTATAGCCGCTAAACTCAGTAGGAGCGGGATTTGCTACAGGGCTACTCTTTTACTGACATACAAACCTAAAAATACTAGGTTCCCTTCCCTGACCTATATTCTCCTCCTCCTGCTAAGGACCTTGCTACTGCGGGCAGGTGACATTCAACCTAACCCTGGCCCGTGTGTCGATAATACCCCCATCTCAACCCCCCAGGACCTAAGCTGGACTGCGACAAGGGGCTTGAGGCTAGCACATATGAACATTTGTCGTCTTAGGCCTAAAACACACGAAGTACAAGCGTGGCTGGCCCTCTACAACCCTGATGTGCTTGCAGTCTCTGAGACTTGGTTAAAACCATTGATCCTAGATCACGAATGTGCCGCCCCAGGATATGTCTGTTACCGGAAGGATAGAACCCAGAAAAAAGGGGGTGGGGTCCTTATATACGTTAAGGCTACTCTGATCTCTGCTCACATTAACCTCAACGTAACAATGTCCCCCGAAATTGAAACTATCTTTGTACGCATCACCCTCGGTGGTGCTAAACACCTTAATGTAGGGTGCATTTACAGTCCACCAAAGGGGGCCCTCCAATCCCTCGAGTCCCTCACAAAAAACCTAACAGTCGTGTTTGCTACTGAGGTCATCATCCTCGGTGACTTCAACGTGCACTGGAACACAGAGGCCAGGTCCTCAATAATAGACATGCTTCAGGAGGCCAACCTCTCCCAGATAGTCACCCTACCCACAAGGTTTAACTATAAAATGGGCAGCCATTCGACCATAGACTGGGTACTGGTGTCCAACCCTAAAAATATTCAACTGGCTGGCACCATGGCGGATGCCCTCAGCGACCACTCACCTACCTTCTGTGTTTGGAGGAATAGGACGGTAAGGGTCCCTCCTAGAATACTCACTTCCAGAGACTACTCAAAGTTCTCCTTGGAGCACTATAATACTCTCCTGGGCAACCTGGACTGGACCCCTATTAGATGTCTCCCTACCTTGGATGAGGCAGTGGACTTCTTAAACAGGTCAATCATGTGGGCCGCTGATCTCCTGGCCCCATTTAAAACCTACAGGGTAAAGGGCCACTGCTATAAGTGGATTACCCCTTCCTTAAAAGCCCTGATGATCAGCCGAGATAAAGCTTGGAAAAAGTCCAAGGACACAGCTCTTCAAGCAGACCGGGTCCTCTACAGGACCCTCCGAAACCAATGTAAACAGACCACCAAACTAGCGAAAAAGGAGTATTTCAACCACCTCCAAAAAGCCAACCTTGGCAACCCTAGGACGTTCTGGTCCCACATCAATGAACTAATGAAGGGAAAAAAAAAGATTACCTCAGGCCCCATCACCGACAATGGAAAGGCACTATATGATGTGGCACAAATTGCTGAGACCCTTAATACGTACTTCACCAACCCTGATAAACATCAGGCAGGGCCATCGGTGCCTAAAAACCTGGTCGCTCCGCCGGTTCCTCAATCACCTGACTGCCCACCCTTTCACTTGAGGCTGGACAAGGTAAAAGAGGTCTTGGCCATCCTAAAAACCCTGAAAACAACAGGTTCAGGAGGCCCGGACGGACTCAAAGCGAGATTGCTAAAAGATGGTGCCACGGCGCTCGCGCAGCCACTCACCTGGCTGATCAATAGGTCCCTACTTGAGGGATATGTCCCCGACCTGTGGAAACAGGCACACGTGGTCCCGATCCATAAGGGAGGCCAGCAGAACCACAGAAAACTATAGGCCAATCTGCCTGCTCTGTACCCTGGCAAAAATACAGGAGAAAATCGATATGCCCAGCTTAAGGAGCACCTGGAAGCCCACATGCTGTTGTCCCCATCGCAACATGGCTTTAGAGCCAATCATGGGACAGACACTGCCTAACCAAATTCTCTTCAGACGTACTCAAAGACCTAGATGCTGGATCCAACACAGGGGCGGTTTTTATAGACCTCTCCAAGGCCTTTGACCGGGTGGATTACAGACTACTCCTCCAAAAACTCCTCCAGGTAGGCCTAGATGCTCACGCCCTCAGATGGATAGAAAGCTACCTCACAGGTCTGACTCAGAGAGTCAGGTGGCAGGACAAACTCTCCAAACCTCAGTCCCTAACGGAGGGAGTACCCCAAGGGTCCATACTCAGGCCCCTTATGTTCTCATTGTTCGTCAACAAACTGTACATGCACTGTGGAAGCAGCAATATAATCCAATATGCGGATGATGCTGTTATTTACACGTCCTCTTACAACCTGGATGACCTATCCAGTTCTCTCCAAAAGGACATTCACATCATGGAGAGGTGGTTCATTAACAACAAAATGGTCCTTAACTACCAACAAAACCAAAGTTATGCTGTTGGACTAAGAGCCTTAGGACAGGACAGATCAAATTCTCCAGCTCTCATCTCTGGAAGGCAACAAGCTAGAAGTTGTTCCCTCTACAAAATACCTCGGCCTCACCCTCGACCAGGGCCTCACGTTCAAACAACACATGGACCAAGTCACTAAAGTAATCCATTCCAAACTTGGATTACTATATCGGCTTAAGGAACTGTTAACCCTTGAAGCTAGGACTGCTATAGCAGCGAGTGTCCTACTTCCAACATTGATATTTGCGGCCCCGGTCATCCAGGGTATCTCAAAGTGGGAGTATAGTAAACTACAGGTTCTTTACAACAAAGTGACCTGCTTTGCCACTCTATCCCACTCAAGGAGCCACCACTGTGAGGCGCTAGTAAAGCTTAACTGGCCATCCTTTGAAGCACGCCTCAGTTACCCCGTGCTCTGCCTGGCGAAAGATAATTAGCTTCCTCCCCCCTAGCCTCGGGACTCCTCACAGTAAAGAGAAATTCACAGTCTTAGGTCTACAGGCCAAACGCTACAGGTTCCCAAGGCTAGGACTAAGGCAGGCCAGAAATCCTTCGATGCTGCCCCTCCTTATGGAACCACCTCCAGTTGGAGGTGCAAGAACCCCCAGTGCCGTGCTTCCACACCAGACTCAAAACCCATCTCCTATCAAAAGTGTATGCCAGTGCCTTACACCTGACACTACCCAAACTACCACTACGAACTAAAAAGTCAACCCCCCCAATCAAGGTAGCACTAATTTTTCTCTTCAATGAACCATCCTAATGCTCTCGAAGTATGTCACCCAAGGAATCCATAATGCTGTCTCACTTACATGCAGGACAAATGTTCGAATGCTATGAACTTCAATTTACCAATATGATATATAATACCCTAATAACTACTGCTATGTGTAAACAGCTGAATACTGTATGCCCATGACTTCCTGTATTATGTAACTGCACAAAGTTCATAATGTCTGTACTGTTATTCCCGGGTCGCCCCTGAAAAAGGGACCTTCGGGACCCAGTGGGCCTACCCGGTCATCAAAATTCAATAAATAAATAAAATAAATATATGGACACTGAAACCAAACCACAACATTGTCATCAAAAAAGCTGATAAAGGCTCTTCAGTGGTGATTTTAAACAGAGAGGATTATATTAATGAAGCTAACAGACAGCTAACAGATCTTACCTACTACAGAGAACTGGAGAGTGACCCCCACTACAAGATATAAAAATGAACTAACCAACCTCATCTCTACTGAACATAGGCCAGGAACATTCTACATGCTGCCTAAAATATATAAACCTGGCAATCCAGGAAGACTCATAGTCTCTGGTATTGGTACCTTGACGGAGGGGATCTCAGAGTTTGCAGAGACCGTTTTGAAACCTCTGGTTATGGAAAAAGACAGTTATATCCAGGACACTATGCACTTTTTGTGTGTACTTTCTGGTTATGAGGATTTACCGCCTGATACTATTTTAGTGACAGTGGACGTAACATCTCTCTACACTAATATTCCATGTACGGATGGAATTACAGCACTACTTAAATACATACAGGAGAAAGGACCAAAACAAAACATCAACCCTGAAGTGGTGGGGGAACTTATGGAATTAATTTTGACACATAACAACTTCAACTTCAATGGTAAACATTATGTTCAAACTATGGGAATATCAATGGGCACCAAGATGGCACCACAGTATGCTAACCTCTTTATGGCAGACTTGGAGGAAGATATTTTAAGGCACTGTCCCCATAAACCACTAGCTTATTTCTGTTACATTGATGATTTGCTTATTATCTGGATGGAGGGCACAGATGCACTTTAAGATTTTCATCAAGAACTTAATAACCTCCACCCTACCATAAAGCTTACCCTGGAGTATTCTACCACCATTGTTAACTTTCTGGACACCACAGTCACCATTAAGGATGGAACCTTACATACATGTATTTACAGAAAGCCAACAGACAGACAGAGATACCTACACAAGAAAAGTAATCACCCAAACCACACAAAAAAATCTGTCATGTACTGTCACTTCGATGTCACCGTATTTGTTCAAATGAGGATGACAGAGATACACAGTTGGCTATGTTGAAAAACACCTTTATTGTGCTGGGACACTCTTCCAGAGAAATTGACAGGCTAACAGAATGTGCAATGCAAGTACCAAGACAACAACTACTTCAATATAAAGGAAAGACAGCTACAGACAGAATACCCTTAGTAGTCACATATCATCCAGACCTTGAACTTCTGTGTAAGATTATTAAAGACCTCCACCCAATATTCAGTGAGGATGAAACCCTTAATTGTATTTTTAAGGAACTACCACTACTATCTTTTAAACAACTACCAAATTTAGCCAGCCTGATTATTAAGAGCAAACTTTTACCAAGACAGAATATCATGTCATGCAATGGCACACAACCCTGCAACCAATACACCTGTAAGACTTGTGAGCTCATTTCCACCTCGGACTGTGTGGTTACATCACAAAACAGACAATTCAAGGTGCATGGGAGTTATACATGCATATCACAACATGTTGTTTATTTCATTCAGTGCAAGAGATGTCCACAAACAGGTTATGTTGGAAAGACAAACCAACAGCTCCACACTAGGATGAACTCGCACAGACATACTATTAAAACAAAGAAGACTGAAAAAACAGTGGAACACCACTTCTCCCAGCCTGAGCACTCAATTTTGGATATGTCAGTAATGGTCTTAAAAGGAAATCTCAAAAACACACAACAGAGATGAGCTTTTGAGATTAAACTTATTTTACATCTCAATATGGTAGCAGATGGGATGAACATTGATCTGGGTTTCATGGGACATTATGGAGCTTGACATCCACAGACCTCTTCTTCTTCAGACTGGCATATTATAGGACTTCAGTACGTGTGAAGTGTGGGTGTGTGTGTATGAGTGCATGTGTGTGGGTATGTGTTGTGAGGTATGTGAATATAGTAGGTGTGAGACTTGCTGTTACATTGAGGTAGGCTTCTATTTAGACACATGAAGTTACAGTGTGTTACTACTCTTACTTCACACACATAATGAATATTAATTCCTTCTTACTTTTTACCTTCACATGGGAGTTGGGTCGATCCCATTGCGCCATATTCAGATTACCTAGCCTGTTACTGTACATACAGGAGTGTTAGCATAGACTGTCACATACTTTTTAACTCTGAACATATTTGGGTGCGAGATCTCATTTGCATGGTGGTCCTGGACAGATCTTTTTTACATTAGGCTAGTATTGTAGTGATTTGTGGAAATATAGGTATGTTAGGCCTCTGATCTTACAGGCATACTTAATATTTACTTCTAGTTACCTCATCCTGTGGAGGGTGGCAATTTTATTTCATTGTGGCTCTATCCAGAATCCTTGGAAATGTTACTACGCATATAGGAGTAAGGTTAAATAGTGTCACATTTTTGCTCTGTAGGTATGAGGATACATGATCCCTTTTTACTTAGGATTTCATGACAAGTTGAATTCCTTTGGGGAACAATTGCAGTGATTGATGTGAATAAAGGTTCATTAGGAGAGAGTGTGTGTGTGTATGTGTGTGTGTGTGTGTGTGTGTGTGTGTGTGTGTGTGTGTGAGAATATCTCCTTAAAGTGAGTTACCCCCCCCACACATTATGGAGATGTGGGGTTGGGTAATGTGTATTGTTTGTGTGAAGAGGAGGAGAGAAATATCATTTTTATCTCTTTTTCAGATTCCTTAGACACTTCTGGTACATCAGGTTGTTATACACTGAGAATTTATTTACATCAGTACATATCAGGCTTCATGGTCTTAATTCCTTGGTGGTCCTCGACAAAAGGTTTTTGTTTGACACTAACACTGTCAATTAATATTTAAATTATCATTTATAAAGTCCTGTCACTACAGTAGAGGTTTTTGAAGAGTATGGGGCATGATATCTAGCTCTAGAGTATAGCTAAGTGATAGTTCCATCTAAGTTTCACACCTCATATAGTGTGCACTGCTGTTTTTAAGACAGCTTTACTGGTAATTTCATGTCTATAATGCATATATTGAAAATTCTTGGAGTCCTAAGACAATCTCAGTATGTCTTTAATCTGGGTGGGTGTTGTTTTTCAGTAATCACATCCTTATGCACACAGTGACACTCATAGCTTGATTTAAGAGCCATCTGCTCCAGCAGTGTTATCCTATGTCAATTCAATTTATATGCAGTAGGATTCTTTGTATGTGCTTTGCACCATACGCCTTTGACTCTGGGACCCACCCAGCTGTAGGTAACATGGTACTGTTAAATTTCTCTGACATCATCTGTATTTTTTAAATGAGTATTTTAAATCAATGGGGATTTTTTCTGTTTTTGCTCTAGCTGTTGAAAGTATTGTTTTTTTCTAAATAACTGCCATTACGCTTCTGAAGAAGGACTGGTTGGTCCGAAAGCTAGAGTATTTTGTTCTTGTTGTTACATCTATGTTGGCCATTAAAAGGTATCAAATCATTTGCTTCTGGATCTGTTCTTGCAAGGACCAATACGGCAAATACTAAATCTAGATTCAACATGGAAGATGCTTGTAACACAGTCATTTTATAGACTTTCACCAAATTTTCAACATAGGCATTTTAGGACCTCTGCTCATGAGCAGTGTCACTGTCATTTTCTTAATCTATCCCTAAAACTGATTTCCCACAGTAACCATGTTATTCTACACCAGAAGTGCAAAAACACATTTTGGCCAGGATATGTAAAATGACAGCTGTACTGTTCACAAGGAGGTGTATAAAAATGCCAATGTTGAAAATCTGGAGTGAAAATATTACAAATTCACGAAGTTATGTACTTTGCGTTGAAACTGCGCATAGCGCCGCGTAAATAAAGTAATTTTTCACCAAATTTGCAATGTAGGCTTTGAGAGCCCACCTCATGAACAGTGGCACTGTCATTTCATTAATTGATCCAAGGGTGATCTCTGCAGTGACCACGACATCACCTTTTGGGACTGAATAACACCTTGACAGTGACTGAAATCATGAGGAGGGGTCCCAATAACCCCATGTTGAAAATCTGGTGCCAAAATTCCGAAGATATGCACCAAAGTTGAAAAAAAAACTATTTATGCCATTATACAGCTTACCGGCATTTCTTCAGTTCACGGTCGGCTTTGTAGAATATAGACGTGTTCCAGGTCCATCAAAGATCGTTGTGCCGGACTCCAGAGGTAAGTGTGGGGTAAGGGGGGGTTGGGAGGCAGGGCATGCAGAGGGTAGGCATGGGTGAGGGTAGGGGCAGGAGAGACCGCGAGGGACTGTTTTCTTGTTTTACAGGGGGGAAAAAAAAGACAATGAGGGTTGGTTTTCTTTTTTTGCAGGTGTTGCTTGGTACACTAGGGTGGGCTCCCTTTAACTTGAAATGGGAAGTTTCTATGTAGCAAGATTACAACTCCTCATTTTTGGTAAGAATATGAGGCTGCGTAACACCTTCCAACCCACCCTCAAGGTCCGTAAGTGGGTCTCCTGCAGCAGTGCCCACTTGTACCTCACATCTTTTGAGTGCTGCCAGAAGGCTTGTGCATTTTCACCGGGGTAGCAATCCCTTTAACATTCCATGGTATCACACTCATGTCTTTTAGTTTAGCCATGATCCCATCTGAGTCTTTTCCTTGTGCCCTGTATCATGGGCCATGTATCTGCTCGTACCATACACACCAATTCCTTCTTCTCCATAGTTGCCAACTGAGTTATATATTCTGTGCACCTAAAATGGATGTTTTTAAACAACAACAAACAGTACATAACTATATAATAGTCCCCAAACTTCCACACCTCCCCTCCTCCCCTCAAACCATCCAAAAGAGCCCCCACCCAACCCCATTCTTTCCCCTCCTTTCTCGTTATCTCTATTTCTCACCTTTAATAACCCTCCATCTTCTTCCTCCCTCCCATAGTAACCCAACTGTTGCATTAATACAAAATTATTTTGAGCCAAATAGCCCGCCACCCTCTCCTTCTCATAATAACAACTATGAAGATTTCCCACCACCCTTCCCTCTTGCTCTCTCCTCCATCCCCAGCTCCCCAGAACAATTGAGTATCATGACACTAACTGCTTTCCTCACATAAGTGTCCTTCAAGCCCCCTTGATGAGCATATCCCCCCCCACCATGGCACATAATATCCAAGTATGCCCCTTTAAAAATCTGTAATCCCAGACACTTCCCAACCTTCATTGTGGTTTCATACTGTCATAGGAAGAAACTGTACTTCTAGCTATACCCGATATTTCCCTCTCCCTCTCCTCTCCATGGCCACCCTTGTCTTCATCTATTCATTTTCCTCCTCCATCTGCTCTCCATTAAACCAGTGCAAACATATTCCAGGAGCCATCATGAGAATTTTAGGCCAGGTCAAGAGGATCCTGCCTGCAGACTAGGCAAAGGTGGGAGACCAGGTGCACCCAAAACCACACGCTGCGTCCTGCCCCCATGGCCCTCCCGCATGGCCAACCTCCATCTAGGCTTCCTGTCATACTGTCCACCATTTGAAGTTTTCTCCCCGAAATTCAGACATTGGACCATCCTTCCAAGTCCCTCTGCCATTGAATCCACGCAATAGTCTGTTCTTTCCTTGAGTCCCTTCGAGGCAGAGAAAGATGATTCCATCAAAAAAGTCTCATCGTTCAAATGTGGGTATAATAAGTATAAATTCAAAAGTCAATCAGAACATAATATGGCAAACAATTCCAGGCCTCAATCCTCCAATGATAACTTCCCTTCAGCCGTCTTCAACCAACTTTCTTTTGTAGCTCTCGTATAAATGTTTCAACTTTATCCACTTCCCAAAATGAATATGTGGCACCCTCATGGTGGATTTTAAGCATAGCAGGATACACCATAAAATGCTTCACCTTCCTGTCCCACAGCCTAGTCATTATTGCATTAAACTGTTTTCTTCTTTTTAGCAGCCTAGTTAAGTAATACTGTGATATATACAATCTGCGACCCTCATACTCTATAGGGCCTTTCTCCCTGTATGCTCTCAGCACAGTCTCTCTATCTTGAAAATTATGAAACTGCATTATCACTTGCCTAGGGGTAGATCTGCCGGTGGCCTGGGCATCACTGCTCTGTGCACGCTCCCCATTTTAAAAATTTCTCATTCTTCGGTGACAGCCCTAGCAGGTTCATCAAGGTTGTTGCGCAAAAACCCAGGATATCTGCTCCTTCTTTTCCCTCTGATAGCCCCCTCAGATGCAGATTCAGCCTGTGGTGCTAGTTCTCCTGGTAATCAAAGGCCTCCTTAAAGTCCTTGAGCTCCCTTCGCAGTGCTGCAACCTGGCCTAGGACTGCTGCCATATCATCCTCCAGCTGAGATATACGTTCCTCCACTTCAGTAATCTGAGTTGCTTGTGCTGATTGCTGGGACAGTACCTCCTGGAGCTTATCATCTATCTTGATTTCTAACTTACACAGTCTGGGTTCTAGCACCACCAAGACCTGGCCAGTTAACTCTCTGTCTAGTGCACTGATTTCTGCCACTGACAGTGAGACTATGCCCACACTATCATCATGTGCTCCTGATGCTTGCTTCTTTCCCATTTTTCCAGTGAACCTTTGACTTTTGCCTGCATTCGAGGTAAGGTATTCCTCCATCCTGTGTTCGCCACTCAGTCTGTTCCCTTAGTGACTGAAATTAAAGGCAAAATTTGTAATGTTTATTGCTCTTATTAGCCGGTGTTGAGGATGGAGGGAAAGACATGACCGCTTAGTTAGCTGCTCATTAGCACCCCCCCCCCCAGCTGCCTTCTAGAGCACACATGCTAAAGGACCTGGGAAGGCACATGCATTTTCAGTGCTATTTCTGCAAACTGCCACTTTTTAACAGTTCTGCAGATGGAATGTATTTTTAGTATTTAAAAATAGTGCCACTAAGAAGCACCTTGCCTTATGACTATGGTTGCCAGAGCCCACTGCAGTCCTGGGTTCTGCTTTGGGTTTAGAACTTTTCAAATAATTGTAGAATTCTAATCTTCTTTGGAACTCAGACCATTCTGTATATAGGACTAAAGAGAAAGAACAGAGAAAGATACTGAGAGGAGAACAAACAGCAGCAAGAAAGATCTGCCATCTCAGCACAGCAATAATATTTTGTTTCATTGTATATGCAGAAAAGAGTGAGAAACATGGTATGCCCTTTACAGTAAAATGCAAATGACACGAGTCACTATTAATATGTTTCAGTCCGCTACAACTGCATATACAGGTATATGGGCAGTGTATTCTCATGCTGTGTCTCACTAAAACATTTCAGAATGTGATTCTAGATAATTTGTTTTTAAGACTTACATCTCTTATTTTTGAAATGTCTGAACAAAAAAAAATCTTTACTGAGTATTTGAACCCCTTAATCATTATGGCTGTTCTCATTTTTGGTTAGAACTCTGACCTCTGGGTTATATAAAGTTGTTCAGTCTTTTTAGGACTCATTCTGACAGCTTAATTACAATTATTTGTGATGAAGGACATTGTGACAGCAGTATCCTGATATAAAGATATCTTTAGTCACAATATAATCTGATATTGGTCACCACTGGATGGTTTCAAAAGTTCAGGGGAAGGGAGAGGAGAGGGAAGTAAGGTGCCTGCCTGGTGCCATGGCTTGGAGGGACAAGAAGCGAATCTTCAGGATTGCAGAAGCAGCACCACAGGTGAGGGAACTAGACATCATTGTCCACCTTGGGACAAATGACCTAGCTAGGCATGGAATCAGTGCAGTGCAGGATGAATTTGTGGAGTTGGGGAAGGGCCTCAGACAGGTAGCAAGCATGGTTACCTTCTCAGAGGTGCTGCCAGTCCATGGCAGGGGTGAGGCTAGGGTACTGCACACCGTGCAGTTTAATGAATGGTTGCAAAACTGGTGCAGAGCACTGGGCTTTGGCTTCATTGGGGACTGGGGGTACACCTGGAGAGATGAAGGTCTATACTGGCATGATGGTCTGCATCTGTCCATGAAGGGAACCAAGCTCCTAAGTGACAGGTTTAAATGCTTCCTTGGCAAATTTTTAAACTAGCCAAGGGGGGAGGTGCTGATAAGAGGCAGGAAATTTTTAGCCTCCCCCCACAAAACATGGCAGGTAGTAAGGTAAAGAATGAGGTACAGAGCTCAACAGAGGGCAGGACAGGGGTAAATGGAAAAATAGACAAGGACAATAAGAGCAGGGATGGGGGAAAATAGGATAAAGCCAACATTAAATGGAGGGCAATGAGTACCAATGCCCATAGTCTTGGAAACAAGCTTCCTGAGCTAGTAGCCCTGATGGAAGATGAACAATTGGATATTGTGGCAGTCTCAGAAACATGGTACATGGAGAACCATGACTGGGATGTCAACATACCTGGGTACACAGGCTACAGAAGGGACAGGGAGGGTAAAAGAGGAGGTGGAGTAGCTCTATATATAAGGGAAGGGATCAAAGCTACAGAACTAAAAAGTAAAGGGGGAGGACAAGAGGCACTCTGGGTCACGTTGGAGACAGGGAATAGCATCACAGTCCACACAGGGGTTGTATACAGACCCCCGTCTCAAGGGGAGGAAATGGACAAGAAAATGATAGAGGACATTCTCAAAATGGCTGAAAAAGGGGAGATACTGTTGATGGGGGACCTGAATATGCCAAATGTTAACTGGATGACATGTACTGCAGCCACATCCAAGAACAGGGTCATTCTCGATGCCTGCCGGGGCAGGCTTCAGACAGCTAGTGTGGACCCAGTCGGGAGGAGCAATACTGAAACCTGGTACTCTCAAATGGAGAGAGGATCACAAATTTAGAAGTCAGTAGACATCTGGGAACAAGTGACCACTACACAGTGTGCTTCACAATAAGCACAACCATGGAGACAAGCCATACAAGAACAAGGATACTGGACTTTAGAAGGGCTGACTTTGGCAAATGGGTGAATACCTGAGGAATGCACTAGTAAATGGCCAAAAAGGAGGGTGGAAGAACAATGGAGAAAAATCAAAACTGCAATCATAGAGGCAACAAGCCTTTGTGTGAAACAAATAAAGAAAACAAAGCGGAGTTAAAAACCACTATGGTTTTCAAAAGAGGTGTCAGGGAAGGTTAAGGAGAAAAAGGCTGCATTCAAAAAGTATAAGGAATCACAGAAGGAGCACGACAGAGAACTGTATCAATTAAAGCAGAAAGAAGTGGGGAAGGCAGTCAGAATAGCAAAGGCCCATACTGGGGAAAAATAACCAACTCAGTTAAGAAGGGGGATAAAACCTTTTATAGGTACATTAAAGAACATAGAAAGGTTAAGGGAGGAATAGTGAAGATTAATAAAGGAGAGGGGAGGTGGGCAGAGGGAGACGGTGAAAAGGCAGGGATACTGAATGAATACTTTTGCTCAGTACTCACAAAAGAAGATGAGGAGGAGTTACCTAAACCAGACAATAGAAGCACTCTGGGTAGGGGGGTTGACACCAGTCCATTTACAGAAGAAAGAGTCCTGAATGAACTCCTAAAACTCAAGGTGGACAAAGCAATGGGGCCTGACAGGATTCACCCCAGAATCCTAAAAGAACTAAGGGAGGACCTAGTGACACCACTGACCACACTTTTTAACAAATATCGGAGGATGGGGTGGTACCTGAGGACTGGAGGAGGGCAGATGTGATTCCCCTTCACAAAAATGGGAGCAAGGCAGAAGCAGGAAACTACAGACCTGTAAGTTTGACCTCAGTGGTAGGGAAAATGATGGAATCAGTTTTGAAAGAAAGAATTGTTGAGTATCTAGAGGCTAGCGGGGCACAGGACCCAAAGCAGCATGGATTTACAGCAGAAAGGTCATGTCAGACGAATCTAATTGATTTCTTTGACTGGGTGACCAAAGTAATAGACCAGGGAGGGGCTGTGGATATGACCCACCTAGACTTTAGCAAGGCATTTGACACAGTCCCACACAAAAGACTAATAATTAAGTTAGCCAGCCTGGGAGTGGGTTCCAGGGTGGTAGCCTGGTAGCAAACTGGCTGCACAACAGGACACAGAAGGTAATAGTGAATGGAACACATTCGAAGAAAGGGAGTTACTAGTGGAGTACCTCAGGCTCAGTACTGGGTCCAGTCCTCTTTAACATCTTTATAGGTGACATTGTAGAGGGTCTGGAGGGAAAGGTATGCCTCTTTGCGGATGACACAAAGATCTGTAACAGAGTTGATGCACAAGGAGAGGGTAGAAAGGATGAGAAGATACTTGGCAAGGCTGGAGGAATGGTCAGACATATGGCAACTTAGATTCAACGCGTAGAAGTGCAAAGTAATGCACCTGGGAAACAAAAACCCAGAAGAAGAGTACACAAACAGGGAGTACTAACAACAACAAAATGGAAAGGGACTTGGGGTAGTCATATCAGATGACCTAAAGGTGGGTAAGCAATGTGAGAAGTCAGTAAGGAGAGCTAGGGATACTGGGATGCAGGAAGGAGCATCACAAGCAGAAAAAGGGAACTGGTTATCCTTCTGTACAGACAGTTGGTGAGACCCCATCTGGAATACTGTGTGCAGTTTTGGATACCCCATCTACGCAAGGACATAGACAGGATGGAAGCAGTCCAGAGGAGGGCAACTAAAATGGTGCAGGGTCTGCATCAGAAACCATATGAAGAGAGACTGAGAGAGCTTAACATGTATACCCCTGATGAAAGGAGGGACAGGGGGGACATGAAAGAAACTTTCAAGTACCTCAAGGGAATCAACAAAGTCCAGGAGGGTAGCATCTTTCAGAAAAAGAGATGTGTAAGAACAAGGGGGCACAATTTAATGATAGAGGGAGGACGGCTCAGGGGCAATGTGAGGAAATTTGTTTTCACGGAGAGAGTGATGGATGCATGGAACTGCCTTCCTGGGGAGGTTGTTGGGTCTAAAACAATGGGGGAATTCAAACATGCATAGGACAGACATAAGGCAATTGTAGTGGGGGGTGGCAGGGAGCTGGCTGCTGGTTAACTAGAATCTGCAGCTTATCCAATAGGAAGGGAAATGGGCAGACTGGGTGGGCCAAGTGGTCCTTATCTGCCGTCAAAGTCTATGTTTCTATGTTTCAGCAATTCAATTCAGGGTAGCTTCTAGTGAATCGGTAGAATCCATGGTCAACCTGAAATCAAGACATCTTCAAAATAATATGCAATACTGTAAAACTGAGCCCTGCCTGACTATAACAGCCCTTTGAAATACAAAATGAGTAGCCTGCTAGCTGTTTGATCAGGGAGTCTTGCCCTTTGTCATAGTGAAGCCTGCCAGACATGAAGATTAGGTACTGAAACTGGCCTAATTTCTTTCACATCCTTTATATCTTGCCACAAGGGGCCAGTGCTGCATTTGTGCCGCAAGGGAGTATATATTTTTCTTTTTGCTCAAAATGTGTGACTAGTATAAATGTTTCTCATCTGCAGCATTTGCATCCCATGGAGGCCTGTGCTTATGTATGTTCTCATTGTTTTGCTGGGTTATTCATATTTATTTAATTTTTTTTAAAACACTTTTTTGGTTTTCACATAATCTTTCTTCTCTTGATTGTAGTGCAATGAGTTTTGTCTCAAATGTTTTGTAATAGTATTTTCAAAATCAAAATGTCGCTGTCTTTCTGGATGCCCGTCCCTTATGTATTAGCTACTGTTTCAGACACATAAATACTGTATGTTGAGGATACGGTTCTGTTCCCCTCCGGGAGTAATGCTGTAGCTATGAGCTTTCAGAGGAAAACGTCAAAGGACTTTGTCAATGTACAGCATTGGTTGGACACAAACAGGCTTTGTAAAGTGGAAAAAAGGTTTCCATGTCATTTGGATAAAAAAAACAGCCCTTCAATTACGTATCTAGTCTCTTGATGTTCTTACAATTCAAAGTATGAACCAATACAAGTTGCCAGATCACATTCTTGACCAGCAGCTGGATTTGCATGGTCTAGTGCATTGATCACCAGTTTGGGAACTGGGGAGATTGTGGGTTCAAACTTCCCTACTGCCAAATATTTGCTGTGTGATTCTGAGCAAGTCACTGAACCTCTCAGAGCTCCAGGACACCCAGTTATGGAATGGGTAAAAGCTGGATCCCACTGGAAATAAGAGGTCTCAGCGGGGCTATCCTGGGTTAATACATTGTACAAAATAAAGTTCTTCCTCTGTATTACAATCTCAGCCTTTAAGGTTTGCTATAAACTGCATGCGCTCCACAGATTAAAAGGAGGCCCTCGCATCAGGTATTAAATGGCACCTTATCAAAGAGATGAATCTCCCTTCACTGGTCTATGGAGACATAGTTTATGCATCTCTACCTAAATCTCAACGAGCCAAACAACATTCTATTTAATGCTTTCTGTCACTTTGCCCTGAGCTGCCCTTTCACATGCATAACTGCTTGATGTGTGAGGAGCTGGGCTGGCAATCACTAGATAATGAGTGCTCACTGCACTCAGTGTTATCTGGGTTCAAATACTGGTTGGGGAAAGTTCCTGTCTACTGTAACTAGATGGTTTAATAGTGTCATCAGCTAATTCTATCTAATTCTTATGGCCCCAACAGGGTTACTGGTCACAAGTCCTGCAAAGCAAAAAATGACCTGGCCAGGCCTTACCCTGAGTCAAGCACCCACTCCTACAGAATAGTCTTCTCTCTGACTTTACTTGTTCCAAGAACCTCATTATTGCTAAGGAAATGAAACAGTGATGGCTCACTCAGATTCTGAAAGCCCGTGAAATGATCTTTCAAACCATGTAACTGGGCTTCCCAGTAGTTGTATTGAGATGTTTATATCTCAGGATGTCTGCCATTTGTAGGGAACTGGCAACAGTTCTGGGAGCGAAAGTTCTTTAAATTTGATGGACTGCATCTGACTAAAGAGGGAGTCAGTGCATTGGGGCAGAAGTTTGACGTCTTTGCAGAATATTTAAACTAGCAAATGGGGAGAGGGGTGCAGCACCCCATACGTCAAATGGGAAGAACACCCTCCCCTCAGCTAGTGGTCAAACAGGAATTCAGCGTGTTTGCCATTCATTTGCATCACCAGGTAAGAAAAAGGTTTGTCTCCCCATACGATGCACAGGGTAATGCCAAACTTCACCCAACAACTAACACACCAAAATCTGGCCAATGGAAAATCATGTACACAATGCTCACAGCCTGGGAAATAAGATCCCAGACCTGCAGGCAATAATGTCAGAGGCTAAACTGACATAGTAGCACTTAGTGAGCGTGGTTTACCAGTAACCACACTCTGGGAGACTTCAGTACCTGGATATGTATTGTTCAGAAGAGACCGAGGTGCAAAAGGGGAGGGGTGACCCTGTATGTTAATGAAAATATCAAAGCTACAGAAATTCAGAATACACATAAGGAGCCAGAAGAACTGTGGGTCACCCTGAAACAGGTAATGGGACAGCCATAAGAACTGGGGTTGTCTACAGGCCCCCAGACAGAGGGAGGACATAGACACATTACTGTTAGAAGATATACAAAACATGACAGCTAAAGGGAGGTTCTGATAATGGGAGACTTCAACATGCCAGATACAGATTGGTCAATACCAGCAGGAACATCTGCCAGAACTAGACTCATAGTGGATTCCCTGCAGGAGGGCCTCAAACAACTGGTACAGCAACCCACAAGAGACAGGGCTATCCTAGATCTAGTACTGACTAACAAAGAAGGGATCACAGATCTCCAGGTAGAAGGTCACCTGGGGCCAGTGACCATCACATGGTATGGTTCAATTTGGCTACTACATCTAAATCATCCCATTCCAAGGCAAAAATATGGGACTTCAGAGGAGCTGACTTTGATAAGATGGCCAACAGAGTTAAGCTAGCCCTGGCAAAAGAAACACAGGTGAGGAGGTACAGGCAAAGTGGGCAAGCATTAAGGATACAATACTTGAAGCAACATCCCATTGTGTTAGACAGAAAAGGAAGTGCAAAGAAGAAGGAAACCACTTGGTTCTCAAATATAGTAGCAGAAAAGGTCAGAGCCAAAAGGCTGGCCTTCAGAAAATATAAGGGAACACAGCGGATGAAGATAGGGAGGCATACCAAACTGCCCTAAGGGAAGCAGGTAAGGCAGTAAGGCAGGCAAAGTCCCAAACTGAGGAAACACTAGCACGAACAGTAAAAGAAGGTGACAAGACTTTCTATAGATACATTAGTGAAAGGAGAAAGTCCAGAGGGGGTATTACTAAGCTTAATGGAGAAAAGGGAGCATGTGAGGAGGAGGACCCTGTAAAGGCATCTATCCTAAATAGATACTTTTGCTCAGTATTTACTGAAGAGAAGGTAGGGCAGGGCCCACAGCTCAGCATCATGGACACAGGGGGAGGGAGGTGAGCACTACTCCCTTCACAAAAGAAAGGGTCCTACAAGAGCTTGCTAAGCTCAGGGTGGATAAGGCAATGGGACCTGATGGCATACATCCCAGGGTACTTAAGGAGCTAAAGGAGGAACTAGCAGAGCCATTAGCAGAATTGTTTAGTGAGTCTCTGAGCACAGGAGGTCCCAGAAGACTGGAGAAAGGCTCATGTGATCCCACTCCACAAGAGTGGTAGCAGGGAGGAGGCGGGGAACTACAGACCGGTCAGTCTTACCTCAGTAGTGGGCAAGATTATGGAGGCACTCTTAAGGAAAGGATAGTGCAACACCTGGAATCCATAGGGGCACAGGATCCAAGACAGCATGGGTTTACAAAGGAAGGTCCTGTCAAACTAATCTCATAGATTTCTTTGACTGGGTAACCAGAGTGGTGGACCAAGGGGAGCAGTTGATGTCGCCTACCTTGACTTCAGCAAAGCTTTTGACACTGTTCCACATAGAAGATTGATAAATAAGCTAGGTAGGCTCGGGGGTCAGAAGTTGGTCAACTGGGTGGCAAACTGGTTGACTGGCAGAAACAGAGAGTGGTGGTAAATGGTATACAGTCAGAAGAGATGCAAGTCACAAGTGGGGTACCTCCTAGGGATCAGTCCTGGGGCCAGTCCTATTCAACATCTTCATTAGTGACCTCGCAGATGGACTAGAGGGTAAGCTTGTCTGTTTGCAGATGACACCAAGATCTGCAACAGAGTAGATGATCCAGATGGGGTGGGCAGAATGAGAAGAGATCTGGATAAACTAGCAGAATGGTCAGAAGAGTGGCAACTGGGATTTAATGCAAAGAAGTGCAAAATCATGCACATAGGGAAGAGAAACCCTGAAGCCACTTATAGGCTGGGAGGAGTTCTAGCAGTCACAAAGGAAGAAAGAGACTTGGGCATCATCATCACTGATGACCTAAAATCATCCAAGCAGACCTCTAAAGCAGTAGGTAAGGCTAGGGGTGTTAGTGTATTAGTAGGGTATCACAAAGTCAGCAGGGAGGTAATAATCCTCTGTACAAGACATTGGTTAGGTTCTCATCTGGAGTACTGCGTGCAGTACTGAGGCCACACCTTCACAAGGACATTAACCAAATTGAGGCAGTCCAGAGAAGGGCAACAAAAATGGTGCAGGGACTGCACTCAGAAGATATATAAGGACAGATTAACGGAGCTCAATATGTATACCCTTGAGCAAAGGAGGGAGAGAGGTGATATGATCGAGACATTTAAACACCTTAAGGGCATAAACAAGGTGAAAGAGTCTAACATGTTTAAATATAAGAAAAATAGCAGGACAAGAGGACACAGCATGAGATTAGAGGGAGGCCGATTAAGGGGGAATGTGAGGAAATTCTTTTGCACAGAAAGGGTGGTAGATGCATGGAATGGCTTACCACAAGAAGTGGTGGCTATGAATACAGTGCAGGGCTTCAAACAGGCATGGGATAGGCATAAGGAGCAATACAAATGACTATGAATAGATAGGTCACTGACAGAGCAAAGGCCGATGGCACATTTATAAGGTAGAAAAGAAATGGGCAGACTGGATGGGCCTTGACGTCCATTTCGTCGTCAACTTCTATGTTTCTATGTTTCTACCTAAAGATAGCTTCCATTAGCTCATTTGCATAATCTTTTCATGAGCTTTTAGAATTTGAATGACTTAGCAATGGTTTGTTCCCTTTAATTTTATTCCCTTCCCACTCCTGTGCCAGATGGCTACATCTACAACCTATTTACTGTCCCTCATCTTAATATCCTCTCACTTGCATTTTCACTTGATGAGGTTCTCATGTGAATTCATTCTTTCATCTGAATATCATAAATTCTGGTTTATTCCAATGTAACTGCATTGATTTAGCTGTTGCTCTCTTTATATTATTTTGCATTATCCCTTTATGTCATTATTTCATTGCATGCATTTTTATTCCAAAACAAGGTCACATTCTGTATTAAACATAACAGCAGCATTGTACACTGCTTGCATGTGGTGGTAGGTAGAATGTAGTTAATAAGACATTCTACTGGACAAAGAAACCCCACAAATGGTACAGACTTATCCTATGCACCTTATGGGTATAATAATGTAATACTCCAGGCTGAACTGACTAGGATTTGGGGGACCTCTTCTCTCCCCCACCTAGGGGCCAATGAGTCTGCCACTGTTGTTACCACAGAAGATGCCAGGGAGGAAGAATGTCTGGACTATGGTGGACTTTGGAATGGTGGAGGTGGTGGGACTGAGGCACATTCCTCAATGGTGCTACTATGTAACTCCTATGCCACTCTGGTGGGGTGGGGTGGGACTGCCGAGAGGAGGCACCCATGTAGTGACAAGGGAGGATGTGGGGCCCTCCATAGTAGAGATGCCAAATAGGGTGGTAAAGGAACCCAGAGGAGGGCGAAGCAACTTCTGGTGGGGGACTCGATTGTGAGGGGTACCGTTTTGGGAATAGGAAGGGGGGATGCATGTTAGGTACCTACTCAGAGCCATAGCCTGGAGAGATAGGAAACTGAGGAATGATAGAGCAGCAGGGCATGAGGGAGACCTGGAAGTCATTGTCCACCTGGGGACTAATGACTTGACTAGGGATGGAGTGGACAGTACAGGGACAATCTGGAGCCCTAAGGAGTGGTCTTAGACAAGTAGCTCACTCAGTGGCTTTTGCTGAGGTGCTGTCTGTCTATGCCAGGGGGAGGAGAGGGATCTCCACAACAGGAGCTTCAGCTAATGGCTGAAGGAATGGTGCAGTGAGTAGGGGTTCAGCTACACTGGGTACTAGGGACCCACCTGGGAGGATAAGGGCATATACAAGGATGATGGCCTGCACCCATCCGGGAGGGAAATCACAGTCCTCAGTGGATGATTTAAATATTGGTTTGATGAACATTTAAGCTGGCTGAGGGGGCATGACAGAAGGAATCAGGGAGGTAGAAACTGCCCCACATAGGCTGAAGTAGAAAGTATGGAGAACCCAAGGGGAGAGGAATCCCCTAGGGTGCAAATTAACAAAGGACGCAGGGTGGTAGAGAAAAAGGAGAAGGGAAGGGAGCATTACAAATAGAGGGGGAAGGAGGGAGGGCAAAAAAGAAAAAAGAGGGGCAAAAAGCAGAGTGTAAATAAAATCTGGAAGGCCATGTATGCGAATGTGAGAAGTCAAGGAAATAATATTACAGACCTAGAGGCCATCATGGCAGAGGCCAGCCTGGATTTTGTGGCCATTACCAAGTCATGGTACACTTGAAACCATGACTGGGACATGGCCATACCAGACTATACTCTGTTTAGCAAGGATCATTTGGGAAAGAAAGAAAGTGGTGGTGGTGCTTTTTGTGAGGGAGCGCATAAAAGCGACAAAGATACAGGGAACATAAAGAGAGGCAGAGGTACTGTGGGTCACAGTGGAGATGGGGAATGGAGTCACTATTCACACTAAAGTGACCTACAAACCTCCAGAACAGAGGGGAGGAATTACATAATGTACTGGTGGAAGCCACTGGCAAGATGGCAGAAAAGAAGGAGGTGCTGCTGGTAGGGGACTTCAGCTTGCCAGATGTAGATTTGAGCCTTCCACCACTGGCTTCACCTACAAGCAGGGACATCCTGGGCTCTCTGCAGGGGGGTATTCCTTCAGGCAACTAATCAGTGAACCCACTCATGATGGGGCAATATCAGACCTAGTACTCACTAACAGGAACTGTGTTGCAGACATCAAGATGGGAGGCAAAGTGGGGACCAGTGATCACTATATGGTGTGGTTCAGTATAAGGCCAGCTGCAGAATTGAACCATGCAAGAGTGAGGGTCTTAGACTTCAGAAGGGCAGATTTTATCAAGATTGGTTAATGCTCAGGGATGATCTGGTAGAGGGAGATGGTCTGGGTGGGTGGAGGAACAGTGGGTGAAGCTAAAAGGGAGCTTATTACAGACAGCAACTTCTATATCAATCAACTGAGCAAAGGCAAGAGCTAAAAGAGACCACCATGGTTCTTGAAAGAGGTGACTGAAAATGTAAAGGTTAAAAAGGTAACATTCAATCTACAAATCTACATCCGGTAGATTGAAGTCCCCTCCCATCAGTCACTCAGATCGATTGATTCTCACACCTTTGCTGTCCCTCGCCGCTCCACTAATATTGGTCAGTCTACCTTCTCACACTGTCTCCCTAAACTCTGGAACTCTCTGCCTCCACAAATCACAACTCTTCCTCCCCTCCATCCCTCTCTTCCTCTTTACTAAATTTCTTCTCTTCTAACTGTACCTATACATAATCCAATTCCCAGTACTCCAACTCCACCTTCTCTGCTTATCCTTCCCTCTTCAGCCACCAAAAGCACTTATCTGTGCTTATGATGCTTTTTTATTAATATATTTCATGTTCAGCCAGGTTCGTCCCTTGCCTGTATGTGATGCACTTATCTACACTGTTAATTAAACAAATGAATTGTGATTTTTGTAGCCAACATGGCCAATTGTTTATGTATGCTGTTCCCACTGTACTCCTTCCCTCAGGACACACCGGGAGATAAGCAATCCCTATTGTTCAGTGTGCTTTTCTGGTGAAACTTTTCAAGAAATAAATAAAAATTCAGAAGCTATAAGGAAGAAGCCTTACAATAAGAAATCGAACAGGCCCAGAAAACCGGACTGAAGCCATGACCTGTGGCGCACCCCAGACACTTTTTAATCAAATGCCTGTGCTATATGGATAAGAAAAAGGTCCTGTGGGCAACTGAGACCATGGGCCCAATACTATTATCAAGCAGACAATGTGTAATGATATTTCAGGACTTCAGCCAAGAACTGCAGCAGCGGAGACAACAATTTTCAGGGGTCAAAACTAAACTTCATCACAGAAGCTGGGAATATCCCCACCTATTCCCCTCACAGTTTTGCAAAACTTGGCCTGGTCACCCACACAGATTTTTGACAACCTGCAGAATGCAGAAAGATTCATGGAGAAGGAGGACATGGCACTAGAAGGTGGATCATAAGCAAGGGAACAGCATCATCTAAACAAAGGTACATTGGAACTGTCTATAGGCCCTGGTGGTCCCCCCTATTAAGATTCCTAATCAAACCCATGGTTGTTCTGCCTACAACTGGAATTATACATATTTACTATTAACTCCTGTTAAAGACAAAACTTTAATCGTTCACTGTATACAGACTATTGCTGCTCCAAACCAATGACAGTTTGTAAGCTTCAAGCTTTAATGCACCTGGAGAGTCTAGTTAATTTGTTGTCACTCATTAAGCTAGCTCTCAAATAACAGAAAAAAGTTTAAAATGATGGAGACCTGCATGACTGTGTCTGTGTGTGTGGGGTTGGGGGCACAGAGACCTTGGATAAAATAAATGGTTAAGCCAGTTTCAGTTTGGGTTCTATCACTGACACTTTGGATTTGTTTGGGTCTTCAATCTTACAGTGATTGGCAACTGGTAGTTTATCTTACAGAGCTTTATGTGTCTGGAAATCTGCAGCGTCATTCCAGCACTTTACTATCAATGATGACTACTCGTTGTGAGTTAGAAGGTCCACGTATAACAATGACTGGGGTTATTCTATCTCTTTGATTACCAATATTAACAAACTCTGGTCAGAGTTGATATGGCTGTGGAAGCTTTTAGGAGTGGCAAGGCGTAGAAAAGAATATGCGATTGCTTTCACTGTACTGGAGTCAGCCATAAAGTAATACTGCAGCAATTACAGCACTGCGCGTAAATGATACTTCGCACATATGAGACTCTGTCCTGTAGTCAGCCCCTGCACAACATGGCGATGCTGACATAACTAGGTATGCACGATAGTCATGCATGCGCAGTTTAAGTCAACTTCACTATGGTGCACATGGTGTCCGACTATACTGCAGTTGCAGAACATAAAAGTAGTGCGCCGAGCAGTGGGTATGTTTATGCAGTCCGTGGAGGGGAAGAGCTGCATAAACAGAATCACTGGAAACAATATCAGAGCACTGTGGCATCACATCAGACAGCAGCCCAGTTATGTGCTGCCACAGTGCTGTTATAAAAATCTGATGATGGCATAACATCCGTGGAGCTTGGCCCATGCAGCTGTACAAATCAGACTCAGGAGGATTCTATTAACAAACTAGAGATCTAATCTAGGACTTACTCATCATCACAGATACTTTCTCATTCTTTTCTAAGCAGCAATTTCTGGCAAATGTGCCTTAACCATATTGATCTCAGTGCTGGTAGACTACTTCTGGTTTTCCCCTGATTGTATTAGGCGGGGGTTGTGGCAGTCTTAAAGTGGTAGCTGCTGGTGGTGGTGGCATGCTCTGGAAAAAAAGTGGTCTCCATGCTCATCTGCACATTTTAAAAATGATGCCTTTTCTGTTTTTGCTGTAAAGAAACTGACCCCTTTAACACAAAAATAAGGAGTCAGTTATGGCCTCCACCCCCACTTTTTGCCTTAAGTGAGGAACGTCATTATGGGTTTGCATTAGAGGAACGGCGGCAGCCATAGTTGCAAAATATTGTTAAACAGTAATCAACTGTATGTAAAAGCTCTTTTTTTTTTTTGAATGTGTGCTTTCTTAATGTTGTCAATACCACTCCACCCATGTGTACTGTGCCCCTGGATTTCTGTACCCCAAGTGCATTATTTTAAATTTTTGTGTTCAAGACAAAAATGCCTTTCAAATGAGGGTAGTCGCTAATCTAAATTCTTTATAGTTTTTTGGTTTCCTTGTATGTGTGCAAGAAACATCTTGTGGTAGAACAACATTTCAGAGGTGTGTCAGGGACAAGTCCAGTGCATAACAATCTACAGTGGGCTTGCCTCTGGCAGACCAATGAGCATGCGACCAGACTGTGACACCAGTCACAGTTTCACAGCTGGAAGCCGTTCTTTAGTTAAAAGAAATAAAGTGCTCGAATGAGAGTGTTTCATTCCTTTCATTCATGCCCTTACTGATCTTACTGTTTGTCTCCCCACCAGCCTGCAGATGTCTGGGTACCCAGCCATACACTGCATCCCCCACTTTCTGTGTCATAAGCAGTAAACAGTCCTAGCAGTAAAGAACAAATAAATATTATTTATCCTTCCCCAGACAGATGTCTGCATTGATCTTGTTTGTGTCTCTGTGTGAATGACAGTGTGTGCTGTTGTTCCTGAGCTCCTCTCTCTCCAGTGCTTCATGTGTGCCACAATGACCGCCCGAGCATTGCTTCTGTGATAGAACCCACTGACCTGCCCCGTGGATCTCCTAATGTCCATGCTGCCTCAGTGTTCCCCCCACCCTGCCACACAATACAATGAGTAAGAGTGCTGAGAAGTGAGTAGCATTGCCTGCAGAGCTGTAGCTTAACCCTGAATGGTGGGGAGAGAGAGACACAGGCTGCAGGGACAGACACCGAGAAGGAGAGGCAGCAGCCTCCCCCCCAAAAAAAGAAAGCACAGGATTGAGAGAAGTGGTGAGTACTACCAGTGTCAGGGACAGAGAAGGGAGAGAGCCCCCAAACAGTGACAGCAACATGCTGAGATGTGGTGAGTAAGCGGAAAGAGAATGGTCACCAGGTGACAGGCTGTCACTATTGCAGCACCACCTTGGCAGTGTGAAATTGGGGGCAGTGAAATGTAGTGACTATAACCATGATGACTGGTGGCTCCCAGACCTGCACCTGAACAAACATTCATTTAATGGGTGGCCTGTCCCCTAGCAGAGTCTACTGCCCCCCCAAACCCCCCACCTCCACACCCCGAGAGAGACACAGCAACCGCTAGAGCTACTTCCAGTGCAGCATATATGTTCAGATCCAATTTGTTCCAGTCAGAGACGGTGTCACCCTCCCCCCAACAGAGAAGTGGAGTACAGTGTGCACCCGAGCTCGGTTGCCATCCATTTTATTTCCTCTAACTCTTCCGGTACCTTGCTGTTGGTCTGACTCCTACCTGTTTGTCTTTCTGAAGCTCAGTGGAAGCAGACAGCACATACAGAGAGGCAGAGAAAGTGGTAGCAAGAGTGCTGTGACTGGGATAGAGAGCAGTGTTGCAGAGTTTTCTTTTCACCATGGGGGAGCAGACATTAGAGATAGAGTGAGAGACCAGGAGAGACACAGTGTAAAACAAACTTGGTGCATCTATTCCACCACTGCACAAAAAGAGCACTCAGACAGAGCCAGAGATAAATATGTGGGTCACATATCTGCCCCTTCACATTGACTAGCACAGTGTAGAGTGGGTACTGGATGGGCACCGCTGGGTATTTGCTGCCCCCTACATCTCCAGCTCACATCAGCACATATGGAACAATCTGCAGTAGCCACAGACTAATGTAGATTAGTCATCTTCACCGCCACACCCATCCCACTCCACACAGGTTGGCACAGTGACAAGGTGACTCCCAGGTGGGCAGCCCAAGGTAAATAGTGGACTGTGGCCTGGCAGAAGTTAATGATTGTTGCCCCTCTACAACCATCCTACCACTACACATTGGCTGCCCAGCCAGAGACAGAAATGTGAGTTGCACATTTGCCATGCCACACCTGTTTCTAACTAGCCTGGTGGGCACCAGGTGGGTGGAAATGGGGTTGTGCCCTAGATCCACTGGGTGACTTGAGGCCATTGGCACCCAACACATCTTTCCACATTTCTGCACATGTGAAGCATTTTCTCCTTCCATTCCACCTCCTGCATGTTAGGAGCTCTCTGCTGGACCCAATGACAGATGTGGTTCACACATCTGTCTGTCTTCACCCATCCGAGTTCCTTGAAACCTGGCACTGGCATTGGGTGGACTCCAGGTAGGTGGCTCTGGGAGAATGATGCCCCATGCCCCCATCCCACCTCCACACAAGGGTAGCACCCTGTAGCAGCCAGAGAAAGAGATGCAAGTTGCACATCTGCTCCTTCATATTTGTCCCTGCTCCACCAGAGCTAGCATGAAGGTTGGAATGGGCTTTGGGTGACTGGCACTTTCTCGCCCTATGCCACACCTCTACACTTGCAGAACACATGAACATACAAAATTTGCCAGCAGATAAAGGCCCAGAGGTCTATCAAGTCTGCTCAAATGTGCAGCTAGCACCCTTTATTCTGCAGCTGCCCCTCCTTTCCACACTTCCCCTTCATTAACCCTCCCCTTGTCCTGTCCCATTCCCTTTCCAAGCAGTCCACTGTTCTACTGGATACCACTTCTGCAGGTAACGCATTCCACCCAGCCACCACCCACTCTGTAAAAAAGTGTCTCCTCATCTCCCTCCTGAACCTTCCTCCCTCCAGTCTCATATCATGGCCCCTGGTGTCCTTTCCCTCCCTTACTTTGAACAGCCCCTCTGTACCTATCTTGTTTATTCCTTTCATGTATTTAAAGGTTTCAATCATGTCCCCCCATCCCTCCTGTCCTCCAGTGAGTACATGTTCAACTCCCTCAACCTCTTCTCGTATGATAAGTTCCCCAGCCCCTTGATCATCTTTGTCGCCCTGTGCTGCACCCCCTCCAGTAACTTAATGTCCCTTTTCAGATACGGGTGCCAGTACTGCACGCAGTACTCCAGGTGTGGTCTAACTAAGAACACTCTGCTTCAGCCGGAGGCTCTCTCACCTAACGTGCTCTACCCATGGAAAGCACTCTGAGTAACTGAGATATCAAAATGTGGATTTTGTATCTGCCTCTCCACAACTGTTTCCACTCTGCTGGGTGGGCATAGGCATCGGAAATGGAGGAGCGGGTGGGGCTGCTGCCTGCCCACCTTTATTTGTCCAAATAGAGTGCCCTTTTTATTTATTATACAGCAGTCACAGCTGTAATGATCAGGAGGTCAGTGCATGACACTGCCTCCTCCATTTAAACCTGCACATGCCCTGCCCTCCCTCACCCCTGAAATGGCCCCACACTAAGCAACAAAAGAAAGAAAAAGATAAAACAGTCCCAGAGTTGTAAAGTAGAGCCATCATGTTAAATGACTGTAAATGACTCTACTTACAACTCTGAAATGTCAGCTCCTCTCCAATTCATTTAAACAGTCCTGCTCAGCTGACCTTAACGCCTTCTTTGTTTTGGGGAATCATCATCAGTAGGACTTAGCACCTAATTTGTCCCATCCATTGCCTTGCCCTCCTGGTGCTGGCACATTGGCATCACAACTGCTCTCTGGCTTTGTCTGCAGCAACAATTGTTATTGCCCTCCCTTGTGTGAGAAAAGAAAAATAATTTAATTTAAATGAGAAGTGACTGAATAATGTCCCGTGTTGTTTTGCTTCCAGCCAGTGCCACTGGGCTATCAAGGGGCTATAAAGGTAGCCCCCTTTCACCACACCCTTCCCATTTCTGATTTCTTCTGACTGAATCCTCCTGATTGACTCCTGTGGCTGCCTGCCTTGCTAGTGTAGAGTACTACAGTACTGCTATAGTGCTCTCCTACCTGACTTTGTTCATTGGGATTTGAAGGAGGTGTGTGCAGAGAGGCATGAGACCAGAACCAGTGCCCAGTGGTTGTTTGCAATTGCTTGCCCACCCAGGTTGCCCTGCTGCTGTGAGACCAGGATGGGCCAGGACGAATGCCAAAACTGGACTTCATGTAGCCGTGGGTGTGTGACTTGACTACCTCTCTCTGGTCTCTGCTCTCCAGACTCTCCCTTCCTGGCTGGTGCACAAAACACATTTTTATATTCATTTAATTTTATTTTGCAAGGAGAGAGAGAGAGCAAGTACAGACATGGTGTGGACCCGATATGTGCCCTCCTCTGATTAATTTTTTTTTTTTCCCCGACCCCGGGCCGAACCATCTCTGACCTGACCAGATGGACCATGTGTCCAATTCACATTCCACAGCCAGTGTGTGAGGAGAGTAACTTGACTGTGAGAGAGGCAGAGCAAGTGCTAGTTAAGTTCTGACTCGCCGCTCAGAGTCAATCAAGTAAGTCCAAAATCCAACAGACAGTCCAGATTGTCTCCAGTGATCCCTGTGTTCCAGCGGTAGGACTAATGTGTGGTGGTTGTAGTAGTAGGCTATGGTGCAGTCTAAATAAATCTGATGGTTGCCTTGGTAGTAGCCTTTCCATACAGAGACTGGACCGGCCAGACACAGACTGTAGTCATGGGAGCTGAGCAGCGGGCCACGGGACTGGGACGTCACCCCCACCCAAAGAAGAACACTGAAGAACTAGTCGACCGGAGAAGCAAGTATTGCCAAGTTTTCCAACATACGTCAAGTCAGACTACAGGTAATAAATATAGATCTGAATTATCCTTATCCTTTGACTGAACTGGAGGGTGATGGGTGGCAGGAATTTTTCAGCTGGGGAAGAGGGAGGTTAAAAGGTTTTACTATTAATAAAAAACAACACCTTGCTTGGACTGTGAGGCAGAATAGAAGTTGTTGTTTCAAGGGAGGGTTCTTTTTCATATAAAGTTCTATTGGGATGAGAATGAATCTAGATCCACATGGGTTGAGACTGGAGTGAGTTTTTGTTAAAAAAAAATCTTTTTTTGTATTAGAGAACGTTGCTAAATGAATCTGAGGCGAAGCCACAAGCTTCTCTCCACTTTATGTACATAGAGAGACTTTCTAACTTCACTCCACCTTTGATGCTAAATTTTAAATTTGCAATACACCTGCCACATTTTCATTTACCTTGGACCTGCCTATCAATTGCTTTATATACAGTCCATTGGGATGATGTTTTGGTCATGTAACCCCTCACCCCTGCCTTTTTACTAAAACGACAGGTGGCATGCTGTTGGCGTTGGCAGCAATACCTGGTGGGGACCTGGGTTCGGGGAGGATGAGGTTACCTGGCACACGGGACCTAGGTTTGGCTACTCTGCACAGGAGCACCCAAGTAAATCCAACTACAAGAAGCAATAACTGTATTGTCCAGAACCAGGGTTGGGATTTTTCAGTGTGGCTTTATTCAAAACTAGCTGACACATGACAAAGCATTGATGGTCCCCAAGGGCATGCCACTGTATATGCAGATAGAGACTAAAGGCGGTCCATTTGAAGAATGAACACATTTTACTATTGTCTGGCTCTGGACCACCCAGCACTCAGCCCGGACTTGCATGTGCTTTGGATACACAGCCCGACTGGCCTGCCCTGCCGCCACTTGACTGATGGTCCATTTAAAGAATGAACCCAAACTTTACTTGGAGAGACTCCATCACACAAGGAGTATATTTTCCCAAGCTGTGGCCCCCACACCACTTAGAGTCTGCGACTCTGAGAGATTGATTTCTTACTTCCATCGAACTCCCATCAAACAAGGAGAATATTTCCCATCCTGTGGCTCCCCACACCACTTAGAGTCTCGACTCCTAGAAATTGATTTCTTACTTCCATCAAACTCCCATCAAACAAGGAGAATATTTCCCATCCTGTGGCTCCCTACACCACAGAGTCTCATGACTCCTAGAGAGAGATTTCGGGTTATGCACTATCGCCTGGGTACCCACCTCATCACTGGCCAGGCGATGAGGCAAGTAGCAAATCACAGAAGAAATCAGAGAGGTGGACCTGTCACTAAAGATGGGGGGTGTTCCCACCTCCAGCTCCCACAGCCCATACCCAGCCATTTCTCTGGACAAACATAAACTTAAACTGTGAAAATGTAGATTAAACGGTGGATGACCTGAAGCACCCCCTCTACAGCATTACTTGAAATCCATTAAAACTTTAGACTTTTTGACTACTCCATTTGTTTGTCCTAGATAAAATAGTCCTCCCAAAATAGCAGTCCACATTCCAACTTCCTTTATATTTCCAAACTGATGAAACAATTGGTTTGCCTCTTCAAATGGAGCAAAAACACTCACCCATTCGTGGCAGGTGCCCCACAGGTGAAATACCACTTCTTTTACTGTTATACAAGAACAGTCACTGTAAACAGGCAGCTTTCTTCCATAGTGGAAATAGGGGATTGCGCCTGGAATCCACAGAGGGACTTTTCTTCCACCCCCCCCCCGGAGGGAGGGGGCACTGAGACCTGGACAGCGGTCTCCGCCACTTTCAAAAGATAAACAGGATCACACCTCCTTCTTGCTTTAAAACAAACTGAAGACTGGCTTTGAAAACTCCCAAAGTTCTAAACTCACTCCCTGAGCTGCAGATTCCAATGTGGCTTATGCAGCTGCGACAGTTCTATAGTGATGTCATCTCTCAAGTCTCAGCTGTGACTGAGAACAGAGTGAGACAGTGTGAAACCCATTTAACTGGAGTTTCACAAGCTGCCTTCCCTGCCTACCACTAGGTCTTACTGGGATTCTAGTAACCCCGGGTAACAAGGGGGTTACACTCGCCATTGACCAGGAAAATGACTGTCCCCAGTCATTATGCACCCGGCCTTAGGCCATCCCACCCTATGTGCTACCTACGGATGGGGGTGATCAGGCCCCCTCCTACCATGTGCAAGCACAGGCAGGCAACACTAAGGGCCTAGAGGCCTATAGCTGACATGTCAGCCTCTATACTATCCACTTACTATGGACACCTAGTGGCTCTGGTAGAACCATCCAGAGCATAGCCCTGATAGATCAGCACTGCAGCCCCTACTGCAGGTCAGGGCCACAGCCTGTCCATCCCCCCTAACCCTCTGAGAAACCTATCTGCCTCTAACATAATATCCCAAACAAAACAAAACCCTCCCGACCTTGGGCAACCTGCAACTACAACCATTAGAATACCAAGAAATACTTTCTCCTACCCCACAATCACACCTGTGGAAAGAAAAGAGGTTAACACAGTAGCAACCATAGCATAATAACACAGTACTTTAAATTCTACACAATAAAGCACTGACGAGGAACTCCGATGAGCCCCTCCTCCTCTTCTTGTCTTCTCTTCTGTCTTCCCAGGAACACCTGTAAGAAAAAGACAAACACACACTCCTAATCTGCATACACAGTCTACCTAAAAAACAACAACCCCTACCATACAGAAAAACACTGAACAATCCCAAAAAGAATTTTTTTTTAGAAAAAGGTAGAAAACACAGTATTTACATTAGAGTACAATAATGACATTGGTTACAATACACATTTGGGGGGATGGAGTGCCCTAAAAGTCCCAACTAGTGACCACAAGGCCCGAAGGCTAGTCAATAGTCTCTCCTGGGCCGGAGGCCCGTGAAGCACAGTTCTAGAAGGCCAAAATCCCAAAGGGGAGAGTCTGAGGACAGTTCACACATTTTTGAAGTCTGTAGTGTAGGGTGTGTACTGCAATGTCATAAAGATAGAAAAAGGGGTTTTCGGACTTACCAGCCACTTGTAGTATAAAACTAGGCACCAACCTGCACCGCAGCCGAAGACTCTCCCTGCAGCATTTCTTCTAATACGCTGGGAGGACATCTTCCGGGAACCACAGGAGTGCACATCTGGAAACAGCTGGGATGATGTCATCTCTGGAGAAGGAACCTTAAAACAGGAACAAAAAGAAAAACAGCTGGTCCGACGTCATCCGATTACCAGGCGATGAACAGGAAACAGCTGGGCTGGTGTCCTCTCTGGATCTGAAGTCATCTGGTGGGCCAGTAGATGGTTGCTTAACAAGACAGTACACTGTAGACTGAAGAATGTGGAGCACCTGAGTCCTTGGTTATTCATATTGGCAGATCAATAAGGGCACTTCACAGTCTGATGTGGCAGTATTGACTACCACTGCTCAGCTCTCCATTTTGTAGGCACGGGCTTAATTACTGGGAGGTCCTTGCAGTGAGGCCAATGGTACCGGGGGGTCAGGGGCTTGAATTATTACCCCATCTGGGCGAACATAACTCACACAGTGGGAGACTTCACGTCCCTCTCCATCCACTATTCTCACTCTGTCCATAAACAGTGTCCTGCCTCTCTTCCACTGTGTATACTTTTCGTGGAACAGTCTATTTTTTACATGCTGGTTGGCCCCAGGATGCACATGTTTCATTGCTTCATCCCAGATCCAGGATTTCCTGCAGTTCTCAATCTCCTCCCAGACTCTCCGAGGAAAGGTAGGAAAGGTCATGCCATAGATTTCATTGGCCTTTCTATGAACCAGTCTCTCCTCTTTACTTGCTTTGGTCAATCTGAGACCGCTGGCCTGGCTTGGGGGTGGCCAGTCCTGGTTCTGCCAGCTTCGCATCCTCAAAGAAATTAAAAATGGATCCCTGACTTCTTCTTCTTGTAAAGCCAGGGCAGTGGCATCACCACCTTCTTGAACACATTCCTCTGAGGCAAGATCTTGAGGCTGTGTATCCGTTCCTTTCTCACAAGGCCACATAGGTTCCCCCTCATCTTCCTCTTCACTGAGGATCTGAGCCCAGGAGTGAGCAGTCGTTCTCACCCCCGAGACTATCCATTCATCACTAGGAGCGGAGTTTGACACCTCCCATTCAAAGGCCTCCCGCATCTCATCTTCACCTGCGAGACTTGGGCTAGGCCCCCCCACCCAGGGGTCTATTGCTGCTTTATCCGAACTTTCTTTCTGAGATCCAGCATCCAAAACTTCAATTTCAGATTCAGTCTCTAATTCTGCACCCTCTAACTTTGTGCCACACTCCCCCGAGGGACCTTCCTCCACAGGCTCCGCCTGATGCTGTGTGCTGCCAACTGCAGATTCCTGAATTTTTGTCCATGTGGGAGCCAAACGAATTGGAGGCGCTTTATACAAGCCATATTTTTGTAGACATCCAGTACAGTGAGGAATCATGAAGACATCCCTTCCAGCACTCAAGCACATCTGGCATACACGCACTGGATAATTAGGAATTGCCACATCAGGAGGCAGTTGCCCTCCATAGCACCACTTTTCAATATCTCTCAGTCTATTTACTGCTGCTGTTACTGCAACCCGGGCATGATCCGGGTAACGAGCTGGCTCTGAGGCCATAACTGCAGAAAAATAAACAAAAGTTCACTGTAACTGAAAGTCCCACTTTAATGAACACACTCTGTAGCTTTAAAACGGCTCCTTTGCTGCTGTGTTTACTTTACTACCCCACCCTGTAATGGCGGCAGCAGCACTCCTGTGCATCAACATTTAGACTCTGGGTCAAGCCACTGCGCACCCGATTTACATCAGCTACTGATAACTTTTACTCAAACTGCACAACTTGCTCTGATCTGGCTTTTCACACATTTACAGGATTTTCCTTGGACTTTTCACTTGCTGACAACATTCATTTAATTACAGTCCCTTAAAAACTTCAGGTTTCAGCACAGGATTGCCTGCTTCTACTAGTGTTGCACTTTTTTACAACCCACAGTCTCTCTCTGGCTGCAAACTTTAAACAGATGCTACGTTCATTGCTATGCACACATTCAATGGCTTTACAGACTTGCACTTGCTGGCAGGACATCACACAGTCGCTACTTGCAAAGCGACTATACTGCTGCACACACACATTTTATATGGCATTACTGAAAATCACTGATTGAGCAGTTTTAAATTGTTTACTCACTGTTATTGTAGCAACTTGCTGCGATGGGGTAAAACGGCCTGCAGCCAGATTTTGAAGGCCTCGGAATGCAAACGGGCGGTCAGTCTCCGTGATCGTCGTTTTAACCACAAAATTCACTAATCCTATGATCGATTTGCGGGTTGAGCCCGATTTTAAACTAAAAAGTCACTTTTTGAACTGTTTCACAGCGCTTTGAATCCTCGCGACGTTCCTCCACTGCCAGTACATGCACTACTTTCTGTCTCCCTCTCGAATGCTGAAGCAGTTACAGAAGAGCTGGCTGAGGGGCCGGACTAATGGCAAACTGACCAACCACACGACGCCATGCAAATGAGCCTCTTCTTCCTCGCGAGGGCTCCTCTCCTCACGGCGATCGTCGAGCAGTCAAATTTAAACTGTAAAATGCATTTTTTTTTCTAACTGACTCCACAGCGGGAGCCCATTTCAACCATGTAACATTGCCATTAACTCTGCACTCTCTAGCTTTGCACAGAAAGCATTTCCAACGTCCAGGGCATATTTTCTCTGTTGCTACCCCTAGTTTTCCACACTTTCCTTCACAGAAATTCATTTTAAAACTGACAAAAACGCTGTAAACTTTTTTGATGATGCAGGACAAGGGCACAATCTTTGGCTTTACAGCTCCTTGGTAAACAGTTGGCATTTTTTAAACAGCACCACAAAATTCACAGCACACAGCAACACACTAGGGAAATTGCTTCAACTTTTTTGGGCTACCCACTGCCAGATAGCCAAAACGCTAGCCTACTTGCCCAAGCACCTTCCTTCCCGAACAAATCCAAAGCGGTGCCTCCATTTTTGTAACCCTCACCCCTGCCTTTTTACTAAAATGACAGGTGGAATGCCGTTGGTGTTGGCAGCAATACCTGGTGGGGACCTGGGTTCGGGGAGGATGAGGTTACCTGGCACAAGGGACCTTGGTTTGGCTACTCTGCACAGGGGCACCCAAGTAAATCCAACTACAGGAAGCAATAACTGTAATGTCCAGAGCCAGGGTTGGGATTTTTCAGTGTGGCTTTATTCAAAACTAGCTGACACATGACAAAGCACTGATGGTCCCCCAAGGGGCTACGTTCACTGTATATGCAGATAGAGACTAAAGGCGGTCCATTTGAAGAATGAACACATTTTTACTATTGTCTGGCTCTGGACCCACCAGGCACTCAGCCCGGACTTGCATGTGCTTTGGATACACAGCCCGACTGGCCCGGCTCCCCTGCCGGCCACTTGACTGACGGTCCATTTAAAGAATGAACCCAGACTTTACTTGGAGAGACTCCCATCACACAAGGAGTATATTTTCCCAAGCTGTGGCTCCCCACACCACTTAGAGTCTGCGACTCCTAAAGAGATTTGATTTCTTACTTCCATCGAACTCCCATCAAACAAGGAGAATATTTCCCATCCTGTGGCTCCCACACCACATAGAGTCTGTGACTCTAGAGATTTCGAGTTGCGACCCACTGCCTGGGTACCCACCATCACTGGCCAGGCGCATGGGCAAGTAGCAAATCACAGAAGAAATCTGTAGAGGTGGACCTGGTCACTAAAGATGGGGGGTGTTCCCACCTCCAGCTCCCACAGCCCATACCCGGCCATTTCTCTGGACAAACATAAACTTAAACTGTGAAAATGTAGATTAAACGGTGGATGACCTGAAGCACCCCCTCTACAGCATTACTTGAAATCCATTAAAACTTTAGACTTTTTGACTGCTCCATTTGTTTGTCCTAAATAAAATAGTCCTCCCAAAATAGCAGTCCACATTCCAACTTCCTTTATATTTCCAAACTGATGAAACAATTGGTTTGCCCCTTCAAATGGAGCAAAAACACTCACCCATTCGTTGCAGGTGCCCCACAGGCGAAATGCCACTTCTTTTACTGTTATACAATAACAGTCACTGTAAACAGGCAGTTTTCTTCCATAGTGGAAATAGGGGATTGCCCCTGGAATCCACAGAGGGACTTTTCTTCCACCCCCCCACCAGAGGGAGGGGGCACTGAGACCTGGACAATGGTCTCCACCACTTTCAAAAGGTAAACAGGATCACACCTCCTTCTTGCTTTAAAACAAACCAAAGACTGACTTTGAAAACTCCCAAAGTTCTAAACTCACTCCCTGAGCTGCAGATTCCAATGTGGCTTATGCAGCTGCAACAGTTCTATAGTGATGTCATCTCTCAAGTCTCAGCTGTGACTGAGGACAGAGTGAGACAGTATGAAACCCATTTAACTGGAGTTTCACAAGCTGCCTTCCTGCCTACCACTAGGTCTTACTGGGATTCTAGTAACCCTGGGTAACAAGGGGGTTACAGTCACATTTGAGATTATTTCTTGTTTGGTTTTGCTTTTTTTGGTGAATATTTTCCTACTGTGTCTCTGCAGTGTAGTGGCATTTTTGGCCAGTCTTTTTTTGGGCCTTCCCCTTGTCTGTAATGTAATGCCCTCCTCCATAAGGGTCATTACTGCAGTGCTCCATCTTTTAGTTTGGCATAACTAGTTGTAAGTCTGGAGCAGTGTTGTATCTCAGAAGCAGTGTGTAGTTTGTAGTCTTGAGCATCATTTGTGCACAGCTGGGACCAGGATCAGTGTGATTTGTTCATTTCCGTATTGCAGAGACTCAAAGTCAGTACCAGCAGCATAGACGGAAGGGTGGAAGCTAAAGGAGGTTAGAATTAGTGGGTGTGTGGTGAGAAAAAGGGGGGAATGTGTTGGTTACTACGAGACTGGCTGCTGCGTTTTTATTTTATCATTCATGACTCTGCATTTTTCTGTGTTGTGTATGTATGTTGCTCCTGCTCCAAAGAGAAGCCGAAGGTGATATAGGGAGGGGAGGTCCACTCGTCTGGGGCTGATTCTAGTCCTCCAAGTGTGTGTCATTTATTTGGCTGAGTTGGCACTGGCAGTGCTATTTTTTATCATTACGAAAAAAAACTGTCTGATAAATTATTTGGAATCTTGCTGCAGTTGCTGCCAGTGCCGCCTTTCCCCTCATGGGTCTCGGTTTAAATCCCTGACTAGCCACTAAGCTTTGGGGATGAGCAGCAGATCTACGGGACAATCCTCAAAGTGCTGCCTAACCAAATAATAACAGACAGTAATTTAAAAATAATGAAGATAATGACATTATAACATTATTTTTAAATTACTGTCTATTATTATTCAATTAGGCAGCACTTTGTTTCCTTGACAATGCCCCTCAAATCTTCCACTCGGCCCCCAAAGCTTAGTCACTAGTCAGGGATTAAAACCTATTGCCATGAGGAGAAAGGAGGCAGCAGCAAGTCAAGCAAGATTCTGAATTTGTTAGACTTTTTTTTTTTTAAGAACTGATCCTACTTGCAACTTGTGATGAACCACTGTATCTTTTCTGTGCTGCTGTTTTAAGTAACCCCCCCCCCCACAGACACACAGTATATTTTACATGGTTTTGACTTGTTCATGTTTACTTGTTGTTATGGTGGATACTTTGTTTGTGTGGGCTATAATCCCTCGTTATTGTTCAGTCATTAATTTTTATATGTTCCGTCAATGATTAAATTGAGCAAAACCTATGGTGAAACTCCATGTGTATTCTAACAAATTAATGGTGGTTACCTAGCAGCATCTATACATAAGGAAACTTTATTATTTTGTATATTACATAGATCTGAGATTTATTCCCTTTGTAGCCTTAGGACTCTATCCCATACTAGATTCAGAAAATATGATGGATGGTAGTTCTGAAGTGCCTGATCTCTGCTCTCCTTCCTTTATAACCAACATTAGCTGCTGCTTACTCATGTGGAATTTTGGAAATACACACACACACACACACACACAAGCACTCTGTCAGGGGCAGGTAACAGAAAAGTAGAGGGTCAAATAGTGATGGCTGTTTTCATTATACAGTGTACACAGTGTGGTATTTCAAAACACTATAACCCCCACCCCCCACCCACACACACACACTTACAAATAACATTAACTTGGGCAGTGTCAGATAATGCCTTTATTTGTTTTTATTATGAGGGTATTAAGCAAGGGCAACCAAATAAAAAGTAAACATTTTATTGCTTGTACGATCCTGCTTCTGCACCCACTTTAACAGCTGGGAGTTACAGCTGGGAGGCATGTGACACTGAGGGTTAAGTGACTTGCTCAAGGTTAACAATGTAGTAAAAGCTTTATTTTTATACAGGTTGATGGTAAAACACACCATTAGGACCTGAAGAGCCTGTTTTCAAGGTAGACCTGTTTACATACTGTAAATGTCAATAACTTAATAAAAAAAAAATAAAAATGAGTAAGTGGCTGTGGTGAGATTTGAACCTGAATATCCTGCTTCTTAGTTCAATGCTCTGCCCACTTTGCTATATTGTCTCCTAAAATCTATACCACTCTGATGTACTGAACCAATCAGGGAGATTTGATATACAGTATACCACACCATTTGTAATATGTTTACTGGTGTTTTACCTTATTTTAGCTTAGCTTAATGCTGCCTTTCTTTCCATTGTAGGTTCTCTGTCTGGCCCATTGTTCTCTGTGTTCCATTTCCAGATTCTTAGTGGAAATAACATGTTCTAAGTTACATAAATTGTGTTCTTAGTGAAACTATTTATTCCAAAATAACATATAGTGTATGGTAGAATGCTATAATCACTAAAAATCCATCATTTACTAGTGTTGTTGTACCATCGATTTGATGTAATTTAGCTGTTGTACCATTGTTGGTACATCACATCGATGGTACAACAGCTCTGTCCACATTTCGCATGTGCAAGTCGTGGCTTCTGTTCATCATTAAAATGGCTATGCACTAAGCATCGGCACTGGAGGACGCCCCAATTTAAAAGTAAGTGCCATTTTAGTTCAGTTCTTAGCCGGCATATAGCAGAGTCCAATTATTCAATTTAAAATGTGGACCTGGAGTAAGATGAATGTTGTCAATGACATGGGCTCGGCTGGGGGGTTCCCTGACATCACAGAGTGACCCCGAAACAATCCACAAATTATTTTTTTTTTAACTTTTGCCCATACACTATAAAAGACAGTGTATGGGCAACACTGAACAACAACAGTGCCGTTCACTTCTCAAGGTGTTCTTAGTGAACATTTTTATTCCAAAATAACATGTTATATCATGTTATTTTGGGATAAATATTTATTTTCACTTAGAACACTATTTTAACACCATTTATTCCACTTAAAACACAATTTATTTCACTTACAACACATTATTTCCACTTACAATCTGGAAATGGAACACAGAGAACAATGGTCCAGATAAAGAGTTTACAATGGAAAGAAAGACAGTTTTGCACTAAAACACCAGTAAAACATCATAAATGGTGTGGCATTCAGTATATGATATATCAAATACATAACTGGCTGCAGTGGAATAACAGTTTTATCTCCACTCATGAGTGGTACGACCTTTATAACTAACTCAGTGGCTTTACCACTTGTGAGTTATGGGTCTTACCATTTACCAATGGAGATAAATGTGTTCTTCCACTGCAACCCATTATGTATTCCCTATTTATTTACCCAATTTATTCACCACTGGTGTGGTGTGTGTGTATATAATATATATATATATGCATGCATACATACATACGTACATATATATTTGTTCATTTTCAGCTTTAGTTTTAAATGTAGTCTCTGTAGCAGTGGTCTCACAAACTTCCCTTCAAATAAAACCTTTTGCTCTGCTAAGGCTCAAACGGCAAACACATGATGATTAGCCATAAATGGACTGTCTGCACCTGGCTGTATTGCCTGAGTCCATAGTTTCTGACTTCTCTGTTAACCTCGGAACTCCTGATACTTTTGAACCAAACTGGGATACAGAACAGAAGTCATATAAAATACAAGCTGCATTGTGTCAAATATTATGTTTTCCCCAGTGTTCTGCTGGAGGTGTCGGCTGCTTGCTCTTTAAATCTGTATTTATTGACAGATGAGTCATTGTCACATAGTTTCATGTCCTGTCGAGGCCCAGCACACAGCATGTTCTTGTCACTCTTCAACTGGCATACCCTGTCCAGACACCACAGCAAACAAAACAATAGGAATATCAAAAGAGAGCTGTTCAAATTGCTTTGCAATGTGACAGGAAAAGGTTCTGTGGTTTCTGGGTGTAGCATAGCAAATAGAGCACAGGCATGGTTCTGTTCTCAGGGTTGACTCGCCTACTGTTTTCAACATCATTCAGGGCAGCCAGCCAGCCCACTCACCCGCAACCCAAACATTGTAAGATCAAAAGATGTGTGCACTTATCCAATAAAATGTTGTGTAGTACTTAAGCAATAAGCCACAAGGGGGTGTGGGTTATTGGGAGATTTACCATGGCTGGAGTGGGTAAATCCTCGCCAGCCGTGGTAAATCCCCTGATAATCCACATCCCGAGTGGCTTATTGCGATTATACCATATCCTTGTTTTTTAAAGAATTTAAGATGAAAGTGATTTTACTTGAAAATATGTATTTTTTATTGATTTTTCCTGTACTATCCTTCCCCCATGTGTTAAATAGTTCCCTGTTGCTAGATAGAATAGTTTAAGTAGATGGCATCCCCCCCCTTCCCAACCCCAGACCATTTTCCTCAGCTCTGGGCAAAAGTGAAAAAGAGAAAGTCTTTACCATGTATGTTATCACACTATTGTGTGTAGCTGTGTGTCTCTCTCTTGGAGGTGCTTGATGTCAGTTTGATTCGGGAAGCAGCATGGTAAAAAAGTGGGAACATCTTTGTTGGTCTGTCTCGTAAGGGGGGACTACAGTACTCCATGGCTTTATTTGAGCAGTCAATAGGGTCATTACTTTAATTTTTAATAATAAAAAAAGACAACAGTCTCCATTCTGTTTTAGTGGTGGCAGAGTGCGGTGCGAGTGTTTAAGGGCCAGGGTGCATCTGCACGTTTACTTCCGGGTGTAGTTTTGTGGTGAGCGAGGACAGTAGTTTGAAATGGTGGCATTTTTTTTTGTAAATTACATTTTGGCAATACATTTATATTTGTGGTGTTTTCTGCTCTTTTCTTCAGTCCCGGAACACTGGGGAGGATCGGAGGACAAAGGACAATAAGCAGCAACGGCGGGAGATTCAACGTACGGGACACTGATGTTTGTGCCCTCCTGGTGCCCCATCTTCGGCAGTGTTTGGGCAGGTGGGTGCAGATTTTGGGAACAGGAGATGAGAAATGAAGTAGGGAAGTTATGAATTTACGGGGGAGGGGGCACACAATTTTGTTCGGGCTGCACTGTTTTAAAAAAAATGCTGTTTCTGCGTGTCGTTTAGCAAGGTTTCAAGATGACTGTTTGCCGCTGCCAACTGTGGGGTATGGATGGATTTTAGAGATAGGGCTGACTGGCACCTTTGCCAGTCTGCCTATGTGATTGGCTGTTACTTTATGTACATGGTATAATAGTTGTCAGTCTCCTGTATGGCACTACACAACAAGCATTTGTCAATGCCGAATGTTTGCTTGCTGGCATTGGCATTGGTGGGGTGTGCCTTTTGGTCATCAGACATGATGGCCATGCCATTTCACCACACCCTATCCTGCAGACACCGACAAGTGTCACGGTGTGCCTTGGGTGTTTGGCCCTTATGCTCACCCCATTCCATCAGGAAATACGATGAGATGCGTGCAGTATAGGAGTATGGGGTGAACTTTGGGGCCAAAGAGTCCAAGATACACCTCGATGCCTCTCACTGGCTGCAGGGTATGGGTGGGGTGGAATGGTATGAGCATTACAGGCGACAATGCCAAGTCACACCCCTAATGCCTGTCAGTCTCTACAGGGTGGGGCATTTTGGTGGGATACCCTAATGCCTCAGGCGTTCGTTGGTATTTTCACTCCAAATTTTCAACACAGGTTTTTTGTGGCCCCCACCTTATGAACAGTGGCAATATCAGTTCGTTAGTCGAAAGCTGATTTTGCTAAGTGACTATGGCATTTAGCACCACAGGTGCAAAAACACATTTCGAACAGGATGTGAAAATGACAGCTGTACTGTTCATGGGGAGGTGTAAAAAATGGCAATGTTGAAAATCTGCAGTGAAAATAGTAAAAAAACTGGTGAAGTCATGAGCATGCAAAAAAACTGCTCAGCACACACCCTTAATGTAATTAGTTTGGGGATTTTTCACAGCAGATAGTCAACACAGGCATTTTGGGACCTCCGCTCTTGAACAGTGTCACTGTGATTTTCTTAATCTGTTCTGAACAGTGATCTCCCACAGCGACCATGCATTTCTGCACAGAAAGTGTGAAAACACATTTTGGCCATGTTGTGAAAATTACAGCTGTACTGTTCATAAGGAATCATGGAAAAATGCCTGTGGTGAAAATCTGGTCTAAAAATATTACAAATCATGAACTTACAAGGTGCGAGGAAACAGTGCACTGCTTGTCGTAATACACAGTCATTTATGGACTTTGTCACCAAATTTTCAACATAGCCATTTTATGACCTCTGCTTATGAACAGCATTACTGTGATTTTCTTAATCTGTCCCAAACATTGATTTTGCACACCCTGCATGCCATTGTGTGCTACATGTGCGGAAACACATTTTAGGTGAGACGTGAAAAATGACAGCTGTACTGCTCATAAGGAGGTGTGGTAAAATGGCAATGTTGAAAATCTGGAGTGCAAATATTAAAAATTCGCAAACTTACGAGTGTACTCAGGAACTGCACAACGCACACTCATAAAACAGTCATTTTTGGGAATTTTTTCCCCAGATCTATAACATAGGGTTTTGGGGGGCCTACCTCATAAACTGTGACACTGTTGTTTTGTACGTCGGTCCCGAAAAGTGGTTTCATGCAGTGACCGTGAAATCACCTTTTGGGACTGAGAAACAAAATGACAGTGCAAGCATTCATGAGGTGGGGTCCCAAAAACCCCACATTGAAAATTTGGTGAAAAAATTTCAAAAAAAGCCTGAGATATGCATCAAAGTTGAAAAACCCCTATTTATTCCATTATACAGCTTACCGGCATTTCCTCAGTTCGCGGTCGGCCTTGAAATTGAGCGTGTTCCCAGTCCACCGAATCGTTGCGCTGGACTCGAAGGTAAGTATGGGGTGCGGGGTTTGGGGAGAGTGGGGTGCGCAGAGGGTGGGCGGCGGGTGGGAGGGGGTCAAGACAGTCAGTGTGGGACTGTTCTTTTTTTAGGTTTCTTTTTCTTGTAGGAAGATAATGTGGGACGCTTGTCATGCTTGGGGCTCCCAGCATGGCAGCTGGATGTTATTTTTGGGGCCAGTGGAGCCGACAGGGATTGGGCTCCGCCAGCCATAGAGAGCTTTGCCATGCCAGGGTTGGTTCCCAGCGTGGCACCTGGAAGTGTGTTTGGGGGGCCACCAAACAGATGTTTGCCACACTGGGGTGGGCTCCCAGCATGGCACCTTGAAGGCTGTTTTGGGAAAGGCACTGGAGCCGACGGGGGATTGGGCACCCCCATCAGCAATACTATGTGTGTAGGGGGGAGCATGTGAGCACGCTGGGGTGGGCTCCCAGCATGCTACTTGTTTGAGGGGAGAGCTATCTATGACAGCTCTTGCACTGCTGATGTGGAGGCACTTTTGTACATGCCGATGGCGGCAGTATGCAAATTGCCTACATGCTGCGGCTCGTTCTTTCAGCTGTATGCCGCTGCATTTGCAAACGCTGTCATAGACAACTCTTACATTCATTGGCATGATGGGACCATGCCTGCAAAAGGCAGCAGGGCATTGGAAGTAGGGAGGCACACCTACGAATTCTCGTATGGTGGCACTATGTTTCTTCCACATGTGTGCAAGCAAACATAAAAATGGAATTCCACTCCACTCCAATGACTCCAAATAAAAGCAATGTATTTGTCAGCAAAAACTACAGTTGGAAATACAAAAACCTTCAAAGGTAATCCAAGTTATCTGGGGAATAAGTGCTGGTTAAAGCTTTGCTGTACCACATGAGGGTAAAGACTGACCACCAGCTGAAAATAGTTAATCACTACCTAGTCTACCTTCTTAGATTAATTTTGTTAAATTTTGTTTTGTATTTGCACCTGTTGTTTTTTGCACAGCAATTTCCTTCAATTGGAATCCCTGGAATGGACATTTCATTTTGTGTGGCACCATAATGGAGAACGCAGTATCCACATTTTTAAACATGCATCTGGTTTTCAACCAACACATACAGTTTCTCTGCACTTCATTAGCCCAAACCATGTTTCTCAAGAGACAAGATCAAGACAGCTAATGCATGGTAGCACCAGAAACTCAAGTGCAATGGAACTGTATTTGTTTAGCTGAAAACAATGTATGTTTAAAAATCATTGTAAAAAACTAAAAAGTGTTCAAGTCAGATGCTAGATTATTCTTTAACACAGTTAAACAATATCCTGTCATTTCATCATACTGTACATACAAGCTCATTTCAGTTTTACTAGGCTGGACCTGTTTATCACAGAAGTTCAGTTTCTTTTTCTAATCTCACTAGTTGTTATTTTGATAAAAATTGGATTGCAAGGGGGTTATATTAATGCTTCTAGAGTAGTCCACTCCCCCTTCTCTTGAGCAACATAATTGCGGTATATGACTGGATTGGAATTGATGGGGAAATCAAGGGCTGGGGGATTTTCAATTAAACTGTTTTGCTTGGTGCCAGAACTTAATAAGTGGTGTCAGCAATTCTTGTGGTCTCAGTGGGGCTTACATATTATGGCAGGCCAGAGAAGTGGACAATGACTGCTAATTGTTATGTTAACTGTGGGGGGCTGAGACTGGCTGAGGGCACTCTTATCTGCCCCATGACAGAGAAAGCATTTTGTGTGGGCTACACAGCATGTCTTAAAGCAGGCACAGATGCTGCTGGCTGACGCTCTGAACCAGAGCCAACTGGGTGGCTCAGTCATCAGAAGGGCATGAGTGAACATGGTTCAGAATAGCATATAATTATTTCTGGTTTATACAGTACAGCTGACAAGTGGCTGTGTGGGGCACCATGGAGAAGACCTAAACAACCTCATATTCTGTGGAATTATGACGTTATTCACTCACATGACCCCAACTCAGTCCACACCTGCCCTTCAATCTGGTAGCTCCTTGAGGTCGCTGCTGTTTGTAATTCTTCACCTCATACTGCCTAACTTTTGGATGCTGGAAATGAAATTGGGGGAGGGGATGCAGAAAGAAAACTGGCTATATTTATAAAAAAATATATACTTTGTACGACAACAGACATCCTCTGGACAGGCAGTGCTTCACAAGAAGCTGCCTGAGGGTCTAATAGAGCCTGTAATGAGTTATTTTACTACTGACGTAGTGACAATATGTCTGATATTTGCTGAGCAAACAACAACATGATGCAACCTCATTCCAAAATCTTCTTCATGATGAAGTGAGCCAGGGAAGGGGCTGCACTGTTACTATTAGGTGCCTAATGGGATTTGGGCAGAGGCAACATTTCTACATGTTTATTTACATTCATAGGCAACTTTACATGCTAGGATGGTACTGTGTAACAGAGTACTAACCCCCCCCAGTATCTCAAATGGCCTGCCAATGCAGATAATTGTGTGAAGGCCATTGCTTTCACAAATCACATTAGACACCTATTAGCAACTGTGCAGTCCATTGCCCAGTTTATCATAAAGCAGATTTTAGGGGAAGGATCATGGATGGCAGCATACAATCAGCAGCTGACTGAAGTCAGAATTATTGCTGCTAAGTTAGTGAAATTTTAATTATTTGTGAATTCCTTTATAAAAAAATCAATACAGGCTCTGTTAGTTTCTTTGGCACATCCATAAGCCCTGTGCGGTCTGTACTATGGTGCTCCTACTTCTGCATTGTTTGCAGTAGTGTGCACTACAAGTCATGGCAGTGTATATTGCTTGGTGGTAGCAATGCACAGTACCAGTGCATCTGGGAAATTAGTAACATGGGCTTGCTTATAGTGGCAGGTAATAGAATCAAGTCTGTTTTCGGTTGGGCTGGAGCATGACACTGATGTGTTTCGGGGTGGTAAATGAGGCTGGCAGTTTGCATGACTTGAGGAAGATGAACCACAGTAAGGGGTATAGGGAGTATTGGTAAAAAGCAGTGCCACTACATCAAAGTCCTCCCGGTGGGCACTGGTTATGAAAAACTGAGGATAGATGTGGTCCTCATATTAAAACAATTCAATGTTGGGTGAATAGTACATAGTGCTTGTGCAAATTTAACTTTGGCCTTTCTCTATTCCCACCCTTGGTAGAGGAGCAGGGCAGTGATAGGGAATAGAAGACCCAGCAGCAAGGGAAGAAAGTGTGGCAGAGAAGGATGAGTTGGGAAGGCTGGAAGAAGGCATTTGAAAATTATGTGTATGGCAATTGCTGGGAGAGGCTACGTTTTATGTGACATATGGGAGGACTCACATTTCCCAACATTGAATCATGGCCAAAAGCCCTCCCATTGTAACTGTTGAGCAGGTGAGAAAGTAGCAGTGCTGCAAAAATAAGCAAACACAACAGCATACAAAAAAAATAGTTTTATTGGTACCAGCCAAATCATGCATTATAAATTTTACTGGACTCACATGTCTTGTACAATAGTGGTGCAGTACACAAGCATTTTGAGGCATGGGTCTCTAGCCAAGAATGGCTAATCAAAGCAGCTCCAGTGGTTGAGGATAAATATTAGCCATTGACAAAGACATGGGGGGGGAGGACAAGATATAAAGAATGTTTTTAGCCATGACACCTCATTGTTAGCTTGTCTAATAATGTTCATGCAGCAGTGCCTTGTTGGAAAATGGTAACCAGATGGTTTCATTAAGTTTTATACACAAAATTCATTCTCAGAGCCTGCACTCTCTGTGACATTGCATTCACATATGCCAAGGTCTGAGAGATGAAAAATACAGATGGAGAAACAACTGGCTGATATTGCTGCCAAGATGGCAAGAAAACTAAATTACTGGTTCGGGTGCCTAGATAACAAGAGCTTCAGAGCCTGCATGTGACATCGCTGCTGAACAATACCACTGACACTGCTACAAGCACTGCCACTGTCAGTTGTACTGGTGCAGTGAGTCACAATGTAACTGTGCATGCAGCTTCACTGCCAATGGCTTTTATAGAGTCAAATGCAACCATGCTTGCTCCAAATGTTGCATCACTGCCAGAACTGACATGTTTCTTGCCTGATGTGGATTGTTCTGCAGCTGCCATTCCAGTGACCCTGGACAGTAAGGCCTGCTCTGATACAGAAAATAGAGCTGCAGAGCTGTTCATCATGAACAGCAATAGTGACAGCAACATCACACATGTCTCTGAGAATACCCAGGTCACTGCAGTTGAACCAGTGTCTGAATCTGCTGTCTCTTTATCTCTCCCCTCCTGTTCTGAGAATACCCCAGTAACTGCAGTTGAACCAGTGTTTGAATCTGCTATATGCTCTTTGTCTCACCCTTCCTGCTCTTCTGTTATTTTGCCACAATATTAACAGTGTTTTTCAGCCAAGCAGTGTTACAGACACATCCATCAAACAAGTCATTTTGAGAACCAATGGGAGAACTGAATCAAGAACTAGTCAAACACAGAGGTTTTCAACTTTCGGCTGGCTAACCTATTGTATTTCAAAAGGATGTGTTTTCTGCTATTACTGTCAGGCAGCAGTGGAAAGAAAACTAATCATAGGCAGTCGTTGTAGTGAACCGACCTTCATTCATCAGGATTCAGTGATTGGAAGAAAACTACTGAAATATTTAAGAAACATCAGGCAACATTATTCCACCATGAAGCTGTTGAGAAGTATACTGCATTCAACAACACAAAGAATGAATGTTGGTACTAAACTCAGCCAGCATCTTGCACAGGAACAGGCGAGAAACCGAGAAATGTTCCGTAAACAACTAAATGCATTACAGTTTCTAGTTTGGCAAGGACTAGCAATTCATGGCAAAGAAGAAGAGGAAAGCAACCTAAGGCAGGAAATGCTGAATAGTGCAGTTGACATACCAGAACTACTGAAATGGATCCAGGAAGGGAAATATCAGAGTGCAAATATTGTAAATGAACTCATGGAACTCAAGGCACAGCTGCTAAGGAACCCACTGGAAGAGATACGCAATAAATCAAAGCTGTATGCAATTATAGCATATGAATCTTGGGATATCAGCCAACACGAACAGATGATGATATGTATATGATGGGTTTCTTGCCCCATTTTGTTATATAGGAAGATTTTATTGGGATGTACAAAATTGTAAATACTGATGCAGAATCTATCACCAGGATAGCCTGTGATGTGGGCAACTGTATGTCAGCGACTGGTCGTGAGGTGATGACACAATGGTGCCGACAATGTGAGCGACCTGAATTTCTCCTCTTTTCCCAAGTTGTGCCCCACGGAGTAGGAATCCTAAGTAGGGAGGGTGGTGGGCTAAGCCCTCACTGGGGAGGCGGGTCAAGCCCTTATTAAACAACATACTGTTTTTCAGTCACTCTGGTGGGTTTTCCTTCCGTGGTCACCATCCTGCAGTCGCCTTGTCACATAGCACCATCACCAGTTCCATTAAGGATGTTTTATTAAGATGTAATTTACCAATCAATGACATGAAGGGACAGGCATATGATGGAGCAACAAATATGAGTGGATGTATTTCTGGAACTGCAACAAGAATTAGAAGAGAAAATCCACTAGCACTGAATGTTCATTGTGCAAATCATTCCTTAGACCTAGTGCTGCAAAACTGTGGCAAAACAAGCAATGCCATTGAAGATGCCCTCAGCTTTGTCCAGAATTTAAGTGTGTTGATTCATGGATCACTACAGAGATTAGCTCTTTATGAAAATATTGCAGCAAATGACAGCGAGGACCCTTACATGATGATAGAAGGCCTGCACTTACTTTGTTGAAAAAGAACAAAGAGTATCAAGTCAGTTCTCACAAACTATGGAACACTTTATGAAACCTTAAGGAGAGTTTGAAGCAGTCAGATCTACTGATGTATGAAGTAAAGTCAAGGGCCTGTTATCAATGATGACAACGTTTCTGATCTATTTTGGACTTGCTGTATCCTACAATACATTCAGCACATCAGAACAAGTGGCTTCAATCTTGCAAATAAAAACACTGACAGCAGCAAATACAATAATGACTGCAAACTCCCTGAAGCAAACTTTACAAAGCCAGTGCAATGACTTTGACCGGGTCTATGAAGGCATCAAAGAAAAAGCACAACTACTGAAAATTGTGAAAGCCCAAACTCCCCAGACAGCGCTATGTCCCAGCAAGGCTGCAACTTGGAAATACACCACATCACCATCCTGAATCTGCTAAGGACTGCTATTGACAAATGTATTAAGAAGCCATTGATGCCTGCCTTGTCAAACTAGACCAACATTTTGATTAAGGAACCTATGCTTTGCTGTCATCCATGGAGAATTTGTTGCTTCAAGTAGCCAATGCAAAGTAATTTACAGTTCCTCCTCAGATCACACAGTTGTGTGGAGATAAAGACTTGGACACTGATAATCTAAATGCACAACTTAAGTTGCTTCCAGGACTTGTGAAGAAAGTTTTGCCAGAGGCGAAAGCAGTAACTTCAATCAAAACCATTACTGATGCCTTAGTGGAAAAAGACTTCCAGCAGCAGACACCGTATTCAGAAGTACTATAGCTCATTCAGACTTACCTCCTCATCCAGATGAGTATAGCAATTGGGGAGAGATCCTTTTTAGCACAGTGGAGGATAAAGTCTTACTTACGGAGCACCATGATGGAGAACAGGTACAATCACCTAATGCTGATGAACATTCACAAAGAGAGAACAGACAAGTTGGATTGGACACAAATTGTTTGGGAGTTTGTGCAACAGAACGAAAGAAGACATAACTTTTTCAGAAAAAATTGATACTGAAAACCTTTATTGGGTGATTTGGTGGCCACCAGGGCCTGGGAATGCCTTGTGCAGGCATACCAGCCTGAATTGATGCCCGGAGTATCAATATGATTCATTCATGGCAGAAGTATAGATATGGTGGAAAACTGGTTGATTGGGTGATTTGGTGGCCACCAGGGCCAGGATATGGCTTGTACATGTGTAACAGCCTGAAGTGGTGACCACAGAATCCATAGGATTCATTCATGGCAGAAGTATAGATAGGGTGGTAAATTGGTTGATTGGTGATTTGGTGGCCACCATGGTCTGGGATTGCCTTGTGCAAGCATGCCAGCCTGAAGTGGTGACCAGATCATACATAGGATTCATTAATGGCAGAAGTATAGATATGATGGCAAATAGATTGGGTGATTTGGTGGCCACCAGGGCCTGGATATGGCTTGTAAAGGTGGACCTTCCTGAAATGGTGACCAAAGCATCCATAGGATTCATTCATGGCAGAAGTATAGATATGGTGGTAAATTGGTTGATTGTGTGATCTGGTGGCCATCAGGGCCTGAATATGGCTTGTACAGGCATACCAGCCTGAAGTGGTTACCAAAGCACCCATAGGATGACTTTGTGGCCACCAGGGCCTGGGAATGGCTTGTACAGGCATACCAGCAGGAAGCGGTGACCAGAGCATCCACAGGATGATTTGGTTGCCACCAAGGCCTGGGAATGGCTTGTACAGGCATACCAGCCTGAAGTGGTGACCAGAGCATCCATAGGATGTCTTGGTGGCCAAGAGGGCCTGGGAATGGCTTGTACAGGCATAATAACCTGAAGTGGTGAACCGAGGATCCATAGGATAACTTGGTGGTCACCAGGGCCTAGGAATGGCTTGTACAGGTATTCCAGTCTGAAGTGGTGACCAGAGCACCCATAGGATAACTTGTTGGCCAACAGGACCTGGGAATAACCTCTATAGGCATACTAGACTGCAGTGGTGACCAGAGCATCCAGAGGATGATTTGTTGGCCACCAGGGCCTGGGAATGGCGTGTACAGGCATACAAGCCTGAAGTGGTAATCAGAGCATCCATAAGATGACCTTGTGGCCACCAGGGCCTGGCAATGGCTTGCACAGGCATACCAGCCTGAAGTGGTTACCAGAGCATCCATAGGATGATTTGGTGGACACCAGGGTCTGGGAATGCCTTGTGCAGCCATATCAGCCTGAAGTGGTGACCAGATCCTCCATAGGATTCATTCATGGCAGAAGTATAGATATGGTTATAAACTGATTGAGTGATGTGGTGGTCATCAGGGCCTGAATATGGCTTATACAGGCATACCAATTAACATTGGGTGATTTGGTGGCCACCAGGGCCTGGATATGGCTTGTAGAGGTGTACCAGCCTGAAGTGGTGACCAGAGCATCTATAGCATTCATTCATGGCAGAAGTATAGATATGGTGGTAAATTGGTTGACTGGGTGCTTTGGTTGCCACCAGGGCCTGGGAATGGCTTGTACACATATGCCAGTATGAATTTTTGACCATAGCACCCATAGAATGATTTTGTAGCCATCAGGGCCTGGATGTGGCTTGCACAGGCATACTAGCCTGAAGTGGTGACCAGAGCACCCATAGGATTCATTCATGGCAGAATTATAGATATGGTGGTAAATTGATTGGGTGATTTGATGGCCACCAGAGCCTGGGAATGCCTTGTGTAGGCATATCAGCCTGAAGTGGTGACCAGATCATCCATAGGATTCATTCATGGCAGAAGTGTAGATATGGTGGTAAACCGAATGGGTGATTTGGTGTCCATCAGGGCCTGGATATGGCTTCTACAGGCATACCAGCCTGAAGGGGTAAACAGAGCATCCATAGGATTCATTCATGGCAGAAGAATATATAAGGTGGTAAATTGGCTGCTTGGGTGATTTGGTAGCCACCAGGGCCTGGGATTGGCTTGTACAGGCATACCAGCCTGAAGTGGTGTCAAGAGCATCCATAGGATGACTTTGTGGCCACCAGGGCCTGTGAATGGCTTATAGAGGTGTTCCAGCCTGAAGTGGTGACCATAGCATCCGTAGAATGATTTGGTGAACACCAGGGCCTTGGAATGACTTGTGCTGCATACCAGCTTGAAGTGGTGACCAGAGCATTGATAGGATGACCTGGTGGCCACCAGGGCCTGGCAAAGGCTTGTAAAGGCATACCAGCCTGATGTGGTGACCAGAGAATCCATAGGATGACTTGGTGGCTACCAATGCCTGTGAATGGCTGGTACAGGTAGTCCAGCCTAAAGTGGTGACCAGAGCATCCAAAGGATGATTTGGTGGCCATCAGGGTTTGGGAATGTCTTGTGCAGGCATATCACTCTGAAGTAGTGACCAGATCCTCCATAGGATTCATTCATGGCAGAAGTATAGATATGGTGATAAATTGATTGTGTGATTTGGTGGCCATCAGGGCCTGAATATGGCTTGTACAGGAATACCAGACTGAAGTGGTGATCAGAGCATCCATAGGATGATGTTTGCAGCTGCCAGAGCCTGGATGTGGCTTGCACAGGCATACCAGCCTGAAGTGGTCACCAGAGCACCCATAGGATTTATTCATGGCAGAATTATAGATATGGTGATAAACTGATTGGGTGATCTGATGGCCACCAGGGCCTGGGAATGCCTTGTGTAGGCATATCAGCCTGAAGTGGTGACCAGATCATCCATAGGATTCATTCATGGCAGAAGTATAGATATGGTGGTAAATTTATTGGATGTGTTGGTGGCCATCAGCCCTGGGACTAGCTTCTACAGGCATACCAGCCTGAAGCAAGGATCAGAGAATCCATAGGATGACTTGGTGGCCACCAATGCCTTGGAATGGCTTATACAGGTTTTCTAGCCTAAAGTGGTGACCAGAGCATCCATAGGGTGATTTGGTGGCCACCAGGGTCAAGGAATGGCTTGTGAAGGCATATCACACTGAAGTGGTGACCAGATCATCCACAGGATTCATTCATGACAGAAATAAGGATATGGTGGTAAATTTATTGGTGATTTGTTGGCCATCATGGCCTGGAATGGCTTGTACAGGCATACCAGCCTGAAGCAGGGATCAGAGCATCCATAGGACAACTTTGGTGCCACCGGGCTTAGATGTGGCTTTCACAGGCGTAGTAGCCTGAGTGTTGATCAGAGCATCCATAGGATTCATTCAGAAGTATAGATATGGTGGTAAATTGTGTGATTTGGTGGCCACCTGGGCTGGAAAATGGCTTGTACAGGCATACCGCCTGAAGTGGTGTCCAGAGCAATCATAGGATGACTTTATGGCAACCAGGGCCTGGGAATGGCTTGTACAGGTATTCCAACCTGAAGTAGTTACCAGAGAATCCATAGGATGACTTAGTGGCCACCAGGGCCTGGGAATGATTTCTACAGACATACCAGCCTGAAGTGGTGATCAGAGTATCCACAGGATTCATTCGTAGCCGAAGTATAGGTATGGTGATAAACTGATTGATTGGGTGATTTGATGGCCACCTGGGACTGGGAATGGATTGTACAGGTATACCAGCCTGAAGTGTTGACCAGAGCATCCATAGGATGACTTTATGGCCACCAAGGCCTGGATGTGGCTTGCACAGGTGTACCAGCCTGAAGTGGTGACCATAGCATCCATAGAATTATTTGGTGGACACCAGGGCCTGGGAATAGCTTGTACAGCCATACCAGCCTGAAGTGGTAACCAAAGCATCCATTGGATGACCTGTGGCCACCAGGGCCTGGCAATGGCTTGTACAAGCATAAAAGACTTAAGTGGTTATCAGAGCATCCATAGGATGTCTTGGTGGCCACCAATGCATGGGAATGGCTTATACAGGTATTCCAGCCTGAAGTGGTGACCAGATCAACCATATGATGATTTGGTGGCCAACAATGCCTAGGAATGACTTGTACAGGCATACCCACCTGATGTGGTGACCAGAGCATCCATAGGATGACTTTTGTGGCCACCAGGGCCTGGGAATGGCATGTACAGGCATACCAGCATGAAGTGGTGTCTAGAGCATCCATAGGATGATTTGGTTGCCACAAAGGCCTGGAATGGCTTGTATAGGCATGCCAGCCTGAAGTGGTGACCAGAGCATCCAGAGGATATCTTGGTGACCAACAGGGCTGGGAATGGCTTGTCACGGGCATAACAGCCTGAAGTGGTGAACCAAGCATCCATAGATGCCTTGGTGGCCACCAACACCTGGTAATGGCTTGTACAGGTATACCAGCCTGAAGTGGTGCCTAGAGCATCCATAGGATGATTTGGTGGCCTCCAGGGCCTAGGAATGGCTTGCACAGGCATTCCATCCTGAAGCAGTGACCAGAGCATCCATATGATAATCTGGTGGCCACCAGGGTCTGGGAATGCCTTGTGTAGGCATATCAACCTGCAGTGGTTAGCAGACAGTCCATAAGATTCATTCATGGCAGAAGTATAGATATGGGATAAACTGATTGGGTGATTTGGTGGCCATCAGGGCCTGAATATGGCTTGTAGCAGGCATACCAGCCTGAAGTGGTGACCAGAGCATGCATAGGATTCATTCATGGCAGAAGTATAGACATGTTAGTAAATTGGTTGATTGGGTGATTTGGTGGCCACCAGGGCCTGGGAATGGCTTGTACAGGTATACAAGCCTGAGTGGTGAACCAGGGCATCTGTGGGATGACTTTGTGGCCACCAGGGCCTGGATGTGGCTTGCACAGGTGTACCAGCCTGAAGTGGTGACCAGAGCATCCATAGGATGACTTGGTCACCACTAGAGCCCCGAATAACTTGTACAGGCATAGTAGCCTGACGTGGTGATCAGAGCATCCATAGGATGACGGTGGCCAAATCAGGGTTGGGAATGGCTTGTACAGGCATTCCATCCTGAAGTGGTGACCATAGCATCCATAGGATGACTTTGTGGCCACCAGGGCCTGGATGTGGCTTCCACAGGTGTATCAGCCTTAAGTGGTCACCAGAGCATGCATAGGATTCATTCATGGCAGAAGTATAGATATATTGGTAAATTGGTTGATTGGGTGATTTGGTGGCCACCAGGGCATGGGAATGGTTTGTACAGGTATACCAGCCTGAAGTGGTGACCAGAGCATTCATAGGATGACTTTATGGCCACCAGGGCCTGGATGTGGTTTGCACAGGTGTACCAGCCTGAAGTGGTGACCAGAGCATCCATAGGATTGATTCATGGCAGAAGTATAGATATGGTGGTAAATTGGTTGATTGGGTGATTTGGTGGCCACCAGGGCATGGGAATGGCTTGTACAGGTATACCAGCCTGAAGTGGTGACCAGAGCATTCATGGGATGACTTTATGGCTACCAGGGCCTGGATGTGGCTTGCACAAGTGTACCAGCCTGAAGTGGTGACTAGAGCATCCATTAGATGACTTGGTCTCACAAGGGCCTGGGAATGGCTTGTACAGGCATACCAGCCTGAAGTGGTGACCAGAGCATGCATAGGATTCATTCATGGTAGAAGTTTAGATATGGTGATAAATTGGTTGATTGGGTGATTTGGTGGCTACCATGGCCTGGGAATGGCTTGTACAGGTATACCAGCCTGAAGTGGTGACCAGAGCACCTGTAGGATGACTTTGTGGCCACCAGGGCCTGGATGTGGCTTGCACAGGCGTACCAGCCTGAAGTGATGACAGCGCATCCAGAGGATTCATCCATGGCAGAAGTATAGAAATGGTGGTAAATTGATTGGGTAGTTTGGTGGCCACCAGGGCCTGGATATGGCTTGTACAAGCGTGCCAATCTGAAGTGATGACAGCCCATCCAGAGGCTTCATTTATGGCAGAAATATAGATATGGTGATAAATTGGTTGATTGGGTGATTTGGTGGCCACCAGGGCATGGGAATGGCTTGTACAGGTATACCAGCCTGAAGTGGTAAATAGGGCATCCAGAGGATGACCTAATAGCCACCAGGGCCTGGCAATGGCTTGTACAGGCATACCAGTCTGAAGTGGTGACCAGAGCATACATAGGATTTATTCATGGCAGAAGTGTATATATGGTGGTAAATTGGTTGATTGGGTGATTTGGTGGCCATCAGGGCCTGGGAATGGCTTGTACAGGTATACCAGCCTGAAGTGGTGACCAGAGCATCCGCAGGATGACATTGTGGCCACCAGGGCCTGGATTTGGCTTGCACAGCGTACCAGCCTGAAGTGGTGACCAGAGCATCCATAGGATTCATTCATGGCAGAAGTATAGATGTGGTGGTAAATTGATTGGGTGATTTGGTGGCCACCAGGATCTGGATATGGCTTGGTACATGCATTTCTGAAGAGATGACAGGCATCCATAGGATTCATTCATGGCAGAAATATAGATATGGTGGTAAACTGGTTGATTGGGTGATTTGGTGACCACCAGGGTCTGGGAATGCTTTGTGTAGGCATATCAGCCTGAAGCAGTGACCAGATCATCCATAGGATTCATTCATGGCAGAAGTATAGATATGGTGGTAAACTGATTGTATGATTTGTTGACCATCAGGGCCTGAATATGGCTTGTACAGGCATACCAGCCTGAAATGGTGACCAGAGCATCTGCAGGATTCATTCGTAGCAGAAGTATAGATATGGTGGTAAATTGGTTGATTGGGTGATTTGGTGGCCACCAGGGCCTGGGAATGGATTGTACACATATACCAGCATGAAGTGTTGTCCAGAGCATCCATAGGATGACTTTGTGGCCAACAGGACCTGGATGTGGCTTGCACAGGCGCATTAGGCCTGAGTAGTGACCAGAGCATCCATAGGATGACTTTGTGGTCACCAGGGCCTGGATATGGCTTGTACATGAATGCCAGTCTGAAGTTATGTCAGCGCATCCAATAAGATTCATTTATGTCAGAAATATAGATGTGGTGGTAAATTGGTTGATTGGGTGATTTGGTGGCTACCTGGGTCTGGGAATGCCTTGTGAAGGCATATCAGCCTGATGCGGTGACCAGATCATCCATAGGATTCATTCATGGCAGAAGTATAGATATGGTGGTAAACTGATTGGGTGATTTGGTGGCCATCAGGGCCTGAATATGGCTTGTATAATCATACTAGCCTGAAGTGGAGACCAGAGCATCCATAGGATTCATTCATGGCAAAAGTATAGATATTTTGGTCAATTGGTTGATTGGGTGATTTGGTGGCCACCAGGGCCTGGAAATGGCTTGTATGGGTATACCAGCCTGAGTGGTGACCAGAGCATCCGTAGGATGACTTTGTGGCCACTAGAGCCTGGATGTGGCTTGCACAGGTGTACCAGCCTGAAGTGGCGACCAGAGCATCCATAGGATTTATGCATAGGAGAAGTATAGATATGGTGGTAAACTGTTTGATTTGGTGAGTCTGTAGTATGCAGCTGCAACAGTACAGGAATGAACAGATGGCTAGCCCCTATTGAATTCTTAGGGAACAGTGGTTCATTTGCAGGTGTATCCTGCTCCTCCATCCAGAGTTTGCTGTAAAAACGGGATGTGTCCAGAAGAGAACTACCATTGGCAGAGCTTCCTCCTGAAGTAAAGGCACTGCTTTTCTAATTAGCCTCTGTGCTGCATGCTGTATCACAGACTGCAGGTCAAAGAAAGTACTTTTGTTTTCTTTACTGTTCAACACTGTAATTATACTCATTTTATTTTTGTAATAAAACAATGTGAGCAGAAGTACCGGAGAAGATTGAAGGCTATGCCATGGGCATCACTGGGTTGGGCCTGACCCATGATGAGACTTGGTCTTCAAGAAGGAGTCAAAGTCTTCCGAAGGACTCTTCTATCCATGTGCTCTGTCTAGTCCTCATACCAGCGAGTGATGTTTTTGGCTGACCTCCCAGACTCTAGCAACTATAGTTGTGCATTGTTTTGTGTTGTGCCCATATTGTTGTAAATTAATATTGTTTACTATCATTGTGTATTATGATTCCCACCTTGCACTGTCACTAGCATTAACTCTGCTCTTCTAGAGCTATCATTGTCTAAAATCACTGGTTCGGCACATTGGTGCTGACTTGCTTCCACCTCTATGCTGTACTGTTTACTGAGATGAGGCTTCACCTTACGACCGGTCCTCTTTGATTATCCTTGTACCTTGTTTTTATTGCTATGTATTGCATTACTATGTCCATTCGTGCTATATGTTCTATTGTGCTACTGTATTATTTATTCTGTACCTACCAGGCCCTCCTTGAAAATGAGCTTGCTCAATGGAGTTTCACCTGGCTAAATAAAGATTGATTGATTGATTCATTCATTCATAAATAAACTTTACATTGTACACTGTGACTCATTAATAAATAAGATCTGTGTAAAGTTAAAGGCTCTGTGTCATTATTTCCCCAGCCTCAGCAGTTTATCTTGTCACTGGTGGTTGTGCTTAACTGCTAACTTTTGTCCTGAAGTTAGTGGAACCAAAAACTCCTAACTCATTTGTGTGAAGACTGAATGCTTGAAACTGGTAATACACATATTACTATGCCATGTTTCATTTTCACCTGGGCAGCCACTGTGTCAGGTTAAGCAATAGATGGTTCAGACTTCATATGGAGCTATTAGAGGGAATGGGTTGACAGTTGAGCTCTTAATATACTGTAATAAATAATCCTATATGGTATAATTACATTATTAACATTATGATATTCATTATAAGTGTACATTTATTGTATTTTTGAATGGCAAAAACTAGTTTAGAAAAAGTGTCCTTTGTACCTCATAAGTGCTCTTCTGAGCCTCCACCACTCAGCTTTTACTATCTTCTGGCACCTGTGTGGGTGGGTGAGGGGTAGGACATTGGGTGCTCCTGAGTGACTGATGCCCCTCTTGCACCCTCACCTATCAACCCAATACTTTACAGCAGCCCGAAAAGAGATGTGGATTGCACATCTGCCCCATCATAAACTGTGCCCATTCCAAAACGTTTTACACACAGGCTGGAGTGGGGTCTAGGATGGTGGCTATTAAGTGACTGTTCCCCTTCCTCCATCCCACCTTCACACGTGGGGAGCACTCCTCCCCCTCCATTACACATTTGCACATAGAGAGCACTCCTCCCCCTCCATGCCTCCTTTGCATATGGGGAGCAATTCTCCTTCTCCAGCCCTCTTCCACATGGTGGACATCTTATGTAATGATATTTGGTCTCAATCCTTGTTGAATGCAACATTGTACAATATTGTTTATACTAATGTAATGAAAATTGCTTTATTTTAATTTATATTATGTGTCCTTACTTTTTGTACCTCACACCATGTATTGTCTTTATCATTGCTTGTACAACGGACCACCTTGCAAATGAGCTTGCTCAATGGATTTTAACCCTTCACAATAAACTTGAGCTTGAACATGGCAAGCACTTTTCCCTCCATTCCATCACCACACATAGGTATCATTGCTCCACCTCCATCCCACCTCCATACATTGGAAGCACTCATCTCCTGACCCCTCCAGTGCTTTTCCCACTACATTTCACCCCCCCACATGGAGAGCATTTCTCCCACTGCATCCCACCTCCTGCACATAGGGAGCACTCCTGCCCCTCCATTCAACCTCCACACATGGAGAGCTTTCTTCCCACTTCATATCAGCTCTGTACATGGGAATTACTCCACCCTTCATCCTACTGCCCCTCGTGGGGGCATTGCCCATCCATCACACTCCTACACATGGGGACTCCTCCACACATCTGCAACACTCCTCCTCTACCACTATCTCACTCTGCATATACAGAGTACTCCTAAACCCATTACACCTTGCACATGGAGCACTCTGCAATAGCCAGAGAAAGATGTCAGTCAGGCATCTGCCATTCCACACTTATTCCCACTCCACATGATAAGCCCCAAGTTGGGCAGAACATCGAAGGTTATATGTAATAAGTGGGTTGCCCTGGGAAATGGTGCTAATACCCCTCCCACATCTCTGAATGAGAGAAGCCCCTACCAAACCAATCTTTATTCTTTTCTCCACTCACCACTTTTCTGCTGATTATCCTCCTGTTTGCTTGCCTTACCATTCACTCCCTCCCAAGGCAGGACTACAGGCCACTAGGCCAGGGCAGATTTTCCTCGATCTCTTCTGTCTTCCCTTTGGACCACACCACCAGTCCAGCCAGCATCCAGCACAGTCAAGAAGATGGGCTGTGTGTTACTCAGAGCTCGGCACTGGATGGGTCAGTTCTTTCTCTAGTAGACCATACTTCAAGTTGTCCCTCTGTTCAACTGAGGCTAGAGAAGAGCAGCACACAGTCCCACGCTACCACCATGATAGTCAACAGGACACCACAACTTGCTTGGCACTTTACAGATGACACAGCACAGCTGCACGCTCAGTAGTCTGTCTCACCAGGCTTCTCCTGCTCTCTCTGTTGATGATGTCTCTATCTCCCCTAACCATCAATGGTCCCAAGCATGCGCATTGTATTACAGCTAGCTCCAGCCACTGTGGAGACTGCTGAGACACTGAGTTTTTTAGCAGCTGAACCTGAGCTAACCTGAAAATAAAATATAGGAATTTTAAATTTTCTGAGTTAATTTTGGAGAGAGGGGTTGAACACCCTGAACAGCCCCCTGCCTATGCCCATGCAATCCACAACAGTTCAGATATATGCAGTGCTTACACCTAAAGGCATTCCTCCCAGCCCAGCCAGCCCCTCCCACCTACTCTGGCATGCAAATGGACACCAACTGTGACCCTTCCCACTTTCTCTGTAAGCAGCGAGGATCCCTCACTCTCAAGTGGTCAGCCCTGTACAAGTAGCAGAGTTGGGGGTCTGGATTCCAGTTGGACCTGCTGCTGTAATGGAGCTCAAGCCTGCCTGAACACAACAAGACAGCTAAACTGAGTCCCCTTAATCTCTACAGATGAAGGGCTGCTGCACAGATGAATATTACAGCCACTCAGGTACCACCGGGGATTAAAAACAAGAGCTGGACCATGGCAGGCAGCCTGCCATCTGCCTCCACATTCTCCTTCACTGACAGCTTGCAGCACTTGCCCAGCTCCTCCTCTGCTACCAGTGCCCAGCAACCGTCAGTAGTGTTGGTAGGTGGCTCCTGTTAGAGTGGTCAAGCTAGCTCCTCAATTTGTTACTAGCCCCCACAACCGATACTCTCTTTTGACTTCCTTCTGCATCTGGTTGCATTTGCCTGTTTTCAAACACCCAATAAACTTTTTCTAGTGTCTACTTAGATATAGAATATTAAATATATCAAATTAAAATATAATTGCTTTAAAGAAGACAGAAGCCTTTATTATGGCTCAGTTTTAATGTATGGTTGGAGAACGCTGAACTCTCATATTGATTGTTTTACTTCCTTATTGCTGTTTTGAATTTTCAGGTTAAATCAAATACAATAAAATATAGCTTTTATTTTTTTTTTGAGAAGATAGAAGCTTTTAATATGGCTCTTTTTGGTTTGATCCATGCATACTGAAGCACTGAAGCAGTGAGATGTCATCAGTTTTGGCAGCCTTGCACCATTCCTCTGATCCTAGAAATATGTATCCCAATGGTTGTATAATTGTAGGTCTATATTCAAATGGCTTTAATTCATTATTATTACATACTAAGATGAATGGTTTTAATGAGTCCATTTAAGGCTTCGTATTTGATCTTTTGCAATTTTAATGTCCTCCCAGTCCTGGAGTCTTCAATTTGTTTTATCTAAACATTTCTTTGCTCAGTTCATCAATAGTCCAATAAGATTTAGAATAAAATTATTTTAAAACAAAAGCTGTATAAACTTTGGGTTTGATTTTGCAAAATATTAACTTCTCTCTGAGTTGAAACTGCATAGGAGATTAGTTGTACGTGCTTTTGTATTTCTCCACACTTTTACTGTGAAAATTTGTAAAAAAGTATGAAAAAATAACATTTGACCTTCTACGCAGGTCTTGACCTGCCATAAAGGGAATGGCTTAAAACTTATTTAGGAGTCATTCAAGAGTTATCCCAAGGCCAAGATTTAGTAAACTATACATTTAATGCATTTTAATAATAGGAGTTGCCAAAGAGGACATAATAAATGTAAACTGAACTTCACTGTGTTCACTCATATAAATAGTTTCTTTATTGTTTTATAACATTTTAGGTTGCAGTATTTATTTCAAATGTTGTGGCCATGAGGATGGTGTGTACAGTGTGTGTGTGTGTGTGCGCGCGCACGCGTGCGTGTGCATGTGTGCATATGTGTGTGTGTGTGTGTGTTTGCTGTAGCTCAATATATATGTTTCCCAAAAAGCATAGTAAAAAATGTCTGCTGATTGCTATATATTTCGCCTGGATACTTCACAGAAGACCTGGCATATGTCTGAGACACGGCTTATCAGATAGTGTCTTCAGAGGTTAAAAAAACTATAAATATTTTTAGATTTGCTGGGAAAGGATGACATTTATGGGATATGAGTCTTTCTTGAAAGACATTACCTGCCCAACTAAAGCTTGAAGGAAGAACATGTTTAAATGCTAAGTATTTAAATGTGCAAGTAGTTGCATTTCGAAGGGGTAAACAAATCTCCAGTTTAATAGGCAACCAATATTTTACAAGCTGTTTTGGTCTCCTAATGGGCATCTGATAAACAGCTTGGAGTTATGTCTCTGACGTTCTAAACAGAAAGAAGGGAGTCTTTTATTTCAATTGGCATATGTATTCCACAATACTCCATTTTTCCAGCTACAGACAGCAAGATGGCTGTAGGCACCACATAGCAAAATGCAATAGTAATTTACCAGTATCTAGCGGAGATAGCTGATTGGAAAGCAGAGGTGAAGGTTCTCGCCTGCATATGATTGGTTCCATGTCAAATCAGCAAAAGGAAAAGAGCAAATACAAAAAGCGCATCATAATAGCGCTAACAACAACAGTGAGTATGCAAAACAGCGACCTGAGAAACCACGGCATGACCACAAACAAAACAATGGCTCTGGGGGGGTAATTAGGAGGGGAAGATTAATTAAACTAACTCCGGGGGCATCTCAGGGCAGGGGAGAAATGGGGGCAGATTATGTATTCCTACTCTTGGGGGGATGGAACTTGGGGAAGGGGGAGACAAAGTCGGGAAGGGGTTAGATTATGTATCCCTACTCCGGGGTAATGCAACTCAGGGAAGGGGGAGCCATGATGCATGGCGCAACATGTTAAAAAAAAAGAAAAACACACACAAAGAGAAAAGAAACACTAGGAATTGCAGGCATCAAACTCAGGTCTGCTGGAGGTAGGAAACAGACACTCAAACAGTGACTCTAACCACTAGGCTACAGTGCACCATAAGTTTTTGGCACAGAAAAGCCTACTTCAGTTTTCGGCACACAACAGCCAGCTTACATTGCACTACCTCACTGCTTCACTGACAAAATAATTCGCTATTAAAACTGTCACTAAAAACATAGTCGCTGTTTTGTGCACACCGTAATTGCTTGGCTCAAATTCCTTCACTGTCTTCATGGTATACCAATACAATTGGCAGACTTAAACAATGTGGGAATCTATTCTTCTCCCTCCCTGGATTGCATCTTAAGATGCAGGCAACAGCGGGGATACGGAATGCCATAAGATTTGTATGTCTATAGGTCATAGCAAAAAACACCACCACAAATGAAGAAGAGACTTTATTCGCTTGTCCCTGAGCTGCTTGAACTTACCCACTTGATGTACACAGGGAGATTCTCACACCTCATGGCAGTGCGGAGATGGCCATTTCCTGCCAGCTTTTAATGTCACAACATGGGTGCCTATGATGGGCAGAGCTAAATTCTATTTTGAAGAGGACAGGCACGTAATCTTTATGATGTCCAGTCAGTCTGTCTTGTAAGCCACTACCACTTGTTGCACAGCCCATTAGAAACCTAAGGTAACGCAGTTCTTAGGGGACCCCGGTGCTGGATATGGGTTTTCATGTCTCCACCCCATAACCACTTCTACAATTATTTATTCAGATGTGGGGGGGGGGAGAGACATGAAGCACTGAGACCTGGGCACCAGTTATACAAGCGAGCAGCCTGCGAGTGTTTAACCAACCCTGAAAGGGCTGGTTGGTGCTTTGCAGGTTGAGAGGCGAAAGGGGGGTGGGAGGCTGTTAAATATACCTAAACTAGGTGGTATTGCCCCTCCCCCGGGTTTACAAATATGAGTGTAGGGACTGAGCACTGCAAGCAGTGACTTTTTCTTAATCCGGGATAGACTGACTGGGCACAGGAGACTTGACACTACCTCCCGACTAGTCACAACATGTCAGTTGGAGAGACATGGATACATTTACAAGTAGTTTTTTTCTCTGTCTTTCTTCCTATTTCTTCTTTCACTCCCTTCCCTAATATACCTTTACTTTCTTTTAAAGTATGGAGGGAGGGTGAACCTCAGCAATGCCCAAGCTAAGAAAGAGTTAATTAAGTATAATAGCCATCTTTAAAATTCTTTGTGTTTTAGTTTTAATATAAAAACGATGCTGCCTACTGCAGCATACACCATTAGCCATCATTACAAGAAGAGAACATGGCTGGTCGACTTTCAAAACAGCTAGGCAAGAGAAAAACTTTGTACTGTTTGTAAAAGTTGTATTATTGTTATTTGAAGGGTTACGATTAACTAATCAACAGAATATGATCGACAATCAAAGGGAGTGGGGGTACTGTTAACCTGGGTTGTTAGGGGGGTCTGTAACCTGGAATGTCAATGGACTGAAAAATGTGGTCAAAGAAAGAAAGGTACAAAGTAGAATCAAGAAACTAAGGTCTCAGATTATGTTACTACAGGAAACTCATATGGGAGATAAGGAATTTAGGAAGACACGTGGAGCGGGGGAAGGGGGACGGGTACTTGAGTGACTTCTTATTCATTTGTATTTTGTTCACCGGGAAGGAGGACTAGACAGGTTTTTGCCTATTTTCAGCCTCGTCCCGGGGACAGATGGATGCCAACTGAAATTGAACCAGATTTTAAGGTGTTGATGATATTTTCCTTGCTTCAATTCCAAAGTCAGGGGAGTGGCTAACTGGTTACCAAAGAACTTTGACAGTCGGGTGGCCCACAGTTACACAGACCCTGGTGGTAGATATGCACTAGCACAACTAGAATTTCCAGACAGGGTTTCCTTTGTCAGTAGGTTCCATATATGGCCCTAACATTGAAGTTTCTAGCTTCTACCAGAAGTTAGCTTTAGATATTGCACAATTTTTGGGTCCATGGGTTTTGGGAGGGGACTACAACAATGTACAAGACACTGTTTTAGAAAGGTCTAACACTACCCCTGTTCCCCTGACCAGAAACACCAAAGCTCTGAGTGAATTACAAGCAAACTATTTTTCTAACTGACATATGGAAACATTGTATCCCCACAGAATGTGAATACAGCTTTTACTCACACTCACATCAGTTCTATGTCAGACTAGACAGACTTTTGACATCCATGGTGCTGGCCACACAGGTTAAAACAACAACCTATGGTGCTATCCTGGTCTTGGAACATGTACCAGTCTCACTGAGTATCCAAATGGGAGAGCAGGAACCATCAGTAAGACCTTGGCACCTCAACCCACTTCTGTTGAGGGATGAAACCTACCTACACTTCATCAGAGCAGCCATTAAAGAATGCTTAGTTTTGAATGCCCCTGGAGATACATCTCACTCAACCCTATGGGAGATTTTAAAAGCTTGTATCGGGGTCAAATGACAGCAGATGTACTTACAAGAAGAAAATTGAATCTGCTGACATAAGTAATTTAGAGACTAAAATCCAAGAGTGTGAGAGCACATATGCAATGTCCCTCAGCTGCACTGTACAAAGTGATTCAAAAACTTAAATGGAAGTATAACTCCCTTCGTAGCTCACAGTTGGAAAGAGCCATCCTTTTGAGGCAGACAGGTTCATATTTTGAAGGAGATGGGGGAGGGTAAGCTCTTCACGTGGCAACTGAAAAAAAAAGAAGAAGAATCAGCATTTATATAGCGCTTTTCATACACAGTATCCCAAAGCACTTTACAAGCAATGCTAGACTGGTAGTAAAGTAACTGAATGTGTGGTGGTGGCCATATCACACATCATCACCCACACACGGCCTGGATGATTGCATGAACCAGTTCATGGGATGGGGAATGTTGGCCAGGACACTGGGAATGTTCCCCGCTCTTTATGAAGAGTACCCTGGGTTCTTTTACTTCTACCTTGATATGCACCAGGATGGGCAGAAAGGACCTTGGTTTAACATCTCATCAGAAGGACGGCACACCCCAGCAGTACAGCACCCCCCCAATACTGCACTCAGATGCCAGCGATTTTTAGGTGCAAGTCCATCCCGGTGTGGGACAAGAACCCACGACCTTCTGGTTCAGAGGCGGATGTGCTACCAACTGAGCCACGTTGACACCAAAAAGGAAGGGGACCACTGGATAAACAGAATAAAACCCCCTGAAGGCCCTCTTACTACTCAAAGAGAGGACATAAGACAGATCTAGATATTTTATAAAACTTTATATACCTTAGAGGTTGCCCCCACCCTGGAAAATATTCCAATCTTTTTTAAAGAGGGCACAACTTCCTTCTCTGTTTTCTCAATCTAGTCATCAACTGGAACAGCCAATTAGCAAAGAAGAGCTATCTATTGCATTCAAAAAACTACAAGGGAGTAACACCAGGCCCCAATGGAATTCCCATAGACATTTATTTTTAAAATCTTAGTGCCCGTCTTAATTGATTCACTTTTTAACATGGTTCAGGAGATCCTTGAATGGGAGGAACTCCCTCCCTTGATGCAGATGGCCATCATCACAATACTCCCCAAACCATGCAAGGACCCTGCCCTGTGTGCCTCATACCGATTCATCTCTCTGCTTACCTCAGATTACAAAATTCTTGCTAAGGTAATAGCATCTCACCTTGAACCACTATTGCCAGAGTGCCTACATCCAGATCAATGCAGATTTGTACCAGGCAGGCAGCAAAACATAATATATAAAAAGACTTTAAATATACTTTTTAAATGGGCACAAAACCCTCACACATGAGGTGCAGTAATTCTTGCCCTGGATGCAGAAAAGGCCTTTGACCACATGGAGTGGAGATATCTCTTTACCACTTTACAACCATTTGGTCTGGGCTCATCCATAAAAACGTTATATAAAAGTCCGACTGCCCAATCTTTGATTAACGGTTCCCTCCATCTACAGTTTTCCATGTTCCTGGGGACAAGGCAGGGGTTCCCCCTTTCCCCCTTGCTCTACATAATGTCTCTCGAGACCCTCACGGCTATCAGTCACCCTCCTCCAGGAATAGAAAGGGTCGTAAGCAAAGGTGAACACAAAGTAGCATTCTTTGCAGATAATCTGCTGCTGTACTTGAGAGACCCACATAAGAGGCTCACAAATATACAGGAACTCCTTACAGAATATGGTAAACTGTCAGGGCACAGAATTAACAGGATTAAAAGTGAATCTATTCCAGTAGGAGTCTCTGAAATAAACTCCCTAGTCAATAACCCCTTGGGGTGCAAGTAGTAGACAAAATTAAATACTTGGAAGTTCAAATTCCGAGGTCTGATCATTGCCTACTCCAGTTAAATTACAACCTATTACTAACAGCCCTGACAGAAGACTATGACAGATGGAAAGATCTCCCCCTTACTCTCATGGGATGAATCAACGTAATCAAAATAAACATACTCCCATAGTGTGTGTACCTTTTCCAATCTATCAAAAGTCAGCACTCTTTTAAACTGCAAAGCGATTTAATTCTCACCACCACAACTCGAAACATTGGCCGTGATTCACGAATGTCTACATGCCATGTAAAGGCAGTGCATAGGCATTCCCATAGTCGAATATACACGGCGGTGCCTACACACACACCCCTGGTAGCATTCTCCTACAGGTGCATTAGCGCCCCTAAAAAGGGATCCCTGGCCAGCAGCAAGGTGCCACATCAGGGGAAGATTGGGGGCATGCCAGGGGAGTGCTGTATGGTGGCACCCATTCATAATGGCTCTGCATGCCATTTGGTGCTTCATCATCTCTGGAGGGGGCGGAGGTAAAGCTGATGCCCCTCCCAGTGCTGCCATTGGCCATGACAAAGCATTGTCAGCCCCTTCTCCATGCTGCCTCAGCCCCATGGACCATGGAGGGGGCTGGGGTGGCCACTGAGGCACTCATCTGGTGCCCCTGCATTGACTCAGTCCACAGGTCTGAAGAACCCTTGCACTGTGCGGGGCCAGGTATCCACTAGCAGACCAAACGTGGGAATCCCATTTGCTGCCTGCCTATGTCTGCTAATCTTCCCCATGAACTAGTACACCTGGTGTGAGGGTCCATGGATGGGAGGCCATCATGAATGCAGGTACAGAGCTGCGCGGCATGGTTAAGTCCATTTCACTCAGGTAACTGCCCTTTCGTGAATCACTACCATAGAAAGTACACTACATCCCTGAAAGGTTTCGCACTGATGTGTGTCTTCAGAGAGATGGTTTCACCAATCAAGTGGTCATTATAATTAAAAATGCTTAAAGACACAGTGACATAAAAATTCACATTTATAAAAAGCATTATTGTATATCAATCCAGTCAATACGTCTTTCATCTGACGAGTGCAAAAGACAAACAGTGCATAATGACCTAATGTAAGCAGACATACTACTATGATGCAGCACTATGAAAATACTTTTCAGTTTTACCAAACATAATCAAGTCCCATTTTTTTGCAGGTATAATTATCTGCAGAAGCACACAATTACTTCCTCAGATAACTGTAAGGGAATATACAGCAACTTCTTAGTAAAAGAGTATCTTATCCATAGTTGGCATCTGAAAAGTCAAACAATTTAAATATTTCCTATTACAAGTTATATACAACATAAGCTATCTTTTCTATGGTTTAATTTAAACACAGACTACTGATTCTTTATTTTTCCTCATACCATCCCATATTATAGTATCTGAAAGATAATGTACAAGTGTAAGGTACTGTGGGGGGGATTCACCTTTCTTCACTTTTTCTTTATACATTTCAGGAGCCTGCATTGTTTTAATTTTTTAATTTTTTTTATTTTAGTTTTTGTTGACCAGGTAAGTGCACTAGACAGATTCTGCCTATTTTCAGGCATGACCCGTTGGAAGGAGATACAGATGAATGCCAACTGATTTTGAACCAGATTAAGCTGTTGGTGGTATTTTGTTTAGTGAATGGGGAGAAATTTGGCCAGGGCACCGGGAAAATTCCCCTACTCGGTCTGCAGGGGGAGCCTTTGTCCCTCTGTCCAACATGGCCAACATTCCTGCTGTGGATGGTGGAGGTGGTGGTTCTGCTCTGCCTCAGATCTCTGCTTCTCCTTTGGATCCATTGAGTTTTTCTGATTCTGGGGCTTGTTCACTGAACATGGACGGCCTACTTACTTCTGCGACTTCTCCTGACTCTGCTTGTACCTCTGCTGTTGATGTTCCTCCTCCTGAGAATGTTGCTACACAGGTCAGCCAAACAGACACTGATATTCCTGAAGTTCAACTTAGACAGCTATTTTCTCAGCATAAACACTTTATTTTACAACTAATTCATGACAACTCGGCTTTCCCAACTGATGTTCCTGTGGCTGATTGCTCTATGTCTCCTAGCCCCCTGGACCTTTTCTTACCCAGCTCTGAGTTAATGACTGCTTTGCAACCTGCTTTTTGCCTTCTACCCTGCATTTGAGATCCACTACTTGATCTCTTGGTCCTTTGGATGTTACCTGGTCTCCTGAGGCTTCTCTGTATTGCTGCCGGCTGGAGGCGTTTTGAGAAACGGCAACCCTGGTCTTCTTCTGGTCCTGTTTCTGCTTCTTCTATTATTGATGTGGCTGCTGTAGTTGATTCTGCTGCTTCTAGACCTTTTCCTCCAGGTTCTTCTCCCATTATGGAGCCTGTTATGGGGCTTTCGGCTCCACCACTCCCTGATGAGGATCTTACCAAGTCTCCTGGATACACTTCCCAATCCAAGGGCCCCACCAAGCAGTGCACTCCACTGCTTAAGCCCTCTCTTTCAGCTCCTGGAACTGATACTATTGATTCTACTTTTAAAATGACTGACTTAAGTCTGTGGGGGAGCCTGCCCAGCGGCGAAACGCTGTGCGCTTCAAGTTTTTAGGCGATGCCTCTACGGCCCCCCTTGGCAAACTGTTCTTTACTCTCTGTTACAAGACACTATGGGCATTAGCCCCCCTGATTTATTTGCATTTATTCATATCAAGGGTGAGACTGTATATGATGTTAGTTCTAAGAATGTTCATACGCTGGAGAAATTCTGGGCTCAATATGAGCTTGTAAAATTAATCCCTGTTTTGTCCTCTTTTTTCATAATCCCCCTTACTAAACCCTTGGTTAAGGTCCTTACTCTTTTGTTTCGGAATGAAGGGGTTAATATTCATGATGTCCAATATTGGCTTCGGCAACATTGTGACTTGTTGGAGTCCTCTCATCCTATTTTGGAAGATGATTTTGTTTGTACTGGGGGTTGGAAGATTAAAGTTCAGCTACTACAAACTGAACAAGGGGTTTTGCACATCCCTGGTAGTTTTCATATTGAGTGTGACAGAGGTATCTGTTTTTATCCTGGTCAACCCCATACTTGTCACAAGTGTGGTTCTAAAACACATTTGAGTTACACTTGTGACCAACCCAAATGTACGCTATGTCTTCAGTATGGACATGTGAGCTTGGGTTGCCCTAATGCACTGTACTGCAACTTGTGTGATGATCATGGACATAATTATCCCCAGTGTCCCTGGGCTGAACATAACTGGCTTGATTAGGTTCCTTGGGACCACTCACACCTTATTGCTGAATCTCAGGCTCGGGCACAAAAAGGAAGGAGGAGGAGGTCTCTCTTGTTGTCCCAGACCCTCTTTCTGGTCTTGGTGTGGTTACCACTGCTGTGCCCTTGCCAGTTTCTTCTGACCCTTCTGCCTCTCCTCCTCCTGTGCCTGGAGTTTCCCCTATTTTGGATTCAGAAACTGGGCTGCCTGTCTCACAGGCTGCTCTTCCTCCTGCTTTGAGTTCCATTTTGCAGGATTGTATGCCAACCCCCGTGGAAGTCCCTTTGTTGTTGTCCCTCCTTCTAAAGGGAAGGTAAACATAAATCTGAGTCCTGTCGACCCACTAATTCCATTCTCACTCACAATAAATTTCAGTGCTGGCTAAAAAGATGACAATGGGGGTGATACGGAAGGTGAGGAGGAGGATTCTGATTCCTCTTAGCCTCATCTCATATGGATTACTCCTCTGACTCCCGTAAAGATGCTCCTTGTCCTGGTAAACTACAGAAGGCTCATTTTCCTCATAGGTGATGGTGTGGTTTTGCTCTTGGGCTTGTTGGTCTAATTTTTTTCCTATCTCCTGGGTGTTGTTCTGCCTCTTTTAGTGCCTTTTTTTATGGCACACTTAACTACTATTAAATGCTGCACCTTAAATGTGTGCAGTGTTAAATCATCGGTTTTCTGCTTTCACTGAGGCAGGACTTTTATTTTCTCCAAGACACCTGGATCAAAACTAGGCAGGAAGTTTTACAGGTTACTACTCGATGGTCTGTTGGTCCTTCCTATTGGTCACATGGAGAGGATACCTGTGATGGGGTGGATATTTTGTTTTTTGTTTTTTGTTCACAATTGCTAGGGTTCTTGATGTGGTCCCTGGGAGGGTTCTCCTTGTTGATGGGACTTATGGCTTGGTACGTTTTCACCTTATTAATATATATGCCCCTCAAAGTATTGCAGCCAGATCTGCCTTATTTCTCAAAATTAATTCCTTTTGGTTTACTACTCGGTCGGATTTTTTGGGGGAAGATTTTAATTGTGGGCTTTCCCCTTTAGACGGCCTAGTAACACCCACAAGTTGTATAGTGATTCTGCCACTTTATCTAAGGTTATTTCTTCTGCCCATCTTATTGATGGGTATCTGTCTCTCCATAATTCTGTGGCTAAGACTTATTATAGGGGTGCCTTGGCCTCTTGTATTGATTTTTTTTCCCTTTCTAAATACCTCACCATTTCCCAGGCTTCATAGAAACATAGAAACATAGAATTTGATGGCAGATAAGGACCGTTTGGCCCACCCAGTCTGCCCATTTCCCTTCCTAATGGATAAGCTGCAGATCCTAGTTAACCAGCAGCCTACTTCTTTCTACCCCCACCCCCTAGAATTACCTTATGACTGTACTATGCATGCTTGAATTCCACCACTGTTTTTGACTCCACAACCTCCTACGGAAGGCCGTTCCATGCATCCACAGCCCTCTCTGTGAAAAACTACTTCCTTAAATTACCTCTGAGCCGCCCCCCCCATCTTCAAATTGTGCCCTCTTGTTCTTGCACACCTCTTTTTTTGAAAGATGCTACCCTCTTGGACTTTGTTGATTCCCTTGAGGTACTTGAAAGTTTCTATCATGTCCCCCCTCTCCCTTCTTTCCTCGAGGCTATACATATTCAGCTCCTTAAGTCTCTCTTCATATGTCTTCCGGTGCAGACCCTGCATCATTTTAGTTGCCCTCCTCTGGACAGTTTCCATCCTGTTTATGTCATTGTGGAGACTGGGTCTCCAGAACTGCACGCAGTACTCCAGATGGGGTCTGACCAGCTGTCTGTACAGAGGCATAATAACTTCCTGTTTTCTAGTGGTGATGCCTCTCCCTATGCATCCCAGTATCCCCCCAGCCCTCCTTGCTGCCCTCTCACACTGCTTGCCACCCTTTAGGTCATCTGATATGACTACCCCAGGTCCCTTTCCATTTTTGTTGTTGTTAGTATCTCACCCCCATTGTGTACGCTTTCCTGGGTTTTGTTTCCCAGGTGCATTACCTTGCACTTTAGCATTGAATCTAAGCTGCCATACATTTGACCATTCCTCTAACCTTGCCAAGTCCCTCTCATCCTTTCCACCCACCTTGTGCATCAACTCTGTTGCTGATCTTGTGTCATCTGCAAAAAGACATACTTTTCCTTCCAGTCCCTCTGCAATGTCACTTCTAAAGACATTGAAGAGGACCCGTCCTAATACTGAACCCTGCAGTACCCCACTAGTAACCCCCCTTTCCTCAGAGTGGACTCCATTTACTATTACTCTCTGTGTCCGATTCTCCAGCCAATTCTTTACCCAGGCTGTTATCTTGGGACCCAATCCCAGGCTGGCTAACTTGTATATTAATCTTTTGTGTGGGACTGTGTCAAATGCCTTGCTAAAGTCTAGGTAGACCATGTCCACAGCCCCTCCCTGATCTAATACTTTGGTCACCCAGTCAAAGAAATCTATCAGATTTGTCTGGCATGACCTTCCCACTGTGAATCCATGTTGCCTTGGGTCCTGTGCCCCTCTAGCCTCTAGATACTCAACAATTCTTTCCTTCAGAAGTGATTCTATCATTTTCCTTACCACTGAGGTTAAACTAACAGGTCTGTAGTTTCCTGCTTCTGCCTTGCTCCCACTTTGTGAAGGGAATCACATCTGCCCTCCTCCAGTCCTTGGGTACCACCCTATCCTCCCATGATTTGTTAAAGAGGGTAGTCAGTGGTGTCACTAGTTCTACCCTTAGTTCTTTTAGAATTCTGGGATGAATCCCATCAGGCCCCATTGCTTGTCCACCTTCAGTTTTAAGAGTTCTTTCAGAACCCTTTCTTCTGTAAATGGGCTGGTATCAACTTCTGTATCCAGAGTGTTTCTACTGTTTGTTTTAGGTACCTCCCTCTTCCTTTGTAAATACTGAGCAAAATATTTGTTTAGTATCTCTGCCTTTTCACAGTCACCGCTGCCCACCCTCCCTCCTTTATTAAGCCTCACTATCCCTCCCTTGGTCTTCCTTCTCCCCTGATGTACCTATAAAGGTTTTATCCCCCTTCTTAACTGAGTTGGCTATCTTTTCCTCGGTTTGGGTCTTTGCTGTTCTGAATACCTTCCCAGCTTCCTTTTGCTTTAACTTATACAGTTCTCTGTCCTGCTCCTTCTGTGATTCCTTGTACTTCCTGAATGCTTTCTTTTTCTCTTGAACCTTCACTGCCACTTCCTTTGAGAACCATAGTGGTTTCTTACATTGTTTCATTTTGTTTATTTGCTTCACACAAAGGCTTGTTACCTCTGTGATGGCAGTTTTTATTATTCCCCATTGTTCTTCCACCCCTCCTTCCTGCCCATTTGCTAGTGCATTCCTTAGGCACTCACTCATTTTGGCAAAGTCAGCCTTCCTAAAGTCCAGTACTTTTGCCTCTGTATGGCTTGACTCTACTGCTGTGTTTATTGTGAACCATACTGTTCGATGGTCGCTAGTTCCCAGATGGCTACCCACTTCTACATCTGTGATCCTCTCTTCCTCTCCATTTGAGAGAACCAGGTCTAAGATTGCTCCCTTTCGAGTGGGCTCCAATACTAGTTGTCTAAGGCATGCCCCCTGTAGGGCATCTAGAATAACCCCACTCTTCGAAGTGGCTGCTGCAACTGCACTCCAGTTAACATCTGGCATATTCAGATCACCCATCAGCAATATCTCCCCTTTTTCTGCCATTCTAAGTATACTTTCTGTCATTTCCTTGTCCATTTCCTCCCCCTGAGAAGGGGGTCTGTATACAACCCCTGTGCGGATTGTGGTGCCATTGCTGGTCTCCAAATTTACCCACAGTGCTTCTTCTCCTCCCTGTTTTCCCTTTTGTTCTGTTGCTTTGATTCTTTTCCTTATGTAAAGAGCTACTCCTCCTCCTCTTTTACCCTCCCTGTCCCTCCTGTAGATAGTGTATCCTGGTATGTTTATGTCCCAGTCATGGTTTTGTGTACCATGTTTCTGTGACTGCCATGATATCCAGATGTTCCTCCTCCATCAAGGCCACTAATTCAGGAAGCTTGTTACTTAGACTATGGGCATTGGTACTCATTGCTCTCCATTTCTTGATGGCTTTACCTTCTATTGCAGCATCCCCCACTGACCTTTCTACCTTGGTCTTTTTCTCATTTAGTACCCTGTTTGTAGGGAGAGGCTGGGATTTTCCTGCTGCTTATCAGTGCTTCCCCCCTTGACTAGTTTAAAAGCTTGCCAATGAAGCATTTAAACCGATTGCTCAAAAGACTTGTTCCTTCCTGACAAAGATGCAGACCATCCTGCCAGTATAGGCTGGTGTCCTCCAGGTGGAACCCAGTCCCCAATGTGAAGCCAAACCCCTGTGCTCCACACACCATTTCTTCAACCATTCATTAAAACTGCATGGTGCAAAGTACCCTCACCTCACTCATGCCAATGACAGGCAGCACCTCTGAGAAGGATACTGTGTGTGCTACTTGTCTTAGGCCCCTCCCCAATTCTACAAAGTCCTTCTGCACTGTTCTAATCTCATGATGAGCCAAGTCATTTGTCCCTAGGTGGACAATGACGTCCAGCTCAGACTCCTGTGCAGCTGTTCTCGTGATCCTGAGGATGCGCTTCCTGTCCCTCCAAGCCATGGCACCAGGCAGGCACCTTACTTCAGTTTTCCCTGCTCCCCCCAGTTCTATCCCCCTTATAATTGAGTCCCCCACCAGGAGCTGCTTCCTTTCCTTGTGGTGTCCTCTGCCTCCTTCCTGTGGGCCTCCCTTGTGACAGTTGTCCTCAGCCTCTTAGTCTCCTCTCGGGTGCATCTATGGGGAGCTATGCTCCCCCAGAATGGTGTATGGATTGTGGAGTGGAACAACTGATTGGGTGTGCCTCTGTTCCACCATCCTCACCCTCCCTGAGCCCACTGTGGTCCACCTGCTGTGCTTTCTACGCAACCTCTGAGGTAGTGGTGGTGGCTCTGGTGCTCCCTGGATAGGGGAGGTTCTCTTCCTACCATCCAGCATGGCCTGGGGGAAGGTTCCCTTACTACTGTCCAGTGTGGCCTGAGGACGGGCAACTTCCTCCCTCAAGGCAGAGAGTTGTCTGCAAATAGGGCAGCATCTCAGCCTCCAGAAAGACTCCCGGATAACTGCTGCCCCACTGCCATTACATTGCATTGCTCCCAACATGTTTATCTACTTTTTTTTGTGTGTGTGTTTGTGTGTGTGATTGGTGTGTTTTATAGAAATATATATATTATACAAAGTGTATGCTTATATTGTCAGTGCAGTGTGCTAGAAGGGATATGACAGTGATATACCTTGCGCTCTTGAAATTTGTCAGAACCCCAGTATAAAGGAACTATTTCAGGGGTGGGTGGGGTTAGGAGGGAAGGGTTGGGCATAAACAGTGCCCTCACAAAACAATCAGCTAAAGCTCTGACCCACCGCTGCAATGAGTGCCTTCCTGTCAGCAAGATGCCCTACACCACAATTTGAAATATAAGGGAACACAGCGGATGAAGATAGGGAGGCATACCAAACTGCCCTAAGGGAAGCAGGTAAGGCAGTAAGGCAGGCAAAGTCCCAAACTGAGGAAACACTAGCACTAACAGTAAAGAAGGTGACAAGACTTTCTATAGATACATTAGTGAAAGGAGAAAGTCCAGAGGGGGTATTGCTAAGCTTAATGGAGAAAGGGAGCATGTGAGGAGGAGGACCCTGTAAAGGCATCTATCCTAAATAGATACTTTTGCTCAGTATTTACTGAAGAGAAGGTAGGGCAGGGCCCACAGCTCAGCATCATGGACACAGGGGGAGGGAGGTGAGCACTACTCCCTTCACAAAAGAAAGGGTCCTACAAGAGCTTGCTAAGCTCAGGGTGGATAAGGCAATGGGACCTGATGGCATACATCCCAGGGTACTTAAGGAGCTAAAGGAGGAACTAGCAGAGCCATTAGCAGAATTGTTTAGTGAGTCTCTGAGCACAGGAGAGGTCCCAGAAGACTGGAGAAAGGCTCATGTGATCCCACTCCACAAGAGTGGTAGCAGGAGGAGGCGGGGAACCACAGACCGGCCAGTCTTACTCCCAGTAGTGGGCAAGATTATGGAGGCACCTTAAGGAAAGGATAGTGCAACACCTGGAATCCATAGGGGCACAGGATCCAAGACAGCATGGGTTTACAAAGGAAGGTCCTGTCAAACTAATCTCATAGATTTCTTTGACTGGGTAACCAGAGTGGTGGACCAAGGGGAGCAGTTGATGTCGCCTACCTTGACTTCAGCAAAGCTTTTGACACTGTTCCACATAGAAGATTGATAAATAAGCTAGGTAGGCTCGGGTGGGTCAGAAGTTGGTCAACTGGGTGGCAAACTGGTTGGACTGGCAGAAACAGAGAGTGGTGGTAAATGGTATACAGTCAGAAGAGATGCAAGTCACAAGTGGGGTACTCTCAGGGATCAGTCCTGGGGCCAGTCCTATTCAACATCTTCATTAGTGACCTCCGAGATGGACTAGAGGGTAAGGCTTGTCTGTTTGCAGATGACACCAAGATCTGCAACAGAGTAGATGATCCAGATGGGGTGGGCAGAATGAGAAGAGATCTGGATAAACTAGCAGAATGGTCAGAAGAGTGGCAACTGGGATTTAATGCAAAGAAGTGCAAAATCATGCACATAGGGAAGAGAAACCCTGAAGCCACTTATAGGCTGGGAGGAGTTGCTAGCAGTCACAAAGGAAGAAAGAGACTTGGGCATCATCATCACTGATGACCTAAAATCATCCAAGCAGACCTCTAAAGCAGTAGGTAAGGCTTAGGGTGTTATGTATTAGTAGGGTATCACAAAGTCAGCAGGGAGGTAATAATCCTCTGTACAAGACATTGGTTAGGTTCTCATCTGGAGTACTGCGTGCAGTACTGAGGCCACACCTTCACAAGGACATTAACCAAATTGAGGCAGTCCAGAGAAGGGCAACAAAAATGGTGCAGGGACTGCATCAGAAGACTATAAGGACAGATTAACGGAGCTCAATATGTATACCCTTGAGCAAAGGAGGGAGAGAGGTGATATGATCGAGACATTTAAACACCTTAAGGGCATAAACAAGGTGAAAGAGTCTAACATGTTTAAATATAAGAAAAATAGCAGGACAAGAGGACACAGCATGAGATTAGAGGGAGGCCGATTAAGGGGAATGTGAGGAAATTCTTTGCACAGAAAGGGTGGTAGATGCATGGAATGGCTTACCACAAGAAGTGGTGGCTATGAATACAGTGCAGGCTTCAAACAGGCATGGGATAGGCATAAGGGAGCAATACAAATGACTATGAATAGATAGGTCACTGACAGAGCAAAGGCCGATGGCACATTTATAAGGTAGAAAAAGAAATGGGCAGACTGGATGGGCCTTGCGGTCCTTATCTGCCGTCAACTTCTATGTTTCTATGTTTCTACCTAAAGATAAGCTCATTAGCTCATTTGCATAATCTTTTCATGAGCTTTTAGAATTTGAATGACTTAGCAATGGTTTGTTCCCCTTTAATTTTATTCCCTTCCCACTCCTGTGCCAGATGGCTACATCTACAACCTATTTACTGTCCCTCATCTTAATATCCTCTCACTTGCATTTTCACTTGATGAGGGTTCTCATGTGAATTCATTCTTTCATCTGAATATCATAAATTCTGGTTTATTCCAATGTAACTGCATTGATTTAGCTGTTGCCTCTCTTTATATTATTTTGCATTATCCCTTTATGTCATTATTTCATTGCATGCATTTTTTATTCCAAAACAAGGTCACATTCTGTATTAAACATAACAGCAGCATTGTACACTGCTTGCATGTGGTGGTAGGGTAGAATGTAGTTAATACAGACATTCTACTGGACAAAGAAACCCCACAAATGGTACAGACTTATCCTATGCACCTTATGGGTATAATAATGTAATACTCCAGGCTGAACTGACTAGGATTTGGGGGACCTCTTCTCTCCCCCACCTAGGGGCCAATGAGTCTGCCACTGTTGTTACCACAGAAGATGCCAGGGAGGAAGAATGTCTGGACTATGGTGGACTTTGGAATGGTGGAGGTGGTGGGACTGAGGCACATTCCTCAATGGTGCTACTATGTAACTCCTATGCCACTCTGGTGGGGTGGGGTGGGACTGCGAGGAGGAGGCACCCATGTAGTGACAAGGGATTGGGACCTCCATAGTAGAGATGCCAAATAGGGTGGTAAAGGAACCCAGAGGAGGGCGAAGCAACTTCTGGTGGGGGACTCGATTGTGAGGGGTACCGTTTTGGGAATAGGAAGGGGGGATGCAAGTTAGGTACCTACTCAGAGCCATAGCCTGGAGAGATAGGAAACTGAGGAATGATAGAGCAGCAGGGCATGAGGGAGACCTGGAAGTCATTGTCCACCTGGGGACTAATGACTTGACAAGAATGGAGTGGACAGTGCAAAGGGACAATCTGGAGCCCTAAGGGTGGTCTTGACAAGTAGCTCACTCCAGTGGCTTTTGCTGAGGTGCTGTCTGTCTATGCCAGGGGGAGGAGAGGGATCTCCACAACAGGAGCTTCAGCTAATGGCTGAAGGAATGGTGCAGTGAGTAGGGGTTCAGCTACACTGGGTACTAGGGACCCACCTGGGAGGATAAGGGCATATACAAGGATGATGGCCTGCACCCATCCGGGAGGGAAATCACAGTCCTCAGTGGATGATTTAAATATTGGTTTGATGAACATTTAAGCTGGCTGAGGGGGCATGACAGAAGGAATCAGGGAGGTAGAAACTGCCCCACATAGGCTGAAGTAGAAAGTATGGAGAACCCAAGGGAGAGGAATCCCTAGGTGCAAATTAACAAAGGACGCAGGGTGGTAGAGAAAAAGGAGAAGGGAAGGGAGCATTACAAATAGAGGGGGAAGGAGGGAGGGCAAAAAGGAAAAAAGAGGGGCAAAAAGCAGAGTGTAAATAAAATCTGGAAGGCCATGTATGCGAATGTGAGAAGTCAAGGAAATAATATTACAGACCTAGAGGCCATCATGGCAGAGGCCAGCCTGGATTTTGTGGCCATTACCAAGTCATGGTACACTTGAAACCATGACTGGGACATGGCCATACCAGACTATACTCTGTTTAGCAAGGATCATTTGGGAAAGAAAGAAAGTGGTGGTGGTGCTTTTTGTGAGGGAGCATAAAGCGACAAAGATACAGGGAACATAAAGAGGCAGAGGTACTGTGGGTCACAGTGGAGATGGGAATGGAGTCACTATTCACACTAAAGTGACCTACAAACCTCCAGAACAGAGGGGGAATTACATAATGTACTGGTGGAAGCCACTGGCAAGATGGCAGAAAAGAAGGAGGTGCTGCTGGTAGGGGACTTCAGCTTGCCAGATGTAGATTTGAGCCTTCCACCACTGGCTTCACCACAAGCAGGGACATCCTGGGCTCTCTGCAGGGGGTATTCCTTCAGGCAACTAATCAGTGAACCCACTCATGATGGGGCAATATCAGACCTAGTACTCACTAGGAACTGTGTTGCAGACATCAAGATGGGAGGCAAAGTGGGGACCAGTGATCACTATATGGTGTGGTTCAGTATAAGGCCAGCTGCAGAATTGAACCATGCAAGTGAGGGTCTTAGACTTCAGAAGGGCAGATTTTATCAAGATTGGTTAATGCTCAGGGATGATCTGGTAGAGGGAGATGGTCTGGGTGGGTGGAGGAACAGTGGGTGAAGCTAAAGGGAGCTTATTACAGACAGCAACTTCTATATCAATCAACTGAGCAAAGGCAAGAGCTAAAAGAGACCACCATGGTTCTTGAAAGAGGTGACTGAAAATGTAAAGGTTAAAAAGGTAACATTCAATCTACAAATCTACATCCTGAGATTGAAGTCCCTCCATCAGTCACTCAGATCGATTGATTCCTCACCTTTGCTGTCCCTGCCTCCACTAATATTGGTCAGTCTACCTTCTCACACTGTCTCCTAAACTCTGGAACTCTCTGCCTCCACAAATCACAACTCTTCCTCCCCTCCATCCCTCTCTTCCTCTTTACTAAATTTCTTCTCTTCTAACTGTACCTATACATAATCCAATTCCCAGTACTCCAACTCCACCTTCTCTGCTTATCCTCCCTCTTCAGCCACCAAAAGCACTTATCTGTGCTTATGATGCTTTATTAATATATTTCATGTTCAGCCAGGTTAAGTCCCTTGCCTGTATGTGATGCACTTATCTACACTGTTAATTAAACAAATGAATTGTGATTTTGTAGCCAACATGGCCAATTGTTTATATATGCTGTTCCACTGTACTCCTTCCCTCAGGACACACGGAGATAAGCAATCCCTATTGTTCAGTGTGCTTTTCTGGTGAAACTTTCAAGAAATAAATAAAAATTCAGAAGCTATAAGGAAGAAGCCTTACAATAAACAAAGAACAGGCCCAGAAAACCGGACTGAAGCCATGACCTGTGCGCACCCAGACACTTTTAATCAAATGCCTGTGCTATATGGATAAGAAAAAGGTCCTGTGGGCAACTGAGACCATGGGCCCAATACTATTATCAAGCAGACAATGTGTAATGATATTTCAGGACTTCAGCCAAGAACTGCAGCAGCGGAGACAACAATTTTCAGGGGTCAAAACTAAACTTCATCACAGAAGCTGGGAATATCCCCACCTATTCCCCTCACAGTTTTGCAAAACTTGGCCTGGTCACCCACACAGATTTTTTGACAACCTGCAGAATGCAGAAAGATTCATGGAGAAGGAGGACATGGCACTAGAAGGTGGATCGCAAGCAAGGGGAACAGCATCATCTTAAACAAAGGTACATTGGAACTGTCTATAGGCCCTGGTGGTCCCCCCTATTAAGATTCCTAATCAAACCCATGGTTGTTCTGCCTACAACTGGAATTATACATATTTACTATTAACTCCTGTTAAAGACAAAACTTTAATCGTTCACTGTATACAGACTATTGCTGCTCCAAACCAATGACAGTTTGTAAACTTCAAGCTTTAATCACCTGGAGAGTCTAGTTAATTTGTTGTCACTCATTAAGCTAGCTCTCAAATAACGGAAAAAAGTTTAAAATGATGGAGACCTGCATGACTGTGTCTGTGTGTGTGGGTTGGGGGGCACAGAGACCTTGGATAAAATAAATGGTTAAGCCAGTTTCAGTTTGGGTTCTATCACTGACACTTTGGATTTGTTTGGGTCTTCAATCTTACAGTGATTGGCAACTGGTAGTTTATCTTACAGAGCTTTATGTGTCTGGAAATCTGCAGCCGTCATTCCAGCACTTTACTATCAATGATGACTACTCGTTGTGAGTTAGAAGGTCCACGTAACAATGACTGGGGTTATTCTATCTCTTTGATTACCAATATTAACAAACTCTGGTCAGAGTTGATATGGCTGTGGAGAGCTTTTAGGAGTGGCAAGAGCGTAGAAAAGAATATGCGGTGCTTTCACTGTACTGGAGTCAGCCATAAGTAATACTGCAGCAATTACAGCACTGCGCATGCGTGATACTCGCACATGTGAACTCTGTCCTGTAGTCAGCCCTGCACAACATGGCGATGCTGACATAACTAGGTATGCACGATAGTCATGCATGCGCAGTTTAAGTCAACTTCACTATGGTGCACATGGTGTCCGACTATACTGCAGTTGCAGAACATAAAAGTAGTGCGCCGAGCAGTGGGTATGTTTATGCAGTCCGTGGAGGGGAAGAGCTGCATAAACAGAATCACTGGAAACAATATCAAACACTGTGGCATCACATCAGACAGCATTGGTTATGTGCTGCCACAGTGCTGTTATAAAAATCTGATGATGGCATAACATCCGTGGAGCTTGGCCCATGCAGCTGTACAAATCAGACTCAGGAGGATTCTATTAACAAACTAGAGATCTAATCTAGGACTTGCTCATCATCACAGATACTTTCTCATTCTTTTCTAAGCAGCAATTTCTGGCAAATGTGCCTTAACCATATTGATCTCAGTGCTGGTAGACTACTTCTGGTTTTCCCCTGATTGTATTAGGCGGGGGTTGTGGCAGTCTTAAAGTGGTAGCTGCTGGTGGTGGTGGCATGCTCTGGAAAAAAAGTGGTCTCCATGCTCATCTGCACATTTTAAAATGATGCCTTTTCTGTTTTCTGTAAAGAAACTGACCCCTTTAACACAAAAATAAAGAGTCAGTTGGCCTCCACCCCCACTTGCCTTAAGTGAGGAGCGTCATTATGGGTTTGCATTAGAATGCGCGCAGCCATAGGTTGCAAAATATTGTTAAACAGTAATCAACTGTATGTAAAAGCTCTTTTTTTTTTTTGAATGTGTGCTTTCTTAATGTTGTCAATACCACTCCACCCATGTGTACTGTGCCCCTGGATTTCTGTACCCCAAGTGCATTATTTTAAATTTTTGTGTTCAAGACAAAAATGCCTTTCAAATGAGGGTAGTCGCTAATCTAAATTCTTTATAGTTTTTTGGTTTCCTTGTATGTGTGCAAGAAACATCTTGTGGTAGAACAACATTTCAGAGGTGTGTCAGGGACAAGTCCAGTGCATAACAATCTACAGTGGGCTTGCCTCTGGCAGATCAATGAGCATGCGACCAGACTGTGACACCAGTCACAGTTTCACAGCTGGAAGCCGTTCTTTAGTTAAAAGAAATAAAGTGCTCGAATGAGAGTGTTTCATTCCTTTCATTCATGCCCTTACTGATCTTACTGTTTGTCTCCCCACCAGCCTGCAGATGTCTGGGTACCCAGCCATACACTGCATCCCCCACTTTCTGTGTCATAAGCAGTAAACAGTCCTAGCAGTAAAGAACAAATAAATATTATTTATCCTTCCCCAGACAGATGTCTGCATTGATCTTGTTTGTGTCTCTGTGTGAATGACAGTGTGTGCTGTTGTTCCTGAGCTCCTCTCTCTCCAGTGCTTCATGTGTGCCACAATGACCGGCCCGAGCATTGCTCTCTGTGATAGAACCCACTGACCTGCCCCGTGGATCTCCTAATGTCCATGCTGCCTCAGTGTTCCCCCCACCCTGCCACACAATACAATGAGTAAGAGTGCTGAGAAGTGAGTAGCATTGCCTGCAGAGCTGTAGCTTAACCCTGAATGGTGGGGAGAGAGAGACACAGGCTGCAGGGACAGACACCGAGAAGGAGAGGCAGCCTCCCCCAAAAAGCACAGGATTGAGAGAAGTGGTGAGTACTACCAGTGTCAGGGACAGAGAGGAGAGAGCCCCAAACAGTGACAGCAACATGCTGAGATGTGGTGAGTGGCGGAAGAGAATGGTCACAGGTGACAAGGCTGTCACTATTGCAGCACCACCTTGGCAGTGTGAAATGGGGGCAGTGAAATGTAGTGACTATAACCATGATGACTGGTGGCTCCCAGACCTGCACCTGAACAAACATTCATTTAATGGGTGGCCTGTCCCTAGCAGAGTCTACTGCCCCAAACCCCACCTCCACACCCGAGAGAGACACAGCAACCGCTAGAGCTACTTCCAGTGCAGCATATATGTTCAGATCCAATTTGTTCCAGTCAGACGGTGTCACCCTCCCCAACAGAAGTGGAGTACAGTGTGCACCCGAGCTCGGTTGCCATCCATTTTATTTCCTCTAACTCTTCCGGTACCTTGCTGTTGGTCTGACTCCTACCTGTTTGTCTTTCTGAAGCTCAGTGGAAGCAGACAGCACATACAGAGAGGCAGAGAAAGTGGTAGCAAGAGTGCTGTGACTGGGATAGAGAGCAGTGTTGCAGAGTTTTCTTTTCACCATGGGGGAGCAGACATTAGAGATAGAGTGAGAGACCAGGAGAGACACAGTGTAAAACAAACTTGGTGCATCTATTCCACCACTGCACAAAAAGAGCACTCAGACAGAGCCAGAGATAAATATGTGGGTCACATATCTGCCCTTCACATTGACTAGCACAGTGTAGAGTGGGTACTGGATGGGCACCGCTGGGTTTGCTGCCCCCTACATCTCCAGCTCACATCAGCACATATGGACAATCTGCAGTAGCCACAGACTAATGTAGATTAGTCATCTTCACCGCCACACCCATCCCACTCCACACAGGTTGGCACAGTGACAAGGTGACTCCCAGGTGGGCAGCCCAAGGTAAATAGTGGACTGTGGCCTGGCGAAGTTAATGATTGTTGCCCCTCTACAACCATCCTACCACTACACATTGGCTGCCCAGCCAGAGACAGAAATGTGAGTTGCACATTTGCCATGCCACACCTGTTTCTAACTAGCCTGGTGGGCACCAGGTGGGTGGAAATGGGGTTGTGCCCTAGATCCACTGGGTGACTTGAGGCCATTGGCACCCAACACATCTTTCCACATTTCTGCACATGTGAAGCATTTTCTCCTTCCATTCCACCTCCTGCATGTTAGGAGCTCTCTGCTGGACCCAATGACAGATGTGGTTCACACATCTGTCTGTCTTCACCCATCCGAGTTCCTTGAAACCTGGCACTGGCATTGGGTGGACTCCAGGTAGGTGGCTCTGGGAGAATGATGCCCCATGCCCCCATCCCACCTCCACACAAGGGTAGCACCCTGTAGCAGCCAGAGAAAGAGATGCAAGTTGCACATCTGCTCCTTCATATTTGTCCCTGCTCCACCAGAGCTAGCATGAAGGTTGGAATGGGCTTTGGGTGACTGGCACTTTCTCGCCCTATGCCACACCTCTACACTTGCAGAACACATGAACATACAAAATTTGCCAGCAGATAAAGGCCCAGAGGTCTATCAAGTCTGCTCAAATGTGCAGCTAGCACCCTTTATTCTGCAGCTGCCCTTCCTTTCCACACTTCCCCTTCATTAACCCTCCCCTTGTCCTGTCCCATTCCCTTTCGAAGCAGTCCACTGTTCTACTGGATACCACTTCTGCAGGTAACGCATTCCACCCAGCCACCACCCACTCTGTAAAAAAGTGTCTCCTCATCTCCCTCCTGAACCTTCCTCCCTCCAGTCTCATATCATGGCCCCTGGTGTCCTTTCCCTCCCTTACTTTGAACAGCCCCTCTGTACCTATCTTGTTTATTCCTTTCATGTATTTAAAGGTTTCAATCATGTCCCCCCATCCCTCCTGTCCTCCAGTGAGTACATGTTCAACTCCCTCAACCTCTTCTCGTATGATAAGTTCCCCAGCCCCTTGATCATCTTTGTCGCCCTGTGCTGCACCCCCTCCAGTAACTTAATGTCCCTTTTCAGATACGGGTGCCAGTGACTGCCTGATACTCCAGGTGTGGTCTAACTAAGAACACTCTGCTTCAGCCGGAGGCTCTCTCACCTAACGTGCTCTACCCATGGAAAGCACTCTGAGTAACTGAGATATCAAAATGTGGATTTTGTATCTGCCTCTCCACAACTGTTTCCACTCTGCTGGGTGGGCATAGGCATCGGAAATGGAGGAGCGGGTGGGGCTGCTGCCTGCCCACCTTTATTTGTCCAAATAGAGTGCCCTTTTTATTTATTATACAGCAGTCACAGCTGTAAATGATCAGGAGGTCAGTGCATGACACTGCCTCCTCCATTTAAACCTGCACATGCCCTGCCCTCCCTCACCCCCTGAAATGGCCCCACACTAAGCAACAAAAGAAAGAAAAAAGATAAAACAGTCCCAGAGTTGTAAAGTAGAGCCATCAAGTTAAATGACTGTAAATGACTCTACTTCACAACTCTGAAATGTCAGCTCCCCTCTCCAATTCATTTAAACAGTCCTGCTCAGCTGACCTTAACGCCTTCTTTGTTTTGGGGAATCATCATCAGTAGGACTTAGCACCTAATTTGTCCCATCCATTGCCTTGCCCTCCTGGTGCTGGCACATTGGCATCACAACTGCTCTCTGGCTTTGTCTGCAGCAACAATTGTTATTGCCCTCCCTTGTGTGAGAAGAAAAATAATTTAATTTAAATGAAGTGACTGAATAATGTCCGTGTTGTTTTGCTTCCAGCCAGTGCCACTGGGCTATCAAGGGGCTATAAAGGTAGCCCCCTTTCACCACACCCTTCCCATTTCTGATTTCTTCTGACTGAATCCTCCTGATTGACTCCTGTGGCTGCCTGCCTTGCTAGTGTAGAGTACTACAGTACTGCTATAGTGCTCTCCTACCTGACTTTGTTCATTGGGGTTTGAAGGAGGTGTGTGCAGAGAGAGAGCGCCAGAGACCAGAACCAGTGCCCAGTGGTTGTTTGCAATTGCTTGCCCACCCAGGTTGCCCTGCTGCTGTGAGACCAGGATGGGGCCAGGACGAATGCCAAAACTGGACTTCGTTGTGTGCCGTGGGTGTGTGGACTTGACTACTCTCTCTCTGGTCTCTGCTCTCCAGACTCTCCCTTCCTGGCTGGTGCACAAAACACATTTTTTATATTCATTTAATTTTATTTTTGCAAAGGAGAGAGGAGAGGACAGAGTAAGTACAGACATGGTGTGGACCCGATATGTGCCCTCCTCTGATTAATTTTTTTTTCCCGACCCGGGCAGAACCATCTCTGACCTGACCAGATGGACCATGTGTCCAATTCATTCCACAGCCAGTGTGTGAGGAGAGTAACTTGACTGTGAGAGGCAGAGCAAGTGCTAGTTAAGTTCTGACTCGCGCTCAGAGTCAATCAAGTAAGTCCAAAATCCAACAGACAGTCCAGATTGTCTCCAGTGATCCCTGTGTTCCAGCGGTAGGACTAATGTGTGGTGGTTGTAGTAGTAGGCTATGGTGCAGTCTAAATAAATCTGATGGTTGCCTTGGTAGTAGCCTTTCCATACAGAGACTGGACCGGCCAGACACAGACTGTAGTCATGGGAGCTGAGCAGCGGGCCACGGGACTGGGACGTCACCCCCACCCAAAGAAGAACACTGAAGAACTAGTCGACCGGAGAAGCAAGTATTGCCAAGTTTTCCAACATACGTCAAGTCAGACTACAGGTAATAAATATAGATCTGAATTATCCTTATCCTTTGACTGAACTGGAGGGTGATGGGTGGCAGGAATTTTTCAGCTGGGGAAGAGGAGGTTAAAGGTTTTACTGAAAAAAACAACACCTTGCTTGGACTGTGAGGCAGAATAGAAGTTGTTGTTTCAAGGAGGGTTCTTTTTCATATAAAGTTCTATTGGGATGAGAATGAATCTAGATCCACATGGGTTGAGACTGGAGTGAGTTTTGTTAAAAAATCTTTTTGTATTAGAAAACGTTGCTAAATGAATCTGGTAAAGACAAGCTTCTCTCCACTTTATGTACATAGAGACTTTCTAACTTCACTCCACCTTTGATGCTAAATTTTAAATTTGCAATACACCTGCCACATTTTCATTTACCTTGGACCTGCCTATCAATTTGCTTTATATACAGTCCATTGGGATGATGTTTTGGTCATGTAACCCCTCACCCCTGCCTTTTTACTAAAACGACAGGTGGCATGCTGTTGGCGTTGGCAGCAATACCTGGTGGGGACCTGGGTTCGGGGAGGATGAGGTTACCTGGCACACGGGACCTAGGTTTGGCTACTCTGCACAGGAGCACCCAAGTAAATCCAACTACAAGAAGCAATAACTGTATTGTCCAGAACCAGGGTTGGGATTTTTCAGTGTGGCTTTATTCAAAACTAGCTGACACATGACAAAGCATTGATGGTCCCCCAAGGGGCTACGTTCACTGTATATGCAGATAGAGACTAAAGGCGGTCCATTTGAAGAATGAACACATTTTTACTATTGTCTGGCTCTGGACCCACCAGGCACTCAGCCCGGACTTGCATGTGCTTTGGATACACAGCCCGACTGGCCCGGCTCCCCTGCCGGCCACTTGACTGATGGTCCATTTAAAGAATGAACCCAAACTTTACTTGGAGAGACTCCCATCACACAAGGAGTATATTTTCCCAAGCTGTGGCCCCCCACACCACTTAGAGTCTGCGACTCCTAGAGAGATTTGATTTCTTACTTCCATCGAACTCCCATCAAACAAGGAGAATATTTCCCATCCTGTGGCTCCCCACACCACTTAGAGTCTGCGACTCCTAGAGAAATTTGATTTCTTACTTCCATCAAACTCCCATCAAACAAGGAGAATATTTCCCATCCTGTGGCTCCCCACACCACATAGAGTCTCACGACTCCTAGAGAGATTTTCAAGTTGCGACCACGCCTGGGTACCCACCTCATCACTGGCCAGGCGCATGAGGCAAGTGTAAATCACAGAAGAAATCAAGAAGGTGGACCTGGTCACTAAAGATGGAAGTGTTTCCACCTCCAGCTCCCACAGCCCATACCCAGCCATTTCTCTGGACAAACATAAACTTAAACTGTGAAAATGTAGATTAAACGGTGGATGACCTGAAGCACCCCCTCTACAGCATTACTTGAAATCCATTAAAACTTTAGACTTTTTGACTACTCCATTTGTTTGTCCTAGATAAAATAGTCCTCCCAAAATAGCAGTCCACATTCCAACTTCCTTTATATTTCCAAACTGATGAAACAATTGGTTTGCCTCTTCAAATGGAGCAAAAACACTCACCCATTCGTGGCAGGTGCCCCACAGGTGAAATACCACTTCTTTTACTGTTATACAAGAACAGTCACTGTAAACAGGCAGCTTTCTTCCATAGTGGAAATAGGGGATAGCCTGGAATCCACAGAGGACTTTTCTTCCACCCCGGAGAAGGGAGCACTGAGACCTGGACAGCGGTCTCCGCCACTTTCAAAGATAAACAGGATCACACCTCCTTCTTGCTTTAAAACAAACTGAAGACTGGCTTTGAAAACTCCCAAAGTTCTAAACTCACTCCCTGAGCTGCAGATTCCAATGTGGCTTATGCAGCTCACGACAGTTCTATAGTGATGTCATCTCTCAAGTCTCAGCTGTGACTGAGAACAGAGTGAGACAGTGTGAAACCCATTTAACTGGAGTTTCACAAGCTGCCTTCCTGCCTACCACTAGGTCTTACAGGTTCTAGTAACACCGGGTAACAAAGGTTACACTGGCCATTGACCAGGAAAATGACTGTCCCCAGTCATTATGCACCGGCCTTAGGCCATCCACCCTATGTGCTACTGCGGATGGGGGTGATCAGGCCCTCCCACCATGTGCAAGCACAGGCAGGCAACACTAAGGGCCTAGGGCCTATAGCTGACATGTCAGCCTCTATACTATCCACTTACTATGGACACCTGAGTGGCTCTGGTAGAACCATCCAGGCATAGCCTGATAGATCAGCACTGCAGCCCCTACTGCAGGTCAGGGCCACAGCCTGTCCATCCCCCCTAACCCTCTAGAGAAAACCTATCTGCCTCTAACATAATATCCCAAACAAAAACAAAACCCTCCCCGACCTTGGGCAACCTGCAACTACAACCATTAGAATACCAAGAAATACTTTCTCCCTACCCCCACAATCACACCTGTGGAAAGAAAAGAGGGTTAACACAGTAGCAACCATAGCAATAACAACACAGTACTTTAAATTCTACACAATAAAGCACTGACGAGGAACTCCGATGAGCCCCTCCTCCTCTTCTTGTCTTCTCTTCTGTCTTCCCAGGAACACCTGTAAGAAAAGACAAACACACACTCCTAATCTGCATACACAGTCTACCTAAAAAACAACAACCCCTACCATACAGAAAAAACACTGAACAATCCCAAAAAAGAATTTTTTTAGAAAAAAGGTAGAAAAACACAGTATTTACATTACAGTACAATAATGACATTGGTTACAATACACATTTGGGGGGATGGAGTGCCCTAAAAGTCCCAACTAGTGACCACAAGGCCCGAAGGCTAGTCCAATAGTCTCTCCTGGGCCGGAGGCCCGTGAAGCACAGTTCTAGAAGGCCAAAATCCCAAAGGGGAGAGTCTGCGGACAGTTCACACATTTTTGAAGTCTGTAGTGTAGGGTGTGTACTGCAATGTCATAAAGATAGAAAAAGGGGTTTTCGGACTTACCAGCCACTTGTAGTATAAAACTAGGCACCAACCTGCACCGGCGAAGACTCTCCTGCAGCATTTCTTCTAATACGCTGGGAGGACATCTTCGGGAACCACAGGAGTGCACATCTGGAAACAGCTGGGATGATGTCATCTCTGGAGAAGGAACCTCAAAACAGGAACAAAAAGAAAAACAGCTGGTCCGGCGTCATCCGATTACCAGGCGATGAACAGGAAACAGCTGGGCTGGTGTCTCTCTGGATCTGAAGTCATCTGGTGGGCCAGTAGATGGTTGCTTAACAAGACAGTACACTGTAGACTGAAGAATGTGGAGCACCTGGGTCCTTGGTTATTCATATTGGCAGATCAATAAGGGCACTTCACAGTCTGATGTGGCAGTATTGACTACCACTGCTCACTCTCATTTTGTAGGCACGGGCTTAATTACTGGGAGGTCCTTGCACTGAGGCCAATGGTACCGGGGGTCAGGGGCTTGAATTATTACCCCATCTGGGCGAACATAACTCACACAGTGGGAGACTTCACGTCCCTCTCCATCCACTATTCTCACTCTGTCCATAAACAGTGTCCTGCCTCTCTTCCACTGTGTATACTTTTCGTGGAACAGTCTATTTTTTACATGCTGGTTGGCCCCAGGATGCACATGTTTCATTGCTTCATCCCAGATCCAGGATTTCCTGCAGTTCTCAATCTCCTCCCAGACTCTCCGAGGAAAGGTAGGAAAGGTCATACCATAGATTTCATTGGCCTTTCTATGAACCAGTCTCTCCTCTTTACTTGCTTTGGTCAATCTGAGACCGCTGGCCTGGCTTGGGGGTGGCCAGTCCTGGTTCTGCCAGCTTCGCATCCTCAAAGAAATTAAAAATGGATCCCTGACTTCTTCTTCTTGTAAAGCCAGGGCAGTGGCATCACCACCTTCTTGAACACATTCCTCTGAGGCAAGATCTTGAGGCTGTGTATCCGTTCCTTTCTCACAAGGCCACATAGGTTCCCCCTCATCTTCCTCTTCACTGAGGATCTGAGCCCAGGAGTGAGCAGTCGTTCTCACCCCCGAGACTATCCATTCATCACTAGGAGCGGAGTTTGACACCTCCCATTCAAAGGCCTCCCGCATCTCATCTTCACCTGCGAGACTTGGGCTAGGCCCCCCCACCCAGGGGTCTATTGCTGCTTTATCCGAACTTTCTTTCTGAGATCCAGCATCCAAAACTTCAATTTCAGATTCAGTCTCTAATTCTGCACCTCTAACTTTGTGCCACACTCCCGAGGGACCTTCCTCCACAGGCTCCGCCTGTTTTTCATGTGCTGCCAACTGCAGATTCTGAATTTTTTGTCCATGTAAGAGCCAAGCAATTGGGCGCTTTATACAAGCCTATTTTTGTAGACATCAGTACAGTGAGGAATCATGAAGACATCCCTTCCAGCACTCAAGCACATCTGGGCATACACGCACTGGATAATTAGGAATTGCCACATCAGGAGGCAGTTGCCCTCCATAGCACCACTTTTCAATATCTCTCAGTCTATTTACTGCTGCTGTTACTGCAACCGGGCATGATCAGATGTGAGCTAGCTCTGAGGCCATAACTGCAGAAAATAAACAAAGTTCACTGTAACTGAAAGTCCCACTTTAATGAACACACTCTGCTTTAAAGCGGCTCCTTTGCTGCTGTGTTTGCTTTACTACCCCACCCTGTAATGGCGGCAACACTCCTGTGCATCAACATTTAGACTCTGGGTCAAGCCACTGCGCACCGATTTACATCAGCTACTGATAACTTTTACTCAAACTGCACAACTTGCTCTGATCTGGCTTTTCACACATTTACAGGATTTTCCTTGGACTTTTCACTTGCTGACAACATTCATTTAATTACAGTCCCTTAAAAACTTCAGGTTTCAGCACAGGATTGCCTGCTTCTACTAGTGTTGCACTTTTTACAACCCACAGTCTCTCTCTGGCTGCAAACTTTAAACAGATGCTCGTTCATTGCTATGCACACATTCAATGGCTTTACAGACTTGCACTTGCTGGCAGGACATCACACAGTCGCTACTTGCAAAGCGACTATACTGCTGCACACACATTTTATATGGCATTACTGAAAATCACTGATTGAGCAGTTTTAAATTGTTTACTCACTGTTATTGTAGCAACTTGCTGCGATGGGGTAAAACGGCCTGCAGCCAGATTTTGAAGGCCTCGGAATGCAAACGGGCGGTCAGTCTCCGCGATCGTCGTTTTAACCACAAAATTCACTAATCCTATGATCGATTTGCGGGTTGAGCCCGATTTTAAACTAAAAAGTCACTTTTTGAACTGTTTCACAGCGCTTTGAATCCTCGCGACGTTCCTCCACTGCCAGTACATGCACTACTTTCTGTCTCCCTCTCGAATGCTGAAGCAGTTACAGAAGAAGCTGGCTGAGGGGGACTAATAGCAAACTGACCAACCACCGACGCCATGCAAATGAGCCTCTTCTTCATCGAGGGCTCCTCTCCTCACGGCGATCGTCGAGCAGTCAAATTTAAACTGTAAAATGCATTTTTTCTAACTGACTCCTGGCGGAGCCCATTTCAACCATGTAACATTGCCATTAACTCTGCACTCTCTAGCTTTGCACAGAAAGCATTTCCAACGTCAGGGCATATTTTCTCTGTTGCTACCCTAGTTTTCCACACTTTCCTTCACAGAAATTCATTTTAAAACTGACAAAACGCTGTAAACTTTTTGATGATGCAGGACAAGGGCACAATCTTTGGCTTTACAGCTCCTTGGTAAACAGTTGGCATTTTTAAACAGCACCACAAAATTCACAGCACACAGCAACACACTAGGAAATTGCTAACTTTTTGGGCTACCCACTGCCAGATAGCCAAAACGCTAGCCTACTTGCCTAAGCACCTTCCTTCCGAACAAATCCAAAGCGGTGCCTCCATTTTGTAACCCTCACCCTGCCTTTTTACTAAAATGACAGGTTGGAATACCGTTGGTGTTGGCAGCAATACCTGGTGGGGACCTGGGTTCGGGAGGATGAGGTTACCTGGCACAAGGGACCTTGGTTTGGCTACTCTGCACAGGGCACCAAGTAAATCCAACTACAGGAAGCAATAACTGTAATGTCCAGAGCCAGGGTTGGGATTTTTCAGTGTGCTTTATTCAAAACTAGCTGACACATGACAAAGCACTGATGGTCCCCAAGGGGCTCGTTCACTATATATGCAGATAGAGACTAAAAGGCGGTCCATTTGAAGAATGAACACATTTTTACTATTGTCTGGCTCTGGACCTGCAGGCACTCAGCCGGACTTGCATGTGCTTTGGGCACACAGCCCGACTGGCCCGGCTCCCCTGCCGGCCCTTGACTGACAGTCCATTTAAAGAATGAACCCAGACTTTACTTGGAGACTCCCATCACACAAGGAGTATATTTTCCCAAGCTGTGGCTCCCCACCACTTAAGTCTACGACTCCTAAAGATTTGATTTCTTACTTCCATCGAACTCCCATCAAACAAGGAGAATATTTCCCATCCTGTGGCTCCCACACCACATAGAGTCTGTGACTCCTAGAGATTTTAAGTTGCGACCCACGTCTGGGTACCCTCATCACTGGCCAGGCGCATGAGGCAAGTAGCAAATCACAGAAGAAATCCGTGAGGTGGACCTGGTCACTAAAGATGGGGTGTTCCACCTCCAGCTCCCACAGCCTCCAGCCATTTCTCTGGACAAACATAAACTTAAACTGTGAAAATGTAGATTAAGCGGTGGATGACCTGAAGCACCCCTCTACAGCATTACTTGAAATCCATTAAAACTTTAGACTTTTGACTGCTCCATTTGTTTGTCCTAAATAAAATAGTCCTCCCAAAATAGCAGTCCACATTCCAACTTCCTTTATATTTCCAAACTGATGAAACAATTGGTTTGCCCTTCAAATGGAGCAAAAACACTCACCCATTCGTTGCAGGTGCCCCACAGGCGAAATGCCACTTCTTTTACTGTTATACAATAACAGTCACTGTAAACAGGCAGTTTTCTTCCATAGTGGAAATAGGGATTGCCCTGGAATCCACAGAGGGACTTTTCTTCCACCCCCACCAGAGGGAGGGGGGCACTGAGACCTGGACAATGGTCTCCACCACTTTCAAAGGTAAACAGGATCACACCTCCTTCTTGCTTTAAAACAAACCAAAGACTGACTTTGAAAACTCCCAAAGTTCTAAACTCACTCCCTGAGCTGCAGATTCCAATGTGGCTTATGCAGCTGCAACAGTTCTATAGTGATGTCATCTCTCAAGTCTCAGCTGTGACTGAGGACAGAGTGAGACAGTATGAAACCCATTTAACTGGAGTTTCACAAGCTGCCTTCCCTGCCTACCACTAGGTCTTACTGGGATTCTAGTAACCCTGGGTAACAAGGGGGTTACAGTCACATTTGAGATTATTTCTTGTTTGGTTTTGCTTTTTTTGGTGAATATTTTCCTACTGTGTCTCTGCAGTGTAGTGGCATTTTTGGCCAGTCTTTTTTTGGGCCTTCCCCTTGTCTGTAATGTAATGCCCTCCTCCATAAGGGTCATTACTGCAGTGCTCCATCTTTTAGTTTGGCATAACTAGTTGTAAGTCTGGAGCAGTGTTGTATCTCAGAAGCAGTGTGTGGTTTGTAGTCTTGAGCATCATTTGTGCACAGCTGGGACCAGGATCAGTGTGATTTGTTCATTTCCGTGTGCAGAGACTCAAAGTCAGTACCAGCAGCATAGACGGAAGGGTGGAAGCTAAAGGAGGTTAGAATTAGTGGGTGTGGTGTGAGAAAAGGGGAATGTGTTGGTTACTACGAGACTGGCTGCTGCGTTTTTATTTTATCATTCATGACTCTGCATTTTTCTGTGTTGTGTATGTATGTTGCTCCTGCTCCAAAGAGAGCGAAGGTGATATAGGGAGGAGGTCACTCGTCTGGGGCTGATTCTAGTCCTCCAAGTGTGTGTCATTTATTTGGCTGAGTTGGCACTGGCAGTGCTATTTTTTATCATTACGAAAAAAAACTGTCTGATAAATTATTTGGAATCTTGCTGCAGTTGCTGCCAGTGCCGCCTTTCCCCTCATGGGTCTCGGTTTAAATCCCTGACTAGCCACTAAGCTTTGGGGATGAGCAGCAGATCTACGGGACAATCCTCAAAGTGCTGCCTAACCAAATAATAACAGACAGTAATTTAAAAATAATGAAGATAATGACATTATAACATTATTTTTAAATTACTGTCTATTATTATTCAATTAGGCAGCACTTTGTTTCATGACAATGCCCCTCAAATCTTCCACTCGGCCCCCAAAGCTTAGTCACTAGTCAGGGATTAAAACCTATTGCCATGAGGAGAAAGGAGAGCAGCAACAAGTCAAGCAAGATTCTGAATTTGTTAGACTTTTTTTTAGAACTGATCCTACTTGCAACTTGTGATGAACCACTGTATCTTTTCTGTGCTGCTGTTTTAAGTAACCCCCCCACAGACACACAGTATATTTTACATGGTTTTGACTTGTTCATGTTTACTTGTTGTTATGGTGGATACTTTGTTTGTGTGGGCTATAATCCCTCGTTATTGTTCAGTCATTAATTTTTATATGTTCCCGTCAATGATTAAATTGAGCAAAAACCTATGGTGAAACTCCATGTGTATTCTAACAAATTAATGGTGGTTACCTAGCAGCATCTATACATAAGGAAACTTTATTATTTTGTATATTACATAGATCTGAGATTTATTCCCTTTGTAGCCTTAGGACTCTATCCCATACTAGATTCAGAAAATATGATGGATGGTAGTTCTGAAGTGCCTGATCTCTGCTCTCCTCCCTTTATAACCAACATTAGCTGCTGCTTACTCATGTGGAATTTTGGAAATACACACACACACACACAAGCACTCTGTCAGGGGCAGGTAACAGAAAAGTAGAGGTCAAATAGTGATGGCTGTTTCATTATACAGTGTACACAGTGTGGTATTTCAAAACACTATAACCCCCACCCCACCACACACACACACTTACAAATAACATTAACTTGGGCAGTGTCAGATAATGCCTTTATTTGTTTTTATTATGAGGGAGATATAGCAGGGCAACCAAATAAAAAGTAAACATTTTATTGCTTGTACGATCCTGCTTCTGCACCCACTTTAACAGCTGGAGTTACAGCTGGGAGGCATGTGACACTGAGGGTTAAGTGACTTGCTCAAGGTTAACAATGTAGTAAAGCTTTATTTTATACAGGTTGATGGTAAAACACACCATTAGGACCTGAAGAGCCTGTTTTCAAGGTAGACCTGTTTACATACTGTAAATGTCAATAACTTAATAAAAAAAAAATAAAAATGAGTAAGTGGCTGTGGTGAGATTTGAACCTGAATATCCTGCTTCTTAGTTCAATGCTCTGCCCACTTTGCTATATTGTCTCCTAAAATCTATACCACTCTGATGTACTGAACCAATCAGGGAGATTTGATATACAGTATACCACACCATTTGTAATATGTTTACTGGTGTTTTACCTTATTTTAGCTTAGCTTAATGCTGCCTTTCTTTCCATTGTAGGTTCTCTGTCTGGCCCATTGTTCTCTGTGTTCCATTTCCAGATTCTTAGTGGAAATAACATGTTCTAAGTTACATAAATTGTGTTCTTAGTGAAACTATTTATTCCAAAATAACATATAGTGTATGGTAGAATGCTATAATCACTAAAAATCCATCATTTACTAGTGTTGTTGTACCATCGATTTGATGTAATTTAGCTGTTGTACCATTGTTGGTACATCACATCGATGGTACAACAGCTCTGTCCACATTTGCGCATGTGCAAGTCGTGCTTCTGTTCATCATTAAAATGGCTGCGGCACTAAGCATCGGCACTGGAGGACGTCCCAATTTAAAAGTAAGTGCCATTTTAGTTCAGTTCTTAGCCGGCATATAGCAGAGTCCAATTATTCAATTTAAAATGTGGACCTGGAGTAAGATGAATGTTGTCAATGACATGGGCTCGGCTGGGGGGTTCCCTGACATCACAGAGTGACCCCGAAACAATCCACAAATTATTTTTTTTTTAACTTTTGCCCATACACTATAAAAGACAGTGTATGGGCAACACTAATTTCTTTAACAGTGCCGTTCACTTCTCAAGGTGTTCTTAGTGAACATTTTTATTCCAAAATAACATGTTATATCATGTTATTTTGGGATAAATATTATTTTCACTTAGAACACTATTTTAACACCATTTAATTCCACTTAAAACACAATTTATTTCACTTACAACACATTATTTCCACTTACAATCTGGAAATGGAACACAGAGAACAATGGTCCAGATAAAGAGTTTACAATGGAAAGAAAGACAGTTTTGCACTAAAACACCAGTAAAACATCATAAATGGTGTGGCATTCAGTATATGATATATCAAATACATAACTGGCTGCAGTGGAATAACAGTTTTATCTCCACTCATGAGTGGTACGACCTTTATAACTAACTCAGTGGCTTTACCACTTGTGAGTTATGGGTCTTACCATTTACCAATGGAGATAAATGTGTTCTTCCACTGCAACCCATTATATTCCTATTTATTACCAATTTATTCACCACTGGTGTGGTGTGTGTGTATATAATATATATATATATGCATGCATACATACATACATATATATTTGTTCATTTTCAGCTTTAGTTTTAAATGTAGTCTCTGTGCAGTGGTCTCTAAACTTCCTTCAAATAAAACCTTTTGCTCTGCTAAGGCTCAAACAGCAAACACATGATGATTAGCCATAAATGGACTGTCTGCACCTGGCTGTATTGCCTGAGTCCATAGTTTCTGACTTCTCTGTTAACCCTCGGAACTCCTGATACTTTTGAACCAAACTGGGATACAGAACAGAAGTCATATAAAATACAAGCTGCATTGTGTCAAATATTATGTTTTCCCCCCAGTGTTCTGCTGGAGGTGTCGGCTGCTTGCTCTTTAAATCTGTATTTATTGACAGATGAGTCATTGTCACATAGTTTCATGTCCTGTCGAGGCCCAGCACACAGCATGTTCTTGTCACTCTTCAACTGGCATACCCTGTCGCAGACACCACAGCAAACAAAACAATAGGAATATCAAAAAGAGAGCTGTTCAAATTGCTTTGCAATGTGACAGGAAAGGTTCTGTGGTTTCTGGGTGTAGCATAGCAAATAGAGCACAGGCATGGTTCTGTTCTCAGGGTTGACTCGCCTACTGTTTTCAACATCATTCAGGGCAGCCAGCCAGCCCACTCACCCACAACCCAAACATTGTAAGATCAAAAGATGTGTGCACTTATCCAATAAAATGTTGTGTAGTACTTAAGCAATAAGCCACAAGGGGGTGTGGGTTATTGGGGATTACCATGGCTGGAGTGGTAACCGGCCAGCCGTGGTAACCCTGACAATCCACATCCCGAGTGCTTATTGCGATTATAACCATATCCTTGTTTTTTAAAGAATTTAAGATGAAAGTGATTTACTTGAAAATATGTATTTTTATTGATTTTCCTGTACTATCCTTCCCCATGTGTTAAATAGTTCCCTGTTGCTAGATAGAATAGTTTAAGTAGATGGCATCCCCCCTCCCCAACCCCAGACCATTTTCCTCAGCTCTGGGCAAAAGTGAAAAAGAAAGTCTTTACCATGTATGTTATCACACTATTGTGTGTAGCTGTGTTCTCTCTCTTGGAGGTGCTTGATGTCAGTTTGATTCGGGGCAGCATGGTAAAAAGTGGGAACATCTTTGTTGGTCTGTCTCGTAAGGGGACTACAGTACTCCATGGCTTTATTTGAGCAGTCAATAGGGTCATTACTTTAATTTTTAATAATAAAAAGACAACAGTCTCCATTCTGTTTTAGTGGTGGCAGAGTGCAGGTGCAGTGTTTAAGGCCAGGGTGCATCTGCACGTTTACTTCGGTGTAGTTTGTGGTGGCCGAGGACAGTAGTTTGAAATGGTGGCATTTTTTTGTAAATTACATTTGGCAATACATTTATATTTGTGGTGTTTTCTGCTCTTTTCTTCAGTCCCGGAACACTGGGGAGGATCGGAGGAAAGGACAATAAGCAGCAACGCGGGAGATTCAACGTCACGGGACACTGATGTTTGTGCCTCCTGGTGCCCCATCTTCGCAGTGTTTGGGCAGGTGGGTGCAGATTTTGGGAACAGGAGATGAGAAATGAAGTAGGAAGTTATGAATTTACGGGAGGGGCACACAATTTTGTTCGGCTGACTGTTTTAAAAAATGCTGTTTCTGCGTGTCGTTTAGAAGGTTTCAAGATGACTGTTTGCCGCTGCCAACTGTGGGGTATGGATGGATTTTAGAATGGGGCTGACTGGCACCTTTGCCAGTCTGCCTATGTAGATTAGCTGTTACTTTATGTACATGGTATAATAGTTGTCAGTCTCCTGTATGGCACTACACAACAAGCATTTGTCAATGCCGAATGTTTGCTTGCTGGCATTGGCATTGGTGGGGTGTGCCTTTTGGTCATCAGACATGATGGCCATGCCATTTCACCACACCTATCCTGCAGACACCGACAAGTGTCACGGTGTGCCTTGGGTGTTTGGCCCTTATGCTCACCCCATTCCATCAGGAAATACGATGAGATGCGTGCAGTATAGGAGTATGGGGTGAACTTTGGGGCCAAAGAGTCCAAGATACACCTCGATGCCTCTCACTGGCTGCAGGGTATGGGTGGGGTGGAATGGTATGAGCATTACAGGCGACAATGCCAAGTCACACCCCTAATGCCTGTCAGTCTCTACAGGGTGGGGCATTTTGGTGGGATACCCTAATGCCTCAGGCGTTCGTTGGTATTTTCACTCCAAATTTTCAACACAGGTTTTTTGTGGCCCCCACCTTATGAACAGTGGCAATATCAGTTCGTTAGCCGAAAGCTGATTTTGCTAAGTGACTATGGCATTTAGCACCACAGGTGCAAAAACACATTTCGAACAGGATGTGAAAATGACAGCTGTACTGTTCATGGGGAGGTGTAAAAATGGCAATGTTGAAAATCTGCAGTGAAAATAGTAAAAAACTGGTGAAGTCATGAGCATGCAAAAAACTGCTCAGCACACACCCTTAATGTAATTAGTTTGGGGATTTTTCACAGCAGATAGTCAACACAGGCATTTTGGGACCTCCGCTCTTGAACAGTGTCACTGTGATTTTCTTAATCTGTTCTGAACAGTGATCTCCCACAGCGACCATGCATTTCTGCACAGAAAGTGTGAAAACACATTTTGGCCATGTTGTGAAAAATTACAGCTGTACTGTTCATAAGGAATCATGGAAAAATGCCTGTGGTGAAAATCTGGTCTAAAAATATTACAAATTCATGAACTTACAAGGTGCGAGGAAACAGTGCACTGCTTGCTCGTAACACAGTCATTTTATGGACTTTTGTCACCAAATTTTCAACATAGCCATTTTATGACCTCTGCTTATGAACAGCATTACTGTGATTTTCTTAATCTGTCCCAAACATTGATTTTGCACACCGACTGCGCCATTGTGTGCTACATGTGCGGAAACACATTTTAGGTGAGACGTGAAAAATGACAGCTGTACTGCTCATAAGGAGGTGTGGTAAAATGGCAATGTTGAAAATCTGGAGTGCAAATATTAAAAATTCGCAAACTTACGAGTGTACTCAGGAACTGCACAACGCACACTCATAAAACAGTCATTTTTGGGAATTTTTTCCCCAGATCTATAACATAGGGTTTTGGGGGGCCTACCTCATAAACTGTGACACTGTTGTTTTGTACGTCGGTCCCGAAAAGTGGTTTCATGCAGTGACCGTGAAATCACCTTTTGGGACTGAGAAACAAAATGACAGTGCAAGCATTCATGAGGTGGGGTCCCAAAAACCCCACATTGAAAATTTGGTGAAAAAATTTCAAAAAAAGCCTGAGATATGCATCAAAGTTGAAAACCCTATTTATTCCATTATACAGCTTACCGGCATTTCCTCAGTTCGCGGTCGGCCTTGAAATTGAGCGTGTTCCCAGTCCACCGAATCGTTGCGCTGGACTCGAAGGTAAGTATGGGGTGCGGGGTTTGGGGAGAGTGGGGTGCGCAGAGGGTGGGCGCGGGTGGGAGAGGGGGTCAAGACAGTCAGTGTGGGACTGTTCTTTCTTTTTAGGTTTCTTTTTTCTTGTAGGAAGATAATGTGGGACGTTTGTCATGCTTGGGTGGGCTCCCAGCATGGCAGCTGGATGTTATTTTTTGGGGGGGCCAGTGGAGCCGACAGGGGATTGGGCACCTCCGTCAGCCATAGAGAGCTTTGCCATGCCAGGGTTGGTTCCCAGCGTGGCACCTGGAAGTGTGTTTGGGGGGCCACCAAACAGATGTTTGCCACACTGGGGTGGGCTCCCAGCATGGCACCTTGAAGGCTGTTTTGGGAAAGGCACTGGAGCCGACGGGGATTGGGCACCCCCATCAGCAATACTATGTGTGTAGGGGGGAGCATGTGAGCACGCTGGGGTGGGCTCCCAGCATGCTACTTGTTTGAGGGGGAGGAGCTATCTATGACAGCTCTTGCACTGCTGATGTGGAGGCACTTTGCATACTGCCGATGGCGGCAGTATGCAAATTGCCTACATGCTGCGGCTCGTTCTTTCAGCTGTATGCCGCTGCATTTGCAAACGCTGTCATAGACAACTCTTACATTCATTGGCATGATGGGACCATGCCTGCAAAAGGCAGCAGGGCATTGGAAGTAGGGAGGCACACCTACGAATTCTCGTATGGTGGCACTATGTTTCTTCCACATGTGTGCAAGCAAACATAAAAATGGAATTCCACTCCACTCCAATGACTCCAAATAAAAGCAATGTATTGCTGTGCAAAAAAACTACAGTTGGAAATACAAAAACCTTCAAAGGTAATCCCAAGTTATCTGGGGAATAAGTGCTGGTTAAAGCTTTGCTGTACCACATGAGGGTAAAGACTGACCACCAGCTGAAAATAGTTAATCACTACCTAGTCTACCTTCTTAGATTAATTTTGTTAAATTTTGTTTTGTATTTGCACCTGTTGTTTTTTTGCACAGCAATTTCCTTCAATTGGAATCCCTGGAATGGACATTTCATTTTTGTGTGGCACCATAATGGAGAACGTGCATCCACATTTTTAAACATGCATCTGGTTTTCAACCAAACACATACAGTTTCTCTGCACTTCATTAGCCCAAACCATGTTTCTCAAGAGACAAGATCAAGACAGCCAATGCATGGTAGCACCAGAAACTCAAGTGCAATGGAACTGTATTTGTTTAGCTGAAAACAATGTATGTTTAAAAATCATTGTAAAAAACTAAAAAGTGTTCAAGTCAGATGCTAGATTATTCTTTAACACAGTTAAACAATATCCTGTCATTTCATCATACTGTACATACAAGCTCATTTCAGTTTTACTAGGCTGGACCTGTTTATCACAGAAGTTCAGTTTCTTTTCTAATCTCACTAGTTGTTATTTTGATAAAAATTGGATTGCAAGGGGTTATATTAATGCTTCTAGAGTAGTCCACTCCCCTTCTCTTGAGCAACATAATTACGTTATATGACTGGATTGAATTGATGGGAAATCAAGGGCTGGGGGATTTTCAATTAAACTGTTTTGCTTGGTGCCAGAACTTAATAAGTGGTGTCAGCAATTCTTGTGGTCTCAGTGGGGCTTACATATTATGGCAGGCCAGAGAAGTGGACAATGACTGCTAATTGTTATGTTAACTGTGGGGGCTGAGACTGGCTGAGGGCACTCTTATCTGCCCCATGACAGAGAAAGCATTTTTGTGGGCTACACAGCATGTCTTAAAGCAGGCACAGATGCTGCTGGCTGGCGCTCTGAACCAGAGCCAACTGGGTGGCTCAGTCATCAGAAGGGCATGAGTGAACATGGTTCAGAATAGCATATAATTATTTCTGGTTTATACAGTACAGCTGACAAGTGGCTGTGTGGGGCACCATGGAGAAGACCTAAACAACCTCATATTCTGTGGAATTATGACGTTATTCACTCACATGACCCCAACTCAGTCCACACCTGCCCCTTCAATCTGGTAGCTCCTTGAGGTCGCTGCTGTTTGTAATTCTTCACCTCATACTGCCTAACTTTGGATGCTGGAAATGAAATTGGGAGGGGATGCAGAAAGAAAATGGCTATATTTATAAAAAATATATACTTTGTGCGACAACAGACATCCTCTGACAGGCAGTGCTTCACAAGAAGCTGCCTGAGGGTCTAATAGAGCCTGTAATGAGTTATTTTACTACTGACGTAGTGACAATATGTCTGATATTTGCTGAGCAAACAACAACATGATGCAACCTCATTCCAAAATCTTCTTCATGATGAAGTGAGCCAGGGAAGGGGCTGCACTGTTACTATTAGGTGCCTAATGGGATTTGGGCAGAGGCAACATTTCTACATGTTTATTTACATTCATAGGCAACTTTACATGCTAGGATGGTACTGTGTAACAGAGTACTAACCCCCCCCAGTATCTCAAATGGCCTGCCAATGCAGATAATTGTGTGAAGGCCATTGCTTTCACAAATCACATTAGACACCTATTAGCAACTGTGCAGTCCATTGCCCAGTTTATCATAAAGCAGATTTTAGGGGAAGGATCATGGATGGCAGCATACAATCAGCAGCTGACTGAAGTCAGAATTATTGCTGCTAAGTTAGTGAAATTTTAATTATTTGTGAATTCCTTTATAAAAAAATCAATACAGGCTCTGTTAGTTTTCTTTGGCCACATCCATAAGCCCTGTGCGGTCTGTACTATGGTGCTCCTACTTCTGCATTGTTTGCAGTAGTGTGCACTACAAGTCATGGCAGTGTATATTGCTTGGTGGTAGCAATGCACAGTACCAGTGCATCTGGGAAATTAGTAACATGGGCTTGCTTATAGTGGCAGGTAATAGAATCAAGTCTGTTTTCGGTTGGGCTGGAGCATGACACTGATGTGTTTCGGGGTGGTAAATGAGGCTGGCAGTTTGCATGACTTGAGGAAGATGAACCACAGTAAGGGGTATAGGGAGTATTGGTAAAAAGCAGTGCCACTACATCAAAGTCCTCCCGGTGGGCACTGGTTATGAAAAACTGAGGATAGATGTGGTCCTCATATTAAAACAATTCAATGTTGGGTGAATAGTACATAGTGCTTGTGCAAATTTAACTTTGGCCTTTCTCTATTCCCACCCTTGGTAGAGGAGCAGGGCAGTGATAGGAATAAAGACCCAGCAGCAAGGGAAGAAAGTGTGGCAGAGAAGGATGAGTTGGGAAGGCTGGAAGAGGCATTTGAAAATTATGTGTATGGCAATTGCTGGGAGAGGCTACGTTTATGTGACATATGGGAGGACTCACATTTCCCAACATTGAATCATGGCCAAAAGCCCTCCCATTGTAACTGTTGAGCAGGTGAGAAAGTAGCAGTGCTGCAAAATAAGCAAACACAACAGCATACAAAAAATAGTTTTATTGGTACCAGCCAAATCATGCATTATAAATTTTACTGGACTCACATGTCTTGTACAATAGTGGTGCAGTACACAAGCATTTTGAGGCATGGGTCTCTAGCCAAGAATGGCTAATCAAAGCAGCTCCAGTGGTTGAGGATAAATATTAGCCATTGACAAAGACATGGGGGAGGACAAGATATAAAGAATGTTTTTAGCCATGACACCTCATTGTTAGCTTGTCTAATAATGTTCATGCAACAGTGCCTTGTTGGAAAATGGTAACCAGATGGTTTCATTAAGTTTTATACACAAAATTCATTCTCAGAGCCTGCACTCTCTGTGACATTGCATTCACATATGCCAAGGTCTGAGAGATGAAAAATACAGATGGAGAAACAACTGGCTGATATTGCTGCCAAGATGGCAAGAAAACTAAATTACTGGTTCAGGAGTGCCCAGATAACAAGAGCTTCAGAGCCTGCATGTGACATCGCTGCTGAGAACAATACCACTGACACTGCTACAAGCACTGCCACTGTCAGTTGTACTGGTGCAGTGAGTCACAATGTAACTGTGCATGCAGCTTCACTGCCAATGGCTTTTATAGAGTCAAATGCAACCATGCTTGCTCCAAATGTTGCATCACTGCCAGAACTGACATGTTTCTTGCCTGATGTGGATTGTTCTGCAGCTGCCATTCCAGTGACCCTGGACAGTAAGGCCTGCTCTGATACAGAAAATAGAGCTGCAGAGCTGTTCATCATGAACAGCAATAGTGACAGCAACATCACACATGTCTCTGAGAATACCCAGGTCACTGCAGTTGAACCAGTGTCTGAATCTGCTGTCTCTTTATCTCTCCCTCCTGTTCTGAGAATACCCCAGTAACTGCAGTTGAACCAGTGTTTGAATCTGCTATATGCTCTTTGTCTCACCCTTCCTGCTCTTCTGTTATTTTGCCACAATATTAACAGTGTTTTCAGCCAAGCAGTGTTACAGACACATCCATCAAACAAGTCATTTTGAGAACCAATGGGAGAACTGAATCAAGAACTAGTCAAACACAGAGGTTTTCAACTTTCGCTGGCTAACCTATTGTATTTCAAAAGGATGTGTTTTCTGCTATTACTGTCAGGCAGCAGTGGAAAGAAAAACTAATCATAGGCAGTCGTTGTAGTGAACGACCTTCATTCATCAGGATTCAGTGATTGGAAGAAAACTACTGAAATATTTAAGAAACATCAGGCAACATTATTCCACCATGAAGCTGTTGAGAAGTATACTGCATTCAACAACACAAAGAATGAATGTTGGTACTAAACTCAGCCAGCATCTTGCACAGGAACAGAGAAACCGAAATGTTCCGTAAACAACTAAATGCATTACAGTTTCTAGTTTGGCAAGGACTAGCAATTCATGGCAAGAAGAAGAGGAAAGCAACCTAAGGCAGGAAATGCTGAATAGTGCAGTTGACATACCAGAACTACTGAAATGGATCCAGGAAGGGAAATATCAGAGTGCAAATATTGTAAATGAACTCATGGAACTCAAGGCACAGCTGCTAAGGAACCCACTGGAAGAGATACGCAATAAATCAAAGCTGTATGCAATTATAGCATATGAATCTTGGGATATCAGCCAACACGAACAGATGATGATATGTATATGATGGGTTTCCTTGCCCCATTTTGTTATATAGGAAGATTTTATTGGGATGTACAAAATTGTAAATACTGATGCAGAATCTATCACCAGGATAGCCTGTGATGTGGGCAACTGTATGTCAGCGACTGGTCGTAAGGGTGATGACACAATGGTGCCGACAATGTGAGCGACCTGGAATTTCTCCTCTTTTCCCAAGTTGTGCCCCCACGGAGTAGGAATCCTAAGTAAGGGGGGGTGTGGTGAAGCAGCCCTCACTGGGAGGCGGGTCGAAGCCCCTTATTAAACAACATACTGTTTTTCAGTCACTCTGGTGGGTTTTCCCCCTTCCGTGGGTCACCATCCTGCAGTCGCCCTTGTCACATAGCACCATCACCAGTTCCATTAAGGATGTTTTATTAAGATGTAATTTACCAATCAATGACATGAAGGGACAGGCATATGATGGAGCAACAAATATGAGTGGATGTATTTCTGGAACTGCAACAAGAATTAGAAGAGAAAATCCACTAGCACTGAATGTTCATTGTGCAAATCATTCCTTAGACCTAGTGCTGCAAAACTGTGGCAAAACAAGCAATGCCATTGAAGATGCCCTCAGCTTTGTCCAGAATTTAAGTGTGTTGATTCATGGATCACTACAGAGATTAGCTCTTTATGAAAATATTGCAGCAAATGACAGCGAGGACCCTTACATGATGATAGAAGGCCTGCACTTACTTTGTTGAAAAAGAACAAAGAGTATCAAGTCAGTTCTCACAAACTATGGAACACTTTATGAAACCTTAAGGAGAGTTTGAAGCAGTCAGATCTACTGATGTATGAAGTAAAGTCAAGGGCCTGTTATCAATGATGACAACGTTTCTGATCTATTTTGGACTTGCTGTATCCTACAATACATTCAGCACATCAGAACAAGTGGCTTCAATCTTGCAAATAAAAACACTGACAGCAGCAAATACAATAATGACTGCAAACTCCTGAACAAACTTTACAAAGCCAGTGCAATGACTTTGACCGGTCTATGAAGGCATCAAAGAAAAGCACAACTACTGAAAATTGTGAAAGCCCAAACTCCCCAGACAGCTTATGTCCCAGCAAGGCTGCAACTTGGAAATACACCACATCACCATCCTGAATCTGCTAAGGACTGCTATTGACAAATGTATTAAGAAGCCATTGATGCCTGCCTTGTCAAACTAGACCAACATTTTGATTAAGGAACCTATGCTTTGCTGTCATCCATGGAAATTTGTTGCTTCAAGTAGCCAATGCAAAGTAATTTACAGTTCCTCCTCAGATCACACAGTTGTGTGGAGATAAAGACTTGGACACTGATAATCTAAATGCACAACTTAGTTGCTTCCAGGACTTGTGAAGAAAGTTTTGCCAGGGCGAAAGCAGTAACTTCAATCAAAACCATTACTGATGCCTTAGTGGAAAAAGACTTCCAGCAGCAGACACCGTATTCAGAAGTACTATAGCTCATTCAGACTTACCTCCTCATCCAGATGAGTATAGCAATTGGGGAGAGATCCTTTTTAGCACAGTGGAGGATAAAGTCTTACTTACGGAGCACCATGATGGAGAACAGGTACAATCACCTAATGCTGATGAACATTCACAAAGAGAGAACAGACAAGTTGGATTGGACACAAATTGTTTGGGAGTTTGTGCAACAGAACGAAAGAAGACATAACTTTTTCAGAAAAATTGATACTGAAAACCTTTATTGGGTGATTTGGTGGCCACCAGGGCCTGGGAATGCCTTGTGCAGGCATACCAGCCTGAATTGATGCCGGAGTATCAATATGATTCATTCATGGCAGAAGTATAGATATGGTGGAAAACTGGTTGATTGGGTGATTTGGTGGCCACCAGGGCCAGGATATGGCTTGTACATGTGTAACAGCCTGAAGTGGTGACCACAGAATCCATAGGATTCATTCATGGCAGAAGTATAGATAGGGTGGTAAATTGGTTGATTGGGTGATTTGGTGGCCACCATGGTCTGGGATTGCCTTGTGCAAGCATGCCAGCCTGAAGTGGTGACCAGATCATACATAGGATTCATTAATGGCAGAAGTATAGATATGATGGCAAATAGATTGGGTGATTTGGTGGCCACCAGGGCCTGGATATGGCTTGTAAAGGTGGACCTTCCTGAAATGGTGACCAAAGCATCCATAGGATTCATTCATGGCAGAAGTATAGATATGGTGGTAAATTGGTTGATTGTGTGATCTGGTGGCCATCAGGGCCTGAATATAGCTTGCACAGGCATACCAGCCTGAAGTGGTTACCAAAGCACCCATAGGATGACTTTGTGGCCACCAGGGCCTGGGAATGGCTTGTACAGGCATACCAGCAGGAAGCGGTGACCAGAGCATCCACAGGATGATTTGGTTGCCACCAAGGCCTGGGAATGGCTTGTACAGGCATACCAGCCTGAAGTGGTGACCAGAGCATCCATAGGATGTCTTGGTGGCCAAGAGGGCCTGGGAATGGCTTGTACAGGCATAATAACCTGAAGTGGTGAACCGAGGATCCATAGGATAACTTGGTGGTCACCAGGCCTAGGAATGGCTTGTACAGGTATTCCAGTCTGAAGTGGTGACCAGAGCACCCATAGGATAACTTGTTGGCCAACAGGACCTGGGAATAACCTCTATAGGCATACTAGACTGCAGTGGTGACCAGAGCATCCAGAGGATGATTTGTTGGCCACCAGGGCCTGGGAATGGCGTGTACAGGCATACAAGCCTGAAGTGGTAATCAGAGCATCCATAAGATGACCTTGTGGCCACCAGGGCCTGGCAATGGCTTGCACAGGCATACCAGCCTGAAGTGGTTACCAGAGCATCCATAGGATGATTTGGTGGACACCAGGGTCTGGGAATGCCTTGTGCAGCCATATCAGCCTGAAGTGGTGACCAGATCCTCCATAGGATTCATTCATGGCAGAAGTATAGATATGGTTATAAACTGATTGAGTGATGTGGTGGTCATCAGGGCCTGAATAGCAAACAGGCATACCAATTAACATTGGGTGATTTGGTGGCCACCAGGGCCTGGATATGGCTTGTAGAGGGTGTACCAGCCTGAAGTGGTGACCAGAGCATCTATACATTCATTCATGGCAGAAGTATAGATATGGTGGTAAATTGGTTGACTGGGTGCTTTGGTTGCCACCAGGCCTGGGAATGGCTTGTACACATATGCCAGTATGAATTTTGACCATAGCACCCATAGAATGATTTTGTAGCCATCAGGCCTGGATGTGGCTTGCACAGGCATACTAGCCTGAAGTGGTGACCAGAGCACCCATAGGATTCATTCATGGCAGAATTATAGATATGGTGGTAAATTGATTGGGTGATTTGATGGCCACCAGAGCCTGGAATGCCTTGTGTAGGCATATCAGCCTGAAGTGGTGACCAGATCATCCATAGGATTCATTCATGGCAGAAGTGTAGATATGGTGGTAAACCGAATGGGTGATTTGGTGTCCATCAGGGCCTGGATATGGCTTCTACAGGCATACCAGCCTGAAGGGGTAAACAGAGCATCCATAGGATTCATTCATGGCAGAAGAATATATAAGGTGGTAAATTGGCTGCTTGGGTGATTTGGTAGCCACCAGGGCCTGGGATTGGCTTGTACAGGCATACCAGCCTGAAGTGGTGTCAAGAGCATCCATGGATGACTTTGTGGCCACCAGGGCCTGTGAATGGCTTATAGAGGTGTTCCAGCCTGAAGTGGTGACCATAGCATCCTAGAATGATTTGGTGAACACCAGGGCCTTGAATGACTTGTGCTGCATACCAGCTTGAAGTGGTGACCAGAGCATTGATAGGATGACCTGGTGGCCACCAGGGCCTGGCAAAGGCTTGTAAAGGCATACCAGCCTGATGTGGTGACCAGAGAATCCATAGGATGACTTGGTGGCTACCAATGCCTGTGAATGGCTGGTACAGGTAGTCCAGCCTAAAGTGGTGACCAGAGCATCCAAAGGATGATTTGGTGGCCATCAGGGTTTGGGAATGTTTGTGCAGGCATATCACTCTGAAGTAGTGACCAGATCCTCCATAGGATTCATTCATGGCAGAAGTATAGATATGGTGATAAATTGATTGTGTGATTTGGTGGCCATCAGGGCCTGAATATGGCTTGTACAGGAATACCAGACTGAAGTGGTGATCAGAGCATCCATAGGATGATGTTTGCAGCTGCCAGAGCCTGGATGTGGCTTGCACAGGCATACCAGCCTGAAGTGGTCACCAGAGCACCCATAGGATTTATTCATGGCAGAATTATAGATATGGTGATAAACTGATTGGGTGATCTGATGGCCACCAGGGCCTGGGAATGCCTTGTGTAGGCATATCAGCCTGAAGTGGTGACCAGATCATCCATAGGATTCATTCATGGCAGAAGTATAGATATGGTGGTAAATTTATTGGATGTGTTGGTGGCCATCAGCCCTGGGACTAGCTTCTACAGGCATACCAGCCTGAAGCAAGGAGATAATCAGTAGATACTGGCCACTAGAATGGCTTATACAGGTTTTCTAGCCTAAAGTGGTGACCAGAGCATCCATAGGGTGATTTGGTGGCCACCAGGGTCAAGGAATGGCTTGTGAAGGCATATCACACTGAAGTGGTGACCAGATCATCCACAGGATTCATTCATGACAGAAATAAGGATATGGTGGTAAATTTATTGGGTGATTTGTTGGCCATCATGGCCTGGAAATGGCTTGTACAGGCATACCAGCCTGAAGCAGGGATCAGAGCATCCATAGGACAACTTTGGTGCCACCAGGGCTTAGATGTGGCTTTCACAGGCGTAGTAGCCTGAAGTGTTGATCAGAGCATCCATAGGATTCATTCACGGCAGAAGTATAGATATGGTGGTAAATTGTGTGATTTGGTGGCCACCTGGGCCTGGAAAATGGCTTGTACAGGCATACCGGCCTGAAGTGGTGTCCAGAGCAATCATAGGATGACTTTATGGCAACCAGGGCCTGGGAATGGCTTGTACAGGTATTCCAACCTGAAGTAGTTACCAGAGAATCCATAGGATGACTTAGTGGCCACCAGGGCCTGGGAATGATTTCTACAGACATACCAGCCTGAAGTGGTGATCAGAGTATCCACAGGATTCATTCGTAGCCGAAGTATAGGTATGGTGATAAACTGATTGATTGGGTGATTTGATGGCCACCTGGGACTGGGAATGGATTGTACAGGTATACCAGCCTGAAGTGTTGACAGAGCATCCATAGGATGACTTTATGGCCACCAAGGCCTGGATGTGGCTTGCACAGGTGTACCAGCCTGAAGTGGTGACCATAGCATCCATAGAATTATTTGGTGGACACCAGGGCCTGGGAATAGCTTGTACAGCCATACCAGCCTGAAGTGGTAACAAGCATCCATTAGATGACCTAATGTCCACAGGGCCTGGCAGTAAGCTTGTACAAGCATAAAAGACTTAAGTGGTTATCAGAGCATCCATAGGATGTCTTGGTGGCCACCAATGCATGGGAATGGCTTATACAGGTATTCCAGCCTGAAGTGGTGACCAGATCAACCATATGATGATTTGGTGGCCAACAATGCCTAGGAATGACTTGTACAGGCATACCCACCTGATGTGGTGACCAGAGCATCCATAGGATGACTTTGTGGCCACCAGGGCCTGGGAATGGCATGTACAGGCATACCAGTATGAAGTGGTGTCTAGAGCATCCATAGGATGATTTGGTTGCCACAAAGGCCTGGGAATGGCTTGTATAGGCATGCCAGCCTGAAGTGGTGACCAGAGCATCCAGAGGATATCTTGGTGACCAACAGGGCTGGGAATGGCTTGTACGGGCATAACAGCCTGAAGTGGTGAACCAAGCATCCATAGGATGCCTTGGTGGCCACCAACACCTGGTAATGGCTTGTACAGGTATACCAGCCTGAAGTGGTGCCCAGAGCATCCATAGGATGATTTGGTGGCCTCCAGGGCCTAGGAATGGCTTGTACAGGCATTCCATCCTGAAGCAGTGACCAGAGCATCCATATGATAATCTGGTGGCCACCAGGGTCTGGGAATGCCTTGTGTAGGCATATCAACCTGCAGTGGTTACCAGACAGTCCATAGGATTCATTCATGGCAGAAGTATAGATATGGGATAAACTGATTGGGTGATTTGGTGGCCATCAGGGCCTGAATATGGCTTGTACAGGCATACCAGCCTGAAGTGGTGACCAGAGCATGCATAGGATTCATTCATGGCAGAAGTATAGACATGTTAGTAAATTGGTTGATTGGGTGATTTGGTGGCCACCAGGGCCTGGGAATGGCTTGTACAGGTATACAAGCCTGAAGTGGTGACCAGGGCATCTGTAGGATGACTTTGTGGCCACCAGGGCCTGGATGTGGCTTGCACAGGTGTACCAGCCTGAAGTGGTGACCAGAGCATCCATAGGATGACTTGGTCACCACTAGAGCCCCGGAATAACTTGTACAGGCATAGTAGCCTGACGTGGTGATCAGAGCATCCATAGGATGATTTGGTGGCCATCAGGGTTGGGAATGGCTTGTACAGGCATTCCATCCTGAAGTGGTGACCATAGCATCCATAGGATGACTTTGTGGCCACCAGGGCCTGGATGTGGCTTCCACAGGTGTATCAGCCTTAAGTGGTCACCAGAGCATGCATAGGATTCATTCATGGCAGAAGTATAGATATATTGGTAAATTGGTTGATTGGGTGATTTGGTGGCCACCAGGGCATGGGAATGGTTTGTACAGGTATACCAGCCTGAAGTGGTGACCAGAGCATTCATTAGGATGACTTTATGGCCACCAGGGCCTGGATGTGGTTTGCACAGGTGTACCAGCCTGAAGTGGTGACCAGAGCATCCATAGGATTGATTCATGGCAGAAGTATAGATATGGTGGTAAATTGGTTGATTGGGTGATTTGGTGGCCACCAGGGCATGGGAATGGCTTGTACAGGTATACCAGCCTGAAGTGGTGACCAGAGCATTCATGGGATGACTTTATGGCTACCAGGGCCTGGATGTGGCTTGCACAAGTGTACCAGCCTGAAGTGGTGACTAGAGCATCCATTAGATGACTTGGTTCCCACAAGGGCCTGGGAATGGCTTGTACAGGCATACCAGCCTGAAGTGGTGACCAGAGCATGCATAGGATTCATTCATGGTAGAAGTTTAGATATGGTGATAAATTGGTTGATTGGGTGATTTGGTGGCTACCATGGCCTGGGAATGGCTTGTACAGGTATACCAGCCTGAAGTGGTGACCAGAGCACCTGTAGGATGACTTTGTGGCCACCAGGGCCTGGATGTGGCTTCTACAGAGCATTCCAGCCTGAAGTGATGACAGCGCATCCAGAGGATTCATCCATGGCAGAAGTATAGAAATGGTGGTAAATTGATTGGTAGTTTGGTGGCCACCAGGGCCTGGATATGGCATGCAGCTAAGCGTGCCAATCTGAAGTGATGACAGCCCATCCAGAGGCTTCATTTATGGCAGAAATATAGATATGGTGATAAATTGGTTGATTGGGTGATTTGGTGGCCACCAGGGCATGGGAATGGCTTGTACAGGTATACCAGCCTGAAGTGGTAAATAGGGCATCCAGAGGATGACCTAATAGCCACCAGGGCCTGGCAATGGCTTGTACAGGCATACCAGTCTGAAGTGGTGACCAGAGCATACATAGGATTTATTCATGGCAGAAGTGTATATATGGTGGTAAATTGGTTGATTGGGTGATTTGGTGGCCATCAGGGCCTGGGAATGGCTTGTACAGGTATACCAGCCTGAAGTGGTGACCAGAGCATCCGCAGGATGACATTGTGGCCACCAGGGCCTGGATTTGGCTTGCACAGCGTACCAGCCTGAAGTGGTGACCAGAGCATCCATAGGATTCATTCATGGCAGAAGTATAGATGTGGTGGTAAATTGATTGGGTGATTTGGTGGCCACCAGGATCTGGATATGGCTTGTACATGCGTACCAGTCTGAAGAGATGACAGCGCATCCATAGGATTCATTCATGGCAGAAATATAGATATGGTGGTAAACTGGTTGATTGGGTGATTTGGTGACCACCAGGGTCTGGGAATGCTTTGTGTAGGCATATCAGCCTGAAGCAGTGACCAGATCATCCATAGGATTCATTCATGGCAGAAGTATAGATATGGTGGTAAACTGATTGTATGATTTGTTGACCATCAGGGCCTGAATATGGCTTGTACAGGCATACCAGCCTGAAATGGTGACCAGAGCATCTGCAGGATTCATTCGTAGCAGAAGTATAGATATGGTGGTAAATTGGTTGATTGGGTGATTTGGTGGCCACCAGGGCCTGGGAATGGATTGTACACATATACCAGCATGAAGTGTTGTCCAGAGCATCCATAGGATGACTTTGTGGCCAGCAGGACCTGGATGTGGCTTGCACAGGCGTACCAGCCTGAAGTAGTGACCAGAGCATCCATAGGATGACTTTGTGGTCACCAGGGCCTGGATATGGCTTGTACATGAATGCCAGTCTGAAGTTATGTCAGCGCATCCAATAAGATTCATTTATGTCAGAAATATAGATGTGGTGGTAAATTGGTTGATTGGGTGATTTGGTGGCTACCTGGGTCTGGGAATGCCTTGTGAAGGCATATCAGCCTGATGCGGTGACCAGATCATCCATAGGATTCATTCATGGCAGAAGTATAGATATGGTGGTAAACTGATTGGGTGATTTGGTGGCCATCAGGGCCTGAATATGGCTTGTATAATCATACTAGCCTGAAGTGGAGACCAGAGCATCCATAGGATTCATTCATGGCAAAAGTATAGATATTTTGGTCAATTGGTTGATTGGGTGATTTGGTGGCCACCAGGGCCTGGAAATGGCTTGTATAGGTATACCAGCCTGAAGTGGTGACCAGAGCATCCGTAGGATGACTTTGTGGCCACTAGAGCCTGGATGTGGCTTGCACAGGTGTACCAGCCTGAAGTGGCGACCAGAGCATCCATAGGATTTATGCATAGGAGAAGTATAGATATGGTGGTAAACTGTTTGATTTGGTGAGTCTGTAGTATGCAGCTGCAACAGTACAGGAATGAACAGATGGCTAGCCCCTATTGAATTCTTAGGGAACAGTGGTTCATTTGCAGGTGTATCCTGCTCCTCCATCCAGAGTTTGCTGTAAAAACGGGATGTGTCCAGAAGAGAACTACCATTGGCAGAGCTTCCTCCTGAAGTAAAGGCACTGCTTTTCTAATTAGCCTCTGTGCTGCATGCTGTATCACAGACTGCAGGTCAAAGAAAGTACTTTTGTTTTCTTTACTGTTCAACACTGTAATTATACTCATTTTATTTTTGTAATAAAACAATGTGAGCAGAAGTACCGGAGAAGATTGAAGGCTATGCCATGGGCATCACTGGGTTGGCCTGACCCATGATGAGACTTGGTCTTCAAGAAGGAGTCAAAGTCTTCGAAGGACTCTTCTATCCATGTGCTCTGTCTAGTCCTCATACCAGCGAGTGATGTTTTTGGCTGACCTCCCAGACTCTAGCAACTATAGTTGTGCATTGTTTTGTGTTGTGCCCATATTGTTGTAAATTAATATTGTTTACTATCATTGTGTATTATGATTCCCACCTTGCACTGTCACTAGCATTAACTCTGCTCTTCTAGAGCTATCATTGTCTAAAATCACTGGTTCGGCACATTGGTGCTGACTTGCTTCCACCTCTATGCTGTACTGTTTACTGAGATGAGGCTTCACCTTACGACCGGTCCTCTTTGATTATCCTTGTACCTTGTTTTTATTGCTATGTATTGCATTACTATGTCCATTCGTGCTATATGTTCTATTGTGCTACTGTATTATTTATTCTGTACCTACCAGGCCCTCCTTGAAAATGAGCTTGCTCAATGGAGTTTCACCTGGCTAAATAAAGATTGATTGATTGATTCATTCATTCATAAATAAACTTTACATTGTACACTGTGACTCATTAATAAATAAGATCTGTGTAAAGTTAAAGGCTCTGTGTCATTATTTCCCCAGCCTCAGCAGTTTATCTTGTCACTGGTGGTTGTGCTAACTGCTAACTTTTGTCCTGAAGTTAGTGGAACCAAAACTCCTAACTCATTTGTGTGAAGATGAATGCTTGAAACTGGTAATACACATATTACTATGCCATGTTTCATTTTCACCTGGGCAGCCACTGTGTCAGGTTAAGCAATAGATGGTTCAGACTTCATATGGAGCTATTAGAGGGAATGGGTTGACAGTTGAGCTCTTAATATACTGTAATAAATAATCCTATATGGTATAATTACATTATTAACATTATGATATTCATTATAAGTGTACATTTATTGTATTTTTGAATGGCAAAAACTAGTTTAGAAAAAGTGTCCTTTGTACCCTCATAAGTGCTCTTCTGAGCCTCCGCCCACTCAGCTTTTACTATCTTCTGGCACCTGTGTGGGTGGGTGAGGGGTAGGATACATTGGGTGCTCCTGAGTGACTGATGCCCCCTCTTGCACCCTCACCTATCAACCCAATACTTTACAGCAGCCCGAAAAGAGATGTGGATTGCACATCTGCCCCATCATAAACTGTGCCCATTCCAAAACGTTTTACACACAGGCTGGAGTGGGGTCTAGGATGGTGGCTATTAAGTGACTGTTCCCCTCCCTCCATCCCACCTTCACACGTGGGGAGCACTCCTCCCCCTCCATTACACATTTGCACATAGAGAGCACTCCTCCCCCTCCATGCCTCCTTTGCATATGGGGAGCAATTCTCCTTCTCCAGCCCTCTTCCACATGGTGGACATCTTATGTAATGATATTTGGTCTCAATCCTTGTTGAATGCAACATTGTACATATTGTTTATACTAATGTAATGAAAATTGCTTTATTTTAATTTATATTATGTGTCCTTACTTTTTGTACCTCACACCATGTATTGTCTTTATCATTGCTTGTACAACGGACCACCTTGCAAATGAGCTTGCTCAATGGATTTTAACCCTTCACAATAAACTTGAGCTTGAACATGGCAAGCACTTTTCTCCATTCCATCACCACACATAGGTATCATTGCTCCACCTCCATCCACCTCCATACATTGGAAGCACTCATCTCCTGACCCCTCCAGTGCTTTTCCCACTACATTTCACCCCCCCACATGGAGAGCATTTCTCCCACTGCATCCCACCTCCTGCACATAGGGAGCACTCCTGCCCCTCCATTCAACCTCCACACATGGAGAGCTTTCTTCCCACTTCATATCAGCTCTGTACATGGGGAGTACTCCACCCCTTCATCCTACTGCCCCTACGTGGGGAGCATTGCTCCCCATCCATCACACTCCTACACATGGGGACTCCTCCACACATCTGCAACACTCCTCCTCTACCACCATCTCACCTCTGCATATACAGAGTACTCCTAAACCCATTACACCTTTGCACATGGGAGCACTCTGCAATAGCCAGAGAAAGATGTCAGTCAGGCATCTGCCATTCCACACTTATTCCCACTCCACATGATAAGCTCCAAGTTGGGCAGAACATCGATGGGGTTGCGATGTAATAAGTGGGTTGCCCTGGGAAATGGTGCTAATACCCCTCCCCACATCTCTGAATGAGAGAAGCCCCCGCCAAAACCAATCTTTATTCTTTTCTCCACTCACCACTTTTCTGCTGATTATCCTCCTGTTTGCTTGCCTTACCATTCACTCCCCTCCCAAGGCAGGACTACAGGCCACTAGGCCAGGGCAGATTTTTCCTCGATCTCTTCTGTCTTCCCTTTGGACCACACCACCAGTCCAGCCAGCATCCAGCACAGTCAAGAAGATGGGCTGTGTGTTACTCAGAGCTCGGCACTGGATGGGTCAGTTCTTTCTCTAGTAGACCATACTTCAAGTTGTCCCTCTGTTCAACTGAGGCTAGAGAAGAGCAGCACACAGTCACGCTACCACCATGATAGTCAACAGGACACCACAACTGCTTGGCACTTTACAGATGACACAGCACAGCTGCACGCTCAGTAGTCTGTCTCACCAGGCTTCTCCTGCTCTCTGTTGATGATGTCTCTATCTCCCCTAACCATCAATGGTCCCAAGCATGCGCATTGTATTACAGCTAGCTCCAGCCACTGTGGAGACTGCTGAGACACTGAGTTTTTTAGCAGCTGAACCTGAGCTAACCTGAAAATAAAATATAGGAATTTTAAATTTTCTGAGTTAATTTTGGAGAGAGGGGGGTTGAACACCCTGAACAGCCCCCTGCCTATGCCCATGCAATCCACAACAGTTCAGATATATGCAGTGCTTACACCTAAAGGCATTCCTCCCAGCCCAGCCAGCCCCTCCCACCTACTCTGGCATGCAAATGGACACCAACTGTGACCCTTCCCACTTTCTCTGTAAGCAGCGAGGATCCCTCACTCTCAAGTGGTCAGCCCTGTACAAGTAGCAGAGTTGGGGGTCTGGATTCCAGTTGGACCTGCTGCTGTAATGGAGCTCAAGCCTGCCTGAACACAACAAGACAGCTAAACTGAGTCCCCTTAATCTCTACAGATGAAGGGCTGCTGCACAGATGAATATTACAGCCACTCCAGGTACCACGAGTTAAAAACAAGAGCTGGACCATGGCAGGCAGCCTGCCATCTGCCTCCACATTCTCCTTCACTGACAGCTTGCAGCACTTGCCCAGCTCCTCCTCTGCTACCAGTGCCCAGCAACCGTCAGTAGTGTTGGTAGGTGGCTCCTGTTAGAGTGGTCAAGCTAGCTCCTCAATTTGTTACTAGCCCCCACAACCGATACTCTCTTTTGACTTCCTTCTGCATCTGGTTGCATTTGCCTGTTTTCAAACACCCAATAAACTTTTTCTAGTGTCTACTTAGATATAGAATATTAAATATATCAAATTAAAATATAATTGCTTTAAAGAAGACAGAAGCCTTTATTATGGCTCAGTTTTAATGTATGGTTGGAGAACGCTGAACTCTCATATTGATTGTTTTACTTCCTTATTGCTGTTTTGAATTTTCAGGTTAAATCAAATACAATAAAATATAGCTTTTATTTTTTTTTTGAGAAGATAGAAGCTTTTAATATGGCTCTTTTTGGTTTGATCCATGCATACTGAAGCACTGAAGCAGTGAGATGTCATCAGTTTTGGCAGCCTGCACCATTCCTCTGATCCTAGAAATATGTATCCCAATGGTTGTATAATTGTAGGTCTATATTCAAATGGCTTTAATTCATTATTATTACATACTAAGATGAATGGTTTTAATGAGTCCATTTAAGGCTTCGTATTTGATCTTTGCAATTTTAATGTCCTCCAGTCCTGAGTCTTCAATTTGTTTTATCTAAACATTTCTTTGCTCAGTTCATCAATAGTCCAATAAGATTTAGAATAAAATTATTTTAAAACAAAAGCTGTATAAACTTTGGGTTTGATTTTGCAAAATATTAACTTCTCTCTGAGTTGAAACTGCATAGGAGATTAGTTATACGTGCTTTTGTATTTCTCCACTTTTACTGTGAAAATTTGTAAAAAGTATGAAAAATAACATTTGACCTTCTATGAGGTCTTGACCTGCCATAAAGGGAATGCTTAAAACTTATTTAGGAGTCATTCAAGAGTTATCCTAAGGCAAGATTTAGTAAACTATACATTTAATGCATTTTAATAATAGGAGTTGCCAAAGAGGACATAATAAATGTAAACTGAACTTCACTGTGTTCACTCATATAAATAGTTTCTTTATTGTTTTATAACATTTTAGGTTGCAGTATTTATTTCAAATGTTGTGGCCATGAGGATGGTGTGTTACAGGTGTGTGTGTGTGTGTGTGGCAGCGTGCGTGTGCATGTGTGCATATGTGTGTGTGTGTGTGTGTTGCTGTAGCTCAATATATATGTTTCCCAAAAGCATAGTAAAAATGTCTGCTGATTGCTATATATTTCGCCTGGATACTTCACAGAAGACCTGGCATATGTCTGAGACACGGCTTATCAGATAGTGTCTTCAGAGGTTAAAAAAACTATAAATATTTTTAGATTTGCTGGGAAAGGATGACATTTATGGGATATGAGTCTTTCTTGAAAGACATTACCTGCCCAACTAAAGCTTGAAGGAAGAACATGTTTAAATGCTAAGTATTTAAATGTGCAAGTAGTTGCATTTCGAAGGGGTAAACAAATCTCCAGTTTAATAGGCAACCAATATTTTACAAGCTGTTTTGGTCTCCTAATGGGCATCTGATAAACAGCTTGGAGTTATGTCTCTGACGTTCTAAACAGAAAGAAGGGAGTCTTTTATTTCAATTGGCATATGTATTCCACAATACTCCATTTTTCCAGCTACAGACAGCAAGATGGCTGTAGGCGCCGCCCACAGCCATAAAATGCAATAGTAATTTACCAGTATCTAGCGGGAGATAGCTGATTGGAAAGCAGAGGTGAAGGTTCTCGTCTGCATATGATTGGTTCCATGTCAAATCAGCAAAAGGAAAAGAGCAAATACAAAAAAAGCGCATCATAATAGCGCTAACAACAACAGTGAGTATGCAAAACAGCGACCTGAGAAAACGCGGCATGACCACAAACAAAACAATGGCTCTGGGGGGTAATTAGGGAGGGAAGATTAATTAAACTAACTCCGGGGGCATCTCAGGGCAGGGGAGAAATGGGGGCAGATTATGTATTCCTACTCTTGGGGGATGGAACTTGGGAAGGGGAGACAAAGTCGGGAAGGGTTAGATTATGTATCCCTACTCCGGGGTAATGCAACTCAGGGAAGGAGCCATGATGCATGGCGCAACATGTTAAAAAAAAAAAACACACAAGAGAAAAACACTAGGAATTGCAGGCATCAAACTCAGGTCTGCTGGAGGTAGGAAACAGACACTCAAACAGTGACTCTAACCACTAGGCTACAGTGCACCATAAGTTTTGGCACAGAAAAGCCTACTTCAGTTTTGGCACACAACAGCCAGCTTACATTGCACTACCTCACTGCTTCACTGACAAAATAATTCGCTATTAAAACTGTCACTAAAAACATAGTCGCTGTTTTGTGCACACCGTAATTGCTTGGCTCAAATTCCTTCACTGTCTTCATGGTATACCAATACAATTGGCAGACTTAAACAATGTGGGAATCTATTCTTCTCCCTCCCTGGATTGCATCTTAAGATGCAGGCAACAGCGGGGATACGGAATGCCATAAGATTTGTATGTCTATAGGTCATAGCAAAAAACACCACCACAAATGAAGAAGAGACTTTATTAGCTTGTCCCTGAGCTGCTTGAACTTACCCTTGATGTACACAGGAGATTCTCACCTCATGGCAGTGCGGAGATGGCCATTTCCTGCCAGCTTTAATGTCACAACATGGGTGCCTATGATGGGCAGAGCTAAATTCTATTTTGAAGAGGACAGGCACGTAATCTTTATGATGTCCAGTCAGTCTGTCTTGTAAGCCACTACCACTTGTTGCACAGCCCATTAGAAACCTAAGAATGTGCAGTTCTTAGGGGACCCGGTGCTGGATATGGTTTTCATGTCTCACCCATAACCACTTCTACAATTATTTATTCAGATGTAGGGGAGAGACATAACTTACTGAACCTGGGCACCAGTTATACAAGCGAGCAGCCTGCACAGTGTTTATAACCCTGAAAGGGCTGGTTGGTGCTTTGCAGGTTGAGAGACAAAGGGGGTGGGAGGCTGTTAAATATACCTAAACTAGGTGGTATTGCCCCTCCCCGGGTTTACAAATATGAGTGTAGGGGACTGAGCACTGCAAGCAGTGACTTTTCTTAATCCGGGATAGACTGACTGGGCACAGGAGACTTGACACTACCTCCCGACTAGTCAACATGTCAGTTGGAGAGACATGGATACATTTACAAGTAGTTTTTTCTCTGTCTTTCTTCCTATTTCTTCTTTCACTCCCTTCCCTAATATACCTTTACTTTCTTTTAAAGTATGGAGGGAGGGTGAACCTCAGCAATGCCCAAGCTAAGAAAGAGTTAATTAAGTATAATAGCCATCTTTAAAATTCTTTGTGTTTTAGTTTTAATATAAAAACGATGCTGCCTACTGCAGCATACACCATTAGCCATCATTACAAGAAGAGAACATGGCTGGTCGACTTTCAAAACAGCTAGGCAAGAGAAAACTTTGTACTGTTTGTAAAAGTTGTATTATTGTTATTTGAAGGGTTACGATTAACTAATCAACAGAATATGATCGACAATCAAAGGGGTGGGGTACTGTTAACCTGGGTTGTTAGGGGGTCTGTAACCTGGAATGTCAATGGACTGAAAAATGTGGTCAAAGAAAGAAAGGTACAAAGTAGAATCAAGAAACTAAGGTCTCAGATTATGTTACTACAGGAAACTCATATGGGAATAAAGAATTTAGAGAAGACAAGTGGAAGCGGGGAGGGGGCAGGTACTTGAGTGACTTCTTATTCATTTGTATTTTGTTCACCGGGAAGGAGGACTAGACAGGTTTTGCCTATTTTCAGCCTCGTCCGGGGGACAGATGGATGCCAACTGAAATTGAACCAGATTTTAAGGTGTTGATGATATTTTCCTTGCTTCAATTCAAAGTCAGGAGTGGCTAACTGGTTACCAAAGAACTTTGACAGTCGGGTGGCCCACAGTTACACAGACCCTGGTGGTAGATATGCACTAGCACAACTAGAATTTCAGACAGGGTTTCCTTTGTCAGTAGGTTCCATATATGGCCCTAACATTGAAGTTTCTAGCTTCTACCAGAGTTAGCTTTAGATATTGCACAATTTTTGGGTCCATGGGTTTTGGGAGGGGACTACAACAATGTACAAGACACTGTTTTAGAAAGGTCTAACACTACCCCTGTTCCCCTGACCAGAAACACCAAAGCTCTGAGTGAATTACAAGCAAACTATTTTTCTAACTGACATATGGAAACATTGTATCCCCACAGAATGTGAATACAGCTTTTACTCACACTCACATCAGTTCTATGTCAGACTAGACAGACTTTTGACATCCATGGTGCTGGCCACACAGGTTAAAACAACAACCTATGGTGCTATCCTGGTCTTGGAACATGTACCAGTCTCACTGAGTATCCAAATGGGAGAGCAGGAACCATCAGTAAGACCTTGGCACCTCAACCCACTTCTGTTGAGGATGAAACCTACCACCTTCATCAGAGCAGCCATTAAAGAATGCTTAGTTTTGAATGCCCCTGGAGATACATCTCACTCAACCCTATGGGAGATTTTAAAAGCTTGTATCGGGGTCAAATGACAGCAGATGTACTTACAAGAAGAAAATTGAATCTGCTGACATAAGTAATTTAGAGACTAAAATCCAAGAGTGTGAGAGCACATATGCAATGTCCCTCAGCTGCACTGTACAAAGTGATTCAAAAACTTAAATGGAAGTATAACTCCCTTCGTAGCTCACAGTTGGAAAGAGCCATCCTTTTGAGGCAGACAGGTTCATATTTTGAAGGAGATGGGGAGGGTAAGCTCTTCACGTGGCAACTGAAAAAAAAAGAAGAAGAATCAGCATTTATATAGCGCTTTTCATACACAGTATCCCAAAGCACTTTACAAGCAATGCTAGACTGGTAGTAAAGTAACTGAATGTGTGGTGGTGGCCATATCACACATCATCACCCACACACGGCCTGGATGATTGCATGAACCAGTTCATGGGATGGGGAATGTTGGCCAGGACACTGGGAATGTTCCCCGCTCTTTATGAAGAGTACCCTGGGTTCTTTTACTTCTACCTTGATATGCACCAGGATGGGCAGAAAGGACCTTGGTTTAACATCTCATCAGAAGGACGGCACACCCCAGCAGTACAGCACCCCCCCAATACTGCACTCAGATGCCAGCGATTTTTAGGTGCAAGTCCATCCCGGTGTGGGACAAGAACCCACGACCTTCTGGTTCAGAGGCGGATGTGCTACCAACTGAGCCACGTTGACACCAAAAGGAAGGGACCACTGGATAAACAGAATAAAACCCCTGAAGGCCCTCTTACTACTCAAAGAGAGGACATAAGACAGATCTAGATATTTTATAAAACTTTATATACCTTAGAGGTTGCCCCACCCTGGAAAATATTCCAATCTTTTTAAAGAGGCACAACTTCCTTCTCTGTTTTCTCAATCTAGTCATCAACTGGAACAGCCAATTAGCAAAGAAGAGCTATCTATTGCATTCAAAAAACTACAGGGGTAACACAGGCCCCAATGGAATTCCATAGACATTTATTTTAAAATCTTAGTGCCCGTCTTAATTGATTCACTTTTTAACATGGTTCAGGAGATCCTTGAATGGGAGGAACTCCCTCCCTTGATGCAGATGGCCATCATCACAATACTCCCCAAACCATGCAAGGACCCTGCCCTGTGTGCCTCATACCGATTCATCTCTCTGCTTACCTCAGATTACAAAATTCTTGCTAAGGTAATAGCATCTCACCTTGAACCACTATTGCCAGAGTGCCTACATCCAGATCAATGCAGATTTGTACCAGGCAGGCAGCAAAAACATAATATATAAAAGACTTTAAATATACTTTTTAAATGGGCACAAAACCCTCACACATGAGGTGCAGTAATTCTTGCCCTGGATGCAGAAAAGGCCTTTGACCACATGGAGTGGAGATATCTCTTTACCACTTTACAACCATTTGGTCTGGGCTCATCCATAAAAACGTTATATAAAAGTCCGACTGCCCAATCTTTGATTAACGGTTCCCTCCATCTACAGTTTTCCATGTTCCTGGGGACAAGGCAGGGTTCCCCTTTCCCCTTGCTCTACATAATGTCTCTGAGACCCTCCGGCTATCAGTCACCCTCCTCCAGGAATAGAAAATTCGTAAGCAAAAGGTGAACACAAAGTAGCATTCTTTGCAGATAATCTGCTGCTGTACTTGAGAGACCCACATAAGAGGCTCACAAATATACAGGAACTCCTTACAGAATATGGTAAACTGTCAGGGCACAGAATTAACAGGATTAAAGTGAATCTATTCCAGTGAGTCTCTGAAATAAACTCCCTAGTCAATAACCCCTTGGGGTGCAAGTAGTAGACAAAATTAAATACTTGGAAGTTCAAATTCGAGGTCTGATCATTGCCTACTCCAGTTAAATTACAACCTATTACTAACAGCCCTGACAGAAGACTATGACAGATGGAAAGATCTCCCCCTTACTCTCATGGGATGAATCAACGCAATCAAAATAAACATACTCCCATAGTGTGTGTACCTTTTCCAATCTATCAAAAGTCAGCACTCTTTTAAACTGCAAAGCGATTTAATTCTCACCACCACAACTCGAAACATTGGCCGTGATTCACGAATGTCTACATGCCATGTAAAGGCAGTGCATAGGCATTCCCATAGCCGAATGCCACACGGCGGTGCCCTACACACCCCTGGTAGCATTCTCCTACAGGTGCATTAGCGCCCTTAAAAAGGGATCCCTGGCCAGCAGCAAGGTGCCACATCAGGGGAAGATTGGGGGCATGCCAGGGGAGTGCTGTATGGTGGCACCCATTCATAATGGCTCTGCATGCCATTTGGTGCTTCATCATCTCTGGAGGGCGGAGGTAAAGCTGATGCCTCCCAGTGCTGCCATTGGCCATGACAAAGCATTGTCAGCCCCTTCTCCATGCTGCCTCAGCCCCATGGACCATGGAGGGGGCTGGGGTGGCCACTGAGGCACTCATCTGGTGCCCCTGCATTGACTCAGTCCACAGGTCTGAAGAACCCTTGCACTGTGCGGGGCCAGGTATCCACTAGCAGACCAAACGTGGGAATCCCATTTGCTGCCTGCCTATGTCTGCCAATCTTCCCCCATGAACTAGTACACCTGGTGTGAGGGTCCATGGATGGGAGGCGATCATGAATGCAGGTACAGAGCTGCGCGGGCATGGTTAAGTCCATTTCACTCAGGTAACTGCCCTTTCGTGAATCACTACCATAGAAAGTACACTACATCCCTGAAAGGTTTCGCACTGATGTGTGTCTTCAGAGAGATGGTTTCCACCAATCCGAAGTGGTCATTATAATTAAAAATGCTTAAAGACACAGTGACATAAAAATTCACATTTATAAAAAAGCATTATTGTATATCAATCCAGTCAATACGTCTTTCATCTGACGAGTGCAAAAGACAAACAGTGCATAATGACCTAATGTAAGCAGACATACTACTATGATGCAGCACTATGAAAATACTTTTCAGTTTTACCAAACATAATCAAGTCCCATTTTTTTGCAGGTATAATTATCTGCAGAAGCACATAATTACTTCCTCAGATAACTGTAAGGAATATACAGCAACTTCTTAGTAAAAGAGTATCTTATCCATAGTTGGCATCTGAAAAGTCAAACAATTTAAATATTTCCTATTACAAGTTATATACAACATAAGCTATCTTTTCTATGGTTTAATTTAAACACAGACTACTGATTCTTTATTTTTCCTCATACCATCCCATATTATAGTATCTGAAAGATAATGTACAAGTGTAAGGTACTGTGGGGGGGATTCACCTTTCTTCACTTTTCTTTATACATTTCAGGAGCCTGCATTGTTTTAATTTTTTAATTTTTTTTATTTTAGTTTTTGTTGACCAGGTAAGTGCACTAGACAGATTCTGCCTATTTTCAGGCATGACCCGTTGGAGGGAGATACAGATGAATGCCAACTGATTTTGAACCAGATTAAGCTGTTGGTGGTATTTTGTTTAGTGAATGGGGAGAAATTTGGCCAGGGCACCGGGAAAATTCCCCTACTCGGTCTGCAGGGGGAGCCTTTGTCCCTCTGTCCAACATGGCCAACATTCCTGCTGTGGATGGTGGAGGTGGTGGTTCTGCTCTGCCTCAGATCTCTGCTTCTCCTTTGGATCCATTGAGTTTTTCTGATTCTGGGGCTTGTTCACTGAACATGGACGGCCTACTTACTTCTGCGACTTCTCCTGACTCTGCTTGTACCTCTGCTGTTGATGTTCCTCCTCCTGAGAATGTTGCTACACAGGTCAGCAAACAGACACTGATATTCCTAAGTTCAACTTAGACAGCTATTTTCTCAGCATAAACACTTTATTTTACAACTAATTCATGACAACTCGGCTTTCCCAACTGATGTTCCTGTGGCTGATTGCTCTATGTCTCCTAGCCCCCTGGACCTTTTCTTACCCAGCTCTGAGTTAATGACTGCTTTGCAACCTGCTTTTTTGCCTTCTACCCTGCATTTGAGATCCACTACTTGATCTCTTGGTCCTTTGGATGTTACCTGGTCTCCTGAGGCTTCTCTGTGTGCTGCCGGCTGGAGACGTTTTGAGGAACGGCAACCCTGGTCTTCTTCTGGTCCTGTTTCTGCTTCTTCTATTATTGATGTGGCTGCTGTAGTTGATTCTGCTGCTTCTAGACCTTTTCCTCCAGGTTCTTCTCCCATTATGGAGCCTGTTATGGGGCTTTCGGCTCCACCACTCCCTGATGAGGATCTTACCAAGTCTCCTGGATACACTTCCCAATCCAAGGGCCCCACCAAGCAGTGCACTCCACTGCTTAAGCCCTCTCTTTCAGCTCCTGGAACTGATACTATTGATTCTACTTTTAAAATGACTGACTTAAGTCTGTGGGGAGCCTGCTGTGAAGCGCTGTCCCTAAGTTTTTAGGATGCCCTCCCTCCCTTGGCAAACTGTTCTTACTCTCTGTTACAAGACACTATGGGCATTACCCCTGATTTATTGCATTTATTCATATCAAGGGTGAGACTGTATATGATGTTAGTTCTAAGAATGTTCATACGCTGGAGAAATTCTGGGCTCAATATGAGCTTGTAAAATTAATCCCTGTTTTGTCCTCTTTTTCATAATCCCCTTACTAAACCTTGGTTAAGGTCCTTACTCTTTTGTTTGAATGAAGGGGTTAATATTCATGATGTCCAATATTGGCTTCGGCAACATTGTGACTTGTTGGAGTCCTCTCATCCTATTTTGGAAGATGATTTTGTTTGTACTGGGGTTGGAAGATTAAAGTTCCAGCTACACAACTGAACAAGGGTTTGCACATCCCTGGTAGTTTTCATATTGAGTGTGACAGAGGTATCTGTTTTATCCTGGTCAACCCCATACTTGTCACAAGTGTGGTTCTAAAACACATTTGAGTTACACTTGTGACCAACCCAAATGTACGCTATGTCTTCAGTATGGACATGAGCTTGGGTTGCCTAATGCTGATACTGCAACTTGTGTGATGATCATGGACATAATTATCCCCAGTGTCCCTGGGCTGAACATAACTGGCTTGATTAGGTTCCTTGGGACCCACTCACACCTTATTGCTGAATCTCAGGCTCGGGCACAAAAAGGAAGGAGGAGGTCTCTCTTGTTGTCCCAGACCCTCTTTCTGGTCTTGGTGTGGTTACCACTGCTGTGCCCTTGCCAGTTTCTTCTGACCCTTCTGCCTCTCCTCCTCCTGTGCCTGGAGTTTCCCTATTTTGGATTCAGAAACTGGGCTGCCTGTCTCACAGGCTGCTCTTCCTCCTGCTTTGAGTTCCATTTTGCAGGATTGTATCCAACCCCCGTGGAAGTCCCTTTTGTTGTTGTCCCTCCTTCTAAAAGGGGGAAAGGTAAACATAAATCTGAGTCCTGTCGACCCACTAATTCCATTCTCACTCACAATAAATTTCAGGTGCTGGCTAAAAGATGACAATGGGGGTGATACGGAAGGTGAGGAGGAGGATTCTGATTCCTCTCGAGCTTCCTCATCTCATATGGATTACTCCTCTGACTCCCGTAAAGATGCTCCTTGTCCTGGTAAACTACAGAAGGCTCATTTTCCTCATAGGTGATGGTGTGGTTTTTGCTCTTGGGGCTTGTTGGTCTAATTTTTTTTCCCTATCTCCTGGGTGTTGTTCTGCCTCTTTTTTAGTGCCTTTTTTTTATGGCACACTTAACTACTATTAAATGCTGCACCTTAAATGTGTGCAGTGTTAAATCATCGGTTTTCTGCTTTCACTGAGGCAGGACTTTTATTTTCTCCAAGACACCTGGATCAAAACTAGGCAGGAAGTTTTACAGGTTACTACTCGATGGTCTGTTGGTCCTTCCTATTGGTCACATGGAGAGATACCTGTGATGGGGTGGATATTTTGTTTTGTTTTTGTTCACAATTGCTAGGGTTCTTGATGTGGTCCCTGGGAGGGTTCTCCTTGTTGATGGGACTTATGGCTTGGCACGTTTTCACCTTATTAATATATGCCCCTCAAAGTATTGCAGCCAGATCTGCCTTATTTCTCAAAATTAATTCCTTTTGGTTTACTACTCGGTCGGATTTTTTGGGGGAAGATTTTAATTGTGGGCTTTCCCCTTTAGACGGCCTAGTAACACCCACAAGTTGTATAGTGATTCTGCCACTTTATCTAAGGTTATTTCTTCTGCCCATCTTATTGATGGGTATCTGTCTCTCCATAATTCTGTGGCTAAGACTTATTATAGGGGTGCCTTGGCCTCTTGTATTGATTTTTTTTCCCTTTCTAAATACCTCACCATTTCCCAGGCTTCATAGAAACATAGAAACATAGAATTTGTCGGCAGATAAGGACCGTTTGGCCCACCCAGTCTGCCCATTTCCCTACCTAATGGATAAGCTGCAGATCCTAGTTAACCAGCAGCCTACTTCTTTCTACCCCAACCCCCTAGAATTACCTTATGACTGTACTATGCATGCTTGAATTCCACCACTGTTTTTGACTCCACAACCTCCTACGGAAGGCCGTTCCATGCATCCACAGCCCTCTCTGTGAAAAACTACTTCCTTAAATTACCTCTGAGCCGCCCCCCCCATCTTCAAATTGTGCCCTCTTGTTCTTGCACCTCTTTTTTGAAGATGCTACCCTCTTGGACTTTGTTGATTCCCTTGAGGTACTAAAGTTTCTATCATGTCCCCTCTCCTTCTTTCCTCGAGGCTACATATTCAGCTCCTTAAGTCTCTCTTCATATGTCTTCGTGCAGACCCTGCATCATTTTAGTTGCCCTCCTCTGGACAGTTTCCATCCTGTTTATGTCATTGTGGAGACTGGGTCTCCAGAACTGCACGCAGTACTCCAGATGGGGTCTGACCAGCTGTCTGTACAGAGGCATAATAACTTCCTGTTTTCTAGTGGTGATGCCTCTCCCTATGCATCCCAGTATCCCCCAGCCCTCCTTGCTGCCCTCTCACACTGCTTGCCACCCTTTAGGTCATCTGATATGACTACCCCAGGTCCCTTTCCATTTTTGTTGTTGTTAGTATCTCACCCCATTGTACGCTTTCCCCTGGGTTTTGTTTCCCAGGTGCATTACCTTGCACTTCTTAGCATTGAATCTAAGCTGCATACATTTGACCATTCCTCTAACCTTGCCAAGTCCCTTCTCATCCTTTCCACCCCACCTTGTGCATCAACTCTGTTGCTGATCTTTGTCATCTGCAAAAGACATACTTTTCCTTCCAGTCCCTCTGCAATGTCACTTCTAAAGACATTGAAGAGGACCCGTCCCTAATACTGAACCCTGCAGTACCCCACTAGTAACCCCCTTTCCTCAGAGTGGACTCCATTTACTATTACCTCTGTGTCCGATTCTCCAGCCAATTCTTTACCCAGGCTGTTATCTTGGGACCCAATCCCAGGCTGGCTAACTTGTATATTAATCTTTGTGTGGGACTGTGTCAAATGCCTTGCTAAAGTCTAGGTAGACCATGTCCACAGCCCTCCTGATCTAATACTTTGGTCACCCAGTCAAAGAAATCTATCAGATTTGTCTGGCATGACCTTCCACTGTGAATCCATGTTGCCTTGGGTCCTGTGCCCTCTAGCCTCTAGATACTCAACAATTCTTTCCTTCAGAAGTGATTCTATCATTTTCCTTACCACTGAGGTTAAACTAACAGGTCTGTAGTTTCCTGCTTCTGCCTTGCTCCCACTTTTGTGAAGGGAATCACATCTGCCCTCCTCCAGTCCTTGGTACCACCCTATCCTCCCATGATTTGTTAAAGAGGGTAGTCAGTGGTGTCACTAGTTCTACCCTTAGTTCTTTTAGAATTCTGGGATGAATCCCATCAGGCCCCATTGCTTTGTCCACCTTCAGTTTTAAGAGTTCTTTCAGAACCCTTTCTTCTGTAAATGGCTGGTATCAACTTCTGTATCCAGAGTGTTTCTACTGTTTGTTTTAGGTACCTCCCCTCTTCCTTTGTAAATACTGAGCAAAAATATTTGTTTAGTATCTCTGCCTTTTCACAGTCACCGCTGCCCACCCTCCCTCCCTTTATTAAGCCTCACTATCCCTCCCTTGGTCTTCCTTCATCCCTGATGTACCTATAAAGGTTTTATCCCCTTCTTAACTGGGTTGGCTATCTTTTCCTCGGTTTGGGTCTTTGCTGTTCTGAATACCTTCCCAGCTTCCTTTTGCTTTAACTTATACAGTTCTCTGTCCTGCTCCTTCTGTGATTCCTTGTACTTCCTGAATGCTTTCTTTTTCTCTTGAACCTTCACTGCCACTTCCTTTGAGAACCATAGTGGTTTCTTACATTGTTTCATTTTGTTTATTTGCTTCACACAAAGGCTTGTTACCTCTGTGATGGCAGTTTTTATTATTCCCCATTGTTCTTCCACCCCTCCTTCCTGCCCATTTGCTAGTGCATTCCTTAGGCACTCACTCATTTTAGCAAAGTCAGCCTTCCTAAAGTCCAGTACTTTTGCCTCTGTAGCTTGACTCTACTGCTGTGTTTATTATGAACCATACTGTTCGATGGTCGCTAGTTCCCAGATGGCTACCACTTCTACATCTGTGATCCTCTTCCTCTCCATTTGAGAGAACCAGGTCTAAGATTGCTCCTTCGAGTGGGCTCCAATACTAGTTGTCAAGGCATGCCCCTGTAGGGCATCTAGAATAACCCCACTCTTCAAGTGGCTGCTGCAACTGCACTCCAGTTAACATCTGGCATATTCAGATCACCCATCAGCAATATCTCCCCTTTTTCTGCCATTCTAAGTATACTTTCTGTCATTTCCTTGTCCATTTCCTCCCCCTGAGAAGGGGGTCTGTATACAACCCCTGTGCGGATTGTGGTGCCATTGCTGGTCTCCAAATTTACCCACAGTGCTTCTTCTCCTCCCTGTTTTCCCTTTTGTTCTGTTGCTTTGATTCTTTCCCTTATGTAAAGAGCTACTCCTCCTCCTCTTTTACCCTCCCTGTCCCTCCTGTAGATAGTGTATCCTGGTATGTTTACGTCCCAGTCATGGTTTTGTGTACCATGTTTCTGTGACTGCCATGATATCCAGATGTTCCTCCTCCATCAAGGCCACTAATTCAGGAAGCTTGTTACTTAGACTATGGGCATTGGTACTCATTGCTCTCCATTTCTTGATGGCTTTACCTTCTATTGCAGCATCCCCACTGACCTTTCTACCTTGGTCTTTTTCTCATTTAGTACCCTGTTTGTAGGGGAAGGCTGGAGTTTTCCTGCTGCTTATCAGTGCTTCCCCTTGACTAGTTTAAAGCTTGCCGAAACGCATTTAAACCGATTGCTCAAAGACTTGTTCCTTCCTGGACAAGATGCAGACCATCCTGCCAGTATAGGCTGGTGTCCTCCAGGTGGAACCCAGTCCCCAATGAAGCCAAACCCCTATGCTCCACACCACCATTTCTTCAACCATTCATTAAAACTGCATGGTGCAAAGTGCCCTCACCTCACTCATGCCAATGACAGGCAGCACCTCTGAGAAGGATACTGTGTGTGCTACTTGTCTTAGGCCCCTCCCCAATTCTACAAAGTCCTTCTGCACTGTTCTAATCTCATGATGAGCCAAGTCATTTGTCCCTAGGTGGACAATGACGTCCAGCTCAGACTCCTGTGCAGCTGTTCTCGTGATCCTGAGGATGCGCTTCCTGTCCCTCCAAGCCATGGCACCAGGCAGGCACCTTACTTCAGTTTTCCCTGCTCCCCCCAGTTCTATCCCCCTAATAATTGAGTCCCCCACCAGGAGCTGCTTCCTTTCCCTGTGGTGTCCTCTGCCTCCTTCCTGTGGGCCTCCCTTGTGACAGTTGTCCTCAGCCTTCTTAGTCTCCTCTGCGGGTGCATCTATAGGGGAGCTATGCTCCCCCAGAATGGTGTATGGATTGTGGAGTGGAACAACTGATTGGGTGTGCCTCTGTTCCACCATCCTCACCCTCCCTGAGCCCACTGTGGTCCACCTGTGCTTTCTGCAACCTCTGAGGTAGTGGTGGTGGCTCTGGTGCTCCCTGGATAGGGGAGGTTCTCTTCCTACCATCCAGCATGGCCTGGGGAAGGTTCCCTTACTACTGTCCAGTGTGGCCTGAGGACGGGCAACTTCCTCCACAAGGCAGAGAGTTGTCTGCAAATAGGGCAGCATCTCAGCCTCCAGAAAGACTCCCGGATAACTGCTGCCCCACTGCCATTACATTGCATTGCTCCCAACATGTTTATCTACTTTTTTTTGTGTGTGTGTTTGTGTGTGTGATTGGTGTGTTTTATAGAAATATATATATTATACAAAGTGTATGCTTATATTGTCAGTGCAGTGTGCTAGAGAGGATATGACAGTGATATACCTTGCACTCTTGAGGAAATTTTGTCAGAACCCCAGGTATAAAGGAACTATTTCCAGGGGTGGGTGGGGTTAGGAGGGGAAGGGGTTGGGCATAAACAGTGCCCTCACAAAACAATCAGCTAAAAGCTCTGACCCACCGCTGCAATGAGTGCCTTCCTGTCAGCAAGATGCCCTACACCACAATTTGACAGAGAAAATACCCTGCTAATCGAACAGAGAAAAATCCAGACATCCAAGTCAGATACAGGTAAACCTCCCCAGCCCCAAAACAGCCTGGTAGTTTGTGCTCTGAAAGCAGTCAGCCCCAAAATAAGTCAGCTGTGCTTTAAACTCTTCCTGCACTGAGAATCTTAAGAATTGTAACAAACATAAGGCTACATCCACCCAAAACAATTGGCTATGATGTAAGTTTTCCCTGACTAGTGAAGACAATTTCCACCACCTGAGGCTGTATCTGGCATCAAATTACAAACTGCAGCCTTTGCTATTCAAAGTACACAGCTACTACCAGTAAGTTATTTCCAACTATTTTATTTCCAACTATATTAATGTAAACTGTCAGAATACTAGCAGACAGTCCAGATAGCCACAAAGGAAAATCAAATATGCAGTTATTTAAACCCTTCTGAAATGGCTCACAAGATAAGTAGTTTTGAAAACCCCCTTCCTGATTTAAAAATGAAATTAAACACAAAACAATCCCAATGTAAGAATGTAAAGTAAGGAAAACTTCCCTCAGATGTAAGTAAGAGAGATCAGTTGCAGATTTCTAATCCAATATAGTATATCCCATGCAGCTTCTCAGTTGTTTCAAAGCACAGCCTGTTACACCACTTGAAGAGATGGGCTTCTGTGATTCCTTGTGAAACGTCTGATCATTTGGCTATGGTTTTGGTTTGTTCTGCTGCTGATGGTCCCTTTCTGGCTGCTCCTTGTATTTGGTGGAAGCTGAATTATTCTCTACTTACTGATGCTTGTTTTTCAGGGTTGTTTGACTTTATTGCAGGCTAGGATTTCCGTGTTGGATGCTTACCACTATCCTTTTGTTTGGTGGGAAGATATGAAGGCTGATTTGAGGAAATATTTCCTCAAGGTTGCTGGATTTCAGACCCGATCCATTTTTTTTGCCTATTCCAAGTTGCGGAAACAGCTCTTAGATCTGATTTCTAGGGCTTATGAATCCCATATAGATCTTTCCCTTCAAATTAAGCAAGTGAAATGCTAAATGGAGAAATTCCAGTATGATCAAGCTATTTCTTTGAGGCTTGAGGCTCAGTGTTGTACTCAGGCTTCTAAGGCTTCTATTGATCTTTTTAAGAACTGCTCTGACAGAATTTCTTCTATGGTTATTGAATCACTTACTGACCCTGTTACTGGTTTGCAGCATAATTTTCTTGCCTTTTCTGAAATGTATAGTTCAATCTCATGTGGAAGGGTTGTTTGGTTCTTGTCCTTCTGCTCCTGACCCTGGTGGTTTCCTTTCTGATTTAGAGATTCCGGAGGTCCCAGAGGGTATTCTGCGCTCTCTGGTTCTCCCAATCTCTGTTGAGGACACGTTCTGTGCCATTAAAAAGCAGAGGAAGCATACCTCTCCTGGAGTGGATGGTTTAACAGCTGAAATTTATCATTCTTTTTTGGATATTTTTGCCCCTGCCCTCACTGTGGTTTTTAATAGTATCCTGACTACTTGTTGTATACCTCATCACTTTTCTGATGCTATTATGCTTCTGCTTTTTAAAAAAGGTGATAAGGCTGACATTAAAAACTTGAGGCCTTTGAGTCTGCTCAATGTTGATTACAAGATTCTGGCTGCAATACTTTTGAACAGGTTACTGCCCCTTGCATCTATTGTCATTTCTCAGGAACAAACCTGTGCTGTGCCTGATAGAACTATGCTGCATTCCCTGTCCCTTATTAGAGTTGTGGTCTTTTCCTGTTCATATTCCCATCGTGCCCTTTTTTCCCCCCTTGGACCAGGAGAAGGCTTTTGACTGGGTACACCATTCCTTTTTGTTTCAGGTCATGTTGTGTTACCATGTGCCTCAACACTTTATCTCTTGGATTAAGTTGTTGTATAATTTGTTGATGGGATTACCCCTCATGTTAATAATTCCCCTGGCATGGAGTTTTTGCATAAGAGGGGTGTCCATCAGGGCTGCCCCCTTAGCCCCCTTTTATATGTTTTTCAGATTGACCCCTTTTTGAGATGGCTTGCTTCTAGTCATACTATCCCCAGAATGTTGATCCCTGGTTGTCAGTATGCCCCTAATGTTTATGTTTATGCCTATGATTTATGTATTTGTACTACACTCCTTTTGGATACAGTGGGTTTGTTGACTTGCTTTCTGACTTTGAGACCTTTTCGGGATCCAAATTGAATCTTCATAAAAGTGTGGCAAGGTTTATGCCTGATTCTGATTCCCCCCTCTGCTTTTGCTTTTGTGGCCCAGATTCCTGTTACACATGACCCATTGAAGATTATGGGCTTATTTTTTGGTACTTCTGATGGCTCCACTTATAATTAGAATTTGACTCTTGATAAAGGCCTTGCTTTGATTTCTTCCTGGAAAGGTAGGACTATTGCTTTAAAGACTATTCACTATTAAAGTAGGTCTTTTGACATTCAAAGCCCTGCACAGACTGGGCCCTGACTACTTGAAAGAGCTTCTGATTCCTTACTGCCCTGTATGACAGCTCTGTTCAGTCAACGAGGGTTGCTAGAGGCTCCAGGGGTTACATTGAAGTCTTCTGGAGCCAGGGCTTTTGTGTTTGTGTCCCCAACCTTCTGGAATTCTCTGCCTTGTCGGCTTAGGGAATGCACAACTGTGGAAGCCTTTAAGTGGGATTTTAAGACACTTTTATGGAGTAAGGCTTTTATGAATGGATGTTGCTGAGAATATTGATTTTATATGTGTATTTTGATTTTAACATTTATTTGTACAGCGCCTTGGTGCTTGAAAGGCACTTAATAAATAAAGTTTTATTATTATTATTATTATTGCTAAACGTAAATGTGTTTTGCTTTTGAAGACTTTAGTGCTGCCTGTATTTTTGCACATTGCCACAGATTTTCCTTTACCTCTTGCTTTGGAAGTGCAAATTTATAATCTTTTTTTTTCAAGGCTTTTGGGGTTCTCGGTTGAACCCCATTAAGAGGTTTTTTTTTTGTATCAGGATTATTGTATGGGTGGGGTGCGGATGCTTAATCCTGTAGTTTTTTTTATTGCTTGTTTTTTTAAATTTATTTTTCCTTTTTTGAGATGTTCTCCCCCCCATTGGGTTTCTGTTTTTATGTACTTGGTTTCTCCCCTATAGGACTTATGATGTGGTTCTCCTTCAGCAATCCCAAGGACTTACCAGCCTTCTGGTATTCCCTCTTTTCTGTTTTCAATGTTTTTTAAGTTGAAACAGTGGAACTTGACCCATCTGTCCATTTTTCTTATGACAAGATGACAGTTATATGGGTCTATTATTTAGGCTCATTTTTCTGCTCTCCCTTGTGCTTTGGACTCCACTTGCGTGGAACTAGATGTTTCTTTGATTTTTCACCAACTTATTGATCATTGGCTTCCCCCCAAATTATGGGATGTGACCTGGTTGTCTTGTCATGGAAAATTGGGTGTCCGGGGGAACCACCGTCATAAGTCTCTGGAGGACAGACTGTGTTTTCGGGACACTTGTTCAAATGTTTTGGAGTCCCTGCAGCATTTCTTTATTGAGTGACCTTTTAGTAGGGACTTTTGGACTTTATGGCTCCATAAGTGGAAGGATAAACACAGTTCTTATGTTTCCTATGATATGTTGGTGTTTGGCCAGTTTCCTAGTGCCTACTCCAGATATCATACCAGTACTCTTCGACTTACATTTGCCCTTTGTAAATATTTTTTATGGCAGGCTAGATGTGCTCAGCTTTTACGACAAAAAAAGTATACTGGAATTCACATTCTCAATCAGATAATTTCTGATTTAGTTGTTATTTATAACCAGGAATTGATTTCTTTGCCTCAGACCAACTTTCGCTCTTATTGGGCTTCCTGTGACTGGATTTTTGATGCTTGATTGTTTTGTTTTTCTGATTCAGGTGGGTTTGTTTTTCTGGGGTGGGTTCCATTTTCCTTTTGTGTTTTTTTTGAATCTTTGTTTTTTTGTATAACCTTTACATGCTTGTATTGCTTTCTCGTTCTGGTTTTGTTTTCCTTTGTCTACTGTAATACTGTATTACGATGTTTTGCTTTTATTCTTCTCCATAAAAAATTCCCCTACTCTTTTGATGGGGAGTTTTTTTTATTGGTTATGCTCGGGGTGAGTGTATGATGCAATACTTTTTTCTGTTTTTGTTGATTTTCCTTATTATGAGTTGTATGATGTAATATCATTTTGTATTATTATTTGTTTCAATAAAAATATCCCCTACTCTTTTCAAGAAGTGCCATGGGATCTTTAACATCCACCTGAACTACTACCAGAACAGGCAGATGGGAATGTTCCCCAAGTGACAGTGCACATTTCTTAAAAATGTAAAAATGAAAAGTGCTAACGTGCAGAATATTTACAGACTGATAGCTTTTAAACTCCACACAGCAGAATATACAATTATTATCAAAAAAAAACAAAACAAGGGAAGAAGATTAGCGGAACAAAACAAGGAATGATGGGACTAGAACAAAAAACATAAGGGAAGGGTGAAAACACAGCACATTTTATTAGAGCAGTTACAGCATTCAGACGACAAGATCAATCTTATTTTACATCACATATTAAACTTGATCATTTCTATCTGCTGCTATACCTTAACTGGTAAGTCTAATTTATTATTCCTCACATGTTCCATCTAAATAGAGTTCATACATTCTGACACAGTACTGTAAAAAAAATATTATTTTACAACAGGCATTTGTCAAAGCCGAATGTTCGCTGCTGGTATTGCTGTTGTACCGGCTCTTGCTTGTACACATTTATACTATATATTCATCCAGGATAGAGAAGATGAGATGCAGTATCTCATTTTCAGTGGTGTCCTGAATTAGATTGTAATTACTAAGGACAGGGCAGTTGACAGACAATATCTAATTTTCAGTAGGCTCCCACAATTTGGCCCCACATTTTCAACAGTCGTTTTATGACCAAACATTATGATCAAGGCAGGTGTAATGTTTAAAGTCCCATCCAAAAAAGGATTTTTCTGTGCCAGTGTGGAAACAAGTTTCAGAGGGGAGTTGAAAAAATGACACCTGCCATGTTCAGGATGTGGGGTAACAGAAGGGATATGTTAAACATCTGAGGCCAAAATATGCAAGAATAAAGTTATGAGTACAGTAAATGTTGGAACAATCAATCAATCAATCAATCAATCAATCAAATTTTTATTTATCCAGGTGGACACCATTGAGCAAGCTCATTTACAAGGTCGATCAGCATCACACAAGGTCAATAACAGTATATATAATCACACATATATACAGGCATTGATGTAGTACATAGGAGTAAACAGAAAATAAACAAACAAAATAAGGTAACAATAAGCTCTGGAGTCCAAAAGGTACACTTTATACTTTTTTCTAGCTATTTACAAGACATGTTTTAGGGGAAGGTGCGATAAAGGAGATTACGGTGAGACCCCGAAAAGTTGAAGGATACAGGGTTGGGGGGGCAGGGGCAATTGTCTTAATCGAGGAGTTGTACTGGAATACCCACTTGTGGATGAGTGCTACAAATTATGTGGGTTGATGGCTTTAGTATCACTGACTGCCCGTAGCCATAGATTCCTGTGGTGATTAGGCTAGGTACACAGCTTTCAGGTAGAGGGGTTTGGTCGGTGATATAGGCATCACTTCCAGAGGCACCTTACATCTGGAGACTGCAAGTGCATGTGGCGTCCAGGCTGGGACTCAGGCATGCTATCATTAAAAGAACATGTAGCTGGCAGGGTTCATGGCGAGCAGACTGGGGCAGGTTGTGGGGTGGGGAGTGGTGACAGACCCCAGACATGGCACTGGCATGGCTCCTTCCATGGCAAGCAGTGAGTGGGAGGGGGCAGTACTGTGACTTGAGGTGGGGTGGAGGCCCTGGCATTAAGCAGCCACTGCCCCACAACTAACAGGATTCTTGGCCAGGTGCAGGAGGGCAGCAGATGTCCCCAGGCAGTGGCCACAACAAGGGTCATAGACCACTTGCCACCATAGCAGGGCACTTGGAATGGCACACAGGCCATTATACCAGCTCCCTGCTGGTCTAACTCCAATGGCCCATGTGCCCATTGCCAAAGTTTGCAGAATCACAATTAAGGAAATACTGCATCTCTGCCCTGGTGCAAGCCCCCCCCCCACACCTTTTTATTTTATTTATTTTTATTTATTTTAGATTTTGTTGACCGGGTAAGTGCACTAGACAAATCCTGCCTATTTTCAGGCACGACCGGGGAGGGGGATACAGATGAATGCCAACTGACCTTGAACCAGATTAAGCTGTTGGTGGTATTTTTTTAGTGAATGAGGGAAATTTGGCCAGGACACCAGGGAAATTCCCCTACTCTGCTTCCTGTAAGCAGGGGGGTCCCATTTTCATGTGGGACCAAGATGGCTGCCTCTGGACATGCTGTGGAGGACATGGAGGTGTTGGAGGCAGTGGAGCTGGTCTCTTCCCCTGTCTCTGTTCTGAGAGAGACCCCATCTTCTATGCCTATTGTGCTGCAATTTACTGAATATGGTTCTTCTTTGCCTTTGGATACTTCCCCTGCTGCTGTTGTGGATACTTGTGTGCAGTGTTTGCCTGTGGATCCTTCATTTATTCCTCAAACTGTGCTTACAATGTCTTCTAGCCCTGCTACTATGGATATACGTGAGTCTTCTCCTTCTGTTTCTATGGATGTAGATGTGTTACTTAAAATCGAGGAACAGTGTTATTTCACTGCTAGACAGCGTTTGTTAGCCCTTAAGCCTCAGTCTGGTTTTGTAGCTGCTGCTACTGACCCACCATCTGGGAAAGATTGTTTTACTGTCTCTTCACCGATTCTGACACTTCCGCATTCTTTGCCTGTTGCTACAGACCCTCCTCACTCCCTACCGCCTATACTGACTGCACCTCTTGCTCAGCTTTCTCCAGAAACTTCTTCTGTACAGGTGCCTGCTTCTGCTCTCCCTGATGCCTTGCACACAATGGACTGGTCTGTTGAGTCGGCCCTGGAAGCAGCTGGGTGGGAGAAGGATCCTACCGTTGGGACTTGGCGTTCTGGTTCTTCCCCGATCTGTACTAGGCCACCTGACACTGACAAACTGCTGGCCTCTCCTGTTTTGAAAGACTCTGCTGCTTCTCTTGATCTTTCTTTGCCAACTGAACTCCTTCTGACTCAGAACCCGACTTTGCAATTTGGTCCTGCTTCCTTGACGCCTCAAGAACAACGGACTTTTCGGGACCCTGAGTCTCATCCAGTTCCTGCTACTTCTACTGCTTCGTCCCTAAAACTTATGCTGCATACTTTCAACCCCCTGTACATCAAGCTAAAAGACACAACGCTGTTCGGCTGCATTATTTGGGGGCTTACCTGACTTTCCTGACCAATTTTTTGTAGGTCATACTCTTTTGAAGGATTCAATGCAATTTGCTGCTTTTGAGATTAATGCCTTAAATCATGTTTCTTCAGAGTCTCATTTTGATATTGGTTTTAAAACTATCACTGGTTTAGAAAAGTTTTGGAGAAAATATCAGGAGCTTAAAACTTCTCCTTTATGGTCACCATTTAATGCCATTCCCTTAACTAAATCTACTCAGAAAACTGTTACTATATTGTTTTGTAATGAAGGTGTCAGTCTTAATGATATTACTGTCTGGTTAAAGCAAAGATGTACTGTCCTTTCTGACCCAGAGGCTATCTTTGATTCTGAGAATATCTGGACAGGTGGGTGGAGAGTGAGGGTTATGCTTCGCACTTCAGAGGTTGGAATACAGCATCTCCCGAACAGCTTTATGCTTGGGAAAGACAGGGGAGTTCTTTTTTACCCCTGCCAGCCTAAAGCTTGCTACAGATGTGGCTCTCAGAATCATGTAAGTAGTGTCTGTGACAAGATTAAATGCTCTGTTTGTGGTAACATTGGCCATGCAGGTTCCCAATGTGTGGATGAACCTCTTTGCATCCTTTGTGACGAATTGGGGCACACTTTCCAGACCTGTACTTGGGCAGCTCACAACTCCCCGACTCTTGCTGATGGGGAAAAATGACGTTTGATTATTACTGTCGCTCAACGTTCTCGTTTATCTGACACTCTTTCTAGACCTCAACGCGTACCCCTCCCTCACCCTGTTGTACCTGCTGTTGACCCCTCTTCTACTTTACATGAATGATCTGCTCCTGTTTTGGAACCACAGACCTTTACTACAGCTCTCCCTCCCCCTTCCTCTGATCTTGCTATTTCTACCTCGGAAGAGGTCCCTATTCCTGTCTTGCCTAGTATTTCTGGGTCTTCCATTGCCCCCGAACCTTTTGTTAAAGTTACACGAGGATCTAAGAAGGACTTCTCCTTCTTCTAAGGCCCTGAAATCCTCTACTGTGACTCATATGAATAAATTTGAGGTTTTACATGCCACCTCAGGACAACACGGACTCTGATACGTCCTCTGTTCTTTCCTCCCACCCTGATGTGACTACGGACACTGAAGTACCCATTGATAATATTGGTTCTCAAAAAGAAAGCTAAGACAAAACTGAAACATAGGAAGGTACCCCTAGGAAAGGTAGGCTAAGGTGACTTTTGTGTTTTTGTTTCACTTTCCGTTTCATGTCTTCTGCTTTCTCAGTGCATACTGTTAATGTTAACAGTATAAAGAAGCATGCTAAGAGAGATGCAGTTTTTTCCTTTTTATCTGGCTTGACAGCTGGTCTCATCTTTTTGCAAGATGTACATTTCCATGGTCATCCAGAAATTTCCAGGGCCACTCATGCCTGGCCCTCTGGGCTCTCTTTTTGGTCCTTTGGACAGGACTCTTGTTCTGGTTTGGGTATTTTATTTAGTATACCTGATGTTACTGTTGTTAAACTGTTGGATGTCTACCCGGGTCGGCTTCTGTTGTTGGATATTTTGATTTCTTCTGTCCCTTTCCAGATTATTAATATTTACACGCCTCAATTGAAATCCCACAGAATTGAACTACTGAAACTGATTCAACCCTATTTATACACATCAATGCATATGATTTTTGGGGGTGATTTCAATTGTGGGTTATCCACTAAAGATAAGTCTTCTACTTCAAAGACTACTAAGTTGTTTTGTTACATGAATTTTCTGAAACAATTGCTCCATTTCACAGGTTTACAGGATGCATATTTATCTTTTATGGGTCGGCATACTCCTACTTTTCACAAAGGCCCCCTTGCAACCCGTATTGATTTTTTTTTTATTTCTTCCCACCTCCAACTCTCTGATGCTGTAATTCAAGTTGCTGAATTTTCGGATCATAATTTATTATCTATTTCTTTAGGCCCTTCCTTGACATCTCGTTTTGGCCCTGGCATTTGGAAACTGAATGCTTCCCTGTTATTTGATTCACGTTTGTTAAGTCACTTAACTGAGTATATTCATAATTGAAAGACTGTTTTTTTTTTATATGATGCCCCCTGGGATTGGTGGCGGGATACGAAATCTGGACTCCGAACTTTAAAAATTTTAGTAAACATCATCATGATTCATTGTATTTCCTTTATCACACTAACAGATGACGACTTCAAAAATTACTTACTTTATCTCATGAAACTGGCCATGATTTTTCCACCCAAATAAGTACTCTTAAGGAGCGTATGATGGATTATCACCTTCTGAAGGCTACTTCTGTTCAGCATCAACAGCGTTTTGGGACCTCTGGTACCCATGACACAGTATGTCCATATGCTTCTATTCGGTGAACAGTAGAGAGTAAAACCTTTACTACGCTGTTTGATGACAGTTTCACTGAGCTCACTGATATTTTGGATATCAGGCACCGTGTTACCTGTTTACACAAAAACTGTTTGGTCCCATGCCCCCCCCATCTGCATCCATAATGGACTACTTTTCCTTTTTACAACTTCCTGATGTACCTTCTTCTGTTGTAGATATGTTAGATACTGAGATACACGTACATGAAATTGAAGCAGTAATCAAGTCTTTACATCCAAGAGTGACACCGGGCCTGGATGGTCTCTCCCACGAGCTGTATAGATTGTTTTCTGCTGACCTGAGTTCTGAATTGGCTACAGTTTATAATTCTATTCTACAGTGCGAACATCTTCCTTTAGACTTTAACATGGGTTGTTTATTTACTTACATAAAAAGGATAGAAGATTGCTCTCAATTGGAGACCTTTATGCCTCTTAAATACTGATTTTAAAATATTGACCAAAATTTTGGCCTCAGACTTTCTAAATTGGCCATATATGTGATTTCTACCGCACAATCTTGCAGTGTCCCTGGGAGATGTATACAGGACCATCTAATTTTACTTAGAGAAATGACTGAATGTGAAATTCTAATGTTTTACATGGTTTCATATTCTCACTGGACCAACGGCAGGCTTTTGATTCTGTACATCATGATTTTTTATGGTCTACTCTTCGATATTATAAAGTACCTGATTATACCCTGACTGGACTCGGTTGCTATATCGGTCTGCAACTGTTGTCCCACTGGTCAATGGATGGAAGGGCCCTATGCTTCCTCTACACAGAGGGGTTAGACAGGGCTCTCCCCTTAGTCCACTTTTATATGTTTTTTTTTGGATCCCTTACTTTGTTCTATTAATTCGGCCCCAACAATTATGCCACTTCCCTCAGCCCCATATTCCGTGTTGGCCTATGCAGACGATATGAGTCTCATGGTGGCTAATGTTGCCTCCGTGCATTCTGCATTATAGCATTGTTCCAAGTTTGGGTCTGTTTCTGGTGCGGCCCTTAATCTTGATAAATGTGTAGGCCGTAGATTAGGTTCCCCTTTTGTAGATGAGTCTTCTGTTGACATTAGACTTTGTGATGACCCTATTAGGATTTTGGGCATTTTATACGGTAATGGTCCTTTAGATGTCCTTAACTGGACTCCCAAATTAGATTATGCTCAGACTATGGTTGCACGTTGAATTCATGGTAGATGAGTAAGAAAAAGGATTTACATGATTAAAACATTTCTGCTTCCTTTTCTCTTTCTGGCTTATATTTTCCCCCCCCGGCAATTTGAAACCAGATTGCTTAGTCTCTTTTTTCAAGCCCTATGGGGTAGCCGCCTGAACCCCATTAAACGTCAGATCACCTATCTCCCTATTCGGGATGGAGGCCTAGCTATGGTCCAACCTGTTTTTTTTTTATACTAGTTTTTTCTTGTTTCATAATATTAGACCCCTGCTGGTTAACCAAGGTCGAGGTTGGGAACCTTGGTTTCTTGAATCCTGTGGTCCTTGGTTTCATAAATGGGAACTTAACAAAATAACGGTTTTAACACATTCCCCCCAGATTTCTGCTTATGTTAGAGATAGTTTTTTTCGTTTGAAACACTGGCAGATTACTAGCCATATGATAATAACTGTCTCCAGAAAATCATTGTATAAGTATTTAGTGGACCGTGTATGTTTGGAGATTGTTGTTTTTCCCAAATGTCCTACGCAACATCTCCCTGCTTTGCTCACTTTACTTCGTAATTCTAGGGTTCCCCAAAAGATGTGGGACTTACATTGGCTTAGCTGCCATGAACGTATCAACGTCAAATGTAACCATAAACATAAATCACTACAGGACAGATTTTATTCCAGACCTGAATGTCAGCAACAAGAAGAAGCTATTTCACACCTTTTTTTTCATGTACATTTATTGTTTCTTTTTGGACTCTATTAGCTGCCAGATGCCGTGAACCCTTGTTTGCTCTCATTACTTGTGACAATTTGATATATGTTTTTTTTCCCATTCACTTGGTCTCATTGGAGTAGTAATACGTTAAATCTGATTTTTGTAATAATCAAATGGCATGTGTGGAATGCTCGTTGCCTGTTTAATTTACAGAATCAGGATGTGCCTCTTCTTCCATTATTCTAAGGATCGAACATGATTTGAAGGTCATATATTTTTCAGAGGCAGAGCATTTGCCATCTGTCTCTTTGTTGGAATTATGGACACTATTACCTTGGATAACTGATTCTGATTTTCCTGTTACATAATTATTTTGTGTTTTATTTTTCTCTGTATCATTTTAGTTTTTCTTTTCTGTTCAGTTGATGTTCAATAAATACTTCCCCTACTCTTTTCGATAAAGTGCCAGGGATCTTTAACATCCACCTGAACTACCACCAATCCAGGCAGATGGGACCTCAGTTTAACGTCTCATCCGAAAGACGGCACCTCAGAAGTGCAGCACCCCTCTCATGCTGCACTACAGTGTCAGTATTGGGATATTAACCCAAGTGCCAGATGTGGGAACTGAACCCACAGCCCTCTGCCACATGGGTGCATCTGTTACAAGGACGGTGCCAGTTTGACCAACGCAGGTGGCCCCAACCAGTTGCTGCAGAGGGCATCTGAAAATTGGTGTGGTGCAAGGAGCCCCTTGTGCCATTTCTCCTTGATGCAAGCCCCTTGCACCAGTCCTGACCATTTGAAAATCAAGCCCCTTGTCACAAGAGGACTTCACTGCTGAAAGAATGCTTACTGCATACCTTAATGAACCCAGAGACCTAAACCCTGAAGCAGATCCTTTGTTGTACTGGAAGTCAAAGAGATACAGTTGACAACCTTTTGTTCAAGTTGCTGCTTAGTATGTTGCTTGTCCACCCACCAGTGTACCTTCAGAAAGGATATTCAGCACCAGCGCTTGACATACTGTAGTGTCATCAACCAGAACAACACTTCTCACTGAGTGTGTTGAACAACTGGCATTTTGAATAGTCAGCTTGCCCACAGTGAATTTCAGTTATGACATGCACTATGTATAGCAAGGTGAAAAAGGGTCTGATTTCGAAAGGATAGATGACTAAGCAATTACACGCTACCTGACTTTCTCCTGATTGGAGAAATACATGATGAGAAAATGCACCATGGATGCCAACTATTGACTTTAATTAAAAGCCTTACTACTGCTGTCTGCTGCTGTTGAATTCGTCATATAGGCTAGGCACTACATCAACTGCCACTATCTCTGAATAAAAGAAACCTTAATTTTTGACCCAAGAAAGCACTAACATGATCCCTTATTGTTACTGTCACTGAAACTCATTACAGAATATTCATCGCACATACTGGCAACAATTATATGTCATCTTCACTGATTTGGAAAGAAAGTTTCATACAGTACTGCTTGTATCTATCTTTACATGTCTTCCATTCCTCCCTTACAGGTCCAAATTTTGTTGGACTGACCAGACCAAAATATTACGCCGGTATGAGACTGTATCAGTGGAGTAGGGTGGGTGGGATAACAGATGGGGGGATTAAATGATTCCACTGGATCACTCTCACCAGCCTTTTCATGGCAGAGATCCACACCTGCTGTGAATGTAACATAACAATTACTCTAAGTCTTCTGTTTATTTTTCTATTCATGCCACCTGTATGCCAATTATAGTAAAATTCCCTATGTCTAGATAATTTCCAGCATAAATTATGTTGCTGCCACTTCACACCCCAGACCACAGTAACTCTTCCTGTAATAAATTGTCCCTATGTGTCTCTTCTTCTTGGTTCCTTCATAATTGTGTTGCTGCTGCAGCATGCCCCAGACCAGTGTCACTCTTCCTGTTGTAAACAGCCCCTATGTGACCCATCTTTGCATTTCTTTCATAATTCTATTGCTGGCTGCCGCTTGACACCCCAGACCACTGCCACTGTACCTGTCATAAATGGTCCCTATGTTTCTCCTTTTCTCTTTTCTTCATCATAATTCTGTTGCTGCCATTGCAAGGCCCTTACCACTGCACTGTCACTCTTCTTGTCATACCTACCACTGAAAAGATGCTGTATAACAGACAGTGGTAGTTAGATGCACTTCACTGATCTTGAAAGAAAGTTACATACAGACAGTACTGCTTAGTATCTACCGATGCACTTATTCCAAATCTCCCTTACAGGGCAAACATGTGTTGTGTTGACAAAGCCAATATTTCACCTGTGTGAGACTGTACCAGTGGAGCAGAGTAGGTGGAATGGAACAGACAGAGGAAGAAATGGTGCCACTTGTTCACACCAGCCTTTTCAGTGCTGCAGATCCAGACCTGCTATGTAGCATTACTTTTGTGCTGTTCTATTGATTGCACCAATTATTATTATACACTGTAGTTACCGGTGACCCCTTTTAATGCACTGAGCCGATCTGTGTTTCAAATGCCATAATAACCAGAAAACTGGTTATTACAGTGTTTTTTGTCACTCATTTGTACTGCACCACCTGATTGGCTCTTAGTCTGTGGGTGGGCAGGCCAAACACCTCAATAAACATGGCAACTCTGTTTCTCCATTCCGAGGACCTGCACTGATTGCCTGGACATAAAGTTTATCTCTCACCCTCCTCACAGATAAGTTATTAATTTTTTGTCTATTTTTCTGGTTGATCCTGCCTTTACAACAAACAAGTCTATCTGGTTAATCCTGGTGTTGTTATGGTTCAGTCGAAGTTTTGGGAGACAGTAACTCTGATCGGGAATGGATCGTGGTGACTGATAACTCTCATAGTCACTTATTACAGTTCCCAGGGTGCTTCCACAATGCAACATAATAAAAAATTAAAAAGAAAAAAGAAAATAATGACTCTACTGGATAAAGAGAGAGAGAGAGAGAGAGCGACAGACAGAGCTGGCTGGTGTGTGTGTGTGTGTGTGTGAGCATGTCTTTGACAGCAGCACTCCACTAACTTTGGCATCACTCAAGTGTTGAAGGAAAAAACTCCCTGCACCAGTAATTATAAACAAGCATTTGTCAATGCCGAATGTTGTCTTGCAGACACTGGCATCAGTAGCACATGAGTTGAACAGATGCATAATAGGAATGTCAGTGAAGTATGAAAGTGACGTCAATCCCCACATCACCCTACAGAAATTGACAGGCACTGAGGTGTGCCTTTGGGCATTAGCCATAATGTTCATGGCAGTTCAGCTCACCCTACCCTGCAGTGCGACAAATATCGCATTGTGCCTAGGGGTCCTTGCGCGTTACACTCACCCCATTCAGCCATAACACTCATGGCATGTTACCTCACCCTATCCTGCAGACACCAACAAGTGCCGAGGTGTGCCTTGGTGTGTTCGGCTTTACAGTCACCCCATTTCATAAGGACATACGCTGAAATGGGTGCAGCATTGAAGAATGGGGTGAACTGTGGTGTTGAAGAGTCCAAGGTGCACCTCGATGCCTGTCAGTGGCTTGAGGCTGGGGGGATGGCATGGCATGAGCATGACAGCCAGCAATGCAAAGACACACCCCTGACACCTGTCGGTCTGCACAGGGTGAGATGTTATGGTTAGAAACCTTAATGCCCCAGCCGTTTGTTAGTATTTGCACTACAAATTTGCAATATGGCATTTTTGTGACCCCACCTAATGAAAGTATTTGGGACCTCTGCTCATGAATAGTGGCACTGTGATTTTGTTAATCTGTTCCGAACGTTGATTTCTCACAGCGACTCCGCCATTCTGCACCAGATGTAGGAAAACACCATTCGGGCAGGATGTGAAAAATGACAGCTATACCATTCATAGGCAGGTGTGAAGAGATGGCAATGTTGAAAATCTTGAGTGAAAATATTAAAAATGCTCGAATTTATGAGCATACTAGAAACTGCGCATTGCACACTCGTAACACAGTAATTTAATGGAATTATTTCACCAAATGTTCAACATAGGCATTTTGGGACCTCTGCTCATGAACACTGTCACTATGATTTTCTTCATCTGTCCCGATCGTTGGTTTCCCACAGTGACTGCGCCATAGTGTGCCACTTGTATGAAAACACATTTCGGGCAGGATCTGAAAAATGACAGCTGAACTGTTCATAAGGGTGTGTGAAAAATTGACAATGTTGAAAATGTTGAGAGAAAATATTACAAATTGTTGAAGTTACAATTGCGTGTGGAAACTACGCAACGCATGCTTGTAACATAGTCATTTTATGGACTTTTGTCACCAAATTTTCAACATAGGCATTTTAGGGCCTCTGCTGATGAAAAATGCCACTATGATTTTCATACTCTGTCCTGAACACTGATTTCCCACAGTGACCGCGCTGTTCTGCGCCGGTACTGCGAAAAAATATTTTAGAATGTGAAAAATGACAGCTGCATGGTTCATAAGGAGGTGTGAAAAAATGCCAATGTTGAAAATCTGGGTGAAAATATTACAAATTGGTGAAGTTGAATTAAGTATGCAGAGATACTTATTATGCACTATTAAACACAGTCATTTTTAGATTTTCACTAAATTTGCAACATAGGCTTTTTGGGAGGCCACCACATGAACAGCAACACTGTCAGTTTGTTACCTGGTCCCAAAAGGTGATTCTGCGCAGTGACTGCAGAATCACCTTTTGGAACTAAATAATGCCATGACCGTGACTGAATTAATGAGGAGGGGTCCCAAAAACCACATGTTGAAAATTTGGTGGCAAAAGTCAAAAAAATGGCCGAGATATCCACATAAGTTGAAAAAAAAAAAACATTTATGCCATTATACAGCTTACCGGCATGTCTTCAGTTTGTGGTCAGTTTTGAAGAGAGCAGACATGTTCCCGGTCCACCGAAGATCGTCGCGCTGGGCTCCGGAGGTAAGTATGGGGTAAAGGGGGGTCTGGGAAGGCAGGGTACACAGAGGGTGGTTGTGGGTTGGGGGAGGCACCACCAGATTCAATGAGGGACTGTTTTCTGGTTTACAGTTTTAAAAACAAACATTGCTGGACAGGTTTTTCTTTACAGGGACATTTGGCACACTGGGGTGGGCTTCAGCATGCCACCTAGGTGTTTTGAGGAGGGCTGTAGCCACGACAGGGATTGGAACTCAACATACAGAATTGGTGTGGTCACATGAACCAAAGGGGATTGGCACCCCTCGCACACAAGAAATGGGGTGTACATTATGCAGACGGGGATTGGGCACAACCATCGGCAAATTAACTTAGGAGGGGGCATGCTGCCAGGGGGATTGGGCACCCCCATCAGCTTACAGAGGGACTGTGGAAGGTTGCAGCTATCCCTCGGCTTCTGTGGGGACAATGAGAAGCTGATGGGAAGCCGCCGCCATGTTGCTTAAGGGGACACCAGATGAGGCAAGCAGTAATTGGCTGCTGCAATCAGGGACCGTCCGGTGGCGCTCCCTGATTGCAACGGCTAATTATTTTCAAGGTGGTGGCTCATTTTCTGAACTGCTGTCATAGACAGCGTGCTATGCCATTGGTGCCACAGAGCCCAGCCACAAAAAGCAGTGGCGCCATTGGCTGCAGCAGGACCGCATCTCCAAAACCCACGTCTCCACTGAAGCAACCACAAAATGTTGTCTGCGCTGCAAGACAACATAAAAATAAAGGCTATGCAACTGTGTTATAATGTATGGTAGAACATTGCTATATGTAGAAATCTACCTTTTTATAACAACATTTTACCATCGATGCGAAGTCACAATGTTGATAACCCATTGATGGTACGTTACATAGATGGGTTAGCAACCGGAACAGTCTGGCATCTGCGAATCGGATTGACTTGTTTTGAAAACTGTCATGGGTAGGAGAGCAGAGCGCAGTGACAGTAAAAATACTGCAGTAAGGAACTGCTTTCTTTTTTAAAAAAACTTAAACGGTACCATACACTATAAAATATAATGTATGGTACATCAATGGTTAACCATTTTTTAACCCATCTTGTGGTTGCCATAGCGGTGTAAACCTCTCGAGCTTCACTCTAGGGTTTACATGGTCACCCTGGCAACCTCTCGATGGTTAACAAACCAGTTAACCATCGTTGACCATACATTGTCCTCTATGAACTTGGGCAAGCATCGGAGGGACTTGGGGGGACAATTGGGAGACACCTGAGGCACCAGGAGGCAGACGGGAGAATGAGAGAAAAAGCGGGGCAAACAAGGTAAGCACCTATAGGAGGTTACATAGAGAGCACATAGGTCCCCAGGCCACAAGCCTGAAGCTTCAGAACCACTCCCCACTTCCAAATCAATTTCAGTGGTATCCAGACTGCCAGTTGATGTTACAGGCTGAGCTTAAAAAAGTCATGCTTAAAGTTGATAATTTGGTAGTGTGCATTCTGTCAGAACTTAGTCACAGGCAACAGTCCAAAATACAGGAATTCAATGATATAAACAGAAGGATGCATGCAAACCAGTGACAATTTGCCCACCTCTACCTGTCCAGACTCATCATTTGCCAGCAGGGCAAGCTGCCCAAGACCTTTACAAATCCAGCGATGGCCTTTTTAGACCAAGAACAGGTGGCAACAGAATGATGATCTGGGCCTATGAGGACTGGGCCTAGCACCTGAGCTTGTGAGTGAGATATTTAACTGACAGCTGAGAGTACCAGGCTAATGGTGTGTAGGGAATGACTGGTTACCTCTCTAAGGCTGGGCCATTCAAACCCGTTACACTTCAAATATCTCTGTGGTGATGCCTGATAAAATGGTTGTTTATTTCTGTGGGGTAAAACAATGGACTCTCATCAGCTAAGAGAACTTCAGATGGGGATGGCTTTGCATGCTACCACCCTTCCCTGTACTCAGACAGCAGCATTGATGTGAGGTACTAAGTGCCACCATGGTGATTGAAGGGGAATCCAGTGGGGCAGGAACCACTTCCCTAGGCAATCAGGGACAGCTCCAAATAGGTCTAACCTGATGGCTTTAAAGGAACACCATCCTCCCAAGAAAGCTTTTAATCCCAGTCCTTGGGCTTCTAATTTTTGGATCAGAACTCCTTATTGGGCTGTCTTTATAGCCCACAGTATATAAACTTGTTATGCTTTTTGTTAACGGAAATGTTGGGTGTGAGGGGAAACAGCTGAGACGGAGACTGGCTTTTCCCACAAAAATTTAACAGCCAACAGAGATGGATGCTTGGCTGTCTACTAAAGCCAAGAAACAAGTCAGCGCAACTGTGAAAACACTTGAAGAAGTTTTTCCCTACTCACACAGATGTACACTGGATTAAGACACAGTTAAATTAACCCATTTAAATGCTTACTATGTTCTAAAATAAAATGCTTGCTATATTCCGAGTTCCTTTTAGATTTGCAATGTTTTGATGCTGTGAAAAATGCAGGATTCGAAATATCTTCCTCGTACAGTCTCTTTTATATTTGGGCAGGATGTGTCACCCCGGCTCTTCCACAAAGATAGTGAAGGTTCTGTGGAAACAGGGGGCCCCAGGAAAGGTGGGAACAGTTGATGAGGCTGGTCATTGCTGTTTTTATTGCTAGGGTTTTGCTGGGGGCTGGAGCGAGAATTTGGGGAGGCTGGAAGGCCTTTAGCTCCAAGAGGGAACATTCCAGCTCAAATGGTCTATTGATTTTAATAACTTTTTTCATTCTGACATTCACTTTTGTTTTAAAGTAAAAAAGCAGACAGAGGGTGCAGTGCAGATGGATGGCATTGGGGTTAGAGGAGGGAGATTATAGCAGAGACATTCTGGCTACAAATATATGCCACTTACTTGCACCAGTGGGTCACAGCATTAATATGCCTGCATGAAATGTAAATGGATTAAAAACAATAGTTAAAAGAAGAAAAGTTATGGCATTTATTTATTCTTTTTTTTTTTTTATTGCTATTCTGTTTCTCCCCTGTCTGACGGCTGTTGTTTTGGAGGGTGCCTCAGTCCCATTCCCTGACATCCACTGGGCCTCACCGACAGTCTTTCCTCAGGGCTTGCCCCCCCAGCAGGGTCGGTGGGGGGTCCCCAGGCCCCCACTGAAGACTGGATCCAGCACTGGTTGGCGCCCAACTGGTCTGGGAGTGGGACCCAAGAAACCCTCCTGCATCCAACTGTCTGAGATTTTCTCCCCCCAGAGGAAGGGTGTGCAATAACACTAGTGGTGGTGTCATACACACTCCTGTGCATGGCATGCCAGGCGTCTGCCTCCCTTTTGCCCACCAAGTACAGCATCAATGAGCCAGCCCCCAGCCTCCGCTAGGGGCAGGGAAAGCACAATCACTGATCCCCCCTCATCAGAGGAGGAGAGTTGTCCTTGGGATGCTTGATCCTCCTCCTCCTCCCAGGCCAACCACCTGTGACCCACTTGCACTATGAACATGGGTCACTGGTGTGGCAGGAGGTGAGGCAGGATGCCTCAGCTTTACATGCCACTGGGCCGGCCTAAGTTATGGCATTTATAAAGAGACAGATGGATAATTTGGCACTCTTTCAGGAGGTGCACATGACAAGGGCAGAGGCTGATAAGCTGTGTCAGGGGTGGGGAGGGCACTTGTAGCCTCATTTTTCACCTCTGTGACCAGTGGAGCAGCAATTTGGTTTCAACCAGGACTCTCTGTCTAGATCAAACATAGAAACATAGAATTTGATGGCAGATAAGGACCGCTTGGCCCACCTAGTCTGTCCATTTTCCTACCTAACAGATAAGCTGCAGATCCTAGTTAACCAACAGCTTACTTCCTCTTACCCGCCACTAGGACTGCCTTATGCCTGTCCCATGCATTCTTGAAGTCCCCCACTGTTCTTGACTCCACGACCTCCTCAGGGAGGCTGTTCCATGCATCCACAACCCTCTCAGTGAAAAAATACTTCCTCACATTACCCCTGAGCCGTCCCCCCTCTATCTTCAAATTGTGCCCCCTTGTTCTTGCACATCTCTTTTTCTGGAAGATGCTACCCTCTTGGACTTTGTTAATTCCCTTGAGGTACTTGAAGTTTCTATCATGTCCCCTCTCTCCCTTCTTTCCTCAAGAGTATATGCTATTAAGCTCCTTTTAGTCTTTCTTCAGATAGTCTTCTGGTGCAGACCCTGCACTATTTTGTTGCCCTCCTCTGGACAGCCTCCACTCTGTCTATGTCTTTGCGGAGATGGGGTCTCCAGAACTGAACACAGTACTCCAGATGGGGTCTCACCAACTGTCTGTACAGAGGGATAACAACTTCCTGTTTTCTACTATTGATGCCTCTTCCTATGCATCCCAGTATCCCCCCAGCCTTCCTTACTGCCTTCTCAGATTGCTTGCCCACTTTTAGGTCATCTGATATAATTACCCCCCAGGTCCCTTTCTAGTTTTACTGTTGTCAGTATCTCACTCCCCTTTGTGTACGCTTCCCCTGGGTTTTTGTTTCCCATGTGCATTACCTTGCACTTCTTTGCATTGAATCTGAGCTGCCATACATTTGACCATTCCTCCAACCTTGCCAAGTCCCTTCTCATCCTTTCCACTCCATCTTGTGTATCAACCCTGTTGCAGATCTTTGTGTCATCTGCAAAGAGACATACCTTTCCTTCCAGTTCCTCTGCAATGTCACTTATAAAGACATTAAAAAGGACCGGTCCCAGTACTGAACCCTGCGGTACCCCACTAGTAACCCTCCTTTCTTCACTGTGTACTCCATTTACTACTACCTTTTGTGTCCTGTTGTCTAGCCAATTTTTTTATCTAAGCTACCACCTTGGGACCCACTCCAAGGCTGGCTATCTTGTGTATTAATCTTTTGTGTGGGACTGTATCAAATGCCTTGCTAAAATCTAGGTAGGCCATGTCCACAGCCCCTCCCTGGTCTACTACTTTGGTCACCCAGTCAAAGAAATCATTAGATTCGTCTGACACGACCTTCCCATCGTGAATCCATGCTGCCTTGGGTCCTGTGCCCCACTGGCCTCTAGGTACTCAACAATTCTTTCCTTCAGAAGTGATTCCATCATTTTCCCTACCACTGAGGTCAAACTAACTGGTCTGTAGTTTCCTGCCTCTGTCCTACTCCCACTTTTGTGAAGAGGAATCACATCTGCCCTCCTCCAGTCCTCAGGTACCACCCCATCCTCCCACGATTTGTTAAAGAGAGTAGTCAGCGGTGTCACTAGTTCTACCCTTAGTTCTTTTAGAATTCTTGGGTGAATCCCATCAGGTCCCATTGCTTTGTCCACCTTCAATTTTATTAGTTCTTTCAGAACCCTTTCTTCTGTAAATGGACTGGTATCGACCACGTCTTCAGAGTGTTTCTCTTGTTTGGTTTAGGTAACTCCCCCTCCTCTTCCTTTGTGAATACTGAGCAGAAATATTCGTTCAGTATCAATGCTTTTTCACTGTCACCCTCTACCCACATTCCTTCCCCTTTATTAAGCTTCAGTATCCCTCCTTTGGTCTTTCTTCGCTCCCTAATGTACCTATAAAAGGTCTTATCCCCCTTCTTAACAGAATTGGCTATCCTTTCCTCGGTTTGGGCCTTTGCTATTCTGACTGCCTTCCCAGCCTCTTTCTGCTTTAACTGATAAAGTTCTCTGTCCTGCTCCTTCTGTGTTTCCTGATATTTCCTGAATGCTGTCCTTTTCTCCTTAACCTTCCCTGCCACCTCTTTTGTGAACCATAGCGGTTTTTTCCTTCGTTGTATTTTATTGATTTGCTTTACACAAAGGCTTGTTGCCTCTGTGATGGCTGTTTTGATCACTCCCCATTGTTCCTCCACCCCTCCTTCTTGCCTGTTTGCTAGTGCTTTTCTGAAGCACTCTCTCATTTTCCCAAGGTCAGCCCTCCTAAAGTCTAGTGCTCTTGCTTTTGTATGGCTTGAATGTATGGCTGTGTTTATCGTGAACCACGCTGTTTGGTGGTCGCTTGTTCCCAGATGGCTACCCACTTCTAAATCTGAGATTCTTTCTCCATCCCCATTTGAAAGTACCAAGTCTAAGATTGCTCCCTCCCGAGTGGGTTCCAATACTAGCTGTCTGAGGCATGCCCCCTGTAGGGCATCAAGAATGACCCTGCTCTTGGATGTGCCTGCAGCAAAGGTGCTCCAGTTAACATCTGGCATATTCAGGTCCCCCATCAACAATATCTCCCCTTTTATGCCATTCTAAGAAGCCTTCTATCATTTCCTTGTCCATTCCCTCCCCATGAGATGGGGGTCTGTATACAACCCCCATGCGGACTGTGGTGCCATTTCCTGTCTCCAGGGTGACCCAAAGTGCCTCATCTGCTCCCTGTTTACTCTTTAGTTCTGTTGCTTTGTTCCCTTCCTTTACATAGAGAGCTACTCCTCCTCCTCCTCTTTTACCCTCCCTGTCCCTCCTGTAGATTGTGTATCCTGGTATGTTGACATCCCAGTCATGGTTCTCTGTGTACCATGTTTCTGTGACTGCCACAAAATCCAGGCAACCCTCTTCCATCAAGGCCACTAGTTCAGGGAGCTCGTTACACAGACTATGGGCATTGGTACTCATCACCCTCCACTTTTTGATAGCCTTACCCCTTTTAGCTCCATTTCTGTTCTTACTGCCTTTGCCTTTTTTTACATTTAAATCTGTTCTGCTCCCTAATAACTTCTGTACCTTGGTGTTTACCTCACTAATCACCATGTTTTGTGGGGAGGCTCAGATTTCCTGCTCCTTTTCAGTGCCTCCCCATGGCTAGTTTAAATGCCTGCCAATGAAGCATTTAAACCTCTCACCTAGGATCCTGGTTCCCCAGGACAGATGCAGACCATCGCACCAGTATAGGTCTGCATCCTCCAGTGGCTCTCCAGTCCCCAATGAAGCCAAAACCCTGAGCTCCACAGTTTTCAACCACCCATTGAATTCCCTGGTGAGAAGTGCCCTAGCATCTCCTTTGCCATAGACAGGCAGCACCTCCGAGAAGGTTACCGTATGCGCCCACTTGTCTAAGGCCCTTCCCAACTCCATAAACTACTCTTGCACTGCTCTGATCCCATTCCTAGCCAGGTCATTTGTCCCTAGGTGGACAATGACATCCAGCTCCCTCCCTCGTGCAGCTCCTCCCACGATCCTGAGTTCGCTTCCTGTCCTCAAGCCGTGGCACCGGAAGGCACCTTACCTCCCTCTCCCTTCCTCCCCATTTCTACCCTAATGATTGAGTCCCCACCAGGGTTGTTTCCTTCCCCTGTGGGGTCTCATGCCACCCTCCTGTGGGTCTCCTTTGTGAAGGTTCCCAGCATCCTCCTTGGTCTCCACTGCAGGTGCCTCCATAGAGGAACCACTATCCACCAGCAGAGGGAATGAATTGTGGAGGTACAGCTGGAGGGATGCAACTCTGTTCCACCACCCTCTCCCTCCTTGAGCCCACCCTGGTCCAGCCTCTCCTCTTTCTTGGCAACCTCTGAGGTAGTGGCATTGGCCCTGGTGGTCCCTGGGGGAAGGAGGTTTCACGAATCCTAGCCAGGTCAGCCTGGAGACGGGTAACCTCCTCTCTCAGACCAGAGAGGTGCCTGCAAATAGGGCAGCATCGCAGCCTCAGAATGTCTCCCGGAACACCGCTGCCCCACAGCCATTGCACTGCACCACTCCTATCATGTCTTATTTTGTGTCCTCTCTACTGTTTCTCTGGATCCTTATTCTCTCCTCTCCTTACAACTCTCACCCTTCCTGTTCTGGGACAGCAACTTCCTATCTTCTTCAGTAGCCTCCTTCTTCCTTGCTCAATATCAGACCACCAGCAGCTGGGGAGAGTGAGCTACTTTTTTACTTTAGGTTGACAAAACCAATGTTTCTCTATGATCCTTTCCTACTGCCAAACAGGAAGTTCCTGTTGACAGTCAAATCCAGTGACTATAAAAGTAGAACTGGCTTTGGGTGGGATGGAGGGCAATTAGTAAGAAAAAAGGCTAGCAACAGGAAGTTGTAATTTGACTCACCTGCTTTTATAGTGTCTAAACCACACCCCAGGTAAGGTCTCTTTCCTCCTACTGGTTTAGCAAAGTCAGCTGATACAGTACCCTTCACTGCACAGAACACTGACTTTCTTTCTTTTCTTTCTTTTTTTAACCCTAAATAAGACCCTTCTACTTCTAATAAAGTTATCTGTCTACTTAATCTTAACAGACACTGACTCCTGCTGAAATATATGTTTTAAATTAATAAGAAAATGTAGCTTCTTTTAGTTAGCTGCTTTCTGCTCTACAAGCAAGGCAGACACCAGAGAACTGACCAGGAAGGCAAATACATCATCATTAATGCAAAAGTGGGGAAGGGACATTTCACGGTGTATAGAAACTGAGAAGTTGACAGCAGATAAGAACTGCCAGGCTCATCCAGTCTACCTATTTATCCTACCTATAATAGCAGACAGTGACACTAGTTGGCCATCAGCTTAAGCTATTCCTTCCCATCTCTATGGTTCCCTTATTCCTATCTCAAGCATGTTTGAATCCTGCCACAGTGCATGCCCCCACCATCTCTTGAGGCAGGCCATTCCATGCACCTATCACCCTCTCAGTGAAAAAGAACCTCCTCAAATTTCCCCTTATGCTGCCCTCCTCCAATCCCATGTCATGTCCTCTTGTTATAGTACTCTTTTTGTACTGGAAGATGTTTTCCTCATTCACCTTATTTATGCCCTTGAGGTACAGTACTTGAACACTTCAGTCTTATTCCCCCATTCCCTCCTCTGCTCCAGCGTATGCATATTGAGGTCTTTTAACCTTTCCTCATATGTCTTATGCTGTAAACCAGCCTGCACCATCCTAGTTGCTCTCCTCTGCACCGTCTCTATGTTAATGTCCTTATGAAGGTGCAGCCTCCAGAACTGCACACAGTACTCCAAATAAGGCCTCACCAGCATTTTGTACAGTGGAACCAGTACCTATCTCCTTCGGCTTGTGATTCCCCTTCCTATGCAACATAACATCCCACTGGCCTTCCCCACCACCTTCATTGCCTTCTTGATGGCCTTCAGGTCATCTGTGATAATGACCCTCAGATCTCTTTCCTCTTTGGTGACTGACAGCAACTCCCCTCCCACCCCATCCTTTAGCTCTCTCCGAGGTTCCTACTCCCCACATGCATGATTTTGTACTTCTTTGCAACAAAGTTCTGATGCCACACTTCAGACATCATTCCAACCTTTCTAGGTCTTTTCTCATCCTTTACACTCCCTCTGGAGTATCAACTCTGTTGCAGATCTTGGTGTCATCTGCAAACAGGAAAACCTTCCCCTCCAGCCCTTCTGCAATGTTGCTGATGAAGGCATTGAAGAGGACTGACCCCAGAAATGAACCTAGAGGTACCCCATTGGTCACCTCCATTTCTTCTGACTGAGTTCCATTTACCACTACCCTCTTCTTTCTGTCCCTCAGCCAGTTACTAACCTTGTCCACCCCTTGTGGCCCAACCCCAGCCTACCCAGTTTGTTGACCAACCTTCTATGTGGAATGGTATCTAAGGCTTTGCTGAAATCTAGGTAGGCAACATCTACTGCTCCCCACTTGGTCTACCACCTTTGTCACCCAGTCAAAGAAATCAATTAGATTAATTTGACAGGATCTCCCTGCTGTGAATCCATGCTGCCTCAGATCCTGTGCTCCTATGGATTCCAGGTGTTCTACAATCTGTTCCTTAAAGAGTATCACCATAATCTTACCCACTACTGATGTCAGACTGACTGGCATGTAATTTCCTGCTTCCTCTTTGCTGCCACTCTTATGAAGAGGGACCACATGTGCCCTTCAACAGTCCTCTGGGACTACACCAATATTTAGGGACTCAGAGAACAGGACCACCAGTGAGGCTGCCAGCTCCATCCTTAGCTCCTTTAGAATCCTGGGATATATGCCATGCGGACCCATAGCTTTGTCCACTTTTAGCTTTGTAAGTTCTTCTAGTACCCCTCTCTTCTGTAAAAGGACTGGTATCTACCTCCCTCCCTTCTGTGCCTATGATGTCTAACTGTGGTCCCTGTCCCTCCCATTCCACTGTGAAGACTGAGCAGAAATATTTGTTTAGAATTGATGCCTTATCTTGATCACCCTCTACACTGTCTCCCTTGTCCCCTCTGAGTTTAGAGACTCCCTCCACAGTTCCTCCTTCACTGATGTACCTGTAGAATGTTTTATCCCCTTTCTTTACTGACTGAGCTAATCTCTCCTCAATTTGTACCTTTGCACTCCTTACAGCTTTTCCTGCCTCTCTTCGACAATTCTGGTACTTCTCCCTATCCTCATCCCTTTGTGTTTCCTTATATTTTCTGAAGGCCAACCTTTGGACCTTACCTTTTCTGCTACACCCTAACACATTGGTTTGTGATCCCAATAATGGTCTCTTTAATATGTGCCAGTTCTATGTTAAAATCACGAAAAAAATATAGCGATGTCAATAATAACGCGGAGACATTAGCGAAAACTGAAAATAGCGCTACAAAGTATAGCGAGTGTAACAATAACGCCTGAACAATTATAGCACGCTGCTATGTTCCAAGGATTGTATAATGTCCCCAAGTTGTTCCCTATTATTCTGTAATTCATTGTTGTCTACTGAGGGACCCCCGATCAGACTTAGCATGCTGCCCAAAAGTATGGCCAAAACAATGAATAATTTGGCAGCATCTGTTTGAGTCGCATGTAGCCTGCCAAACAAAGCTCAAAAACAAGAGTTCATCTGTGGTGATCCCCCCCCCCCCGCTCCTCTTTGTTTTTCTTTGTGTTTTGAAGTAGAAGGATTGACAAATTCCTGCCTTTTATGCACCTTGATTCGAGTCGGTTAGCTGCACTTTTTTTTTCATGATACCGCCTCCAGTTTTTGCCTGTTTTAGCGCGCATGCTCTGTGTTCAGATGAAGGGCATCCGTCTCTGTTATACAGAATTCTTCTGAGGAACAAGACATGTTACATATCCCTGAGAAAATTAATGACTGAGGGTCTCACTCTCATAATATTCTTTACTGAGCCATATTGTAGTGGATCCATTGCATTGGATCTAATTTGACGTGGTGAAAGTCACCATTAATGGTGTGTGCCATTTAATGTCAGTCACTATAAATGACTTCGCTATTCTTTCTTCGCGATTATTTCGTTGCTAGTATTTCCTCACTATTTTCACAGGATACCATATGTGCTCATTGCTGCTCAACTCCCCCTCCTGTCTTTCTCTGTTCCAGGGATTCTTAAATACTTTTTCCCATCTTGCAGAAGTCAGCCCTTCTGAAATCTAAGATCTTTGCCTCTGTATGACTTTGCTGTATCCCTGTGTTGAATTTGAACTGTACTATATGGTGGTCACTGGACTCCAGGTTTCCTTTCACTTGGAGATCTGTGATTCTGTCTCCATTGGTCAGTACTAGATCCAGAATTGCCCTGTCTCTAGTGGGCTCCCACATTAGTTGTCTGAGGCTTGCCCCCTGTAGTGAGTCCATAATGTCTCTGATCCTCACTGAGGCTCCTGCTGGAATGGACCAGTCAATGTCTAGCTTGTTAAAGTCTCTCATCAGCAGAACCTCCCCCTTTGCCATCAAGCCCCCCCTCCCACTTCCTGCCTAGTCTGACCCTTCAGGACAGAGCATAACCTGGTGCATTTATCTCCCAGCTGTGGTTACTGGTGTACCATGTCTCAGTTATGGCCACTCTGTCCACATCCTCTTCCATCATTACAGCCACTAGGTCCAGGAGTGGGATGGTAGCATCAGTTCATGGCCCTAACATAACAGTTCAGACTTTGTCTACCAACTTGCAGTCATTCTGGCTGAGTTCCTATCCCTACTGATAGTATGGGGTGATTTTAACACCCTGTGGAATCAGGTCTAGGACAGGTCCTGCTCCTTGACATGTCCTCGCCAAAAGCCCGGCAGCCTTAAGGCAGATGGCAGAAAGTGTACATTAGTAGATATCTGGAGATTCCTCCACCCTACTTACAGGGAGTTTTCCTTTTTCTCCAATGCACAGGGGATATTAAGAAGTGCTTCAGAGAGGTCTTGGGTCAGCCACTGATGGCAGTGATCACAGGAGCTCTTTATGGGCAGGGCCTGCTTTCATCTCAGTAACTGGCCATTTTTTGTTTGTGTTTCTCAAGCCTGGTAAAGACCCCACTCTGTGTGGATCATATCACCCCATTTCACTGCTAAATATAGACTATAAGATGGTAGTCAAGGTGCCAGTGGGAGGATTAAAGGGGTCGTAACATCCTTAAAATATGACAATTGGGGGGGGTTGTGAAGGTTCACCTTTCTAAAACAAAATAACATTAGCTGCTCCACTAACATTATGTGGCACTGGTCAAAAGGCAGGGGCTACTCGAGCTGGAACTTGGCCTAATGCTCAGCCCAGTCTCTTGCTACTCTATGTCGAGAAGGCCTTCAACTGGGTCAAATGGTCCATCATGTTTTCAACCCTGGCTAAATTTGGTTTTGGCCGTCATGCCCATTTGTTGGTGGCCTGGTACAAATCCCCAGTGGTGCAGATCTGGACCAATAACATACTATCATCCACTTTCAGCCTCACTTGGGGAATGAGACAGTGATGCCTTCTTTCTCAACTACTTTATGTATTTACCATAGAATCCTTGGCAGTGGCTATCCATCACAATCCTAATATCTGATGAGTGGTCCCTAAAGGCACCAACCACGTCATTTCACTATTTTCTGATGACAAGCTGCTGTTCCTATCTCATTCAGACAAATCATTGACTGCCATGAGTCTGTTCACCCCATATGGGCCCCTATCAGGGCATAAGATTAATTGGGTCAAATGTGAGTGCTCCCCATGCATAGGTCCACCCTTAATAGCATCCTGAGTCACTTTGCCACCAGCAACCCTGCTCAAATATCTTGGGGCTACACTCCCAAGAAAGCTCTCTCATCTCTTGCCTTTGAACTACAAGCCCAGACTTAACTCAGTAAAACAGGACTATGAACACTGGAAAAGCCTTTCTCTCACTCTTATTGGATGAGTCAACACTGTAAAAATGTGCCCTCTCCCAAAATGTTTGTAAATGTTCAGAGTTCTTATGATATGTGTACCACTAACATTTTTCATGGTCGTAAGATTACATCTTATCTCTTTCTTGTTGGGGAGGAGGCCTGCATTAAGTATGAGATCTTGCAAAGACTATCATCTGATGGGGGTTTAGCCCTCCTGAACTTCAGACACTACTTCTTAGCAGCTCAGAAAGATGCTCATGTGAAGACTGGAAAACAAGTGGCATGGGTGGACATGAAAGAGACCAGTGTCTGGCATTTCTTTGCCCCACCTGCTGTCCCTAGTAATCAGTGTGGGGTCAGCAACATGGTTTCTGGAAGGGGAACAGCACTACCACAGCCTTTGCCCTCTTCACTGACCGTATGCTGAGGAATATGGGGGAAAGGGAAGCTAACTGGTGCAGTGTTTGTTGATCTGTCCAAGGCATTTGATGTTGTAAATCACAACATCCTGATAGCAAAATTCAAAACCCTTGGTTTCTTCCCTTCCTCCACCACCTGGCTCACTGACTACCTCTCTAGTAGGACACAGATGGTCTGCCTTGGTGGTGTCACCTACCATCTCTTGCCTGTCTCTGTGGGTGTCCCCCAAGGATCTGTTCTTGACCACCTCCTCTTTCCCCTCTTCATTAACTCTCTCTCCCATTGGAGGGCCTATGCTGTAAATCACTCCTCTACACCAACAACTTTATACTGTACCAATGTGACCCCTCCCCTCCTCTCTATCTGCCATTCTTACCGATGATTTCTGCAAGGCACGTTGTTGATTCTCTTCCAATAAACTGTTGGCCAATGCTGCCAGAACAAAGACCATGTTTTTTGGTTCCAAATGGTAACTCTCCCCCCCAGCTCACAATAGTGGCTTTCTCACTGTCCAATCCCCAGATGGATCTCCCCTTGACACTGTTCCTGCCTTCATGTATCTGAGGTAACCCTGGACCCATCCCTTACCTACACTGACCACATTGCCTCACTGATCAGGTGCATCAACCAGAAGATAGGACTCTGCTATCACATGATCAACCACCTCTCACTGGAAGCCCACCTTCCTATTGCCTTTAGCAGCCTCATTCCCCTCATTCTCTATTGGTGCCCAGTGTACTCCCTCACTTCCATTACCAATCACAACTGCCTGGATGCTACCTACAATTGTATATGTCACCTTACCCTCTGCGCCCCTTTCCTCACTCACCACTGCACTCTTTACCAGTCCCTTAACTGCTCCCTCCACAAGCACGATGCTTCTACCTGGTGGTCCTGACTGTTGCTGATACTTTGCACAATTCCTCCTACTCTCTACTATCCCTTCTTATCAGGCCCTCCTACTCTCCACTATCCCTTCTTATCAGGCTTAGAACCTACTGCTACAATCTACTTAAGTCTACACATCTTCAACTAGAATGCCCTAACATAACTATGAGGATGGGCCTAAGAGCCTTCTCTGCAGCCAGACCCTCACTATGGAATGACCTCCCCTCCTCCTTAAATTATCTTGACGCACCTCTAAATCTAAATTCCCTGTTAAGAATCCACTGTCTGTCCTCCATGACCTGTATCTGCTCTCAGGATGCAGGCATGGCTTCGCCTCCCTTGCAGCTCACTCTTACTCTCCCATAGTGTCCCACTCTCCTCTCCCACCCTGAATATTATTGTTATTCCTTTTGTTGAATGATGGAGCAACCTTATCCTGTTTACCTAAATGTTATATACCTTGTTTGCTCAATTGCTTATGTACCTGGTAATGTTTACCTTATATTTTCTCTGTTAGCGTAACCTACAATGTTATGTTCCCTGTATGATTTATGCTGCTCTCTCAATGTATTTTTATGTTGTTTGTGACAGTTTCTGGCCTGGGCCATGCCTGAAAAAGGTCTTTGGATCAGTGCACCAACCCAGTTACCAAATGAATAAATAAATAAATTAATTAATACTTGACCTTTCTTGATGAAACATGTATAAATTGAACCCTGATCATCTTCACAAGACAGACTGGTAAGACCAGTTTTATTTTGAGTATATTAGTAGAATAGTTCTAGCTAACACATGAAAAGGTGATGTGGGGGATCCTGGAGGATTGGTGTTTGTAAAATAATGTATGTGTGCCTAGTATTGCTGATTCTTGACCAGGCCTGTATTCCCCTTAATCTGAGATAAATCTTATATGTCATGTAACACATAACAATGTTGATAAGCTGTATTCTGAAGCCACTAATAGAGAAATTTTACAAAACAAAAAGAGAGGGGGGAAAGAGAGAGGCTGTTGAAGGACTCAGTCTGAGAGGGAGACCGACACAGTGCAGCAGCAGCATATAGCAGCATTAATAAGTTGTGAGTCTGCAAAAAATTTTGGGAAATGAGAATTTTATATAGAGTGATTTTATGTGAACTAAAGCGCGTAACAAGAGAGGCTGTGGAGGAACTCAGTCCACAGGGGAGACTAACACAGCATAGCAGCAGCAGCAACAGCAGCAGCAGTATATAACATCATTAATAATTACTGGGTCTTGGGAACATTTCAGGAAATAAGAATTTTATGCAGCATATATCAACTGTGCATGTGGTGAATGCTTCAGGGACAAGAGAATGTTTTTATACTATGCTTCTCACATGCACTTATACCACACTGCTTTACAACAAACACTGTGGAGAGAAAAGAAAGTAAAGTGCAAGAACTGTGCAATTAAAATTAAAAGGGACCATCACAAAAGAAATAATATATACAGTATATTTATTTATTTGCTTTTGGTAACTGGCTAAGTGTACTAGGCAGTATATATATATATATATATATACTGTATATATATATATTCATTTCTCTGGAGACAGAGATGAAACAGAATAAGAGGCTAGAGAAGAGACTGTCTGAGGTACAGTATACTAGTACACTGTAAAGGGACAAGAAGATAACAGCAGTCATAGAAATCAGGAATTAGAATCAGGAAAATAGATTTCAGAGTAAGAGATGATTTAAGAAGGCTTTTAATTTTTAATTTTTTTTTTTCTGTCAACAAGACAAGACAAAGCAGTTATGAGAAGAGGAGACAGGACAGAGTTTCTATTTAATGGCTATGGCCTGGGTAAGACAGAGGGTGCACCACCGCTATGGAGATTTGTCATTCTCTCAAGCAGCAGGAGGAAGAATTCTTCTTCTTGGAAAATTCTTCTTCCAAGTAACATGACAGTTGGAGTTCAATGCCAAAAAGTGAAAATAATGCACCTAGGGTATAGAAACCCTGGTTCTGAGTATAGGCTGGGGAAGTATTAACAGTCAGTAGACAGGAACGTGACCTAGGGGTTATATCTGAGGACTTCAAGGTTATAGGGCAGTGTGACACAGCCATGGGTTGGGCAATTGAATGCTGAGTTACAGTATTTATTTAATTAATTAATTGTTCATTTATTTATTTAGTAGTTTGGTAACTGGAAAAGGCACACTGAGCTGAGGCTCATTTCCAGGAATGACCAAGGGGAAGGGGTACAGTAAGGGATAGTACAACCATGGAAGATAACATAGTTTATACATGATAAAGCATTCCTAGAGAGACAATACAGTGAGTGTTACAAGGCACAGTTTCAGCAAATCACGAGGGAGGAGGAAGTCACATTTTCAGGTGCAACCCATGGGAAGGAGTACAGTAAGAGATCATTCAAGCATAGTAGCTAACATCATTTACACATGATACATCACTGCTGGAGAGACAATACAGTGTGAGTTACTAGTCAAAGTTGAGCAAAACATTAGGAAGAAGGTAATCAAGTAGCTGCAGGGGGAAGCTCCAGGTGCAGGATGGCTGAGTGGAGAGCTTTAATAGATGCTTTAGAGCAGGGAGGGAGGGGGAAGCTGGAGAGAAGAGTGAAGCTGGTTCCAGAGAGCAGGGAGCTGGTACAAGAAAGCCGCTTGTCCAGTACTTGAATGTGCATGGGGAATGGACAGGGTATGAGCATCTCTGGAATGTAGTTCATAGTTAGAGGCAGCAACAGAAGAGAGAAGGGAGGCTAGATAAGGAGAGAGGGAGTCAAACCAGTATTTAGTGATGAAAGAAGTAGAGTGTGTCTGGCGGCATTGGGGTAGGGGAAGCAAGGAGGGTGAGAAGTTCAGGTTCAGGAGAGCTGAGTGGAGAGCTTTAGTAGGCACTTTAGAATAGGGAGAGAGGGGGAAGCTGGAGGGAAGAGTGCAGATGGGTGCAGGGGACAAGTTAGAGGCAAACTGGCAGAAAGCACTGGATGGAGTATCCAGCCTGGCAAGCAAGGAAGGGAAAGGGGGCAGAGCTGTAGACTACATTGGCATATCCAAAAATGGAGAGTATCAATTTGGAGATGAGTTCCCAGTGTATACAGAGGGTGAAGCAGTCTTTGTGCTGGTAAAACACACCAAGTTTAAGGCAGAGCTTGGCATGGACAGCATTAATGTGTGAGGAGAAGTCCAGTTTGCCGTTCAGCCAGATACCCAAGTATTTGAAGGCTGGGACTGCTTCAAGTTAGGAACCATCGAGGATAAGTAAAGGTAGGGGAGATGGAAGCCTGGCTAGCTTTTGGCCAGAGCCAAAGGTCATGGATATCATCTTTTTGGTGTTCATCATAAGTTGTTTCACCTAGAACCAGTGTACCACATTTAGAAAGCGATGCTGGAGTGGGACCGCGACTGCGCTGGTTGAGGGGCCAGATGTGTAGAGTATCATGTCGGCATACATGTGTATGAATGAGGAGACACCGGCTGAGGGAAGGTCATATAGAAAGATGGAAAATAGAATAGGGCCCGGGGTGCAGCCTTTGGGGAAACTAACCTGGATGGAGGGGCAGCATGCCACCCACTTGCACTGACTGCAGGCAACCAATAGGTAGGAGCGAAACCAGTTCACGGTGGGGGTTGAGAGACCTGCTGAGGACAGCTTATGACATAGGGAGGGGTAGCTCCGGTATTGCTATTGTAGCTCTCACTGGTGCAGCCACACCTAGAATATTGTATTCAGTTTTGGAGACCGCACCTCAGAAAGGACATAGACAGAGTATTGGGGGTCCAGAGGAGGGCAACTAAAATGGTGCATGGTTTGCATGAGAAGCACTATGAAGAAACATTGGTGGATCTCAACATGTACACCCTGGAAGAAAGGAGAAAGAGGAGATGTGATAGAGACCTACAAGCATCTCAAAGGAGTGACTAAGGCACAAGTGGGAAGTCTCCTTCAAATGAGAACAAGCACCAGGACAAGAGCACCTGCAATGAAAGTGGAGGGAATGGTGCATTCAAAAGTAATGAGAAGAAATATTTCTTATTTGAAAGGGCAGTGGATGCCTATAATAGATTACCAGTGGAAATGGTGAAGACTACAACAGTAGAACAGTGGGGGCTTCAAGCATTTATGGGATAAACATAGTGGTATATTAAGTAGAATACAGGGAGATGGGAGGGTTGATGGAGACCAGACAGGATCTGTGGAGACAGAATAGGTAGGAGTCATCTGGGTAAGTGTGCTAAGTAGTCCTTTTCTGCCATCACATTTTATGGTTCTGTGTTTCTATGTAGTAGACACTGGTTTCAAGCAACATCTGGAGCACAGTCTTACTGTACAGAACTCTACACCTGAGCGCAACTACTCACCTTCCCTGGGGGGAAGGGAGGGGACCAAGATCTACAGCTTGCCTAACCCCAGGCAGAAGCTCAGGATACAACAACAGTCCTGTAATTGCAGGAAGGACTGGTTGAGATGTGTGGTGGACGTTGGTGCACTGTGCCTTGATGTCAGGGCACACACCACACATAGGGGAAGGAAACAAGAAAATGCCTTCCATTGCCAGGAAGACAGAGCACCAGAGCTTGCCCTTGATATGCCTTCACCTGCCTGGCTGCCTTGGATTGATGAGACCTGATGTGTCAGGGTGTCAGGGGCCCCACCTTATCCCTGCCCAGGAGGCAAACCGCGGCTCCATGGGGAACCAAGGACAGCTCAGGTAGGGTAGCTGGCAGAGGGATGACTCATAGGTGCTCCAGAAGGGTTGGTAATTGAGGGACATAGGGGGGAAAACATAAAGTAAAAAAAAGGAACTCTGCACCTGAGGTCCCTCATCTCAATGCGGAGCTGTGCCAGTTCAACTCTTGTGAAAGACAGTAGAGGTGGGGGAGGAGGATCTGCAGCTGGGGTCTCAGGTGCATTCCTTTGCAGTCCCTGAATCTAGCTGCAGGTCCCTCTCCAAGTCACCTCTGTGCCCTCCACTAGCAAAAAGACACCTCATTACATCTTCCTGCATTACCCACCCACAGCACAGGAGGACCATGTGGCTGCCCCTTTCCCCCACTGAAAGATCATATTACAAACCTTGCATTTTTCAGTGATGTTGTTGGCGGATTACATTTCAAAATCCCAAATAAGACACTTATGTTGCCTAGGGGAGGTGGATCTTCTAGGGAGCTACTCTTCATCTTCATCAGTGGAGGCAGTGGTTTCACGGGTGGGGAGAACTGATCACTTACATTGTCATCTAGTGGAAGAGGTGCCAGAACTTTGGTAACAACAGGGGGAGCCACTTCTTGCAGCTGCCACACTATGGGGTCTACCCCCAGATAAAGCCTCTGCTACAAGAGGTTTCTTCCTGCTCCATTCTCCAGCAGCAAGTGCTGCTGGTGCCAACCATGTTGTTTGCTGTAGATGTATGGGGCAGCATGTCTCATATGTCAACTGCATCTCTCTCTCCTCCTCCCTCCCTCCGCCTTTCCTCACTCCCAGTCCTCCTCCTCTGAATGTTTGCCTCTCTACTCATTTTATACAAACAAAAATTATATGAAACAGTAGGAATATACCATAAACATGAGGAAAGTTAAGAAAGGAGACATAAAAAAGAAAACAATCAAAAAAACACTAGTGTCTGCAGGCACAAGTCTGATTAAAATATGGATATAAAATTATGTAGCTATGACTGCAGAAATGTTAGTTAATTCAGACAAAAACCACAACAAGAAATTCCTAACAATATCTAAGCTAATGAAAGATCACAAATGAGCAAACAGAAAACTGAAATAAGTTGTCTTTTTACTGTTTTTTCACAAGCTTTAAATGCAGCAGAACTGTCTCCTTCCACTAACACACATGCACTGCTCTCTGGTTTCTGTCACTTAGCCAATTTTTCTTGCACCTTGTGATTTTATGCCCGGCCACACGTTCCTAAATTCTTAATCAGCCATCCATTTGGGACAGTGTCAAAGGCTTTACTGAAATCAAAGTACAGTATGTCAACCCCGTACTCATTGTCCATCACCTTTGTCACCCGGTTAAAGAAGTTGATCAGGTTTATCTGACACCATTTTTCCCATCTGGACCCATGCTCTCTGACATCCTGAAGTCCATTCACCTCCAGGAAATCCACCAACCTCTCTTGTAAGGTTTCAAGTATCTTCTCCACCATGGATGTAAAACTCACAGATCTGTAGTTCACAGGATGATCTCTACTTCCTCTGTTGTGCAAGGGGACTATATTTTCCATCCTCCAGTTCATAGGTATCACCCCTGTCTACAGTGAGCAGTTAAGGATCTCAGCCCATTGGTGCAGTTAGTATCTGCTCCATTTCCTTTAGCATCCAAGGATGTGGCCTGTCCAGGCCCATGGACTTGCCCAACTTCCATGCATTCATTCCCTTCAGCACCCTTTCTTTTGAGATCAGAATCTTGCTGACACCTTCACCACTTCCACCATGCCAAGACTACAGTCTGGTAATGGCTTTTTATCCTCCACATTAAATATTAAACAGAAGAACTGATTCAGTACCTGTACATCTGCTTTCCCTTTACCCTCCGTCTCCTCCTCCTCCCTTTCTCACCCTCCATCAGTCTGACTATTCCCTCTTTTTTTGTTTCTTGTGTATGCAGTAAAAGAATGGTTTATCCCCACTTCCTTATCTCCTCAGCTATTTTCAGCTCCGCATCAGACTTTGCTCTTTTCACAGCCTTGCTGGCCTCCGTTGTCTTGCTTTATCTATACTTCTGTTATAGCACTTTTCAGCAGTGATTTATGCTTGATTTGCTTGTTGCTTACTGCGTTATAATCCTGATACTGAAGGGGGCCTCCTGAAGTGATTCTCTGTTCCTGGACTTTCCACCATTATCTGAGAAATGTACTGAGCAGGAGCTGGAGAAGGAGCCTCCTCACCCTCTATGGTAGCTTCCCACCCTGAACTTGAATCCATTTGTCTACTGTCCTGGCAAACTCTTACCTGCCCAAATCTTTTCTTCCCTCCTCACAGACAGCAAGCCCTCACATCTCCCTCCCTGTGATAGGGTCAGGGACCCTATCCCAGTTGGAAAAGTGTTGTGATGGTTAAATCAGCCCTGCTGCAACAAAGTTTACTCCATGATGCCAAATTAGGGATATGCAAGGCATAAAGTAATCCCTAGAAGTAAAATAAAGTTGTAATTACCTTTTCTTTCCTCTGTGTAAGTCCATGGTAATAGTAATTTATTTTATTTGATCAATCAGAAAAAAAAGATTATTACAAACACAAAATAAAACATGTGAAACAAACAAAACAATACATATACACATCTTTTCCGGATAAAAGGCACTATATGTTAGACAAACATGAGCTATTACAATACAAAAGGTATTTAGTTTTGAATAAAAGCAACAATCCTTCTAATTTTTTGTACATTCAGAAGAAATATGTTTGCTTTTTTCATAATTTGTTCATCTTTGGTAGTCAAGAAAATCCTTAATAATTCATAGTTATGGCAACCTGGTAGAGAATTTTTGATGGACTCCAACCACTTGCTTCTAGCTGCCTTATACCAGTAACATCTCAAAATAACATGTTCAATACCCTCCTCATCATTTCCACCACAATAACAGAATGCAAATACGGGATAAGTATTGTTAGTGAATTTATAGATCAAAGCATTTGAATAAAAAAAAAATTCTAAATATTGCATAAGTTCTCTGTAAATTTTTGCAGTTCAGAAATTTTAAGTAATATCAGAAATAATGAAAACAGTCATTTTCAGAGTACCATACCGCAAATCTGGATGACATTATATAGTATAAATCTTGTATTTTATATTTATTGACCAATATTTTTTTATATATGGTTTGTATTGATTCAAAATCAATATATCCTGTGCAGTTAGCTTGAATAAATTCAAGAGCCCTATGGAGTTCAATAGTTTCTTTATACGAGATAGCCATTCAGACTTTTTACAACCCAGAGGCTCCCAAATTATTTTCCACTCCAGTCATTTTGTTGCCCAACACTGATTTGAAAGATGATTCAATTTAATCCAAAAATTAATAATTCTAGATTCTGCCATAGCTAATGTGTTTATAAGACCTATCTCTGCTCTAACAAAAGTTATATTTTGGGAATCCAATTGTCCTTCTGAGGGCTTGAATAGCTGGTCTTTCCAATCTGATTAAATAATTGCAGTCCCAAATTTCAGTGGCATATACAGTAAAACCTGTGCATTATATTTTGCCTCAATTGTTCTAACAAGTGGTAACAAGGAGTTACCTCCATATTTGTAGTTAAATGCTTCAAGAGCTAACATTGTATGGGCCATTTTCTCATATATACTGTAGAATCATAATGATTCTTCCATCTAAAAGTGGGAGAAATGACCATCCCCAGGTATTGATAAGTCTTCATTATCTGCATCTTTTCCTTTTTTAATTTTCTAGGTACCTTTACAATTGTTGCCACTCAAAATCATTACTTTAGATTTATCCATATTAAGTTTCAAGTAACTAATCAGCAAAATCAGCTAGTAAATTAAGTTTTAGTTTCAGGCCCTTTGAAGTAAGAGCCATCAAAAGAAGATCATTAGCATAGGCCAACATGCTGCAATAATTTCTACCAATCTTTGGAGAATCTGATGGAAGAATAGTCATTTTCTCCAATAAATTATTAAGATAAATCAAAAAAAGGGTCAGGGCCAGAATACAGCCCTGACTCACTCCACTGTTGGTCTGAAACTGCTCTGTAATATGACCATTATTATTCCTAATCTTTCCCCAAGTGTGAGAATAGAGGGCTTTTATGCATTTTAATAATGCCAGATTAATATCCCATTCTTTCATGCTTTTATTACTTAAGACAGTTGCTTTTTGATTTTATATATATTTTTCTGTTTTTATTGTTAATAATTTAAGATTGTTGTGATTTTAATTTTATATTTGTCTTCTGGTTTTATTGCCTCATTTGTACAATGCCTTGGTGCCTGAAAGGCGCTTAATAAATAAAGCTTTATTATTTAGTATTATTATTTTTTCATTGCTAGCCAGAGAATATCTCTATTGATGGTATCAAAGGAGGAAGAAAAATCAATGAAAGCCAGGAATAATTTTTGGTGCCTTAATTTGACATATTTTTCACACAAATGCTGTAGTATGAAAATATTGTCAAGGGTAGAACATAATTTACGAAAACTGGCCTGAGATTGTGAACAATCACCCAAAGTCTGAACAGAAGTCAGCAGTCTTTTACTAGACAGGATTTTTCCCATAATATCTATAAGACTTATGGGTCTATAATTCACAGGTATGGTTCTGTCCCCTTTCTTAAAGATAGGCACAAATATACACCCTCTCCATGATTCCGGAATATAATCTTTCACAATACACTCATTAAAAAAATCAGACAGGAGTTCTGCCCATTATAAATCTTGACATTTAAAGTTGTTGCTGGGCATTAAATCTGGCCCAGGGACTTTGTTGTTCTTAAGTAATTGTATAGCCTGTAATACCTCCATGGGAGTATTTTCTGCAAGCTTATCAGAAATACGTAATGGTATTATTGTGACGGATAATTCATAGTAATGAAAAAATGTATTTGAGAAATAGTCTACCCAGGTGTGATCATCAATAAAAGTCTCTGTATTATGCATATTTTGTTTACACTCCTTTGCAACTAATTGACAGAAAGCTTTATGATCCTTATTAATGACCACATAATTCATTTGTTGCCACAGTCATGCGTATTAGGTCTTTTTTATTTCATAGGGCTTGTTTATACTTTTTTCTTCCTATTCTCAAATGTTCATAATTAGATGTGTTACATAATACCCTATATTTCCTAATTAGGACTGTAACATTATGTTTCTCAGTGACTCATTCATTGTCAAACCGACCCTTAGCAGAACAACTTTTATTTCCTCCTTTTATTTTCATATATATATATATTCCTGATTTTTTTAAAGCAAACTGTAGACTACTGTATCTTACAGATAGATCAGCATCCAAATTATCCTTATAGTACTTAAATAGTAGGATCAGCTCATTTGAACCATGTTCTTATAGTCACTGGACTATATAATTCTTTTCCTTTTTCTAATTTCTAAATTTTTCTCTGTTATGGAATTTATCTGTTCCTGAGTACAAAAAAATGTTGTAGGTGCCGTATTGGTCCTTTTAAAAACAGATACAGAAACAAATGATTTGATACCTTTTATTGGACCAACATGGATGTTACAGAAAAGAACAAAGAATTGCAAGAATTTTTTTTTTTTTGCACTTACAAGTGATACTTTCATGCATCATGTTTATATGTGTAGGTTAATTTGAGGCTTGATTTCAACTTGCAGTTATACCTAATTTCAGGATTTTGTCTCTCATTATCTATCCTTTAATATACCAGGACAATTGGAATGAAAGTTGTAAGCTCATCTTACATGTATTAGACAGAATGCCACTCCAAGGTTTTTTTTATCACTACAATGCTTTCTTGGCATACTGAGGCATTTTAAAATTTATGTGACAAGAACTCTCTGGCTGTAGAGAATTCTTGATAACCTTTGCCCTTCTGAGGCTCCTCAGTTTAAGGCATACTGGTGTTAATTAGCTTCTCTGACGTAATCTTCTATTATGTTTTAAATGTATATATTAAACCAATGAGAATTATTTCTGCTTTTTCTATATAATCCAGTGTTAATAGTATGGGATATTTGAAAAAACTGCCACAAAGCTTCTGAAGAAGGACCTGGTTGGTTCGAAAGCTAAAGCACTTTGTTCTTTTCTGTAACATCCATGTTGGTCCAATAAAAGGTATCAAATCATTTGTTTCTGGATCTGTTCCTGAGTGGAAGAGAATCTTGTGTCTTTGATGTGCTAAAAGACAAATAGGGAAGTGATCACTTTCTGGTTGACAAATTACCTACAGTATGTTCCAAAAATCAGGAGGTCCTCTCCCTACAGCCAAGTCTAACACAGATTCAGTTTTGGAAGTATAAAAAGTACCAACACCCTCAGGATCGCCAAGTAAGCGTCCATTTAGGGGAAAAATACAATTTATTTCCATAATCTTAATAAATTTTAGTCCATTAGTGTTAATTATCTTATCTTTGGAACTTCTTGGATATAAGTTATCAGATGGGTACATATAAGTTAAAATAGTATTATCATCAAGCGCATCATATGTTCCTATCCTCACATTTAAATCTCCCATAAGCAAAAACTAATCTTCTGGATATTCACAACTGAGTTTAAAAATAAGCTCCTCAAGTATATCCATATCTAGGGATTGTAAAGTTTTGATTTAGTAGGTAGAACATAGATATTACAAAGTACTATCATACATTTGTTTACCTTTACTTTACGGTTCATGCAATTATCCAGGCTGTGTGTGGGTGATGATGTGCGATATGGCCGCCACCACACATTGAGTCACTTCACTACCAGTCTAGCATTGCTTGTAAAGTGCTTTGGGATACTGTGTATGAAAAGCGCTATATAAATGCTGATTCTTCTTCTTCTTAAATCTTAGTATATGAAAAAAAAATAATTCTTAAGTACTGTAATTTGTGAAAAAACATTAATTTTAATAAACATGATTAAACCTCCTGCACATCTACCTAGTTTAGAAATTCTTCTACCAGGTGTATGATACATATGATAACGATTTAGCTTAGGCATTTCATCCTAAGTATGCCAAGATTCTTGTAAACAAATCACCAAAAAACCCTTTAAATTCTCAATGAACTCTCTATCAGAAACTTTTGATTTAAAGCCTGCAATGTTTCATGAAATAAAGGATAACCTCTGACACAAATCCAAACAGTTAGAACTGTCTAATAGTGCACCATCATTTGTGGAGCTAATATGAGAAATTGTTGACGGTCAATCATCATCTTCCAAACCAGTATTATGTTTTTTTAGATAAATAGCCTCCAAATTCTGAGTACAAATTTGCAGTCCCAGGCCATCATTTCTATGCAATGACCAAACATTCATAGGACTTGTTGAATTTCCATCTCCACTACAGGAGCCTATCAGAATTAATATTGCTTCTACAATATATATTCACATTCGATCCAGAATATCTGACCTTGCTAGTATTCTCTCACTAACCCATCTGTTACCACAGAGTAAATCAACCTGGCTATCACTGTGGAGACTCGGATGTCTGAAAGCATCCAAAATTCCATATGTTTCAAGTCTGATGCCAAATATATTAGACAAAAGATTACATATTTCAGTTCTGAGTTCTGTACTGGTTTCTCTGAACATTTTCTTTAGACTGAACATCAAGAGTGAGACAAGGCTATCATCCAGGGCTCCTACCTCTCTTGGTCCTCCTTACAATTTTCCACCAATTTAACTTGTAAGTTCCCAATTTTATGTTCTGATATATTTCTCCAAATGTAAGACAAGGTTCTCCTGTGGGTACAGTACACATCAACGTACCAAGACATGTTAGAAACAGGAGTATATTTAACTTCTGAAATGTCACTTTCCTCTAGGTTAAGACCCAGAATGTCTCTTAGGATATTCATAATTCTGGACTTCATAATTTGGTTATTTTCTTGCTCACCAGGATCACATAAAATACCTTTGAATCTTAATAGACTCAGAGAAACTAAGGGGACTGTTTTCCTACTTAGAACACTATCTTTGGGCAGCAGCTCTCTCTCCTCTGTTGGAGCGACTTTCCCTGAAGACATGGAATTTACCTTCTCCTCTGAGTTTGGATTGTGATTTCTAGTAATGAACTGTACCCAAATGTCTCCTGTTGCTGATTAATAATATTGGATTTTATGTCCCAGAAGGGCATTTCAGAAGTTAATTCGGGATTAATTACCCCTGTATTCACTTTGTCATGTACTTCTAGATTTACTACTGATGGTGTTAGACCAACCCAGTTAACCTTTTCTTCCTTGTCTTTATTTTTTATCACTTTCCTAACTTTCCTTGACCTCTGTCCTATGTGATGCATTTTTTCCTTCTTTATCACTAAGTCCATATTTTTTCCCCCAGATATTTTTTTCCTTATTTTTCCTTTTTCTTTTTTTTTATCAGTCTCCTGTTCTTTTTTCTTAAAAATTATAGATGAGAAATCTAGTCTTTTTTGTTGGTCACAAGGTACAACTTCCTTGGAGACCAACATAGAGACAGATGAGGATTCCTTGGTTGGATGACTATCCTGTAATAATCTAATGATATCATCCAGTCTAGCCCCATTAACAGCAATATGTAAGCAATAAGACCTGACAGGGTGGGCATTATTGGGAAATAATGGACTGCCTAGGTGTGTAATGAGGCCCGACGCCACAGGCAGAGGGCCTTATAGCCCCTGGAAGGTCCAGTATTTCCCAATAATGCCCACCCTGGAGGGTATTATTGTGCTTAGAAAATGGCTATCTTAGTAAGTTTTAATAAAGTGCTAAAAGAAGAGAGGAAATGGGCAGACAAAATGAATAGAATTAGTAAAAAAAAAAAAATATTGAAAAAGTAGTCCATATTTTTTAAAGCTGTTCCAGCTCCTGTTGCTCCTCCCCACAAAGACCATTCTGATCAATTGACTCCCCCAACACACACATACACACATCCACCTGAACAAGAAAATTCAAGTGTAGAAAAAATCCACCTAGCAGACTCTCAGCATCCTTTTTAAGTTCTGCCCCATTTTTGCACTTTCTGAAGTGCAAGCTACCTGTGTGTCATCACCTTTTGCAGTTGACAGGGAACAAGGAGACTCTGAATTACTTGAAAAGATCCTGACCCCCCCAATGTTGAGCAAAGCCCATCCCTCTGAGGCTGACTGGTGCAATAGACTGCAACATTACCCTTGTGTTGGTAAGTTAAGGACACAGCTTTTCTTTTTTTCCCCAAATGGAGGAGTCACACAGTGAAACCATATGGAATGGAACGGGTTGCCGTGGCCGCTTGCATTTTGAAACGGGCAGTGTGCTTGCACATAAACTGATGGATACTTCTACTGTTCTTGGGTGGAAATTGTAGGCAGTGCCTATTTATTAAAAGGCAGCTGTAGTAAGAAGTGCAGAGGAGATGAGTGGTGAAGTGGGGGGTGACCAGTAGCTCTTGCTAAGCAAGAGAAAAACATTGCAATGATTGCAGATTTTTCAGGGTGGTTGCAACCAATTAGAAAGTCAGCTGGGCACCACTGTAGAATGCTATGCAGAAAAGTGGCACTTGGATTGGCACTTACTTTTGACTGGGCATCTATTGAAAAATAGATGCCCGGGTTAGAAGTGGTTTTAGCCAGTCAGGAAACAGAACATAGTCTTGCCATTTTCTAATTACTTTTAAATTATCAATTGCCTCTCTAACAACTATAAATTGCTCCATAAGAATTAAATTGGCAGCATGCCGGTTCTTCATAATATTGATAATTTCTTGACTTACAGCAGTAGGATAGTATATTAAAGGTCCTTCCTTTTTTAAGACTGACCCAGAATTAGAGGCACTAACCACTCTTGGAACATGGTTTGCATAATTTATGATTTCCACTTTAGGAACTTTATTAATACTAATTTCTGAATCAAGGGCTTCCAGTCATTGAATAGTATTATGTAAATCCATCCTAATAATATCCAAATTGATGTTTTTGAAGACCTTATTAATAGAGTCACCCTCTTTAACAATACATTTAGGTGTACTCACTGATCCACTGGTATATGATAAATTATAATTTTCTATAAAAGAGACCCATCGTACCAGATCAAATAAAGTTTCTGTTAAAATCTCTTTTTTAATGTCAGTAACTTTAGACAGAGATAAACCCTTATAATCTTGGGGGACATTTTCCAAGTTAAGTGATTCTAGACTATCAGGCCTGTCAATTGCCTCCACAGTTGCTAAGTTCTACATAGTATGTGTTAGAAAATGGCCAGAATGGATTCTTGACCCTGATTGGCTGATACAGCCTCCTAGCTGGGCATTTATTTCTTAATAGATGCCCACCTAAAAGTAAGTACCAGCCCAAGTGCCACCTCACCACATACCCTTGCATAAGAGTGCTCGGCTTAGTTTGTCATCGGCTGAAAGCACTTGATTAAATTACAAATCCCTGCCATGTTTTTCTCTCGCTTAGTGAGAGCTACAGGACCCCCCCCAAACACTCGCTCCTTCAGTATTAACTCGCTCCCTCTTCATAAAAAACAAAACACTGCACTTATTCTGCAGTCAGGAAGAGTAGCAAAATGTTTTTTTTTCTCACAGCTGCACTCTCCCAACTGCACTCTTACAGTACGGAGCTTAACCAGAATTAAAATGAAGCTATTGCTCCGAACAGCTTCTCGGTGAGAAGCAGGATTTTTAGAACTGTACCATGCTACCTCCACAGATGCCAGAACTCCCTTAAAGCACAATACTCCCACAGTTATTCAATCAAATTTAAAATAAACACATCATTACCTCTAGTCTGTTCCTCATGGCACATACTTATTATCCACAGGTTGTGCACTCAACAGACACAACGTGCAACTGCAGACCAATTAAAAAAAAAATCATACAAAAACAAGACAAAACCTAAAAATGATGCCCACAAACTGCTACTGGATTTGTTCTTCACTTGGATGTGTGTGTGTGTGTGGGGGGGGGGGTGAGGTGATAGATGTGGGGAGCAGCAACAGGACCTGGAACAGCCTTAAAGAAACATGGACTACTTTTTCAGAACTTTCGTTTCTGCTAATGCTATTCATTTTTTATAATCATTCCCTCTCTTCTTTTACCACTTGATTAAAACTTAGCAAGAAAGACATTTTCTAAGCTCAATAATACCCTTTAGGGTGGGTATTATTAGGAAATATCAGACCTTCAAGGGGCTATAAAGCCCTCCACCTGTGGCATTGGGCCTCATTACACCCCTAAGCAGTCCGGTATTTACCAATAATACCCACCCTGTCAGGTATTATTGCTTACTTAAATTACCTTTATTATTTTTATTACTCAATGAAGTGGAAGACAGGGAGGGAGTCTATGTTAGATTTGTTTGTAATTCTGTATCTACGAATCCTACCTTTTCCTCCAGGTCAGACATCGAATTAACATTTTTAACATTTTATTATTATAATGAGATGTAATATGAGTCTGAATAACCTGTCTGGTTTGTTTAGTTGAAACAGGGAAATCCTGGTGTAAAACATCAGCACCTAAAGTACAGTCTCATAATTTTTTCTTTTTATTAACTTTGATAACAAACCCATCAATTCTACTTTGTTTATTCTTAACTTCTAATTTCTTTGGATTTTTTTTTGCTTTGTTTGGGTTTCATCAAAGTAGCTTCTGCTTCAAATGACTTAGCTTCTGGATTCAGAGAGGAAGAAGGGACCTCACTGCTACCCCCTTCCAAGAGGACATTCTCCTCCAGCATCATCTCTTATTGGGATAGACTTTGTGCTCTTGTTAATATTATCTTGGAGAATTTATCTTAAAATAAAAATAAATATTGTATTCCACAACTAGAATCCAATAAAGTCAAACCAATTTCAGACCTATAAGGTTTAAAAGTTTAACACCTGACAGGTGCGAAAAAGTACCTAAAGTGTCTAGAACATTTTAACAATCTAATCAATATAAATCAGTATAAAATAATTATATTCAAAACAAGTCTGTTTCACAGTAAACAAAAACAATTTAAAACAAAAAAGACAACATAAAAAACAAATGTCCAGCGTATCCTACAAAGTTTCATTTAAATCATTAAAATCCATGTAAAGTATCACCAGAAGCTTCAAAAGGTGCCAGCTTATCCACCACAAGATGTTCAATGTTGATTCTGCCCATATCTAGTGTTCTAGTTTCACAGCCTGGATGCAGAGAGTATTGCAGCTTTAAAAGGAAAAGTCCCAAAATGAACTCAAATGGTCACAAGCAACACAATCTGAAATCAATTTTTCCATGAAGCCTCTGATGAAAAGCCAGCACTATGCTCTCAGATGGAACTGTAGGATCCTATTGAGGTAAACAGTCAATAGGCATCTCTTCACAAAATAGCAGCAAGCCGTCTCAAAGCCAAATCTCGATGAGAATTTTAACAACAGCTGATTATACTCATGTGAATAATGATTATTTTGCCTCTGAGGTCACACAGTCTCACAGCTCCATTTTTCTCCATGAAGGAGTCCAACCACCCAGCAGAGGCTTAAAAATTTAGAAACTTAAAAGCTCACTGTTACTTCAGCTTTGGTTTCAGAATGCGCATAAACAATAAAGAAAACAGGACTTTTCGAGGAAGCTCAAAAAAGCTTGCCAGCAAACCAATGATGGTACTACATATTTTGTCCTTCATTTCTCTGAGCCTTGCTAACTGGCCACTAACAGGGTAGTCTTCTATCTAGTTTGTGTTCTGCACCCACCCACCCTCAGTACAAGTATAATATAAAGTGTTGAGCAGTAAATCCAGGCAAATATACCTGTGCTAAATTGTTTGCTGTTTGCATGCTGCAGATGATTTGAGGAAACAGCTGAGGCTGTCTTCCTGTGAAATAAAACATGATATAAGGAAGTATTTGATAGCTTTAGAAAAGGAGATGTGTGAAGACTATATAAACTATAAAACTACATACAGAATAACAGTTAAAATAGATCCGGGTTTTCTTTAGAAGAACCTATGCTTTTTAAAGGGAGTTAGTACCTGGAAACTGGGAGTTCAGAAGCTCCTGGGTCTGTATTCCTGCTACTGCTACATCAGCAGCTGCAGCCTTTTTAGAAAGGTGTTCCCCCCCAGTGTTCCCTTAGGGAAGGGCTGGCCCTTAATTGCATTAGTATATAGGGAAGGCTTGGGTCTTGCCCTGCCAGGAAGTGACTAGTCTAGAGGGAGGAACTTTCTGAAAAGGATATTCCTCTATATTTTCTTGTGTTTATGCTTATGAAAGGGGTTTAGCACTGTGTAACAATTGCCCCTATATATCCTGTATATTTCCTTGAACAGAATGCAGCTGTGTGAATTATAAACCTAATATTCCTCTAACTGTTTATTTAATAGAACATGATTGACAGATCACATGACACCTGAGCAGTATATAAGGGCTGCTCCAGTAACCTACAGTTAGTTTACTTTAGGCTGAGAAGCAGGGAGCAACTTCGGGGAAAAGCAGTGTGGAGCCAGAGAAGCAGCCAAAAGTGAGAAAGACATGCCAGTTCTGAATTACTGAGATTCTGGTTACCCAAGGGTGAAGGTGAGGCATGTTTAAGGTGGAGCTCAGGTTGAAAGTCCAGTAAAGCCTAAAAGCAAGGAGGAATCACTGTGACCTAGGATTGTCCCTGGACCTCCAAAGGTCAGGTTTGGGCTACCTGGATGCTAGAAGCTGCTCACCCAGAATTTACCAAAGAGAGAGGACTCAGACTGGTGAGAACTGCAGAGGCCTGAGTGTGCAAATACTCAGACTGCAGAGGAACTTGGAGAAACTCAGGGGGTATTGGTAGGGTGGCCATACCATGTGATGGGGTCAGTTCCTGGTCTCTAGAGGACATCATAAGGTCCACCTGCAGTGCTATAGTGAGAGGTCTCCTAGCTAAGCTCCCAGCCCATACTCTTTATTGTTTTTATGTTTGCTTGCACGCATATGCAAGAAACATAGTGCCATCATCCGGGTTTTCGAAGGTGTGTCACCCCTCTTCCAATTCACTCAGTGTGTTTGCAGGTGTGGCCACAGTTCTCCAATGACTGCTGCAGCTGTCTATGACAGCTGTTGAAAATGCAGTGCTATACAGTTGAAAGGAGAGCTCCGCTTCAGTGAACAGCGCTCCCCCCCCTGCGCATAGCACGCATATTGTGTGCTCATCGCTCCCCCACAAGCACACAATGTATGGCCAATGGGGGTGCCCAATCCCCCGTCGGCTCCAGGCCCCCACCCAAAAAAAAGCTTTCCAGGTGCCACGCTAATATAGCTTGGAAGTTCAGTTAACAGTTTAGAACAGCATACATCATGTTCGCTCACACATCAAATCAAATGACATTCATGGTTTTCTGGTGCTAGCACAGTTACCCATTGTAGCTGTCATTTTTGTAACCTTCTTATATGTTCAGTGTGTTGGTGACTCAAGTAATGGCTGAAGCAATAACCTAAATGGAATTACTTTGCTTTCATGTTCACGCAGAGGTTTGTTATAAAGCTTCTCAGTATGGCTGACGGGGGTGCCCAATCCACCGTCGGCTCCATGCCCCTCCCTAAAAAAAACCTTTCCAGGTGCCACGCTAATATAGCTTGGAAGTTCAGTTAACAGATTAGAACAGCACACATCATGTTCGCTCACACATCAAATCAAATGACATTCTTGGTTTTCTGGTGCCAGCACAGTCACCCATTGTAGCTGTCGTTTTTGTAACCTTCTTATGTGTTCAGTGTGTTGGTGACTCAAGTAACGGCTGAAGCAATAACCTAAATGGAATTACTTCGCTTTCATGTTCATGCAGAGGTTTGTTATACAGCTCCTCAGTCTGAAACTTTGTATTCCAGTAAGCACTGGAATTGGGTTTTGTCTATAGTTAGAGGAAAGAAATAACCCCGAAGCAAGCACGTCAATTGCAGATAAGTAATGCTTACAGAATACTGATTTTCTGTTGGGAAGCTGTACAACAGTGGAGACTATTGAAAATATAATTGTATCCTGTATTTTGTAGTCAAATAATTATCTTTTTATAAGCATTACATGAAAAAAGAATCAAATTCTTATACTTTATTTGCCCTGTTTAGCCCAGAGGTACGATCTTGTTTCCATTTTTTCATTTGTTTACCATATGAACACTGAAGCACAGGACGGTTAAGCAAATATGTCTCCCCTCAGTCAATGGCTGTAGTGCAGGGATTCGAACCTCTAACCTCCCCGGTTCACCTTCTGTGATCTAACCACTAAACTAACATACTTCAGAAAGTTTTAAACATAAACTATAGTATCTGGAAGCATTTTGCCATGCAAAGCTGTATACAGTAATTACCTGATAGTGTTCTGTTTGCTGGAGTACAACAAGCAATAACAAAGTGGTGAGTGATTACATACAGAAGGATGCTGCATTTAATAACCTGCAGCAATAATTTCAGGTCAGATTTTATTAATCAGCTCTGATGTTTGACAGTTAAAAAGGTCGATAAACAATACAAAGACATCACATCATAGTAATACAGATTGGTCATATCAAAATCGAAAAGAAAAATAAATACAGAAAAAGAAAAAAAGCAAAAACAAACCATAAGCAGTCCCAGACTCCTGCATGTTAACAATATTTTTCTAACTACTGTATGGCAGTTATTAACATAGTTAATTATGACATTCACTGTAAATTGTCAGTTATTGCCATGCTACTCCAGCAAAATGAATGTTATTATAATACCACTGGAAATGAATAAAACAAAAACAAATTGCGGAAGAATGAAAACACAAGGGAAGCTCAGAGGGGACTATAGCTTTTAACATTTATTTGAATACTGAAGTGGTGGAGAGTTGGATAACTGACAGCATGTGTGATTCCTTGTGTGCACAACTAAGGGAGTGCAGGGTATTAAATAGGCTAGCAGTATTGATTAGCAGCTCTGCACCTGGAAGTGCTAATCAGCTGTGATAATGTACAGCACATGGCACAGATTGATTAGCAAAATGACAAGTACTTTATTATTCTGAATGCAAAACCTGAATAAAAACATAAAAAATGTTTAGCAGTCCAGTGTTATGCATTCGGAAAATGGTTTGTATTACCCTGTGATATGTGTAATGTTTTGCTATGCTGTATCGGCCATTTAATACCCTGGAGTGGTTTTCAGTGAGTGATAGTGGGCATGTTTTTGATTTGCATAACTGCTTGGACTAGTGGCTAATCTGGGGCCTGAAGATGTCAGTGCATTCTGTTATGTTATCTCTTAATTCTGATTATTTCTTAGTTCTGATTGGCTCTGGATAGATGCCTCTCACACACAGGGATGATTTACGTGCTAAGGCATGCGATGCTATTCCTGCTAATGGCATGATCCTCAAAAGGGTCCCAACCCCTCCATACATGTGTATGGCAAGGACATAGCACAGCTTTTCCCCGATGTGGGGGATGCGCAGCATTGGGGTACCTGGGACATTCCACAACAGAGGAAACATGCCCCTTCCACACCTGATCTAGCCCATGTGCCTTATGTGCGTGTGGGCGGGATGGGTGTAAACTTGAGGACCTGGGCTGTTATGGTGCCCCATCTTCAAAATAACCTCAGTGGTGCAGCTCTATGCCTGCCTAGGATTAGTAGTAGTGACTATATGCCCCTTTCAGCCCGGCCACATACCATGATTCTGGACCTGATTGCCCCACTCTCCTCTAATCCTAGGAGCTTCTGAGTGGGATGGGAGCATCAATGGCACAGGCTCGTGATTTCTGAATATTAAGGCATTTGTGGTGGGGATATAGTAGTCCTGGTGAACTGCTTTTTCAACCACACGCCCTGTACCCTGCGGTTGCATGCATCCACTTGCACACCAGCAAGGCATCCAACAGGATGCTAGGGGACCGCTCTGCCCACACCTGCCATCCCCTGCTCGCACCAGTGGAACAGGGAGATGGTGGATTGAGAATGCTATGTGGATGGGCATGGAATGTGCAAGTCCAATGAGTATTGTGTTTCCATCCACCTATGTGGATCAGGGCTGAAGTCGGCAACATCAACAGTGGGGTGTATGTAAAGGTCCTAGTAGTACTGCCTGCTGATCCACTTGCATTCTGTTGCCGACTTATTAGGAATGACGATTACATGCATCATTAGCATGTAAATCATGCTAGTGTAACACAGCAATTTAAAATAAAATGAAGAAACAGTGCCCCCATCATTACGGCAACAAATTCTGTTCTATGGAGCCGTTTTTTGCACCTTAAAAAGCAGCAGTCCCTGGACAGAATGAGATGGGCCTGTGGGCCTCTCTCTGTTGTCATTATTTACGTATCGCTATTCTGAAATTTAGCAGATACATTATTGATGCTAGGATTCGTGGATCCTGAATATTTGGTAATAATCGCTTCAGAGTTTAAATATCCTAGAAGGTTAAAATAACATACATGTATCGTTTTAAATACTTTTTTTTCCTCTTTCCTCTCAATAGCATAAATGGGCTGTGAATTCAAACTTGAAAGTTTCAGGTTAGGTAGAGTTTAAAATAACACAGCAAAGAAACCTGCACAATCCACCAAAAGCTCTCAAAAATTATTTTTTAACAACAACAGCAAAAAAACAAATAAGCTTAGCAAGGTGTGTCAGAGAGCTCAAATTAAAAACGATGCCAAGGGTGCTGATACAGGCACAACTGGTTTTTTCGCATGCCTGCTTCCTGTAGCAGACTGGTTCACATTACTTATGCATTTTATAAGCCCCAATTAAAGCAACATACAATTGATAGAAATACAAATATATTACAATGTGAAGCACACTGGATAAAAACCAGTAAAGGCACCAGGCAGCTGTGATAGAAGATTAATTTCTCTATACTTCCAAATCTGCAAGTACTGCTGCTCATAATGTCTATTAATAAATAATCACAGAAATCTGCCTGTGCTAACACCTGCCTAAGCCGGCAATCCTTTGGCTTTGCATATAAACAAAACATTCTATTTTGTTAGCAGGCAACAGCCAAAGTACAAGAAGAAGATCTAGGGCAAACTGAGTTCATGTTAAACTGTGATTAGTAGCCCAGGATACCTAAAAGAGAAAAAAAAAACACTTGTGCATAACAAAGCCTGTATAATGCATCTGTGCATTAGTGCATACCAATGGATGAGCTTATAATACGCATTCACAATCTATGTTTTGTTTAGACCAAAACATAAAGTTTGGATAATAGGAGGTCTTCAAAGGTCACATGGGTACTAATATGCTCATAATTCTAAAAGTGGGTCTAAAGATATTGTATATAGTCAGATTGCATAGGAACAGAATTTTTCAGCACATAAGGACCCCTTAGTCTACCTAGTCTTCCGATTTGTCACTGGCTATACTGTCACCACAGACATACGAACATACAAACATATGAAGAAGCCAGCAGAAGAAGTCCATTTGGTCTATCAAGCCTGCTTGTGTTGCAGGGTCCACAGCTTGAGCTACTGTCTATTCCTGCCCCCTCTCCCCATATTCCCATCCTTCCTACCCATGACCCTTGCCCTCCCCCTATACCTGTCCCAGACCCTACCTGATCTTTGACTACCCCCCCACTTCCTAATCAAGATTTCCTTGTGCCTATCCCATGCATGCTTGAAGCCATCTGCTGTTTCTGGCCCCACTATCTCCACTGGAACACTGTTCCAGGCATCCATCACTCTTTCATTGAATTAACCACTTCCTCACATCCCTCCTAGTTCTCTTGTTCTCGTGCACCCTTTTCCTCTGAAAATTTCTCCCCTCCTGTACCTTATTCTCCTGAATTAGATATTTATAAGTCTCTATTATGGCCCCCTCCTTCCTTCCAGGGTGTACATATTGAGATCCCTCAGTCTCTCCTTGTAGAGCTTCTGATGCAGCCGCTGCACAATTTTAGACTAGTTGCTCTCCTCCAGATGGCCTCCACACTGTCTATGTTCTTTTGAGATGTGGTCTCCAGCAATGGACACAGTACTACAAGTGAGGTCTCACCAACTATCTACAAAGTAGTAACACCACCTCTCTCCTTCTGCTGGTGCTACCCCTATCTATACACCCCAGCATCCCATTTGCCCTCCCTACTATTTACATACTAAGAAGCCAGCAGATTAGGCCCTATGGTCTATCGAGTCTGCTCAATGATAAGTGCCTTCCCAGGGCATCGTTTTAAGCCCCCCTTCCATCCCTGCAAGGTCCCCATTCCCCAGCGGGGCTCTGGGATGAACCCTCCCCCTATACCTATCCCAGCCTTTCTTGAATCCCTCCACAGTTGTAGCAGCAATGTCCCTCTTTTAGTAGGGATGCCAAAACTGCATGCAGTATTCAAGGTGTGGTCTAACCAGGCAACTGTACAGTGGAAGGAGCACCCCCCAACTCCTTGAGATTATCTCTCTGGCTATGCACCCCAGCATTTTATTTGCTTGGGCCACAGCCCTTGTACACTGCTCTGAGTTATTCATTTTGGCATCTACCACCACCCCAAGGTTCATCTCCCCTCTAGAAACTCTGCAGTGCCTCTCCCCAGGTGTATACATGAGCCGGGTTTTTGGCCCCCAGGTGCAGAACCCTGCATTTCCCAGCATTAAACTTTAGCTTCCAGGCTCATGACCACCTTCCCAGAGTCTCCAGGTCCTCCTGGAGAGCCAGCTTCCCCTCCTCCCCTTCCATCACCACCCACAGCTTTGAGTTATCGGCAAAGATGCTCATCCCACACTGTATGGCCAATGGGGGTGCCCAATCCCCCGTCAGCTCCACGCCCCGCCAAAAAAAAGCTTTCCAGGTGCCACACTGGGAACTCACCCCAGCATGGCAAAAATTGTTATGGCTGATGGGGGTGCCCAATCCCCCATTGGCTCCAGGCACCCCCCCAAACAGCCTTCCAGCTGCCTTGCTGGGAGCCCACCCCAGCGTGGCAAATGTCCCGTGTCGTCTTCCTAAAAAAACCCAAAAAAACCTGTAAACAAAAAGACGTTCCCTCGGCGGTCTCCCTGCCCACCTGTGCCCACTCTGCCACTCCACACCCCCACTTCACCCCATACTTACTTCCGGAGCTCAGCACGACGATCTTCGGTGGATCGGGAACACGTCTGCACTCTTCAAAGCAGACCGCGAACTGAGGAAATGCCGATAAACTGTATAATGGAATAAATAGGGTTTTTTCAACTTTGATGCATATCTCAGGCATTTTTTGGAATTTTGGCACCAAATTTTCAACATGGGGTTTTTGTGACCCCTCCTCATGAATTCTGGAACTGTCATGGTGTTAATCAGGCCCAAAGGGTGATTTACAGCGGTCACTGTGCGAGAATCACCTTCCGAGACTGATTAAGGAAATAGACAGTGCCATATCATAAGGTGGGCTCTCAAAAAGCCTTTGTTGCAAATTTGGTGAAAAAATTCCTAAAAATGACTGTTTTATGAGCATGCATTGTGCAGTTCCTATGCACACTTGTAAGTTCGCAAATTTTTAATATTTGCACTCCGGATTTTCAACATTGCCATTTTACCACACCTCCGTATGAGCAGTACAGCTGTCATTTTTCACATCTCGCCCAAAATGTGTTTCTGCACATGTAGCGCACAATGGCACAGTTGGTGTGATCAATCAATGTTTGGGACACATTAACAAAAATCACAGTGACGCTGGTCATGAACAGAGGTCTCAAAATGGCTGTGTTGAAAATTTGGTGACAAAAGTCCATAAAATGACTGTTACGAGTGAGCATTGCGCAGTTTCCATGCACCCGCGTAAGCTCATGAATTTGTAATATTTTCAGTCCAGATTTTCACCAGTGGCATTTTCCGCACTTCCTTATGAACAGTACAGCTGTTATTTTTCACAACATGGCGGAATGTGTTTTCACACTTTCAGCACAGAAATGCATGGTCGCTGTGGGAAATCATTGTTCGGGACAGATAAAGAAAATCACAGTGACACTGTTCATGATCAGAGGTCCCAAAATGTCTGTGTTGACAATCTGCTGTAAAAATCCCCAAAATAATTACATACGGGTGTCGTTGCACAGTTTCTATACTGCCCTTCAGTGACTTCACCAGTTTTTAATATTTTCACTGCAGATTTTCAACATTGCCATTTTTTACACCTCCCCATGAACAGTACAGCTGTCATTTTTCACATCCTGTTCGGAATGTGTTTTTGCACCTGTGGTGACAAATGCCGTAGTCACTGTGCAAAAACAGCTTTTGGCTAACAAACTGATATTGCCACTGTTCATGAGGTGGGGGTCACAAAAAACCCATGTTGAAAATTTGGAGTGAAAATGCCAACGAATGCCTGAGGCATTAGGGTTTCCGACCATAACGCTCCACCCTGTAGAGAATGACAGGCATCAGGGTTGTGACTTGGGATTGTTGCCTACAGTGCTCATACCACTCCACCCCCACCTATACCCTGCAGCCACTGAGAGGCATCAAGGTGTGCCTTGGACTCTTCAACCCCAAAGTTCACCCCATTCTCCTATACCGCACCCATCTCACCATATTTCCTGATGGAATGGGGTGCGCATAAGGGCCAAAGACCCCAAGGCACACCGTGACACTTGTCGGTGTCTGCAGGGTAGGGTGTGGTGAAATGGCATGGCCATTATGCCTGATGACCCAAAGGCACACCCCAATGCCTGTCACTATCTTCAGGGTGGTGATGGGGTTGGCTTCAGTTCAATACTTCACTGCCATTCCTATTATGCAGCTCTGTAACTCCTACACTACCAGTGCCAATGCCAGCAAGCAAACATTCAACATTGACAAATGCTTGTTTTTTATAGTATCCTGACAAAAGTCTGCACCTGAAAATACCACCTGTACATAACTGGCAATAAAACAACACCTCAGGGAGTTTTGCACCATATTTTATGATTCCTGCTGTTTTCTGAAACTAAACCCCATGACACTTCCATAGCCATGAAAGCAGCTATCACAGCCCAGGTACAGAACAACTGTGGAACTGTGTTAGCCTGTCACTGCTTATGCAATGACTGCACCACCCACCCCCACTCATTTTTACCTTTATAGATAGCCTATGTCATGTGATCAATCATGTCATGTGATCAATCTTATGACCGGTCATCCCTGAAACAATCAACCAAGTTTCCATTTAGCAGTTTATACTACATGGCCACTAGGAGTCACTGTTGTGCCTGACTCTTTCCTCCTAGACTGCTAGTATAATTAACTCTTATCTGTGCTGGATAGTGCTCCTTTTCAAGGCTTCTCTCTACTTCCCTGCCCACCTCTAGTGAAACCCCCACCACCTGCCATGTATTTCTACCTGGGTTTTGAACTCTCGACTGTCCACACCACAGGCGGTGTCCCTCATTTCTAAGCCATCTCAGAGGTGCAATTACACCTTGCTTGTCAAAATCCTTATCCTCTCTGTCTCTCCCCCCACTGTATTCCTTAGACTGCTACTGGTGATCAGTAGATATAACATGCAATCTGAAGCCTATCTTGCTCCCTGTTCTGGCAGCCTCACTGCTAGGCACTCTGCTGTGGTTTTATTTCTGTGCCCTCTGTATTTGCTATTGAACAAATGTGTCAAACCCGCTGCATGCCCTACCAATGACCAGTTGCCCCCCCCCACCGTTACATAGATGGGAACTAACTCTGGCAGGCACCTTATTTTATGCTATTCTCTTGAACCTCAAAAGACAGCAACTTGGTCTTTTCTTGTTCTCCCTCTCCTTATCACCCCCACTACTGCCCCCCCCCTTACTACCCATTTCTCTCCCTGCTGCTGATGGTAGGTGATATGGAGAGTAACCCTGGCCCCTTGAAGATCCCTATTGCCCATTCCCACACTATGCGGGTCAGCTCCCCAGGGCTTAAGATTTCCCCACCCAAACATAGGCAGCCTCCCATCCATCTGGATAGCCCTCTACAAGCCACAAGTCCTCGGTCTCACTGAGACATGGTTGAAACCACACATCTCTGATGATGCTTACCAACTGCTGGGCTACTCCCTACTGCACCATGATCACCCTGGGAAAAAGAAGGGTGGTGGTGTTGCTCTCTACATCCGAGAAACCCTAACAAGCCACCCATGTTCTCTCACCTCACCTCATCTCTCATCATCTCACCCCGACTGTCCCTGTGAGTGGCTCATCTCTGAGTGGACCTTGGGCTAATCCAAAAAATTGTACCTTGTCTGTTGCTACAACTCCCTGAACAGGGGTACACCTGGCCTAGTTAATCATCTGTCTGGGCTAGGCCAACTCTGTCCTCACAGGGATGCCATTCTTCTCAGTGACTTCAACCTTAATTGGTTATGCTCCCAGGGACATGACTACACTAACCTACTCAAACAACACAACCTGGTGCAAATTATCTCAAACCCCACCAGGCACATGGAGCTTGATGGTGGCCATGCTGGGCCAGCCGTTGGAATAGCGAGCAGAGACTGTATAGTATAGTGTAGTACATTTTAAGTGCATTTTAAGTGCTTTATTTATTTTATCTGATGTTGTGACCCAAGATGGAGTGTGTTGGTTAAACGTTAAACTGCAGGATTTGTGAAGCACTAAAAAACAGGAAGATCACAGTTGCAGTCGAATGTTTTTATTTTTCTTCGATTAGCTACCTACAAGATTGGGATTTCCTGCAATTGGGGCAGCGTATTGACTTGTGGAACTGCAATTGGGGTAGTAGTGTATCGACTGGTGGAACTTTTTAGGATTCTCTGGGATTACTATGAGACTGTTTTTTGAACGGGACTGTTGGTGAGGAGGCTGAATTGGATTATTTGAGAGACTGACTTTTGGATTAATACTTCAGTGACTTAGAGTTTTTGAAGAAACCCCTAGCTGGGACCCAAGTTGCCCGTGAGTGTGTAGTGTGTTGCTGAGTTGGCCGGTAGTGGAGGATTGCTGCTGGACTGGTTGGCCTGATTGGTTACCCTGAGGTGGGTGTCAGTTCTGGGGACCTCACCTGGGGGGATTGGGGGTGCTGACTGAAGGGTGGACATCATTCTTGTTCCTTGTGATCACCGTGGGCCGCTCTAAGGCAGAGTGTTTAAGTGGTGGTTAACCACCTCTGGTGGTTAAGTGGGGGTAAGTTCCCTAAGTTCAGGCATCTGCCTTGGTGGGGGCCAGGATGAAATTCCAATTTGGAGGATTCCATTTTTTAAGAAAGAGGAACATCTTCAGTGGCCAGTGATCTAGAACAGTGAATGTTGAAGCCTTCTTGCATAAACTTGATATGTACATTGGTGTTTACATAATTATTTGGAAAGGTAGTGAGAGTGCCTGTTCCTTCATGGTTTAATTTGAATTCATAGTGTGGCAATGAGAGGGCCATGATATACTTTGGACAAGTTTTATGGAGGAGGGATAGGTGGGAGCTCCCCCACCCCACCCCATCATTTACAACATTGATGTAAGAAAGCCTTGGATATTTTTGCTGGCTGAGCCAATACTTTGGGTCCGGAACATCTATTCTTCGAAACTTATTGCCACGTGGGAGGTGGCGTGGGAAGTTTTTGTAAATAGCCCCTTCCTTTTCCTGCAGTGGTGAGAGCACTGTGGGGAAGGGGGTGGAGAAACAAAATCAAGGACATGAAAGAGACTTGTAGGAATTCTTTCTTTTTTGTGGACAGTATAGTAATACAGAGTTTCTGGGGGTTAATTTATTGTATGTTTTTAAGTTAAGGGGGGTGGAAGGGTATTGATTGTGTGGGGTGTGAATGATTATTAGGTCATTGGAATGCTTGAAATATGTGTTGGGGTGTTAGAGAGACAGTCAGGCAGTACACCCCCTCAAGACTTAGGGATCTCCATCCTTTTGAACTACCTCCACTTACCTCGGACGTTTATCATAGATGTCGAGTTTTTGGCATCTTGAGACGAAAGAGCGGAAGGAGACGGGGATCCTAGAACTCTTGGGGGGGATGGGAGAGGAGTGGGCGGATAGGGACAGTGAAAGCCAGGAGACACCCTAGGGTGAAATGGGCACAGGACCGAGGTTCTCCTTGCTTAGTACCCATACCCAAGGGCTCTGACATTGTCAGGTGGGAAGTGGGGCCATCCTTGGACTCCCATCCCTTTTGGGTGGGTGTTAAGCAATGTCAGGTCGATTAGGAATAAGACCGCAGTGGTTGTGTTTCCTCTGTCAACCTGGCTTGCATCACCAAGACCTGGCTGGATGAAAATGCAGGCCCTATTTTGGAATCTGCAGTTCCGGCTGGGTTCTCGGTGATTCACCGCCCGAGAGTGGACCATAGGGGTGGGGGGATTGCAATCTGTTTTAGACAGGATCTAGATCTCAGGGAGGTGCCAGTTGGAGACACCAACTCCTTTGAGTGTATTGTGGGTGCAGGTGCAGGTACTAGGACCCTTCTCATCTACCATCCACCAGGTGATGGTAGGGAGTTCCTAAAGGAGGGCATGGACTTCATCGGTGAAATGGTATTGGAGTCTCTCAGATGGTTAATTCTGGGGGACTTCAATGCCTAGATAGACAATGAACTCTCGCCATTTGGACAAAACTTCCTCCAATTGATGGATTCATTGGGCCTGTCACAGGTTATTACCTCTGCAACCCATGAGGGAGGGTGCACATTGGACTTGGTGTTCCATCTGGGGATGGAGTTTTCCGATGTGGAGGTGGAACCAATTGGTTGGTCTGACCATCACGCCCTGAAGTTCAGCTTCACAGCCCCCTGAAATAGGTCCCCCTAAGGAGTTAGTGCAGTTCCATTCTTTGAGAGGGGTCATCTCAGAAGACCTAATGATGGAGCTGGACTTCTCGGGATTTCCAATGTATAGCACTGACCCAGGGCCCCTGGTCCTGGCCTATAATAGGGCGGTGGTAGGGGCCCTGGATGTCATTGCTCCAGTTCATGTTTGTCCACGTACTTTATGCCCAGGGGCTTCCTGGTTTAATGGGGAGGTCTGTGAGCTGAAGAGGCAGGGACAAAGACTGGAAATACGCTGGCGGAAAACTCACCTGGAGGTGGATAGGCTTGGATTGCTTGATCATTGTAAGATCTAACAATCAGCAATTTCCCATAAGAAGGCAGAGTTCCTGTCCAGGGAAATTGCTACAGTGAGGAATAGACCAACCCAGCTCTTCAGGACCGTGGACAGATTGTGCAATCCAGCCTGTCTACAGGCTGGTTGAGCGTTGTCACAAATACAGTGTGAGGAGTTTGCAAAATTCTTTGCTGACAAGGTATTCACCTTCAGGCATGAGATCAGCCAGCGCCCTCCCATTGGGCCTTGCACTGATCATTCGGGTGGTACTAATGCCCAGTTGACTTGGTTCACCTTGAGCCAACCAGCAGTCATGGATATAATGAGGATCATTCTGACTTTGCGACCTACCTACTGTGGTTTGGACCCGGGCCCTACACGCTTACTAGTGGGGTGTGTAGAGGTTATGGGCCCGGTCCTGGCTGGGATAGTGGCAGTTTCATTAGAGAGAGGGATCTTTCTGGATCCCTTAAAGGAGGCGGTGGTACACCCCCTTTTGAAAAAGCCCTCTCTTGATCCCGACTGCCCGGCAAACTACAGACCGGTCTCTAACTTACCCTTGGTAGGGAAAGTAATTCAGAAGGTGGTCCCTCTGCAGCTGGAGGATCATTTGATCAGCCACAATATCTATGACCCTCTCCAGTCCGGCTTCAGGACTGAGACAGCCCTTGATCGGGTACTAAATGATCTCCTGATGGCGAGAGATCGGAGCTCTGGTTCCATCTTGGTTCTCCTGGATCCCTCTGCAGCATTTGACACCGTGGATCATGGGGTGCTGCTCATTTGCCTATGATTTTTCTGTGGACTGAGGTAGGCAGTCCATAGTTTTGATCTTTCCTTGAGGGCAGATCACAGAGATTGGTGTTGGGGATTTATTCCTCTGCCCCTCACTGACTGCTCTGCGGGGTTCCACAGGGCTTGGTGCTGTCCCCCATGTTATTTGCAGTGTATATGCTTCCATTGGGGGACATTATAAGATGGTATGGGCTGAAGTTCATTGTTATGCTGATGATTCTCAGCTCTACCTGTCTTTTGTGCCTGAACAGGAGTCTGATTCCATCACAGTGTTTAATAACTGCCTGCTGGAGATACAGGAATGGATGAGTACTAGTTGGCTTCGGTTGAATTCAGGAAAAACTGAAGTATTGGTAGTGGATCCTGGTTTTAGAACAACAGGGGTATGAGTGAGGAAACCCTCTGGTTTATATCTTGAGGGAACCCCGCTTATGGCCTCTGGCCAGGTGCGTAACCTGGGCATGATATTTGATGAGGGTCTGACCCTGAGGATGCAGATGTCGGCTGTAGTCAAGTCTGCCTTTTTACACCTAAGGAATATAGCCCGGGTGAAGCATTTGGTCCCGTCCGAAGATCTTCCTATCCTGGTCCACGCCTTTGTTACCAGTCATTTTGATTACTGCAACGCCCTCTATCTAGCGCTGGAGGGGTGGATATCCACCGCTTGCAGCTTCTGCAGAACGCGAAGGCCAGGTTGTTGACAGGAATCTCTAGATCCAGTCATATAACACCCGTGCTGCATGAACTGCACTGACTGCCTATACAATGGCGGATCACCTTCAAGATTGCATTGCTGACCTATAAGGCTCTACACGATTTGGGACCTCACTACCTGAAAGAACTCCTGGTGCCTTACTGCCCCTCCCGCTCACTCTGATCCTCTGATGAGGGATTGCTAGAGATTCTCAGGGTATATCTAAAAACATCTGGAGGAAAATCTTTTGCCTTTATGGCACCTACCCTGTGGAATGCTCTACCTCGCCAGATTCGAGATAGCCTGACCATGGAAGGTTTTAAAAAACATCCCAAAACATTCCTATTTAATCAGGCATTCTCAGGGATTTGATAACTGACTGTTATTGATTTGTTATTGGTTTTAGTGATTTTTAGATTATATCGTATTTAAGCTGTGTGAATTATTGTAAAAGTGCCCTGAAATCAGGAAGGACGCTTTAAACAAATACATTTTATTACTTACTTACTACAACACCCACACCCAAAATCACTTGCTTCTTGATTGGGTGGCCACAAACAGGGAGTAAAGGTACTCCAGGCAGGGACCTTGTCTGACTCTGTCAGCCACTACTCCCCTACATATATTCTCTGGACCACCAAAACCAAGCTTCCTCCCCCCAAATATCTGTCCTTATGTAATTTTAACAACCCCAACACCATTAACCTCTTACAGGATGTCTACACTGTAAACTGGTCAGCTCTTTACTCCCTGACTGATGTGTTGGCAGCAGTGAACTTCCTCACTGATGCCCTCATTAGGATTCAGGATAGCCACTTCATACTTACTACTAGAAGAGTGAGAGATGGCTGCACCAGATGGATCACAAAGGAGCTCCTGGCCCTCATGAAAGAATGGGATTCCAAATTTATTTATTTATAAATTTATTGAAAATGTTTCACCAGGAAAGGCACATTGAACAACAGGTTGCTCGTCTCACAGTGCATCCTGGGGGAGAGGGGTATGGGGATTTCTTAAAATACATGTACACAAAACGACAATAGCAGTACATAATTGAAGTGATACATGTGTAAATGGTATACAACCAGAGTAGGTATTGAAAGTATAAGTGCCGACATAATATAACTTGAATTCGAATCCAGAGGACCACAAGAAGTGCAGATATTTAAGGAACATTGAGACTGGTTTGAATCAGTTAGTAGGACAGCATAGGTGGGAAGGACAGGGAATAGGGTGGTATTAGTCACAGGTACAGTTTACCGAAAGGAGGTTATGAAGAGCTAGGGTAGTGGAGAGGAAGGAGGAAGAGTGAAGAATCTGAGGGGGAAGTGCATTCCATAGTTTAGGGAAGTGGTGAGAGAAGGCCGTCTGGCCAATGACAGTAGACCAGCGAGGGACTTCCAACAAGCGCGCATCATAATATCTAAGGGAGTGGGCAGGAGGAGGAAGGGCGGATAAACAGGAATTAAGATATGATGGTAGAGTGCCGAACCAAAATTTGGATATGAATTTAGTGCAGTGAAGGTGATGGTGATTTTCTAATGAGGAGAAAGCTAGGGAGTAATAAAGTTTGCAGTGATGGATGGGGGGGAGGGCGTCAAGAACAAAGCGACAGAAGTTAAAAAGGGTATCCAGTCTGGTTAGGGAAGACTTGAGAGTGGCACTGTAGACTACTTCTCAGTAGTCAAAGATAGGTAGGATCATCTTCAGGACAAGTTCATGTCTAGCCAGTAGTGGGAGACAGCTACAGTTCCTGTAGAGCGCACCAAGCTTAGGGAGCAGCTTCTTCAAGATGACGTCCACATGACCAGAGAAGCTGAGGTTTTGGTCAAGCCAAACCCCCAAGTTCTTAAAGGATGCAGTGTTCTTGAACTGTCCCATCAAGAGTATGGAATGAAGGCAGAGTGGGGAACCTAGTGAGTCTCTGCCTAGTGCCGAAGGTCATTAAGACTGTCTTCTTGGTGTTAAGAGAGAGCTGGTGGGCAGAACACCAGAGCTGGACTTTGCTGAAGTCGTGCTGAAGTCTGGATTCAACATCCATGGAGGAGTGGCCTGAGGTAAAGAGTACTGTATCATCTGTGTACATATAAATGGAGGTGGAGGAGCAGATAAGGGGCAGGTCATTTAAAAATATGGAGAACAGGATGGGGCCCAGTACTGACCTCTGAAGTACGCCAGTATTGATAGGAAGGGGGGGGGGAGATGAAGTCCGCTATTCTGACTGACTGTGTTCTTCCTACTAGGTATGCATTGAATCAGTGTATGGCAGAGTTGGTTAAACCAGCCGAGAAGAGGGAGTTTAAGAGAAGGGAATGGGAGACAGTGTAGAAGGCCTTAGCAAGGTCAACAAAAATAGCTGATGTGATTTGGCCACTGTCCATCCCTGAGAGGATAGAGTCAGTGAGCCAAATCAGGGAGGTAGTGGTGGAATGATTCTTCCATAAACTAGACTGGCACAGAGTGAAAAAGTTAGAATCAGAGAGACAGGAAGAGAGTTGAGACAGAACCAGATGTTCTTTAGCTTAGCAAGGGCGGGTAGGAGGAAAAGAGCACGATAGTTGACAGGGCTGGTAGAATTGCCACCCTTGGGCAATGGAAGGACAGTGGCATGCTTCCAGGTTGATGGTATAGTTGCAGTGGCAAAGGAGAGGTTCAGTAGAGCAGATAGCGGAGCAGCAATCACAGGAGCCGAGAGGTAAAGCTGCCTCAGGTCCAGTCCATTAGGTGAACTCCCCTTGGAGGGATTGAGAGAATACAGAGCATCCAGGGTAGCAGAGGGAGAAATATTTGAGAAGGAGAAGGAGCTAGTTGGAGGAAGAACAGTGTGGGGAGGAGGGGCTGGTGGGAGGATAGGCGGGGACGATAGGAGGCAGAGGTGGTAGGGAGGATAGGAGCGCAGTGGCACAGGAGGTGAAATAAGTGTTAAATGCAGAGGCTACACCAAGGTGGTCAGTGATTTGAGTGCTATTTATACTAAGGAGTGGGGTGGGTGAAAGGGGGGGTGAAAAGGTTGTGAATAACCTTCCAGAATTTGGAGGGTTTATTAATATTGAATTGGAAGGTAGAGGAAAAGTACTCAGCTTTGGCTAGATGAGTGGCTTTAGTGCAACTATTATGTAGGGAGCAGTAGGTGTCATAATCTAGATGGAGTTTGGATATTTTATGAGCTTCCCAGTCCAGGTCCCTGGCTCTTTGTCACAACAGGAGTTCAGGAATGATCTATGGGGGGATGATTACCCCGAGCCCTGGTACTCCGTAATGGGGCACGTATGTTCCAAATCTCTAAAAATTTATTGCAGAAATAAGTATGTGTCATCTATAATGATAGATGAGGTAATTGGACCCTAGTTAGTGAGATCCAAGTCCTGGAGGAGTGTAGCAAGGTTTAGAGATTTATATGAATGAAATAATCAATTTGGGGGGGGGGGGGGGTTGCTTGGGTCTGTGTACTTTGCAAACCAGAAAGGTCATTAGGTGATCACTCAATGCATCAGGTAAGGTGCCAGATTTAACAACCCTGTGGGGGCGGGATGTGAGGGCCCAATAGATAAGAGAATGGTTCCCAGATTTATGGTTTAAATGGGTTGGTTCTAGAATGAGTTGTGTTAAGTTTTGGGCAGCTATAAGGTTACAAGCATTAGTAAGTGAGGGGGATAGCCAGTTTTGATTGAAATCTCCCATGATATATGTTTCACCCGAGGAGATGAGAGAGGCTATGGTACTGATGAGCTCCATGACAGTGGAGGAGGGGAGGCCAGGGCGACAATAGGTGTCTGCAACAAAAATAGGTATGGAAAAGGGCAGGGATAGTTTCAGGATGAGTGTCTCATATTCGTTGGTGACCGAAGCAGAACGGATGTTTGTGAATTGTATGGTTGAGGATACATATATTGCTACTCCTCCACCCCTGGTGGGGCGGTCTTGCCAGGATAGAGTATACCCAGGAATGGAGACAGAGAGAGAGAGAGAGAGATCACCTATTTTGTTATTTAGCCAGATTTCGGAGATGATGATTATGTCCGGAGCGAGTGAGACAGCTGGAGGCTGGAGAAGGTCGAGTTTAGGGAGAAGACTGCGGATATTTAGATGAATAATTTTTAGCCATGTGGTAGGGTGAGGGGGTTGTGAGGGGGGAGCCTTATGTCCCTGCAGCTGGAGTGGTGGACAACTGGGAGGGGATGGCCCTGGGTTAGGGTTGATGTCACCTGAGGATAAGAGCAGGAGGGCAAGTATCATAAAGGGAAATTTTACGGACTTATACTGGAGGGGGATCTCCTTAGGGATGTTGCATGGGGGGGAGTAGGGAGGAAGGCAGTTTAAATTTTAGTATGAGAAGCAAAGTAAAGTAGGAGGGTATAGATAGAAGGGTAGCACAGGGATGGTAAGGATAGTGTGTCCAGTTAGGGAGAGTTGAAGAGAGGGTTGTGACATAGTTATAGTCTGGAGAGGAGAGGGGCAGGATAAAAAGGGGGGGCAGGCAAGATAGGAGAGGGAGTTGGGGGGATAGTGAGAAGGGGGAAGCAAAGTGCAAGGATGGAACATTGAGGAGGTTACAAGACATTAGAGCCATAGTGAATGGGGTATACTTTGAGGTGGCTTGTAAGAAGGGGTGAAGTGAGGGGCAGGGAGCTGGAGGTAAAGTAGGTGCCAGAAGGCAGAGGTATACTAAAAGGGGAGTGTCTTCTGTAGGCTAGAGGGAGAATGTCAGCTGAGCAACAACTGGGTTGGGAATGTACAGGGTGGAGACTAAGTGCAGCTAGAGTATTTAAAGAGTGAGGGGATGGGGGAGGATGAATTGGAGAACATTTAGCAGCAGAGATAAGATATATTGGTGCAAGTCCCAGGGCAAGGAAGCCAGCCAAAATGGCTTATGGCAGGAGCCAATCAGGGAGTGTCCAAGCTAGGCAGGATCCAGTCAGAGCAGTGGAGTGGGAAGGGTGCCAGGGGTTTGAAAAAGCCGGGTCCCTGGTTCTCGGAGGTGGCGTACCTGCTTGAAATGAGGGTTTTGGCAGGTGGTAGAGTGGGAGGTGGCTGAGTCAGAGCGCCGCTCCTCTATGGGAAGAGGGGCCCGAGTCGAGGGCACAGGAGCTGCTTGAAATGCTTGAAATGAGGGCTTCCAGCGGCCGGTGATAGAGCAGGTGGTGGCTGAGTCAGTACGCTGCTCCACTACGGGAAGAGGGGCCAAGGCAAGGGCACAGGAGCTCCTTGAAATGAGGGCTTCCAACAGCCAATGGTAGAGTGGGCGGTGGCTGAGTCAGAGCGCCTACAAATGGGCACCCACTCCTGACCTCTGGAATGAATATTGGAAATTGTGTAATGAATGCAATCAATCTGCCCAGTCTCAAAAATGCAACTTCTACCAGAGACTTCAAACAGAAAACCTTGCAAACCCTTGATGTTTCTGAAGCTTCCTTGGCTCCCTCATTACTTCACGATCCCATAGCCCTATAATTAACTTAAACTCCCCTACTGGCCCTCTGACAGATCTGTTGGAGGCTGCACAGGCTTTCAACATAATGTTCTCTGACCTCACTACCCATCTTAGCAAACTCCACTCACAGCAACCCCCTACTTCAGGAGATTGTGCAAGTGACCCACTCCTTCCCTCCTCTCCTCCATTGCCCCCCTCCACCTTTCTACTTCAGGGCTATCTCCCAAAAGCTTACTAACAAATTCCTCAAGCGCCTCCCCTCCCATGGTAGCCCTAGTACTGATAGCCCCTACCCCTCCCTGCTCAAGCTTGTTGCCCCTTCCATCTCCAAACCTCTGACTTTAATTTTTAACCTTGCATTGGCCTCAGCAACCATGCCAAGTCCCTGGAAGGCTGCCAAAGTCATCCCAATATTTAAAGCCAGGGACCCTCTCTCCTCTGACAATTACAGACCAATCTCCATTCTCCCCCACCTGAGCAAACTACTAGAGAAGATTGTCCACTGCCAACTTTCAGATCACATCGACAAGTACACCCTTTTGTTCAATCAGCAACATGGGTTTCGGAAGAGCTACAGCACCACCTCTGCCCTAGCCCTCCTTACTAACCATGTGTTCAGAAACATGGACCGGGGTAATGCCACTGGCGCGGTGTTTGTGGAGTTGACCAAGGCCTTTGACCGGGTTAACCACCCTCTATTGCATACCAAACTCCACCAGCTTGGCTGCTCCAATGAGACTCAGTGGTGGTTCCAGAGGTATATGACTAGCCATTCCCAATCAGTGACAGTAGGAACCACCACCTCCCCTGAATTGCCAGTCTCTATGGGTGTCCCCTTGGGCTCCATCCTAGGCCCCTTACTATTTTCCATAATCATCAACTCCCTCCCTGCTGACAGCCTTAACTGCTCTGCCCTGCTGTATACCAATGACTTAGTCCTCTACCATAGCGACAAGTCACTACAGAACATATCCTCCTTGCTTACCCATAACTACAGTTCTGCCCACAATTGTTTTTTGTTAAATATGCTCTTGGTAAATGAGAAGAAAACTAAGGCAATGCTCCTTGGATCTAAGCCCTACCTGGCAAATACTGCGAAATTCAGTTCTTCCCTCTCAGTACTCTCCCCACTTGGGCCTGCTTTGCAGAATGTCCCCAGTTTCCAATACTTGGGTGTAACCCTAGACCCATCCCTCTCCTATACTGAACCTATAAACACTGTTGTATCCAGAATAACCCCAAAACTAGGTGCTGCCTATCAAATAAAGAATTTTCTAATCCCAGATGCCAGAATAGCCATTCCCTGAGGTAATCTGGTCCCCATCCTCGACTATTGCTCCCCTATCTACTCCTCATGCCTTCGCCTTAGACTCAACTCTGTCTACAATAGTGTTTGTCGCTTTGCATTATTAGCTCCTTATTCTACCCACCACTGCAACTTACATCAGTCTCTAGGGTGGCTCACACATAAGGGCCGCTATGATTATACACTTGGAAGCATCATTGATGGCACACTGCGAGGTGGAGTTCAGTCTCCGTGCACATCCCTCCTCAAGACCCAGACTGCTACCAGGTGTCTTCATGAAACATTGCCCCCCCCCCCACGGAGGTCCCCAGAGTTTCCACTGTAATGGGAAGTAAAGTACTGCCAGTAGCTGCCCCTTCTCTATGGAACAAAATCCCGGCATCCCTCCACACAGCCATCTAACACCACTCCTTCAAATCCCAACTCAAATCCTGGCTATTATCTGCATCCAGGTGCTCCTGCTCTCCTGGGTAACCTCCTCCCCTCAGGGGAAAGCTGCTACTCCTGCCCCCCTTTCCTCATCAGCTTTCTGCTTCACCTACTTAGGCTAGTTCACTGCTCAACTTCCTCTACTTACACCTATCCCTACTTTCTGCTTTGCTAATCATTCCACTTGATACTTCTTCCTCCTCAAGCTTACTTCCTAGTGTCCTATTCCTTTGCCCCTGTTTCTGCATTTTCCTCTATTACCTATGTTTCCTATCTAAAATGGTATGTGTCACTAAAGCTCTACCTGCACTTAACTCACAGCACTTCTGCATCTCCTCCACAATCATGCCTTGCTATTATCTTACTATGTATTGTGTTCGCTGTTTGTATACTCTGTAATTTGTGTAGTACAGCTTGTAAACTGTATTTCTATTTTCATGTAATTGTATTTGTACTGTTATGATCTGCTCCACTGTTGTAGCCCGGGTCGTGCCTGAAAACAGTCCTTTGGATGAGTGCACTTACCCGGTTATCAAAGATTTAAATAAATAAATAAAATAAATAAATAAAATAGATACTCCACCCTTTCTTCCTTGCCCTAGATGGTTTGGTACTTTCTGAAGGCCTCTTCTTCCCCATATAGCCTCTTCTACCACCTGTGTGAACCACTGTGATATATTTCCCTATTACTCTGAAACAGTGATTTGTAACCTCCAATCAAGCTTCCTTTTCCACTTCCCATTTCTCTTCTACCCCACAAGGCCTCTTCTTTCCCATATAGCCTCTCCTACCACCTGTGTGAACCACTGTGATGTGTTTTCTTGTTACCCTGATTCCATGATTTGTAACCTCCAATCAAGCTTCCTTTTCCACTTCCCATTTCTCTTCTACCCCATCTACTGCCTTCAGCCTTTCTAACTTCTCATGCAACAATTCCCGTATCCTGCCAAAACCACCCTTCTGAAGTACAGGACTTTTGTTTGACTTCTTTCTCTCTATTTCTAATAGAACAGTAAATGCCATAATTGATGAACAGTGGTTCCCAATGGAACCTGCACTGTGATTCCCCCATATTATCCCTGTCGGCACTAAGTAGAGGCTGGCCCCCTCACTTCTTGACTCCATTCCTCCTGAATATCTCTACCAGCAGTTGATTCCTGCCACTTGCTGGTACTGGGATCCTCCAGTCCACATCTGACATGTTGAAATCACCCATTAGCAGCACATCCCATTTTGATATCCTTCTAATTCTACCACGTAGTTCCCTGTCTGTTGCCTCTTTCTGGGATGGCATTTTATTTACTGTAGCACTCATATCCTGATGTTCCTTCCCCATTTGTAGCTACCCTTACCCACACTATCTCTGTGAACTTGCCTTCTCTGCTATCCCTGATATACATGACTTTTATTCCCTTTCTTACATATGATGCTATCCTTCCTCCTTTCCACATTTCTTATCTGTCCTAAACAATTTATTCACTTTGATGGTCAGATCCAAGTCATGGCCCTACATGCTACATGTCTCTATGATCACTACCAGGAACAACTGTGCTTCAGCCATCACTGCCTGAGGTCACTGTTTTTCTTCCCCAGGGACCTGGCATTAGTGCACATAGCCATCCATCACTATAGCTTCCCCCTCATCCTTATTCCCTGTTTTCCATCACCGACCCTGCTGTCATCATTGGCCACACTCCTAACACCCTACCCTTCTTTCTCCTGGATAACCTGCAGCTCCTGCAACTTAACTTGTTTTGCTATCTCATCATCTTCACTTTGCTTCCTCTTTGTTTCCCCACTTTCTTTTTTTTCCTTTTTTTGGGGGGGCCGAGCTCCCCTTACCCCATGAATGGGCTCACCTGTCTCCCAGTGACCTACTCCCTCATACTAGGGGAAGCCTCCCCCCGAGTGGGGCAGCCTTAGGTGGAACTGTCGTGGCTAGAGGGGACAGGCACCAGGAGCGGCTCATATGTGGGGAGCCAGCATTTTTCTATGATTGCTCCCTCCGGAGTCGAGTGCAAGCTGAGGAGGAACCCAGACGCTTCCATGCATGCTCCCCTCAATGCGTCTGCACTCTGCTCCCCCCATGCTCTCACATGGTGCCTTGCTCCCCAGCCTCCACCAGGGGGCAACCAGGTGCCAGTGCTGCATATCCCCCCTCCCTGGAGAAGGAAAGCAGTCCTCTGGATGCTCAATCCTTCCCCTTCCCTGCCAACCCCCGGTGGCCCGTGCCCATTCCCGAACACAGGTCACCGGTGTGGTGCGAGGTGTGGTGTCCAGTGCCTCTACCCTCAGTGCCACTGGGCCAGCCATTTCCCCACTTTCTACTATGGGGGGTGGGAGGGTGTGGAGAGGGCCATCCAGTCCTCCCACTTTTGAGATGAAACTGAAGACAGAGAAACAAGGAGAGAACAATTTAACAGCAGACACCGAGATTATGTGAAGAGTGAGGATCCAGTCAAATAAGTCTGCTTCCTGCGCGTCATCTCTACTGAGTTCTGCTGACCATTTTCAGTCTATGTAGCAGATTGGATATTTTCAATAACTAAGTTTCTCAAAGTTGATGGAACGTGAGTACCTCAGAGTTGGGGCTCTAAGGCTGTCTTCCTTTCTTTCTGATTAGATGTGGGACATTAGCAACTCCATATTTTTGGCAACTGTTAATGTTAGGTGTGACAAATAGTGTTTGTGAATCAAGGGGCCTCGAGTCTACAGTATGCTAGCCAGCATTTGTCACAGTGTGGTACCCACTGCACTGAGAGGAGAGCTCTCCCTTTATGACCATTCGGGATACACAGCTACAACGGATGGGAAGAGGGCCCTGTGACTAGGGATGTTGTGAAGTTTAAATTCGCTGGTGAAGTTCTGGTGAAGTCACCCACTCTGCCTCCCGTAAAGAATTCGCAAATTTTCACTATTACCTTCAAAATTCACTATGTGACTTTGCCGGGAATTTTGCCCACAAACTATGGAATTTCATTGAGAATGGTGGAATTTCGCTCACGAACAGCAGAATTTCGCCTGTGAACTATGAAATTCCACTGTTCATGGTGAAATTCCACAGTTTGCAGGCAAAATGCTGTCCTTTGCGGTTAAAATTCCACACTTTGAGGCGGAAATTCACACTTTATGGATTGATTTGCACTCCGTGCATTACGCTAAATTCGCAGATTAACTTGTGCAGTGAATATTGCCAACTTTGCCTATCTCTACCTGTGGGCCTGATTTATTTGTTTACAGATGTTTCATAGAGTATACTATCCCTTTTCCATTTATACCTAAAACATTCTTGTTTTTTCAGCTCCACCCTTTAAACAATTTTATTGTTCTTTATACAGTATATTGGTGTTGTTTCAATTATTGTGTTTTATATTGCTGTAGGTGTAAATTGTGGGTGAAATGGTGGACATATTATTTCCTGAGAAGTGTATGTCTAATTGTGCCCCAGGTTCCCCATATCACTACCTGAAGTGGAGATACCAGCTCATGTTTATAATAAGAACCCTAGGCTGCTTACAGACCAAATCCAGGCCAAGGGCCCCAGGAAGAGTAAGAGTCACAACAGCTGAAGTCTCTGTCACAAAGTGGCTGTTGTGGAAGGGGTAGGGGCACTATTACATACAAGAGGGTATTGTACACAGGAATTGATGAGGAAGAAGTACCAGTAGACATTGAGTATTTTCCATGGGAATGGATGACCCTGAGCAAGCAACTTAACCTTACCAATCCTAAGATATTCACCCAGATAAACATTGGTTTTCAAAATTAACTTACTGATAAGAAAATAGTGCTGCACAGCAGCTTAACCTTTTACCAGGGCTGGCAGGGACTTACAAAACATTTATCGGTGCTGGGGGTGTTCAAGGGCTGGGTTGGAGCAAGAGAGAGAAAGTGTTGCATGGTGACTTAAATTTTTACCAGCACTGCCAGTGTCTGGGGCTTGAAGGAAGAATGGGGAAAGTGCAACACAGTGGCTTAAAAGTTTACCAAGACTGCTGATGTTTGGGGACTGGTGGAGTGGGATAGAGATAAAGTGTTGCACAGGAATGTAAATGTTTACTGACACTTCTGGTGGTTAAGGGCAGGGGGAGTGACAGAGAGAAAGTGCTGCACGACAACTTAAAATCTTACTGGTGCTGTCAGTGCTTGGAAGCTGGGGAGGTGGGAGAGAAAAAGCACTACACTGTGGTGTACTCTTTTCCCCGTGCTGTTGGCATTAGGGGGTTTAGAGTGGGTATCAGCACAGAAAAAATGTTGCATGATCACTTAAACCTTTACCTGTGCTCTTGGTGTTTGGGAGTCGAGGCAGTGGGCAAAATAGAAAGTACGAACAGCATGAAATGGACTTTGCTGAACTTTTACAGTGCACCCATCTACAAGAGGTAATTAGTAGGGGATTGTTTACCATGGTCCTTGGATCCTAGGGTAGGGGTCTTGAATGGATGATGTCTGTTGTATCTGAATGGCAAATACAGAAGAAGAGTCACTAAGGATCCATTGTTATTTAGGGAGGAAACAGGGTAAATAGGAAAGATCAAGCATAAAATGCTTATCTGATAGGCAGGTGGTCAGTGTCCTTTCAGACCTGTAGAAATAAAGGAAAAACAGGTTAGTATGGGGGTAAACATTTTCAGGAGTGCAGACAGAGTAGCAGAGAGGTACAATGGGTACAGGACAAGTATTGAAGATAGGTAAAATGTATTTTAGATTAAAAGACATGGTCTAAAGAAAGGTGAGAAGGTAAGCAAGAGAAAGTGAAAATTGAAAAGGAAAATAAGACAGTGACAGAAAAAGACATGAAGACATAGAAATAAGGAGAGAAAAGTGCAACAAAGAAGTGTGTGTGTGTGTGTGTGTGTGTGTGTGTATTAAGATTTGCCCATTCAGTGCCCAGTGGGTTGTACTGCATGTAAATGCCAGGCATGCCGGTGGCCTAGTGGTTCATGTTTTATGAGTTCCCTCTGGTCCAATGGTCTTGTAGAGGTGCTAGTGGCTATGGCCCCATTTCTTGAAAAAAAAAAAGAGTATCCCTAGCATCTAGTAGATTCAGGAAGGGCTTCTTATTTCCTAGAATGCTAGCACTTAGTGCTCACATCCTCTCTGGTGTCTATGATTGGAGAAGGAGTGAATGGAGCAGGAAATCATGCCCATGTTTGTAAAGTCATGCTCAAGGAGCTAAGATGGAAGGCACAGCACATGGATCCCTGACAGAAGTATCGATATCATGAAACTCGTGTAATGCAGAAATTACTAAGCTGATGGCCTTTAGAGCTTAATACAGTGCATGTTCTGGAGATGGGTCCAGGTACAATGCAAGTAGGTTAGGGAGGAGGGTCTGGGTGAAATACCCGTAACCTGGGGAATCAAGCTTAGAATCTGGGTGCAGTAATTATCCCAGAATGCAGGGTATGGTGCAGTTTAAGTAACAAAGGAAAGAGAGCCTGGGGCACTACAGCCCAGGACCAGGGTCCGGTGCAGTACAAATAGCCCAGGAAGTTGGGTGGACATTGTGCACATTGCTCAAGGAGTAAAATGGGTGCAGTACAAGTAACCCATGAGCAGAATGGGTACTGCAGAAGTAGCCCAGAATTGAACAGAACCACTGCCCAGCAGAGACGAGCAGAGTCTGGAGGTCTGGAGCTGATCACTCAGTGCCATTTTGCTCCCACCTGCCTGTGATATATATATATATATATATATATTAGAGGTAAAAAACTCCATTTAATGCATTAGTTAGGGTTGTTCCACAGGGACAAAGGTGAGGAAATTCGGTGTTAGGGTTGAAAGCCCCTCTTGCATCCCAGCAGCCCGCCACCCCAATCGCCAATGGGGTGTGCATTGGGATCGTTGGCCCTAACTCTCACCCCATCACATGTGTAAACAAGCTGAGTTATAGGAGAATGGGGTGAGAGTTAGGACTGATGACCCCAATACACACCCCATTGGCAGTTGGGGTGGCGGGAGGAGGGGTGCAAGGGGGCTTTCAACCCTAATACCGAATCTCCTTGCTTTTGTTGCTGTGGAACAACCCTGATGCATTAAATGGAGTTTTTGCCTCTAATGTCCCTTCTTTGAGAATGTGCAGTAGAAATGGTGACGATCAGAAGCGGGTCTTGGCCCCGCCGCCTCCCCACCACGATTTTTTTTTTTGTGACATAGTAATGGTAAGTGCAAGGGAAATGCAACTGTTATGGTGGCACACATGGTGACTGAAACATAAATGGAAAAGCAAATGTTACTAGAAACGCAAGCGCAAAGTGATGCCAAAGCGAACAGTGATGCAAAAGGAGATGCAAGCGTGTAAGAAAACACAAACCATGAAGTGCACGGTCACGGTACCACAATCAGAAACACAAATGGTAATGTTAACAGCAGAAATAATGCCAATGGAAATAGAAACGTAAACGCAAGCACGTACGCAAATGAGAACACAAAGGGTAACGCACGCGATGGTGTATACGGGAACGGTAATGCAAACGGCTACGGAAAAGCAAGTGGAAACATTAACTGTAACAGTAATGGAAGCGCACACCCTGTTTTTGCCCAACAGCTGCATGGAGAAACACAGTGTGTACAAAGAATGTATGCATAATAATGGACCTCGGAGCAGAAAATGAGTTGTTGGAATACTAAATTGCTTACATCTCGGGAACCATGTGACATAGAAATAAAATTTAAATTTCACATGATTCATGAGTTACCTGGCTAGGTTTTCATTGAATGAGTAGTCCATAGGGCTACACATTGTCACGACAAAAATTCCGTATCTCGCACAATTTCCGAGATACAAGCCCCGAAATGCACGGCTGATGCCACCATGTTAGTCTATGGGGAAAAAAAATGTCAACTTCGGAGTACTGTAACTTGGGATCCATGCAATATTTTGTCACCAAGCCACTGAAAGGCACATCTGAGAGATGTTGGCTGCCTTCCTTCCAAATTTCAGCCCAAAAGACCAAATAGTTCTTTTGCAGCAGGGTGGCAAAGAACCCCTGTCATTTTGGCCATAGTCTGGAAAAGTAGTGTCGTGATTTGAGAAAGCTTTTGCAAAAAGTTGCGAAAGTGTCGCTCGTGGGTTGAGGCTGAGAGAGGTCATGGAAATAAATCCAACACGACTCTGGCTGGAGTGAAGATTATGGATCTATGAGGGAATGTGGAACCTGCAGGTTTGACATGTGAATCCGTATATGGGAACAATAGCAAGTTTGTCTGTTTCATTTGAATCCGCAATTAGTAAATAATAAGTTGCATTAGAGTTTCCCTTTTAGAACTTCGTTGGGATACATGACTGTTTTTGGTTCTCCGTGGAAGTGAAAGCCCATGGGAAGGACCAATTTACATTTATGACTCCCTGAGATGTGAACTTTTTCCGATATGACAAAGCTGCTGGATTGATCAAGATTATTAAGTGATTTTGTTGATTGAATATTTTAATTTTATAATTTAGTTATTTTAGTTTAGTTTTATGTTAGTTTAAACAAGTATTAAGTTTGAAAATGTATTTTATTCTTCCCTCTGTGTGAGAGACAATAGGTGGGATTGGTAAATAATTTGCCTCTCTTTTCCACTACTTTGTAAGAGGAAGTGGTGGAGTTTTCATCAAAAGAGTGTTTTTTTGTGTTTTTGTTTGTTTTATTACTTATTTTTGGTTTTTTGGTAAAGTTGATTGGGGGTGCATTATTAAAGTGTTATTTTTAGTGGTATTAATAGGTTTTAATGTGTTGGGTTGGTGAAAGCACAGTCAGGCGGCACTCCCCCTCAAGACTAAAGGATCTCCTACCTTTTGAATGTCCGCACTCCTTTAGAAGTGTATAGAAATGCAGATACTTGGCATTTCGAGACGTAGAGTGGTGAGAATAGGAGATCCTGGCACTCTTGGGGGGATGGGAAAGGAGTGGGTGGATAGGAACAGTTAGAACCAGGAGGTGCCCTGGGGCGAAATGGATGCAGGAGCGTGGTCCGTCGTATCTTGCGTCCATACCCAAGGGCACTGGCTTGATCAGGCAGGAAGAGGAGTCATCCTTGGAGTCTCGTCCCTTTCGGGCGGTATTAAGCAATGCTAGGTCTATTAGAAACAAGACTGCTTTAGTAGCAGATCTTGTTGCTTCTGTGGACTTAGCTTGCACCACCGAGACCTGGCTTGATGAAAATGCAGGCCCCATTTTGGGATCTGCGGTTCTGGATGGGTTCTCGGTGATTCACCGCCCGAGAGTGGACCGTAGGGGCGGGGGAGTTGCAGTCTGTTTTAGACAGGAACTGGACCTCAGGGAGGAGCCGGTTGGATATACCAGCTCCTTTGAATGTATTGTGGGTGCAGGTGCAGGATTCAGGATACTTCTCATTTATCGTCCACCAGGTGATGGGAGAGAATTCCTGAGGGAGGTGGCGGATTTCATCGCTGAGAGGGTTTTGGAATTCCCCAATGGATAATTCTGGGGGATTTCAATGCCTGGGTCGAAGATGAACTTGCGCTTTTTGGACAAAACCTCCTCCAATTGACTGATTCATTGGGCTTGACACGGGTTATTACCACTGCAACCCACCAGGGGGGACATTCATTGGACTTGATATTCCATCTGGGGATGGAAATCTCCGATGTGGAGGTGGATCCCATTGGTTGGTCTGACCATCATGCCCTGAGGCTTAGTTTCATGGCCCCGCGAAAGAGGCCTGCCCCTAAGGAGATAGTACAGTCCTGTCCTTTGAGAGGAGTTACCTCAGAAGGCCTAATGATGGAACTGGACTTCTTGGGTTTTCCGATGGATAGCATGGATCCAGGGTCTTTAGTGCTGGCCTATAATAGGGCAGTTGTGGGGGCCCTGGATGTCATTGCTCCTTTCCATGTTCACCCCTGTACTCTTCACCCCGAGTCCCCGTGGTTTACCGCGGAGATCCGTGGGTTGAAGAGACAGGGCCGAAGATTGGAGAGATGCTGGCGGAAGACTCACCTGGAAGTTGACAGGCTTAGACTGCTAGATCATTATAAAATCTACCAGTTAGCAATCTCCCATAAGAAGGCAGAGTTCCTGTCCAGGGAGATCGCTACAGCAAGGAATAGACCGGCCCAGCTCTTCCGGACTGTGGACAGACTGTGCAATCCAGTCTGTATTCATGCCAGTCGAGCATTATCACAGTTACAGCGTGAGGAGTTTGGCGACGTTCTTTGCTGATAAGGTGTCTGCTATCAGAGATGAAATCAGCCAGGGCCTCCCCAATGGGTCTTGCAGTGACCAATCGAGGGACACAAGTACCCATTTGACCTGGTCCACGTTCAGTCAACTGGTAGTTATGGATATAGTGAGAATCGTCCAGACTCTGCGCCCAACTTTCTGTGGGCTGGATCCGGGCCCTACATGCCTACTTGTGGAGTGTGTAGAGGTTATCGGCCCAATCCTTACTGGGATAGTAGTGGCATAATTGGAGAGAGGGATCTTTCCTGATCCTTTAAAGGAGGCAATAGTACGTCCCCTTCTGAAAAAGCCCTCCCTTGATCCCGACTGCCCAGGAAACTACAGACCAATCTCGAATCTTCCCTTTTTGGGGAAGATTATTGAGAAGGTGGTCGCTTTGCAGCTGGAAGATTATTTAAACATCCACAATATCTATGACCCTCTCCAGTCTGGCTTCAGGAAACAGCACAGTACTGAGACGGCTCTTGTTCGGGTATTGAATGATCTCCTGATGGCAAGAGATCGGAGAACTCGTTCTATCTTGGTTCTCCTTGATCTTTCAGCTGCATTTGACACTGTGGATCACGGGGTGTTGCTTGAACGCCTGTGGTCTCTCTGTGGACTAAGGGGGGTGGTCCACAGTTGGTTTAAATCTTTTCTGCAGGGTAGGACTTAGAGAGTAGTGTCGGAGATTTATTCCTCGACCTCTCGCTGTCTAAACTGTGGAGTTCCACAGGGTTCAGTTTTGTCCCCCATGTTATTTGCAGTGTATATGCTTCCATTAGGGGACATCATAAGACATTTTGGTTTGAGATTTCATTGCTATGCTGATGATTCTCAACTCTATATGTCTTTTGTGCCCAAGCAGGAGTCTGAGTCAAGTACATTGTTTAACAACTGCCTCCAGGAGATACAGAACTAGATGAGTGCTAATTGGCTGAGGTTGAACCCGGGGAAAAAGAGGTATTGGTGGTGGAACCGGGGGTAAGGATATCAAGTCCATGGGCGGGAAAACTCTCAGGTTTATTTCTGGGAGGAACCCCGCTCATGGCATCTGGTCAGGTGCATAACCTTGGTGTTATATTTGATGAGGGCTTGACCCTGAGGGCACAGGTGTCAGCCGTAGTCAAATCATCCTTTTTTCATCTAAGAAATATAGCACGGTGAAACACTTGTTTCCATCAGAGGATCTTCCTACCCTGGTCCACACCTTTGTGTCCAATCGTCTTGATTATTGCAATGCCCTTTATCTAGGGCTGCCGGGAGTGGATATCCATCGCTTATAGCTGGTGCAAAACGCGGCAGCTAAGTTGTTGACTGGAAGCCCGAGGTCCAACCATATAACACCTGTGCTTCGCGAATTACACTGGCTACCTGTACAGTGGCGGATCACTTTCAAGGTCATGTTGATGACCTATAAAGCCCTACGGTTTGGGACCTCACTACCTGAAAGAACTCCTGACTTCTTACTGTCCCTCCCGCTCCCTCCGATCCTCTGGTGAGGGACTGCTGGAGATTCCCAGGATAACCTTAAAAACATCTGGTGGAAGAACATTTGCCTTTATGGCCCCTACCCTGTGGAATTCTCTACCTCGCCAGATACGCAATTGCCTGACTGTGGAGAGCTTTAAAAAAGCTTTAAAGACCTTCCTTTTTAACCAAGCATTTTTTTAGTGATTTAAATTATATTGGATTGTTTTTTGAATTTGATGTTGTTTATAGTTGTGGTTTTGATTTGTATGATTGATATTGTAAAGGCGCCCTGAGCTTTGGAAGGGCACCTTAAAGAAATAAATATTTACTTACTTACTTACTTTGTGACACTACTTTTTCCAGAAATTTGAAAAACTTATTTCTGGGGTGTTTAACCCCAAAATAAAGACATGGCTAGCATCTTCAGGGCTTGATTAAGTAAACACAAAAATAATTGTGTCCCTAGATGGTCCCAATTTTAAATGGCACGCATTTTTCTGATCACCAACTAAAAAAAATGGCAGATTTGTGACACTACTAGGGTCATTTGCGACACTAAAAAGTGCATTTGTGAAAGTGTCGAACTTTTTGTTAACTTTTCCCATTGACTTATAATGGGAACTTGTTTTTTGAATAACTTTTGAACTATTTAATATTTTTTCACGACATCTCCAAAAGGCAAATCGAGGACCCCGGTTGCACGTTCCCTGAAGTTTTCGGACTGGTCGTGCAAACCATGCGACCTGTAGGCACGAGCAAATAATGCAGAAAAAAATGTCATTGCACACATGAATGTTGCTTAATAACTCCACAGTCGTATATCCAACCAGTACAAAAGTCAGCAGATCCCAAGATCTATGATTGTGCCCCATGCCTGCCAAATTTCAGGCAAATCTGTTGAATGGTGACACAGTTATTAAGGTACAAAGATTCACCCTTTAACCTTGAAAGGGCTACTCAACCCTAACTATGGTAAAATAAATATATATATATATATATATATATATATATATATATATATAATATATGCAAACTGTGTGAGAGGCCTTTTGGCACTATGCATTTCTGCTTAAAGTTGAGCCAGCATGATATTCTGTGGTGATTTGCATATGCAGCTCATGATGTTTTGTGTTATGGGTGCATGTGTGATTTTGTATTTCTTTGAAACTTGGCTTCCTGGCCAATGCCCTTTGGGGTAACCATTGCCTTAGTGCTTGCACACGGAGGTTCTTTGTCTTTTAACTTGTTTTTTGTTTTAATTGGGTTCACCACAACATAACCCAGACAGACCATCTTAGGGTAGCTGGTTCATTCCACTGGGGTGACGAACAGATGAGGCACACTGATAAGTCCTGGTAGGACGAAACACGTGTCTGTGTCTTCTGTTGGCACCCTTTGCAAACTGTGTGAGAGGCCTTTTGGCACCATGCATTTCTGCTTAAAGTTGAACTAGCATTATATTCTGTGGTGATTTGTATATGCAGCCCATGATGATTTGCGTTATGGGGGCACGTGTGATTTTGTATTTCATATATATATATATATATACAGTATATAGATATATATATACACACACACATATATATATATATATTAATTAGAGAGCGAGATATATAGAGATATAGAGATATATTGATTTATATTGAGAAGGGGGAAGGCATCCCAGAGAGTCAGTGGCCCTTCAGACATCACAGCATGTTGAAAAAGGTGCTGCACCTCTCTGGAAGGCAGCAAACAGGTGAAGCTGGAATCTCTGATGTCAGAAGCCACGTTGCTGGCTGGCTGGCGAGGGAGAACCACACTGTGTGGAGCAAGGGAAAAGTTGTCCAATGTAAAATCCAACCTTCAGGCTCATGGACCAAAGCAGTTCAAGAGAGAAAGGTGAGATGTTAGCCTCCTTTCCCCTCACCCGACACACTGTTACCAACTCAGTATGTCTTTCCTGGTAAAACATTTCAAATAATAAATGTAACTGATAGTTATCTGTATATATATGTATGAATGTTTTTATCTTTATTTTCTTTATTGTACTGTGTATTTGTTTCATATTATGAAACTTTTAAAACTAGTATTGTACACAGGAGCAGCTTGTAAATAGAATATGTCCTAATGGTGTATATATTTCCTGCCATCTAAGTCCTGTCTAAAAACAAAGCTTTTTACTACTACTACTACTATATAGACATGGAAGCAGGGTGGATTGAATAAAAAAAAAACTGGTTCATGAATCAAGTTGAGAGGGACAAGGGAGTACAGTGGTTCAGGAATTGAGGTACGGAGGGATGATAGAGATGAGAGTGGGGCAGAACAGCTAGTTGCAGCAGATACAAGCCCCAAAGGGCTTCTTCTCTTTGAAACCACAATTGTTGGTGAATATAAGCCTGGAAGGGCTTTTAGTATATTGTTTTCTGCAACCATCACTGACTGCCACTCTGACACACCTGCAGAGCCCAATTCTTATTCCAATATGTTTGCTCTTTAAATTTGTAAGCAAAGATACAAATTGCTACTAAGGCAGAATCTGGGCAGAAAACATAATTATGTGTGGTTCATACCTCTGTGCTTGTGCTACGTACTGTATCTGAATAATATATGTTTGGGTTTGGATACGGAGACCAGACCAGTAAGTAGAACGATGCTTCCAATGAATTAGTAGTATGGAAGGATTAGTGCTTAGGTACTTCGGCATAGACATGAGTAAGTCAGTGATTATAGTACATGATGAACTGAATGGTATATAAGTGCTTAGATGCTTGAATAGATGAGTAATTCGTTATGACTTGATGTTTGGCTTTTCTCTGTATCCCACCATAGGAAGGATGTTTAGTTGAGTAGGATGAGACCCCCAAAAGAATAATGCATATCATACGATTATCTCCTCCAACTCTGGAGAGTGTGGCCAGTGGCATGCAGGAGAGGAAAAAACCCCTTGGGAGGGACCTCTGAGGACCCATGGCTACCTACCTGCCCATCCTTCTGGGCATACTAAGGGAGAATAATCCTAAATTAATAATATTAAGTTATCGGCTAGTCAGAAGATCAGAATATTGATACTAATTCAGCCGAGCAGGAAGCTGAATTTGGAGTGCTTGCTGTTAGAATGTCGGTGACATGGGGGAGCGATCTGCTGGTGAAGGCCTAGTCCAGGAATTCTATAATGAGCATAATGAATTCAGATGATGAGTAGCATTAATTGAGCAATCCAAAAATGAGGAAGTGTTCTCCAAGAATATATATCCAAATGATTAGAACTCCAACCTAGAATATGAAAACTGGTAAACAATCAGATAGCAGGCTCTGGACATGGCTTAGGTGAAGAGGCATGGAAGCTTGATGAAGCTTCGGATCTGGAGAGGGCATAGTGAAAAATTAGGTCTGGCGAGGGCGAATGAGACAAGTGAAGGAGTAAGAGATTTCGTATGGGTAGAATATCCTAAGGTTTGAAGGACCTCCAGGCCCCAAGGCGAAGCAGTTTGTAGAAATAGATGAGAAGGTCAGTGATAAGCCTCCAGTTCTCATGTGAATGAAGCAGGTAGCTATATAAGCACATGAAGCATCTAGGTGGAAATGCACTGTGGTCAGCATTATATTAGAGCATCTAACTGATTCAGGGGTAGGGCCATAGAGAGCAAGGAGCTCCTGAAAGGCTAACAAATGGCATACAGGCATAAGACAGTAGAGCTGAGCTGAGAATCCAGGCAGGAATTGAAGGCAGTAGATCCAAATCAATGCAGCATGTCAGTAAGAAGCATCAAAGGGAGTATAAGAGGGAGCCAAAATAGGTGAGGATATGCAGCTGAACCGCGTAGGTTAGCTGATGAGGTAGAAAGTAGCAGGAATGGTGTTGACCACACGTAGGTCAGCTGGTAAGTAAATAGAGAGTGGCAGCAAGCCTCACAAAGGCTAGCATGTGCAGCTGGACCCCTCATAGGTCAGCTGGTAAGGTAAGTGAGGAGAGGCAGTTAGCCCCATGTAGGCTATCATGCGCAGCTGGACCCCATGTAGGTCAGCTGGTAAGATAGTAGAGAGTGGCAGCTAGCCCCACATAGGCTAGCATGCGCAGCTGGTCCCCATGTAGGTCATCCAGCAAAGTGAGTAGAGAATGGCAGATATTTGAGAATGTAAAGTATGTAGCAGGAAAAGGGCACCTGATAATGTTGGTGAAAAGGAATGGACCAGCATATTATGAAGGTAATTACAACTGTATGCCCAGAAGAGGTCTAGCTTGATTGAGAACATCCAGAATCCAATGCAAGCACGGGGAAATCATCTGACTGTAGAATTCTAGCTGTAAACCAGTATTGTAACAGGGGAGGTAAACAGAATCTAGCAGTGCTGGGAGGTCATGTATGTATAGCTGTTGACAAGCTTGTCTGTGAAGCTTACTAAGGCAGGCCCTCCCCTGATTGAAAGCCCTGAAATTAATATGCTGAACAGGTGCAGCGATTAGTGTGCACCGCAGGGGTGCCTTAGGTCTCTAACCCACACTGAGAACAGGCCATATTAAAATGCAATCAATGATGAGCATACCATAGGTAGAAAGAAATCCAGGGTGTGTCTAGGGAAATGGCATGTCCCATCGTTGTGAAAGCCAAGTGTCCAGAAGGGATATGCTACACAAGCATACTGGTGCTGCAAGTGATTTGCACAATCTGAAAGTAATCGTAAAGTCATCACAGTACCCCCACATAGTAAATATTGTGGATCTGTCCAGGGCATGCATAATATGAAATAAGATAAATTGCAGAGAGAGACTATGCATCCGGCATTGTGAATTTAAAAGTAGTGTCTAAATATAAATTGGCTCCCAGGTGCCAGTCACTTAAGAGCTGCAGCCATGCTTCCCAGCCAGCCAATCGTCTGCTATGTGCGGTAGACATAGGCCTTCTGGAAGTTTAAATTTCCTTACAGAGTAGGTCCTGCATGTATATGATGAGCAAGCATAGAGTCCAACCTGTGTTCCAGAATGCAAGGCTCAGAATAAGCCACATGGAGGCTGGCAGGTGGCTACTTAGTAGGCAATTGAAAGGTACGAGGAGCAATGCAGAGGCCTTTGAGCCAAGCATGACAAGAGAAATGGTGACACGAACTGGATGCTGGTCAGCGGAACCTCTGAAAGAAGGACACAACTACAATGTTAATGGAGAGGCACAAGGAGAAAGGGAGGGCACAAGGTAACCGGCCAGGTGGGGGAGAGGGACGAGGGACAGAGAGAAAGGAGGAGGAGGGAAGGGTGAAACCAGCCACACCAACGAAGCGAGTGCGACTCGCTCTAAGCAGAGCAGCAGGAACTCTGCTTGTTTATGTAGGATGTGGGGGAGGAGCTCTTCCCTCACATAACTACAGGCATAGCCTTTCAATTATTAGTGAAAGGAATAAAGAGAAAATCTGCCTGTACAGCACTGCACAGAATTTATAAGGATTCAGCTAGGAAAAGAGAGTTGTTAAAAAATAGGCACACAGTCTCACACATATGAACATGTTCTGCAATTTAAAATAAAATGTTTATTGCATTCATCACTGGCAAAGGATTGATTATATCAATGAACCCCTTTCTGCCAAACAGAACTTATCTAGAATGTATCTTCCAAAGTGCCACATGCCTTTATGCAATGCCAATACCCAAACAGCAAGCCTTCCTCAACCTTACAACCATGGAGTCCAGAATATAACATTGTTCTAGTAAATCATTTACCACAACAACTTCAGTGAATTTCCTGAAGCTGTGTAATTTTTATTGTGTTTGTTGTTCTCATCCCCTAGCAAAGTGATGCAAGGGTAAACAGATGACACCTGGGACTGTAAAAATTTGTATCATTAGTGCAATGTTTTTATAAGCAGAATTCCGAAAACCTGGCTGCACTTCAATCATTAATTCACAACTATGCTTTTCAGTAGGTTGCTAGTAAGGTCCACATCACCATCTGGTCTACAGTCTTTTGACATTTTATCCTTGACATAATAAGATTTTTTTGTGGAATACACTTGCTGTTTGTCTCCATGAAAGCATAGGGTAACTAAAAAATAAAATCAGTTACTGTCTTTTAAAAATTCACTAGGTTGTGCTGGCAGAAAAGATTTAGGTTGGCATGACAACAGGAGGTCTTATCACTTCAAGTAAATTTACATTTCATTTTGGCCTCTGACCAGATGAAATGATGGTTTTGGTTCGCAGACATTCAGTAGTCAGTCACTGACTCTGCCTTCTTCACATGCACTTCACATTTATTACTGAAACTAAATGTTGAAAGATGCCCTAAATATCGTTTGTGCTTGAACATGGGGATTTTCATAAGTGTTGGGAGTTTTAGTATCTTGTACAGAATCCTTAAAACTCATTAACATCTTCCTTAGCTTTTAACTTTCAGATGTGGAAAACAGGTAAATATTGTATTTTATGCTCAGTCTATACAGAGTTTAGTGAAGGTGTCTCTGACCAAAAACGGTCCTCTGGATCAATGCACCTACCCGGTTACCAAAGACATAAGTAAATAAAAATAAATAAATAAATAATTCTTCAAGTAAGCAATAAGATATGTCAGAGCATGTTAATGTCTGTAAAACACACATCTGGGTGCATTGTGAGGCATGAGGCACCTGTGATGAGTGCCTTCAACCACATGGAAGTGAGTATTACAAACATAAACACACATTCTGGAGTATCTTAGTGTGCTTATAAAATGGGTAGTGGGCAAGATATAAAAAGATACATTCAGAATTTGAGTACATCTTGCTAATAAACAATCAAAAGAAAAAAAAAAGAAAAGAGAAAAAATAGTCCCTCAGGATAACATTGTAATTGACAGCTGATATAACAGCTGAGTCTTTCATTTATTTTGTACATTTTCTATTGGTTACTATCCAGTTGCACCCTTTTTAATGACTTCTCCTACTTCTTATTCATGCCGCTCCTTCCCCAAGTTGTCACTGGCAACAATTACACCAACGACTTTATAAAATGTGTCATTTTTAGCAGTTGGACATGGTCAGCAAAGAGAAAGTCTAGAGTACAAAATGTAAAACCTGCATAGTACGATCCTCTCCCCAGCATTGTGCTAATACAATGCCTAGCCATTACCTTGCAGGACATGATGTACATGAATTCCCTAATTTTGCCCACTTATAATAGTTCAGCTACATATCACAATCTCATTTTCGTATTTTTAATACTGCCCATGGTTTACATTGTGTACTTTTATAACATAGCTGGGTTGGTGCATGTGTGTGTGTGGGGGGGGTGGCGAGTGGTACTGTCAGCATCTCCACTGGACAACAACATTAGGAGGAGCATCAGGTAGAGAACTATTGCTCAAAAGTTGTAGTTAAACAGGAAATGTATAGGTGATGGAACTTACATCTAGATGTTTAGGTGCTGGAACTGTGTTTTCTAGGTGGTGGAACTCTCCTATAGTAGTCAATGGAGAAAGATGATAGAAGTGGTGGAACTGTCATACAATTTTTAAGAAGTGCTGAAACTGAGTTCCTATGAGGCTGTGTACAATTTAACCCTTGCCCAAGTTAGACAGACACACTCATAATATAATGGGTAAGGTTTATTTGAGAGCCATGATTAAATGGCTTAAATAGGGACAGATTACAGTCATGACTCCTCATTTCATACTTTTATTTTTTTTATTCTTGGTACAAACAGTGTCTAATATGGACATATTCTACAGATGGAGGTGGGTGGGGGACAAGCCAAGCTGAATCGCAGAGGATGGCCGAAATTGCAGCAAGCAGTATTCTGACCACCAGTCCTTTACACAGGGAAGTGAGTAGCTGATAAAAAAAAAAGGTGTTTTTCCATCACTACTAACAAAATCAGTCTTGCCCACAGTGCAGTTACTTTTTCAAAATAGCAATGTGCCAAGTCTGAATGAATGATTGCCAGACTCTGTGACACGCTAGGCCATTGCATGAAGATCATGATTTGTTTCTGATTTCGTTACAATTGTTTAAAGGCTTTACAATTGTTAGGGATTGCCATAGAAAGGCGTTTTGTACCAGGACTTCTTGACAGGCTACACCTAATAATAATGAGCACATGTGGCACAGCACATTGGAACTGCTTCTTGGCCTTTGTGCAGTGGCATCAGGAGGGCATGAGAATGGGGAATGAAACCTACTTTACCATGGTTGGTAAGATGGAATGGAGCAGACTGCCGAGAGACAGTAGAACAGACCTGAAAGGAAGAAAAACAATTTTCAGAGACTGATATGATTTATTTATTTATTTATTGAATTTTGATGACCGGGTAGGTCCACTGGGCCCCAGAGGTCCCTTTTTCAGGGGTGACCCGGGTGTAACAATTACATACAGGTAGCAGATCAGTACAGTCAGGTGATAGTAATGTTTTTACAATAGAAGACTTCATAGGATTACAGGCGGCAGGTAGTGGAAGACATACAGGCAATAGGACATGGAAGTTACACATGAAGAGAACATTTTATGTAACGGGAGCAAAATTAGTTAGAGAGTGCTTTTGTAAAGGCAAGCAGAAGCTAAGGACCTAGGTTACCTTCTTTATGGACTTAGTGGAAGGGGGATATATTGAGACATAAGTGCTCCCCATCCTTTGAAGGAGGTCCGTTGTACTACCCGGATAGCTATATGTGGTCCAGTCCGTAGAGCTACCAGGCTGGCTGTGCGTGGTCAGGTCCTGTAACAAAGGCATGTGCTCCTGTCGAGCAGGTGTCCCTTGAGCTTTGTCCGGAAGCTGGTGACGGACACTGCCTCCCGAACCTCCAAGGGGAGGTTGTTCCAGTTGGAAGGGGCGGTGTACGCAAAGGATCTGGACCCGGCTTTAGTCCTAGTCTTGGGAACCACGAGGAGAGTTTGGCCTGAAGAGCGTAGGCTCCATGGGTTAGGTTTCACCCTAATGAGACCATTCAGGCTGGGGGGAGGTATGGGACCCAGTAACTGGAATGTAAGGCAGAGGGTTGGGTAGATGAGGCGAGCTTCCAGAGACGGCCACCTAAGCCTAGATTGGGCCTCACAGTGGTGAGTCCTCGGGTGAGACAGAGTGGCAAAGCGGACTATCTTGTTGTACAAGGTCTGCAGCCTCCCTAACTCCATCGTGGCCATGCCCTGGAGAACCGGGGCCACGTAGGTGAGCTTTGGGAGGAGTACGCTAGCGGCAATAGCTACCCTAGCTTCAGGGATAATCTGGTCCTTTAGTCTATAGAGAATTCCAAGTTTCCCATGGATGGCTTTGGTGATTTGGTCTACATGGTTTTTTAGTGTGAAGCCTTGGTCCAGGGTGAGGCCAAGGTATTTGGTGGAGGTGACCACCTCAAGTTTTACACCCCACTGGACTGAAGTTGTAGGAGCAGTGACCTCTCGGGTCCCAGGGATCTAGGGCCAAACAGCATCACCTTCGTTTTGTTGGCGTTTAAAACCATTTTGTTCAGAGTGAGCCAGTCCTCCATCTGAAGGATGTCTTCTTGGAGGGCTGTCTCCAGCTCTGGTAAATTAGGGGAAGCTCTGTAAATGACCGCATCATCAGCATACTGGATAACGCTGCTGCTGCCGCAGTGTGTGTGCAGATCATTTATGAACAGCGTGAAGAAAAGGGGGCTGAGTATTGATCCTTGAGGTACCCCTTCTTTGAGTGGTGCTAGGTTGGAGACTTTGTCCTTCCACTTGACCCTCTGGGTGCATCCAGAGAGATAACTCTTGAACCATCCCAGTGTATGGGTGTCAAGGCCAAGTGAGCACATTTTTTGTAGTAGGAGGTTGTGGTTTACCAAGTCAAATGCTTTGGATAGGTCAATAAAGACTGCCCCTGTGCTGACCCCTGAGTCATTATTGCTCAGTACTTCTGCCGAGAATTTAGTTAGTGCAGTATCTGTCCCATGCTTGGCTCTGAAGCCGTGCTGTATGGTGAGATTGCCGGTGGATTTCCAGGTATTCTCGGAGTTGGGAGTAGACTAGCTTCTCCTGTACTTTTGCAATGGCACATAGCAAGGAGATAGGCCTGTAGTTCTCTATAGGCTCTGTTGACCCTCCCTTGTGTATGAGAATCACTAGAGTCTGTTTCGATAGCTCAGGTACAGACCCCTCCATAAAAGACCTGTTTATCAGCCAGGTTAGGGGCTTAGCTAAAGCTGGAGCCCCCTCCTTGAGGATTCTGGTTTGGATCCCATCTGGGCCCCCAGATCCTCTCGAGTGTAGGGATTTGAGGATGATCAAGACCTCCTTTACCCTGACCAGCCTCAGGTGAAACAAAGGGCGGTCAAGGTCTGGGGGCCGTTGAGCGTTTGGCTCACTCCTGTTGTCAGGGGGTCCCATCTTGTATGCATCCAGGCTCGTGAAGTGCCTGTTAAGGGTCTCCGCAATGAGTGAATCCTCATCTATTAATTGCCCATTAGCCATGATTGGGCTGGGTGTGGTTTTTTTGTTCCCTTTGATGAGTTCGTTAATATGCGACCAAAAGACCCTGGGATTGCCTAGGTTAGTTTTTTGTAGGTTGGTGATGTAGGCTTTTTTAGCTGACTTTGTGGCCTTTTTGCATTGGTTTCTAAGGGCCCTGTAGCTGGCTAAGTCCGTCTGTAGCATTGATTTCCTGTACTTTTTCCAGGCCTTGTCATGGGTGGACATCAGAGCTTTTAGAGAAGGTAAGATCCACTTATAGCAGCTCCCTTTTACTCTGTGGGTTTTCATTGGAGCTAAAAGGTCAGTGATTCTGGCGAGGGATGTCTGGAAAAATTTAATGGCATCCTCCAGGTTAGGTAGGTGTCTTATATGGCTCCAGTCAATGCCATTTAAGCACCCGATGAATTGGTCAGGGTGGAAGTTAGAGTAGTCCCTAGTAGTAATAATCCTAGGCAGGACTTTATTCGCACAATTCTTCCAGATGGCAAATATCGGCGAATGGTCGCTCAAGGCATCAGTCAAGGTCCCAGCCATTTTTACATTACTAGGGGTAGAAGCCAGGACCCAGTCAATTATGGAATGCCTACCTGATGGGTGGTTCATTCTGGTCAGTAGGGAGATGACTTGTGCAAGGTGGGAGTCATTTAATATACCAATGATGGCAGACTTCACCTCTAGGGCCCAGTTTAGGTTGAAGTCGCCCAGTAAGATAAGCTCGGAAACAGATTCTACTGCTGGGTTCTTCAGGAGCACGTCCAGAGAGCCGAGCGCATTGGTAGGGGGGCTATAGGCGCAGCCTATTGTGAGGTGCTTAGCCCCACCTAGTGTGAGCCGTAGGAAGATAGCTTCTATGTCAGGGGTCATGCCTTGAGGCATGCTAACTAGGGAGGATGTTATTGTGTCCCTTACATATACCAAAACCCCACCCCCTCTTCTCAAGGGTCTGTCCTTTCTGTAGAAGGCGTATCCAGAGGCAGTTACTTCGTGATCCAGAATGTGGGGCTTTAGCCAAGTCTCAGAGACTGCTAGTATATCTGGTTTGTAGACTGCTAGCCATGCTTGGACTTCATGGATCTTTGGTCTCAGGCTGCAAATGTTCATATGCACCAACCTCAGACCTTTGGCTCCCTCCCAGGCCTTATCTAAAGGGGAGGAAATAGAAACATTAGGCGTCCCTGGGCCTGGGTTAGGCTGGATGTCCCCCCCCAGTAGCAGTAGCGCTGCAAGCAAGCGCCGGAGAATGAGGGTTGGAGGTGGTAAAATCAGAGTAGTTGGGCATGGGGTTAAGCTCCTAGTGAGGAGAAGGGATCGGTAGAGGATCCCTTTCCTAGTGAATTCATGCGCCACTAGGAGAAGGATATTACACCTGGGAGAGGGGCAGCTGTAGTGTCTTGCTGTAAGCTTTCCCAACCCCCCATGGGCATAAGGGGGGCAGTTGGCACTACTAATGAGCCAATCCGTCCCTAGTTGGGCCAGAATGTAAATCGTTGCCAAGAAGATGCCCTTGTTCCAGTTCCCAGGGTTCATCTTGAGATTTTTCGGGGCTCCCTGCTAGGAACTCAGATGCCTTGCCTAGTGTGTCGTGGAACCTGGTACTGGCGTCTTATCCCTACGGTTGCACTCGCATGCAGCACGTCAGCTGTGGATACCAGAGCAGGTTCAGCCTCCAGTCTAGATCCGTTAGGTGAGCGCGGCTCGTTGCCTTTGAGAAAAAGGTTCCCTGTCTGACCTACTATTATTCAGAACAATTAACTTAGTGGGGAAGCAGCAAGATCAGGCCAACAGCAGAGGTACAGTTAGAGTTTCCCAGTGAGACAAATAGCGATGCAAGGATCCCTATCTAACTCTGGATAAGAGGCTAATTATTAACTATAGTGCAGGGAGCCCTTTAACCAGAACTTAGCTAGCAGCAGGGGTAGGTGGGATTTACACTATGCAATCACATTTCCTATTATTAATTTATAGTAATCAGCAGATCAGTTGGCTAACTAATATACTTCAAAATCAGTTTTTTTTTTGTTATGTTTTTTTCAGCGTTTCAGTAGGCTAAACAGTGCTTAGAACCAGATGCTATGTACCTGTAGAAGACAGAAGTGTCAGAGTAGAGGCAAGAGTCGTGGGTGTCAGAGACAGGGGTAATTGCCCAGTGTGGTAGGCTGCTGCAATTTTGCCCTAGCAGTTGAGTCTGAAGATCTGCCCCAGGAAGAGAGGGGCACTCTGCGGTGAGAACTGCAGCTACAGATGGAGAGAGAGGCAGGCAGCAGTTCGGCAGATTTCTGGCTTCCGCCTGAATTTAGTATTATACATTTAATCAGAGAAAATGGAATGTAATGTTTGTCAGAGAAAATGTGATGTGACGGATTAGGGAAAAAAAAACACATTATAGCTGACAGAAACGTTTTAAAAAACTTTCTGTAAGGCATTAATATCAGACTGTGCTTCATTCAGGTTCCTTGAAGAAGTACAATGTCATGTGTTTTCTTTTCTAAGCTACATGGTTTCAGAATCTTCTCAGCAAATCAGGACAGAGGAAACTCCTTACCCACTTCTTGTATAATGCACTTCATCTTACTTCTATTTCTTCTGCTTCATTTGTTAGAAATTTCTCTTTGTAATCTCATCTTAGCCATGTGCCTTAAAGGTCAACTGGTTTAGACATAGCATTATAGTTCTGATCACTTTCCACTTCTGGATCACATTTGATAATGGTACACTCTGCTAATGATCTTGAATGTGTTCCTGTTGCTGGATGTTGACTCCTAAACTGCACAGGCATCAGTAACATATTACATTCCTTCTGCTCAGTGGAAACTGAACCTGAAACGTCTGCCCTACAAAGCAGTCAAGGGTTTTGTGGTTATCTAATTGTTGTGCAAAGGTCTTGAAAACAGCACACTTGATATCATGGCGACATAGAAACATAGACGTTGTCGGCAGAAAAGGACCACGTGGCCCACCCGGTCTGCCCAAATATCCATAAAGCATGTTGTGTTACATTATGAGATAATGGCCTTTCTATCCTGTTAAAGAGATACTTAATGGAAATAATAATTTATTTGCAGTTTGCTGGATACTGTTCCACTGTCTGGCATATGATCTGTCTTCGTTATCTGATGCAGATATATTTTAAGTGCTAAGGACTTGCTATAATGCCCATGTATTATAGCAGTTTAAACAAAGGGAAAGGGGAAATTATTTAACCAGGAAAGGTGCACTAAGTCAGAGCTTGTTTCCAGGTATGACCTGTGAGCACAAGGAAGCTAAGTGACTTGCTCAGGGCCACACGATATGCAAGTGGGTGCTGGGGGGATTCAAACCCAGGTCTCCAGGTTTGTATCTCAGTGCCCTTAACAATTATGCTATACTGCTTCCTCGACATATGCCCATGTATTACAACAGTTTAAGCAGAAGCAATAACACCACAATTTCATCAGTTATGGGACACCATCAAGTAGAACCGGGCAGAACTGGTTCATGTTTCTGAAACAACCAAGGTGAAAGCAGTTCTGCTAAGAAATGTCATGGCTTTGGAAGAGGAATGAAGGAGGTGATACAGTAACTCTTGTTTAAGAGGACTCCAGTTTCTCATTATTGCCCCTGATTGGTGGCTTTAACTGCCATACATCTAGAATAATTGGTTTCATTTTCCATCCCCCCACAGTATTTGAGCATTATTTACCCCAACAACAATTCCACTGCTCAGCTGTTAACACAGACACTATCCTATGCATTTTAGCTGTCCTATATAAAGAATATAAATAAGGGTTTGTTCTTAACTTGACCACTTATAATTCCTCCATCCCATATAGTGAGGGTACTGTTCCACTAATACACTAAGGGTGGGATATTCAGAAATCCGCCAGAAGCCAGCGCAAGGCCAGCACAGTGCAAATCAGATGCACCATGGTGCAATATTTAAAGGATGCGCATGGTGACATGCGCCAGCACAACATGACTGAATATCGCAAGGGTACACCACAGCACAGTTAGAGGTGCACCAGGGAGCAACCCAACAAGCGCAATAGCGCAACCAGGGATACGCAAGGGGCTGAAGAAAATGTGCCAAGGCACAAAAGGACCAGCCATAGGCACAGCAGGGAGAAAGGCACCTGTGAAGGGGGGGGTGGCTGCTGGGGAGGTGGTGGAGCCAGGCTGGGAAGCACAGCTGGCCCACAAATGAACACCACCCATGGAGCATGGACAAGTAGCCAGTCCCCTCCACTAGCACCAGAGCAGTGGATGTAGGAAACAGGTGGCACCAACGTCCAAGGGTGGGCTGCCACCAGCCACCCCCCCACTGGACAACACGCCCCCACCCACCCGGTCCACAGACAGCCACACCCTGGCACACGGCACCCAACACACATTCCACACAGTCCAAACAACCAGCCCATGGCCACTCCAAGGCACAGCCACTGACCAAGGGGCAAACATCATCATGCATGGCCCACAGAACAACACAGGCACACCACACAGCCACCCTCCACACCACTGCAGCATGGCTCCACTCGCCAGCCACAAAGCAGACACGGACACAGATGGGTAAGCAAAACAAACTGTTAAAAAGAACTATGTACAATACAAAACAGGAAACAAGGCAGGAGAACTATATACAAAGCAGTAAAAGGGTAGGTGAGGGAGGGATGGGGATAGGGGACAGGGCTATACAATGGGACAGGGGAAAGCAGGGGAAGGGAGGTCAGGGGCAGGAAAGGCATCCTCGGCCTCTATGGGTGGCCACGTCCCGCTGCTGCCTAGTGCCATCCACTGCACTGCCCCCACAGCAGGATCCACCTTGTCCACCTCACTATCTCCAGGGTGGAGGTGATGATGGATATTATGTGCTGCAGGAGGTGGCACATGAGTGGCAGGCAACCTCCCCATTGGACACCTATGTCAAAGGAAGGAACAGGTGATCAGTATGTGTCCAGGGCACCTTAGCCCTCCAACTGTGTGCAGTGGACAGTGGGGACACACGCCCCTGGGGTGGCACCCTGGTCACCCGCAGTGGGTGGGCCTAAGACTGCTGTTGACCTGGCATGCCATGGCTGTGCACAGCGCTGGACACTGCCACCCAAGGGCCATCCACCAGCACAGTGGCAGGCAGGTGGCATGGTGCAGCAGTGGAACCACAGCGGCACTGGTGGCAGCTGGACACACTCACAGCCCACCAATAGCTGCCACACATGTGAAATGGCCGCCCCACGGCACCATGCACACTGCATGCTGAACACAGCTTCCATGGCTCAGTGCACAGGGGGCCGAGGCCATACCCCAACCCCCGCCGACCACCCTGCACAACATTGTTGGAATGCACAGCATCTACCTACCCGCTGTACTGCTTCATGCACCGGTCCTGCTGCTCCTCCCCTCGGTCCCGCACCACCTGCAGATGGGCCCACAGAGGCCCGCTTTGGCCCACCAGGTGCCCCGCGGCCCTGGCTGTCCTCTGGTCTTCAGGTCCTAGGATGGGAAGACAAACAGGCACACATTAGAACACAGCCACAGCAGGTGCCCACTGCCCTCACCCCCAAGCACAGAATGCACCCCAGCCTGGCAAGGCCGCAGGGTGGTGGTGCAGTGCACCCAGTGACTGGCAATGCTAAGCCACAGGACATGCAGCGACAGCCCCCCCAGCATGGCATGCAGCCCTGCCTGCCCCATGGAACACCGGACATGAACAGATGCAGTCAGAGCACACTTACCTGGCCATGGCATGGCCCCCCTCTGGATGCATGCCTGCAGCACCCTGAGCCTCTGCGGGTCCCTCCATAACAGGTCCCCATGCCAGTGGCAACACTGCTCCCTGCTGTGCTGTACACCAGTGGCCTGGACAAGCCCATCCTCAATGTCCTGCCAGACCTCAGTCCTGGGTCTGTGGAGGGGCTGCTGGCTGAACAGGCTGGCAGCATGGGGCTCCACCCACTCCACCAGGTTCACCAGCTCGACCTGGCTCCAATTATTGGAATGGGGCACTGTGCAATGTGGCATGCTTCCACTAAAGCAGTCCAAAATGGTGCCTGGTAGCGCACATGCACAACATGCTCCGGATGAGCTTCTCACATGGAGATGCGCTGCCTGCGGCGATCGCGTACCTCTGGGGATGTGCAGCATGGGTGTGGCCACACCGGCACATGGGGCAGAGGTCCCTGTGGGGCATAGAGCAGGGCTGGGGTCAGGGGTAAGCATGCACAATGTGCCCGTGAGTGCTATTGGGGCCAGGGCACATGTTGCATGATAGGTCCCTGAGGGCACCACGCCCCATAGGCCCAATGGCGCCTGAGCGCCATAGTCCCTATAGCATCCGAGCACCTTAGGCCCTATAGCACCCAAGCACCATAGGCCCAATAGCGCCAGAGTGCCATGGGCCCCATAGCACCCGAGTGCCATGGGCCCTATAGTGCCCGAGTGCCACAGTCCCCATAGCACCCGAGCGCCATAGTTCCTATAGTGCCCAAGCACCATGGGCCCTATAGCGCCCGAGTGCCATAGGCCTAGTGGCACCTGAGCACCATAGGCCTAGTGGCACCCGCGTACCATAGGCCCAGTGGCACCTGGGCACCATATGGCCCATGACGCATAGGGCACAACAGCTGCCAATAGTGCTCCTAGTGCACACTGCACAATAGGTGGTAGTACATGCCATGGCGCATGCGTGTAGATGGGCACACTGTGCACGTCACAGCATTGCACCATGACTTGTGCCAGAGCAAGTCCATTGCACAAGGTGCAACAACGCAATATTCAGCCAGCATGTACAGATTAGCTCATCAGCCTATCCATGGCGCAATGGGGAAATTAGCATGTCATTACCGTTTCGCATCAGCCCATTTGCATGTGATGTGCTATAAAGGTGCCACACAACAGCACAGACCATGGACCGGTATTGCAACCATCTGAAGTAAATTGCGCTTGACAAGGGGACGGACAGCATAGCAGGATGGATGGCTGGTGTGGGCCGCTGCAGCCACTAACCACATGTCCCTGTCCACAGGTAGCAGCATGTCCGAACATAAGGAGGGTGAGGAGCATGGGCCTACTTGCAAGTGCAGGCCCAACTTTATGAAGGTGGAGGCAGATGCCCTGTTTGAGGCGTACCTCGACAGGGACCCTTTGCTGAGTGACACCACAGGCACACCCCAGGCCAAGGCCGAAGTCTGGGAGGAGATGGCAGAGGCTGTGAACCAGCTGGGCAGTCACCAGCTTTCTGCACAGGAGTGCAAGAAGAAGGTGGGCACCAACAGGTGTCGGATCAAGGAGAAGGTGGCGGACATATGGGCCAGCAGGTAGGCCAAAGGTAGGGGTCAGGCCAATGTGCCACAGCTCACACTGCAGGAGAAGCTGGTGGCAGCCACCATGCAGTGCAGCACTGTCAATGGTGTGCCGGGCAGTGGCTTCCAGACTGGAGGAAGCCCATCACTGCATGGTAGGTACAGTGGTGAGGGGGTCCATTGTATCAGCGGCACTAACGCATCTGTCTTCCCTTTCAGCACCAGAACACCAGCATGCAGTGGCAGGGGTGCCTGCATCTGCTGTGGGGGCATGCCCAGCCCTGAAGGACCAGCCATCCACTTCCACTGGCATCCGGGGGCCCAAATGGCTGCAGCACACCACCTCCGTCTGGCTGGATAACCTGGGCGTGGTGGCGGATGAGGCCCTGGCTGTGTTCCAGTGGGATGCCTGCCATGGTGTGCTGTGTGTGGAGACACAGATTGGGACGGGGTCCAACACTGATGACAATGTGACCATTGTCCTGGACAGCGGGGGACATGTCATGGGGGAGACACCCATACCATCCACCATCTTTGGTAGCATGGCCAGTGGCCTGTTGGTGGTGGGACAGCCACCTGCCACCACCCCTGGTACCGCTGTGTGCACGGGCACAACGGTGCTGGGGGGGGCGGTGGTGGTGCAACCACACAGGCGCTGGCCAGTGCACAGGGGCCGGAGGGGTGGCAGATGGCTGGGGATGTTGGGAGGCCGGGTGCAGCATCCACTGCCGGTGCGCCTGTCAATGAGCAACCCCATGTGGACCCCAATGTGCAGCACCCACCTGAGTGCGGGGCAGTGTAGTGCGGTTGTACGCCACTGGTGGGTCGGCACCACGCCCATGCGCCCCTGGGTGCCGACCCCTTGCCTGAGCACACCCAATTGCTGCCAGCCTCCATGGACCAACAGGTGCTGCTCATGGCTGGGGTGCGTGTACTCTGCACAGAGGTGCACCAAGCAGCCGAGCAGCACAACAAGGTCATCGCACAAGTCCTGGAGCCCATACATCGCCTGCAGGAGGACACGACTGCAGCCCTGGATTGATAGCCACTGCAGTCATGGTCAGCATTGCCCCACTGGCTGCCATGGGGCACAACTGACTGCCGCAGACCCCGCAGAGTGCATTGTCCACCCCACGGACCCGGCGTTAGGTGACCCCCTCAGTGTTGACGCCGGGCTCCACTGTGGGCATCCCAGGTACACATGGTGTGGTCCTGTTTGTAAACCAGCAGACCCTTGTGAGGACACAGTTGTGTTTCTACAGTCTTATCCCTGGGGGATCATCGTAGACTCCTCCCCATGACCGTCACACAGCCTGGGTCTGCTGGGCTGCCATGGTGTGGCTGTCCTCGTGTCTGTGGCAGCTGTGTGACTGTATGGCAGTTCTGATGTGCCCGCCACCCTATCCGCTGTCTGCTGCCGTCGCCCTGTGTGCACATGGGTGTTGAGTGTGTGTGTGTGTGTGTGTGTGTGTGTGTGTGTGTGTGTGGCATCCATGGATTGAACCACACACTGGCAGTGTGCTAATCTGCCTGGCCACTGGCCCATATGGTGTGTGTGTGATGATGCCACCACAGCACTGGTTGCACATGTGAACCGGTGCCCTGCGTCTGCTCCATGCCAGGTGCTAGTGCCCAGGCATGTGCCTGTGGGCACCAGTGTGTGCGTGTGCGTGTGTGTGTGTGTGTGTGTGTGTGTGTGTGTGTGTGTGTGTGCTTGTGTGTGAGTGTGTATGGTGTGGATGTGTGGCATGGCCCCAAGCCCGTCCCTGCCTCCCACCTGTCTGTGCAAGTCACAGGACACACCCACACATGCCTGTGTGCATTGCCACTGTGTCTGTCCTGTGCATGGGTGTTTGTCCACCTACCTGCGTGCACCGTAGTGCTCCTCTGCTATGGTGTCTCGATTCCAGCATGCCATCCTCGTCAGCCGGGATCCCTCCACCCGGGGGGGGGGGCTGCCAACCGCCACACGGCCCATCGCCAGCATTGTCCCCACTGCAGTTCCTCTCTTTACCTTGACAGCTATCCCACGGTCAGTGGCCATGTTGTGCAGCATGCAGCAGGCCAGGAATAGGCTGTGGGCCTTCGAGGGGCTGAACTGTAGGGCACCGCTGGACCTGTGCAGGCAATGGAAACATGCCTTCAGGAGACCGAACACATGCTCAATGATGTTCTGTGTGCTGGCATGTGTCTCGTTGTACTGCTCCTCTGCTGAGGATGAAGGGCACCGGTAGGGGGTGAGCAGCCATGGCCAGAGTGGGTAGCCACTGCCACCTGTGTGGATGGAGATATGGTTAGCCCTGTGTCCTCAGTTGCTGTCTCCCTTGTCCTTCCCAGCCACACTCGGCAGCGCCCCTACTCTGGCTGCCCCCCTCCCATGCCCTGGTGTACCCAACTGCCTGTGGTCTCGACATAGTCACCCACTAGGTGACCGGTGGGGATGTCCCCACTCTTGAACTGGTGGCACAGTGCTGAGCTGTGCCAGATGAAGGCATCATGTACTCCCCAGGGTGTGCGGCACAGACATTGGTTTTGTGCCCCCTGGCATCACATACCACCTGGCAGTTGATACTGGGATAACCCTTTCTGTTGATGTAGGCTACCCCCTCTGGGCCAGGTGGCATGTTGATGCCTACATGGGTGCAGTCAATGGCCCCTAGCACGCCAGGCATACGTGCTACCCTGTGGTAGTCCTACATGGTTGCTGTACGCTCTGCCTGTGTGCTGGGGAAGTGAATGTATTCCACAGCGTGTGGCAGCAGAGCGTTGAGGAATTGTGTTAGGAGCCGTGACGTGGCTGACTGGGTTAAGCCTGTGGTGTCCCCTGTTGGTCTCTGGAAGGTGCCCATGGAGAGCAGGCACATGACAGCTGTTACCTTTGTCTCCACTGTCAGGGCATGGCTCCTTCTCATGGGTACCTGCATCTCCTCACTGCACAGCTCACAGAGCTGCCTCAGAATTGCCCGGTTCAGTCAGTACCAGCCCACGATCTCTGTGTCAGCGTAGGTCTCATAGCTGTTGCGGGGTCAGTACCACCTGTTCCGGGCATACCTCCAATGGGCCCTTCCATGGCCATGTCACTCTGCCTCCTGCCTCCCCACACCCCTCATTATGGCCTCCATCTAGAATGTCACACTGGTCATGGCCCCTGTTGTCCTGTCACCCCATGGGCGTCTGGCTCCACTGGCCCACCTGGCTGTGTGTGGCTGTGCGTGTTGCTCAGCAGGGCCCCCTCCTGTGTACCCTGCCCCTGGCTGGCTGGCTGTTGCCTGTGGGCTCTGTCACTCACCCCTGAGGGTGCCTGTATCGCTCCCCTTGGGCTAGGTGGCCCTGTGTTGAACCCACACTCTCTCATACCCGCCGCCTCCCTGTCAGTCACACTCTCTCACACACTCTCTCTCACACTGTCTCTCCCTCTCTGTCTCTGTATCTTTCTCTCTCCCTGTCTCCTTCCTCATTGGCAGATGGCCTATTTGTCTCCCTCTGTCATGCTCCCCTCTGGTGCAAGTGCCCTCCTCCTACTTGCTTCCTGTATTTATAGGCTCAAGTCTGCTCCGCGCAACTGGCAATTGTTCCTCACTTGCGCCATTGGTTGGGGGTTGAATATCGCACTGCACCACATATTCATGGGTACACCCCCTGCCCTTGTACATGTATAGATTACCATTGCACATTGGCACACTGCTACTTACGCTGCGCAGTTGCTGCCGCTGAATATCGCTGTCTGGTGTATTTCTGCAGTTGTGCATGTGGAACCCAGTTGCACCATGCACAACTGCTTTGTATATCCCACCCTAAGATTTTCAAGTGAAAATTGTCACCAACATGTTACCTAGCCAGCACCATTGCTTATGAATATAAATGTTTTCAGTGTTCTGTTTTTCTCTCTCCATGAAGTGATGGTGTGCCTCACATTTTCCTCCTGTTCTTCACATTTTGAGGCACGGTGTCCACATTTGGTAGTGGAGAAGTATGTATTCTCCCTTGCTTGTCCCCTAACCACTATGCAGATGCTTATATCCACCCACACCCCATTGATTACAGTGTCAAGTGGACAGACCAGATGTGCTAACTCTCTGGAAATACTGCCTGCTCAAAGGGAGAAAATTCCTGGGTCCTGCACAGCACAGAGGTGTTGCATATGTGGAGGTAAAGAACCTTGGAGATACTTCACATGTTACTAGCTCCATAAACATGCTGTCTTTTTGTAGTGCTTGTCCTTTATTACTCCAGTCAAGTTCTTTAATCTGTTGTAAATATTCAGACTTAACAACTAGAGATGTAAAGTTTAAATTCTCCAGTGATGTTACGGCGAAGTTGGCAAATTCACTTCTGTGGAGCAGTCTATGAATTTCTGCAATTAGGCACAAAATTCGCTATGTGACTTCACCATTTCTTGGCAGAATTTTACTGCAAAGTGTGGAATTCTGCCATTCATGGACAGAACTTCGCACTTTGAGTCTTCAAATTAATCCACAAATTGTACTAAATATGCAGATTAATTTGTGAAGCGAAGTTTCCCAACTTTGCCTGTCTCTATTAACAACACGGTAATTTAATGTCACATTTGACTCTGTGCCTTGACACTTTTGCAGATCCATGGAGCAGCCACACTTGCAGTACTGCAGGCAGTGTTGGAACCCCTAGCACAACAAATTCTGCTCAGAACCAATAGGGCTGCAGAATAATAGTGATTTTTCATTTTGACCCCAAAAAAGGGATGGGTGGGTCAGCTGTGATCTGGTTCTGATTCTGAACTCTAATTTTTTTTTCCAAAAGGTTCTGATTTACTCTGATGAATTATAGACCTATGTTAGTCTATTTGAGTATGAGAAATGCATCGGTATTATTCTTTTAGATCCCTCTGTTAAAAAAATTAAATAAAATGTAACCATATAAAAAAATTGTGTTTGTATTTTCATATCATTTTTCAAGGTAAGAAAGCAGCCAACAGCAATAAAATAAACTTACTGTTGTTCATGCTAATCCTATATGGGTAGAAGCCAGGAAGAGCACTTAAAGAACAGTATGGCCGGGGTTGGCTATTCCTCAAGAGTGTACGCCAAAAAGGCTAACACCCAGAAAGCCAGCCCAACAGCAGAAGAGCAAATGGAGCTGCAGTCCCACTAAGGGTGAAGGCAAGGGCTGCTACAGGCATGCAGGTGAGTGCCTGGAGGACAGTGCCTGAACTGGTGAGGGCCATGGGTGGTGTGCAGCACAAAGGCGTCTGTGGCCCCACAGAACAACCTCTCTGGCAGTGGTGTGGGGGTTGGGTAGCCTAGCTGCTTTTTCTGGTTGCTAACTTTGGCAACACAGCAGGGACGGGGGTCACTGGCAGAGGGTAACGTGGAGCAACACTCAGAGACAAGGAGGACACAGGTGGGGGAACAGAGTTTGACTGGGGTGTAGTGCCCTACCAGCAAACAACCACACTGCTGCAAAAGAGACATCTACCTGTAGCAGTCCAAGCTTGGTATGGGGTCTGTGGGAGGGGGGGCCACTGGTCCACGGCATCCAGGAGGTACGGGGCAGCACACGCTTCCATGTGTGAGCAGGTATGGTGTAGCCTGTCTGGGCAGTGTGCCCATTTGTTACTGTGTGCAGCTGTAGTGCTTTAGACAGTGCCCTGTATACCCCCACCATGCCATTGTACCCAGCAGTTGAGCAGTGTCACCCATAGCATGGGTGCCCACTCTGTTCTCACATCCGCTGTAGTCGCTCTTTTGACCCTCGCTCTTTGGGTCTGCATGCACATCGTCATGCTATTGCACAGTCAACCGGTACACCTCTCCTTGCTGCCATCACGCATATCACCAGTCACCCTTATTCCCCCATTGCCCTTGATGTGATCTCCCTTTTTCAGTTGCCCACTGGGGACTCATCCATCGGGCTGTACCCTAATCACATAATTCCTCCTGTGTGTCAGCTACCACATGACATTTTTAAGAAACAGTGGGATGGATTCACAAAACTCTTGAAAATCTCACAGCCATGGGAAAAACACAGTGCAAGTGGGTAGCCACTTGTGGAACTGCAATTTCTCCTGCCTCTACAATAGTCTCAAAAGTGGAGCTAGTTTATGACTGGCTCCATGATTGATGCAAGCTTGCAGATGGTGTTGCTGTGGAAATCCCCGCAGCTACAGAAAAATGTTACATCCAGTGAGACCAGCCGTAACATCTTCCGCAGCTGCTGTGGATGTGAATAGCAATCTTCACAGCTGCTGAGGTTTTGGTCCACAACTGGAGTTACAGTGTGGGATTTAGTTCCAAAAATGTTTGTGATTCCAGCCCAGTATATGCAGGTCAATTGGGGCTTTGTAGTAAAAGGAGGCAGTGTATCAAACATTAGTCAGAAAGAGAGAGAGAGAGAGACAAAGAGACCAATGAATTTAACAGCAGAAAGCCAACAGCAGAGTGCAGACCTTCACAGAGTTTGGCATGCTTTTTGGTGGGAGTCAGGCATCATGAGCAGGATATGTGATGGGGCCCTAGCCATCCCTCCCACCCTTTTGACTTGAGATGTTATTTTTTTTATTATTAATTATTTTGCTTGCCTACTTGGTGTTATAGCAAGTATCATGGGCCCCAAACCATCCCACACACTCCTGCCTGATTGGCCAATAATTATTTATCATTTGTGTTTTGTAACTTATGTGGTTGTGATTTATCTTGACCCCCCCTCTCAACATACGTGAAGCACCCCATGACCTAGTAGTAGTTGTTCAGGCACAGAGATGGGCAGCACAGAGTCTGCGGCACTATGACTTAGTAGTAGTTCGGGCACAGTTATGGATAACAGAATCTCTGGCACTATGACCTAGTAATAGCTTGGGTACAGAGATGGGCAACACAGAGTCAGAGTCATGGGTGAGACCCCCTTCAAAATCTGTATGGCACTATAAGCCCCCACTCTAAATTAATGAGGCACTATGACCTTCAGACAGAGTCCTCTTGACCTGTCTGCTCCCCTTAATAGTTCTTACTTTCAAAAAGAAAAGAATTATTAAGTTGTTGGATGCTATAAATTAGTGCTATTTTTTTTACACTTTTCTAAAACCGAGAAAATGTCTACCCGTGTGCACTCTGCTGTTGTCTGCAGTTGTCTTCTGTTGAATTTGTTAGTCTCTCTCTCTCTCTCTCTTTCTGACTAAGGAAACATTTTATTTCTTTTTTTTACTATGGAGTTAAGTATTCTGCAACATCTTCTGCAGCACTCTTCTGTTTGCTGTTGCATTCATTGGTCTCTCTGTACTCTCCCTCACTCTCGCTGTCTCCCTCCCTCTCTCTTCTGACTGTGAAGAAAAACATTTTTTTTGTTACTGTGGAGTTTAGTACTCTGCAATGTCTGCACTGAATATGTTGGTCTCTCTCGCTCTCTCTCTCTCTCTCTCTCTCTCTCTCTACTCTCTACTCTCTACTCTCCCTCTCTATCTCTTTCTTTCTGACTAAAAAAAAAAAGTTGTTGTTAACTTGCTTCATTTTTTCTTTACTGGATCCTGCACAACACAACCGTCTCATCTGAATGCAAATCCTCAAATGAGCTGGATATACTGTTTCCCATGAGACAGCCTGTGGTGGCTGACAAACAGGATTGACTAAAACATGAGCCAATAACAGACAAAATACTCTGATTGGTTAGCTCCCTTTAGTACCCCAGTGTCATAAGTGTTTGCCTTTGTTGGTCATGTGACAGTACAGGGACTCAGGAGTATTCGGTAGAGATCAGGGACAAAAAAAAACTTTATAAAAAATTTTTTTTATTTCTGTACCCTGCCCTGCAGTCTGCTGCCTTTAATCCAGCCAGACCAAACTGGACCACACTTCTGACCTAGGCCAAAGTAGCAATTTGGGTCAAGCCATGAAAGGCTCAGTTTTCCTGAACAAAGCTGAGTTGGCCAGGTCCAGGGAGGTTCAGAAGTGTGGCGGAGCCAGTTCACCCATCCCTAGTCATAACTTGGACATTTTAACATATTTGAACATCACATTTTTGGCATAGCCTTATTATTGCCCCACCTCATGGACCACAAAGGTGAACATTTTCAAATCCCCATAAAAGTGTGATTCCAGGCCACCAAAACATTATTCCATTTCACAGGTGTAAAAACACATTCTGGCCAAGAGTTGACAAATGATAGCTACAATATCATGTTCATGAGATGTTGTGAAAAAATAATATGATGAACATTTGGGTCACAATATTTAAAATGACTGAAGTTCTGAGTCAGTGTAGAATAATTTCAATGTACACTTACAACTTTGTCATTTTTACATATTTTGACTTCAAATTTGCAACATATCCTTCTTATGACCCCACCTCATGATCGATGGTGGTGAAAATTGTCAAATCCTGCCAGAAAGGTGATTTCACCAACGCAACCAAGAAATCACCTTTTGGGCTTGATTTGCATACTTCCTTTGCCACTGATTGTGAGTTGGGGTCCCAAAAAGCCCATGTTGAAAATTTGGGGTGAAAATATGCAAAGATTACAACGTTTTGCCTCCAAATTGAAAACCCCATTGAAATACATTGAACTGCACATACCTTAGTTTCTCATATTGCAGTCACTAGTTCCAGCAGCAAGTGTCTTCATTTGAAGAGTGGATCTTCACCCTGTGACCAGTTCAGGTGAGTGAGGATGTGTGGGCATATACTGGGATAGTGGGGTAGTGAGTGCTGAGTGGTAGGGGTCAGATTATCGAGGGGACCGTTTTCTTTTTCACAGGTTTAAAGTGAAAAAGAGAAAAAAAATTTGAGGGACAGTTTTCTTCATTACAGGTCAAAGGATGGTGATCAGAGATTGGCGGTGCCACTAGACACCTTGGAAACATATAGAGGGACAGGATTGGAGGGCAGGGGTGCCATTAAACAACCACAGAAACATGGATGGAGACTGGAAGTGAGAGGTGCCACTAGCCACCAGGGAAACATTGATGGGGCACAGAGGTTAGGGGTGCCACTACACACAAGGGAAACATATAGGGGCCAGGGGTCACAGGGCAGAGGTGCCACTAGACACCAGAGAAAGTTACATTAACATGGGGATGGGGGTCAGATGGTGGGGGTGCCACTAGATACAAGGAAAAGTACACAAATATGGGGCCAATAATCAGAGGGTGGTGTGGGGGGAGTGCCACTAGATATCAGGGAAATACTATACAAATATGGATCCAGAGATTGGAGGGGGAGGGTGCCACTAGACACAAGGGAAACACTATACAAATACTGTGTGGCTATCTGAGGATGGGCTGTGCCACTAGACACTAGTGACCTGCAATTCAAATAGGAGGCCAGTGATTGGAGAGTGGGTGGTGCCACTAGACACCAGGGAAACATTGCATATATAATGGGGATGATGACTGGAGGATGAGAGGTTGGGGTGGCTGCGGTCAGATCAGTAAGGGATCATTTTCTTTTTTACAGGTTTAAGGAAGACAAAAACACAGCTAGGGATGGCTTTCTTTATTACAGGTCATATTTCTAAAATTAATACGGTATGGCTATCGAACCCAGAAGTGAACCATGGAAGTGAACACAGAGCAGGAAGATAGTGCACTGGTGGGGGACAACACTGTGTGCAATGGAGAGTACTGTATGTGCTTCAACTCCACTGTGGCAGGACACAGTCTAGGTATCAGGTCACATGCTTCTACAAACCCTTCTATTCTGTAATATAAATATGTCAGAACAGCTCTGCTGTGCAGCTATACAAATGACATTAACAAGCTAGAGGAGGTGCAGAAAAAGACCATAAAAATGATTCAGGATCACGAGGGGCTCTTGAATGAGCAAAGGATGGAGAACCTGAATATGTACTCACTTTAGGACAGATGGGGATATGGGACTATGACAGAAACCTTTATGTATCACAAGGGTATTGGCAAGATTGACCCCAGTGAACTTTTCAAGCCCATTGAGAAAAAGAACATGAGGGGGAACAGTTCCAAACTAGCTGGAGTTAGGTTCCAGATGGAGGCCAGGAGGCACTTCTTCACAGAGAGGGTGGTGGTAGGATGGAATGGGCTGCCAGAGAAGGTAGTAAACAAAAAAACTGTTGGTGGCAGGGATCACGTGATGCAGCTCACCAGTGAGTAGCTCTCTGACACTGCTCCAGCCTCCCGACTTATTTAATCATTAATTTTACCAAAAACATCTGGTACATATACCTTAAACTTTATTTGGAAGCTCTAGAAAAGGACTTGTTACTGCACGCTGCCGAAAATTGTGTGTATGGAGGTGAGAATGAGGAGAAACACATCGAAACATACCCCTCTGACGTCGCCAGAGAAGGCCCCTAAAAAATCCAGGACCTCGAGTGGCATAGAAGAGTCCTCATTAGAAGCTACCATGGTGGTCCAGCAACCCCTCACTTTGCAACGATTTCTGCAAGAATTTACTCCTTTTAAAGAAGAGTTAAGTGTGATTACATCAGAAATTAAAAGCCTTGCCCAAGCTTTAGAAGATGTGCACCAGCGGGCAGCAGATAACGAGGTCCGTATCTGCTCATTAGAGAAGCGGGTCGGGAAAGCTGAACCTGAAATTGTGGCTACCCGTCAAAAAATGGCAAGAATGGAAGTGAAAATTGAGGACCTAGAGGGCCGCAGCTGCAGGAATAATGTGGTCCTCGTTGGTCTCCCCGAAAAAAAGAAAGGGTCGGATGCAGTGCTGTTTATTCAAAAAATGATAGAAAAGCTGGTTGGCCCATTGCCATTTGGGCCGAGATATACTATTGAACGGGTGCACCGATCCCTTCGTCCGATGCCACCGGTGGGAGCTCCTCCTCGTCCCCTAATCTTCAGATTTCTGAATTATTTGGAACGGCAACATTTTTTCCTGAAGATTAAAGAGCTGCATGAAGTGAGATGGGATGGCTTCAAAATCAGGGTGGCGCAGGACTTGCCAGCATCGGTCAGGCAAAAAAGGGCTATGTTTCATCCTCTGGTTTCTAAATTAATTGCTGCCGGTGTAAAGTTCTGAATGGGGTACCCCACTAAGTTGGGGGTTTTGATCTCCGGTTCATGGTCCTCCTTTGATGACCCTGAAACTGCAGCTAAAGATCTCAAAAAGGCTTTCCCTGATCTGTTCAAAGAGTCATGAGGAAGTAATATCTTTGCATGATGCCGTCTTCTACATGGGGTAAAAGAAAATAGATGTTGGAGAGATCTGCAGTTTAATTTAATTTTATTTTACTGCTCAAGGCTGGCAACGTCAGTTTATGCTAAGGACTTAGTGGTCTGTGTCGCCCCATAGACGAACGTCTATGCCCGACTCCTCAATGGGGACCCCAACGGAGACTTTGTTAATGGGGCTCTGCTTCCTAAGTTTCATGCGGGGAAAATTAAGTTTAAATGTGCTACAGCTGTCTTCAAATCTGGCTGAGATCATGCTCGGACTCAAGTTAACTAAGATTTTAGCACTTCACAGTATGTGACCTGAGATCTCTTCTCTTCTTGGTATGGTTTTCTAACAAGCTCTGCTGTTATTAATTACAGTCACAAGGGGGAGCTCAGAGCCTTAAATTAGAAGCAGTCCAAATTGCGTTGGGACATAAACTGAGAAGATGCTCGCAGCAGAGTAACCTTTGGTGAATGGAGTTTTTTTTTAACATTTCCCTATGTTGAGTCCAGTTCTAGCCCTCATCTCTCTCAGTCGAGAACATTACTATGTTACCTTCTCAAAGCTGTTAGTAATTTATTTTATGGGAGTGAACTAGAACTGTTGATAGGTAGGACGGTCCAATATGAGGGAGTTTGTACATGGTTACAAAAATACAGCTCTCTGTTTCTCTGGTGTTATTTTCCCTTTTATTTTTTGTACTGTTTAGGGGTATAAAATCATTTTATTTTATAATGGGACATTCAGAACTGGGATACGGGAGTTTACCATCGCTATAAGCCCCACCTTTATCAGGGAGAGTAGAGGTGTGACAGTAAACCGGATGGTTAGTTGTTTCTTTTCTGTTAGCGATTTCAGCTGGAGTTCGGTCTTGATAGTTTTTCTTTTTGTTAACCGGGGTGACCTACACTGAGCCAAGATTCATTTCATCTCCAGCGTTACTGTTAGAGGGTTCTTAACTTAGTTTTAAAGGAAACAACCTGCCCTAGGTTAGAGTATGGGGATCAGCTCACGCTGTGGGTATGACTCTGTTTATGTTATTGCCGGAGGATAGTGAGTAAGGCACCCGAGGTCTGGGTCTAGGTGCAGGTTGGGCTGCAGTATGTACTCTGGGAAATCTTGCTTTAGGTTCTATAAGATAGATCGAAACAGCATTAAAACGTGTTGTTTAGCAAGCTGTTAATAGCCTAGGGAATGGGAAGGAAGATGTCTATTCTCTCTAGGCAACTTGGAGGTTAAGAAGTCAAGGTGCGATTAATTGTGTGCCTATATATATTAACTATGCTTTTTTTTTCTCTGTAGAAATGCAGACTGGTTAGAAGGGTATGGGTTCTTGGAGATGTTTTAAGCCACAGCCCCTGAGTTTATATCTATCGATACCAGTTCAAAAAGTTACTACACAGGGATGGGGTAATAGTGGAGTCGGGAAGGCTGGGGGAGGAGAGTGTCGTAAGGTGCTCTGCTGACCGTAGATTGCAGTAATAAGGGAAGGGGGGGTCAGGAATGGGTCTTTATAATGATTTTTGTTCACTCTAAGAGCTGGTTGCAGTTTTTTGGGGGATTGGGGAGGGAGAAGGGTAAAGTTAGGGGTTGGGCTTGCATGGATTCACTGGTCAATACCCGATCAAAGGCAGCCTTTTCTGAGGTAGTGTTCAGAGTCTCTTATAAATATTTACCTCAGTCCTATGGGTAGTCAGTTAGTTTTTACCACATGGAATGTCAAGGGAGCCAGACAGAAGTTATAACAATACCAAATTTTAAAACATTTGCAGCTGCTAAAGTCTGATATTACTTTTATCCAAGAATCCCATCTATTGATTTTGGAAGAACTTAAGTTGAGAAGGCAGCAAATTGGTCAAGTGTTTACATCGGAAGGCACTACCCAAAGCTGTGGTGTAATGATTTTATTAAAGTGAAATGTTCCACTTTCACCCTCTAAAATAATCAGAGACGCCAAGGGTAGATACCTATTAGTACTGGGAAGAATAAATGCTATCGAGATTTTATTAGGTAGCATATATGGTCCAAATTGTGACTCTCCAGGATTTTTTATGGAATTGCTTAATGTTTTAACCCCTTTCCTAGCAGTCCCAATGATTTTGGGTGGGGACCTAAATTTAGTTTTCGAACCCAACATGGATCGATCAAGTAATAGATTTAGAGGTCTCTCCCCAGCCCAGCGGTCGTTGAGAGATTTGTGGGACAAAGTAGGCCTATGTGATGCCTGGCGTGTTATGCACCCCTCGGACAGAGGTTATACTTTTACCTCTCCAGTTCATAAAACGTCTTCAAGGATTGATTATATTATGATCTCTCAAAGATTAGTGTCGGGGGTGATAGATTCGGCCATTCATCCAGGGCCCCCTTCAGACCACTCTCTCATTTCCTGTTGTTTTTCCCTCTTCTCTCTTCCAAAGTTGGAGGGACGTTGGAAAATCAATAACCAACTCCTCAAGGACCCCAACATAGTGAAATATGTAGGAAATCATATTACACAATTTGTGTTACCCAATTCCAATTCTACTGGGAAATCTGACATGGAATGGGGTGCCCTAAAGACATATTTGAGGGGTTTACTTATTGGGGTAGCATCTAAAAGGAAAAGACAGAAGGAACAACATCTGGCACATCTGCTTTCCAAGATTAGATCAATTGAGATGAGTATGTCTCCGCACTCGACCAAAAAAACCCATCTAGACCTTGTAAAATTGAGGGATGCCTATCTGGATCTCCTAAGGGAGAAGGCAGAATTCCCGATTCTGAAATCAAACGCTACATATGTCGATCAGAGTGAGAAAGCCAGTCGTCTGCTGGCTGCAAGAGTTAAACAACAAGAATCTGCCAGGTTTATTGCTTCAATTCGGTAAGCTGACGGGGTATTGTTGAATAAGCAAGCAGACATTACAGCAGAATTCTATAAATTTTTTCAATCGTTATATAGTCCAATGGCAAACTCTCCATCCTTAATGGATATAGATCATTATTTGGCTGAATCTCATCTGCCTTCTGTCTCGGAAATACAGCAAATCTCATTATGTGCTCCCATAACTGAGGCAGAAATTATTAAAGTTATTGAAGATTTTCCCCTAGACAAATCTCCGGGCCCAGATGGTTTCTCATCTAATTTTTATAAAAGGTTTGCAAAACAATTAGCCCCTTTACTCCTTGCTCTGTTTCAACAAATCATCGCTGGTAATTACATGGACAAAGCACTATTTGAAGCATTAATAATTTTATTGCCCAAACCCGGTAGAGTGCCAGAACTCATGGCTAGTTATAGGCCTATATCTTTGTTAAATCAAGATATAAAAATTCTGTGCAAACTCCTTGCAGATCGTATTAGCACTGTCCTGCCTGATTTAATTAGAGCAGGTGGGCTTCATGAAGGGGAGGTCATCCAGGGATCATTTGCACACTGTGGCCCATGTCTTCTCGGTGTCTAGGGAAGCGGAGTTTCCGTCTGCCTTGGTGTCCCTGGACGCCAAGAAGGCATTCGACAGAGTAGACTGGAACTTCCTCTTCCGGACGCTACATGCTTTTGGGTTTTCCCTGGAATTTCAATCCTGGATATGGGCAATTTACAAAACTCCTACGGCCCGGGTCTCACACACAGAAACACAGACTTTGACGGCAGATAAGGATCGCTAGGCCCATCTAGTCTGCCCATTTCCCTACCTACAGGATAGGCTGCAGATCCTAGTTAACCAACAGCCTATTTCTTCCTACCCCCCACAAGAATTGCCTTATGTCTGTCCCATGCATTCTTGAATTCTCCCACAGTTTTAGACCCCACAACCTCCTCAGGAAGGCTGTTCCATGCATCCACTACCCTCTCTGTGAAATAATACTTCCTCACATTGCCCTGAACCGCCCTCCTTCTATCTTTAAATTGTGTCCCCTTGTTCTTGCAAGTCTCTTTTCTGAAAGATGCTATCCTCTTGGACTTTGTTGATTCCACTGAGGTACTTAAGTTTCTATCATGTCCCCCCTCTCCTTCTTTCCTCAAGGGTATACATATTAAGCTCCTTTAGTCTCTCCTCATACGGCTTCTCTTGCAGACCCTGCACCATTTTAGTTGCCCTCCTCTGGACTGCCTCTATCCTGTCTATGTCCTTGGGAGATGGGGTCTCCAGAACTGGACATAGTACTCAGATGGGGTCTCACCAACTGTCTGTACAGAGGGATAACAACTTCCTGTTTTCTGATGATGATGCTCTCCCTATACATCCAGTATACCCCAGCCCTCCCTACTGCCTCTCACATTGCTTACTAACCTTAAGGTCATCTGATATGATTACCCCAGGTCCCTTCCTTTTTGTTGTTGTTACTACCTCCCACCCATTGTGTATTCTTCCTGGGTTCTTGTTTCCCAGGTGCATTATTTTGCACTTCTTTGCATTGAATCCTAGCTGCCATACTTCCGACCATTCCTCCAACCTGCCAAGTCCCTTTCATCCTTTCCACGCCTCCTTGTGTATCAATCTTGTTGCAGATCTTTGTGCCATCTGCAAAAGGCATACTTTTCCTTCCAGTCCTCTGCAATGTCACTGATGAAGACATTAAAAGGACAGGACCAATACTGAACCCTCGGTGCCACTAGTAACCCCTTTCTTCAGGTGGACTCCATTTACAATTACCTTCTGTGTCCTGTTGTCCAGCCAATGTTTTACTAGGCTACCACCCTGGGTCCCACTCCCAGGCTGGTTAATTTGACTATTAATCTTTTGTGTGGGACTGTGTCAAACGCCTTGCTAAAGTCTAGGTAGGCCATGTCCACAGCCCTTCCCTGGTCTACTACTTTGGTCACCCAGTCAAAGAAATCTATTAGATTCATCTGACATGACCTTCCCGCTGTGAACCCATGCTGCCTTAGGTCCTGTGCTCCACTGACCTCTAGGTACTCGACTATTCTTTCCTTCAGAAGTGACTCCATCACTTTCCCTACCACAGAGGTCAGACTGACAGGTCTGTAGTTTCCTGCCTCTGTCTTGGACCCACTTTGTGAAGGGAATCACATCCGCCTTCCTCCAGTCTCCGGGTACCACACCATCCTCCATGATTTATTAAAAGAGTAGCCAGTGGTTTCACTAGTTCCTCCTTAATTCTTTTACAATTCTGGGTGAATTCCATCAGGACATATTAGCTTTGTCCACCTTCAGTCTTAGGAGTTCTTGCAGAACCCTTTCTTCTGTGAAAGGACTGGGATCGACCCCCATCAAGAGTGCTTCTGTTAATTGGATTAGGCACTTCCCTCCTCTTTTGTGAATACTGAGCAGAAATATTCGTTCAGTATTCCTGCTTTTCACTGTCCCCTCTGTCACCCACGTTCATTTTATTCAGCCTCACTATCCCTCCCTTTGTCTTTCTGCTCGCTGATGTACCTATAAAAGGTTTTATCCCCTTCTTAACTGAGTTGGCTATCTTTTCCTCAGTTTGGGCCTTTGCTATTCTGACTTCCCTCCCTGCTTCCTTCTGCCTTAACTGGTACAGCTCTCTGTCCTGCTCCTTCTGTGTTTCCTTATACTTCCTGAATGCTATCTTTTTCTTCCTGACTTTCACAGCCACCTCTTTTGAGAACCATAGTGGCTATGTAATGGAAACATATCTGACTTATTTTCCTTGGGCTCTGGTACTAGACAGGGTTGCCCCTTATTGCCTTTACTTTTTAACTTATACCTGGAGCCCCTTATACGGAGGCTGGTTGTCTGTCCTAGGATCTGAGGTATAGTTATACACGATATAGAAATTAAAGTATCAGCGTATGCGGATGACTTACTACTTCAAATTTCCCATCCTAGAGAGTCTATACCACATATGTTGGAAATTATAAATGAGTATGGTTCCTTTTCCAATTACAAGTTAAATGTGGAGAAGACTTTGGTATTTCCTCTTAACCAGAGAGTGATAAAACACGAGATTAGTGATCTAGGATTGGCTTGGATAAAAGACTCATTGAAATATTTAGGTATTGTACTCACAAGAAGTGAGACGCTTTTTCAAAAGAAAATTTTGGATTCCTTACTGTATATTATTACACAAAATCTTAACAGATGGTTCCACCTCCCATTATCACTATGGGGTAAAATTAATTTAATTAAGATGAGTATTTTTCCCTGTCTCTATTATCCACTTAGTCACACGAATCTATGGTTGCCGCTGTCATGGTTCAAGAAGGTACATAATATTTTTGTTAATTTTATCTGGGCTGGAAAGCGTCCCCGCTTGGCTTTTCATAAGTTAGCGGCTCCCAAAACTAAGGGTAGCCTCCGCCTGCCCCATGTTGGCCTTTACTTCTGGGCTAGCCATGTGAATAAATACCTAAGGTGGGTCAAACGCAGTGTTTCTGGAAATTACACATACTATGAACCTCTATGGCTTAAGACAGAATTCGAGCAAATCCAATATTATAATCTCTCTCCAGTTTCTTTGTTATGTACGAAGCTCAAATATCTTCCTATGCAGCTGCGCTCGTCTCCAATTGCAATATCTGTAAAAGTACATTCCCAATTTTGTAACTTTCTTAAGTATAACCACTGCCTAAATCTGGAGCAACCATTGCTAGGTAACCCTAATCTCAGAATAGATGGGAGGGATTTTTTCCCCCTTATGGCTCCCGCAGGCCAGGGAGGTCAGCCTTTCAAGCCTCTGGGATGGCGCAGGAGGGAACTGGTTGTCATCCACAGAGATTTTAGTTAAACTGGATATTCCGGCCTCTAATGTATTCAAAGTTTTCCAGTTATGTCATTTGCTTGTGAAAGTTATAGGACTGACACCCCGGCCATCCAGGTGTCCAGCTTTCCGGGGAGAGTTGGCCCAAATGGCTGGGCTTCCACATGCGGTGTCGAGAATCTTCAGTGTTCTCTATGATTGGATTTACCCTGAACCTTTCGGACCTTCCAGTTACTGGGCCCAGCTCCTTCTGGAGATACCTATTAACTGGGTGAAGCTCTGGCAGGGGTGCCACCAATTTATTACACAAGACAGGCTCCACCTTATGCAATTTCAGATATTACACAATTTATATTATACCTCTCAAAACATGGCCAAATTTGGTCTGGTCTCCTCCCCTACCTGTACAAGATGTGTCCATGGGGATGGTAATTTATTGCACATTTTCTGGTCCTGTTCCAAGATAGTCCCCCTATGGTCGCAGATTAGGCTGAGAGCAGATCCCTTACTAGGTCTTAATGATCTGTTCATGATAAAAATATATCTTTTTGGTGATTACTCTGATATCCCAACAACTGTTCGTAAATATCATATGGCACTAATATCCATGTCGGTTGAAAAACTAACGCTTAGGCACTGGAAAGATACTGTGGAGATATCATATGCGGAGTGGCTGTGGGAATTTCTAAATAATCTCAGGGTAGAAAAAATGGTGGCTAGTGTTAGGAATAGAATGAAGAGGTTTAATCAAATTTGGGCTCCATTATTAACGCTTTATTCACTTCAAACTGTGTAGAGGAGTAGGCTTAAGGTGGATGGGTTGTGGACTAAGTTTTAATAATGCAAGCCCGGGATGGGAGGGAGGTAGTTGGGCAGGGATGGAACTGGGAACAGATACCTCCTTTTTTTTTTTTTTTTTAGCAGGAAGCTGTTTTGTTGGAGGGTGAGGGAAGGGTAAGGGGGGGGAGGAATATTTGGGTTCTCCTGCTTATTTCTGGAGGCAATGTATGTGTCTCATGCTGTGCTGTTTGTTGTATGTGGAAAACTTTAATAAACTTTGAATGAAAAAAAAATTGTTGGTGGCTTTAAGAAGGATAGGATAAAGTTAAATGGGGAACAGTGTCCAAGAAGTGGGTGGAGTGAGTAAAGAAGAATAAATAGGCTTCAGATTTGGAAGACTTGATAGACCATAAGGCTGTGTTCAGCTGGCTACTTTGTGAGTTCCTACAGTATGTCAATTGGATCTCCCAAGGAACTGCAATAGTTACTCTACCACTAGACAAATACCATCATTTATTCTATATTTTTTACATTATGACATAGAAATGTAAGGTTAGAAGGGACTCAATGTCTATCAGGTCCACCCTCCCTGCTACTTCATAAGTAGAGGTTTGCAAGCATGCTGTGCAAAACATTCACTTGTTTATAGTGATTATTCACTAACTCTGCCATCTAGTGTACCTTGTGATTCCCTTATTAAGAAAAAAGTAGTACAGGCTTACATTAAAAGCCTGCACTGTCTCATATTGACTAATTGTGCTGGTAGGTTGTTCCACAGTCTCACCACTATTTCACAATGTTACCCCTGAATTTAGACCTCTCAGTATCAGATTTCTGAACATCTGCATCTATTTGATCTTGTTGGAACCCTTGAGCATGCAGAAGACCAGACATTTTGCAAAGATTTCCCTTTTCAGTATAAGTGTGGCAAAATGACAGACGCCCTTCATGAAGATGATGTGAAGTAAACCCACTTCCACAAATTTGGACCATAAGGCACTTTGTGAAACTATGAAATATGCTTTGTAGATGAGGTCAGCACTACTTTCAAAAGAGAAAATACCCATACCCCCAAAAAAGCATGAACTTTGTAAGTGTTTTGTGGTACAACATGCAAAGATATATGCTGGCATGTGCAAGCTACAGTATATGCAAGTTTTTATATATGTTTTATGTAAGAATTATATGCAAGAAATATGAAAGGACTGTGACATTTTTCGTGCATGAGAAATGCATGCAGGAAAAATTCTTTGCTTCATACAAGACAAATTCCTTGCCAATATTATAAGATGCAAGACAAATTGTGTGTGGGGTCAACATACTACAGTATTGGTTTAGAGATTTATATGAGGCTAGAATCTTTAACCTTCTGCCTCTAGAGGAAGGAGTGTAACCTACTGAACCACTGACACTAAAGATTTGCATCAGCACTATGAAGAGAAGCATTCTTACCTCTATATATACAGAGAAGTGCAATCTTTTTTCACAGTTCATACAAGGCGTCATTTATCCTTATTAGTATGCATGAGCTCTCTGCTCTTCTGTGTTTGTCTGTGCACCTCATCCTCTCCTCTCCCCTCCACTTCCTCCATCCAGATTAACTGTATTCATGCATCTATAGTTGTGGCACTTTATTTCTGTTTTCTGTGCCCCCTCTACAGCTGTAAAAATGCTTCTGAGAGTACTCAATACTTAGCATAGCAGGGGTGAAGAATCATTGATTTCATTGACTAATATAGATCTGACATAGTGGAAACTGTTTTTTTTATTTCCATAGTATGTACGGTACAGAGAGAACAGAGACATTGTGGAGAGAATGAGACAGGTAGTTAGTCATTATACCGATAATTACTCTAATTTACATAGGTATGCAGACAGTGACAGTGTAAGCTGAGGTCTAAGCTCTGGTTTGACTATTCCTCTGCTGCCATTCTGATCACCAAAGAACTTCACAACTAATGTTGGTAAGTTAGAACAGTGATTGCAGAATGTCAGTTCCCTATTATCAAGGAACAATCCAAGACTGTGATACAAGTTTTTGAAATGTGCCTTGGATTTTGGAGATCTATTTAAAAATATGGGACATCCTAAGTTTATTAACGGTACATGGGGAAAGTTTTGAGTAACTTGAACAGTTAAGAAATAATGTTGACTTCACAATGAAATCAGCTGATAAGGGGGGTTCAATTGTTATAATGAATGCATCTGATAATAGCAATGAGATTCTGAGGTAATTAAGTAATCAAGATTTTTATCAACCATTGAATACAGATCCTACAAATATCTTTAAGAAGAGAGTGGACTGTGTTCTTGTGGAAGCATTGAACTCTGGACTCATATCTCAGACTGTGTTTGAATTTTTGAAAGTTGATTTTCTTGTTAGAGCTGTCATGTTTGTATTATCTAAAATATATAAATGTTTAAATCACCCACCTGGTAGGCATATTATATCAGGTATAATGAGTTTAACTGCACCTCTGCCTAAATTTATAGATGCACATATCAGAGATATAGTATTTGGCCTGCCTTCATTCCTCAAGGATACAACTGAGGTATTAAACATCTTAAAGGGAAAGAAGTTGCCTGCTGATGCCTTATTGGTTACTGTGGATTCCCTCTATAATAATATTCCACACGCAGATGGACTCCACATCCTTAAAATAGCACTTGTGGAATGTGGCCTGTATTCTCATGAACTGTGTCTTTTTTTTATTACAATTAATGTAATTGGTTCTTACTTGTAACTATTTTTTCTTTTCAGGGACAATAATTTTTACAAAGTAAGGGTACAGCCATGGGTATGGCATTGGACCCAGATTTTGCAAATATATATTTAGGCTGAAAACAATTCACTACCAAAAACAGTAAAGTTAAGTGCACTCCTTTAAATAACCAGGTGAAACACCTTAAGTTAAATGCCAAATGGCTGATTTTATTTTAGGATCTTTTAACCATTTTCTTTTGTGCAAGCTTTAAAGAAACGTATTTAAGACTGAACCAAAAAAGTACTTATCTAGGCTTATAGCCTGTAGAGACACTGTCCTTAGTTTGTGTGCCAGCTCCATGGCTTGGATGAAACACAAAAAGTTTTTCGGCAACTATGCCTAGATAAGTACTTTTTTGGTTGAGTCTTAAATATGTTTCTTTAAAGTGTAGAAAAAAGAAAATGGTTTAAAGAACCTAAAATAAAATCAGCCATTTGGCATTTAACTTAAGGTGTTTCACCTGATTAAAAGAATGCACTTGACTTTACTGTTTTTGGTAGTGAATGTTTTTCAGTTTGATATTTGCCCTGTTTTGGAGCACCCAGCCCCTATGGTACCTTACATAGTTTTCTGAGCACAACCGGCCTTTTTGTTTTTGTTTTATTACATATTTCGGCATATGAGAGTGTGGTATTTTTATTTATTTAATGATTCAGGAAATACCTTTGAGCACAAGCTCTTTTACAAAGGTTCAACGTCATAGATTGCAAAACAAAGTACAATAGGAGAAAGCAGAGGTGTAACACAATGAACGATACAACCTGGATTCAGAACTAATGGAAGGACTCAAAAACATAGGTATAAAGGTAACTCAGATAACTTAGGCAGTTAATATCACAAGAAAAGACACTTCATGAGGGTGGGGGGGGGATAAGCATCCACAAAGTGCCTTGTCAGTGGTTAAGAGGGACAGGGATAACTGGCAGTGGGAAGGTGGGGTGGGGGCACCGAAGAAGCATGATGTGAATAGATTACTGAGGCTAGTCATGAGAAGGGACAGAGGGATGAGTTATCTGAGGCCTGACTAGTGCTAGCTGTGGGTCAGAGAGTGCGAGTGTGGCTGGACATAGAGGCAGGTGCACTTAAAGTGTGTTATTAGTGCTGTTTGAGGCCAGTTTTGAATTGGGCAGACAACTGGTGGCAAGGAGGTATCCAAGGAGTTCATTCATCCACAGTGGGGCCCTGTAAGCAAATGTACATTGCCCAAGTAAGGTACGATGGAAGGGAATAGCCATGGCACCTCTAGTCCTCCCCCTGCTGGTCTGTAACTAGTTGGCTGCCTCTATCAGATTGCCTACACAAGATAGTGTTTTTCCCAATAGAGCCTTCTTCACTAGGTTGCAAGTTTGGAATTTGACCCTGTTTCTTAATGATAGCCCAATTTGTACTTTCATACAAAGTTCAGGTGTACGTGCCATGCTCGGCATCCAGGGTGAGTCTGCAGGCTTTGTTGAGCACAGTCTGAACCCTCTTGAGCGATGTATCGATTGCCACCCCATAGACCACTAGTCTATAGTTGATATGTGATATGATGGAGCTGTGGACTGCGAGGCAGAGGGCCCCTAGAGAGAGGTATTGCCTGTGCCTGTACAGGACATCAATTGTGGTATTGACTGTCTTGACCAGAGAGTCAATATGGGGAGCAAATGTGAGGGTATCATCTATTATGACCCCCAGATACTTGAACAAGTGGACTTGTTCCAGCAGCTCACTGCAAGAGTTGGAGATGATGAGGGGGTGGTGCTGATTTTTGTTGTGGGGCTGGATATAAGCATGGCTTTGGTCTTCTTGTAGTTAAGTAGCAACTTATGACTATAGAACCAGTCCTCGCGTTTGGAGAAGGAGAACTGCAGTTCATATTGTAGGGCAGCAAGAGACGTGCTGCTGCTCAGGAGCACAGCATCATCTGCATATAGTATGAGTTTGGTGTTGCAGGCTGTGGGTAGGTCATTTAAGAAGACGCTGAAGAGTAGGGGCTCCAATATTGATCCCTGAGGTACCCCTAATGATACCTCTCTTGTGCTGGATAGTGTTTGTCCAGTTTTCACACATTGATTTCTCCTTGTCAGGTAGTCTTGGAACCAGCAAAGGGCATTGGGCTCCACACCAATGTTTAGCAGTTGGGTCAGTAACAGGGGGTGGTTGACTGTATCGAAGGCTTTGGTGAGGTCAATGAAGACAGACCCCACCAGTTTGCCTCCATCCAGGGCCTTATGTGCATGGTCCATGTAGTCCAGTAGGGCAGTGGTGGTGCTGTGATTTTGTCTGAAACCATGCTGGTTGGGGCATAGCAGATTATACTTATTGAGGTAGTGGATGAGTTGACCCACCACAATCTTTTCCAGTGTTTTGGACAGGGGGGAGAGTATCAAGATGGGTCTGTAGTTGGCTACCAAAGACTTGTCACTTCCCTTATGCACAGACGTGACTAGGGCCTGCTTCCAAACCACCAGAAATTGAGCAAGGGCCAGGGACTTATTGTACAGCATGATAATGGGCACTATAAGAACATCCAGGGTGTGGGATAGCAGTTTCATGTCTATCCCATCACTGCCCAGTCTGGTCTTACCTACAGGACTCTCGGACCAATTCCTTCATTGATAACATTATTTTATATTGGTGCTACATTGATGATTACATTTTTTAATGGAGGCAATGTTGATGAATTGCATTCATTTAAAAATTATCTTGAGACAAGTACTTCAAATCTTAAGTTCACTTTAAAATTAGCATGACAAAGATTGAGTACTTGGAACTTGTGATTCAAGATGAAAATGATGGCAGTATAAAAACTGATTAATTTAGGAAAAGAACAGAGTGCAATACATTATTACATGATAGTAGTTGTCACTCTAGACACATGATCAATAACTTTTCTTTGAATCAACTTTATAGGGTGAAATAAAATTGTTCAGACAATATAGATTACCAGCACAGGGCAGAAGAAATGAAAGCTACTGTAGATGCCTTGAGAGGGGGTATTGAAGTTGGACTAAAGAAATGGCTATGCAAAAGGTGAAACTTAGGGACAGAGATATGGTAGTCTTTTGAGGCAAAGAAAGAGATCCAAAATACAAAACACCACCCCTTTAAATTTAGTGTCCACATATACAGTACAGTCACAAAAAGTAGATGAGATTACTAAGAAACACTGGCATGTTTTTTTTTTAACTAAATCAACTTCATTGAGGTTTTGACACACCAACAAGAATGAGTAAAATCAAATTCAGCAATACATATAATGACACTGGCATGTTTTACAAACGGATGTCAGTCTTTACAAACACATTAGTGATCCCCATAGATCTGTATATAAGAGGGGAATTAACTTAGAAGATAAACTGATACATGTAGCACAGCAAATACAGAATAATGGTATTTGGTTAGTTAAACCACCAGTGGGCACAAAAAATGTGGCAGTGATATACACTGTCCATCAGTATTTAATACAGATAGGTTTAGAGTGCCAGGATTGTCTAAAGTTTTTAAATTTAGGGATTTCATAACATGCTCCACCACTGGTGTGATTTACTTGGCTAAATGTAGTTGCTCTGCATATTATGTGGGGAAAGTGGTGCACAAATTTAAAACCAGGCCTGGGGAGCATTTAAGTGAAAAGGAATCAGGTAATTCATTCACTTTCTTGGGAATTGAAAGGGTTAAATTAAGACTCAGGGGAGGTGATCCAGAAGGTTTACTTTTGTGAAGGGAATCAATGTGGATTTACAACTTGAGACCTTTTTTCCCACCAGGTCTTAATGACTGTGAGGAATTGATGCCTTTTTTAGTGCAATAAATTGATACTATACATGTGTAATTATTTTGTGGCCAGTTGGGGTAGACATATAATTTTCCCTGATCTCATTAATGGATTAAATGGCATTATAATCTTGTATGGCAATTCAGAATTTTTTTATATGCCACTATTTATGGTATACTAATGTCTAATTTTTTTTTGACAATTTGCATACCACACGGTATTTAATTGATTGTTACTTTGGAGAGGTATAAAATGTACATTGTTTGCTGTGTTATTTATTCTCATGATTAGGCACCCAGTAAAGGCAAGACATGTTGGGTCTTTTCCCTGCTTGCCCTGTAGTGATTTGGTACTACCTAAATAAATAAAGTGATATTTTTGTACTGTATTAATGTGGCTAGCATATGACCTTTTTCGGTGGAGCTGAAGCTAGCTCAGTTTTATTGTATTTTTCTTGTGGTAGTATACCAAGAGCACCAGTGTATACAGGAGTGGTCCTTTACTGAGCTTTGTTTCCTACTGGATTTTGAACCTGAACCTACTAATTCCCAAGCCTGCAATCTAACCACTAAACCCCAATACCACCCCTCTGTCACATTTGTAAGGCTGCTGTATAAAGTTTAATGCAGACACTGATAGAAATGGGAGGGAACCAAAGGAACCCAGCAGCAGGAGTGACTTTAAATGTCTGACTCAATTCCAGGACTGTTTCTATGTAAAATATAAACCCCTAAAGGCATAAAATTTACTAAATAAAGTGTAAAAAGGCAACATATAATGAAGAAACATATACCAGTCTCCTGTCAGATATGTTCAATACTAGAACAAATGAGATGGTTTCCCTCGGTGAATCCTTTCCAATTCCAACACTGAAAGAAAACTTCTTGTTAATGTTCTGCTGCATGTGGTCAAAACTGGAAATGGTGTGCTTTGCTGTTTTAACCCCTCTAGAGGGAAAAAGTCAGCAGGATGCGGACCACATCAGAACTGTAATGCAATGCTATAGATTATGTAGGAATACATACATTGCATACCAGCTGCATGTCCCCTCCATTTCAAGTAGTTCCCAGAGGGTAGCTGAATCCATGCCCCACAAATGTTTCCCTTTTGTCCAGTAAACTCAGGATTTTTACATCACAATAATGCAAGAAGTAAATTGCTACTAATCCACAAACTATTCTATATCCCTTATCGGGGTTAATGCGTTAGTAGCTGTATTAGCTGTGATCAGAGTTTGTTTTCAGTAAGGAAAACTGGGTAGGTCACATGGTGTGCAAAAGACTGATCCCTTGGTTACATTGCTCCATGGACTGCAGGGATTTATGTAACAAATGTGAGAGTTTTAACACGAAGATAAATCTATTTATCTCATTACCTTAGATTCAGGCAAATGTTTATCTGAACCTAAGGCATATCACAATAGAGAAGCATTAATCTGAAGGTAAAAGAAACACAGAGACCCTTAAAATGCTGCAAGTACTACTTTCATTTCAAACCCAACATTCCAATACAGTTTCATTTTCCCAAAAAACATAATGCTGTAAGGATGTATTCAGTTCTTGGTATTGTGATTTCCCTAAAGTCAGTAAATAAAAACAAAAACTGACTGTTACATTATTAACAACTAAAATGGTAATCTTAAAAGTTGCCCTGAGTACTACACATGTGTACCTAATTTAAAATTATCTCCATTCATACTCCGTGCTGCCACACTTAGACAGTGACTCCAGCAGTGTGAATAATCATGAGCAGACTATGTGGGCGAATCTTTTACAAGAGAACACGGTAGGTGGTAATAGACACTAAAAAAACTACAGACAGGCTCTACTCCCTTTAAAACAACTATTCAATGTCTCCTCAGAATCAAGAAAGTGAGCATCTGACAGCAGCACTGTGATATCCCCCCTCCAACACACAGACTTCTGAAAGCACATAATGACATCATAAAACAAAGGTCAACAGCCTCAACAGACTTAATTACATGCCATTAAATATTCACCTTGAAAATGGCAAGCAGATTTGGAATGATTGGCATTTGGAAAGATAGTGCTGTTTAAATAGCACCTACCTGAAGCTGAAAAACAAAAATTATTTTACAGTAAAATTAATTGAATGTTACACCCCTGCATAAAATATTAATATGACTTTTATTGTCACAAACTACCCTTAGTACATACTGATGAAAAGCAGTCATTGCCCCCCCCAACTGCAATCATTTCAAGCAGAACTGTTATCTGACTCCTGACAGCCCAGCAATAGCTGCTCCAGCTCTAGCACCCCCCCAAACAGCAATAATACATTGTTATGGCTTATGTGTATCAAATAACTCTGATAAATCAGAACATATTTATTTCAGTGACAGACAGTAAATATTTTTCTTAATCAGCAACAGGAAATAAAACATTTTTAAATATGGCATCTGTTTGTTGTTACTGTGTTTCATGTCATTGAGTGGAGAGTTCTGTCAGACTACCATTTTTAACAACCTATTTTGCCATTCCGACTGCCTACTTAGAAAGCATAAACAACAGAGTTTATTTCAAAAACTGATAGTATCTGGCAGGGAAATCATACATCACATCAGAGATGGAAATGCCTAAGTTTAGTTTTGCAATGGATTGCGAAGATCTGCTGATCCAACTTGAGGCAGATCTAGAACCACTTACTGACCTCAACCAGAGTGACTTAGTACCAGTTGGGAATGACACACTGCCAGCTGCAACAGGAGAAATACTGGGTACTGGTAAAGGTGAACATATCCCAAATGAGCAAAGGCAACTTTTGGAACCAGTTGTGGAAGAAAATTAATCTGCAGATGTGCCAGATGAAAGTATACAAACTATCACCAGCTTGCTAAGCAGTAAGTTAGAAACAATTAATGTAGAAACAGAAAATTTCATAGAAATAAATAAAAATGAAAACAAAAGAGTAAGCACATTAAAGAGCTACATAGAAAATGAGTTTAAGTATAAGAAAGATTTATAGCACATAGAACCTAAAGCGCTAAACAAAATGCTATATATGTTTTTTATGTCAGCTCAGGAGAAAAGGCATGGACATTGTGAGCCTTTAATGTTACAAAGTACATTTCAGTAGGTCGAAAGATATCTGAAAAGTAAGAAATATTGTAGTTCACTCTCATCTTCTGTGGAATTTGAAGAGACGAACAATATGCTATTGGCAAAGCAAAAGAATTTAAAGAGTCTGGGGAAGGGATCAAAAAGCAATACAGCGGATGAAATCAGTAACAAAATATTTGGAGAACTATTTCAAAAACAACAGGTAGATGCACACTCTGCACAGTCACTTTTGAATACTGTACAGTATGGTTATGTTGCAGCCTCTGCTTTGTAATGCGTGGAAACAATGAAATACATTATATGAGATGGGGAGATGCACAACTCTGAAGTGATGAAAATGGCTGCAGTTTCATTGAGTGCTCCACAGAAAGGCAAAGAAAGACATGAATTGGAACCAATCCAAAACAGGTACAAAATAAGGCTAAGAGCTTATGAAACACTGACAATTCCAGAAAGAGGTCCAGTACTGAGGTACCAAAAATACAAGTGTCAAAGACCAGATGCAGCACTACAGGATGACAGTCCATTTTTCCTTGTTATGCACCAAAACTGTACCCCTAACAATCTGTCCATAAGTGATATGAGAACCAACCAATTGGCATAAACAAATTATCAAAAGTAATGAAAACCATGATATGAGGAGTAGGCATAGATGCAGACAAGAAGCTAACAAACCACAGAATAAGAAAGCACCTGGTATAAAAATTGAGCGAAGACAGTGTCCAACCAAAGCTATTCAGCTCACAGGACATAAAAAGGTACAAAGCCTAAGTGATTATGCTAAACTGAATAAAGTTCAACACAAGAGAATAAATCACATCCTGAGTGGAGTACAAGAAGCTGGACCTAGTACACATGAAACAACAGTATATAAGAATGAGGCACCAACAAAGGGACATTTTCCATTGAGATGGGCTGACTACTTCTACTGCCCCAACATCCTGGGAAAAAATATAACAATACATTTCAATGGAGGTAATTTTTCTGTCATTCATCTTTTCAATAAAACTAAAAACAGTTTATTTAAATCTGTCAGTCATTTCTTGTTACGTTTCTTTTGGTTCCATACAGGAAAGATGAAAAAAGAATTGCTGACAAAAAAGACCATATGTGATTTACAGTGACAGTGAAATCGACTAAGATAAGTTTTTTTCTTGTTTTAGTTTGAAGTTTCATGAAAATATACCATGTTTCAATAGTCGCCACACACAGAACAAATACCCACTCAGGTGAATTAAAATGGCTCCCTAGTATTCCAACATTCCAAACCACAAACATGGCACTGATTACAACCAATCATATGCAATGTGACATACGCTCTCCCAATTCACTTACCACCCTGAGTGGGACTCCTAGGTAACTACTGGGACTGGCACTAGCACCAAATTAGTAACACCTCATAGCACAGTCTATCAAACTTGTTGAGACAAGGACTGTGCATCTTGCTGTGTATACGTAGAATTAGCATCATCCACCCTAGGTGAGACTGAAGGTGATATGTCAGGGGACAAGTCTGATGGATTACCATTTGGTGAGAAGATGGTGGCAACCAGACCAGTGACAACTTGCTTCATTCAGTGTTATGAATCAATCATATGTGGCATGGGGGTGAAGACGCGTCCCTGGGATGGGTATTAATATGCCACCAGTATACAATTAGGAGTCAAGTCATAAAATCAATGTTGGTAATGGTGGTACACATTAGCTCACCAGTAAATATAAAGGACGGCTCAGATGAGCGAAAAAACAGGGCATAGGAATAGTATGACATAGATTAGCACAGTAATATAATGTACAGTCTGTAGTAGCTATCAGTGGGGCAATGAGAAACAGTAGACCATAACAATATATGATACAGAATAAACAGAAGGGTGGAGGACAGGCATTGGCAGTACAGCTGACAGATCCTTAACACTATCTGATGAGGTTATTGAAAGGTAGTGAGAAAGTGCCAGTAAAGGGAGCCAGACAAAGTGACAATTTATTTTTGGTAGAAAATCAACAAAATCCCTTGAGAGGCCGTTTGCTACCACTTCAAATCTTTAAAAGCACAATAACACCATTAATCTTGGGTAGACAATCTCATTAGTATCACCAGAGTGGTACTTCTGGATTTTAAGATATATACAAGCTCTTCTTTTGTGGTAGACTGAAAAGAAATGCAAGGCTGTGTTAGTACCACCAGTAACCAGATTAGGATCTATGACAATTGGTGGACAATTTCGTTTTTGACCGACATTACAGTGACTCCTTTATGCTGATCGCATTTGTGGTCCTCATAAAGGGAGTCACATCAGACTTTGTTTTCTTCAGGGGGCTTTGCCCCCCCGAACCTCTAATGCAAGGTTCTCTGCCCCCTGCACCCCCAGCTACTTAAATAATCAACTCTGAGTTAGAGTTGCTTCGGGAAGGGGGTGCAATACCCCAGAAAGCAGTGCCGAGGTCCCCTGCTGGCACTACAGCAACCTGGCACTGTTGTCACTGTAGTGTCAGTTGCGGTAAAGTTGTCACCGTTGTGACGGTATACCACCAGATTACAATGAGTGGCAACCTTTAAATCTCGGGTGGTCATTAGCATAAAAATGCCTTAAATAAAAACTTTATACAATGCATGACTGAATGAATACTAAAATTTCAAAATTCAATTAACAATGCACCTTAGTTAACAATTTCCTTTTGACACAAATTGTATGGATTTTTGATTTTTGTTATTTTCTGTGTGATTTGTTTCTATTAACAGGATACTGGACAGAATAACTACCAAGCATTCAACAAGTAACAAAAGAGAAAATATCCGAGAGCAAACATAGGTTTCATAGGTTTGTACAGAGCTTATAAAGACTACAGTCCATTTTAGCTCACCTGTTGGTTCATCTATACCCTTTGATTTTATTGTCAGGTAGTTAGTTATCTAGTTTGCTCTTGAAATCTTACATTGTCCTACTGGCCACTACCTCCACTGGGAGTTCATTCCACTCCTTCACTACTCGCAAGCTAAACCAGTATTTCATTTTGTTAGTATTGTATATTTCTTTGGCTAGCTGCAATGGATGGGCCCTCGTACATTATTTCTGGTCCCTAAGAACCAGTGCAAACTGTTCCCACAGACCTGTATCTGATAAGGCCCTGAACATTAGGCTCATGTCCCCCCCCCAAGCCTACAGTACTCCAGGGAAAACAACCACAGCGCCACCAGTCTCTCATCATATTCTTTACCCATGACATCCTTAATCATGCGTGTAGCCCTTTTCTGAACTTTTTCGAGGGATTTGACTTCAGTTCTTCCCCCTAGGAGACCAGAACTGGGCACAGTACTCCATATGGGGTCTCACTAATGAAGTATACAGTGGAAGCAGAACCTCCCTTTCTCTGCTTTTTATGTGTCTATTGATACAGTACAATATACTGCTAGCCTTTTCAACTACTTGGTTGCAGCGTAATTTAAAATTCAGGTCATTACTAATTCTAACACCAAGGTCCCTTTTATCTAGAACTTCTCTCATGATTGCCCCATTTAGTACATATTGGAAATTCTTGTTCTTATTCCCAAGGCGCATTACAGTACACTTATCAGTAATAAATGTTAATTTGAAATGTTTAGCCCACTGCTCCAACTCCTCTAGTGCAGCCTGTAGGATATTTGCCTTGTCTAAGTTGTTGACAACTAGACCTATCGGGGTATCATCTGCAAATTTTGATTCCCATACATTAGTTTTGGTGGTCATAGAAGAGATGTATATATTAAAAAGACGTGGGCCCAATACTGACCCCTGGGGCACTCCACAGGTCACCTCCGTTCACTCAGAGTATGAACTTGTGATGCACATTCTCTGTTTCCTATTGGTCAGCCATAAAGCTCTCCACCATGTTTAAGTTCCCCTGTATTCTGTGCTCAATTAGGGCAGCAATCAGTTTGCCATGCGGGACTTTGTCAAATGCCTTCGAAAAATCTAAGAAAATTACATCAACCGAGTGCCCGCTGTCCAGTGCCTTGCTGGCTTTACCATAAAAGTCCAAAAGATTGGTCTAGCAAGAACACCCCTTGGTGAACCAGTGCTGTGCATATTCAATGTCCCCCAACTGATGCATAAAGTCTATAATATGATCCTTTATAATCCCGTCAAGGATTTTTCCCAATACAGCTGTCTGACTGACCGGCCTGTAGCTGCCCACATTCTGCTTTGTTCCCTTTTTACTGCTGCAGTGGGCGTAGCTCTGCAGATGTTTTGCTTTGAAAAAAGGACTCCCTGCATAAATTACCTTCCAAACAACATGATAGAGTGTTAAAAATAGTGTCCTCCACTGAATTCTCATTACTACACTGCCTGTGTGTGTGTATGGGTGCTTGAGAGCACTATTTTCCTCTGGCTTAAGAAGTTAATTGAGCCCTCCCCAGTACTGCCTTTTTTTGCAAATTGAAACCTCCTCCAACAATTGAACCCTCCCCAGTACTGCCTTTTTTTGCAAGTTGAAACCTCCTCCAAAGTGTTTTGTGGGCCTTTTCTTTCTTTGTTAAGTTTCAGTGCTTAATTTACTACCTTTTGCAAACTGAGACACTCCTGCTTTGCTGATATCCCCACCCCCACTCATCCAGAGGTGTGAATTCCTTTGTTAGACATTGGATGACCACAGTTGCAAAATGATTACATTTGTCTACAGTCACTTTCTTCTATGCAAGACACAAGCAACTGAATCAACACACACACACACACATATGCAGTACCCTAAGCAGCTGGATGAGGTACCAATATTTAGGAAACTCATTACACTTACCCAAAGACTAGCAGTAAGATGCCTGGCTGCTGTATTCTATCTGCTGTGGCTGAGCTGTAATAAAGACCCTGTAACAAGACTCTGACCTCCTGCAGGGGCTATTAGACATCAGAGCAAAGGGCACTCGGGTAAGACTCTCTGGGGCAATAAAAAAAACCTGAATGCAGCACCCAGGGGCCATAAAACAGCCAGTAAAAGTTAGAAAAAACTCCTCTCACAGCCTGAGCAGAAGAAAAACCCACCGGGATGAAGTATGAACACAAAAAAGGTAATAATACTTATGTTTTCCTGATTTTAGCATGCAGTTTTCCCTTTAATAATCCACAACAAGGTGTGGGTTGGGCTGGAATTTACTCACACCTGGCAAGTGACCAACAACGCCAGGCATGCATAAGTCCCAGTGCACTCCACACTGTGCAGTGGATTACTGTGATTGTACAACTGGTAGGAAGTGAAGAATTAAAAAAAATATATTAAAATACTCAATTTCTAGAATGGAGCATAGGTGCAAAGGGGATGAGGCATTGGGCTTAGCTTTAGATGTCAGCTATCCATGCATATCCCTGTCTAAATCAGTCTTATCTTAAATCAAGGCAGTAGCCATTTCATAGAACCATGAGACTGAAACTTATTCTGCAATTGATAAAGCTGTGCTGGATAGCATATAGCTAGCTAAATTCTGGCACCAATTTCTGTCTCAAGGTTTTGTGAAATGTCTTCTGCCTTTCTTTATTGCTTTGTTGCAGAGATGTCAAAATTGATATTCCTGGCAGCTGACAGATGGGTAGCCCTTCACACCTACATAGAAAAGAAATTATAAGACATTACCTCCTGACTTAGGGTTGTTATTCCTTTGGTTTCTTCCAAAAACTTTGCTCCTCATCTTAACAAATTTGAGTTGCATAGACCAGAATCCTGGTCTAATTTAAGGCAACTGTATGAAACAGGTTTATTACTTAGAAATCCTCAATGCAGCACTAAATAAAGAGAATACTGGAAGGGCAACTATGCACAACCAGTGTCTTCTGCCACAGAAGAGTTCTGATTCCCTTTGACCAGGACAGTGAAGCTCAAGAGGTCCATGGGAATCAGAACCCCATGGTGAAAGAACACATTGATTATGCATAAAGTTGCTCATCCTTTATTTTTTATAGTGCGTAGTAGTATTATGTGAAATGTGTCATTTGTGACTTTTCTGTCTTTCATAATGAAACTGACTTGTGAAGTCTCTAGAGGCTCCACCACCCGTTCTGTGAAGAAATACTTCCTCATGGTACCCCTTAGTCAACCCCCTTCCAACCTCATGTCATGCCCCCTTGTTCCTGGACATCTCCTTTTCTGAAAGATGCTACCCTCCAGCAACCTACTTATGCCTTTTGGATATTTGAAGGTTTCTATCATATCACCCCTGTCTCTTCTCCAGGGTATTTATATTGAGGTCTCCCAGTCTCTCCTCATATGTCTTTTAGTGTAGGCCCTGTACCATCTTTGTTGCCCTTCTTTACTGCCTCTACTCTGTCTACATCCTTACGGGGATGCGGCCTCCAGAACTGGACACCGTATTCCAAATGAGGCCTCACCGGTGATCTGCACAGTGGTATCTCCACCTCCTTCCTTCTGCTGGTGGTACCTCTCCCTGTGGACCTCAGCATCCTACTGGCTCTCCCCATAGCTTGGTACATAGTTTAGCTACCTTTAGGTCATCTAGTTTGATTACCCCAAAATCTCTTTCTTGTTTGATGACCATCAGTCCCCCTTCCCCCCCGTAATCCTGCCTTGGGTTCCTGCACCCCAAATGCATGATTTTGCAGTTTTTTGCATTAAATCTCAGCTGTCACACTTCAGACTATTCCTCCAGTTTACCTAGGTCCCTCCTCATTTTTTCCATCCTTCCCAGAATGTCCACCCTGTTGCAGTACTTTATGCCATTCACAAAGAGTCACACTTTCCTTCCAGCCTCTCTGCAATTTCCCTTATGAAGACATTAAACAGGACTGGGCCCAGGACTGATTCCTGTGGCATCCTGCTAGTCACACTCCTTTCCTTACATTGAGCACCATTTACCATAACTCTCTATCTTCTATCATTCAACCAGTTCCTAACCCAATTTATCACTTTGTGACTCACTCTCAGGCTGCCCAGCTTGTTCACAAGTCATGTGGATCGATATTGTAGGCCTTACTAAATGCAATTCATGTTTATGTTTAAGCCCATGAAACACCCTTATCTAGTTAATGCATTTGCAGCAGTATTGGCTCTGTCAGAACTTGCTGTGTATGGGAACCACATCTGCCCTCCTCCAGACCTCCAACACCTCCCCCTGGTTTATAGAGATCTGAAAGAGAACAGTTACCGGCCCAGCCAGTTCCTCTGCCAACTTCCCAATAGCTCTGGGATGCAACCCATCTGGACCCTGGGCCTTGTTTTGATCTAGCTTCAACAATCTATTTTTAATATCTGCTGTATCTAACATCAGGCTGTGTTCCACTGCAGTATCTAAATGGGTTCTGACCCCATATGTTTTTGTGTTATATATCGAGGTAAAATAATTGTTATAGTGTTCAGCCATTTTGCGATTATAAGTAATTACTGTCTCATCAATGTTTTTCAGAGGCCCAATTGTTTTACCCCTCCTTTTTGTTATTAATATAGGAATAAAATGATTTGTAATTATCTTTGACCTTTTTGGCCAATCTGAATTCATAATTTCGCTTAGCATGTTTGATGGTGCTTTTTGTTTCCCTCAAGGCCTCCTTATAAACACCCCAACATGCCTGGTGGCCACTTTTCTTTGCCCTTGCATAGGCCTTATTTTTTCTTTTTATGCATTTCTTGATTCTGGGTGTCATCCATGCCAGTATGTCACTAGCTCCCTTATTATATTTTTTTCTAGATGGTATATACTTTTGGACTAAATCAACAATTCTACTGACTAATAATCCCTCATTTGTTGCAAAGACTGGTTTACAAAGGTGTTCTCCCAGTTCCAATTTGCTAGTTCCTTTTTCATAGTTTGAAAATCTGTCTTCCCATAGCTGAATAGAACATTTTCACCTATACGCATACCCATGCCTCCCTCTACCCAGAATCCCACTATAGAATGGTCGCTGGATCCTAGAGGCACTAATACCCTACAGTCTTGTATATTATTTATCATGTTGCTCAGAACCAAGTCCAACACATGATTCCACCTGGTGTTCTCCTCCACAAACCGTTCCATTCTGGCCAGGTTAAGTGTTTCCATGAAACATGATTCAGTGGAAGTTTTAGCCCTCAAATTATCCCAGTCGATACCTGGGAGATTGAAATCTCCTAGCAAAATTACATTCTCAGCTGAAGTTAATTTGTTGATGACATCCAAAAGTTCTGTATCCTCCAGATGGGAGTTTCAGGGAGGTCTGTATACCACTCCAATGTTGATTTTGGTGCTGTGGGTTGGGGAAATTTTGATCCATATCGACTCCGATGTTTTCCAATTTGAAGAGTCTATCTGCTCAGATATAATTTTATCTGCTACATACAAAGCCACCCCACATCCCCTTGTATCAAGCCTATCTCTATAATACACGATGTAGCCAGGATTATGCCAGTCGCAGCTGTCACCATTATTCCACCAAGTTTCAGTGATGGCCTAAATCTGTATTTTATTCTCATGTAAGATGTATAGAAGTTCATCAAATTTCTTAATTAGACTCCTGACATTCAGTAGTAAGCAATTCCATTTTGTTATTGCCTTAGGCTTGGGAAAATCCCTCATTAATCTGGAGGCCTCTGTTATGCAATCTGCTTCCCCCTTGTCCCCCCTACTAAGGAGTTTAAATGCCTATTAATTTCAAGCTTCAACTTATAGAAACATAGAAACATAGACTTTGATGGCTACCGACAGGATAAGCTGCAGATCCTAGTTAACCAACAGTCTATTTCTTTCTATCCCCCCATAAGAATTGCCTTATGTCTATCCTATGCATTTTTGAATTCTCCCACAGTTTTAGACCCTGCAACCTCCTTAGGAAGGCTGTTCCATGTGTCCACCACCCTCTCTGTCAAAAAATATTTCCTCACATGGCCACAGAGCCATCCCCCCTCTATCTTCAAATTGTGTCCCCTTGTTCTTGCACATCTCTTTTTATGGAAGATGCTACCCTCTTGGACTTTGTTGATTCCACTGAGGTACTTAAAAGTTTCTATCATGTCCCCCCTCTCCCTCCTTTTCTCAAGAGTATGCCTATTAAGCTCCCTTAGTCGCTCCTCGTATGGCTTCTCTTGCAGACCCTGCACCATTTTAGTTGCCCTCCTCTGGACTGCCTCCATTCTGTCTATGTCCTTGTGGAGATGGGGTCTCCAGAACTGGACACAGTACTCCAGATGGGGTCTCGCCAACTGTCTGTACAGAGGGGTAACAACTTCCTGTTTCTGCTAGTGATGTCTCTCCCTATACATCCCAGTATCCCCCCAGACCTCCCTACTGCCTTCTCACATTGCTTGATAACCTTAAGGTCATCTGATATGATTACCACCAGGTCCCTTTCCATTTTTATTGTTGTTACTACCCCCCCAATTGTGTAATCTTCCCCTGGGCTTTTGTTTCCCAGGTGCATTATTTTGCATTTCTTTGCATTGAATCCAAGCTGCCATACTTCTGACCATTCCTCCAACCTTGCCAAGCCCTTCTCATCCTTTCCACACCTCCTTGTGTATCAACCCTGTTGCAGATCTTTGTGTCATCTGCAAAGAGGCATACTTTTCCTTCCAGTCCATCTGCAATGGCTCTTATAAAGACATTAAAAAGGACTGGACCCAGTACTGAACCATGTGGTACCTCACTAGTAACCCCTCTTTCTTCAGAGTGGACTCCATTTACAATTACCTTCTGTGTCCTGTTGTCCAGCCAATATTTTACCCAGGTTACCACCCTGGGACCCACTCCCAGGCTGGTTAATTTGACTATTAATCTTTTGTGTGGGACTGTGTCAAATGCCTTGCTAAAGTCTAGGTAGGCCATGTCCACAGCCCCTCCCTGGTCTACTACTTTGGTCACCCAGTCAAGAACATCAATTAGATTTGTCTGACATGACCTTCCCACTGTAAATCCATGCTGCCTTGGGTCCTGTGTCCCACTGGCCTCTATGTACTCAACAATTCTTTCCTTCAGAAGTGATTCCATTACTTTCCCTACCACAGAGGTCAAACTGACAGGTCTGCAGTTTCCTGCCTCTGTCTTGCTCCCACTTTTGTGAAGGGGAATAACATCCACCTTCCTCCAGTCCTCAGATACCACCCCATCCTCCCATGATTTATTAAAAAGGGTAGTCAGTAGTGTCACTAGTTCTCCTCTTAATTCTTTTAGAATTCTGAGGTGAATTCCATCAGGCCCCATTGCTTTGTCCACCTTCAGTTTTAGGAGTTCTTTCAGAACCCTTTCTTCTGTGAAAGGACTGGGATCGATCCCCCTATCCAGAGTGCTTCTGTTAATTGGATTAGGCATCTCCCCCTCCTCCTCTTTTGTGACTACTGAGCAGAAGTATTCATTCAGTATCCCTGCTTTTTTACTGTCCCTCTCTGCCCACCCACTGCCCATTCTATGCAGTCTCACTATCCCTTCCTTTGTCTTTCTATGCTCCCTTATGTACCTATAAAAGGTTTTATCCCTCTTCTTGAGCGAGTTGGCTATCTTTTCCTCAGTCTGGGCCTTTGCTATTCTGACTTCTCTCCCTGCTTCCTTCTGCCTTAACTGGTACAGTTCTCTGTCCTTTTCCTTCTGTGTTTCCTTATACTTCCTAAATGCTATCTTTTTCTCCTTAACCTTCCCGGCCACCTCTTTTGCGAACCATAGTGGCTTTTTCTTTCACTTTGATTTGTTTATTTGCTTCACACAAAGGCTTGTTTCCTCTGTGATGGTAGTTTTGATGTTTCCCCATTGTTGCTCCACCCCTCCTTCTAGCCTGTTTGCTAGTGCTTTTCTTAGGCACTCTCCCATCTTGCCAAAGTCAGCCCTCCTGAAGTCCAGTACCCTCACTTTTGTATGGCTTGACTCTGTAGCTGAGTTTATCGTGAACCACACTGTTTGGCAGTCACGTGTTCCCAGACGGCTACCCACCTATAGATCTGAGATCCTCTCACTATCCCCATTTGAGAGTATGAGGTCTAAGATTGCTCCCTCATGAGTGGGTTCCAAAACTAGCTGTCTGAGACATGCCACCTGTAGGGCATTGAGAATGGCCCTGATCTTGGATGTGGCTGCAGCAAAGATGCTCCAGTTAACATCTGGCATATTCAGGACCCCCATCAACAGTATCTCCCCTTTCTCTGCCATCCTAAGGATGCCTTCTATCATCATATCCTTGTCCATTCCCTCCCCCTGACATGGGGGTCTGTATACAACCCCTGAGCAGATTGTGGTGCCATTTCCAGTCTCTAAGGTGACCCACAGTGCCTCCTCTCCTCCCTGTTTACTCTTTTGTCCCGTTGCTTTATCCTTCCTCACATAGAGAGCTACTGCCCCTCTTCTCCCCTCCCTGTCTCTCCTGTAGGTTGTGTCCCCTCGTATGTTAACATCCCAGTCATGATTCTCTGTGTACCTTGTTTCTGTGACTGCTACAATATCCAAGCATTCATCTTCCATCAAGGCCACCAGTTCAGGGAGCTTGTTGCCCAGACTATGAGCATTGATACTTATTGCCCTCCATTTTTTGATGGCCTTACCCCTTTTTGCCCCATCCCTGTCCTTATTGCCTTTGTCATTTTCTCCATTTAACCCTGCCCTTCTCCCTGTCAACATCTCTATCTTGGTGTTTACCTCACTTACTACCCTGATTTTTTTGGGAGGGGTTAGGATTTCCCTATCCTTTCAAGTGCCTCCTGCCTTGGCTAGTTTAAATGCTTGCCAATGAAGCATTTAAACCTAAATGGGCCAGTATTCTCTTACCCTCCCTATTTAGATGTAGCCTGTCCTGTGCAAACATGTCAAACTCCTGGAAACTATCCCAATGTTGTACTGTTGTGTGCACCCTCCATGACACCATCTTTTCAACCTGCCATTTAACAGCAAAAGTTCTCTATTTCTTGCTGCATTCACCCTAGGGACCGGTAGTAACTCTAAAATTAATATGTCATAGCCCTTTTCATTTAAAGTTCTACCCACATTGTCAAAATCTTTCTGGATGTCTAGAATGCTCCGTTTGTCCATGTCGTTAACCCTTCTATGTAGTACTGTTACTGGTCTTACTGTATCTTGTAGTAGACCCAGGAGGAGCTGCTTGATATCCCCTATCCCTGCCCCAGGGAGTACTCTGACTGATATATTCATTGCGATTTTTACATAATTTGTCAATATACCACAGCATGGAGTCACCAACCACCAGAATATCCCATGGGTCCCAAATGATGGTTTCATACCCCCTCCTTGGTTATCCATATTAACTATTTGCTGCATGTTAGTGCCATCATCTATGTGAGGCAGGTGTCTCCCCTGCCTGCCATCCTGTTCCTCACTATACTGGCCTCCTCAACTGTTAGGGCACTACATCTATCTCAGGTGAGTACATCAGATGAGCCCCCAATGTTATTTCTCCCCTTTTTAGTGTTTTTTTGTACAGTACACCAGTCATCCAAATTGCTGCTTCCCTCTATAAACTTAAATTGGGGATTTTTCTCCAGGTTAGTTGGATCGATTGCCCCAGAGGGCTTGGGTTAGCACTTGGATGTATTTGTTGTGCTGCTGTGTCAATAAACTGCTCCAGAGTGCTAATGTCATTTTGGAGCTGGACTGTCTGCTGAAGTGCTTCAATTTCCTATCTGTAGTACCTCAATTAAACTGCATTTGTGGCACACAAAATCTGGCACCTGATCCCCTTCTACAAACAAGCTACACTTATTGCAAAAGTTATTACAATATCTTATGCTCGTCCCACTAGTTATGTTCTGTGGCCTAGTCATCTTGACCATTGTTCCCCACTCAAAATTCTTCTCAGGGGCTGTTGCTAAACCTTACCTTGTTTGATAACGGCCCAGATCCCCAGCTGTCCCCAGCTGACACAGCTGACATGCGCACATATACATGTGTCTCTGCACATGTCTCCACATGTGACGCTGTGGGTGCTTGCTATAAGTCCTGAGGACTGGAAGTACAAGGCATCACTTCTGGTTCACTCGGTGGTGTGTTAGGCCCATAAGCAATGTTTAAAAGTATAAAAACACTTATCCCTAAGTACCTTTACTGCCACCTCATGCGGTGGACTTCTGAGGCCCTAAAGAAACACATAATTGCACTTTGTGAGTTATGAATCCTGTAAGCACCACCACCTGCCCACAATCACCTGCTCCTCAGTGCAGTCCAGTAACTTCCTGGCTCTTGTTGCTAGGCAATGACCCTCAATGTTCCTGTAACCAGAGGATGGCAAACACAACCTCCCAATAAAGGAGAAATCAAATATACTGCTGAAAATAGCTATGTGCAGTATGTATAGCCACTATAGCTACACAGTCCTTCCCCTGGCTCACTCAGGGTGCTTGCTATAAGTCCCAAGGACCGGAAGTACAGGGCATCACTTCCAGTTCACTTGGTGGTGTGTTTGGTCCAAAAGCAATGTTTAAAAGTATAAACACTTGTCCCTGAGTACCTTTACCACCACCTCATGCGGTGGACTTCTGAGGCCCTAAAGGAACAAATAATAGCACTTTGTGAGCTATGAGTGCTATGAGCACCACCAACTGCCCACAATCCCCTGCTCCTCAGTGCAGCCCAGTGACTTCCTGGCTCTTGTTGCTAGGCAACGACTTGCAAAGTTCCTCTCACCAGAGGATTGCAAACACAACCTCCCAATAAAGGGGAAACCAAATATATTGCTGAAAATAGCTATGTGCAGTGTGTATAGCCAATATAGCTGCACAGTCCAAGTTAAACAACCACAGTAACTCAACAATTATGCACAATTAAAAAAAAAAAAAAAAACAAAAAAACAGGTGCAGCACTATAAGCAATGCCACTGTCCATTTTCTAAAACTTTCTTGCAATAAAAAACGTTATGTGTAATACACAGATAATTGTAATGGCAAACTGTTTAATTTAGCAATATAAAATTAGAAACAAACAAAACAAAACAACAAAATTTCATGCTATGTGGCCACTCTCTATATGGCAATATAGAATGTGCCAAAAGTCATAACAATGATAGTAACAGATAAAGAAATTCTTAGCAATATGTTGAAAAGACAAAGTACATTAGTGTGCAAGCACTGAGGCAAGGGTTACCCCAAAGGGCACTGGCTGGGAAGCCAAGTTTCAAAGAAATACAAAATCACACATACCCCCACAATGCAAAGCATCATGGTCTGTATATGCAAATCACCACAAAATATTATGCTGGTTCAACCTACACAGAAATGCATGGTGCTGAAAGGCCTCTCACACAGTCTGCAACATGTATTTGTTGATATTAACAGTTGATACTGGTATGTTAGTCAGTAAGATATATGCTTCTAATAAATTCTGTTGATTCATGTTAAATAGTCAAATATTCAGACAATAGATTCAATATGTTGTCTATTTGATGCTTTACAAATTTGCTTGCTATAATTGAACTTTTATTGATCCAAAAATAAAGATTATAAAGCCCTAGACACCTGGGGCTGGATTCCAATAGGTGCCCTTGGAGTGACACAAGTTGCATCCCTCCAGGGCTGCAGCGATACCCGGGTTCACCAGGGATCCTGCACCAGGATTGTCACAAGTGCAGCACAGTGCCCAACCAGGGGCATAGCAGAGGCACATGCCGCAAGAACCTTGAACCCCTTCTGCTGGTGCAACACGGGATGGGCCAGTTTAGATGGTGGTGGTGAGGGGGGGTAACCCATGCCAGGAGAGGGGCCAAAGTGAAGGGGCACATAGGCACAGGGAGGGCTACAGTTTGCGGGTAGTAAGGGAGTACTAGCACCTGGCAGGCTGCATGTGCCTATGTATAACATATATGAAGGCATATGCACACTCCCAGATGCCAACACAATCTCTTACTGCCCTGCTGACACAACAACCCTCCTTATGCCCCTCTGTGCACCTCCTGCCCACTGACCCCACATGAAGTCCACCCAGAACAGTGTCCCAATCAGTAACAAGGGGCTTAGACCACCTCCTGGCACTTCTAAGTGGAGCCCCTTGCGATGGTCACAGCGGGGCTTTCAGAATTGGAAATGTGAGCCCCACCATGGCAAAAGCCCTTTTGCAACCTGGCATACCCAGATGCAGGTCACAAGGGGGGCACAGTGCCCCTTTGACACAGCAGATTCCCTCACCAGCACAGTCCACATACTAGAATAGGGAATGCCGCAAACACCGATGGAAGGTGCGACATGCGACATTGCTGTTTGTCGCAGGCGCCTTGCGTTAGGTGTAAGCCTTTCAGAATCAGGCCCCTTGTCACAGATTTTTGACTTTATCATGTTTCAATAAATGCAGCGACCAGGGTGGAACAAATTAGGTATCTAGGTGGCCAATGGCCACTCCAAAACTGGTTTGGCTACCAGATGTTGAATGTTACCAGCTAACTGGCTACTTGCCCATGACGGAATTTTTGAACCCTGGAAATGATGGTCTCTAAAGATATTGATTTAACTTCTCGATTTTGAAAGCTAGTGGCCAAACTGTACACCAGTTCACAAACCAATTTGTCCCAGCACGACAGTGAGTATGAGCAGGACTTTAAAGTGGCAGTAAATGCAATGTGGTTGAAAAATTGGGTACATGATCCTTAATGGAAGGACTTGTCACATTACACATTCAGATATCAACACTGCAATAATTAAGCAATAAGGCAGGACAGGGATGTGAATACATTATTTAAGCAATAAGCCATGACAGTGGGTGTGTTCTAGCAGAGTAATGGCCAGACTTGGGTGGATTGAGGCATGAGGCAAAGCTGAGTACTTCAGCTACCCGAGACAGCACAGTAGCACACCATAACACACTCACAGAGCCTTATTACAATTATAAAATGGTTCATTTTCAGAAAAGTAGATGTATTTTTAAAACATATTTCTCCTGATCTACTGTAAGTGGGACTATTGTGGGATAACAGACTGGCTGACAGGGTATCCCGTGATATTGGTGCTGGGTGAAGGGCACCTACAATAATGGTTCCCTGGAACATTGCAGGGACAGCCACAGAACAGTAGGGTGACTGATGGGGGGGGGTGGGTGAGTACAGCAACAGGATGTCACTATATGTATGCGCACTGAGGGGGTGGATTGGGGACATACAACGAGGGGCAGGAGGGGATGTGAGGGTGATGCTGTGGTGGGTTGCCGAGCTGATCTCATGGCATGGTGGGTGGGTTGCTGGTGTTGGTCTGCAGGGTACTGGGTTCGGGTCCAGGTGCATGTGCATTTTTGTTGCGCTCGGCCTGAGTCATTTTTTTTTTTTTTTTATGTTTTCACCTCCCCCAACATACAGCCCCCTGGAGTTGAGAATCCTTTTAGTACGGGTGGGGGCACAGCCCCTACAGAAAACATAAAAAACTAAGTCCCCAGTGCCATTTTTTGTGTGGGGTGTCAGAATGGTGAAATGGAATTTTCTCCACTTTGACTTCGCAATAACAGCGATCGCCTTTAGGCTTTCGCCATTATAACATAGAACCTCTGACAGTATTTGTTTATTTAATGTATACTCAAAGTTTAACATGCTTTCTTCATTAGACTCCCAGAGTTGTACTTTTTCAAACTGATATTCTTGCAAAATATATTAGACCAACAGCAAGAGTATGACTTTGTATGCTGCATTTTTGTGCAGCAAAACTGAACCCAAATATATTAATATATACATTAACAGTGGACGGACATGAAGAAGCAACTATCTGCATTGAGAGACCATCAACACAGAACGGGAGCATTCACAGCAACAACAAAAAAAAGCTGTCAAGTACTTTAAAAAAAATTAAAGGAACTTTTGACAGAACTGCAAAAACTAGTAATTGCAGTGCAATACAGAATATGTTGCAAGTAAGCAATGCATGGAAGGGAGTAATCGAGAGATATTCAAGCTCAAAAAGATGCAGTAGCAGTAAAAACAAAAATTAAAATAAACTATTGAACTGTACCTTGGAACAACCATTTTTTTTAATTTTAAGGTATGGTTGGGAAGCCAGGGAGAGAGTGCAAGAGTGAGTCCAAGCTTGTTGCAGCTCTGCAACATAGTCAAACTGTATGTTACATAGTATTAAAAAAATTCAGAACATGAAGTAGGACAGAAGAGGCAAACAAATAGGACAGAACAGTGTTTTACTGAAAAAATGTGCTGTATGGTTTGGGACATTTTTATGACAATTTTAGTTATCAATTTTTTTTGTTCTAATTTGCCCAGATCCAATTGCCCTTGAGTACTTAGGGGATAGAAGAAATCTGAAAGCAATCCTGAACAAGTCCTGCTTAAGTGAGGCAGCAATAGAGAAGCCTAAACACTACAAACCCATCAATTTAGTTATTTATTAATATTCTGAGCAATAAACAAAATCTTAGCATTTTTCCAGCAGAAAGACCATTACAATGAGACCACATTGACTTCGGAGTCTGTAGCCATGACAGTCTGTGTAACCATGGTAACCCCATCCCATAATACACTTTTTATCGCTACTGCCATGACTACATAATACTAGGATTCATACTAGGAAGGTAAGGAGCTAGGAGGCTTTGAGGCCCATAATTGCTCCTATAGTTAATAATACTTAATATTGGCATTTGAGAAAATATGCCTATCCAATCTGTTCTTAAATGTAAGTTTTGAATCACTAATAGTGATATCCAACGGAAGTGCATTCCAAGGGTTGATAGTTCTGACTGTAAAAAAGTATTTTCGGGGCATACAGTTAAAGCCCCTACCTTATAATTCGAGGGGTGTCCCCTAGTATTAAAGATGTTATTTTTAGAGTCAATACCCATATTAGTTATGAGGAATGGGTCCTGAATGATATCAAACATAAATAAAAGATCCCCCCAGGCATCAAGTAGATAATGACATTAAATTCAAGGATGTAAGTCTCGATTCATATGGGATATCAGCGTACCCTTTAATGTATTTTGTAAATTTTCTCTGAACTGTCTCATTTTGAATCATGTCCTGTTTCTTAAAAGGACACCATAACTGAGATGCATAATCCAAATGAGGACCAACATAAGCTCTGTACAGTGGCAGTAACACCCTCTACTCCTGAGATTTAATATTCATATGTATGGACCACACAGCACTATTAGCTTTTGAATAGTTTGATTTATCTGCATACTAGAAGAAAAATCTTGCATTATATAGACACCAATCTGGGTAACTAACTCCTTCAGCAACACTGCAGAGGGCGTGAGACCTAATTAGGCAAACAGCCTTTTAAATAGATGTTCACAGGCAAGGAGAGGTGTGAGCAGCAGTTGCTGTTGGGAGCGCTACAGCAACCTCATGTGACATGATCTGTGGAAAGTGCTTTGGTAAACCATCGCGAGCCAGCCACTGTACAGTGGAGGGAAAAACGTCCTGAAAAAGTAAGAGATTTCCTTTAAACTATGCAGAAACTGTCAATATTTTTGGATATAACAGTGTGAAAAACTCTTACACTTATTGTATAAACTGGCCATGCGATGGCCTTACATTGAATATAGTATTTATCTGCACTCACTGTGTATGACCTCTGTGATCTCACTCATGGATGCGCCACTCATGAAATCACAAAGGTCAAACACAGCTCATGTAGACAAATACCATATTAAGTGTAAGGCCATTGCATATCCTCTATGTAACCATGTGACAGTGTGCAGTCCTATTCTGTTATGGGAAAGAGTGGGATGTATCTCAGTTGTACTATGAAGAACATCAGAGAAAACGCAAAACCATTCCTTCATTTCAAGTAGCTATTTTCTGAAAGTTTGTATTTATTGTGCTCCTATGTGTGATTGGTATTTGTGCAATTATACTGTGCTTACTTTCAATGCAGCAAGACATATCTGGAAGCAAGCTAAGTTTCCAGAACATGTTTTACTGCTTACATTTTTAGGGCTGCTTATGAATTCTATGCAGTCCTTCTTTGATTACAGAGAGGGAGAGTTGCTAGAAAACACCTGACAGGATACCAAGACTGTCTGCTTCCACAGTTAGAACCGAAATACAAACACTCCATGTAACACAGTGATGCTCTCCCCCTCCCCTCTGCCATAGACTATATTACTGGTAATAATTCATTCACTGATTAAAAAAAATTACTTCTGCCTTACATGTGTTCTGGTATGCAACTTTCTGAGGGGAACAAACATCTGCTCTTAATCAGACTTGTCCTAAGGGAAAGAGATTAGCTTACTTGTTTTATTTTTGCCAGGGAGAATGCATGGAGTTGGGGGACTCAACCAAACCTAGTTACTTACGTAAACAAACGTAGACAGAGAATTGTTAAACTAATTGCTTAGTTCAATGCTAATATCAAAATCAATACAGTTGCTTCATTGAAATATGTATTAGCTATTGTTCATGTTATGTACTTAATTTTATTCTATATATATTTGTCTTCTGTTTAAAAAATCAATAAACTTTTTAATGGAAAAAAAAAGACTTTCACCCCTTGCTTTCCCATTCTCTGATGTATCACAAGCGTGACAGTACTCAGCCACATCTTTGTAGACACCAGATCAACAGAAGATTTGTACCAACCTCTGCTTGATCCATGAAGTTCAAACAAGTATGAGAACAGGGCTGATACTTGTAATTAGTATGAATTAGTAGGTGATTATTTAAATGTCTCTTTATGAACACTTTGATGTGTATAACTTATTCATGTTATAATATTGCTCAACCCTTCTATATAAGTATTAGTTATCTAATTGTTTAGTTCATTTCTAGTGATAAAATCTGTACTGCTGCCTTATTGAATATGTATTAGCTAGTGTTCATATTATGTACGTCTTTTGTTTTTTTTTCTTTTCTTTTCTTTAAAAAATCAATTAACTTTTTATGGGAAAAAAGCCTTTGTCCCCTTGCTTCCCCATTCTCTAACATGTGTCACAAGAGTGACAGTACTCAGCCACCTCTTTATAGACATCAGGCCAAAATAAGTTTTGTATCAGCTTTTGCTTGGTCCATTTCACACACACCCAGTATCCCACAAGTGAAATGTTGTATGCAATACTGAGTAGCTGTTGCCTAAACTCCTTAGGTACCACCAACTGTTTGCACACCTGCCAAACTTTGACTCCTTGAGCTGCAACCTGATGTGGGATCTGGAGATTATTTGGTCCAGAGGCAATCATACTTATGTCATTAAAGCATAAGGGTTATTGTATCAGCATAATTACATTTTAGAAGGTGGATCCTGTCTACATATGCATCCACATTGCAAACTACTAGGGGTGGCTAACATAATTTTAGTTATGAGCAATGCAGATGTTTATGATTCTGAGCTTGCAGGACAGAGACTGGCTCATTTATTTTATTTTAATTTTATTCATTGATAACTGGGCAAGGCCCACTAGGCACAGTGCTTGTTTTTGGGGGTGACCTGGGGAGACGGTGGTGGTTGAATGACTTGTGCAGGGATACATAGTATGCAGGTGGAGGTTGCTGGGTTCAGGCGGCCCAGGTTTGCTGAGTGTCCCAGGCTCATTCACAGCTCATTGCTCTAGCTTCAGGTCTATACTAGACTCCACATCATTATAATCTGAGTTTGTCTGTGCATTAAATGTATAAAATATACATTTAACAGAAATGGTATGTACTCTAAGAGCCTGGCCATCCTCCTGCATCTAAGGCATTGGATAGCATCTTATCCAGGAAAGTGCCCACCTTACACCATGATGACCAGTACTGCACCAACACCAGTCACCTTTGCATCATGGATCAGGGCAATGGGGATCACTTGCACCACACCCTGGGGCACCATAACAAGAGATCACACACACAAACTAGTTTGTCCATACTGGAGCTGGGACTAAGCATAGTGTTATTTTATTATTTAGCTGTTAGAGAATACACAGTTATTTGGGCATTTCTCTGTCCATTACTTTTTTCCAGGTGCATTGCTCATCTTTCTCACCCCATCCAGCATCATTTTGCAGCCCTATTGGCTCTGACCAACGTTTGTTTAGAAATACTGACTGTGCATTCTCAGTACTGGTAGCTGTGATTGTAAGTGAAGTGAAAATTAGGCGGGATTGGGGAGGCTGTTCATTTTTCAGACAGAATGATGTACGTACATTTAGCAGCCCATGCTTTCAGGCTGCCACTGCTTCCAAACATTGTACTATACCTGTCTGACATGAATATGTAAGGTAGGACAAGACACATTTTATTTATCAGGCACCCTATCCCTGGGGCTCAGGGTGCTGTATAATTAACAAATAAAAATACATCATACACATACAGCTCTTTTAAATTTATAAAGTTATGAATCAAAATTAACAGAATCCACGCATAAAAACTGTGCTGGGTAATAGCACTCACATTATGACTATCTGACAAATTAGAAAGAGGATGTTTACAGTGGCTGAAGGCAGGCAAAGTACAATAGACTCCTGAAGAGAAAGAGTGGAAAGAAGAGAAGGAGAAGGCTTGCTGATACTGATGCTAAGCCCACTGGAATAGGCCCTAGGGAGAGTTGGGCTTATCTCAGAGCACTATTTCATTTATTTTTAATATGGTCAGGCAAATGCATTCACTCATTAATGGCAATGTCATCCAAACATAGAAACATAGACTTTGACCGCAGATAAGGACCGCTTGGCCCATCTAGTCTGCCCATTTCCCTACCTACAGGATAGGCCGCAGATCCTAGTTAACCAACAGCCTATTTCTTCCTACCCCCCACAAGAATTGCCTTATGTCTGTCCCATGCATTCTTGAATTCTCCCACAGTTTTAGACCCCACAGGCTCCTCAGGAAAGCTGTTCCATGCATCTACTACCCTCTCTGTGAAATAATACTTCCTCACATTGCCCCTGAACTCCCCCCCCTCTATCTTTAAACTGTGTTCCCTTGTTTTTATACATCTCTTTTTCTGAAAGATGCTACCCTCTTGGACTTTGTTGATTCCACTGAGGTACTTAAAAGTTTCTATCATGTCCTCCCTCTCCCTTCTTTCCTCAAGGGTATACATATTAAGCTCCTTTAGACTCTCCTCTCACGGCTTCTCTTGCAGACCCTGCACCATTTTAGTTGCCCTCCTCTGGACTGCCTCTATCCTGTCTATGTCCTTGCGGAGATGGGGTCTCCAGAACTGGACACAGTACTCCAGATGGGGTCTCACCAACTGTCTGTACAGAGGGATAACAACTTCCTGTTTTCTGCTGCTGATGCCTCTCCCTATGCATCCCAGTATACCCCCAGCCCTCCCTACTGCCTTCTCACATTGCTTGCTAACCTTAAGGTCATCTGATATGATTACCCCAGGTCTCTTTCCTTTTTTGTTGTTGTTACTACCTCCCCATTGTGTATTCTTCCCCTGGGTTCTTGTTTCCCAGGTGCATTATTTTGCACTTCTTTGCATTGAATCCTAGCTGCCATACTTCTGACCATTCCTCCAACCTTGCCAAGTCCCTTCTCATCCTTTCTACGCCTCCTTATGTATCAACCCTGTTGCAGATCTTTGTGTCATCTGCAAAGATGCATACTTTTTTCCTTCCAGTCCTCTGCATGTCACTTATGAAGACATTAAAAGGACTGGACCCAATACTGAACCCTCAAGGTACCCCACTAGTAACCCTCTTTCTTCAGAGGGACTCCATTTACAATTACCTTCTGTGTCCTGTTGTCCAGCCAATGTTTTACCCAGGCTACCACCCTGGGACCCACTCCCAGGCTGGTTAATTTGACTATTAATCTTTTGTGTGGGACCGTGTCAAATGCCTTGCTAAAGTCTAGGTAGGCCATGTCCACAGCCCCTCCCTGGTCTACTACTTTGGTCACCCAGTCAAAGAAATCTATTAGATTTGTCTGACTTGACCATCCCGCTGTGAACCCGTGCTGCCTTAGGTCCTGTACCCCACTGGCCTCTAGGTACTCAACTATTCTTTCCTTCAGAAGTGACTCCAACACTTTCCCTACCACAGAGGTCAGACTGACAGGTCTGTAGTTTCCTGCCTCTGTCTTGGTCCCACTTTTGTGAAAGGGAATCACATCTGCCTTCCTCCAGTCCTCGGGTACCACACCATCCTCCCATGATTTATTAAAAGAGTTGCCAGTGGTTTCACTAGTTCCCCCCTTAATTCTTTTAGAATTCTGGGGTGAATTCCATCAGGCCCCATTGCTTTGTCCACCTTCAGTTTTAGGAGTTCTTGCAGAACCCTTTCTTCTGTGAAAGGACTGGGATCGACCCCCCTATCAAGAGTGCTTCTGTTAATTGGATTAGGCACTTCCCCCTCCTCTTTTGTGAATACTGAGCAGAAATATTCATTCAGTATCCCTGCTTTTTCACTGTCTCCCTCTGCCCACCCACCGTTCATTCTATTCAGCCTCACTATCCCTCCCGTTGTCTTTCTACGCTCGCTGATGTACCTATAAAAGGTTTTATCCCCCTTCTTAACTGAGTTGGCTATCTTTTCCTCAGTTTGGGCCTTTGCTATTCTGACTTTCCTCTCTGCTTCCTTCTGCCTCAACTGGAACAGCTCTCTGTCCTGCTCTTTCTGTGTTTCCTTATACTTCCAGAATGCTATCTTTCTCTTCCTGACTTTCACAGCCACCTCTTTTGAGAACCATAGTGGCTTTTTCTTTCATTTTTATTTGTTTATTTGCTTCACACAAAGGCTTGTTGCCTCTGTGATGGCAGTTTTGATGATTCCCCATTGTTGCTCACACCTCCTTCTAGCCTGTTTGCTAGCACTTTTCTGAGGCACTCTCCATCTTGTCAAGTCAGCCATCCTGAAGTCCAGTACACCTCACTTTTGTATGGCTTGACTCTGTAGCTGAGTTTAATGTGAACCACACTGTTTGATGGTCACTTGTTCCCAGATGGCAAACCCACTTCTAGATCTGAGATCCTCTCACTGCCCCCTGCTTGAGAGTATGAGGTCTAAGATTGCTCCCTCATGAGTGGGTTCCAAACTAGCTGGCTGAGGCCTGCCACCTGTAGGGCATCAAGAATGGCCCTGCTCTTGGATGTGGCTGCAGCAAATGTGCTCCAGTTAACATCTGGCATATTCAGGTCTCCCATTAACAGTATCTCCCCTTTCTCTGCCATTCTAAGAATGCCTTCTATCATATCCTTGTCCATTCCCTCCCCCTGACATGGGGGTCTGTACACAACTCCTGTGCAGATTGTGGTGCCCTTTCCAGTCTCCAAGGTGACCCACAGTGCCTCCTCTCCTCCCTGTTTACTCTTTTGTTCAGTTGCTTTTATCCCTTCCTTTACATAGAGAGCTACTCCTCCCCCTCTTCTCCCCTGCCTGTCTCTCCTGTACATTATGTACTCTGGTATGTTAACATCCCAGTCATGGTTCTCTGTGTACCATGTTTCTGTGACTGCTGCGATATCCAGGCATCCCTCTTCCATCAAGGCCACCAGCTCAGGGAGCATGTTGCCCAGACTACGGGCATTGGTACTCATTACCCTCCATTTCCTGATGGCCTTACTCCTTTTTGCCCAATCCCTGTCCTTCTTGCCTTTGTCACTTTCTCCATTTACCCCTGCCCTTCTCCCTATCGACACCGCTATGTTAGTGTTAACCGCACTTACTGCCATGATTTTTTGGGGGGGACTAGGATTTCCCTGCTCCTTTCCAGTGCCTCCCCCCTTGGCTAGTTTAAATACTTGCCAATGAAGCATTTAAACCTATCACCTAGGATCCTGGTTCCCCTCCTGGACAGATGCAACCTATCATGCCAGTATAGGCTTGCATCCCTCCAGGTGGACCCCCAGTCCCCAATGAAGCCAAATCCCTGAGCTCCACACCAGTTTTTCAACCGCTGATTGAATCCCATGGTGCGGAACACCCTAGCCTCTCCTACGTCATAGATGGGCAGCACCTCCGAGAAGGTTACCATGTGTGCTACTTGTCTAAGGCCCCTCCCCAATTCCAAAAACTCTTCCTGCACTTCTCTAATCCCTTTCTTGGCCAGATCATTTGTCCCTAGGTGGACAATGACATCCAGCTCCCTCCCCTGTGCAGCTGCTCTGGCAATCCTGAGGATTTGCTCCCTGTCCCTCCAAGCCATGGCGCCAGGTAGGCATCTTACCTCCCTCTCCCCTTCCTCCCCCAGTTCTACCTTCCTAACAATGGAGTCCCCCACCAGGAGTTGTTTCTTTCTCCTGCAGGGTCCCCAGCCACCCTCCTGTGGGTCTTCTTTGTGGAGGTTCCCAGCATCCTCCTTGGTCTCCCCTGCGGATGCCTCCATAGAGGAACCACACTTTGCCAGAATGGCATAGGAATTGTGGAGAGGTACAGCTGGAGGGATGCACCTCTGTTCCACCACCCTCACCCTCCCTGAGCCCACTGTGGTCCAACCACTCCTCTTTCTTGGCAACCTCTGAGGCAACAGCAGTGGCACTGATGGTCCCTGGATGGAAGCGCAGGTCCCACAAATCCTGGCCAACTCAGCCTGGAGATGAGCAACCTCTTCCCTCAGCCCAGAGAGGTGCCTGCAGATGGGACAACACCGCATCCTCCAGAATGTCTCCCGGAAGACTGCTGCTCCACAGCCACTGCACTGCACCACTCCCATCATGTCTTATTCTGGCCCCTTAACTGTTTGCAATCCTTTCTCTTTCCTCTGTTTTTTTTTCTCTCTCTCCTTACTTTCTGCCTGTGTGCCCTTTAAGCTCCTGATTGTCCTGTTCTGAGACAGGAATATCGTATATTTCTCAGTAGACCCCTTACTTCCTCAGATGCAGACCTCCAGCAGCTAGAGGGGGCTGGAGAGCTACTCTTGCCCTTCTAGGATGGTGGGCCTTTGGTGGGTCTGTGATCACTCACTTCCTGCTTCCAAACAGGAAGTTCCTGTTGTCAGTCAAATCCTGTGCCTATAAAAAGTAGAACTAGCTTTGGGTGGGAGGGTGGAGGGGATGGAAGGAGGGCAATATAGTCCCATCAGAGAAGTCCAGTCACAGAGCACAGTCCTTTCTCCTAGTGTCTTCTGCCAAGCTACTAGTAAAATCTTTCTAAGGCAGTCTTTAAATGTAGCTTCCTTCTAGCTAAGCCACTCCCCCTACTTACTAGATCTTTCTACAAGTAATTTAAACCTCACAGCTATCAAGTCCTTTCAATCACCTGAGATTTACACCTAGATAACTGTTCAGAAACCCATTCAGTTCAGTTAACTCAGACAAACACACACGTTTTTTTGTTTTGTTTGTTATTTTTTATTTTACCCTAAATTAAAGTTCCAAGTACAAGAGTTCTACTTCTTTAGTCCCAACAGAGAAGTCCAGTCACACATCACAGTCCTTTCTCCTGGTGTCTTCTGCCAAGCTACACTGGTTATCTTTGTTATTGCCTTCATATGTTTCTATGAATCCCCCCCCCCTCTCCATCTTCAATACATGAACTGGGGCCATGCAAACATGTAGGCAAGATTTCTGATGTTGAAGACGGGTCTTTATCCTGTGGCAGAAGAGATACCATATTTTGTGGGATTAGGTGACAAATAGGCTATTCATTTTTGTGAATGTGAGTCTCTCAATATTTTTTGAGTGACAGATTTGTGTGTTGGTCAGTAATGATGAGTTATGAAAGTCTTGCCCCCTCACAAGCAGAGGCACAGGCAATTAAAACTTCAGTGGTGAAGTTGGTACAAAGTAGAGTAACTTTGCCTTTGTGCAGCCTTGCAAAGGCCCACTTCCAGCACCAACTTCACATTTCACCAGTTCGTGAAGTTTTGCCAGGTGAAGTGCTTCTTTTCCAGGTGACATCTATGCAAACTCTATGTGTAGTGGCAACTTTGTGGCAAATTCACCAGTGAAGCTACCACTACATGTAGACTTCACTGGAAAAAGTTTCCCTTTGCCTGGCAAAACTTTTGCTAAGTCAGCACTTTGTACTACACAAAGTCAGCAAAACTTCATTAAGTGCAGTTTGTGAACTTCACCAATTTCTACTCACAATTGATAATTCAATGTGTACAGTATTTTGAGTTAAGCAGTTGTGTATTTGATTTATACAACATCAATTTAATAGTTATACGTTATTAAATCAGCTTTTTGTGTAATGAGTTTACTGTTTTTCTGTTATTTGAACTGCTGAGTTCCATGCAGTGCCTGCCTTTTGCAATCAAATATTCATTCATCTTAGTTCATTAATTTTGCAGCAAAAATATCACTTTACTCTTTAGTACTGTAACTCCTACTATTCCTTCTTTCACAAGGTTTGGCTGTGAAAAAGTCAGAAGATAATAAACAGGGCCTTTAACTTTAATGCATTTGAGGTTAACATACAGCATGCAGGTCCCTGTTGGAGATGTGTGAAATCCGCAAATTTCATTCCATGAAATATTTTGCAAAATTCATGTGTTTCCCAAACTATTTTGTGGGGTGCAAAAAGTGAAATTCCACCAGCAAAATTGCAAATTTTGCCTGTGAAATTGTGAATTTTGCCCATGAAATGTGAATGGTAGAATTTCACAACTCTTGGACAAAATTCTGCATTTTGCGGGCAAAATTTCACATTTTGCACCTGCCAATTTTGTCATCGAAATCCACAAATTTTGTGAAATGTTTCATGTGGCAAAATTTGTGATTTTGCCAGAATTTCACCAGCAAAATTTAATTTCGCCATATCTTTAGGCCCTGCTAAAAGAGAGGTGGAGTAATTTTAATTTGCAATACATAAATCAATGTTGTGTTGGGAAGGGATATCCTAGACCCAACCAGGCTAATTAACTAATAAGGCACAACAGGGTGTGCATTGTGCTGGGATAATGACACACCTCAGGTGGGTTGAAGCATGAGGTGAAGCCAAGTGCTTCCATCACCAAAGAGGTGCCATTATCCCAACACAGTGCATACCCTGGAGTGCCTTATTGTGATTATGAAATGGGTCCCCTATTGTCAATAAACAAGAGGATTTTTAAAACTTTTTATCACTAGAATTTTTGTTTTAAAAAGTTAAAAAGTAAAAAAAAAAGTAAAAAGAACATAGTCCCTTTTGGCGGTTGTACTTTACAGATTGGGCAGTAGGTAAGGCCAACTTGCATGGTTTCTAACAGTGTAGGTTATGAGGATGGCAGCATAAGCACCTTAATTTTTTTATTTTGTTTTTGTTTCTTTTATCATATTGCTGAGTTAGCCCTTTTCTGAGAACAGCTTTTTTATTTTTAATTTTTTATTTATTTGATGCATCAGAATACAACCTTTGAGTCAAAGACTCTTTTACAAAGGCTCCTCATCACAGATACAAAGAAGGAAGACATTTTTACAAATACATAGCTGGCAGACATTACACAATTTTACAAAATACAGCAGGTGGTTGGCACTACACAAGTTATACAAAGTGATAAAGCAGGCCTAGGAGCCCTAGTCATTCAAGCAAGACAAAAACTGACATCATTAATTTTGATGTGTGCAGTTTAATTTATGTGTGAGAGTGGGCCATTTGAACAGCCCTGGAAGTGGTTAACATGTCAGGCAGGAACCAGAGCAGACAAGTTAGCGGGGGTGGCAGGCATGATGGAGTATGTTTACCATGGCAAGATCATTGTTTATTTTTGTCTGTAGTCTTCTTCCCCCCACCATACATGTTGTACTGAATGGAAAAGGCCATGTGCATGATAATTAAAAAAAAAAAAGCTTCAGTTTAAAGATGAATGAGCGGCAATCGGCTGTAGCAGTGACTGATGTGCCAGAGGCAGTGAAGAATTCTAAAAGGACTCAAAACTTCTTCCTGTGCAGTTGTGCTGGGATATCAGCATGATGTTCTGAGGTCCTCAGTCAATCAGCTTTCAAGATTTTTTTAATCCATTTCATAATTTATTTAGGCTACTATTAAGATTTTAAGGTTAAAGTTAGGAGTTGAATCATAAATAATGGATATGCAAAAGGGGGCTGTTGTATAAACAGCTTAATTTCATGAGTCCCTGGTGAACTTAGGCAACCTCATGAGTGGCAAAGCACAGAGGAGCCATGAGCAATTCACCCAAGGTCACCAGAGATAAGAGAAAATAAATCATTTATATGACAGAGCCCTCCATCGCATATTCCTTTTATGTAATAAAGCCCCTTATTTTTACCTTGTGTTTTTATTTCTTACATTTCTGTATTCTGTGTATTTTAATTAATTCTGTGGGACTTCTTGATAGGTGTCTTTTCCTTGCTCTGTGGTGTGAGTTTTTTTTTTTTTTTTGCAACTGGAATGTCAGTTGTGGGGTATGACTGGCCAGTTAGTTTGAATGTGCACTGGCTGCTATGGAGTTACTTCAAGTGCTACTACATCGGGACACGTGTGATGCTCCCAGTGTTTGTTCTCATCGGTGTTCAGGTTCCTTTCTGCATAATTAATGGTAAAAAAATGATGGCAAGGCTAAGTGAGTGTTGAACTCACATTGTGTGAGTCCCATTGGCAATTTTTTAACATTCTTGTTATTTGTTTTAAAAGAAACTTATGTTCTTTTACAGTGGACGCAGTTCAGTAGGAGACACTGACTTTGAAGTGGGAGTGAACAGCAGACTGTGAGTGGGAGAAGCTGCTTTACGGTCTGTAATGAGATGGTAATTTTGGCAGTAAGAGAAGTGAGTACAGATGATGAGAGATTTAACATGGATAAAAAATGATTTGTGAACTGGGCTTCTTACTGTGGGACACAGCAACTTCTGTAGATCAGCTAGAGAGAGTGAGTGTGTGTGTGTCAGAGGGAAAGTGAAACTGGGTTGCTATTGTGCTGGCAGGCAGTGGATGGTGGGGAACGTATGATGTAGTAACTGTGTACATAAATAGATTCACTCAGGATTCACTTAGGGTTTTAGGAGCATAAAAGGCCGAGGCCCAATATCTAGCTCCTATTTGGGAGTCATTGTTATACTTCACACTGCTATTTGTGGCTATGTATATATCCAGACTGTTTTTGAATATCTCTCTATTTTTACTAACAATTATATGCTTGGGGAGTTTATTCCAAAGACTAGCTGCTCTCTGCGTAAAGAAATATTTTCTTAGTCCTAAAACAATTTATTTTTACCTGTAATGGATGCCCGCTTGTAATGGAGTTGATATTTTTATGCTCAGTATTTAGTTCTGTTATTGAATGTATGTCATTCATAATATTGAAATAGAACAGCATGTCTCTTCTTTGTCTTCTAAGCTCTAAGTTATGCATATTTAAATGTTTTAATCTTGAATTATACGATAAATGTCAGAGAGGCCTAATAGACTTTGTATATCTACCTTGAACCCTTTCTACCCGGTTTATTTCTTCTACTGTATATGGGCTCCAAATCTGGGTGGCATAATCTAACTGTGGTTTTATGTATGATAAGTACAGGGGATTCATCACCTCCCTACTTCTACTCCTGATGTTTCTTTTGATGGGCCCTGTTGTCCTGTTTGCCTTAGCCACAACATTTATACAGTGATCTTTAAATGTCAATCTATTAGAACCCCAAGGTCTCTATCCTCTGTCTTAGCTTTAATTACCTGGCCTTGCAGTAAGCATTATGTCTCAGTGTTCTGAGTACCCATGTGCAAGACATTACATTTGTCCCTGTTCAGAGTCATTCCCCACTTGGTTGTCCATGTTGCTATTGAGTCTATGTCTGCCTGTATGGATGAAATCTGTTTCTCAGTTTTACATGGCCCTCCTAATATAGCATCATCTGCATACTTAATTATATAGTTTTGAACATTGTCTTCCAGATCTGCAATGAATAATTGGAAAATATCTGGTCCCAACGCAGACCCCTACTGCAAACCACTAGTCAAACTCCCCTCATCTGATAGATAACCCCTTACAGAGATTTTCTGTGTTCTACATTTGAGCCATTCATTTATCTAAGAGATTATGTATGGATCAATTTTATATTTATTTAATTTCTCTGTTATTGCCCAGTGTGGTACAGAGTCAAATGCTCTGCTAAAATCCAGTAATATCACATCCTTTGATTCTCCCATGTCTAATTTGCAACTTATATATTCATAGAAATGGACCAAATTTGTCATCAAGATCTTTCACGTCTGAAGCCATGTTATTTACTGTCAAATGTTGGTATATTTTCTAGCTGGGTAATAATTTTATCCTTTAGCATATGTTCCAAGATTTTACATGGTACAGAGGTAATGCTGATTGGCCTGTAATTTTCAGTATTCCTTTTATATCCCTTTTTATAAACCAGAATGGCCTTAACTGTTTTCTAATCATTAGGCACTGCTCCTGAATTTAATAAGTTCTCAAAAAGTTTTTTTAATGGGACACTAATACTGGTTTTCATCAGTTTTAACATTGAAGTTGTAATATTGTCCAGACCAGGTATGCTATCTGGTTTTAATCTATCTGTGTTATGATATCCTATAGTGGTATTTCATGCTTACTGTCAGTGGGACTGTTGTTTTTAATGTATTTACCTGTTTTTGATGAGTTGTAAATTGAACAACAGTAAAGATGAAACTTTTCTGCTCTACTACTTGGATCAGTAATTAATTCATCATTTATCTTTATTGTTGTTAATTCTGAATTTGTTTTCTTTAATGAGTTTATATATCAATAAAATTGCTTGCTATTAGTCTTGTTTGCAGACATAGCAAGCGTTTACTCAAACCTCTGTTTAGCTTTATTTATTTTATTTTTACATTGTTTTTGTATATCTTTAAGGTTTGCCAATTTTCATTAGTACTGTTTAGTTTATAATTTTTGTAGGCTTTATTTTTCTTTTTTATTATCTTCAGAATATCTTTATGAAGCTATTTGGGTTTCCTCCTGTTTTATTGTATTTCTTAACACATTTTACGTGTTTGTTAATTACAGAATGTACTGTTGTCTTAATATATTCCCAATCATCATTTATTGTTTTGTCTTGTAAGACTGAACTCCAGTCAATATTATTAATGTCTTCATTTATTCCCACAGTATCTGCTGTCATATATAAATAGATTTCTGTACATCCGTTCTGATGTTTGTTTTTATGTATTGTGCAAAAAGTGACACTGGCATGTTCACTATTACCCAGTGGTGCTATGATTTCACACTTATTTATAAATATATTTTCACTAGTTATTACCATGTCCAGGATGTTCCCCAGTCTGGTTGGTGATTTAACATGTTGAATCAAATTGTTTTCAATACACATAAGGATTTACTCTGTCTGTATATAGCCATACCATTATCCTAATTTATATTGGGGAAATAGAAATCCCCTGCCAGAATTAAGTCATTCATTTCCATGGCTCTGTTTATTTCTTCTAATATTTCTTGATTTATATTTTCAGGGGTATTTGGCAACCTATAGCATAAACCTATTACATGGTCTCCTCCTAGTGTCCCTTGTATTTTTAACCATAGAGTTTCTGTTCTGGATGAATGATTTTTTTTATTTTTGATGAAATGTCAACTATATGTATTTGCTGCATTGCATAAACGACAATACCACCTCCATTCTTACTTTTCCTATCTAGCCTTATATTTTGATACCCTGGAATGCTTTTGTTTCATGTATCTTCCCCCCACCAAGTTTCTGTTAACATGGTGATATCAATGTTTTCTGTTAACAGTCTGTTATGCAATTCGTCCAGTTTATTATTGCGGCTTCTTGTGTTACACAGTAGATATTTAAAAGGTGTATTCTTCATTCCCTCTTATTTTGCATGATGTTTGTATGTGTTTTTGTATTTCTACAGTCCCATTCCCCCATCTGTATCAGTTTAAATATACTGATTCCATTTTTGTCTTGATTAGGTTTCCCAGGATTTTAGCGCCATCATTATTTAAATGCAGTCCATCTCTATTGTACAGAAAATATTTTCCATTAAACTGATCCCAGGAATCTAGAAAAGGGAAATCTTCATTATTACACCAATTTTTAAGTCTTATATTTATTCTTTTAATCGTCTGATTTTTTTTTCTTTTGCTGCATGTGACACTGGGAGGATTCCTGAAATGATGACTTCTGCACCCTTATGTTTTATTTCCTTGGCTATGCTAATTAAATCTTGACAAATATCCTTTTCATGTTGGAAACCCACATCATTCGTACCCATGTGGATGGTAATGACATGATTTTTTTGCCTTTTTTACAACTTATGGTAAAACCTTCTGTATATCTGTAATTTTTGCCTTTGGGTAACATAACAACATCCTTCTTTCTTTATTGGGATTACACACCACTGAATCACATTTCTGAATAATTGAAAACCATAATACTATCATGTCTGCATTTTCCATGTCACCTTGGTGGGTTTCTAACTCCATAGTTTGATTCTCTAAGAGGGGATTGTATCTATTTTGAATCGGAATTTCATTTGAGCTAATTGCTCTTCTCCCCTTTCTTGACTGGCCTTGTGTGACAGTAAATCACTCAGTGTTGTAAGTATTTGGGTCATCTTTACTTTTTTGTGATCATTTGGGTCTTGCTGATTCGTGTCACCATTTTCAGTTTCTCAAGTTCATTTTGATGTTTTTAAATTCCAGCACATACATTCAATTTACATAAAACAAAGGATGTGCCACCAATGCTGGTCACACAGCACGTTGTCACACAGGTTTAGCGATTTAAAATGAGTAAAACGAGTGTGACATAGTAATTGTGTACATGAATAAATTTATGTACACAGTTACTTACATAAATGGATTTATCACTCTCTGTTTATGTTAATGCCTATTGCATAAATATAGTCCACATCCTGTTGTAAATGTCTAGAAACACTTGTCCCTCTTAGAGTAATGGCTCCTTTAAGCAAGACATCTCTGTTCTTGTAAAGGGTGCTGATTCTGAGATTTGTCCTTCTCCATGCAGTATACAGTAGAGGAAACATGGGCAGACCAGAACAGACTTTGGTTCAGCCACAAACCAGGGTATCTGTAGCTGTCCACTTGTTACAAAGAGGCCCAATTACTGCATTAGTTGTAATAAAAATGTCATCAATAGTTTTTTATGGATTCTCCAGAACTGAACACCACACAATTTGGTCTTGCCTACATTCAGGACAAGTTTCTAGGAAAGAGAAAGACCAAAATCAAGCTGTAAAATATTCTAGATAGATGATAAAGATTTTCACAAAAACTAGTGAAGGGAGTTTTTTTTTTACTTTAATGGAACAACAACTATTATCTTCTTAATACAAATGTTATATATAAATATATGATTACTGGTGACCCCCTTTATCACATCATTAACAAGGCTCACTGAAACGCCATAATAACCTGGAAACAGGTTATTACAGCATTCTCAAAACCTGCTTTGCCAGCAGTGTCCTCCCCATGTCATTCAGTTAAAGTCCTCCACTTCATTGGCTCATGCTTTGTGTGTGGGTGGGCTGAACAGTATTTCAAATGTGGTGGCTCTGTTTTTTGTGTGCCGCTGAGCCGCTATTGTTCTTTCCCATTCAGTCTTTAATTTGCATTTTTTTATTCTTTATCAGGTTGATCATGCCTTTCAAATATAATAGCCATATCTGGTTGATACAGCTCTTTGTCCTGATCGAGAGACAGTGAGTGCGATCCAGGACATGGATGTGGCTGACAGGTAAAAAATAATCCTATCAGTGAGAGTGTGTAGTCCTGTGGCTGGCAGTTTAAAACAAGTCTATATCAGTGTGTGTGTGTGTGTGTGTGTGTGTGTGTGTGAGAGTGTGTGTATATGTGTGTGTGAGAGAAAAAGTGTGTGTGTGAGAGAGAGAGAGAGGGAGAAAGAGAGAGTGTGTCTGTCTGGAGGAGAGAGACTGCGAGAAGAAAGACTGATCAAGGGGCAGCAGGAATGACACTGACTTTTTGGGGGACTAACTCCTTGCACCAGTAATTATAAAAACAACAATATATATGCAGCTGTGTTCTTATGGATTTCTTTACATGCCCTCAGTGTGTGATGACCTCATAAACTTCTTGAGCTTCACTCTCGCGGTTTATGGGTCATCACTCACCTCGAGTGTGTAAAAAAAATCCAAAACACACAGTTGCATATCCATTATTCTCTATATAATCTTACACAATAATGGTATATCATTTGTATAGTTTCTCAACTTTAATCTTACTGTTAACACAAAAACAGAAACAGAATGTGCTGGCAGAAAAATGCCACTTCACCCATTATGTTTACCCAGTCCTACCAATCCCATGTGGAATTTAAAGGGGAACTGTAATCAACAGAGTTTCTTAATGTTTGAAAGACCATAAACAGCTAATTTGAGTGAACCATTGTGTTTATTTGTAAGTCTTTGCAGTCCAGAGTTATTCATATGTAAATCAGCCTGCAATTAAGAACTGGGGGCAGCCATATGTTTTAGGCTCCTGACAGGAAATGATTGTCAGTGTTCTGGGCTTGAGCTGATAAGAGCCAAAATTTACAACTAGCAGTTCTGTCATGGATGATTGGTCCAGTACTCCACTCCTGTGTATTTTACATGCACACAGCATGGACACTGGAGACTGGACCAATCTATTTTGATTCTTGCTTGAGGAATGTTTGTTTTTATATTCCTGCCAGCATGCTTAGCAGTCCTGAGGTGGATAAGATTTGCCTCAGGACTGCTGGACCCTACTGCTATTGCTTTCATGCCCCAAAATTCTGCCTGTGGGACCGGAGTCCCATGTCATCTTCAGTACAGTCATCAGCCCTTTCCTGACTGTATCTGGTGCTGCTCCAGACCCGTTCATGTTAACTGCTGACTTGTCAGAATCTGATCTGGGACTGCAGACTCACAAGGTAAGTGAGGAAGTTGGTACCTTTCTAATGTGTCTGTGCAGCTACTTTCTGACTCCACAGTTACTGCTACTGTTTCAGCCACAGGTAGATTTAATGAGGGCTGACAGTCCTTGTCTTCTGTGAATTTGTTGTCATCTTGGAATGCCTCCATCAGGTCCAAGTATTTGATGTCAAAACTGTCATTTGTTATGCCATGGTCCTAGGTTTTATTTTTTGGGAGGGGGATTTAAATTCTGTAAGAGTTTATATCTTGATGTACCAGGTTCACAATTTTTTTTTTCCAATTGTTTATCCAGGAGTGAAACACTAAGCTGAAATCTTGTTTACTGGTGCGACCTGGGAGCACAGAGAAATTAAGTGACTTGCTCATGGTCACATAGTATGTAAGTGGCGACTGTGGGATTCAAACCCAGGTCTCCAGATTTGCAGCCAGGAGCCTTAAACCACTGCACTATACTGCCTCAATTTGCTCAGTTGCTCAACTTGCAGGAGGATGCTGCATCTCTAAATGCTGTTGTCACTTCATCAGTTCACTTCATAGCCTGAATTTTAAATCCGTCTTTCACTGTAATTTTAATTTTAAATCCACCTAAAATTTAGGTGGATTTAAAATTCAGGCAATGAAGTCAACTGCTGTGAAGAAAGGTATTCAGGTCATGGAGCAGGGCAAGGGTTAAGGCAACTGGCTTACAAGGAGGATATCCTGTTTAAATTACTCCCAGCTACATATTTTCTTTCAATCTATTCCAAAGCACCTGATGCAAAGGCTGACCATCAAAAAGCTACACTAACTGCAGTCACATTTGCTGTGGTGGGTGGGGTGCTTTTATGAGGGCCAATAATTACTTTTAACTACCTCAAGCAGTGCTGCCTGGAATTAACTTCAGTACATGTGAGGGAACTTCCCCCAAATGTTTTGAAGTTCTCTCAGGAAGCTTCAGTTATTGTACCAGTATGGAGGGAGGGAGTAAGACGCCGAATATAGATTGGCACAACACAACCTGGAAGTATACATAGGATAAAGGTCAGGTTTCAAAGTAAAATATTGTCTAATGCATTGATGCTTTATATCATTTAAATGTGCTTCTATTTCTGCATTTTAAAAAATTGGCTGCCATGTGTCCTGCCCTCTGGCTCGCTCGATCTCTCGAACTGTTGGTCCGTCAATTTTCCCCAACAGCACTACCACCCTGACTGCTCTGACAGATTATTTATTAAATGTAAATGTACTGTACAGCTCAGATCATTATTTAATTAAGTCACGAAACTCTGTATTTAAAGTACAGAAGTGTTAAAGTTCAGCAGCAGTGCAGCCAAGCATGTTTAGGAGATGCTGACCCTGTTTTTACAATGGTAACCAGTAGTTAGTTGCCCTTAAGGCATAGATGCCATGCTGAATTTCTTACAAGCTGTACTGCAACAGTAGCAGGCTGGTACTGCTGCCATAAACATCATGGCATCAAGAAATGCATGGCATCTTCACTTTAAAGGTAACTACACCATAACAAATATAAACTCATCAGCTTCCTTGCAATATTGAGGTTCAGACAGAACCAAATGACAGATGGTCCTGTATTGCTGAAAAAAAACTTGATAGGAAAGCAATGCCATTCAGAAAAGTAATTATTGTGGCTGTATCATTCAGCCACAATAATTACTATCCATAGACAATACACTGGAATAGAAAACCCCATACTTATTGTTTTAACAGAGATTGTTGCAATGCACAGGGCTCTGTATTAGTTCACACCAATGTCATGTGTGCATATCCAAGTCTGTCCAGTCTCAGTTTTCACATACCACCCATTGGATACAACAAGAGCTGCTTTGATTGAGAGTACAGAGAATATGTGAAATGAAAGCTTTTCCAAACTTCATCCCTGAAAAGCCTTTGATCAGGGAAGAAGTTTGGAAAAGCTTTTTGTCACATATTCTCTACACTAATCGAAGCAGCTCCTGAATGTATCCCATGGGTAAGCACTCTAAAGACAGCAAGAGACTGGACATTATTTTAGGACATATGAGGACCTCATTGGATATGTCCTAAAATAATTTGCTACATTATTCTACTACTACTGTTCAGTAAGCAATATTTATTTAAGTATTGAAATGTTTTACCAGGAAGGTACACTGAGCAACAAGTTGCTCGTCTCCAGGTGCGACTGGGGATATGAAACCACATGACAGAGAGAGAGAGAGAGAGAGAGAGAGACCTGAGTGTTCCTATGTTTCTATGAGCTTTTCTCAGTGGTTCATATCCTGGCCTTATTATACAGTAGCAAGAAAAAATCCTGGCTTCTGATTGGTCATTTGGCTATCACAGCAGGGATGTTATCCTGGCATAACATCCCTGCTGATTCTTTGCCTGATTTGTCATTACATCTTCTCTTAAGAAACAAAAATATTTTTACACACTAAGAAAAACATGCTTTACATTTTTTTTATCCTGTATAAAACAACAAGCCATTGTATAATAGGAATAATGCCCTGCAGGATGGGTGTTATGGTGGGATAACATCCCTTCTCGGGTGTTGGATGCCCTTGGCCGGTGGCCTCTGCCCCAACCAGAGGAGGCAGGATGTTATCCCAGCATAACACCCACCCCGGAGGGCATTATTCCTTTAATAAAACTGGACTGAATTTAAAAGAAGACTGTACTGAGCCTGTAAATCCTTGTTTTCCTGAAGATTTTTTCTTCCAATTTAATATGCAAAAATTATGTTATTGTTCATTCTTTGCTGGTCATTTAGTTAACTAAGTGATTGTTTATGATTTACACCCATGTGCTAAATATCACATTTGAACTGCATGATGTACTTTAGCCTGGTACCTGTCATACCGTAATTTTCCAGGACAGAACACAGTTGTGTGACACAACTGTGTTCTGTCCTGGAACATTATGGTGCTGTGATTACATTGTAAAAACATAGCAAGGGCATAAATTACACCATATATTTCCATGTGGTCCTTTAGATCAGTGTGTAACTCAGAACACCATGTACTCTACTTAAAGACCTGTAGAGAGAGAGAAAGAACAGGCTGTGAGCTAATATTTGAAACACATCTTCTTGTTCATTCACTCCAGGATTACTTACTGCTGTGCTGTCCCTAGACCTGCTCCAGTGTGTCAGCTTATGGCAAAGCAATGTGTGGCCTGGCTCAGACTATCTGCCTGGTGAAGTATGTTGTTCCATACTGTGATGGCATTCTGTCACAGTTTTGTGTTTACCCCATGCCCTGATTTCCAACATATTCATTCATTCACCATGGGGGGTGGGGGCAGGGTAACCCTATGCAGTTAAGCCAATGCTATTTCTACAGGAGCTTTTTCAGACTAATTTGCCAATGCTATTTCTACATGTGCTCATTTAAAAGAATTACTTGCTCAAGTTGTGTTTAAATAAACTTAAGCAGAAACAGCATGAAGCTCCCTCCCCTGTGCAATTAGCAAAGCTTATAGAGAATGTGACTGTATGGTAAAAATACACTTACATATTTTTTTTGGATTTAGCATGCCATGACAGATTGCAAATGCTTGATGCGCTCTCAGTGCCATGAATGCTAGAATGGAAAAAGTGCTGGAAACAAAGTTCTTTTCGGTCAACTGAGATTTTAGGTCTAATAGCTTGACAGCTTTAACTGAACCTGATAACTCATTGGCTGGCTGGTAGTCTCAGAAACTTGATCTCAGTTTCAAAACACATTGAATCCTTGGTGAGCTTTAAATGCTGTTGTTATAGTGAAGCCTCATAGGACTTAATTAAGGTGGATATTTTTATATGGGTGTGGATATTTTAATTTATGTGGCCTCATGTTCACTAGGGCCCCTCTACAGGTACAACCTAAATGCTTGTGATTATTCTGCTTCATTATTTCACCCATAGACCTGGATCCCAGCCCATTATGTAAAGGCCGGTGGTGACTGAGTGCATGTAATGATTACAGGCATGGCTGGTAATGTCTAATCTCTGTTTTTTTCTGACTTGCTTGTTTGACTTGTGCACAGACTTAGGCTCCCAAACCATGTTGCCAAAGCACCTTGACTTAAGTTACAAGCCATCTCTGATTAATATTTACTTTTCTTTTAAAAATAATTATTTCAGGACAACTGGATGAACCAGGGTTTGATCAGCCAATGGGAACAAGTGCAAATTTATTTTACTTCGGTAGTCAAATTTCAAAATCATGTTAGGTTCCACAGTCTACATGTCTTCTGTCTAACATCATAATTTTTTGTTTAGTACAATCACAATCAAACAGAATTGTTGCTCCTATATAATGAATGAAGAGTTTTCCTTTGCTTCAGTGTGTGTGTGTGTGGGGGTATTTCTGGTACAATAAGAGCTATGGAATTATCTGCATTTATCATACAGGAGTGAACATTTCATTAGATTTTGATTGTATGAAATGAAAAATTAAGATGTTACACAGAGACATGTACTGTAGATTTGGTATCCTAACTTGATTTTGAAATTCGATTACTGCAGCAAATCTATCTTGTGTTTGGGCCCTTTGACTCTCAAACACAAGGATTCACTGAGTTGTGCTGACAGCATGATATGGACAGTATCCAATTATATATTGCTTAGAATAATTATTGTATGGGGGTATTTGATTAAAAACAAACAAGGAAGGCATTATGAGACTTCCAAATAAGAATGATTCTAAGTTAGTGGCTTGTGGCTGTAGAATCATTCTCTTTCGGAAGTGTGGATCTACATCACGTCATAATTACTTGTATGCCTGACAAAAATATTTCTCTTTCATCAGTCTTACATTGCCAAGCAAATTAAACAATGAAACATAATGCAGTTTTCCTGGTTTAAATCTCTGTGCTTCTTGGGCTAGATGCACCCCAGCTTTTCCAGCGCTGCAACCTCATTTGTCCTTTTGATTCAACCATTGTGTCATGTGGGTTCAGTGATGCAACAGTCAGTGGGATGATGATTTGGTCATGCAATACCTCCAGGGCATCAGTCATCCCAGCCTAAGTGTGTCCATCTAGTGTCCACAAGCACTCAGCATCTGTAGTCTGGACCAGCACTTTGGATGTGAATGCAGAGTTTTGTGGATGAACACCACACATTTTGTAGTGTTCATCCTCCAAAACTCTGCATTCACATCCACAGTGTTGGTCCAGACTACAGATGCTGCATGCTTGTGGACACCAGATGGACACACTTAAGTTGGATATAGTACAATTTCTTTTTGTTAATGTTTGTTCTCTGCACATCATCCAAATGGGACTGTCTGAAGTCCAGTTTATTGCTCTGCATACATATTTTTATACAGATTGAGAAACTCGAACTTCACTTCTTATAGAGCCAGTACTCTCTTTTAAGTATATACACAAGTGAGTACAAAATATATCTAATAGCACCTGTTTATTCCAGTATGCATATTACATGTTATAAATATTGCAAATAAATGTTAAGTAATATGATTAACTGTATAGAGTAATATCAGATTTCTGCAAAGAAGACATTTTCTCTAAAAGACTTGAATTGTTTATGGTGTTGCTTAGTGATCATAAAAATATGGTAGCTTGCTTATATCTGTTCTTTCAACTTATCAAGTATATCCTACCTACAGTATGCCTTATAACACTGTCTTCCCCAAAGTAATCTCGCTAAGCCTACCTAAATTGAAATCTAAGTTGTGCTCTTATTACTGCGGATATTCTTTAAGTGCTGTGGAGTTAAGACGGTCTGACACTTTATTGTATTTATTCACTATACCCGTTCCCTGTATTGTGCATACTCTGTTCTGTTTAATCTTATGCTTGTAGGAGGACTACTTGTGAATGAGCTTGCTCAATGGAGTCTTTTTTGGTACAAAAAAATAAGTGAATTGAATTATCTGGTAGGGAGTTGTATTTCTGATCAATTTCTTTGCTGTTTTTGGCCCTGACTGGAACTGGCCCCTCCCCTTAGTGTTTTTTTTTATCCAGAGGTTGGCTAATGTAGAGGTTCCTTTGATCCTTTTTTACCCTGTATTTCTCACCATGTTTGGTCCTATATATTGTGGATGAAACAAATTTGTGTCTTCTCCACACAAAAGGTACAGGTGGCCTGGTCTGCCTGTGGTTGTACCCTATATTTCACATCAGGGTAGAACATGCACACACTTTTGCATTCTCTTTGAAAATATGCTGGTGCCCTGTTTGTGTTGATTATGTGAGTATTTGTTAATGCTTTGTGCAAACCTATTACATGGCAACTGTATGACTGATTAAGATTTGAAATGTTGCCACAAGTTTTTTTTGGGTGCAGCATCTGGGTTGACAACACTTCTTTGTTGCCATCCAAAGTTGTAAAATTACCAAGCATGCCTGCAGCAGGCCAGTCCTCATGCTACATTTTCTATACTAGCACATGACTATGGTTTTATAACATGGGCTGTATATGCATTTTATAAAACCATATTCATGTGCTAGCAGGTTTTACCACACACACACACACACACACACACACACACACACACAAGCACACACACACAGACCTTTTTGAGAAATAAATAATTGCTAGTGTTGCATGTTGCGCATGTGTGTGTGTGTGGGGGGCATTGCTGCTGTTGTAAAAGGAAAAAGGTGTATGTCCAGTTTTTAACCAATTATTACTGCTAACCAGGATAAAATCTGAGCAAGGTGGGCTCTATAGAAAATAATTATGTAATTTATAATCAATGCTCCTGTAAGAATCTGGTTTCTAATTGGCCAGCACGATTTGTTCATTGTCCTGTAAAACGCTGTGTCTCCTGTAGATCTATATACTAATGCCTTCAGTTTTGTGTAGAAAGAGGAAAGAACATTGAGCCATTTGGCCTCTGCTGACATTTTAATTCCTTCATGGGAGTTCAAGCTGATATTTATCTCTCTTTGGTTAGACTTCCAGCAAATACTTAATTGTGTTGCTGCCAGTATCCCTTGGCATGGCAGTTCATAGGTGACATCTTGGTCCACCATTTGTGGAGCTGCCAAAGAGTCCCACAGTTTGATGCAATAAGCAGAAAACTACACAGCAAGAAAATCCACAGAAATGGAACACACGTTTTGTTTGCCTCAAAGTTTATTCATTGCGTGGCACAGTGCCAGAATGTCCAGCCCAGGACACTGGTGCCAAGAACTGCCCTAACATTTTGTGCCCAAATCATACTTGTACCATTTCTGTGGATTTGTTTGGTCAGTAATTGTACAGTTTTTGTAACAACACTATTGTGGAGGCAGAGGGCTGCAACAGAAGATTGTAGTTGCCTCAGTTTTGCAGTTTGGGGTGGAAAGTGCAGAGCACGAGAAAACAGAGAGAGATATGAAAGCAACAGGAGAGCACAGAGGAGAATAACAGTGACATAAGAGTTCAGATGGAATTAGGAGATCACTAAGCGGATAACTCTTCTAAGCAACAAGTAAGAACACAGATCAGAAGAGAGATTCCAAATGCCTCTTTTGGTGACTGTGTGGGCTGGCTTCATGCTATGTCCTTTAAGTTATGTATAGACTGTCTTCTGTGAATTTTTATTTTTGTTTTGACCAGCTACAATCCCTGATCCTCCAAGATCTTCTGAACAAGATAAACAAGAGCTTCAACTTCTTGCTACTGTCAAGTATTATCATGGCAGCGCCCAGAAAATGAGATTCCTAGCAGCAATCAATTTTCCATTTTTTAATAAAAAAAAAAAGAATTGCTGAAGAATCATGCATTGTAGGTAAGCACGGCCTGCAGAAAGCTTCGAGAACAAGGGAGACATTTCATATGTTTTTTAAAGCATTTATTCATCCCATTCACATACAGATATAAACTTGGCTTCAGAATATTTTCACTTTGGTTAGCTACATGGGCTAACGTGGTTTGCTTCCCTGTAAGATTTCCTTATGTCTTATTGCAAACTGTTCATTTGGGAAGAAGTTGTTACTACCCCAATATATAAATAACTTTAAAATGAACTAAATGGTTTAGCTCAGGCCAAAAGAAGGCAACTCCACACAGCCAAGATCTTTTCTGCACACACCTACACATTGATGTTTCAAATACTACCCAATGTTGCAGGGCTTTGTGAGTCTCAAGCATAAGACAGTCACACACATAGTTTTTTACTTGAACCTTTATTGCCAAGTTGGCATCCCAAGTTATAATATTTCATTGTTGCTGAATAAATTTGTAGCACTGAGCACCACAGCACCATACAAATAAAATTCTCTGGAGCTTCTTTTTTGCATCTGTGCTCACACTTTCAACCTGTCTGTGGAGCACCTCATCATATCTCTGGATCACATCTTTGTTTCTGTCTGAGTGCCTCCATTGCTCATGTCTGAGCACCTCTTTTCTTGCACTGATTCATACCTTTGTTCTCCCTGTCCTTGTACTTTGAATAAACGTTGAAAGTATGCAAAAGTCTTATCCTTGTTTCAGCACAGCAGCATATGACAACCGATCTGCTACACTGCTTTCACTGTTTCACATGATGAAAAAATGTTGGTGTATTTACTTCATCTTGCTTAAACTGATTTTATTTATATTTTACTCTTAAGATACAGTGACAGCAACAATCCCACAAGATGAAAAGATACAGTGACAGAGACAACCCCACAAGATGAAATGGACATCAGAACATCAGAGAACATTTCACATGAAGTGGATACCATCAGAGAATGTATTTAGGACAATCTTGTCATTATGTTGAATGAAAATCTTTCCAGCATTGGGAATTCACAAACAGACATAAGTTTTTTCATCACAAGAGTGTTACAGATGATGAAAAATGTACTCAAATAAAACATCGCAAGCCAGATATTTGTTACAAGTTTTCATCAAGAAGCTTTGCAGACAAGAGAAGAAAGGCTGGCAGTTCCGTATGACAGTGTCAACGTACATGGCTAGACCAGTTTGACTACAGTTTGCTTAGCTTGTATCTTGTTTCCCACCCCAGGGCAGACTGACCATGCAAAACTTCTCATTGACCAGCCATATTGTAACTGGTAGCATGCCAAAGCAAATATTTTCAGACACTCAAAACTTGAATACCACAGGAAATCGGAGGCTAAACTAACTGAATTTATCATGACAACTGAGAACCAAAGTCAAAGAGTGGACTTGTTACTCTCAAATTCTACCCAGCAACAGGTTGCAAAACACAGATTTTTTTTTTTAACATCCATCATCAAGTGTTTGGAGCATTGTGGGAAGCAGGGTATTGCACTTTGTGGACACAGGGATGATTTAACATCTGACTGTAATAGCAATCAGGGAAACTTCAAAGCTTTAATTACTTTTTGTGTTGACACTGGTGACAAAGAGCTACAAACCCACCTGGAAACATGCCAAAAAAATGCAATTTACATTTCCAAGACTGCCCAAAATGACCTGCTGAATTGCATGAAATGTTACAGTAGTTGCCACAGACATGACCCAATATTTCTAGATACTTTACAAAATTTCTAAATAGTTTCTCTCTGCTGCCCCTACTGTGTAAATAGAGAAAGCAGGAGAGTTCTCTATAAATATCACAGAAATTTCGGGAAATATCTGCCCATGTCTTTGGCTGGGACTGTATATTCAGCAACATATAGTAAAGGATATCAAGCAACAATGTTTGGGCCCATTTTATTCCATTCAAGCAGATGAGATTACAGATATCAGCAACTGGGAACAACTTGGAGTTGTGCTTAGATACCGGAAAAATGGTCAGTCAGTAGAGACATTTGTTGAATTCAATGCATGTGAATCAGTGACTGGGATGGATTTGTGCAACAAACTGCAATCATGTTGAGCAAATCTGACTTTGGATCTCAAACACTGCAGAGCTTAAGGGTATGATGGTGCTGGAAACATGGCTGGGGCACAAATGGGGTGTGCTACTCTATTTCAAAAATCAGCACCATGGGTGATATATTATCACTGTGCCAGTCACCAGTTAAACCTGGTTCTTTCAAAAGCTTGTGAGCTACAAGAAATAAACTGGATGATGAGTACTGTGAAACAAGTTGGAATCTTCTTCAAGTATTCTCCAAAGCACCAGAGGATCTGGAGCAGTCACTTCAGCAGATGAACTCTGAAAGGTCTAAAAATGGAGAACAACCTGTGGAGAAACAAAAAGTGAAGTTGCTGTGTGAGACCAGATGGGTGGAGAGGCATACATCCTTTGAATATTTTCAACACCTGTTCAAAGCTGTGCTTGACTGTCTTGAAAACATATCAACCAACAAGGAAAAACACTGGGACGCAAAGACTGTTTCTGAAGCATATGGGCTATACAATTCCATCAGAAAGCCAAGTTTCATTGTTGCATTTTAATCAGCAAGATACTTGTTTGGCTTCACCAAGGCACTTAGCAAGTTGCTACAAGGATCTTTCCAGGACATAGTGTATGCTTATGAACAGGTTAAACTTGTGTTTCATTAATTCTTCTCAGTTCATGACAATCTTGACAAAGAGTTCCAGATCCTATTTGAAGTGATGGTAGAAATGAGCAAACTGGCTGAACAGGAAGACTTATCCATCCCACATCGCTGCAACTGCCAAACACCAAAGAACAATGTAGAGGGTGATACTCTAGAGGTTTACTGGAGGAGGACCATTTTTATTCCCTTTCTTGAAAACCTGATTGCAGAACTGTCCAGCAGGTTCACAGTTATATCTTGCACAGCTACACAAGACATCTCCCTCATCCCAGCAAACTTTGACAGCCTCACTCATGAAAAAGAAAATGAACTTAAAAACTTCTTTGGTGATGACCTGCCTTCACCATCAACATTCCACCAGGAGCTCCAATTGTGGAAAAGAAAATGGGACTACTTATCTTTCAGCACTCTTGGCTCATTACCTGCTGACTAAAAGGACACCTTTGAAGATGAATGCCCACATGCTTCCCAACATAGCATTTATACTCAGTATTATTTTGTTAAGTCCAGTTACAACTGCTGAAGTAGAAAGTGCAAATTCCTCATTAAAGTTCATCAAGTCAGAACTGCAAAGCACAATGGGACAGGATCGCCTAAACGGCATAATGTCGCTCTTATACATATAGACATCCCAATAGACTACTGTGTAGTTATTGACTTATTTGCTAAAAGACATCCAAGACGTATGCTTCTCCTATACCCGCTGAGTTAAATGTGGCATATTACACAATAACCTTTTCAAAAAGTAACACTGTATAGTTGGTCTGTAATTCTTGCAGAACTGTTATGAAACACTGTTTACGTTCCATTAAAAGCTGAACTGATATTGAACATGACTGCTGTGTTCAGCTTTTTTTTATAACTTTCTCTGTTCATGTGCTTTTCACCTGAGCCCATCTCCTAGTTTCTCTCCATCACAGTTCTGTGACAAGCTGCCTCAGCAGGGATGGGAAGGAAGATGATGAACAACCAGACATCTCCCTCAGATTCAATATCTCCTTGTGAAGCAGCCATTACTGTTTGCAGCTACTCTGTGATGGACAGAAAACTAGGAGATTTTCTAAGGGGCTACTCAACACTTTGCTCCTGAAACTGGGTCTAAAATGCACCAAAATGCACCATTTCACACCTATATTTTCAAAATTTCCTGGGGCAGCATGCCCCCAGACCCCTCAGAGAGGTTTGGTATTCAAAGCAAAGTGTGCCCCCTTCTGTCAATTCCTGGATCCACTGAAAACAGAAGATTTATATTTAACCTACAGTCAATGGAGGGCCAAGATCCTTGGTGATATCATTTCCTGTCAGGATCCTAAAACATATGGCTGCCCCAGCCCTTAATTACAGACTGATTTACATATGAATAACTCTGGACTGCAAAAACTCATAGATAAACACAATGGTTCACTCAGATTAGCTTTTTATGGTCTTTCAGATATTAAGAAACCCTGTTGATGACAGCTCCCCATTAAGAGCCCTAGAGACTTTTCACACCTCCTGCCCCCTTGGATACTGTTTTTATGAAGCCCATATATCTGTCCCACCCATGCTTGAATTCTACACTGTTTTTGCACAGAGCTCCACTTTTGGTAGTCTATTCCACCTTTCCACTATCATCTCTGTGAAAAAAAATATTTTCTCATATCCCGTCTAAATTTGCCCCTTCCAGCCTCATGGAGTTACCCCTGGTGCTAGTGTTCCTTCTCAGTTTGAACAAACTGTCCACTATCCACCTTGTTTACCTTATGGAGGTACAGTGTTTGCATGTCTCTTAGATACATGAACACACAGATATATAGATAATGTCAGCAGAAAAAGTATCATTGGTCTCTGCAGTTTCCTCACCCTTCCTAATTACTATACACTGGCCCTAGCAGTCATCCACCCTTTTTAGGGCTACAGTGGGTTTAGCCCTGCAGACCTCTTGGTATAGGAAAAGGACTCAGTGCATTCCTTCTAACTAAACAACATGTTGGAGTTGTACACAGCCTCCGCATCCATGAAGCACTCTGCTCCTTGCCTCCATTGGAAGTAGCACAGCACTATTTTACTGTGTCAGCCATCAAAAACTGGCAGTCATGGCAGAACACAGCATACTCTGCTGTGTCCCAGATGGCTGCAAAACTGTACTGTGTATGTGTGATGACTAGCCCATATGCAGTACAGTGTGGTGGCCATCTTAGACATGGTGGAGTGTGCCATGTTTCATGGTAACTGCCAATTTTTTTTAATTAAAGATATCCCTCCACTAAACCCACCCTGTCAGCACCCACCCCCCAGAAACTTAAGAGTGACACTGAGGGTGCCCTAGCCCCCAGTGTCGCAATCCAGAATCCTCTTTTTTTTTTCAATCCTGTAAAAAGAAAAACATCCATCAGTGTTTTTGTGGCTGTTCCTGTCCCTCCCACCTGACCCTCCCACTCAGCACCCACCACCCCACACTTCTACCCAAACCCTAACTTACCCATCGTGGGTCCAATGCTGTAATACTCTCTGGATTGCAGACATGTCTTCACTCTTCAAAGCTGGACCACAATCTGAAGAAACAGGTATGAAGTTCAATGTATTTCAATGGTGTTTTGACCTTAGTGGTGTAACTTGGGCATTTTTGCGAATTTTTTGCCCAGATTTTCAACACGCATTTCAGTTCCCCAGTTCATCTTTGCTCCCACTCTTGTGCAGGAGAACTACATTGGCTGTCCTTTAGTCCCTGAGTACTATCCCTGGATCCAGAGAGCTGTTGAAAACCTCAGTCAGTGACTTTGTTAGGGCCTGCCACATCTTTAGCATGTGGGAATGCAGACAATCTGGGCGCATACACTTTCTATTAATTTTATATTTTTTTAATTTTATTTTCAGGCACCCTATCCCAGAGACTCAGGGCACAATACAGAGATAACAGACAGGTCAAATCAATACAAAAGTAATAAACACAGCAGTCAATGAATCAAGCCATCTGTCAGTCAGTTATTCAATCAATAAATAATAAACAAATAGCTCCAGAAAACTAGTCATCCAAACTAAAGTGTACTCAGATTTAAAATTAAGTCAAGCAGTATGCTAGTTGGAAAAAGAAGAAACTTTAAGGCCCCTTTAAAGGCCCCACACTGAGCTGGCAGAATGGCTGTGAGGTGGGAAGGAATTCCATAGGTCCGGTGCAGCCACCACAAATGCTCTGTCCCTGGACAACTTCAGCCTTTTTTGGAGCACCACTGGTAAGCTAGTATTAGTGGAGTGGAGAGAGCTGACAGAGATATTCTGGGCTAGAAGATCTTTCGGGTAACTAGGTCCCATACTATGTAGGGGTTTGTATACCAACAAGCCTATTTAAAAGCTGATGCACCACCGAATGGGTAGCCAGTGCAGATCTTGCAGCACGGTGGTGATATGATCCCTACAAGATGATACAGAGATTAATCAACAGCCATTTTTTTTGACCAGCTGCAGGTAATGCATCAGAATCCTAGATAAGCCTTGGTAGAGAGCATTACAGTAATCCAGTCTGTGATGAAAGCATGAACTATCACAAGCGGGTCCCAGGGCACCAGATATGGTTTAATACAGGCAATATTTTGAAGGTAAAAAAGCCACTTACGGATGACACTGACACCTGATGATCAACTGTTAGCCTGAAGACCAAAGTGACTCCCAGATTTCTAACCATATCCACAGCTCCAAGGGTGACTCTGTTCAGGAATGGTAACCAGGAGATACTCTTTGTCATTGCCAACCCATGAGGCCCTGGTTCATCAATCATCACTTTAGTCATGCTAGGGTTGAGACTTACCCAGTCGAAGGCCAACCAGTCATTAATCTCTTGCAAACAGTAGCACAGCACAGGGCCCACCACATCTCCTCCATACAGTGAACATGGCAAATGTAGATGGATATCAACTATATAGCAGTGAAATTCCAGACCATACTGTCTAATTATGTCACCTAATGGCAGCAGGTACATGGCAAAAAGCATAAGGGCCAGGATTGAGTCTTAAGGCACATCACAGTCAAGCACAGCTATCTCAGAGATGAAATTACCTAAGACAAAACTGCTGCATTCTTCCAGTGAGGTAGGGCCCAAGCTAGCACAAAACAGTGCTGATGAGTTCCACATAGTGCCTCAGGTGATCCAAAACTCCCCATGGTCAACCATGTCAAACAATGAGAGATCAAGAAGAACAAGAATGGAATGATTCCCTCTGTCCCTCATAGTGAGGAGATCACAGAACATCTTTACAAATGCAGTGTCCACACTGTGACACGTGTGAAATCCCAAACTGGACAGGGCCATTGATGTCATAAGTTTCCAGGTGTTCCTCCAGCTGTACTGCCATCAACTTCTTTGTCACCTTTCACAGAAAGGGAAGGTTCAAGACAGGCCTGCAATTTAGAAGAATGTTAGGATTCAAATATGGTTTCTTTCTGGAAGGTTTTATCACTGCCCTTTTCAGAACAGCAGGGAAACCCATTCTCTGAGAGATGACCTGCTAATCTCCAAAATATTTGGATCTAGGGCCTCCCTGCAGTCAATAAGGAGCCAGGTAGGTCCTTAATCCAATAGACAGTAGATGGCTCCCACAGTCCCAATATCACATGGAACACCTCCTCATCTAAAAAGGGAGAAACACACCCCCAAGATGGGCAATGACCTGGGCCCTTCCTAGGAGTGGCACTTTCAGCCCATGACGAGCCCTTTGAGTAAATCCCATCCTTACAGAAGTCACCTTTTTGAGTAAGCACTGATAAAATGTGTGGCATTTTTCAGCTAAAAAGACTTTCTTGAACTGCAGACAAGGTTGATTAAGCAACTTGTGTACAGTGCAAAGGAGCTGAGCTGGTCATACTTTTCCTCAGCAAGCTCCCTTGAAAGGCACGTTGGCTTGTTCAGGATAACTGCCCACTGATATTCACTGTAGTGCCTTATCAGTACTAATTTGTCCTTCAGTGAGCAGTATTTCACTCAAGAATTCTCTAACCTCCATCCCTTTGAATTCAGCCACCTCACCTTCTCATAATACCTTGGGCAGCTGTAACAGAATGTCAAGGGATGAACATGGTATGGTACCTAGGAGTTGAGGGCAGATGCAAGAACCACACTGTTAGCCTCCACAGCTTCCTTGACTCCCCTAGCACATACTATTATCATGTTCAATATGGCCAATGTCGTTAAGTGTTTGTGAAGCTGCACATTATATTTAGGACAATGTGTATCATCTCCATGGGGGTCCAACAGAGGAACATCACAGTATGATGATCCCTCCAAACAACTAGATCAACCTTGATTTTGTATATGCCAAGACCTGATGAGAAAACCAGGTCCATGATATGGCCATGCTGATGGATGCCAGTGGCAACTGCCTGTCAGCCTTGGGGAAGACAACACCAAGTCAGTGAAGAAGTCCTCTAGTTCCTGCAGGAATTCATTCCTGTGTCCCCTTCAGTGCATTTAAGCCCTCTATCAACCTTACTACCAAGATTGGGTCCTTGCTGACCCCACCCCTTCCACTTTGCCCTGATGGTACAGTTAGGCAACATCCCCCTCTCTTCTACTGTGAACACTGAAGAGAAATATTTGTTCAGTATGACCACCTTTCCTTTATCCTCCTTCTTCTCCCACTCATTTCCCTTCTTAAATCTGACAATAACCTCCTTATTGTTTGCTTCTCTCATATGTAACAAAATAATATAATATGTTGCTAAAAACAACAGGACCTCAACATTTTTTTAAATCTTTCTACATTTTTATATATCGCTATATGGCTAATATAGCAGCATGATATATCAGCTTAGTTGAATCCGAGCTTTATGTAAAAAACACAACAACGGTAGTAGAGCTGGGCAATAAAATATCTTCTGATTGAGAAACAGAGACTGTGTAGGTTATAGTAAGTCCAAATAACAGTAAAGCTGTTATATCTAGTGTGTGTTATAGACCCTCGAAAGTGGTCCCATTGATAATGAAAAACTACAGCAAAAGGTAAGGAAAGCCAAGCATTGGGAGATGTGATCCTGATGAGTGATTATAAATATCTAGGAGCTGATGGGTTAAAAATAAGTGGGAGAGTGAATCCAAATTTTTAAAACTCATAGAGGTATATAACCTTTAACAAATAGTTTCTAAGCCAACAAGGGAAAACCACACTGACCTACTACTGAGAAATGTGGAAATAAGGTAGAGACAAAACAGACTTCCAGTGAAATCACCAATATAATGGCAACCTGAAGAAAGAGCTCTGTCTCAGTTTGCCAAATAAAACTCCATCCTGGCAAAAGAAACACTCCATCGCCCAATCAAATGTTTAATATTGAATGTTGTGATGGCTACTAGACAGATATTAAAAACATTTTCAGCTTCTGCCAGCCTGAAGGTTGTCAAATTGACATTTGTAGAACAGTCGCAGGCTTTAGCGGCTCAATGTCTTGGCCAGGCCTGGCTCCACCAACAACTAATGACAATGAAGAGGAAGAAGAGTTCATGATAATGTCAAAACAATTGTACTCTCAGCTCTCTGAAACAGGTGACACATTATGCAGGCTGGAGGAGATGGTAGCTGATGACTGTCATGATCTTCGAATGGTTGGACACAGAACTGGAGTGGTGGAGGCCTGTCTCACCAAGTATATCTGGACTGTAGACATCCTCAGCTCCGTATGTCTAGAACTGAACTACAAGAAATGAGAGACGGAACAAAAAATGGAAAGAACAGACATAGACAAAATAATGTTGGCCTACATGACCTGCTGGAAAAGAGTTGAAAAGGGGGTACATGTTAAAATTTATGGAAGAGCTCCTGCAACAAATACTGGGCCTCCTGAAAGACAGTCACTAAATCTCATCCATGTCCATAGAGCTCTCTTGGCTCCATCTAAAGACATGCATGCCTGCCCCATTCAATTGTGATGACATTCTTTGACTATAAAGACAATATTCTAAAGGTGGCTTGGGCTAAGAAAGAAGCCTTTTATTGGAGACCACAGAGTTTATTTGGAACACAATTTCCTGCCCACAAACCAACACTGCAGACAAGTATTAACTGTGCAGAGGGCCTCAAACGGAAAGGTATTATGACTTTCCTGGAACACCCTGCTCAATTGAAAGAAGTGACACCAGAGGGAACAAAACTTTTTCAGAGTTATTGGAAGCTGCAGCTTTTTAAGTTCTCTGGGCATTATCCTCAAGGACTTAAAAAAATCAGTTCAGTCAAGATGTACAGAGGAAAGCATGGCAGCAGAGGTGGCAAAATCACAGATCAATCACCAAAGTCACTGCAAATATTTGGGAAACTACCCAGTCTCAAGCTAAACAACCAGCCTCTAACCTGAACCCAAAGCTTTCCACTGCCGCAGCATCAGCAGTCAAACCTTCAACGTCAGTGACTGCCACCTGAAGACTTTCCCAAACTGAACAGTGACAAGCCTGACTTGCAGAAAGACTATTACAGACTATCTCAGGAATAAAAAGGAAAGAAGATGGAGTCCTGTTTGATCTGTACATTGATCTTTAACACGGGATCGAGACTTGCTTTAAGCCTGACAAGTCAGGATCAGGAGGTAGGTGCTCAGAGACCAAGGGGCGAGGGGGCTGGCAGGCAGATGGTGACTTTTTTCCTGCATCTTTTTCCCAGCAGAGTGTGTCTGTACTGGAAGATGGGGAAGGGGAAGGGCACTGAAGGGGCCACATTTGTCTCCCACCACAGAGAGGAGCTATTTGGTATGGGGGGGTCACTCCAAACAAGCCTGGCTGGCCACCATGAAAGGATGGGCAGTGAATAATCATTAATAAAGCTTAGACTGATAGTGGAAATTCCCTAGGTGGTAAGAGGGCTCCCCAGACATCAGGGGATCTGCTCATTTGAGGGTTAATCACAGTTAATCAAAGGAGCCAGAGCTCAGCAAGAATGACAGTTTGCAGCATTTAAAATATGTAGCCTGTGATGTCTAGTTGGCCTAGGTGGTGCTGAATGGGCATCCTAAGCCGCCTTCCTAATCTCAGCAGAGATCAGGTGCCTTATTCTGACTTGGCCAAAATCTATAGCAGTAAGTGTGACCTTAGGAGGATGGCACCCTTTCTTTACCTACAGCTGAAAAACTGAAGAAAAATAGGCAGAGAAAACAATTATGCAGCCTCAAAAACATTCTGAATAGGCTCTTGTCTCAAAAATAGAAACATAGAAACATAGACTTTGATGGCAGATAAGGACTGCTTGGCACACCTAGTCTGCCCGTTTCCCTACCTAATGGATAAGCAGCAGATCCTAGTCAACCAACAGCCTATTTCTTCCTACCTCCACAAGAATTGCTTTATGTCTGTCCCATGCATTCTTGAATTCTCCCACAGTTTTAGGCCCCACAACCTCCTCAGAAAGGCTGTTCCATGTATCCACCACCTCTCTGTGAAAAAAATACTTCCTCACATTGCCCCTGAGCCACCCCTCTACCTTCAAATTGTGTCCCTTGTTCTTGCACATCTCTTTTCTGAAAAATGCTACCCTCTTGGACTTTGTTGATTCCACTGAGTTACTTAAAAGTTTCTATCATGTTCCTCTCCCTCCTTTCCTCAAGGGTATACATGTTAAGCTCCTTTAGTCTCTCCTCAAATGGCTTCTCTTGCAGACCCTGTACCATTTTAGTTGCCCTCCTCTGGACTGCCTCCATCCTGTCTATGTCCTTGTGGAGATGGGGTCTCCAGAACTTGACTCAGTACTCCAGATGGGGTCTCACCAACTGTCTGTACAGAGGGATAACAACTTCCTGTTTTCTGCTGGTGATGCCTCTCCCTATACATCCCAGTATACCCCCAGCCCTCCATACTGCCTTCTCACATTGCTTACCAACCTTAAGGTCATCTGATATGATTACCCCCAGGGCCCTTTCCATTTTTGTGTTTGCTTGTATGCATGTGCAAGAAACACATTGCGTCAGCTTTCTTTACAAAGGGGTTGTGGAGGTGTGGCAGTGTTGTGCTGAATGGCAGCAGCCCATTCAGGGGCTGGTCTCTGCCTGGCTAATAGAGGAGCATGCCCTGGATCACCACAGTTAAACAGGCAGGCCACTACATCAAAGGAATTGAACCGCTGCAATCAGGGAGCACCCCGTCAGTACGCAATCAGCTGTTCGGTACGCTCGCTGATTGCAGCAGCCAATTACAATTACAGAGTTGCAAGCCGCCGATCTCCCCCCCCCCCAGTGTGCCTTTCTGGTGAAACAGTTAAAAAAAACAATAAAAACCGATGGGGTAGAACACTTCCCGTCGGCATAATATCCCAAAAACATTTGGTCTGCCGAGGGGGTGCCCAATCCTCGGCTCTTGCCCTCCCCAGAAACATTGTTTTGCCGATGGGGAGCCCAATCTCCATCAGCGTCATTCCCCTCTGTCATTTGCAGATGGGGAGCCCACTCTCCGTCGTTATAATATCCCCCAAAACATTTGGTTTGTGCGAGGGTGTGCAATCCCCTCGGCTCTTGCCTCGCCCCCATGTACTGTCGAGGTGCCCAATCCCTGTCAGCTACAGCCCCCAAAAAGATCACGGGTGGCATACTGGGAGCCCACCCCAGCATGCCAAATAACCCTGTAAATTGAAAACAGTCCTGTAATGTGTTTTTTTTTTTACCTGCAAAGCAGAAAACGGTCCTACATCAAGTCCGGTGACCCTCCCCAAACCTACCCTCTGTGCACCCCACCTCCCACATACCCCCTCACCCCTTACTTCTCCGGAGTCCGGCCCGACGATCTTCCATGGACCAGGAACACGTCTGCACTCTTCAAAGCCGACTGCGAACTGAAGAAATGCTGGTAAGCTGCATAATGGTATACATAGGGTTTTTTCAACTTTGATGCATATCGCAGGCATTTTTTGGAATTTTGGCACCAAATTTTCAACATAGGGTTTTTGGGACCCCTCCTCATAACTTCTTCCACTGTCATGGTGATTAGTCGGCCCCAAAAGGTGATTTCAAGGTCTCGCGTGAATCACCTTTTGGGACCAATTAATCTAAACGACAGTGCCAGTGTTCATGAGGTGGGCTCTCAAAAGCCAAAGTTGCAATTTGGTGGAAAAATTCGTACAATTGTTTTACTTAGAAAGCATGCATTGGCGCAGTTGTTATGCATGCTCATAACTTTGCAAATTTGCAATATTTTCATGCCACATTTTTCAACATTGGCATTTTTCCACACCTCCTTGTGAACAGTACAGTTGTCATTTTTCACATCTTGTCTGAAATGTGTTTTCGCACTTCTCTGGCGCAGAATAGCGTGGTCGCTGTGGGAAATTAGTGTTCAGGACAGACTATGAAAATGACAGTGACACTGTTCATGAGCAGAGGTCCTAAAATGCCTATGTTGAAAATTTGGTGACAATACTCCATAAAATGACTGTGTTACGAGTGTGCATTGCGTAGTTTGCACGCACGCTCATAAGTTAGCGCAACTTTAATATTTTCACTCCAGATTTTCAACATTGTCATTTTTATATACCTCCTTATGAACAGTACAGCTGTTATTTTTCACAACCTGCCTGAAACATGTTTTCCCAGTTCTGGCGCAGAATAGCGCGGTCACTGTGGGAAATCAGTGTTGCAGACACATTACAAAAATCACAGTGACACTGTTCATTAGCGGAGGTCCTAAAATACCTATATTGAAAATTTGGTGACAAAAGTCCATGGAATGACTGTATTACGAGCGTCCGTTGCGCAGTTTCCACGCACGCTCGTAACTGCACACATTTGCAATATTTTCACTCCAGATTGTCAACATTGCCATTTTTTTGCACCTTCTTATGAACAGAACAGCTGTCATTTTTCACATCCTGGCCGAAATGTGTTTTCGTATTTCTGGCGCAGAAATGCATGGTCGCTCTGGGAAATCCATGTTCAGGATACATTACGAAAATCATAGTGACACTTTTCATTAGCAGAGGTCCTAAAATGCCTATGTTGAAAATTTGGTGAGAAAAGTCCATGAAATGACTGTGTTACAAGCATGCATTGCACAGTTTCCACGCACACTCGTAACTTTGCACATTTGCAATATTTTCACTCCACATTGTCAACATTGCCATTTTTCCACACCTCCTTATGAACAGTACAGCTGTCATTTTTTACATTTCACCTAATATGTGTTTGCAGACATGTAGCATACAATGGTGTGGTCAGTGTACGAAATCAATGTTCAGAACAGATTAAGAAATTCACAGTGACACTGTTCATTAGCAGAGCTCTTAAACTGGCTATGTTTAAAATTTGGTGACAAAAGTCCATAAAATGACTGTGTTATGAGTGTACATTGTGCAATTTCCATGCACCCTTGTACGTTCACAAAGTCGTAATCTTTTCAGTCCAGATTTTCAACATTGGCATTTTTCTACTCCTCCTTATGAACAGTACAGCTGTCATTTTTCACAACCTGGCTGAAATGTGTTTTCATACTTCCAGCGCAGAATAGCATGGTCGCTATGGAAAATCAGTGTTCAGGACAGATGAAGAAAATCACAGTGACACTGTTCATGAGCGGAGGTCCCAAAATGCCTGTGTTGAAACTCTGCTGTAAAAAATCCCCAAACTAATTACATTACGGGTCTGCTTTGCGCAGTTTCTATGCACACTCATGACTTCACTAGTTTTTTTATATTTTCAACATTGCCATTTTTTACACCTCCTCATGAACAGTACAGCTGTCATTTTTCACATCCTGCTTGAAATGTGTTTTCACACCTGTGATGCCAAATGCTGCAGACGCTGTGCAAAATCACCTGTCAGCTAGCAAACCGATAGTGTCTCTGTTCATGCGGTGGGATCACAAAAAGCCCATGCTGAAAACATTGGAGTAAAAATACCAAGAAACAGCCAGTGTGTTAGGGTTTTCAACCATAATGCCCTACCGCCGTCAGGGATATGACTTGGGATTGTCAACAGTAATGCTCATGCCATTCCACCCCCCCACCCGCACCCTGCAGCCAGTGACTCTTTGGCCCCAGAATCCATCCCATTCTCCTATACTGCACCCATTTCAGCATATTTCCTTATGGAATGAGATGAGTAAAGCCCGAACACCCAAGGCACACCTTGACACTTGTCAGTGTCTGCAGGGTAGGGTGAGAGAAATGTCATAACTGTTATGGGCAACAACCCAAAGGCACACCCCAGTGCCTGCCCATCTCTGCAGGGTGGGGTTGGGGTTGATGTCAGTTCAGTACTTCACTGCCATTCCTATATTGCATGGGCCCAATTCTCATAGAGGCCTGCATCTGGCACAAGCTGTGTCAAGCAGCACCTTGCACCAATGCCTGGTGCACCAGGGACCCTGCACCTGATTCAGGTACAGGAGGGGTCCCAGTGGCTAAGTCCCCACACTAGCACTGACCAGAACCTGCAGCAAACCCCTGGTGCACTGCACAGGTCCACCGCAGGCCACCAGAGACTAACACAGGACCCTCTGTCCCACTAGATAATGGGCATGTGGACCCAACCTGATGGGTCGATGTCCCCCCACCATGTCTGGTGCAATTGGTGCCTGGCCACAGAGGTGAGTGGTGGGATGTACTGGGCACTGGGAAGCAGTCTGCACTGGTGTACGGGGGGTTTAGGCACCACCACCTGCTGGGGCATGGGTGGGCACTGTACCACCATACATTGGTGCTGCAATAGCACTGATAGGGCAGGCATCAGGGATCAGGAGAGCCGCATCAGGATGGGGGGGTACCAACATGGTACATAGGTGGCATTGGGGAGTTGTGAGGGGTGCCATTGGACCACTAGGATGGGGGCCACACATACAAGGCCACACTCTGTGGTGTATGGTGGGTGAACCATCACCCATTGTATGCTGTACACAGGCATGTCACCCAGGAGAGAATGTCTAAGTCCCTTTATGACTGCCCTGGCTTGTCTAAGGACACTTAGAATTTCTCCCACCAGGTGATGCCTGTGAATCACAGGATGCAACTTGCATAGGCCACAGTCCCCCTCCCGCCATGCCCCTGTGCATTGCAGGTGAAGCCCTGTTTGGAGCAGGTGGACTGCAGTCGGTGTGCGAAATCAATGTTTGGGACACATTACAAAGATCACAGTGACACTGTTCATGAGCAGAGGTGTTAAAATGGCTACATTTAAAATTTGATGACAAAAGTCCATAAAATGACTCTGTTACAAGCATCCATTGTGCAATTTTGCACACACCATCGTACAGTAAGTTCACAAACTTATGAACAGTACAGCAGTCATTTTTCACACCTGGCCAAAATGTGTTTTCGCACTTCTGGTGCAGAATAGCACGTTTGCTGTAGGAAATTAGTGTTTGGGACAGATTAAGAAAATCACAGTGACACTGTTCATGAGCGGAGAGCCCAATATGCCTATGTTGAAAATCTGCTGTAAAAATTCCCCAAACTAATTACATTACGGGTGTACATTATGCAGTTTCTATGCACTCTCATGACTTCACCAGCTTTTGTATATTTTTACTCCAGATTTTCATCAGTGCCATTTTTTACACCTCCTCATGAACAGTACACCTGCCACTTTTCAGATCCTGTTCGAAATGTGTCTTCGCACCTGTGGTGCTAAATGGCACAGTCGCTGTGCAAAATCACCTTTAGCCTAAAGAACTGATAGTATCACTGTTCATGCGGTGGGGTCACAAAAAGCTCGTGTGGAAAACTTGGAGTAGAAATACTATGAAACGCCCAGGGTGTTAGAGTTTTTGACCATAATGCCCTACCCTGTAGGGACTGACAGCCGTCAGGGGTGTGACTTAGGATTGCCGACAATAATGCTCATGCCATTCCACCCCAACCCCCACTGTGCAGCCAGTGATAGGCATCAAGGTGTGGCTGGGACTCTTTGCTCCCAGAGTTCACCCCATTCTCCTATACTGCACCCATTTTAACATATTTCCTTATGGAATGAGATGAATGTAAAGCCCAAACACCCCAAGGCACAACTCGACACTTGTCAGTGTCTGAAGGGTAGGGTGAGGTGAAATGTCATGACCATAATGGGTGACAGCCCAGAGGCACACCCCAATGCCTGTCCATCTCTGCAGGTTGAGGGTGGAGTTGGTATCAGTTCAATACTTCAATGCCATTCCTATACTGCATCTGTCTAACTCCTGCACTTCAACTGCTAATGCCAGCAAGCAAACATTCAGCATTGACAAATGCTTGTTGTTGTTGTTACTACCCTCCCCCATTGTGTAATCTTTCCCTGGGTTTTTGTTTCCCAGGTGCATTATTTTGCACTTCTTTGCATTGAATCCAAGTTGCCATACTTCTGACCATTCCTCCAACCTTGCCAAGTCCCTTCTCATTCTTTCCATGCCTCCTTGTGTATCAACCCTGTTGCAGATCTTTGTGTCACCTGCAAAGAGACATACTTTTCCTTCCAGTCCCTCTGCAATGTCACTTATAAAGACATTAAAAAGGACTGGACACAGTACTGAACCCTGCAGTACTCCACTAGTAACCCCTCTTTCTTCAGAGTGTACTCCATTTTTAATTACCTTCTGAGACTTGTTGTCCAGCCAATGTTTAACCTAGGCTACCACCCTGGGACCCACTCCCAGGCTGGTTAATTTGAATATCAATCTTTTGTATGGGACTGTGTCAAATGCCTTGCTAAAGTCTAGGTAGGCCACGTCCACAGCCCCTCCCTTGTCTACTACTTTGGTCACCCAGTCAAATAAATCAATTACATTCATCTGACATGACCTTCCCGCTGTGAACCCATGCTGCCTTGGGTCCTGTGCCCCACTGGCCTCTAGGTACTCAACAATTCATTCCTTCAGAAGTGATTCCATCACTCCCCTACCACAGAGGTCAAACTGACAGGTCTGTAGTTTCTTGCCTCTGTCTTGGTCCCACTTTTGTGAAGGGGAATCACATCCGCCTTCCTCCAGTCCTCAGGTACCACACCATCCTCCCATGATTTGTTAAAAAGGGTAGTCAGTGGTGTCACTAGTTCTCCCCTTAATTCTTTTAGAATTCTGGGGTGAATTCCATCAGGCCCCATTGCTTTGTCCACCTTCAGTTTTAGGAGAATAGTACAAAATATCTTGCATTTGCTCTGAGAATGGGGGGTGGGGATAGAACTCCCATGTCTTAAAACACTACTACAAAGCAGCACAGGACACCTACCTGAGGAGTTGGACAAAGCAGAAACTAGATTCTGGGTGGTACCTCGTGGAGGAAGCAGACTCCCCTCTCTCCCCATGGATCATCCTCACACAGGTATTACCCAAAAGGATTAGTCAAATCACACAGAATTCCTGGGTCAAACGCACACTAAAAATATCAATAAAAATCAGAAAATGTGACAGACTCCCTGAATAATCTGGGTAAACTCACTAATCAGACACTGCACTGATGTTTTCCCACCACAGGCTACAGTTAGATTTAGAACAGTATTTCTACTGCTTGATAACACTTAAAGTAAAGGCCAGATGCAAAGAATGCTGGGGAGTCATTTCTCCTACACTTTCAACAATCTGGTCCTGGGGCTCAATTTTCTGAAAAATTCCAAAAACAAGATCAAACTAGGATGAATGTTACAAGTGCCAGGACTGAAATGCCTGATTTGAATTGGGCACACCATCTTCCCCCCATTATTGTATGTGAAAGAGGAAGGTAACAGAAATAGAGACTATGGAACACATGACAGCCCTACTACAGCTCAGGTGTCCTACATTTTTAGAGGTATGGTAGCCCTGACACCATGCACTAGCCTCACAAGAAGGAGATCCTATTCAAGAGGAATTCTAACCACCTGTGGGAGGGGGATCAGGGTTCTAAGTACACCTCAGGCAAAAAGAATACATTAGAGTTCATACTATGAAAGTATAGACACAATAAAATACAAACAGGTTTGACTTAACTCTTTATTCCAACAGCCATCATCAGTTGACTTCAACAGCACATACTAGGAGACCATTACCTCACCAGAGACTCAACTACTGTGTGTTATGGGCATTAATGACAAATTCTTGTGAATCTTTGTTTTTATCCTTATACTGGGCCAAAAATAAATTTCTATCATCAATGGCTTTATATGCCTCTCCTGATTTTCATGATGAAGGACTTGACTTAATCTGTGCCTATAGAGCTATTCCTCCAGACCATGAATTAATTATTTTTGGTGACTTAAATTAAAACGGATGAGGAAGAATATTGCAAAGTATGAAGATGACTTAGTTTATCACAGACTCACTCAGATCATAGTGAGCCAACTAGAATCCATTATAAAACCAATACCTCAACAGTGATTGACTGTATCTTGGTTTTTGACACATTCAAAATAATTCAAGTCAGGTGCATTACCCGATTGTGTCAGCGATCATTGTCCTGTATATTGCTGCTGGAGTACAGAAAAAAATCAGTCCCTCCAGTATACACTGATTATCAAAACATTAAAAATTGGATGATACAAATTTCCATGAGGCCCTCTCATCTGTTGATTGGTCCTTTCTGGACCATGAAACAGATGTGACTGCTGCAACAAACACTTTTTGTTTTTGGTTCAGTTATCCTAGTAACATATTCACACCCCTAAAAAAAGGATTATGGGTAAGAAACAGGAATGGGTCACCCCTGAGCTGCTTCAACTTATGTGAGACAGAGATAAAAAATGGGGAAATGTATAAAAAGAATCCCAATGATGTAACCCTTTTGGCTTATAAACAACTACACAATAAATGCAAATCTACGATTAAAAAATTGAAACAGCAATTTTTTATCCACAAAAAATGGCAGTTTGCGGGGAAAATGTACCAGCCACCAGGGACTTGATTAATGAGCTGTCAGGAAAAAATGTAACCCTGCCACTCATATGTTGAAAATACCAGGTGGAGTTCTTAATGAGCCCTTAGCAATAGCTACTGAATTCAATACCTTTTTCTCTGATTTGTCTAGTTACATACCAAGTGATGAAGTCATTATGAATTATAATAGTGATTTAATTATTTCTTCATTGAACATGTCATCGTTCCAAGGGAGCTGGGCTAACTAAGAAGGACATTACAAACTTCTAACACAGTTTGGGTAGAGATCAATCAATTTTATGTTAAAAATATATTCAGTTAAAAGTGGCACCCTTTGCAGCCAATGATTTGCACCCAGTTATGCACTTTATCAAGACAAAATACATTACAAATATGCACCAGTATTTCAAGCCATCCCTTAAAGGCACCACCCCCATTTTTGATTGGTCCGAAACTTTTTAGCCAATCACTTCAAATCCTGAATGAACCCTAATACATACGATGGGTAACATATTAACATAAGTTAATTAAACCCCTCAAGATAAATACTTATAAACATATAAAAAGGGGATGGGGGAAGGTATAAGGAGAATATAACATATACACAAAATGTAAAAAAAATATATACACAAAACGTAAGTGTTATATATTCAGATAAATGGTCCTAACTGAAACTGTTCATTTAATCTCTGCATGTAATTTAAATTGCCAGAAGGTTTCCCTTTGAAGTCGTTTTTTTTCTAAATCACCCACTCTGGGTCCCAGCATCACCTTTTCAATTCAAAAAAAATTAAACTTGTGTTCCCCACTGGATGTTGCTACATGTGCTGCCCGAGCACTTTCCATATCCATTTTTGCAATCTTACCCAAATGTTCACCCATCCTTTGTTTTAGTTTATGGCTTGATTTGCCAACATAAAAACTATTTGCAAGATGTCAGCTATATCACTGCTGTAGCATAGCAATCGATAACACTACTAGCTTTAAATGTTCTATCTACATTTACAACAGATAACTCATCACCAGTCATGATATATTTAAAAATTTACAGTTCCTACATTTATGAGTCCCTTTGGGTAAATTATTAATGTGCATCTCAGAGCTTTCTCATAAAAAACTGTGCATGATTCTATCCCCTATATTCATGCCTCTCCTGTATGCAAATTAAGGTCCATTTGGTTTAATATGTGCAAGTTTTGTTTCAGTATTTAAAATATGCCAATTCTTAGCTGGCCCAGTGGTGCTGAGGGTTGAGGTGCTGGAACGCCACACCTCACACCATGCCGGTGACCTGGGTTCGGGAATGGACTCGGGCCACCAGGGACTGGCAGGGGAGAGGAAGGATTGAGCATCCCACAACTGCTCTCTTTCCTCTGGGGTGGGCACGATACATGCACCATGTAGTAGCGGCACCTAGTGGAAGCTAGGTGCACTATCAGTGGTGGGCATACTAAGGGGAGGGAGCGCGGCAGGCATCTGCATGTAGGTGCATTAGACGCCATTGCGCGTCTGGCTCCCTTAGGGGTCGTAATGGTGGAAAATCATGGGGTGACCACGACGGCTCATGGCTGAGCCCTGCACCCTCAGACATGAGAGGTGTGGCCATCTGAATCCCAGTGCAGACCCCTGGGGAAAACCTGCTAACCGAACCAGGCCTGTGTGAGTCAGGTGCATGGAGTATATACCAAACCTGGTCTGGGGGTGCAAGTGCTAGCGTCTGGCAGTTGCTGGGGCCCACTCCGCACGAGGAGGGAGAAAAACAAACAAAAAAATATATGCCAATTCTTAGAAATAAAGGGCTGGATTCTAAAAGGGGTTAGAATGATGCAAGGAACTTGCATTAAAGAAGTTTGACGCAAGTGGTTATTTTAGCCACAACTTGCATCAAATGAGATTTTCTTTTTTAACTTTGTATTTATTGAGTTATCAATATTACATACATATATAAGATCCAGATGAAGTACATATGAATTATGAGTACCATTGCCAGTGAGGGTGCCACCCCTCTTAATACATACAGTTAAAGAGATTGTGCATCATCAATTAGATACATCTTTGGAGGTTACTCCTATAGGCTAAAACAGCCATTAACCAATTTTAAAAGTGAAGAAAAAAGGCTGTGTTATTGAGCCCATGAGCAGTATGAATATATGAAATATAGAAATAACAAACTAATTCCTGTTTGGGATGCAACCCAGTATCATCTTCTTATCAGAAGAAATGAGTGTTCATGCACTTTTCAATAATTAGTACCCGTAAGGTACAAAACAAAGTAAAGTTTTTGCTCTGCACTATAGGTGCTTACTCAGGCAGTACTTAAAATAAAGCTAATTTGGGGTACCAATTAGTAACCATTACGCTCCCCCCACAGTCTGAACCGTATCATCATGATTCTTCTAGTTAATTACTTCTGACAAAATTAGGGGATGAAAAGCTTCCCCATTAGAGAAATATTACCAGCTTTCAACTCCAACTTGATTAAACAGAAAATAAGCCAATGTGGCTGGTCTCACCAATGCATAACAGCAAACAGCAGTCTTAATTGAAGAAACATTCATGGTGGTGGAGGATATGAGCCCCTAGGCTAACCTGAACGTCCATCCTCTGCAATCAAATCTGGTAGCACCCTCTTCCCCTTCTTCCTCATCAGATTATGACTGCTGTTCCCATCATTGTCGAGATGAGGCATGTTTTCGTGCCCATTTTAAAGCTTTTTGAGGGTTGAAGAAAATATACACCTTTCCTTGAGAGATGATTTACAAGTGTGCAGGAAAGAGCATTCCATGGATCACCACTGCCTCTCGCAATATAGTTCTTACCACATCAACATTTTTTCTTGTGCCTGGTTGCATAGCTCAAGTTTGGGTAGAGCCTGATTTCTTGCCCATCTTGCAGCAGAATTCTTTTCTGTCTAGCCAAAGCTAGAATAAGTGCCTCATACCCACACCGTCCAGGACCAGAACAAAAGCCCTTGGAGCGTTAGGGTTCTCCTGACGGCCCTGCATTGCCACACGATATGCTTTTTGTATTGCAATGTGGTGGTCAACAAGGGGCTGTCCTAACTGTTGTTCAAACCAATCCATCATGAACAACACAAGGTGGTCACCCTCACTCCTTCTGGCATTCCAACCACACACAAATTGCAAGACCTCATTTGGTTTTCCAGAGTTTCCATGCAGGACTGTAGGCGAGTGTTTTCCTTAACAAGCTTAGCTGTAGCCCCCAAGGCCTCTTTGGGATGCTTACAGGAGTCCCTCATCTTCGTTTTAAAGAAGATTACATCCTGTTCCAGATCTGTGACTCCGGTAGTTAAAGAGGTGAACCTGGCTTCCAATCCTTCAACTAATGAGATTGGTTTATTTTGAGACCCAAACTTTGTAAGATCTGTTCTTTAGCAGTAACGGGCTCAGATGTAGTGTGGCCCTGGGTAGATCTCATGGCTGACGGTCCAGGAGCATTTTTACTCTTATCTCCTTCCCGGCCTGCTTTATCCTTCTTTAGATTCCTCATATTGTATCAGCAGGTCTTCTGATTGTCAACTATGTTGTTTGTGGTATACAAATCGCCTGAAAAAAACAATTAAATTTATAAATTAATCTCAATACTTTACAGAACTTTAAACCCTAGTGGCCATTTTGCTCAGGCTCCACTGCGCCTCCCAATGGAATTTTCTAACTTGGCCTGTGTCTGATCTAGGGACAGTTGTGGCAAAACCCCCTTGCATCAAGGTTGTGTCCAACAACCCAGTGCATCTGGTCGCAAGGGGGCTTGCACCATGGTGGGGCTGCCACATCCCTTTTTTTGTATTTCCCAAGCCCTGCCATGGACACAGCAGAGGACACCACTTAGACCAGCCATAAAGTGGTCTAAGTGGCTGTGCCAGTGGGACTCAGGAGGACAGTAGACAGTGGGGTGCTGTACGGCAGGAGAAGGCCATGGGTGGTGTCAGGGCACAGCTGTCCATCACCATGAACTCTTGCTGGTATTGTAGCAAGAAGTTGCCTGGTAGTGTAGCCCCCCCAACTCCCAATGTGAAAGTAGACACCGTGGTGGTACAGTGCTCCCTACATGATCCCCAATCTCCCCTAAGAATACTGTGCCAGGTGACCCTCTGCTATAGCACCTCCCTGATCCCCGATCTCCTGGAAAACCAACAAAACATAAATGATAATCATCCTCCTGGCAAAGAGAGTAGTGACCTCCCACCCTTGAGCCTTTCACTCACTCCAGCTCTCCCCTTCTGACACAGGGCTGCAGTTGGAACAGTCTTCCACACACCACCATGGCCAGCCACAGAATGTGATCACATGGACCGTGTAAATGAACAATGCACTTACGTGGTCTGTGCAATTACAGTCTGCAGCTTGCTGTTGGTGTGTGCAGAGGGCTGTGCCAGCCACAGCCACATGTTGGGGAAGGGGGGGAGCTAGGTGGTGGACACTTGGTGAGGTGGTGAGGGTGGGGGCCACAAGACCAATAGGGTTTGGCACTGTGATTTCCTTTGGTACTGGCAGGATATTGGGGGGGGTAGATGGGACCAGGGTGGGTTTCCATGACTTGGGTGAGGTGCTGGATGCCAGATGGGGGATGCTCATCATGAAACAACTGTGCTCTGCCAGTATTGGGGACTGGGGGGGTTGCCAGGTATCCATCATGGCAGGGTATCATCCTACCCTGGAAGGAAGCTGCCCAACCTCTCCTGGGGCACAGCAGCATGATAGCACCCACCAAGGGCCACAACCTTGCATCAGCTGCCATGTTTGTGCCCAGATGCCATGTTTTCTGCCATTGCACCACCTTGGCATGCCCTTGTGACCTCACTTGTGGCTGTGTCACAGACTTGTGATGATGCTTCCCCTTTGTGTCACTCCTTCTGGAGCAGGGCCACAATTTTTGGCTTTTCCAGATCATTTGCTGCAAGTGGCAAACTTTCTGGAATAACACATTTTATGATTGCTGCACCTACACCAGATGCAGTCCCAGCTGTGCTGCACTTTGTGCCTTGTGCAGACACCTTCTGGGAATTGGGCCACATACCTCTAAGTAGACATGATTGCGCATTATAGGTGGTGATAAAAGAAACTGTGGTGTCATTCTTAAAATCATTACAACCATGTGACTTCTCTCATAATAGTTGTACTCTTTCAATTCCCTCTACAGATTGGGCAGCTTTTTCAATATAATCTTCTCTATAACCCCATTCAACAAACATTCCTTTAATATCTGTGTGCCTCTATTGTATGTTTTTGGCTTACTACAGTTCCTTTTAAGCCTTACAAACTGTTCTTTGTGAATGTTTTCAATTGAACTTCTTGGGTGATGACTGTTAAAGGGCAAGACTGAATTTCTGCCCATATCCTTTTGGAAGAGTTCAGTTTCAATACCCCCCGACCATCCTTAATGATCTGTAAGTCCAAAGAATTCACTGTTTGTTTACACACATCACTGAAAATCTCACCTGTGGGTTACTTCTTTCTAAATAATAAATTCCTGTAATTTCTCTCTCCTGTCTCACTCCACACAAGTAGCAAATCATCAATAAATCTTCTATATAGTTTGACACATTCAAAAGAAGGATTATTCACACTTGATAATAGAATGTCTCATTCCCATATTCCAAGGCAGACATTGACATAACAGAGGGCACATGTAGCCCCCATTGTTGTGCCTTGAATTTGCAAACAGTGTCTACCTTGTAAAGTGAAACGGTGTAACGTGAGTACTAACTCCACCATATTCAACAAAAATTCTATGAACACAGAGCACCATTCAGTGTATTCACATAAATCCTGTCATAAAGCATTAAGTCCAGCTTCATGAGGAAAGTTAGTGTAAAGTGAATTAATATCAAGAGTTACCAATAGCCACTCCTCTTCTACCTTAAAATCTTCAAAATGACACAAAACATCCCCAGTGTCTCACATGTAAAGCCATTCTGCATGCCAGTTCTTTAATATGTGTGTCCACGAACTGAGATGAAGGCTCAGTTAAAGAGCCAATACTGGCAATGATTGTGCAACCAGGTGGATCAATTAGGCTTTTATGGGTCTTTGGTAAACAGTTAAATGGTGGCTATTATTGGATGGTTCACTGTTAAAAACATCAAGCGTTTCTTGTGAAATCAAACATAGTAACAGAGCCTCATTCAAAAACTATCAATCTTCTTCTTAAAATCCAGTGCTGGATCATAGGACAAAAGTTTATAAATGCTCAGTCACTTAATTGTTTATTTACTTCACTGAAGTATTTTGTTGAGTCCATTATCACTGTGGCTCCTCCATTTGTCTGCTTTTTTACATTTCTATGGACTCATTGCTCTCTAATGATTTTATTGCTTCCCATTCTCCAATATTGCATATGTTGTATCTAGGGTTTGGTTTCTTTTCAAATAAATTGTAGAAGTCTGGTTCATATGCTTTTCGAAAAACTGCCACAGTCGGATTTACGGGGATTGGGGATGAAGGAGATTTTCTTTTGAAATCATAATTCAGCAGTTCTATCATAGCAGAGTTATTTTGACCCCATAAATAATGTTACCTATATGTGCCTCTGCTGGACAAAAATGCTGTTAAATTTAACTTCCTGTTGAAGTGCTTTAAGTCAATTATTGTGTCAAAATCTCTCATATGTTGAGTTGGGACAAAATTCCACCCCTTCTCTAGCACCTTCTGCTCAAGTTCAGCCAATACCTGCTGTGAAATGGTATATTTTATATGTGGAGCTTCAATGGCTGTCCCCATCCTCAACTTCGATTGTCCTTCCAGTATTTCCCCTGATACCTGGGCTGGCTGTAACTGCTTGGCCGTTCAATATCTGCACAGTCGTCTCTTTCCTTGCATTCCCTTTAAGGTGTGCTTATGCAAATCAGTCTGGGGCTGTGTCTCACCAGACACTCTGGTAAATGAAGGACTTGCATTAGTTTGGACTCCATTGATGTATATTCTTGTCATAATGCTTCCTGGTTTGGTGGAATCGAATCCTGGCTCCATTCTAAAAACAAATGTTGTTTCCAGTTCTGTGCCACTTGTCTAGGTTTCAAGTGGTAGTTCAGTGCAAGTGCTAAAAATGTAAATTTTTAGTTTTCTTTAAAATAGATTTCGATTTGAAATTCATTTTGCTCCAATCAAAAGTTTTTCCTTCTACATAATCTTGTCTGTCCCTTTGAAACTTTTCTGTTTTTACCTTTTTGAATTGTTGAGCATAAACTGCAATAGGGCTATTAACTGTTTTCTATATTCGAGGTACTTTGCCCAGGTTTCAAACCTTTTCACCTGTTCCTCTTTCCGTATAATTAACTCCTTGACCTCCTTCTTAATTGCAATGCCATCTTGTACAATTATTTAAATAAAACCTGCTGATGAAGCTAAACAATGTTTCTGCCACTTGGCCAAAAAAATGTCCCTGTCCTTGCCAAATGTTGGTTGTATTACCACTCTAACATGGCTTGGAGCTCTATTTACTTTTAAAGGTGATAGGAAACAGTTTGTATACCTCTAGATGCCCTCCATTTGATCTTTTATTGGCTACCCAGTATTCTGATATGTTTTTGACCATTTTTTGTTAAATTACTAATCTAATTTTGTTGCTTTTGTAACTACCCTGAATCCTTCTCTGCTCAGCAGTTGCTGCTCTCTCTTTTCATACTGCCTGAACACTCTATGACATCACAAACACCTTTCCAGGCCATTCAGATGAATAGCATGGAATGGGAGTTTCTGAAATCATAGAATATCTTAGATATATGAAAATCAAGAGCAGTAGCTGGTGAGGAGAATGGAAATATATATAGATCTGAGGGCAGCCCAAAGCTAGATTATTTATTTATTTATCAAATAAAATCATCAAAGTATATCAGAATACATAACTGGCATGTAAAGGAAGATGGAAGGGCAGTTAACTATTTAAAAATCATTTCCTATCTCCTTTAAATACACTTCCATTGTGACACGCTGCCAGTAAAAATGTCTGGCTCTCAAAACTGTTCTTTCTAATTGAATGAAGACTTCTTTTATACTTAAAGCTAGCCGTTCTTGTGCTTCAGTCGATACATTGTTAGTTACATTCCTGCTGTTTGTGTCCGCTAGGTTTAATAGTGAATTCCATTTTCCTTCCTTATAAAAAAGAATCTATAAAATTCTCTGGTACATTATTTGTAAACAATTTTACTTTAAAAGCCTATTCAGTTAAAAGTGACACCCTTTGCTGCCAACATTTCACACCCATTCAAGTGCTTTATCATTGATTGGTTAAAATGTTTGGACCAATCAAAAATGGTAGGAGTCAATTTAAGGAATGGATTTAAATACTGGTGTATAATTATAATAAGCAGTAAGTCCTTAGCTCCACACACGCGTGTGCCACAAGTAACAGCGAGTCAATACCAAAGATAAAACAAAGGCGCCACAGGTATTCGGCAATAGTTTATTTTATCAAAATATAAAATCCAGTTGCCCAGCAGCTCAGGACCAACAACCTTGACCAGTTTTGCACTACTCGTGCATCATCAGGAGGATGTAACACCTCATGCCCTCACCAATAAATACCATCAACTTAAAGTGACAGTTGCACACCAAAATTCACAACTACACATAGTTTATAATCAGCACAAAATGACAGTGTCTATATCATTATTTATAGCAATTATATACACACAGTCCTTTGTGCCATTTGCCAGCACATAGCCCCTCCTTATTTTGCAGGACAATTTCTTAAACAGGGGGCTTCCTACTCTGTAAGTTCAGTAATCAATTGGTAACTATATCATCTTTTAATCTACTTGCAATTTTGAATACTAACATAGTTTTAGACTGTTCATACTAAACCAAAAATCTATCCATGAACATTGCCTACCAGAATAATGTTTAAAGTAATTCTTAAGATATACATACAGTTACCTGTTTGTTCAGCCCCTTTTGCTATAATTAAACATTAACATTATTTAGTACATTTAGTGTAGCAAATTCAGAACTTTAAAAACAATATCAGCGCCATCTAGGGGAAAAAAGAGAAGAAAAAATAAAATGATTAATAATTACACAGCCAAGAATTCTTATTCACATTTATACAGACCATTAATTGCTTGTGTAGTTCTATCTCCTTCATTTATTAATCAGTGGCATAACATCTAACTTATCATTAAGTCCAGGTTGCCTGAGACCCCCCCCCAAGTTGTAAGTCCAGTAGGCCTCCCTATGTAGTAGGACATCATTTATGTTGCCTCCTCGAGGCCCTAGTTTCACAGCTTCAGTACCACAGAACTTAAATCTATGTTCACTGGTGTCTTGATTGTACTTGCCACAGTGAACAGCCAGTGCATTCCTCTCATCTCTATTCAATATGGCCGCATATGTTCCCCAATCCTGACCTTGAACTGGCGTGTGTTTTTTTCCAGTGAACATAGATTTAAGGTCTGTGGTATTGAAGCTGTGAAACTAGGGCCTCAAGGAGGCAATATAAATGATGTCCTACTAGATAGGGAGGCCTACTGGACTTACACCTTGGGGGAGTCTTAGGCAACCTGGACTTAATGATAAGTTAGATGTTATGCCACTGATTAATAAATGAAGGAGCTAGAACTACGCAAGCAATTAATGGGTCTGTATAAATGTGAATAAGAATTTTTGACTGTGTGATTATTATTCATTTTTTTCGTCTCTTTTTCTCCCCTAGATGGCGCTGATATTGTTTTAAAGTTCCGAATTTGCTACACTAGGAATAGGTTTAGCTATACTGTTGAAGGAAAATGGATTCCAGTAAATAAGTAAATGTACTGAATAATGCTAATGTTTAATTATAGCAAAAGGGACAGAACAAACAGGTAACTGTATGTATATCTTAAGAATTATTTTAAACATTATTCTGGTAGGCAATGATCATGGATAGATTTTTTGTTTAGTATGAACAGTCTAATACTATGTTAGTATTCAAAATTGCAAGTAGATTAAAAGATATTATAGTTACCAATTGATTACTGAACTTACAGAGTAGGGATATGGCTAATAGCCCTCTTTTTAAGAAATTGTCCTGCAAAATAAATAGGCACTATGTGCTGGCAAATGGCACAAAGGATTGTGTGTATATAATTGCTATAAATAATGATATAGACACTGTCATTTTGTGCTGATTATAAACTATGAGTAGCTGTGAATTTGCTGTGCAACTGTCGCTTTAAGTTGGTGGTATTTATTGGTGTGGGCATGAGGTGTTACATCCTTCTAATGATGCACAAGTAGTGCGAAACTGGTCGAGGTTGTTGGTCCTTAGCTGCTGGGCAACTGGATTTTATATTTTGATAAAATAAACTATTGCCAAATACCTGTGGTGCCTTTGTTTTATCTTTTGTGTATTTGTAAAGTATTTTGCCGTGATAAAACACAGGACTGGGCACGAAACGTTGGTGGCTAAGGGTGTCACTTTTAGCTGAATATGTTTTTAAAATAAAATTGTTTTATCTCGATCCAGGTTGTGCTGGAAGTTTGTAATGTCCTTCTCAGTTAGCCAGGCTCCTTTGGAACAATTACATTTATGAAGCACTGTTAGCTCCTAGTCACTGGAACATTCCATACCCAAGCTAGTGACACTACAACCAGGCAGCACTCTCAAGATGCCCAGACCAGTTTTTGACTACACTAATACCTAAAACAGGCCAATGCATGCAATTGTCACTACAGGTGCAACAGTAGTAGGTGGCCAAGGAGAAATTTCATGCCATGGACAGATTTTCCAGGGTCATCGGCATCACAGACTGCACACACATAGCAATAAAAACACCCAGAGATGAGGAGGAGGTGTATGTAAATCGGAAGTGGTTCCAGTCCATAAATATACAGGTGGTGTGTGACAGTGAATGCAGAATAATTGATGTGTGTGCACAGTAAGACAGTATCCAGGATTTTGCCATGATTCATACATCTTGGGACAGAGCACACTGTGTCACCTTTTTGAGCATCGAGACATAGTGCATGGATGGCTGCTTGGTAAGTACAGACCCATGACTCTGATAACCAATGTAATACAAAACAGATAAGGTGCACAAGCAATGTGCTCATGGGTGATGACCAATGGGGGTTCTGGAAGTAGTGTGTAGGTCTGAAAAATGCATGCCAGGAAACAGCCACATGAAAACAAATACATGTGTGTGGGATGTGTGGCGATCCTGACCCAGGTAATGTGGAACAGACATGGACATCATGAATATCCATGGGTACCCATCTGCAGATGGGCAAGACTGAACAGAATATCAGTGCCAGAAAACACACACAAGCCATGCATATGTATTATGTGTGTGTGTGTGTGTGTGTGTGTGTGTGTGATGTAGCAACCTATGACCAGTAGTATGCAAAGCTGTGTAGAATGTGACCAGACAACACTACAGGGCGACAGATAGGCTAGGTATATGGAAATAAAGGTATACAGGCATAACTGAGGACGTATGTGTGTGTGTGTGTGTGTGTGTGTGTGTGTGATGGTATGTCCCCACAGTGACAGCATGCTCCCCAGTACTACTGCACAATCACACCCAGCACAACAGGAGGCCAAATTCACCAGCAATGATGTTGCAGTCTCACAGTTACTGCATCATGTGCCCACCCCAATCCTCCCTAGATACCCACACCTGTGCAGCATGTTGCTGTACCATGGGGCACTACCCAGAAAGGAATGCTAATGGTGTGTAGCTGCACACTGTGCATGGGCCCCACCTGTCACTCCCAGCAGTATGCATGACACATCACAACTCTGTGTGTCTTATGAACCCCACTACTGTGTGTCCACATGTTGATGTGACAGAAGATCTGCAACACAGCAACACAGACCAGAAATAACAACCTGCACAGCATGGCAGGCAACAACTGTAACCCAAATACTTGATAGACCTATAATAGATAAGAAGTACATGGCATCAGACATGATATCCAGGGATATCCAATGTGACCCTAAATAACCACCAACATATGGCTGGACTGTGGAGCTGTTACAGTCAGTACAAACATGATACATGTCATTGGGTAGACATGTGTGTCCCATGTACTAAACACATTATGTCACTATCAATTAGTATGGAACATGATCCTCCAGCATAGTACAGTGTAGAATAAAACTATAATGGCAAGGTGGCAGTCATGGACAGTCACATAATGTCCACCCATCTGCACATGTGTGAAAAAACAGACTTAATGAACAATGCAGCTCTGTATGAAACAGACAGAGACATTCATACAGTACAAAAGCTTCAATGCACAAAAAACAGATTGGAAATACAAACAACATTAGTCATAAAATGCAACAGGAACAGTAAAATACAAAGCATGCCAAACTCACAATATTTAGGTAACAATATATACATAACAAAATGAAGAATAAAACACTAAAACCCACCTAATATGATTAAAAGTATAAAACAACACAAAACACGGACCAATACATGCTGTGGGCCTCATGCTGCCCCATAATGGCTGCCAAGCCACATAACTGGCCCACAAGTGTTTCACAGGTATCAATAATGCCATTCAAATTGGCCTGCACTGAGGACCACATACTGCAACAATGGGGTAGCACGTGAGGTGGGCACCTGAATTAAGGCGCCGACTGAAACGGTGACGCGATGTGGGAGAAAGCCCGAATGGCGATGGGGGGGGTAGGTTGACAGGATGTGGTGGGGTGGGTGACTGCAGCAACAGGATGTTGCTATAAGTACACACGCATGGTGGGGAGCGAGCATGGTGAGCGTGGCCTGGGAGGGGGCAGAAGAAATGTAGGGTGTGGCACTGCAGTCAGCTGCTGAGCTGTGCAGTGGCATTGGGGGTTGCCTCTGCTTGTGGTGCATGGGGTTCGGGGTTCAGGTCTAGGTCCGGACACTACTGCGGTTTTGTTGTGCCCAGCCCGAAACTTTAATTTTTTTGCTTGCACACTCGACATGCAGCCCCTGGAGTTGAGAACCCTTAACTGGGGTGGGGCACAGCCCCCTGAAAGTAAAGGACAGATTCCTGGCACACGTTCCTCCATGCGCCGAGGTTGTCAGGGTGGCGAAATTGTTTTCGCTGCCCTGACATCGCGATAATGTGGGTCGCTGTTCGGCGCTCGCCATTATCACATAGAACCCAACAATGGCACTGTCTGGCAATGCCTGTGTGTGTGTCATCCCTCAGCCTGTCAGCATCCACTTGCACTCCTGCACTACCATAATCAGCCTCCACATGTGCACTAACATCAGCCTGTGTGCCATCCCTCTGCTGTGTAAAGGCAGTGTCCCCAACACCCGCTATCTGGCTCCATGAGCACTTCTTTCTCATCAATGATGTCCTCCGACACTGCCTGGGGCTGAACAGCTTCCATGGATAGGCACCGTTCAGCTGCCTCCTGCTCCTCCTCCTCCTCCTTCTGCCCCTTGTCCACACTTTCAATGTGCAGAGGCACAGCCATCCTGCTGGGGGGTTGACCATTCCCAGCCCTCTTGCCATCCAGCATCCTCTTTGCTGCCAGGGTTCTCCATAGCTTCTGCATGTCCTTTTCACACACTGTGGTCCTGCCTAGAATCTGAATATGTCTCTTGGTTAGCATGGACAGGCAAAGGCACAGTCATGACAGATTACATGACTGTGCTGAACAGTAGCACAGCAATAGATGTCCAAGTGATGTAGTGATCAACAACACAGTACATACCCTGATATGTGTACCATAGGGAGTGTGTGATGAAGAGATTTGCAAAAGAAACAAAGAATATGGGATGTGTGACAAATAAGAATTAAGGATTTTAACACACAACAAATAATGTACCATGCAATGCCCCATGAATCACACCTGCAGATATTACAGCAACATACAATAGTACCTTGTCCTGCCATAGTGCACACCCTGTGAACATGACATGCCCATGCACAGTGCAATACACCAGGTTGTGTCATACTGGTACATTGCCACACATGCCTCATGTACACATGTGACATACTACTGCACATACTGTTGCACACTGTGTATGGACTCACCAGCACCGTCATCATCAGATTCACATAATTTGTGATTAGTGAGGAGCAAAGTGCTCACATGTTGTTGTGTTATTTGAAATGACAATGCATGGCAGAGACCACAACTTAATAACATGTACAAACCTTAGGATACTCAGGCAACTGGACACTGCATTTATGAGCCCTTGTGGGAGTCTGGGGTACATGAGAAAGTGAAATGACACCTGATGGTGGTAGTTGCTAATGCCTTGACTGTCTTACAGGACCAAACCCATTTTGTTGCTTGGTACATTACAGGGGAGCACATCCCAGGACAGACATGGCCAGGCTGGATCAGTTCAATGACTCTTCCCCTAAACAGCGCATGTTGTGCAGAAACAGCCCTATGGGTGGAGGGTATTGTAGCTATCCATATACATAATGGACAACAAGTGAGTATTGTAACAGGCTGTACAGCATAGCATAGGTTCTACCATAAGGAACAGGCTGGGGTAGAGTTCAGAACTAAGGATGATGTACAACATGAAGACAGGAAATCACTCTGGGGGTGTGTGCATTGATTTAAGATGTGAGGACGTATATCATGGAGATGGTCACGGATACCTCTGCTATGCCATCATTCTTGGTGATGTTAGAGACATTAGTGGTGTTGTGCAGGAATGCAAGGGACAGCCACAGGGCTGTTATGTCTACAAAGTCCGGATCACTATCTGTACACATGGCCTCTTGTCACACTGTCTGTATCACATCAGACAGTCATTGTTATGTATAGTGCATACATAGGTCATATGGTGTTTGCCTTTGTAGAGTTCATGCAACCATTCCTGATGTAGACAGCAGAGAGGCACACATCCATGCATAACACACACCCAGTGCATATGCTGGACAGGGATTGCTGCAACCACCAATGCCACATCATGGGGCTACGAACGTGGACCATGGATGAACTGATGTCCCTTCAGGGTTACCTCAGTTGCAAAGCAATGCATAACATCACCACTGGCAGATATAATATAATGCATCTGTCACATATGCATTGCAATAATAAATGTGCAGAACAGTGGATGCCCATTATATAATGGATGCGGATGTTGTCCACCCTGTTGCACATTGTCATTGACATGGTCCATAACATCCTTGTCACTGTTCATATGGGGCATGCACATGACAACAGAATGTTATGGATTATTTGACGGACATACTGACAGGAACAGTGAGGACTGCTGATGGTTGTGAACATGAAAGCTACAAAGGGTGCATCTAAACACAGTTAGCAGTGCTCCTTGTTTGTGATTGCACCATGATATTACAATATGAAGTACATGTGTGTACCATGTGGCAGGGAAGGGAAGGGAAGGGAAGGGAAGGGAAGGGAAGGGAAGGGGGATGGTCAGTCTGCGGCCATGGCATGGACTCAAACCCTGATTAGGAGAGGGCTCCACATGCAATTACTGTTCTGACTGTGGTGATACATCATTGCTAGTGTGAAAGTAGTACTCTGGTGTGACAGACCAGAGGTCACACTGTTGATGTACACTGTTGGGGGTCATTTAGCAATGCAACTGAAGGATCTGCCTGACAGGGGGACAAAACTGTCATTATACATCATTCACATGCAGTAAGTATGATGGCAAACACTGCAGTACCGCATTCCTGTGTGTAATGAGCCACTGAATTACACATGTACAGTCACCTCAACTGTTACTGTGGAAACAGTTTAACACCCACTGGTTCAGGTGACAGACATATAAGTGTATTGTCACTCTCTGGACATCACAGGGGATGTCAAGCAGCTTTTAAACATGATGAGGAAATGTATTATACATCATCCACCAAGGGAAGTACTTAGCAATAGCATAATGACATTGCAACAGACTACTGAGCTATTACAGCAAACAATCATTGCAGACACCACAGCATATGTGTAACAACTTACAACTGGTAGGGAGGTTAGACATGCCATAAAATATGTTACAAGCAGGGACGTCATACGTAGATGCACTTCAGGGCTAGAAATACTGGGGAAAGAGCGTGAGCACAGTGGTACCTGCAACAGCACAGCTGGCCAGGTGCAGACATTACACCACAGTCAGCATCAATGGCTGTGTACCCTATGTGGGTACAGTCATGGTGGGTGTGCACATTATGGCTGTCTTTATAAGGGTTAATAGTTAACTGATTGCATGTCCATGTACTTATCTCCATGGGGAATTATTATCACACGTCTGTGAGCTTACACAACAATTGACTGTACCCCACAGGTAGAAGAGTTTGTTACGCTACTAGGGGTATCAACGGTGCAACCTAAGATCATCCAGGCAATGATGGTTGGTTGCTGTATGTGTGTACAATGGGGGGTAACACTGTGTCACACAGTAATAATATGGCCTTCCTGTATGGTGTGCACACATGAAATATGCAGCCATGGTGCATTGGGAATGACGTGTCTACTAGGCATTCCATACTGTGTGTTCAGGTATGATGACTGACATCAGAAACTGAGGCACAGGACCACTCAGTGTGATGTTACAATGAACAATTTGTGTTTCAATTTAGTATTGTCCCAAGCAGAGTGCCTACCTCATCCAGGTAAGGGGTAGTGTTGTAAAGTATGCTATCCCTAACAATACATGATGGGACTGTACCACAGTGTCTGTCCCAAGCTACTTTTTGCAACACGCACACACACACACACACACACACACGAGCTATCATGCCCATTCATTAACTGACACAGTCTGTGGGAATAATAACTGCAGAGCTGTGCATACTTAATACAATGATGCACATGCACAGCATATTGAGAACCACATACATGAACCCAGTGTGGCACAGTGGGTCACACTGTCAACATGAGATCACCATATCATGGCATTCTTTGACAATATGTTTGGAATGAGCATACATATATGCCTAAGTAATTTGGGATTGCCAATGTTGCTGCCACATGACTGTGATACATAACATTGTCCACCTGACATGGTACATGAATAATGGGGGATGTGGTATTTCCCTATATGGACATAGGAATGTCCTTGGATACTATTTCACACTGATGGGTGATACTGCTAGTGCCCTGGGGTGGGATCTATTTTAGTAGCTGTTCTCCAACATGTTTCACATATAGGCGACGGATTGTGTTCCTGGGGTGCAGTTGATCGGCCAATGCCACAGTGCCCAGCAGGTTACTGATAGTGGGCTCAACAGTGTGCTCAGTCCTCTGACCTGACAACATTCACATAACATGCTGCTAGGGCAACTGAATGCAGGGTTGTACATGAAGGGGTGCCACGAAAGTGACCCATGAGTTATTAATGGGATGATGATGTTTGTAATACGTGAAATGTGAAACTGCACCGGGGCCAGGGGCCATGTCATGATGCTGCAGGTGGTGTTTTAGGTGTTAGGTGAGATGTGGGGAATCCATATCCCTAGAACAGTTAGTAAATGCATGAAAAGAATAGCCTTGCAGTACTGGAGGTGGGCATAGGTGTGCATGTTTTGCATGTTATGCTACACACAGGAGGGGTACTTGGGTAACAGGTGGGACAGTGATCATACACAATGGTGCCCACTTTCATTTATTCAGCGCCCCTCCACTGACAATGCTTTGCAATTTAACAGACTCCACTGTACATCTATCAACAATGAAACATAGATTTTGACCTTTATGTTGACTGCTTGAACCACCTAATCATGCCTTTTATTCAACTGTCTTCATTATCACTTCAGGCTATACTTGATCTACATTTCTTTCATCATTCCTACATTCATTTCCAGTATTATTCACTTGTGCCTATCCCTTGTATTTTTGAACCCCATCACTGTCTCCACTACCACCACCTACGATGACAGTTTGCTCCAGTAAAACACCACTCTTTCTGTGAGATATTACTCCCTCACAACTTTCCTGATTCTGACAACCTACAGCATCATAGGATTTAATCTTGTTCTTGGCACATTTGCTTTTGAGAAATACTTTCTTCCTGTATGTTATTTACCGCTGTGGGGTATGTAAGTTCCTCTTTATCACTCATTGCCAACCTTAGGGGAACAAGTAGGTTGCCTGGCCAAGTACATTGTTTTTCTATGCCACATAGCTAAAGATTATTTTCTTAGGTGGCCGACCCCTACCAATCTTTTTTTGTCATTGCAGTGGGATGTGCTGTAGTGGTTATTGTTTGGGTTTGTCTTGCTGTTCTTGTTAATACACCTTCCCATCCATGTGTGTTGCGGGTCCTGTCCTGTGCTTGCACTTGCCACCTTCTCTGCAGTTCTGGTACTCATCCATCTTTGTGCTGCCTGCTGTTGTGTGGTTGCCCTATGGCCGTGCTGGGTTCACTGATGTGTTGCATTTTGCTTTTCCTTCTTCTTCTTTCTTTCTTTCTTTCCTTCCTTCCTTCTTTCTTTCTTTCTTTCTTTCTTTCTTTCTTTCTTTCCTTTCCTTTCCCAGGTGAGTGCTCTGATAACAAGTACCTTTTTCAGGCATGACCCGGGTGCAGAAGGACAGACAAACAGGAAAAATTTACAGCAAGTTGTAGGCAAACATGAGAACATATGGTGCAAATACTTGTAAATATGCAATGTGATATACAATGTAATATACAAAAGATCTTGTAATAAACAAAGGTAGAATTGAGGACAGAGAAAGGAGGATGAAGATGGACAAGGACAATGAAAAATATGACTGAGATTGTTCGTTGGGTATGATTAGCTAGTATAAGGTGGAAGGTCATGACACGGGGAGGTTATCGGAAGCAAAAGCAGGCTTTGGCTGAGGAGCAGTGTGACTTTAGGAGCTTGGCAAAGGCATAGGGAGAGGAAGATGTTTTGACAGAAGGAGGTAGGGAGTTCCAAACTGAAGCAGCACAATAACTAAAAGAGCGCAGACCCATATTTGATCGAAACTTCGGTATTATTATATTGTTTTTGGTTGCAGAGTGGGAGGAATCAAGGCTGATGAGAGATATTTGGCTACTGATGTAGGCAGATGTCCCAGTATGCATAGTTTTCTTTACTAGAGTTGCAATAGATAGATTGGATTTGATGGGAGAAACCAATTAAGGGATTTGAGAGCTGTACAGTGGTGAACCTTGGACCTGCAATCTAAAGCTACTAACTTCAGTTGGGGATGAATATCTTTCAAGAAAGATTCATACCTCATAAATGTTACCCTTTCTCAGCAAATTTTGTAAAGATTTACACTGTTTTTAACCTCTCAATACCTATCTGATAAAATGCCAGATCTTCCGTGAACTAACCAGACTAAATACATACATTTCTTTTTGACAGGAAGGGCTGTGACCTGATTCCCAAACATAACAGATAAGAGCTACTGAGATCTCTTATAATAAGAGTGTGTGTGTGTGTGTGTGTTTGGGGGAGGGGTGGAGAAACAGTCAAACTCTAGGCAAGGGAGACCTCATCTAATGAATTAACTGCTGACAAACCACGAGTGATACAGAAGCAAATGATTTGATACATTTTATTGGATCAACATAGATGTAACAAAAAAAACTTATACCATTTATAAAACTCCTGATCAAACAACTGCACACAGAAGACTGTTTTTTGTCATTTTATAATATGATACACTGAGTGTTTATTTACTGAGTTGCTGGATCAGTGCCTTGATAAAATAATAACATTTACTTAACTCATTCAAGATTCCTTCAGGTGGACAGAAAAAAGTCTATAAGAATTTGTCTGAAAACTAACAACTAAAAGATGCAAACATAGCATTTGTGTATTATGGTAGCACGGTAGTGCTACCATAATTAGAGTTGAGTAGCCCATTTAATGTTAAATGGTGAAACTTTGCACCTTAATAACTTTTCCACTGTTAAACAGATTTGCCTGAAGTTTGGTAGGCACATGGCATAACCATAAATCTTGGGATTTGCCAACTTTTGTACCAGTCAGATGTACGGCTGTGGAGTTATTGCTTGAGATTCATGTGCATTTTTAGGTTTTCTGCAAATGTTTTGCTTGTGCCTACAGTACTACAGTTTTGCGACCACTCTGAAAACTGCAGGGAATGTGCGGCCATGGTCCCCAATGTGCCTTTTGAAGATCTCGTGAAAAAATATTAAACGGTTCAAAAGTTATTCAAAAAACAAGTTCCCATTATAAGTCAATGGGAACAGTTAACAAAATGTTTGAAAGTGTCGCAAATGCACTTTTTAGTGTTGCAAATGTCCCTAGTAGTGTCACAAATACGTCATTTTGTTTTCAGTTACTGATCAGAAAAATGCTTGCCATTTAAAATTGGGACCCTCTTGGGACACAATTCTTTTTGTATTCACCTAGTCGGACCCTGAGGATGCTAGTCATATCATTATTTTGGGGTTAAACACCCCAGAAATATGTATTTCAAATTTCTGGAAACAGTAGTGTCGCAAAGTAGTGTCGCATCTGTGACACTTTCACAAATTTTTGTGAAAAGTGTTGCAAATTGCAACACTACTTTTCAAGACTATGGCCAAAATGACAGCAGTTCTTTGCCACCCTGCTGCAAAAGAACGGTTTGGTCTTCTGGGCTCAAATTTGGAGTGAAGGTAGCCAACATCTCACAGATGTGCCTTTTGGTGGTTTGGTGACACCATATGGCACAGATGCCAAGTTACGGTAATCCAAAGTTGAAGTGTTTTCCCATAGACTAACATGGTGGTGTCTGCCATGCCTTTCGGGGCTCGTATCTCAAAAGCGGTGTGAGATATGGAATTTTCATCATAACAGTGCGTAGCCCTATGGGCTATGCGTTCACCAAAACCTAGCCAGGAAAATCATGAATCATGTGAATATATATATATATATATATATATATATATATATATGTCTCTATTTGCAATAAATTTGTTTACAGACATTACTAATATCTTTTGAAAGATTATCTGACTTGTGATTACTAATTTTGAGTATAGTTCATGAAATAAAGAGTTTGATATTTGTTATTTCATATAGCCTCTCATTATGCCTTATGCATAGCATATAAGTCCAAATCATTCCAAGGCCATCGTGACATATAATATTAATATTGAGCAGCAAATCAGAGCTCTTTTGCTAATAAAAGGCTGCTGATATAGTAAATAAAGAACAAAGTCATAAATAAGGAATCAGTGGCTTATGGAAAATCTACAGGGATTTATTCAGGGTTTTGATTCTGCCTTTGTGGGGTAAAACACAGAGAAAATTAAGGTTTCTTACAAAGTAATGGTTGTTCGGATCTGGGAGCACTGAATATTTCTTATCCTATATTTTGTATCCTGGATTGGTCAGGGGAGATGCTACATATCATTGTCACAGGGATGTTCATTTACACATTTTTGCACTGTATTTACTCAGGCTGACCCAGATTAGATGCAATATCTTGTTTTCAGTGGGGTCATGATTTTACAATTTTTATAAAGTATTTATTCAGGGTACCTAGTCCTGGGCCCCCGTATTCAAAGGAGCTATGCAGCATATCCCAGTGGAAAAGGGAGATGTGCTGCACATCTCCAACAATGTGCAGCAGTGTGATATTCAAACATGTGGGATGCGTCAGCTGCAAGGGAATGGGCCAGGGCACACACAAATGGTATGCCGTTCAAGTTGAGGGGGCAATCCCATGCATATGCTGTGCTGCAGCATATTCAGTGGGAATGTGCCCCTCACAGTTCAGAGTACTGAGGCCCACAGTTAGGCCATGAATAGTTGCCCAACCAGGCCAGCCACCCACGGGTGGGCTGCGGATGTGCACCCAGGTGTGCAGCAGCCTGGCAGCCGTGGTGGACTAGAGGTACCCCCTTCCCATTCCCAGCTGTAGCCAACTCCATCCCTGAAGAGTTCCATAGTGTAGGGACCCCTCAGACCCGATTGCACCAGAGGAAACCATGGTCCATATCCATAGTCTAGAGGATTCCCATCCATCACCCCTGTACACAGACACCCTCACTCTCCCCATACCCAACCTATTGCAAAGACTGGCACTGCCCTCCACACCCTGCCATGGCCAGCCATTGACTGCACTGAACCCAGGCTGGGACCTTCACTCTGGAATGACCAAACTGGCTGTACCGTGCATTGGGGCACCATGCCAGCTGCAGATCCACCAGTGTATAGAGCCGTATGTACATCCCTGGCAAACTGAAGAGGGAATTTACATACCTCCAATGCATGCCTTGCTGATACTGTGTCTTCCTGCTGTCATACACTGCTGCAAGTACACATTCTCCCTTGTTTCCCTGTGTAACATGCCACCCTTTAGACTGCTGAAGTATCCCAGGTGCCATGGGGTGCGGTATCCTGTAATACCATCTGCAGTGTATGCTTCAGGCTATAGATAATTCATCTGCAGTTCCCCAATTGTGCAAATGAATGGGAGGTCAGCTGTAATATGCCTGTTTTTGGACCTGTGTGAGTGGGTACAGCATTGACCATCACACACACTGAGCAGTGCAATGGCACTGGGATGATGGATCTGCATGCCAGTGCCTGAGGAGTATGGCCACTGAGTGTTATTACCCACACACAGCTCATGCATATGTATAACACATTCCAGCATCCTACTGCGAGTGCTCCGCCACCCACCAATAGGAGTGGCATGATCCCTTACAGAGCCAGTAGTCACAATGGGATGGGTGGGGGCAGGGAGTGTGGTGTCTGTGCACCGTTGAAGGGGAGCAGGGGTCCACTACACTATGGACATGGACTGTAGGTGCATTCAGGTGCAATTAGGGATGGCATTGGGGTCCCTACAATATGGAACCGACAGAGCCTGGTATGATCGGGGCTGGTGGAACGGGTGGGTAGGTGCCACTATACCACCAGAGACTTGAGGGACTGTCCCACACGGGAGCAATCAGGTCGGGGCTTGGGGGCAAGAGCTGCTCCAGTGCATTCATCCCCATGCCAACATGCAAATGGGCTAGTAATGAGCATGCATAAGGCCCCTCTTCACCCTGCATGTTCAATTAGTTCATTTGCATTCCTGGGCTGAATATCACCCATGGAGGCTGCAGTGCATAGCGGTATGTGCCACGCATTCCTCCTGGAAAGTGTTCAGTCAAGGTCAGCCTGGATGCACCTGGCTTGAAGGCCGCCTGCACTGTGACTCCCATCCGGGGTCACATTTTCAACAGAAACAATGATGCCCACCAGGATGAAGTGCAGTGTCACAGGTTTACTGCATGACAAAATGGAATTCACTCCCTTTGAAACTGCATTGTTTGCTGCAGTAACTGTACTGCAGAATTCTGCAGTGCTGCACTTCATCCTGGTAGGCTTCACTGTATGCACACCCTGTACCGGTGGTGCATTCTCTTTGAATATTGTATCAGTGCCGACTAGTGAACCCTCCTTCTGCAACATATCTTTCTGCTCATGCATCGATCCAGCACTTAATATATCCCCCCCAGATGTAAAAAAATTGTTTTGAGTGCGTTCTGATTTTACACAATGCAGCATAATATTGTGTAGATGTAGAGGCCCACTAAAAATAAGATGCCATTTCTTCTGCAAACTATCCAGGCTAAATATATAGCAATCAGCAGGCATACTCTAGGAAAACACATCATAAAAATGTGTAAAAGGAAGATCACATTGAAACTGCCCCACCACAGATCTTCATAGTGCAATTCATTAGAAATAATGGGTAAAAGCATCCCAAAAGCTCTTCACAGCCATATAGGCTCTGACCAGAGTTTGTTATGAAGTGGGATGACAATTGAGGATTTCCATAGCATAGGCACTATCCCAGGTGAGAAGGACATGTTGAGAAGTTTAATTATAGGGGACATGATTAATGGAGCTGCTAGTTTGAGAAATGTAGGTAATAGACTGTCAGGGCCAGCAGATTTGTCCAGTTTTAGTACAGCAAGAAGTTTAAGAACTTCTCGAGCTGTTACCCTTTTTAGATAAAATTGGGGGTTGAGGGGGGTTGATTTTGTTAGTGTATGGGTTAAGAGCTGGAGAGCCCTTGACTCTGAATTTGGACAGATCACAGAAAAAGTTCTTAAATATCATTGCAATAGTGTTAGGGTGTCTGGAACCATCGAGGTCAATGGTGGGGGTTTGGAGCGACTGCTGATTATGGAGTTTACTGATTGCAAAAACATTTTAGGGTTATCCAAATTAGATAGCTGTTGTTTTTTTAGGTACTTCGATTTGGCACTAAGAATTTCCTTTTTGCATGCATTTCTCAGGGTCCAATAGTCCTGCCAGTCTGATGCGAGTTGAGACTTTCTGTACTTGGCCCAGAGCGAGTCCCTTTTCTGCATAAGTGCAAAGATATTGCTAGTGAGTCAAGGGGATTTCTTTGATTTCATTCCACACGTGCACATTAGGGTGTGTTTGTTGAGAACATAAGTTAATGAAATAATAGAGAGATCCAGTCCGGTGTTAACATCAGGGGCAGCATCCAGGAAGGACCAGCTGATAAGAGCTAAGTCATTTAAAAAGGAAACAATATATTCGGGCACTGACGTTAGCCATGTAAAGACGACTCCTGCAGATGAAATTACTGTAAAACCAATTTTATTCCATGATAGATATTGCCTGACACCAAAAGTCAGAAAAGATGCTTGATGAATTTCAGGTCAAACCTTGGCCCTTTCTCAAAAGCTACTTCCTTCTGACCATCACACTCCTTAAATACCCCACCCTCATACTTTTTTTTTTTTGAAATAATAATTTTATTATTTTTTCATATATAACAATACAGACAGAAAACAAGCAAAAAAAAGGGGTGAGGAACAGAAATGAAAACCGGGGAGAAGGGGAAGCAGTACATATACACAACATTGCTACTGATAGTATTGACATATGTCTGAGAGATACATATTCCTTGGTAAGGTATCATATCTAAAGGAATAAGTGTGGATCCTACAGTCCTTAAAGCAACTATTCCAAGCATGTACCCTACAACCCGATCCCGTCTCTCTCAGCTCTGCAAATAACAGACGTGGCCAAAGTGTAATAAAGCCTAGGTTATAAACGAAAAGGGGAGAGGGAAGAAGAAGAAGAAGAAGAGAAAGAAAGGAAAAAAAAAGGGGGGGGAAGAAGAAGGGAGGGGAAGAGAAAGTTTATATTGCCCCTTATAGTAAATTACTTAGCTAGAGGATACGGGAGACCACTGAGAGTCCTGGACTTACATTAAACCAGGGGAAGTACGATGACTTAATTCATATCATCCTAGGGAGCACTAAATATATTACTCTTCTTATGCCACATCTTTAAGAGAATCGATATACTTATCTATTTCTCAGTTACAGGTATACTTAACCAAGATATCTAATACATTAATTTGCTCTTTCTGCTCTTGAAAATTGAAAAAAGGCATCCATCTCATCTTAAATGTATCTTTTTGTAGCCTTACTCTAGCCATTAAGTATTCCATGTCTAATATTTTTAGACAATTCTTATACCAGGCATTAGTTGTGGGGCTGGCTTTAGACATCCAAACCTGAGTAATTGCCTTGAGAGCCAAGGCCACCATAATAGTATATAAATATCTCTGTGACTTCTGTTTAATTTGGTCTGGGTAGCACCCTAGCACCCAATAAATAGGGTCCTCTGGCATGCACATCCCAAAAACTATACCCACTTGGTCCATAATTTGTTCCCAGAAAGAACAGATACTGGGCAGGACCAAAATATGTAAGTGCATCCCCTATCTGCATTCCTCCAACAGTCATCTGAAAAGTGGTGACCAAAATGTCTAGTGATTGTTGGGTACGTAAAGTATCTAATAGCAACTTTCCATCGAAACTCTGCCCAACTATTAGAAGCCGTAGTCGAATGAACAGACCCCCACACTACAGCCCAAATGGAATCATCAATTACCCTCTCCATTTCTGTAGACCAATTTCCTTTAATTGACTCCAATGAATCTGATTCCAATGCGTGGAACTGGTCAACCAACCGAGAAACAAACCCCTTAGACTCTGTCCTGCTGGCCTCGGCTCTCAAGAAGTCCACCAAAGGGTTAACTCTCAGGCCACCATCCCCATCCCTTCCAAGCTTTTTCCCCTTCAAAAAGTGCCTGGGTTGCGGATATCTGAAGAAGTTAGAGGTCGGCAGTGAGAACTCTCTTGAGAGCTGTTGGAAAGATTTGAGGTCCTCCCCTGCATACAACTGTCCTAAGGTAGACAAGCCCTTTAACTCCCATAGGTGAAATCCCCTATCCCAGCCAAGAGGCTGGAAATCCAAACAGGCTTTAAGTGGCATGGTCATTCACAAAGTAATCTCACACCCCATTCTCTTGTTAATCTCCTGTCAAGAAGAGATCACCAACCTAGTCCACGGGTTGTTACAATACAGACAGTGTATTCCTTCTGCATCCATGTATATTAAATCCCTAATGTCTCCTCTGGAGGGCTCCGGTCTCTCTATCTCAACCCATAACAGAGGGTCTGAGTATCTCATAAGGGAAATCAAGGGTTGGCACTGAGCAGCCCAATAATATTTTTTTAAATCTGGCAAACCTATCCCTCCATTCCTTTTTTCCTTAAGAAGCACCTTCCACTTCACTCTAGATGACATGCCAGCCCAAATAAATCGAGACAAGGAAGATCTCAGTCCTCCCCAAAAACCAGAAGGTGGCCTAATTGGTAGTGACTGGAACAGGAACAAAAAGCGTGGGAGAACATTCATTTTTACGTATTCAATTCTGCTAAACAAAGCAAGGGATAGCTCATCCCACCTATATAAATCTTCCTGAACCTCCTGCAGCAATCTCCCATGATTTGAGTGATATAATTTTGTAATATCTCTAGTTATTTTAACCCCAAGATATCTAATATCCTCCTTAGCCCATTTGTATTTGCTGATAGGGGGAAGTACCCTGTCCTGTGGCCAACCCGTAAGCAAGAGCTCTGATTTAGTGTCATTAACTTTGAACCCGGAAACCTCGCTAAACGGTTGGATTAGAGAATCTACCAGGGGAATCTGTCTCACAGGGTCAGTAATATATAGCAAAGTGTCATCCACATATAAAGAGACCCTAACTTCCACTCCCTGTACTTGAATACCTTCAAACTGTTCCGACTGCCTCACAAGGGCTGCCAGAGGCTCTATACATAAGGCAAACAATAGAGGAGAAAGCGAGCATCCTTGCCTAGTCCCCCTCCTGACTGATATCTTTTCGGAGGTAATCCCATTTATTTTCACCCTAGCCCATGGATTTCTATATACGTTTACTATCCACTTTCTAAACCTTTCCCCAATCCCAAACTTTTCCAGGACATGGTCCAGGAAAAGCCAATCAATACGATCAAATGCCTTCTCCACATCCAGTGTCAACACTGCCCTTAAAACCTTTGGAGGAAAAGACCTGGAGGCAGACAAAACATTGAGTAATACTCTAATATTATCTTGAATATGCTGGCCTGGAATAAATCCTGCCTGGTCTTTGTGTACTAATTCTGGAATAAATTCTTGTAAGCGAGAACTCAAAATTTTAGCAAATATTTTAGCATCCTGGTTAATTAAGGATATAGGGCGATAACTCCCACACTCCATCAAATCTTTACCAGGTTTGGGTAGGAGGGTAATCATTGCTTCTTCCCAGGAAGCCGGAGCTTCTCCTCTTTCTTGAGCTACATTACAAACTGTAGTGAACAGGGGGGACAGCTCACTTGCGAATGCCTGGTAAAATTCCCCCACGAACCCATCCGGGCCTGGGGCCTTCCCTCTTTTCAAACACTTGATAACCTTCAAAACTTCTTGTTCGGTTATTGCCCTGTCCAATCTATTTTTCTGTGAGTCCCCCAGTTTGGTTAATTCTACGCTATTTAAAAACTTATTCACCAGGATAAGATGGTTCTCACCTCTCTCCTGTGAGTATAACTCTTGATAATAATTGCAAAAACTATCCGCAATCTGTTCTGGGTCAGAAGAGAGGATTTGGGTTCCATATTTTTTAAGACTGGGGATAGATCTGTCTGCCTGTTGTTTTCTAAGTCTGAGGGCCAATAGTCATTGTGATTTACCTCCTGTTTCATAATATTTTTGTCTAGTATATCTTAGGTGATTTTCAGTTCTACTATTCATTTCCTCATTGTATTTCTCCCTGGCCTCCATCAATCTCTCCAGAATGGAAGTATCCTTACCATTATTTTTATGTTCTTTCTCCAATGAGCTAATGGTTTCTAATAAATTGTTTAGTTTATCTTGGGTATTTTTGTGTTTATACGTGGAGTAACTAATGATCTGACCTCGTAAAACTGCCTTCAGCCCATCCCATATGAACCGTATATGGGTATAATTCTCTTTATTCTCTGAAATGTACAGCTTGATTGACTCTTTCATGTGGGCTACAACATTTTTGTCATTTAGGAGCCCAGGAACACATCTCCAGCTACACTTGGTTCCCGCTCCAGGCCACTTCACCCTAGCACTGATCAGGGCATGATCTGAGAAGGTGACTGGGTGTATTATCAGGTCTACCACATCACTAACATTTCTGGTTTGTGTATAGAGTCTATCAAGCCTAGAGTATGATTTGGCCACCGCTGAGTAAAAAGTAAAATCTTTAACCAGTGGGTTTTGTTGCCTTCATGGGTCTGACCAACCCCCCTCTGATAATAAATTTCTAAGAAGTTTAGAGCATGCTGTCCTCCCTCCCTTCCCCTCAGGTCTCCTATCCAGTAGACTGTTCTCCACACAATTCCAGTCCCCAACCATTATCACTCTACCCGGAGGCAGAGAATCCACCTTGGCAAAGAATCGCCTAAAGAAACTGCCAGAAGGGGGAGTGGGAGCATACACTGTTACTAAATTGAGAGGGTATCCCATGTATTCACCACAAACCATCACATAATGTCCCAGACCCTCCGTCATAACCCTGTGGACTTTGAATTGGAGACCTCTACGAATTAGAATAACCACCCCTCCCCGGGGGAATCCGGGCAGGAGTCTGCATGTACTCCACCTACCCACATCCTTCTGAGTTTAAGATGTTCACCTTCAGACAATTTGGTTTCCTGTAAGCATGCCAGATTACACCTTAATCATCCCAACTCTTGTAGAATTCTCACTCGCTTAACCACCCCATTTATCCCTTTCACATTAATCGATACAATCTTGAGAGAAGCCATAATCACATTTATGTTGAGGACAAGAATCATCATTCGTATTACACTTCCCTTTTTAGAATAAAGGGGCACAAACATAAAAAGAAAAAGAGACCACATATATAAAGAATAACAAAACCCCAGCAATCCAAAATTTCCCCCAACATCCCACCCTCTTGATTAACCTTTAGGTGTAATAACACCCTATGACTCCAACATAGGTCATGGAAAGAAACCCCAGGAAAGAGGAAAAAGGACCCCCCCAGGAACAAGAATTGAGAAACAAGAACTCAGGTATCTGAATTCCAGATACTGGTTAGCTCTATCTGAGCTACAACAGGCTGGGGATGGTAGCTGATCCCCCAGCTGCTAGGGGCTTATAGCTCCTAGTAATGTAGGAGAAAAAGCATATTTAAACACTAAGAGGTAGGTTCTTAAATTCAGAACCACACCTCTCTCCTAATTAATTTGAATCCAGTGAGGCAAGCCTTCTGAGCCAGGTACCCCGGGCACAACTTTCCTGCCATGCCTCCAATGGGATAGAGGGAGCCACAGGTAACCCACGGTCCTTCCACTTTAAATTTATAACAACTAAATGGAGGATGGGGGCACACCAGGCCAAATATCCATGGCCCACCTAACTTGAAATATCCATTACCACCTGCCATGCCCCAGCCCCCCCCGAACCAACATACTCCCGCTCCAGAACATCCCCTATCCCTTCTTAGTTAACTATCTACTCCGTTTATTCCCCATAATTATCCGATGATCAAATAGGTACAAGGCATCACCCACCTCCTTATGTGAGAAAATGGGAAGAAATAGGGTAAAAAACCTGCATTAGGCATCTCATGTCCACCCTCTGAGTGTGGCCTTTCAACCCCCAGGGACTGCATCCATATTGCACTGACTAGCTGTCCCACTCCATAAACCCTCCCCTTGAAACCCTGAACCAACACCACAAGATTCCATTGATGCACCTTAATGGGGTACCAGAAAATAATAACAAGGAAAATTCCCCTGAGAAGCCCCCCAATCAGTGCGGAATATGTAAAGGGGGAGACCACCAATTTAAAACAAGAAAAAAGGTAAACACATCGTATTCATCCTTATCGAGCAAAATGGTGCACAATGTCCCCTATTAGTCAAAAATCTTAGCTTGTCAGTCTCAAGGAAATAGCTGCTCATCTCGAGGCATCTCTGCAGAGTAAATCGCCGTGCACACTCCTTTCATGTCTTCCTCAGGTTTTCCTGGTTTGTAGCCACTTTGCCATATCAGCATGTAATGGGAGTAGGGCCTCGTCTCGTCTCCTTGCACTCCTTCCTGAACCCGGAGCGATAGACCATAGTGGTGTTGCTGAAATGGTGCCACCATTACAGGTTGACTGGGATACACTGGTGGTTGTTGTGGTGTTCTGGCGGCCTCTAATGCTGCTGCCACATGTATACTGTTCTTTGCTGATTGATGTTGCCCAACAGTGCATATTGTGGCATGTGTTGCTGTTGTGCCGGGGCAGGTACGCTGGGCCACTGCTGTGGTGCACAGTCCTGCTTTGCTGGTACAGATGGTGCTGCTGTTTTCCCAATTATGGGATGGACTGCAGGCCTCTCTGGTGGTACTGGTTCTGCTGCATCTTTGGCAAGACTGGCAAAGTCTCTGGCTCCACTTAATAAGGATCATCTGTTGTTCTGTCTACAGGGCCTTTTATATTGTTTCCACAGTTGCAGATCTGCACATACCCATTTTGCACACCTGCAGAATTCCGTAACTCACCTTTTTTTTTGTGATTTTCTGCACCTGCAGAACTTTTTACTGAGAATATGCTGCACTTGCATTACCACAACTTTGCAAGCCATTTTTCCACACATGGAATTTTTGGATCTCTTTGTGACTCTAGCCCAGTGTTTTTTTTTTTTAAATACCATTGTTTTATAATTCCTTACCTCTGTCTTTTACAGCTGGTTGTAGCACTGTATTGAGTTTTAAACATGCCTTAAAGAGCTACTGATGCCTCAAATAAAACTTTAAAAAACATAATAATTAGGTACAATTCTGCTTACATTCCATTTATGTTATATATTTCTCCTTCTCATAATTTATTACTAAAGGAATGTGTACAAATATATGACTGCTGTCCCTTACAGTTTATTTTGAGTTCATCTGCTTCTACAGCCAACTTCAAGTCATAATTTTTTGCTGTGACATCACAATCCGTTGCCATTTGAGTAACTGTGGGGTCACAAGCAGTGCTCTATGACTGCAGGTAGGAAGAAAGCAGCAGGAATTAATGAACTCTTCAGGAGCAAAGATCCTGTTTTCATGCAAATGACATCACTACTTAAAAATGGGGAGGAGGAATGCAGAACTAATAGGAAATACAAGCTGGACAGTGCCTACATATTATGTTTTGTTAAAGTTCTCCTGTAAATGTCACAGCTCTTTAAAACATTATTTATTTGCTAAATGTCAGCGTAATTGTTATTCTGGCTAGATGTACTTACATGTATCTGGATTTATTTGTTTTATGTATGTATATTTTGAATATTGCTAAATGTTCTGGTCACCCTTGAAACAGGCCTTTGGCCCAAGATCTTACCAGATTTAAAACAAACAATCAAACAAAATGAAATAAGTGGCTGCAAAGTTATAATTGTTTCCTTTTCTTGTAGTTCATGTATTAATGTTCAAAATATCATGTATTGATTGTTAAAAGTCAAGTTTGGAAGACAACTAGCAAATATCAACACATAAGACACCTTTAATATTGGGGCTATTGCCCTGGCCTAAAAAAGTGCACATGAAATGTATGCATTGCATAATACAACTTCAACAAATGAAGTTGTTTATTAAAAAATAAGAGATATATCATTCTAGGGAGCCTTATTGTAATAGTCACAATGTTATGATGTAAGTCAGAAATTAGTTTAAGAAAAATAGCTCAAGAAAGGTTCTGGAACAGGGTGAGTATCATCGCTTGTTGTGCTGCATGTCTAGGGGAATATAGCTGGCCATACCAAAAAATAGGCCTAATGCTCAACTGTCTGAAATCACTAATAATTAGTTAATGTTCAATTATTCCACAGTTTTGCTTTGGTTGATTTTTTCACATGCAAATGAGTTAGTGGCCAAATCCTTTTGTTCACCCTACTGCTAATCAATTCTTAATATTTTCTGCAGTTATCCAAGAATTGAGTATTAGTTCAACATTTATTATTCACTAGTTGATCTTAACTAATAAATAATCTCTCTACAAACAGCACTCACTTCTTGAGCATTAGTTGGTAACAGCATTCAATTTGTTGATCATTAGTTGATAATAGGGATGCTGTGCTGAATAAATCAGATTTTTTTTTTTAAACTTTATTTATTCCTCTCATACCCCAGGCATCCTTCAGGAGTGCGCACACGGAACTCCTCCTCTACTCCCAACCTGAACCCTCCGCATCTCCCCGACTGCCTCCCCTGATCAACCCCAGGCAGACCCGACCCCCGGTACCATCTCCGGGGCTGATTCTGCTCTCTCATCAGCGGCGGCTCCTAAGTATGAGGGGCCTACCTGAACGTCGTTGGGTCCTCTGGAGGCAGTTCGTGGGCGCTTCTGGGCCGATATCTGGGATGTGGGAGGGTCCACCGGGGCCACCATCATCTCACCGGCGCATAGGCGGCATTTTTTCGCATTTTGTTCCCACCCCCTTGGAGCCCAGCTAGCACGGCAATGTAGTGCCGTAGCTCTGCTCTCCCCCTGGCATGTGCCACACTGCTCAGTCGGTGAACCCCTAGCTGCCGCAAGAGGTCGCTCCATGAGCGGCGTATCCCGCCCTACTCCTGGAAGAAAGCAGTCCTCCGGATGTGTGATCTCTTCCCCTCCTGCCAACCCAGCGACTCCCGGCTTGTTCCCTAACCCGGCCTGGTGGCATGAGGTGTGGGCATCCAGCGCCTCAACCCTCAGCGCCACTGGACCGGCAGATTTTGTTCTTTTTGCATTTGACCTTGCTAGTGTGTACCTTTTTGGTGGGGGTATTGTACTGCCATTGAACTGTTGCATTACAGGTCTTACTTTACAGGGGGTCTACAAGGCAACTGCAGAGGATCCAGCTCTGGTGGTAAGTGCAAGGGGAGTGAGCAAGTCATTACTGCCATATAGTACATGTGAATGTTTTGCTGCTATACTGTTTAGGCCACTAGAGGGGTTGGTGGGGGTTGTAGCATCCTGGAGGGCTATACCAACAGCAGTTACTCTACCCCAGAGCCATTCCTCGGGATGGAGGCACCCGTTCAATGAGCTCAGATCCCTCAACCTGTGCCTAGGCATGCAGGCAGGGGTAGTAGCCCTTAGGATAGCACCACCTAGGGGTTACATTGGTACCCACCCCTGCATATTCTAGCTTCCCTCCTAGCCTCCCATGTGGCACTGAAACAAAGGCCTTGCTGAAGTCCAAGTATAGGACATCCACTGCATTGTCCCTGTCCAGCTCTCTGATCACCCAATCATAGTACTCAATCAGATCTGTCTGTTAGGACCTGCCGGAGATAAACCCATGCTGTTGACTGTCCTGGAGCCCAGTGTCCTCCAAATTACCAGTCTCTTTTTAAGGATTGTATCCGTGAGCTTACCCACAACTGATGTGAGGGTCACCAGTCTGTAGTTGTCTGGATCATCCCTTGGCCCACCTTTGTGAATGGTCACTATATGGGCTAACCTCCAGTCGTGTGGGACACATTCTGTGTGGGAGTTTTGGGAGTTGTGGTGCTCCTTTTTAGCATGCTCCTTCTACTACATGTGAAATTTCTTGGGTGGAAGCACTTCATTAAAAGGAGTCAATTAGGCGTTGCACGCTATATTTATAAGTAGCCACTGCAGGACTTCAGAGCTGAAAAGCTAATGTAGGGACCAAACCGTGGGTCCTACTGTGATGTGGTTGTTTGGCTTGGTCACATTGGAATTTCAATCTGATAACTAAGAGGACCCCCTTTCACAGAGTTTAAAGTAAGAAAAACCAATATGCATTAAATTATATTCTAATATGTGCCAAGTTTTTTTTTTGGGGGGGAGGGGGGTTGTGCACTTGTATTTTGTTTTTTGTTTGTTATATGCCACACACCAGTAGCACCCCTCAGCAGAAATATGAATTACAGTTTGTAAGCAATACAAAGGTTAGAGCATACTAGTTTTGGATCTCCTTAAGAATTGTCTCCATGAGCTTACCCACAATTGATGTGAGGCTCACCAGTCTGCAGTTGCCTGGATCATCCCTTGGACCACCTTTCTGAATAGGCACCACATGGGGTAACTGCCAGTCCTGAGGAACACATCCTGTGTGCAGAGAGGTATTGAACAGGTCAGCCAGTGGTGTTGTTAGGCTACCTGCCAGTTCCTCGAGTACTCTACTACCCCCATCCTCAGCACCCTGCCCTTTGGATCCTAAAACTGCATCCACAGGGTCTCTGTACTGCTTTTCTTCCCCCTCTTCCCTTATGCACATTATTCCTTTCCTTACATCGATTGCCACCCTTCCACCTTTCCCATTTGCCCTGTCCTTCCTGAACAGCCTGTATCCAGGGATCATCATATCCCAGTCCTGGTACTGTGTGACACAAATTTCTATTATGGCTGCAATGTCCACCTGCCCCACAGCCAAGAGAGCCTGCAACTCAGCTGATTTGTTTCCTAGGCTCCTCGCATTTAGTGACACTACTCTCCATCCTCCTCCTAGCCCTTCCCCACCCTGATTAACCCCCCCCCATTGCTCCTACACTGATGACCTCCCCTGTAGCTTGGAGGGTAGGCTCATCTGGCTTCCCTCACTGGAAACCCTGCCTACCAGCTTTCCACTTGCCACCCCCCCTTTCCTATTTTAAAGCCACCCTTGTTGTTATGTACCCCTCTATGCACTGCTTCAATACTCCCTTCCCCTCCTTGCTCAAGTGAAACTTGTCCCCTGCATACAGGGTATTACTGTCCCAGGTTCTGCCCCAGCCCCCTACTATCCCATACCCCCTGATATGACACCATTCCTGCAACCAGGTGTTGAGCTCCATTATCCTTCCCTTCTTCGCAATACTTGCACAGGGTACGGGAGGCTCCTCCCAGAAGGCCACCGATTTCCCCTCCTCCACGCACAGCTTACCCAGTTCCTTGAATCTCCCTTTTACTACCTCTGTCTCCCCTGATAGGTCATTCTTACCTACATGCAACACAACATGCAGTTTCCTCAGTCCTCTCCCTGTGCAGTTGAGAATGACCTACCCCGCCCAGCTTGCCACCAACCTGGGAATAGACCCACCCAACCCATATTAGACTATGTCTTTCTCCCTTACTGCCCCATCTGATCCCTTTAAGTATAGAGTCCCCCACCACTAGCATACCCCCTTCATCAGCTCTATTCCACCCCTCACCCTTAACCTCCTTGTCCATTACTAACATCTGCCCTTCCTTGCCCATTTATGTCACTATGCTTCACCCCTATGACTCCCCCACTCTCACCTCCTGACCTGTGTTCCCTTGCCCCTCCCTCGGTCCCATGTTACCATCCACCTTCCCCTCATGTACCCTGGCCCCTGTCCCCCCTTTAGCTATTTACCCTTTGTCTGACCATCAGCACTGTCCCTCTCCCTTACACCCCTACTGCTGACACTTTCCTTTTCAGTTGTGCCCCTCTCCCCGTGCTACCCTCCTCTTACTGCCTGACCCCTGTTCCCTCCATTCCCTTTCCCCCCAGTCTCCCTCTCCTGGTGCTTCCCTAACTCCCCCTCTTCCACCATTGTTGTCAGCTCTGCAAGCCTGTTGCCTGCCACCACCATGTTGTCCTGCATTGGACTTTTCTCGTTGTCCCTTGACCTGCCTTCAACGCTTGACCCCCTATCAGATGTGAAACTGCACTCCCTCCCTGTCCCCTCTCTCCACCTAATGTCCTTCTGCTGATGCTCCCTCCCATTACCCCTGGTGAGGCCCTCCTGGCTCCTTTCTCATTCTGTCTGCCAGCACCCTCTCCAGCTCGCTACCAAGACACTGCAGTCTTCCCTCCAGCCTCCTTAGCCTGTGGCAGATTGTATACCTTCGTAGTCTCCATAATATGTTCATCCCAACAGCTTAGTAATAAGTAAAATATAGGACTTACCTGCCCTAGAGGGCCATAGGTAGGTGTCCAAATGGGTAATGTACACTAACTGTAAAATAAAAGATAGGAAAGGGGTCACAAAGGATCTGCAGCTCTTTAGCGGTGTTCAAAAGGGAGGAAGGGACAGGAAAGATATAAAAATATACTTATCTGATAAGGTTTAGGAACCCTCATCCTGTCAGACCTTTAAAAAAAAAATATATATAGAAAAATAGGTTAGAATAAAAAAGTAATAAAAGAACAAAAGCCCAATAAAGGGAGTGAGGTTTGGGGAAGGGGGCTCAGCCAAAACCCCTTTGTCTATAGTGGTGGCCAATATTTTACTTAGCTCAGGTGAGCTAGTGAAGACTAGTGGGGGCTATTAACCCTTCTGTATAAATAATAATGGCATTCATATCTCTCAAGTGTCCCTTATTATGAGGTACATCCCTCATTTTACCCCTTAAAAGTGTCCTGTCCATTACAGAAAAACTGCTGCCCACACGGAGAATGTTATGTAAATTAGGACATCAAAGCAGAAATTCATCATATTGTAACATGGTGAATCAAAAATAAACATTGTACAAGTAAACACAATTCCCACAGTACTCAGAACTTGTACTTTTAGGGCTTGAGGAGGTGTCCCTCATTCTGAGGGTCTGATGTCCCTCATTGTGATTACCAGAAAATGTCCATGACCCTCATTTCAGTGACAAAAGGTTGAGAAGCATGGTGGCACTGGTGCTCTTGGGGGCTAGGAAATGTAGATGGGGGGGGCAGGACTACAGTTCCCAGCAGCCAGCAGCTATCTTATTTACATGTGCTTTTTAAAAACAACTTTTGCTGCCTCCCAGGCCCCTTGTTTGTGTCCTTGGACCTCAATTTGGTGGTCTGGGGGTCCTGGTGCAGAGGGGGAAACTCTTGTTTTGCCACAGTGACTTTAAAAGACATGCATCTGTTCTCCTCCAGCCTTCCACTGTCAGGTGAACACTATGCAGGGGAGCTGAAGGTTTCCGATGGTGGAAGCAGGAGCTAAAATCACAAGTGCCTCCTGCTCACTAGAAAAGGCGATCAGACATTCCCTTTATACGGCTTGCTCCCGCTCCACTGGCATTCTCCATATCAGTTAGCAATGGAAGAGATCATTTATACCACTGAGTTCCCAAAAGGTGGGTTATTTATGAAAAGTACTGGCCACTTGAGAAATTTAAATATCCATGTCTAGTATTTAAATTCAAATCACTCCACTTTTCATATGGAAGTTTGCTTTTCAATTAATGGGGATTGCTTCATTTTGAGCACTGTCAGTGTTTCGTGATGTAATGAAAGTATTTTGCCTAGTACTGATTTGTTTAAATCATGAAATAAACATTTATTTTGGACTGTAACTGCAGTCTCATGTACTTTTTAAAGAAATATGACACGATTTTTTTAACCGAAAAGTAGCTGCTTTATAAAGTCACTGCTTGACTTGCATGCTTCAGCAGGACACATGCCACAGACAGCACACACACACACACACACACACACACACACACACACACACACACACACAGAGTAAACTCAGCCCCCCAGACACCTTGATACTCTTGGCACAGTACTTGTGGCGCACTGAGGCAACATGGGGGAATGCTGAGGCTGCTTCAGTGTTCCCTCATCCATTTTCAAAGTTCATGGGGCTGGCTGGGAAAACAATGTCAGGTGCTGCGGCTGTGCACCCCGTTCCCAGGGACGAAAGTTTGTAAAAATGCTGCCGGCTCCCTCAATGATGCTCCACCTGTCCATCGCCTGGCCTTGCTCCTAGATCCCTGCTAGGCGCCCATTTCCCCATCACTGGGCCATGTTTCTAAGTCCCTGCTCAGTGGCGGAGCAATGTGTTTCCACCGGTGCAGCTCAGTCCTGTGGCCCCACCTTGGGGGGGAATTCAGGGGGTTCTCCTGGTGGGGGTGCCTGCTGGACTCCTGAATTAAAGTCTGTGAAACCTGGTATGGCTGAAAGCCCCAGCCAGTAGGGGGTAAGCCTGGGACTGGACTACCTTTTTGGGGAAGCCCTGGGGGAGGACGGTAAACAGAAGTAGTGGGGCTGAGCTCCTGAGAAGTGTGGCAGCATGAAAAAAAGCACAGTATATTGCAAACAAAAAATGCATGGGATGAACACATGGGTATAACAGGTAAGGGAGGAGTGTGGATGATGACCCCCACCCCAAATAGGGGCTTGGGGAGCACTAATAGGGAGATTTCATGGGCAGACTAAGTTGGCCAAGCAGTCCAGCTTCTATGAGTTACTGTCCACACATGGTCCCGGAGAGGAAAAGGGTGGGAAAAATGTGACTTTGGCTGGATGGCAGCCCAGTTCCCTGCAGACACTGCACTGTTGACGGAGCACTTCCACAGTCCTGTTTCACAGAACAATGGAGCACAATGTGTCACTACTGCAATGTGGTCCCAAACAGAAAAAGAGTGGGGAAAAAAAAACTGACTGCAGCTGGATGGCAGCCCAGCCCCCTACACACACTGCACTGCTTACTGAATATTTCTATGGTTCTGTGGTAGAGGATGGCGGATGTACAAGAGAATCTGGATGACAGGGATGGGGAGACCACAGATGCATAAAAAATTGATGGCAGATAAGGACCACTTGGTCCATCCATTCTGCCCCTTTTCCCCTGCCTACTGTAAAAACCACAGACCATTCAGAAGGGGAATGGTCAGGAGGATTGGAGCTAAAATATTTGTTGAAAAAAAATACTGTGCATTTGTCAGTGCTAAATACAGAAAGAAAAAAAAAGGTGGGACTGATCTGAGCTCATATGTCCCCTCAGTAACAGAAAAACTCTCCGTTCCTTTGAACTTGGTGCCTGCAGCAGATGATAGAAACTGAGGGCCATGAAGGGTAGAATTAGGTTGCTTTTTGACCTATGCAAGTTATGAACACAGGATAGCCAAACTAACATGTAGGCTTACATTTACAGTGGGACTCCAGCTTGTACTGCTATTTAACTGGGAGGGACGGACGGATGCACTGGTGGGTGTAAACCTGTGGGATTTGAACCTGGGTTTTCGGTTCACAATTTAGTGATCTAACAGCGCTAATCTTGCCCTGTCCCTACCTTCATTTGCATTATTATTGCTCTAAACACTAGCTTTCACACTATTTATTTCAGCGTGCAACTGGTAAATATATGGGTTCCAGGGAGGGACACTCAGCACAAACTCCTGAGAGTGGGCATATTGCACATTGAGAAGGTGGATACTTAGTGAGCCCCACACAATGTATCAAAACCCAGATAGCTGTCAGGAGAGCAGCAACGTCATTGACCCCCCCCAAAAAAAAGTCCTCTTCTGATTTAAATTACACTGTCTTCTCATCATCATCTACCTAAATACATAAATCTCACCAGAAGTGTCACTCTGGAAACCATAATTTAGCAGCTATAAAATGGGAGACAGAACAGTGATCTGGAAGTGAAGACTGGATACTTTTTCTCCTACCTTGAATTCTGAGACAGTCAGAGTTCAAGCAGCAGAAGTTCATTTATATTTCTACAGCAAGGCGCACACTAAGTGCATTCCCATGGCAAATCCAGAAACAAATGATTTGATACCTTTTATTGGACCAACATGGATGTTACAGAAAAAAACAAAGTGCTTTAGCTTTCGAACCAACCAGGTCCTTCTTCAGAAGCTTTGTGGCAGTTTTTTCAAATATCCCATACTATTAACACCAGATTATATAGAAAAAGTAGAAATAATTCTCATTGGTTTAACATATACATTTAAAAATAATAGAAGATTACGTAGAGAAGCTAATTAACACCAGTATGCCTTTAACTGAGGAGCCTCAGAAGGGCAAAGGTTATCAAGAATTCTCTACAGCCAGAGAGTTCTTGTCACATAAATTTTAAATGTCTCAGTATGCCAAGAAAGCATTCTAGTGATAAAAAAACAAAAAAAACAAACCTTGGAGTAGCATTTCTCTAATACATGTAAGATGAGCTCACAACTTACATTCCAATTGTCCTGGTATATTAAAGGACAGATAATGAAAGACAAAATCCAAATTAGGTATAACTGCAAGTTGAAAGCAAGCCTCAAATTAACCTACACATATAAACATGATGCATGAAAGTATCATTTGTAAGTGTAAGTGCAAAATAAATAAATAAATAAAATACTTGTCAAGGACCCCCAAGAAAACGAGACCATGAGCCTGATAAATGCAGATTTCAACACAGAGTCTGTGTATAACAAAAATGCACAGAATCAGTCTAAGCAATCTAAATGAAAAATGGAACAGAATACCATGACATCATATGGTACACGACCCTGTCATCAACGCACATGTAAGACATGTAACCTCATTTCCACTTCAGACTGTGTGGTTACATCACAAAACAGACTATTCAGGATACAGGGGAATTATACATGACATCAAGTAATGTGGTCTATTTTATCCAATGCAAGAAATGTCCTCGCACAGGTTATGTGGGAGACAAGCCAACAACTCCAAGACTAGAATGAATTCACACAGACATTCTATTAATCACAAGATGATTGAGAAACCAGTAGCCCAGCACTTCTCCCAGGATGACCACTCAACCTCAGATATGTCTGTGATGGTCTTAAAAGGACATTTCAATAGTACACAACAGAGACGGGCTTCTGAAATTAGACTTATTTTACTTCTCAATATGGTGGCGGATGGATTGAATATTGATGTTGGGTACATGACACATTATTCCACTTAAACTTACACAGACCTTTACTTTAAAAGATGGACATAAACAGTTTAGTTCTTCAGTGGGCCTTTGATTTTGTAAGTTTATGGTTATCTACATTGTTGACTTTTCACCTTAACACTGTGGTGAGTGCGTTTGAGTGTGTGTGTGTGTGTATACTGATGTATGTATGTATGTATGTGTGTGTTTAGTGTGTGTTGTGTTTTTGTGTGTTGTGTGTGTTGTGGGTATGGTGTGTATGTGTGTTTGTTTGTTATCGTGGTGTGGTGTGGTGTGTGTGGAATGTGTTTGCTATATTTGTTGTGTGTTGTGTGGTTGTGTGCAGGTGTGGTGTGTGTGTGTGTGTGTGTGTGTGTGTGGGAGTGTGGTGTGGTGTATGTACACACATATGTGTGGTGGAGGCGTGGCATGGGGCAGTTGTTATGTGGCTAGAACACTTGTTTTCACATATAGTGTGCATTTATTTCCTTCTATTAGTTGTCAGTGGTGGATTTCACACTGTCACATTTTAACTGCTCATATTAAGATGCATATCTCATTTACTTGGGGGTTCATTAAAGTTGCAATTCCTTTGGGTTTTCATTTAGATTGCTTAGACTGATTCTGTGCATTTTTGTTATACACAGACTCTGTGTTGAAATCTGCATTTATCAGGCTCATGGTCTCGTTTTCTTGGGGGTCCTTGACAAGTATTTTTATTATTTATTTATTTTGCACTTACACTTACAAATGATACTTTCATGCATCATGTTTATATGTGTAGGTTAATTTGAGGCTTGCTTTCAACTTGCAGTTATACCTAATTTCAGGATTTTGTCTTTCATTATCTGTCCTTTAATATACCAGGACAATTGGAATGTAAGTTGTGAGCTCATCTTACATGTATTAGAGAGAATGCTACTCCAAGGTTTTTTTTTGTTTGTTTTTTTATCACTAGAATGCTTTCTTGGCATACTGAGACATTTAAAAATGTATGTGACAAGAACTCTCTGGCTGTAGAGAATTCTTGATAACCTTTGCCCTTCTGAGGCTCCTCAGTTAAAGGCATACTGGTGTTAATTAGCTTCTCTGACGTAATCTTCTATTATGTTTTAAATGTATATGTTAAACCAATGAGAATTATTTCTGCTTTTTCTATATAATCTGGTGTTAATAGTATGGGATATTTGAAAAAACTGCCACAAAGCTTCTGAAGAAGGACCTGGTTGGTTCGAAAGCTAAAGCACTTTGTTTTTTTCTGTAACATCCATGTTGGTCCAATAAAAGGTATCAAATCATTTGTTTCTGGATCTGTTTTTAAAAGGACCAATACGGCACCTACAACATTTTTTTCCCATGGCAACAAACTGCTACTAAAAAAAAAAAAACCTCCTCCAAGCCTTGCCGTAAATATCCCATGAAAGAGTGATTTATTTCAAAGAAAGCACTACGGTGGAATGTGCTGGGGGTATAGGGAAGGACTGCTTGTAAGATGCAGGCTAATTAAGCTGACCAAATGCACACAGGAGTAAGCTGCTCCTGAAAGGCCATCCCATTTTCACTACCTACCCTCCGACACCAGTTCTACAGTTTTATTTTCTTTTTCTGCTTACAGGCCACAGTTTGACTGCCTGGACAAGTGACCAAAACCACAGTGTAAACAAGCAAAAAGACTGCTTTAAAACTTACCTTACTGTTGCCTTTTCTCACTCATGCAGATCCCCTCTAAGGCACTGTCTGCTCCTGCAGCCGTTAGAATAGTACCGGAAGTAAATTCTAACATTGTAGGCAGCACTAACGGAAGTAGCACTCCATTTTGTTCCGGGTTCAGTGCTGGAAGCTAATCAATGAATTTCAAGCACTTGGGTAAATGTCGTGTTAGCTGTTAGAAAGAATTTTCAATTGTCCTATGCATTCTAATCTTGCAGAATCTGCTTGTCATGAATCGTTTCTTGTAAATGTATGGCAAATAGTTTAACTGTTTTACCTTTTATTTCAATAAAATATTGTTAACAAGAAAACAAGCCCATGAGTCTGGCTCAGTAGTTTTAATTTACAGCAACAACCACCCTAAACCTCAGCAGCACACATACAAAAGTACAGGCAGCGGCCATTCATATGAGGACTGCACAAAAGAAAACTTAGCTATAAGTAAGCATTAAGCCATGACGGAGGTGGGCTCTAATGCTGGATTGATGCATGGGGGGGTGGGTGACCGAGGCCGAGGGCCGAGGGCTACCAACCGGCCCCCCCATGCATCAGTCGCATTAGAGCCCACCGACGGAGTGGCTTAATGCGCTTGTAACATGGGCCGCGGGTCGGTGGAGGCATCTGGAGGGGTGCCAGTGTGCGAGACGAACTGTGGCACACGGAGGGGCTGCGTGACCTGTCACCCTGTGCTGTGTTCTCACAGTGCGTGTGCACATGACTAGATAGGGCACCGAGCGCGGCCCTTACCTGCTGTCCCTGGAGTCGCGCAGATGTCTGCACCCAACTTTTCTATCCCACTCCTGTGCGAATCGCTGCGGCTGTTGCCGTGATGAGCGCCCCGGGAGGTCTCCGGTGAGGATTGTCAGCGCTGGACTCTCGTGCTGTGCATGCTGGGGGGGCTTCCCTTCCTCTCGTCTCCCACACACTGCTCCGGTGGTGCCCTGCTCCAGGTTGGCTCTCGCTGCTGCTCCTGGGTCTGGTTGGCTGCCTGTCGCGGATGTCCGCCGCGAGTAGTGCTCCCCCTTGCCCGTTTCCGCTGGTGGATGACTCGCAGTGTTGGCGCTCCTCTCTCTGCTGAGCTTGGTCTCAGTGCTGCTAGGCAGGGGGTCTGGCTATGAGTGGTACTGCCGAGGCGGGCACGGCATATACGCTGGGTTAATGCCCGCTTCGGCTGCCGTCTCGTGACCCTCCTACGCCTATCACAGCGTGAGATCACAGGCACACTATTAATGCCATGTTACAATAACAATTCACACACAGAAATTTAAAGGCACAGTTCTTAATAATTTATAGGAGTTTGGACATTTTTCCCTTTTTAAAAAGAGTTTTGGGTGTCTGGCTGATATGTCTGCAGGCTTGATAACTTTGGCTTAGGTGGACTAAAAATGCAAAGGGGACATTTAAGGGGTCTTAATGTATTTAGAAATGGATGGGATAGATGAGCTGAAATTGATCATAAAAGCAAATAAATGTACATTATTGTCAGGCAGCAGCTGTTTGAGGAGATGTGGATTGCTGTGCTGGCCACTGTTTTCACAGGAAGGGGAGTCAGAGTGTGTGGGGGGTCCTCAGCAGGTGAATGGGGTGTACCTTTAGGGTGGTGGTGGGGGGATGTTAGACCACTAGAGAATATCACAAAGATGTGTACCTCATGATTGGAGGGAAACACAAACCGCTAGACCACCAGGGAATATTACAAAGTGGCAAACACGGCGACTGGGGAGGGGCACCACTAGACCACCAGAGCATTTCTGTTAAGTGGCACATATGTGATCGGATGGAGGGGGCCACTGGACCACCAAGAAGTGATTTTGAAATGGACTGGGGTGCTAAAGGGCTGGTGTGCTCCATAAAAATGAGCCTAATGGGCATGCAAATGACCCTTAGCACCTTGCATGCCCCATGTGTTTGTTTGAATGCTAGGGCTGAATATGGCCCACAGAAGCCTTGGGCACTATCCCATTTCTGGTAGCACTGTCTCCTGTGGCGACATGCAGCCTTGGTCCGTGTTGTGCACTGGCAGCGCAAATCAATTTAGCGCTGTGCAAATATGGACTGATATTCAGACAACACCACTCAGTCAGTGAGCGCTCTCTCTTTGAATAGTGTTAGTGCTGCTGGGTGAGTGTAAGTGCTATGCAAATGTGAACATATGAACTTTCCAGAAGATACTGACCTTACGGTCTGTCTTGTCTGCTCAAGTGTGCAGAACATCAGACTTTTAAACCACAGCTGCCCCTCCTACCTGCTTCTATTTTTCCTCCTCCTTCTTTCACCCACACCATATGTTAACCTTCAGTTTGAACCCTCCCTTGAAGCTGCTTACTGACCTCAATGAGACCCCCTCCTCTGGCATCATGTAACCACCCTTTCGGTGAAATAGTGCCTCTTTATTTCCCTCTGGAATCTACCTTCTTCATATTTCAGACTGTGCCCCTTGGTTTCCCTCCCACCTTTAAATCTGAAAATACTCCTCCCTTATCAAAAATTGTGGATTAACACTGACTTACTTTTACCTTTTTCTTAAGATTTAAATGCCCTATAAATTCACTTGAAACTGTATTTAATCCAGCAAAATCTGCATGTTAATTTCCTATCTTTTTCGAATGGCTTAGTTTTGGCTGTATATACATGAAATATGCTAATTTTCAATCCTCTGTATTTCTGGCTGGAAACAAAAGTGAAAAGAAAAACTGCTTTTTTGAATGGATTTATTTTTTTGGCTTTGTTTAAAAAACAAATATGCAAATATTCAATCCTGGATTACTTTTGGATTTTTAATAAATCTAAAAAATGTTTTTAGTTTTAAGCCTAAAGAAATCCTAATGGAGTCTTTATGGCTTACCTTTGGCTGCATATGCAGTGAAATATGTAAATGAGCTCGTTTTGTTTACATCTGGATTTCTTTTAGAAAGATTCTATTTACATTGTAAATGCATTATCCATGAATTGAATGCATTTCCAATATAAATAAAATATATCTAAAAAATCCAAATGTAGGCAAAACATGCTCATTTACATATGTTGTTGCATATGCAGCCAGTCATGCCTCCAGGGCTCCCAGTGGAATTACCTGAAGCTGTCCTCTGCGTGTTGGTGTCCCAAACAGATAGCTAATCTTGGTCCCCTGCACTAGACTCACATGTCCTTTTTGATACCCTTGCACAGGTCCTGCTGATGCATCCTGCCTGACTGGGTTCTGAGCTGCACATAATGTATTTACTCTCTGTTTCAGGAGATACTTTGACTGCAGCTCTGCTTTTGTGGCTCTGAGCCGTATAGAATTTGTTAAATTTACTGTTCATAGCCTTGGTGTCCCTATGTCTATATCTTGTTCATATCTTAAGTGTACTTACTGTCTGCTGTGTTATGTTCACTTGGTTCTAATTCTGTATATTGCCCAACTTGTGTCATATTGTCCTCTGTATGGACTTGTATTTCATTGTACTCTCTCGAGTCGTACCTGAAAATAGACAAATGACTTGTCTAGTGTACTTACCTGGTCAACAAAAGCTAAATAAATAAATAAATTGTCAGTCATAAATAATCCATTGTCATTTCTTAAAACCCATATCTTTGGCCTGGTGGCACTGAGGGTTGATGCTCTGGATGCCACACCTTTCGCCATGCCAGCGACCCGGGTTCAGGAACGAGCCTGGGCCACCGGGGGTCAGCAGGGAGAGTGATGATCGAGCATCTGGAGGACAGCTCTCCTCTCTGGGGAGGGATTCACGCTAGCCCGGGATTGCAGTGGCCCCCCAGTGGTGACTGAAAGCACTGTGCACACCAGGGCAAGAAGCAGTGGGGCGGAGCTATGGCATGCGTTTCCAGACGCCATTGCACATCCGAGCTCGGGGGGGGGACAAATCATGGGCATAAACAAGGGAAAAAAAATGTTCCAACTGGGTGAGGTGACAGCGAACTCCAGATGCGAAAGCCCACACGCCTAATCCTGGCCGCACCCCCCAACTTTACCCTCTGGTGACTCCCAGCCTCTCCAAGGGCCTGGGAGAGAGATGGGAGTCTTGATAACGATTCAGAAGTTGGGGGAGCTGCAGTTCGGGTGGGCGGTCAGGAGCTGCAGGTTGAGAGGGAAGTTGAGAGATGCCCCAGAAAGTAGGTAAGAAAAAGTTGAGAAAAAAAAAACAAAACAAAATACACATATCTTCAATCCCCCCCATTTTGTTTATCTAATTATTGCTACAATTAGTTACTTTGGATGGATAGTGATCACATCAAAATTTTTCATATTCGAAAACAACTGAACCCAAGTGTTTTGTGGTTACTTTACTAGTGAAACAATTACTTAGTCTGTGTACTGTTTCACTCAGCCTGACCATACACCAAGATTCTGAGCCCAGTCATCTCCCTCTCTTCTTGAGTCCCTAATATCCTTGGTGGGCTGAGGGCATCACTGGCACCAGCTGAAGAATTTCTGAAACTAAATGTTTGTGTCTGTACTGTAGGATGTCCTGCAGGATGACTGTATCCTTAAACAACCACCATAACCAACGCAAAATGAAAGCGCACTCCAGAGTAACATGCAACATATGTCCAGGATAAATATTCCAACACATATAAGTAGCCTGAAAAAAATCCACAAATGCTGCAAGCACACACAAACTGTTCAGGCTGTAGCTACTTATCTGTGTTGGAATATTTATCCTGGACATATGTTGCATGTTACTCTGGAGTGCGGTTACATTTTATGTTGGTTGCCTTCAAAGTGAGCCACAAGCCCTTAACCTGCACCACGCCACATTTCCCTGGCTGTTTTTTCATCCAGTGTATCTCACCATACCCTACACCATATGGAGGTAGGGATTCACTTGTGGACTGGTACTGGTATCTGACTGGGTATCTCACCATATCCTACACCATATGGAGGTAGGGATTCGCTTGAACTGGTACTGGTATCTGACTGGGTATCTCACCACACCCTACACCATATGGAGTAGGGATTCACTTGTGGACTGGTACTGGTATCTGACTGGGTATCTCACCATACCCTACACCATATGGAGGTAGGGATTCCCTTGTGGACTGGTACTGGTATCTGACTGGCTCACCATACCCTGCACCATATGGAGTAGGGATTCACTTGTGGACTGGTACTGGTATCTGACTGGGTATCTCACCATACCCTACACCATATGGAGGTAGGGATTCGCCTGTGGACTGGTACTGGTATCTGACTGGGTATCTCACCACACCCTACACCATATGGAGGTAGGGATTCACTTGTGGACTGGTACTGGTATCTGACTGGGTATCTCACCATACCCTACACCATATGGAGGTAGGGATTCGCTTGTGGATTGGTACTGGTATCTGACTGGGTATCTCACCATACCCTACACCATATGGAGGTAGGGATTCACTTGTGGACTGGTACTGGTATCCGACTGGGTATCTCACCACACCCTACACCATATGGAGGTAGGGATTCACTTGTGGACTGGTACTGGTATCTGACTTGGTATCTCACCACACCCTACACCATATGGAGGTAGGGATTCACTTGTGGATTGGTACTGGTATCTGACTGGGTATCTCACCATACCCTACACCATATGGAGGTAGGGATTCACTTGTGGATTGGTACTGGTATCTGACTGGGTATCTCACTATACCCTACACCATATGGAGGTAGAGATTCACTTGTGGACTGGTACTGGTATCTGACTGGGTATCTCACCATACCCTACACCATATGGAGGTAGGGATTCACTTGTGGACTGGTACTGGTATCTGACTGGGTATCTCACCATACCCTACACCATATGGAGGTAGGGATTCACTTGTGGACTGGTACTGGTATCTGACTGGGTATCTCACCATACCCTACACCATATGGAGTGTAGGGATTCACTTGTGGATTGGTACTGGTATCTGACTGGGTATCTCACCATGCCTACACCATATGGAGGTAGGGATTTGCTTGTGGATTGGTACTGGTATCTGACTGGGTATCTCACCATACCCTACACCATATGGAGGTAGGGATTCGCTTGTGGATTGGTACTGGTATCTGACTGGGTATCTCACCATACCCTACACCATATGGAGGTAGGGATTCGCTTGTGGATTGGTACTGGTATCTGACTGGGTATCTCACCACACCCTACACCATATGGAGGTAGGGATTCACTTGTGGACTGGTATCTGACTGGGTATCTCACCATACCCTACACCATATGGAGATAGGGATTCACTTGTGGACTGGTACTGGTATCTGACTGGGTATCTCACCATACCCTACACCATATGGAGGTAGGGATTCACTTGTGGACTGGTACTGGTATCTGACTGGGTATCTCACCATACCCTACACCATATGGAGGTAGGGATTCACTTGTGGATTGGTACTGGTATCTGACTGGGTATCTCATCATACCCTACACCATATGGAGGTAGGGATTCGCTTGTGGATTGGTACTGGTACTGGTATCTGACTGGGTGCCCATGGTGTGGATCAGCTTCAGCCAATGCTGTGGCCCCTGCCCCTATGCATGGCACTCCAAAAGTGTCTTGCAGGGGTTGAGGATGCCAACAGGCAACCATGACCTGCAGGACAACACACCTCACATTTGTGCAAGTTACTTGTATGTGGAGTACTTTTGAGGACTGGGTCCCAAGAACCATTACAGTCTGGCCAACCTTTTACATAGTCCCTTAAATGACTGAAGAAATAATAGCACGATTGTGATGTGGAGCCAGAAGGCTAATAGCTCGAGTAAATTTTAACCACACTAAAATATTGAAATGTCTGTCTCGGTCTACCTATAGTATGATTCAAATATGCTAGTGGTCATTCACTCCCCCGCCCTCCCTCCACGTCTTCCTCCCCAGATACCCTTACTAGCCCCAAAAAACAGTCAGCCTTGCTTGAATCTTTCCACTAATCTAAGGTGGACCACCCATTCTTGCAACCTGTTCCTAAATGCTTTTCTAACATCCTTTCTAAATCTCCCTCCACTTGTTGCTTTCACTCCCCCCCCCCATGCCTGCTCTTGAACAGCTCATACTTTTTGTCCTGTGAAGAAACTTTGAATACCGGTAGTTCAACAATGTTCTCCCGTTACCCTCCTGGTTTCCAGTGTAAATATGCTGAGATCCACTATGATATTGTATATCCTCTCCATGTAGGACTTCTCTTGCTGCCTCACACTTATTTTTGTTAACTTCCTCTGCACCAAATTAACTCCATCCCTGTCCTTTTTTGAGTGTGGATCTAGAACTGCATGCAGGATTCCAAGTGTGGGCACATCAGAGATCTGCCCAGGAGAGGGATTATCACATTCCTTTTGATGGGATGCCTCTGCCTTTGCACACCCAACAACCTATTTGCCTTCTGCACTGCTTTACTGTACTGCATTGATTATTTAAGTTATTAAAGACCCCCATGTCCTGGTTAAAGAACTAGCAAATGTCCATCTCATCTGTAGTTTGTTTCCAACACTTCTCCCATCAGTATTTCAGTCTCTTGACCTCTTTTACACATAACTTAACTTTTTTGCTTTGAATTTTAGTTGCTAGACTCTTACCCACACAGAAAAAGGCCTTCAAATTCAATTCAAGTATTCATTTTTTTTTAAATATTGTTATTTTCATGTTTTTTGAAGTAATTCAAATTGACTTCATTGTACCTCAAACACCAGTTTTTATCCATTGAAAAATGTCTCAATTTGTTCTCAAATGCCCTTCAAAAAGTAAATGAAAAATGCCAATTAGCCTTCAAAAAGAAGGCTGAAATAATGGTTATAAACTGATATGAACAAGACCTTCAGCTGTACTTGAAATACCTTTTAAAGTACAACAGTTCTGAAACATAAGAATCAAATGACCATCAAATCAGAAAAACTGTCGGTCCCAACAATGTGCCCCATTTTCTTCCACCTAGACCAGCCCTAGGACCTCTGACTAGCATCCTCTACCTACATGGCCCCCTCTCTTCCCACCCAGACCAGCAATTGGAACCCAAACCAGTCTTCCCCATCCTCCACCCTGAATCATCCATGGGACTGCTGGTCTGGTCTGCCTCACCTATGTCTCCATGGTATCCTCAGATGACCAGCCTTGGGGTGACTGGCCTCCCATGTCTACATTTCCATTGTCCACCCACTTGGACCAGCCCTGGGAGCACTAGATCTGCCACCACACCTACTGTACATGTGAAGCTTGCCAGGATTAAACCCAATTCTGTAGTATGCTGCAGCAGAGTTACTACAGTAAACAATGCAATTTCAATGGTAGTCAGTCCCTTTTGTCATGCAGGAAATTGTGACACTGCACTTTATCTTAGCAGGCTTCACTGTACGCCTTCCTTGTCCCTCGATCTGGATCAGTGTTGGGATCCAAGGTCTAGCTTTCCCTAGGAAAATCTCACCTTTTTGCCCACTTGGGACTATCCCATGGAACCCATACTGGCTTTCCCCATGTATGTCACCATGTTCCTTCACCCAGATAACCCCTTGGACCATGTGACTAGCCTTCCACATCTATGGACTCCCTTGCCTGCCCACTCAGACCTGCCGTGGGACCCCAGGACCAGCTTTTCCCACCTATGTACCAATATCCCTTCACCTGGACCAGCCTTGAGACCACTATACTCTCCTCCCTTATTTAAGTCCCTTCTCTTTAACCACCTAGACTAGCCCTGGAATCTCAAACTGGAATTTCTCACCTACTGTAAGTCTGTTCTTCTGCCCAAAAGGACAAGTCCTGCAAATCCTAGAAAATTATTTGACACCAGCCTCCACATTCATCTCACACACTGTCCAGCAGCTTGAACTCCCAGACAGGTGTCCTAAACTCACCTCTACCCTCTACTTCTAGCAGGACTAGACTAGGGACCCATTTTCTAATTGGACCAGCTATAGGACTTGTATACAAGGGTCCAATACTCTGCTCCACCCCCTTCTCCCACCTGGAGCACCCCATGGTCCATAGAACTTGGGTCTGAAATACATCTGCATACACATCTCCCACTCATACCAGCCTTAGGACCTTAAAACTGGGGCCAGATACCCACATGCACCTTCATCAAATTTACTATGGCATACCGAAATGACAAATCCCAACACCCAGGAGTACAGAAATTATAGCCCAACAGTTGGTATGCCTAAAGTCTGGAATTGCACACAGATGTTTTTTCAGTTTTTTTTTTTGGAGGGGTGGTGCTCTGCCACACACACACCCTCCTTATTTACAATTGTCAACTCTGCTGCTGGCAATTCCAGATTGTCAGAATACTGACTGTTGGGCCATAATTATCAGGCTCCTGGGTATTGGGATTCTGCAATTCTGTATTCCATAATACTCCCTCTTCATCTTCCACTCAGACTACCCTTAGGGTCATCATACTAGGATTTGGACACCACCTGCACCTTCTTTCACACCATTCCTAGAACCCCAGAACCAGGATTCAAAAGTCACCATACTCTGCCCCCCCCAGACCATATATAGGCCCCCCTGGAGCATATTTACTCATCTGAATCACCGAAGGGGGCCCCCCCAAGAAGGCTTCCCATGCTATGGCCTCCTCTTCCCTCAACTGGTCCTCCCAGGGGACCCACATAATATACTCCCCCACATACATTCACCCTCTTCTCCCATCAGGACCAACTGGACTGTGCTGACCCCACCCAGGACTCTGGGGGATTAGAAACATGTGGCCATGATTGGGGCAGTTAGGAGCCTAAAAGCATTGCTATCAGGGTGGGGAAACCTGAAGCTGGGGATGTAGCTCGAGAGCCTGTTGCCAGGGCTAAGGGGGTATGACAGCGAGTATGACACCATAGCGGGGGGGCCTCACAAGCTAGTGGCCCCACCTTCAGCATACAATGGGTGTGGGCACGCCATTAAAGTCAACCCACCCAATACAGATTAAGTAGAGGGTCTTACCTGAGCACTGTAGGAGCCAGAGGTAGGAATGTCAAAGGTATGTCATCCACCACAACTGTAAAAAAAAATAGAAAAGGGGTCACAAAGGATCCATAGCTCTTAAATGGTACAGTAAGGATGGAAAGAACAGGTTAGTCATAGAAATATACTTACCTAATATTTAGGAGTCGATGCCCAGTCAGACAAGTCAAATAAAATAAAATTAGGTTAGCTGGGGAAAAAAAAAACAGAGGAGAAATGAAGTGTGGTTTGGGAGGGGGCTCAGCCAAAAAACCCTGTGCTCCTATTGGTGGCCCTGTGACCAGTATTGTACTGGATAGCTAGGTGGGCTAGTAGGCCTGTTGGTAGATAAAAGAATGGTACTGGTAGTCTTACAGGCTAGGAATGCCATTGGGAGGTGGGGCTACAAAGTAAAATGGTAGCCAAGATTGTATAGTACCCTGTGGCTAAGGCCAATTTTCCTTTGAAATGAATTAGTACCCTTCTCTGGGGTCTAGTGGGGGCTTTGTGAGCCCTATAGTTTTATATAGGTGCTGCTGATGCGGAATAGTGGCCGGAGGAGAATACGCTTGGGTTGCACCTGCAGCCAGCCACATAGCACAATCGTAGTACCGTGAAAGTGTCTATGGGCACATGTAACTTAGCTCACAGATCTCAGGCTGTGGCCCACTCTGCATGGGTGGAAGGGGAAGAGAGAGAGAGAGAGAGAGACACTGGAGAAAGGATCCAGAGGGAAGTGGAGGAGGCAATAATAGAAGTGCCTCCCCACTCACCTTCCCAAACCATCACTTCAGAAACAGAATGTATTTATGCCCCAAGGGGCTGAAGCAACAGGAAGGAGTAGGCCATGGAAGAGCCACATCTCCTGACTACAACAGCAGTTTTTAAAGTTGGGTCTGGAAGACGGCAGGAGCTGCCATGGAGTGAAACCACTTCCACAGTAATGCTGCAGCCAGGAAGGGAGTGCAGAGGTGGCAGGAGCTGCAAAGGAGTAAAAGTAACCACTCCCATGGCAATAGTAAAGCCGGGATGAGAGGGTTGGTTGTAAAAATGGGAGAAGAGAGGATGGCTAGGATGGGGAAGGGGGTTGAAAGAATGGGAGAAGAGAGGATAGCAGAAGTAGCAGTGACAGGTGTTTATTTATTTAGAAGAGATTCACCAGGAAAACAACATGAATTATTAACAGCTCATTTCCAGCAGCATCCTGGGGTTGGGGGTGAGGTTTCATAGGAAGAAGCATGAGACAATCATTTAGAAGAAAGACATAACAAGTAGTAGATAATCAAGAACTAGTGCAGCGTGCAAAATATATACATTTCAGTTACAGACCAGTAAACAAACATGAATATGTGTTACATCACAGTCTCATGGTGAGCAGAGCATTTTTGGATAGGACAGTTGACTTAAACCAGGTGATAAAGTGTAGAGAGACTGATAGTACTTTGAGATTGTAAGGAGGCGTAGGAGGTAATTGCTTGGTTGGGATGACAGTAGCCAAGTGCTATCTGATTGACACAGAGTTAGACAGCATTTAAAATACCTAGGGTGGGTGTAGTAGAGAGCAGACAGGCTCAGGCCTTCACCCCCCCCCAGGTGCTGAGATGGTGACATGGAAGCCAGCATTAGAAACGATAGAGGAGAAAGGTGGAAGAGGATAGAGGGACATGGACTAGGGTTGGGGTTGCTAGGGATAGTGGGAGGTAGGAGGGGTTGTTAAGGAAGAATTGGGGTAGAATGGTGGAAAAAGAAAGGAAGCCATTGCTTGGAGCCCACTCCAGAGGGAGCAATCTTAGACCTGGTTCTCTCAAATGGAGATGAAGAGAGGATCACATATGTAGAAGTGGGTAGCCATCTGGGAACTAGCGACCATCGAACAGTATGGTTCACAATAAACACAGCAATAGAGTCAAGCCATACAAAGACAAAGGTACTGGATTTTAGGAGGGCTGACTTTACCAAAATGGGTGAGTGCTAAGGAATGCACTAGCAAATGGGCAGGAAGGAGGGGTGGAAGAACAATGGGTAATAATAAAAACTGCCATCACAGAGGTAACAAGCCTTCGTGTAAAGCAAATAAACAAAACGAAACGAGGTAAGAAACCATTATGGTTCTCAAAGGAAGTGGCAGTGAAGGTTCAAGAGAAAAAGAAAGCATTCAGGAAGTACAAGGAATCACAGAAGGAACAGGACAGAGAACTGTATCAGTTAAAGCAAAAGGAAACTGGAAAGGCAGTCAGAACAGCAAAGGCCCAAACCGAGGAAAAGATAGCCCACTCAGTTAAGAAGGGGGATAAAACCTTTTATAGGTACATCAGGGAGCGAAGGAAGACCAAGGGAGGGATAGTGAGGCTTAATAAAGGGGAGTGAGAGAGGGTGGGCAGAGGGTGACTGTGAAAAGGCAGAGATACTAAACAAATATTTTTGCTCAATATTTACAAAGGAAGAGGGGGAGGTACCTAAAACAAACAGTAGAAACACTCTGGACACAGAAGTTGATACCAGCCCATTTACAGAAGAAAGGGTTCTGAAAGAGCTCTTAAAACTGAAGGTGGACAAAGCAATGGGGCCTGATGGGATTCATCCCAGAATTCTAAAAGAACTAAGGGTAGAACTAGTGACACCACTGACTACCCTCTTTAACAAATCATGAGAGGATGGGGTGGTACCTGAGGACTGGAGGAGGGCAGATGTGATTCCCCTTCACAAAAATGGGAGCAAGGCAGAAACAGGAAACTACAGACCTGTTAGTTTAACCTCAGTGGTAGGGAAAATGATGGAATCACTTCTGAAGGAAAGAATTGTTGAGTATCTAGAGGCCAGAGGGGCACAGGACCCAAGGCAGCATGGATTCACAGCAGGAAGGTCATGCCAGACAAATCTGATAGATTTCTTTGACTGGGTGACCAAAGTAGTTGATCAGGGAGGGGCTGTGGACATGGCCTACCTAGACTTTAGCAAGGCATTTGACACAGTCCCACACAAAAGATTAATATACAAGTTAGCCAGCCTGGGAGTGGGTCCCAAGATGACAGCCTGCGTAAAGAATTGGCTGGAGAATAGGACACAGAGAGTAATAGTAAATGGAGTCCACTCTGAAGAAAGGGGGTTATTAGTGGGGTACCGCAGGGTTCAGTATTAGACGGTCCTCTTCAATGTCTTTATGTTTACATTGCAGAGGGACTGGAAGGAAAAGTATGTCTCTTGCAGATGACACAAAGATCTGCAACAGAGTTGATGCACAAGGTGGGATGGAAAGGATGAGAAGGGACTTGGCAAGGTTAGAGGAATGGTCACATGTATGGCAGCTTAGATTCAATGCTAAGTAGTGCAAGGTAATGCACCTGGGAAACAAAAACTCAGGGGAAGAGTACACAATGGGGGGTGAGATACTAACAACAACAAAAATGGAAAGGGACCTGGGGGTAGTCATATCAGATGACATAAAGGTGGGCAAGCAATGTGAGAGGGCAGCAAGGAGGGCTGGGGGATACTGGGATGCACAGGGAGAGGCATCACCAGTAGAAAACAAGAAGTTATTATCCCTCTGTACAGACAGCTGGTGAGACCACATCTGAGTACTGCGTGCAGTTCTGGAGACCCAATCTCTGCAAAGACATAGACAGGATGGAAGCTGTCCAGAGGAGGGCAACTAAAATGGTGCAGGGTCTGCACCGGAAGACATATGAAGAGAGACTTAAGGAGCTTAATATGTATAGCCTCGAGGAAAGGAGGGAGAGGGGGGACATGATAGAAACTTTCAAGTACCTCAAGGGAATCAACAAAGTCCAAGAGGGTAGCATCTTTCAAAAAAAGAGGTGTGCAAGAACAAGGGGGCACAATTTGAAGATAGAAGGGGGGGCTCAGAGGTAATTTAAGGAAATATTTTTTCACAGAGAGGGTTGTGGATGTATGGAATGGCCTTCCAGAGGAGGTTGTGGAGTCAAAAACAGTGGTGGAATTCAAGCATGCATGGGACAGTCATAAGGCAATTCTAGGGGTTGGGGGTAGGAAGAAGTAGGCTGCTGGTTAACTAGGATCTGCAGCTTATCCATCAGGTAGGGAAATGGGCAGACTGGGTGGGCCAAGCGGTCCTTATCTGCCACCAAATTCTCTGTTTCTATGTATGTTTCAAGAGACAAAGAACCCTGCAGTGGCAGGGGGACTGGGAGCTGGCAGAGGAAAGTAAAGTCAGACTAAGAGGAGAGATATAGGAAAGCCATGGCTTACACCCTCTTCAGGATGCAAAGAACCCTGCAAGGGGTTGGGGGCTGGCAGAGGAAGGAGGAACATAGGGCTGAGAGGAGATGGAAGCCAGTGCCAACACCCCCTTCAGGATGTGGAGAACTCTGCAGAGGGATGCAGAGCTGGCAGACAAAAGTATTGATGGTCTAAGGGAGGGAGGAGGGAGGATGGGAGGGGGTATGTGGAAGGGTAACATAGAAGGGAAGATAAGGAAGTGGGAAGCCAAGCCTTCACCCTTCCAGGATGCAGTGAACCCTGCAAGGGGATGAGGATCTGGTAGAGGAAAGTGGATTTGGGGGGGGGGGGAGAGAGGTGTTGCATAGTTTAAGCCCCACTGTGCCTTTAGGAATGCCAGAGGGCCAAATATTATAGTAAAGGGCTACAGGATGCAGGCAAGATTGAGCGCTCCTCAAGTGGAGTGACACAGCCATCTGCAACTTCAGTCAATCCTGAGGGGGTCGGTACCTGAGCTGGGGAAACAGGAGTTTACATTAGGCCGGGGAGAGCCCAGAGGTAGCTGTGGCAGCAAGCAGAAGCCCAAAAGGGCATTAAAAAAAAAAAAATTACACAAATATATTGATTTGATTGTGGCTACCGGGGGGTGGGGGCAAGCAATCTTCCAGGTGAACTCCAGGCAGGCCATGTTTAGGTACTCAGAGAGTCTCTTGCCCGAGTACTAGGGAGCCAGAGGTGGGTCTTAAAGGGAAAATGTCCAAGGGACCTGTAAAATATAAATATAAGAAAAGGGGTCAAAAAGGATCCACGGTTCTTAGACAGTAAATAGGGTGAAAAGAATAAGTTGTGACTAGAATGATACTTATCTAATGGGGAAGGAAGGAGTCAGCATCTTGGCATACCTGTAAAATAAAGAAAATTAGGTTAACATGGAGAAAATACAATAACAAGAGAAGAAATAGAGAGCCAAGTGATACAAGAGATACAAGAGGTATTGGACAGCACAGAAGGAAGGAAAACGGGACCTTTAGATTGAAAGATTAAAGTTGGGACAAAGCAGGAAAATGGACATACATAGAAAGTAAAGAATAAAGAGAGAAATGATGAGAAAGAGTAGAGAAAGTGCTATTTGTGAACATCCTCAGTTAAAATCCATTAGTGCTCTCCATGGCCAAGTGTCCAGTATTTTAGAATGACGAAACTTGTGTGCTAGAGGAGCCTCTTATTACGTTAATGGCTTTAATGAAATAGGAAAAGGGGAAATTGTCTCACCAAGATTGGCACACTAAAACAAAGCTTGTTTCCAGGTACAACCTGAGAGCACAAGTGGGGCTGTGAAATTCAAATACAGGTCTCCAGGTTTGCATCTCAGTGCCCTAAACCACAGTGCTATATTGCCTCTTAAAAAATAAAGTTAGCACTGGCGGTCCTGTGGGCTTGGGATGCCCTAGGAGGCTTGCTCCCTAGAACTGGTAACCCAGGTAGGCTAGTTCTCTGGAAGCCAGTGATGCTAAACAAAGTCAGAACCCCTCCCTGGGGTCTGGGGGGGGGGGGTGCTCCCGTGGCCCTGATTTTGTGCTGGAGAGCAGAGACAAGAGTAGAAGGAGGAGGACAAGCTGGGGCTGGTACAGCAGCCATCTCTCTAGCATGAACACACTAAAAGTGAACATTTCTGCCGACACTTCTTACTCTCAGCCCATATAGGGCTCAGTTTGCAGTCTGCTCCATATGGGTAGGACCGGGGAGGTAGAAGCTCAGTGGGAACTGGAGAAGGCCATGGTAGGAGTGCCTCCCTCCACCTTTCTGAACCACCACTCTAGCAGAAATTTTGAGGGCTTGGGAGGTGGCAGGAGGAAGCCAGAAATAGAGCCATACTCACTGCTAGTTAAGGCTCCCAGTTTGGAGCAGGAAAATAGCAGGAACAGTCAGCAGTCAAAGCTGCACCATGGCAAAATGCAAAGTGCCTGGCCAGTGGCCAAAGCTTTTTTTTTTTATATATATATATATAAAATTAGAACCTGTCCATGGTGTCTAGTGGGGGCTCCCCAGGCAGATATTGTGTTGGACAGGCAGGAAGGGAGAGGAGGAGAGCAAGCTTGGTCTGCTGTAGTAGCTATACCTGTAGCAGACCATGCTAAAAGTGAAAGTGTGACCAGCCCACTGACGCAGCAGAAAGAGTCACCACTGTGATGCTGGCGACCAGAGTTCGGAAATGAACTTCGGAACCGGAGGGCCAGTCCGGAAGAGAAGGCTGGAGCATCCAGTGACTGCTTGCCTTTTCTTGGGGGGGGGGGATTCGGTGCCTACTGTCCCCTGGTGGAGGTCGGGGTACAGCAGTGCACCTGGTCCCACTAGCTAAGTAGCATGACAGACACTGGCATCTGCCTTGCAACCTGGACATCATGCTCCTGTGAGAGAAAAATGTGGAAATGGCCCACTGGTTGGTCAGGTGATGACCCCCTAGACCCTCGACGCCGGAGTACCTGAGCCCTCATCAGCTGCCTCAGTAGCACCCAGGACCATATGGAAGGCCAGTAAGGTTCATTCCCCTGCAAAAGGTAGGGGACCCACCCGATGAAGGGATACATCTGGGAACCCTGGGACTGGATGCAGTGTGGAGCAGTGGGGGCTGGGGGCTGCCAGGGTGGGAAGGTCCATGTGGGACCTGAAAGAGGGACTGACCAGTGTGCAGGTGGGTCAGGAGCAAAAAAAAAAAAGTATAATACCTTAATGATGGGCGGTCTTCCAACAAGTCCCAGTGCCCCCAGTAAGGCAATAAGATGCCCAATATAGTTTAGGAATCAAGCGTGGGGGTAAATAGGGTAGGAGGATCCCCACAGAATAAACTGCTTGCCTCCCAATTTAAAAAGTCCCCCACCGTACCACATTCTCAGGGATGGTGGCATGAGTTTATGCCATCCCAGAGGTCTAGCTCATGCTTTAACATTCTTAACCTCAGACTCCTCAACTGTTAATGTTTCTCTTTTCTCACAGTCTCAGTCCCTTGCTGATTTATCAGCTTCTTAGACCAGCGAGAATATATTTGTTCCCCCACACAGCTTATTAACCCAGAACTTAACACACAATAAAAGGACAGTATTAAAGGAAGGGAAAAAGCCAGCCTGGTGGCGCTGAAGATTGAGCCATCAAGTCCAATGGATTGGTCCCCTCTCCTTGAAGGGGGGCAGCACAGTTCCATGATGCTAGTGACTCCCAGCAGAGGCTGGGTGCACTGCAGTCAGGAACCTGGGGGCAGGGGGGAAACATCCGCAAACATCCTGTGGGCAGACGCAGGAGCATGCTCACTGCTCACTGGACATCACTGCATGTCCGTGTCTTGGGAGGGGGCGCACCAGAACAAGGAAAAGCCCCGGCAACTGCAAGGACGGTAGTGGGCCTCTAGGAAAACCTCACCCTCAAGCACTGGACTTGACCCGTCAAGGATCTTCAATTTCTCCTCCTCTCAGCCTGGCAGCCAATTTGGAAGAGTGCCTGTAAGTGGGTGGCATGGCGGCCCTACCTTCGGGGGGGTGCCAGTGTTCAGGAGTGGGGTTCTGAGTCATGGGGGGGTTCAGGCAGGGTGGAACATGCCATTCTGACAGGTTATTCCTGAGGTAGATCACAGTAGCCAGCAACTGGAGGAAAAAGGAATTTAAAAAAAAGAGGGAAGGAAGGGGAGGAACCACACCACCGCTGGTTTGTGTTTACATGGGGGGTGGGGGCTGTGCAATGTTCCTGATGGCTTTCTGGTGTTTTATATGGTAATTCTGCTGGGCCATGAGTCGGGTACAATTGACCGAACATGCTGGGTGCATGGGGGTTAAAGCAGTGCAGGCAGAGCAACATGTCTGCACGCTAACCCAAAACACCTGCAGCTGGTTCATGAACCCTCACAAACAGGGAACACACTGCGGCACTGCAGAGAGATGTACAATGCTCTGGCAGCCATTTACACTGCTGGATTTGTACCATTGTAATTCACCTGCACCACTCACAATGGTGCAGATCCAGTAGTGTAAACACAGCTTTTAAGCACAGAGGAGTTCCGAATGTTCAATAAGGGCTAGCAAGACGGCAGCAATTATGTTTCTTTACTTTCTGTTTGCAGTGACAATTACCACATAAAATGGGGTGAAAGCTGCCATTATCCTCCACTTGGGGCTTGGATCAGCATAACGAAGCCTGTCACTCAAAGTGATCCTGAGGCAGCAAGACACATACAGGGCAATGGGCAAGTCAAGCTGTCCCATGGACAAAGAGAGGAAAGTGACCATTATTCCTGTACACTGCATCAATTCATGCAAGACATGCAAAGCCACCAGATATGCCATGTAGGAACCAACAGCCAGCTATCCACTTGAGTGTGACAGCTTCCAGTTTTTCTGGGTACAGACATGGCCGGGAGATAGACGGTGGGCAGACAGGGCCCATCAATACCCACCCCGTTCACTCTCTGTCTCAACCCATTGCTTTGTAAACATTTTTTTCTCTGCTTTTATTTGACTATTTCCCTGGACAAGATAAGTTAAGAGAACCACCTCTTTTAAGTTGTTTAAATCTAGACTGCCTAGGAATAGTTAGTTCTTGTAGGTTACCACCTATCCGGATTTTAACAGGACAGTCCTGATTTGAGCAGGGTACCATGAAAAATGCTACATGTTCTGACTTTATAGTACAGTATATAAAGTATTACTTCCCCCTAAAAGTTGCAGAAAACTATATTTTAAATAAGAAACCATAGCAACAAATAAACTACAGCACTTTGTCTTGGATTGTGATTATTTTCAGAAACTAAGTATTTTGCATTGGTGGAGATTACAAATTGACCTGTTAAAAATCATGATTCAGCAAGTGTCCCACTTTGGGCATCTTAAAAGGTGGTAACCCTTAATTTCTTGGTGTTCCAGGGCAAAAATATTAGGTTTATTGTCTTTTACACACTAAGCCCCATGCTGGTTTTATTTAACAGTTTCAGGATGGCCGTTTTGCATATAGCATACATCTACCTCAGTAAGTGTACAGTAAACAAGTTAAAGGTCAGTTGGTTTGCAATCTGCCTCATTTTTTTAGCAGTTTGGTGTTGCTGAGTGAGTTGTATTTTCTGACTTTTCTAGGTAGTAAACGCAATTTTTCTTTTTTTTTTTTTTTTACAACGTAGGAGGTTCAAACTGTGAAGAGCGCGGGTAAATCGGCGATTGTGTAGGGAGTCGGACCACCCAGGTTGCGTAGCGCAAAAACTACGGGAATCACACGCCGCTTTCTGCTGTAAACGTAAGCTTAGCGTAACTTACATAATGAGACACGTGTGTCAACTGTCCCAGGTATCACAAATAAAATAAATTATCATGAAAAAGTGTAAAAAACAAACATAATAGCAGACTTAATCAATGTATTTAACCTTTCATGGGGGGGGCTGTGCCCCCCATAGTTCGGGCTCTCTCTGCTCGTAGGTATGCAACATGACGTTTGCTCATTGTCAGTTACACATTAAGCGCAGCTCCACCGCTGGCCGACAAACTATACCATTACCGGTAAATCAATAAGTAGAGGCTCACTAGAGAGCGATAGGCAACGACAGCTGCAGACTGGGCCGCTTCATACCAAGGAGCTTCTTCCTGTCTAGAAGCCAGACAGTGCTACAGTGATTTATGTACTCCAGTATGCGAACTCTAAGAAGTCGGGAAGGGGGGGGCGGCAGAGCAACAGTAAGATTTAAAAGCTGCAAAGCATTTGTCACAGAGTGAATGCACAGCACTAAACAGACCTTACAAGCTGTCCCCCCCCCATTTCATTCTCCCTCACAGCTGCTCAGTTCTGTAAAAGATTGAGAAATCTTACCTACAAGCTGCTCCGTGAATGTGACATGATGAAACAGTAATCCAACAGCCACTTGCTTCAACAACTACCACAGAGCAGGAGAAAAACTGCAGTACGTCTCGCGAGAGTCTGTTTGAATTTTGCTATCTGTGAAACCCATACAGTGGCTAATCTCGCGAGACAATCAGGGATGGGAAGTCTCACGAGACTAGCAATTCAGACATTTGGTGCTGGGATCTTGGAACAAAAGAGTGCTGTGAAAAGCAGATCTTTTTTAAAAAATGCTGTTTGTCACTCTGCAACCAAAAGGTTGTTAATGTGGACTGCATATATCACGTTGAAGGGAGCAGCTATAGACAGAAAAACTGTTTGAGGTGCACGTAGGGTGTAAAAAACAGGGAACAGTTAAAAAAGTTGTACAACTAAGTAGCTGATTTCCAGTAATTTGCAACTGGAAAATTTTGGCAGTTGGTGCCTTTTAATTTTTAATTTTTGTTTTATTTTTGCTATAAGCCTCTTATTAGTTCCTGCAGGGTCCCTTTTGGCTCTCTGCCACTCCCCACTGGCACCTAGAATTTTCAACAGTGGGGGTGGGGGTGCCTCAGTCGGAATATCACAGTAAATATACATGAGTGGGATTGGAGGTTGTGGGCATCACTGGGCACAGGTGTAATTCTATTTACTACACAGGTGTGGGGGGGGGAGCACTAGCAAAAGGTACAGCTGCACTCGGATTGGATAATTGTGGGGCATAGCAGTGCAGTCCAGCCTTGGTCCCCATGCAAATATACAATGGGTATGCAAATGGTCCCTTAGTGCCTTGCATGCCCAATTATGGGCTCATTTGTGTGGGTCTTTTGAAGATGTCAAATTGCATTTGGGTGCAAGCCATTTTGGCACCCTGTTGCAGGAGTGCAATCGAGAATGCACTAAGTAGTGCCAGTTCACTACTCGATTGAATCAGCAAGGTCTTTCAAGCATTTGCTAGGTTGTGAGCAAAATGAGGTGCTCATTTTGTGCATATAGAAAGGGAAAGGGTAACTTTTTTAACCACACACTAAGCCAAAGCATGTTTCCATGTGAAACCTGGGAGCGCAACTAAGGACTTGCTCAGGGCTGTAAGTGGGTGATGATGGGGGATTCAAAACCAGGTTTGCAGCTCAGTGCCTTTACACTAAACTGCCTCCTGAGACTAAAGTCTCAACAAAGCACAAAGTGCAGCGCAATACTTTGCACTGCACTTCAGCTTTCCCCAGCGGTCCAATTTTGTTATTCACAGTCGGATAATGCACCTTAATGTCCAGCTGTGAGTAGCGGCTTGGTTGAGCCAACGCTAACCCAGTGGCCCAGCAATAACCACTCCCCAATGCAGCCTGGGTCTGACCCAGGAAAGCATCAGGCAATGGATAATGCAGTTGCACTAATTGGCAATTTACAAAAGCATCCATGCGAATGAGCCCGTCAGGCATGCATGGTGCTTAGAAGCCATCAGCATGCCTATTATGGGCTCATTAGAATGGACTGCAGGCTGGCTTGCACCTCACATTGCCCAGACTGGGGAGCTACCCCTGTTGCTAATGGCTTTCCTCATCCCACCAACCCCACACTGGCATATGCCCTAGTATACAGTGGGCCACCCCACAGCTGACACCCATCCTGTTATGACATAACAGTGTCACTGGTACTCTGGCGGACCTTCCCCCCATGCAACACCAAGCCTGGTGAGTAATTGAAAGGTTCATGGCAGTGTAGTGGTCCCTACCCCCACCCAACTCCCAGCCCCATACTCTGTGTACACATCCCTGGTAGTCTATGTACTTGCGGACAACCTTTTAATAAAGGAGTTACTCGAAGACCAGAGGGCACAGAATGAACCAGATAGGGTAGATTCAAAGGAAACATAAGAAAGTACTACCTCACAGAAAGAGTGATGGCTGACCAATTAACCTACCTATTGTACCACCACAGACCCTACCTAGTCACGACTTATTCCCTCCCTATCTCAGCCCCTTGTGATGCCCCTATATGCCTGTCCCAAGCCTTCTTGAATTCTGCTACAGTTTTTGCCTGTACCACATTTGTTGGGAGGCTGTTCCATGCATCCACCACTTTTCTGTGAGGAGTGCTTTCATACATTTCCTCAGTATCTATCCTATCTAGTTTCATTCCATGCCATCTGGGCTTCAGTTAACTCATTTTCATAAAAATGCTATCCACATGTAGCATGTGTATACCTTTGAGGTACTTGAAAGTTTCTATCATGTTCCCCCTCTCTCTCCTCTCCTCTCCTGTTCTCCAAGGAGCACATATTCAGGTCATTTCCTCATAGGTCATTCTGTGCAAGCCATGCACTATCTTTGTTGCACTCCTCTGAACTGCCTTCAAGCTGTCTGTGTCTCTCGGGAGATGTGTGGACTGATTCTCAAAGAGGGATTTCATCGGTGCAAGCTGCATCAAACAGCAGCTTGTGCTGAAGCCCGTTGTGCAAGGGACCCTGCACCAGATTTGGGTACAGAAGGGGACCCAGCACTAAGTCCCCACACCTGCAGTAATCCCTCCTGTGCAGCAAACACAAAGCACACAGAAAGGGCCTGCTGCAGGCTCCTTGTGGCAAATGCAAGGGGTCCCTCCATGTCCAATCCCTGAGAAATACCCATCCCTGGTAGTCTATTCCACCCATCAAGCCCCGATTGCTTGTCATGTATGTGAAATATTCTCTGGTAATCAGCACCCACCCAGCCCTGATAGCCCATCATGTATAGTAAATATTCCCTAGTGGTAACTTCCCCCCAAGCCTCGATCACCCATCATACATATTAAATATTCCCTGGTAGTAAATCCCGACCCCCATGCCCGGATCACCTGTCATGTCTATTAAATAATCTCTGTTAGTAAATCTCCCTCCAGCCCAGATTGCCAATTATGTTTATAACATATTCCCTGGTAGTCAATTCCACACACCACCAAGCCCCGATCCTCTATTATGTGACAATCCCATATACCTGTGGTCTAGTGGACCCCCACAACCTACACTACCCAACCACCCTGCACCCCCATTCCATAATGGAGCCAGGGACTGGCATAGCCCACTGCTCATTACCATGGCCAGTCACTGACTAAGCTCTGAATAAGCATGTATTGTGTACGGTACACACTCAGTGAGTGACAGCAGCTGCCACTCACTGAGTGTGTACTCTGTGCAGTACATGCCCATTTAGAGCTTAGTTGGCAGCTGGCCGTGGTGGTGAGCAGTGGGTTGTGCCAGCCACTGGCTCCATTATGGAATGGGGGGAGTGGGGTGATTGGGCATTGCGGGTACCAGGACCATTTGCTGTTGTTATACAAATATTGAGAAAAAGATGCCACTGAAATGAATGAACCGATATACCATGATTGGCCATGTTGCCACCAGACAAATAGTCGTGGGCATTATAGTGTGGAGAAATGGTAGCGGGGACATTAACATGCCGGACAAGATGTCGCAATTCAAAAAAGGTGCTATTACAGAAAGTCGCGGTTAAAATGTAGAAACTCGGACACAAAGTTGCAAATAGTAGTATCGAGTTGCTCCAAGAGTAAGTGAGTTATTGTTTAAAGTACGTTACTCGCCTTATAGTTTTACCATTTTAAGCTTGGTAAGTTGCTAGATGGCAAGGCGCTTAACATCTTTAGTTGGTGCTTTTTATACTTGTATGTGTAAATTACGAGGACTCAGGAACTCGTTAGGTTTGGTCTTAGCTAGACTGCTTAGGAATTAATTATATACCTCCCTGAACATTGGTTTGTATCTATTTTTCTTTTAATTTTGGCTTTTTAATTTTTTACTAGCGCATTTTCACAATCCCAGGCTTACCATTATCCTCCCAATCTCGAAACCACCAAGGATAGATTTAGCGGGATCCCTGCACAGGTAATTACTGCAAGCAATGGGTGGGTGACTAGAAAAGTCTAAACTTGGCCAGAGCCTGTTGTCTAGTGACATCAACTGGAGTTCCAAGCTGGAAAAGTGAGCATACTACAGTGCAAAGCTGCTACTGCTTCTCAGTGTTACTGAAGCCCTTGGCAAGAATGGATAAGTGAACGTTTTGTGCTGAGGTAATCCCAAGGAAGAGATGGAGTGGAATTTTAACAGTATAGTTACCTGTTTTGGCTTTGCTTTACATCTCAACTATGACTGAAAGTTAACAGTATTCGGTACTTTTGTTTTTGTCATTGGAATCATTCACACGGCTTAAGGGGGTTATTATTCTGTCACTTATTTTTGTTTGCATGTTCTGGTGGTTTTATAGTGTTGTTAGATTGTTGTCGCGGGATAATTCATTATATTGGTGACGGGTTGTCCACGACTTAAAAACTGGCAACAGAATGTCTTCACAAATTATAGACCGCTCCAATTTAACCACAACCATTTAAACCACGGCTTTCTATCCGTATGCCCGATATACATTTCAAAGGCCCCATTCATTTCAATGGTGATTTTCCTGGTCATTGATGCTGGGCTAGTGAAAATCCTGTTGGGCTGGTGGATTTTTCTAGTTTCTAACCTTGACAGCTAGTGGTTGAAAAAGTTATTTTTGACCTCTGTCAGAGCGTGGTGGCCAGCTGTGGGGAGGGGACTGTCCCATATCTCTCTGGATCCATTCACATATCGAGACTGTGTAGTACGGTATGGTCTGCATGCCCATTGGCCCATGCTGTGGACCAATGGGTGTACAGCTGTACTGTATGCTGTCAGTTGGCGGGCAGCCGGACTGCTGGCGGGTGGGGAGCTGCCGCCAGCTGCTGACCGTGGGGAGCAGGGTGGCGAGGCTCAGTGGGCGGGTGGGGAGGGGGACCGCTGGACCACCAGGAATAATTATAATGTTATTTATTATACCTATGCCCGCGATCGGGCTGGAAGCGGTCCACTGGACCACCAGGGATATTGGACGTGTATTCTTATTTACTTATGCCCGCAATTGGGCTGGAAGCGGTCCGCTGGACCACCAGGGATATTGGACGTGTCTACAGTTATACATATGCCCGCGATCGGGCATTGGGGCACTTTGCCGTGATGTGCAGGGGGCGTCGGTCCCCAATGGCTGCAGCCTGGCAGGGCGCCAGGTGCAAGTCACCGGGGATCGGTGCACCTGCATGCAAATGGGGCCATAATGACATGCTAATGGCCCCATTTGAACCTTGCATGCATTATGGCCCATTTGCATATTCACCACTGAATATCGCGGTTCCTGCACCTAGCGCAACTGCACTTGTGCTGGCGCATCCCCCTGCACTTCTCTTGCCACTTGTGCTGATGTAGTGCCACTGCACAATGCGGTAGGACATGTTGCCACATTCAACAGTGCTGAGCTATGGCACAGCACCATTGAATATCACCCAACACACTCCCTGGTGCATCCCAGTTGCGCTGCTCCCAGGCTTGCGCCCCTGTCTGGCGCACTCTGAATATCCCACCCCAGATTTTCAAAGGACATTTTTGTAATAAAGGAAAAATGTCTCCTGTCTCTCGGTGGTGGTGTGGTAAGAGTGGAGAGATGAGCATCTGTTTGAAACCCAGGAAGGACCCCAAGTTCAAGACCCCAGCGATGACCTCCCATTGCCTGTAGCACAGAAGGACCCATCTACAACCCTTCCCTCTGCCAGCAGACCTCCCAGCACCTCAGTCTTTCTAATGGGCAGATGGCAGCACAGACAACCAGGTGCTGATGACAGAATTGATTATAATTTTAACATACACAAAAAAAAATACATCAGTGAGGAAGGAACAGAAATACAATCAGACCAAACAGGTGCATCAGAAAATTGGTCCGGGTAGATACTGCACCCTGGGACCTCAGTTCCACCACCCAGTAGCCACAATAAAAAAAAAGGAAGCCGGGTGGAAGTGCGGCTCCCCGGTCATTCTGCTAACCCTCTCCAGAAATGGAGGCATCCCAGGCAGTGGTGGTGAGTGGGCCGAGTGCCCGATCTTGGTTTCTACACATTTCACAGGCACTGGGAGGGGGTAAGGGAATGAAGGGGAAATTAAAGGGACAAAGCCCCTAAGAAGTAGGAAAAAAGATTAAGGGAAACATTTAAAGAACCAGTGCCCCATTAAGAAATAGAAGAGCACAGTGGGCTCCCTGGGTGAGCTGCCAGCACTGAGGGTGAGGAAAATGTACAGGAAACAGGCCGAATGCACAGAGAACAAGGCCTCCAAAAGTGTCCATGGGTTGCTGAGTTCTTTTTTCTCAGTTTTAGTTTGTTATTCATTGTTATAGTCAAATGTGGCTCCAGAACAAAGGCTATGCAATATCCTAAATACTAAAGGAAAGACGGGTGTCGTACCTGGAGGACAATGGCCTCCAGGAAGTGAGGCAACATGGGTTCATTTCAGGAAAGTCTTTTCAAACCAACCTGATACAATATTATGACTGGGTGACAGGTGAACTGGATAAGGGTCATGCAGTGTATGTCCTTTACTTGGACTAAAGCAAGCCTCTCCATTCGGTGCCTCATGGGTAGCTTGGGGGGAAGCTAACTGGTGTAAGGATAGGGGCAACAATGACAAACTGGATTAAAATTTGGCTGAGTGGAAGGCTGCAATGGGTGGTGGGAGGTGAGCTCTCAACTCCAAAGCTGGGGACGAGTGGAATGCCACAGGGCTCCATGCTGGGACCAGTATTATTTAGGCTCTTCATATCAGACATTGCTCACAGGGTAGTGAGCAAGGTAAGTCTGTTCGCAGACAACACCAAAATGGGAGCAGTGGTGGATGGAGGGGAAGGATGGAAGCAGCTGCAGGGGGACCTAAGCAAGCTAGAGGAGTCGGTCAGAGAGGTGGCAGCTGGGGTTCAATGCAAAGAAGTGTAATATTATGCACTTCAGGGCGAAGAACCCAAGGAGAGAATACTGTTTGGGGGGGGCGATTATGCTGGGGATCACTGAGGAGGAGGAGGAGAAGGACCTTGGGGTAATGGTAACAGGGACCATGAACAACACTGCCCAGTGCAGGAGAGCAGCTGCAAAAGCAATCAAAATGCTGGAGTGCATAGTGAGGGGGTTTCATCCAGGTGAAGAGAGGTGATCTTGCTCCTTTACAGGTTGATAGTAAGGTCACACTTAGAGTATTGTGTGCAGTTTTGAAGGCCATACCTGAATCCTGTTATCAGGCTACTGGAGGGGGGTATAGGAAGGCAATGAAGATAATATGTGGAATGGTGGGGAGAGACTATGAGAGCAGGCTGAAAGACCTGAATATGTACACCATGGAGGATGGAAAGGACGGGGGACATGACAGAGATATTCAAGTATGTAAGAATCAATAAGGATGGGGAAGATGTGTTCTTTAAGCTAAGTGGGGGACACCAGGGGCATGGAGCTAAGAATGGGGAGATTTAGGGGAAAATGAGGAGACACTATTTCATGGAGAGGGTAGTAGCAAAATGAAATGCACTACCAGAATGGGTAATATCATGCAAAACTGGGAACAGATTTAAAAGGGCATGAGACACGGAGCAGGGGAGAGTGAAGGTGGGAGAGATGGGGGGGGGTGGCAGTGAGATGACAAAGGGGAGGGTTGAGGCAGCTGCAAACTAGGGATGATAGCTGAATACTCAAGCAGATTTAAATAGACCAGGTGGTCTGTGTCTGCTAGCACTTTTGTATGTTCGTATCCTCTAGAAACATGTCTTTCAGTACTGGAGCATTGATTGGGGAAAATATGGCTGCCCCAGGCAGAGGTATTAATCAAATGGGTAAGATTAGTAATCCTCCACCCCACCTGTTATTCTGTAACAGGAAAGTGGTTTGGGGTGCATAGTTGGTAATCATCCCCCGATCCTCCTGCCATTCAGTACCTTGGCAGTCAGGAGGGCGTAAGACTGCAATCCCCCCACCACATAGGACAGGTAGGATGATAGTGTTCCTTCTGATGGTTAAGAGTTCTGCAGGCAGTTCTAATATTGATCAGACATATCCAACTTTGTTCAGATAGAGTGAATGTTGTGTATTCTGGTAGTCCATCTTAAGTCCATCCTTTTGAGACTTGTGAAGCTTTGTGAATGACAAGGTACAGTACACATTGCAAGTTCATTGGTTGGCAAGATCCACCAATGGACTTCCAGGTGTACAGTAGCTGACATTCATAGACAGATCTGTCAGTGGGCGGCCGTGGCAGCATGCAGGTGGGTTGAGCTGCCACTGATGTTAGAACTGTGCCATGATGGGGGAGCGGGTTGGGGCGGAGGAGCTTGAGTGGGTGTGGATGTGGGTGTCTACTGGACCACCAGGTTGACTTAGGGGATTACGGCCAATGTGTGATCAGATGGAGCCAGTGGGGAGGGGGGCCTTTATTATTCCTTTGCCCCAGCAGTGTGCGGCATACAATGGGGGTGGCGGGCAGGGAGGTGGGTTCATATATGTTTTATTTACTGTTGCAATGTGGGGCATGCAGCCCGGGTGGTGGGCAGGGAAAGGAGCACAGTATTACCAGGGTGGGAAGGCTGCTGTGCTGCTGTCTACAGTACGGCAGACTGCCAGGGGGTGGACACCTATTTAATCTACTTGTTGTAGGGTTATTTTCCACTATTTTCTGCTCTTCCACTCAACCTCCGCCTGTCTCAGTCTCACTTTGGATTTAAAAGTGAATATCATCGTTATCTATCCTTAGCTGATGCTTGTACATGCCTTGACCCAACCTGAAGCTCCTGAGACTTACCAGTAATGTCACCTCTGCTCTAATCCAGCTCCAAGACTGTCTCCTCTTTCCCTGTCCATATTTTCCTTCTCTTTGTAAATAACGTCTTGACTACTAGCTCTCTTCCTTCTCGAACCTTGTTGCTGACCATCCACTGTTGTTTTACCAGTTACCACCCCGACCTTCCTTCTGTCAGTCTTTCTTGTTATGTTTGAACATTCCTCACATTTCTCTCTATATAACCTTACTATCATATTAACCCTTTCACTCCACAGGTCGGGTCTGTGGTTTCTGCACTTATTATATATCTTACTGCCATTATCTGTATAATGCTTGCCATTATTTTTTGTTGTTTCTACCCATTGTATTTTGTAGCACTGCTGTACTGTTCCTCTATTTGTATTATTGTACCCATGTTGCTGCTGTTCAACTGTTCTCTTTTTGTTGTACTCTCCTGGGTCGTGCCTGAAAATAGTCATTTTATGGCTAGTGCACCTACCCAGTTAACAAAAAAAAAATAAATAAATAAATAACATTTTGAGGAGGTGCAACTCCGGACTTGCTCTAGGGATACACCTCCAATGATGGTTGTGAATGGGGCTTTGCACCACATGTATGGGCACTCCCCCTGCACAACTCCTCCAGACACATTGCATAACATTAAGGGTGGTGTGTGGTGCACATTGGTCACCTGCCTGAATCGCGCCAGTGCTCAAGTCGGGGTTCTACCGGCACAGCTTAGATGCACTAGGTGCATGCCTTTTGTGAATCCTGCCCCTAGAATGCACCCTACTCCTGGATGAGTCCCTTATCAAGTAGTTAGTGGCTGCAAAATCTTCTAAGTTAAAATCTCAAGTAATTAATAACTAAGACATTTTTGCATTTCAAGTAAAACAACTGAGAAATTTTCTAAATCATAAAAACAACTAACGCTCAAGCAGAATTATGTTTAAGTAGAAAATTTCAGTTAATTCCTAGCTACAGTATTTTTCAGTCTCATCTCTCAACTAATGAATAAGTAAACAAAAAAATTCCCAACTAATTGCTAGCTGGCAAAAGTTAAACATTAGTTGATAAAAGCTCCTCAACCAATGGTCAAGCTTAATGCTTAACTTTTTAGTTAGCCATTGATTAATTAAAAGATAATCACTGGTTATTTGTTAACTTATGTTTTTTATGGGTGGTTAGTTGTTGTTGGGTATACTGTACTGTATACACATTTGGTTTATGTTGATATCTTGGAAAATGTATACAAAATCTTGTTTTATGTAATTTGCCAGTACAGACAATGTTCATGCAGTTCTTAATCAGTAAAGCCTGACTGCTGAAACTTATCATATGGCATTAATGTGTCTTTTCATTTAATTTGGAGGCACCAGGGTATTAGCTGCAACCACAGTAATTAATTAAATAAGTTGCAGCATAAGGTGCACTTTCATAAACAACTGAAAAATCCTATCACATGATTATAACGATGTTTTAATAGTGAACACATTTGAGTGAACCAATAAAGGCGATTGCATTAATAGAGACTGCCACTAAACAGTGAAAGGAAGGAAACAGCGACCATGGGTGACTTATAGCCCCACTATCCAGGTGCACCTTGGAGTAGGAATATTAGAGATAGGGGTTGGGGGGGCACAGCCCCCAATGGGGGTGTAGGGGGTGGAACCCCCCATATGCAATCATGTGTCAGTGTCAGTGGCTCAGTAGGTAGCACACTCACCTCTGAGGCCGGGAGATCAGAGGGCTGTGGGTTCAGTTCCCACATCTGGCACTTGGGTTAATATCCCAGTACTGACACTGTAGTGTAGCATGAGAGGGTGCTGCACTTGAGGTGCCATCTTCGGATGAGACGTTAAACCGAGGTCCCATCTGCCTGGATTGGTGGTAGTTCAGGTGGATGTTAAAGATCCCATGGCACTTATCGAAAAGAGTAGGGGAATTTCCCCGGTGTCCTGGCCAAATTTCCCTCATTCACTAAAAATGCCACCAACAGCTTAATCTGGTTCAAGGTCAGTTGGCATTCATCTGTATCCCCCTCCCCTGGGTCGTGCTTGAAAATAGACAGAATTTGTCTAGTGCACTTACCCGGTCAACAAAAACTAAATAATAAATAAATAAAAAAATGTGTTTAATTGAGAACACCTATAGACCTGTCCACCTGTCTGTAAATACGTGTGGCATGTAAGGACATTCACTTACGGCTGTGGAAGGAGGTGAGAGGATGTCTGCAGAGTATATCAGGAGTCAGAAGGGGATGCCCCTCATCCATCATGGTCACTGTTTTGGAACGTCACTATAGTTTGGATGCATTATTTTTGGACTCCCTATTAAAAAGACGCCATTTCGCCATTAGCCCATATTGGGTTGCCTTAATGACATAGAACCCTGAAAAATAAAGTTGATCCACTGAAAAGTAATGAATACAGCTAGAGCTAGATGAGAAATCAGTAGTGAAGGATTAGACAGCTTAAAGGCACAAAGTGTTCTGGGTACAAGCACCATGTATTTGAGTTTTAGAAGTCCTGCATAAGTGAACCACTCTAGAAGTGAATACCTATGTTCACCAACCAAAATGCGTGATAGTAAGCTTTTGGATTTTGCTAATGTAAGTAAGAAAACTTCTGCATGAGCTAGTTGAGAAAGATCTTCTGATTGCCTTTGGCTATTTGGGTATTACATGGACCAATCATGACAGCGTATATGGAAAGAGTTATCTGATGCTCATCAAGCACATTCGTCATCATTTGGACTGGGGGGAACTAGATGACTTTTAGAATAAGGGATTTTCAGAACTGACAGTGTTAAAGGGTCATATTTATCAGATTTTAAGGCAGTCCTACTGGTGAGGAAAATAAGGATAATGATAGAAATAAAGAGTGCATTAAGAACAGAAGACTTCAGATGGAGATGGAATGCTTACAGCTTTCACAAGAAATGGAAAAAAAAATGAAAGGAACAACAAACTAGGGCAAGAGAAAGTGGGGACAGCTGTATGACATGTCAATCAGAGCCAAAAAGGGAAAAGCAAGAAGTTGCCACCCTCTTCAAAAATGATTTGAAAATCCCAGGGAAGAAAGGTGCATCACAACAAAAGGACAAATTTAAATCTCAATAGTTTAGCCCACCAGATTCAAAACAGACTGAACAAAAAGTATTCTGAACTTGAAATTACTGATTCTGAAATCAAAGCTATCTTACCTGGACTGCTGTTATGTAATTATTCAGAAGGGCAAACCTGACATTGACCCTGCCTAAGCTCAGAGGAATCCATCAATTTTACTATTATAAGAAGGACACCACTGACCTTTATAATCAGTTAGCATTTACAGTTCAAGAACTAAATGAAACATCTCTGAATTTTCTAGTTCATGCTATGGACTTCCAACAAACACTTGTCTTTGCGTCAAAGGAAGTTGATTCACTGCCCAGTTATGCTCCTGTCCTGGTACAGGACAAGTTCTTACATTTAGTTCTCCCATGACTGGAGAAACAATATCAAGTCAGACATTCAAGCCTACTTTCAGAATAGAAATGTAACAGACAAAACTCTTTTTGAGTCCCTAAATATAGCATTTAGTAATTGCACAGGGAGGCAAAAACAATTGAAGGTTGAAAGCCATAGCAAGACCATTAAGGTAAATGCCATTCAGCCAGCTGAGGGCTACACAGACAGCAAGCTCAAGGTGAAGAAAGGCAGACCAAAAGGCTATTTTTATTATTTGAGATGAGAGAACTTTCATCAGGTTATCAATCCATTCCAAGAACTGAAGCCTGAAGCTGCTCTTATTAAAAGGTCTGTGTGTTCAGCCCTATTAAGAGATACTATGAATCAGTTTGCTACCATTTCCTCAATGATAGGTGATACAATACCATGACCATGTACTTAAGTGTGCTGTGAACAAGCTGTGAACAGCAGCAGGTGTGATCATTGATTCAAGTGTAGAATAAGTGAACATTATTGAGTCTGACATTGCATGAAGAATGCAAGAGTCTGCCAAATGTAGCAGGAAAACTTCAGGTGATCCTTCCATGGGACAGTGTGTAACTAGTAGTACACAAGAGTCTCTCCACTGTATATATGATGAAAAGAAATAACAGCAGGCAGGTGACTTAGAACACCGTTTCAAATGAAGACAATCTTCTATTGCTTAGTGACCTGCCAGGTTGCCCACTGGCAGGAACATAAGAATATATGGGATGCTATAAAAGATTTGAGTCATCTGAAAAGTTTTAAGGGGAACCTCATCTGCAATGATGGGGCCCAATGATTTTGGCCAGCTGGCTCATGTTCAGGGTAAGAGAGTAGGATAATTGGTGATGAACAAATGTCTTGAATGATGTGTTATTGAGGCTATTATTAATACATTCTGTATTCTTTGTCTGAAACCTTTGTTATTCTATTTCCTGTATGAACACCCTCTGACGTGCAGCCTTTGTAAATGAGTCTCTGATTCAAAGGTATTGTAATTTCTGAGACTTAAATAAATAAATAATAAATAAAATGGCATAAAAATGCAAGTCTTAGGGGATACCAGGGCACAAGTCAGCAACTTGGTTAAAAAAAGGTTTTTGGATGACAACTTTCCAGGGTCAGGGTTTGCACCATAATAGTGCTGTAACTGAAAGTACTATTAATGGACCTGCTGTTAATAGGACACAGATGACATATTATGGCTGGGCTGAGGTAACATTCAGGTTGCCAGGTAACCATCTAGCAGGTAAACACTTAGTGGTGCCTGTTTTTATAACTAGTTCATACCACTTAGAGCAGCCATTTTTGGGGTACAATGTAATAAAGAGACACCACAATGCTAAGGAACAAACACCACTGATGCAGAGTCTACTCAGTCCCTCTTTGAGCAGTTAAACTGTACCTTTCCCAAAGTCTCAAAGAATAAAGTTGGAACTCTTATTAACCTGATTCAGAGAGGGAATACTGATCTGAGCAACGTGCTAGAAATGGTAAGCAGGATGTTGAGATACCACAAAAAAAACTGAAAAATGTTAAATGTAATACCAGAATAGGGCCATTCAATGAAAATGTGTTTCTCATATTTGAACTAGCTTTAGAAGCAACACTGCCTGTGGGGTTAGATTTTTATAAGACACTGATTAATCTGTTTCATGGGGCACATCAAAGGATAGCCTTGGGGTGAATAATTGCAGAAATCATGATATTACTTTAAAAAGTCAAACTGTGGTTGGGATATTACAGTTAGTGAAAGTAATTCTTCCAGGAAACACCAAAGTTAAAAAGAGTGATAAATGTGCTATACAAAATCCAACTTATGTAGATTGTGTCTGAACTGAAATGCATAATTACTGCATGATCAAACAAACTTTGCTCAAAGCCAAAATGGCTGTGGAGAGCTTTGGGGGTGCTTTTACCCATTATTTCCAATGAATAAGCACAATGCAGACCTGCTGAGAGACAGTTTCAATGTGGTCTTCCTTTTATACATTTTTACAATGTGTTTTCCTAGAATATGCCTGCTGATTGCTATATATTTAGCCTGGATAGCTAATTTTCAGTGGGGCTCTACATCTATACAATACTATGCTGCATTGCGTAAAGTCAGAACACACTGAAAACAATATTTTACATCTGGACTAGGCTACCCTGAATAAACACATTATAAAAATGATAAAAGCATTACCCCACTGAAAACAAGATACTGCATCTAATCTGGGACATCCTGAGTAAATACAGTACAAAAATGTGCAAATGAAGGACCCTATGACGATGAGAAGTAGCATCTCCCCTGCATTATCCAGGATAAAAAATATTGGATAAGAAATATTTAAAGGAAATCTACTGTAAACGGAACTTAACTGGGTTCACTGACATACAGTAAACAAATCATTTCTTTATTGTTTTATAATATATTAGAGTGCAGTATTTATTTCGAATGGTGTGGCTATGAGGATGGTGTGTACAGTGTATGTGTGTGTGTGTGTGTGTGTAACATGGGGAAGAGAAAGGGTTGCTAAGCACCATCAGGTGACCATACATTAATTCTTAAGTAATGCATGGTTGCTTGAGAATTAATGTATGGCTGAGTCTACAGCTATTCTCTTCGCCCTGTGCCCATCATATCTAGTCTTGTTTGACAGCCATCTGTTGGCCAACCATGAACTGCAGGCTAAGACTGTGTAAACCACCATATACTGTACTATTGTAGCATGTTTCCAAAAAAAGAACTGAAAAGCAACTCATTTTTCATTTATTTAATTCTTGGAATTACAACCTTTGGGCCAGAGGCTCATTTACAGAGGTGCCACATCACCGAATAGAGGAAAACAAGGAACAATAACATGGTACAATTCCCCCAGTGCCCATATCTGCTGTAATGGTGTTTTTCCTTTTTCCTTCCCCCTCTTTTTTTTAGGTACCAGGCAGGAATGTCCTTTATCACTGCTCTTGTTTAATTTATATTAGAGCTGCTTCTTACTAAAGTTAGGTGAAACCTGACCTTACTGGGGTTCATATTGGATCTATGGAACTTAAGTGGTTTGCTTGTACGGACAACATTCTCCTACATTTATCTTATCCAAAGTCAGCCATCCCCATGGCTTTGGCCATTATACAAGAATAAGGTTACTTGTCCAGTTACAAACTTAATTTAGATAAGGCTGTTATTATGCCCTTAAATTCTAGAACTTTTAAGACAGACATCACAGATCATGGCATGACATGGTCTCCTCAGTCCCTCAAATACTTGGGTATTTTCCTCTCTCGCAATGAGGCTCAGATGATAAAACTTAGTTTCACTGACCTGGTATCCACCATTCATCAAGACCTTCAACGTTGGAGGACGTTACCTCTGACTATATGGGGAAGAATTAACATTATTAAAATGAACATTTTACCCCAGATCTTTTACCCACTTAATATGCTGAACTAATGGTACCCTCTTTCGTGGTTCAGAAAGATTTACTCCCTTATCTCAGACTTTGTGTGGTTAGGTAAGCCCCCAAGTCAATCCTATAACAAATTGGCTGCTTTTAACCCTTTCCAGGCTGTGAACTGATATAGCAGTCCAAAATTCCTATACGTTCTAACTCTGTTGGCAGCCTAAGGGTTAAGTCTCAAGGAGGGCTTTGGTTTCCACATTTTGGCCTGTACTACTGGGCTAGCCATGCCAGCAAGTATTTAAAGTGACTCACTGTGTGACTAGATGTTGACCCCCAACTCCTACTTCCCCGTATGGTTGACCCTAGAACTGGAATTTATTTGGAATGTTGGCCTATGCCCAGAGTCCTTAATGTATGTAGGCCCCAGGGAGTTACCTGCCTCTTTGCATGCTATAGTGATTGGGGTGTCAGTCAAAGTGCACTCGCAATTGTGCTCAGTTCTGTGCTACAACCATAAAATGGACCTTTCCCAGCCTATTCTCCAAAATCCACATTTCAAGATTGGTGGGAAAGTTATTTCTGAGAGTTGGTTTCCTCAGCTTATTAACACTGATGTGTGCAGCTTGCTCAGGGATGGGACTTCTCTCTTTTCAGTAGAAAAATGTATCAGCTTCATCATTCTATCCTAACTTGGTTTGGTACAGGTTTAGCCACAGTGAACAAAGGTGAGTTCATGCAGTCTTTGGGGACTTTGGCTTCCAGCCCACACTCGGTGTCAAAAATCTATGCTTCCTTATTCCTTAAAGCCTTTCCCACTTTGGAGAGTGTGTCCATCTACTGGAACTCCCAGTTTCTACAGCTGGTCTTTGACTGGCATAAGATATGGCAAGATAACTACATCTATATCACGCAAGATCATCTGCATCTCATTCAGTTTTATATCCTTAACAATGTATATCTCACTCCGGTCAAACTGGCTAAGATGCGAAGAACCGATTCTTATCTTTGTACAGGATGTGGGAATTTGGAAGGCACTCCTTACCACATTTTTTGGAAATGTCTTAAGGTGGTCGGTCTCCTTGTGGTTAGCTATCCAGCAAAAGGCAGACCCACTATTGGGAATAAGTGGGTATTTTCTCCTGATATACTGTGTGTGTGGCTGGAGATTACTCGACCATTGATATCAAGGAGTGTAGATATTATATGGCTAAGATAACCCCGTCAGTCAAGAAGATTGTTCTTCGTCATCGATGGAATGAAAAGTCTTTAACTTATTCCAAATGGCTGCAGGAACTATTATTTAACCTTAAAGTTGAGAAAACGATTGCCAGTTTAAACAATTACCTAACTAGATATGAGAAAATATGAGTCAAGCTGCACACCTTATATACACTGTAACTTGTAGTCGGGCACCCTTGATAGATATTCACAGATACTGTTTGTGTTTCATTAAATAACCCATCTGCTCTTGATTATGGAATTTATAGAAACATAGAAACATAGAAGTTGACGGCAGATAAGGACCACAAGGCCCATCCAGTCTGCCCATTTCTTTTTCTACCTTATAAATGTGCCATTGGCCTTTGCTCTGTCAGTGGCCTATCTATTCATAGTCATTTGTATTGCTCCCTTATGCCTATCCCATGCCTGTTTGAAGCCCTGCACTGTATTTATAGCCACCACTTCTTGTGGTAAGCCATTCCATGCATCCACCACCCTTTCTGTAAAAAGAATTTCCTCACATTCCCCTTAATCGGCCTCCTCTAATCTCATGCTGTGTCCTCTTGTCCTGCTATTTTCTTATATTTAAACATGTTAGACTCTTTCACCTTGTTTATGCCCTTAAGGTGTTTGAATGCCTCGATCATATCACCTCTCCCTCCTTTGCTCAAGTGTATACATATTGAGCTCCGTTAATCTGTCCTCATATGTCTTCTGATGCAGTCCCTGTACCATTTGGTTGCCCTTCTTTGGACTGCCTCAATTTGGTTAATGTCTTTGTGAAGGTGTGGCCTCAATACTGCATGCAGTACTCCAGATGGGGCCTAACCAGTGTCTTGTACAGAGGGATTAATACCTCCTCTTACGACTTGTGATACCCCTACTAATACACCCTAACACCCCCTAGCCTTACCTACTGCTTTAGAGGTCTGCTTGGATGATTTTAGGTCATCAGTGATGATGATGCCCAAGTCTCTTTCTTCCTTTGTGACTGCTAGCAACTCCTCCCAGCCTATAGGTCGCTCAGGGTTTCTCTTCCCTATGTGCATGATTTTGCACTTCTTTGCATTAAATCCCAGTTGCCACTCTTCTGACCATTCTGCTAGGTTATCCGATCTCTTCTCATTCTGTCCACCCCATCTGGATCATCTACTCTGTTGCAGATCTTGGTGTCATCTGCAAACAGACAAGCCTTACCCTCTAGTCCATCTGCAAGGTCACTAATGAAGATGTTGAAGAGGACTGGCCCCAGGACTGATCCCTGAGGTACCCCACTTGTGACTTGCATCTCTTCTGACTGTATACCATTTACCACCACTCTCTGTTTTCTGCCCGTCAACCAGTTTGCCACCCAGTTGACCAACTTCTGACCCACCCCGAGCCTACCCAGCTTATTTATCAATCTTCTATGTGGAACAGTGTCAAAAGCTTTGCTGAAGTCAAGGTAGGGGACATCAACTGCTCCCCCTTGGTCCACCACTCTGGTTACCCAGTCAAAGAAATCTATGAGATTAGTTTGACAGGACCTTCCTTTTGTAAACCCATGCTGTCTTGGATCCTGTGCCCCTATGGATTCCAGGTGTTGCACTATCCTTTCCTTAAGTGCCTCCATAATCTTGCCCTACTGAGTAAAGACTGACGGTCTGTAGTTCCCGCCTCCTCCTACTACCTCTTGTGGGTGGGATCACATGAGCCTTCTCCAGTCTTCTGGGACCTCTCCTGTGCTCAGAGACTCACTAAACAATTCTGCTAATGGCTCTGCTAGTTCCTCCTTTAGCTCATAAGTACTCTGGGATGTGTGCCATCAGGTCCCATTGCCTTATCCACCCTGAGCTTAGCAAGCTCTTGTAGGACCCTTTCTTTTGTGAAAGGAGTAGTGCTCACCTCCCTCCCCTGTGTCCATGATGCTGAGCTGTGGGCCCTGCCCTACCTTCTCTTCAGTAAATACTGAGCAAAAGTATCTATTTAGGATAGATGCCTTTACAGGGTCCTCCTCCTTACATGCTCCCTTTTCTCCATTAAGCTTAGCAATACCCCCTCTGGACTTTCTCCTTTCACTAATGTATCTATAGAAAGTCTTGTCACCTTCTTTTACTGTTCGTGCTAGTGTTTCCTCAGTTTGGGACTTTGCCTGCCTTACTGCCTTACCTGCTTCCCTTAGGGCAGTTTGGTATGCCTCCCTATCTTCATCCCGCTGTGTTCCCTTATATTTCCTGAAGGCCAGCCTTTTGGCTCTGACCTTTTCTGCTACTGTATTTGAGAACCAAAGTGGTTTCCTTCTTCTTTCGTACTTCCTTTTCTGTCTAATTTATAGCCTGTGTGTTTGTACTCTGCCCTGGCTAAGGGATGGGTTTGGGGGAGTGGGGCCGGGGGGTGGTTATGTAGATGAGTGTTGTTTGCTATGGTTAATGTTTGTCTGTTGTCTTGTTATACTGTGCTTTTACTGTTTGGAAAATCAGTGAAGTTTGGTCAATTTAAAAACATGGTACAATTAGACAGAGTGAAAGGTACAGGGTCCACAGAATAAGTCAAAAATACATGGTAATTGCTACAGAGTTACAATTATTACAAGACTAAGATTGCATGATACATGTAACATTGGAATCAACAGTTACAAAAATGTCCAACTTATAGTATATGCATTTTGTTAGAGTAGCCAAAAAGAGTGGCCTTGTCAAAAAAGTAATGCAAGCACACCAGAACATTTAAAAAGTAACTATGTACTATAGCAGCCTATTTCTAATCCATCAAACATAGCAGGAAAATGGTGATGATTTCACAGTTTACAAAACTTAGTCAGCCAAAATGAGCAAAAAAGTAGTGTGCTGAATGTCATTTGGTTTCTGGAACAAAAGTTTCAGCATGGCAGTGGGCTTTTACTAGGGCAATGAATCTGTGGTTTGGCTGAGCAAAATTCCATCCTTTAACAGTTTGTAATCTATAAAGTGGCATCCTGTTGCATAGTTATGAGACATAGGGCAAGATATTCAAAGTTTAGCATGGGGCGCAAATCCGTTGTGCTGGACTAGTGTCAAATTTGCCCCTGACTGCTATATTTAAAAGGACATTTAGCATCAGCGCTAGGTGTTAGCGCTGATGCTAAACTATAATGTATACGAGTGAAGGACTGAAGGGAGGGGCCCTGAATGCTGGCGCACCAGCATATTCAAAGGTATAGCGCCGCGCTACAGGCTCCTTCCTACCTCAGTCAGTAGCTGTGGTGGTGAGAGGAGGGCTGAGCCAGTCGCCAACTCTGTTCTCTGACTGTTTTGGGATCAGTGGGGTGTTACTCCCGGGTGGGGGAACTGCTAGACTACCAAGGAATGAAAGGGTTGGCTAGAGATTTGCAAGGGGGTCGGGATACATGCATTGGGATGGGGGGACCACTAGACTACCAGGGGAAAATTTAATTTTTTATATATGAATGGGAGTCGGAATACGTGCGTGGGGTGGGGGGGACCACTAGACTACTAGGGAAAATGTAATTGTTATATCACACTTGTAAATAATGTCTCTGCACATTTATCCGTGCTTGTTGTATATTTTTGTAATCTTTAAGCCTTATGTATTACCTTGTCTGGTTATATATATATATATGTTTGTAACAGTTTAACCTAACCAGGTCCATCTTGCAAATGAGCTTTGCTCAACGAAGTTTCGCTTACATAAATAAAGATTTTGATTGATTGATTGACATTTGAACAGGGGTCAGGATATGTGTGAGGGGTTGGGGGGACCACTAGACTGCCAAGCAAAATGTAATATTTATATGTGAAGGAGAGTCTGGATATGTTCATGGGAGTGGGGGGACCACTAGACTACTAGGGAAAAAGGTAATATATATATATGAAAGGGGGGTTGGGATATGTGTGTGGGGTTGGGGGGACCACTAAACTACCAGGGAAAAATGTAATAATTATATGTGAATGGGGGTCAGGATATGGGGGTGGAGAGACCACTAGACTACCAGGGAAAAGTTATTTTATTTCATTTTCAATGGGGGTTGGGAGCTGTGCTTGGGGGACCACTGGAACATGATGGGTTTCAGTGTGGTTTGAGGCTACCAGGGGTTGGGGATAATGCTGGCCTAACTGACACTAGTCTACCAGGGTGTCACAGGCACACACTGGAACAGGGACCATGACAGCAGAAAAAGACTGCCTTGTCCCACCAGTCTGCCGTTACCTATCTACTGGAAATGCTACATATCCTAGTTACCCAACAGCCTATGGCCTCCCACCCCCACTAGGTATGCCTTATGCCTGTCCCATGCATTGCATCCTTCCACTGTGCTTCATCTACTACTGCAGTGGGGTACCTATGTTGTTGGGGTAGGCAGCTTCCAGGTCATGTACGGCCATGGGCAGTGTGTCTGCTGCTATCGCTCTGTATAGGTATATATATGTATATATATATATATATATATATATATATGTATTTATAAAATGGTGTGGTAAAATCATAAAAAATCCCAGTGATACAATTGGACAAAACACGTTACATGACCGTGCATTATTTCCCAACGACCGCAACCTAGCACTACGACCGCACGCCTAAACTACTTTCCATTCCTCAAAACCTTTTCACCAGCAGCAAGACCACTCCACACCTGCTGCAGCTAGACACCCACACTAACACACATATACAACTGACACCCTGTAACCACTGTCACCAGTCTGATTAACATAAACTTAACTGTACATATGAAAGTACAACATACATAATTTTGTACTCTTCTCCTCATTTCAAGCCTTTACATACATTATTTTCTACTCCTGTCTTCAATTCAAGCCTTTACATTTACAATACAGCGATCGTAAACACAGTACTTTCACTTTCAATACAGAAATGAAGAGTGACCAAGCGGTGCTCATTTTACAAACTCAAAAGCTGTGAGCTGCTGAAACTAAGATGTGCAGTGTTTTAAAAATTATAAAAGTCACTGCCTTTTACTACTTTCTCTCCGGAATACTGCGATCCATAACACAGTACTTTCACTTTCAATAAAAATGTAATAGAGCGGTGCTCATTTTACAAATTCACAAGCTATTACCTACTGAAACTAAGGCGTCCACTGTTTAAAAATGTGAAAAGTCACTGCCTTTCCTAGTTCCTCTCCGTAATCGAAAATACTAGCTCCATTTCCGATCCCAAATGGCGGCGACAGACGAGAAGCGGTAGGTAATTTTAGAAAGCGTGAGGCGAGAGCAGTGTTGTCATAGCAACACTCGCTCTCGCTTCCGTCTACGTTTCTAAAATTACCGACTCACTCAATCTACACTCGCTGCTTCCGCATACAATCTGAAAGTAGAACTAAACAAAACAGACAAAACCGAATAAAAGGCACAGAGTTTTCTAACTATTTAAACACACCACGTCTTACTTCCACAACCTAAGAGCTTCTCACTTTCTAAAATTAGCACCACTCGGTCACGCTACATTTCAGCAATTAAAGTGACAGTACTACCAATTAAAGTGACAGTACTATAAATACATACTTTTTTGGACACCACAAAGGACTACTAAAACTTAAATTCATTAAAAATACAATTTTTAACCCCAAAAAGTGTCACCTCTACAAACATAACATTTAATTACCAACTACACAGAAGAACTACTTCCCCAAAAAAAATCTATAACCATTTTATAAGATAGATATACCACTCTGAGGTGTGCGGTCGCGCTCTGATATACGCACGCCTTGTGCGGTTGACGCACTCAGCCTGCGGCCTCGTGCGCACAATGCACACCAAGGCGTGCGTATATCAGAGCGACCGCACACCTCAGAGTGGTATATCTATTACATATATTGTGTATATATATATATCTTTATATATATATATATATATATATATATATATATATTAGAGGCAAAAACTCAGTTTAATGCATTAGTTAGGGTTGTTCCACAGCGACAAAAGTAAGAAATTCACTGTTGGGTTGAAAACCCCTTGGACCCCAACCGGCATTGGGATGCGCATTGGGATACATCAGCCTCCAACTCTCACCCCATGACATGTGTAAAGCAGCAGAAGTATAGGAGAATGGGAGAGTTAGGACCCATGATCCCAATGAGCACCCCAATGCCGTTGGGGGTGGGCTGGGGTCCAAGGGGGTTTTCAACCCTAACAGCGAATTTCCTCACTTTTGTCGCTGTGGAACAACCCTAACTAATGCATTAAATGGAGTTTTTGCCTCTAATTCCTTCTTTTGAGAATGATAACGAAATAGTGAATGTAATGCAGCTGCGGGAGCGGGCCTTTGGGCCCCGTGGTCCCGCTGCATAATCGTTGGCAGGAGGGCCCCGCGCTTCCGCCACAAGATGTGTTGTGGCATACTAACAGGGACAGCAATGCAAACAGAAATGCTAACAGTGGTGCACATGGTAACACAAGCACGAATGAGAACAGAAAGAGTAGCACATGGTGGCGTGGGACGGAATGGTCTGCCACGTGATGTGTTGTCACATAGTAACATGGTGCCTGCAAACAGAAATGTCAATGGGCATGGTGATGTAAAGTGAAACAGTAAGATAAACAGTACTGTAGACAGAAATGGCAAAAATAACAGAAGCATAGCGTAAATGAAAGCATAGGGATAACGCACATGGTGGTGCAGGCGTCAATGGTAAGTGAAGCGGGTGCGGATCATAGCGGAAAGGAGGCAACAGTAACAGTAATGTAAGCGCACAGGCTGGTTTTCCCCAAAACCTGCATTGAGAAAGACAGTGAGTACAAATAATGTATGCAAAATAATGAGTATCGGCGCAGAAAATGAGATCTTGGAATACTAAATACATTATATCTCAGGAACCGTACGACGTGGAAAAAAAATTTAAAAGTCATATTATTTACAACTGTCCTGGCTAACTTGAATCTTAGCCCCACTGTGGGGCTAAGAAATTTTCTGACGAAAAGTCCGTATCTCGCACCGTTTCCGAGATACGGGCCCTGAGAGGCGCGGTGAACGCCGTAATGTTATCCTATGGGAAAAAAAGAAAAGTTCGGAGCACCATAACTTTGCCTCCCTTTAATGTTTTTTCACCAAACTACTGAAAGGCACATCTGTGGGCTGTTGGCTGTCTTCCTTCCAAATTTCAGGAAAAAAGACCAAACCGTTATTTTGCAGCAGGGCTCCAAATGATTTCTGTTAAGTGTAGGGTGCCGTAATGTTATCCTATGGGAAAAACTGTCAATTTTGGAGTGCCGTAACTTTGCCACCATGTGATATTTTTTCACCAAACTACTGAAAGGCACATCTGTGTACTGTTGGCTGTCTTCCCTCCAAATTTCAGGAAAAAAGACCAAACCGTTATTTTGCAGCAGGGTGCCAAAGTATTCCTGTAATGCTTCGGGCACCGTAATGTTATCCTATGGGAAGAACTGTCAACTTTGGAGTGCCATAACTTTGCCACCATGTAATATTTTTCAATACAACACTGAAAGGCACATCTGTGAGATGTCGACTGCGTTCCCTCAAATTTCAGCCAAAACTCCCAACGGTTATTTTGCAGCGCAGTGCCAAAAGAATTGCTGTCATTTTCCACAGACTAGAAAATTACTGTGTCGCAATTTCTGCTTGGCATAAAAATTTGCGACACTTTCATGAGCATCGAAAGTAATTTGAAAGCACTTTTTCCAGAAATTTGAAAACATATTTCTGGAGTGTTTACCACAAAATAAAGACATGGCAAGCATCCTCAGGGCCGACTAGGGAATACAAAAAATTAGGTTGCTAGAGTGTCCCAAATTTAAATGCCAACCATTTTTCTGATCACCAACTGAAAACAAAATGGCCGATTTGCAAAAGTAACAGGCCCATTTGCGAAAGTAAAAATGCATTTGCGAAAGTGTTGAACTTTTGTTAACTTTTCCCATTGACTTATAATGGGAAACTGTTTTTTGAATAACTTTTGAACCGTTTAATATTTTTTCATGAAATCTTTGAAAGGCATCAGGGGACCCGGCTGCATGTTCCCTGAAGATTTCGGGCGGGTCACGCAAACCGTAAGACCTGTAGGCACGACCACAGAATTCCAGAAAAGCGTAAACGCGCGCACAGATCACACTTAATAACTCCGCAGCCGTATATCCGACCAGTACAAAACTTGGCAGATCCCAAGGCCTATGGTTCTTGATCATAAATTCCAAATTCAGGCAAATCCATCAAGCGGTTGCAAAGTTTAAGTGCAAAGTTTTGGGGTTTAACATAGAAATGGCTCCTCAACTTAATTCATGGTAGTACTATCAGTTACCATAATATATATATATATATATATATATATATATATATATATATATATGTATATATATACATGCACATACATATACAGGTCCTGCTTGCACAGCTGCATGGGTATGTTGTATGCACTGACTGTGCCTGCCAGCACACAGTTCCTGCTGCTTCCAGCTTGTACTTCCATTCCGACCAACAGGGGATGCTGTGGGCATCCCTTGCCTGCAGCATCCAGCCTGTACTTCCTTTCTGACCAAAAGGTGGAGTTGTGTGCACCATGCAGTAGCACCGGGCAAACTGCATGGTACTGTATGCTAAGCAGCACATAATGAGATGCAAATGTGCCTGTTTGCCCACGGATTACCTAAGTAGGCTCATTTGCATGGGAGCTTTGAATATAGCTCCAGTTTGCCCCGGGCTAACCAGTTTGCACCGGGCTAATGCGTTAGCACAGACCAATTGGGTTAGCCCCGGGCAAACCTCACTTCAGCATATCACACTAAGCACAGTTCTGCAGTGTGTAGCTTACATTGTTGTTTGCAGTCTCATACCTCTCAACTGTCCCTGATTTTCAGGGACACCCCTAATTTTACATCAAACTTTTACTCTGTCCCTCCTACAAATTGTGTTTCCATGACCAAACAGTGGGGGTTGTAAATATAACATAATGTCAGACATTAATGTTACAGATGTGTTCTTCCTTAGAAAATGCATTTTACACTACACCACTTATTCTACCAGCTTCCTGAATGGATATCATCAGTTGTTAAGGCATGTCCCTGATGATTTTAAACCTTTGTCCCTGATATTTTTATGTATTGTCCCTGATTTATGAGACAGGAGGTTGAGAGGTGTGTTTGCAGTAGATGTGAGACAGCTCTGTGCAATCACATACAATGTTCTCCACCTGCAACACTGGCTTGCTACAGAGTCTAATGAGCTGCAGTTGCAGTTTGCACCTCCCTTTTGCTATGTTCAGTGCTGTCTTATTCCTGGGCTATTTTTGCCCTGCACTCCCAGACCAGTTTGCCCGGCTTCCTTAGACTGCTATATTCAGGATTAGCACCGGGATATTTCCTTTTGAATATAGCTTGCATTGCGCTCCGGGCTAAGTTGGCCCGCCGGGCAGTGCTAATTTAGCCACGGGGCAAAGTTTTGAATATCTGGCCCATAGGCTATAATTATCTGTGGTTTATTTTAATCTAGCTGGTTTCTGTTGCAGAGCAGCTGAACAGACATGAATTATGTTCTTAGTGACACACGCTGGTACATGTGATTCCAGCAGTATGAAACAGCTAAATGTACTAATATCTCCCTTCTTTTCAAGTTTTCCTACTCCTGAGGGCAACTACTATACTACACAACTGACTAAAAGTGAGAGATAGTAACCCAGAAATTCTTTCTGCTGCAAGAATTTTTCTATTCTTATTCTCCATTTTTTTTTCTGTGTTCCTTGCCTAGTGCTATTTGGAACTTTCATATTCCACTGAGACAGAAGTCTGTGGAATTTCTGAAAATTCCATCTTATTCCTTGTAATTCTGTTAGAAAAAAACTGGCAGAATTTCACCAGCAGAATAGGGATTATCATGTGAACTATAGACTAGTAGTATAAAGTAGAGCATTGTTCAATGTAGAAACAACTACCAGAAGTTTCACAGCCATCTGTTGGTCTGCCAAGGAATTGCAGGAACTACTACCAGATGTCAAATCTCCTATGCCCTTAAATATATGCATTTCTATAATGCATAGCAGCCCAAATTCCAGACAACAAACAGAGCAGAAAAACAGAGATAATTGCACAGTTCACACAAGTAAGTTAACCAAAATGAGCACATATTCTGAAATGTTGATCACATCTGCAATGTAATCAATAATTCAATGACTGTTCACCACAATATTAAAAATAAATTATCCTTTTCAGCATTTATTTTCTCCAGTCAGGTGCAACCCCTTTTCTCTTCCCCATGGCAGGAACCTTAATATCCTCCTGGAACCTTTGTAATTTTGCAGTTTAAAATTACATTTACCCAAATGTAACATGGGGAAGAGAAACATAAAAACAGTGCAGAACCCTTTCTCTTACCAGTGTTACAAGTGAATTAACCCACTGCAGAGTGTGGGTCTACTGGGGATTAATGTATGACTGGGTTGTTGGAACCACTGCCCCAGCTGTGCATTAATCCCCAGTAGACCCACTCTCTGTCTTGGGTTAATCCTTACGTGTGTGTGTGTGTGTGTGTGTGTGTTTGCTGTAGCTCAATATTTTTTTTCCCAAAAAGCATAATAAAAAAATTCCTGCTGATTGCTATATATTTTGCCTGGATAGTTCACAGAAGAACTGGCATATGTCTGAGACAGTGCTTATCAGATAGTGTCTTAAGAGGTTAAACAACTGTAAATCTTTTTAGATTTGCTGGGAAAGGATGACATTTATGAGGTATGAATCTTTCTTGAAGGATAATACCTGCCCAACTGAAGCATGTAGCAAGAAAATGACTAAATACTAAGTATTTAAATGTGCAAGTTGTTGCATTTCAATGGGGGTAAACAAATCTCAAGTTTAATAGGCAACCAATATTTAACAAGCTGTTTCAGTTTCCTAATAACCATCTGATAAGCAGCTTGGAGTTATGTCTCCAATATTCTAAACAGAAAGAAGGGAGCATTTTATTTCAATTGGCATAGTGATTTGTAAATACGGAAGGATACATTGAAAACTCCACAATACGTGTTCCACGATACTCCATTTTTCCAGCTACAGACAGCTCCACCCACAGCCGTAAAACAAACAGAAAAAAACCTAAAATGGTTCTCAGTGTCATTTTCTTTGTCTAGTCATGACAGTCTGGATCTTCAGTAAAGAACTGGCAAGAATAGACAGAGCCATCACCTGATAATTTCTTATAGTGTTTGCAAACATGGGCCTGTATGCACTAATGCAGTCCAGGTGAGCGTGACAGGCATGTATCTAGCCTGCAACCATCTGCAACCATGAACAGGCATGTAGGACATACCATTCACAAATGTTGGCCATCTATGCATGGCTTCATTCAGCCAGTGCATTGGTGTATGGGGGGCTAGTTCACACAGGAGGACATCTAATCAGATGCCCACCCTGGCAACGGATTGTATCCCCTGCTCCACATGGAGCAGGAGATTGTGGGACATGGTAGGTCCCAGTAAATCATTAATGACTAGGTGAGTGCCCCAGTGTCTGCCCCTTGCCCAGTCTACATGTCTGGAGGGCTGGGCAGCATGGCTGGGGGTGGCTTGCACTGCCATGGTCAGTGGGTGTGTGACAGAAGGGACACGCAGTGGCTATGTCAGGGTCCCTGTCTACATAACCTGTGCCCCCTCTACCAGAACTCTGTGCCTTGGTGTATGGTGCAAAGCATAAGAATATCCACAGACAATCCCCTAGTCTATCTGTGCATGCAGATCCATTAACAGACAAGAGATTTGGTGCAGAAGTGGCCTGTGCCCCATCTGTGACTGTCAGGGTGATCTGCAAGACCACCATTGTGTGGCAGAGAAACTCAGAGAAGCCTAGGCCCTGTGTTTATGCGATGCATAGACTTTGTGCATAGACCCCATTTTGATTAGCATTCATTGATGGTGTCCATGTGACTGGGTTAGGATTTAAACATAGAAACATAGATACTGAAGGCAGATAGGACCCACTTGGCCCACCTAGTCTGCCCATTTTCCATACCTACTGTAATGTCACAGACCCTACTTGATCTCCTTTACCCCCCCCCTTCCCTACCTCTAAGGTTCTCTTATGCCTTGCATTCTTGAAGCCCGTTACTGTATTTGCCCCCACCATCTCTGTTGAGAGGCTGTTCCAGGCATCCGCCACTCTTTCTGTGAAGAAGTACTTCCTCACATCTGTCCTGAGCCTCCTCCTCCTCTCCTGCTTCATAGCATTTCCACTTGTTCTTGAGCATCTTTTCCTCTGAAATATGCATCCCTCTTGAACCTTATCTATATCCATGAGGCATTTGAAAGTTTCTGTCATATCACCCCTTCCCTCCTTTCCTCCAGGGTGTACATATTGAGGTCATTCAGTCTCTCCTCATACGGCTTGTGATGTAGACTCTGCACCATTTTGGTTACCCTCATCTGGACCGCCTCTACTCTGTATATGTCCTTCCAGAGATGTGGCCTCAGAACTGGACACAGTACTCTAGGTGAGGTTGCACCAGTGATCTGTATGTCAGTATCACCACCTCTCTTTTTCTATTGATGTTACCCTTCCCTATGCAGCCTAGCATCCCACTAGATCTCCCCACTGCCTTGTCACACTGGCCACCTTTAAGCCCTCAGATATACTTACGCTCAGGTCCCTTTCCTGTTTGGTGATGGCTAATACCACTCCTCCCATTTTGTACTCCGACCTTGGGTTTCTGTCCCCAGGTACATTGTTTTACACTTCTTCACATTGAAACTTAGCTGCCACACCCATGACCACTCATCTAGCTTTCTTAGATCTCTATTCATCCCCCCCTTCCCTGGAGTGTCTACCCTGTAGCACAGTTTAGTGTCATCTGAGAAGAGGTCTACTACCCTTCTAGCACATCTGCAATGTCACTAGTAAAGACATTAAAGAGGACCGGTCCCAGCACTGATCCCTCTGGCATCCCACTGGTCACCCTCCCTGCCTCTGAATGAACTCCATTTACCATCACCCTCTGTCTCCTGTCCCTCAACCAGTTTCTCACTCAGTTTATCAAATTTGGACCCACTCCCAAGCTCCACAGCTTCTTTACAAGTCTCCTGTGTGGAACAGTGTTGAAGGATCCCATTTGGGCTCATGAATGCCGCTGCTGCATTCCAAAGGTAAATGGAGGAATGTCTGGCAGAATTAAGGGATGAACTTTGTAACCCCTATCAAGATAATATATTTGTTTATAGAATGTCATTTAAGGAAGATGCAAGAAGGGTATTGTGGAAGCTGAAGCAATATGGGATTAAACTGAAACCAAGTGAATGTGAACTGAAAGCAGATATCTAAGTAGAAGAGTATCCGTGGAGGGAAGCAGGTTTGATCCCAGGCATCCAGTAGCTGTCCAGGCATTAGTAATAAGAAAATAAAAATAGTAAAAAAAAGAAACTAGCACAATCAGTGAACTCTTTTAGTTACTGGGACTGCTTTGCTATTATAGACAATACTGTATATCAAGGATTTTTCTAGGATTGCTAAACCTCTGTATGAGTTGTTAAAGGCAGAACCACAAGCACGTAAAGAGGTGGCACTGACCAAATCTTGAAGGCTGAGGTGATGAAAGGTATGAAACTGGGACTGATTCAGATGCCATCCACTCTGCCAGTTTTCTGGACAAAGTAACATAAGACAATACTAAATAGTCTAATTGACTTTTGCTTAAATGTTCAGTAATGAGACAATTCAGATTTTGCTCAACCATTCATTATACACACAGATGAGTTCCAGGATGTCCTTGGTGCAGTAATGTTACTGTACCAAAAACTGGATGGAAGGCTGAGGGTTATAACCTATGGGTCCAAGACTTCGACACCTCCTGAGAAAAATGATCAGCTATAGGACACATTATTTCTTTCTCACTACCATTCATGACATACAGCACAGTTTGCTTTAAACATACTACAACCAGTTAACAGCCTGTTAGCATGTGAACTATTAAGGATCTGCATAACAAATTACTTACACACTGATATCTGGTTGTTAACTAATTTCTATGTAAACAAATAAAGTCCGGAGTCTGCTGTTCCTTATAATGTATTCTTTTCATTTCAATATGCTTCACCCCTACGTTTCGCTCCTATGAGCTTGATCACGGGGCTTCATTGATATCTATTCAAAAACAAATGAATATTTAATTACATGTCTTAACAACTGTAGTTTTCAAATATTTAAAGTGATTTTACTTCCACTTCATATATCTACCTGACAAATATGTTTCTATAAACTTTGATGCTTTGAACTTCAAGGCTTAAATTACTTTCAACTTCTTCCTAAAACGAAAGTATAAAATACTTTATTTTAAAAGATGCTGATAGCAGCAGTCATTTCTAAACATAACAAAAGTTATAATAACTTTTACAGCCCCATAGCCCGCATACCTTGGGAAACAAACATACATCGCTCTGCACTCTGTATGCCTTTAGTTACTCTGAAAAGACCAAAAACTCCGTGTAACCAATATTGCTTATCTGCCAAACACTGATTTCCAGTACAATACTGAGATATGTATTTACTGCGATCCAAATTTTAATTTACCCATTTAGTGATTACTCAATACGTGTTTCAGAGCATTATAATTCTCTTTTCCTTTTTAAATTTAACCCGTCGCTATTTTTAAAGATGTTTCAAGTTAGACCGTAATGGCGTGTACTTGCAAGAACGCTATGGCGTTGTAATGTTTCCCAGGGCTGCTATCCCTCTTGAGCAGCCTGAATTTCCCGCGGGAGTAGCGTGTCACTTCCTGAAACTCTCGCACCTCGCCGAGGCGTTGTAACAACTAAACACACATTCCATATAACTTTGAGAATGTCTTGTGATCTTGATTCAGACTGCTCTGTAAACAGACAAGACTTGCTGCTTCAGTGTTTAAACATATAATGATTAAAGCAATATGAAAAGGAAAAGGAAACTTCTAAATATGCCAGAGGGTGGCTGATTATTTCATTTATTTTATCATGTATTTAAACTGATATTCGATACAGAGATGTTGTGTCGTATGCTGCAGGAATACTCAAAACAGTATAGACAAGGAATTGGAGTCTTACTTATAAAGTATTTCACCCATTAATTTAAACTTATTATATAAAAAAAATATACTATAGTAATAGTCATTTCCACATCAGAAAATGCCAACTACTTAGTAATTTATACTCATTTTATTAATGTTATGATTCACTCCCAACATTCCTTCCTAATAAGAACCCATCACAAAGCTCCTAAGCATTTGGCTCTACATTTATAAACTTACAATGTACATATCAAACATACATAAATATAACAGTTACTAACATTGATGGACTTAATCAAAACAACAAAATACAGTGTTTATTTATATCAAGTATTTGGTTACAAACATGCCTGCCAATTGCAATCAATATTCATACCAATAGATTGGTCTAAAGTTTTTAAACTAAAAATCCACTTCATTTCCATCTTATCAAACAATGTTTTGTAGTTACCACCTCTAAGAGGTTGTTTCACTACCTCAAGACCCCAAAACCTGAGGGACGCGCTCCTTAGTGCCCGGCCTCATTAAAGTGCAAAGCTACTGGAGATTTATCATTTTTATTTCTAATATCACTTTTATGTTCCAGTATTCGAACTTTAAGAGCCCTTTTGGCTTGTCCCACATACAATCTATCACATGGGCATTGCAAAACATAAATGACGCCTTCTGTATTACAATCAATATGGTCTTTAATGTGAAATTCTTCATTATAATGTGGATGTTTAAAAACTGCTTTTTTTACTAGTGTTATTACAAACTGAACATTTGCCACATTTGGTCATCCCTGGTTGTAGTGGTCCAAGCAATAATTGAGTTTTATTAATATTCTGATATGAAAACTGTGAATGTACCAATCTATCTTTTAAGTTTCTGACTTTTTCAGATACTATAATTGGTCTCAATTGTAAAGATCTAATCCTAGAATTATCCATAGAGACTAAATGCCAATGTTTATTGATGATCTTTCTGATTTCTGTCATTTTATGATTGTATTTGGTGGCAAACACTATTCTCTCCTGTTTTGAATCTGTTTTTTACTAAAAGTTGTTCACGTGTTACTCTATCTATTTTGTCACTTGCTTGTATGAGAACTTTTTGGGTAACCCTATTATGAAATCTACTCAGCATTTCTTCCTTTTGAACTAAATAATCATGTGTCTCTTTACAATTATGTTTGACTCTTACTAATTGTGCATAGGAATACTATTTTTAACTTAGGCTCATGGTAACTTTTATTGTGTAATAAAGTATTCCTATCTGTACTTTTCTAAACAATGAGGTGCTGAACCTTGATTCTGTTATTTTGATCTGCAAATCCAAAAAGGTATAACTGATTTGTTGTAATTTAATGTGAACTTTAAATTTTTATCAAAGTGGTTAAGTATATCATTAAAGACAACTAATCCTGTTCTGTTCCAGTCCATAAACAAAATATATCATCTATAAATCTTTTCCAAAGCTTAATTTTATTTTTGTAAATATTTTTCTTGATTAAAATGAATTCCTCTTCAAAAATAATCATGCGCTGATGCATAGCTGGAGCCATCGTACTACCCATAGCTGTACCTTTGTCCTGTTGGTAAAACTTCCCTTCAAATTCAAAATAATTATTCTCTAAAACAAATGTTGCTAATTCTTGCAACAAAATTGTTCTTGGTAATTTACCCATTGGTCTCTTATTGAGAACTTTTCCCATATTTATAACTCCCTCTCAATGAGGAATAGATGTATACAAATCTACTACGTCCCAAGTAACAAGCAAAATATGTTCCAATTCAATCTGATTCGTCACAATTTCTAATTTATTCATTAAATCAGTAGAATCTTGTATATAAGTCTCACTTTTTTCTGTTAACGGTTGCAAGTAATAGTTAACATATTTTGATACTGGATCGAAAACTGAATCTATTCCTGACACAATTGGTCGGCCAGGGGGATCCAACATATTTTTATGAATCTTTGTTATACCATAAAATGTAGGAATTCTTGGAAATTCTTTCAACAATATTCTCATTTCCCAATCTTGTAACCAATTAAGATCTACAAATTCTGCCAATAATTCCCTAAGTTTACTCTGTAATGAGTCCGTAGGATCTCCCATCAATTGAGAATAATTATTCCTGTTTTCTAACAATTTCAAACACATTGATCTATATTGTTCTTTATCCTGAATCACAATGCCTCCCCCCTTGTCTGCCTGCTTAATAACTATCCCTGCATTATTACTCAAATCATTCAAAGCTCTCTTTTGTTCTTTGGTGAGATTTTGATGGGAAGGCCAGAGTGAGATCTTGTCTTTGAATAATGCCATAATTTCTTTTTCTACAATTGTGCAAAAACACTCTATACCATGACTCTTGTCAGTGGGGGGACTGAATTTGGATTTTATGTTTAGAGCTTGTTTTAACTTCCTTTCTTCACTAATCTGAATATTATCGACTCCAAATAAATTTTTAATTCTTAAACTTCTAAAAAATCCTTGCAAATCTACCGCTAAATCAAATAAATTAACTGGTTGTGATGGTGCGAAAGTTAATCCAAGCCCTAAAACACAAGATTCTGCTTCAGTCAACCTTCTTTTGCTCAAATTAAATATAGGTATTACTTCTGAATCTCTCTGACTGATCCCCTGTCCATATTTGTGGTTCTTATTGTTCTTCCACCTAGTCCTCCTCCTCATCCCCCTCCCCTCCTGGCCCACCAAAAACCCCCTTGTGCTCTTGAGTGTTGTTGATATGTGTTAGAAGCTCTAAGCTCATACCTATGTACTGAAGCATCTTCTGATAATATGTTCGGTTGTTGGGGCTGTCCTATACCTGTGTGATCCTCTCCTGACCATGTGGAGGATTCTACAGTGTAGCTGTTGTCACTATCTGTGCCACTCTCTACATTGTAACTGTATCTTTGTTTGCTGAATTGCTTATATGTATAGACCTTATTATCCTTGTAGTAATTTGTATCTCTTATGAATTTTCTAATTTTTTTGTTGCTTTAATTTATTTTCATAGTCCACTATTTTCTGTTTCAATTCTTCTAATGTTGAAGTATATTCATCTACTATTAATTGTTGTTTCAAAAGATCTTGATTTTTTTGTATTTCTTCTGCTAAATTAGTTCTTTCATCTATAATAGCCTCTATGAGGGCATACATAAAATCACAACTTGTGCTATTTCTAATACCATCCCATTTTGTGAACAATTTCAAAGTATTAATACCTATATTGGGTTCTACTGCAATCCTTAAACCCCTCGGTATTCTATTATGTTCCATGTATTGTGTGAGAGTTAACCCATGCTATTCTAAACGCGTATCTCTGAATTTGAGATTTTCTAATTTCTGTGTTATGTTGTGCGGGGTTTCCCCCATCTGTACACTTAAGTCTCTGCCTCCCCTCATAGTCTGAAAAAGTGTCCTTCTCTCATCCTCTGTATATGTAGCAAAATGTAAAGTGTTTTGTATGCTATTACCAATGTCCCTAAGGACTGCTAAACCTTCTTCCATTTTAATATTTTATCACTATAACTAATTTCTGTTGAGTTCTGAAGGAGCTGCCTAAACTTAGTTTTAGTTGAAATCCACATTCTACAGCTGAGGGGAAAACCAATTTCAGTAGTTGACAACTCATTGCTGTCACATAAGGGAATGAGTTGCTAACTAGCTGCTCAATTACTTTAATGTGAACTACTGTATACAGTACTTTGGTTAAACCATTGACCCCTTCTATTAGTTCTTGCTATTTCACCCCTTAATTGCATTCCATGAAACCTTGTATTTTTTTCTTTAACATTTCTACATAGATATGATGTTATCCTTATGTGTTCATCATGGAATGACTTGTACACATAACAGAGACTGCCTCACAGTCTTCTTTATTGAACTTAATAGAGCCCTAGTGCATGTAATCTTTCTTTATATGACATTTCCTTTAAATTATGAATTTTATTGGTAATTTTTCTCTGGACTCTTTCCATTAGCTTCAGACTGCCAATATTATGTACTGATACAAAAGGAGCACAATATCCCAAATGAGGTCAGACCAGTTCTGTGTGCAGTGGAATAATAACCTCCTTCCTTCTACTCTTAACATTCATCAGTATGCACCCCAGTATTCTATTACCCTTTTGGACCATCTGCCTTGCATGATCATCAAAAGTTAGATTACCAACCACATAAACAACTAAGTATTTTTCCAATACTTTTGTTCCTGGTGTTTTGTTATTTAATATGTGTTTGGCATTAATATTATGTGCCCTAAATGCATCACTTTACATTTTTCTAAGTTAAAGTATAGACCATGATCTTTTGCCCATATTCCCAGTTGCTCAAGATCAAATTGCAATTCTTTTGCAGTCTCTATGTTATTAATTATTGCCCTCACTTTTGCGTCATCTGCATATTTACAAATCCAAGTTTTACTTGGTGTCTGCATGGATGATATCAGCATTAAACAATACTGGTCCCAGCTTGGATCCTTGTAGCACACCACTCGTGACACCAGTCTAGACTGAACAATGCCCTCTAATACATATTCGCTGGTATCTGTTGTTTAACCGGGACCATACCCATGATATTATACAAGAATTAAATTATTGTTTTATTAAATGATTAATCAATTCTTCATGTGATACTGAATCAAATGCATTTGAGTAGTCAAGGAATATCACATCCACTGGTAGTCCATTATCCAATGCACTACTCACTGTTTCAAAAAACTGCATTAATTTGTGAGACATGATCTACCATGACTGAAGCCATGCTGTGAAATGTCTATTAAACCATTCTCCAGTATGTGTTGCTGGAGAATGTCCCTAATGAATCCCTCCATCATCTTACTGATCACTGAGGTCAGACTGATGGGTCTGAAATTTATAATGTCATTTGTATCTCCTTTCTTATGCATTGGCATTATATTCACATTCCTCCAGTCCATGACTGTATCACCCTCTGTCAGTGATTTATTAAACAACATACAAATTGGCCCTTCTAGTTCTTTTTCCAATTCCCTCAGTAATCTCGAGTATGCTCCATCAGGTCCTGGAGACTTATTCATTTTCATTTGTTTTAATCTTTTGTAAACTTCCCCCACAGACATGTTCTTGCTGTTTTCTTTGTTGTTTCGTACAATACCTGCTGACTTGTTAATGTTACATTTGACACAGAGTTCTTCATGCAATAAAGTTCAGAAGAGGTACTGCAAAATGTTATTCATGTGAAGGCTGAGATTAAAAATTCAAGAGCTGGAAGGGGTTGCTTAGCTGATGGATGTTACAAGCAATCTAGCTTGTCCAGATGCAGAACTCTGCATGGGTAAAAGATAGTATACAACCCTTTGAGAAGGCTATCTTAAAACAGACCAAGTAGAAGGATGCTGATATTAGCCTTCTACTAAAGTACAAGTCCTGGGAAAGAAACTCACAGAGAGGTAGATAAAGGACAAACATTCTAAAGCCAGGGACATACTAAGAGAATGGAAAATGTTTTTTTGTGGATGACGATGGAATCCTAATTGAAAGACACAATCTTGGGTACAGCTGGTTCTGCCTGAAGAATTTTATATGGATAAATGGGTCAGCATTGTATTAAATGAATCATTAGTCTGGAAGGGACCAGTTTTACTGACCATGAAAAAACCAGGACATTCCACAATACATTGTGAAAAAAAATGCCTATGTAGTACCCAAAGAAATATCAGATGGAAATGTGGTTGCTAACTTAGTATGAACTCAGTCCACTACACTGATATGAATAGAGTTCCACTTCCTTGATAAGTGTAAAAAAGAGTATGAATATATACAGTATTAGTAGTAATTGATCAGTTTACATGATTTGCACAAAAAATATATGACACATCGAGCAATTCAGGCAAGACTGCAGTTGATAAAATATTCAGTGATTTTGTTCACAGATTTGGCTTGAATGCTATGGTCCATTATGGCCAGGGTGCAGAATTTGAAAACCAACTGTTTGCACAGCTACAAAACACTGTGGTATGACAAGGTGGAGGATCACACCTTACTATGTTCCAAGTGATGATCAATTGGGAATTTATAACTAAACTCTCCTGTCCATGTTAAGAACAGTAAGAGAAAAAAAACATGGAGAAACAATCACTAAGCAAAGATGTACATGCCTAGAAGTGTACTCACAGTGAAGTAGCAGGTTTTTCACCATTTTGATTATAGGGACTTGGTAGCAACACTATAGTTGGGGGTAATTAGGCTGTTTAACCCCATTTTCTGCACCTTAATCATTTTAGTATCTTTTGAATAAATAGCCTAAAATATGGCATACACAGTCAGGCTGCCAGAGTCTCAAGACATGAAAAGTTTGGGATGCCACCCTGTTTGGTTTTCGAGATATGGAGTGCCAAAAAATGGGGGAAAAAAATCACATTTTGTTTCCCCTATACTTAACATTGTGCAGTTCTTGCTCTCACCTACAGCCTAGATGGTGTGGTATTTTTTCATGACATTTTCAATGTTGAAGGTGCACATGCCTTTGGAAGGTTTGGTGAAAAAAATATTTCATAGCTCCAGAGTTATAATGATTTTAGAATTAACATTCTGACACGAAACAGTAAAAAAAAAATGGTGACCACTTATTCTCCTGATTTACCTCTCGTGCTGGAAAAGATACTGATCATGATGGCCACCGTTTTTTTTTTACATTTTAAAAAATGGTATTACGAAGCTAATATTGATGTAAAATTAGACGTCACAACCTGTATCTTGCTAAAGGACAGTTCTTTCATTCAAGTCTGGAATTTAATTTAAAAACTACCCCCCAAATCTGTCATTACCCTTCTTGATTACCTTCACTCGTTCCTCGTAAATTTACCAGTCGTGACATGTTACTTTATGATTCATGCAGAAAATTTACCAGATGCAATACATAATTTTAACATTCGTGTAGAAATTTACTATTCACAATATACAATTTTACTGTTCGTGTGGACAATTTTCAGTCACAACATATAATCTTACCATTTGCATTGAAATGTATCAGTCACAACATATAATTTTACAATTTGTATGGTACTTCATCAGTCGCGACATATTATTTCACCATTCGTGCAGCAATTTGCAACAGGTTTTCCTTGTTTACCATTTGAGCAATACTATTTAGCAACCACATTGTAAAATGGCATAATAAGGAAATATTGAGGTACAATCAGACCTCACATCTTGGTAAAGGACAGTTCTCTAGCTCAATTCTGGAATTTAATTTTAAAAACTGCCACCCAAAACCAAGCTTTTCCATCATAATTTCCTTCGGTTATTCCTTGGAAATTTACTGACTGTGACATATAATTTTAGTATTCATGTGGAAATTTACTGGTCACAACATATAATTTTACCATTGGTGTGGTAATTTGCCACAGGTTTTTTATATTTATCATTTGAATGATACTATTTACCAACTACATTGTAAAATGGTATAATAAGCAAATACTTAGCTACAATCGGATCCCAAAACCTGTATTTTGGTCAAGGACAGTTGTTTAGCCCAATCCTGGTATTTAATTTTAAAAAATACCTCCCTAAGCCTATCTTTATGTATCAGGATTACCTTCAGCCATTCTTCAGATATTTACAATTTGTGACATGTAATTTTTCTTGTCATGCAATAATTTGTGACATGTATTTTTAATTACCACCCAAGTAATAATATTGACCAACCACATTAAAAATGGTATAAGAAGCAAATATTGAGGTAAAATCAGACCACAAAACCTGTATTTTGCTAAAAAGATGTTGTTTAGCTTGAGTCTTGTATTTAATTTGAAAAATACCTACCCAACCCTATCTATGCATTGAGATTACTTTCAGTGTTTCTCGCACATTTACCATTCGCAGCATGTAATTTTTACCTGTCGTCTGGTAATCTGTAACATGGAGGCATGGAAGCTCAGGGCCCTCTGTGCCCTATATTTCTGCAGCCACATGGAAAAGGATATGATTCTAATACATAAAAAAAAGGAAACTCTTTGCAAGAAACTATGTTAATGCACCAGTTAGGGTTCAGATTAAAGCAAAAAAATAGGGAAATGGGATGTTAGAGTTTCCAACACTGACTCCCCACCTCCCAAGCAGCATAAGCAAAAAACATTACAGCAAATAATTGCTGGAGTCTACCTTGGGTTCTCAACCCTGATGCTTATCCCATTCTCATATAAAACACAGAAACATAGACTTTAAAAAAATATAGTCCTCCCTGCCTGAAGAACAAGCAGCACATCTGACCTTGTAGGTTCAGGAAATTAGATGAACATTAGGGTTGAGAACCCCAAGGAAGACCCTAGCAGTGAGTCACTGTAATGTGTTTTGCTTTTGCTGCTTGGGGGGGGGGTCAGTTTGGAAATTCTGACTTCACATTTCCCTACCTTTGTTACTTTAATCCAAACTCTAACTGGTGCATCAACACTGTTTTTTTTTTTTTTCAAAGAATTGCTATAGAAGAAAACCTCAGTTACAGATTGACCAAGTTTTTGGACTGAAACAGACTGAGGAGTCTGGCAATCACAATGGATTTGTGGTATGGTGACAAAAGGGAATGCAAGAGATTTATAAAATTGCTTCTAAGAATGTTCAAGTCTCCAGATGTAAGGGAGAGAAACATTAAGATTGCAAGGGGAATGTTACAGTCCTTTAACCAAGCAACTAGGTTTTAGTGAAAAATGAAACTGAGAGAGGAGGACCTGGTAGGCTGCATTTATTCTGGGAAGATACAGTCCATATTGTGGTACAAAAGAAAAGGAATGGTGGTCTAATTTATGAAGATCAGTCATTAGCTGGGTTCAGGAGGTCCAGTGTACTACATCAACACATATTGATACTGTATCCCGTGACTATTTAGCAATTAATTGTCCAGGAGTAGAGAGACAAGTGAAGGCTCTGAAGCCAATGATCCCACTAGCCAAGTGAAGAAATGTGTGTGACACAAATAGTGAGGCAGTCTAATTTCTGCTGACAATTTTCGTATGTTCGTAAGAATGATTTATTTTCATATTCTCCTGCAGTCTTATACACCAGTGCATGTGAAAACGATCAAAATGGATGGGATGTCACAGAGAACTCTTGGAACTCAGTGCTTGAAGTCAGCACTGAACCATGACAAAGGGGATGTTGAGTCTGATTCCTTCACAACAACATGATGCTGAACTGACTGGAGACCAGTCACTGAACTCTGAATCTTTATAACGGAAGCAAAACCTACAAGGCACTGAACCAGAGAGTAGGGCTCATCCAATCAGAACAAGAATACAATCACAGTATGTTACTCAAGTCATGATCATCTTGGAGTCCCAGTGTATTAGTATCTGGAGCCAGGGATTGCATGATGAATATATATCAAGCACCAATGTAACTAGCTAATGCATATCAGATGCTTCAGTATAGTAACACATGTTGGAGATCAAATCGGTTGCCTGAATTCTGGTGCCCACCAGTATGGATTTCTTCTAGCTGAAGTATTATCAAGCATCACCTGGGATACTACTCGATACATTTCAGGTATATCAAATGGTACACCAAATAGTAGACTGGCAAAAATACAGTTTATGTTCAAATGATAAACATATTAGATTTTGTACAGTATATTCTATTTTTTTTATGGCTAGTATTCCCTTGTAAATAAGATTTTTGCTCCAAGTCACCCAACAGGGGCAGTCAACCAATAGGGGCTGCCTTTAAACTACCATCTCTGTATAAGATATCATTCAGGCTTGATCACCCTGTGTGATCCCTTTTATGAACTTCTGCAACACTACTTTTTGGGAGTAGATTGTTGGGTAAATGACAATGGTAGAATGGTAGAAACTTTATTTTTTAACAGGATTGAACTGTTAGTACTTTGGCAGCCCTGTTTACAAAGTTGTCCTGCTAAGTGCAGTTTGGGCTATTCAGAGCAGTTGCACTATGTGCAACAGGGATGTGCCAGCGCAAGTGAGGCAATGCGCCGGAGAGGGATATTCAGCAGCAGGAAATGTGCAGCACAGTTCCCAGTGCACTACTGCACAATGGTAATGAATGCATGAGCAAGTGCAGGGGGCGTAGCCATGAATAAGTGGTGCACTGCAATATTCAACCTCAGGTGAATGGCGCAAGCATGGATCAAATGGAAAATGCATGGAGCAGGCATGAGCACATAAAAAGAGGGAGCAAGGGAGGGAAGGAGGCTTGTGCCACAGGGCTGCCAGACTGAGGGAGTGTGAGGGGGCAGGTCACACAGCTATAGGGGTACCACAGAGTGTGAGGCAGGCAGACAGAGGAACAGAGTGGGGCCCAGGGAGCCTGGCATGGTCAAACACTGGCCAAGTGAGCGTGTGTGTGAGTGAGAGTGTGTGTGCTTGCCTGCCTGAGTGGGTGTGGAACAGGAGCAAGGCAACCCACAGTGAGTGGGAGTGGCACCCAGTATAGGAGGGTTAGCACAGAAGCACCATGAGGAGGGAGGTGTAGGCCACAGGCTGCAGGCCAGACATCTCCACACAGGGGTCTACCCAGTGCAGGGACACAGACAGCAGCCAACCACCAGGGGTGCCGGGGGGGAGAGCCACCCGGGGGGGGGGATGATGCACAGTGCAGGACATGGCCAGTGCCACATTCCAGATGGAGGTGATAATGAGGGTTGTGAGGAAGCAGGCTGCAGACCAGCACAGCTGTGAAAGGGCACATCGGCGGTATGCCCAGAACAGGTGGTACCGTGCCCACATCAGCTTTGAACAGTACAGTGATACAGAGATCGTGGGCTGGTACTGCCTGAACTGGACCATTCTGAGGTGGCTCTGTCAACTGTGCAGTGAGGAGATGCAGGCACTCACAAGACGGAGCCATGCCCTGTCTGTGGAGACCAAGGTCATGGCTGTCATTTGTCTGCTCACCACGGACACCTTCCAGAGACCAACAGGGGACACCACAGGCATAACCAAGTAGGCCGCGTCACGGCTCCTCACACAGTTCCTCAGCGCACTGCTGCCACATGCTGTGGAGTACATCCAGTTCCCCAGCACACAGGCAGAGCATACAGCAAACATGCAGGGGTTCCACAGGGTGGCACGATTGCCTGGCATGCTAAGGGCCATCGACTGCACCCATGTTGGCATCCACACACTGCCTGGTCCTGAGGTGGTGGCCTACATCAACAGGAAAGGCTACCCCAGTGTCAAATTCCAGGTGGTTTGCAATGCCAGGGGGCACATAATCAATGTCTGTGCCACACACCTTGGGGGAGCACACAATGCTTTCATCTGGCATCACTCGGCACTATGCCAGAGGTTCAAGAGTGGGGACATCCCCACTGGCCATCTAGTTAGTGAGTATGCTGTGGATACAATGTGCTGGGTACAGCATGGCAGGGTGTGATGGATGCCAGGACATGTGTGCCACAGGGTGTGGTTGGGATGGTAAGGGGGCAGGGACACAGACCACCATGCTGACCAGTCATCTCTCCACACAGGTGACAATGGCTACCCACTCCGGCCATGGCTGCTCACCCCATACCAGTGCCCGTCAACCCTAGCACAGGAGTACTACTATGAGGCACACACCAGCACATGGAACATAATCGAGCAGGTGTTTGGGCTGCTGAAGGCTCAGTTCCATTGCCTGGACAGGTCCGATGGTGCCCTACAGTACAGTCCCTCAAAGGCTGGTGACCTGTTCCTAGCCTGCTGTGTACCACACAACATGGTCACCAACTGTGGGATAGCTGTCGAGGTTGTGGAGGGGGACAGCAGTGAGGATGACGAGGCCACCGAGCCTGGTGGTGGACAGCCCCCCCTGGGTGAAGGGATCCCCGCCTGATGAGGATGGCCCAGCAACACAGAGACACAATCGCTGAGGAGCATTATGGAGCACACAGGTGGATATACATGGCCACAGGCAAGGGCCTTGTCCCAGGGCACAGTAGGCAGGCAGGCATGGGCAGACCCTGTGCCAGGGGGCTGAGGAGGCATGGGGAATGGACACCCATGCAGCACACAGCATGGGCACGCATGCCGCACGCACACACACACACACACACACACACACACGCACGCACGCACACACATGCATACAGGACCCATGACGCCACCGCCCCGCACTGGGCATATGTCTGATGCAGAGGGGCACTGCACAGTGTCTGGCAGTGCTGGCATCATCACACACACACCATGGTGGCCAGCAGCCAGGTGGGTGGGCACATGGGCCATGTGAGGGGTTGCCACACAAGTCACGGACATGGGCGCACATGCACATGCTGCACCAAAGTGCACACAGGGCAGTGGAGGATGGTGGATGCGGAGGCAATTCAGGACCACCGCACAGTAGCACAGCCACCGTGGACATGTGGACAGCTCCGCCAAGAATGCTCAGCTGGTGCTGGCTGAGTGTCTGCCACAGTGGGTGTCATAGACGGTCCCCCAGGGCTTACACTGCAAGACCAAGACTGGGTCTGTGCAGAAGTCTGAAGGCCCACAAACATGCCTGCAACAGGCGTGCTTGGAATACCCACAGTGGAACCTGGTGTAGACACCAAAGGGGTGGCCCTATGCCAGGCCCGAGGGGTAGAGTATGCACTCCTTGGAGTGAGTGATGGAAGGCCATGCAGCAGTGTGGCCAGTGGTGCCAGTCTGGCCGTGACTGCAGCAGTCGGCTGATCCATAGCTGAGCCGTTTCCTTCCACAGTTGCGTGGTCTCTGCCAGGAGCAGAGCGCTATCCCTGTTCCGCTGCTCATCTGCCTGGTGTAGCTCTGTGTGGATTGCACGGACCCCTGCTGTGAGCTGCAGCTGCTGCTCAACAGAGTGTTGCTGCCACCCACACCTGCCCCTGGCCCCCCTGACCCCATGACCCCAACGCAGCAGAGCCTACCATTCAGTGATGGGCTACCGCCCATCTGGAATCCTCCACCAGGCATGCCCTCAACCACGCTGCACCGCATGGTGGCCGCCACCATCTCCTCCTGCGGTGTAAGAGTGGGCATGGAGGGCTGACCCCCACCTGAGGCTGCTCGTGCTGCACAGATAGCAGCCACCTTCTCCTTGATGCGCTGCCGGTCTGTGCCCACCTTATTTTTGAACTCCTGCACAGACCATTGGTGGCTGCCTTACTGGTTCACAGCACAGGCCACACCCTCCTATGGTGTTGCCCGAGCCTGTGGGGTGCCTGTGGAGCAGCTCAGGAGTGGCTCCTGGTCCAGTTGCTCCTGGAACAGGGTGTCTGACTCTGCCTTGGTGAAGTTGGGCCTGTGCTTCAGAGCAGGCCCAAGCTCCTCAATCTCCTCATGTTCTGACATGCTTCTTCCTGTGGGGACAGATACATGTTAGTATGGGCCAGATATCCTGCACCTGCCCTCCCATGCCACAGCATGGCTGTCTTGCAGCCTGTATCTCACCTGTTAGGGATGTAATACCGGTCCTACCCTGTACATTCCCCTGTCGCCTTTATGGCACACCGCATGCTAATGAGGGGTTGTGCAACTATAATGACATGCAAATGTGGATGCTGTGCCATGGGTAGGATAATCAGCTGATTTGCATATAGCGGCTGAATATCACGTGATTGTGCATTGTGCAGCGGGGTTGCGCATGCACAGCCCAGGGTGTAGCACTGTGACGTGAACAATACATCATGCCGTGCGCATGCGTGTGTGACCCATCACATACACCAGTGGCATGTCATTTGCTACGTGCACGATAGACAGTACAATGCCCATCCACTATTGTACTGGTGGCGCTCATGTGCTGTGTGGCCTATGGCACCAGGGCACCACATGGCCGATGGCACTGTGTCGCCATACCATCAATGGCACCCCGTGTGCAGTAGGGCTGTGTATGGTAGATCACACATGGCCCTACTACGCAGCATGCCTGCAGTGCCCAATGGCACTGTGGTGCATGGTGCACTGTGCAACACGTGGCAGCGTTACAGCACCAGGTCTCGCACCCGTGTGCCTCTACAATGGCCGGTGGCAGTGCATCACGCTGCTAGCCGCACGTCTCCAGCACATGCTGCACGTGTGATGCCAGGTGCCATTTTGTGTACATCAGAGTGCTGGAAGCATGCTGCACAGGACAAAACCCAGGGCACAGATATGGTCCCAGGTTGAGCTGGTCAACCTGGTGGCCCTTGTGGAGCCACATGCTGGCACCCTGTTTGGTCAGGTGCCACTCAACAGGCCTTGGTCTGAAGTGTGGCAGGAGGTGTCAGATGCACTGGAGGAGGCCACAGGTGCACAGCACACTGGTAAGCAGTGCAGGCACCACTACGTGGACCTGCGGCGGAGGGATCAGGAGTGGCTATGGGCTCTTCAGGCATGCTTCTGGAGGGGCGCAGTTCCACAGCCAGGTAGGTGCACAGTGCATGTGCCCATTCATATCTGGGGGGCCATGGTGCAGTGGCGGTGGCATGCCCTGCTGGGGGGTGGCTGGGGCTGCATGCCCTGTTGGGGAGGTGGTACACCGTGTCTGCCCTGTGCCACCATGCCACAGGCATGCTGTGCTGGGGGTCACACCATGCCAGGGGTTGGGGGACTATGATGTTGCATGGTTCTGAGGTGTCCTTCTCCATTACTTTCTTCTAGTCCCTAAGGATAGGAGGTGGGCGTGCCTCACTGGTGCTGCAGCTGGGCCAGGACGGGCCACTACAGGGGGTGGTGCACCATCGGCGGGAGGCACGGGCATGGCAGTCAGATAGGCACTGGGAGCACCTCTGCATGCAGGTAGGCACTTGTTTATGTTTTCTCATTGTGTAGGGTGGTCAGCATGGGTGGAGGTGGGACCTGGCTCCCTCTATGCATGGCACCCTCCAGCTGTGTACTGCTTGTGGTGCCCATTGCACCACTCTGTGGCTATTGTACATGTGGGTGGCCTCAGCAGGTGGGCTGTGGGTGCACCCGGGTCCTGGCTGTGTCACTGCTGGCTGCCTGCATGGCCATGTTGCCTGTCTGCTGAAGCAGTGGTGTGCTGCACATGGGTGGTGCTGTCGTGCAGTGTTAAGCAGGGCTTTGGGTCCCTGGGTGGGTGGCTCATGTGGCGCACTCACTGTGGGTGGTGGAATGCCGGCCCAGAGGCGCATGTCACTGATGCTCACTGTGTACTGTGGGTGGGCTGCAGCCTTCTGGACATTCACTCATACCATGTTCTCTCCTTTGTCCTAGGTGTCAGAAACAGTGATGTGCATGTATGGCTCCTGAGACAGATACTGCGTGTCACCACTGCCACACTCCAGATGGTTCAGCAGCTGGCACAGGGCCAGTGCAGATGGAGGCACCAATGCCAGCATCACCCAGCGGTGGGGCATGGTCAGCCTTAGGACCCACGTGCCGGATAGTTACCCCTACCCTGTGCATCCCCCCTTGCCTTGTCTTAACCCCTTCCATTGCCTTTACACCCATTCCCTGCCTCCCATCCCTGACCTCCCTGTCTGTGGGTGGTCCCTCCTTTCCCTGACTGTTTGCATATTTGTAAATATGTTTCCTATGACAGTTACAATACATTCATTTTGGTTACCCGTCTGTGTCTGTGTCTGGTGTCTGCTTTGTAGCTGGTGTGAGGAGCCATGCTGCAGTGGTGTGCATGGCTGCAGTGTGGTCTGTCTGGGATGGATGGGGGTTTGTACCTGGTGGTGTTCCACCATGGGTTGTGTGTGGTGGGGTGGCTGTGGCCTGTCTCTTCAGACCCTGTGGTGATTGCCTTGTGTGCTGGATGCCTATGTGTGTTGCTTCTTGGCTTGCCCCCCTGCACATCCTTGGGTGCACTATGGCGCATCATGACTTGCTTCCTGGCGCATCCCTGGGTGCGCTTTGGCATATCCGTGCAATATTCAGCCACATTGCACAAGCTCATCCGGCCATGTGCAGCCTATGAATATCACGCCCGTTGCACCATGGTGCTCTGTATTTGCACTGCCCATCCCTTGCACCTCCCTCTGGTGCATTTCTGAATATCCCGGCCTGAGATTACAGTTTCATACAGTGGTTTGTCTCATCAATCACTTCAGACAATGGCAGTGTTCCAATGGGACTGACCCACATGAGGACATTCTATCTGTTGGTAATCAGGACTAGAACTTTTCTTATTCAAATATTTAAAAATATTTCACAGTTCCTGTATTTTTATTGGATGCCACTGACTTGTATTTTACATCAGGGTGACATAATTTTGTTGAGGGAGACTATGAAGTACTAAGGAAAGCTCTGAGCTCTGACTTCACCATGCTCACATGTTTTCCCAGTAGTCGCCTTATTAAGTGGTCTACCATTCAGGTCTGCTTCAGCCTTCAAAGTCACACATGGCTGCACAGTCAAACAATTTGTCAGCACCACCCATTTTTTTAAAACAGCTTTGGTTCAGACTTGCATTGGAAGTTAACCATTACCAAAAACTTAACATCATGTACACTCATCAACCTGCTGCATACATCTGATTTTGGCTTGCTCTGTGGTTTGTACTGTAGCTTGCACGTGTTTGTACATCCACACAATAGCTGTCATTTTTCAATAGACCAAGTTCCTGGTTCAAAAAAAAAAACTTTGCTAAGTGGCTAGGCTGTGAACTTAAGCTTTAAACTTAAAATTTCTGTAAGTAACAAAACCATTTATCTGCCTCTCATATAAAGCATTGCAAGGCCATGCTCTCCCGATCTTTCAACATCCCCACTGACATCTTCCACACAGCGAGTCATGGTCATGGTGGACTCACGCCATGTGTGTGATCAATACATTACAGTGGTGGTGAATAGTGTGCACTTTAAAATTCAAATTAGTGAATTTACTCAAAGGATGATGATTTAGTCTTCCTTTTGTCTGATCCTGTTCAGTGAGGCATGTTTGAGTCTATGAGGTGTTCAGTTTTTTAGAGGGTTCTGTGCCTTAAATGTGCCTTCAATGCAAAACAAAAATCCCAAATAATGCTCTTTGAAGGAACTAGTAAATAATTAAGCAAGATTTTATTTTTACAGCACCCAATCCCGGAGACTCTGGGGGCCTGATTCTAAGTAGAATGTCACAACTCTCTGGCGTATGTGAGTTGCAACATTTGCTGCTATGCCAGGAACCCTGCACCACATTCCAAGAGTGGCAGGGTCCCGGCACTTGTGCCATGCGGGTTATGCCATGCGGAGGCTAACGCCATGGCATGGCATACACACCCCACATGTCGCAAGTCATGGCCCACTACTAGCAGCCCTCCTGAAGCCCCCCACTCCGGAACACCACAGCACACACCAGGGGGCAGGGGGCAGGACAGGGGGCACAGGAGTCTGGGGGTGCACTGGAGATCATACCACCGGAGTCCCTGACTTTTGGGGGGGTGAGGGGGTAGGGGTGTGCTTGTGGGGGCACAGGGAGCACATTGGCACCATTGCCACAATCTTGCAGAGTGGGCATCATATGGATGGCACCATGGGATGCCCCTTAGAGCAGCTCTGAGCTGCTGTACCTTAGCTTAGCCAGTGCTGCACCTGGAATTGCCGCAGTGGGTTATGGCAGTCATCTTCTTGGAATAGAGCACTGTTGCTGCCATAACCCACACTTGCACCATGTCACTGTGGGCTGTGGCATAGTGGGTGGTGTAACCCATGGTTGGTGTAACCTGTAGCCGACATGGCGCATGTCACCTCCTGCAATCGGGGCTGGCGTACTGCTTGGCATAAGCTGCCAGATACACCAAGAGGTTTGGCATATCTCTTCTTACACCTGCGTATGCTGACTTGGAATTGGCCCCTACGTGTTTTGCAAGGAAGAGCAAGGACATACACATTTACATTTTACAAACAAGAAATACGAGGGTCAGTAATTATCAAACAATTAACATCAGCATAAACAGCAATAAAATCAATACCATGGCAAGCTAAAAATGGCTTTACTGAAAAGGTGTGTCTTGAGACCCTTTTTAAAAACTTCTACCGATGGGACCTCCCTCAGAGATCTGTGGAGCAAGTTCCAGAGGGCTGAGCCAGCCACCTCAGACACTCGGTCTCCTGAGGTTCCCAGCCTGGCCCACGGTACCACACCGGGAAGGCAGAGGTCAAAAGATCACTCAGGTAGCCAGTGATTTAATCCTGGACCCTGGACTGGCTGGAGAGTCCCTGTTATAAAAAAAAATGAAGGTTGTATTAGAGCAGGTTAAATCCTATGGGCCGGATATTCAAACTGCGCCCAAAAAGTGCACAACAGCAGGAGCAAGCACAAGTCAATTGCGCACAAGCGCAATACACGCGATATTCAAACATGGAGCAAGACAAATTGCGCAAGCAGCCAACGTCTGAATATCGCACAACCTGCGCCATAGCGCAACCAAGAAGGGGAAGCTGAGCAGAGATGATTGCCATAGCACAACAAAGGCAGCCCAGCTGAGCAGTCCAGAGGCGCCATAGCGCAAGCAAAGAGACCCCCAGCAGCAGAGCAATGGAACTGCACAACCAGGGAGGTAGGCAGGGGCCCACCACCCATGCCACAGATGGTCACAGGGACACACTGCAGAACCAACAATGTACCCCCCACACCCCAAGCACAGCATAACTGGGGGAGGGATGGAACAGCCACCGGACCATGGGGACAAGCAAAGAAAGCACGTCCCAGCCGTGTTACTGCAGCACACCCACTGGCAAGCTGAGAGTGCCACACAAAGAGGGCGGACCACCCCAGTGTCCAGCAGCTCCCCCTGTGTGCACAGCACACTCAGCACTGTGACCCCAAGACACCACTCATGTGCAGTGACCAGCACTGCAGGAATTCCCAGGCCCCCCCCGGCACACTGCAACCTTGTGAACCACAGAACTATACAAGCCAAACCCACCATGAGCACCCAGCAGTGGGTGGCAGCACATGGCAATACTGAGTGGAAGCTACACCCACACTAGAGACACCACCCCCACACACACGCACACACATACCCATGACCATACCACCCAAGATGCCATGCACACCACTGCAACTGAGCACCAATAGCCAGCTGCAAATCAGAGATCACCACAGTATTCATATCAAAATATAAATGTATTATGAAGATGAATAACCAGAACAACAAATCAACCACATATTTACAAAACAGGGGTGGGGGTATGGGTATGGGTAGGGGTGGGTAAGGGGCAGGGGTGAACAACCGGGAGAGGGAAGGTGGGGTGCGCTGATGTCCAGCTACCGCCTGGCAGCCTAACCTCCTCCTGCCTGGTGCTGTGCCTGGGGCCTCCTCCGGCGCCGCATCCCATGCCGCTGCAAATCAAGAAGTATGGTGTGGGTGTCGATGGCCACCTAAGTGAGCCTCCGCAGTCCCCGCTCCATCTGGCGCAGGATCCAGATACCTAGGACAAGGGATCAGAGTCAATGGCTGTGACTGTCCACATCTCTGAATCCCACCCATCATGCATGGCATACAGCCAAGTGCCCCACTCCTGTGATGGACTGCACCCACAGTGACCATGCACAAGACATGCCCAACCAGGTAGCAACAGCCATGTGTACCACTGCACACACACCGCCCATGTCCATCACAGCACAATCAAGGCTCCCCAGTGACGTGGCTACGTGGTGGGATGCTAGTGCCACAGCCATGTGCCCAGTGCATGCATGGACCACCAGTGATGCACACACACACACATGCAGTGCCACTGGACAGTGATGACTGTCACATGTTGCGTGCATGGTAGTGTCATCCATGGAAGGTGGCCATGCCCCCCCCTAGCATGCAATAGCATCCATGATGTAATGACACTCACCCTCATCAAGCTGCTGCTGCAGGTGCTGCTGCGGCTGTGGCTGCTGCTGCTGCTGCTGTGGCTGGAGCACACCTCCTCCACCAGCCACCCTGGCACCGCCATCCCAGGCCTCAGCCTGGGCCCGCCTCCACTCCTCCACACCTGTGGGAGACAAATGAAGTGAAACACATCAGTGAGATCCCAAAGCAGACAGCCCCTTGCCCCATTGAGTGTGCCTGCCCCCACAACCAGACCCAAACAGCACATGCCTGCAAACACCCTCACAGCAAACCATAGCCCAACCCACCCCCATGCGCAGGTCACATTACACAGTGTCACCCATGCGGACAATACCGGTGCATACACAGCACACCCACCTGGCCTAGGCACAATGCCCCTCCTGGCACGATCCCTGAGGCGCTCCAGCAGAGCACGTCCCTCCTTTACAGGTCACTATAGCGGTGCCTGCACTGCTCAGGAGTCCTCCTCCGCCCAGTGGCCTGCTCTAGGGCAGTTGCCACCTGCTGCCACACATGGGTGCGTGCCATCTGCAGGGGCACTCCCCCAAACAGTGTCCCATGGTGTGGCTCCACCACAGCCACCAGGTTTGCAAGCTCCAAGGCCCCCCACTGTCGAGCTCTCCTGCATGCCATTCCAGAGTAATACAGTGGCAATATGGTGCTCCGCAGCGCGGCAGCCCCACTTGGAAATGTTGCACAATACAAGTCAATGAGTCCCTACTGTGCTGTTCGTACAGCGCCGTCGGTCCACATTGCACTGTCACCAAACAGTGCGATAAAGACGTACACATGCCAGACGTACAGCGCCAGTGGGCAAAAGTCGGGCACAAGGTCATGGGTCAGTGGTGCAAGGCCACGCACAGCGCCATCGGATGTCTACATGTCCTGCGTGATCAGTCACCTGCATGTCAGTGCCACAGTGGACTATTGTGCAGTTGTGCCACAGCGCCATTTGGTGACCAGCGCTGTAGCGCCACTGGCACAATGGTGGCGGTATCCGGAATTGCTGATCACGCACAGCACGTCATCAGCACGGCAGACGCCTGCGTAAGCTACCTGGGCATGCACAATGCGGTGTACTACGCAGTCACAGAAAAGCGCCATTGGCTCAGCCGGCTCAACCATATTGAGCAACTTGCAACGGCGCGATATTCAGCCGACACATGCAAATCATCTGATCAGCCATTCAAAGGTGCAGTGGTGCTATTTGCATCTCATTACAGTTGCTCCACTCCTAATTTGCACGCATTGCGCTATAAATATGCGACAGAGGACTGCGCTGGCCAGATTCGGGTACTGCAGGTGAGAGGTGAGTTGCAAGCTGTGTGATGTTCCGGGCAATGGTCATGGGATAACGCTGTAGACTGAACAGTGACAGGTGTCCACTTCTACCCATACAGACCGACATGACCGAGCAAAGACCAGGTGAGGATGAAGATGGTGGGCGAAAGAGGAGGCCCAACTTCACCAAGTCAGAGACAGAGGCACTCTTACAGGCCTACCTGGAAGAGGAGCCACTACTGAGTGGACGGCGGGGCACCCCTCAGGCCCGTGCTGCTGCATGGGAGGGGGTAGCCCGTGCGGTAAACCTGCATGGAAGCCACCAGCGCTCCGTGCAAGAATGCAAGAAAAAGATGCGGACAGACTGGAAACGGATCAAAGAGAAGGTGGCAGCCCTCAGGGCGGCACGCGCTGCCACAGGAGGTGGCCAGCCAGAGGTGGCAGAGCTGACCCCGGCGGAGGACGGTCTGGCTGCATCAATGCAGCGTAGTGCTATAGAGGGCGTACCAGGAGGTGGATTCCAGACCAGTGGAAGCCCATCACTGCATGGTATGACATGGTGGTGGTGTTGGGGGGGGGGGAGGTCGATCACATGCACTAACATGTTCTCACTTTCTGTTACAGATCCTGTTCGTCTGCAGGGGATGATGGTGGTGGGACCATGCAGTGTGGAAGACCTGCCAGTGTTGGTGGAGGGTCCATCCACCTCTGCTGCCAGCCGGCATGCACTGCACCAGCATGCACGCCTGGCTGCCACCTCTGTTGTCGGTGAGTCAGGTGTGGGGCTGCACAGCCTGTGTCTCAGCAGTCTGGCATGCGAGCATGCCAGCACGCTGTGACTGTGGCTGTTGCACGAACCTGCACCATTGATGATGCAAGGACTGCAATGGGCAGTGACACATGTGTGTCTCATAACAGACACACAGTAGGCCAGCACGTGCCCTTGGACCTAGCTGGTTCCAACGTGTGTGCCAGCACGTCAGCACAGTCCCAGGCTGTGCCTGTCAGCACCGGTGGGGCAGCACCAGTGGCTGTGCAGGACTCTGGCACTGTTGCAGCCACAGCAATAGAATGAGTGGTCCCTGGGGCACAGCAGTTGGAGGGGCAGCAGCAGTCACCCACCAGATCTGGGGGTACAGGGTCCAGTGGTGGCACATGCACACCACCTGTTGACTTGCCCACACCTGGTCCTGGTGAACAGCGCCCACTCTCAAGGGGTGTTGAGCATCAGGCCCTTCCATACCCTGGGGGACAGAATGCCGATGTGGCACAGGACCCATTGGACGAGCACACCCGCCTGCTGCAGGCACCAGTAGAGCAGCAGATGTGGGTTGCAATGTGCGTGGAGGCACTGTGCGTGGCTGTGGAGTGGAACAGCAGGGACAATGCATTGATCCTTGAAGAGATGGTCAGACTGCGGATGGATGTGACCGCCGCCATTGACAGGCTGACCCAGGCAGTGGTGTCTGTCGTGGCCGCATTGGGCACACAGTCAGGTGCCCCTGTACCGTACACCCCACACAGTATGCTCTCCACACCCCATTCCCGGCGTCATGACACCCTGACTGTCGATGCCGGGTTCTGCTGTGGGCATCCCGAGCACACCTGGTGCAGGTATGCTCGGCATGCTGCACACCCCTGTGTGGACAAGGTCGCGATCGCACAGTGGGACCCCTGGTGGTCCATCGGTGCCACCCCATGTGGCCCATGATCAGCCTGCCAGTGCTGCTGGGACATGGCGGGGCCACCCACACATCTGAGGTGGCCGTGGCACAGTGCCACCTGAGTGACCTGTCTCCCAGTGTGGGCCCTGTCTGATGCTGCCCTGTGTGCAATGTGTGTCATGGCGGGCAGTGCACTGGTGGGTGCCCTGCCCAACACGCCAACACACGGACCACCTGCACACCCACCCGACTGCTGTCCACAGATGCATGTGCATGATGATGCCTGCATTGTACTGTACACCAAGGTGCAAGGGTGCCCAGCATCTGACACACATACTTTGACAGTACAGGTGGTGGGGGTGGTCTGTTGATCCGTGTGTTTTCCATGTCTGTTCCTGCTCTGCTGTGCACCTGCCCATGTACGCTTTGTGCCTGGTGTGTGTGTGTGTCCATATGACTATTCACCCCTCCCTGATGGTGTGTTTGTGCACCTGGACCCTAACACTCCCCTTGCCGTCATGCACCCCTGCTGTGTTACCCTGTGTGCCTGTGGGTTGTGCCTAGACAGTGTTGGTTGCACATGGCCCCTTGACTTACCTGTGTCATGCAAAATGCTCCTTCGTGATGGTGTCCCATGCAGCTGGGCCTGCCGGATCAGTCGGGGGTCCCGCTGTCCAAGGGGGGGCTGCTCATCCCCATCATCACTGGCGTCACCAGCGGCCCCATTGCTGTCCCCCTCCTTGACCTGTATGGCTATCCCACAGTCTTTGGCCATGTTGTGCAGGATACAACAGGCCAGGAATATCCCACAGGCCTTTGAGGGGCTGTACTGTAGGGCACCGCCAGAGGTGTCTAGGCATCGGAAGCGTGCCTTAAGCATCCCAAACACCCACTCAATGATGCTGCGTATGGCGGCATGTGCCTCATTATAGCGTTGCTGCGATGGGGTCATGGGGCACCGGTAGGGTATGAGCAGCCAGGGATGGAGTGGGTATCCACTGTCACCTGTGTGGAGATGGTGGAGATTAGTATCATGTACAGGTCCATATTTCCCATATCCCTGTGTGCCACTACCATGGCACCTGTGGCTTTTCCACCCTTGCCCCAACCTTGCAATTCCTACATGCATACTCACCCACTAGATGTCCTGTGGGGATGTCCCCACTCTCGAATCGATGGCACAGTGCAGATTGGTACCATATGAAGGCATCATGTGCTCCACCAGGGTGTGTGGCACAGACATTGATGATGCGCCCACTGGAATCACACACCACCTGGCAGTTGACACTCGAAAAACCCTTCCTGTTTCTGTATGTGGCCCCATTGGGACCAGGTGGCATGCGAATAGCCACATGGGTGCAATCTATTGCCCCTAGCACCCCAGGCATACGTGCTACCCTGTGGAACTCCTGCATGTTTGCTGTATGCTCTGCCGCAGTGCTGGGGAAATGGATGTACTCCGCAGCATGTGGCAGCAGTGCGCTGAGGAATTGGGTGAGGATGCGTGACGTGGCCGACTGTGTTATGCCTGTGGTGTCCCCTGTCAGCCTCTGGAAGGTACCCGTGGTGAGCAGGCACATGCAGGCTGTTACCTTTGTCTCCACTGACAGAGCGTGACTCTGTCGTGAGGGTGCCTGCATCACATCACTGCACAGCTCACAGATCCACCTCAGTATTGCCCTGTTCAGGTGGTACCGGCCCACAATCTCTACATCTGTGTACAGCTCAAAGCTGATGCGGGCACGGTACTGCCTGTTGGGGGTGTACCGCCGAAGGGCCCTTCCACAGCCATGTCCCCCTGTAGCATGCCTTCTCACCCCCCTCATGAGGAAGCTGGCACTGTCCATGTCCCTGGCTTGTGTTACCCCCCTGGCTGTTCTTGCTGTGTTACCCCCACTGTCCTGACTGCTACCTCCACTGCACCGGGTACACCTACTGGCCTCTGCAGTCTGTGGCCCAACACACCCTCCTTTGTCCCTCTTCTCTCCTGTGCACTCCCTGGCCTGCACTCTTTGCCACTGTCGCACTCTCTTTCTTCCTGCCTCATGTGGCTTCCTTGTAGCGTTCTTGCGCCTCTTCCTTGAGCCTTTTTATTTTGGCTCATTTCCAGTGTGGGGCACCTTCCAGCTCATCCGCTGTTGCGCATTGTGCAGGTCTTTGAATATTGCATTGCGCTCTTTATGCATGGGTCCACCCCCTTCTCGGTTGTGCATGCCTTCATTTGCATTGCGCTGTTGCTCAGCATGTGTTCGGTAGTGCAACTGCTTCCCGCTGAATATGGTAGAATGGCGCATTTTTGGACTTGCGCAAGTGCAACCCTATTGCGCATGGTGCAACCCTTTTGAATATCCGGCCCTATAAGTATTTAGGCAACTGGCTAGATGACAAATGTTAATGGGATGTCCACATAGATAAAACGGTAATCAGTAAAGGAAAGAATCTCGGGTTGTTACATGGGATAAAACAATATCTGTCAAGAGATTCCCAAAAATTGATTGTTAATACCATGATTATGCCAATTTTTGATTATGGGGACTTACTCTTCAAAGGGGCATTGGGGAGGGTGCTGGGAAACCTGGGCATATTGTATAACAGGTTTGCCCACTTCATCCTTGATGCCCCCCAGAGGACACATCCCTATCAGCTTTACTTGGATTTGGGGTGGTTAAAATTAAATGACTGAAGAAACTTGCATTTTGTGAGCTTCATGTATTAGTGACATAGAGATAGAGTCCCAGGTTATATCCTGGATAGACTGAAACAGAAACAGATTAAACAAGCTTACGGTTGGCTCAAGGAACAGAATATGCTTTGCCACCTTGTAAAACAACTGTGGGGAGGTCTGCATTTTATTACTTAGACCAGATAGCTTGGAATTCTATTCCATGCAACTTGAGACCAATAGACATTATTATAAGTTTGAAGAAGATAAAAATGAAGTCAGTAGAGTTAGGGAAGAAACCCCTTCCATGTTGCCTCTGACTTGTTAATTTCTTACTTTGTAGGTATTATGTAGTCCTGTTTAGACTAAATCTTTTTTTTTATTATGAAAGATTTTATTATTTTCAAAATGTAGCACAAATACAAGTCTTCCATACGAATGAAGTATCCATCAAAACATAAAATGTTATGGGAATCGAAATCTCATAAGGAACATTTAAAGGCACAACAGTACAGCTCAGTTATATTACTGCCAGTACAATGCCTCAAAGATATAATCCAAAAGGTAGAGCTTAACCTTAAGTGGATACAACAGCTAAGTTTATATCATCAGATAGATGTAGTAGCGTATGTTGAAGCAAAAAATACACATAGAGCAAAACTAAAGCCAAACCAAAGGTACTTTACACAGAACCTCACCACTCACCTTGACTTATTACAATAGTCCTAAATAAATCTGGACCATTTATAGGAGAGGTAGCATAGACTAAATCTTTTTAACTTGAAGTTTAGAACTTTATAAAAGTGGTTCTTGTGGTGATAGTGAGCGGAGCATTTTTAAAAGATAATATGATATTTCTTGTGCCTGTTACAAATTAATAACATGTCTGAATGTACTGATGATTATTATTTATTATTGTGTGTATATGTACATGATATTGTACTATTGTATTTGTGTACATAACTGGAACTTATGTTTACTTTGTAACTATTTTGTAACAAGAACTCCATTGGAAATGAGCTATGCTCAATAGTAATCCTTATTCATATGAACATTATGAATAAAACATTACCACTACTACATGCCCTGGGCACAGATCCTCCCTGATGTGACCAAGGAGAACAGTTGGCTGCCTTCAAGTCACTGCACACAGCCTGCCTCTGTCTTCACTACTTACTGTTTGTATGATGCATTTTCTCTCTACAGGTAACAGTTGCACATCTGGCAAAGCAAGCTCCCAGATCCAAAACTGGCCACATCCAGTGTGGTACAGTTTGTACAGTGCCTAAGCACACCCGATGTCATTACCCTCACAGCTGCTAGGCCCCCCCCCCACATACACTTTTACTTGACCCAAGCCCATATCAATTTCCTGGTCAATCAAAGAGGAGGGGACAGTTGATTGACTACCATCTCGATTCCTCATAAAAAAAAGAAAAATACTGAAAAAGCATATCAGACTCCAAAGGCTTAAGTGATACCAATTAAAACAGTCATGAGAAAAAAAAAAACAGACCTTCACAGTTAAGTCTGGTAATGAAAATGGTGGCAGAAGTGGTCACATTTCCCAAAACACTTATGTCCATTGCCCACATCCTCTAACAAATGGTTAAAATCTGCATCCTCCTTGTCTATGCTGACTATATATCAAAGACCTTCCAGGCATGTGACCTCAGTATCCAAGCACTCTTCAAACTGTTCACCAAATCACTCAAAAACTGAGATGATGGCATTGGATATGCAGTCCCCCTCTGTTGTGGAACATTTGTGGAAGTGTTGGCTAGTGGACAGCTGGATTGTGGGAAGATGGCATGTGGTAATATCTAAATTCATAGACAACACAAAATGGTAGTGGGGTTGAAACAGAAACTGAATTCAAGAAACAGGTAAATGGAGGTGAGGAGAAAAAATAATGTTTAACTGCTACTAGAGTTGTGCAGAATGTAAATTCCCCACCTTGGAATGCCCATGGAATGACCATTCTGATTCCATAGAATTCTGTGGAATTTTAATTTTGCAAAATTTTAAAAGTCAGTTATTTTGCTATAATTTTAAATGTACATGTCTGAATAACACCAAATTTAGAATGTAAATAGTACCCCATGGCTTCCAAGAGTGTACCAAATTTAACAGCTGTAGATTAAAAGGGGGCAGAGTTATGGGTGGCCAAACATTTAATTAAAATTTAATTTTCAGTTATTTTGAGATAATTTTAAAATGTCTTATCCAAATTTCTCCACAATATCGGGATTTAGAGAAGCACCTAGAATGTGTATATGCTCCATGTTTTAAGTCTCAAGCTTCAATGGGAGCTGAGTTATAGGTAGCGAAATATTTTGCCAAACTTTGGATTTCTGTAATTTTAATGTAATTTTGATAGTATTCATGGAAATGCTACATTTGTATATGCACATAGTTTCAGATTTCTAGCCTTAAATGGGACTGAGTTATAGCCTGCCAAACATGTTGCCAAAAGTTAAATTTCAGTTAGTTCCCTCTAATTTTAAAACTACATATCCAAATGTAACCAGAGTTAAAACATTTAGGGCCAGATATTCAAAGGTTAGCAAAGGGTGCAAATCAGTTGTGCTGGACTAGCGCCGAATTTGCACCCAACTGCTATATTTAAAAGGACATTTAGCACCAGCACTAGGTGTTAGCGCTGACACTAAATTATAATTTATGCAAGGGAGGGACTCAGGGGAAGGGCCCTGGATGCCGGTGCACCAGCATATTCAAAGGTATAGTGCCGCACTACAGCCATTAATGCAGCCTGTAGCGTGGTGCTGAATACCGCTGAGAAAAGGCCAGCGGCAATGTGCCAGCAGTAATGTGGTGGCAGTGCCCTCCCCAAAAGCACCATTCCCGATCCCTGGTATCCACCATAGTTATGTCCCTGGTAGTCTAGTGTTCCCCCCCAAGCACTTATCCCGACCCACTGAAAATAAATAAATGTCCACTTCCCTGGTAGTCTAGTGGTCCCCCTCACACCCCCAAGCACATATCCCGACCTGTTGAAAATAAATAAATAAATAAATAAATGTCATTTGCCCTGGTTGTCTAACGGTCCTCCCACTCCCAAGCATGTATCCTGACCCCATTGACAATAAATAAATAAATATCCATTGCCCTGGTAGTCTAGTGGTCCCCCCAAGCACCTATCCCTACCTGTAGACAATAAATAAATCCCCATCTCCCTGGTAGTCTAGTAGTCCCCCCCACCTCCAAGCACATATCCTGAAGCAATGAACAATAAATAAATGTCCTTCCATTTCCCTGGTAGTCTAGCAGTCCCCCCACCCAGCAGTGGTACCCCTCTCATCCCATTCATGTTAGTGAACAGAGCTGGAGACTGGGTCAGCCCTCCTCTCACCACCACAGCTGGCCGCCGACTGAGGTAGGAAGGAGCACTTTTTCCTACCTCAGTTGGCGGCCGACTGTGGTGGTGAGAGGAGGGCTGAGCCGGTCACCAGCTCTGTTCACTAACATGAATGAGCTGAGCGAGGTGTCACTACTGGGTGAGGGGGACCGATAGACTACCAGGGAAATGGATGGACATTTATTTATTGTTCAGCGCTTTGGGATACGTGCTTGGGGAGGACCACTAGACTACCAGGGAAATGGGGATTTATTTATTGTCAACAGGTTGAGATATATGCTTGGGGTTGGGGGGACTGCTAGACTACCAGGGCAATGGACATTTATTTTTTTATTGTCAATGGGTCAGGATATGTGCTTGAGGGTGGGGAGACTGCTAGACTACCAGGGAAAGTGGGCATTTATTTATTTTCAACAGGCCAGGATATGTGCTTGGGGTTGGGGGGATTGCTAGACTACCAGGGAAATGGGGATTTATTTATTGTCAACAGGTCAGGATACATGCTTGGGGTGGGGGAGGGACTGCTAGACTACCAGGAAAGGTGGACATTTATTTATTTTCAACAGGTCTGGATATGTGCTTGGGGGTGAGGGGGGACCACTAGACTACCAGGGAAATGGGGATTTATTTATTGTCAACTGGTCAGGATACATGCTTGGGCGTGGGGGGACTGCTAGACTACCAGAGAATTGGGGATTTATTTATATTCTACAGGTCGGGATATGTGCTTGGGGGTGGGGTGACCACTAGACCACCAGGGAATTTTTTTTTATTTTACATTAGGTGGAGGTTGGGAGTTGTGCAGGGGTTGGGGGGACCACTAGACTACCAGGGTTTAAAGTGAATTGTGGGCTACCGGGGATCAGGGAGCATGCTGGGGAGGAGCACTAGCCTACCAGACTATAGCAGGTGCACAATGGAACAGGGACCATGAGGGCAAAAAAGGACTTCCTGGCCCTGCCAGTCTGCCCTGTTCGCTATCTACTGGATATGCTGCATATCCTAGATCCTAGTGACCCTACAGCCTATGGCCACCTGCCCTCTCCAGGTTTGCTTTATGCCTGTCCCATGCATTGCTCCCCCCCACTGTGTTTCACCCAATACTGCAGTTGGGTACATATGTTGTTGGGGGAGGCATCCTCCAGGGCATGTATGGCCACGGGCAGTGTGTCTGTGTATAGCTATCGCTCTGTATATGTGTGTGTGTGTGTGTGTGTGTGTGTGTGTGTGTGTGTGTGTGTGTGTATGTGTACATATCTAAATATACATATATATATATATATATATATATATATATATTATGTATACACACACACACAGGGTCCTGCTTGCACAGCTGCATGGGTGTGTTGTGTGCACTGACTGTGCCTGACAACACACATTTTCTGCTGCTTCCAGCCTGTACTTCTATTCTGACCAACAGGAGATGCTGTGAACATGCCTTGGCCTGCTGCTTCCAGCCTATACTTCCATTCTGACCAAAAGGGAGAGCTTTGTACTCCATGCAGTAGCACTGGGCAAGCTGCATAGTAATGTATGCTAAGCAGCACCTAATGAGATGCAAATATACCTGTTTGCCCACAGATTGCCTAAGTAGGCTCATTTACATGGGAGCTTTGAATATAGCTCCCGTTTGCCCCGGGCTAACCAGTTTGCACCAGGCTAATGTGTTAGCACAGTGCAATTGGATTAGCCCTGGGCAAACCTTACTTCAGTATAGCACAGTTCTGCAGTGCATGGCTCACATTGTTGTTTGCAGTCATACCTCTCAACTGTCCCTGATTTTCAGGGCGTCCCTGATTTTACCTCAGTTTTACTCTGTCCCTCTTAAAATTGTTTTTCCATGACCAAACAGTGGAGGTTGTAAGCATAAAATAATGTTAAATATTAATGTTACAGGGGAGTTCTTCCTTAGAAATGGCATTTTACACTACACCACTTATTCTACCAGCTTCCTGAGTGGATAACACCCATTTTTAAGATGTGTCCCTGATTTTAAACCTTTATCCCTGGTTTTTGTAAGCCTTGTCCCTGATTTATGGGGCAGGTGTTAAGAGGTGTGTTTGCAGTAGATGCGAGACATCTCTGCAATCACACACAATGTTCTCCACCTGCAACACTGGCTTGCTACAGAGCCTATTGAGCTGCAGTTGCAGTTTGCACTTCCCTGTTGCTATATTCAGTAATGTCTTATTCCTGGGCTATTTTTTGCCCTGCACTCCCAGACTGGTTTACCCAGCTTCTTTAGACTGCTATATTCAGCAGGATTAGCACGGGGCTATTTCCTTTTGAATATAGCTTGTTTTGTGCTACGTTTGCCCATTGGGCAGTGCTAGTTTAGTCCTGGGGTAAAGTTTTGAATATCTGGCCCTTTAACTACTATACCATGTGGTAATTTCTGAAAAATTCATATTTTCAGCTTTAAATGGGATTTAATTTTTACTAAGTTCCTAATTACTGTGTGAGACTCTGCTCTGCACAGTTAACTGTATACCATTTGTTTTTTTTTAAACTCTAGTGTTTGTGTTATATTTTACTTTGAGCCCTGTTCTGATGAATGGGAAGAGGGACGTTACAGTCCGATTTATTTTTAGTTGATTACAGTGCTTTTCAGTACTATTAAAGTGCTTTGCACTTTTCTTGCAGGAATAGCTCTGTGGTGCTTGAAATATACAAACTAAGTCTCTGCAGCTTAAAGTGCTAGAATTTCAGTGAGCAGCTGATATCACTTACGGTTGGGGCTGCCATATAAATCCACACTCCAGCGAGCAGGGCGAGCTCAGGCAGGGCGTGCTCATCGTGCGTGAAGACACGCTCAAAGATACATGCATCCTCATGTGTGCTTAGTGTGGTAGAGTGAAAGAGTTGGCGTAGTGGAAGTCTTTGTTCTTAAGTATATCCTATCTCATAGAAAGTGTCTACCTTGCTCCTCAGTACTACAGCATCTGTTGACAGGTAATAATCAAAGCCCTAATAAGTAACCCTGTACTCTTCACTGCAGTGTTAACTTCTTTAAAAAGAGAGACCCTAGTCTGAACTATTAGCAGTTTTTTTTTGCACCTCAGAATTAGGGAGCAACATCTGTTACTGGGGCTTAGTATTTCTGATAGTTACAGATTTATAATTTGTTGCTGTGTTCTAGACATTGTTCTTGGTATATATTTGTAATCCCTGAAATGTGTTGTATATGAGGCGTGTGCTTACTGAGATCATTAATTTGGGTCTTGACCAAGTACTATACTCCTACTATTGACAAACAAAATAGACTACTGTCTGATCACAGAACAAGTTGCTTACTGTCTGGAGTATTTCATTTAATTAATTCTGTTTTCTGTTTGTAATAATTACACTACATAACGTCATGGAAACATTTATCCAGATAGTGAATGGAGGAAAGGCCATACTCTGCAAATGATGTAATATGTACATGATTGCTTCTGAATTTCCATTAAGCAATTCATTTACAATTATGAAATGTATTGATAATAAAGAAATGTCAGCATTACTGTCCCAGTTTAATAATAGACTCAGTGAAATTGAACAAAGTCAGATGGATATGGCTGACCGCTTTCATGTTCGATTACAAACTAATACAAAAACATCAGATGCTACAATTTGCACTGAAGCCTTGTCCCTGTGAATAACACTCTATTAAACAAAAAAAGAACAAGTGAAGAAGAAGATGAAATCACTGACCCAGTGGATGTCTGGTACCAAGTTCAACATCTAAAACATCCCCCCCCCCAAAAAAAAGGGGAAGGAAAGCTAAGCATTTTAATCTTGAAATCACTAATTCATTTGATCCTTTAAATTTAGATACAGTATTACCCAAGAAGGGACAATGGGTACATCTTCTTTTCTAAATGAAGTCATAACCTCAGATACACCTACTCTTCTAAATGTTGAATCTCAATCAATGGGCACAGAACAGAATTTGACTCTAGATCAACCCTTAATAATATTTAATACAACTTCTATTGCCTCTAAGCAGGTAGACCAAAATATGGAATTTGAGGTTATCCTGCCTAGAGAAACTGAAATATATGTACTCGGTGATTCTATTATTAAGGGACTAGACAGAGCAATTTGTGACATGGACAAAGAGCATAGAACCCTTTCATATTTTAAGGGTGCCAAAATATCTGACATTTCAAAAATGATTAATAATATAGTATGTCAAAACAGTATTAGAAAATTAGTGATTATTCATGTAGGAGCCAATAATATATTTCATCAAAACCCTCACAAAATTAAGCAGGAATTTGTCACCCTTAGGCTGCTGCCGACAAGATATCTTGTCCTAAAAACCTATTCGTTCTAAATCTTCCGGCAGCCTAAGGATTAACAAATAAACTTGCAGATCTTGACTGCAACATCTTCTTTTCTGAGATACTCCTGATCCCTTGAGCAACTTACAGACAAAACTGTACACTAAAAGAAGTAAATAATTGGCTCAGACAATGGTGCCTAAAGCAAAACATTAATTGTATGACGCACTGGGAAGATTACAATGAAAATCATGATATGTTTAGTCCAGATGGACTGCACCTCAATAAAGTAGGATCACAATTCCTTAGTCAACAGTTTAATAATTCAATAGATGCAGCTTTAAACTAAGAGGTGGGGGAAGGTGATATTATTATAAATAAAGTATCATCAGTCAAAAAAACTACAAAAGCTATGAATGGAATACGAATCATAATACTACATCTCATAAAACTTTAAAACTTAAAAAAGGAAAAAGAAAGAAGAATTCAAAAACTGGTCTAATAAATTAAAAAAGTGCATCTAATCAGGAGAATACTGGATTTAATGAAATTCATGATAATGAAGAAAGAGACAAGGGAATTAAAATTATATTGACTAATGCTCGCAGTCTGACAAATAAACTAGATGAACTAAGACACAGTCTTGTAAACAAAGAGGTTGACATATGTTGTATTACTGAAACATGTTTTACAGATAATGACTGGAATACTGACATCTCTGGTTACATAAAATTCTTAAAAAATAGACAGAATGTTAAGGGCGGGGGTTTAGCAATCTATATATCTAACAAATTTAACTGTCATGAGATAGCGAATGAAGATTCTGCAGTTGAGATACTTTGGGCTAAAATTGAACTAGGTTATGAAACCTTAACTGTAGGCCTTTGTTACAGATCACCTTGCTTGAATCTTAATGAAAATTTAGTCTTCTTGAAACAGTTAGATAATACTGAGGTTAATGGCAATCTAATAATCCTTGGTGATTTTAACTTCCCCCATATAAATTGGGAAACATTCAAAACTAACAGTAATATTGAATGACAGTTTCTTGAAACCACCCTCAAACATAGTTTGGACCAACTAATGACTATTCCTACTAGGAATAATAACATACTTGACCTCCTTTTTACAAATAGTGCTGACCTTCTTTTGACTCCCGTCATTTTACCAGCTCTGGGCAACAGTGATCATAATATGATCACATGTGATATCATAAGACACGTAATTGGCAGCAAAGGGATAAGTAAGTTTAAAAATTATTACAAAGCAGATTACAATAATATAAACAAATTCTTAACTTCATGGAATTGGCCCAAACAACCTAGGTAACCTTGAGATGGAGCATGTGTGGGAAAAAATAAAAGCTAAAATAGATCACTGTCTAAACACCTGGGTGCCTGATAGAGTAAAATATAACAATAATAACAAACAAAGAATACCCTTGTGGTGGACTAAAGATTTAAAGTGTATCATAAAAAAAGACACATTGTTCCTATAACAAATATAGTAAGTCCAAAAAGGCCTCTGATTGGTGTAAGTTTAAAAAACAACTTGTTAGGAAAACTAAACAAATAATTAAAAAGTCAAAACAAAATTTAGAGATAAATTTAGCAAAACACATTAAAGACAATAAGAAAAAGTTTTAAAATTATATTGGCTCAATAAAACAAACTCATACTGGAATAGGACATTAAATTTAGATGACAAGATAATCACTAGTGAAAAAGAAATGGCTATAGAATTGAATCAATATTTCACAAGTATATTTAATCACTCAGACTTAATACTTTCTGATACACAACAAACATCAGATATCATTTCATTCTTTTCAGAACAGGATACAGTAGAAGCCATTAACAAAATTAAATGTAATGCATCTCCCGGTCCTGACTGTATCCATCCCAAATTTGTGAAAGAAGTATCCAAAGAACTTTCTGGACCACTAACTTACTTATTTAATATGAATATAAATCGAGGAAGGGTTCTTCAATCCTGGAAAGCAGCGAACATCACACCCATTTTTAAGGGTGGTAATAGACAGACAATAACTAATTATAGGCCTATCAGTTTAACTTTACTTATCAGCAAGATTATTGAAAGATTAATTCATTCAAAAATTTCTGATCATATTAAAAGTTCTGGTAGCACAAATATTTCTCAGCATAGTTTTTCCACTAGTAGGTCATGCTTAACAAACCTTATTAGTTTCTTTGAGCCAGTTAGTGATGCACTAGATAATGGCTTTCCAGTGGATGTCATATTTTTGGATTTTGAAAAGGCATTTGATACTGTTTCACATAAAATTCTGATTGAACATCTTCATAACATAAAGCTGGATACACATTTTATTAATTGGATCTCATCATGGTTACACAACAGATATCAAAGGGTGGTTGTTCATGGTCACGAATCCAACTGGAGTCTAGTAACTAGTGGAGTACCACAAGGCTCCATCCTCGGACCTCTACTTTTCAATATAATGATAACTAGTATGCAAACTTCTAAAGATGTCTGGATAAACAAATATGCAGATGACTGTACAATAGGTTGTATTGTGAACAATACTTTATCAGCAAACATATTATAAGATAATTTATATAATTTAACAATTTGGGCAGTAAAAAAATAAAAAAGAAATTAAATCCTGCAAAATATAAGGTTATGCATATGGGGAATAACAACAAAAAGTACACATATTCAATACAAAATGTAAAATTAATGACCACTACAAAGGAAAAGGATCTGGGTATAACAATTACAGATAATTTAAAATGTAATTCTCACACTAATAAAACTGTTAAAAGATGTCACATGATTATAAGTAATATTTTGAGATATATCAAAAGTAGAAAACCATCAGTTATATTGCCCCTATGCACAAGCTTGGTTCATCCTCACTTAGATTACTGTGCTTCATTTTGTGCCCCAACCTCTATAGGCTACCAGCAAATGACAGAAAGAGTACAGCATAGACTAACTAAAAGGATTGATAAAATGTCTGAAGTAGATTATGGTACCAGACTAAAAACACTACAGCTGTACTCTTTGAAGTATAGAATTTAAAGAGGTGATCTAATTTACACTTATAAAGCATACCAAAATGATTATTTGTTAAACTCTATTGGATTAGAAAAATAGTTTGTAAATAATTTTACTAGATCTCATAATTTGAAACTAAAATCAACCATATGTAAAACTAACAGAAGGTTGAAATTTTTCACTCAGAGAATTCCTCCAATTTGGAACACACTACCAGCTGACATCATAAATAGTGAAAATGTAGAACAGTTTAAAAGAAGACTTGATGAATACATGGGTGATAAGAAATTTTACTTCCACTGCTGAATCAGCAGGTGGAGAGTTCAGAAATGGGCATCTCACCTTTTGAACTTGTACCAATCTATGAATCTATGATTTAAAAGTTGTCAAACTTTCACAACATTTAAAAAATCATTTTGCAAGAATGTAAGCTGCAAATTTATAAACCCCGTAAACTTTTGGCAGGTTCATAGACCTTACAAGGAGACTGTGTGTGCCAATTTTATTAATTGCTTGCTATGAGAAATTGCAAAATAATGTGTACTTAAAGTCACAGCCATGAGTATTTGTGAAAATTGTAGAATTTCATTAAAAACTTGTTAAAACTGGAATTTTCTAACTTCACTCAGCCTTATCTGGGGGATTCTAATTAAAGGATAAGGGTGTAAGAGGCAAGTAGTGCAGAGGGTTACCAGGTTCTGGAGTTAGATGCACAGTTTCACCAAGAAATGGACAGCTGAGCTATGTAGCACAACAGTGGTAGACCCCCAGGTTGGAGCAAAAAAGCACAAAGTGTCAACAATTCCAACCTGAATGTGGGATATTTAAGGATCACGTCCAGTAAATTTATCATCTGGGAAGCCTGGAGTACATGCACGTCTAAGACTTAGAGGTACTCAAAAAGATGTAATGAGGGAAGACAGCATCTTTGGCAGCAGGAAGAAAGAATTCTGCCTATTCTAACAGGGTGGGCTGATAGGAAAAGGAGTAGGTGACTCAGGTTTTAAGGGAGCTTGTCACTGTAAAGAACAAAGAGGATATCAGTGAGATCAGTAGTTCTACTGAATCAATCTGGCTATGCCAAAAGAGAAGGAGGGGGATAGTCACCCAGAGAGGATTAGCAGGATTGCTAAAAGCTCAGCCCAGCTTATCAAATGAAGTAGTGATATGTGCGTTGTTAATGTTAAATTCCACAAAACAAATTCTGGATGCTTCATCTACAGTATATGCTATCATAAATATGTGAGAAAATGTTACTAATAATGTTTTTTCTTCTGCAAAATTAAAAATGCTTAATCAATTTATCTGGTTGTGTTAGACACCAGGATACACTGACTATGGATATGCATGTCAAATGTTTACTCTATGCATGCAAGAACAGAGAAGTTATATACATCCACATTTTTGATAGTTTTCAAAATGTTATTCAAATATTTACATAGTAAAGTTTTGAACCCCTGTAACTTAAAACTCTCTTATCTAAGTCTGTCCCTATTTAGACAATTGTATACGCATTACAAAAAGGTTATTCATACTAATTTACATGTGCCTAGTGCCAAAAAAAAAAAATGACAGATTTTGAGCACGTATACTTTTGAGACGATGCATCATATTGTCATGAAATATGGCACATTGTTAGAACATCTATCATCAAGAAATCATGCCATATTTAAGATCCATAACCCAATAGATGGTTAAGGTATATGCAGATAAACATGTCCATGAAATTTTGCACAAGCAATAAAATGACAACAATTAAGCACCTATAATTTTGAAACTATCCATCCAAATTTCATGATATTTGCACATTAGTGGCCATTGACCCACAGAATACACATTCCAAATTTCAGAGCTTCAGCTTGAGTGGCAGCTGAGTTATAACCAAATTACAAAATGCTTAAAATTCCATGAAATTCAGATGAAATTCCATGAAATGCCATGGAATTTTGAGACATTTCATTGACATTCTGCAGATTCAGAATTGTCTCATTCCACACAGCCCTAACTGCTCTGATGAATCACTTATAATATACCCAGGTATCAAGCCACCAAACAGCTTGGGGGAATTCCATGGGATACAATGCAGTAAATTAAAAAGGAATAACATCTAATCTGAAAGAAAATCTTTCTTTTAAATGAATTTAATATTATACACTGGTTTACTATTAAGGAGATCATAATTACTTGAGATCAATGTATATATGTGTACAGTACCTGACCTATGATGGGGTCACCATGTCATCGCTTGTTAGGCTTAATTAAAACTTGGCTGATTAATGAAACCAAGAACCCCTTTTAAAATCATTGCATGAAGAAAGAAGGTGGGTAAGAAAACTGAATAACTTTAAAATAATTTTCCAGCTCCTCTGAGCAACATAGGGGGTGGGGGAGGGTTCAGAAGCCCCAGTGCGCAAAAAAAATGAAGACAGTGCTGCAATGCTGTTTGGATGGTCAGAGAGGTTGATTTGCCATAGAGACAGAAACAGAGAAGTAAGCTTTATGGCAGCAACACAGCTTTGCAATCAGAACATAGCTCAAAGAAAGAACATTTTTTTAAAACTTGAAAGATGGAAAAGCAATTAAATAAATATTTGGTACAACAAAATATAACCCAAGGAATATATTCAAAAGGAGCCAACACCAAAAGGGCTTTTTTGGATAAGCCCCCACCGGGATTCCTACAACTAAAAATAAAATAGAGTGTTAAAAGTGCAAGATGAGTGCACAGTAAAACCTATAACAATTTTCATTAAACAGGATACTCAGAGTCATCAGGAGATAAGTAAAAAGACTGATAAGACACAAACTAAACTAAATGTAGGGAAAATACTGAATCTGAAGCCCTAGCAAATACCTTGAAATAAAAAGTAGTGACAGTGCCTGGACCGACTTGCCGCTATCATTGCTAAGTATAGCACAAACAGTGCAAATGAATATTCTGTCCCAGATTTTATATCTTCTACATAATATTCCTTTTACTCCTCCCATGGATGGAATTTGCCAAATGACATAGACTCGTATCTTTTTTTTTGTGGCAGGGGAAGAAACCGAGGGTAGCCGTCAATAAACTGCAACTTCCTAAGGCTAGAGGAGGACTGGTTCTCCCTAACTTTTTATATTATTCAACGGTGGCATTGATCAACCATATGTCATACCGGTTAATTTCAAGAACACAGACCCGCTATGGGTTCAAGTGGAGTGAGATGTGTCTCAGCATTCGTTAGACCATACTATCCTATTTCAGTTGAATAGCTGTGAATCTACTGGGGGCCTCTCTCCCTATATGGAGAATATTATTTGTAATTGGAAAGCATATTTAAAACTGACATCACAACAGATGGGTGCCAGGTGGATGGGGATCCTGGCCTTGGCCCAAGAACTTCCTCCTGCGAAACTAGATTATAGATTTAAAGGATGGTTTAAAGGGGGACTAGTTTATACATTCCAATTTTATCAAAATGGTGTTCTTAAATCTTTTTTGCAGTTGCAAACAGATTTCCTTCTGCCTCACTCAGATTTTTTTAGATTCCTATAGATACACCATTTCTTGTTAACCAATTTGGGTACTAGAGTTGACCTTCAAAAATTACCCCTACTAAGCCAGCCTGCCAGTGCAGCGGTAGTACTACCATTTGTGACACCAGTGACTTGAGGACAGGAACGAGCCCTGGGAGCCGGAGGGCCAGCCGGGGGAGGAGGCTTGAGCATCCCAGGGACTGCTTGCCTTCTCTGGGGAAGGGGGGACCAGGGCTTGGTGCTTGTCTGACCCCAGGTGGAGGCCCGAGGTACAGCAAGCCCAGCCACTTGTAGGGCAGCTGCATGACGGACATCGGCGCTCAGCGCCTTAGCATCAGGGCACATGTCAAGCACAGAAAATGGGAAAAACAGCTTGTGGCACTCCTGGTAGACTGATCCCCAGTGCCCCTACCTGTCCATGTGGAACAGCATCCTGACAAAACTCAGGAATTCGGGGTGTAAGGGCCCCACCTTGTCCCCACCTTGGGGGCAAGCTACAGCTACATGGGGGGTGGACTGCTCCAGGCTCCAGGTAAGAGGGTGTGGACTAGAAGGCTGTAGGCCACTCCTGAAGGGAATGGAGTGTCACAGGCAGGGGAGCATAAACAGCAAGTTAAAAAAATGACCTCTAATATTTGTATTACTGCCTCAGATTCTGAAAGAGTCTAACCCACCTCACTTGATCTCTAGAATATATAAGGCCCTAACAGATATACCATCAGATTTGATGGCTGGGGTACAGGCAAACTGGGAGGCAGAATTAATGTTGGAATTGACCCCGCAGGGTTGGCACAAGATTTGGCATAGACAACATCAGATAATGGGCTCCTATGGATGGCGAGAATACGGGTGGAAGATGGTAGTTCATTATTTCTGGACTCCACAAATCACTGCCAGGTATTCTGCAGTGGGAGACTCTTCCTATTGGAGATTATGTGGTTGTGAGGTTTCAACTCACTCCCATGTCTTTTGCTTGTGTCCAATACTTACCTAGTTCTGCAGTGAGGTAAATCAGGTTTTGGGAGTGTTATTCCTGGACCTGGGGCCCTTAACTCCAATATGGCAATTTTATCACATTATCCCCCACATTTCAAACAACACCACCACCAAACATATTTGTTAAATATCTTGCTAACAGCTAAGAAGTAAATAACTCATATGTGGTTGCAGCCTGTTCCTCCAACAGGCAGGCAGTGAAAAGATATTATTTACAATATTTATGGAATGGAAGAAATGACAGCTTGGTTGCAAGACAGAATTCCTTTAATAATAAATAGATGGACTCCCAGTTTATGTATATTGCTGCACATAGACTGAAGCTGACTCCCTGAGGTATAGAGTTAAAAATAGCCCTCTGCCTGGAGAGCAACTTGGGTATTTTTTAGTCCTTTCTCTTATACGGTATAGAGAAATTCTGGTCAGCTCATTTTAGTAAACTTTGACATAATGTGATATGAGTACTGATGCTTTACTTGCTTTCAGGAACCTACTTTGATTATTTGCTTACACTCTTGCAGCTAATGTCTTGTAACAAGGTAGTCATGTTCATCTTTTTGATCTCCCCTGAAGCTGTAATTTTTTTTTATGGTTTTATGCATTGTAAAATGGCAATGTCTGAATGTACTACATAAAACTTTAATAAAACACAAATTAAAAAATAGCAATAGTAGAATCCATAATCATTAGAAAAAGAAGCAAATCACATTGTAATGAGAAAGTCTATACATGGCGAACTGGATGGCTCAGTGGATTGGTATCGGGTTAAGGAGCTTTTCGCCTCTAGGTTACAGGTTCAAATCCAACACAGGTCAGTAGTGGTCAAAAGCCATTATCACCTGAGAGCTGCTCAGTGGCATCTGTGAAATGAATTGTGGTGACCTCAGTCCAGTTCCCAATGGGCAGGTATCCACATCACAATACCGCCAACACAATTGCCACCCTTGTTAGCAGTCTTACATGAGAGGCCGAGGACTGAATAGGCACAGAGTCTGAGTGAGCTACCCTCTCACCTACAGGGTGGCCCCTCCATGGCCTCTCCCTGGCAGGGCCAAGTTCCATTGTCAGGGAAATGTGGGAAAGATTGCACTGTGATTGCCCTTGCTGTACCTACCATGATAATAAATGGAGGACTTCAGGATCCATTGTTATCAATCCAGCACCTTTCGTGAGACACAAACAAAACTAAATACAGATAAATTACTTAAGCTGAGGCCCTAGCAAAAACTTTGAAACCAAAAATAGCAGCAGTGGAAACAGTAATCGCTGACAGAAAAAAAAATAGTAAATTACATTGTAATGAGAATTACTGTACACAAGAATCCTTACCTCTGAACGGGTGCGTAACCTGGGAGTGGTACTTGACAACGGGTTGACCCTTCGTCATCAGGTGTCAGCAGTCATTAAGTCTGCATTTTACAATCTTAGGAACATTGCCATGGTGAAGCACCATGCTCCGTCCAGCAATTTACCTGTGTTGGTACACGCCTTTGTGACCTCACACCTTGACAACTGCAAGTCCCTGTACCTGGGGCTTCCTGGGGTTGATATCCACCACTTGCAGCTAGTGCAGAATGCTGCTGCGAGGTTGTTGACAGGGGTATCTAGAAGGACACACGTTGCCCCTGTGCTGCGCGATCTGCACTGTCTGCCTATACAGTGGTGGATCACCTTTAAAGTAGGTCTTCTGACCTTTAAAGCCCTGCATGAACTTGGCCCCGACTACTTGAAAGAGCTTCTGATTCCTTACCGCCCTGTACAGCAGCTCCATTCAGCTTACGAGGGGTTGCTGGAGGTTCTGAGGGTTATATTGAAGTCTTCTGGGGCCAGGGCTTTTGTGTTTGTGGCCCCAGCCCTCTGGAATTCTCTGCCTCGCCGACGTAGGGAATGCACGACCGTGGAGTCCTTTAAGCAGGACTTTAAGACCCATTTGTGGAGTATGGCTTTTATGATTTGATGTTGCTGAGATTACTGATTTTATATGTGTATTTTCTGATTTTATCATTCATTTGTACAGAGCCTTGGTGCTTGAAAGGTGCTTAATAAATAAAGTTTTATTATTATTTTTATTTAATTATTTATTAAGAAGTGTTCAAAGGACATCATAAGGACAGATGCCTTAGCAATTGTCAATCACTTGGTAAAGCCCAAACCAGGAACAGAGCTCATTTATGTAAATGGAAGAAACACACACACACACACAAGGATTCAAATGACAGGAGTGGCATGTCTACAGGGGTGACCAGTGGCTCAGAAGCATGGTGACTCTCCCAATCCTAGACTATTTACTGTTTTAAGACATCAAACAGTATGCCCAAGACAACACAACAAACAAAAAAGGAAAAAAAACACTTACAGAAATAAAACATGGAGGGGGAAATTGGGGAGACAATTGAGTGACAGACAAACCAAATAAAAAATCTTTCCATAGTGTTTTACTTACAAAGAATCAACTGCAACAATTATCCTGAGGTCTCTCCTTTGTATCCACCCACAGTGGGCACTTATTGTCTGCAGATTGATATATTCAAGCTATTCAGAAAATTGACATTGAGATACTTTTTTTGCCAGTAAGGATGTTCAGCATACTGTTCCTGAAAACATGGGTTACATGGAGATGAACAACATACAAATGCATGCTTAAGTTGAATAAACACCTTATCAGAGGACACTTTTTAATCTGGATAGAAGAGGAAATGCTCAGAATGATATGGCTGCTATACCTATCCAGTTAACAAAGACCTTGACAGAGGAACTTGATTCAGACATTATTCAAGTGAACAACTGGATCAAATTGAGCAAGTGGATTTGGAAGAAAATAAATTTCCCAGTATTACTGTTTGTGACATTTTTGGTATGCTAGGTTGTTCAAACTCTAATCAGTTTTTTATCCAGCAGTTGTAAATCCAGTCAATACTTTTGAAAAAATGGTGAAAGGTGATATTCAGAAGTTGTTATTAACGCCTTCGATTCATTATAGACATAACCTACCCCTGCCAGAATTGCAAGCCCCACAAGAACTAAAACAAAACAAACAAAAAAAACGGTGATTAAGCCTGCAGACAAGGGCGAATGAATATTGTCATAATGGATATACAGGATTATAAAAATAAGGTATTACACCTTTTGAAAGCTAAAGACTATGACAGTCTTTTCAACCATAATCCCACTTCAGAATTTAAACTAGAAATATTTGATGTGGTGAACCAGGCTGTATTGTACATGTTGGGTGGATATTTAAAACAGAAGGAAGATATCTCAAACTGGATTTTCCAGTTGCACTCACATTGCACAGTACATTTACCAAAGATCCACAAAATCATGTTTACCCACCAGGACATCCCATTGTGTCTAGGGAGAAACCTATCATTCACAATGTATTAAACATCATTGATTATTTTTTACAATTTCAGGTAAAAGATTTGAGATCCCAACTTTGTGACAAAATGAATGTCCTGGATAAAATTCAAGATTTTAGGTGGCCAGAATATTTCTGTTGAATCTGTACAGATGTTTCCTCTCTCTGGACAGTGCCTCCATCAAACATAGGGGTGGATTACAGGTGGAGGAGAATTTTCCCTCCATTATGGAGATTCAAGTAAATATTCCTGCGCAGTTGCTTCTACAGGTCATTGGGTTTATTTTGACAAAGATTTTTTATATTTCAGACACAATATTACATTCAAAAATGTGGCATCTCATGGAGCCCCCATGGCCCCCTCTATGAAAATGTATTCATGGGCCTGTGGGGTAATAAGTCATTCATAGCTGGAATGATAATAACTTTTATGATCGTCTATGATCATGTGGACAAATGGTTTTGATATACAGAGGACAGTGTTTGTGTCTGGAAGGGGTCCAAGGAGAATCTATAATTTTTCCTAAATTGCTGAATGGGAATGTTAAAAATCTAAAATCTATAACTGGGATAAACACCAAACTATTTTTTTTTGGTTTAAAATTGTCTGGCATGCCTGCCAGAAGGTTATAAGGATGGACAATCCAGCAAACATGATCTTTAGGGCAAATAGTGCTCATCCGCATGAATTGGTAGAATCTATACTGTTCTGTCAACTGCATAGAATGAAAACTTTACGACTGCACAAGCACTTTTAATTTTGATCTATAGGCACAATAATTTCTCAGCAGATTCTGAGACAGAGGCTATGGAGAATGAAAACAATTTGAAGCAATAAAGGGAGTCAGAAAAATTGATACACAACCTTTATTTACACAAAATTATAAACCTGGCTCTCAGAAGAATCCAATTACATCGATCACTTGATTTAATACCCTGGCAAATCATGTAGGTAGCATAATACATACTGTACACTTTGGCCAGTTCGCAATGGTGACCTCATCTGGAAGGATCTCCTGGGACAAAAACCAAGAGTGACATTTGTTAAAGGCGACAGTCTATTTGACTTGCTTGTAAGCAGTCACTTTAAAGATACATCAGAAACATATCAAAAATGATTAAGTAGCTACATTGCTGGTTTTCATAAATATGGCTAATGCAGTGCATGCAAATTTGCCAGAATAGGCAATGCATTTGAGAATCTCAAAAATGGATGAAGTATGGAATCAGGAAACTCATTAGATGTGTAACTCCATTTGTAGTATATATGGTTTGGTGCCTATGTGGGTTGTCATATGTTTGCCACACTATCATACTATTAAAATTGTTCATCCAGAAACATCACAGCTACTAATAAGGGTACTATGACCACTGCCCTGGGAGTGCACTTTTATGTGGTGCATATTTCCCAACTACTGAAAGCCATGTTCATGGACTTAGAGAAACAGCCCCAATTAAAAGTGGTGGCATTAGATTTGAAATACTATTATAAAAGGTAACTCAATGTATGTACTTTGTGGACATCATCCAACCACAGAGTCGAGGTGGGCGAAGTGGTTGCAATTTGCTCTGCGAAGCAATTTGCGGAGTAGTAGTGAATCTGCGAAGTACTCCGCAATGCAAAGTGGGGTACTTTGCGACATAATGAGGAAAGTGAGGTTATTGATTTTAATGCACTTTGCATTACTTCACCTTCCCCCAACCACTTCTGTGCCAATTTTAATGTGACGTACATTGAAATAAATGTACTTTGTATCACTTTGCCTTGTTATTCAGCTCCAAGGTGAATTTTGCAGTGATTTGTGGCATTGCAGGTCACATGGGCTCTAGATTGTTCTGCACAGCCTCAGTTCTGTGTAGTGTGTGTGTGTAGTGGTAGCTGGAGACAGTTTGCTGTCAGAGCTCTGTGATGCAAACCCTATAAAAGCTGTTAAAAAGCCTTTTTGAGACATTTTTTTCTCTCAAAATATAATACATCGATTGTAGGAAACCCTCTTGTGCTTATATCATCAAGTGTTTATTGTTTGTGTGTGGCTTCTGAATGTTAATTTAGAACATTCAGTCTGTGTACTGACAGACACTTGAAGTGTGCTTGGGGGAGGGACGTATCTGTGGTGGAGATAGATTAACTGGGAGAAAGGCAGTCTTCCTAACTGTTTTGGTTATATTTTTGTTGTATAACTGTGTTAATGTACACACAGTAGTATTTTCAGTAATTCTTGAATTTTTTTTGCTGATTTTTGTGGTGCAGCAGTGCATAATTTCAGTTTGTTGAAAAGATTTGGTTATATTACTGAAGTTTTCAATTTGCCACGCATTACTTGTGGTGTGTGTGTGTGTGTGTGTGTGTGTGTGTGTGTATGAGACGTGTGCCATCAAATCACAGACACTTTTTATTGTGCCACAGAGTAATTGCAGCAGTGTGAGCCTGCTATCCACCGCAGCTGCATGATTTTGTACTGCTTTGTGGTTTGTGGTATCTTCATTTTGGACTGTTACTGCAGCACATGCCCCCCCCCCCCAACTGGCAACAGGTATTCTTTTCCATATAGATTGTGACTTGTGAGCAGCAGTAGTTAAGGTGTTGTTGTGACTTTGCATCTGCATCTCTACTTGATTGCACAGTACAATCTAATCTGTCTGTTCCATTGCATCTGTTTAGTGCCAAATCTCCATCTGCAAGCCACAGTTGTTTTTTTGGGCTTCACATCCAACAGGCCAGACTGAAAGTTCTGAAATCTCAATTTGTTTACAATTTTCTTGGTGATCCCCCCAAATGCCTGCAAAGAGATGTGTAATCAAAGCCGTTTCTGGCCATGGCACTGCTACCAGTGGTAAGACTGTCTGTGGATGTGATAGTACGCAGAAGTGCATAGCTGATGTGAGGAAAGGGATTTCTCCATCAATGTTTTTTACAGCATAGTCTGTAGCTTCACTTATAGTTGGAGGAGATGGTGCTGTCCCAGCTGGTGGTGTTGTTGCAGTTTCTGCTTGCATGAATATTGCTGCCTCAACTTTTCACTTCTGACCAGTTAACCGTTTCAATAAGTATAGTTGAATTTAAAGCTGTGACTGACAGTGTAGATGATGTCATACTCCCCAGTAACATCCCCATGGTAGTTGAACATGATTCTGATCATGGCAATGATAACTCACAATGTCAAATTTCTTCCACGGCAGTTGAGGTCATGCCTTTGTCATCCAATGATTCACAGTGTGGTGCAAAAATATCAGGTGATGATGATGATGATGATGTTGCTGTGGTTGCAACATGTAGCCCACATGACAGCATCCGTGCAGAGAATGTGGATGCAGATGATGTTGATGAATATAATGATGATGTCAGTGACCCTTGTTGGGAACCGGAGAGAAAGAAAGTCAAAGTGACTGTGTCTGGGTCTGTTGACGTTAAATCCCCCCTCCTCAAAAAAGTTGTGATTTAGCAGTTCCAATTGATGTTGATGATGATGATGACCTAGTAATAATCATAGATAGTCATGGTGGTCAGTTGGAGTCCAAGTGTGTCCAACCTGAAAAATCATGTAGCACACCCCCCATTTCAGGGGTTAAAAAAATGGAGTTCAATAAGCAGCATCAGGGACATGCTAAAAGTAGAGGATCACAATCCTTTGGGATTTTTTTGTCCAATATGCAAATGATGAGCCAATTGCAGTCTGCCAGCTTTGCCATGTGTGTGTGAGTAGAGGTAAAAAGAATAGTAATCTGGCCTGGGGGGGCAGCATTCACATCTTAAGAACAGGCATATGGCACTGTGGACCTGGCACCAGATGGCAGCTAATGTCATAGTGGGGCATTCACCCTCATCATCAACCTTAATGAGCATGTTATCCCCTTCCATGAGAGTAAGACCAAGTAGAAATGTCTGCAGTAGTGATGAAATAACAGTAGAGGATTACTACAGGCATGATGAGGGGGAGGATAATAATTTTGAAATATTGTCAAGTGGTGGTGAGAGTAGCAGTGGTGCTGGTGCTGATCAATGCAATACATCTAGTGCAAGTGGTACACCAACCCCTGAATGTAAATTGGGGAAAATAACTTCATTTGTGGACTTGTCACCTGTGCAGCCCTCTTCATCACACACCCACACCCCACCCCCGGCCATTCGCAGAGCACAGCCATTTGTTACACTCTGTGCAAAATGTGTAAGTCAGCCCATGTTGGACAGTGTTTTTGCCCATAACCTGAAGTACCCACCCAATCATGCAGTGTCACATGAACCAAATGCTGCTGTAGCTGAAATGCTGGCAATTGATCTGTTGCCCTTCTCCCTCATGGAGAATTCTAGATTCTGGTGGTTTGCGGCATGTGCCTGTCCAAAATGGAAAGTCCCATCCAGGACATATTTTTCCACCCATGCTGTCTGCCAGTTATACCATACTGTGGCTGACTCTGTAAGACATGCCCTTCAACATTCTTCCTCTCCATTCATCCATTTAAGTATGGATATGTGGATAAGTGGCAAAACAGCGGGGAGTTCATATTTATGTATAAATGCACATTGGGATCAGGTGCCGGGGGTTGTTTGTGCTGGTGGTAGTGTGAATAATCAGTGTAATAAGATGGACTGTCATGGTAGCAATCTTCCAGGAAATCGACAGCATGCAACACTTGCTATGTGCAGTGTGACCTGTTTTCACACTGGTGAAAACAGGCTAGACTTGCTACTGACTGAAATTGACAAGTGGCTGAACCCCCTGTCCCCGGGAGCTGGGTTTATAGCAAGTGACAATTGGTCAAATGTGGTTAAATGCATTATGAATGGTGGCTTTGTTTGGGTTCCATGCATGGCCCACTGTTTAAATCTTGTGGTGTAGATGTTTCTGCAGCACTCTGATATAAAGGAAATGTTGACAGTTGCACGCCATATCTGTTCTCACTTTTCACGCTCTGCAAAGGCCCGTGACCAACTTCGGCAGTTGCAGATCCAAAACAGCCTCCCGCAACACCGCCTCAAGCTGGAAGTTGTCATCCAGTGGAACTCCACTTTATACATGGCAGAGAGGTGGTATGAACAATACAAAGCCATCTCAGAATAGCTTGTTATGCACACTAGCCGTGACACTTCTGGGTCCTCCATGTCTCTCACAACTGAACAGTGGCACCTCATGGACTCTGTAATAACAATTTTGAGGCATTTTGAACAGGCCACACAGGCAGTGAGTGGTGAGTGTGCCTCCTTTAGCCAATCAGTTCCACTGTTGCGGGTGTTGAGGCAGACATTGCTGAATCTACAGCATAGTCTTGATGGTTCCAGAGACTGGTAGCAGTGTGTTTGCTGAAACACATGCTGACACTATTCAACCACAATCAGCACATCTTGAGCATTCAGCAGAGTGATGACTTTGTAATAGCAACAATGGTGGACCCATGATACAAACGTGGAATTACCTCACTACTGGAGGGAGGGCCTGAACAGGTAAAAATGTAAGTGAGCAACTGGTGCGCTTGATTCATGGGGCACAGAAGTCACGTGCCAAGGTCAGCAAACCTCAGCAGCATAACCAGGCTGAGGGTCAGTTTGGAGTAGTATGAAGCATATCCTGTAAGTTGGTTGCAGTTCCAGGTGGTCTGTCATCAAAACTGGTTGTCATCAATCCACTTTGGAGTGCTTTGTCCCAAGTTGGGATTTGTGACATAAATTAATCCGGAGAACAGGATGATGCATCAACCAACAGACTTCGTGCAGCACAGCAAATGGTTGACTCACATTTGGCTGAAAACAGGCATCTGTCAGTAACTGATGATCCTCTTTTATACTGGAGTGGAAAGGTCAGTGAATGGCCAGAGCTGACCTCAGTGGCGCTGAAGTACCTGACATGCCCACCCTCCAGTGTAAGTGTCGAGAGGGTATTCAGTTGAGCAGGTGCAATAGTTTGGGATCGTCGTACAAATCTCTCTCCTTCAAATGTCAGCTTGCCGACATTCATAAAAATGAATGAAGGGCACCTACCAGCTTGAACTGCAACCTCTGTATTTGTACCCGGTCCCTGGCATGGTCATGGTTGTGCTGATGATGGAGAAACAGACCATTCTGGTGGCACTGGCAGCATGAAACAGCTTACCAGTGAGGTAGATGATGACACGATGGAGAAAGAATTCCCTAGTGGGCACAATTCAGACATTGATGACTGTGAGGGCAGCCTTCTGTATGATGATGAGGTTGATGTTGGTAGGTTTTAAGTGAAGTGGTTAAAAGGCTGTCACATTTTGTTCTATGGTACATGTTTTATTTTTCATAAAGTTAAATCAGTGTCCCATTCAGAATGACTCAAATTCCATCTGTCATATTGTAACACAGTGCACACTATATCCTGCCCACCACCCACCCGTGTGTGTCTGACAGTGAAAGTGAATGTGTTGCAGGCTGCAACTGTTCCCATGTGAGAGGGAATGTCATCATGTGCCCACATGGCCACCACCAGAAAACTGCTGTAAGCCAAAGCCACCAGTTAGTGAGAGGGAATGTCATAATGATCCGCCATGGCCACCACCAGAAAACCGCTGTTAGCCAAAGCCACCAGTTAGTGAGAGGTAATGTCATCATGTGCCCCCATGGCCACCACCAGAAGACCGCTCTTACCCAAAGCCACCAGATAGTGAGAGGGAATGCCATCACGTTCCTTCATGGCCACCACCAGAAAACTGCTGTAACACATAGCCACCAGATACTAAGAGGGAATGCTAACGTCATGTGCCCATGATCACCACTAATATGCCAATGTCTTCCATCCTGTGTCCTGCACATGCCATGGCGGACAGAGTCAGAGAGGAGACCACATCCATCAGCCACAGCCGCAAGGCTTCTTACTGTCAATACTTCAAAGTGAGTATGTGTAGTAATGTTTCATACTATGGAACTTCTTTGAGTTGTGTTATGTTTCCTGTTTCTTTTCTGAGATGCAGTGGTGAAACACATACGGTCAACTTATTTTCTTTTTTTACAAGTTCACGGTTTCAAGCACTATCCTTCACTGGAGAACTATGGTACTGCAGTACTGTCTACAACCACTTACAGGATATCCTTTTCCAGTAAGTGTATAAGTTTGCAGATAAGGTGGCTGACAACAGGGCCATGATCCACCATGTGAGCTCTATAGGTGTTGACAGTAGTCAGTGCTTGGTCACACCTCCTCGGATTTCTTGGACATCTTTCAACCAGCTGGAGACTGCGGATATCGTGCAGATTGTCCAAAGTATGCAGCCAATGTGCTGTAGTTTGGATCAGGGGCCAACATGCCTGTTAATGGTGTGTATTGAGTCCATTGGCCCCTTCCTTGCAAAGATTGTTTGGTGCTCCTTAGAGTTGGGTGAGTTTCCCAGCTTCCTGAAGGAGGCTCGGGTGACACCGCTCCTTAAGAAAGCTGCTCTGGACCCGAACTGCTTTGCTAACTACAGGCCTATCTCTAAGCTTCCTTTTGTTGGGAAGGTGATTGAGAAAGTAGTTGTGCTGCAACTGGAGAACCGTCTTACCATCCACAATATCTACGATCCCCTCCAGTCTGGTTTCCAGAAGAGTCATAGTACCGAGACTGCTCTGGTTCAGGTGCTCAATGATCTTCTGATGGCTAGAGATCAGAAGTGCCATTCCATCTCGGTGCTCTTGATCTCTGTTCAGCATTTGACACTGTGGATCATGAAGCGCTGTTCGAGTGCTTGAGGGCTATCTGTGGCCTGGCTGGTCCAGTCCTCAGATGGTTTCAATCATTTCTCTCTGGCAGATCTCAGAGGGTGGTGCTGGGGATTTTTTCCTCTACTCCTTTCTCGCTGCCGTGTGAGGTCTCTCAGGGCTTGGTGCTGTCGCCCATGCTGTTGCAGTGTACATGCTGCCCCTCGGAGACATTGTAAGATGATAAGGGCTGAGGTTTCACTGCTATGCAGATGATACCCAGTGCTATCTGTCTTTTGTGCCTGATCAGGATAGTGCGGTCTCGGTTTTTAACAGCTGCCTAGCAGAAATCCATGACTGAATGAAGTCCAGTTGGCTGAAATTGAATTCCGAGAAGACTGAGGTGTTAATGGTGGATCTGGGTCACTGGATAGAGAGGTCGGTAGTGGGCTTACCTTCCGGTCTTTGGCTCAGAAGTGTCCAGCTGCCTTCCTCTGGATGGATGTGTGACCTTGGGGTGGTTCTTGATGATGGGTTGGCACTGCATTCTCAGGTATCAGCAGTCATCAAGTCTTCCTTTTACCATCTTAGGAACATCACCAGGATTAAGCACTTTGTTACATCCAGCGACCTTCTGACATTGATACATGCATTTGTGACTTTGCACCTTGACTACTGTAACTCCCTTTACCTGGGGCTTCTGAGGGTTGATATCCATCACTTGCAGTTGGTGCAGAATGCTGCAGCACAGCTGTTGACGGGAACTCCTCATTCGAGTCATAGCACTCTCATGCTGCACGAGCTGCACTGGCTGCCTGTTCAGTGACGGATCACCTTTAAGGTCGGACTTCTGACCTAGAAGGCCCCGCATGGACAGGGTCTAAGCTATCTGCAAGAACCCTTGATTCACTACAGCCCTAGCCATCCTCTCCACTCAACTGATGAGGGGTTGTTAGAGGTTCCCAGGGTTCGGTTGAAAACATCTGGGGCCAATGCTTTTATGTATGGAGCCCCCACCCTGTGAAATTCTCTAGCTCGACAGGTTTGAGAGTGCAGGACCTTGGAAAGCTTCAGACAGCCTTAAAAACTCATCTGTTTGAACAAGCATTTAGTGAGTATACTATTTGACTCATCTGTATGCTGTATTGCTAGTATTTTATGAACTCTTACCAATTTATTGTTTTAATATTTCTTATTTTATTATTGTACAGTGCTTTGGTTTGAAGAATTGCGCTTCATAAATAAAGCTTATTATTATTATTGTAAGTTTTATTTCAGCTGTTTTTTTGTTGTTCATTTTTCCAAAAGAGTGCAAATCATATAAAGCAGGTGACATGTCATCACATAATACATTTGTCCCTCATGCACATCACAGACTGTATTGCTGCAGTAGCCATGCCAGTGTTGAACAAAGTTTGATCCAGGTCGTGACTTGACAAGATGTGTTTTACAATGTAACTTGAGTTAAGACATAGGGACAGTGACACAGTGTATGGGTTAAATTTCTGATTGTGACTTGTGATGATCTGTTCTTCATGTGGCTTAGTGAGACAGCTTACTATCTGTTACTCAGCATATATGACAGGATGGAACTGCCACACTTTAAACATAATGTGTTACTGCAATCAAGTACTAATAACTCCTTCTTCATCTCTTTTAGTAGCTCTGGTCTGAGGGAGGAGGTTGTTCATCTCCATGCTAACCTGGAAAGAATTCGGGAAACCTGCTCCCCCACCCAGGGACCACCACCCAGGCCATCCACCACTACCTCAGAGGTTGCCAAGAAAGAGGAGTGGTTGGACCACAGTGGGCTCAGGGAGGGTGAAGGTGGTGGAACAGAGGTGTATCCCTCCAGTTATGCCTCTCCACAATTCATTCGCCAGTCTAATGGAGCATGGTTCCTCTATGGAGACACCCATAGTGGAGACCAAGGAGGATGCTGGGAACCTCCACAATGAAGACCCACAGGAGGGTGGCACAGGACCCCACAGGGGAAGTAAAGAACTCCTGGTGGGGGACTCAATTGTTAGGAGGTTAGAACTGGGGGAGGGAGGGGAAAGGGAGTTAAGGTCAGTGTCAATGGCTCAGTAGGTAGCACACTCACCTCTGAGGCCAGTAGATCAGAGGGCTGTGGGTTCAATTCAAACATCTGGCACTTGGGTTAATATCCTAGTACTGACACTTTAGTGCAGCATGAGAGGGGTGCTGCACTTCTGAGGTGCCTTCTTTCGGATGAGACATTAAGCCGAGGTCCCATCTGCCTGGATTGGTGGTAGTTCAGGTGGATGTTAAAGATCCCATGGCACTTCTCGAAAAGAGTAGGGGAAGTTTTTATTAAAACAAAAATACACTTTTTTTCCAAAACAAAAACAAATCACACAGTCATTATGATATCCATATTATCTACCCAATTCCAATAACATTTTTCTACAGCTCTCTTGCTTTCTCTTCTCCCCATAATTTACATTCATCTTGAAAAATGTTATCTACTTCATTTTGAAACTTAAAAAAAAACATCCTGTACAGTCAAATCCTTATTCTGCAAAAATCTTGAGCATCTGTTTTGCCATATAGACCATTTCAAAACTGCCAAAATAACATAGCCTGTATTTTTATTAACTTTTTCCCATTCTTTTGTTAACTGACCATAGATCAAAATCTTGTATGTCATATTTTTAAAAGCTTGCATCCCCTAATAACTGGCTACCATACCCCAAAAAGGTTTAATAAAATCACAATCAAAATATAAATGCTGCATGCTTTCCTCTTTTGTCCCACAATCTCTTTCTCCACATATTCTTTCCTCCATTCTTTTATGTTTATGGTTACCTTTCACGTTTAACTTCCCATGACTACACATCCATACTACATCTTTCATTTTTCCCAGAATTCTTTTTTCTAATGTAACAGCTAAAATTTCCTGCTCTTTTATTCCTTATTCTACCTTAAAAACTTGTTTTTCCCAGAAATTCCTCTCCATAATATCTTTATACATCTGTTTTCTGTTACCCCTAATTAGAGCACCCACTGTTAGCCCCCACTGGGTTAAATACTTCCTTCCAATTTCCATATATATTGGCCACACTTTACCTCCTACTATATTCCCTTTCTTCTCAATACACTTAATGAAAGGTACATTCCATTGCTGTGTTAACCAAGACCCAGCTTTGTTCTCACCTTTTACTAATGGTACAATATTTGAAAACACAAAAATATTAATATAAAAAACAATTGGATTTATCATGTTTAAACCCCCAGCTTTTATGTTTCTATACGTTATCCCTATTTTAATAGGATTTAACTTGCTACCCCACAATAACTGAAAAAAAAGACTTTGAATTTTGGATTGCATTTGAAATGGTACTGGAAAAATGTATGCTAAAAATAAAAATATTGGGACAATAAATGTTTTTAATAAGTAAATTCTTTTCTCTCATGTCTTACTCCATTGTTTCCATTTATGTACTTTTATTTGGGTTATTTGATACTTTTCTTCCCAGTTTTATTGTATTGCATCATCACCTCCAAATCTTATTCCCAGCACCTTAATGCTTCCTTCTGCTATCTCCAAATCTCTTTTTTTCTTTTTCTCCACGGCCCCCAATGGATAAATTCTACTTTTCCCTTTATTTATCTTAATCCCTGTATATTGGCTATACTTCTGTACTGACTCTATTAACTTATTTCCTGAACTCTGATCTTTTACTAAAACTAAGCAGTCATCTGCATAAGCACTTGTTTTATTCAGTTCCCTATTTTGCCATACAATATTTTTAATCTCTTTCTCCACCTCTATTCTCCTCAGAAGTGGGTCTAGACAAAATACATATAGTAGGGGACTTAATGGGCACCCTTGCCGAACCCCATTCCTTATATACATTGAAGTCCCTAGATGCCCATTAACCACAGGACAAATTTGCGCTTGCTTATATATTGCTTTTATTAAACTAATTAATTCTGTTGGAATTTTAAACTTTTCTAAGGTATCCCATACATACTGATGCTTTACAACATCAAATGCCATTTCTTGATCCAAGGCATACAAATACCCTTGCAAAGAATCCTCTTGTCCTTTATTTATGACTTCTCTAATATAAATTAAATTTTGTTGTATGCTCCATTCAGGAATAGCACACGTTTGAGACTGCATTATCAGCTTCTCTGAAAAAGTCCCTAACCTATTATTTATTACCTTGGCTAAAAGTTTGTAATCTGAAGTCAATAAACTAATGGGCCTCCAATTTTTAAGTTGTGTTTTTTTCTCCTTTTTTATGCAAAAAAATCGTTATTCCTTTTTTCATGCTTTATGCCAAATAGTCTCCATTCGTTATACCATTGTATACTCTTGTTAAAATGGGAGCTATTTGTTTTTCCAAAATTTTATAGAACATATTTGGAATCCCATCCACCCCAGGTGCTGTGTTATTTGACAAAGATTTTATTGCCTCTTTCACTTCTTCTTCTTCTTTAATTTCCCCCTTTATCGCCTCTGCCTCTTCCTCCTCCAACTCTGGCATCTCAATTGCCAGAAAAAAATCCTCACTTTTCCTACTTCTTTGTTGCTGGTATTTTTCCTTCAAAAACTCTTGTACTGTACATTTAATATTTTCTATATTTGTATGTCACCTCCCTTTTCCATTCTGTAATTTGTACATAACTCAATTTTCTATTCTTTCTTTACTACTGTCATAAGGATTTGTATGATATTTTGTTCCCTGGGTACCACTTTTTTGTTCCATAATTAAAGACGTGACCCTATTATATTGGTATTCTTTCATTTTAACCTTAATTTCTTCAATTTGTTTAGATTCATCCACCTTATCTTTAACCTGCCTTGTCATAAATTTATATTATCTAGCCCTTAATTTTAAATACTTCCCATAATTTGTTGCCTCTACTTTCTGTCCTTCTTCGATCATATATTGTTTGGTTTCATTTTTAGTATCTTCCCACCATTCTGTTCCACTATCATATAATTCCATAACTGTTAACTTATCCAGTATTATTTTAATCTTTTCTATACAGGTATCTTCTTGTAGTTTAGCTGTATTCATCCTCCAATAGACTTTTCCTATTCTTATCCTATTCCCCAAGTTCATTTCAACTTCTACTGCCATATGATCTGGTGTCGCAATCGGTATACTCCTAATATTAACTACCTCCACTTTTTTTGTACCATCCAGAAATCTGTACGAGTAGAACGTGAACCCTTGAAATATGTGTGTTCTCCTTTTTTCCCTTGTAACTTATATCCATCCTCCATCCCAGCTTTATCTAGCATTCTTTCAAGTGAGTCGATCACAAAATATTTTATGTTCCCTCCCAATCTGCTCTAAATAACCCACAGTTAAAGTCCCACCCACCACAAGTTTTGAAGTATGCAAATAAGCCTCTATTTGATCTATCAGCATTTTCCTTTCTTTTTTCCTTTGTGGATTATAAATTATAATAATTCTCACATAATTCTTTTTTAAGATAACATCAATAATCATAGCTCTTCCAGGTACCAAATCTATTACTTTTAAAATTTGAACATCATGAGAAGAGAAAGCTATCCCCACCCCTGTGCACCTATCTATACCAAAGGACCATAAGGATGGTCCCCATGTCCAGTCTTTCTGAGTTTGTTGAATTTCATCTGTAGTGTGTAACCTTGTGTCTTGGAATACATTTAAGTCACTTTTCAAGTCATATAGTACTTTAAAAGTTACCAGCCTCTTCCTTCTATTTTTAATACTATTTGTATTATGAGTGAGGCATTTTAAACTTCCCATTTTGTTTTCCCCTCACTTTTACCCTGCCTCTTTACATTTTTTCCTTTTCTTTAACACCTGCTTGTCTGTTGTGTCTCCATCTTCCTCTCCTGCACCTTCAGAAAGATCCGTGTTGGACCGATCAGAGCCTTCCTCCATAGTGGACCATTCCTTGTCTTGTAATAAGGTGTATTTATTTGTTAACTCTACAACTTCATGATCTTTTTCCAATGAAATTATCTGTTTTGCTGTACTCTTCTTTTGTTTTAGATCTTGTAACCATAGTAAATCCAGTTTCTTTTCTGTCTTCCTTCCATTTTAAAAGTCCCTGTTTTTCTTTTGATTCTTTTGCCCTGGTATTACTAGACCTTTAGTCCAAGGTTGTACCTTTATTCCTTTTCCATGTCCTCTCTGATAATGGCTTCCTTATTACCTTATCTTGCTTCTTTCTCTTTCTGTGCCACAGCCAGGTAGACATCTTGCTCTGCTCTTTCTCCAGTTTCTGGGCTGTTATGGGAAGCCCAGGGACATTTTGCAAAGGTGTGCCCTTCCTCTTCACACAAACTACATTTAACTTGGTTTGTGTATTCTGTACCAAAATGCCCAACAACCCCACATAGGCCACACTTGACTTTACCACAGACATTACTTAAGTGACCTCGCTCACCACATTTGTAGCAGGCCCGCAATAGGTCTGCATAAAAAACAATGCCTCTATCTTGGCCTAGAAAGAAACAGTTTGGCAAATGATGAAATTCCTCATCTACTTGTGTAAGTGTTAGTTTATATTTCCTCCATCTGTCCACAGACCATTTTCATCCAATATCAGTTCTGGTGGCCCATGCATTGCACCCCTCTGCTCGATCCAGAAATTAATGTCGACAACCTTGACGCCTTCATTTCGAAATAACACAGTCACTGTCTTAAAATCAGGTTTTGATAAGGGAATAACTGAGAAATCCTTCCATAAGTCTGTATATTTCATTTGCTGATACAATTTCCAAAAGCGGTCCAACCCTCCTCCATGTTTAAAACTTATGTCAAATTCTGTACTTCCTGGTACATGAATAAGGGCATATATTTCATATGGATAAAACTTCATTTTATCCATTAAGAGTTCTTTCCCAATAAAAATTCTGTTGGGCACGTCCTCAGAGGGCCCTCTAAATCTCAGACATACCGCGTTTCTTCTTTTAGTTTGCTGTGGCTTTATATCTTTAGGAAATAATTTTTCTTTAGTATTCCCACCCCAGGGTTTCGCCTTCTGGCCTTCCCCTTCCTCCTGCATTTCTTCATCTGTTAAAATTGTTTTCTGCTCAAGCTCCATAGATGACTCTTCATTATTGCTATCAAGTCCATCAAAAATTATCTCTTTTGTTTTATCTGCCTCTGATGTTACATCTTTCTGTTTTTCGGCTTCATCCACTTTTTCCCCAGATTTACTTTCTACATCCCTTGTGTCTTCATTTGGTTTTTTACTAATTCCTGATGTACTGGGCCTGGTTGGATCCCACCCAGACCCATCATCCTTTCATTTCCAACCTGCTTGTAATAAGGCTTCTGTTACCCATTCAGGTGTGTCTGCAAAATCTTTAAAAGTTCTCTCTTCTGAATCTGAAACCTCCTTTTTTTCTCCTTTACTGTTTCCTAATGGGCCCTTTTTTTCTGTGACTTCCTGAATATCTTCAAAATCTTTGTTTTCTTTATTTGTTTTAGCTCTTCCTTTATTTTCTGTCTTGCTTTCTACAATCCTTTTTGGGCCAAGCCGTTTCCTACTTACTTTCACCTTTCCTTTCTGTGCTGACACTTTCACTTATTTTTTCCCCATCTCAGTAGGTGCAGCTTGCTTTGATACTGCGACATCATTGCTTCTCAATTTAGCCTGATAGGAGTCCGGCCTATTTTCTTTGCTTTCCACAGCAGAAATATCTGGCTCTATAAGACCTCCTGTTTCTTTACTCTTTTGCCGATTATTTTCCAAAACAGTTTTTTTACTCACGCTTGCAACATCTCCTCCCTCCATCTCCATGGAAGAAGTTTTCTCTCTTAATTCCTTCTTTTTCCTTTCCAGCTCCTCACTTCAATCTTCTTGATCCATAAAAGTGTCTGAATTCATTTTCAGGCCTCTAGTGGTATACAAGACAGGGAAGGAGGCCCTCTCCCCTGCCACATCAGCACTTCCTCCTCCTCTGCTGTCTGGCTCCAAACTGTGCTCCTCCACTCTGATCTCAGGAAGTCAAGCCCCCTACTGGAAGAGTAGGGGAAGTTCCCTGGTGTCCTGGCCAAATTTCCCTCATTCACCAAAAATACCACCAACAGCTTAATCTAATTCAAGGTCAGTTGGCATTCATCTGTATCCACCTTCCCTGGGTAGTGCCTGAAAATAGGCAGGATTTGTCTGTTGCACTTACCCGGTCAACAAAAACTAAATAAAAATAAATAAAAGGTGCCTGCCTGGCACCATGGCTTGAAGGGACAGGAAATGGATCCTCAGGATCATGGAAGCAGCTGCAAGGGGGAGTGAGCTGGATGTCATTATCCACTTAGAGATGAATGACCTGGCTGAGAATGGGATCAGAGCAGTGTAACAGGAGTTTATGGAGTTGGGAAGGGGCCTTAGACAAGTATCACCCATGGTAACTTTCTCAGAAGTGCTACCTGTCTATAGCATGGATGAGGCTAGGGTACTCTGCACCATGGGATTCAATGACTGGTTGAAAATCTGGTGCAGAACTCAGGGATTTGGCTTCACTGGGGACTGGGGCTTCACCTTGAGGGATGCAGGCCTATACAGGTTTGATGGTCTGCATCTATCCAGGAGGAGAACCAGGATCCTAGGTGATAGGTTTAAATGCTTCATTGGCAAGCATTTAAACTAGCCAAGGGGGAGGCACTGAAAAGGAGAAGGGAAATATTAGCACCCACCCAAAAATCAGGGTTGTTAGTGAGGTGACACCAAGATAGAGCAGTTAATAGGAAGAAGGGCAGGGGTAAATGGAGAAAAAGACAAAGGCAGTATGGACAGGGATGGGGCCATAAAAAAATGGAGGGTAATGAGTACCAATGCCCATAGTCTAGGTAAAAAACTCCCTGAAATGGTGGCCTTGATGGAAGAGGGATGCCTGGATAGTGTGGCAGTCACAGAAACATGTTGCACAGAGAACCATGACTGGGATGTCAACATACCAGGGTACACAATCTACAGGAGAGACAGGGAGGGAAGAAGAGGAGGAGGAGTAGATCTCTATGTAAGGGAAGGGATTAAACAACAGAACTAAAGGGTAAACAGGGAGGAGAGGAGGCACTGTGGGTCACCCTGGAGACTGGAAATGGCTCCACAATCTGCACAGGGGTTGTATACAGACCCCCATCTCAGGGGCAGGAAATATACTAGGAAATGATAGAAGGCATCCTTGGGATGGCAGAGAAGGGGGAGATATTGTTGATGGGGGACCTGAATATGCCAGAAATTAACTGGAGCACCTTTGCTGCAGCCACATCCAAGAGCAGGGCCATTCTCGATGCTCTACAGGGGGCATGCCTCAGACAGTTAGTTTTGGAACCCACTCATGAGGGAGTAGTCTTCGACCTGGTACTCTCAAATGGGGATGGAGAGAGGATCTCCAGTCTTGAAGTGGGTAGCCATTTGGGAACAAGCGAGCACCAAACTGTGGTTCACGATAAACTTAGCTGTAGAGTCAAGCCACACAAAAGTGAAGGTACTGGACTTCAGGAGGGCTGATTTTGTCAAAATGGGAGAATGCTTCAGAAAAGCACTAGCAAACAGGCAAGAAGGTGGGGTGGAGCAACAATGGGGAAACATCAAAACCGCTATCACAGAGGCAACACGCCTTTCTGTGAAGCAAATAATCCAAAACGAAAGAAAAAAACACTGTAGTTCTCAAAAGATGTGGCGGGGAAGGTAAGGGAGAAAAATATAGCATTCAGGAAGTATAAGGAAACACAGAAGGAGCAGGAAAGAGAACTGTACCAGTTAAAGCAGAAGGAAACAAGGAAGACAGTCAGAATAGCAAAGGCCCAAACTGAGGAAAAGATAGCCAACTTGGTTAAGAAGGGGGGCTAAAACCTTTTATAGGTACATTAGGAGCAAAGAAGGACTAAGGCAGGGATACTGAGGCTGAACAAAGAGGAAGGTGGTTGGGCAGAGAGCAACAGTGAAAAAGCAGGGATGCTGAATGAATACTTCTGCTCAGTATTCACAGTGGAAAAGCAGGGGGAGATATCTAATCCAGTCAATAGAGGCACTCTGGATAGGGGGTTGATATTAGTCCTTTCACAGAAGAAAGGGTTCTGAAAGAACTCATAAAATTGAAGGTGGATAAAGCAATGGGGCCTGATGGGATTCACCCCAGAATTCTAAAAGAACTAAGGGAAGAACTAGTAACACCACTGGCTACCTTTTTTAATAACTCATGGGAGGATGGTGTGGTACCTGAGGACTGGAGGAGGGCGGATGTGATTCCCCTTCACAATTGTGGAAGCAAGACAGAGGCAGGAAACTACAAACCTGTCAGTTTGACCTCAGTGGTAGGGAAAATGATGGAATCACTTCTGAAGGAAAGAACTGTTGACACTAACACTGGGGACAACTGCTGGTGGACAGCAGCTAGCTGCAAAACTGCTACTACCAGCCTAAACCAGAAAGCCACCACTCCAGATGAATAAATGCAAAAAAAAAATGTTCACTGCTACTGCGAATTTCTTGATGGAAAAACTAGACACACAAAATGACCCTTGTGCTTCAGTGCTTAGGTCTTCATTATGGGGCCACCAAAAGAAGGCCTAACCACCAAAACGCAAGGGTCATTTCTGTGCTTTGTTTTTCCATCAATACATTTGAATAGCAGACTGTAAACATTTTTTGTCTGCATTTATTCATCTGGAGTGCTGGCTTCCTGGTTTAGTCTGGCAGTAGCAGTTTTGCAGCTAGCTGCTCTCCACCACCACCCAGCCCCAGTGTTAGTGCAGCGTACTACTGGACTGGACCTGTTATATTCCTACTTAATGAAGTCTGTTTACCATAAAATATTTTTGGTGCCTCAGCAATATTTCATATCTGTTGGGTTTGTTGGAAAGCAGGAGTGAGCAGTACAATGACTGGCTAAACATCATGTGTGCACTGTGAGGTGCACACTACCCACCAAGCCCTCTGAAAACATATTAATATGACTTGGTCCACTGCTGATGGTGGTATAAATAAAATATACATTACATATTCTTATCTTTATTCTTTATACCATCAACAGTGGAACAAGTCATCATATATGTTTTCAGGGAGCTGGACAGTGTGTGCACATGACAATGCACTGCACACATGCTGCTTAGTACATTATTATTGCACTGCTCAATCCTGCTTTTTAACAAACAAACCCTCCACGACAGAAAGGAAACATTACTGAGGCACCAAAAATATTTCAGGTTAAACAGACATTGTTAAGTAGGAATATAACAGGGCTTCAGTAGCACACACTGCACTATGTGATGGCTGCTGGCACAGTGCTGGCTCAAAAGTGTGACAAACCCACAAAGCCACCACTTACCATGAATACATGCCAAGAAAACTGTTCAATGATACTACATCTTTACTGATGGCAAAACAAGGCACTCACAAATGCCCACTGCGCTTTGGAGCTTAGGCCTTCATTGGGGGACACACTAATGAAGGCCTAACGGCCAAAGCGCAAGGGTCATTACTGTGTGCCTTCTTTTGCCATAAATACATTTGCACTACCAGTGAACATATTTTATTGGCATTTATTCATGTGGAGTTATGGCTTTCTGGTTTTGTTCAGTTGGAATATAATGAGGGCAAGGACAACCCTTTTTCACTTAATTTTATTTTAGCTGTTTTTGGGCATGGTTATCACAATTTTTGGGAGTTAAACAAGGTTATGCAAGACAATAATGGAACACACACTTAACATTCTTATACACATAATGGTGCACAATGGGGGGACAAACAACAACAAAAATGGATAGTAAGTAACCTGTGTCAGATTACCTAAAGGTATGCAAGAAAAATGCCAGAAGGAACTAGGGAGGGATGGGGGACAGGGTATACTGGGATATATTAGGAGCCATCACATCAAAATGAAGTCAGAAAAGGGCTGTACAAAGGATGGGAACTAAAATTCTGAAGGGTATGCACCAGAGAGAAGCCAAGCGAAGATACACTAAAGGACACTACATACAAACACAAGGAAAGGGGGGCATGATAGAAACTATTAAGTACAGAAATGGACTCAACAACAAGGTAACCACATCCAAAACAAAAGATGTGCATGAAGATGGGACCACTATTTCAAGATAGAGGGTGGAAGGAACAGGGGCAACATTGGGAAATATTTTTTCACAAAGAGGGTGGTGGTGGTGGGTACAAGGACAAACTAAAAAACTTATATTCAGTGTTGTGATGGGACAACAGCTGAAGCATCTTCATGATCTGAAGTTGGTGCCCCTCGATGCGATCTAACTGCTGCTCAACATTGTCGAGCCGGTGGTTTTCAGCATCCATTTCACTCCACAGCAGGCCCAAATTGGCCTGTGTGGCAGGAAGCTTGAGAGGGTTGCCACCCTCAGCAGGAGGTGCTGTAGGTTGTGGTGGTGGTGATAGTGGTGGAGCAGCAGGTTCTGCTATGGCCTTCCCCAGCTTCACATCACGCACAGGTGTACACCGTTCTGCCCCATCTTCCCCAGCAGGGTCAGCAGGTGCACTGCTGGCCTGTTCAGCAACCTTAGCCTGCCACTCTATGCGGTAGTGATTATACATATGGATGCGTTAACCCCCTGTGCTGAGGTGACGTTCTCGGGGACCACGGCACACCTTGACACTGCATAAATTACACTTTACTACACTGCTGTCCCCTAGTAGTGGAGTAAAAAAAAGCCCATACTAAGGAGGTGAGGGGAGGACCAGGCACAGGCAGGGGGGGCCCAGGTGGTGTGGGAGCCAGGGGCTGCGGCTCTACAGTTGGGGCCAGTGGAGCAGAAGCCTGCTGCTGCTGCAACTGCTGCTGTAGCTCCTCCTCCTCCCTCACTTCCTGCTGCTGAGCTGCTGGCACAGGAGACATAGGTGCTGCTGGCACTGGGGGGGCACTGGTTGGTGCTACAGGAGGTGGTGGTTCCATGGCAGCACCAACTCCAGTATCTCTTGCTTTGGGGGAGACCCTAAAGATGGTGCTCCGGTCCAGACAAAGCCAGCCACCAAGCATGTGCACTCCCACCCGATCACCGCCACACTGACTAAACCCCCCACGTCTCTCACCCTCCATTGTGGGATCTCTCTAACTCTCCATAACAACACACACACACAAACAATTAACAATAAATGAATACTAAACAGAAATACTGCACAAACACAAATCCAGACAAATCCTCAAAGAAAAGCACCTAGAGCAAAAAAACCTAAAATATTTAGTGTTTTTTTAAACAGATTTTCTTCTCTCTCACTCCAACACAACCTCTTTCTCCTAATGCAAAGTGAAAGTGAAACTCTTTTCCAAGCATGAGTCACTTCCTGCCTGCCTGCATAAAGCATGTGACTTACACTGTGTAAGCCATGTGACGTGTGTGGGCTGCCAATGACTTCTTACTCTGCTTTAAAGTGAATCAAGGTGGAGTAAACAATGTAAAGTCAAAGTTACATTGCGAAGTGATGAACTGAGGCTTTAAAATGGGCACTTTGCATAGCAGAATGGTAACGTTAAGTGCCCACGAGGAATTTTACTTTGCTGCATCTCTACCCCAGAGACTGAATAATGTTGCTGACTTTGTGACTTTCTTGTGAATTTATTTAATTCATCTGTAACTTTGAGAGACATGGGTGGGTGAAATTAGAAAAGTCCAATTTAATGGAATTTCCATGAACTTTCACAAAATTCTGCAAAATTTCACAAAATTTTATAGAATTTTTGGAATTATCTGACATTTTTAAATTGGTCATAACTTGGTCAGTGTCACAGTAGAGATCTAAAAACTGTGAAGATTGTTGCATGGAAGAGGCCCTAAAAGAGTACCATATTTCAAGATATTTGTATGAGGGGCAGGAAAGTTATAGGGGTTCATCATCTGTCCAGAAGGATATCAGAAAGCTTGGGGGGGGGCCTGAAACAGGTAGCAAGTTCTGTCTCATTCTCAGAGGTGCTACCTGTCCAAGGCACAGAGGAGGATAGGGCACTCCACATCCAAGCCTTCAACACCTGGTTGAAGGATTGGTGTGGAAGAGAAGGATTTGGGTTCATAGAGGACTGGGGCCCCACCTGGGCAGATGTGATCTTATATCAGGAGGATGGCCTGCATCTGTCTGGGAAGGGGACCTCACTCCTTGGTGAGAAGTTGGAATGTTTCAGCAGAAAGCATTTAAACTGGCCAAGGGAGGAGAGTCAGGAGGGACAGGTGGCTTAGGATTACTCCCCCATGGTAGCATGCAAAAACACAAGTTGACAACAGGAGCAACTGAAGCAAGCAGGGAGGAGCAGGCAGGCGAAACATGTAAAAGGGGGGATGGAGGGGCAGGAGCACATGAACAAGAAAACCGAGGTGAGGAAAACAAGCAAGGGAGTGAGAACAAGAGCAGAGGGAAGGCAGGGTATAAAACATGGAAAGTCATGCCCACAAATACCCACAGTCTGGGAAAATAAGGTTCCAGACCTGGAAGTCTTGATGATGGATGCAGACCTTGACATAGCAGCAATAACAGAGACATGGTACTCTGCTAATCATGGCTGGGACATCAATGTACCAGGCTATACACTGTTCAGAAGGGAGAGGGAAGGTAAAAAGGGAGGGGGGTAGCCCTGTACATCAGAGAAGGCATAAAGGCTATAGAAGTACAAGGAAGACAGGGGGAGACCAAGACAATGTGGGTCACCCTTGAACCAGGGAATGGCACAGCAATACGTACTGGGGTGATCTACAGACCTCTGGCACAGAGAGAGGAAGTGGACAGGGTACTAATGGAGGAAATTCACAACATGGCAGCTAACGGTGAAATCCTGCTGAGGGGGGATTTCAATATGCCATATGTAGATTGGAACCCCCTGGCAGCTGCTTCAGCCAGAAGTATGGCCATCCTGAAATCCCTGCAGGGGGTTGGACTCAGACAGCTGGTGCATGAGCCAACCAGAGACAAATCTATTCTGGACCTGGTATGGATCAATGGAAACAGAGTTAAAGGAGTCCAGGTGGAAGGGCAGCTGGGATCCAGCAACCACCACATGGTGTGGTTTGGCATGGAGACAGGGACTCAATTAAGCCACTCAAGGGAAAAAGTATTAGACTTCAGGAGGGCAGAGTTAATTAAAATTGGTAAATGTTTAAGAGCAGCCCTGGAGAAGGGAGAGGTAATGGACGGAGTGGAAGAACAGTGGGGGAAATTAAAAGGAGTCATAGTGGAGGGTAACTAACCAATGCCTTAGGATAGTGGCCCAAGGGAAAAGAAGAAGGAAACTACTATAGATCTCTAAAGAGGCAGCAGGCAAAGTAAGGGCTAATAGAGAAGGTTTCAGGAAGTATAAAGGAACCCAAAGGGAGGAGGACAAGGAGGTGTACATTGAATGTCTAAGGGAAGCAGGGAAGGCTGTAAGGAAAGCCAAGGCACAGACAGAGGAGAGTTTAGCATGGACTGTGAAAAAGGGGGATTGTGAGGCTCAAAGTGGAGGAGGGAGAGTGTAAGGAGGGGGATCTAGACAAAACAGAAATACTGAACAAATACTTCTGTTCAGTATTCAGTAAAGGGTCAAGGACCACAGTTGGGGAGAAGAGGCAATGCGGGGGGGGGAGTGGACACCAGTCCATTCACAGTGGAGAGAGTTCTAGAGGAACTCACAAAGCTGAAGGTGCATAAAGCCATGAGGCCAGATCACATACGCCCGAGGATATTAAGGGAGCTGAGAAGGGAACTAGCAGTGCCTCTGGCCACCTTGTTCACAGATTCACTCAACACAGGTATGATTCCAGAGGACTGGAGGAGGGCACATGTAGTCACACTGCACAAAAGTGGCAGTAAGGAGGAAGTGGGGAACTACAGGTCAGTCAGCCTCACCTCAGTAGTGGGGAAGATCATGGAGACACTGCTGAAAGAAAGGATAGTGGCACACCTGGAATCCAATGGAGCCCAGGATCTGAGACAACACAGATTCACAGCAGGAAGGTCTTGTCAAACAAATCTGATAGATTTCTTTGATTGGGTGATTAGGGAAGTGAATCAGAGAGAGATAGTAGACATCGCCTACCTAGATTTCGGCAAAGCCTTTGATACTGTCCCACACAGAAGGCTGGTTAACAAAATGAGTAGTCTGGGCATGGGGCTCAAGGTGATACATTGGATTAGAAACTGGCTGATGGACAGAAGACAGAGGGACAGGGGGCATGCCTCAGACAGCTAGTATTGGAACCCACTCAGGAGGGAGCAGTCTTAGACCTGGTACTCTCAAATGGGGATGGAGAAAGAATCTCAGATTTAGAAGTGGTTAGCCATCTGGGAACAAGCGACCACCAAACAGTGTGGTTCACAATAAACACGGCCATGCAATCAAGCCATACAAAAGCAAGAGTATTGGACTTTAAGAGGGCTGACTTTGGGAAAATGAGAGAGTGCCTCAGAAAAGCACTAGCAAACAGGCAAGAAAGAGGGGTGGAGGAACAATGGGGAGTAATCAAAACAGCCATCACAGAGGCAACAAGCCTTTGTGTAAAGCAAATCAAGAAAACACAATGAAGGAAAAAGCACTATGGTTCTCAAAAGAGGTGGCAGGGAAGGTTAAGGAGAAAAGGATAGCATTCAGGAAATACAAGGAAACACAGAAGGAGCAGGACAGAGAAGTTTATCAGTCAAAGCAGAAAGAGGCTGGGAAGGCAGTCAGAATAGCAAAGGCCCAAACCGAGGAAAGGATAGCCAACTCTGCTAAAAAGGGGGATAAGACCTTTTATAGGTACATTAGGGAGCGAAGAAAGACCAAAGGAGGGATACCGAGGCTTAATAAAGGGGAGGGAATGTGGGTAGAGGGTGACAGTGAAAAAGCAGGGATACTGAACGAATATTTCTGCTCAGTATTCACAAAGGAAGAGGAGGGGGAGGTATCTAAACCAAACAAGAGAAACACTATGAAGACGGGGGTCTATACCACTCCATTTACAGAAGAAAGGGTTCTGAGAGAACTAATAAAATTGAAGGTGGACAAAGCAATGGGGCCTGATGGGATTCACCCAAGAATTCTAAAGGAACTAAGGGTAGAACTAGTGACACCGCTGACTACTCTCTTTAACAAATTATGGGAGAATGGGGTGGTACCTGAGGACTGGAGGAGAGCGGATGAGATTCCTCTTCACAAAAGTGTGAGCAGGAGAGAGGCAGGAAACTACAGACCAATTAATTTGACCTCAGTGGTAGGGAAAATGATGGAATCACTTCTGAAAGAAAGAATTATTGAGTACCTAGAGGCCAGTGGGGCACAGGACCCAAGGCAGCATGGATTCGCGATGGGAAGGTCGTGTCAGATGAATCTAATAGATTTCTTTGACTGGGTGACCAAAGTAGTAGACCAGAGAGACGCTGTGGACATGGCTTAGCTAGATTTTAGCAAGGCATTTGATACAGTCCCACACAAAAGATTAATACACAAGTTAGCCAGCATTGGAGTGTGTCCCAAGGTGGTAGCCTAGATAAAAAATTGGCTAGACAACAGGACGCGAAGGGTAGTAGTAAATGGAGACCACAGTGAAGAAAGGAGGGTTACTAGAGGGGTACCACAGGGTTCAGTACTAGGACCGGTCCTTTTTAATGTCTTTATAAGTGACATTCAATCATTCAATCAGTCAACTTTTATTTATAAAAAGGCGCTTTTCTCAAATCCAAAGCGCCTGCACAATATCATAAAACAATAAATAGACAGAGTTTAAAACTATTATAAATAATTAAAAGCTATACTAAAAAGGTGGGTCTTCAAGGCTCCTTTAAAGCTCAGGACAGTCGGACTATTTTGCACCTGACGAGGTAGAGAATTCCACAGGGCCGGGGCCATAAACTAAATGACCTAGCCCTGAAGATTTCAAACGGACCTTGGGAATCTCCAGCAATCCTCGCCAGTGGATCGGAGGGGGCGGAGGGACAGTAGGCAAAGGAGCTTTTCAGGTAAGTTGTTCCCTGGTCATGTAGAGCTTTATAGGTCAGCAAACCGACCTTGAAGGTGATTCACCAAAATACTGGCAGCCAGTGCAGTCTTCGGAGCACAGGCATTATATGGCTGGATCTAGAAGAACCAGTCAACAACCTGGCTGCCATATTCAGACATTGCAGAGGAACTGGAGGGAAAAGTATGCCTCTTTGCAGACGACACAAAGATCTGCAACAGGGTTGATACACAGGATGGAGTGGAAAGGATGAAAAGGGACTTGACAAGGTTGGAGGAATGGTCAGATGTATGGCAGCTCAGATTCAGTGCAAAGAAGTGCAAGGTAATGCACCTGGGAAACAAAAAACCAGGGGAAGAGTACACAATGGGGGGTGAGATACTGACAACAGTAAAAATGGAAAGGGACCTGGGGGTAATTATATCAGATGACCTAAAGGTGGGCAAGCAATGTGAGAAGGCAGTAGGAAGGCTGGGGGATACTGGGATGCACAGGAGAGGCATCAATAGTAGAAAACAGGAAGTTGTTATCCCTCTGTACAGAGAGTTGGTGAGACCCCATCTGGAGTACTGTGTGCAGTTCTGGAGATCCCATCTCCGCAAAGACATAGACAGAGTGGAGGCTGTCCAGAGGAGGGCAACCAAAATGGTGCAGGGTCTGCGCCAGAAGACTTTCAAGAAAGACTAAAGGAGCTTAACATGTATACACCTGAGGAAAGAAGGGAGAGAGAGATGATAGAAACTTTACACCTCAAGGGAATCAACAATGTCCAAGAGGGTAGCATCTTTCAGAAAAGAGATGTGCAAGAACAAGGGCAAAATTTGAAGATAGAGGTGGGACTGCTCAGAGGTAATGTGAGGAAGTATTTTTCACAGAGATGGTGGTGGATGCATGGAACAGCCTCCTGAGCAGGTGTGGAGTCAAGAACAGTGGGGGAATTCAAGAATGCATGGTACAGACATAAGGCAGTCCTAGTGGGGGGTAGGAGGAAGTAAGCTGTTGGTTAACTAGGATCTGCAGCTTATCTGTTAGGTAGGAAAATGGGCAGACTAGGTGGGCCAAGCAGTCCTTATCTGACATCACATTCTATGTTTCTATGTTTCTGTGGTGGTGGTGGTAAATGGGATCCAATCTAGCGAGACATAGGTGACCAGCGGAGTACCACAGAGATCAGTAGTGGAACCAGTCCTGTTCAATGTCTTGATTAGTGACATTGCAGAGGGGCTAGAAGGAAAGTTCTGCCTATTTGCAGATGACACCAAGATCTGCAACAGAGTGGATACTCCAGAAAGGGTGCAGAAAATGAAGAGGGACCTGGAGAAGCTTGAAAGATGGTCAGAGATGTGGCAACTGAGGTTCAATTCAAAAAAGTACAAGATAATGCACCTGGGAAGGGGGAACCCTTGGGAGACCTACAGAATGGGCGGGGGGTGTTGACTATCACCAAAGAGGAAAGAGACTTTGGGTTATCATATCTGATGACCTTAAGGTATCAAAGCAGTGTGCAAAGGCTGCAGGGAGGGCCAGTGGCATGCTGGGGTGCATAGACAGAGGCATTACTAGCAGGAGACAGGAGGTGTTGATGCTATTGTATAAAACACTGGTAATTCCTCAACTGGAGAACTGTGTGCAGTACTGGAGATCACACATGCATTAGGACATGGACAGTGTAGAGGCTATCCAGAGAAGGGTGACAAAGATGGTGCATGGCTTGCATCCCAAAACATATGAGGAGAGACTAAGAGTCCTCAATATGTACTCACTGGAGGAGAGGAAAGGAGAGAGAGTGGGGACATGATAGAAACTTTCAAGTACCTCAAGGGCATAAACAATGTGCAGGTGGGGGATCTTTTCCAATGTAGAAAAGACATCAGAATGAGAGGAAACCATATGAAATTGGAGGGGGGTAGATTAAGAGGTAACGTGAGAACATTTTTTTACACAGTGAGGGTGGTGGATGCTTGGAACAGTCTGCCACAAGATTTGGTGGGGGCAAGCACAGTGGAGGGGTTTAATCATGCCAGAGACAGGCACAAGGGAATATTGGATGGGGAAGGAGTGATGAAAAGCCGTTGATCACTTAGGGTCAGTGACTGCATGCAAGTTTAGGGCTTATGGGAAGACTAGATGGGCCTAGCAGTCCTTATCTGCCGACAATTTCTATGTATCTAAGTGACTATTATTCATGTGAACATTTCTGAAAATAGTTCTGTGCTTACAGCTCAGCCACCTCTGGAGCTAATGAAACTTTATATGCATGCATTCTTGGAAGAGTCATAGTAACTACTAAATAAAGTGGTAATCGGTTGTGTAAATTGTAAGTTACAGAAGCTAAAAATTTTCACTAGTTAATTATTTGATAAATTGTGTGAAAATGTTGAAAACATTTGGTTGTTTACATCTCCACTGCTACTGCAGGTATACACTCAGATTTGGCATGCATACCAAAGTAAATATGTCCTGGAATCTAATTAATAAACATAGAAGTTGACAGCAGAAGTAGACCGCTAGGTCCATCTAGTCTGCCCATTTGTTTAAGATCTATTTTGATACTGTAGTTGCCCTTTGTAGTCAGGGCTCCCTTGTATCAATCCTAAGCATTCTTGAATCCCATCCCCCCCCCAGTGTTGACCCCTACAACCTCTTGGGGCAGGCTGTTCCACTCTTTCTGTGAAGAAAAGCTTCCTGGTGTTGGAGAGAACCTTCCTCCTTGCAGCCTGAGGTCATGTCCCCTGGTCCTGGAGCCCTTCTTGAAGTGAAAAAGTTCCTGTGCCTGTACCTTTTTAATGCCCTTTATGCACTTGAATATTTCAATGATGTCCCTGTTCTCTCTTCTCTGCTTCAGGGAGTACATATTCAGTTCCCCAAGCCTCTCTTTGTAGGACATGTTCTGCAGACCTTGAATAGTTTTTGTCACCTTTCTCTGTACTGTTTCCACCCAATCAATGTCTTTCCTGAGGTGAGGCCTCCAGAACTGGACTCCGTATTCCAGGTGAGGCCTGACCAGCGATCTGTGCAGTGATAGTATCATCTCCCTCCTGCTCGTGATTCCCCTCCCAATGCAGCCCTGCATTCTGTTGGCTTTCAATGTTGCCTTCTCATACTGCTTACTAACCTTCAAGTAGTCTGAGCTTATGTTTCCCAGATCTCATTCCTGGTTTGAGGCCGCCAGCCTTTTGCCTCCTAGGTAGTACTCCTTTCTTGGAATTTTCTTTCCTATGTGCATGACCTTGCACTTTTTGGCATTAAATCTCAGCTGCCACACTCCAGACCATTCTAGTTTCTTGAGGTCAGCTTCCATCTTGCTCACTCCTTCTGAGGTGTCCATCCTGTTACATATCTTAGTGTCATCTGTAACATACACACCTTCCCTTCCAGTCCATCAGCGATGTCTGCAATAAAAACATTGAAGTGCAGAGGCCCCAGCACTGAGCCCTGGGGCACCCTGCTGGTTACCCTGCCTTCTGTTGATTCCGTTCGATTTACCTGTACTCTCTGGGTTCTGCCTTGTAACCAGTTTTGAATCCATTGGACTACTGCTGGACCAACCACCTGTGTGATCAAACTTCTTTACCAGCCTTCTGTGTGGAACCGAGTTGAAGGCCTTACTAAAGCCTAGGTAGACCACATCTACTGCCCCACCATCGTGCACTATTTTTGTACCGTAGTCAAAAAACTCGAGCAGATTTGTCTGGCATGACCTATCTGCTGTGAAACCGTGCTGTTTAGGGTCTTGTTGGCCACTAGTTTCGAGGAATGCTGTGATCCTCTGTTTGAGTAGTGTCTCCATTAGTTTTCCTACTATAGACGTGAGGCTCACCGGTCTGTAATTACTAGCCTCTTTGCAACTGCCTGATTTGTGAAGTGGAACCACTATTGCCTTTTTCCAGTCTTCGGGTACCACTCCACTTTTCAAGGATTTTGTGAATAGAAGTGCCAGAGGGTTTGCTAATTCTTCCCCCTGTTCCTTAAGGATTCTGGGGTGCAACTCGTCTGGTCCCGTGGCTTTGTCTGCTTTTTGTTTATTTAGTGCCTCCCATACTTCAGCTTCTCTAAAGGGACTAGTGTCTACCCCTGGTTCTGGGGTGTTGTTTTTTTTTTCAGGGCTGGGCCATCCCCTGGGTTCTCTTTGGTAAACAGCAAACAGAAGTATTTGTTGAGGATTTCGGCTTTCTCTGTGTCATGTTTGGTGCATTTCCCTTCTTCAGTAGCAATTTTGACTATACCCCCTTTTACCTTCATACATTCCCTAATGTATCTAAAAAAGTATTTGTCTCCTCTCTTTGCCCTTTCTGCTATCTTTTCCTCTGTCTGTACTTTTGCCTTTCTAATTTGTTTGCTAGACTCTCATTTTTTCCTTGTACGACTCCCAGTCTTTCTCAGTATTTTTTTTTTCTATTTATCCCTCCTTCGTCCCTACCAGCGCTGCATCATCAGGATGAACCCATGAAGTCTGCCCCTGCTACCCACCTTACCTGACTGTTTGGGTCCCCCATCCTGCCACAGTTAACCCCCTGGGTAGGGACGGAGTGGGGCAAGACACCTCAAACCATTCTATGTCTTGTCATGCCCTGAGACAGCTGGGCAGGCAGTAGCACATTAGGACCAGGCTTGGTGCTCCATCTCCCTGGTGCCAGAGGGTGGTTTTCCATTTTTCCCTTTGTAGGTCACTACACCCTGACATCAAGGCATCTAGTGCTGTAGTTATGACGTCCACCACTATTTTTGAGAGCTCGGGCTTACTGTGCCACAAGCCTCTGCTTAGGGCCAGTCAAGCGCCAGTTGCTACCCCCCTCCCTCCCTGGAGAAGGCGACCTGCCCCTGGGATGCTCGAGCCTTCTCGCTCCGGGCCAGACCTCCAGCTCCCAGGCTCCATCCTGAACCAGGATCGCTGGCATCACAAGCGGAAATCCAACCACTGTTCCGATGGGCCAGCTAGTCTTTCTTAGTTTTGGTTTCCCGGTATATGCTGTAAGCCTTCTTTTTTTCTTTGACTGTGGTAGCCACTTCCTTGGAAAACCATAGAGGATTTTTTTTTTTGCTTTGCTTTGCTGTCCAGTCTGGCACATTGATCTGTGGCAGTCTTTATTGCTCTCTTGAGTCTCTCCTACATGACCTCCACCTCCTCAGCCTCTATTTCCATTAACTGGCTATTTATGTTGTTCTTCATTTTTTGGAAGTCAGCCTTTCTGAAAACTAGCACCTTTATCTTTGAGTGACTGGTGTCTTGTGTTATGTTTACCTTAAAACTTACCATGCGATAGTTGCTGTTGCCCATATGGCATCCCACTTCAATGTCCTTGATCCTTTCCGAGTTTGTGAGGACTAGATCGAGAATGGCATCTCCCCTTGCTGGGGTTTTAAAAAGTTGGCACAGTCCTGTGCCTTGTAGTGACAATAAGCATCCCCTACTTCTTGCTGTTGCTGCTGTTAGTGTGCTTCAGTTAATATCTGGTAGGTTGAAGTCCCCCACCAGTATTACTTCACCTTTATCAGACATTTTGTGGATTTTCTCTTTTAGGTCTTTGTGTCCTTTATCTCCTTGATTTGAGGGTCTGTACACTAAGCCAGTTCTGAAGGGTTTTCCCTTGCCCATATCTACTGTCAGCCACAGTGACTCAAATGCCACAGGTTGCCTTTTTACTTCTGTGGCTTTTATTTCCTCTAAAATGTAAATGGCTACACCCCAACCCCCCCTCTTTTGCTCTGCCTATCTTTCCTGAGCAGATTGTAATCAGGAATGGCCGTATCCCATCCTTGGTTTTCAGTGAACCACATTTCCATTTCAGCCAACCGGTCCAACCTTTCTGTTTCCAAGATGACTGTGAGTTCGGGAAGTTTGTTGGTTAGGCTCCTAGTATTAGCAACCATTGCCTTCCAGGAATGTACATCCTCTTTGGTGCGAGGTTGTACCCTCTTCTTGGACTGCTCCAGTTTGCTCTTTCCAGCCAAGAGATAATGAAGGTTGCTGGTTTGGGCAGATGTTGGCTCTGATTTGTTTCCTGGGGATGAATGTGTGCATTTGGCATTTTGGGGAGTGATTACCAGCCCACTGATGGCAGGGGTGTGAGCTGCATCATACTCCCCTTTATTTAGTTTAAACTACCTGTATAGACATCAAGTTTTTGTTCGAGTGCTCGCACACCTTCTCTGTTTAGGTGCAATCCATCGTATTTAAAAAAAAAGCTGTTTCCCAAAAGTTGTGCCAGTTCCCTATGTAGTGATAGCCTTGTCTTGGCACCAATCACACAGCCATGAGTTGAATTCATGTACTTCAATCTCTCTGATTTGCTTGGTGCTTTTTCCCCTCATTCCACACTGGCAGCACTTGTGAGAAGGCTAATTTGGACGGAAGGGAAGACAGGTTGTTGGCCAGATCCTCTAAGTGTTTCTTGGCCTCCTGAACTGTGTGATTTGCCAAGTCATTAATACCAAGGTGTACTGTTATATGTCTAACATCCCCTGATTCCTGCACAATTGCCTTTATGTGGTTAGTGTCCCTATTTGCAGAGGATCCTGGTAGACACTTTACCACAATGTCACTTTTAACATTTTGTGTTAGGTGGTGTTCCACTCCTGGGATCACAGAATCACTGATTATGAGAATTTTGCTTTTATTTATACTGTACCTGTGTCATTTTTATTTTGAATTTTAGTGTTTTTGTTGTTATTGCATTTGGTTTTGCTATCATTTTTGGTTGTATTTGGAGTATTAGTGTTTTTGTTTTTATCGTAGTTTGTATGGGTTTTAATAGGCGTGTTAGCCTATTTTGGTGGTTTGATTTCTTTATCTTGTATTACTTTGTCTGTGGTTGGTAGCAGTGACGCAAACCTGTTTAGGTTTGGATGGCTGAAAAATGCTCCTGGTTTGTGGCTTCCTTTCTGGGCCTCCTATGATGCTTCCTTTTCCTTACCACCTGCCAGTCTCCAGGCCCTGCCTTGAGTCCTGGCCCCTGTCTGACATGCTGGTGCTGGTGCTGGTGGTGGGAGAGGGGGTCAGGGAGGTGTTCCGTAGAGTTCCCTGTATTGGAGGTTGTATATTATAGTCCAAGCATCATGCAGTGGGGCTGAAGATCTGCCATGGCGCAGCATGCATGGCAGGGTCCTGGTTGCCGTTTGTAAATCCTAATGTACAGTGCAATGCAGTTTTCACAACTGACAAGGTCCATTTGTGTTTTTTTTTGTTTTGTTTTTTTTTAGTTAAGAGGTAGTGCTGATGCTTATTTCTTGGCAGGAAGTGTGGATGAAAAAGAAAACAGAACAGTGAGTTTTTTTGTTTGTTTGTTTTTTGTTCTGTACCTTGCTAGCTCCTATCAGGTGTTGTGGAAGGTGCTACCTGCCTATAAAGCAAGAGCACCCGAGGGAGGGTGGGTTGGTATATCTGACTGTTCCCTGTGTGCTGCAGAAAACAATCAGGTAGCTGTTGAACAGATGGGGTCTAGCCTGTACTCCTGCAAGGCATGAAGGAATCTGGTTTAGCTCAGTTAGAAGGAATCTGGTTTAGCTCAGTTTTTCTGCTCTTTGGCTCAGAGCAGCTCCGTGGAGTCCCCGCTGCTTGTTTCTATGATTCTAAGTGGGATTCACCCAGGTAGAACTGCTATCAAGGAATCCCTGCTTCTGCACCTGTCGGAGTCTGCCTTCCCTCTGTGACTGGTCTCTATCCCAGTCGATGAAGATCAGTGAAGCTCAGCAGACAGTAAGTCTAGGGGCTGGACAGCACTTGGTGTATGCCTCCTAGGGTTGCCTTTTGTGTCTGAGCTGTTAATTAAATTGGATAAATGTGGTTTAGTAGGTTAACATTTATTGTGGATGCTTTAGAAATTACTAATTGGCAAAATTTGTTCAAAGATTTATGGATGCATAATAAGTAATGCCATGAGACTTCCACTTGTGACTTCAACTTTCACAAAGTAATTATCACCATTGAATCACCTTACCTGCTCTAGCATCATGGCCTTGCAATACCCTTTCAGTACTCCAGTGACAGTGATGCCCAGCATTGTGCTGCATTATGACTAAAGATACCAGATACTTCTGTCACAATGACCTAAGTCGCAACTAGTTGTAAGGATTGGTATCACGTTGTGCCTCTATTTTCAAATATTAAAACTATACATTGTTATCTACAGGGTTCTTAAAGAGTCAGCAGGTGGCTATGTTCAGAAACAATGCTACATGTGCATGTGCTTACACAAGTCATTTACTTAGTGAGTTCTAGTGAAGTTGTGGTGTAGTGCAAGAACACAGGCTAGTGCACAGTGATGTCCATGGCTATTCTTCATGGTTCATCACTCAGGATAGTGACCTGACTCTTGGCACCACTATGCTTTTACTATGGAGCCTCCTATGAATGCTGCCTTATTGCCACCACTTTACCCAGCCTGTACCTTCCTCTACAATGGCACCTCAAGTGCATGACTGGGCAAAATGTATGGATATGGCTTTGACAAAAGTATCAGCACATTTCAAAATTTCACAAACGCTCATGAGATCCAACTTTATTTACTGATGTTATTGTCGAATCTTTGGCTGCTTATAACTTGGCCAGCATTTGAGCAAGGGATTAGAGAGTTGGCATACACAGCCTCTTTTTTTATATTGTTTATTTTTTCCCGGCTCGCAGCTTGTATCTCAGGGATATATCCTAGTCAAAGGGATGTACCCTGATCAGGAAGAAGCTAGCCATCATTCTGTTGGCTACCAGGTTTTACTCCCACATTTTTTTCCCTTCCTTCTCCCTGGTAAGGGTGGTGCCCCTATCAGCTTCACACAGCCATAGCTTCACCTGTGGCAGGAGTAAGCTCCATGACCCAGTCACAGGGGGCGATGTGTTGGTGAACCCATCATCAATCCTCCTTGACCAAGAGATACACTCTTAAGTGGCAGCTGTCTCAGCTATGGCTTGTTTCTTGATGTGACTTCCCAGGCTCACTTTCAAACCCAGATCAACAGCATGGCAGCACAGTGCTCTGCTTCTGGGCCACTGGGGTGACCTCAAAGCCTAATGTTTAGGGTGAATGGGTCTAACATTCCATTCTCTAAGCTATAGGGGCCTACAGTTCTGTAGTTTACATAATTGTGAAATGAAATTTTAAAATCCGTGTAAGTTTTGAGGCTTATGACTCAGTCATATTTAAAGACAGAGACCTGACATTTAGTACACCGCTACATGGTTGGTGGTGAAATTAATGTGCTAAATGTGGTGCAGTTTTGGACAAATGCATTTTAAAGTAGGTATAAATAACATAAATAAGAATTTTGGCAACATTTCACAAAATTTCTGTGGAAGTTTCATGAAATTTTGAGGAAGCAAATTCAGAATTTCGCAATAACTCTGCTAGTGGAAGATAAATTTTACCCAGCCCTAATTACCTGAGTATTGATATTTTTTCCTTTTTTCATATACAATGGTATTCCTTTTTTTATTTGCTGCATTACATCCTGTGGGATTCCTCAAGCTGTTATATGGATCCAGAATCAACAGATGAAAACAGCGCTCACAATAAATCATAGTACTATTTCATAGATAAAAGTTGTAGAAATTAAAATGATAGTACTCTCAGACGATGATGATGATGCTTACAATTATTTTACCATAATAATATTATACCTCCATCACCATAAATGCTGTGAATGCTGGATCCAGGAGAGAAAAAAAAAACAGCACTTCGAGGCTCAACCAGCCTCTTCATCAGGGGGAATGCTGAGATGTTCTCCTACCACCGTTTTAAAAACCTTCCTGTGTGTAATTCCTTAATGAATAGAATTTAATTTTAGCCAATCAAGAGGGTGTAATTTAATACTTGGATTGTCTTGTATTTTTAAGTTCAAAAGCACTGTGTGGAGCATCCTAGCCATCTAAACTATCCTGTTACAGACATCAATTGAATTCAATAATGAAAAGACTGCCTGTTGCAATTAGACAATTTACACAACATATAGATCAAAAACTCTAAAACTGCTGAGCTGTAAAAAGAGATATATCAAGTACTATGAAAAAATATGTGTAATGAAAACAATATCGTATACCTAAACTCCTTAAGGTGGCTGATGATCTGGTAAGGTGTGAGCTAGGATAGCTGTTTTTTTTTTCATTAAACATACTTTATTAACGTTTAAGCCATACATCAGAGAGTATACAGACAGGATCATTGAACAGAGTTGATACTTAACAACAACACAAAACACACACAAAAAAGGAAAAATTATATATAAATTCCCCCACCCCTATCTAAGCTCATCAAGTAAGTGACTCATTGGTATGGAATAGACTACAAACATGGTAAGATTGATAAGAGCAGCCATGCTTGGCCAGACTAACATATAGTTTTAAAATCTCACTAACATTAAAAGGGACAAGAGTGGCTCCCAAATCTTTGTGAACCTGTGATATAAGTGTCGCAGATTAGATATGTGTCGCTCCACTTGAATTGCCAGTAAGATTTCACGGTACCATTCAATGATGGCAGGAAGGGATCTTTCCTTCCAATGTCTTAATATGACCAGTTTTACTGTAGTTGAGATCAGTGACATATGTGCTCTGCATGTCTGGGGAGCCCCAGGGGGAAAGATTGCCAGCAGACAACTTTCTGGAGTAAATAAAGGGTCTAATCCCAAAATTAGGTCCAAAACCCGCTGTATCGCTTCCCACAGTTTCTGTGTATGTGGACATTGCCGTAGCATATGATGTAGCGACCCAGAGACCTGACAACCTCGAGAACATAAAGGGGAGGAGGCCAGGCCCATATTATACAGCCTTTCCGGAGTGTAGTAAATATTATGTAAAATATTAAACTGGATCAAACAAAGTTTATCCTGTTTAATGTTTTTATAAATCCCCCTCCATACTTTCTCCCAATAGTTGGGGTCTTCAGGCAGGGACAGCTCACGCACCCAGTAATAACATATTCCCCTAGAGAGGGATGCATCTAGATCCTGAAGGTGCTTATAAATCTTAGAGACTGCGTGGAGTTGCCCCACTTCCTGAAGAGCCTTAAGAAGGCCATCAGGCAATTGCAATGTCCATTCTTGCTTGCCTATAAATGCCCGTATTACCACTTTAACTTGTAAATATTTGAAAAAGTCCTGGGATCTTAGTTGAAAACTGCACTGCAATACTTGAAATGGAGCCAAATCTGTACCCTGAAGAAGATCCTCCAATTTACAATGTCTAAGTTGCGGGAGAAAGGAGGATAAAATAGGACTACGATCAACTTGAATGTGCCAATTACTGACAAGTGGTTGGGCCCTAGATGTGTGCCATTTTTCTGAAAACTGTATTTGCATTTGCTGAAAAGCCTTGAGAGACCAGGCCATTGGGAATGCTTTAAGTTGGCTGGGAAGACAAGAGGGTTTCATAAATATCAAGGCACAGAGCGTACTTGCTACACTCTGGACTAGAGGCGCTAACACGTTTTCATACACAGGTATAGCGAGAGCTCCGCCGTGGGGCTTCATCGTTCATCCAGTAAGCTATCCTGTTCAGGTGTTGGGCACCATAATACAGAAACAGGGATGGGAGTGTGAGGCCTCCTTTAAGTTTTGGTGCAGTTAATTTAAAATAGGCCCTTCTCACTGCCTTACCCTGCCACAGAAATATATTGCACACTCTATGAATTTACAAGAACCAGGACTTGGGGAGGAAAACACCCAACATACCCAGAGGATATAATAGTCTTGGTAAAACGTTCATTTTCAGGATATTGACCCGACCCCAGAGTGATAATAGGAGGGCATTCCATCTCTCCAGATCAGACTGTACCACCCGTATTAGATTTGTTAAGTTAAGGTTAACCATTAAGGGAACGCTCCTAGAGATTTTAATCCCCAGGTATGTTAACACCTTAGGCTCCCATGACAGGTCCACAGAGGAAAATATATGTTTGTCACAAAGGTGGCTTAGTGGAAAAATTTTTGTTTGGGCAAGATTCAGTTTGTACGCTGATACCACTGAAAATCAGTTTAATTCCTCCAATAATGCTGGAATCGAGTCCTCAGGATTTTCAACGTGTAATAGAAGATCATCAGCATATGCTGAGACCAGATACTTCTCTCCTTGAATCTGGATGCCTCTCAATAATGGGGAAGAGACTAGTCTTCGTATTAAAGGTTCTAGACAACAATTAAAAAGAAGCGGGCAGAGCAGGCAACCCTGGCGGGTGCCTGTCTCTCGAGTGAATGGATCTGAAAGGTATCCATTACACATTACTCTAGCTCTAGGAGAGGAGTAAAGTATTTTGACCCATTGTATAAAACTATCAGGCACTCCAAATTCTCAGAGAGATGTAAACAAAAATGCCAGGACACCCGGTCAAAGGCTTTCTCTGCATCGAGGGATACCAAAGCTGCCGGGACTTCAGCACTCCTCGACGCAGCTATTAAATACATAATCTTTCTCATATGATCCGCTGAGGAGCACCCTTGCATAAAGTCTACTTGTTCCCGGCCAAAGATCCCACCAAGTACTGAAGCTAAGCGATTCGCCAAGATTTTGGCTAGAATCTTAACATCCGAATTAATCAGTGATATCGGTCGGTAACTTCCAGGACATAATAAATCCCTATCCGGCTTTGGAATCAAGGTAATCCATGTCATTAGAAAGTATGGATCTTTTATTCCTGTTTGAAACCAAAAATTAAAGACATCTTTTAAGAGGGAGGCCAGCTGAGGAAGGCAACTTCTATAGAAATTATTGGGTAGCCCATCTGGCCCCGGAGCTTTATCCAAGGGTAGCTGGCTAATAGCCTGCTCTACCTCAATTAAGGTGACAGGTGCTCCTGGATTCTCCGCCTCTTGGGGAGAGAGTCTGGGAAGGCTGGATGAGACCAAATAGTCTGTGATTTCTTGCTCTGTTGCTACTATTGAGTCTGCTGAGGAGTAAAGGGACTCATAATACCTACCAAGAACACCAACAATATCTTTTGGATGAGAAACCAGATCACCATTTATAGGGGATTTCAACGCGGAGATAAATTTAGACATTTCGGCCTGCCTCAATCTTAATGTGAGAAGCTTCCCTGCTTTCTCCCCTGCTTCTAGGTATTTTAACTTAGTACGATGGATGGCCAGTTCAGCCTTTTGTGCCATTAGGTCATAATAATTAGATCGCAATTGTTGAAGCTTTGCCCATTCCTGCATAGAGGATGTGTGATTTAATCGGCCCTCTAATTGCTGAATCTCTTTTATTAATGAATCTAGAGCAAGTCTATCCTTTTGGGCCCGTGTGGCCGATATGCTTATAAACTTTCCCCGTACAGCACACTTCAAAGTGGCCCACACTGAGTCTATTCTTTCAACTGTCCCCAGGTTCCATTTAATAAAGTTAACTATAAAGTCTTGGATATGTTTCAATGTATTAGAACATTTGAGTAGCCGGGTATTGAGACTCCATTTTTCCTCCTCCCTAGCTTTTGTGTATAACATATAAGTTACCCTCACAGGGGAGTGGCCAGAGAGTACTCTCAGAAGGATAGAAGCGTCTATCACTCCCAGGAGTCCGAAGGAGCTCACTAGCCAAAAATCAGTCCGGGAGAGGGTGGCATGCGGTGGGGAATAATAGGTGTATTGCCGCTCCGAAGGATTAAGAATCCTCCATATATCAACCACACCCACTCCAGAAACAAGATCGCCAAGGGCTCTCTGCGCTGGCGATAGCCCCATTCTTTTACTGTCTGAGTGATCTATCACTGAGTTAGGGACTAGGTTCCAGCCCCCACCAAGAAACATCAAGGGGGGGGATTCGAGACTAGCAGAGGTAGTAACCTGATGAAAAACGAAGGGGAATCCGCATTAGGACCATATATTGATGCCAGCATTATTGGAGAGGACCCCAAGCTACCCTGTACTATAATATATCGCCCCTCTGGGTCCCACCATTCCCTGCACATAACAAAGGGCACCATTTTAGTGATTAATATAATGGTACCGTTGCGCTTAGTGGAGTTGCCAGCTCCAAAAACTTGACCCACCCAACTTTTTTTGAATAGAGAAATATTATCTCTCAAAAGGTGTGTTTCCTGCAAACAAGCAATTCCCGCATGGAGCAGGGATAGGTGCTTTAAAATCATAATCCGCTTGTTTTTACTTTGAGCCCCTTAATATTCCAGCTAATAAAGATATAAGAGCCACTCATTCCTTAACAGAAACACCTGTAACACTGTGAAATGAGAAAAAAACACCGGAACCCCTGCCCTTCTTTTCATACTGCTCTTTACTGTACATGAGCAAAAAGAACTCCCACAATGAGCGTAGATTTGTCCCAACCCCCAAACCCAACAACAAGGCGAAGTTTAAATTGAGACCAGATAATAAAACCCTTCAAAAGATCCCCAACCCCCAAAAATTCCCCTCCTAATCCTACCCCAGACAAACAATAAATCATTTTAAACTACAATTCAACTATTCACAACTCTTATCTTACCCGGTTCTAATAACTGACCTCCCACAATATGTAGGGGCACGCGAAACCTCCTTCTAACTACCATATGGAGGCCTGCCCTCCCTCCTCCCCGACAAAAAGAAAAAACTACGCTTACCCTTAAATTAGGCCAAGTCACCATAAATCAATAGTGGTTATTAGGAAATCTGATACTGGTTCCCTTGCAGAGAAAAGGAATTAGGCCAATCCCAAACGTAATGTAAAGAAAATATAATAAAATATTGCCCCCTCATGGCTACCATTATAAATGACTCTCTCACCTAACCGTACTTGGAGCACATAATTATTTATCAGGAGACTACTCATACTATCCCCCCAAATTTTAAAACCGCAGAGAAACTGAACTGTAGAAAGGGAAAGATGTCCCCTGCTCCCGCAGTCATCTGCTTCCTATTCGATGAGCTATATGAGAGGGATAGAGAGGCCATGATGAAGAGCTGTATATGTGCCTCTTCAGATGCTCTACAGCTCGAATACGTAAGCATATGAGTCAAACTCGCTGTTTCTCAATCGGGAGATGAGCCATGCATTCACCAGACTGCAAATGTCACTCCAAGGGTTAATCAAGGGATTCTCTCGGTTTCCCAGTGTACATTTAAAGAGATTAGAGTCCCATCATGTTTCAAAATGAGGGTTAGTACGAACACTTTGAAGATTATGCTGCACAGTCGCGGTGCTGCAATCAGGTGCTTCACCGACTTCTGCAAATGAACGCTACTTCACTTAAAGAGATCAGGGAAAAGGCTTCTAAGCTCCTCAGAGGCTTTAGCTGGGGATTCAAAGCTGATCCATTTCTCTTTATGCCTCACATATAAGGTTGCAGGGTAGCGCATTCGGAATGCTTTACCAGCTGCGATAAGTTTAGACACCACTGGATGAAATTCTTGCCTTTTCAAACGAACAGACTGGGGCAGATCTTGTGATATTCTTAATTTGCGACCCTCCCATTGTATTGCCTCGACTTCCTTGATCTTGGCCAAAATATGCTGCTTGTCAAGATAATTGAGGAGTTTGAAAACCAAAGGTCGAGGGGGGGGAACCTGGCTGGGGGGGGGGCGCAAGGACTGATGCGCTCTTTCCAACACATAGCTAGTACTATTAGGAGACGGACCAGCTACTCGCTCACAAAGTTTTTGTACGAAAGCAATAGGATTGTTGCCTTCCTCCTTCTCAGGTAATCCAAATACTATTAAGTTGTTGCGCTGGCTGCGCCCCTCTAAATCTTCAAGCTTATCCTCCATTTTCCAAATCTTTTGCCTCAGAGTTGAATTCTCTAAATTCATTTTATCCCTCCATTTATCCAGAGATGTAAGTCGGGTTTCAGCATCACCCACCCACAAATTGAGTGCATCTAGATTTCTTTTAATGGATTGAACATCCTCCGAGATCGTCACGATGGAGTTTTGGAGGGGCTGCATCACTTCCAGAAAGCGCTCCTCCGTAAGTACTGCTGCGGATGCAGGAGAGCTACTCAACACCACGGTTTGTGATTTGGGCCTCTTGGGGGCCTTCTCCTTCTCTGGAGTTAGCGGGGGGTGTGGCGTGGCGGTGCTTTCCACATTTCTGCCTCCATTTGTCTTCACCCTTGCACTGTCCAGATGCCCTGAAGACTATAATAACTGGAACCTGTTCTTACAATCACTGAGAAAAGCTGCTACTAGTTTAAGATAACCAGTTTTGTTGAGGAGTGAGGGCAGGCAGAAGCTCTCTCTTAGGCAGCCATCACGTGACCCCCCCCAGGATAGCTGTTGCTGGCATGACCTGTAGAAACTCAGCAGAAATTTACTTTTTACTAGCTACACCTGCAGTATTATATCGAGATTCGCTGTTTCATGACCAGGATTTCATTTTTTAGTAAGGTCATTCGTTAAGATTTATAAATGATTGTATGGTATAAATGGAAATAAAATCAAAACTATTCATGAATGTGAAACATAGAAACATAAAATTTGATGACAGATAAGGACCTCTTGGCCCACCTACTCTGCCCATTTCCCTACCTAATGAATAAGCTGCAGATCCTAGCTAACCAACAGCCTATTTCCTCCTACCCCCCCCACTAGAATTGCCTTATGTCTGTCCCATGCATTCTTGAATTACCTCACTGTCTTTGACTCCACGACCTCCTCAGAAAGTCTGTTCCATGTGTCCACAACACTCTCCACAAAAAAATACTTCCTCACATTACTTCTGAGCTGTCCCCACCTCTATCTTCAAATTGTGCCCCCTTGTTCTTGCATATCTCTTTTTCTGAAAGATACTACCCTCTTGGACTTTGTTGCTTCCCTTGAGGTACTTGAAAGTCTCAATCATGTCCCCTCTCTCCCTCCTTTCCTCGAGGGTATGCATATTAAGTTCCTTTAGTCTCTCTTAGTGTGTCTTGTGGTGCAGACCCTGCACCATTTTGGACAGCCTCCACCATGTCTATGTCCTTGTGGAGATGGGATCTCCAGAACTGCATGCAGTACTCCAGATGGGGTCTCACCAGCTGTCTGTACAGAGGGATAACAATTTCTTGTTTTCTACTGGTGATGCCTCTCCCTATGCATCCCAGTATCCCCCCAGCCCTCCTTACTGCATTCTTACATTGTTTGCCCACCTTTAGGTCATCTGATATGACTAGCCCCAGGTCCCTTTCAACTTTTATTGTCAGTATTTCACCCCCCCACTGTGTACTCTTCCCCTGGGTTTTTGTTTCCCAGGTGCATTACTTTGCATTTAATCTAAGCTGCCATACATTTGACCATACCTCCAACCTTGACAAGTCCCTTTTCATCTTTCCACCCCACCTTGTGTATCAACCCTGTTGCAGATCTTTGTGTCATCTGCAAAGAGACATACTTTTCCTTCCAGTCCCTCTGCAATGTGACTTATAAAGACATTAAAAAGGACCGGACCCAGCACTGAACCCTGCGGTACCCCACTAGTAACCCCCCTTTCTTCACTGTGGACTCCGTTTACTATAACCCTCTACATCCTGTTGTCCAGCCAATGTTTTACCCAGGCTAACACCCTGGGACCCACACCCAGGCTGGCTAATTTGTTTATTAATCTTTTGTGTGGTACTGTGTCAAATGTCTTGCTAAAGTCTAGGTAGGCCATGTCCACAGCCCCTCCCTGGTCTACTACTTTGGTCACCCAATCAAAGAAATTGATCAGATTCATCTGACATCACCTTCCCGCTGTGAATCCATGCTGCCTTGTGTCCTGTGCCCCGCTGGCCTCTAGGTACTCAACAATTCTTTTCTTCAGGAGTGATTCCATCATTTTCCCTACCACTGAGGTCAAACTGACTGGTCTGTAATTTCCTGCCTCTGTCTTGCTCCCACTTTTGTGAAGGGGAATCACATCCACCCTCCTCCAGTTCTCAGGTACCACACCATCTTCCCATGATTTGTTAAAAAGGGTAGTCAGTGGTGCTATTAGTTCTCCCCTTAGTTCTTTTAGAACTCTGGGGTGAATCCCATCAGGCCCCATTACTTTGTCCACCTTCAGTTTTAGGAGTTCTTTCAGAACCCTTTCTTCTGTGAAAGGACTGGTATTTACCCCCTATCCGGAGTGCTTCTATTGACTGGATTAGGTACCTCCCCTTCCCCTTCTTTGTCGAATACTGAACAGAAGTATTCATTGAGGATACCTGCTTTTTCACTGTCCCTCTCTGCCCATCCACCCTCCTCTGTATTTTGCCTCAGTATCCCTCCCTTTGTCTTTCTTCGCTTCCTAATATACCTATAAAAGATTTTATCCCCCTTCTTAACCAAGTTGGCTATCTTTTCCTCAGTTTGGGCCTTTGCTATTCTGACTGCCTTCCCTGCTTCCTTCTGCTTTAACTGGTACAGTTCTCTGTCCTGCTTCTTCTGTATCTCCTTATAATTCCTGAATGCTATGTTTTTCTCCTTAACCTTCCCCACCATCTCTTTTGAGAACCATTGTGTTTTTTTCTTTCATTTTGATTTGTTTATTTGCTCCACACAAAGGCTTGTTACCTCTGTGATGGCAGTTTTAATGTTTCCCCATTGTTGTTCCACTCTTCCTTCTTGCCTGTTTGCTAGTACTGTTCTAAGGCACTCTCCCATTTTGACAAAATCAGCCCTCCTGAGGTCCAGTACCTTCACTTTTGTCTGGCCTGACTCTACAGCAGACTTTATTGTGAACCTCACTGTTTGGTGGTCACTTGTTCCCAGATGGCTACCCACTTCTAGATCTGAGATCCTCTCTCCATCCCCATTTGAGAGTACCAGGTCTAAGACTGCTCCCTCCCGAGTGGGTTCCAATACTAGCTGTCTGAGGCATGCCCCTGTAGGGCATCGAGAATGGTCCTGCTCTTGAATGTGGCTGCAGCAAAGGTGCTCCAGTTAACATCTGGCATATTCAGGTCCCCCATCAGCAATATCTTCCCTTTCTCTGCCATCCTAAGGATGCCTGCTATCATTTTCTTGTCCATTTCCTCCCCATGAGAAGGGGGTCTGTATACAACCCCTGTGTGGATTGTGGTGCCATTTCTAGTCTCCAGGGTGACCCACTGTGCCTCATTTCCTCCTCTCCCTGTTTACCCTTTAGTTTTGCTGCTTTGATCCCTTCCCTTACATAGAGAGCTACTCCTCCTCCTCTTCTACCCTCCCTGTCCCTCCTGCAGATTGTGTACCCTGGTAGTTATTGGCTAACCCCTAATCTCTAATGCACTTATAGTCAATTACACTTTGCAAATTTTGTTCTATCTGTGTCTCTCCTCACACCCTGGACATCTGCAGCTGCACTTATTTCCACAGTCCATAGTGTTTTTTTCTGCAGCTGCAGAGGTTTTTGTAAATAGCACTTAGAGCAATCTCCCCTTTTTTTCCATAGCTGAGGCAGTTTTGGGGACTTAGGGAAGGTTTGGCACTTTCTGAAAGCTTTGTGAATCCAGCCCCTGATTTTTAAGTTGCCTGACTCTTCATCTGCCATAACAATGCTCATCGGGTGGCACAGACAAAAACTTGGACCTTTATTGTCTGTTTTAGTGATGGGTGGGTAGGGTTTTTGAGGAGTGTGGATGAGTGAATGTATTTGGTTTGGTTACAGTGATTGTGTGAGTTATGGGGTTTAGTTTATATTTGCTTTGTAGTTTGGGGATTCATTTATTATATGAAAGGGTTGGGTGGGTTTTTAATAATTTTTCTTATTTATTTCTATTTATTTGACCAAGCATTTCTTGTAGGTTTCCCAAAGATGTGCTTAGGTGGCAGGCCCCATAGGCTCATCTACACGGCTTCCCAGCTGTTGGGTCTCCACCCCTTCTTCATCCTCTCTTTGCCTTCTGCTGTGCTCCAGTGGTGCTGGGAGGCTGGTATTAAAAGGAAGCAGAGAAATAGCTGGGTGCCACTATGGCTGATGGGGTTAGCCACATTGGGGTAGTTTGGACTAGGAGAGGACCTAGGGAAAAATGTGGCAGGGAAAGGCTGCTGTTACCTGGTTCCCATACCCAGGGTTTCTGCAGGTTTGTGTTGATAGGTAGCTGCCGTGCTAGCAGCCACCTTTAGACCCCCTTTGAGCAGTGCTTTGCAATGCGAGTTGATTAGGGAAAAAACTGCATTTATTGCAGACTTGGTTTCTTCAGTTGATCTCAGTTGCATTACGGGGACTTGGCAGAGCAATGACACTAGCCTAATTTTGGGGGTGGCTGTCCCAGTAGGTTTCTCTGTAGTGCACTGCTCAAGAAGGGATCACAGGAGTGGGGGTATAGCCAAGTAGCCATCTGTTTTAGGACCAACTTGAACTTCTCCATGCACCTGGTGGGAATTACTTCATCATTTGAATGTGTGGCTGGACAGGGTGGGGTCCAGGTGCAGGTTGTAGAATCCTTCTCGTATACTGACCTCCAGGGAGTCAGAAGGAATTTCTACAGGAAGTCATGGATTTAGTCAGTGAGACAGGTGTTGTAGTCATCCAGATGACTGATTCTGGGTGACCTTAATGCCTGGGTCAATGATGAGCTTTTATAGTTTGGACAAGACTTCCTCTTGCACAAGCATTTGCTTCCCTGACTCACCGCCATGGCCACACTTTGGATCTAATATTCTCACTGGGACTTGTGACCGATGATCTCAATGTTGATCTGGTCATTTGGTCGGATCATGCATGGTGAAGTTCTTGTTTAGGGCTCCCCCTTGTGATCCCTCCTTTGTGGAGATGGTCCATTATTGCCCTTTGAGGGGTTTGACCCCAGAAGGATTATCAGCAACAATGGACCTCTCTGAGGTGAGTGCTGCTGGTGGCTCAGGAGTGGGTGAAGCAGTAGTAGCCTATAATAGGGTGGTGACCTTGGCACTTGACTCTGTTGCACTGGTTTGTATATGATCTGCATCCACTCACATTAGGTCTCCATGGTTTGATTGGGCTCTCAGAAACATGAAGAATAGAGGTTGGAGGTTGGAGCATCATTGGTTGAAGTTTCGATCGGATGAGGACAGACTGGCTTTGAAAGCTCACTATTGTGAGTATCAAAGGGCTATCTCCTATAAGAAGGCAGAGTTCCTGTCTAGGGAGATAACTGCATGGAAGAGCAGACTGGCCCTGCTCTTTATGTCTGTCAACAGCCTGCTTCATCCAGCCTGTTTGCGGCCTAAGGTAGCTACTTCTACGGCTAAGTGTGAAGAGTTCGCTTTGTTCTTCTCCGACTAAGTGTCCTCTATCAGGTCCAGTATTCATCCAATGGGATCTGTGTTTTCCTGCAGTGGTCCATTTGGTGTTCCAAGCTGCATCCCAGCTATCCCAGCTATAGAGAGGGTAAGGACAGAATTAACAAAACTAAAGGTAAATAAAGCTATGGGGCCGGAAGGAGACCACCCACGCATATTGAGGGAACCTAATGATGAATTGGCAGCACCACTAATGGAGCATTTTAGAAGATCCTTGAGAGAAGGGACAGTTTCCCAGGACTGGAGAAGAGCAATAGTGGTCCCCATTCACATGAGTGGTAGCAGTGAGGAGACAGGACACTACCACCCGGTCAGCCTCACCTCGGTGGTGGGCAAGATGATGGAGTCGCTGCTCAAAGAAAGGATACTGGCATTCCTGGAGGAATCTGGACAACTGGATGCCAAGTAGCCTGGCTTCACAATGGAAAGGTCCTGCAGATTAACCTAATTGAGTTCTTTGACTCAGTTACCAGGGCTGTGGATCGGGGGGATCCATTGGTGTTATCTACCTAGACTTTAGCAAGGCCTTTAACTCTGTACCACATAGAAGGCTGCTAAACAGACTCGACCATACAGGAGTGGGGCAGGAAGTGATAGCATAGGTGAGTAGCTGGCTTGAACAGAGAACTCACTCTGTGATAGTAATTGGGGCAGCATCAGGGGATAGAGAGGTGACAAGCTGGGTGCCACAGGGGTCCATCCCTGGACCATTACTCTTTAATATCTTCATCAGAGATATCACAGAGGAGTTGAATGGGAAGGTGTGCCTGTTTGCAGATGACACAAAGCTCTGCAACAGGGTGGACACTGTGCAGGGGGTAAAGCAAATGAAAAGTGACCCACTCAGGCAGTCCAACAGTTAAAACGTGGTCCAACAGTTGGCAGTTAAAACTCAACATGAAAAGGTACAAAGTTATGCATCTGGGCAGAAGCAATCCAGAGACAGACTACTACCTGGGAGGAGGAAAAACTAGCAACCACCCATCAGGAGGGGGATCGAGGGGTTATATCAGACAATTTGAAGGTAGGTAGACAATGTGAAAAGGCAGTAAAGAAGGCCAGCAGGATGCTGGGATGCATAGTCTGAGCTGGACATCATTGTCCACCTAGGGACAAATGACTTGGCTCATCATGAGATTAGAGCAGTGCAGAAGGACTTTGTAGAGCTGGTGAGGGGCCTAAGACAAGTAGCACACACAGTATCTTTCTCAGAGGTGCTGCCTGTCAGTGGCATGGGTGAGGCGAGGGTACTTTGCACCACGCAGTTTAATGAATGGCTGAAAAAATGGTGCGGAGCACAGGGGTTTGGCTTCATTGGGGACTGGGGTTCCACCTGGAGGGACACCAGCCTATACTGGCAGGATGGTCTGCATCTGTCCAGGAAGGGAACAAGTCTTTTGGGCAATTGGTTTAAATGCTTCATTGGCAAGCTTTTAAACTAGTCGGGGGGGGGGGCACTGATAAACAGCAGGAAAATCCCAGCCTCCCCCTACAAAACAGGATACTAAATGAGAAAAAGACCAAGGTAGAAAGGTCAGTGGGGGATGCTGCTAAAGAAGGTAAAGCTATCAAAAAATGGAGATCAATGAGTACCAATATCTGTAGTCTGGGTAACAAGCTTCCTGAATTAGTGGCCTTGATGGAGGAGGAACATCTGGGTATTGTGGCACTCACATAAACATGGTACACACAGAACCATGACTGGGACATAAACATACCAGGATACACTATCTACAGAAGGGACAGGGAGGGTAAAAGAGGAGGAGGAGTAGCTCTCTACATAAGGGAAGGAATCAAAGCAATAGAACAAAAGGGTAAACAGGGAGGAGAAGAAGCACTGTGGGTCAATTTGGAGGCAGGCAATGGCACTACAATCCGCACAGGAATTGTATACAGACCCCCCTCTCAGGGGGAGTAAATGGACAAGGAAATGATAGAAAGTATACTTAGAATGGCAGATAAAGGAGAAATATTGCTGATGGGTGATCTGAATATGCCAGATGTTAACTGGAGTGCAGTTGCAGCAGTCACTTCTAAGAGTGGGGTTATTCTAGATGCCCTACAGGGGGCATGCCTTAGACAACTAGTATTGGAACCCACTCGAGGGGCAATCTTAGACCTGGTTCTCTCAAATGGAGATGGAGAGAGGATCACGGATGTAGAATTGGTAGCCATCTGGGAACTAGCGACCATCGAACTGTATGGTTCACAATAAACACAGCAATAGAGTCAAGCCATACAAAGGCAAAAGTACTGGACTTCAGGAGGGCTGACTTTGCTAAATGGGTGAGTGCCTAAGGAATGCACTAGCAAATGGGCAGGAAGGAGGGTGGAAGAACAATGGGAATAATAAAACTGCCATCACAGAGGTAATAAGCCTTGTGTGAAGCAAATAACAAAACAAAACAATGTAAGAAACCACTATGGTTCTCAAAGGAGGTGGCAATGAAGGTTCAAGAGAAAAAGAAAGCATTCAGAAAGTACAAGGAATCACAGAAGGAGCAGGACAGAGAATTGTATCAGTTAAAGCAAAAGGAAGCTGGGAAGGCAGTCAGAACAGCAAAGGTCCGAACCGAGGAAAAGATAGCCAACTCAGTTAAGAAGGGGGATGAAACCTTTTTTAGGTACATCAGGGAGCGAAGGAAGACTAAGGGAGGGATAGTGAGGCCTAATAAAGAGGAGGGAGGGTGGACAGAGGGTGACGGTGAAAAGACAGAGATACTAAACAAATATTTTTGCTCAGTATTTACAAATGAAGAGGGGGAGGTACCTAAAACAAACAATAGAAACACTCGGGATACAGAAGTCGATACCAGCCAATTTACATAAGAAAGGGTTCTGAAAGAACTCTTAAAACTGAAGGTGGACAAAGCAATGGGGCCTGATGGGATTCATCCTAGAATTCTAAAAGAACTAAGGGTAGAACTAGTGACACCACTGACTACACTCTTTAACAGATCATGGGATGATGGAGTGGTACCTGAGGACTGGAGGAGGGCAGATGTGATTCCCCTTCACAAGAGTGGGAGCAGGGCAGAAGCAGGAAACTACATACCTGTTAGTTTAACCTCAGTGATAGGGAAAATGATGGAATCACTTCTGAAGGAAAGAATTGTTGAGTATCTAGAGGCCAGAGGGGCACAGGACCCAAGGCAGCATGGATTCACAACGGGAAGGTCATGCCAGACAAATCTGATAGATTTCTTTGACTGGGTGACCAAAGTAGTAGATCAGGGAGGGGCTGTGGACATGGCCTACCTAGACTTTAACAAGGCATTTGACACAGTCCCACACAAAGATTAATATACAAGTTAGCCAGTCTGGGAGTGGGTCCCAAGATGACAGCCTGGGTAAAGAATTGACTGGAGAATAGGACACAGAGAGTAATAGTAAATGGAGTCCACTCTGAAAATAGGGGGGTTAGCAGTGGGGTACCACAGGGTTCAGTATTAGGACTGGTCCTCTTCAATGCCTTTATAAGCGACATTGCAAAGGGACTGGAAGGAAAAGTATGTCTCTTTGCAGTGACACAAAGATCTGCAACAGAGTTGATGCACAAGGTGGGGTGGAAAGGATGAGAAGGGACTTGGCAAGGTTAGAGGAATGGTCAAATGTATGGCAGCTTAGATTCAATGCTAAGAAGTGCAAGGTAATGCGCCTGTGAAACAAAAACCCAGGGGAAGAGTACACAATGGGGGGGGGTGAGATACTAACAACAACAAAAATGGAAAGGGACCTGGGGGTAGTCATATCGGATGACTTAAAGGTGGGCAAGCAATGTGAGAGGGCAGTAAGGAGGGCTGGGGGGATACTGGGATGCATAGGGAGTGTGCAGTTCTGGAGACCCAATCTCTGCAAGGACATAGACAAGATGGAAGCTGTCCAGAGGAGGGCAACTAAAATGATGCACGGTCTGCACCAGAAGACATATGAAGAGAGACTAAAGGAGCTTAATATGTATAGCCTCGAGGAAAGGAGGGAGAGGGGGGACATGATTGAAACTTTCAAATACCTCAAGGGAATCAATAAAGTCCAAGAGGGTAGCATCTTTCAAAAAAAGAGGTGTGCAAGAACAAGGGGGCACAATTTGAAGATGGGAGGCGGCTCAGAGATAATGTAAGGAAGTATTTTTTCACAGAGAGGGTTGTGGATGCATGGAACGGCCTTCCAGAGGAGGTTGTGGAGTCAAAAACAGTGGTTGAATTCAAGCATGCATGGGACAGTCATAAGGCAATTCTTGGGGGGGGGGTGTAGAAAGAAGTAGGCTGCTGGTTAACTAGGATCTGCAGCTTATCCGTTAGGTAGGGAAATGGGCAGACTGGGTGGGCCAAGCGGTCCTTATCTGCTGTCAAATTCTATGTTTCTATATCTTTCTATAGGAAAGGGCATCACAAGCAGAAGAAAGAAGGTGATCCTGATGCTGTACAGGTCCCTGGTGAGACCCCACCTTGAGTACTGCATCCAGTTCTGGAGACTTTATCTCAAGAAGGACATAGAGAGATTGGAGACATTACAGAGGAGCGCAACAAAAATGATACACATTCTCCATAAGTTGCCATACGGAAGCAGGTTACAGGAACTCAACATGTACTTCCTTGAACAACGCAGGCATCGAGGGGACATAATTGAGAAATTCAGGTTTCTGAAGGGTATAAACAGAGTCTTCACCCAGGAGCTCTTTATGGTCAATAGAACTAGTAGGACAAGAAGACATGAGATTAAATTGATGGGAGGAAGATTCAGGGGCAACATGCTAACATACTAAAATGCCAGCAGAATAGGCCTAACCGTCTTTCGTGTCTGCTTGTTTGGTCAGCCCCCACCCTGGGAGCTGATCTTGCTGCCCCCCCCTCACCCTCTCTGGCTTCTCCCTTCCCAGTCCTGGATATTCTTGCTGCACTGGACTTTGCTTCCAGAACCCTTCCCTGTACCCGTCCCACCCTCTTGACACCTCCACCATCTCTGCCTCCACCAGCCCCTTGGGCAGCGATTCCTTGGCTCCACCACCCTCTCAGTGAAGTAGCACCCTCCTCCTCCTTTTCTCCCTTAATCTCCCCTCCGGCTTCCACCCATGCCCTCTAGTTGCCCCCCTTCCTTAGGAGCCTCCTGACTGCTCCTTCCCTATTTACTCCCTTTTGTACCTGAAGACCTCTATCATGCCCCCGTCCCTTCTCTCTTCCAATGTGTACATATTTAGCTCTTTGAGCCTCCCCATAGGTCCTGTCCCCAAACCCCACAACATGCAAAGATTTTTACATATGAACATAAAAGAAGCCAGCAGAAGAAGGCCATTTGGTCTATCAAGTCTGCTCGTATTGCAGGGTCCACAGCTTGAGCTAATGTCCCTGCCCTCCCTCCCCACTCCTCCCATCCTCCCAATCCATGACCCTTACCTTCCCCCTATGTTTATCCCAGCCTCTCTTAAAGCTGCCCAATGTCTTCAATTAGATGACTTCTTCTGGCAATGCATTCCAAGTGTCCACCACCCTCTTTGTGAAGAAGTGCTTCCTGACCTCACTCCTAAATCTCCCACTCTCCAGCTTAAGACTGTCCCCTCATATTATGGTTGCCACTCAGCTTAAAGAGACTCTCCTTATCAACCTTATTTATCCCTTTCAAGTACTTGACGGTCCCAATCATGTCCCCTCTCTCTCTCTCTCTCTCTCCTGTCTTCCAGGGAGTACATGTTCAGTGCTCTCAAACTCTCCTCTTATGCCTTACCCTGCTGACCCACTATCATCTTTGTAACCCTCTTCTGGACCTTCTCCAGCAGGTTAATGTCCTTTTTGAGATGTGGGCACCAGTACTGAACTCCATACTCTAGATGCAGCCTTACTAGTGACCTGCACAAGGGCAGTATAACCTCCTCTCTACTACTACTGATCCCCTTAAATATGCATCTCAGCATCTTGTTTGCTTTTGCTGCTGCTTTCTTGCACTGCATGGAGTGCTTCAGGTCAGTAGTGATCGTCACTCCCAGGTCCTTCTCCGCCTCCTCTGATGCAGATACTCAGACTCCACCCAGGTAATACTCTGTCCTGGGATTCTTGGCTCCAATATGCAGAACTTTGCATTTCTTGGCATTGAAGCCAAGCTGCCAGATTCTGGACCACCTCCCAAACTTTTCCAGATCTTCCTGTAAGTCCTGTATCCCTTCAGCTGTGTCCACTCTCCCACAGAGCTTGGTGTCATCTGTGAATAGGCACATTTTGTCCTTAATGGCATTCCTAATGTCATTGATGAAGATGTTGAACAACACCGGCCCCAGCACCGAGCCCCGTGGGACCCCACTGGTTACCTCTCTGTTGCCAGATAACTCTCCCCCACAACCACCCTCTGGGTGCTGTCCCTCAGCCAGTTTTCCACCCATTGGGCCATCTTTTTCTCAACCCCAAGATCCACCAACTTCCTGATCAACCTGTTGTGGGGCACAGGGTCACAGATTGGGTGGCTGACCCATGGAACGATCTACTGGCTGGAGTCATTGACTCCAAAACAGTAGTGGAATTCAAAGCAGCTTGGGAGAGACACAAGGGGATTGTCTCACAGAAATCCTAAAGAGGGAGGGTAGGGCTTAGGGCAGACTAAATGGATCTTTGGTCCCTATCTGCTGTCAATTTCTATGTTTCTATGTTTCTATCTGGAGTGAGTTCAGGCCAATGGAAGTGGAGGAAATCTGCGGGGTGATCATATCACCGTGGCCCACATTCTGTGAACTGGACCAGGGCCCAATGCATCTTCCCAGCAATTTGAAAGAGGCGCTGGTGAGGCCCCTCTTAAAAAAAAACATCTCTCGACCCTGACATCTTGGCGAACTACAGACCTTTCTCTAACCTGTCCTTTTTAGGCAAGCTTATAGAGAAAATTGTGGTGATGCAGCTAGAGGCTTACCTCGCTGCTTTCTACATTTTTGAGCCCTTTCAGTCTGATTTTAGATCAAGGCACAGTACCAAAATGGCACTAAGGCAGGTGAACGATGACCTCCACAGGGCAAGAGATACTGTAGAGGAGAGCGATCCAATCTTGATCTCTGCAATCTGTCTTTGGCATTTGACACTGTGGCTCATGGTGTGTTGCTCAATTGCGTTTAGGGGCTCTGAGAGCTCACTGGTATATTCATCAACTGGTTTGAGTCTTTTCCTACTGGCAGGACACAGATGGTTGCGTTGGGAAGGTTTTCCTCTCACCCGAGACCCTGTTATGTGGAGCCCCATGGTTAAATCCTCTAACCCATGTTGTTTGTAGTGTACAGTACATGCTGCCCCCTGCGTGAGATGATTTGATGTTACAGTATGGGTTTCCATTGTTATACAGATCATACTCAGCTGTTCTTTGCACCCAGCACTGATGGTGCCATAGAGGTGTTAAAAGTGTGCCTGGCTGAGATTCAAGACTGGATGTCCTCCAGTTGACTAAGGCTCAACCCAGACAAAATGGAGGTACTGGTGATTGAGCCTGGTCACTGGCATGATGTGGAGGCCATTGGAGCTAGACCCACTTTGATGCTGGATTCGATCCTGCTGACAGCTACCACAAGGGTAAAAAACCTGGGCATTATTTTTGATGTCAGATTGATATTCAAAGCAAAAGTGTCAACCATCATCCAGAGTGGTTTCTATCACCTGAGGATTAAAACCTTATCCTACTGGATGACCTGCCTTCACTAGTACATGCATTTATGGCATCACATCTTGATGGCTGCAGCACTCTTTATCTCAGGGTTAGTGAAGGAGTCCTGCATTGCCTGCAGCTAGTGTCGAATGTAGCAGCCAGGTTACTGACTGGCCTTCTGAGGTTGTGTCACGTGACCCCAGTACTGCATGAACTGCACTGGCTGCTGGTGAAGTGGACAGTCTCCTTCAAGATGGATATTCTCACGTATAAAGCTCTATTCAGTCTGGGCCCAAGTTACCTGTCTGATCTCTTGATTCCATACCACCCTTAGCGCTCACTCAGCTTTGCTGAGGATGGCCTCCTAGTAGTTCCCAGTGCTCAACATACAATTTCCAGTGACCTCGCTGTTGCAGTAGATGTGTCAGTCCTGTGGAATTCACTTCCTAGGACTTTGAGGGAGGTCCCCCTCACTGGAGGCCTTTAAGCACATCTCTTTAAGGAGGCTTTTGGGATCTGTCATATCGGTGGATGATTATAATTGAGTTTTACTCTATTGTCATTGGACTGTCTAGTTTTGATTTGTGATTTATTTTGTTGGTATCTTTTGTACACTGTAAATTGCCTCAAGCCTCAGGGATAGGATGCTTATAAATAAAATATTACTTACTTGCTATAATGGCTGGTTCTTATCCATCTCTGGATACTGGCAGTTATTTTGTTACTCTATCTGTAGCGCTCCACTTTGTCAGTGGGTAATCAAAACAGTTAGGTATATTGCACCCCTACCTGGTTAATGGCACAGCTATATATTACAATAAGTTATGCTGTTTATAGTGGCAAGCACTCTGTTACTGGCTATAGTTAAAAAACACACACATCCAGTAACAGCTCATACAGATCATAAGGTACTCATACCCAGGGCTTAAATTTAAGTACCAAAACACTTGAATGCATGGCAGCAGTCCCAAGGAGGGTCAGCAGTCAAAATGTAAACTTTTTTCAAATCATTTGTATTAAACGTTTATTCATTTTATTTAATGAAATTGTTTAAAATGCATATCATCACCAAGTGCCTCCCAGATGATACAATGCTGTTGCTAACTTCTCAAGGCAGGAAAATAGTGTCCATATTCTTACACAGATTTGCAAAGCAGCCATCAAATCAGTTTGTCTTATCACATTTACTCTGCCACTTATACACTTGAGAATTTGAGCACTAAAAATAATATTCAATAGGCTTGTGCAACTTAGTACAGTGTTAATGCTTGTGCAACTTGTGATAAACATTGTGTGGCCATTTGCCTCTCTATCCATGGGATATACCACCCTGTGGGGTACAGAAGACAAGGAATCCTAGAGGAGGGTTCTACCCCTAGAAGTGTCATGGAAATGATCTCTTGGATAAAGATCCCCTAGGAAGGAGCCCCAAAAAGAGTGTCAAGCAGAAGCATTGTAGTAGGTGATGAGTACATATCAGTATGAAGGACCTGTACATAGGTCAAGTAGGGATCGTGTATGTAGGAGTTTGACATATGGTAGCAGGAGACAATGGGGATGAATACTGACCATCTGGTAGGTCTAAAAAATTAAAATAATGGTGTAACTTACTAAGTAGAGAGAAAATAGCAAAGGATGCCACCATCCATCTCCATCCAACAGCGGAAACCAACCAGAATAACCTAGGCAATGTGTTACTAAACCTAACTAGGTATTATGGCCATTAGCATGAGGAGGGAAAAATCCCCTTTCAGGCGGAAACCTCTGTGGATCCATGGCCTTGGTCACCTTTCCTCTAGGCTTTAGGACATTTTGTTTAGTGATGGCGCTGCTGCTGCAATTTAGAAGGCCAGTCCAGGGACTGGAACATTTTTCAATTTGGGGGAAAAACTCTCACTCTATCCCTCCAATGGGAACACCATGAAGGGTTGCGAGACAACTCTGCAACAACGTGATACGCTGCATGAAGTACCAACCTCCAAGTAAGGAGGAGGAGGACAGTGATGACTGCTGAGGCACTCAGCTGGCCTACCAAAGAACAAACCAGGTGAACCAGAGGTGGTCATAGGGAGAATAGCTTAGAAGGTGCCTCTGAATCCACTCAGCAAGATAAAGGGACCCTGCTATTAAGGGGTCCCATCCCTCGCAGCTGAGGTATTAAATTCTACGTCAAGAGGTGTTGCTGATTATTTGGACAGTTGAAGTTCTGCCCAGAGCGAGAACATTCCCACTATGGACTAGATAAGAAGGACCCTGCCATGAGTTTCACTTGCTAAAGATGTGGACATTGTGGGTGCAGAGTGAGACCATTGGCTGCAGACAGGTCCTGAGCCATAGAAAGTAATGTCATGGCTAGCATGTCTCTGAATTGTGGAAAGAATGTGAGTTTGAGTATGAAGCACTGAGAACCCTCACGTAAGTCATGCACAGTTGTATCGAGCATCAGAAGACTAAACCTCCAAATCGGTTAGTCTGGGTAAATAGCAGACCCACATGTGGGTCTGAGGAAAGAGTAAACATCAGTTCCATAACCTCCAGGGAATGCATGCCAACCAATTCCATTAGGAAAGCCACATTTTAAGTGAAAATCATAATTCTCACTACTGATGTGAGTAGATAGTAGGAGACTGGACGAGGCCAGTAGCCATTGATTAGGTAGGAGGAGGCTGTGAAGGACAATATTTGAATCCATGAGGTTTAGACAATGAATCTGATATGTACTATGAATAATTACCTTTAACCTCCCTACCTCATAGCACTTCTTACTCTTATTATCTCCTTGAGAGCTAATCTACCCCAACTCCCCCACACACCTTAATCTTGTTTTGGAGGCTGTAATAACGCATCTTGTCCAGGCAGGAATTTGCCCTTGCCTTGTTTCGCTGCCTATTTGAATCTTCATTGTCATGGCTAATTTGAACAATATTTCTTTTCTGCTGTGTTCTGGTATATCCTCCTAGACTGTGTAGGTGTCTTTATGCTAAAAAATTCTATGTGAATTTCATTGATTGTTATTGTCCTGGCTGCATGTATTCATTATTACTGACTGTTTTGTCCTATACTATTGTAATTTCATTGTACTCATGCTATGTATTTGTCTTTGATTGTTGTACTCTCCCGGGTCATGCCTGAAAATAGTCATTTCATGGCTAGTGCACCTACCTAATTAACAAAAACTAAATAAAAAAAAAATAAAATGCCACATAGCCTGCAAAGGAGCAGTAGCAGGAAGTGGGGCAAAGTCAGTGGATGACAAAAATCCATTTAACTTACATAAAAGCATGCTCCTGCTACTTGGAGCCATGATGCCCCACTGTGACATCATAGTCCCCCACCGTGGGAATAACAGAGAAGCCACAAGCTGAACACTGACAGACCAATGGCTAATTTAAAGACTAAAGTGTCAGTAGAGAGAAATTAGAAATGTAATGATTTAATGCCAGCAGCTGTAAGCTGGGCTGACATGCATTAGAGTGAATACATAGACAAGTTATGAGAGTTTGATTTATGATAATAAATGCATACGAGTCCTGCACATAGGACTAGGACAACATTAACCATACGAGTAGTGAAATTTGGATGGTAGGGCAGGAACCCCCCCCAAAAAATAATTAAAATTGCTCACAGTCGACCCAAAAGTGCTCACAGACATTGAAATGTAGGTAGGTTGCAGTGAGAGAAGGAATCAATAGAGAGTATTCAGGGGTACCAAACAAGCCAGAGCCAATGAAAGGACACCGGCCATGACAAGTAGACACAGAAAAGGCGAGTCGGGGACAGAGCAGCGATTCTAAGGAGGAAAAGCTCAGAGCAGGAGAACATGGGCAACAAACAGAGGAGCACAGGGAAAGCAGCAAGGGCAACAGACAGCCGCAGCTGCGGTAACAGAAAGAAGACACAAAGAGGAGATGGAGAGAAACAAGACGGGAAGGGGGAGAAGTGGAGGAAGTGACAGTGAGGGAGCAGGACAGGCAAGACAGACAGCCATGAGGCAAGCATCAGACAAGAAGAGGACAAGCAACAGAATAGGAAGGAATGAGGAGAGGAAGCATAAACTGCTGTGGGGTATGCGGCAAACAGAAATGGAGGGGTGGGAGCGAGGAAAAGCCGAAGCAGCAGCCGAAGGCAACAAAACAGAAAGAGACAAGCAGGAGAAACACAAAGCAGGAGATAGGACAGAAGGACTCCAGGGTTTGCAGCGGTAGGAGGTATGGAAGCCAGCAAGCATTATGCCAAATGGCACAAAGGAGGACAGCCCAGCAGAAATGAGTAGGGACGGGGAGCGAGGAGAGACACAGCCTTCGGCCACAATGAAAAAATGCTTCAGAAAGAAGCTGCAAGGCCTGGCCTTTTATTGCTCGAGCAGGGGGAGTGGTTAGTCGCTCCACTCCATTGAACTACAGGCACAGCCTTCCAAAAATAGCCCAAATGCCTTAAAATAGATTTCCCGCTGAGGTTCCAACTGCTGTGGCCACATCCTAATGTTTCAACGTCATTTTAAATTCACAAGCATGTAAGCTGCACAGCAAGTGTGTGACCATAAATGAATCAATGGCTGTGTTGAAGTCATGTGTTTTGGGACTGGTTACAGTTGCTTTACTGTGGGGCTGTGCATATTTGGGTGGCTGCTGGGCCATCATGTTTTCCATTCTAGGAATGAGAAAGGTGTGGCTATGGAACTGACCAAGGGGTGCAGGTTTAACAAATGTGTTTGGTGTTGACGCAGTTGAATCTGAAGGTAGGTTGTGTAGAGTGCCAGGACCAGGTGTTCTAATATCAGCTGCCAAAGTATCAACTCTGATAGTCCTCTGAAGATCAAGTGCATCCTGCAGTGCCACACACTTGGCTCATCATCTAAATGGACCTTGTCTTCCAAATCGCATTGCTGAGGCTTGCTGGGACCATGTCTTCTGGTGCTGATGGTGAGGCTGCACCTGTCTTGGATCTCAGTTTAGTTCACTGTGGGTGTATATCGTCTTGCTCCTCTCCCAACCAGTGTAACATACTTGTACATGACTTGTGCTCTGCCTGATGGTAGGTTCTTCACCAGCACCCACCTCCTCATCTAGGTTGGGACGGTGCAGGAAATGGGCAGCTAGCCCAGATTGAATTACCAAATCCAAAAAGCCTGCACTCATAAGCAAAAACACGACACTTCAAAACACGTTCAGACTTAGTGTGTTAATGCTAATTTTGGTGAAGTGTGTGGACAGACAAAACCGCACACCACTAAACTGCCCCAGCTTTTCGAGTAAGAATGCTTCATCAGAGGGCGTGGTTATGAGAGAGACATCATGAATAAATACAGAGATTCATTAATAAACATAAGTCTTTTGAATACCAAAATTAAAGTGAAACGCAGTTAATTAGAATATCAAAAAACATTGAAATAATCCAACTCTCATATAAATCAAATATATGGTATTTTTCCAAAATTCAAACAAAAAAATGTGGATGCTTACTGCATACTTTAAAGCAAGGCTACAAAACTGAGAGCTTTACCACTTCAGGACAGGCAGAAAATGGTGAGGCTGCTGCGATCTGCCTAAAGCTGCAATCAGCATACACCAGTCTCCATGGTATAGGTAGAAGCATAAGTAGATAGAGGATCCCTGAAAAAGAATGAAAAGTATACATAAGTTGAATGCACCCCAAATACCAAATAGTGTTCATAAGCAAGTGAAACAGCAATACAAAAGGAAACCACTAAAACTATTAAGACCCTGAAAAAATTTGGAGTGACTACTGGGAAACACTAAATTAATGAAAGGGTGGTAATTTAGTACACTGCAGTGTATATACAATACTAATTGCATCTTAATCTGTCAAATATGGATTAAAATATCACTGGTCATTGAGACCATCATACTAAGAATCATACTAGGAATGTAAGGAAGCACAGAAGGCCTAAGCCCATGAGAGGCTTCCATGAGGCCCAATTTTCCCTTTATTTTAATTTATAATGTATTCATCTAGATGTTTTTTTTAATTCCTGTTTTTTTTTACTCAACATTACTTATTCAGGAAGTTTGTTCCATGACTCCACCAACCTCTGGTAAAGAAGTGTTTCCTGGCGGAAGTTCTAAATAGTTGTCCTTTTAACTGAAATACAGGTCCTCTTGCTTGTATATGGCTTTAGTGTAGGGAAAGATTTAAATCATTCATCATATACTGTATATATCATTAATGATGTTATACAATGCTAGGAAGTTGCCTCTTAGATGCCTTACCTTCAAGGTCATTAAATTCAAGGAGTTCAGTCCATCAGGATAGGAGAGATTGCTTAAGCCTTGTATACTTTTTGTAATTCTCTGCTGGATTTCCTCTAAGTTACCATCATATTTACTTATGTGTAGATTCCACAGGTGGCTAGCATAAAAACCCAAGTGGGGAAGTACATAGGATCTATTAAGTGGGATAGCAACTTCTGGATCCCTGCTGTTTATGTGTGTTTTGATTGGCCACCATATCTCATTGGCTCTTGAAATCAGTGTTGTGCATTGTGCATTGTGTATTGATAATTAGGGAGTTAGAGATAATAACCTCCAGATTCCTTTCCTCAGTCACAGATTTTAATATAATATTACATAGGATGCAATTATTGTATTTATGGTGTTTACTCAAGTGCATGATGCTGCATTTGTTTAAACTAAGGGCCATTTCCCATTTGTGCGTCCATGCACTGATCTTGTCAAGATGTTTTTGGATTGACTCAACATCCAGGGGCTTACTGTGTGATCCACCCAGTTTGCTATCATCTACATACTTGGAGATCCAATTTTGTACTTCTTCGGTCATATCAGATATGAACACGGAAAAGAATACAGGACCCAGGACAGATCACTGCATGACCCTTCTTGTGGCATCTCCACTAGTGAATATGTGGCCATATATAGAAACTACCAGATCATGATTAGTAAGCCACTGTAGTACCCAGTTTATTACTTTAACATTTATATTCAATTGAACCATCTTGTCTATGACGGCCCAGTAAGAGCTTTGCAGAAATCAACGTATATGGCATCTACTGTAATTCCACAATCGAGGGCCTACTAACTTTTTCATAAAAACAGAGCAAGTTTGTTAAACATGACCTGCCAGCTTTAAACCTGTGCTGTTCTAGGTACTCTCCATATGAACACTAAGGTACATCTTTATTCTGTCTATTACTGTGGATTCCATTATTTTACAAGCCACTGATGGTAGACTGATGACACGGTAATTTTGAATGTCAGTCGTATTATCCTTTTGTAAATATGGAAATTACCTCAGCCATTTTCTAACTATTTGGCACTTCTCCAATACTGATGGACTTATTAAACAATATTGCCAATGGTTTTAGAACACTTTTACATATTTTGAGTATGTTAGTAGAAATGTTGTCTGAACCAGGAGAACTATACTCTTTTAATTTTTAAATTTTTTCTTCAATTTCAGTTTTTTGAATTAAAATTTCTAGAGCAACAGTGTCATTTAAACTGGTAACTGGCCATTATATTTAGTAAAGACAGTACAGAAATAATGCTTAAATGAGTTGGCCAATATTTCAGGGTCAGAAAGAGTTACACCCTCCTGGTTTATTGGGCTAATTGCATTCCCACATTTTTTAATGAATGCATATATCTGTAAAGTTGTTTAGAGTTTCTTTTTTTTTGCCTACTTAGCTAACTCCAGTTCTGTCTTCTTTTTTGATTTATAAATTAAATTCTTGCATTGTTTAGGTAATACATTGTATTTAGCCCAGTCTTTTGATGCCTTGCTATTAAATAATTATGTTGTTTTTCTTTTTTTTTGGATCAGTTGATTAATTTGAATATTAAGCTATCTTGGTTTATGGCCTCTGTTATTATATTTTTTTTACCTTAATTATATGTTGGTCCCTGATACTAATATTAGGCCCTATGCAGTACTCCTATGCACCGCGTACTTGAGGTGCGTAGGCAACCCTACACATGAATGCCATTCAGCAGGGGTCCCGTGGCATTCACTAACCTTGTGCCAGCCAGATGTGCACCAGATCCCCAGCTGCACAAGCAGCTACATGCCATACACATTCTGGTGGTGTGTCAGGGGCATGCCTGCACTCCGCACGATTCATAAAGGTGCTGAATCACACAGAGTGCCACACACTGGAATGTATAAGTTATGGCATGGGGCCCCTGTAATAACTGTGGTACATGGCCCTCTCATGCACATACATGGCACTACAGGGGGCAATGAAGCCAGGCATGCTCCTGTGTTGCCATGGAAAATGTAGCATACTGGCATATGTGCAATGGCACAGTATCATCTCCCCCTGTCCCCCAAGCATGCAATGCCCCAATGGATAGTCTCATTCCAGCACCACATATGTACTGAACAGCACATGCATGCAGTATGGACAGCTGGCACTGTGGCAGAGGCAGCGGTAGCAGCCCTCAGAACCATCTTCACCATATTCATTCATGGATGTGAGTCAGTGCCCTGTTGGTGGCCCATTATTTTATGATGCCGGGAGTCAGGGGGATGGGGCACCAGTGGCAATGGTGTGGAGAGGGAAAGGCAGGGGAAAGCATACTGGGCAGCATCCATTTTCCCTGGAGCATTCCATACAACATGTATGGGTCTGATGCTGCATCAGAGATGCAGGTCTGTGCTGCTGCTCCTGCGAGGGTGGCAGATGTTAGTGTGTTGATGTGCTATGTACTGTGACATGTTGTGGGACATGCTAGGATGGGAGGGATGGGGTGCATGGACAGTGGCACAGAGATCCGAGTGGTGGGGAGTGAGACCCAATGACACCAGGTCACCTATGCATGGCACAGCTTCCATGCCTCATGGAGTAGTGGACCACAAGATATATTTTGTGGATGGGAATGCATCCTTGTGACTCCTACAGAATGGGACTGTCCCTTCTGAGGGCCTTATGCTGTGTATAGTGTTCTGGGTACAGTACCATTATGATAGTGACCATGTTCTACAGTACCTGCTGATACCCACCCAGCTGCTTGTGTAATCACCTTTCGTGTCCCTTGTATGATATACCTACCCTACCTGTACATTTGCTGTAGTTGTACATGTGCCGGGCTACACAGTACACTTTTTGGGGAGGAGGGTAGCCAGGGTGGACACACTACTGTGGGGGCAGCACACTCTGCTCAACCTTGTCTATGGGCACCACATGCCCAACAGCCAGCCCTGATGGGGGTTGCTGGTGTCCTGTACAGTCAGCAGGGTTTCGCTCCCAGAAACATAGAAAGATACTATTTGACAGCAGTTAAGGACCGCTTGGCCCACCTAGTCTGCCCATTTCCCTACCTAATCGATATTCTGCAGATCCTAGTTAACCAACAGCCTACTTCCTTCTGCCACCCACTAGAATGACCTTATGTCTGTCCCATGCATTCTTGAATTCCCCCACTGTTTTTGGCTCCACGAACTCCTCAGAAAGGCTGTTCCATACATCCACAACCCTCTCTGTAAAAAATACTTCCTCACATTACCTCTGAGCCTTCCCCTCTCTATCTTCAAATTGTGCCCCCTTGTTCTTGCACATCTCTTTTTCTGAAAGATGCTACCCTCTTGGGCTTTGTTAATTCCCTTGAGGTACTTGAAAGTTTCTATCATGTCCTCCCTCTCCCTCCTTTCCTCGAGGGTATACATATTAAGATCCTTTAGTCTCTCTTCATATGGCTTCTGGTGCAGACCCTGCACTATTTTAGTTGCCCTCCTCTGGACAGCCTCCATCCTGTCTATGTCCTTGCAGAGATGGGGTCTCCAGAACTGCACACAGTACTCCAGATGGGGTATCACCAACTGTCTATACAGAGGGATAACAACTTCCTGTTTTCTACTAGTGATGCCTCTGCCTGTGCATCGCAGTATCCCCCCAGCCCTCCTTACTGCCTTGTCACGTTGCTTGCCCACCTTTAGGTCATCTGATATGACTACCCCAGGTCCCTTTCCATTTTTGTTGTTGTTAGTATCTCACCCCCCCCCATTGTGTACTCCTCCCCTGGGTTTTGTTTCCCAGGTGCATTACTTTGCACCTCTTTGCATTGAATCTAAGCTGCCATGTATTTGACCATTCCTCCAACCTTGACAAGTCCCTTCTAATTTCTTTCCACCCCAGCTTGTGTATCAAACCTGTGCAGATATTTGCATCATCTGCAAAGAGACATACTTTTACTTCCAGTCCCTATGCAATGTCACTTATAAAGACATTAAAGAGGACCGGTCCTGGGTCACGTGATGCGTCGGCATAGGTAAGATGCAGTAATCTCGACTCCGCTCATCAGCTCCTAATTAACAGCCTTTTATACCCTTTTTTAGCCTTTTTTTTTTTTTTGCTAAAAAACCAATCATCCCCACTGAGATGTGCACCTACTAGAAAAGAACACTGGTGGTCTGCACATAGCCTGCTTAGCGAGCTCTGACTCGGGATCCCAACGATCGACTGCCATGGAGGCAGACATGCAGCCTGCTGGGCCCATACACACTCCTCCAAATACACCAGAAAAGGCTAAAGCTGCTAAAATAATCTAATACTCAGCCTACCACAGCTTCAACTTCCAAAGCAACATCGCCACCGGCCCCGCCTACGGAGGAGAAGTTTCTAGCTGAATTGTCTCCCCTAAAAAGAAGTATTGCTGGGAATCACAAAACAGCTCACTGATCTGCAACAGATATCAGAGGCTCTATCCCGCCAGATGGGGGATGTTGAAGCATGGGTGAGCTCCCTGGATGACTGGCACTCCCGACAGGAATCTGACTCCACAGCGACCTGCCGCAAGCTCACAAAGCTGGCGGAGAAGATAGAGGACCTCGATGGTCACAGTTGGAGGAACAACCTCCTTATCATTGGGCTTTAGGAGGGGGCTGAAGGGCAAAACCCTATATTATTCACCTAGAAACTCTGTGAGAAGACAGCTAGACCCTCATCCAATGGACCCAGCTATGTAATTGAAACAGCCCACAGGGTGTTGCGACTGATGTCAGCCCCTAACTCATCATCTTCCCCTCTCATTTTTAAAGTGCTGAATTATTTGGATAAAATGCACATCATGGTGAAACTACGGGAGATGAAAGACATTTTATGGGAGAGGGGGTCAAGCTGTGTATTTCCCGAGACATTCCCAAATCAGTCAGACTAAAATGGGCTGAATTTAACCTCATTATTTCTAAGCTAATGGCAGCGGGTCTTCGCTTCAGGATGTTATACCCTCCTAAGTTACAAATCCTCTTTCACTGTTCCCCAAGATCTTTTGATTCAGAAGCTCAAGCAAGAATTGAACTACCCACTCTGTTTCCAGACTTGCTCCAGGCCCTGAAGTGAGATATACACATCTGGAACTGGGCTGTAGCTATGCACTTTCAAATCTGAAAATTGGATAGTCTTGGTGACCTTATATTTTGGAATCTTAACCCCACAGTACACTCAGACTGTTGCCACTTAACTCCTCGAGAGGTCTTTTTTGACCCCAACTCTTCCTCCTGATATCACCCTTCCTCTGCTGCCTGGAACAAGTGCCATCAGTGGGAAGCATGCTTACAGCAACTACACCCTGCAGCACAACCTAAGGCATCCTTGCTGCTCCGGCCTACTGACGGACGACTAATGTGAGTCCCCAGCACCTTCCTGCCTTCATGATGATGGCTGAATTTGGGAACCTACTCAGGGCTGGAGCACGATGCAAGAGCATGGACACATTTGAGAAGGTAGGTCCTCAGGCAGGGTGTCTGTGGGGCTAGGAAGCTTTGTGGGGCTAGAGGATCCTCCACACCTCGCTGCCTCCAGTGTACTTGTATGGCTCCTTGCTAATCCTGTGCACTCACAAAGCCTAAAGTCTTATAGCCCATGATCCACTTTCTCTGGCCCACAGGCATTTAAGGAGTCACAGGGTGGAATCAGTACCTTACCTCACCCCTCTATCTTGGCCGCCGCTTGCAGGAACTCCCCCAAGCTGAAAATCACTTTGGTTAGGCTGTAACAAACAGGCCATTGGAGGTTGAGAGGACGGGGTCCCGGCCCCCCACCATGGCCTATCTTAACTGGTGAGAAATCGAGCACACTATAGCTTAGACTGGGGGTCAGTTTCATCCTGGAATGAAGGATTGTTCCTGTATTTTGCCTGGACAGCCCTGAGCCTACAAGAGTGATTGCTCTGGTGGAGAACAGGTGAATAGCACCTCTAAAACAAGCATTTCCCAATGCTGAATGCTTGCTTGCTGGCATTGGCATTGGTAGTGTAGGAGATACAGAGCTGCATAATAGGAATGGCAGTGAAGTATTGAAATGAAGCCTACCCCACCACCACCCTGCAGATACTGACAGGCATTGGAGTGTGCCTTTGGGTCATCAGGCATAACGGCCACGTCATTTCTCTGCACCCTACCCTGCAGACACCGACAAGTGTCACGGTGTGCCTTGGGGTCTTTGGCCCTTATGTTCACCCCATTCCATCAGGAAATATGGTGAGATGGGTGCTGTATAGAAGAATGGGGTGAACTTTGGGGCCGAAGAGTCCAAGGCACACCTCGATGTCTCTCACTGGCTGCAGGATGTGGGTGGGGGTGGAATGGTATGAGCATTACAGGCGACAATCCCAAGTCACACCCCTGATGCCTGTCAGTCTCTACAGGGTGGGGCGTTATGGTAAGGAAACCCTAACACCTCAGGCGTTCGTTGGTATTTTCACTCCAAATTTTCAACATGTTTTTTGTGACCCCCACCTCATGAACAGTGGCAATATCAGTTCGTTAGCCAAAAGCTGATTTTGCACAGTGACTACGCCATTTGGCACCACAGGTGCGAAAACACATTTCGAACAAGATGTGAAAAATGACAGCTGTACTGTTCATGGGGAGGTGTAAAAATGGCAATGTTGAAAATCTGCAGTGAAAATATAAAAAAAACTGGTGAAGTCAAGAGCGTGCATAGAAACTGTGCAACGCACACCTGTAATGTAATTAGTTTGGGAATTTTTTACAGCAGATTGTCAACATAGGCATTTTGGGACCTCCGCTCATGAACAGTGTCACTGTGATTTTCTTAATCTGTCCTGAACAGTGATTTTCCACAGTGAGCACGCATTTCTGCGCTGGAAGTGCAAAAACATATTTCAGCCATTGTGTGAAAAATGACAGCTGTACTGTTCATAAGCAAGTGTGGAAAAATGCCAGTGGTGAAAATCTAGACTGAAAATATTACCAATACATGAACTTATGAGGGTGCATAGAAACTGCGCAATGCTCACTCGTAACACAGTCATTTTATGGACTTTTGTCACCAGATTTTTAACATAGCCATTTTAAGACCTCTGCTCATGAACAGTGTCACTGTGATTTTCTTAATCTGTCCCAAACATTGATTTCGTACACAGTACGCTTCATGCGCGGAAACACATTTTAGGCAAGATGTGAAAAATGACAGCTATACTGCTCATAAGGAGGTGTGGTAAAATGGCAATGTTGAAAATCTGGGTGAAAATACAAAAATTTTGCAAACTTGACATGCGCAGGGTTTGCACCAATGCAGCTCATAAAGCAATTCATTTTTGGGAATTTTTCGCAGATTTTCAACATTGGGCCCTAGAGCCTACCTCATGAACTGTGACACTGGCATTTCATAAATCAGTCCCGAAAGGAGGTTCCGTGCAGTGACCGCAAAATCACCTTTCGGAGCCGATTAATGCCATGACAGTGCCAGAATTCATGAGGAGGGGTCCCAAAAACTCCATGTTGGAAATGTGGTGCCAAAAATTCCAAAAAATGCCTGAGATACGCATCAAAGTTGAAAAAAACCCTATTTATTCCATGATACAGCTTACCGGCATTTCTTCAGTTCGTGGTCAGCTTTGAAGAGTGCAGACATGTTCCGGGTCCACTGAAGATCATCTTCTCGTAGGCCTCGGAGGTAAGTATGGGGTGAGGAGGGGTGGGGAGGTGGATGCAGAGGGTGGGCAGTTTGGGGGCAAGACAATCAACGAGGGACTTTTTTTCTTTTCAGGTGTTTGTTTTCTTTTAAGGAAGACAACACCGGACTTGTGCCACGCTGGGGTGGGCTCCCAGCCTGGCAGCTGGAAGATTTTGTTTTGGGGGTCAATAGAGCTGATAGGGGATTGGGCACCCTCGTCGGCCATACCGTGGCAACTGGAAGTCTGTTTCTTTTGGGGGGGGTTAATTGAGCTGATGGGGATTGGGCACCCCGTCACCATTCTCACTTATGCCACGCTGGGTGGGGCTCCAGCATGGCACCTAGAACTCTGGGGGCATGGAGCCAGTGGGGGATAGGGCACCCCCATCAGCCATACTGTGTGTGGTGGGCAGGGGGGGGGAGCGCTATTCAGAGACACTCAGAAGGTTGGGCAATATTATTACAATACTGTTCAGGTGTGCCAACAGACAACTGCGTCTACTTTTTTACTCTCTTTGGGGTTCTGTTTTCCTGCTTTTGTCAATGCTGCTCATACCCTGAACTCTGTGCTCAACATTCCAAGGATGGCAATTAGATCTTTTTTTGGAGACGTTCCAAGGATGTCATTTTAGTCACTTGCCTCCTCCCAGAAAGATAGTCCTAGGAAAAGTTCACTTCAAACTGAATTTATGTTCCAGGAAGAGAAAGCAGAGATGTATACAAGCAGGATTGCTGGCAATATGCTAATCAACACTATCTCATCACTGCTCACTGACGTGGTCTCTCCCTTTCAACTGTACGCCACTGCATCTTCAACTGCTGTCTTAGACAGCTGCAGCATTCATTGGTGAACTGTGGCCTCGTCTGCAAACACACTGACTGAATTGGAAGACAGGGTGCCACACCTACAAAAACTCGGATGATGGCACTATGTTTCTTGCACATGCATGCAATCAAACATAAAAAACATGTGGGGCCCTGGACCAGAGTTGGCTATGGCAGAGGGACTGCCTGTGAAAGTGCACCGGGCAGGGAATTGTGGAGGTAATCTGGCCCCGGGAGTACCTGGTCTCGGAGACCACAACGAGGGAACCTCCCATCTTGAAGGCAAGGGTCCGTGAAAGCTCACATTTGCACACTCTGGGGGTAAACCCTTTCGGCTGTTTTTACCGTTCATCAGATGGTGACCCCTGAGAACTTCTCCACTGGTATCAACCTTTTAGAGGCGCCTTTAGCAGTGACTTGGATATGTGAATGTATGGGAGATAGTATAAATAAGCAATTTGTATCCTTGGACTTATTATTTAGAGGCATTACTTGAACATTAAAGGCTGATAAGTTTTCATCAGATCAAGGTCTATCTACGAGCTGGGGGGGGGACAGCACCCGCTCTGATGGAGAAAGTCATCAAGGACAAGGATAGTTTGGTAGAGTGGCCCATAGGGCCAGGGGCAAGACTCATGTATATAGTTGCTGGAGGGAGGGAGGGACGGGGAGGGAGGGAGGGTCTCCTCAGGATGGCTGTTTCTATTATCTTTAAGGGTATTGTTGATTTGTGGATGGGGGGTAGGGAGGAGGGTTGGAGGGAGGGACAAATAGCTGGAGCTTGTGGTAGAGCATTAAGTATCCAAATGGAGGCTTGGGCAATGGTACTCTCCACAGATCAACATGGGTTCTCTATTTAAATTCTTATCCTGGACTGTTAAGGGGTGAACAATAAGCGTAGACGCTACATGATTTTTAAGCACCTTAAAAAATTCCAACCAGATGTGGTAGTCCTTCAAGAAACTCACTTGAAGAGGAAAGATACACTGCTTTTTTGCAGGGAATGGGTGGGCCAAGTTTATGGGACAGGGGCCAGCAGCAAGAGAGGAGGTGTTTGCATCCTGATTGACAGGAAGAACCCCTTCCAGCTAATAGATGAACATAGCGACCCAGAGGGCCACTTTATTCTGATACAAGGCCAAATGGGAATGACAGAAGTTTTGTTAGGAGGTATTTATGGCCCTAACATAGACTCACCTGTTTTTTTCGCCAAGCTTCTCACCCACCTATCCAACCCCCCCAAATCTCTCATTATATTAGAGGGAGACAGGAATTTGGTATATCAGAATGACATTGACAAGTCCGGAGCTCACAGGAAAGGGCTCTCTCTGACCCAGAGGGGACTTAGGGAACTCATGGACACCATTGGTCTGGGGGACCCTTGGTGTATCCTTCACCCAGCAGATAAACAATATACCTTTCACTCCCTCCCACACAACTCCTTCTCCAGAATAGATTATTTTCTGACATCCACGTCTGGTCTCCCTGGGCTTGTATCTTACAGTATCCTCCCTATGATAGTCTTGGACCATGCACTGATCCATATGGCGCAAACCTTAGGAGGTCCAGAGGAGAGGGACAGAGTTTGGAGATTCGACCCCGGGCTTTTGCAAGACAACTGAACTGTCAAGTCCCTCTCTGCCTTTGTCACTACTTCTTTTAAAGAAAACATGGGTACAGAGGCCTCTCTGGAAATGCAGTGGAGGGGGGGGGGCAAAATGTGCAATTAGGGGGGAATGCATAAAAATAGCCTCCAGAACTAAGAAATTAAAGAAGAATCCACTAAAATATTACTTGACCAAATCAGGGTGTTGGAACAGGAGATTTCCTCTTCCTCTGATGAAAGTACCTGGACCAAACTTAACTCTCTTACAGCACAATATTTTGGGCTCCTAGCAGTAAAAGCAGACCTTACCTTGCATCGGGTTAAGTTTTGATACCTGGAGGCAGGTGAAAAAGCTGGCAAGTTGTTGGCGATGCAGCTCAGGCAACTAGAGGCACACAGTATGGTGCAGAGTCTCCAACCAACACAAGGAGGGCCCATCATCACTAAACCCAGAGAGATAGTAGAATCCTTTAAATAATTTTATGAATATCTCTATTCTATGAATTGTGAGCAAGCATCCAACTCCACCCTCATAGATCAGTTCCTGGGGTCAATATCGCTACCTAATGTTTCCCAGACCCAGCAGGTGGTCTTAAGTGCCCCCATTTCCCTCCAGGAGGTAAAATAGGTAATAGGACAGCTACCTAAAGATAAAGATCCAGGCCCAGATGGGTTTAACAACTCCTTCTACACAGCCTTTGCAGAAGAGCTGGCCCCCTTCCTGTCAACGACTGCATCTCAGATTTTTCAGTCACCCAATCAAGGATCTCAGTTATCCTGAAACCAGGTAAATCACCTTTGGCACCTGGCAATTACCGCCCTATTTCATTGTTGAGTTCCGACATAAAGATTCTAGCTAAAATTCTAGTAAATTGACTCCATCAGGTCTGGCAAGGTCCAATAAGTCACTCGCAGGTAGGCTTCATATCAGGAAGACTGTCTTCGGATCATACACGTAAGATACTTCATCTCCTAACATCAACCAAAGATTCATCAATCCCACCAGTTCTAGTCTTGCTCGACACCGAAAAAGCATTCGACCGAGTTTCTTGGCCATTTCTCTTCATGGTGTTGAGCAAATGTGGCTTTCCCTCTTCATTCTGTGAATGGCTGAGGACATTATATGCCCATCCTACAGCTAGAGTACGATGTAATGGAGTACTTTCTACCAGTTCCCTCTTTCTTATGGCACCAGACAGGACTGCCCCCTTTCCCCATTCTTTTTAATCTCTATCTTCAACCCTTGATTTGCTCATTGCAGACATGTCAAGATGTTTACGGTATTCGAGTGGGTCAGGTCTCGTTCCCCTTATCTGTGTATGTGGACAACCTTTTATTACACCTTGAGAATCCCCAACAGTCTATACCAGCAGTGCTACACATCATCAATCAATTTTTGCTGGTTTCAGGGTTCAGGGTACAAACTTAACCTGGAAAAAAACAGTGCCTTGCCCCTCAATCATTTGGTGCAGAAATATTAGATTACCGACCTATGCTTTACATGGAAGCCAGTGGCTCTTACCTACCTAGGCATTAAAATCCCATGTAACCCTGCTCAACTGGTAAACTACTTTTTCCCGATCTGTCATGCTATAAAAACTGACTTACTTAGATGGAGACACCTCCCTCTTTCTTTATGGGGACATATAAATGTTATAAAAACAAATGTCCTGCCACACTTGTTGTACCCCCTCAGCATGATATGCCCATTTCTTTCTAAAAAGTGGTTTTCCAAATTGCAAGCCACAGTGTCAGAATTTCTTTGGCAGGGGAAAGCAATGTGGAGGGCTTACTTCAAACTGCCTTCTCCAAAAGGGGAGGGAGGCCTTAGTTTGCCAAACTTCTTTTTATATTATTGTGCAATTCACTGCAGTAAAATTTTTAGATGGACCACGGAGGAGGCTGGGAACCCCACCACTGAGTATCTACCTCAATGGCTTTCTTTAGAGCAACAGCTCTGTCGGACCCAGGGAATAGACTTAAAATCTCTTCTTTATGTTAAACTGACAGATCTGCCTAACACCTTGAGAACATCTCCTCTATGGTGGTCTGTCAAGGCTTTACATCAGATTACTTCACTTTTGTCCTTAGACCTGATTAGAGATCTAGAACAACCCCTACTTGATAATCCGCACATTAGAATTGTAGGCCACGCTATTCTTGAGGCTTTTGCCCTAAATTATGGGGGGCTCCAAACTCTTTTCTGCTAATAGACGGTAACCTCAGAACAGAGGAGGACTTTCAGTTCTCATATGCGATCCCAGTACTTCATGTCTTTAAGCATCTGCAGCTGAGGAAGGCTCTTGCTACTTTTTGGGTCCACCCCCATGGAGGACATTGGTAAATCCCTTAAAACACTCCCTCCTGGATCTAGCCTCTCAACTCCATGTAATCTCCCTGTTTTACAACAATGTTACAGAACCAGAAACCCCAGTCCCCTCAGGGTGTATGCTATTACTGGCAACACAAACTTAACCTCTCCAACGTAAGTGAGGAGTTGAAGAAGTTATAGCTGAGACCGTATAAGCATATAAAACAAGATTGGTTAAGATTATTGCAGTTCCGCATTTTACACAACTTGTACTTCTCCCCGGCTAGGCTATACCAGATGTGGAACGTAAACTCCCCCCATGCACATCTTGTAAAATTGTAAAAAAGACAGAAGGCATGATTAAGCACCTCTTCTGGGACTGTGATAGAGTAGTGCCCCTCTGGCAAAGAATTAAAGTCTCACTTGACCCAATGCTAGGACTAGAGGGCTGCTTCACCCCACAGATCTGCCTACTGGGACTTTACCCCTCTGATATGCTAAGTGTCCATGAAGCACACATGGCCCTCATCTTGGTAGTAGCAAAACTAATTATCACCCATCAATGGACTGACCAAGAAAGCCCACCTTTTCAGGAATGGCATGCAGAGATGCTTCAGGCATTAGAACTTGAGAGGCATATAGTTCAAAGACAGGGCTGAGGAAACGCCTTTAACACTAGATGGGGTCAGCTAATGGCTCTGATACCCATAATAAACAGCAGCAAGATACCAGACAGACAGAGGGCACCCACTGAACCCCGGAGGTGAGATCTCGGTAGGTTACAACCTAAGGTGGACTGCCTTGCCTCAGCCTCTGTTTGAAAGGTGTTAGTCAGTATACAACACAGCCTTCTTTTTTGTTCACTGTTGAATCTCTGCCCTTCTCTTTTTCTTCCCTTTTTCTTTCCATCTCTTTAGCACCAGGTTGGGAGGGGGATGGGTGGGTGGGATGAGGGGGGGGGTGGGGAGGGGTTAGACTTTTTGTATAGATAAGTTTCCTTTCTTGTTATCTTAGTGTCAGGCTTCCAACTGTTAAATTGATGGATTATGCAGCCATGGAGAGCCTTCTTTAGTTTAACAGACAGCTCAAGAGAGAGTTATGGTTATTATTGCATATTATACACCTCTATTCAGGAGGCTCAGGTAGTACAATCACAGATTGTCTCATTACATGGGCTTTTCCTTTTTGTTGGCAAAGCTGTAAATTACAAAAGGTGAAAAACTCAATAAAGTATATTAAATTGAAAAATAAAAAGAGGACCAGTTCCAGCTCTGAATCCTGCGGTACACCGCTAGTAACCCCCCTTTCTTCAGAGTGGACTCCGTTTACTATTACCCTCTGTGTCCTGTTGTCCAGCCAATCTTTTACCCAGACTACCACCTTGGGACCCAGAAATCTATTAGATTCATCTGAAACAACCTTCCCACTGTGAATCCATGCTGCCTTGGGTCCTGTGCCCAGCTGGCCTCCAGGTACTCAACAATTCTTTCCTTCAGAAGTGATTCCATCATTTTACCTACCACTGAGGTCAAACTAACAGGTCTGTAGTTTCCTGCCTGTGGCTTGCTCCCACTTTTGTGAAGTGGAATCACATCCACCCTCCTCCAGTCCTCAGGTACCACCCCATCCTCCCATGATTTGTTAAAGAGGGTAGTCAATGGTGTCACTAGTTCTCCCTTTAGTTCTTTTAGAATTTTGGGGTGAATCAGGTCAGGCCACATTGCTTTGTCCACCTTCAGTTTTAAGAGTTCTTTCAGAACCCTTTCTTTTGTGAATGGACTGGTATCAACCCCCTTATCCAGAGTGTTTCAATTGTTTGGTTTAGGTACCTCCCCCTCCTCTTCTTTTGTGAATACTTAGCAGAGGTATTCATTCTGTATCCCTGCTTTTTCACTGTCACCCTCTACCCACATTTCCTCCCCTTTATTAAGCCTCAGTATCCTTCCCTTGGTCTTTCTTCATTCCATAATGTACTTATAAAATGGCTTTATCCCCCTTCTTAACAGAGTTGGCTATCTTTTTCTTAGTTTGGGCCTTTGCTATTCTGACTGCCTTCCCTGCATCCTTCTGCTTTAACTGATATAGTTCTCTGTCCTGCTCCTTTTGTGTTTCCTTATATTTCCTGAATGCTATACTTTTCTCCTTAACCTCTTTTGAGAACCATAATGGCTTTTTCCTTCATTTTGTTTTGTTGATTTGCTTTACACAAAGGCTTGTTGCCCCTGTGATCGCAGTTTTGATTTTTCCCCATTGTTCTTCCACCCCTCCTTCTTGCCTGTTAGCTAGTGCTTTTCTGACGCACTCTCCCATTTTGCTAAAGACAGCCCTCCTAAAGTTCAACACCCTTGTTTTTGTATGTCTTGACTCTACAGTTGTGTTTATTGTGAACCACACTGTTTGGTGGTCGTTTGTTCCCAGATGGCTACCCACTTCTAAATCTGAGATCTTCTCTCCATCCCCATTTGAGAGTACAAGGTCTAAGACTGGTCCCTCTTGAGTGGGTTCCAACACTAGCAGTCTGAGGTATGCCTCCTATGGGCATCAAGAATGACCCTTCTCTTGGATGTGACTGCAGTAAAGGTGCTCCAGTTAACATCTGGCACATTCAGGTTCCCTATCAACAATATCTCTCCTATTTCTCCCATTCAAAGGATTCCTTTTATCATTTCCTTGTCCATTGCCCCCCCCAAGATGGGGTATCTGTAAACAACCCCTGTGCAGATTGTGGTGTCATTTCCTGTCTCTAGGGTGACCCATAGTGCCTCCTCCCCTCCCTGTTTACCCTTTAGTTCTGTTACCTTGGTTCCTTCCCTTATGTAGAGAGTTTCTCCCCCTCCTCTTTTACCATTCCTGTCCCTCCTATAGATTGTGTACCCTGGTATGCTGACATCCCAGTCATGGTTCTTTGTGTACCATGTTTCTGTGACTACCATGATATTCAGGTATCCCTATTCCATCAAGGCTTCTAATTCAGGGAGCTTGTTGCACAGATTATGGGCATTGGTATCCATTGCCCTCCATTTTTTGATGGTCTTACACCTTTTAGGCCCATCCCTGTCCTTATTGCCTTTGCCTTTTCTGGATTTACCCCTGTCCTTCTCTGTATCGACTTCTCTACCTTTGTGTCTACTTCACTAACTACCCTGTTTTGTGGGGGCTGGGATTTCCATGCTTCTCATCAGTGCCTCCCCCCTTAGCTAGTTTAAATTCTTGCCAATGAAGCATTTCAACCTATCACCTAGGATCCTGGTTTCCTTCCTGAACAGATGCAGACCATCACACCAGTATAGGCCTGCATCCCTCCAGGTGGAACAACAGTCTCCAAAGAAGCCAAATCCCTGAGCTCCACACCAGTTTTTCAACCAGTCATTGAATCCCATGGTGCTGAGTTCCCTAGCCTCACCCATGCCATAGACAGGCAGCACTTCTGAGAAAGTTACCAAGCATGCTACTCATCTAAGGCCCCTCCCCAACTCCACAAACTCCTGCTGCACAGATCTGATCCCATTCCCAGCCAGGTAATTTGTCCCTACGTGGACAATGACATCCAGCTCCCTCCTCCATGCAGCTGCTCCCACAATCCTGAGGATTCACTTCCTGTCCCTCCAAGCCCTGGCACCAGGCAGACACCTTACCTCCCTCTCCCCTTGCTCACCCAGTTGTACACTCCTAACAACTGAATCCCCCACCAGAGTTGTTTCCTTCCCCTGTGGGGTCATGTGCCACCCTCCTGTGGGTCTCTTTTGTGGAGGTTCCCAGCATCCTTCTTGGTCTCCACTGTGGGTGCCTCCATAGAGGAACCATGCACCACCAGAATGGTGAATGAACTGTGGAGAGGCACAACTGGAGGGATGCAGCTCTGTTCCACCACCCTCACTGTTCCTGAGCCCACTGTGGTCCAACTGTTTTTCTTTCTTGGCAGCCTCTGAGGCAGTGGTGGTGGTCTGGGTGGTCCCTGGGTGGGGGAGGAGGTTTCTCAAATCCTCATCAGGTCAGCATGGAGATGGGCAACCTCCTCCCTCAGACCAGAGAGGTGCCTGCAAATAGGGCAGCAACGCAGCCTCCAGAACGTCTCCCAGAAGACTGTCATTCCACAGTCAGTGCATTGCATCACTCCCCATGTCTGTCTCCCTTCCTGTTTAAGATTTTTTTGTTTGTTTTTTGTTTTTAGTGCATGTGAGTATATTTACCCTTTATTCAGCGTGCTGTGCTGTTAAGGATATGAAAAGGTGTATGTCCTTTGCACTTTTGGGGAAGTGATGTCAGAACCCCTGATATAAAGGAAATTATGCACTTGAGGCAGGTGGGGTGAGGGGCAGGGTGGTGGGACTAAGCCTGTGCCCTCCAGAAACAATCAGTTACAACTCTGACCCACTACCCTGGTGAGCATCTTCTTTCCTTTCACACACCTATTTCACAGAGGTTAAGTAACAGGTCTAGTCACAAATGACTGCAAATATTCTCCCAGCTAGATTTCCTCCCTGGCAAATAAAAGTTACACTAAGTAAAGTCAACCTCAAAAACGTTGAATTCTACTTAGTTACACAGGCCTCAAAATTAAGAATTCAATTCAGTGTACTCTATTAAATCACCTCCTTGCTTTAAGGAAGCTGGTGGCTGCTCTCTGTCTCAGCTATAGCAGACAGAGTCCACAAACCCTTCCCTGTCCCTTACATTCCTCAGGGCTTGGCTCCTGAGCAGGCTCCCCCGCATGCCCACGTTTGTGATCCACTCTGGAATCCAGGGCAGGTATCTGATTGGATGCCTGTCTGGGTCCCACACTCCACCCCCCCATGCTTCCCCAATCCACCAATGTGTGGCTATGCATCAGGGGGTGGGGCCATGGACAGGTGACAGGTGATAGTGAATACTGCCTGGTGCGCACCTATCTTTTTTTTTTTTTAGTTGTTTAACCAGGATTAGCACACTAAGCTGAAAGCTTTTTTATAGGTGTGACCTGGGAACACAGGGAAGTTAAGTGACTTGCTCAGGGTCACACTGTATGTAAGTGGAAGCTGTGGGATTCAAACCCAGGTCTGGTCTGCTGGATGTTACCAGATTTGCAGCTCACAGCCTTTAACCACTGCACTATACTGTCTCCCTATCTGCAGGTGTGAAGCTGCATGGGTGGGGTACATGCCTTTGGTGCATACTTTAAGCCTTTTTGTGCATAGGGCCCAATATTTGTTTTTATCTTGTACCATATATCCTCAACCGAGCAATTGTTTAATTCCTCTTCCCACTTAATGCTACTCCTTTTTTCTTGTATTATTTTAGTATTTGCAGTGTGTTATAGGAAGATCTCAGTTGTTCCAACTGATCTAGATGTAGTCAAACTAATTGAGAAATATACCGTGTTATGGTCACTGTCTTCACTCAGTTCTTGCACCTCACAAGTTGCAGTGTTAATATGATCATATTTAAAGACTAGGTTAAGTATGTTATTCTTTCTTGTTCCTGAGTTAACCATCTAATTTAAAACTAGCTGTAAGCAGGTATCCATAAATGCTTTGGCAGCAGTTTTATGTCTGGCTTGTTACTCAATTTATATCAAGAAAATTAAAACCGCCCATTATAGCAACACTTCCTAGTTTACATGCCCTTTCAAATTCAGTCATAATGTTGTTATATGTATTTATATCAGAGTCAGGTGGTCTGTAAAACAGGTCAATAATTTGACTGTTGTTTTTCCAAATATTTTGATCCCCGATGATTCAATAGTTAAGTCAGGACTCTTAATGTTGTCTGACATATCAATAGCTGTGATACACTCAGTAGTGTATATGGAAATGCTGTGCTTTCTATATTTATGAAATAAATTATATCCTGAGATATTTTTATCCCAAGTATCATATTCCATCCACTATGACTGTGTGATAAGAACAATATTGAGATTTTTTTGTGGCATCTATATTCTAATTTCTGCTTTTTTATTATTCATGATTCTGGCATTTACCAATAAGCATCATAATTCTTCATTGGTGTGTTTTTTGTTTGAAGATATGTTAAATTCAAATTCTTGTTTGAAGTGACTGTGTTTTGCTAATCTGGACCCCCATCTCAATCATTTGAAATGAATCTGGTCGATATAGGTGTGGATAATGGTGCTTAACTTATCTGCCCCTTTTTTATTCAAGTGAAGTGCATCATGAGAGAATAACTGTTGTTGATGAAAAAAAATCTTCCCAGGTGTTTATAAACTGGATTCTCTCCTTAGCACATCAGTTGGAAAGCCTATAATTGATTCTTTCAATTGTATTATACTTCTCTTTTAGAGCACTTGGTACCAATAATATGGTACTTATTAGCACCTCTCACCCGTCTCTTTTTAACATCTGACCCATTTCAAGTAGTTCTAGATAAATATTTTTTCATGGTCCTTGCTTACATTGTTGGTTCCAAGATAAAGTGCAACTACAGGGTTGGGGCCGTCTCTTTTAAGAATGTAGGGGAGTCTAATTTTCACATCCTGAATTCTTGTCACCACTGTGTTTAAGTTGTTATTTTTACATATAGTTGAATCACAATATTTAATTATAGAATCTCCTATTACTACTTTTGTTCTTGTAGTTTTGCCTGAGGATGTTAATAAATGTTATGGTTCAGGTTCTTCATTAAGTGGTGTTAGGAGGATAAATCTATTTTTTGTTGGAACCGATGGAGGGGTAAATATTTCTGCTCTCCTGCTCTGCTTGCATTTTTTCTTGTGTGGTTGAACTACGCACCAGTCATTATCTGACATAATCTTTAATTCATCCCAAATTCATTTTAATTGCCTGTCTGTTCCACTCTCCTCAGGTTTACCATCATGGTTCTTTAATAGAGAGTTCTCAGCTTTTAAGTTTCTTACAAATCTTTCTATTTGATTTACCACCAAAGCATTTTTAACTCAGTCTTTGCAGAGTTTAGTTCAATTAATAAGGAGTCATATGCCATACATTTTATACAGGTGAAACCATTTGTCTCATCATTAGCTGATTTTTCTGCATACATTTTGCATATAGTACACTGTATTATGGAGCCTTTTCTGCACATTAGAACCAATATTTCACTTGTAGGATCCATTAGTGCAATATAGTCTTGTGCCTGAAGGTTACTGGGAAAGGTTTTAACTGCTATTTAACATGTTTGTTGAGCAAAACACAGGAACTGTTTTCCAGTATATAGATATTTAGCAATATAAATTCCCTATTCAGTGGGGGGGTTCCAGTCCTGCCAAACTGAAAGAAGCTGTGTCTATCCAAGGAGGTAAGTAAAGGGCTTACTCAAGGAATGAAAAGTTTTAACTGTTATTTAACACATTTGTCAAGAAAAACACAGGAACTGTTTCCCAGTATACAGATAATTAGGAATATAAAGTCCCTATTCAGTGGGGGGTTCCAGTCCTACCAAACTGAAAGAGACTAGGTGTATCCGAGAACCACTACAACCACTCACCCTGAAGCTCATCACAAATTACCATCAGACAGTAACTCATTGTTGTAGAAGTAACTTAGGGTTCCTTGCTTCTGGCTTCCTCTGGCTGATGCTGGCAGATGTTGCTTACCTCTGCCATGTGGCACCTCTGCCCGTGGGTCACCCCCCACTCACGCTCGGCTCCACTCCTCAGTGCTGAGCTATATAGCCACAGGACCCAGAAGTTGCTGCTATAGGGTGGCATGCCTGGCACCTCTCAAACCCACTAAAATAAGTAATAAAAGCTCTGTGCACCATTTAGCAACTAATACAGAGCTGCCGAACTGTTGTGCATCTGAAATACAATTGAAATTAGCTGTCTGCTCAGCAGGCTCATAATCCCATAGGTGTCCCAGAGACAATAGCACCCAGGAGCCCCTTAGCAGTTCCCTAGGCAACCATACACTCACACAGATGCAGCCAATAATTCTGATTTTTTTTTTATTTCTGGTTTTTCTTGTCATGTGGTTTAATGCTTCTCAAAGTAAGAGTCCAAAAGCTTTCACATCTCAAAAGATGACTAATTCTATTACCACCCTTTCTCAGAGATATAACATGTCCAATGCCCATAAATTGGATTGAGTCAGGATTAGAATTACGACACTCAAAAAAAAGTGTAACCCCACAGGAGTATCCTGCGTGTTATTTGCAATAGACCTAACATGTTCTTGAATTCTTTGTTTCAAGGGTCTAACTGTATGGCCTACATAAATCAGATTACATAGGCACCATAGTGCATACACAGTAAATGGTGTATCAGAAGTGATACATTCTCTCACATCTACTTTATTACCTATATCTGCTAGATGTGTGAACCGATTACCATCCTGAGCATATTTACATATTTTACACCTCTGACACTTATAAAAAAACTTTCTGTCTCTGTAGTAACCAAGTTCGATCTGCATTTGTAGAGGGAACTGTGACAAGATGACTATGCACCACTCTGTCTTTAATATTGGTGGCCTTGCCGAAAGAAACCCTTCCCTTGCAGAAATAATTATATGAAATGTTTTCAAGCTGTGCACATAAAACTACTCGCAATATGTGTGCTGCAAGCATGATTTAAATGTTAAATTGGAAACAATTGCATGCATGTGGCATGCGAGCAGCAAGCAGGTGTGGAAAGCATGCTTTTTATGGTAAATTGGAACAGACTGTATGTATGTGGCATGCGTGCAAAAGCAAGCGGTCACTGATAACTGCACACAAAACAGTTTAGTGACTTGCTCAGGATCACACCATATACAATTGGGGGTTGATGAGATTCAAACCCAGGTCTTCAGGTCTCCGAGTCTCCTGGTTTACAGTTCAGTGCCTTTAACCACTACATCATACTGCCTGCAAACATATGACTTGCTTGTACTTCAATACAAATCTGAATACATCCGCACAGATGTGGCATGCCTATAGCCACTGTTACACTATTTAGTTTTCTTCTTTTCCCTCATCTCAGCTGCATAGCTGAACTGTAGCACACATACCAATGGAAACACGTGTTTTTTTCCACCCGAATACACACACTTACGCACACAACTACTTAATTACTTCTGTCTGGCCTGTACTCCTACTATTTTCTCTCCATAATGTTGAATGCTTCCATGCAAACAAACTTTAAGGGGAAAACACCAAAGTAGCAATAACTCAACACCCACTCACATGGCCACCCCCCCCATGCATACACACTGTAGCAGGTGCAGCCATGTTGCTACAGACAACCCACCAAGTATAGATATGTCAGGAGTCTCTTACATGAATACTAGGGAGCCAGAGGCAGGAGTCTTTAAGAGATAATGTCCATGGGTCAGAGTACTGGGGCGTACCCCCTTTAAATGAATGAAATTATTTTTTTATTACTATTTTATACATTATGATGGTGAGTTGGAGAAAAATGAAGGCCACTGTTCTACTAACAAGGCCCTAGTTAGTCAAGCAGTGGCTTTCATTAATCTCCAACTCTTCATCAATCATGTATAAAATAGCAATAAAAAATATCCCCATTCATTTCAATGGTGCATGTCCCTGCAGTCTCCCTTGCCCTAAGTCATAATGTGCCTGTGCGTGGGGATGTGTAGGTCAGCTTCACTGGGGGAAGGGGCATAAGCTTAACTATAGTGGGGCTCCAATAGTCTGTGCATAGCATACCACTCAACTATTCCTCAATGCAAGGGACAGCCGTCATTTTACCCCCCTGTAAACTACTCCGATCCTCACCCATCCCTCATAGAAAACATGCTGCTTACACAAAGGATGTCCTGTAAATTTCAACTTTATGACATGGGCACCATTTCAGATTTCAGCAGAGGGGAGCCAACAACCAGTAGAGGCCAAGTGCCAGTTAGCCCCTAGGTGGCAAGCTCTAGAATGTCTGAAATATTTCTAAAAGTTAAAACTTATTTGTTGTGATTGAAAAGTGAATGCAAATCTGGAAAAATTCAAATGTATAAGATTCATTTCTCTATACCCTGGAGCAGTGCATCAGCTTTGGGCTTAAACCCACCCAGTTACTAAGCATTTTTTTTTTCCCTGGCTGAAGTTCTGACCACCCCAAATATAAACTTTGTCCCAATTTCTTTTCCTGACTCCATTCCATTCATAAACCATCCTATATAGGACTTGAAGCCCCTCAAAAGTACCGAAACATAAAAAACACATCAATATTTCAGTCCTTCCTCCTTCCCCAATCCCCCTGTAAAACAAATTATTTACTTTTACTTACCCGGCCATCTGGCCAGAACCTGCAGCCTGGCCCAGTGTGCCACTGGCCCAGTTTCCAGTCTGCTCCTTCTCTGCCCTTCTACCAGAAGTGAGATGCTAGAAACTATCATCCCAGGTCCTCAACATGGTCTGCAACCAAGTCACCTCACCAACCGAACCCATCCAACCTGTGTTGCTTGCTTTTTGCTTGGCTGTTGCCATGGCTGCTGCCACAAAGCACTGATCAAGGACTAGAAAGGCTGCCCATGCTGCTGTTACCACTGTTGCTAGGAGTAGCTTGCTGCCACAGGGGTCTATTCTGTTTTGCCACAGGGGTCTGTGCTGGTTTTTTTGTGATGCGAACCTAATAGAGTAAGTATGTAGCCTAGTTTCAAGTTAGATTCTAACTCACCCTTTGCCCCTTCTGCCACCAAGGGAGATGGAGCTTCACAAAGAGAAGACCAACAAAAGTATGCTGCTACAACACTGCTATTGAGAGTCCAGTGCTTAATGACTCCTCCGAGTTGTAGTATGCAGCCTGTCTGCTCTGTGGTGGGAAAGACAGTGTTGCACTCACATGTCACATGTGCTCTTGCTTGGCTGGAGCTCCTTCATGCCACATGTGATGGTGCTGCCGCTAAAAGGTGGAAAGAGTGGACAACATAATACAGACACAGTTGAGTTAGGAGCACACCTGCAGCGTGAACGCACACAGGCCAGGGGACTACTTATTGCACAAAGGATTAAATCAAAATTTAATGCCATTATTGCCACACCATAAGAACAACCTAGGCACAAATGTGGAGGGGGGGCAACTGCCTCCCTCTGCCCTACCTAAATGGCACCCCTGCTTTATGGTAGAAATTCATTCTCAGGTGCTAATATCGGTACAAGTAAATATAATGGTTTCCACTGTGTTCTGAGGAACTGTGTCTCCATGTTTCAGGATGTCATAGGTATCATAGGTAGGTACTGATCTATTTAGACGTTCTTCCATAATGCTTGCTATATTATTAATATTTTCCCAGTCTGAATAACTCATCCAATTTTAGTTCAAAGGACTCATCGATGGACTGCCTACCACCTCTTCCAGTAACTCATTCCAACCCCGATATCCTCTTGATCATGGAAATGTGGCTATTGCTCAAGGTACAGGACTCTACCATTGTGCTGCCTGGATACATTCTTTTTAGGCAGGATCATACTTTGAAGAAAGGAGGGGGTTACACAGTCTACATAAAGGACACATTTCAGGGGCATATCCTTCCCCTCCCCAACAACAGCACCAATCTGCAAATCCTACCCATCAAAATCCTACTGGGCACTCACAACAAGGTGCTTATGATTCTCACAGTCTACATCTCACCTAAAACAACAATTCCTGGTGCTAGCAACCTCATGGACTTTATTACCACCCTGCACCTTAACTCCGAGATCATTCTTCTTGGGAATTTCAACATCAACTGGCCCTCTCTGGCAGCTGCCATGGTGAGAGACGCCCTAGCAACTATCCATGTTTCCCAGATGGTGGCAACCCAAATGAGGGTCAGCTACAAAACTGGTACTAGTACACTGCTGGACTGGATCCTCTCAAACTGACCAGTCCACATCACCAACACCACTGTCCTCCCTGACTCACTGAGTGATCATTCACACATTACCTGCACCTAGCAAAACAACTTCAGGAAGCCCCCGCCCAGAACCATAACCAGCCATGTACTCCTCAAAAGGCACCTACTACAACTCAAGGCAGATCTTCAAGGCCTAGTCAGGTCTGATCTACATGAAACGAATGACGTAGACATCGCACTCAGATGCTTTATCACAAAATTTAATGCCATTTGCGATAAACATGCCCCCCTGAAAACAAGAAAATCTAAAGCTTCCTGCAACCCCTGGATAATACCAGAACTCATGCTACAACTCAATGCTTGGGACCAACTCTGGATAAAGGCATGCACACATAGTACAGCTGCCAATATTAAACTATATAAAAAAGCTAGAAACAAGTGCACAAGAGCTATCTGCCTAGCAAAATTCTCCTACTATAAGGAAGCTCTCTCCAACTCCTGCAACTGCAGCAAATCCTTTTGGGCCAACCTCAGTGATATTACTAGCAAGGATCCCAAAACAGCCCCCTCCATGCTCCTGGTCAATGATGTACCAACAGTGGATACACTCCAAATAGCAAATGCCCTAAATACTGCCTTCACGGACCTAAGTGGAGTGCTCCGAGCAGATTACTTTGACCCTCCAGTCCAGAAGCACCCAATGGGTGATCAATCCTCTATGGGGAACCGTCCACTTTTTTACTTTAAAGAAGTCAGCATGACTGAGGTTAGAATGTACTTTGAGAAGGTGCTGGGTAAGTTGAGACACAGTGGAGACACCCTGGACCTTAAGTTCATCACTATGGCACTTGTGGAAGTACTAAGCCCCCTGACCACCATCATCAATCTATCCTTCCACCTCTCTCAGTTCTCCCAGCTCTGGAAGTTGGCTTCTGTAACACCAGTTCACAAAAGTGGAGACTGGGCACTACAGAACAACTATAGACTGATCGCCATACTCCCGCCACTCTCCAAAGCACTTTAATGGATAGTGGCAGATCAGCTTGTGGAATGCCTACACATGCACCAACTCTTATGCCCAGAACAACATGGGTTCTGAGTGGGACACAGCACTATCACAGCCCTGTTGGAATTCACTGGTTATATCCACCAAGCCCTGGATCAAGGGCAGCTAGTGGGGGCTACCTTCATCGACCTATCGAGAGCTTTTGATACAGTTCACCACACACTCCTCCTTGAACAGCTAGCCGACACCGGTCTCTCTTCTGATACAGTTCTATGGTTTAAAAGCTATCTCAGCAATCACTCACAGTGGGTCAAGATTGGGGACATAGTCTCGGGTAGCAAACCTGTTCACTCAGTGGTCCCCCAGGGATCAACACTAGGGCCCCTTCTTTTAGGTATCTTCTCAAATAAACTTCCAGGCTTTTGAATAAATTACATGTTATTGTATGCTGATGATGCTGTCATTTTCACTCGCAACCCCAACCCTGAACTACTTCAAAATGACCTCCAACTTGGACTTACTGCTGCCAAAACATGGTTTAAGGAGCACAGACTAATCCTTAACTACAGGAAAACTAAGACTATGATCTACTCCAGCACCCACAGCAAACACAAGGTCTTCCCAATATCCATCCTGAACAACAGTGGTGATGTGCTGTACCTCATGCAGTACTTTAAGTACCTGGGTAGCACCCTTGACTCCAGCCCGTCCTATGCACAGCATATAGACAACACAGCCAAGATCATCAGTTCCAGAATTGGGATACTTCACTGCCACAAGCACAGCCTTACTTATGAAGCACTTAACATGGCCATCACCAGCTCAGTTGTTACCCTCATTGAATGTGGCCTAGCAGTTTATGGTTCTGCACCAGACTCAGCCCTCCATCACATCTCTCTGGCCCTTAATAAGGCTTGCTGACTCCTCACAGGTGCTGCAAGGCTTACTCGCACCTGCGAGCTCTATTCACAGGCAGGGTGGCTCTAGCTAAAGAGCAGAGTTAAGTACCATACCTGTCTACTGGCAAAAAAAATCACGCTAAATTTGATGCAACCAGGAGTCCAGAATCTGCTCATATACCATGTAAGTACCAGGCTGACCAAAAGCACCCACAGCCAAATTTTCAGTGAACCTAGATGCCGCACTGCACAAGGTCAACATGCATTCTACTACCATGCACCACTGGACCAACACCCTTCCTTCAGACATCTCTGATACCACAACCATTGGTGCTTTCCAGCAAAAGCTTAGGCAGCACCTTGCCACAGATGACAACTGTGACTCCCTTGGCCATTAATGATGACCAAAACAACTCTCCTACATTTGGACCACCATAAAGCAGTAGCACTTAGTGTTCCACCCAATCCTAGGGGCCCCTACCTCTACAGCACTTCATTGTCCCCCCTGTTTATCCCCCTCCCCTCCCCTCCATTCTGGGCACCCATTCCCCTCTCTGTCCCCACCTTCAAGCCCCCATCTGCTGTTCTCCTAGCCCCACTGTCTCCACCCTTCCTTAAATCTGTTCTTAATCTCATATGCAGGCATACACTTCACTATGCCACAGCTGTGCCTGTTCTCCACTCTTTTTCTCCCCCCACAAGTAGGCTTAACCCTCTGACACAGGCACCTTCTCATCAATTCTGAAGCAATGTCTAAATGTTATACCTTAGGCTAAATGATATCCCAATCTTGTAATCCACACCAATTTATTATCTACCTAGCTTGTAATGTATTGTTTTGTACCAGTGCAATTTTGTACTTGCTTGTAATGTAATGCCTTGTATGTAATGCTATGTGCCTGTTCACTTTCTTCTTGTAACTGACATGGAACCTACAAATGAGCATCCAATCGCAGATGTTCTCCAAAGATATTATTAAATAAAAAAAATATATATTTGGCCACCACCCTATGGTTGAACCACATTTTGCACTTCCATGTCCTGCAGTTCTCACCTCTCAACTGCAGTGTATGGGCTCTGGTATTAAAGGGTTGGTCTCTATACTCCAGTCCCAGCTTTTCCCATAGATCTTGATAGTCCAGTACTTTAAATAGTAAGCATATGTCCCCCCTCCATCTGCTATATTCTAGAGGGAACAGGTCCAGTTCTGCCAGTATAGTATTGTCGTCTTTGTCTACCATACCTTTTATGGAATGGGTGGCTCACTTTTGAACCTTCTCAATTATTTGTATTTCATTTTGATAATATGGAGATAATAACTTTGCTCCATATTTGAGAATAGGCCTCACCAGAGAGCTGTACAGGGGGTTCATTACTTCCCTGTTTAGGCTAGCTATATGTCGCAATATGCAATTTAACACACTGTTTGCTGTTTTGCTTATTTTATTGCAGTGGACCTTGAATTGTAGGTCGTTTGTAATAATTATATTCAGGTTATTATCCGCTGTTACTGTTCTCAGTGTAGTGTTGCCTAAATTGTAGGTCTGATATGTGTTTTTCCTTTCCAAATGCATTACTGTACATTTATCTAGATTTAGGAGAAGTTTATATGACCTACACCACTCGTGTATATAATTTAGAGCCTCCTGCAAGAATTTATGTTCTCCCTGCTGTTTGGTTTCCACACCAATCTGCAGTCGTCAGCAAACTTAGTAAGCCATACATTGTTTTGCTCATATTTAAGTGATACCGCATAGATGTTAAAGAGGCTTGGCCCTAACACTGAACCCTGTGTAACTCCACTTGTCACCCTGGACCCATTTGATAAGGCTCCCATGACACTTTTTTTTCCAATTGTTTAACCAGGTACTTACAACTTATTTGTTTCCCTTCTGTAAACCATGAGTATATCCAGGCAACTAGATTTTCATGTATACCTATACCTTCTAGTGCTTGGATTAATTCTTGATGGGGTATCTTATCAAGCACTTTTGCAAAGTCTAAAAATACTACCTCCACTGATGTACCTAAGTCTAAGCTTTTACTGACTTTATTATAGAATTCCAGGGTGTTGGTCTTATAAGATCTTCCCTTTGTAAACCCATGCTGAGTGTTATCATTTAGTTGTTCTAAGACCATGTAGTCAACTATGTGTTCTTTAATTATCCCTGCCACTACTTTGCAAAATGCATTTGTCATGTTTACTGGCCTATAATTAGAAAGGCTATTTTTGTCACCTTTTTATATAATGGAATCACAACAGCTTCTCTCCAGGAGTTGACAACCTCCCCCTTGTCAAGAGAGCATTGGAACGAGTGACTTATAGGCAGTGCTATTTCTCCTGCCAGCTCTTTTATCAGTCTTGGGTGTAATCATTCTGATCCTGGTGACTTGTTTGGATTTAGTTTACTGATTCTACTGCTTACTTCTTCAACCTTTATTTGTATAGGACTCTTGGAAGTGTTATATTTTATAGAACCTATAGTTCCCTGGTTGTTTGAAGAACTAAATACGGATGTAAAGTATACATTTTGAATTTCTGCCATACCTCTGTTATTGTTTGTTGTTGTGCCGTTGGAACTTAAAATGGGACCTATAGTATTTATTGATTTTTTTGCTGCTATTAATATAAGCATAGAAGGACTTATAGTTATCTTTCATTTTTTCAGCTAGCTTGACCTCATATTGAGCCTTCGCTTTCATTATTTCCTTTTTCACTGCCCTTTGAAGGTTTCTGAACCTTATCATTCCTTCTCCCTTTCTATCTCCTTGCAGAGATCTGAATAATTTATGCTTTTTTTTAATCATTTTTTTTTTATTCTACAGTTTCATCAATATGGAGATTGTTTTCCTTCTTGATATTTTTTTTTGGTAGGTACAAACTGTTTAATGCAATATGTTAACTTAGACTCCCAACAGGTTTCACATCTCATCAATGTTTTTATTCTGAAAATCTGCCTTCCAGTTCCATGATTTGACTGTTTTATAGCAGCAAGGGTAGCTTTTTGGAAATTTAGTATAGTAGTGTCACCAGTTTTAGTACATGTTTGTTCTTTTATGATGAAGGATACGGTTAAGTGATCACTATCCCCAGGGGTATTGAGACTTTACAATTTTGTAGATATTCTTTGATGTTTGTAAGAATCAAGTCCAATATTTTATCCCCCCTTGTATTTTGTTTCATGATTTGTTCGAGTCTCACCTGACTAAAGGCATCCAGATATTCTCTTTCTATTTTGCATGGGCTGTTTGATGTTTTCCAAGAAATCCTAGGAAAGTTAAAATCTCCCATAAGTAAGATTCTATCAGCTAGATTAAGATCTTAGATATGTTTAAGAAGGATAATGTCATCTTCTTTCATTATTGATGGTGGTTTGTAAGTTACCCCTAATAAAATTTTAGGAGATTTTTGGGGGTTATTTTAATCCAAAGTTCCTCAACCATACTTTCAGTCAGTGATATTTGCTCTGCCTGTATGTCTTCTGAGATGTAAACAGCTACTCCACCACCTTTCCTGCTATCTCTTGATTTGGAGAAGAGATTGAAACCCTTTATTTCCTTTTCCCATATTTGCTGGCATCCCACCATGTTTCAGTGATGGTGCAGATTTTAATTTTCTGAGATTCCAGTATGAGTCTTAGTTCATTGAACTTATTAACTAACCTCCTAGCATCAATCAGTAAGCCTTTCCACCTTGTGTCTTTTTTTTTTTAATATCTCTGTTTCATCATATAATTTCAATGCACCCTCCCTGACCCCTGCCCTGAATCAGGTTTAAACAGATGGCAATGGAGTCATTTACTATACCAGCCAGCCTTCTGGTGCCCATTTTGTTTAGGTGTAGCCCATCAGGGGTCAATTGTCTCATCTCCAAACATGCTCCAGTTATCAATGAAAACTCATCCTTTCAACTTACTCCATTCCTGCAGCCAGCTGTTGAGAATTTTAATGTCTCTGTTCCTTTTATAGTGCCTTCCACTGACTGGCAGTACACCTGATATTATAATATCTCCACCTCATTGTCTGATTCCCAAGGCCACAGCCTCAAAGTCATTAAAAATATCTTTCAGGTTCCTTTAGCCTATATCGTTTACTTCTAAGTGGCTAATTACCAGTGGGTTGTTGAGATTCTCCATCAGGCCATTTAGCATAGATTTCACATCTGAGAGCTTATCCTCTGGTAGAGTACTAACTGTTGTTTCATTTCTACCTTTGCATGAAATAGAATCTATGCCCCTTGTTATTGAGTCCTCTATAACAAGGATATCCCTTTGGTTATTACCTAGACACATATGTCACTTTTCCTTCGGGGTACTATCTATCCCATTTGATAGCACTCTGTTTGTACTATCTTTATTAATATATTCTAAATTTCGTGGCTCAGTGCTGTTAGGAGCATCTCTTGTAATGCTTGTCCACTGAGCCCCTAGTGTGACACCATTTTCTACTATGTCATTGGGCTCTAGAAGCTCCAATAATCCATATTTGTTCGTTAATTCTAATGGGGCACTATTAAAAATCTGACCTCCCTTTCTTTTGGATGGTCTGTTCAGAACAGTACACCAGTCCTCTATATCTTGCTCAGATTGACTATTCAGGGTCCCTGTAGTACTTAGGTTATCCTGCTTCTGTATATTATTTTGGGCCACATGTTCTACAGATCCTGCTTCTGATGTCTGTATTAGATGTGCTGCCATTTGATCTATAAATTCTTCAAGTAAACTAATTTCTGTTTGAATATTAGTTCTGTGTTGCAGTCTTCCTATTTTATCATATAATGTAACAATTAACAGACATTTATCACACTGAAACTCTGATAATGGAGTATCCATAATATACATGTGACATGTATTACACTGCCTCATGGTAGGTGTAGGTTTGTTTTTTTAGGTATTCATATTGTTTATTTCCTTGGCCTACCTTATTTGCCTTTATTTGCATGACCTGTGCCCTTGGCCCCACTGGACATGCCTGACATACACCGATGCACCTGACATGCACCGACACACCTGACATGTGCCAACGTGCATGTCTCGGCACACGTCTCCATATGCATCATCACACATCCTGCTAGGCTCATTCTGCTCACAGCAGGGCTTGAGTTTATGGAGCTGTGTGACCCAGAAGAAACTTAAGGGTCACAGCTCCTACTTGCTAGCACCCACAAACTTAAAAAATTTATTTCAGCTCAAAAACAGGTGAAGACCACTCATGCGTGGTCCTGGCACATTGATTTCACTAGTGCCTTTTAAAAAGAATAAATAAAATCCAACCCTCTTAAGCCTGTAGTTCTGACAATCCTGTGCAGAGCTACACAGCTTCTCTTCCTGCTTCCAAATTTTAACCTGCAGGGCTCTACAGTATACAGGTACGCTGTCACAATTTAAATACCACAAAGTTATAAAATGTTAAAAAGAACACGTGAACCCTGCTCCCTGATAGCGGGAGATGTGGCAGCATTCACCCTTCACACAGCTGATGCACTCTAACTTTTCAGTTTGCAGCAGGGCTTGAGTTTATGGAGCTATGTGACCTGGAAGAAACTCAAGGGTCACAGCTCCACTTGCTAGCACCCACAAACTTAAAAATTAAATTCATTGCAAAAACAGGTGAAGACCACTCATGCCTGGTCCTGGCACATTGGATTCTCTAGTGCCTTTCAATAATAGTAAATAAAATCCGCCCATTTTAAGCCTGTAGTTCTGACAGTCCTGTCCAGAACTGCACAGCTTCTCTTCCTGCTTCTGGATTTTAATCTGCAGGGCTCCACAGTATACAGGTATACTGTCACAATTTAAATACCACAAAGTTACAAAATGCTAAAAAGAACACGTGAACCCTGCTCCCTGATAACAGGAGATGTAGCGGCGTTCACCCTTCACACAGCTGATGTGTTCTGATCATCATGAGGGTTAGTGTCCCTCATTGCCCCTCATTTTGAGTGTCCATGCCCATCAGTTCAGTGACAAAATGTGAGGTATGGTGCATGCTTCCAGGACTCTACTCAGCACAGAGTGCTGAGCATGGGCATAGTGTATATGCTTTATACAGAATGACAAATGGAATGTAAGTGAGCCAGATCAGTCATGGAGAAACACATTTGTAGTGCTAAATATGCATAAGGGGATTTGCATGGCCCAAAACATAAAAGTCAGGCTTCACAACACAGAGGCCACTCTTTGCAGACCTGGAATGGGGATGTTGGCTGACTATATCCTATGCATTTAATGCAGTAGGCAAATAATACTTTACAAATTAATGGAAATTTAATGACAAAAATCAAAAGCCATTAAACACCTTGCAAAAGAATCAGAAATAATGAGTTTACCTCATTTTAATGGAAGCTCAATGGAAAATGTATTTTAGTGGCCCTAATTGCTAGCAGTAGTATAAGAAATAGAAACTGATGTGTTTTTATGTTGTCTTGCGCATGCAACACAGATAACATATTGTGGTTGCTTAAGTGGAGAAGCAGGTTTTGGAGGTGCGGTCCTGCTGCAGCCAATGGTGCCACTGCTTTTTCTGGTGGGGATCTGTGGAACCAATGGCACAGCACACTGTCTATGACAGCAGTTGAGAAGTGTGCCACCAACTTGAAAGAAATTAGCTGCTGCAATCAGGGAGCGCCCTGGGGCAGTCCCTGATTTCAGCAGCGTGTTACTACTTGCCTTGTCTGGTTATCCCTTACAAGAAACATGGCGGCATCTTCCATGTCTCACAGACCTCACAGAAGCCGATGGACAGCCGCCACCTCTCACAGTACCCTTGAAAGCCAACTGGGGTGCTCAATCTCCCTGTCGGCATGCCCCCTCCCAAATTAATTTGCTGATGGGGTGCACAATCCCCATTGGCATAATGTCTCCCCATTTCTTGTGTGCTGAAGGGGGTGCCCAACCCCCATCAGCTATGGACCCCCCCAAAAAAAAAACACTTAGGTGGCATGCTGGGAGCCCATCCCACTGTGCAAAAGTACCTGCAAAAAAAGAAAACCTTCCCGCGTTGTTTTTTTTTTTTTAAACCTGTAAAATTAAAAACGGTCTCTCATTGAGTTCAGTGCCCCTCCCCCAACCCACAACCACCCTCTGTGTATGCACCTCCCAACACCCCCCTCACCTGATACTTACCACCAGAGCCTGGTGCTATGATCTTCAGTGGAGCAGGAACACGTCTGCACTCTACAAAGCCGACGGGAACTGAAGAAATGCCATTAAGCTGTATAATGGCATAAATGGTTTTTTTGCAACTTATGTGGATATCTCAACCATTTTCACAAATTTTTTCACCACATTTTCAACATGCGGTTCTTGGGACCCCACTTCATGGACTTAGTCACTGTCGTTTCGTTAATCGGTCCCGAAAGGCGATGTCGCATTCACTGTGTGGAATCATCTTTTGGGACTGATTCATGAAATGACAGTGTCACATTTCATGAGGCAGGCTTCCAAAAAGGCTATGTTGCAAATTTGCTAAAAAAAAATCCCAAAAATGACTGTGTTACGAGTATGCGTAGCACAGTTCCCACACACGCTCATAACTTCAAGAATTGTTAATATTTTCACTCCAGATTTTCAACATTGCCATTTTTCCACACCTCCTTATGAACAGTATAGCTGACATTTTTCATATCTGGTCTGAAATGTATTTTCACACATGTTGCGCACAATGGCGAGGTCGCTGTGCAAAATCAATGGTCAGAACAAATTAAGAAAATCACAGTGACAGTGCTCATAAGGAGAGGTCCCAAAAAGTGCATGTTGCATATTTCATAAAAAAATTCCTCAAAATGACTGTGTTACCGGTGTGCGTTGCGCAGTTTCTACACACACAAGTAACTTCGCCAATTTCTTGTATTTTTATTCCAGATTCTCAAAATTGTCATTTTTGCAGACCTCCTGATGAACGATACAGCTGTCATTTTTCACATGCTGCCTGAAACATGTTTTCACACCTGTGGCACACAATGGCGTGGTCACTGTGCAAAATCAAAGTTTGGGACAGTTTAAGAAAATTGCAGTGCCACTGTTCATGAGCGGAGGTCCCAAAATTCCTATGTTGGAAAGCTGGTGTAAGAAATCTCCCAAATAATTGCATTATGGGTGTAAGTTGCACAGTTTCTATGTACACTCATGACTTCATCAATTTTATTATATTTTCACTCCACATTTTCAAAATTACCATTTTGTTACACCTCCTCATGAGCAGTGCAACTGTCATTTTTCACATCCTGTTCGAAATGTGTTTTCGCACCTGTGATGCCAAATGGCATAGTCATTGTGAAAAATCACCTTTCAGCTAACAAACTGATAGTGTCACTTTTCATGTGCTGGCGTCACAAAAAGCCCATGTTGAAAACTTGGAGAGAAAATACCAAGAAACGCCCAGGGCGTTTGGCTATCCCACCATAACACCCTACCCTGTAGGGACTGACAGGTGTCAGGGATGTGACCTAGGATTGTTGATAGTAATGCTCACACCATTCCACCACCACCCTGCAGCCAGTGACAGGCATTGAGGTGTGCCCTGGACTCTTCAGCCCCCAAATTCACCCCATTCTGCTATACTGCACCCATTTCAGCATATTTCCTTATGCTATGGGGTGAGTGTAAAGCCTGAACACCCCAAGGCACACCTTGACACTTGTCAGTGTCTGCAGGGTAGGGTGAGGTAAAATGGTGTGAGCATTATAGCTGACAAACCAAAGGCACACCCCGTCTCCTCTCTGTCTCTGCAGGGTGGCGTGGGGTTGACGTCGGTTCCATACTTCACTGACATTCGTATTATGCATTTCTCTCTAACTCCTGCACTACCAATGTCAACTCCAGCAAGACAACATTTGGCATTGACAAACACTTGTTTTAGATGAGATGTGCACCAGCTTAGCTGCTGCACACATGGTAAGCATGCAGCATGTAAACCTGATTTGATTTTTAAATGATGTTCACACCAGTTTAACTGCTGCACTCATGTCAAGCGTGCAACATGTGAATCTTATATAATTTTTAGAAGATGTTCACACTAGCTTACCTGCTGCACACATGTCAAGCTTGCAACATGTGAACCTGATTTGCTTTTTAGACCTGGTTCGCTTAGGTTCACTTTGTGTGTGCGAACCAAATGCAAACATTGTACAATTAAGCATGTGGCATGCATTCTGCATGTACACAGCGCACTTATATTTCTGTAAGGGCTGGTTTACCTACTATTGCCTCACTCACTTCCTGTCGCTCATTAATATGAACCACAATATTGCCAATCCTACCAGCAAGACCATTGAATTCGGTGACAAATGTAAAAAGTCCCTCATCTCTCTGTCTCCCCTCTTTGATTACTGTGGTATCCTGGTTCAACAGACTTTTCCTATCCTATGACAAAGCTTTATTTTTAGTTAAATTTAACAAATTCTTATATCCTCTCTCTAAAAATGCATCTCAAATTCAGCTGCTTGTTCTAGAAAAACATCTTCTGTAGTACGGAAGTAGTAATATTTGATATTTGGGGTGCATTTAACTTATGTCAATTTTTCATTCTTTTTCAGGCGTCCTTTGTCTACTTCTGCTTCTACCTCTACTGTGGAGATTGGTCTATACTGATCTCAGCTTTTGGCAGATCACAGCAGCCTCTCCATTTTTTTATTTTATTTATTTTATTTATTTAGCTTTTGTTGACCGGGTAAGTGCACTAGACAAATCCTGCCTATTTTCAGGCACGACCCGGGGGAGGGGGATACAGATGAATGCCAACTGACCTTGAACCAGATTAAGCTGTTGGTGGTATTTTTAGTGAATGAGGGAAATTTGGCCAGGACACCGGGGAAATTCCCCTACTCTTTTCGATAAGTGCCATGGGATCTTTAACATCCACCTGAACTACCACCAATCCAGGCAGATGGGACCTCGGTTTATCTGTCCCGAAGTGGTAAAGCTCTCAATTTTGACAGTCTTGCTTTAAAATATGCAATAAGCATCCAAATCATTTTATTTGAATTTTGCCAAAATGCTATTTGATTTATATGAGAGCTGGACTGTTGATATTGTAATTAACTGTGTTCACTTTCATTTTTATATTCATGACTTATGTTTATTAACAAACCTCTGTATTTATTCATGATCTCTTTCTCCCATAACCACACCACCTGATGAAGAGTTCTTACTCGAAGTGGTAGGACAGTTTCATGGTATGTGGTTTTGTCTTCACACTTTATCAAAATTTGCATTAAAGCATATAGTCTGAACATTCCGTGAATTGTTGTGTTGTTGCTTAGGAGTGCAAGCTTTTTGGACTTGGCGCCTCACTGTTGTTGCCTGTTTGGTCACTAAGGTTGAACATTTCAACTTTGTCATCATCACCCTCAATGGCCACTTGTATTAGGATGCCTTCTATTAGGCCTTCCAATGGCATGAGCTCAGGCACATCATACAGCCCCCTATCAGTGCTTAACTCATTGCCTCCAGAGGAGCTCTCTGAAGTTGCAGCACTTATCTCCTGTATACTGTTAACAGTGAATCCTGGGCCTTTCTAAGCAAAATCAAGTTATAATCAGCATACCGCAAACAAATGCTAATAGCACAAAAACCGTAAGTGCTAGACACAACGTATGAGTGGCAAAGTTGTTCAGCATAAAATTACCCTTCCAACGGTGGTATGCAAGTAATAATAGGTAATTTAGGTTTTTTCTATGCTGGTTGAAACAGCAAAACAACATATTTTTCCATTAAAAAATGCACCATAAGCCTTTTTTTGTTTGGAAATAAGTAACATATCAACATCAAATTAAGTTTCCAGACATTAGATGTAGTTTTAATAATTTGTTTGTAAAAAAAAACAGCTATTTCTGTAGTATTAAACATAATTTTTCCCTATTTTAGTCAAGGTGCATTGGTGAGGTTTGAGGGATGAATCTGAAACGTACACACCATACCATAAACAAATGCATATAACTCCTAAAGTAAACATGATACACACAATGTATCCATTTTTATGTTTATCTAGTTCACCTTACACTGTTGGTCCCTGTTTTGCTCCTGCTACCCTGTTGACTTTCACCACTGGTACCAGTCTGTTTGTTGCCAGCATACTCCAACTCTTAGCACTCCCTTGCTGTGAACTACTGTATATCTGAACTGCATCTGTAAATTGGTTTTACTACCTTGTGTTAGGAAACATTACTGCCTTTTTTGAGTTACTAAGGTTCAATCAAATGCAGCATGAAGAGGACTATAGCTATGACCATGTATGGTGGGAGTCAAGAGAAATGTTGTGAAAGGTGTGTGAGTCAATACACAGTGCACTAATTATACTGGTTCACTTGCATGGTTATGAAGCACCCTGAGACATGGAAGCCATCACTGAACTATTTCATGGCAAGGCATGGAGCGTAAATGAACACTTATGCAACATGAAAGATGTTTACATAATCTTTGGAACATGTGCTGCACTACTAAATGCATTTGAATCAAGACAAAAAGCTTTGTATATTAGAGTTAATCTACTGATGACTGTTTTCTAGCTGATATCATTAGTGTGACCCTCTGTCCAGCAACCACCTTCATCTCTGGTTACCCTGACTAGAGCACCAGCACAGGTGGCTGACACCCCCCCCAACCCCTGGGTGATGCTCCGGGATCCTCTCTGTCCAATGGTTGTGTTTGATGGGAGGAATCCATCACAGATGACATTAATATTTATTATTTTATTCTGGTTTTGGTATAGGCTAGAATGTCTTAATTCTGAGAACCAACGAACAATGCTTAATACAGTAGTGCAGCACACATTAGACTTTTCCTACTGTAGCTATGAAAGGTAATCCTTATTTACAGTGAGTTACAGGACCCAATTCATTATGGAATGACAATTCATCAATAAAGTCACATCAGCTCTACTTTAGTTAGCATGGCTCCTGTAGCTCTGCAAGTAATCGCAACACAGGTGTAAGGATCCTCTAGCCTTGTGTTAGGCTATTGTAGCCTCGGAAATATCTGTCTTTATGGCATCTCATGAGAACAAGGGAGACTAAAGGATAAGAATGCATGATTACCCTGTCTCATCCTCAAACCCTCACACTTCACTTGCTGCCATCTTCAAACAGGCAATCATCATTATCGTCACTGTACCTATAACATTTGAGCTGTCTCTCTCTTTCTTCAGATTGTTAGTTCCTGGAGACCTGCTCGTCTCTAAGTCATCCTCTTAGCACATAAGGCTTTGAAAGCCAGAAACTGCATAATTATCTGATACAGAGGTACAAAGCATTTGGGGACCACAGTTCTTCACTATCATTCCCCACACCCCAGTTTTCCTCAGGCACTCTTTGCTGGATCAAAGCGTGACTGTGACTTCAAACTTCAGGCATCAGGTAAACTTTTCTTTAAACTCTGCAGTTTAAAGTGACTTGTATTAAAGTAAATAATGTCTATGCAGGCTTTCCAGAACACATTCTTTTGTTCTGACATAAGACAGGCCAGCTTGCTTGTGTACTCTGCCATATCCCATACCTAATAGCAGCTTCATGACCTAGGGTGCCTATGCTTCGGGACTCCTCAGATCTGGTGGAAGGACATCTTCTATTGTACCTTAGTCAAGCATGTTTTCCTTTGGTTTCTCCACATGCTCACAGTGTACTATTTTCCTTGGCACTGGGACCAACCAAATCCTTACCCCCCCCCAGATCTCCCGCCATGCTTCTGGGTAACTGCAATTAGACCAGTTCACCATCAGGGTCATCCCCTTGAGAGAGAAACCCCCACAGTCCCCACATACTCCAAGTAGTCCCACTACATATTGACCATTAATTATTCCATGCTGTGGGCCTGAGGATTCTACCCACTGTTGCTGCTCCCCATGGGTCTGCTTTGTTTGTCTCACTGACTCCCAGATCTAGGTCTATCTCTACTCTGATTGTCAGACTGTCTGCCTCAGACTAAACTATAAGCTTTTCCCATTAATATTAGCTCCTTGCAAGACTCAAGCATGAGTACAATTTTTATTGTGGCATCTACAGTGCTGTCTGTCAGGCTCAGGGACTCTTTTTTACAACAAAGTTTTCTGCCCTTGGAGCCATCCACCCCTGTCTCACACATTCCTCCCCCAGGACTTAGTGGCTAGGGTGCCTCATGGACTGCCCACTGTGGCGAATCTAGAAAGGGGAGTCCCTCCTCCACTCACCCAGTATACACATGCAGAATCACCAGGCCTAAATGGCAGCATGGGCTGGGGAATAAGTCAGGCTTTATCTGATGGATCCATTTTTATGTTTTCATCCTGCCCACTTCCCTGATATCAGGTACAGCTCAAAACCAGCCTTGCATGCCGCTGACATACCCCTGCAGAGAAGCAAGCTTCCCACCTTCCTCAGTGGACACCAGAGTGGCAGATGCTGATGCCTTCCCTCCCCGATCTGGGAGCACTACTACACAGTAGTGCCTACACAGTTGTCTGGCAGCCCAGCCCAGCTCCTGAGTCTGCTTCTGAACCTGGCTAACCTGTGCAGGAGTGCAAAGCACTACCCTAAGGGCCACTGAGAAGCCCTAGGTTCAAGGACTCTTATCACATTTTCTGCTGTGATATCCCTCAGGATACTGCAGAAACCAATGCAATACAGTGACAATGATTCCAATTTATCAGGCAGTAAACTGAAATCACACACAGAGTGCTTGATCCTAGGGGATAACACTGTACTAGTCACCAACCACCTACCTTACTGTAAGGAGGGGTTTGTTCCACAAGCATTTGCTTGCAGCATCACTATCATTTTCACAGCGACAAATTATTTAGACTCAAGCAAGGGGGTCCTGACTTCAGTAAAGAAATAGTCATATGGAGCTAATGAAATGAAAGGAAAAAACATCCTGTTTTCATGCAAATGTCCTTAGTAATAATTAAGAATTCAAATTAATTTGAAGCGTTACGTAATTGAGTTTTACTGAACCCAACTGTACCTTTTTTGACTTGTGGCTGAACTTACTCTTCAAACATATCATGGAACAATCATTTATTCAGTAGAACGAAACATGAGGATTCTTCTTCGCTCTATTCCAAATACTCCTTTTGCTAGAGATTTGCACTCCAGAAGCAAGACTACTGAGTTAAATAGAGTTAAATACAAAACATTTTGGTACAAAGATATACTGAGCCACCAATACAAGTCATGGGACAAGGAGCTTGGCTTTCATTTTGACCTTAGATCACCACAATTTGTACTAATCTACAGCTGTGGCAAACACTAGGTATGTCAGAGACTTTGTACCCTATTTTATAAAAAAGGGGGTCCCTGCACCAAAGACCCAAGAGCTGCTGCAGCCACAAGGTTGTGTCAAACAGTTGACACACATATGGGGTTTAATAGAGGGATTCATCACCATCCTGTCCAATGCAACTCTAGAGAGGCCCAGAATGTAGTGGAGAATATGCCAACAAGGAGAGGACTGGGGCAGATGGAGCATGGGGGGTGCACTAGAAGTGATGGAGGCTTTGCAGCAATGTCAGGGTGCTAAGGTGGCACCCGGTGGTGGGTGCCATGCTCACTTACAGAGAGCTGATTGGCCCATTTAGAGGGGGGTTGGCAGGGACAGACCATGACCTGGCCCCAATTGGACACAGCCCTGACACCTTCCCCCTAGGTTCCACAGTCCCCAACACTGTAGGTGGGCAGGGGTGGCTGCAGGGTGCAGGTGGTAGAGGGGAATGTTCCCTGGGTACCACGACAGTTCTCTGGTACTCACACCCTGTGTGAAGGCAGACTGCTGTCCAGATACAGTGTTGGGAACTGTGGTTCCCATGGGGCAGGTGCCAGGGCTGTGTCCACCTGGGGCCGGATCAGGGTCCATCCCTGCCAACTCCCCTCAAACCAGGCTGATCTGCTCTCTGCAAGTGCACATGGCACCCCTGCTGGCTACCACCTCAGCACCCTGACATTGCTACCTTGCCCCATCACTATCTAGGGCACACTCCCATGCTCCTTTTGCCCCTGATCCCCTCCTTGCAGATCCCACTCCCAATTGCCATGCTGCCCATCAGTGGCAAATGGCCCCTAGACTATATCTTGGCTGGTCTACAGTCAGCCTTCTCTTGTGACCATGGCGGTGATCTGAAATTCCCAAAATGGGGATGGTGCAGCCCCACTATGGCATACATCCTCTTGTGACCTGGCAAACGGCCACTTCTGCCACAAGGGTGGTGCAGGGTCACTTTGGTGCACAGCATCCCGATTTTGATACAGTCTGCATTTGCAGTTCGGGACTGGTGCAAACTTTGATGCAAGGTGACACTTACATCACAGTTGTTTGGCGCAGGCACCTTGAATCAATGATTTTGTTTTGAAAATCGAGCTCAGGATTTTAAAACAAGACTGTCAGCATCTTATATGATTTAGATTTGGTAATTTTCCCCGTATTTAGATAATTGTAATTTTGTTCAAGTAAGTGAAAAACCTGTAGTTGTTGCCGATTTGTCTCTGGTAGACAGAGCACAATGCACATAGTACTGTATGTGCCTGTCTACTCAAAAGAACAAATGAAAAATGTTTCCTTCCAGCAGAAGCATGAAGCAGTTAAGTCAGCATTTCAAACTTTAAAAAAAATGAAACAATCTTCATACGAGAGAGCTCTACCTTGCAGAGACAGCAGGCTAGCTTTTCAAACCTTGTGATTTATGAGCATTAAGTTTGCAGAGATTCATGTAACTCATTTCTAGTTGCAAATATGCATGCTCGATATTTGCAACTGAAGCATTTGCACTTGGACATTTCATAGGTACATAGAAACATATTATACCCATTAATTGTAAGCAGAATACAAAAAGATATCATGTTTTAAATTAAACTTTTGTAACCATAGCCCTTGGGGGTTTATTCAAAATAGCAAAGGGGCCAGCCAGAGTTTCATCAGTTAACATGTGGTACTGCTGCAAGTTTGTTTCAGCCATGTTGGTGAAAAGGTACAGCCCTTGCTCTTCACACTACTTTGCCTGGCCATTTTACCCCAAGCCATGATCTTTAATTTGCCCAGCCCGGTTCATCCAATATATTTAAAAAAAAATGTATTATTTACTGGTGGTTATTCAATGCACACATGCTTCTGCACATGCAGGGCTGTACCTCCCTTCCTCCACACTACCTAATGCAGCACACATGGTGCCCCTTAATTCTGCTGCTGGTTACCTGGGGGTGGAGGGATTTGGTCTGAAGAAACTGGCTGGTGATGAGTAATGCATTCCTACCATTCTTGTAAAATGACCAACTATTGGACCATGTAGAAAGAGGCCCATGTGGGTGGCTAGCATCATCACTTCCTCACAGCACATTTGCCATTTTCTGGGCAGTGTGTGGGCAAGAATCAAGCAGACCAATTAAGTTGTAATCAGCACAAAGACAAAGATGGACCAGCACTACCAGCTGCACACACTGACACTGAAATGGCCTTTGGGCTGGTAGCAACAGGCAGCCAGTGCCTAGCTAGGGGCTACATTAGTTAGCATAAATAAATATTATATGTGGGACCTGGAGAGGAGGGAAAAAATTAATGGGTGCACTGTGGGTAGGCACAGTCACCCACTCAGATGGCTCCTCTGTTGTTACAGGAGTGAATTAGACTAGGCACAGGCAGTTACTACCTTCGGGGCAAAAAAACATAGGACACATAAAAGAAATATTAATATTTTATGTCTGATATCCAGAAAGGAAGGCAAAAATGGGCTGGTGCACTTATACTGAGTCTAGTCTACACACTCACTCAAATGGCACCGCCATCACCATCGTTATCAATCAAGTGACTGATCACCCAGACTGAGGAGATGAGGCTGATTGTCCTGCTGCTGCACAACAGCACACACTGAAAAGCAAAAACTTACTCTGCCACAAGTGAATAAAAAATAAATAAAAACTTTGATTAAGAATCTGACATGGACAACCCAGTGACTTGGAGGGCTGAGGCACTAGGTGTCTCACCTCCTGGTATGCCAGCAACCCTGTTTGGGAAAAGACAAGGGTCTTTTGGGGGGTGGCAGGGAGATGGAGGACTTAGTGTCCTTAGGAATGCTCAGGGAGGGCACTATGCATGTCCCTTCAGGGCTTCAGGGGCCACCACGTAGAGGAAACCAGGAAGTAGCATGGTGGGATGCAAGGGGGAAGGTCTCCCACCAGCAGATGTCGGGCAGTGTCTTTACAGAGGAGGTGTATGAACAAAGTGTCATTGCATGTGGTGGGGCCTTAGGGGTAAAAGTTGGTGGAAAAAAAACAACAACAGCTTAATTATAGCCTGACCCACTGCAGCCCCCAAACTGGTGACTGGTCACCTCCAAAGGTCCTGTGGCAGAGGACAACCAGAGCAAGATGGTAAGTCTCAGGGAAAACAGGTAATGCGGTTGGGGGGGGAGGTGACAGCCCAGATGTGGGCAGGATGGGTGAACAGGCAATAAACTAGTGCTAAAAAAGGTTCTGACTAGAAGAAAAAGAGAGTATACCAAATTAGAAAGAAAGAAATTACTATCACGTAGCACTGTGTGGGGCTACTGCAGAGTGGGGTGCTCACTGAGGAGGCTGAGTGACTGTATCTTTGTACAAGTCTTCTACAGTGCAGAAAAAAAAACCTAGCACCTACCCTGTCTCTTACACAACACAGCATGAAAGTGAAAATATTTGAAGAAAAAAACAAGTAGCACCTATGATTTATTTCATTAGTCACTAGTCAGTGACCTGACTACTGCTAATCACAGTCACAGATAGTCAAAGTGGGAAGACAGAATCACAGAGAGACTGAGAAAGAGAATTAATTCATTAATTTAAAACAATTGTCAAGATAGACTAATCTCTCACTGTTTCTGTTTTGTCTGAGTCTCGCTAATAAATAAAATATCAAGAAGACCATTTAATTTTTCTATGAATTGCAGTTCATGCGTACTAGCCAGCAATGCCTCTCACCCAACCCTCACTGGTTTTGTACCCCAGACCAGAAGATGTAGTTTGCTGTGCACTTAAATTGTGTGTTTCAAATGCAGTTGTGATTATTCTTGTGTTCACACTCAATGCACCTACTAAGCGCCTGGATTTGATGCACCCATTAGTGCATTATTATCATGTTTGGGAATAAATTTCACCGTGTTCATAACTATTCAGTGCACCCACTAGTGCTGCCTTTATTGATCTGTTTTGGGAATAAATGTTCCTTTGTTCACAACTACTTAATGCACCCATTAAGGCATTATTGACCTGTTTGGGAATAAATTGCCCTGTGTTCACAACTCCTGAACTCAATGTACCATTAGTGTATTATTGACCTGTTTGGGAATAAATGTCTGTGTTCACAACTGCTGAACTCGACTCACCCATTAGTGCATAATTGGCCTGTTTTGGAATTAATTTCCTGTGTTCACAACTACTTAAAGAAAAACAGCATGTTCAGCTGTTACTGTGCCAGGTGCTGTGCAGCCCATAATTAGGGGTTTTAGCCATAAGAGAACATTTTAGTTACTGTTTCTTAGTAAAATCCATTAACTATTTCACCAGCACAACTTCCAATATACAAGGATGACCATAACGACTCACACACAGAAGCCTGCTTCCTGTGCACTCAATATGCAAATATGTGCTGCCAACCTCTGCCGTTAACACACATTTGCATACTGAGAGTAAAAGAAGCCAGTTTCTATATACAGGATGGCTGTGGTTATCCCTGTATTGTATTATAGACCCAAAAACACATCTGTGTTTTTGATTCTAAGTTTTTTTAATTCATTTTACCAGGAGAGTAGACTGGATCAAATGACCTTTTTTCAGCCACGCCTGGGGAAAGAGAAATGTTTGAAGTACAAAGACAGATGTCTAATAAACATAAAATGCAATAAAAACATGAAACACACTATTTTAACCTTAAACATGTGTATACAATACATATGATACACATTAATACAATCAACACCTTCAATTACCAGTCAAAAAAAACCCCTAACTAAATAATAAATAAATAAATAATCAGTATTAACTTTAGTAGTATTACAGCTATCCTCCAGATATATACTGTTTTCATCCTAACCTGGAAAATGAAAATAAAAGACTAGAATTTCCATGTTCTGACCATCAGAAAAAAAAATATTAATAATAAATCCTTGATCTCAGTCTAACATCCCAACTCTGTATCCAGACTCCCTGGGCCTCTCTTTCTTAAAAAATATTCCCCCCTACCATGGCTAGATCCACAACCCTACACTATCCTCAAGCCATAAACAAACATTTCTGAAGGTAGACTGTTACTAAAATTTACACTAAATTCCTAAGAAAAAATGATTGCAGACTACTCCACTAGGAAGTAAAGTGATCTATACTTTTAAAAACAATGTTGTAGGACTTTTTACCTACTGCATGTTCTCTCCCATTTCCCCTATGATACCTCCCCATTTTTGGTGACAGGCACTGCTGTACCTTTTCTAGAATCAATCAAACAACGGTAAGTTTATTGTATGTTTGTACTAAAGGAAAAGGTAATTAAATGTGATCTTATTTCAAATGGTGCCCTACCCATCAATTACAAAAACACACACATTTCATAATTTGTAATTATGTATTTGTATTAATTGTTTTACTGAGATAAATTCCATCAAGCAAAGCTCATTTTCAAGAAGACTTCGTGATAAGATAGCACAGAACACAGCTATAGCTGTACAGAAATCTTTGCTTACATAGTACAATGACAATATTGTGTAGTTCATGTTAAGAATACATGGCTATACAAATTAGCATTGAGGCAACAAGACATTATAAATAATACAGTGCATGTAATTATAAGGCCACAACTTTAGAAAACAAGTTGACTTCCAAGAAAATGCTCAGTGAACACTGTGATGATAGCAATATGGACAGTAGTTTTCATGAGTGTCAGTATTTACAATTGTTAGCGAAATGTTTAGCAATTAGATCTTTGAAAACAGTACAGCTTAAATCCCCTGCTCTTTTCAGATTGGCTTAGAGACATAGAATTTGATGGCAGATAAGGACTGCATGGTTCATCCAGTCTGCCCATTTCTCCCTACCTACACCATTACTGCAGACCATGGACGTTCTACAGTTCTTTCTCCTTCCCCCCTTCCTTTCCACTATGATTCCCTTGTGCTTATCCCACGCATTCTTGAATGCCACTACACTTTTCACCCCCACCACATCTGCTGGAAGGCTGTTTATGGAATCCAGCACTCTCTCTGAGAAGAAGTACTTCCTTACATCTCTTGTGAATCTCCCCTCCCGGCTTCATAGCTTGTACCCTCATTGTTCTTGATCACCTTCTCTTCTGAAAAATACTTCCCTCCTGTACCTTATTTACATCCATGAGGTATTTAAAGGTCTCTATCATATCCTCCCATCTCCCTTCTCTGTTCCAGGGTGTACATGTTGAGGTCCTTCAGATTTTCCTCATACAACTTTTGATGCAGACCCTGCACCATTTTAGTTGCCTTTCTCTGGAATAGACTTGGTTGCAGTTTATTTCAGTTCTTAGGAGTATTATAATATACCAAATGTCATTTACCCAGAGTGCATGCTAACTCCAGGTAGCTATAAACTCTGCTAAGAAGAGCTTTTAATCAAATATGCTGGATTGCTGTTCTTAAATACAATTGTAAATATGTCAAGGCATATCATTTCCCATGGCCCTGTATTACCATAAGTAAAAATTTTTCCTAGTTTTCTAGCATTGGAGGAGGACTATTTCAATGCATTGTAGAGTAAGCAATCATGGGTTCTAGGAAGCAGTCCTGTAATGAAGTGAATTGCTCTGTGATAAAGCACATCTAACTTTGTAAGAAGCAAGAAGGTTCCATTCATATTAATGCCATTCTACATAATCTAGTTGAGAAAGAAAAGTAGCATATACCAGCCTTGTTGTGGCATCAACGGCAAATCAAAACCCATTCCTATAAAAAAAAAATCCCAATCTAAACCTGAGCTTTTTGTGGAGCTCCTGAATATGTTTGGTGAAATACATCTTATCAATCAGAAAACCAAGTTATTTGCTGTTTATGAGCATATAGCCTCTAGTTTGATGACACATGTGTTAGTGTTAACCTTGGCTGCTTCAGCTTGTTTCACTTTACTGGCTGCTAACTGCATATTTTTTTGTTTTCAAGGCATTTAGCAGCAATATATTTCTGAATAGTTTCTTCTGTGTCAAAGGTAGATTGCAAGCTGCTTTTCACTGAGGCAACAGATGGAGTACTTATGCAATGGCCAGTGTCATCTGCATAAACATTAAACTTAGTATCATTCATAGCTCCCTCATGATCATTTATACACATCATGGACAAAAGTGGTCCAGATCTAGAGCCCTGAGGGATTCACATGTAGACAGTAGAACAAGTGGAGACAAGAACTTTAACTTTTACCATCTGTAGGTGATTGTTTATATAATTTGAGAACCAAGGTACTGTAATACATGATGTGGGCTGATCCTAAATTTCATTAATTTACAGAGAAGCACAGTATTCTCAGCTGTATCAAGAGTCTTGCGGACATCAAAGAATAAAGCTCCATAGCTCAGTTTGTGATGGAGGGTAGTCAGGAAATCATCAGTTACCTTGACTAAAGCAGATGTTGTGCTGTGTTTGGCTCTGAAGCCAGATTGTAGTGGAGTTATAATGTTGTTTATATCCTGGCTAGAGTGGCACTGCACATTTAGCAAGCACAGACAGATTTGAAATGTGCCTATATTATTCACCTCAGATCTTGTACTGGAAGTTCCCTGAAAAAGAGCACATGTGTTCAGTGCATTAACCCAGTTAATAGATAAACAAATAAAATATGTACATCTATATCATCTATATCTATATATCTATATATATCTATATATCTATAGCTATATATCTATATCTATCTATATATCTATATCTATATCTATATCTATATCTATATATATATATACAGTATATATATATATATCTATATATCCATATATCTATATCTATATATCTATATCTATATCTATCTATCAATCTGTCACCAGATTTAAATAGTAGGTCAAGTGTTCGGTTTTCCAAATAGTAGGCAATGTATTTGTGACAAGAGAAGGGTTATACTGTATATAATGGGTCCACATTGTCAGGGCCAGAAGATTTTTCAGTTGCCATTTCATTTAAGAGTTTAAGGGCTTGTTTTTTTTTTTTTTTTTTTTTGCAAGCTTATTTTGAAACATACAGTAAGTAGAGGATGGTTCCAGTATCTGTGATATTACATTTAAGGCATGCTGAATGCTTTCCAGACTGACCAAAACCTAAGCCTGTAGATGCAAACAGAGAATTAAAAAGTTCAGTTATTTTGCATTTATCTATACTTTTCTCTTCATTGATTTGTAGTTGCTGGGGCATCACTGATGGGGTAGATTTGCCTTCGAGCACTTTTACAATATGTCAGAATTTGTTTTTATCTCTCTCATTCTCCTCTGTTTTTTTAGGCTAATACTTGGATTTTGCCAGCCAGAAGAAATCAGTACTGTACATAAGCTTCTCTTTTGCTTAAAGGCAATCTAGTCATGTTACATTTTTGTGGATCTAGTAGTGACCCATTAGTGATCCCTCTCAAGTAATTCCACTTTTAATTCAAGTGGGGACTGTAGGCATCACCTATGGTTAACAACCATCCAAGTGATTACAACATTTTTGTTAATTATAGAGAGGAGGAGATCATTCAAATATTTAGCTGCTTCATCCTCCTGTAGGGAACAGGATCAGCCTGAACCAATTAGCACTAGCTAGATCATGCAGAACTGCTTGCTCATTAAAGTTCTTTAGGTTTCTTGGTTCAACATATACATATCTTGAGAGCATACGTTGACTTTTTAATGTCTGTTATGCATGTCAAAATGTTATGATCACTAAAGTGTCTAACAAATATCAATGCATACATTTCTGTAGTCTGTTAACCAATATGATGTCAAGAAAAGAAGAGTGAGCAGTTGTTTTTTTAGTTTATTGTATTGGCTTCTTAGATGAGTTGGATCAATCCACAGTCATTACTGGTTAGTTTCAAATGATCAGATTTAGACAACAGCCAATTCCAATTTAGGTCTCCCATGACAGTAGTTTCATTATTGTAAGCTATTAGAAAGGAGGATAATTGCTCCAGCACTTCACTGCCTAATCTGGGCAGCCAATAACAATTATAGTTTTTTGGTTTGATAGAGTAATATTTATAGAAAGACATTTAAAAGATTTTAGGGCAAACAAATCAAAAAGGGGTGCTGACCTCAGCTTGTTATTAACAAAATTAACCACACCACCACATCTAGTATGGTGGTCAAGTCTGAAGAGATTGTAGCCCATAATAGAAAGTTTGCTATTATTAAATTGTGTTTTTTAGCAGGTTTAACTGATGGCCAGTACATCCATCATTGCATGTGTAACCCAGGATCTAATAACATCTGTTTTTAAGATCATACTATGTGCAGTAGCCATTAATTATTTAATGTCACTGCAGTAAGATAGTGTAAATCAGAGCTTGTAAAACGGTAATTATCATGCCCAGGGTTTACAGTATTGGGAACAGTTCTGTCTTAGCAGGGTTGAGCAGCAGCCAAATGAAGGCCATCTAGACTTATTTCTTTGAGACATTGCTCAATGCTCAGTACTAGTGACACCTTGTTAGGAGCAGAAGGCAGGTACAATGATGTATCATCTACATAACAGTGAAACTCTATGCTGTACGATCTTATAATCTTACACAGCAGCAGCAGCATGCACACCTCAAATAATATGATACTACAGGACATATTTCTGAGGGTATCTGTAGTCAACAGCAACTAGGCATGCCGGTATGATCTGGGTACTACTGACTGCTACCTCCCACTGGGGAACATCTAGAACCATTTGAGAACAGTGCTGGACAGCACCTCAAGCCCCTTGACCCTATCCAGCAAATCCACAAGAGCCACAATGTCAAAATCTGATGACAGACCAAGGAGAATCAGAATAGACATTTCTCATTCCCAATCCCCAGCTAGGTGCAGATCATTGCAAACTCAAATAAGGGTCAGTTTAGTGTTGTGTTTACATTGGTAACCAGACTAAAATTGCTCAAAATTCTCTCTAGGTGATCCGCTAGCTAGCTGAACTGACACCACTTTTCCAACAACCTTTGTTAACAAGGGAAGGTGGGAAATTGGTTGATAATTGTCAAGGTCTTCAGGTCTTATGACACCTTCTTAAGCAAGTCTCACAACCACTTCCTCCAAGGGTGCTGGGAGGGTACTCTAATGCAAAGAGGCATTGTAAATACCTGCCAGTTGTGGTAACAATTTAACCAACTCATCCTTGAGCAGGTGGATTGGGTGCAGGTCCCCATATAGAAGCTGTACTGCACAGACCAGTGGCCACCCTAAGAGCATCATCATTAGAGCTGGACAGACCATGCATCAATGGCCTGGTATCCAATCCTCTGTTACAGTCTACCTAGACTCTAGAGTGACACTAGGCAGCTGCCTCATCATACCCTCCCATACGTGCAGCAGAGCTGTCAGCATCAGGAAGACTACATATTGCTGTTATAGGGCCTAGCCATATCTAAGTTTTGGGAGGACTCTGTACTATCATCTTTTCCTTTCAACAAGTCTGTTGCAACAGCAATACCCTAATACTATCCCATACTATACTTTATTTTCCTCTTAGTTCAGTCAGATTGGCCACCTGCCGAACTTCACCCCCATCTCTCTATCTTATATGCTTTTATTTTCACCTTTCCTATTCTAGTCCTACCCAGAAACATTTCAAGTTGAAAAGAAAATGAACAAGATAAAGTGCATGTGGTTGTATTAAGAATGAAATATTCTTGGAAAATTAAAAACAACTGGAACCAGAAGGGTTAAAAACTATGCCTTGCAGCTATGCTGCTATCTGAACTGTTTATTTTAAGAGTTCTATACCTTATAAAGAACAGCATTAAAACCTGCATAAAATATCTGTTGGTAAAAATATGAATTGAAAATTATTTGCTGGAGAAGCATCTAATGAGGTTGCTGCTACAGGTTCTACAAGTGAATGAATGCATTGTAGCCAAGGCCCCTGGAATTCTGCGGTTCTGCGGTTGCGGAATTTGCCGCAGAATTTGCATCATTCCGCAGAATATATATAGTGCCATATAATTCATTGTTTTTGGTGAATTTTCATATAAATATACTGTTTTTCTATAGTGTCAGGCTTTCTTTCTTTCCCACCTTGTTTATCCTGAAGCCCCTCCTCTATGCTCAGCATATGATGTCATCAATGACATCACATCACATTTAGCCAATGACAGGACTGCATTCTGCCAGAGAAATGAACAAAATCATGCCACAGAAATCAGAAAATGCTGTCACAGAAGTCAAGGAGCCCTGCCGCAGAAATCAGCAAATTCTGCTGCAGAACACCAGGGGCCCTGATTGTAGCAAATGAAATGCATTCTAAGAGACAGTGAAAACTGTTAGGAGTAAGGTACAGGTGCTAAAAAGTTATGCATGTACTTGCCAAAGCTTCTGTGAGTCAAATGGAGCAAGGGGCGCAGTTAAATTACTAATGTGCTGCTTTCAGCTGTTTTATTTTTCTTTTTAAAAGTAAAGTTCTTATACAATTCTGTCCCTAAACATCACATAAAAGATTGAGTTTACCTTCCACAGATTTTCTAACAGATACTGAAGGACACTATTGCTGGCAAGTTCCTAAACAAACAAGAAGTTAAAATGTAGGGCCACGCCCCAAATGCTCCAGCTTCACTTCTCTTTTGTAACATTGTTTTTTTCTTTTTCTTTCAAGCATAAAAAGAGTCACATTTGATAAGCCTGCTGTTAAAGAAGCATTATAGTTGTTTTATTTTTACACACGACTCTATTGGTATTTAAAATAAAGCTGGAAATATATTTACCGAGGTGCCAGGATCTGTTGTATGTTGTCTTTGTGGTTCCTATAGTGGAGGGCTGGCCACAATGTCAGCTCCTTTATTCTGTTGACTAGCTCTTGATATCACCAGGTGGGAGGAGCTAGAGTAACTAGTCATCCAAACATTTTCATTTCCCTTCAGAAATATCATTATTGTTACTTATAAATACTAGTTGTAGCTTTATAATATGTCTTTATCAAACAAAGTCTCAAATCCTAAAAAGCATGCTGTAATAAAAACTTGATTTTGTGAAAGCAGGAATAATCACATGATCTCCATGGGGTGGGTATAAAAACCCTAGAACAGAATTGCTCTAGAGATGTTCAGGTAAGTGTTTTGCTGACCTAGAGATGCTGGGCAAGGCTTCACACCTTGTGCAGAAAATCCTGAACTGATTTGGGAAGATTTGAAGATTTGTGAATCTTCCTGCTTGCAGCACAAAATGCAAGTGCTTGTTATTTTTTTTATTTTATATTTGAAAAGTCATTTATTTTATTTGTATTCTTTTGGCTCCTTTATAATAAACATCACACTACAGTGTGTTAATCTTATATATCTGTGTGAGTGTCCAGCTGTCTTCCCACACCAATACACTTGCCACATATGAGGGATTGGAGCAGGGGCACGTACTACTTGTCTGGTTTTCCCTACAGGCTGGAAAGGAGTGTGAATCAGGTTAGGGAGGTAGAACTAAAAGGATGGAGTTGGGCAGGGGAAGGGGCTGATAAATCTTCTACTAAATGGGGGACCATAGATGTGTGGCCCTTAAATAGATAGAAATCTTTATTTTTAGACAGGATAAGGACTGTTAGGATTGCAATGGGTCTTTTTTTCAAAGTTGTTCTGTGATTAAGTATATTACAATGACTTTGACATTCACAGATAGGAGGGCAAACTCATTACATTAGTATCAATGTTGGCAGATTCTAGTACAAATGCAGTATGGACCAAAACAGCAGATGCTGATTTAAGAAAGGCTGTTACACTGTTAAAGGATCACTCAGGCAGTCAATTTTAATTTAGTTACACTTACAATTGTCAGTGACTTCTGTTTGTAGTATGTTCTAAATTTACAGTTTTGCTCCTACATGATGCAGGAGACAAGGAGTTGCCAGTTTTAGAGATGAAGTAATTGAGAGTCAATTTTCTATAGCTGGTTTAGGCCCTGGGTGGACATGGAGGCACCTATGTTTGATCTCTCGCACATGATACTTGTTTTTGGAAGAGTTGTTTGCAGTTTTGGTATCCGGTTATCTGGCCCCTTAGTATTTTGTAATCTGTGATTGCCTTAGATTTTGCCCTGCTGGTTTTGAGATAATTCCAGTTTAGTATACTGAGAACTTTACAGTGGTGAGTGTGGTATTGACATCTGAGGACAAATCTTGCCATCTTATGGTAGATTACTGTATGTCCAGTCTTTCTAGTATGTGGTTGTTCACATACTTATAGACTATGCATCCATACTCTGGAATTGGCAGCTGTAGCTTGGTGATTAGAGTCACTCTGTCTTTTTTGGGTATGGTGTAGGCATGTGTTCCTGGAGCTTGGCAAGGATAGGGAGAAGAGATATTGGCTAGTAATTTCTTGGAGTAGAGGGATCACCACCTTTAGGGAGGGGTAGGACAGTGGCATGCTTCCAGGCAGCTGGGACAGATGAAAGTGAGAAGGAGAGGTTCAGGAGAGAGGCCACGGGGGAGGAGAATGCGTTGGCAGATAGATAGATAGAGGATCTTGGCGTTTAACCCATCAGGGGAATTACTTTTGGATGGGTTTAAGGCAAGGAGAGCTTCCAAGATGGCAGATGGGGATACCGGGGAGAGGGAGGGCAGTTGGGGTATGCATCAATTGGAGGGGTGAGGGGAAAGGAGGAGGAGGGGTGGGGAGTGAGAAGAGAAGGGCAGAGATACAGGAGGTAAAGTAGAACTAGAGCTTGTGCAAGAGTGCAAGGATGGACATATTGCTATGATATTGGATTTTAAGAGGTATGAGGTGTGTCACTGTCAGTCTAATGCAAGGCAGTCTGCAAGGGGCTCAACAGTGACAGACCAATAATCAGCCATACTGACCCATGACACTCTTCCTGTCTTGCTTTGCTGGGCAGAAACTATGTGTAGTTCAAAGAAGAGAGCTGCTGAATCATAGGGTGGGTCTTTCCTTTGAGCTCAATAATGCCACCTTGCAAGCAGAGCTGCTCAGTATCGTGATCAGTTTGCTGTGGTTCTCCCCTAGTGTTGTATAGCACCAACACTGGGGTGCCCAATCCCCAGTGTTGGTACCTGAGATAAAGAAAATCATCCCTCAATCCTTCCCACCCCTTCTTTCTTAATTTTCTGACACTGAGGTGTAGAATCCACGGTGCAGCTAGTACTCCCCACACCACCAGTTTTTACTGTGCAGCTCCAGGAGTCCACTCCCAGTGCCGCCAAACACAACACCAACACTAGGGTGCCCAATACCTAGTGTCAGTACTAGAAATAAAGAAAAACATCCTTCAAATTCTTTTTTAATTTTTATACAACCTGTAAAAAAGAAGACCATCCATCGATGTCTGTCGCACTGCTGGCCCACCACCACCATTATTCTGCCTCCACCTGACCTTCTCATTCAGCAACCCCCATCCCACACCCCCTTATCCCTTACTTGGTGTCCAACACTGTAATCCTCTCTGATAATTTATTGCTTACTCTGGTTCTGTCTAGATCTATGCTTGAGTAAAATTATAACCTATGTATATACTGTTTAAACTTGCTGTGTTCTTTATCCATGATTCTATCAATTACCCAGGTACTTGACTGTGGGCATAATTTGTCTAAAACTATTGTACCCTGGTCATGGGCAAAACTGTCTACACCTATGTACCCTGGTCTTGCCTTAACTTATATGTCTCTAATGTGTTTATGACTTGTTAGAAGTTGTCTGTGACCTACTCACCTCGGGGGTGCCTAACTATAAAGTTATAAGTTATATTATGACCTACTACTCCTTTGGACAATGTTACTACTCCCATATGTTATTATATTGTCATGATGTACTTGCATCCTTCAGTACAATTTTCTGTATCCCTATGTTGCATTCTCCTGGGTCGTTCCTGAAAATAGGCATAATACTTGTCTAATGTACTTACCCAGTCAACAAAAGCTAAATAAATAGCTTTTTATGTTGCTTGTATGCATGCACAAGAAACAAGTTGTGGCAGCTTGCTGTAGAAACAGGTTGTGGAGGTGCGGCACTGTTGTGGCCATTGCCCCCACTGTCTTTGGAGGCTTGGCCCATGTTCCCCAGTGGGGTGGCATGCTGCTGCTGACACTAGTTCAGCCAGCATGCCACCACCTTGAAACATTTAGGCCGCTGCAATCAAGGCCACCTCGTCATAGCAGCGTCATCCTCTGCAACGAGGGTACGACCCCTCATTGCAGGGCTTACCAATGGGGCACCCAACCCCCATTGGCTTCAGTCCCCCCTTTCCCTAGCCAATGGGGGAACCCACTTCCCATCGGCATACATTCCCCCCTACTTTTGTTCCGTGCCAAGGGGGGGTGCGCAATCTCCCTCGGCTCTTGTGTCCCCCCCTTAAGTATATGCTGATGGGAGTGCCCAATCCCCCATCGGCTACAGATTCCCCCCCAAAACACTCAGGTGGCATGCTGGGAGCCCACCCCAGTGTGCTAAATGCCCATGAATAAGAAAAACCATCCCACAATGTTTTTTTTTAAACCTGTTAAAAAAGAAAACAGTCCCTCGCAGTCTCCCTGTTCCTGCCCCAACCTGCGGCCACCCTCCATGTGCCCTGCCTCCCCACACCCCCCTCACCCCATACTTACCTCCAGAGCCCAGCGCAATGATCTTTGGTGGACCAGGAACACATCTGCACTCTTCAAAGCAGGCCATGAACTGAGGAAATACTGGTAAGCTGTATAATGGCATAAATAGGGTTTTTTTCAACTTTGGTGCATATCTCAGGCATTTATGGGAATTCTGGCACCAAATTTTCAACATGGGGTTATTGGGACCTCTCCTCAAGAATTCAGCCACTGTCATGGCATTATTCAGTCCAGAAAGGTGATTTCATGGTCACTGAGAGGAATCACGTTTTGGACTGAGTAACGAAATGACAGTGCTAGTGTTCATGAGGTGGGCTCTCAAGAAGCCTATGTTGCAAATTTGATGGGAAAAATCAAAATAATGACTATTTTATGATCGTGTGTTGTGCAGTTGATATGTATGCTGGTAACTTTGCGAATTTGTAATATTTTCACTCCAGATTTTTAACATTGGCATTTTTATGCACCTCCTTATGAACAGTATAGCTGTCATTTTTCACATCCTGGCCAAAATGAGTTTTCACACTTGTGGAGCAGAATAGCTCAGTTGCTGTGGGAAATCAGTGTTCGGGACACATTAAGAAAATCACAGTGACACTGTTCTTGAGCAGAGGTCCTAAAATGCCTGTGTTGAAAATGTTGTGATGAAAGTCCATAAAATGACTGTGCTACGAGTGTGCATTGTGCAGTTTCCATGCACACTTGTAACTTTGCAAATCAGTAATATTTTCACGCCAGATTTTCAACACTGGCATTTTCACACCTCCTTATGAACAGTGCAGCTGTCATTTTTCACATCCTGGCCAAAATAAGTTTTCACGCTTCCAGTGCAGAATAGCGCAGTCACTTTGGGAAATCCGTGTTTGGGACAGATTAAGATTGAGTGAGAGAGAGGGAGTGACCGAGCTCAACTGAGCTCTGTTGGGACTGCTGCAGATTTCATTGTGGGCAGAAAAAGGCACCAATGCAGGCAGGGGCCCAGTACAAAAGGGCAGCCTGCAGCACCGGGAGAAACAATGAGCGAGTGAGGGAGAGGGAGTGAGCGACCTCAACGGAGCTCTGTCGGGACTGCTGCAGATTTCTTTGTGGGCAGAAAAAGGCATCAATGCAGGCAGGAGCCCAGTACAAAAGGGCAGCCTGTGGCAGTGGGAGAAACAGAACGAGTGAGTGAGAGAGGCTGAGTGAGCGAGCTAAATGAAGCTCTACCGGGACTGCTGTGGAATTCTTTGTGGGCACAAAAGGGCACTAATGCAGGTATGAGCCCAGTGCAGAAGGGCAGCCTGCAGCACCGGGAGAAATGGAATGAGTGACTGAGAGAGGGGGAGTGAGCAAGCTCAACAGAGCTCTGTCAGGACTGCTGCAGATTTCTTTGTGGGCAGAAAAAGGTGCCAATGGAGGCAGGAGCCCAGTACAAAAGGGCAGCCTACAGTGCCAGGAGAAGCAGAATGAGCGAGTGAGAGAGGAGGAGTGAGCGACCTCAATGGAGCTCTGTTGGGACAGCTGTGAACATCTTTGTGGGCAGTAAAAGCCACCAACACAGGCAGGAGCCCAGTACAAAAGGGCAGCCTGCAGCGCTGGGAGAAACAAAATGAAAAAGTGAGAGATGGTGAGTGAGCGAGCTTAACAGAGCTCTATCGGGACTGCTGCAGATTTCTTTGTGGGCAGAAAATGGCACCAACACAAGCAGGAGCCCAGTACAAAAGGGCAGCCTACAGCGTCAGGAGAAATAGAACGAGCGAGTGAGAGAGGGGGCATTAGCGAGCTCAATGGAGCTCTGCCAGGACTTTAGAGCTCAGGGTCCTCTGTGGTCCTATATTACAGCTGGGTCTCTGGAATGGACACAAAGCAATGCTTGGATACTTTTAGGATTGCTGTAATAATACAGATTTAGTTGTTCTGTTTATTTCTCTAACTGAGCTAAGTACTAAGCTATGCTGTTATATTTGCTGTAATAATACAATGGATGTCTTGGGGGGGTTCTTAGTTCTTAGGCATGGCACTTTCACTTCCAAATACCTAAACAGCACATGTAAGCAAGCAACATTCGGCATTGACAAATGCTTGTTCTATTATGTGACTGCCTCCTCATTGCTGAGTTTTTGCACTGTCTATATATCTTTGTAACCTCCCGGATCGTACCTGAAAATAGGCATATATTTGTTCAGTTGCTTACTGTACCTGGTCAATAAAATCTAAATAAATATAAATAAGCATCTTCACTCTTCAACGCCGGACCGGGAACTGAGGAAATCATTTACGCAGTTCAATGTGTTTCAATGGGTTTTGAACTTGTCCTTAAGACTTGACTATTTTAAAATACTTTTTCCACAAAAACTTTTCAATATGGCCTTTTTGGGACCCCACCTCATGAGCAAGGGTGATGAAATTATGCAAATCCTTCCTGAAAGGTGATTTTGCAGTTGCTATGTGAAATCATCTTTTGGGCAGGATTTGAAAATTGTCTCCACCTTGTTCTTGAGGTGTGGTCATAAGAAGGCTATGTTGAAAATTTTGGGTAAAAATATTTAAAAACAACAAAGCTATGCATGTATGTTGAACATTTTCAATGCACACTTGCAACTTCAGTAATTTTGAATATTTTTACTCCTATTTTCAACATAGTAATTTTTTCACACCACCTCATGAACATGACAGATGTCGTTTTCCAAATCCTGGTCAAAATGTGTGTTCGCATTTGTGGTGCAAAATCACCTATTGTGCAGGATCTGAAAATGTTCTTCCCCCTTGTTCAAGAGGTGGGATCCTAAGAGGCTATGTTGAAAATCTGGGATAAATATATTAAAAAACAACAAAGTTATGAGTATATGTTGAAATTTTTAACACACAATCATGGCTTTGGTCATTTTAAATATTTTGACTCCAAATTTTCAACATAACCATTTTTTTCATACCACTTCATAAACGTGGCAGCTATCATTTTTCAAATCCTGACCAAACTGTATTTTGACACTCATGGTGTGAAACTACATTTTGCAGATTTTGGTCACTAATGTTCAGCATATCCCTTATGTTACCCCATCTCCTGAATATGATGGGTGCTACTTTTCAAATCCCTTCTGAAGCTTGTGTTCATAGTTACACTGCAAAATCACCTTTCAGATGGTATTTAAAAAATTCCACCAGTCTTGATTATAATATCAAGTCATAAAAAGACTGTTCTAAATTTGGTGTCAAAATGTGGGAGCTGACTAAAATTAGATATTGCCTCTCAGCTGGCCTATCCTGAGTAAATACAATCTAAAATGCGTAAAAGCAGGACACCACTGAAAATGCGATACTGTATCTCATCTGGTCTTACTTTGGTAAATATATGGTAAAAATGTCTACAAGCAAGACCCGGTATGACAGCAATGCAAGTGACGAACATTCAACATTGATAAATGCTTGTTTTAATTAGCTGTTACACCCTCTATTTTTCCCAACCTACTGCCATTTACCGGTTTCCTCACCTTTCATCCTCCTTCTTTATATTATTTCCTCCCTTTTCCCCACCCTCTTTCTTGTTTATGTTTCCTAGATTCAATAGATGGAATGTTTACTATGGATGTAATGCAAGAATTAAAATTTCTGCTCATTTCTACTGGCAGAATGTTCACATCCACAGTCACACAACAGAAGGCCTCCGATAGAACCAGGGTTTCTGCTAATCTGTATCAGGTTAAACAACAGAAATTTCCCTGTTAAGCAGGTGAGGATAGGTGGGGGATTTTTCATAATTAGGAAAGAAACACCAGAAAGTAAATCTACAAGTACTGTAATACTTCACTTTTTAAATAATGTATGTATGTAAGAAGAAGATTATGAGGGCAAATCCTATTTAATTATTATTCTTTTAAATTTAAGGCAGTTCTATTTATTGGGCCTAGTTGAATGTTTTTAGTAGGTAAAGGTGCTAGCCATGTTTGTGAGGGCAATCAGGGATGTGTGCTTAGTACTTACTGTATTGTGAAGAGGCTGCCGGATCTTTATCCAGTGCTGTTATGCTGAGATATCAGCATAGGTAAAGATTGTCCTCAGTCAACCAGGTTCCACAATTTTCAAAACCCAGTTTATGGGGGTGGGTGGGGGGCCAGCAGCTGAGCTAGCAACAGCTCTTAGTGTGAGCTCTGTTGAAAGAAACTTTTTTCTAAGCAACTAAGCAGCAAAACTCGCCAAACGAAAAGTATTTATCTTCCACTCAACAGAGATTGCAGCCTGCTACACCCAGATACTTTTCTTTTGAAAATCAAGCTGGAAGAATTGAAGTTATGGGCTGGACAAATAAAGCCATGCCAGGTGGAGAAGGAGCCCGCTCCAGAGAAGCGAAATCTGGGTCCAGCAAGGAATCGAGCGTGGAGGTAGTAGAAGAGCTCAATCAGCCTACAAACAGCACGCTCCTCAAGGCAATACAAAAACTAAATGGAAAGATGGAGGAATTTGCTCAGCAATTTAAAAATATGGACAATAAAATTGTTAAACTGGAGGAGGAAACCAAAGCGACAATTCAGACAGCCTCCTCGGTGATGACAACTACATCGGGCCTGGTCAAGGAGAACGGGGTGCTGATAAGGTGCTTGGAGAATCTAGAAAATCTCTCAAGACTGGCCAATATTAGGATCCTAGGTCTCCCAGAAACCATTGAGGGGGCAGATCTTGCCAGATTCACAGATACGTGGCTCAAAGAGACTTTCAGCAGTTTGGAGAATTGCTCCGTAATCAAGGCCTACCGTACTACTCCCCAAGGCTCCAGACACTGCATGGCCACAGGTCAGCTTCCTCCTCACACCATCCTCACAGTCTTGGGGTCTGCTGTTGAAAAAGATCAAATTATAGCTCAAGCAAAGAGAAGCGGAACAACAGAATGGGAAGGGAATAAAATCCATGTGTTCCCAGACCTGAGCTATGCGACAAGGCAAAGGAGACACAGTTTTGATACAGCACGAGTCTGTCTTCAATAACTTGGAATTCAACATATCCTGGTGATGCCGGAAAACCTGAGCATTTTCTACAGGGCCAAAAACATGTCAATTTGCACAACCCGTGGAAGCAGATAAATGCATAGGCCGAGCAGAAAAATACTTCTTTTTTTTTTATTCTTTCTTTATCCCTCCTAATTTTCTGGCACTGATCACTCTCTCGGAGCTCCCCTCATAGGTCCCCATCTGCAGCTCCCCTGAGTAGTCTGCCCCTAGAGTACTAACACTGCCCAGATACCTGCAGAGCCTTGGACTACCCACCGGGCAGGATGGCAGAGATCCCCCATATCTCCCCCTGAACAATGACTGGGAGCACATACATCGGAGTCTGCTCTCTTGGGTGCTGCCTCAGGACCGACGCTGAGGCTCATTGCCTAGACCAGGGCAGGATTTTTCCTGATGTTCTGGTGCATCCCCCTAATGTTGACGTGCAATGGGGACAAGGCTACCGGCATGCATGGAGATGCACATCGAAGCCAGTCCCCTGCCAATGTCTACCCTTATGTGGAATGTCTCCCCAACTGCACCGACCACCCTGAGGTTCCCCCAACAGGTGGCGGTAATGCAGCAGAGAGTACGGTACCCCCTTCCAGGAGAAGGAGAGCTGCCATTGGGTGCTCAATCCTTCTCCCTCCCTGCCGACCCTCATCGACCCGAGTCCGCTCTCGAACCCGGGTCATCGGTGTGGTGCAGAAAGAGAATTTCAAGTGAAGAGTGCTGATTCCAATAGTGAGGAAGTGGACAGTGATTGAGAGACTGGTGAAGCCAAGTGTTGGGACTTAGTGTTCCTTTTCTTCTTTCTCTCTCAGGCATTGACATTCGAGGAGGCAATAAAAGTTGCTTTTCTCTGTTGGGTAACTACCTATTATGATAAGGTTACTGGGTAATCAGGTTGGAAGTTTAGGTTTTCTAGCTTGTTAGTATTATTAAGGGGAAATAATTTACCTATTCCCAACTTGGACTTAAGACTCAAAAGTGGAAATTTTTTTCCTTTTGTTTGCTGCTTGGATTGGGCATTTGAGGTAAGAGAGCTATGCAAGAAGCTAGACTTGATTGCTGTAAATGTCGATGTAGAGGGGAGCAGTTACTATCTTCATGATGAGGAAAATATGTGTACTTCAGACTAAAAATATGGGTTACTCCCTGCTCATGGTTGCATTGTGCCAATCCTTAGAAATGATGTAGCACAATTTTTTTTCCACAATTTAGCTAACCCCCCATTGCTGTAACTAATTATAGGGATCTAATAAGTGTGTTACTGTGAAAATGATGTGTCACATTGCCTTGTGCATTGTGGCTTGTATTATTTGTGCACCTGCCTGTATGAATATTATGCTGTATGTTTTATGCAGTAAAATCAATAAACACAAAGTACAAAAATGATATATATTTATAATTGCTGTTAGTGGGCCCTACCAGGCCGATTGTGGTCACAATCCCCATAGCACCCTATTGGCCATATACCTCTTGTGGTCAGTAGGTGACTGGTGTTTGCAATCACAGTCCATTAGTGCATGGCTGGTATACTGGAACATGCCTTTAGTGATCACAGAGTGCCCTAGTATGTTTCACTTTACCACTGGTTTGTTCCAAGCATTAATTAGCTCCTGGAGCAATTATTTAGTGGGCCCTAATCTGGACCTATGAATATCCTTGCCTACTTGTTTTGTAATTTTTGTTAGTTAATTTTATAGGTGTTCTCTCAAGACTGCAAGTTAGTGGACTGTGGTTTCCCAGGTTGGGACTTAGTACCCTGTGATTTAGAATTATATCAGGTGATGAATATCAAATCCAGAGTATTCCCAGCATTGTTGTACTGGATTTTCCTTGTTGGGGAGTCAACTAACAGGAGCATACCCACGGCTGCCATGCTTTCTGCAAGTCTGGTTCCCCCCACCCTTGGGCTTTCACAGGCTGCACTGAAGTTGCCAACAAGGATCAGCTAACCCGCCCTTTTTATGTTGGCATGCTTGCACTGCCAACTTCTTGTGGTAGTGCATATTTGGAGGTGCGGTCACTGTTGGGCGAATGCAGGGCATGCACCAGTAGGTGCGTCCCGCATTCCCCAATCAGACAGCAGCAGGGGCTGACATGCTGCCTAGCTAATAAGGTGATGACATCAGAGAAAAAGTCCACTGCAATGAGAGTGAAGCTCTCATGCAGCGTGACCACAACACGCCTCCCCCTACATGCAGGCAACATGGCGGCAGTGACTGCTGCTGTTGCCTGTCAACACCCCCATTTATTGTGTGCCAATGGGGGTGCCCAATCCCCATCGGCATCATGTAACCCCCCCCTTTTTTTGCTTGCTGAGGGGGTGCCCAATCCCACTCGGCTCCTGTGGTCGCCCTTTCCTTGTTTGCTGATGGGGGTGCCCAATCCCCCATTGGCTAAAGCACCCACCCACCCACACACACACACTCAGGTGGCACACTGGGAGCCCACCCCAGCATGCCAAAGCACCGATTAAAATGAAAATGGTTCCCCAATGTCTTTTTTTTAACACCTGTTAACAGAAAACGGTCCCTCATAGTCTCCCTACCCTCCTCTCACCACCCGCACCCACCCACTGCACACCCCACCACCCCATACTTACCTCCGGAGCTTGGCATGATGATCTTCGGTGGACCAGGAACATGTCTGCACTCTTCAAAGCTGACCACAAACTGAGGAATGCTAGTAAGCTGTATGAGAATAATGTTGTTTCTGGATGAGTCTGTCGTTTTTGGATTGTACTACCACATGGGTTTTTTGGGACCCCTCCTTATGAATTCTGTCACTGTTATCACATTAATCAGTCCCAGAAGGTGATTTTGCAGTCACTGCATGGAATCACCTTTCAGGACCAAATAACACAAGGACAGTGATAGAATTCACGAGTAGGGGTCCCCAAAACCCTATGTTGCAAATTTGGTGCAAAAATTCCCAAAAATGACTGAGATATGCATCAAAGCTGAAAAACCCTATTTATTCCATTATATACCTGACAGTTCATGAGGTGGGCTCTCAAAAAGCCTATTTTGCAAATGTGGAGGAAAAATTCCCAAAAAATGACTGTTTTATGAGCGTGCATTGAGCAGTTGCTACGCACGCTCGTAACTTCGCAAAGTCACAATATTTTCATGCCAGATTTTCAACATTGTCATTTTTCTACACCTTCTTGTGAACAGTACAGCTACCATTTTTCACATCCTGGCCGAAATGTGTTTCCGCACTTCCGGCGCACAATACTGCGATTGCTGTGGGAAATCAGTGTTCAGGGCAGATTATGAAAATGACAGTGACACTGTTCATGAGCAGAGGTCCTAATATGCCTATGTTGAAAATTTGGTAACGATACTCCATAAAATGACTGTGTTACAAATGTGCGTTGAGCAGTTTGCACGCACGCTCGTAACGTTGTGCATTTGTAATATTTTCACTTTGGATTTTCACCATTGGCATTTTTTCACACCTCTTGATGAACAGTACAGCTGTCATTTCACAAATCCTGCCCAAAATGTGTTTTTGCACTTCTGGTGCAGAATAGCTCGTTTGCTGTGCAAAATCACTTTTTGGGACAGTTTGAGGAAATAACAGTGACACTGTACATGAACAGAGGTGCTAAAATGCCTATGTTGAAAATATGGTGCTGAACGTCCATAAAATGACTATATTACTAGCGTGCATTGCGCTTTTCCCATGCACCCTTGTAACTTCACAAATTTGCAATATTTACATGCCACATTTTCAACACTGGCATTTTTTTACACCTCCTTATGAACTGTACAGCTGTCATTTTTCACATCCTGCCCAAAATGTTTTTCTGCACTGCACTACCAAAGCCAATGCCAGCGCGACAACATTCAGCATTGACAAATGCTTGTTTATCATGTCATTGTTTCTCCCTCCTGGGCACAGGCATGGCAGGTCATCCGGCAGTCAGCACCTGCACCTCCGGACCTGGTTGGCCAGTGACGTGCTCTCCACTACTGGCTAGTATGCACACAGTATTCCCCCCTCAGGGATCCAGACCCAGAACCTGGGGGCACACCTCTTGGATCTGGGGGCCCAGCACATGGCCATCAGCCACCACAACCGCCCTGCTATTTTCCACCAAGGTATTTCTCCCTGGAACTGGCATGCAATGATGTATACCACACTTGCATGCCGATGTCTGCCATGCTTCAACCCTTCTTCTGTGTGCCACAACTTGCAGTGCACTCGACAACTGCCAGATGCCACTGCAGAGCGACATGAGCCCCATGCCCACCCCAGAGAGAAGAGAGTTATCTTGGGACGCTCAATGCTCTCCCTTCCCCTACTGACCCTCGACAACCTGAGTCCAGTCTGGAACATAGGTCACTGGCATGGTATGAGGTATGGCATCCAGTGCCTCAACCCTCAGTGCCACCAGGTCAGCAGCTCACCCCTCCTTTAATGGTTTCTTGTAAGGTCAGGGCCAGCAAGTCAAAGTGAAGTGGCTTTACTTTTGGTGGTGAATAAACAACCCCTATGTTTAGTTTTATGGAGCTTATAGCTACAACAAGGCATTCTGTATTTTCTAGGGTTCCAGAATAAATTGTTCCCATGTTGCTATGATCTTTCTTTATATAGAGCATTACATCCCACCCCTCTTTTGGGACAGTCCAGTCTGACCTGATTGTAGTCATGCAGGCTCATTTCTTTGTCCAAAACTTTCTTGGTTAGCCAGGTTTCTGTTAAATCTTTGATATCTCAATTTTCTTTCTGAACACACACAATGAATTTGTAATTTTTTTAGCTAAGCTTTCTGCATTTTCTTGGGCTATCTTAATTTATTGGCTTGCTGGTCCAGGGTCAAGATAGGTGTAAAGATGACTGATGGGAGTTGGATGGTCTTGGAGATGTCCAGTCCACTTGGAGAAGGGCAAAATCATTTTTTTTCTTATATTTTTAACCTATTCTTGACAAGAATAATAAATACAAAACACTAAATAATTTTTGGTCCCGAGTACTCACTGATTATTTGTAAGAAGGTACAAACACACCCAATCTTGCAGAATAAATGGGTCAGTGAACATTTTAAGATACATGTTATGGATGCAAAAACAGGGGCAAATTGTTTTTCAAATGGCCCCTTCCTACAAGGACAACATAAAAACATCACATTAAAAAAGAAATTGGGGACTACAATTGTTTTGAAAATATGTTCCCACAAGTTATTGGCTTTATGTTATACTTTTACTTGGTATGAAGGAACAGAAGAAGGCCATATCCCATCAAGACTGTTCCCCACACTATGTGGGACATTATTTATCTATTATCCCTCAACCAAACATCTAATTTGTTCTTAAAGACAGTGGCACTAGTTGCCTTTACCAATTCTTGTGGCAAGGTGTTCCATACAATGGATGCTCTTATTGGAAAAAAGTTTCCCCTTTTGCTGGTTTTATAAGTTTTTACTTCATGCTGTTTATTATGCAGTCTCGGAACATGTCTCCTTTTGGAGAGTGTTAGACCACATTTTTCCACTTTGATTGCTCTGGTGGTCTGTTAGTGTGACTCTTGCTCTGTGACCCCTTAGTCCCTTACTACCTTGATGAGAGCAGCAGCACAAGTTGGTGGGCACTCCTCTTTGGCCTTTGTGATGCCCCAGGACTCTCCCTGTCCAGGGGTTGCATTCGATGGGAGACATCCTTCTAAAGTCCAGGGGTTCTCAAATGGTGAGGCCAGCCTCCCTAGGGAGGCCCCAACCTGTTCCAGGGGAGGCTCAAGCAAGTCTGAAAAATTACTGTATTTAAATGTTGGGTTATATGTATTTTGTGTGAAGAGATGAAGCAAACTGAAAGAGGATAATAACGATAGGTGAATGTTAAGCATTTATTTACTAATAGGTGACAGGGAAAGATGAATGAGCCAAGGCTCATTTCAGGTGTGCCCGGGGAAGGGTAGGGAGTGAATACATTTCAAAAGGTAACTGCAAAACAATGAAGAAATATACAGTGAGCAACAGTGCAAATAAATATGAACAATCAATTAATAATGAGTGGTGGTAATTGATCAATTTGTAAACTGATGGCAGAACAGCCCAAATATAAGGGTTGAGGATAGAAGTGCTAAGAGCAATAGCAGGAATGAGCAAAGTAATCCCCAAGAAGTTGCTTAGGAGCAGAAAAGGAGGGGGAGAGGCAAAGTTTGTAGGAAGGTTATTTCATTTCATATAGACGGGAAACAGAGAAAGCAGGCAGACCAATGAAGATACTGCAACAAGGGGTAACAATGGTTCAAGAATGAAAAATAGCAGAGCAAGTAGATTGGCCCATGGTGGGGGGGGGGGGGTTACAATAAGCTGAATAATATTTGTTTATTTTATTTATTTGTTATTCAGATAACACCTTTGAGCACAGGAACTCTTTTTTAAAAGTTCCAAGTCAGTATAAGACAAAGAACTGAATGTGAACCAATTACCCAAAGGGGTTTCAAGTTATTCATGGTGTACTGTGCAAAATACAGTGTGTTATTTTTCTTTGGGGAGGCCCAAGATTATTTTGGTTTTTTTGGGGGGGGGCTCAAAATCTTGTCCATGGATTTGGGGAGGCTCACTGTGACAAAGTCTGAGAACTATTATAACAAAACATTTTTATTCCTGGAGCATGGCTTTAATTGTGAGGCAAGAATGTTTGGATTTTGGGAACCAAAAAAAATCACGCTTGAGACACCAATGCAGTGCACATTAGATTTTACATAAACGATGTATGTTCATCCATTTATTTACAGATAGGCCCAGGGACTAAATTCATTCTGTATGACAGTTTATCAGATAAGTCACATCATATCTGCTCTAGTGAAGACAGTTTCACTGACTCTGCAATTCATTACATCACACACATAAGGCTTCACCAGCCTGGCTTTAGGTTACTCTAGCCTTGGAAATAATTATCTTCAGGGCATCTGATTGGGACATGTGAAATCCAGAGATGAGAATATATGATTACCTTGTTGTGTTCTCAAATCTTCACACATAATTACTTCTTTTGCTATAGTATGTCATAGCAGACAATCAACATTACTATTGTCACTCCATTAATACCTTTACACTGTCTATCTGTTCCCTTTTACCTGAAATCATTCTGTGGAGACCCGACTGTATCCAAGTTATTCCCTTGGGGAGTCTGGCTATGAAAACCATTGTCTGCATAATGTGCTAATCTAAAGATGTAAAGCATTTGGTGATCACAATGTCTCACTAGTAAAGCTGTGCTGAATTTTCAAATGTTGCTTCCACCAGAATTCTGTAGAATTTCAGATAATCTGACTAAATACATAGAATTCCATCAGAAATGTACTTCTTAAATGCTGAAAGCAGAACTTTAATTGTGGAATTGTATTTCAGTTTATGTAAATAGAGGATTCATTTTCGACTAACTGTGGAACAGAATTCTGTGGATTATGTAATACTCAGAATATTATCCCACGTTTTATATAGAGATGCTTTTTAGAGTTCCACAGAGTCAAAAAATAAATGCCAAAAAGCATTCTGGAAATGGAACTGGCATTCCACATAAATTCCATTTGCAGAATCCTGCATTTCAAACAACTCTACTCACTAGCAACATCTTCTGCCCACCAGCTTTCCTCAGGCACTCTTTAATATAAAAGCACAGTGTGATAATAAAAATCATGCAGTATATAACTTCTTTAAACTTGTCAATTTACTTTGCATCAGGGTAAATAATAGCCAAGCATGCTTCCTAGAACACACTCCTTTCTTCAGCCTACAGAAAAGTCAGGCAGCTTGTCTGCATACCCTGTTGCACTCCCAAACCTCATTGCAGCTTCACAATCTGGAGTGCCTCCACCTCAGAACTCCTGAGGTCTGGAGACTGGGTATCTTCTCTCTTAATGCTGCCAGTCTACTGTATTCTCCACATGATCTTCATGAGCTGCCTTCCTTAGCATAATGGTACCAACCAAAATATTGTCTCCCGCCAGGGCCTCCCTCTGAGCTTTGGGTATCAGTTATCAGGCCAGTCAGCCATTATGGCGCTACCCTTGAGAGGAAACCCCCCATGGTCCCCACACTCTTTGGGTGGTCCCACCACATATTTGCCATATATTAGGGCTGTGTGACTCTCACAAAGTTCAACCATTGCAAACTTTGACTATCAAACCATATAAAGTTAGGGGTCCTTATAAATAACCTTAGTTTCACAAATCACTGCTCTACTGTGGTAAAAAAGAGATATGGTACTCTGGAATTAACAAAGAGGAACATAAGGACTAGGGCAAGAGAAGTGGTAATGCCACTATTTGTCTCTTTCATTTGAAGTACTGTGGCCCATTCCGGGAACCGCACCATAAAGGGGACCTGAAGAGGCATGAGGGGATTCAGAGATGGGCAGCAAGGTGGGTAACTGGACTGGGAGCTAAGAACTACAAAGAGAGACTAAGGGACCTAGGACTGTACTCACTTCAGTACAGAAGAATCAGGGGGGATATGTTCTTGGTTTACAAGGCATTTGACAATAAGGATTTATGAGAATGTATGGGATTGAGTTTGAAGCCAGAACCAATAAGAATGAGGAGGCATCTTATCCAGTTAAGAGGAGAACCTTACAGAAAAAACAGAGAGGAAATTGGTTCTCCCAGAGGGTTGTCTCAAGATGGAATTCATTGCCAGCAACTGTGGTATCTGGTGAAACCACTGACCAATTTAAACTGGCATGAGATAATTATTACACAACACAATGTTATGAAGTAGAGATTTAGAACAAGGTGCAGGTCAGCAAATGGCTAAAACTAATTGACGTGTTTTACATCTTATGAATGTTATGAAAGTTTCCAAAGATCTCTTAATGGTGAACTAGATCACACTGGTTCAACCATTAAAAAGCCTTAGGAAATGAGATAAAATGGAATAACATAATGCACTTGGCTGATGAAGCACCAAAAATAGCAGGGTGATGCAGAGGGCCACATTGAGGGGTACTGGTTCCAAAAATTGTATCCATTCAGTCAGCTCCAAACATGGGCAGTGCTAGTAGTAATAAACAAGAGTATGTGGCTAAGTGACAGTTCTCAAATAAGTAAGTTACTGATTCCAAAAATTGTGTGTACATTGGAATAGTGCCAAACATACATCTGAAGAGCACTGAGTGAAGACAACAGTGCAGCATCCCACAGTGTGGGCTACAGGTTTCAAAAATCATGTGCCCATTGGGGCAGTACCACACAGACACAAGTCTTCTAGTTCTGCCACGGATAAATATTGTATACACTAATTTCATGAGCAACATTGCCCCTAACATTATTTCATTGGCCTGTGTAGGCCTGGCAAAAATCCACCAAACATTAATCTGAAGAAGACTGAGTGAAGACAATAGTGCAGCATCCCACAGTGAGTGTGTGAATGTATGTGTGTGCATGTGTGTGTGCACGCGTGTGTGTGTGTTTTGTGTGTGTAGACTACCAGTTAAAAAAAAAACTAATGGATACAGAAGTCCTTCTGGTCCACCTCATTATCATTCTATGTCTTTAGCTGAGCTGGAAGTGTAAGAGATTCCTCATCCAAAAACTGTGGTAAAAAGGACTCTGGGAAAAACAGGCATGTTAATTTTTTAAAAAGTGAGCATCTCAACATTTTGGGTCTAAAGTCATGTTCTCCTGTTGGTGACAATATTGTTTGCAGCACTGAAAGTCCTCTCAGTACTATATGTACTTGCAGGTAGTTAACTGGAGTGTTCAACAGCTACCTGTGTCAAACAGGGCCAAGTAGTCTTTTTTTGGTACAAGTAAAATAGAGGCTCATCTCCTTCTGCTAGTGATGTTTTCATCCAGATAATCCTGCACCATTTTGTTTGCTAGCATCTCAGGCATCACTGTATCAGAACATGACTTGCCATGCTTTTTCATCAAGCCATAGTCAGACAGTTGTTCCCATAGTAGTGTGTCATCAATGGCTGTCTTACTGGGGGGTGCAGTAGCAGTAGCAGTAGGAGTCTGACTTGGAGGCAGAAATGATTGACTCCTGTGACATTCAGTAATAGCAGTGGAAATACATTGGGATCCTCTTTCTTCCCCCACTTCCACTTGGCCTGTCAGTGTAATTGTAACAAGGGATGATGATGATTGTTTTTCTTCTGCTCTGTTTGTGTTCCTGGTCCTGTTTTTGTACCATATGTACAGAGGCCAAATGGATAAGCCAGCCTTTATAGGACTGCTGATCCTTACCGCGTTTCTGTGCATCAAAGAATGCCTCAAATGTGCCTTTGAACGAAGGGCCAGGATGTAGTTGTTATCTATACACATTTTCAAAATGCATGTGTCATTCCAGAAATGTGTTTTTACCCCGTCTGCTAGATTACTTCTCATATTGATTTTTCATACTTGGAAGTAACAGGTTAAACTGGGCAATGAGGGGGAGCACCTGGTTTAGACCAGCTGCATCAGCACTTACCACCCTTATGGTTTCCTCCAAGGGCCACAGCACAACACACAGGGTGTCCAACAGGCACCACTGATTTGGGCTGATGTTTACATCTCCCTTGCCAATACTATGCTCAATGGCATACTGGTAGATAGTCTTCTTTTGTTCCAGTAGCCATTCCATCGCATAACAGGTGGAATTCCATCTTGTTGCCACATCCTGCTTCAGGTGATGAAGGGGAAGGTGGTTAAACCACTGAATGTTTTGTAACATGTTCTGTGCCTTTACAGAATGGCTATAATAGCCACAAATGTTTTTTGTGAAGACATACACACGTCTGCACAGTGGTGCCTTCCTTCCTCATCTAGAAATCCCTGAACTACTAGATATGTCCAGTGAGCAAAATTTGAAATGTGTATAATTCCCATAGTCAACTGCCTTTACAATGTTCTTTGCATTATGTGATACTGTAAATCCTGATATTAATGAGTGAGGTGTCAGCCACTCAAATGTCTTCTGAAGGAAGTGTAACAAGTTTTCTACAAATAGGCCATTGTCAAAGCCAGCAATACCTTCTTGTGGAGGTTGGGGGCCCCGGTGACTTGTGGCTAGTGCTACTGCTGCTGCTGGCTCTTAACCCAGAGGAAGAAGAGGAGGAAGAGGAGAGGAAGGCAATGATGAGGAGAAACTGACCCAATGGGCAGTCATTGCCATGTAATCAGTAGTCTGACCACTAATCCACGTCAGTGGGAACCACTGGAACAAATGATGCTTATAGGGCATGTGGCAGTCTAGTATAAAGTCGACACAAATCAGGAAGTGTCACTGCAGAAAAGTAAGTACGGATGGGCCCTTGATACTTAGGAACTGTAACTTGCATTAGCAATAGAAAGCCAGTGCTGCTCACAAAAGAGCATGGCAGCAAGCCGGTGGGTAGCATTTCCACAATTGCTCTTGTTAGCTTTTATGCCTCTGGTGTGATGGCTTTACATTTCTGGCCCGTTCCCAGGAAGTGAACCAGTGAGAGCTGAATGCTCTTTTTCCCCTGGACATGTCAGCTGGCACCTATTTTTGCCACTCCTGGGGGTGGAAGTGGCTGGGAAATTGCAGCTCCTCAGCGGTGTGGGAATCAAAGGGCTAAAGAGCTGATGAATGGAACATGTTGGAGTTGTGCATCAGCTGCCAATTGAAATGCTTTCTTCCTCTTCCTCTCTACCTGATCTCTTAATGCTCTCTTCCCCCTGGCCATCAACATCATCATTTCACTGCCTTCTGGTGCTGCCCCAATGTCATGTGTTTGCATGCCTTCTCATACTGAGATCTTTGTGAATTCAGCAAATGCCTTTTCATGGTAGATGTTCCCAGCCTTTTTCACTCCTTGCGCCAACTCAGCCTGTCTTTACAACAGGCATACTACATGTGTCTGTGATTCGTTGTCCACTCTAAAGAAATCCCACACCACTAACATCACTGGCTGGGTCTTTCCTCCTGGCACTATCTGCTGTTGCCTAATTGGCAGGTTACTGTGGCCTGCTTCCACATCATCATCTTCTTCCTCATCCTCCCCCAGTTCTTCAGGGTGAGAGAATGGTTCTTCCTCCTCTACAATGTGTCCTGGGCCACCCGTGTTGCCTATGTCTTCATTATCTGCTGTCAGTTCATATGGTTCTTGTTGTGTTTCCCCTTGTTTTGTGGCCTCTCTTTTCTTGGTTTTAGCATCACATTTGGTCTTTGATCTCTTGTGTGTACCTACCCCAAGTCAAACTCCCACCTGTTTCATCTCCTCCTCCTCCTCCCCATAACTACTGCTGTCACTTTTGTCTGGTATTTAATTACAATCTGTATCTCTGCCCCCTTGCTCCACCAAATCACTTTGTATCTCCTCTTCCTCCTCTGGGGGCCAGCACCACCTTGCTGCCAGCTGGCACACACTTTCTGCCCACTGCTCAGATCACACAGCAACAGCACAGTTCAGGACAACACACATAGGCTGTTTCAGGACTCAGGATAGGGGGAAGGAGGAAAGAACTTCTGAAACTTACTTGAGTGAATGTGGGGAATATTTTTTACTTTTTTTACGGGACACCACCAAGGTGCCAACTACCAGAGCTAAGCACTGGCATGCTGCCAGCTGACACACACTTGCTGCCCACTGCTCAGATCAAACTGCTACAGCACAGTTCAGGACAATACACATACAGGCTGCTTCAGGACTCAAGAGGAGGAGAAAGAGGAGGAGGAGGAGAAGGAGGAAGGAACTTCAGTAAGTTAAGGGGATGTGGAGAACTAAAAAACATTTGTTTGTACTTTTTTATGGGATGCCACCAAGTGCCAATTGTCAGGGGCTGGGCACCAGCATGCTGCCGGCTGGCACACACACACATGCTGCCCACTGCCCAGATCATACGTCAACAGCACAGCTCAGGATGACACGCACACAGGCTGCTTCAGGACTCAGGAGGAGAAGGAGGAGGAAGGAACTTTAGTAACTTGAGCGAATGTGGAGAATTTTTTATTTTTGTTTTTACTTTTTTATGGGATGCCACCAAGGTGGCAATGGCCGGTGGATGGGCACCAGCATACTACCAGCTAGAACAAACTTGCTGCCACTTCTCAGATCACACTGCAACAGTACAGCTCTGGATGACACACACAGGCTGCTTTAGGACTCAGGAAGAGGAGGAGAAAGGAACTACAGTAACTTATGGGAATGTGGAGATTTCTTTTTAATTTTTGTTAACTTTTTTTATGGGATACCACCATGGTGCCACCTACCAGGTACCAGGCACCAGCATACTGTCAGCTGGCACATGCTTGCTGTCCACTTCTCAGATCACACTTCAACAGCACAGCTCAGGACTAGAGATGCAGCAAATTTAAAATCCACTGGTGAAGTGCACACAAAGTGGGTACTTCGCATTGCCACTCCGCTACGCAGAGTAGGCAATGCAAAGTGCTCACTTCGCCTTGTCATTACCACTTTGTGTTGGGCTGAATGACAACGTGAAGTAAGGCAAAGTCATTGATTTCAATGGACTTCGCATTCCTCATTATGATTCTAAGTGATCCACTTGGTGTTTCAGACTTGGCAGCCCCCACTCATCACATGGCTTACAGTACTGTAAGTCACATGCTCTCTAGCCAGGCAGGAAGGAAGTGAGTCACACAGACAGTTTCACTTTCTCCTGTGCAGACTGAGAGAGAGGAGTGTGTACTAGAGAGAAGAGTGTTTTGATTGCAGAGGAGGAGAGTTAAAATTTGATAGTTAACCCAACAGCTTTTTTAAAAGCTACATTTTTTTGTCTTTTCTGTACTGTTTTTACTTAATTTGTTCTTTCCGTAAATTTTATTTTTCTTACCTACTTACTTAGTTGTTTGTCTGTGTGTGTGTGACTGTGTGTGTGTTGTGCTTGTGTCATGAGATGGAGCAGGGTGAGGGAATGTCTGGGGTGGGGGCAGATTTGGGAGAGCATGGTGGTACGTGTCGTCATACCGTGTGCATGGATGGGGGGCATGGGCACCCATTTGTGTTGGACCGTTCTAAACTTGTGAGTGTCCAACCCCTGGAAGCAGGACCAGCACTGCCTCCTGACTCTGAGGCAGTTCAACAACCACCACCACCACCACCAAGTCCAGCACAAGGTCCTTTGGAGCAGGATGTGCCTGTTCCCCCAGACCCAGGTATGGATCCCATCAGTACTGTTGAGCAGTGTGAGCAGCCTACTGCCAGTTCATCTGGCCCTCCCCTGCCTGTGCCTGGTCCTCCCCACACCTCTGTTGTTTGGCAGTTTTTTGACTGTGTCAGGGGGGACAGCAGTATGGTGAAGTGTCACCTATGTGCGGTGGAGGTGCACCATGGCCCTCGGGGGAGTCTTCACCTGCTGGCCGTTCCATGGCAGAGGGTGCCACTGTGCATAGTGGCATCCCTAAGAAGAGGAGGGCCACAGCAGCACCTGTTGCTGTACCAGCACCACCACCACCACCACCACCACCACCGGTAGGTCAACCTGTTAAAGGAGTGGACACCAGAGAAGTGCGTGTAACACTGTCTGACTTGGCAGTTCTCTGGAGTGCTATTGAGGAGAATAGCGAGAGGATGAGAGCTGTGGAGCAGCGGCTGGATGACATAGAGGGACATCAGCTTCAAATTATGTCCATGCTGGAACTGCTGCTGGATTATTTTATTATTTATTTATTTTATTTATTTAGTTTTTGTTGACCGGGTAAGTGCACTAGACAAATCCTGCCTATTTTCAGGCACGACCCAGGGGAGGGGGATACAGATGAATGCCAACTGACCTTGAACCAGATTAAGCTGTTGGTAGTATTTTGATCCCACATTAGTTTTGTTTCCTCACACAATGCCCCCCCCAACCTTCCTTGCTGTGTCATAAAATGTATTCCTCCACCATCTCTGACCCTTGTATGTAATTATGCCCTTTTTTGTTGTCTTCAGGACGCGTTACACTTTGTATTCTGGGGCCCCTTCTTTTGTTAAGTGTCTGTGTGTTTTGTGTGTGTGCGCTGTTTTGGTGCCTCATTTTTCTGCATCCACAAAAGGCATCTGTCTTGTGTCCAGAAAATTGACAAGTGGTAACAGTGAAATTAGAGTGTTTCAGTACATACAAAGTCCCCCAGAATTAATGGCACACTCAGTCATGCGCACAAAAGTGGCACAGAGTCCCCAGATTTTTTCTGCAGCACCAGAAATGCATCCTCCATATGCCCAGAAAATTGACAAGTGGTGACAGAGTGAAATGAGACTGTTTCAGCACATACAAAGTACCCCAGAATTATTGGCATACTCAGTCATGCGCGCAGTGGTGGCACATGGTCCCCAGATTTTTTCTGCAGGCCCACAATGCATCCTCCTTGTGTGCAGAAAAGTGAAAAGTGATCATCTCAACTAGACTGAAAGGTGCCCTTTGGATGTACAGTAATAGTAGCCTTGGTGAGTAGATATGTATATATATATATATATATATATATGGTTGTGTATTTTGTAGGTGATGATGGGGGTTGAACTTGACATGGACATGTACTCATGCTGTTGTTCTGCATCACACAGGTGACTCCGTCTCTGAACTGTTGCTGTGCACCGTCCAGTGCTCAATGAGAATTTTTTGCACTTAAATGGAAATGGATAACTCTCAACCACATGAAGGTAAGTATTTCTTTTTTTTTTGGGGGGGGGAATCATATTTTCAGTTTTGTCTGCAATGGTTTCTTATTTTTTTATTTCTTCACAAATTTCATCAGCATCCTTCTGGAGTCCGGTTCTTAATGATGGTCATGGTCATCGAATGAAACGACTTCTGCGTGTTGCATGTGTGCCCAAGCTCAGGTCGGGGAGGGGTGTGCCTGGTCAAGTTGATGAACTTTTTTGGATAAGGCAACTTTGACAGAACAACAAAGTATCGCGAATATTCCTAAAAAAAGAAATGAATGACTTCTTAAAAGTTACAACTTCAATGTTATGTGTCTCTCCCTGGTTTTCAAATCTCAATCCCTATTGTCAACTAAGTTGCGTTTCAGAGACACATCTTGTCAACTACTAAGACAACCTGTTGTTTGCAATATTTGCAGCAGTCTTTACAAAGCAATGAAACAGGTGAAATAAAATCTTCATACTTACCAGAATGGATTTCACATGGACATTACATCACTTCCTCTGTGTACGGTATATATATTTTTTTTTTAATTTATATTGCAATCAGTTTACAACCTTTGAGCCAGGGGCTCATTTCCAAAGGTACCTCGTCAACAATGGTAGATAATACAGATAATACAGAAAGCAGGGTACATACAAAAGAAGAGCATGAGTATAAACAGACACGGATAAATGGCACATGGTTACAGCAAACATTGGTAGTGTAATACAGAGCAAAATATGGTATAATTGACAACAGGAGAATAACAGGGTTTAGCAGCATAATGGTATGTCATGGAAGTGTGATAACAGCCAAACAGGTCTACTGTGTCAGATTACAAGGAACGTAAGGCATGAGACAGGAACAGTACAGGTAAATCGATAAAGCAGACAGACTCATAAATCGACTGCAGTATAGCTACAGCATCTTTCCCAATGAGTAATATTAGTGATGGAGCCCGTTTTTGTTCTCCTGTAAAAGAAACAAAATAAGTGTACTGTATGTGTTTTGCCACTGCGGCTCTGAAAAGCTACAGAAAACAAAACAGACAACTTAAGGAAATGAGGCAGCATAACAAACATGAGTGCACATACTCACTTTATGGTTTAAATATTAAGAAGCTGGTGGTGGTGGTGCACTGGTAGACTGGTGGTCCGTGGTGGGAAGACAGACTCATGGTGTTAACAGAGTTGGACAACATCAGTCCTGGTGGTAGTGGTCTAGAGTGGGCAGACAGACTCATGGTGGCAGCAGACTTGGATAACATCAGTCCCGGTGGTGGTGGTGGTCCATGGGGGGCAGACAGACACTTGGTGGCAGCAGACTTGGATAACATCAGTCCTGGTGGGCAGACAGACAGACTCATGGTGGCAGCAGACTTGGATAACATCAGTCCCGGTGGTGGTGGTCCAGGGTGGGCAGACAGACTCACGGTGGCAGCAGACTTGAATAACATCAGTCCTGGTGGTGGTGGTGATCCATGGGGGGCAGACAGCCTCATGGTGGAAGCAGACTTGGATAACATCAGTCCCGGTGGTGGTGATCCGGGGTTGGGGTGGGCACACCGCCTTTTAAATACTGCAGTTAAAACCTGCCAACATTAACCACACCATCATCCTCATAAAGAAAACTGCCCTCACAGTCATCGATGTCTGAAGTCTGACCACTGGGAAATTCTTTCTCCATTGTGTCATCATCTACGTCAGTGGTGGGCTGTTTCAGGCAGCCATTGCCAATGTCACCAGAATGCTCCATTTCCACATCAGCAAGACCACCATGACTAGGCCGGGGTACGAATACCAAGGTTGCAGTCTGTACTGGTATGTGCCTCTCATTCATTTTAATGAATGTTAGCAAACTAACATTTGCAGGAGACAGGTTTGTCTGACGATCCCTGACTATTGCACCTGCTGAGCCGAATACCCTCTCAACACTTACACTGGAGGGTGGGCATGTGAGGTACTTCAGTGCCACTGCAGTCAGCTCTGGCCATTCACTGGCCTTTCCACTCCAGTACAAAAGAGGATCTTCACTTATTGTCAGATGCCTGTTTTCAGACAAATATGACTCAACCATTCTCTGTGCCTCACTAAGTCTGATTGTTGATGCATCAGCCTGTTCCCCAGAATCATTGATGTCACAAATACCCACTTGGGACAAAGTCTCTGAAAGCGGGTTGACCCCAGCCACTTTGGATGCCAGACCACCAAGAACTACAGTCCCCTTACCCTTGCATGATATGCTTGCTGGTCCTCCAGCTACACCTTCAGCTGGATTATGCTGCTGAGGTTTGCAGACCTTGGCACGTGACTTCTGTGCCCCATGAACCAAGCGAACCAGTTGACCACTGATATTTTTTACCTGTTCAGGCCCACCCTCCAGTACTGATGCAATTCCACATTTGTATTGTGAGTCCAGCATTGTTGCCATGGCAAAATTGTCACTACTCTGAATGCTCACAACGTGACGATTCTGGGCGAATACTGTCAGCATGTGTTGCAGCAACATACTGCTACCACCGTTTCTGGCAACATCAAGGCTATGCTGTACATTCACCAATGTCTGCCTCAGCACCAGCAGCAGTGGAATTGATTGGCTAATGGAGGCAGACTCACCACTCACTGCCTGTGTGGCATGTTCAAAAGGCCACAAAATTGTTATTACAGAGTCCATGAGGTGCCACTCTTCAGTCGTCATAGACATGGAGGCCCCGGAACTGTGATGGCTAGTGTGCATAACAAGATATTCTGTGATGGCTTTGTATTGTTCATATAACCTCTCTGCCGTGTATAATGTGGAGTTCCATCGGGTGACAACTTCCAGCTTCAAGCGGTGTTGAGGCAGGCTGTTTTGTATCTGCAACTGCCGCAGTTGGTCACGGGCCTTTCCAGATCTTGAAAAGTGAGAGCAGATATGTCATGCAATGGTCAGAATTTCCTTTATGTCAGGGTGCTGCAGAAACTCCTGAACCACAAGATTTAAACAGTGGGCCATGCATGGAACATGAAAAAAAAAAACACCATTCATGATGCATTTCACCACATTTGACCCATTGTCACTTGCTATGAACCCAGCTCTCAGGGACAGGGGGTTTAGCCATCTGTCAGTTTCAGTCAGTCCCATGTCCAACATGTTCTCACCAGTGTGTGAACAGGTCACACTGCACATAGCAATTGTTGCATGCTGGCGAAATCCAGGAAGATTGCTACCGCGACAATCCACCTTCCTGCACTAATTATTCACACTACCAGCATCACAAACAACCCCAGGCACCTGCACCCAGTGTGCAGTTATACACAGATATGAACTCCCCGCTGTTTTGCCACTTGTCCACATAGCCATGCTTAAATGGATGAATGGAGAGGAGGAATGTTGAAGGGCATGTCTTACTGAGTCTGAGAAAGTGCCGAACAACTCGGGAACAGCTCGGGTAGAAAAGTATGTCCTGGATGGGACTTTCCATTTTGGACAGGCACAGGCAGAAAACCACTGGAACCCAGAATTCTCCACAAAGGAGAAGGGCAAAAGGATGATTGCCAGCATTTCCGCTACAGCAGCATTAAGTTCACGTGACACTGTATGATTGGGGGGGTACTTCAGCTTATGCACAAAAAACAATCTGTAACGTGGGCTGACTTAAATGTTTTACACGGTGTGTGTTGTTGGTCACAAATGGTTGTGCTCTGTGATGGATGGCATTGGCAGGGGGTGGAGTGTGGACATTTGATGAAGACAGTTGCACAGGTGATGATGACAAATCCAGAAATTATGTTATTTTTCCAGATTTGCCAACCGGGGTTGATGTACCATTTGCACTAGACATACTGCATTCACCTCCACCACCACAGAAACTGCTACTCTCTCCAGCACTGGACAACATTTCAAAGTCATTATGGTCCTCCACCTCATCATGTCTGTAGTAATCCTCTGCTCTCATTACCGCACTACTGCACATGTTTAATTTCCTACTGGGCTTAACAGTCATGGAAGGGGATAACATGCTGACTATGGTTGCCACTGGTGATACGGGTGAACGCCCAAGTCTGGTATTAGCTGCCAGCTTGTGCTGGGTCCACAGAGCCAAATGCCTATTCTTAAGATGTGTATGCTGCCCTCCTGTCCCAAGATGGCTCCCCTTTTTACCTCCACTCACACGCACTTGGCAAACCTGGCAGACTGCAACTGAATCATCATTTGCATCTTGAACAAAAAAATCCCAAACAAGGGACTGTGATGCTCTGCTTTTAACATGTCCATGATGATGTGGCTTATTTAAGTCTGTTATTTTAAGCACTGAAGTGGGGGCGGCATGTGATGTTTCTGGCACTGCACACCTGGACTGCAGCTGACCACCACGACTACCTATCACATTGAGTACTGGGTTGTCGTCATCATCATAATCATCTCCTAAAACTGGTAAATCACAAGTTTTTACAGGGGGAGGATTCCTGCAAACAGATTCAGACACAGCCACTTTTAATTTATTTTTCTCCAGTTCCCAACAGGGGTCAATTAAATCATCATCATATTCATCAACGTCACTGTCACACACATCCACATCTTCTGCTTGGATGCTAACATGTGGACTGCATGTTGCAACAATAGCAACATCATCATCATCATCATCACATTCACCATCAGCAGCTACACCACCATCACCTGATATTTTTTCACCACACTGTGAATCACTGCATAGAAAATGCATGACGTTAAGTGCCACAGTGGATGGAATATCACATTGTATGCTATCGTTGACATGATCATCAGAATCAAGTTCGGTTAATGGGATGTTACTGAGAAGTATGACATTATCTATGCTGTCACTCGCTTGCACTGCTTCACACTCAATATGTTTGGATACGGTACACTTGTTCGGAATTAGAACTTGATGCAACAATGCCAATACTACCTCCACCACCACTAACACCAGTAATACTAACACCACCGGCTGGGAAAACATCATCTCCTCCAACTATCAGTGAAGCTACTGATTGGGCTGTAAAAAACATTGCAGAAGAAATACCTTTCCTCACATCAGCAATGCACTTCTCCGTCCACATACTACTACCACACCCACAGACCCTCTTACTGCCAACATTGCCATGGCCAGAAACAGCATTACTTGCACATCTCTTTGCAGGCATTTTGGGGGATCAACCACAAATATTATTACCAAATTCAGATTTTGATACATTCACTTTCTGACTGGAAGGTCGCTACTCACTAGCTGGATGTGAAGCAAAATAAACAACTGTGGCTTCAGCAACAGATAAGGGACTACTGTGTTGTGACACTGTCATGGATTTAAAACAACTTCAGTAACCAGTGGTGCTGATGGGGTCACAAAAACAATCCAGTCTGGTAAAAAATACCTTTTCAACGTGGGGGGGGGCACTGAATACAGACAGTGCTGATTTTTACGTCACTACAAGCAGCAACACTAAGAACAGAGAACAAGATCGCAGTACAAAATCAGGCAGCTGCAGTGATAACAGGTTCACACTGCTGCGCTTAGTTGCACTTACACTGATCTGTGTCACACATTTTAAAAGGTGTATTATATTTGATGCATGAAACACTGCACACACAACACAGAACACTTTGTGTACAATGCTGAATGAGGAATGCGATGCAAATACAAAAGTTCAGTGTACTCAGTGCCACGTAATGTAAATTTGTAATTTAAACAACCTGACCTAATGAAATGCTGCACCACATTCACACAACAAGCAGCAAGAAAATGTGTACTATCACTGACAATTTTACTATGTGTACAGTAATACAGTCAGTTATATAACAAAAATATTACCAAAACACAAAGAAATCACTAGTTCTCCAACTTAAATCTACCTACACACAGATACGCCCTTCCCCCACACAGCACACTTCACTGTCTTTCACCACACACACTCAATATTGTAAATTTACATTCAAAATCCACACACAAACAAAAACACTCGATGATGTGAGCACAGGAGGGTTTCCTACAATCGATGAACTACAGTTGGATCCCCCCCCCAAAAAAAGCAAAAATGCTTTTTGAACAGCTTGTAAAAGATTCCTACAGACAGCTATCAGAGCACACTGTCTCCAACTCCTTCCTACGCATACTACCGCGAACTGAGGCTGTGCAGATCAGTATAGAGCCCATGTGACCTGAACTCCCATGAATTACTGCAAAATCCTCCTTCGGAGCTCAAAAACAAGACAAAGTATGGCGAAGTGAACTGCGCCCAATGTACTTCACCTTAAAAATTGAAAGAGAAGTGACCAGTGGAGGCGGAGTAACTCGAAGTAGCTGTTTTCAGTGCACTTCGCATTCCTCATTATAACACGGAGTACTCCACTTGGCATAGTGGAGCACTCTGTGAATCCGCCTTTGCTCCATGAATCACTTACTTCGCAGAGTGGATGGAACCCACTTTGCCCACCACTACACAGGACAACACACACACACACAGGCTGCTTCTGAACTCAGGAGCTGGAGGACAAGGAGGTGGAAGGAGCTTCAGCAACCTGAAGGATTGTGGAGATTTTTAAAAACATTTTTTTAACTTTTTTAATGGTATGTCACCAAGGTGCTATCTTGACACCTGCACACTGCCAGCTGGCAGACACTTGCTGCCCTGCCCACTGCCAAATCACACTGTAGGACTGAGGGGGAATAAAGACTAAAGTGTTTTAGTTTAAACTGTCACAAAATAAATGTGAAGAATTATTATTTTTTATGGGGAGGCACTAAGGTGCCAAATACCAGGGGATGGGCAAGGCATGCTGTCAGCTGGCGCACACCTGCTGCATCCTCCACTGCCCAGATCACACTGCAAATTGTTGCTTCAGGACTCAGGAGGAGAAATAAAGACTAAGAGTTTTAAACTGCCACAAAAAGAAACATGAATCAAGAAAGAATTATTATTTTTTTAATGTGATGCCACCAAGGTGCCAACTACCAGAGGTCGGGCACCTGCAAATTGCCAGCTGGCATACACCTGCTGTCCTGCCCACTGCCCAGATCAAACTGCAAAGGGAAGCTTCAGGATTCAGGAGGAGGAATAAAAGACAAAACAATTTTAAACTGCCACAAAAAGAAATTTGAATCAATTAGAATTTTTTTATGGGTTGCCACCAAGGTGTCAACTACTTGTGGCTACGCACTGTTCTGCTGCTAGCTGGCACACACTTACTGCCCAGTAAAATTATGAAGAGTAACCCGCCCCCCCCCCACAAAAAAAATTACATCAGGCTTCTGTCAAGGGCTTCAGTCAAAATCAGTTTGTATGCCCTTCTAAAATGCTACTCTGCAAAAAGTATGCTGCACTGCAGATATTGAATTTATTATTAAGCAACAAGTGGGCACTGGCAGACTGCCACCTTATGCCCCATCTGCCCACTGCCCAGACCTAAAGCCCCATCCTCCTCCAGTCCAGAGTAGTCTTTTTCTCCCCTCTCCCCTCTCAGGCAAGCCCCTGGTCCCTGAGGCCTGCTGCAAGCCTGAAACACTGCTGCTGCTCAGCCTGCCTTTTAATTTGTATGTTGGTTGCGCTTGCACAAACCAACGTATTGTGGCAATACAGGATTTCAGGGGGAATGTGACTGCTGAGCCCATTATAGTTCACAGAACTGGGAGCTCAGCAATCTACCCCAATGACCACTAGGTGTGGTCCTGATGCAACTCTCTGCTGGGTGGGCTGAACAGTCATGCACTTCAAAGTACCGAAGCCACTCTTATCCGAGAGGGCTTTGGCCTTCAATTTGCATGACTGTTCAACCCACCCAACAGACTGACAGCAGTCGACTAGGTAGCAAAGAGAGCAAACAGAAACTAAAACCGCTTCAAATGGATCTGAAACAAAGTATCACTGCTGTTTCACTTCTTCATTCACAAAAATGTTCACATTCTTTAGCTTGGCAGGCCTGCACAAAATCTACAATAGAAGCAGCAGAAACATCCCCCCCTGCACACGGATACCAAGCTTACCTGTAGACCAGGTCTGTTGACCCCTCTTTTGTGAAGCAATACAGCATTTATTGTATATATAAAAAAGATGCCCTGAAAAGATGAATAAAAATACTAAAATGGGACAGAAGGCCTGCGTACTAGACATGGAACAGACTTGCTCCAGCCATCTGTGGTGGCTGTAAAGCGTGACATGGCCCTGAACTGAACAACAGCAATGCTGCCAGCTGCCAAGAGTTCTACCCTCTCTAGAGCAAGCTAGGCTGATATGACATCACCCACAAAGATGTGCTGTAGAGGGAGTAGTTTAGTATACAGTCCCTGGTAGTCTGGTGTCCCTCCACCTCCCTAGTGCCCAATCCCCTAGTCTCCTGCCCTGAAATAAAGAAAACTATCCCTCATCAGTTTTTTTAAACCTGAAAAGAAGAAAAATGTCTATTGTTGTCCACTGCACCATTACCCACCCCACCACCTGACCCATCCCACTCAGAACCTACCACCCTGCACCCCCCCATCCCATACTTACCCACCAGAGGTCCGTCACCATATTCTTCCTTGGAACACAGACTGTTCACTCTCCAAAGCCCAACTGCGAACTTAAGTAAGCACTTCAATGTATTTGAATGGGGTTTTCAGTTTCAATGTATTTCTGTGGGGTTTTCAACTTAGTGGCATAACTTGGCCATTTTTTTATATTTTTGACCCAAATTTTCAACAAACCTTTTTTTGGGACCCCACCTCATCGACGATTAAGTGACAAGTGGGCAATTATGTCCCAAAAGGTTATTTCATAGTCGTTGTGTGAAATCATCTTTCGAGCAGGAGTTGAAAGTTTTCTCCACCTTTGTTCATGAGGTGGGCTCATAAGATAGCTATGTTGAAAATTTGGTGTAAAAATATTAAAAAACAACAAAGTTATGATCCTGCATTGAAATTTACAAATGCAGGCTCATAACTTTGGCAATTTTCAATATTTTGACCCCAAATTTTCAACATAGCCATTTATTCACAGCACCTCATGAATGTGACAGCTGTCATTTTTAAGCTCCTGGCCAAAATGTTGTTTTGCATCCTGAAATGTGATTTTGCAGTTGCTGCACAATATCACCTTTTGGTCAGGAGTTGAAATTTTTCTCTCCACTTTTTCATGAAGTGGGATCATAAGAAGGGTATGTTGAAAATGTTCTGCAAACATATTAACAAACAACAAAGTTATGAGCCTACATTGAAATTTGTCAACGCAGGCTCATAACTTTGGCAATTTTTATTATTTTTACCCCAGATTTTCAACACAGACATTCTTCAAACACCTCATGAATGTGACAGCTGTCATTTTTCAGTTCTTGGCCAAAATGTTTTTTTGCATCCCAAAATGTGATTTTGCAGTTACTGCACAAAATCACCTTTCAGGCAGGAGCTGAATTTTTCTCTGTCTTTGTTCATGAGGCGGGGTCTTAAGAAGGGTATGTTGCAAATCTGGGGCAAAGATATTCATAAACCACAAAGTTATGAGCCTGCATTGAAATTTGTGAATGGAGGCTTGTAACTTTGGTAATTCTCAATATTTTGACTCCAACATAGCCATTTCTGCAGAGCACTTCATGAATTTGACAGCTGTCATTTTTCAGATCCTGGCCAAAATTGTTTTTGCATCCCGAAAGGTGATTTCGCAGTTGCTGCATGACATCACCTTACGGGCAAAAGTTAAAATCTTCAAAATTTGGGCCACAATTAAAAAAAAAAGTTTTACAAGCAACCAACGTTCAGCCTTGACAAATGCTTGTTTTCTTTCTTTTCCTCCAAAATATATACTCTTCAGCAGCCTTGCTGCATTGCTTTTTTTTTCTTCCTTTTCTTCCTAAATATATACCCTTCAGCTGCCCTGCTGTTTCAGGACCAATAGGTTGAACTTTTGAAGATTTGTTAGTTGTTAGCTATCTAACCAAAAGTGAATCACAGCCCTGACTGAGCTACAGTGGTAGTTGCACAAAAGTTGACTGGTAGCGGTATAGCGTGGTATGGCTAGGGGGATGGATGCACTCGGCCTGCAGCCTATTGTCTCACTACACCCCCTAGCCATGCGCTAGAACTGTCTAATGCACACCCTGTTGTGTCTTATTGCTTACAAATCATTGGCATAGATGGTGCTGCGGTGTTCACTGCCGTCATCTTCCCTGTACCCAGAGATGTCCAAATCTATCCTTATGGCCTGTGCCAAAGGTTCTATATACAGTATACTGTAAACTGAAGTGAGGAGAGAGGGCAGCCCTTTCGCTTGCCTCTCTACAAGTAGAAGAAAGGAGTTAAATGTCTGTTGGCTCTGATCTGGGCTTGAGGCCTACAGTTCCATATATTGAGAAGATAAGGGCCCCAAAAGCTATGGGGAAGTCAAATTTGAGAAATGTAGCACAGGGGAAAGGCCCAATATATGCTACTAAATGCTTTATCAGAGTCAAGACTTAGTGTGCGATGGGAGGATCCAGATTAGGAGTTGTGGTGCAAAAGGGGAGAGAGTCCGATGTATGCTGTGCATTGTCTGCCTGTATGAACCCAGTTTGCTTGGATGGTAGCAGGGAGGAGCTCATCCAGCCTGCAGTCCAGGATGGACATAAACAGCTCATAGTCAGTGCTGAGCACTGAAACTGGCTGATATGATTCACGGTGCTTCCAGGGTCTTTTCAGGTTTGTATATTATAGAAATAGTGATGTAGCTCCATGAACAGGAGTGCAGCACTTTCCATTAAGGTGCCTGTAACTTTCAAGAACAAGGACAACAGCTCTAGAAAGAATGCCTTAAGAAAGTGCCCATATTGATTCACTGAGTCTACACATAAGTGTGCCTCTAGGTGAGTGCTGGCTACCACAATTGTTTGCCTTAAGTAATCCTTACAGAAATCCATTTGGTCCCAGGCACTTGTCTGGTTTCATACATTTCAGAGCACAATGGAGCTCTGCAGAAGAGATGAGGACCATAACAGCTGTGAGGTCCTCAAGGCATAGGGGTGAAAGATTAAGATTTCTAAGGAAAGCCTCAGTATCATCCAGGGCGGTTTGATCCTCCTGGGCATAGGGCTGGGCATAATATGTGGAAAAGGCCTCCATGATGACCTCCACACTGCGAGTATGCTGTCCTGTAGTTGGGTGCCACAATGTCAGCACTGAAGTTCTGGGCCTGTATCCTCTGATTCTGTGGGTCAAAAGTCTAGCTGCCCTAGACCCCCATCATAATATTTCAGACACAGGTACCTGAGTGCACACTCTGTCTGTTGCCATGCAAAGGCATCTAGATGTTGTTTCACATGCATGAGTTGGGTGGGGTCCAGCAGAGTCCCTTGTTTATGTTGGGCTTGCAGAAAAGCAAGGGTGGCCATCAGGTTGTTCCTGTGAGGCCTCCTGTCTTTTGCCTTCTAGGCTGTAAAACTAATCAGATGCCCCTGAATCACAGCCTTGACCATATCACACAATATAGATGGGGAAATGTCTAGGGGAGTATTCAGGACAACGGTTTTTTTCAACTGGGATATAAATAAGGAACTCAACATCCTAACGGTAGAGAGTATCAAACCTCACTCCTGTTTATTTATTTATTTGGTATAGCCCCAGGTCGATCTCAATCATAACTACAGCATGATCTGAGAATGTTACAGGCTTTGCAGTACAGGAGTGAACTTTGGAGATATCTTCAGCCTACATGACAACATAATCAATAGGTCCATATTTGTGATACCATTGGGAGTAATGTGTGTAGTCTAAGGTGTTAGAATGAGGTCCCTCCACAGGTCTGTCCATCCTATGAAGGAAAGGAGTTTGAAAAGTTGTATGGGCTGTTGGAGTGGGTGCATGGGATGGACTCATGGAGTCACTGTGAGGATCCATATAGAGGTTAAAGTCTCCCTCCAGGCAGAGGAGCCAGGATTGTTGTTCAAGAATCATCTGAAGGTCTTTCTTTATAAAAACTGTATATAGCTAGGAGGGAGATATACCAAGGCTATGGTTACTGTCTGTCCCTCTGTGTCTCCAGTCACTACCACACTGCACTCATCCTTATCCTTACTAACCTGTTTTTCTTGGAAGGACAAAGATCGGTAAATTAACACTGCCATTCCCCTCCGCCTATCCTCTCAGTAGGAGAAGTAATAAGCATGCTCATATCCAAATTTACCCAACTGCTGATGCTCTTCAGGAGAGAGGTGAGTCTCCTGTAAGCAGGAAACTCCTGGGCATTCCCTTTTAATCTCAGCAAACACTCTAGACTTTTTAACAGGATTGGAGAGACCATTTACATTAACTGAATATACTTGCAATTGAAGTGGAGATATTAGAAAATGAAAGAGGGGCAAGACCAAGACAGTGGAAACATCTTCCCATCAAGGGGTATAAAGGGCACATATGCCAAATACTCTCCTAACTGGCCAGGTTTATAATTAAAGGGCATCAAAGAAACATCTTTCCAGCCAGAGTCCCAACATTACCTAATTTTCGCTGACAGAAACAAAAACAACAAGTAACACAAATGAACTTTACAAACAGGTGCTTTTAAAGAATAGCCCTAGAGTGTGGTGGTGTGTAAATGGCACAGCTTATTAACAGAGCAGGAAGCGTAAATTGAGCTTGAGTACCAACGAGCTTCCAAGGTTGGGGACCAGAACAGTGGATCCGTGTTTCTCATTGGTGGGGGTGAAGCCTTCTGACAATGTGGAGGTAAGTAAAGTTGTAAGAGACTTTAGCCTTCAAGGAGCAATGCTCCCTGGATTGGGTCAGGCTATTAGGTAAGGTTTTTTTTTTTATGAGGTCAAGGACAGTATGTCAGCGGGGTCAGAGAGACAGTGACAGCAAGTGTGCTCTTTCCTTCTCGTGTACCCTGCAAGAAATAGTCCCATGGTGGGTTAAACTGGCTTGTAGCAGAAGAGCTAGTCATATAGCACCTGTTATTTTAAAGCACAATCTGGGAAAGGCAAAAACAGGAGCGGGAGGAGGTGAGTTGGGATGCTGAACAGGTGTAATTAAACAACAACATAACTGCAAGTTCACTGTGTTGTAAAAAGAAAAAGCAGAGTAATGGTCCACTAGGGCAGATAAAACAAAATCTGATTTAGAGTTCCAGGTAGAGATCAAGTGACAGTAAAAACAGGAGTGGTGTAGAGACCCCCTGCGCTGGCAGAGGAGCTGGAGGAGAGTCTGGTGGCAGATGTTGGGAGACACTAGAGATTGGGCAGGGGAAGGGTGGTGGTGTTGGGGGACTTAAACATGCCAGGAACAGACTGGGAGACTATGGCATCCTCAGTGGTCAGGGAACAGAGGTTGTTGGATGTCTTTCAAGACGCGTTCCTAACTCAGCAGGTGGGGGAACCGACCAGGGAGGTGCGGGTACTGGATGCGGTCCTGGCAGACAGTGACCAGATTGGGGGCCTGGAGGTAAGGGACCCGTTGGCGGGGAGTGACCATGCCACGTCTGGTTCTGCCTGGACCTAGGAGGGCTAGAAGGCTGCACAAAGACGGAGGTAACTGACTTCAGGGGAACGGATTTTAAGAAAATGGGAAGGATCCTAGGAGCATTTGGATGTGATTGGGTCAGACATGGACGCTGACAGTAGGTGGGAAATCATCAGGACAGGGGTGCAGGATGCTACCAGCATCTGTGCAAGAGTAAGATGAAAATGCGGTAGGGCCGGAAAACCCTGCTGGTAGACCAGGGAGGTCCAGGAGGTGGTGCGGGGAAAGAAGGAAGTCTATAGGCAATTCAAGTGCTCAAGGAGTGAAAGGGATCAAGGGGAGTATGAGCTGATGGCTAGAAGGGCCACTAGGGTAGTGAGGATGGCTAAGGCAAGGAAGGAGCAGAACCTGGCCAGGGAAATTAGGAGAGGGAACAAGGGGTTCTTTAGATACATTGGGGAAAAACGAAGGGTGAAGAGGCAGATTAGCAGGATTAAATCAGGGAGAGATGGGCAAAAGACCTGGGGGAGCAGTCTGAGGTACTAAATGAATACTTCACCTCAGTTTTCACCAAGGAAAATAGGGGTGCTGCATCATACATGGGTGGAGACAGTGATACTGAGGAGGGGGGACCCTTACCGATCGGCAGGTCTCGGGAGAGGGGGAGGCATCATTGGCAGGAGGGGGGAAGGCTAAGCAGGGAGAAGAGGTAGCGAAGTGGAAATCACAGCAGTGAGAGTGAGGGAAGCCCTCAGGCCCCTTAAGATGGAGAATGCACCGGGGCTGGATAAATCACATCCCAGAGTGCTGAAGGAACTTGCGGATGTCCTGGCGAAACCCCTGGCAGAGCTTTTCACCATCTATCTGAGGACAGGGTGGGTGCCCCAGGACTGGAAGGTGGTGCATATAGTGCCTATCCACAAGGGGGGATCAAGGAAGGTGGCAGGGAACTATAGGCCTGTCAGCCTGACATCGGTGGTGGGCAAGGTGATAGAGGGCATTGTCAAGGAGAGGCTGGGGGGGACCTGGAAAAGTCAGGGTGCCTGGACGATAGGCAGCATGGATTCATCCCAGAGAAATCATGTCAGACAAACCTTGTGGAGTTCTATGACTGGGTGATGAGTGCCTTGGACCTGGGTGGACCAGTGGACATCCTCTTTCTAGACTTCAGCAAGGTATTTGACTCTGTTCCTCACGAGGGCCTGTTGGATAAGCTGGCAGAAATGGGGGTGGGGAACCAGATGATCAGATGGATAGGCAATTGGCTCCAGGACCGGACCCAGAGGGTCGTAGTTGGCGGGATAGTCTCATCCCCAAGGAGGGTGATTAGTGGGGTCCCACAGGGATCAGTCCTTGGGCCCCTCCTGTTCAACGCCTACGTCTCTGACATAAGGACAGGTATCAGGAGTGAGATGAGTCTCTTTGCGGATGACTCATAACTGGGAGCGGTGGTGGATGGGGAGGAGGGGAGGGTGGCCCTACAGGAGGACCTGGAGGCTCTGGAAAGATGGCCTAGAAAATGGAAGCTGAGGTTCAATGCAGGGGAAATGCAAGGTACTGCACCTGGGGTCCAGAAACCCGGGCCAAGTATACACCCTGGGGGGGAATGCTACAAGTCATGATGGCTGAGAGGGACCTGGGGGTGGTGGTGGATGTCAAGATGAACAACTCGGAGACTTGTAGGAGGGCAGCAACCAAGGCCAACAGGATGCTGGGATGCATCGTTAGGGGGATCACCTCCAGAAGGAGGGAAGTGATACTCCCTCTGTATAACTGCTTGGTGAGGCTGCACCTCGAGTACTGCATGCAGTTTTGGAGACCACACTTAAAGAGGGATATTAAACTCCTGGAGAGGGTCCAGAGGAAGGCAACCAAAATGATTTGGGGCTTGGGGGACAAGACCTATGGGGAGAGGCTCGAAGAGCTAAATATGTACACATTGGAAGGGAGAAGGAAACGGGGGGACATGATAGAGGTCTTCAGGTACATGAAGGGGGTAAATAGGGGAGGAGCAGTCAGGGTGCTTCAAAGGAAGGGGGCAACTAGAGGGCATGGGTGGAAGCTGGAGGGGGAAGATTCAGGGGAGAAAGGAGGAGGTGCTACTTCACTGAGAGGGTGGTGGAACCATGGAATGCACTGCCCAAGGGGCTGGTGGAGTCAGAGATGGTAGAGGGGTTCAAGAGGGGGTGGGACAGATACAGGGGAAGGGTTCTGGAAGCAAAATCCAATGCAGCGAGAATATCTGGAACTGGGAAGGGAGAAGCCAAAGAAGGCGAGGGGGGCAGCAAGGTCAACTCCCAGGGTTGAGGCTGACCAAACGAGCAGACGCGAAAAAACATTAGGCCTATTCTGCTGGCATTTTAGTATGTTAGTATGATAATAATATCACTTGGAATTGAAATTCTGGTGGCCAGGGGTTCTCTGTATCATATTGACCACAATTAAAGAGTTAATTAAAATAACCTCTGGGTAATGTTCCATTTTAGTGAGATGGTGAAGGAGTGAGTCCCTGCTGGTAAGTTAGATCAGGATGAGGGTACCAGGCAGAACAGCCAAGGGCTATGTATTTTATGTCCTGCTGGACCCAGGGATAGGTCCATACACCCTTCGAAGGTGTCACACCCATGGTCTCAATGTGGAGAGCAGGCTAGTATTTGCAAGGCCAGATACTATGAGTGAGAGACCGAGGCTACTGGGAAGCCTTGATTAGGCAAGGGCATACCCCTATCATCAGTAGCAGAGCAGACCATGTGAAGCAAGAGAGAAAGGAGTGTGAATGATCCCTGTGAGATGACATAAAGATCTGGCTGTGTTTATTTCACCATCACAGCCTGCCCCCAGAAGCTGAGTTGTGCATTCACTCTGTGGGGGAAGGGGAGAGGCTTACGTGCTGCTTATCCCCTGCAATGGTATGAAGTCTGTAGCTTTGTGACACCTTCTGTGTCCCTTTTCTGTGCCAAGATTAGTGAGATATTTCATTTGGGGGTAGGGCTGTCATCACCATTGCATCAGAGAGAGCACTACAGCTAAATGGTTGAGGCATGGGTCTCCATGCATTACAAATGAGCAGTTAAACAGCAATTTAGTGGCTCTGCCAAGAAAGAAAAATGTCTGGTCTTCACTCAAGGCCCAAGCATGGCACCATTCCTGTCCATTTACAGGGGGCTCCCCTCCCCGGATCTCAGCAGGAGAAACAATAACCAAGGAAAAAAAAAATACCTGGATGAATAACATTGAGCAACTCAGTGACCACTCACCTTCACACCCACCCACCCACCCCAACTCCTAACCCTTGGAGCACTCACCACCACACAAATTGAGGAGGAGCCCATAGGGCTAATAGTAGATAACAATTAAAGGATACAGTCAATGATTAAGTCCATCAGGTAGCAGGAGCTTCCGGGGTTCTGCAGAAGGCTTGGAGTTGGACAATAATCTCCTTCAGGATCTCCTCCTTGTGCGTTTTCTTCTTGGAGTGTACAGGTTGCCAGGTATCTCATTGTATACATTGTGTAGCATTTGCTGCAGTGTGGTGCTCAATCATGATACCGCTCTGCTGCATGTACTTGATTGTGTTGTACCTTTAAGAGTGAGTGAGGGGGCTGTAACCATGAAACTGCAGCCACTATATAAAGGACAAGTGTCCACTGGGTAAACTATGCTCCCAGATGAAGGTTGTGAGAACCAAAGCTCTGAGCATGCGTCTGGCCGAGGCTGTTCTGGTTATAGTACAGTAATGGCTCATAGAGTCCTATACTAACTTAGTCTGTTCAGGCACTTGCACTTTGTATTTGACACAAGTTCGCTGTCCTTGGTACAAGGTCACTGCTTTAATGGAATGGATTATATGATGCCTGCATTGAAAATCTGTTAGTAGCACGGCTACAATTAATAGACTATCACGTTTAAAGCTGAAAGGGTTAACTAAATACACTGAATAGATATAGCACGGCAGCTTTTGGAATCCTCAGTGTATTGTTTCATGCCGGTTACTTGTATTTTGATAACATTATTCAGATTGTTAATTATACTACAACCCAGTGGCATTCAATCTGGACTGATCTATACTGTTTAATTAAACAGGACAGACTTCAACTCCTGCATTTCAATACTTTACATGATCTTTACTTTTTGCCTTTTAAATTATACAAAATGTGTAAATTGGATTCTCCTAAATGTGACTTTTGCTGTTATGGTGAGAGTACCTCGTTCCATAAATCATAATCCTGTTCCCGAGAGATAGCCATCTTGGTAATCGTGCGCAAGGCCTTGCTTCCATTTTTTGGGTATTATACTTCTCCAAACCTATATGCCTTATAGGTGACTATTCAGATATTCCTAAATTCCGTGACAAGGTATACTGTACATGGCTGTGATTGCACTTGTCACCAAACATTTATTATGAAGACACTGGCGAGGTGACTAGGTGCCGACTTACTCTGAATGGTTACATGAATTCCTTATGGCTTATAATGCTGAGTGTGCAGTTGCCTTATCAAACCATACATGGCATAAGTTCCAGGCCTGTTGGGCAGCCCTACACTCTTTCTTAGTGGTCCCCCCAACTTATGCAACTACTTCTTCTTCACTTAGTACCTTAGGGGTTGGATAAAAAGGATTTGTCTACATATCATTTGACCTCTCTCCTTTGACAGGCTTATGGCTTCAAGGTGCAGTTTTTCCCTTATTATACAAGTTTGATTTACCTTGTCCTTTTCGACTGGACACACAAGGACATTGGGTGTGGGAGGGGGGTTTAGGGAGGAAAAGGGGATTTGTTATTGTTGTTGTGGCGTTGTATAGTTATACTTATAATTTTTCTTTTTGGTTATGTATGTTCATGTATTATTGCACTACATTCTATTAAAATAAAGTTAATTGCAAAAAAAAAAAAAATTATTCAGACTGTAGTATCCACCAAACAGTGTTGTTAAACAGGAACTGAAAGTTAGCTATGAGTGCAGAATTTAGTTTTTTGTGGATTTGCTCTCCATCCATCTGAGCCAAAGCACCGGGGAGACAGTTCATCTCCCTTTCCCTTCCATCCCTAGCTCCAAAATCTATCCCCCTAATGATAAAGCCCCACACCAGCAGCTACTTCCTTCTTTGCTGAGAGATTCTTCCTGTCTCCTTGGGGCCTCCCCTTCTGAAGACCCCAACATCCACCCTTCTCACTGCTACAGATGACTCCTCCTGGCTGCCCTGTCCTGCCAGTACAGCAAAGAAATTGTGCAGTGGTACAGAATTAGGAGTTTATACCCTTCCCACCACCTCCACTATCCCAGAGCCCATCAAGGTCCAAACACTCTACCTAGGCATCCTCTCAGGGAGTGTTGGCTGACTTGGTGGCCCCAGGGCAGGGCAGAAGGGATGGGGTGTTAAGGTTAGAAACCCGAACACCACATTTACCTACTTTTGTCCGTTTAACCCTTACTGATGCATTAACAAAGTTCTTTTGCTATTTATTTCCTTACTTTTTGAGATAGTATAATTGCATCCTTACTAGTGATGGGCGAAGTGGCCCCAATTCTCTCCGCGTAGCGCTCTGCGGAGTGAAGGTGAATTCACGGAGTGCTCCACAACATGAAGCGGAGTACTTCGCGTTACAAATGGGTAATGCAAAGTCCAGTGAAAACAATGACTTCGCATTACTCCACCTTCCCAAACCACTACTCCAACCAATTCTTAAGGTGAAGTACATTGAAAACAATGTACTTCGCCTCACTTCACCTTGTTTTTAAGATCCAAAGGTGAATTTTGCAGTGATTCATGGGATTTCAGGTCACATGGGCTCTAGATTGTTCTACACAGCCTCAGTTTGGGGTAGTGTGTGTATGAAGCTGTAGGAGACAATCTGCTCTGAGAGCTCTCTGCAATTCAAACCTTCTAAAAGCTGTTAAAAAAAGCCTTTTTGAGTCATTTTTTTGCTGGAACTTTAGTTCATCGATTATAAGAAACCCTCCTTTGCTCATATCATCGAGTGTTTATTGTTTGTGTATGGATTTTGAATGTTAATGTATAACATTCAGTCTGTGTACTGAGAGACAGTGGAAGTGTGTTTTGGGGAAGGGGTGTATCTGTGGTGTAGATACATTAACTTGGAAAAAAGACAGTGCTTTCTGTTTAGTGATATTTTCCTTGTGTAACTGTGTTAATGCACACACAGTAATATTTTCAATAATTCCTGCCATTTTTTTGCTGATTGGTGTAGTGCAGCTGTGCATAATTTTAGTTTGTTTAAAATATGTGGTTATATTACTGAAGTTTTCAATTTGCTATGCATTACTTAGTGTGTGTGTGTGATGCTTGTCATCAAATCAGACATCTTTTATTGTGCCACATAATTTCACCAATGTGAATCTGCTATCCACTGCAGCTGTGTAATTTTTGTACTTCTTTGTGGTATCTTTACTGGTACTAGTACTAGTGACTGTTACTGCAGCAGTGCAGTACACTGCCCCCCCCCCCGCAGCCCACCCCAACCGGCAAAGGTATTCTTTTCCAGATTTGAATTTATGATGGTGAGCACTGGTGGGTGTTGTGCCTTTGCATCTGCATCTCTTCAGTGTGCAGCGCAATGTTAATCTGTCTGTGCATTTGCATTTTTTTAGGGCCCAATCTCCATCTCTAACTTAAGTCACAGTTGTTTCTTTGGCTTCCCTTCAGAGTACTGGACAGGTGTGGGGCATAATTCTGCATGAACATTGTGCTCATTAATATGCGTTTTTAAGTCAGGACCATCATCGTGAGTCACTCGTAATACAAATCATGTTCTTCATCATCACGGTCACAAATGCAGTCACATATCACGATTTATGATCACGTCATGAATCACAATATTAATTACTTGGATGTATTGTAAGCCTGTTTTGTAGTATCTCTCCATGCTTCACCACCCCACCATTGTACTCAATAATGTTTGTTTTCAAGTCAGGGAGTTTTGTGCCACACCTCATCAGGGCCCGGGGAAGTACAGCCATAGACATTCACGTTTCTTCATCATCACGGTCTCAAATGCAGTCACAAATCACGGTTAATGATCACGTCACAAATCACAACATTCATTTTTTTACTAGTTACTTGGATGTATTGTAAGTCTGTTTTGTAGTATCTTTCCAGGCTTCACCATTCCACCATTGTAATCATTAATAAATGTTTTTAAGTCAGGGATTTGGACAGTGACTGCAGTACATACGCAGACTGGAAAGAAGACTGACTGCACACATGCAGTTTAGCACAGTATACTTGCACTACTCAGAATACAAAGTGTCACGCATATGGAAGACAACAAAAAAAGGGCATAATTACATACAAGGGTCGGGGATGGTGGAGGAATACATTTTATAACACAGCAAGGAAGGTGTGCGTGGGCAAATGGTGTGAGAAAAAAAATTATGTAGGATCCCATGTTGGTCCAGCAGCAGTTCCTGCATGGACATAATTTGCAACTGATGTCCCTCTATGTGATCCAGCCACTGCTCCACAGCACTCACCCTCTCAATGTTCTCCTTGACAGCACTCCAGAGAACTGCCAAGTCAGCCTGTGTTACATGCAGTTCTCTGGGGTCCACACATTCTACAGGCTGACCTGCTGGAGGAGGTGTTGGTGGTGGTGGTGGGGTTGGGGGTGCTGGTGGAGCAGCAGGTGCTGCTGTGGCCCTCCTCTTCTTAGGGATGCCGCACAGCACAGCTGCACCCTCTGCCACAGAATGGCCAGCAGGTGCAGGCATGGACTGTTCTGTGGCAGCCTGCCACTCCAACTGCTGGTGATTGAGCATATGGTTGCACTGGCCCTAAGTCCCCAGGTGAGTCCCCGGGGGCCATGGCCCACCTCCACCTCACATAGGCAGAACTTGACCACACTGCTGTCCCCCCACACAGTAAAAAACTACCAAACAATGGAGGTGTGGGGAGGACCAGGCACAGGCAGGGGATGGCCAGATGAACTGGCAGCCGGCTGGTCACAGTGCTGAACAGGGATGGGATTCACACCTGGGCCCAGGGGAATAGGCACATCCTGCTCCAGAAAACCTGGACTTGGTGGTGGTGGTGGTCAGGACAGGAGGCGGTGCTAGTCCTACTTCTGGGGGGGGCACTCACAAGTATCAAGTGGTCCAACAGGAATGGGTGCCCGTGCCCTCCACACATGCGCACAGTACGATGCTTACCACTACCACTCTCTCCCAGAGCTGCCCTCACCCCAGACATTCCCTCACCCTGGTCCATCTCTCCTACTGAGCTCCCTCAGTCTGAGCAATTACTACTCACCCTGTCACACAACACACACACAGTCACACAGAAAAACAACTAACTACTTATAAAGGTAAGAAAAATAAAATTTACAGAAAGAACAAATTAAGTAAAAAAGAGTACAGAAAGACAAAAAAATGTAGCTTTTAAAAAAGCTGTTGGGTCTAAATCAAAGTTTAAATCTCTTCCTCGCTCTGATCTCAAAGTATCAGCAGTCACAAAACACACTACTCTCTCTCCATCTGCAGAGGAGAAAGTAAAAGTGTCTGCTTGTATGACTCACTTTCTTCCTGCCTAGTTAAAGAGCATGTGACTTACAGTACTACAAGCCATGTGATGTGTGTGGGGCGGGGGGGCTGCCAACTCTGAAACACCAAGTGGATCACTTAGAATCATAATGAGGAACGCAAAGTCCATTAAAAATAATTTCACCTTACTTCACATTGCCATTCCGCCTTAATGTGAAGTGGTAATGACAAGGCAGAGTGAGCACTTTGCATTGCCCACTCCACGTAGCAGATTGGCAAAGTGAAGTGCCCACTTCACGTTCACTTCGCCAGCAGAATTTAAATCCGCTGCAACTCTATTTCCTTATTTGCCTGCAGGAGTGCAGGGCCCTCTGGGTCCTGAGCTACCATCCTTCCATAGATGCATTTATGTATGTAGCTATGGAAGCATAGGGCCCTCCAGCCCCTGTGTTTCCAGTTATAGGACAACAGTGACCAAATTGTCACCATAGCCATGTTATTACCCCTCCTCATGTACCCAGTGCAGAACATTTTTGAATCCCCGACAAAATGTAACACTGCACAAGTACAATGCCATTCTGCACCACAGGTGTGAAAACATATTTTGGCCTGGATTTGAAAAATGACATCTGTGACATACATGAGGTGGTGTAATAAGAAAGTTATGTTGAAAATTTGGGGTCAAAATATTTAAAATTCCTAAAGTTACAAGTGTGCATAGCAAAATTGCAACAAATAGTCAGAACTGTGCCATTTTTAAGAATTCTGACCCAAATTTTCAATATAGCCTTCTTATGACCCCATCATATATACCTGGTACAGAAAATGTTCAAATTCCTGCCAAAACATAATTCTGCAAAACTGCAATGCCATTCTGTACCACAGGTGCAACAACACAATTTTGGCCAGGATTTGAAAAATGACAGCTGTGACATACAATACATGAGGTGGAGTCATAAGAAGGCTACGTTGAAAATATGGGTGAAAATATTAAAAACGTCTGAAGTTCTAAATACGTGTAGTGAAACTGCAATGAATGGTCATAATTTTACTATTTTTAATAATTTTGACCCCAAATTTTCAACATAGCATTCTTATGACCCCACCTCATGGACAATATGACTGTCATTACATAAATCCCACTTGAAAGGTGATTTCACCATATAATTCCCTTTCTGGTCGGAGTTGCACAATGACAGTCATATTTTTCATGAAGTGGAGTCCCCAAAAAGTCATGTTGAATATTTGGGGTCAAAATCTCAAAAACCAGCTGAGATATGCATAAAATTTGAAACCTCCACTGAAATACATTTAGTTTCTCATATTGCAGTCTCTGGTTCCAGCAACAAGGCTTGTCTTAAACTGGGAAAGTGGATCTTGAACCTGGGACCTCTTCAGGTGACTGGAGCGTGGGGGCGTCAAGAGGGGTGTGGGAAGGTGGGTACACAGTGAATGGTTGAGTGGAGGGGGTGTGGGAGTGATCGGTGATGGACCTTTTTTTTTTTACAGGTTTAAAAATAAAACAAAGACATTGAGGGACAGTTTTCTTATTTAACAGGTGAAATGACATGGGAGGGTGGGGGAAAGCCACTGACCACCAATGTTAAAAAAAAAATGAGTATAGGAGGGTGGATGAGTACCACTAGAAACCAGGGATAAACCTGGTAAGCAGCAATGGAGCTTGGCAGGGGAATTTTTTTTATTTATATATATATATATATATATATATATATATATATATATATATATATATATATATATATATTCATGGCAAAAACTCTGTTTAATGCATCAGTTAGGGTTGTTCCACAGACACAAAAGCAAAATTTGATGTTAGGGTTACCTTGCTCTCTTCCACCCGCCCCCACCAACAGGAAATGGGGTGTGTGTTAGTCATTGGCCCTCTCACCCCATCCAAGGTTTAAACAAGCTGAGGCAGTGCAGTATAGGAGAATGGGATGAGACTTAGGACCGACGACCCCAACGCACACCCCGATGCCTGTTGGTGGGGTTGGGGTAGGCTTGGGGTGCAACAGGTGGCAACCTTAACATTGAATTTCCTTGCTTTTGTCACTGTGTAACAACCCTAACTAATGCATTAAACAGAGTTTTTTGGCATGAATGTCCCTTCTTTTTGAGAATGTGCAGTATAAATAGTGAATGTAATGTGGTGGTGCGAACGCGGGGCCCCTCAGGAACGGTAATGCAATTGGAAACAGAAATGGTCACAGTAACAGCAAGGAGGATGCCAAAAGGTACAGTAACAGAAATGGAAGCGGAAACACAAGCCTGTAAGCAAATGCAAATTGTTACGCGCATGGTCATGGTAACGCAATTGGAAATGCAAACGCTTACGGTAACAGCAACGATGATGCCAAAGGAAACACAAACACAAATGGAAATGCCAATGCAAATGCAAACAGCAATACAAATGGTGATGCAAAAGGAGACGCAAATGTAAAACCAAAACCAGTAATGGAAATGCAAATAGTAGCAGTAATGCAAATGCAAGCGGAAATGCAAACGCAAAGTTCATTTTCTGCTCTGAGGACCATTATTACAAAGTGAATACAAAGAATGTATGCATAATAATGGCCTTTGGGAGCAGAAAATGAACACTCAGGATGCTAAATTGCTTATATCTCAGGAACCATAAGACGTAGAAAATAAATAAAATGTCATATTATTTATGACTTTCCAGGCTAGTTTTGCACTTAGTCCCCTAGTGGGGGGGGGGGGGCTAAGCATTTTTCCAACAAAAAGTCCGTATCTCGACACCTTTCTGAAATATGGGCCCCGAAAAGCATGGCAGACACTGTAATGTTAGCCTATGGGAAAAACAGTCAGCTTCGGAATGCCATAACTTTGCAGCCCTGTAATATTTTGTCACCAAACCACCAAAAGGCACATATATGAGATGCTTTCTTCCCTCCAAATTTCAGTCCAAAAGACCAAACCATTCTTTTGCAGCAGGGTGGCAAAGAATTCCTCTTATTTTGGCCATAGTGTCACAAAGTAGTGTCATGATTTGCAACACTTTCACAAAAAAAATCAAAAAAGTGTCGCAAGTGCGACACTGTTTTGTGACACTACAGTTTACAAAAATTTTAAAAACATATTTCTGGGGTGTTTAAGCCCCCAAAAAAGACATGGCTAGCATCCACAGGGCTTGACTAGGTGAACACAAAAAGAATTGCATCACTAGAGGGTCCCAATTTTAAATGCCAAGCATTTCTGTGACCAGTAACTGAAAAAAAAATGGCTAACTCATGACACTACAGGGGTCATTTGTGACACTAAAAACTGCATTTTCGACACTGTTGAATAGTTTGTTAACTTTTCCCATTGAATATAAAGGGAAAATTGTTTTCTGAATAACTTTTGAACCATTTAATATTTCTTCACAAAATCTTTAAAAGGCATATCAGGGACCCCAGCTGCATGTTTCCAGAAGATTTCAGACTGGTTGCACAAACCATGTGACCTGTAGGCATGAGAAAAGAATGTGCAAAAAAGTGTAAATATGACTTTCTATTCTGCTTTATAGCTCCACAAGAATATATTTGACCATTACGAAACTTGACAGATCTAGAGATCTGTGGTACTGCTCTGTTTACGTCAAATTTCAGGCAAATCTGTCATATGGTAAAGTTATTAAGCTGCAAAATTTCACACTTTAACCTTAATTGGGGTACTCAACCCTAACTATAGTGTCACTACTGTGCCACTATAATATTAATATATATATATATATATATATATATATTTATAAAATGGAGAACATCCTCCTCCAAATCCAGTGTTCTGACTGTATAAAACACATCACATGACTGTGCATATATCAGAGCGCAACAGCACACCTGCACTTTTACCACCCTTAAAAAACAATTTTACTATTTTATAAGATAGATAACCCACTCTAGGATGTGCAGCCATGCTCTGATATACGCACACCTTGGGTGGTTGACGCACCCGGCCTGCGGCCTTGCGCATACAACACACACCATGGCATGCGCATATCAGAGCGCAACTGCACACCTAAGAGGTGGTTATTTATTGCATATATATATATATATCTATATATATATATATATATATATCTACCTATCTATATATATAGCTATATATATATATTATATAAATAGAATAATAGATAGGTTCAAGTGAATTACAAGGCAATAATTCCATCGAGAGGTTCTGGGGACATAGATAACCTCGAGGGCGAAGCTCGAGAGGTTCCTAGGTCCCCAGAACCTCGAGATGGAATTACAACCGAGTGATTCACTGGAACCTAACTGTTATTTTTTGTAATATATGGATGAAGATTTTGACGAGGTCTTACCTCTGGATTCCTTGTGGGACGGTTCCGTGCTGCTTGTTCTCGCTCCTCACTCACATCCCCCCCTTCCAGTGAGTCCTGCTTCTCTCTCAAGAATAAAAAAGAAAGAAAGAAAAAACCTATACTTTGGACACTAGAAAAGTTGGTGATTGCAACGATAGTATTACGAGGACCGGAAGTATAGTATAATTGGACCGGAAGTATAGTATTACGGGGACCGGAAGTATAGTATTACGGCACTGACTAAGGTGTTACTGGGATTTTTTTGTATGGGTTAGTATGGTATTATTTAAGCATCTCCATATATTACATAGCTATATATATATATATAGAGAGAGAGAGAGACATACAGGGTGGGAGGGGGTGCTACTAGACAACAGGAGTTTTCCCTGGAGGGTTCAAATGAGAACCCATGAATAAAACAGGAAAAACATCCTTTTTTGCCAGTGGAAATCTTTTTCCACCAGTCCTTTGTTGTGCTGGCAGAAAAGGATTCTGTCTGGTGAAAAAGGATCTGTTTTGATGACCTGATAGCTCTGTTTCTCAGGACCAGATGCCCCAGAATCCTTTCTTCTGGGCCAGATGGCCATGCTGTGATTCCTTTTTTGCCACATCAATTCCTTTTTCGCCTTCCTTTTTCTTCATGGTAAAAAATGAAATTGGCTGGCAAAAAAGGACTTAATCTGTTTCCATGACCAGATGGCTCTCTTTATAGCAACTGGATAGCTATCAATCTTCTTTCATGAATGGATGGCCATTCCGTGATTCCTTTTTCACCAGCCAATTTCCTTTTTGCCATGACTAAAAAGGACGATGAAAATGGAAGTTAGCGAGTGGCGAAAAAGGACTGAAATGTTTAAAAAAAACTTCAGTGGGTATACCAAATATTAAAAAAAAACACAGAACAGCTCATCAACTGCCAGTGTGCAAGATACATGCTTTTATGTCTGTAAAAGACAGGTAAATAACAGGTTGTTTGGGTTAAAAATAAAAAACAAGATGGTGGCTCATGAAAAGTGATTTTTTTTTGACAAAAAAGGATTGGCCCCTCAAGAAAAGAATACATTTTCATCAGAGCAAAATCCTTTTTTGTTCCAGGAATCTATCTTGGAAAGCCAAAGTCCCATGGAAAATAATGGGACCTTAAAATGCAATAACTTTGGAACAGATTAATATTGTTTCACCAAATAAATGCAGGGCAGTTTTGTGACCCAAGCTCGTTCTACCATGCAATAACAATTTTAGACCAAAGTTGAGCACCATCTGTGCTCAGTGTGATGAGAAAAAAACTGCAAAATGTGACACATTTTGAGGTTTTTACACAATCCAGATCTCAGAATCTGCACATCTGATGGAAACAAAACTTGGCACGTCAAGAGACCTGCCCAGTGGAAAAGAGCACACCAAATGTGGTGCAAATCCATTGAACAGCTGCAAAGTTACTAAAGTACAGATTTTGAGGTTTAACATTAAAGTACATGCTCAACCTTAACTATAGTGGCATGGTGTAATATATCTACACACACACACACACACACACACACACACACATGCACTATACATACCTCTAGGTTAAAACAGGTTATTTACTCTCCTATCAGCAATTTCAGCGCTTCCCTGATCATTGCCACCCGCAGTCTCTTTGTTCTTCCAGCCCCATTCACTGTGGTAGTGGGGCTGAGGAGCAAATACCAGACTGTAGCCACTCCTCTTTGGTGCTTTTGGATCACAGACACCCAGGGCCAAAGATGCACAGATGAGTTGATCCCTTGACCCTGGGACTAAAAATTGGGTCAGATATCACATAAAGGAACTGACAACCTTTTAGTGGCTCTCACAGCTACATTACTGACACATAGTGAAAATCACTTCCCACATAGGGCACAACTTCAGTATCACCTAACAGTGACCACTGCCACCTACCCCCATCCCATAGAGCAGCAGCAGGAGCTGGGATGTACTGATCCAGACAGCCAGAAACCCCACTGATGGACAGATAACTTTGTAAATATGAAAGCAAAGAGACTGTATAAGGATTACCATGTTTGTTGTCCCTCTGACTTCAGGACTGCTGGAAAGGTGCCAGAGGACAACACAGCCAGCTCAGAAAAAACAGCCAGTCCTGAGCTCAGCTTTGTATAGCAGCAGGCTGCAAGTTGGATCAGGTTTAATGGACATTTTGTGCATACTTTACTCCTAAAATTGGAAGCCACTGTAATAACGGGGTATAGCTCAACGAAATAGATACTGTATGATGTCTCAGCCAACCAGACTAGATCCCCAGATCTGTTCAAAAGGAGGAACATGTAAGTTGAGATCAGATCAGAAAATGCAATATGATGGATAGCTTGTTTCCAGGTGCATCTTGGAGAGTAGGTCGCATGCACCCATTTTACTGACAAGGGGACTGTTTGTCATAACACTGGTAAAACTCCTCTACTGTTCTTTCATATGTGTCATAGGATCTTTCACTTCTACTTGCACCATCATTTCAGTTCAACTGAGCAAACCAAATTGGCCTTTGCAAGGCTTTGGTTTTCTGGAGAAGTGGTTGCCTTGCTTGCGTCCAGTGCCTTGGAGAAAAGTGGTTGCCTTGATTGAGCTCTAAATATGGGAGAGTGGTACAGCCCTACTCTTCTAGGCTACTGCTAAGACTGTCTTGAAAGGGGCCTCAAATTTTCATGAGTCCAAAGTGACTGCTTGATCATTGAAAAGATGAAGAAACGTCTCTCCTCACAGCCCACGCCCTTCAGCACCTAGAAGTGAGCTGGGCCTGTTGCACCTTTAGGACAGCCTGTAACTGTTTAATCCAGAGAGAGACATCATTATGGACCCAACCACAGAGACTATCAGAGATTGAAAGTACTGGATCATTATTTCAACATTTGTACATATTAGCTAGGCAAGTTAGATAAATAGTGGTCAGTCCTGCATAACTTCGGACATCATGCAAGGCTAATCAGCTCTGGAGTCTTTCTATGTCTTATCTACTGTTGAATTCAAATATTTATTTTAGTATGCCCTAAACCAACCTTCAACAAGGTTTACAGTTGCCAGGGCAACAATTTTACCATGACCGACACAACAGTGACAACAACAGCAGGTCACTGTAGTGTCGGCGCAGGACCCCGGCACTGCTTTCTGGGGGTATTGCACCCCCTCCCTGAAGCAACTCTGACTTGAAGTTGATTGATTTAGTAGTGAGGGGTGCACGGAGGAGCTGAGTTCCCTGCATGGGGGGTTTAGGGGTGAAGCCCTCTGAAGAAAACAGTCTGTAGTGACTCCCTTTATGCCGACCACAAATGCGGTTGACATAAAGGAGTTGCTGCAATGTCGGTCAACAATGAAATTGTTGACTGACTGTCATGGATCCCTTCAACACTACCACACTGAGGTTCAACATCAGGCTTGTAACTGGCCTGCAACTGCCCAGCTGCATGCATGTGGGATAACTGGAGTACCAATAGGGACTAACGCAGAAACGGCAGGCACTCACCTGAGGGTGGTGGGATACAGTGGGAAGTGTTGTGCATATTATTGATTTTTGGATTTGATCCATTCCTGTCCCTGTCCCCTAATAAATATCCCTTTGGTTCTGGCTGTCTTCACTGTGCACTTTGTTCTTCTTGCACATGGATTTCTTGGCATGCTTAGAGTGATAAATTGAAGGTGTGGGTATATTATTTGGGGTCCCTGTCATTGAGGGTAACAGTTGCATTTATTTCACGTGGGGCAGCACCCTGGCAGCCAACTGCCATAAAGATCTTCATAAGTGGAGGCACCACACCACATACCAAATACCACTAAACAAACTGAACCCAGGTGCCATTTAGCTGAAGGCTTAACAGGCTTAACCCAAAGCGAATTTTAACCTATAATGTTTCTGTACTGGGACACCACCAGAACTCAGACTCAACTCAGTTGGGCAGTCCTTGTTCATATTTTATGAATAAAACTTATTACTATTATTACTACTAATACTGCTACTACTACTATTACCACTGTACAGGCTTAGTCTCACATCTCCTTGAAGGGGGGAATGAAGGCAGTTCTCGGATCTCTTCTAGAATATTATACAGTGCCACATCCAATGCAGGAACTGTGTTTAGACACCCCCCACACACAAACATACACACACACACATTCTTCAGTATCAAATGGATAGCAGTAAGTTGCTCAGTTGGTGGGATGACAAAGAACTCGATCCTGGCAAAGCCATCCTAGTGTAGGGGATCCCTAGCAAGCTTAAGGAGAGAATAATTAGCATCGTACAGTGTTAGGGAAAAGTCAACATCAGGGGTAGAGTTTATGATTTCTCCTGCCACAAAGTGAGTGTAATTGTCGAATGCCAAGAGGGAGTAGACCCCTTTAAAGTGCCCAAGCAAGTGATATCTGAAGAGGAAAGCACCAGCAGGTATACTATGAGAGTCTGAACCTCCCCCGCAAGGGCCCCAAAGAAAAAGATGATCTTGAAAAGAAGTTGAAATCATTGCTGTCTGCTGGGAGAAGGACTGTTATGATGCAAAAGACTTGTTCCATGAATAAGATCAGGCACCACCTGTGCCACCCAATGATACCCCTGCTGGTGGACAGGGGTAGGCCCTTAACCTTCCTTTTCCATTCTTAGTACTCAAGGGAGATGGCGGCAGGCAAAACACTCAGTTCTTGCAGGAGGGGAGCATTTTCACCCCCAGTCACTTGTTATAGAGACGGTACGGCAAAAACAAAAAAGGGTGCATGTACCACTCTGGAACCTCAAAAAAACTGCAAGTTTATTAACTGCTCATACCCAACACCCCTACATAGCACAATGGTGGAAATCAATGGGTGTGTACTATATATTGTACAGCACTACTGTACAGTTCAGCTGGCAGCTGGCCAGTGCGGTGTGAGGTGGGCTGTGCCAGTCACTGGCTCTGGTCGGGTGTGGGGGAGTGGCATTGTGGGTCACTGGCTAATGGGGTGGGGGGGCACTTGACTACCAGGGCAATCTGGAGGAGTTGACTTTCTGATGATCAGGGCTCGGGACGGGGGTCACACTTGACTACCAGGCGATCAGGGAGGAGTTTACTTATCTGATGATTGGGGCGGGGGAGAGGGATAACACTTGACTACTAGTCGATGGGGAAGGGGATTTACTTATCTGATGATCGGGGATTGGGAGGGGGTCACACTTGACTGCTGGGAGATCGGAAGGGGATTTACTTTTCTGATGATCTGGACCAGGAAGGGGAGTCCCTACACTACAGAAACAGGGATACGGTGTTTTGTTCATTATAGCAGCGATCAGGGCTGGGAAGGGGATCCCTACATTATGGAAGTAGGGATCGGATGTTTTGTTCATTATAACCATGATCAGTGCACGGGAGGGAGCTGGGCTGGTGCAGTCTGCCAGTCACAGCCATGCAAATCAGTCCATAACGGGCATGCAAATGGTCGTTTTGCGCCATGCATGCCCAATAGGCCCATTTGCATGGTTGGGCTGAATATTGCCCATGGGGGATGCCGCGCATACAACTATGTGCCAAGCATTCCTCTATGGGCAGTCCTTAGCCCCGCACCCTGGATGCACTGTGTGGAAAGTGATGCCCCCTGCTGTGCTCCATGCATCCAGGGTCCGATATTCAAACAGATTGCGTAATCTGTTCAGATCACGCATTCTGTTTGAATATGGCACAAGAGCAGACCTAATTTAATTGTGCGGTGCATTGTTTTGCATGTGCATCTGTCGGGCTCTGAATATGGGGGCCTAAATATTTATCTATATCACATTACTCTACGTACAGGTGATAATATCTATTAATGTTATGCCTCAGGAAATCAAAATGATAAGGGATGTGTTTAAAAGACATTTTTTCATCCATTTACCACTTCTGATATATTTCATTTCCCTATGGGTAAAGATATCAGCCCAGAAAACAGAGAAAATTCTCCATATTCCAGGACAGCAATGCTGTGACAAGCTGCATACTCTATATAAATGTACCATTCCAGCTATATTTCTCTTTGCATCTGGAGGTGCGGGCAAAATGGTCATAGTTGCTTACAATTAAAAACATTTATCAGGGGGAGTGGCTTGTCCGCTAAACAAGATGGCCACTTGAACTTTTGGGAGCCAAATACCGGAGCTGAAACCCCATTAATTCTCCACAAGTCTGGTCAGTCATAGAGCCAGAAAAGCGAGCAGTGGGTGTCGGAACTGCTTCTGTAAAATCCGACCTTGTTTCAAAATGCAAACCTTTGAACTCATCATTTGGTCACTAAAAGTTTTTCGGAGGACCTGGCCACATGGCATGCAGCAACAGAGAAGGCCAAGAGCCCTCTGTGAGAGAAATGTTCGCCATCATTATGAGTCGGATGGACAAACTCACTGTAGCCAGCAATGCCACAGCAGGGTCTGTAACTCAGTTGGATGCCCCGCATCACTACAGCTGGACAAAAAGCCATCAGCCAAGACAGTGTTGTGCAGGGACACTGTGCTACTCTCCTTGAATAAGTGGAACAAATCTGTGGGATCCAAGATAAAGTTGATGACTTGGAGAACTGAAGCCGCAGAAACAATCTGCAAATCCTCGGTTTCCCGGAGGGCTGTGAGGAGGGGTGAGCAACAGAGTTCCTTCAGCAGGCACTCCCTGAAGTCCTAAAATTGCCTCCGGGGACCAGGCTCCCAGGCTCATCATAGAAAGGGCCCACCGCACACTACAGCCAAGGCCTACTGCAGGGGAAAGACCTTGGCCAATGCTGGCCCACCTGCTGAATTTTGCCGAAAAGAAGGCCATTCAGGACTGGGCATGGGAACTCGGGACACTATACTGGTGGGGCAATCGTATCATGCTATTTCAGGACTACTCTAAGGAATTGGCTGCTTGGAGAAAGAGCTACACAGAGGTTAGGCGGTGGCTGCATGATCTGGGTATCCCTTTTTCTCTAAGATACCCAGCAACATTGAAATTCACCCATAATGGAATGCAGCACCAATTCGCTACCCCAGAGGCAGCAAAGGCTTTTATCCTGCAATCCTGCTCAAGCTCAAATAAAAACCTGTGCAGACCATGAGACAGAGGCCCCCCATGACCAGCTCTGCGGATTATGAGGACAGGCACTCACCCCTCAAATAAGATAGTGGGCAGAACTGAACAGGCCTCCCTCCTAACGCTTGCTGTGGGAACCAACACTCCAAAACTCAAAGAAGCACCTGCCAGTGGAGGGACATGGAAAACAGAAGCACCCGCAAGACCACATGGCAGAAACTCATGCAGGACCAAGTCTAAGTCACCATGAGGGGTCCGGAGAGCAGGTGGTGGCCAGCCCCTACTTCACCAAGAACGGGTTTTCTCCACTGACCCCGGTTACTCCCTCCCAACAAGATTTCTGAGCAGCAAGACATGGACCTTGGCTTATCCACTCATCTCGGAGAAGAACCACAGACCCACTCATGAGACTGGGCTGACGATTCATCTACTTTAAGCCCACTACTGGCCCGCATGGCTAAGGGGACTGAAGAGAGCCATGAGGGCAATCCTCCCTAGGATCAGCAGAACCCGAGGTCTGAAGATGGGTGAACAGTGCTGCCATAGAGCGCCTCAGATAAGTACAATTTTTGTGCTGGGCGACTAGGTGGAGGAGAGTAATAGGGATTTTGGATAGTAATGGGGGGGGGGTGCTTTAATACCTGATGAGCAGGAGGGCATTTGTTCCTGTCCTCTCCTCTATATCTTGCCTGGCAGGATTCTTGTACACTAACATTGATATTGTGGGTTGTGGGGGACTCAGGGGATGTCTATTCCTGTCAGCTGCACTCAGAGCTCTGACATCTGTGTTTGTTTTGCTTACTGTTTTCTTAGGGCCTGTAGGCACTCTTCTACACATGGTGTCAGCATCTTCTGTGAATGCCGCACCTACAAGAACCTGGGGCCGTACTGAATGTCATCATTACCTGACTATAGGTAAGCCACTCCATGGCACCAGTGACTAAGGCTAGAGCCCAGGTGACCCATTGGAGGATTCCCCGCCTCGCATCCGTATCTTGGCTGTAAGAGCAAGAGTGCATTTGGTGGCCTTCACTCCCCCCTCCCCCTGCAGCAGCTGCCACAGAGGATATGGTACACCCTGTGGGAGGAGGTCTCCACATCAACACTGAGACCAGCCTTATCCTCTCTCACATGCCCCTTGGGCAATCCAGACCCATTGCCCCTCTATACATGCATGTCCCCCCCTCCCGACCGAAGGTAAACTCATCACAACTAGACTTCGGCCAGTACACCGCCCCAGGGGGACTTATACTACACATCAGTGCCCTGATAGGCCCAGATATTGTGCCAGTTAACCCCAAGCCTCAAGCAAACACAATAAGGCCTTCACTCTGTGTTAGACGGGTTCATTAGAATGGGCCCAGTTCAAGTTAATGTTGGCCCCTAGACCTGAGTGCACCAAGCTGCTCCACTCGGAGACTCCCCTTTATTGGGTGAGGAGTCAGTTAAGAGCTGTGAGCAGAGATCTCACTTATTTTGGAACATGTAGCTGAGTCACTTAGGGGACCCCCTACCTGAAAAAGTCACCTCCCAGGGTTGGCCAGATCAGCCATTGGTCGCAGCAGTGACCAACTTCAATTTGGCCAGATACCCATAGGAATATTGCTTTTAGTTTTCTTCTTTCTTTTGATGTTGGAGGTTTATTACGTCTGTTGATTATACTCAAGAGCTTTGGATAGTACCTGTTGTGTTACAGATCTTGAAGTTACCTTGCATAACCTCCATTTGTACTGGTTATTGTTGCCAACTCACATGGAGTATACCCGAGCTGTGAACCCAGATCGGTACTCCGGTTATAGTACACCGGTGTATAATTAGGATCCAGGTTTAGCCACTTGCCAGGGAGCCCCTGCCACCCCGCCCTTTTTTTTATTTTTTTCTACTTTTTACCCTTCTCCCTCTGGCACATTATGGCTGATGTGGCAATGCATACCTGGAATGTTAGGGGCTTAAACTCCCCTATTAAGAGGAAGAAGGTTCTCTCCCACCTGAAGATTCTTAAGACCCAAGTGGCATTTCTTCAGAAGACAAACCTCTTGGGAGCTGACCATATCATGCTGAAGAAGGATTGGGTGGGACAATTGATCCATGCTACAACTACCTCCCAGAAGAGAGGGGTGGCCATTTTGCTGCACAAGTCCCTGCCCTGGAAGCTTTTTGGCCACAGAGCAGATGGAGAGGGGAAATGGGTAATGGGACTTTAATGACACCCCCAGTGGGCATATAGTACTGTGTAATATTTATGGCCCCAACCAAGATGACTCCAACTTTTTCAATACCCTAGCCTCAGTCCTCACCTCTTTCACACCACAGCATGCCACCCTGCTTCTAGGAGGGGACTTCAACCTGACCCTGGTACCCTGACTAAATAGGAACAACACAGGGATAGAAGCACATACAAGAGAGGTAATGCACTGGGTTTAATCATGGAAGAAATGGGACTCACGGACGTGTGGAGGCTTTTTCACCCTTGCATCTGTGACTATACCTACCACTCAGAATCCCACTCCTCTTATAGCCATCTCAACTTCTGGCTAACTTCCCAAGCTCTGATGCACACCACAGTTGGCACTACCATTCTTCCCTGAACGATTTCTGACCATGCACCAGTACAACTCATTATCTCATGGGGTCCCACTGGCCCACACCCCCGATCTTGTAGACTGGACCCACTTCTGAAGCGTGATCTGGAAGTTAATCCCTGAGCCAGGAATGAGGCTCTCCTATTCCTCCGGGACAACCCTACTGAGGATACTTCCCCGAGTACCACTTTAGAGGCCTTTAAGGCTACCATGAGCGGTAACATAATGGGCTATGTTGCAGCCAAACGCAGGAAGAGAGAGCATAAACTATGAGATTTGGAGACTCGATTATCCTGTGCAGAGACTGCTTATAAGGCCATACCCTCCCCATCTACCTCATCTCCCACTGGCCATGAGGTCCTGAGACTCCACATGGACATTAACCAGTTCCTTAACAGGAAAGCCAAAGTTGCTATTTTACGGTTCAGACATTCCTTCTGGGATTGGGGGGACAAGAGTGGCAAGATACTGGTGTAATAGTTGCATAAACAACAGATTGCCAGCTATACCCCTGGTGTAAAGGACGAGAGGGGGGCTTTGATAATGGATCAAGCGGCTATAAACCAAGTGATGTCCGCTTTCTATTCTAAACTGCATTGGTCCTCACATCCCTCTCTCCCCCCAGAGGCAATTCCATTTTTACTTGATACCTCAATATCCAGAATCCTACCACAGCAGGCCACTGTTCTGGATCTCCCTCTCTCAGCGAGGGAAGTAACAGAGGCCATCCAGATGATGAAGTGTGGGAAATCTCCGGGGGGGAGGTATACAGTGGAGTTTTACCAGGCCCTTAATCAGATGCTGACCCCACTGTTGACTGAAGTATTCAGGGAGTCTGAATCTACAGGCACTCTTTCCCCTACCCTGTGAGAGGCCAACATCATTGTCATCCGCAAGAAAGGGAAAGACCTGACTATCCCGGGCAGCTGCCACCCTATCTCCCTCATCAACGTAGACAGCAAAATCTATGCTAAGTCCTAATGAAGGGTCCTGCTCTGAAATGTCACCAGGATTTTTTGGTTTGTGGCAATGTAGTGAAAAATTAAGATGATTTACAGTTTGTCAAGAAGAGGAATAAGCCCCTAATTTCTAATATTTTGAAGGAACGAAGGAAAGAAACCAATAACTGTGCCTCCCAAAGTCAAATGCCTACTCATCTGTGTCCAATTAAAAAATCACAGTGGAGTTCACAAGAAGATGCCTGCCTGTTGGACTGCTGGTGCAGTGTTGAGTATTATCTAGTACAAATGCCAGGTTAAAGACAATCACTGTAATTTAAAGAATGAGATGCATGAGGACTTGACTGCTCACCCTGACAATGAACTAATCAATCTGTGCACTGCTGATGCCATAATTACTCCCATCTCATCAGGGGAAAACCTATCAACTGGACAAGGATGCCTTTGAGTTTGAACCCTTCTCCATTCCCTCAGCAGGAAGAAGCGTATTCCATGAAGATTAGCAGACGTATCAGATGTCTTCTTACACCATGCGTGTGATATGGGATGTGCCCATGGAGAAGAAAAACAGATTCATCTACATGATAGCAACTTTTCAGGGAGAGATCCAAAAGACTAGTGCCAGCTGATATTGAGGATATCAGGCAACACCTACAGAAACTTCTGGCTGAAGGAATGATTAAGGAGTTTTTGATCCCTATGCTTCATCAGTCATGGTAGCTCATAAGAAGAATTGTACCATAAGAATGTATATTGATTATCAGGCATTGAACCAGAGGACCATGCTTTACCAATACACCATGCCTTAGGTGAAGGATGCCTTGGACAGTTTTACTAGAGGCAAGTGGATTTCCATGCTTGACTTATATGGTGCCTGCTACCAGATGCCAATGACAGAACAGAATGAAGAGAAGACCACCTTTATGTGTTCTATGGGATTTTACCAGTTTGAGAGGATACCCTTGGGAATCTCTGGTATACCAGCAATGTTTCGGTGCCTGATGGAGAAGGCCATCAGAGACATGAATCTTCTGGAGATGTTGGTTTACCTGGATGATCTCATAGTGTTTGTTTAGACATTTGAAGAATGTGAGTCCCAGGTTATGGAGATTCTGGACTGGCTGCTGAAATATGGCCTGAAGTTAGCACTAGACAAGTGCCCTTTCTGTCAGACATCTACATAGTAAATTGGATGTATAGTTTCAGACCAAGAAAGCAACAAAGATCCAGCTAAAGAGGAAGCCCTCACCACCTGGCCCCAGTTGACCTACTTGAAAGCCCTGCAGTAGTTTTTAAGATTCCTTGGCTACTACTGATGATTTGTGAAATGCTTTTGTTCCATGGGGGGGGCACTTAAGTAATATGATCTAAGGGTATCCACCCACTCTAAAATACAAGGAGCTGACAGCCACTGACAAACTTGCATCAAAATATTACAAGACCAGTGAACCATTTGGAGAATGCTGGACTGAGAAGTAAAAGCAGACTTTCCAAAAGATCCTTTAACACCTGATGGAGACCACTGTATTGGCTTTGACTGACTTCACCACCCTGTACACCCTCCATATGGATGCCAGCATGGGAGATCTGGGAACTGTGCTTTATCAAGAACATGAGAATGTCATGAGATCTGTAGTCACAGCTTGTGTTTGCCAGAGAAGAACTACTCAGTCCATAACTGGAATTCTTGTTTTGAAATGGGCAGTAGTAGACCAGTTCCTTGATTATCAATTGGAGCCTTGTTTGTTATGTTACCCAACAAGAGACTCTTGCCTTATGTATTAACAGCAGCAAGTCAGATGCCACTGGACATAGCTGGACCTCCACCCTGTCTTCATAGATACATAGATACATAGACAGTGTCGGCAGATAAGGGCCTATGGCCCACCCAGTCTGCCCATTTGAGCTTGTAAGTTCAGTTTATTTTCCTAGAAGTCTGTTTCCCCTTACCCCTGACCTCTAGAATTCCTTTATGTCTATCCCATGCATTCTTAAATCCTGTGATTGTTTCAGCCCCACCACTTCCTCTAGCAGGGTGTTCCACTTGTCCACCACCCGTTCTGTGAAGAAATTCTTTCTCACGCTTCCTCTGAATCGTCCCCTCCTCCAACTTCATCCCATGCCCTCTAGTCCTGGACAATCTTTTCGCTTAAAATAGTGTTTTCCTGCACCCTGTTCCTCCCTGTAAGATACTTGTATGTCTCTATCATATCTCTCTCTCCTCCTCTCCTCCAGGGAGTACATGTTCAGTTCCTTCAACCTGTCTTCATAGGACTTGTGATGCAATCCATGCACCATCTTTGTTGCCCTCCTCTGAACCTTCTCTACCCTGTCTATGTCCTTACGTAGGTATGGTCTCCAGAACTGTACACTGTACTCCAGGTGGGGCCTCACTAGTGTCTTGTATAGCGGAATTATGACCTCCCTTTTCCTGCTGGTGATGCCCCTGCCTATACATCCCAGCACCCTATTTGCTTTACCTGCTGCCTTGTCACACTGTTTCCCTACCTTGAGGTCATCAGAGATGACAACCCAAGATCCCTTTCCTGCTTGGTGCATGCTATATCCTTACCCCCAACTGATATATTGTGCCAGGTTTTTGTGCCCCATATGCATTATCTTGCACTTCTTTGCATTGAATTTCAACTGCCAAACCCCTGACCATTCTTCAAGTTTCTGCAGGTCGCTTCTCATTCTGTCTACACCCTCTGGTGTGTCTACTCTGTTACAGAGCTTTGTGTCATCAGCGAACAGTGAAATTCTGCCTTCTAGATCCTGCGCAATGTCACTGATGAAGATGTTGAATAGGACCAGTCCCAGCACTGATCCCTATGGTACCCCACTGGTCACTCTTCCCTCTGTGGAGTGACAGTCATTTACCACCACCCTCTGTGTCCTGCCACCCAGCCAGTTACCTACCCACCACACTACTGTCCTGCCCACACCCATATTCCCCAGTTTGTTTAATAGTCTTCTATGTGGCACAGTGTCAAAGGCCTTGCTGAAGTCCAGATAGGCCATGTCCACTGCCCCTCGATCCACCTCCCTAGTCACCCAGTCAAAATTCAACGAGGTTGGTCTGACATGACTCCCCCTGGTGAAACCATGCTGCCTTGGGTCCTGTAGTCCATTGACAACCAGATGTTCCACCAATCTCTCCTTCAGTAGTGCTTCCATGATCTTCCCCATTACCGAGGTGAGGATGACTGGTCTGTAGTTCCCTGCTTCCTCTTTGTTCCCACTTTTGTATAAGTGGACTACATCTGCTGTCCTCCAGCCTTTGGGTACCTCCCCTGTTTCCAGTGATCGGCTAAACAGGATAGCCAGAGGTTCAGCCACCACCTCTCTTAGTTCTTTAAGGACCCTGGGGTGCACCCCGTCTGGCCCCATTGCTTTATCAACTCTTATTACTTCCAGTTCCTTCAGGACCCTTTCTCGTGTAAAGGGACTTGTGTCCATTTCTGCACCATTCTCACCCCTTGTACTCCCTTCAGACCCATTACCCCCTCTTCCTCAGTAAAGACTGAGCAGAAATACCTGTTCAATATGTCAGCTTTACTGTTGTCGTCCTCCACGCGGCTCCCATCCTCCCCCTTCAGTCTCACTATCCCTCCCTTTGTCTTTCTTTTTTCACTTATGTACCTGTAAAAGGTTTTGTCCCCTTTACCCACTGATTTTGCAATGTGTTCTTCTGTCTGAGCTTTGGCTTCCCTTACTGACCTCCCTGCCTCCTTTGCTTCTCCTGGTACTTCTCCCTATCCCCTTCTGCCTGTGTCTTTTTTATTGCCTGATTGCAATCTTTTGGCTTTCACTTTCTTTGATACCTCTTTGGACAACCATAATGGTCTCCTCCTTTTTCTCTTGCTAACCTGCTTAATGCATAATTCTGTTGTTCTTGTAATCCCCATTTTAAATACTGCCCACTGTTCCTCAACCCTGATTCCTGTCCCATTCCCCTTAATGCCTCTTTCAAGTATCTCCCCATTTTCCCAAAGTCTGCCCCCCTAAAATCCAGGATACATGTTTTTGTGTGGTTTGGTTCTGCTCTTTCTGTGATTTCAAACCACAATGACTGGTGGTCACTGTTACCCAGGTGCTCCCCCACTGTTACCCCCATTACATTGTCCCTGTTTGTGAGCACAAGGTCCAGTATTGCCTTCTGCTGAGTTGGTTCCATGACCAGTTGCTTGAGGAAGGCACCCTGAAGGGAGTCCAGGATAAATCTGCTCCTAGTTGATGCTGCTGCTGGGATGCTCCAGTCCACGTCTGGAATATTGAAGTCTCCAACCAGTATTACCTCACTGTTGTCTGCCATCCTTTGGATGGCTAGCATCAGCTCCCTATCTGTTTCTTCCTCCTGGGCTGGTGGTCTATAGACCACACCTGTGCGGATGGCTGGCCCCATTTTCCTTTCCAGCTTAACCCACAGTATCTCTCCCCCATTTTGTTCCTCCTAGATCTCTGTGGCCCTTATGTCATTTTTCACATACAGTGCCACTCCTCCTCCCTTCCTGCCTGCTCTGTCTCTTCTGAATATGTTGTAGCCAGGTATGGCCATCTCCCAGTCATGGTTATCATTACCCCAGGTTTCAGTGATGGCCACAATGTCCAGGTCTGACTGTACCATGACAGCCTCCAGATCTTCCATCTTGTTGCTAAGGCTCCTGGCATTTGCACACATGGCTTTCCATGATTTGACCTCCCTAGACTGCTTCACTGTTCTACTCCAGCCCCTTCCTTGGTTGTCATTTATCCCTGGTTCTCCTTGCTGTCTGCCCTTCTGCTGAATTTTGCCCCCTTTTCTGCTTATCCACATCTTGGGCACTAATCTCCATCTTTTGCACACTGCTTTGCAGAGATAGCCACTCCTCTGGTTCACTGGTTCCACTGCTAGCTGTGGGGGGTGAGCAAGTAGGTACCCTTCTTGCTGGCCTGCCACCACCCTTTGCTAGTTTAAATGCTTGTCAATGTAGCATTTAAACTTATCATTGAGTGCTTGGATTCCCCCCTCCAGGATGGATGCAGGCCGTCAGGCTTGAACAAACCTACATCCCTCCAGGTGGGTCCCCAGTCACCAATGAATCCAAACCCTTCCTCACAGCACCAGTTCTTCAACCATGAGTTAACGTTCCTGGTGTATGCACTCCTATGCTCTCCCTTGCCTTTCACAGGTAGTACTTCTGAGAAAGTGACAGAAGTAGCTACTTGCTTGAGACCCCTCCCCAGTTTCCTAAACTCTTCCTGAACTTCCTTTGGCTCCCCATTTGCCAGGTCATTAGTACCTAGGTGGATAATGACATCCAGCTCACCCTCCCAACTTGCCTTCCTACAACTTCCATCTGCAGTACTAGCTGGAAAGGAACAACACTGATGTGGATGCCTTATCCTGATGCCCACATCATACTCCTCCCACCGTGGGGACCTGGGCCTATGTCTCAGAGAATGGGGTAAGAACTATCTGCCAACCAACAGTGCCTAATGACTGCCATATCCTTACAAATCCCTATTGGGAAGTGCATCTGCTTACAGTGCATCCAAACACCCTACCAGATTTGTATTCATGCAGTATTTGGCCACTCTGCATAAAACCTCTTTGCTACACCTGAACCCATCAAACATGAAACATGTACAGTGAATGGACAACAGTTTAAAAGACACTATTATTACATTGGAAAAGGGACTGGATTTTGTCCAAGTAATGTTGGGCCACCCTCATGTATGTCTTCTCAAGAAGAAGAGTGGAACAAGCAGGTCATAAAAAATTGACTTTGTATTGAATTACCTAGGGGAAAATCCCTTTCCCAAAAAGCAACTGATCATGCCTTCCAAGTCTCACAAATTGGTCCTTAAGTCCCTACATGAGGACATACTGAACATCATCTGGGATTCAGTAAGACTTTGGATCAAGTCAAAACCCAATTCTGCTGGTCTAACAGTACTTAACTGTGTAAGTGGGGCGATACTGAAAAAGGTGTAGGTGGCACATAGCCCAAAAGACTCCATCCAAAAGATCAGAGCCTCTTGTTAACAGCTCAAGCAATGGCCCTTTGGATCTTGTCTGTGCGGACTTCCTTTTGCTTGAGCCAGACAAAGAGGGGATTAGCAGCATATTGGTATTGATTGCCCATTTAATACATTATGTGGATACCTACCCCAAAAAAATATCATAATAGGACAACTATGGAAAATTTATTGTGGGAAAAAAGCTTTGTGGATTATGGCTTCCCAAAGTGTCTTCACTCTGACAAAAGGAGAGAATCTGAGAGTCATCTCATCAAAAAGCTCCCTGGAGTGATGAGAACTGAAATGTTTTGCACCACTCCCTATCATCTCAAAGGTGACCTTCAGCCAGAGATTTTCAGTCCAAAGCTCCTAAACACTGGGGGACTTTGGTTCCAGCTAGTAAACTAAATTGGATCAGAAAGGGCAGTCTTTGGTCCATTAATATACCTTCTTCTATTTATTTTGTTTTCATTCTTTGGTAACTGGGTAAGGCCCACTAGGCACAATCAAGAATTCTTTACCAGGAATGAGTCCAAAGGGTTCCCCCCATTATCTCATGTTTGGATGAGACGATTGACTGTCCATAGACCTGTGTTGCAGTGTATAGGCTGATGGTGCCTTATCAGTGACATACAGTACCTTGAATACATCAAATTGTAAAGGCAACAACTAACTGAAGTCTATTAGAGTAGACCAAAAAATAGAGGGAAAAGCTAATCTGTCAAGCAAGATCAGATATAACAAATGAGCGAGAGAGCAAGCTCTATTGTCTGGACAAAGATGCTTGATCAGAAACTTTGGACTCCTAATTAAACACAAAATAGATGCTCAGTGGAAACTGGATCTGCATGTCATAGTTGAACAGCTTCACAATTTGCCTGTGTACCATCTGCATGTGGAGAAAAGAAAACACGGCCAGTAAAATGCTTCTCTGAAATCATCTGCTGCCAACTGACTAATTGCTAAGTGAGTCTGTCAGAAAAATGTCTTCTTGCCCCCCCCCCCACCGGAGACCAGTCACAAAAAAAGAAATGAGCCACATAAAAGGATGATCCATGCAGCTCCGTTTGAACAATCTATTGCAAACACTGTAAACACACAGCCTGACATGGTTTACAGCAGTTCTGTCTAGGAGGCTCTGTTTGTATGTCCTTATAATCATGGACACATGTTAGCACCATACCCATTGCAGTTCTACTCTTCTGCCCCTGGTGGAAGCAATATAAATAAATATCTCAAGGCCTTTAAATCCCGCAACATTGCCCTTTGTTTCACGTGACTTTGAGCCTGAAGTCATGTATCCTGCACCTATTTTGGAAGAAGATGTTGGACACCCTCTTGTACAACCATCACAGGATGTTTAGATCCCTTCTAAACCTGCTCATGTGCTAAATATATAACTCTTGGTGACAATACACAGGTAATTGCAGAAGAGCCTGTAGGACCATGCCACTATAGCAGAGATGTCAACAGCCAATGGAAACTAACCTATTATGCCCCTAGTGACTCCACTGACCTCACTGTGATTTTGGTGCATAAAAGAGTATGCCTGCTGCCAAACCCATTGTTTCTTCTTCTTTTGTGCTGCTCCATGTCATCTTTGGAAATTGTGGGTGTACTCCTTGGTGAAGATGGTAATTATAAATGCATGTCCTGGTTCTATGTGTAATGGTATTCCATCATTTAGAGAGTATGTAGGTGAATTAGACCATTATGATGCCAGTATTGCATGTTTTGTGTTCTGCAGGCCTTGACGAGGGTGCCAAGGATTTTAGTGGGAGGAAGATGTAACCCCTTCCCAAAGGGGGCTTATCTTTTGGCTCCTTGTTGGAGTCACTGCAGCTACCTTCCTCTGAGCTACTTTTCCCCTTCATCTCCTCCAGGACTGTAGCTACAATAAAAAACCAAGGACAAGACCAGAGCACCATCACCTTCTTTGGCACAGGCTGCATCCATCAGCACCTCTACCATTGCCACCCATAGTTTCTTCACTCTTCTGGCCCCCAGGAGCTATGACGGGGGGTTGGGAGAAATACTGGACCACAGCTGCTCCTCATTAGCACTGCCACACCACAGACACCCCTAAGCTGCACAGATAAGTTGCTCCTCTGAACCTTAGACTGGCAATCAGAGTCAGAAGCACACAGAGGAGCTAGCACCCTTTCAACAGCTCTCAAAGCTACTACACTGCCATACAAGTTAAACCACTTCCTGTGTGGTACACAAACTCTGGCAGAACTGACAGCACTCCTCTGACATCACACCCTCTTGCCAGTCCCACCGGACATTAGTAGGGACTGGGAGGTACCGATCCAGGTGACCAGAACCACACTGAGGGACAGAAAACTTTTATAAATATAAAAATAAACACAGACAGTATAGGGGACTACCTTATTTGTTGCCTTTCAGGCCTCAGGACTGTTAGGAAGGGGGTCAGAGGACAACACAACCAGGTCAAGAGGAGCAGCCAGTCCTGAGTCCAGCTTTGCTGAGATGCAAGTTGCAAGCTGGCTCAGGTTTCAGTGGACTTTTGGTGCATGGTTTACTCACAAAATTGACAGACACTGAGAGAATGGGGTTTAGCATAATCAAATATGTGTAACGTGGTAGTGAAATCTTTATTTTTATACAGGATTTGGTGGTACATCACACTGTTAGGACCAATGGTCCTATTTACAAGGTGTTCCTGTTACAACATTTGTAAAGTCATAAAAGATTTAAAAAGAGAATATTGAGTTACATACCAACATTCACAAAACAATCCCAAAGTATCATGAAAGTTACTGTATCATATGAAACAAACATAACATAAACTATATACACACACACATTCTATAACTGTTAAATGTGCCAATCCTAGTCTTACTAAGTATGTCATCCATTCCACATACAGCAAGCTGACAGTTTCTTGCATTAATAAATAGTTTAGGGTTTCTGGACACACTTTTCATTGAATCTTTAAGTGAGTTCAGTCAACCAGAACTGATTCACAGATCTGAGCAGATGGAGAAATATGTGAGCTAAGATCAGATCAGTTTTAGGGGGTGGGGGCAGGGGGGAGGAGACAGAAGTGATAGGGAATCTGCAGTCACTACCTGGGTGAAAAACCTTTTTTGAAATCCCTGCAGAGAGATTAAAATCCAGAAACTGAAAAGACAACAGTTCTTTTGCAGGGTTTTGATTCTTCAGAGCAGAGGCTGCCTTGCTTGAGCTCTAGAACCTCCAGAGCAAAGGGGTTACCTTATTTTAGTTCCACATCTGTAAAAATGGTAAAGCCCTACTCCTCTAGGTTGCTGTCAGAACTTGTCCTGACAAGTGGCCCAACCTTTCTTGAGTATAAGTGACTGCCTTCTCTTTACAGTAGGGTAAGCAAAGATCCCTCCTTGGGGTGAAGAGAACCAGGAATTTAAGGAACTTCACCACCCACACCCTTTACCACCATGAAGATTGTTGGGTCTGCCACACCTGTAGCTCAACCTGCATCAGCCCAGTCCAGATGGAGATGTCCCAACAGATGCAGCTAGCTGCAGAGATCATCAGAGGTTGTGAATACTGGGTCAGTACCCAACCATTTACACCTGATAGCTAGGGCATGTTAGGTAAACAGTGAGCAATCCTGCATAACTTAGACCACCATCCATAGCAAGACTGTTCAAGCCAGGAGCCTTTGTGAGTTATATCTGCTGTTGAATCCAAGTATTTGTTTTAGGTTTCCCATTATTCTCCTTGAATTGGTACTGCACAGAGGCCCATCACCATGCCTACAGCTGTCCAGCTGCATGCATGCATTATAGAGTGTTGAGGAGCTCCCAAGTGACTATTGGGTAACTGGTTCATCAGTAGGGACTAACACAGAAACTGTGGGTACTCACTTGAGGGTGGTGGGATATAGTGCAGAGTGTAGTGAATATTTTTGCCTTTTGCATTTAATCCCTTCCTTTCCCTATCCAGAGCCGGTTCCTGTGTGTTTTGCTTTTATTGTGTACAGGTTTGTTTGCATGCTTAGAGTGATAAATGGAGGGGGGGGAGGGGTTAGAACATTATTTGGAATCCCTGTCACTGAGGGTGGAGAAGCACCCTAGCAGTAATATGTCATAAGTATCCCCATAGTTGGAACACCATACCACATTCCACTTACCTGAAAACCTACCAAACCCAGGCACCATTCAGCTGAAGGCCTAACAGACTTGGCCCCGAGGTCAACATTCTGACTAGTCTCACAACATGCAGGTGGGGGTGGGTACACTGCAGTATCATTCTTTAATTGTCTCCATTTACCTGAGAAACTGTAAACCAGTTCTCCATTGTGATTTTTTTTAAAGCTTGCAACACTGAACAAAAGGGGAAAATGTGTTGTTATAATAAGGGCCATAAAACCACTATAACTTTTAAGGTTGAATTATATCACATGACCATTCATTTTCCTCTTACAACTGCATGCCTTACCCAAAATGGAACAAAAAAGCCCATTTTACAAGTGGGGATAGCACACTCCAGGGTGTGCACTGATCAGAGAATAAAGTTATTCTTGGGTGGTTGTGATACTTGGTTACACTTCTTGCCAAACAGTTACCTAAAGTGTGGATTATTCCCTTATGATGGTACACCATGTCATGTGTTAACCCTTGCGTAATGTCCTACTTCCTGAATGGCTCAATAAGTTCAGAGACCCATGTGTTAATCCTCCAGAAATGCTGAGAATAGAAAAAGTTTACTCCAAAATGACAAAAAGAAGTAGAAACATGAAACATAGAATCTATCAGCAGGAAAGGACCTTTTGGCCCACCCAGTCTGCCCAGATGGTCCCTGACTTGTCTGCCTCTGCAGACCCTAACCGGTCTCCAGTGACCCTCCCTCCTCCCTTCCTACTTGCTAATATTTCTGTATGTCTATCCCATGCAGTACATACTTGAAGCCCCATGCTGTTTTTGCCTCCACCACTTCTGCCGCAAGTCTATTTCAGGCACCTGTCCCTCTTTCAGTGAAGTAGCACTTCATCACATCCCTCTTAAACTCCCTCCGCCAGCTTCCTCGCATGCCTTCTGGTCCTGGTGCTCCTCCTCATTTGAAAGAGACTCCCCTTCTGTACCTTGTTCACTTCTGTAAGGTACTTGTAGGTCTCTATTATGTTCCCTCTTTCTTCCCTCCCTCAAGGTGTACCTGTTGAGATCTCTTAGTATGTCCTCGTAGGTCTTTTTGTGCAACCCCTGCACCATTTGAGTTCCCACACTCTGGACTGCTTCAACCCTGTCAATGTCATTTCTGAAGTGCCGACTGCAGAACATGACACAGTACTCCAGATAGGGTCTCACCAGTGAGTGATACAGTAGCAACACCACCTCCCTCCTCCTGTTGTAGATACCTCTCCTAATGCATCCGAGCATCGCACTGACCCTCCCCTCTGCTTTATCACACTGTCCTGCCACTTTGAGATAATCAGATATGATAACCTCAAGGTCCCTTTCCTGCTTAGTGACTGACAGTACCACCCCACCCCACCATCCTATACTCAGTTCCTGGCTTCCTATGACCTAGGTGCAATGTTTGTTACTTTTTGGCATTGAACCCCAACTGCCATATTCTTCACCACTCCTCAAGGTTTCCAAGATCCCTAAGCATTATTTCCACCCCCAATTGTCTACCTTATTACCGATTTTGGTATAATCTGCTAAAGGGAATACTTTCCCTTTCAGTTCACTGTAATGTCACTTATGAAGACATTAAATAGGATTGGTCCTAGTACTGAGCTCTGCGGCACTCTGCTGGTTACTCTCCTGTAGCACTCCAACAGTTACTATATAAGCCAGCAGGAAGGACTGCTGGGAGGGAGAGGGTTAACCTCCCATCCACAGACAGCTGGCTTGCTGACCAAGCTAGCTGTCTGATCACTTCCTGTCTTGATTCTCCCTTCCCTCTCCCCTCCTATACTTTTCCAGGGCTTTGGCCTTTGTTCTGGCCAGGCCAAAGCTCCAGCCAATGCCTAAAGGGGCCATAAATCAACCCATGGGGCTGATCTAGGCCCCAGGGTCCCAATCACTTGGCCAAAAGCCAAGTCCACCCCTAGGCTAAAAAAGGTTCTCCCCTGCTAGCCAGAGAGCAGTTCTGGACTGGGTGGCTGACAGAGTGGAGAGCACAGGGGTACGGATGCCTGGAAACTTACCTGTAGCTTCAGTCTGTAGCTCTCTGGTGGCTGCTTCTCTGTAGCCAGGGGTCCCAGGGTCTTCAGTAGCAGCAGTAGTTGTCCTCTAGAGTGGAGGGGTCCAGCAGTCCATCCATCCTCCAGAAGTAGCAGTTGTCCTCTAGCTATTCAAGGAGTCCAGGAGTCCAGCAGTCCCCCCCAACATCCAGCAGCAGGCAGCCCCATAGGGTAAGTTCCTTCCCTTAAATTGTCTGTGCCTGGGCTGGTGGGTTACCCCTTGACTTTCTTTTGTTGTTGGTGTCTGGGGTGTTGTTGTGCAGAGTGCCCTGGGTTACACCCTGCCTGTGTGATCCATCTGTCCCTTCCCGATGGGCCTGGGTGAAAGTTGCAACCCAGTGGGTTGTTCCGTTTTGCCTCCAGGGTTGTTTTTTTTAATATGTTTGTTGCGTCCTCCTTTGCCCTTGGTTCCGTGTGGCGGGTGCCCCTGTCAGCTCTGTTTGCTTCCCCCCCTCCACCAAGCAGAGTCTAGTTTGGCAATCCAATTGGTGGTGGTGAGTGTTCTTTTGTTGGTTTTCCCTTCTCCCCCGTTTTCCTCGCCTTCCGCTCCACATTGCAGTGCACATAGCACTACAGTGGCCGCAGACCTTGTTTCTACAGTGCGGCTGGCTATGCTGCATCAAGAAAGGGGAGCTATTGGGAGCCCAAACCACAGTGTGTCACTGCAAAATATGTCTGGGCTAAAACAACTGCCATGGCCTCCCTAGTTTTGTCTGCTGTCACGGACAAGCAGGAACAGCACCGGGTGGAAGCATGGCTCCCCGGTCACCCCACCAACACCACCAGTAATTTCCTCTGCCTTGGAGGACCTGGGCCAGTTGGTAAGTGGGTGGTAAGCCCAAAAGCTTTTTTGATTTAGCACATCAGACACCTTAGGGGGTAGACAAGGGCATCAGAAGCAAAGGTGGGTAGAGCACCCACAAAAAAATAAATAAATGAAAAGGCACCATGGATTTTAACCCCAGAAACATAGTTTGGTGCCAAATAAGCATCCCAACTAAGGACCAAGGGGGGGTCAAAGTGGTGCAAGAGGGGTGAAATTTCTGCCAGATTTGTGCCGAGAGCATAGGGGTGGGGTCGCAGACCTGGGACTGCAGCAGTAGGGCAGAAAGTGTAGAGCCAAGCCCTAGGCCCTGCACTGGGAGGCTGAAGTCCCAAACATTAATATTCATGAGGGGCGGAGCACTGTTTGAGCCAGCACATAGCCCAGCTACTACCCCCATTCCTATGCCAATTCTGGGAGCCCATCCTAGGCAATCCCCTGCAGACCTGCCAAGCCCACTGATCCCTCAGGGGTTTAAAGGACCAGTGTCCCATCTTAGGAAAGTTGGCAACCAAGACTTCAGTTGCCCTCTGGGAGCTGCAATCACCCCTATCAGCCACCCCTTCTTCCCCTGGACTGCTTGCTGATTGCAGGGGAACCTGATGACTGTAGGGATAGTCTGGCCTATGCTGTGCTGCCAGTCACCCTGACCCTGGCCATCATGTAAACCCAATCTCTGGTACAGAAAAAGTAATTATTGTGTAACTGCTGTGTTTAATGTCTGCCCAGGTTGTGCCTCCAGGGTTGTTTGTTTTTAATATATTTGCTGCATCCTCCTTTGCCCTTGGTTCACAACAATACTTGGATGTTAGCGACCCCAACTGACTGAACTAATTGCATCGGGATCTGATAAAAATTGCAGCAGGGCCTGAACTGCCTGCCCTGCATGCACCAAAGCCACCTACCCATGTTGGGGCTAAACTTGCCTGCCCTGCACCTCAACCAGTTGGTTTCTGCACTGTCCTAAAAGGGGCTCAAACTGCCTGCCTGTTCTCCAGCTGCATTGAGCCATGTCAGTTCTCTTTCCACCCCCGGTCTGAGCTGTTGCCGTTTGAAAGTGGACGGATTGCCCAACTGTAGTAGTCCTATCACCCAACTAATTGCTCTACAAAGACTGTGATTGCCTGCACCCCTAAGGTCAGGGTCACACACCTCTTGGCCAAGCATCTAGTGCCTCCTTCCCAGCCTGCCAGCAACCCCAAATATGACAAAAGACTGCATTAGCCAGCATAGTGGTAGTCAGTACCATCCCAGTCTAGTCAGCTTAGGAGCCACCCCAGCTCACAATAGTGAGGTTCTCTCCACAGTACACAAATAAAAAATTGTCCCATTTTTGTTTTGCTTTTCTAAGGTGGCCATGGCTCTCTTCCTTGGCTCGGCAACTCATCAGGAGCCTTCCACAGGACCCGCCATCGCCATCAAAGGACATCACCTCAACCTTCCTCCATCCTCTCATCACCTGCATCTCCAGCTGTGGACCAGCCAGCATCCTCCTCATCTTCTTCATCTTCCTCTCCATCTTGTGGTATTTAGCCCTCCTGCTGGCCAAAGAGACTGATTGGTTGCTCAGGTACTGTACCCCATTCCTCAAAGCTAGCTAGCAACCACCTGCACTTCACCAAAAAGACTGCTACTCCTATGGGACTGTCGGACTACAACTGGTGTGTCTTTCTAAGTATCCTTGCCAAAGGTGGTTAGGTATTAATAAATTATTATTATTATGGACATCTGCAGACATAGGGCACTAGGTGACTCCATTAGAGGTATTCTACATATTAATAGCAAATGTATAATTGTTTAGCCCTGTAGTTACTCTTGTTAGACCTGTATAATTGCCTCCTACTTCTAAACACTGTTTTGTGCATGACAATCACCTAACCTATTACTTTCTAGTGAAACCAGTGGCTGCTATCAATAAAAGCTATCTGTTTGTATCTAAAACAATTATGCCTGCCTCTCCTTGACCAAAAAAGATGAACAACCCACCTGAGTTCGGTCACTATGCTTCCATCGTTAGAGTGAGTGGCCTATCCAATAACCAGTTTCTAACCCAATTCGCCACTTTGAATCCCACCCCTAGGCTGGTCAATTTTTTAATCAGTCTCCTGTGAAGCACAGTGTCAAAGGCCTTGCTAAAGTCTAGATAGGCCGTGTCCACTGTAGGATACATATGGAACTGTATGAAAAGTAGATTTGATTCTAAATTGTGGCACATAGGGCAATGCAGGGAATCACTGACTAGTTCACCTTATGTATCCTGTCACTCTGACATTCCCTCAGGGTGTGGAGCTAGAGGCATCTTACATTTTTATACACTACACTGAAATTGAAGGGATAGTGCCTAAAATACCTGTGCTCTTTTCTCAACTTTAATGAGACATACCTGTGAAGATACAGTACTTACCATTTACCAGTTCACAAATACTTCAAAACATTCCTACATTAAAAGGGAACTCTGAGTGATGAGTGCTGTTTGTTTTTTGTATGTTTGTTTTTCAGTATTGTTGTGAATCTAGGCACCATATACCTGGGTGAACTGATTCTGGCATTTTTCACAAGAACTATATCTTCACAAATTTTGCCTCACTAAGTCTGAGAACAGAGTATTTTGAGCACCATGTCTTTAAATTTCTGTGCATAAAGATGTATGATGTGTGGTCCTAGCTCCACCCCCGGTGAAGTGTCAGAGCAACAAGCTACAAAGGGTGAGCTAGGAAATGATCTGCTTTGTACTGTGTGTGTCACACTTTAAACAAGCATTTATCAATGCCGAATGTTCGCTGTTGGTATTGCTGTTGTACATGCCTCCCACATTTTTCTGTGTATATTCTTCTGTTTTGCATTTTAAGGCATCACTTTCAACAAAAATTCCTTATGTTCTTCCAGCACTGGTTCACTTCATTAGAAAAACAAGCATTTGTCAATGCCAAATGTTTGCTTGCTGTTATTGGCATTGGTAGTGCAGGAGTTAGAGAGACGCATAATAGGAATGGCAGTGAAGTACTGAAGTAACACCAACCCCCATCCCAACCCTACAGAGACTGACAGGCATGGGGGGGGTGCCTTTAGGTTGTTGGCCATAACACTCATGCTATTCCACCTCACCCCACCCTGCAGACAGGTGTCGCAGTGTACCTTGTGGTCTTCAGCCCTTACGCTCACCCAATTCCATAAGGAAATCAGCTGATATGGGCACAGTAGAGGTGAATGTTAGGGCCGAAGACCTCAAGGCACAGCTTGATGCCTGTCAGTGGCTGCAGTGTGGGGTGGGGTGGGGGTGGAATGGGGTGAGCATTACAGCCAATGACCCCAAGTCACACCCCTAACGCCCATCAGTCTCTACAGGGTGGGTGTTACGGTTGGAAACCCTAATGCCCCAGGCAATTGTTGGTATGTTTGCCCCACATTTTCAGCATGGACTTTTTTGGACCCCACCTCATGAACAGTGGCAGTACCATTTCGTTACTCAATCCCAATTTTGCACAGCAAGTGTGTCATTCGGCACCACAGGTGAAAAAACACATTTTGGGCAGGATGTTAAAAATGACAGCTGTACTGTTCATGAAGAAGTGTGAAGAAATGGTAATGTTGAAAATCTGGAGTGAAGATATGAAAAAATGGTGAAGTTATGAGTGTGTGTAGAAACTGTGCAACACATGCTCATAACGCAGTAATTTTTTGGAATGTTTTCACCAGATTTTGAACATGGCCTTTTTGGGACCTCCCCTCATGAACAGTGGCACTGGGATTTCATTAATCTGTCCCAAAAGTTGATTTTGCACAGCAACTATGCCATTCTGTGCCACAGGTGCAAAAATACATTTTGGGAAGGATGCAAAAAATTACAGCTGTACTGTTCATAAAGGGGTGTGAAAAAATGGCAATGTTGGAAATTTGGAGTGAAAATATTAAAACTTGATAAAGTTACAAGCGTGTGTAGAAACTGTGCAATGGATGTTCATAACACAGTCATTTTTTTGGAGTTTTTTCACCAAATCTGCAACAAGGGCTTTTTAGGACCCCACCTCATGAAAAGTGGCACTGTCGTTTCATAAATTGGTCCCAAAAGGTGATTCCGTGTTGCGACCACGAAATCACCTTTTGGAACTGAGAAATTAAATGACAGTGACAGTGCTCATGAGGTGTGTCCCAAGAACCCCATGTTGAAAATTTGGGACCAAAACTCCAAATATTGGCTGAGATATCAACCTTAATTGTACCCCCCCCCATTGACTGGCATTAAGGGATTACCATAATTTCTTCAGTTTCCGGGTGGTCTTTGAAGAGTGCAAACGTGTTCCCAGTCCACAAAAGATTATTGCACTCAACCTCTGGAGGTAAGTATGGGTGAAGGGGGTGCAGAGAGGTGGGGTGCACAGAGGGAGGGTGTGGACGGGGGGAAGGGGACCAGCGATACTGACGAGGGACTGTTGTTTTTTTTTTTAGGTTTTTAAAAAAAAGAACTCATGGGACTGTTTTCTTTTTTACATGTGAAATATTACAAATTTCAGCACACTGGCATGGGCTCCCAGTGCACCAGAGTACTGGGGGGGGGATCAATGCTGACCCAGGGATTGGGCACCCCGAGGTCAGCTGAGAACATTTGGGCATGGGGAGGCACATCCAACACTGGGAGTGGGCATCCCGGTGTTGGAAACATCAAACAGATAGTTTTTTGGCATACTGGGGTGGACTCCCAGAGTGCCACATTAATGGGGGAGGGAGGATAAATGCTGACATGGGGATTGAGCACCCCAGTGTCTGCAGGGGAGTGCCACTAGTGCAATCGCTCTTAAGTGGAAGTGCCTTTGGGCACTGTAAACTCCCAACCTGTATGGAGCTTAGGTTGTGGCTTACTCCGCACAGGTGGGAGAAAAGGAACAAAAGGAGTTAGCAGAAAGTAGGGGCAGGGGAGGAAAGGGTCTCCTACCACCTTCCAGAATCACCTTCCGGCAGCACTATTGTAAATTTATTTATGCCCTAAAGGGCTTAAGGTGTCAGTCAGGAGTGCAAGGCACTGGAGAGGGAAGGGACCGGTGGGGTGGTGAGGGGGGGTGGAGATGTCAGCCAGGTTGATCAGAATGCAAACAGTTATTTGCTGGGTGGTGACCTACAGATGAAAGGAAAAAGCAGCCACATGATTGGTGCGGCTTTTTCTTTTCAAGTGCAGACCACTTCAGGCAAAACAGTATCAGGCTGATGATTGGTGTGATACTGTTGAGTCCCTTGCAGAGCACTCTGCACTGGACAGACAGTGTCACAACCCTCAAAAGTCACTCATCCCAAGACGTTCGATGTGCATATGCATACTTAAAAATAAATCAACTCTTCAAACAGTTCTGTGAGTGCTCCACCTCCTTCTATTGTTTTCGACTATTTATCATGACAGTGAGACTGGACCATGATTGACACAGATTTTCCTTCCTTGTGCAGAGCCTGGAATATGTTTAGGCATTGGTACTTAAAAATCCCATACAGATTTCATGACTGCAGATGTGTACAGTTGACAAACTTTGCTTCATGAATTTATTCACGTTTGTCAAATTTACAAATTGCCAACTTCACGAAGTTATCTATATGCAATCTGACACTTTTTAATGTGAAGTCATGCACACAGTTGCCAGCAATTTTGCCATGTCTTCACCTGACTTCTCCTGAAAAAGTGCCACTGCCCCAGAAAAACTCATTATGAAGTGACAAGTGGTGAACTGGACAATTTGCAAAGTTTTTTGTGGAGGCAAATTTGACAACTTTCCTGGAACTTCACCAGAAAAGTAAAACTTTGCAGCATCCCTATTCATGACCCACTTCCATCATTCCTGAGTGCTATCAAAACATGGTTGCCATCTTTTCTCACTGAAAACCTTCAGCAAGGCCCTAAAAAGTAAAGTTCCCTTAAATTTAAAAATAAATAAACATTCTTTCCTCTCATGACAAATTTAAAAATGTACTTTTTACAATTTTAATTCCTGTTGTTTTTTGGTGATCATGAAAAATGTCCCTTAGATCCTTGGCAAATTGCAGGGCAATATCTTCTGCTTCCCCTACCACTGATAACATTGACTCCATATGAATCCTTCTATTTTGTGTTAGTGGGGAAATATTCTGCCAGAGGAATTAAGCAGAAGTTTAAATTCAATTATTTCATGATAAACTAGCCATCCATCCACAGAATTTAATATGTAGAAAGGCAGATGACTGACAGGTGGGGAAGGACTTTTTAAATTGCTTCTCAGTTTACCCATTTTATGAGCACTATAAGTCACTCCATTACTTGGATTATTTAAGCAATAAGGCATGACAGGGTGTGTATTATTGTGAATTAAAGCAACTCCTGGGGTAGGATGAAGCACGAGGTGAAACTGAGTGCTTCCACCACCCCAGGAGTGATGTTATTACACAACAACACACACCTTGGAGTGCCTTATTGCTATTATACAATAGCTCATTTGTTTAAAAAAAAAGAAATGAAAAAATATGTTTAAAATACTTTTTTTTTGTTTTATCATTTCTGTTAGGTCAGGTGTACCTATTGAAAAAATGAGTCCTTAGTTTCTATGTTGTGAGGCAGATAGCACTGCTGCTGTATGGCTTGCCGTGTTTCATTTTAGGTCTGTGTTTGTCACTGTTTTTCAGTGGCCTTGACCCCTGTGTGTGACACTCTCACACGTGTTTTTGTTGTTGTTTCCTCCAGACAAATGCATATGTTGTTTTTTACTTTGCACTTGCTGTTTGTACTGTTAAGATCCAGAGTGGTGTTCTCAGAGTGGGGGAAAGTACAATGGACAGGTGGAGGGATCAGTGAGAAAATGGGTTGTCTGTTGTGTTACTTTACAAAAATCTTGACAACCTGGGAGACCACACAAAACAATGAGTTCTATGAGAGGAAATGGATGATTTTTACTCAGGTCAGCAACTGTACAGGGTGGCGGTAAGGTGGTTCCCCCTGCAGCAGCATACAGAGAACAGCTGTATTTTCATTAGTTTGTGTCAGTTCAGCAGCATGTCTGTGTCTCCTGAGCAACTGCTTTCAAGTGGGCATGCACTAACATCATGGACCGTTGTTAGCGGGGGACTGAAAAGCTGATCAACTTCATTTTGCTGTACTTTTAAATATAAACCACATCGATTTTAACAGTGGCTGTGTTACTTGTGGCTTTGAATATAGAAAACCGCCACACTGAACCGTGCTCTCGCTTGCAGGATTGTGGTTTGGATTTGTCAACAAAACCACTGTTTAGGCTTTTGTTTTTCTTCACACTTGAAACAGACCAAGTAGAAGCAGGTAAAGAAACGGGCAGAGTGACAAGCCATTATAAACGGCTTAGCAAAGCAGAAGACAGCAGTTGGGAACCTGGTTTTCGCCCCCCCCCAAGCGGTTTACAGGAGGAGTGGGACCAGAGCAACCGTAAGTTGTGGAGGGGAGGCATGATTTCTGTCACTGTCAAGTGGTCATGTGTGTGCCTGGACTTGATACAGTGATGTAATTGTGGAATGACATCATTGTTCCAGGCACCCACTGACCAATTAGAGGTCAGGAAGTTTCTTTGCCATTGTTTAATATGTGATAACTGCACTTCCAATTACTGAAGGCACTTGGCTTAAATGCCCTGCCCCTCACAATGCAGCTAGGTGTGCCATTATCAGTTATCATACAACAATCCACACCCTATTGTTTCTTGTTGCTTATATACTGAAGGCTACTATCAAAATATCAGTGACTTTAGCCCCTAACAGCATTGCTGATACCACGTTCTTGTTACATGACCCAGAGGTAAGAGTTCTACCACTGAATTTTTTTTTTTTTTAAGTCTTTGGTAACCGGGTAAGGCCCAGTAGGCACAGGTGCTTGACAAAAGGCTAGAAATCATCAGACAGAACTGTGGATAAAGGAGATGATGTACAAATTCAGTCACAGTCACTTACCTAATGTGTGACCTTGAATGAGTCAATACTTTGGCCTCCCAGTGTCTCAGTCTACTAAGCGATGAAATGGGTAGAAGCAGAGTGCCACAGAAAGTGAAATTCTGCTTGTCAGAGCAAGGCTGCCCTATATAAATAAAATGAATAAATGTGTTGCTCAGCAATGCAGTGAGAGCACTAGAGGCATATCTGGGTGCCTCGCTGGCAAAAGGAATCTGTCATATGCCCTCCCTAACAGACTCCAGGGAAAGACACACAATTATTGCAGAGAAGACATGAATTAATTAAAATAGGGCCTAGAGAACCTCCCACACTAAAGATTAATGCCCTGCAGCTAAACTAAAGGAGAAATTTTATTAGGTACAGTTGCTGCTGAGAGGGCATTCACTTTAACTCTTTGTACAGTAAATTACTTCACCTTTATATTGGCATTATTATTTTTCTAAAATATTTGTCACAATCATTTAATATGTAGAGTAAATTGGTGGCTTAAATTGCTTGAATAGATAGACAGACAGACTTATGGATGTGTAGATACAGTAGATTTCTAAATTGTTACAAAACTGAGTGTCTGTATGAGGCCCTAATTCTTCACTGCAACCAGGATTATTTCTTCATTATCACTAGGAGCATACTCTCCAGTATCTAAACATTGTCCTCATGATCGATGTTTTTTTTTTAATCAGCATCATTAGCATCAGCAATACCCAGCAAAACAAAGTATCTTAGGAAACAAAGGCCGGAAAACTTTTTTTTTTTGTAGCTTCCACATACTAAAGTGGTCTTTCCTCCGATGGTGACCTCCCGACCCCAAAACTCACCTTCTTTACTGCTTACTGTTACTGTTACTGTACCTCCTCCAACACTGGACTTGCCCTTCTGTGGTGGGGTCCGCAGGAAGATGATGCTAAAGTGCCTATGTGCTCTATTTCAAGAGGTGGCAATAGTTGGTTTGCCTGGGCCTGAGTGTGTCCTTTCATTTCTGCAGTACTACAGGATTTTTCCCCTGTTTCTTTTTTCATGGCCACAGGGCTCAGATTGTGGGGGCTCAAAAATATGCATGCTTGAGCATGCTGACAAGTGCCAGAGCTTGTCTACATTCTCTGCCCACTTGCCAGCTCTGGCTGCACCACCAGCTGTGGTCACTGGTCACATAGCTAGTGGTAGCACAATGAAGGTAGTGGCCCTCCTCCCTCCCCCATGAAGAAAAGCATCCTAGGGGATGTTTGATACATCTCCCTCCCTGCTGACCCTGTTATGTCTAGGGCTAACTTCTGAAGCAGGTCATTGGCATCATGATTGGCTGGCCCTGGAACCCCTTTACAGGTGACACTATAGCACATTACAGGAAAGTACAAATTACCAGTGATACATACAGATATATGCAGAACAGAGTTAAAGGGTATTTAATATCTATAATTCACTGGAACCTTCAGTCTTGAAAGGAGTTATTCTTCTGGGTCAGAAATGTTATCCATAACCACAGAATATTATAGTAAAGCAACAGTTTAATATAACTCCACATGTATATGTAGTATTTCTTCATAAGCAACACACAAAAAAAAGATTCCATATAAAAAAGAAATCCAAATTATTTACTCAGCATTCTTGGCTTGCTTGAGGCAACACTGATTTAAAATGCATAAGTCATGTGCAGAGCATAGGCAATTAGGAGCCAAGTGTCTGATAGTACATTTGGCATCGTGGCAATCTGCATATTCATGGAATGGAACCGTTTTCTTTTCTAAAATATTCTTATCATGCACAGGTGGTGATAGAGAGTTTCATGAGCACAATTCATTTCTCCCCCAAACACTGGGGAGAGGAGTTGCCTTATAAAACTCAAGGTTTTGCATTTGGCATCTGCCACTGCTGAGTAAAGGGGAAACAAATGTAACAATTTGCACCCCACAGTAGAGCAGCAGGTGCTTTAGCAACACAATGCAATATATTTGCTTGAGTGACACCAGCTGCATGAACAGCAGGAGTGTGCATTGTCCTGGATACCAAGAAACTAAAGGCTGCCAGTACCATGCCAGTCAATATCACTGCTAAACTTGTGCCATTAGCAATCTTCAGGACTTCAAGGGATAAATCTGGCCAAGGTTTCTGATGGCTTCCTTGTTTGTTTCCTGTTCACCCTTCTGCCCCAGAAATGTGCTTGCATTCCACAAGAACTTTCACTGGTTGACTTTCTCATTTTGTTATGATACAGCAAACAAACAACGACACCAGTGAACAAGAACTTGCAGATACCAATATCTTCATGGAATGTGTGGTGCAATATAGGTTTCTATGGGGTGCTGGGTGCATGGTGGTAAATGCAGCCGGGGGAAAGAGAATGCCACCTAAGTAATAAGCAAGATGACAAAAAGCATTCTGTTGCAGCAACTCTCCAAGGAGCTGGTATATGAAATGTAAAAGTGCAGCTTGCCATGCTTTAGTGAAAAGTGCTGAGCTCGAAATAAACCAATTGCAGTAGTCATGTAAAAATCAAATGCAGCTGAAAAAAATGTTGGCGTGATTTTTGATAAGGTAGTTCATTTCTATAATAAAAACAAGATTCAGCTCCCTCTATGAAAGGAGAATCTGTAACAAAAATGTACTGTATATGCCTTTGTGCTGCACATAAAATGCTTCAGTGGTAGTAAACGAAGAAGAGGATAGATAGTGTAACTAATACAGGAAACAAATTAAGCCCTACTGTGTAATGTAAATAACAGATGAAAAGTTCTGGTTCAAGTTTTTAAGCATTTCTCCATGCAAAACATGTTTGCTTGCATGTTGTTACAAGTTATAACAGCAGCAGTATCTCATTTTCAATGGGATCTTGCTTTTACACAGTTTTACACTGTATTTACCCAGCATAGCACAACTAAGCAGCAAAATGTTGTTTTCAGTGAGATCCCATTTCTTTTTCCCCACAAAGCTGTTTCTCATTCGGGTCTTATCTGGTGGCACCCTCCACTCCTGTCATTGACCTTCTCACAGACGTACAAGTTATCCATCAGTTACACAGGACAGCAGTGTAGAAGGTAGCCAGCTGTGTTGGTTCAGCAAGAGCCTGTGGGGGCTGCCGGCTTGGGCACCAGGTATTTTTCTTTTGCCACCTGATGTTCTCCCCTGGCATTATAGGGTGCAGTGAAACAGTTGCACATGTGTGCAGTGGCATGCATCTATGCTAGCCATCTGGTGGCAGACCCTCCCCTTCTGGTGCTCCCTTCTGTTCTGCTGAACGGTCTCCACCAGTTGGTAGCCATGCAGTGGGAACAGTGCCTTCCCCATCCCGAGGAAGGACAGTAATTCTTGGGATGCTCAATCCTTCCTCCCCCTGCCAGTCCCTGACTGCCCGTACTCATTCCCAAAACACACGTCACCAGTATAGCTAATTTAGAGTCCTGCTTTTATTCGTTTATAAAATGCATTTTCCCATGGTAAGCCAGTTAAGATGCAATATCTCGTTTTCAGTTGTATCCTGCTTGTACCCATTTTTCCACTGTATGTACCTAGTGTGGTACAGTGAAGGTGCAATATCTCATTGTCAATGGGGGCCCAGCTTTTACCCATGTTTGCAATGTATTTACCCAGTATATGCCAGCTGAGAGGCAATATCTAATTTTTAGTGGGCTCTGACATTTTGATCTTACATTTCCAAGTCATTTTATGACCTTGCATTATGATCATGACAGGTGGGAGTTTTTAAATTATGTTCAAAATCTAATTTGTGAAACAACAGCAAAAACATGTTTTGGAAGGGATTTAAAAAAACTGACACTTGTCATGTTCATGGTTGAGGGAATAACACAAGGAAGGAATAGGTTGAACATTTGGGCCCAAAATCTGCAACAATAAAGTTATGAGTAAATATTGGAGAAATTAAATGTTTCTTCATAAGTTAGTTGTATTTTTCACATTTTGACCACATATTTTCAACATAATTTTTTTATGACTCATATTATAATGAGTACAGATGGCATTTTTGAAATCCCATCCAAAGGGTGATTTGGCAGAGCAACTGCAAAACATGTGTTGGAGGGTATTCAAAAAATAATGTGTATCATGGCTATGAGGTGGAGTAACACAAGGGCTATGTTGCACATTTGGGGGCAAAATGTGCAAAACATAATGAAGATATGTGTAAAGGCTGGAAAAAATGTAATGTTTCTTCATCACTTCACTATTATGTCACATTTTGACCTCAGATTTTCAGCATAGTCCTTTTTATGACATTGCCTTATGATAACATTAGGTAGAGTTTTTGAAATCCAATCCTAAAGGTGATTTCACAGAGTGACTGTAAAAACATGTTTCAGAGGGGATTTATAAAATGACACATCATGTTCATCAGGTGGGTAACAAAAGGGCTATGTTGCATATTTAGGTCCCAAATCTGCAAAAATCTCAAAGTTATGATTTAACATTACAAAAAGTCAATGTTCCCTCATAACGTCACTGTTTTTAATTTTGACCCCAAATGTTCAGTGTTATCTTTTTATGACTCAACTTTATGATGAAGACAGGTGGACTTTTTTAAATCATGCCTGAAGTCTGATTTCATGGAGCGACTATGAAAATATATTTCAGAGGGGATTTGAAAAATGACACCTCGTATTCGTGAGGTAGGATAACAACAGGGCTGTGTTAAAAATGTAGGGCCAAAATTCGCAAAAATTCTAATGTTACAAGAATTTTGAGGGAACTGGCTTTTGAACTGTCTGGATCACTAGCTAACTTGTTTAAAAGTTTAATGGATATGGGGTTGGTGCCATTAGAGTGGAGAACAGCAGATGTAGTTCCGCTGCATAACAGTGAACCTAGAGATAACCCAAGGAACTACAGGCCTGTCAGTTTGACATCGATAGTGAGCAAACTATTGGGGACTATCTTGAAAGAGCAGTTGGCTGAATTCCTAGAGGTGAAGGAACATCAGAATGATAGACAGCATGGTTTCATGGCTGGGAGATCATGTCAGACTAACTTGATTGATTTCTTCGATTGTGTGACAAAGGCTGCTGACAGGAGCAGGCAATAGGCATACTGTAATTATAGTTCAGTAAGGCCTTCGACTCAGTTCCACATAAGTGGTTAATCAAAAAGTTGGAGGACTTGGGGGCAGGTAGTAAATTGATTAGGTTGGTGGCTAATTGGCTCAGTGAAGGACCCAATGAGTGGTGATACTAGGAGAGGAGCTCTCTGAATCCTGGAAGTTAATTAGTGGAGTACCACAGGAATCAGTGCAAGGGCCTTTGCTGTTTAATGTTTTCATAATGACATATTAGAGGATATAAGAGGTAAGATCCTGTCTCCGCTCTATGACTCCCACTTTATTATCCACTCACACACACAACAGACACACTTAAAGCTTACAAATAAAATAGCAGTCTAAAGCAAGCTGAACAAAGTGAGCACTGCAATCCTTTATTATCAGTCCATGTCAGACATCAAAAGTGCAGCCATGATACACCAACTTTTCACCTCAAAACTGAAGCTTCACCATGGGGGCAACAATAGGGATAAAAGGCACCCCTCCTTGCCCATTCCTGTCCATCCAAATCTCTTCCACCTTCTTCAACCTTCCCTTGCTCCTCAATTCAGTTTTATTTTCTTTTTAAACTCAGCCAACACTTGAGAAAAGACACAAGTCTTTGTTTTATAATAAAAAAGTTTGGGGAAGGAGGAAGTTTGGAAGTGACTGTGGTTGAGAAGGAGTGGTCACCTAGAAGGGCAGGTGTGTTACTTTTTAATTACTTGACAGAAGAGCAAAGTGATCCAAAGTGACCCAATAGTCTGAGTGGGTCGAATAGAAGGAAGAAGTCCAGAATTGTAGTGCATTCACTTAATACAAATTCGGCATCAGGTCATCCACAATGGGGGCGCAGTGTGGCAAAGTGATGATATCACATTTTTTATTGTTTTTATCAGTAAAGGTACTAACACTAATTAGCAGAGCAATGTCACACACAATAGAAAACTGTCTAGTTTACCATTCTGGGTTGCATGCTATACTGCATACCCGATCGCCAAATTCTGTTTGTTTGGGGAATTGGCCCATTCCTGCCCTACATAGCTATACAATTTGAGGTTGTTTTTTTTCCCCCAGTTTTGCAGTTACAGGGTTATACTCTGTGAAAGCCATTTGCTTTGCCAAGACTGCCCAGGCCCAGCCTCACTTTCTACTGGGTGCTTGCACTCCATGACATTGACTTGATCTGAATGTACATTTCTTCCATGGCCATTATTTATTATCATAAGAATCCAGAGTTTATTTATGGCAACCCCCACTAGCCATTAGTTTGTTCAACCTCAGTAACAATGAATGATGCATGTGTGTGCAGTGCAGAGATTTGCTTTCACCTTGGAAAGAAGAGGGTTGAAAGCATATCACTGTTCAGACTTGATCTGTTTATGTCTATCTGTGTTACAGTATCTCCATGCCCAGCATTTATTATCATGAGGCTCTTGGAGCTGTGATGCGTGAAACCATGGCAAGTTGTGTTACAGTAATACTGTATGACTGTGTGTTTGTGGGATTACAGTACAGGCACTGAGTACAGACTTTCACTTTGATAAGAGTTGAACTAGAAGCATGTCCTGGCCTATTAACGAAGGACAGGTCTTTGGATGTCAATAGGTCATTCTTCCTGACTCTCTTTGGATAGTAGATGTTCTAGGATACTATAAAAAAAATGCATAATCCGGACAATAATACCCCACCAGTGAAAAAATGCTCAACATGGTATTGGTTTACATCTCTGAATGTTCTGATACAGATGTTTACATAACATGGTGGTTTATGATCAGAAGGGACTCTTGGTCCATCAGGTCCACACAACCCATGTTTCATAAGCAGGGATGAGAATGTATGCTGTGCAAACATGTGCTACATATTTTAAAATCAGAGTCAGAAAATACTCCATGCCAGTTGACAACTATTCTGACCACTGCATTTGAATCATTGACAGAGAATGTCATCTGCTAGCATACTGGGAACAAGTCCCAGGGTTTGAGCACCTTGCAGTTTGGAAAAATGGAAAGCTGAACAAATTCTGGATGAGACTCATGGATGAGGGGTAACAAAAGGACACAAGAAGAAGTAGTAAGTTAGATAAAAAAATAAAGAAACCTTGAATATAGGCCAGTTGGGGGGAGTATCAAAGGCATACTTGATTTTGTTGATTCTGATCAGTCACTCAACAGGAGCATCCTAGAATATGATGATACTGGTTTATCTAACTGAGGTGGAGCAGTTTACAACTTGTACTTGTTAACAGTTAGAGGGAGGTGTGGCTACTCTCTTTTAACCATCCAACATTTGGGAATATCATATCAGGCTACACGTTATAAATGTAAGACAAGGAAGCTGGAGTGCAGTCCAAGAAAACAAACTCTGGCCAGAGCTAATACAGCAGCAAAATGATGTTATTGATGGTGGTGAAAGGTGTGTATGAAAGAAGCAGTAGATCAATGATGGATGGATGAGTTAATGGTTGTTGTGGTTTATTGTTGTTATATGAGGATATTATCATGTACTGTGAGTTTGTAGTAACCCTTTGAGAATTGAATATGTTTGAATTATATGGATTCTGGATGTATACCTATGCCCACAGTCTTCTAATGGTTAATACAACTATTGCTACATAGTGTCACAGAACATATTCATTCTGACTGGTTATGTTTCAGCATTACTATATTTTTGTAGCAATAGGCAAACTATGTAATTACTAAATATTTAAACTTGCACTGTGGACTTTTCATGAGGTGCATAATGACAGTAATGAATATTCATTACACGTCTGCTTTCTGAGTTCACTGGAGTTCAACATGAGACAAACACTAGAGAATATCAGACACAGTAAGATGACAGACTAAAATGTTAGATGATGGTGCAGAAAGAACTTTGCTTCGGTTGAGAGAGAGAGAGAGAGGCCTTACTGCAGTGCTGTTACAGCATTCTCTGACAACACTGTTGCTTCTCTCTCTGTTCTCCCATCCTATACATTCCTCAGTATTAGAAAGGAGTGAGTAGGGTATGAGTCAACAACCTTTCTGATATTTTTTTCTTCTCAGAATGAACATGGAATTTTCATGCATACAGTGCAAAGTTCAGCTCCCAAACAGGGAGGATTTCAGGCAGGGCTGGTGAACAAGTACTTTTCAACATTATACAATGGCAGGAAAGAATGCTGGCCTCTGACTGGTCAGACTGGGACTGGACCCATGACGTCATCCCAGTACAACATGATAGGTCTAGTCCCAGCTCACAGATGACCACATCAATACTTTATAAAATCACTCCGTGCAGCTCCGCTTGGCAACCCCCTTCATGGATTCCTGCTCCCAAACTGCCTTCACTGTGTCCCTGACTCACTTGCCACTACCAGCCACACTGGCAACTGCCCCTCCCCCCAATCACACACACACACACACACACACACACACACACAGTGTTCCACCAAAACAAAAATGACACTATCTTTAAAAAAATAAAAGCTGCCATCTGAAAGGCATTTTACCCCCCCAGCTGCAGCACGGTGCTTTCCATTAGCTAACTATATAGCTCACTGGACAGACTGCTTCCGTCCTACAGTTGCATGCAGAGGTGCTTTCTATCACCACGTGAGTCACCACTTTGAAAGTAATCTGCCAATAACAACAACAATTAAAAAAAATTAAGAGTGGGACCGAGTAACATGTCAATAACGTGAAGCAGAAGTCTATCGGTCCCTGCAACTCAGCTGGCTAATGAGCTCCATTTTGCCATCGTGACTCCACACTGAAAGCATTCTCCAGGTCACAGTAAATGCAGTGGAACTGCCAGAAATAAAGTCGGGGACAAAACCACAGAGAACCAAACAAAAAACAAAGAAAGAAAAACAGAGGGAGACATAAAACACAGAGATATGGGGTGAGGGGCACTGACAGACAGGAAAGCTACACAACCTACTGGCCAAAAGAAGGAAGATTAGAACTTTTTTTTTTTAAAACTGTACACTTACCTTACAAAAACCTGCACAAATATATTTTAAAATGGCATTTTTTAATCTTTCTTTTTCTTTACAACCGTGCCATTGTATAATAGCAATAATGCACTCCAGGGTGTGTGCTGTGCTGGGATAACATCATTTCTTGGTTGTTGGATGTACTCAGCCTGAGGCCTCATGCCCAGCCACCTGAGGCACGGCATTATCCAAGCACAACACACATGCAGTCGTGCATTATTGCTTTAATATCTGCAGTTAAACTTCAGCTTATTTTTTTGCTTTGTTTAATAAGGTACAATATGTTTTAAAAATTATGTAGTCTGTCTTGTGTGTTTATTCACTATACCCATTCATTTAGGCATATAATAGTAACAACTCATTCACTTGGAAAAGGTTCTTTATTTTTTCTAGCTCCACTGAAAGTGGTCTGCTATTGACATCATACAAGGATTAATGTCAATAGCAGCTCCGTAAGGGTGTACATAGAACAGCTGAGCAGAACAGGGGTCTCAAGACTCTCACTATTTTTCCTGGCAAATTTTCATGTCCATTTTGTTAATGCTGTTAGCATTGAAAAAAGCTCCTACTATTACAACGGGACATAAAATAAAAGTAAAAGTAAACAGTGGAATGTCAGTGCAACCAATCTGCTGCTGACCCCCTATGCACACTGTCTAGTCGATCTATTCTTAACTGACCACCAAAATTTCAGTTTGAAGTACGCAAAGCGTGACTTCTGTTTTTATTTGCCCAGCTCCACTAGTCATTTGTAGTAACAGCTGTATGACCGTAAGTCCCATATATTTATTGTTAGATCTATATCTTGATCACATTAACAATGGGAGCCTCCCCTCCACATACAGTGATATCACTTTTTCAGTTATTTGCCTGTAGAAGGTTTTGCCAGGCTACAGTTGTAATTTAAATAAACACAGGCCTCTTAGTATCAATTTGAATGAAACTTTGACTTGTTTTTACAGATCTGCTTCATGACCATGCTGACGACGGGACTGTCAGCTTGCTATTAGCTATAGAAACTAAATCCACATTTTTCTCAGCTAGCCTATAATTATTATTATTTTTTGATAATAACCAACTTTATAATCCAGTTCAGAATTGAAGATTATTTTCACAGTCTAAGTGTGAGGAGTTTGCTCGATTCTTCGTAGATAAGGTTGTCACCATCAGGTCAGAGATTTGTACAGTGCACTCTAATGAGTGTTGCGGTGGTTGGTGGGAGGTGGAAAGTGCCCAGTTTGGTCTGACTTCGACCAGCCAGCGATCATGAACATCGTGAAGATTATCCAGGGTATGTGACCGATTTACTGTAGTCTGGATCATGGTCCTACCCACCTCCTTGTGAGGAGTGTGGAGGTCATCTGACCAGTCCTAGTGGAGATAGTCTGGTGTTCATTGAAGACAGGGGTGTTCCCTGACCCCTTGAAGGAAGTGATGGTGACACCTCTGTTGAAGAACTCTTCCCTTGACTGGGACTGTCTCGCTAACTACAGACCTGTCTCTAACCTGCCTTTTGAGGGTGAGGTTATGGAGAAGATAGCTGGATTGCAACTGGAGGATCATCTTGCCATCCACAATGTTTATGATCCTCTCCAGTCTGGATTCAGGAAAAGGCATAGTACTGAGATGGTACTTGTTCGAGTACTTAATGACCTGATAGAGATCAGAAGAGCCATCTGATCTTGGTTCTTCTTGATCTCTCTGCAGCGTTTGACACTGTGGACCATGGGATGTTATTGGGGCACCTGCAGATAATCTGTGGACTGTCTGGTATGGTCCTCAGGTGGTATCACTCTTTCCTCATGGGCAGGACTCAGAGAGTGGTGTCAGGGATTTTTTCCTCGGCCTATCTCCCCTGGACTGTGGGGTTCTGCAGGGCTCTGTTTTATCACCCATGTTGTTCGTGGTGTATATGCTGCAATTGGGAGATATTATAAGGCAGTATGGGCTGAGTTTCCACTGCTATGCAGATGACACTCAGATATACATGTTCTTCATGCCCAAACAGGATGAAGCCATCTCAGTCTTTAACAACTGTCTCACTGGGTAACCCATGAAGTGGGCACATGAGGAAAGGCACCATACATTGTGTCGACACCTTCCCCGCTCAATCTACTCACAACGACAGACAGGTAGGGCGACCGGATGAGAGGGTGGGCGAACTAGGCGACAGGATTTTGGTATATGTACATGCGCAGGGGGGTGGGAGTGAGCACGGCAAGTGTGGGTTGGGAGAGGGTGGAGAGGCTGTAGGGAGTGGCGCTGCAGTTGCTGGTTGAGCTGCATCGTGGCGTCAGGGATTGGTTAGTGGTTGGGGTGACTGAGGTACTGGGTTTGGGTCTGGGAGCTGGTGTGATTTTGTTATGCCAGCCGAACCTTTTTTTTTACTGCTTTCACTCTGACATGCACCCCCCTGGAGCTGAGAATCCTTAAGTAGAGAGTGTAAATTAACCCTCCAGTGAGGGGTGTGGGGGACACAGCGCCCCATAGAAAGCAGTAAAAATATGTCCTGGCACCATTGTGCTGGTGTGCTGGGGTTGTCTGAGTGCCGAAAATGTGTTTGGCACTCTGACTGAGCGATAACGGTGATCACCTTTAGGCATTTGCCATTATCACATAGACCCATCTCACTGAGTTCCAAGACTGGATGAATGCTAACTGGTTGAAGTTGAACCCAGACAAGACTGAGGTGATGGTTGTGGACCCAGGTCATCAGGTAGAGGGGATTTCCTCTGGTCAGCCATCTGGGCTTTTACTGGGGGACAGCCAGTTGAGGGCCTCTGAGTCGGTGCAGAATCTATCCGTTATCCTTGATGATGGGATGGCACTTAAATTTCAGGTGTCAGTCTTTGCCAGGACCTCATTTTACCATCTGAGAAGTATCACCTGGATAAAACATCTAGTTCCACCTGATGATCTTCCAACATTAATCCATGCCTTTTAATCTCCCGTCTTGATTACTGCAATGCTCTGTACCTAGGGCTATCAGGAGTGGACATCTGCCACCTGAAGCTGGTGCAGAATGAGGCAGCCAGGTTGTTGACTGGTTTATCTAGATCTAGTCATGTCTCACCTGTGCTCTGTGGACTGTACTGGCTGCCAGTCTTGTGGAGGATCACCTTCAAGGTCGATTTGTTGACCTACAAAGGCCTACACGGACAGGGACCGTGTTATTTGCAAGATCTCCTTTGTCCTTACCACCCTCTCCATCCATTCTGTTCCACCAATGAGGGATTGCTAGAGGTTCCCAGGGAACATTTAAAGTCTGCAGGGGCCAGAGCATTTGCATTTGTGGCCCAGACCCTGTAGAACTCTTTACCGCATCAGGTTAGAGAGTGCCTGACCACGGAGGCTTTTAAATCTGTGGTAAAACATATGTATTTAGCATTTTCTGATGCTTCTTAACTTTAGCTGCTTGTCATTATTAATTTTACTGTAATTTTAATTATTAGATATTGATGATTTGTTTTATTATTCTGTACAAGTGCTTTGCTATTTTGGAAAAGCACTTTTTAAAAAAACAAATTGACTTGATGACTAGTAATCTATAATAGTGAACTATGTCAGGTAGACTGATTGATACAGAGAGAGAGAGATGTCAGTCCAACAGATAGACCTCTAATGCTCATTAAACCAGACAGCTACCTCAAATGCGAATTTGGTTATTATTAAAAAAGAATAATCCTGATAAGCTGAGTTAACTGAGACAAATGCAAATTTTGCTACTATAGCTGATAGCGAATTAATAGGCTGTCAGGACTGCTCACACTTTCAGCATGGTCAAGAGGCAGCTCTATAAAAACAGTGAAAAACTTACATTTAAATGATACTAGGAGGACTGTATTTATTTAAATTAAAAGTGTAGCTTGGCAAAATCTACATAAGGCAATTGACTAAAGAAGTGATAACACTGTTAGTGAGGTACCACACTGTATGGGGTTGGGGGGCTCCCGTTGTCAACAAGATCAAGATGCAAGTCTGACAATAAGTAAGTAAGACTCATGATTACAACAAATGATCACTGGAGCTTGGCAAATAACAACTGAAGGCAGGTATGTATTGATTTACTTCTACTGTGCATACTTCAAATGGAAATGTTGGCAGTCAGTTTCAAATAGTTCCATGAGACTGTGTGCATAGAATGTCAGCAGTGGATTGGTTGCACTGACTTTCTGCTTTTTCTTTTATTTTATGCCTTGTTGTAACAGTAGAATTTTTTTAAATGTTAACAGAATTGAAAAAATGGACATGAAAATGTGCCAGGAAAAATGCTGAGACAGTCTTCAGGCACTTGTTCTGCTCAGCTGTTCTGTGTACACCCTTGTGCAGCTGCCATTGACGTTAGTCCTTGTATGACATGAGTGGCAGACCACTCCCAGCTGAGCTAGGAACAAAAAAATACCTTTTTTCAGGCGAATGAGCTATTACTAATATATGCTTAAATGAATGGGTTTAGTGAATACACACACAAGGCAGACCGCATAATAGTTAAAGCATATTATTTTTTATTAAACTAAGCCAATAAGAAGCTGAAATTTAACAGCAAACATTATACCTTTGCCATTGATCTTTAAAGGGACAAAGTCAGTTTAAAATTTACGTTTTTATGTTGGCTTGCCGTAGGCGCAAGCCAACATATAGGGAGAGTGCAGATTTGGGGGCGCGGCTGCTATTGGGCTAATGCAGGGCACGCATCAGTAGGTGCATCCCTCATTCCCCAATCAGCCTGCATGCCGGCGCCACACCATGCATACATAATGGTGCAAGCACATCTAAGCAAAGGTCCTCTGCAATCCGAGCAAAGGTCGTCACACGCAGTGGACCCTTTACTTGCGTGCTCGCCGCCATTATCAGCATGGTCAGTGGCGGCTTATGGCTGCCGACATCGGGGCCAATCCCCTGTCAGTAACCCCCACTATTTTACTGTGCCGATGGAGCCCCTCCCGTCAGCATACCCCAATCTGGAATGCAGGGGTGCACAATCCCCATCGGCATTATTTCCCCTCTGTTGTGAGCTGGCAGGGTGCCCAATCCCTCGTCGGCTACTGGCACCATCAAAAAAAAAAAAACAGTTGGGTAGCACACAGGCCACCCCAGCATGCCAAATGCCCTGCAACAGGAAAACTGTCCAGCGATGGTTTTCTTTGGTTTTTCCCTGTAAAACTAAAACCGTCCTCGTAGTCTCGATGCCCCCCCCCCCACCACACCCACCACTGTGCCCTGCCTCCCTCACCCTCACCCATTCTTACCTCCGAGTCCGGCGAACGATCTTCAGTGGACCGTGAACACGCCTGCACTCTTCAAAGCCGACCGCGAACTGAGGAAATGCGGTAAGCTACATAATGGAGTGAATAGGATTTTCAACTTTGTTGCATATCTCAGGCGTTTCTTGGAATTTTTGCACCAAATTTTCAACATGGGGTTTTTGGGGCCCCTCCTCATGAATTCTGTCACTGTCATGGCATTAATCGGCCTCGAAAGGTGATTTTGCAGTCACTGTGTGAAATCACCTTTCAGGGCCCATTAACGAAATGACAGTGGAGGTGTTCATGAGGTGCCTTCTTAAAAAGCCTAAGTTCCAAATTTGGTGGAAAAAATCAACAAATATCTGTTTTCACGAGCGTGCGTTCTTGCGGTTGCTTCGCGGGCTCGTAACTTCAACATTCACAATATTTTACTGCGGTTTTTCCAGCATTGTCATTTTGTACACCTCCTTGTGAACAGTACAGCTGTCATTTTCCACATCCTGCCCAAAATGTGTTTCCGCACTTCCGGCGCACAATAGCGCAGTCGCTGTGGGAAATCAGTGTTTGGGCCAGATTATGAAAATGACAGTGACACAGTTCATGAGCAGAGGACCTAAAATGCCTATGTTGAAAATTTGGTGATGATACTCCATAAAATAACTGTGATACGAGCGTGCGTTGGCAGATTGCACGCACGCTCATACCATCGTGCATTTGTGATATTTTCAGTCTGGATTTCCACCATTGCCATTTTTCCACACCTCTTGATGAACAGTACAGCCAACATTTCACATATCCTGCCCAAAATGTGTTTTTGCACTTCCGGCGCAGAATAGCGTGGTCGCTGTGCAAAATCACTTCTTGGGATACTTTGAGGAAATAACAGTGACACTGTACATGAGCAGAGGTGCTAAAATGCCTGTGTTGAAAATTTGGTGCCGAACACCCATAAAATGGCAGTGTTGCAAGCCTACATTGCACATTTCCCACGCACCCTAGTAGCTTCGCAAATTTGGTATATTTATATGCCACATTTTCAACACTGGCATTTTTTTACACCTCCTTATGAACTGTACAGTTGTCATTTCTCACATCCTGCCCGACATGTTTTCCCGCACTGCACTATCAAACACCCAAAGGGACACCTTAATGCTTGTCACTCTCTGCAGGGTGGGGGTGGGTTGGCATCAGTTCAATACTTCACTGCCATTCCTATGATGCATCTGTCTAACTCCTGCACTACCAATGCCAATGCCAGCAAGCCAACATTCGGCATTGATAAATGCTTGTTTTTTATCTGTTGGCGTTCAATAAAGGATGTTGATAATCTGAAAGTGTCCTTTTTACACCTGCATGGCCGGAGCCATGCTGACGTAGTGCTATGATATAGGAGATAGAAGGGACTTTGAAAGCACTTCAAAGGATATCAAGAAGATCCTCATCCACGGAGTGCTTTGGCTGGACATGAAACACAATCTGTCTGCCTTCTGTCCATGTGTGACAGTGCAGGTGTTTGTCTGCTCCATCCCCCACCCTTGGCTGGAGTACATTGCACTATTTCATTGCTGGACTGTGACTTTCAGTTACATACTTTGACTATCACTTCATTTTAAGCCATTTTTAGACCCCCTTTAAACAATTGTGCCTTTAGGGGCTACAACCACTCAACTGCTACTTAAATACTGGGCAGATCAATCTACTCCCACTTTTAAAGACTGGAAGGCTCAGTTTAGACATAATCTAAATGTAATCTATATTATAGCCTACTTACATGGCAAACAAGCCTCCTTCTTAAAATGATGGAAGAGTCTTTTAGATTCAGTCACCAGCCTTTGATACGCTGCAAAGTATAATTATTTGATCACAGCTCTTGGACCTTTAATGACTTTAATCTTCATTTGCAAACTTATTTTTTATCTAGGTCAGTTAACTATTAAGGATTTGATTTACTTTCTTATGATCCTGCTAAGTTTTTCTAAGAGGGTAGTTCCTACTTATTTTAATTTTAATTTTAATGTGGGTGTTGTGACTCAATAGTTTTACACTATATCTTTTCAGTTATAAAGGCATTATAATTTAGTCCCAGAGATATTGCTCCCAGGGGGGTGGGGGATGGGGAAGGAGGGTGAGACAGGGATGGTAAGGGGACTATAGTTGTTTTATTGTTTGTGGATAAGATTTTATTTCAATGTATTAATGTTTGCTGTTTATTGTATTCATTTGAAAATGTCAATAAAGAAGAGAGTTTAAAAAAATAGTTGTGCCTTTTAGGCAGTAATTGTTCTGATTCATATTGAAACAAATAGTCGTAATTTGGGGGCATATAATATTATTAGCTTAGTGGATAGTGCTAACTGCACTGATTTTTGCAATATAACTATTTTGTAAAAACAAAGGCTCTTTCATGTAGAAATTTGCTCTTAAAAAAGTGATGCTGTGAAACAGAACATGTATTACAGAGCAGGAAGACATGGCTCTGGGATAGACAAGCCCAATGAGCCTTTGCAGCACAAAGAGTGCCAACAGAGAGACTTGCTACTGTGGCAAAACCACAGATGTTGTCTCAGCAAATGGCTGTCAAAGAAATTAGTTTGTAGGTGCAATTTGTCTGGCAGGAGAAATGGATTTCTTTTCTAAAGAGTTTAACACTTGCAGAAAAATGCACAGATGTTTGTTCTCAATGTCTCAACACAGACTTTCAGTATACGCATAAAACACCCTGCTGCTGACATGTCTCTAATGCTTTAGCATGCACAACATCAGGCTTAACACACACTGCAAGCTGAGGGAAAGAACTAGTAGTTTTTTCCACTTTATTTGTGATCAGTGAAGTATTCCAATCTGGTATGCTTCACAGTGTCATCTGGTTTGTTAGCTGTGCTAATTTCAAAGTAATACAGATTTTAGTTTCCAATGTATTTTCTGGTCCTTTCATTTCTATGTGCGTGTTCATGTTTTCACATACTGTTTTTATGTATAAAGTCCTTTCTTTTTTTGAAGGAGGAGGGGCTACCAGTCCTTTCCCTCAGTGTTTAGCCTCTCTAACAGCCGCTTTGCTGAGTCAACATCTGGGGTTTAGCAGCTTTCTGTCAGGCAGTATTTTATATAGCCATTAGAGAAAATATGTTACCAGTTGCTAATTAGTAAAACAGAGTCATATAAATGCCTCCTTTGTTGAGCCAGCACATAGCCCAACCTGATGTACTGAAAGTGATCTACTGATGTCAGTGTAACAGTCTTCGATTGCAGTCTACACTCTAAGTTGTCTTGCAGCCCAGAAAAAGTATCTGGATAGTCAGTCTCCTTGTTACAAAAAAAACAAAAAAACAACAACACTCATAGAACACTCATACACATATGCACATATGAAATTGCCAGCAGAAACAGGCCACATGGTCTATCAAGTCTGCCTTAGTGTGCAGCTATCATTTAATCTTGCAGCTGCTCCTCCCGCCCCCCCCATCACTGTATCCCTTCCCGTTACTCTATATAATTTATTTGCCCACACTTACACACAGACAACTGAACATGCCTGTCTTTTTAATGTGTCCACTAATGTAGCTGAACTGCTGGTCAGCTGAATCTTGTCAGAACACAGCTGTACTCTCAGATGGCTCTTTTCTGGAGCTTTAAATTGAGAGCTGCTGACTGTAATTAGCTGATCCTCTGTTCCCAGCATGAACAAGCACGCCACACTGGACGTATGTCAACCAGTGCAGCCACAGTACTTTTAAGCTCGTGAAGTCAGAATCTGCTTCCTGTAAGTGACTGACTTGGGCTTCAAGGCATGTTGGAGCTGTTTTTTTTTCAGTTTAGCTGTCCTGCATTCATATCCAGTCTAACAGTCTTACTGGCTCAGTGCAGCAGCACCCAGTATAAACAAAGGTGCAGGACACAGGTTTGCAAGTTAATTTTTATTACAAAGCCTGGCAAAACCAAAGAGAAACATATCAGTTTTTAAGTGCCTACCTACTCTTTAAATAAAGCAATAAATGTTGCCATTCTCTACTTACAGCAGATGGGGAGATGCACCTTATTTTCAGCTGTGTGTTATCTAGTTAAAGCTATTTGCAGATCTTTGATTGAGAACTTCAAGTTACTAAAGTAATTAACAGATAATAGAAAATACTCATGAGTGCCACATGACCTTCCCTGAGAAAGAATGGCGGCAGAGCGGCAGGCTGAAGTATGGCTCACTGAGCAGTCTTAGTAATTCAACATCGGATAGCTAAGACAACTCCATGACAGGCTGTAAAAGCAAGTTTGACTCTTGTCATTGTAGGGAAACAGTAGGAATCAGTTGCCAGCTGCAGTCTTTTGTTCTGATAAAAGCTCTTGCAGCCAGCAAAAATTGTCCTCAAAGGTTGCATCTGCATTTAATTAATAATGGTCTGTGGATAGATTTCAGCGCTCGGTACTAAGATATAAACTTATTTTCTTCAGCTATAATAATTGTGTTAAGGGTTAACTTCAGTAGTACATTACACTTCCATTAAAACATGCTGCCTAACTCATCCCGCCATCACCTATTCTGCTTCCAGTCACTGGCATTATAACACGCAGGCACGCACAGCACTCCGCGCTCGTGCTCTGCTCCCCCCACCAGTGTGCAGGTGTGCATTTAACTGCATCATCTAGTTTAACTACTGTGCTTGCTGTACCTGCTGCAGTACTGGGTGGAGTTTCCAGGAAGCAGAATAGTAGCAGATGTGTGAACCATTCTGGGACTATTTAGTATAACTGGAATTATAGAAACATAGAAATTGTTGGCAGATAAGGACCACCAGGCCCATCTAGTCTGCCCTAACCCTACACTAGTTTGTGGCCTTTTCCTCTAACTGGTCAATGGCTTCTCCCCACTTCTTCCCACCTCTAAGGGTTCCCTATGCCTGTCCCAGGCATGCTTAAAACCCTCTACTGTGCTCACTCACGGAACTGACTGTGGCAGTCTGTTCCATGGGTCTACCACCCTCTCTGTGAAGAAAAACTTTCTCACATCTCCTCTTAACCTGCCCCCTTCCAGTTTTATGTTATGCCCCCTTGTACGTGTACAGCTCTTGTACTGGAAGATGTCTTCCCCCCTCCACCTTGTCTTTACCCTCTAGGTACTTGAGTGTTGCTATCATGTCCCTCCTATCCCTCCTTTCTTCCAGTGAGTACATTTTGTGGTCCTTGAGTTTCTCCTCATATGTTTTATGTTGCAATCCCTGCACCATCTTAGTCACTGTCCTCTGAACCATCTCCAACCTGCCAATATTCTTATGAAGGTGAGGTCTCTAGAACTGAACACAGTACTCTTACGTGAGGCCTCACAAATGTTTTATACAAAGGCATCACTACTGCCTGCCTTCTGCTAGTGATACCTCTGCCTATACACCCTAGCATGCCACTGGCCCTGCCTGCTGCCTTTGTACTCCGCTTTGGCATCTTTAGGTTGTCAGAAATGATGACTCCCAGGTCTTTTACTTCCTTGGTGATCTTCAGCACCCCCCCCCCCCATTTTGTAGCTTACCTCAGTGTTTCCTCTTCCCAAGTGCATTATTTTGCACTTCTTGGAATTTAACCTCAGTTGCCACACCTCAGACTATCTTTCAAGCTTTTCCAGGTCCCTCCTCATCCTCTCCACCCCATCTTGAATATCGACCCTATTGCAGATCTTGGTGTCATTTGCAAACAGGCAGACCTTTCCCTCTAGCTCTACTGCAATGTCAATAATGAAGACATTAAATAGGACTGGTCCCAGGACTGATCCCTGTGGTACCCCACTGGTCATCCCCCTCTCACTGGACTGGATCCCCTATAACCACCAGCCTCTGCCTCCTGTCCATTAGCCAGTTTCTAACCCAGCTTACTACCTTGTCACCCATTCCCAGACTATCCATCTTGTTATCCAGCCTTTTCTGTGGGATGATGTTGAAGGCTTTGCTAGAATCTAGATAGGTGATGTCTACGGCCCTCCCTTGATTAATCTCCCTTGTCACCCAGTCAAGGAAATACAATATTCAAGAAAGAAGATATTCACCTAGATTGTCTGCCATCACTATATTGGGCAAGGACAACAACAAAGTGTCCACTAACCGTGTCTTATCATCTTTCCCATTTACTTCCTTAAGGTTTGACCATGTTTTTCTGCCATTGCTCCAAAAGCATGTGAGGGTGTACTTAAAGTACTGGGTCTTTGCAGTCCATATGGTCCTTGTGCAGTAATTTCAGGTTTTTTTGTAGATATGGATGTCAATCTGTTTACCAGTGGTTCAGGATCTAGGCCATAAGTGATCTCTCACCTCCATGTGCTCGAGGAGGTCTGGTGAATACCACAGATTGTTGGATCCACTGATTTTACTCTTTTTTGGGGGGCATGCCTGTCACACATAACAATAAATTTGCTTATAAATTGCTCCAGTGCAGAGTCAACTGAGCAGGAGGAATAGATTAATGACCAGTCCTGATGATAGAGGTTGTTTTTAGCAATTCAAAGTGCCCCCTCTTAAGTACCCTGTTTGTGACTGTTCTGACTTGGGGTTTGAAGCATTTATTAGACCACCGGAAAAGGACAGGGAAGTGGTCACTGCAATCATCCAGGGGTACTGTTGTGTAAGAGATGTATTCAGGATGGTTTGATAGTACCCAGTCCAGTACGGTGGATGTTCCATTCTTATAGTTCACCCTGGTCATGCATCATCGAGCTGGAAGAGGTTAATTGCTGATACAGTATACTTGTATGGGCTAGCTGCAGGGGAGAGCCAATTAACGCTGAAATCCCTGAGCAGGACGATTTCAGAGTTAAGACTGAGAGTGACTAGACACCTCATGAGAGAAATATTCAACGAATTGCGGTGGCAATGTTAGTAGTAATGGCAAAGCACACTTACCACTTGACTAGAGGAAAAATGCTGGACAGTTCAAGTAGGTGAAGAAGAAATCTGTATTCCATAGCCATAGCCATCTTGAAATCCAAACAGACAGTAGACTATTGTGCTGCAAGCACTACCTAGCTTACATTTCACCCTATGTGAAGGGCTTCCTCAGAGCTAATTAGCAACCATCCCCAGGTGTACCCTTATACACATTCAAAAAAATGCCTCTGCTTTTTCAGCCAATCAAATTTCATAAGGAAGTTAAACATTCCTGTTTGGTACACCAACATAAATGTGTCTAGCATCTATTTATTTAATACAAAAATAAAAGATTACTTTAATTGTGATTTTACTAAATCCATCACCAGTGAAAACATATTTTCTTCATTCTCATGAGTCTTCAAAACACGGTGACCATAAAGATTCATCTCTGTGGATAACCTGTAACAAGAAAAAGCACCACGATGTGTAAAAAACAGTACTAATATGCTGTTTTAGAACCTCTTAAAGGTGTTCGTCTTCAACAGAAGGTAAATCCATTTCACTGTTCATTTTTGATACAGGGAGGTCATGGAAGTCGGTGAGGGGTTGTGGGTTGGAAATTAGCTCAATGGTAGATGAATTATCATTTTTTCAGTAAGAATTGTGTTAATTCAAATTTCCCATTCAGTCCAGGGGACCTTAATGCCCCTAGTTTATAAATCGACTCTTGTTATTTACAATTCAAGTCATTTTCCAAATCTCTCCCTCTTACATTTTTACTTATTGCCTTAATTCCTGTGGCAGTGATTCCATGTACCAGGAACTGGTTATTGTGAACATGGCATAGTTAAAGTTTTTGTTTTTAATGGCTAACAAGTGTTCATTAATGCTAAAGCGGAATTTACACTTGGTTCTTCCAACACAGTAACTACCACAGGAACACTCCACCATGTATACTACCCTTTCACTGTTGCAATAGATTCTCCTTTTAATCATTTCTGTTTTCCCAGTATTTGGATTTGTAAAATCAATCTGCTTTTTCATATGTTTGCAAGTTCTGCAGAATCCACATGGTTTATTACCCCATTTGTCTCTTGTGACCACTGATTTCTTAGCAGGTTGGTTACTGTTTACCAGTTTGTCTTTCACATTCCTTCCCCTCCTGTAAGTAAGCAATGACCCATGACAGGGTGTGTGGTTACGGGTGATTAATCAACACCCTGGGTATGTCGTGAGGCTTGAGGTGAAGCCAAGTGCCCACACAGCATCCAGGGAGCATTTATAAAATGGATTTAATGGATAGTTTAAATAATGTAAGGAAAACATTAGAAAAATATATAAATATATATGGCATGGTAACAAGCGTGGGGCAGCTTTCTACTAACTGATTAAGCAAATACGCAGATGACACACAATTAGCTGGGATAGTCTCCAGTAGTGGACACATAGCTTTTTTACAGAAGGGTGTGGACAAAATATACACGTGGGCAGAACAGAGGGGAATGCGTTTTAATACTGAAAAGTGCTGTGCTATACATCTAGGGAGGCAGACTATAAAAGGTACTTATTTTTTAAATGGGTAGCCCTTTAGAGATTCAACTGAAGAAAGGGATCTTGGCATAATAGTAAACGAGCATCTAACATATGAAATGCATTGTAACAACCAAATAATAAAAGCAAAAAGGGTTCTGTGGAACATAAAAAGGGATTTCAAAAGTAGAAGTGTGCAAGTCATAATGCCACTGTACAGAAATTATGTTAGGCCACTCCTGGACTATGGAAGCCCAGTCTGGGGGCCAATCAAATCAGGGTACATACACAAAATTGAAGGTATTCAAAGACATGCTACTAAAATTATTCACAATCTTAGGGATGTGCCATACACTAAGCATCTGAACACACTAAACTTGATGTTTCTAGAAACAAGAAGAATAAGAGGAGATCTGCTACTGTGTTATGATATAATGCATGATGACTACTGAATGAGCTAAATATGGAGTTTAAACATACAGTGGCAACCTACAGGGGTTACCTTTTACAACGAAGATGTAAAAAGTTTAATACTAACATTAGGAAGGCTTTTTTCACCCACAGGGTACTCACCCCGGAATCAGCTATCCACGGATATCATTATCAGTCAAAATAAGCAACAGTTTAAAAACAGGATAGATGCTTATATCACAGAAGGAAATGTAATATCTTATTATGGGTAAAGCAACAGGAGTGAATATGGGCTGACCGTCTTCTCTTGCTCCTTACTCCTTACACCGTAGTATGAACCTTAGTATGATTATGTGCCTTTCAAGAAGTGTACTTCCCCTTAAGTGTCCTTCCCCTTTGGTTGGTCCAACACCTCAACTTCTTTGGACATATTGATGTCATCCTGAAAAAACTGCACCCCAAACTTGGTGCCTTATATAAGAACCATAGTTGCATCCCTCCTACAACCAGGCGTGAACGTGTTCAGAATATGATACTCTCCATTTTTGACTACTGTAATGTAGTCTATGGTACAACTCCCAAGTCCTCCCTGTCCAGATTGGACACTCTCTTTAACTCCTTCTGTCGCTTTGCTCTTGATGCTCCCTCCCAGACTCATCATTGTGCTCTCTTACATGCACTGTCCTTTCCTCCGCTTGCTCACAGGCACCTCTCTCATTGCACCAAGCTCACCTCTAAATATTGGCTCAGAGAACTCCCTCCTTATCTCACCACTTCCCTCTCTACTCCTGCCCCACCCTCTCACCCCCTCAGATCTACTGACACTCCCATTTTGGCAGTCCCTCACCGCTCCACAATCATCAGCCAGTCTGTTTTTTCCTATCACTTCCCCAAAGTCTGGAACTTCCTCCCCCCTCAAATACACCACTCCTCCTCCTACTCCCTTGGATTTGCCCTACACAATTACCTCTCCCCTAGCTTCTCATGCTACAATCCCCCTTGACTACCCCCCATCACTCTGCTCCTCTCTAGACCACTCCAAATCTTCCATCCCTCTAATATATCTCCACTGTCTCTTCCCCCTCTTCTACTTCCAACCTTCTCTCTCCCTTCCTGTCTCCTGCCCCAATATCTACTTCTTCTCAAAATCTCCTCTATCTTTGACTTCCTGCCCCTAACGCGTTCTTGCTCCTGCAGAGTCAGTCCTAATATGTCTCCTCTCAACCCCATCCGTTTCTCTCCCATTTACCAGTGCACTCCTCAGCACTCACCCCAGACTTCCCTCCTGCCCCCCACTAATCTATCTTCTCTCCCGCCCCTCCATCTTCACCTTGTATTTGCCCCCAGCAGGGTTCTCAGCATTCTGAAGGGGTCCATTTCTTAGCATGTGTCCCACCTCCCTTTCCCCACCCCTTCTTGTTAGCTTTGATTCTGCCCCCCTGGCAGGGTTCTCAGCATCCTGAAGGGGTATGTTTCTTGGTATGTTTCCCACCTCCCTTTCCTCACCCCTTCTTGTTTGCCTTGTTTCTGCCCACTGACAGGGTTGTCAGCATCCTGAAGGGGGACGTTTCTTGGTCTGCTTCCTCCTCTCTTTCCCCACCTTCCCCCCCAACTGCCTCACATGCTCTCTTCCCCACTGCACTTATTTGCTAATCTGCTTCCCCATACCAAAATTGCACTAATTTAATTTAATTTGCACTTCTGGTTGTACTGATGCTTATTGTACTGTTTCATGTTTTTGCACACCAGCTCACCTTAGACTAAACTGTATCATTTGTATACTATCTGCTCTACTTGATTCTTAATTGTATGCCATTCCAATTGTGGAAATTGCAATTCTGTATCATCTCTGTGTTTATCCCCATGTAACCCCCAATTGCACTGTGAGACAAGCAACTTGTTGTTCACCATGCCCTCCTGGTGAAACATTTCAATAAATAAAATAAATAAATAATAAAGTGGTGCCTTATAGAAAAGTATGTTTGACTTTTTATTTAACTGTTCTTAGCTGTTAGCTGTTACCTGTTTTGTATGTTTGATGTTTTTGGTTTGAAAATATTATACTGAGTCATGTTTTATAAGTCAAGAACATTTTATCTGTAAAAGAATTCACACTGATTTCATTAGCATCATCTACCTGTGCTGTGTGCTGTTTTCGAGGACAGTAACAATTTCAAGAAAAAACATACGTTACACTTAAATGTGTTGCAAAACAGTGGCAAGTCATGTTTAAACAATTATTTCTCAGAAAAACTGTTTTAAAACTGGTAAACAACTATGCCAATATGGTAGCCCTTGAAAAATAGAACAGTTATTTTTGGTAGTACACACATGCCACAATGTTATGGGTTAGGCAGAAATAACAGTAGAGAAAAATGTTTATTCCAGTGGTGCGGTAAGCAGTATGCAAGGAAAAACAGCAGTTTTGCTGCATGACTGTTTCTTTTAGTTTGGTATGGGTACCACAGATTTCACCTGGCTGGGTGGGTGATAAACAACAAAACTACTCTCAGTAGTGATCATTTACAAAAATAACCGTCAGAGCGAATAAGTTCCAACTGCTGGCTGATGAGCTGAGGAGTGACTATAAGGGACGAGTCGTGATCTGTCTGATAGACTTCTAACCTTCAGAATGCATATACATGGATTAATGAATTATCAGGTGACAGTGACTAAACAATCAATTTGTTTGATTTACAAGTTCATTGCAAGCCCATGTTGTAAGCAGGACCACTGGAAAATTGCACCCACCATTTTTTTGCAGTATCCACAATTTTCACCATTCTCAACAAAAACTGACATGTTCTGCAATTTCTTGCAATTTTTGAGTTTTTACATTGAACTGTGTAAAAAGTATTAAAATTTTTTAATAAAATACTTTCAAACATATTGACAATTTTGCATACAGACTTGGATTTGGCGGAAAAAATGCAGTGCAAGGTAGGGCAAGGGTTTTATGTGACACTGCTTTCTTTTGAATTCTTGTCTTGTTTGGTTTTAAAATCCACTGGCTAAGCATAAGTATACTTAAACACTTAACATTTGTTTTGTGTTGAAGCAGTCCATCAGAAAACTTTTTGTTGCCACAGAAACTGAAAGAAAGATGGGAGAAAAGGTGCAAATTATCCAATTCACCTAAATGGGGTGCTAACTACATTATGAAGCCTTTTTGCAAGTGGTAGGACAGATTTTTCCTTGTGAGCATACTTTATTTAGACTAGTTTTGATTCAAACAGCTGAGGAGTTTTGGATGGCCCTGCTGATTTTAAACTTGAATAAGCTAGTTGCTAACAGTGATCTCGCTCTTAGCAATCTACCACTTACATGCTCACATACAAAGACTAATAAAACCTTACTAAAAACAAGCGTATAAAACATAAAATGTATCTGAACATTTATATTTAACTAAATAAAATTATTACAGCCAGAGTAAAATGAAGGTAAATTACAGGGTACCTGGACTACTGCATGATGCAGTAAAAATATATTGGCATTTTTTATATGTTTTGGTAGCTAGGTAAGGCCCACTAGCCTGTTTTCAGGGGCAACCCAGGAGCACTAAGGAGGTTAAGTGACTTGCTAAGAGTCACAAAGTATGCAGATGGAGGTTGTGGAAATCAATCCTGGTCTGCTAGATGTCCCCAGCTCATTCACAGTTTGTTATTTTAACCTCTAGTCTATACTGCCAGCCCCAATAACCCCCTGATTTAATGTTTAAACATGCAATTTCAAAAATAGTGTACTGTACCTACAGTGCAAATTATGAACATGAAACACTTTAAAAACATTTTACTAAAACTCAGTTATTCACCACTCTATCTGCTTATTTTTTCTTGTACCAAAGTGGGTGAATTGCTGGCAGAACACTGTAAACAGATATTGATTAGGCTTCATTATTCTACATCCAGAAACAGAAAAGAATATTTCTTCTGGATTTATCTAATATTGATTTGCTGTAGATCACTTTACAGAATCTATTTAGCACTGTATGAAGCAGATGTTTTAAAAATTTGGAAGACAGGCAACACTTACGATGGCTTATCAGTTTAGTATTCATTTTAGGAAGATAAACTTTTCCTTATGTTTTAAACATATTTAAGTGGCAGTGTATTCATTTGGCATTTTATACCTACTAATACGTGCTGCAGAAAACATTAAAAGATTTATTGTGAAGCACTCAGGGTCTATAGTAGAACTCCTGCAATTTCCCTGCAATTTTTGCAAAAAGTTCCACAATTTGTGGTAACTTTTTGCACAATTTTCCAGTGGCACTAGTTATAAGACACTATTAAGAGTTTGTCAGTATACTCTGTTAATCATGGTACTGCTCTCAATGTGTTCAGGTTTGTTTTGACCATATTCACCTCCTCCCTTGTCCCTCCCCCATACGCTGTGACAAAGGTAAGCGGCTGGTCATTTTCTTTTTTGGGAAGAGCAATGACTGTCTTGTAATAGTATTTGTGTGTTGCTTCACTTTTTCTATATCAATTTCCCTATAGTATCTCTGTCTGAACTTACCTTGCAAGACCTGTCATCATATGATTCAGGATTGGAGCAATTTCTCTTGATCCATAAAAATTGTCCTTTGGGCAGGTTGTGAATCATATGGTATGTGGGGGATGACAGCTGCCTGCACACATCAGGCTGTTCCTGTTGGTGGGTTTTGTGTACAGGTCTGTCTCTATGGTGCCATCTGTTTTTTTTGCTGATAGTCAGATCAAGGAAATTTATAGGCAGCATGTTGGAAGTAACTTTGAATTCCAGGTTGGGGTTAGAATCCTCCAAATACAGTACAAATGTTTCAATTCACCATAGAGACAGGCCTGTACACAAAACTCACCGACAGCAATAGCCTGCTACATGATTAAAGGGAGAATCGATTGCAACACAGTCTGCTGCAGTTGGTATCACTGATTGTTTCCTGACCCTCGTTTTTATTTCTTTTTTTTTATCTTACACTGTATGTGTTAAAACCAGGAAGTGAATCATGATGCTCACTCTCCTGCAGCAAATACTTCCCTTTTTGTTTGGCGCAGTTATTCACTGCTCGTTTATTGCAAACACAATATCAGAGAGTGATGCCAGAGAGCTAGGAAACAACAAAAATGAATAATAATAATAAAAAACTGGAAATGGGAAGGGGACTCCCACATAGATGGTGGAACTGTCATTTCTATGTGGAGTAACTCTCCTATAGTAGTTCAATGGAGATAGCTGGCAAAGGTTGCAGAACTGTCATGTAATTTTTTAAGAGATGGAATTTAACCCCTGAAAAAAAGTAATTATTTCTAATCAACTGTAACGAGAGTCTAAATAAACGTTCATATAGCTGATCACAATGGCACCTGTTTTTGCAATGAATGGTAGCTATTATCTACAGTGTTGTTTTTTTGTTTTACACTGACTCTTTACTAAAAGCAAACAGGTTGCCCTGTCCTAAAACAACTGCCAGGATCAATAAATTCTGACACAAAGTTATTCTACTTGTTAATATGCACCATTATACATGGAGCATTTGTTGACAACACTAAATCTTAAGTAGCTGCATGAACTGAACATAAGAACCAAGTTCTTGTTTGCTCAGCTGTTACTAGAAACTTATATAAATGCTAAGTCTGGACAAACTGATTGGAAGGGTGACTGCTGTTACACTGAACGGCTGCTGCAATCGATATCGCTGATTGTTTCCTGACCCCGGTTTTTATTTTTTTATGTTAACACTGCATGCATTTCTTTTGAAATTGACAAGTGCCTTATGTCTGACAACTATTCAAGAAGCTCAGCCAGCTTAAAACCAGGAAGTGTAACTAGAACTGACAAGTAACTGTCATGTGGCGGCCATTCCCCCCACCAACATACAAATTGGTAAAATTAAAGTAAATGAAGCAACACTCATTAAAGTGACTGGTATGTCATCACTTTAATCAAATAACTAGTACACTTTATTAACAAATTAAAAGAAATAAGGCAAAGTTAGGCAGGTTTACTAGTTACATCTAGCAGTCAGCGCACACACACTCACACACCACACTGAATCAGTGTCAGCAGTATGATCATAAGAGAGTTTGTTACCTAGCAGCTTTTAATTGTGTGCCCGTGTTGCACATCTATGGGTAAGCAACAGCACATCCATGGAAAAATGCTCAACAAGAGGAATGGTCAAATGAGAGGAAAAAAAAACAGCAAAAACATGAATAGCATAACATTCATTTTTTATGCAACCAGCTGTATTTGCATCACTGTGGTGTGCGCACTACCAAACGGTGCCCAAAGTGCCAATAAACTCTTGCAATCAGTAGAGTGTATCATTTTTTATGCAGAATTTTAGAAAGGCATTATTCAATACAGGGGAGTGAGCTGAGTTTGACAAGGTAATTCATTTAACAAAACAAGTGATCTAACTTACTTAAATTACTGTTTGAGTAGTATAGCCAAGACTTGGAGCAGGCAGGAGTAGTTGTGCTGAATGCACATGCTCCAAGTCTTGACTGTAGAATTCAAACAGTAATTAAACTATATTCAACTGCTCATTTTGTTAAATGAATTACATTGTCAAGCTCAGCTCACTCCCCTCTATTTGATAATGCCTTTCTAAAACACTATATACAAAAGGATAAACTCCAAATAGCAGAGTACTTCATATACCATGGAGGAGACTGTCCACAGAGGAGACAGTGGTGCACCTCCAAATTGTTCTTGGGTTGGAATCTGGTGAGTCCTTTTGGGATTCTTTGATCCCAAGAGGTCTGCAGGGCTCTGCCCACTGCAGCCCTAAAAAGGACACTCTTTCAGATTATCAGTAATTCTTTATTGAACTCCAACAGATAAACAAGAATTTGTCAATGCTGAATGTTCACTTGCAGATATTTGCATTGGTGTTTGGCATTTATGCAGGGCCCCTCCCAGTTGTATCCATGTCCCTTTAGCATCTATATCCCAACAGAATACATCTCTGCAACTCCTCTTGCATTGGATCAACATTTCACTCTCATGCTTCTTAAGTGTCTGTCTTAGCACACTAACACCCTGGGTGTGCTCAAGGGTATGAGCCTGTGTGGTAACTGCGCAACCCATGCTCATAACATAGTCATTCTGTGGAATTATTTCACCAAATTTTTAACATGGGCATTTTGACACCTCTAGTCATGAACACTGTCACTATGATTTTCTTACTGTGTACTGAACACTGATCTCCCACAGCAATCATGCTATTCTGCACTGGAAGTGTGAAAACACATTTCAGCCAGGATGTGCAAAATGACAGCTGTACTGTTCATAAGGAGGTGTGGGAAAATGCAAATGTTGAACATTTGGAGTGAAAATATGACAAATTTGCGAAGTTGCACGTGGAAACTGCACAAGACATGCTAGTAAAACAATCATGTTTTGGAATTTTGCACTGAATTTTCAACATAGGCATTTTAGGATGTCTGCTCATGAACAGTGTCACTGTGGTTTTCTTACTCTATACCAAACATGATTTCCCACAGTGGCTGCGCTATTGTACGCTGGAATTACGAAAACACATTTCAGCCAGGATACAAAAAAAAGACAGCTGTACTGGTCATAAGGAGATGTGGGAAAATGGCAATGCTGAAAATCTGGAGTGGAAATATTAGAAATTCATGAAGTTATGAGTATGCATAGAAAATGCGCAATGTGCGCACAAAACACAGCCATTTTATGGACTTTTGCCACCAAATTTTCAACATATGCATTTTAGGACCTCTGTTCATGAACAGTGTCACTGTGATTGTCTTACTCTGTAGCGAACACTGATTTCCAACAGTGACCACACTATTTTGCACCGGAAGTGCGAAAACATGTTTCGGGCAGTATGTGAGAAATGACAGCTGCACTGTTCATAAGGAGGTGTGAAAATATGCCTACAGTATGTTGAAAATCTGGAGTGAAAATATTAGAAATTCACAAACTTATGAGTGTGCGTGGAAACTGCACAACACACACTTGTGAAGCAGTGATTTTTTTTTAATTTTTTCTCCAAATTTGCAACATAAGCTTTTTGAGAGCCCACCTCATGAACACCAACACTGTTGTTTCACTAATTGGTCCTGAAAGGTGATTCCATGCAGTTACTGGGAAATTACCTTTCAGGACAGAATAATGCCATGACAGTGATCAAATTCATGAGGAGGGGTCACAATAACCCCATGTTGAAAATCTGGTGCAAAAATTCCCAAACATGGCCGAGATATGCACCAAAGTTGAAAAAACCCTATTTATGCCATTATACAGCTTCCCAGCATTTCTTCAGTTTGCTGCTGGTTTTGAAGAGTGCAGACATGTTCCTGGTCCACCGAAGATCATTGTGCCAGGCTCCAGAGGTAAGTATGGGGTGAGGTGGTGTGGGGAGGGTGGGTGCACAGAGGGTGGAGTGTGGGTTGGAGGGCCAAGAACTCACCGAGGACTGTTTCTTGTTTTACAGGATAAAAAAAGAAAGCGAGGCTTTGGAATGCAGGGGTGAGCTCTCCAGTGTGCCACCTAGGTGAGGGGTGTGTGTGAGGGGAGGTAGAAGCACAGAGGGTGGGTGCAGGTTGGCAGGCGGGGGTGAAGGACAAAAAAGCAGATGCTGCTGGCACGCTGGGGTGGGCTCCCAGCCTACAATCTATATGTTTTCTGGGGGGGGACTGGAGCCGGTGGGGGACTGGGCACCCTCGCCAGCCATACAGTGTGTATGTGTGTGGGTGGGTGGGGAAGCATGAGCATGCTGGGGTGGGCCCCAGCATGCCAACTGGTTGTTTTTTTTGGGGGCTGCAACTGACAGGGGTTTTGGCACACCCATCAGCCACACAGTGTGCTGAGGGATGCATAAGCTGAGGGGGATTGGGCAACCCCCTCGGCACACAAGGTGGGGGTCAGGAAGAACAAGGTGGGGGAGGACATTAGCAGAGGGAGGAAATGGGAGGGCTTTGAAGCCGAGCTGTGCATGATAGCAGTTCAGCTGACGTGTATGCTAATTGCATACACGCTACCACCACTGATTGCAGTGGATCTTTTGTTTGAAGTGAAGACCAACACAGCCGAACTGCTGTCATACACAGCTCAGCATGTATTGGTCCCCTAGGGTTGCGCCTGCTACACTGAGCACTGCATTAGGGAGGAGGGTCACACACCTCCAAAAGGCATACTGTTGCAAGATGTTCCTTGCGCATGCACACAAGCGAACGTAAAAAGTACATTTTAAACTGACAGTATCCCTTTAAACCCACATAGCTTTCTAAACTCAAAGTGCATTGGGGTAGGGGAGTGAGGCACCAATACAGCATTAGTGCTGAAAGGCAACATGCTGTTAAACTAACCTGTGAGGTTTAATCTGTGCTGCTTTTCCACCGGAGTGTGTGTTTAGCAAGTTAATGTCCTCCAACCAGAAGGAAGTAGAACTTCAACCATCTTAAGAGATCAGAGTGCACAGGGCCATGTACCCCCCCCCCAGAAGGAAGCAGAACTCCAACCATCTTAGGAGATCTGAGTGCATGGGACCATGGAACCTGGGTCTTTCAACAGCAGCAGACCAGGAACTGCTCTGGGGAAATAAACTAAGCTACATAGGTGGTGGCTACATTTCAAAAAGAAGTCACTTTTGACTGAGTGTTTAGGAAATGTTTTTCTTAATCTGTGCTTTAATTAAAGGGTCTTGATTTAACATTTCATCTCTAACTTGGGCTGGGACAGGGCTGCTAATTCAATGCCTTTGAAGCCACATATGCTGCCCACTGTGTTTAGTTACTATTTGCAAGCAGAGTTAAAGTGAGTGCTACAAATGAAAGGCTTGCCTGTAGTTCGGTGGCCAAGCAGCCAGTCACTCCCACTTCCTGAGCTATATAGGCAGTTCCTCTAAACCTCACTGTGAAACATTTTTTCTTTGCAGCCAAAGGTGTGCTGGTTTGTCCTCTGAGCTGGTCGGGGCCTCCCTGGCTGTGGCCTGCCCCTCCTGCTCCTGCTTGCCTCTGCAGGGCATCTGTGTTTATTTTCCTGATTTTGGTTTGTATTTTGCCTTAGGCTGTGTGAGCTTCCTTCTTTTTTTGGGGGGGGGGGGCTTTTCTCAGCTCCTAGCTTGCTGCTGTTCAGAGCTCATACTGCTTTCTTTCAGTTACTCACAACTCTCAAATTACTTGCACTGCAACTGCAAACCTGATTTGTATGTTTCAGCTCAACTAGCTATTCCATGGTATACTGTATTACTTTCAGCTGACTCAGTTTTACAACCTAGCTCTACAGCTCACTCATGCTTGTTCTAATTACCTCATTGAAGCAGTCTTTTTGCACTGCCTGGTGACAGTGCTTTAAGTGCATTATACCTCCTTTTGTTTATTGCAGTTACAGCTCAGTGTACTCATTTGTTTTCACTACTGCTGCACAGACCTAATTGATCCTGCTACTTGCTTGTTTACTCCCATTGCTATTGTACATTGTGTTACTCTGAAGTTAGCTGATGCTCCTGCTGAGGTATTAAAGTAACTTTATATCTGCATGTGGTTCTCTGCCTGTCCATCACTTCCTTGTTTGTACTACGGCAGGGATTGGGAGGTGTTTGGGGGGTCGTAGCCTTTGTGGCTAATTAATTCTGTTCTAAATCCTGTCTTCACCACCGAAAATCCTCAGAGTTTATCACCTTGATTTGGCTTTGAACTGTCTGGCTGGCTTGCCCCAAATCAGTGCTGTTTATTGCTATACAGTATGTTATGCATGTCCACCTATCACTACTACTGCTTACTGACCCATCAGGTCCACACTTGCTTATGCAACTGTTGCTCCTTGCTTATGCAAACCATTGCTTCATGCCTACTGTCATCCCCACAGCTTCAGCCTGGGATTCTGCTGCACTCAATCTGCATTCGACCTTGCAAGGTCTCAGCACTCAATGATCATTATGATCTCAGCACACTGTGCTCATTCAGCTCACCAGCTTTTCAGCTCTCAATTTCTGGGGCATGCCAGACATTCTATTTTGGCCCAGGGTTCCTGCAGCTGATGGTCTCGCTCTGCTTTAGTCCACATCTCGAGCGTGTCCAACTTGGGGCGGGATCCTTCTCACCTGGCCCATTGCTGGGAATGTCCTCTCCTTGGGCTTGGCTTTAGCTGCCTGCTATGCGACATCAGCTCCTGGTGTAGAATTTAAGACTAGCGGTGAAGGGTGGTTACAACGATCTCCTTTGGTTCTAGTGTTCTACTATATAGTGTTTCCCTAGCGAGGCACCTTCACCGCATCCTCCCTATGACTGCCTCCGGTTCACTTGGTTTGATTTAGGGAAGGTAGGCCAGGTGAGTGCCTCAGCAGTTGTTGCTCTCCTCCTGCGCCTTGGATGCATGTATTGTTGCAGAGTTTTCTCGCAACCTTCCATGGCATTCCCGCTAGATGGTTTGAGTGAGAGCCCTCCTCCAAATTGGAATATTTTCCACCTCCCTTTAAGTGAGTTTTCCAAATTGCAACTGCAGGACCATCACTAAATAAATTATCCCAAGCTTGGAGGGAAGGCTACCTAGGCCTTGGATCCCCAGAGATTTCCTCTTCATAGGGTGTTTTTTCTCTCCTCGGTTGCCTCAGGTCATAACACTTGGTTAGCTTAGTTGTTTCCCATAGTTTCTTTAGGTAGGTTCCATTGTTGGATGGAGGTGGAGAATGTCCTGCCATTCCCTTTCTCCTTAGGGGATCCCCTACTCTTAACGCTAATCATCGGTATCATGCTACGCAGACCTGGGCAGTCATTATGATAACTGAGCATCTCATTGCATTATCAAACTGCCTATTCTTCTCTACTACTACGTTACAGTTACTGCTGCTATGTCACAGTTACCGCTTGCTCATATGCTTCGTGTTGCCTCCTTTTTGGGGATGATACTACATTTCTTTTGGGGATTCCTAAAGTATCTTTAGCCACGGGAATATCCCGTGGCACCTCTAGGGATGGAACTCTCTCCAAGGGTTCATTGCCTTTGTACCTCTACAGGGTGGTAATTCCTCTGGAATAGAGAGTGCGAATGGCAAAAACCAAACTAACAAAGTTGCACAAGCATGACACTATACTGGTCGAGTAGGTCAGTGAATTGGAAAGGCTTTGCCTGTAGTTCAGTGGCCAAGCAGCCAGCCACTCCCACTCCCTGAGCTATATAAGCAGTTCCTCTAAGCCTCACTGTGAAGCATTTTTTCTTTGCCCCACCTCCTCCCCTCCTCCAGCAGCAGCACTCTCTCCTTAGGGGGATTCCTAAGATACCTTTAGCCACGGGAATCATCCCGTGGCACCTCTAGGGGTGGAACTCTCTCCGAGGGTTCCTTGCCTTCGTACCCCTACAGGGTGGTAATTCCTCTGGAATAGAGAGTGTGAATGGCCAAAACCAAACTAACACAGTTGCACAAGCATGACACTATACTGGCTGCATAGGTCATTGTACCTGGTTATTCCTCCCTTACACTTTTTTCCTTTCAGTATATAACAAAATAATGTTTTGTCCCCCCCCTTCACTCACTGTGCTATTCTTTCCTCCATCTGGGTCTTGGCTACCCTAATTGCTTTTCCTGCTTCCTTGAGTTTAATCCTGTATTCTTCTCTAACCTTCTCAGATTTGGTTCCCTTGTACTCTCTATAAGTTTTTTTATTTTTTTTTTTATTTTAGCAGTATGGGGACACACAGCTGTGCCCCTTGAAGACTAGGCCAATGGATTTTTTAATAGTTCAGCAGCCACTTAGGGAACCAGAATGAAGTGACAGGAGGACCCAGAATTGGGGGGGTGAGGGTCATATCTCAGACTTCATGTTCCCCAGCACTGTGCCTGAACTACTAGACCATCATGCCTTACTGATTTTGGTGGGGTTCACATCTCAGACTCCCTGTTCCCAAACTCTGCATCTGAACTACTAAATCATAGTGCTTCACAGATTTTAGGGAAGAGTGCACATCTTGCATTCTGTGTTTCCCAGGCCTGTGCCTGCAGTATAGGCCACAGTGCTTCTCTGAATTTGGGAATGAGTTCAGATTTCACATTCTGTGGTCCACAGCTCTGCACCTGAACTTCTATGCCATAGTGCCTTGCTGCCTTGCTGCTTTGGGGTGATTGTAATAACACATCTCAGACTCTGTGTGTTAAATTTTCAACGAGTCTGAAGATCACCCCAATTTGTGGCAATCTAGAGTTGCAGTGAACTCCAGGTGTGTCAGGGACCCTGTGCGCAACTCTATAAAATCAGGGGTCCCTGTGCCAAAAACCAAAGAGCTGATGCACCCACAGGCTTTTATTTTTGTAGACTCTATTTAGGCTTTCTCTACAGCTGGGGTACCTACTTACCCCTTCAGCCAGTTACGCAGGTGCTCAACTGGTCCCAATGCCAGCCTGTGCCTTGACTGCCAGAGCAGGGAGGACCTTAGCTTACCCCCTATGGTGGGATGAACTGGGAGAGTAGACCGCATCACCCTGGAGCCCCCGCACCAACCATCTGGCATTGTTTTGGCATGGGACCTGGTCATGTATTGGTGGCTTCATGCCGCTGCAGGGAGGGATTTTATGTGGTGTGGTTCTCCAGGGAGCAGATGTGCAATGGCATCCAGCGCACAGAGTGCATGCTCCTGTGCATGCTCACAGAATGTTTGGCACTCCCAGACCCCAATTGTTGGCTTCCTCCAGTTTCCACTGAGGGCTACCAGTGCAGTGAGCAGGGCCCCTAACCCTCTCCAGGAGAGGAGAGGAGAGCAGTCCTCCAGATGCTCAATCCTCGCATCCCCTGCCAACCCCCGGTGACCCGAGTCCATTCCCAAACCCAGGTTGCCAGCATGGTGTGAGGTGTGGCATCCAGTGCCTCAACCCTCAGTGCCACCAGGCCAGCTGCACCCACAGGCTAGCACCAAACAATCAGTGCATCTGCAGAAAGTGCCACAGGCGTCTAGCCCCCCTGCCAGGTGAAACAGTAGAGGGTCTGGGATGGTTGAGGGGGTGAAATATGCATGCCAGGAGGGTCTAGGGGCAGAATGAGCATGAGGGTGGCCTAGGACTCTTACTGGTAAACATTTTGGAAACTGGTGTTTAGGTTCACTATGTGCATGGATATATGGAACAGCAAACTGTGTACAGTAACTATAGTGAACATATACAGTATGTGGTTATTGAGTGGCTGGAAAATCATTACATTTCTAAAGATGATATTATCTGCACTCAATATTGGTAGCCTACAATCAGCAAACATGATGGCGACTATACCAAGGAGGTGGCATGGCAACAGTGGGCACCTGCCAGATGCCACAGTACTCCCAGTCATGCCTGCTGTCTCCACAACACCTCCTAGGTATAGTTGCTTGGGAGGACAGGCAGCATGAATAGGAGAGGTGATTGGGCCCTGCTTTTAAAATGTAATGATTTTCCAGCCACCCAATAGCCACATATTTTTTTTTATTTTAGTCTTTTGGTAACCAGTAAGGCCAACTAGGCACAAGTGCCTGTTTTCAGGGGCGACCTGGGAGCACTGGGTGGTTAAGTGACTTGCTCAGAGTCACACAGTATGTAAGTGGAGGTTGTGAGAATCAAACTCAGGTCTGGTCTGCTGGATGTACCAAGCTCGTTCACACCTTGTTCCTCTAACCTCTAGACTATACTGCCAGCCTATATATGGTCACCATAGTTACTGTGCACAGCACTGTTCCATATATCCATGCACATAGCGCACCTAAACACCAGCTTCAAAAATCTTTACCAGCCACAGTTCTAGGGCACCCCCATGCCCCTTATGTCCCTTCCACATTTTCAAAACCCCCCAAATTGCCACAGTGTGTGGCACTGGTGAAAGTCCACTTAAACCACCTCCTGGCTGGTCTAAGTGGACCCCCTTGCTGTGTCCCTAGCCGGGCTTGCAGACTCCCAAAAAGGTGCTGTGGTGCAAGCTACCTTGTAACCTGGTGCAGGAGTGCTTTTGCCATGAGGAAGGCACACAGCGGGTTGGGGACATGGCATCCTGATGTCATTGCAGCTGGCGTTTGAAAACCGGGGTCACTGCAAACTATGATGCAAGGTGCCACTTGTTCAGCCCCATTTGGTGCGGGAACCCTGCATCATAGTTTTCCCTTTGAAAATTGGGCCCTGTGTTTCCATGCTAAATAAAAATAACATCTCAGAAAGGTGTGAGGGGTGACCTGGTCCCAGTCACATCTCCTTTTCGTGCTGCCTGTTTCCCCCAAACAAGTGTCATACTCAGGGAATGTGTAATTAATAAGATATGGCTGAGTGTTGGTAGTACTGAGATATTCACACACCCAGAGGCATAGTGAGGCATGAGGCTGCAGACTGAGAGCCTTCAGCCTCAGGGTGTGCGAGTATCTCAGTACTACTAACACCCAGCCATGTCTTATTGCTTATATAAAATGGGTCCATAGGCAACATTTTTTTTGTTTATTTCTTTATCTCCTCCCAGACCAGGTCCCTTCCTCTGGCCCTTCCAGCCCCATCACCCAGGCATCCACTGGTACTCACCCTTTGCTTGACGTGCCAGCTAGCCAGGTGCAGCACCTGTGGAGGGTTGGAATCATCCCACCAGTCTGTGCTATTTTTTGTGGTCAAGTTTTCCTTCCCCACCCCTGAGTGCAGGACAAGCATGCAATGACACAAATGGCCGAGCCACGTGCGCTTCTGCATGTGGCATGGTGGGCATCTGCCTCATATTCACCCCATCTGTGGAATCGGTATGCCAACCTCCAGCCACTGCTGGGGCCAGGCATGCGCCGATCTCCAGTCCTACCCCTCCCCAGGAGAGGAGAGCTATCCTCTAGATGCTCGATGCTCTCCCTCCCTGGCTGACCCACGGCAACCCACTCGCATCGTGAACACGGGTCACCAGCGTGGCAGGAGGTAAGGCATTGCTGCCTCAGCCCTCCATGCCACCAGGCTGGCAATAGACAAGTTTTTGTCTTTCAAACCCTCACAAAAAATGTACTAAAATGTTGCTAAATAATCTAAAATAGTCCCTCCACAGATGTTTTTAACCTATCACTTATCTGTCTTTCTTCACACTCAATACATTTTGTGCTTGTTTACCATGGAATAGAAGAATTCAAAGTCCTGCATTATTCCAGCGGTAAAATGCCACCACCACCACACACACACACAGAATGGTAACATGGAATACACAATTTCAAAATTTTTCAGAGTTCCACTGGCATACACACAAAGACACAAACACACAGGCCTCAAGTGGAGCCAGAACTTTAATTTTTAGATCTGTACCTAGCCAAAGATGTCAACAAGGCAGTCTCCATCCTTAATGTCAACCTTACTAGTCTGGTAAATAAGCATGCCCCCCTCATCAAAGTTAGGGTATGAAACAACTCTCACCCCTGGTTTACCCCAGATCTTAAGGCAGCTCTTATAACCCAGGATAAGCTCTGGGTGAAAGCAAGACATACCAAGAAACCATCGGATTGGCAGGCTTTCAGAACAGCTAGGAATACCTGTGTGAAAAGCATTCGTTCTGCCAAAGCTAACTTCTACATCTCTACACTTGAACAAGCACAAGGGAACCCACACAAAATATGGAGGACACTTTAATCTATAGAAGGGTGGCCTACTGCCCCCTCCATTCCAACTAAGATAGTCTCAAATGGTAGGGTGGTGGAAAATAAGTCCTTAATCCTCAAAGAACTTAACTCCCACTTTATCACAGCTGGGCTAGCTTTTGATTCCTCACCTTATGCTAGCATTGCGATGAGCCAACCAAGTCCTTCCCCAATATCTAGTACCGCATCTTGCCCATTTCAACTGCGTGAGCTAAACTACAAAGAAGTAGAAGATTCTCTACTTAACTTGGCCATTAAAAAAATGCAGAGGATGATGGCCTAGAACCTTTCTTCCTAAGATTAGGATATGCCCATCTCTCTGCCCCCATTCTTCATATCTTCAATCTTTCCATTACATCTGCTACTGTGCCATCCTGTTGGAAATCCGCACATATCCTCCTCCTGTTTAAATCTAGTGACCCTTGTGATGTGAATAATTACAGACCTATCTCCATCTTGCCTATCCTCTCTAAAGTTTTTGAAAAACAGATCTATAACCACCTAAAAACTCACTTGGAAACTTTTTCTCTCATTAACCCAGCTCAATCTGGTTTCCGGGCAAATCACAGCACAAATCCTTGCTTTAGCGAAAGTAACCAATGACTGGATCTCTGCTATAGATGCTAAGAAATTAACTAGAGCAGTCTTCTTGGATCTTAGTAAAGCTTTTGATACTGTTGACCACAACCTGCCAGTCAATTGCCTCACTAATTTTGGTGCCATGTCCTCCACTACCCATTGGTTCTCCAGTTACCTAACACTGAGATTCCAGAAAGTAAAAGCCGTTGGCTCTTTCTCTGCCTCTTTGCCAGTTGTCAGAGGAGTCCCCCAAGGCTCCATTCTAGGCCCTATCTTGTTTTCATTGTACATTAATGACCTTGAGTCCAACATATCTATGTCCAATCTGCATTTCTTTTCGGATGACACTGTGCTGTATACCTCTGTCTTAACGTTATCCGAAGTTAAAGGGGTGCTTCAAGCGGACTTTGCCCAACTCGAACATAATCTAATAATGGCAAAGCTTCTGCTTAATGCAAAGAAAACCAAAGCTATGATATTCTCTCGTAGTACCTACGCAGGCACCTCCAGTACCCTGCCTAAAGACTTTATTGTTACCATGTTAAGCGAACCATTGGAAGTCATTTCCAAATTTAAATATCTGGGTATCTGGACTGACAACAAGCTCTCTTTTAATGACCATATCGAGGACTTATCCAGGAGGCTCAAAGCCAGGTTAGGTTTCTTCTTTAGAAATAGGCCCCTCTTCCCCCTCGAGACTTGAAATAGGCTCATTCAGGCAACTTTTCTTCCCCTTCTGGACTATGGCAATGTAATTTACTCTTCCACTACTCTTGCAAACCTAAGCAAACTGGACATCCTCTGCCACCGTGCGTTGTGGTTTATTACCAACTCCCCTTACCATTCGCAGCACTATGACCTGTATACGGCTGTTGGCTGGACATCTGTCGCCACTAGACGCTTGCTCCATGCTGGTCTCTGGACCCTTAAGTTGCTCCTGCACAAACTACCTCGTTACCTATCATCTCTCATCTGTATTTCTCACAGTGCATATTCTCTCAGGAAATCTGACTTCATTCTGCTGGACATACCTAGGACACGGACCTCCTTTGGTAAACGCGTTATTGCACATGCTCTTCCCTCTGTTTGGAACCAGCTCCAAACCAAGCTGAAACTAAGTAGCATAGTTTCAATTAACTTCTTCAAAGTGCTAAGTGCAGCTAAGATAAAAGATATCTGCAACTGCTATTAAGCCCCTTCCCATCCCCATGTGTGCCTTATACATTTATGTGTAAGACCTTCATCGCCCTTATGCATGCTGCTTACTTATTGTTCGCACTGTCATTTAACCAAGACACAACTACATTCTCTTAGCTTCTGACTTGCAAGCTGTGACCACAACTGCAAGCATCCCACGCATGTTCCCCTCCCCCCATCCTATTCTTGGCTGAATCTATGTATATATTACTTCTCTCACTCTTCCAAGCCTCATTTGCTTTGTTTATCCTTTATTCCCTATCGCTGCTCAATATACCAAAATTATTTATTACAAACACCAGTTACCCTGCTTTGTACTGCTGGCATGCTATCCTGAAGTGCTTCACACTACGTACCATATGTCTCCTCACTATCTATTGTCATCCGATGTTGTATCCTTTTTATGTAATATCCTGCTTGTTCTAAGTGTACACATGAATACATGTTATACTATTGTTCTATCAAGTATTTTCATTTTATGTAATGTTCTTCATCAGTGTACATGTCTCAGGACCTCCTTGCGAATGAGCTTGCTCAATGGAGTTTTCTTGCAATAAACTTGAACTTGAACTTGATATGTTGCCAGGTAAGATGCAGGGAGTTCTCTGGCAAAGTGGTAGAGATAGGAGGCAGATTTTTCATGGTCATCACAGCAACACCAGCAATGAAAACTCTGAATAGTACTTGATTTTTAAAATTTCTGTACAGCATGTGTGTAAGGGGAGCTCATGAGTGAAAATAACATTAACGTATTTACTTACTTTATTTAAGTTAATGGGCTTTTATTTTTAGGGCCTAGTTGAGTTTTTTTATATATGAGTAAAGGCTGCAGCTATGTTTGTGATGGAAATTAGGAAATAAGTGGCTGATGAATTCTGTGAGCTGCCCTGTTTGGCAGGGACTTGTTTTTAGCCATTTGTGGTACTCTCTTACTGCCATGGCTAGAACCAAGACTCAGCCAATCAGGACACAGGGATTTCCCTGCCCGTTCTATATAAAAGGATACAAAAATACAGACACAAAACTTTTTTTTTGAAAAGCTGAATTTTAATATTTTATTTAATGAAGAAAACAAAAATAATTCAGATACATTTCTCATACAGTATATAAACCATGTAAAGATTGTTCAAAAAATTATTCAGAGTAACTCAAAACCTTTCTGAAATAATTCAGAGTCAGAATCAGAACCGAGTTGCAGTCAAGCTGCCCATTTCTACTTCAAAGGATTTGTATTATGAATGAGTGTGCATTTGCATGAGCTGTTCATGGCTAGCTGGGCTGGGGTAAGAAAATAGTGTGGCAGGGAAGGGAGGGAGGAACCCATTGCACTGAACTGCATGGAGAAGACAAAGAGAGATGTGATTCAAGTCCACTCCGTGGAAGCAGGACAGGTGGTGCTGCATTTGGAAGCATTCTTGACATTCCAGAACCTCTTTTCTCTACTGACATAATCATAATTAGTCAGTATATCTCTGCTGTGCAGCTGTAAAAAGGAGAATGAAACCCCATGAACTCATCTTATGCCAGCAAATTGAATAGAAATATATATGGATTAGTTTTGGTCCTGACCAAACAGGGTCATTGTGAAGTGATGGTCAGGCTTTGAGAAATCTCTTCTGACCTATGTTAACAAAGCACCCTTGTTTAAAATATGACAAGAAGAAGTGATATGTTAGATACATATGAAAATAATCTCAAATACAGGCCAGTTGGGGCAGTGGGGGGGAGCACATTGGACTTTGTTGATTCTGATCTGCTGCTCATGAGGAACAGGTTACCAATTGTATTTAAAACAGAGGCATACACCCCCCACCCCACAACAAAAAGTAAAATAGTGTGTTAGTGTGGCAGAGAGATGTCTTCCACTAAATCACATTGATTTGATTTCAGTTTTAGTTATTTGCTTGCTAAGAGATTTAATACTCATACCATGTCTCGGCTCAGCATAAGTATTTGGCATAGTCTATTACAAATGTTATATGGGTATCCCTTATTAAATAGTAAAAGACTGGAGTAATTTAATCAACTAGATATCCTCTTTTCACATTGAACGATTCTACCCTTGTACTATTTATTTATTTATTAGATAATCGGTTTACAGATCTCTGAGTCAGAGACTCATTCACAAAGGCACCTCATCAAGACAGCAATACATCACAGCAAGCAAAACAGCACAGTACATAGAAATTAGATCAAGAAAGCAACCAGCATTGCAGAAATTCACTGGTGGAACAAGCTCGGTTTACAGATCTCTGAGTCAGAGACTCATTTACAAAGGCACCTCATCAAGACAGCAATACATCACAGCCAGCAAAACAGCACCAGTACATAGAAATTAGATCAAGAAAGCAACCAGCATTGCAGAAATTCACTGGTGGGACAAGCTTGGTAGTTGGCAGGTCACAGTAGTCATACAATAGGTACGCCAGTACCATGTCAGGTAAACAACCAAGAGATATTCTATTACATTAGTCAGCAGATGTTGCCCAAGACCTCAGGCATATATATCAAGGCAGACAGGACATACCTAGCCTGGGGGTATGGGGCAGGTGGGGGGATTATGTGCAGTTGCAGCAGCGAGTGCTTGTCAGATGGTTTCTGAGGGAGATCTTGAAAAGACCAAGCTTAGTAGAGTCAGCTATGTTGGCTGGGAGGGAATTGAACCAGGAGAGAGCACGATAGCAAAAGAATCTCTGGGCCATAGAGGTCCTAACCCTGGGGACAATAAGGAGGTTTTGACAGTGCTGTGGGTGGAGATTGAGGGGTAGACTCACTGAAGGAGGGTGGTAACCCCGGGTGGGGGACAGAACTAGCTGGGTCTTTTTTATAAGAAGGCAGTTTTGGAAGCGGAGTCTTTCTTAAAGGTTGAACAAGTTGGTGGTGGAGTACAGCAGGCATGTGTGGGTGCACCTAGGGGCTCCCAGCATTAGCCTGCAGGCCATGTTTATAGAGAGCTGGATTCTTGTAAGTGCAGTGTTGTCGGCTGCAGCATTGATGGGCAGCCCATAGTCGATTAGTGACAGGACAGAGGAGATGATTGCCAATCTAAGGGCCTCTTGTGGTAGGCACTCCCTATGGTGGTATAACAGTCCAGTCCTGACATTGGTGGCAGCAGACAGGGCACTGATATGGGAATGGAAGGAGAGTGCTGAATCAAAGGTAACGCCCAGATACTTGCAAGAGGAAACCTGCTCAATGGGGTTTAGTGTGCTAGGCAGTATCATGAGGGGCGCATCACTGGTTTTGCTTTGGCGATGTGAGAAGAGCATAGCTTTGGTCTTTTTTAGGTTCAGGACTAGCCTTCGTGATGTGAACCAATGCTCAGTACTAACAAAAGCTTGTTGGAGGGTGGCCTGGAAGATGGTGGGGTTGGGATCAGAGGTGAAGAGCAAAGCGTCATCCACATAGAAGAGGATCTTTCTTGTACAGGCCAAGGAGAGAGAGTTGAGGTAGAGACTGAAGAGGAGAGGGCCTAAAATAGAGAGCTGGGGAACTCCAGAGCGAACAGGTCATGCGTCAGATAGGGTGCTATTGATTTTTACGCATTGCGTTCTGGCAGAGAGGTAGCTGATGAACCAAGCAAGGGGGCCAGGAGAGAAACCAAGGCATCTGAGGGAGTCAAGCAGGAGGGGATGGCATACCATGTCAAAGGCCTTGGAGAGGTCAATGAACACGGCACCATCATGAATATTATAAGGGGTGGTTCTGGTGCAATAGTGCAAGTCTCAAATGTTAATGTTTATTGGCATTCTCATTTGTAGTTTTGATGTTCTGATGAAGGACATTATGAACCATTTTCATGCTCAGTTTGCTGAACTGGGATCTAAGCTCCTTGCATCATTTGCTGAAAACATCTAAATCACACTTTCAACACTAAGGCAAGGATTTACAAAACATTGCACCGGTGCAAACCCAGTGTTGCTTGAGCAAACTTAATTTTGCACTGAGTTGGTATTCATAAAAGCCTGATGTACCTCCTCAAATGGGTTTTCACTGGGGCAAAGTGTGGAGGTGGGCCAATATGCAAATGAGGGGAAGGGGACCTGAATATCGATGCTGTCTGATTGACAAAGCATTTGCTTCATGCAAGGGCCTTTTGCAGGGTTCCACTGCATGGAGCAAATACTGATGACAGAGACATTCCTTTAATCCTGAGCAACCCGATTGGTTGGGGAAGGTACTGCAGAGCCCCACCAACCGATCACCAGCCGAGTGTAAGAAGTTAAGTTACCCTGTTGCTCGTGGTCCCCCACCCCTCGCTGATCACCGGCCCAAGTGTAAGAAGTTAAGTTACCCTGGTACTAGTGGTCCATCTGAGTGGGGGAGTGATAGGAAGAAGTGGACAAGGGCGGGGGGGGGCAGAGCTGCAAGATGACCGCGTTGATGCTCCACTCCTTGCAGCTCCTTGCAGTTCAGCGTCTATTGGAGCATTGTTTAAATTTTTTACTGGCAAAACTTGCTTTTTTTGAATGAGACATGTTATTTTAGTATACTGCATTCTTTTACATTGAGCTTTTATTTTACTGAGTGACGAGTACTGAAAAAGAGTAGTATTTGGTCTTGGCTACAAACTTGCAGTATATCAGTTTAAACAGCTGCTTGACTCCTGAGGCCTTGCTTTGCCAGCTGTTTCTCAGGATAACTCAGCTCTGTTGCTTATGCTACAAGAGCATTTTGCCTGACAATACACATTATTGCTGCCGCTTCATTTTCTGATCACTTAAATTATGAGTATGTGTACTACAAGATAAATGCAGAGCTACCCTTGAGTTTTTTGTTTGACCTGCTGTTGTTGTGTTTCTTGGGAAAGTTCCCCAGATTTTAAAACAACGTGCTGGTCCCGTTTGGTGTTAGACATTCGGCCCTCAGCCTATGCTGCAGCCAGGGCAGTAAGTCAAACTTCTGTGCTGTGATTTTAATCAGAAAACAGAAAGGCTGACTAAGTATGGAAAGGGAGAATTGAGACTGTAACCATCTGGAAGGGAAGTCAGAGAATGAGGTGCAGCTGGATTGTAAGACAAAGCACTGAAAAGTGCTGAGATGCCCAGTGTAATACATTACAGGTATGCCATCCTCAAAGGGGGGGTCTGGGGGCTATTTGCCTATTTTCTAAAGCTGCCTGAAATATTATACTCAGTGGAGTGATTTTGTGCTTCTCTTAACAGACCAACCTGGACTCGAACCCTCAACAGTGGTAGCTGTGGCAGTTGTGGATCCCTGGATGATTCTTTATGAAGATGGAGAATTGGGAATATTATTTTAATTAGTGTGGTTTGAACAGATACTTGATATAGATTCATCCTTCACCCCAACTTGCTGACAAGACATGGATGAAATTTACGAGTTACTGCTAATTTGCAGGTATACCTTTGTTTTTAGGGCTGTGGGAAGAGCCTACAGCTGTTTTGGAATTGCTCAGTAGCTCTAAAAATGTCCGATCATAGAACCTTCCATTGGACTTTTGGAAGTATCCTTCTGAAAGCCCAATGGAGCTTGAAACCCTTTGCCACAATCGGCTACTACGGAATAACAGCAGCACTATTTCGGTTGTTACTTCCACATTCCAAGGCATGTACTGCAATGCGTGACTCAAAACTGTCTCACACCCTCCCACTGCTGCTGTCCTCCCCACTCCCTCCATTCCCGTCTCTGCGCCGGCATCGGGGTTCCCAGTTCCTGTGTCAGAATTATGTAGCCCCTCTCCACTCATGTGGCACACTGGGAGCCCACCCTAGTGTGCCCAAATGTATTTCTTTTCCCCTGCCCCTGCCAACATCAGGGTGCCCAATCCCTATGTTGGAATCATATACCCCCACTTGTCTCTTTTTCCCCTGTAAATAAAGAAACAGTTCTCTGTGTTTTTTTATCTGTAAAAAAGAAAATGGTCCCTCATTGTCACCCAGTCCCCTTCCCCATCTTCACCCTCCCACTGAGCACCCACTTCCCCATACTCCCCACCCCATACTTACTGCCGGAGGTTGGCACAGTCATCTTCTCTGGACCAGGACATGACTGCACTCTTCAAAGCCGAACCTCAAACTGAAGAATCAAAGGTAAGCATGCTATAATGCCATTCAGTGGGGTTTTAAACTTATGTTGATAAATCAGCCATTTTTTTGAATTTGGACCCACAATTTTCAACATGGGATTCATGGGACCCCACCTCATGAAAACTTTCACTGTCATTTTCTCACTAAGTCCCAAAAGGTGATTTTGAAGTCAATATGTAGAATCACCTTTCGGGACCAATTCACAAAATGACAGTGGCACTGTTCATGAGGTGGGGTCCCAAAAAGCCCATGTTGCAAATTTGGTGACAAAATTTCAAAAAATTACTACATTACGAGCACGCATTGTGCAGTTTCTACGCATGCTCCCAGCTTTGCCAATTTTTAACATTTTCACTCCACATTTTCAACATTGCCATTTTTGCACATCTCCTTTTTAACAGTACAGCTGCCATTTATCACATTCTGCCCCAAATGCATTTTCGCACCTGTGGCACAGAATGGCACGATCACTCTGTGAAGTCACCTTTCAGGACAAGTGAACAAAATGACACTGGCACTCTTCATGAGGAAGGGTCCCAAAAAGGCCATGTCGAAAATTTGGTGCAACACCTCCAAAAAATGACCAAGTTACACCAGGGAGTTCAATAATTTCTACACACACGTGTAACTTTGATCACTTGGCAGCTCATCAGAGCCCTATTGGCTCTGGCCAGAGTTTGTTAAGTTATGGCTTTGCCAAAAGAGATACATTCATACAAGGTATACTGCAGTTCAGAGACCTAATTCACATTTTGAAAATTTTCTAAACTTTGGTGAGTAAAAGCCTTCTCAGTGCTGTGTGGGATAATTTGTATATACAGAGATTGAGCTCTTGATTGAACCTACTGTGCACTCCTGAGTTTCATAATATGGCCAACAAACTGGCGACTTCAAACAATAAACAGTCACAGGGCTAAAACTTTATTTTTTTCTAATCCAGACTGTCGTGTAATTCTATGGACTTCAGCTGTTGGGCTAACCTCCCTTCAAGAATTCTGTACTCCTTTTGTGGAGCCCGTATTCTTGTGTACTTGTTGTTATATGCCTGCATGAATCAACGTCAGTTTATAGCGCATCCTCAGTGAAAATGATGTTGGACTAAAAAATTTAAATGGAGTCTTCTAGTATTGTTTTATAAATTCTTGAAACCTTTACATTTTTATCAAAATGGAGGGGCTCCTAGCAGTATGGGAGCCATTAAATTAGTGTCTAGTTAAATTGTATTCTTATTTTTATATTTTGTATTAACAGCATCATAACTTGTTCTAAAGCACATGTTTATGTTTTATATGTTATTGGCAGCTCTTTAAGTCCATCATATTTCATGGATAAAGCAGAATTCATGGGTTATATCTGGTATACAGATCCTTTCCTTTAGTGAAGGGACTTTGGCTGTAATTAATATGCTGAACTACTACTAACTAGGAGGCTCACATCGAGATATAGGGCAGATGATATAAGTTAGTTCTGGGGAGGTCACCTAGAATGCCCATAGAAACTTATACCGAGATGGTTGCTCATTTCTTTAGTAAGTGGCTATCACTAGCCTAATAGCAAAGAGGCATAACGGAGTTATGTTATGGTGCATAGGATTGAATTCTGAATTTGTGCAAAAAGCGAAATGACCCAGTATGTGATTGTGGGTTTAGTTCCTTGACCTGGTATTTGTGACTCAGAATACGGGCCGGCAGAGAATGCCTGACCTGGGGACACATATAAGAGGGATACAAGGCTTTATGCACTGTGGCGTATCTCCACTGGGATCCAGGGATAGGGCTAGCTGGTGGTACAGGTTGGTTCAATCCAGATAATGAGGCAGTAACCTGTTAATAGATATCTGGCATAGAGTAGGCCCTTATACCAATCAGTAGCTTTTAATGTAAGGCCAGACTTCCATGACTTGAATTTGTCTCCAGCTGGGTTTATTGATGGACTCCTGAAAGAGGAATATTCCAGTTAGAGTGGTGTGTAGTTGTTTGGGAGAGTCTGGCAGGCTGCTTCCTATAAACTACTGTTATTGGCCAACTTGGGCCTCTGGTTAATCCAAATAAAAAAATAAACTGAAGGAAGGGGTCAAAGAAAGAAAGATCTATATAACCAGTAATTCATAGAAATTGAGATAAATATGTCTTTTATGACTTATTTACTATGTGCTTATGGATTGCTGAATGTTGAAAGAAGGTTTGTACTTATTATTGATTGACTTTAGGAATGTGTTGTGCATTAATTAATGTGTGGATTATGTAATTTTAATGTATTTTTAATGTATTATGTTGTAATGGTTTTATAACTGATCAAGAATAAACTTTGATTGATTGACTTGAATAGTGCCCCCCCCCCCACTGATCGTTGGCCCAATTTTAATAAAAGATATATCCCTGGTGGTTAGTGGTCCCTCCCACCACCCGATGCCCATCCCATACACATATATTTTTGTTCCTAGTGTCCAGTGGTCCCTCACCCCACCCCATCCCATCCCTCACCCTATTTATGAAACATTGTCCCTGGTGTTCAGTGGTCCCTCCCCCACCCAATCCCTCACCTGACCTGTGAGACATTGTCGCTGGTGGTTAGTGGTCCCTTGCCCCACCTGATCCCATGAATGAGTCAGACAATATGATTCTCCCTGGGGTCCAGTGGTCCCACCCCCACATATGATCAACATCCCCATAACAGTGCAACTCATTCGGGTAGACTACCACCCCCCACGATCGTCGGCCCGACATGCAGGAATTACTTTTCCTGGTGACTAGCAAACCCCCCACCCCAACAGGTAGTGCCCCACCACCCTGCTTCTCCCCATCCCAACCCCAAGCTGGGGACTGACACAGCCCTCCACTCTCCACAAGGCCAGCTACTGACTGAGCTGCCATTGAGCAAGTACCATATACAGTACACACTCCTTGACTTAGCTGTCAGTCAGTGAGTGCATACTGTATACAGTACATGCTCATTGACAACTGAGTCAGAAGCCAGCTGTGGTGGAGAGTAGAGGATGCTGGATGCTGGCTCGGGGTAGGGATGGGAAGGAGTGGGGTGGTGAGGCACTACCTGCCTGGGTGGGGGGTCCACTAGACACCAGGGAAAGGTTCTTATTGCACATCAGGATGGTGATTTCAGGGGGTGTTGTTTACCTGAATGACTTGCACTGTTGCAGGGGCAGGGATCAGATGGGGTGGTGGGACCAGTGGACACCAGTGAGAATCATGTTGTCTGACTCAGGCATGGGATCAGGTGGGGGAAGGGACCACAAGACACCAGCGACAATGTCTCACAGGTCGGTGGAGGGATTGAGTGGGGGGAGGGCCCACTGGACACTAGGGATAAACATACATGTGTATGGGGTGGTCATTGAGTGGGGGGAGTGACCACTAGCCACCAGGAATACTCTTTTTATTAAAAAAGAGCCCATGAATGATGGGGGGACCATAGCACCAGGCGATACTTACATTTTTACAATTGGCCCGGCAATCAGCGGGGAGGGGGCACTAGTACCAGGAATAATTACATTTTTACAATTGGGCCAACAATTAGTGGGGGGGGGGGGCACAAGCACCAGGGAAATTATATTTTTCATTTTGGGCTGCAATCAGCAGAGGGGAACCACTAGCACCATGGAAAATGTATCTGTCATTTCATGCTGGTGATCATGAGGGGAGGGGCACAAGACATTACGAACACAGGGCTGCCTCTGGGGCAGGGGCTGTGGGGTGCTGATCTCCATCGCAGCCAGTGTAAATGGGCCCAAAATGAGCTATCAAATGGCCACATACCACCTTGCATGCCCAGTGGGCTCATTTACAAGGCTTATTTTGTGACTCGGACATAGTGCACCTTCAATATTCATTGTGGAGCCTTACTCCAGGCTGCACATCGGGGCGACACTAGTGAGGTTAGCACTGTGATATTGGGGTTAGTGCTGACTTGACCTGGGCCTATTCTCAGTCAGATAGCATGGTGCACTATCTGACTGTGAATAGCAACATTTGACACCTGAGCAATCACAAAGCACAATGCAAACATCTGTGCTGTGCTTTGGGATTTTTGTGAATCTAGTCCATAAAGATATGGACTGGCTAATCAGTGCATCTGAACATTTGCATTTACTGGAAGTTCTTCAAAGAGGAAATAATGTCTGCAGGACCTCTTGATTTCTGAAATCTTATAAAAAATGTCTTTCCAATGAGGCATTGCTTTTGCCTTAAGTCTAAACAATCCAGAGATGTCGTATTCATATGTAAATCTGCCATAAACTGAAACAAGGCAACTGCCACGTAATGTTAAGCTGACTGCCATGTATAGTAATCTTAAAACCGAAAAAGTAGTAATCCTATCGGACGACTGGCTGTGTTTCAGAAGCAAATGTTACCATTCTTTAAATAGTCAGATTATTTTATTAATTTTGGTTTTATTTGTTAAGAAAGACTGTCCTCTTTTGTAATAATACATTTTATATACTGTATAATGAAACTAGTGTGTTTTCACTGTTACAGTTTAACCAGCAAGTTAAAATAGCTCAGAAAAATTATGGTATTGTGATATCAGAAAATCTCAAGTACTAAGAAGCGTAAAGTATTTCAATGAGAAACTGTAGATTTATATATTTTTTAAATTAAATATACACTTCCTTCAGAAACTCATTGTGCCTTTTATACATTAGCAAAACAGACATCTATCTGTGTAGTTCTGCAGTAAAAAAACAGGTAATTATCTTCCATTTTTTATTCCCAAGTAAAATTTGTCTTGGAAAAAAACGATCACCTGCTAAATCTTAACAAAAGTTACCCATCACTCCTGTCCATTCCTAAGTGCTAAACCAATATGGGCACACAAGGATTTGCCTTTTTTGCCCTGGAACTTTGGAACTCCCTTCCAGCTAACTTCAGGCTGTCTCAGTCCCATCTATTTATTTATTTGAAAACTGGTAACTGGGATGGGCACACAAAGCCAAGGCTCATTTCCAGTTGTGACCCGGGAAGGGGGGGGAAGGGGATACAATCAAACAGTGCAGAAGTATAGAGGCATTACACAAAAAATAAAGTGCAAACAATTATAGTGCAACATGATACAATTGCAAATAATAATTATGGGTGGCTGGAGTTGGAGCTACAGGCAGCACCAAAGCCCAGAGTAAATGGTAGCAAAAGGTTAAACACATCAGTTCATTGATATTATGAATCATAAACCAACCTGAGAAGAGGAACTATAACTAGGGAGGAAATGGTAACCAAGGGCAGGTCAGGTAAGGGGCTGATAGGAGCAGGAAGGGGAGGGCAGGAGTTTCAGCTGGTGCCTATGAGAAATGGGGGGAGGTGAAATTAGAATGGAGGAAGGTAGGAGTTTTCATAGGGATGGAAAGTGATAGGTGAAGGTTGACTGCCTAGCAGAGGAGTGAGGGTTTGGGAAGGAGAAGATGTGAGGATCCCTGGAGTGGAGGGCATATAAGGCAGATGGAATGGGAGAGATGAGAGTGGATAGGTAAGAGGGAAGCACCCCAGACCAGTATTTGGAGATGGAGGATGCACAGTGGGACTGTCAATAGGAGGGAAGGGGGAGGATGGAGAGGAAAGAGTAGAAGGAGCAATGGTGAGTGCTAGGGAGGGAGTTAGTAGCAAAATGAAAGAAGGTGTTACAGAGGGTGTCCAGTTCTGGAAAGGGAAGATGAGTGGGCTGTACTGTAGACCACATTCACATAGTTAAACACTGGGAGGACTATTTTAGTAACCAAGTTCAGCTGGACATGCAGAGATAGACAGTCTTTGTTATGATACAGGGCACCAAGCTTGGGATGGAGCTTGGCATGGATGTCATCGATGAGGGCAGAGAAGTCAAGCCTACTGTCAAGCCACACACCGAGATATTTGAAGGAGTGAACCACCTCAAAGGGAGAACCATACAGTGTAGTGAAGGATGGGGGGGCAAGCCTGGCCAGGTTCTGGCTGGTTCCAAAGGTCATGGACACTGTTTTCTTGGTGTCGACCCAGAGTTGGTTGGATTGGAAACAGCACAGGATGCTGTGAGACTTTTGCTGGAGTGAGACTTCCTCAGTCAGAGTCGAGAGGCCTTAGGTGTAGAGAACTGTGTTATCTGCATACTTGTGAATGTGTAAGTTGACACAGGCAAAGGGGAGGTTGTTGAGGAAAATGGAAAACAGGATGGGACCCAGGATGGAGCCCTGTGGGACCCCAGCCTGGATTGGCAGGGAAGGAGACAGGATGCCTCCTACTTATACCAACTGCTGATGGCCTAAGAGGTAGGAACAGAACCATTCAACAGTGGAGACTGAGAGGTAAGCAGAACTCAACTTGTCCAGGAGGAGTGTATGGGTCATCAAATCCAATACTCTGGCAAGACAATTGAACATGGCCACTGTGATGTGCCCCTGATACATACAAGAGAGGATGGAGACAGTGGTATATAGCAGAGAAGAGACAGTGAAATAGTGCTTCTGCAAACCAGACTGGAAGGAGGAGAGGAAGTTGAAGGATTGGAGGAAGTCAAAAAGCATGGAATAGACCAGTTTCCCTTGCAGCATTGCAAAAAAGAGGTGGAGGCAGATGGGGGAGAAGTTGCCAGGATGATGAAATCACCTCGTTGTGGAAGGGTAGGACACTGGCAATCTTCCTAGACTGACTAACGGTGCAGAGGGTGAAGGAGAGGTTGAGAAGGTGTGTGTGTGTGGGTGGGGGGAGGCAATGACAGGAGCTGGGAGATGGAGGGATTTGAGGTTTGGGCTATCAGGTCTAGATTTGGACAGGTTGAGTGATGAAAATGCAAGCAGGGTTCCTGGGTAAAAAAAAAAGGGGAAACAAAACCCGGGGGGAGGGGTGCAGAGATGGAGGGAGGAGGGGAGAGCACATGTGGTGAAAAACTCATTGAAGCTACACTTCAAGAGGGAGCTATATATTGTATGTTCCTAAGTTCCACAGGTAGATGCTCCTGTACCTTATGTGCTATCTTGTACACCAAATTGTCAAAATCTGCTACATACGATATGCCTATGTATGTAGTACTGAGTTGTATTACGCTGCATGCTTTCTTCCATCTCCATTGTTTCTTACTCTAGTGTTTGTTTGTCCCAATTGTGGTTATTGTTACCGTAGTCCATTGTGTAACATTGTTTTGACGTTTGTAATTCTCCTGGGTCATGCCTGAAAAGGCACTGTATTGTCCTCTAGTGAATCTACCTGGTAAATGAAAACTAATTAAATACATAAAAGCTCACAGGTGATCAGAAAGCACATGTTTCATGGCTGACTAAATGGTGCTGAGCAGTGAAGGATTGATCTGCCATGCTGGCAGATCTACTGTACATGGGCAATGAGAGATTGATTTCATGCATCTCTGCAGCTGATTTGTCCCCTTTTTAGCAGCTCACCTTCCTCCCTTACTAGTTCCATCACCTTTCTCTTCAGTCTGTGTTCCTACAATCATGTGCCCAGGTGTGAACCTGGTTCACAAATATGCAAGAGTGGTCCTATATTGCTTGATAGAAACATAGAAACATAGACTTTAATGGCTGATAAGGACCGCTTGGCCCACCCAGTCTGCCCAATTCCTTACTCATTGGATAAGCTACAGATCCTAGTTAACCAACTGCCTACTTCCTCCTTCCCCCTCAGTAGAATTGCCTTATGTCTGTCCCATGCATTCTTTAATTCCCCTACTGTTTTTGACCCCACAACCTCCTCAGGAAGGCCATTCCGTATGTCCACCACCCTCTCTGTGAAAAAATGCTTCTTCATGTTGCCCCTGTGCTGTCCCCCCTCTGTCTTCAAATTGTGCTCCCTTGTGCTTGCACATCTCTTTTTCTGAAAGATGCTACCCTCTTGGACATTGCTAATTCCCTTGAGGTACCTGAAAGTTTCTATCATGTCCCCCTCTCCATCCTTTCCTCGAGGGTATACATATTAAACTCCTTTAGTCTCTCTTCATATGGCTTCTTGTGCAGACCCTGCACCATTTTAGTTGCCCTCTTCCAGACTCCCACATCCTGTTTATGTTCTTGCAAAGATGGGGTCTCCATAACTGCATGCATTACTCCAGATGGGGTCTCACCAACTGTCTGTACAGAGGGATAATATCTTCTTGTTTTCTACTGGTGCTGCCTCTCCCTATGCATCTCAGTATCCCCCCAGCCCTCCTTACTGCCTTCTCACATTGCATTGCTTGCCTACCTTTAGGTCATCTGATATGACTACCCCCAGGCCCCTTTCCATTTTTGTTGTTGTTAATACCCCCCATTGTGTACTCTTCTGGGTTTTTGTTTCCCAGGTGCATTACTTTGCACTTCTTTGCATTGAATCTAAGCTGCCATACATTTGACTATTCCTCAAACCTTGCCAAGTCCCTTTGCATCCTTTCCACCACCCCCCGTGTATCAACCCTGTTGCAAATCTTTGTGTCATCTGCAAAGAGGCATTGTGATTTTTTTAATAATCTGTGAGAAGTTGTTATGATTTAGCAGGTGGATTCTTAATATCCAGACTTTTTATATATTCATCTTGGAGAAAAACTGATAAGCTATGTTTTTTTCATCTGATTTAATCTGAAAGTTGGAAAGTTCAGATCACTTTCTGATACTTTTTTTTCATATTTTTAAGGCTCTTTCAACTTGTAAAATATGGAGCTTTATATGTTGTGGAAAGTCATGATCCCGTTTCATTAACATTTATGATATATTTCATTTTAATAATCAGCCACATTGTATACTATTTTCTAACCTAGTAGCTGTAGTTAAACTAAGCATTGTCGCTAGTAGTTGTAGGGTATAAATTGTTCATCTACTGTAAGTGTTACTCTTTTATACACTATTTACGTTATGATTGATAGTCTGATTAATTTAATAATCAGCAACAATATACAGTGATGCCATCCAGGATGTAGTGCACTATCTTGTAATATTACTGCAAAATGCTGCAGTATACCACAGACATAGGTCATTCATGTTATTAAGAGACTTATGAATACAGTGGCCCTGCATACATTATTTCATATATAAAACAATCAGAAACAATATCATGTGTTTTCAGACCTCTACTATAGACAGAATTTGAGTTATTTTAAAATACACTCATCTTTTCTCAGAGATTAAAATTACACAGCAGTAAGAGTAATTTCAAAAGGTTATTCACATAAAAACTGGAATTTGCACCTGAGCCCTCCCCATTTCAAGATTCCAGCTCTCTCTTCTGTGCTGAACGTGCTGGAGCAGCATCTTCTCTTTATGGACTGGCTAGTGAATGCCTGTGCATTTTTTTCTGTTTATAGATGTATGTTCTACTCAGAGCACTGCTGTGGCCTTGTCAGGACTCTTTTGTCTATCCTTCAATTGGAAATATAGCCTAGAGGTTAGAGTAGCGAGCTGTGAAGGAGCTTGGTACATCCAGCAAACCTGGGTTTGATTCCTACAACCTTCACTTGTATAATGTGTGACTCTGAACAAGTCACTTAACTTCCCCATTGCTCTTGTGCCTAGTGGGCTTCGCCTGGTTACCAAAGAATAATTTATTTATGTGTACAATTGGATTTACAACCTTTGAGCCAGAGATTTGTTTACAAAGTTTCCTCATTATAAAGAGGACAAAACAGTGGTACAGGTTACAGAATGTGGACAGACAGACTTACATATATTTTGTACAAACTATATACATAGTTACATTGAATCAGTGTAGGACACCCCAGATATATAGATGTCTAGCAGGGGGAGGGATAGAGGAACCAGAAGGGAGGAGGAGGAGAGGGGTGTGTGTGAGGGGGCAGTCCGGAGGACTTTGTTGAGAATTGAGTGTACTGGGGGGGGGGGTATACAAGCACCGGTTAGTGACAATTACAGCAGCTGGTGTTGAAAAGGTGGTTCTGAAGAGCAAGTTCAAAAGGGGAAATTTTGGGAGTGTTTGTGATGATGAAAGGAAGAGAGTTGAACCAGGAGGGGGCCCTATAGCAGAAGGATCTCTGTGCTATGGAGGTCCTAGTTCTGGGTACCATTAGGGTGGTGTTGTCTGAGCTGTGGGTGGAGACTGTGGGGGAGGCCTGCTGAAGGGAGGCAGACACGCTGGGGGGAAGAGCCCGAGCAGATTTTATTGGCTAGTAGGCAAGTCTGGTAGTGGAGTCTTTCTTCGAAGTTGAGGAAATTGGCAGTGGCATAGAGATGGCAGGTATGGGTGAGCTTAGGGGCACTGGTCAGGAGCCTACAGGCCTTGTTGAGTGAGAGTTGGATCTTACTCAGTGCAGTAATATCAGTGGCTCCATATATAGGCAGGCCATAGCCCACTAGAGACAGGACAGAGGATGTGATCGCCAGTAGGAGAACATTGGGTGGGAGGCAATCCTTGTGGTGGTAAAGGATGCCAATCCGGGTATTAGTGTCAGTCGAGAGGGCATTAATGTGGGCATGGAAGGTGAGGGTAGGGTTGAAGGTAATCCCTAGGCATTTTTAGGTAGATACTTGCTCAAAGGAAGGCTGAGTATTGGGGAGGAAAAGGAGGGGGACATTTTTTGCTTTGTTTTGGTGGTGGGAGAAGAGCATTGACTCAGTCTTTTTTATACATTTATACATAAAAGATGCAGTATGTTTTTTTTTCTACCTTGTGTTTGTCATCTGATTGCTTCAGTTGGCAGCTATCTGGACCTGTCCCCTTGGCCCAACCATCTCACTTCCCTGGGACTTACTTTCACCATTGGCATCCTGTTATGGGACCTGGCTTGGAAGTGCCCAGTCAGTGCGGGGCCTGCAAGAGACTGGGCCATCACCAAGTCATGGTCAGAGTATTTTTCCTCCATTTGCTCCCTTGGGGTCCACATGCATGCAGTGATATAATGTATGTGTTCCACCTCTGTAGAGATGCCCCTTGCTGCCCCATGGTGCCACCACATAGATGTCTCTAATGGGTCAAGCCATGGGACCCAAACCTGGTTTGCCAGTGTGGCAGGCGGTAAGGCACTCAGTGCTTCAGCCCACATGTCACTAGACTGGCTAATGGAATGTGTTATTGAAAGAGGTGTATATTTCTTTTTTTGTATGATCTCTTTATTTAAACTTTTCTGCATACTACAAAAACAGCACCAATACAGCACGCAGATTGATACACCAGGAGGTATGTTCAGTTTGGCTATGTGACCCCTTGATCAGGAGTGATATACCAATAGTGTGTCTGTCCTTCATGCAGGAGGATGGGAACCATTAAAAGATACTATCAAGACCTCAGACCTCTGCTGGCATCAGCACTACCCATGAGTTACAGTATATGCATAGCAAGTGTTTAGATATGGTAGCCCCATACAGATTGACCTCAGTTTTACCACAGTACACATGATGATACCCTATCTCAACCATTTCCTCATGCAGAATATTATTGTGGATTTTTCTGATATCCTCCTTCTCCCCTTAGTTGCTCTCCTGCTTCCTTGGTAAGTTGATAGAAATGTAACTTCTTCCCCCAGTAATGATAGCTCTGGAAGCAGGTGAAAGGAAATTAAGGACCTATCACCTGGTCCCCTCAAATTGGAACCCCTGCTCTTCAAAAACCAATGTCAATGTCACTAAGGGCAGCTTATCCATAAGGAGGTTCAGCCATTGCCTCCTCTCAGGGTCTGCATGGTTGACCCAAATGTTCAAAATACATTTCTTAGCTATGACAAACAAAATTCTAACTAAACTGGGGTGGAATGTAATCTGCCCTGTTAGACCTTCTCCAGTCCTAGTAGCATACAGCGAGGAGTCAGAACTGGCTGCAGTCCTATTATACCATATATTATGTTCTGCATATCATCTCTAAAAGATACCAGTTTGGTACATGCATAGAAACAATGCATGTACTGTAGGTACCCTCCACCTCTGATGTCTGCTTCAAGTCAGAGCTATCTCCTGATGGAATCTATATACAAGTGAGGCAGTGTAGGTGGTTTAAAAATTTAAGCTGCGTTTCTCTACATCTTTTCCATATGAAATAACCCATCTGCCCACCTCATACCTCTGTCCATGTTTCAACATCTGTCTCCTCTCCCTAGTTGACTCTACACTGATATGACTGTTTAGCTCTTGTATTGCAAAGTATCCTATATACCTGAATGATCAAACTCCATGGATTTAACCTCCTTTGTAGCAAGAGGCCTTCAAGGTCAGAGATGGATTGATGTCCATCCTGTACTTGCCTACCATCTCAATATATTGCCTTGACTGTGGGTTCCTATCAAAGTGCTCACTGCCATACACATGGATTACTGCAGTGCTGCAAAGAGTCTGATCCTGTCTTTTGTTATCCTCTTTCCATTGAGCAAAACCTAGACCAGTTGCCAGGGTAAGAAATGTAGTTTACCAGCTACCAAATCAAATATGAAAAGTGGCCATTTTCTTTTCTTCTAAGTATTATTTTGAAAAATGAATAAATCTGTATATTATGCATATACAAAGCAACTGGTGAACAGTTAAGAAGACTGTGGGGAGGCTAAGGCTGGGTTGAGCCACAGAGGAAGGAGATCATGAGGGGAACCTAGCTAGGACTCACCCAGATATGGGGGCAAGTAGTGGGGGGATGGATGCTTCCTGACAGAGGTCCACAATAATCTAAGAAAAGGAGCCAGAGAGTGGAAGAAGCACACAGAACAGGCAATGGAAAGGGAATAGTGTAGGGAAAAGGAGGACAAAGGGAAAGGTGTGACTAAAAGGGTATAGGTTAAGGCACGTGCTGTAAGGCAGTCTGCTTAAATGCCAGGAGTCTAGAAAAAAAATGTAGTGAGCTTCAGGCAATAGTGGCATATGTAGGACTAGACCTTGTAGTCATAACAGAAACATGTGCCACCTGCAACAAACTTTGGCCAGAGCCGATAGGGCTGAAGTAGCAGCATCTGGATTAAAAATATTGAATTTTTTTTTTAAATATTTTTACACCAAATTTTCAACACAGCCTTGTTATGACCCTGCCTCTGGCAAAGAAAATGTTCAACTCCTGGCCTAAAGGTGATGTCATGCAGGGACTGCAAAATCAACCTTTGAGTTACAAACACAAATTTTGGGCAGGATTTGAAAAATGACAGCTGTCACATTCATAAGTTGCTCTATCAAAATGGTTATGTTAAAAATGTGTGGTAAAAATATTGAATATTACCAAAGGCATACCTCTCAATCTCCTGCCTCATAAATCAGGGACAAGGCTTAAAAAAATCAGGGACAAAGGACCAAAATCAGGGACACATCTTCAAAATTAGCGATATCCACCCAGAAAGCTGGTAGAATATGGGGCTTAGTGCAAAATGCATTTTCTAAAGAAGAACAAGTCTGTAACTTTAATGCTTGACATTGTTTTGTGCTTACAGTCCCCACTGTTAAGCCACAAAAACACACATTTTAGGAGGGATAGAGTAAAATTTTGAGTCAAAATCAGGGACGTCCCTGAAAATCAGGGACAGTTGAGAGGTATGACCAAAGGTATGAGCCTGCATTTGTAAAATTCAACATAGCCTCATAACTTAATAGGTGAAAATATTAGAATCATAGAACACAAAAATGTGCAAAGTATACTATCACCCCATACTAAATTTATTCAAGGCCAGGGAATGCATTGCTAGTCTTTTTTGGCATTGAAAAAGTTTCACTTGGTCCATGGGGAGAACATTTGGATACAGCTTTATTTAATCAAGCCCTAAATATCATGATATCAGAGCAGAAAGGGGGTTAGTGTACACTCGGATGGAAGTGAAGATAAGGTCAAGAAAAGTTATTGTGGTACTGTACTCTATAAAGACCCTGCCAAAAGAATGCAACACGTATGTCAAGCACAGAAACACCAGCATGGCATAGATGCTGAATTCTTTGGTGTGGTCTTATACTGCAGCAAGTTAAATTGTGGCTGTATTCATTTTGAGTGGGGGATTGTGAGAAATGTCTGATGATTGTCAATTCCAACGCACCTTTTTTTCTTCCTCGATGACAAAACTGCTGCTTTAAGCAAATGTACTCTGTAGATCAGTATGATCCATTATATTTTCAATAACCCCAACTTTTTATATCCTGTGGGTCATTGTCCCACATAGGAAAACTGACTTTTTCACTCCTTTCTGAGTGCAGACCAAGCTCCCTTTTTGTGTTGACAAATTGTTCTCCCCATCTTCCACTTTCTTAGTGGCAGTGAATTTATGTAGCATTTTTTAATTCTGCTTACTGTATCTATGCAGTCGCATAAAACGCCTACTGACATCCTTTGTAAGCTTCCCTCTGTCAGTTTCTTCATATTTTCTCCAGTGTTTACATTTACTACAGCAGTAAAGAGAATGTGTTCAGTACTAAAAATAAAACCAAATTTGCTGGTTCACTTTCTGTTTAGATATCACTGTTAAGGAGAAGCTGCATTTTCAAAACAGGAATATCTGGGAAGATCTAACAGATAATATCCACATTTTTATTTACTAGTAATTGTCACCATATTCTCCCTATAGAACAGCAGGCTGAGATGGGATATGATCTCAGTCTTCCCATTTTCAGGGGTACTGACTGGACTGAACAAATGGATATGTTCTCCAGCAGGACACAGGGACATGCTCTGAAAGTCAGAGATGGCAAGTTTAGGGGTAGCATTAGGAAGCATAGTTTGTCCCAGATGGTGGTGACCTTCAAAAATGACCTGCCAATAGAGACTGTTGACATGAAGACAGTAGAGTGGTCCCCAGTGTTGCCCACCCCTTAGCTTTTGCCATCACTGAACCCATTAGTGTGAGAATCCTGTGCTGTCCCTACCCCATGCTGTCCTACCCATGTGGATAAACAGAGGGCTTCAGCCTCTAGTGCTGTCAGTTTGCAACCTTTCATCAGCACTATATCTATCATAGTACAGAAACCCTGGACTGTCCGTTCTACACTGCATCTGCCCCTATGTATTTATAGAGGGCTTCAGTCTCCAGTGGTGCCAGTCCCTTACTGTTCACCAGTCACACACTGTACCTGTCACTGTAGATAAATAGAAGGATTTAGACCCAGTTCTGGCAGTCCCTCACCATTCACCAGGAGTAAATCCAGATAGTGTGGAAACCAGGCACTGCCCCTTCCCCCACACTGCAACTGTCTCTGTGGATTTTCAGAGTGTTTAAAGCTCAAGTGGTGTCAGTCCCTCACCTCTTACCAGCACTAAATCCATGACAGTGTGGGTAAGTTTGCATTAAACCTGCCCCACGTGGTATCTGTGGATAAACTGGGGCTTCATCCACTTTTAACCAATATTAAATTCAACACAGTGGGTGAGTGGGTGGGGGGAAGCCTGCACTGTCCCTGCCCTTGTGGATAAACAAAGAGCTTTAGTTTGCTGCCCATTGCTGTCTGAGCTGTACCTTTTATGAGCATTAAATACATAAGAGTGGAAAAGTCAGCAGTGAACCAAATTCTGTGGATAAACGGAGGTATTATAAGCCCCCACCTTTCACTAATACAGGATAGCAAATACACAAAGGTTGAATAGAAAAAAACAGAAGAAAATGGTCTTGGATCCCAATAAACGCCCATAGGAACAAGAGTTAAAACTTAGTTTGTCTGTGGGGGGGGGGCAGTGGTTGAGCATTTGCAGGAGAAAGTTGTCAGCAGCTTCTGACAAAGTTCTGCAAAGACACACACACACACACACACACACATTCTTCAGTGCCAATTTGCATACATTTATTTTATACTGCAAAGAGCTTCCAGTTTGCAAGTGCATTCTTTTTTATTAGAATATAAAAACATACACAGCATTCCTCCACAGTACTGAGAGTCTTGGTTTTGAATTACATAGGCAAAGCTGGAGCTGGACTGTCTGCAATTTGGCACTGTAGTCTGCTTAATGAGACACTGCTTCAGAGCTTCAATAAGGGAAATTCCAATACAGTATACAGTTATGGTATGCTTCTTGTTTTCAGCCATTAAAAAAGTACTTTTGCAACTCCTCTTGAGTTCGTCTAGAAGCTTGCTGTGTCCTATGCTGGAAATTAAGATGAAGAGAGACAAAACAAGCCTACTCAACAGAAAGAAGGGAGAACTGTATTTCAACTGGCATAGTGATTTGCAGTTGTGGCAGGCTACACTGAAAACTCCAATAATTTAGGGAACAAATAGCATTTATAGCAAGCAACTGATAAAATCTCACTTGCTGTCCCTGTGAGTGTATGTGTGTGTGTCTGTGGGGGTTGGGGGTGCCTGGAAAGGACAGCCAGATAATGAGTTAACCTCTAGGCTGCTGAAAGAACTAGAATGCATCTATTTGATTGAGCTGGACAGATGCTCAGTCTGCAGCCCTGCAAGGGTAAAATTGAGGGGCTAAAAAAGACAGCAGCTTCAAAAGTTTTTTTTGTTGTTTACTTCTTGAGAAGTTGGGAGACACAGTAGCATCTCCTCCCCCAGATGCCTTTAAGACAGAGCAGCAAATAGTAAAAATCAGAGGGCACTATTTTGCAGTTATGGCAGATACTTCCAAAAAGTCCAAAAAGGAAGTTCCGCACTAAGCTTGTTTTTAGAGCTAATGCAAGAGGGCTGCAGGCTCTACCTACAGTCCTAAAAATGACTGGGACTTAGCAGTGTAGGGCTGCACCATGTATAGGCAGGACAGAGGTAAGGGAAAAGGAGGTGGGTATCCCTTTATGTCAAGGCAGTAGAGGCAGTACAGGGGGTTCATCAGGGGAGGGAGGAAAACGTGAGACATATTTATTGTGGGGGCAGCTCATGGCCTCATCTAGTAAGAATCTGTGCATGGATTGGTCTACAGACTGCCAAGACAGGTGGATAAGGGCAATGGAGAACTATGGGCAGAAATCCTGAAGGGGTCTGCAAAGATGGGGATAGTGGTTGTGGGGGATCTCAATCCACCAAATGTAAATTAGGATATTCCAGCATCTAAGAGCATCAGAAATCAAGCCTTGCTTAATTCATTGAAGGACTGCCTACTTGTGGAGCTGGTCATGAAACCCACATGGTAGACTGTCATTCTCGATGTGGTCCTCACTGTCTTTGAAATGGTAGGCCGACACAGGGTTGGGAAACCACTGGGGCCAGTTACCATAACACTATGGTTTGAACTGGCCCTGGGTAGCAGTATACCCTTGTGAAAGGCTGTGGTTCTTGATTTCAGTAAAGTATACTTTGACCAGATAAGGGAATTAGTCAAGAATAAGTTGGGGGAAGTGGACAAACTCGGGGAGGGTGGAGGACAGGTGCTGAGTAATTAAAGGGGCCATTTTTGAGACAACTGCATCATATCTGAGAATAGCTATCAAGAATAACAGGCACAAAAGACAAGTCTGGTTCTTGAAGAAGGTTAGGGAGACAGTGATGGTAAGAAATGGCCTCATTAGATATAAAGGAAAACAGCAAGAAGGAGAATGGAGCAAATAACAATTTAAAAATAAGGACCGCCAAGAAGGCAGACAGGGATGTGAAAGCTAACACAGAACTGCATATTGTAGAGATGATCAAGTCGGGAACAGTTATTTTGATACTTGAGGAAAAAAAGAAGATGAGGGGGGGAATTAATAGGCTGATGGGGGGGCAGCATAATAGAGGAGGAGGACAAGCAGAAGGCAGCCATTATAATGACTACTTCTGCTCAATGTTCACAGAGAGATAGCCGTTCTTCAATTGAAAGAGGCATAAAGGCTACTACAAGGGGATTCCAGAAATGGGCAGGTGGTAATTACAGGAGAAAGGGTCAGAAAAGGGCTTGCATCCCTGAAAATAGATAAGTCTTCAGGACCTGAAGGCATGCACCTGAGGGTGCTAAGGGAACTAGAATTTAAACCAACTGGAACCCTAGCATCGGAACAAACTGGACCCCTGGCAGGGCTATTATAGCTCACTATAGTCAGGAGTGGTTCCAAAAGATTGAAGGGTAACAAATGTAGTGATGTTTCACAAGGGAGGGAGGTAATGTGCAACCAGGAAACTCCAGGGCCATCAGTCTTACCTCCATTGCAGGTAAACTAATGGAGACACTTGTCCATGAATACTTAGTGGACTCTCTGATGAGAAAGAGTTGCCAGGGTAGTAGGCAGCAAAGGTCTGTGGCACAGGGGTCTTGTCAGACCAAACTGATAGTGTTCTTTGACTGGATAACTAGGCAGTGGATAAAGGACAAGCAGTTGCTCAAGGGGATAGCAATAGGGCAGGTGCTAAGGGGGGGAAGTGAGAACAAAAGCCTGACTAGACAATGGGTCCCAGGTAAAGACTGGCTAGAACAGGGTTGACAGGATGGACCAATGGTCTTTTTCTGACAACATTTTCTCAATGTTTCTGTACTTCTAAATGTTATAAAATAGCAAGTGTTCAGAGGAGGGCAACAGACATGGTACAGGGATTGCTTTACAAGTCCTCTGAGAACAGGTTGAAGGACTTGAATATGTACTCTGTGGAGGACAGGAGGGAGACAGCCGATAAGCAAAGTCAAGTCAGGGGAGTTGGAGGTCATGAGTGGGGTGCAACAGAGTTCAATCCTGTATCCGGTCCCTTTTGAAATGTTTATCAGCAACATAGGAGAAGGAATACAGTGCAAGATGTGTCGCTTTGCTGATAGCACTGAACTTTGTGGCAGGGTAGACAGCAAAGAAGGAGTAAAAGAGTTGCAAAGAACCTGTAGAAGCTAGAGAGGAGTCTAACATTTTGCAGTTGAAATTCAGCATCAAGGAGTGCAAGGTGGTACACGTAGGATGCAAAGACCCAGGACATAATATTGGATGGAAGGGGTTAAGCTGGGCACTATGTCTGAGAAAAGGGACCTGGAAGTCATCATAAGTGACTCCCTTAAACAATCTAGTCAATACCAAAAGGCCTGCAGTAAGGCAACCAGAATGTTGGGGTGTATTGGGAGGGAGGTCAACGGCAGAAGGAAAGAGGTAATACTACCTCTCTGTAGATCACTGGTGAGGCCATATCTGGAATACTGTGTTCTGTTCTGGAGTCCCTACCAAAAGAAAGACAAAGACAGACTGGAGATAAGGAGAAGCATAGGTTAACAAAAGCATTCAGGGCCAGCATGGCAGATCCTGCAAGGATTAGCTGAAGTCTCTGAATGCATATTCACTGGGGACCAGAAGGGAGAGGAGTGATGTGACAGATACCTTCAAGTTCCTAAAAGAATGAACAAGGTAGACAGTGAGAAAATATTCAGCAGGAATGGTGAATCAAAAACAAGGGGACATGAGTGGAAGCTGGGAAGGGGGATTTGGGGGGATATGAGAACGTTTTATTTTACAGAGTCAGTGGTTGAACCATGGAACAGCCTACTAGCAGAGACGGTGGGTACAAGAACCATTAATAGTTTCAAACGTGGCTGGGGCTGAGTAAAAGGTTAATAGTTGCTCAGGGGGATAGCAATAGGGCCGGTGGCAAGGGGGGGGGGAGGTGAGAACAAAAGCCTGACTAGACAATGGGTCCCAGGTAAAGATGGGATAGAACAGGATCAACAGGATGGAACAATGGTCTTTTTCAGACAACATTTTCTCAAAGTCTGTGTTTCTAAATGTTATAAAAGAGGAAGTGTTCAGAGGAGGGCAGCAAAGATGGTACAGGAATTGCATCACAGTTCCTATGAGGACAGGTTGAAGAACTTGAATATGTACTCCCTGGAGGAGAGGAGGGAGAGAGGAGACATCATAGAGACATACGCATACCTTACAGGAAGGAACAGGGTGCAGGAATACACTATTTGCCAGAGAAAAAAATGTTCCAGGACTAGAAAGCATGAGATGAAGTTAGAGGGAGGGCGATTCAGAGAAAACGTGAGGAAAACTTTTTTCACAGAAAGGGTGGTGGACAAGTGGAACACCCTGCCAGAGGAAGTGGTGGGGGCTGAAAAATCATGGAGTTTAAGAATGCATGGGATAGACATAAGGGAATCTTGGAGGTCAGGGGTAAAGGGCAACAGACTTCTAGAAAAACATAAAGGGAACTTACAAGCTCAAATGGGCAGACTGGGTGGGCCATAGGCCTTATCTGACGACAGTATCTATGTACAGTCACAGCCAAAGACATGGTCAGATATTTCCTGAAATTTCTCTGATATTTCTAAAGAAATCTCCAGTTTTCTAGAGAAATTTCCTGCTTTCTGCATTTCCACAGTAGGGGCAGCAGAGGGAAACTCTAGAAATGTTGTGAACTATCTGGCAATATCTGGCCACGTCTGTGGCTACTACTATATCTATGTATCTATGTATTTTAGTAACACATCATAACACAGTTAATAAAATAATAAATTGCTATTTTAATAGATGTTAATACTATCTCTTAAATTACAGCTAGTTCTCCAATGACATCACTTCCAGTCTCAACTTAAAATTTCATGACAGCTACCTTATTTTAATTTGTGACTAGTTTACAGATAAATATATCTGCTCTGTCTAGCTTACAGATAAATATATCTGCTCTGCTAAGACCTACAGGTAAGAACTATACCTCATGCGAAAGGGGAATTCGTGGGCTTCCAGACTTAAGGAAGTCCTACAAACATTACTTCCCCTTTAAAGGAAGAAAAGAGGAATAATATTTTCACTCTGATTTAAAACTGCTCTTTTGTGAACAACATACTGTTGCCAAAACACCACTGTCAAACATATCATTTAAACTGTAAGATTCATGCAAAACATTTCAAGGGTTAGCAGGTTTATGGTAATTTGTTCAATAGCAACCTACTTAAATATAATGAATGGCTATGGGCTGTACAGTTCTGTGAATCAGGGTAAACATTTGACATTGGAATACAAAATGTGACATGAAGTCCTCAAAATGGAAACCCACAACAACACGGAACAGCAGAGCTCTTCCATTGCCTTCCTCGTTGTTGGCGCAGCATTCAAATTTTCTGTGCTGACACATATTGAAAAATGTAGAGGATGCTGAGTATAATGAAAGTCACGTTAAAGGTCTGCTGGTTATTAATGAAGTGACACTATTTAAAAGTTGCAATTAGGCCCCATATCCTTGAGGAGGGTTTGCCATATCACGTTGTACCAGCGTGAGAGGGAGACATCCTAATGTAGCTTAACTATATACAGGACTTATAATTTCACTTGCTGTTATGACATTAAAACTTGATGAGGTTGCTCTTTAATATCACTTCCTCACTAACCAAAGATTAAAATCTTTTCCTTTTTTTTTTTATTCTCAGAACTGGAAAACATGCAGTCTGAATAACACAGAGCTTTTTTTGTAGAGAGCATCATTTTTTTAAATAGAAGTCAAATGACATACATGACTGATTGCAAGTCTACAATTTCCACTTTATAGTAAAATCTCTCATGCATACTCAGGGTCATTGCCTGCTCTGATTCAGTCAGAAAAGTTCTGATTTAGATAAATGCCCTAGTATTGGAGGAGAAATGGAAACATGTTCTGATTGCACAGAGTACAATTCTGGTGCAGTACATTTAAGCAAGCAGAGAGTTAAATCTCATATCAACAGGATGATTACAGAGTGGCTATGATTTTGTATGCATCATTCAGTTTCATTTCTGAAGAGATTCTGCATGTGCAGTTAACCATTTATACCAAGCTGGTACAGGCTGACTTTTTTCAGCTTACTTTTACACTGTTACTTGGTTGAATAACATGCCACGTTAATGACAGCATAATGTGATGAATTCCTTGGGTTTCATCCATTACCATTTACACATAATGCCAAAAGGTTAAAGGGCATCAGACTCAAGCTACTGAAAAAAAGTTCACTGTATGCGTTGCCCTCACTTTCATTAAGCCACCAATTCACATTACAATCTGAATGGATTTTTGCAGGAATATTGGTACTGGTAGGAGTCCGAGTGTGTGTATGTGCATGCATGTGTGTTTGTGTGTGTGTTTGTGTATTATCAAGAAACAGGTCTCTCCCTCCCAAGCTAACAGGTGAGGTAATTGGAATGGTAGCTCAAAGTGTAATCTTAACACTATCATTTCTACAAACTTTTCTGTGAAGCAACAAAGCTGAAGTAGAAGTCTGTCTCAATTACACTTCTGTTATGATACAAATATCATATCAAGCATGTGGCAAGATTTTTATCGTGGTATTCGGTTATGTACTACTGCAGGGATAGACAAACTCTGCAGGTTTCCCACTCTCAAATGTTGCTAAATTTGTGCAGATTTTATTTACCACAGATCTGAAGTTCAGTACTTCAAAAAGAAATACTTGGTGCCACCTGGTAGTCCAGAGGAGGCGCATCACATTTCCATGCAGGTGTCCCCAGGTTCAGGAGCAAGCCAGTGTCCTTGCAACTAGGTTACTAGTCTGGGAAGAGATTTGCCACTCAGCAACATGCCCCATTTAGCGAAGCATGGAAAATCATATGAGGAGCACTTAGTTAGCCTGAACATTCATGCTGTGCTGACCAGAGACATGATAGAAACCATTATGTATCTGAAAGGGATAAACATGATAATATTATAACTGGATTAAGAATGATGAGGGCTCAACAACTAGGGGAAATGATTATAAACTGGTGGGGGTAGATTCAGGAAAGACATTAGAAAATACCACTTCACAGAAAGGGTAGTGTATAGATGGAACAGTTTGTTAAGGGAGGTTGGAAATGCCGAGATGGTGACATATTTCATGAGATCATGAGACAGCTATTAAGGAATTAGTGAAAATTAAGACCACATGGGAAATGGGGAGGTGATAAACTACTAATGAGCATTCTGCCTAGGAATGATGAGGGGTAGGTTGATATGGCTCAGGTAGGAAAAAAATCAGACAAAATAGACTGAGTCTTTCTGCTGACACCATTCTATGGTTCTACAGTAATTGGCACAAAATCCACTAGCACCTGAACTGTGGCCAGTGTCAGTTTCTACCCCTAACATGGTGATTTAAGGTTAGAAAGGACACTAGATTCATTATGTCAGCCTTCTCTGATGAGGAGAACTTAAGGAAAAAGACATGAGAGATGGGGGGTTGTGCTATGTTAATGTGCCGAGTGGTGGGTTGGAGTCCCAAGCTCGAGGCATGCCAGGGAGCCTGCTGCTTCATGAAGAGGGAGGCACTGATGCACAGCATTTGAGGCTGTCTACAGCTGTGCACAGTGCCTTGGGAGGTGGATAAGACTGGGTGAGGAAGAATAAGTGAAAATGCTGCATCAGCCATTTGTGAGGGTAACACTCTCAGACTCATTCTTCTTGGATCCCCCAATTCACCAGTTAATTGTGTAACCTCTCCCTTTATGGGTTAAAAGGACACTTAAGCAACTATGGTTTAGTTAGCAGTCTCCCCCGGCACCTCTGTTATGTGACATGGGCACTGGTGTTAGGTGGGTAGAGCTAGGCTGAATGTCTCCTAAGGGAAACCGGGGCAGTTCTGAGTCAGTCTGAGAAGAGCTCCAGCAGGAAGAGATCATCTCTGACTGTTTTACAGTAGCCTACTATTACTCTTGAGAAGAGTCATCGCTTGCCTGCATCTGATATGGCAGAGGCCATCCACTACAGAGTTCCCTGTCTGGGGATAAGGCAAGGAATATGATTCTTGAACAGGTTTGTGAGTAGAGATGTACAAAGTTTTTTAAATTCCCTCCATGAATTAATCCATGAAATTAGTGCAATTTGCGAAGTGCGGAATTTCACTGCGAATAGCAGAATTTCACTTGAGAATGGTGGAATTTCACCTGCAAATGGCAAAATTCCACCTGCGAACAGCAGAATTTCACTGCAAATGGCAGAATTTACCTGCAAATTCCACAATTCATAGGTGATTTTTACACTTTCACATTGAAAACTTCACGATGCAGGCATAGTCAAAGTTACTGAGGGCAGGGAAAACTTCATGAACTCCACAGACGTGAATTCTGGCCACTTTGCGGCAACTTTGACGGTGAAGTAAAACTTCACTGCAACTCTGGTTGTGAGTATTGACTGATCATGTATTTTGAACTCTAGCCTCAGGCCTTTAAAAGAGTGCTGAAAGAAAAGGAAAAAAGTTGATCAGCTAAGAGACTGTTCTGCCATATCCAGGCTGGTGGAGCAGTAACCTCGTGGGGGTGGTGAGAAAGTGTTGTGGCCGAGTCCTGGTGTAGCTGTGGCCCCCACTAGGACTGTAAACTCCTGCAAAAGTAATGGCATGCCCACTGACTCCCTTTACACTATAGCAGTTGTATATGATGACCCAGGGGTGGAAAGTTAAAATTGCCTCCTACATGCCAGAATGGAAGTTGAGCTATCTAATCTCATGGTTATCTTCCCCGGTACCTCAGTAACCTATATCACTGCTCCTGAACATTAAAAGGTATCATCTCTGATGCCCAGTTTAAGTAAATTGTAACCTGTATCAATTAAGTTTCATGTAAAGGAGAAGTGAATGAAACCAACTTTCCCATGGAAGCTGTAATTCTAGCAATACACTGAAGGTCACAGAATTTACAATAGCTGCCACTACTGCATATCCCTCGAGTGACTGCTATTTGCATGGGGATCCCCTCAGTATTGTTCTATCCTGCCCTTGCTGGGTTTAAAATAGTGGTGGCATATACTGTACTTTTAGAGTATCCATACCTGAGCTGGATGCAGGTAGACTGTGGCTCTGCAAACCCTCTTGTAGAGGCACTGGAAGGGCAAGCAAAGGTTGTCCTAAGCTTTTGCTATGGGCAGCAATGACTTAAAGGGAAGGGTACACAACCACAGGGTACATGCTAAAGTTCTTGTATAGTGTTAAAAGGCTGCTTAGGTGCCTAAGGATTGCTATAGCAAGCTCATTCTGGCATCTCTATCATTTCACATGGACATGAGTTAGGTGTGAGTAGCTAGGCTGACTGTCTCTCGAAGTAGACTGGGGTAGTTCAGAGTCCATATGACAAGATCTCCAGCATGGTAAATATCTCTCTGGCTGTCCTGCAGTGACCTTATCTTTTTCTGGAGAAGTCATCACTTGCCTGCATCTGAAGTACAGTAGAAGAGGCCATCCATTCTTGAGCCCCCTGCCGATGGATAAGGCAAAGGACAACAATTCCTGACCAAGGTTGTCAGTGTTGACTAAGCATGTATTCTAAACCACAGCCCCAAGCATCTGAGAGAGTGCTGAAGGAAAAATAGGAGAAGAGAGTATCAGTTAAGAAACTGTTTAGCCATGCCCAGCCAGGTGGTATAGTCACCTCATGGGAACCAGTGAGGTAGAAGGTGGTGTGACTGGGTCCAGGTACAGCTGTGGTCCTCCAGCATTCCAGCTAAACTAGATGATGACACTGGGATGGCAAAGTGAAAATTGTCTATTAAGCCAGTATTGAAGTGGGGATATCTGACTGCAAGGGTATCTCCCCTGCTACCCCAGTAAAAGGACACTAGGGTGCACTGGGAGATGGTTCAGCAGCTCAGAGGTAATTTAAGGAAGTATTTTTTCACAGAGAGGGTTGTGGATGCATGGAATGGCCTTCCGGAGGAGGTTGTGGAGTCAAAAACAGTGGTGGAATTCAAGCATGACAGTCATAAAGCAATTCTAGGGGTTGGGGGTAGGAAGAAGTAGGCTGCTGGTTAACTAGGATCTGCAGCTTATCCAATAGGTAGGGAAATGGGCAGACTGGGTGGGCCAAGTGGTCCTTATCTGCCGTCAAAATCTATGTTTCTATGTTTCTATGTAACAGTAGGAAGCAAGAGGTGCTGTTGTTTGTATAGGTCACTGGTAAGGCCACACCTGAAGTGCTGTGCTCAATTCTGGAGTCCCCTCCTAAAAAAGGACAGGGAAAGGCTAGAGACAGTACAACCCAGGGTGACCAGGATGACTCAGGGTTAGGAAGGCAGATTTGATGAGGATCGGCTACCCAGATGAGAGAGGGGAAATATGATTGACACCTTCAAATTCCTTAAAAGAATAAACAAGGTGAACTGTGAAGAGCTATTTACCAGGACCAGGGAAGCTAGGACATGGGGTCATGAGTGGAGGTTAATCAGGGGGAAATTTAAAAAGGATGTGAGGAAGGCAAGGCAAGGCAAATGTTATTTATACGGTGCCCTTTCCAATGGCTCAGAGCACCTCACAAAGTATTATTTTACAGAAAGAGTGGTTGAGCCATGGAATGGTCTGCTGGCTGGATGCCTGAATAATAAATGGCTTCACACATCTGAGCTAGAGCTAAAAGTATTGTAGTTACTCAGCAGGATGAGCGAGGTGGAAGCACGGGCAATAAAAGGGGGGCTAGGGTAAGTGTAGACCCCACAAAGACAATAGATCCAGGGATATGATAGAGTAATATGGATAGACTCGATGGACCATCAATCTTTTTCTGCTGTCATCATCTATATTTCTTTGTTTCTAAGTATCACAGCTCCTGAACATTAAACATATCTGGTATCCGGTCAAAGTAAGTTGTAATCACTGTCAATTTAGGTCCCAATTAATGACCTTGGCATAAATATAGTAAAAAAATCAAGTGAATAAAACTGATCTTCCCCCTGAAAGCTGTGCAGTCTCTGTATGGAGCTATGTATAGAACCTGATGTCTGAGGATGATCTGGGACAAAGATAATAACATTGTTGACTTAAGCCTAAATGTGTGGACAATGAAGTTAATGAACGTGCTTGCCTGTTTACTGGTACCCTTAAGATGTCTGTAACTGTGGTCCTCTGAGTTTTGACTTTATTGAGCACTGGCTAACTGCCTTCTAGCATGGAGGGTCCGGTAGTACCCATGCAATCAGGAGATTGGTTACACATGTACTGGATAGGGGTTGATCACTCCCTGCACCACCACAGGAGAAAAGCCATCAGAAGATGAAGTTAAGGGGCTAGTGGATTGGTGTGGCTGGGAGATTGATGGCCCAAAACTTCACAAGTACAAATGAAGGGTTTAGCATTGCATGTTGACTGTTATTTAAATAATTTTCTGTGACTTTAAAATTTTTGGTACTGTTCCTTTTTAAACCCTGTTGAGTGCATCGCTTGTCTGTGCTTCAGAAATCGATGACCTCATGTCAGCATGCTGAGCTGAAGAGAGAAACAACTTGATTTACAAAAAAGAATTTCCATGCGATAGTACTAATTAAGGGACTAGTGATTTAGAAATCCTCAATTTCAGAGACCTGCAGAACATAAAATCTTCATGTCCCTACTTTGCACTTTGCAGGATTTGTTCCTGCAAATTGACCAATTTGCATGAAGCATGCTGCAAATGTTACACTATGATGGTGGTACATGTTTTCTAGTTGCATCATAAACCCTATGAAGAGAAACTGAGGGATCTCAAGATGTACACCCAGGAAGAGAGGAGGAAAGGGGGGACATGATAGAGACCAACAAGTGCCTCATAGAAGTGAACAAGGTACAGGAGGAGAGTATTTTTCAGAAGATAAAGTGCACAAGAACAAGGAGGCATGCAATGAAGCTGGAAGAGGTGAGGAAGTACTTCTACATTGAAAAAGTCGTGTACTCCAGGAAAAGTCTACGTGCTGAGGTGGTGGGGACAAAAACAATGGTGGGCTTCAAGCATGAATAGGATAGTCACAAAGGAATCTTGGAAGGAATGTGGGGGGAAGCAGTCATAGATCAGATAGGATCTGTGGTGGGTTCCATGTCATAATAGCGAATGCAAAACAGCGATCATTATTATGGCAAGTGTATATCACCGAAAAGCAAATCGGTGATATACACTTTAAGGTGACCCAACTTCTGGATTTATAAAAAGTATTGATGTGGGGGGCTTTGCCCCCCCCATGCCCTTGAATTAGGATTCTCAACTTCAGGGGGGTGCATGTCGGGGAGGTTGGCAAAATCTGGATTTAGGAAAAAATTAAGTTCTGCAGCTCACAGCTGCAGCAAGATGCAACCTGTACCCAGTCCCAAACCCAGTACCTGCTCTGCCAGAGCTAGCCTCCCACACTACCACACCACATGGTTAGCTCGGCAGCAGCAGGTACTCCAGTCCCTGAAAACCCATTCCCTGTTCATCCCCTTCCCTTTGCTATTCCCCCCTTCCTTTTGCCCTTCCCCATATTTGCTGCCCCATATCCTTATTAATCTGCAGAGTAGCCCACCATAAAAGTTCCCAAACTGAGTCGCAGTATTTCTAGTCACACATTTTGGGTTGCTCTTATGATATGCTATCCTGTAGTAACAGTATTAGCAGGGACAAACTGGGCAGACTTGGTGGTCCAAGCAGTCCTTATCTGCCAAAAAATTATGTTTCTATATTTCTAGGAAGCTTTATATGACTGAAGCACAGGGGCACATGAATGCGGCTGAGTAGTCATTTTCATTCCGTGAATCTACTCACTGCAACGGTAAGTATATCACTGTTCTCGCACTTTTTCTATGACAAATAGAAAGGTACTTCAGAATGATGATCTCATGTCTTCCTTTATGTTTTATAACCGTACTGTTCACATGGTGTGCAGCTTCAATGCACTTCTGTTCACTAGTCTCAGGGCAGGAAACCTGAGACTACTAATACACCCTGGTCTTGCAGGTGGCAGCATGTATGGGAGGGATGATCTCATGGGGCAATTCATATTGCATAAATATTTCCCCCCACAACTGAAACAGTATAAATCCTCTCATGTACAGCAAATGGAGTGTATATACATTTGCGTTAGTATGTGAAACAAATTACACACCTGGGCCAGGATTCCTGAAAAGAATGCAAAGTGTACGTAAAAAGTTTGTGCTTCACTTCCCTGCTGCGCTGGTGGGCAATGGAGCTATTCACAGTCAGATAGCATGGTGCCAATCACTGTCAATGGGCCGTACTCTGTCAGTACATGGTCACTGAGAGAGCAGTTAGTATCCAGCCATGGTGAAGAGTGGTGGGCTGTGCTGGTCATTGGCTGTGGGTTGGGTTGAGGGGGAGTGGGGTGGTCAGACTCTCCGTTACTGAGTGGGGGGCACTAGACTGCCAGGAAGCTTGGACAGCTGCACAGGATCAGAGGATGGGGAGGGACCACTGGACCACTAGGATTTGTGGTAGTTTTTACTGGGTCAGGGATCACTGATTGGTGATCATGGAGGGGGATGGGACACTGCACTACGGAAACTGGGGATGCACACTTTGGGTGGGCGATTGGGGACTGGAGTGAAACACTGCACTATGGAAATGGGATGAACACTTTGGGTGAGTAATAAGGGACTGGGGTGGGACACTGTACTATGGAAACTATATCTAAACATGTTGGTTAGGTGATTGGGACTGGGGGACTACAGTACCTCTGCCAACCACTAGGGTTATATGGATTACCACCAGTTTTTTTTGGTGGGGGGTAATTTGTTCCATGTAAGGACCTTCGCAAAGGCCCTTGCATGGAGCAAAATGTTAGTGAATGGAATTGCAGGGATAAGCAGGTCCCCTCCCCATTATTATCATTGCAGACCCCTCATTACTTTTGCTGAAACCCAGTTTATGGGGCAACTGGGCTTTGTGAATACCAGCTATTCACAAAGCCCAGTTTGCCCCAGGCAAACTGGGTTTGTGCCCGGTCAAAGCTTTGTGAATTCTGGCCCTGCTGTTTTATGTATGCATAGTATATGTGTGCGCATTCTGAAGATATCCAGTTATAATAAATTTTTAAACACTGTAGTAATCACCCTTGTGAAGATAATGCACAGGTATTTTGGTTCAAAACAGCATGTGTGTTTCTATAATATAAGAAGTCTGGATGGGATGCAATTGTTTTTCAGCCCTTATCTATTTCTGTGTTTCCCTTTAACTACATTTTAGTTTTGGGTTCACATTTAGAACATTTCAATTAATCAATCAATTAATCTTTATTTATAAAAAGTGCAATTCCAGTAGATCAAAGCACTTGTACAGAGATTAATCAAATATTAAAAACTATAATATAAAATATACAAACACCATTAAAATTCAACAGATTCTTAAAAACAACACAAACTATTTAAATAAGATCCGGAAAAGCTAATCCAAAAAGATGAGTCTTTAGAGCTGTTTTGAAGCTCTCAATGGTCAGGCACTCTCTAACCTGATGAGGTAGAGAGTTCCACAAGGTAGGAGCCATGAAAGTAAAAGAGCAGGTCCTAGAGGTCTTGGGTAGAAACCCTGGGAACCTCTATCAATTCCTTGTTGGAGGAGCAGAGTGGGTGGAAGGGGTGGAAGGGATGAAGGAGAACTTGCAACTACCATGGACTCTGTCTGTGTAGGGCATTATAGGTCAGTAAACCAACCTTAAAGGTGATACGCCACTGTATTGGCAGTCAGTACTGATAGCAGAGCATAGGCATGATGTGACAAGATCTTGGAAAGCCAATCAACAACCTGGTCACCGCATTCTGCACCAGCTGCAAGTGGTGAATATCCACCCCAGACAGCCCTAGGTAGAGGGCATTACAGTAGTCAAGGTGGGAGATCACAAAGGTGTGGACCAGAGTTGGAAGGTCATCAGGCGGGACCAGGTGCTTAAACTGGGCAATATTCCTTGGATGGTAAAAGGAGGTCTTGACTACCGCCGACACTTGAAATTTGAATGTCAAACCATCATCAAAGACTACACCCAGATTCCGCACCCTGTCAGAGGTCGCAACTGGCTATTTCTGAGACAAAGCCCAGAAGGTTGCCCAGTCAACTCTCTGCCCTGATGACCTGGGTCCTCCACCAGCACCTCAGTTTTATACAGGTTCAACCTCAGCCAATTTGCACCATCCAGTCCTGGATATCAGAGAGGCAGCTATTAAAGACTGAGATAGCCCCATCTTGCCTGGGAAAAAAGGACATGTATAGCTGAATATCATCTGCATAGCAGTGAAAACTCAGTCCATACTGCCTTATGATGTCTCCCAACAGCAGCATATACACCACAAACAGCATGTGTGACAAAATGGAGCCCTGCACGACCCCACAGGACAGGGCAAAGGGGGCCAAGGAATAAATCCCCAACACCACTCTCTGAGTCCTGCATGTGAGGAAGGATTGAAACCATGTGAGGACTATACTGTACAGCCCACATATCAACAGCAGGTGCTACAGTAGCACTTCATGGTCCATGGTGTCAAATGCTGCAGAGAAATCAAGGAGAACCAAGACTGAACAAGTCATCCTATCCCTCACTATTAGGAGATCATTTAGTACCTGAACAAGTGCTGTGTTGGTACTATGCCTCTTCCTAAATCTGGACTGGAGAGGATCATAGAGATCATGGGTAGTAAGATGATCCTCCAACTACAGCACAACTACCTTCTCAATAACCTTACCCACAAAGGGCAGGTTTTAGATGGGTCTGTAGCTGGCTAAGCAGTCAGGGTTGAGGGAGGCATTAGGGCACGTTGATTGTAAGCTGAAGTAATCTGAACTTGTCAGAAACTCAAGTTGACTTCTTTCATCCCCAAATGTTTCAAATACTTGGTAGTGGCTAATACTGCATCAGTAACTACCCCCTGTACCATCTAAATTGTTCAGTCAGTCAATCAATCAAACACAGTCAATCAATACTTTCATTCAGTGAACTAAATGTAAAGACCATCGAGTAGTCCTCCTGTACAGTGATATCCCTTAAATTGACTAAGATATGAACAGTTCATATTCTGCTATATACCTATGATTTAGACTGTTGTAAATGACCTCTCTTTTGTCTGCTCCAATGCAAGATCCAATGTACTCCTAGATACTAATGACACAGTTATCCACACCAAAGCAAAAGCTAGTCATAGTACAGTATTAATAGCCCACTTCAGACAGTATCCAATAAGGTTCAACAGTGGATGTGTGACCACTAATGGTCTTTTCCTCAGCAACTCCAAAAACAAAGGTCATGTGCTTCTCATGTGCATCCCATTCCTCAAGCACACTGCAAATCTCAGCTTTAAATTTAACCACCTTTCACAACATTCTTCAATCCAAGTAGCTATATCTCTGGCTTGATCCACAGCATTCTTTTATATTTTTATGCTTCCTATTTCCACCATGTCCCCATCTACTGGCCTCCAAAACCCTGTCACCCGTCTTCTCCTGGAGTTACCCCCACCTCTGCTCTCCATGGATTACCCCCATTGTGGGATCCTTGGTGTTACTCAGGCGCTTTCACTGGTATGGATCCAGAAAAGGAAGTGAACAAGTTGCTGGCATGGGACTTGAAAGAGGCCAGTCTTATCTTGCCATTTATGTGTTTTCATGGTCTTTCCCACTTCCCTCAATTTAAATAAGATTCAGAAAAGCTACATACTGTTATTGACCTTTTTTTGTAAATGTATCCTAATATCTATGACCTTTAAACTTGTGCACACTGTAACTGTTCCATTAGCTTCTGTACTGTCCCCCAGAATCCTCTTGGAAACTACGTACCTCACCTAAATGAGGAAATACTGGAGTGTAGTATGAAGTGGAAGGACAGGCACACAATTGTTGTAAGCTGAGTTATGACTCACAGGATGTGGAAGTGATGGTTACTTCATGCTTTATTCCTTTAAAATGCTCAATGCTCTACAAACAGCTGGAAGGTGAACTGGTAACAGACATGTGACCCTGGTGCACGTAACTGTGGGCTACTACCCCTGCCTGTTGGAGTCCAACCAGGTTGAGGCACCTGGGCTTTGTTTTGTTGATAACTGGGTGTTCTTTCCCAAATAGAAATAAGTAATAGTGCAGTGCCTCCACTCAGCTTGAGTACAGTGAGCCAGTTGTCTGTAGGGTACAACCCCCTGGGATGTTGTACCTGTGACGTAGACAGCCAGTTCTGAGTGCTGTATCATTTTTTTAATATAAAATGTATTACTGACTGTCTCTGCTGAAAGATTTGGTGCTCTTAGAATGACCTCACTCATCCCCCCAGATGTTAGCTAAAAGATGAAAGCCATAAGAAAAATGCTGACAGCATGTGAGTTCACACACACTCAGATTTTGGAGACCATGTGTTACATGTAAGGCCTTAATTAAGGATCCTGTCTGTCTGAGTTAATTACAACCATAGTTGCTATAACATATCCATTTTATGACGTTGGAAGGAAAACCCAGGCTATTACATAGAAGTGCAAAATCATAAAGGAGTCTGTCCACACTAAATGGATATATTTATGCCATGCCCTCTTTACATGCCATTAATTCACATAATATAGCAATTCCAGTCTAAAAAAACTGCACTGCACTGTACTATATAACAAGCTTAGACAGGATTTATAACCTTGGAGTGGCAACACTAGCCAATCTGTTTTATTTTTAAAAATTGCATAAATATCCCCTCCTTTTTCATGCTTCAAGTGGGATATTTAAATGCAGTGTGTCTTGTGCCCACTATTTCTGTCATTCAGCCTGCACTGCCAAACACTAAAGACTGCATGTAGACTGGCAAGACACACACTTCCACACATAGTGTGTGTTTGTCAGTTTGCTGCCTTTAATTTTTAATTTAAATGCCACCAAAAATGACAATCACATATGTAACCTACTCTGTCACCCTTGCTTACATACGTGATTGCATTGCAAATTCCTCCTAGTCAGTGACATTTTGGTGTTCTGATGCCTGCTCACAAAAACCCAAATACTTACCAGAAGATTGCTGTTCTTTGTTTTCCCCAGAGCTCCAAACTTCCCGACAGTCCCATTTTCAAATTGGACATCCCTGATTCTGTCCCTCCCCCATTCCTGTATGTGAGGATCCCCTTTCATGCCCTGGGAGCATGATCAGTGCAGGAGAAAGGATTGGATTATCTGTAGCCAATCATCCATGGACCCTGAAGCTTTTCAAGTGTTTGCCCACAAGCCCGGGCCATTTTGTCCTTGGTAGCAACAGTAAACTGTTTTTTGACTCCTGCACTTCAGAGTTGTTAAGTATAGGATCATTTACATTGAGATACTCTTTTTATTTAAATTGAAGCACATTCTTGGGCAGTATAGTTATTTTTACAGAGTGAGGTTGTTTAGGGCTGTATTCTTGAACTAGGGATGTTCATGTTTGGCCCATTCAGCTGATTCACCTGATGCTAGCAGGCTTGAATGCAAGGATCAGAATTTAAAGGGCAAACCTGTTTGTAACAGGGACAGCAGTTGTAGTATCTGTCCCTGTTACAACAGGATATAAACATTGGGCGATGTCTTTTTGTAGCACAACTCAGCATTATATTATTTATTTCAATGTAATTAATAACTGCCATTGAAATAAATAATATAAAGATAGAAAATTACATCTTATGATAAAAATGGCAAAAGTGGCAATAATTGTCCTGGACAAAGTATGGAAAACTAATGTTTAGTGGTGTAAACACTGTAAAGATGCAGTGCTGCTATGATCTGGCAGTGAGTTAAACCTTGCTTTAATGTCCAAAAGTTGTTTTAAAAACTCCATCCCCAGTGCAATCCTGTTTGTTACAGGGAGAGATTTTTCTTATTAAGGTTTGTAATTGGGGACATGTTATCAATATCCATCCCTGTTACAAACAATACTTTTAGTGCTTCCCCTTCTTTTTTGTCCAATTATTATTGTATTTAGGGCTCATTTTAGGAGCATTTTTTCAGTGGTCGTAACAAAGTACTCTTGGTTTTAAAATGACCACTGGCTTGCTGTGGGGGTGGGGTGGGGTGGCTGGTGCTGTAAAAAAATATAAAACGTTATGTGTACTGAAAAAATGTTATTAAACTCAAGAAACATACACTGCTGTAACAATTTCCTAACATGTGTAAGCTGCAGAAAGCTATTTATTTCTTGCTTGCATTTGAAAAGTTAGCTTAAAAGCCCCCTCCCCAGTTCAATCCTGTTTGTAACAGGGACAGAGTTTTCATATTAAGGTTTGTAGCTGGAGACAAGCTGTGAATCTCCGTCCCTGTTACAAACCAGACTTTTAGCACATTCCTTTTTTTGTGTGTGATTATTACAGTATTCAGTGTTCATCTTAGTATGAATTTATTTCAGTGGTGTAACAAACTGCCTTTGGTTTTAAAATGGTCACTGGCTTACTCTTGGGCATGTGGGGGGGGGGTCTGGCTGGTACTGCAAGGAAAAATATAAAATATACTTTTGACTCCAAAAATGTAATTAAACTCAAGAAATACACACTGCTAGAACAATTTCCTAATATGTTTAAGCTGCATAAAGCTGTTTATGTATTTTTTGCTTTTGAAAAGTTACTTAAAAGCCCACTTCCCAGTTCAATCCTGTTTGTAACAGGGACAGAACTGTAATCATTCATCCCTGTTACAAACAAAATATTTATTAAAAATTAAAATTAAAATGACATTCGGGTGGTTTGTGAGTTAAAGGTGGGTGCCACATGGGCACATAAAAGGCTGACTGTTTTGGGGAGAGGGAGAAAGTGTGCCACCAGGCCTCAGGAAAGGCTATCCTGATAGGACGAGGTAAGAAGGTGCCATCAGGTTCCCATGGACAGCTGGAAAGGTGTGGGGTGGGAGATGGGAGGCACCAGGCCCTGGAAAAGGTTGAAAGGATTAAGGATAGGGAAGCTGGTGCCAACAAGTCCCCAGGGACTGCCAGCAGGGTGTGAGGTGGGAGATAGGAGACATCAGGCACAGGAAAAGGCTGAAAGGGTTTGGGAGAGGGAAGCCAGTGTCAGTAGGTCACCAGGGATAGCTTTGCAGGGTGTGGGGTGGAAGACAGGAACCACCATGCCCTGGGAAAGGCTGATATGGTTAAGGAGAGGGAGGCAGGTGCCACCAGGTCCCCAGGGATAGCTTGCAGGGTATGGGGTTGGAGACAGGTGACACCATGCTCTGGGAAAGGCTGTCAGGGTTAGGGAGAGGAAAGCAGGTGCCACCAGGTCCTCAGGGACAGCTGGCAGGGTATTGGGTGGGAGATGGGTGACACCAGGCTCCAGGAAGGGCTGTCAGGGTTAGAGAGAGGTAAACAGGTGCCACCAGGTCCCAAGGGACAGCTGGCAGGGTGTGGGTTGGGTACTGGGAGCCTCAAAGTGGACAGGGTTGGAGAGAGGGAAGCCAGTGCCAACAGGTCACCAGGGACAGCTTGGCATGGTGTGGGGTGGGAGATGGGTGACACCAGGCTCCAGAAAAGGCTGCCAGGGTTAGGGAGAGGGAAGCAGGTGCCACCAGGTCCCCTGGAACTGCAGGAAGGGTGTGGGGTGGGACACAGGAGCCTCCAGGCCCTGGGAAATGCTGGAAGGGTTAAGGAGAGGTAAACAGGTACCACCAGGTCTGTAGGGTTAGCTGGCAGGGTATGGGGTGGGAGATGGGAGACACCAGACCCTGGGAAAAGCTGGAATGGTTAAGGAGAGGGAAGCATAGGCCACCAGGTCCCCAAGGATTGTTGGTAGGGCATGGGGTGGGAAACAGGAGACACCAGGCCCTGAGAAAGGCTGTTAGAGTTAGGGAGTGGAAAGCAGGTGCCAACTGGTCACCAGGGACAGCTTGGCAGAGTATGGGGTGCGAGATGGGAGACACCATGACCCAAGAAAGGCAGAAAGGGTTAGGGAGAAGGCAGCAGGTACCACCAGGTCCTCTGGGACAGCAAGCAGAGTGTGGAGGGGAAGACAGGTGCCACCAGTCCTCAGGAAAGGCTGAGATGCTTGGTGAGAGGGAAGCAGGTACCATTAGGTCCCCTGGGACAGCAGGCAGGGTACAGAGGGGGAGATGGGAGACACCAGACCCTGGGAAAAGCTGGAAGGGTTAAGGAGAGGGAAACAGGTGCCACCAGGTCCCCAGGGATAGCTGGCAGGGTATGGGATGGGAGACAGGAGACCTCAGGCCCAGGAAAAGGCTGGAAGGTTTAAGGAGAGGGAAGCAGATGCCACTAGGTCTTCAGGGATAGCTGGAATGGTGTGGGTGGGAGACAGGAGCCTCCATGCCCTGGGAAAGGCTGTCAGGGTTAGGGAGAGGGAAGTCAGTGCTGACAGGTCACCAGGGACAGCTTGGCAGATTGTGGGGTGGGAGACATGAAACGCCAGGCCTGAGGAAAGGCAGAAAGGGTTAGGGAAAGAGAAGCAGGCACCACCAGCTCCCCTGGGACAGCAAACAGGGTGTGGAGGGGCAGACAGGTGTCACCAGGCCTCAGGAATGGCTGACAGGTTGGGGAGTGGGAAGCAGGCACCACCAGGTCCCCTGGGACAGCAAGAAGGGTGTGATGTGGGAGACAGGAGCCATCAGGCCTCAAGGAAGGCTTACAGGGTTGGAAAGAGGGAAGCAGGTGCCACCAAGTCCCCTGCGACTGCAGGAAGGGTGTGAGGTAGTAGACGAGAGCCTCCAGGCCCTGGGAAATGCTGGAAGGGGTAAGGAGAGGTAAGCAGGTGCCAACTGGTCACCAGGGACAGCTTGGCATGGTGTGTGGTGCAAGATGGGAGACACCATGCCCCAGGAAATGCAGAAAGGGTTAGAAAGAGGTAACAGACACCACTAGGTCCCATGGGACAGCAAGCAGGGTGGGGAGGGGCAGACAGGTGCCACCATGCCTCAGGAAAGGCTGACAGGGTTGGGGAGAGGGAAGCAGGCTCCATCATGTCACCTGGAACAGCAGGTAGGGTGTGGAGGGGTAGATGGGTGCCACTAAGCCTCAGGAAAGCTGACTGGGTTGGGCAGAGGGAAGCAGGTGCCAGAAGGTCCCCTGGGACATATGCATGGTGTGGAGGACTGTGCATGCTGTCACCTGTGGTCTTCCAGGTCCCTGGTCCATTTTCTTCAGTGTCATGGTGGGTCCACATGAGGAGTACTGCACACACCTGCCTCAGTATGTCACTGTAGGCCAGCACCCATGTGCTCGTCTGGTGGATTCAGCTCTGCTGTCACCTGTGGTCTTCCAGGTCCCTGATCTGTTTACTCCAGGGCCCTGTTAGGACTGCATGAGGAGTACTGTATGCACCTGCCCGAGTATGTCACTGTTGGCCAGTGTCCATTTTCTCATCTGGTTTATTTAGCTACACCATCACCTATGGTCTTCCAGGTCCCTGGTCCATTTTCTTTAAGGCCCTGGTGGGTCTGCATGAGGAGTACTGCACACACCTGCCTGATTATGTCACTATAGGCCATCACCCATGTTCTCGTCTGGTGGATTCATCTACGCCATCACCTGTGGTGCCACCAGGCCTCAGAAAAGGCTGACAGGGTTGGGGAGAGGGAAGCAGGCACCATCAGGTCACCTGGGACAGCAGGTAGGGTGTGGAGGAGTAGAGGGGTGCCACTAAGCCTCAGGAAAGCTGACTGGGTTGGGCAGAGGGAAGCAGGTGCCAGAAGGTCCCCTGGGACACAGGCATGGTGTGGAGGGCTGCGCATGCTGTCACCTGTGGTCTTCCAGGTCCCTGATCCATTTTCTTCAGAGTCATGGTGGGTCTGCATGAGGAGTACTGCACACACCTGCCTGATTATGTCACTATAGGCCACCGCCCATGTTCTCGTCTGGTGGATTCATCTACGCCATCACCTGTGGTCTTCCAGGCCCATGATCTGTTTTCTTTATGGCCCTGGTGGGTCTGCATGATAAGTACTGAAGAATATTGACAAAGTAGATGTAAACTATATAATATGTGGACCATTGGTCATTGTGGGAGATGGACCTTATGTGGTATAAGGCATAGAAACTGTCAACAAAGCCTTCAAAATAATGAAGCTGTAAAGCAATTGGGCAGTATGAACATTTACTGATGTGACTGAGGTTGTAGTAATCAATGTATATAGAGTGTTTAGTGCATAGTGTAGAGTTTTGGTTAAGGTTTTAGTAGAAGTATATTGTGTGTATCTACTATTTTATTTAGTAATTGTGTTGATCTGTTGTATGATGAACTTCCTTTGCGGTGGTGGTATGCAATATTATAACTTTTCCTCTAATTAATTCATTAATAATATGACCTTAAACAGTAAAAATATTAATTGGAAAAAATAAAGGACTTCAGTAGCCTAATTTTATGTTTTTCACAATGTTTTCAGTGAAAACTTGCACTTTCTGGATTTTTCTCCATCCTGTTACATATGTTAATATACTGCTCTTTCACTGGTTTTGGGGGGTTAATTTGTAAAATAATCAAAAAAAGTTTTAAATGTTATCTACTCTTATTCCCATTTACACACAAATGCATTTTAATCTATGAATACCTAGGAATTAAGGATAAAAAAAACTTTGAAATTACTTCACCCCATAGAATTGCACCATGCGTTAGATTGGTAGTCATCACACACAGCTGCATGCAAATATGTTGGTGATGCTTAGTGAATAAACTAAATGAAGTGAAGTACTGCAAATTCATGTGAAGACCAAAAATATTTACACATCATTTTTTTTCATTTTGCATATTCTCTGTCCCTGTTACATACGTTACATGGTTACTATTTCCAAACATTGGGGACTGTACCGGGAAAACCAGAACTGATATTATCTTCTTGTTTACAGTTTAAGTAAAGGCCCTTAAGGGTAATATATTGATGGTGAAAGAAGAAAGAAATGATAATTTTTTTTCCCACAGTTATGTTCCACATATGTCCTCTATTACAGTGGACTGGCCCACAGATGCTTTCATGTCCTGGAAGAAGGAAGCTTATTATGAGATCAAACAAAGTGTCATTTGAAGGACATTAATTATGCTGAAGTTGCAGAATGCAATACTTTTATATAAGATATATATTTTTTTATACATAATCTGACAGAGGAGGAGCTAACTGACCTCACACAAAAATGGGTTGTCCCATACAGTTGTTTAAGGAATACTTTGTTTTACTTACACACTTTTACCTAGACTCTGACTGAGGAAAGATCTTTGGAGCACTTGTAAACAGATATTTATAAAGATTTAAAATCTAAGTACTGTAAGTAGGAATTTGCACTGTTTAAACCTTGTTTCTTTTAAAAGATGGTGTATGTCTGGTGATACAACATTTCTGTATTTTGTGCTTTACATATTTTTAACTATTTTAGTAAAATCCTTTTTAGAACTTACTTGATCTGTCTTTGACTTCTTTTTAGTTGTAAGAAAAGTATATGGTTATTGCAGATACTAAACAGTCAGTGGTTCAGTAGGTAGCACACTCGCCTCTGAGGCCAGGAGATCAGAGAGCTGTGGGTTCAGTTCCCACATCTGGCACTTGGGTTAATATCCCAGTACTGACACTGTAGTGCAGCATGAGAGGGGTGCTGCACTTCTGAGGTGCTGTCTTTCGGATGAGACGTTAAACCGAGGTCCCATCTGCCTGGATTGGTGGTAGCTCAGGTAGATGTTAAAGATCCCATGGCACTTATCGAAAAGAGTAGGGGAATTTCCCTGGTGTCCTGGCCAAATTTCCCTCATTCACTAAAAATACCACCAGCAGCTTAATCTGGTTCAAGATCAGTTGGCATTCATCTGTATCACCTTCCCCTGGGTTGTGCCTGAAAATAGGCAGGATTTGTCTAGTGCACTTACCAGGTCAACACAAACTAAATAAATAAGCTTGAATAGTGGTACCAAGCTGGAAAGAGAAGCATTTTAAATCTGAGGTCTTTATTAAAGTTTTTAAGGGTTCATCTCTGTATACCTGGTTAGGTGCCCATAGGCAAAGATATCTGGCCCCCCTGATGACAAATATATCTGAGCCTGTGCATTGGGTATGCTAGAAGAGGTTAACAGTTTGAATCCCTCCAGAACTTGAGACCAAAGGTTGATCCAAACTCACAAAAAGAGACAAGAGGGTTACCTTGTCTGTTACACTGTTCACAAGACTGCGCTCAGAGGTTGGCACTTTGGGAGTAGAGGGCCAGACCTGCTTAGTGGGTTTGTGACAGATTGGTTGGCAGCGGTGGTATAATTTTGGTATCACAAGCTTTTATTGTTCTGTGTCAGCTGAGACTGTAAACTGTCTTGCAAAGAAAGAACAAAAGGCAGAGTTTTATTTTAAAAAGGAAGCCGAACTATATATCACTTAGTGTACAGTCCAGTTCCTACCTATTTTATTTTTTTTTCTCTAAAGTGCAAGTCAGAGTAGCCATAGTCAGGGAAGAAGAAGATGGCTTCCAACTACAGCAGGCACACTGTAGATTACTTGAAGCAGTTGTGCGGAGTCCCGTTCGAGGTGCCAACCAAAAAGCAGAACCTCATAGAGGCCCTGATGGTAACAGATACACACAGCAGTGAGTCACCGACCATGACTGAAAAGGACAGCAGGGCCACTGTCAGTGAAGGGCCACAGCAGCAGGGGATGGTCACCAGTATCCTGAATCCAGAGGTTCTCAAACTGCAAATTGAGTTGCGCAGGATGGAACTGGAGGCAGAGCGAGAACAGAGGGAGGCAGACCATGAAGAGCGTGAGAGCCAGCGAGTTGCAGAGGAGAAGAGAGAACGTGAATGCCGATAGGCAGAGTGAGAACAGAGAGACGCAGACCATGAGGAGAAGGAGTGCCAGAGACAACATGAACTGGAGAAGATACGACTCCGACCAGTGGCACCAGAGCAGGTAAGTGGCTTGGGTTTAACTGGGACTGCAGGACTGGACTTACAAATTGAACTCCAAATTAATAGCTGAGTTTAAGGAAGGGGAGGACATGGATGCCTTTTAAAATTCTTTTGAAAAAGTTTGTATTCAGGCTAAAATTCCTAGAGTGTCCTGGAGCTTCCAGCTATCCCTGCTACTTACTGGGAAAGCTTGGGATGCATTTGGTCAAATGGACAATGAGGACAGCAATGATTATGGCAAGCTAAAAGCTGCACTGTTAAAAAAGTTTGAATTAACTGCTGAATCATACAGAGCTAAATTCCGTAAGCTCTGGAGAAGCCCTGATATGAGCTACAAGGAACTAGCCATTAAACGTCAGTTTTTTAAAATGTTGGTGGGAAGGAATTGAGGCAAACTCTGTTGATAAAATTGAAACTGTGATTTTATTAGAACAGTTTTATTATGGCATAGGGAAATCCTATTTGCTCTTCAGTTGGAGAAACACATCCTATCCATGAATAAAAGGCCTCACCTTTATCTACCCAGAAGGGGCACTCTGGAAGCTTTGATCTGCTTTTGGAAACCCTAATTTTTCTGGTGGCACTTTGGCCTTATAAATCCTATACTAGTTGATCTGTCCTGCAATCCCCAGTCCAGGGGTGGGTTGGAGTGGTTTTATTGGGCTGGGGGCTTAATGTTGAGGTTGTTTTTTCTTTTTACTTTCCAGATCAGTGGGTGTACCTACCCCCTCTACAAGCTCTATTGTGATGTCACATTTATTAGTATGTGAAAAGATGTATTATAAAGTGTGATATTTATGGTTTCTTTTGCCTGACACTTACTCTTCTATATGTATGTTACTTGCTTTTGGATGGTATTTGAGAAATGAAAAATTTAAATAAAGTTTATTGAATTACAAAAAAAGAACAGTTTTATTGGGCATGCTCAGCAGAGCTAAAAACCTGGTTAGAGGGCTGAGATCCAAAAGCAGTGCAAGAGGCTGCTGAACTCTTGGACCGCTATGCTAAGAGCAGACCTGCTCTGAGAGTAAATGGGGCAGGCGTGGCAGCGCAGAAAGGGAAAAGCGCGCCTTCAGGGCAGCTAAAACTCTCACTGCCTCCACCGAATCCAGTTAGACCCAGGTTTCAAAGAAAAGATTTCTCTGAAGTAAGATATGCATGTTGGCTGTGTAAAGAGACTGGGCATATTGCCAGACAGTGTCCCAAAAAGGCGAGCAATAATACACAACAGGGCGCTAGAAAAGAAGTGGGTTGTTTGTGTGTCCCTGGAAGCATGCCAGTGAACATGAGGGAACACATGCACCCAGTCATGGTGAATGGTATACAGACACAGGGCTTAAGGGACAGAGGGGCATCCCTGACATTGGTGAAAAGGGAACTGGTACAACATGGTCAACTTATACCCAATAAATATGGGTTCACTGGTGAAGAGAAAACATTGCCCCTCACTAGTGTTCTCTTAGACTGGGGTGAAACAGAGGGAACTGTGCACTTATATGGAGGCTTAGCTACTGCCAGGAGTACAACTGTTGTGAAGCAAGCACTTTTATTCTTTTACAAATGAGCAAGTAATTTAAGAGGATCCTTGAGCCCTAGTTTCCATATCAGGAAACAGGTAGAGAATGGTAGTTCCAAGGCTGACACTAGGACTACAAACACTGCAGAAGTAACTAAATTATTTGTTTGGGGACCTGAAATCCTGTGCCTGCCTTACGCATGAGCAAGGGATGCACAAGGAGTGTTTTAAAATTTTAATTTTGCAACTTTTGTTGTGATCAACCCTGCAGCCTCCCAGAAGCATTTCCAGGGCATTTTTCTAGTCATAGAGAGACTGGGAAAACAATCCATGGGGCCGGAAACTTTGGTTGGTATGGTGCTATAATCATCTATTATGCATATCTGAGGTCCACCTTGAAAATGAGTCGCTCAATGGTGTTCCATCACTGAGAAAGATGCTTGAAGAGATAAGAAAAGCTGAGGCCACGTAAAAGGGCACACTTTTGAAATATTTATAGAGATTGAACAGGATCAGAAATTCATGCAAATGGTATTAACAACAGTAGAGAGTTCAACAAAATTCATGAAGGCATCTCTTGATAAAGCCAAGACACTTGGTGAAACGTTGAGGATTGCCACATTTTAAGATAATAAAAAAGAGAAGTTTGAAAATATAAAAGAAGACTGTCTGTGGATTAATGTGTGCTAGGAGCGCCCTCACAGTTTCGTTTTCTTGGGTTTGGGAGAAGACAACAACAACAGTGTACACACATCGGAGAGGCAGCTATCCAATATTTAATACGGACAATCATCCATTTCCTGTGGAACTGTTTTCTTTGTTTGTACAAAAATAGTTATAAGAGCAGCCTGCAGCGAGCAGGGCGAGCGTCATCGCGCGCGGAGACGGGTGCAGAGACACGCACATCAGCACATGTCATATGTGTCAATAGGGGCAATAGGGAAAAAGGGCCAGTAAAGTGAGTTGCACCGCAGTGTTACAGTAAACAAGATAAAATGGATCTACTGAAAATAGGAGACTATCTAACTAACACATGTGGCAATTGTCAAATGTTCTCACCGGGTGAGTGTACAACTAACTTCATTTGTGCAAAATGCAAATTAATAGAATCCTTGCAGGCTGAAAATGTAGCACTCAGAAACAGACTGAAAATACTAACAGATATAAGTAGCTTAGAAGATTACATAGATAATGTAACTGAAGAGGTAGGTACCAGCAGCATACAGTAAGCTACAGCCTACAGTGATGTTCAGGCAGTATCATCACATGCAGAGGAGAAGGCAGAACAGTGGCGTATAGTCCCCCAGAAGAACAGGAAAGGGAGGTGAAACATTGGAGGGTTATCAAATGTGTTAACACCAAACAGATATAGCCTTTTAGTACAAGATGATATCACGGTACAGGAGACACATCAGCAAACCCAGCAACTAGATGACATCAAAGTAGTTTGTCACAAAAAAAACAAGCAGAACATGCTGACACTGAAATCAGCATAGCTAAAAGGGATGTCTTGGTGATAGGAGACTCAATGCTCAAATATACAGACTCCATTTTATGTAAAAATAGGATAACCTCGACCACTGTGAGTGCATTACCTGGTGTAAAAATCTCAGACATAAGACGTCTTATACCTGGTCTTTTGGAACATAATGAGCAACCATTGGTGTTGATTCATGTAGGCATAAATGACGTGTGTAAAAGAAGGATGCTTGACATTCAAAGGGACTTTGAGTATATAGGCGCAGATTTAAAAGCTAGAGTATGTGACCTGATTATTTCAGGTATTATACCAAGCCCTGGGGTAAACTTTCACATGAAATCAGAAATTGCAAGCTTAAATGGGTGGTTAAAAAGGTGGTGCCTTAGAGAAGATGATGATTATTTGGAGAACTGGGGAAACTTTTTTGACACAAGGCTATTTGCAAGGGATGGCATTCATTTAAATAGGGAAGGGAAACGCCACTTCTCAAGATCACCAAAACAGAAAATTGACAATTTTTTAAACTTCCTGAGTGGGGGAAGGGGGGAGGTATATCCCAAACATCAATAAAGCAAGGGTTAGTAAAATCAAAACACTGGAATTGCCTGTTATTAAATGCAAGAAGTCTCAATAATAAATTGGATAAACTGGTATTTACACTAAATGCATACAGTATTAGTTTATGTGCCATTACTGAAACATGGTGGAAACAGGAAGATTCATGGGACAAACAAATACCTGGTTTTCATCTCTATCATAGAGATAGGCCACACCAAAAGGGTGGGGGTGTTGCCCTTCATATAACGGATCATATTACATCAGAAAGTATAGAAATTATTAATAATGATACAACCGAGTTGATTTGGGTTAAGTTAGCCCCCCAAAATGCCCAAATTAAATGTGGGTGTGGTATATAGGCCGCCAGCTAACACACAGTTAGATGACCTCAAACTTTTAGAATGCTCAGATAACTTCACCCAAGCTGGAAATTCCTTGTTAGTAGGTGATTTTAATCTACCAGGGTTGAGTTGGGACCCCCAAAAGCAGAATCACAAAAGAAGCAAAGATTCTTAGAATTTTTTCTACTATATAATCTTGAACAATATGTTAAAGATCATACTCGGGGAAATCATACTCTGGATTTGGTACTCAGTAACCTGAATTATGATATAAAGGATTGCAGAGTCTTACATCCCTTAGGTTCCAGTGACCACAACATGGTGAAATTTAGTATTAATGGGGTTTCATCAAAGATGACTAGTAGGACAGTGGTACATAATTTCAGTAGGGCAAACGTTAATGATATTCGCAAACAATTAGTTTTATGGAACTGGGAGGTAGATTTTTAGTGGACTGATGATACAGCAAAAGTGGGATATTTTAAGTAACAAAATTAAAGCCCTGGTACAGGAATTCATTCCTAGTCTTAAAAAGACTACAAACTCCAAAAAAAACCCATGGTTTACACCACAAATATTTAAAGTATAAAATGTAAAAATAAGGCATACAGAAATGCAAAAAAAAGTGGGCAGCCAGAAAGATGGGTTGAATTTAAGTTTGAACTGAAAAAATGTAGATCAAGCATACGAAAAGCGAAAGAGGCCTATGAATATAACTTGGCAACCAAAGTCCAAAATAATTATAAATCTTTTTTTCTCATACATAAATAATAAAAAGGGTGTAAATAAATCAATAGGGCCCATAAGGGGACCACATGGTGATTTGTTATTGGACGATAAAGACATGGCATGCCATTACAATGCATATTTTGCATCAGTGTATGATCCAAAAACCCAAAACACCTTACATCATCAGGTAAAGGACGTAGGTTTTCCCCTTAAAATCGAGGTCAATGATGTGAGAGATAGATTAAAAGCCTTAGACCAAAATAAGGCACAGGGACCAGATGGCCTCCACCCTAGGGTGCTTAAGGAGCTGGCTGATGTATTGGCCCCCCCAGTAGCCCACTTATTTCAGCATTCTATAGATAAATCTGAAGTCCCGGTTGAATGGTGGCAGGTGGATATTATTTCAATATATAAGAAAGGGTCAAGACAGGAGCTATCAAATTATAGACCCATCAGCCTGACATCAATACTGGGAAAAACCCTGGAAGCTATCATCAAAACCCATATTACCAATATGTTGGTTATGTCAGGAGATCTAGACCAAAATCAGCATGGTTTTAGAAAGGGTAGGTCCTGTCAGAGAAACTTGTTGGAGTTTTATGATAACGTGAATCAAGCGCTCGACACCCGAGTAGCAGTGGATGTTATTTTCTTGGATTACTCAAAAGCATTCGATAAGGTACCACATGGCCTCTTGATTGAGGCCCTAATTAAGCAGGGTATACATGCCAATATTTCCCTATGGATTGAGAACTGGTTGACAAATAGGAGGCAGAGAGTATCAGTGAAGGGATCCTTGTCAGATTGGGTTACAGTGACTAGTGGGGTGCCGCAGGGCTCGGTTCTGGGCCCCTGCCCTTTCAACTTATATATTTTATCTATGCAAACTTCGACAAATGTGTGGTTGTCAAAGTTTGCAGACGATACAAGAATAGGGTATCGGATAAATTCTAAGGAGGACTCGGATACTTTACAACTAGCATTAAGAGAAATCAAAAACTGGGCAATAATAAATAAATCTACATTTAATGTAGATAAATGTAGGGTTATGCACCTGGGGAAAAATAACACCCATTATGAATATACACTAAATGGAGTAGTGTTGCAGGAAACATCAGAAGAAAAGGACTTGGGGATTTATATTACCAATGATCTGAGCTTTAAAACACACTGTAATCACATTATCAGAAAATCTAGTGGTCTCCTACATTGCATAAACAAGCATATTAAAAGTAGAGACAGATCAGTGATAATGCCTCTGTATAAGGGTCTGGTCTGTCCGCATCTGGAATATTGTGCCTAGTTTTGGTCACCTGGGGAAAAGGGACAATAAAATCACTGGAACAGGTACAAAGAAAGCAACACGACATGTGACAGACCTTGAGGGGTTAACCTACCAACAGAGACTGGTAGAATTGAAACTGTATTCATTGGAATTCCGGAGGCTCCGAGGTGATATGTGCATGGTATACAGAGCACTATCAGATGATGACCTGTGGCATAAACTGGGATTGGAGTTAAGGATGCAGCCATATGATACAAGAGCTCACCCATTTCAAATCTGGATCAGCTCTTTTTGTACAAATGCTAGGAAAAACTGGTTTAGTAAAAGGATAACTAGTATATGGAATGGCTTACCATTGGAAATAGTGGTGAGTTCGTCAATGAATATTTTTAAAAATTCCTTGGATGAATACCTGATTAAACAAGATATAACTGGAAATTAACTAGGCAGACCATTATGGACTTTGTCTTCTTGGCATTGTAATAACCTATGAGACCTACCTATGAGGTGGCTGTAGCCAAAACATTAGTAGTGGATGTGATCCTGGGTAACAATCTCCAACAGGAGATGGTATGTGCAGTTACCCATAGCCAAGTGGCAAGGGAACATTTTTAGTTCCCTGAACCCCACAGAAGCCATTGTGGAAACCACTGAGAGGCTGGTTCCCCAGCCTGTGTCTCCAGATGGGGAGACTGATAAAAAGGGGGCAGAAATGTCCCCGGTAGCAAGTGACCACACAGCTATGAAAGGTTACTCTGAAGAGGGAGGGGTGACCCATTGTCTGAAGGTTGGGATTGACAGTGATCCTGAGTGCCCTGATGCTAGTGCTAGGGGCCCTAGTTTAGTGACTGAAGGGTACCTGTCCCATACCTTGGGAATGTGTGAGGGATTTGCAGCTGCTCAGAGTGGTGACCCTAGTTTAGAGAAGCTGAGGGCTTGGGCAGACTCGGACAGCACACAGGGAGGTGATGGCAGACATAAGGTTTATTGGGAAAATGAACTTATGTATGCTCAGACAGTGCAGACAGAGGGAGAGATGCTAGGCAGGCAGCTTGTCATTCCCCAGGGGTATCGTGAGCAGTTGCTTAAAATTGTATATGATATTCCCTTATCTGGTCATCTGGGAATCACGTGCACTATGCAGCGGTTAGCCCAGAATTTCTACTGGCCTAACTTCACCCAGCAGGTGAAGGAGTATTGCAGGTCTTGTCACCGGTACCAAGAAAAAGGGAAGGCGAGCAAGAAAACCCAAGCAGCCCTGATTCCATTGCCCATAGTGGAGGAGCCATTCCAGAGGGTGGGATTGGATATTGTGGGGCCTTTAAATACCCCCAGCTCCTCAGGGAAGATATTCATCATGACTGTGGTGGATTATGCCACCCAGTACCCAGATACAGTTGCCCTATCCTCACTGAGGACAGACAAAGTGGCAGATGCCTTACTTGGGATTTTCTCCCATGTTGGGTTTCTGCAGGAGGTAATCACCGATCGAGGGGGTTCCTTCATGTCGGACCTGATGAAATGTTTATGAGAGAAGTGTGGGGTGGTGCAGAGATGTACACCACCATATCACACACAAGCCAATGGACTTGTGGAACAATTCAATGGTACCCTAAAGCCAATGCTCCGGGCATTTGCTGAACAGCATGGGAGGAACTGGGAGAAATACCTTCCCCACCTGTTGTTTGCATACAGTGAGGTGCCCCAAGAGTCAACAGGATTTCCCCCCTTCAAACTCTTATATGGACGCCAGGCACGTGGGCCCCTAGACTTGATCCATGAGGACTAGGAAGGCAAGCACATCACCCAAGGAACTCCCATTATGGATTATGTACTTAGGTTTAGAGAAAGGCTGAAGGAGCTTATGGGGACAGCCCAGAGCAACCTGGCAGCTGCCCAACAGAAACAAAAGGTGTGGTACGACCACAAAGCCAGAGCTCACTTGTACATGGTGGATCAGGAAATCATGGTCCTTATTCTGGTCCAGAAAGACAAGCTGCAAGCTGAGTGGGAAGAACCGTACAAAGTGGTTAGAAAGGTAAATGACGTGAACTACATTGTGGAGTTACCTGACAGAAGACAGTCTGAAAGGATGTACCATATCAACATGATGAAGCTATATGCAAATAGGGCTGACATGGTGTTTGCAGTGTGTAGTCATGGGGAGGGGACAGACGAAGGAGACACCCTTCTGGATTTGCTTGAAGAAAGTAAGTGGGAGTCCTCTGTAGAGGCAGTAAAATTGTTTCCCCAGCTGGCCCCAGACCAGGACCAGAAAGTAAGGGAGGTTTTAGCAGATTTTACCCCTTGTTTAGCACCAAGCCTGGACTAACCCCCTTAGTGACACATGATGTGGAGACAGGGACACAGACATTCATACGGTGAACAGCATATCGGGTATCAGAGGTTGTCTGAAAGTATATTAGGAGGGAAGTGGAGGAGATGCTGGATTTAGGAGTAATCCAGAGATCCCACAGTCCCTGGGCCTCACCCATAGTCCTTGTGCCCAAGCCAGATGGCTTAACTCATTTCTGTGTGGACTATCATGGACTGAATGCAGTCACAAAGTCTGATGCCCACATGATGCCCCAGATGGATGAACTCGTGGACAAGTTGGGAGGGGCGACCTACCTTACGACTATTGACCTGACCAAGAGGTATTGGCAGGTAGAATTGACAGACAGAGCTAGGGAGAGGTTGGCCTTCATCAGTTCGATAGGCTTATTTGAGTTTAAAGTAATGTCTTTTGGAATGAAAAATGCCCCAGCCACTTTCCAAAAGTTGGTGAACCAGGTGTTAAATGGTGCTGAAGAGTACGTCATGGTGTACCTGGATGACATTGTCATCTTTAGTACCAGCTGGGAGGAATACCTATCCCACCTTAGGGAAGTGCTGAGCAGAATACAGAGGGCCGGGCTCACTGTCAAAGCCGAGAAGTGCCAGGTGGCCATGGGAGAAGTGGCATAACTTGGGCATGTGGTAGACCGGGGACAGCTCCATCCTAACCAAATAAAGATAGAGGTGATCCAGGCATGGCCAAGACCAGAAACCCAGAAGCAGGTCAGGAGCTTTCTAGGGACAGCAGGGTACTACAGGAAATTTGTACCCAATTACAGTGCCCTGGCTGCTCCCCTATCTGACCTGACAAAGAAAAAGATGTCAAAGAAAATTACCTGGGGCCCAGCCTGTGAGGAAGCCTTTACCAGACTGAAGAAGTCACTGTGCAGTGCTCCTGTTTTGACAAGTTCTGACTATAACAAAACCTTTATAGTTCAGACGGATGCCTCAGACGTGGGTGTGGGGCAGTACTGAGCCAGACATCCAACCAAGAGACAGATCACCCAGTAGTGTACCTGAGCAGGAAGCTGCTTCCCAGAGAGCAAGCATACTCCATGGTGGAAAAGGAGTGTCTTGCCATAGTGTGGGCCCTAAAGAAATTTGAGCCATACTTGTATGGGCAGCATTTTGTTGCGTAGACTGACCATAATCCCCTGGTTTGGCTGATGCAGATGGGAAAGAACAATGGCAGATTACTAAGATGGAGTCTTGCTTTACATGAGTATGATCTAAAAATCGTACATAGGGCTGGAGCAAAGAACCAGAACTCAGATGGGCTGTCTAGGGTCTATGAGGAGTGAACTGATTTGGGAAGCTCATCTCATGTAGGGGACAGATCCCCCAAATTCAGCTAGGTGGGGAGGAGTGTGACATAGACAGCCAGCTCTGAGTGCTGTATAATTTTTTTTAATTTAAAATGTATTACTGTCTCTGCTGAAAAATTTGGTGCTCTTAGAATGACCTCACTCACCCCCCCCAGATGTTAGCTAAAAGATGAAAGCCATAAGAAAAATGCTGACAGCATGTGAGTTCACATACTCTCAGTTTTTAGAGACCATGTGTTACATGTAAGGCCTTAATTAAAGATCCTATCTGTCTGAGTTAATTACAACCATAGTTGCTATAACATATCCATTTTATGACATTGGAAGGAAAACCCAGGGTTATTACATAGACGTGCGAAATCATAAAGATGCTTTCATGTCCTGGAAGGAGGAAGCTTATAATGAGATCAAAAGAAGTGTCATTTGAAGGACATGAATTATGCTGAAGTTGCAGAATTTAATACTTTTGTATAAGATACATATTTGTTGTATACATAATCTGACAGAGGAGGAGCTAACTGACCTCACACAAAAATGGGTTGTCCCATACAGTTGTTTAAAGAATACTCTGTTTTACTTACACACTTTTACCTAGACTCTGACTGAGGAAAGATCTTTGGAGCACTTGTAAACAGATATTTATAAAGATTTAAAATCTAAGTACTGTAAGTAGGAATTTGCACTGTTTAAACCTTGTTTCTTTTAAAATATTTGTATGTCTGGTGATATAACATTTCTGTATTTTGTGCTTTCCATATTTTTAACTATTTTAGTAAAATTCTTTTTAGAACTTACTTGGTCTGCCTTTGACTTCTTTTTAGTTGTAAGAAAAGTATATGGTTATTGCAGATACTAAACATGAGCTTGAATGGCGGTACCAAACTGGAAAGAGAAGTGTTTTAAATCTGAGGTCTTTATTAAAGTTTTTAAGGGTTCATCTCTGTATACCTGGTTAGGTGCCCATAGGCAAAGATATCTGGCCCCCCGAAGACAGAAATATCTGAGCCTGTGCATTGGGTACGCTAGCAAGAGGTTCACAGTTTGAATCCCTCCAGAATTTGAGACCAAAAATTGATCCAAACTCACAAAAACAGACAAGAGGGTTACCTTATCTGTTACACTGTTCACAAGACTGCACTCAGAGGTTGGCACTTTGGGAGTAGAGGGCCTGACCTGCTGAGTGGGTTTGTGAAAGTACCTACCCATATCCTCTTACAGTCACGCCACACGCAGAATACCATATACCAGCTTAATTCTCTATTGTGCATGCAGTTAATAGTTACCACTAATAATATGCTAACAGACAATTTTAATCAACAACAACAATGAACGTTTTATTAATAGGGTAGGGGGAGTTGGAGATGTAAACATAGAACAGTGGATAGTAATTGATAAATCGATCAGCAAATAAACATAACAATGATAATGCTCACCCCCAGCAGTAACACTTATGCAAATTAGCCCACCTCCCCACTGTTACCAATGCCCCTAAAGAGTCTACGTGGGCACCCAGAGTAAGGTGCACGCCTGATTGTTTCCACAGGTTGGCTGGCGTTGGTGCACTGAACTTTAACAACAGTGCTTTTCTTTAACTGGATCTGATTTCCCAGCTCAGGGCAGGCCCTGCACTTACTCACAATACTGAAGTTCACAGCACAGGGTCTGAGCAGACTCAGCAGATGCTGATTGTCTTTGCTGATGTTGAGGCATTGAGTAGGAAAATGCTGGCAGCTGTAGAGCTGACGTGACATCTGGCAGCTTGTCCCCTTCAGGTGGTTGCAGGCTCTTGCAGCTTGTCACCTTCACGCTGTTCCTCTGTGGATGCTGGATTAGGTCACTCTCATGGACCAGGGCCACAGCACTCACCCCACATGTCAAAGGCTTCTAGTTTTCAGAGGCAAATGTTCAGCATTGCCTAGCATTATCAGTACTGGGCTGACTCCACAGACTGTCTTGGGTGGCATAGAGCTTCTTCCCAAATGTGGGTTTAAACAGTCTCTCTCTTTCTGCGTGCAGCAATCACAGCTTAGTGGCAGATTTAATACACTCTCTGGCAAATGGTGCATACAGTCTATATGCATGACTCCACGCTCTTTGGTAATAACCTTTAGTACTTTCTAGCCCTCCAGGCTGTTGAAACCAAGTGGGCTTCCCTCAGTGCTGTTCTCTGTCTCAGTGGAACCACTTTAAGCTCTATAATACTCAGTCCCCACCCGCATACTGACTGAGGGCTATTCTCAGGATGTTAAAGCTTTTCTCTCAGCTGAAACTGGGATTCTGGATTTCCTGGGAAGTGGAAGACTTTGACAAGTCTCTTGGCCACCACAACAGAAGCTGTGGGCCGACTTCACCAAAGTCTCTCTCTCTCACTCACTTACTCACTCACAGATCCCATCTCTTCTCGGGGAGCCTCAGCCACAACCTGCCAAGAGCAACTTTCTCCCTAACCATCTCAGAGGGAAAACACCACACCACATTGAGCAATATAGTTGTCCATCACAGAAATTAATATGCATTAGGATCCTTTGATCACTCATTGGTTGAGACTAATGATGCCAAGAACAACAATCACGCCCTCTACCCAGGAGCCATAGCTACAGTCCTTCGTGCTCCTTGATTGCTGATTGGATAGTGCAGGGTCAAGGATTGCAAAGATGACGTCCATGTAAACAATTTATAGAAACACCAAGTTTAAAGTCTTAATGCAGGAAAACTATTCAGTTTTAACACACAACTGTCCCATTGTCTGATAGCTACAGCAATACCCTGTTATCCAATTGTGGAATGAGCACTGATGGAGTCCCAGACTGCCTATCGCTAGCGCCGTAGTGTTAAGTCCCACTGCAGCTGGTAGAAACATTCACAACACAATCTTTAACATTTAAAGCAACAGTCTACATATTTACAGTTCACCCATTCATTTACTTAACACACTTTTGTTAACTTCATAATAGATGTGTCCAAACCCCTATACATGTTTCAGGATACCAGGAGTCAGAACACATTAAAGACATGCCCCGTTAGCCAACAGGAGCAATAATAACAGGAGCTAGGCAGCATCCCTAGCACAAGCTGTGCAGTGCCCAAAAATAGCAGAGCAGTAATTATTTACACAGCTCCCCATGCACTGGAGCAGTTAGGCTGCACAGGCTGACAAGAGTGTTTCCAACCACCAGGGGAACAGGGCTGGCAGGACCAGACACCAGGAGGTGAAAGTAGTAAGTCCTACCCACAGGGGGGATGTTACTCTCCCAGGCCTAAATGATTGGCATCCTCGCCAAGCCTTAGACGGGACCCAGTTCCAAAGGAAAATTAGCCAAGGCATTTTCAGACATTGTCAGACTGTCTAGACAGTTACTTTCTAGCTAGCATAGGTAATTAGTATCCTGCTGTAGACAAAGATTTCTATCCAGGCATAGCACAGTTGAAAATCACAGTACATTCGAATATTAAATGAGATGAGAAAACCTCTCACATGTTCAGATAGCTGAAAATACCTTCATACTGTAGAAAACATCTACAAGATAAAGTTAACATAGTACTAATACTTTGTAACAGTTTGTTACTGTACCACTTTTAGACTTTGAACACACTCTGGGGAATTAGGGTTCAAAAGTGCTCACCACAATTCTTGGCAAGGAATTGTTGGTAACATATATGCATTTATGCAACACATTCCTTTTTTTTTAATTAACCATGCTTTATTAATCTATCAAGATAACAATAACAAGAGTCACATGATGCTGTGCAGGGGATAGGACATGCTCATCGGAGCTCCGCTCTCTCGCTGACCCAAGCCGCTATAAACGCCCACTTATCCGGATTATTTTTCTGATATTACAAAATTAAAATAATCAGGTGTGCAGTGGTGGTGTTCATTCGATACCGGCTTTTCGATTTCTCTGCAAGATGTCTATGCAACAAGCAGCCGAGGAGGCCGTGCAGGAATCAGAAGCTAAGCACCCTCACCATAGTTCTTCTCCCCAAAGCCCTTCAGAGGAGCTCTCGCCCTCACACTTTTATTCAGAGCTAGCCACCATTAAAGAGACTTTGCTGAAACTAATTGAAGACGTAGCAGACTTCAAACTAACGCATACCCAGCTAGCCCGCAGGGTTACAGATGCAGAAGCTAGAGTAGCCTCTGTGGAAAGAAAACAAGACAAGATGGAACCTGAGGTGGTGGAAATAAAAACGGCTTTAAATAAGCTGGAAGATCGCTTGGAAGATCTGGAAGGAAGAAATAGGAGGAACAATTTGGTGCTGATAGGTCTGCCCGAAGGGGAGTAAGGCCCTAACACAATACAGTTCTTACAGCATTTTTTGAAGAAAACTGTGGGTCCCTCCCCGAACGGTCCGGAATTTATTATAGAAAGGGCACATAGATTACTAAGGGCAAAATATGCTCCAGCCGACCCACCTAGGCCTATTATTTTTAAGCTGCTAAACTACCTAGACCGGGAATTCATGCATAAGGAAGCCAGAAAACTATCAGCCATCCTGTGGGAAGGAAAAAAATTGAGGCTGGTTCCAGATTTAACACTAAAAACCCACCAGCTGAGGGCTTCCTTTCCTCCTATTACTTCCAAGCTGTGGGCAGCAGGCATAAAAGCATCATATTATACCAGCTAAATCTGGAAGTCTTCTTAAAAGAAGGAGCCAAACGTTTCAATACTATAGAAGATGCTTTAAAAACTCTGAGGAAAAATTATCCTGATTTATTTCCTAAGTGAGGAAATTCTGATTTAGCTGTATGAGGACTTAAAAAGTCTGCTTTAAAGAACATTCGAGAAGGACAGAGTATTATTGCATTGTATAATGACTTACAGGCAGTTCTGCTCTATTGGATGCTTGTCAGAGGGGAACACGTAATTCTCTAAGCAGTAGGGGCAAAGCTTATTTATAAAGGCACCATTGTATATATTCTGGTTGACTTTAACTATCTTTTTTTTAATTACTCTCAGGCTGAGTTACGAAGAAGATGCGATGGCTGTTATAGTTTGGTTTGTCCACTAGAGGGTGCCAAATGCTTCTCTCTCTCAGGGAAAGTGCTTATTCCTGGTTTTCTCAAGGATACTACCTTAGTTATCGGTCCCATAGTTATTCTATTGTTTCCCTCTCTCAATTCTGGTTTCTGCGACGATTCTGGATTCACCTTTGGGTAATTTTTTACACCTTATTTCGTTCTGGGTCCATGGGGTAAGATATACAGTTTTCTGTCTCTACAGATCATTTGTGACATCGAGCAGCACCCCCATGGGAAAGAAAGGATTCAATAGAAGGGAGTCATAGCTGTGTCTATTTAGTCCTATGCTGTTTTGCTGTTTTTTTTTTTTACTGTTTATTGTTTAGTCCCTTTCTTGCCACCCTAGCTAACCACTTGGGCATAATTGACAATACGTATTGTCACTTTTGAGGAGTGCTTTTCATAGTTCAGGTGGTAACTGGAGACTGAGGTCTAAACTATGTTTGTAGGCCAATAAACATTTTATGGATGCCACATATTTTGGGGAACGGCAGGGTCCCTTAGGGGAACTTAATCCTTACTACGATCCCAGGTTTCCCCTATACGGGTATCTAATGCTCTGCAAGTCTCTTGTTTACCGTTTATAAATGTTAGGGCTCCAACTAAGGCCAGCTTATGTAACTAGCGATTACCTTTCCTGTATAGTATAGGGCTAATTCTCCTTATGTTTTTCTCGGGACTCTAGTTGCCTAATTAAGGTTGGGTGTGACATACACCACCCCTTATGTTGTATTATTCTTTTTAGACAGAGAGATCTTGCAGAGACTGGAGGATGGTGGGCGTGTCACAAGTTTTTTCCATGCCCTTTGCCAGTTCGGAGGCTGGGGAGGGAATAGAGTGGGCTCTCTCCTTTGTGAGTGTCATGGACCATGAAGCTAGGAGGAGGTTTAGGGACTGGGTAAGGAGATTTGTATATAGTTCTAAAAATTTGAGTGTTAGTTTAATTGTGTGCATTTGGGGGTTATTTTTCAGATATTTTGTTTGTTTTTTTTTGGGGGGGGAAGCAGAACAGGCCTTTTATCCTTTTTTAATACATGGCACAATCAAGGATTAAGCTATGCCCAATGGCTTGAATATTTTTTCATGGAACATTAAGGGAGGGAAAGATAATAAGTAGAAATACATCATTTTAAATCATCTAGCCAAATATGACCCTGCAATAGTGTTTCTCCAAGAAACGCATATCCTTTCTGACCAGTTAAAGTGCTTTAACAAGAGTTGGGTAGGCCAAGTTTTTGGAGTGGGATTTAGTTCTAGTAAGCGCGGGGTGGCCTTGTTGCTAGCCAAAAAAACTACGTTTTACTCCTGGTGGAGTCTATTAATGATCCTGAGGGGAGGTTTATTTTTGTTGTTGGCAGATTGGGCAGCTTTAACATAGTATTGGGATTAGTTTATGGCCCTAATGTCGAAACCCCTTCCTTTTTTACCCAGTTAGCAATGGTACTGGCTCCCTTTTTGCAATTCCCCATTATAATTGGAGGTGACTGGAATTTAGTTCAAGCAAATGATCTGGACCATACCTATCTTAAGGGAATGGGACTATCTTCAACTCAAAAAGCTTTAAGGGAATTTATCTCCTCCCTGGGTCTTTTTGACCCTTGGAGACTACTTAACCCATCAGAAAAAGAGTTTACTTTTTTTTCTCCAGTACACAAAAGTTACTCTCGTATCGATTACTTCTTAGTAAGTCATCAGCTAATTCCATGCATGACTGATTCCAAAATACTAGCTCGAGTAATTTTAGACCATTCCCTAATATTTGTCCAAGTGGAAGTACCCAATGTCCCTATCAGGTCGCACACGTGGTCTTTAAATAACAAACTATTAAAGGATAAACTAATCATTACAAAATTCCAACATTTTCTGGAGGATTCCATTAAGGTTAATTACAGCTCAGTCTCAGCTGTGGATCAGGTCTGGGCAGCTTTAAAAGCTACCTGGAGGGGGGAACTTATAAGTATTGCCACAGTGCAAAAAAAGAAACAGATCAGTCAAATGAATAACTGTCTGCAGAGAATTAAGAGCCTGGAAAATAAAGGTGTGGATAAACTTTCATCTCCAGAAGACCTAGAACTGTCTAGGTTAAGAGTACACTATGAAAGTATATTGATGGAGAAGGTGGAGAGGTCAGCTTCTTTTTTAAAGGCTTCTTATATTGACCAAGGTAGTAAAGCAGGTAAATTACTTGCTTGGCAGTTAAAGCAACAATCAGCATCAAAATGGATCGCAGCTATTAGACATCCCCAATCAGGAGCTTTGGTGGTTAGTCCACCAGAGATACTAACCCTGTTTAAGGAGTACTATGAGGCATTATACTCTCTGGACCCGGTATTGGGGGATCATTTTGAGAAAATGCTAGTATTTCTGGAGAGAGCTGACTTACCCACCTTATCCAGTGATAGCCAGACTAGATTAGTAGCCCCAGTCACAGGGAAGGAAATTTCATCAGTGATCAATTCTCTAAAACCAGACAAGGCACCGGGCCCAGATGGGTTCACAGGCCTATTTTACAAAACTTTAAAAAAAAATCTCATTCCTCTGTTGTTACAGCTGTATAAGTATTGGGGCTCCTTCCCAGTTTTGGATCAGTCATTATTTGAAGCCAGAATAATCCTCTTACCCAAGCCGGGGAAGGACCATTCAGTGATCAGTAATTATAGGCCTATCTCTTTGCTAAATATTGATGTTAAAAGATACATAAAAATTCTGGCTAACTGGTTGGGGGGAGTATGGGAGTGTCTACTAAGTCCTGAACAAGCAGGTTTCGTGGCTGGGCGCACTTCTGCGGATCACTTCAGGAAATTGTTCCACCTGATTTCTGCATCTGGGAACCCTGAGCTGGAAGCAGCCTTGATGTCCCTAGATGCAGAAAAAGCATTTGATAGGGTGGAGTGGAGATACCTGTTTGAGGTGCTATCAAAATTTGGCATACCGCAATCCTTTATTGATCAAATTCAGGTTTTGTATCACTGCCCATCAGCACGATTGCAATGCAATAACTATATTTCTGAGGTCTTTCCACTTCATCGAGGTACCCGACAAGGTTTCCCTCTCTCCCCCATCTATTTAGTCTATACATAGAACCCCTAGCCAGAGTTCTCAATGTGGACCCAGGGATAAAAGGTATCCGATTAGACCACCTGGAATTTAAGTTATCCCTATTCACTGATGATCTGCTTTTTCATATTTTGAGCAGTAGGCAGTCCCTCCCCCACGCCCTCCAAATTATTTCTCAGTTTAGTGAATTTTCAGGCTATAAACTTAACAAAAATAAAACCTTGGTATATTCCTTATCTCCTCTTCTTATGAGAGAATTAATTTAAAATATGGGCCTTCAATGGGAGAAAAAATACTTATCTGGGTATCAAAATCTTTAAAGATTTTTCTACTCTCAAGGATCTCAATCTAGACCCGCTGTTAAAATCAACTAAAGATCTGGTGAGATGGAACAGTTTACCGTTAACATTCTGGAGGAGGGCCAATGTCCTCAAAACGTCTATTTTGCCCAGATTTTTCTATCCATTTAGTAACCTTAACATCTACCTCCCTAAATCCTTTTTGTTTTCGCTTCAGAGGATTTGTTCGGATTTTGTTTGGAAAGGGAAGGCTCCACGTAGGGCCTACAGAAAACTTACCCGTCCTAGGGCATTGGGGGGGCTTCAACTACCTGACTATTATATTTACTATCTGGCATGTCATGCTAACAGATTTTTACATTGGTTTACATCTTCGACCAGCATAGTGGAGAGCCCCCCATGGCTGGTCTTAGACAACCAACAGGCCTGTTCTAGTAATATGGCCCTGGCAGCTTTATTGTTTAACCCTTGGTCAAATATTCCATTAAAAATCAGGAACTCTCCCCTAGGGTGGGATGTGAGAGCTTTACATCAGTTATGCTCTTTGCTTCAAATCTTTACTACAAAAGACCTGAAGCAACCCTTACTTAATAACCCAAATTTAAAAATAGAAAAGAAAGCAATTGAAACTTTTTTTGGAGGATCCCACAATGAGGTATGCCTTGCTGATTTTGTTTCAACTAAATCGGTCCTATCTACTCCCATTCTGCAAACAAAATTTATGGTGCTTCTAAAAAGCCAGTTTCAGCTGCTTCAAATGCGTCAGTGTATTAAACATTTTCTGGGTAAACTCCCTTGGTCGGACAGCGCGGGTGTAGTATTAAACAATCTTTGGTTAATCTCTAAGGGTCGGAAAGCGATAGCTAAACTGTACAAGGGAATCATAAACCATGCGGTGTCAATGGTTTCTCCTAAAGCTTATTGGAAAAATAATTACAACAAGGATTTTCCAAATAAAATATGGGAAAAGATCTGGACGGATAACTATTTTTTAATCAAACAAGACCGTTTAAGAAACATTCAGTTTCATAACCTCCACAATTTATACTTTATGCCTGCTAAACTATTTCAGATAGGGAGGCTGACTTCAGCAGAATGCAAAGAATGTGGCTCTGAGTTAGTTACATTACATCATAAACTGTGGTTGTGCCCTAAAATAGCTAATTTCTGGAACATGGTCAAAAAGGGGGTTGCGTCTTATCTTAAAATTGCCCCGTACTTTAATGAGGACACTTGTCTGCTAGGTATGTATTCATCGATCCCTACCTATTCCCAAAAAGTGCAGTTAGCATTGGTGGTTACAGTCACTAAATTAGTAATACTTAGACACTGGAAGGTGGAATGGGAACCTTCATTTGGTGAATGGTGGGCAGAATTTCTTACTGCTCTAAATGCAGAAAGGTGTGTAGCCTGGTTCTCCCACTCTGGTGAGAAGTTCCATGAGTGCTGGGGTGAACTTTTTTCAATTCTTAAAGATAAATTTGGTTATTGAATCATCACCCACCAATCCCTTCCCCCCTTCTCTTTATTAAGGCTTTTGATCCTTCTGGTATATGAGTATTTTCGATGTTTACTGTGCAAGATGACCCCTTCTCTAGGGAGAATAATATTTTTAAACTTTATAGGGGGGCATGGCAACTTCCAAGGTGTCCCTTTCAACTTACCTCTCTAATATACAAACAGGTTTTCCTTTATCTTACTTTCCATATTCCCTCCCTTTCGTTACATTTTGTGTAGGATTGGTTAGAGTTGTGCCATAAACCTTTACTCAGATCTCTCTCTTAGGACCCTTATATGGGCCTATACGGATAATAGAATACCAGATATGGATGAATTTCAGTTACCTTAAAGGGACTGCTGTTGGTAGGGGGGGGTTCTTTTCCTTTTTTCCCTTCTGGGAGGTGGGAGGGTTTGTTTTGTTAAATTTGGGGTCTTTTCTTTTCCCTTTCCCTTTTTTTTTCTGTTTTCTTTTATGTTGTTTATCTTATTGTAATGTGTACAAGTCTGTGATTGCCTAGTCAAACTTGAATGGCATTTTATGACTTTGTCTAATTTATAAGTTATGTGAACTTGTTTTTGTTCTAAAAATGAAGTTACTTGCAAAAAAAGATAACAATAACAACAACAACAAAAATGACAATAACATCAAAACAAACAATAAACATTAAGCTCTACCCACCCAACATCCCTCCACTCTCCCACCTCATCCCACCCAACAGCAGAGAGACATTAATTCCACACCGAGAATAACTCACACAAAGGATGCAGTCATACCTACAAATGGAGTAAGAAAAGAACAGTAATCACTAGGGGAGACTGGGGACTGCATGCAAGGTGTAAAGAGTGTTCAGTTTACCCCAAATTTGATTGAACAACAGTAATCAGTTATGCACATCTGCAATCAATCATTAAGTTCTAAGATTAGAAAGAAGTTCCTGCAGCCACTCCATGTAGGATAAACTCACCGAGTCATGTCAATGACGTAAAACCAGGTTTTTAACTGATAAGGAAATTAGAGCTGGAAAGTATCTGCATTCCCTCACTCCCACCTTGGCATAATCACCCACTATGCAAATTTCTGGAGATAAATGATCACTAATTCCTAATAAGGGGTCTGCCCTTTTGCCAATAACTGCCCATAAGGAAGCTACATTAGGACATTCCCAGAAAACATATAAGGGGGTGCCCTCGCCCTGTGCCCTCTCCCTGCCCACATCTCACACAGACAGATGATGGAGCTCTACTCATTTTGAATAATTTAACCAGAGTGTAGTATAAATTATTCAAAACTTGGAATTGCAAAGTCTTAAATGATCCTGCGTGACATAGGTGTAGTTATTCTTCCATATCCTGCACCATTCAAAAGAGGACTGTGGAAATTGTGAATTCCAATATTCAGAAACACCATCCACAGGTGGGTAGGCTTTGGTATACAGGCAGTCATATAGCTTAGAGACTGAATGGGACAAGTTGGCCAAATCAATGAGTGACTGCAGAAACTCACTCGCATTAGGGTTGTCAAAATTTGCCACAAAACTTTGCATCACCACATGGTGGAGCTGATACACCTTAAAAATGAAGTGGTTATCTAGCTGGTATTTCTGCATTATGTCTGATAAGGAGAGGCAAACTTCATCCCTAAGTAGATCACAAACTTTTACCTCTGCTAGCTGAGGTAGCCAGGCAGGGGAGACAGGCTTACCACCAATCCTGAAATTCAGGTTTCAAAAAATCAGCTGTGAAACATCTTTCTTATGTTTATATTTCAAAAAAGCACATAGTTGAGCATGTACTTTAATTGAAATTGCAATCATAGAGATATGCAGCTTACCCAGCAAATCACTGAGGCCTACATGCAACATAGTAGAGGGAGACACCCCAGAGGAAGCAATCATGTCCCGCTCCAAGGAGAGCCAGACTGGGACATACGGAGAAGAGCCAACCCCAGAAGGTGAGAAGCATCACCTTAAATGCTTGCTTGCATGGCTGGCCCAATAATACATTCTGAGATTAGGCAGCTGAAGCCTCCCCAGGTCCTTGGGTGCCACCATCTGCCATCTTGTAGTACGCCCTTCTCGGAGGTTTACTTAACCAGACAAAGTCTGCAATTATGGCATGTATCCATTTGAACCATGATGGAGTAACCAAATTTTCAACAGGTTATGAGGATAGAAAAGCTGGGGCAATATATCCATTTTAACGAGGCTAATACATCCCCAAAGAGACATGGGTAAAGCCTTCCATCAAGAAAGATCCTGCTGCACTACACAGACTAACTCTACCAGATTGAGCTGTTTCATCACTGCATCACTTCTAGAAAGGTAGATCCTGAGGTATGTAAGATGTTTAGGGGACCAGGACAGACCTAAATCAAGTATATCTGCTCTCAGAACTCGAGCATTCAGAGGCATTACCACAGACTTTCCTAGATTAAGTTTATAATTAGAAAAAGAGCTATAACATTGATGGCCTCCAGAACAGCAAGGATGGAGGTGTGGAGGTATGACAGATGGAGAAAAATATCATTGGCATATGCAGACAGCTTCAAATCCCAGTCCCCAGCCCATACTCACTGAATACTGGGGTTTTCCCTTATTTTAATGAGCAAGGGTTCAAGACACAAGTTAAATAGCATTAGAAAATGGGGTTTTTCCTTGCTGGACTCTGATTGGCCAGTACCCCTAAGAAAGGGGTACATTAACTTTCAATAGATGACCAGCAAGGAAAAACTCCTGGTCAGCTGACCAAAACACCAGCTGAGATATCAAAGTACCGCATCGTCAAAGTATTCAAACCTGGTGAAGCGATGAAAAATCATCTGGCACCTCAAAAATGTCCGACAACTAACCTGTCAATTTTAACTTGCTCAACATCCTAAAAAGAAACAGGGTACTCACCGAGGATGACGAATGTCAACCGGAGCCAAAAATAACTGAACCTGATGAAAAAAAAAAGCAAAAGTAAGTGAGCGTTTGTGGCGCTAAGTGACACACAGCTAGACACCATAGAAAGCGAGCGGCAAGAGCTTAACACAGTAAAAAATACCAAGTGGGCAATTTCAGTTTTTGAACAGTGGGCTGACCATAATAAAATTAAAATCGAGTGGCAAACAATAAGTTTTGAAATCCTGAACGAATACCTCAGGCGCTTCTACGCCGAGGTCCGTACAACAAGTGGGTCTGAGTACTCCGTGGCCGGCTACTGTGCTCTGCGAGCAGGCATAAATTGCCACTTAGGCACCACGGACATTAGAAGGCCTGTAAGCATCATCACTGACCCGGTGTTTAAATATTCTAACAACGTCCTGCAAGCTGTGTTAAAATGGCTTCAAAAGCAGCACAAAGTTACCTCAACTCACTACCCTGCAATCACAGAAGCCAACCTAAACAAGTTACGTGCCAGTCCAGCCCTCGATACCGAAACCACACCTGGGCTAGTGAAAAAAGTGTGGTTTGATGTTCAACTACACATGGCCAGGCGTGGCAGGGAAGGACTGAGAGAGTTAACCAGAGACAGTTTCCTTCTAAAAGAAGATGAAGCAGGCAATCAGTATATCACCTTAAGCCACAATCAGGAAACCAAAAACCACAAAAATCCTCAGGAAATAAATAAAGAAAATACCAGAGATTTCATCTTCGAGCAGAGAAACAGCCCACTCTGCCCTGTCACCTAGTTCTTAAAATACCTTGAAAAGTGCCCACCTGACACCACAAGTTTCTACCTCCACCCCAAATGCCTACCACAAGAAAAGCTGAACCATCTAACCTACTGGTACAGCAAAGAAGCAATGGACAAAAATTACTTAGGATCCTTGATGCCCAAATTAAGTGAAGAAGCAAACCTCTCTCAGCGGTATGCTAACCATAGTATACATGTTACAGCAGTGCAGCTCCTCTCGCAAGCAGGTCTAACAACGAAGGAAATCATCGCAGTTACCGGGCACCGATCAGTGCAAAGTCTCACCACGTACTGGGCACCATCCACATCTGATCGAAAAGCGTGGAGCTCTATATTAAGTGCACCAAATGGAAATCGGAACAAAGACTCCTCATCTGAAGCACCAGAACAGGACAAGAATCAGCAAGCAAACCAGACCACTTGCAGCAGGCTGCCACCTACAGACGGCTCATCGATAGGAACAAGCAACATTTTCCAGCCCTTCAACTGCACATTTAACAGCCCAATCCAGTTCATTACCTACCAAAAATAAATGAAACCCTCACCAATTTCTTGTTTTGTCCACACCATTATGTTAACAGTTTAAAAAACGTGGTTTACCAGCATTTATGTTCATTTGAAGTGTCCCAAAAAGGGACTATTTTTTCTTCAACACAGTTTTACTCATTAAATTAAAAGCAATAAAAAGTATTTATTATTTACACTGCAAACCTTGACTCTGTCTATTTATTGTGCAAGACCCCCATTTTCATGTAATAATGCCTTCCAGAATTAAGCGGTATGGGCAATTCAGACTGTCCCGGGGTTATGGGCCTCCGCCTGCGGCGCGGCTCATTACACCCTGGGTGGTCCAATGTCTTGCAATACCTCCCTGTCGACATGTCTTGCATGGTGACAAGGACATCCCTACCTACTGCCTGACTGTAAAGGAAGAGAAGAAGAGAACAACCCATTGCAATATTTGTTTAAAAGTTGATAACCGGGAAATGCACAATAAGCCGAAGCTCCTTTCCAGGTGTGACCCAGGGGGAGGAGGTAACAGGAGGGTGACAGATAAAACAGCAAATATAACACAATAGCAGGCAATGACAAAAAATATACAGATCAGGTAAAAAAAAAGTACAGTGATATATGACTAGAAAAACTATGTACAATCATATAAACTTGGAACCTATGTAGAGAAAGATACAAAATGTAAAACTGTATACAGTAAATACAAAGAAGAGTGTAGCTATTGTACAGTGGTTTGTCCTAGAAAGAATTGGAATTGAGCAATATTATGGTCGTAGGCTAGGAAGGGGTGCAGCTGCAGGAGGTGACCGATGTTGGTCTGAGTAAGCTCTTGAGATAGTGGAAGGAGGGTGAAAGATGGGTTGGGAGGGGAAGGTTATTCCAGAGGGAGGGAAACTTGTGGGAGAAAGGGAGTTTACCAGCTGAAGTTCTGATAGCAGGGAGAGAAAAGGTACGGGCACAGCTAGACTGAGAGTTATATGGAGAGGGAGATGCAGGGGAGAGAGGAGAGAGGTAAGGTAAGTAGGGAGGGACTCAAACCAGTACTTGGCAATGAAGGTAGAGCAGTGAGAGGAGCACCTCTGTGCAAGTCACTGGAGAGAGAGAGAGAGGGCGGAGTATAGGTCACAGTGGTGAGTTAGCGGGGGAGAGTTGGAGGCGAACCGACAAAAAGCATGGAATAAGACATCCAGTTTAGCAGGAGAGGTGGCTGGGGCAGCACTGAAAACTATGTCGGGATAGTCAAAGGCAGGGATGATCCATTTGACTAATAGGTCATGTCTTAAGGGGAGGGACTGGCTGGCTTTGTGCCGATGGAGCAACTCAAGTTTAGGGCACAGCTTGGTGTGGAGTGTACTGAAGTGAGAGGAGAAATCAAGAGATGGGTCAAGCCAGACACCCAGGTATTTGTAGGTGCTGACATTGTTGAGAAGGGTATCCGCTGCTGAAGAGAAAACACGTAGTGAGGGAAGTTCTGCAAGTTTTTGTTTGGAGCCAATGATCATGGCAATGGTTTTCTTGGTGTTCAGTTTAAGGCAGTTGGCATCAAACCAAGGTGTGACTGCTGAGAGGTCATGTTGAAGGGGGGGATTGGGCAGCTTGAATGGATGGGCCAGATAGGAAAAAGACAGTTTCATTCACATACATGTGCATGCTGAAGAGGGTGCATACAGAGGGAAGGTCATTGATGAAGAGGGAAAAAACAACCAGCCCAAGAATAGAGCCCTGAGGTACACCGGCCAGGATGGGAAGGGAGGGAGGTGAGATGTTGTTGATAGTGACTGATTGGGAGCAGCCTGATAAATAGGAATTGAACCAGGACACAGAATCAGGGGATAGGCCAATGAAGCATAGTTTAGAAATTAGAAGGGAGTGGGAGACAGAGTCAAAGGCCTTGGCTAGGTCAATGAATATAGCTGAGGTGATATGGACAAGATCCAAAGCAGAGTGGATGGCGGTGAAGCAGAGTAGGGAGAAGGTGGTGGAATGGGACTTTCTGAAGCCAGACTGGTATGGAGAGATGGTATTGGATGTGGAGATAAAATTATTGAGCTGGTGGGGGATGAGGGATTCTGGGACTTTAGCAAAGGTTTGTAGGAGGGACATGGGGCGTTAGTTGCACTAGAGAATGAGTAAAGGGACTTAATCCATTTAATAAATTGAGCTGGGAAACCAAATCTTTGCAAGGTACAGGACAAAAATTGCCAGTCCACCCTGTCAAAGGCCTTCTTTGCGTCCAGAAATACCAGAGCTATGGGGTGCTCAGCATCCCTTGACGTGGAGAAGATATGGGCCAACTTCTGGAAGAGATCGAAGGACGAGCGATTGGTCATAAATCCCACCTGCTCAGGGCCTGTAAGTGAGGGTAAAACTTTGCCCATCCTGTCGGCTAAGATTTTTGCTAAAATCTTTATGTCAAAATTTAAAAGGGAAATTGGTCTGTAACTTGGTATGTTATCCAGAGCTTTGTCTGGTTTATGAAGAAGCACAATTAAAGCTTCCAAGAGAGATTTGTCCAAGTGTTCGCCAGAGAAAATGCAATTATATAACCTATACAGCCAAGGCACCAGTTTGTCCGCGAACCTTTTATAAAAATTAAGTGAAAACCCATCTGGCCCTTGTCTGTCAGGAGTGTCTTTATGGCCACTAAAATTTCATCTTCTGTAATTGGAACTGTCAGAAAATGCTCTGGGCTTCAGACAGGACTGGGAGTGGGATGGAATTTAGATAGTCATTCACCGACTGAGGGGAGGGACTAGCGGGTATTTGACTATACAGAGCATGGTAATACTGTTCCTACTCAGCCACAATATCTCTAGGCATGGTTTTAAGGGATCCGTCCATAGAGGACTTAATGGCATTAATAAGCTGTGAGGCTTCCTGCTTATGGACCCTCAGCACAAACAACTGACCAGCCTTTTCCCCTTGATCAATATATTTGGCATTGGTCTTAAGTATGGCAAATTCGGCCTCCTCATGCAATAACTCTGCATATTGGTAATGCAATGTCAGGACTTCCAGACGAGTAGAAGCAGGGGTAGCTAATGAAAGATTTTTCTCCAGATCCCTGATATGACTCAGTAGGTCAAGTGCCACTTTTTCCCTCTTATGCTTCCTGATGGAGGCTAAGCATACAAAATCCCCTCAAAGACAACACTTCAGGGTCCCCCATTCCCCGTCTGATTTATCCACCGAGTTCTAGTTAGCAGAGGAGAACGCATCAATATTCTCATTGATATGTGCCTCCAACCTTTCATCTTGAAGCAGTTGATTAACTTCCATATAGTTCCCTTCTCTTGCAGGGGTACAAAGGTAAGTTTGCACCAGACCGAGGAGTGGTCCAAGATAACCCCAGGGACTATCCCACATCCGATTACCCCTGCCAGGGATGACCGACTGATAAAAAAATACTCAAGCCAGGACAAGGAACCATGAAGTGGGGAGCAAAATGTAAATTATTTTAGTTCCAGATTTAACACTGTCCAGGAGTCACACATACCAAAACAAATCAACCATGTCCCTACATGCTGATACGGGGACAGACCCACCCAGTTTCTATTCAATTTATCCAGGTCTGGTGCAAATGAGAGATTCCAATCACCCCCCAGAAGAATAGAAAGAGATGGAAAAGGAGACATGAGAGAAACTAACTCCATAAAAACACAGGGTGTAGCAACATTAGGTCCATAAATACAGCCTAGTAGCACCCCCTACATGATTCAAGATTCCTCTAAGGAAGATAAAACTCCCTCCTGGGTTCCTCAAACATTGCAGACATACAAAAGACACTCTTCAACTTGGAAGAGAGCACAGAGCTTGGAAAAAAGCGCACACAAAAAAAAATGAGGTAGAGTGGGATTAGTACAAAAAGCAACTCAATAAATGTAAAAAGTTGATTAAACAAGCCAGGAACATATATTAAAATAATAAAATTGAAAATGTAACTCATCCAAAGCAGTACTGGAATATAATATGAGATATGGACAATTACAGTATAACTAATCAAGGGATAAAAATGTAAAATGACAGAGGGGGAATTATTAGACTCAAAAACTGTGACCCAAGTATCAAATCATTATTTCATTACACTGTCTGATATTGACATCCCACATGGTAGTTTAAGACAAGCAGAAACAGCTAAAATAGGAGGAGAAGAAACAAATTATTTCCTGTTTTATTTCAGGAAAATAACCATAAAAGAAGTTACAGGTCAAATTAAAAAACTCAATCCCAAAAAATCATATGGTTTATTTTGTTTTGTATTATTTCTTTTCTCCCCTACTTGCATCCACTCCAGCCTGTCCTTCCGGTGAGCCAAGGCATCTACCGACCCGTCCTGTCCCCCGAGCCTCTGTTCTCACATGACAGCCATCTCCCTGGCTTATCCCTTTTGTTGGATGGGTCCCCCTCTTCTGAGTGGGAAGCACCAGCCAGGGAGATGAGACCAGCACATCATCTTGGTCCAGGGAGACGCTGCTGAGGCGGAAGGCTGCAGAGACATTGAAGGGCTCGGAGAGCCAGGCAGCCATCATCCAGCATGACATGGAGCATTTTTCATGCTTTTCTATGTACGTCCCTCCTTCACCATCTATAAGTGCTCCTGGTCTCCACCAGAGGCCCCTGCTGACCGATGACTCCCCAGCCCACCCCCAGGACAGAAGAGCAGTTCCTACGGGTGCTCAATCCTCTCCTGCCCCTGCTAGCCCCCGGTGACCTGAGTCTGTTACCGAACCCAGGTTGCCAGCGTGGGGCCAAGTAAGGTGCCCATGCCTCAACCCTCTATGCCACTGGGCAGCCAATACGGTTTAGATAAAATAGAAGTAACATTCCTGAGGGATGCAAAAGGCATACTTTCGCCAGTCTTAACAGACTTATTTAATCAAAGTTTTCAGAAGACTGGAGAAGGGCTCATGTGATCCCGCTCCACAAGAGTGGTAGCAGGGAGGAGGCAGGGAACTACAAACCAGTCAGTCTTACCTCAGTAGAGGGCAAGATTATGGAGACACTCCTTAAGGAAAGGATAGTGCAACACCTGGAATCCACAGGAGCACAGGATCCAAGACAGCATGGGTTTACAAAAGGAAAGTCCTGTCAAACTAATCTCACAGATTTCTTTGATTGGGTAACCAGAGTGGTGGAACAAGGGGGAGCAGTTGATGTCGCCTACCTTGACTTCAGCAAAGCTTTCAATACTGTTCCACATAGAAGATTGATTAATAAGCTGAGTAGGCTCGGGGTGGGTCAGTAGTTAGTCAACTGACTGGCAAACTGGTTGATGGGCAGAAAACAGAGAGTGGTGGTAAATGGTATACAGTCAGAAGAGATGCAAGTCACAAGTGGGGTACCTCAGGGATCAGTCCTGGGGTGAGCCCTCTTCAATATCTTCATCATTGACATTGCAGATGGACTGGAGGGTAAGGTTTGTCTGTTTTCAGATGACACCAAGATCTGCAACAGAGTTTATGATCCAGATGGGGTGGGCAGAATGAAAAGAGATCTGGACAAACTAGCAAAATGGTCGGAAGAGTGGCAACTGGGGTTTAACTCAAAGAAGTGCAAGATCATGCACATAGGGAAGAGAAACCCTGAATCCACCCATAGACTGGGAGGGGAGTTGCTGGCAGTCACAAGGGAAGAAAGAGACTCAGGCATCATCATCACCGATGACCAGAAATCATCCAAGCAGAACACTAAAGCAGTAGGTAAGGCTAGGGGGATGTTAGGGTGTATTAGTAGGGGTATCACAAGTCAGAAGAGGGAGGCAATAATCCCTCTTTACAAGACACTGGTTAGGCCCCATCTGGAGTACTGCATGAAGTACTGGAGGCCACACCTTCACAAGAACATTAACCAAATTGAGGCAGGCCAGTGAAGGGCAACCAAAATGGTGCAGGGACTGCATCAGAAAACATATGAGGACAGATTGACTGAACTCAATATGTATACCCTAGAGCAAAGGAGGGAGAGGGGTGATATGATCAAAGCATTCAAACACCTTAAGGGCTTTAACAAGGTGAAAGAGTCTAACATGTTTCAATATAAGAAAAATAGCAGGACAAGAAGACACAGCATGAGATTAGAGGGAGGCTGATTAAGGGGTAATGTGAGGAAGTTATTTTTCACAGAAAGGGTCATGGATGCATGGAACAGTCTACCTCAGGAAGTGGTGGATATGAATGCAGTGCAGGGCTTCAAACAGGTATGGGATAGTCATAAGGAGGGAGCAATACAGATGAGTATGAATAAACAGGCCATTGACAGAGCAAAGGCCGATGACACATTTATAAGGTAGAAAAGCTATGAGCAGACTGGATGGGCCTTGCAGTCCTTATCTGCCATCAACTTCTATGTTTCTATGTAAGTTTAATGGAGAATACATTCCAGGAAGCATGGAAGACAGCAAAAATTGTTCCAGTCTTCAAAGGTGGTGATATGAATGGCCCCTCAAGTTACAGGCCAATTGCTATCCTCTCCATCCTCCCAAAACTGATGGAGCAGATGGTATATAACCAACTTTATGAGTATTTGGAAAAATACTCTAAAGCCACAAAATTCCAACATGGTTTTAGGGCAGGGTATTCAATGGGCAACATGCTTATGGACCTCATGGACAAGGTGGCAGCTGCCTAGATGCAGGGGAGTCTGCAGGCACGGTGTTCATTGACCTGTCCAAAGCCTTTGATTTAGTGGACCACCACATTCTTTTTGAGAGTATGGAGAGGATTAGAATGTCGTTAAGAACAATATAGTGGTTTAAATGATACTTAGTTGAAAGGAAACAGCAGGTAGCAATACACAATCATTTATCAGATGTGGGCAATATATCAAGAGGTGTGCCCCAAGGGTCTATCTTGGGGCCACTGTTGTTTCTGATTTATATAAACTAATTGCCAAAAAACACTTATAACGCATGTATAAGGCTTTATGCAGATGATATAATATTTTTAGCCACTGCAAAAACTCAGGACAAAATGTTAAATAAACTCCAGTTGGACTTTGACATCCTTCAGGACTGGCTTCACAACTCAAAACTTGTGATGAGTGAGAAGAAAACACAAGTAATGATTTGTAACATAAATATAAACAAAAATAGTAATAATACAATACTGGATAAGAGAATTTCGACAAGAGGTGGGAAACGACTACTTATCACAAATCAATATAAATACTTAGGGATACTCTTAGATAGTTCACTAACGTTCAATGCCCATATAGAACATATCACAAAGAAAGTTAATACCAGAATAGGGGCAGTGCAATGATTCTCTTCAATTGTGACCTATCAGATGTGAAAAAACAATTTCTACACAGTTAATACTGCCAGTTTTGGAGTATGCTAGCTTGGTTTATGGTTTTGCTGAACAAAAATGTCTAGACAAAATTAATCAATCATATAATCAATTGGTAAGATTTGTTTTGAGGTGTCCCTTTAAGACTCATCATTGTTTAATGTATAAAGAACTGAAATGGGGTACAGAGGGGGTACAGCTAAAAAAAAAATATTCAGTGCTAATATTTTAGATTAATAAGGGGTTGATTAAGAGTAATTTAAACATCCAATTTGGATGCGAGACACAATGATATGAGTTGAGGGAGGTCGTTTACAGGAGCATAAACATACCAAAAATCAACACAAAATATGGTTGTATGGCACTACAATTTCAAGCAGCAAAAAATCTGGAATGAGATCCCTCCTACAATGAGGAATTTAACTAGAATATCTTCTTTAAAATTAAAATTGGAAAAGTGTTTTATTCAGGAATGTACTTGTATATAAGTATGTGCAAATGTACATCTATGTAATTTTAGTAGTCTGTATCTTACAAAAAAAAGTGGGTGTAGTGTTAATTTAATTAGAAATGGTTGCCATGTTAGTTAGGTTAGGACGAATGACAGTTGTAATTGCGTTACAATGTCATATGTATGAAATGTTGTTGTAACATATGTATGTTTTTAAGCAACAAGACAACTTTGAAAATAGGTCCTAGGATCTAAAGTTACATCCTGTCTAAAAATAAAGTTTTAACTAACTGACTCTTCTGGAGAAAGGAATAGCCATGCCCCTGCTCTGTGTGGTATCCCCAGCTGCAAATTCCTGACCAATAAACTATCTTTGGAAAAAAGTACCCTCCTTTTCAAGAAGGTGAGTCTCTTGTAAAAAGGAAACATTCCCCTTAAGATGTAGGATATGCTTAATAATTTGGTACCCCTTAGTTTTGGTACGAGCTCCCCTTACATTGCAAGTAACAAATGTATATGCATTAGCCATCAGTGATGCTTAATAAAAATCTGAAATCCACATCCAGTACAGGGTAAGCCCCTATGTGCATAAAATACCAACAAAGCCACTCTGCTGTCCCCTCCCTGCCACCCCCAGCTAAAATAACATAACATAACATAACATAACATAACATAACATAACATAACATAACATAACATAACATAACATAACAGGAACCATCTGTCATAAAATGAAAACTGACAAGAAGAAACATGCAGTAGAACACATTCCATCCCAGCCATATACAAACCACTAATAATCCTATTAAGAAACACGAACTGTAAGAAGAATGTTAAACCCCAAACCATCCTCCCCCCCAAATAAATCTGCTTAAAGCCCATGATGGACTAGCCCTGATTATTAACTCCCTAACCACTCCTGCCCCCATGAAGAAACCCAGATACAAAAAGAAAAAGGATCTTATGTTAAATAATTATTACAATAACAGTCAACATGTCTACAAATGTAACCCACTTCTCTACCCGCCAGCACTCCATTCAAATATTGAAACCCAATAAAAGAAGAAGAAAAGGAAGCCTGCTCCAAGGAGCTATTGCAGAAAAACCTATAAGACACTCACAAATAACAGAAAATAGATTTATATTAAACATTGAATAGTTGAAGGCAAAACAATCACATTGGTAAAGATACTGAACCCAGTTGCAGCCCCCCAAACATGAATTCCATCATTGTGCCTGCTGGTATGTAAAAACAAACATTCCTCCCATCAAATAAATCCAGTCAATATCGGTTGATTATAGGTCTCAGAAAGATGACAAAGAAAGCTTTAACAACAAAACAGTCAGTCTGGCATTGTTAGACACTGGTTAGCTCAAGTCGGAAATATCAGACAAAACATATTAACTAGAGTGCCAGTCTGTACCCGTTTCAAGTGGGGCTTGAGAAAGGACGATGGGAAATCGGGATGTTCTCCATAGAACAGGTACTGAACTCAACAACTGATAGGTAGGATCCAGCTGCCATATGACATAGTCATTGGTACTGATATGCCACAAGCTGAGGAGCACAAAGTCCTGATAAGATGCTTTGAGTAGGTTATCCAGGTCTCCCCATCATGCAGCCTTTAAAGACCCCTCAGTCCTAACCCAAACATCCACCGAGACACTGGGCAAACCAAGAGGGTGTATGTCTAGGAAACAGTGCTCAGAACTGGTTTATTATGGAGGGCAGGGGAGAGCTGACAAGTTCCAGCAGTGTACCTGATGTCCAGATCTTTCAATCTTTCCAGAGCAGCTCCCAGAGTTACAAAACAGCTGACTCTGTCCATATAACCAAACCCACGAGAACAAAACATGCATCCCAGGAAAATCTACTGCAATGTCCGGCTGACCATAATTCCAAGTGGCCTCCTGCAGGAAATGTAGCTATGAAAGGGGAAGGGAAATGGGCAATTAGGCATAGAATGAGAGTGAAGGGTGCCAACATAAGTAAAGCAGACTTACATCAGCCAAACAGCACATTTGCACAGATTGCAGACCTTCTAGACAAAACGGATTGTAGGTGCAACATCAGCCATTCATCCAAACATTCAGCGCTCTTTAAACAGGTCTGGTAGAGCCACTTTCAAGTCTGTGAGAGCTTTCTCTGGAGAGTCGAAAGTTCTCCCAGTGTCCTGTACCAAGACTTGGAGGTGGGCTGGGTACCCCATCTCAAATTTCAGGCCGGCGGCAATCACCTCTGTCACAACAGGATGAAAAGCCATGCTTCACTGTTTGACTGAGCCTGGGAGATCTTGAACAACCCTGATATGCCTCCCTTCCCAATTAACTTCATGGAGCTCTCTGATCTTACTTAAGAAATGCTGCCACTCCAAAAAGCTAAGAAATATGAATATGAAGGGCCGTGGTGGTAAGCCTGATGGTGGCATAGGGCTCAGAGCATGGTATGCTTTCTTAATGGTGTAACTAGCCCCATAGGGTGAGAGACAGGCCAGCTTTTGCAACAGCTTCTGAATAAAAAGAAGAGGGTAGGAGTCTTATTCCTTTTCAGGAAGACCAATGATTATAGAATTATTCCTCCAGCTCTTATCCTCCAAGTTCTTCAGCTTCTCCTCCAGCCACTTATTCTTTTGTCACAAGGCCATCAGCTCAGGCTCCACTCGGTTGGACCAGTTCTCAAACTAAGAGATCCGTTCTTCACTGTCCCCGGTTTGTTTACTGAGCTGCTCCAGGGACACAGTAATAGCTTTTATCTCCTTGGTCAGTGATTGCAGATCCTCTCGAAATGGACAAAACTCTGAGAGAAAACACTCCACTGTGAGGGGTGTTTGTTCTGGTGTTGGAGTATTCGGGCAGCTGGTCCCTGTAGGCTGGGTCTTGGTTCATTTGGAGGCCCTGTCGGGTGTGGATGGTGGGGTGTGCCTAGGAAGAGCGTTCTTCATCTCCGCTTCTGTAGCTGGTGAAAGGCACAACAACAGGTATCCAGGGAGTACAGCGATCCTTGCCAGCAGGTGGGTGAGTGAATAACCTGATTTGGATAATAAAATAAGAGTTTAATCGAAGGGGAGAGCAGGAGCTTGAAGAGAAAGCTGCTACTCGGTAGCCTGCATCACGTGATTCCTATGCACCACATTCCTAAGTAACCCAGTAGGTGCTCCTGGGGTATCATAAGTGAGTCTCAATAGTGCCTTAATTGCTCTTTCTGAACATCTAAGTGGCACTGGCACGTCTTTTGTGGCTTTCGGGGTGATCAGTCTCAGTTCCTCGACCAGTGATGGAACATCAGATAAAGTGGCACCATATCTTCTTCTGGGGCATCAGTTGGTTCAATCACTTGAGCAAGGTCAGCCTCTACAGAGTCTCCATTTGATTCAGCAGAGATTATTTCAGATACCAGCTGCTTATTGGTGAGCACACTGTCACTTGGTAAATCAGTCAATGGTAGGAGCAGACAGCTCTTCCACAGGCATATTCATTACATTTAAATTTTGGGCAGGAACACCTTGAAACAAATTAGCAAGCTCAGGCATAGGGTAATAAGTTGGAAGTTAAGAAACTTCCTCTTTGGAATCAGAGTCTGATTTATTTTTGGGTTGCATTTGCAAGGGGGGTGATTGGCAGTATGAACAGGTCACTTAGACTTGGGCTTGATTTTATCTCTGCATGATGCAATTCTGGTCACTAGAGGTTTCAGTGATTCTGGCTGGTTCGGCTCATTCTCAGTGACCATCTACCCGATGGGCAACAGGTGATTTCTATGTATAGTGTGATAATCACTGGCATGTCTATCAGGGTGAATTTTGTAAACTGGCATATCGTGAACCTTTTCTAGAACAGCATAAGGCGTTCTGCCCCACCTGTCAGCCAGTTTATGTTTACCATGGAACCCCAGATTTCTTAGTAGTACCCGGTCACAAGGCAATGGTTCATTGGCTCTGACTCTCCTGTCTTGTCATTCTTTGTTTGCTTTATTTTGTTTGGCAGCAGCTTCTGCGGCTAACTTGTATGCCGAATTGAATTGTTGTTCATCAAATAAACTTTATTAATTTTTCAATCTCCACAACAATAATCAGTGCAAGAGTAGTAGAAAAGACAGTAACAATGACAGTAATGGCAAAATAAACAAAAAAATAACCTAAACAAATCTCCCCTTCTCCATTGTCCCCTGTTCTCCTTCCTCCCTCCCACTCCAATGCCTTCCCTTCAGCCTATAACCTCATTGATGAGCCAAGATAGAAGAGAGACCAAACTGCTCAATATTAGGTTCCAGAAATTGAGTGGAATTAGATAAGATCTATCACTAACCTGGGGGGGGGGCAGATACTAAAGTGTATAGGGGCTCCCATTTAGTGTGATAGTGATGGTAGCAGCGCCTTATAGATGCTATATGCCTTTCCACTATTAAGGCTGGGAGAATTTTTTGATGCCATTCTTTATAGTGTGGCACAGTAGTGTCTCTCCAGTAGTGGAGAATAATGAGTTTGGCCCCTATAGTAATCAGTGCCATATGGGCTTTACTTATGTTAGGTGGATAGGAAGGGTAGACCCCAACTAAACAGATTTCTCAGGTAAATAAGTTCTCCAGACCCAAAAAAGGGTTCAGAGAATTCTTTATGGTGTGCCAGAATGAAACTATGTTTTGGCAATCCCACAACATACTGTATGTTTTAATGTTCCATCCTCCTTTCCACACCTGTGACATAATGCTGAAGGCAGCCTGCCCATTTTGAATAATTTGATTAGTGTAAAGCATATTTTATGAAGTATACTAAACTAGAACCTGTCATGCTTAAGGAGCTTATAGAGCTGTCGCCAAACAGATTGCAAGAAGGGTGCATCACATTGAAGGTCAAGGGCCCGTTGACAGTAAAAGCACACACCCAAGAGGTTATTTGGTTCCAGAGACTGGAACAATTGATACAGTTTAGACACGACATGTGGTAAAGTGGCCAGTGAAAAGAGAGAGTCAGGTACGGTCAAGTCCCACAGTACCCAGGGTTAGGGGCCCAAGAAAGATGATACGGGATGGAGCAACCTGAAAATATTTAAAACAGGCTGAGTTAGGAAGATGAAAGCTCTCTTGAATTACAGCAAATGGTATCAAATTGTCTCCTTCTAGTATGGACTGTAAGGACAATCCATCCAGCTGGGGGCAGAAGGAGCTCTGAAGTGGGCGACCCACAATTAAAGTATTGGAATTGCTCAGTTATGGTTGAGTATATGCTCTACTCCATTTCCACCCCATAAAAATACTTAATGGGTGAAACACCTGTAAGGACCAGTATAGAAGTGTACCCCGAAGCAAGCGGGTTAAAAAAAAAAAAACTTTAAAAAAAACCCATTTTGTTTCTGCATTTTTGTGTCATTTGATCAGTAAGTAGCTAACAGCAATACAAAATAAATATATATATATATATATACAAATAAATATATAACAGTACTGAAGTAGTGAGTCACTTAACTAGGAGGTCAGGGCAGGGTACCCAAAAATTAAGTGGCATGATTCGCGACTAAGTGATGTGAAACAGAAGATTCATGTACAGGGTTGAATCCAAAAATTAAGTGGTATCAAACAGAACATTCAGTAACACTGAAAATCACTAAAAGTGCTACAGAAAGACACTGATAAAATGGCTTAAACATGGACGTAAAACAGAAGATTCAGTAAACAGAGTTGCACCCAAAAATTAAGTGGCGTGATTTGTGAGGATCGGGACTAAGTGACATGATACAGAAAATTCTGTGTACAGGGTTGCACCCAAAAATAAAGTGGTGTGATTCCTGACTAAGTGACATAAGACAGAAGATTCATGTATAGGTTTGTACCCCAAAATTAAATGGTACAAACAGAAGATTTAATAATACTGAAAATCACTAAAAGTGCTAGAGAAAGACACTGATAAAATGGCTTACTTAAACACGGACATGAAACAGAAGATTTTTTAAACAAACAGGGTTGCCCCCCAAAATTAAGAGGTATCAAACAGAAGAGTCAATAATACTGAAAATCACCCAAACTGCTACAGAAAGACATGACCCCCCCTTCACAAATCTGCATGGAACTATGACCTAGTATTAGTTCAGTCACAGAGATGGGAAACACAGAGTCTGAGATGTGACACCCCCCTCTCTCAAAATTTGTGAGGCACTATATGACCTAGTACTAGTTGAGGCACAGAGATTGGCAATATAGAGTCTGAGACATGCTGCCCCCCCCCCCAATTTGTATGGCACTATGGCACAGAGATGGATAACACAGAGTCTAGGGTAATATGACATATTAGGGAATCACAGAAATGGGCAACATAGAGTCTAAGACATGACATTCCCCTCTAAAAATAGTAAAATATATGAGGCACTATATGATCTACTAGTAGTTCAGGCACCGACATGGGCAGCACAGAGTCTAAGACGTGCATTCCCCTCTTACAATATGTTAGGCATTATATGACCTAGCAGTAGTTCAGACACAGAGATGGGCAGCACAGAGTCTGAGACATGACATTCCCCTTTTACAATATGTTAGGCATTATATGACCTAGTAGTAGTTCAGGCACAGAGATGGACAACAAGGAGTCTGAGACGCTGATGCCCCCCCTTCACAATCTGTATGGTACTATGGCACTGAGATGGGCAACACAGAGTCTGAGACGTGGGTGACACCCCCCTCTAAAAATACATGAGGAACTATATGACCTAGTGGTAGTTCAGGCACAGAGGTGGGCAACTCAGAGTCTGAGATGTTGATGCCCCGCTTCACAATCTGTATGGCCCTATGGCACAGAGTCCAGGGCATAAGGACAGCACAGAGATTGGCAACACAGTGTAGTGTCTCTCTCGATCTCTCTCGATATATATATATATATATATATATATATATATATATATATGTGTATCAGTGTCAGTGGCTCAGCAGGTAGCACACTCGCCTCTGAGGCCAGGAGATCAGTAGGCTGTGGGTTCTATCCCCACACCAGGCACTTGGGTCAAGGAGACAGTATGGTGCAGTGGGTTAAGACTCTGAGCTGCAGATCTGGAGACCTGGGTTTGAATCCCACAGCCACCTAAGTGCATACTGTGTGATCCTAAGCAAGTCACTTAACTTTCTTCTGCACCCAGGTTGTAGCTGGGAACAAGCTTCAGCTTAGTGTGCTACTCCTGATTAAACAATGTTCCCTTTCCCTTTAAATCCCAATACTGACACTGTAGTGCAGCATGATGAAGGTGCCACACTCCTGAGGTACTATCTTTTGGATGAGATGTTAAACCAACTTCCCATCTGCCTGTTCTGGTGGTAGCTCAGTTGGATGTTAAAGATCCTATAGCACGTCTCAAAAAGAGTAGGGGAATTTCTTTAATTTATAAGTTAAAAATAAATTACATACAAAATGATATTACTGCATACAAAATCATAAGAAAAGAAAAGTGGAAACATAAGTATTTCATCATACACTAACCCCAAATGTAATTTATAAATACTGTAAACAGACCTCCTCCCCCTCCCCACTAAAAGAGTAGGGAAATTATTAAAAAAAAAAACAAAAAAAAAACATTTTAAAGTAAATATAGTCAAACCAGGTCACATCTTGCAAAAAAACATTGAAACTAATGAAGAACCAAAACAGATGTATTCCGGCTTATACCCTGTAGGTTAGAACTGAGAAGAAAAATACATACAATGTGGTGTTGCTTCACACTAAATCATAAGAAAGGAAAATGAAACATTATAATTCATTTTACATCAACCCCAAATCTAAGTAAAAAGTATTGAAAACAAACCCCCTTTCCACTCCCCTACTAGAAAAATAGGGGAACATTTCTTCCCAAGATACATATACAATATCTGCTATTCAACATACAAAATTCTACAATGTAAACTAATCAGAAGAGGGAAAGAAAAAAAAAAGTAAATAAGCATTACATTTCGCATTCTTACTTGATACTAGTAAATCATGAATAAATCAAACACTGTGTAAAATGAGGGAAACCAAAACATAAATGGATATGGATATATACTACTCTATCACACCAATGACATTTAGTTTCAATGAAATGCAAACTCATAAATAAAACCCATAAAATAATGAATGAAGTACTGTGCAATAATCACTCCTTTCTCACACTGAGGGAATAGTTGGAGTATGTTTTCCCTTCTAAGGAAATGTCCAAACCATATTTATAAGTGTTTGAAAAATGATTGCTTCCTAAAAATACAATTATAAAATAAATCATACGTATTAGTTAAGTCTCTCTTCATTTCCTCTCTTAAAATAGGGGAAACTATTTTTGTTTTTCCAGTAATATGTAGGAACCTTTTCCAACCTCAAAGCACTAGCATTCCTATGGGTCCAGTTATTGAAACCCTAAATAGACCAACTATGATGTCTACAATCCTACTGTAACCAGTCAAACTTGTGCCAATGTGTTATCCATTTACCCCATACTATGGTGTTGAATTCTGTGTTATGTAACTTTTTTAAGTCATTCACAATAATAGTGAACAAATCCTCTACTGGGATTTCTTGTAGCTGAAAAACAAATCTGGTGGGTGAAGTGGCCAAAATTCACTCCACAAAGCAATTTATGGAGTACTGGAGAATCTATGAAGTAATCTGCAAAAGGGCGGAGTGCCTTCGCGATTATAATGAATGCGAAGTCCATTGATAACAATGACTTTGCGTTACTCCACCTTCCCCAGTCACTTCTGCACCAATTTTAATGCAAAGTACATAGAAATCAAAGTACTTTGCATCACTTCACCGTTTTAACATCGAAACATAGACTTTGAGGGCAGATAAGGACTGTTTGGCCCACCTAGTCTGCCCATTTCCCTACCTACAGGATAAGCTGCAGATCCTATTTAACCAACAGCCTATTGCTTCCTACCCCCCACAAAAATTGCCTTATGTCTGTCCTATGCTTTCTTGAATTCTCCCACAGTTTTAGACCCCACAACCTCTTCAGGAAGGCTGTTCCATGCATCCACCACCCTCTCTGAAAAAATACTTCCTCACATTGCCCCGAGCCATCCGCCCATCTTCAAATTGTGTCCTCTTGTTCTTGCACATCTCTTTTTCCTGAAAGATGCTACCCTCTTGGACTTTGTTGATTCCACTGAGGTACTTACAAGTTTCTATCATGTTCCCCCTCTCCTTCCTTTCCTCAAGGGTATACATGTTAAGCTCCTTTAGTCTCTCCTCGTATGACTTCTCTTGCAGACCCTGCACCATTTTAGTTGTCCTCCTCTGGACTGCCTTCATCCTGCCTATGTCCTTGTGGAGATGGGGTCTCCAGAACTGGACGCAGTACTCCAGATGGGGTTATTATTGAGCTCCAAGGCAAATTTTGCAGTGATTCATGGGACTGCAGATCACATGGCTCTAGATTGTTCTGCACAGCCTCAGTTCTGTATGATGTGTGTGTGTAGTGGTAGCTGGAGACTGTTTACTCTCAGAGTTCTGCACTTCAAACCCTCTAAAAGCTGTTAAAAAAAGCCTTTTTGAGCCATATTATTTGCTCAAAATTTAGTACATCAATTGTAGGAAACCATCCTGTGCTCATATCATCGACTGTTTATTGTTTGTGTGTGGATTTTGTATGTTAATTTAGAACATTCAGTCTGTGTACTGACAGACACTTGAAGTGTGCTTTGGGGGAGTGGGATATATGTGGTGGAGGTAGATTAATTGGGAGAGAAAAAGGCAGTCTTTCTGTTTTGGTTATATTTTTCTTGTATAACTGTGTTAAGGTACACAAAGTATTATCTTCAGTTCTTGACATTTTTTGATGATCGTTGTGGTGCAGCACTGCATAATTTCAGTTTGTTGAAAAGATTTGGTTATATTATTGAGATTTTCAATTTGCTATGCATTACTTGAAGCGTGTGTGTGAGTGTGCGTACGACATGTGCCATCAAATCAGACACCTTTTATTGTGCCATAGAGTAACGGAAGTAGTGTGAACCTGCTATCCACTGCACCTGCATGATTTTGTAGTACTTTGTGGTATCTTAGTTTTGGACTGTTACTGCACTGCACTGCCCCCCCCCCCCAACCGGCAATAGGTATTCTTTTCCAGATTGGATTGTGACTTGTGAGCAATGGTTTAGGTGTATTGGATTGTGACTTGTGAGTAATGGTTTAGGTGCTGTTGTGACTACATTTGCATCTCTTCTTGATTGTGCAGTGCAGTCTTAATCTGTCTGTGCTTTTGATTCTGTTTAGTGCCCAGTCTCCATCTGCAAGCCACAGTGGTTGCTTTTTTTGGCTTCACATTCACCGGCCCAGATTGAAAGTTCAGAAATCTAAATTTGTTTAGAATTTTCTTGGTGATCCTCCAAAATGCCTGCAAAGAGACATGCAAGCAAAGCTGTTTCTGGCCATGGCACTGCTGCCAGTGGCAAGATTGTCTGTGGGTGTGGTAGTACACAGAAGTGCATAGCTGATGTCAGTAAAAGGGATTTCTCCATCAATGTTTTTTACAGTGCAATCTGTAGCTTCTCTCATAGTTGGAGGAGATGATGTTGTCCCAGCTGGTGGTGTTAGTGCAGTTTCTGCTGGCATGAGTACTGCTGCCTCAAGTTCCACTTCTGACTAGAGATGCAGCGAATTTAAATTCCGCCAGCGAAGTGGGCACTTCACGTTGCCACTGTGCTACATGGAGTGGGCGATGCAAAGTGCTCACTCCGCCTTGTCATTACTACTTCACATTAAAGGCGGAATGGCAATGCAAAGTAAGGTAGAGTCGTTGTTTTTAATGGACTTCTCATTCCTCATTAAGTGATCCACTTCGTGTTTCAGATTTGGGAGCTCTCCCCACACATCACATGGCTTACAGTACTGTAAGTCACATGCTCTTTATCCAGGCAAGAAGGGAGTCATACAAGCAGACACTTTTACTTTCTCCTGTGCAGACGGAGAGAGAGGAGTGTGTATTGTGACTGCTGATACTTTAAGGGCAGAGCGAGGAGGAGATTTAAACTTTGAATTAGACCCAACAGCTTTTTTAAAAGCTAAATTTTTTTGTGATTTCTGTATTCATTTTTGCTTAATTTGTTTTTTCTGTAAATTTTATTTTTCTTACCTTTATAAGTAGTTAGTTGTTTGTCTGTGTGACTGTGTGTCTGTTGTGTGACAGTGTGAGTAGTGATTTTTCAGACTGAGGGAGCACAGTAGGAGAGATGGACCAGGGTGAGGGAATGTCTGGGGAGGGGGCAGCTCTGGGAGAGCCTGGTACTGGTAAGCTCATTCCTGTTGGACTGATCAAACCTTCTGAGTGCCCTCCCCAGAAGCAGAACTAGCACCACCTCCTGACTCTGAGGCAGTTGAACCACCACCACCACCACCAGATCCAGCACCAGGTCCTCTGGGGCAGGATGTGCCTGTGCCCCCGGGCCCAAGTGTGGATCCCATCCTTGTTTAGCACCATGACCAGCTGGCTGCCAGTTCATCTGGCCCTCCCCTGCCTGTGCCTGGTCCTCACCACACCTCCGTTGTTTGCAGTTTTTTGACTGTGTCAGGGGGGACAGCAATGTGGACAGGTGCCACCTATGTGAGGTGAAGATGCGCCATGGCACCTGGGGGATTCACCTGGGGACTGGGGGCCAGTGCACCCATATGTTCAATTACTACCAGTTTAAGTGGCAGGCTGCCACAGAATGGGCCATGCCTGCATCTGCCGGCTGTTCTGTGGCAGAGGGTGCAACTGTGCATGGTGGCAGCCCTAAGAAGAGGAGGGCCACAGCAGCAACTGCTGCTTCACCAGCACCCCCACCACCACCACCAACAGGTCAGCCTGTAGAATGTGTGGACCCCAGAGAACTATGTGTAAAGCAGGCAGACTTGACAGTTCTCTGGAGTGCTGTCAAGGAGAACAATGAGAGGATGAGTACTGTGGAGCAGTGGCTGGATCGCCTAGAGGGACATCAGTTGCAAATTATGTCCATGCTGGAACTGCTACTGGATCACCATGGGATCCCACATTAGTTTTGGTTCCTCACACCATGTGCCCCCCCCACACATTCCTTGCTGTGTCATAAAATGTATTCCTCCACCATTCCCGACCCTTGTATATAATTATACCCTTTTTTTGTTGTCTTCCGTAAGTGTGACACTTTGTATTCTGGCCCCCTTCCTTTTGCTAAGTGTGTGTGTGTGTGTGTGTGTGTGTGTGTGTGTGTGTGTGCTGTTTTGGTGCCTCATTGATGTTTACTTTCTGTCGTGGAGTTTTTGTGGAAAAGCAGACTAAGCAGTGAAGTTATCCTGTGCTAAACTGCATATGTGCAGTCAGTCTTCTTTCCCGTGTGTGTGTGTGTATGTACTGCAGACACTGTCCAGCTTCTTGCAAACATATATATGTTGAATGCTGTCTGACTTGTTGCTCTGTTTATGGTATACAGAATAAAGTTAAGAATATGTAATGTATTTTTGTTAGGAGATCACAGCAACCAAAAATCCTGCTTTTCAACAAACCATATCTAACAGACATGAAGTATTGCTGATGCACCCAAAATATTTCATGGTGTACAGATATTATAAAGTCAGAAAATGTATAAGATCCAGTTCACTGCCACCACACTGTGCTACCACATTCCTTTGTTTCATTATTTGTTCTGGAATATGTTTTTCTAGTTTAAACTGGCAGTGTCAGTTTTTCAGCAAGTTGCTGTACACCATAACACGACATGGCGCCAGCGGTAGCACAGTGAGGTAGCAGTGTACTGCAGGACCTGTTATATATTCAGACTTCAACATGTCTGTATACCATAAAATATTTTGGGTGCCGCGGCAATATTTTATGTCTGTTGGGTATGGTTTGTTTAAAAGCATGATTTTTTTGTGCTATTATCTCCGCAAAGTCATGTGTGCACTGTGTCTGTGTGACAAGTGATTGAAGTGCACACTGGCCCAAGATGTATGAAAACATATAATTTTGTCTGCTGCCATTGATGGTACAAATAAAATATATGATATGTATTCTTATCTTTATTCTTTATACCATCACCATGAACAGTGCAACAAGTCAGCATCATTCAGCATATATCAGCCGATTGCCCTGAAGTTTCAGAGGTCATGAGGGCTTTGCAATCTGCCCTCCCACACAGCAAGAAGCCATTTCCAACACTGCCCAGGTACAGACCTCCAAACGCTGGTTCACGACCGCCGCAGCTGCTGCTGCTGACACTGACACTGCTTGCAGATAGATCACAGAGGAGCCCCTACTGAATGAAGACCGTTTATTTTTTGGCACCTTTTTAATTTAAATTTGGGCACAACTGGTGATAGCTTATTTATTTTCAAAAAGTTGTAGGTTTTAGTGGGCTGTACTGTTACCTTAAAGTTACTTTAATTGCTATATATAGGTGCAGTCTTGTGGGCTTTCACTTGGTTTACTGAATTGCAAGGTGCCCATCAGAGTAGCAAAGGGATAGTGCAGTTTCACTAAGTCAGGAGCTGAGGCTGAAAATGGAGTTGTTTAATTTAACCAAAAGCAAATTATCCGATAAGTCCCCCCGCAGTGTCCACCCTTTCTTTACCTTATTTAACTGTGTGTTTCTCCCTTTCCTTCCTCCTCAGCCGACTCCCAAGTTTCAGAGGTCATGAGGGCTTTGCAGTCTGCCCTCCCACACAGCAAAGCGCCGTTTCCAACACTGCCCAGGTACGGACCTCCAAACGCCGGATCATGACCGCCACAGCTGCTGCTGCTGACACTGCTTGCAGATAGATCACAGCAGAGTCCCACCAACTGCTACGCGTTCGGCTCCCTACTGCCCCCACCACCGCCCTTGGTTGACACCCAGGTATATAGGGACGACTGCATCATGTGTCTACGGAAAAAAAACAATCAACCAATTTCACCATCAGCAGGTTACATTAATCCACCACTAGTGGCCACTAGCTATAAACCTACACATAATCAATCACACTAAAGCATGTTCTCACATCTCTCGATTCCTGTCATTTTCATCTCCCTGACCCACCAACCAATGCTGTCACCCATCACCCTAGCAATTCCACAACTTGGGTCCACCACTATCAGTCACCCTCCAAGCCCCAGTATAACGCCTTGCTGGGACCCCTCACTTATCGCTGGCACACACCCACACCCTCCTCAGTTACTCCAGCTAAAGTGCTCACACTACATCCCTGCGCCTCTAACCAACCCATACACCCACAATTACCATTGTGCTGCTATACTGACTCCCCTCAGGTTACATCCCCCTACCACTGTTGTTAGCTGACACCCATATAACTAAATCCCCAACTACGATAACCCACCTCCTACGCACCCTCTCAGTCCCGATCACACTCGCAAAAAAACTCACTGCTTCACAATCTCAATGTGCCTCACCTAAACTACTCAGACTAGCATTGCTTTTTAATGGTCTCCTCCTCCTGTTCCTATCAGGTAATATGCACCCTAACCCTGGGTCACCCACCACTGCGGTCACATCCAGGGGAAAGCTTGGTACCCTGTGCCTGGCTGCACTCAATATCTGCAGCCTTCAGAGTAAATTCACCCCACTCCAGGGCTGGATTGCCCAGCACTTACCTGATATTTTAGCGTTATCTGAGACCTGGCTCTCAAAAAAAATACATAATGGAGCAGTCTCCCTCAGTGACTACAACTTTTATTGAGCTGACAGGATTAATAAGCGGGGAGAAGGCTGTGCCATCTATGTTAGATCCTCCCTTTGCTCCTTCGAGTTCCCCATCCCGCCACCCACACATGGTGCCCAGACCCTAGCAGTCAAGCTTAGCCTTGGCAACCCAGGCAAAAGCCTTTGCATTGTGGCAGTGTACATTCCCCCTTGCAACTAAAAGCTTGTTTTCAACTCAGTCCTGGACAGTATCACCCACCTCCTATCCAATAGCGAAGTCATTTTTATGGGAGATTTCAATGTAAACTGGTTATCACCTGAATCGTCCCCATACAAAAATTCAACCCTAGCGTGTGACCTCACCCAGGTCATCTAATCCCCTACCAGATTGAATTCAAGGACTGGGACCTCTACCCTAATAGACCTAATCCTCACAAACAAGCCTAATAATCTCTCCCAAATCAAAGTGCTCCCAGACTCAATAAGTGATCACTCACCAGTGGCCTGCCAGTGGTCCACTAAAATTCCTCCTACCACCCCAAAGTCTCTGTCCAAAGATGCCTAAAAAAAGGTTCCCTGGCATGGCTCAAGTCACATCTTGCCTCCTGTGACTGGTCCCCTATACACACTGCCCAGCCAGTTGATGCTGCCCTTACCTACTTCATAGCCATATTCAACTCAGCCTGTGACTTATTTTCTCCCTTCTCCAAACAACTTGTAAAACACAGAAACACTCCCTGGATCACCCAAACACTACTAGACCAAATGCACCACAGGGATAATCTATGGTATAAGGCTCTTACCTCCCAACTTTCGCAGGACAGACAATGGTATTGGGAAGCTAGAAACAGATGCACTTGGGCTACCCGGCAAGCCAAAGCTGCATATTATAAACAAACCCTCACCAACTCCTGGGGGTCTGGAAAATTTTCTGGAGCAATATTAAGGAGCTCTGTGGGAAAACGATATCCCCTATCCCAGTTCAGCTTCTTGTGAATGGTGCTTCCCCCAAGGACCCAAATCTTATTGCCGATGCACTTAATACCTCCTTCTCTGACCTCACGCACATCCTCCCACCCAACTTCTTTGATCCTATCACCGACTGCCACTCTGACATTTCTGACTCTGCCATCCCTACCCTTTTCAGGCTAGGAGTCATCTCCTGTAATGCAGCCAAATGCTATCTCAACAAAGCTCTGGCGAACTCCCGCTATAGCAGTGATTCCCTGGACCTCAAACTCATTTGACTTAAACTGGAAGTGACACTACCCCATATCACCAAGATTCTCAATCTGTCCTTATGCCTCAGCCAATTTCCCACCACCTGGAAAAGAGTATTAATGACCCCTATACTAAAGAGTGGCGACCCCACCTTCACAAACAATTACAGACGAATATCAATCCCCCCCCAAAGGCCCTTGAAAAAATAGTCTCAGACCAACTAACAGACTATCTGTCCAAACACAACCTGCTCTGCCATGAATAACATGGGTTCCAGAAGGGACACAGCACTACCACAGCCCTCACTGAATTTACAACATATATACATGAAGCACTTGAAGAGGGCTCTGTAGCAGGAGCTCTCTACATTGATCTGACCAAAGCATTTGTTACTGTCAGTCATGATCTACTTCTCCACACCCTCTCATCTCTAAATTTCACACCGGAGGTTACCACCTGGTTCAAAGACTCTCAAGCCGGACACAACAAGTCAAAATCAATGCAACTATCTCCTCAAGCAGACCGATCTGAGCTGGTGTACCACAAGGGTCAATACTAGGCCCATTACTCGTCACCCTCTTTCTAAACTCCTTCCCTAAATCCTGCAGTGGTAAAATGCTGCTTTATGCTGATGATGTGGTAGTTTTCTGGAAGCATCCCCATCCCAATTCACTACAAACTGCTCTACAGGGTTTCTTTAGAGAGCTGGAAACCTGGTTCGCTAGACACCACCTAATAATGAACTACAGGAAAACCAAAACCATGATATTTTCCCACCACCAGAACCCTCTATGTCACGCACCCTTAACAGTTTTAAGCTCCCAAGGCAATGTGCTTGAACAGGTCCCAAACTTCAAATACCTCGGACTCATGTTGGACACTTCCCTCTCCTACCATTCACACATACAACAAATCTCCTCCTCTATCAACACTAGACTAGGGATCCTGTACAGACATAAGCACTGCTTACCCCTACAGGCCATGCACCTGGCAGTGTCATCATCTATTCTAACCTTGGTGGACTACAGAATAGTGATTTATGAGTCCACTGATCAAACTGCCCTCCGCAGCATAAACCTTGCCCACAATAAAGCCTGCCGATTGGTCTCAGGATGTGACAGGTTAACCCACACTTGCGAGCTTTATAGGCGCTCTGGCTGGCTAAACTTCCAAGGCAGGCTTAAGTACCACACCTGCTTACTAGCTAAAAAGATACAACTAAAGCAGGCCCCAGTCAGTCTACACCCACTCATACATGCAGCCACACATGAGAGGTCCCATAGGCACTCTGAAAACTCCACTCTTCTTGTCCCTCACTGTAGAACATCCCATGGACAAAGGTCCTTCCGATATCGGGCTCCCTCTTGGCTAAACAGCCTCCCATCCTCCATATCCCTGGCCCAAAGCCTCAACCTATTCAAATCAAGCCTAAAAACCCTACTCCTTGACTCTGCTACCTGTGACTGTAAATAAACTCCCTCTCTTGTCCCTCCTGACTTGTATCATGTCTTAACCCTGACCCAGGACCCTCATTATAGTCCCTGATGATATAACCCTCCAGTCTGTAAAATCATGTGTTCTATAACTAATTTGTAAAATCATGTGATGTATGACTATGTATTACTTGATATTATTTACTGTATGTATGTGTACTATCTGTTTTTTCTCTGTATTTGTATTTTACTTTTAACAGAAGAAGAGCCTTTGCAAAAAAGTCTATGACTCAAAGGGTTGTAATTCCGATTCTATAAAATAAATAAAAAAAAAGTTTGCAACTTGATGCTGGACAGTGTCTGCATACACAGGAAAGAAGATGGACTGCACACATGTGGCTCAATTCTCGTACGGGACTGCGTTCACCGCAAACTGCGGAAACAGCAGCTAGTGCCGGAGCCCCTTGTGCCAGGGATTCTGCACCAGATTCTTGTACAGGAGGGGTCCCAGTGACTAAGACCCAATGCTTGTGGCAACCCCAGCCAAGTGGAAACTGCATGGTGCACGGGAGAGATCGCCGCAAGCCTCTTAGACCATCGGCTGCATAGTCCATCCAATTCGGGACCGGCAGCAGAAGTGTGCAGAGGGCTGTGCTGGTTCCCTGCTCTGTCTGGGGGTGGGAGGGACACCACCTGCATAGGTAGGGGGCATGGGAACCGGTGGGAGGGCAGGTGACATCTGTCCTGGTATGAACTGGAGCACTGAGATCTGGGGGGGGCACTACCTACATGCTATGGGGCACATCGAGGATTGGGTGGGTGCTCCTGCCCTGGATGCCCTATGGGGGCACAACCTGGATGGGGGGGTCCACCATGTGGCACTTGTGGGTCACGGTGGGGTTGGGGAGGTAGGACACACCGCACTATCCATAGGACAGCTCACCCAAGGGAGCGATGTCTAAGTCCCCTTTCGCCAGCCCTGGCTGCTCTAAGAGGACTTAGAGTTTCTCCCACTGGATGCTGTCTGTGACTAGCAAGCTGTAGCTTGTGTTGGCGCAGTCCACCTAGCGCCATGTCGCAGGGCAGGGCAGGGTGCAGGGCTGGCGCAAGCCCTGTTTGGGACAGACAGCCTGCAGTCGATGCAGGCAACCTTTGAGAATTGTATGGAGGCAGACCTGGACACAAGGTGCACCTTGCACCATATCTGTTTGGTGCAGGCACCTTGTGTCAGACGCAGGGCTTTGAAAATCAGGCCCATGTAGTTTAGCATAGAATAACTGCAGTGCTCAGTCCTGCTTATTGACAAATACTTCACAATAGCATGACAGAAAGTAAACATTACTGAGGCTCCAAAAATATTTATCAGACTCACCAGAATTTCCTATCCAAAAATGCATCTGTCTTGTGTCCAGAAAATTGACAAGTGGTAACAAAGTGAAATGGGAGCATAACATGAAATGTAAAGTGTCCCAGAATTAATGGCACTCTCAGGCATGCATGCAGTGGTCACACAGAGTCCCCAGATTTTTTCTGCATCCCCAAAAATGCATCTGACGTGACCAGAAAATTGACAAGTGGTAACAAAGTGAAATGGGAGCGTTACACCACATACGAAGTCCCCCAGAAATAATGGCGCACTCAGTCATGTGTGCAGTGGTCACACATAGAGATACAATGAATTTTTAATCCACCGGCGAAGTGGACGCAAAGTGGCCACTTGGCATTCATAGAAACACAATGCAAGTGGGCACTGCAAGGTGCTCACTCATCATTATTACCACTTCAGATGCCTTATGCCTTAACGTGAAGTCATGCGAAGTGAGAAGAGAATAGGCAGCTCCCCCACACGTTAAATGGCTTACAGCACTGTAAGTCACATGCTTTAGCCAGGCAGGAAGGAAGTGAGTCAGAGAAGCAGTTTCACTTTCTCCTTTGCATTTGTAGAGGGAGAAAACATTGTGAGAGGAGACTAGGAGTTAAAGTGCTAGATTGCCTTACCACTTGCGTTTCAGAAGAAAACCAGCAGCTTTTTTAAAAGCTGTATCTTTATTTAGTTTTTGTATTGTATTTGTGGGTTTTTTTGTTAGTGATTTTTTTTGTATAAGTTTTGTTTTGTTTTGTGTGTGTGACTGTGTGTGTCAGTGAGTATCAGTGTGTGTGTCTGTGTGTGTGTGTCGGCCTGGGGACTTGTTGTGTGTGTCAGGATGGACCCAGGAAAAGGTGAGTTACTGGTCTGTGGGCGCGGTTGGAGGGGAGTGCGGACCCGAGGGGGGGTGGGGCGGTTGTGTCATGCTGGACCACCTGGATGTTGCTTCCCCCCATGTTCAAGCAACAGAAGCAGCAACAGCAGCACCAGTGCCACTGGTGGCTGCTGTGCATCCACCTTCTCCCCCACTACCACCGCCACTGGTAGCAGCAGCTGTAGGGGCTCCAGCAGCACCCCCTCCACCACCTCCACAGCCACAGGAGGTGGCCCTGGACAATGTAGGTGGTGGGACTCATGCGAGGACTGTTTCTGGTCCCCCCTGCAGCTCCCCAGTGTGGGAGTTTTTTTTAACTCCGTGGGAGGAGACAGCACAGTGATGGTGTGCCATCTGCGTGGTGTGGTGGTTCGCCCGTGGCTCCCGTGGGACACATTTGGGGACTGGTGACCAGTGCACCCACATGCTGAACCACCACAGGGCAGAGTGGCAGGCTGCCACAGAAGAGGCCAGGTGTCTACCTGCTGGCCCTTCCGTGGCAGTGGCTTAGGGTGCTGCTGGAGTGGGAGTTGTGCCTTGTCACCACCACAGCAGGAGGAGGGCTAGTACAACAGCTGCTCCACCACCACCACCACCACCAGAGCCACCAACACCACCCTCTCCACCACCACCCCCACTACCTTGATTTCCTGTTGCAGTGGACCCCGGCACAGTCCCTGCAACACAGTCTAACATCGCCTGGTGTGAGCAGCTCTTGAAGAAAACAATGAGTGGTTTGGTGCTTTGCAGCAGCAGGTGAAGAGAATAAAACAACAACAGCAGCAGCAACTACTTTCAATGCTGAACCTGCTGCAGGACCACCACAGCATCCCACAGCCACAGCAAGTTAGGGGACTGCTTTCTGCCCCTCCACCCCCACCCCACCCCACTACTGTGTTGCACTGTTTTTGTGTGTTTTTTCTTTGTTGTTGTTTAATCATACACATTTTCCCTTCCAGGGGAATCTTTCTTGCACCACATAGTGCAATACATTTATGTGAAAACTGCCCATAATTTCATTACAGTGTGTCATGTGAGGGAAGAATTCCCATTCTAAAAATATGCCCACATTCTGCCTGTCTTCTCAGCAACGTTAGGATCTGATGGCAGTGAATATCCGATTGTTCTGCAGCTTTCTGAAAGATTCTTTATGTTATAATGGTCAGTTTGTGGTGAAACATGTGGGCACGTTTCCAGTAAGAAGAGCCTCGTTAGCGGAAACATTCCCACATTTCACCACAAAGTGAACCTTATAACATAAGGAAACATTGGGATAGCTGCCGGACATTCACTATAGTGGAGCATGCACCTGCGCTCCCCCTGGCATCACATCCTAACATTGCTGAGAAAGGGGGGCAGAATGTGGGTGGCTTTTCTGATCGGTAATTCCTCAATCACATGACACACTGTAATGAAATTATGGGTGGTTTTCACAGAAATATACTGCACTCTGTTGAGCAAGAACTATTCCAGTGGGAGTAATGCCCCCAAATATTAGTTTATGTGCATCACCATAACTATGTAATGTGGTCAATCTCTATAAAGCAGCAGTGCAACAATCAGTTGAGAACTCTGACCTATATTTTTTAATGCTCTGTTACAACTTCCTTTACTTACATCCTGACTGACTGGAATGATATGCGAATTTGCAGTAGTTGAGTGTGCTGTACTACCTTTTTTCATGTATGAAATAATGAAAGGAGCATTCCTTTTAAATTGATACTGACCAGATCTTTGTCATTGTTTTCCCCTGCTCTTCTCCATCACATAAATTAGTTGTTATATATCACTTCTGTTGTTAATTAACAGTTATGCAGCAGGTAGTATTTTATGACACCACGGAACAATAGGTATTGAAAAGTAGCTGCAAATAAATACAAACCTGGTCTGAACAATATTGGAAGGCGTGCTCATTTATTTTCCATACATGAAAAAAGTAGTCAAGTACTGTAAGTAAAGCAGGCATAAATTGTGAAAAGAAGCATATCATTCAAGTCACGACTCGGAGGTAACTAGTGGTGGCTGTGGCAATGTAAAGTAGCATAAAAAAGTACAGTTCAAAACTGTTAGGACATTCTTGCAATGCTGCTTTAATTGTAAAAATGTCAGTATGACATCATGAGCTCACAGCAACAATCACAGAACACACAAAAGTGGCACAGAGTCCCAGATTTTTTCTGCAGGCCCAAAATGCATCCTGTTTGTGTGCAGAAAAATGACAAGTGTTAACACAGTGGAATGGGAGTGTTTCAGCACATACAAAGTCCCCCAGAATGAATGGTGCACTCAGTCATGTGCGCAGTGGTGGCACAGAGTCCCAGATTTTTTCTGCCAGCCCAAAATGCATCCTGCTTGTGTGCAGAACATGGACAAGTGTTAACACAGTGGAATGAGAGTGTTTCGGCACATACTCCAGTATAAAATGATGACTGTGACCGTCGTGTTGCTGGTCCAATGTATTCTGTGAAATGATTCGAGCAAATGCAATGTGATCATCTCAACTGGATTGAAGGGTGCCCTTTGGCTGCACACTAGTAGTAGCCTTGGTGAGTAGATATATATATATATATATATATAGCTATATGATTGTGTATTTTGTAGATGAGGAAGGGGGTTGATATGGACATGTATTCATGGTATTGTTCTACATCACAGGTCACACAGAAACTGTTGGTGTGCACATTCCAGTACTCAATGAGAATTTAATGTGCTGAAATTGGAAACGGATAACTCTCAAGCACATGAAGGTAAGTATTTTTTTTGGGGGGGTGGGGGAATCATATTTGCAGGTTTGTCTGTAATGGTTTCTTATTTTGTTACTTCTTCACAGATTTCATCAGCATCCTTTTGGAGTCCGGTTGTTAGGATGGTCATGGTCATCTAATGAAACGACTTCTGTGTGTTGCATGTGTGCCCAAGCTCGGGAATGGGGGGTGCCCGATGTTGAAGAACTTTTTTGGATAAGGCCACTTTGACAGAACAACAACGCATTTGGAAGTTTCCTAAAAAAAATAAATGAATGACTTCTTACAACTTAATTGTTATGTGTCCCTCCCTGGTTCTCAAATCTCAATCTAAAGTCAAGTTACATTTCAAACCCACATCTTGTCAACTAACACAACCTGTGTGCAATATTTTCTGCAGTCTTTCCAAAACAATGAAATGAGTTAAATAAAATCTTTATACTTACCAGAATGGATTTCACATGGATATTACTTTGCTTCCTCTCTGTACAGTACAGCTACAGTACCATTACCAATGAGTTAAGGCGATGGATCCTTTTTTTGTTACCCTGTAAAAGAAACAAAATAAGTGTACCCTATGGGCTGGATAATCAAACTACGCCCCTAAGTAGCGTAATAGCAGGAGCAGGTGCAATTACAGTACATCCAGACACAAAACATGCGATATTCAAACACTGCACAGGGCTAGATGCGCTTGCGCCACACAACTGAATATCACACCAACTGCGCCTTGGCACAACCAGGAATGTGCAGTGGCGCAGGCCTGATGTGCAATAGCACAACCAGGGATGCGCAGTGGAGCAGGGTAGCAGCGCATCAGCACAACCAGGGATGCTCAGGGACAGGTTGCAGGGTTCTTCCACACATGGAAGATATGGGCTGAGGAGCACATAGCAGAACAGACATTGCCCCCCACACCCCATGAACCGCACAACCTGAGGACAGCTGGAAGAACCACTGGCCCATGGAAACCAGCCACAATCCCACAGCTGGTGCTTGGTGCCCCAGCACACCCCCTGGCAAGCTGTGACCAGCAAACAAGGAGGTCCGGCCACCCCGTGCTACACCATCCCACCAATGCAGAACACACCCTGCACAGCGTTCCCTAGACATTCTGCCCAGGAATAGTGCCAAACACTGCAGGACACCCCATGCATGCCACGACCCCCACTGTGACAATGCAACCCTGTGCACCACTGAGACATGCAAGACAGTCCCACCACGAGCACCCTGCAGTGGGCAGCAGCAGGTACAGCTGAGAGAATGACCATGCGTCAGCACATGAGGTACCACACATGCAACAGGGCATGCCCCGGACACCACCACCAGTGGTACAGCACCCTGCACACCCTCCCAAGGACATACCCCATCCCAGCACTGGCCACAACAGCCGGAAAGGAAGCTCACAGTGGTGCATGGAAGCATGCGCCACACAGAATGCAACACAGTGCATGGACAAACACCAACCCATTCCCAAGTGCACACTAACACAGGGACACAGTGGTAGGTCAACAAACCCACTGGCGTGTGGCCACTGCAGCTGTATACCCATGGCTAGCACCCCTCCATGGCACAGGTGTACCTGCCACCCTGCGCATGCACCATGAAGCCGTTCACCACTGGCATGCAGCTGGAGCACAAGTGACAGAAAGTGGAGCACATCCCCTGCAACAGACACAAGTGACAGCATTTGGGGGGGTACAAAAACAGTGGAGGCCACAGTGCCACCTGAGGCAGACGTGCACCACACTGGTGACAGGAGGCAACCTGGCATTGTGACAGGTACAGTGGTTGTCCAGCATGGACAGCCACCACTGACATGCCAGCAGACGGTGCATATCACAGACATGCAAGGGTGTCAGCTGCACAGGCCATGGACAGTCTGACAGGGGCACCATGTACACAGTGGATGCACTATGGACCACTGCACGCAGGCAATCAGTGCACAGAGAATAACACACAAACCACAGACAGTGACTGATTCCCCCACCCACACCATAGGCGGTTCCCTTCCAGACACACACACACGCCCATGTCTGCATCAGCCCTGACACCATGCACACCACTGCAGCTGAGCACCTGTAGTCCACTGCAAATCATAGACCACCACAGTTGTCATAACAAAACAAATGTATTAAAGATAGGCAATAAACATAACTATATACAAATATATACAATGGGGGGGAAGGACCACAAACCAGGTGGGGGTGGGTAAGGGGCAGGAGTGAACAACTGGGAGAGGGAAGAAGGGATGTGAGGGTGGGTCCAGGGAGGTAAGGTTCTTCCAGGGACATGGAGGGCCTAACGTCCATTCTGCTCATCATTTCTGTGGCACCTATGTGACTGCCGTCCACTGACACCGTGCCTCTCTAGTCGCTGGAGGATCTTCAAAAATGCCCTCGCCAGCTGCAGTAACTCCTGCAAGACCCTCTCGACAGCCATCAGACTCCGACCACCTAGGACAAGGAAGCAGAGTCAATAGGTGTGAATGTACATCCCCCTGCAGCCCACCCATTGTGCATGGCATACAGCCGTGGCCAAGCCCCTGTGATAGTGTTCGACCACCCACAGTGATCATGTCCACAAGACCTGCCCACCCAGGTTCACACAGCCATGCAGACCACTGCACACACCCACCGCCCAAGTCCCGCACAGCACCACCATGGCTGTACAGTGACATGGCTATGTGGTGCAAAGGCAGTGGCACAGCCATGTACCCAGTGCATACATGGACCACCAGTGATGCACATCAACAAATGCAGTGCTACAGGACAGTGCTGAGTGTACTGTGAGGTGTGCACCGCTGCCTACCCCACAACACAGCATGCACAGAATATCCAGGAAGAAAGGTACTTACCTGCATCTGCTACATTTGGGCACTGCTGTTGAATGGGCCCGCCATCACATGGCTGTTGCTGGGCAGCCTCCTGCTCAAGACATTCCCATTCCTCTCAGGCTCGTCGCCTCTCCTCAGGGCCTAGGGTGCAAACATGGAGAGGGGAACATCAGTACAAAACAGTAGCAAAGGCCACCCCAGTGTGTGTGATCCCGCACAGCCCAGCCATGCTGCAACCCCACCACGACCACCACCACCTACACTGGACAGCTCCCCCCGTGGTTGACACATGCCCACCGCGAAACCCGGATGGATGCTACCAGTGTATGGATGGAGCACCTATCTGGACATGGCACTGCGCCTCACCTGGCGCATGCCCATAGATGGGCAAGCCTGTCTGAGTCCCTCCGACGGAGGTCCCCAAAGCGGTGGTGACACAGCTCTGGACTTCTGGAGATACCGGTGGCCTCCTCCAGTAACACTGCCACCTCCTCCCACACTGCACTCCTTGCACTATCTAAGGGCACATCCACAAACAGGGCCCCAGCATGGGGCTCTACAATGGCCACCAAATTGGCCAGCTCCAGAGGGCTCCACATGGCTGCTCTCCTCTGTGCCATGACTACTGTAGCTAGGATCACAAAATGGCACTCTGTGACGCACGTCTGCCATGTGCAGATGCCACGCGGTACAGTGCTGCCATTCCCCATCACACTGTCATCGAACAGCGTGATAGGGGTGCACCCATGCAGATGCATGGTGCCTAGGGGGAAAAGGTCGACCGCAGGGTCAAGGGTCTGTCATGCACAGACCTCCACAGCATGATTGGGACTCCCTGCATGTAAGGCGGTTGGGTGCCTGTGTGTGACGCCCTGCAGTGGCCTACCATGCTGTGGCATCATGGTGCCTATGGCGCTCCAGGGCACGAGCACTATAGCACTATATGTGTGAACAGCACACTAGCACCACTGGAACAGTGGTGGTCATGCCCTGTACTGCCTCCCATGCTCAGCACATCATCAGCATGCCAGGCGTCAGCGTCAGCACCCCGGGCATGCACCATACAGTGCCTACTGCACACGTCACAGAGCTGCACCTTTGCCTGAGCACACTCAACACAATTGTGCAAGGTGCAACAGCGCGATATTAAGCCAGCATATGCAGATCAGCTCATCAGCAATTCCATGGCACAGTCACTGCATTAGCATCCACTTAAAGTTGTGCCTCACCTCATTTGCATGCCTTGCACTATATAAATGCAACATGGGGCTTCAGATGTCATTGTTTGGTATTGCAGTCTATTGTGGTGGGTTGCATGCTGTTTGGAAGTGTGGACTGTGGTGTGTGGGAGATGCATGGGACTGCACATTCAGAGGTAACACCTGTCATTTCCACAGGATCAATAATGACTGAGCATGAGGAGGAGGAGGAGCAGAGATGTGGGAGATGAAGGAGGCCAAACTTCACCGGGGCAGGATCAGATTCCCCTTTTTGAGGCCTACCTCGACAGGGAACCACTGTTCAGCAGACAGTGGGGAACACCATAGGCCCATGCTGCAGCATGGGATGAGGTAGCATGTGCCATCAACCAGCATGGCAGCCACCAGCGGTCAGTGTAGGAGTGCAAGAAGAAGGTGGGCACAGGCAAGAGGAGTATAAAAGATAAGGTGGCTGCCATCAGGGCAGCATGTGCTGCAACTGTTGGTGGATAGCCAGATGTGCCATGCCTGATGCCACAGGAGGAGCTGGTGGCTGGCAGCATGCAGCATTGTGCCCTAGAGGGCATTCCAGGTGGTGGCTTCCAGACGGGTGGCAGCTCGTCACTGAATTGTAGGTCCTGTGCTGTCACTGTGTGGGGGTTGGGGGGAATGCCACAGGGTAGGGCAGAGACATCAATGCTACTGTGTTCCCTTACAACTCCTGAGTATCTACATGGGTCAGTGGTGGTGGGTGTGTCCACTGAGGGCGATATCCTGGACACGGAGGCATGCCATCCACCTCCACAAGTGTTCAAGGGTCAGCACCACAGTATACTTGCCTGTCTGTCCGGACTGAAGTTGGTGGTGCTGGTGCAGAGGAGGCCCTGCCTGTGTCCCAGCGTGACAGCATCCATGGATGACAGTGTGCTGTGACATGGACTGGTGCCGGATCTGGCACCGATGATGATGGATCACACATCATGGACAGTGATACATGTGGGCTGCAGAATGGCCCCACAGCAGGTAACAGCACGGGCATAGCCATGACATCACAGTCCCAGCCAGTGCCTGTATGCACCAGTGCGGCAGCACTGGTGTGCGTCCAGGTTGGTGGGGCTGTTACAGCCGATGTGGCAGCTGCAGTGAGCCCTGCTGAGTGGCAGGTGGAGGGGCAGTGTCAGCAGTCGGCCAATGGTGACGGGGGCACAGTGTCGGGGGGCGGCTTCAGTGCACCGTGTGTGGACATGCCCCAGCATGTCTCTGGTGTGCAGCGCCCATCATCAAAGGGTGATGCCCAGTACAGCTAGGAACACCATGAGGGACAACATGCCAATCCAGCGGATGACCTCTTTGATGAGCACAGCCACCTACTCCAGGCTTCCGTGGATCAGCAGTCGCGGCTCGTTAGGGCGGTGGTTGCACTCAGTGTGGTTCTGCGCCAGGCAGAGGAGAGGTGCAGCAGAGACCACGCCCTGCTCCTGGCAGAGATGGCCCAGCAGCAGGAGGATGTGACCACTGCCATTAACAGGCAGACATGTGCATTCACAACTGTCATGGCCACATTGGGCACCCAGTTTGTTGCTCATGCACCGCAGACACCCTGCAGTGGCACGTCCACCCCCCATTCCTGGCGTCATGTGACACTTTCCATGTCGACACCAGGTTCAGCTGTGGGCATACTGACCATGCCTGTGGCAGGCATATATGGTGAGCTGCAGACCCCTGCTCAAACACTGTAGCGTTCCTGCAGTGTCACCCCTGGGGCACTGCCGGTGCCACCCCATGAGGCCAATGGTCAGCCTGTCACGGCTGGCAGGTCTCAGTGTGGCTGCCCACGCAACCTTGGTGGCCATGGCACTGTGCCGCATGACTGACCTGTCTCCCACCATGGCTACTCTCTGATGCTGCACTGTGTGCAGTGTGTTGTGCAATGTGCGATGCACGGGTGGGGTACCCGGCCCTGCACACACACTCATGGTCCATGTGCACACCCTCCCGGTCGCTGGCCACTGTGGTGTCTGCATGATGATGCCTGCATTGCACTGTCCACCAGTGTGCAATGGTGCACAGTGTCTGAGACACACACAGTGATGGGCACTGGGCATGGTCATCTATGGACCTGTGTGTGGCTAGGGGTTGCAGTCGGGGTTGGCATGCCTTCTACTCCTTGTGCATGTCTTGTGGGGGGAGTGTGTGTACATGACCACATGTCATGTTAGGCCTTTCCCATCCCTGACAGCGTGTGTGGTTCCAAGCTCAGCCAGTTCCCTTGCCGCCATCTGCCCCTGGGGTTCATCCATGCATGTCTGTGGGTTGTGACCTTGCCATTGGTGGTTGCACATGGCCCCATGTCCTACCTGTGTTGGTCGAAGTGCTCCTCTGTGATGGTGTCCCTATGCAGCTGTGACATCCGGATCAGGTGGCAGTCCCTTCGCCCAAGGGGTGGCTGCCCATCACCGTCTGGACTGGCGTCCTCATCGTCCCCATCTCTGTATCCCTCTTCGTCCTCTACAGCTATCCCACAGTCGTTGGTCATGTTGTGCAGGATGCAACAGGCCAGAAATAGCCTGCAGGCCTTCAAGGGGCTGTACTGTAGGGCACCTCCAGATGTGTCCAGACAATGGAAACGTGTCTTCAGCATCCCGAACACCTGCTCTATGACATTATGTGTGGCGGCATGTGCCTCATTGTACCGTTGCTGTGATGGGGCGGCGCTGGTATGGTGTGAGCAGCCAGGGATGGAGTGGGTACCCACTGTCACCTGTGTGTAGAGGGTGGACATTAGTATGGTGGTTAGTGTTGCTCTGCCATGGGCCATCAGGGCCGGTACCCATGGCACCTCTAACTATGCACCCCCACAGCTGCCCATGTCATCCTGCATGATGTGCATACTCACCCACTAGGTGACTAGTGGGGATGTCCCCACTCTCAAACCTGTGGCATAGTGCAGACTGGTGTCAGATGAAGCCATCATGTACTCCCTCAGGGTGCGTGGCACAGACATTGGTTATGTGCCCCCTGGCATCGCACACCACCTGGCAGTTGATGCTGTCATAACCCTTCTGGTTGATGAATGCTACACCATCCGGGCCAGGTAGCATGCGGTTGGCCACATGGGTGCAGTCAATAGCCCCAAGCACGCCAGGCATACGTGCTACCCTGTGGAACTCTTGTATGTGTGCTGTGTGCTGTGCGCTCTGCCTGTGTGCTGGGGAAATGGATGTACTCCACAGCATGTGGCAGCAGTGCGCTGAGGAATTGTGTGAATAGGCATGACGCGGCCGACTATGTTATGCCTGTTGTGTCCCCTGTTGGTCTCTGGAATGTGCCCGTGGTGAGCAGGCACATGACAGCTATCACCTTTGTCTCCACTGACAGAGCATGGCTCCATTGTGTGGGTGCCTGCATCTCATCACTGCACAGCTCACAGAGCCACCTCAGGATCACCCGGGTCAGGCGGTACTTGCCCACAATCTCTGTGTCAGTGTAGTGCTTGAAGGTGGCGTGGGCTCAGTAGCACCTGCTGGGGCCATACCGCTGATGAGCCCTTCCATGGCTGTGCCCCCTCGCTGCCTGCCTTCTTACACCCCTCATTACCTCCTCCATCTGGAAGGTGGCACTGGCCATGTCCCTGGCTGGTGTTCCCCCGGCAGCTGATTTCCCATTTCCCCTGCTGTCCTTTGTGATGCTCCCCCTGCAGCAGGTAGACCTCCAGCCTTTGGCTGTCCTGCCTACTGCCATTGCCCTGTCTACTGTGGCACTTCACTGTCTCTCCTGTACAGTGGCACAGGCTCCCCACTCCTGTCCTGTTCCTGCTTGTTCCCAGGTGTGCCCTGTCCTGCTCCTGCACAGTCCCACTCGCTGCTACCCTCTTTCCAGTTGCTGTCACCTTGCTCCCACCTCTGGCTTCCCTGTAGCGTTCTTGTGCTTCTCTCGTGTTCCTTTTTATTTTGGATCATTTCCACTATCGCACAACTTCTGCTTGCTCCCCTATTGCACATGGCGCATGCTGTTGAATATCACACTGCGCCATTTATTCAAGGTTCCGTCCCCACACACATTCATTACCATTGCGCTCTTGCACATTGCGTCTTGTGCAGTGCGGCTGCCTCCTGCTGAATATCACAGAAAGGTGCATTTTCGTACTTGTGCTGGTACATCTCTATTGCATATGGCGCATCCCTTTTGAATATCTGGGCCTATGTGTTTTACTATTGCGGCTCTGAAAAGCTACAGAAAACAAAACATACAACTAAAGGAAGTGAAGCAGCATAACAAACATGAGTACACATACTCACTTTATGGTTTCAATATTATGAAGCTTTGTGTCTGTGGCTGATGGATGTGGTGGTCCAGACAGATCCAGGCTCAGTGGTGGCAGTGGCTAACATCATTCCTTGTGGTGGTGGTCTGGGGGGTGGACAGACTCAGACTCAGTGGTGGCAGTGGCTAACATCAGTCCTGGTGGTGGTGGTGGTGGCCCGGGGATCAGACAGACTCAGGCTCAGTGGTGGCAGTGGCTGACATCATTACCGGTGGTGGTGGTCTGGGGGGCAGACAGACTCAGACTCAGTGGTGGCAGTAGCTAACATCAGTCCTGGTGGTGATGGTCCAGGGGCGGATAGACTCAGGCTCAGTGGTGGCACTGGCTAACATCAGTCCCAATGGTGGTGGTCCAGGGGGTGGACAGATTCATTCTCTGTGGTGGCAGTGGCTAACATCAGTTCTGGTGGTGGTGGTGGTCCAGGGGAACAAACAGCCTCATTCCCTGTGGTGGCAGTGGCTAACATCGGTCCTGGTGGTGGTGGTCTGACTCTGGGGGGGGGCACACTGCCTTTTAAAACCTTTAGTTACAACCTGCCAACATTAACCACATCATGATCCTCATAAAGAAAGCTGCCCTTACAGTCATCGATGTCTGAAGTCTGACCACTGGGAAATTCTTTCTGCATTGTGTCGTCATCTACGTCAGTGGTGGGCCATTTCAGGCAGCCACTGCCAATGCCACCAGGATGCTCCATTTCCACATCAGCAAGACCACCATGACTAGGCCGGGGTACAAATACTGAGGTTGCAGTCTCTGCTGGTATGTGCCTCTCATTCATTTTAATGAATGTTAGCAAACTAACATTTGCAGGAGACAAGCTTGTCTGACGGTCCCTGACTATCGCATCTGCTGAGCTGAATACCCTCTCAACACTTACACTGGAGGGTGAGCATGTAAGGTACTTCAGTGCCACTGCAGTCAGCTCTGGCCATTCACTGACCTTTCCACTCCAGTACAAAAGAGGATCTTCAGTTATTGTCAGATGCCTGTATTCAGACAAATATGACTCAACCATTCTCTGTGCTGCATTAAGTCCAGTTGCTGATGCATTATCCTGTTCTCCCGAATCATTTATTTCACAAATACCCACTTGGGACAAAGCCTCCCATAGTGGGTTGATGCCAGCCACTTTGGATGACAGACCACCTGGAACTGCAGTCCCATTCCCCTTGCAGGATATGCTTGATGGTCCTCCAGGTACACCATCAGCTGGATTATGCTGCTGAGGTTTGCTGACCGTGGCATGTGACTTCTGTGCCCCATGAACCAAGCGCACCTGTTGACCACTGATATTTTTTACCTGTTCAGGCCCTGACTCCAGTACTGATGCAATTCCTAATTTGTATAATTGGTCCAGCATTGTTGCTATGGCAAAGTTGTCACTACGTTGAATGCTCACAATGTGACAATTCTGGTCAAATACTGTCAGCATGTGTTGCAGCAACATACTGGTATCACTGTCTCCGGCAACATCAAGGCTATGCTGTACATTCAGCAATGTCTGCTGCAGCACCCACAGCAGTGGAATTGATTGGCTAATGGAGGCAGACTCACCACTCACTGTCTGTGTGGCATGTTCAAAACGCCGCAAAACTATTACAGAGTCCATGAGGAGCCACTGTTCAGTCTTCATAGACATGGAGGCCCCGGAACTGTCACAGCTAGTGTACATAACAACATATTCTGAGATGGCTTTGTATTATTCATACAGCCTCTCTACCATGTATAAAGTGGAGTTCATCGGGTGACAACTTCCAGTTTCAAGCAGTGCTGAGGCAAGCTGTTTTGTATCTGCAACTGCAGCAGTTGGTCACGGGCCTTTCCAGATCTTGAAAAGTAAGAGCAGATACATTGTGCAATGGTCAGCATTTCCTTTATATCAGGGTGCTGCAGAAACTCCTGCACCGCAAGATTTATACAGTGGGCCATGCATGAAACATGAAAAAAAAAACACCATTCATGATGCATTTGACAACATTTGACCCATTGTCACTTGCTATGAACCCAGCTCTCAGGGACAGAGGGTTTAGCTATCTGTCAGTTTCAGTCAGTACCATGTCCAACATATTCTCACCAGTGTGTGAACAAATCACATTGTGCATAGCGATTGTTGCATGCTGTCGAATTCCTGGAAGATTGCTACCATGTCACTCCACCTTACTACACTGATAATTCACACTACCAACAGCACAAACAACCCCCGGCACCTGCGCCCAGTGTGCAGTTATACACAGATATCAATTCCCCGCTGTTTTGCCACTTGTCCACATATCCATACTTAAATGGATGAATGGAAAGGAGGAATGTCGAAGGGCATGTCTTACTGAGTTGGACACAGTACGAAACAACTCAGGGACAGCACAGGTCGAAAAGTATGTCCTGGATGGGACTTTCCATTTTGGACAGGCACATGCAGCAAACCGCTGGAACCCAGAATTGTCCACAAAGGAGAAGGCCAAAAGATAAATTTGCCAGCATTTCAGCTACAGCAGCATTAAATTCACGTGACACTGGATGATTGGGTGGGTACTTCAGCTTATGTGCAAAAACACTCTGACGTGCGCTGACTTAAATGTTTTACACAGGGTGTGATGACAAATGGTTCTGCTCTTCGAATGGCAGGGGGTGGAGTGTGGACGTTTGATGAAGACGGTTGAACAGGTGATGATGACAAACCCAGAAATGCAGTTATTTTGCCAGATTTGCCAACCAGGGTTGATGTACCACTTGCATTAGACATATTGCTTTCACTACCACCACCATCACCACCACCACCAAAACTGCTACTGTCACTAGTAATGGACAACAGTTCAAAATCATTCTGCCTCTCCACCTCACCATGCCTGTAGTAATCCTCTGCTTGTATTTCTTCACTACTGGACACATTTAATTTCCTACTGGACTTAACACTCATGGAAGGGGATAACATGCTCATTATTGTTGATGATGAGGGTGAACGCCCAACTGTGTGGTATTAGCTGCCATCTTGTGCTGGGTCCACACTGCCATGTGCCTATTCTTAAGATGCTTATGCTGTCCTCCTGTGCCCAGATGGCTCCCCATTTTACCTCAACTCATACGCACATGGCAAACCTGGCAGACTGCAACTGACTCATCATTTGCATCTTGCACTAAAAAATCCTAAACAAGGGATTGTGATGCTCTACTTTTAACATGTCCATGATGCTGCTTATTGAACTGCATTGTTTTAAGCATTGAAGTAGGGGGTGTGCTACATGAATTTTTTGGGCAGTGCACACTTGGACTGCAACTGACCACCACGACTACCTCTCATTATTACTGGGTCATCATCATCATCATCACCATTAACTGAAATTGGTAAATCACACGTTTTTACAGGAGGGGGGATTAATGGAAACAGACCCAGACACAGCTTCCTTGAATTTCCTTTCCTTTTCTCCGGTTCCCAACTGGGGTCAGTTACATCATCATTATATTCATGAACATCACCCACATCCACATCTTCTGCTTGGATGCTGGCATGTGGACTGCATGTTGCAACCATAGCATCATCATCATCATCATCACACTCATCAACATCATCAACACCATCACCTGATATTTTTACACCACACTGTGAATCACTGCATGGAAAATGCGTGACTTGAACAGTGGTGGAAGAAATGTCACATTGCATGCTATCATTGACATGATTATCAGAATCCTCAGGTTCAGTCACTGGGATGTTACTGGGAAGTATGACATCATCTGCACTGCCACTCACTTGCACTGCTTCACACTCCACTATATTTTTGGACACGGTACACTGGTCAGAAGTGGAACTTGAGGCAGCAATACTCATAGTCAGGGCCTGTTTTAGGACTTTGGGGGCCTCCAGCCAACTCTATGACTGGGGCTCCACAGACAGGGCGGGGCCCTCCCCAGTAATCATTCTACAGTCAAAACTTTTGATTCAAAAGCATATAGTTAAGGAACCAAACCAGAGCTCTCACTGCTCTATTACCTCTCCCCCACTCTGCTGCACAGAGACAGCACAGCAGTCAGCACAGCAAGCAATACTGAGCACAGTGCACCGAGGGTAAGGGCAGGCCAGCACGCAGGCAGCAGCAGTACTTACTCTCAAGATCAGGACAGGAACCGGTTACTACCGGTACCAGTTGAGTGGCTGTGGCTTCAGATGCAGATAGCAGTGGTCTGGACTTCTCGACTGTGTCTCCACGTGTGTGACATTCTCTCTTGCTCTCTGGTCTCCCCAAGTCCACTCTCTCTCTCTCTCACTCACTCTCTCCCAGGCAAATTGCAGTCGGCTCCTCCAAGTTCTTATAGCGTAGCGTAAGCGACACAATCAGCGAGCTTAATAACTTATCTGACTACTCCCTCCAACGCTCTGGAACTAAACTAGTCCGGTTGAATAGCGCCATAGGGATCATCTTTATGGAGCCCTCACGGACCTGAGTGGGAACCAAATGTTTCAGGTCAGAGGGGGAGGAGGTGCAAATAATATCAAGGGACTGAGTGGAGCCCTCTGATTGGCTCCAACTGCTCCTCCACGTCACCATGATGTGCAGCATATAGGGGAACGTGCGGAAACATGCTGCCGTTTTTATGGTCTCACAGGCTCTCTATCAGTGTGGCCAGGACCAGGACAATCAGCATGGAGGGGCGGGCAGGAGCTGAATCCTGAATGCCTGTCTGAGAGATCAGTGGGGCCCTGCCGGGCTAACTTGTCTTCAGTTCTTAGACGCCCATCGCCCACAGACTCCACAGTGACCTTAAATTGCAGCCGGTTGGACGGTCGCGTCGCGGTTCGTGAAAATGTCAAGGCGAATGGCAATTGGCAAAAAGAGGAAGGAAGTAAGGAACCAACTAACCAGCAACTTAATGTGAGTCGTAGAAAATGTTTAAACAGAATGCTTATGCTGGCGCTGCCTTTTCTTCCCGTTTTCGTTGCACTTCTTATATTACTACAATCAGTCAGTTGACAGTCAGGCTGAGGTCGTGTGAGGTCTTAGACTTGCTGGAGGAGACAGTTGCTGCATGCAGGCGGCGGGGGTGGAGTGGTGGGTCAGTGCCAGTGGGCGGGGCCATGTCACAATGCTGGGTGCCCAACGCCGGCCCTGCTCATAGTGCACCACCACCAGCAACTGCACTAACACCACTGGCTGAGACAACATCATCTCCTCCAACTATGAGTGAAGCTACTGATTGAGCGGTAAAAAACATTGCAGGAGAAATACCTTTCCTCACATCAGCAATGCACTTTTGCATCTGCATACTACCACACCCACAGACAATCTTACCATTGGCAGCAGTGCCATGGCGAGAACCAGCTTTGCTTGCACATCTCTTTGAGGGCATTTTGGGGGAACAACAATATTCTAAACAAATTTAGATTTTGGAATGTTCACTCTGTGTGGGGGGACGCTGGATGTGAAGCCAAAAAAACAACTGCGGCTTCAGCAACAGATACAGACGCAAATTCACAAGTTAAAACAACACCCTAACTAACCAGTGGTGCTGAGGTCACAAACAATTCAATCTGGAAAACAATTCCTTTTGCTGGAAGTGGGGGGGGGGAGCACTGACTGCAGATTTTTATGGCAATGCAGTGCAAGCAGCAAAACAAAGAAAAGATACCACAATGGCAGTACAAAATCACGCAACTGCAGTGGATAGCAGGTTCATGCTGCTTTGCCTGAAATTACACTGTGGCACAATAAAAGGTTATTACTTGATGTCACACAGCACCACACACACACAATTTGTCTATAACGAGTAATGCATAGCAAATTGAAGAGTTCAGTAATATGCCTCATATTGTAAACAACATGAAATTATGAACTGCTGCACCAGATCCACACAACACACAATCAGCAAGAATATTTCAACAATTGCTGACAATATTACTGTGTGTACATTAACAGAGTCAGTTATATTATTTATTGAATTTTGTTGACCGGGTAGGCCCACTGGGCCCCAGAGGTCCCTTTTTCAGGGGTGACCTGGGGTTAAAAAATAACATACAGGTAAACAGAACAGTAAAAGCAGGTAAGCAGAGCTGTAAAAATAACATACAGGTAAACAGACAGTACAAGTAGGTAAGCAGAGCTGTAATATAACAAAAATATAACCGAAAAACAAAGAACTTCCTATTTCTCCAACTTAAATCTACCTACACCACAGATATGTCCCTCCCCCAAAGCACACTGTCACTGTCTTACTACACAGACTCAATGTTATACATTAACATTCGAAATCCACACAAACAAAAATGCTCGATCATACGAGCACAGGAGGGGTTCCTACAATCGATGAACAAAAGTCTTAGCAAAAAAATATATTCAAAATGCTTCTTTAACAGCTTTTAGAAGGTTTGAATCACAGACAGCTCCCAGATCAGACTGTCTCCTACAGCTTCCTACACACACTGCCCTGAACTGAGGCTGTGCAGATCAATATAGAGCCCATGTGCCCTGAAATCCCATGAATCACTGCAAAATTCACCTTCAGAGCTTAAAAACAAGGCAAAGTGTGGTGAAGTGCATTGTTCTTAATGCACTTCGCCTTAAGATTTGATGGAGTAGTGGTCTGGGAAGTCAGAGTAATGCAAAGTCATTGTTTGCAATGGACTTCACACGTTACCCATTGCCATTATAACGCAAAGTACTCTTTTTCACAATGCGGAGCACTCCGCAAATTCACCTTGGCTCCTTGAATCACTCCAACGAGCAAATTGAGGCCATTTCACCCACTACTACTTCTGACCAGTTAACCATTTCAAAAAATGTAGTTGAGACTAAAGCTGTGACTGACAGTTTAGATGATGTCATACTCCCATTAACATCCCCATGGTAGTTGAACATGATTCTGATCCTGGTGATGATAACTCACAATGTTACATTTCTTCCAGCACTGTTGAGGTCATGTCTTTGCCATCCAGTGATTCTAAGTGGGGCGCAAAAATATTGGGTAATGATGATGATGCTGTGGTTGGAATATGTTCTCCACATGACAGCATCCCAAGCTGAAAATGTGAATGCAGATGATGTTGATAAATATGATAATTATGTCAGTGACCCCTGTTTTGAACTGGCAAAAAAGAAAGTCAAGGTGGCTGTGTCTGGTTCTGTTGGTGTTAAATCCCGCCTCCTCAAAAAATTGTGATTTAGCGGTTCCTGTTGATAATAATGATGATATCCTAGTAATAATCATAGGTAGTTGTGGTTGTCAGTTGGAGTCCAAGTGTGTCCAGCCTGAAAAATCATGTAGCAAACCCCCATTTCAGGGGTTAAAAAATGGAGTCCAATAAGCAGAATCAGGGACATGTTAAAAGTAGGGGATCACAATCTCTTGTTTGGGATTTTTTGTCCAAGATGCAAATGATGAGTCAGTTGCAATCTGTCAGTTTTGCCATGTGCACGTGAGTTGAAGTAAAAAGTTGAGTCATCTGGGCATGTGGGGCCAGCATACACATCTTAAGAACAGGCACATGACACTGTGGACCTGGCACCAGATGGCAGCTAATGCTATAGTGGGGCATTCACCCTCTCCATCAACCTTACTGAGCATGTTATCCCCTTCCATGAGTGTAAGACCAAGTAGGAATGTCTGCAGTAGTGATGGAATAACACCAGAGGATTACTACAAGCATGTTGAGGGGGAGGATTATGATTAAGAAATCTTGTCAAGTGGTGGTCAGAGTAGCAGTGGTGGTGGTGGTGGTGGTCAATGCAGTATGTCTAGTGCAAGTGGTACATCATCCCCTGTATGTACAGTAAAACAGGGAAAATAACTTCATTTGTGAACTTGTCACCTGTGTACCCTTCTTCATCACACATCCATACCCAACCCCCAGCCATTCGAAGAGCAGAGCTATTTGTCACACCCCATGCAAGGCATGTAAGTCAGCCCACACTGGAGAGTGTTTTTGCCCATAACCTCCTGTCTGCCTGCGCATGTGATGTGTGTGGGCTGCCTGTGAATTCTCACTCTGCCTTAAAGCAGAATAAGGCGGAGTGCACAATGCAAAGTCATAATTACAATGTAAAGTGGCGAAGTGAGGGTTTAAAATGGGCACTTCACATAGCGGAATACTAACGCGAAGTGGTCACTTCACAGGCAGAATTTTACTTCGCTGCATCTCTACTCCATATCCAGTATAAACAGGGTACCATGAAAATCCACTTGGTACTAACATCATAGTTTTTTCCTGTAACAGGAAATATCCCATAATAAAGGTTTTCTGGTTCTGGAGGGAGGACAATCCATATTTTCCTGCTCTCCTTTACCAGATCTCAGAACTCTGTAATGTAGGGGCACCTAAAATACAGGTGATCCATGATTTCAATTTGAGTGGTACAACTGATTCTAGGGCAATATCTGTCTTTTAGCTCTTTGTGTTTCTGGTTGCCCTTTACATTTATCTTACCATGTACCCCTATCCATACAACATCCCACATTGTTTCTGGGGTTCTGTCATCCATTAAAAGAGCTGATATGTTATCCTGATTTACTTTTGAGAACCTCAAAACAGTCTAATAATATGTCTGTATATGTTAATGTCCTATGGAATTTTAAAACCATATCGTAAGCAATATTCCAATTTTTTGATGCTATCAAAAACCCCTTTCCACATAGTGGAAAGTCTAGGGGAGCATTTGTTTTTATGTGTAAATTCCCCTTCTTGCCATTCTTTTAAGGATGCCTTGAATAGATGAAGCAGTCCATTGTGTCCAAACAGATACACTCTCTTTTATAATTGGGAGAATGTTTGTGTACAAGAAGGTCAAAAAAAGAACGCTATGGGATGTGGCATATTAACTCCACCTTCTTTAAAATCTTTATAAAGTATATTCCATTTAATGGGGTTCAGTCTGCTACCCCAAAAACAGGAAAAAAAAAAACATCCCAATACACTGGTTTCTAACATTTTGGGTAAGGGGAGAATGCAGCTTAAGAACAACAACAAAAAAAAGGCAGTAAAAGAGTTTTTATCATATAGAGCCTTTTCCATTTACAGGTTCACCTTGAGTTCCAATGGGCCACTTTTTTCTTCCCTTTAAGTAAACTTTGTTCTCAATTATACTGGGCCATATCTCTCACCCCAAAATATACCCACAAGATTTTACAAGGTATATTGGAAATCTGTATTCCTGACACCTCTATAACAATTTTTGTGTGTTATGAATACTAAAACAATTGCTTTTTAACATATTTAGAGAGGCTCCTGTCTCTGTAAGCAGGGCATTCAATAAAATACATACTCAATGGGCTGACTGTTAATTTTCCATTAAGAGACAAAGGTCATCCGCATAAGCGATAAGTTTTATTTCTGGAATTGTGTCAAGGTTAATTCCCTTTATGGGGGTTGGGGGGTGCCTGCACGATGCACACTATTGGGTCTTAAGTCAAGATATAAAGTAGTGGCCTTCAGGGGCATCTTTGTCGCACCCCTCTAACAATTCAATATCTATTCCTGTTCTTCTGTTCTCATAAAGTTTGATGTATGCAAGTGCGTATCACATCTGTATCCAGTGCACAAAGTCTATGGGTATGCCATATGCCAACATAAATTGCCAAAAGAATTCATGCAACATCCTGTCAAGGCTTTGGCCTGGTCTAAACTGATGACAAACCCTGACAGCTGGTTCTGAGTCCTCCTCCTTCCCTCTGTTGCTGTTATTTCTTGCAGTAGGATTAAAGCATCCATAATTTTCTTCCTGGGGACAGAACTAAATTGGATAGGATGAATTATATGTCCCAGTACTTGTGATCATCTATTACACAATAATTTGGCAAAAATCTTAAAGTCCATATTCAGTAATGTTATGGGGTGCCAGTTACTAATGTCTGAGGGTATACCTGTTTTATATATGTTGCATAATCCTGCAACTAGGAACATGTCAAAAATACAAACTTCTCTTAGTACAGTTTAACCCCTGCAAGGTAACATTTTAACTGTATTTAGAGAAGTTTGTATTTCTGACATGTTCCTAGTTGCTGGATTATGCAACACATTTGAGAAAAGGAATGTGTGTATTTAAGGAAGTCCTCATGCACTCTAGCCATGTGAGCCTGTAGCATAATGGTATGAGCACTGGAACGGCATACCAGATATCTGAGGTTCAATTCCTATTGGACCACACTTTTCCTTTCTCATTTCCATCCTTGATTTAAAAATATGCCTTGCAGGGGTTAAACTGTACTTAGATAAGTTTGTATTTCCTTCATGTTCCTACTTGCAGGATTATACAACACATTTGAGAAAAGGAATGTGTGGATTTAAGGAAGTCCTCGGGTATTCTAGCCATTTCAGCCTGTAGTTTAATGGTTAGAGCACTGGAATGGCATACCAGAGGTCTGAGGTTCAATTCCCAGTGGGCCATACTTTTTCTTTCTCATTTCCATCCTTCTTTTTTTTAAAAAATCATCCTCTAATTTGGATTTATGTACCTTGTATTCCAATTCAGCCACTGACATTATTTCCAAGAGTTGCATGTTCTTTTTGTCCAAATCAGATTTAAAATCTTCTTCTGCTATAGTAGTATCCAGTCGATCAGTTCATCAGATAATGAGTGTGCTTCAGGATATAAAAAAATATTGGCAGTGGTCCTATCCAATGCTGACTGCTTGACTTCCATTCCTTCAGCGATAACACTGCCTCTGGTTTGTGGAACCATACCATGAACCAGTGGTATCTCCAGAGCTCCTGGAACACAACCTTCCCCTATTGTAGCTTAGTCCTGACTGGGTTCCTCCATCCTCCTGCAGAGTAACAGCACCCCCTGCAGGAAGAGTAGGGGAATTTTTTATTTTATAACTTAAAGCAAAAATACATGCAAAATAGCATTACTTCATACAAACTCATACAAAAAGAAAAATGGAAACAGAAATCAGTATTACGTCATACAGTAACCTAAAACATAATTAATAAATACCTTAAGCAGACCCCTCCCCACTAAGATGGTAGGGGAATTTTTGTTTTAAGGTCACAAAAATAAAAAAATACAAGTAATATGGATACACAGAAATAATATACATTTTGAACATGAAAGATAAGTTCCATACATGCAATTCTTTTAATCATTTCTAATGTTAGAACTAACAAAAGGAAAAACCCACAAAAAATAAATGTATTGCCCTTCTTCACCAAAAACTACAGTACAAGAAGGCTTTTATATTTACATTGTTGTATAAGACTAGGAAAACCTAAATAATTGAAAGAACCATTAGACACTTTTAACTTATTGTTTACCGTAAAAGACCCATATATCATTATTTCAAAATATTTAGTCATTCATAATTTTCTTAGTCTCGTACTTAGTACTTTAATTAATTGTACCTAACTAGATGAGGGCAGCAAGTTGCCCCACCCAAAAAATCTTTTTAGTAGCTTGTTTACATCCATCTACTTAGTGGATTGACTTTATAGAGGTCATAAAACAAAAATTCATACTGTGGGAAAATGTTTCCAAAAATTCTGATTGGTTGGAAAATTCTAAACTTCTTTATCTCTCAATTTTTAAAAATCTTCTGTTATCATATTACATAACTGAAGTTGTGAAACATAATGTTGTTGTAAGGACATTCGGCATCGACTCTACCATATCCAGTATTTCATTATGACAAAAACAGTGTACGTACTGCTAGTATTTAATAATGCCCAATGATTAGATACAATGCCTAACACAAAGGTATCATGGTTTAGGTATTCAGAAGGAAGACAAGTCCAATTTACTTGTACAATTCTCCAAAAATCTGAAATGTAGGGACATTAAAAAAATAAATGTTGTATTGTCTCAAAAGTCGTTATACAACAAGGTACAGGGCAATAACGTTCTGAAATCTTCTTATGTTTAAGGTTGTTTTTCACATTTAGTTTACCTTGTGCTCCTAACCAAACAATGCCCCAAGTTTTGGGGGGTGTCCTTCTATATTTTAACATTCTACACATTTCCTTTTTTTCCCGTCATTCCTGTCTTCAAAAGATTCAGCTGAAAAGAAGTGGTCTACTACTTGATCATGCACATGTTTCCTTGTGCACATAATAAGGGTTTGTTTCTCCTTCTGCCAATGTTTTAATTTATCTCTACCTAATTTCAAGTAGAAAGGAAATGTATGTGTTTTGAAATTTTTGGAGATAGTGATATCACCCACCCACATGTCTAAAAGTGTATAATTAGCCAAGGAGCCCAAGGCAGGGATCTTAATCTTTTTTTTAATTTACAATTTTTGCCCCTTGCATCCCTGCACTGAGACCATCCACCCTGTCACAGACTCTTACTGTGGCTGCTCACATTGTAGCCGTCCTCCCTGAACCCCCTGGCTTCCCTCCCAGAGCGGGGTCATGGCACCTTGACCAAGGGTGCCGTGAACTTGGGAAAGGCAGGAGTCAGCCTGAGCACCTAATGCAGCTGGAGTGGGCTTCATTGTGGCAGCAGGCACAGGATTGTTTTTTCCCCTTGTTGTTGCATGGGAGGTGGGGATGTGCAATGACATCCTGCATCCACCCCACCTCCTGAGAACTGTTAAGTGCCAGTTGCTGTGTTATCCCCAGCCTCCTCCAGGGTTCCATCAAGTGCTGGGCGATGTCCCTACCCACTCCCCAGAGAAGGAGAGCAGTCCCTGGGATGATCCTTCCTTCTCCCCCGGCTGGCCCTCCAGCGGCCCAAATCCATTCCCAAATCTGGGTCAATGGCACCGCAAGAGGAGATCCAACCACTGCACCAGTCTAGGGATCTAGCTCTTAAGATAAGAATGAAATTAGTATAAAGAAAAATGCTGAAATATACCACAATGGGGTTAGTCATACCTGGGCCACCTTTATTAGTGTTTAAATATGTAATTCCCCTTTTGACCAGGAACAGTCTGCTGCCCCATATGCAGGAAAAAAAGCTACAAAAGATTTTCATTTCTAAACATTTGGGTATTGGGAATACATTACTGATACATAAGAAAAGGGGAATCAAGTATGTTTTGATGATGTCAATACATTTCTTTTTTCTCATGTTCCATTTGTTTCATTGTTTAATATGGGATTCTGCAAGCTGGAGTTTACTGTCCCAGTTTAGTTTAACCATATCACCTCGGCCAAAAAGAATCCCTAAAATTATTTTAGGTTCATATGTAATGGGAATGTAAAACAAATCTGTCTTCCTTGACTCATCCACACCTATAATTAGACAAAAGCTTTTTGTAAGATTTATGTCTGCCCCCGTAATTGCAGAAAACTCTTCTAACAATGTTATCGCATGTTTCCCTGACTCTCGGTCATTAATTGTTAATACTAGATCATCTGCAAACACACATCTCAATCAGGGGTGCATCTTGAATTTGTATCTCTTTAATATGTGGGGACTCGTTGATTTTCCAAACAGTAGGGTTCAAAGTCAGAATACACAAAATGGGACTCAGTGGGCATCCTTGCCTTACACCTCTATTATCCTTCCTTTTGGTCACTAAAAAACCTTGCAGTAGAGGTGTCATAGTGGCATTTTTATAGTATGCTTGTAACCATCCAATAAATTTTAGTGGGATTCCATAGTTCATTAGACAAAACCATAAAAATTTGTGAAAGGTTTTATTGAAAGATTGGGTCTGATCAAGATTTACTATATAGGCTTTCCTTTGGTTTGTTTGGCTATATTCAATAATTTATCTTATTTGGATTAAATTGTCTGTTATTTTCTGTTCTGGAATTGTACATGTTTGAGAAGGGTGAATGTTGTCAGATAGTGCAGATAATAACCTGTTGTTTAAGAGTTTAGCTATTATTTTAAGGCCCACATTTAGTAATGTAATCAGTCTCTAATTCTTTAATAAAGATTTGTCCCCTTTTTTAAAAAGGAAAAAAAATAACTCTTTGGTTCATTTCATCCGGTATGTTGTGGTTCTGTAGGAGATCATTAAACACCTGTAGTAATTCTGCAGAGCAACGTTCCCATAGCTAAATATAGAATTCTGAATTTAACCCATCTAGTCCCAGGGCTGTGTTGATTTTCAGTGTTTTAATTGTATTTCCTAGTTCAGTGTTTGTAATTGAAGCTGTAAGGCTAAGCCTTTGTTCATGTGAAATTTTAGGTAGATTTATTTCATTAAGCCAGTCTTTGCTTAAATCATTAACTGAAAATGTATTATTAAATTTCTGTTGAATATATGTATCTAGTTCTTAGAAATATCATGTTTAGTTGTTACTGTGCTGCCAGTTTCAGTTTGAATTTGTGTTAAGGTAAGTTGTATTCTCTAATTACAGTTTTCATATGGGTTGATTATATGTGATTTACCTTTTTTCTGTTCAGCTTCTAATGTTATAAATCTGTCATATTGTAATTTATGCAGTTCCTCTTTAATACTAGTAATCTGTTGAGTGGCATATCTTACTGTTTTAACCCTTTCCTGTAAAAACTGTAACTGTTTCCTTAGTTTTCTGTACTAATATTGTTTCTTGTGATTTACTGATTTACCTATACATTTAAAACAAGAGGTAAAATCTAGTTTAGAATCTAACCACCATGCAGTGCTGTCATCATATAAACAAAAGACAGGCTTCCTGGCAGCTACTAGATCTCATAATGTTTCTTGCGTATCAGGGTGTTTCAAAATAATGGGATTATTCCATAATCCTTTCCCGTGTGCTGTCTCTGCAATATTTGTTAAGCTCAAACTAATCAAACAGTGGATCAGAGATGGCCACCACCTGTGTCTGTTTTTTCTGAATCTGGACTGTATTGAAGGTAAAAAAGTAGTTAATCCTGGATGAAAGCTTATCTTTATAAAAGGTGTGTGCAGGATGTTTGGAAAATGATCCTAAAGCATCCTTCAGTCTGGCTTGTGAAATAATATTTTTAAGTGTATTAATGTCACAAAATATTTTGTCTGTTTGAATGCCCCTATCTGGTCTTAGTAATCCACAATTAAAATCACCTCCCGATATCACAATCTTTGATGTAAAAAGATAGGGTTGGATTTGTTTAAGCAGATCTACACAACCATCTTTTATTTGTGGTGCATAACAGTTCATGAGCCTAAACATATAGTTCCAAAAACATACATCTAAAATAAAGGCCCGGCATTGGTGTATTTCAATTAGTTTTACCACTTTAAATGGTTCCTGAAAAAAACAGATGCCTAAACCACTGCAAGATTCCATGCTTTGGGACCAAAAATTAGGCTCCCATTTCCAATCAGCTACTGCTCTTAATGCCTCTGAGTGTTCATGCAGTCTAGTATCTTGAAAAACAAATCACATCGAAATTGGAAGTTTCAAACCCAGAAAATGTGGTTTTTGCTTCTTTTCCCATTCTTGATAATGTTTGCATTAAGAGAAGCAGCTGACAGTTTAAACAAATCCATAACAACTTGTTAAAGAGCAGCTCAAGTTATTTTCCCATCTGCAGCCTTGGACTTAGTTCCCCACCTTTTTTTCTTTACTATGGGTTTGTTTTTTAATGAGTCTTAATTTTCAGTGGATAGGTCTCTGATGGAGGATGCGTCTGACAGATATCCCATCTCGGTGTCCCCCCAATCCAGAGCTTCATATTGGTTTTATAACTGTATCTGAGTGGAGGGTATTTTTCTGCCCTGATTTTCCCTTTACACTGCCTATTTGCAAGTCATGTAAATCTGGGGGAGCATATCTCATGCATCTAAACAAATGCTACTGTCTTCGCTTGGAGGGGATCGCTCTCTGCAACTTACTCATGGATTCCTCTGGTCTTGTAGGGACATTGGAGGACGTACTCTGTATAGTAGAGGTGGGGGACTGAGCTCTATTGTCTTTAGAGTTAGAAGGATCCTGATTGTGTTGGTAATACGGGGTTGGATGCAAGAAATGAGGGGGGCTTCATCTTCAGCTATTTTTGTGGACAGCTGTGTTTACGTAGAAATCATGCTCTGCAAAATCTGCATCAGTGGTGTTATGGGATGCCTAGGGGCAGTTTGTGAAAGTATGGCCTTCATATCACATAGGCTGCACTTAGGGGTGAAAGTACAATGCACTCCTGGATGGTCTTACATTCCATACATTAATCATCTTATTTTTGTGTAGCTACTGCTAACATGTCTGGGGGACCCACATTTGTAACATGTTAGAGGTTGCCCTGGGTAAAATAATATACCTTGATCTCTCCCTAAAAAAACTACTTGGTAGGTGTTGCATCCCTGTCTCTGTTAATCTTAGTTGGATTTTAAACCTCCACCCTCCCATCCAGAAGCCTCCCTCATCTATAATCGAGTCAGTGTGAGTCCCTGTACCTCACAACATTAATCAAGCCAGTACAGGATGTCTTTGACATTTACTCCCTCATTTTGAAGAGTACAGTAATGGTTTCTAGTGTGGGTTTTGTCAGAGGAATTGCAAAAAAAGGGGCCCCAGATATCATCATCTTTTGCTTTAGCATATTGCTGCCAAAACCTAGCAACAGTCTTGAATGGAAACTCAGATCAAAACTTTGCTCCCCTGTAGTGTGAATAAAAGCAAAAGCCTCAGATGGGGAAAACTGTAGGGATTGCTTCACTAAAAAATTCCCTACACATGTCCTGTCGGGTGGTTCTTCGAGGCCTCCTTTGTACCTAATCCTTACAGCATGTCTGCATTTAGCATTTTCTGGGGGTCAGTGAAACAAATTCGCAAAACTGGATTTTGAACCTGGGTTCTGGTTGTTATTAGTTGCATTAGTATTAATATGATCAGAGTTCTGTCCCATAAGTTCAGAGTCTAACATTTGACTTTCTGATATTTCATTCACAGTTTCAACGTTGGCACCAATTTCTGTCATAATTGTAGCAGTCTGAGACCCTACTGGGGTAGTGTCCATCTCTACTAGCACTGGTAAATCCAGGTCATTGATAATGGTACCATTTTGTTTTCCTTCAGTTGGTAATTTGTAATTTGTAGCATGCTTTCTTCTACATTAGAACATGTGAGTCTGGGGCAATACCTATCTGCTTGAGGTTTGTATTTCAGATTTCCCCTAACTCCCAACCTCCCTTGAACAGAGAGCCATACAATATCCCAGATATGAACAAGGAACCTAAAATCAGTTAGTTTGCGAAGGGCAAATAGCATTTTGGTAGGGACACAATCAGGAAAAAGAAGATAAATTTGCTGAACATCATAAACAATACAGGAATAAAAGGTTTTCCTATCAAGAGATAATAATTTGTGATAGGAAATTTTCTATTGTTGCATTTTTTTAATAGAAGATATCCCGTAAACCGGAAGAAAATCAGAAGACAATACTTTAGGAGGCAAAAGAATCCATTTTATAAAATAACGAGACCAAAGGAATTGAGGCCACAATTGCCACAACATAATGTCAGAGGTCCAGAGATAACTAAAAGAATAAAAAAAATAAAGGGAGTGATAAAAAACAATAGGGTTAATCATATTTAAACCTCCTTGTTTAAAAGACAAATAAGTATTTTCCCATTTTACGGGGTTTAGTCTATTACCCCATATCATTTGAAAAAATAAACTAAAATTTCTGGTTTCTAAATTAACTGGAGAGGGATATAAATAACTTAAGTAAAGAAAGACAGGTAACAGAAATTTCTTCACTATCATAACACATTTTCTCTTCCCAAAATTTCAGTGTTTCCACATATTAATTTTGGTTTCACCAATCTGCAACTGTCATTCCCAATTATATGTAGCAAAATCATCGGTCCAAACCAAACACCCAGTGTTTTGAGAGGTGTCGAAACTAAAGGGATTCCCAAACTATCCAAAAAGTCAGTCTGTGTATTAGCTAAAGAAAAAATAAGACTCTTTCCTGTATTAAGACACGCCCCAGAAAATAGACCCTAACGTGAAAAAACATCTAAAGCCTGTTTCAATGAAGAAACATCTTGGACAAACAATATAACTTCATCAGCATGAGCTGTGATCTTTTCAAGTGGTAATGTGGGGAAGGAGCTAGACCGATAATACTCTGATCCCATTGTATTTGTCTAATTACAGGATCAAGAGCAAAAGTATACAAAAGAGAGCTTAAGGGACATCTCTGTCTGACTCTCATAGTAAGTGGAACATCAGTCCCAAAAAACCCATTAACCAAAGGAGTGATGGTGGCATCAGTATATAACATAATAATCCAGTTTACAAATTGTCTGGAAATACTACAATACAATAACAAAGGAAAGATATATTGATGTCGAACCTGATCAAAAGCCTTGGCCTGGTCCAAAGCTACCACATAACCGGAAACATTGTTCAGGTTACTTGTCTCAAAAAGTTCTCTTAGAAGATATAAATTAAGCTGAATTTTTCGACTGGGAATTGCACAGGTCTGGGCTGGATGAATAAGGGAATCAGCAACTGTTAACAGCCCATTATTAATAAATTTGGTCAAAATTTTATAATCACTGTTCAGGAGACTGAGAGGTCTCCAATTAGAAAGTAGATTTTTATCTCCAGATTTATAAAAAAATGAAGAAGAGAGGTATTAAACCCTAAAAATGGTGAATGTGAGGTTAACATAAAGTTGAAAACTAAGGGCAAAAAATAACTAATATAGGGAAGGAATTTTTTATAAAAATCATTAGGGATACCATCAAGTCCAGGAGATGTACCTGTAGTAAGTTGTCTTATTGCCACTACTTCTTGTGAAGAAATAGGCTGCAATAAACAGGTTACACAGAGTCTGCCATTTGAGAAAGGTGTGAGAACCCATCTAAAAGGGCAGTAGTAGAATCAGAGGGGGAACAAAAAGTAGTAAAAATAAATTGTTGTACCACAGACAGCATTTCCAAATCAGTGGATACCAGAGTACCATCTGGTTTAAAAAGGCTGGTGATCAGAGTTTTATCCAGTTGTTGTTTACATGCTGCATATGGATCAGATGCTGGTGTTTTCTTCATCCCATATCTAAATTCCATTTCCAATGATTTGGCCCTATCATATTGATAGTCTTTCATTTGTTTTTTGATTTCAGAAGTATGGGACTTGAATTTTGAAGTTTCACGTGGAGGAAAGGACATTAATTTATATAATTGATTCCTGAGCAGTAAATAGCGTAAATAATTAGAATTTGCTTTTTGTTTACCAAAGCCAAATAAAAGATGTTTTAATTCTACTTTTGTATTGATCCACCAATCAAGAAGATTGTAATAAAAACACATACTAGAATTCTGAGCCTCAAAAAAATTCTCTATTTTAAGGGCACAATCAGAGGAATTCAGAAGTGACATATTTAAATGCCATCGTTGAAGAGCAGACATTTTTTTTGAAGGAACAGCAGATAAACTCAAAGTACAGAATAAAAGCTTATGGTCTGGAAATTCTGTAGGTTTGGATATACAAAAAATAGGTGTAAGATGTTTAGAAACAAAACTTGTCAATACAGGTAGCATACTGTAAATGTGCCTATGGTATGTAGCCCCACTATCAGTCTTATGTATAGTTCTGTAAGCATCCCATAAACTAGCTTCAGAAGTAATATGCTTTAAGGCATGAGAGTTGCAATACATTTTTTTCTGTACATCACCTGAAAATTTAATGTCAATGTCACAATTAAAGTCACCTCCCCAAACAACATGCAGTCTTGTATATAAAAAAGGTTTTATGCCTTCAAATAATTTGATCCTAGCAGTCTTAATTTGTGGAGCATATGAATTAACAAGACAGAAGGAAAAATCCCCAAGGGTGCAGTCAAGAATCAAAGCTCAGCCAGGTCGTATGTCTATGAGTCTAGAAATATGAAACTTACTGGACTTAAATAATATGCTAATACCACCAGTAGAATCCAATCCAAAAGTCCAAAAAGAAGGACCCCAATGCCATCTTCTCTTTACTTGCTCAATATCATAAAGAGAGGATAACCTAGTTTCTTGTAAAAAAAGGATGTCTACATCAAGGGAGTCAAAAAATGAAAATACAGAAACCTGTTTTTTATAAACTTTCAAGCTACAAACATTATAAGACCCAATCCTTAATGTAGCCATCTAAGGTGAAAAGAAAATCAAGGCCCTCCTTTTGAACTATTACTAGCTTTCTGTTTTTTCCCTTTTTTCCTTTGGATATTTCCATGGATTTACCATCCTCATCCTCTGTTACCAGCTCAGACCTATGAAAAGTGTTAGATTCCAAATCGGAATCTCCCACCTCATCTTGCAGGGGAGAAAAAAGATTCTCCGTAGGTATAGGGCATGAGGTATTGTGTCTAAGTGAGGATCTAGTAAACCGGAGATTTCTGACAGTTTCAAATAAGGGAGGAGGCATGAAGGTACCAGCAGGTTGTCTCAGCATAGAGGGAGGAACTACTGAAATAGTATTAGTAGAAAGAGAAATATCCTAAATCTGTCTTGGGGGTAGGGGGGGCCCTGTTCAGAAGGTGTAGTTTCAGTATTCTGGGGAAGGAAGGATTCCATAGAAGGAACCATCTCTTCTGGTGGAAGAGAGGAAGTAGAAAAACTAGAATTCCTTTTCCTTTCCTGTGCCTTGTTGACTAAATCATCCTGGTCCCATCCTTCAGTTCTATTGCGCTTGGCCCAAGGACTCAGATGAAACGCATGCCCTTTCTCATCACAGAGGTTACATTGAGAAATGTTTCCACATAAATCAACTGAATGACCATAGCCTCCACATAAGGAACACTTTAACATGTCACAAGAGCTGCTAATATGAGTTTTAGACCTACACTTATAGCAAGCCCTTGGTTGTCCACTACAAAAACAAACCCCTCTATCCTTTCCCAGAAAAAAACAATTCAGCAAATGAATAATATCTGAATTAACCTGAAACAATTTCACTTTAAATTTCCACCCCCTTGTCCAAATGCCTTCTAAATCAAGAAGAGCTTCAGGAGGGCCAAGGATGTCACAACGATTTGGTAACCAATGAAAAATATCACTGACATTAACACCTTCATTGCAAAACATTATACAGTAGTAACATATCTGATCTGTGGTCTTGTAAGAGGGATTGCAAAAAAGGGGATCCATAGAGGGATATTTTTAAGATTAGAATAGTTTTCCAAAAATGTTTCCAAACTGTTGTTATGTTTAAAACTGACATCAAAAGAATCTTCCCCTGAAATATGAATCAAAGCATAGATATCGGAAGGAAAAAAAATGCATAGAGCCCTTCAACAGTTGATTAGTAACATAATATCTATCTGGGTGTGTAGAGAGCCCCCCCCCCCATATCGTAGCCTAACTGCATTCCGTCTGGGTGCTTGATCAAGCTTATTTTTAAACAAGTCTGCCATAGGAACACAATGAGATTTTCCAGAATTACCCTTTTCAGAGCCCATCTCATAACCCGCTTCTCCCAGTAATCACCTCCGCCCTTACCTGAGGATGTGCTCGGTCTAGACAAGGCTGCAGCACAATCTCCTAATAGATGTGCATCAGTAGGTGAGGCATCGTGGAAAAAGGTTCAGTCCGGTACCTGAACTCAGAGTTGTAGTCACGGTGGCATGCTTTGATGAAGTAGAAGACAGAATATCACCCCAATCAGGATCCAGAGTCCATTGTCCTGAAGCCGCACGCTTCCAGCCTGATTTCTGAAGCACCTCATCAGCCAACCAATCTTGCAAAACAGCCTCAGAGTCAGTCGAAAGACCAAATTGCTGTCACACCATTTGCAATGTGGAGCAAGTTGCAGTAATAGAGGGAGCAGATTCTCCAGCACTACGTTGTTCCAGCACGATACTCAGAAATCCCGTTGGAGAGGTTAAGTCCTTAGGAGATTTAACCAACATACTGTAGAATTGTGAGAAAAATGTTGTGGATCCACAGAATCAGAAGACAGTACTTGCACTGAAGTAGCTGAAACAATTTTGGACGCCTTCTCCAGAACTGGTGGTATACCAGCAATCTCCTGACAATATGAATCCGGGACAATAATCATAGGTACCTGTCTCTCCTGAATGCAAGGCATAGCAATCTCAGTAGAAATCGTTACTTCCATAGAAGTCTTCTCTGAAGCTAACAGCAGCACATCCTGCTGCATGAAAGGCTGTGTACTGTCTGCCATCCTGCAGACAAGCGCCAGCACTTCCCCCTTCTGGCAACAATGCAGTAGGGGAATTTCCCTGGAGCCCCCCATTCATTAAAAATGTCACCAACAGCTTAATCTGGTTCAAGGTCAGTTGGCATTCATCTGTATCCCCCTCCTCCGGGTCGTGCCTGAAAAGGCAGAATTTGTCTAGTGTACTTACCCAGTCATCAGTAAATATATACATACATATCTATATATTATATATAATATATATATATATATATATATATATATATATACATATATATATATATATAGACTATCTTGCTAACTAAACAAAAATGGATATTTTATAATTTTACTGTGGAGTCTACAATGTCAGCAACACTCTTTTGTTGTCTACTCTGCACTCTGCTGTGGAATCCGTTGGGCTCTCTACTCTCTTTATAACAAAAAAAAATCCTTTTTTTAATAAATATTCTCAGTCTGCTGCAACGTCTGCAACATTCTACTGTTTTCTGCTGTTGAATTTGTTGGTCTGTCAGTCTCTACGCTCCCTCTCCACCAAACTTTTTGCAGATTGTTTTTGGGAAATCTCCACACACAAACACACAACTGTCTCTGTTCCCTGCAAAGCTCCAAATGCACTCAATACTTGCTATCTTAGGTATGTCCTGTTGTGGCTGACACACAGGATTGGCTAGAATATGGATCAGTCACAGAACAGAGATCCTTATTGGCTGGCTCCTTTCCTTACCTCAGGATCTCAACGGTTTCCCTTTGTTAGTCATGTGATAGTCCAGATACTCTGGAGTCTTTGGCAGAGATCAGGGAAAAAAAAGAGACACTTTTGTTCTGCACTTTTCTGCTTCCTGCACTATCTTTTCCATGAAGCACTGGGGGTGAGAATGCTATTCTGGACTTGACCACTCTTCCAAACCGAGCCAACTCAGCAATCTGGGTCGAGTCATGAAAGGCTCAGTTTTTCAGGTCAGAGCTGAATTGGGCCAGTCCTGAGGGAGGGGTTCGGAACTGCACCAGAGCCAATTTGCCCATCCTTAATGTCCAAAAGTGTCCAGTTAAATCTTTAAGATTGCAGATCTCCTTGCAGATGGAATAGTGTGGTGTGGAATTTGTTGAAAACCCATACAGACAGCAGTTCTTTAATCAACTGACTCTCAAAATCCCTCCCCTGGTTGGAGTAGATCCATTGGGGGTGCATCATAGTGGACAAAGAATATCTCCACAAGGACTCTGGCAACTGTGGAGGCTTTTTGAGCTTTATTAGGTACACTTGGGCATATCATAAAGAATAATCAGTGACCAACAGTATATTGGCAATATTTTTTGAATAAGGCTCCAAGCTGAGGAAATCAATGCAAACTGATGACGATATTGTCCAAAAGGGCAGCTGTTTGTGACTGCTCTTTCCTCTGTACACATCAGTTACAAGTCTTGTACTACTTCTCTATATCGCTGCCCATATGAGGCCAGAAGTACTGCGCGTGGGCCAAATCTGTGGTACATTCACTTTCCCAATGCCCCATGTCGTCATGTAAGGCACACAGTACTACTCTCTTGAACTTAGCAGCAGTATCAATTGTAGACAGGGAGGCCCAGTTACATACTGGGTTTGATGGTAAAGCAGATTGTCTTTCAGTTTCAACTTTGACCATTCTTACAGAAGCAATTTCACTTCAGGGCTGTTGTTTACAATCAGGCTAGCTTCATCTCCTTGCTGTAGAACTTGCAGAACATCTTTGATGGTTTCATCCACCCTTTGCTCTCTCTCTCTCTCTCTCTCTCCTCTCTCTCTCTCTCAGGATCTTGGGAGGTTAATTGAGGCAAATAACTTAGATCTAAAGTAGCCACATTACAATAGGCAACAGGCAAGCAGTCACCAGTGGCACCAAGGGTGTCCACCAGGCACTTAGGAACAAGGGTGACAGTCTGATCATTGGCATCAAATTTTTTGTGCAACACTTTAACAGTCTGTTCAGGTATGCGCAGCCACTCATTCTTTTTAACCTTAGCCTGAGTGTTGCATCTGGACAAGGGATCGGCATCAATATGATTTAGGCCAGGGAAATATTCTACACAATAGTCATAAGAAGAAAAGTAGGATAGCCCCCATGACTCGCAGCATCCAGTTTAGCTGTAGTTTGAACATAAGTCAAAGGCTTATTGTCAATCTTTACCATAATATGGGCTCTGTATAGGTATTCATGGAATTGATCCACAATGGCCCACTTTAGGGCAAGGAACTCAAGTTTGTGATCAGGATATCTTTCCTCTGCAACATTCAAGCTACTGCTGGCAAAGTGATGAGGCATAACCTGTCTGGGTAACTCTGGTACAGTACCACCCCAAGTCTGCTAAAACTAGCATCTGTATGGAGGATACAAGGCTTCTCAGGATCAGCGTAAGTCAGCACAGGGGCATGAGTCAGTCTATGTATTATCTCCCCAAAAGCTTTATTACAGTCAGGCCTCCACCAAGCCCTGAATGGTTCAGATGGCTTAAAGAATGACTTGTATTTAGCAGTTTTAACAGAAACCCTCTTACCCTTGTTGGTTGGTGGGTAATCTTGTGTCAGATTTGAAAGATGTCATACCACTCTGGTATAGTCCTTAACAAATGTGTACTAATAACCACAAAATCTGAGGAACCTCTGCCATTCTTTAAAATTAGTCAGCTTGGGCTATCTAGTGGTCAGGGCATTCACCTTGCTGGGGTCATTTTGGATACCTTCCAAGGACACAATATTCCCAACATACTTAATGGACGTTTTGAAAAACTGGCACTTTTTATGGAGAGCTTAAGGCCAAACTCTTCCAGTCAGTCGAGCAGTTTTCAAACAGTCTGGCCTCATGCTCCTACAACGTCTTGCCAAATACAGTCACATCATCCAGGTAGATTAAACAGTCAAGCAAATTCATGTCTCCCACCGCCCTCTCTGTCAAGCACTGGAAGGTAGTGAGGACACCTGATATCCCTTAGAGCATTTGGAGGAATTTGCAAAATCCCAAAGGGCTTGTGGAAGCAGTCTTCTATCTATCTTGGGGGGCCATAGGTATCTGATAGTACTCACTTCTTAGACCAAGCACAGAGAACCACTTACTCCCATTTAGATAATCAAGTGCATATTTGATCCTGGGCATGGTGTACTGGTCAGGAATGGATAATTTATTAAGGGTGCTGTAGTTCACACATATGTACTGCTCCATTCTTTTTCCACACCATGACAATAGGCGAGGTATATGGGCTTTGTGTCTCTTATTTGATGCCAGCAGCCAACAGTTCTTACAAATGCCTCCTCACATCATCAGTATCAGTGGGTCTCAATGTGTGAACTTTCTCGAAATGGTCGTTCATCATTCATTGGGATATGATGCTCCTCTCCAGTCACGCATCCTACATCCCACTCATGCAACGAGAATCCTTTAGTCTTCTTGACCAGTTTCTGCCTAACACAGGCTTTCCATTGTTATGGTATAGGAGAATCACCAAAATCAAACATGTTAGGATCCAGGCCAGGTGAGCAATTTTCTTTCAGGGGAATAGGCTGTACTGCTGTGTTGGCACAATACACCTGAGCCAGGGTGAGTCACTTCATGACAACGACATCCCTGTTCTGGACATTCTTCATTTGGACAGTAACACACTTAGTTAAAACATGGACCATGACAGGCAATAGACTGGACTTCAGGTGAGCTGATTGTTTTTCTCTGTGAGGGTCTACCTCCAGATTATCCCTCCCTCCCACCACAAGGCTAAGTGTCCCTTTATAGGGACTTCCCAACAGGCATTTCACCACTTCCTACACAGACAAGGAAGAAAGGGAAAAAGCATCTACCCAGCACAGACAGGGTCATCATTGGTTGTCACAAAGATCTGTGTGGCATACTTCCTGGGAGCAAGACTGTAGGTCTCCTGTGTGTTTGCTGATGCAGCAGTGTGAGTATGTAAAAAAAAATGTTTTTACTCGGGTGGACTAAAGCTCATAAACGAGAAGACAAAAAATAGACATGATGGGAGTGTGCAATGCAGTGGTTGTGGGGTAGCAGTCTTCCAGGAGACATTCTGGAGGCTGTGGTACTGCCCTATCTGCAGGCACCTCTCTGGATTGAGGGCAGAATTTGCTCATCTCCAGGCAGAGTTGGCAAGGATTTGGGAGACCTTTTCTCCCACCAAGGGACCACCAATGCCACCCCCTGCTGCCATAAAGGATTACAGTAAAGAGGGGTGGATGGACAACAGTGGGCTCAGGGAAAGTGAGGGAGGTTGGGCAGAGATGCATACCACCTGTGGTTCCACTCCACAACTCCTATTCTGTTCTGGCAGAGTGAGGCAATCCCATGGGGGAATCTGCAGTGGTAGAAAAGGTGGATGCTGGGGACCCCTCTTCTGGAGACCCCAGAGGGGAGGCAAGGGACCCCAGAGGAGAAGGAAGCAATTCCTAGTTGAGGGATCTATTATTGGGGGGGTAGAATTGCAGCTGGGAAAGGGAGCAAGGAGAGAGGTAAGGTGCCTACCCGGTGCCTCAGCTTGGAGGGATAGGAGGTGAATCCTAAGGATCACAAGGGCAACATCACAGGGCAGGGAGGCAGACATCATTGTCCACCTGAGGACAAACAACTGTCTGACAATGAGTTTGTGGCAGTGCACAGGGAGTTTGTGGAGTTGGGGAGGGGTCTTAGACAGGTGACACGCACGATAACCTTCTCAGAAGTGCTACCTGTCTATGACATGGAAGATGTCTGGATGCTCTGCACCATGGGATTCAATGAATGGCTGAAGAACTGGTGCAGAGTAGAAGGTTTTGGCTTTACTGGGGACTAGGGGCCCACCCGGAGAGATGCAGGCTTGTACGCGAGGGATGATCTGCATCTGTCCAAAGGTGGGACCAGGATCCTGAGCGAAAGGTTTGAATGTTTCATTGGCAAACATTTAAACTAGCCAAGGGGGAGGTAGAAATATGCAGCTAGAACTCAACTGCCCCCACAAGACAAGAAGATGTTAAGGAAACACAACAGACTTAAAAAGGGGGTAATGTCAGGAGAGGCACTGTGGGAAAGGATGGAATGGGAACAAACAGGGGGAAGCCATCAAAACATGGAGGGCCATGTGTACAAATGCCCACAGACTGGGTAAGAAGATACCTGACCTAGATGCCTTGATGGTGGAGGGATAAATGGATATTGTGGTAGTCACTGAAACATAGTATGCAGAAAGCAATGATTGGAATGTTAACATACTGGGGTACATAATCTACAGGAAAGACAGGGATGGCAAAAAAGGAGGAGGGGTAGTACTCCACATCAAAGAAGGGATCAAGGCGACAGAAATAAAGGGAATGGAGGGAGGAGAGGAGGCACTGTGGGTCACCCTGGAGTCAGGAAATGGCACCACTATCCACACAGGGGTTATCAACAGACCTCCCATGCAAGGGGAGGATATAGATAGGGTCATGGTAGATAACATCCTTAAAATGGCAGAAAAAGGGGAACTGTTGGTGGTAGGGGACCTAAATATGCCTAATGTCAACTGGAACACATGCTGCAGCCACATCCAGGAGCAAAGTCATCCTGGATGCCCTGCAAGGAACATGCCTCACACAACTAGTGGAAGACCCCAGTCATGAGGGGGCAATATTGGACCTGGTGCTCATAAATGGAGACAGAATGACAGATGTATCAGTGGGCAGCCATCTGGGGTTCAGCGACCACCATGCAGCATGGTTCAGCGTAAAGACAGCAGAAGAATCAAGCCACACAAAAGCAAGAGTCCTAGACTTCAAGAGGGCAGACTTTGCTAAAATGGGGGAATTCCTCAAGAAATCACTAGCAAAGGGTCAAGGAGGGGGAGTAGCGCTACAGTGGGAGAACCTCAAGAGAGCCATAACCGAGGCAACAAGCCTTTGTGTGAAGCTAGTGAAAAAAACCAGAAGAAAAAGAAAACCATTATGTTTTTTAAAAGAAGTGGCAGGAAAGGTTAGAGAGAAAAAAGTGGCATTCATAAAGTACAAGGAAACACAAACAGAAGAAGACAAGGACATGTATCAGACAAAGCAGAGGGAGGCAGATAAAGCAGTCAAAAGTGCAAAGGCACAAACAGAGGAAAGAATAGCCCAGACAATGAAGGAGGGGGACAAAACCTATTTCAGGTACATAAGGGAAAGAAGAAAGACCAAAGGAGGAATAGTGAGGTTAAGTAAAGGGGGTGGTGGAGTGGGCAGAGGGGAACTTGGAAAAGATTGAGATACTGAATGAATACTTTTGCTCAGTATTCACAAAAGGGGGGGGGGCAAAATTAGCCAGTAGACAGGCACACGGAAGAGGGGTGTATACCAGTCCATTCACAGAAGAGAGTACTAAAGGAAGTCTTGAAACTGAAGGTGGACAAGGCAATGAGGCCAGATGTGATGCATCCCAGAATCCTAAAGAACTCAGAGAGGTGCTACTGACACCACTGACAGCTCTATTTAATGAATTGTGGAGGAGGGTGTTTCACGAGGTCCCTGCACCCTAACTGATACCCCCAGAGGACACTGCAGACATATAGGGCTAAGGGTGTCTACCATATAAGAGTAGTTGTCAGAATATGTATGCACATTATTGCTACAAACTTTACTTTCCAACATACACGTCTTTCTTGCTTACAAGATGTTAGGACATTTGTGTCCTTGTAATGATTATGATATATGAATCAGCATTGCCATCTTCTGATGATTTGTATTACTACACGGCTATGTACAAACTGTACCTCTTTATTTCTACAAAATGATGACTATAACAAAATTGTATAATGTTATCTTGGACTGTGGAGCCACCTCTGATTTAGCCAATAAGGCTCATCTCTGTAACTAGAAATGTTTCTCTCTTACAGTAACCATGGTAATTATGTTAGGAATATAATGTAAGACATTAAGTCTTCTACCTCGGAGACCCCAGGAGACTCGGAGATTCTTCGAAGTACAGGGAACATTTAGTATTGGCTCCAGTTCGTATTGGTAAGAACTGCTTAGGGTAACTGATTTTCCTTTTGGTAGTAATAAGCTTTATTACTCTTATGCAACATGTCTGTGATTCCTTGCATGCTCATTATTGCCAAGAACCTGAGAGTGGGGTTTAGACCTCCTGACAAGGCTGAACGTGATACCCCTTCACATAAGTGGGCGCAAGGTAGAAGTGGGAAACTATAGACCAGTCAGTTTGACCTCAGTGGTTGGCAAGATGATGGAATCACTGTTAAAGGAAAGGACTGTAGAATATCCAGAAGCTAGCTGGGCATAAAATCCAAGGCAACATGGATTTAGAACAGGAAGGTCTTGTCAAACAAAGCTGACAGATTTGTTTGACTAGGTGACCAGGGTAGTAGATCAGGGAGGAGAGGCGAACATGACCTACCTTGATTTTAGCAAGTCATTTGACATAGTCCCACACAAGAGGTTAGTTAACAAGTTGGACAATCTGGGAGTGGGTCCCAAGGTGGTAAACTGAGTCAGTAATTGGTTTAGCAACAGGACACAGAGGACAAAGGTAAATGGAGTTCAATCTTAAGAAAGGGGGTAACCAGAGGGGTGCCACATGGTTCAGTGCTGGGGCCAGTCCTCATTAATGTCTTTGTAAGTGACATTGTGGAGGGACTTGAAGGAAAAGTATGCAACTTTGCAGGTTACACAAAGATCTGCAATAGGGTTGATATTTCAGGGGTTGGGGGGTGGAGCAAATGAGAAGAGACTTTGGCAAGTTGGATCAGCATTCAAGAGTGTGGCAGCTCAGATTCAACGCCCAGAAATGCAAAATCATTCACTTGGGGAGCAAAAACATGGGTGAGGAATACACATTGAAGGGGGGGAGGTACTAACAACAACTAAAATAGAAAGGGACCTGGGCTAGCCATAATAGATGATCTGAAAGTAGCCAAAAAATGTTAGAAGGTGATGAGAAAAGCCTGTGGGATGCTGGGGTACTTAGGGAGAGATATCACCAGTAGAAAACAGGAGGTGGTGATGCCGCTGTACATGCAGATTGTGAGGCCTCATCTAGAGTACTGAGTGCAGTTCTGGAGACCACATATCTGAAAGGAAATTGACAGGGTGGAGGCAGTCCAGAGAAGGGCAACACAAATAGTGCATGGGCTACACCAGAAACCATACAAAGACAGATTGAGAGAAATTAGTATGTATATTCTGGAGGACAGGAGGGAGAGGGGGATATGATAGAGACATTCAAATACCTCAATGGGATCAACAGAGTTCAAGAGGACAGTATTTTTCAGAAAAGGAGATGGGCAAGAACAAGGGGTCACAATATGAGGTTGGAGAGGGAAAGATGACTAAGAGGCAATGTGAGTAAATATTTTTTCACAGAAAGGGTGGTGGATGCATGGAACAACCTCCTGGGGGAGGTTGTGGGGCCAAAAACAGCTGGCAAATTCAAGAATGCATGGGACAGGTAGAAGGCAATACTAGAGGTAGAAGGAGGAGGTAGGCTGCAGATCAATAGGATCTGGAGTAATACAGTAGGCAGGAAAATGAGCAGACTAGGTGGGCCAGGCGGTCCTTATTTGCCGACAGATTCTGTTTCAATGTTTCTGTGTTTCACTATCAACCCAACAAGTAACACATCATCTTCAGGAGCATCAGGCATTAAGATCTGATTCTTTACAGCTTTTTTGAGATTAGCTTTTCCACTGATATTGCATTCTGCAATGGGGGGGGGGGGCAAAACTAGGGTTTCAGAGTACTTGTGCCTAACAATTTCCATGGGATCATCCTGAGCTTCATTGGTGAACTATACCTGCTGCTGGTAAACTTTCTTGACCAGAGCATGCACCTGCAATACTTTCCCCTTTCCTTGCAGCCTCCCTTTCCTGGCACAACTGGGCCAAGTACCCAAACACATCAGCATTTGTGCCAATGAGGACAGGCACCCCAACATACATACCAGATTCTGGACACCCCAATACCAAGGTTTCCACAGGGCCACTCACTCCAGCTACAAAGGAGTGGAATACGATTCATACTTTGATGTATCCCAGGTACAGGTATGTCTTATCACTCAGGCCCCCAAACATGTAGGCCTTATAAGGGTAGTAGTTCCTGATGAAATAAGTGATGCTCATACCAGCTCTTAAAAATGATAGTTACTTGTGAGTGAACCACTGTCTAACACAGCTTGTACATGTACTCCTTCAACCTTCAACTGTAACGGTCATCTCAGTGGATGGCCCAACAAGCTGGTCTAGCTCAACAGTTGCAGTGCCAGAGTTTATAACTGATGATCTGGACACAGACTGGATAGTCTCTGACTTAGTTGGGGTGAAAATGGAGTTCGCTTATCTTCTCACTTTATTGAACAGGCAGGCATTCACTTTGCAGAGATCTTCAGGGGACCGGTATTCCTACTTGAGATGTCCATCCTCCCCACTGTGATAACAAAATGCATCAAGTGGGTAGACCATAAGCTCTGAGGTTCATCTGATGATTTCCAGGTGGACTGTAATGTCACTTCTGATTGGGCATTGTTAAATATGCTTGACACAGTGAGCTGAGGTGAGTGCATGGCAGAGGCAACTTTGGCAGAGGCAAGCTGTGTCTGCCTGCGTCTGCCAAGGGAGCAGAAGTAGCAGGCCAATATCTTTCACCAGAATATCTACTAGGTAGCAAGTGATGTGTTCTTTTATGTGCAAATGAAAATGGATAAAACCAGTGATTACCTTGAAGTACTACTAAAGCAGGGTAGCTTACAAATGTGCCCTAGTTGCAATATGTTTAGTGCAGGTACTACAGCCACACAAACATGTAGCAAATGTAGAAGATTAAATGCCTTACAACTGGACGTAGAGATCTTTAAAACAGAACTACACAATGTTATTGGAATAAATTGGAAAAAATGGTATATTCCATCGGAAAGTATAATTTTGCTTGTAGCACAGCAACTTATGACAAAAGGAAATGACCCCAATATACAGAGGAAAATGATACCAGTATTTCCTCCACTAAACATAAAACCAAAAAAGCTATGAAGTATCAAATGATGTGATGAGCAAAGACACATATAGGAATCATAAACCCTGCAAATAGGCATTTAAAACACAGACACCTGTGATAGATACCCAAAATAGATATGCTATCCTAGATGTGGAAAATGTGACTGAAATTGACCTTACTACAAGAGTCAACCAACAGTAGTATTAGTACATTGAAACAGAGCTTAACACCTACAGAAATTAATAAAACCTTCAAGTTTGTTATAGGTGATTCAATCATCAACTATAGAGATGATTATGTCTGAAGAAAAGATAAACTAAACAATATGGTAACATGTTTACCAGGAGCAAAAATTGGAGATGTAAACTCGAGCATTCCCTTACAGAAATATAAGTGTGCTGTGTACGTGCAGAATGCATGCCATATGCTTAATTGTGCGATGTTTGCATGAGGTTCACATACACCAAGTGAACATAAGAGAACCAGGTCTAAAAAGCAAACAGGTTTGCATGCTGCAAGCTTGACATGTGTGCAGCAAGTGAGCTGGTGTGAACATCTTCTAAAAATCACCTCAGGTTCGCATGTTGCATGCTTGATATGAGTGTAACAGTTAAGCTGGTGTGAACATCATTTAAAAACCAGGGGCTGGATATTCAAAAGGGTTGCACCATGCGCAATAGGGTTGCGCCTGCGCAAGTCCGAAATTGCGCCATCCTGCTATATTCAGCAGGAGGCAGTTGCACCCCCCAAGTCAAGCTGAGCAACAGCGCAATGCTAATGAAGGCATGCTGAACCAGAGGGGGAGGAACCATGCATAAACTGCACAGCCCGATATTCAGCGGGCTGTGCAGAGTTGTGCAGGTGCAACCCCCAACCTGCGTTTGCACAACTTTGAGCCAAAAAAAAAAGGATTAAGTCGAGAGCCACCCACAGGTGAGCTGCTGCATTGCAGGGCGCAACACAGCAGCTGCCACCTGTGGGTGGCCCTCAACCTACTCCCTGTGCCCCCTCGCAGCCCAATCGCGGGCATATAGTAACCCCCACCCCCGACTGGCCCGATCGCGGGCATATGTATAAAACAGCCACCCACCCCCGACTGGCCCGATCAGGCCATATGTTTAAAACAGCCCCCACCCCCAACTGGCCTGATCACAGGCAAAAGTGAAAAATAAAACCCACCCTCACCAGCCCAATCGTGGTAGCAAAGTGTCCAACCCCAAGAACATATCCCTGGTGGTCCAGTGGACCGCAAAGCCCGATCACTGGCAGCAAAGTGTTCAAACCCCACCGGACCACCTACCCTGGTGATCTGTGGCCCCCACCCCACCCACCCATGAAGCCCTCACCACCTCCCCCCGGCAGCTGGTGGGTGGCAGGATCTCACCCGCCTGCCTTCCTGCCGCCCACTGACTGACTGCCTGGTAAGTAGTTCCACTATTGGTGCAGAGCAAGAGGCAAGGGCATGCAGCTCATAGCTAGCAGAAGTCCAGATATGTGAATGAAAATCCATTCACATATCTGACTGCTCTTGTACAGTATGGGCTGCACACCATTGGCTCTGCTCTGCACCAATGGGCAAGCAGCCCTACTGGGCAGTCACTTGCAGCAGCAGGGCGGCAGACGGTGGATGCTACTTCCCGGCCGCCGCCGGGGAGCGGGTGGTGGGATTTCGTGGGTAGGTGGGGTGGGGGCCACTAGATCACCAGGGTAGGTGGTTCTGGGGGTTTGAATAAGATCGGGCTTCGTCGTCCACTGGACCACCAGGATATGTTCTTGGAGGGTTGGACACTTTGCTGCTGCGATCGGGCTTCGAGGTCCACTGGACCACCAGGGATATGTTCTGGGGGTTGGACCTTTGCTGCCATGATCGGGCTGGTGGGGTGGGTTTTATTTTTCACTTTTGCCAGTGATCAGGCCAGTCGGGTGGGGGCTGTTTTACACATATGCCCGCGATCGAGCCAGTCGGGGGTCGGGGGTGTTTACACATATGCCCACGATCGGGCCAGTCAGGAGGAGGGGGTGTTTACACATTGATCGGGCCAGTCGGGGAGGTTTACACTTATGTCCACGATTGCTGCAGGGTGTCGTCCTCGATATTGCTGCCCGTGCGGCCAGGTGCAAGTCCTCGGGATCGGCACCCGCATGCTAATGGCATGCAAATGGGGCTATAACAGATGCAAATGACCCCTGTGCCTTGCATGAATTATGGCCCCATTTACATGTCACCTTTTGAATATGGTAAATTTGTGGATGGCGCAATGGTACTTGCGCCACCGCATCTTGAATGCTCCACTCTGGCCACTTGTGGTGGCACAAGTTCCACTGCACCATGCACAGTGGCTGTGGCCAGGTGGGTGATATTCAAAGTAGTTGCTCAGTAGCGCAACTTCATTGAATATTGCTCCGACCACACCCCTGAGCAACTATTTTGTGCAGCGCAAGGGCTTGTGCCACAGAATAGCGCAGTTTGAATATTCAGCCCCACAGGTTCACATGTTGCTCACTTGCCATGTGTGCAGCATGTGCAGCAGCTAAGCTGGTGAAAATCTCACCTAAAAAAATGCAACAGTTTCTATTTCTCATACTACTGCTAGTAATTAGAGCCATTAACAAATATTTGTCATCAATTTCCCAATAAATTTAAGTAAACTGTTTAATTCTGATCCTTTTGCAAGTTGTTAAATGGATTTTGATTTTTGTCATTAAGTTGCCATTCATTTGTAAATTATTGTTTGCTTACTGCTCTAAATGCCCAGGATATGGGCAGCCAACATCCCCCATTCCAGATGTGCAAAAAGGAGCATCTGTACTGTAAAGCCTAACCTTTTTGTTTTGGACCATGCAAATCCCCTTATGCATATTTAGTGCTATGAATGTGTTTCTCCATGACTGTTTCAGCTCACTTACTTTCCCTTTGTCATTTTGTATGAAGCATATACACTATGGCCATGTTCAGCACTCTTTGTGCTGAGTAGGGTCTTGGAAGCATGCACCATACCTCACATTTTGTCACTGAAATGAGGGACGTAGACACTCAAAATGAGGGACATTAACCCTCATGATAATCAGGACACTTTATGAAACATGGAGATACAATACCTCAGAACACAGTAGAAGCCATTGTATTTACCGATATTAGCACCTAAGAATTAATTTCTACCTAAGGCAGGGGTGCCATTTAGGTAGGGCAGAGGGGGACAAGTACCCCACCCCTGCATTTGTGCCTAGGTTGTTCTTATGATGTGGCAATATTGGCATTACATTTAGATTTAATATTTTGCACAATAAGTATCCCCCTGGCCTGTGTGCACTCATGCTGCAGGTACACTCCTGACTTGGCTTTGTCTATATTGTGTTGTCCATTCTCTCCACCTAAAGCAATGGGGCCATCACATGTGATGTGGATGAGCTCCAGCCAAGCAAGGGCACATGAGACAAGCGAGTGCGACACTGTATTTCCCACCACAGAGTAGACAGGCTGCACACTACAGCTTGGAGGAGTTGGTGAGAACTGGACTCTCAATAGCAGTGTTGTGGCAGCATATTTTTGTTGGTCTACTCTTAGTGAGTCTCCGTCTCCCCTGGTGACTTATGGGGCAGATGGTGAGCTAGAATCTAACTTGAGACTAGGTTACCTACTTACTTTACTAGGCTCGCCTCAAAAAAAAAAACAGCACTGGCCCCCCACAGCAGCAAGCTATGCCTAGCAGCAGTGATGACAGCAGTGTGGGCGGCCTTCAAATGCCTTGTTCAGTGCAATGCAGCAGCAGCCACAGCAGCAGCAAAGCAAGAAGAAAGCAACACAGGTCAGATGGGTTCAGTTGATGAGGTGACTTGGTCACGGACCATGTTGGGGACCTGGGATGGTTGATTCTAGCATCCAGCTTCTGGCAGAAGGACAGAGGAGGAGCGGACTGAAAACTGGTTGGTGGCACACTGGGCCAGGCCACAGGTTCTGGCCAGATGGCCAGGTAAGTAAAAGTAAATATTTTTTTTTACAGGGGATTGGAGAAGGAGGAAGAACTGAAATATTGATGTGTTTTTCCCATTTCTGTGCCTTTGGGTGACTTCATGACCCATATGGGATGGGTATTGAATGGAATAGAGTCAGGAAGAGAAACTGAGACTTTTTTGGGGGGGAGGATTTAGACCTTCAGCCAGGAAAACAAATTGTAGTAATTGGGTGGGTTTAAGCCCAAATCTGATGCACTACTTTGGGGTATAGACAGATGAATCCTATATCTTTGAATTTTTCTTGATTTGCGTATCACTTTTCAGTCACAACAAATAAGTTTTACCTTTAAGAGATGTTCCAGACATTCTAGAGCTTGCCTTCTGGGGGCTAACTAACACCTGGCCTCCACTGGTTGTCGGCTCCCCACTGCTGAAATCTGAAATGGTGACCCTGCCATAAAGTCTAAATTTACAGGATATCCTCTGTGTGAGCAGCATGTTTTTCATCAGGGTTAGATGAGGAGTAGAGCATTTTTCAGTGGTAAAATGAGGGCTGTCACTTGCATTCAGGGACAGTTGAGTGTTATGGTATGCACAGACTATTGGAGTCCCACTATAGTCAGGCTTATCCCCCCGTGAAGCTGACCTCCACATCCCCACACTTGGGCACATTATGACATTGGGCAAGGGAGACTGCAGGGGCATGCACCATTAAAATGAATGGGGGTATTTTGTTATTAATATTTTATACATTATTGATGGAGAGTTGGAGATTAATGAAGGCCACTACTCGACTAAAAAGGGACTTGTTAGTAGAACAGTGGCCTTCATTATTCCCCAACTCACCATCATAATGTTAACTATAGTAATAAAAATAACTCCATTCATTTCAAGGGGGTAGGCCCAAGCACTCTAACCCATGGAATTCATCTCTTAAAGACTCCTGCCTCTGGCTCCCTAGTACTCAAGTAAGAGACTCTCTACTTATATCTATAATTGGTGAGTTGTCTGTAGCAGCATGGCTGCACCTGCTACAGTGTGTGTGTGTGTGTGTGTGTATGGGGGGCACTGGTCATCTGGGTTGGTGTTGAGTTATTGCTACTTTTGTGTCTGCCCCTTAAAGTTTGCAGGCAGAATAGCTTAGTGGTTAAAGGCACTGAACTGCAATCTAGGAGGAGACTTGGAGACCTGAAGACATGGGTTTGAATCTCATCAACCCCGACTTGTGTATGATGTGATCTTGAGCAAGTCACTTAACTTTTATGTGCATAGTTATCAGTGACCACTTGCTTTTTACACACATGCCACATGCATGTAGTCTGTTCCAATTTAACATAAAAGGCATGCTTTCCACACTTGCTTGCTGCATGCATGCCACATGTGTACAACTAGTTACAATTTAACATTGAAGTCATGCTTGCAGCAAACATATCACATGGGTAATTTTATGTGCACACCATGAAAATATTTCATATAACTATTTCTGTAAGGGTTGATAAGATACAACTCTCTAAAAATGCATCTGTCATAATCCATGTGGGAACTAATGATGTGGGGAGGTACCATGAAAAGGACATTTGGTCTGACGTATTGAACTTAAGGTTGAAACTAAGCAAACAGGGTCATAAGGTAGTTCTGTCAGAAATCCTACCAATCCCAAGAGCTCACCCTCAAAAAAAAATAAAACAATCCTTAGAATAAACTCATGACTTCAAAACTGGTGTAAAGACAAAGATATCTGCCTGATAAGAAAACTTGGTCTCCTTTATTAACAAAAAAATAATTATTCTCTAAAAATGGTCTTCATTTAAATAAACTGGGTACAAAAAATCTTGGAATTAACTTTGAACAATATTTCGATACATTTGATTTAAACTAGTAAACTCAGAGAAAATACAGAAAATAAACAGGTTATACAGAACAACATAACAGTAAACAAATGCCACTAAAACATATGGAGCAGATGAAATTTATGTTGCTAAATGTCAGATGCTTAACAAATAAAGTTGATAAACTTATGATATGTATCCCCGGTGTCCTGGCCAAATTTTCCTCATTCACTAAAAATACCACCAACAGCTAAATCTGGTTCAAGGTCAGCTGGCATTCATCTATATCCCCCTCCCCTGGGTCATGCCTGAAAATAGGCAGGATTTGTCTAGTGCACTTATCCGGTCAACAAAAACTAAATAATAAATAATAAATAAGTATCGCACTACAGGATAATTCCATGACTGTGATCACAGAAACTTGGTGGGACACTAAGGTAGAGTGGCACTTCAAGTTGCCAGGGTATGAAGTGTTTACATGAAACAGGAACTCTAGAAAAGGAGGAGGAGTGGCATTAATAATAAACAATAAACTTAAATCCATAGATATAATGGATAAAGTTAAAAATCATTCGCTAAATACAGAAACACCCTGGGTAAAATTAATTCTATACCAATCAGAATACATTTTACTAGGCATATGCTATCACCCCCAGACTGCCCCAAAGAGATATACAGTATTTTGCTTTCTTGGCAGAAATCAAATAGGCTAATGAACAAGAAAATGTTATTGTTATGGGTGACTTTAACTTGGTAGATATCCACTGGGAACATAACTCTGCACCAAGTTTAAATGAAAAAAAAAACTGCTGTCCTTGTGCGAGCATCTGCATCTAAAATAGCAAGTGACTAATTTTACTAGGGGTGATAAGGTTCTCGACCTTGTGCTGAGCACTGACAGTTTAATTATAAAATACTGCTCTATTAGCTCCCCATTTGGGAACAGTGACCACAATACTGTCACTTTTACCCTTAAAAGACACTTATGTAATGCTTATGGCAACACTAGGGTGTTTATGTATGGTAAGGCAAATGTTAAGGTTATCAAAGTACACCTAAATAAAATTGATTGGAATAAAGAATTCCAACAGAGACCCATCCAAAGCTTTGGGGGCTTTATAAAAAATACAATTATCAACTTATGCAATAAGGAAAAATATACTAACAAAAACATTACCTGAAATGGATGAATAAAGCTATAAAACGGTTAATAAAAAATAAGAACAAGAAATACCAGGATTTTTTTAAACATAAAAACAGTTCAAATTGGGATGCATACGTGACTAGTCAGAAAAAGTGCAAAAATAAAATTAGAAAATCAAAACTGGACTGGGAATATCACCTTGCAAAAACAGCAAATAAAGATAATAGTAAATCTTACTATGCATATATAATGTAAACTCATTAAAAAAGTCAGTCAGTAAAGCTGGTCCCATAATGCACAATGGAGATTTAGTTCATGATCAGGAAAAAATGGCTAATATATTTAATTGCAAATTCTGTGGTATTTATGGCATAGATAATAAAATTACTCCAGCACTTGACAAACAGATTGACACAAACATTTCATTTACAACAGAACAAGTAAACAACATATTGAAGAAACAAAAGGAAAAAACAATCCCAGGACCTGATAAAATAACAGGGCATATGTTATATATGTTATCTGAAAATCTTGTATACCCACTTAAACTTTCATTTTAGGGATGTCTACTGTAAATAATATTTATATTCCCTTTGATTGGAAATTAGCCCATGTCATTCCAATTTATTAAAAAAAAGCTCTGAACATGACTGGGGCAATTACAGGCCAATCAGCCAAACTTCATCAGTCTGCAAGGTCATGGAAAGCCTTATTAAGGTGGAAATCACTCCAGAGATAAACAATATTGATGATGAAAAGCATGAGTTTAGGCAAAGTAGAAGCTGCCTTACAAGCTTAATGAGTTTTTATGAAAAAGTCAGCTGTCTGTTAGACTCAAAAACCCATGTGATGTTGTTTTTCTCAACTTTAGCAAGATGTTTGATGTAATGCCATATAGGGCGGTCATAGAAAAGTTGAAACAGTTAAATATATATATGACTATAGTTAAGTGGATTAATAGTTGGTTGACATGTAGAAATCAGAAACTTTTGATAAATGGTTGTCCATCTGAAGTGGGTAGGATAACTAGTGGGGTCACACATGGCTCTGTATTAGACCACTCTCTCTTCCAGACCTTCATTTCTCATATGACAAAAAATACTTTTTCAGTTTGCTAATGTTGTTAAAATTGGTGGACCACGTGTAACCCCTAGGTGGTGCTATCCTATGGGCTACTACCCCTGCCTGTATGGCTATGCACAGGTTGAAGGGCCTGAGTTCTGTGAAAGGGTGCCTCCACCCAGAGAAATGGTAATGGGATAGCTTAGCTGCTTTGGTATAGCCCTCTGGGATGCTATAACCACCCACCAACCCTTCTAGTGGCCTGAAAAGTAAAACCATAAAACATTCACATTCATGGAATTACAGCAATAATATGCTCACATCCCTTGCAATTACCACCAGGACTGGATCTGCTGCTACTGCTCTGGAGACCACCTGGAAAATAAGATTGACAATGCAATACAATCTTACCACTGTAACCCAACTAATAATATGCACACTAGCCAGGTTAAATATGAAACAAGACAATCAGATTTATTTAGGGGCAGGGAAAAAGGAAGGGGCATGAATCTAGAAGAATGATTAGCAATCTGATTTAAATCAGGGCTGATAAGCATGCACTGCGAGTCCCAATAGGACAGTTCAACAACCCTGGGTACCCAGTATGTCATGCAGGCTATCCTGAAATGTTGCCCAGGGTGGCTGGCATTGCAGCTGTTGTTGGGGCCCTTAGGAAAGAAAGCAGTTAACATGCACACAACCCAAATATTTGTAATCCTGAGTCAGATGGCTCAGTCCTTTGCAATAATCCAGGATAAGAAACAATTAGATGGTACACAATGATTGCAGCTGATGTTGCAGGAAGCTTCCCCGAAGTTACTCACGCTACCCAGACCAGGATGCAGGACAGGTGGGATGAAGACCTCATGGTGTTGCTCCGGAAGGCCAAGGGAAGCAGGGCCTACATGATTCACCTTCTGTTGGTCATTACCTGTTTGATGGTGTTGAGCAGAGGGGGCCAAATCCCCAAGTGGGTCTTTCGCCGAGGTGATCTGTGAATCAAGGATATTAGCCTATACCAGGTTGGCAGGGCCCAGACAGGCTGAACAGTTCAGGAAATGTCTGTGCTCATTTGCCAAAGAAGCCTCCAGCTGGCATAATAGATTTCACCATGGGGAACCACATTGCGACCCACAAAACACATTCAGCACATTTAAATCAACAACTTCACTGAGTAACAATTCAGACAAAGTTTGATTGCAAAATACAGCTTTACTGTGCAAACCTTTCAATCTGTTGCAATTTTTTCTCATTCAGGCAGGCCGATCACTTCTGGAGCAAGTTTTTGGTCCCACTTGCAAGTAACAATAGCACACATTTCTCTCATCTGCTGCAGATCTCAATCCTCAATTGGAAAAGTCTGAGTTCTACACAAGGTGATAGTTTAGACTGAAGAGCATGGCAGGCAGGCCAGCAGATCCTTCCCACCGATTCTTCTACGCTCTTACCAGGAGCAGCTGCTTGACAGATTGAGCTGTTCACTCTCTTTTCACTCCAGCTTTCCACTAAATGTGCTTCAGTCAGTTCTGGGTATATTCTCTGAGATCCAAAGGGTTCGGATGGCTGAGGGAACTGTCTGTCATAGCAAGAGCTCCCCCTCTAGGTCCATTTACTGTAGGCACCAAACCCTTAAAACTACAAATACTACCTCTCAAGGTTCGATTGGTCCAACACTGGAAGTCCAGAACCAAAATGGTGAATCCTAATCAAAAACTCAAGCTGCAAATGAAAGCAGGTTAGACAAACTCCTCTCTCATTATTATTATAACAAACAAACAGTAAATAATCACTTTTCCTAACAGAGCTCCCTCTACGCAAGTAGCGACTGCAGAATGGAGGAGAATAACAGACTGTCTGACTGGTCACGAGTCTTAAATTACTTGACCCAGCCCAGACTAATTTCTAACACTGCATAGGTGCTCTCTTAAAGAAACGGGTGCAGAGACTCATTAGAGCACGCTCATGCAGACAAATAGAACTACTGCAAATAGAACACCATCCTGACAGTGGGCATTAGGGAGCCCAGGAAGACATTATAGTAAACCCCAATTTGAAGGGGGTTTACACTCTTCCCTGTCTGGAAAAACTTGGTGTCTGTGTCAAGTCTACATGTGCTATAAGATTCTATATGAAAAACATTATATGAAATACATGCATGTTTCATTTGGTATACCATAAAATAAAGCTGATGCATCAGCAAAAATAACTGGTACTAAACATTACTATACTTTTCCATTGGCGATGAACCTCTTCACAGTAACACATATTCATGCATTTTCACAAATACATTAGCTGGTTTAAACAGTTAAACACATTAATCTCATAACCCTAGTCTGTACCACCTCTTGCACTTTAACCACATGGCTTGGGGTCTATCCCCTATAAGCTACTTTGGGGCTGCATGGGGCAGGGGGTATACTGGCCTAAGGGTTTTATTAGTAATTTGGAGGAGGCAGAGTAGCTCAGTTTTGGAAGAGAGCTTTCAGCAATATACACTCCTTTATGAACAACATGTAGTAGAAGATCTACAGGCCTTCCTGGAGAGTCATACCTGAGGAGTTTCACTGGTTTGGTGGCTCTTACTGACTTTCTGGGAGGAACAGGCACAGGCTCAGTTCTTTCAACATTTGCAGTTGAATTTTCCAATCCCGGCTCATTGCTTGTTAACAAGTCTGCTTCTGTAGAAAGGGCTGCCCCTGCACTGGTTGTCTGTTCTGTACTGGAAGCACTGTCAGCTTCTTGTTCTGTTAATTCTGTTTCAACAATATTGTTTTCATTATTTGGTTCCGAAGGAATTCTAAATTTGTCATCTAGAGGTAATTCCATGGAATTTAAATATTGCAACACTTGACTAATACTCTCAACATCATTTACTTCATTAGCACCATTTTCATAGCATTTTCAGAATCATTGATCTACAAGAGGGACAGGGATGGAAGAGGAGGAGGAGGAGGAGAAGTAGCTCTCTATGTAAGGTAAGAGATCAAAGCAACAGAACTAAAGGGTAAACAGGGAGGAGATGAGGCAGTGTGGGTCACCCTGGAGAGGGGTAAATGGCTTCACAATCTGCACAGGGGTTGTATACAGACTCCCATCTCAGGGGGAGGAAATGGACAAGAAAATGATAGAAGGCTTCCTTGGGATGGCAGAGAAAGGGGAGATATTGCTGATGGGGGACCTGAATATGCCAGATGTTGACTGGAACACCTTTGCTGCAGCCACATCCAAGATCAGGGCCATTCTCAATGCTCTACAAGGGGCATGCCTCAGACAGCTAGTTTTGGAACCCACTCAGGAGAGAGCAATCTTAGACCTGGTACTCTCAAATGGGGATGGAGAGAGGATCTCTGATCTTGAAGAGGGTAGCTATCTGGGAACAAGTGACCACCAAACAGTGTGATTCACGATAAACTTAGCTGTAGTGTCAAGCCACACAAAAGTGAAGGTACTGGACTTCAGGAGGGCTGATTTTGTCAAAATGGGAGAGTGCCTCAGAAAAGCACTAGCAAACAGGCAAGAAGGTGGGGTGGAGCAACAATGGAGAAACATTAAAACCGCCATCACAGAGGCAAAAAGCCTTTGTGTGAAGCAAATAAAAAAATCATAACAAAAGAGAAAAACAATATGGTTCTCAAAAGAAGTGGCAGGGAAGGTAAGGGAAAAAAAGATAGCATTCAGGAAGTATAAGGAAACACAGAAGGAGCAGGACTGAGAACTGTACCAGTTAAAGCAGAAGGAAGCGGGTAAGGTGGTCAGAATAGCAAAGGCCCAAACCGAGGAAAAGATAGCCAACTCGGTTAAGAAGGGGGATAAAACCTTTTATAGGTACATTAGGGAGCAAAGAAAGACTAAGGCAGGGATACTGAGGCTGAACAAGAGGAAGATGGTTGGGCAGAGAGCGACAGTGAAAAAGCAGGGATACTGAACAAATACTTCTACTCAGTATTCACAATGGAAAGGCAGGGGGAAATACCTTATCCAGTCAATAGAAGCACTCTGGATGGGGGGTTGATATTATTCCTTTCATAGAAGAAAGGGTTCTGAAAGAACTCTTAAAACTGAAGGTGGATAAAGCAATGGGGCCTGATGGGATTCATCCCAGAATTCTGAAAGAACTAAGGGAAGAACTAGTAACACCACTGACTACCATTTTTAATAAATCATGGGAGGATGGTGTGGTACCTGAGGACTGGAGGAGGGTGGATGTGATTCCCCTTCACAAAAGTGGGAGCAAGACAGAACCAGGAAACTACAGACCTGTCAGTTTGACCTCAGTGGTAGGGAAAATGATGTAATCACTTCTGAAGGAAAGAACTGATGAGTACCTAGAGGCCAGTGGGGCATAGGACCCAAGGCAGCATGGATTCACAGCAGGAAGGTCATGTCAGACAAATCTAATTGATTTCTTTGACTGGGCGACCAAAGCAGTAGACCAGGGAGGGACTGTGGACATGACCTACCTAGACTTTAGCAAGGCATTTGACACAGTTCTGCACAAAAGATTAATAAACAAATTAGCCAACCTGGGAGTGGGTTACAGGGTGGTAGCCTGGGTAAAACACTGGTTGGACAACAGGACACAGTGGGTAATAGTAAATGGAGTCCACAGTGAAGAAAGCAGAGTTACTAGTGGGGTACCGCAGGATTCAGTACTGGGGCCGGTCCTTTTTAATGTCTTTTTAAGTGACATTGCAGAAGGACTGGAAGGGGAAAGTATGTCTCTTTGCAGATGACACAAAGATATGCAACAGGGTTGATACACAAGGTGGGGTGGAAAGGATGAAAAGGGAATTGGCAAGGTTGGAGGAATGGTCAAATGTATGGCAGCTTAGATTCAATGCAAAGAAGTGCAAAGTAATGCACCTGGGAAACAAAAACCCAGAGGAAGAGTACACAATGGAGGGTGAGATACTGGCAACAACAAAAATGGAAAGGGATCTGGAGGTAGTCATATCAGATGACCTAAAGGTGGTCCAGCAATGTGAGAAAGCAGTAAGGAGGGCTGGGGTGATACTGGGATGCATAGGGAGAGGCATCACCAGTAGAAAACAGGAAGTTGTTGGCCGTCTGTACAGACAGTTGGTAAGACCACATCTGGAGTACTGTGTACAGTTCTGGAGACTCCATTTCCGCAAAGACATAGACTGGGTGGAGGCTGTCCAGAGGAGGGCAACCAAAATGATGCAGGGTCTGCATCAGAAGACATATGAAGAAAGACTAAAGGATCTTAAAATGTATGGTCTCGAGGAAAGGAGGGAGAGTGGGGACATGATAGAAATTTTCAAATACCTCAAGGGAATCAACAAAGTCCAAGAGGGTAGCATCTTTCAGAAAAAGAGATGTGCAAGAACAAAGGGGCACAATTTGAAGATAGAGGGGGAACGGCTCAGAGGTAATGTGAGGAAATATTTCTTCACAGATAGGGTTGTGGATACATGGAACAGCCTTCCTGAGGAGGTTGTAGAGTCAAAAACAGTGGGAGAATTCAAGAATGCATGGGACAGACATAAGGCAATTCTAGTGGGGGGAGTAGGAGGAAGTAGGCTGTTGGCTAGCTAGGATCTGCAGCTTATCCGTTAGGTAGGGAAATGGGCAGACTAGGTAGGCCAAGCGTTCCTTATCTGCCATCAAATTCTATGTTTCTATGTTTCATTGTTTTTGCACAGCTCTGTAGTCACTGGTATGTCATCAGGGATATTTTCTGTTTCTGTTTCTCCTCCTTGGAGCTCAGCTAGTTCTACCAAACACAAAGAGTCAGCTACATCAGAAGTCACACTTTGCACCTCACTTGCAGGGGGCACAGGCTCTGTGGAGAAGGCTGGAGGGTTAGACAGTCCTGCAGACCCAGTCTCATCTCTGAAATTGTACATGGGCTACCTTGGAACAACTGACTCAGTTCATAAGATGGGTAATAGGGTGCTTCACGCTCACTGTCACAAGATTCAGACCGGCAATCAATGTCATTTAGGGCCAGACTGGGAGGAGGCCTTGAATCCTTGACAACTGGAGATGAGGTTAATTGTTTCTTTTTAGCTGCAGTTTGGTTACAGGCCCAGGAGGGGCAGTATCTTGGGGTGGAAAATCAATAATTATTTGATCAATGGGCAGCAAATGATTCCTGTGCTTTGTCTCGACTGCTCGTGGGTCATTTTCAGGACGCACTTTATAGACTGGCAGATATTCCAGCTTACTGACAGCAATGTATGGGAGGTTGTGCCATCTATCAACAATTTTATGTTTTTCATGCAGTTCCAAATTCCATAACAGAACTCGATCTCAGGTTGCAGTTCCTGGGCCTTGGCATGCTTGTCATGCCTTTCTTTATTGGCCAAGTTTCTCTTTGCTGCCATGGTACGTGCTAGTTGCTAGTTGATAAGCATGGTTTAACTGGGCCTTTAACTTTCGAACATACTGAAGGTGATTTTCAGCTTTGACTTCATCAGGGAACATACTGAAGCAGATGTCTACTGGTAAATGGGCTTCCCGACCAAACATCAGGCGGTAGGGGGAAACCCATTGGCATCATTTTTAGTCCAGTTATAAGTGTGTTCCAAGGTGCTTATCTGTTGGCACCATTTTAACTTTTCCTGGGGGTGGAGTGTGCCCAGCATGTCCAGTAAAGTTTGGTTAAACCTTTCAGGCTGCAGATCCTCCTGGGGGAGATTGGGGGTAGTTCTGGACTTTCATATTCCCTAGAGCGAGAGCATTTCCTTGATCAGATGGCTTTCAAAGTCCCTCCCATGATTGGAGTGAATTCTCTGAGGGGTGCCATAATGGACAAAGATCTTCTCAATAAAGACATTGGCCACTGTGGATGCTTTCTGGTCTTTAGTTGGGTATGCCTGGGCATAATGTGGGAAATGATCAGTCACCACTAGCACATTGCCAAAATGCTTCTGATCTGGTTCAAGGCATAAATAATGAATACACACAAGCTCCATGGGCACACAGATAGAGATTTTTGACTAAGGGTGCAGTCCTCTGAGGCGGAACTTTTTCTGGAGACAACGGCTGCAAGTCCTAATATGAGTCTCAATGTCAGCCCCAATTTTTGGCCAATAAAATTGAGCATGGGCCAAGTCCATAGTTCAGTCACAACCCAAATGTCCCATCTGTTCATGGAGGGCCTGTAGAACTACACTTTTGAAAGCTGTGGGTAACACTAACTGTTTGCCAGTTTGACCTTGTCGGTTTGTAGTCTCTCTCTGTACAGTAGCTGGTTATGCAACTTTAGTCTAGGCCTCTCTCTAAACAACAGAGCAGTTTGTGGATATGAGGAGCAAAGCTTGGACACATCTTTCCCAGCATGAATAGCATCTAACATGGGCTTGATCATGGGATCTTGAGCCTGCACCCACTGTATGTTTTCAGGAGTAAGTTGAGGCAATGTGCTGAGGTCTAAGGCTGCAAGATGGCAGTAGGCCACAGGAACACAGGTGTCAGGAGGACCTAAACAGTCTGCTAGGCAGTCAACTGTTTCAGGAGAGGGATGCTCAACTTTGTCAAATTTTTGACAGAGGGCTTTGACAGACTGCTCAGACATCCTCATCCAAATTGTATTAGAGTTAGGGCTTCTGGAAAGGGCATCAGCATCAATATGGTTTAAGCCCCATCGATACTGCACAGAATAATCACAAGTGGAAAGTGCAGATAACCACTGATGCCCTGTGGCATCCAATTTAGCTGAGGTCTGGAAGTAGGTGACAGGATTATTGTCATTTTTTAGCAGCATCTTTGATCCATAAAGATATTAATGTAATTGGTCCACCACAGCCCACTTTTATGCAAGAAATTCAAGTTTGTGCACTGGATAATTTCTTTTGGACAGAGTCAGGTTCCAACTGACAAATGCCACAGGGCATAAATCTTCCTCATACTCTTGATACAGAACAGCATCAAGTCCCTTCAAGCTGGCATAAGAGTGTAGCATATGCAAGCACAGGGACATGGGTGAGTTGGTGAATGATATCATAGAAGGCCGCTTCACACTCAGGAGTCCACCTGGCTCCAAACTGCTCATGTGTCTGAAAGTAAACCTTTTCTTCCTCTTTAACTGCACTTTTCTTATATTTCTTGTTTGTGGGAGGATAGCCTTGAGTTAAGTTGAGCAAAGGCTGGATGATTTTGGTGTAACTTTTTATGAACCTGCGGAAATAACCACAGAACCCCAAGAATCTTTACAGTTCCTTAAGATTGTTAGGCTGAGGCCAAGTGGTCAAAGACTCCACTTTTCTCGGGTCTGTCTGAATCCCGTCAGCTGACACTATGTGACCAACATATTTCACAGATTTTTTGAAGAATTGACACTTGTCTATTGATAACTTTAGTCCAAAGTCCTCTGATCGATCAAGAACCTTGAACAGGCGAGCTTCACGTTCCTCAAGGGTCTGGCCAAACACAATGACATCATTAAGGTATACAAAGCATTCTATTAAGTTTATGTCTCCTACTACTCACTCTATCAACTGCTGGAAACTGATGGGCACTCCCGAAATACCTTGAAGCATGCCTAGAAACTCATAGAAACCCAGGGGACAAATGAAGGCTGTTCTCTCTCTGTCTTCTGGGGCCATCGGGATTTGATAATACCAGCTATGTAGGTCAAGTACTGAGAACCACTGGCTTCTGTTGAAGCAGTCAAGGGCATCCTGGATACAGGTCATGGTGTATTGGTCTGGAACAGTTCTCCGATTTAACATCCAGTAGTCTACGCACATCCTCACAGATCCATTCTTCTTCCAGGCTACCACAATTGGGGAAGCATATGAGCTTCAAGACTCTTGGATAATTTCTGCAGCCAGCATTTCCTGAAGATGATGTCGAACATCATCAATGTCAGCAGGTGCAAGGTGATGGGACCTCTCTCTGAATGGTCTCTCATCATGAAGTCGTATGTAGTGTTCAAACCCTGAGACACAACCTATGTCATACTCTTTCAAAGAGAATACTTAAGCCAACTTCTGGCTGATCATAACTTTCCACTCTGCAGGAAGGGGGGACTCCCCAAACTCAAACAGGTCAGGGGTCACCTCATCACTCTCTCTAGAGCACTTCTTGCTGGGTAGCACAGTAGTATCCACACAATATACAGTGACTAGGGTGCACCTCGATTCACCCAAACTTCCCAATCTGACATGTTCTGAACTTGCACCACTACCTGCCGAGCGTAGGCATGGGCCTGGGCAGGTAGAATGCTAGGCTTGAACAATAGTTCCATAGCCAGTTTCCCCTCTTCTGGGGCATCTATCATAAGGATTTTGTTTTTTACATTTGTTTTCATGCGCACTTCACCACTGATGGTACACTGAGCATTTGGGAGTAGTACCAGTGAGTCGGGATCTTTTTTCCAGACTACTCCCATGGGTTCATCTTTCTCAATTTCTTGGGCTTGCATCTTTAAATCATAGTCTCAGTGTACTAGGGCTGGACTGAACAGGGCCCTTCCAGTCAATTTAGCTTGCTTTTCCTAACAGAGCTGGGCTAACCGGCAGAACATATGGGCGTTGGTACCAGTTAGTAAAGGGACACAATCATACAGTCTAGTCAGCGGACACACCAGGGACAGGGTCTCCACTTGTTCATCTATACCTGCTACAGCAGTAGGGAAAAACAACCAAATTCATACATACCCCCGGTAAGGATAGGATTTTCCACTCAACCACCATACATGCAGTCCCTCTAGTGGTAGGAGTGGGAGGTCAGATAAGTGCTGATCATACAAATCTTGAAAGATAATGGTGACCTGAAAGCCACTGTCTAGCACAGCTCAGGTGGAAATGCCATTAACTGTCACTGTAGTCTTCATAGAGGGACCCACCATCTCAGACCAGTCTGGAGATGTCTGTTTGGCAGACTAGCCCACAGCGGTTTTAGAGGAAAAAGATTTTCTCGGTGGGCCTGGCTGGGGCTTTATATTGCTCTGTCGAACTAAGCTTAGCAGTTTGGCTGTGACTTTCCGCAGGTTTTCTGGAGAATTACAGCCTTGTCAGGTATGCCTGACTTCTCCACACCTGTAGCAGAACACCTGTTTCCTGGGATCATTGGAGTGGTTAGGTTCTTCCCGAACTTTGTGCTGGTTGGAGAAGGGAGTTCTACTGTCCTCTTTTAACTTGAGCTCAGGTTTCCTGCCCCGGCAGCTTCCCCAGTGGGCAGAAGTACGGGTGGCACATATGAGGTCCCTTACTAATGCTCTCAGATCTCTCATCTCTTCCACTTGGACTCAGCCCGGGGTTCAGGAACAATGGCATAAGCCCCCATACATAGAAACATAGACTTTGATGGCAGATAAGGACCACTTGGCTCACCCAGTCTGTCCATTTCCCTACCTACTGGATAAGCTGCAGATTCTAGTAAACCAACAGCCTACTTCCTGCCACCCCCCACTAGAATTGCCTTATGTCTGTCCCATGCATGTTTGAATTCCCCCACTGTTTTAGACCCAACAACCTCCCCAGGAATGCGGTTCCATGCATCCACCATTCTCTCCATGAAAAAAAATTTCCTCACATTACCCCTGAGCCTCCCCCCTCTATCTTTAAATTGTGCCCCCTGGTTCTTACACATCTCTTTTTCTGAAAGATGCTACCCTCCTGGACTTTGCTGATTCCCTTCAGGTACTTGAACGTTACTATCATGTCCCCCCGTCCCTCCTTTCATCAAGGGTATACATATTAAACTCTCTCAGTCTCTCTCTTCATATGGTTTCTGATTCAGACCCTGCACCAGTTTAGTTGTCCTCCTCTGAACTGCTTCCATCCTGTCTATGTCCTTGCGTAGATGAGGTCTCCAAAACTGCACACAGTTTGGGGTCTCACCAACTGTTTGTACAGAGAGATAACCATTTTCCTTTTTCTACTTGTGATGCCTCTTTCTATGCATCCCAGTATCCCCCTGGCTCTCCTTACTGACTTCTCGCATTGCTTACCAACCTTTAGATTATCTGATATGACTACCCCCAGGTCCCTTTCCATTTTTGTTGTTGTTAGTACCTCCCCTGCTATTGTGTACTCTTCTCCTGGGTTTTTATTTCCCAGGTGCATTACTTTGCACTTCTTTGCATTGAATCTAAGTTGCCATATGTCTGACCATTCCTCCAACCTTCCCAAGTCCCTTCTTATCCTTTCTACCCTTCTTGTGTATCAACTCTGTTACAGATCTTTGTGTCATCTGCAAAGAGATCTTTGTGTCATCTGCAATACACCCTCGGGCAGAGCCTCACTTCTAGTCTTAGTCATTAACGGGCAAGGGTTAGAGCTTCTGGCCACTTCAGCCACTGCTTATTGACTGGCTCGCATCTCCTTTATCACTTCAAGCAGTTTCCTGACTTCCTGGGTCTCACTAGCTTCCTCTCTCTCTTTCTTTGGATCAGTCTGAGGTTTGGCTGGTGTGGGCAACCCCAGCATAGTGCTCCCATCCATTCTCATCATTCTCAGTCTCTCGAATCCCCTTCATCAGCCAGCAGTATTCAGAAAGGTTAGCCTTCTGATCTTGAAACTTCAACTTCAGCATGAGCACATTGGAGTAATGGGCTGATCTGAGAATGTGTTCCAGCCTGACGAGGTTCATTTCACTAGCTGGAACACCCCCTTTTCTATGGGCTCTCTGCAAAGCCTGTTCAATCCGAGTGACAAAAGCAGACAACTTTTCATTCTTCCATTGTTTTGCAGATTTGAACTTCCACATTAAGTCTTCCCCAGATTCCGTGCTGCCAAACACCCCTTCCAATGCAGAGAGGTACTCAGCTGCAGTGGCCTCTGGGTTGGTGGATTGGAGAAATTGGATAGCTTCCAGTGCATGGGCCCCTTAAACTTTCCATAAGTCTTTTCCTCTTCACCTCCTCAAAACATTGCCACTCTTGGACCAGTGGAGTAGCATAGTCCATCAATGTTTCTAGGTCATCCTCCCCCACTGGTACAGGGACTGCACCAGAGAACAGTCTGAGCTGTGTTAGGAGTCCAGATGTACAGAATGTATCATGGTAGGAGAGGTCACAACAGGGGATGCCCTGGGAGTAGACAGGGAGGGTGGAGGAGATTGTATAGGACTGGTCTCCTCTGAATCCTCCAAAATCTTTAACAATTCCTTGGTTGTCTGGCCTTCAGCAGCTAACAACCTTAACAGTTTGTCCTTCAACCTCTCCACCCTCAGGGACTCCCCGGGGAGGACAGGTTACTATGCAAATGAATAACTCTCCACTCCTTCTGGGACCCTTCAGGCATGATAACAGGGGGTACCTTTTTGGGGTCTATGGGGAAGCTACAAGAAAGGAGGACCACCAAGGTCTGATCAAATAGATCTGAGTCCCGTTCCTATACTTCAACCTTTCTCAGACACTTAACCTTCCCCACAGTTTCTTCAGTAGTTTCATTAGTGGTCCCCACATGGATATCAAGTAACATTATGGCCTGGTGGGGATCAATCCCTTCAGCCTCACTCCACCCCACCACATGGTGCATGACCAGCTTGTGGGGGGGGGGGATTTTCCATTTAGGTGTAGTAAGTGCCTCCATTTCAAATCATGTCTCAATTGTGCCCTTGGCTGAAATTTTAACTTTTGGCCTCTAGAGGGTGCAGATCCCAGTAGTGCTACCAAGATGTAACCCCTAGGTGGTGCTATCCTATGGGCTACTGCCCCTGTCTGTATGGCTATGCACAGGCTGAGTGGCCTGTGTTCTGTGAACGAGTGCCTCCATCCAGAGGAGTAATATTGGGAAAGCTTAGCTGCTTTGGTATAGCCCTCTGGGATGCTATAACCACACACCAACACTTCTGGTGGCCTGAACAGTAAAACCATAGAACATTCACATTCATGGAATAACAGTAATCATATGCTCACACCCCTTGCAATTACCACCAGGGCTGGATCTGCTGCAACTGCCCTGTAGACCTCCTGGAAAATATGATCAGCAATGCAGCAATACAGTCTTACCACTGTAACCCAACTAATAATATGCACACTAGCCAGGTTAAATGTGAAACAAGACAATCGGATTTATTTAGGGGCAGTGAACAAGGGAGGGCCGTGATTCTAGCAGAATGATTAGAAATCTGATTTAAATCAGGACTGATCAGCATGCACTGTGAGTCCCAACAAAACAGTTCAACAACCCTGGGTACCCAGTATGTTATGCAGACTAGCCTGAAGCATTGCCCGGGGTTGCCGGAGTTGCTGCTGTTGTTGGGACCCTTAGGAAAGAAAGCAGTTAACATGCACACAACCCAAATATTTGTAATCCCGAGCCAGATGGTTCAGTCCTTTGCAATAACCCAGGATAAGAAACCATTAGATGGTATACAATGATTGCAGCTGATATTGCAGGGAGCTACCCTAAAGTTACTTACGCTACCCAGACCAGGATACAGCACAGATGGGATGAAGACCTTGTGGTTTTGATCTGTAAGGTCAGGGGAAGCAGGATCTACTTGACTCACCTCCTGGTGGTCACAACCTGTTTGATGGTGTTGAGCCGAGTTGATCTCTGCATCAAGAACAGTTGCCTGAGCCAGGATGGCAGGGCCCAGGCAGGATGAACAGTTCGGGAAATGTTCGTGATCGTTTGCTGGAGATCCCTCCAGCTGGCATAATAGATTTCACCGTGGGAAACCAAATCGTAACCCACGAAACACATTCAGTACATTTAAATAAATAACTTCACTGTGTAACAGTTCGGATAAAGTCCGGTTGCAAAGTACAGTTTCACTGTGCAAACCTTTCAGTCCGATGCTATATTTGCTCATTCAGGCAGGCCGATCACTTCTGGAGCAAGTCTTTGGTCCCACTTTCAAGTAACAATAGCACACTTTTCTCTCATCTGCTGCAGGTCCCACCCGCAATCGGAAATGTCTGAGTTCTACACAAGGTGATATCTTAGGCCAGAGAGCATGGCAAACAGGCCAGCAGAGCCTTCCCACCGATTCTTCTATGATCGTACCAGGAACAGCTGCTTGACAGCTCAAGCTATTCACTCCTTTCACTCCGGCTTTCCACTGACTCTGATTCAGGCAGTTCTGGTTATATCCTCTGAGATACAAAGGGTTCATTTGGCTGCGGGAACTGTCTGTTACAGCAAGAGCTCCCCCTCCAGGTTCATTTAGGTGCCAAACCCTTAAAACTACAAGTACTACAGAATTTTCTTCCCACAAGACCTCTGGGGACAGTCTCCATTTCAGGTCCCTCAGAGCTTTGATTGGTTCAACACTGGAAATCCAGAACCAAAATGGTGGCTCCTATTCAAAAACTCAAGCTGCAAATGAAAGCAGGTTAGACAAACTCTTCTATCATTATCATAACAGACAAACAGTAAATAATCACTTTTCCTAACAGAGCTGCCTTTTGTGCGAAACTAGTTGAGGTTTTTGCCTGTACTGTTGAATGGCTGTGCATATGGTATGCACTGATAAAAGATTTAAAGATTTCCATATACCTGCGGTGCGTTGTTTTTCTCTTTCAACTTCATGCTTACAAGGTGGCACGATTAGTGGAGCTGAGGATTTTATCCATTCTACAAGTAGTGACTGCAGAATGGAGTAGAACAATGGACTGTCTGGCTGGTCTTCAGCCTTAAATTACTCGACCCAGCCCAAACTAATCTCTAACAAAGCATAGGTGCTCTCTTAAAGAGAGAGGTGCAGAGACTCGCCAGAGCACTCTCACGCAGACAAATAGAACTACTGCAAACAGGACACAATCCTGACAGTGGGCATTAGGCAGCCCAGGAAGACATTATAGTAAACCACAATTTGTAGGGGGGTTACACATGTAAAACAATGGAACAGACTGAACAAATCCAGGGAGATCTGGTTAAGATATCCACATGGTTTAACCAATGGGGTATGAGGCTAAATACAAAGAAGTGCAAGGTTATGCACTTAGGTATGCATAACCTGAATACATCATGCATATTATGTGGTGAAACACTTTGTACAGTATGCACCGCTTGTACCGGACTAGTTTGATGTGTGCAGTTGTGTCCCATAGAAGCGGCGTCCGTTACAGCCCCTGCAATTAAAAACGCACTACGAATGATAACAAACAAGCAAAATTACAGACACACAGGACTAATAAAACTTTGCACAGGGTGTAGGGTAGTGATACAGCTCTCTCAGTGAGAATTTCCTTGTGTCACCCCGTGCAACATTTTTAAATCTTTATTAAATGTGTTTAAACAGCAATACAGTACATTTAAAAATACAGTGTACAGCGAGGCACTCGTATTCGTATTCAAACCTGGCTGATGTAGTCGGTAATGGCAGTCTACTTCTTCCTCTGTGTCATATAGCATCTCCACTCGTTCTCCATTTTTGTCAACAAACTCCAATTTGGTGCGATATTGGCTCGCTGCTCTGCTGCTCTCCTTAGTGTTAGTAGTGCTTGGCAAATGTCTGCTGCTTGAACAGGCACGTCCTCTGCCTCCGACTTTGTCTCTTCTTCCACTTCTTCTGGCTGTTCTTCCTTGTCAAAACCAGCTATGGCTTCAGCAATGTCATCCACAGTTTCGGACTGAGTGTCTGCTCCCAAGTTGCAGAGCTTGTCCAGAGCATCAGTCGATATTCTGGTTTCTTCTTCATCTTCATAATCTTCTTCTGCCACCACTCCTATAACTGGATCTGTAGTGAAACCACCCTTCCTAAAACATCTCTGAATGGTTTCTGCTGACACTGTCCCCCAAGCTCATTTCATCAACCTTACAGCATCAAGCAGATTGATTCTGTGGACACAGGTAGATGCTGTGATCTCTTCATTCTCATCCAGAATTTCTAGCAGCCTGCCATTCATCTGCCTAACGTAGTGTCTCTTAAAGGAATAGATGTTCCTTGGTCTAGGGGCTGCACCAAATAGGTTGTGTTTGGGGGTAGAAACAGTACTTTAATGTTTTGTAGCCCAGCCACATTCGGGTGGGCACTATAGTTGTTGAGTAGAAGGACTATCTTTCTATGCCCTAATCTGTGGTCCCAATCGTGCAGCCATGCCTCAAAAATGTCACCAGTCATCAAGCTGTTCAATTATTTCTGTACAGCACAGGGAGATTGGCAACACCTCTGAAGCATCGTGGTTGTGCTGACTTCCCTATGACCATCAGCGGTCTTTTGTCAGTGCCTGATATGTTGCATGTTGCCAAGACAGTGACTCGCTTTTTACCTTTTTTAAGTCCAAGCTGGTTTTCGGACTTAAAAGCTAGTGTGCCATAGCCTACACAATGGAAATAAAGTCCAATCTCATCCGTATTGTAAATGTTGTCTGGGCAGAAACCATCTAACAGCCCAGGTAAAACATCTTTCAGCCAACTCGCAGCAGCAATAGCATCGGCTTTTAATTTCTCCCCGTGAATCTTTTTAAATCCAATGTTATGCCACTGTTTCCAGTGGCTTAGCCAACCATCAGTAGCTCTGAAATTAGTTTTGCCTAGAGCTTCAGCAATCTTGTCTGCCTTTTGAATCAACAGTGGCCCACTAATCAATACTTCCTCCCCTAGCATTGCTAAGCCACAGAAGAAGAGCCTCCACATCATTATCTTTCCTTCCTCTTCCTTTTCCTGTCTGGATTGTGGTTTGAATGCCAATCAACTAAGAGGGCAGTTTTTTTAAGAAGTCACCACTGTGGATTTTGGGATTCGGAAAGCAGCTGAGGTCGTGTAGACTGAGCTTAGGAAGTTTTTCAATTTGCTGAATAAGTTCCACTTTATGAGCTAAGGTCAAACAGGTACATTTCCCACTGGTAGCTGGAGTAGCAGGCTGAGACTGAGACATCATGAAACAAGAACTGCAGGGTGACACAAAAAAACTAAACTCAGTTGAGTGATTGGATTTTCCTTTTTATGCACATCACAGAATGATGACACCGGGTGGAAACAGTTAATTGCTGCTGCTTAATTGTTGAATTGGGGTAAGACAAAAAGATGACAGATTGACAGTTGCTAATTGAAAATGTTGCAGTTCAGTCAGGCAGAAACCGAACGGTACATATGGAGCACAATGTCCATTTAAAATGATAGTTTTAACATAGGCACAGACTCAAAATGACATTGGGCAAACTCTGATTGTCCGTTACAACCGGCTGTCCATTTCAAACATGGATGGTACATTTGGCGCATACTGTACAACAGAAAATGCAAAAGATTTACGTATCTTCATATCATAAGACCTAGAATATGCAAAACAGATCAATGAGGTATTAGCAAAAGTAACAAAATAATTTGGTCAATTAGGTAGAATATAATTTCAAAAGATCAAAAGGTGTTAATGCCCTTGTTCCACTCACATGTCAGACCACAACTTGAATATGCTTCCCAGCTAAAAAAGTCAAATTGTGTACGGTTGGAAAAGGTCCAGTTGAAGGATTACTAAACATATTCATGGACTAAATAATATGTCATACGATGATAGGCATACAACCTTTAACCTCATGTCTATGGAGGCAAGAAGGATGAGGGAAGACCTGCTTTTATTTTTTGATATTATCAATGATTCTTTTCTCATGACTAAATTAGGATAAGAATGATTCTAGGGACACCAGAGGCCACCCATTACGGATTGTGGGGAAAAAACTTTAAAACTTTAAAATGTAAATATTTCTACACCATTAGGATTGCAAACCCTTGTAATCAGCTTCTATTAGAAGTGGTGATCAGTAAAACAAAGAAAGAGTTGAAAAAACATCTGGATAATTACATTCTATCTGGTGGAAAATAACAATATTATACTATGTAAATGTATGGGAACTTTTATGTGCAGTCATGTCTTCTTGCTCCTTGTTCACCTTGTATATACCTCAGTATGTAACTCTTTCCCTTGGGGCAGCTTTCTTTAAATTCTCTGTAGGAGGTAGGTCCTCTCTCTCTTGGCCATCCTTTCATTCGTGCCCCAGTCTGGGCATTGGCCTGCTTGGGCTAGGTCACTATTGACCTAAGTTCTCACACCTGATTCTGCAGTTGACTAGCTGTCACAGTGTTCAAGAATTGAACAGCTGCTCCCTTCATGGCCGAATTCTGGTTGGGGACCATACTGGGTGAGGCAGGCTTAGGTGTCCCCTGCTTTGGTGTTAGACACCACGTCAACCACACTAGCCTTCAATTCTCTGAACTCCTTTATCAACTCTTCAATGTCTAGTGCCCCACAACTGAGTCCTGTCTTTTAATGAGAAATAGCAGCCCCAGCACGAGCACAGGGGTTCCAAGACTCTTCTTCTTCATCTTCAGCCTCCCGCACCTCCTTCATCAACATACTGTAGGAAAGGGGTGTTATCGTTTTAATCTTGTAAGTGCAACTTGAGCAATAACAAGGTGCAATAACATGCCAACTTTAACACCTGCTCCAACAGAGTGTGGTTCAGGTCAGAAGAGACTACAGCTCTCTTTCTGAAAACCCTCTGGAGCGCCTTCTCTAGATGGGTCAAATAAACAAACAGCAGATCTCCTCTGCATTGTTTGGTCACCTTGTATCTCCACATGAGATCCTCTCCAGCCTCAGTGCTCCCAAATACATTCTCTAATGCAGTTATGTACTCCTGAGCAGTGGTGGCTCTCAGGGAATGAATTGTGTCCAGTGCTGGACCTTGAAGACTCTACTAACTGTTTCTGCTTCTCAGCTTCAGATCACTGCCAGTTCTGGAAAAGGGGCATGGTATAATCCATCCAGATTTCCAAATCTTTTTCCCTAGGTGGAGAGGGCTGAGTCCCTGATAACATGCAAAATCTTCTGTATGAGTCTGGGACAGATAGTGGCATACAGGCGCCCCCCCAAGGGGTTTGGATGAGGGGCACCCCAGACATATATAGTTCTTGATGAGCCTACTCCAGTGTTTTCCCTTGCTCCAGCCATCTATTAAATTTGGCCTGAAGCCCTCCTACTTGGGTGAAGCTTCTGAGAAGTGAAGCTGGATTAGGTTACCAAAGTTCACACAGCATTGGAACCCTCAGTGGTAATCACATCAGGTATATGGGTAGCATCAATAGTGTTTCTGCATCCAAACAATGCAGTCATTGTTTTAGTGGTGGGGTTCATTACTTGCTCTCAGACAGCAGTTACTCCAAGGCACTTAATACTGGACAGAGTTTCTTCAATAGTATCTCCGTCAGTCCCAAGTGGGACACCCTCGAGCAGCAGAGCATTTTGAGGGCCCAAATCTTCTCCCTCACACCAGTCTGTTAAATGGGGAAAGCCATGACGTCAACACCAACTTTGGGTGTGGGGTCACAGCACATTCTTCCTGAGCAATGGCTTCCATGTGGGGCATGGTTGGTAAAACAGGAGATACCAGTGGTGCCTCCAAAGGTGTAACCTGGGTGTTGTGTAACCGAAGGCTACTACCCCTGCCTGTTGGAGTCCAATCAGGTTGAGGGGCCTGGGCTCTGTTTTGATGATAACTGAGGGTTCTTTCCCAAATAGAAATAAGTAATAGTGCAGTGCCTCCACCCAGAGTGAGTATGGTAGCCAGTTGTCTATAGGGAACAACCTCCTGGGATGCTGTACCTACTCACTTCCCTCACAGTCATCCCACACACAGAATACCATATATCAAATAAATTTCTATGGTGCATGCCATTAATAGCTATCACTAATAATATTTTCAAAGACAGTTTTAAAACTGCAACAACAATGAAAGCTTTATTAACAGGGTAGGGAAAGTTGGAGCTGTAACAATAGAACAGTCAATAGTAACTGATAAATTGAATAGCAAATAAACATAACAATAATAATGCCTTCCTCTAACAGCCCACCTCCCCACTGGTACCAGCGTCCCTAAAAAGTCTAGCTGGATACCCAGAATAAAGTGCAGGCCTGATCATTGCTGTGGGTTGAGCAATGTTGGTGCACTTAATTTTAACAACAATACTTTTCTTTAACTTTATGTGATTCCTCAGCTCAGAGAAGGCCATGCGCTTACTCACAGTTCTGAAGTTCACAGCACAAGGTCTGAACAGACTAAGCAGATGGCAATTGTCTGTGTTGATGTCAGGACCTTGCATAGGAAAATGCTGGCAGTTGTAGAGCTGATGGTGAAGTCTGGCAGCTTGTCCTCTTCAGGTGGTTGCATGCTCTTGCAGCTTGTCACCTTCGGACTGTTCCTGTAGCGGATGCTGGATTAGACCAGTTTCAGGGACCAGCACCACACTGCCCCCACATGTCATGGCTTCTAGTTCTCATTGGCAAATGTTCAGCACTGCCTAGCATTGGTAATACTGGTCTGACTCCAGAGACCATTCTTGGTGGCATACAACTTCTTCCCAGACATTGGTTTAAACAGCCTCTCATTTTCTTCGGGTAGCAGTCACAGTTTCGTGGCAGATTTAATACATGTTCTAGAAAACAGTGCATACAGTCTATAGGCAGGACTCCACACTTTTTGGCAATAACCTTTAATACTTTCTAGCCCTCCAGCCTGTAGAAACCCAGCTGGTTTCTCTCAATGCTTCTCTCTTCCTCTCACTGTAATAACTTTATGCTCTGAATTACTCAGTCCCAGTCCCAGTACTAACTGAGGGCTATTCTCAGGATGCCAACTATCTTCTCCCAGCTGAAACTGGGATTCTGGCTCCACAGGAAGTGGACAACTTCAACAAGTCTCTTGGCCAATACAACAGAAGTCGTGGTCCGGCTTCACCAAAGCTCCTCTCTACTCACTCACCACAGCTCCTTCTCTCCTCAGGGAGCCTCAGCCATGATCTGCCATGAGCAGCTTTTTCCCCATACATCTCAGAGGGAAAATACTACACCACATTCAGCAATGCAGCTGTTCATCACATAAATAAATATTCATTAGGATTATTTGATCTCTCATTGGTTGAGGCTAAAGGCACCAAGAACAAAGTTTACGCCTCTACCCAGGAGCCATAGCTACAGTCCTTTGCACTCCTCAATCGCTGATTGGATAGTGCAGGGTCAGTTGCAAAGATGTCGCCCATGTAAACACTTTATAGAAACACCAAGTTTAAAGTCTTAACGCAAGCAACCTGTTCAGTTTCAGCAAGCAATCATCCCACTGTCCGATAGCTACAGCGATGCCCTGTTATCTGATTGTGGAAAGAGCACTGATAAAGTCCTGGTCCACCTTTCACTAGTGCTGTAGCACTCAGTCCCACTGCAGCAGGTAGAAACATTCACAACACAGTCATTAACATTTAAAGCAACAGTCTACCTATTTACAGTTCACCCATTCATTTACTTAACACACTTTTGTCAACTTCCCAGTAGATGTGTCCAAACCCCCACACATGTTTCAGGATTCCAGGAGTTGGAACACATTAAAGACATGTCCCGTTAGCCAACAGGAGCAAGAATAGTGGGAGCTAGGTAGCATCCCTAGTGCAAGCTGTGCAATGCCCAAAGATAGCAGAGCAGTAATTATTTACACAGCTCCCCATGCACTGGAGCAAGCAGGGTCCACAGGTTGGTAAGAGCATTTCCAAACACCAGGGTCCAGGGCTTGCAGGACCAGACACCTACCCATGGTGGGGGGGGGGGTTACAGACAAATCAATGTTTCTCCTTTCTAGGAAGGCTTTGTCAAGCCTGCAAACCCTCTCTTGTGGAGGCGTTTTATACTGAGGTGTTTTAAAGGCATATGCTGCAGTGATCATTAAACATTCACATCAGGTAATATGGTCAGGAACCAATTGGCCAAGTTGCATAAGAACAGTAAGATGCTCCCAACGTTGATGATAACTAGGAGCTCATTATGGAGACTAGTGATTCATTTTTCTGTGTGAAGAGCAAATAGCAATTCAGTATACCATTCCTATATGAGGGAGAAGTGTGGTCTTTCCAGTGTTGAAGGATTCCTTTTTTGGTGCATGCTGAAATCAGGGCCATATAATACTTCTGCTCACCAATTAGATGCTGAGAGTAATCGCCAATTAAACAAATTTCTGGCAGGAAAGCACTGTCTAAGATAAGAAGTGGGTCTAAGTTATCTTTAATAGAGGTCCAAAATGGTTGCACCAGAGGACATTGACATAGTATATGTAGCGAAGTACCCAGACCTGTATCACATCTCATGCAATGATTGGTAGGGAGTCATTACATCTTATGCAGTCTGGCTGGGGTGGAGTATATATTGTGTAAAATCTTCTCCTGTCTTAGTATATAAGTGTCATGTTTGACATATTTATACAAGTTTCTCCATATTCAGGACCAGTTGTATGCGCCTTCAAGCTTGGGAATAGCTTGTGCCCAGTTACTCCCACCTACCCCCCTCCTGCTAACCCCTATCTTAACTTTATCCTGTTACCTCATGCCCCAACTCCATTTCTACTTTTTCTTTTCCTCCTCAATTACACCCAATTCCCCCCTACACCCTCCAGCCCTCTAGCTCCCTCCTGCTCCTCCATACTTTCATTTTCCTACTTTGTGGCTGTTAACTCCTCATACACATTCCACTCTTCATTTTCATTTCTTTTTTCTTCATTCCAGGGTTATTACATATCGGGTTATTTCCTAACTAAGCATTATGTACCACATTTCCGAAACTGTATTTAATTACCATGATGTTATTTAAAATTGTTATTATGCAATGTGTACTTGTCTGCTTATATGTCTCAGGACCTCCTTGTGAATGAGCTTGCTCAATGGAGTTGTTCCCTGCAATAAACCTGAACTTGAACTTGAAGGAGCAGAGCCATCTGCCTTGTCTCTCGTAAGATTGTATATATGCTGGTATAAGCTAGAAATAGGGTGGGGCTGCACAGCCCATTCCACCAAAGGATGAATGTAAGCATAATAAGCACAGGACCAGCTATGACCTCAGATATAATAAACTAATACATGGGCAACTTGCATATAGGGGAAGGCCCTGTTGGTAGGAAGCTGCTACTTGTCATGAAGCTGGATGAAACCAATCAACTGATTATCTGCAAAAAAGTGGGCAACACTGTTAAGTCCCCTTTCTCACCTAAAATGCATAGTGATGAGCCTGCCTCCTATTTGAAAATTGGGATCGCAAAGGATGAGCTGAGAGGTGTCATCATCAGGTTGTAAGCTAAAAAGGCGGCTAGGTTGGCAGTTTATCAAAACATATTCCTCAACTTTGATTGCTCAAAGGGCTTTAGGCAATTTCTTAGTTGTAATCTATATGAAGGATGCAGGCTCTATATTAACTTTTGAGCATACGCTCCTTCAGTTTGTAGTCATAAAGCGGTATAAAACAGATCTTGTCATATAAGAGGGGGTTTCCAACTACTGCAGGTACTTACTACATTGAGTGGCCATATGGCAACAATAGAAATTTGGAAGCTTAAGGGCCTCCCGGTTGTTTAGGAGCTACCAGTTTATGATAAGCTCTTTGTGCTGGTTTCTCAGCCCATACAAATGGGACACCAACCCATGGAGTCGCACAAACCAGGCCTTAGGGATAATTCAGTTTATCATATCCAGAGGGTATAACACTCTGGATAGAAGATTTATTTAAATCAAATTAATTTTACCTGATAACATTAATGGCAGACTGGCCCATCAGGCAAAATCAGATGTTATCTGTCTTAAAAGAGGATCTAAACTGTGGGATATCATATCCTGAGGGCACTTAATAACAATCACCCTGAGATATCTAAGATGATCTTTGGGATATTTAAGATCTAAAGCGAACAGTTTGTGTTGTAGCACCCCATAGTTTAAAGGCATCATTTCAGACTTATCCACATTTAATTTGTAATTTGAAACTTCCCCAAATCTATGGATTGTATGCAGGGCACTAGACATGGAAGTAGTTGGATGGGTAATATGTAGTAAAAGATCATCAGCATAGGCTGAAATCTTAAACTGAGTACCAGTGATTGCAATACCAGTAATATCAGCAGTTTGCTTAATTTGAATAATAAGTAGTTCTAGAAACTGATTGAATAATATGGGAGAGACGGTATCCCTGCCTCACAATCTGATGCAAATTAAATGAATCGGAGTTAACTCCACTGCAATAAATTTGTGCTGTAGGACATGAATAAAGTGGTTTGACCCAGTGAATAAAAGCATAGGGATGCAAACAATCTGCCAACTAGGTAAAGAAGTAGTCACAATGCACACAATCAAAGCTTTCTGTGTCTAGGGAGACCAAGACTGCAGGTCCAGCTCCCAGATACAGAGATTAAATGAGCTAGTTTATGTAAGGATCCATAGAGAACCTACCCGCATGAAATAACCTGCTCATTTGCAATGAGGTAACCCCAAACTTCTGCAACTCTTGCAGCTAAAATCTTAGCCAGTATTTTAATATCAACTATCAACAAAGATATGGGCCTATAGCTGTGTATATAAGAATGGTTCTTGTCTGGCTATGGTACAAGTATAATCAGTGCCTTCATTAAGTCTTTTTCCTGCATCCCTTCCTGAAAGAGATGGTTATACAGATCCAGCAAAAGGGAACTAAGTTTTTCCTTAAAGGATTTATAAAAATCTGAGGCAAAACCATCAGGTCCAGAGGATTTATCAGCTGATAAATCCTGGAAGCTTGCTTAACCTCAGAGAGAGAGAAAGTGCTCGGACCAAATGCGCCTGCTGAGCCTGGGTTAACTGCATGAGGCAGGTCTTGTAGTTATTCATTGATCTGAGACATAGAGGGAGTCAAAGCCATAGGGCTATGAAGGTCTTTAAAAAAATGACAAAACTCATGGGCAATACCTGGTCTGTGACCAAATGAGGTCATCCAGAGACACAAATACTCTGAATGGTACAAAAGGCCACCTCAATGCTTATTTTAAGATAAGTATTAGAGGGAAAAGTTCCAGACAGACAGGAAAGTGATCCAAAAGGACATAGGCTTGATTTCACAAGAACACAGTCCCTGAAAACTCTCTTAATTGAGATGAAAGTACTCACTGGGACTGGGACCATTGGGTCAGACAGTAGAAAAGGTAATCCTTAGTATCAGGGTGCAACATGCGCTAGGGGTCTATGAGACCTAGGGCATCCATCAGGTCTCAAAGGGATCGCTGAGCAAGGAAAGGTCCCTATGCCAGGCAGCAGTCCCATCCATGTCTGGGTCTAACACGAAATTCCAGTCCCCTACCTGTACTACCTGCAAAGGAGTCCGCAATGCCAGTAAGCTTAACAGATCTGTGAAGAATCCAGGGATATCTACATTTGGGCCATAAATAGAGCCTAAGACAAGCTCAGTTTGCTCTAAAATGCCTCTAGAAAAATGTAGCTACCTAAAGTATCTACCTGTTTACTAGGTTTTTGAAACTGGAAGCATTAGAAATCAGTATGGCCACCCCCTTTACTTTTATCAGGCCAGCTCTGTATACCTGCCCCACCCAAGTTCTATGGAAATAACTGATCAGCCTGAAGATGGGTTTCTTGAAGAAATGCTATAGGGCCTGAAGAGTATACAAGTGATGTAAGGGAGGTGAGAGGACATCTGTGATCAAACATGGTCCAGGGTGTAGTATTAGACAGGAAACTAGGACAAACTACATAGGCCTTCTGGTCTGTTTCTGCCAACACATTTGGTGTTTCTGTGTGTTTATGTTACCATCTACTCTGATCCCAGTTGCAAGATTTCTATTTTGAGAAGCAAATGGTCCATGGAAGCTTGTCTTAGCTGATTGGCCTGATGGCTCATTTAGCAGAGCACAGAATGGTACTCAAGGGATTGGATTCCAAATACTTAACAATAACTAAAACTACAGCAAGCAGTCCTGATCAACCTGAAATGTAACAAGTCTTTCTTGAATGACAGATGCCTCTCCTGCAACATTTTGAGCACCTGAGATTCATCAGTAGTAGACTGTAAATGGGCTGGTTTATTTTTGCCTCAGATAGCAGAAATTAACTGGCAATCACTCATTGCAACCTTAACAAAAAATGTCTTCTGCATTATATTCAGTAACCACTTATGCTCCATTTATTTATTTCAAAAAGTTTCATCAGGAAAGACATACTGAACTGATAACAGCTTGTTTCCAGATGCATCCTGTGGGAACGGGGATGTGGAAGGTAATAAGACAGGCATAAAATCAGCAGTGAAAAACAATGGGTCATATTCTCAAAGGTGTAGAGTGTACCATGTATCTGTGGAGCATAGACACTCCATGGCTGCTGCACCCCCAGCACCTGAGTCTTCAAAGAGTCCAAATAGGCATGGAGCTGTTACACGCTGGATCCCCCGGCCTGCCAGTGAACTCCACAGGTGGGGGGTGGTCCAGGGGTGGTGCAGGGGCATGTCCATGCTCCATGCCATGCCCAAAAGCACAAAGTTCTGGGTGAAGGGGGTGCAGGCTACATGTTTCTGAGGCAGTAATAACCACTGCATATCCCCCCAACAGTATGCTGCTGGCAGTGGCAAACACCATAGGGCCCCCACCATGCCTTCCTAGCTCAAAAGGACCACCACCAGGGCAGATAGCCCCATTTTTCGACCTACAGAATTCCTGCACCCATCCCCAATGGCATCTTGGTGCCATAGACCCTGGCACACAGTTGCGCCCATTCCCTGTGAATACCAACACCTCCCCCCACACACACAGATGGGGTACCAGCCCTGGGAATGCAGACACCTCCCACCACCCCCTGCCCAGTACTGCACTACCAGACATATTCTCCTCCCCACTCCCAGCACACCCAGCCCCAGTCAGTGATTAGTGGTCCCTCACCCCTGCGGGCATTATCAGCACCACCCCCAGCCCCAATACTGCCCATCATCGTTGAGTATGGGACAGCCAGCGGCAAGCTCTCCCTTGCATCACCTTGGCTGTTGGCTGTTCATGATGCTGGGTACGCGTGCCCAGCATTACTTTGATGGCTGTCAGCCAAGGAGGTGTGAAGAAGGATGTGCCACTGGCTGTCCCATGCCACGGCACCAATGTGGAGGTAAGGGGCCCGGAGGTGGTGCTGTCAGTGCTATGGGGGGACCACTAATCACTGATGGGGGCCGGGAATGTTGAGAGAGAGGGGAGTGGGGTATTCTAGACATTCTGAATGGTGCCAGTCTTTACGCGACGGGGCAGATAAGGGGGCGCTGTACCTTCTGGATGGGGCTTGATATGTAAGAGGTGGCTTATGGGACAGGGGTCCTATGACTGGGGACCATTTGAGGGCCACATGGGTGTTCCTGTACACTGGCACAGCTGGGGGGCACACTGGACATCTGGGTCAGTCCACACTGGTCCAGGTGCCAGCAGGTGGCATTCATGCACCTGGACCCATGCCCTGCAGTGCATGGGATCCACTGTGAGATCCTGGTTGGGAATCTCAATGGATGCCCACCTGGGTCTGCTATGCCAACCCTGCTGTCCTGCATAGACTTGTGCGCCGGGGGGATGGGGCCATGGAAGGCAGCCGTGTGGTGGCTGGTGGCCGTGAATATGACCATCGCACATCTTCCTGCCAGTAAGAGGTTCCATAGGTGGGATACATGCCACTGGGGTGTACTTACCACCCTTGGAGAATTTCCCAAAAAGGATATGCATAACAGGAATAAACTGAGTCACTATTGTGAGATAATACAATTCAAGTAAGGAACAGAGTTATAGAACATAGCAAACTAATGAGGGGATAGAATAATGTATGATTTAGAATACAGTAATAGGGTCAAAGACAGTTACAAGAGGGAGAACAAAAGTCACTAAGAAGAGACTTTAGGGAGATAGCAGAAGAAGCAGAATGACTAGACAGGGAAGAGAGGACCAGAGCTTAGGAAAATGATAAGAGAAAGCAGATCGACCAGCAGTAGTTTTTCTAGAAGAAATAAGGAGGAATGTGAAGTATTACCGTGAGAGGGTCGCTGAAACAAGGGAGAGGTTAGAGGGATGTCAGGTAGGAGGAAGAGCATCAAACCAGAATTTAGAAATAGAGCAAGCACATTGGGAAAGGCACCTAGCATCAAGAGAAGGGGAGAAAGGTCAGAGTAGAGAGAGCAGTGGTGGTATGGAGAGGGAACAGTCTAGAGAAATATTGGCAAAAGAGTGAAAGAGGGATCCAGTCTGGCAAGGGAGGATTTGGGTGCACCACTATAAGTAATATCCCCTTAATCAAAGATAGGAGAATCATCTTTATGACAATTTCATGGCAGACAGGAAATGGGATACCTCTTTGTTCCATACAAAGCATCATGTTTGGGGTGAAGTTTTGATGAATGGTATCAATATGAACTGAAACATCAAGATAACAGTCAAGCAAAATGCCAAGGTACATAAAAGAGGATACACCCTCAATCAAAGCAGCATCCACACTGTGAAAATGGAGATGAGAGAGTCTGAAAGCTCTGGAGGATGCCAAAAGTCATTGAAACTGTATTTTGTCATTGAGGCATTGTCCCATGGCTTTACAGTTCCTGTGTACATGGAAGATGGTTCTTGCTCTGGATACTGAGAGGTACACTGGGTCCTATAGGTAGAGTATGTGAGGCAGGTAGAGTTGTTAAATTAAGTGATTTTCCAATGCTCAATGTGCTGTACATAAGACATTCACTACATAGCAAAGAAATAAAATCTGGTCAGAGCCAATATGGCTGCCCAGAGCAATGTAGGTGATTTGGTGTGGCAGTTTGAATCGGAGCCACCATGTTCCATGCACCAGAGCTCCGCCATGTGCAACATGGCAGCTTAGACAGATCTGCACATGGTCAGTTTGCATTAGAGCCACTGTGTTCTGCAAGGTGGCTGTCACATCCGCAGTTGTGGAAAGTAGTGTGCTTTGGGAGGGCGAGCACCATTCTGTGGAGGGAGGAAGAACAGACACCAGAGACCACCAGTAACTTCAGCGCTGTGGACAGGAGACTGCATCACTGTAGGAGAACACAGAGATCAGTTCCAGTTTTCTCCTATAATGATGTGATTTAAACAACTGCTGGGCTCTGCCCATGCAGTTGTAAAAAATACAACAATAAAATGACATTAAACAGCATCTGAAAATGCAATTTCAAATATTAACTAGAGAACCAGTTCATTGGGCCTTAGCACAAAACATACACCATACTCGACTAGCCTGCATGTTCAGAGATGCTGCCACACACAAACATATGGGCTTACAGCATGAAGGACATCCGGCTGCACCTGCATGCTGGTATTCAAGTTTATAGGTGCCAGCATGGCCCTCGATGTGCACCCAACCCATAAACTGTGAGCGCTGCATTCACCTTGTCTTACTTGGTGGGGAGCCTGCACTGAGGGTGGAGGAAAACATGGAGATGTGGCATGGCTGGGTGCTGGGTGTACAATTGTAGCACACCGTTCAGCCAGCCAGTGGATCCCCTGCTGTGCTCCTGCATGGACTCCTGGGATGCAGCTACCTGTGCAGTAACTACCATATTCTCTTCACATTGGGGAATAGGCTACCATTACCACCTGCCCCATGCTCTGTGTCCCATGGCATAGAGGAGTGACAGAGTTAGCCAGGCACAGGTCCATGCCCATCTGGTCTGGAATTTGTGTCCCCCGGGAGTGTCAGGGGTGGGGATGCAGAGATACTTATGACTGTTGTCTCGCCACTGTAATATAGGCACCCCCTGCTACCTTCTGCCACAGATAAGTTGCATTATGTATCCCATGTTGTGTGGCTGCATCCCTACCCTGCCCCCACCCTGGCTGTTCATGGAGCTATACATGGCAGCCAGGATTGGGGGCTTGCATTACCTGCAACTCATGGTGCCATGCATGCCATGGAATTTTCACAGCCCCCCATTCACTGTGATTGGATGTTTGTTTGGCCCATATGCCACACAAAACAGTGCATAGATGTAGCACAGGGGACCCATTATCACTAAAATTAAATGACGTGTCTGCCTTGTGTCAATCCACATATACACTCAAAATAGTAGGGAGATCCCTTTTGACTATTACTAAAACAACAGTATGCATAGGCACAGTCACTCAAAACCACAGACCCAATAATAGAGGTGCAAATCTATTTTATTTTGTTTAGTATAAAGTGCATAGCATTTGAAAACAAGAACCACACTTACACCGCTGCAGGACGAGAAATCACACAGCCTGCCCAGACACCCAATATTTCCACCTTATAACCAAAGCTTCAACAGGGTACAGTATTGGTCACAAATGAAAACTATTTATGCAGCAAAGATCCTTTTGGCTTTGTGCATAGAGTGAACTATGATTCTGTACACCATTCTTTTACCTTGCAAAACAGTACACTCAGGGAGTAAAATGTATTGCCAAGAATTGTGTGTGTGGTATTTTGAAGTCTGTAGCTACAAGTAAAATTATATGAGAAATACCAAAAGGCCATTAATCATTTATAGTGTATGGTAGAACGTTGTTCTCTCTAGAAATACAACCTCACTGAAAAGCTGTTCATCCATACTTAGCAAAATGAATGGAATGCTGTTCTGACTGTATATGTGCAGAATAGCATTCCACTCATTTAGAGTTGAAAGCTAGAGCCCTGCTTTCAAAGCATGAACTGAAAACCGCTGCATGGCAAGGGTATTTCAAACATCATTGAAAATTGCTGTGGCGGTTTTCTGACGACATCGCCAAAAATTCATTTCAAGGGAAAATGCAGGATTATATTCATAGCCCCTATAAATGTATTAACTCACAAGTGTCTGCCTCTGTGTGCTCCTTCCTACTCGCTAAGCGAGTCGTCCTTCTGCCATGTTTTTTTTTTGTACATCCTGCCCACAGCTTAGCGGCAACCAATAGGAGTGTGCATTGCTAACATAGGGATGCCCAGTCCCTAGCAACCGCACAACTCACCATAACAGCAAACCTTATCTCTGGGAGACATGCAGGGAAAAAAACACATTTTGTAAGGTGAAAATCACTCGTGAACTACTTTTAAAATAATTAGTAGGGCACCATACACTATAAAATATACTGAATGGGTAACCTAATGCAGAACCAATGTAGCTTGTTACCTCGGGTCTGATTCTCAAAGACCTCTCGAGCTTTGCTCTTGAGGTTACAGGGAATCAGACCCCTCTGTGGTAGAACACACTGGTTCTGCATGGTTACCCATCCAGTATTCTTTATGTACTGAATGATTATTCAGCACATTTGACTTTGAAAACTCGTTAAAGGAGTACTTTACCCTGATATTTTGTAAATATTATTTGTTTCCATTTCAACATATAACTTTTCATGTAGTTGTTAAAAATATATATGTTTGCTTCAATTTGTTTTCAGTGTTCATTCCAGCCCCTGTTACTAGCTCGGGGGTGACCATTTTCTGGTTTTTGAAATCTCATTGTCCTGGAGAACTGCATTAGCATATGTGAACATGATGTCATAGCACCCATTTACACCAAGGGCTCAATTTTAAAATGGCCCTTAGATTGGTACATCATGCACTGAACCATCACCTGTGGCAAACTTGGGTGTGCCAGGGACCCTGCACCAGATTTTTGAAAAAGAGGGATCCTGGTACCAAAGTCCCTGAGTTTACCACAAACCAATTGCTGCACTGAAGAACTGTACATGGGAAGGGAATGCCACAAACTGCTGGATGGGCTTACAGCAGCAGTGGCCAGTGATGGTGACCTGCCGATTGGCTGCCCTGGTGGCTGGTGGATCTTCTTAGGCATGCCTTGACTTGTGGCAGGTGGGTCAGGTCAGGCTTGGAGAGGGGGGTCGCAACTGCTCCCAGGAGCAAATTCAGGATTTTAAGAAGGGTCCTGTGGCAGGAATAAAGGGCTGAGCCAAATGTAGGCTGAACCCACAGGTGCAAAGCTATAGGATGAAATAATGATTATGGATTCCTTACTCAATGCTAATAGCCACAATGAAGTTAATTTTAGTTATTTTATACATATTAAAACACTAATGCTGCTTAGTGTAACATCAAATGAATGATTCTTCTGTAATGTACACCTTTTTGTACTTAATGAAAATTAATTTACAGCATCAGTCACATGGACGCTTCATTTATTGAGTGGTTTATGAACACTATAATTTTGTTTGTTTACACATTGCACCTTCATGCAACCATAGATTTTATGTGGCTAATATTGCTCCAGGTTCAACATGCATAAACAGAAAAAAACAGGGGTTCTGCTCAGATGATCTGGCAAAAATCTTTTATTCTCATGCCAGAGTATCCCAAATATAGTTTAGCAATCACTGGGATTATCTGCAACCAAAATACCTTGTCACCATATCTTGTCTTCACTACACCCATATATGTACACAATACCAGCATAAACACCAGAACACATTAACCAGTATATGTGCTTATATGCAACACATTCTTAAAACATTTCAATTGTGAAAAGATTTAAAGACATAGGGAATAGTCAAATACATGTAAACTTTGTCATTCATTTTCACATTTACTTTTTTCTTGTCTATCACTTCCTTGCACAGCCTCAACACAATCAACTAAAAATCACACAATCAGTTTCCTTCTGCGTGGCTGTAAGGCTTGGCTAATAATCAGTATGTCAATAGTTTTCTGTACTTTGCCAAGCAAGTCCCACATAGATAGAGTCAAGGTGCTTTATATGAGACTTGCCTAACAATCCCACTGCTATAATTTTGCACATAGTAAAATACTTCAAAACATTTTTCAACAGCTTTCGAGTGCACAGTCTTTTCTCAACAGTTGTAGCACTAGAGATCAGCTCCCTTATCTAGTCATCTAAGTTAGTCTTAAATATAGTATCCTGACTCTATTACCTCACGTGGAAGGCTGTTACAGTTCCCCACCACTGTTTGTGTGAGGCAATGCTTCCTTTGTCCATCTTTGTATTTTATTTTTTAATTTTTTGAGGGTTTGTGCCCATGATTTCCCAGTGGAGATGTCACATCCCATTAACGCTGGGGCAAAAATTCTCCATTTGTCCAGCTGGAGATGGACTGGAGTATGAGGGAGGTCATGTGACTTGCACAGTGAGCCAGTGATGGTGTCAGGATTGAAACTAAAGAATCATCTGGTTTTGTAGGTATGTGGTCCAACCACTGGCCTACACAGCTTCCCTACTGAGTCAAGATTTGAGATTCCAGTAAGGCAGTAAGGCCCTGGAGGAATGAACTCCAGTGAATTGATTCACACAGAACCAAGGGGAGATGGATAGCCAAGCTCCCATGCTGGGGGAAGACTACAACACCTAAATCAGCAAAATCACGCAGCCAGTGCAGTGCTTTTGGGGAGGGGCAGAGGAAGGAATCCTGACACCCATTCCAGCAATCTGCTACCTCTTAAAAATACAGCTTGTTGCCTTTTTGTTCCCTTTCTGGCACTTTCTTCTGACCTGGGCTTCTTTTCCCTTAGATTTTATAAGCCAGAAAACTTCTTCACTGTTCTGTTTCTCAAACACATCATTTAATCTGTTCAGTTAACTGAAGCACATATTGAGAAGGTTTTTTTTTATTCCTTGGTAGCCAGGTGAGGCCTGCTAGACACAAGTGCCTGTTTTCAGGAGGAACCTGGGAGCACTATGGAGATTAAGTGACTTGCTCAGAGTCACACAGTATGCAAAGTGAGGTTGTGGGATTCAAACCCAGGTCTGCCGGATGTATGAAGATCATTCATAGCTTGTTACTCTAACCTCCAGGCTATACTACCAGTCCAACTACATAACCCCCCCCCCCCATCTATGCCACTTATAACTCTTGTCTTTCTTGGCTGCCTAATAATTCAAAAAAAGAGTACTCTTTTTCCTCAAGCCAGTAATGAATCTAATAATGGAGACCAGCCAGGTGGCTGCAGCGGGAGATGATAAGTAGGGAAGCTCAACAGTGATTTGAGAGTATGGACCTATGGACTGGATGCACTGGACCAGAGGCTAAGGAAAGTGTTGGAGGGACACAACAGCAGACTCTTCTTTGTTGCTACAGACTGTAAGCTAATATGCACTAGCCCAGCACTCTACATGCTTATCCGAATGTGGATGATAGTAAATCGTTCCCTGTTTGAGTTCCCCCAGGAGGGCACTGGGTCAGTCCCAGCCAGTGATAGAAACATATAGAAGTTGATGGCAGATAATGACTGCAAGGCCCACCCAGTCTGGCCATTTCTTTTTCTACCTTATGAATGTGCCATTGGCTTTTGCTCTGTCGATGGCCTATCTATTCATACTCATCTGTATTGCTCCCTTATGCCTATCCCATGCCTGTTTGAAGTCCTGCACTGTATTTATATCCACCACTTCCTGAGGTAGGCTGTTCCATGCATCCACCACCCTTTCTGTGAAAAGAACTTCCTCACAGTACCCCTTAATCTGCCTCCTCTAATCGCATGCTGTGTCCTCATGTCCTGCTATTTTCTTATATTGACACATGCTAGACTATTTCACCTTGTTAATGCCTTTAAGGTGTTTTGAATGTTTCAATCATATCACCTCTCTCTCTCCTTTCCTCTAGGGCATACATATTGAGCTCAGGTAATCTGTCTTCATATGTTTTCTGATGCAGTCCCTGCACCATTTTGGTTGCCCTTCTCTGACTGCCTCAATTTGGTTAATGTCCTTGTGAAGGTGTGGCCTCCAATACTGCGCGTAGTACTCCAGATGGGGCCTAACCAGTGTCTAGTAAAGAGGGATTATTACCTCCCTCTTCTGACTTGTAAAACCCTTACGAATACACTTCAACATCCCTGTAGCCTTACCTACTGCTTTAGTGGTCTGCTTCAATGATTTCAGGTCATCGGTGATGATGACGCCCAAGTCACTTTCTTCCCTTGTGACTGCCAGCAACTCCCCTCCCAGCCTACAGGTGGCTTCAGGGTTTCTTGTTCCTATGTACATGATCTTGCACTTCTTTGCATTAAACCCCAGTTGCCACTCTTCCGACCATTTTGCCAGTTTATCCATATCTCTTTTCATTCTGCCTACCCCATCTGGATCATCTACTCTGTTGCAGATCTTGCTGTCATCTGCAAACAGACAAACCTTACCCTCCAGTTCATCTGCGATGTCACTGATGAAGATATTGAAGAGCACTAGCCCCCGGACTGATCCCTGAGGTACCCCACTTGTGACTTGCATCTCTTCTGACTGTATAGCATTCACCAGCACTCTCTGTTTTCTGCCCGTCAACCAGTTTTCCACCCAGTTGACCAATGTCTGACCCACCCCGAGCCTACCCAGCCTATTAATCAATCTTCTATGTGGAACAGTATCGAAAGCTTTGCTGAAGTCAAGGTAGGCGACATCAACTGCTCCCCCTTGTTCCACCACTCTGGTTACCCAGTCAAAGAAATCTATGAGATTAGTTTAACAGGACCTTCCTTTTGTAAACCCATGCTGTCTTGGATCCTGTGCTCCTATGGATTCCAGGTGTTGCACTATCCTTTCCTTAAGGAGTGCCTCCATAATCTTGCCCACTACTGAGGTAAGACTGACTGGACTGTAGTTCCCTGCCTCCTCCCTGCTACCACTCTTGTGGAGTGGGATCACATGAGCCCTTCTTTAGTCTTCTGAGACCTGTCCTGTGCTCAGTGACTCACTAAACAGTTCTGATAATGACTCTGCTAGTTCCACCCTTAGCTCCTTAAGTACCCTGGGATGTATGCCATCAGGTCCCATTGCCTTCTCCAATTCTGAGCTTATTGAGTCCTATAGGACCCTTTTATTGTGAAGGGACTAGTGCACACCTCCCTCCCCTCCGTGTCCATGGTGCTGAGCTGTGAGCCCTGCCCTGCCTACTGTTCAGTAAATACAGAGCAGAAGTATCTATTTAGGATAGATGCTTTTACATGGTCCTCCTCCTCACATGCCCCCTTATCCCTTTTGATCTTAGCAATACCTCCTCTGGACTTCCTCCTTTCACTGATGTACAGTAGCTATAGAAAGTCTTGTCACCTTCTTTTACTGTTCGTGCTAGTGTTTCCTCGGTTTGGGCCTTTGCCTGCCTTACTGTCTTCCCTGCTTCCCTTAGGGAAGTTTGGTATGCCTCCCTATCTTCAGCCTGCTGCATTCTGTTATGTTTCCTGAAGGCCAGCCTTTTGGTTCTGACATTTTCTGCTACTGTGTTTGAGAACCAAAGTGGTTTCCTTCTTCTTTTTCACTTCCTTTTCTCATTAACCCAATGGGATGTTACTTCAAGTATTGCATCTTTAATGCTTGCCCACTTTAATGGACCCAGAAGTGACGTACAGCAGGTCAGACCAGCTCTGGGCTGGTCTAACAACAGGGTCTGTGTGACCATTGGGAGGGCTTGCAAAATCCCACTGTAGGGTATACTGCAGCACTACCCTGGCACAAGACCCCTTCTGCCATGGCACACGGGTGTGACTATCCAAGGTCAGTGCAAGCCTGGATAGTACAGATGGTCCCCCCAGTGGCACAGGGTGCCTTACAAAATTGGGACTGGTGCAAGGTGAGATGCAAGGAGCCCTTTGCACCATTTTTCTTTGATGTAGGCCCCTTGCACCAGTCTCAATCTTTTGAAAATTGGGCCCCATGTATCTCTATGCTGAAATAATCCATAACGTAAAAGAAAATCTCTAGAAACACAGACTGAATGCAATTTAAAAGAAAAAAAAACTGCATTATCTCCAACACAGTTTGCAAACTAATTGAAGGTAAATGCGTATTTCACACCTTGCTGCAACTTGTTTAATTGAATTCTAAGTAAGCAGACAGGCATACTGTGGAGTCTGGCACTTCATGTTCTCATGTGCTAATGCAGCTGTCAGGCACAATGAGATTTCAACAACCAGAAAATAGAACCCCCCAGGATGGTTACAGGGACTGCTATGAACATTGTAAATTAACTAAGGCAAACACATATATCCCCAACAGCTACACAGAAAGAGTTGCCTGTTGACATGGAAACAGATTACAAGATATGAGGGTGTAGTACTCCTTTAAATTGAATGCACCCAAACAGAACAGACACATAAACAATTCTGCCTGCTACTGTACCTTGGCAACATAACACAATGTAAATAAATATATTTTTTTAATTCTATGATAACTGGGTATTAGCCCCACTAGGCACAAGTGACTGTTTTCAGGGGCAACCTGGGAGCTCTGGGAAGGTTAATTACTTGCCCAGAGTCACATAGTATGAAAGTGGGGGTTATGGGAATCAAACTGAGGTCTGTTGGATTTACCAAGCAAATTAACAGCTTGTTATTCTAAACTCTAGGCTGTATTAAGCTAGTATATAGGCTGATATGTAACACTACTGTACAATTAAAGTCAATTTACTGCTTAGAAAACTATAAGCAATATACATGTAGACTATGATTCTGTAAACAAATTCCAACAATGCTTCAATACCACACCAGAGGAGCAATTGAGCCCTATTCCTTACACTAAAAACAACTGCTGAACAACCTTTGTCTGTAAATGCAAGGATGTTGTGCAGTACAACATCAAGTACTGTTGCTGCAGTAAATGGAGAAATTAACATAAGTTTAACAATTTAAAGGGAATTTACCATTCAGCATTTTTAGTTTTAGTACTGTGAGATTAATTCCAGAATAGTTTCTACAGTCACTTACAGTTTAAAACCTTTCAAACTGTTCTCCCACATACTCCTAATGCAGACACAGTGACAGACTTCCACCTGCTGTTGTGCCTTTAGCTAGTCATGCATCTTTGAAGTGGAACAGAATGATGTCTCACCCTGGAATACTCTTGTGCTAAATACCTTGAGAAAACATAGACACTGCTGACTGGAGATAATGACGTCCATGAGGTGTGAATGCAAACATATTTTCATTAGTGCTATTACAGAACGGCATAAGAAACTGGCATGCTACTAGATTCCTGCTTTGTGAGACGTGAATTTCAAATACTGTACAGTGCATACTATGTGAAGCACTTACTCTGGCAAATATGTAGTTCTCTATTTCCAATTAAAGAGAACAAATGTCTGTTATTTAGATAGCCTTAAAATGAAATTATAATGGCGGTGGACTGGAACTGGGATATTACTGTCCTCTGCTTTTCTACTTGAAACCTTCCCATGGCTGCATTATCACTTTAGTAAGGATACTGTTTTTTACTTCAGTTCTAAGATAATTCTGCACAGTGGTAATAAATAGTCTAGCATATGTGAGGCACACAGAACACAATATTCAAGCATATAAAGAAGCCATCAATTGCACATAAATACTTTACATGAAGTGACCCCAGCCTGAACTGAACATTAAGAGGAAACACTCTTCTATACCTTCATATACAAGTTTGATTGAATAAATGCAGAACAGCTTGACAGACCCATTACTGAATGCATTTTAAAACAGCAATGAGCTCCCTAAGTATACTATATTTTTCAGTTGTGATTTCTATGCAAAGCAATGGGAGCGAATAATAAGGTACTTGCCCCATAAAAGCTGCAGTATGCCTATATATTGTATCTTGACCCTTAGCTTTTAACATAATATAAACATCTGGGCCCAATATTCAAAACTGGGAAAAGCGGAGTGAAAATGTGTGCAGCCCTCGCAGTTGTCCGGGTATCCAAAAATGATATATTCAGCAGAATAGTGCACGAGCACTATTGACTGAATATAGGGCCATTGTGGCCCAGCACTAAGCAACTTAGCACTGAGCAGACATGGCCCCTTAATTAGGGTGTCACAATGGCTTGCACCCAGGCTAAACTTCCTATATTCAAACAGACCTATGCTAATGGGCCCTTTGGGCATGCAGGGCACTAAGGGGCCATTTGCATGCTCATTATTGGCTCATTTTCATGGGTAGTGAGGCTGGACTGCACGGCACTGCTCCCCAATCACCTGTTCCTTGAGAGCGATCCCTGGTACAAGTGGGACTCAACTCCCCGCTGATCGCCTGTCCGAGAGTTAAATCTATAGTTTTCCTGGTGCTAGTGCCCCCACGCTGATTACCATCTGATGTTAACATGTAAAGTTTCCCTGGTATCTAGTGGTGTCATCTGCCCCCCACCAATTGCCAGCCCGATATTAAATAAAACTATACCCTGGTGCTAGTGGTCCCCCCCCCCACTGATCGCTGGCAAGATGTTACAAAACCCCTTTCCTTGGTGTCTAGGGGTCCCTCCCCCACCTGCACCCGGTACCAGGTCAATATCATGTAAGATAGTGCAGCATTAACTGTGCTGTGTAGAGCATGACTGAATTGATAGCAACAGGGATATAGCAGTGGTAGGGAATTACCACTACCCCTGTCGCTGTATGCTGTTTATGTAGAAGGATCAAGTTTCTGTGTGCTAAGTGCCTGGTCAAGCCACTTCCATGGTTGAGTGGCTAAGACACCAGCCCACAGCAAATTTGGGAGACCTGGAACCATGGTACGGTTCCTCCCAGGTCTGCCTGTACTACTACTTTTGTGCTCTATTATTAAAAAAAAAAAAGTTCCCCCTCCCAAGTTTCCCCCATCTCCTTAGTCCACCCCCAGAGTTTGTTGTATAAATTCCAGCAGGTGTGGTGGGCTAATCCCTGACATTGGGTGGTTCGCACACACAAAAAACAAGGACTCCTATTGTCTATAAGGATGTGCACTGTTTTATGTCATGTCAGTGTTTTACCTGACATTATTTCAAGCATGCCCTCTTGCTTGTGGCATTCATTGCAGCGCTGTTTTTGTTTTAGGTAACATGGCCCCATGCCCCTGCACCCATGATCGATGATTTATTTAGTAGTCCTGGTATCCAGTGGTCCTCCCCACCGATGCCATGCCTGCTGTGTACCATTTTGTTCCCTTGTACCCAGTGGTTCCCCATATCAATCCCCTGTAGTAAAGATGACACAATTCCTTGGTGTCTTGCGGACCCCCTCCTATCCCCTGTGTTAGGAATGTATATAATTCCCTGGTGTCTAGCAGATCCTCACTTCTCTGGCAGGTAGTGCCCCACTACCCTGCTCCCCCATACAACCTTGAGCCTGCCGGGTAACTGGCACAGCCTTACATTCTCCACCACTGCTGGTCACTGACTGATCTGTTAATAAGTATGTACTGTAACAGTATGTGTTCACTGATTGACAGCTCACTCTGATCTGTCAATCAATGAACACGTACACTGTATACTGACAGCTTAGTCTGTGGCTGGCTGTGGCAGATAGTGGTGGGCTGTGCTAGTCACTGGCTTGTTGTCGGGATGGGGGAGTAGGGTCGGGGCACTACCTGCCGGGATGGGGGCTGGGGGTCCACAGGACAGTAGGAAATGGTATACATTCCTAACACAGGGCATTGAGAGTGGGGGGGTCCACTAGATACCTGGAAATGGTGTAAGCTTTTACTACAGGAAATTGGGATGGGGAGGGACCGCTGGACACCAGAGACTACTAAATAAATCATTGGGCATAGGTACAGGTGGGGGATGGACAGTTAGACACCAGGAAAAGAGTTTTTGCAACATCTGGCCAGAGATCGGTGGGGGCAGACCACAAACGCAAGGGAATGAACTGTTACAACATTGTGCTGGTGATCAACAGGGGAGGTGGAGAGAGACCACTAGCACCAGGGAACGATCTGTTGTAATATTGTGCCAGAGATCAGCAGGGGAGGGGGTGACCACTAGCACCAGGGAATGATCTGTTATAACATTGTGCTGCTGATCGGTGAGGGGGCAGGGGACCACTAGCATCAGGGAATAGTTTTTATTTAATATCGGCCCAGAGATCAGCAGGGGGGGTGCCACTAACATTAAGGACTACTGTGCTGGGGGTTAGAGGGGCTGCTACACTTTTTCCACCAATTGCTAGCTTTGCACAGGAGTAAGAAGATGTGTAAGGGAAATGAGAAAAACAGCCTTATGCGGTGCATATACACTGAATATTGGACTGCACCAATATTCAGGTCCTCACCTATTCATTTACATTGTGCCCCACTCTGAATCTTGCTGGGTGCAAACCCTGTTTGTCCACACTAACCGGGCTTTTCAATATTGCGCACCCACACAAAACCCAGTTTGCGCTGGAAAACTCGGATTTGCGTCCGGGCAGTTTCTTGAATATTGAGCTCCTGGTCTCTGTTTTTTCTAGTGCTATAGAACCAAAGATCATCTGTGAAATACTACTTTTTTTTATTTATTCATTTGTTAGCCAGGTAAATGACATTGGACTAAAGGCCCCTTTTCAGGTCCAACCTGGAGCAAACAATACACAAAAATACATACAACACAAATAAAAATAAATAAATGTACAGAAAAATTATTTATCGAACTACTGTAAAAATCTGCAAGGTGACCCATTAAACTGGAAATAGAACACCTGCAGTATTTTTTTTTTCAAATACTATTTATTCATGGAATGTTATAAATAGTAGTTTTAGTTTCAATTTATTACACCCAGTATGACATTTTGTGGGCCTAAGAATTAATATGGACTTCAGGTCAAGTTGTCAGAGGATATCAAATCGGTCTTAAGGCATTAGTCATGCAAACATTCTGAGCATTCTACAGATCTCTTTTAAAAGTGGGAAGTGACAGCTCGGTGGAAGAACAATACCAGAATGATGAACATTGTGCTGAAAGCAGACCTGTTTTATTCACAGTCCCTGTAAGATTAAGTGTTCTGCTATATTTACAGCAATTACAAATTTCAAGCTTTTGCTCTTGAGTTTTATGTGCAAGACAAGTACTTCTAATAGCGTTACTGTATCCTCTCAGTCTTTCATCAGCAGTTTCTACAATTTTCTTTAAACTCACCATCTTTGTAAACACCTCATGCCTACCATGTGGGGGATATACACTACCCAAGGGATTAATTATTCTAGTTCTTCTTCACCACTTCCAGACTGGAAAAATAATATTACATGCACTGATTAACTTCAGGCATTACACAGAATAATGCACTAGTAATTTTACTAGAACCAGGCAAAAAATGAACTTTCAAAGCGTGACCCATTGAAAGGAATAGCAAACCATTTTACATTTGAATTTTGGCAAAATGTGCTCCCTGCACAAATTAAAGAGCATGTAGCATCCTTTACTATGGAATTATGTAGAATTGATATGTAATTAATTTTGAAGCAGCACCATATGGTTATTAATGAGGGTTTCCAAAGACATAATTTAATTATCCTATTTAATTATGAAGTCATGTGTCTGTAATGAGTATGTCATGTGTAAATACCACCACTAAATGTATGATGTGACCCTTTATATTTTGTCTGCAAAATGGTTTTCAAATGGTCTGTTATATTTTTCTGCATTAGCTTTAATAGTGTCTCTGAACTAACACAATAAGCAGCAAGTAGTAGGCTCACAGCAAATTGGTATTTACTCACGGGGTAAAGGTGATTACACCTGCACCTTTTCTAGTGCTCAGAAATTCCTCACAAATGAGTAATCCTCCATCCATCCTATTGGTTGATGCACAATCATAAATTGTGGACTGCCAGAGGCCTAGCATCCATCCAAGATAAAATTGCCCAGTAAGAATAAAATACTTCTCTAGCAGAAAACAAGCTAAAACAGAACAACTGACAAGCAGGCACACCAACGTGATAAGAATGATCAGCAAGCAGAAGTTGTGGTACCAAGGTCATTTACTAGTAGAAAAAACATAATGGAACACACAGTTGTTATTAATCAGAAGAAAAAACTGCCATTAGTTAGGACCATGTGCCATAGCAAACAATACACTATATGAATGCTCCACAGTAAACAATATGGAAATGCAAACAGTGTGAATATATACTTCACCATACAGTGACAGGTGATATAAAAGGTGTCAATAATAGGCCATATAACAAATTGTCTATAATAAGAAACAGAGATAGCAAAACCTGATCCATCCCAGGGAAAGGAAGCACTGAGGAAAAAACGTCCAGAAGGGCATGTGGGTCCCACAATTTCCATAGGGTTCTGGCTGCCCAGGTTCCTAGTTTGTCCACTCATAGAGGAACTCTGAGCACTATAAAGATTGCAGGTGCTGTATAATCACCTTTACTAGGTGAGTAAATACCTTTATCCCTGCAACCCTTATATTGCTCAGAAATTCCTCACAAATGGGACTTTTGTAGCAGTGCCAGAAAAAAAAAATCTCAGGTGGGAGAACGAACCTTGTATCAGCAGGAACCCACAGCTGCCTGAAGTACTGCCCTACCTATTGAATGTGGCTCTATCCACAGATGCTATGTCCAAGCTGTAATATCAGACAAAAGTATGGTCAGATGACCAAGTAGCCGCACCACAGATATCTTGGACTGAGGCTCCCCCTCTCTCTGCCCAAAAGGTCGACATAGCCCTGGTGGAATGCACCTTAATGGCCAAAGCAGTGTCCAGGTTGGCCTCTTGGTAGTCAGCCACAATCGCTGCTTGTACCCACCTGGTTATTGTCTACTTAGAGGCAGCCTGCCCTGCTTTTTTGCAGGAAAAGAAAATGAACAACATATCAGACTTACTGAAACCTTCAGTTCTGACCAGGTACTCCTTATTCATGGATACCAAGTCAAGCAGATGAGGAGCCACAAAAACATCATCTTGTTCCCCAAACATAGTGGGTAGATGAATTTCCTGTTCCATGTGGATCTTCGACCCCACTTTTGGGACAAAAGAGGGGACTGTTCTAATAGATACCCTGTCATTATGAAAGATAAGGAATGGTTCATGGTAGGACAGTGCCTGCAACTTGCTCACCCTTCAGGTTGAGCACAAGGCTGTTAGGGAGATCATTCTGACAGTCATCCAGTGGGGAACTAGCAAAGAAAGGAGGCTTGTGAAGGCCATCCAGGGCTAAATTAAGTTTCCACAAAAGGGCAGATGGGCCTAATATGGGGAGATCAAATCTGTACCTCCTTCAGCAGCCTGACTACATTTGGGTTTGAACCTATCTGTCCCACCCCAGGAAGTGAACTTCATATGGCAGAGATAGCAGAAGCCTATCTCCTTAAGGAGGAGTACACAACACATTTGTCGGCCCCATCATTGAGAAAATCTAGAATCTGTGGGAGGCCCACCACCAAAGGTGACATGCCTTTTGCTGTACACTACTTACAGAAGATCAGCCAATGTCTGTGATAAGCCTTATTCATTGATTGTCTTCTGGACTGCAGAAGCCTGTTGATAACTCTGGGAAGGTACCCTTCATTCAACAGTCTTTACCTTTCAACATTCATGCTGTCAGACTGAGGGACTTGGGATTGTGGTTCGGTTCTGACCCTTGGCTTAGGAGATCCAGGCGGGGTGGGAGGCGCCACAGTGTGTCGATTAACATTGCCATGAGAACAGAATACCATGACCTCTTGGGGCATTCGGTTGCTGTCATTATAACTGATGCCTTCGCAAACCTAATCTTGAGCAGAACTTTTTGAATCCTGGTAATCGGTGTAAAAACATGCCTTGATGAAGTTCCACAGTGCTGCCAATGTGTCAGTTTCTTCAGCTTGAGCATTATGGAGACATGAGTGGCATTGAGGTAGCTGAACATTGTGGTGAGAGGCCATTAGATCTACATAGAATTGGCTGGCCCCATCTGTCTTCGAGTGCCTAAAACACCTGGGGATGCAGGCACCACTCAGCCAGATCTAGCCTGACTCTGCTGAGTCAGTCCACTTGAGAGTTCATCTTATTATATTTATTTATTTATTTATTTATTGAATTTTGATGACTGGGTTGGCCCACTGGGCCCCGAAGGTCCTTTTTTTAGGGGCGACTCGGGGAACAGAAGCACTACAATATATACAATCAGGTGATCCAGAAGCAATACAATACATACAGTCAGGTGATACAGGGTTACAAGAAGTAGACAAGATAATGAGGATAACAGTACAGGAAGTTATTCAAATCGTAGATCATAAGTGCAACACTTGAAATATTTAAGGATTTAAGGCATGATTTAATGTAGGTTAGGTGAGAAGGGGGGATGGGTGTTGTGATTAGGATCGGGGGTGATTATCCTATACCCTCACAGTGGCATGAGCTTGTCCTGAGCAAATGGGACTTAAGCCTAGTGCAAAACATTGGTAGTGAGGGGCTTCCTGTACTAGAGGTGGGAGAATTTTCCACAGTTTAGGGACTGTGAGAGCCAAGAATGCCTCCTTGTGAGTTTTGATTCTGGGATTGCCAGTAGGGACTGACCCGAGGTCCTGAGCATTGAAGGGTTAGGCTTAGCCATGATTATTCCTGTTAGGCTTGGTGGGGCTGCCGGCTCTGCAGTTTGCATGCATGGTAGAGCAGGGGATATTGTAGACGAGCCTCGAAAGAAAGCCATTGCAGTTGGGCTAGTGAGATGCAGAAGTGGCTTATTGGTTGACACATTGTTGCCAATCTTGCATCCTTGTTGTACAGGACCTGAAACCTGCTAATCTTGCCCTTTGCCATGCCCTGGATTTCTGGGGCAGCATAGGTTAATGTGGGTAGGAGGACAATGGATGCAATTGCTCATCTAGCCTCTGGGATAAGTTGTTTTTTTAGCCTGTACATGGTGCCAAGTTTGATGTGGATAGACCTTGTTACTTGGTCAATGTGGGGCTTAAAGGTGAGACCCTGGTCAATAGTTAGCCCTAGGTATTTTATGTTGTCAACTATGCCTATTCATTTATCCCCAAGGGTAGTAAGTTTTAAGGAATTGGTCTGATCCTGGCCAAGGGATCTAGGACCAAACAGCATGGCTTTAGTTTTTTCTGCATTGAGGATCATTCTGTTTGATGTGAGCCAGGCCTCGAGTGTGTTTAGTTCCCCTTGTAGGAGAGGGCCCAGATCATGTGGTGTGGACCTGGCTCAGAAGATGACAGTATCATCTGCGTATTCAACTACTGAGCTATCCCCACAGTGCTGGTTTAGGTCATTTGTGAAGAGAGAGAGACCGGGGGGAGGCCAAGAATTATTGAGCCCTGAGGCACACCCTCCTTGATGGGTAAAGTGGTGGAAAGCTCTCCCTTCCAAATGACCCTCTGGGAGCAGCCTGAGAGGTAGCTCTTGAACCAGTTTAGGGCCTGGGCATCAAGCCAAATGCCTTGAAGCTTAGTAAGAAGAAGGTTGTGGTCCACAAGGTCAAATGCCTTGGACAGGTTGATGAAGATAGCACCCTTCGACATGCCCTCATCCATTGCCCTGAATAGGTCCACTGAGAGTTTGATGAGTGCTGTGCCTATTCCATGGTTTGCCTGAAAGTCATGCTGTGAAGGGGCTAGGATTTGGTGGAGATCCAGGTAGTCTCTCAGTTGCCATAAACTAGCCTTTCTTGCAATTTGGCCAGGTTACACAGCAGGGAGATGGGTCTGTAATTGGCAATTTGTTCACAAGAGCCACCCTTGTAGATGGGGACCACACTGGCAGCCTTCCACTGGTATGGAATGTACTCTTCAAGTAAATACCTGTTGATGATCCAGGTCAGAGGTTTGGCCAGGGACAGTGCACCTTCCTGGAGTAGCCTCGGGCTGATTCCATCTGGGCCACCAGAGCCTTTGTGTTTGAGGGCTATCAGAAGTTTACAGATCTTACTCATCTTGACCATTCTCATGTGAAATTGGGATCTGTTCAGACAGGGGGATTCATCAAAGGTCTGTACAGGCATGGGTGTTGGTAGCCCTACCTTGTATGCATCAAGGTTGGTGAAGTGGTGGTTGATTGCTGAGGCTATATGCTGGCAATCACTGATATACTGTCCTTGTACCTCAATTTGACCTTGAGCCTCCTTGGAGTCACCCTTAAGCAGTTTGTTGATTTGTGCCCAGAAAAGCTTAGGGTTCCCCAGTGTGGCCTATTGGAGGGGGTTTACATACTCCTTTTTGGCATGTTTGATGTCTAGCTTACATTTATTTCTTAGAGTTTTGTAAGTAACAAGGTCTGCGGGAAGGTGAGAGAGACAGAATTTCTTCCAAGCCTTGTCCCTTCTTTTCATCTGAGATTTCACAGAATGGGAGATCCACTTATAGCAGCCTCCTTTTGTATGAAGTTTTTTTATGGGGGCAAAAAGAGATGCTGCATTAAGGAGCGAGTTTTGGAAATAGGCAAGGGCCTCATCCACTGTCGGGAGGAGCCTAATCGGGCTCCAGTCCAGGCTACTTAGGTAGTCATTAAATTTTGCTGGCATGAAATTGGAGAAGTCGCGTACTGTGAGTATCCTGTGGGGAAATCTTTGGTATTCTGTTCTTCCAAATACAGAATATTGGGGAGTGATTACTAACGGTGTCAGCCAATATACCTGCTGTCTGTATGTTGAGGGAGTTAGATACCAGAGCCCAGTCAAGCGTAGTATGGTTCCCCATTTTATAATTAAGCCTAGTAGGTAGAGAGATGACCTGCTCCACATTTGCATCTTGGATCGCACCCTTGAGGACCTTGTTGGGGCCAGTGGCCCAGTTCAGGTTGAAATCTCCCATTTGTAAGAGTTCATTGGTTAATTCACTGCCAACCAATTTGGTGATGTCTTCAAGAGCAAGTTGGGCATTCTTAGGAGGGTTATAGACACAGCCGATGGTGAGATGCTTAGCATTACTAAGGGTTAGATGGATGAAGATAGATTCCCCGTCCTGGCAGCTACCAAGGTTGGGCTTTAGTAGACTCACATTTAGAGTATCTTTCGTATAGATTAGGACCCTTCCCCCTCTCTTTCCTGCCCTGTCCTGTCTAAAGGTATTGTACCCAAGGATCATGATCTCATGATCATGAATATGGGCCTTGAGCCGGGTTCTGAGATTGCAAGGATGTCTGGCTTGTAGAGGTTAAGCTAGGCTTGGACCTCATAGATTTTAGGTCTAAGGCTGCATACGTTCATGTGCATACGTTCTGCATACGTTCTATCCTTAAGCCTTTTGATGATGCCCAGTGAGGATCCTAGGGGGTGGATACAAGGAAATTGTCTAGAGAGGGCCCCGGGTCAGGCTGAACATCTCCTCTATGGAGCAGAAGAAGAGCAAATAGTTGAGCTAACACTTGCCTAATTGAAGATTTTGAGAAGCTGTGGAGCCTTCTGAATGCATTGTGGATCATCACATAGTAGAAGCCATGCTTTACCAACTCGTGTGCTATGACGCTTTCATTTTTAGTTGTTGGAGAGGTCCAGTAGTAATGACCACAAGGCTCAGGTTTGCTGAGATTTTGCCTCTATGGTGTCAAGAAGTCCTTCCCTAAGCACATGTCCACCCAGGAGAGACTATATGAGGGCCAGGAGTACAACCCTATTTGGGAGAGGGGCCGGTGAGTTACTAGTCCAGCAGGACTTAAGGCAAGTGGTGCCATAGTTGTATAAAGAGTATTCTGGGGCCATGTTGGAAGACCAGTATATCTCCTGGTGGAATCAGTTATTAAGTTGGAAATTTGAGGTAGGTGCCTGTGGGAGAAACCCTTTGTTTTATATTAGTGGCTGTTTTCCCTGGCCATCGGCCTTGTCCTAGTGGAAGACTAGGGGAAAAAGATCACAGTTGCCAGCGTCAATCAGGTGTCACTATAGGAATGTAAATTGGGACCTGGCCACACAATACCTAGCTTAATGACCTTTCTTAGATCCCATGCAACAATATAGGGGCACTTAAGGATAAAATAAGTGGCATACGCAGGTCGATGTACTGTACAATAAGCCAAAATATGCAGGTTAAACAGAATCTCAATACTGCCTGTACTCAAGTAAAGCAGCTCTGCATGCTAATATTCAGACTATCACTTTGTAAAGGTACCTAAAGTATCCAGTGACTGAAAGTAAAAAGAAAAAAAAAAATGATTAAGGGACTGACTGGACAAGTGGGAAGGTAGGTTTTAAAATAATTATGGGAGAGAGCAGAAGAAACGCCGAGTCCTGGTTCAAGTTCAACCTAGGAATAGAAAGGGAAACAAGAAACACCCTTTTGAAATTAGGTTATGGCATGAGTTTTGTGCAGCTCTAAAATCAGAGGCATATAGATTTGAGTGGTGAGAGGAGTGACAGGTTTGCCTAGCCCAATGAATATCAGGCAGAGAGCAGCAGAAGACGGAGACAGAATGTGCACTGGCAGGGATCCACAATGGGCGGAGTCAGATGGTGCATTTGATACTGTGAGGGATGGTGGGTGGGCGATAAAAATCCAGCAAGCAGCAGCAGGTCCGACTGATTTGCAGCATCTGCTTCAATAAATTACACTTAGGAGACAGGATTTTCTTTAAAAACTAACAGGCTGCAACAAGAGTTGTATCAGTGATATTAACCAGCCAGGATTTAGTAACAAATTCACAGGCTGCAGCGACTGTACTATTAGCTATAAAAACCACACAGTCTCTCAGTACAGTGCCCGGGATGAGCAGGAAAAAGGCGTCAAGATTTAAACTGGTGCAGTTCTCTCTCTTGTACCTTCTGATGGCCAGCTGGGGAACTTTGGACTGGGTGTGCAGCGAGGGGAACCTGGGAAGGGCTTCTTTCAGCCTAGCCCTCATGACCCTTCCGATGGCCAGGTGGGAAACTTTGGACTGGGTGTGCAGCGAGGGGAACCTGGGGAGGACTTCTTTCAGCTTAGCCCTCACCACCCTTCCGATGGCCAGCTGGGAAACTTCAGACTGGGTGTGCAGTGAGGGGAACCTGGAGAAAGCTTCTTTCAGCTTTGTTCTGCTCATCTTTATACCTTTAAAGCATCCCATAGCAGTGCTGTGTTTCGTGTTCAGCCTTGTTTGTTTATGTACACCATGGTGCCCTGGTTATCTGTTCTGATCAGGATTGTTTAACGGTGACTTGTGGAGTGAAGAACAATAGGGCCGGTACACTGCTCTCATCTCAATACACTGATGGGGAGTTGGGCTTCTGTTAGTGTCCACCAGCCTTGGGTGACATGGCAACCCAGCATTGACCTTCAGCCAAGAAGACTGACATCTGTTATTATGCCGCCAGGGATTCATTAACAGTGGCATGCCTTGGGCCAGATTGCAGATGTTGGCTCACCATGAAAGTCTGAACCAGATTGAGTCAGCACCTAAAGTTCTTGGTCGACTGGTCCCTTGAGTCCAGAAAGCATCTATGGAGTGGGCATATGCAGCTGTGCCTGTGGCACTATGGTTATCATTGATGCCATGAGTCAGAGCAGTTGCAGGTTCATCTGCACTGCCCATTGGCCTGGTTCTACCAAACCCAATGAGCTGGATCAGACTGAATCTTTTCGCCATTGGGGTCACCAGTCCCAGGCATGTGGTGATCTGTGCACCTAGGTGCATGATGTTCTTGGTGGGGAAACTAACTGGCTTTTGTCCCAGTTTATTACCCAACCATGCAGTTGTAGGCAATGAATGACTGCATCTGTGTCCCTTTGTGACTGAACGGTGGACCTTGCCTGGATGAGCCAATCATCCAGGTAGGGGATAATGTGCACTCCCCTCTTCCACATGGCTGCTGCAAGCACTACCAGTGTCTTCATGAATACCCTTAGGGCTGAGGCCAGCCTGAAGGGGGGCATGTGTACTGATAATGTTGGCTGTTGGCATTGAATCTAAGGAACTTCTGATGGATGGGTATATGCAAGTAGGCAACCTTTAGGTCAGTTGAGGTCAGGAAGTCACCTGGTTGCATGGCCATTAATGTGGACCTGACAGTCTCCATCTCCATCTTGAACTTCTTGTAGGTAATGAATTTGTTGAGGAACTTGAGATCCAGCACTGGGCGGAGTCCCCCTGTTTTCCTGGGGACCAAAATGAACATAGAGTACACTCCTTTGTCCCACTCAGAGTAGGGTATGGGGACAATGGCCCTGTTGTTGGTAAGGTTGAGCAATGAGAGGTGGAACACCTTGGCCTCGTGGGGAAAGGGGAATCAATGGCAGCAGTGGTCTATGTGGGACTGACATTTCTGAGTGAGCTCTATGGTATAGCTGTGGTTACTAGTTTCCAGACCCACTTGTCGGTTGTGGTCTGGGCCCATTTCTTGGTGAACAGCTGGCGCTGTGTCCCCCACTGTAGTGCTGTCCACCTAGACCCACCTCATTTCATTGGTGCTTATCAGTGGGGACTTTTCTCGACTTGTTGATGCCAGGTCTGGTTCTCCCATCGGAGCCACCTCTGCTTCTGAACCGGATTTGGTGGGACTATAAATGGGATGTTGAGGCCCCCATGTGATGTTTGGCTGCTGAGTGATTTAGTTTGCCCATATGAGCCCCTGAACGTTTGGCAAAATTGCCTCCCTAACAGCAGGTATAGATATTTCCTTTCCACCATCTTTAAATGGGAGCTTGAGCAGCATGTTGTTGGACTCTGTTCACCTGCCATATTTCAAGCCATAATGCCCACCTGGCCCTGTTGGCTAGGACCTTGGCCTGGGTGGCAAACTTCATGATGTCCAACAATGCATCCACCATGTAGCGCACTGCCTTGATGGTGCAGTCAGCCTCCCTTTTATGGAGAAGGAGTCTGGGATGTTCTCGCTGATGGCTTCCACCCAGTGGAGCAGGGCCCTGCTGGTATGCCACACTGCAGTGTCCACTGGCAGTGCCATCCCCATGATCTCATGTATCTTTTTGAGATGCTCCACCACCTTTTTGTCCATGGAGTCTGTCAGTGCCACTGAGCTCTCAGTAGGGATGATGGTCCTTTTTGAGAGGGCCTATTCAGGGGAGGGGTCCACCTTAGGGGATTTGTACCATGCCATCCTGTGTGACTCCAGGATTGGGTAGAGTTTTTTGATGGCCTGCTTCTCTGGTGTCCTGATGGTCACTGCACCCTCATGTTCCTTGCTCCAAATAGTCTTGAGGGCTTGGTAGGTGGGGAAGTGCTACCTCACTGAGCTTTGGTGAACGGTGAGAAGGGGTCCATCAAGGTATGAGGCTTTTCTTGATCCTCTGTCTTGAGCACCTCTTGGATCATCTGGACCAACTCCTCCATGTTTTCCACTGGGCACAATCTACCAGAGGGCTCTGTGTCCTGGTCCAACCCATCATCCTCTGGTGGTTGTCACCTCTTCTGACTGCCAGCACTGCCTCTTCAATGGTGGCAGATATGTTTAGTCCAGGCCTTTGCTTGGAAGTTGGCTGGGTGCTTTGTGGATACTGGGTTTGTAACTTTTCCAGCAGCTGGAACAGCAGACCCGCCTGTGTTGCATTCAGTGTAATCGGTGCTCTGAGGTGTTGAGTCCTCCTCAATAGAGACTAAGTCTTGATCAGTGGCTTGGGAGGCTCTGGGCTCTGATACTGTGCAGACCACACATAGTGCCTTCCTCATGTGGGTCACCGGTAGCGTGGCACCACATTCCAGGCAGGCAGGCATGGTGGGGAGTCGATTGTCACTCAGTAGTCTATAGGAGACACAGAGAAAAAAACTGAATCAGCAACGTCCCATTTTGTTTGTCATTTTTATCAGCAGTTAGGTGAGTGCTGAGAAGAGGCAGTCACATAAAGCGGCAAACAACACGGAGAGAACTGGGGCTACCTTTAGTTGTGAATAGACTCTCTGTTAGGGTCCAGATGACCTACTTAAAATGGCCATTATGTGCTCCATTTGTGTTAATTCTATCAAATCCCCACTCCCACAGGAATAGTTGGGCTTGTTTTTGACCCACACAATATAGCCACCATCCCTGTACTGTACCAAGATGGCCACTGTTCCCGCAAGACTTTCTGGGGATACCATGGGGAAGATGGCCACTGTCCCTTGAGATCTCGCCTCTCACAAGATTTCCACTGTTATTGCTGGCTGAGTGTTTGTAGTGTACAATAGGAAAACAAATCAGGCTTTGCCATGACTGGCGATGTATGCTGCTGGTATCTGGGCTTGAAGGCTCCTTGAGGACCTATGCACAGTGTTAGAGCTGGACAACAAGGCACAGTGCCGTATTTATATGATGATAAGCCAATGCCAAGATGGTGACTGAGAGATCTTGTGAGCTCACAAGGAGTGCGGAAGCCTGGGGTACAAGCCTGCAGAGGAGAGCAGTGGTAGCAGGGGAAGATGTCCCAGAATGTTGTAGGTGCCTGTGACATGCTTGACAGTGCAGAAAGAATATTTATGGCACCAGTCCCCCCCTCCCAAGGTCTGAATGCATTGTGGAGCTCCCCATTTCACACTGTCTGACTGAGCCTGCTAGAGCTGAGAATGCAGTGCCTTTTCTAAGTGAAGTTGTTTGCTATGGGCTGCAGGAAGGCAGCTAAGCCTGACAACTATGTGAGGCAGGATCAGCTTACATAGCAGCAGGCTTACTAAGGAACTTGTATGCTAATGCACCACACCAAAGCTGTTTTCCATGCCTTGATTATTGCATACAACCATTCCTTCCCAGTGCCCTCTTACAAATGCTCTCTCCTTTCCCCGTGTTACTGCTGCAAGCTGTACAGTGCATGTGGCTCATTGTTGGTAGCTACCTGCCATGTAGTGGACACTAGATGAGGTTCAAGTCTCAGTGCTGCTGGAAATGGGGATGTTGCTTAAGAGTCCCGACCCCAAACAGGGGTGCAAGCTAGATCGCTAGAGGAGGTCCAACTCTTGAATCATGCCTGTGGAGTTATGCCCTCACACGGGTTTTTACAGATAACAGTAGGCATGCAGGAAAATGATACTAATATCATGCCTAAGGTTATCATGCCTTATTGTTGAAGTGTGCTATTTGATAGAGGAAGTTAAAATTAAATATAAAATAGTTGGTAAATTACCTGAAAGTTTTGACATGTGATCAGTGATTGTGACCAATGTCTAGAGATACACAAGTAAACTGAACAATGTTATCTTGGCTGGAGGCTGGGCCTCAGCAGTCCAAAATTTATGATCTTGCATTGACCAATAGGATGAATGAAGGATTACTCATTTGTGAGGAATTTCTGAGCACTAGAAAGGTTGCAGGGGATAAATCATTTTACCATTGCAAGACATGTGGAACAAGAGTGGTGTTTGTTATACAGTAGTTAGTTATAGCTTACGTTGGTTAAGGAAGTGTAAAAAATTATTAAGTGCTACCGGCCCAGTGGTGCTGAGGGCTGAAGCGCTGGTCACCCTACCTCACGCCACACTAGTGACCCGTGTTCAGGAATGAGCATGGGATGTTGGGGTAAGCAGGGAGGAGAAGGACTGAGTGTCCATCGGACTGCTCTCCTGAGAAGGGGTCCACAACAGTCGGCACCTGGTTGCCCCCTGGTGGAGGCTGGGGACAAGGCACTGTGCTGTCTGGGGTGGAGTCTGGGCAGGTAGGAGCACATGCAGACGCATGTGCATTCCCTTCTGCCAACGTCCTTGCATGACCTCAGCTCTGGGTGAGTAAACATCAAACAATAGAGGAGGAGTGTGTGTCTGATGTGGAGCAGCTTGATGGCCATCCATGGGTGCCAGATCTGGAGGGTACATATCTGGATCTATTAGGGCAGGTGAGTATGGGGCTTCCCATCACCCCGCTGCGGGGGGCAAGACACAGGGAAATCGGGCATGACCTCGAAGAAATGCAGATACATAGATGGCAGATGGAATTCCAAGGTGGCTGCCAGAACACAGGAGCAGCCCAGGTACACAGAGGAGGCAAACAGTATAAACAAACAAACAAAAAAAATTATTAAGTGCTTGTGGGTTTCGTTTACCAAAAATATATATGGTGACCATTTTGGTCCGTTTTTAAGCACCAAGTCCTTAATGTTTTGGATCTTACAGCTGTGGCTCTCCAGTTCCTGAAGCAGAATGAAGACAGACAGGCAGGCAGACAGACAAATAGAAAGGCTGTTGGTAGCTGAGTCACTGTGCCACAGAGAGAAATAAATTAAAAAACAAACATCCACCAGAACTCCATGGTGCACACATCTAGCTTGGGGAAGGCCCACTATGCCTAGCTATGGGCAGAAGCAGAAGTAACAACTACAGTATGTGCCCCATTACACCTGGCCACAAACCAGATTTCTGAGTCCAGAGGCAGGACCAGGAGGGTGGGAGGGAAGCATCGGTTTGTTTGGTTATGGAGGCACTGATGCAGCCAGACTCCATGGGTGCCGCTCAGGGCAGGCAGACAGCAAAGATGGCATTCACCAGGGCTGGGAGGAGGGGTGGAATTGTAATGGTGGGTGAGTCAGGTAGCTCCAAGAAGTCTATTAGGCTCTTCATGGTTGTGTCCTGCTTCTCCAAATTAAACCCATGGCAGCTTGAAGTTGCTGCATCATGGTATAAAAAGAAGGGTCCTCAGGAGGGAACCTAGGAGTGTAAACCACCGTGTCCTTGCTGCAGGTAGAAACTGTGGACCTGATCCTCTCATATGGACTTTTCACATAATCAACAGCCTCCTCCTCCTCATCCTATACCATAAGATCAGGATTGTATTCCTTGCTGTCATCTGTCTGGTTGATGGGATGAAGAGATAGCTCTGGTGAAGCCATTGGCTCTTGAAGGGTACAACACTAGTAGATGTCAGCGCAGGAGAGAGTTGAATGATAGACCCTGTTGATGGAGCTACTGGTGTAGAAGGGGAAGGCAAAAACCATTTGAGGATGTCCATAAAGGACTACAAGTTGGTATGTACATTGGCACTAACATAGTTGATGGGAGCACTAGAGGAGGTCGATGGGGGATGCAAGGTCCCCTGCATCGACATCGACACACCTGCCATACTAGGTTTGGTGGCACCTGTAGCCTGCCCAGGAACAAAATACAGCTCTGTTAAACCTAGATCATCCAAACCCTCTGCCCTACAAGGAGTAAGAGAAATTCTGCTGTCCCTTTGAGATGGGAAACTTGCTTTGTTAGCCTTAACCATTTCAAAATCTTGTCTAACTTTGGACAGAACAACATGCCCCAGAAAAATGTATATGTAACCCTAAATGGCGCTATCCCAGGGGCTACTACCCCTGCCTGATTTGCCACCATAACAGGTTGAGGGGCCTGGATCCAATGGCGGTGCCTCCACCCAGAGGTCAGGGTTTGCAATAGTTAAACTAACTTGGTCACAGCCCTCTGGGACACTGCAACCCCTTTCTTCCCACTAGTGGCCCACACAATATATCAGAATTACCTTCACAGTATACACTTACCCCAGGACTGGTTCCGCACTGGGACCTCCTGTGAAATGAGATACAGTGCAACAATCACAGTACAGTACTTTAACATAGACAAATACCTCAGGCAGTATACATTGCTGAAACAAGCAGCTCTGATTTATTTAGGGGATATAACAAGGACAGGGGAAATCAGGTTAATTAGCTTATCACTCTAATAATCTACCTATGGCTCTGTGCACAGAGCCTACTCCTATCAGTTACTGTCCCTGGGTACCCAAGCCCTAGTGGCTAGTCCAAACCGTGGCAGCTGGTAGGGCCCTTTCACACAGAGAAAAGGAAAATTAAACAGTCAGCAGTACAGTAATTCCATTTGGATTTAATGTGGCAATTCAACAGAGCCACCTTTAATTAGTACTCACGACTCCAAAGAAGATATGGTCCTTCAATGTCAGCAGGGCTACTTTTGATCTCCAAGAGACTCCTCACACATTTATATGGTAAAAAAGAAAGCACTATACCAGGCAGGCTGCATCTGTATCCCAATCTGAATTACTGCACAATAACCAGGAGAACACACAGCAGATTCAGTTCCTGACAGACCGAGTGTAATTCAACAATTTCTTCAGTCTTCTACAGGGTGAGCCTGGTTTCTACTCTTCAGAGATCCTTTGATTCTTTTCACAGGACGGATTCAGTCCTAACAAGCAGTTACACAAGTTGTAGACCGGAACTCTGGGCCTTGCACACGTTTTTTGACTGAAACTGTGCACTGAAGGAGCACAGGGTTTCTTTCCCCTTCACTTTCAGATCTCAAACTGAAACTCCCAACAGACAAAAACCGGCACTTCCTTTGAGTTCCTCCCAGTTCTTGACTGGATTGGCTGTCACTCACAATAGACTGCTGCTGTTGGTCCAAAAGGCACCAAGTCTAAACTACATCTCCCAGAGTCACTGCCCATACAATCCTCTTGTGGCTGGCTCAGATTATGAGTCCCAAGTTCTGATTCGTCCAAGGCATCATTTTAGAGCTAGTTTACCCCACACTGATTGGTCCAGTTCAGCAGTTCAAAACCAGAATGGGGAACTAGGCAGACAGTTCTGACTGCAAAGAAAGCAGGTTAGACAAACTGTAATTTTATTATTACTGTAAATGATTTCTGGCAATCAGTTACATCTTTCAGACAGGTTCCTTTGCACTCCTAGTGACTGCAAAATGGGGTGAATTGACAGCAGCTTGAGTGGTACTCAATCAAAAGAAACACACAGTCCCCATATAACTAATTATGTCTGCAAGCAGACAGCTCTAAAGAGACAGTACCAGAGGCTCTAAAAACACTCACTGATAAGTGGCTTAAACGCCAAACACCATTCAGGCTTGGAGCATTCAAGCAAGCTCCTGGAAGTCTTTCGGGAACCCCCATTTGCAGGGGTGTTACACCCTTCCTGGCCTGGGAAAGCTTGACGTCCGCGTCAAGCAAGTACCCCCCCATAAGTTTTAACTGCAACCATATACATTTGCATTAGGCTCACACATGTAATCATCAGTCAATATATCATTTTACCAAGAATACATTTCTGAAACATTGCAGTACGTGACTCTTTACACAGTATTACACACACATTGTACCATAACTCAAGTTATTACCTCTTGTACATGAAACCTGAAGAGAGGGGGCCCTTCCCTATCAGTTACCTTGGGGCTGGACGGGGCAAGGGCACCATACTTAGAGGGCAACACAAGTAACTTGGAGTTAGCACTGATGCTCAGTTTGGGCAATGAGCTCGGGACACATACACTCCTTTATGGACAACATTGAGAGCAAGTCCACAGGCCTCCCAAGTGAATCATAACTGAGGTGCACCACAGGCTTTACAGCTCGACCAGTCTTTCTAGGGGAACTGTTATAGTCTCTGCACTCTGAGCCTCATTTTCAGCATTGTCCTCACTTGTCAGGGAGTCTCCATGGGGTAGAGAGGCTAGAACTTGGGGCACTTTCAGCTCCAGGAGTTACAGTTTCTGAGTCCACAACATTTGGCTCGCATGGAGAGCTTTCGGACACTGGCAGTGGACTGTCAGGGCACTCAAAATACTCTTCTTGTTCGGTGTATCACCAGTCTGCCCTAATCTATCATTTCCTCCCTGAAAGCTCAAACAGTTCAACCATGCACAATGATTCCATTTCATCTGATCTGATGCTTTGCACTTCACTTTCTGGGAGCATTGGCTCCAGGGATGAAGCTGGGGCTTAGACAGTCCAGAAGGCCCAGCTTTGTCTCCAGTATTGACTAGGGATTGCCCCAAACAATTGACTCAGTTCGTAAGAAGGATAGTATTCAAAGTCACTCTCACTTTCTTCTGATATGGACTGACAGTCATGCTCAACTGGGACTTGTGGAGGGAACACTTTAACTTTGCTTCTGTAGGTGCAGACTTTCTTGATCTTTTCTAGCAGGAGCTCTAGTCACTGGTCCAGAGGGCATCTTCTGGGGGCTCAGACTCAATCAGGATTTGTCCAATGGGCAGTAAATGATTTCTATGCATTGTTTTACATCTTTTGAATTATTCTCAGGCCTTACTTTGTACACTGGCAGATCATCTAGTTTGCCCACTACAATGTGAGGGAGATGGTGCCATCTGTCAGCAATCTTGTGCTTGCCATGCAGTCCCAGATTTCTTAGCAATACCCGATCTCCCTCCTGGAGTTCCTGTGTTTCACCTTTATCATACCTTTTCTGTTGGCCAGATTTCTTTTGGCAGCCATGGTTTGAGCCAGTTGGTACGCATGAGTTAGCTGGGCCTTTAACTTTTGCACATACTGTAAATAGTTGTCAGCTTGAACCCCATCAGAGAGAGACCCCAAAACACACATCTACTGGTAGTCGAGCTTCTTCCAAACATCAGGCGGTAGGGGAGAATCCAGTGGCATCACTTTGGTGCAGTTATAAGCATGTACCAGGGTGCTAATTTGTTGGCTCCATCTAGGCTTGTCCTTTGGTGCAGGTGCCTAGCATATCTAGCAAAGTGCGGTTGAAACGTTCAGGCTGTGGGTCCCCTGGGGTGGTAAGGAGTGGTTCTGGACTTTCGCACTCCCCACAGAGAAAGCATCTCTTTGATCAGACGACTCTCAAAGTCTCTCCCTTGATCAGAATGGATTCTTTGTGGAGCCCCATAGTGAACAAAAGTTTTCTACAAGTACTTTGGCCACAGTGGATGCTTTCTGGTCTTTGGTGGGAAAGCTTGGCATATCTCGTGAAATGGTCAGTGACCACCAGCACATTACTGATATTTCTTTGATCTGACTCCAAACTCAGAAATCAATACAGACCAGCTCCATGGGTGCACTGGTGGTGATGTTAACAAGGGGGCAGCCCTCTGGGGCAAAGCTTTCCTCTGTAAGCAGCGACTACAAGTTCGAATGTGTTGCTCCACATCAGCCCCATCTTGGCCAATAGAATCTGGATCTCACCAAGTCAAGTGTTCTGTCTATACCAAGGTGCCCCATGTGGTTGTGCAAGGACCTCAGTACTGAGTCTCGAAGGCAGTGGGCAGCACTAGTTGTTGTTTGTCTACTTGTCCCCTCTGTCTACTGTTTCTCTGTATAACAGTTTATTGATCGTTTCAACTTAGGACCTTCTTTGTATAACAGTGCAGTTCTCAAATCAGTGGAGCGTAATTTGGACACATCTTTTCCTGCATAGAGGGCTTCTAAAGCTGCTTTGATCATGGGATCGCGGGATTGAGCCCATGAATACTGTCATTGTCCAGCTGAGGCAGTGCACCAATGTCTATTGCAGAAAAGTGGCAATAAGCAGCAGGTATGCAATTCTCAGAGGCTCCCAAGCAATCCACCATGCAGTCCACTGCGTCCGTGGACATTGTTCCTCCCTGTCAAACTTCCGCAGAGTGCCGAATATCAGGTTCTGCCAATCGGACCCAATCATTCTGGGGAACAGGCCTCCGGAGAGAGCATCAGCATCTATGTGGTTCAGACCTGCTCGGTATTCGAGAGCATAGTCATATGTAGATAATGCAGAAAGCCACCTATGACAGTGGCATCCAACTTAGCTGAGGTCTGCACATAGGTCAAAGGATTATTGTCAGTTTTTACTAGTATTTTAGCCCCATACAAGTACTCATGGAATTGGTCAACAATAGCCCACTTCAAAGCTAGGAACTCTAACTTATGTACAGGATAGTTCTTTTCGGATGGGGTCAGGCTTCTACTGGCAAAGGCCACTGGTCTCAGGCCATTCTCGTGCTCTTGGTACAACACAGCCCCCAACCCTTGCAAGCTAGCATCAGTGTGAGACGTAAGTTTTCTTGGATCGGCATAGGCCAGCACTGGAGCATGGGTAAGTTGATATATGATCTCATGAAAAGCAGTCTCACAATCAGGAGTCCAAGCGGCCCCAAATACTTCACTTGGATGAAAATACACTCTTTCAGTCTTGAGGGACGCTGACTTTTGGTATTTTTTGTGGGTTGGGGGATACCCTTGAGTAAGGTTAAGTAAAGGGCGGATCACTCTTGAATAATCCTTGATGAAGCGCCGATAATAACCACAGAATCCCAGGAATCTTTGCAGTTCTTTTAGATTTTGGGCTGTGGCCAGGTGGTCAAGGCCTCAACTTTACTTGGGTCGGTCTCTATTCCTCGGTGGATACTATGTGTCCCACATACTTTACTGATGTTTGAAAGAATTGACACTTATCAATGGACAGTTTAAGGCCAAAGTCCTCCAGTCGGTCCAATACCTTAAATAATCTGCTTTCATGTTCCTCCAGTGAGCTGCCAAACACAATAACATCATCTAGGTATACCAGGCACTCTAGTAAGTTCATGTCCCCACTGCACGCTCCATCAATCGTTGAAAAGTGGCTGGGGCACCTGAAATCCCTTGAGGCATCCTCATGAATTCATAAATAAGCGGACAGATAAAGGCAGTCTTCTCACGGTCCTCTGGGGCCATCGGGATCTAGGTAGTACCCACTGCGGAGATCCAGCACAGAGAACCACTTGCTCCCGCTTAGGCAGTCCAAAGCATCCTGAATGCGGGCATTGTGTACTGATCAGGGATAGTCCACGGTTTAAGGTGCGATAATCCACACACATCCTTACTGTTCCATTCTTTTCCTCACTACACAATGGGGGAAGCATAAGGGCTTCTGGATTCTTGTATTACACCAGCAGCTAACATCTTTGCAGATGCCGTCTCACATCATCTATGTCAGCAGGTGCCAGGCGTCGAGACCTCTCACAAATGGTCTTTCGTCATGCACCGGATATTGTGCTCAGCTCCTTGCACGCATCCTACATCCCATTCCTTTAAAGAAAACACCTGGTCTCTCTGGGCAAGCTTCTCACTGATCCTCACTTTCCATTCAGCTGGCAGCGGGAGTCGCGAAATCAAACAAGTCAGGCGTTACTCTGTCATTCTTCCTTGAACTCTTGCTGCTGGGTAGCACTGCAGTGTCTGCACAATGCACATTAGCCAGGATGCAACCTCTGTTTACTCGAATGTCTCTTTCAGACACATTATGAACTTGGACCATTACCCTTCTGGCATAAGCATGGGCTCTAGCGGCAAAATACTAGGCTTGACCAGCAGTCCCTCTGGCAATTTTCCATCGCCTGTGCATCCAACATTAATATTTTATTCTTAACATCCTTTCTGATACGGACCTCTCCCTGTAAGGTACACTGGGCATTTGGCGCCAGGATCAGAGACTCAGGATCCTTCTTCCATACAATTCCGACCGTTCCTCTGGTTCTGTTTTTCAGCATCTCTCTGTGCCTCATAGGCCTTCTTAATTAAAGCCGAACTCTTAAAGCTCTACTAGTCTTTGACCCCTGTTTTTCATAACACAACTGTGCCAGCCTTCCGAACATATGAGCATTTGTTCCAATCAACAAAGGGACACCATCATACAGTCCAGTGGGGGACACACTAAGGCTAGGGTCTCTACTTGTTCGCCACCCAGCCACGGAGGTGGGGAAAGACAGCCAAATTCGGATATACCCGGAATAGGGTAGGCCTTCTCACTAACCCCCATACATACAGTCCTTCTAATGGTTGTAAGGGTACGCCTGACAAATGCTTCTGATACCAATCCTGGAACATAATTGTCACTTGGGAGCCACTGTCTAATACAGCTCTTGTAGACACTCCATTCACCTTTACAGTGGTCTCCATGGAGGGACCCACTATTCTGGACCAGTCTGAGAGGCGGTAGTGGGGCCTGGGCAACTGACCTTGCCACAAAAGGACGTGAATTAGCATTTTGGTGCCCTCACTGGGATCATGTCGTGCACCTCTTAACCACTGATTTCTTCTCCAAGCTCTCCTTGTAGCCTATATGCAACTTTGTCAGTGTCTTTTGGGGACTGGCATTCCCTTTTCATGTGCCCATCTTTCCCACAATTATAGCAAAACATACTTTCTGGAGTTTGAGCTGGCCGAGCGCCACACTGGGAGCCAGGGCGGGGTATTACTAACTGGAAACCTGGGTGCCATCTCTGTCTCGGCGTGATAAGCATTTGGAGACATCTCACAAGTTTCTCCACTTCCATGGTCAAGGAATTGAGTTTGAGCTGTTATCAGCAGGAGATACATGGGTGGGTACCCCACCCCATAGCAGATGCAGTCGGATATAGATCAGGGCCCGTACTTGCAGGCGTGGCCTTCATAAAGGGACTGTTTTGAATTCCGGATCTCTCTCAACAGTTCGCCCCATTGTGGCATATCTTTTCCTTGTCAGAGCACTCATTGACTGTCAACCTCTGCCCTGAACTTCACTTGATGGGTCACCTCAGTCACTCGGGTCTAGCCACAGCTGTTGGTGCAGGTACCTCCCGAGGTCGCCTTTTCTCAACTCCTCGAATTTCTCTCATTAACTCATCCATAGGAGGGTGGGATTCCAGTCGATTTGCCAGGCGTAACTGAAGCAACAGCAGTTCTGAGAAGGGGCAGACTTAAGGATTCTGTCCAGTCTGGTTCGGTCCAGTTCAATCGCTGGCAAACTACCCTTTCTGAGGCATTCTTGCAACAATTTTTCCAGCCGAGAGACATACACAGACAACAACTCCCCTTGGTACTGTTGTGCATTTCTTACTCTCCACCATAGGTCCTCATCAGAATCTGGGCTCCATACACATTCTCCAAGGCCTCAAGATAGGCCTGTGCAGTCGCTCAGGGTTACTGGCCCGCTTAGCACGGATGGTAGCCAGGGCAGGACCTCGGGCTCTCACTAACCCTCTTTCGCTTTTCGCCTTCCGAGCATTGCCATTCTAGCACTGGGGGCAACATAGTTCATCCAGGTCTCCCAGTCATCCTCCCCTGGGGGGTGGGAGGGTGCCAGAGAAGATCCTCAACCTTCGTAAGAGTCGTGACTAATGGCAGGTGCAGAAATGAGTCTGCATTGGTTCAGCCACCATTACGGGCACTGGAGCAGGAGAGGGTGTTGGGGAGGAACACCCCAGGTGGCAAGAATAGTTTCTTCAAGTCCTCCACAGTTTTCCCCTCTCCCAGCAAACCATTCAGCAAATTTCTCCTCAAAAGTTTCAGATAGTGGTGGGGGCTGATTCCCCCCCGGGTCTTTACTGTCCTTAGTTATCACCTCCAAGCAGTGAGGGCTCCTCTGGGGTAATGGTCTGTGGCACTTTGGAGCTATCTATGGGATCCTTAAACTCTACTAGGGCCAGGAAAGTGTGGGTGAGCAGATTAGCATGCCGACCCACCACCACAGGGTTTGTAAACCTTCCACCTTGGAAAGTACTCCCTGCACAGTGTCCGTATTGATGTCAGGGGATGTCCAGGATAAGCATAGCATTTTGGGGTCGATCTCCTCCCCAGCACACCACTCCACCAGCCGGTGCACAGCCACTTCTGTCGGGTACCCATTTTTTCTTAACAGTGGTTCGTAATATGGCCACTAGAGGACACACAATCCCAGCGGTGAGCCTCCAAGATGTAACCCCAAATGGCGCTATCCCAGGGCTACTACCCCTGCCTGATTTGCCACTAACAGGTTGAGGGGCCTGGATCCAATGGCGGGTGCCTCCACCCAGAGGTCAGGGTTTGCAATAGTTAAACTAACTTGGTCACAGCCCTCTGGGACACTGCAACCCCCTTTCTTCCCTAGTGGCCCACACAATATATCAGAATTACCTTCACAGTATACACTTACCCCAGGACTGGTTCCGCACTGGGACCTCCTGTGAAATGAGATACAGTGCAACAATCACAGTACAGTACTTTAACATAGACAAATACCTCAGGCAGTATAACTTTGCTGAAACAAGCAGCTCTGATTTATTTAGGGGATATAACAAGGACAGGGGAAATCAGGTTAATTAGCTTATCACTCTAATAATCTACCTATGGCTCTGTGCACAGGCCTATCCCTATCAGTTACTGTCCCTGGGTACCCAAGCCCTAGTGGCTAGTCCAAACCGTGGCAGCTGGTAGGGCCCTTCACACAAGAGAAAAGGAAAATTAAACAGTCAGCAGTACAGTAATTCCATTTGGATTTAATGTGGCAATTCAACAGGGAGCGACCTAATTAGTACTCACGACCTCCAAAGAAGATATGGTCCTTCAATGTCAGCAGGGCTACTTTTGATCTCAAGAGACTCCTCACACATTTATATGGTAAAAAGAAAGCACTATACCAGGCAGGCTGCATCTGTATCCCAATCTAATTACTGCACAATAACCAGGAGAACACACAGCAGATTCAGTTCCTGACAGACCGAGTGTAATTCAACAATTTCTTCAGTCTTCTACAGGGTGAGCCTGGTTTCTACTCTTCAGAGATCCTTTGATTCTTTTCACAGGACGGATTCAGTCCTAACAAGCAGTTACACAAGTTGTAGACCGGAACCTGGGCCTTGGACACGTTTTTGACTGAAACTGTGCACTGAAGGAGCACAGGGTTTCTTTCCTCCACTTTCAGATCTCAAACTGAAACTCCCAACAGACAAAACCGGCACTTCCTTTGAGTTCCTCCCAGTTCTTGACTGGATTGGCTGTCACTCACAATAGACTGCTGCTGTTGGTCCAAAAGGCACCGAAGTCTAAACTACATCTCCCAGAGTCACTGCCCATACAATCCTCTTGTGGCTGGCTCCAGATTATGAGTCCCAAGTTCTGATTCGTCAAGGCATCATTTTAGAGCTAGTTTACCCACACTGATTGGTCCAGTTCAGCAGTTCAAAACCAGAATGGGGAACTAGGCAGACAGTTCTGACTGCAAAGAAAGCAGGTTAGACAAACTGTAATTTTATTATTACTGTAAATGATTTCTGGCAATCAGTTACATCTTTCAGACAGGTTCCTTTGCACTCCTAGTGACTGCAAAAATGGGGTGAATTGGCAGCAGCTTGAGTGGTACTCAATCAAAGAAACACACAGTCCCCCCATATAAACTAATTATGTCTGCAAGCAGACAGCTCTTAAAGAGACAGTACCAGAGGCTCTAAAAACACTCACTGATAAGTGGCTTAAACGCCAAACACCATTCAGGCTTGGAGCATTCAAGCAAGCTCCTGGAAGTCTTTCGGGAACCCCCATTTGCAGGGGGGTTACATATACATTAAAAATTTGTCTTAGATGCTTGTTACACAGACTAGTGTCAAAGCCATGCATCTCTTTTGTAGTAAAACTAGCAGAGGAGCACCTTGCAGAAAGATGCAGGCTATCACATCCCCTAAATTAGGAGGTTGCCATGTTAATAAGAGGCAACCACTCCCATTCTGTGGCATATCCTGCTGAAAAAGGATAGCATCTTGACCTTGTTTTTCCAAAAGACTTCTTTTTATCTTCATCTAACCCTTCTTGGTCAACAATCTGGTCACAGTGCTGAAATTCCAGAAAGCATTTTGGGGCATTACCTGAAGTTAAAAGGATAAGTTTTACTGGCAGTGGGGCTACTGACTCAACCTCTGTGAGATCCAGAGCCCTGCACATTTTAGTAACCAGGTAAAACATAAACTGAGGATCAAATATAATGGGATGGATGTCCACTGTAGGTGTACAGACCACTCACCATTCTCCTCGGAGAAGACCTCTGCTTTCTCTAACGGCTCGGCAGATTTTGCTGGGACGGGACTTTCCTCAACATTTAGTTTTTGTTTCTTTGGCCTAGACTCAGACTCATCAGGGTCAGGTGAGTCTGTCTGCTCTTCAGACGGATAATTCCTGTTATACTCTGGTACATCTGAATATGCCTGTGACTTGCAGAGCCCAAGTCATGTGTGTTTGCAGGAGATGCCTGTGTTTTTTTGTAAGAAAAATGTCATTTAGTATTATTAAAAATAACTTACAGTATGTAATTCAAGTTTTCCATTGCCTTTAGAATTGTCAGACATACAGTACCTTCCTTTCACCTCCAGAGGCCTGTGGCTTAGGATGTTAAAAAGTTATGTTCACTTCTGTAGCATAGAATGGACAAAAGAAACCATACGGTGAAAGTCTTAACGTTGTCTTGCATTTTTTGTCACTGCATGGTTTGTGAAAAGCCATGGTGTCAAGTGTTGAGAAAAACATTTAAGAAAAACTACACTTTTCCTTTTTCTGCCTATAACGTCTATCTTACAGCCTACAACACAATTCTCAAGTAGGCAGAGCAACTACTATGCCTCCAGTAAGAAGTGCCACTACACAATAATTTAATACCCCCGTTAACCTGCGGTCAAGTAGAACACTAAGAAAATGAGTTTCCTAACAGCAACATTCAGCACCAATTCCTCCCTTTTCCACCTGGAGGGAAAATGGGAGGCTGAGTAATGAAAAGACCAATGATGTGATGTAGAACACATCCCAATACACACTGCATCTCTTTAACCTGTCACCAAAAGTCTGCGCATGTACAGCTGCATTATGATGCCATGCAGCTGATACAAGGAATGCACAGAATGGCTGCTCGGCAGAAGAGGCACATGTTCACACTCTATCAAAACCCAGGCAGAGTGTGCCTGTGCAAGGGCTCCCTCTTGATCATGACAGAAGAGCACAAAAATGGCATTCCCACTATCCACAGCCAGGTGGTGAAGAAGAAAAAACAATGTTTGGAAGGTGAAAGAAAAAAACTTCACTAAACGTGGGCACCAGGGAGGCAGAAAAACAGACCAGATCTAACAATGAAAAGATTGTAAATTATTTATTTATTTTGTTTTAGTTGACCAGGAAAGTTGGGCTAGGTAATTCTTCCTATTTTTAGCCTTGTCCAGGGGTGGGGATGAGATACAGATGAAAATCACTTGAAACTGAACCAGATTTAGCTGTTGGTGGTATTTTTAGTGAATGTGGAAAATTTGGCCAGGACACCAGGAAATCCTCTACTCTCTACTCTACTAGGTTTGGGTGCAGTGGACCTGTATGCTTTAATTCATGTGGGGGGGGGTCTGTATTTGATATTAGTTTTAAGCAGGTATATGACAGGCTATTGCCTGAAGTTATGTGAGGGAAGAACTCCTCCCCCACATCCTACATAAGACAGCAGGCTACATCCGCTCTGCTTAGCGCGAGACACACTCACTGCCGTGCTGTCACAGATCCATGGCTGCTTCCTTTGCTTGTTTCTGCTCTCTCCCCCCCATCCTGTCATTTGTTTTTGTTTCATTTCCTGGTCCCCCCCTTCTCTTGTTGTTTCTTTTATTTTGGGGGGGAGGTTCTAGCTCCATTCTGCCCACTACCTGTTAGTTCTTACCTGCTTTTGTTTTCTCCTGTGATCCTGTCCTTGCATTGCTGTCTCTCCCCTTTGAGCAGCCCGACTCCATGCCCAGTCCATCACCGCTTTCACTCGTTTGCAGTCCTGGATTGCATTTCTTTCTGTTCCACCGCCACACTAGGGGTTTTCATAAGCCCGCCGCTGCACCTACTACCTACTCCTCGGAAGTAGAACCTCCACCACCTAACCTACAGCTGCTTCCTACTCAACTGGCTGTCAGATTGGACTTTCTGTTCACAGCCAAGAAGTAATATACTTCTCCTACTTCTGCAGCTGCTTGCCATTCTCCATGCTGCTTCAGCTCACCTTGCTATTACACTTTATGCTGTCTGGCCTACGCGCTCCTGCGGTAGCCCACTCACACTGCTCATATGCTTCACCTACTGCTTTCTACATAGTCTGTGACATTTATTACTTTACAGCGATCCGTAGGCTCTATTCTGCAGCATCTGCATGTGGATTTGTATCAGACTTCTGATTTTTGGTCCTATGATAATCCACGTATTCTAGTATTTCTTTACTTGCCCTGATTTATACACATACCTCTCAAACCTTTGTAACCGACATGAGGGACATGGGCATTTCTGAACACCAAAAAATTAGAGACTGTGAGGGACACACACCTCAGAAGGAGGGATGCATCCGTAAACATGGAGATACAAGCCCAGAACGCTGTGAAAACCACAGTGTTTAATTGTACAAAGTTTATTATTTTTGGATTTAGTATTTTAGAATATTAGAGTTTCTGCTTTACAGTCTACAATTACAGCACCTTTTACATGAGGGCCATGAGGGACAGAACTATTTTAAGAGGCAAACGAGGGATGTCCCTCGTAATGTGGGACATTTGAGAGGTATGCTTATACAACTTTAAAAATTTGCTTCTCCACAATTCCCGCTGATAAGATTTCCAGTATGTGGACCCAGCACACCGCTACCTTCCATGGCTCTCCAGTCTCGGGTTACCTTTACTATTACCCTCTGTGTATGCTATATGTTTATCCCTAAGCCACCCTAGATCCTGGTGGTTTGTCAGCTTCTTCGCCATAGCCCAAACTTTCTGACCAGAATAATTCAATGCTCAGCAAGCCTATGTAACTGGCTGTCCATGGGTACTCACCTTCCTGCCACCTTGCAGACTGTCTTCCAGCAGCCCTTTGATGTACCTGTCTAATCATACATGAGCTAATGGCCAAGGAGTCCCTAGTTCAGTGCTGCATTGGCACATGTGCAAGGCTCACCTAGTAGGCTGCCGCTTGTCCCTTTCATGCTATCTCTCTTTCATCGAAATTCATTACATTAGATATGTCACCACAGATTCTCATATTCAGGCATACTCATAAGTTTGGATATTGCAGCCTCCTTACTGACTTTACTTTTCAAGGATACCTCTTATGTGGACTCTATCTGACTTACAATTCTGGACAGTGGCACACAATTCCCTCAATATAACTTGCTACACTGCTTCACTTCACATGCTTACAGGAGGTGCCTAGTTACCTACATATTTCCATTAACTCAATGGCCCTCAAGGTACTATGTACAATTTACTCAATTGACTCCTTGGCTACTACTTCTGCATTTCATACAGCCTTCTCTACCACTAATGCTGATCTCCTAATGATGGCTCAATGATTTGCATGCTATATGGTCCTTTCCTGCTCTTCGATGGATGCCGTTCCTAATCCATTTCACTCTACTAACCAGGGGTGCCAGGTTTTGAAAAATGTTGTGGGTGCTCAGGGTAATTATAAAAGGTTGAGGGTCTTGGGGGCCGCCAAGGTCCCCAGAAGCTATAGGGTTCTTCATGCTTTGTGGTGCATTTTGAAGGGTATTTTGAGGAGCGGAGACTGGGAGGGAGGCTTCTAGGAGTGTCCACTGGACTCTTCCCTCTCAGGGGGGGTGGGAAGGGCCTTGGCACCTGCAGGCAGATTGGGAGCTGCGCTAGGGGACATGAAGCCTTGACATGTCATTGCACATTTCCGCCTCAGGTTACCACTCCTACAAGCAAATCAGGATTAGTGGGTGTGCCAAGAAAACTGGAACATGCCCCTGGTCTGACTGGATGACGTAACACTGGCCCTGCAACACCACAGTAGCCAGGATAGCCCTGCACTGACTGGATCCCCACTGCTGATTGCCAGGCTAAGCAGTTGTGCCTCTGGGCACTTCTCCCCCGGTGGGGGGGGGGGAGACCCATCAAATGAAGGGTTACATCTGGTCATCCAAGTGATCAATAGGTGGTTATGGGGGGGCAGCGGATGGTGACCAGTGGAGCAGGGTAGCCTTGGGCCTCTGTCAGGGCCAAGAGTGGCTGGCCAGGGGTGGGGATAGCAATGATCTTTCTGGTGCAAATAAATGAAATGTAATCCTACTTACTCAGGTCTATACTTAAGTCTGTGAGGCAGAAGAAGCCTACTGTTCCCATCAAGACTGCAAACACACACACACACACACACACACACACACACACACACACACACACACACTGCTGTTCTTTCTAATAACATGCATAATTCATATCTTTTATTTTAATTTTAGTCTTTGGTAACTGGTTAAGGCCCTCTAGGCACAAGTGCCTGTTTTCAAGGGAGACCTGGGAGCACTGGGCAGTTAAGTGACTTGCTCAGGGTCACACAGCATGCAAGTGGAGGTTGTGAGAATCAAACTCAGGTCTGGTCTGCTGGATTTATCAAGCTTGTTCACACCTCATTCCTCTAACCTATAGGCTATATTGCCAGCAAATCTCTGGCAGAATAATGTCCTGTCATTAGCTAAAATATCTCTGGCAGAATAAAGTCCTGCCATTAGCTAAAATAGGATGTGATGGTGTACTTGACTCCACAATATTCTAAGCAAAGAGGAGGGGCTTCAGGATAAACGAGGAGGGGAACAGAGCCAGGCACTATACAAATGCTTTACAATTTAATGAAAAATTACCACAAACAATAAATTCTGTGGCATACACCATATAGTATATTGTGTAGTAAAATTTAATCTCTGTGAAAATTTTGGCAGCCATAGAATTACAGAATTCCAAGGGCCTTGGTTGTAATATTCAACAGGAGGTCACCCCTTCTCTCTTCCAAGCTATGCAGCTGATGTTTTTCCAGACTTGCATCATACATCATGTTTCTCAATCCTACACCAGCTCTTTAGCCCTCCTCTGTACCCTCTCCACAGATGGTCCACCTTATCAACATCCTTCCTTAGTTATGGTGCCCAAAATTGCATACAAAAAATCTAAATAAGGCTGCACAGTGAGCAAAACAAAATTATTTCTGCTACTGCTGTTATACTGTATACTTATTAGTCTTCTAAATGTTCTAACAGCTGCCTACCACACCAAGTTTTAGATAAATTCTTATGATGCCCAACTCTTTCTCTTGACAACTTTTCTTGAGTTGAAGAGCCTTTTAATAAAGTAACAAGTAGCTTCACTACTTTTTGAACCCAGAAATACATCATCACACATTTCTCTACATTAAACTTCATACCCCATCCCCAAGTATCAGCCCATTTCATCAAAGTGACCAGATCACCTTGTAATGAAACTACCATGTTTGGCAGGCTTCCTTTTCCTAAAGAGATGGACTAAAATCTAGAGTAAAAAAAAAATGCACACATTACAAATAGCATCTTTCATACAGAGTAATTGCAAGAATGTACTTTTAGTATTTGGTAACTGGGTAAGACCCATTAGGCACAAGTGCCTGTTTTCAGGGGTGACTCGGGAGCACTGGGGTGGTTGTGACTTGCTCAGTCACACAGTATGGAAGAGATTGTGGGACTCCAACCCAGGTCTGCTGGATGTATAAAGCTCATTCACAGCTACTCTAACCTCCGGACTATACTATATATTTTAAGGCGTGAACCAGTGCTCCTAAAGATTAGAATCAGTAATATCTGAAAAGCAGGACTGTTGCTCCAAGTGTCTGCATGGCTTAGCTGGTTGTACAGCCTCCTCAGAAAACATTATGCCCTCTGGTCCCACAGGTAGACTAAGTTGACTCCTAGGGTAGCCTGTAGCAGTGTAAGGGTGCTGTACTCTGAGACACTTAACCATTATACCTTCTAGGCAATATTTCACAAGAATATGGGACATTTTACTACAACAAAATATCGGGCTAATCCAATTAAAACAAGGAAACCGACAGGTATTGGGCAAATATATTGTTAACAGTGAGCAGTATTTTGGTCAACATATATATTTTTTAGCAATAATATTTTTCTGGAAAAATATCAAGATGGCAAATGTTCTACCTCACACAAGATAGAGTCCTCTCGACCGAGTTCCGATGGTGCACACTATGCAGTACCCTGCACTCTAAACTGCAGTTCCCTGAATGAGGGCAGGATAGAAGGACCATTGGAGCAGCCACAGCAGCATCATCACTTCTCACATCACATGACCCCTCATTAACTGGTCATGTGTCTTGGGACTTCTGACTTGTTTATGCCACTGGGGGAGCCAAAGAGAAAGGAGGTCTGTCGCACATGCAGAAAAGTGACTGAGTATTGACTGTCAGGGAGAATGAGCCTAAAAGTCTGGACCGGGAGCATGAATGCATGTGGAGGCAGCGGCAGCAGGGGGAGGCTAAGTTCATAGAGTTTAATTAACATATAGGGATGGCAGGGGAAGGAACAGGCGAGGGTGGTGCCCTGGTGGGGTAAATGGGCTGTCTGCAGTGCCACCTAAAACAGGATTTAAACAAAAATAAATTGGCAAAAAAAATTTCGGGTGCCCATTTTAACTTTGTGGGTGCTCAAGCACCTGAGCACCCACGCTGTCGGTGCCCCTGCTACTAACCTTCCCAGCTGACCTTCGAGTGGTCCGTGGCACATGCTAACTTATGTGAGGGTAGCTGCTACTCTACTTACCTCACTGACTGACCTACAAGAGGTCCAACTGTGCATGCTAGCTTACGTTGGTCTAGCTGCCACCTTGCTCACATTACCAGCTGACTTTCAAGGGATCTAGCTGCACCATATCTGCCTACTTCTATGACTAGCTTCACCCCCCAGGCCAAGGGAGCACTACTTTTACTCCACCCACCTCGCCAGCTCAGGGCCTAAAGATTCCCTTATTCTACTATACGCCTACCTGCTACCTTGGCAGCCAGCCCAGGAGCTCCTTACTATGGATTCACATTTTGATGTTTCGACATTCATCATCTATTCTTCAGACGCTTTTGCCCTGCTTGCCTGCTACTATGTCTGCATCATGCAGCTTGCTTGCTGCTACAACTTATGTACAGGTTCACTTCTTCACCTTACTTGCTCATATTACCTGCTTCGCCCCTACAGGGCTTAGAGGTCATCACGACTAACCTGCCATTACAATCTACTGTGCTCCTCATGAGCTAGCATCCATCTAACCTATGTTTTACATATTTCCAGCGATCTCTACCTACTGGGACATGACCCTCTGCATTGCATGCAGTTTGACATTTCCATTGCATTATCTACCACTGCTCTGTGACCTGCTCACCCCGTGGGGCCGGAGGTTAGCCATCTCATTTAATCAGACCTGTGTCCCTATGGGCCCGGATGTCCTTTGTTCCTATATTTTACTGCACTATACTCGCCTGCTTCTCTGACCTACCTTTGCCCATCGGGCTGGGGGGTTTAACTACTTCTACTCTACACCTGCCTCACCCAGTTCAGGGGCTGGAGTTTCACACATTCTACTATATGCCTACCTGCTGCCGTGTCAGCCAACCAGGAGCTCCTTTACTATGGACTTGCATCTGGATAGTTCTACATTCATCATCTATTCTTGGATGCTTTGCCCTGCCGCTTCAGCTGTATGGAATTATGACTGCTTCTCTCTTCCAGGACACTTAGTTGAGCTTCTCCTGAAGACCTTCACTATCCTGAATTTTGCTCTACCATTTCTCGGACCCTGTGACGATGCTACTTCATTGACTCAGCCTCTTCAGTTATCGCCATCTCGGACTCCTAAACTTGACTATTCAGGATTCGTCCAGGATATTCTTCACAAGTCAATTCTAGCTAACTTATCATTCTGGCTTGAAATGTAGATGTCAACATTGTTATGCAATCATTTGATCCACAAAGATCTCTGATTCCCTTGCTTGTAACATTCTTCATGCCCCTCACTTATAATGTACCCGATCTTGCAATACTACTCCCCTGCTACTACTTTTGCTCATGCAGCTTTACTTACTACCTCAACTGACCTATGCACAGGTCCACTTATTTACACTACTTGCCCATACTACCTGCCTCGCCCTTAGTGGGCATAGAGATCATCCTGACTAACTTGCATTTATATCCTACTGCGCTCCTCATGAGCTGGAAATACATCTGACCTACTTCTATGTATTCACTACATTCTCTACCTACTTAATGCTTGCTTCCCCTCTCTGGATTGGAGGTTCCTACTGCTCCATCCTCCCTATTATGTAGCACATGCCAGTTCTTGTGCTTCATCATCACGGCCTTCATTTGCTTACCTTGCCATGCAAAACTTGACTCATCAGTTCTCCTTCTTGACATGAATGCTGCACCTTGATTCCTGGATCTCCTCTGCAACATCATCCTCACCTGCTGGAGTGCTTCACCACCTGCGACTCTTCACTTCAAATTCATTTCAACCATGGATGCCACTCTATTTCATTCTGGCCTGCTCCTGGATTTTCGACCTTGGGGTCTACTAGATGGATGCTTGATCTATTCACCTGATATTTCACAATTCAATATGTCTTCAGTTCTCCATTTCTCTGGATTGGGTTCTACAATGTGGGGTTTGGATTAGCCAATTAGATTTAGGATTACTGTCCTTTAGTATGCCCAGAAGCATGGGCAGGTCAGTAGCCATGGGTTCTCAGATGTTCCCCCCACGGGTGTTTTTCCTCTCCTGCATGCTACTGGTCACAATCTCCGGAGTTGGAGGAGGTGATCATACTGCTACTTATATTCTTGGGGTGTCTTCCTATTCGATTCCTTCATCAGCTGGATACAGAACAATCGTTAATATCATATAATTCTTTTGGAGGGTCGTAATACTGGACTAAGCATTCCTTCACGGTGGGTACAGAGTAAGGCCAAACTGAAACTAAGTTATAACAACGTTACTCATCAGCTCAAGCATCTAAGCACTTTGTACAAGACTATCCAGCTCACTCATACTATAAGCGTTGACTGTATAACTATGTTCAAAGTACCTAAGCTCAGAGCAACTCAAACTGCTACATATCTGAAGAGCCTGTCCTACCTACCTATCTGGCCTCTGTATCCAAGCACAAACCTTCATTATCCAATCACAGTATGTAGCACAAGCACTGAGCTCGAACCACACATAAAGTATATTGAGCATTTTTTGCTAAAGTATGATGAGGTCAAGGATATTACTGTGTGGACACCTTTTTTCCCAATGCCTTTGATAAAACCCACTGTAAAAAACATCTGTTATTTTGGATTGAGTGGGTGAACATATCTGACATCCTATACGGGCTGCAGCAGAAGTGTGAGGTGCTTCTCCATCCAGCTCCCATCCTAGATGGCGACCACATCTAGACAGAGGGTTGGAAAGTAAACATCCAGCTGGACAGGCAAACACAGGAACTAACCATCTTTTTTACTGCTTTTCTGTGGAGGCTTTGCCTCTGCATCCCTCTTACTTATAGAACTAACTCAGAGGTCGTAGAACCTCGGGGGGGAGCAATTGTCACCCTTACTGTAGGGTGCCCATATTCATTGTCGCCCTTTTCACATTTTCTGGATTGCTACAGTTGCAGTTGCTGAAATCCCATCGCTCAATTTACATGATACCATGTAGGGCATGGACACATTTGAGCTCTGTCTGTGAAAAGCTGAGGTGCAATTTATGTTTAGAGTATGGATATGTTAGTCTGCAATGCCTCCAACCCATTAGCTGTGACCTTTGTGTTGAAACTGAGCATTCCTGCAGACAATGCCTGTAGGCAGCTCATAACCATCTGGACAGGGTATCACAGGACCAGTAGATTATAATTATGGAATCCCAGGCCCATGCTCATAGACCAAGGGAACCTTCCCCTGACCCATCCATATGTGATGATCATTTCCTCTCTCCCTACAGCCAGGGCTGGCTGGGCCTCCACTTCTCAGTCATCAGAGTCTCATCATCCTGCAAATGTTATTCCACCAATGAGTCACTTTTAGAAGAAATACTAGGGGAATCCACTCAACAGTACAGTACCCCTGCCTATTGTGGATACAGTGGATCTATGAGGTGACAAAGGCTCAACTGCTGACACCCCAGTTTTAAACACTAGCCCAGAAAGAGACCCCTCTGAACTGCATAGGATAGAAGTTGCCAAGCAAAGGTGGGGAAGTTCTAGATGGAAAAATGTAAAATACAAAAAGCCACAGCCACTCCCTACAAAGAATAAATATAGCACCCTAAGTAAACACAAGCAATGGGGTGACTCAGAGGAGGAGGATGGGGATTTGGATGCCTTCTCTGTGGCTTCATCTCTGATGGCTTTCTCGTCAGACTCCCAGTCTGATGTGGCTCATGCTAAAAGAATCAATAGGAGAACCAGATCACAGTAGCAAGTTACCTGGTGGCCTTTAAAACTTCTCCATGTGTAGAAGACCTACTCTAAACCCTTTGACCCTTAATGTGAGTAAAATTAAGAGTAATAAAAAATGACTCATAGCTATGAAAATCATTGATTCTCTGCATGGGAATATTGTTTTTATACAAGGCTAAAAACTTTCTATGGGTCGCTTATTTTGATCCCAAGTGCAAGACATTTGTAATGGGTGGCTCTCTTGCTATAGAGTACTTGTTTTAATGTGAAAAGTCTAGTAGAAATTCATCTTGAGACAGCATTGTTGGTAGACTCCTTCTGCAGTGATTTGAGGTTTCACTTTATTAGCATCTCTGTCCCTTAAGGCATATCTGCAAGAGTACAGCTATTCAAGAAAATTCAACCTGTCTTACATACAAATAGAGTGACTTTGTCATCTTACAATAGAAGAGAGAGGGGGTCTCACAAAGAAAATTTACAGTGGCATGAACTTTTTGAATAATATTATGCAAACGTATGTTTAAAAGATGGTGACAGGCTTACAGTCAAATCAGGGCCAAAACTTATCTCACAAGAGTTCTTACCACTCAGATTAATGTTCTGTTCTTTCCCCAGAACACTACAATTTCTGGAGCATGTGCAGTGCCCATTGAGACATTAGACCATGTGGCTGTGTCATGCAGTTGTACTCCTGGGACACAACTGAAAACAAAAATAAACAGTCCCTTTGGAAACTAAACAATAACTTAATTACTGATTAGATAGTTATGGAAAAATGGAAGGATGTTTGCATAGCACGTAACTTCATTTTATGCTCCTTTGATTCAATTCTGGAAAGGTGGCAAGACTCAAAGCAATACTTTAAGAAGTTTTTTATTCAACAAGTCATTAAATTGTCCCAAAATAAGTATTTGCACACCTGAAACCTAGGATACAGCTACAAAGTTTAATAGCTAGAGCTCATGAAAATACATGTAATTTGTTACAACAGATTCAGAATGTGAAGGCTGAAATGTATAAATATCAGTACAACAGGGATGTGTACTTGAAATTTAAATAACAGTTTGGCACCTAGGAAAGAAACAAAGAGCTAGATATCTTTACAGGATGTGCTAAGAGAGTAGAAAAGACTCAAATCTCTGGATTAAATGACCCATTCTCTTGCACTCTTCATACAGAAACAAGTGGCATGATGTCAGTATGCAGTTACATATATTGTCCACTTTTTGCTCCCATTGCATACGAGATGGGATCGGTCCTTTCTAGCACATGTAGAAATACCTAAATTATCCGGCAAAAATGAAAACTGATTTAATATCATTCCATGTCACAACGGTGAAATAAAAAAGAAGCACCAGGCACCTCCACGAGTGCAAGCCACTGAAATGAGACATGGCGACTGTGCACTATGCCAAAAACACCATAGGCAATGGTCTCATTGGGATCCAATATGTTGCATACACTTTTTATGAGGAGGGTTATGCCCCACACCCCCTTCAAAAATATAATCAACTCCAAGGGGGTCTGACACTGAGGTACAGGAGACACCCTGGAGGGGTTATTTGGGGACTCAAAGAACCAAAATGGGGGACGGGGAATATCTGTGGGATGGGGTCACAAAAGAACCAAACAACAACAGCACAACAGACAAAAATATAAAAGTCTCGACCTGCTTCAGTCCAGCACAGAACCTGGTCCCTGCTGTACCACAGACACCCACCATCTCCACAAGACCAGACGGACAACTCAAAACCACCTGGCCAAACTTCCTCCCATATTATTTTTCAAGGTCAGCTCCCTTCTACTGTCGCTATATCCATTTCTCACGGTTATTGTTCTATAAACCTCGCCGAACCAACGTTCGCTGCTCTAACATCCCCCTGTCTTCACAGGCTGTCAAATTGAGGTCACTCAAATTGAGTCGTTCAGTTTGACTCACCCATATCACTGGATACCATTTAATATCATTAATATTACCTGATGAAGTTCAGCAAGCTATACAAAAAAGTGAACAACTCTGTACCTGGGTATGATGGATTAACTTCTGAGTTTTATAAAAAAATGTACTACACTACTTACCCAATCTTGGCTAATTTATTTAATGAAATTCTAGAAAAAGGTGACATTCCAGCCAAGATATTGCAAGCTATCATTATTGTTTTTTTTTTAATTTAAGAAGGGTGACAAGTGTAAAATTGAAAACTGGAGACCAATAAGCATTCTCAATACAGATTTTAAAATTTTAGCATGAGTTTTGGCAACCAGATTATCTAATGTGGCAGACACTTTTAACTACACTGGCCCAATATGTGCAGTACCTCATTGGTCCATATTTTATAACTTAATTTATTTAAGGAATTGGTGGATATGGGTTATTCCAGACTTCTTTGGGTTTTTATTATTGATTGATCAGGAAAAGGCATACAACAAAAGTTTGTCATAAATATATGTTGAAAATATTCATATGACATATGACATGTGAGACAATGACATATCTGATAAATTCATCTTTTTGGACTGCAGCTTTATACAGACATGTTAATATCACACCCTTCATGAATGGATGGCTCGGTAATAGTATAAAAGCTGTTAAAAGAGTAAGACAAGAGTACCCCTTAAGCTCCTTACTTTACACATTTTTATTAGATTCTCTCATAAGAAACATTCAGGCTAATCCTAATATACTTGGCATACAGACCCACCCACAATCAAAGCCTGACAAAATAATGGCTTACACAAATGACATCTGTTTATGCCTTGGCGATGAACTCTCTCGGGGTGCAGTGGTTCCAACAACTCAGTATGAATCTATAGCACGTACTCATTCATTGACATTTCAGCGGGCTGCTGGCCATGGAGGAGAGAGGAGGACTGGCCAGTGGTCTGCTTGGGGTCAGAATGGACAGGGAAAGGGGTGGTGGTGGACTGTCAGGTGGCTTGGTGGGGGTTCACAGGACACCAGGGATTGGGAACTATTTTTTATTTTTAGCGGGGATTGGGGATAGGCAGGGGGATCCACTAGACACCACAGAATAATTTGAATAAAGTAATGGACAGCATTTTTTTTTATTAAGGGGAGGGATCATATGGAGGGGGTCCACTAGACACCAGGCAGTTGTAACTTTTTGGGGGCCATGATCGGTGGGTGTGGGCGGGACCACTAGCCACCAGGGACTAGGTTTCTTTTTTTTATCATATTGGGAAACCTGATCAGCGAATGGGGGTGGGACCACTACCCAGCAGGTACGAGAGGTTTTTTTTCAACATAATGGAACCCATGATTGGTCAGTGGGGGTAAGGCCACTAGCCACCAGGGAGCAGGTTTTGTTTTTTAACATACTGTGACCCTGATCAGTGGGTGGGCATGGGACCACTAGTCACCAGGGCTTTCTTTTTTTAATTTTTTTTTTTATTTTACTTTGGGCCCCCAATCAGTGGGTGAGGGAGGGGCACTAAACACCAGCATTACCATTCAAATAATACAGCTAAACTGTGGATGGAATAAATTCTGAGTTTAGATGTGTTATTCCACAGTTCAAAGAAAAAGTCAGCAGAACTGGGCAAAAATCTGCTGAATACCCTAATTTCACAGATGGCTAAAATTTGAAAAATTGCAAAGTTTTTGACATTTGTTGGAAGTTCAGTGAAAGCAGAATTCACAACTTTCACCCACCCTAATCTAAATACATATGACTACCTGTCTACATGAGGCTAGTTATTAGTAAAATTAGACAAAGGAATCTTACCATAATTCAGATAAATACCAAGAATAGAAAAAAGTATCATTTAGTCATAGACACCAAATTTGCTCCCATATTACATCTTCATTCTTGTCCAAATGGAAAGGAAGATAAACTTTTCCGACAAATTACAAGTGGACTCCCATTTGTATGTGAGATGTTGCTTGGCTGTCATAACATGGTAAACTTGAGTTTAGAAACTCCCTCAAACATAAGGCTATTGAGAAAAGATACTGCACCAGAATTTCTTGTCCCTCGGTACTTGAAACACATGAGCATTTCTTTTTAATATGTCCTGTTGTATTAGAGTTTTGAGACCTATTATTCAGAGAATGGGGTAAGAAATTTCTCCCCATAACATATGAAATGGTAGTATTATGTTTCTTTCCACCTAGATTACACATGTACGGCAAAAACACACTATGTTTGGTATTCACAATGTGCAGATACTACCTATGACAGGCTAGATGTGCTTTCATGCTACAACAGAAGGACACCAGTTAGGGAAATTGTTGCAATTTTGAAAAAATGCTCTGAGAAAATTTCTTTCTGAATATGAGACCTTACCGTTGCCATAATTTACTCACCTGTAGGGCATTGTACATAGATCACCACTCAAATACTCTCCATTTGAATGATCCTGACAGTATTCCAGGGACTCTTGTGCCTTCTCCTCACCCTGCCCTCACTCCTCTGCAGGTCAAGCAGCTTTCTTCTACTGCTTCCCTCCTCTTGAGCCAACTCCCCCACACCTGTCCCTCTCACTTCCTGCTTTTAAATACCAACCAAGATCTATTTCTTCTTCTTCCTGTACCTGCCAACCCACTCCTTGATTCTTCCCCCTTCCCTTCTGTCACTCCCTCCAGTTTAGCCCCACCCTATGTTTCTGCCTTTGACTTCCCCATGGTCAGTCTTCCATTGCTGATTATACTGTCTCTTACCCCAATAGGTGCTGAGCACTTTTCCTGGCAATCTAACGAGTGTCCATGTTTACTGCATGATACATCTGTTGCTGCTTTTACATGTACTATTGCATGTACTTCTCTCATCTGTAAAGATACCAACTGTATCATCTGTAAAGATGCCTTTTTTAATTGTGTATTTTATATTTAAAAACAAATACAACAAATTAACATTTATACAAAAGAAAATACAACCAACTAACTATATCCAAAGAAGCACATGAACTATCAGGATAAAAATAAAAAAACAACAGCAAGCAACCTACTAATAGAAAGAAAAATTGCAATGGTCAAAAACTGAAAAGGAGTTGTTACATATATGTAAACAGTAGCTAAGCTAATGTCAAGTTTGTAAGAAAAATCTAAAAGAGCAATAATAATACTATGACTGTATAGCTAAGGTATAAAGCGTGTGTAATTTATCCCATCTTTTCTCATATATTGGCGGTCTATTATGGTGCTGGCAAAAGTTTTTCCAGGAGAAGATTCTTAATAATTCAGAACTCTTAACATTCAAGTCCTCTTGTCTGACCTCTACCTGACCAACTGGTCTGGGGTCTTCATAGCACCAAACGTGGACTCCGCCCTTATGTCTTTCACCAACACCTATCTCAGAATCAGGGATCAGCATGCCCCTCCCAAAAGACTGCGGCTACGTCAAAGCACCTCCCTTGGTTACCCCTAACCTTATCACTCTCTTCAAATCCAGAGACCAGGCTTGGCTCACTTTCAAAGCCACCTCATATCAAACTGACCTGCTAAAATACAGAACATTAAGAAACGCCTGCACAAAGGAAGTGTTCTCAGTGAAAGCTAATTTCTCACAAGTCACTGAAACAACAACAGGACCTCATCAACAGAGTTCTGGAAGACCTAACACCCCCTCCTAGGTTCTTCCTCCCTTACTGCCCCTGTTTTCTCCAACTCAGTTGACTTAGACCCTACCTCTGCAACCTCATCTATCAATATCTTTTTACAACCTGTGCTCTTCCACCTGGACCCCTGCCCCTCTCCCCTTCTCCTACACACCATTCCCCTTCCACTCCCACCAGCGGTGGTTTCTCCTCTCCCTCATTACTATAACCAAAAGGCCTTAAATCCCTTTAAACATAGTCCAGATGGCCTTGACCCAAAACTACTTAGGATCTCTGCTCCATCAATCGCCCCTCTCTTCACAGACCTATTCAGTCTAGCCATCTCACAATGTGCAGTCTCTAGGTCATAGAAATTGGCTAAGGTCATTCCACTCCACAGGGGTGACAATCCTTTGCTGCCAGGCAACTACAGGCTAGTCTCACTCCTTCCCACTCTCTCCAAAATCCAGGAGGAACTCATCTCCAAAAGACTAATCCCCTTTATGGACACCTCTTCCACTCTAAGTCCCTACCAGTCAGGATTTATGTACATACATTCCACTTCCTCCTTTCTGCTCTGCCTCACTAGCCACATTTATACTGCCATAGACAAAGGCCACCTCATCTTGACAATTTTCATAGATATTGCTAAGGCTTTTGACTCAGGCTCCCACAGTCTTCTATTAAATAAATTAACTTCCATAGGATTCTCCTCCATAAACTGGTTTTCTTCATAACTCTGGGAAAGAAACCAGTACGTTCAATTAGGCCAGTCCAAATCCACCTCCCTCCTCATCCATGCTGGCGTCCCTCAGGGGCCAATTCTTGGTCCTTCTCTTTTTTAATTCTTTGTTAACAACCTTCCCTCATCAAGCACATCCTCGCACATGCATATGCATGCTGACAACACTGTCATCTATGCTTCGGGCCCCTCCCTCCCAGTGAACCAGACTTCCCTACAGGCTGATTTTGAGAACTCCCTCAATTGGTTTGAGGCAAACTTCCTGAAGTGCAGTACAAAAAAAAACTGTTGCCATTGCTTTTAGCACTGCCCAAAGGCTGACAAAGCTCCCCTGCCCCTCCTTCCTTCTATTCCTTGGATGGTGCAAAAATAGATACAGTACAGTCCTAAATACCTGGGGGTCTGGTTAGATCCCAAGTTAGACTTCTCCCAGCACATTGACTCTGTCCATTCCAAACTCCAGTCCAAACTGGGTGCCTTGTATAGGATTAAAGATTGTCTCTTGCTCCCAATCAGTAAAGAGCTCATCACCAAACTAATCCTTCCCATGACAGACTATGCTGACATAGTCTACAGCTCAGCCCCCACAGTCATCTCTCACAAGACTAGACCCCTGTATAATGCTTTTGTCACTTGTATCCAATCTCCCTTTCAAACCCACCACTGCTCCCTGTACTCTGCCATATCCCTCTCCTCTCTCACAAATTGATGCCTTGCTCACTGTGTTGCCTTGATTGGCAAGTTCTGATTTGTGGCTCTCCCCTCCATCTTTGAATCTTTTATTCCCCTCTTCAATTTCAGGCTACTGCCTCAGAAACCACGATTCCCACACCTTCACTCTCCCTCAGCCACACACAGATTTGGGCAAGGTCACATTCTCCTTTAGGCTCCCCGATCTTTGGAATCATCTCCCCCACTCGATCCACCTTACACCCATTCTAACCTCACTCAAAATGCAGCTAAATCTCCTCCCTCCCACTGCAACTGTTCCCTTTCAAACCCCTGATTCCCACTCCCATTCCCACCCCCTCTACCTCTGATTCCCCTTCTGTTTCCACTCCTCTCCCCTCCCTCCTTTCTTCCTCCATCTCACTCTCCCAGCACATCTTGCCCCAATGTGATCCCCTTCCCCCTTTCTCTTCCCCCATCCTTGCACCCCATACCTCTACTTCCTTGCACTGTTCTGAGACCATACTCTTTCATCTACCCTAAACTTCCTCATCAATCCTTTCTGTGGGCATGCCTGAGCTGTCCTAGTATTATGTTTATATACACCTAGTATGCCTAGTTGCCTGGGTCATACATTCATTGTGCCTGTATATATTTACTTTTGCCTATGTAAATATTGTTTATTCTGTATTACAATGCATATTACACTCTGCCCTTGTCAGTTTAAGCTACTTCAAATATGTACCCTGTGTAAACATCTATTACTTGTACATAATGTTTCTACTTTGGTCACTCAGTATTTTGCTTTTTTGCTGCTCTGACTATTATACGACCCTCCCCCCCACCAGTCATACCTGAAATGAGCCTCAGCTCAGTGTACCTTTCCTGATTACACAATTTAAATAAATAAATAAAAATTCATTAAGCCACTCCACATATGTTAAATGGTTCTGATCTCTCCAATGGGTAGAATAATTTTTTCAGTGCCAGTGATATCATGGTTATATGGTATTTTTGCTCATTTGCAGGATTGGCTGAAGATCACCAACAATGCAAATTTCAGGAGTAAAATAATTTTGAAGTCCCAAAAGTGGATCCATCCTGTCCTTAATCTCCATCCATCATTTATGAACAGGAGGATATTCCCAAAAATATGTAACAATATACCTTCTCCAGAGGCATATATAGTACACAGTGGTTGTGGCCCTTCCCATTTTAGCCAGCTTTTGAGGAGTGTAACATAAGTTATGTAAAATAAAGAATTGAGTCAAGCATAGTCTATCTTGTGTTATAGTTAAGTAAAAGGTATTTCCAAATTTTAGACCAATTAAATAAAGTTTCTGGAAAACAATTTTACTAGTATTTACATTAAATTCACAGTTTCTATGAAATTCAATGAGAAGAGCTTGGTATAATTTAGAACCACAGTGGGGTAGAAGTGCCAAAGATTTCAGAGAAGAAAAGAGGGGGTCAAATGTGACTAACCATGTGGAAGAACCCATGTGCTGTGAAACTGCATGCTTAAGTTGAAAGTATTTGAAGGCCATATTGTTGACTAGAGTGAGTTGATCCCAAACTTGGGCAAACGGAACAAATCACCCCTAGTGTAACAAATCAGTGAGGGAGATAGTGTCAATGTTCAGGAGCCAACCAGGTGGAATAGGCTTGCCACCAATTTTGAAATTAATGTTTTTCTTTCAAGGGGCTGTGCTGCTGCATCTCTAGATAAGTTAAGTGACAGGGATGCAAACATTTGCCTATGTATTAAAAGGGAGATTTTAATGACTTAGTACTATAAATAGGACTGAAGATTTATATATCTGCCATTCAATATGGATGCGGAGAAAGTCCACAGGAGCAAATTTGTTCCAATTCAATGTTGAGCCATAAGGGAGTATAATAGTTATGTGGAACAGGTTCCATTGAGTGAAACCATTGGAAATATTTATTTAAATGTATGGCCCAATAATGCATTCTAAAATCTAGTAGTTGTAGACCTCCTGAGCTTTGGATACCACCAATTTAGCATATGCCTGACAAGGTGATTTTCTGGCCCAAATAAATGTGGAGATCATAGAGTGTATCATTTGAAACCACTTTATAGAGAAAAACATTTAACATATGTAAGGGACAGAATAATCTGGGAGGACATTAATTTTAACTATGTTTATTCTACCACAAATAGTGAAAGATAAGAGGCCCCACCATTCTAAGTCTGCCCTGATATTAAATGTTTATTAAGAGGCATGACTACTGTTTTATTTATATTTAGTTTATAGTTAGAGAGACAACCAAAGCAATCAATCGTGTCTAGTATAGCAGGAATGGCCACTACAGGGTGTGTTACATGAAACAAAATATTGTCAGCATCAACAGAGAGTTGATTTGAAGTGGGAATCCCTGAGATAAAAGGATAAATTTAATATTTAGGATTAAAGGTTCTAAATATAGATTAAAGTAAATGTGTGATATATAATAAATACCACTTTGGGCTCCATAGCCTGCTACACTGGGGCGATATCCCTTCTGTGTAAAAATTTAATTTTTACTCACTCAGTAAAGTGTGGAAAGGGATCGTAATTCAGTTTGAACTATGAGCCAGCTGATCCTTCCCACTTCTGGTATGCCTGCTCTGCCCTACACTCCCTGTTTTGTGATGTTTTAACCAGGAGAGCATGGGACACCTTATACAAGTCTGTGGGCTTAATTTCAAAATGTTTTACAGCACTTCAGTGTACCTTTGCATAAACCGAAAGACACTGCTCAACTAATAGGGTCTACTAGTTGAACAGTGGCTTTCAGTTATATGCAAATACACCAATCTGTAAAAAACATAATTCAAATGCCCCATAGACTAGTATAAGCAATATACCTGTTCTCTCCTGATTAAGTGCACAAATGGGGAAGCACGGGTGGTAGCAGGTATACCAGGAAGTGGAAAGGGATCATCTGACTCACAGTTTGGACTAAATTACGATCCCTTCCCACACTTTACTGAGTGAGTAAAAAATTTAATTTTTCACACAGAGGGGCTGTCGCAACCCCTGGGTACTGGGCTATGAAACCCAAAGTTGTACATCACAACATGTCTTTAAACAGGAGCATGGAGAGGGGACAACCCTGTCTGATGCCCTCTGAAGAACAAAAGACGAGGACAAAACTCCATTGCAATATATTCTAGTGCTGTGTCAGTCATAAAGTATTTGTAGCCATTTAACAAATGTGTGTGAAAACCAAACTTGTCTAATACAGAAACAAAGAGGGCCAGAGCTACCCCATCAAATGTTTCTCAGCACCAGGGATATAAGGCCCCTGGGCAGTCAAATCCTTGGACACTGAGAAAATGGGTCAGTTTACATTGGTGGTCCAACACAGACCTAGCAGGCATAAATACCACCTCTTCTAGACCAATAAGATGACCCCATACTTTGTTAATACATATAGCAAGAATTTTACAAAGTAGTTTCAAATATTGATTCATGAAAGATATTGGATGATAGTTAAAGACTCATTCTAGAGCTTTACCTGGTTTAGGTAACAGAACAATAAGGGCCTCTGCTAGTGAAGCATCGGAAATACCATTTTCTAAAATGTCAGTGTAGACTTGGGTTAAAAGAAGGGCCAGTTCCTGAACTTATGTCTTATAAAAATTGGAAGTGAAGCCATCTGGGCCAGGGGCTTTGTCCAATGTCCACGAGTCAGTAGTCGTAATAACTTCCTCAAGGAAAAATAGGTTGGGTTAGTTCACATTGTTGAGCTTCAGTTTGAGTAGAGAGAGGGATTATAGTTTAATAATCAGTAATGGCATCTGAAATGGTGGAGAAGGAGAGAGTCACTACAAAGTTTTGTAGTATAGATAAAATTCATGAGCTATAGTTCTGAGGTGGGACTGAATAGATCTGCCATGGACTATACATGTGGAATAAGCCTAGAACTTTCTTGCTTGGGAAGCCAAAGGGCCATTAATTTTCCAGCTTTTTCTCCTTCATCTACAAATTTAGACTTTGTTTTATATATGGCATATTCTGCATGGTCTCTTAACAGGTCAATGTATTGATCTCTCAATGCTTCTAGCTCCACTTTCTGCATATCTGTAGGTGAGTTAACCTTCTCCAGACTTCTATTTGCGGATAGCAGGAAAGATAATTTTTCTGATGCAATTTCTTGTGCTTAGTGGCTATACGAATAAATTCTACCTTAGCATAGCTTTGCACACAGCTCACTCCATTTCTCTCCATCTAAGAGTACCCCAATTCTTATGAATAAAATTGTTGCTCATTTCTCTCATATGTTTAACCACATAATCATCTTTTAGCAACTGGTTATTAAGATTCCAGCTGGTATCTAATTCAGAATTAGAATCACAGGACTGGTACAGCTAAACCACAGAGGATCAGATAAATACTCTTGGGGCTATGTCACAGGAATAAAGACCAAATATAAAAGACCAACTCAAAAAAAAACAAATCAGCCTGGAGTAAGAGCAGTGAACTGGTGAGAAAATGTATAGTATTTAAGTGTAGGATTAAGGATCCTCCATGGGTCATATAAGCCTAGGGAATCTATCATATCATGCAGAGAATGTTGCACTGGGAAAGCCCTGCTGAGATTTAGGGTTCCATCCAGGTCATGCCTCGAGGTAATATTCCAGTAGCCCTAAGGAGAATTGGTAAGTGAGCAAATGGGACAAGTGTGGTAGCCAATTCTACAAAAAGGAAGGGTGTCTGCATTAGGACCATAAATACTACCGAAGAGAACCTCTGTCTGTCCAAGACACCCATGTACAAAAACATACTGACTCTAGGGGTCTATTACAGTGTCCACAAGGGTAAATGGTACAGATGAGGTAATCAAAATAATCACACCTTTTTGTCTGACACTATCTTCCACCCCATAGATTTGCCCAATATAGTCTCTGCAGAAAAGTGTACTCTCTCTCAGAAGCCAACAATGTGTTTCATGTACGAATGAAAGCAGAATATACACCAAATGCTTTGTGAGTTGATAGCTTTTAATCTTTGACCTTGTTTCTCTGACATTCCAGGTTGCAAACTTGAACCTAGTTAACATCTACCCTGAAAAAATGAGATAATATATCACCTATACCAAAGAACCAAAGCAGAAACATTATGAAAATTGCATAGTGCAATCGCTATACCCCACCCACCTCCCAAGAACCCACAAAACAAAAAGGAACTGTGAGAAACAATTGTAGCCCAGTTGGGTACTATGAGTACCCCGTCCTCAGACTCACTCTTGCAGCCAGGTCCCTGAAGGTTCCCCCAGAAGGGGTTCGGCTAGCCCTGGTGGTGTAAATGGATTACTACAAAAAATGTGGTAGCCAGGTGCCTCACATTACCAATAAATGAAGTAACAGCTGTTTGAATAAAATAAAGAAGTGGTATATCCACTGCACTAGATGAGCATCAAAAGAATCGTGTCCTGGAGCAATATTCCATATTTCTAATATTTCTCATATATTCTAAAGGAAAGTGGTGCTCTCCTGAGCACAGGCATTTCTGCCCTAAGAAAAATCAAAGTTTTTAAGTTGACAGTTCATCAAAGTAGAAACAGAATACTGAAAGTTAATATAAAGAGGATAACAAAAGGTTCTGAAAAATGAAACTAGAGGGGAAATCTAATAAACAAATGAAAAAGGATACTCAGAGAAATAGAAGATTCATACTAGCTTAGCAAAATTAACAGAAAAAGAGCCTAAAGAAAGAAAAGAATGAAGAGAAAGCTAAAAAGGAATGCATTGCTAATAGTTGAGAAAAATTAAAATACAGTAGAAGCAGAGATGAAATACAAGAAATGAGAGCAGGAAGAAAAGTTAGATGCGGAGGAGAGATAACCAAACCCACCTAAACTGGTGATTTAATGGTGAATGTGAAATAGAAAGTCCTCAATAGTGAATAAAAGATCCACCCTACTAATGTGACAACAGTGGACACATCTAGTAAGCACATAGGAGTGAAACAAGAAAAGTATTAAAATGTCTGAACATCTGGAGGCACAGTACATAGGAAAGAAAAGACAGACGGCCTCTCGATGGGAGTGTTTTGTGTCCCTCAGCATCAGAGAGCAAGAACCAGGAAAACAAGCTCTAGCAGAGCCACTACAACTAAGAATGCATTAACTAGATAAGGTGTTTGTGGGCTTAAACATAACCATTTATTTATTTATTTAAAAAATATCAGATTTACAAACCTTTGAGTCTGAGACTCATTTACAAAGGCACCTCGTCAAAACTAATACAAAGACAGCACAGTTAAGTCCAAAAACAATGGCTCGGAGAGCAGACATTTATAACAATCATTCACTGGAGATACATGGGTAGCAGTAGATAAACAGATTACGTAGTTTAGGCACACATGCACCACATCAAGAAGACCAAAGCAGTTCAAACAATATGCAATAGCTAAAGCAAATAGGCATCAGGAGTCAAAGAGAAGCCCAGAGTGTTCACATGATAGCTGTTGCATACACTAACTGAATCAAAGTATAGTACATTGAGAAAGGGCATATTTAAGCAATAAGGTATGACAGGGTGTGTGTTATCATGTAATAATATCACTCCTAGGGTGGGTTGAAGCATGAAGTGAAGCCAAGTACTGATTTATTTATTTGCACATATTTATTTGATCCACTGGATCAGCAATATTTGCACAAGCTGTGCCCAGTGCAGATTTTACAGCACTGGTGCTTGTCAGGTGATCTGGGTTTTACTCATACCACACTGCATATGGCTTAGTGATATACTGTACAGATGGCTGCAGAGTCTAACCCATTGAAGGTTGAAGTTTCAGAAAACCATTATGCTACAAATATCAAGACTCACTCCCTCCCTCACCCTCCAGTCACAATGAATCCTCTACCAAAGTCATACTTAAATACTGCTGCCTCTACATCCACATCAGTAAGCTTTTAATGCCAACATGCTTCTTCTACAGCTGTGAGTTAAACTCTTTATTTAAAAACATTTTGTTGAGAAATTTCTGTTTTAGTCTATCCATGGTCAGGAAAAATGAATTTGTAAAAGAAACCAAACTCCCCATTTACCAGTTCATTGAATCATGATACAGCATATTATGAATTTTTCAGATTCTCTGTGCAACCTACAGTAAGCCAAACAGAAATTAGACACAAATGCTTACCGATTTGCAAATGAAGCAAATGTGGTTATTATCATTCAGTTGTAAACACCTATAGTCACAGCCAGGATTCACATTGCTAGACTCTGGGTAAGTATGACAAGTTTCCTAAATACTGGTAACTTATCCAGCTGTGTTCTGCTTGTGTGTGTGTGTGTGTGTGTGTGTATGTGTCTAAACATGTAACTTTCTATAGTATATCGTATAGCACTGTGAATCCTGGCTGCAGTGTTTTTTCTCTGCTGTGGCTAAGCAAGACACTTTAACAAGACACTGGCCTACTGTAGGGGTTATTAGACATCCAACAAAATGGTACGCTGTGAAGACTAACTTGGAGAAGATGCAATAAAACAAACTTGAATGACAGCCCCCAGATGCCATATAACACCCAGGGAAAATTAGAAAAACTCATCTAACAGCCTAGGCAGAAACAAAACACTGGATTGAAGTGAGAATTCAAAACTGGTAGTAATACAAATATTTCTGATTTTAACATGCAGTTTTCCTTTAAGAAGCTTCAGTAGACTATAAATAGTAACCCAGAACTGCCTGCCTGAGAATGAAGTTGGTATATTATTTGGAAAAAGGAAGGCTAGGTCTCTTGCTATGCAATGTCCCGTACAGTAACACACTGACTGCTCTTATGATGGTAGTGTCAAATGTTGTGAGGTGCCATGGGGAACTTGTTATGCAGAGAGTTCCAGGAAGTGTTTAACCCATTCTACTTCTAATAGGCATCCGTACTATCCGTTTGTGCAAGTCAACTCCACTTCTCAAACTTAAAAAGAAAAATACACTTCATCACAGACTGTGTTTACCAAGCACTGTGCCCATGATTAAAATAATTTGAACCCATCCCCCCAAAAATGTGCCCTCACATGAACATGCATGATTTATCTGTAAAGACAATTAAAAAAAGTATTTCTAAATGCATTACTAACACCAATACTTTCAAAGTTATCTGTAAAGACAATTAAAATAATGTATTTCTAAATGCATTAGTAACACCAATGCTTTTAAGATATTGAAACTACTAAAAAGACAAACTATATATATCAATAGATAGAATATGGTAAACAAATATTGTTAATCCTAAAAGCTGAACTTTGTTTTTAGTATATAAATGTTTAAGAAATGCCGGAGCTGTCTATTTTCCTTAGTTTTAGACACTTCTTAGTCTTTCCTTTAGAGACATCAGGTGACTTTGATAATCATTTGTTCCAAGGGTTTTTAAGTCAGTTTGAAGGCATTTTAAGTATCTCCTGTTGTAGTCCTTAACCAAATGCAGGGAACTCCACAAATTGCTCTGTTCCTTGGTCCACATCCCAAACATGTGAGTCTTCTTTCAGGATAATAGATCCACCTCATGCCCCTCCCACATGAATAAAAAAAGGTGGGATGGATCTTTTGAAACTTTTGGGTGGAGGTGGGGTGAACCTGTATTTCCCCAAAAACAATGCTGCCTCCCACTACTCAGGTTCCAGTTCTTGTACCACCCATTTAAGAAAGAAAATAGTACCCGCAACCACTGACTAACGTAAAAGTGTATTTATTTGAGGCGTAAAACATTTCTTTGAGAAGGGTAAGACGGAGGAGACTATTTACACCTTCAGTCAGTTCCACAGACAGAAAACATGACATCACTGTTTTTGTACATGCAATACTCCTGTAGGCTCCCCCCACAGTTGTAAAAAATGCACACAAAAGACTTCTCGAGTCAGCATGTGAGGTAGTAAAGGGTCCATTGGTTATGTCCATAAGTTCCCAAGTCTAAAGATGAGCAGCTGAAAAAAAAATGCAGTGTTCAGGAAAGAGGACCTCATCAAGCAAATGCTCAAAAGATTTCTCATTTCTGCATGCGAGATGGTGAAAAGTCCGAAAGTTGTGTCCTCAGGTTCCCCATTCCTATGGCGGACAGTTCAAAAAATCACTGTGCTCAGAAAAACGAGACAATCAAATTAGGTAGCATCCCCCACACCCCCAAAATGCACTCCACTCGTAAAGAGACGTGAAACAATCCATGGGAAGTATTACAGTACTCCTGCTCCGATCCAGTTGATCAAAAAACGAATATTTAACACCTGTGGCAGGGAGCCAGCTCAGGAGCATCCGATTTCTAGCCTGCCCTCACCTGACCTCTGTATAGATGCTTTTTGTTACTCCCATTCATTTGTATTCTGAAATACATTTAGGCTATCTAATTACTGTTCTAAGACATTGTATGTTTATCCTCTGTATTCCCTGCCGAATTGGTACACTGGAAATGAGCCTTGACTCAGTGTGCCTTTCATGATTACCAAATTTTAAATAAATAAATACATTGTTTTCATTCTTCCTGCATTGTATGTATGATTAGGGACAATTACAGATATTTTGTAATAACATTTTGTTACATTTGAAAATGCACAATGGGGGGCGTGTTACACTACTGTACAGTTATGTATATTTTACTTATCACTATGTGATCTGTGCATTATGATTTTATATGCACTGTAACACTGCTTTATCTTTCTTAATAAAACAATTCCCCTACTGTTTTTGAGAAGTGCCATGGTATCTTTAACATCCACCTGAGCAACCACCAGAACAGGTAGACAGGACCTTGTTTTTTTTTTTCTATGACAGTTTTTTGTTTCCCCCTTGGCGGGCTGGGCGGCTGTATCAACCTGGTCCCCAGTTCATTCGGCCTTCCCGTGTTTTTACCATTCCTCTTTTCCAAGACCAGGCAGGCTGCCAGTGCTGGGTGTGTGTCATGGTGCCTATCCCCATTTTTCTTCCAGATTTTCTCCCAGTGTATGGCTGGATGTGCAATGAGTGTGTGCACACTCCACCCTAGAGGAGGTGCCCTCAGCACTCCATATGCCAGCTCTTCCCAAAGCTACATTACCATGCATGCACTGCAATCTGGATACCTCAGGTGTCAGTCAAGCGTTGGATCATAGGAGCCCTCCCCAAGGGAAGAGAACCTTCCTATGGATGCTCAGTCATCCTTCCCAGCCGAGATCTCAAGTGACTTGAGTCCATTTCTGAACTTGGGTTGCCGATGTGGCAACAGGGAGGCATAGATGCTTCAATCTGCCATGCCACTGGACCCTGACAAGACCTCAGTTTAAGGTCTCATCTGAAAGAGGGCACCTCAAAAGTTCAGCCCCCCCCAATGCTGCACTACAGTGTCAGTATTGGGATTTACCCCAGGTTCCTGACGTATGGCTGGAACCCACAACCTTTTGATCTTCTGGCCTCAGAGGTGAGTGTGCAACCTGTTGATCCACCAACACAGCATAAATCGAAGACACCCTCATACAGAACAAAAACGGCAGTGTCTGCACTCACCCAAATCTCTAGGAATGAAGCCGTGGTGAAAAAGCAGGCTTGCTTATTTATTTACTTTTGAAAACAGGCACAGTTTTATGTTTTGGAAGCTGCATGCAGCAACATACAACCCCTATCTGCTGAGTTACTGAGTTAAGCTAAACAAATGATAATGATTACAAAGGAGATGAAATTGTGTGAAGAGCTCCTTACAAAGCTGCCCCCCCCCCATCACTGCTGGTACAGAAAGACTAAGGAAAATGGAACCTGAGAACACTGAGGACATCAACATTTCAAGCTGCTAGGCACAGCTTTTTGAAGCTTTAGCTGATCAGTGAGCACCTGGTTGGGGATGCATTTATACCCATGTATAAAAGTTACCCATTGACATTGTGGAGCAATACAGAAAAAGGGTTATCTGATGGGAAGTTAAGAGATGGTAAGGGTGATACTGGGAACGGAGTGGAGACTAGAGCATCTGCAAGTATGGAATTTTGGGAATACAAAGATGGAATTTTTAGGTCTTTTTCTGTCTTTCACTTTTCCGTGTTTCAGGACCCCACTGAAAATGAGACTTTGCAGCTCAGCTGGAATATTCTGAGTAAATGCAAGATAGCAATTGGGAAACTAGCCTCCAATTGAAAATGATTTATTGCATGTCAGTTGCACCCAGGTTAAATGCAGTATGAACACAAAAAGCAGGACCCCACTGAAAATAAGATGCAGCATTTTTGCTCAGTTACATTGTGAAAACTGGTGAAGCCATGACCCTACCAAAACTGAGATAGTACATCTGTATGCCCCCCTCTGACCTGTGTCTAGGGGCCTGATATTAAAAGGGGATGGAGGGGGTACCAGCAATGTAGACCATCCGTAATCAAAAGATAAAGATGGACATCCCTGAAAGAAGAAACACAGGTTCTCAGACTGCAGGCTTGATAGCAGACAAGCCAACTCCACACTGCAGGGGGGAAAGCGAGTACCAAACCTGAAAGGCTGTGCTGGGGGCAATAGCCAGTTAGAAAGCAGCACAATTCATTTCAGAAATGAGGGACCACACCGATAAAAAACTAAATTAATTAATCTTACAACTGAAACAACAGCTCCCAGGAGCTGGGGGTACATACCGGGGGCAGGCATGCAAAATGGTGGTGAATAGCCATGGCATATAACTTAAGGCTGAGAAGGCCTATGAACTGGACCTCAAAAACAGAGCTAGGAGGCTCAAAAGATGGGCAACAGAAACCAAGAGTAGGACACAGGACCCTTCATAGACAAACGCTGCGGCCTACCCAAACCTGACAGCAGCTCGACTACTAAACCCACTCAGAAACAGGAGCAGAGGGCACAAACAGCTGCAATATCTACTTTCCACCCTACCTGCAATACAAGGCCTCAGAGCAAGTCCCCGGCCATCCCTGGACCTTGACAAACACAGGGAACTGGGGCACAGCCACGCTCCTTTTTCTGGCTCCCCACAGGCTATCTGAAAAAGGTGGAGTGCCACACTGGGTAGGGCTGGAGGGCTGCCACCATCTCCACACCCCATGCCACAGACTGCCACCACTGCGACATCCCCATCGACTACTGGCCTACATACCTAGACCAGGCACATCCTGCCTCGGTGCTGTGGAGCACAAGGTGGGGACCTCCTGCATCAACTCCTACAATTGACTGTCTGCAGCTCCCAAAACAGGCCTAGTCCCACCACTGCAAGGCCCTGCACCACCCACAACCACAGCAGAGCACTTACAGTTGCCGAGTCACCAAGACCTGAATCACGGGCCAGGGTTTGAACCATGGCCCAATGTAAAAGGTGTCTATCTCTCAAACGGCCTCCCCCCGACATTCCAAAATACTATCTAATTTACCCAAAAGGCCCAGCCCAAAACTCCACCCAAGGACAGAGATCTGGCGTATACATGCCATAAAAGGTAAAACGGGAGGAGGGGGTGACTATAGTAAGCCATCCCCGGGGGGTTACACATCTAAGCTTAGCTGTCATGTTTAAATACATTTTTGTAAAGATGGGTAAAAGCAGGACCTCACTGAAAACAAGAAAATTCAAAAGCAGCCATTGTTGGCTGTAGCCAACTCTTGTTTTCTAATGCTGCTTGCTGACAGCCTTCTTAAATGAATGGAGGAGCAATCTATGCATTAGTGAGTAATGATAAGCAGACTGAGAGTTCGGTGGGGCATAATGGCCTTTTAGGTAGGGCTGGGAGAGCATCTGACTATGCTATCAGGATGCAGGAGGGTGCTGGCAGGATGCCAACTGGGGATTTACATATTAATGTAACTGTATGGTATGAGAGCTGTAAGGTGGAGGGCAGGAGATGATTTTTGGCAGGTGTAGCCATGCAATTAACCTGACTTCCAGGGGTGGGATATTTGTTTTCTCCACTACGTCAGTGTCAGTTACCCTTCTCTGGCCTTGGACACCCACCAAGCCCCATTCACCCCTAGCCCACCACCACCACCACCAGCACAATTTCTATGGGCAGGGGAATTCATGATGTGGGGCCCAAGTACAAACATAGAAGTTGACGGCAGATAAGGACCACAAGCCCCGTCCAGTCCTCCCATTTTTTCTACTTTATGAATGTGCCATAGGCCTTTTTACTCTGTCAATGGCCTATCTATTCATACTCATCTGTATTGCACCCTTATGCCTATTCCATGCCTGTCTGAAGCCCTGCACTGTATTCATATCTTCTACTTCCTGAGGTAGGCCATTCCATGCATCCACCATCCTTTCTGTGAAAAAGAACTTCCTCACATTACCCCTTAATCGGTCTCCCTCCAATATCATGCAATGTCCTCTTGTGCTGCTACTTTTGTGTTTGTTTACACATGCGCAAGAGACACCTTGCTTCAGTAGTGGGTGGTGGAGACATGGCAGTGTTGTGGCAAACAGCAGCAGTCCATTTTGGGGCTGGTCTCTGCCACAGCGAATAGAGGAGCATGCTGTTGATGACGGCAGTTAATGAGCATGCCACTATGCTCAAAGAAATTGACTGCTGCAACCAGGGAGTGCCCCGTCACTACACAATCAGCTGTGTTTTGGGGGCGGTCCCCAACTGCAGCATTCAATTACAACTGCATTGTCTGGTGTCTCCTTTCAATAAACATGGTGATGGCTTCCCTGTCAGCCTCTCACAGTCCCCAGGAAGCCGATGGACGGCCGCAGCCTCTCACAGTCCCTGGTGAAGACGACAGGGGTGCCCAATCCCCCTGTTGGCATGCCCCCTCTCCAGTTCATTTGCTGACGGAGTAGCCCAATCCCTGTTGGCATGATGCGCCCCTCCCCCACGTTTGTTGTGTGCCAAGGGGGTGCCCAATCCTCCTCAGCTGATGTACTCTTCCCCCCCCAAGCACACTGTATGGGCAATGGGGAGTGCCCAGTCCCCATTGGCTCCACTCCTCCCCCCAAATAAACTTCCAGGTGGCACACTGGGAGCTCACCCCAGCGTGCCAAAAGTCTTGCATCGTCTTTAAAAAAAAAACTGTAAAAAAAGAAAACAGTCCCTCGTTGAGTCTCTTGCCCCCCCCCCAACTCGCACCCACCCTCGTACCCCACCTCCGTAACCTCCCCTCACCCCATACTTACCTCTGGAGCCTGGCACAATGATCTGCAGTGGACCGGGAACACATCTGCACTCTTCAAAGCCGACCACGAACTGAAGAAATGCCGGTAAGCTGTATAATGGCATAAATGTTTTTTTTCAACTTATGTGGATATCTTGCCCATTTTTTTTGACTTTTGGCATCAAATTTTCAACATGGGTTTCATGGGACACCTCCTTATGAATTCAGTCACTGTCATGGCGTTATTCGGTCCCAAAAGGTGATTTTGGTGTCACTGAGCGGAATCACCTTTCAGGACTCATTAACAAAATGACAGTGTCACTGTTCATGAGGTGGGCTCTCAAAAAGCCTATGTTGCAAATTCGGTGAAAAAATTCCAAAAAATTACTGTGTTATGAGTGTGCATTGCACAGTTTCCATGCACACTTGTAACTTCGCGAATTTGTAATGTATTCACTCCAGATTTTCAACATTTGCATTTTTTCACACCTCCTTATGAACAGTTCAGCTGTCATTTTTTACATCCTGGCTGAAATGTGTTTTTGCATGTCCGGTGCAGAATTGTGCAGTCGCTGTGGGAAATCAGTGTTCAAGACAGATTAAGAAAATCACTGTAACACTGACTATTAACAAAGGTCCTAAAATGCCTATGTTGAAAATTTGGTGAAAAAATTCCAAAAATTCCAACGTTACGGGCGTGCATTGCACATTTTCTACCCACGCTCGTAACGTCGTGAATTTTTCATATTTTCACTCCAGATTTTCAACATTGCCATTTTTCCACACCTCCTCATGAACAGCACAGCTGTCATTTTTCACATCCTGTCCAAAATGTGTTTCCGCACCTGTGGCATCAAATGGCATAGTTGCTGTGCGAAATCACCTTTCAGGACTGAGCAATGAAATGAAATGATAATGCCACTGTTCATGAGGTGGGGTCCCAAAAGGCCCATTTTGAAAATTTGGAGTGAAAATACCAACAAAAGCCTGGGGCATTAAGGTTTCCAACCATAATGCCCATCCTGTAGAGACTGACTGGTGTCAGGGGTGTGACTTGGGTTCATCGGCCATAATGCTCATGGCATTCTACTCCCACCCTACAGCCACTGAGAGGCATCAAGGTGTGACTTGGGGTCTTCAGTCCTAAAGTTCACCCCATTCTCTTATACTGCACCCATCTCAGCTTATTTCCTTATGAAATGGGTTGAGCATAAGGGCTGAAGACCCCAAAGCACACCGCAACACCTGTAGGTGTCTGCAACGTGAGGTAAGGTGGAATGGCATAAGCATTATAGCCGACGACCCAAAGGCACACCCCCAGCGCCTTTCAGTGTCGGCATGGTGGGGATGGGGGTTGGCATTAGTTCAATACTGCCATTCCTATTATGCATCTCTCTAACTCCTGCACTAGCAATGCCAATGCCAGCAAGCAAACATTTAGCATTGTCAAATGCTTGTTCTTATCTTGAAACATGTTAGACTCTTTCACCTTGTTAATGCCCATAAGATGTTTGAATGTTTCGATCATATCACCTCTCTCCCTCCTTTGCTCTAGGATATACATATTGAGCTCCCTTAATCTGTCCTCATATGTTTTCTGATGCAATCCCTGCACCATTTTGGTTGCCCTTCTCTGGACTGCCTCCGTTTCGTTAATGTCCTTGTGCAGGTACAGCCTCCAGTACTGCACGCAGTACTCTTTCACTTTGTTAATGCCCTTAAGATGTTTGACTGTTTCGATCATATCATCTCTCTCTCCCTCCTTTGCTCTTGGGTATACATATTGAGCTCCATTAATTTGTCCTTATATGTTTTCTGATGCAGTCCCTGCACCATTTTGATTGTCCTTCTCTGGACTGCCTCCATTTTGTTAATGTTCTTATGCAGGTACAGCCTCCAGTACTGCATGCAGTACTCCAGATGGGGAATAACCAGCATCTTGTAAAGAGGGATTATTACCTCCATCTTACAACTTGTGATACCCCTACTAATACACTCCAACATCCCTCTAGCCTTATTTACTGCTTTAGTTGTCTGCTTGGATGATTTCAGGTCATCTGTGATGATGATGCCCAAGTCTCCTTCTTCCATTGTGACTGCCAGCAACTCCCCTCCCAACCTATAGGTAGCTTCAGGGTTTCTCTACCCATGCACATGATCTTGCACTTCTTTGCTTTAAACCCCAGTTGCCACTGTTCTGACCATTTTGCCAGTTTTTCCAGATCTCTTCTCATTCTGCTCAAGCCCAAGTGTTCCCAAGCCATCATTCTGCCTGAACCAGGGTTCTTCTCCCTTTGTTTGCAGTTCCCTTCAACCTTACCCCCACCTGCACAATTATGCTACCATCCTTCTGTGTTGTTCTCAAACACCACAGTTAACCATTCTACCGGGGTCAGTGTGGTGCCAGTTATCATGCCATCTCCACCACAAGGTGAAAAGTACTGCCAGTGGTAGCACTGTTTCCCAACCTTGCCACCTACCTCATGTGCCCCAAGTCAGCTCATGAACTTTAGTCACACAGAAGCATAATGCATGTCTGCTAGACAAACACATATCCTGATTAGAGATACTGTTCATTACTGTGACCCAAATAAGGAGTAACCCATTGTTTGTGGTATTCAGGAATTAATATTCCTAGCCTTACAAGATATGCTCAGGTCCTCATTTTATGGGAGCACAAGAGATACTTGCAGAATACTGATGCTAAGGCTTCACTGGAGAAGAGAGAAACATAAGTGTTCATGCACTCAGGGCACTAGAAATGGTGCTAACTTGGAAACAACACACTTAAGGCACTGGGAAACTGCACTCATGTCAAAAAGTGGCCATGGTTCTATGCACTTCTGTTTTGCTGCATTAAACTGTGAGTTTTACTACTGCTTGTCTCTTGAACTTACTTTTTGACTCGAGTGAGGCTTCTCACTTTTTTCAGTCCACTGGGGAAGATTTTGCCCTGGTCAGGGCAGGACCAGTGAAGCTATTGGTTGCTGTCATAAGGCTTTCTGTGCTGCTCCTCTTCAGCTGAAGTACTGCAGTTCATCCTTTTTGTTGGTTGAAATTGCATGTACAGCCACTAACCACTGGCCCACACCTGTCTCACTTACTAAGCTGATATTTAAGTAACCCTTGCAGTGGTTATCCCTGTTTGCTTAACCTCTAACTCCCAGGCATTGAGGCCTGCTTGAAAACCCATATCTCAGAGCCCATTGTCTCCTGTTGATGTTGTGGAATCCTCCATGAACTCCCTCAAATGATGCTGTAAGGTTTTATACCTGATTTTGCTTGGATCCTGATAAAATACCTAGGCCCAGATATTCAAACTGCGCCAGGCTGCGGCGCAAGCCTGGGCACAGTGCAACTTGACTGCACAGGGACATTGACTTGGCAATATTCAACGGAGCTGCGCCATGGCACAGCATCATTGAATATCACACCCTGGCCACCCACAGTGCACATGGTGCAGTGGCACTGCGCCAGCGCAAGTGGCCAGAGTGGAGCAGGGGCATGCGCTAGTGCAAGTTCCATTGCTCTATGTGCAGCAACTGCGATATTCAAAAGTGTACATGCAAATGGAGCCATAATGTATGCAAGGTGCAAATGGGGCCATTTGCATGTCATTATGGCCCCATTTGCATGCAGGTGTGCCGATCCCTGGCGACTTGCACCTGGCGCCCTGCCAGGCAGCAGCCATCGGGGACTGATACCCCCTGCAAGCTGGGCTATGTGCCCCGATCGCGGGCTTAAGTGAAAAAAACATGAATCCAATATCCCTGGTGGTCCAGTGAACCACTGTCAGCCCGATCACGGGCATTTGTATTAAAAATACATGAAATCCAATATCCCTGGTGGTCCAGTGGACCGCTGTCAGCCCAATCGCTGGCTTAAGTAAAAATAACATGAATCCAATATCCCTGGTGGTCCAGTGGACCACTGTCAGCCTGATTGCAGGTTTAAGTAAAAATAACATGAATCCAATATCCCTGGTGGTCCAGTGGACCGCTGTCAGCCCGATCGCGGACATTTGTATTAAAAATACATGAAATCCAAGTGGACCCCTCCTACCTGCCCACTGGACCCACGCCCTCCCCGGTCAGCGGCGGGCAGCAGCACCACCCTCCTGCCACCTACCGCCCACCGACTGACACCGTGGAAGTAGGGCTGTAGGTCCATTGGTCCTGGCGTGAGCCAATGGGCGTGCAGCCTACCATACTACACATTCCAGATATGTGAATGGTCCCATTCACATATCAGGTAATAGTATAATTACAGGCTGCATGCCCATTGGCTCATGCTGTGGACCAATAGGCATACAGCCCACCTACAGAGTCAGTCAGTGGGCGGCGGGGCAGCAGGTGAGTGGGTGCTGCTTCCCGCCACTGACTGGAGGGAGCAGGTGGTGGGGCTTAGTGGGCGAGGGGAGGGTGGTCCAACTGGACCACCGGGATATTGATTTCATGTGTTTTTAATATAAATGCCCGGGATCGGGCTGTCAGCGGTCCACTGGACCACCAGGGATATTGGATTCATTTTATTATTACCTAAGCCCGCGATCGGGCTGATAGCAGTCCACTGGACCACCAGGGATATTGGATTTGTGTTATTTTTACTTAAGCCCGTGATCGGGCTGACAGCAGTCCACTGGACCACCAGGGATATTGGATTAATTTTATTAATACTTAAGCTCACGATTGGGCTGACAGCGGTCCACTGGACCACCAGGGATACTGGATTCATTTTATTTTTACTCAAGCCCATGATCAGGCTGACAGCAGTCCACTGGACCACCAGGGAGTTTTGAGGGTCATTTTTGTACATATGCCTGTGATCGGGCATGGGGGGGCACTGCCAGGTGCAGCCGGAGCTCGTGTGGCCACCCATACAGGTGGCAACTGCCGTGTTGCCCCCTTCAATATGGCAGCTCACCTGTGGGTGCGCAGTCGTTGTTCCTTTTTTTTTTGGATCAACTGTGTGCGTCTCAAGTATGGGCTGTGCATGCATGGACTCAGCACATCCCGGGCTGAATATCAGGATGTGCAGAGTATGCATGGACACGCCCCCCTACCTGCGCTGCATACATTACTGATGCGCTCCGGCGCGTAGGGATCAGCTGCCAGGCACAATTCCCATTTGAATATCATGCGGGGCACATTAGTGGGTTATGATGCAAACACTGTTACGCTCAACCCTTTTGAATATCTGGGCCCTAGTGCCCAATGCTTGGTCTCAGTCATGAGCAGTGAAAAATAGGTGGCTTGCACTTGTAAATTTGTGATGGCATCCAAAACTGTAATTAGTTCCTGCACCTCTGTCATCTTTCTCCAGTGAAAACTTCAAGAGAGTTCCTCCACCTTCAAATGATGGAAGGATAAAGACTTGGGCTATGAGGGTCCAGGTCGCTGTACCTGTGTGTAATTACTGCTAGGCAAAGCAGTGTTTTTAAAGTGCTTTTAGACTGTGTGACTGAGGAAGAATGGCATTCCTGTGACCCCCTGATACAAGGGTTATTGGAGCAGACTGTCACTGGCTTAGCAGTGGATAGGGAAGCCCTTTAGTACTCCCTTATTGATTTCTAAGTTGCCTTTTTAGAGGCAGTTTATTGTCAAAGTCTGCCAGTGAGAACAGGCATTGGGGCAGCATCACCATAGCAACAGGTGATGTCAGTACAACTCGCCCATAAAAGCTCTGCCTCCAGCGAATAGAGGCACTGGGAAATGGGGAAATGGGCCAGGAAACTCTACTCCGTAAGGACTTAGACTTCTAGAAGGTATTGCATACAAGCAGGTGTAAAACCTGGGTCTGAGCTTCACTATGGATAGAAACATTGTGACATCAAGTAATGGGGAAATAGGGGTATGATGCAAGGAATGTACAAAATTAAGTATTGAAAAATTCAATGATTTTGCAGACTATACGTGCAAACAATGTATGGAAATAAAGGAGCTAAGAGTCAAGCTTATCGGAGTTGAGTTGGAACTAAACTGTTCTAAAATTAAACAGTTAGGAGGAACTTTAAATGAGGCAGGTATAGGTAAAGAGCAAGTAGGATTACACATTCAAACACAAAACAGGGAGTAAGTAAGAGACACAGAAAATTAGGTATGTAATGAAGGAACAAGTTTTAACGAAAGTCAATCATTAAAAAAATGGAGAAGGGCCATAGAATTCACTATACATATGAAAAATCAGTTCTCACCATTGCTAACATTAATTGAAAATGTCGAAAGCGAGGTGCAGGAAATTATGGAATTAGTAAGGGAAGATGGAACAAATGAGATGCAGAGAGAGAATAATACAAATACCACTCAGCATCAGAGTAGCAGCAGTGTACTCGGTGATCAACCCGAGGATCCTAGCATGGACAAATAACAGGAACAAACACAAAAAAGGGACTCAGTTCTCATAGTTGGAGATTCAGTAATTAAATACACTGATGTATATAGAACAAGACGTAATAAAAATAGAGTTGTTAGTAACTGTTTCCCAGGGGCTACTGTATCAGACATTTATGAGATGTTACCTAAACTGCTAAAAAATTTACAAGTAGCCCCCTGGTTTTGATGCATGTTGGAACCAATGACATCAGATACAAGGCTGAAGAACAACTCTTTAATGAACTTAAAGCAGTGGCATAATACTATCCAAAATATTACTGGTTTCAAGGGCTAATTATAATAAAATAGAAAAATTGTTAAAATCAATAATTGGTTGCGAGAATGGAGCTTAGCACAAGGAATAAGCTGTATCAAAACATGGGAAAAGTTTCATAATCACAGGAATTTGTATAGTTAGGATGGATTGCATCTCAACAGAAGCAGAAGTAAAGAACTGGGGACTATGGGCCAGATATACAAAAGGATTGTGCCATGCGCAACAGAGATGCGCCAGTGCAAGTCCGAAAATGCACCATTGTGCGATATTCAGCTGGAGGTAGCTGCATCACTCAAGTTGTAATGCCCAAGAGCGCAATGGTAATGAATGCATGTGCAACCGTAGGGAGAAGAACCATGAATAAATGGTGCAGTGCGATATTCAACGACATGAGCCATGTGCAGTAGGGGAGGTAGCGGAAGTTGCGCGATAGTGGAAGTGAGCCAAAATAAAAAGGAGCAAGAGAGAGGTGCAAGAACACTACAGGAAGGCCTGCAGTGGGGGTGAGCTGGCAGCTACAGGAGAGAGAGGACCAGAGAGAGGGACAGAGAAGGAGCAGGACAGGGCACTCCTGTGCTACACAGGACAGGTGTGGGGAGACAGTGAAAGAGAGCAGGGCTAACAGGGCAGTGCTGCAGAGCAGTCAGGGCAGTGGCAGGAGGCAGGACAGCAGAAGGCCAGAGGTGTACCCGGTGCAGGGGGAGCAGCACAGAGGACAGCGGGGGAAAAGGGACAACATCTGCCAGGGGTGAACAACAGCCAGGGACATGGCCAGTGCCACCATACAGATGGAGGCAGTAATGAGGGGTGTGAGAAGGCAGACAGCAGGGGGGCACGGCCGTGGAAGGGGCCGTCGGCGGTACGCTCCCAACAGGTGGTACCAAGCCCAAGGCCACCTTCAAGCAGTATAGTGATACAGAGATTGTGGGCCGGTACTGCCTGAACAGGGTGATCCTGAGGTGGCTCTGTGAGCTGTGCAGTGATGAGATGCAGGCACCCACACAAAGGAGCCATGCTCTGCAAGTGGAGACGAAGGTGACAGCTGTCATGTGCCTGCTCACCACGGGCACCTTCCAAAGACCAACAGGGGACACAGCAGGCATAACCCAGTCGGCCGCGTCACGCCTACTCACACAATTCCTCACCACACTGCTGTCACATGCTGTGGAGTACATCCATTTCCCCAGCACACAGGCGGAGCACACAGTACACATACAACAGTTCCACAGGGTAGCACGTATGACTGGCGTGCTCGAGGCCATTGACTGCACCCATGTGGCCATCCGCACACCACCTGGCCTGGAAGGCATTGCCTATAGAAACTGCAAGGATTCTCCAGCATCAACTGCCAGGTGGTGTGCAATGCCAGGGGTGCATAACCAATGTCTGTGCCACGCACCCTGGGGGAGCACATGACGCCTTCATCTGGCACCAGTCTGCATTGTGCCACAGGTTCGAGAGTGGGGATATCCCCACTGGCCACCTAGTGGGTGAGTATGCACAACATGCAGGATGACATGAGCAGCTGTGGGGGGGGAGGCATAGTCAGAGGTGCCAGGGGTACCGGCCTTGATGGCCCATGGCAGAGTGATGCAGACCACCATACTAATGTACACCCTCTATACACAGGTGACAGTGGAGACCCACTCAGTCCCTGGCTGCTCACACTGTACCGGCACCCCTTGACCCCATCACAGCACCGATACAATTAGGCACATGCCACCACACGTAATATCATCAAGTGTGTGTTTGGGATGCTGAAGTCACGGTTCCGGTGCCTGAACACATTTGGCGGTGGCCTACAATACAGCCCCTTGAAGGCCTTCAGGCTATTCCTGGCCTGTTGCATCCTGCACAACATGGCCAACAACTGTGTGATAGCCATAGAGGTCAAAGAGGGGACAGTGATGGGGACAATGAGGACGCCGGTCCAGATGGTGATGTGCAGCCCCCCGGTCGAAGGGACCCCTGCCTGTTCAGGATGGCTCAGCTGCACTGGGACACCATCACAGAGGAGCATTTCGGCCAACACAGGTAGGTCACGGGGCCATGTGCAACCACCAATGGCAAGGGCACAACCCACACACAGGCATGGAACCCCAAGGGTGGATGGTGGCAAGTGAATGGGACTGAGCATGGATCCGCACACACCGTCAGGAATGGGCATGGCCAAACAGCATGCACGCACACACACATACATACACACACACACACACACACACACACCCCCCACCCCCACACCACAAGACATGCACAAGGGGTAGAAGGCACGCCGACCATGACTGCAACACCTAGCCACACACAGGCCCACACATGGCAATGCCCAGTGGCCATCACTGTGCGTGTGTCAGATGCTGGGCACCATTGTACATTGGTGGACAGCGCAATGCAGGCATCATCATGCACATGCCACAGTGGCCAGCAGCTGGGGAGGGTGTGCACATGGACTGTGTGTGTGCAGGGCCGGGTACCCCACCCATGCATCTTACGGTGCACAACACACTGCACACAGGGCAGCGGCAGACAGTGGCCATGGTGTGAGACAGGTCAGTCATGTGGCACAGTGCCATGGCCACCACGGATGCATGGGTGGCCCCTCTGAGACCTGCCAGCCATGCCAGGCTGACCATTGTCCTCATGGGGTGGTACAGATGTACCACCAGGATGATGCTGCAGGAACATGACTGTGTTCGCGCGGGGTCTGCAGCTCACCAAACATGTCTGCGCCTGGCGTGCTCGGTATGCCCACAGCCAAACCCGGTGGCGACATGGGAGGTGTCGCACAACTCCGGGAATGGGCAGGTGGACATGGCACTGCGTTATGTCTGCAGTGCATGAGCAAATAACTGGGTGCCCATTGTGGCCATGACAGCTGTGAATGCCTGTGTCTGCCTGTCAATGGTGGTGGTCACATCCTCCCGCAGCCGGTCCATCCCTGCCAGGAGCAGACCAGTGTCCCTGCTGCCTGGTGCAGGACCGCACTGAGTGTATCCACTGCCGTCACAAGCCACAACTGCTGATCCACTGAATCCTGGAGTATGTGAGTGTGCTCATCTAAGAGGTCATCCACCTGATCGGCATGCTGTCCCTCATGGTGTTCATGGCTGCTGGGCAGCACCTTTTGAAGTCGCTGGGCGGGTTGTATCCCAGGGCCATGCCTGGGCACATACACACATGGTGCACTGACATCGCCCTGACACTGTCCTCCCATCCCCATTGTCCAACTGCTGGCACTGCCCTCCAGTCACTGATCACCAGGGCTCGCCGGTGCTGATGCATCAGCCACAAAAACCCCACCGGCTTGGACGCACACCAGTGCTGCCCCACTGGGGCATACAGGCAGAGGCTGGGACTGTGATGTCACGCAGGCCTCCACGGTGGCACCACCCATGGCTACGCTGGTGCTGTTCCCTACTGTGGGACCATCCTGTGTCCCACACGTATCACTGTCTGGGATGTGTGATCCATCATCATCATCGGTGCCTGATCTGGCACCAGTCCGTGTCCCAGCATGCTGGATTCCAAGGCCGCTGTCATGCTGGGACACAGGCAGGGCCTCGTCTGCACCAGCACTACCTTCTTCAGTCTGGACAGACAGGCAAGTATGCGGTGGTACTGACCCTCGGACACCTGTGGAGGTGGATGGGTGCTCTTCCATGTCCAGGGCCTTGCCCACAGTGGACACACCCACCACCGCTGACCCATGTAGATGTTCATAAGCTGTAAGGGAACACAGCAGCATTAATGTCTCTGCCCTACCTGTGGCACTCCCCTCACCACCCACACAGTGACAGCACAGGACCTACCATGCAGTGATGGGCTGCCACCCATCTGGAAGCCCCCACCTGGAACGCCCTCTATGGCACAACACCGCATGCTGCCAGCCATCCGCTACTCCTGTGGCATCAAGCAAGGCACATCTGGCTGCCCACCACCTGCTGCAGCACGCAGCCCTGATGGCGCCACCTTGTCCTTAATCCTCCTCCTGTCTGTGCTGACCTTCTTTTACATTCCTGCACGGGACTGCTGGTGGCTGCCATGCTGGTTCATGGCATGTGCAACCTCACCCCATGCCACAGCATGGGTCTGTAGTGTTCCCTGCTGTCCACTGAGCAGTGGTTCCCTGTTGAGGTATGCCTCGAACAGGGCATCTGTTTCTGCCCATGTGAAGTTGGGCCTCCTCTTCCTCCAAAATTCCTGTTCTACCTCTTCTTCACGCTCGAATGACAAGTGTTACTTTCACTGTGCAGTCCCATGCATCTCCCACACACCACAGTCCACACTGCCAAACAGCATGCAACCCACCACAATAGACTGCAATACCAGACTATGGCCTCTGTAGCACGATGTCGCATTTATATAGTGCAAGGCATGCAAATGAGGCAAGGCTCAAATTTAAGTGGATGCTAATGCAGTAGCTGTGCAATGGAATTGCTGATGAGCTGATTTACATATGCCAGCTAAATATCACGCTGTTGTGCCTTGCACAAGTGTATTGAGCGTGCTCGGGCACAGGCACAGCTCTGTGATGTGCGCAGTAGGCACCACACGGCGCATGTCCGGGGTGCTGACGCAGACGCCTGCTGCGCTGCTGACATGCTGAGCATGGGAGGCAGTGCAGGGCATGGCCACCACTGTGCCAGTGGCACTAGTGTGCTATTCACATGTATGGAGCTCTTGCCCCGGAGTGCCGTAGGCACTGTGGCGCCACAGCATGGTAGGCCACTACAGGGTGTCTCACACAGGCACCCAACCGTGCTACACGCAGGGAGTACCAATCACGCTGTGGCTGTCCGTGCATGAGAGACCCTTGACCCTATGCCTGACCTTTGCCCCCTAGGCACCATGCATCTGCATGGGTGCACCCCTATTGTGCTGTTCGATGACAGTGCAATGGGGAATGGCAGTGCTGTACCGCGCAGCATCTGCACGTGGCGGACGTCTTCCGGAGCGCCGTTTGACTCAACCAGAATCAGAGATGGCAAGATGGAGGGCTGTTGTTTGGAGCCAGGTAGAGCTGGCCAATTTGGTGGCCATAGTGGAGCCCCATGCTAGGACACTGTTTGGCAATGCACCCCTGGACAGAGCCAGGAGTGCCGTATGGAAGGAGGTGGTGGTGGCGCTTGAGAAGGCCACAGGACTGGACCGTACTGTGGAGCAGAGTCGCCACAGATATGGGGACCTCCAGCAGAGGGACCCAGACAGGCTTGCTCACTTGTGGGCACACGCCAGGAGAGGCGCAGTGCCACGACCAGGTAGGTGCCCCATCCATACACTGGTTGCGCCCGTATGTGTATCACAGTGGGCATGTGTCCACCACATGGGGGGTGGGCCATCCAGTGTGGGCAGTGGTGGTGGTGGTGGTGTTGGGGGGGTTGCGGCATGGTTGGGCTGAGCAGGATCACACACATCCGGGGGTGGGGGGCCTTTGCTACTGGACTGTACTGATATTCTCCTCTCCATATTTGCACCCTAGGCCCTGATGAGCAGCACCGAGCATGAGAAGAATGCCACTGATGTGAGCAGAGGGGAGGTGAGCAACAGCCATGGGCCAATGGTCCAAATGTAGGACAGCACCAGGACCAGGCTGATGAGGGTGAGTGCCTTTCTTCCAGGATATTCTGTGAATGCTGTGTTGCAGGGCAGGTGGTGGGACATGGCCACCATCCATTGACACCACTGCTGTGCATGCCACATGGTACAGTCAGCACTGGCACTTCATGTGTGGGTGTGCATCACTGGTGGCCCATGCGTGCACTGGGTACATGGGTGTGCCACTGCCTTAGCACCGCAAAGCCATGTCACTGCACAGCCACGGTGGAGCTGTGTGGGACTTGGGCGGTGGGTGTGTGCAGTGGTCTGCATGGCTGTGTGCACCTGGGTGGGCAGGTCATGTGGACATGATCACTGTGGGTGGTCGCACACCATCACAGGGGCGTGTCTCATGGCTGTATGCCATGCACAATGGGTGGGCTGCAGGGGGATAGGCATTTACACCTATTGACTCTGCTCCCTTGTCCTAGGTGGACGGAGGATGATGTGACTAGAGAAGGCCTTGCAGGAGCTGCTACAGGTGGCACATGCCTCTCTCGAAATCCTGCAGCGCTTGAACCAGCATGGTATCCGGAGGACACATAGCAGGAGACTCCACAGGAGCGGGGAGCGGGGCGCCCACTGAAGATACCATGCCCCAGGTTCAACCTTACCCCCGGACCCACCCTCACACCCCTTCTTCCTCTCCCATTTGTTCACCCCAGCCCCTTACCCACCCCCACCTGGTTTGTGGCCCTCACCCCTACTGTTTTGGTACATATATGTAAATAGTTATATTATGCCTTTTCAGATAAATTTGTTTTGTTATGCCTACTGTGGTGGTTCTGATTTGCAGCAGGCTACAGGTGCTCAGCTGCAGTGGTGCATGGTGTCAGGATGGTGCAGTCACATGGGCATGTGTGTGTGTGTGTGTTCATAGAGGAGGCGACTATGGTGTGGGTGTAGCTATCAGTCACTGTCTGTGGTTTGTGTGTTGTTCCCTGTGCACTGAATGACTGTGTGCAGTGGTCCACGGTGCATGCACTGGGTCCATGCTGCCCCTGTCAGACAATCCATGGCCTGTGCAGCTGACACCCTTGCATGTCTGTGACCTGCACAGTCCACTGGCATGTCAGTGATGGCTGTCCATGATGGACAGCCACTGTACCCAGCACAATGTCGGGTTGCCTCCTGTCACTGGTGCACATCTGCCTCAGGTGGCACTGTGGCCTCTGCTGTTGTTGTCCCACCTCCATGCTGTCGCTTGTGTCTGTTGCAGGGGATGTGCTCCACTGTCTGTCACTTGTGCTCCACCGCATGCTGGTGGCATACAGCTTCATGGTACCTGCGCTGGGTTGCTGGCACACCTGTGCCATGGAGGGGTGCTGGTCGTGGTGCATGGCTGCCGTGGCCACATGCCAGGGGCTTGTTGACCCGCTAATGTGTCCCTGTGTAGGTGTGCCCTTGGGTATGGGTGGGTGTTTGTCCATGCACTGTGTTGCATCCTGTGTGCAATGCGCCCATGCACTACTCGGTGTCTGCGCTGGCTGTTGTCGCCAGTGCTGGGATGGGGTGTGTCCTTGGGAGGGTGTGCAGGGTGCTGTACCACTGGTGGTGGGGTCCCGGTATGGCCTGTCATGTGTGGGGTACCTCATGTGCCGACGCATGGTCGGTCTCTCAGCTGTACCTCTGGGGGTACATGCAGGGTGGCACTATGTATGCAGTCATTGCATTGCTGTCTGCTGCCACCCACTGCAGGGTGCTCGTGGTGGGGCTGCCTTGCATGGTTCTATGGTGCACATGGTTGCATTGTCACAGTGGGGGTGGTGGCATGCATGGGGTGTCCTGCACTGTTGGGCACTACTCCTTGGCAGGGTGTATGGGGATCATACTGCAGGGTGTGCTGTACATTGGTGGGATGGTGTGGCACGGGGTGGCAGGACATCCATGTGTGATGGTCACAGCTTGTCAGGGGGTGTGCTGGGGCAACATGCCTGGCTGTGGGTTTGTTGCTGGTGTCCATGGGCCGGTGGTTCTTCCAGCTCTCCTCAGGTTGTGCAGTGCATGGGGTGTGGGGGCGATGTCTGTTCTGCTGTGTGCCCTCTGCCCATCTCTACTATGGATGGTGGGCCCCTGCATCCTATCCCTATGCATCCCAGGTTGTGCTGTTGTGCTGCTACCCTGCTCCACTGAGCATCCTTGGTTGTGCTATTGTGCATCAGACCTGTGCCACTACGCATCCCTGGTTGTGCAATGGCCAGTTGGTGCGGTGTTCAGTCACAGCTACAGGCGATCTTGACCTGCACAGTGTTTGAATATCACATGGAGTTGCGCATGGGTGCAGTGGACTTGCACCTGCTCCTGCTATTACGCTACTTTGTGGCACAGTTTGAATATCTGGCCTATATTTACAAATGGCATACAAAGAGTTTAAACTCAAATGTCAGGGAGAGGGACACTGTTTGTACCAATAACAAGAGTAGAGGGTCACCAGGTATGATGAAAGGATTAAATCAATCAAAAGACAGTATTAAGATATTATTAATCAATGCTCGCAGCCTTGCAACAAAATAGATGAGTTAAAATATATGTTGCTTAGGACAGGATTCAGATATGCAGCATTACAGAAACGTGGTTCAAGAAAGGTGACTGGTTAGAGGAAATTAGCAGATATAATCTGTTTCACAAGGAGGGATCTGGGAAGAAAGGTGGCAGTGTTTCACTACGTATCTCATCAGCAGTGTTGGAATAAGTTACTTTTAAAAAGTAATCAGTTAGTTACGGGTTACTTTCAAATAAATGTAATCAGTTACAGTTACTTCTTAATTTTATATAAAAAGTAATTAGTAACTGTAACTGTAATACATATTACTTTTCGTATCACTTTAGATTTCACTAAAATTTCACTAAAAATACCACCAACAGCTTAATCTGGTTCAAGGTCAGTTAGCATTCATCTGTATCCCCTTCCCCTGGGTCGTGCCTGAAAATAGGCAGGATTTGTCTAGTGCACTTACCCGGTCAACAAAAACTAAATAAAAAAACCAAAAAAATAAAATAAAAATAAATATTACTTTTGATAACATTATTGTATTAAATCATTGAACATAGCTATGTGCTCATGAAACCCCAAGAAGTGTATAGAAAAAATAAAATTGATTCTAAAGACAATGAATATATTAATTTATAACGTAGTACCCATCTGACTTTACCAGCCACAACAATCCTTTACATTTCCATAAAAAAGAGCTCTATTAAAAAACACTCAAACACACACCCTGTATCTACTGCTACCCTCCACAATAGTTTCCCCAACATCTGAATCCTGACTTTGCCAGCCACTGCTGTCCTTCCCTTTTTCATTTCCATAACACCCACATAGACACAAACAGACATATAGACACAGACACTCACAGACAGACCCACACACATACACACACATACACACACATACACATACACACGCACACACACGCACACATTCATATACACACATACACACACACACTGCATCTAATGCCAGTGCCTTCAGCAGTCTTTCCCACATATCTGAATATTCTGACAGTGCCAGCCACAACTACCCCTTTACATCCCACTCTTACCCTACCGCCAAACATACCCTGCTGCATCTTTTGCACTTGGCGATCTTTCCCACACCTAGCCTGTATTCTCCTCCCGACCATGCAAAAGCCACAACTACTCCTTAAAATTCCACCCTCACATAGCTCCCCCTTCACTCACACACACACACCCTGCAGATCTACTGCTCTTCCTTGCCTTGGTGATCATTTCTCATTTCCTCACAGTAGCCTGAATCCTAACATTGCCAGAACCAGCCACAGATCCGCCCCACATCACACACAATAAATTCCACCAGCACATACCTGCTTACCACAACACACAATTTAAACACTCCTTCCTATAGCTGAACCTTGACCTGCCACTGCTACATAGACACAACTGTAATTACAGCTGTCTGCTATGACTATTATGCCACTGCCAGTATGCCACAACTGAAGTCAGTGTCACTTACAATCAAATTATCACACAACACAACACACTTGTTGCACTCCAGTACATACCCCTTTGATGAGGATTTTCTTTGAGATGGATTGGATGAAGGTGATAGACCTGGCAGGTGGGTGGGCAGACAGACAATCAAGTGGCCTGCTGTGGCAGTTTGGTGTATGTGGCGTGGTGGAAATCGACCCTGAACCTTGCCTGCAGGTAGACTACTTGCCTTTTCTGCAACAGCTATGTTCATGCTGGCCTCGATTCCCTCGGGTTCATAGTGGCTACTAAAGAGGGCTGCAACTGATGACATGCAGTGGTGTAGCTAGCGCTCTATAAATTGTACATCAACTGGCCAATCTGTTGCCCCCTTAAACAAATTTCATCAATTCCTATAGTGATTCTTAACTGTACCATGAAGCGGTGCACAAGTAGTATAATTTATATATTAAATGTTGCAAAATTATGTATTTAATAATAAACCAACAAATAAAATGGTGTTTTCAGACTTTTATTTGTGCAGTACATGATACAGAAATAGAAAAAAATTACAATATTAAAGGGACACTGTCAATCCACTTAGGCCTCAAAGTGTTATTTGTTTAAAAAACACATTTTATGATTGTTCATATAGAGATTGATGATGCATCTGGTAGATTGATTCAGTTTTCTTTTATTTTAAAAGTAAAAACTGATTGTCCACCACACTGGTGTTATCACACCAAAACATGTTTTGTTTACATTTATTGACCAACTCCCATTGCATTATTTCTGGTCTCAGGAACACCCCAATACAATCTAGCCACTCATTATGCAGTGGAAGTAGAGGAGACTATTGTATCATGGAGAGGCTGCACTTTTTTGAGGTGTTTTGATGTTCAGGAAGTGTACAGTAAGAGTAGGTCAATGATTTGAAGCAAAACAAGGCTGGGTATAGCTATAAATTACCATGCATTTCAGTTTTTTTTTCTTATGACATTATTTGTCCACTCTCTTCATGGACCCAGCAGGGGCTACGATCCCCAGGTACGCCCTCCAGCCCATCGGGGCCATCATGGGTCCTGCCAGATCCTGATATTTTCCTCCCTGCCCCCATGCCTGTGCAATGGGTGCAGTAGCTGTTTCTGCCTCTGTGAGGCAAACAAGCATTCCTGGGCATGGGCTGAACCTCTCTTGTGCTGACATGAGCAACACACAAACCCCTCACCTCAAGGAAGGAGAGCAGTCCTCCGGACATTCAATTCTTACCTCCCCAGCCAATCCCTGAATGACCCAAGTCCGCTTCCGAACCCGGGTCACTGGTGTGGTGCAAGGTGAGGCGTCCAGTGCCTCAGCCTCAGAGCCACCAGACCAACATGCATTTCAGTTCTAATAAGTAATTGATAGATAAACAGCCAACAACATCAATGAATTTTAGAGAAGTAAGTAATCATAAAATGTGGATTTTTACCTAAAATAATATGATGCAAAAAGGTTGATAGTGTCCCTTTAAATACATGCTGAAAATAGAAAATTAAGTTAGAATCCATGTTTCAACCATAGGTCTTCATCTGTGATTCTCTAAAATAGAAAAAGCAGGTAAAGGAAATAAGAGAAATATATGTGAGGAAAGAAAATAGGGAAGGCTGTAGGAGAAAAGTGATAACAGGTAAGGTAAGAATAGAATGTAGAAAATGAAAAGTTGATGATAGATATGAAAAGGTATAGTAGAAGTGAATAAGCTGAGGAGTCTTTAAGTGGGGACTAATTAACAGGACCTAGTAAGAAGGCAGAAAGGTGAAAGCTGTGTGTGCACACTCATTTTCATTTTCCACAGATCAAACAAATACTTGACCTGAAGGGGCCAGTGATTTACAGTGGATCTTCCATAATTGGTACAAGGACACCCAACACAAAGACACCGCACAAGAGCCATTCAGCCTAACAACATTTTCTGTAATGGGACAACTGGCAAAAACAACCCTGACACCCACCAGCAGTGGGACCATAACCATGTAGAAAGAAGTGATGTGATAAATGAGGCTACATTGTGGATGTAGCCACTGTGTTAGAGCAATGATTTTGTAGTGCAAACCAGTATTAGAGCAACATTCCTAGGCTAAACATCGCAAGGCTGCATGTCTTTGCTCCACTTGTTATGCCACAGGTTTCACCAATTTACAGCTCTGGCAGCTCATAATTCCTAGACACTGTGGCTAAGCAAACCTAATACCAACAAGGCTACAAAAACATACCTCATAGCCATGAAATGTTGCATACATTTTATTGTGAAAAAGTCAAAAATAGTAGGCAACCTGCATTCAATGTGCAAGGTGAAGATGCTGAGTGCTCATGCAGTGCTTGTATGAAGGTAGTTTTTTTAGCCCAGTGTAATAAATCGAGCACAAAGTCAACTGAACAGCTTTTGTTTACATTGAAACCTGTATATCAAAAGATACCTGCACAATCTCTGGATTTCTGTGATGTGTTTATGAAGTTACAGGAACCCCTTGATGGATTACAGCAACCGTAACAGATGGATGCCCATCTGTTATTCTATTTATGTTACAGTAACTAGTTACTTCTAGGGAAAGGTAATATCATTACAGTTAGTCATTACTTTATTTTAAAAGTAATCCATTACTATTACTAGTTACCTAGAAAAGTAATCAAATTACAGTTACTAGTTACAAGTAACCAGTTGCTGCCCAACACTGCTCATCAGACATTAAAGCTAGGGAACTGGAATTGCTTGGAGAAGGCACCAAGGATGTGGAACAAATTTGGGTTCACATACAATTACATATAATGAAGCTTAACAATGGTATATGCTACCAGTTACCCAATCTAAATTCTAGGGAAATTACCTTTTCTTGGATGCTATGTAAAACATGGAAACTAAGGGAAATTATCTAATGATGGGGGGTTTAAATTTTTCCAAGCAATGATTGGGATAACTACACTGGCTATAACAACATAGAAAAAAGGATGATTGAGTTCATAATAAGTACAAATTTTGAACAAATGGTGCATGAGAATGCTAGGAAAGACAAAATACTGGATCTTATATTCAGTGACATAGATGATGGAATAAGTGATGTAAAAGTATTCCAGCCACTCAGTGACAGTGATCATAATATGGTTAGTCTAACTATTAAAGGAAAATGGGAGTCTGTCAGAGGCAAAACCAAGATAAAATGTTATAACAGAGTAGACAATGCAGCAATTAAAAATACTTAGATACTTGGAATTGAGAGAAGGCATTAAAAGGCCATACAACAGTAAGTGCTTGGGAAATCATTAAAGCAAAGATAGATTACTGCATAAAGGCATATATCCCAGAAGTTAAATAGAATAATGGAGGCAGGATACCCAAATGGTTTAATAACAAAATAAGGAAACATCTGTGCAAGAAATAAAAGGCATATAAGAGGTACAGAAGAAATCAAACAATAGAAATGCTTCACGAATATAAACAACTAAATCTAAGTGTAAGAAAATCATTAAAGAGGCTAAATCTGAAGCAGAAATGAAACTAGCCTTTGAGACAAAGGATAATAAAAAATGTTTTTTAGTTATGTTGGAAGCTTAAAAGGAGGTCAGAAACAAATAGGTCCCTTAAAGGATGCCACGGAAACTATTAATGATGAAACAGTGATGGCTACAAAAATGTAAAGAGTACATTTTGAGTATCTACCAACAAAATGACAGGGAAGAACTAACTGAATGTCTCAGAGGATAAAACAATAACAGTCCCCCCTGGAGACATTTGAAGTTAGTGAAGTACTGCATAAAATATTTTATTTATTTTATTTATTGAAATTTTGGCTAACACCTTTGAGAGCAAGCTCATTTCATAGGTTCCACGTCAGATGAACAATACATATTGGAAAAGTATGAGATGGAGAATAAACAAAACAAAGAATTATACAAGACATTACAAGATTGTATAACTAGAGAAGTTCCAGTACATGTGACATTGTACAATGTATGCCATGGTGCATATTTGATTAAAACCCGGAATTCAAAGGGTCATATTAGAGGGGGGTGGGATCTTATGAAACAACCCTTTACAGGAAAATGAGAACAGACTCAGCCTAATATCTAATAATCAACAAGGTAAGGATGGCATCAGCCCAAGGGCCTAATCAGAGGTGAGAAGATATGGGACAAAGCATTTTAAAGTGAGCAAGAGAGCTCAGGATATATAATGGGGAGGGATGGGGGAAAGCCAGAGAGGGGTGAGGGGAAAGAGTGGAAGGGATCAAGAGGAAATGTGAAGGGGAATGATTAGCAATTTAGTACAGTTATTTACATGCTGAGTACAGTTATGCATAAGGTCAGGATAGCATAAGGTTAGAATAAGTGCTAGTTACAAGAAGGAAGGTTATTGGAAGCCGTCACAACTGGCATCAGCAACTAGCTGTTTCATAAGTTTAACCTTGAAGGAGCCCAAGGTGGATGCTGAAGTTATGTAATGATGCAGCGAGTTCAATAAATAAAATAAAAGTAAAACAACTAAAGATAAATAAAGCATCTGGACCCGATGGTATTCATCCCAGATTTTTGAAGGAATTAGCAAATGAATTAGCTGTCCCAAAGACACTACTCTTTAATGCTTCACTAAAGGAGGCAGTGATAGATGAATGGAAAGAGGCTAACATAACACCAGTTTTAAAAAGGAAATAAACAAGAGGTGGAAATTATTGTCCCATCCATCTCACATCAATCACATGGAAGATTATGGAAAGTTTTGTAAGAAACAGACTAGAGCAACATATTACATATAATGGTCTGTCAGACTACCCAGCATGGGTTTGTAACCCGGAGATTGTGCTTAACTAATTAATTAAGTTTCTTGAACCTGTTAGTAGGGCATTATTTTTTTTTTTTTGTCTTTTGTAACCGGTAAGGCCCACTAGACACAAGTGCCTGTTTTTCAGGGGTGACCTGGGAGCACTGGGCGGTTAAGTGACTTGCTCAGAGTCACACAGTATGCAAGTGAAGGTTGTGAGAATCAAACTCAGGTCTGCTGGATGTATTAAGCTCATTCACACTTCATTCCTCTAACCTCTAGGCTATGCTGCCAGTCCTTTAGATGAAGGAATGACAGAGGACATTATGTATTTGGATTATTCCAAAGCGTTCGATTCAGTGTCTCATCTAGAATTAGCGAAAACACTTACTGAACTAAAATTTGACCAGTATCTCATTAACTGGGTAATATCATTGCTTAACAATAGATGCCAATAAGTATGCTACAACCCCTAGCACTATCGCTGTACCCTGACCTTCTCATAATAACCAAAACCTGGTTAAATGATAAAACACTTGATCCCAGTATATACATCCCTGGCTACAATATCACCTGGTAAGACCACGCAGGTAGGGGTGGCGGCATACGTATATACACCTTGTCCTCCATTCATGCTACCTCAGTCCTATCTGTATCAGTTCCCACAGCTTATGAAGCCCTTGTCCTAGGGCTTTACATGCCTTACTCCACACCAATCTACATTACTGGGATTTATTGCCACCCAGGCCTCTCCCCTACTATTGCCTCTAATCTTATCTCTCAAATTTCCACCCTCACATCAAAGAGCAAACTCTATATACTAGGTGACTTTAACCAAAACTGACCTGACCTCTCCCTAACCAAGCTATGTAACAACATTGTGGCCCTTACCTTAATGCAATTGATCCACAAGCCAACCTGACTAAATACTAAATCAGGCAATTACTCAGTTATCGATTGGGCCCTAACCTCACAAGTCTACAGAGTAATCGAATCAGGCCTCCTCCTGGATGCACTCAGTGACCATCATGTGATCTCCTTGGTCCTCAAACTCCACCGCCCAAAAGCCCACATAAAACATTGCTTGTCTGCTCATATAAATCCTGACCTTAACCCACCTCCTGTGTGACCTAGCCCACACTGACTGGTCTCCTATTTCATCTGCTACCACAGTTAATGAAGTCCTGGATTATTTCCAAGGCCACTTTCTTAACATCTGGAACAAGATGCACCCTTTAAGTGCACTCAAATATGTGAAACCACCTCCAGTGGATCACATCGAATTGATGGCATGTATGGGAGCTCGAGACTGGGCTTGAAGGCTCACAAAGTCTCTAAATCAAATGCTGATTGTAACAGATATTGAGCCCTCAGAAATGCCTTCTCCAAAGCTACAGGGCTCAATAAGTCTGAATACTTTAGGTCCACCTTGATGCTAACGTATGTACCCCATCAAAATTTGTGAAAGGTATTAACTCCCTCTTCTCTCCCCCCTCTAAATCCCAAACTCCATTCATTTATGTCAATAATGCCCTTATGTCTACCCACCTCTCGGTTGCCATTGAATTCAGCTCTTACTTTACCTCATGTGCTGCTGCTCTATTAGCTTCTTTTCCTCCTACCCAACCAGTTGCGTCTGTCTGCAATCAATTCACACCCAAGCACCCTCCCTAGTGACCTCTTCTCCTCCAGTCTCACCTCATAATACTCTAAATGCTCTCCTCACTCTCAATCCCTCTAAGGGTTCCTCACCTAATGGCTTTGACCCCAAACTCTCTTCCTCGCCACTCATGCCATTTGTTCACTACTTTCTACCTTACTAAACCGTTCCTTCTTGCTGGCCTCTGTCCTTGACCCATGGAAACACGCTAAAGTTCTCCCACTACCCAAGGGAGGTGACCCTTCTATGCCTGGGAACTATCAGCCAATCTCTCTCTTATCTATTATTGCTAAGCTTCAGGAGCACCTGGTCCTCTCCCAACTTTCCTCTTACCTCTTTGACTCTGCCTTTTTCACTTCCTACCAATCTGGTTTTAGGAAGGATCACTCCATTACCACTTCCTTACTTAGGCTCATCAATTCCATACTCACAGGTATGGACAGTGGTCTAATCACATCTGTGATCTTTGTCCACCTTGCAAAGGCTTTTCACACTGTCTCCCACCCTCTCCTCCTAGATAATCTCCAGTCTGCTGGCCTGTCTGATTCAGCCACAAACTGGTTTAGCTCGACCTAACAGGCCGGACACAGTCAGTCAAAATTGCTGATTCCACCTCCCCTCACTTCAGATTAATGCTGGCATACTCAAGGCTCCATCCTTGGCCCCTACTATTATCCATATTCCTTAATGACCTCCTGTCAGTGTGCACCTCTCTTCCATCTATATGTATGCTGACGATACTGTCCTTTTCTACTCTGGCCACTCACCAACTGATGTCACTTCCACACTTCAGCATGACTTTGAGAAAGTTCAGCAATGGCTAAGCTCCCATCTGCTTTTCCTCAACACCAAGAAAACAGTCTCCATGACCTTCAGCACTAGGCAGAGACTCTCTACGCTAACTAAATTGCCTCCTTCCACACCCTTGATGGCTCTACTCTAGAGGACACCTCCTTGTTTAGGTATCTCAGGGTCTGGCTAGACCAGCACCTAAACTTCACTGGGCACATAGACTCTGTCCTGAAAAAGTTGAGCCTCAAATTAGGTGCCCTTTACAGGAACCGAAACTGCCTACCTCTACAGGCCAGGTTGGAGATTGTACAGAAAATGATACTACCCATCTTTGACTACTGCAACGTAGTCTACAGTGCTGCACCAAAGTCATCCTTAAACAGATTGGACACCCTTTTCAATGCTTTCTGTTGTTTCGCTCTGGATGCCCTTTCCTTTACCCACCACTGTGATCTATATCGCTCTCTAGCTTTATCTTACCTGGAAAACTGCCATCTAGCCCACTGCATAAAATTTGTCTCTAAATTCTGGTTTGATACACTTCCTTATCTTGCCTTCTCTCACTGTCCTCCCAACCCACTGCTCCTCCTCAGATCCAGTGACTCTGCAACTAGCTATACCATGATGCACCACCTCTATAGGTCAATCGTTGTTCTCCTATAGGTTCCCTAAGCTCTGGAACTCAATGCCTCCTCAAATCAGGCACTCTTCCTCCCTGTGGTCCATCTCGACCTCCCTCCTCAACTTCCTCTCTCCATCCTGTAGCTGCTCCTAATTTCCCCTCTGGCTCCTCACTCCTCCTAATTTCCCCTCTGGCTTTCCCATCTCATTTCCCAGCCTAGCACTTAACATGAGGAGAAACCAATGTACTTTATTGCACTTCCTGGTCTACAATGTATGTAATAGTCTGCAGTGCTGTTAATTTGCTCCTCTCACATCAAATCCCAATGTTTTATTTAATGCTACTGATGTATTGTTTTTCCACTCTGTTGCTTCTCTGTTTTATATTAGGTTTGGAAATGTGTTATTTAGTATTGTATATATACTTTTCTATAATACTGCATGGAAATGTGCTTTGATTACTGCACTCCCATGTTCCTTCCCCAGGATGCTCTGTGAGATGAGCAATTTTATGTTGTTCAGTGTGCCTTTCTGATTAAACTTTTCAATAAATAAATAAAATGCTTAAGAGGATATGTCTCTGAGTGGGGTAGAGTGAGGAGTGGAGTGCCCCAGGGATCAGTCCTGGGACCCACTTCATTTAGTATATTTGTGTCCTCAATGAGAACATCTAGTGATTCATGGACTTGAAAATATGCAGATGACACCACAATAGGAGCAATAATTAACTATAGGGAGTTGGCCAAGAACTTGCAGGAGCAGTAAATTGGTCTGGAAATGAGGGCAAATCTGCACAAAATGTTTTTTATGTGGAGAAGTGCAAAGTAATGCACTTTGGCAACAATAATATCATGTTTGAGTATAGAGTGAATAACAAAGTGCTGGAAAAACTGAGAGAGAGAGATTTGGGGTCGTTGCTGACAGACATCTCAAATTTGACAAACAAACAAATGAGGTGGTGAAAAGGGGAATAAAATCTTGGGTTGTGTATTTAGATATCTTAAAAGTCGAGATCCAAAAGTAATTGTACCAATATATGCAACATTGGTAAGACCAGTATTAGAATTCTGCTCACCTTTTGTTCACCACTAAATGAAGACAGTAACAGGCAACTAGAAAAATACAATGAAAAGCAACTTAGGGTATTAAGAACTTATAGGATAAACCTTATGAAGAGAGATTGACAGAACTACTGTAGGGATGTTTAGTCTAAACTATAGAAGGATGAGAGGTGATCTTGCCTTGTATATAAAGCCTTTGTAATGATGATATAAAGGAATATGTTAGACTAAACTTAAAAACTTGTCAAAGATCTAGCAGATCACATTCTTGCAGCAATCTGGGGAATTGTATAAAACAAACAGGAGGGGTAAATGGTTTAACCAGAGAGTGGTGTCAACATGGAATGCACTACCTAAATCTGTGGTATGGAGAGAAATGATTGACGCCTTTAAAAAATCCTTAGATGTATATATGGGTAATAGAAGAACTAGATTTTACCACTGATAGGTGATGAGTCATGTTAAGGCCCACCAGCCAATTTGACTCATAATCCAAACTATGAAACTATGAGATGAAAGTGACCCCACCTAAAAATCAAGATGTAAGAGTTCCCGCACCTACTGTAAACATTTCTGACTTAACCACTGGCTACCAGTATCTGCCACAAATGGTGAGGATCCTTTCCATATGTATGGTGTACTTCTAATCATCATGCAACATTTCAGCAGTTTCAGTGATGGACTGTAGCTGCTAACATCCCTGAGAGTGCCTGTAAATGGAGTGTAATGTTCAGTAGTATGGTCATGTGGCCAGCACAAATGGGAATGCTACAATAAAGTGCTGTGTTTGCCATGCCAAGCTTATGGTCATTCAGCCACTTAGTGTTCCCCCTCTACCTCATGCCCTGCTTACCAGGGAGGTAGTGTAGTCTAGCAGTTAGAGCACTGGCTTGGGAATAGGGCACTCACAAGTCTGAACCCTATTAGTGCCACAATACTCACTGTGTGGCCTTGGGTAAGACAATCTCTCAGTGCTCCTTTCCTTGAAGCTGTGAAAATGGGTAGAAAAAAGACCACACTGGAAGCGAGATGCTGCATCTCAGCTGGGCAATACTAGGTAAATAATTTGCAACAAAAAAAAAATATCTGGGGTGGTTCACTGGTTCCTCTCTCTCACCCCACTTTCTAGTCATTCTTGCTGGTCAAGTGATAGCTCCCCCTTCTCCTCAAACCCTATTCTTATAATTCCTGAGGGCCACCCTCCTGCACACATATTGGCTCCCTGTCCAGCAACCAATACTGCATGCATGAACCCATAGTGATAATTGTGAAACAAGGTCAGTAATATGTTGTGTGTAGCGCTGTAGGCAATTTGCATAATGGCTGCACCTAGTGTATATTCCTGTGTACCCACAGCACTTTTTGCAGACTGAAAGGGAAGGATTTGCAAGCCCACAGAGTTTATGGTTCAGCTGGGTTGCGAAGTGTGCATCAGCAGAAAGTGGCTAATGACTGAGCCTCAATGCTCTAATGTAATCTCTAAATGTATCTTTTGCTGGAGATGAAAAGTACTGCACACCAGAACCTGGCTTGCAGCCCAGTCACAGCATTCAGTACTCACAAACTAATTGCAGAAAAAGTGCTCATCTTATCCTGTGTCAGACTCATAACAAATCACTCTGTAGTCTTAAAGGTTAAATTCAGCATTTAATGAATTCTCTCTTAATGTTGGGTGCAAAACTGCATAAACAACTAGAAAATACACACACACACACACACACACATATATATATATTCACTACATAAAACTACATTAATGCATCTTTGGGTTACAAAGCCAGAAAATCAGGGAAATGTGGCATTAGGTTTTTTTTTCAATCCTAATGCCATTCCCCCTCCCCCACCCTAGCCCTCATGACCCAAGGTCAAGCAACAGGTTTGGGACCATGCCTCTTTGGTCTGCTGCTTTAATCTCTTGGTCAAGGCTGTGGTCCACTAGTCTGATGCTTTATGTTACAAGTTTGGAGCCATGCCCCATAAGTCTGTTGGTCCATGTGGGTCCCACAAGATGGGATCAATTATATCTTTCTTTTCACTGGGCCTTGTGGGCTGTGTGTGAAGCAGGAAATAAGTAATGGATTTCTTCATGCAGGGTCCTGGAAGATCAGCCCTTCCCAAATTATAAGATGAATCATAACTTTCTTTGCATAGGGCTCCAGACCTGTAGCTTAAAGCAGCAAATCCATGGAGCACTGTCCCTGGACCCATAGTTTGAAGCAGCAGACCCATGGGGCTGAACTCTGGACCTGTAGTTTGACTTGGATCACAAGGCTAAGAACTGAGGGAGGAGTGGGCATTATGGTTGAAATAACTCAACCCCACATTTCCCTGCCTGAGTGCCTTTGTATACTAATGATTCATTACCATAATGTTTTGCAATGAATTGTCTTGCTTTTTAAGAAAGTAATGTCATAACTTTGTTCATGCAAGGCACCTTGGGCCCTGTGAAAAGCAGGAGGTAAATCTTAACCTGATTTGGGAAGGGCCTATCAGGCCCATCACATGAGATGAGACATCATTTTCTTCCTATTTTGTTTGTGTATGATTTTAATTGCAGTACAAACAAACTGCCCATAATTTTCTTTTTTCAGTTGCATTCTCAACCATTTTTCATGTTTCATGCATTTTAACTTTTTGTTTATGTGAGACTTAATACATTTTTCACAAGGGGTTTGAAGCTTTAAACATTTTGTTGATGTTGAACTTTGTAAAAAGTTTCATGACACTTTTTGTTTTAAACATTTTGCTTATGTTGGATGAAGAACATTTTTACCCCAGAAAATGTTTGTCCCACAGCATGGGTGGAACAGAGCAGGAGTAGAACAAGTGAAGTAATTTGCATCTTTGGCATTGGTAGGCATCTGTAAGTTCTGCCGGTCTGATAAGGTAAGATACAGAATCTCTACCTTCCTCCAGAAAATTTAACTGCTCATCTTATCCAGTTAGAAAAAGAAATAACCCTTTTAACAAGGGAATGTCAGTAACATAAATATAAGAAATAAGAACAGAAGAATTAACCAGCAGAAGGAGACCATGTGGTCCATCTAGGCTGCCCGAGATGTCTACCCCCCAACACTTATTTAATGGTTTTGCTGACATGACCGCACTCACTGTCCCATGGCTGTTTCAGTTCGCTAACTGACTTAACTGCCACCACCTCAAATGGCAGGCTATGCCACGGCTCCACTACACTCTCCAAAAAAAAGTACTTTCTAAGGTTGGTTCAGAACTTTCTGCCCACCAGGCATAAGTTGTGCCCCCTTGTGCACTCAGAGGTTTCCTGTTTGTACTGGATTAATACCATTCATGTACTTAAAAGTTTCTATCATGTCCCCTCTATTTATGCTCTGTGCTAGGGAGAAGAGATTCAATTGGCTGAGCCTATTTTCGTAGGGTTCATGGTGCAGACCCTGCACCATCTTGGTGGCTCTCTTCTGCATGGATTCCAAAGATCTATGTCCCTTTTTAGGTGAGGCCGCCAAAACTGCACACAGTACTCCAAGTGTGGCCTCACCAAGGACCTATAGAATGGGATGATTACCTCACACTTTCTGCTGGTAATACCCCTACCTATGCATCCAAGGATGGTTCTTGCCTTTAGCACTGCTTTTTTGCATTGCTTTCTTGCCTTTAAATCATCTGCTATCAGAACTCCTAGGTCCTGTTCCAGCCTCATGTTTTCCAATGTCTGTCCTTCCAGGACATATTTAGTTCCTTGGTTCTTCCTACCCAAGTGCATTACCTTGCATTTTTTGGTGTTGCATCTCAGCTGCCAGTTCCTGGACCATTCTTCTAGCTTTCTGAGTCTTCCTTAATTCCTGATACTCCTTCCTGTGTGTCCACTCTGTTGCAGAGCTTAGTATCATCTGCAAACAAGCACACCTTTTCATTTAGTCCTTCAGCAATGTCACTGATGAATATGCTGATGAGTATTGGACCATGCACTAAACCCTGTGGAACATCACTTGACATGAGCGTCCTGAGTGAATCCATATTGCCTCAGCTCAAGTTTTTCACTTTCCTTCAGGTATTCAACTACCGTCTTTTTAAGTAATGTCTCCATTATTTTACCCACCACTGAGATCAGGCTGACAGGGTGACAATTTTCTGCCACCTCCTTACTATTACTCTTGTGTAATAGCACTACTGTGGCACTTCTCCAGTCATGTGGTACTAAGCCGTATTCCAGTGATTTGTTAAATAACTCGGTTGATGGGGCAGCAAGTTCCTCCCTGAGTTCCTTAAGAACTCTTGGGTGTACACCATCTAGCCCCGTTGCCTTGTCCACTCTCAGTTGGGACTGTTCTTCAAGAACCCTTGGCCTCATAAAGGGGCTGGTGTCAACTTCCCCTGTGTGGTGATGCACTTTTGTTATTGCAGGACCACTCCCAGTGTCTTCCTGAGTGAAGACTGAGCAGAAGAATTCATTGAGAACTTCTGCTTGTCCTTGTCATTCTCCACCAGCTGTCCTATCTTGGTTGCTAGCAGTGTTATTCCTCCCCTACTCTTTCTTTTTTCCCGTATATATCTATAGAATGCTTTATCTCCCCTTTTCACTCCTTGCGCACATTTTTCTTCTGTTTTGGTCTTTGCTACCCTAATTGCTTTCCTGGCTCTCTTGAGTTTAGCTCTGTATTCTTCTCTATCCTTTTCTGCTTTGGTCTCCTTGTATTTTCAAAAAACCTTTTTCTTTTCACTAATTACAGTTGACACCTCTTCGGAGAACCAGAGAGGGTTCTTAGACTTTTTGTACTTATTGATTTGTTTTTTGCACTATGCTGTAACTGTAGTTATAGCATTTTTTATGTTTATCTAGGTTTCTTCCACATTTCATGTGGAATTGCTTACCAGACATGGGATGATACTTTCTCTCATTGTTGAGAAGTTTGCCCTTTTGAAATCTAGCACCCTAAGCTTGGTGTGACATGGGTCCTCCATTTTGTTAATCAAAACCAGACTGACCAGTTGTCACTGGTTCCCAGATTGATTCCCACTTTAGCATCTGTCACCCTGGGACTGTTAATGAGTACCAGATCAGGGTTGCTGATTCCCTGGTGGGTGATTCTAACTGAATTAGTCTTGCCCCCCACAGTGCAATGAGGAATTCTCGGCTCCTCTCTGAGGAGACAGTGAAGGTGGACCACTGAACGTCCAGTAGATTGAAGTCCCTGACCAGCAGTAGGTCTCCTTTGTCAGCCATCATCAGTATAATTTCCAGTAGTTCTTTATCCTTCTTGATCTCCTGGCTTTGGGGCCTGTAGATAACAACTGTCTGGATACGGTTCTTGTTTCCAGCTCCTAAGGTAATCCACTGGGCTTCTGCTCCACTATGCATTCCTTGAATTTCAGTTGCATTGATACCCTCCCTGATATACATTGCCATCCCTCTTCCTTTTTTTCCTTTGTGGTCTCTCCTGAATAGGGTGTATCCAGGGATGTCAATGTTCCAGGTGTGGTTTTCTGTGAACCACGCCTCTGTGATTGTGACCCAGTCTAGGTGAGTCTTAGCCATTATGGCACTGAGGTCTGTGATTTTGTTTGGTAGGCTATGAGCATTAATGTACATTGCCTTCCATCCCTGGTTTATCATTTCTGCTGTGTGATTCCCCTGTTTATGTTTTGTGCTTTTAGTGAGCTTTCCATCTCTGATGCATTTGGATCTGTTCCACAGAATTCCATGACAAGTGTAGCCTGTGATGTCGTGTCCTGGTGTTGACCCATTTCCTGATAATAGGGGAGGGGCTACCACTGGTCCATGTGATGTGATGGATGTTGGTGCCCCTTTCCCTCCTACTTGTTTAAATTGCTGATGAAGACATTGAACTTTTGTCCAAGAGCACATGTCCCCTCCTTTGTGAGGTGCATCCATCAAACCTGAAGAGCTCCCTTTCCCAGAAGTTCTGCCAGTCCCCAATATAGCCATGCCCTGTCTCCTGGCATCAGTCATTAAGCCAGGTATTAAGCTCAACTACATTCCCTTCTCTGATTTTCTGCCTATTGGTACCCTTTTTTCATACTGGAAGAATCTCTGAGAAGGAGATGTGGGATGAAAAGGAAGTAAGTTTTTGTCCCAGTTTTGATATGTGCCATTTAGTGTCCTCTACAGACTTACTAGCTAGGTCAGTTGTCCCATTGTTTATTTATTTAATTTTATTTAAGTCTTTGGTAACCGGGTAAGTGCACTGATCCAGGGGATCATTTTCAGTCATGAACTGGGCCACACAGGCAGCAGTTACAGAGGTAGTGAGAAGAAATACAATGAGTACAAGCCATGTGGATAGACAGACATCACTGATGCACAAAGAAGAAATACAGACATCATTGGTAAACAAAGAAAGTAACATAAGAAAGAAAATCAAAGAAATAAAATCAGTACATCATGATAAGCAACAATTATTATACAATTATTTACAAAGGATAAGTGCAAATTAATGCATGATGTAAAAAAAAATAACCATACAAGACAATAGCCAAGTGGGAGACCCTGAGAAGCAGGTAGTGAGGGATGTAGACAGTAGACTACCAGGGACATCTACAATAAATATAATTTCATATATAGCAGGAGGGCCACTAGACTATCAGGGATATAAACATTAATAATTACATTATACAGCTTGAGGGGGGCACTAGACTACCAGGGATGTTAAAAAATACAGGGGGGGGGGGCACTAGACTACCAGGGCACTAGATATGATTATATATTTTATTATGATGGGAGTGGCCACTAGACTACCAAGGAGAGTTAATACATTATTTTTGGTATGCAGATGGTGCACAATGAAGCCCCCTGAGCAAAACCCATCCTATTATAACAGTCTAGGGCATCCCTGGGCTACAGAAATGTATTTAGAAATCTGGCCATCTCATCCCTTGCTCTTTATTCATGAGTGAGCAATTTCTTTGATCACGAGCATGCAAATACTTTGACTGCGAGATTCTTTGATCAGGATCATGTATCGTGAGCGAGGGATGAGATGGCCAGATGAAAAAAATCTATTTACTCAGCCTAGGGGTGTCCTAGGAAGACAAATGAGGGTAGGTTTTACTCAGGGGGCTTCATTTTGTCTAACCATGGTGGTGGTATACTGCAATGCTATCAATGTCTGGATCTATAACATCTTTAGTTCTTTGTTCATGAGCCTGCAAATTCTTTGATCGTGAGATTCTTTAATCGCCATCTTTGACCGTGAGATAGGGACAAGATGGCCAGATTTTTTATAATGGAATAGATCTGGAACTTTTATCAATCTTTAACATTGAATATCTCAGAAACGGTTTGGTCTTTTCACTTGAAATTTGTAGAGTGCTGACGGCATGTCCTGTGTATGTAAATTACAGAATTTTTGTGTCAAAAAATATTTTTTGGGCGGAGACATGATGTGGCACAGTTTATGTTCTGCGGGCAGCATTTTGCTTGTGGTGGTGGCTTGAAATTGATAGGATACCTAGGCTTAGTATCATGGATGTAGTTTTCAGTCACAGTGTGTGTTAAATGTCAACAGGGGCTGAACTGTACCACTCTGATGAAAGAAAATTTCAAACTTTGACATGTTATATCTCGGACACGGTTTGGTCTTTTCATTTGAAATTTGGAGGGTGTTGACGGCATGTCCTGTAGATGTGAACTGCAGTCTTTATTTGTTGGACATATTGCATGGTGCAGTTTATGTTTTGCGGACAGCATTTTTTTATTGTTCTACTGCAATTAACATTTGTTTGTTGGCTGGTCTTGCTGTTGTCAATGTATGTTTGTCCCGCTCCCACCAACTTGAGCAATTTTCTACTTTTCTATTCTTTCTTAAAAAGTAAGGAGAATCTACACACAAAACTTCACTAATGCATCAGTTAGGGTTCTTCTACAGTAACAAAAGTGAGAAAATTCAACATTAGGGTTCCCACTCCTTTCACCCAACCCCCACCCCACCCCCAGCAACAGGCATCGGGGTGTGCGTTGGGGTCATCAGTCCTCACTCTCACCCCATTCTCCTACACTGCACCACTTCAGCTTGTTTACATGGGATAGGGTGAGAGTTAGGCCCGTGGCCCGGCACACACCCTGATGCCTGTTGGTGAGTGCAATGTTGAAGTGGGGAACCTAATGTTGAATTTCCTGCTTTTGTCACTGTAGAAGAACCCTAACTGATGCACTAACAAAGATTTTTGCATAGAATATATATATATATATATATATATCTACACACACACAGACAGACACACACACACACACACAGTTTTACACACCCTAAGGGAGTAGTAGTAGGTTGTGATGGAGAAAAGAATGAGAATATATAGAAGTTGTTTTTTTTGGTGTTTCTTCCTTTAAGCTAGATCTGTTCTGCTCTTTCCCTGGTCAGACAGGGAGTGCTGGGTAGGTGTTGATCCTATAAATAAGGATCACCCAGGTGTGAGTGGGATTAGGGAGAGGTTGGGTGGGTCCCGTGATTTTCTCCCTTCCACACAAAAACAGTCAGTGGAGGCTTGTAGGTACTAACCCTGTTTTCCAAGAGTCTGTGCCCTGAAACTGCTATCAGTAATGAGGAGAGCCATTTTTGAGGCCCCTTTTCCCCTCTCTCCTTCACTAACAGGTAAGCTTGGTCCTGTTATCTGTTAGTGATACAGAGTTCACTACCGTGATCTGCGACTCCTCTTGTGTGTCTCATCTGTTTTCTAAGATGTGCTTCCCCTTTGTTGCTGCTTGAAAATAAAACCCTGGTTCCCTAATGTATGCTTGCTGCTCAAGATGTTCAGAAGCAGCCACGGTTGGTCACAGATGTCATCTGTGTGGAATGGCAGTGTTAAAGTTTAATCCGCTCCCTTGGACCCGAATTGGCAGCAGACGGCTGAGAGAGGGCTAAAGATATGCAAAAGCCTCTCTCACTCTTAGCCCAGTAGTGTCTGCCTAGAGCTGGCTTCCAGACAGCTGCTTTTTAAAGCCTGGAAGCCTTCAAAAAATATGGAGCTGTGTGCACTGTGCCCTGATTTGCTGGCTCCTTACTTATGTCATTGGTGATGTGCCTAACTGAGCCTCGAAGCAGTGAATGCCCCTTCTTTGTTTTTCCTTCCACCTTAAAAAAAATTGTTGGATTAGTCAGGTATCACCTCTACCATCAGATTGTCTGTGGCCCGAAACTGCTGCCAGTTATGAGGAGAGCAGTTTCTTTTTTTTTTGAAATTCAATACATTTTATTTCTGTTTTAGTCTTACATACATGGTGTTACAAGATACATAGACATAAAAAGAAAACACAAGTATACCTACATGACTGTGGCCTTGAGGTTACATTGGCCTGCTAATACTTACTATCACTAAATCTAAAAACAAACCTAATTATAATCCTATCATTCCCCTTCTTCCACCCCCCTTCTAAGTGCTAGTAACTTCTTATACTGGCAGGTCCATGATTATATATCTAGATTTACCTTGTATACACGTGTCTGGATCCATGTTTTACTTTATAATTGAGGTTAATGTGTAAATCTTGCTCCATTTTCTGTTAAAGCTAGTGGGATAATGTCTGAGACTAGCTATCATTTTTTTCTATTTTTAAATTTTATAAGAACTCATTCAGCCATTCTGAATATGGAATAATTAGGGAATCCTTCCAATGCCTTAATACCATTTGCTTAACTGTGTGGGAAATTAACATCAGATCATATCTTCTTTCCAAAACTGGGATTTGGGTGTAGTCCCCAAGAATACATATTTCGGGTTCAAAATATAACTCCAGTCCAAGAAGGGGGTCAAGTTTGTTCTTGATCATGTTCCATAGGGGCCTAATTGAGGGGCACTCCCAAAACACATGGTATATAGTGCCCTCACTTAAGCCACACCTGTTACATTTGGAATCATGTAGATTACCCATGGTAAACAACTTTGCTGGGGTGAGGTACAAATTTAGGTATTATATAAAATTGAATTAGGTGCAACTTATCATTAGAAGTATAGGAGTATATTGCTTTCCAAATATCTTCCCAACAAAGCTGTTTATTTGGGAATTGATTGTTCCAATATGGTGACACTCCTTGGATGTCAGGATAGATTCTAGGGTATAATTCTGCTGTTATTTTGGATACTGCATGAGGGCTCCATGCCAAACTATGGAACAGGCTAAGAAGATCCATTTGGTCAGTGTCCCAAATATTAGAACCTATTGTAGCAATTAAAATGTGTCTAATTTGAAATGCTTTGAATAACTGATCGGTTGGAAGACCTAGGATCTAAAGGAGTTCAGGTGAAGCCTTAATCTTACCCTGATCCAGTAAGTCCAAGACCCTAACTTCCTGGTGGGAGGTCTCTCCAATAATTTTTAGGTATTGTTTATCTAGTAAAAAGTTTGGGTTTAAGTGACTAGGTTGGGAAATATCCTTAGTATTATTATATTTAAGAACCCTACAGAGTTGGGCATGTACTTTCAGGGGCATGTATCTTAATTAGTTTTTTAGAATCTTAAAACTCTTCTTAGGAGAAGTGAATAACAAGATATTAGGGGAAACACCTGATTGTCCAATAACTAGGTGTTCTATTTTTAGCCAGAGTGATTTTTAAATAGGTGCTGTTCTGACAGAAACATCGGAATACCAATGGAAATATTTAGGTATATGGCTTGCCAAATAATAATGGAAAAAATTCGGCAATTTGAGGTCCCCGTTTTGCTTTGGAGCTCCAAGTTTAACAAATGACTGTCTCGGTGGCTTTGATTTCCAAAGAAACTTGGAAATAATCTGTTGAGACCTCCTAAACCACGTTTGTGTGAGATAAAAATTTAGCATGTTCAGGGGATAAAAAAAGTCTCGGGAGTACATTCATTTTAATTACATTGATTCTTCCTTGTAGAGAAAGATAAAGAGGCCCATCTTTCGAGATAGTGTTGTATGATTCCTAGTTTGGTATCAAGATTCAGTTTTTGGATTTGTGATAAATTAGGTGTAAGTATAAGTCCCAGATAAGTTATTTGGGTTGTCCAACTAAACTGAAGGCAATCTAATTGTAAGCGGTAAGTGTGAGAATTTAGTGGCATAATTGTTGAATTATTTATATTGACTTTATAATTTGATAAGGTACCAAATTTCTCTATAATGGATGGTATCGCTGGAAGGGAAGTTTGTGGGTTAGTGATGTGCAACATAATGTCATCTGCAAATGTTGAAAGGCGAAGGTCCCAATCACCAATCTGTATACCCTGTATTTGGGGGGAATGCTGCAGATGGTAAAGGAGTGGTTCCAGGTATAGGTTAAAAAGTAATGGTGATAGTGGGCAACCTTGGCGCCATTCCAGAAAATAAGGGGATTAGTTCTAAAAAAACACCATTACAATAAACTTTTGTTGAGGGGCATGTATATAATAATTGCATCCACTTTACAAATTTTTGTGTAAAACCAAATTTTTTAAGAATTTCAAATAGGAAAATCCAACTTACCCTGTCAAAAGCTTTCTCCACATCAAGGGATATCAGCGCCATAGGATAAGGTGCCATTCTAGATACAGAGAAAACACGAAACAATTTCCTAAGGTGATCTGAAGAGGAGCGACTAGCTACGAATCCTACCTGTTCCCGGACTAAGTAGTGGGGTCCAAATTCATGCCACTCTGGTAGCTAGAATCTTTGCAAAGAGTTTTATATCATAATTCATTAAGGAAATTGGTCAGTAATTGGAGACCATTTGTGGGGATTTATTCAGTTTGGGGAGTACTATTATGAGAGCCTCCACCAACGAGGGGTCGGATAGTCCAACATTACAAAGATAGGTGAACATGTTCAACATTAGGGGTGATAGTAATTCCTTGAATACTTTATAAAACTGGGGTGGGAAGCCATCTGGGCCTGGTGCTTTATCATCCGGCAATGACTCAATAGCTTCCCGTAGCTCTTGCTGGGTTATAAGCCCCTCAAGAGAGGTCACTTTCGATTGCTGGAGGGAGGGGAGTGGAATATCTTTGAGGTAGGCCTGGATTTCCTCTATAGAGGGGGTAGGTATCTGTGGAGGATATAGGGATCTGTAGTATGCCTCAAATTCATTAACTATTTCCTTTGGAGTAGTAAGGAGGGAGTTGTCTTTGATAGAATTGAGAGATACTACAATCCTGGATTCTTCTTGCCTCCTCAGCCAGATGGCTAGTAAATGACTAGCTTTATCGCCCTGTTCTATGTATTTAACATGGGTCTTAAAGGGCATATATTGAGCTTTTTCTTGTAAAGATTCTGAATAGTGATTCTTTAATTTAGTTAAACATTCTTGTGTCTCTTCAGTTTGTTGGTTAATTTGCTGATTTTCTAGGGTATGAATTTGTGATAAGAGTGACGAAGATAGCTTCTCCCTCTTTTTCTTCCTGAGGGTGGGAGAAGAGCAGTTTCTGAGCCCATTTTCCCCTCCCTGCTTCACTAACAGGTAAGCTTGGTCCTGGTACCTGTTAGTGATAGAGAGTTCACTACCATGATGTGCGGCTTGGTGTGCAGCTCCTTCTTTGTTCCTTCTGCTGCCAAAAATAAAAACTGTTGGGTTAGTCAGGTCTTACACAATCCTAGTTAGTCAACCCTGCCTTCTGATTGTCTGTGCCCCAAAACTGCTGTCAGTTATGAGGAGAGCTACTTCTGAGCTCCTTTTCCCCCCTCCCTGCTTCACTAACATGTAAGCTTAGTCCTGTTACCTGTTAGTGATAGAGAGTGCACTACAGTGATGTGCAGCTCCTCTTGTGTGTCCTGTCTCTTTTCTAAGATGGGCATCCCCTTTGTCACTGCTTGAAAATAAAACCCCAGTTCTCTGATGTACGCTTTCTACTCAAGATGTCCCGAAGCAGCCACAGTTGGTCACAGATGTCATCAATGTGGAGCAGCGATGTCAAAGTTTGATCTGCTCCCTTGGATCCAAATTGGCAGCAGATGACTAAGAGAGGGCAAAATATCAAAACACCTCTCTCACTCTTAGCCCGGTAGTGTCTGCCTCAACAAACTCAAAATACTCTGACTTTGGAAGAAGATGCAAAAACAGTAGAACCAACAGTGTATATGAATAAAAAAAAGGGAGTGAGGATCACTTGGAAAATAAAAGGGGGAAAAAGGATCACCAGAAAAACTTTGGGGATCCTGAGAGAGGGTACTGTACTCAAGAAAAGCATTTAAATATGGTAGCTCAGGCACCAGATCTGAGATTCATAGGCCCTGAAAATTGGCTACAAACAGATAAGGAGAACATGTTACAGCAGGAAATAGAAATAGTGACTAATCTATTGGAAATAGAATTAATTACAAGTGATTTTATAGGGGCATAAATTATAGCAAATGACTGGAGTCTTATAATTGATCTTGAGTTGACATCTCCTAGAATAGCAAACCACACATACATAAATGCACAGTGTTTTGAAAGCTGGGAAATTTCTGTATTTTTCCATAATCTGGATTATTGTAATTCTTTTATCTCTAAAAATGATAAGAGAGATCTCTGCCTTACACCAGTAACCTTATTTGGTATGCCTCTACTAGAAAGAGACACCCAATATAATATTAGTGTAGCACTGGTAAATCTACTCAGGAATTTTCTGCAGATCCCAACTGAAGATGAGCATATCCTTGAGATACATAGAAGTAAGATGGGCATGCAAATAGATGCACTTATAAAAGGTGAAAAACTGGTGCAACAAATGCTGAAAAAACTTGACATCTTGGACTCGCTGGGATTATATGTTATGGATTGGAATCAAAAGTACTTGATACATCTTTAAATAGTGTGAGATCAGATCTCGTAACAGAAAATACTCTGCTTGAAAATAGGCTAAAGAAATTGCTGACTATAACAACTGAGTCCCTTCAGCTCAGGGTGACTCAAACCCAAATGTCACATTTTGGGCTAGCAGTATAGCCTAGAGGTTAAAGGAATGAGGTGTGAACAAGCTTGATACATCCAGCAGACCAGACCTGTGTTTGAGTCACACAACCTCCACTTGCATACTGTGTGACTCTGAGCAAGTCACTTAACAGTCCAGTGCTCTCAGGTCACCCCTGAAAATAGGCACTTGTGCCTTGTGGGCCCTACCCGGTTACCAAAGACTAAAATAAAAATTAAAAAAATAAAATGTCTTTGTGATTTATCAGATGGAAATTTAACAATGCTCAATATTGACAAATCAAATGATAATATGTATTCAGTTATTACATGGAATGTGGCTGTCTTAGAAAATAAATGAACAGATCAGGATTGGAGGGATCTTGTAAATCAAGGAGACATTTTGTGTTTTCAGGAGATGTGGCATGGGGATGAAACCTCGATACTCTTGAATGAATTTAAGTATTTTCAAGTCCCAGGTGTTACAATAAGTAATTATGGGAGAAGAATTGGAGGTCTAGCTTTGTGAGTCAAAATAGGGGCTGTGGACTTGGTGTCTTAAATCCTGTCTACTAAAAATTTGATTGTGCTTATGATTACCATAAAGAACTTCAGAATGATTCTAATAAATAGCTATATCTCATCAACCTCATCTAACTCTTATAAAGAATCCATCTGGGATAATCTAATAAATATATTTATGGTTACCAAATTGAAACCCTGAGCTGGACATTTTGACCCTTGGGGACTTTAATGCAAGCTTTGGAGTATATGACGGGCTACTGGATGTATCAACATGAGATTATGAAGAATTAACCTATGAAAAATACAGTAGAAAAATGATGGATATGAAACAGAATAAATTTGGGTTTAACTTAATCGGGATTCTAAAAGAATGTACAGTAACATGTTTCCTCTTAACAGAAGATTACCAGGTGACAGCACAGGAAATGGTTTATATTTTAAGGCTAATGTATCCTCATTATTGGATTTCATATTTTGGACAGGTTTAATCTATATCTGGTACACATCTGTGTGATTCCCAGATCTGAGAGCAATCACTTTCCCATAATGTTGCAAGGAATAGAAAAGGGAAACTCATAAAACAATCTGACATCATTTCCAGTTACTGAAATTATAGCAAGAAAAAAAGGATAGTTTGAGATGCTTCTGTGGATAACAAACTTTTTATTGTAATAGAGGAATTTTTTGAAGGCAAAGACATGGTACAATTATTTAATCAAGGAGCAGATATACTATGGGGATAAATGTTGTTGCTCTTTGATAAATTACAAGGTTGTTACTATAAAAAATATAATAATAAGGACCCAAAAACGGAGAAGAAAAGGCTGGTTTGATGAGGAATGTTTAAGAGAAAAAGCACCATTAAGACAAAGGATAAGGTAAATTAGAAATGCAAGAACTCATGTAAATTTAAAGTCTTTAAATTATGAAAGGAAGAAATATAAGTCAATTCTAAATGAAAAATAATCTTATTATCGTAATGGAGGAAATTGCTAACTGCAATTCAAGAGAAAGACTCAAAAACATTTTGGGCCCTAGTTGCCAGGGGCACTTGTAACAGTAAAACTGCCCCTAACTCATATATTTTTGAAAAATTGAGGACAGAACACTTTAGAGCCATCTTCTATGACTCAGAGTTAATTCCATATAATCAAAATATTATAGAAGTACAAAATCACATAGTATTACATCGTACAGAGGTATATTTGGCAATGGAAATATTAAAAGCAGGGAAAGCTCCGGGACCTGATAAAATCCCACGGAGGTTTATCATAGTAGCCCACTGATCTGGTGTGATTTTCTCATAAATGTTTACAATAAGGCCTAGATATTCAAACTGCACCCAGAAAAGGCACAAGTAGCTGCTCTGCACAAGTGATATGCACTGGAGCACAAAACTGCCATATTCAGAAGATGCATGGGAGAGATGTGCCAGCACATCCCAAGCTGAATATACCAAAGATGTGCCACAGCACAACCTGACATGTGCCTGTGCATCCTGAAATGCACTGGAGCAACTGGGCAGGACTGAAAATAGCAAAAGGAACAACCTGGCCTGGGACACTGGAACAACAGGGAAGGATGTGCAATAGCACTTGAGTGAGCTACGACAGCCACAGTAGGGAAGGAAGAAACCCAAGGCCGAAGGGGTGGAGGAAGGCACTGACAAAGTGCACAATGGACACAGACCCAGACCCCATGGGCATAGTACGAGTCACCACACAGACACCACCAACCTAGGGGACAAAGTGGCACACTGTGCATGTCACAGAGGAGGGCAGGGACAAAGCACCTCAGCAGCAGAGGTCCAAAAGACAGTATGGACCAGCCATGCACCATGACAGTGCAGAGAAACCAAGCAGGATAGTCATGGTAGCCACAGCACATGCACAGTGGTCCAGAGGCAGACTGGTACACAAACTGGTGGCCACCTGGCCCTCCATCACATGATGCAGCTGCTGGACCTCCTCAACAAGGAGCCTTGCCTCCACCATCCACCGCCTTGACACCCTCAGCTGGGCATCCTGCCTCCAGTGGATGGCAACTATCAACTTCTGGAGATGGACCAATCCACCGCCAACAAGGATACCAGGTTGCATTTCACCCCTTGCACCATCTTGATGTTGAATGTTGGGGAAACAGAGAACACATACTCAGTGCCACAGCCCACACAGGCATAGTTCCCACCCAATGGGCTGGGCGTTCATGCCTAATGCTAGCTGGCCCCATGCAGAGGGCTGTCAACACACCATGCACAGCACACACTGGCAACATGCCAGGACAGAGAGCCACACAATGAATGGGATGTGGCACAGTGAACAGGCAGACTATGTCTCCAAGCGACATGTGTCCATGCCCACCACAATGTGGGACCCTGTCCCACATGTGCTCCACTCATGCAGGCCCTGAGGCAACCCCTTGTGAGCATCAGTGGGTGCCCGCAGCCAGGACTACTCATGGCAGCTGGGGACTAGCACACAGATGCCATGGTCACAATGGGATACCCACATGCTGCTGACACAAAGAACCATGTGTACATGACTGCCACCTCATGAACATACACAGGAAGGAGGCAATGGCCCACTGTGGGCAACACAACAACCCCTCCATACCCTCCCATTCCCCATGTACACACATATGCAGCAAATGTCTCATGCTTACCCGCCACATGTCCTGCAACACCTGCAGGTGCAGCTGCACCCACTGCCTGGGATCACTGCTCAGCCCCTGCCCGAGCCTGCTACCACTCCTCCTGACTGGCAAAGCAAACACAATGGAAGAGCGCTATGAACACCATGCGTGAACATAAACTACCCCAACCCCCCAAATGATGATATGATGCAGCAAGGCACAGCATACTGTATGCCCATCTGAGGGGCACCACACAATGTGTGGAGTCACAGTGCCATGGCAATGGCACAGTGGAACACCAGTCCACAAATGGGAAACCATGGCACGCATAGTACCAACAACCTGGCCCTGCAACCAGGGCCATGTTGACCATTTGGGTAGTGATACATGCACCTGCCACACATCCCAAAACCCCCAAGAGCATGCAAAGAGAGCATGCACACATCACATACATACCTGGGCTTGGAACCACCACCCTGTGGGACTATTCCTGCAGCATCCAGAGCCTATCAGGATCCCTCCTCCTCAGGTCCCCATATCGATGTCTTCACTGCTTCCCGATCCTGGGCATGCCAGTACTCTTCTTCATTGGTTGCCGGGCAACACATGCCCAGACCTGGGACCATGCCACATGGAACTCTTCAGCCTCAAGCAACTGTTTCTCCAGGAGTGCAACAAGTGCCACCAGGTTGGCCACCTCAACTTCAGACCAGTTGAGGACACTGGGCCTCCCTCCAGTAGCATATGCCATGCTTCTCATGAACAGCCTAGCGGTGTGTGGCACTGTACAGCAGGCAGTCTGAGCAATTTGCGGCTGTGCCATGCCTGTTGCGCAATAGGCCCACTATGCATTCTGCTGTGCACCACACACACACACGATAGGCATGTGGTATTTTCACCCATTGCACATTACTGCACATGCACAATACCGAAAGGCCTGGCGGAAGAATGGGATCGCAGCACAGTGACACGTGAATGTGCAAGGGCCTGGAAATAAGTTGTCTTCAGCAACGCCCCAGTCCTATAGCTTGGGGGGCCTAGAAATAAGTTGCCTGATCATGCTGTGTGCGCATTGCACTCTTTGCCTGGGCTTACACCTGCAGACCTTGGCCAAGGTGCTGTTCTCTCAGGATTTTCCCTCACCTTGTGTCTCGACTACACCTACGGTCTTCACATCCAGGGCCATGGCCCTATCTGGAATGGCTGGGGACTTAGCCATTAATCAAGGTCCTCTGGCCACCCTGCCTTCATTTAAGTCTCCCCCTGCCTGACAATCTGTAAAAGGCTTAAAAATTGCACACCTGAATGTCTGCATTATCCTCCACAACCTAGCAGAACTAACGGCCTGGGTGGCCCTCTACAACCCTGACATTATGGGGATCTTTGAAACTTGGCTGAAGCCTCACATCCCAGACTTCTTGTGTGCCCTCCCAGGCTACAGCCTCATCAGGCATGACAGGGTAGGAAGTAAGCATGGGGGCGGTATACTCCTCTATAACAAGGCGCACCTAAATGTGTCTTTTGTTGATCAGCCATCCCCTACATCCCCAGTCTGCGAGTTCCTACATGCCCTCCTCCTGCTTGGGAACACAAAAAAGGTGCATCTCATCTGTGCCTACAACCCTCTGAAGGATGGCGTACTAGGGCTTTCCTCACTACTTGACCACCTTAGGGACAAGGTTGGCTCAAATGAGTTGCTAGTCCTGGGGGACCTTAACCTCAATTGGCTTGGTCCTAATAACAAGCAATATGAGCCACTTCTCTCTGGCCTTGCTCTTAGCCAGCTCATTATGGCACCTACAAGGCTCACCTCCCAAGGGGATAAAGAATCCCTTATCGACTGGGTACTGAGCAACAGACCGGACAGAATTACTTCCTCAGAAATACTCCCTGACGTCATCTGAGATCACTCTCCTACTTACTGCACATGGGGCATCTTCTCGCCCAAAATCCCTAGCAAAGTGATCCAGATGAGGGACTATTCTAAATTTATACTCAATGACTATCTTGCGGACCTACAACACACTGACTGGCCCAGGGTCACTGCCACCCATGACCCTGTTGCAGCCCTTGACCACTTCCTTGCGTTATTTGTCCCCTTGCAAAACAAGCACACTCCCCTCACTAAAAGGAAGGTGAGGGGCACCATCACAAAGTGGCTCCATGGAGGCCTATTCTCCCTCATGAAGAGGAGGGATAAAAGCTGGGAGAAATACAAGATCTACCGCAATAACAATGACCTCCTTGAATATCGGTTGCTCAGAAACTCTTGTAAAAGAGCGATCCGCTCTGCCAAGAGTGAGTACTGCCAATCTGCCCTGCTAGCCTCAGCCAAAAATCCACGGAGTTTCTGGCATAACATCAAAAATCTGGTCAGTGGATCTGACAGGGAACAGGTCGCCGACATGCACATCGGTGGGGTGAACTGCAATAACCCCCAAACTATTGCCAATGCATTTAACTCCATGTTCTTGGACTCTACCTGTCTCCCCTTCTTCCCAGCACCCTGCCCATAAGCCTCTGAGTGGGCACACCCCTTGACCGCCCTTCTACCTAAAATGGGTCACTGTTAGGGAGACCCAGAAACTCCTTGCCGGTCTCTCCCCCCACATGGGGCAGAACATGAAAGCCTGGAACTTAAACTGCTCAACCTGGGGGTTGCCCTCCTTGCCCGGCCTGTCTCTCACATCTTTAACACTTCTCTTATCTTGGGGATCATCCCTGACTCATGGAAAGTGGCCAAGATTGTCCCTGTTTTCAAACAAGGCGACCCCAAAGATATCAAGAACTATCGCCCCATCGCCATACTCTCTGCAATCTGTAATCTCCTTGAAAAGGTAGTTGCCACCCAACTCTCCCACTACCTTTAGGGTTATGCTCTTCTCGCCCCTGCTCAACATGGCTTCAGAAAAGGGCACAGCACATCAACTGCGCTTGCCGTGGTTACCTCTGAGATCAGGACCACGACTGATCTAGGCAGACTGACTGGTGCCATCTACGTGGATCTCTCAAAGGCCTTCGATCGGGTTGACCATTCCCTCCTCTGTTCCACCCTTCAGTCTCTCAGATTCTCCTCCCCTGCCCTTGCCTGGTTCTCTAATTACCTTGTGGTTAGGCAGCAATACACCAACTTCAACCGCGCCCTCTCTGTCCTCTCCTCTGTTAACTGCATGGTCCCCCAGGGATCTGTCCTTGGACCCATTCTGTTTTCCCTATTCATTAATGCGCTGCCCTCCATCACATCCTATGAGCACTCCACCCTATATGCAGATGATCTCGTCGTCCTGACCAGCTCTCTGGATATTACAGTCATCAACTCTTGGCTAAACTCTGACTTTGAGCTTATCCAGAACTGGCTAGAGGGCCACAAGCTGACCATCAACCTGAAAAAGACCCAGGTCATGATCTTCGGCTCCTTCGCCAAAACTAATTCCTGCCCTACTCCCCTAACCATCTTGGAAGCAGGTGGCACCCTCCTGCAGGCAGTGGACTCCGTCAAGTATCTGGTAGTTACCCTTGATCCACAAGTGGAACTCACCCCACATCTTCGGAATATATGTAAGGCCACTAACAGCAAGCTTGGACTTGCCTACAGAGCCAAAAGTTGCTTCACCCCAGCTGCACGGCTCACCCTAGCCAGGGGGATACTCCTTCCCATGCTCTGTTATGGGCTCATAGCCTTTGCCCCAGTCCCGAAATCTAGTCTCATGAAATGGGACACTGCATACAACAATATATGCCGCTTTGCACTCTCTGCCCCTCGACTTATGCATCACAGTGAGCTCTACTCATGGCTGGAGTGGCTCCCCCCCCGAAGTACCACGCCTTTGTCCTCAGCAACTTCATTGAAAACATAATCAGAACAGCCACTCCTTCTGCGCTTGCCCTTCCCCTCAAACATGGTAACCCAGTTTACCACTTAAGATCCAGTGCTGCACAGGACTGCCTGGTTCCTAAGACCCGCGCCCTCACGGGTGATTGGGCCTTCTCTGTCCATGCGCCTAGACTGTGGAACACCCTTCCTGCATTAGTTCATGCCTCTCCCTCCCATCCCTGCTTCAAAGGATCCCTCTGGAGCTTCCTCAAATCGGCCTCTGCCTGTCTATGTGCCATATAAACCCCAGTGGAGACTCTCTTTCTGCTTTTCGATTGACTGGGGTGACGTCCTGAGTGCTGTTGCTACTGTTTTGCTGTTCAATTCTGCTGATAATCTGCACTAGGCACTTTCTGCTCTCTTGTTTTGAGAGGGCACCTGTCCGTATTCTCGATAATTTGATGTTATACTACATTTTGATGTTGTTTAGATAGTATTCTACTAATCAACTCTGTATATGAATCTTGTTGCTATCTGCCTACTTAACTGCTTTTATGCCTGATGTCCCATTTGCTGTATCACCTATTTGTATATGCTTGATGCTCCTGTATGTTTTCTTGACTCTGTATGATGCATTGTATGTACCCTGTAACCCTGCCGGGTCGCACCTGAAAACAGGCACTTGGCTGTCTAATGTGCTTGCCTGGTAAACAAAAGCAAATAAATAAATTCACGCATTGGAGCCATCTTTGTGAGGGCAGTCAATGCCACACTTACTGCCAACCACATGGCGCATATCCACAAACATGTGTCATGTTGGCCAATGGAGCAGCACAGGGGCATACGTGATCCAGGGACAATGTATGACTGGCAGCCAAACACATTGCGGATGTTCCCAGACATGTGCCATACAGAACACATGTGCAGCACTGGGGGATGCGCGATACACAGCCTAATACATCAGTCATGCTCTGCTGTGCATGTCAACTGTGGTACAGTGTATTGTGCATGAGCGGGAAATGCGACATGCATGAGATGCTCAGCATGTTTCAGATGCCCTGCACAATTTGAGATGAGCCCAGAGCAAATCTGCAGTATTCAGCCAGGATATTCAAATCACCTCATTAGCCAATCCAGGCTAAAGTCAACTGCTTAGCATCCCATTACTGGCTGCTCCAGGGCTCATTTGCATGAGATGGGCCATAAAAGCACCACCGCACACCACAGGTCACTGACAGGAACTGCAGCCTGAAAGGTAGGTTTGTTTACATTCCTTTTGCTACAGCCTCTTTTGTACTGCATTATGTGTAACATTGCACAACTCCAAAGCATCTTGCCCATGTGCTTATGCTTGCCCCATTCCTGTCCACAGGCAACAGGATGTCAGATGGCAAGCATGAAGGGGAGTAGGCTAAACGACAGAGGCCCAACTTCACTGAGGATGAGAAGCATGCCCTATGTCCACAGGGAGGCGCTGCTCTCTGGAGCTACCAGGACCTGGCAGGAGAGGGTGAAGGGCTGGGATTAGGTTGCCACATATGTCAACGCCCATGGGTGCTTCAACTGCACTCCCTAGGAGTGCATGAAGAAAATGAACACAGATAGGTGGAGGGCCAGGGAGACAGTTGCCACCATTTGAGCATCCCTGGCATGCACCGGTGGTGGCTCCTCCACAGCACCAGTCCTCACACCAGTGGAGGAGGTGCTTGTGCCCACTCTTAACTGGGCATTCATTGTGGGTGTCCTGGGGGAGTTCCAGACCAGGGGCAGCCCATCGCAGCATTGAGTATGCATGTGGGAACTCCGGTGGGGGGGGCGGTGTGTGCAGGCCACAGGTGTGCCTGGGATACCACACAGGGGCCTGTAAAATATCCATAATGTGCCATGCAGAGCTGCTGTGAATGCAGAGCCACACCGTGGATACACATGCCTCCCTGTGTGCTGTTGTGCTTGAACAGTGCCATGGTGAAGGACACAAGGTGGTGTGGCCCAACAACATAGGCCGACGGTGGCTATGCATGCCCTCGGGGGACACCATGTTATTTGTGGTGCCTCATGGCCATCCACAGTTAGCCCATGTATTGTCCAGCCACAGTGGTTAGGTGTTCCACAGTAGGGCTGAGGTGTCTGTGGCAGGACCAGGGAAGGGCGGGCATTGGCCTGGCCACAGCCTGTGCATCGTGGCCCCTTGCCACACACTACCATGTGTGCGCACCCCTGTGCGCATGTTTGTCCCTCACCATCAGTGCATTGGTGGTACACAGGCCACAATAATAGTCCCAGGCATGTGTGGTGTCACAGCCACGCCTGTGCTCCATGTGCTCACATTGCCTCATCTAACTGTCTTCCTGTCATACAGACATGTGTCACTAACCATGTTTCTTTTCTGTCTTTGAGCTCCATCATGCCTCAGGGGTGCCTTACCAGCCAGGGCCAGCCCCAAGGCACTGAAGGAGGGTGATGTGGTACCTTCCACATCCTCTGGTGCCGTGGCCAGTGCTGGTGGCCTTTGTCCAGCAGCTGGGCTGTTGGACATACTGGGGTTGGGCACTGATGACCCCTTGTCCAGCATTCTCCTGTAGGAGGACCTCACCATGCTTACACCGGCCACAGAGGATGATGATGACTTTGATGATGACAATACCATCATTGAGGGTTACACAGGCAGCTCCTACCCTCCCACTGGTCTGGTACATGCACACAGGTGGCAACAGACAGTGCTGGTGGTCCTGTGCCTGCACATCTGCTCCCCCAGTGCACACCCCCAGCTATTGGCATATGCAGCAGCTGGTACTGGATGGGGACAGGGCACTGCTGTGGGGCATGGGACTGCCAGCACAGTCCAGCATGGTGCTGTGGTGTTGCAACAGCCAGTGGGGAACACTGTCCTGCCTGCTCCAGGGCCTGCCATGCATACCAGTGCCCACTCCCCAACCAAACAGCGGCCTCCTGTGCGAGGTTCCTGGATGAGGGATGTGGCACAGCAGGCCAGGAACCCCCTGCCTGTCGGTGACCAGCACCCGACACACCACCCTCTGACAAGCTCAATGAGCATACCTGTCTCCTGCGGGAAACCGTTGTGGGCCAGGTGGTGCTTATGGAGGAGCTCCATGGACTGCATGTGCAGGTTGGTCAACTGGTAGAGAATGAGGCCATGGGACATGCCCAGCTGCTTGACGAGTTATGCCAACTGTGGGAGGCCATGACTGCATCACTGGATCATATTGCAGAGAACATTGCGGTGGGGTTTGCATCCCTGGCATCTCATGGCCACAGTGTGTCCCACCACATACTGTGCAGTAACACGAGCACCCCCAGGGCATGGTGTCAGTTGACCCCATTTGGGCTGACATTGCCCCTGGCCAACGTCATCTCTGACACACCCGGATCATGTCTGTTTTCCTGGAGGGACACACCCATGAGAACCCGGTCATGTTCTCAGGAGTCGACCCCTGCCAGGGAGGTGTTGTCATCCCCTGTGGCTGGTGACCTGTCTGTGGCTGCCTCCCAGTCAGGGTGTGGCCATCACCATGGTCATGGCAGCCATACTGGCTCACAGTGAGTCCTGCCAGTGCGGTTGCCAGGTTCAAGTACCCTGCTTCCATTGTTAACCATGCACCAGACCAGCTGTGGCCAGGGCCACATGCTGTGGGACACATATGCCCTGGTGTCACACCTGCCTGTGCTGTCTGTGTGTTGTACAGGCCATGCATGGGGGCAGTGGTGTTGTACTGTGTGGCATGGGCGTAATGAGTGCAGCACTGTTTCCACCATGCTTGTGTGCCAGCACATACCCTCTGATCCATGCCAGTCTCCGCAATGTCGCGGTGCCTCTCCCTGTCCTTGGTGGCACTGTTGTGGATGCATGTGCATGCTAGTGTGTGCTCTGCAGTGCACTCTGCAGCTGTTGTTCAGTGTCTGCCTACCTGCATATGTGTGTGTGTGTGTGTACGCGTGTATGTCCTCCCAACACCCACATCCTGTTTCAGTGTGTGTGTGTATGTATGTGTGTCATGGCTGCCCATTTTGTTACTCCAGGGTTACTCACCTGTGGTTTCCAAAATGATCCTCCAAAATGGTGTCCTGTTGCCTCCTGGCTCAGGCTACCAGCCTTGGGTCCTTCCTCTCCATGGGTGGCTGCCCATCCCCTTCCTGGGGTTCCTCCTAATCTGAACTGTCGCCCTCCTCCACCTGGACAGGTATTCCATGGTCAATGGCCATGTTGCGTAGCATGCAACAGGCTAGGAATATACCACAGACTTTTTCAGAGCTGTATTGAAGGACACCACCAGACCTGTCTAGGCAATGGAATCGCATTTTTAACATGCCAAACACATGCTCTATTATGTTGCATGTTGTGGTGTGTGCCTCATTATATCGATCCTCGGCCCCAGTGGTGGGCCGCTGTATGGGATGAGTACCCATGGTCAGGGGGGTACCTACTGTCACCTGGGTGGACAGACACATTTGTTAGTTGCACTCAAGTGTGCGCATGGCCTGTAACGCTCACCACTCCCCTTGCCTATCTATGCTGCCACTACCTGTCCACCTGGTTGTCATTTCTACCACCCCACATGTGCAGGCCTTGTCCCACCATTGCTGGACCCTACATATGTGTCCTGCTTTCAGCCTGGCTGACCATGGCCAGTATGACCCCTCCCTAGGCATGTGGGCCCCTTCCCTGCTTGCATGGGTACCATGCCACTTTCCTGTCCAGCCATTGTGCTCGTCAATCACCTGTACAATGGTGATGCCTGCTGGCATCTGTTGCTCCTCACAGTGCAGCATGTGGCTGCTATGCTGCACCCCTGCCATGCTTGCCCTGTGGCCCTCCACACCAATATCTCTGTATCCATTTGTACGTGTCTGGCAGGTCTTCCGGTTCCACAGTTAAACATGGCTTTGAACCATTGCACTGTCACTGTCACTTTCCTCCCCCCATGCACTACCAGCAGCTGTGTGCTGTGCCAGTGTTCATGGTGTAGTCATGGGCTCCAGCACAACTCACCCAGTAGGTGCCCTGTGGGGATGTTCCCACCTTCAAATCTGCGGCACATGGGCCAACTAGTGCCAGATGAAGGCATCATGTGTACCCCTATGATGTGTGGTGTAGACATTGATGATGCTCCCTGTGACATTGCACACCACCTGGCAGTTGATGGAATTGTACCCCTTCCTGTTCATGTATGCAGCACTGTCTGGGCCAGGTGGTGCATGTATTGCCACATGGGCACAGTCAATGGCCCCTATAACACCTGGCATACATGCCACCTTGTGGAATTCCTGCATATTTTGTGTATGCTCAGCCTGGGTGCTTGGCAATTTGATGAACTCTGAAGCATGTGGCATCAGAGCATTGAGGAACTGTGTGAGGAGGCAGTACATGACTGACTGTGTGAAACCAGTGGTGTCACCCACTGGTTTCTGGAAGGTGCCAATGGTGAGCAAGCACATTGCTGCTCTCATCTTGATCTCCACAGACATGGCATGATCCCTTTTGGTGGGTTCCTGCAGTTCATTATGGCTCAGCTCACAGAGCTGCCTTAGAATGGCCCTGTTGAGTTGGTACCAGCCCACTATCTTGGTATCACTGTGATGTTCAAAGGTGACACGGGCATGGTACTGTCTCTGTTGGGCATACTGCCTACAGGGCCTTCCATAGCCATGTTGCTGTTCCACACGCCTTCTCACACCCCTCATTACCTCTGCCATGAGAAACATAGCCCCACCCATCTTACTCCTAAAACTTCAGCTGTCTGCCTGTAGGTGGCTTGCAGTTAGGCCACTTCCTTTTATGCTCAACTTTGCGCGGCACATCTTAGGAGATGCACCACAGATGGGTAACGCATTTGGGATGAACATAGGGATGTGCAGCACATTCATGGGAATGCTCCCTCCCAGGTGCGCCACATATATTATCTTTCTGCTGTGGGGCATCCGGCCTTGGCGACACATCCCTTCCTTTTGAATGTGGCACAGGGTGACATTTCTGGGGATGCACCGGTGCAACTCAGTTGCGCTGGATGCATCTTCTTTGAATATCTAGGCCTAAATCCATTAAACAGAATTTTATTCCGGAATCACGGAGAGGTGCAGAATTAATAATGATTCATAAAAAGGGCAGTACAACTGACCCAAAAATGTATCAGTCAATCAGTTTACTTGATGTAAATCAATTTTTTTTTTCAAAGGTAATGCTAAGCAGACTTCAACAACAAATAATTCAAGAAGGAGGCTTAACGCAACTCAAAGCTAGTTTCAGGTCAAATTACTCTACAATACATAACTGTTTTGTTTTATTACACTTAACAGAACAAGCATTTGTCAATGCCGAATGGTGTTGTGCTGGCATTGGCAGTGGGAGTGGCATAGCTAGAGATGCATAGTGCTGTGATTTTGTGAATGTGTCTCAAAAGGTGATTTTGCACAGCGAGCACGCCATTGTGCGCCACAGCTGCGGAAACATGTTTTGGGCAGGCTGTGAAAAATGGCAGCTGGACTGTTGATAAGAAGATGTGCACAAATGCCAGTGGAGAAAATGTGACATGAAAATATTGCAGATTGCCAAAGTAACAGGAGTACATGGAAACTGCGCTATGCACACTTGCAACACAGTCATTGTATGGAGTTTCGGTACCAAATTTTCAACACAGGCATTTTAGGACCTCTGCTCATGAATAGTGTCACCGTCATTTCCTCAGACTGTCCCAACAACTGATTTCACACAGCGGCCATGCAATTCTGTGCTGGACATGCAAAAACACATTTCAGGCAGCTGCAGTGTTCATAAGGAGGTATGGAAAAATGCCAATGATGAACAGCTGGAGTGAAAGTATTACAAATTCACAAAGTCATGAGCGTGCGTGCAAACTCTGCAACGCACGCTCATAAAACACTCATTTTATTGACTTTCATTCCCAAATTTTCAACATAGGCATTTTAGGGCATCTGCAAATGAAAAGTGTCACTGTCATTTTCATCATGTGTCTCGAACACAGACTTTCCACAGCGACCACGCTATTCTGCGCCGGAACTGCGAAAACAGATTTTGATCAAGATGTGAAAAATGACAGCTGTACTGTTCATTAGGAGGTGCAGAACAATGGCACTGCAGAAAATCTGGAGTGAGAATATTAGAAGTTTGCTAACGTATGAGCATGTGTGCAAACTGTGCAACACACGCTCGTAACACAGTCATTTTATGGAGTATTGTCACCAAATTTTCAACCCAGGCATTTTAGGACCTCTGCTCATGAACAGTGTCACTGTCATTTTTGTAATGTGTCCCAAACACTGATTTCGCACAGCGAGCGTGAGATTCTGCACCGAATGTGCGATAACACATTTCTTCAAGGATGTGAAAAATGACAGCTTTATAAAAAGGGCAAAGGATTTCAAGCAATCTGATTGGTTGTTAGCCATGCATTAGATGTGTCTAATGCACAGCTAAAACTAGAACCCCCATTTAGAATACACAGGCCCATTTTATAAGCGCAATAAGCCACTCCGGGGATGTGCATTAGACAGTTCTAATGCACGGCTAGACTGGACGCACCAGGCCTGTGGCCTCGTGCCTCACTATGTCCTCCCAGCCACTCCGGGGATGTGTGCATTAGAACTGTCTAATGCACACCCCATTGTGTCTTATTGCTTACATACAGTTCACAAGAAGGTGTAGTAAAATGCCAAATTTGAGAATCTGGCATGAAAATATTGTGAATGCGCTAAGTTACAAGCGTGCATTGCGCAGTTGCTATGCACCTCGTAAAACAGTCATTTTATTGAGTATTGTCACCAAATTTTTAGCACAGGCATTTTAGGATCTCTGCTCATGAAACATGTCACTGTCATTTTTGTAATATATCCCAAACACTGATTTCGCACCATGACCACGCTATTCTGTGCCGGAAGTGCGAAAACACATTTTGGCCAGGATATGAAAAATGACAGCTATACAGTTCACAAGAAGGTGTGGTAAAATGCCAATTTTGAGAATCTGGCATGAAAATATTGTGAATTCTCTAACTTACGAGCGTGTGTTGCACAGTTGCTATGCACGCTTGTAAAACAGTCATGTTTTGGATTTTTCCCACCAAATTTGCAACATAGGGTTTTTGAGAACCCCCCTCATAAACAGTGTCACTGTCATTTCGTTACACAGTTCCAAAAGGTGATTCCGCGCAGTGACTGCGAAATCACCTTTTGGGACCAAATAATGCCATAACAGTGCAAGAATTCATGAGAAGGGGTCCCAAAAACCCCATGTTGAAAATTTGGAGCCAAAATTCACAAAAATGCCTGAGATATGCAGCAAAGTTGCAAAAACCCTATCTATTACATTATACTGCTTACTGGCATTTCCTCAGTTCACGGTCAGCTTTGAAGAGTGCAGACGTGTTCCCGGTCCACCGAAGATCGTCGCGCCAGACTCCGGAGGTAAGTATGGGGGTGAGGGGTGTGGGAGGCAGTGCACAGAGGGTGAGCGGGTGGGTGGAGGGGGGCACGGAGACTACGAGGACCTTTTTCATTTTACGGTTAAAAACAGAAAAACTTTATGGACAGTTTTGTTTTGTAGGGCATTTGGCATGCTGGCGTGGGCCCAGCGTGCCACCTAATTGTTTGGGGTGGTGTCTGTAGCCAAAGGGGATTGAGCATCCTTATCAGCAAACAACATGGGGATTTATGCCGACTGGGGATTGGGCACCCTGGCCGGCACACAAAGAAGGGTGGGGGTGCAGAGCCAAGGGGATTGGGCATCCCCCAGCATTAAACAAATGGGGTGCTTTATGCCGAGGGGAGGGGCCCCCATCGGCACATTCACAGGGGGCAGGGCAGCTGACAGGGGGATTGGGCACACCCGAAGTTGGCAGTTCTACAGCCAGTGTCCCGCCATATACATAATGGTGGGGAGCATGGCAAGAAAAGGACCGCTACATCTGATGAGCTGTGCTCGGATTGCAATGGACCTTTTCTTCGATGTGATTTCCACATTATGTTTGCATGGTGTGGCGCCGGCATGCAGGCTGATTGGGGAATGCGGGGCGCACCTACTGGGGTGTGCCCTCCATTCGCCCAACAGCGACCGCGCCTCTAAAGCTGCACTGTCCCATGATATTGACTGCGCAAGCGTGCCAACTTAAAAACACATATGGATAAGTAAACAAACATTTTTTGCAGGTTATATAGACTTCACAACAGCGTTTGATACAATTGATAGAGAAACTATGTGGAATATTATGCTTGAAAAGGGGATGGAACTGACTGTTATCCACATAATCTCCAATTTATACACCAACACATGGGCAAGAATAACATTGAGCAGAGATGGTGAACTTTCAAGCACCATTCCTGTCAATAAAGGAGTACGACAGGGTTATGTGCTGGCTCCCCCACTTTTCTGCTTATATATAGATGGGTTGCTAAAAGCCATTACACAATTGGATGCTAATTCTTCCAAAATAAATGGTTCAAGCCTACCAGCACTTGCTTATGCAGATGATATTATACATTTTTTCATTAACCAAATCAGGGTTAAGGAAAAAACTAGAACTATTAGATGTATATAGTAAGCAACCCAAACTAAAAATAAACAATAATAAATCCCAACTAATAACATTTGGAACCAGAAATAAAATATATAAATGCTATCTGAGTAATGATGTTTTAAAATCAGTACAGGAATAGACATACTTAGGTATTGTCTTCACACCTCTGATTACTTGGTCACAACACCTTAACCATGTATTAGAGACAATCCAAAGAACAATGCAAGGATTAAATATATTTCATGCTATTTATGGAGGATTCAGTTTATCCTTTGATAACTGCAATAAAAACAAAGTACTATGCTCATATAGTTTATGGAGCGGAGATCTGGGAAAGTAATAAACCTGAAAAACAATGATTCCAATACAAAAATTATTAAGACATTACACTGGGCTTACCCCACTCATGGTCAGCTGCACATATAAGAACAGAACTAGTCTTATTGAACATCAGAGCAATTATATGGGCCTATGCACAAATGTGAGGAGTGGCTACGTGCTGCACAGTTGTGGCACATGGCCACACTGCACCCATTGTGCCCCCGCATGGGATGCACAAAACAGGGTGCACGGCTCCAATGCACCCAATCCCCAGCTGAGAGGACAGTAACGTGCTGGGGGGCAGGTGGGGAGGTGTATCAGGACTACTCGCCATGCACTAAGGCATGTAGTGCTGCCCGTGGGGGTGTGGAGGAGGGCGTGGGGTATGTCAGGGAGAACCCTGCCATAAGTGTCGTGTGTGCCTTGCACACACAGATTGTGCCAGGTCCAGCCCATGTACACACCAGCAAGACCCCAGCTGACGTCCCCAATACCAGTCCGCCCAGCGTCACCTGCCCCAGCACATGGCTGTGCACTGCCCCCTTGAAGGCAGGCCCTCCCACACCACATATAGGGGCACTGGTCTTTGTAGAAGCCCCCCGCTCCTCACCCCCACCCTGTATAATCCAATTAGTCCCCCCACAATCCCCACTCTAGGACACTCCAGGCACCCAATGGTGGCCAGTGCCCCCACCACTGGCCCCTGTACCTGTCCTGCCAGTGTCACAGAATGGTCAGAGACACATCCCTCTATACATCTCCTCAACCGCCGGCCATCCAAGTGATGCTGGGAGCGCGCCGCCTATATATAGGCAGCATGCTCCCAGCATCACTTGGATGGCCAGCGGCCATGGAGGTGTGTGGAGGGCTGTGCCACTGGCCATCTGGCCACAGTACTGACAATGCAGGTATGGGTGAAGATGTCAGTGCCGCAGGGGGTGGGGGTGCCACAGACTACCATTGCGGGTCGGGTGGATGGGCCCGGGAGTCAGGTGTGTGGGACATGCCTACTTTGGGGGGGACTTGCTGCATGGGTGCTGAGGCTGCTGACAAGGCATTTTCTGCTGGACTGAAAAGGGGCATGAGCACCTACCCCTTCCACCCCAGTATGGACACACCCAAAGGCCATGGTCGGTCTCGGGACTAGGGGGATGTGTGGCAGGGGCTACTGTCCTGGGCTTTCAGGTTCCAACCCCTCATGCTCACCCCTTGTGATGCCCCAGTGGCTACCGTGTCATAGAACGGGGTGTAGCAATGTGGCAGGTGGCACCCATGCTCCAGGGGCATGGCCATGGGGTCTGCTGCCAGATGGGGAGGGCCGCGCAGGTCTGGATATCTTCTGGTGCTATTCACGCACTCAGATCCACACCCTACTGTGCAAGGGATCTACTTGGGACCCAGGACGGACATCCAATTGGATGCCAGGCTGGGTCTGTGAATCTGCCTTGGCTGCCATACAAAGTCCTGCATGCTCAGGAGGTGAGGCCATGGACAAGTGATGGCCAATAGTGAATGCTGACTGTGCACACCTGTCTGCAGGTGCAGAGCTACATGGGTAGGATACGCACCTCCAGCATGTATATCCCACCCATTCGTGCATAGGCCCCATAGATAGCGGAAAAATATTATACTGGCTGAAAATTATTAGAATGTCAGATGACAGATTTCCAGTAAAATGCATTTAAGAACAGAAAGAATGAATAAAGAGGGTCTGTGCAACAAACACGTGGCTCTTAAAAATCTTACAGCTGCTGGATTGGTATACCGATGTAACAGCTATGCTGTTACAGCGAAAAGCAACCCATTGATACTCACAGTGTCGACTGGGTTGCTGGAGCGATGACCGAGTTATTGACTTCGGAGTTTTGCCACCTTCCCCTGACATCTACCCCCCCTCGGAGTTGGAATTCTTAAGTCCGGGGGGGGGAACGGGAGGCAGAGCCTCCCGCATGGGGGAGTGTGGGGGGCATGAACACTGATCAGGTGTTGGTGCATTCTCCAGTCAGGGACTGGTGTCAGCAGCATCAGGGGTATCAGCAACCATGTATCACTGTAGGGGAGCTCGCCAACATTCCTGTCACCGCAGCATGGTGGAACCTGCTGGATCAATATTATCTCTCCAAATTTAATCACTGTGTAGAAAAAAGTATAACTTTAAGCCCAATGTATGGTAAATATATAAATCCAAAAATAACAAACTACTGGATTGATGTAGATAATTATGTCATTAAAAACTCCAGGATTGCGCCATGGTTTGCCAGACGTGGCAATAACCATGGTTACAAATAGTATCATCCAAATTTACAGGAAAATCTATACAAGATAGGGATTTGAATGCTTTCAAAGTAACTTCCTCTGGGCTAGGCACAGCAAATTATCAGCAACTGCAAAGAAATATTATTGCAATATAGGTAAAAATTAAGCTCTGTTACACGTGATGTGGGATTGCCAGTGGTACAAGGAAGAAAGATTGTTTTGGCTATCCCCTCCTTTACACGACTGGTCAAAAATTGATAGAGAACTTCTGACTGAAATGCTGCTGACTATAGAGGATGAATGGTCTATCACACTGATTGCAACCTTTTTCTCACAGATTAATTAAATAAGGAAGAAAAAAATAATAAATACATATCATATTGAATATAGATTGAATATTTCTGATGCTGAAACCCTGGTTTAGAGGAAAGAGATACTGGAAAAGTACTGTAGAACTATAGATAAGACACACAAAGATGAATATTACTGCCTAAATATTAGAAATTAATTGTTGGTAAATTGTGTTTTGCTGTGAAATATTTATTGTGTATCTTTATTGTAATTATTGAACTGTTTTTATGACCTATTATGTTGTGATAACCTAATGTGTTGAACAATAAATCTTACTTACTTACCTGCCAGCTTGCTGTTGCCTGGGTAGGAAGTTACTGAAGGACGGGTAGGGAGGTACTTACAGGGAAGAAACAGTCTTTACAAGCAGTAAGTACCTGTTATTGTGAATAAGTTAACACCTTATCTAGGGTGGGGTATATAAACTATTAAGGAAAGGCAGAAAGGGGGATGTTAAGTAGCAGAAGGGCAGAGGAGTACAAGTCGTGAGAGACAAAAGCAAGTAAGGGATTAAGCAAAGGAAAAAAGGGGAAAAGAAGAAACACCCTATTTAATGTAGGGTGATAAGGTAATTACTAATAGAAGGTGAAGACAGGAAAGGACCAAACAACAGGAAGAGGGGTAACAGCGAAAAGGCAGAGTTGGTAGTAGTAGATAGTGAAATGTAAAGGCAATGATGGGAGTGGTGTAGTGCAATGCTTATGGGGCAGCAATTTTCCAGGAGACTTTCTGGAAACTTAGATGCTGCCCGATCTGCATGCACCTCTCTGGGTTAAAGGAGGAGGTCACTGTTCTCTGGACCATGCTGGCTAGGATACAGAGAACATCTTCCCCCAACCCTGGGGCCACCGAGTGTTTATTTATTTAGTTTTTGTTGACCGGGTAAGTGCACTAGACAAATCCTGCCTATTTTCAGGCATGACCCAGGGGGAGGGGGATACAGATGAATGCCAACTGACCTTGAAGCAGATTAAGCTGTTGGTGGTATTTTTAGTGAATGAGGGAAATTTGGCCAGGACACCGAGGAAATTCCCCTACTCTCCTGCCAGCAGGGGGCTTGACTTCCTGTGAGCAGGGATGGAGGAGCCCAGTTGGGAGCCAGACCAAGGAGGAGGAGGAGGAAGTGCTGATGTGGCAGGGGGAGATGGCCTCCTCCCATGACCTTATATTGCAAGAGGCTACTTTACTGAAAATAAACCAAGAATTAGTTCAAAATAAACAAGAAGAGATGTTTTTCTCAATTGAGGACTTGAGTAATATTGATGGAAATAAGGACTGTGAGAGAACTCCAATGGAAGGAATTAAGGGCAAAAGTAAAGAAGAACTTCTGCAGGCATTAGAGAAAGCCAAGGAGAAATATGCAGCTTTTACGGCAAGAAAACAAGCTGAATTAAGGTTACTGGATCACAGTGAAGAAATTGACAATGGGTATGGCCCAGCTGACAGCTCTGAATATGATGCATCAACATCAAAGGATGAGGAAGGAACAAGCTGACAGACACTCCCACAGGTAAATCTTCACCCTATTAATTCAACCACTGATGCAAATGTGAACAGGGCTGGCAGGAAAACCGAGGGATTCAGGTGCCTAGAGCCCCAAGAGGTGAATGTTTTGAATAACCTGCGGGAGGTAGAGGGCAGTGATATTAAGATAGAAGTTCCTACTGAAACTAGATCTAAAACTGAGCAAAGGAGTGAGAAGGGGAATGAAGGTTTAAAAACTGCTGTACAAGATAAAGAAATGCCTAATGTAGTTTCAGGACTGGAAAACAATCCTAAGTCTGGTAATACAGTCCCCTGGTTCAACACAGAGATTCAAAAGGCCCAAATACAGAGGAAAGAAAACTGGGAAGTCATTTTCCAAAATAATCCCTTTGAACAGACTGATGCTACCATTTTTTCTTTCTTTTAGCACGATCTGCTAAACCAGGATCAAAGGAAGGAAAAACAGGAGAGAGGCTATTATGTTGGCAAAATGCAATCTAGATGGGTCTAATACTCATAAAGGGCTTGTAGAACAAGGGACAAATATATCTATGCACCCTGTCCAACATCAACAACAGAGGCAATTGGCAAAGCATTTTCCCTACACAGTAATCTAAATCAGGACTTGAACCCTTCTGCAGTTGGTCACCGGGAAAAGCCCACAGGAGGCAGGATGGAAGAAATTGCCTTCAGGCCAGTGGTTGCCAGATCCATCGAGGCCTGCAAACACCCCAGAATGGTGTCCCAGGGGTTTACGTCAAATCTCTGTTGGGGAAAAGGGGAGTACAAATCCAGACTCTGCCCAAGATATGGGGGATGAAAATATGGGACAGCTTCAGGAAAATATAACTGAACTGATTATACTGGAAAAAGAGCCTTTAGAGAAAAAAATATGGGAACCTCGGGGGGATCCGACACAGGACAGGAAGAATGAAACAACTTTAGGGACCCCAGATCTCAGAAGAGGAGCGGCACCTGAAGGTGAAGAAAAACAAACTGACCCCCCTCCCCAGCACCCACTATTGTCAGAACTCTTTGCTAAATCAAAAAAAGAGGCTGCTCCTAGAAGGAATGCAGTTAGGATTCGGTACAAAGGGGATCTGGAAATCAGGCCAGATCGGCAATATGTGGGGAGAAAGCCCCTGAAGGACTCACTACACTTTTCACCAAAAGATGTTTATGCTTTTATAAGCATCTCAGGAGAGGACAACTATGACATTAGCTTCAGATCTGCATACACCCTGGATTTGTTCTGGCAACGCTTCAATCAAGTTAAATTTTCACCTCTGTGGTCCCCCTTTATTGTGATCCCCTTGACAAAACCCCTCATTAAATATGTGACAGTGATGTTTCGGAATGAAGGGGTACACATTGATGATATTACATACTGGCTTCAACAAAAATGTGAAGTATTGAGTGCACCAGAAGCACAACTGGATTCTGAGATGTTATGGACTGGGGGATGGAAATATAAGGTTAAATTAAGGCAACTGGAGAGTGATATAGAGCATATACCAAACTCCTTCACGCTGGGTAGAGATAGAGGAGTGTATTTTTATTCAGGGCAGCCACGAGCATGCTACAAGTGTGGGGCTAGGACCCACCTTTCTAGTGTATGTGATCGTCCCCACTGTGACAACTGTGGGGACGTGGGGCACTTAAGTATGCAATGCGCAAACCTGACATGATGTGAGTTATGTGAGGACACAGGTCACACATTTCCGGAGTGTCCATGGGCTGCAAGAAATAAGGCAACAGTCATTAGCCCTGAGCTTCTTATCCAACAAGCTCAAGAGGAAGCAGCCAAAAATGTGGTACAGGCTGAAGTCCCTCCTACAGAACACAACCCCCCAGATAAGGCTCCAGACCCTATTCCAGGCAGAAAGGAGGAAGCTGAGACTGAAGAAATAAGAATAGATAAGGAGAATCATCCACTCTGTCCCAATCCTGATAAGCCCATCCAATGGAGGGACCTATTACCGGTTTGTTACACAGATAAGCAATCCACTGATGTGCAGATGATCCCTCTTCCACCCCCAAAAAAACCCACCCTCCAAGAAGGACAACTAGGAATACAAAACCAAACCCGCCCCCCACCCCCCACAAGTGAGCAAGCAGGCCTAGCAGAACCTAATCCCTTTGAGGTTTTGGCTCCCACTGAGGTAGAATCAGACACAGAACAGATGGATGTAGCTCTTACACCCACACAAGCTGAAGGAGGGAAGGATGATATGCTTGAGTACAAAGGGAAGAAAAAGAAAAGGAGGAAGAAAGGACCTTGAACTCTTAAACTGAATGGTTAAGTTATCCCTGGGTTCATGTAACTGTCATAGCCTCTTACATTCCCTTAGGAGAATGGCATTGTTTCACCTATTGATAGATCTAAAACTGGATATCTGTTTTTTGCAAGAAACATGGATGCTCACATTGGACCAACTTAGGCTGTTCCAGGCCGAATGGAGATGGGGGCCATCCTATTGGTCCTTTGGGCCAGACAGGGCCAATGGAATAGGTCTCATATTTAGTACCTTTTCCTTTCAAATGACCAAGATGGTGGATTTGATTCCAGGGAGGCTGTTCATCCTAGATGGATATTGGAATAAAGTCCCATATAGATTAATAAATGTATACAGCCCACAAACAAAAGCAGATAGAGTAGCTCTAATTTCCAAACTTCAACCTTACTTACATACGTCCACTTATGTAATCCTGGGGGGGATTTTAATTGCGACTTGCCCAAAGGGGGACTGAGGGGAGAAAGAGTGAAAACATACTGCGATTCAAATGCCTTGCAAAAATGTGTCGATATTGGCGAGCTGAAGAACTGTGTGCACTACCAATCCCAAGGGCCCAAATATACATACAAAAGGGAACACCTGACATCAAATATAGACCATATTTTTGTTTCTAGGAATCCCCCTGACCCAAACTTTTATAGTATCCCTATAGAATTTTCAGACCACCTTCTCTTACAAATAACATTTCAAACAGCCCCCCCTGAAAATAAGGAAGGAGAAAAGATGGAGATTAAATGTTTCAATGCTCACAGACCCTTTTGTTAAAGAGAAAATTTCATCATTACTCTGGGCTAGGACCTCAGTGAGTGATCTCTACGAAGATTTGGGGGTATGGTGGATGGACACAAAAAAAGAGATAGCAATATGGTTTCAAAACTATGGCAAGCATAGGGCACAAAAACAATTTTTAGCTATTTAAAACTAAGATCAAAACTTCAGAACATGCTCACAGTCTGCTATGTCTAGACAAGATTATGGTCCTGACATTGAACAGATCCAGGATGAAATGAGAAAATTTCAATATGACAGGGCAAAAACTTTAAATACAGAATTGCAATTTGGAACACAAAAAAACCCAATTGGAGACCCCTTTGAAGCCTGTAAAAATAAAAAAGATACTTTAGATATGTTTCAATTAGCAGATGATAGAGGAAACATAGTGGAAGATGAGATGGGGATCCATGAAATAATCAGTGGTCTTTTGGCATCACATGAGAGTTCGGCCTCCTTCTACAAATTTGATTAATTTTATTTGGAGAAAAGCCAGTAACCTTGGCCCGGGAGGATCAGGAATTTTTAACCTCTCCTTTGAAATTACAGGAAATAGAAGATGTAATTATGAAACTAAAAAATGGATCTTCACCCGGACTTGACGGACTGCCTTATGAGTTTTACAGATCATTTTCCAAAATAATGGCGAGGTGTTTAGTAGAACTGTTTTCAGTATTTTTTGACAAAGGGGTGGTTCCTCCTCAATTCACAGCAGGTCTCTTAATTTTTATGTATAAGGGAGGGCGAAAGGTAGACATCTCAAACTGGAGACCTATAACTCTCCTGAATGCTGTTTTTAAAATATTGTCTCAGGTTCTTAACAATAGGCTAAGGCAAATAGCTCCTTTATTAATACATCCAGCCCAGTTTTGTGGGATCCCTGAAAGGAAGTTACAACATGCCTTAATGATTATCAGCGATGCAATAGAGATGTGTGGTGCTGCACAAACATCCAGTTGTATTATTACTTTAGATCAAAGCAAGGCTTTTGATAGAGTATGCCTTCCTTTCCTCTTTCAGATCTTATCACATTATGGTATTCCAAAGGAATTTGGCATAAAATCCAACTTCTATATTCTAGAGTCCATGTGCAACCTATTATTAGAGGGTTGGTAATGAAAGGTATCACCAAATACAGGGGTTCGACAGGGCTGCCCCCTCAGCCCACTCCTTTATAACTTTTCCCTGGACCCTCTGATTAGAGTTCTGAGCAATACTCAAGAATGGGAAGGTTTGGGGGGGATCCCAGACCAAATGGAACTGAAAATCCAAGCCTATGCGGACGATATATGCCTGTTTATAGCAAACCTGGGGCAATTACCAACAGTAATAAAACAACTGCAGGAATATTGTAGAGTATCTAATGCCACCCTCAATCTAAATAAATGTAAAGGGTTGTACTTAGGAAATACAGAGAGGGCACCTGTAACAGTAAACCATACTTATTTCTCCTCAGAGCCACAAAAAATCTTGGGAATAATGTTTGGACAACATAATCTCCCGCTTGAGAACTGGGAAAGGGCTCTTCAGGGGGCTGAAAATAAAGTCCAGAGATGGAAGTCATGGAGGTTGTCTAAAATAAAAAGGGTACACATAGTTAAAAGGTTCATTATACCCACTTTGTTGTATATATAGCCATGATTTTCCCACCCCTGTGATCTTAGAAACCAGGTTATATGCATGCTTTTTCAGATGGTTTGGGGATCCAGATTGAACCCAATAAAAGGTGTTTTACATACTTGTCTAAACAACAAGGGGTCTGGGTATGGTGGACCCTATAATCTTTTTCCATAGCCTTTTCCTGTCTCACAATCTTAAAATTGGGCTAGGAGAACCAACCGGTGTGACATACCATTTGTTTTGTAAAGCTTGTAGTGCATATTTGGAAATTTGGACTGCAAACCTTCCCCCAAAATTGCCCACCCGTATCAAAATACCAGAATACATTAAACCAGTTTTCAAAAAGCTTTGCAAATGGGAGATCACTAAAGCGGATATCTCCAGACTTTCAGGACGACAATTGTACTCGTACATGGTTAGTCAAATCCATCCGGAACAACCAGAATTTAAAAATTGCCCACCAGATCTAAAGGGAGGAGTGTTAAAACAATTAAATAACAGCAGAATTCCAATGCACATGTGGGAGGTATTATGGCTTTCAGCTTACGGGAGACTGAATGTAAGAGGCAATGCAAAACACAAGGCCCAAGAAGAAAGGAATTGTCCATATAACGGTTGTATAAATATTGAAGAGACAATGGATCATTTCCTTTTTACCTGTTCCTTTGCAAAAGCCCTATGGGGATATTTAAAGATAGAATGGAATCTAAGGTGGCTAGACAGTTTAACCTATGAGTCTTTGGTCCTTGGGCATTGTCCCAACCTCAAGATAATGTATGATTATGATACTTTAATGGTGTTGTTTTGCTGTTTAAAGTTTTACCTTTGTCAGGCTCTCAGTCACTGGACACTCTAACAGAGACTGATGTCATATACCACCTATAAGACACTGGTAGAACAAGCTATGGAGGCAGTGTTTAAGAAAGATCTGCAGGCTAATCCTAAGAGCTATGTTTTAAGGAAATGGAAAGGGCTGTTTGGATTTATCAAATACAAGTAAGGAGGTAGACTAATAACCTATTTCTAAACAAGACGTGTTTAAAAAGTACTAATGATGTTTGCCCTAATAGTTTATTGGTTACTCGGTAGTTGGAAAATTATTTTTGAACAATCATTTTTAACCAGAGTATGAATGAAATACTTGTTTATTTGGGATTAAAATGGTATTCTTTCATGTGACTTAACACACTCAGAAGTAACTGGGTTTGAGAGTTACAACTAGCAAAATTCCCCTGCCACAATGGTATGGGGAAAGATAATAAGGGGAAGGGGGGTAGGTTTCTTTGGGGTTAAGGAGTGATTATTGTGTGGTCTTTAACATACTCCATCAAGTGTGTGAAGTGAATACCTGTTGTTCTTTCTTTCTATATGTTTGTTTTTTCTTTCCTCTTTATTTTTTGTACAATGTGTTATGATTTGTGATGATGTGATATCAATAAAAAATTCCCCTACTCTTTTCGATAAGTGCCATGAGATCTTTAACATCCTCCTGAACTACCACCAATCCAGGCAGATGGGATCTTGGTTTAACATCTCATCCAAAAGACGGTACCTCAGAAGTGCAGCACCCCTCTCATGCTGCACTACAGTGTCAGTACTGGTATATTAACCTAAGTGCCAGATGTAGGAACTGAACCCACACCCTTCTGATCTCCCGGCCTCAGAGGCGAGTATGCTACCTACTGAGCCACTGACACTACCACTGTTGCTCCAGAGGAGAAGGAGGGCCAGCTGGACTCTGATCGGCTCTGGAAGGGTGGTGGTGGTGGGTCAGGGACACATTCCTCAGCCTGTGCCACTACTAAATTCCTTTGGCAGTCTCATGGGATGGTACTGTTGGGAGGTGGCACTCTTGGTAATGGAGGACGTGGGGGTCCATGGTTGGGGAGGCCCTCAAGATGGGAGGTAGAGGACCCTAGCAGAGGAGGAAGCAGCTACTGGTGAGGGGCTCCATTGTTAGGGGGATAGATTTGGGAACAGGAAGGGGGGCAAAGAGGGAGGTAAGGTGGCTACCTGGCACCATGGCTCAGAGGGATGCACACTGCATTCTAAGGATTGCTTGGGCAGTAAGGTGAGAAGGAGGGATGGATATCATTGGCCACTTGGGGACTAATGACCAAGCTAGGAATGGAGCTTGGATTTTGTAGGGAAAATTCAGGGAACTGAGGAGGGGTCTAAGGCAGGTAGCACACATGGTGGCTGTTGCTGAGGTGCTGCCTGTCTACAACTTGAGGAGAATGTACTTCACACCTGGAATTTGAACTTGTGGTTGAAGGAATGGTATAGAGATGAGGGGTTTAGCTACACTAGGGACTCAGGATATGGGCCTATACAAAGGTGATTGCCTGAATCCATCTGGGAGGGGAACCACAGTTGTCAGTGGATGGTTTAAATGTTACTTAGATGAACATTTAAACTAGCTCTGGGGGTGGTGGAAGAAAAAGAGGAGGCAGAATTTACCCCCCCCCCCAGACTGAAACAGTAGGAAGGGAGGACCCGAGGGATGGAAAATCCCCCATTGTGCAGGATAAAGAGAAAAGCAGTGATGTAGAGGACAAGGGGACAAGAGCAAAAGTTATAAAAAGAGGGAGGAAAAGGAGGCAGGGCAAAAGGGGAGCCAAGAAGAGTGGTGACAAGATGCTGGCCTGCTGGTGCAGGGGCAGGGTGCCCATCTGCAACACCGATGACCCGGATTCAAGAACGGACCTGGGACATTGAAGGGCCAGCCGGGGGAAAAGGTTTAAACATCCGGAGGACTGCTGTCCTTCTCTGGGGGGGGGCTGAGTGTCCAGCACACCATGGACCCCTGGTGGAGGCAGGGGGCTCCACAGCGACTGGTGCCATAACATACAAGTGGGGATGGGATGGACTTGGAACATCATTACACCTCTCTTCCCCCATAAAAAGCACACTACAAAACAAATGCCATACCCAGTGGGTGATGCTGGCTCCCCTGCTCTCCCCTCTGGGAACCAAAGTCTGCCGGGGGGGGGTCCCGCTCTCATGGCCCCGACTCCAGGGTAAGCTGGATCTCACCCACCAGTGTCCATCGGGAGGGGGTGCCCACCCGGTGGCCCCACTTGAGGGGCTCAAGCCTGAGCTTGGGGGGGTGGCAGTTGGTGGAGCTGGGCTGAATTAAGGCTGGGACCCGGCTCAACAACAAAAAAAAAAAAGAGTGCAGGCAAGATGTGGAGGGCCATGTAAGCAAATGCAATGAGTTTTGGAAATAAAATTCAAGACTTAAAGGCCATCATGGCAGAGGCAGACCTGGATATTGTGGTCATTACTGAGTCATGTTGCACATGCAGTCTTGACTGGGACATGGCCCTACTAGGCAATATTCAGTTCAGGAAGGATAAGGTGGGGAGGAAGGGAAGAGGGGTGGTGTTGTATGTAAAGGAGGATATCAAAGTCATGAAAATGCAGGGAAACTGGGGGGAGAGAAATGATTACAGGTACTATAGGTCTCCTTGGAGACAGGAGCCAGAGCCACTATTTGTACTGAGGTGATCTACAGACTTCCAACACAGGAGGATGAACTGGCTGGAGCACAGGGGAAAGCCAGCAGCACAATGGCAGCAAAAGGGGAGGTGCTGCTGGTGGATGCCTTCAACCTGTCTTATGACTGCTGGTACCGGTCTGTGGTGCTCCTTGTTCCCATGAGAACTTCACAGAGGGTTAAAACAATGAGGAAGTGTGGCCGGAGCTGCCAGCCATGGCATCCGAAGGGTGCTCTTGGAGTCAGGGAAGGCATGAAGCTGAGGTAAGTCTCTCTTTTGGGTTTTACTTTTACAAGGTATGTGGTGAGAGGTTGCCCCTGGGCACCAGGGAGTTGATTCAAGCAGGGGTATTGCTGGATAGGGTGAGGGCAGGAGCTTGCAACTGGATACCAGGGACTTAAAGTGATCACAATGTGCCAGATAGTCAGAGAGGACCTAGGAGCAGATCTTGAATCATTCTGACTATCAGGTAGATCTGTTCAGATCAAATTGTTTATTCTTTGAGCACTACTGGTCTCAAGTCATTCCAAGTATGATTGAGGCCATTTTGGTTTGTGATTGAATACAGTTATCAGTCTTTCTTGTCCCTATGTGTATCAGTGTCCACTGCAGCTCTTGCCACATATCAATCCCCAGAAAATATTTCTGTGTTGCTCTACATAGAGCAGCATGCCTCCTTATATGGTTGGGTCAAGTAGCACTGGGTGTGGGTGTCCTTCCATCTGCAGATACAGCCCCATACTCATTCCTTGTCTTTTCTCACACCTTTGTGCACTTGTAGATCCAACCCACTACCGTTGTGAGTTCCAGGATGTATATAGGACTTACATTGCCGGGGGGGGGGGGCTCCTTCTCTAAGTGCTGTGACTTTTTTATGCATCTCAGGATCTTTGTGGATTGGACCAATATGGCAGTAATGCCATTGGCTGGAGTCTGGTGCATGACATATTGCCATGCAGAGAAATGTATGCCTGTCAGATTCCACCGTACAAACATTTGAAAATAGCCAGCAGAAGAAGGCATTGTGGTGTGAATAGTCTGATAAATTTGTGAAGTCCTTTCTTTGGCAACTACAGTGTGCTCCCCATTAATCTGGTCCCTTTTACCCTTTCTAAGCCCCCTCATCTATGCTGACCCTCCCTTTCACCCTGTTCCACCCCCTCTTGAATCCATTCACCATCTTCCAAGAGACATCAAATAGGATTTCATTCTACCCCACCTCCACTGTGAAGAAATGTCTTCTGACCTACTTCTTCAACCTTCTCCCTGCCAGCTTATAGTAATGTCCATTTGTGGTCCTGTTAACACTAGGGCCAAAGAGGTCCTCTGTAGTCACCTTGTTGATACCATTTACGGTAAGTACCTGAAGGTTTCAATCATGTCCCCCTCTCCCTCCTCTCCTTAAGTGGGTACATGATGAGGTCATTCAGCTTATCCTCATATGGCTTGATCTGCTGTCCCGGGCCATTTACATCACCCTCCTTTGAACTGCCTCTAGCATGTTTATATCCTTTTTCAGGTAGGTTCCCCAGTGTATTGCATGCCATGCTCCAGGTGTGGTCTCACAAAGATCTGTACAGTGGAAATATAACCTCCTCTTGTCTGCTCGTGATCCCCTTCGTAATATATCCAGGCATTCCATTTGCTTTGGCTGCTGCCTTTCTGCACTGTGTTGTTTTAGGTCACTGTTCACTAGTGATGGTTACCCCAAGTCCTTTTCCTCATTTTTCTCTTCTGATTTGGTGACATGGACCTCCTCAGGTCTTAGTTGGTCCTCAGTTCTTACCTCCTATATGCATGACTTTTTACTTCTTTGCATTGAACTTGAGCTGCCATATGCCAGATCACCTTTCCAGCCTTGCTAAATCTTCTTTAAGGTTCTGTACCCTCTCATCCATCTCTACCCTTCCACAGAGCTTGGTGTCACCCATAAAGAGACATATTTTGCCTTTTTTGCTGTCTTCAGTGTCACGGTATGAACACATTGAACAACACTGGCTTGAGCACTGAGCCACGTGGTACCCTGCTAGTGACTTCCCTTGATCCAGACAGTCCCCTACTTCACCCCCACCCTCTGAGTCCTGCCCCTTAACAAATTTGTTACCCACCAAGTTATTTTGTTTCATGCCATTAGGTCCTCCAATTTCCTGATCAAACTCTTTTGGAGTACTGAGTTAAAGGCCTTGCTGAAATTCAAGTACAGTATGCCATTTGCTTGATCCTTGTCTACTGTTCTCATCACCAGGTCAAAGAAGTCAAGCAGGTCTGTTTGACATAATCTCCCTGCCATGAACCCATGTTGCCTCTCATCTTGAAGGCAAATACATTATTTGACTCTAGGAACCCGACCACTCTTTCCTTTAGGATAGTCTCCATTAGTTTACCAACAGTGGAGGCCAGACTGACCAGTCTGTAGTTACCAGGTCATCTCTGGGCCCACTTTTGCAGAGTGGCACTGTGTGTGTGGTTCTCCACTCCGGTGGTACCAATCCCATACCCAGTGAACTGCTGAAAAGATCCACCATCTGACCTGCCAGGTCCTCTGCCAGCTCCCTCAGTACCTTTCAGTGAATACCATCAGGACCTGGGGACTTGTTTACTTTGAGGGCCATGAGTCCTCTCTTCACCCTGTCTTCTGAAATCCTGATTTCTGCCCCTCTCCAACCACTTTCTCCTTGTGGCACTGGTCCATCCATTTCTTTCATAAAGACAGAATAGATGTATTCCTTCAATACATCTGCCTTGTCTATACTACTTTCCACCCCCCATTACTTCTGTACTCCCTCATTTTTGTCCCTTTTCTCCCTGATGTACTGGAAAAAGGCTTTTCCCACTCCTTGATACCTTCAGCAATTTGTAACTCCTTTAGGCCTTGGTTTGTCTGACCAACCTGCTTGCCTCCTTAGCTTTCTCCAAATGTTCCACCCTGTCTTCATCCTTTTGGGACTTCTTAAACTTCCTGTATGTGGCCCTCTTTTCCCTTACTGCCTGGTCCATGTCCCTATTCAACCAATGTGGTCTCCTCGCATTGGAGTTCTTTCCTTTCTGTCTAATAAATTCCTTAGTGACAGCTGCTATCCCTTCTTTGATGATTGCCCAGTTCTGATCCACTCCTATGCCTTCCTTGAGGCTAGCTAGTTGTCCCCTCAGTATTTCCCTCATCTTCCTAAAATCAGCCTTACTGAATTCTAACAGCTTTGTCTGAGTACTTGCATGTTCCTTACCCATATCCACTCTGAACCACATGGTTCTGTGGTCTCTATCCTCTAGTAGTTCCTCCACCTTGACATTTTGGACATGTTCTCCATTGGTTAGTACCAGATCCAGGATGGTACCCTGTTGTGTGGGTTCAGTAACTTTCTGAACCAGGAACCCACATTAAATTGCATTCAGGATCAACTGGCTCCTGGCACTTGCTGTGGATATCTACCATGGGAAGATTGAAATTCCTACTATCACCACCTGACCCTTACCTTAATGCTGTTTCTGCCTCTTCTGTGCCCTATCTCCCAGCTCAGAAACTTCTAGCCCCTTACACTAGATCACAGATTCTTACACTGGGAAAGACACTCTCTGCAATATATCTTTCAGTTCCTGTCAGATAATACGATACAACAGTTCTCTACCTTAGAAACTCAATATAAACTTTGACAATCCAAGTTTTACAATTATTTCCAACTCCGACACTACACCCTATCCCTCCCATTTGCTGTTTGCACCCCGGAACCTCACCCCCAAATAATCACTTATTGTGTTAACTTTTTGTGCTCAGGGGATGACCCCCATATGATATCCAAGCTATATCAGCTTGCACAGTCTACAGCAAGAGAGGACACCATTGATGCAGTTGCCCAATGGGAAGAAAAATCAAGCCAACCAATAACAAGGAAATGGTGGGAACAAGCCTGCCAAGCTTCAGCTAAAGTAACAAGCTCTCACCAATGGAGAGAATATGCTTGAAAGCAGTTGATTAGGTTTCTTTTGCACTCCAGTGATAACTGTTCATTAACACCACACATGTTCCTTGGCATGCTGGAGAGGATGTGGGGAACCGAAAGCCTTCCATTATCACATCATGTGGGCTTTCCCCCATTTGCAGCCCTTCACACATTACCTCGAGAAGGAGATTACTGAATTCTTTGCTAAACCCATCATGTCTCCCCACCATAGTTCTTCCTCCTCCAACACTCAAAAGGCCTGAACAATCCCATATCCTGATATTTCCTTAGGATCTTTATTACATTTACCAAAAAAGCAATGAAAACATTTTGTCTTACTCCTATTATCCTTACTGTGGCTACCTAGAGGCAGATCTACTGGATGGAAAGGATAACTCATTACTGAATAACCACGTGGAGCAAATCTCCTCATGCTGGAATGTGTGGCTCCTTTACACTATGAGCAGGCATTCTACCCTTGTCCCTTAGTCAGTCCAAGAACTGCTTTCTGAATGACCCTAATCTTGAATAACTAATAGCAGCATTTTACCAACCAAGGGAGCCTTTAGGTATTCAAAAGGCAACCCCTGGACAGGAACCCAGTGGCTCTGCTCCCACCTCCTCTCCAGTGTGCGCCTTTGCATCATCTCAGCTGCACCTCAGGGCAGCTAGATTTCATAGCTCAGACTTTATATACAGTGTGTAATAACTCCACTAATGACATCTATCAATGAATGCTACACCCACCCCCAAACTATCCCTATAAGGAGGAGAGAAACCATTTACCAGGTTGTAAGCATGTGATTTTAAGATTACTTAACACATGCAGTAAATTCAAATGCTCGTGATTGTACCGAATATCTTTTCTGTGAAACCATACTGTATTAACAGAGAAACATAGAATTTGATGGCAGATAAGGACCACTTGGCCCACCTAGTCTACCCATTTTCCTACCTAACATATAAGCTGCAGATCCTAGTTAACCAACAGCTTACTTCCTTCTACCCTCCCCCACTAGGACTGCCTTATGTCTGTCCCATGCATTCTTGAATTCCTCCACTGTTCTTGACTCCATGACCTCCTCAGGGAGGCTGTTCCATGCATCCACAACCCTCTCGGTGAAAAAATACTTCCTCACATTACCTCTGAGCCATCCCCCCCTCTATCTTCAAACTGTGCCTCCTTACTCTTGCGCATCTCTTTTTCTGAAAGATGCTACCCTCTTGGACTTTGCTGATTCTCCTGAGGTACTTGAAAGTTTCTATCATGTCCCCACTCTCCCCTTCTTTCCTCAAGGGTATACATATTAAGCTCCTTTAGTCTTTCTTCATATGTCTTCTGGTGCAGACCCTGCATCATTTTGGTTGCCCTCCTCTGGACAGCCTCCACTCTGTCTATGTCTTTGTGGAGATGTGGTCTCCAGAAATGCACACAGTACTCCAGATGGGGTCTCACCAACCATCTGTACAGAGGGATAAAAACTTCCTGTTTTCTACTATTGATGCCTTTCCCTATGCATCCCAGTATCCCCCCAGCCTTCCTTACTGCCTTGTCACATTGCTTGCCCAGCTTTAGGTCATCTGATATAATTACCCCCAGGTCCCTTTCCATTTTTACTGTTGTTGGTATCTCAAATCCCATTTTGTACTCTTCCCTTGGATTTTTGTTTCCTAGGTGCATTACCTTGCACTTCTTTGCATTGAATCTGAGCTACCATACATTTGACCCTTCCTTCAACCTTGCCATGTCCCTTCTCATCCTTTCCACTCCATCTTGTGTATCAACCCTGTTGTAGATCTTTGTGTCGTCTGCAATGTCACTTATAAAGACATTAAAAAGGACTGAATCCTGCAGTACCCCACTAGTAACCCTCCTTTCGTTACTGTGGACTCCGTTTACTACTACCCTTTGCATCCTGTTGCCTGGCCAATTTTTTATCCAGGCTACCACCTTGGGACCCACTCCAAGACTGGCTAACTTGTGTATTAATATTTTGTGTGGGACTGTATCAAATGCCTTGCTAAAATCTAGGTAGGTCATGTTTACAGCCCCTCCCTGGTCTACTACTTTGGTCACCCAGTCAAAGAAATCTATTAGAATCATCTGACACGACCTTCCCATCATGAATCCATGCTGTCTTGGGTCTTGTGCCCCACTGGCCTCTAGGTACTGAACAATTCTTTCCTTCAGAAGTGATTCCATCATTTTCCCTACCACTGAGGTCAAACTAACTGGTCTGTAGTTTTCTGCCTCTTTCCTGCTCCCACTTTTATGAAGAGGAATTACATCCACCCTCCTCCAGTCCTCAGGAACCACCCCATCCTCCCATGATTTGTTAAAGAGAGTAGTCAGCGATGTCACTAGTTCTCCCTTAGTTCTTTTAAAATTCTGGGTGAATCCCATCAGGCCCCATTGCTTTGTCCACCTTCAATGTTATTAGTTCTTTCAGAACCCTTTCTTCTGTAAATGGACTGGTATCAACCCCATCTTCAAAGTGTTTCTCTTGTTTGGTTTAGGTACCTCCCTCCTCTTCCTTTGTGAATACTGAGCAGAAATATTGTTCAGTATCCCTGCTTTTTCACTGTCACCTCTGCCCACATTCCTCCCTTTATTAAGCCTCAGTATCCTTCTTGGTCTTTTTCACTCCCTAATGTACCTATAAAAGGTCTTATCCCCCTTCTTAACAGAGTTGGCTATCCTTTCCTCGGTTTGGGCCTTTGCTATTTTGACTGTCTTCCCTGCCTCTTTCTGCTTTAACTGATAAAGTTCTCTGTCCTGCTCCTTCTGTGTTTCTTTATATTTCCTGAATGCTATCCTTTTCTCCTTAACCTTCCCTGCCACCTCTTTTGAGAACCATAGCATTTTTTTCCTTCGTTGTGTTTTGTTGATTTGCTTTACACAAAGGCTTGTTGCCTCTGTGATGGCTGTTTTGATTACTCCCCATTGTTCCTCCACCCCCTCCTTCTTGCCTGTTTGCTAGTGCTTTTCTGAGGCACTCTCTCATTTTCCCAAATTCAGCCCTCCTAAAGTCCAATACTCTTGCTTTGTATGGCTTGATTGTATGGATGTGTTTATCGTGAACCACACTGTATTGACCAGAAAGTTTTTTTAATTAAGCAATAAAGCATGACAGGGTGTTGGTTGTACTAGGTTTACCTCACAAACAGGAGTGCTGTAAGGCGTGATGCACAGTTGAGTGCCTTCAGCCCCTGACCGTGGGGTAAACCTAGTACAACCAATGTCTCTGAAGTGCCTTATTGCTTATATAAAATTGGCCCATAGGCAACTTTTAAAAAATGAACAGTTTTCAAAGCCACAAAAAATATAATAAAACGTTGCTAGATTATATAAAATAGTCCCTATACAGGTGTTTTTCACCTGCCAGTTATCTGCCTTTTTTTCACATTCAGTACAGTGTGTGATTGTTTACCATGGAATACAAGAATTCAGAGTTTTGCATTATTCCAGTAGTAGAATGCCCCCCTCCCCCACACACACACTCAGAGGTAACATGGAATACATGAATTCAAAATTATTCTTCTTTACTTACTTTATATAATTTAAATGACTTTTATTTTTAGGGCCTAGTTGAAGGTTTTAATATATGAGTAAAGTTTGCAGCCATGTTTGTAATGGACATCAGGAAGTAAGTGGCTTATGAGTACTGTATGTGGCTTGTGAGTTGCCCTGGTTGGCAGGGACTTATTTTTAGCCATTGGTAGTGCTCTTTGAAAGCAATGGCTAGAACCAAGTTTCAGCTAATTGGGGCACTGGGATTTACTTGTCCATTTTATATTAAAGACTATATTAACAAACCAAAAAACAAACTGACAACAATAGGTGCATGAACATGTACAAAAACAATTGCAGTACAAGTAATGAGTTTCAGAGAAAGACAAAAACAATGTAGAAAGAGTACATATACATTGGTTATGGGGTAGCCATGATGTGAGATAAGGAGCCCGCCACCTGTGTCGGGCAAGACAGTTGTACAGAACCAGTGAGGCCTAAAATTCAGATTACAGAGTATGTTGAGTTGTAAGCTATGCAATACTTGAGGATGACCACCATACATCAGTTACTATTGGGCCCTCCATTCTGTGCATGGACTGGCCAGGGTTCCTTAAACAACTGAGGTGAAAACAAAAGGCAGATAATATGCTAACATGAATCAGGCAACTTTGAACTGTATTTAACAACTTTATTGTCCACAAACAGTTCTCCATTCATACAGTGGAGGGGTTATTTAGTTCTCAATACTCCTTCAAAAAGCATTTACTTCATGCTAATGTAGGAAGCCCCTTACTGGGAGGCATTTTACACTCTTCATGGCTCCAGATATGATCCCCCCCTGTACACATTCTCAGAGGCATAATACTGTTACAGTTCTGTAAAGTTGCCTACTTTGCTCTTCTACGCTGTCAACAGACTAGCCTCTTTCACCATGGGGAGCAGTGACATTCTTGCCGTGCAGCACTTGGCACACATGTATGACCTCCCATGGAACATACAGTATCAACAGATATTAGAGGATTTCTCCTGGACTCTCCTACTGTGCAGTTTACTGCCGTTATAGATCAGAGGAGAGGGATCTGGGAGTTATAATAAGCAGCAGCCTTAAGACCTTGGTCCAGTGTTTAGACATGTTGGTAGAGCCCTTTCAAGAAGAAGCAAAGAAGAAATTGCTCCAGTCCCTGTGAAGTCCTTGGTGAGGTCACGCTTGGAGCACTGTGTGCAGTTCTGGAACCCTCACCCCAAAAAAGGACAAGAACCACTTAGAGGCAGTCCAAAGGAGAGCAATGAAAAGTATTCACTGCCAACAGGGGAGGACCTATGAGGAACAGTCTGACCTCAAAATGTACTCTGTAGAGAACAGGAGGAGTTATGATTGAAACCTTCAGGTATGTAAAGGGTATAACCAGGGTGAATGGACAGCAACCATTTACATTTAGAAAGGGGTCCATCCATCACAAGGGGCTACAACAATAAGCTAGAAGAAGGAGATTTAGAAGGAACATGAACAAGTATTTCTTTATGGAACAGGTGGTGGGAAAGAGGAACCAAAGAGGAACCTGAGGAGCTGGCCAATGTTAAGATTATTTCAAGTTTCAAGACAGGCTGGGACAGATACATACTGTAAGACAGGTGAAAATGTCAAGGGAAGAGGATGGGGCTTCGGGAAAATCAAGCAAATCTAAGAGATGACAGATTCACATAATGCCTTCCTAGTGCAAGTCTGGCAGTGACCTAGGAAGAAACTGGGAAAATTAGATGGACCATTGATGTCTTTCAGGTATTAATACAGTGTAATAGGCAGGGCTTCATGTTTACTATGTTTCTGTGGTTGCAGCAACCACCACAGAAAGAAGATCCTGCCACAGATATAAGCCTCTGTTGCAGAAACAGCATGTTGGAGTAGTAAAGATGGTCACCACTGAAAACCATGACATAAGTTGCTAAAATAACTGTGAGCAAGTCTAAAATGGAATTAATGTGAATTTGCTGGCAAATGCATTATATATCCACCCACCCTGTGTTGCAGTGGTCAGTGGGACAAATACATTTCCATTACACTGGCACTCAGCCTTGAAACCTATAACTATTATGATTTCTACAAACTTTGAAGAAACTTCAGATAGTCAGTTCCGTGGAAAAACTGGTGGTTCTATTTCTCTATGCAGAACTAAGAAATGAAAAAGTATTAGTCATTGTATTGCAAAAAAACCCAAATGTGAGGCTTTGTCGAATTGTGTTGAAAGTAAAATGGTCCAGCTGCTCTTTAACCTCACAGTAAATCCTTACAGGGTGGGAGAAAAGAAGATGTGGAAGTCAAGTGGCACTGACACAAATTACACAACTGTTGTTGAAGTGAGTGAGCAAGATATAGCTTTTGGAGTGGTGTCACAGCACAAACCGGGGGGAGGGAGCCATTCGAGCAGCATTGCTTTGCAATCTGTTAGTACGAGTCTTCATGCAAGTGGGCAGACGGGGAGAAATCCACAGAATTGTTACTACAGTAAACCAGCACTAGACAGGTGGGAGGGAGCCATGAGACAATAAAAAAGAGTGCAGTACAAAAAAAAATAAAAAATAACTTCAATTCCCTATGCTCTACTTCCAACCCAAGTCACAATACCAGAGTTGCTTTGTATTGCCTTGCCTGTTCATCTGCTAAATTGTCACAGGCTGCATTTTTCTGAACATTCTTTCTGGGCAACTAGATTTCATTTTGGGGCTCATTTGAGTTGCCACAGAATGTAAAGCCCATCATAGAGTTGCTCAAGAATCACTGCAGAATAGCGTATAGTCTAGCCACATCAAGCATGATGTCTAGCTGCAGAAAGTAGGTCCATTTTGCTGCAGTATACATGGGGCACTGGAAATAGGGCTCTAAGAAAAGTTGATCAGATGTTGGGGTCTGTAACAGAAAGAGGGAGGTAATACTGCCTCTGTATAGGTCCCTGATTTGACAGCAACCTAGAGTACTGGGTGCAGTTTTGAAGCCCACTTTTGAGAGGGATAGACTGAAGGTGGTATATATTGTAGAAGTGCTACCAAAATGATACAGGGGCAACAAGGGCAGCCTTGTGATGGCCTTATGATGAGTGCATGGGGATCTCAATATGTACACACTGGAGGACAGGAGGAAGAGGGGAGGCATGATTGAGATGTTCAAGTAAATGTGCGGGATAAATAAGGTAGACAGCAGTAAGTAGTTAACAATGAGTTGTAACACTTGCACCAGTAGATACACTATGAAATTTGCAGAGAAGAGGTCCAAAATGGATGTCAGGAAGTACTTTTTTATGAACAAAGTAGTAGCAGATAGGAACAAACTTCCAGACGAGGTCATCTCTGCTAAGACAGTGGGGGGAAAGAGTGAGGACACTACACGGATAAGTACATATGGGGCACTTAGGGAGGGAGGAAAAGAAATGAGGTCTAACAGGGCACAGTCCCATAATCTCTAATGGAAGAAGGTAGTATTTTAGAATGAAAAACACAAAAGTACATGTAAATAATGATGTTAACTAAAGTTTTAATCCACACCAGGAAAAGATAACACTAAGCCCTGGCAGTTCATGTTACAGATGTGATGCTTCACCCCAAGACAAAGCATCTCATCTATGATGCGAATCTCTGGGACTTAGTGTCCTGTTTTCTTGGTGTGGATTAAAACGTTTGGTTGGCATCATAGCTTGACTTTGAGTATTAATTTTTTGTATTTTTCATTTCTACAGGAGTGCTGCCTTTTGTGTTTTTTTTTTCATTATTAAGTTGTTTGATCTCAGACCCCATTCCTCACTGAGAGCACATGTCTTTGTTGTTCACCATAGCTGGGCAAGCTTGGGCAGACTAGATGGGTCAATAGGCCTTTATCTGTCAGTATTTTCTGTGTTTTTATGCTGCTGTCCATAAACATCTATGTTTCTATGTCTCTATCCCCTCCAATTCCCTTGGAGCAGGTCTGGGTACTTTATTCCTCTGGGCACTTTCTCTTTACACAAATTTAGGAGGATCTCTAAGGAGTTCAACAAATATAGATCTTCGAAGAAATCCCTTGCAGGTCATAACATATAGGAATGTCCAGCTGCAGGTATCATTTCCTCTGGATGATTCCTTAGCAGTCAACCTGGGACCACCCCAGATGGCACTATGAGTTGTGTTCTGGCACGTGTAAAAGGGGGAGGCTCCAGAAGCTCCTCAATTCTTTTCCAAACTCAACCTGCATGCTACATGTTCTCCATCCGGAGTATAGCTTCAGTTGATGATGAAGAGTTTACCGATTGTTCAAAGCAGCATTCCCAGCATTGTCAAGTTCCTTTACTGATGTCTTTGGATCCTCTGTTCTGTAAGTGTTCCTGTGGCCAAAAGATCATGACTGAGGACCTACACGACATGTGTATCAGGTGCTTAAGTCCTTCACATGATACCCGTGACTGTGTCCTGTGTAAGTGATTTAACAAGGCCACTAAATGTCAATGACTTCAACAACTTCAAGAATAAGAGAACATTCTCATAATGGAGGACTGGCTCATGGAGAATAAAATGGTCCTTAATGCTACCAAAACTAAGGCTATGTTGTTCAGACCCAGATCCCTTGGCCTAGAGAGAACACAACTCCTTCAACTTACTTCCAGGGCGGGTAACAAACTGGAAGTGGTTGCCTCTACAAAATACCTTGGCCTTACCCTGGACCAAGCTTTTACCCTAAAGCACCATGTTGGTCAAGTCACAAAAGTTATCCATGGTAAACTTGGCACACTCTATTGGATTAAGGATCAGCTGATCCCTGAAGCCAGGACTGCCATTGCGTCATGTGTCTTACTCCCAACATTCACCTACGCTGAGCCAGTATTGCAGAGAGTGACCAAGCTGGAGTTCAGCAAGTTACAGATCTTGTACAATAAGGTGGTCCATTTTGACACTCTGTCCCACTCTAGGGGCCACCATTGTGATTCATTGGCACTACTCAGCTGGCCATCTTTCGATGCCCGCCTCAGGTACCCAATGCTCTGCCTAGCACATAAGCTAGTTAGCTCCACCCCCCCAAGCCTCGCAGGACTCAAAACTGCTAAGCGAAATATGCACAACCTATGGACCTCAGGCTAAACTCTCCTAGAGGTCCCAAGGACCAAGGCAGGGGACAGGTCCTTTTCCCATGCTGCCCCTTCCCTCTGGAACAACCTTCCTCCAGAAGTTTGGGAAGCCACATCATTAATGTGCTCTGAACAAGACTCAAGGCTCATTTGCTTGCTACGAGTCAATGACAATGCTACCTTACCTGACACCTCCTCACTACCCACCACCCAGAGCACTTACATCACTACCACCTAAGCTGGCAGCACTAACCCTCTCAGTTGTCTCTCCCCCTAAGATTTGTTTTTCTTTTCTAAGAGGGTAATTGTGACTTAATTTAATCACTGGCTCTCCTATATTGTACACCTCAATAATCAATGTAACCTGCTATGTAATATATCACTGCTATAAATACATGTTAGAATGCCGCATGCCAAAGCTGAATCTATACTAACTGTTTTACCATGTTTTTGTCCTGTAACTCCCTGGTCGCCCCTGAAAAAGGGACCTTCTTGGCCCAGTGGGCCTACCCAGTCATCAAAATTCAAAAAATGAATAAATAAATAAATAAATAATTCCTCATGAAACACAAAGTTGCCCTCCTGGAACAGGAACAACGCTCAAAGTTCAGGGGGTCCCCGGCATCTTCCTCAGGATCTTGCCATTCTGGTACTATCCCCTCGTTGATGGCCACTCAGGAGAAACCAAGGAAATTCTCCAGCAAGAGTAAGCATGTTACTCCTGCCTCCTCCCCATCAAGGATGGGCCTGCCTTCTTCCTCCCTGTCTCAGGAGCATGAACTCCTTAAAACTAAGGTAGTATTGGCAGCCCTTTCAGAGGCTGCTGCCAAGTCATCTTCCACTCCATCAACAACCTCTGTCAATCTGACTTCCCACCCATCAACAGTTCCCCAGTCAGCAATCTCCATGGGTGTGCTTATGTTGCAGCTTCCACCACTGCCACCCTGTCACAGGGATCTACTCACTGTCCATTGACAATGCCGTAGGGTTTGTCAATGGTCCCTTCTACAGAGATTAGTGAAGACTTTAGGAGCCCTACAATGACTCTTCCATCTGATTCTGGGAACCTCTTTTACACCCTTCATCAGTGGCTCAATTGGTGCCTCAAACCATCCCCAATCTCTTCTATTATGCCAATCCAGTCAGTCCATGCAGTTCTGACTATGTCCTCTTTTCCACAGCTTGCTATGGTGGATGTTCAGCCATTGATGCACACTATTCTTGACCTTACAAAGTCTACCCCTTGTTCCCATGGGGGTGCTTCTTCTGTCCCTGTCTCTGCCCCTTCTGGATCATCCTCCATCTCTAGAATGGTGAGTTCCTCCCTGGCTTTTCCAGGCTCCTTGCATAGAGACATAGAAATGGAGGACCTTTTTCTATAGGAATGGGACCAGAAAGATCAGGATGACAATATGGACCAGGAACCTGTGTCTCCCCCTTCTATCTCTTCAGTTTCATCCATACTGGAGGAGCCCACTCCTGCTCTTCCTTGTTCCTCTCCTGATGACCCCAGTTTTTCTGACATAATGATTCATCTTCAGAAAATGTTTGATTCCAGGAAATGGAGCAAAATGCCTCCCATAGGAAATTGACCAATTATTTGGGTATCACGGAATGCCCATCCCTGGTCATTCCTCCTTTGATGGACACATTTGAAGATACTATCAGCACCACTTGGCAACAGCCTTTTCCTATCCCCTCAGCTCCTCTTAATGCTGACCAGACCTATCAGGCCCCACTGGATCACCCTTGTTTTGCATCCTCCCAAAAGGCTGATTCAGTAGTAATTAATGTGGCTCATGACAGGTCTGCTAGACCAAAACACTTGAGTGTGCAGCCTCCAGATAAGGAATCCTGGAAACTTGATGTGATGAGGAAGAGGGTGTATTCTTCTTCCTCAATGACTCTCAGGATTCTGAATTATATGAGTCATCTACTGAAATATCAAGAAGAAATCTTGAAGGCCACACAGCCCTCCGTTCAATCTCTTCTGAAGGCTGTCCTTAAGGAAGATTGTATGGCCAAATTGTCCACGGCTTCTGCAGTCTGCCATCACTTGCTGAGGGCTACATACAATGCTGTAGATTCTATGGCTTGGGCCTCATTAGCTGGTGTCTGTTTTAGAAGACATTCATGGCTTTGTTTCTCTGGGTTTGCCCCAGATGTATAACAATCCATACTTAATGCACCTTTTAAAGGTGACAAGCTTTTTGGACCTTAAACCCAGGATATACTGACCTCACTACAGAACTCAGGTCATATCTTACAGTCTGTACATACTTTGTACCATACCCCTGCCAAACCTTATTAAAGGGTGAAATTTCACAGACCTGCAAATAGAGGACAGGGTGCACCCAAAAAGGGCAACCCAATAATAAAAGAAAGGCCCAGGTCTCCTTGCTGGGCCCCAAGACAACCCTAAGGTAACCTGGTATTTCTTCTTTGCTGCCCAGCAGGGACAGCCTACTGCCTGAAGGCCCCCTCTTATCTGTGGGATTTGAGCCCCATCCCACGGATGTTGGGGGCAAGTTTTCCTTACACCTCTAGGGTTGGAGGATGATAACCTCAGATGTATGGGTCCTTCAGCTAATTCACTCAGGTCACACCTTGGATTTAATAGAGGTCCCACCCAACCTGCCCCCACAGGCGTCTCATTACCCCCCAAACCAAGAGTCTATGCTGGCAGAAGAAATTCAAGCTCTTCTATTCAAAAATGCCATAGAACCTGTTCCCCTCCCCCAGAAGGGTTGAGGCTTCTACTCTTATTTTTCTCTGGTCCCAAAGTGGACAGGGGATTTACATCCCATTCTGGATCTCAGACTCAGTCTCTATATAGAGTACAAAAACTTCTGTATGGTGTCACTTCCAGCTCTACTGTCCCTTCTAAACAAAGGGGCAGTCCTGAATACCTCCAAAGAGATGGCCCTTCTCCCCAGGGATTGAGCAGACAAATTGATCATTCTGGCATCTCAACTAGGGGCCATTCAGTTTGTCTCTGCTAAAGACTACCTCCGCCTCCTGGGTCATATGGCAGCAGCCATTTCCACAGTCCCTCATGGGCGTTTGCACATGAAGGTCCTTTAGTGGGATCTAAGAGTCCAATGGGAACAGAAAGAAAATAATTCTGAAGCTCCAGTTCTCGTATCCTCTCTGACCATCTGGGAGCTCCACTGGTGGATGTCCTAGGACAATCTGTTATGCAGCGTCCCTTTCTAGTCCCCATTCCATTGCCTCATTCTGACAACTGATGCATACCTGCTTGGCTGGGAAGCCCATCTGGAAGCAGTTCACACCCATGGGACTTGGACCTTTGGGGAAACTTGCCTCCATATCCATATTGTAGAAATGAGAGTGGTCCTGTATACCCTGCAGGCCTTTGAGACTCTCCTACAGTGAGGCTGTCTCCAGATCCAATCAGACAGCAACATGGTGGTTCACTATCTAAACAAACAAGGAGGAATCCATTCTTATCCCCTTTGCAGGGAGTCCATGAGAGTATGGTACTGGGCAATCCAAAAAGGTATCTAACTTATTGCGGTACATGGCCCTGGAGTCAATAATACTCTAGCAGATGTTCTAAGCACATCCACTTCTCAAAAACATGAATGGGAATTTCTCCAGGAAGTTCTAGAAGATGTCTTCCTGCACTGGGGTCACCCTGAGTTGGATCTGTTCACCTCTCTGCAAAATACCAAACTGCTTCACTATTGCTCACTTGAGCCAGGTCCTGGAACTTTATGGCTGGATGCTTTATCTCTTTCCTGGACAGGAACATTTCTTGACGTCTTCCCTTCCTTACCTCTCACTCAGAAGGTTCTACTCTGACTTCTCAGGGACAAGGCTGCCATGATCCTAATCATGCTTCTGTGGCTGAGACAAGTCTGGTTCCCATTGTTACTACAATTGACTGTCTAGGACCCTCTACCACTTCCCATTTGCCCTGCTCTGCTGTCTCAGGCAGGAGGGTTCCCTACTTTATCTTGACCTTCACTCCCTGCATCTGCAATGGTGATGTGCTACATCAATCAACAAGGTGGAGTATATTTGTACAACCTCTACAGAGAGGCAATGAGAGTTTGGTACTGGGCAGGGGAACGAGACATATTCCTGCCAGCAGTATTACTCCCTGTTACTGTAAACGCACTGGCAGATCACTTCAGTTGATCCTGACTGCCCTGCCATGAATAGGAACTCTTGGACACCATCATGGACAACCTCTTCAAAAAATTGTTTCATCCAGACATAGACCTATTTGCATCTCCATACAGTGCAAAATTGCCATGTTTAAGTTTGCTATCTCCAGGGCCTGGAGTCTTTTGGTGAGACATGTTGTCCCTCTCTTGGAAAAGGAGGTTTCTGTATGCTTCCCCCCCATTTCCCCCTCCCAACAGGAGGTTTCCCAAAGATTCCTGAGGCGTATCCCCCTTCCATGTCCCCGGTCCAAGATCTCATTGTAGTGTGGGACTTTAATTTGGTCCTAGAGACTCTCACTGTGCCTCCCTTTGAGCCTGTGACTACTTGTGAGCTGTGCTTCCTCTCTTGGAAGACACTGTTTCCCATGGCAGTGATGTCTGCTAGACATATCTCCAACAATTGGTGGTTGAACCTCCTGTCCTACTCCCACTAAGTGGAGGTTCTTCTGATGCAGGACCAGGGTGCTCTGGTGCACTCAGGTCTTGACTCTCTGCACCTCTATGCATGGCTCCTGAGGACATAGAGCTCTACTGCTTTGGGGTTTCCCCTATGGTAGCTAATGTTCTACTGGAGGCTTGCAAGCCATCTACCTGACACACTTATTCACAAAAATGGAAACGTTTTACTGTGTGGTGTACTCAACATGCACTGGATACCTTCATGTGCCCAGTTCCTGAAGTGCTGGACTACCAATTGTCCCTTAAGGTTTCAGGACTTGGGTATTCCTCAAGAAAGATCAATATGGCTGCTGTATCAATCAGTTTTTCATGTCCTAACAAAGGGCAAGACTGTGGTAAAACAGGAGGTTTTCCTAAGGTGTATCCTACTTCTGCATCCTTGGTCCAAGGTCCCATTCTGGTGTGGGACTTTAATTTGGTCCTAGAGACCCTCATTGTGCCTTCCTTTGAGCCTGCAGCTACTTGTGAGCTGTGCTTCCTCTCTTGGAAGACATGGTTTTTAATGTCAATGACATCTGCAAGACACATTTCTGAGTTGCAGGCTCTGGATGCAGATACTCTGTTTATTGTTTTCCACAACGATAAGGTTACATTATGTACTAATCCTCATGTTCTTCCAAAAGTTGTGTCTGAAAGAACACTAAATCAGACTGTAGACCTTCTAGTTTACTTTTTGTCTCCCACAGATAGAGAAGACTGTTGTTGACATTCACTGAACAGTCATCGGACACTGCATTGGTACCTGGATCATCCAAAGGATTGTAGAAAAATCCTCTCCACTGTTTATTGCTTTTAACACCTCCCCCCCAAATGGAGGGCTCCCTGATTAATAAACAGGGCTTGTCCAAATAGCTGACCAGTTGTATTATGTTTTGCTACCAGTTGTGTGGTAAGCAGCTTCTTGCTTCATGCTTATTTCACTGGCAGGGTGGCTGCCTCTGTGGTACCTCTGTGGCTTGTTTTCAGAATGTGTCCACTGCTGACATTTGTGCTGCTGCCATTTGGAGTATTGTTCATACATTCACTAAACACTATTGTCTGGACATCATCTCTCATTGATGAGACGACTTCAGCCTCAGTGTTCTATAAGACCTCCTTACTCAGCATCATTAGGTCCTGCTGTCCTCCCTCAGTGTTTGCTACTGTTTGGGAATCATTCAATCATGTTGCTCAATGGAGGAAGTTATCCTCAAAGAACATAGAATACCCCAGCCTGCAAAGATTTCTCTATGTGGTCCTGATCCTGATGGCTTACAGTTCCATAATGGGACTCAGTGGGAGAGATTCCATTGAAGATCTACTGTTATGGTAGGTAACTGTTCTGTCTTTTCTCTGGGACCCTTATTAGTAACCCATGATTGCTTGGGGGGGAGGTATTCCACTCTTCCCCTCTGAATTGTGTGCTGTACTCAGCAAGAACCCATAGCTTGGCATATATGACATTTTCTTATATATGATTCATTGCAATACATTTATTTATTTTTTATTTTATTCTTTTTTAACCAGGTAAGACCCACTAGGCACAGTTGCCTAATTTCTGGGATGACCCAAGAGCACCAGGGAGGTTAAGTGACTTGCTCAGAGTCACAAAGTATGCAAGTGGAGGTTGTGGGAATTAAACCCAGTTCTCTCTGCTGGATGTACCAGCTCATTCACAGCTCATTACTCTAACTTCTAGGCTATACTGCCTGCCCTAAAGGGCAGAAGCACCTTAATGCAATTGGAATCATAACACACATGAAAGTACATGAAAACACCTAGGAACACTTGGGATCACTTAGCAGGTAACCCTATGGAGGCAGCTGACCATGACCACCCCCCCACCTGTGCGTAGCTCAGGCAGAGGAACCAGTGTAAGAACAGTTGAGTGCCCTTCACAAGTAGACAGGATAACTTGAATTGATTATTGTGCAGACATTGAACAATGGGCCTGTTGGCAGTGCCGACCAGTAACTTGGGCTCCAAGTTTGGGGCACAGCATTTTGTGAATTGCATCAATGTGAGTAGAGAAGCCGAGTCTTCCCTAGCCACACACCAAGGTACTTGAAGTGAGGAAGGACTTCAAGGGGGAGCCATTCAGCCACACAACAAAGTACTTTAAGTGGGGAATTACTTCAAGGGGGTACCATCCAAGGTAAAAAAGACTAGGAGGAAGGGGAGCCTTGGACTCTTTTGGCTTGTACCAAAGATCATAGACACCATCTTTTTGGCATTGACTTCAAGCTGGCAGGATTTGAACTAATATTGAACATTACTGAAGTCACACTGTAGCAGTGATTCCAGTACAGAAATGTAGGCACTAGCAACAGAGAGTTTAGTGTCATCCACATACCTATGAATGTGCAAGCTGACACAAACTGATAGGAGATACTAAGGAAAACCAAGAAAAAAATGTGCCCAGGATGTTGTCTTAGGAAACCTCAAACTAAATGGTAGGGGAGAAAGCATCACCAACCTGGACTGACTGCAGATGCTCAAAGAGGTAGGATCTGAACCAGCTGACTGCAAGAATAGAAAGACCTGCACCTCTCAACACCTGTTATGTAGGCTACCAAGCAAGGTTAGTGACCAGGGTGACAGGAAGAAGGGGAAGGCAACAGGAAGGATGGGCAGGAGGGTGAAAGAGAAGGGGGGTATGTAGGGGGTTGTGTGTTAGGAGGCTGCCGAGCTGGCACCGTGGGGGAGTGGTGAGGGTTGCGGGGTACAGTGGGAAGAGTAAAATTTTTTATTGCCATGCATGCTCTGCAAAGAAAATGTTAATTTTTCCTAGGTTTTCCCCCTCCCCAACATGCAACCCCTGGAGTTAGTAAGCCTTTAGTAGAGGGGTGGAGGGGGCACAGCCCCCCCACAGAAAAACCTGTTTAGGTTCTTAGGTTTGCCGATGTCCCTTCGCTGGAGTGCACATCACCTTTTTTTCTTTTTGGCGATGTGCACTTGCCATAATGGTGATCGCTATTCCGCGATCACCGTTATGACATGGAATCATCAGTACAACTTAGGAGCAAGGAAGTAGCAGAGGGTTTTTTATGGAACCAGACAGGAATGGTGAAAGAATGTTGGAAGGGTCAAAGAAGTTTGACTGTTGAGCATATACAGTACCAATTTCTCTTGGAGCTTGGCAAGATCAGGAAGTAGTGAGATAGGCTAAATGTTGCAAGACAATGTGGTGTCACCTCTTTCTGTAGGGGGAGAGCTTCTGTGAACTTCCAGGACTGAGGTACAAAGCAGAGGTCAAACGAGAGGTTAAGAAGGGTGAGTGGAACAGCAATAGCAGGGGGAGATAGGTGAAGAAGTTTATGGTCCATCTCATCTGGGCTGTGTTCTGTACAGAAGTTGAGAGAACAGATATAAGTAGGGTTTTCTCCTGAAGAGATATAGGAAAGGAGAAACAGAGGTCAGATGAAGACTGAGAGAAGGAAGACTGAGGAAGGGAGGGAGGAGGTGCAGATGACTGAGGCAGAAGCAAGATGGCACAAGTGAAGAATTTATTAAAGTGATGGGGCAACCTGGGGGATCAGCAGTAGGGAAACTACTCTCTAAAAGGACTGCAGAGGAGGAATGGGAGTGAGGATAAAAATGGGAGTGGCTCACCTTCCAGAATTTAACTGGGGACTTAAGATTGTTCTGGAGGTTGGAAGCAAAATAATTATCTTAAGCTACCCTTAGAGCCTGAGTGTAGCAACTTCAAAGTTGCTTGTAACTTAAAAAGTCTGCAGGGAAGTCTGTCAGTTTACAGTGAGACCAGGCAACATAATACACCCTGCATAGGTTGACGAGGTCAACTGAAAGCCAAGGGAGGTGGGACCCTCTTACACAGAACTTGCTAAGGAGGCATGTTTGTCCCAAATACTGATAAATTTTGAGTGGAACAAGGAGTAGGGCAGACTGGATGGGCCTAGCAGCCCTTATCTGCTGACAATTTCTATGTTTCTATGAGAGGGCCTCATTGATGTCAGTGGCAATAAGCATGGAGGACCAGTCAACAGTGGTGAGAAATCCAGCCCACTGGCATGGAAGGTTGAGGGGCTGGAAGCCTTACCTCATGACGTGTGGTGACCTGGGGTCAGGAACAGACTTGGATTGCTTGGGGGCTGGTGGGGAGAGGAAGGAATGAGCATCCCAGGACAGCTCTCCTTCCTTGGGGAGGGGAGTTAATGTGGCATGCTGCTTGACTGCCACCCAGTGACAGCTGGGTGGCAACACATGCATGTCACCATGTAAGAGAAGGGGAAACCACATTGATGATGTTGGGTCTGTCTCTGCATAGGTGGAGCTCAGACATTGCATCCATTGCATGTCCTCGGGCCCCAGGGGAGAAAAATGGTGGAAAAATACAAAGGCTAGGCTTAATGAAGTCCTCCCTGAGAGCACTAATGGCCCAATCAGTCCCGGGAGGTAGAAAAAGGGGATCAGAATGGCAGGTGACCAGAGGATTGACTAATAGAGCCACCCAGCCTGCTGAGGAGCAGAAAAATCTCTATGGAAAAAAAAACAGTGGTGAGGTCAAGGAGGAGGGAGTCCTGACTGAGAGATATGAATGACCCTGACCAAGAAAATTTAAGAGAGGAAGAGGGGGGATCAATTTTCCTGACAAAGTAGAGCATGCTGTGATCACTGAAGACATCAGGTAGGGTACCAGCAGCAATAGAGAGAAGAGGGCCCAGTCAAAAAGGGAATGGGTTAGTGGAAGGTAGTTTATAAGTTTATTGTTTGGTCTGAAAAAAATAGACCATACACTTTATACACAGGATAAAATAGAAAAGACATACAATGCAATCAGAATAAATTATATACAAATAAACCACAACATGGGTATGTCTAAAAAAAATATCCAGCCTAACTGTAACATCCGTTGATCTCCTACATTTTACAGTCATTGTTCAAAGTTAGCTTAATCAGCATATTGTTACACTTACTTATTACTTTAATTCTCTTTTCTCAATCTTATTGATCTAATTGCAAAGAAATAATTTTCAAGATGATGGATAATATAACCATCCTCTACAACTGTCAGGAATGATGCTGACTATATGGAATCAGGTTGTGAGTGGCCTGAGAGCCTTGACTTTGAGTTTATGATTCCTCTGGTGAGAGGAAACTGCTAGTGTGCAGTTAGCCCTGTCATATCACTGCATTTTGACATATGGGACTGTGGAGGTGTAGTCATGTTTGTTCCACTGAAGCACTCTTTAGCCTTGCTGTGTATTGTGGTATACTGGCGGGCAGGCATAGCCTCTGTTTCCCCTAATCCTTTATTTTGTTTAGTGGAGAAGTGACTGGGGCTGTGATTTTGCCAGAGAGATGACCAGGTGCACAAATCCACCCTTCAGGTGGTTTTATTAGTGTGTTTTACACCTTATTTATTATTTTATGTATTAGTAGTAACAGTAATCCTTATTGTTCGGTCAGCAGACCATTACAGCTCAGCCCTGGAGCAGAAGTTATGTGTTGAAGTACTTCCAGTTTTCTGGTATTTCTTCTTGACCCCCAGTGTGTGGGGTAAGTCTGGTTGGGGTGGGCATGTGTGAGGCTACATACAGAGATGCACCCAGAGGCAAGCACATCTGCACGTGTCTGCCAGATCTGAGGGGCTAACAGGAAAGAACTTGGTATTGAACAGGAATGATTACTAGAGCATTGTTATATTGGAAGATGGGCCCAAGTCCTGGTTTGGAACTGTGCTACTTTTAATTGTAAGGTAAATTTGATAACCTTATACCCTGTCAGTCACCTCCCCCAATATAAACACTAATTGGATATGAACAGTATATAGTAAAGTGCAGTTTCTTTTGTTTGCACTAATCACCTGTTATTGTACCAATTCAGTGCCAGAGTATCCAATCACATTTCTGATAGAAGTTATTAAATGGAGTTACCACATATCCTAGGCTGCAATAAAGGTTAACCATTTCCTCCTCCTGAAATCAACTGTAGTCCGGTGACATGGATCTAACTGTTACTCTTTCTAATGGGGAAATGGAGGTTAGATGTTCCAAATGCAGTATGTTTAGTAAAAACCAGACTCATTGTTTGAAGCATTCACTTGTAAGCATTGTGTAGAGCTGGAAGAATTGAGTAACAGATTGATTGCAAAGGAACATAAACTAAGAAACCTAAAAAAAACAACTAGTAATTTATGAATTAGGTGTCGTCAGTGTTGATATGCACAAGGAAGGGCTAAGTACTAAAAGGCTAAGAGAACCAGAAAGAAGATGAAGTTGTTGGCTGGAGTGTTGTAGAAAACAAGAAGAAGAAAAGAAAGAGTAGGAGAGCAATGCCAGTCATTTTTGAAGGTGAGGATTGTTACACCCCCTTAATAAACTTACTAGAGGATATTGAAATATTAAGATTCACTAAGAAAATTGAAAGGAGTATAAGGCCAAAGCCCATGAACACTCCTATTAATCATCCATAATACCCAAAGGAATGGTCATGTAATAAGTAGTTGTCTAGGGGTTTTTTGAAGATATTTTTGGTTTTACTGATGACAATATCTGTAGGGAGTGAATTCCATGGTTTTATAATTCTCTAAGAGAAGAAATATCCTCTTTTTTTGTATTAAAGCATTGTCTTTTTATTTGAAGTGGGTGTCCTCTTGTGTTAATGTTTATCTGCTTGAAATCAATGCCAATTTCAAACATTAAATTTTCATCATTTATAATATCTCTAGTGAGCATAAGATCACCCCTAAGTCTTCTTTTTTCAAGAGACATTAATCTAAATTTGTCCAGTCTTTGTTCATAATTTAAGGACTGTGCACCATCTATATATATTGTCATTTTTCTTTGAATTTTTTCAATTCTTAAGACATCTTTCTTATTGTATGGACACCATAATTGAGAAGAATAATCAAATATGGGGTGAATATATGATCTATACAGCGGAAGAATAACTGATTTGTCTCTTGATTTAATATTCCGTCTTATACTCCACCAAATGCAGTTTGCTTTATTTATGTTCTCAGTTATTTGAGCATTGAATGTTAATGTATTATGTATTGTTATTCCCAAGTCTTTTTTCAGACTCCATCACTTTTAAGGTTAAATTATTGAGTGAGTAGGGTGTGATAGAATTTTCAGTTCCAAAGTGCATGATGCTGCATTTATTATGATTAAAATTGAGATCCCATTTTTTGGACCACTCAGTCAATATATTTAAGTCATTTTGTATAGAAATTGATTCAGACAGTGTGTTGCAAGGATCTCCACATTTGCAGTCATCTGCATATTTTATAATATTATTTTCTAGATTATCAGATAAATCAGTTATAAACAGTTGAAATATTAAGGGTGACAAGACTGATCCTTGGGGTACCCCACTAGTAATCTGTCTACATTCTGAAGCATGACCATCTGTTAGGACTCTTTAAGACTGATTTAATAACCAGGTTTTTTTATTCATTTTATAATGCTAGTGTGTATGTTATTGAGATTCAGTTTTATTAGTATGGCCCAATGCGGGACAGAGTCAAATGTTTTTCTGAAGTCCAAAAATACCACATCACATGGTGTCCTTCTATCAAGATGCTTACTTACTGATTCATAAAAGCATAACAAGTTTGTAATACAAGATCGACCTTTACAAAAACCATAGTGTTCTGCGTCAACTTCTGATAAGTTGTTTATTATTTTGTCCTTAAGTATGTTTTCCAGAATATTACAGAGAATTGGAGTAAGGCTAATACAGTCATAAGAGCTGTTAGATCTGGCAGGGAACTGCATGCCTGTAGACAATAACCAGATTGACAGCACAGATCAATCATCAATCCTGGTTATCCAGGGTACTGAAGAGGCATGGGTAGCCAAGAACAAAGAAGAAACAGTTACGCAACAAATTTTTATATTGGGTGATTCTATCACCCAACATACAGATAGGTACTCAGCTAGCGGTAATAAAGAAAATGTGACAACATGCAGCTACAGAGGTGCTAAAACAGGAAACATAGCAGGGATGCTAGCAAACATTATTACCAACTCAAATAAAAGACAGACAGCAATATTACATGTAGGAATCAACAACATAAGGAAACAAAGTGTCAATGATGCCAACAGAGACTGGCAAGAAATGTAGCATCAGTTAGGGACTGTCAGTACCAGGATAGAATACAGTAACTGGGTTTGTACTCAATGGCTTATAGGAGTAGGAGGGGAGATGTGTGTCATGTATATAGAGCATGGAAAGATTATTTAATATGGGAATCTACAGCCAAGAGTAAGAAGGCAGAGATGGATAGGGCAATTTGTGGAATAAGATGCAACTGAAAGGGGAGTCGTATAGGACTACCCATAGAGGTCGCTGGTTTAACTAGAGGGTGGCACAGACATGGAATGATCTCCAAGCAGAAGCAGTGAATGCAACAAGTTTGACAACATTCAAATGACTGCTTGATAAGCATATGGGGGAAACAAAATGGTCATATTCCAATTGATACATGGCAAGTCTAATATGGCCCTTCGGGCCCCTTGACTTGTAGGTTACCTATGAACTGACAGCTGCTTTATTTTGGAGTCATCTGATTGAAAAGAATTCCAACATGTCTACAGTGTACTAGCACAGAGCAGCTGTGAAATTATATATTCTGAAATACTCCCAGTTCCTAGATCTGGTAGGGAAAGGAATAATAAAATAAAGGCATTTAGCAATTGGATCAGGAGATGGAGGTTTGAAAAAAATACATTGCTTGTGTAAGGACCTGGGAAATGGTTGAAGGGCACTATGAATTATTCTGTCATGACGGACTTCAATTTAGCCAAAGTGGCAGCAAATTACTGGGATCCACGTTTTATGATATCATAAATAACACAACAGCGACCCCAAGAAACTAATAAGTGGAAGGGGGGGATACTTCTACTAATAGTCATAAACCCCAGCCACACATCAAGGATGGTTTAAAAATACTACTGGCTAATGCAAGAAGTCTAAGCATGATCAAAATGACAGAACTTGAAATGTTGCTGGAAAAAAAGCAGATTGACTTGGCCACCGTTACTGACACATGGTGGTCAGAGCATACTGGTTTGGAATAGAAACATCCCTGGCTTTAAACTGTTTTATAGAGGCAGGAAGCATGGAAGAGGTGGGGGTATAGTCTTATACATAAGGGATAATATTAACCTAACTATAAACTCACAAATTTCAACAGATAATGAGATATTATAGACAGAAATGTCAAGAAAGAACCACAAAAAACATATAGTGGGGGGTTTGTTATAACCCACCTGATACATCCATGGTAGATCATCTTGATTTACTTAATAGCATAGCTGTCAGAGCCCAAAATAGGGATATTTTAATATTAGGAGATTTAAACCTTCTGGGAATTAATTGGAATATTTATACTGCATCAAATTACCAAGAACAGCTTTTTCTCAATACGTTAATTAATACCTGACTAAAACAAATGTTTGGGCAGCCTACAAGAGAAAATGATATTTTGGACCTGGTTGTAACAGATAGATTAGAGGTCATTCATAATATAGAATTACTGGAGCCTCTAACTAATAGTGACCACAGTATGATTTTTGGTAAATATAACTGTAAAACTAAAAAAGATGACGGGTACTACAGTTATAAACAACTATTATAAGGCTGACTTTGCATCAATCAGATGGGAGCTTGAGAACTGGGACTGGAATGATAGCTGCCTAAATACTAAATAATTATGGTCATTAATCAAAAACAAAATACTGGAATTAGAGGACATGTATGTACCCAATATGCCCTTTTATAATAAAAAGGGAAAGTTTCTACAGTGGTACACTTAAAAAATAAGGAAACCGCTGAAGAGGAAAAGAGTGGCATACAGGGCAATGAAAACAGATAACAGTGTGTACATTGTTAGGGAAATATAACAAGTTCTGATTAGAGCTGATATGGCTGTGAAGAGGTTTTGGGATGCTTTTACACATTATTTCTAATGAATTTGCACAATGCAGATCTGCTGAGAGGCAGTTTCAATGTAATCTTCCTTTTACACATTTTTACAAGGTATTTTCCTAGAATATGCCTACTGATTGCAATATATTTAGCCTCAATAGTTCACAGAAGAAATTACATCTTATTGTCGGATGGCGGAGCACTGGCAGTAGGATGTTGGAATGTGTCATACATAGGCACGAGCTGTGAGTGGGCGATAATGCCCAGTGGCCATACACCTCAGGCTCTTGCGTGTGTAACCATTGTCCCGGTGCCATAGCACTGCTCAGTGTGGGTGACAGTCAATGCTATATCCACTCACACAGGTCCTGGAACAGGCATGTTACAGCCAACCTCCCATTTGTCTGTACAATCGGGGAACCGCGAATGCACTATCCATAGCCTGGACTGTACACTGCAAATGGCATTGCAGGATACCACACCCCATGGCACCCAGGATACCTCTGCAGTCTGGAGGGTGGCATGTTAAACTAGAGAACAGGGAAGAGTGTGGGCCAGCAGCAATGTTGACAGCAGGAAGATACATCAGTGACAAGGCATGCATTGGAGGTATGTCAATTCCCTCTTACAGTTTGCCAGGGACATACACATGACTGCATACACTGTTGGATCCACAGCTTATGTACTGTCCCAATGTATGGTACAGTCACTTGGGTCATTGCAGAGTGCAGGTCCCTGGCCCAGGTCCAGTGCAGTCAGTGGCTGGCCATGGCAAGGTGTGGAGGGCAGTGCCAGTCTGCATAATAGGTTGGGTATGGGGGAGTGGGGTGTCTACATACCAAGGCAGTGGGTGGTGGTCCTCTATGCTATGGATGTGGACCATGGTTTCCTCTGATGTGATTGGGTCCATGGGGGGCCCTACACTATGGAGCTCTTTGGGGATAAAGTTGGATCAATCAGGGATGGAAGGGGTACCTCTAGTCCACCAGGGCTGCCAGGCTGCTGTTTAGCTGGGTGCACTTCTGCAGCCCACCTGTGGGTGGCTGGCTAGGTTAGGCCAGCTATTCATGGTTTAACTGTGGGCCGCCCTGCTCTGGACTGTGAGGGGCGCATTCCCACTGAGTATGCTGCAGCACAGCATATTCATGGGAACACACCCTTGATTTGCACAGCATACTATTTATGTGCACCCTGGCCTATTCCCATGTGGCTGGTGCCTCCTGAACATTTGAATATCATGCTGTGGTGCATTGTTGTTGCGTGGCACATCTCCCTTTTCTGCCTGGATACGTTGTGCATCTCGTTTCAATACGGGGGCCCTGGACTAGGCTACCCTGAAGAAATACATTATAAAAATAGTAAAATCATGACCCCTCTGAAAACAAGATATTGTATCTAATCTGGGAGAGCCTGAGTAAATACAGTGCAAAACTGTGTAAATGAAGAGCCCTATAACAATGAGATGTAGCATCTTCCCTGCACTATCCAGGATACAAACTATAGGATAAGAAATATTTAAAGGAAATCTACTCTAACCTGAACTTCACTGTGTTCATTGACATAAAGTTTCTTTATTGTTTTATAACATATCAGAATGTAGTATTTATTTTAAATGTTGTGGCCATGAGGATGGTGTGTACAGTGTGTGTGTGTGTGTGTGTGTGTGTGTGTGTGTGTCCAGGATACAAAATATAGGCTAAGAAATATTTAAAGGAAATCTACTCTAAACTGAACTTCACTGTGTTCACTGACATAAACAAACATTATTGTTTTATAACATATTAGAATGCAGTATTCATTTTGAATGTTGTGGCCATGAGGATGGTGTGTACAGTATGTGTGTGTGTGTGTGTGTGTGTGTGTGTGTGTGTGTGTATGTGTTTGCTTTAGCTCAATATATTTTTTTCCCCAAAAAAGCATAGTAGAAAATGTCTGCTGATTGCTACATATTTAGTATGAGGTAGTTCTCTGAAGACCTGGCATATGTCTGAGACAGTGCTTATCTAACAGTGTCTTTAGAGGTTAAAAAAAAAAAGTGTAAATTATAGATTTGCTGGGAAAGGGATGACATTTATGAGGTATGAATCTTTCTTGAAAGACAATACATTGCTAAGTGAAACTAGCAGGAAGAAGCTGTTCAAATGCTAAGTATTTAAATGTGCAAGTTGTTGCATTCCGAAGGGGGTAAACAAATCTCTAGTTTAATAGGCAATCGATATTTAACAAATATTTAACAAGCTGCTTCAGTTTCCTAATGGCATCTGATAAGCAGCTTGGAGTTATGTCTCCAACATTCTTAACAGAAAGAAGGGAGTATTTTATTTCAGTTGGCATGGAAGGATACATTGAAAAGTCCAAAACGTGTTCCACAATACTCCATTTTCCAGCTACAGATAGCAAGATGGTTGTAGGCTCCACCCACAGCCATAAAAAGGCACTAAGACTAAGTAAACACATGATAAGAAAGAAAAGAAACAAACTTGAATTCAAGTTAACTCACATAAAGGATGATGACAAGGCCCCCTGATAAAGAGTGTCAGCTCTAAGTGCCAGGACATTGCGGTGTGTGGTTTGGGTCTGTGCACACTCCACTTTCTATGTGGCAATAAAGCCTTTTTAAATTGCATTTTGTTGTTTGGGTGTTATGTCCGGATTCCTGAGTTCAGGCATTTGTTTGTTTTGTGTTTAGCCAGGCTGGCCACCCACTTTCCTGCACCAACCTAATTATGAGGGCTCACAGTTCAGATCTCTGAAGCTGAGGAACACAATAAGCCAGTGGAAATTTTCTTTTTGGATTTCCAAAAGGCCTTTGACAAGCTGCCCCATAGCACCTTGATCAAGGAAATTGGCTAATAATTGTATTAACGTTATACTAACTAAATGGATTTCAACATTGCTGACTGGTAAATCCCAGAGGGTCAGGATAAGGGGAACAATGTCAGAACTGGGGGAGGTGACAAGTTGAGTGCCACAGGGCTCTGGGGCTGGCCCTATTCTCATTATTTGTCTCCGATATGAACACTAATATTAGCAATTAGTTAATACAATTTGCTGACAACACAGAATTAGGAGCTGTGGTGGGTACTATGGATCAGGTTGATGAGCTTAGGAGAAACTTGAAGATCTTGGAAGACTGGGCACACAATAATGGTATAATCTTTAAAACTGACAAGTGCATGGTTATGGGGAGATTCAGGAGGGAAATCTGGAGACGCTTTTTCACAGAAAGGGTGGTAGAGAAGTGGAACACTGCCTGAGGAGGTGGTATAATGTAGAATGGTGGGAGGATTTAAGAGAGAGTGATACAGAGTGAGTGTGGGTGGTTATGAGGAGGAGAGGGGAGGGTGGGGCAGCTGCAAGTTGAGGGGCTAGCTGCACACTCGAGCAGACTCAATTGACTGTGAGGCCTGTTTCTGCTGGCATTTCATATGTTCATATGCACTTAGAAGCTAGTAATAACAATAATAATGATTATACATTGAATGGAACAATATTAAAGGTTTTTGAGATAAAAAAGGGCCTGAGTATTCTAATTAACAATGACTTAAATTTCAGCCCACATTGCAGCTTACATTGCCATGAGGTTATAAAAAAACTAACATTATCCTAGGTTTTATCAGAAGGGCTTTTGTAACCAGACATAGATGTTGTGTATTGCCCCTTTACAAAGCCTTTATAAGACTCCATCTGGACAACTGTTCACCTCTGTGGAATCCGTATCTCTGAAGGGGTGTAAACAACTTGGAGATGGTACAGCATAGGACAACCAAAATGATTTTGGTCTAAGAAATATACCACAAGAGTCCATGTTACAATAATTAAGTCTTTACTCGTTAGAAAGGAGGCGTATAAGAGGTGACATTTTAGAAATGTTCAAAATAACGGGATAGTCAGCTAGTAGCTAACCTGGGTGTAGAAATAAACAATTGAAACATCAATCTAAGAAGCCATAGCCATCAAGTTAAACTGATGTTCCCTAAGAGAAATACTAGGGGAAACTTTTTACGCCGAGGGTAATAACATTATGGAATAGCCTCCCCAAGGAAATGGTGGATACCAACTCCTTAACATTTAAAAATATGTTAGAGAACCATTTACTATACACGGCTCCAATCAAGTGGCCCCCACTAATGCGGAAGACAGATTAAATGGGCATCTACCTTCTTCTGTCTCAAATGCTAAGTATAGTACCACGTATAGTCAAGATTGAAAGTATAGGACTTAACCATAATTTCCTGGTGTTCTTATACCATAGACAGAAAAACAGTACATGCTCTAAATTTTTTGTACTCTTATTATTACAGCCACATCATTTAGCTAATATAGTAGGTTAGGGTTCCTTGAGAATCTTGCTGTCATAACTTTACTCAGAAAGGATTTGAATCTGTGGTTTGTGAAATTATTTATGTTCTTGGAACTTGTAATACTGTAACATCCAAACAGTATCTAAAGTCATATTGTACATTATTCTTTATAAGCCAAGTGGAGAAGCTTGAGTTTTTGAGCAGCTCATGATCCTTCAGTAGGTTGGTGGAGCAGGGGATAAGATGAGTCAATTCAGTTATGAGCTGGGTTAGGTTAAGAGAATCAATATTTTGGATCATAGAATTGGCAGATGGAGACAACCAGTTAAAATTAAAGTCACCTAGCTTAATTATTTCCCCGTGGGAAAAGTGAGAGACCAGTGAAGTAACATCTTCAGACAATCCAGAAGAAGAGGCTTTAAGGGAAGCATAGACATCACCAATGAAGATTGGAATAGAGATGGGAGAGGAGAGCCTGGCCAAGAAACCTCATGAGAAGAGGGGACCACCCTGCTGGTAACTACATGATAGGTCATTCCCTGGCTGATGCACAGTGCAGTTTCACCTCCACAGTTGCCACTGTCCTGTCACAGAGAATGTCTGGTAGCTACTGTACTGGGAGAACTACACCCTAAGGAGATCAACCTTAGGAAGGAGGCGCATAGCATAAAGGCTGAAAATGCTAAGGTCTTTAGGAAGAGAGGGGAGAAAGGGATGGGGTAGAGGAGGTAGGGCCAGGGTTCATCTCAGTATACCACCCAACAGAAGTAGCACTGTAAAATGTAACAGAGTGGGCAAGACTTGTGTTGGTGGGGTGAGGTCAGAAAGGGAGAGGAGGAAGTGATAGAAAAGACATAGCTTTGTGGAGATCTTTGAAATTAAGAGATGGGGAAGAGAGGAGGCCTGGATGGACAGGATGAGATGATGGAGCCAAGAGAGGATTGGTGCAGAAAGGAAGGGATAATGGAAAAAAAAAGAGAGGGGTGTGAAGGGGGAGGAGAAGAGGGGAGGAGTGGAAAGGTAAAAAGAATAACAAAGGGAAGACAAGGCATGCTAAGAAGTGTAAAGAAGAGGCACACTGCACAGCTAGGATAAATCACTCAGAGATTTGAATACTGTCTCAACAGAGCACGGCTACAAATTTCTTAACTGTTCTACAAACAACTGGCTAACAACAAAGCTTATAACGTGGGCAGGGAGCTATCTGTGATCTGATTTGCAGACAGCCACCACCTGACCATTCATTAATCTCAGTTACCGATACAGCAAATGGTGAAGGGGCCCCAGGGAACAGATCAAGAAGCACCCCGATCTTGTTATTGTGCTCAAAACATAGCTTGCAAGGCAGCCATTAATCCCCCACTAAGTGAGCAAGACATCCTCAGCTATACACAATGGAGGTGACTTTCTCTCTCTCTGGGTAAAATGCAAATCAGATCACATATAGCTCTCTGCCCATGTTATAAACAGTCAACAAATGTGTCCAGCACCTCTATTACAGTACCCCTCATCACTGTTTGTCTCCCCACCCACCTGCCCCATGGACCTCCAAGGACCCAGTGAGAGTGTCATCTTGCCCATTCATAGCTTCTTTCCAGACACTTTTACTGCAGTTCCCTGTCAGTGTGCCTCTGTCCCTCTGTGTGTGTGTGTTTCTCTCTCTCTGTTTGTCAGTGTTTGTCTCTGCATGATTTGGTGAACCGCATTGCGTTAACCAAGGGGAAAACACCCGACTGTGTCCAGAGAGAGACAGATGCACAGACAACAGTACAAGTGTCCATGTCGCTGTCAGTGTGTGTGTGCCCATGTCACTGTCAGTGTGTTTTTCTCTCTTTTTTTCTGGACCGCGTCAAGTGATCTCAGTATCGGGCACCAATGTTCACTCTGGGCAGCTGTTGTGGTAGTTTCCATTGCAGCACACTGCTGAGTATGCAGGTGCTGAGCCCATACTCAGATATGCCAATCCCACCCCCTCCCTCCCAGCGCTCTCTGAAGTGATCTCAATAGCAGGCATCAATGTTCACTCCAGGCAACTGTCGTGGTACTTTCCATTACAGAACATCACTGAGCATGGAGGTGCTGAGCCTGTACTCTGATGTCCCGTTCCTGCCCCCACCTTGCGCTCTGTCAAGTGATTTAAATAGTGGGTGTCAATGTTCACTCCGGGCAACTATTGTGGTACTTTCCATTGCAGCACATCGTTGAGTGCGGAGGTGCTGAGCCCCTACCCAGATATCCCTTTCCCACCCCCTCCCACTGCCCTCCATCGCCTCCACTATAAAACTCAGTGTGTCCCGATTGTGCTTCAAAGACTGGTCACCCTAGAGAGACAGTTCAGCAGCAGGGGAGGTAAGGTGTTCAGCAGGGGTATCACATCACAACAGCGATGGGAATATAGCTAAGACCATCACAGCGACATTTTCGGCAGTTCACTGTGACAGTCTGCTGGGTTCCCGACACTGTTGCCTCAGGGGTGTTTGCCCACTCCACGAACCAACTCTGACTCGGAGTTGGTTATTTGAAGTCCAGGGGGGTGCGGGGGGAAAATCCCCCTGCATGGGGGTGTGGGGGGCTTTGTTCCCCCCCACAGAAAACACCAGTTCCCCCAGCGATGGCACAACACCAATTGGCAGTGTGGTGCCGTTGCTGTGCTGATGGTCAGAAAATTCCATGCCACGGTGACATGGTGGAACCATCAGTAGGGGAGCCTGGCACTCAGTAGCTGTATATCTGCTTTTCTTAGGGCACAGAGAGCATGGCAGGGAGAACAGTACCCGTAGTGGGAGTTGCATGATGGTAATCGTCATGGCGCATAGCAGTAGAGAGAGAGAGAGAAACAGAGAAACACTGAACAGCAACATTGGGGTAGCAACACAGAGAAATGACATAGCTGTACTTCTTTGAAATGCAGGGAGTGAGGGAACATAGAACCATATTTGTGGGCTGTTGAGGGAACATAGAGCCATATTTGTGGGCTGTTGAGGGAACATAGAGCCATATTTGTGGGCTATTGAGGGAACATAGAGCCATATTTGTGGGCTGTTGAGGGAACATGGAGCCATATTTGTGGGCTGTTGAGGGAACATGGAGCTATATTTGTGGGCTGTTGAGGGAACATGGAGCCATATTTGTGGGTTGTTGAGGGAACATGGAGCCATATTTGTGGGCTGTTGAGGGAACATGGAGCCATATTTGTGGGCTGTTGAGGGAACATGGAGCCATATGTGTGGGCTGTTGAGGGAACATAGAGCCATATTTGTGGGCTGTTGAGGGAACATGGAGCCATATTTGTGGGCTGTTGAGGGAACATAGAGCCATATTTGTGGGCTGTTGAGGGAACATGGAGCCATATACCTGCTTTTGTTAGCATACAGAGAGCGTGACAGGGAGTAGAGCAGCTGCAGTGTGGTAGTGGCATGATGGTATTCGGTGTAGTGCAGAGCAGTAGTGAGAGAGAAAGAGGGAGAGAGAGACACACACACACACACAGAAACTCTGAATAGCAACTTCAGGGAATAGCTTTGCTTGTCCCAAAACATGTTAGTCTGCATATGGGACAGAGCAAGACCGAGAAGAGAGAGAGAGAGTGAGAGGTTGGGGGTGGTGCCCACAAGAACGGTAGTAGGCACAGTGGCACACAATGTTATGCACAAGAAATGTCACAGATCATGTCTGTAGTGTATGTTTGACATTTCTATGTGCAGAATAGCAGTACAGAATGCATTATTTGTTGGGGACTATTTTTCAAGTTGGCTGGATACACGCCTGTTTCTGCTCTTTAAACATGAATAAAACACATTTCTGGATGTTTGTTGTTGTAACGTAAGCTACGTTATAAGCTCAATAACCCACTCCAGGGTGTGCAGTTACTGGAGATTACTCAACATGCCAGGTGCTATAAGAACACTCGGCTTGTGGCCAGTGTTGGGTAAGTTACTTCTAAAAAGTAGTCAGTTACAGTTACTAAATAATTTTATATAAAAAAGTAATTAGTAACTGTAACTGTAATGCATATTACTTTTCATATTACTTTATATTACTTTTGATAATGTGGTTGTATTTACTCGCTGAACATAGCTATGTGCTCATGAATGCCCAAGAAGTGTAGAGAAGAAATAAAACCGATTCTAAAGATGATAAATATGTTAGTTTATAGTGTATAGTGGAACGTCGTTGTTCACTGAAATCTAGCGCTCTCAAAATGTTGCCAGCCACAACAATCCCTTTACAGTTCCAAAAATAAGAGTTCTATTAACAAAAAACAAAACAGAACAAAAAAAAAACACTCACACACCCTGCATCTACTGCTGCCCTCTACAATCTTTCTCTTCACAGCTGAATTCTGACTTTGCCAGCCAGTGCTGTCCCTGACCTTTTTTTCATTTCCATAACACCCACACTCACCCTCCAACACACTCACCCTGCATCTACTGCTAGTGCCCTTGCTGATCTTTCCCACACAGCTGTATATCCTGACAATACCAGCCACAACTACCCCTTTACATCCCACCCTTAACCCACCGCCACATATACCCTGCTGTATCGTCTACACTTGGTGATCTTTTCCACATCTAGCCTGTATTCTCCTTCTGACTATGCAAGAGCTACAAACACCTCTTTAAATTTCCATAATAAAATCCCACCCTCACATAACTCCCCCTACATTCACACACATGCACCCTGCAGATCTACTGCCTTTCTTTGCCTCGGTGACCTTTTCTCATTTCCCCACAGCAGCCTGAATCCTAACTTGGCCATTGCCAGCCACAGATCTGTCCCACATCACATACAATAAATTCCACCAGCACACACCTGCTACTCCAACACATAATTTAAACACTCTTTCCCATAGCTGAACCTTGATTTGCCACTGAGACACAGTTATAATTGTAATTATACAATGGCAAGAAAAAATCCTGGACTCTGATTGGTCAGTCTTGTGCTGGACCCGTGATGTTATCCCAGTACAACATCACGGGTCTAGTCTTAGCCTCACTGTGAACCTGCAGATGAGCATTTTATGGAGCCTTTGATTGATTGGTTCATCTTCTCTTAAAAAACAAAAATATTTTTCCACACAAAAACATATTTAAAATTATTTTTTTATTTTGTATAACAATGAGCCATTGTATAATAGCAATAATGCCCTCCAGGGTGTGTGTCGTTTGGGATAACGTCATGCCTCAGTTGTTGGACACACTCGGCCTTCGGCCTCATGCCCAACCACCTGAGGTGTGACGTTATCCCAGCATGACACACACCCTGTCGGGCATTATTGCTTAACTAAGCGCTGCTGTTTGTTTGGTTCCGGCTCTGCTATCCTTTCCTTGGAGTTTTAGGATCTACAACTGTGGCGGCTCCTGGTGTTTGAGCCAGCCCATGAGCTATCTCAAAGAGCTGGATTTTGTGCTTGGGAACTCAGCCTGAACCAGAGGGTTGTTTGTTGGGGTCACTGCTGTGGGGGGAGCTGGGTCTGGTGTTCTTGGAGGACAGGCACTGTTTGTCCCGGGGTCCCTAGGCCGGATAGACAGGCTGGAAGTCCTGCTCGCTCTGAGCTGGCCATGGCTTGTGTCTCTGGCAACTCCTTGGGGGACGGCTGGGCAAGCAGCCTGCATTGGAGACTGTTATAACTGGATGCCGAGTTTGAACCAGGAGGTGGAAGGAGTACTGTCAGTGGATGTCTAATCTGTTTTTCTCTAACTGAGGACTGGTAGCAGTGAGAGTGCTTTTTTCTATTTATCTAACCACTATTTTTGTTAACCTGTTTATTTATTTATCCTGCCTATGTGAGAGATAGGCTGGAAGGCTGGTTTGTAATTCTGAAACGCAGAGGAACTGTGAGTAAGAGCTGGGGTTTCTCCATGAAAAGTATATCAGAGTGTGCTGTGAAAGGACTTTTATGACTTTTATGGACTTCTTAATGGACTTTAGAAGTTTAAGTGATTTTTTCTTTTATTTTATTTTTTACAGTTTTATGTTTATAGGTTAAGTCACTACTGTTTTACAGGCAGTGAGAGTGCCTGTACTTCTTGCTAGTTCCCCAGGGTGTGAGCGGGCCTGGGAACTGGATACAGTTGTTGTAATCGTATTAGAGACAGTGAGAGTACCTGTATATGGATCGGCCCCCCGAGGCAGTGAGAGGGCCTGGGGAGCTGTAAACTGCTATTCAAAAGACATTCATTATCAGTATTTGGTTTGTTGGGATTTTATTTTTATTTTTCTGTATTTATATTTGATTATTAATCTAATTTTGTTAAGATATAGAATTACTTAATATTAAGGGGGGTAAGTTGGGGATTTTATTTAAGTTGATTTTGAGTTATTTTGTTTTAGTTGTATTAGTCTGTAGGTTAGTTAAGTGTGTACCACCTGTGTGTACTGCCTGTGTTAAGATATGTTGGAGGCCTGTCTCCATGGTCGTGCGCTATTCACCCTCTGCCCTTCGCATCCTCCGCCCTTTTTTCCTCCGCCATTGCAGTTTACAACTTACCAGCGCTGTCGTGCACTGGGTATTGCTCACAAAGGGAGGAGAAGGGCGGGGGGAGGAACAGTGGAGGTTGAATGAGCGGGGCCATCACATTGGGGTCATGAGATACAGGAGACGCCCTGGGGGGCAAAATGGAACCCAGAACGTGGTCCTCCATGTCTGGTTTCCATACCCAAGGGCACCACCAATACTGGTGGGCAGGTGGTCCAGGCAACCCCGGACGTTCATCCATCTTGGGCTGTGTTATGCAATGCCAGGTCCATCAAAAACAAGACTGCAATTATTGCAAATCTTGTAGAAAAGGTGGATCTGGCTTGCATCACCAAGACCTGGCTGAATGAGAATTCTGGCCCCATTTCAGAGGCTTTAACTCCAGCGGGGTACTCGTGATTCACCGCCTGAGATTGGATCACGGGAGGGGAGGGGTTGCGGTCTGTTTCAAGACCGAACTTAACCTCATGAGTGTACCAGCTGAGGAAACTGAGTCATTCGAGTGTACCGTGGTAGCAGGTGTACGCTGTAGGATTGCCGTCATCTACCGTCCACCCGGAGATGAGAAGCAATTCCTTCAGGAAGTGGTGGACTTCGTCATAGACATGGCATTTGAATCATCTTGACTGATGGTTCTGGGCGATTTCAATGCCTAGGTCAATGATGAACTCTCACAGTTTGGACAGCACTTCCTCCAGTTGATGTCATCTCTGGGCCTTACACAGATAGTTACCACTGCTACCCATAAACATGGCCATTCCCTTGACTTAGTTTTTCTCCTGGGGATCGAGGCCTCTGATTTGTGGGTGGAACCAGTTGGGTGGTCCGATCATTATACCATGGGATTTAGTTTTAGCACCCCCTTCATAGGCCTACCCCTGTGGAGATGGTCATATATCGCCCTTTACGAGATGTTATCTCTGAAGGCCTGGTGGCGGTACTTGACCTATCATCCCCTCCTGTGGCTAACAATGACCCAGATGCCCTCGTGGTAGCCTATAATATGGCTATCTCGGCTGCTCTGGATGTCATTGCTCCCATCCATGTTCACCCTCTCTCCCTTTGCCCTCGGTCTCCATGGTTTGATGGGACCTTGAGGAAGATGCGGTGACTAGGTTGAAGGTTAGAGCGTTGTTGGTGGAAATCCTCCCTTGTTGCCGACCACCTTAGATTGATGGAGCATTATCAAGCCTATCAATCTGCAATCACCCATAAGAAGGCATAGTTCCTGTCTGGGGAGATTGCGGCTGCTCAGAATCCACCAGCTCAGCTCTTTTGCACTGTGGATAGACTGTGCAACCCAGCCTGTCTACCTGTCCAAAAGGCTTTTTCGCAAAGGGAATGCGATGAACTTGCTTGATTGTTTGCAACTAAGGTGGCCGACATTAGGGCGGCGCTCCAACTAGCACACTTTAAGGGTGTTTCTTTGGATCGGAATGAGGCTGCTTCTCCCCGATTTTCCTGGAGTTTCTTCGACTGACCAGAATTCCTGGATATCATGCAGATTGTCCAGGGTGCATGCCCTATGTGCTGTAGTTTGGATCCAGGACCAACTTCCCTGATTTTGGGTTGCATTGATTATAACTGTCTGGTCCTAGCATGAATAGTCTGGTGCTCCTTGGAAACAGATGAGTTTCCAAGCTGCCTGAAGGAGGTGGTGGTAATACCCCTCCTGAAGAAAGCTTCTTTGGACCCTGACTGCCACACAAATTACAGACCAATCTCTAACCTTCCCTTTTTAGGGAATGTGATTGAGAAGGTAGTGGCTGTGCAGCTGAAGAACCATTTGACAATCCATGACATCTATGAACCCCTCCAGTCCAGTTTTGGAAAAAGGCATAGTACTGAGTCAGCGCTGGTTCAGGTGCTCAATGATCTCCTGATGGCTAGGGATCAGAAGAACAGCTCCATTCTGGTTCATCTGGATCTCTCATCAGCCTTTGATACTGTGGACCATGGGGTTCTACTTGAGCATCTGAGGTTCATCTGTGGACTATTGCATGTAGTCCTCAAATGGTTTACATCCTACCTCACTGGAAGAATGCAGAGAGTGGTTTCTGGGGTTTATTCCTTGGACCCAGTTTCTCTGTCTTGTGGGGTTCCTCAGGGCTCTGTATTGTCCCCCATGTTGTTCTTAGTGTATATGCTGTCCCTCGGAGACATTGTAAGAAGGTATGGGCTGAGGTTTCACTGCTATGCTGATGATACCCAGCTCTACCTTTCTTTTGCACCTGATCAGGATGGAGCTTTCTCAGTCCTTAATAACTGCCTTAATGAAATCCAGGAGTGGATGGACTCAAGTTGGTTGAAGTTGGTAGTGGATCCAGCACGCTGGATAGGGGGGGCTGGGAGCTGGTTCACTCTCCGGACTTTATCTCAGGGGTGTCTCACTCCTGACCTCTGAACAGGTGCATAACCTTGGGGTAATATTTGATGAGGGATTGACTCTGCATTCGCAGGTGTCTGCCGTCATCGAGTCCTCATTTTACCATCTGAGGAATATCTCCAGGATTAAGAACCTTGTTTCATCTGGCGATCTTCCTATGCTGGTCCATGCCTTTGTGTCCTTGCATCTGGACTATTGCAACTCCCTTTATCTATGGCTTCCAGGGGTTGAAATCCACTGCGTAAAGCTGGTGCAGAACGAGGCAGCCCGGCTTTTGACTGGTACCTCTCGGTCCAGCCATATTTCGCCAGTGCTGCACGGACTGCACTGGCTGCCAGTACAGTGGTGGATCACCTTTGAAGTCAGTCTTATGACTTTCAAAGCCTTACATGGACTTGGCCTGGAATACCTGAAAGAGCTCGTGGTTCCTTACTGCCCTGGGTGATTGCTCCGTTCCACTGGCGAGGGGTTGCTAGAGATCCCGAGGGTGTCTTTGAAATCTTCTGGGGCCTGTATATTTATGTATGTGGCCCCTACCCTCTGGAATTCTCTACCCCATCAGTTATGGGAGTGTGTGACCATGGAGGGATTTAAAAAGGCCCTGAAAACGCATCTGTGGACCCAAGCATTTGGAGTCTGACTGTATTTATTGTATTTGTTTACTTGCGCTACTTGTTTTACTATAAGATTTGAAATGTTTAATCTGTTTTATTCTGTAAGGTGCCTTGGTTTTATGAAAGACACCATAAAAATAAAGTTTTATTATTTATTATTTATTTTTAGTCTGTCATAGATATTATGCCACTGCCTGTGTGCTGGAACTGAAGTCAGAAAGTGTCACTTACATTCAAATTATCACACAACACAACACACTTGTTACACTCCAGTACATACCCTTTTGATGAGGATTTTCTTTGAGATGGATCAGGTGATGATGATTGACCTGGCAGGTGGGCGGGCAGATGGCCGATCAAGCAGCCTGCTGTGGCAGTTCGGCACATGTGGTGTTGATGGAAATAGGCTCTGAGCCCTGTCTGCAGATGGGCTTCTTGCCTTTTTCCCTACAACAGCTTTGCTAGCCCCTCATTCTTTTGGGATTTGCAATGGCTACTATAGATTGCCATGACTGACAACATGCAGGGGTGTAGCTAGCTAGCTATAATTTGTACGTTAACTGGCTAATCTGTTGCCCCCTCAAACAAATTTCATCAATTCCACTAGAGATTCTTATCTGTACTATGTAGCGGTGCATAAGCAGTATAATTTGTATATGAAATGTTGCAAAGTGATATATTTAATAATACACTGACAAATAAAATGGTGTTTTCTGACTTTTATTTGCACAGCACATGTTACAGATATTGAACAAAAATGGTAATATTAAATGCATGCTGAAAATAGAAAACAGAGTTAGAACTGATGTTTCAACCAAAGATCTTCTTCAGGAATTATCTAAAAGACAAAAAAGCAGGTAAGGGAAATAAGAGAAAAATATGTGAGGAAAGAAAATTGGGGGAGGCTGTAGGAGGAAAAATGATAATAGGTAAGGTAAGAATAGAATCTGGAAAATGAAAAGGTGGTGTTGGGTATGAAAAGGCATAGTAGAAGTTAATGAGCTGAGGAGTCCTTAAGTAGGGACTAATTAACAGGACCTAATAAGAAAGCTGAAAGGTGGAAGCTACAGTATGTGTGAACGCTCATTTTCATTTTCTACAGATCAAAGAAATACTCAAACTGGATGGACCAGTGATTTACACCAGATCTGCGACAATTGGTACAAGGACACCCAGTACAACAACACTTCACCAGAGCCAATCAGCCTAACATTTTCCATAATGAGACAACTGGTGAAAAAAACCCTGACACGTATCAGCAGTGGGCCTGTAACCAATTAGAAAGCTGTGGTGCGATAAATAAGGCTATATTTTAGTCGTAACCACTGTGTTAGAGCAAAGATCGCATATGGCAAACCAGTATTAGGTCAAAGTTCCTAGGTTAAACATCGCAAGGCTGCATGTCTTTGCTCCAGTTGTCGTGCTACAGGTTTACACCACCGTGTAGCTCTGGCAGCTCGTAATACCTAGACACTGTGACAATGTAAACCTGAATATCAGCAAGGCTACAAAAAAGGGCACCTCACAGCCATGAAATGTTGCCTAAACTTTTTCTTCTGAAAAAAATAGAAAAAATGGGTGCCCATGCAGTGCTTGTCAAAAGGCAGTTTTTTTAGCCTGATATAATAAATTGAGCATGCAGTCAGCTGAGCAGCCTTTGTTTACAATGAAACCTAAATATCAAAAGTCGCCTGCACAATCTCCGGATTCCTTTGATGTCATAAACCTCTTGAGTTTATCTCTTAAGATTTATCAAGTCACAAGAACCTCTTGATGGATTACAGCAATCATAACAGATGGATGCCCATCTGTTATTCTATTTATATACAAACATACGAAGAAGCCAGAAGAAGAAGGCCCGTTGGTCTATCTAGTCTGCTCGTATTGCAGGGTCCACAGCTTGAACTACTGTCCCTGCCCCCCCACTTCTCCCATCCTCCCTACCCATGATCTTTACCTTCCCTCTATGCCTATCCCAGCCTCTCTTAAAGCTGCCCACTGTCTTCAATGAGACCACCTCTTCCTGCAATACATTCCAAGTGTCCACCACCCTCTCTCTGAAGAAATGCTTCCTGGCCTACCTCCTAAACCTCCCCCCCCACCAGCTTAAGACTGTGTCCCCTCATGTTATGGTTGCAACTCAGCTTAAAGAGATCCACCTTATTTATCCCTTTCAAGTATCTGAAGGCCCCAATCATATCCCCTCTCTCTTCTGTCCACCAGGGAGTATATGTTCAGTGCCCTCACCCTCTTCTCATATGGCTTATCCTGTTTTATTTATTTATTTGCTTTTGTTAACCAGGTAAGCACACTAGACAGCCAAGTGCCTATTTTCAGGTGCGACCCACTATCATCTTTGTAGCCCTCCTCTGGACCTTCTCCAGCAGGTTAATTTCCTTTTTGAGGTGTGGATGCCAGAGCTGAAGTCCATACTCTAGATGTGGCCTCACCAGTGACCTGTACAAGGGCAGTATAACATCCTCTCTCCTACTACTGATCCCTCTAGCTATGCATCCAAGCATCTTGTTTGCCTTTGCTGCTGTCTTGCACTGAGTGGTGTGCTTCAGGTCACTATATTACATTATATTACAGTAATTAGTTACTTTAAGGGAAAAGTAATATCATTACAGTTACTCATTACTTTATTTTAAAAGTAATCAGTTACTATTGCTAGTTACCCAGAAAAATAATCAGATTACAGTTACTGGTTACAAGCAAATAGTTGCTCTCCAACACTACCTGTGGCCTCATGCCTCACAATTGCTTAATTAACCAATAATCCATGACAGGTTTTGGGTTATGCTGTGATTTACCGACGCCTATTGCAGCCTCATGACCAAATCCACACTAGAAGTGGTTAAATCCCAGCATAACCCACATCCTGGAGTGGATTATTGCGATTATACAATTGGCACTAAGTAAAAGTTTAAGAATAATATATTAAACAGTTTAGATTAAAAAACAATTGCGCTTTTTATAGCTTTTTATCGTGATATCCTTCCTCCTTAGAAAAATGCTCCTTTGTTGTAAGGTAGAACATGGAAAGCTGCCATCTGCATCCTCCCTCACTTAAAGTACACACATGTACTCTCTCATAGTAAGCTTCCTTTTTTAAATTTTATAACTTTTTTTATATATAGGTTTTTATGTTGAGTTTTTCCCCGTTTTCTCCCCCCATGCCTTGTCTTTTTGTACCATTGTATTACCATGTGCGAGGCTCACGTGGAGTGTGGGGAACAATATGCAATTTTGCCATGCATAGGTGAAGCTGGGAGAGTCCTGGGTGCATGGACCCCCCCATTGCCATACTGTCTTGCCTTGATTCCCCCTATCACTTTTACTAACAGCCTCCTGACAGCCACACTGCCCCCCCCCCAACAGTCTGAGCAGCCACACTGGGTCCATGTACTGTACTTTTTAAGTGCCGCAGCACTAACAAAACAGGAGGCGGGCATTGGCTTATTAATATGCAAATCAGCCCCACCATTCTGCTGGACACGAGGTGCCTCAGAGCAACTTCCACTTGGCAGGCATGCTTTTTTTTAATTTTATTTCAATTAAATGGGTACATCAAGAATTTAAATGCAGGGCAGGGGAGCATTTATTTTTATTGTGAAGGACTACATGGGGATGACAGTTGAGTGGGAGAAGCTGTGAAGGGCCACGCGGTGCTGCGAGTGGCCGATTGTGGTTATTTGTTTAATTCAAAACTTTAACCTGGAGATATAGTGAGCTGGTAACACTTCGCAGAGCCTCCTGACTGGTTGCAGGACTTTGAGTTTGTTATTGCTGTGATGAAATCAATGTGTCCTATAAGTATCGGGCCGGTGTCAAGGTTCACAGGATGGGAATGCAGTCAATGGGTTGCTGAAACATGGGGTGGACTTGTGAGAGAGCCGCAGTCTGACTTTGGCCTGCATTCTGCAGTGGCTAACAGCAAACAGTATCCTGAATGGGGAGGAATAATTTATTTTTTGTTTCATGTCAACAGGCTTCTCGGGCTACTGGATCTTTATCCATGGGTTATCATAGGATTTACCCATGGGTAAAGACCCTATTTAGCCAATCAGGTTTCTAGAAATTTAGACCCCATTGTATAATCCCCAATAACCGCACACCTTTTCATGGGTTATTGCTTACAAAATGCATGGAGATGGCAGGCACCTACCAGACAAGAGGCAATCCACTTGTAATATTGCAAGTCTCATGCAAAACAGAATTGAGAAAATTAGATATTAACTTGTATCAAGTGTTTTCTTTATTCAGGACGTTTCTCAAACTTGTTATTTTATGTCGATCTATTACTTACTAACAGGGAAAGGATCACAGATCTCCAAGTAGAAGGTCACCTGGATACCAGTGACCATCACATGGTATGGATCAGTTTGGCCACTAGAACAAAATCAACTCATTCCAAGGCAAAAATATGGAACTTCAAAGGCACTGACTTTGATAAGATGGCTGACAGAGTTAAGCTAGCCCTGGCAAAAAGAAATACAGGTGAGGGGGTACAGGCAAAGTGGGCAAGCATTAAAGATGCAATACTTGAAGCAACATCCCATTGTGTTAGTGAGAAAAGGAAGTACAAAAGAAGAAGGAAACCACTTTGGTTCTCAAACACAGTAGCAGAAAAGGTCAGAGCCAAAAGGCTGGCCTTCAGGAAATATAAGGGAATACAGCAGGATGAAGATAGGGAGGCATACCAAATTTCCCTAAGGGAAGCAGGGAAGGCAGTAAGGCAGACAAAGGCCCAAACTGAGGAAACACTAGCACAAATAGTAAAAGAAGGTGACAAGACTTACTATAGATACATTAGTGAAAGGAGAAAGTCCAGAGGAGGTATTGCTAAGATCAAAGGGGATGAGGTGGCGTGTGAGGAGGAGGGCCATGTAAAAGCATCTGTCCTAAATAGATACTTCTGCTCAGTATTTACTGAAGAGAAAGTAGGGTAAGGCCCACAGCTCAGCACCATGGACACAGAGGGAAGGGAGGTGTGCACTAGTCCCTTCACAAAAGAAAGGGTCATACAAGAGCTCGATAAGCTCAGGGTGGACAAGGCAATGAGACATGATGGCATACATCCAAGGGTACTAAGGGAGCAAAGGGTGGAACTTGTAGAGCCATTATCAGAACTGTTTAGTGAGTCTCTGAGCACAGGAGAGGTCCCAGAAGACTGGAGAAGGGTTCATGTGATCCCACTCCACAAGAGTGGTAGCAGGGAGGAGGCAGGGAACTACAGACCAGTCAGTCTTACCTCAGTAAGATTATGGAGACACTCCTTAAGGAAAGGATAGTGCAACACCTGGAATCCATAGGAGCACATGATCCAAGACAGCATGGGTTTACAAAAGGAAGATCCTGTCAAACTAATCTCATAGATTTCTTTGACTGGGTAACCAGAGTGGTGGACCAAGGGGGAGCAGTTGATGTTGCCTACCTTGACTTCAGCAAAGCTTTCGATACTTTTCCACATAGAAGATTGATTAATAAGCTGGGTAGGCTCGGGGTGGGTCAGACGTTGGTCAACTGGGTGGCAAACTGGTTGACGGGCAGAAAACAGAGAGTGGTAGTAAACGGTATACAGTCAGAAGAGATGCATGTCACAAGTGGGGTACCTAAGGGATCAGTCCTGGGGCCAGTCCTGTTCAATATTTTCATCAGTGACATTGCAGATAGACTGGAGGGTAAGGTTTGTCTGTTTGCAGATGACACCAGGATCTGCAACAGAGTAGATGATCCAGATGGTGTGGGCAGAATGGGAAGAGATCTGGATAAACTAGCAAAATGGTCGGAAGAGTGGCAACTGGGGTTTAATGCAAAGAAGTGCAAGATCATGCACATGGGGAAGAGAAACACTGAAGTCACCTATAGGCTGGGAGGGGAGTTGCTGGCAGTCACAAGGGAAGAAAGAGACTTGGGCATCATCATCACCGATGACCTGAAATCATCCAAGCAGACCTCTAAAGCAGTAGGTAAGGCTAGAGAGATGTTGGGATGTATTAGTATGGGTATCACAAGTCGGAAGAGGGAGGTAATAATCCCTCTTTACAAGACACTGGTTAGGCCCTATATGGAGTACTGCGTGCACTACTGGAGGCCACACCTTCACAAGGACATTAACCAAATTGAGGCAGTCCAGAGAAGGGCAACCAAAATGGTGCAGGGACTGCATCAGAAAACATTTGAGGACAGATTAACTGAACTCAATATGTATACCCTAGAGTAAAGGAGGGAGAGATGATATGATTGAAACATTCAAACACCTTAAGGGCATTAACAAGGTGAAAGAGTCTAACATGTTTCAATATAAGAAAAATAGCAGGACAAGAGGACACAGCATGAGATTAGAGGGAGGCTGATTTAGGGGTAATGTGAGGAAGTTCTTTTTCACAGAAAGGGTGGTGGATGCATGGAACGGCCTACCTCAGGAAGTGGTGGATATGAATACAGTGCAGGGCTTCAAACAGGCATGGGATAGGCGTAAATGAGCAATACAGATGAGTATAAATAGGTAGGCCATTGACAGAGCAAAGGCCTATGGCACATTCATAAGGTAAAGAAAGAAATGGGCAGACTGGATGGGCCTTGTGGTCCTTATCTGCTGTCAACTTCTATATTCTATGTTTCTATATACACAAAAGAAAGGCATACTGTTAGCATGCTATACATGTCAGACCACATCATTCAAAACTTCCTGGTCCCCCTCTATTCTGTGTCCTTACCACATCATATAAGTTGCTATGCCTGAGGTGTTTCATGTATGGCCACTTTGTCGAAGGCTAGCAGCCCCTAAGAACAGATTCCCTTTTATCTGGCATTCCTTATAGACACAACTAAAATTTACTATACTCTTGAAACCAAATAATAAATAAGTACAAACAGTGCAAATGTGAACCCAATGATTAAAAACATTAGAAAAATTAAAAACAAATGCGTATCGGTTTGCATTTTGGTTTGCATTGTCAAGATACTGACAAACATATAGAAATGCAAATCATATTTCAAAACACTTCATCGCCTTTCACATTGTTATCTACCATGCTCCTATAATAGTGATCAGCATAATCATTTTCATTCAAACACAGTAAATTGCAATCTGACTGAACAGTGAAAAAAAAAACATGCATAACAGTCCATTAACTGTTACTCTGCTGGGCAATTCTGCTTCAATATATCCTGTTTCCAAACCCTAGTAATGTTCTCCTCCCATGCTGAGAAGCAAACTGTTTGGTGGTGTGTTTTTTTACATGCCTATGGCGTTTCATAATGTAGAATACCTGAATACTCAAATACTGTTAAATAGCCAACTATTTGGGCTGCATTCAATGAATACTTCATAAATATATAATTTATGTAATAGCACAGTCCTAATAATCCATAATTCGGTATGGGATGAGGGTCATGCTAGAAATCCCAGAAGGCAATACAGAGTATTGCCACCGTACTTGCCCCAAAAAGGGTTTTTACATTTTTATAAGTGCAATAATTTTTTATTTAATAAAGCCTATCAGAATATTTAAGTCAGATTCATTCTGGATGATAGAAAATAATTTTCAGGCAGTCTTGAATGATATGCATTTCAGCTAAAACTTACGATGATCTGTAAACCGAAGATTCACTGTATCAGTAGACATGAGTTTGCTCATGTGCAGTGCACAAATTGTAACTCTGACTGCATTCTCACTTGGTCTAATGGTCAAAACCTTTCCATCCTCATAGAGAGGTGTCTGAGGGACTGAACCCTGCTGAATAAAAGAAACTTTGAAGAAATGTAGTGTCTCCTTAACGAGAGAGTGGGAGAGTGATATATATATGAAGGAGTTGAATCTAATATCATACAACTGGGATTGAATTTGGGGGGTCTTTAATGAAATTTGTGGGGTTCAAATTGCTCACTGTGCCCCACAGCAAATGTAGTTTTTTTATTTTTTATGATACAAGTTCAAGGAGCTGCAGAAGGACTTCTTAACTAGTTATGTGACTCAGCGTGCCCTTAATATACAAGTATTTCAACAATCATTGTTTTATACGTACCTTTTTGGCTCAGCATGTACTTGAATAATATACATCTATCTGGGGCTAGATTTTCTAAAGGGAAGAAAATAGTGCATGGGCAGCAAAACCTGTGTGCAGGGGGTGCTTCCCTTGCACACCTACAGGTTTTGCCACATGTGCCGTAATGTTGTACATGGAGCCAGTTTGTGACCAGCTCTGTGATTTCTGGCAGCTTGTAGCCATGTTTGGGGTGCAGCTGCATCAAAATGCTATGCCTGTTAGGATGAGGTGTAACATCCTCTTTAACTGTGCCTGACACTTGTGTACATCATGGGCTGAAGATACAGTGATTTTTTTTTTTCTGCACCAGTGGGCTGTGCCACAGGGCTTAGTCTGTGGCTTGTCTTTGGCCCTTTTAAAATCCGGCCCCTGAAGTTTTGAACAAGACTTTTGTTCTTACCTAGGCATTTGACTTTTCACAGAAAGTACTATCTGAGATACAACTGATGAGTTGAAATTTGTAAAGCACTCATTGGTTTGCATGAAGGGCTCTTTTGAAATGTGAGTTGCATTGAACTGAGTCAGATTGAATCCGTTTCCATCATAAATAAGTTTCATTTGTAAACTAAGGCTATTATTCTGGGGCATTAGTACCAATGGGTTCTTGGAAATGATATATTAAGAACTACATGCCTATCAGTATTTCTTTTCAAAATACGTTCATAGTTTTCTTGGTGGCATGGTAAGAGGTATTCAATTCAGAGCTAAGCCATATGTTTAGTGCAGCAAAGGTATAATTTGACCCCTAAATATTGCAAAGCCTTTAATACTAAAAGAACATTGAACCGTGTACTGCATGTACTAGATTTACTGAGAAAAAGTTTGAATTTCATCCGGTTCCAAACACTAAGCTAAAAAAAATTGTAATGTGTTCCTTCACAGAACAACTTCAGCTGGGTAAGCAATGTGTGACAAAACACCTCTTGGTAGACATCATTCAGTAAGTGTTCTGGCTTTTGTGGGCAAGACCAACATCAGCTTAAAAAGGGACTGCTACCGTCTTTATGTTAAGAAGGATATCAACTTGCTGGAAATAGTCCAGAGAATGGCAACCAAGATGATCCAGAGCCAAACAAAATGTCTGAGTGTCAGCGTTCTGGAAAGGTACAACAGAGAGGGGTAGCTAAACTCTTGAGTAACAAACACATCAAGACCGCACTACAGCCACTTTCATGAAGCAATACAAAATAAAGTCTTAAATGAGCATTTCAGTGAGCAAAATATTTACATGTTAATTACACAATGATTACTTGTCTTAAGGCTCGGCTCTACAGTCTCCACTTCAGAACATACATTCTACATTGTGCAAAAGGGTAATATTTATTAACAAAATAATAAAAAACAGCAGTCAGATATCGGACCGGCTCTCCCACTTACAGCCAAACATTTTCACCTGGTTCTCTGGCTTTGTCAAGGCTTATTATTTTGCTAATAAATATTATCCTTTTGCACAATCTAATGTCCTGAAAATGGAGACTGAAACTAAGATGAATACTGTTTTCAATATTGCTTGGCTCCAGCCTGAGCTGTTTTGGTAGTGATCTGCCTGCATCGACTATTATGCTAAGATGCCTGCTCACAACTGTATAAATATACCCCAGTACTTCTCCATCAAAGCTTCATCAGGGGGCCCCTGACCAAAGCTTTATCAAGGTGCCCCCTGACAAAGCCTTGAGGTGCTCCAGTGTATCTAGCCTGTTATGAGCAGGTGTCTTCATGTAATAAACAAAATAAATAATCTGCTCTCTGCAGTGCTCCTTTAAGCCTTTATGTGATATTGTTCCATGAGTGCAGCTGTAGTGAGGTCTTAAGATGATCCAGGGTCAGTAAGGCAACACCTATGAGGAGAGGCTCAGGGGACTCGACATGTACTCTATTGAGGACGGAAGAGAGAGAGTAGACATAATTGAGACCTTCAAGTACTTTAAAGTACCTTAATGATATAAAAAGGGTGAGCAATGAGGGCCTTACTGGAAACAAGACCACTTGAGGGCACAGACTAAAGCTGGTGGGAGGAAGGTTTTTGAGGGAGATGATGGGGCACTTTTTCACTGAGAGCATGGTGGTCAATTGGAATGAATTGCTGGAGAAGATGCTATCACAATAAACAGGGGACAGCTTCAAGAAATGATGAAAGGGTGGAGGGGCAAGTTGCAGGCAGGGGGTGAGTAAGGCAAGGCAAATTTCATTTTTATGGTACCCAATTCCGGAGGCTCTGGGTGCCTAACAATAAATAAACAGTGATGCAGGATACCACATATTAAAATATAATGATATAAAACAGTCATAACAATATTCAAAATACTAAAATATCTCAGCAAAATTAATAATCAAACAGTCAGTAGTCGGGACATATTATACCGTATCTTCCGGAAAGGCAAAATGGAATAAGTGGGCATTTAACCTTTGTTTAAACTGCTCAACCAAAGGGTCCTCCCAGACAATAGCTGGTAAGGAGCTCCACAAGGTCAGCCCCATGACACTAAATGCACGGTTGCCCAATGTCTTGAGCTGGACCCTGGAAATGTCCAGGAGGCCCCTGGTCGAAGGACAGACAGTAGACCAGAGTAGGGGATGGTATTTGTGGGTGGTCAAAGGGGAAATGGGAAGGGGGAAATTCCCTCTGTGAACACAGTGGGAACTGCACACTTGAACAGACTAGATAGACTACAAGGCCTTCATCTGGTGACATGTTTGTATGTTCATATGAGTTAGCTTTGTCAAGACAGTGTGCCATGTGAGAACAGAGGGTATGGCAGCTTGGTGCCATTTCATCTGTACAAGACTCTTGGCATCCATAAATGCTGCAGGCAACCAACTCTGCACATATTTGGTGAGTCCCCACAACTGGGAGGTATCCCGAGGATCAGTAGATCTGGTGACCAGGGAATTGGATGCCCCAGCAATATAGAGCAGTCTGCCAGAATAGCTTTCCAAAAAGGGACAAGACTTGGTCACTCCCAGAGAATGTGGAGAAGGCCCACCTTGGACTATGTGCAATGCCAACATTTAGAGTGAGGTAGTGCGCCAATTGTGTGTAAGGTCTTGGTTGTCCTGAGCAACCTTTGTTGAATTTGGGTTTGTATTAATCTATCTTTCATGTCCCTATGGGCAAGGTGGGCCATTATGGTACAGGAATCCCACTGTTTCTGGAAGATGGGGTTACTTGTGCTTGCTCCCATTTGATCATGCAAAGGCCTTTGACATCATAAATCACCATCGGCTCCTACGTAAACTAACTGATTCTGGTGTCTGTCCCTCAGCCCTATCATGATAACAATCATACCTGACCAGCTCGATCCAGTTTGTCAAGCTTGGACCATGCTTCTCCCCCTCCCTACCAGTCACCCTTGGGGTCCCATAGGGCTCAGTCCTGGGCCCACTGTTCTTCATTACCTACATTAATTACCTGTTGAACTACCCCACTGCCAGCAATGTACACATGTATGTAGACAACACCATATCCAGCATCTAGTTTCCCTCCACTGAGGATCACCTCCTACAGGATTTCACCACAGTACAAAAACTGTTCCTGGATGATTACTTCATTATGAACCAAAAGAAAACTGTGTCCAGGTTGTTTATTGCTAGGAACTGTCTCAGCTCTACCTCCCCCACTCTAACTTTATGCACCCCAGACAGATCCTGCCTAGACTCAGTTTCCTTCTACAGATTCCTCTTTCTTCTCCTGGACCAGCACCTTGACTACTCAGGGCACATCTCCCAGGTAGTAACCAAGTCATATGCTCTATATAAAGAGATGCCTTCAACGAATCATCAGAAAATAGACTGAGAAACAATCAGTCCTTCCCAAGTATGGCAGCTTAGATTCAATGCAAAGAAGTGCAAAGTAATGTACCTGGGAAACAAAAACCCAGGGGAAGAGTACACAATGGGGGGGGAAGGGGTACTAACAACAACAAAAATGGAAAGAGACCTGAAGATAGTCATATTAGGTCTAAGCAAGCAATGTGAGAAGGCAGTAAGGAGGGCTGGGGGGATACTGGGATGTATAGGGAGAGGCATCACCAGAAGAAAACAGGAAGTTGTTATCCCTCTGTACAGACAGTTGGTGAGACCACATCTGGAGTACTGCATGCAGTTCTGGAGACCCCTTCTCCACAAGGACATAGACAGGATGGAAGCAGTCCAGAGGAGGGCAACTAAAATGGAACTGGGTCTGCACCAGAAGCCATACAAAGAGAGACTAAAGGAGCTTAATATGTATACCCTCGAGGAAAGGAGGGAGAGAGGGGACATGATAGCAACTTTCAAATACCTTAAGGGAATCAACAAAGTCCAGGAGGGTAGCATCTTTTAGAAAAAGAGATGTGTAAGAACAAGAGGGCTAATTTGAAGATAGAGAGGGGCTGGCTCAAAGGAAACGTGATGAAGTATTTTTTCACGGAGAGGGTGGTGGACGCATGGAATGGCCTTCCTGAGGAGGTTGTGGGATAAAAAACAGTGGGGGAATTCAAGAATGCATGGGACAGGCATAAGGCAATTCTGGTGGGGGGTAGGAAGAAGTAGGTTATTGGTTAACTAGGATCTGCAGCTTATCCAATAGGTAGGGAAATGGGCAGACTGGGTGGGCCAAGCGGTCCTTATCTGCCATCAAAGTCTATGTTTCTGTATTTCTATGGGGATGTAGTCTGTTGAGGTGCTACCGCCACCTCCCTTGATAAACACCCTGTTCAATGCACTGTGTAGATTTGCCCTGGGCTGCCCCCGCTCCCACTGATGCAGTATGTATAAGAAGCTACAGTGATCCCATCCCCCACAAGACAAATGATGTATACTGCCCTACTGGGTGCCAAGTGTTTGTCCAGCAAACTGCCTAGATACCCATCCAACCTATTCTCCCTGCAGCGAACCCCTCCTGTCTGCTCCGATCCAAGACAGGCTGCCACCTCCATGTCCCATGGTATAAGTGTAACATAGGCAAAGCCTCCATCAGTTACTGGCTCCCTAACACCTGGAGCAATCTCTCAGTCAAGGTCACTGCACCCTCCCCCACACCAAGATAGGTTCTAATCAAGTCCCACTACAGATCCCTGACTTCATGTCCCCAGTGTACAAACTACCCATTGAGCCTATGTAACTCATCTAGCTAATGTGTATTTTATTTATTTATTTGATATATTGGTTTACAACCTTTGAGCCATGTGCATTGTGCTAACTGTTGCGATCTTCTGCAGGACAGCCATGGTTCTAACATTTATTTTCTTTCTCTGGGACTAGCCTGTCATGTTGCTATAGTTTACTGCACCAGGACATGTTGCTTACCATGTACTTGTTTCATTTGTTTTTGGAATGTGTAATATGGTATCCAGTCAAGATAGCAAACTGAAAATGGCGCGGTCGAAAACTGTGCCATCATAACAGTGTGTGCAGTTTCAGAGTTTATTTTAGCGTGTTTTTTCACTGCATCCATTTTCAGTGTTCCGTGCTGCATGCTTTTTGATCACGCCATTTTCATTTTGCCATTTTGGCCTGGACCCATGTAACATATGAAATGCATGAATGCTGTAAGATTCTTCACTGTCCCCTTATCCCTTCCCCCATGTCACAACTGGAAACTAGCCCTGGACTCTTTGTGCTTAACTGGAAAAACATGTTTAAAATAAATAAATAAATACCTACATAAATAAAACCTTTCTGAGTTCCAGGATAAGCTGTTGAGCGTCTCAGACAGCGGTGTAAATCTGGCCCATTATACTGTTCTGCATGGGAGATACCACCCTTTTTCTGAGCAATTTTTCAAGCCATGTGTGCTGTAGTGGGCTTATGCAGACTCTAAACTACTGCTCAGATCTGGAGCTATTTCCACAGGTCAGCTTGTGGAAGCATGAATTTTGCCTGGGGTTGTTGAAATTAAAGTAATGCCTCCAAGTTGGGAAGAGATATGTCTCCTAGTATCCTTTTACCTTTTTACTCCCAATCATTTCTCCATATGTACTTTCCTCCTACCAAGATGGGAGACTTGCACCAAAGGTATGAGAGGGGTCTGGGAGAGACTCATAAAAATCTGGGGACAGAGGTGAGGGCCAAGCATTGGTCCCAGGTTTGAAGGGTGGTCTGCAAAATTAGATTAGACATAGCTGGATTGGGGATTTTCAAGCCCAGCAGTAGACTGAGGCAGGGGGTCTACCACACCACTGATGAGAAACAGACACAATGTGGAGTGTCACCATCTGGAGGTAAGAGTCATTTGATGGCTTGGGTCATGCTATGGGCAACATAGTAGCCCTCTATCCAAGAAAGCCCCAGCCCCTCTCTACTCCAGTGAGCCCTCATTTTTACCTTGTTTAATCCAGGGGGGTTTGCCCTCCCGAATGAAGGGACTTCAGATGCAGTCTATTGCAATATATAACTTATCAGGTAACAGCAGGGAAAGATTGCAGGACAGGTAGGAGAACGTGGGCAGTGCAAACATATGGATCACTTCAATTTTCTCTGTAATAGATAGGTAGAGCTTGGACCATCATTTGGTCTCATGCTCCAGAGCTCTGTGATGAGAGGCAAAATGTTGGTTGGGATCAATGCGGCACATTTTCTAGTGACCTTGATTCTAAGGCATTTGAACTCTTGTCCATCCATGTAGCTGTGGACCCTGGCAGCAGGAGTTATCCCAAAGCAAGTTAAGGGGAGATAGGGTAGTTTTGGAAAGATTGACAACCAGGACCAAAACCTCTGCAAAGATTGAGATATCTTGCTAGATATTGGGGAGAAATAAGTGGGTATGTGACACAGTGAGTAGCAGATCATCTGCATATGTATGGACTAAATGGCATGCCCCCAGTCATGGTGATACCTTGAATGCTATTGCTCAGTAGTCGCCCGGAAAGGGTATCCGGGGCCAGCAAAAAAGGGGGGCAAGGGGCAGCCATGTCTAGTGCCCTGCTGAAAGCAGAATGGGGGATATATGGTTTTATTTTTGAGCACGACAACTGTGGGTTTAGTATATAGGGTGTAGATCTACCCTTTAAAGAGGGCCCAAAGTCTTATTCCTCCAGAACCTCATGCAGGTAGTCTCATTTGTTGAAGACCTTTCTGAAATCTACAGTGACTTCAGCCACTGGGTGGTAGCCAGTTTCAGCAAACTATTTGAGGTTGAACAGGGTACAAAGATGGTCTGCCCCTGATTTTGTTTTCCAGAACCCAGTCTGAGAGTGGCGGATCATCACTTTTTTAAGTTTAGTAGTGGGAAGGCTTTAAGCCTGTGGTTCGATTGGGTGGAGCAACTACGTCACTCCCCCACCAGTCTTTATTAGGTAGCTTAACTCTGGCCTTCCCAGGATTCACTTATTTTTTCTGCCAGAGGCTCTGTCCCTCCTTCCTCCCCTTGCCTTTCGTCTCTTCCATGGTTTGTTTTGCTCTCCCGATGCTTTGCACGGCCCCCCCCCCATCTGCCGCTTTGGCGGCCAGCTATTTCTATCTGTTAGCTGTCATTCTCTTCCCTTCATCCTTTGCCCCCTCCTGTTTCTTCCTCCTTCCCCAGTGTACTGACCTCGTCAGTGGCATCTTTCTGTTGCCCTCTCTGCTTTTGTGCTTGCTCACTCCCCTGATTCATCTGCACTCCGCTTCTTTGCTGGCTCCTTCCCCGAGTTTTGTGGCTTCTCTTGTTTCTCTCGTTTCTTCTTTCTCCTGCCATGTCTCTGCCTTGGCTTGGTGTGCTCGCAGGTGCATCTGGGTGTATCATTACCCGCCCATTTTCTCTGTCGCCTCCTCTCCCAATGGATCTTCATGCATCTCCTCTGCTTCTCCAGTTTTTCCTGGGTCACCTTGGCTGGCAGCTCTGCTTCACCTGACCCTCTCTGTGGCTTTTGGCCCCAAGCTGGCTGTCCATCATGCTATCAAAAACTAAACAAACAAAACCAAAAAAAACAAACAAACAAAAAAATTATCATTTGCTAGTGCTCCTGGCTTGTATTCTCATGTCCGCTGCTGTATTCCTGGGCTACTTTTGATCTCCTCGTGGATCCTGTGGCCTGCATCTGTCCCATGCTTCCCAGTGTTTCTCGTTTTCCAAGCAGCCAGCCTCCTTTGCCCAGCACTGATAGCTTTCTTTATCCTGCTATCACTTGATACTCCATTCTGACTTGCCTAGCGTCTCTTCTGCTTTGTCTCTGGCATGGCCGCATGAGATTGTTTTTCTGTGTTTTGAACTGTTTGCACTTTTCGAATCGGGCCTTGCTCAGCTCGCCAGGCTTTGATGCTTTTGATTTTCCTGTGTCAGTGCATGCAAGGGTGACCCTGTGAGTGATTTCTTCCCTTGCTCTCTCTCTTACTCTGTAGGGTGCATCTACTCATCGCTAGGCTTCTCAAATCAGACTGAGTGCCTGTCCCTGTGCCTTATGCTCGCTAGCAGTGCAGTCAGGCACGTGCTGCCTCTTCAGCTTCTGTGGTCCATTTCTGTTCTGCATTGCCTCAATGCTCAGAGTGGGGTCTGGATCTCATTTTGTACTCAATCCCTCCAATCTAGGCCTCTCAGTCTGCCTCTGCCTTCTGGGCTTCCCTCCCTCATGGCCATTTTGCTCCACTGTGTACTTTTGGGTTATTCAATCTGCCACTCTGAGTCCCTTCATTCGTTCTTCCCTCTTGTGGGTGCGCTTCCTTCTTCTTTGACCGGTACTTTCTTTTGGGGTTTTCCCTGTCCTTCATCTGGCCTTTCCTACCATCACCTTCCTATTCGTCTTCTCCTCTCCCTTCGGAGTCGACCTCCTTTCGAGGAGCCTACTTACTCCATATTGTTCGTCATCAATCTCTCCATCAAAGATCCTTCGACTCCATAGCCATATCTGATCCACAATACCTCATCTAGACCTGCTCATCTAATTCAATCTCTCAATCAGTGTGCCTCGGCTGACTCGTATGCCTCGGCTGCCTCCATCTGGCCTGCAATCAATGTTTCTTTTGGGCATACCTATCATTAATCATATGCCACCTCATCGACCTGAGGCTCTCCTGCTGCATGTATCAGGTTCATGACTCCAATCATCTTTCACTGCTTATTATCTCGTACCAGCCATCTGGGATTCCCTCCCATCATGGCTTTGCTCCATCATACCATCGTTCAAGTTTGTTTCCAAATCTACCTCCTTTTGAGGAGCCTACTTAGTCAGAAAGCATATCTCTCATTGGGTCCTATGATACCTCGTCGACCTGTCGCCCTCCTGCGGTGATCATCATCATCTGTCTTCATCGTTGCCTCATGTTCCTTCTTCAATCTGTGCTTTCTTTTGTTTTTTTCCCCTTTCCCATCATCATCTTCCCTACTCATATCCTTCTATTTAATGACATACGTCCTCTAATCAAACATCAGCCTGGAGGGAAGGTGACCTAGGCCTTGGATCCCCAGAGGTTTCCTCCTCAAACATTTTTTTTCCTCTCCTCCATGCCAAAGGCCATAATATTAGTTAGAGTTAGTGGTTTTTTAGGTTAATTAGTTAGGTTCTGCTGTTGGATGGAGGCAGATGGTGGCCCCGGCTTTCCCCTCTCTCCTTAGGAAGTCTGTCGCAATCATCTTCTCAGTTTTCATTCATTCATCATCCTTGCCTCTTTGATGCTAGACACCCAATTGGGTATTCTTTTTGGGCTTCTTCCTAAGCTACCTTTAGCCGATGGAATCATCACTGTGGCACCTATGGCGGGGGGGGGGCCTCCTCTAGGGTTCCTCATTTCATACCCTAATAGGGTGGTATATCTTATGGATAGAGAGGCGGAAAGCCACAACATAAATCATATTCATAATGTGAGTCAAGTCACACAAGCATCACCTCATCCAGTTGAATAAGCACAATCGAATGGGAAGGCTTTAAGTCTGAGGTTTGATTGGGCAGAGTAACTATGTCACTCCCCCATCAGCCTTTATTAGGTTTCTTAACTCTGGCCTTCCCAGGACTCACTTCATTTTGCCCCACCATCCACCCCTTGTCCTCCAGCAGCACGTTTCTCTTACCCGTGGGCTTCTTCCTAAGCTACCTTTAGCCGACAGAATCATCACTGTGGCAGCTATGGGGGGAGACCCTTCTCTAGCGTTCCTCACATCGTACTCTAATAGGGTGGTATATCCTATGGATAGAGAGGCAGAAAGCCACAACATAAATCATATTCATAATGTGAGTCAAGTCACACAAGAATCATCTCATCCAGTAGCGTAAGCACAATCGAACTAAGACTTTTGCTAGTATTTTGGTGTCAGCAGATATGAGAGAAGTTGGAGGGTAATTTAAGCAGTCACAGGGTCATCAGATCTCTTGGGAAGTAGGGTGATTATGGCCTCCCCACAGCTTGGGGAGGTATTTAAGGGACTTAGCCACTCTCTTGTCTGCTTTGAGGAAAGCTATCACATCAGGCATAAGATAGTAAAGGTCAATGGCAAAACCATCCCCACCTAGGGCCTTTCCAGTGGTTAATTTCAACAGAGCCACTCGTAGCTCATGCACAGTGAGTCTGCTGTCCAGCTCATTCCAGAACTGTGCTAACAGTGTGGAGTGCAAAATATCCTTTAGGAATTCATGTGGGGATGTCACCGGTGAGTTAGGTTTAAGGAAGGCATACAGTAACTCATAGAAGTGTTGTATAATAGTGTTTATCTGTTTGGGGGCCGTGGTGAGGAAGCCATCCTGTTTGTGCAGAGAAGGAATCCTGGATTCCATCGGTTGCTTATGTAAGTGGTAAATAAGGAGTTTACTACCCTTGTTTCCTGCTTTCCAGAAGTCATTCTTATTATGAAGGAGCTGCCACTCTACTTTGTGGTGCAAAATTGTATTGACCTTATCAATTACCTGGGCAATGAGGGGGTCTTGGGAAACTGCCTCTTGTTTGGTTTGGTTTCCAGAAGGGCAAGGGAGACCTTCAGTGACTGCAACTCCACGTCTCTTTTTTCTTCCATGCTGCAGAAAATTCTACAATAATGGCCTTGTAGGTAGGCCTTGAAGGCCTCCCAGACTGTCCCCATCCTTACCTCCTCAGAAGAGTTAAGCTTAAAATATAGACTAGATCCAGTCCTTGAAAGTGGGGTCTGAAGCCAGTAGTTGTTTTTATTTCTAGTGAGGAGAGTTGTCCTCTCCCCTCCATAGGTTGGAAGCACAAAGCCACAGGGCATGATTAGCTATTATTATGCACTCTATAGACTGAGGTCAGAATTCCTGGGGCTGGGTGCTGATTCCACCAGGCAGAAACTGATATGGCTATGAGAGCTGTTGACCAGGGAGTAAAATGAATAGTACCTGCCTGTCGGGTTGTCCCTTCTGAATATGTCCACCAGCCTCCTTACCTCTCTCATGGCTTAAATAGCTGATTGAATGTGGGGTGGCTGTCAGGAGTTACCTTGGATTGGTCCAAATACTGATCAAGAGCCAAGCTGAAATCATCCCCAGCTAAGGTCGGGATACAGTGGTCACTCCTAAGTTCAATTATAACCTGGCTTATGTTTGGGAAAACCTCTAAGTCATCTGAATTTGGAGCATAAAGGTTCACAGTCATCACCTTAACCACAGTGGTATGCCAACAGAAGGGTGAAACCCCTTCAGTGAAATCCCCCACAGCAGCATTTTCAACATGTTTTGTAAATGTCGCTGCGGGGGACCCGTCGGTGAAATTTCGCCCTTTTGCTGACTTTCACCCCCCCTTTGCGTTAACTCAGACTGGGTTAATCTTTAGAAGGGGCGTGGGGGCATAACCCCCATGGATGGTTCGAGGCGCAGCCCTAATAGAAACAAGACTGATGTCTGACAGGTGAAATTTCGCCGGTCGACATCGGGGATGTCGTTATACTGAACATCGACAACAATGTTGTTGCATCGGCATAGGTGTATGCAAACCTAGATGCAGCCCAACATCCCAATGCATTGAGCAGTGACCTTTCCATTGTCCATCTAAGGGTATTTTTGACCAAAATCATCACTTTCTCCAGGACTTATTAGATGTGGAGCTGTGCACTAGCATTCTCACTCATCCTTTTTGTAGCCAGTGTGTGGTTTTGCCTGTGAGATGAGTCTCCTGGAGGAGTGGTACATCTGTGCAAATGGATTTTAGATACTGCAGCACTTTTGTGCATTTAGTCAGGTGATTTAGGCCATTTTTGTTCCTGGAGACCATCCTCACAGGGGACCTGCTACCAAGGAACATTATTACCTGGGTCAATATGAGACCAAATATGTGCCCTTCATATTTCTTGCCGACGACTGTGGTAGTACACCACTAGTTACACAGGTGTGCAAGGTAAAAATACTGTTCAATTTAATTCAATTCAGTTTCATTTATATGGTGCCTTTCAAATACCAAGGTGCCTTACAAAAGATTAAAACAACTTCAGCATAAAATTACATATATAATAAATAGGATAAAATAATAATAAGCAGTCAACAATATTAGGCAAATCCCCAAAAGCATGACTCCATAAAGCAGTTTTGAGTGCTTGTTTAAAACCCTCCAAGGTTGGGCACTCGCATACCTGATGGGGTAGAGAATTCCAAAGGGTAGGGGCCGCGTGCATGAATGCACGGGCCCCAGAAGATTTTAGACAAACCCTAGGAACCTCTAGCAACCCCTTGTCAGTCGAGTGGAGCAACCGCCCAGGGCAGTAAGGGACCAGAAGCTCTTTCAGGTAGTCTGAACCCTGTCTGTGTAGGGCTTTATAAGTCAGAAGTTCGACTTTGAAGGTGATTTGCCACTATACCGGCAGCAAGTGCAGTTCACACAACACAAGCGAAATATGACAGGACTGAGAGATTCCCATTAATAACCGGGCCACTGCATTCTGCACCAGTTGCAAGTGGTGAATATCCACCCCTGGAAGTCCTAGGTAGAGGGCATTGCAATAATCCAGGCGAGAGGACAAAAAGGCAAGGACCAGCATGGGAAGGTCACTGGACAGAACAAGATGCTTAACTCTGGAGATATTCCTCAGATGATAGAAAGAGAATTTGATGACGGCTGACACCTGCGAACGTAGTGTCAGACCGCCGTCAAAAATTACCCCAGGTTTCACACCCATTCAGAGGTCGAGAGTGGGAGGCCCCCCCAAAAAAGTCCTGAGGGCCAAGTTCAACCTCAACCAGCTCGAATCCATCCATTTCTAGATTTCTGCAAGACAGTTATTAAATACTGAGAGAGCTCTATTCTGATCAAGAACAAAAGAAAGGTAGAGCTGGGTATCATTGGCATAGCAATGAAACCTCAACCCATACCATCTTACAATGTCTCCGAGGGGTAGCATGTACACTGTGAACAACATGGGGGACAACACCGGTCCCTGAGGAACCCCACATGACAAAGGAACTGGGTCAGAGGAGTAAATCCCTGACACCACCCTTTGAGTTCTTCCAGTGAGGAAAGATGAAAACCACCTGAGGACTGTACCTGATAGGCCACAGATGAACCGCAAATGATCAAACAGGACCCCATGGTCCACAGTGTCAAATGCTGAAGAGAGATCAAGAAGGACCAAGATGGAGCAGTTCTTTCGATCTCTAGTCTTCAGGAGATCATTGAGCATCCGAACCAATGCCATTCAGTACTATGCCTCTTTCAAAAACCGGACCGGAGATGCTCATAGACATCATGGATTGTCAAATGGTCCTCCAGTTGTATGGCAACTACTTTCTCAATCAACTTCCTCATAAAGGGGAGGTTCAAGATTGGTCTGTAATTCACATGGCAGTCTGGGTCCAAGGAAGCTTTCTTTAAGAGGGGTGTCACCACCGTCTCCTTCAAGGAGCTAGGAAACTTACCTGTTTCCAGGGAGCACCAGACTATCTGTGCTAGGACCGGGCCAAGAATGTCACTACAACCCAAAATCAGGGTAGTTGGTCTCGGGTCCAAACTACAGCACCTAGGATGCATACCCTGGACAATCCTCATGATGCCCCCTAGCTCTGGATGGTTGAAGGCACTCCAGGAAGACCAAGGATCAGTGTCCAAATGCCAGTCTAGAGCAGCACCAGAGTGTGCCGGTAGGAGTTCCACCCTGATGTCGGCCACCTTAGCCACAAAGGATCGAGCAAGCTTCATGCACTCAGCTTGTGAAAATGTTCTTCGAACCTGTAGGCAGGCTGGGTTGCACAGTCTGTCAATGGTTCGAAAACGCTGAGCTGGTCAGTTCTGGGCAGCTTCAATTTACCTAGACAGGAACTCTGCCTTCTTACTGGTGATTTCAGATTGATAGACTTGATAATGGTCCATCAATCTAAGGTGATCAGCATCAAGGGCAGATCTCCACCAGCAATGCTCTAACCTTCATCCTAGTTGCCGCATCTTCCTCAAGGCTCAAGGATCCATCAAACCAAGTGGACAGAGGGTGAAGGGAGAGAGGACAAACACGGACAGGAGCAATGACATCCAGGGCTGAAGTTACGGCCTGATTGCAGGCCACAACTAGGGCTTCTGGGTCACAGGTTGTTGATGGAAGGACCAATAGGTCAAGCACCACCACCAGGCTTTCAGAGCTTACATCTCATAAGGGTTGGTACCTGATCATCTCCACAGGGGCAGGCCTATGAAGGTGGGTGCAAAAACTGAAATGCACAATGTAGCAGTCAGACCATCTGACTGGTTCCACTCCCAGATCCGAGGCTTCAACCCCCAGGAGGAAAACCATGTCAAGTGAATGACCGTGTTTATGGGTAGCAGTGGAAACAATCTGTGTGAGGCCCAGAGATGACATTAACTGGAGGAAGTGCCAACCAAATTGCAAGAGTTCGTCATCGACCCAGGCATTAAAGTCACCCAGTACCATCAGCCTGAGTGACTCAAATGCCATGTCAATCATGAAATCTGCCACTTCCTGAAGGAACTGCTTCTCATCTCCAGGTGGATGGTAGATGAGGGCGATCCTACAACCTACACCTGCTACCACAGTACATTCAAATGACTCGGTCTCCTCAACTCGTACACTCGTGAGGCCCAGTTCAGTCTTGAAACAGACTGCAACCCCCATACACCGTGATCCAATCTCGGGCGGTGAATAACCGAGCACCCAGCTGGAGTTGCAGCCTCCAATGTGGGGCCAGAGTTCTCGTCCAGCCAGGTCTCGGTAATGCATGCCAGGTCCACTGTACCAACAAGATCTGCCATAACTGCAGTCTTGTTTTTAGTAGATCTGGCATTATATAACACCACACAGGTTGGATGGGCTTCCAGGGCTGTCCGGGCCACCTGCCTACCAAAATTGGTGGTGCCCTTGGGTATGGAAACCAGACATGGAAGACCACAATCTGAGTTCCATTTTGCCCCAGGGCATCTCCTGGATCTCAGAACCCCAATATGGTGGCTCCACTCATTCACCCTCCGCTGTTCTCACCCCCCGACTCCTGTTAGTAGAAGAACAACAAATAACAATTCCAAAAAAAATATATTAATGAATAAGCAAGCTTGTACCCCTCCTTTATGGGAAGGGGTAATCAGAATACAAAGATATTAACAATAAAGTTCAGCCACAATCTCCAGTAACAAGGAAGGTTAACTTGTAATGAATGTAGGAGAGACATATCAGCACTGCCCCAATTAACAATGGCAAAGACAGTATACCCTGGAACAGCCTGGAAGAGGTACACCGTCTGTGTTAAAAAAGTCATCTACACCCTACCACAGAGGTAACAAAGGAGGTTGGCAACAGAAAAACAGCATTTCTTTCTGGCCCAACCCACAGGTAGTGACGTGTAACTTTGGGTGAGAACCCTAAAAGTGAAAATCCTGCTCACTGCATTAAGGAAAAGGCAGTAAGCAGGTCAGTAGTTTTCTGTGACATTGATGTAATTGTATATGGCAATGCTGTCCCACACAGAGCTTTCTGTCCTGGCTAACAAGGGCCACTGTGAGGGTCTTGGGTGGGGGAGGGAGTGGGGAGGGGTAAAAAGCTTGCTATCCTCCTAGTCAGTGTTCATTCAACTCAGCAAGAGCTACAAGGAGGAGCCAGCTTAAACTGGGGAGGATTGCCCTGTTCCCCACAGTAGAGAGAGGATGGATGCATAAATTCCACAGGAGCACCTGTGGGTAAAATGACATTGGCCCACTCCCAAATGCAGTTACTTGCAGCATGGAAAACAGTAGGTCACCATTAGGTGATATCCTGGTGGTGCCATATCCCCTACATGGGGGGGGGGCATTGGTGGCCTTCTGCTGAATGGTCCTGGGGGGGGTAGGAAATATGAACAGCATGTGTTTGGAAGGGGCAGTGTACAGCTTAAGCCAGTTACTGTCATTGGAGGAGGTGAGTTCAGAAAATAAAACATTCAATGCCAGAAAGGCAGGTGAGGAGAGGATAGGGGTAGATATCCTGGTAGCAACTTCAGAATATTGTTAGAATAAAGCACAGACTATAACATGCTTCACCACAGACCTCCCTTCCCAGCCAGAGTCCCACCCTGATAGAAACACACCACTAGAATGCCATAAGTAAAAATACCCACGTTGACACAAACCCCAGTCTCTAGAATGTACATTGCAAAACTCTAGCCTCCTCATTTCCCACTATCCCAGCATTGTGGAGTGGAGCTATGTAGACACTATAAATGAGTTTCTGGTCCTAGAGGGGGATGAGTTGAGTTTGTCCTTTGCTCCAGGGCTAATATGGGCAGTGGCAGGGTTGGAATCAGAGACCAGTGATGTGTCCCTCTCATAGTTGTTGCCCACAGTGGATGCACAGGAGGAAGGGAATGCAGTGGTACTGACAGGAATTGAGGACAGAGAGTCCAAAAGAGTCTGAGTAGCTTGAACAGAAGTTTCTTCAGTGTGGACTTCAGGGGATTCTCAGGCAACTTTGGTGAGTAGAGGTGAGGGCGGGTGGAGTGGCTTGATGAGTTGTGGGCTTCCTGATTGTGAGTCCTTAGCCTGCTGTGATCCCTGCCTGGCCCTCCCTGGTGCCCCCTGCCATTGTATTGTTAATTACCTTTACCTCCATGCCAGGACTGGGGCTCCCAGCCATCTAAGTCCATTTTGGCCACCACCTTGTCCAACTGCGTATACTGTCTGGGCTGTTCCTACAATCTAAGGTAGCTCTGTGTTGGTTCTTCTGGTGACAGCATTGTGAGTGACTGCAGCATTTTAGTTTCCCCAGAGTCTTCTGGGTCATGTAGCCTCTACTAGTAGATTCAGCCAGAACTGCTGAATCGTGGCTCTGGCTGCCTGGGGGCTCTGAAAGTCCATTTCATACCCATTCCTAGTAATGCAGAAGAAGCTCCCTGAATCAGTATAAGATCCCCCTGCTGCCTAAGAGCAGTGCAGATCGGTGTATACTCCTTCTGCTGGTGAGCTACCTCAGCTGAGTAGTCCTCATAAAGGGACACCCACCTTCCTTGCTGGTTCAATTACCCTTTATCTTGTGCCATTTTGAGGAAGCATTCTTTTGCCTAGACCCACACTAAATAGGCAATAATAGCCCATGGTCTGGCTCCAAGGGAGGGAGTAACCCTTGGTGTGATGGGCCTGTTCTACTTCGAGTGACCATTGCACGCTGATGTCACCAATTTTGGCAGCAGGTCCTGGAGAAATCTCTCCATATTCAAGTCCTCTTATCCTTTGTGGATGCTGAGAATTTGTGCATTGTTGCAGCATCCCCCATTCTCTTGATCTTCTGCCTGCTCCCACTGTTTGTTGGTCCACCATTCATGGTCTTCAGGGCACTACAGAATCTGTTGGTGAGTGTCTTCCATGTCTGCAATGTGCAGATCCTCAGCATTCATATGGTTGTTGAGGCAATGGATGTCTTCTGCTTTGGAGGATACTGTAGTATTTAGATTGTCCATGTCCACTACCAAGGATTTGAGGACTGTTGTAATGTAGTTCAGTGACGCAGTATTGGAGCCAGGCACCACTCTGGACAACATGTCCACCACTTCTTAAGGCTAAGGAAGCTCCTGCAAGCCATACACACATGGAGCTGCGGTGACTGTTGATGACATGGAGAAATGGTGAATCAAGGGCCCGCACATACTTCAGGATATGTCAGATGCCTCAAGACAACTAGCCTGTTATTCTGGATGCCACTAGAGCAGATTAGTCAGGGTAATAATGTAAATATACAGTAACTGAGGGTTGGGGCTGAGTAGAGCTTAAGCGGCCATATTTAATGGGATCCAAGCCACACCCTGGGGATTCTTATTTTTAACTGCTCTGACTTGCAGACCGTGGAGTGACTCAGTACCATGTACAGCAATTAACTTTCAAAACCGGTTTAACTATTTTGACTAGAGTTTGATTGGAAAATCATTGTACAGTATCTGTATTTTGTCATTTGCCTGAAAAGGCCAACATTTGAAATGATGTTCATAACATAAAAATATAATTATTATTCAGTAGTATGACATACATTAAGTTGTTCAATCAGGTACAGTGTTATTACATATTCATGCATTCAGTTTCATTCATTGGATGGCAGCTGGCTGAGAAGGAGGGAGGGCTGAGCCAGCCACCTGCCACAGGAAAATATATATTTTATTATGGGTGTTGTGGGGGTCATGGGTGCCATGGATGCCTAGAGTAGTAGGGGGTGACAGCTGAATTGAAATTTTGGTTTGGGCATAGTTTATCCCTTATTTTATACATACCTTGTTACGCTGCTTGCATGATTGGTTAATTTAGTCCTAAACTTCTCCAGGAAGTAATTATTCAGTAGTAATGTGAACTCTCAAGAGATACTTCAAGGTAATTTGTAATGTGAACTTACTGAAGTACAGTATCATTTGGAGATTTAATTATTCATTGTTTCACACTTCAAGATAGCCTTTTTTAGGTGTAATATCTTTTTTCAAGGTGTGTCCTGGGGCGACAAGGTGGAGCAGATGAGAAGTTACATATCTGTTATCTGTCATATCCTTCAGTGGCAGATTTCAGTTGTAATTTCTGAGTGAAGGACACAGTGCAGGGTATTGCTCCCCCTAATTTGATGCCTAAATGGTCCTGTTTTTGCTGCTGCTGTATTCTAATTTTTGCAGCCTAGTTGCTGTATTGTGGCCTAGTAGCTGCATGCTTTGCCCCAGCAATTATTTAGCCTCAGTTCTGTCATCCTGGGAAAATATCGCTTTTTGTGGGGTGATGAATTGCTTCTGCTCTTTGTTGCCCTCCTCCTCATTTTGTGATCTGGTTGTGATGCTGCGAGTTTGGGGGATAAAACAGAAGCTTGGGCATTGTGCAGGGATTCCCCACTTTGCTGCGGAATTCCCTTTGTCAGTCATGTCTTAATATTGCTGTGTGGAAAAGGAAAACATGGTGGTATGCAGGATTTGTTTTGCCATTCCCTCAAATTGTTTCAGGGGGTCTCTCTTTAAGCTCGAGTGTGGATTGGTGCTGTTGGCCAAGCAGAGTAGTACAGCCTGGTGACTCGGTCTTTATCAGGATTCCTCACTTTAGCAATTTTGATGGACTCAGCAATTCTACATTAAAACACAGTAACCTCCTGAGTGGGTAGGTAGAGCTAGCATGGTGGTGGGATGCTGCCTCAAGCTTATATAGCTCCCCTTCTTAACAGTCCCTGAGCTTATCTCATGGAAGGAGATGGGCATAGATTGATACCCAGGACTTCAAGGGGGATCTGCCTTTTTACTATCCATGTACTGTGTTATCAAAGTCTTTGTACTTCAATTTTTACTGCATCCTGTTGGGACTACCAAAAACATGTCTTTAGTATTGCACTGCCCCATAACCATGAAAGAGAGAGGGTGAAGTGGGAGGGTTTTTTTTCTCATCTTTTCTATGACTGCTGTGACCTCAATATAATCTCCCTTTCTGGTGGGGATACATAGGAACATACAAATGTGCCGGCAAATAAAGGCTTTATGGTCTGTCTAGTCTGCTTGATTGTACAGTCCCCATTTCGTTTACAAAGGGGACTGCCCCCCATACCTATAACCCCCTTGACACCTCTCAAATACTCCCTCTCCCCTCCCCACCTGCAAATTCCCCCTCACCTCTTCCCAAATTCTTTTGAATCTGTCCACCATTTGTGGGGATACCACCTCCTTCAGCAACTTGTTCTACGTAGCCATGACCCTCTTGATGAAAGGGGGCCTCCTCATCTCTCTTCTGAAGCTTCCCCCCACCAGCTTTAGGCTGTTACACCTAGGGTCTTGTTTGCACTTAGGCTGAAGAGACCCTTGGTGCTTACTCTGTTTATACCTTTAAGGTACTTTTTTTTTTTCCTTTGGCAACCAGCGAAGGCCTACTAGGCACAAGTGCCTGTTTCCAGGGGTGGCCAGGGAGCACTGGGGTGGTTAAGTGACTTGTTCAGAGTCACATAAAATGCAAGTAGAGGTTGTAAGAATCCAACCCAGGTCTGCTGGGTGTACCAAGCTCATTCACAACTCATTACTTTAACCTCTAGGCTATACTGCCAGCCCACTTGAAGATCTCAATCATGCCCCCCCCTTCTGTCCTCAAGAGACGACATGTTGAGCCCCCAGAGACCCTCCTCATTGGTGTTGCCTTGCTGGCCCTCTATCATCTTTGTTATCCTTCTTTGGACTGTTTCCAGCAAGTTGATATCCTTCTTAACATAAGGACACCAATACTGCACACTGTACTCTAGGGATGGTCTCACTAGAGACCTGTACAGCAGCAGAATGACCTCTAGATCCAACTGGTGATTCCACTGGCTATTCAGCTCAGCATCCAATTTGCTTTGGCCGCAGCCTTACTGCATTGTACTGAACGTTTCAGGTCACTCTTGATAATTACACCTGGTCCTTTTCCTCTTCTGATCCGCTTACCTGCTCACCACCCAACTAGTATTTGATCCCTGGATTTTTTTGCTCCCAAGTGCATAACTTTACATTTTTAGTATTAAACCCAAGTTGGCAAATGCTAGCCCACTTCTCTTGCTTAGCAAATTCCTGTTTCCCCTCCTTCATGTCCACCCTCCCACAGATCTTTGTTTCATCCTCTAACAGGCAGATCTTACCCCGATCCCACCCACAATGTCACATATGAATATGTTAAACAACACCAGACCAAGTGCAGAGCCCTGTGGGACCCATTGGTAACAAACCTAGCTTCTGAGAATTCCCCCAAACTACCACCTTTTGGCTTCTGTTCTGTGGCAATGTCTGACCCACCCAAGAAGCTTAGCCCCCAACCCTAGGTCTTCTAGCTTCCAGACCAGTCTTCTATGTGGTGCAAAGTTGATGGCCTTGCTGAAGTCCAGATACAGGATATCAACCTCTTGGCTGTTGTACACCGTTCTGGTGACCCAGTCAAAGAAGTTAATTAGGTTTCTTTAGCAGGACCTCCATGACACAAACCCATGCTGCATCAGTCCTGGAGCCCATTATCCTCCAGAAAGCTCACTGATCTCTCTTTCAGGATGATTTCCATGAGCTTGCCCGCTGAGGTGTGGCTGACCAGACTATAGTTCCCTGGTTCATCCTTGAGTTCATTTCTGTGGGGAGACTCCACATGTGCAGTTTTCCAGTCCCAGGGCATGATCCCCAACTCCAGAGAGGTGTTAAACAGGTCTGCCAGGGGATCCACCAGAGGCTCTTCCAGCTCCCTTAGGACCCTTGAGTGCATGTTATCTGTCCCTAGGATTTATTAATCTTCAGGACCCTTAGACCCTTAAGTACCCTGTGAGCATAAATTATGCTGTCCATGAAGTTTCCCTCCCTTTCCCCACTCCTCTGTTCCCTTATGGCACTGGTCTATCCTTCTCGCTAGTGAAGACTGAACAGAAGTAGTACCTTCACTTACTCTTCACTACCCTCTGCCAAACCACCCTCCATTTTTAATATGAGTATTTTATCCTTGGTATTCTTTTTCTCACTTATATACTAGAAAAAAGCCTTCTTCCCTGTTTTTAGCTCCTATGCTAGCTGCACTCACTTTTTAGCCTTTGCCATCCTAACTGCTCTGCTCACCTCTCTTAACTAAGCAGAGTAATCCACCCTATCCTCCTTCTGAGTACACATGTACTTCTGAAAGGCTGCCCTCTTGTTAGCTACATCTTTTGTCACCTCCTTTCTGAAGTAGCTGGGCTTTTTGGCTTTAGTTTTCTTACTGTTGATTTTGACACACTCACTAGTGGCCTCCATCAGTCCCTCCTTTTTGATTGCCCATTTCTGTTCTATATCAATTTCCCTTCTGATCCTATCAAGCTGACCTACTAGAATTTTTCCCATCATATCAAAGTCTGCTTCTTAAAGTCCAAAACCCATGTCTTAGTTCTGACCATTCCCCTACCCATGTCCAGTGGAACCACACCGGGTAGTAGTCAGTACCTGTAAGTGGTGCCTCCACTTTCATATTCTGAGCAAGCCCTCAGTAGTACAGGACCAGGTCCAGTACAGCTCTGTCCCTTGTTGGCACCAAGACCCTGGGCCAGAAATCCACCCTGAAATGCATCCAGTAGTACTTGCTCCTTATTTCAGGAGGTACTGGTATTTTCCAATCCTCCACAAGTAGATTGAAATTCCCCATTATTACTACCTCTTCTTTACTGGCCATTTTGGCGGTTTGAGACCCTAGTACCCTGTCCAATTCCTCTTGCTGGGAAGGTGGCTTGTAGACCACCCCTATATTTAGTTCCTTCCCCCTAGTGGATTGTGCCTGTACCCAATGCACTTCTGTCTTACCCTCTGCCGCTTCCTCTCTGATACAGGTGATCCTTTTCTTCATGTACAGAACAACTCCTTCCTCTTCCCATCCTCCTATTCTTCCTATATAGGTTATACCCCAAAACAGCAAGGTCCCAGTCATGGTTTAGTGTAACCCATGTTTCTGAGATGCCCACTATATCCACCTTTCCCTCTGCCATCAGTGACTGCAAGTCTGCCATCTCGTTTCCCAGGCTTCTGGCGTTTAGAGACACCACCTTCCACCATGACTTGGGACCTCCCTTCATCTTGATCTACACCCCATCACCTCTTTCTGCTTCAGTCACCCCCCACCTCTACCATTCTCATCTACTGTACCTATGCTAGGTGACAGCTAGGTGTTAGTGAGTCGCTGTCCTACCCCATAACTGGTGGGATTTTTCTTTTTCAATCCTTTGCTGAACTTTATGGGATTGACATCATGATCCTGCAGAATTTTATCCATATTTGAACTGTTTACACCTGTTTTTGTTATTTTAACTTAAGTGTATGGGGATAGTTGTGTACAGTTAGAATTGTTATTGCTCTGTTTGTTTTAGTTAGCGAAATGGGAGTCTTTATGGTTAAGGGTGATTTTATTAGGGTGGTTTGGTGGGTTTCATGTTGATTTTTAGTTGGTTAATGTTCTGTCAATAGGCATTTTGTGGTGTTGGTCTTAGTATATGCTGTTCTATATCAGACACTCTGCACACCAGTTCATCAGGACTGTTCTGCCATCTCTGCCCATTCTGGACCCCAGCTGTTCCTGGAGCAATTTATAACTGCTGCAGGTTACTGGGGATCCTGAAAAGGGAGAGCAATGGCTGGATACGAGTCCTGGTGTAAGATGTCAGGTTGAGGCAGATCAGGAAAGTCAGGCCGAGGCGAGCAGATGCCCTGGGCCAGGAGAAATATAAGAAGAGGTAAAGACTGTCTCACCCAAGTCCTGAGAAAGCTTGCTAGGAACAGATGGCAGATAGCTAGTCAACCAACTGCCTCTGCTCCTCCACTTTGAGGGTGGCCCACCAGGCCCCCAAGGAAAAAAACAATGGCAATATCAGGATTTTATTGCCAGTTCCTCAGGTGACCTGGTGTGTCTCACCAAACCTGACTTAATGATGACTGTGGGACAGTCCTGGAGGTGACTGTCTCAGCCAGTTCTTGACGGGAAAATACCTGAGGTGGGAGTGTATGGGTAGGGGTGGCAATTTTTTTTTTAATCCTGCCTGAGTCTTAAAGCATACCCATTGAAGGAAGTGAGATAGTTTGAATGAATGGCCAGGAATGATGATGCAGGTGTGAGGTGTAGGACCCTCAAGTGTACTGCCCCTGGGACAGGAACAGGAGTTGCTGTATGAATTTGTGGGTTTTATCATTGAACTTACAGTACATTGGATGCCCCCCTACTTTATTGTGTTGTGGATATTAATGCAACGGTTGATGATGAAAGATCACATTTTGCTCAGCACTTCCTCCAATTGATGACTTCCTTTGCTTTACACTGGTAGTTACCTCTGCTACCCATGAACATGGCCACATACTGGACCTTGATTTATCTTTGGGGTTAAACATTTGGAATGTCAGGCTGGGAACCAGTGGGATAGTCAAATCACCATGCTGTACAGTTTCTGGCAGGGCTTCCTGATAGATTTCCTCCTGCAGAGATGGTCCAGTATTGCCCTATATGAACGATGGAGCCTCAAAAGCTCCTGGCACTATTGGACAGCTTGACCATGGTGTCAGTTTATTAGGGGAGTTTGGTGGCTGCCGTAGATGGTTTTAATTTAGCCATCTCAGTGGCTTTGGACTCCTTTGCACCAGTTCATGTACTCCAATGTGCAAAAAAACATGCACACAATAAACACTAAGATGTGCTCTACCTATGTGAGTCCAGGTTAGGACCCACAAACAATTCACAAAACTAATTTTGTGTCCAGCTCAAAAGAAAGGTGAGCATCGGGTATAGATCAGGTAGCCCAAATCAAGTGACAGCACACAACATTTAAAAAAATACCAGCAAATAGAGGATAATGTATGGTCTTTGGTTAATAACCACGCTGTAAACACTTCAAGAGGCTGACATGATATCATTGTAAAACGCGAGAGTGCAGCTCAAGAGGTTTTCAGATGTCATGGCAACCTCAAGAAATGTTTTCCACGTGGTTGTTAACCAAAGACCATATGTTATATTTTACAGTGTACGGGCTACCAAGATTGTGTAACCGTGGATTGAATTACCTTACTTTACTGAATTACTTTAAAGAACACTGATTGTTGTGAGCATTCCATTTTGTTAGAATATTGATTGTTGTGAGCATTCCATTTTGTTACGCCACTGATATAACATACTAAAGAAGGGTTAACAACAGAGTCATGTCATAATGATGACATAACAAGGTTGTAATCTGATTGATTTCAGTTCATAATAAGGGCTCCCCATAAATTATAGGGTTTTATTGTGCAAATTCACATCGTACATACACAGTGCAAACATTCACAGCTACCAACAGATATAACAATTGACCTACCCCAGTCCAACTTGCCAGCCACCATTCACCCCAGTGCTTCACAGTAAGGCTTCCTCAGGGGAAGTGGTTATAATGCCCCAAGACTGCTTATATACCCTACAAAGTGCACATGTTTTACGTTACTACAAGCATTTAATTAATCAAGTTTTCCTATTTTTCCTATTTGATCCCATTCAGTAGCCATCATAAAAGTAACTTGTATCTAATCACTTTTACTTCTAACTACATAGTGTATACACATTTTTAAATATCATTTAGGAGAGCCCATAAAATCAAGAATATGTTAGTGCATGGCAGGTACAGTTCAAAGAATGAAACGAATGATAAATGGTCCCCCCAACCGGGGCTTCACGAGATGCAAGTGATACAATGTGTGCTGATATGGTTATGGAATATAGTATGCTATCACTTGTTTAGGGCTACCTGGCCTACATCCGATGCTCACCTTTCTTTTGTGCTTGACACAAAATTAGTTTTGCACCAGTTTATGTCTAGTCTCTGGCCTTCTGGCACAGCTTGCTACTGAATATTGGTGAGCTAAAGTGGCTGAAGGTGATATAGCAGAGGTTGGAGCATTCCTGGAAATGGCTCAGCTTGCAAGCTGAGACTTGCTCTGAGGTCCCATTATAAGGACTATCAAAGAGCAGTATCCCTGCAAAATGTAGAATTCCTGTGAAGGGTTATTGCTTCAAGAAGCATTATTCCTGCTCAGCTGTTCCACATTCTGGACAGGTTAATCAGCCCTGACTGTGTGAAGTTCAGATGCGTTTTATCTCAGAGATGCTGTGAGGAGTTTGGCAAATTTTTTTCCTGGACTGGGTGTCCTCTATCGGAACAGAGGTCCCTCCTGGTGGCCTGTCATTGGCCAGCAATGTTGGAGTTGAATGGCACAGAGGCTCTCAAATGGCTTGCAGTGAGTTTAAACCAGTTTCTTAGTAGGAGTTGCCTGACATGGTTTCGGGGCATTGTCCAACCTGCTGTGAATTTGACCTGGGACCAGTGCAACTGCTGGTGGACTGTCATGAGGCTCTGGGGGTTCCATGTCATAATGGCGAACAAGGAAAGGTGGTCACCGTTAGAGTGAGTGTACATCACCAAAAATCAATTTCAGTGATGTACACTCCCGGTGCACAGCAAAAAAGCACTGAAGAACTGGATTTTTTTTTTATGCAGGGGGCTGGCTAAGAAAGGATTCTCAACTCCGGGAAGGGGGTGCAAAAGAAGAAAGGAAAAATTCCCAGACCAGTGGAAATAATGAGTTCATGCCCAGAACCAAACCCAGCACCCTCCCAGCCCTAGCCTGCCACCAACGCACCATGCCAGATGGCCAGCTTGGCAGCCCACCACCACAATACACCCCACAAACCTTCCCCCTTCCACTCATCGCACGGCATGGTCCCCCCCTGTGCGCTTGTATATATAGTGACATCCTGTCACTATATTTGCTGACCCCCCCTATTCAGTCACCCTCCCTGCCCGGTAGCCCTGTGCACATGTACCATGATTGAGTCACCCTTTTTTAAAGCACTCAATTGCAGTCACCATCATCACAGGCTACCGCTCTGGGTATGGTTTTAGCCAGCATTATCCAATGTTCCTTTAGGAAGAGCATTTGTCTGGAACACCTAAAAAGGCTGTGGTAAAGTCCCTCCTGAAAGAGCCATCTTTGGACCCAGATGAGCTGGCCAATTACAGACCTATTTTGAGCTGGTCCTTTTTGGGCAAACTTATCAAGAAGGTGGTGGATGGTATGCTGTGAAGTTTCATAAATATGCAGAATATACTCAGTTGTACCTTTCTTTTACACCTGATAGGCAAAGTGCAGTCTCTGTATTACAGCGATGTCTTCAAACATTGCTGACTGGATGGCCTCCAACTGCACTGCTGGCTGAGACTCAACCCTGCCAAAATGGAGTTGTTACTGATAGATCAAAATTGTCACAGATAAGCAGGTCAGAGCTCTGCCATAGGGTTACCATCCTTCACTGGGTGACACTGTCTGCTGTGGATAGGTTGAAAATCTAGAAGTTACTGTTGATTCTCAACTAACACTCAGACAGCATGTGCTGATCATGGTCTGCAATATATTTTTCCATTTCTGGAATATCTACTGAATTAAGCCCTACCTAGTGCAAGAACACTTGGCAACTCTGATACATATGTTTGTGATCTCGAGACTCAATTACTGTAAGACTGTCTGGATGATTATGGCAGTGCCTACACTTGTGCAAAATGCTACATTCACACTAATTGCCAGAACACCTTTTACAGAACACTAAAATGTGTGATGCAGTAATTGTACTTGCTGCTAATTAGGGGAAGCAAATTATTTAAGAGTTCCTTGTTAACACACAAGGTTTCCATGGTCTGGGTCGCAGCAATTTCAAGATCTCTTGGTATGATATGGTGCTGGTTACCCACTTTACTACCACCAAGAGGCTGCTGTTAGCTGCCCAGAGATCCAGGTTAAAGCAGTTTGGATACAGGCCGTTCTGAGTGCCAGCCCTAGCTTTTTGGAACTCCCTTACCCTGCTTCTTAGGAGTCCCCCCACCCCCTTGGTGGAGGCATTTAAGATAAGGGGGGAACTGTATCTCTTTACTTAAGGATCATGTGCAACGGTTTTTACATATTTTTAATAAAAGCTGAAATTCAAGTCCCTGTGTCATGATTAGTGTTTCCTGAAAGTTTCATGCTATTTGGTTTTGTGGTTTTCTTTAAATCAGCATTTGATAACTTGCTCTACAATGGCTGAAAACAGTGGAGTTATTTCTGTCCCCTCAATCAAGCTTAGAGAGCAATGACATCATGTTGGAGTAGCTTGCTGTTTCAGAGTCCTAATCAGAGCAGCAGTTTGTAGTGGTAATGGTTTGCTGAGCTCTCCATGTTTCTTACCAACCCAGTCTCTGGCTTGTGTTTAGATAGATCCACTTAAAATCGATCATTCTCTTCCCATATATATAAGCAGATCTTAAAGTCCAGCTGAAAGGAATTGATAAAAAAATTACTCAAATGCAGCAGTGCGTCGGGGAACTAACAAACACCCAGGGCACACATGGCAGGCTGTTGATGTACTTGCTACAAAGAGCCCTTCAACCCAGCAGACAACAAGTCAGAGGACTGGTGAAGTTGTTAAAAGAAAAGAAAAATGTAAAGGTGCAGGTTCTTTACCCAGCTAGACATTAGACCCTGAATATTTAAGAATATTTTAGAAGCTGCACTGCTTCTGAAGGATCTGGGCCTGGGCTGTCTGGACGCAGGGTTCCTTGAGCTGGAGGATGAGCTGTGCAAGGGAGTATGGAACAGGGTCGGAGGCAACAGGAAATGACCACTCTTTGAAGTGGACTTGCCGGAGTACGTGAGGAAGGACATTAAAATGTTGCTACATGTGGGAGAGCCCCAAGCAAAAAATGGCAGACCAAAGAAAACAGATTGAGTGCTGGGAGAAGACAAGGACTTTTTCATGGAGATATCTCCTGAATGTAGGAGGTGCTTGTATTTTTACTTACTCCTAATTCACTTCAAAGAGTATGCAGGGACGCGGGATGCAACCAAATGCTGAAAATGAAGGCATTTTCTAAAATGTCTAATAACCTAAAGTGTGGGGGGTGAGGGTTGATGAGGAAATGGAATAGAGGGTGATGGAATTAGGGAGGGAAGGGGTGAGGGGACACTTCAGGAGGGGGCATATACTGGCAAGAAGGTGGTGAGTGATAAAAAGGGGGGAAGAGCCCTAACCAGAAGTAAACAAAGATCTAAAAGATAAGAGAAGACAGGGATAGGGTAACATTTGGGCTGCAAAAATGGGAGGGGTGCTAAGATGGATGGGCAATAGACCAAAATGCGAACCAGAGCTAGAGGAGTCAAAGCTCATCTTCAAGCCTAACCTACTGTGTAGAGGGTTTGGGGAACAATTAAAGGGTAGTATGAGGGTTATAGATGGGGAGGAAGGAGGGAAATGCGAGGAATGGGGAAGGCTCTGAAAATCAATTCTTCACTGGTAAAGTGGAAGCGTAGTCAAAAGGGAGGAGCCTAAGTGTAGGGGCATGAGTCTAGTACACAACCGGAGGAGACCTCACAAGAGGAAAACAGAATTCGGTTGGAGGGACAAAACACAGGTTCTATGGCCGGAAGGGAGGGGGAGAGGAGGGGAAGGGGGAATGGAATGATGGGAAGGGAAACCTCAAAAAAGAGGAAGCTTGACAAACGAAGGGTGGAGTAATGCCTAAGAAACTAGAACAATGACTCCTCCCTCCCAGATAGGGGAAAGGGGGAAGGGGATACTGAAGAAGGTGGGGTGGGGTGCATACTGTCTGGCTAGGAGGAGAGGTAGCTGCACCTGCTTGTGGGAGGCTTTGTGACTTCCAGATATTGCAGTTGTCATTCCTCACACAACCAGCATGAGGACCTTCCTGGGATCTTTTTTGATCTACTGGTAAGCACTAAACTGGCTCAAGGCTATACCTCGCTTACGGATACAGCCTCTTAAGGATACCATGAAGTCAGTTGCAGATGTGCAAGAAAGATGAAATTGTGTTTTCTAATGTACATAGGTTATGGTTGTATAATTCTTGTTTATGTTATGACCAAATGTTAGTAGGTCAAATGATACATGAATGCAACAGATTTACTGAGCGATATGCTAAGACAGGAGAAAAGGGAGGTGATGGGTCACATACCCATAAACAGTGGTTACAAGTGACTGAGTAAAAATGATTAATGTCAACCTTACCTCCCTAAATGTGAAGGGAATCAACTCAGTTGTGAAGCAAGCCGGAGTGCTAGGGGACCTCAGAAACCTATACACTGACATAGCGTTTATTCAGGAGACAAATTTGTCATAGGTGGAATTACTAAAGCTAAAACAGGGATGGGTAGGTCATGTTTTGGGATCATCCTTGGGGAATGCCAAAAAGAATGGAGTAGCCATTTTAGTGAAAAAGGGAAATCACTAACTGGTAGAAAGATAAAGAAGGGAGATGGATATTAGTAATGAGTCACCTACATGGGGTCAGAGTCCATCTGCTGAATAGTTACACTCCGAACACAGGGGCAACTCCCTTTTTCAGGTCGGTTCTTGGAGAGGTAGCAGCACTTACAGAAGGGTGTTTAATATTTGGGGAGACTTCAATTGTGTGTGGGACCTGCAGCATGACATGTCCTCTCAAAACCAATATACTAATAAGGCAATAAAAAAGACACTCCGAGATCTGAGCCAGAAGCAGGGATTAGTGGGTATGTGGAGAGCTCAACACCAAGGGGACAGAGAATTCACCTTTTTCTCCCACCCACTGAAAGCATATTCCAGAACAGACACGTTCTTTATGTACACCTCACACATGCACAAGGCAACAGATAGAATACACACAATCTTAACTTCAGATCATGCCCCCATAACTTTGAAAATTCAGATAAGTCAGACAAGGAAAAAGACAAGTTGGCGGTTCAATACATCTTTATTGAATGATAAAATGTTCAAAACTACCATGATAAACCATATTAAGCAATTTAGACAGCTGAATGAGGTCAGGATGTGGAGGAACCAACTCTCTGGGATGCGATGAAAGCGTTCTTGAGAGGTCATATTATTTGCTGGTCCTCAGTGAAGAAGAAACAGCGAATTTCCAGGCAGGTGACTCTAGATCAGAAAACAGAGGAATTAGAACAGATACACAAACAACGAGGGAACAGGGGCATCTTAAAGGAAATTATTCAGCTTAAACCAGAGTTACAGAATGTAATGAACAGAAAAATAGACAACTTAGATATTCTGCACAGAAGTACTACAAAGTAGGTGGGAAAACCACAGCAACTATTGGCCTTTAGAATTAAAAAAGAAGCCTCTGAAAGGAATGTAAGCAAAATATTCATACAACAGAGGGAGGGAGTAGGGGAGACAGACCCTAATAAAATTGCGCTTGCCTTTGCTCAGTACTACTCGAAGCTATATTTGGAGGAACAGGCACCAGAAAGAGAATGCAAAACTAGGAACTTTTTGGAGACCTTAAATCTCCCCAAACTGACCCCAGAAGAAATCATAAGCTTAAATAAACCGATCAAAGCAGTAGTAACTAATCTACCGACTAATAAATCTCCCGGCCCTGATGGTTTTAATACGGATTTTTATAAAATGTTCATAAAACAACTTATCCCTCTGCTGGGCAAGCTGTTTAGGTGTTTCCAAAAGAATGGGGTCATTCCCCACATGTGGAATGAAGCAACAGTTACAGTTCTGCCGAAGGAAGGAAAAAATAGAAAATTATGTGACTCCTATAGATCCATGTCTCTCCTAAATCAAGATTTTTAAATTTTTACCAAGATTTGAGCAACTAGACTACAAGTGATGGCCCTGAAATTTGTTCAACCAGATCAGTCTGGCTTTATCCCAGAGAGACATTTGAAAGACAATGTGAGCCATCTGTTAAATATAATATAGGAGGGGCGTCGCAGTAAGGCGTCTCAGATTGCTATTCTTATAGATGCTGAGAAAGCCTCTGATAGGCTGAATTGAGAGTTTCTGAGATCCGCCCTCATCCAGATGGGATTCCAGGGAGAATTCATGGCAATACTAGGGGTGATATATGAAAATCCAAAAGTGCGTGTAAGAGTCAATGGCACGCTGTCTGAAGGCTTCAACATCCACAGAGGCACAAGGCAGGGATGCCCTTTAGAAACAGAAACATAGACTTTGACGGCAGATAAGGACCACTTGGCCCACCTAATCTGCCCATTTCCCTACCGACAGGATAAGCTGCATATCCTAGTTAACCAACAGCCTATTTCTTCTTACTCCCCACAAGAATTGTCTTATGTCTGTCCCATGTATTCTTGAATTCTCCCACAGTTTTAGACCTCACAACCACCTCAGGAAGGCTGTTCCATGCGTCCACCACACTCTCTGTGAAAAAATACTTCCTCACATTGCCCCTGAACCACCCCCCCATCTTTAAATTGTGTCCTCTTGTTCTTGCAAATTTCTTTTTCTGAAAGATGCTACCCCTCTTGGACTTTGTTGATTCCACTGAGGTACTTAAAAGTTTCAATCATGTCCCCCTTCTCCCTCCTTTCCTCACGGGTATACATATTAAGCTCCGTTAATCTCTCCTCGTATAGCTTCTCTTGCAGACCCCGCACCATTTTAGTTGCCCTCCTCTGGACTGCCTCTATCCTGTCTATGTCCTTGCGGAGATGGGGTCTCCAGAACTGGACGTAGTACTCCAGATGGGGTCTCACCAACTGTCTGTACAGAGGAATAACAACTTCCTGTTTTCTGCTGGTGATGCCTCCCCCCCTATACATCCCAGCATACCCGCAACTCTCCCTACTGCCTTCTCACATTGCTTGCTAACCTTAAGGTCATTTGCTATGATTACCCCCAGGTCCCTTTTCATTTTTGGTTGTTGTTACTACCTCCTCACCCATTGTGTAATCTTCCCCTGGGTTTTTGCTTCCCAGGTGCATTATTTTGCACTTCTGTGCATTGAATCCAAGCTGCCATACTTTTGACCATTCCTACAACCTTGCCAAGTCCCTTCTTATCCTTTCTACGCCTCCTTGGGTATCAACCCTGTTGCAGATCTTTGTGTCATCTGCAAAGAGACATACTTTTCCTTCCAGTCCCTCTGCAATGTCACTTATAAAGACATTAAAAAAAGGACTGGACCCAGCACTGAACCCTGCAGTACCCCACTAGTAACCCCTCTTTCTTCAGAGTGGACTCTATTTACAATTACCTTCTGTGTCCTGTTGTCCAGCCAATGTTTTACCCAGGCTACCACCCTGGGACCCACTCCCAGGCTGGTTAATTTGACTATTAATCTTTTGTGTGGGACTGTGTCAAATGCCTTGCTAAAGTCTAGGTAGGCCATGTCCACAGCCCCCTCCCTGGTCTACTACTTTGGTCACCCAGTCAAAGAAATCAATTAGATTCGTCTGACATGACCCTTCCACAGTGAATCCATGCTGCCTTGGGTCCTGTGCCCCACTGGTCTCAAGATACTCAACAATTATTTCCTTCAGAAGTGATTTCATCACTTTCCCTACCACAGAGGTCAAACTGATAGGTCTGTAGTTTCTTGTCTCTGTCTTGGTCCCACTTTTGTGAAAGGGAATCACATCTACCTTCCTCCAGTCCTAAGGTATCACTCCATCCTCCCATGATTTGTTAAAAAGGGTAGTCAGTGGTTTCACTAGCTTTCCCCTTAATTCTTTTAGAATTCTGGGGTGAATCCATCAGGCCCCATTGCTTTGTCCGCCTTCAGTTTTAGGAGTTCTTTCAGAACTCTTTATTCTGTGAAAGGACTGGAACGACCCCCCCCTATCTAGAGTGATTCGGTTAATTGGATTAGGCACCTCCCCCCCCTCCTCTTTTGTGAATACTGAGCAAAGATATTCGTTCAGTATCCTTGCTTTTTCACTGTCCCTCTCTGCCCACCCATCTTCCATTCTATTCAGCCTCATTGTCCCTCCCTTTGTCTTTCTATGCTCCCAGATGTACCTATAAAAGGTGTTATCCCCCTTCTTAACCGAGTTGGCTTTCTTTTCCTCAGTTTGGGCCTTTGCTATTCTGACTTCCATCCCTGATTCCTTCTGCCTTAACTGGTATAGCTCTCTGTCCTGCTCCTTTTGTGTTTCCTTATACTTCCTGAATGATATCTTTTTATCCCTGACTTTCCCCACCACCTCTTTTGAGAACCATAGTGGCTTTTTCTTTTGTTTTTATTTGTTTATTTGCTTGACACAATGACTTGTTGCCTCTGTGATGGCAGTTTTGATGTTTCCCTATTGTTGCTCCACCCCTCCCTCTAGCCTGTTTGCTAGTGCTTTTCTAAGGCACTTTCCCATCTTGCTGAAGTCAGCCCTCCTGAAGTCCAGTACCTTCACTTTTGTATGGCTTGATTCTGTAGCTGAGTTTATCGTGAACCACACTGTTTGATGGACACTTGTTCCCAGATGCAACCCACTTCTAGATCTGAGATCCTCTCACTGTCACATTTGAGAGTATGAGGTCTAAGATTGCTCCCTCATAAGTGAGTTCTGAAACTAGCTGTCTGAGGCATGCCACCTGTAGGGCATCAAAAATGGCCCTGCTCTTGGATGTGGCTGCAGCAAATGTGCTCCAGTTAACATCTGGCATATTCAGGTCTCCCATCAACAGCATCTCCCCTTTCTCTGCCATCCTAAGAATGCCTTCTATCATATCCTTGTCCATTCCTTCCCCCTGACATGGTGGTCTATATACAACCCCTGTGCGGATTGTGGTGCCATTTCCAGTCTGTAAGGTGACCAACAGTGCCTTCTCTCCTCCCTGTTTACTCTTTTGTTCAGTTGCTTCAATCCCTTCCTTTACATAGAGAGCTACTTCTCCCCCTCTTCTCCACTCCCAGTCTCTCCTGCAGGTTATGTACCCTGGTATGTTAACATCCCAGTCATGGTTCTCTGTGTACCATGTTTCTGTGACTGCAACGATATCCAGACATTCCTCTTCCATCAAGGCCACCAGTTCAGGGAGCTTGTCCCCCAGACTGTGGGCATTGGTACTTATTACCCTCCATTTCCTGATGGCCTTTCTCCTTTTTGCCCCATCCCTATCCTTATTGCCTTTGTCACTTTCTCCATTTACCCCTGCCCTTCTCCCTATCGACATCTCTATCTTGGTGTTTACCTCACTTACTACCCTGACTTTTTGGGGGGGGGCTAGGATTTCCCTGCTACTTTCCAGTGCCTCCCCCCTTGGCTAGTTTAAATGCTTGCCAGTGAAGCATTTAAACCTATCACCTTGGATCCTGTTTCCCCTATTGGACAGATGCAGCCCATCATGCCAGTATAGGCCTGTATCACTCCAGGTGTACCCCCAGTCCCCAGTGAAGCCAAATCCCTGAGCTCTGCACCAGTGTTTCAACCACTGATTGAATCCCATGGTGTGGAGCACCCTAGCTTCACCTACGCCATAGACAGGCAGCACCTCCGAAAAGGTTATGTGTGTTCTACTTGTCTAAGGCCCTTCCCCAACTCCACAAACTCTTCCTGCACTGCTCTGATCCCTTTCTTAGCCAGGTCATTTGTCCCTAGGTTGACAATGACATCCAGCTCCCTCCCCTGTGCAGCTGCTCTAGTGATTCTGAGTATTCGCTCCCCGTCCCTTCAAGCCATGGTGCCAGGCAGGCACCTTACTTCCCTCTCCCCTTTCTCCCTCAGTTCTACCTTTCTAACAATGGAGTCCCCCACCAGGAGTTGTTTCCTTCCCCTGTGGGGTCCCATGCCACCCTCCTGTGGGTCTCCCTTGTGGAGGTTCCCAGCATCCTCCTTGGTCTCCACTACGGGTGCCTCCATAGAGGAACCACACTTTGCCAGAATGTCAAAGGAATTGTGGAGAGGTACAACTGGAGGGGTGCACCTCTGTTCCACCACTCTCACCCTCCCTGAGCCACTGTGGTCCAACCACTCCTTTTTCTTGGCAACCTCTGAGGCAACGACAGTGTCCCTGGTGGTCCCTGGATGGAAGAGTAGGTCACACAAATCCTGGCCAACTCAGCCTGGAGATGATCAACCTCCTCCCTCAGCCCAGAGAGGTGTCTGCAGATGGGACAACACTGCATCCTCCAGAATGTTTCCCGGAAGACTGCTGCTCCACAGCCACTGCACTTCACCACTCCTATCATGTCTTATTTCTGGCCACTTCACTGTTGTTTGGAATATTTACTTTTTCCTTTTCTTTTTCTTTTTCTTTTCCTTTTTCTTTTTCTTTTTCTTCTCTCCCTACTTACTTACTGCCTCTGTGCCCATTTAGCTCTTGATCATCCTGTTCTGAGACAAGAAGATCCTATATTTCTCAGTAGACCCCTTACTTGCTCAGAGGCAGACCTCCAGTAGCTGGGGGGGGGGGCGGAGAGCTACTTTTGCCCTTCTAGGATGGTGAGTCTTTGGTAGCTCTGTGATCACTCACTTCCTGCTCCCAAACAGGAAGTTCCTGTTGTCAGTCAAATCCTGTGCCTATAAAAGTTGAACTAAGTTTGGGTGGGAGGGTGGAGGGAAGGGAAGGAGGGCAATATAGTCCCAGTAGAGAAGTCCAGTCACAAAGCACTCCTTCCTCCTGGTGTTCTCTGCCAAGCCTCTGGCAGAATCTATCTAGGGCAGTGTTTAAATCTAGCTTCCTTCTAGCTAAGCCACTCCCCCTACTTAATAGATCTTTCTACATGTAATTAGATTTCACAGATAACAATCCCCTTCAGCCACCTGAGATTTACACCTAGATAACTGCTTCAGATAACCATTCACTTCAGCTAACTCAGACAAACATGCTAACTTTTTTTTGCTTGTTTGTTTGTGTTTTTTTTACCCTAAATCGAAGGTCTCAGTAGAGGAGTTCTTCTTCTTCTTTAGTCCCAGTAGAGAAGTCCAGTCACGCAGCACTCCTTCCTCCTGGTGTTCTCTGCCAAGCCTCTGGCAGAATCTATCTAGGGCAGTGTTTAAATCTAACTTCCTTCTAGCTAAGCCACTCCCCTTACTTAATAGATCTTTCTACATGCAGACAAACACACTAACTTTTTTTTTGTCACCCTTATTAGTTGCGCTTAGCATTGAACCATTAGCAGAAGCAGTAAGGGTGCATCTGACAATTCAGGGCATAAGGATGGGTGGGGTAGACAATAGGGTGTCACTTTACGCAGACAACACAGTTGTATATATGACAGACCTACATATACATTTACGTCAAGTACTGCAGGTAATTAATTTGTATGGAGAGGTTTCAGGTTTCAGGATGAACTTAGGAAAGACAGAAATCATTCAAATCAGTGGACACACTGCACAGAACAGGTTAAAACAATGCTTTCAGGCAGATGGGATGAAACCTCAGTCAGGTACTTGGGGGTGCAAATCCCCAAAACATTACCCCAGCTATACTCCAGAAATTACAGTCAGCTTAAGAAGGACATATACACAGATTTTAATAGCTGGACTAAGCTTTCCATCTCATTTTCAAACAGGGTGGAACTCTATAAGATGAATGTGTTGCCAAGGTTTTTAATCTTTTTTCAAAATCTGCCCAACAAATCCCTAAAAAGGACTGGCAAGAGATCACTGACAAAATGAATGCTTTTATCTGGCAAGGTAGAAAGCCTAGGCTCAAATGCCAACTACTTCTGAGGCACAAGAAACTAAGGGGATATAGCGCACCCAACCTTAAAGACTACTATCTATCTTCAGTTAGGTGACCTTATTGACTTAACGCAACCCACTAACAAGAACTATCTGGGAAAACATACATGAGGGGACAAACCAAGGAGTACACTTAGACAGTCTTGTATGGGACATTATATCTGATGCAGACATAGTAGGGGTAACAAATAGATGGACTAAGCAAACATATAGCACATGGATAGAAGTTAAAAAGAAACTCAGAATAAGAACTAAACAATTAACTTGGGTACCCAGATAGAAGATTAGTAGCTTCACACTGGCTCGACTAGATTGCACATTCAAAACATGAGGGGTTAGAGGTCTTACATGGACCTCCCACCTTCTGGAGGGGGGCAGGGTCAAAACATTTTTTCAGGTGTAGAGGGAGTTTCACCTCCACATGAAATACTTTTTCTGCTATCTCCAAATCAGATCCTTTATAAGAGATAAGGGACTGCAGGGCCTAGAGAGGGGAGACACAACACCCTATGATAGAACAGATCTACAGCCTCTCTCATACACAGAACCCAGATAAGTAGTCTCTCTCCTATATGCTTTGCTGAACTCTGAAACAAGAGAAGAGGAGGTTAGAGACATCCAGACAAGGTGGGAGGCAGAATTATCCTGCACACTCACTCAGGAGGACTGGTCCCAGGTGTGGCAGGCTACTTACAAGACTACCCTATCTGGAGGCTGGAGAGAGTTTATATGGAAGGTAGCAAGAAGATACTTTCTAAAACCAAATAGGCTAAAACAATTCAGACCAGGGAACTCTGACAAATGCTGGAGAGGTTGTGGATTTGAAGGGACTTACATGCATATTTTCTGGGACTGTGTGATAATTTAAGGGCTCTGGAACAAGGTTAGGACACGTATCCAGAGAATATTCGAGTTGACAGTAGAACTAGGAGGGGAAAATATGGTGCTGGGCCATTGTTCCAGGCAACTGAAAAGGAATAACCAACATTATATGTTTAACATTTTCATAGTAGCTGCAATTAAAGCCATCATGCAGAGATGGCTCACCAAGGCACCCCCCCCCCCACAGTTCAAGACTGAATAAAGAATTGTAGGAAAGTCAGACCACATGATGCAGCATGCCTGAAGGAAGCTACTTTAGTCCTCTTCAGCCATTCGCTCCAACAAATCTCGCTTTTTACCCTTGGGAGACTACTAAAACTTATCAAATTTGATAAAGAAACTCCCTAAATATATGGGCGATCTCCTGTACCGTTTCAGTGGAGATGGATGTAGAAATGAAGAAGATGCAGCCAAGGTACACTCCTCCAGTAACACCAGAGAAGGCCCCCCAAAAACTGTGAGTTAGCAGTGCCACCAGCTCGCAAAGCCTGACTCTACAGAAACCGGATCAAGAACCACTAATGCTCTCAGGCTTCTTAGCCGAATTCCTACCCTTTCAGGAGGAGCTCATAGGAATGGCCACAGAAATCAAATCTTTACCCCAGGCAATTGAGGACATTGCAACAAGAACATCAGATAGTGAAGCCCGTATTATTTCTTTGGAGAGATGGGCTGAAAGGCTTGACCCCAGAATTGGTTGCAGTGAAACAAAGCTTACAAAGATAGAACAAAAAGTAGAGGATTTGGAAGGGTGTAGCTGCCAAAATAACGCAGTTATTATTGGACTTCCACAGAAGAAAGAAGGACAGGATACCATTCTTTTTGTCCAGAAGTTTATTGAAAAAATAGTTAGGCCTTCTCCTTTTGGGCCTCGATATGTAATTGAGAGGGCTCACAGGGCGCTCCAACCTACTCCTCCACCCGGGGCAACCCCCCCCCCCGACCTCTCATATTTCATTTTCTAAACTATCTAGATAGACAACATTTCTTTAGTAAAATAGAGGAAATCCAAGAAGTGCAATGGGAGGGGAAAAAAATTTGTGTGTCCCAGGATTTGCCTCTCGCAGTCAGGCAACGGAGATCTGCGTTTCACTCTTTGGTCACAAAAATAATTGCAGCAGGCTTAAAGTTTAAAATGATTTATCCAGCTAAATTACAGGTGTACATCTCAGGATCCTGACAGTCCTACAAAGATTTAGAGGCTGCAAGCATATGCCTTAATGCTGCTTTGCCCGATCCTTTTAGAAGTACCTGAATTTAGGGGTGTGGTTACTCAGTGAGAGTGTGCAAAGTCGTTTCTAATCAAGGACTGTGCTACAAGAGCATGGATTAACAAACTAGCAATTTCATGCTATGGGAACTGATTCTGGGTCTGAAAACAAAACAGGAACATTCTAATAGACTTTTTCCTTTGCCTAGAGACTGGTAATTGTAAGATGAAAGTTTTCTCTCATTTTCAAATTGAGTTCTACACCTATTAATCCTGAAGGAAGGATCGTTTTACTTTACAAATAATGAACAGAACTCTGAGTTAGACCTGTTTTCAGTACCTCCTATCTAGGAAGTCGTGGAAGAATTACAGGACTAAAGACAAAGAGAAGGACATTTTCCCTCTTAGTACTAAGAATAAGGTTTCAGTAGAGGGGTTTCTCGTTTTGTAGTTTCATAGTATTACCAGATAGAAACACAAGGAATTAGTTAATTCCACAAAGTTTTGGGTTGTTGCTGCTTGTTCATAGGGTTGCAGGACAAAGAATACTTTTTTAAAATTGAGGTGCATTCTGCAGCTTCACTAACCAGGGCAATGGAAGGTGTAGTTCCTTCTAATGTCCACATGAGGGGAGTACTGCACATGTTTTTCAATTATATACCTTAGAAGCAGAGCAGAAGCAGCAATGTTCAGATTTGTAATTTTAGGTCATTAGAAGGGGAGATGACTCCTTGTAAGATGGTTTATTTGTACTTGATAAATATAGGTGGGGATGGCTGGAGGGGAGAAGTGAAAGTATGGAGTACTGCAAAACGATATTCATAATAGTGAGGGGGAGGGGAGGGTAGGAATTGTAACTGGTATGGGAATTTTGTGGGGGGATTCTTTGGGGCTTATTGTTGGAATTCTGGGTTTGTGACCGGGGTCTGGGAGGGGGGGAAGGAGGGACAGTCCATAGTCCATGGATCTCGAGGGATACCAAAAAGTGTTGTTTGCACTTCTTCAGTGTTAATCCATCATTTTTCTGTTTACAAGAAAAATGGCTTATGATCTGAGATATTCTTCATGGAATGTTAAAGGAGTTAGACAAAAAACTGAAACAATACAAAGTCCTAAAGCATTTAAATGTTCTACAGTCACAAATTTATTTTCTTCAGGAATCCCACTTATTAGATGCTGAAGCCTTACAAATGAGGAGACAGCAAGTGGGACAGGTGTTCTCTGCCCAAAGTACCACAAGTAGCTGTGGCGTTATGATTTTAATTAATAAAAATGTTCCATTTAGCCCCACACAGATCAGTAAAGACCTGCAGGGCAGGTTTATTTCAGTCCGGGGTATTATATACTCAGTAGAGCTTCTGTTTGGCAGTGTTTATGGTCCTAACAAGGACGACCCCCAATTTTTATGCACCTTATTAACACCATGCTGCCTTTGCTACCCATCTCAATAATCCTAGGAGGTGATCTGAATTTGGTATTCGACCCCATTATGGACTGTACAGATTCCACTCTCAGAGGACTTTCTCCAGCTCAACGTGCACTTCGTGATCTAGTAGATCGGATGGGTCTGTGTGACGTTTGGAGAGTTTTGAATCCCAAGCACAGGGAATAAACATTTACATCCCCAGTCCACGGAACCTCTTCCAGTATCAATTACATTTATAATATCTGAAGCACTTCTTCCTGGTGTTTTGTCCTCTTCCATTCAGCCTGGACCTCCCTCTGACCATTCCCTTGTAATGGGTCGACTGTCACTTACTTCGCTACCCAAACGGAGCCCATGTTAGAAATTGAATGACCAGTTGCTCAAGGACTCAGAGACCTTGTTAAAGACCACATTGAACATTTTTTTTATATTAATTCATACGATAATATTAAGCATGATATTATTTGGTGTGCCTTTTGCCTTTAAAACATACCTTAGAGGTATTCTAATTGGGTTAGCCTCTAAGAGAAAGAAATCCCAAGACTTAAAATTAAGAACCCTTTTGTCCCAAATTCAGGCTATAGAAGCAAATCTAAACCCTCATTCTCCTGATAACATCAAACAAAATTTAGTTAAGATTAAAGATTCCTATATGGACTTACTTAGGGAAAAAGCTGAATTCGCAATTCTCCGTACTAAGGCTTCTTATACAGATCAAGGAGAGATGGCAGGAAAATTATTGGCTCTCTGAATTAAACAGGAATCATCTCGATTCATTCCCCTATTTGCTCTCAGATGGATGGTACCTTGACATCTTCTCCTAAATACATTGTAAGCAAATTCACTATGTATTACAAACAATAATACGGAGCTATGAATAATCCCCCTTCAAACCCAACCCTATCTTCCTATCTGAATGAAGCCCAACTACCCTCCCTTTCTGATGCCCACAAACTGGCAATAATTGCACCCATTTCTACCCTAGAAATTGCTGAGGTGATACAAAATCTCCCTACTAACAAAACTCTGGGACCAGACAGATTTTCATCCAACTTTTACAAGAAATTCAAAGACCAAATTATCCAGTTCCTTTTACCTCTATACCAACATATTTTGTCAGGTGCACAAGTCAACCCCACATTATTTGAAGCTCTCATTATTCTCTTACCTAAATCAGATAGGAATCCAGATTCAGTAAAGAATTAAAGGCCCATTTCTCTTCTTAATCAAGATATAAAAATTCTAACAACATTATTAGAAGACAGACTTAGTTTAGTACTTCCAGATTTAATAGGTCCACAGCAGGTGGGATTCATGAAGGGAAGATTCTCAGTGGACCATCTCGGCACTCTTTCACATGTCTTCTCGGCATCCAGAGATGCCCCCTTTCCAACTGTCATGGTGTCTCTGGATGCTGAGAAGGCATTCGATCGAGTTAATTGGAACTTTTTGTTTCAAACTTTGAACACCTTTGGTTTTCCCCTAGAATTTCAGGGGTAGATAAAAGCTCTTTATCAGGCCCCATCTCCTAGAATTTCAGGGAACGGAGTGATCTCAGAATCATTTCTTTTACATTCTGGAATGAGACAAGGATGCCCTCTCTCCCCCTTACTATTTAATATATATCTTGAACCCCTTATCCATAAACCGATTGCAAGTCAGATGGTGCAAGGTCTAAAAATACAAGGCACAGAGGTAAAAGTCTCTGCATACATGGATGACCTTCTCCTACATCTGTCCTAGCCACAGACATCCATCCCATCAATACTAGAGATTATTGCAGAGTATAGTAGATTATCAAACTACAAATTAAATGTTAACAAGTCAATTGTTTTTCCCCTAAATCATGAAGTAGTCTAAAACACTAATACATCTTTAGGCCTCTCATGGTCCCAGGATTCCCTTAGATACCTTGGTATCGAACTTACCAGAAACCCACTGCTTACCATTAAGAACAATTTAGATTCCTTGGTACAAACCATCATCCAGGACTTAGATCGATGGGTGACTCTTCCTATATCATTGTGGGGATGGATAAATTTAATTAAAATGAATATTTTCCCTCATTTATTTAACCCCCTCAAGTTACTCAATATTTGGTTACAAGGTACTTGGTTTAAGAAAGTCCATAGGCTTGTCACAAAATTCATTTGGTCCAAGAAACAATCAAGAATAGCGTATCATAAACTAGCTGCTTCCAAACTTAAAGGAGACTTACATCTCCCTCACCTTAATCTATATTATTAGGCTAGTCATGTGTCCAAACACCTCAGATGGTTTGCAACAGCCCCCTCCTCTTCTCTCCCACCTTGGCTCAAAATAGAATTGGATTTGATTCGCTCCTGTAGCATGGAACCCTCTACGTTGCTGTTTAAAGACATCCTCATTACCAGTAAACCTAAAATCAACCACGATCGAAGTCTCAATGAGAGTTCATTCCCAATTATGTGATTTTTTACAATACAAACTCCATACAGATTTGTCCCAATCTATTTGGAATTCCCTAACTTTCCAAATTGATAACAAGAGGCTTATACCTAATTGGCTACCCCAACTGGGGGATGGAAAGTTATTCTTTTTCGTGGGAAAAGATGGTTCTTGGCTCTTGACTGCTGAAATTATGAATAAATTTAAAATACCCTTGCCCTGTTTCTTCAAGGTTTTTCAATTGAGGCATCTCTTTATCAAAGTGATAGGTAAGATACTTCCCCCTCTACCCAAATTATCATTCCAGCTGGATCTGAGCCCCCTGGTTAATGTTCCTAAAGCAGTCTCTAAATTATATGCAATCTTATATGAATAGCATTTTAATGAATAGTTTGGTCCCACAGCATACTGGTCATCCCTTATTCCCTATTGGAATATAGGTTGGCCCACACTTTGGCGTAACTGCCACCGTTTTGCGAAACAAGATCGATTACGCCTTATGAAATTTCACATGTTACACAACTTGTATTATTCCCCACAATAATTAGTTACATGGGGCTTAATACCCTCTAGTCTATGTTCCTGTTGCTCTCAGGAAGAGTGTACCCTCCTTCATATTTTTTGGTCCTACCCCAAAGTAGCCCCTTTATGGAATTGCATTCAGGCCAGAGCAGATCTGTTATTAGGACTATCAGAATATTTTACTCCTGAAATATGTTTATTGGGCTACTACCCACAGATTTCAGTGGGTAATCATAAATATCACATAGCCTTGATTTCAACGTCGGTTAAAAAATTGATTCTTAAGCACTGGAAGGATAATGATATTATCTCCTACTCTGAATGGCTGAATAAATTATTAGCTAACCTCAGAACAGAAAAGGCTATAGCAAGTCTTCAGAATAATGGGGGATAGGGAAAGGGGACTTGGCTGCCCTGACCTCTATGCCTGACTCTTGAGATTTCGCAGTGTATACCTCTCTGTCCTCCTCCTTTCAAGGTACACTTGAACTTCAGGAAGGCTGCCCCCTTTTTCTTTACCCTTTCAGCCACTTTCCTGCTATACCAGCTGGGTTTCTTGTTCTGGAGTTCTTTTTATGGTCCTTTGTACAGGTGTTGGTGGCCTCAATTATTCCCATCCTAATGATGGTCCATTTCTAGTCCATATCCATCTCTGTTCAGAGTTTTGTAAGGTGCTCCTGTACTATGCTCCCCATCCTATTGAAGTTTGCCTTCCTAAAGTCCACCACCTTCGTTTTTCACATGGCTGCTTCCTTCCCCATGTGCGGTGGTCAGTGCCTGCAAGGAGTTTCCTTACTTCCACATCCCAGACATTCCCTCCATCTGATAGTACTAGGTCTAGTATGGCCTCCTCCCTTGTTGGCTCTGTGACTCCCTGTGTCTGGAAACAGTCCTGGACTTGGAGAAAAGGTGGGGGAGAACTTTCCAGCTGCAGCAAAAAAACAGTGCTTCTGAGTGCAGCTGGAAGGAGCTGACTGAAATAGCTCAGGCAGGGGGCATGGCTGGTTACTCCCACCCACTGAATTGCAGGCATAGACTTTAAATTGTAAAAGCTGGACCCCACTGAACATGAGACATTGCCTTTCAGCTGGGCTATCCTGGATAAATACATCATAAAAATTAGTAAAAGAAGGACCCCATCGAAAATGAGATACTGCATCTCTGCTGTGCCATTCCGTATAAGTACAGTGTAAAAATGGGTCAAAGCAGGACCTGACTGAAACTGACATAATACATCTCAGCTAGGCTATCCTGGTTAAATATATTGCAAAATTGTGTAAAAGCAGGACCCTACAGCAGAACCCCGCCAAACAGGATATGTTGCATCTAAGCTGATCTGGAAAAATACATTGTAAAAGCAGGACCCCACTTAAAATGAGATATTGCATCTCACCTCAGCTATTCTGGGTAAGTACAGTATAAAAATGTGTAAAAGCAGGTACCCCATTGCAAATGATATATTCCATCTCATCTGGTCTGTCCTGGGTAAATATACAGTAAAATGGCGTACAAGCAGGACCACAGTACAGTACACCCCACTGAAAAATGTAGATCTAAGTTAGTCTATCCTAGGAAAAATACATTGTACAAGCTGCAAGGAGGGGGGGACAGACCCAAGGTAACCGACCTTTTGAACTGATGTATAAATTCATTACTAATGGCTCTGTCTCATGTAAGTGTTAAAAACCTGTAATAAACTTTAAATTGAAAAAAAAGAATTGTTGCTGAAACTCAAAGAGATGGAACTCATAACAGCCCATCTGAACCACAGAATAGAACAATTTAGCTCAAGATGGCTCCCTTCATTTCACCTTTTCACCTAATAGAGGAACTAGAAGGCACACAAATTATAGAGCAACTAGCACGAGACTGAGACTGTAGAAGAGATTTGACATGAGCTCAATACACAAATGTGAAGCACAAGGACAGAGAATTAATGATTTAAAGCATATCGGCCTACACATGACTTAAATGTTGGTAATGTTAGTTGTTTTAAGAATAGGAATGAATTGGTATTAATAGTAAAATCATAAAGAATATGTGGTCAATCACAACAGAAAAGGTATACGAAATATGCTTTAGAACTAGTTGTTAAGGAGCATGGAGATAAATGTGCACAGTTTGATCATATGTAATGTATGGATATGTATGAAATTATATGGCGATTTCAAAAGTGTGAAATGTTTGATGGAAATTGGCACATGAATTCACTAAAGAAGTTATAAAAAAAAGTTGCACATGATCTTTAAGCATTCAGCACTGCTTAGTTTTTACTTATTTATTTATTTATTCATTCATTCATGTATGGATTTACTATTAGGTTTTGTTTTCTTTGTGTAGCTCCTCTCTGGCTCCTTATGTAGGTCTTCAAGATCTCAGAGGGTTAACATCTGGTACTTAGATGGCTGGTCCAACTGGTCTATTCCAGAACTCCGGGTTGGGGGCACTGGCTGTAGCCGAAGATCAGCAGCTAGCTGCAGTCAGTCTGAGGGAGGTGTTTTCCAGGCATGTAGTGCCTGCTCCCATTTCTGATCCTCTGTTCCAGTGAGTGTGATCCAGATGGACCTGCAGGGTACTGTGGTGGTTGCCATTGCTCCAGACCCCACAGGGGTAATCCCCCACATTTCATAAAGAAGAGGCAGGAGAAGAATCTATGCTGCAAAGAAAAGAAAGGAGAATGAGGAAAAGGAGAAACTGGGATAATAACTATACATACTGAGGTGAACTGTATGGCTTCCTAAATAGTGACTCTTCTAGGAACTCAGTGGTACCCATCCTCCCAGCACAAGATAGAAGAGTGCTTAGGTATAACCCAGTGAACTGATTTGGCCAGGGTCCCTCTTCCCACAGGAGTCGGTTCTTTGGAGAGGGTGGAAGGCAGCACCTGTGGCAGATTCAGACTCCCATGAGGTGTCTGCCTCTCCTTGACTGTTTAAATTTGGGATGGAAACTGACAAAAGTGAATAAGTAAGTAAAGCTTTATCTGTGCAGTGCCCATCCCTGGAGGCTCTAGGTACTGTACAGTAAAATACAACAATGTAAAATATAAACAGCAGTAAAATATAAAATTTCACCAACAAACTATTATCACAGCTAAAACTAGGTAAAACTTACTATAAGTGTGGTATATTCAGTAATTTTAATATAAGGAATAAACCTCCTTAAAGAGGTGAGACTTTAGACCCTTTTAATGGCTTCCAATGAGAAGGCCTCTCTCAAAGATCTTGGAAGTGAGTTCTGCAGGGTTGGACCTGCTACAGAAAATGTGCAATCACCCGATGATTTCAGTCGGACCCTGGGAACTGCTAGGAGGCCCTCCTCAGAGGAACGGAGAAGACATCATCACCAGAACTGGAGATGTAGCCCAGAAATGTAATTATTTTGGAGTCTGGACTCCCTACCTACAGGAGACAGTGTTTGGGAGAGGGAAGAAGGTGGCACCAGTGGCAACCTTGGACCCCAAGGTGGTGCCTACCTCCCATTGCCATGCAAATTGTGGGGCATCCCTCACTGGTTTCAGCTCTTCATGTCTGTTTAAAATGACTGGTGGACCAGTTGTAGATCTAAGGGACTGGAGGCTGCTTCCCTAAGTCCCTGTGGGGCATGCAGTATGTCAATTATGTAATGGTTGGAAGGTTAGATGGTGGAATCCCTGGGCAACTTTTTTTTTTTTGTCAAATCTTTTCTTGCTCCCTTACCTCAGTGACTTCTCTCTGGCATGATCATTTGGCTCTGGCTTCTCCTGTCCTCCTGAAGCCATCAATCCCTTCACTGGCTTGGTCCCCCCTTGACATGATCACCGAGCCCCCCCCCCATCGGAGCCCACCAGGAGCAAGGGCTGCCATTCCACCGGTGCTCTGTCTTATAATGTCTGGTGAGGAGTTGTGTGAGAGGAGAACCAGGAGGGCTGGAAAGCCCAGAGTTGGATGTGGTGCTAGGCCTCGAGACCCACCTTCGCCTACCAATGGGAAGGGTTTTTTCTAGTGCTTCCCTCCCCATTGGCCTGGCAGTGCAATGCGCTCCAGTGCAGTGTATGAATGCTCCCATTCACACCCACAGGAGTGCTGCTGCGGCCAAACCCCAACTGCCAGGACCCGACTGCTGGAATGACCCCCAGTCTCCACTAGTGGTCACTAGATGGAGAGTCCTACATCCCTCCTCCCTCCCAGGAAAGGACAGCTGTCCTTGGACGCTAGATCCTTTCCTCCTCTGCCAACCCCGATGACCTGAGTCCGCTCCCAAACTCAGGTCGCTGGTGTGGCATGAGGTGTGAAATCCTGCGCCGCAACACTCAGGGCCACTGGGCTGGCTATTCTCTGGGTAACTTAACGGAGCCAAATGCCCCTTGCTGTATTATGGAGTCTGTCTGCCAGAGTGGAAGTATGAGATGAATGGTATAAGTAAAGATGCCTCTTATTTAGACCCTTTGTGGATCAGGGGAAATGTCCCCTGCAACAAATGAGGGTCTCAGTAATGTTTATCCGTAGTAGTCACATTTACCACTGCAGAGTAAGGAATTCTGTTTTGGGAAGAAAAGCAAGTGTTATTGAAACTGTGTGATTATGGAGATATAGAATTGTACCCCACTTCACAAAAATGAAAGCAAGGAGGAGGCTGACAACTATAGGCAGGGGATCAGTGGTGGGAAAGTTAATGGAATCACTGCTAAATGAAAGAATAGTGAAATATCTTGAGTCTAGTGGGTTACAAGACCCCAGGCAGCATGGATTCATGGGTGGGGGGGAGGTCTTATCAAATGAATATAATATATTTCTTTGCCTGAGTGACAAAGGAATTAGATCAGGGTGGAGCAGTGGATGTGGTTTACCTAGATTTCAGTAAGGCATTCAACACCTTTCCACATAGGAGACTAGTAAGCAAGCTGGGTAGCTTAGGAATGGGTCCAAAGGGGATAAACTGGATAAGAAATTGGTTGGGGGATTGTCAACAGAGGGTGGTGATAAACAGAATTCACTCTGAGGATGGGAGGGTGACCAGCAGGGTGCCTAAGGGATCAGTGCTGGGATTGGTTCTCTTTAATTGGTTCTCTTTAATGTCTTTATAAGTGATGTTGCAGAAAAGCTAGAGGGGAAGGTCTGCCTCTTTGTGGATGACACCAAAATCTGCAATAGGGTGGACACTCCAGTGGAGGTGGAAAGGATGAGCAGAGACCTAAGAAAACTTGAGGAATGGTCAAGGGTATGGCAGATGGGTTTCGATGTGAAAAAGTGCAGAATAACGCACTTTAGGCACAGAAACCCAGAGGCAAAGTACAAAATGGATGGAGTGTTACTGTCAACCAGCAAGCAGGAGAGAGACTTGGAGGTAACCATATTGGATGACCACAAGGTGACCAGGCAGTTTGACAAGGCAGTTAGGAGGGCTAGTGGGATGCTGGGGTGCCTAGAGAAAAGTTTCACCAGCAGAAAGAGGGAGGTGAACTTGCTGGTAAGACCCCACCTTGAATATTGTGTGCAGTGCTGGAGACCACCTCTCCAGAAGGACATTGACAAAGTGGAGGCAGTTGAGAGAACGGCAACTAAAATGGTGCAGGGTCTGCATCAAAGGCTGTATTAGAAGAGACTAAATGAACTCTATGTACATCCTGGAAGAGAGGAGGAAGAGGATGGGATATGATAATGGCCTTTAAATACCTTACATAGGTAAATGAGCTATAGGAGAGAAGTCTTTTCCAAAAAAAAAAGGTGCTCAAGAACAAGGGGGCATGCTATGAAGCTGGAGGGGGTAGATTTAGAAGAGATGTGGGGAAGTACTTCTTCACAGAAAGAGTGGTGGATTTCTAGAATAGCCTACCAGTGGAGGTGGTAAATGTGAAAACAGTTGTGGGTTTCAAGAATGCATGGGACAGGCATAAGGGATTCTCAGTGGAAAGGAATGAGGAAGGGAGAAAGAGCAAGAGATCAAGTAAGGTCTGCCGTGATTCTGTAGGTAGTGACAAAGGGGCAGACTGGCTGGGCCAAGCAGTCCTTATCTGCTGGCAAATTCTATGTTGCTATGTAAGACCAGGGCAATTGGTGAACATGGATCAGAACGAAGATACAAGGGGTGGACCTGGTATCTGGTAAGTCACTGTTACTGTGACTGATAGACCTTGATTCTGACTCCCATTGAGGCACGAGGCAGGCCAACCTAGGTACTGTAGCAAAACCTCATAGTGCAAATGTGTTCTGGAAGGTTATACTCCTTCATTTGACATCTGTCAGAGGCACTGAGTGCTCCCTTCTGTGCCTAAGAGGGATGGGTGTACTCTGATGTTCCTTATCCTGCTCAAGGCTATGAGGAGAATGAAACTGCAACTGCTGTCCTTAAGAAATGTCGCCTACAAGAGGCCCACAGGCATGGAGGGTTGAGATATTTATGCCTTACCTGCTGCCATGCTGGTGACTAGGGTTTGGCAATGAACCTGGACCACTCAGGGTCAGCTGTGGGGTGGAGAAGGACTGAGTGTCCCAATGGATGCTGTCCTCTTCTGCAGTGGGAGGGTAGCCTGCTCTGCCATGTGATTACCACCTAGGTAACCATAGGTGTAGGTGTAGGCTTGAGTAGTGATTCGGAAGGGAGACGCTCCCAGCAGAAGAAGTCAGCATGTTGTGTGACGTCAAGCCACTACACCTCTGGAGCATCTGTGGGACCAAAAAAAGTTGAAAAAAAAAACACCTTGACTGACAGGATGTCAGCTCCGCTTCTTGCAGGCCCGACACCTAAATAATGGGCCAATAGTCCTGCATTTGAGCATAAACACTTCCTGGGAACAGGAGGCCCCGGGACGCTGCCTCACAGGGGGTAATCTTTAGGGGACTTCCAGGGATGATCAGGTAAGTTCCAGGGATGACAGGCTGATGGGGCTGGGAATTGGAGTCTGATAGGGGCCAGTTGGGTGATTGGAGAGAAAAAAATGAAAGATAAAAAAAAGTAATGTCACCTATTGTAAGTAACTGCAAAAGTATTCACTGAGTTCATGTGTAAATATGTTGACCAGTAATTGATGTGGCTTAGAATTGAATGCTTAACCAGCTGGTCAGGGACATGTACAGAACTGTGGTTATGTTGAATTACGCTGAATGTGATAACTGATTGGATTGCTGATTTGAAACTGGGACTAATGGGAGCTGTGGGTCAGAGCTCTGGCCACACTCTTTCTGCTACAGTACCTCATGCTGGGGGCAATGTTGGCATTTTGAAAAATAAGTTTTGCTTCAGTTTCTGATCATAGCCGTTGCCGGGGGGGTTCGTCTGGTTCGAAAGAACACCCCTTTTGAAACTCCCCCTTTTTTTTCATTTGTAAAATTTATTCATCATTTATGTTTATTTTGTGACTGTCACAGAGTGCTGATGCACACATGATGAACCCCAGCACTTTCTCTCTGCATACACGCCCCACCCAATCTGCTGCCAGTCAGCTCCTTTAGTGCCAGTAAGATGACTGGAGCTACTTTGTGAGTCTTTTCTCCGCAATCTCCCCCATGACTGGCTGGCCAACTGCAGCTCACTTCAGCACTGTGTCCATGAGGACTGCTACCCACAAGTCACACTGTCAGCTAGCACTCGAGGAAGATCAAGCATGGCGGAGGCTTACAGACGATGTCTCCAGGACAACAAAAAAGAAGTAGAGGACCTTGACATATAATATTATCAGTCACTGGCAGGTAAATTTTCCAGGCCACTATTGTCGAAGATGTGTCCCTTAATAACTGTATATCAAGGCATAAGCTGTGCAGTTGGGCAAGGGAGCTGTTCAGTGGGAGGTCTGAAGATTTAGAAATAAATTACTTAAATCCTCCTCTATACAAAATGCAAAGTTGTCATGTTTCATATGCCTGTTTTAACTTTTCATAAGCAAAAGAGGTACCACAGTGGAAAGGCAATGCAAGTGTTTGGAAGAGTCTGGCTGGGATCTATACTGCCACCTGACTAATTGTGCTGCTCAGAGAGGTCTTCACTGTGGTCCCATTTTCATTGACATTCAGTTCCACTTTTGCCTGTGTCATTTGTGCCAGTCGCCATTAAAACAAATAAATTCTGATAAATGTTTTCTCCAGATGACCACATGTGTCAGTAGAATGACATTTGTTGCCACAGTGCAGTGTTATGAACATACCCACTATGCTTTTGGAAGCATGGTGGGGTTGGGGGGGTAGGCGATGGTAACTTTGCACTGGGAATCCCCTCGACTGTCAAATTACCTTTCCCCTCACTCCCTTTGTCATGCCTACCACACTGGAGAATGGAGAGGGGGCAACAATCGTAATACCCAATGCTGAACTAAGAATTATGTTACAGATTTTTTTCCAAGCAGGATGCCTGGTATAGAAACATAGAAAATGACAGCAGAAAAAGACCAGAGGTCCATCCAGTCTGCCCAAATTCCCTATAATCCCTGGAACCTACCATTTCTCTAGGGTACTAACCCTCCCCATCCTCTCTCTACTCTCCTCCTTGGTTCTGTTGCCCCCGGTAACCACTATTCCCTTCATTAAGTCCCAGCTCTGCTTGAATTCTCAGACTGTTTTTGCACCCAATTCAGCTGACATACTGTTCCAAAGTTCCATCACACTTTCTGTAAAGTACTACTTCCTCACATCTCTCCTGAACCTACCTCTTGTTAATTTCCATTCATGTCCATGTGACTGCAAATCGGTACTCAGGCTAAATAGTACCCAGCAGTTCACTTTAATTCCTTTAAGGAACTTAAAGGTCTCTATCATATCTCCCCTCTCCCGTCTGGTCTCCAATGAGTACATATTTAGTGCCTTGAGGCGTTCCTCATAGGATTTGCCCTGCTGTCCATGAATCATTTTAGTTACTATGTGCTGCACTGTCTCCAACCTATCCTTATCCTTTCTGAGGTGAGGACTCAAGAACTGGGCACAGTACTGTAGGAGAGGCCTCACCAGGGATCTTTAGAGGGAAAGTATTACCTCCTTTCTTCTGCTATCAATATCCCTACCGATATATCCCAGCATCTTGCTAGCCTTGCTATAGGCCATGTTGCACTGACTCGATTGCTTAAATGGTATACTGAGTTGAGGATGGTGGGGGTTACAGCAAGGGGTACAGGGAGCTCAGATATGAGTAATTTAGACTTGAAATAAGCCACAAAAGTGCACCACAGAGTATACAGTAGCCCATGGTTTCTGGGAGCCTATCAGCCCCAAACCCCTGCCCTAGAAGTAAGCCAGCACTGCAGTAAGTTAGTAGTGTACAATACCCAGCCAAAACAAGCTGCAGACTGCACTGAGGTTCAGTGCATTAGCATTTGATATAGATATATATATGTATATATATATATATATATATAATATATATATATATATATATATATATCTACATACACACACACACACACACACAATCTGAGCCACCCAGATAGTAATAATTGTCCTTAGAGCAGGAGGTGGAGGGGAGCTGACAGATGAGTTATTTTGGTTTAAAATAAGCCACAAAATGAGCCACAGAGCATCTAGCACCCCAAAGCATCTGGGGGCCTGGCAGCCTCCAGACTCCTTACCTACACACCAGTAGATACAGCTGCAGATATTAAAGTTGATAACATAATATATCTGAGACAATGCCTTGGGTATATTACATTAGCAGCATCTTGCTGTCCTCCAGTACTGAATGGATATGTATTCACCCTTCAGCCAACCAGATAATTTTGCTTAGAGTAAGGGGTGTAGGAGATCTAAGATGTGACTTCTTTAGCTTCAAAATAAGCCACAAAATGCACCACAGAGCATCTAGGATCCCATGGCTTCTGGGGTCCTGGCGGCCCTATGACCCAAAGCTTTTTTTAAAAAGTTGCAGACTGCATAAAAAGAACCCCCCCCTTGTGAAAATCCTGGCAACGGCCCTGCTGATCCTGTATCCTTGCATTTACTGAAGAGGTAGAGTACTGGAAATGCAGTAGCAACTGCTGATACAAACCCAAATAAACTTATGGTAAATTGTTAAGTAAGTACTTAAGTAAGTAAATAAGTAATTAATAAAGTTATGGGTCATGTTTCAGTAAATTAATGCCACTCACAAGTTGCCATGTGGGAAAAGACCAGTTTATAATGTAATGCAAATGAAATCTATTTGTGGACCAACAAAGGAGGCTTCATTTACCCCCGGAGCCAAGGGGAGGAATATGATCTAGCACTGATTGCACCGAATGAGAAACCAGTGGGCTTGTCATGAGGGAGCAGTAGCACTGCAGCACATGAGAGATGGAGTGGAAAGTAAATGATCTCTCCTGAAGGGACACAGGTAGCTTGGCCAAGGCAATTCCATCCTGGATGTGTTGAGACTTCATAGACAGTGCCTTGGCAGTTCATCCCTCCAGGGGTGTGGGGAAAATGCCAGACTTGGAACAGTGCAATATATAGGGGTTAGTTCCTGGCAAAATGTTCTGTCCAAAATACCCCTAGACAAGGGAGTCGCCTCTGAGGTTATTGACCACCCGTCATCTTTACAGGGTAAGTTGGTGGAGACAGCATGTAATGGGATTGTTCGACAAATAAATCAGTCGATTGTAATGTAAGTATGCACTACCATAAGTAATGGATAAAAAGAGTAAGGGAAATGTAGGGAGAATTTTTCAGTTTCAATGTTATTGGCAGGACAGACACACTGAGCTAAGAGCTGGTTTACAATTGCGTCCTTTCACAAAACATAACACAAGGTTACACACAGTAGTCAATACACTGAGATGAAAACCACAGATAACAAATATAATCTGGTGCTAAAATGCAACACAAATAAAATGCATATGATATCAGTTCGAGGCTTTAAAGTGAACAGGGTCTGGCAAAGTCTAACACTGGCAAAAACAGTCTAAGTGATTTGACAGGGGGGTAATCTCACAAGATCTCAAGCCAAGGCCCTCGCTCTGTGTTTGTTCAAACTTATGAGACATTAAGATAGCAGTATGAAGAGAGATGGCTTAAGTATTTCTTTGTGTAAGTATTATATCTACCCCTGTTTGTGTATATGTCTGTACATGCCCCTGTTTGTGTACATGTCTGTATATGTCCCTGTTTGTGTACATGTCTGTATATGCCTCCGGGTCACACCTGGAAATGAACTTCGGCTCAGTGTGACTTTCCCGGTTAACACATTTAAAATAAAATAAATAAATAAAATAAATACTAATAGTTCTTTTCTTTTTGTACTTTTTTACTTTACTTTCCCCCTCATTCTCATTCGTGTTCCTTTATCGCTTGTTTTCATGGCTGTTCCTTTGTTCCTCAGTGTCCAGCAATATCTTGAAATGAAACCCTCTCTGGTTCTCAAAAGAAGTAGCAACAATAGTGAAAGGAAAAAAGGCTGCCTATAGGAAATACAAAACATCAAATATGGAGAAGGACAGGGAAGCATATAAAGAGAAACTGAGGGAGGCAAGTAAGGCGATTAAGACGGCTAAAGCCCAGACGGAGGTGAGGACTGTAGAAGAGGTATGGCGAGGCAGCAAGACCTTCTTTTGGTACATAAGGGATAAAAAGAAAGCTAAGGGGGGAATAGTTAGACTAGCAGCGGAGGGCATGGGGTCATAATGTCATGGACAAAACCGCACACACCAACAATGCCGCACACAAATAAGCGTGTGGTAAAATAAGATCAGCACAAGATGCCGACCAGCACAGAAACGCACACACCGGAGCAAAATCTTTGTTTTTGTGGAGGATTCCACCACCCACACCCCCTGACATGATGGACTTCGCCACCCCACACCCCCCCAGACTTATAATCAACTCCGGGGGGTTGTGGACTTCAGGGTGAAAGGAATCCCCAAAGTGGGGAAACTTAATTTTTTTAAATAAAAAGCTGCAATATAGTGGGACCTGTCGAGAACTGAATCGCATCCCTAGGTCTCCGACTCTACCGGAGGCAGGTGCTCTAGCTACTCCACCATGATAGCAGCTTGGCCAGGCACTGCCCCGGTAGCATCCTTCGCATTACAGTATGGCACTGTACAGTGACAGAGGTAGCGGTTCTCACCACATGCTGTAAAACCCCCTGTCACTGTCCAGCCATTTGCACTATTCTATGCACGGTATTCCATGAGTGGCTTCATCCATGCTATAATGACCCGGTACCCAGCAGAGGAAAGAAAACTAGTAAAGGTGGATAGAGAGAAGGCAGAAGTCCAAAATGGGTACTTCAGCTTAGTTTTTACAAAGGAGGAGGAAGGCAGTGGACCAGAGTCAACTAGAAACAGCACCACTGGACTGGCAGTCGATAGAAGCCCCTTCACTGTAGAACAAGTCTTGGAGGCACTAAACAAATTAAAAGTAGATAAGGCCATGGGATCAAATGATATACATCCCAGAATCCTGAAAGAACTGGGGAGGGAGCTGGTGGCACCCCTAGCGGACCTATTTACTACATCACTAATGAGCGGAGAGGTTCCAAAGGACTGGAAGAGGGCATCAGTGGTCCCTCTTCATAAATCTGGGAGAAGGCAGGAGGTGGAAAACTATTGCCCAGTGAATCTTACTTCAGACTTAGGAAAATAGGTGGAATACCTACTCAAGCAGACAAAATTAACATTTCTGGAATGCAGAGCCCAGCGGGATCGTAAACAACAGTGGTTCACAGCAAGAAGGTCTTGCCAAATAAACCTGATCAAATTCTTCGGCTGGGTTTCTAAGGCAGTTGATAAGGGGGGAGCAGTTAATGTGGTCTATAGTTTCTGAACTTTAGCAAGGCCTTTGACTCTGTTCCACACAGAAGGCTGGTAAAAAAGCTAGACTACACGTTGGTGGAGCAGAAGGTGGTAGACTGGGTGAGAAATTGGCTGCATGGTAGAACACAAAGAGTACAGATAAATGGCACATTATCAAATGTGGGGGAGGTAACCAGTGGAGTACCCCAGGGCTTGGTGTTGGGGTCCCTACTATTCAATGTATTCATTGCTGACATTGCAAATGGCCTAGAGGGGAACGTGTGTCTGTTCATGGACAATACCAAGATATGCAACAGGGTGGACCTCCAGAGGGAATAAAGAAAATGGAATCAGACCTAAAGAAACTGGAGGAGTGCTCCAGAGTGTGGCAGCTGAAATCCAACACCAAAAAGTGCAAAATAAGGCACCTGGGAAGAAGCAACCCAAAAAGAGAGTTCTACTTAGATGGAGAAAGACTAGCTGTAACCAACCAGGAACTTGATCTGGGGATCCTGATATCAGATAACTTGAAAGCAGGTAGACAGTGTGAGAAGGCATCTCTAAAGGCTAGTGACATGCTGGGATGAACTGGGAGGGGAATCATGAGCAGGAGGAGGGAGGTGATATTGCCACTGTACAGGACACTTGTCCATCTCCACATGGAGTATTGTGTACAGCTTTGGAGTCCACACCTCAGAAAAGACATTGTTAGGATAGAGATGGTACAAAGACGGGGTGACAAAAATATACAGGGGTTACACCAGATGACATATGAGAACAGGTTATAGGAATTAAACATGTACTTCCTGGATCAGAGGAGGGAGAGGGAAGACATGATTGAGACCTTCAAGAACATCAAGGGTATAAATAAAGTACAGACTCAGGATCTCTTTCATATCAAGAAAGGGAGTAGAACAAGAGAGCATGATCTGAGGCCAAAAGGGGTAAAATTTGGGACCAATGATAGGAAGTTCTTCTTCACTGAGAGGATGGTAGACACCTGGAACAGCCTGCCTCCAGAGGCTGTGGGTGCCAAAACGGTCAGGAGGGTTCTAGAGAGCTTGGGACTGACACAAAGATATCTTTGTTGAGAAGGACATATGGGGGGGGGGGTGTAGAAAAAGATAAACTATGAGCAAACTAGATGGACCTTGCGGTCCTCTTCTGCCATCATCTTCTATGTTTCTGTGTGAGTTTTTAACAAAAATGTGGTTTATGTATGAAAATGCAAAGTCTACGCAATAAGCAAAAAGGACTTCTGGAATAGATGTCTATCCACCTTCCATAACTGTGACCTCTTAGAGACCCAGCAGTTTTTTTCTGTACATTTTAAGCCCTGTGAAAGAAATAATGTGGTCTAATGGTTAGAGCATCAGCATAGGAACCAGAAGATAACAGATACAATCCCCAAGAGAGACAAATACTTGCTGTGTGATATTAAGCAAGTCACATAACTTCTTTGAACAATGCTGACACTACTGTTGCTGCAGACAGGGGGAATCTACTCAGTGGGCAATGAGAGTTATGTAATCCATCGTTTGGGTACCTGTCCACATGTCAGAGTTAAACATGGGATACAAGATGGCATGACTCAGAATATGCAATTTATCTTAATAAGTGAATGGGCGGGAATGTAACTCATCAGTGGCAGAACCACCATTGAGTTATGAAAGTCCTGCCCCTTTACAGGTAATGATAAATGTCATATTCTGTGTGAGGCCATTGTGTGTCCAATTTCTACAATGTATTTTATATTGTAGAGCTTTCAAATTAGTCATTTTAATGACAATTTTACGGTTTCTTTTTGATTTGACTACCCTATTTTGAGTGCAGCAGAGGTCTTTGTGACATCATCAAGCATTGTTCAAGTTGCTTTCCTGTTGGTTAAGAGCTCAGCTGTGACCATCCTAAAGGGATGGTAACTGGTGATGACCCAACACAAATGATTATAAATGATTTATCATAATATCTGATGTTCTGACCATAAAAATAAATAATTTACCTGTAAGGTTTCATTCTCACCAACATATATTGTATAAGATTGACTTTGTAGCACCTTGGCTCATACAAAACACTCTTAGAAACATAGAAATATAGAATTTGATGGCAGCTAAGGACCGTTTGGCTCACCTAGTCTGTCCATTTCCCTACCTAATGGATAAGCTGCAGATCTTAGTTAGCCAACAGCCTACCTCCTCCCACCCCCCCGCTAGAATTGCTTTGTCTGGCCTATGCATTCTTGAATTTCCCCAGTGTTTTTGACTCCACTACGTGCTCAGAAAGGCTGTTCCATGTATCCACAACCCTGTCCATGAAAAATACTTCCTCACATTACCTCTGAGCCATCCCCCCCATCTTCAAATTGTGCCCCCTTGTTCTTGCATATCTCTTTTTCTGAAAGATGCTACCCTCTTGGACTTTGTTGATTCCCTTGAAGTACCTGAAAGTTTCTATCATGCCCCCCCTTTCCTCAAGGGTATACATATTAAGTTCCTTTAATCTCTCTTAGTATGTCTTCTGGTGCAAACCCTGAACCATTTTAGTTGCCCTCCTCTGTACAGCCTCCATCCTGTCTATGTCCCTGTGGAGATGGAATCTCCAGAACTGCATACAGTGTTCCAGATGGGCTCTCACCAACTGTCTGTACAGAGGGCTAAAAACTTACTGTTTTCTACTGGTGATGCCTCTCTCTATACATCCCAGTATCCCACCAGCCCTCCTTACTGCCTTCTCACATTGCTTGCCCACCTTTAGGTCATCTAATATGCCTACCCCCAGGTCCCTTTCCATTTTTGTTATTGTTAGTATCTCACCCACCAATGTGTACTCTGCCACTGGGTTTTTGTTTCCCAGGTGCATTACTTTGCATTTCTTTGCATTGAATCTAAGCTGCCATACATTTGACCATTCTTCCAACTGTGTGAAGTCCCTTCTCATCCTTTCCACCCCACCTTCTGTATCGACCCTGTTGCAGATCTTTGTGTCGTCTGCAAAGAGAGATACTTTTCCTTCCAGTCCCTCCACAGTGCCACTTATAAAGACATTAAAGAGGTCCAGTCCCAGTACTGAAACCTGCGGTACTCCGCTAGTAACCCCCCTTTCTTCAGAGTGGACTCCATTTACTATTACCCTCTGTGTCCTGTTGTCCAGCCAATTTTCTACTCAGGCTATCACCTTGGGACCCACTCCAAGGCTGGCTAACTTGTATATTAATCTTTTGTGTAGGACTGTGTCAAATGCCTTGCTAAAGTCTAAGTAGGCCATGTCCACAGCCCCTCCCTGGTCTACTATTTTGGTCACCCAGTCAAAGAAATCTATTAGATTCATCTGACATCACCTTCCTGCTATGAATCCATGCTGCCTTGGGTCCTGTGCCCTGCTGGCCTCTAGGTACTCAACAACTCTTTCCTTCAGAAGTGATTCCATCATTTTCCCTACCACTGAGGTCAAACTAACAGATCTGTAGTTTCTGCCTCTGCCTTGCTCCCACTTTTGTGAAGTGGAATCACATCTGCCCTCCTCCAGTCCTCAGGTACCACCCCATCCTCCCATGATTTGTTAAAGAGGGTAGTCAGTGGTGTCACTAGTTCTACTCTTAGTTCTTCTAGAATTCTTGGGTGAATCCTGTTAGGCCCAATTGCTTTGTCCACCTTCAGTTTTAAGAGTTCTTTCAGAACCCTTTCTTCAATGAATGGACTGGTATTGACCCCCCTAGCCAGAGTGCTTCTAATGTTTGGTTTATGTACCTCCACCTCTTCTTCTATTGTGAATACTGAGCAAAAGTATTTGCTCAGTATCCCTGCTTTTTCACTGTCACCCTCTGCCCACATCCCTTCCCCTTTATCAAACCTCAGTATCTCTCCCTTGGTCTTTCTTCACTCCCTAATGTACCTATAAAAGGTTTTATCCCCTTCTTAACAGAGTTGGCTGTGTTTTCCTCAGTTTGGACCTTTGCTATTCTGACTTCCTTCCCTACCTATTTCTGCTTTAACTCATATAGTTATCTGTCCTGCTCCTTCAGTGTTTCCTTATATTTCCTGAATGCTGTCCTTTTCTCCTTAACCTTCCCTGCCACCTCTTTTGAGAACTATAGTGGCTTTTTCCTTCATTTTGTTTTGTTGATTTGCTTTACAAGAAGGCTTGTTGCCTCTGCGATGACAGTTTTGATTTTTCCCCACTGTTTGTCCACCCCCTCCTTCTTGCCTGTTTGCTAGTGCTTTTCTGAGGCACTCTCCCAATTTGCCAAAGTCAGCCCTTCTAAAGTCCAACACCCTTGCTTTTGTATGGTTTGACTCTATAGCTGTGTTTATTGTGACCCACACTGTTTGGTGGTCGCTTGTTCCCAGATGGCTACCCACTTCTAAATATGAGATCCTCTCTCCATCCCCATTTGAAAGTACCAGGTCTAAGATTGCTCCCTCCTGAGTGGGTTCCAACACTAGGTGTCTGAGGCATGCCCCATGTAGGGTATCAAGAATGACCCTACTCTTGGATGTGGCTGCAGTAAAGATGCTCCAGTTAGCATCTGGAATATTCAGGTCCCCCATCAACAAATATCTCTCCTTTTTCTGCCATTCTAAGGATTCCTTCTATTATTTCCTTGTCCATTGCTTCTTCCTGAGATGGGAGTCTATAAAAAACCCTGTGCAGCTTGTGGTGCCATTTTCTGTCTCCAGGGTGACATGCAGTGCCTCCTCTCCTCCCTGTTTATGTTTTAGATTTGTTGCCTTGATTCCTTCCCTTCTGTAGAGAGCTACTCCTCCTCCTCCTCCTCTTTTACCCTCCCTGTCCCTCCTGTTGATTGTGTACCCTGGTATGTTGACATCCCAGTCATGGTTCTCTGTGTACCATGTTTCTGTGACTGCCACAATATCCAGGCATCCCTCTTCCATCAAGGCCTCTAGTTGAGGGATCTTGTTACCCAGACTATGGGCATTGGTACTCATCGCCCTTCATTTTTTGATGGCTTTACCATTTTTAGGCCTATCCCTGTCCTTACTACCTTTGCCTTTTTCTGGATTTACCCCTGTTCTGCTCCCTATTGACTTCTCTGCCTTTGTGCCTATTTTGCTAACTACGCTGTTTTGTGTGGGGAAGGGGCTGGGACTTTCCTGCTTCTCTTCAGTGCCTCCCCCCTTGGCTAGTTTAAATGCTTGCCAATGAAGCATTTAAACTTATCACCTAGCATCCTGGTCCCCCTCCTGGATAGATGCAGACCAACACACCAGTATAGGCCTGTATCCCTCCAGGTGGACCCCCAGTCCCCAATGAAGCTGAATCCCTGAGCTCTGCACCAGTTTTTCAACCAGTCTTTGAATCCCATGGTGCACAGTACCCTAGCCTCACCCATGCCATAGACAGATTGCACTTCCGAGAAAGTTACCGTGTGTGCCACTTGTCTGAGGCCCCTCCCCAACCCACAAACTCGTGCTGCACTGCTCTGATCCCATTCTCAGCCAGGCCATTTGTCACTAGGTGGACAATGACATCCAGCTCCCTCCCCTATGCAGCTGCTCCCATGATCCTGAGGATTTTCTTCCTGTCCCTCCAAGCCATGGTACTGTGGAGGCTCATTACTGCCCTCTCCCTTCCCTCTCCCAGTTCTAACCCCCCAACGATTGAGTCCCCCACCAGGAATTGTTTCCTTCCCCTGCGGGGTCCTCTGTCACCCTCCTGAGGGTCTCCTTTCTCGAGGTTCCCAGCATCCTCCTTGGTCTCTGCTGCTGGTGTCTCCACAGAGGAACCACACTCCACCAGAATGGTGAATGAATTGTCAAGAGGAACAACTGGAAGGATGCATCTTTGTTCCACCACCCTCACTCTTCCTGAGCCCACAGTGGTCTAACCACTCCTCTTTCATGGCAACCTTTGAGGAAGTAGTGGTGGCCTGGGTAGTCCCTGGGTAGGGGGAGAAGGTTTTCCAAATCCTTGCCAGGTTAGCATGGAGACGGGTAACCTCCTCCCTCAGACCAGAGAGGTACCTGCAAATAGGGCAGCAACACAGCTTCCAGGACATCTCCCAGAAGACTGCCGCTCCACAGCCAGTGCACTGCACCACAGCCCACATGTCTGTATCCCTTCCTTTTTATGAGATTTTTTGTTTGTTTGTTTTGTTAGTGTGTGCAAGCGTATGAGTGTGTTTACCCCTATTCAATGTTCTGTACCTTTAAGGATATGAACAGGTGTATGTCCTTTGCACGTTTGGGGAACTGATGTCAGAACTCCTGATTTAACAGACATTATGTGCTTGGGGCGGGTGTGGTGAGGGGCAAGGTGGGTAGGTGGGACTAAGCCCATGCCCTCCCAAAATAATCAACTACAGCTCTGACCCACCACTCCGGTGAGTGCCTTCCTTCCTTTCAGATACCTATTTCACAGAGTTTAAATAACAGGTCTAGTCACAAGTGACTGCAAATACTCTCCCAGCTAAATTTCATCCCTGGCAAATAAAAGTTACACTAACAAAAGTCAATCCCAAAAATAGAGAACCAAAACAATGACTTCTACTTACTTACACAGGCCCCAAAATTAAGAATTCAATTCAGTGTACTTCTATTAAATCACCTCATTGCTATAAGGAAGCTGGTGGCTGCTCCCTGTCTTTATTGTACAAATACATTTGGGGAGGACCATAGTAGAAAAATATTTGTGATAAGACAGATTGTCCAGGCTTCTGCATAAGTTAGAAGATGATGAATAGCCTCCCTCTATAGAAGATTGTAAGGCACAATCTCTGGCACAAGCACTTCTGTAACACACTTTGTCATCTCGACAGCCCATGGATGGCTAGGGTGAAAGTAAGTTCTTTTAAAGTCAATTACCTTTTGGTGCCACTTCTGGATCTCTTCAATGGGTGACTGGAAAATACAGTATCACTGTTGCCACCAAAAGTACTGCTGCTGTCTTAACTTACCCTTTTGCTGCATAAGTGGAGGACTAAGGACCACTCTGTATTCCATGAATTTCATGCTATGCTATTAGCGTATCCACTATCTGCGACTCTAGTTGCCCATTTACAGGGGGTGTTTACCCATTTATCAGCCTAAATATCAGTTTTCTTTTATGGGTACTACATGCCCCCATGCCCATAATTTTTCTTTTTAATTTGAAAACTGGGTAATGCAGAGTGATGCGTGTCACTTTGCTTCTGCCACAATTGTTTCTGTACAGTAGCATAGCATGTGCATCTATATTGGCATTCCCTATAGTACTGTGGGATAGGCTGTGTAATAGTACACTGAAATACTAGGGAGATCCCTTGTCCTCCACTCATGCCCCTTTCCCCAGATGGGAATTGTTAAAACACACACTGTCTAATTTCAAATTAATGTCAGATTAGCCTTTTGCATCACCCCCTCCCACCTTGCCTCATGCCCCTCTCTTGATTTTTCTCCTCAGATTCCCTACAACTACTGGAATCAAATGGGTCCGTGAGTACCTCCCCTTCATTTACATCCCTTTCCTCTGCATTGCTGTGTGTCCAGTCTTCTCAGTCCACATGACCTCTGCAAGTGATGCTGCATGTTACTGTAGTGGTGCCAAGAATGATGCCACTGCTGTCTCTACTCATTTCATTTGCACAGAGACAGCATTTGACACATAAACCATTATAGCTAACAAGCCGAAAGTATAGAACCACACTGCTGATGAGTTCTTTCTGATTGAATGATGTTCAGAGGTGCAGAGGAAGGCATGTACTGTCCGGAACTGCCCCTGGATGTTAAATGAGCTGAAGGTTTTTGGACATTTTTGATTTACCTTTGAGGGTAGACTTCCCTAATCATTGCTTTTCTCAGACGACTGCACTGAAGAACCCCTGGTGTCTGGATGAGGTGGTGATGTGTAGCCTTCATCTTCTTCTGATTCCTCATACTGCTCCCCTACATGTGAGGAGTCTGTTCTTGTGTGGTCTGAGTTTTTCTACATTATACACTGCTCTGCTGACTGCTAGTGTCACTTTAAAATGTTAAGGCACTCCTGCTGTTTGGTTATCGTCACTGTGAGCCCTATAACTTTTTTTACTGGCTGCACACTTGACTTTTTTACCAGTGCTCTTAGATACTGATAACCAACCAATCAGGTATTACTACTAGGATATACAGCACATCACTCACCATTTACTTGCTAGAGGGTGGGGAGAGGTGAGGGAAATTTGATTTTGTATCTCGGGGAAAGGGATTATTATTACTAAGAGGTTGCATTATTACAGCAGGTTGTTACTGGAAACTGGGTTTTGAGGGCTGTGGGAAGGAGTTTTTTTCACAAGGGTGGTAGGGAGAGGAGTTTCTGTCATCACAAAAAGAGACAGTTAGGATGAGTGGTGGGGAGGTGGGGGACTTGCTTTTGTGGGTAGGGTACTTGCTTATGAGTGTACCAGTGTCTTTTACTATTAAAAATTGCTGGGTGAAGAGGGGAGCAGAAAAGTGGGCGCCTACTACTTGGATTGTGCTCATAGTCTGTCCTTACTGTTTCAAATTGATACTGCAAAATCAAAAGTATTGTAGAAAGACCTTACCGTTCTACTGGTTCATAAACTGTGCTTTTGAACCATTCAAATATATTATGCCAATGTCTAACACAGACACCTAGCAGAGAGCATTTGGCTGCAGGAAGCAAGCACCAGCATAACCTGCTAAGCACAGTACAGATCACATAGTGTAAGTCACTTTTAACCTAGATTCATGGATTTAGCTGAGTACTCTGTTCCCAGCAGGAACAGGAAGCAGCATCATTGCTGGGGTAGAAGCAGACTGGAGCTACACCATGTGACCCATGGCTACCGATTATAAAGCACCAGGAAGTGGCTCCAGCAACAAATGCAGTGGGAGTTCTTGTTTTGTTTTGTGTGCAGGGCACATTCAGCTACAGGGTACAAGTGCCAGTATACTTGAAGCACAGTGTAAATTATTTTGTAGCCTGTACTCACTGATTTAGCTGTGTACTCTGTTCCAGGAAGAAACAGGAAGGAGCACCATTGTCAGGGTGGAGGCAAATCTGAGTAATGACATGTGACCCAGGGTGGCCAACTGCAGAGCAATAGAAAGTGATTCCATCTACTAAATGCAATGCCACCCACCGTGGCCCATCACACTTGTGTCCCATCATGTTAGTGGACAGCACAAAGGTGGAGCATCTGAATCTGGAGCTTCTGCAGATAGTCTGCACTTTGCAGGGGACTTTGCAGGAGAGATAACAGATCAAGACAGGAAAAAAAACACATTACTGTGTACAGTGTACTGGAATGATAAGCAACAAGTAAGGTAGCTACAGCTTGTAGACATACCGCAAGTGGCAAAGTGGCAGTAGACACAGAGGATAAGGGAAGTAAGGTTAGAAAAGGGATAATAGGAGACATATCTTGAATAAGGTAACAAACAAAGTTCAGAAAAGTGTGTCAGGAGTAGTAGACACCCAGGGCATGATAGGTACAGGTAGGGTGGGTTAGAAAAGGTAAAACAAGAGACACTCTATCTTGGGTTGGATAACAGATAAGTTAAAGTAAGGCAAAAGATGAAGGCAAAGTAAAGCCTGCCAGGATGAAACCTAATTGTGTGGCATTCTGCAGAAAAGTTATTGCAGTAAACAAGGCAATTGCAGTGGGAGATAATACCTTTTGTTATGCAGGAAACTGACACTGTGCTTTATCCTGATGGGCTTCACTGTAGTGGTAAAATGGTTGTAGAAAGGAGGTAGTAAGGTGCAGAGAAGTTTTAATAGACACTATAGTAAAAGAAGGAAAGATCATGGAAGTTGTGCAGTGCAATGAGTATGGGGCCGTAGTCTTTCGAGACACAATTTGGAGATGGAGGTGCTGCCCCATTTGTACTCACCTCTCTGGGTTGACAGCAGAGGTTGCTGGACTCTGGGCCAAAATGGAAAGGGTGCAGAAGACCTTCTGCCAAACCCAGGGGCCACAAAGTCTGCCACCATTCCCCCAGAGGATGCCTAGATAAAGACTGAGCGGTTGGACCTTAGTAAGCTCCAGAAGGATTGGGGGGGGGTGTAAGGGTGCATATTCCTCAAGCAATACAACTACAGAATTCCATTGTCATACTGGTGGAATGGGGAATCCAAGAGGAGGCACCCATTGCAGTGGGAAGGGAAGAACTGAGGGTCATCAGAAGGAGATGTCCCAAGGAATGAGGAAGAGACCACCAGCTGAGAAGGAAGCCGCTGCTGGAAGGGTGACTTTATTGTTAGAAGGTAGACATGGGAGCCGGGGGGGGGCATGAAGTACCAGAGAGATGCTTCAGCTGGGAGTGATGGATTGTATCTAGAGGATTGCTAGGGCAGCAAGAGATGGGAGGGAACTAGAAATAATTGCCCACATAGGGACAAATTACCTGGCAAGGGACAGGGTTAGCGGTAGTGCAGAGTAATTTCATGGAGCTGGGAAGGGGCCTCAAGCAAGTGACATTCATGGTGGATTTTTCCAAGGTATTACCTGAGTACAGCTGGGGAGAGGAAAAGGTACTCCACACCAGGGCATTTACATAGAAACAGACAATGGCAGCAGAAAAAAAAACAAGGTCCTTTCAGTCGGCACAATTTCTCTAACAATTGGTTGAAGGCATGGTGCAGGAAAGAGTGCTTCAGTTACAGCCGAGTCAGCCATAATACAATGCAATATCTTGTAGTAAATGACAGGTCACAAAATACTGCAGTAAAAAAGGCAGTATTGAATTACACTTTTCTCTGTAGCATACCATGTCCCCTCTCCTACCCCCTATTTCTATACTGTTACTTGAACCCTAACCTGCTCACAACTATCATTCTAATTCAGCAGATCACTTTCCTTCAAACAACCAGAAATAGTTTGTATATATTCTGAGTTTATTAAAGGAATGACAATAGTAAGTATATACCACTATGTGTAAAAATTCATAGCCATTGAACAGGAACTGTACATCTGTATTCATCTTTGCTGTATTGTATAACTAATCTTCACATGTCTATGTATATATACATAACTTTGTAAATGTCTTTTGCTGTATGTAACTAATTCCGGGTTGCCCCTAAAAAAGGGACATCTCCTCTCAGATGGCTTACACGGTCATCAAAATTCAAATAAAAAAAGCACATAAATACTGCAGCATTTTGTGATGTACTGCACTATTACTGTACTGCATCCTGGCTGGTGCTGGTGTACATTGGAGATGGGTGGCCAACCTGGAAGGATATAATGAGTTTGGTGAGTCAGCCTGCAGTCTTCCAGGAAGGGGATGATAGTCCTTAGTTGGAATCTTAAAAGCTACTTGTATGAACATTTCAAGTAACCAATGGGGGTTTAAATCCAAGGGTGGCAAAATTGCCCACAGGATGACTGAGCATAAGGGAGGGAGGGAGGGCTAGAGGAAGTGAACTCCACTAGAACAGTGGCACAGGAAGGCAGGTATAGTGACAAAAGGCAGGGCAAGATGGGGGTATAAAGCAGGTAATAAGAATAAAGAGGAAATAGAGACAAGAAACACAGAACAAAAAACAGAAGAGGTGGGTCAGTGGTATTGTCAGGGAGCAGCACAGGCAGAAAATGGGGGAAGCAGGGAAGCAGGAGGGAGAGAGTAAGGAGTGGGGAACCATATGTGCAAATGCAAGGAGTCTGGGAAATAAAATTCAAGACCTGGAAGCCATCATGGTGGAGTCTAGCCTGGATTTGGGGGCCTAATGGAGTTAGTGCACTAACCACCACAACTGGGATATTACTGTAGTAGGCTATCCTCTGTTCAGGAGAGACAGGACAGGAAAGAGGGGGGAGTTGTACTGCATGTGAGGGAGGGAATCAAGGCCATGAAGATACAGGGACACCAGAAGGAAATGGAAGGGCTGGAGGTACTCTGGGTCATCCTGGAATCAGGCTCTTTGGCCACTACCCATACCAGGGTGTTGTACAGACCTCCAGCACAGGGGCAGAAGTTGGATAAAGACTTTTGGAAACCATAGTCAGAGTGGCAAGTAAAGGTGAGATTGCTAGTTGGTGACTTGAGTCTGCCAGATGTGGAGTGGAGCCTTACAACTGTAGCTTCAGCAAGGGCAGGGACATCCTTAACTCCCTAGAAGGGGCTTTTTTTCAGGCAGATAGTCAAAGTACCCATAAAGGACAGGGCAGTGCTGGACCTGGAGCTTACAAAAAGGGAATGCATTGCAGACATCTTAGTGGGCAGTCCTCTAGGTACCAGTGATAACCATGCAGTGTGGTTTAGTATAAAGATGGGAACAGACCCCATGAGGACAAGGGTCCTGGACTTTAGGGGGAGAAAAAGAAAGAAATGGGGGTGTGCCTCAGAAAACACCATGTGGGGGGGGGGATAGTCTGAGAGGTGTAGAGGTGCAGTGCAGAAAAATAAGGGAGGACAAATTTAAGGCCACCCAGGTTTGCATGAAAGAAGTGAATAAAAACAGAAGGAAAAAGAAATCTTTATGGTTCTCTAGGGAAGCGGCAAAGGTGCTGAAGGTTAAAAGGGTGGCATTCAAGAGGTATAAGGAACACAAAGGGAGGAGGACAGGGAAGTATACCAAGTAAAACAGGGGGAAGCAGGAATGGCAGTGTACACACATACACTCTGGAAGAGAGGAAAGTGAGAGGGAACATGATAAAGACCTACAAGTACTTCACAGATGTTAACAGGGTGCAGGAGGGGAGTCTCTTTCAAATGAGTAAGAGCATCAAGACTGGGGCATTCAATGAAGCTGAAGTGGTGGGAGTATAAAAGGGATGTGAGGAAGTACTACTTCACTGAGAGGGTGGTAGATGCCTGGAACAGAAGTGGAGGGGGTACAAACATTGGAGGACTTCAAGCATGCATGGGAAAGACATAAAGCAATGTCAATGCAAGGCAGTGAAGGAGGAGGGATGGTCGCTGGAGACCAGTTTGGGCCTGCAGAGACAGATTAGGCAGGGCACATCTGGGGAGACTGGGTGGGCCAGCTGGTCCTTTTCTGCTGACAAATTCTTTGTTTCTGTGTAAGAAACTGACAGCAGAAAAAGGCAAACAGGTATATCCAGTCTGCAATTATACCTGCCTATCCTATGAGACTGAGCCTACCAGTGGTCACTCATCTTCTCTCTCTTCTTTTATCTCCACTCATTATCCTCCCCCCTCCCACTAACCCATGTGTCTATCCCACCTGTACTTGAACCTTACCTCTGATTTTACACAGACCACTTTGTTGGGCAATGTGCTTCACCTGTACACCACCCTCTCTGTATAAAAGTACTTCCAGTGATCCTTTCAAATTCTGCCTCATCAGCCATTTTATATTACAATACCCTTAGTGTTTGGGTTTGCACCGAAGGTGAACAGTGCACTGCGGTCCACTTTTTATCCCTTGCAGCAACTTGAATATTTCTATCATGGCCGCCACTTTCTCCTGGTTTCTAGTGAGCGCATTGTATGTTTCATCAGACTTCCCTTTTAGCATCTAGCTGCACCCGAATTATATTGGTAACCTTTCTCTGAAACAATCCCACCATTTCCCTATCCTTCTGTGAGGATTCCAAAACAGATCCTAGTACTCTAGGTGGGATCTCACCAGCGATCTGTACAGGGGCAATATCACTGCCTTGCATCTACTGCTGATCCCCTGCCTATGCATCCCAACATTCTGTAGGCCTTGCCTTTGGCTTTATAACATTGAGCATACTATTGTAGGTTATTAGATATAACAAGCCATAGATCTCTTGTTTCATTTGTGTACTCCAGTATCATTCCTCCAGAATCCTGTTCTCAGGTTCGTTGAGTCTATGTGAATAACTCTGCACTTCTTCTCATTCTACCTCAACTGCCATACTCTGGACCACCTTGTGCACAGTATGAACCACAGAAAATATGCAGCTACTAACAGTCTGTTAAGGGCAGACAGCTCTCATCCATGACACCTTATAAAATCGATACCATATGGACAATTCATATGCATAGCACAGTGGTTTAAGGCCCTGCACTGCAAATCAGGTGACATTCAGCAGCCCAGACCTGGGTTTAAATACCACAGCTTCCACTTACATACTGTGTGATCCTGAGCAAGTCAATTAACTTCCTTGTGCTCCCAGGTCGCGTCTGTAAAAAAGCTTTCAGCTTAGTGTGCTAATTCTGGTTAAACAACTCAAAAAAAAAAAAAAAAAAGAATTTGAAAACAGTCTTTGGAGTTGTATAATAGATTCTTAAAAAGGGGCTATGACAGACCAACACTGGATTCAGCTTTAGAAAGAGCTATGAACATGGAAATGAACACTTTAATTCATGCAAAGAATAAGGTACAGGACCATAAACAACCAGTCTGCTTTATTACCAAGTACACTAGAGCAGTAGGGCAAATAGGGAATGTTGTCAAGAAGTACTGGCCCATCCTTCTGAATGACACTACTCTGTCAAAAGGGTTAACAGAATTTCAAGAGTAACTTTTTCCAAAGCTGATAACCTTAAGGACAGATTAGTACACAGCTACTATGTAGAACACAAACCAGAGACAACCCGGAGACAATGGCTTCCCCAACCCCCCAAAGAAATGTATGAATGTGGAAATTGCAATGTGCCCTATTCACAAAGGGCCAGGGTGGCTATGCATCATGTAACTCAGGTTTATAGCCACCCCGCACCCATTAGTGCCCACTGTGCCCCCTTGGCGGCATTCACAGACACTGTACACCCCTCCACACACTGGATCCCCAACTGAGCGGGGAGCTATGCATGTGGGCGGGCCGGGAACTCCGTGGGAGGTGTGTGCCAGCACTCTGCACCATTCATGAAAGTATGGAGTGCCGTATACAGGGGCCAGTGGTTATGCATCTGGAGGGCAGCCGTAATGGATATGCGCCCCCTCTAGATGCCTCTGCTGGACTTGCTGTTGCAGGCAGAGGGTCATCAGACCCACTCCAGATGGTGCTGCAGGTGTCGGGGGACAGAGATTGGGCTGGGGGCAGGTGGCTAGTAAATGCCCCCCTGGCAGCATGACTGGCAGTATGCATGCCCCCCTGCAAGATAGCGCTATACAGGTGCAAGCGATCTCTTGCAAACCCAGGTAGGGCAGCTGACTGGCTGCCAACCCTGGTCCACAATCCTGCTCCCGTGAACCTCTACACCAGGGGCCGGGGACGTGGAAGGGAGTTTGTTGGGGACTGCTGCTTCATGAATGCAGTCCCTGCATGGATCTCCCAGGGGTGCAGAGCTGCACACACCGTTACATGTGAGCGCTGCACATCTTTGTGAATAGGGCCCAATATGTGCAAATTTTGATGCCAAAGTAAAAGATTCCACCTAGAGGGGTATGATAAAAAAGTAGAGATTAAAAGCTTTCTGAATTGCAGCAGCTCTTATGCTGCATGTGCTATATGGTGCCCACGTAAATTGCTTTATATTGGATGCATCATCTGACCAATCAGACAAAGAATTCAAGAGCGTATTTGCAATATACAAGCTGATATGATGAACAAACCACTAGCCAGACACTGTTTGGAGAAATACAACAGCAGACCTGAAGGAACCCAGTTTATGACTATAGAATCCATAGCTAGGTTACCCAGGCATGGAGATAGACCCAACAAATTGTTGCAACATGAAAGTTTTTGGATCTTTAACTTAGGAAGCCTACAGCTGAAAGGACTAAACACAGCATGGGACCTGAAACCCTTCCTTAAGAAAAACAAATGATGCAATGTCGTCAGTAAATGTTTGTTTACGGTATGAATCTGATGTGGCTTTGTTAATCTAATATTTGTTTATTCTTGTTCTTATGTATTTATTTTATTTATTTCAATCTAGGATTACAATACCTTTGAGCCGAGGCTCTTTTACAAAGGTTCCACGTCACTGTGTGCAACAGTCATCATTTTTAGTTGCAAACATATAATCATTGACTTACAGACATGTAATAACCAGTACAAAGACTTGAGCTATGAGCAAGACAATGGAAGGAGGGAGGTGGTGGGGAGGGAGTGAGGGTAGGAGATCGGGGAGGAGGTAGGGGGTAAGGGGGTATGAGAGGTGGTTGGGGCGGGGCAGGAGTGGAGATATGGGGGGAGGTGGGTCAGGGTGGGAGACAGTGCAGCCAGGGGGCCTTGTCAAGGGAATATGACAGGTAAGGTGCTAGGGGTGCAAAGACTGATTGTAAGCACTGTGTGCTGGAGCATGTGCAGCTGAAACAGTGGAAATATTAAGATGGGCAACTGTGGGCAGATGTTCTCTTTCTCTATGTCTCTATCTTTTGCAGAGCCACCTGATATGGCTGTTAGTGACCTTGGAAATTGTAGATCCCTAATCCAAAATGGAGGAGAAGAAGTTTGGGTGATCACATATCCACAAATACATGACAATCTGTAACTTCCTCACCTCTTCCACTCAATGTGACTGCCTCTCCTAAGTAACTGCCTCCTCATTTTACCCTAGTCAAAAGTGACCTGTAACCTCCCTTAGAGCTCCACTTTTTTGGCACCAGTTTCCCCCACTCTCACCCCTTACCCTCCCCCTACACCACACTGCCTCACCCACCCCCTCCTCTCTCTAATGGCACTTTCAGATATGGGGCCCTCCAACCCATCCACCTCGTACATTTGCTACCCACCGACAATGGCCCTTTAGCCCGCCTACTTTTTCCTGACTCCCTCCTACCCTATACTAACTATATACTATTCATCCTGAAACTTGTCTGAAGCTGGCTTATGTTGTCTCTCTCCATTTTTGGCTGTATAATAAATGCTTAGACATCTTTGTGTTTTTAAGACTGTAACCATTTTTGACCTTTGTATGTGTGTTACCCTATATCCTTTGATGTGGAACCTTTGTAAATGAGCAGTTCCTGCTCAAAGGTATTTGTAATCCTACAGTTTAATGAAATAAAAAAAAATAAAAATAAAACTTCACCACTCTTGGCACTTTGCTATACATTTCAACTTGTCAGATATCTAGTAGAAAATGAGTGAAATAATGTATTATCAAAAATCACGAAAAATGTTAAATGCTGTCTTGTATTTGAATTTTATAGGTTTTCTTATATTAAATTTAAAGTTTTTGATACTTGTTTTATATAGATATTTTGAAATTTGTTTACTTGATGTTGTCTGTCAACACTGCTCGAATCCCACTAGAGCCACTGTATTCTTTACTAAGAAATACATGTAATAAATTGAAAGGAACTTAAGGAGGCAGCAGGGAGCTATTTAAAATGATATAAAAGGATGATAGCTCCACGTAAAATAAACCCCCTAAGGAAGACACAGGGGTTTTAGTATGGCCGTTGTTCACACTACGTCTTGTATAAGTACATGCAAATAAATTGGGAGTATTGTTGAACGTAAGGAACTGACTCCTGGAATTGCTTTCAACAACTCTAGTGACAGTGAGTGCTTTGCTGACTTGCTTATAACCTACAGTTTCTAACCCAGGTGGTAGGTTTCTCCACCTGCACCCATGTCATCCTGTTTCTTAATGTGTCTTCCATGCAGGACAGAGTCCAATTCTTTACTAAATTCCAGGTACAGTGTATCCACAACCTGGCCTCTGTCAACAGCTATTGTAACCAGTCAAAGTCAAACAAGTTTGTCTTGTAAGCTCTTCCCACCATGAACCAATGCTTCTTACTGTCCTGTAATATATTTACATCCAGAAACTCTATCACCTTTCCCTAATAATAGAATCTTGCATCTCTCCCACTGTTGAGGTCAAGCTGGCATGCTGGTTGTCTCTTGAGTCATACCTACTACTGCTCTTGTGTAGTGAAACTGCCAGCTACCCACCAATTGTCTCGAACCTCTCCTGTCTCCAGTGAGAAATTGAAAAGTCCATCAGTGCTGCTGAGATCACTTGGCACATCTCTTTTAATACCCTTGCGTGCATCTGTCTGGACCTGGGGATTTGTTAAACTTTAGCGACCCTACCCCCCCAATTTACCATCTTGCCCACTAGAACCTCCATGTCCATATCCAAACCTCCCTCCTGCCTGAGCCAGATCCTACATTGTGGGAGCAGCCCATTCTTCTCTATTCTCTACTGCAAATATAGAACATAAGTACTGTTCAGTATGTTTGCTTTACCATTATCACTTTCTTCCCATTCCACTTTCAGCCTGACAATCTGTTCCATGTTTTTTCATTGCTCCATAACGTAGTGCAAGAAAACTTTATTCCGCTCTTTCTTTCCCTCAGTTATTTTGAGCTTTATTTTGTTGACCAGGTAAGTGCACTACACAAATCCTGCCTATTTTCAGGCACAACCCAGGGAAGGGGGATACAGATGAATCCAACTGACTTTGAACCAGATTAAGCTGTTGGTGGTATTTTTAGTGAATGAGGGAAATTTGGCCAGGACACCGGGGAAATTCCCCTACTCTTTTCAAGAAGTGCCATGGGATCTTTAACATCCACCTGAACTACCACCAATACAGGCAGGTGGGACCTCAGTTTAACATCTCATCCAAGAGACAGCACCTCAGAAGTGCAGTGCTCCTCTCCTACTGCACTACAGTGTCAGTACTGGGATATTAACCCAAGTGCCAAATGTGGGAACCGAACCCACAGCCCTCTGATCTCCCGGCCTCAGAAGTGAGTGTGCTACCTACTGAGCCACTGACACTGCTTGGCTTCCTCTTTTACCTTCCTCACTATCCTGTAGGCCCCCTACAGGTTATTTAAAAGCACCTCCCTGTTTTCAACTGTTTGGTTGGCTGTGTAATGTTAAAAGGTCACTGTCTTCTTCCTTATCACTTCTCCTTCTCTTATTGTTCTTCCATACCTTCCTTATACAGAGGTTAGTGATCTCTTCTAACCCTTTGCTCATTATAACTCACTTCCTGTCTACCCCAACTGCAAGCTTCACCCCCCTCCAACTCCATGTATATTCAAGGTTAGAAAAGACCAGAACATCAAGGAAAAGTTGGACTTAGAAATGGTTAGATTTAATATGTTTCCTTTGATCTTGAAGAGAGCAAAAAGCTTAGAAAAGCTACAATGATATTGGCAACTGGATTTTCCTAGAGAAGGAAAGATCATTAATAAGTTTCAGTCTAAATTTTGCTGAGGTATGGCAGTAGCTTACTAAAAATGTTTCATGCAGTTTAGATTTCCTCAGATAAATATCAGACCTTGGGGGATTGATTCTGCAACCAATTGTCGTGAAATGATAACAAAAATGGGATGTCTTGAAAGCCAAATATTTTCTTGGATAGCAGATTACTTGGATTTTGTACTTTCTGATCCAACATCCAATAGGAGGTTGGATTCCAGATAGGATTGTAAAAAATCGGACCAATCCGATCTGAGTATTGGCACCCCCTCACTCTATGCTGTCTGTAAAGCAAATCCCTGGTGTCCAGTGCCACAGCCTCCCTCTCTCCACTCCCTGCAAACTGTTTGGAATCTAGTGGGACCATCATTCCTTGCCTATGGTAAAACAAATACACTCGTGGAGCCCACAATAATATCGTGCAGTGTCACAGATTCCTGCATAGCAAAGGGATTAACAGCAATTAAAATTGCACTGTTTCCTGCAGTGACTCTGCAGAATTCTGCAGTATTCCATGTTGCATCCTGGTTGCCTCCACTGTATATATATTACTTAACTTATTGCAGGATTGCGGTCGTGCTGAAGTGCTGCTTGCTGGCTCTCAAGCACTGAGAGCATGAAGTTGTTTTATTTCCCTTTACCATCTTACAAAAATTTTAGTTGTCATTTTATTCCTATCAGAGTAACTCTGCCCAGGAGAGTTAATTTGGTGTGCATGTGCCTGGTCAGTAGTCTCCGGCCCAGTACCTAAAATGCTACGGCAAGGTCTCTATTTGATAGGGTTTTAGTTAGGGCAGGTAGTGCTAGGCAGGGCACTGGAGTGAGATAGGTTAGGAGGCAGCTTCTTTGTTTTCTAGAAATTACGGCCTGCAAGCCTCTTATCTGAATTCTTGTATTCTCCCGAGAGGCATCAAGACACTGAGGTTGCTGTTGCTTGGATCTTCCAGCGGCTGCATCTCAGTGGATTTGTCCCATGACGCCAGCAAAGACTGAGGAGTTATTTCCAGTAACCATCAAGGAATGATTGCTTAGCTGTGTTGTCCTGCTTTGAGGGTGCTGGAGTGGTGTTTCTCAGACTGTACTCTACCTCTGTTGGCTTTCCAGCTGAACAAAGACCAGTGACAGGGGCTCCGGGGTGAACTGAGGTGCCACTTAAACATCTCACAAGAGGGCCAAAGGAACCACAGTGTTGTTACTGTGGTCAGATCCATCTTCTGTGGATTTCCAGTGAATGAAGACTGGTGACACGGGCTCCAGAGTGACCTAAGATGCCTCTTAAACATCTTACGAGAGGGCCAAAGGAACTGTGGTATCATTGCTCAGCCAGACCGGGATCCATCTTCCGTGGCACATGGACATTGAGGGTGCCTTCCATCATGGTTTTCCTTTCTCTGAGAAATTTCTTGGACTGCCGTGGAGTGGAATGTGTACATGGAGCCAGCAAGAACTGTGGCCACCTGGGTGAACATAGAAGGGTGATGTCTCCTGACGTCTTTTGCTGTTTTTCGGAGGAGGTTCACTTAAGTGGCCGGTGGTGTCCTGACAAGGTAACTTTTCATGCTTCCGACTGACTGGAGTGAGAGAGAGTGACCCTAAGTCCTTAGGATTCTGCACATTTTCGGGGGCCATATGGGTGACAGTTGCTCCTTGCCCAACATAGAACTGGGGTTGTGAGAGGGCCCTTATATTTCTATAGACTAAGCCTTGGAACATTCTTCGGACTAATTTTGGATTATTCGTATTTTTGGTGTTACATATATGGGTGACAGTTGCTTCCTGCCCAGCATAGAATTGGGATTGTGAGAGGGCACTGACATTTCTATAGACTGAGCTCTGGAACAGTTTTTGGACACATTTTGGATTATTCATATCTTTGTGTTATTTATCCTGTTGTGTAGGGTTATTATTCTAAGTCCTGCAGGCTGCTGTCTTGGAGAATTGAATTGCTGCTATATGTCTGCCTCCTGTTTCTTGGGGTGGGCTTCTTTCTGGGTTTTTGGGCAGGTGTGGGGTTTTTAGGCAATTGTGTGCTTGTGTAGTGTGGTTGGCTATGAACACTTGTATTAGTGAGTATGTGAGGGTGTTTGTGTAATATAGTAAGGATTGTTGTGGTTGTGGAACATTGTTGCTGGTCATGATGTGTTCAGAGAGATTTGGAGGCCTGGGCCGGGCTAGGATTGTATAAAAGGTGTCCCAGCTGCTCGATCTGCATCCTTTCACTGACCTCCCTGTGTCCATCATAACTGCTTATCGTTGTTGGGAGGTTGGAATTAGGAGGGGCAGCATTGATCGGGCATGGCGGGGCACCTCAAACACGCTTGTGGGGGGAAGGATATGGGTGGTCAGGTGCAGAAGATGCCCTGGGGTTTATTGGGCTCAAAGGAGAGGCCAGATGTGTTTGGTACCCATCCTCAGGGTTCCCACCAGACTGCGTGGGTAGGTAGTCAGAGGGGCTACACTGTCCATCAGTCCCCTGAGGGCAGTGCTTTGTAATGCCAGATTGATCAGAAACGAGACTGCAATTACAGTGAACTTGGTTTCTATGGTTGAACTGGCTTGCATCACAGAGACCTGAGTGGGAGACAATACTGGTCTGGTTCTAGAGGCCACCATCCCTCCTGGGTACTCTGTAATGCACTGCCCCAGAGTAGAATGCAGGAGCGGAGGTGTGGCCATCTGTTTTAGATCTGAGCTGGGCTTTACCATGCACCCAGTGGGAAGACCGGGTTCATTTGAATGTGTGGCTATTCATGGGGGCCTAGGTGCACAATACAGGATTCTCCTGATTTACCACCCCCCCAGGGGTGGCAGGAGAATTCCTGCAGGAGGTGGCAGATTTCGTCATCGGTGAAACGTTGTAAACATAGAAACATAGAATTTGACGGCAGATAAGGACCGCTTGGCCCACCCAGTCTGCCCATTTCCCTACCTGATGGATAAGCTGCAGATTCTAGTTAACCAGCAGCCTACTTCTTCCTACCCCCACCCCCTTGAATTGCCTTATGACTGTCCCATGCATGCTTGAATTCCACCACTGTTTGTGACTCCACAACCTCCTCTGGAAGGCCGTTCCATACATCCACCACCCTCTCTGTGAAGAAATACTTCCTTAAATTACCTCTGAGCTGCCCCTTCTAACTTCAAATTGTGCCCCCTTGTTCTTGCACACTCTTTTTTTGAAAGATGCTACCCTCTTGGACTTTGTTGATTCCCTTGAGGTACTTGAAAGTTTCTTTCATGTCCCCCCTCTCCCTCCCTTCCTCGAGGCTATACATATTAAGCTCCTTAATTCTCTCTTCATATGTCTTCCGGTGCAGACCCTGCACCATTTTAGTTGCCCTCCTCTGGACAGTTTCCATCCTGTCTATGTCTTTGCGGAGATTGGGTCTCCAGAACTGCACGCAGTACTCCAGATGGGGTCTCACTAGCTGTCTGTACAGAGGGACAATAACTTCCTGTTTTCTACTGGTGATGCCTCTCCCTATGCATCCCAGTATCCCCCCAGCCCTCCTTGCTGCCCTCTCACATTGCTTGCCCACCTTTAGGTCATCTGATATGACTACCCCCAGGTCCCTTTCCATTTTTGTTGTTGTTAGTAACTCACCCCCCATTGTGTACTCTTCCCTGGTTTTTGTTTCCCAGGTGCATTACCTTGCACTTCTTAGTATTGAATCTAAGCTGCCATACATTTGACCATTCCTCTAACCTTGCCAAGTCCCTTCTCATCCTTTCCACCCCACCCTGTGCATCAACTCTGTTGCAGATCTTTGTGTCATCTGCAAAGAGACATACTTTACCTTCCAGTCCCTCTGCAATGTCGCTTATAAAGACATTGAAGAGGACTGGTCCTAATACTGAACCCCTGCGGTACCCCACTACTAACCCCTTTTTCAGAGTGGACTCATTTACTATTACTCTGTGTCCTATTCTCCAGCCAATTCTTTACCCAGGCTGTCATCTTGGGACCCACCCCAGGCTGGCTAACTCTATATTAATCTTTGTGTGGACTGTGTCAAATGCCTTGCTAAAGTCTAGGTAGGCCATGTCCGCAGCCCCTCCCTGATCAACTACTTTGGTCACCCAGTCAAAGAGATCTATCAGATTTGTCTGGCATGACCTTCCCGCTGTGAATCCATGCTGTCTTGGGTCCTGTGCCCCTCTGGCCTCTAGATATTTAACAATTCTTTCCTTCAGAAGTGATTCCATCATTTTCCCTACCACTGAGGTTAAACTAACAGGTCTGTAGTTTCCTGCTTCTGCCTTGCTCCCACTTTTGTGAAGGGGAATCACATCTGCCCTCCTCCAGTCCTCGGGTACCACCCCATCCTCCCATGATTTGTTAAAGAGGGTAGTCAGTGGTGTCACTAGTTCTACTCTTAGTTCTTTTAGAATTCTGGGATGAATCCCATCAGTCCCCATTGTTTTGTAAACCTTCAGTTTTAAGAGTTCTTTCAGAACCCTTTCTTCTGTAAATGGGCTGGTATCAACTTCTGTATCCAGAGTGTTTCTACTGTTTGTTTTGGGTACTCTTCCTTTGTAAATACTGAGCAAAAATATTTGTTTAGTATCTCTGCCTTTTCACAGTCACCATCTGCCCTCCCTCCCTCCCTTTATTTAGCCTCACTATCCTCCCTTGGTCTTCCTTCGCTCCTGATGTACCTATAAAAGGTTTTATCCCCTTCTTAACTGAGTTGGCTATCTTTTCCTCAGTTTGGGCCTTTGCTGATCTGACTGCCTTCCAGCTTCCTTTTGCTTTAACTGATACAGTTCTCTGTCCTGTTCTTCTGTGATTCCTTGTACTTCCTGAATGCTTTCTTTTCTCTTGAACCTTCACTGCCACTTCCTTTGAGAACCATAGTGGTTTCTTACCTCATTTCGTTTTGTTTATTTGCTTTACACAAAGGCTTGATACCTCTGTGATGGCAGTTTTATTATTCCCCATTGTTCTGCCACCCTCCTTCCTGCCCATTTGCTAGTGCCTTCCTAGGCACTCACCCATTTGACAAAGTCAGCCCTCCTAAAATCCAGTACCTTTGTCTTTGTATGGCTTGACTCTATTGCTGTGTTTATTGTGAACCATACTGTTCGATGGTCGCTAGTTCCAAGATGGCTACCCACTCTACATCTGTGATCTCTCTTCATCTCCATTTGAGAGAACCAGGTCTAAGATTGCTTCCTCTCGAGTGGGCTCCAATGCTAGTTGTCTAAGGCATGCCCCTGTAGGCATCTAGAATAACCCCACTCTTAGAAGTGGCTGCTGCAACTGCACTCCAGTTAACATCTGCATATTCAGATCACCCATCAGCAATATCTCCCTTTTCTGCCATTCTAAGTATACTTTCTATCATTTCCTTGTCCATTTCCTCCCTGAGAAGGGGGTCTGTATACAACCCCTGTGCGTATTGTGGTGCCATTGCCGGTCTCCAAATTTACCCACAGTGCTTCTTCTCCTCCCTGTTTACCCTTTTGTTCTGTTGCTTTGATTCCTTCCCTTATGTAAAGAGCTACTCCTCCTCCTCTTTTACCCTCCCTGTCCCTCCTGTAGATAGTGTATCCTGGTATGTTTACATCCCAGTCATGGTTTTGTGCATACCATGTTTCTGTGACTGCCACAATATCCAGATGTTCCTCCTCCATCAAGGCCACTAATTCAGGAAGCTTGTTGCTCAGACTACGGGCATTGGTACTCATTGCTCTCCATTTTTTTGATGGCTTTACCTTCTGTTGCAGCATCCCCCACTGACCTTTCTACCTTGGTCTTTTTCTCATTTAGTACCCTGTTTTGTAGGGGGAGGCTCGGATTTTCCTGCTGCTTATCAGTGCCTCCCCTCTTGACTAGTTTAAAAGCTTGCCAATGAAGCATTTAAACCGATTGCTCAAAAGACTTGTTCCCTTCCTGGACAGATGCAGACCATCCTGCCAGTATAGGCTGGTGTCCCTCCAGGTGGAACCCCAGTCCCCAATGAAGCCAAACCCCCTGTGCTCCACACCATTTTTTCAACCATTCATTAAACTGCATGGTGCAAAGTACCCTTGCCTCACTCATGCCATTGACAGGCAGCACCTCTGAGAAGGATACTGTGTGTGCTACTTGTCTTAGGCCCCTCCCCAATTCTACAAAGTCCTTCTGCACTGCTCTAACCTCATGATGAGCCAAGTCACTTGTCCCTAGGTGGACAATGACGTCCAGCTCAGACTCCCGTGCAGCTGTTCCCGTGATCCTGAGGATGCAATTCCTGTCCCTCCAAGCCATGGCACCAGGCAGGCACCTTACTTCAGTTTTTCCTGCTCCTCCCAGTTCTATCCCCCTAATAATTGAGTCCCCCACCAGGAGCTGCTTCCTTTCCTTGTGGTGTCCTCTGTCTCCTTCCTGTGGGCACCCTTTATGACAGCTGTCCTCAGCCTCCTTAGTCTCCTCTGTGGGTGCATCCATAGGGGAGCTATGCTCCCCCAGAATGGTGTATGGATTGTGGAATGGAACAACTGACTGGGTGTGCCTCTGTTCCACCATCCTCACCCTTCCTGAGCCCACTGTGGTCCAACTGCTGTGTTTTATTCACAACCTTTGAGGTAGTAGTGGTGGCTCTGGTGCTCCCTGGATGGGGGAGGTTCCCTTCCTACCATCCAGTGTGGCCTGGGGGAAGGTTCTCTACTACTGTCCAGCATGGCCTGAAGATTGGCAACTTCCTCCCTCAGGGCAGAGAATTGTCTGCAAATAGGGCAGCATCTCAGCCTCCAGAAAGACTCCTGGAAGACTGCTGCCCCACAGCCATTACATTGTACTACTCCCCACATGTTTATCTACTTTTTTCTGTGTGTGTGTGTGTGTGATTGGTTCGTTATATAGAAATATATATATTATACAATGTGTTTGCTTATATTGTCAGTGCAGTGTGCTAGAGAGGATATGACAGTGATATGCACCTTGCACTCTTGAGAAATGATGTCAGAACCCCAGGTATAAAGGAACTATTTCCAGGGGTGGGTGGGGTGAGGGTGGGTAGGGGTTGGGCCTTAACTGTGCCCTCGCAAAACAATCAGCTAAAAGCTCTGACCCAGCACTGCGATGAGTGCCTTCCTGTCAGCAAGATGCCTACACAACAATTTGACAGAGAAATAACCTGCTAATCAAACAGAAAAATCCAGACATCCAACTCAGACACAGGTAACCCTCCCCAGCCCCAAAACAGCCTGGTGGTTTGTGCTCTGAAAGCGGTCAGCCCCAAAATAAGTCAGCTGTGCTTTACACTCTTCCTGCACTGAAAATCTTAAGTATTAAGCCAACTGATTGACTAGTGACACCTGTGATGTAAGCAGGCCTTTCACTGTAGGCAGGATGCTGTCTGATTCCAATTCACAAAATCTTTCAGTTAAACCAGGGATATAAACTTAACTACTCAGCCAGCAGGACACTTTTAAAATGTTGCAAAAATATCCCTCTAAATCCTAAGTCTCAACCCCAACAATCAAGCAAATTCAGTTGTATCTCATTCCCTCTGGTTATAAAATTACTACACTTTTAATGGAATCCTGCAATTCTCTGCTTAATGCCAAAAAGGAGAAAAAAAATGAAACTCTTTGTAGAAAGCGTAGCTCCCCTGTTTTACAATATTATGCCTTACCAAGTTTCCAGCTCCTAAATAAAGTTACAGTTTGTTCTTTGCAGTGTTGCAAGGCTCTCAGCTTCAGACAAATCAAAAGTCAGACTGACTCAGATGTTTAATTTTGGGGGATTTCAATGTTTGGGCCAATGATGAAACATCTAGTCTTGGTTACAACCTCCTCCCGACTATGTCATTGCTGGGTCTGTCACAAGAAGTTTCTTCTGTGACCCATCAGGGCAGCCACATGTTGGAGCTGGTTTTCTCACTGGGGCTTGAGACAAATGATCTCAAGAATGATTGGGTCATTTGGTCTGATCATTGCACAGTGGAGTTCTCATTCGGGGCTCCCCTTGAGAGCCCTCCCCCTGCTGAGATGCTCAGCTACCACCCTTTGAGGGTTTTCTGGTGGTGGCTGATCTATCTAGTGTGGGCAATGCATGCATGGAGGATGTGTGTCTGTGGCAGTCACCACCCATAATATGGCGATGTGTGTCACGCTTGACTCTCTCGCATCAGTCGGTGTATGACCCAAGTCTTCTCACTTGAGGTCCCTTGGTTTAATGGGGACCTCAAGGCGATGAAGACTATGGGTTGGAGGGTAGAACACTGCTGGCAGAAGACCAGGCTGGAGGTGGACAAGCTTGCCCTGCATGCTCACTATTGTAAGTATCAGGGGGAAATCAACCATAAGAAGGCAGAATTCCTGTCCAGGGAGATTACTGCCAGGAGGAACCGACCAACTTTGCTTTTTTGGACTGTAGCCAGGCTGTTAAACCTGGCCTGTCTGCAACTGAAAAAGACATTTTCAAATGAGTTATGTGAGGAGTATGCTCGGTTCTTCTCAGAGTGTCTGGCATCCAGCAGAGAATTTCACCAGTGAGCTATGTCATGACTGGCAGTGATCGCCTTGAGCATCTGGAGAGCACTCCATCTGGTTGGGGTGAGTTTGGACCTGTGGAGGTGGCCAAGGTCATTGGGGTTGCTTCCAAGCTGAGGCACACATATTGTGAAATGGACCCAGTGCCGACGCGTTTCTTGATGGGATGCACTGACGCCATTGGCCCAGTGTTTGCCTTAATTGCCTGGTGCTCTTTGTTGGAGGGGGTTTTCCCTGATGTCTTGAAAGAGGCATTGGTGAGACCCCTTCTGAAAAAAACATTGTTGGACCCTGATGTCAAGACAAATTACCATCCCATCTCCAACCTCTTTTTTTGGGCAAGGTTGTAGAGAAGATTGTGGCACTTTAGCTTGAGGAGCACCTCCTGGCCTATAATCTATATGAGCCTTTAAAATCTGGGTTTTGGGTGAAGCATGATACTGAAACAGTGTTAGTTTGGGTGCACAATGACCTTCTCAAGGTGAGAGATCGAGGGAAGGGGACAATTCTCATTCTCCTCGATCTCTCCTCAGCTCTTGACACGGTGGACCATTGTGTGTTACTTGGCCACCTGAGGGAATTTTATGGACTCACCGGCATGGTCATCTGCTGGTTTGAATCCTATCTCACAAACCAAAGGCAAAGGGTAGTGATGGGAAATTTCTCCTCTTCCCCTGGCCTACTCTCTTGTGGAGTTCCCCAAGGATCAGTCTTGTCACCAATGTTGTTTGCCATGTACATGCTACCCCTGGGAAGGCTCATTAGGATGTATGGCTTGAGTTTTCATTGCTATGCCGATGATATCTAGCTATACCTTTCCTTTGCCCCTGGAACATTGAATGCAGTGAAGGTGTTAAATACCTGCCTCGCTGAAATCAGTGACTGGATGACCTCCAGCTGGTTGCAACTGAACCACAATAAGATGGAGGTACTAGTTGTGGAGTCGAACAGTGGACGTGATAGGTTGGCCATGGGTGCAGAAACAGGATTATTTCTAGGATCTGTACCTTTGAAGGCCTTCTCTGGGGTGCAGAACTTGGGCATTATTTTGGACAGTGGTCTGACGCTTGAGGCTCAGACGTCGGCTGCTATCCATGTCAGCTTTTACCATCTGAGGAATATCTCTAGGGTTAGGCCCCTAGTTCATCCTCTGGACCTCCCAACTTTAATGCATGCCTTCATGATAACTAGGCTTGATCACTATAATGCACTCTACATCGGGGTCTCTGGGGGTACCCTTCGCCAGCTTCAGCTGGTACAAAATGTATCTGCCAGGCTGTTGACAAGGCAATCCAAGTAATGTCACATCACCCTAGTGCTGCGGGAATTGCACTGGCTGCCAGTCAGGTGGAGGGTCCTCTTCAAGGTGGGTTTGCTCACCGTTAAGTCCCTACATGGATTGGGCCCTGGCTACCTGGCAGATTTTCTTACACTGGCCACCTCAGTCCACTCCCTACATTCCTCCTCTAGGGGCCTCCTGGCAATTCCCAGGACGAGGTTAAAAATGGCCAGCGACAGAGCTTTTAGTGTTGCTGGCCCCATCCTGTGGAATTCACTTCCACCATCGGTAAGGGAGGCCCCTTCAGTTGAGGTATTTAAGGCCCACCTCAAGACCTTCCTGTTCACTTAGGCTTTCCCTGATTACGCTGTATGACATCTTTTGCCTGACCACCATAAAGAATTATTCCTGACCTTTCATTTTTCTTTAGTTAGTTGTTTTTCTAATTCAGTATTTCCGATATTTATTATTTATTGTTGTATTAGTGTTTTGTTATTGATGCTGTGTTTTTATTGCTGTATGGCACCCAGAGCCTCCGGGATTGAGTGTCTTTTAAATAAAACATGCCTTGCCTTGCTTTACTGCATCTCTGGTGTCCAGTGTGCCACCCACTCTCACATTTTCACAAAATTAAATGAATGGAAGAGCAACGCTGCAGCATGTATTTTTAATCTTGCTGTTTGTGATAAGGGTTAGACAGCAACTGTCTGAGGAGGAGAATAGAAAGCTGGGCCATTCACAATGGGGGGCATCAGGGCAGGGCGTTCCACTGGAGTATTTAGTATACTAGTCAGGGACAGGGTGAAGAAGTGGGAGCCACTGAAAGCTGGGGACAGGGGACACAGGAAGTTACATAATGTTATACAACTATTGGATCCTATTCACAAAGGCTATGCAGCCGTATGCACGGTGCATAAGTCCCTCATATAGGCACATACATGCTGAAGCAGCATATGCAGCTACCACGCGGTATGCATGAACCATGAGAAGTGGTGTGCGTAGCTGCGCCGAGCATAGCAGCACACCATGGTGGATACACAGCCATGCAGGGGCATTCCCGCATATGCCACACACACAGGCTGCCATACACGCATGCATAATAAGGATAATAATAATTTTATTTTTGCTTAAGCACCTTTCAAGATGATGTACTATACATTGAAATGGCGCATCATGTACCCGCATAGGTGATACGTGGTTTGAAAGCAGCTGTAAAGAGGCCAACACACTCCACACACAGCAGGAGCATCCAGCAAAGTGTGCTGTCATGGGGACAACCATGCCTACAATGGCAAACCACAATGGACACGTATGCAGCGATGCACAGCACGGTGTAGATGGCCATGCATGTGCCCAGAATGAACCATGTGTACCACACGCCGGTGTGACAACAACAGCAAGACTGCAGGCCTAAGCACAGCATGCATACCAACTGCCAGGCACAACTGATGCCACATGCCCAGCATGGCATACAGTGGCACACAGGCTACACCCACGGCAGAGTCAATACAAGTAGCGGTCACAGAAACATGAACAGCCCAACACTCACAACACAGACAGACACACACACACACACAAACACACACTCACGCACACCATGCCAGGGCGAAAAATGAGGCACACACAGGGCCTTGCATTGAAATGCTTTTAATGGCAGACAACATTACAATGCCTGCACAGGGCAACACAACAGCAGGGAGGGGGGTGGGACAGGATGGGGATACAGGGAGTCCGAGTCCGTCCAGCTCAGTCTGATGAATCTACCTCCTCCTCCGTGGCCACCTCCGGGCTGGTTGATGTGGTCACCTCCGGTGGAGGGGTTGTATCAGTGAAATCATGTTCAATTCGTGAAGTCAAGGTGAATTTATCGAAGTGCTCCACACGCCGGAGTGGGAGCACTTCTGCACCATGGGGCACGCAAGTCCATTGACAACAATGACTTCACGCCACTATGCCTTCCCAAGCCACTACTCCGCAGATCTTAAGGCGAAGTACATTGAGAACAATGTACTTTGCCTCACTTTGCCTTGTTTTACGCTCCAAAGGCGAATTTTGCAGTGATTCATGGGATTTCAGATCACATGGGCTCTAGATTGTTCTGCACAACCTCAGTTTTGAGTAGTGTGTGTAGGAAGCTGTAGGAGACAGTCTGCTGTGAGAGCTCTCTGCAATTCAAACCTTCTAAAAGCTGTTAAAAAAGCCTTATTGAGTAATTTCTTTTCTCAAACTTTAGTTCATCACTTGTAGGAAACCCACCTGTGCTCATATTATTGAGCGTTTATTGTATGTGTGTGGATTTTGAATGTTTTAATGTACAGCATTCAGTCTGTGTACTGACAAACACTGGAAGTGTGCTTTGGGGGAGGGGCATATCTGTGGTGAAGGTAGATTAACTTGGAGAAAAAGACTGTTCTTTCTGTTTTGGTGATATTTTTCTTGTATAACTCTGTCAATGTACACACAGTAATATTTCCTATAATTCTTGAAATTTTCTTGCTGATTGTTGTGGTGTAGCAGTGCATAATTTTAGTTTGTTTAAAATACGTGGTTATATTACTGAAGTTTTCAATTTGCTGCGCATTACTTAGTGTGTGTGTGTGATGCATGTCATCAAATCAGACAGCTTTTATTGTGCCACATAGTAAATGCAGCAATGTGAACCTTCTATCCACTGCAACTGCGTGATTTATTTACTTCTTTGTGGTATCTTTACTGGTACTAGTATTAGACTGACTGTTACTGCAGTAGACTGCCCCACGGCCTGCTCCAACTGGCAAGGTATTCTTTCCAGATTTGAATTTCTGACAGTGAGCACTGGTTAAGTGTTGTGCCTTTGTATCTTCATCTCTTCAGTGTGCAGTGCAATCTTAATCTGTCTGTGCATTTGCATCTCTTTAGGGCTCAATCTCCATCTGTAACTTAAGTCACAGTTGTTTCTTTGGCTTCCCTTCAGAGTACTGGACTGGTGTGGTTCATATTTCTGCATGAACATTGTACTCATTAATATGAGTTTTTAAGTCAGGGCCATTATCATGAGTCACTCATGATACAAATCACGTTCTTCATCATCACGGTCACAAATGCAGTCACGATTCACGATCATGTCACAAATCACAAAATTAATTTTTTTTCTAGTTACTAGGATGTATTGTAATCCTGTTTTGTAGTATCTCTCCAGGCTGAACCACCCCACTACTGTACTCATTAATAAGAGGTTTTTAAATTGGGAAGTTTTGTTCTACAGCTCATCGGGGAAGTACAGCCATAGGCATTCTCGTTCCCATACAGTTTCATACTGGTTATCTCACATCGAATCACATTCTTCATCATCATGGTCACAAATGCAGTCACAAATCACAATTCACAATCGTGTCACGAATCAAAAAATTCATTTTTTTACTAGTTACTTGCATGTACTTAAGCCTGTTTTATAGCATCTCTCCTGGCTTCACCCAATAACCACCACTGTACTCATTAATACGAGTTTTTAAATTGGGGAGTTTTGTGATACAGGCTCAGCTCATTGGGGAAGTACAGCCATAGGCATTTATGTTCCTTCCTGTACAGCATGTGAGTTACAATACTACAAGTAGTGGTGGGGAAAGAGGCCCCAATTCGCTCCACGAAGTGATTCGTGGAGTAACATGGAATCAGCGGAGTACTCCGCAATGTGAAGCGAAGTACTTTGCGTCATAATGAGGAACGTGAAGTCCATTGAAACCAATGACTTTGCATTATTCTACCTTCCCCAAATCACTTCTCCACCAACTTTAAGGCGAAGTACATTGAAATCAATGTACTTCACCTCACTTCGCCTTGAAATTGAGCTTCAAATGAAATTCTGTAGTGATTCATGGGATAGCAGGTCACATGGGCTCTAGATTAGTCTGCACAGCCTCAGTTCTGGCCTGGAAAGTGTGTGTGTAGTGGTAGCTGGAAACAGTTTGCTCTCAGAGCTCTGCGATTCAAAACTTCTAAAAGCTGTTAAAAATGCCTTTTTGAGTCATTTTTTTTTGCTCAAAATTTAGTACATTGATTGTAGGAAACCCTTCTGTGCTCATATCATTGAGTGTTTATTGTTTGTGTGTGGATTTTGAATGTTAATTTAGAACAGTCAGTCTGTGTACTGTGAAGTGTGCTTCGGGGGAGGGGTGTATTTGTGGTGTAACATAGAAACATAGAAACATAGAATTTGATGGCAGATAAGGACTGCTTGGCCCATCTAGTCTGCCTATTTCCCTACCTAATGGATAAGCTGCAGATCCTAGTTAACCAACAGCCTACTTCCTCCTACCCCCCACTAGAATTGCCTTATGTCTGTCCCATGCATTCTTGAATTCCTCCACTGTTTTTGACTCTATGACCTCCTCAGGAAGGCTGTTCCATGCATCTACAACCCTCTCTGTGAAGAAATACTTCCTCACATTACCTCTGACTCATCCCACCTCTATCCTCAAATTGTGCCCCCTTGTTCTTGCATGTCTTTTTTTTGAAAAGATGCTACCCTCTTGGACTTTGTTGATTCTTTTGAGGTATTTGAAAGTTTCTATCATGTCCCCCCTCTCCCTCCTTTCCTCGAGGCTATGCATCTTAAGCTCCTTTAGTCTTTCTTCATATATCTTCTTGTGCAGACCCTGCACCATTTTGGTTGCTCCCCTCTGGACAGCCTCCACCCTGTCTATGTCTTTGCGGAGGTGGGGTCTCCAGAACTGAACACATTACTCCAGATGTGGTCTTACTAACTGTCTGTACAGAAGGCCAACAACTTTCTGTTTTCTACTGGTGATGCCTCTTCCTATGCATTCCAGTATCCCCCCAGCCCTCCTTACTGCCTTCTCACATTGCTGGCCCACCTTTAGGTTGTCTGATATGACTAACCCCTGGTCTCTTTCAATTTTTGTTGTCAATATCTCACTCCCTATTGTGTACTCTTGCCCTGGGTTTTTGTTTCCCAGGTGCATTGCTGTGCACTTCTTTGCATTGAATCTAAGCTGCCATACATCTGACCATTCCTCCAACCTTACCAAATCCCTTTTCATCCTTTCCATCCCACCTTGTGTATCAACTCTGTTGCAGATCTTTGTGTCATCTGCAAAGAGACATACCTTCCCCTCCAGTCCCTCCGCAATGTCACTTATAAAGACATTAAAAAGGACCAGCCCCAGTACTGAACCCTGCGGCACCCCACTAGTAACCCTCCTTTCTTCACTGTGGACTCCATTTACAATTACCCACTGTGTCCTGTTGTCCAGTCAGTGTTTTACCCAGGCTACCACCCTGGGACCCACTTCCAGTCAGGCTAATTTGTTTATTAATCTTTTGTGCTGGACAATGTCAAATGCCTTGCTAAAGTCTAGTTAGGCCATGTCCACAGCCCCTCCCTGGTCTACTACTTTGGTCACCCAGTCAAAGAAATCAATTAGATTTGTTCGACATGACCTTCCTGCTGTGAATCCATGCTGCCTTGGGTCCTGTGCCCCACTGGCCTCTAGGTACTCAACAATTCTTTCCTTCAGAAGTGATTCCATCATTTTCCCTACCACTGAGGTCAAACTGACAAGTCTGTAGTTTCCTGTCTCTGTCTTGCTCCCACTTTTGTGAAGGGGAATCACATCTGCCCTTCTTCAGTCATCGGGTACCACACTATCCTCCCACGATTTATTAAAAAGGGTAGTCAGTGGTGTTACTAGTTCTTCCATTAATTCTTTTAGAATTCTGGGGTGAATCCCATCAGGCCCCATTGCTTTATCCACCTTCAGTTTTAGGAGTTCTTTCAGAACCCTTTCTTCTGTGAAAGGACTAATATCACCCCCACCCATATCCAGAATGCTTCTATTGACTGGATTAGGTATCTCCTCTGCTTTTCCATTGCCCAACCACCTTCCTCTTTATTCAGCCTCAGTATCCCTGCCTTCATCTTTCTTTGCTCCCTCACGTACCTATGAAAGGTTTTATCCTCCTTCTTAACCGAGTTGGCTATCTTTTCCTCAGTTTGAACCTTTGCTATTCTGACTGCCTTCCCCGCTTCTTTCTGCTTTAACTGGTACAGTTCTCAGTCCTGCTCCTTCTGTGTTTCCTTATACTTCCTGAATGCTATCTTTTTCTCCCTTACCTTCCCTGCAACTTCTTTTGAGAACCATAGCGTTTTTTCTTACGTTTTGATTTGTTTATTTGTTTCACACAAAGGCTTGTTGCCTTTGTGATGGTAGTTTCGATGTTTCCCCAATGTTGCTCCACCCCACCTTCTTGCCTGTTTGCTAGTGCTTTTCTGAGGCACTCTCCCATTTTTACAAAATCAGCCCTCCTAAAGTCCAGTACCTTCACTTTTGTGTGGCTTGACTCTACAGCTAAGCTCTCTCCTTCCCCATTTGAGAGTACCAGGTCTAAGATTGTTCCCTCCTGAGTGGGTTCCAAAACTAGCTGTCTGAGGCATGCCTCCTGTAGAACATCGAGAATGGCCCTGCTCTTGGATGTGGCTGCAGCAAAGGTGCTCCAGTTAACATCTGGCATATTCAGGTCACCCATCAGCAATAGCTCACCTTTCTCTGCCATCCCAAGGATGCTTTCTATCATTTCCTTGTCCATTTCCTCAACCTGAGACAGGGGTCTGTATACAACCCCTGTGCGGATTGTGGAACCATTTCCAGTCTCCAGGGTGTCCCACAGTGCCTCCTCTCCTGCCTGTTTACCCTTTAGTTCTGTTGCTTTAATCCCTTCCTTTACACAGAGAGAGATACTCCTCCTCCTCTTCTTCCTTCCCTGTCCCTCCTGTAGATTGTGTACCCTGGTATGTTGACATCCCAGTCATGGTTCTCTGTGTACCATGTTTCTGTGACTGCCACGATATCCGGGCATCCCTTTTACATCAAGGCCACCATTTTGGGGAGTTTTTTACCTAGACTACGGGCATTGGTACTCATTACCCTCCATTTTGTTCTGGCTTTATTTCTTTTTGCCCCATCCCTGTCCTTACTTCCTTTGTCTTTTTTCTCCATTTACCCCTTTCCTTATCCCTATTGACTGTTCTATCTTGGTGTTTACCTCACTAACTACCCTGATGTTTGGGGGGGAGGCTAGGATTTCCCTTCTCCTTTTCAGTGCTTCCCCCCTTGGCTAGTTTAAATGCTTGCCAATGGAGCATTTAAACCTATCACCTAGGATCCTGGTTCCCCTCCAGGATAGATGCAGACCATCGCTTTTGTATAGGCCTGCATCCCTCCAGGTGGAGCCCCAGTCCCCAATGAAGCCAAATTCCTGAGCTCTGCACCAGTTTTTCAACCAGTCCATGATGCGGAGTACCCTAGCCTCATCCATGCCATAGACAGGCAGCACTTCCGAGAAAGTTACCATGTGTGCTACTTGTTAAGGCCTCTCTCCAACTCCACAAACTCCTGTTGCACTGCTCTGATCCCTTTCTGAGCCAGCTCATTCATCCCTAGGTGGATAATGACATCCAGATCCCACCCCCTTGCTGCTGCTACCATGATCCTGAGTATTCATTTCCTGTCCCTCCAAGTCATGGCACTGGGCAGGCACCTTACCTCCCTTTTCCTTCCCTCCCCCAGTTCTACCCCCCTAACAATAGAGTCCCCCACCAGTAGTTGTTTCCTTCCCCTTGTGGGGTCCTGTGCCACCCTCCTGTGGGTCTCCATTGTGGAGATTCCCAGCATACTCCTTGGTCTCCACTGTGGGTGCCTCCATAGAGGAACCATGCTCCACCAGAGTGGCAGATGAATTGTGGAGAGGCACAACTGGAGTGATGCGCCTCTGTTCCACCACCCAGGTAAATTAACTGGGAGAAAAAGGCAGTATTTCTGTTTTGGTTATATTTTTCTTGTATAACTATGTTAATTTGCACACAGTAATATTTTCAGTAATTCTTGAAATTTTTTTGCTGATTGTTGTGGTACAGCAGTATATAATTTGTTTGTTTAAAACATTTTGTTACATTACTAAAAGTTTTCAATTTGCTACACATTACCTGTAGTGTGTGTGTGTGAGTGTGTGTGCGATGTGTGCCATTAAATCAGAAACCTTTTATTGTGCCACAGAGTAATTGCAGTGGTGTGAACCTGCTATCCACCGCACCTGCATGAATTATTACTGGTAGTGGATTGTTACTACCGTGCACTAATCCCCCAACCAGAAAAAGGTATTCCTTTCCAGATTTGGATTTGTGACTTGTTGTGAGCACTGGTTAGGTGTTGTGCTTTTTTGTATGCATCTCTTGAGTGTGCAGCACAATCTTAATCTGTATGTGCATTTGTAGTGCATCATTAATTCTGGGAGACTTTGCATTTCTTGTTACATACTCATTTCACTTCGTTAGCACTGGAGGAATTTTCTGGACACAAGACAGCAGCATTTTGGGGATGCACATTAATTCTGGTGACTGTGTGTGACCACTGCATGCATGACAGAGTGCGCCATTAATTCTGGGAGACTTTGCATTTCTTGTTATGCTCTTATTTCACTTTGTCAGCACTGGGGAATGTTCTGGACTCAAGACAGTAGCATTTTGTCAGCACTGAGGAATTTTCTGGACACAAGACTGTAGCATTTTTGGGATTCACATTAGTTCTGGTGACTGTGTGTGACTACTGTGTGCATAACAGAGTACGCCATTAATTCTGGGAGACTTTGCATTTCTTGTTGTGCTGTCATTTCACTTTGTCAGCACTCGGGAGTTTTCTGGACACAAGACAATAGCACTTTGGGGATGCACATTAATTCTGGTGACTGTGTGTGTGGGGGGGCTACCAATATTGTTGTCACTTCACCTTAATTCGTGTTAAGGTGGAATGACAATGCAAAGTAATAATCACAAGGCAATGTGAGCCTTTCATATGGGTCACTCTGTGTAGTGAAGCAAAAACGCGAAGTGCCCACTTCACAGGCACTTCACCGGCAGAATTTAAATTCACTGCATCTCTAGTACCAGGCACCTGGTGGGCCCATGGTAGTGCTGCAACTACAAAAGCAGACACAGAGAACATACATCAGTACCCTCAAAGCCGGTCAGGCCACTTATGCAATGTTTGAGACACACACACACACACACAGAGTACCAATGGCCACTTACCTGCAAGGGGATAGTACTGGCCCACGGCTCCCCCTCATCATCCCTGTACACCATGTCACCTGTGCTTTACCACAGGTCAATCTGCAGTGGGATGTCATGAGGCAGCCTCCAGCTAGGAGTCACTACTACTGCAGGTCCCAGTCCACCCACCTCAGACAGCTCCAGCACCAACATGGCCTTATGCCTCCAGGTCCCCTGTAAACATGCACAGGTAGCAACAGTGAGATGCACACTCAGAGCACTGTCCCCCTGCCCCAACAGGCACAGAGCTGAAACAGTCAGTGAACAGGCTGTAGTACCTACCTGCCACCATTCTGTGACCTCCCATATGGCCCCTGCTGGAACACCATCCTGATAAACATCCATTGCTATCCAATACAAGCACTGTGGCAGGGCTAGCCTGCCATGCATCTTGCCCTGTGACATTGGTGGAATAGCTGCCACCATGACTGACAGTGCAGTAATGGTGTTCCAGTGGCCAGCCCACCCACACCACATGAGCACGCCATGACTTGTAGGACACCACACAGCATGAACAGGACACATTTGTGTACCTGCAATGACACTGTGGGGTCACAGAAAGTGTTACAGGCAGTGGTAGTGTGATGTGCCCAGGGGCACTTCTACACATGGTCCTCCTAGTGGATGCCTTGGCCGAGTGCCATGCCCATAAGCGGCGCTGCCAATAGGTATTTAGACCACAGCTAGTGGCATGGAGCCTTCACATCACTGACATCTTGCAGCAGTACTGGATTGACCATGACACATTACAGGTCATCTGTGAACTTGTGGAGGATGCCATATGTCCTAGCACAATGTGCTCCATGGCCATGTTTGTGGTGACAAAGGTGCTGTGTGCACTGCAATACTATGCCACGGGCACCTTCCAGAGAGTGATGGGAGATGTGACAGGCATGAGCCAGTTTTCCATGCCTATACCAGGTTACCGATGCCCTTGTGAGCCACAGGCATTGGCATATCATGTTCCCCACGACCGAGGTGGAACTCAGGGCCAACGAGGGTGCATTCATGGACAGGTTTGGCATGCCAAGCACTGTGGGTGTGATAGACTGCATGCATGTACCCATCCTCATACTGTCCATGAATGAGGAGGCCTACAGAAACCATAAGGGGTTCTACGGCATCAACTGCCAGGTCGTATGCAATGCAATGGGCATCATCACAAACATCCCGGCATGGTATCTGGAGTTGTGCCTTGACTCATACATTTATTTATTGAAGATCTAGGATTAAAACCTTTGAGAACATGCTCATTACATGGGTTCCATGTCAAGGTAAAACAACACGAGATATAACAAAATTAACAAAGATTTACATAGTAACAGTTAAACCATACAACTAAAGAATGCCAACAATGCGTGGGAATTTATTAAATAAATAAACAGAAGAATGGCAGTACAATAAAACAAACAGGATACATCATTAAATACTAAAAATTGAACCAAGCTTAAAGGAAAAGAGGAGGAGTGAGAGTTTAGCACTGACAGAGAGACAGCAGTGGGAGGACAAGCTGCTGGAGAAGGTATGCTACTAGAATCAGCCCAGGAGTGGGCCTCGTCATGTGTGATGTCCGAAATAGCTGGGGAATCATGGTTGTGCAGGGTGGCAAGCCAAAGCTAATTTGAAGGTAGGAGGTAACCTAGAGGCGCAGTTAGTTAGGGGTAGAGAAGTCCAAAAGTAAGGTGGCTAGTAAGAAGTTAGAGGGTAGGGGATTAGAGCTGACAGTGTGTTCTGGTGTGGTGTTCTAATGGGGGGTGGAGGAGGTGTCGAGGGAGGTAGAATGTTCATAAGGGATAAGAGAATAAGGAGGGACATAGGATGATTAAGGCAGGGATGGGGAAAGAATAAAAGAGCAGGGCAGGGGGCAGAAGATGATGTGTGGTTAGGCTGAGGCAGGTAGTCTAGGCTCTTGTTGGAAACAGCTGCAAAGAGCATTAGCAGCCAGGTGGGTTCTTAGCTCCCATTTGAAGGTGCCTAACTTTGGTTTAGTAGTGATGCTTGTCAGCAGGTTGTTAATCCATTTGGGTGCTTGGTGGGCAAAAGCTTTCTATCCTAGAAAGGTACGGTATTTGGGGACCTTGAAGCCTGTACTCCGTGAGCTTCTTGTGGGGTGAGCACTTTCATATTGGGTGAGGAGCATCTGGACACCAGTGGCTTTTCTGGCTAGCAAGCAGGTCTGGAACTTAAGTCTGTCCTCGAATTGAAGCCAGTTGGCACTGGCATACAGATCACAGGTGTGAATAAATCGCTTGGAACCGGTGGAGAGGCGGCAAGCCTTATTTAAGACAACTTTAATGCATTTATGGGCAGAGTCCATTGCTACCCCACAAATTACAATTCCATATTCAAAAAGGGAGACAACAGAGCTGCTGATGGCCAGGTTGAGAGCTTCAGGGGTAAGACTATGCTTATACCTATAAAAAAGGCTGATACACATATTGAGGGTCTTTACAATATTATCAATGTGGTTGATGAAAGACAAGAAGCAGTCAACTGTAACACCCAGGCATTTAAATTGCTGTACATGGTCCAGTGGCGCACCATCTACATTCGTAATGGTGAGGGGGAAAGTTTGGTGCCTGTTCTGTGGACTAGAGAATGTCATAGCCTTAGTTTTTTTTATAGTTCATTACAAGTTTGTGATCTTTGAATCATCTCTCAACTGTGGTAAAGCTACTCTGTAATGAGTGCTCCAGGGTAGAAGGGTCAGAGCTATTGGAGAATAAAACTGCATCATCTGCATAGAACAGAATTTTGCAGTGACAAGCATGCGGGAGTTCATTAAAGAATATGCTAAACAGCAGGAGACCCAGTATTGAGCCCTAGGGAACACCACAGCCAACAGGTCTGCTGACAGATGGTACATTGTTAACCCTGACTTGCTATGACCGGTTCAAGAGGTAGGACTTGAACCAAGCAACTGTGTCATTAAAAAGATCAATAGCAGCTAGTTGCTTGGCAAGGAGGTCATGACTGACCATGTCAAAGGCTTTCGACAAGTCAATGAATGTAGCACTGACAAGATCTCCCTGCTCAACTGAGTTATGAATATAACCTGTGAACTCAAGCAGCACGGTGGTGGTACTATGGCCTTTGCATCAGCCATGCTGTTTATTTATTTGGATTTTGGTGACCGGGTAAGCCCATTGAGACAAGAGGTCCCTTTTTCAGGGGCGACCCAGAATTAGTTACATAAAGAGACATTTACAGGCAATATTTACAGTAATTACATATTGTATACACATAAACATTACGATAGCATACAAGGATAGGACAGTTAGGCTCCCAACTAGACTTCAGTCATGATTTACAGCTATAACATTAATTTCGTAGATAGACATTAGTAAACAGCATACAGTAGTAGACATCTGTTTCACATTCAGACACCTGGCACCCATCAGTTAGAGTGTGTTAGCCAGCACAGATGAGGCTAGGTAGAAAGACAAGATGTAGAGAGGTTCAGAGCAGTTCAGCAGGCATGAGACCAAGGCTTGGGGGCTAACGGTTGCAGCCACAGAGACTGAGATTGAGTAGATAAAGTTTGAGTCCAGACTTGAACTGCTTGAGGGTGGGAGAGTCAGTCAAACTAGCGGCAAGGGAGTTCCATAGGTGGGAGGCAGCAAATTTGAAAGAGCGCTTGCCTTGGTTGGAGTGCATCCGAGGGATGTCCAGTAGGTGTTTCACGGATGATCGCATGGTTCTGGTTTGTTCTTTAGGGGAGAGTTGTCCTCTAAGATGGGGAAGATAACCCAGGGTAGAGAACTTGAAGGTAAGGCAATCGACGGAATTACGAGGTTTGTGTACAAGTGGGCCAATTAAGTTCCGTGAGTGCCTCGCAGTGATGCCTTCTAGGAGAGGAGCTTGTGGCGAACCGTGCCACTCAATTATAGGGTATGGATAGTTTGTTGAATTCTGATTCTCGGAGGAACTGCATTAGTGGAGCACCATATAGAATGGTGGGGAGAAGATTGCAGCTAGCAATTGCCCATCATGCAGCCAGGGATAGGGAGTCCCCCAGCCAGTAGAGGAGACCAAGTTTTTGGTGGATGGCCCAGGTTACGGAGTTGGTGTGGGACTTGTAGGTCATCTCTTGGTCAAGATGTATTCCAAGGTATTTAAAGCTGCTCAATATCTCAACTCTTTTTCCTTGGTTGGTGCTGATCTGAAGCATCTGACTTCTGTCAAGGCCTAAGTGTCGAGACCGAAACAGCACAGCTTTGGTTTTATCTTCGTTGAGTAAGAGGGAATTCGCTGTGAACCAGGCCTCAAGCTTTGAGAGACTGTCCTGCAGCTTCACAGAGATGACACTAGGTTGGGGGTCACTGCAATATAAGACAGTGTCATTCGCATACAAAATGAGCTTATTGAGTGAGCAATTTAGCACACTGTAAGTTATATTTTTCCAGGAAGTCAACTAATTGGTCCGCAACAATCCTCTCAAGAGCCTTTGATGGAGGCGAGAGAATCTAAATGGGTCTAAAGTTTCCAACCAAGGCTCGATCACCACTTTTGAACACTGGAGTCACTAGCGCCTGTTTCCATTGGTGAGGGAATTGGGAGAATCTTAGTGAGGCATTGAGAATGTGAGTAAGGAGCTCCAGAATGTCTTCCAAAGAGAGAGCCACAAATTTAACATCAAGGGAGTCACTGCTGTAACAGGAATTCCCCAGGACCATTAGAAAGTATTTCTTGGCTTCATTATGAGAGATAGACCTGAAGCAAAAGGGAGGCTTGGGGGTTGCTGGTCCTTATTTTGCACAGGGGTTGAGGAGTTACTGGGGTGGAAGAAATCAGGGGGTAGCACTCCTGTTAGATCTGTGAACGCTTTGTTGAAGGCATTTGCTATTATTTCTGGGTTAGTTGCAGGCAGGCCGTCAAAGTTGAGCATCGTGGAGGCTGACTTGCCATCTTTCCCAGTGACTTCCTTAAGGTTAGCCCAGACTTTTCTACTGTCCCTCCAAGAACGGGTGAGCACTTCCTGGTAGTAGTGTTTTTTTGCTGCACATATTGCCCTAGTGCAGTCATTATGGGCCTTTTTGTAGTTCTGTATATTGGCCGTTGAACCTGTCTCCCAGGTTCTATACCATAGGTGATCTCTTGCTTTCAACTTCCCAAGCAACACAGGGGAGAACAAAAGGTTGCTACGGACTTTTAGTTTTCATTTTTTTATTGGGGCATGCTTGTCACAGACCTCATTGAATAGTCAGATGAAGCACTGAAGTGCTGCATCGACTGCATTGAACGAGTATACTTGGGACCAGTCCTGTTGATGCAGATCTGCTCTGAGTTGGACCAGGAGGCCAAGTTTAAGGACTCTATTTGTGACAGTTCTGGCTGGGGGTATGGAGTAGGTACAGGACCAACAACAAAGTACAGGCGAGCGATCACTATAACCATCAGGGGTGACAGAGGTCCCTGAGATATGTTCCAGCCTATTAGATAGAACCCAGTCTAGTAGTGTTGATGTGCCAGTCTTGTAGTTTACCCTTGTAGGTGATGTGACTAGTTGTGAGAGGTGTACCGAAGTTACTGCATCCATGTATGGAGTTGCCGTGGGGGAGAGCCAATTGGCATTGAAATCACCCAGTAGCAGAGTTTCTGTGCTGAGGTTAAGAGTGCTGAGACACGTCATTAAAGAGACAAGCCCAGAGATTTTTTTTTCTGGGAAGGATATACACAGAGAGGACATAGAAACATAGACTTTGACGGCAGATAAGGACCGCTTGGCCCATCTAGTCTGCCCATTTCCCTACCTACAGGATAGGCCGTAGATCCTAGTTAACCAACAGCCTATTTCTTCCTACCCCCCACAAGAATTGCCTTATGTCTGTCCCATGCATTCTTGAATTCTCCCACAGTTTTAGACCCCACAACCTCCTCAGGAAGGCTGTTCCATGCATCCACTGCCCTCTCTGTGAAATAATACTTCCTCACATTGCCCCTGAACCGCCCTCCTTCTATCTTTAAATTGTGTCCCCTTGTTCTTGCAAGTCTCTTTTTCTGAAAGATGCTACCCTCTTGGACTTTGTTGATTCCACTGAGGTACTTAAAAGTTTCTATCATGTCCCCCCTCTCCCTTCTTTCCTCAAGGGTATACATATTAAGCTCCTTTAATTTCTCCTCATATGGCTTCTCTTGCAGACCCTGCACCATTTTAGTTGCCCTCCTTTGGACTACCTCTATCCAGTCTATGTCCTTGTGGAGATGGGGTCTCCAGAACTGGACACAGTACTCCAGATGGGGTCTCACCAACTGTCTGTACAGAGGATAATAACTTCCTGTTTTCTGCGGCTGATGCCTCTCTCTATACATCCCAGTATACCCCCAGCCCTCCCTACTGCCTTCTCACATTGCTTGCTAACCTTGCGGTCATCTGATATGATTATCCCCAGGTCCCTTTCCTTTTTTGTTGTTGTTACTACCTCCCCACCCATTGTGTATTCTTCACCTGGGTTCTTGTTTCCCAGGTGCATTATTTTGCACTTCTTTGCATTGAATCCTAGCTGCCATACTTCTGACCATTCCTCCAACTTTGCCAAGTCCCTTTTCATCCTTTCCTCGCCTCCTTGTGTATCAACCCTGTTGCAGATCTTTGTGTCATCTGCATAAAGGCATACTTTTCCTTCCAGTCCCTCTGCAATGTCACTGATGTAGACATTAAAAAGCACTGGACCCAATACTGAACCCTGCAGTACCCCACTAGTAACCTCTCTTTCTTCAGAGTGGACTCCATTTACAATTACCTTCTGTGTCCTGTTGTGCAGCCAATGTTTTACCCAGGCTACCACCCTAGGACCTACTCCCAGGCTGGTTAATTTGACTATTAATCTTTTGTGTGGGACTGTGTCAAATGCCTTGCTAAAGTCTAGGTAGGCCATGTCCACAGCCCATCCCTGGTCTACTACTTTGGTCACCCAGTCAAAGGAATCTATTAGATTTGTCTGACATGACCTTCCAGCTGTGAATCCATGCTGCCTTGGGTCCTGTGCTCCACTGGCCTCTAGGTACTCAACTATTCTTTCCTTCAGAAGTGACTCCATCACTTTCCCTACCACAGAGGTCAGACTGACAGGTCTGTAGTTTCCTGCCTCTGTCTTGGTCCCACTTTTGTGAAGGGGAATCACATCTGCCTTCCTCCAGTCCTCGGGTACCACACCATCCTCCCATGATTTATTAAAAGAGTAGCCAGTGGTTTCACTAGTTCCTCCCTTAATTCTTTTTAGAATTCTGGGGTGAATTCCATCAGGAACCATTGCTTTGTCCACCTTCAGTTTTAGAAGTTCTTGCAGAACCCTTTCTTCTGTGAAAGGACTGGGATCGACCCCGTATCAAGAGTGCTTCTGTTAATTGGATTAGGCACTTCCCCTCCTCTTTTGTAGATACTGAGCAGAAATATTCGTTCAGTATTCCTGCTTTCACTGTCCCCTCTGCCCACCCACCGTTCATTCTATTCAGCCTCACTATCCCTCCTTTGTCTTTCTACACTCGCTGATGTACCTATAAAGGTTTTATCCCCTTCTTAACTGAGTTGGCTATCTTTTCCTCAGTTTGGGCCTTTGCTATTCTGACTTCCGCCTGCTTCCTTCTGCCTTAACTGGTACAGCTCTCTCTGTCCTGCTCCTTCTGTGTTTCCTTATACTTCCAGAATGCTATATTTTTCTTCCTAACTTTCACAGCCACCTCTTTTGAGAACCATAGTGGCTTTTTCTTTCATTTTGATTTGTTTATTTGCTTCACACAAAAGCTTGTTGCCTATGTGATGGCAGTTTTGATGATTCCCCATTGTTGCTCCACACCTCCTTCTAGCCTGTTTGCTAGTACTTTTCTGAGGCACTCTCCCATCTTGCCAAAGTCAGCTCTCCTAAAGTCCAGTACCCTCACTTTTGTATGGCTTGACTCTGTAGCTGAGTTTAACGTGAACCACACTGTTTGATGGTCACTTGTCCCCAGATGGCAACCCACTTCTAGATCTGAGATCCTCTCACTGCCCCCGTTTGAAAGTACAAGGTCTAAGATTGCTCCCTCTCGAGTGGGTTCTGAAACTAGCTGTCTAATGCCTGCCACCTGTAGGGCATCAAGAATGGCCCTGCTCTTGGATGTGGCTGCAGCAAATGTGCTCCAGTTAACATCTGGCATATTCAGGTCTCCCATCAATAGTATCTCCCCTTTCTCTGCCATTCTAAGAATGCCTTCTATCATATCCTTGTCCATTCCCTCCCCCTGACATGGGGGTCTGTACACAACCCCTGTGCGGATTGTGGTGCCCTTTCCAGTCTCCAAGGTGACCCACAGTGCCTCCTCTCCTACCTGTTTACTCTTTTGTTCAGTTGCTTTTATCCCTTCCTTTACATAGAGAGCTACTCCTCCCCTCTTCTCCCCTGCCTGTCTCTCCTGTAGGTTATGTACCCTGGTATGTTAACATCCCAGTCATGGTTCTCTGTGTACCATGTTTCTGTGACTGCTACAATATCCAGGCATCCCTCTTCCATCAAGGCCACCAGCTCAGGGAGCTTGTTGCCCAGACTACGGGCATTGGTACTCATTACCCTCAATTTCCTGATGGCCTTACTCCCTTTTGCCCCATCCCTGTCCTTCTTGCCTTTGTCACTTTCTCCATTTACCCCGCCCTTCTCCCTATCGACACCTCTATGTTGGTGTTTGCCGCACTTACTACCGTGATTATTTGGAGGGGGCTAGGATTTCCCTGCTCCTTTCCAGTTCCTGCCCCCTTGGCTAGTTTAAAAGCTTGCCAATGAAGCATTTAAACCTATCACCTAGGATCATGGTTCCCCTCCCAGACAGATGCAGCCCATCATGCCAGTATAGGCTTGCATCACTCCGGGTGGACCCCCAGTCCCCAATGAAGCCAAATCCCTGAGCTCCACACCAGGTTTTCAGCCACTGATTGAATCCCATGGTGCGGAACACCCTAGCCTCTCCTATGCCATAGATGGGCAGCACCTCCAAGAAGGTTACCGTGCGTGCTACTTGACTAAGACTCCTCCCCAATTCCACAAACTCTTCCTGCAATTCTCTAATCCCTTTCCTAGCCAGGTCATTTGTCCCTAGGTGGACAATGACATCCAGCTCCCTCCCCCTGTGCAGCTGCTCCGGCAATCCTCAGGATTCACTCCCTGTCCCTCCAAGCCATGGCGCCAGGCAGGCACCTTACCTCCCTCTCCCCTTCCTCCCCCAGTTCTACCTTCCTAACAATGAAGTCCCCCACCAGGAGTTATTTCCTTCCCCTGCAGGGTCCCCTGCCACCCTCCTGTGGGTCTCCTTTGTGGAGGTTCCCAGCATCCTCCTTGGTCTCCATTGTGGGTGCCTCCATAGAGGAACCACACTTTGCCAAAATGGCATAGGAATTGTGGAGAGGTACAACTGGAGGGATGCACCTCTGTTCCACCACCCTCACCCTCCCTCAGCCCACTGTGGTTCAACCACTCCTCTTTCTTGGCAACCTCTGAGGCAATGGCAGTGGCACTGGTGGTCCCTGGATGGAAGATGAGGTCCCACAAATCCTGGTCAACTCAGCCTGGAGATGAGCAACCTCCTCCCTCAGCCCAGAGAGGTGCCTGCAGATGGGACAACACTGCATCCTCCAGAACGTCTCCCGGAAGACTGCTGCTCCACAGCCACTGCACTGTACCACTCCAATCATGTATTATTTCTGGACCCTTAACTGTTTTCAATCCTTACTCTTTCCTCTGTTTTTTTTTCTGTCTCTCTCCTTACTTTCTGCCTGTGTGCCCTTTAAGCTCCTGATTGTCCTGTTCTGAGACAAGAATATCCTATATTTCTCAGTGGACCACTTACTTGCTCAGAGGCAGACCTCCAGCAGCTAGAGGGGGCCAGAGAGCTACTCCTGCCCTTCTAGGATGGTGGGTCTTTGGTGGTTCTGTGATCACTCACTTCCTGCTCCCAAACAGGAAGTTTCTGTTGTCAGTCAAATCCTGTGCCTATAAAAATAGAACTAGCTTTGGGTAGGGGGTGGAGGGGAGGGAAGGAGGGCAATATAGTCCCAGCAGAGAAGTCCAGTCACACAGCAGTCCTTTCTCCTGGTAAGGGTTCTGTTATTCCCTAGAAATATCCTGACTGCAAGGACTTGCATGCTGGTCCCCGTTACCGGTAGAGGTAGGAAGTGAGCCTGAAGTAATCCCTTATGTAGATTACACAGCCGCCACCTCTTTTGGTAAGGCGATCAGCCCTGAACACAGTGTAGCCCAGGATCAAGATTGAGGCATCTGCAATACTGGGGGAGAGCCAGGTCTCAACTACTGAAAGGATGTCCGGGTTATATTGTTGTGTCCAAATGTACAAGTTGTCCATTTTTGGGAGAAGACTACAGATGTTTTGTGAGCCAATTAGAAGATGACTGACATTTTCTTGTTTCCCTGCCAGTGGTGTTTGTGGTCCCGGGTAGGGGTGAATATTACCAGAAAGCAGCAGGAGCAGGAGGGCTATGTGGCAGACATATTCCTTAAGAAGTTTGGAGCTTAGTTTCCACTGCCTGCACTGTTTTTGGCAGACCAAGTGTCCTTCCATGATGTTGATAATCCTAAAGTAGAGGGCCAGTGGGTGCAGACACCTTGGGTAGTGTAAGAGATATTCCAGTGTACTGATTTCTGCTCAGTAAGTGGAGCAGGTATTGTGACACTATAGGACAGTGTCACTGCAGAGTGGACATTTAGTGGTGTCCTTGGAAGGGAAGGAGCAGAACCCTGTCATGGTGAGTTGACCAGGTGGTTGTGTAGGCACAAAAGGGAAAGAATAAGGACACCTCTCACTAGCAAGGCACAGGTTGAGGGCATGATTGTGGTTATGCGAGGTAGTAGAGAGCCAGGTACAGTAGCTCTTTAAGGGGGGAGAGAGTATGTAAGAGGAGCCTAGGTAGACTGACCAATAGCAGGCTGTAGGAGGAGAATCATAGAGCATTTAATAGAGGTCAGGGCCAGGGAGGGTGGGTGGGACTAATTATTAGAATGTGGGCAGGACTCCACAACAGGCTAGCACCAAGTTTAAATACAGTCCAGGAAAGATGATAGCGCTGCGGGTGCCAAGTTTGAAAAAGGAAAAGAAAGAATAAGATGGGAAGTGCTGCAGCAGCCAATAGGCGGCTTGTTGCTACACTAGGCATCCAATGGTAAACCCAGTTTCTAAGCCATGCAAACCCCTAAGTAGCAGGGGAGCGTACCTGGTCCGATTCCTTGTTTGCGGTGGGCAGCTGGCTTCCAGCCAGCGTGCTGCTAAAGCCCAGGAAGCTGCATACTGGAAGAGCTGCGGGCAGGGTCTTCAAGCAGAGGACTAATGGGTCTTGGGAGTGGTTGTGACCAGCCCATCAGAGGTCCAGAGCCATTCCTCCTGCCAGTGAGCCCTCCCGGGCTATGAGCAGGTCCAGTTCCTTGTTTGGGGCAGGCATATTTTGTAACAGCTCACTGTGACTCCATCTGGACTGGCAGGAGGAGGGATATGGTTGGCTGCTGGGTAAGCACCCATCAATGGCTGTTGTCATGTTTGCAGCATGTGTGCTACTGAGAGCCTAACATGTATGTTCCACCCCTCATCCACAGGTGACAGCAGATATCTACTGAGGATGACCCTCCTGACACCATACCTGACACTATGGCACCCTGAAGAGGAGGCATTCAGTGCAGCACATGTGAAGGCATGCAGCATTGCGGAACGTACCATCAGTCTGATGAAGATGTGGTTCCGCTGTCTGGACCACACAGGTGGCATGCTGCACAACATATGCATCCTCCGCAGTGTGCCACAGTCCCCTGATGCACACCCCAAGGAGCTCTACGAGGGACTACCGCAGCCAACCCATGGACCAGCGCTACTTGGTGAGGGTGGTAGGGTGCCACCAAGGGGACAGCACACCATGGGATGCATGGCAGCAAGGGCCATGCGGGATTGCACCACACATTTGGTAGTTGAGCAGTAGCACATGCTGGCAATGATGATCTAACATGTCTGAGCTGGCATGCGCATCACATGGCCATGCTGCCAACTGCAAGCAACGGGCACAGGATGTATGCACTGCTAGCTGCTGGTGTGTTGTGCCATGTCCATATTGCTGCCTGCCCAATGCATGCTGTACATGTCACTGTGCACGGGACACATGTGTTTTGGTGACCTGTTGTGGAATGCCTGGGAACCATATGTGTGCGCTGTAGTACCCAGGCAGTGCTGGTCTATGGAGTGTTGTGGTGCACCATTGTGTAGTGTGCCATGGTGGTCGGTGTGGGTGTGGATTTGTGGGGCGTGTTTGGGGCATGTGTGCATGATGGCCAGGGTCGGTGCTGTCGGATGTTTCTCGTCACTGTGTGGTTGGTATCTGTGGCTGTTCACTGCATCCTTACCCTCATCCTGTTCCCCTGTTGCTCCATGGCATAGCCATTGGCTGCATGGCATTTTGTGCCACCTGTATGCATCATGACCGTGGGGCCATGTTGCCTGCACCTGGTGCAACAGCTGTGGCTGCCTGGGCTGCCAACACACACTGTGGGGCACTGTCACACCCTGCCACCCGTACCATGGACATTGGTTGTGCGGCATCAGTCAGTGCAGTGGCGCATCTGCAGTGGGTGTATGGGCCTGTTGTGCAGCCAGGTGAGTGTCTCTGCTGTCCACTTCTGTGCGTGGACACACGCCGCCACCTCCTCTGTGAGTCTGTCCTCGGCATGGGCACCTGTGACAACAGCTTCTGCCATGCATTCCTACACCCTCATGCCAGCAGCAACACTATCTGCAAGCCTCTCCTGCACCTGCACAGATGCCGCCATGACCTCTGTCAGGTGGTACACTGCCTCCGTGCAGTCTCTGGTTGCCTGCAACCGGTCAAGCTCCAACCGGTGGAGGTCAGGGTAGTAGCTTGCTAGTGATGAGCCACTGCTGCCCTGCCTATGACACCTTGCAAGTGGGGGGCCTTCCGAGGCACCCATGTCCCGCTCCTGGGTGTCCAGTGGTGAGGTGGGTGATGACGTCCCTGCAGTTGCCATGCAGTTTTCCTCTGGTCACAGGGTGTCCTTCTCTGTGCTCCTGTCTGTTCCCAGCACTGTGTATTTTATTTATTGAATTTTGTTGACAGGGTAAGCCCACTGAGACTAGAAGTTCCTTTTCAAGGGTAACCCAGGGGTGGGGATACAAATGGCAACCAACTGAAACTGAACCAGATTAAGCTGTTGGTGGTATTTCTAGTGAATGGAAGAAATTTTACCAGAACACAAGGGAAATTTCCCCTACTCTTTTTGAGATGTGCCATGGGATCTTTAGCATCCACCTGAACAACCACCAGAACAGGCTGATGGAACCTTGGTTTAACATCTCATCTGAAAGATGGCATCTCTGGAGTGCAACACCCCCCTCATGCTACACTACAGTGTCAGTGCAGTGTATGGACATTAACCCAAGTGCCTGCTCTGGGGATAGAACCCACAGCCTTCTGATCTCCTGGCCACAGAGGCAAGTGTGCTACCTGCTGAGCCACTGACACTGTCTAGTCCTCCTGTTTGTGATCCACAGGCATCCCCCTTTCTCGCTGGCCTGTGTGTCCACCACCGTGGCTCAGCTGCCTCTCTCCTCCTGCTGCCATTCCAGGGTTCCTCCATCTTCACATCTCTGCTGTTCCTCTGCCATTGCAGTTGGCTGTGTACCCCCTTCCTGTGTGCCATCTGAGCTTTACTGCATACCTCTGTGGGTGGGGTGGAGCAACAGTTAGTACACATGCATGTCCATCCTGTGTTGTGCACCACCCTGTGTCCATGCCACTACATACCAGCATCGTCGGACCACTGTGGTGATCCTCCACAGATCCCAGACAGTACCTCACTGGCACTGTTGTCATCATGTACTGTGGGTAGGAAGGGTGACAGGTGGTTAGGGTCCATTGCAGTGTTGCTGTGTGGTGTGGCCACCCTGTGCACAGGTACATTGTGCTCACCTGGCATGCTGTCAAGGCCATCGGGCTTCATGGTGACATCACTTATTGTGTCCAACACCATCTGTTCAATGGGCATGAGGGGAGGAACTGGTGGTGGTGGGCCTTGCCCTGTGGTGCACTACAACTGTCATGCCCGGCTCAACTTCTTCTTTACCTGTGACAGGAGGTCATGCCACTTGCGCTTTATGGCAGCCAAGGTGCATGCCTCAGGTCTGGCAGCGTTTATGGCCACTGGCACATCCAGCCATATTCAGGCCTTGGTCTTGGGTGGGGTACTGAGTGGCCGCCACCCGAACAACACATCATAGTGCTGTCAGATCTCTGTCACCAGGATGGCCACCTGCACCCACTAAAGTTGGCGGACCGCAGCCTCTTGCTGCCACCAACACCCATGCCACGTCCCACAGCCCTGCTTGCCTGCGGTGTGGTATCCACCAGTCCACAGTCCTCAGTCCTGGCTTCCACTCTCGCATCCTCTGCCAACATCTTTCTATGACTGTCCATTTAACTCTGTCATGTAGCACTTCCGCATTTCCTTATAAGGTGGGGTCAAGGGGCTTTTGAGATGTCTCGCGCTGTCCCAGTCCTGCCCTTGTGCATTGCTGCGCATCTCTGCTGACCCCACCCTGTCTTCCTAGGGGTGTTCCTGGTATGTTCATGCATGCTGCATATTTTGGGAGTGTTACGTGGCGCACAACTGCGCACCTGCCTTTACGCCACTTTTGCGTGTAGCAGAGGTCCTTTCATGAATAGCACCCAATGACCTGATCTGAGGGATACAGTGAGAAAATATTGACCCTAATGGATAAACTATAGGCTGATAATAGTTATAGTTAACAAAGTCGAAGGCTGAGGGCAATATGCATGTGTGAAGTCAAACGTTCATCCCATAGGGACAACATTTTACCAAGTAATCCCAAAGCAATTCTGTTCAATATCTGTTTTATTTAACCTTGATTTGGTTACATGGTGTCCCCCCCAAGACTAAGTCTAACTTTCTTACTTTGTTTCCTGAGCTTTGAACTGCAACCAGCTGCAGAACTATATGGTGATCCAGTAGTCCCTTTTCTCACACCCAGTGATAGTTTTCCTGTTGCAATTGCCCTGATGCTCCCTGTCCCTGGTGCTTGTGTCACTCTCCATGCTCCCGGTGCATTAAAAAAAACTCCTTTGTGCTAGTGGTCCCCGTCATGCTCCCATTTCCTTTTTTAATAGAATAAATAATTATTATTATTATATGGTACATCAAGGATAAAGTAGGATGTTAAAGATCACTGTCTGTGATAAATCTGTTCTGATTTAGTCTGATCTTTATGATGTAACAAAATATTCTTTATTAAATAACATCAGTATTGCAATACAGAACACCACTGTATTATATTTGTGTCCCTACTGTCTCTTCTCTGGGTTCTCAGAGTCACTACTGGAGACTCTGTTAAAACCATTGTAATACCCCTTTAGTCACAGCCTGTTTTCTTTTTCCTCCAAAGAAGTGTGAAACTAAGACCCCCAGTACAAGGCAACTGAATTATAACACCATGGGGTCCAATGCAAGAAAAATTAAAATGCCTACATGCCATGTATCCATGGTGGGTAGGCAACCCAAATATTGAAAGACATGCATTGGTGGTCCAGTGGACCCCATGGCATGCACAAAAGCACTGTATTCCACTTCAGCAATTGAGACCTTGACCATTAATGCAGCTACACACAATCTGGAGGAGTGGCCGGGGGGGTGCGCCTGCACTCTGTGCTGTTCAATAAGGCATGGAGTGCCAGTGTGAGGGGGCACAGGCTATGCAGACAGGGACTCTGCTCTAGGCATTGCATGCCCCCATGGAAATAACTTGCTGGCTGTAGCAGAAGTGGACCTCCCCAATACACTTTCCCAGCCCACTGAGCAGAGAGGGCTGGAGGCAGTCATTGGGGCACTAACCCATTTACCAGTATACTGGGACATGCAGTATCCCACAATCCAGTGTTCCATGTGGAGGAGTGGACCCACTTGTGGACCAGGATGGGCATCTGGCTGGATGCCCACCAATGTCCACTAATCCACCACACATGCACAAACATGCTGGGGGGGTAGAAAGTTGCCCTGCAGAGGCCAGCATCTGTCAATGCAATACCCTGAGCCTCTGTCCATGGGTGCAGAGCTGTGAGGCTTGGGAATGTACCTATTGCACATACCCCACCTACATTGGTGCATAGGCACACATATGTTTATGTCTTCATTCTCTATTTTTAAATGAGTAACTTATAACAACGAACTTGATGGATGCAAATTGAACTAGTGACTGCATAACATCTTTGAAATAATCTGGGTATGAGTGGTAAATGAAGATCACAGTTGAGAAACAAGTATAATACAAAGTATATTCAGAACATTATGTTCTGTTGAAACAGTAAAGCATTTTATTACTGAGAGCTCTAGACAGCAAACAGTTACTCAGAATATCCACTCTTTATTGAACCACTGGGGTCTGTTACGAAGGGAGGAAAAGCAGTCAAGGTGAGTCCTACTGGGAAAGGACATGCAGCTGGGGTGTAACACAAAAACTGTGAGTATGAACTGCCAGGATCCAACTGACAACCATGTAGATAAGATGCAGCAGAAGATGAGGAAAGGTCATTTGTTGTGACACCAGGGGAGTTTCAGCATTAATGACTATGACAGAGTGTTTAAGCAAGTTGTATGAAATATTCATACATCCTACCAATTTTCTTGGCATGTTTTCTGTAACCTTTTTCAAGGAGCCAGGCATGCTTGTGAACAAGAATCATATAATTCATGCAGTACAGTACAGTATACTGATGAAACCAACCATCTAGCTTTGAAGGTTAAACTTACTGCATTTGAACTCTGGGGTCCTATTCTTGGTCACAACAACAGGGCAAAATTGTCATTGGAAGCACTTAGTGGTATCCGTGATTGTGGGATGTCATCAAATTGTACTTAATGGGGGTGTCATCCCCTTCCTGCATGGTCACAAAAGTGCTTACTACACTAAGGGAAAGGGGACAGGGTCAGTCATGCAAATACTACTTACCTGCAACATTTAATGGATAAATGTGCTAATTTCTTGCATTTACCTTGACTCTCATGTCTTCAGAGTGCAGTACATGCATTTTATTTGGATCTCTGCTTTAGGATTGCAGCCTTGTATTGTGCCCAGTGCACTTCTAGTGACACACTGCCAGAAAGACTGCAGTCATGCAAATGGCCAGTAAGTCCATTCTTAGACATGTGGTGGTCCTCATGCTACCAGCCACAATCTCAACCAAATTCAAAATAGCTGTCTCTGCAAATGGTAAAGCACACTCAGTGCCTTTTCCCTGATTGATTGCTGGCCACCACAGTTGTATAACTCCTTGCATAAATCATACTGTACTGGTTCAATGCTGTAGAGCTGTAATCGGCTGTACAGTTCTACTCTGCTCAGTTCAAATGTAGCGCTATCCCGTTATGCACAACTATTTTTACTGAGGTCTTTTGCAATTTGGAACTGTCCCTTTTACTCAAGTACCTGTTTTTTTTTGTGCTAAAATGTTTTGTCCCCCAATGTGCCCCTTTCCCCCAGGGATGCATCTGGATTCAAGCTGTTCTCAGCTTAGCATTCTTTTCCTGATGAAAACTTTTCAATTAGTCAATCAATCAATCAATCAGTCAATCAATCTAACAATCAACTACATTTTAGCAGAAAAATGCCTTTCCTTGTAGGAGTGCTTAGATTCTCTAGAATCCATTTGGTTTGCAAAAATCAGTTCCAATTTTTAGGTTGATACTATTCCACCTCACATTTAGCTATTCTTCTGGACTTCAGAAATAATGATGGGTGAATGTCCAAGGGATAACCGGGGGGGAGGGGGTGATGGTCTGGGTGGGGTGAAAGAACAGTGAGAAAAGCTATAGGTGAATATCCTGAAAGCAGAAAACCTCTGTGTCAAAAAAGTGAGCAAAAGCAACAGGAAGAAGATACCACTAGTATTCAGATGGTATCAGGAGATGTAGAGGGAGGAGAAAGGGGTGTATCAGGGGAAACAGGAAAGCTGGCAAAGCAGTAAGGACTGCAAAGGTGCAAATTGAAGAGACAATAGCCCAGGAGGTAATAACAGGGGACAAGGCATTTTTTAGGTATGAACGTGGAAAGTGGAAGACTGGGGTTGGGGATTGTATGGATAATAAGGGAAGGCGGGACTGCACATATGGGGACAAGGAAAGGCAGATATCCTGAGCAAATACTTTTTTTCAATTTTCACTGAGGTAGGACAAGGGGATGTGCCAACAAAAAAGTAACAGAAGCTCTGGAGGTAGGGAGGTGAACACTTGTCCATTTTTTGGAGGAGAGAGTCCTGAAGGGACTTGCTAATCTGAAGGTGGAGTGTAAAGTAATGGAGACAGATGAGGTGCATCCAAGTGTATTAAGGGAACTCAAGGAGGTACTGGCTGCAGCTCTGACCATCCTGTTTAACAGCTCACTGGAAACAGGAGTGGTTCCAGAGGAGTGGAGGAGGGCAGATGTAGTCCCACTCCACAAAAGTGGTATCAAGGAGGAGGTTGGGAATTATAGGCCAGTTAGCCTGCCATCAATGATTGGAAAGATAATGGAATCACTGCTAAAGGAAAGTACTGCAGAATATCTTGAATCTAGTGGGCTACAAGACCAAAGGCAGCATGATTTCACAGTGGAGAGGTCATATCAAACGAATCTAATAGATTTCTTTGACATGGTGACAAAGGAATTAGATCAGGTATCCTTTTCTGGTCATCTGGTTTTGTTTTAAAGTAGTCTGGTTTTTGAGACATACTGCTCACAAACTCTTAAAACTGTATCAAATCATTCACTGTTTATTTGAATGGATGCCACTGAGTGGGTAAGATGAGTCACTCTGAGCTCCACCCCCCCCACATGAATTTCATTTTATGTAAACATCTAAAATATAAAAATCCCACACTTTAAGATAAAATTCATTAGACTTTGATTACCTGAAATTAAATATAAAACCTCTAAATCAATTTTCTTCACAATCGTATTTTTATTTAACCAGAAAACTTGGCACTACTCACTACCCCTACCAATAGTCACAGTCACCGTGAGTAACAGCAATAGCATTCAGGTTCTGAGTACTGTTCAGGTATTTTTCTCTCAAAACTGCAGTAGCTGTGATCTCAGAACAGACCAAAATGGACACCTCATCTCCTCAAGTTAATCTAGGAAAAAATAAAATAAAAGATCAATGGTGAAAGAGGGCATATTAGATACTAACAGCAGATCGACTGAAGTTTGCACTGGCCCATCTACCCACATTGGAAAACTCTCTGCTGTATCAGCTTTGCATTTAATGCTAAAAAGCCTGGTACCTTTTAGGATCGGCGAATATTATCTTCTGATGGTGGAATTCTAGTGAAATGCTGTTTTCTCTTCCACAAAATTTTGTAACATTTCCATCAAAATGTAATGAAATTTTGCCTAAATTGGGATTGTGGTTACTTCTGGCTAATTTTAAATATGATCGGTCCAAATTACACCAAACTGGGAACGTTGTCTGTCCCAGTATCCATACAAATGTGCACCAAGTTTCAAATCTCTCTCTTTAAAAATGACTGCGTTATAAGCTTCCAAACGTTTGGAAATTTTAAAATCATAGTTAACTACATAAACTAACAGTGTTTTACCCTCCCATACATACAGTATGTTTCAGATCTCTAGCCTTAAAGGTGACTGAGTTATAAGCCTCTGAACTTTCAGACAATTTTAAATTACATTTCACAATTATTTAAACTGCTGAAGGTTAAGCACTTATAAGTTTAAAGCTAGAGAGCAGACTATCACCAACATTGTTAGGCTCACTGGCCCTAAATATTAAGCGTAAAGGCAACCACAATGGTCCAGCATCAGAGCATCATGCTGCAATGCTGACAACCCAGGTTTGGAAGCGAGCTCCTAGAAGTCATGTCGGGAGGCAGGTCATAGCTAAACGTCACAATCTCTATTTAGAAATTTCTGTGAATCCTCCAAGAAAGTATGCATCTAAGTTTTCAGTTATCTAGCTCCAAAGGTGGCAAAGTTGTAAGCACTAAAATTTTTTTATACATTTTCACATGAATATTAAATTGCTAGACTACGTGTCCCTATAACATCCCTTCCCTTCATCCAAACATCTTGAAACCTGCCAAGCTTTTAGGGACTTACCAGAAAATGTGAATGCCAAACCGTAGACCCCTAGCTTTAAAATAGACTGAGTTATGTCAAATTAAAGAATTTTGGAAAATTCAGAAACATTTCATGAACTTTTGTGAAAATGAATGGAATTTCATAAAAATTCCACAAATTCGGAATTTGATAATTTAGCCCACCTCTAGTATTTTTCCTTAAAGAGCTTAAAGCAGGTGTAATGGAAAACAACCAACGAATTTCAGACATCAAAATGATATTGAACAGCAAAGAAGATAGAGTGGAAAGAGAAGCAGACAGAGAATACATAACATCAGGAGAATTACCAAATTAGAAGAAAGAATGGAAGATCAGGAGAGATGAAACAGGAGAAACAATTTTGGAATAATAGGAATTCCTGAGGGAAGGGAAAATTATACCATCTCCTATGTCAACAATCTTTTAATTAAAAGGAAACAGTCAGTACAGAGGGTCCCCACACCCAAGTGTGGGGCTAGTCTAATTAGAGATGCAGCAATTTAAAATCCATGAGAAAGTGAATCTTGAAGTGGCCACTTGCGTTGGCATTCACTCACGCAGAATGCCCCATAGGAAAGGCTCACTTTGCCTTATTATTACTTTGCGTTGTCATTCCGCTTTAAACATGAAGTAAGATGGAGTGGCAACAATATTGGCAGCATCCCACCTACACAGTCACCAGAATGAATGTGCATCCCCAAAGTTCTACTGTCTTGTGTCCAGAAAACTCCCCAGTGCTGATGAAGTGAAATGAGAGTGTAACAAGAAATGCAAAGTCTCTTAGAATTAATGGCACACTCAGTCATGCATGCAGTGGTCAGGTCACACACAGAGTCAGCAGAATTAATGTGCATCCCCAAAATGCTACTGTCTTGTGTCCAGAAAATTCCCCAGTGCTGATGAAGTGAAATGAGAGCGTAACAAGAAATGCAGTCTCCCAGAATTAATGGTGCCATGCAAATGCTCAAACAGATTGAGATTGCACTGCACACTCGAGGGATGCATACAAAAAGGCACAAGAACACCTAACCAGTGCTCACAAGTCACAAATCCAAATCAGGATAGGAATACATTTTGCCAGTTGGGGGATTAGTGCACAGCAGTACCAATCCACTACCAGTAAAGATACCACAAAGCAGTATAAAAAATTAATGCAGGTGTGGTGGATAGCAGGTTCACACTGCTGCAATTACTATGTAACACAATAAAAGGTGTCTAATTTAATGACTCGCATCGCACACACACTCACACGCACAATCAAGTAATGTGTAGCAAATTGAAAACCTTTAGTAATATAACCAAATGTTTTAAACAGACAAATTGTACACTGCTGCACCACAACAATCAGCAAAAAAAGTCAAGAATTACTGAAAATATTACTGTGTGTACATTAACACAGTTATACAAGAAAAATATAACCAAAACTAAAAGACTGCCTTTTTCTCCCAGTAATCGATCTACACCACAAATACGCCCCTCCCCCAAAGCAAACTTCACAGTACACAGACTGTTCTAAATTAACATTCAAAATCCACACACAACAATAAACACTCAATGATATGAGCACAGCAGGGTTTCCTACAATCGATGTACTAAATTTTGAGCAAAAAATATTACTCAAAAAGGCATTTTAAACAGGTTTTAGAGGTTTTGAATCACAGAGCTCTGAGAGCAAACTGTCTCCAGCTACCACTGCACACACACTACCCAGGTCAGAACTGAGGCTGTACCGAACAATCTAGAGCCTATGTGACCTGCAATCCCATGAATAACTGCAGAATTTCATTTGGAGCTCAATTACAGGGTGAAGTGAGGCGAATTACATTGATTACAATGTACTTCACCTTAAAATTGGTGCAGAAGTGGTTTGGGGAAGGCGGAATAACGCAAAGTCATTGGTTTCAATGGACTTCGTGTTCCTCATTATGAGGCGAAGTACTTCGCTTCACATTGTGGAGTTTTCCGTGGATTCCACGTTACTCGGTGAATCACTTCATGGAGCAAATTGGGTTACTTCGCCCACCACTGCTTACAGCACTGTAACTCACATGCTGTACAGGAAGGAACATGAATGCCTACGGCTGTACTTCTCTAATGAGCTGCAGCACAAAACTCCCCAACTTAAAAACACTTATTAATGAGTACAATGGTGGAGTGGTGAAGCCTGGAGAGATACTACAAAACATGCTTACAATACATCCAAGTAACTTGTCAAAAAATTTGTGTTGTGATTCGTGATGTGATCATGAATCATGATTTGTGACTGCATTTGTGACCGTGATGATGAAGAACATGATTTGTATCATGAATGACCCGTGATGATGGTCCTGACTTAAAAATGCATATTAATGAGTACAATGTTCATGCAGAATTATGCACCACACCTGTCCAGTACTCTAAAGGGAAGCCAAAGAAACAACTGTGACTTAAGTTACAGATGGAGATTGGAGCCTAAAGAGATGCAAATGCACAGACAGATTAAGATTGCGCTGCACACTGAAGAGATGCAGACACAAAGGCACAACACCTAACCAGTGCTCACCATCAGAAATTAAAATCTGGAAAAGAATACCTTTGCTGGTTGAGGTGGGCCACGGGGGGGTACTGCACTGCTGCAGTAACAGTCACTAGTACTAATACCAGTAAAGATACCACAAAGAAGTACAAAATTCACAAAGCTGCAGTGGATAACAGGTTCACATTACTGAAATTATTATGTGGCACAATAAAAGGTGTCTGATTTGATGACATGCATCACACACGTACACACACACTAAGTAATGAGTAGCAAATTGAAAACTTCAGTAATATAACCACATATTTTAAACAAACTAAAATTATGCACTGCTGCACCACAACAAGCAGCAAAAAAATGGCAAGCATTATTGAAAATATTACTGTGCGTACATTAACACAGTTATACAAGAAAAATATCACCAAAACAGAAAGCAGTCTTTTTCTCCAAGTTTATATACCTACACCACAGATACGCCCCTCCTCCAAAGCACACTTTCACTGTCTTTCAATACACAGACTGAGTGTTGTACATTAACATTCAAAATCCACACACAAACAATAAATGCTCGATGATATAAGCACAGGAGGGTTTCCCATAATCGATGAACTAATGTTTCAGCAAAAACAATGACTCAAAAAGGCTTTTTTAACAGCTTTTAGAAGGTTTGAATCGCAGAGAGCTCTCAGAACAGATTGTCTCCTACAGCTTCCTACATACACTACCCCAAACTGAGGCTGTGCAGAACAATCTAGAGCCCATGTGACCTGAAATCCCATGAATCACTGCAAAATTTGCCTTTGGAGCTTAAAAACAATGCGAAGTGAGGTGAAGTATATTGTTTTCAATGTACTTCTCTTTAAGAATTGGTGGAGTAGTGGTTTGGGAAGGAGGAGTAATGAAAAGTCATTGTTTTCAATGGACTTTGCGTTACCCATTATAACGCGAAGTACTCCCCTTCACGATGTGGAGCACTCCGTGAATTCGCCTTCACTCCGCGAATCACTTAGTGGAGCAAATTGGTGCCACTTCACCCATCTCTCATCCCAATGTGCACTTTACGTGCAAAAACACTTTGGCTTACAGAACTTACTGTTTACCATAGTATATTAGAATGTATCAGACTAATTTTGCATAGCTCTAGGCAGACATCTGTTAGAGATTGCAAAATTCCCTGTAGCAGACATCAGAACAGAAGGCAGCAGAAGGAGATTCAATAGACTATAGTGCATGCTAGAGATTTTATAATCTCCAAACAGATGTTTTATGGGTCTGCTTTTCTCCAGGGGCTAAGTACAGTCCTCTGTGAGTGTACTTAGCCCAGGAAAGACAGTGGAACCAGCAAACAAAAACTGAAAGTTTATATAAGCCCCAACATTCACTGAAGGCTATTGAATCTCCTAGTGGTGCCTACTGCTATGAGATCAGCTGCAGGGGACTCTAGAGTATGCAGTAACAGAAGATGTCATCCTAGAACTAAACAATAGCAGTGTGATACAATTTATTATACTGCAGTAAACAGGAAGAAAAACCAAAATGTTTTTGCACGCAAGGTGTACATTAGGAACAGCCATCACACTAGTGGATGGTCCTTGGTGCTGACTTTTTCCCTTTAAAATTGCTGGTCCTCCTACAGACACATTTACATACATGCTGGTAGTAGCCCATACATCACTGAAACTCAAACCATCAAGTGGAGAAAGGCCAAGTCCCATAAGCATCAGAGTTCTAATTTTCAGCAAAAGGTCCGCTTGCAACAAGAAATAAGAGGCAAACCTTTTGTGGAATATGAAGGTTCAAGAATAAACTTTATTAATGACTTGCCCTATGAACTGCTGTGGAAATGTGGTTTTTTTTTCCCTGTTAAAAAAAAACAAGGGAAGCTGGACTTAAGTATAGTTTTTTGCACCTTACAAACCTGAGAGTCTCAACTCCAGTGGGAACAAGAAAATATCTGGGTTACCAAGTCACAAACAAAGGACTTTGCAGAATAGACACTGAGGAAGGTGTTCAGCATACAGTGTACAGTACTAACAGTGGTTCAGGCATACATGATGAGCCCAAATTGCATCTGCCAGAAACCAGTCTTTCTAGATGAAGAAGAAAACAAAAAGAAAAGCTGGTATGGATTTAATATGCAATTTTGCAGATAATGTTATGCTGCCATACTGATTTACATAGACTGAAACTAGGAAATATTTTCTTTCAACTGAGATACACTTGCTAAACTGAACTGAAAAAACAAGAAAAACAAAACAAGTAGATCTCTAGGTAATAGATTGAATGCTACTTTACGAGGTGTATTCAAAACATTTTAATTGTGGGTACAACATCTCTTCACTTTGGGGTCTATGCAAAAAAAAAATATTGCCTATGTGCCGTGTATCTGAGGAGCGTAGGCAAACCTAAGATGGAATGCCACACAGCGGGGTTCCTGCAGACCCCCAATGCCATTCATGATCCAAGCACAAGGCGGTTAGGTGCATGATCCTCCGGCTGTGTGGTCACCACCAGGCATGGGGCTGACATGTGTTTGGGGCTAGTTGGATGCACTGACTGGTACAGGGATGGGGCAGCCGTGTGTGTGTGGGAGGGTTGCATCCAGCCATGGGGTGGTGGTGCTGCTGGGGTGGACATCTGTGCACCGGGTGGGTGCAGCCATGGGGGCTAGTATTGGGTGGAGGGACCACTGGACACATGTGCATGGCAGCACAGGTTCGGGTGCCTACGTTGACTAGTCATGCACCCTGACCAGTGCCTTGGAGTGCAGGTGATTGACAGTGGGACCCAGGACAGGCATCCAATTTAATGACTGCCTAGGTCCGTCACTCCACCCCCCCGGCTGCCCTGCACAGTCCTGCGGGCTGGGGGGTGGAACCATGGACAGGAGCCCTGCAGATGCATATGGTAGTGAATACTATGCACCCTGCACCTGTCTGGGGCCACAGAGCTATGCAGGTGGGGTATGAGCCTTAGGCACATACCCCATGCCCCATTAGTGCATAGGCCCCATGTTAGTAAGTTTTAAGAAGACGTCCTGCTTGCATTTACAGGTAAATTTTAATATTACAAGCTTGTAAATAGAAGAGTAATATGTAACCATGCACATCAATTGATGTGTAATTTGTCTAATGATATAACGTATAGGGTTCTCTCATCTTTGACACCATTTTAGATGAAATCATATCAAAATTACATCAGTAAAGAACAAATGGACAATTAATGGGATAAATAGATTTATTTGTTCTTGTTAAAATACAACTTTTTACAAGAGTGTGTGTGAGTGGGACTGACAATCTCACATTCTCTATTTGGTATCTGAGAACAGGTTGTGTGTGATACCTATAAAATATTGAAAATTACCAAAGTTACAAGTCTGCGTTCACAAAATTCAATGTAGGCTCATAACTTTATTTTTTAATATTTTTATACCAACTTTTCAACATGGCTTTCTTATGACCCCACCTCATGAACAAGGCCAGAGAAAATGTTCAACACCTGCCCAAAATGTAATTTCATGCAGGGAACACAAAATCACCTTTTGAGACAGATTTGCCTAATGTTGGGGTAATTGTTCATGAGGCAGGGTCCCAAAGAAGGATTGCTGAAAAGTTGGGCCAAAAATATGCAAACATGGGCAAATGATGCCACTAAGTACAAAGCACCATTGAAATACATTGAATCGCATACTTGTTTTTTAAGTTTGCAGTCTGGTTGTGAAGAGTGAAGATGTGTTTGTGGTCAAGAGTGGATTAAGAGTTTGAACCCTAGATGTGTAAGTAATGGCATGGAGGTATGGGGTGCTGGGTGCTGAGTGTGAGGGTTTGGTGGGGGGGACAGTAATGGTCACAAAACACATGGATGGTTTTCTTTTTACAGGGTTAATCCCCCCAAAAAAGGGAACAAGGACTTGAGATCATTATGGGGAAGGGGGTGACCGGGCACCCCCAGTGTCACTATAATGTTTATGGGTAGGGGGTGTTCTGAGAGGGAGGGCTCAGTGAGTGGGAGAGAAAAATATATATATATAAAAAAACAGTCTCATCCATGGTCTTGCTTGTGGAGGTCACATTGGAACACGACATAGTCCGCTGTGTCCAAATTAGCCACTGAAGTCTTCTGCACATGTACAAGTAGTCACACATGTGCAATAACATTTGATGGCTATCTTGGACACAGCAGACTGTGCTGTGCTGTGCTGTGCTCCGCTGTGACCTCTGCCACGGAAGTGACTGAAGAAAAACAGTGCTGCGTGAGTACTAATGGTGAGAACAGAGTACTTCACAGACACAGTGGTGACTGTGAGGCAACTTCACACTGTGGTCTGGTTGGAAAAAAACTCCTTTTTCAATCGCAGGAGGTTTGCAGTGCTCCATCTGCTGCAGCCCTAAACAGGATCACTTTAAGGCTTTGAACATGTACTCATTGGGGAACAGAAGGAAGAGAAGAGATATGATAGAGACCTTTAAAAGTTGCTGAAAGGAATGAACAAGGTAGAGTGTTAGGAAAAATTCAGCAGGAATGATGAATCAAGGACATGGGGATGTAAGTGGAAGCTGGAAGGGGGAGGGGGATGAAAGAGGGATTGAGAATTTTATATTACAGAGAGAGTAGCTGAGCCATGAAACAGCCTACCAGCAGAGGGGGTGGGTGCAAGACAAATTAATGGTTTCAAACACAGCTGGGGTCAAATAACAGGCTTAATATTTGCACAGGGGGAAGCAGCAGGGAAAGGGGGAATGAGAGTGCAATAACCCTAACTAGACAATTGGTCCTTATGTAGGGTAGGGTGAACCAGGGCAGAATGGATAGACCAATGGTCATTCTATGCTGCTGTTTTTCTATGTTTGCAAAGTTTCTAAATGAGAAGGGAGCCACACAGGATAGGTAGTGATTATGCAGGATTTTAATCTTCCAGACATAGAATGGGACATTCCAGCAGCTAAAAGCACCAAAGGTCAGGTCCGGCTAGATACTGTATGTTGCAGGACTGTTTGTAGGTGCAGCTGGTCAGGGAACATAAAAGACTGGCTTGGTACTCACCAACTCAGAAATGGTAAGTGGGGTGCGGGTTGTAGAACCATTAGTGTCCCATGGCCATAACACTATATGTAGTGAATTTTATGTACCTCACCCATGCCTATTGTTTGGATGTGGCTGTGTGATGCACAACACAGAACTGTTTCATTGCCATCCTAAAACAGCAAAGCAGCTGGTAAATTTTTTTAAATTGGCTGCTTGTTGCTGGACAGTACCACTGCATGGATATGACAAGGAGTAGGCACCATCCATAAACATTCAATTAATTTTGTTGTCTACTCAACCTATATGCCCTAACTAATGTGTCACTGGGTTGATTTGAACACACTTTACTGAGTATGTGTTGTTATGCTGCCCTATTTAGATGTTGCTCCATTAATTTATGTTGTAACACTACAATAATTAAACTCCATATTTGCCACTGTGCTGTCACTTGTTTGCTTCTGTAGCACTTCATGCTCAGTTTCACTTCACTTTAATGTTTTTCAGTTTGATTGTTCATCACTAAATTATGTTATGCATCTTTGTTCTCCTAATTTTAGGCATCTGATGCTTATAATGGATGTTAATTGTATTGTGTTATATAAATACTGCACCAGTCTGCCTGTTGCTCTTGCCCCCAGCCCTGATGAAGACTTCTCCCAAGCTGAAGCACTGGGTCTTCTGGCAGTGCTTACAAAAGCTGGGTTTGCAATAAATTTGTTACGGAGTAATTTCAGTCTGGTGTCTGTTATTTTTGATTGCTCTTGAGTGTGTATCTATTCTAAAAAGCACACAAAACAGAAAACAGCAGCTTATATGAGTGTGTGTACCTACCCATGGCCAAAACACATTAAGTATAAACTAGAATGCACATATGCACACCAAATGGGTCAGCATCATTCATATTATTTGATAAATTGCAATCACATATCATTTAACTCCCTTGAAACTTTTAACATTTTCATGCTGCACCACCAGAAGACATATACAACAGCCAAGGACAAATACATTTCAAGTTTCAAATTATTTGCATAGGAATTAATGCAGCACCACCCTTTGTAGTAAGCTGTGCCCTTTCTTAGAAGGTAACCAAATATATTCATTGTAGTGATTAAGTACAGCAAGTTGTTATAATACAGTTCACTGCCACCAAACAGTTTATCCCACAGTTAAACCTTAAGAATTTCTTCTTAACTTGAAACAAACTATACATTTGCAAGCGTGGCTATAAATACTGTGGTATATTAAAACCACATAAAGCTAATGAGCTGATTCATGCATGAGTGCCAGATTTAGCAGTCATCAGTTATCTAAGCTGTCACCAGCATATAGCATAGCTGTCATTACTAATTACCATCTGTACTGTGAAATGCAAATATTAAGCTAAGCAGCATCCAGGCTTGTAGGTGGAATAGTAACAGTCAAGTACAGCAGAAAGTTATAGTACAGCTCACCACCACCTGAAGATATGTATCACAGTGAGGCTGACTGAATTTTCTTTCTGATTCAGAATACACAGTTCAAATAACACAATGCTTGCATATGGATTGTGGTGCAAGTAAATCTCATAAATTTAGTGAGTTTACTCATGCATAGGTGCTAAAGTTTGAAACAGATGCCAAAACCACCAAGGCCGAACTGATGTAACCACACCCTAATGTTTTGATGTCATCACTGACATCTTCATCAAAGTAGTGGGTAACAGAAAGATATGGACATTTAAAGTGCTTATTTAAAGTGGTATAGCCCAAATATAGAAAGTGTCCAAATATATAAAAAACCCAAATATAGAGAAAATATAAAGAAAAAGAAGTGTCAACCACCCAACATAAGCAAAAAGAATACAAATGCTGAAAAAGAACCAGGCAGCTAAAAGTACCACCAATAACATAAAATATCATACTGACAAATACTATAAAATAAATACAAAGTGCAAGACCACACGCAACCTAAAATAACTTATAATTACTATAACATTAAAATGCTTTATTCAAATAAGAGTTAAACAGAAAAATTGGGGAAAACATGCATGCTTGATGTTTTATAAATATGCATGCATTGGGAGTTCATCATTCAGTCCATGAGGGAGGAGAGTCCCCAGGGTATAAATCTGGAATTATACAATGGCTCTAAAAATACTGTATCCTGATTGGCTGGCTGGTACAATTTACAGTGTGTAAATTGTGCTATACCCCATGGTTCTTATTGCAGTCTTATGTTTTCCTATGCGAGTTTTCATTTCTCTTTTTGTCTGTCCCACATACATAAGTCCACATGGGCGTAACAGTATATAGATCACTCCTGATATACTACAGTTAATACATTGTTTAATGTGGTATTAGTCCCATTTCTAGAATGTACAAATGAATTGGTATTATATGTACTTGAACACTGACTACACGGTCCACATCTATAGTTTCCTTGGTGGGGGGGCAGCTACGTTTCAGGGTTCTGCTTAGGGAGTAATGTATGAACCATTGTGTGATAAAATGAGGTGGTTAGCTGTATTACATCCATTTGCTGTGTTTAGCCATTACCATTTATATATCTGGCTGCCTTTAAAAAAAAGACGCAGCTTACTGCAAAGGGTGGTGCAGCGATTTATGTAAAGAACTTGAGATTCAAAATGTATTTGACCTTGGCTACTGTACATGTGTGCTGGTGGCATATCATGAAAGTGTTAAAAGGTTCAAGTGAATTAATTCATATGTGACTGTAATTAAAACTTATCAAATAATATGAATGGTGCTGACCCATTTGGTGTGCATATATGCATTCCACTTTACATTTTACATATTTTGCATATCTATCCTTTTCATTGCTGACAATCCATAACCAACTGCCAGTATGTGATTTTTAAAAATAAACTGCTTGCCACTGTAAGAATTTTGCTATCGAGAGATAACTGTTGGTAGTATTTTAACTCACCAACCGGCAAGCAATTTAAAACTAGATGTGCTCTGAAAAATGAATGGGGGAACACCATATTTATACTATTGATGTTTTTTGCAAGCTGTCCTTACAAAAAACATGTTTTATAAGTTACTATGGGGGTGGGGATGTTCTGTCAACAGTGAATACTTCAAGGATGGATATTTAATAAACTAACTTTAAAGACCACATATGAAAGATGCCAGGGCAGACTTCCCCCATATAAACAACCAGGTAACTAGCAAGAACTGTATTATCAGGTTGAATTTACTGTATATGATGTGTAGTAAGAGTGACTGCAGGATCTAGAAAAAATAATAGATCCCCGAAGCTGCTGCCTTCAAAAGTGAGCTTCTTCAGTCAGGTGCTAATAAAATATAGGATAGTGTATGGGTAACCATACATTATAAGGCTATTCTTCCACCGAGTGGATACAGTGCCAACTGATGACCTCCACAGTGAAGCTCAAGAGTTCTCCAAGTTGGCATTGTATCTATGAGGTGAAAGAATAGCCGAGTAGTGTTTGGGTAACCATACACTGTTCTATATAGTATATGATGACTGAAAAAAAAAAACACTCACTTGTCCATATTTTTAATCAGTTCTGCCGACACCCTCGATTCACAACTGCTGCTGCACAGCATACTTGCATGCCACTCTCACACAGCAGAAGATGAATCACAACCCCTGCTGTAGTCCCTTGCATTACGACTTCCTCACTAACGCAGAATGAAAGGTTGTTCTGCATTAGTGAGGATGTCACTACTGCAGCAGAACAACTTTTTGCAGTGTATGGATTTCCATACACAACCACATTCCACCATACACTATATTCCCTGGCCACCCTCCTAATTCATTAGTTTTCAGGTGCTGTTGAGAATTAGCCACTGAATAGTCATCTACAGTATAAATATAAATCATACATTTTAATATGAAACAACTGCTTAAACAGAAAAATGAAAAAAAAAAAAAGTTGAGCCCTAAACAATGAGTTTCTGGGACCTACACGTGTTTATAGAAGCTGTGACGGACCCTTGGGATGCTCAGTCCCTCAGCCAGGTTTACATGGCTGTATTTTTTTTATCCCACTCAATCACAAAACTAACATGAAATTGACATCTTTGATTGTTTGATTTGCAGAGAGCTGCAAGCCTAAAGAGCACTCATAAGTTTTAACTGAGACAGCAAGAAGTTCTCTAAATAAAAATTATAATCCAAATATAAACTTTTATAAAGCAATGCTTTCTTCTGTTAATTACGTTGCACAGTACACTTTGATGTCAGCATCTAATAACTGCACCCAGAAAAGTCACCTATGGCAGTATGGTGGCAGGAAATGTCATGTATGTTTTTTAAATGGCAGAAACTCACTTTTAGAGATGTGCAAATTTGGGAAACTACTCTTTGGATTACTTCACATGGTTTTCTTCATTTCCTGAAGATAATCCATGGTGTGAAGCAGGAATTTACACAAAAAAAATCCATAAAATGCGGAGTTTGAACCCTACATTTTGTGGAGTTTTCTCTAGTTGCCCTCCCCCGCTAATCGCCACCTCAACCTGGGTTATTGGCAGGTTTCTAACTATCCAGCAAATCGAGCCTTGAAACTCAGGGTCCTTGCCTGCCGGTATTGTTGGAGGTAGGTTTGAGAAAATCAAAACTCCACAGATCCTCACATCAGGTATTGCATCACTCCACAGGCTGCTCCTCAAGATGATATTGCTGCATAGAGTTTGGCATAGGTGTTGTTAACCCATTGGGGATCACTGTTTTCCAAAAAGTGCAGAGAAATGCTGTGTGCAGTACAAACCAAAATGGGACTAAAGCAGTCCACAGCCAACAAGTTCAATACCAATCAACTGATATTAATGTGCTGCACCTGAGTCATTTCCAAAGTCGAGATGTTATATGAACAACTGCTATGTAGAGAACTTGCTCATGTATCGCTTTCTACATGGGAAACACCACTAAGGTGTTTTAAAATGAGGGTGGGGTAGCACGTCAGGGCTATTAACAGAAAAGACGGCAAATGATGCCACAGCAATACATGTAATGAATGCCACTGACAGAGCTCCCCACACCTTCAAATTCTAGGCAATTGACAAAGATTGTAGAAATCCCAGAGGTGGAGATTTTGATAACCTGATGCTTGTCAGAGAAAATTTCTAGATCCTGACATTAAGAGCCATCAAAAATCAAGATTTAAACACACAACTAGATGTGCACCCATATTTGAAGAAACACTGAATCCCCTGTACTACACTAATGAACATGTGTTCTGAATATTGAATTAATGATTTGAAATACAATGTTTTCTACACATAATCTACCCTTTGCTCTGTTTTAGTTACATGTGCCACATATAGTGAGTTATTATATTAAATTAAATATTTGATACTGATTCTGATGTTTTTCTCCCTGCCCTCTCCCTTCAATTTCTCCATTGTCAGTTTAACCTTGTGTCTGTCTCTTGGTCCCTGCTTATTGTGTCTTTTTCATCACCATCTATGCCTTTTTTGTACAGCACAATAATCTTGTATTTTTAATTGTGACGTTATTTAAAAAACTATTTAAAAAATGTTTTTTAATATGAAGAGCACATTGTACTTTATCAAGAATCAGCACTGTGATTGATTTTTTATGTGATGGATTAAGTGATGACAGTGCATATAATTGCTACCCAGTGAATTCAGATCTAGTCACAACGTGTCATCACATCACGTTTGTCTTTTTTGTATTTAAATGTTGGTGTTTGCATTGGTCCCCGGCCTTTGAAAAAGGACGCACCAGTCCGAAAAATGTCAGGCGGGCTGTCTGTGTTTATGTCCTAACAAAATTATATTTTAGAGTTCACTGTATCATCATCCCTCTTATGGGTTTATGTGTGCTCAAAACTTTTTTGTTGCCTGCTATGTGGAGAACCAGCACACACCTCCACTTTCAGTTCAAGCCACATACTGTAGATACATAAAATTATATGTTTATCCTAGATTGGACTGTTAGGATTGGCCAGTTTTTTTTTTTACAATATAGAAACATTAAACACAAGACATGGCAGACAACTAACCCCCCCCCAAAAAAAAAATGCTCACTTGTGCAGAAGAATAGAATTTAGTTTGAGCATGAAGTGTTTTTGTCATTTTGCCCTGCTGCATCAGACTGAAAGGTCAGATTACCATAACAGATTTTTACTTTTGGTATTTTGTTGCCACAATGGAGAAGTGACCTCAAGTTGTACTGTATGAGTAAGAAATTTATGTTTGACAGTCAAGCATGCCTAGTGAGGTTGTTGACATTTCTTTGATTTGTCAGTTTGATTGTGATGGAAACAATTTTTCTCCTTTTGTCTAAAGAAAAGTAACAGAGGTCAGAGAATGTGCTGTAAGAAAGGGAACATTGTTTAACCAGGAGTAGCACACTAAGCCGAATCTTGTTTCCACATGTGACCTGGGAGCACAAGAAAGTTAACTGACTTGCTCAGGATCACACAGTATGCACTGTAGGCTGTGGAATTCAAATCCATGTCTCCAGATCTGCAGCTCAGAGCCTTAACCCACTGTGCTATAAGAGTGGATATCAAAAGACATAATATAATTAAGCAATAAACCACGACAGGGTGTTGGTGATGCTGGTTTTACCGATGCCTGGCGTAGTTCGGTCACAAGGCTGCAGGCCGAGTGACTAAACCTCACCAGGCGTGAGTAAAACCAGCATCACCAACACCCTGGAGTGGTTTATTGCAATTATACAAATGTGTTGTGTGGTAAAATATGAACAGAAATTGCATTGTGATTATTTTTTGGGGGGAAAAAGTAAGGAAATAGTGGAATATCCTTCCATGTAAAAAAATAGTCCAGACAGTGGGTTTGCTTTTAACATGAAGAAATGTTTATTTTTCGTGTTTTAACATTTTTTTTTTAGGTTTTCATTTTATTTGAAGAAGAGACAAAGTAATGATGTGCTTAACTTAAGCAGTGAAGCAGAACAGTAGCTGTGAACAGATGTGGTTTTAAGATGTATTATTGTTTGAAAGTAGATTCTTTTTATTATTTCAGAAAAAGTCTATCTTAAATGATTAGGTATTGTCATGTTATAGTAATCTTGTTTATCAGTTTTTAAGTCCAGTGTAGCATTTTGTATCGGTGTCCTGTGGCTTTAAGATGGTTGTTGATTTTTTTTTTACTTGTCCGATGCCTGTGGGCTGTTGTCATTTTGAGTAGGCATGGGGGGAGTGCAGGTAGTTGTTATGAACCTGTAAAAGGAGAGAAAACAAAATAAGTTATTTTTGAAAGATTTTATTGTAATTTATAGATGATGGGGCTTTTTGTGTTACCTTAGAATTATTTGTAGAAGAAATTGACTGTACCATAATTGAAGAGACCACCAAAGGAAGTTTGGTTCAATCCAGGGTGTGTGGAGCTGCAGGCATGCTGGCTGGATCCGGTTCCAATGTTAACTCAGGAGGGCTGGTTATTGAGCAGTGGGTTTCTGTTTGCGTCATGCCTTGCAGATGGTGGGATTAATTGCAAAACACTGGCGATGTTTAAAGAAGTTCTCTCTGGACTTGGAGGCTGATTCTGAGGTATGTCAGTTCTGGAGCTGTGCATTGTTGGCGACTGCATATCTGAAAGAACTGTTTCTTGCTGCTGTTTTGTGTTTAGGAAGGGGAGATTCGGGGGAGTGGTTGCAGTTTCCTGATGGTTGCCTTCTGATATGATGTTTCACCATTTTTTAAAGTCATCCATGTTGGGCTTCCAGTAACTCCGAAGTGATGATTCACTTTTGTGACAAGTTATTGCCATGATTTGGCGGGATTCCATTCCTGCATCACTCAACAAGGTGACTGCAGTTGCTCTTAAAGTGTGATTTGTGTAGATGTCTGGCAATTGGGCTTCTTTGCAGATGAGTGACAACATTTTTCCCAGGTAGTTAATGCCCATAGGCTCGTTGTTGTACCATACTGGCATTTTATCCAGGATATCTTTAGGAAGTCTTTTTGGGTGGAGCAACAATGCTGTGGGGTTTGGTGGCAACTTGTTTAGGTACTTCTCAAAACTTTTCACGGGACACAGGGGATCGTCAGGTTGCTCAAACATGCAGCCTCTTGTGAGATGGCGTGTGGGATCATTGTACTCTTTATGATTTTTTGTTTCTTCATTAAATGTTTTTGTGATGTATTGTAAGCCATTTTCTGCAGTTTTTATTTCAAATGGCTGTGTTGTAAATTGTCTGACCCCTTCATTGCCTCGCCTTGCAAAATGTAGCTGAATGTCTAGCCACACTTTTTGAACTAGCCCTTTTGCAGTTTGTGGGGAAACTGCATCAGAATTCCTAATGCTTGCTAGCTGGGATATTGTGAGTGCAGGGTGGTGTTGAGCAATGTCTTTTCCTGACTTGCAATATTTTTTTACAACTGCTTTGAATATGTTGTTTGCAGTTGTGAACTCTGGGTCAAGCATTAAATTGAGCTGTCTGGCAATGGGGGGTCATTTATGTATCTGTTAAGTCCACAACGTAAACTAACAAAGCTGCTGAGTACATATTCTTCACCAGATGTATTTCTAACTGTGCTGTAGTAGCTGCGCAGGGCGACATTTAACTGCTGGGCTGAGATATTTTTGAAATCTATTTGTATGTGCTTTTCTTTTGCCCAGTCTAGGAACACATTCATTGCCCACCTGGTTTGTTTGAGTGTTGTTTCCTTATGCCTTTCCAGCTCCAGTTTAGTCATTTGCTCAGAGGTGACGCTGTGGTGACGGCACTTTGTTTTTTTTCAGGATTGGCTGGTGTGGGGGCCTTCAACGGAAGCGCCGAATTTGAATTGTGCTCTGTGGTACTTGGAGCTACTGAGAGTGGCTTGTGTGTGACGTTGGGGCTGGGGATGCGAGGCAGAGGAACGAGCTTTCGTGGTGACTGTACTGTGGGTTTTACAGGTACTGCCTTTTCGGTTACAGCTTCGATTTGAGGAATGTAGGGCTAGTTATCTTCTAATGATTTGAATATGGCATCAAGCTCCTCATTGTCGATTAACTCAAACGTTGTTTCCATTTTTATGTTTACCGTGAAACAGCCCGGTTTTGTGGTTGTCGGTACTGTGATTCAAGATGGCGTTTTTTTGGTTTTAAAATGGGGGTTGGAGTGATTTTGAAATTGATTGCAGCTTGAGCCTTGGCACAGCTGGCACTTGTTCCTGTTGGTGATGCTAGATTTTACAACAGGGTGATAGTGCCAGCTGGCCAATGAGAATGGGGTATTTTTTTTGCCACTGTATAATTGTGGCTATTACTGTGTATGTTAGACTCTTATTTAAAAAAACCAAAAACCTTTAAAGTGCTAGTGCAGCCAAAAGAGGCAGACAGGAAAATAATACAAATTTTAAGTAGTAGTCAGTTGTAACTTTTTATTTCTGAAGTATTTTCCTTTTTTCCTTATGCTCATCAGAAAATCTTCCATGTGGTAATATTGTACTGGATGTGTGGAACAGCTCTTAGCCTTGCAGCAGAAATGTCTAACTCTATTGCCCCCCACTACATCATCAGCATTATGCTCTCACTGACAGTGACATCACAGGGAATGACCTAGCAGTCACTCACTGGCTGTTTCCGAAGTAGCAGTTATGTCACAGTCAGTGAGGTCACATTCCTGATGATGTAGTGTGGGGCAGTAGAGCAAGATACGTCAGCTGCCAGGCTGAGAGCTGTTCCACACATCGCACCTACTAACACCAGGTAAACAATCCTCTAATTAAACAAAGGGAAAAGAAGAAGTACCTCAGATATAAAAGGTAATGTCTGGCTGCTTTTAAAATCTAATATTAGTTTTAGGCAGTACACTAGCTCTTTTATCCAAAAATACCCATAGATGAAAATTGTTAATCTAAGGAAGCTACCAAACAGAACTGTTAGTTGGGATTTGAAGTGATCCAATTAAAGACGTACTTTTTTTTTGACAGGTGCACCGATTTTATGTTGGGTCGAGGATCAGCTCCTGGGAAGGGGATGACAACTAGATACCAAGGAATGATTGAGCTGGTGAATGGCAAATTCACCATTTGTAACTTTGCCTTGCCTTTTTTAAGTGCAATTTGCACTTAAAAAAACAAAAGCAAGGCAAAGTTACAAATGCTGAATTTCCTATTAAACAGGAAAACTGTGCCAAATGATCTGCAAAGGCAGATTTGGTGACTTCACCTGGAAATTAGCTAGCCAATTAAAACTTCATTGCATTTCTAAAAGGTAGGCTTTTGCTTTATTACAGGTTTTATGTGTTTTTATTTGCCTATACATTGTTTTAAGTAAACCTGCTACTTAACTGTTTCACTTTGTGAGTGATTTGTTTTTTATATTTGTCAGGACAGCACTTTTGGGTCAGGGTCATTGAACTGGATGGTTTGTAAGTATTTTTTTTCATTACATATGTCTGAAGTATGAGAAAAAAACTACACTTTTATTTATTTAGCACATATATGAGAGGCACCAGGCATTTAGGTCACAGTGAGTGTTTATATTGAAACATGGTAAAAAGACTTATGGCAGGAATACACTATATCAGTTGGTTCAGAACTAGGGTATGTTTTGGTGCATGTGTGTGTGGGGGTAGGGATGGCTACCTTTCAGATTTCTTGTCACTGACTGGTTGCCCCCTACTGTACACCAACTTTATGGTGTACTATTTGATCTGGAAAGTTTCTACCCTGAGTACTTATGCTCCTTGTTTGTTGTTTATGCAGGACACAGTAATACATGTTTGAAAATACTGACATGTTAATACCCTGTTTAACACGGTCCATATTACAGGTACTACTATATGGTGGCTTTAGTATCGAGTATTACAGAAAGCCGAATTCCTTTAGAAAAGTGTATATTTTCTGATTGTATTTTTCTAGTCTGATTCATTTACAAGTGGAAAGATAGACTATAATTTATTTTATGTAAACAAATAATTCATCTTGCTCTCTCCCTTTTTCTTATATTTCTGGTGTTTTTCTTCCTACCTAATATCTCTTGCCATCTACTTCTGTAAGCCTCTTTTATACTTACTCAAGAGAAGTGCTCTGTCAAAACTGGCTTTCCTCAAATCAAACTAAGTCGGTACTTTGCCTTTAATGTTAATTTATTAACAGAATTTTGATATTTATTTTAAGACATCATCGCTCCAGAGAACTGTAGGAGCTAAAGTATCAAATGGAACACAAACTTTTTAATTTGATATAATGGCCAAACGGGCCACAGGTTTTAGAACATAAGTGTACTCCTTATTGTTTTGTGACTCTACTGTTGTTATTGTTTTCATGCACTTTGTATTCCTAGACCCATAATATCAAAACTAAATGATAGTAGGATTATTGCATGTATAAGAAAAGACCTAACCTATTGTTACTGATGTGATACATTGCATTATTCTTCTATGATGCCTTTTTATGGAATGCTGTAAAGGTTGCATATTTCACTAATAAAATGTTCAATTAAAAAAATGCTTAATGTATGGTAGTAATGTGTGGCTTTTTTTTAGAAAACTCCATATAAAGGAGAGGTGTTGTAAAATCTGCAATTCATTTTGACTGATCTGTAGTCTAGAGTCATTGACTAGTTGAATAAGATACAGTATAGGATGATGCTTTACTATGTTTTCATATTCTGTTTTATCAACTTTCTGCAGTTTCTGAAACAGGATCCCTATCATAATCACTTTCCAAATGCTGATACTCCTGAAACCCTTCAGATATTTCAGTCACAGAGGGAAGTCTAATGACAGGTTTTGGAGTTATAAATGTCAGTATCAGAATGCTGGATTGCTCTAGCTGAGACTGAAACAAATGGACCGGTGCTAGTAACTCACTTGCCCTGACACTGACTTTAGTTAGTTTGATTAATTTACAAATGGAAAGATAGACTCCAATTTATTTTGAGGAAACAAAAAATTAATCTTGTTGAACTAATCCACTGTATGAAGAAGACTATCATACTAAGTGTATGGTAATAATGTGAGGCTTTACACAACATTGAAAGTTAAGACTTATGCTGTTGCTGTTTTTATTATTAAAAATGTTGAAACCTCCATATAAAGGACAGGTGTTGTAAAATCTGCAATTCATTTTGACTAATCTGTAGTCTACAGTCACTGACCGGCTGAATAAGATACAGTATAGGATGATTCTTGATTCCATTTTCATATTCTGTTTGATCTCTTTTGTGAAACTGGATCACTATCATCACTTTCCAAATGCTGACACTCCCAAAACCCTTCAGATATTTCAGTCACAGACAAAAGCCTGATGACAGGTTTCAGAGTTATAAATGTCAGTATCAGAATGATAGCATGCACTAGCTGAGACTGAAACTACCAGACTGGCACAGGTAACTCCCTCACCATCACACTGTCTTTAGTTAGTCTTTATTCATTTACAAATGGAAATATAGACTCCCAATTTATTTTGTGAAAATGAAAAAAATAATCTTGGTGAACTAATCCATTGTATGGAGAAGACTCTTGTACATCAGGCTACGGGGGGAGTGGGACCACAACAATCTCGGTGACTGCTGAATGAGGGACATTTACAGCCTGCATAGTATGGGGGACAGCTGGGAATAACAGGGGTGACACCTTTATTGTGGTCTGTCTCTCCATTTACAAACTGATGGATGTATGACGGGGTATCTGGTGGACGACACAGGTCCAAGCACATTGCACTCAACTGTTATACCCATAGCAGGGTTGGGAGGGAGTAATGCATGACATCACAGTTCAACATGGCACTGGAGCCAGCTGTTTAAATGGGACTGCATTTCCTCTGGCACCACATAGTTGGGGGAAGAATGGAAACTCTGATAGGGATACCTAGCTCAGTAGCAGCTCCACTTTGCCATGACTATGTCATTGGACAAACATAATGGTTTGCAACCTCAGTGCTCCAGGGAAGCCTTCATCCAACAGAGACTGCTTCACTGGGAAATAGTGCAGTGCTGTGGTCAGTAAGAACAACATGAAAAGACTGTTTCACAGAGGCAGAGGCCACTGTGATGCAGTCCAACATGTTGTTCATTCAGAAGGAGTGCAGAGTCCTATTTCCTAAATGATCGTAAAAGTTCTGCGGGGCTCTGCCAATGCAGCCCTAAAGAGGGTAACTTTTTAATACTAAATGGAGTACTGAATGGTATAAGGATAACCATAGTAAATATCTTTGGACCTAATTGGGGGAGGACATCATCTATTTTCAAAAATGCTATATCTATTAATCACCTTCATGAACAGCATTTTTGTAGCTGGAGATACCAACTGTATTATCAACCCAGCTCTAGACAGATCTAGCATCAATTACACCATAACAAAAGCTGATAGAGACCTACACTTCTTAATTGAGACACTCAACTTAGTAGATGTATGGACTCTACTAAAATTCAACACAAATGATTTTACTTTTTTGTCAATAGTTCTCCAAACAGGTTCGCCCATCAATCATATTTATTTCCCCAAAATATTACTGTAGTTCCAAACTTCCAAGATGCAACTATTTGCCCAACTGTAATTTTTGACCATGCACCAATATCTATAAAAATTAAAATCAGGAGTTATAATCAAAGTCCTAACAGATGGAGGCTACATAAGTCATTATTAGATAATAAAAATGTAGTTGAACAATATTAAAAATAAAATAAATATCTTCTTAGAAACCAATATCATACCTGATACCTCATGGGCAATTAACTGGGATTTTCTTAAATATGTCCTTAGAGCAATAGTTCTCAAACGTTGTCACAGTGAGCCTCCCCAAATCCATGGAAAAGATTTTGAGCCTCCCCCAAAAACTGAAATAATCTTGGGCTGCCCCAAAGAAATATAACATACTGTACTTTGTACAGTACACCACGAATACATTGCAACCCCTTTGAGTACTTGGCTCACATTCAGTTCTTTGTCTTATACTGTTGTGGAACCTTTGAAAAAGAGCTCCTGTGCTCAAAGGTGTTATCTGAATAACAAATAAATAAAATAAACACATATTATTATTCAGCTTATTGTAACCCCCTCCCGGCCAGCCTACTTGCTCCACTATTTTCATTCTTGAACCATTGTTACCCCTTGTTGCAGTATCTTCATGGGTCAGTCTACTTTCTCTGTTTCCTCTCTCTCTATATACAGTGTGTATATATATATATATATATATATATATATATATATATATATATATATATGAAATAACCTTCCTACATACTTTGCCTCTCCCCCTCCGTCCCTGCTCCTAAGCAACTTCTCGGGGATTGCTTTACTCTTTCCTGCTATTGCTCTTAGCACTTCTATGCTCAGCTCTTGTATTTGGGTTGTTCTGCCATCAGCCTACAAATTGATTACCCACTCATGAGTTTATTATTCATATTTGATTGCACTGTTGTTCACTGTGTATTTCTTGATTGTTTTGCAGTTACCTTTTGAAATATATTCACTCCCTACCCTTCCCCTACTGCCTTAGCTCATTCACCTTCCCTTGTTACCTATTAGTACATAAATACATAAAATTCACTTACTATTATGCTCTTTCAGTTTGCTTCATCTCTTCACACAAAATATATAAAACTCAAAATTTAAATACAGTAATTTTTCAGACTTGCTTGAGCCTCCCCTGGAACAGGTTGGGGCCTCCCAAGGGAGTCTGGCCTCACCATTTGAGAATCCCTGCCTTAGAGGAATCATAATAAGGGTGGCAGGAAAAATAAGAGAGAACAAAACAGAGTAAATCACTGTAGCTGAGAAAATGTCACACTTTTGGAAACAGAGCTGCCTATAGATCAGTCTGAAAATAAATGGAAAGAGTGGTCTAAAGCTAAATCTGAATATGATGATCTGTTTAGGGAGGAAGTAATATTCTGCTTATGAAAAACAAAAATAAGATTCACAGAGTCAGGGTCCAAGGTGCAGAAAATATTAATAAGGCTTTGTGACACTAATAAGCCAGTTAACATACCTTATATTTAAGATCCAAATGCAAGTAAACAAATTAAAGAGGTAGAAGATATTTATAATGTTTATTTTTAAATTTCAAAAATGACTTATACACAGGAACAAATGATCCAAACCAGAAGAACTCTTCATAAAATTCTGCAAAGATTTAAATCTTCCAAAAGTAAAAGGTGAGCACACAGTAGAACCTAATAAGCAAATAAGTGCAGAAGAAACTAAAGTAGCTATGCATTCATTAAATAAAAATAAATCTCCTGGAACAGATGGTTACCCCATTAATAGAAGGTAATGATAACGGAATGGTAGCTGTTTTTCTGATCAGTGACATTGTTATAACAGAGTTATGGAGGAAGGAGGACACCTTCAGGAGGGTGGGACTATCATATGCCTTTTTACCATTACTCCAGTCAACTGGAGATCTTGTTAAAAAAGTGCAGGAGCCTGTTCATTAAAGACTGATTAATTTAGTTGGTGGGTATGTACAACATCCCTCAGTTGAGGAGAATGAAATAGAAAATGTCATGATGTCAGTGTCTGGTATACATAAAACAAAAAAAGAAACAGAGCAATCATGAATGAGATAAATCGTCAATTAAAAAAAAGTATTTTAAAAATACACCTTGAAAGAAAAGGGGTCATAGCCTGTCAATGAGTTGAAAGCATTTGTACAAGTGAGGGACAGTTGGATATTTTGTTGAGAAATAAGTGGCCAACTTTTGCTATATTAAAAGAAGCTGAGAAATTTGATCACATAGGCATTAACTTTTTAACTATAATAATATTCTTTGCAAAACATGTCATTAATGCACCAGTTAGGGTAACTCAATACCACAAAAGTAGGGAAATGTGGCATTAGGGTTTCCAACCCCAACTCTCCACCCACACCCCCAAGCAGCAAAAGGAAAAAAACATTAGGGTTTTGGGTCTCTGGAGTCTTGGAGAATCAGTAGCGGGGTCTACCTTGGGATTGTCAACCCTGTTGCTCACCACCCAGCCCATAGCATCCAGTCCAAAGCACAAGGTACAGATCCAAGGCAGTGCACCATAGTGATACACTCTTCAAAGGTAGAGAAGTTTATGTCTCCCCACATGTTGCCGACATAATTTGTTGTAGTTTTCTTAACACAGGACCCTGTAGGCCCTGCATTAAGAAAGAAGATCATGTGATGCATTGTTTGCTCAGGGAATGGGATAATCATTAGGTTTGCCAATACCAAGGAAGACCCCACCACTGATTCACCAAGACTCTGGAGACCCCAAACCCTAATGTTTTTCCCTTTCTCTGCTTGGGGAGTGGGGGTAGAGAGATACGATTGGAAACCCTAATGCCACATTTCCCTACTTTTGTGGCATTAGGTTACCCTAACTGGTGCATTAACAAACATTTTTGCAAAGAATTTCCTTTCTTTTTGAGACAGTGGAATCGTATCCTCATTCACACAGGTCCTTTGGGACCTGGGTGAACAAGTGAAGATATGCAGAGCCATTTGGGCCATGTGCTATGGGAAGACTTCATCCACCTACAGAAATGCAGGGCCTGGCACATTCACTTTTTACATCATATTTCTTTTACACATTCGCTTTCACATATTTACTTTTAATACTTTCAGTCTTCACAGATTCTCTTTTTAATGTTTTTATTTAATTTTGACCCTAAATTTTCCAGATAGTGATTTTATGGCTGCCCTAATAAACATTACATGAAGCATTAATAGTATATTGGCCAAAATCACTAGGTTAGTGACCTGGAGGGGAGGGGAGGGGGAGAAAAAAGCAGTACCACAGATAGACACCCTGGTCCACTTAAATCAAAACTGCTTTGATTTCAGGGGTCCTACTGTATGTGATTGCAGCTAAGAAGAATAATATCTGTGGCTACTAACAGTACCGCAAGTTTCAACCCCCTTTTTCTTTGGTTTAGAACTATGGACAAAGTGCACAGGCAACATTCATTTCAGCTTCACACCACATACTGTAGGTAATGACATGCATCTTGAGCCACTGTGAAATACAATAATAAAGAAGAGCAGTAAGCTATTAATCCAGACCCACTCATTATTTTCAAAAGTGTGAAACACAATTTCATTTTTATTTATGTGAATAGCTGAGTGCTATTCATACAAGTACAACCTCTTATTCAGAGTAGCGAGTAGCACAGTAAACACTGTAATGAAGTAAATGTTAAACTGTAAGTTATCTGCTTAGTTTCTCTGAATTGTAATCAGTCACAGTAATGTTATATTTTATACTTACACTATTTCAATCAGTGTTTCTATTTTCATTCATAACATATTACTAGGAATATTGATGTTGGTTCATCAGTTTCGCTTTTAGTGATGGTCAGGGTAGTTATGCAATTGAGATCCAAATAATCAGCTCACAAAGTGTGTTCTACTTCAGATGACTAATGCTAAATGCAGCATTTTTATTTATTTATTTTATTTTTGAAGCCATACTGTCATTTCATGTTATATACTCTTCTGCAAAAATGTTGACCTTAATGGATTATTCATTGTATAAAGGAAACTTACCTTTTGAGATGAATTCCGGTCTGTGACACCGTGTGCGTGTGTGTGCATGCGCACGTGGTGGGCAAATTTCCTGTTACTGTATTATGGTTGTGATTGCTGCAGTTACACAAATTGTACATCCTCGACATTTGCAGCCTGTTATGATAGGTCAAACATCTGAAGATAATTAGCAAAATTAAGATTAATTTTTCTGTGTCCTTCCATCAGTAGCCACTGATCACATTCTGGATTATCTTCAGTTAAGTTTAAGTAAATTAAAATAATTTAGTTCTGAGCATGCTCAGTAGTGTACCAAACATATATTCAAAAGACTCTACTAAGTATGTTCAGAACCAAAACTTCAAATCCTTATAACTTGGGAATGGATTAATATTTTTTTCCACCAAACTAACTAAAGCCATCATTCTGGGACAAACCATTTCTACCCTGAAAATTTAAAATCAAAATTCCAAACTGTCTGGGCTGTAGGTGATGACAGAAAAAAACCCTGCATTGTTTCTTAAAATGCACTATCTAGATCTCAGATCAATACATCCGACTGGAAGAAAACTTGGCAAATCAAGAGACCTTGGCCCCCCACCTGACTGCACATGCAAACTTTTGTACAATTTCATTGAATGGGGCAAAGTTATTGAGGTGCGAGAAGTTAGGAGTTTAACATGAAATAGCCTACTCAATCCTAACCATACAGTAGTGGCAGTACTGCTCCACTATAATACAGTATGTAGATATATATATATATATATATATATATATATATATATATATATGTATATATATATATATATATATATATATATATATATATATATATATACACATATATATATATATATATATATATATATATATATATATATATATATACTGTATATAAATATATTAATAGATTCACCCTATTCAACAGACTTTCCACAAAGTTTTGCACGCTCAGTCTGGAGGACAAGGTGGGTACATAGAAACATAGAATTTGATGGCGGATAAGGACCGCTTGGCCCACCTAGTCTGCCCATTTCTCTACCTGATGGGTAAGCTGCAGATTCTAGTTAATCAACAGCTTATTTCCTCCTACCCCCCACTAGAATTGCCTTATGTCTGTCCCATGCATTCTTAAATTCTCCCACTGTTCCTGACTCCACAACCTCCTCAGGAAGGCTGTTCCATGGATCCACAACCCTTTCTGTGAAAAAAATACTTTCTAATATTACCTTTGAGCCATCTATCTGCAAATTGCACCCCCTTGTTCTTGCACATCTCTTTTTCTGAAAGATGCTACCCTCTTGTACTTTGTTAGTTCCCTCTCCCTCCTTTCCTCAAGGGTATACATATTAAGCTGCTTTAGTCTCTCCTCATATGTCTTCTGGTGCAGACCCTGCACCATTTTGGTTGCCCTCCTCTGAACAGCCTCCACTCTGTCTATGTCTTTGTGGAGATGGGGTCTCAGAGAATTGCATGCAGTACTCCAGATGGGGTCTCACCAACTGTCTGTACAGAGGGATAATAATGTCCTGTTTTTCTACTGTTGATGCCTCTCCCTATGCATCCCAGTATCCCCCCAGCCTTCCTTACTGCCTTCTCACGTTGCTTGTCCACCTTTAGGTCATCTGATATAATTACTCCTAGGTCTGTATTGATTTTTGCTGTTGTTATTATATCACCCCCCATTGTGTACTCTTCCCCTGGGTTTTTGTTTCCCAGGTGCATTACCTTGCACTTCTTTGCATTGAATCTAAGCTGCCATGTATTTGACCATTCCTTCAACCTTGCCAAGTCCCTTTTCATCCTTTCCACCCCACCTTGTGTATCAACCCTGTGCTCTCCAACATCACTTATAAAGACATTAAAGAGGACCAGCCCCAGTACTGAACCCTGCAGTACCCTGCTAGTTACCCTCCTTTTTTCACTGTGGACTCTGTTTACTATTACTGTTTGCATCCTGTTGTCCAGCCAGTTTTTTATCCAGGCTACCACCTTGGCACCCACTCCAAGGCTGGCTAACTTATATTTTAATCTTTTGTGTGAGTGTGTCAAATGCCTTGCTAAAATCTAGGTAGACCATATCCACAGCCCCTCCATGGTCTACTACTTTGGTCACCCGGTCAAAGAAATATATTAGGTTCATCTGACATGACCTTCCTGCTTTGAAATCACGCTGCCTTGGGTCCTGTGCCCCACTGGCCTCTAGGTACTCAACAATTCTTTCATTCAGAAGTGATTCCATCATTTTCCCTACCACTGAGGTCAAACTAACTGTTCCTGCTCCCACTTTTGTGAAATGGAATCACACCCGCCCTCCTCCAGTCCTTAGGCACCACCCCCATCCTTCCATGATTTGTTAAAGAGAGTAGTCAGTGGTGTTAATAGTTCTACCTTTGGTTCTTTTAGAATTCTGGGGTGAGTCCCATCAGGCTCCATTGCTTTGTCCACCCTTAGTTTCAAGAGTTCTTTCAAAACCCTTTCTTCTGTGAATGGACTGGTATTGACCCTCCTATCCAGAGTGTTTCTCTTGTTTGGTTTAGGTACCTCCTCCTCCTCTTCTGTTGTGAATACTGAGCAGAAATATTCATTCAGTATCCCTGCTTTTTCACTGTCACCCTCTGCCCACATTCTCTCCCCTTTATTAAGTATCTGTATCCCTCGCTTTTCCTTTTTTTCACTCCCTAATGTACATATAAAAGGTTTTATTCCCCTTCTTATCAGAGTTGGCTATATTTTCCTCACTTTGGGCCTTTGCTATTCTGACTGCCTTCCCTGCCTCCTTCTGCTTTAACTGATAAAGTTCTATGTCCTGCTTCTTCTGTGTTTCCTTATATTTCCTGAATGCTATCCTTTTCTCCTTAACCTTCCCTTCCACCTCTTTTGAGAACCATAGCGTTTTTTCCTTTGTTTTGTTTTGTTGATTTGCTTCACACAAAGGCTTGTTTCCTCTGTGATGACTGTTTTGATTATTCCCCATTGTTACTCCACCCCTTCTTCTTGCCTGTTTGCTAGTGCTTTTCTGAGGCACTCTCTCATTTCCCAAAGTCAGCCCTCCTAAAGTCCAATACTCTTGTTTTTGTATGGCTGGACTCTATGGCTGTGTTTACTGTGAACCACACTGTTTGGTGGTCACTTGTTCCCAGATGGCTACCCACTTCTAAATCTGAGATCCTTTCTCCATCCCCATTTGAGAGCACCAGGTCTAAGATTGCTCCTCCCGAGTGGGTTCCAGCACTAGCTGTCTGAGTCATGTCCCCTGTAGGGCATCAAGAATGACCCTACCCTTGGATGTGCCTGCAGCAAAGGTGCTCCAGTTAACATCTGGCATATTCTGGTCCCCTATCAACAATATCTCCCCTTTTTCTGCCATTTTAAGAATATCTTCTATCATTTTCTTGTCCAATACCTCCCCCTGAGATGGGGGTCTGTACACAACCCCCATGGGATTGTGGTGCCATTTCCTGTCTCCAGGGTGATCCACAGTGACTCATCAACTTCCTGTTTACTTTTTAGTTCTGTTGCTTTAATCCCTTCCCTTATATAGAGATCTCCTCCTCCTCCTGTTTTACCCACCCTGTCCCTCCTGTAGATTGTGTATCCTGGTATGTTATCCCAGTCATGGTTCTCTGTGTGCCATGTTTCAGACTGCCACAATATCCAGGCATTTCTCTTCCATCAAGGCCACTAGTTCAGGGTGTTTGTTACAAGACTGTGGACATTGGTACTCATCACCCTCCATTTTCTGATGGTCTTACCCCTTTTAGCCCCATCCCTGTCCTTACTGCCTTTTCTGCATTTACCCCATCCTACTCCCTACTGACTTCTCTACCTTGGTGTTTACCTCTCTAACTACTGTGTTTTGCTGGGGGGAGGCTGGGATTTCTCTGCTCTTTTTCAGTGCCTTCCCCCTTGGCTAGTTTAAATGCTTGCCAATGAATCATTTAAACCTATCACCTAGGATCCTGGTAGCCCACAGACAGATGCAGACCATCGCACCAGTATAGGCCTGCATCTGTCCAGGTGGCTCCCCAGTCCCCAGTGAAGCCAAAACCCTCAGCTCCACACCAGCTTTTCAACCACTCATTGAATTCCATGGTGCAGAATACCCTAGCATCATCCTTGCCATAGACAGGCGGCACCTCCGAGAAGACTACTGTACATGCTACTTGTCTAAGACCCTTCCCCAACTCTACAAACTCCTCTTGCACTGCTCTTATCCCATTCACAGCCAGGTCATTTGTCCCTAGGTGGACAATGACATCCAGCTCCCTCCCTTGTACAGCTGCTCTGGCGATCCTGAGGATTCTCTTCTTGTCCCGCTGAGCTATAGTGCCAGGCAGGCATCTTACCTCCCTTTCCCCTTCTTCTCCCACTTCTACCCCCCTAATGATTGAGTCCCACACCAGGAGTTGTTTCCTTCCCCATGGGGTCTCATGCCACCCTTCTGTGGGTCTTCTTTGAGGAGGTTCCCAGCATCCTCCTTGGTCTTCACTGCAGGTGCCTCCATAGAGGAACCACTCTTTGCCATAATTAGTAAGAAAAGCAGTAGTTTTAGTCAGCTGTTACTTGCTCTGAAAGCAAGATTCTCCTCTGTCAAAAACTAGCAGCAGGAAGCGGTAATTGGAGACAGCTGCTTTTCTACTGCTCAAGCCACACCCCAATTAGCTTCTCCCCTCTGCTCCTGACTCAGCAAATTAAGTTGATACAGCCCCCTTCTTCAAACAGAGAAACACACAGTAACTTTCTTCTGTTTTTTAACTTAAATGAGACCCCCTGCTTCTAATAGTATCTGTTTGCTTAATCCCAACAGGCACTGACTCCTGCTGTGATAAAACTGATTTATCAGTTAGAAAAGCTGTAGTTTTAGTCAGCTGTTACTTGCTCTGAAAGCAAGATTCTCATCTGTCAAAAACTAGCAGCTTTGGGTTGATCTGCAAAGTTTTTTTCCAGTTGTATATTGGATTGCAAGATCCAGATAGGCATTTTCAGGAAAAATCAGGTTTTCTGCTTTTTGCTTGTCATCACCTACAGCCCTGACAGTTTAGAATTTTCATCCGAAATTTTCAGGGTAGAAAGGGCTTGCCCAGGAATGGTGCCTTTCACTGGTTTGGTTAAAAAATATTAATCCTTTTGCAAGTTATAAGGACTGAAATTTTGGTTCTGAGCTTTTTAATTTTTTTATTTTTTTTATTTATTTATTGAAATCTTGGATGACACCTGTGAGCGGATGCTTGTTAAGAGGTTCCATGTCAGATACATTAACACAAGAAGACACAGTATAGTTACAGTAAATTATACATACAGAGTACAAAAAAAATTCAACAGTACATGGGTTGCAATGACAAACTGTTACACAAGTTGTGCTAAGGCATAGTACATGGTATGCCAGCATTCTGCAGAAGAGAGAGAGGCAGAGGCAGACTGTTAGGGTGAGGTAGGGAGGGGCATTGGGAGCTGGGATAGGAAAGGCAGAGGAAAAAAAGAGCCAAGGGCTAGTGGGAGGCACGTGCTAGGGCAAAAGGTGGTAGGGCAAGTGCTTGGGCAAAGACTTAACTTGGCAAGTCAGGAGTTGGAAGTGCTGAGCAGACTAAAGCTGTGGGCACAGACTAGTGGGGACACCTACAGGTGCTATTGTCAGTGAGGTGCTGATGGAGTTTGCGCTAAAAGAAACCAAGAGTTGTGGCTCTGGCTATGTCAGGTGGTAGACCATTTGTCTACAAAGGAGCCCGGTGAGCAAAGGATTGCTGGGCCATAGTTGTTTGGCACTTGGGCACATGGAATACTTGTGTAGTAGGGCTCCTGGTGTGCCTGGCATGTATTGGTGGTGATAGAAGGCTCAGAACTCCTTGAAGAAGTAAGTTTAGTGAGACATATTTTGTGAGTACAGAGGTTTAATAAAGTATTCTGTCCTTCAAATGAAGCCAGCCCAATTGTGTGTAAAGCTCACAGGTGTAGGAGAGTTTCAGGGCATTAATGAGCAGGTGACAGGCTTTGTTTAAGGCTGTTGAGAGGTGTTAAAGCAATGTGTCATTAGCGGAGCCATAGACAGCTAGGCCATAGTCAGTCAAGGTGATGAATGAACTGTTAATTGCCAAGTTCAAAGCTTCATAGGTCAAGCAATGTCTGTGCCTGTCGAGGATACCAATCCTGGTGTTAAAGGCTTTGGCCATGATGTTAATGTGCTGTGTGTAAGACAGGGCAGTGTCCAGTGTGATTCCCAGGTGCTTGAAATGGGGGACTAGTTCCAGGGTGTTACCAGAGTCATTCTGAATTGCCAGGGGATAGCCTTTTAGTTTGTTTTGGGCAATGGCGAAGAACATGGTCTTAGTCTTTTTATAGTTCATGACCAGTTTTTGCTCTCGAACTATCTTTCAGCTGCTGCGAAGCCACTGTGGAGGTCATATTCCAGAAGTGTGTGGTCGAGGTTGCTAGTAAAGATCACTGCATCATCTGCATAAAGGAGCATGTGGCTATTGCAAGCAGCCAGGAGGTTGTTTAGGAAGACACTGAAGATTATTGAACTGAGTATGGATCCTTGTGGTACCCCTGATCTGACTGGTCGACTTTCTGATAGGATGTCCCCAATCTTTACTAGCTGTGATCACAGGCTAAAGTTGCTACAAAACCATGCTACAGTTTCTAGGGCTAGCCCTATGTCTGAGAGCTGTTCAAGGAGGAGGGCATGCTAGACCACGTCAAATGCCTTTGACAGGTCAAAAGGCTGCTCCTTAATGTGCCCTTTGTCAAGACCACTATGCATAAATCCAGAAAATTCCAGGAGAGCTGTGATCGTGTTATGGCTGGCTCAGAAACCATGCTGTTCTGGGCATAGGAGCTGATATTGATTGAATACTTCACCAGCTGGTCAGCCACAATCCTGTCAAGGGCCTTGGAGAGTGGGGGGAGCATAGAGATCAGCCTGTAGTTGTTTTGAAGAGACTGGTCACCATCTTTGTGTACTGGGGTGACTGTGGCAGCTTTCCAGATTTGGGGGAATTTGGAGTGGCAGAGAGGTAGATTAATTATCTTTCTCAGTTGACCAAGTACTTTGTCTAGTGTTAGTCAAATGAATTTTAGGTCCAGAGAGTCCCCATTGTGCCTTGATATGCTGAGAGCTTTTTCAAGGTATTTCCTAGAAGCAGTTTTGGAGACCAGTTTTAAATGGAAGAGTGCCCAGTATGGTCATGCTGGGGTCTTCTCACTGACCCCTGGAGCAGGGGTATTGAAGAAGTTTGTCAGGAGCACACTACTGAGATCTGAGAAGATGAGGTTCAGAGAGTTAGTGATGAGCAGAGGGTCCAAGGTAGGGATGCTTTCAACATTTAGCATGGCTGGGGCTATTTTAGGGTCCTTCCCAGTAATAGCATTTAGATTTGCCCAAAACGATTTGCTGCTTTCCAGGTGTTAGTAGGTGCTTCCTTGTAGAATTTGCTTTTTGCCTCACAGTCTGCCTTTGTGCACTCATTGCAGGCCTTTTTATACCTTTGGATATTAGTTGGTGTGCCATGTGCCCATGCTGTTTGCCAGAGTTGGTCTCTTGCATTTAGTTGAGAAAGTAGTCCCGGGGTAATCCAAGGATTTATAGGTCCTCTGTGTTTTCCTCTCTGTGACGGGAGCATGTTTGTCACAGACTGCATTGAATTTTGAGATAAACAGATCTAGTGCAGTATCCACACCTGTGGTTCCTTACAGGTCCAACCAGTCTTGCTGCTTTAGGTTGTACTTTAGTTGTGGAAGATGGCCCTTTAGGAGTAGGCATTTTTTTACAGTTCTGGCAGGGGGTTTGTGGTTGTTGTTGTTGTTCCAGAGGAAACTGAGAGGGGAGTGGTCACACAATTAGTCAGGGAGCACAGTGAGATTTGTGATGTGGGAAGGGAAGTTCGAGAGAACCCAGTCTAGAAGTGTGCTGGTACCCATCTTGAAATTGGTTTGAGTCAGCGCATCCACCAGTTGGGAGAAGTGGATTGTGTCAAAGGTATCTTTGATGGTGTAAGCAGCAGGTGAGACCCAGTTGATACTGAAGTCTCCCAACAGCATTGTTTCAGAGTTTAGGCTCAGCGTGCTGATGTAGTCCAGTAGATTGTTGATGCCAGGTGTGGTCTGCTTAGGTGGGATGTATATGGACAGTAGGGTGAGCACTCTTTTGTGAGCTGCTAGCATTAGTTTGATGGCTAGCACCTGGAGATTGTTATTGCTGGGTGATGGGGGTATGACATATCCTTGGAGTCTATTTCTGGTGTAAATAACACATCCTCCACCTCTTTTCAAGTGCTGGTCCTGTTGGTACAGGGTGTAGCTGGGCAAGGATATGGCAGTATCAGGATATTTTCAGGGAAAGCCATGTTTCCACAACAGATATGACATCAGGGTGGTGTTGAGAGACCTTGGCCTTGAGACTGTCCATTTTTGGGAGGAGGCTGCAGATGTTTAGGGATGAGAACATGAGGCCTGTAGTTTTATGCTGTCTAGCATTGAGAGTCATTGGAGGGCCAGGATTGGGATGCACATTGCCAGGCATCAGGAGTAGGAGAAGCAATAGTAGTCTTAGGAGCTGTTTCAGTATTAGTTTTTTCTGTCATTGCCTTACTTGTTTGCTGGGTGCCTGAATTTTCATTTTGTGAATATTGCCCGAAGGTAGGAGTAGTAATAGCAGCAAGTGAGTAATGTGGTCCAGTAAAAGCTAACATTTTCTTGACCGTTGCCTTTTGCTGGATGCAAGTACTTTAGTGGTGCTAAAGTGGGCAAAGAATCCAGGGATGAGCAGTACCAAGTAGGGATCTTTTGGGTGACAGTGCTGTGACCAGGTCCTGGGATGCCCATGCTGGGTGTAGCTTTTGGACCTCTGGAAGGGGGAGGTGATTGAGACATACACATTAAGGACTGTCTCCTGGTGGTTTAGATGGGAAGAAGGAGACAACCTGGTGCATGGAGGTCCTGTTGGGGATAACAGAGTGATTATAACAGTGCATAATAGGGTCCCAGAGGTTCTAATCAATACTGTGCTACACAAGCCTCAGGAATGAGGTACTGCCCCTTTAAGAGAGAGAGAAAGTGAAACCTGAGTGAAGTAGAGGCAGGTCACTGTGAGAGAGAAAGTGTATTTAATAAAGGAAGGAGGTGTGGGGGTGGGCAAAAAAAATCACCCAGAGAGCTACACAGAGAAAGAGCTGCAGTGATCCCAGCTCTTTGCCCTGCTTAAGGACTTTCCTAAGGTAATGAAATAAAAATAGGGACAGTCCAAGAACACTGCTCAGTTGGAGAGGTAGTCTGTTAAGGTGCCTCAAGGTCCAGTAAAGCAACTTCTGTTCCAAATTGCACTGTACCTTAGGCAGTGGGGAGCAGGCAGGTGGCTGATGCCTGGAGGGATGTAGAGGAGCTGACCCATTTTGGGAGCAAGGATCCCTTAAAAGAGGGAGAAAACAGGGGAATTAGTAGTGGGCAGAGGGGGAGGGCACATAGAGGATTAACAGCCACAACAAAAGGACAGTGATGGGTGTAGTTCAAGCAAGGAGAAAGGGAGAAGACTCAGAGGATTAGTCAGGAGGGAAAGGAAAGCCAGGGAGGGGCACAGGAAAGAAAAAAAAAATTAAGAGAACAGATGGGGGTTGTGGGCTGGGAGCAGGTAGCTTCTACAGGGTGGGGGAAGTCAGATCCCAGTTCAGCAGGGGTAAACTGACCAGAAAAAACACAGAATTAAGGTTAAATTACACTCTAAGGTGCAGTTAAATTACACTCCAAGCTGCAGTTACAATTACAATTACAATCTAAGTTGCAATTCAAGTAAACAAACAGTGAACACTCTAAAAATCAAAAATCACCCAGAGAGCTACACAGAGGAAGAGCTGCAGTGCAGTGATTCCAGCTCTTCACCCTGCTTAAGGACTTTCCCCAAGGCAATGAAATAAAAATAGGGACAGTCCGAGGGCACTGCTCAGTTCGAAAGGTAGTCTGTTAAGGTATCTCAAGATCCAGTAAAGTAACTTCAGTTCCAAATTACACCGTACCTTAGGCAGTGGGGAGCAGGCAGGTGGCTGATGCCTTGAGGGATGTGGAGGAGCTGACCCATTCAGGGTGCAAGGATCCCCTTAAGCAGAGGGGAGAAGGCAGGCAGCTGATGCCTGGAGGGATGTAGAGGAGCTGACCTGTTCAGGGTGCATTGTTTTCCTTAGGCAGTGGGGAGTAGGCAGGCAGCTGATGCCTGGAGGGATGTGGAGGAGCTGACCCATTCAGGGTGCAAGGATCCCCTTAAGCAGAGGGGAGAAGGCAGGCAGCTGATGCCTGGAGGGATGTAGAGGAGCTGACCCATTCAGGGTGCAAGGATCCCCTTAGGCAGTTGGAAGCAGGCAGGTGGCTTTTGCCTGGAGGGATGTGGAGTAGATGACCCATTCATGATGCACACATCCCTTGAGCATGTTCAGTAGGGTATCAGACATCTATCCAAAAAAACCTACTGAGCATGCTCAGAACCAACATTTCAAATTCTTGTAACTTGGGAATGGATTAACATTTATTTTTCACTAAACTAATGAAAAGCACCATTCTTGGGCAATCCATTTCTACCCTGAAAATTTCAAACCAGAATTCCATTCTGGGGTGTAGAGGATGACAGAAAAAAAACAGCAAAAAAAACCCCACAACTTTTCCTAAAAATGCACTCTTCGGATTTCAGAATCTGCACATCTGACTGAAAGTAAACTTGACAGTTCAAGACCACCCCCCCCTGACTGCACATGCAAAAATTTGTGCAATTCCACTAAACAGGGCAAAGATATTAAGGTGCAAAATTAAAGAGTTTAACATTAAACAGACTACTCAACCCAAACTATAGTGGCACTACTGCACCACTATAATACTGTATGTCAATATGTATACTGTATATAAATATACTAACAGCTTCACCACCTTTCAATGGAATTGCACAAAATTTTGCATGCACAGTCTGGGGGGGGCAAGGTGGCATGATTTGCAAAGTTTTCTTCCTGTTGGATGTGTGAATTACAAGATATGGATAGTGAATTTTTAGGGAAAATCAGGGTATTCTGCTGCTTTTTGTTTGTTGTTGTGGTCATCACCTATAGTCCCAACAGTTTAGAATTTTCATCTGAAATGTTCAGGGTAGAAAGGGCTTTCCCTAGAATAGTGCTTTTCACTGGTTTGGTAAAAAAAAATTAAACTGTTTGTAAGTTATAAGGATCTGACAGCTTGTTTCTGAGCATGCTCAGTAGGGTCTTTTGGATAGATTAACATCTATCCAAAAGACCCTACTGAGCATGCTCAGAAACTAAAATTTTAAATCCTTATAAATTGGGAACAGATTAATATTTCTTTTCACTAAACTAATGAAAATCATCATTCTGGGGCAATCCATTTCTTCCCTGAAAATTTCAAACCAGAATTCTAAACTGGGGTGTAGGAGATGACAGAAAAAAACAGCAATAAATCCTCACAATTTGTCCTAAAAATGCACTCTTCATATCTCAGAATCTGCACATCTGACTGTAAGAAAACATGACAGATCAAGAGACCTCCCCCACCCCGGAACTGCACATGTAAGATTTTGTGCAATTCCACTGAATGGGTAAAAGCTATTAAAGTACAACATTAAGGAGTTTAACATTAAACAGCCTACTCAACCCTAACTGTAGTGGCGCTACTGCACCACTACAATACTGTATGTGTATGTTATATATATATATATATATATATATATATATATATATATATATATATATAGCTTCATCCTTTTAAGAAAAAATAGGGTATTCTACTGCTTTTGTTTGTTGTTGTCATCAGCTACAGCCCAAACAGTTTGGAAGTTTCATCTGAAATGTTCACTGTAGAAAGGGCTTGCCCCAGAATGGTGCTTTTCACTGGTTTGGTGAAAACATATTAATCTGTTAGCAAGTTATAAAGATCTGAAATTTTGTTTCTGCACATGTTCAGTAGGGTATCAAACATCTATCCAAAAGAACCTAATGAACATGTTCAGAATTGAAATTTCACATCCTTATGAAATGGAAATGGGGTAATATTTTTTCAACAATCCACTGAAAGGCACCATTCTGGGAAAAGCCCTTTATACCCTGAAAATCCCAGATGAAAATTGACAACCGCCATGGCTGTAGGTGATGACAAATACCAATTTTTCCCATAAATGCACAATCAAAAAAAAAATATTTTTTTTTCCCTAAAATGGAACCATCTGGATCTCAGAACATGCACATCTGACTGGAATGAAACTTGGCATATCAAGTGACCATGCCCCCCCCACACACACACGGTGCATGCAACATTTCATGCAATTCTATTGAATAGGTGTGAAGTTATTAAGGTGCAACAACATACTCTACAGTGGTGCTACTACACCACTATAATATATATATATATATATATATATACACACATACTAGTAGCTTCAACCAGTTCAACAGAATTGCACAAAATTTTGCATGCACATTCCGGGCAGCAAGGTGTCTTGATTCACAAGTTTCATTGCAGTCGGATGTGTGGATACCCAGATCTGGATTGTGCATTTTTTGGAAAAATTATTATTATTTTTTTTTTATCATCACCTACAGCCCAGATTGTTTGGAATTTTGGTATGAAATTTTCAGGGTGGAAAGGTCTTTTTCCAGAATGGTGCATTTTCCTTGGTTTGGTGAAAAAATATGAATCCATTCCTAAGTTATATGGATTTAAAATTTTGGTTCTGAGCATGTATGGTAGTGTATCAAAGTCTATCCCAAAGGACCCTACTGTGCATTCTCAGGACTGAAATTTCAAATCCATATATAACTTGGTAATGGATTAATATTTTTTCACAAAACCAATGAAAGACGCCATTCTGGGCAAGCCCTTTATACTCTGAAATTTTCAGGTGAAAATTCTAAACTGTCTGGGTTGTAGATAATGACAAAAAAATAACAGCAAACAAAAAACAAGTTTTCCTAAAAATGCACTATCCAGATTTTGGAATCAACACAGCTAACTAGAAAGAAACCTAGTAGATCAAGAGACCTTGCCTTCCCCCCACCCCCACTCCCCCAGCCTGCACATGCAAGATTTCATGCAATTCCATTAACAGGAACCAAAGCTATTAAGGTGCAAAGTTAGGGGTTTATCATTAAACAGCCTACTCAACCCTAACTGTAGTTGCACTACTGCAATGCTATAATACTGTATGTAGACATCTATACTGTATATAAATGCATTAAATAGCTCCTCACGTTCAATGGGTGCCACAAAAATTACATCATGATCTGAAACAAAAATATAATCTTGGTTGCCAACTTTCATTTCAGTCAGATTGTGGCAAAGATCAGTTAGTGCATTTTAGGAACAAAACATTATTTTCTATTTTATTTGTCATCATCAGCAGCCAAGATGGGTTGAAAGTTTTGGTCTGAAATTTTCAGAGTAGAAAGTGCTTTCCCCAGAATTGTGCATTTCCTTGGTTTGGTGAAAAAATATTAATCTGCTCCCAAGTTATAATGATTTTAAATTACAGTTCTGAGCATGCTTAGTAAGGTATTAAATATCTATCCAAAAGACCTTATTGAGCATACTCAGAACCAAAATTTCAAATCCTTATAAAATGGAAATGGATTATTATCTTTCCGCCAACAAGCAAAAGGCACCATTCTGGGGCAAACCCTTTATATCCTGAAAATTTCAGATGAAAATTCCCAACCATCTGGGCTGTAGACAATGAAAACTTAAGCACAGAAATCCCCAATTTTTCCTAAAAATGTACCATCCAGATCTTGGAATGAAGCTTAGCAGAGCAAGAGATCTTGCCCCCCTCCCCCATTTGCACATGCACAATTTTGTGCAATTCTGTTAAAATGGGCGCAAAGCTATTAAGGTGCAACATTTTAACATTAAACAGCCTACTAACAACCCTAGCTATAGTTGCACTACTGTGCCACTATCATTTATGGTTTAGAACTGAAGAAGATAGGGAAGAATATGGAACAGGAGAATTGTAACAGAACTAGTTGACATCACAAAATCAAGGAATAGTGAAGAACATTTCTCTTTGTCAGTAGGAAATAAGTATGAATGTTTGCATGAACTACATGAAGGTTGACTAGATAAGCAAAATTATAAACACTCAGATAGTATTCTTTATTCATGGAATATGTCAGGCTCACTTATAAAATTCTCAGACAAATGTTTTCTGAAAGTAATGCAGAAAGTGAATGTTGTATGCTTCCAAGAAACTTGGACACCATTTTTTGGTCAGTCCACCAATAAAATTGAGAGGCAAAAGTTTGGGATGCAGTATAGCACAGTGGTTTAAGGCTCTGAGCTGCAAATTTGGTGACATCTAGAAGACCATACCTGGGTTTGAATCCCACAGCTTCCACTTGCATACTGTGTGACCCTGAGCAAGTCACTTAACTTCCCTGTGCTCCCAGGTCACTCCTGTAAAAAAGCTTTCAGCTTAGTGTGCTATTCCTGGTTAAACAACTAAATAAAAAAATGGTTATTTATTAACACAGATCCCTGCTAGAAGGGAAAAAAATAAAGGGTGGTTGTTTGGGAGGTTTAGTCACATGAATTAAAATTGAGAAAACAACAATTAGAAAGGAGACTTTAAACAGACTGTATACTAAATTTAAAGTTAAAGATTTACAGTTGGGAGTTGTAAAACTTTTATCCCTCCTACATATTCCTAATATTATTATTCAGATTTATGGGTTGATTTGTTCAATTTACTAGAGGAAAGCTTGATACTGAATTATATTTATCTGAGGATTTTAATGCTAGAATTTGAATGTACAATTCTCTAATAGAGTCAGAATTATTTGTACCTGATCTTGAACCTGCAAAATATGATAGAAAGTCAAAAGATAAACTTTGTAACACTCAGGAGATAATATTAATAGATCTAATAAAGGCATTTAACATAGAGTATAATCTATGGGCATCGATGAACAACAACACTATGTGAGCCTCGAGTGGTTTCCCTGACAACCCATGTAAACCTCGAGAGCGAAGCTCGAGAGGTTTACCTTGGTTGTCAGGGAAACCACGAGAGGTTCACATAGCATTGGTGTTCATTGATGCCCACGGATTGTCTTTTATAGTGTATGGGCATCGATGTGCATCTGAAAAAAGACGATTTCCCCATATAGTGTGTCGCAGTGGTCACCTTACCTTATTCAGAAGAGAACGGGATTGCGCTGGCCATTTCACATTTCCTTTATTGTTAATAGTAACAGTATACATTTTGTGTTACCGTATCACGTTACATCAACACACTTAACATTTTTAATACTTATTGACTGTAATATCAATGAGAACTGCAAAAAAATGGTTTTCGGGGTCAAATGTCTTGTGGCATCCAATCAGCGTTGCCGTAAAGTGGGTAAGAAGGGGTTGTGCTGCAAGTGGCAAACAGGAAATATAGTCTGCGATTATTTTACTTCATACCTGTGGTGAAAGCAGAAACATAACAAGAAAAAAGATCAGCTGGTCAGTAAATCAGTTAGTATGAATGAACGCTAATGCTGATTGTATGGTCACGGGGGGGGGGGGACATTAAGCCTTACCTTCACATCGTCGCTTTCAGATGAGGAGTCTGATACCACTGCGATTCACTTTCGCTTCTGTGGTGCAAAAAAATTATTAACATTCACAGTGATGTTGCCATGCTGTAATATAGAATTGTCTCCGAACAAGTTAAAGTTTGTAAGATCGGACAGATCGAACAGTGGCAGTTTTTTGGCTGTATTTCCTTGTGGGTTTACTTCCGAAACTGATCGGGCAGTAGATTTTGATGAGGATGGCTGCTGGTAGTCTGTGGCATTGTGTCCGCCAAGAATAACTGAATTTCTTTTCTGTTTTGCCTCTGAGATGAAGCTGTAGTTGTTAATGGACTGCAGGCTTTTATGTCCAGAGACTTGCTGGACCTCCGTGGGGGGGACTGCACAGTCCACTAGTTTCTGTATTGCCGTTTTGCGGGTGGAGTGATTGGTGATTCGTTTTTCATGTGGCAGACCAGCAGATGTTTTAATTATCTGCATCATAGAGCGGATTTTATTTTCTCCAAGAGTCATTGCCCTAAACCAGATGGATACACCAGGCTTGAAATATAAATTTGGTGCCAGGTAGAAGGGGAGTCAGCTGTGAGCATGCTTTGTGGTCTTTGACATGCATATAGGCTGTATGCTTTTACAGGGTCTCTATCAGGTCGTTTAGTGTTTGCATACATCCTCGGTTTCACTGCCCTAATGTCCCTTGGGTTGTCGCCTGCTTGAGTTTTTGTTTGGCGCTTTGTGTACTCTAGAAACTGACACCCATCTGTGTCCTTATGCAGGCTAAGGTCCCCCCATCTGAATGCATACTGCTCCGCTGTTCAAAGGGCATAGTAAAGCCCATTATTGAAGAAAAGCATATTTAATAGTGCCACTGGGCTATGTTGCCCTAATGTCCCTGTTTCATAACATTTCTCAATGTCTGCGGGTGAAAGTGCTTCTGCCCTGTTGGGCTTGCTACCTTTTCTGAGCTTTTTAAGAAATTTCTGCTTGGCAGACAAGGTAGCAATTGTTTCAGAAAAGTCTTTTTTATTTCCGTGGAATATGAAATGGCCATAACTGATGTTTAGCAGATAACGATCTAAACTGCTTAAAATACCCCTGAGAGTTGATGGCTCGTAATAGGTACCATCATTTCTTTTTAATTTATAGATGCAGTCTTCTATAAGGACATCTAGTTCGGCTACAGGTATGTCTCCGATTGTGCGAGCCTCCCCCAAGTCTGCCAGGTAGGATCTGAAAAGCCTCACATCTGACTCTGTTTTTTTAATGTTCTTTTGTTTTGCTGCTGCTGAATAAATGCCTTGCGTTCCTCGCTTAGAGGCTTGGAAAATGTTGCTGCTGCCATTTACGCGACTGTGTGGTTTTGTGTTACTGATCACTGCGAATATAACAGTTGCAGTGAATTCTGAATATCACGGTCGCAGTTCTGGTGCTGGAACTTTACGTGCATGGTAATTCCTTTTTGTTATGCCATCGATGTGACGTATTATCGATGGGTTAACAACTTCATCACGTCACATCGATGGCATAACAACATGAGGAAAAGATAAAAAACACTAGATTATAACGTTCTACCATACATTATATTGTAGTAATCAATGCCAGATTTCTATCAGATAAGGAGGTGTGTTACACTTTAAGTGTCAGTTAACTACAGTGTAGTTACAGCCTAACTGAATTCAACTGCTATGTGCTGTAGTTGCATGCAGCAAACATGTAACTGTAACTGCAGGGTAATTAACCTGTTGTATGGAATTACTGATTAGTTAGATTGAAACTGACACTTAAAATAAAGTGTAACCAGAGGGGAATTATACTTCCTTTGCTCATAACTGTGCAACAGCGATTGATTACCAGATTACATCAACTTGAGGTTTATAAAAGCAGTAAGACACAATGGGATATGGGTTGTTGCCTGAGAAGAGCACACCCCAGGTGCATAGTGAGGTACGAGGCCCTTGCACTGAGTGTTTTCAACATCTGGGAAGTGCTCTTACCAGGCAATAACCCATGCCCAAGGAGTGCCTTATTGATCGTATAAAGTGGGTCCTAGTAGAAAATATCTAAAAAAACTGATACAATGAGCAAATATTGTAAAAATAAATAGTTTACCTATATATTTTCAGTCTGAAAAAGTAGTTCTTATATTGTGCATTATTAACAAGATGTTGTGTATTTTTTAAGAGGTTGGCATCCAGTAGAGGGTGCTTGTTGCCTTTCTCCTACCGCTACCAACTACATTGCTGTACCCGTCGTAGAGTAATCTCTCCAACTGTATTTGTATAATTGTATCTTTATCTACATGTCTTTGTTATGAAATCCATGGCTTTGAGCAAGCAACTGCAAGTTTTAAATCTTTCAAGGGAAAGTTTTAGTGAAGGAGTTTCAGTGCAGCATTTAGTGAGCATCTACATTAGAGAAAGCACTTCTGACTTTAGCAGCTCTCACGGTTTCGGTGCTGATGATCAGATTTTAAAAAAAACCCTCTATGCTGCCACTTGTGGCACATAACTAGTTTAACAAGCCAGAGTGTGGGAGATGACACTGCTTACAGCTGGCTGCTTAGCAGCTACTTCCAATTTCGTGGTCAGGTCCAAAGTTTGTGGTTGGCTGTGAAGTGGACTGTCAGCAGTTACAAGCTATGGCAGGGTTTTGTTTCAAACTTGTAAACGTTCTTAAAAATAAACAAACAAAAATAAAAGCTTGTGTCTATGTTGGTGTATTTGTAGTCTGGCTTTTTTTTTTTGAGGGAAGATGCGGGAGGATAGCCTGGTGGTAGACATGGCATTGGTAGCAGGCTGACCCCTCTTCTCACAGGCCCATTAGTTCGATGGATGTCATGGCAAAGGTCATCTCAAAAATTATTTTAAATACACTCCAGTTAGCCATAGAATAAAAAGGAGGCCTATGCCATTTACAGGCAGGATCTACATTAGGATAGTCTATGACAGACCATTGTTTTGTGTTAAATCATTTCTCTATAAATATGTCAAGATAAGGAAACAAAAAAGTACAAGAAGACCTCATAATTCTTTATCTTGAACCTTTTTATAAGCCTCCCAATGTGTGTTTGACTTATTATTACTATGTAACTAAACTCCCAAATATTTATAACAAGGGACCATCTCAATATTCAAGTTATTTAAGCTCCATGAGGAAAAGGAGGGAAGATGTTCACCAAAAACAACAATTTGGGTGTAGACTTAGTGACAGTTAATTTTAAACTCTTTAGTTTTGAGCTCACAATGCCAGTGGCACTTTGAAATATCATTGGGGTGACTGATAGAAAGATAAAAAATTACAGGAATGTTGTTGTTACATGTAGTTGGCAAAGCACAATTTTTGTTACTCTTTGTATCTGCCAAACCATCAATATAAGCATTAAAATGAAAAAGGGAAAGAAGATAGCACTGTTCAACATCTCTTTCTGTCACTAAGGGATGAGAGAGCTTCCCATCCTTTGATATTCTAATGACAGCTTTCGTATGCTGTGGAGAAGTTTATTTATTTTATTTATTTATTTAATTTTTGTTAACCAGGTAGGGGCACTAGACACAAGAGTGACTATTTTCAGGCCCAACCAGGGAGGTTACATAGCACAGGCAGTTAGGAAACAAATCACAATGAATAACAGATTTAATACAATATTGAATACAAGGGTACAGCAATTACAATGGATAACACATTTACAGAAGATGCAGGAACAAAATCCAGTCGTGCTGAAACAAAAGGCAAAGAATACCTGACAATTCAAGCTAAGTGCAAAGGCAAATAGTGCCTAACATGATTTAAAGACAGAATGTTAACAAAATACAGTGATAGAATCTTAATCCTAGAATAATACAACAACCCAGTCATAGGACCAGCATGGGAAAGGCAAATAGGCCAGATGAGAGGGGGTGAACATGCAGAGTGAGACTAGTGTGATATAAGAGACAATTTTCCCAGTGAACCCAGGTAGGGTAGACTTAGGATCAGGGGATGAGAGTACCAGAAACAGGTGGTTTAGGGAGGCTTGAAGCAGATACAGGGGGCAAAATTCATAAGACGGGACCAATGCCACTTTTTTTGTATCTCCGTCAGTCTTTTATCTAAAGTAGTGGAAGCTAAAACTGACTATAACATTTCTCTGTCAGTGCTGTCAAAGGCACTAGACAGATCTACAAATAGGGTAAAATGTTTACCATTGTTAGATGCAGTGTATTTTTCAATTAAATATTTTAACATAAACATATAGTCAGTTTGTCAATCTCTTAAGGTGAAACCTGGCTTGAAACTCTCTGAAACAAGTGGTTCTCCTGTTTCCAGATCTCTAACATGTTTAAAATGTATCTTGCATAAATCTTAAATGGAATATTGTGTAGGAAGATGGGACAATACTACCCCAGGTCTAACTGATCACTTTTTCTAAAATAAGGGGACAAATAACCCTTGTTATACCAGAAAAAACAACAGCAAGGGTTTGGCTCCATTCTCTGGGGAGCATCTGAAAAATTTCTGAAGGCACCTGATCTAGGCCAGGGATCTTGTTCTATTTCAGAGTCATAATTCAGGATTCAGTTTGGTAGGGTGAAACCCAACACCAGTCTGGAACCTACTAGATTTAAATAAAACTGCATCCTCATATCTTGTAAATATTATTTTCATGCCAACAGACAACTCTGTTCATGTAGCTATTAGGGATATATGTGATTGCTTTTGTTTTTCACTGTTCATACTGTTGCCTGTAACTATCCTGGGGGTCTCCATTTTCTGTTTGTTGAAATCTCATTGTCCTCGAGAGCTGATTTAGTATATGAGAACATGACATGCCAGCACCCTATAGACTCCACAGTATGCATGTCTGCTTATTAGAGTTCAACAAAACAAGTAGCAGAAATGTGTGACGTGCATTTACCTTCAGTTAGCTTTCAAACTATCTGAGTTATAATGCAGGGTTTTCCCCTTTAAACTGCATTCAATTTGTGTCTTTCCAGAGAGGTTTTTATTTTTCTGGAAATTTGTACTTTCACATAGAGATACAAGGTATAAATGGTTGCTGTGAAATCAGGTTTTCAAATGCAAATGCAGCTCTCATGGACAATGAGATTTCAACAACCATAAAGGATAGTTGCAGGAGAGTCACATGAACAGTGTAAATAAACTTAAGCAAACACATATATCCCCAAAAGGTATAGGAAAAGTGCCATCTGTTGACATGCAAACAAATTCAGTTTACAATATAGGAAAGCGTAGTTTTCCTTTACTGACTGAAAAGCAGGAGGAAAAGGGTCCACAGTAACCTAATTCTTAGACTTACATATATTTTCAAAATGAAATACCCATTGCTCTTCTGTAAAAGCTATAATACCATCTTTTTCTGCATTGAAACTGAATGTAATGATATTTTGAAATTTCTGTTGATCCTTATTTACTTCAACTGTTAATTGTTGACATAACTGATTTTCAAAATGTACCCTTTTGTTATAAATCATTACCTCTAGTAGCTCCACATGAAGTCCTAACTATTTATTGTTTATCTGACACAAAATGGCCACCCAGGAGGTAAGCGTTAAGACAAATTTTATATTCTGATTTAAGTGTACTAATATTCTTTACAGATGGAGACTTCTGGGCTATATCATTAAATTTAAGAAGCAATTTTTTCTTGTTTTTGAATTCTATGTCATACCATTTATTATTTATATACAAACATATGAAGAAACCAGCAGAATAAGGCCAATTGGTCTAGCTAGTCTGCTTGCAATGCAGGTTCCATAGCTTAAGCTACTGGCCCTGCTCCCCTCCCAACTTTACCACTCTAGACATTGTGGTGTTTCAAGAAGCTACAGCTAATTTTTCTGTAGTCTCATTAATGAGAATGTGATAAGTATCCAAGATTTTGTTAAACATATCTATGTCTATACAGGAATTTACTGTAATATCAATGGCAAAATAAGTTATTGTATTTAACATTCTTAGAGTTTTTAAGGCTTCTCCTATAAAAGGGCACCATTTGATTATATTGCTTTGGATAGATGTAGTCCATTTACCACTTTCTTCCAACCTTTGACATTCTAACTTACACGTGTTAAGATTTATAACATGTAGAAACAAGAAAATGGCAACTTTCAATTTATTATGAAATGTGAAGTTTTTAGCATTACAAAAAATGTATCCATCAATAAACATTTAGAGCCCCATATTCAGAGCTGGCTAGCTGCATGCACAAACAGATGCACAGTGCAGAGAAATAGGGCCAGCCAGCTCTGGTGACATATTCAAACAGGACAATCTGAAATGACTGCGCTATCTGTTGTAATATTGGGCCCTGTTAGTGTGGCCCACAGCAAGCAGATGCCATTTTTGATGCAGTGCTACTAGAGGGTAAGGCTGAACACTGCCCATAGGGGTAAAGTGCAGTGCAAACTGGTGAGCACCATGGCCACCATGGGCGATATTCAGCCCAAACATGAAAATGAGCCCATTGGGTATGCATGACTCTAAGGGGCCATTTGCATACACATTATGGCTCACCTGCATGTGAGCACCTGACCAAAGTGTGCAGGGCCAGCCCCCCACCCTCAGCCCTAATCTGTATAATAATAATAAAAAAAAAATGTCCCTGGTAGTCTAGTGGTCCCTTCTTCTGAAGCCCCAATCTGTTTAAAAATAAATTAACTCCATTTCCCAGGTAGTCTAGTGTTCCCCCCTCCCCGAGCCCTGATCTGTATATTAATAACAAACCCCCATTTCCATGGTAGTCTAGTGGTTCCCCCTCCCCGGACGTTGATCTGTATATTAATAACAACCCCCTGTTTTCCTGGTAGTCTAGTGATCCCTCTCCCTGAGCCCCAATCTGTGCAAAAATAAATAAACCCCATTTCCATGGTGGTCTAGTGGTTCCCTATCCACAGTCCTTGATCTGTATATTAATAACAACCCCCTATTTCCCTGGCAGTCTAGTGGTCCCTTCTCCTTGAGCCCTAATCTGTATATTAATAACAAACCCCTGTTTCCCTGGTAGTCTGGTGGTTCCCCTCCCTGAGCCCTGATCCCAAGCAGCATAAAAAATTCCCCACATCCCTGGTAGCCTAGTAGCCCCACACCCTGGCAGGTAATGTCCCACCACCCCACTCTCTCCATCCCAATCTTGAGAGCCGGCAACTAGCATAGCCCTCTACTCACCACCACAGTTGGCCACCGCCTGAGATTGCTGGGAGTGTGTACTGTACAAGGATCAAGGGAGAGCAGTGGGCTTGGCCTATCTGGACTTCAGTAAGGTTTTCAACACTGTGGCACACAGGATGTTATTTAAGAAACTAAGCAGCCTAGGGGTGGGGGAGACAGTGACAAGCTGGATATCAGACTAGTTAAGGGGTTGGTGGCAACGGGTGCTGGTAAACAGTAGCCACTCAGGTGATAGGTGAGTGACTAGTGGGGTGTCACAGGGTTCAGTGCTGGCATCAGTCCTCTTCAATGTCTTCATATGCAACATTGCAGAAGAGCTTGAGAGTAAGGTGTGTCTCTTTGTGGCTAATACAAAAATCTGAAACAGGGTTGACACTCAGGAAAGGGTGGTGAGAATGCAAAGAGATCTGAAGAAACTCGAGGAATGGTGGTAGGGGGTGGTAGCCAGGTTGCAATGACAAAAGTGTAATGTTATGCACTTTGGGCTGTGGAACCCAGGGGCTATGTATAAGATGGGGTGGGTGGGTGGGAGTGGAGATTACAGTCACTAAGCAGGAAAGACCTAGGGATCATCATAGCTAATGAATTCAAGGCAGCTGGGCAGTGAAAGAAAGTATTGAGAAAGGCTAGCAGGATGCTGGAATGCAGTGGGATTGAGATTTCTAGCAGAAGAGAAGGGAAGTGGTGCTGCTATTGTAATCGCTCACTAGTGAGGCCCCACCTGAAGTACTGTGTCCAATTCTGGAGGCCTCACCTCCACAAGGATATTGAAAAGGTCGAGGCAGTACAGAGGAGGACAGCTAAAATTGTGAGGGTGATGCACAAGAAGCCATACAAGGAAAGACTCCAGGAACTCAACATGTACTCCTGGGAAGAAAGAAGAGTGAGAGGGTACCTGAATGAAACCTACAGGTACTTCACAGGAGTAAACAATGTGCAAGTAGAAGGTCTAATTCAGAGAAAGAGAGGCACTAGAATAAGGGGACATGCAATGAATCTAAGAGGGTGAAGTTTAGGAGAGATATGCAGAAATACTTCCTCACGGAAAGGATGGTGGATGACTGGAGCAGCTTAACAGAGGAAGTAGTGGGGGCCAAGACTGTGGAGAACTTCAAGTGTGCTTGGTATAGGTACAGAGGATAGTAAGTAGAGATACTTTCAATATTCATCATAGGTGCCTGGAAGGGTATGCTGGACTGTGTTTCAGAAAGTCAGTACTTGTGAAAAGGATGGGGTGCCTAGCAGGGAGCCTCATGGAGACAGAGGCATAACATGGACTGTGACCCTTGATCCCCCATATGCGACGGGAGAAAGGTTAGCTGCTGCAGGCTAGCTGCAGTTGGGGAGTTAAATCACAAGCCTCAGTGAGCGGAAGTGAGCGCAGGGCAGAGGCAATCTGTGTCTGTCTATATCTATTGATGAAGGAGAGGAAGGTGACCAGACTCCTTGAGCTTTGAGACCAAGGTAAAAAGGAGCTTTGTACCAGTGAATAAAGGGACAGTGCATAACATGTTAACGTGGGGACATACAAAAGTGGGCAGAATCCTTGAGCTTTGAGACCAAGGTAAAGGAGCTTTGTACCAGTGAATAAAGGGACAGTGCATAACATGTTAGATGGGGACATACAAAAGTGGGCAGAATCCTTGAGCTTTGAGACCAAGGTAAAAAGGAGCTTTGTACCAGTGAATAAAGGGACAGTGCATAACATGTTAACGTGGGGACATACAAAAGTGGGCAGAATCCTTGAGCTTTGAGACCAAGGTAAAAAGGAGCTTTGTACCAGTGAACAAAGGGACAGTGCATAACATGTTAACGTGGGGACATACAAAAGTGGGCAGAATCCTTGAGCTTTGAGACCAAGGTAAAAAGGAGCTTTGTACCAGTGAATAAAGGGACAGTGCATAGCATGTTAACGTGGGGACATACAAAAGTGGGCAGACTCCTTGAGCTTTGAGACCAAGGTAAAAAGGAGCTTTGTACCAGTGAATAAAGGGACAGTGCATAGCATGTTAAAGTGGGGACATACAAAAGTGGGCAGAATCCTTGAGCTTTGAGACCAAGGTAAAAAGGAGCTTTGTACCAGTGAATAAAGGGACAGTGCATAGCATGTTAACGTGGGGACATACAAAAGTGGGCAGAATCCTTAAGAATAAGGAAAGTAGCGTGGTGGTTTCTGAGATTCTACCAGTACCTTGGGCAGGAAGGAAGAGGACCGAAGAGATTACTCAAATGGATGCTTGGTTAAGAAGATGGTGCCATGGAGAGGGTTTGCTTTCCTCAGAAACTGGGATAGATTTAATGATCACCAGTTATTTGACAGAGATAGGTTATATTTAAATAAACATGGCTCATATCTACTGGGGAATATAATTAATTCTGTTATAGAGTTGCATTTGAACTAGGAAGGAGGGGAAATGGGGTAGTGGATTAGCCAATAAATGGGCCCGTAATAATTAGAACCAAGAAGAGAAGCAACCAAGTGAGACAGGAATGGAGGGTTATACTTATAAATGCTAGGAGTATGGTTTAAAAAAATGGTGAATTAGACAAAATACTATTTGAAGAAAGAATTCATATTCACACCATCACAGAGATCTGGTGGCAAAAAGAAGATGACTGGGGAAGGAACATAGTGGGTTACAAACTATATAGAAGTGAATGTGAGTTGAGAGAAGGAGGAAGGATAGCCATGTATGTAGCAGATAGCATTAATATGGAAATATTTAAAAGAATTGAATGGAAATAACAACTTGGAGCATATTTGGTTGAGGGTAGTTCCTAATGTTGGTAAGAAATTCACTTTAGGACTGATATATAGACCACTATCTCAAGACATGGAATCTAATAACCAACTGGTAGAGCTTTTAGATAGCATGAATCCAGAAGAAGATATATAACTAGTGGAGGACTTTAATATGCCTACAATTGATTGGGAGATGGGTGAGGTAAAAATTCTACTGGAAAGAGAATTTACAAGTATTCTGGATAAACTTGACATGGAGCAATATGTAATGACAGCTACAAGAGGAACCAACATACTTGACCTTGTCCAGAGAAACAGGGGTTACAAAATTATCAACTGTGGTACTGCAGAACCATTGGGAAACAGTGACCATGCAACTGTTAAATTCTCAGTTAAAAATGCTCAAACCATAACAAGAGGGACAACTGTAATTAGATGTTTTAGGTGTAAACCCTCCTTCCCACTGTCAAGGAGTCCCGATGGTAAATATGGGGAGAGGGGTTTACCTCTGTTCTTTGTCCACCACTGGCATTCACTTCTTCAGGACCCCACTTCCCACGATAACAGTGCTCCTACCGACTTTCCCTGAATATGGCCTGCACACGTAGCCATCACTGTCATTAAAATGTCCGAATCTCCTGGGCCAGAGATTTGAAACCCCAGCCCACTGGCCCTAACTTCAGCCCATCAGCTCCCCCATTCCCTCCCAGTGGCCCCATTTTAAATGGGTAGAGATGAAAGCAACAACCCCAGGGGGTGGACTCAGGCATCTCATACTGGAAACTAGCAATAGAGGGAGCAGGTACCATAGTAAGCCTACCTCAAGAAGGTGGCTTACATAGGGAAGCAGATTTTGTAAATATAAAAAGAGAACTTCAAGTCTGTAATTGGAAGAAAAAGTTTAAGGACAAAACACTGGAAGAAATGTGAACTATATTGGTTAATAAATGAGACAAACTAGTGAGAAATTATATTCCAGAGAAAAATAAATATAAGACTAGGACAGATACCCCCATGGTTCAATGATAAGGTTATTAGATCAATTAACAAAAGAAAGAAACTGTATAAAAATGCAAAGAAGAAAAACTCCACAGAGACTTGGGAAAAGTATAGAACAGTAATGAATGAGTGTAAGAAATGTATAAACACCATACATGTGATATCTCCTGCTTTTGCCAGGAGACTGCTGTTTTTTTGACTGAACTCCAGCCCCCCTCCCCCCGAGGAAACAAAATCTCCTGCTTAAGTAAAATTCTGTCAAAAATACCTATTCATGTTTTTTGGCAGATAAAGATAAATAAAAAGTAAATTAGTGATGAACAATGTATCTGATAACTTTGTATAACTAGTTGTTGATTTTTTTTAGTGCTTATTCTTGACAAAATAAAATATATTAAATGTTTTTAAATGTTTTTTTTCTTGCCATTTAAGGACAAGCTCATGATGTTATGAAATTTAACTACTAGCAGGTCAATCTCCCTACTAATTTGACCCAAATCTCCCTCTTAAGCAAATTGGAAATATCATAGGTATGAAAGAGGGCAAAACAGGAATATGTCCTAAACCTAGTGGAAAAGGTAAAAGCCAATTACAAATCTTTATTTAGTTATATCAGTCATGAACTGGGGAGGAACATACAGGTGGGACAACTGGTTGATGAGAAAGGTGAAGTGGCGTTAGAGGTAAAGAAGAATGCTGATGTGTTAAATAACTATTTTTCTTCAGTCTTTAACCCTAAGTCTAAACAGGTGTTTATGGACTAGGTTCATATAGAAGATCCACCTTTAAACCTGAACGTAAACGATGTTAAAAACATGCTTCAACAGCTGGATACAAATAAAACTAAAAAAAAGAACAAGGGAAAAACTGCACCTAGGGTGGGCAGTGCTCAGTATAAGAAAAATGGCAATAAAACAGAGAAAATAACTGACACCCGTCCAAAGGCATACGTTGATTACTTATTTCTTATTTGTTGCCTCATCCAGTATCATACAGTGAACTGGACCACTTTAATGTTAGCACAAAAAAAGGTTACTTTATTATTTCCAACAAGTGAGTTAAAAAGGCAATTCAGTATTCACATACACATCCAGGCATGTAAGTAAAAGTCCAAACAGTTTACAATTCATGAAGTGAAGAAGGCTGGGCAAGAAAGACAAGAAAACAGCTCAGAGTTTTAACATGACAGGTTCCAGGTTCAAAACTAATTTCTCCTCTGGGGCAGTACCCAGACTCATTTTGTAACTGGCTCGCTTTCTCAAAGGCTGACATAGCAATCCAGGGCACATAATTTATCTTGTCACTTTTAAAGGAACAGCAGTAGTGTTACATGAAATTAGTTCAGTTATCTTCTTGGCAGTTAGTACAATTACCAAAAAATATACAAGTAAAAAGACTGAATTTATAAATAAACATGCTATTCAAAAGGATAAATAGATTTATATAAATATCAGAACGCTGAGCTGTGTCCTTGTCTTTCTTGCCCAGCCTACTTAACTTCATGAATTGTGAACTGTTTGGACACTTACTTCTGTGCCTGGATTTGTGTGTGAGTGCTGAACTGCCTTTTAGCTCACTTGTTGGAAATAAAGTAGCCTTTTTTCAGTAAGATTAATGTGGACTTTTTTGCACTAAGAGCAATGTGGTCCAGTTCACTATATGATATTGGAGGAGGCAACAAATAACAAACAAGTAATCAACTTATGCCTTTGGACATGTGCCGGTATTCTTTTGTTTTATCCAAATAAAACTCCAGACCCAGACAAAGTACATCCTAGAATATTTACAGAACTAGCTGTAGAATTAGAGGAGCTGGTAACATGGGGTTTTCAGACATCCCTAAATTATGGCCAGGTGGTTGATAGCTGGAGGAAGACCTTTGTAATACCCATTTTTAAGAAAGCGAATAGAGTGGAGAGTGGGAACAATAGACCAGTAAGCCTGACATCGATGTTGGGCAAGGTCTTAGAAAGGATTCTTAAGGATGAGAATGAGTATACTCTAGGGAGGAATGGTGTGCAGGATGTGTCACAACATGGCTTTAAGACGGATAGATCCTGTCAATCTAATCTAAAGTTTTACAACAAGGAAAGTTAGGTACTTGACAGAGATTTTCTGATGGATGTTGTTTTTTAGACTTCGGAAGGCCTTTGATAAGGTGCCGCATGAAGAACTGATTGAGACTGCAGAATACAGGGATACACATGAGCATCATAGCCTCAATTAATTCATGGTTAACCAACAGAAAGCAGCAAATTAACATAAAGGGAAGCAATGGGTCGATGTGACAATTGGAATTCTGCAGGGATCAGTGTTGGGACCTTGCCTTTTTTTATATATAACATCAATGAGCCATGGGAAAGGAGTTTGGATGACAAATATTGCTAATGATATGAAACTGGGATCTGTGGTACAAAATAGTATGAATGTAGAAAGATTGAAAAATGAGTTAATCAAACTAGGACACTGGGCTGCTAAATATAAATTGGAGTTTAAGTTGGACAAATGTTCAGTAATGCATCTGGGGAGAAGAAATAGAAGAGCACAACACAACTGTGAATGGATGTACTCTAAGAACATGAAATGAGGAAAGAGATTTAGGAGTGATTATAACAGACAACCTAAAACTTAAGAGGAATTGTCAGATAATAGCTAAGAGGGCTTGGAGAGTGTTGGGGTGTATTGCAAGACACAAAGTGAGAAGAGATAAAAGAGTGATAATGCCCTTGTAAACCTCCTTGGTTAGGCCTCAGTTGGAGTACTGTGCACAATTTACTGCACCAAGCTTGAAAACAGATATAGCACTGCTGGAGGGGATTCAGAGAAGGGCAACCAAGATGGTTAAGACAGTGAAGCATCTGAGGTATTGGAATAGAATGGAATCACTGGGGATGTACTCTTTGGAGTATAGAAGAATTAGAGTGGATATGTGTCTGGTGTATGGTGCCTTTGTGAATAGTGATTTATTCGGAGTGTCTAGGGTTGGAATTGAAGGAACATAACCATGTTAGATCGCACTTATTGCAACTAAGAGGGGAGATATGCTACACTAGTAAGAGAGTTGTATGGTTTAACCAGAGTGTGGTACATAGATGGAATGGACTCCCACCAGAAGTGGTGGGAAGCAGAAATATGAGCAAGTTTGACATCAGATTGGATGAGTACTGTATAACAAATAAAGTATTTGACTATTCCCTTTGCATAAAGGACTAGCTGTAAATGGGCACATGCCTAATTTGGCTTGTATATAATTATGAATCCTGTGAATCCTATGAACGGGGGAAGGGACTGATACCTATGACCAATTAGGGTCAGTGGTGATGGAATAGGCAGGGAGAATGGCAGACTGATTGGGCCTAAAGGTCCTTTTCTGCTAACAAAATTGGCTTCTAAAGCTAGCAGGGCAGTGTAACAGACATGCCTATTTATTGGGTGTGGAGGGAGTAGGGACAGACTAGATAGGCCTAAAGGTCCTTTTCTTTAACAAAAATCTATATTTCAATGTTTCTGAAGCTAGCAGGGCAGTGTAAGTGATGTGTCTATATAGGTGGGTGAGGTAAGTAATGTGACTTCTCAAATTCATGCCAAATTAAGTGTTTAAAAAATATATTTTAGGAAATTAAAAAATATAACAATAGAGAAAATAGCAGCAGACTGAAATCCTAATTTAGCAAAAACTGGCAACTAAGGGAAACACAGAAGAATGGGAATCAAAAATATCAGCACACCCATTTTTGAAACCCACCAAGGCTCATCAGTAACACCAGTCAACCTTCGATGTCCCTACCCCATGAAAACATGCAGTGGTTCTACCCTTACCTAAAGGTGGCGACCCCTCACCCCCCGGCAACTATTGTCCCATCTCGCTACTCCCTACCCTAGCCAAACTACAAGAACATCTTGTCCTCTTCCAACTTACCTCCTTTCAATCTGATACTTCCTTCTTCACCCGGTTCCAATCTGGTTTCAGGAAAAACCACTTTGCTACCACCTCCCTACTTCGGCTTACTGACAATTACCAAATCACCTCATCCATATTTGTTGACCTTGCTAAGGCTTTTGACACTGTTTCCCACTCCCTTCTCCTTGATTCCCTCTCATCTGCTCATCTGTCCTGTTCTGCCACTAGCTGGGTCAAGGCCTACCTGACTAGTAGAAACCAATCAGTTAAGATCTCAGATGCCATCTCTCCTCCCTTCCCCTCCTGATCAGCACTGGAGTCCATCAGGGCTCTGTGCTAGGACCCCTTCTATTCTCCATCTTCCTAAATGTCCTGCCATTTGTCTACTCCACCTACACTGCTATACAGTGGTAGCCACAGACATTGCTAGCTATGTCCAGATATTTCATGAAATTTCTAAAGAGTTTCTCTCTGCTACCCCTACTGTGGAAATGCAGAAAGCAGGAGATTTCTCTGGAAATATCACAGACATTTTGGGAAATAGCTGGCAGTGTCTGTGGCTGCTGCTGTACACATGTACACCAATTATACTGTCCTGTATGCATCTGGCTTATGTCCAGCTGAGGTTTCTATCCAGCTTGCAACATGACTTCAATAAGGTCCAGCTCTTTTTACTAACCATCAATTATTCCTCAATGCTTAGAAGACTGTCTTCATGACCTTTGGTACAAGGCAGAGACTTTCTAGGCTTCCCTCCCTGCTCATTTTCCACACCCTTGATGGGACTTTACTGGAGGACACATCCTCCTTCAGATACCTTGGGGTTGGCTAGACCAACACATCACCTTCTCTGGACACAGTGACGCCTTCCAGAAAAAACTGCACCCCGAGCTTGGTGCCTTGTTTGGGAACCATAGTTGAATCCCTCCAGTGGCTAGGCGTGAACTTGTCCAGTAGATGATCCTCCCAATTTTTGACTACTGCGATGTAGTGTTGCTCCCAAGTCCTCCCTGACCAGATTGGACACTCTCTTCAACTTCTTCTTCTGCTTTGCCCTTGATGCACCCTCTCACACCCACCACTGCAATGTCGTATCTTGCCATTTCCTTTCCTCTCTTTCAAATAGGCACCTCTCTCACTGCACTAAAGTCATCTCCAAGCACTGGCTGGGTGAACTCCCTTCCTACCTCCCCCCTTCATTTATAACTCTGCCTCCCACTTCCTTAGATCTACCGACTCTCACATAATAACTCTTCCCCACTGATTCACACTCATCGGCCAGTCTGGTTACTCTCATCTCTTCCCTAAAATATGGAACTCCCTACCTCCCCGAATTTGTCACTCCTCCTCCTTCTACTCCATCAACACTTCCCTCTCTAACTGTCTTGCACCAAGCTGTTCATGTTATGACCCTCCTTAATTTGCTTCTTCTATCTCCTTTTCATATCCTCCCCCCCCTTTGGAAATTTGCCCATTGACCCTCCCAGAAGTGACTCCTCTCCCCCTTTTTTAGATCAGCACCTTCTCTCTCATCCCTTCTCTCACCTCTGCTTACCTTCCCTGTACTCTTGCAGGGACCCTCAGCTCCTGAAGCTCTCCATGGGATTGATTCTAGCCTCCTCTAGGTGCTAGTCCGCACACTTCCACCCTTCTCCTACTCTCTCTCCTCTTTTCTCCCTAGCCTTTAAAGTCCCCTTGCAGGGTTCTCAGCATTGTGAAGGAGTCCTCCTATGCTTAGGCATGCCTCCTTTTTACCCCCCTCCCCCCATCTAGCTATCTTGGCCTATCATGTCTCCTTGCAAGGTCTCTAGAATCCTGATGGGTTCCTTGTGTTAGGCCCCATCCCCTATTAGGTATTATTCTCATGTCCTCCCTCTCTCCCTACTCTCTCTAAATTACTATCTACTCACCTTCCCTGCCCCTGTGCAGGAATCCCCTGCATCCTGAGGGGTTCTCTTTTGGGTTAGGCCCTATCCCTTCCTAGGTAATAATTCATACTTCCTCCCTCTCTCTCTCTTCCCTCTCAAAATTCCTTCTGCCCTTTCCCCCTTCTCTCTAGCCCCCTCAGTCCCCTTGCAGGGTTCCCTGCATCCTGAATGGGTCTCTCTTGGACATGACTCTTCCCCCTTCCCTCATTTCACCCTAGCTTTCACATCTGCACTTGTTTATTTCCCCCTACTCTAGCACTTATTATTGTTCTCTCAATTTGCCCATTGTATGACACACTGTTTGTATCACCTGCCTCAAGTAAATGTATGTTAATGTTGAGCTATGTAACCTGAATGCATAATGTCTCATCCTCATTGTACCCCTTCTCTCCAGGTCGCACTGGGAGATGAGCGACTGGTTGCTCAGTGTGCCTTCCTGGTGAAACATTTCAATAAACAAATAAATAACATCTCTAGAATCACAGAAAAATGTTTTACAGATCCTCACGGAGGGCTCAATGTATGATAACTGGAGCTGAATAAAAAAACAATGTCTGTGCCCTAAAAGACTGGCTGAGTCCCACTGAAGGTTGTCACACAAGACTCTGAGCAAATTTAAATGCTTCTTTTAACAGCACAATTATGATAGGGCATATACAAAAAGAACACTGGAAGGAAGCACCAGAATTTTACCAAACACTATTCAATAAATTAGACAGTGCATTAATTGGGCAGAATCTGCTTAGCCCCCAAACTCTTGCTTTTGTCCACCTTTACTGCCACAAGTAGCCCATCTCTGCTATCTCTGCTTCTTCACTCTTTCTTTGCAGTGTTCCTTTGCTCCATTAGTCCTCCACTGTTCCACTCCATCTCTGCTATATGAACCTGGCTGGGTTCAACACTCTGCAACACTCTGCAGGTTCACGTTGAGCTCATCTCGTGAATTTGACCTTTCTCCTCAGTAATAGCAGCATCAGTATCAGCTTGCACTTCTTGTTTGTCTCCAAAACCAGGCTTGCCGACCACCCAAGGTCTGTCTAGAACACCTCTGACAATCATCAGGCTCAGCTGCATTCAGACCCAGATATCAGCATATCACCACACAATCACAGGAGTCATAAATAAATAGTCAGGCATATGCAAGTTAAGCTAAATTGGCTCCTCCACAGCACTTCAGCACACAGTTGCCATCAACTCTGCCAGTGAGCTTGCGTCCTTGCAACCATGTATAATGTTTGGCTAACAACTGTGAAGTAACATCTATGGTAGACTCCATGCATACCCAAACTGTTTAATTTTTTCACAGAGTATATTATTTCCATGACTTGAATCATTTTTGCATTATAGCCTTTATCATACATTTTGAGAGACCTTGTAACATTTGGGTGAGAAATTGTTGAAAGATATATTTCAAATACTGTTTTTCTTGGCCATCTCAAATTCCAAATTTCGTGATTTTCTTTCATGTTTAGTACAGGAAATCACACTACAAACAACTGGCCCTGGGCAGGGCTCTGGAAAATACAGTACCTCATGAAATATTCTTCCTAAGAAATCACAGCATGCTACAGTACAAAGTGATACACAACCTCTTCTGTTCTCCAGCATATATGCAGAAACATGGTTTCAAAAAAAAAAGCCAGATGTCTCAAATGTGAGAATCCAATTGCTGACTTAAAACGTAGTATGTGGTACTGTAGATTAATTTGAAACCTTTGGGAACAAATTGAACACCTTTTAGTTGTATGTCCAAGATCAAGCTTAACTTGCATTTCAAATTCTGCATACTGTACTAGGCTTCTTTGAACAACAGAAATGCCTAACATTTGATGAAAAGAGTGTATTATTTTACTACTTCCCATTAAAGCCAAGACTCTGATAACAAAGACAAGTCCCCATCCATAACAGATTTGAAAGTATAAATAACTGAAGCCCTGAAATCAGAAAAAAAATGCTTATGGAGCAAAAGATAATTTAGACTTTTTAAAGAGAAAATGGGGTGGCTTACTGGGTTACTGTATGTCTATCTGTTAATCTCACAGAAGTTCTCAGGTCAAGCTGGGAATCAAACTGCCCAGACAAGGCAATATCCTTTACTTTTCCTCTGTCCTTTTCCTTTATACTATAATATATTATATTGATTTAAAAGAAACTTGGTTTAACTTTCAAATCTATACTTTTTGCTTACAAAACTCTTCTGTACTTCATTAACTCTTTTTTTAGAAAGTAGTCCCAAAGTATAGAAATATTATTGGGGGACTGAGAAACATGCACATGTGATGTGGAACAACTGGAAAAGATTGATATTACAAATAGAATAAAGTATATATCGGTGTATGTAAAGAGAAGTTTACACACACCCGAGGGGTTAGATGCTACATAAACCCAGACAGTGAAGCTCAAGGGGTTTATAAGTAGCATCTAACTCCAAGGGTATGTGTAAACATCAAGTTTACACACACTGAGCCGTATTTTATTTTATATAATTGCTGGGTCTTCCTTATTGGCCACAGCAAATATATAAATTAAAAAAAAAATGTTATGTGTGACCACAGTCCACTGAGGTTCTAGTCTGTGGTCTGTGGTCCTTTTTATTTAGTTTTGTAAAAGTGATTAAATTTTTTGCCCACAGCAGAAATGTCTGCATTTTTAATGTTTTTTTTTCTGCCAGTCACTTACCACTGAGTTCCAGTGGTGGTTCCAGTCTTTCTTTCGAATTCTGTGTGACCAGCAGTCTGGGAGGAAGAACTACAGTGCGCGCATGCCCAGAGTGAGAGAAACCATGCAGGTGTTTGCAGTAATAAACATTCCTTTATTATGGCAAATAATGCCATGGTTTCTCAATAGTCAAAAGGAAGACCATTAATTATATATAGAATAATACATGGGTGGCATGTTTAATGAGAGTTTTACACACACCCAAGGTGTTGGCTGTTACATAAACCCTGAGAGTGAAGCTCAAGGGGTTTATTTAAGCATTCAACACTGGGGTGTGTGTAAAATTTTAATTTTACATACCACTCCATGTTTTATTTTATATAATTACTGGGGAATGTTTTTTTGCCACAGCATTTATAGTACATCAAATACAAACACACTGCTGTGCAGTCACAATCCAATCAGATTCAAGCATGGTCCCAAGCATTCGGGTTCAAGTCATTGTGAAAATTGTTTTTTTTTTAATATGAAGTGGTTCATTCCCAGAGTTCATTTTAAAAAGCAAAGTTCATTTATTTTTTAAATTTACTTATGGTAGAGTCCAAGTGGTGGTCCCAAATGGTGGCAAAGTGTCCCATGCCATAAAGGAAAGATGGCTGGCTGGCACCTGTGTGGAGTGAGGGGAAACCTGATGCATGTTTGCCATTACAACCAGCTGGTTATAGCGGCAAATTATAAATGGATTCTCCTATGGGAAAAAATGTTCCCCAGTTATTATTAAAGGACTATAGCATGTTAAATGTATTTAGAGAATTCTGGTTTGAACTGTAATTTGTTCATCATATTCTTATATGAAATAGTTTAATGTCAAGTGAACTTATGTGTATTTTTATGTGATTGTTTATATATGTATTGTTATTTTACATTTAAATAAAAACTTATATAAAAAATCATGCACTGTTTTGGCTGCATGTCCAGGTTACAAAAGATCTTTGATGTAAAACAAACCTTTGTTTACAAAACCAATCAGTCTGGCAGGTGTTAAGTATGGCCTTGAAGACCATTGGCAGTACTGTACATCAACCTAATCTCTTCAACTCTAAATTTTAAGATTGGTCTTCTAATCTGTTATAGCACACTGTTGTATGCTCTCCTATGTTCCTTTTTGTTTATCCTATATTCTAATATGTTTTAGAAACATTTCTGTTAAACTAATAATCTTGTTTTTATTACCTTTGTCACTATTTTGAGTACCTTTCACCTGTGTCTTCAGCAGCTACTGCTCTCATTTTTCATATTCCCTGAATATTCCATGACATTAGTTACACCATTGTAGGTTATGCAGATGAAGAGTATGTAATGTTGTCTGATGTTGTGCAATGTCTTAGAAATATGAAAAGAAACATCAGTACTACACTGACTGAAGTAAAGGGAACATAATGCAGAACTGAGGGTACCACAGACATAGATAATTAAATTAGCATAAATTTGTCAGTCAGTCAATATCATATCAATATCAGAATAAATGTTATTCATTGAAACATATTTTACCAGGTGTCAACACAGAGATCATTTCCAGTTTTGACATGTGGAGGGCAAGGGAACATAGGATGGCAGAATAAAACAAGCATACATAGTGCAAAAAATACAGAGGAGACAGCACATACTTACATAGTGTATGTATGTATACATACATAGTGTAAAAAGATAAATATGTTTATAATGCAATCAACCATGTTGACTATTTACAGGAACTTAGTGACTGACATGCAAAGGAAAATGGGAAGGATTTAATGGAGTTGGAGCAACAAGCTATGAATGAAATTGGTACATCAAGGAAACGTGTTTGATTCCTGTTGTCTCAACTAGCATACTGTGTGATCCTGAGCAAGTCAATTAATTTCCCTGTGTTTCTGGGAGACCCCTGAAAATGGGTCTTGTGCCCAGTGTGCCTTATTCAGTTACCAAAGAATAAAATTAAAAAATAAATACGTAATAGCAGTACAAAAATGATTTCCTATCACTTTTAAAGTCTTTGCACATTACAAATGGTGTTGGAGGAGGTGCTATATACTAATTAGTCAGTCATAAAAAGGATTGGAGCCAAGGACAAAGTCTGGGGTGTGGTTTATCTTGATATCAAGTCATACAGAGGTGGTAACCCTAACAACAAACCCTGGGTTTTTCAGCTATTCAGATATTGAACTTGAAGAGCTAGTGGAGCCAAAACAGGTAGACAGGAACATAATACAAATTTTAAGTAGTAAGCAGTTGTAACTTTTTATTTCTGAAGTATTTTTCCTTTTTCCTTTTGCTCATCAGAATGTATTCTATGTGATAATATTGTGCTGGATCTGTAGAACATCTCTTAGCCTGGCAGCTGACAAATCTAACTCTACTGCCCCACACTACGTCATCAGTTTATGATCCCACTGACAGTGACATCACAGGTGAATGACATGGCATTCACTCACTTGCTTTTCCTAAGTAGCAGTGATGTTACAGTCAGTGAGGCCACAATGCTGATAATGTAGTGTGGTGCAGCAGAGCAAGATATGTCAGCTGCCAGCATACCTCTCAACTGTACCACATTAAGAGGAACGTTCCTCATTTTACTTCATAAAAGCTCCCTGTTTCACATTGTGAGGACTTGTCCCACATTCAGTGTTAACATTTTAAAGCAAACATTTATAGTAAATGATGCAAAAATATATCATTCAATTAATAACAGACTTTCTGAACATAAATGCAAATATTTTAACAGTGTTGTGAGCTTCTAATGTAAAGATTTGATTAAGTGTTCCACATATTGCCCATTTGTTCCTCATTTTGAGAGGCAATGTTCCACATTTGGGGTACAAAAGGTTGAGAGGTATGGCTGGATCCATTTCACACATCACACTTATTAACATCAGGTAAACCATTTTCTAATTAAGCAAATGGAAAAGAAAAAGTACCTCTGATATAAAAGGTAATGGTTGGCTACTTTTAAATCTAATATTAGTTTTAGGCAGTACACTAGCTCTTTAACTACTTGAGTCAGGGGTTACCCAGGGTTTGACACTGGTAAGTCACTTCCTCATCTCCAATTTCCAGGGCAGTTCAGAAGGGTAGTTCTTCAAGCTGAGTAACAAGAGGAGCATGACGAAGGTAACCAGCCCAGCCTTTGGTTTTCTTTTTGTTAGTTGGCACTCAGCAGCACTGGCAGAGGGGTTGGAGTTGGGTTTGGGGTGAGTTAGGTTGGTCATGGACCCAGCGAGGGTCAGGAGGGGCTGGATAGCAGTGCGCAGTCAGGAGGAAGAGATCATCATATCCCAGCTGGGCATGGGCAGTGACTCAGCATTCTGTGAGGACCCACATCTTCTTCATCACTGAATAGTAGTGGAGTAGACACTAACTGAACACCACAACATGGGCAGACTGGAGTGCCACAGCCAGCCTCACCAGATGGCCAGATAGAAGTTAATCTATCCAACCTCTGCCACAAGGCTTACCACCAGCATCCACCAGTAAAGGTAGTGCTAGTGGGATCCATGGAGAAAACACAAGGGGAGTGTCCTAGTGTTGTTTATTTGTTCACATGCAGATAACTCAGATTCTGATTAGGTTTTTCAGCGTTCAAATTTTGGCCTTTCAACATTGAAATTCCTTGTTTTGAAAAAATAATCAGAATCCAATTAATTCAATTCTGTTCAGTGGATTTTGAGCAACTCTATTTCCTAGATTATGTGCTGTAGGAACATCACCAAAATTAACATTAGTTATAAATTCTTGTGATACCCCTAACATAGACACATAGACTTTGATGGCAGATAAGGACTGCTTGGCCCACCTAGTCTGCCTATTTCCCTACCTATTGGATAAGCTACAGATCCTAGTAACCCAACAGCCTACTTCCTCCTATCCCCTCTAGAATTGTCTTGTGTCTGTCCTATGCATTCTTGAATTCCCTCAATGTTTTTGACCCTGTGACCCCCGCAGGAAGGCTGTTCCATGTGTTCACCACCATCTCTGTGAAAAAATACTTCCTCACATTGTCCCTGAGCTTCCCCCCATCTTCAGATTGTGCCCCCTTGTTCTTGCACATCTCTTTTTCTGAAAGATGCTAACTTTCTGGACTTTGTTGATTCACTTGAACATTTCTATCATGTTCCCCCCTCTCCCTCCTTTCCTCAAGGGTATACATTTTAAGCTCCTTTATTCTCTTTACATATGGCTTCTGGTGCAGACCCTGCACCATTTTAGCTACCCTCCTCTGGACTGTCGCCATCCAGGATGTGGGTTCATTGAACCCTATGGTGGTTGTGGGAAGAGAGTTTAATTTGGTGTTAGATCCCATTTTGGAAAGCACTTTCAGGCACTTGGGGGGACCTTCATATAAAATCGCCAGAAAGGTCTTTATGGCAGTATGTCAGGAACAGGGCCTGGTGGATGTTTGATGGTTGAGGCACCCCACTGCAAGGGACTACACCTTCTGCTCCTCATGTCATTTGATGTGCAATCATCTGTATTATTTCTTGGTAAGCTCCAGATATGCACTTGAGGTGACAGATGCAACTCTACAGCCCACTGTACTCTCAGACCACTCACCAGTGACACTCACTTGGTGCTGGCTGACACCACCACAAAGTCACCAAGATGAAGGTTTAACCCCCTCCTGCTTTGGAAACTAGACTTTGTGGCTTGGCTTACCAAAAAAATTCAGTGGTATTTAGAAGTCAGTGCTACTCCGAGAATGGTGGAGGGGGGTAGTGTGGGGTGCTAGCAAAGCATTCATTCAAGGTAGCATCATTAGTTATGCATCTCATGAAAATTGCAAAAGACAAGAAATAGACCTTCTCACATCACAGCTGAGAGATGCTGAAGAAGAGTACTATGCACAAGCCACTAGACCTGAGGTGGACTTTTACATATACTTCAACGTATCTTAGCCATCATTTGTCTGTCTGAAAAGTGCTTTAGGATTTGCAGGGGCAACTAATTCCACATGCAAATGTTTTAGACATGTGATTCCTGAAAGCAAGTTAGGGTATTCCTACAGCAGGTATATTTGCACCAGTATGATTAACTATCTAGTATCATACAAACATTGTGTAACACCATAGTGAACATGTTCATGTAGTACAAAGCAAGATTAATGGATCCTTTCTCCACTTCACCCTTATTTTTGATTTTCATAAAGACCTACCAGTGGACTAGTACTGTATATCAGTGTCCTAAAACATTTGTTTCTAACAATTAGCAGAACCTTTTGTAGTTTGAAAAAATGTGCTGAAAAACGTTCATTTACAAAACAAATGATAGTAGGTTTGAAATGTATATGCACTGGTTCTTCTGTCCACATTCCACAGTATAGAATTGTTCAAACTTTAAATCCCAACAGGACATAAACTAGATCAAATGACTGAGCTGCTTTTTTTCATAATAACCTACATTATGAAGCTGTTCCAGACACATCTGCAGGATATGGCAGAACTGGGACTTTTTGAATACATGTAACCCCCTCCCTGGTCTAGAGGTATCCTTCCTGACTCAATCCATGGGTAGGGAGCCCATGAAATAATAAACTGGCTTACTTGACCTCTCAGTGCAGAGGTGCCCTCCTGGGTGTAGGGATATACCATATATATATATATATATATATATACACACACATACATATATATATATATATATATATATATATATATATATATATATATATATATATATATTTTTATATATATATATGTGTATATATATATATATATATATATATTTTTAATTAACATTTTCTGCAACTGGGCTGAGGCAGGTTGGGCTCTCCTCAGCCCTGTCTCCTTTGCCACCCACTGAAGAGCACTGCTGCAGGACTTACATGGCTGACCCCATGTGCCATCAAAGAATGCCATCTTGTGAAAGCCAAGAGAGGGAGGGCCATCCTACCGCCTCAGAGTCACATATCCAGAGCTGGATCAGCAGGGTCTCAGTGGTGGGGCAGGTGGGGGTTGGCATACAACATGTCATAGGTGCCTATCTCACCTTCCTTTTTCCTCACATATTCTCCCCAACCCTAGCTGGGACACACACATCAGTACATGTACATGGGGGCATGAACAATCCACCAAGTCCCACAGCTCCCTCCCTTAGAGCTGCTGCTGTCCTACACTGTCATCAGGCATCCACCTGGTGGATGGTAGCACTACTGCTGCACCACTGGTCAATGCAATGACATCTTCTCCACTGCTGAATGCTGTGAATCAACTGGTTAGCAGTTAAACAATTTTTAACTAATACCTGAATGTCTAAATCACTGATAGTGTCCAACAGAATCTATTTTAATAAAAACAAAAGCTCAGAAGCATATTATTACAAGGGTGAAAATCATAAGTAGAAACCAAAAAAGAAGCTTCAAGGAAAACTGAGGCACTGGGGCAAAGTCAAATTTGTCACTACAATCTAAGAAAACCCCAGCTCACAAACAACTGCAATAATGGACAATTTAAGCTCCCCGAAAATGTTTAGATGCCAAAATTATTTATTTCATCACGTAAAATATTAAAATTAGCAGCATTTACTGTGGCAAAAAGAGATTCCATGTTTCACACCTGTTGTGTGCTTTGTCAAGAGGGAAAACACGATATTCAACTAAAGTACATTTATAGTGTTAAATCCTTCTAAAACATGCACCTCCTGCAGTCACACCATAATTGTAACATTCATTAATCAACTAAATTGCACTCAGTCCAACAAATACTCACATACCACAACTAATACAAGTGATTAATTAAAAACATAGTAATAAGGCTAGTCTCCCAATTATTCTACTTGTAAATAATGACAAACATTAATCTAAAATGCTGTTACAGTCAAATCAGTATTAGGATACTTATTACACATCAAGAATATAAGTCCGAAAGACAATTATTTGTTTTAATGTGGACACAGAATAAATGTATGTTTAAAAAAGACATATGATATTAATACAATGAACAAATGTTAATATTTCATTAATTTTGTCAAGAGAATCCTGAGAATTTATACGATTCTTATTTGAAGCTGTAACATCTCTTCAAACTCCTGTGACTGTGTTGTAGCATAAAAACGTAGATAGATGATTTCATTCAAATGTACCAATGTGCTCTTACTTTGAGCCCTGAGTACAAAAGAAGATAAACACATTAAATATGCAAAATAATAGATGATAGTTTTCCTACTGTTCATTACTATTATTGAACTAAAACAAGCAACAGAATAACAGAATGAATTACAGAATCTGTTCATCTGTTTCTAACTAGTAAATAATGCACATTGACTGTAATAGTTTTACAGATATATCTACTGTATAATGCAACAAATATAATGCTAAACACAGTGTAATGCTTTTGCTTACATATCTAAACAGCAGCTGTAACTTATTTAGCAGCTAATTCCCTAGAGTTGTAACAATAGGGATAAACAGTGAGAGAAAACAAACAATAAAAGAGTAAGACTATCAAAATATGTATACAGTGTATGCATCCATCTGCTACAGGCAAAACTATATATGCCAATTAATCAAACATATTTAGTAAAAGAAAAAATGATAAATACTTCAAGGAACCGGTGGTGATGGGGTGGGGCGGCAGCTAGCTAAGTAAAATAAAGAAAAAAAAAATAAGTGTTGAATATCCACTACGAGCAAATCCTACTAGGGTGATACTTTTATCATTCACTGCATCATTTAAGAAATGGTTGTATGTTAGATCTTTCAATAAGCAAATCCAACATGATTTTCCAATGAGGTAAAAGATTATTGTGATTAACCCCCCTGGGATTCGCAAATGGCTTTTCAATCCCCATAATTTTAATGTTGTGATTACTGCCCATTTCAAGAATATGGTTTGCCAGAGCATTCTCTCTGTTACCACATTCAATGGCTCCCAAATGTTCACCAGTATGAACCTTCAGTTTTTACTTTGTGTTGCCAAGATAAAAACACCTGCAATTGCAAAAAGCGAAATTAATTACTCTTTCTGAGTTACAGTGCAATTAATAAAATCTCTAATCATGATTTTCTCTTCTGCATTTTCCATATGTAATGAGTTTGTTTTTAAACATAGCCCCACAAAATATACAACTCCCACAGGAGTAATTGCCCCTGTGCTGAGATGGTAACTACTCAGGCCTCATTTGTGCTGAGATGTTTTAAACTGATAACGAGTTCTGTAATATCACCAACAGTGCATCCATATTAAAATACCATTCATGGAGGTGATATAGGGTGCCAGTTTTTGTTCAGCACTCAAAACAAGCCAAGGTTTCTGAAATATATCAGATATCTCCACAGCTTTTAATGAATATGTTGTTACAAAATCAAGCTTTGCAATAGTAGGACCATTTGTCTGAGCAATAACATTTTCATGATTAAGTAGTGTGCATCAATCAGTACATTCAGCTCTTTGTTGTCCCCCGTCAATTATATTTTTCCTGGAACCTCTATCATTGAAATCTTTGAGTCAGGTCATCAGCATGTTGTTTAAAAGAATCTTTACTCCCATAGTTTAGTTTGTGTCTTAAAAATTGACTCACTGGTATACTGTGAACAATATGTCTAGGATAACAACTTGAACATTGTAGCAGTAAATTCCTGTCCATTGGTTCATGATAAACACATGTCCAGATTTCACCATCAGCAGCTTTCTTTTCAAAGATTACATCTAAAAATGCATCTCTGTAGTATCAAAGTTTGCAGAAAACTTCAAATTTGTGTTTGTGGACTCCAGATAAGTGACAAAGCTTAAGAAATCTTCTTCACTACCAGTTCATGCCTTACTCATTGAGTCATAAATAGCTTTGTTTTGCCACTCCTCCAGGTAGATTGTAGCATAGTTGGGGGTCAATATCGCACCCATTGTTGCCCTATTTTGTTGAAGGTAGTGTTCCCCCAAAAATGTGAATAACATACATTTGAGAACTCTCTCGGCTAAAATACAGAGAAATTCAACTTGTTCAGCTATATATAAATCTGATCCAGTAAGGGCCACATGAAGCACTTCTAATCCCCCATCATGAGGCATGTTCATATATAAGGATGTAATATCAAGAGAGATTAGTAGGTGTGTCCACCCCTGCTTCCACATCTTCCATTACATTCAAAAAGTCTATGGTATCTTTTAGATAAGCTGAGTACATGGATGTAATAGTTTTATTGTGTGCATTCACATGTGCAGCTAAAGACTGAGCAATCAAGCCAAAACTTGAAATAACTGGGCAGTCATGAGTCTTCTCCTAGTTTTTGTGCAGTTTAAGATGCACATGCATAGTCACCTTCACTGGTGATACAACAGTCAAGTATTCTTTAACTTTTTTAGTGATAATATGATATTGAAATGCTGTGTCTATACAGAGATCAATGACCTTCTCAACGACTATAGTCGGATCTGAGTCTAACCTGGCATACAACACCATTTTGCAGTTGCTATTTTGCAGTTGTGATGTAGTTTCTGCATCATACACTCAAATCCATAACCACTATTGACCCACCCTTGTCGGCGGAGTTAATGGTTATAGATGGATTTTCCCCCAGCTGTTTCATTACATTAAATTCTTTCTTGCTACAGGTAAGATAGCGTGGTTGTAGCAGGTAATTGAATAAGTGTTCCATATGTTGTTCACACTAATTGTGAAAGATCAGAACAACCAGATTCATCAGTGGGATAAACTGAAATTTATGAGTAAGCTGGATCAGCTGCTTACCTGACACCAAATGTGAATCAGTATCATCAGACTTTATTTCTGGCATGCTCTATGAGTCTCTATCATGGAAAAAAGCACTTTAAATTTAGCATCCTGATAAACTTTTTTTAGGTATACTATCATATCAAATGGATTCACTGACAGTGCTGGTACAAAGTTTAAACCATTTTAAGCACTTTTTTTTTAATTCAATATACTTTATTGTCATTAGTATAACAAAAAAGAAATCATGGGTATACAGGCAAACTGGTGCAGACTCAGGGACTACACCCATCAAACAAAAAGGAAGAAATAAAATACCTATGCTAATACAAACCACATTCACTATACTTAAGAACATAAAACACCACCCACATACCACCCAATCCCACCCCTTGCAAATTGCGATCATCAGTTGATTGATCTGGGATTAACTTGAAGTGTTCAAGCTGAGTAAAGTCAGGGAGTCCATATGGTGAGGAAAACATCTAAAGAGCCCCAATTATTCTGATAAACATTAAGTCTATTACACATTGAAGCAATATGTTTCTCTAACTGGAAAGCCAGAAGAGCTTCCGTGTGCCACTCTATCACCGGAAGAAGAGAGTCCCCTTTCCAGTGCCTTATGATCACCAATTTGGCTACGGCTGAAATTATTGCCATATATGCTTTCCTGACTTTGGGAATTCCATGAGGGAAGCTATTCAATATACAGGCCTCAGGGGTGAATAGTGGATCAAGCCCAAGAATTAGGTCTAAGGTTCTCCTGATAGTTTGCCAGAAGATCTGAGCTTTTGGACTAGTCTACAACATATGGTATAAAGACCCCTCAATATTGGAACACCACGGGCAGTTATGGGAAGTGAGCCTACCCATTTTGTAAAGCTTCACTTATATAAGATCTAAGTTGTGCAGTATGTTAAACTGCACTAAGTGCAACCTGTCCTGCTTAACAAACGTATTAATGTTTTGCCACATCTGTTTCCAGAAATCTGCTTCAATTGGAAGGAGAAGTTCTTGGGTCCAATAGAAGCAACCGTCTTTAGGCAAATTAGGGTCCAAGGACTGTAACTCTTTGTAAACAGTAAAAACTGCAAGTGGCTGATCTGCCACCTGCAGAATTGAAGACAAATCAGTTTTGGGAGGTGGTGCCCCCAACATACTTCCCATAAAAGAAGTGATGGCCCCTTTGAGCTGCCGATACTTAAAGAAGGACCTCTCTTGCACCTTGACTTGGGATTGGAAATTCAGGAATGAAATCAATTATCCCCCCAGAGCAAAGCTCTGAATTTGTTCCTCATTAAAAGAGCCCAATACTTGACTGAGATAGGCTTACGCTCAATTTGAAAGTGGGGATTACCCAAAATGGGATGATTTAGGGGGAGGTGCCAATTAAGGGAAAGGTGAGTTTGCACTTGATGTAATGCCCTGAGGGACCACCCGATAGGAGTGTCCCTTAAGGATTTGGGAAGCAGTCTAGGAGTCGCATGCACTACTGATGAGAGTGCACAGTGATTCTTGGCAGCCAGGAAGGTCTCTATATTTATCCACAGAGGCAAGTAAATCTGAGGTCTACCTGCATCAACACCCTTATCCCAGTAAGCCAATTTCCTGATATGATCCGCACAATAGTATGTGAAAAAGGAGGGAATCGCTAATCCACCTAGAGCTTTCGGGGCTGTGAGCTTTAAGTAGGCTCTTCTGACACCTTTCCCCTTCCAAATAAAGGCATTAAGCATTTTTGTAAGGTTTAGAGAAACAACTTTTGGGGGAAAAAATGCCAAGCATGCCCATTGGATAGAGGAGGCAAGGAAGCACATTCATCTTAACAATATTAATTCTCCCCCATACTGATAGGGGAAGAGCACCCCACCTGTCTGGATCAGCTTTTAATGTGCTCAGCAGCCCAGAAAAGTTGCCCTGATCATCGTGGGTGTATCCCTGGTCACCTTGATGCCCAGATATGTTAAAGATTTCACCTCCCAGGTGAGATGATAATCTACTATTTCTGCCTGAGTGATTTTATTATTCATAGGGAATATCTTGGTTTTTGATAGATTAAGCTTATAGTAGGAGACCTTAGAAAAAGCTTTTACTTCTGCTAAAAGGGCTGGTATACCTGTCAGTGGCTCCTCTAGATGCAGTAACAAGTCATCAGCATAAGCTGAGAGGGCACAGCGATGTTCCCCCATCTTAATCTCCTTTATCCCAGGGCAAGTGACCAGTCTTCTAATCAGGTGTTCCATATACAAATTAAACAGGAGGGGGGATAATGGGCAGCTTTGCTTGTACCCTGGCATAGAGGAAAGGCATCGGAGAGGTTGCCATTGCACTAAAGTTGAGCCACTGGGGAGGAATTCAAAAGTCCAACCCATTTAATTAAATCCTCAGGGAGACCAAAGTGGGCCATGGCAGAAGAAAGAAAGTCCTAGGAGATCCAATCAAAGTCTTTCTCGGCACCAAGGGACATAAGAACAGCTGGAGAATCTGAGTCCCTTGATGCCAAGAGAAGATGTAACAGTTTCCGTACGTGATCTCCTGAGAACCTACCAGTCATGAAACCCACCTGCTCACTACCAATAAGATTACACATAAGGGGACCTAATTTATTGGCTAAGACTTTAGTGAAGGATTTTCATGTCAGAATTAAGTAGTGAAATAGGTCAATAATTTCTTGGAAACTGAGGATCCCTCCCTTCTTTAGGGATAAGAGTAATGAGTGCATTAAGGAAGGTAGACACCAAAAACCTATCTATGTACCAAAAATTATATACCTCTACCAATAATGGAGCCAGTTCTGAGAGGCATGCCTTATACAGGTTATTAGATATACCATCAGGGACTTATCAATGGGAAGTTGCTCAGTGGCTTGCGTAATCTCCCAAACAGTAACATGACTACCTAGGGACCTTACTTCAGCAGGGGACAGCTTGGTAAGTTCAACCGAGTGGAGGTAGTCCATTATATCTCCATCAGATGGCTGAGGATCCTCTGCAGAATATAGGCTTTGGTAGTACTGGCCTAGTCCAGCAGTCTCTAGGGTCATTAACTACAGAACTGGCTTCCTCAAAACGAAGACCCGGGATGACTCGGGAGGCTTCGGCTAGCTTCAGTCCAATAGCAAGAAATTTGCCTCTTCTTTCTCCTGCATCAAATACTTGAGCTTCATACGTTTCAGGGAAAGATCAGCTTTCTAAGACATCAAGTCAAAGTATTGTGCTTGCAAATGATGTAACTTAGTCCATTTTCCATCCAGAGACTGATGGCTAAGGGTGCATTTAAGGGTCCTGATTGATCCGAGCAGACTATCCATCTGTCTTTTAGTTTGTCTAGACTTACTGGCAGCCAAGCAGATACCCCTTTTAAGCAATTTAATGTCTGTTTTATTTATAATGAACTTGGAAATATTTACCACATTAAAACTGTCACAGTGGGGAATTAATGTCTCTGTTTCTAATATCGACTCCTAAGATATCTTGGGAGTCTGTCTCTGTGGATTCTGCTGGCCTTGTTGTAGTTGTTTTTTGTCCTGTTTATGATTCTGACAGCTTCTCGCTCTGTAAATCCTCCTGCTATTCTAAATTTTTCACTTGTAGGTTCATCCATTTGCTTCTCCCTCTTCCTCATGTTCTTGTTCTTTTCTGTTGGGGTTCACAAATCCAATTCAAAGGTTGTATTTGTCTCACTACTTGTGGAGGGGGTACACTGAAATCTGGTCTCTGATACTCCTGACTAAATAGAATTTTCTCTTCCACCACTAAATTATCTTGATAAATTAAATTAAATTAAATCTTAATGGTCTGTACAACATATTAAGTATTTATGTCTTTTATGAATGTACATTTACCCTGCGTCCACATTAGAGTAAATAATTATGCTTCCTGAATTGTATTCTTGATCTTTATTAAGTCTCCTAATACTGATCTAATTGGTAACTTCAGTTAATTTTTTAAGGAATAATGCATGACAGGGTAGATATTGTGCTGGGATAATGTCATGCCTGGGGTTGTTGATCATGAGGCTGCGGGTCGAGTGCATCCAAAGGCCCATAAGTGATGTTATTCCAACACAACACACTTCCTGGAGTGCATTAGTGCACTATTGCTATTATACAATGGCTCGTTTGTAGAACAAAGAAAAAAGTTGAAAAGCTACATTTAAAGTCAATTTTTTTGTCAGTTTTTGGAATGGGTAGGGTCACTTTGTAAAACAAATAGCACTGATTTATTATTTCAACCAGCAGGTGGAGCTGATGTCTTTTTCCTGTGGCTCTGCAGTCTGCCTAGTAATATCTGTCAGTCTTTGTTAGTATACACTATTGCTACAGTTTTTGTCCTGTTTTTTCAGTATTTTCAGTTTGTGTTTCCCTCTGTTTATCTTTTTGTTATTTAATGTTTATGCTGTGTTGCTGCTTGTGAATCAAACATTGCTGCCCCCTCCTTCCGATTGGTCACTCTGTTCAACTGCTGTGAGGATGTGTATGTTAATAAAGAGGAAAGGAGGTAGGAAGGATGTTTTGCAAGTGGTTTCATTGCTGCAGTTAAAAAGAAAAACAGAAAAGGAAAATGATTTGAAGACTGAGTGATCAACCATTACCAGTGCTTGGTGACTTGTGCTTGCTCACTTGTTTGTTCCACTCAGTCTGACAATGGCATTAATGGGTTTTGGTTTTATGTTTTTTTTTAAAGGGGAAGTGTCATCTACAGGATATCTTAATGCCTGAAAGCCCATGGAAAGCTAATTTGAATGAGCCAGTGTGTTTATGTGTGAGTCTTGGCAGTCCAGAGTTATTCATATGTAAGTCAGCCTGTAATTAAGGGCAGGTGGCAGCCATATGTTTTAGGCTCCTGACAGTAAATGACGTCATCAAGGGTCTTGGTACTCTTTGACTGTATTTAATCCAACAGGTTAAATAGGAATTCAACTGTTTTATTAAGTGTGTTTTAAGGTGTTATTACACTTTCTACATCTATAATAATTGTTTTGTACATGCATTGAAACTTGTGAGTTATCACCTTTACATTTCAATCTGTTAGTAAAAATAATCCGTCTTCAGGATTGCTTTAACCTCTAGGCTATACTGCTAGCTAAACATGTCAATACAGCTCTCTGAGGCTGTCACAGTACCAACTTCTGCCTTTTTCCATTGCCTCTCTTTCAGTCTTTTCTCTTACAATTTTGGGTGAGAATTTGGGTCTACAAGATACAAATCTGGCTACACACCTACTGGCCTGGCATCATGGCCTCCCTGTGCTCCAACAACACACCTGGGAACAAGCTGTTGCTCAGTGTGCTTTTTCTGGACAAAGACAGTAAAATATTCTGAAAATATTATGCTCTTGCATCCAGATTTGACTTGAAAAAAAAATAGGACACAATTACTTGTTTATTAACTGCAAAACACATAGATGGCCAGCATTGTTAAAACATGCATAATCTGAAATGCATTATTAAAAGTGTATCTTACTTCTTTTGATGAAGTTAAAAGTATAACACTTTCTTATTGAAATACTTTGGATGGAATGGGATTTTGTAATTACAACACTTTCTACATTTATAATAAATGTTTTGTATGTGCACTGAAACTAGTGAGTTATCACCTTTACATTTCAAACTGTTAGTAAAAATAATCCAATAGAATTCAGGCATTGTTGCTGTAGGAAATCCCATTCCATCCAAAGTAAAATACTCTTTAATTAATGGTGGTCATTTGTTATATACAGATAAATACACTTTTATCTCCAGTTACAACCTCCCAGTTGATATTTTTGGTTACAGTTGGGAGGTTGTACTCAGCACTTGTCAATCAAGCATCACCACAGAAAGCTAACTGGTGAGTAGTTTCACTGTGGGCGGGCTGCACATGTTGCCCAACATGGCAGTTCCCTTACTGAGCACCAGTACTGCCAGTCGAGCTTTTTCAAACACTGTTAAGACACTGTTAAGACAAGTAAGATTTTAAATATTTTTAAATATCTATCTAGTTGATCCTGCCTTGAAAATGAATAAAATCAATCTGGTTGATACTGCTGCTCATACCCTTCAAGTGCATCTTATACTATGCAACAATGCTGATGGGCCATGACTTCTAGAATGCCATTACCACTATGATGTAACAAAAGGAAAAAAAACATAAACAAAAAGAAAAATAACAAAGGGGAGAGTCGGGCAGTGTGTGTGTGTGTGTTTGTGTGTGTCGATCTCTGACAGAAGTGCTACACTAACTGAACAGTGCTGAAAGGGGAAAAATGATCACCTAGAGGTTAGAGTAACAAGCTGTGAATGAGCTTGGTACATCCTGCAGACAGACCTGGGTTTGATTCCCACATCCTCCACTTACATACTGTGTGACTCTAAACAAGTCACTTTACCTCCCAGTGCTCCTGGCTCACCCCTGAAAACAGGTACCTGTGCATGGCAGGCCTTACCCAGTTAACAAAGAATGAAATAAAAATAAAAAAATAATTTATGGGTGTGTGTATATAGAAAACAGAATTTTACACATGCACTTGGTGAGGGATGCTTTTATAAACCTTTTGGGCTTCACCCTCTGGGGTTTATGCAGCATCCCACACCTCAGATGTGTGTACAATTCTGGCTACACACACCCATCCATATATTATTCTATATTTTAATAATGCATTTCAGGTTATGCATGTTTTAACAAAGCTGCCCATCTATGTGTTTTTGCAATGAAAAAATATGTAATTGTGTCATATTGTTTTTCCTTTTCGGGTCAACTATGGATAGTAAGAGTATAATATTTTCAGAATCTTAATACATGCTCAAAACCTGTTCTGCTGGGTGAACAAAGCTTGTTCAAAGCTCTTTGCTTTAACCTCAAGGCTGTACTGCCAGCTGATAATCAAAAGCTACACATTTCATTACTGGCTTCATGATGCCAGGCCAGTAGTTATGTAGCCATATTTGCATCTTGTAGACCTGAGTTCACACCTGAAATTGTAAGAGAAAATGCTGCACGAGATGGAATGGAAAAAGACAGAAGCTGGTGCTGTGGTAGTCCCACAGATCTGTACTGACATGTACACAGCCTGGGTTTAGAAGTCCTGATATGGAGCCCAATGCCTATTGGCACCACAGAGCCAGCCTTAAGATGTGTAGTTTTTGATGATCAGCTGGCAGTATAGCCTAGAGGTTAAAGCAATCCTGAAGATGGATTATTTTTACTAACAGTTTGAAATGTACAGGTGATAACTCATTAGTTTCAATACACATATAAAACAATTGTTATAAATGTAGAAAGTGTTGTAATAACATCTTAAAACACACTTAATGAAACAGATGGTCTCCTATTTAGTCTGTTGGATTATATACAGTCAAAGGAGGACCAAGACCCTCAGTGACATCATTTCCTGTCAGAAGCCCAAAACATATGGCTGCCACCAGCCCATAATTACAGGCTGATTTACATAAGAATAATTCTGGACTGCAAAGACTCACAGATAAACACAATGGCTCATTCAAATTGGCTTTTTATGGGCTTTCAGACATTAGGAAATCCTATAGATAACAGTTCACCTTTAATATGGAATAGAAACTTTGGGGATTTCAGGGAATGTCTGTGGGTTATTGTTTTGATTTTGGCCATTTTTTGACTAGTGCAGACTGAAGGCCTATGCTGAATGGTAATAAAGGAAGTGGGCTGTCAAGTGGGGATAACTGAAGTGGTCTGGGAAGAGTGATTCTTGTTACAGTTGATGTGGTCACCTGTGGCCTTGGACTAGAGCCATGATGTTGTTCTGAGATAACATCACAGCGCCAGCCCTAGACTGACCAATCAGAGCTCATGATTTTTCCTTGCCATTGTATAATTAGCAGTAAATAGGAGGCTAGACTTACTTCTATGTTTTTAATTTGTAATTTGTAATCAACTTGTATTAGTGGTGCAATTGAATTGAATAAAAAATGTTGCAATTATTGTGCAACTGCACGAGATGCATGATTTATCACTGTAAAAGCACTTTAGTTGAATACTGTGCTTTCACACTTGACAAAGCTCGTGACAGGTGTGAAACATTAAGTCTGTTTCTTCCACTGTAAAATATGATATTTTTTTAATTTTATGTGATGCAATAAATTATTTTTGTATTTTATCTCTTGCTGGAGCTTGGAAAGACTGCAGGATGATCCTAAGTCCTAGCCAGGAGGGCTTCACCTACTTCTTCCTACAGTGTGAAACGCACTTTCAGGAACTTCAACATCCTATCCCAGGAGGCATGTTGTCAGGGCACAGGCCATCTACTAGGCATATTAATTTCTTATGGTGCTTCTGACAACTGCAGGCACTTAGAACATTAATCAAACTGTAGGTTTCATACCCAGATGGCAGAACAGTTTCTCAAATGAGGCCAAAGTGGCTACATGTGACCACCGGTACAATGTTGTGCAGCCAGAGAGTGCCTGAAGGCCCCAATTGCCCCAAGCAGTGTCCACTTCTCAGAGGGTCAGACTCAGGCACTGAGTGCATGCGGTGTCTTCACATTGCATGTCCATGGCATGGCATATGTATTAAACTCAGAGAATGGGGCTAAATAAAATGAAAGAATAGAGCCCACTGGCAGGATGATTTGTGCTAGTCAGTTACAGGCCCTGCACCATCAACTAGGTACTGGTTAGAACCAGGTAAATGTTGTGGATGGTGTATAATTGAAATGGATGTACCAGGGGCTAAAGGGACAGTGTTGATACCAGGAATAAATACTAGATGAAAAATAAAACAAAATGCTGAAGAATACCCAAGAGGACATGAGAAAACCATCTTTAAATAACTCTAGCCCTCAAGAATGTGGAAATGGGAAAGAGGTCATAGCTTCACTTTACTGTTGAGACCCAGTCAGGAGGCTCCAAAGGCCTCAGGAACACCCCCCTCCTCCACCATAGCAATAGCTGATAGGAAGCAAGTGCCCTGCCAGAGTGCAACTCTTAGACCATGGAATGCAGTACAGGAATGGCATGAAAACCTGAAAAAAATGGGTGGATTTTCCCCTTTTGACTGAAGGACAATTGAGTATGCTGAGTGGCCAGTATAGTTGCAGCAATTGACATGGTCAGTTATTTACAGATACTTCAGAACTGCTGGGAGGCAGGAGGTTTCTCTAAAAATATCACAGATATTACAGGCAATATCTGACCATGTCAACTGCTATCACTGTAGCAAAGCATTCCATCTTAGATCTTCCTTATCTTGAGGAGAGCAGAAACATGCTTTATGTAGCTCAGCGATTTGGGTAAGCTCCCCACCAAAAATCACTGCCTAGTATTTCCAAACAACAGACTCAGAGTCTGGAACTGAGGTTCCTGCCCAGGGCTTCAATACCTGTGGATTGGTTGCCTCGCTTAAGCTCTGTTTCTCTAGGGAAGGTTAGGTATTGCTCCTGACAGATCCTGTTGCTTGGATTTGTCCTGGTAGAGGGCCCTGTTATCCACCCTGTGTGACTGCCTAACATAGAAACATAGACATAGAAACATAGACTTTGCCGGCAGATAAGGACCGCTGGGCCCATCTAGTCTGCCCATTTCCCTACCTACAAGATAGGCCATGGATCCTAGTTAACCAACAGCCTATATCTTCCTGCCCCCACAAGAATTGCCTTATGTCTATCCCATGCATTTTTGAATTCTCCCACAGTTTAGACCCCAACTTCCTCAGAGGCTGTTCCATGCATCCACTACCCTCTCTGTGAAATAATACTTCCTCACATTGCCCCTGAACTGCCCTCCTTCTATCTTTAAATTGTGTCCTCTTGTTCTTTTTCTGAAAGATGCTACCCTCTTGGACTTTGTTGATTCCTTGAGGTACTTGAAAGTTTCTATCATGTCCCCACTCTCCCTTCTTTCCTCAAGGGTATACATATTAAGCTCCTTTAGTCTCTCCTCATACGGCTTCTCTTGCAGACCCTGCACCATTTTAGTTGCCCTCCTCTGGACTGCCTCTATCCTGTCTATGTCCTTGTGGAGATGGGGTCTCCAGAACTGGACACAGTATTCCAGATGGGGTCTCACCAACTGTCTGTACAGAGGGATAACAACTTCCTGTTTTCTGCTGCTGATGCCTCTCCCTATACATCCCAGTATACCTCCGGCCCTCCCTACTGCCTTCTCACATTGCTTGCTAACCTTAAGGCCATCTGATATGATTACCCCCAGGTGCCTTTCCTGTTTTGTTGTTGTTACTACCTCCCCACCCATTGTGTATTCTTCCCCTGGGTTCTTGTTTCCCAGGTGCATTATTTTGCACTTTTTTGCATTGAATCCTAGCTGCCATACGTCTGACCATTATTCCAACCTTGCCAAGTCCCTTTTCATCCTTTCCACGCCTCCTTGTGTATCAACCCTGATGCAGATCTTTGTGTCATCTGCAAAAAGGCATACTTTTCCTTCCAGTCCCTCTGCAATGTCACTGATGAAGACATTAAAAAGGACTGGACCCAATACTGAACCCTGCGGTACCCCACTAGTAACCGCCCTTTCTTCAGAGTGGACTCCATTTACAATTACCTTCTGTGTCCTGTTGTCCAGCCAATGTTTTACAGGCTACCACCTGGGACCCACTCCCAGGCTGGTTAATTTGACTATCAATCTTTGTGTGAGACTGTGTCAAATGCCTTGCTGAAGTCTAGGTAGGCCATGTCCACAGCCCCTCCTGGTTTACTACTTTGGTCACCCAGTCAAAGAAATCTATTAGATTCTGTCTGACATGACCTTCCCACTGTGAACCCATGCTGCCTTGGATCCTGTGCTCCACTGACCTCTAGGTACTCAACTATTCTTTCCTTCAAGTGACTCCATCACTTTCCCTACCACAGAGGTCAGACTGACAGGTCTGTAGTTTCCTGCCTCTGTCTTGGTCCACTTTTGTGAAGGGGAATCACATCCGCCTTCCTCCAGTCCTTGGGTACCACACCATCCTCCCATGATTTATTAAAAGAGTAGCCAGTGGTTTCACTAGTTCCTTCCTTAATTCTTTTAGAATTCTGGGGTGAATTCCATCAGGACCCATTGCTTTGTCCACCTTCAGTTTTAGGAGTTCTTGCAGAACTCTTTCTTCTGTGAAAGGACTGGGATCAACCCCCTATCAAGAGTGCTTCTGTTAATTGGATTAGGCACTTCCCCTCCTCTTTTGGAATACTGAGCAGAAATATTCATTCAGTATTCCTGCTTTTCACTGTCCCATCTGCCCACCCACGTTCATTCTATTCAGCCTCACTATCCCTCCCTTTGTCTTTCTGCTCGCTGATGTACCTATAAAAGGTTTTATCCCTTCTTAACTGAGTTGGCTATCTTTTCTCAGTTTGGGCCTTTGCTATTCTGACTTCCCTCCCGCTTCTTTCTGCCTTAACTGGTACAGCTCTCTGTCCTGCTCCTTCTGTGTTTCCTTATACTTCCGGAATGCTATCTTTTTTCCTGACTTTCACAGCCACCTCTCTTGAGAACCATAGTGGCTTTTTCTTTCATTTTGATTTGTTTATTTGCTTCACACAAAGGCTTGTTGCCTCTGTGATGGCAGTTTTGATAATTCCCCATTGTTGCTCCACACCTCCTTCTAGCCTGTTTGCTAGTGCTTTTCTGAGGCACTCTCCCATCTTGCCAAAGTCAGCCCTCCTAAAGTCCAGTACCCTCACTTTTGTATGGCTTGACTATGTAGCTGAGTTTAACGTGAACCACACTGTTTGATGGTCACTTGTCCCCAGATGGCAACCTACTTCTAGATCTGAGATCCTCTCACTGCCCCCGTTTGAGGAGTGCGGAAGTCGATTCCCTCACGAGTGGGTTCGAAACTAGCTGTCTAATGCCTGCCACCTGTAGGGCATCAAGAATGGCCCTGCTCTTGGATGTGGCTGCAGCAAATGTGCTCCAGTTAACATCTGGCATATTCAGGTCTCCATCAACAGTATCTCCTTTCTCTGCCATTCTAAGAATGCCTTCCATCATATCCTTGTCCATTCCTTCCCGCTGACATGGGGTCTGTACACAACCCTGTGCGGATTGTGGTGCCCTTTCAGTCTCCAAGGTGACCCACAGTGCCTCCTCTCCTCCCTGTTTACTCTTTTGTTCAGTTGCTTTTATCCCTTCCTTTACATAGAGAGCTGCTCCTCCCCTCTTCCTGCCTGTCTCTCCTGTAAGTTAGTGCCCTGGTATGTTAACATCCCAGTCATGGTTCTCTGTGTACCATGTTTCTGTGACTGCTACGATATCCAGGCATCCCTCTTCCATTAAGGCCACCAGCTCAGGGAGCTTGCTGCCCAGACTACGGGCATTGGTACTCATTACCCTCCATTTCCTGATGGCCTTGCCCCCTTTTGCCCCATCTCTGTCCTTCTTGCTTTTGTCACTTTCTCCATTTACCCCTGCACTTCTCCCTATCGACACCTCCATGTTGGTGTTTGCCACACTTACTACCGTGATTGTTTGGGGGGGCTAGGATTTTCCTGCTCCTTTCCAGTGCCTCCCCCCTTGGCTAGTTTAAAAGCTTGCCAATGAAGCATTTAAACCTATCACCTAGGATCCTGATTCCCCTCCCAGACAGATGCAGCCCATCATGCCAGTATAGGCTTGCATCACTCCAGGTGGACCCCCAGTCCCCAATGAAGCCAAATTCCTGAGCTCCACACCAGTTTTCAACCACTGATTGAATCCCATGGTCCGGAACACCCTAGCCTCTCCTATGCCATAGATGGGTAGCACCTCCGAGAAGGTTACCGTGCATGCTACTTGACTAAGGCCCTCCCCAATTCCACAAACTCTTCCTGCACTTCTCTAATCCTTTCTTAGCCAGGTCATTTGTCCCTGGGTGGACAATGACATCCAACTCCCTCCTGTGCAGCTGCTCCGGCAATCCTGAGGATTCGCTCCCTGTCCCCCCAAACCATGGCGCCAGGCAGACACCTTACCTCCCTCTCCCCTTCCTTGCCCAGTTCTACCTTCCTAACAATTGAGTCCCCCACCAGGAGTTGTTTCCTTCCCCTGCAGGGTCCCCTGCCACCCTCCTGTGGGTCTCCTTTGTGGAGGTTCCCAGCCTCCTCCTTGGTCTCCACTGTAGGTGCCTCCATAGAGGAACCACACTTTGCCAGAATGGCATAGGAATTGTGGAGAGGTACAACTGGAGGGATGTGCCTCTGTTCCTCCACCCTCACCCTCCCTGGGCCACTGTGGTCCAACGCTCCTCTTTCTTGGCAACCTCTGAGGCAGCGGCAGTGGCACTGGTGGTCCCTGGATGGAAGAGGAGGTCCCAGATCCTGGCCAACTCAGCCTGGAGATGAGCAACCTCCTCCCTCAGCCCAGAGAGGTGCCTGCAGATGGGACAACACTGCATCCTCCAGAATATCTCCCGGAAGACTGCTGCTCCACAGCCACTGCACTGCACCATTCCAATCATGTCTTATTTCTGGCCCCTTTACTGTTTGCAATCCTTACTTTTCATCTGTTTTTCTCTCTCTTACTTTCTGCCTGTGTGCCCTTTAAGCTCCTGATTGTCCTGTTCTGAGACAAGAATATCCTATATTTCTCAGTAGACCACTTACTTGTTCAGAGGCAGACCTCCAGCAGCTAGGGGGCCAAAGAGCTACTCTTGCCCTTCTAGGATGGTGGGTCCTTGGTGGTTCTGTGATCACTCACTTCCTGCCCTAAACAGGAAGTTCCTGTTGTCATTCAAATCCTAGCCTATAAAAATAGAACTAGCTTTGGGTGGGGTGGATGGGAGGAAGGAGGGCAATTTAGTCCCAGTAGAGAAGTTCAGTCACACAGCAGTCCTTCCTCCTGGTGTTGTCTGCCAATCTATTAGCAGAATCTTTCTAAGGCAGTCTTTAAATGTAGCTTCCTTCTAGCTAAGCCACTCCCCCTTCTTACCAGATCTTTCTACAAGTAATTTAAACCTCACTGCAGTCAAGTCCTTTTAGTCTCCTGAGATTTACACCTAAATGACTTTTCAGTTACCCATTCAGTTCAGTTAACCCAAACACACACTTTTTTTTTTGTTTTGTATGTTGGTTTTTTTACCCTAAATTAAAGGTCCAAATAAAAAAGTTCTTCTATTTTAGTCCCAGCAGAGAAGTTCAGTCACACAGCAGTCCTTTCTCCTGGTGTCTTCTGCCAAGCTATTACTTCTAGGTAGGTGAGGAATGACTCAAAGTGGGGTGAACAGAAACATTGAAAGTTCTCCATTGGAATAATTTTTGAAGGCTCACACTTATTGCCACCAGAGACTTATTCGGTCCATCAGGTCCAGCTAAAGTTGCACAGCCAAGATCAGCAATGAGGCTGGTGCAAACTGACTGCAAGTGCCATCTGAGATTAGCCATGAGTCCCAAATCAGGGACCCAAATCCTGCAACAGTTATTGATGGATGTAGGGGGCTGCTAGATATTGAGCAATGCTTGCACAGTCTTAGAGGTCCCCAAGGACAGGAATCATCTACTTCATTTCTTTTAATGTTGTATTACCTTACCTCACCCTTTCTCCTTAGGGTTTGTTTCTTGTTGCCTTAATAAAGCCCTTCCTTATTTGTACCATATTGCTGACTCAGTTGCTATTATTGAATTGTATTTATACTAATTGCACTGCTTGGTACTGGTTATAGTTTAATAGGTGGTTTGGGGGAACTTGATGATTGGCTAACCTTTCATGACACATGGGAATGTCTTAATTTCCTGTGAGGCAGCTTCTGTCAAAACAATCCTCATGATTAGAGGCACCACACCACCACTAAGTAACCATAACACCACAAACTTAGGTGCTATCCACCCAAAGGCTTAAATACTCAGCCATACCCTTTGAAATACCTGGCTGCATCACTTACCATCACGGTGAAAGTAGTTACAAAATGGACAGACCGCTGGAATTTCTGTCACATTTTCATGAGGATACACCCCAGTGAAGGCAATGTGACTGTTTATACCGGTATACTAACAAACAGAGGCTTGCAGTGCATTCAGGCTCTAGGCCTGGTGTAGAGTCTAAAAGAAGCTTCTTTCACCAATGGCATAGACCAGCAAAAGACTCACACTTGAGGAGACAAAAAATATGTAGAATAATTCACATATGAAGCAAAATCAGTTCTTATAGATTTTATTGGCACAGCCAAGCCTGTGGCACAAACAGACAAAAGCAGCCCCAGGGCTTTGACCATCAAGGTCTTAGTCAGGGGTGTGGCTGCTAGAGGAAGAGCTGTCCTTTTATAGTGCAGTGATCAAAATAATAACTTAAAACAATGAACCCATAGTAAGTGCAAGTAAGTAACACAATCTTAACCAAAACATAATTACAGAAAAACAAATCACTTTAGTATTTCTTTAATGCTGAGAACTTTGTATACTATGGTAAGCCATCACATTTCTTCTTGTATTATTATTGCTCTACTACACTTTTATATCCTGCCTTCATTCCATAAAAACAGGGCTCTTTTTAAGTCTTCTCAAGTGTGAATCTTTTGCTAGACTATGTCATACTGGTAAAATCAGTAGCCCTCCTTTCAGTTTTCAAGACGGATCAAGGAATGTTACCATGGTGCTCTTTGTGATGTTCCTTCTTGTCTAGTCATGTCAAGCAGCTCCTTCAGGCAAGAACCGGTAAGAATGGAAAGAGCCTTCACTGATTATTGGTTAATTGCAATGTGTTTCCAGTCATCCAGTCTAGTCATCCTTCAGTGTGTCAAGGCAATAGTGTCATAACATGACTAGACAAAAAGGAACATCACACTGAGCACCACTGTATTTGAATGGTATGACAGAGAATATCTCAATTCTGGCAAGGCAATTCTTGTACAGTACATGCAGTAGGACCCTCAACTGGACTAATAGGGAATATATGGAGAGTATGCTGTGAACTAATTGGAGTCTGTGAAAATAAATTGTTCCAAGAAGGAATTATATTACAAGACACTATGTATGTTCTCTGGCATCACCCACATGCCCACTAGTGTGGACAACTAAGATACCTGGCTGGAGCAGTCTACTCAGATGGTGCAGAAGTGGAAGGGTGCTTGACAGGTAATGCAAGACAGTAGTGTAGAGCCTCTGAAGCAGCACCCTCAATGTTGTTAGCTCTTTATGCACTAGAAACCCCAACTGCATGAAATCTGGCTATGATCAAGAGCACCTACAGAGCAGTTGATAGTGGAGACAATCTTCTTTTCCTCTGAAGGGTGACCATGCTGAGAGAGGGAGTGAAACTATCACAATACTTGACACAGCTGGAGATAGTAATATGGTGTGTCATCAAAGCTAGTGGGATTGCCAATGACTAAGCAGGAAAAATATGACAAGAACAAATGAGCAGCTTTGTATCCAAGACTTTAACTAATTTGATTGCATCTGTAGGCATGCAGAGACAATCCCTACCTCTTTGACAACTACTTGAGGAAGTACATGAGGGAGAATCACAGGAGGTCATGACTGAATCTTTGTAAGTGCCTGTGGGGAATGTCAACTCTCTTCAGCCTACCACTGCAAAGGAAGCCCAGAACTATGCCTTGGATGTGGGGGCAAAGCTCAAAGAATTAGCAGAACTGGCAAAATCTTTGAAGATGACACAACAACAATGCAAGTGATCTACGTCAATGCTAACTGGAAGAAGGTATACCTAGAATCCTTCTTCTGTCCCTCAGACCAGACCCCAACCCTCAATTCTTTCCAGGGATGTTAGCCATATTCTGCTACTCATGTGGTGAGAATCGTCACATTGCTTCTGGAAGCATCAACCCAGTAATTCAGCAACTGGATAACCAAAAGTGGGAGAAGCAGTAGAACCCAAGGGAAATTATAGCAATGGCAGAAGAGACCAGTGAGCAAGCAAACTGGGACTCTGACAGCAGGGTACAGCTCTCAGAATTTTACTGAACTTACAATTCCCCTAGGAAGTAAAATGCCTTAAGGGCTAGTGGGTCCACTGGTAGACATATTGATTACCATTGAGGCATACCACTACAAGGCCTTGCTAGACAGAGATTTCCAGGTAGCAATCATCTATTACCCCTTCTATAGGTCCTAACTGAACCTTTGTTGCCTTTGGTAGGACTCACTGTGTGAGGTTTGAGCAGCACCAGCTACCCTATAATTGACCAATCATAGTACAAATTTAGCACTCAGAGACCCTTATGTGAGTTCTGGAAAAGACTGAGACAATGTTTTTTGATTTGCCTTACACACAGATCTTTGGCAAGACACTTATCCTAATTTATATCAATGCCAAAATATTTAGGAGGTGGGCTCAGATGTGTTGATAGATGGGTGGTAACCAGTACTACAAAACTTTGCCCATACAAACAACTGCACATACTGCTTACTTCAAGAAGGTGGGTGAAGCCCACAGCATCTTGGACAAGAGTATCAAAACCATTAAAAAGGATAAGAAGGTGCCATTGCTGGTGCCACCTGGGTCTGAGTCAATGGCATAAGGAAACTGCTGAATATCACTTAAGCATACCAGACAGGTAATTATCATTCAGTCACCTCTGAAAGGACAGTCTGGATGACCTATGATACAGAGAGGAGTATTGCCTGTTATGGATGTGTCTGCCAAGAGGCTGGAAGTAAGACCAAATAAAGAGAATACACAGAGACTGATGGAGCACCTTGAAACTACCCTGGCTAACATGTACTGTATACCACTGAGACCTTGGTGACATCATCACTCAAAGAAGTGACCTCACGTGTGGAGGAGTGATCATTTGATTTTGGATCATCTGTCCCTGTTAAATAGAATAGATGGATACAAAGGAAGCTGGCTGATTGGTCAGATGCATTTTCACGTTATGAATAGGACATGTGCCAAGGGTGAATACCAGATCTGCTTAAGTAACAACCAAATTCTCTAGTAGAGGTCCAGGAAGTTAGTTAAAGCAAATACTGAGGATGTAAGATGACACCTCTAAGAACCAATGTTATAAGGATCATCATGGAGTCCTGATGTCCCTATGTATCACCCATTGTGAATACCCAAAAAGAAAATGGATCTATTCAGACATGCATTTATTACTGGACTATAAACTAAATAACTAACCCAGATTACTACAAAATGCCCAGAGTACAGAATGCCCTAGACTGCCTTACAGAAAGAGAGTGGTTTTCTGATTAGGATTAACACTGTGCCTGCCAGTAGATATCCATAACAGAGGAGAACAATAAGAAAAAAAGCAAATGTATATCCTGTAGGAGTCTACCAGTTTTAGCACATGCCCCAGTGAATCTCTGGTGATCTTTCTACATTTCAATGCCTAATGGAGCAAGCTGTGGAAGATACAGTGCAGCCAAATACATGGCCAGATATTTCCTGAAATTTGCGTGATATATCTACAGAAAGTCCCTGCCTGGCCTGCAGTACCAGTAAAGGGCCACCAGAGATTAACTCTTTAGAAATATTGGGAAATATTTGACCAAGTCTTTAGCTGCAACTGTAGAAATCTTTTGGAGGTCCTTCAGTGCCTTCATGGTGCCAATTTATTTTGACAAATTCTGGAAAAGTATGAGAGCTGCCTAATGAAAGTGTTGGATCAATTGCAGGAGTATGGCCTGAAGCTGCCCCTGAACACGTGCCAGTTCAGTCAAACATTAGTGAAATACAAAGTGTAGGTCACATTGTCTTTGAGCATGGCATATGTACTGTTGTAATCCTGCCAAGGTTGAAGATCTCACAATTTGAAAGATCTGCAGCCTTTCCTTGAATTCACTGAATATTACAGAAGACTTGTGAAGGACTTCTCATCAATTGTGAGATCATTGTATAACTTTAAGAAAAGGTATCCACCCTATAAGAAAGGAAAATATACCAAAAATATGGACAAACCTGATTGTTTATTACAAAATAAGCAAACCCTTTTGTGCCCAATGGATTGACAAATGTGAAAAGGTATTCAGGGTGATCATCAGTACCTTAAGGAGGCCCTTGTTCTAGCTCTTGCAGACCCAGTTAAGCTTTACACCCTTCAATGTGATACTGACATGAAAGGTTTGGGAGTTGTGTCATACTAAGAGCATGAGAAGGGTATGAGGTCAATAGTTTTTGCCAGTCACAGTCTGATTACATCTGAGAATAACAATCCAGTGCTATGTTAACCAATAGCATTCTAAAAATGAGGGAGTTACTGATGGACTGCAGGTTCACAGACACAATGCCTCTCCATAAAGTGGGGATAGGACAAACCCAGGGAAGTACAGGCTTGTGGGTAAGTTGCTAGAAACTAAATTAAAGTTGTGCATGTTGAGATTCTTGGAGGCAAAAAGGCTACAGGATAAGAAACAGCATGTGTTTTCATAGAAACAGAATTTTACAGGTAGAAAAAAACCCTTGGGCTAAGTCTATTTCCTACCTTAGTCCCCGCCAGCCTAGATCTGGTATAGCCTATAGAGCGCTCCCATCCTCTTGCTCTGCCTTGTTAGTTAAATGGTCCCTGTGATGCTTGGCCAGCAGGTTATGATCATTGTATGATATCTGCAATATAAAAAAATATAGTGTGTGATTGTCTCACATAAAACAGCCTGTGTTTCCATGGGTGCCCCATGCCCAGGTTTCAGTGAAGCTACAGGATACGAAAACTGTCCAGGAACCATTTAATTAACTGACTTCCTTCAGAAAGGCATTTTATTACTGTTTCTGACATGCCTAGGCTTTTTGAAGTGCAAACCAAATGTGACTTTATGACTTCAGAAACAGGACGTCATTAGGCTAATTCCTGTTAGCATTTTAACACATTGGTGCCAGTGTGGGATTGCTAAGTTCAAAGGAAACATGTGTAATTAATGAGTTATATATAGGAAATGTCTTTTTTCTTCTGCTGTCACCTTATTTAAAATACCTCCAGATAGAAAATCATTTTTTGTAATTTTATATTCTAAAAGGAAGAGCTAGATGACTCACAGAAAGGGTGTGGAGACACAGAGTTTAAACTGATATTTGGGTCTGAAATGTATGTCATATCATTTTGGGACTCTAGAGAGACCCAGCTCTCTGATCTAACTTTAAAACGCACTTCCAGAAGTAATACCTTAGATAGCAAAAATCTAAATGTATTGTGGTAGGAGTTTTACTTTGTAATTTTACCTTGTTCTTTTATGTGATTGTGAGCTCTTTTTGATATATTGTTCTGTGTTTACATTTTTCATATTTTTATCAACTTTTAGTAAAGTACCTTTTCTTTGAAAGACTGCCTGGGTGTCTGCCAGTTCTTTTTGCATGTGATGTATAGGGTGTTAAGTCTAACAAATCTGTTCAACAGCTTGATGGTGTTACTAAGCTTGGAAAAAGGTAAGAATATACCAAAGGTCTCTTACAGAGTTAAAAGGGTTAATTTTTGATACCTGGTTAGGTGCCCTTAGGTGAAAGATGTATTGCGTCCCCCTGAAGAGAATATTATCTGATCCTGTACATTTGGGTATGCTAGCATAAGGGTCACAGTGTGAATCCCTCCAGAACTTGAGACTAAAGGTGATTCAGACCCAAAAGCAGACAGGAGGGTTACCCTGTCTATTACCAGTTCACACTATTGCACTCTGAGGTTGGCACTGTGGGAGCAGAGGGCCAGACCTGCGGAGCGTGTTTGTGACAGATTTGGTTGGCAGCAGTGCGAAAACATTAGTAACACAAGCTTTAACTGTTCAGTGTGTCGGCTTAATACTGTGCAGCTCACTTGCAAAATAAGACAGTGATTTATTTAAAAAAAAAGAAACAGAACTGTATCATTTTGCTTACAGTCAAAGTTCCTACCTATTTTTTTTTTTTCAGAGTGCAAGTTAGAGTAGCTGTAGTTAGGGAAGAAGATGGCTTCCAATTACAGTGAGCACACTGCAGACTACCTGAAGCACTTGTGCAAGGAGAGAGGGGTCCTGCATGAGGGGAGAGCCACCAAGCAGAACCTTGTGGATGTCCTGATGGCAGCAGATGCCCAGAGTATCGAGTCACAGACTGTGACTATAAAGGACCAAACCTTGGGTGTGGAGGGGCCAGCAGTCAGTGCAGTGTTCAGATCTGTTGAGGAGGACAGCAGTGCCAGTGCAAGCAAAAGGCCACAGCAGCAGGGGAAGGTCACCAGCTTTCTGGAACCAGATGTCATCAGTCTGCAGATGGAGTTGTGGAGGATGGAGTTGGGGTCCAGAGAGAAGAGAAGTGAGAGCAGTGAGCTGCAGAGGAGAAGAGGAAGTGAGAAAAGCAAGAAGCTGAACGTGAACAGTGAGAGGCAGACCATGAAGAGTGTGAGTGCCAGAGGCGACATGAACAGGAGAAGCTATGACTCCAACCACCAGCACCTGATCAGGTAAGTGGCTTGAGTTTAACTGGAACTACAGGACTAGGTTACAAATTAAATTCCAAATTGATAGCTGAATTTAAAGAAGGGAAGGATATGAATGCCTTTTTAAATTCCTTTGAAAAAGTTTGTATTCAGGCAATGATTCCTAGAGGGTCCTGGAGCTTGCAGCTATCCCTGCTCCTTACCTGAAAAGCTCAGGATGCATTGGGTCAAATGGACAATGAGGACAGTAATGATTACAGCAAACTTAAAGCTGCACTTTTAAAAAAGTTTGATTTAACTGCAGAAGCATACAGAGCTAAATTCCATAAGCTCAGGAGAGGCTCTGATATGAGCTAAGAGGAGCCAGCCACGAAACAACGTCAGTTTTTAAAATGTTGGTGGGAAGGAACTGAAGCAAACTCTGTAGATAAAATTGAAAATGTTATATTGTTAGAGCAGTTTTTTTGGGCATGCCTAGCAGAGCTGAAAACCTGGCTGGAGGACCAAGATCCCAAAATAGTGCAAGAGGCTGCTGAACTCTTGGACCGCTATGCCAAGAGCAGACCTGCTCTGAGAACAAATAGGGTGGGCATGGTAGCACAGAAAGGGAAAAGTGTGCCTTCAGGGTGGCCAAAACCTTCACTGCCTCCTCTGAAACCAGTTAGCCCCAGATTTCAAAGAAAAGATTTTTCAGAGAAAAGAAATGAATGTTGGGTTTGCAAAGAAACTGGGCATATTGTCAGACAGTGTCTGAAAAGGATGAGTAATACAGAAAATGTGGTTAGGAATGAAGTGGGTTGTTTGTGTGTCCCTGGAAGCATGCCTGTGAACATGAGGGAACACATGCACCCAATCACGGTGACTGGTGTACAGACACAAGAGTGAAGAGACACAGGGGCATCCCTGATGCTGGTAAAAGGGGATCTGGTAGAGCCTGGTCAGCTTATACCCCATAAATTTGTAATGGTACAAGGCTTCACTGGGGAAGAGAAAACATTGCTCCTCACTAGTGTTCTCATAGACTGGGGTGAAATGGGGGAACTGTACAACAGGTGGCTGTAGCCAAAACTTTAGCAGTTGACATCATCCTTGGCAACAATCTCAAACAGAGGATGGTGTGTGCAGTTACCCATTGCCAGGTGGCAAGGGAAAATTGTAGTTTCCTGGACCCCATAGAAGTCATTGTGGAAACCACTGGGAGGCTGGTTCCCCAGCCTGCACCTTCTGATATGGAGACTAATGAAAAGGGGGTAGAAATTTCCCCAGTAGCAGTTAACCAAAAAGCTAAGGAGGGTTTTTCCGAAGAAGGAGGGGTGACCCATTGTCAGAGGGTTAGGGATGGCAGTGATCCTGAGTGCCCTGATGCTAATACTAGGGACCCTAGTTTAGAGACTGAAGGGGACCTGTCCCATGCCTTGGGAATGTGTAAGGAGTTTGCAGCTGCTCAGACAAGTGACCCTAGTCTAGAGAAGCTGAGGGCTTGGGCAGACTCTGACAGAGCACAGGGAGGTGAAGGAAAACATAATGTTTATTGGGAAAATGGACTGATGTACACTCAAGCTGAAAAGACAGAGAGAGAGGGGGGTGATAGGCAGACAGCTTGTCTTTACTCAGGGGTACCGTGAGCAGTTGCTAAGACTGCACATGATATTCCCTTGTCTGGTCATCTGGAAATCACATGTACAATACAGCAGTTGGCCCAGAATTTCTATTGGCCCAACTTCACCCAACAGGTGAAGGAGTATTGCAGGTCTTGTCATCAGTGCCAAGAAATAGGGAAGGCGGGTAAGAAAACCCAAGCTGCCCTAATTCCATTGCCCATAGTGGAGGAGCCATTACAGAGGGTGGGAATGGATATTGTGGGGCCTTTAAATACCCCCAGCTCCTCCAGAAAGAGGTTCATCTGATTGTGGTGGATTATGCAGTCACCCTATCCTCACTGAGGACAGACAAAGTGGCAGATACCTTTCTTGGGATTTTCTCCCATGTTGGGTTTCCACAGGAGGTTATCACCAATTAAGGGGGTTCCTTCATGTTGGACCTGATGAAATGTTTGTGGGAGAAGTGTGGGGTGATGCAGAGGTGCACGACACCTTATCACCCACTAGCCAATGGGCTTGTGGAAAGATTTAAGGGTACCCTGAAGTCAATGCTCCAAGTGTTTGCTGAACAACATGGGAGGGACTGGGAGAAATACCTTCCCCACATTTTGTTTGCATACAGGGAGGTGCCCCAAGAGTCAAAAGGGTTTTCCCCCTTTGAGCTCTTATATGTATGCCGGGTATGTGGGCCACTAGACTTGATCTGGGAGGACTGGCAAGGCAAGCATGCCACCCAGGTAACACCCATAGTGGATTATGTCCTTAAGTTTAGAGAAAGGCTGAAGGAGCTTATGAGGGAAGCCCAGAGCAACCTGGCAGCTGCCCAACAGAAACAAGAAGTGTGGTACGACTGCCGAGCCAGAGCTCACTTGTACATGATGTGTCAGGAAGTCATGGTCCTTATCCCAGTGTGGAAAGACAAGCTGCAGTCTGAGTGGGCAGGACCATACAAAGTAGTCAGAAAGGTAAATGATGTGAACTATATCATAGAGTTACCTGACAGAAGACATACAGAAAGAATTTACCATGTCAACATGATGAAGCCATATGCTAATAGGGCTGACATGGTGTTTGCAGTATGTAGTGCAGGGAAGGGGACAGACAAAGGAGACCCCCTGCTGGACTTGCTGGAAGAAAGCAAGTGGGAGTCCTCTGTGGAGGCAGTTAAGTTGTCACTCCAGCTGGCCCCAGACAAGATCCAGGAAGTAGGGGAGGTTTTAGCAGACTTTGCTCCACTGTTTCACACCAAGCCTAGACTAACCCCCTTAACGATGCATGCTGTAGAGACAGGAACACAGATGCCCATACAGCGGACAGCATATTGGGTGTCAGAGGTGGTCCAAAAGGACATTAGGAGGGAGGTGGAGGAAATGCTAGATTCAGGGGTAATCCAGAGATCCCACAGCCCCTTGGCCTCACCTGTAGTACATGTGCCCAAGCCAGATGGCTCTACTCATTTCTGTGTGGACTGTTGTGGACTCAATGCAGTCATGAAGTCAGATGCCCACCCAATGCCCTGGACTAACCAATTCCTGAACAAGTTGGAGGGGCGACCTACCTTATGACTATTGACTTGACAAAGGGGTACTGGCAGGTAAAGTTAACTGACAGAGCTAGGGAGAGGGTGGCCTTCATCACTCTGATAGGTTTATTTGAATTTAAATTAATGCCTTTCGGAATGAAGAACGCCCCAGCCACTTTCCAAAGGTTGGTGAATCAGGTGTTAAATGGTGCTGAGGAGTACACCGTGGTGTACCTGAATGACACTGCCATCTTTAGTGACAGCTAGGAGGAACACCTGTCCCACTTTAGGGAAGTGCTGGGCAGGATACAGAGGGCTGGGCTCACTGTCAAAGCTGAGAAGTGCCAGGTGTCCATGGCTGAAGTGGCATACCTCGGGCATCTTGTAGGCTGGGGGCAGCTCCATCCTAACCAAGTGAAAACAGAGGTGATCAAGGCATGGCCCAGACCAGAAATGCAGAAGCAGGTCAGGAGTTTTCTAGGGACAGCAGGGTACTATAGTACATTTTTACCCAATTACAGTGCCCTGACTGTTCCCTTATCTGACCTGGTAAAGAAAAAGTTGCCTAAGAAAATTACCTGGGAACCAGCCTGTGAAAAAGCCTTTACCAGACTGAAGGAGGCACTGTGCAGTGCTCCTGTGTTGACAAGTCCTGACTATAGCAGGCCCTTTATAGTCCACGCTGATGCCTCAGATGTGGGTATTGGGGCAGTACTTAATCAGACATCCAACCAAGGGAAAGATCACCCTGTAGTGTACCTGAGTAAAAAGTTACTTCAAAGGGAGAAGGCTTACTCTACTCTGGAAAAAGAGTGTCTTGCCGAAGTGTGGGCCCTAAAGAAGTTAGAGCCATACTTATATGGGCAGCATTTTTATGTACAAACTGACCACAACTCCCTGGTTTGGCTGACACAAATGGGAAAATCTAATGATGGACTATTAAGATGGAGTCTTGCCTTGCAAGGGTATGACATCATGATATTACACAGGACTGGAGTGACAAATCAGAATGCAGATGGCTTGTTGCATCTATATGAGGAGTGAACTGACTTGGGAAGCTCATCCCATGCAGGGGATAGAGCCCCCAAATTCAGTCTAGGTGAGGAGGACTGTGATGCTTGGCCAACTGGTTATGATCATTGTATGATATTTGTAATATAAAAATATAGTATATGATTGTCTCACATGAGACAGCCTGTGTTACCATGGATGCCCCACCCCCCAGGTTTCAGTGAAGCTACAGGATATGAAAACTGATCAGGAACCATTTAATTAACTGACTTCCTTCAGAAAGGCATTTTATTACCATTTATGACATGCCTAGGCTTTTTGAAGTGCAAACCAAATGTGACTTTATGACTTCAGAAACAGGATGTCATTAAGCTGATTCCTGTTAGCTTTTTAACACATTGGTGCCAGTGTGGGATTGCTAAGTTCAAAGGAAACTTGTGTAATTAATGAGTTATCTATAGGAAATGTATTTTTTCCTCTGCTGTCACCTTATTTAAAATACCTCCTTATAGGAAATCATTTTTGGTAATTTTATATTCTAAAGGGAGGAGCTAGATGACTCACAGAAGGGGTGTGAAGACACAGAGTTTAAACTGATGTTTGGGTCTGAAAGGTATGTCATATCATTTTGGGACTCTAGAGAGACACAGCTTTCTGATCTAACTTTAAAACACACTTCCAGAGGCAATACCTTAGATAGCAAAAATCTAAATGTATTGTAGTAGTTTTACTTTGTAATTTTACCTTGTTCTTTTATGTGATTGTAAACTCTTTGATATATTATTCTGTGTTTACATTTTTCATATTTTTATCATCTTTTAGTAAAGTACCTTTTCTTTGAAAGACTGCCTGGGTGTCTGCCAGTTCTTTTTGCATGTGACGTATAGGGGGTTAAGTCTGACAAAACTGTTCAACAGCTTGATGGTGTTACTAAGCTTGGAAAAAGGTAAGAATATACCCAAGGTCTCTTATTGAGTTAAAAGGGTTCTTTTTGGATACCTGGTTAGGTGCTCTTAGGCAAAAGATATATTGCATCCCCTGAAGAGAATATTATCTGAGCCTGTACATTTGGGTATGTTAGCATAAGTTTCACAGTTTGAATCGCCCCAGAACTTGAGACTAAAGGTGATTCAGACCCAAAAGCAGACAGGAGGGTTACCCTGTCTGTTACCTGTTCACACTATTGCACTCTGAGGTTGACACTGTGGGAGCAGAGGGCCAGACCTGAGGAGTGCATTTGTGACAGCCCCAATTTAACCCTTCACCCCTCCATCATTTGTAACATACTATCCTGCCCTCTTTTGAGACCTGTAACTGTCTTAGCCTTGATCAACCCCCCCAGGGTGTACAATTCTACCTGTCTATCACCCTCTCTGTGAATCAGTATTTTCTCATATCCCTCCTGCATTCACCCCGCATACACTTATAATTATGTTCTCTCATCACAGACCACTCTCATTGGATGTACAGTTGTTTGCAGTCCACCCTATTTATTCCCTCAGGTATGTAAAAGTTTCAGTCATGTTCCTTTTTCCTCCTGGCCTCTAGGGAGTACATATGCCAGTCAGCCAGTCTTTCCTCATAGGTCTTGCCCTGCTGCACATGTATTATTTTGGTTGTTCTCCTTTGTACCAGTTCTGAACAGTCTTTCTACATTTTAAGATGAGGGTTCTGGAACCACACATAGTACTCTAGGTGTGTCCTCACCAAGGACTCATAGAGAGGTAGAATGCCTTTTTACATTGGGCAGTGTTCTTGAGGCCATTATTTATGGTAAGCCTCAGGTCATTTACCTCTGAGATCTAGACTAACCTACCCCTATCAAATACTATATTTTCAGGATCCTTTCCCCCATGTGTTTGACTTTGCTCTTTCTGGCATTTGGTCAGAGTTGCCAGATCTTGGACCACTTCAGTGGTAGATTGTGTCAGACAAACATGATAGGCTTTTTCAATATGTAGATACAGGCTATGGACAAAGGTGAGGCAATGGAATCATATAGCTGGATTTCATCAAGATCATCGATTCAGTACCACCTAGAAGGCAAAAGAAAAAGTGAATGGCCTAGTGTTTGAGGAAGGGATAACTAGATGGGTTGGGATTGGCTTGGGGTAGTTTTCAGAGGGTAGTACTGAAAGGTGAATTCTTTGGAGTAAATAGAGTGACAAAAGAAGCCCCAACTGTGCCTGCACTAGGCTGAATCCTCTTCATTAGGTACATATGGTACATACACAATGGATTACAGAGGTAAATGTGTATCTTTGGGGATGACACAGATTCTAGGGGAGGGTGAACAGTGTGGATGGTATTAACAGTGTGATGAGGGATGATGAGAAACTAGACACACAGTTTACAATTTGGCGGTTGAAATGCAAAGTAAAAAAAATGCAGTCACAATGTGCATAAGCCACAAAAATCCACATGCAAAATAATTAATGGAGTAAAGGTTGTATACTCTAGAGAAGAAAGTGATTTGATAACAATAATTAGTGACAGCATGAAATCATCTCTCCAGTGTAACAAAGCATATGAAAAGGCAAAAAGGATGATAGGAATGCAACCAGCAGGCTTTCTTTTGTTGCAGGAAAGAAGTGCTACTGCCTCTGTACAGAACCCTAGTGAGGCTGAACCTGAAATTTTGTCTGCAGTTTTGGAGATCACACCTAATGAAGGACAAAGATAGCATGTACACTATACAAAGGAAGAAGACCAAAAGGATGATGAAGGAAAGACTTATGGAGAAAGACTGGAAGACACTCAGTGTGTACTCCCTAAAGATCAGATGAAAATGGATTGAGATTACTGAAACTTTCAAATGCATTCTGGGGTATAACAAGGTGCACTGAGTATAGCTTTTCAAACTGAACAAACTGTTACCCATTGAGGTACAAAGGTTCAAGCTGATGGGGAAGTTCATAAAAGAAGTTAGAAGTGCTTCTTTTACTGAGTGGGTGATGGACACATGGAGTAGTCTACCGGTGATGGGGTCAAAGAAAAATACATTGTTGGCTTCACAACTGGCCAGGACAGCATCAAGGGTCTTATTAGTCAGGGGAAGGTTGGGACAAACAGGGGGAATATGGGCATAGAACTAGGAAGAACCATCTCAGAGTAAATGTAGGTAGAGTTTCCAAACTAGACGCAGTAAATTTCAAGGCAGGATTTTCAGAAAGCATAATGCAGGTGCTGCATCTAATTTCTTATGCAACCTGTGTTTTGCCAAATGCATCCTTATCCTTACCTTTGAATATTGTTTGCAAAGGTATTGATATATTTGTGGAATTTTCCTCACTTTATTGCAAACAGATGATGGGTGTGAGAGATTTTTCATGTTTTCATTTTAGGAGCACAGTTTGCTCTGGATGTGTCTGATAGCCTTTTAGGATGTATGACTTTGAAGTACAAATCACACTACTGCATCAGAATTATGACACAATGCCCCGAAGGCTTTTGATAATCTTGCTCCAAGTCAATTTCTGCCCTTATGTTGTATGCATCAGTTCACGAGTTGGAATTCCTTCAGTGAAGTGGGTAGTGATGGATCACTTTCATGATTATCATTATGGAGACTGATTTGAAGTACTTACAGACAACAATCCATTCATGTATTTTGTACTGCTGCTAAGCTGGACCACCCTGTGCATAGGTGGGTCTTAGCTTTGTCAGGCTACATCTTCTGCCTTCAGTACCAGGCATGACACAACAACACTGATCTTTAGAGACACCCTCATCACACCCTGCCAACAGAGGATTCCTGGTCATACATATCCAGAGATGGAGGGGAGGCTACATGTCAGCAAATAGTACCCAAGAAGCAGTCTAGCCCCCAAAACTTGAACAGAGTGGTGGGCTTGTTTGAAATTCACCCTGATGCCATACCAGAGGCCAGACAAGCCACCTAATCTGCAACACAGAACAATATTTCCTTGCTGTACCTATGCGTAGCAGACATGCGACATGTGCAGTGGCCTGACTTAGTTTGAGAGAGGTCATGCTAACCTTGGAAAATGGGTTAAATGTTTTACACATCAACACAGAACATCCCAACAAGATATTCCTGTTGACAGAGTGGAGAAAGCTTATAATCAAGATACAGTTTGCTGGATGATCCACAGTCAGTTTCAACTGGATGTTGTGAAACATGTTGGGAACCTTGAATCCATCCCAGAACTCTCAGTGGAGCCAACAAGTCCAATTTCTGGTGCACAGCTATAACAAGGGCATATGGGGGGGCAGCTGCAGTCTTATCGGCTGAAGTGCTGCACACTCGAGCGGACTAGATAGACCAAATGGTCTCTATCTGCTGGCAATTTCATATGTTCATCTGTTACGTAGCAATATAAAGAATTAAGCCACTAGACTTCTTCCTACTACCTTAAGTTTAGAAGAGAGGCCCAATTTAAAGTTCACATAATCCATGTATCTTCACATATATTTCTGTTTTTACTACCGAAACAGGTAACACGCCCCTTCCATGGTATCCTTGAAAATGAGCTTTGCTCAATGGATCTTCCCAGTAAAACATTGGATCCCTCCCAGTAAAACAGTAAACCTGAACGTGAACTTAAAGAATGGATTTTATACAGGATGACTCAGAAAAAAACACTTTTCACTAGGAAAAGCTTGTTTTCCCAATAAGCTGCCTGAAAATGGTTATAGGAGCCTCACATAAGGACATGGCATACCTTACTCTCAACGAGTCCATGGACCTAGTCATAGCATGTTTCTATTGGTCTTGTATTGCCATTGAGGTTGAGTAACATTACAAATGGTACTTGATAATACAAGGGTTAAAAATATTCTCGATCTGTTGTTCACTAATATGGGTGATACAATTAATTCAGTAGAAATTAGTGCTCCTTTGGGAAATAGTGACCACAGTTCTGTCCTATTTAATATTAATGAAATTCAACTGCCTAAACCCACTGGAGCAACTTCAATATATAATTTTCATAAAGCAGAGTTCCAAAAAATGAAAATTAAACTAAGCAGCTGGGATTGGGAAACTGATTTTGTAAATAAGCCTATACAAAACATATGGGATTCCCTTAAAAATAAAATTGATGATCTAACCAATGAGTTTATTCCTGTTATTAAAAAATATAATAGAACTAGGGCTATAAAACCTGTTTGGCTCTCATTTACAATCAAAAAACTAATTAATAAGAAAAATAGATTATATAAAAAAAACTAAAACATCTAAATCACCAAAAATACTTGCTGAGTATAAAGAATGCCTTAAGTCAGTTAAGGTGAGTATTCGGAAAGCCAAAGCCCAATGTGAGGTTAACCTCGTGGATAAGGTACAGGATAACAAAAAATCTTTTTTTTCATACATCAATAAACTGAGGAGGGTCCCTAGTAATATAAGTCCATTCACTACTGAGTCAGGACTTATTTCTTCTAACCAACAAATGGCTAACATACAGAACCAATATTTTTGTTCAGTATACAATAAAAAAGATATAGAACCATGCGTAATTAGTAGAGCTTCTGTCCCTGGTTCAATTAGTTTTAGCCCCAATACTATTTACAAACATCTGGCTAGTCTTGATGTAAATAAATCCCCTGGTCCAGATGGAATGCACCCTAGGATTCTGAAGAAGTTGGCAGAAGAATTGGTTGAACCAATAACATTTATTTTCCAAGTATCTATTGATACGGGATCCGTTCCTAGCGATTGGAAAGTAGCTGATATTGTGCCTATCTTAAAAAAAGGCCCCAGAACATCACCCGAAAATTTTAGACCTATCAGTCTGACCTCAATACTGGGAAAAATAATGGAGGGATTAATTAAAGCTATCCTATTAGAACATCTGGAGAGACAGGATATAATAGATCCCAAACAACATGGATTCACTGAAAATAGATCATGTCAGACAAATTTATTGTCTTTTTATGAAAATGTCAATAGGGAGTTGGATGGGGAAATTCCGTGGATGTGGTTTTCCTTGATTTTGCCAAGGCTTTTGATAAATTGCCCCATAAAGAATTGTTGACATAGATACATAGATACATAGATACATAGACAGTGTCGGCAGATAAGGGCCTATGGCCCACCTAGTCTGCCCATTTGAGCTTGTAAGTTCATTTTGTTTTCCTAGAAGTCTATTTCCCCTTACCCCTGACCTCTAGAATTCCTTTATGTCTATCCCATGCATTCTTAAATCCCGTGATTGTTTCAGCCCCCACCACTTCCTCTGGCAGGGTGTTCCACTTGTCCACCACCCGTTCTGTGAAGAAATTCTTTCTCATGTTTCCTCTGAATCGTCCTCCCTCCAACTTCATCCCATGCCCTCTAGTCCTGAAACATCTTTTTCACTTAAAAATAGTGTTTTCCTGCACCCTGTTCCTCCCTGTAAGATACTTGTATGTCTCTATCATATCCCCTCTCTCCCTCCTCTCCTCCAGGGAGTACATGTTCAGTTCCTTCAACCTATCTTCATAGGACTTGTGATGCAACCCATGCACCATCTTTGTTGCCCTCCTCTGAACCTTCTCTACCCTGACATTTATGGAAGACATTAATTTGCCTATTAATATCTGCAAATGGGTTTCAAACTGGCTTTTGGATAGAAAGCAGAGAGTTGTCATCAACGGGGAATACTCTGCTTGGGCTCCTATAACTAGCAGGGTTCCCCAGGGCTCAGTGTTGGGCCCTAGTTTATTTAATATATACATTGCTTCATTAACAACTAGAAATAGCAACATTTGGATGTATAAATTTGCAGATGACTGTAGATTGGGCTTAGTTGTTAATGATGTTCAACAAAAAGCCACCCTACAACGTGCCTTGGACTTAATATATGAGTGGACTATCTCAAATAAGTTAGTATTAAATAAAACTAAATTTAAGATAATGCACTTTGGTAAGAATAATAATCAAGAAATATATCTATTGGATAATAACATCTTGGAGGTAGTGAAAGAGGAAAGGGATTTGGGGATTACAGTTACAAATGATATGAAATTTAGATCACACTGTAGAAATCAACTTAGGAAGGCTATTCAAAATCTTAACTGTATCCTCAAACACATAGCAAGTCGGGACAGAACGGTCTTGATCCCCCTTTACAGTGCATTGGTGAGGCCCCATCTCGAGTATTGTGCTCAGGTTTGGTCACCTCAAAACAGGAAAGACATTCTCTCAATTGAAGGTGTCCAGAGAAAATTAACTAAGCAAATAAAAGAACTAATAAATAGAAGTTATTATGAGAGACTAGTTAGTCTTAATCTTTATTCATTATATTATCGCAGACTAAGGGGAGATCTGTGCTTTTTATATAAAAATATGAATGATGTAGCTTTAATGGGGGAAATGAGGTTTACAAATAACACTGGTAGAATTAGTACTAGGAAGCATGCAAAACAACTTTTTCAACCAGTATGGGCTCATAATTTTCGGAAACAATGGCATAGCTGTAGAGTGTTTGGGGTTTGGAATACCTTGCCAACTGAACTTGTTAATAGTACTACTATAACTGAATTCAAGAATGGGATCAATAATCATTTTGGCAATAGGAAATTTTTATTTTAAAAAAGAGAATGGCAAGCCTTATAAGGTAGAATATTATCTTCCGGCTTGTATTTACCTATGATACCTCTGAATTGGTGTTACAGATGCATCAGATTCAAGACCTTTTTAAACAGATCATCTCTTCTTGTCAGCACCACAAGTACCGGGCCTTTTTGCTTAGTTTACATAAACTTGCCTCTTAAATCTGAATACAAAGGCATAAGTAACATTCAAGTCAGGTAAGATCATCACACCCACTACTTTCAGGCTTATCCTACCAAGTATCAGAAATCGACTGGCACAGTCATAGTAATTGAGAGAAATACTTTGTGCAACATGGATTTCCCAAAAGACTGCATACAGACCAGAGCAGAGACTTTTTGAGAGTCACCTTATCTAGAGAGTCTTGCTGATGTTGGATGTTGAGAAATCTAGTACCACCTTGTACCACTCACAGGGTGATCTGCAGAGAGAGGTTTTCAACTGGACACTGTTAAACACATTGGAAACCATGGAGCTTCCCAACAGTCTTGCTGATGCCAGCAAGTTCAATTTCTGATGTACATTTATAACTGCAAGCCTGCTCAAAGAACAGAGATACTAGCCTTTTCCCCTATTACCCCAAGTTTAGAAGAAGGCCAGACTCCTAGTGGACTTGAGTTTTGGTGTTCCTGCTGACCATGTCCTTCCTAAGACATAGCTGAAGTACACCAAACACCATAGGGAATAACTCAGGGAAGCATACACTTGTGACACTCCTAAGTAGCTAGGCATTGCTCCACAAGTGCACTGTGTCTTGTGAACTTACTTCATACAATGTTAAAATATGTATTGTTTTTTACAATATACTGCATCTACTGTACTGTATTCTCTTGGATTGTTGTACTTGGATTGCATTGTTATCTATTGTCCTAACGAGATTCTTGTTATGTATCATGTACCTGTACCTTATCATTGTGCCATCTTCTTGGCCCGGGTCATGCCTGAATATGGTCCATTGGATCAGTGCACCTACCCGGTAAACAAATGCATAAATAAATAAATATATAAACGTGGTGCATAACATAGAAACAAAGAAAAAGTCAGCAGAAAAAGACCATTGATCCATCAAGTCTGCTTTGCTTTACCCTATCCTACCTCGGGACCTAAAGTCTAGTCATGGGCATTGCGCTCAACTCACCCCTTGCTTCTTGCCTTATGCCTTCCCCCTGTGTAACCATTACGCTTTTTACTCAGTCTTAATGGTGTTTGAAACCATTAATGTTTCTTGCACCCACCACATTTTCTGGTAGGCTGTTCCAGAGCTCAGCGACTCTCTCTGCAAAATAAAACTGTCTCACGTCCTTCCTGAATCTCCCCTCAGTCAGTTTCTATTCATGTCTCTGTGTTCTTGATTCACTATTCCCGTTGAATATTTCCAAACAATTTGCCTTGTTCATTGCTTGTAGGAACTTGAAGATCTCTATCATATCTCCCCTCTCCCTTCTGGTCTCCAGTGACTACATGCTCAGGGTTTTAAACAGATCCTCATAGGATCTGCCCTGCTGGCCCTGATTCATTTTGGTTACCCTGTGCTGTACTGTCTCTAGCCTGCCTTCACCTATTCTTTGGTGAGGGCTCAGAACTGGGCACAGTATTTCCAGATCCAGTCTCACCAATGATCTACAGAAAGCCAGCATCAACTCCTTTCTCCTGCTGCCAAAACCCCTCCCAATACATCCCAGTACCCTGCTTGCCTTCCTGTAGGCGTTGTTACATTGGCTACATTGTTTTTAGGGAGTAACTTATGATGACTTCCAGGTACCTTTCCTCAGTGGTAGTGTTCCCAACTTAACCACTCCCATCCAATAAACCTTTTTATGATTGTTTTCCATATGTGACTCACCTTGCACTTTTTGGCACTGAATTTCAACTGCCAAACATTGGACCACCTCTTTAATCTTCGCAGGTCCCTCTAACCCCTTCTCCCCTGTCTAACCTGCTGCAGAGCTTAATTTCATCTGTGAAGAGGCATATTTGCTCTGTATTCTGACTCATATGCCTCTGATGATAAATATTTTAGTGCTGCTTATCCTTGTAAGCAAAACTCTATTATGACAACCTAGGGTATTTTTGGAAATTGAGCCTGTAGGTACACTTTTATAGATTTCTACTGACTGCTACATGTGTAACCCACACTGGATTCTATATTTTTTAGACTCCCTTTGCACTTGCAAATCAAAGGCATTAGCTGATGACAACAGAGTGAGACAGCAGTGTTTGTAATGGTACTAGAAATCTCCCAGTCATTATACTGACTTGACCAGACATTGGAAAACACCATGTAGAACTAGTAGTTAAGAGTGTGGAGTTATAGTATGCCTAAACTGAAAAGTTAGTGTAGATATGGACTTTTGTAGAAAATTGCCACAGGACTACAAAACAGCAGCAATTTCATTACCTGTACCTGCAGAATACCACAGAAATGGGATTGGAGGGTGACTAGTCAACCAATCAGATGAAGCTGCCTGAGTAGACAGCCATAAGGGCTCCAGAACTTGAGCAGGACCCAATTAATTCAGGTAACTTTGCAACCATTTGTAGCCTGATGAGCAACAGACTTCTAGAATTGCCTGCTGTGACTGACAGCTCAGCTGACTAATCTGAGCTGCTGATTCCCCAGTGAATAACACAAATGGTACTAAACACAGTTCAGCCTACATGTGTTGACCGTACAGAATGGCAGCAGAGTGCTGTTGAGAGAGACACTTGGTGCTGCTCTGCAGACACAGATTGTGCATCTGCCAGAAAAGAATGGTGAAGCAGAATTCCTTTTCAGAAAGAGAGATAATCAAATGCTGAGCACCACACAATGTTAAAGCTGAAAGCTACAACTTATGAGAGACTTTGGTTTGAGCTGCAGCTGGAGACTACAGCTAAAATTGCTGAATAAATACTGCTGCCAGGTGCTGATTATAGCCACCCCTGTAGGACTGGTTGACAAGATGTGCTGGTTGGGGTGGATTCATGGAAAATGCTGCAGAAGGAGGAACTTGTGAACCAGAGGATTTGACCACCAATTGCTGTAACTAGGAGAGGCCTCACCTGCATTTAAGGTGCAGCTGTAGCCCTGCAACACCACATACTATCACAGCTAGGAGTAGCCGTGAGGAGACACTGGAGAGTGAAAAGACACCAGACAGAGAAGGATCACTGCAAACTATGATATAAGCTCCCTACACAGTGAGGACCCCCCCCACCCGGGTTCAGGAACCATGAATCAACTGAGAGCTTGCACCTGCGACTTTCAACCTATAAAATGATTGGAAAGCACTAAGTGGATTTCACTGTCAAGTCAGGAGTGACACATACCTACGTTAAAGGTTTTAAAGGCATTTTGGTTTTCAGTTTGATTTTACAAAGCATTACTAATCCTTATTAAAGTGCACCACTGCAGTCCAACAACATACAACATCAATGGGCCTACCCTTTTCCACAGCTGGGTACCCAGTGAAGCAATGGGAACTCCCGGGTTACAACTATCCTCCCTGCACCACCTCTGCTCCATGAACTCCTCCATCTCCTGCTGGTCCCTTAAGGCCAGATACCTCTTCCATTGTGCCTTCTTCATGTCTAAATGCTGGCTTGACTCCATCTCCTCCTACAGTACCTAGCTATCCTCCGCTCTTCCCTGAACCACCTCTTACGCCCTTTGCAACTCTGGCTATCATTCTTTTGCACTCCCTTCAAAGAAATCCAGTGTGCGCTGGCCCAGTGGCATGGATGGCTCAGGTTCTGGGTGCCTGACCTCCTGCTATGCCAGTAACCCAGGTTTGGAAATGGACTTGGATTGCTCTGATGCTGGCTCAGTGAGGAAGGACTGAGTGTTCACAGGATGGCTCTCTTCTCTTTTGGAGAGGGGTTGCCATGGCTTAGTGTCTGCCATCTAGAGGTATCTGGGTGGCAGTGCATGCAAGTCACATGCAGGAAAGGGATCCCCTGTTCAGAGCAGTGGGGGTGTCTCTGTGGATTTGGAACTCACACACTGCACTGCGCTCATTTCATGTCCAGTGGCCCAGAGAGAAAAACTGGAGGAAAACACTTCTGGCTTCAGGATGTAGACTGACTCCTTGCAGGCTCTGCACTGCTGACTGGGCAGCCCCACAATCCTGTGGCAGAGGACAATGGCAAAAGATAAGTCCTGGAGAAGCTGGGTAATGAGGCTGGGGAGGGGTTGGTCAGAAGGGGGCAATCATGGCAGCCCAGGAGACAAATAGAATATAGAAGAAAAAAAAAGAAACCAGCTCTGGACAAGCTACCTTCTTCTTCTGTTTCCCCAAACTATGGAGTTTCTCCCCCTCACTATCCACACTACCTCTTCCAACCACTCACTCTACCACCTTCTCAATGATTTCACTATTCACTCCTCCAGTTGCCCCAGAAATAGATACCTGGGCTGCTGCCCACCACAATCCTACCTCTACTCCCTCTTTGCCCCGCACCTACAGTAGTGCAGTACCCTCTTCTCCCTCCTCAGTTATCAACTTCTGCTCCAACCCATAACTCAGTATTGCCTCTGCATTTTGCAAATGTTGTTATTCTCCAGGACATTCTTGTATTGTAATTGCACATGTGGTTATCCTTCAGCACTTTTTTGTACAGTTATGTATTTTCTTCTTGCAATTCTTGGCCTTACACAATTGTTATTTATGATTTGTATTCACCTATAAGTGTATTATTGTTATTATTGTATTCTTGTTCTTAGTGTTCCCCATTGTTCACCCTTTCCCCTCCCCAGGACACATTTTAAAATTAGCTGTTCTCATCTCACTATGTCCTTCCTGGTGAAACATTCTAAATGAATGCATGAATAAATGAATGAATAAATAAATAAATAAATAAAACTAAGGGTAACACTGGCACTAGTGGGGAGAGGGTGGTGCCACTATTACAAGAGGGCTGAAGCAAAGGTACTGTATTTTGCATTGTGATGGGGGGGCACAGTTTCAGTGCTGAGCATAGAAGGGCCAATGACATTACATGACACAGGCCAGTGATAGCTTTACTTAGACTGTGTCCTGAGAGGCACTGAAGAGTGGCTGGATGTTAATGTTGGACTGGGCCTCACATAGCACAGAAGACCTGCCTGGCAATACTACACTGCATAACTTCATTTCTGTTAACCCCTTCTTTTCTCTCCCATTTTAGGATCCGAGTCTTGACCCTAAATAAATACTTTTTCTTTTGGTCATAATTATTTGTCTGAGTTTTATTTAAGTTGGAGTAAAAATGCATATTTTGTGGGTGTTGTCAGTGCAGTGTGTTGGTTATCCAGTGGGTGATCTGGTGATCTAGTGGAGGGAGTAGATATTGCATTCCAGTGGGTTGTATAAAAGGACCCAGACCCCTAAACTTTCTTGGGTCCACAAGACACAAGTAGCCTATCACATCTTCAGTGATCTGGTGGTATTGTAAGGCCAACAGAGACCTCAGACCCTTAAGCCACCCTGAGTGGCATACCTTATGAAGTAGGCATACTGCCGCTTTACACATGTGGTCATTTTTTCCTTTTTTGATCAAACAGTTTATTAAAGGTTTATATAAACCACAAAGTAAGAAGAGAGAACATCCAATAAATATCAGACTGAAAACACCAATAGATACAAAGCATATCAGAAAAAAGATAAAGAAAAATGTGTATGAAAGTTACAATAACAATATTGGTAAAATACCAAAAATGGATTATAACAGAAAACTTAAAAGACCTGCAATAAACTTGCCTAGTCCATAAAATATCAGAAACACTACAGAACAATTCACATAAAAAAAACACATAACAGTGCTGTATGTTTCCAATTAGGAGAAGGAGGTACAGATCAAACATGAGAAGGAAAAGGAGACAGAATATAAAAGAAATAAAAGAGCGAAAGGAAGCAAGTTACAAGAAAGTGCTTGATCTGTTTAATGAATATGCTCTATATACAGTAGGATATATTTGTTACCATATAGCTATTGTTTTATACTGCATGCCTATTTAACATAGATCCACATGCATTAGACAATCTGTTGTTGATGAATGTTTCTGTTTTTGATTTCCAGGTCCATGTCAAGGATGCCAAGGATTTTAGCAAGGGGAGAGTTTAAACCCCTTGGAAAATGAGGGCTTACCTTAATCTTCTATGTTAGGGAGTGATGCCAGTCTTTCCTTACTGTTTTCATTGGATACTTGACAGTTGCTTGCCACACTTTTATTGCTCCTGGTCCCTGAAGACAGCAACAGGAGATAAGGCAGCACACAAATAGCTGCTCCCTCTTCAACACCATGGAGTCATGCAACAAATGTGGCTGCTGATGTACAGGTGAAATACAAAGATCAAGCATTTGAACCAGCAGTGAGGGTTCCAAAAGTTAAGAAAAGACAGATATGACTCCTACCAGGGAGCATAAAGAAAGCTATCAACTGGGGGCAAATGGTACATTTTGACATGCCTGACCCTGATAGATGGCACGTGGCTAAGATAGCAAATAAACTGAATAACTATGTTGTTTTGTATCCCTTGGTATATTAAGGCAGCTAGAAGCTGCATCAAAGAACAGTTATTTGAAAAGTATAAATGATACCCTGAAAGACATGGGAGTAGCCATCTTTGTTTCACTCTGGCCCCACAGGACAGTGGGAAGTGGTCAGGTGTCATTTATTTATCCATGTTATAGGGTGCCAGCCAGGTGGCCTTTAAAGCCTCAGTAAACACCTCTACCTAGCAATAGCCAATAAGAAGGCACTGTAGAACCCTGCAAGAGTGAAGCTGATGGACCACGGAATGCAGTACAAGATGGTGAAGAAATTAGACCGATGATGGGGCACCTTTTCTCCCTTGTGACTTCCTCAGCTAACTGACACCTGAACTTGAGAAGTGCAATATCAAAATACAAAATGACTGCAAAATAAGGTGGCTTGAATCCTTGCTAAGACCAGCTCTCAAAGGCATGCAGTATATCACCAGTTTTGAGGTGTCCCCATTAGTTACCAATAAAAAAGAGTGCAATTCAAAATCTTGCCCATTGTTTGTAGGGCATTACATGGGTTAGTACCCTAATAGCTGATTAACTTGTTGTTGCCCATACCAATCACTTTGAGGCCTTTGGAATCAAATTACAAAAATGTACTTGTTATATTGTCTAACCACTTAAAACACATGAGGCTCACACTTTTTCTGCAATTAGCCACACTTATTGAACATCATATCCCAGAACACACATAATTCTCCAACAATACCCTTGTTCTGGACACTTTTATACAGACAAGCTTCTGCAGACTTAAATCCATATTAGTCTGTTTTACATTTGGCTATCCTGTATCATGACTCGTGTGTAATTTTGGATTTTATTATTGTCTTTATTGTTGGACTGCTCTGTGCTGTCTGTAAAGTGCTTAGAGATGCTTGCAATATTGGTGCTATATGAATATAATTACTGTATAGCAGATTATATTAGCTTTCCATTTATATTAGCTATATTAGCTGAAAGCAAAGAACCGCTAACATAAACAGACTGCTAATATAATATGCCACGTTAATTGCACTCTAGCAGTAAGCACTGAGTGCTAATTATATGAGGTGCTAATGTGTACAACTGGAGTTGTCATGCTAACTATATCAGGCCCTAACATTAACTGCTATACAGTAATTGTTTAACTGAATATCTACATAGTGCCCTGTGTCTCACCATTCCATCTGAGATCTGTTTAATCCAGAGGAGAGGAGAGTACAGATGAGCTTTTTGTGATTAACCATTTGTGTAAGCACCTGTTAGAAATCCATTCCTGTGACATTCAGACAACACATTCAGAACCTGGAACTAAAGTGTCAGCCCAGCACTTCAGTATTTGGAGCAGCGGTTATCATGTCTAAAGGGGACAGGAAATCTGTGGCAGTTGGCAGCTGTTTATAAAATTCTTATTCTCAGAAATGATATGCATTACCCTAAACTAAAGCATCCATATTTAACTGTACCTGAATAAAAAGTGACAGGAAATCTGTAGTCTGCACCGTTGTGTTTTTATGGGCAGCATTCTGTCATAGTTCTCTTTATGGAATCAATTATGCAGAGATTTTACTATATCACAATTTGTGTACAGAACGTTAATTATGATCTGTTGACCTGTTAGAGCCCTGTGCAGAAATTGTGACATAGTTAAAACTCCAAATGATTGGTTCCCTGAAGAGAACTGTAATAGAATGCTGCCCATAAAAACAAAACAATACAAATACAGCTTTTCATATCACTTTTTTATTCAGGTAAGATTAAACATGAATAATTTAGTGAATGCATATCACTTCTGAGACTAAGAACTTTATAAACAGCTGCCAGTTTAAGCTCTGTTTCTGTAGGGGAGGTTAACTACTTCTCCTAACAGATTGTGCTGCCAGGTTTCTTCTTCATAGAAGGCCCCATCATCAAAACCTTGTATGACTGCTTACTTCCAGGTAGGTGATGAAAAGGACCTTGTCAAGTAAAGAGGATCACTGAGGGATTCTCTGTTAGGCATCTTTCTACATAGTTCACACCTTTTGCCTCTGGAAGAGGGCTGGGTTCTCTGGTCCAGTTAAAGCTTCACAGCCAGGATTGCCAAGAAGCATCTGAAGTGACTGAAACTGCTGTCTGAGACCAGTCGTGTGAAGAAAAGCATGACCCTAAACCCAGCAATAGTGATATATAGCTTTGAGAGTTAGAGAGGTATAGGACAATGCCTGCATAACCTTAGAAGTGCTCCAACATTGGACTCATCTACTACACCATAGACATTCATTTGAAATACTATATGCTTTGCTGAGAATGATCAGTGAAGCCTACTTTCCTATAACCTTTCTCTCTCAGTAACCCCTTGTGTGATCATTAATCAGGCCCGCTTTATCCACCATGTGCACATTTACTACACTTTGGGAGCACCAATAAGGGACTTTGGGGTTTGACTGGTGCACCAGAAGGTGCATTGTGGGTTATTGCCTGTCAGAGGGTGGTGGGAATGTGCATTGGAACTGCATTTCTTTAATTGTTTTTATTGCCTTGCTGCACCCTTCCTTCCACAGAGCTTGTTTACTGTTCCCTATTTAAGTCTTTTCTTAATTGTTGTACCATGTTTCTGACTCAGTGGTCATTACTGAATTGGGTTTATACTTATTCATTTGCATATTATTGGTTAGTTAATAGGGGGTATTGTGCTACATGCTGGTTGGGTCCTCTGTCACTGTGGGTAGAAATGGTTTAATTTCTTTTGGCAGCACCCTGACAGCTTCTGTCAAAAGAATTCCTTCAACTGTAAGCACCATGCCACCCCTAAATCCCCACAGCACAATGAACCTAGGTATAATCCACCAGAAGGCCTAGAGACTTAACCACTCTCTTCCAACAACATGACTGCATCACTCACTTCCTGTGTAAGGCTAGTTACAAATAATAAGCCTGCCATAACTGACTGAAGACACAGACTGATTTCTCATCTATCCCAATATGGCATGGTGGAATATTTGGGTAGGCAAAATAATGTTCTAACCTGTACTTAATTTGGCCTGTGAATAAACAGAGGTCCTTTATTCTGATATCACTGATTGTGTACTATTTGAAAATGCCAGATTCAAAGAGAAGTGCAGCATTTCTTTAAAAAAAGAAGCACGCTTGATTGTATAGAACCATTTTGACCACCCTAATATATCTTATGTTAAGCCTTTATGTGAATGTACTTATATTCAGTCCAAATTAGTGATTTGTTTGCTTGAGGTGGTATGTTAGTGTCAGAACTTATTTAATAAGCACATATTTTTATTGACTGTGAATAAATAGAAAGGTGTAGGCTAAGATGTGGAATTGGGGAAGAGAGTGATAATGGACAATTTAAAATATGGCTACATTTTTAGAGCTGGTAATGAATAAACTCTCAGAACTGGAAAATCAATAGTGAATCTGAACCCTTATGAACACATCAAGCTTGAAACATTCCTCATGGATATGATAAGGACTGGAGATCTCAAAAAGGGAATTTAACAGACCATTGGCTTTTCTACCTATCTAACGTAAGCCTGTAAATACATGGTAAAGCACAGTGACAAACAGCCTTTGAAGAACAAATGGCTTTTGTTGTATAATTTTTTGAGGTCTACCTTTTGCCACATCTATTGAATGGGATTTCTTTTGCGGAGAGCTCTGGACTGTGAGTTTTCCAGCCTAAAATGTAAGTTCTGTTCACTTAAATGGACTGTGGCTAGTTGGTCCAGGGTAGTGCTTTAGGGTGTGGCAGAAGAATCCAGTGTAAAACACTGGTTTGTTGTTAAAAAAAGCCTACTTTTATATCATGTGGTATATGATTTGGGCAGCATTCCATGGTTCAACCACCCTTTCTGCAAAATACACATCACATACCTCTTCAAACTCCCTGTTACTGATGCTAAATAGTTCCTTGCAGTTCCCCTTGTTTATTCCTTTCAGGAACGTGATAATCTCTATCATTTCACCTCTCTTTTATTTGGTCTCCAGTGAGTTCATGTTCACAGCCATGAGTCAATTCCCATAAGATTTGCCCTGCTAGCCCTGGATCTTGCTGGTCAACCTTTGATCATGCATGACCACAGTTCCCTAACAAACCCTGGCACCTTTTATCCACATAAGTTTCTAGCCCTAATTATCAATCCACCTTGTTCTGCTTTCTACTGCTACCACCCTGAGTAATCTCTATACCTTTCATTCTGTCCCAATCATGCTTGAGACCATTTATTGTTTTGTTGACCATCATCTCGGCTGGCAGGCCATTCCATGGTTCAACCACCCTTTCTATAAAATAAAACTTTCTCACATCCCTCTTAAAACTCCCTCCCATCTGTTTCTGCTCATGCCCTCGGTGCACATGAATTGTTACTCATGCTAGATAGTTCCTCACAGTTCACATTGTTTACTCCTTTCAGGAACTTAAAGGTCTCTATCATATCAAGCAAGATCCTGAGCTAGCTCAGTAGTTCCATAGGAAATGAAAGGTCCTTCAGGTGCAACCACCCTGCTACTATCGAACTGCCAATGGTCAGAAAATGGGGGGGGGGGGTCACTAGTAAAGGCAAACAGCAACCTTCAGTGGTATCAGTCATGTTCCTTCATTTTGTTGCTTTTCACATTTCTCAACTTTTTGACTAAGAGGTGTAATCTTCCTCAGGAGGCTGCCTTTTTACCTATTTACCTATTTACAAACACACTAATAATATTTACAATATTGCCCATCAGAAAATCTTCAAATAGAATTTAATTTCAAAGTCATGTGCAACTTACTGCTAGTAGGTTCTTGTAATAGATTTTAAGGCAGATGATCTAATCCCATCTAAAAAATGTATCTGAGGATCTAGGACTCCCATTTCAAAAATCCATTTAATTTCCACATACTCCTACTAACTTTTTGAAATCACCACCCCCCTCTCAGGGGGCTTTACTGCCTCTAGGCCCCAAAATCTCAGGGATCTACCCGTGTGATATGCTGAGTGAAAATTTTCTAATTCTTGTGTTAGTAAATTCTTTCTAATATTAGAATTGTGCCCCTAGATGCATAATTTTAATTGGCAGGCTGTCTTACCTCTATTTTGTCACATGGACATGTAAGACATACACTACTCCTACGGTGTCTCAAGTAATGTGTTGCTTTATGCTGTATTCCTTGCTAGTAAATGGAAGTTTATAGAATGTGTTGTTGCTATTATGTCGATTCCTGGACTCAGGGGCCCTAATAGTAACTGTTTACTCTCATTTGGCTTTTCTTGTGGGTGGCCTGTGTGTACCAGACATATCACCTTCTTTTGTTTGATCTCCAGAGAGTACATGCTCAGTTCCTCAAGCCAATCCCAATAAGACCTGCCCTGCTGGCCCTGAATCATCCTGGCCACCATTCATTGCATTGTCTCTAGCCTGTCCTTATCTTTCCTGAAGTGAGAACTCTTGAACTGGTGCACATTACTCCAGGTGTGGCCTCACCAATGATCTATAAAGAGGTAGCAATACCTGCTTTCTTCTTCTATCTGTACAATTTCTCATCACAACATCCCATTTGTCTTGCTAGAGGCATTGTTTCACTGGCTTGACTGTTCAAGAAAGTCACTAATGATAACTCCTAGCTTCTTTCCTCAGCTGTAGTGCTCACATCCCCCCCACCTCATAGAGTACTCCATCCTGGGGTTCTTGTTCCCAGTTTTACCATGTTGGTTTGAAACCTAGAAGGGTGACCGACATTACAGTGACACTCAAATACCGATGGCGACCATGCTGCATGGCAATTTTGCCACCCGACTATCACTGCGCCTGAAGTACTGGGGCATATCCTGGCTGTTTGAGGGGGGCTTTGCACCATGCAGCCCCCACCTACAGTCCCCATAAAATAATATAATCACCTCCAGGTCAGAGGTGTAGGAAAGAAATTGTGTAACACCCCTGGGGTAGCAGCGATGGTGGGTGTTGTGAAATTCCAATAGCTGGAATGACCATCGGACAGGCTGCAGCACCACATACATTGCCATCACTGTAATGGTTTCACAGTGCTGATGGCATACACTTGTTCCCTAGGTGCATCAGTTTGCAAATTTTTTGCATTAAATTTTAACAGTCGATGGATAAATTAAAACCAGTGAACAAAGTAAGTTCCATAGAAACATAGAAACATAGAAGTTGACGGCAGATAAGGACAGCAAGGCCCATCCAGTCTGCCCATTTCTTTTTCTACCTTATAAATGTGCCATCGGCCTTTGCTATGTCAGTGACCTATCTATTCATAGTCATTTGTATTGCTCCCTTATGCCTATCCCATGCCTGTTTGAAGCCCTGCACTGTATTCATAGCCACTACTTCTTGTGGTAAGCCATTCCATGCATCTACCACCCTTTCTGTGAAAAAGAATTTCCTCACATTCCCCTTAATCGGCCTCCTCTAATCTCATGCTGTGTCCTCTTGTCCTGCTATTTTCTTATATTTAAACATGTTAGACTCTTTCACCTTGTTTATGCCCTTAAGGTGTTTAAATGTCTCGATCATATCACCTCTCTCCCTCCTTTGCTCAAGGGTATACATATTGAGCTCCGTTAATCTGTCCTCATATGTCTTCTGATGCAGTCCCTGCACCATTTTGGTTGCCCTTCTCTGGACTGCCTCAATTTGGTTAATGTCCTTGTGAAGGTGTGGCCTCCAATACTGCATGCAGTACTCCAGAATTTTCATTTATTTGCTGTCTTTTCAGCTGTGGCCACTATATATGCTTCCTGATGATGTTTCGCTGGTTAACCTGAAACTTTATCAAGAGACAGTGGTCCTGTGTCGGTACATACATTTGCGTATGCAATTTATTAGTAGCTGTGAGTTGCACTCTTCACAGGCAACTACATACTCCTTTACACTTAAATATATATATATATATATATATATATATATATATATATATATCAATTTACATAGTGTTATAGAACACTCAGAATTTCAGTAGTGCTTCAGAAAGTTTGTTTGTATAAGTTTTCTGTGAAATGCACATCTGGTACCTCATAGGTGAAGCCTTGTCCACTAGCAGTACTGCATCTTGGTATTTCAACAGTTGCCGCTGTCTGACCATGCCATGTCCTGATGTCAGAAAGTGCATTATGTCTGATGTCACTGCCTAGTGTGGTAGTGTACATTTGAAGAGTGCTGGGACAGCAGATGAATACACTCTAAGGACTGACTGTATCACAACCTCCTATTTATCAGATGCCAAAATGTTAATTCATATCCCAAACTGGTGATCTTAAATCTGGATATAGTTCCAAATGTGGAACAGTTATAGTAACAGTGTAACCATCAATATAAAAGTATCTGATTACTTAACTCAGACTTGATAAGTATGTCCTATCCTTTTAAATATTGGCAACTGGTGTGGTAGGAGGTCAACAGTAAAATGCACAAGGTCACAAATTTGTGCTTGTAGTGGGTCCTAAAACTCAACTTTGTTTTTGGGATTTGCAAAGCATGTGCATAATCCCTGTGAGAACAATGTTTACAAATCTGGACCAATAATCAATTATAAAGAGAAAATCAAAGGCATATTATTACAGAAAAAATTATGACTCACAATTTTACATATATAAAATATTCTATTAATTTAATCCCTGTATATTCTACCTCCCTGGTCCCTATGCTAGTCTTATGACCAGAAATCGGTATAAAGTATGCTTGTAGGACCACTGTACATGCTTTCCATTATAACAGGGAACCCAATCTAGTTCCTCATTTAGTCCAGAGTTTTCATCTAGTGTGCCAAATCTTTCAGTCCAAACAGCTTCACATTGAAGCAACTTACATTCACAAGTACTGCCTCGGTTAGGATGCTCAGCTTTTTCTATGCCATAAAGTCTTAAGATGGAATTTGACAGTGCTCTCCTGAAAAATGTCTTGCCAACCTGGAAGCATTATCCTTTCTCCTAATCATTGACTTGTGCTCAGATATACTGAGCATAATCTAAGCTCTCTTTTTGTTTATCAAATATACCATTAATTACAGTGATATTTTGTTACATATATAATGTGTGCCATGGAACATGTAATAACTTGTTTGGTTTTTATCTTTGAATCAAGTCTAGAGCTGGGCAAAATTAACAGATTCTGATGTTGCTGCATTTTTTGTGATATTTCATGAATTTTGTTAAATGGTGCAGAATTTCATGACATTTTATTAAAATCTTTGATTGGTTTTAAGTCAGTCAGTCTTATAGCCAGATATCTGTGCTTTGGCATGCATCTTGTTTCTGAGATGCCCTATTAGGATGCCAGGTTTCATGATATTTGCTTTAGTGGTGGGGAAGTTATTGGGGCTCACATTCTGGCAATTCATTAATCATGTGAACATTTTCAACATTTTTTGAAATTCTTTAATTGATCAGTGGTCCTGTGTAGGTATGGCGGAATTCGTCACTGACAGAACGTTAGAATCCCCCAGATGTGTTTTTCTGGGGGATTTCAATATTTGGGTCGTCGAAGGGTATCAAAGATGTAGTTATGATTTTCTACAGACTATGTCATCCTTAGGTTTGATGCAATCTGTACTGCAGCAACTCATCAGGATGGCCACATGTTGGACCTGGTGTTCTCACTGGGGCTTGAGATCAGTGATCTCAGGATTGATTGAGTACTTTGGTCCAATCACTGCACGGTGCAATTCATGCTTGGGGCTCCCAAAAGCCCTTCCCCTGCAGAGATGATGAGCTGTTGCCCTTTATGGGGTTTGACCCCTGAGGTTTTTTTGGCAGCAGCTAAATTATCTAGTGTGGATGTTGCATGCATTGGAGGTGTTGGTGCCTGGGTTGACACCTATAATAGGGTGTTATCTGACACCATCAACTCCCTTGCACCTGTCCGTGTATGACCCAAAATTTCATACCCGAGGTCCCCGTGGTTTGACAAGGATCTCAGGGAGATGAAGAAGATGGGTCAGAGGTTAGAGCACTGCTGAAGGAGGTCCGGCCTGGAGGGGGACAAACTGGTCCTGCGTATGCATTATAGTGCATACCAGGAGGCAATCAACCATAAGAAGGCAGTGTTCCTGTCCAGGGAGATTGCTGCTGGGAAGAACCGACCAGCTTTACTCTTCCAGGCTGTAGACAGGCCACTCCATCCTGCTTGTCTGCAGCCCGGAAGGGCTTTTTCTAATATAGATTGTAAAGAGTTTGCTCATTTTTTCTCGGACAGAGTGTCCATGATCCGGCAGGTGGCTTCTTCAGCCAGCAATGTTATAGCTGACAGTGGTCGCCTTATGTGTTCTGAGTGCGCTCCATCTAGTTGGGGGGAGTTTAGACCAGTGGAGGTTAGTGAGGTCATTGAGGTGGCAGTCAATCTGAAGCATACCTTTTGTGAGCTGGACCTGGAGCCAATGCGTTTCTTAATGAGATGTGTTGACTCTGTTGGCCCGGTGTTTGCCTTGATTGTCCGGTGTTCCTTATCTGAGAGGGTCTACTGGATGCCTTGAAGGAGGTTCTAGTGAGACCCCTCTTAAAGAAATCATCTTTGGACCCGGAGGTCAAGGCAAATTATCATCCTATATCCAACCTTCCCTTTTTGGTGAAGGTGGTGGAGAAGGTGGTAGCGCTTCAGTTGGAAGAGCACCTCGTGACTCACAAGTTGTATGAACCCTTCCAGTCGGCATTTTGGGCTAGACATAGTACAGAAACTGCGCTTGTTTGGGTGTAGAATGATCTCTTCAGGGCAAGAGATCCAGGGGACAAGACAATTCTTGTTCTCCTTGATCTCTATTCAGCGTTTGACACTGTGGACCACTGTGTGTTGCTTGCCCACCTTAGGGAGTTATGCGGACTCACTGGTACTGTCATCCACTGGTTTGAGTCCTTTTTTACCAACAGGACGTAATGGGTTATGATGGGGAATTCTTCATCTACACCCAGTCTCCTATTTTGCGGAGTCCCTCAAGGATCGGTACTGGCCCCAATGTTGTTGCAGTGTACATGCTGCCCCTGGGAGGGATCATTAGGAAGTATGGTCTGGGTTTTCATTGTTATGCTGATGATACCCAGCTATATCTGTCCTTTGCCCCAGGAACATCCAACACAGTGCATGTGCTAAATATCTGTCTGGCTGAGATCAACAACTGGATGGCTTCCAGCTGGTTGCAACTGAACCCTGACAAGATGGAGGTATTGGTAGCAGAGTTGAACAGAGTACGTAATAGGATGGCCTCTGACTTAGCAACTGGACCTGTTCTTGGAGATGTGTCATTGAAGGCCTCCTCTTGGGTGTGAAATCTTGGAGTGATTCTGGACAGGGACTTAACTATGGAGGCTTAGATATCTCATAATTTCTATCTCAGAATCATCACCAGGATTAAGCCCCTTGTTCCGCCTCTGGACCGCCCTACCTTGATACATGCCTTAGTCACATCTAGGCTTGACTACTGTAATGTGCTCTACCTCGGGGTCACAGGGGGATCTCTCTGCAGACTGCAGCTGGTGCAAAATGCAGCTGCCCAATTACTTACTGGGCAGCAAAAATGTTGCCATATTACACCGGTGTTGAGTGGATTGCACTGGCTGCCAGTCAGGTGGAGAATCCTCTTTAAGGTGGGTCTTCTAACCTATAAGGCCCTACACGGGCAGGGCCCTGGTTATCTGTTGGATCTTCTGACACCTGCTCTCTCTATCTGCCCTCTCCATTCTTCTAGTGGGGCCTCCTGACCATTCCCAGAACGAGGCTTAAATCTGCTGGCAATAGAGCCTTCAGTGTTGTGGTACCTGTTCTGTGGAATTCTTTGCCGGCTCAGGTCAGGGGAGCACCCACTGTGGTTACATTCAAGACTCACCTGAAGGGACTTCTATTTTCCCAAGCTTTTATTGTATAAATTATAAATTGTAGCAGAGTCTGAGATTATTTATTGGAGTTACTTATTTTATTTTTAGTTTAAATAATTCTGTGATGTTGTTGTTTTGTTTTCTATGCTGTTTTATAAATATTTTGTAAGGCGCCCAGAGCCTCTGGGATTGGGCATCTTTTAAATAAACTTTGCCTTTGTCTTTGCCATCATAACTTAGTCAGGCTTATAGCTAGAGACCCGATGTTTGACAAGCTTGCTACTGTGGAGGGTTCCTAAATGGATGCCTAGTTTTATGAAATTTGAGTGAGTGGTACAGAAGTTATAGTGGCTAAAGTTCTGGCAATTTAAAAATTAATCATGTGAACATCTCTAAAAATATTTATATACTTACAACGTAGGCACTTTTGGAGCTAGATAAATGAAAATGTATATGCATCATTTTTGGAACAGTCTTAGAAACTGATAGAGTAACAGTTGGTTATGTAAATTGTAAGCTACAGGATCTCAAACTTTCCAGTTTAATTAATTTGTTAAACTATGTAAAAATGCTCAGAATACATTGGTGTTGATAGCTACACTACTACTGCAGGTATGCACTCAAGATTTTCCATGCATACCCAATGTATATGTGTCCTGAATTCTAACTAAGCTGGATAAGTGTCTCGTAGTAGGTTAACATTTATTGTGGATAGATACTTTAGAAATCTTTCATTGTGAAAGTGTGCTCAAAAATTCATGGATGCTTAACAGGTAATGCCACTAGAATATTGCCTTTGGCATTTCACTTTCAGAAAGCACTTATCATTATTGAATCACCTTACCTGCACTGGCATTATGAACCTGCAATGCTCCTCCAACACTCTTGTGACAGCAGTGCCCAGCATCATGCTGCATCATGACTAAAGATATTCAGACACTTCTGCCACAATAGCCTAAGTTGCAGCAAGTTGTAAGACTTAGCATCATTTGGTGCCAGTGTTCTCAAGTAGTAAAAATATACATTGTTATCTACTTAGTTGTTACAGAGTCAGAAGGTGACACTGTATAGAAACAATGCTGCATGTGCATGTGCTTCCACAAGTAATTAAATCAGTCAGCTCTGGAGTTTAGCTGGCATATTGCAAGAAGACAAGCAAGTGCCCAGTGATGACCATGACTATTCTTCATGGTTTACTCAAGAAAGTGACCTGATACTTGGCAGCACCGCTATACTTTTACTATGGAGCCTCCTATGAATGCTAACTTATTTCCACTTTACCTAGCCTTTATCTTCCTGTACAATGGCAACTCGAGTGCATGACTGGGTAAAATGTGTGGACATGACTATGACAAAAGTATCACAACATTCCAAAATTTCACAAAAGTTCGAGAAATTCAACTTTAATTACTGATGTTAGTTTGGCATTTTAGGCTGCTTATAACTTGACCAGCTTTTGAGTAAGAGATGAGAGAGCTGACACACACACAGTCTCTTTTCTTTTCCATACTGGTTTTTGTCCTGTCCAGCAGCTCATCTCTTAGGGATGTATGCTGTTCACAAGGATATACCCCGATCAGGCTGAACCCAGCCATCATTCAATTGGATGCCAGGTTTTTCTTCCATATTTATTCCCTCCCACCTCCCCTGATGGTGGCAGTGTCTTTGTCAACCTTGAACAGCTACACCTTCCACTGCTGCAGAAACAACCTCCCTGGCCCAGGCACAGGATCACTGTGTTGGTGGAATGTGCTGTCATCCCTTCTCAACCAAGATGCACTGCTGAGTGGCAGCTGTCTCCACCATAGCCTGCCTCCTGATATGACTTCCTGGGCTTGCCTCTGAACTTGGGTCCTCAGCATGGTGGTGCAATGCTCTGCTGCTGGGCCATGGGGATGGCCTCAAAGCCTAATATATACAGTCAGTGAAACTAACAACATTGTTGATATTCCATTCTCTAGTTTTAAAGTTACATAGGCTTACAATTCTGCATAATTGTGAAAAGTAATTTTAAAATCTCCAAAGTTTGGAGGCTTATAACTCAGCCACCTTTGTAGACAGAGATTTGAAACTTAGCACTCCTTTGTGTGAACTTCAGTAGAGTTTTGTTCCTCATGTGGTGCAATTTGGACAAATACTTTTTAAAGTAGATGGAAATAACTGAGATCACAATTTTGGCAAAATGTCACAAAATTATCACAGAAATTTCAAGGAAGTAAAATCATAATTTCACCAGAATTTTGTCAGCAGAAATTAAATATTGCCCAGCCAGCACTACTCTGGGATTAATGATTTCATGTAGGCAATGAGTATTGTTGCATTGTGCACAACGCCCACAGGCATATTTTATTTGAACGAATGTATGAATGCAATACAGAAATCAAAAATTAAAAAATGAAACCATTTGAATTAAATTAATTCAGAATATATATTTTACAAATCAAACTCCAGTGCTATTATCGAATACTTAGTCAAAAATAATTAATTTTACAAAACAAAGAAAGCTGCACATAAAATACACACCTAAGTTTAAAAAGGGGGTCACCTGATGCACCATGCCATGTAGGCAGCCGGGATCCTCGGCTCCTCACCCTGCTTTTTTCTATAAATAATTTAATTTTCCAAGCTACTTCCTTGCATTGTTTTATTTTGTAGTTCATTGTGATTACTTCAGTGAGTGTTGGGTCAGTGAAAACTAGTTTTGAAATGGTTACTGAGATGAAAACTGTGGGGCTGCATCATACTCCTCCACCTACGCCAGAGAGAGATGAAGACTCTAAGAGAAGTAAAGTGCAGGCCTCAGCTTCTCCGAAATCCCCGACTTCTTCTCAACCGCTAACCAATCAATCAATCAATCAAAATCTTTATTTTGCCAGGCAGAACATCATTGAGACAAGCTCATTTACAAGGTGGACCTGGGGCAAAACAATTGCCAACAGGGTTAGGACATAACAAGTTGAGTGAAAGTACATAGCAATTACATAGCAATAATAACAACATAATAACATATAACCATTACATGTAACAAGATATTTCCATCAGAACATAGCAATAGGTTCAATAGGAGATAGTGCAATTTAAATACAATTGCATAGATACAGATATATGGACATAAGGTAATGAGCTAAAGTTTATACAGTAAACATCATTGGAGGCGTCATAGTGAGCAGGAGTGGCAGTTCCTCTAGCGTCAAAGTATGAAGAAGATTGAGATGTAAGAGTCCTTTAAAAAGTACTGTAAGCATGGCCTGGCAAGTGGGGTGGGAAGGGAGAGGGCTATAGGGAGTGGGGAGGGAAGGTCAGATGAGATAGGAGAGGGTTGGACATGATGGCCTAGGAAGGAAGGACTGTTCTAAGAGAGAAACATGACAGATGCCACATGCAATGGTTGGGGTTTAAGTCCAATATTTGAAGCAAAAATAGATTGTGATGTTGGGACCTTGATTTAGACAATGACAGAAGGGAAGACAGTTTGCTGCAAGAGATCTCACCTCTCAAGGAGTCTCATCAACTCATAACAGAAGAATTAAGAACCATTTGGGCATCTGCAGAAAAATTCACCTAAAGGATGGGAGATGCTGAGCTAGGATTAGCTTGATCGAGGACTGGTGCAATCGATTATATCCTGAGACTGTGTCCCTCTATTAGAAACTTGTTTGTTTTGAAGATGAAATAGTGGATTTGGAGGGATGCAGTTCAAGAAATAATATTGTAATCATTGGCTTACCAGAGGGCTCAGAAGGTCAAATTGCAATTTTATTCTTACAGAAATTTTGCAAGAAAATTGCCAGATCCTCCCCGAATGGCCCTGTCTACATAGTTGAGCGAGCCCATAGAGGTCTTCACCCTTCTCCCCCACCCAGTTCAGCACCCCGTCTCCTGATTTTTAAGTTTCTCAATTACCTGAAAAAGATACATCTGCTTAATAAAGTCAGGGAGGCTAAGGAAATACTCTGAGTAGGGCATAAACTAAGGATCATGCAAGATCTTTCCCAATCCGTTAGTCTGAAAAGAGTGACGTACGGGATTATTATCTTTAAACTTATGGCAGCCCAGATACGATTTTACATGCTTTATCCAGCCAGACTTCAGCTCAAGTATAAAGGTCCTCCCAAAACCTTTGAAACAAGTGAGCAAGCACAGTTGGAACTGCCAAAGATGTATCTGGACTTATTTAAATTTTCCACCTGAGACCATCAGATTTGGATTCCTTCTTTTTTTCTCTTTGTGGTACATTGGTGGATATGACATTTTGCTTCTTCTTCTTTCTGTAGTTTCTGAAATTTATTTTTTCAATGCCAGAAGGTGAACTAGCCAAAGAAAGATTAGGAGGAATTGAAGCTTTGATCCATGTGGGATGCCCCTTGCTCCTTCCTACCACCTTCCACCTTGCTTCACCTCTTCCTTGTTCAATATTATACTCCCTTCCAATTCATCTTTTTTTATGTACATTTAAATCCTAACTCAAAGTAGGAAGAGAAGCAACAGGGTCTCTCGCAGTTTGATTGGTGAATATTTACTAGTCCTATGGTATTGTTAAATGGGTGGTAAGTCTCCATCCAGTTTGGATTTTTGCCTTACAAGTATTATAATTTGTACTGGGATATTACACCGAATTAGAATCCCACTTCAGTTCAACATTATTTTATGGACCTTCTTCCTGCCAGGATCTACATCTACAAACTAAGGATCTACCCAAGAGATGTTGTGTTAACTGTTTTTTTTATTGTCACTTGTTTAATTTTTTTCTAGTAGTTTTTTTTTATTCTTTGCAGTGGTCAACTTGAGGATATAATATGTTGTTTCTGATCCTCCTTGTAGCTTACACAACTTTTTCTCAGTGCCAGAGGGTGAATTAGGAAAGGAAAAATGAGGATGGATTGAAGCCTTGCTCCTCATGGGAGGCACCCTACTCTCTTCTATTATCTCTCACTTTGCTTTATCTCTTTCTGTTTGATAGTATAACCCTCTCCAATTCACCTTTTTTTAATGCCCATTTAAATCCTGTTTTCAACTAGGGAGAAGGGTGAAGGGGTTTCTCACGGTATGGTTTTTGAATCTTTATTAACTCTCTGGTGTTGTGAAACTGGTGGTATCCTTCATCTGACGTGGATATCCGGCCCCATGAGTATTATACTTTGTACAAGGACCATACATCGAACTAGCATCCCAGTTCCCTCCAACATCCTATTTCAAACCCCCTTCCTGCTTCAATCTCTAATCAACAATTTAAAGACTAACCCAAGAGATGATGGGTTACCTGAGGTTTTTACAGACTCCTGTTTGAATTTTACTAGTAGTTTTTTCCAGCCAGTTTTTTTTTTTTTTATGATAAGCAGGAGAATTACAGGGTTCACATCGTGGGTGCCTCATAGTCTGTAAGGAGCTACTCTCTCACACTGGAATCCTACTGTACTTCAAGCCACTATACCACTTTGAAGCTACTTTTTGCTTCAATCTTGTTCTAAGAGTGAGGGAAAAATTCAAAAGATACATATTTTCAAAGACTTTTGTTTGAAATTTTGTTGTCAGGTTGTCATATGAAAGAGTATTGGAAGTTCTTATAATTCTTTCACTGTTACATTGGTACAATTTTATCAAACAGAATGGATGTTGATTGGATCATTTGTTTTGACAGCCCAAATTTCTGCGATTTACCACTACTTTCTTTACAGTCATCTAGAGCTATATAGTTGTGCCTGACTGCAATGTATTTATTTGGGACACTCTTCTTCATACCAGATTCTTTTTGTGATATTAATATTAATTATTGGTTACAAGCCTAATTTAAGTTGTCGGCTAGTATATTATTTTTTTTTATCTTTCATCTGGACCAGCTTAATGGGTTTGGGGTCTCCCCGTTTTGCCCAACCGGTGATTCTGGAGGTTGTCAGCCAGTGAGGTTTAGTGTTTTTTCTTGAAGGAGTACAGAGAAGAGGGGGCAATGTGTGCTAGCTTTCTGTAGCCTTATGCCACCTTTGGTATAGTTCTTCTAAATTTGAGTGCCCTGGTTCATGCTCCTCTGACCCTTCTTACCAACAATATGGTAGCTTTGTGGAGAAGGCTGGTACCATTTTCTGCTGGTGGGGTTATGCTGCAGCAGCTCATTTTCCCAGTTATAGGAGTGGCATTTGGTCACTGGCTTTCTTTAGTCAATTTAGATGATTTTTAGTGGAGTTCAGTGACAGTGTGGAGAGCTCGGATTCCTGAGCTCTCCCTCTGAGGAAGCTCCCTGCTTTACTAGGTTGATGGTAGACCTGCCTTGACTCTCCTTATTCTCTGTTGGCAACATTTATGGAATATATGAGGTATTGAGGGGTATAGTGGCTTTAATGTCTGGAGCTAAACAGTGTAGAGCTGTACTTGGCACTCATAATTTGGGCACGGGTGGTGATGGAAGAGTTGGCCCCCAGATGCTGTATTGTTGGCTGTTGAGAGAGAAATAACATGTGGCCAAGTGAGATGACAACTGCTGATGATTGGCAGACGTGTGCCGGGGAATACCTTGAACTATTTGCTGCCCTTAAGGAAAATTAGCCACATTGGAGTTGGGATTAGCTTATATAGCAACTTATTCATGGCAATGATACCCTAGGGTGCCCCTAGGAGAGGCTGTGGGGTCTTACAGAGTCTGAGCATTAGTATTTGTCTATTTGGGCTCTTCAGCATGGACCTGCACTTGGTTATATCAATTTAGATGGTCCTATTATTATTATTATAATACAAACATGGGATGTGGTTTGTGAAGATTAGACATGATTCAGTCCAAAGACATGGATGCTTTTTCTTATTTGAGGGGGGTATGGAATGCATTTCTTTTCTTTATGTATAGTACTACCAAAACTTCCTACTGCTTGTATTTTAAGGAATGATTTTAAACATTTACCCTTGGAATAGTGTTTATCAGGCTTGGATGTATGATTTTATCTATGACTAATTTTTCCATCTCTATATCTACTGGTATTATGGGTGGGGAAGGGGGGTTAAGTGATGGTGGATTGCTTTCATCATGGGCCTGTTATTTTGGAAGTGGCAATCTGTAGGACATGGGGTTGGTATTATTATTGTTAGTCTGGGGCACTGTGTTTGTTTTGTTGGCATAATTTCTGGGAGAGTGGGAAGATTTTGTTTCTCTAGAATTGTGAGAGGGAAGGGTGGATGGGGTGTGTGGGGAAAGGGATCCCAGAGCACTATTGTTTTTTTATATATTTGGATTCTTTAAGAGAGTCTTCTGTGGATGTTATTACTATGTTTTATGACATGAGCTACAGGGGTGCAGGTCTACATTTAGTGTTTGCAATTAATGAGTAACACTTATACATTTGTTTTGTGGACTATCAGGGGCTCCCAGAATAACTGGAAGCATCACAAGATTCTGTATCACTTGTACACATTGCATATTGACATCACTTTTTTTGCAGAAACACATCTGTGCAAGGATGATGTTCAGTATTTCAGGCACCAGTGGGTTAGTTAGCTGTTTGGTGTGGGTCATAGTCATAAAAAGGGGGTTTGCTATTTTATTTACCTGTAGAGTATCATTCCAGTTGTTTAAAGAATGGGGGGGGGGTCAGGATGGGAGGTTTTGGTTTTTGTATGGTAGGCTAGGGTTTATGGAAGTGGTCTTAGGGTCAATATATGGTCCGAATGCAGACTCTCCAGGTTTTTTTGCAGAATTAATCACACAATTGGCCCCATTTATTCACATTCCTTTTTTATGGAGGTGACTTGAATCTTGTTTACCAGACCAACCTGGATCAGTCTGGTAACATTCGTAAAGGCCTCAATCCAGAACAACGGGGTCTGCGAGAGTTGCAGACTCGCTTGGCCTGATTGATCCCTGGAGGATTCTTCACCCCACAGAAAGGCAACACACCTTTTTTCAACTCTGCACAGCACTTTTTCCCATATTGATTATTTTTTGATAAGTCAGGAATCCCTGGCTTACCTTATTTCTTGTGATATCCAGGTCCTGGTTATGTTGGTCCATGCTCCGGTCACATTGTTTCATTCTGTACAAGGGCCGATTAATCACGACAGGGTATGGCACTTTAACCCCCAGTTGTTCAGGGACCATATTGTTGTCCAAATTCTGCAGGATTACATCTATTCTTTCTTTCATAATAATGCTTCCTATGTGGAGGCCCTAGGTGTTCTATGGGGGCAGCAAAATGTACAATCTGAAGTGAGTGTATCCATTTAGCCTCCAAGAAGCTTAACTCTCTCAATGGGACTTTGGATAATTTGTTGCAGAACATACAACACTTTGAGGCTCAATTAACAGGTAATACATTACAAATGGATTGGCTTCATCTAATCTCACTTTGGTGTGCAGTATGTAGGTGTAATGGCAGAAAAAGCAGAACTGGCCCTCAGGTTGATTAAAATTCTCTATTTGGAATCAGAAGAAAGAGCTGGCAGATTGCTTGCTCTCTGCTTGTGACAGCTGGACACAGCTAAAACAATTCCTGTTATTCACACCAGTCCAGATGGCTCGGTTGAGACATGACCGCAGCCTATTGCTGATGTATTCCGGTCTTTTTATGCTTCTTTGTATCAAGCAGATTCTGTTGATGTTGCATCTCAAGATTTGATTAATAGGTATATAGACCCATTAACGCTTCCATCTTTGACTTCCCATCAGCAGGAGCTGTTTAAGAAGCCCATCACTTTACTGGAGGTCAGCTGAGCTATTCAACAACTTCCACTCAACAAAGCCCCTGGGCCAGATGGGTTCTCTAATAATTTTTATAAGGTCTTCGAGGTGACCTTGGCCCCTTTTTTAACCAAGCTTCATAACTATCTATTTGAGTATGGTGTCTCCGATTTTTCACTGACACAGATCTGGATTACTCTAATTAAGAAGCCTGAAAAAGATGAGCTTTCCCCTGTCAACTATAGGCCAATTTCTTTACTAAACACGGATATGAAAATCCTAGCCAAGGTGTTGGCTACTCAGCTCCAGTCGGTTTGTGATGGCCTCATTGGCCTGACTCAGGTATGCTTTATGGCAGGTCACCTGTTGAGCGATGATCTCCATAAGCTACACTATCTAATGTCGGTATCCAGGGAGAGCAAAGTCCCTGTGGTCTTGGTCTCCCTGGATGCCAATAAAAACTTTTGACAGAGTTTCTTTGCCATATCTATTTCTTGTTTTAAGAAAATTCAGATTCCTCCCTGAATTTATCACCTTGATTAAAGTCTTATACATGAATCCGAATGCCATGGTCTGGTGTAATGGTGTTCAGTCTGCTTGTTTTCCTTTGCAGAGCGGGACCAGGCAGTAATGTCCATTATCACCTTTCCTCATCAATCTTTATCTTGAACCTTTAATTTGCTGTATGCTCAATAGCCCTGAAATTCATGGAATAGAGGTCGGAGGCTCTAGTTATAAAGTATCGGCCTACATAGATGATTTATTGCTGCGTATCATTGAACCTTCCACCTCTATCCCTGTAATACTGGCCAAAATAATCCATTTTCCTTTAGTCTCTGGGCATAAATTGAATTTGGAAAAGACTAAAGTCCTACCCCTTAATATATACAAACAAAAACAGGTTATTTTAAATTGAGGACTGACCTGGGAATCTAAGGGGTTGACTTATTTAGGTATCCACCTTACCCATTCTCCCTCTTCTCTTATACTAGAAAATCTTGCTCCCCTCCTAATTCATATCAAGTTTATTTATTTTTATTTATTTTTTATTTATAAATTTGTTAACTGGGTAGGGGCACTGGGTGAAAGCTCTTTTTCAGTTCCATCCCAGGCAAAAAAAACATAGAACAATACAAGACAAAATACAATAAATAAATAAACAACATTTAATTGGTAATTATCAAACATTACAAGTACAAGTTGCTAATGTTAATAAACATTGTTTAAACTTAAATTGAAACCCTGTGTATGAGCTGATTCATTCCAAAAGTTAGAGGCCTGACATTCAAATGAGCGAAGAACATACTTGTTTTTAGCAGAGTGGGCCTGCAGTGCTGGGCCTCCCTGCCCTTGTCATTATGGGGGTGCATCAATATAATAAAAATGAACCTTCTTCCTAGGATCTTATACACGTTGAGCATTTTGTGTCCTTATTTGCCTAAAAGTTGGTTTTCTCGACTTCAACAAGTGATTAATGATTTTCTCTGGAAGGGAAAAGCAGTCTGACAGACCTACCCTTAGTTTACCATTCCTAAAGATAAAGGAGGATTGTGCCTACCACATTTGTCCCTGTATTATTGTGCCCTGCATAGTAGTAAATGTCTGAGATGGGGCAGGGATTGGTCTGCACAAGAAGAGTCCACTTATTTGCAGTTATGGCTTTAGATTGAAAATGGGTTGTGCTTACGGGTGGGGTGTCAGCTTAAAAATCTTCTTTTCCTTTGATTAGCCCCCTTACCTAGACAGTTGAAGCTGACTCTGATAGGATGGTCTTTAAAGGCCCTATGACAACCCTGTTATCACATGGGCATGTATTGGGCTAAATGGATAGGTCAACCAGTAGCAGGAAATGGGCATTTCTGTACAGCATGTCACCCAATCCCAGCTGCCTTTTGTCCTCAGATTTGGGATGCAAATGTTGGAGACTTCTTGTGTGAGGGCCACTTTCTCTCAGCGGAGGTGGTTAAGGACCATTTTTCCTTGACCGATGCTTTTGCATTCAAATACCTCCAACTCATCATGGCTATTGCCTCATTTCAGAAACCTATGCGGTGATCCTCCCAGGATATTTTAGATATCTCCACTCTCATCTCTTTAGCAGAGCAGCTCCATTCAATATCAGCTCTTTATGGCTAATACCAAGCCAAGGATCCTACTAGTCTTGCTGGCATCTGCTACTACTGGACACAGGCACTTGCTTTGCCAAAGGAAGATCAGATATGGCAGACCATATTGCAGCACCTCTATAAATTTATCAAGCAAGATAAGTATTGCTTGGCTTAATTTCAGATTCTACAAAATCTGTATTACACTCCCTCAAGGTTGTGCAAAATGGAATGACTTCCTTTGCCGGGATGTTCTAGATGTGGGGCAGAAGAGGGTCACTTTAAGCAGGCTCTGTGGGAGTGTATTAAAGTAGTCCCTTTTTGGAACTCAGTTAAGAATTCATTGGATCCTCTGCTGGGGTTAGAAGACTGCTTTACCCCTGAGATATGTCTAATGGGCCTTTACCCCGCCCGACGTTTTGGTCCCCGGAAAGCGGGTATGGCATTGATTATGATCTTTGTTTAGATCGTGGTTTTATGGCATTGGTTAGATGAGGATATTCTCACTTTTTGAGAATGGCATCATGAGATCCTTGAGGCTCTTGAGGTAGAGAAATAAATAGCTCCAAATCAAGGAAACAAAGAAAAATTTTCTGATTGGAGGGGGCCACTTCACACTTTATTATCCATTGTTACAACATCATGAGGATAAGTGGAAGATATAGAGCAGTTACCTTTTTAAGCGTCAAGTTTTTTTTTTCTGCTTAGGTCTGGTAGTACCCCTTCAGCTTATTGCAAATATTAATTTATCACCAATATGTTCATTCTGACACTTTTTGGGGTTACTTTTCTATTCATCCCGTCTTGAAGACTCGTATATTTTTGTGCTTTATGTTTGGGTTGGTTGGGGAGGGTGGCTTGAGGTGTTTTTATTTTTCTTATTTTTATCTTGTTGTTTCTTGTATTGTACTGATTTTTCCTTATTGGTGTTCTTCATAGTGCTTTTAATTTTTTTTTGCTGTTTTGTATTGTTAAAAATGTTTTAAAAATGCATAGTTTATTAAAACAATAAAATAAAAAAAACTTTCCAATTGAACAGACTCTGCAGATCAGTAGCTCTTGTGTTTTTGTTTACAGAAATGCACAATGCTTCCAGAAATCCCTGGCCTGAAACACAGTATAAGCCTTTTCATCCTGTTCCTTAAATCTTCTCAAAGAGATCACCACATTGTTCAAAATCTCAGTATTTGTTGTTGATTTCTGTTACAATACACAAGCGCAGCGGACCTGCAAATATAGTATTTTAAAATCGCATATATGAGTTGTAGTGTTCCTGGATCATATTTGACCCAGTTCCCTTAAAAAATACCCAAAACTAATTCCTGATATATAAATGCTTGGTAGCATTGTTCCATCCATTCTCTGGCTACAAAACCCCAAAAACTAGATATACAGAAACATTCAAAAAAGGTGACCATGTGTTTCCAGATTGTTTATGCATTCTGTCCATGAGCATACTCTGATATCAAATTGTTTATGAGTGTTTTTAACACCCAGCCTGCCATGACTATTAAACCAGAGCACATCCCATGTAAACACCGGAATACCTGGAATACTAAATTGTGACAGAACTTTTTCTGTACTTAATGCTGGGCTCAGGGGGAAGTTAATCTCTTCCGAAAGAATCTGGTACACAACCAAATGTTAGAGACCTTGTCTAGTAATGCTGAAGGCCTGTCCATGCACAACACCCATTTCATTATTTTCTGGAAAATCAATTTGATATACTCAGGCAGTGGCATTGTTAATTTTCTGAGGGAGAACATATGCCATGCTGCCACACTTGGTACTAGACACTCAGTCAGGGCTTCCTTCTATTCTTCACTCCATGGCTGGTGTGCTAGACAAATGTTCTAATGGATAAATGCACTATAGTAGAAAACTAAAGAATTTATCATATTAACCCCACCCTGTTCCTTTGATCTATAAGTAATATCCCTTTTTACAGAGTTCAAATAATTTCACCAAAGAGCTTGAAAAAAGATGCTCAGTAATCTCACCTCCATTTTCACCACACAGAATAGTAGCCAAGAGGGGTCAGATGCTTATGGATGCGTTAGTACATTTAGATTCCAAAAGACTGAAAGGTCAAGGAATTGGGTTCAGCTTTCCACCACTGCCACCAGAGAATTTCCCCTGTGATACTGTCCACAATGTAACAATACATACCACTTAAATGAAATCTACAATGCCAGACTTGGTGAAAACCTGAAAATCAAACAAGTTATTACATGTTCCACAGAGCAAGTTATATATGCAATAACATGTCCCTGCAATAAATGGTGTATTGGATAAACAAAAAGAGAGCTCAGATCAAATATACAGTATCTGAGCACAAGTCAGTAACCAGTAGAAATGACAATGCTTTAATTTTGGCAAGACATTTTTAAGTAAATAATCATCAAAATTCCCATCTTTGAGATGTTATGGCATCGAAAAAGTTGAACCTCCACAAAGAGGTGGTAATTGGGAATATAAGATGCTTCAACGTGAAGCCTTTAAGAACAAAAGATTTGGCACACTGGACTAAATGAATCAGTGGACTGGCTTCCCTTGTTATAATGGATATGTGAAACATGTACAGTGGCCCTACAAATGTTCTTTACATTAGTTTCTGGTCATTTGACTAGCATAGGGAAAAGGGAGCTAGAATATGCAGGGATTAAATTGTTAGAATGTTTTGTATTTGTACAATAGTGATTCATCATTTTTTCTGTGATATGTCTTTTTCTTTCTATAATTGATTATCTTTCCAGATTTGTAAATATAGACCCAAAGGGTTTATTTACACACCCTGCAAATCCCACAAAGGGAGCTGGATTTTGGGACCCACTATAATCCTAAATCTCTGATCTTATGAATTTTACTGTTGACCACCAACCACACCAGCTGCCAATATTAAAAATAAAAGGACAGGACATAGAAGGACTTTGTTAAGTCATTGGATACTTTCATACATATGCTTCACTATTACTGTAACTGTTCCAAGCCTGAAACTATATCCAGATTTAAGACCACCAGTTTGGGATATGCATTCAAACTTTGACATCTGGTAAATGGGAGGTTGTGATACACTTGATCCTTAGAGTGTATTCGCCCACTGTCACAGGTGAGTACTCTCCATGCCAGGCAGTGACCTCAGGCATGATGCACACATTATGACATAAGGACATGGTCAAATTATGACAACAGTCAAATGCAGAGATGCAGCACAGCCATGTTAGCACTGGTAGAGGGCAAGGATAAAGCAAGGATGTACCAGCTAAACTTTATAAACAAACTTTTTGAAGCACTACTGAAATGCTAAGTGTTCTATAACACAGTGAATTGATTTATATATTACATTGTAAAGGAGTATGTAGTTGCTTGTGAACAGTGCAACATGCAACTACTAATAAACTGTATGCCAATCTATGTGCCTACAAGATCACTTTCCCTTAAGAAAGCTGTGGGTTACCAAAGAAACACCATCGAGAAGCATATATAGTGGTCATAGCTGACAAGAAAGCAAATAAATGAAAATTTAATTGTAACTCACCTTGTTCACTGATCTGAATTTATCCATCCACTGTTTACAGTAGAAATTCCATTTTGGATCATTCTTGGGAACGTCATATAACTTTTCTTTCAGGAGTGACCAAGAGGGGGCTCAGCTTTTGCTACAATTAAATTTCAACAGCAAAACCTTAGACCTCCTCTCTGGCCTTTACAGGTCATTCTGCCAACTTTAGTTCTGGCCGGGGAACTCTGGAAACCTTTTAATACTGTTGGATTTTAACTTTGTTATGGTTTAATGAAGTTTTATTATTTGTTTTAATTAACCACTGTATGTTCTTATTTATGTTCTGTGCCCAGAGCAGCCGGGATAGGACACCTTATAAATAAAAATGGCCTTGCCTTAACTTGTCTTGCGTAACTCCCTCATTGCTGTCTAACCTCCCACAGACCTTAGTGCAATCTGCAAAGAGACACAACTTGCCCCAGATTCCTTCTCCAGTGTTGCTGATGAACATATTGAAGAGGACTGGATCAAGGACAGATACCTGTGGTACCCCACTTGTGACCACCTTGTCTTCTGATTTGACATCATTAATCACAGCCCTCTGTTGCCTCTTGTTCAATTAACTTCCTACCCATCTTGCAGTATCCTTTGCAAAACCCAGATCCTTCATCTTCTTCAGCAGTCTTATGTGAGTCAAAAGCCTTGCTGAAGTCAAAGTAGATGAAATCAACAGCATGGCCCCTATCCAATAACGTCATCACCCAGTCAAAGAAAATTATCAGGTTGGTCTGACAAGACCTCACTGTCACAAACCCATGCTGTTTATTATCCTGCAGTCCATTGCTCTCCAGGTAGTCCATGAGGTCCCCTTTGACCAGTGACTCTATTAGTTTATCCAGAGCAGAGTTATGACTGACAGGTCTGTAGTTACCTACTTGCTCCATGCCCCCCCATTGAGAAGAACTACATCCGCTACCCTACAGTCTTTTAGAACTACCCATCTGTAAGAGCTATTGAATAGCCCTACCATGGCTTCACCAAGTTCTGTTGCTAGTTCCTTGAGTACTCTCAGATGCATCCCATCAGGCTCTGGGGCCTTACCTATCTTAGGGCTGCTAGCTCTTCCCAGACATTTTCACTGGTAAATACTGGCTGCCTTATCTGAGTAACTCCCTTTATGGCAATCTTGATGGCACTCACAGGCAGGGGCCTACTGTCTTCCCTTGTGAAAAAAAGAGCTAAAGTAATCATTAAGGTTGGTTTCCTTTTGCATGTCATCCTCTATTACCCAACCTCCCTCAGATACCCTGCCAATTCTCCCTCTTTTCATTGTTTTTCCCCTAATATACAGTACCTGAAGAAGTGCATTTCCCCACCCTTGATACCCTCTGCAGTACTCAGCTCAGAGTCTACTTTTGCCTCTCTAACCATCCTCCTTATTTCTCAATTGGTATTCTTCACATTCTTCCTCCCCCTGCATTTATTTGTACTTGAAGGCCTTTTTTTGGCCCTCACTGCTTTCCTGATCTATTCCATCAACCATATTGGTCTCTTTTAACTGTTTCTTTTGGTTACCATTCTCATGCATAACCTAGATGCCTTAAGAATCACCCCCTTAATTGGCCCCATCTCTCCTCCACAACTCTGATGCTGCTACCCCAACTAACTCATCCCAGACCAACTCCTTCATCCTGGTGAAGTACACCCTTCTGAATTTAAAGACCTCAGCCCTTGATTGGGGCTTTTCAGTAAAAAGTACCATAGAAACATAGAAACATAGATTTTGACAGCAGAGAAGGACCACTTGGCCCACCCAATCTGCCCATTTCCCTACCTACTGGATAAGCTGAAGATTCTAGTTAACCAACAGCCTACTTCCTGCCAACCCCCACTACAATTGCCTTATGTCTGTTCCATGCATGTTTGAATTCCCCCACTAGTTTAGACCCAACAACCTCCCCAGGAAGGTGGTTCCATGCATCCACCATTCTCTCCATGAAAAAAACTTCCTGACATTACCCTGAGCTATCCCCCATCTTTAAATTGTACCTTGTTCTTACACATCTCTTTTCTGAAAGATGCTACCCTCCTGGACTTTGTTGATTCCTTCAGGTACTTGAATGTTTCTATCATGTCCCCCGTCCTCCTTTCATCAAGGGTATACATATTAAGCTCTCTCAGTCTCTCTTCATATGGTTTCTGATGCAGACCCTGCACCATTTAGTTCCCTCCTCTGGACTGCTTCCATCCTGTCTATGTCCTTGCGTAGATGAGGTCTCCAAACTGCACACAGTACTCCAGATGGGGTCTCACCAACTGTCTGTACAGAGGGATAATGACTTCCCTTTTTCTACTTGTGATGCCCCTTCCTATGCATCATAGTATCCCCTGGCTCTCCTTACTGACTTCTCACATTGCTTACTAACCTTTAGATCATCTGACATGACTACCTCCAGGTCCCTTTCCATTTTTGTTGTTGTTAGTATCTCTCCTGCTATTGTACTCTTCTCCTGGGTTTTGTTTCCCAGGTGCATTACTTTGCACTTCTTTGCATTGAATCTAAGTTGCCATATGTCTGACCATTCCTCCAACCTTGCCAAGTCCCTTCTCATCCTTTCTACCCCACCTTGTGTATCAACTCTGTTACAGATCTTTCTGTCATCTGCAAAGAGGCATACCTCTCCCTCCAGACCCTCTGCAATGTCACCGATAAAGATGTTAAAGAGGACTGGACCTAGTACTGAGCCCTGTGATACTCAACTAGTAACCTCCATTTCTTTGGAATGTGTTCCATTCATTATTACCTTCTGTGTCCTGTTTTGCAGCCAGTTTTCTACCCAGGCTATCACCCTGGGACCTGCTCCCAGGCTGGCTAACTTGATTATTAATCTTTTGTGTGGGACTGTGTCAAATGCCTTGCTAAAGTCTAAGTAGTATCAGCTCAAACAAATACAGTTATGGCCACTGGACCCTAGTGGCTCCCCTACCTGAACATCTCCTACTACTTCTGAGTTGGTGAGCACCACATCAAGAATGGCAGCCTGCCTGGTGGGTTCCTTAACCAGCTGCAATAGCAGATACTTATGTAAGGCATCCAGCAGGGCCTTACTTCTGATGCTTCTGGCAGCAGGAACATCCCAATCAATATTCAGCAGGTTGAGATCACCCACCACCACTGCCTCCCACTTTTCCACTCCCCTTCCAATTCTTCCTCAAGCTCCCTGTCCCTCTCCTCCCCTTGTCCTGGCAGTCAACAGATCATCCCCAACCATTGTGTCTTGCATAAGACCACATTGAGCACTGTACCCACATTGACTCTGTCTCCTCATTATTTCCCCTGATGCATCCATCTTCCACAGCCTTGCTGTCTTCCCTACACCCCTCTTTACATTTTTCTCTATCCCTCCTAAAAGTTGTGCAACCAGGGACTGTCAGGTCCTAGTCATTGTTTTTTTTTTTGGTAAGTAGACTTTATTGAAATAAAAAAAAAAATATGAACAAAAAGAAAATAGCTACAATAACCAGACAGACAGAAAATATAAAATAAGAAAAATGAATATTTTTTATTTACAGTTCAGGTCAGACTTAGAATGTTGGAGTAAAAATTGTACACAAAAATTTCTGTCAGAAAAGAAAAATAAGCAATTACACTGGAGCTTGCACCATCCAATCAGCAACAGACAATAACACTTCCAAACGTTATCATCTCTCTATATATAAATGCAGCCTGTGTCTCATAGATGCAAGCATTTTTTCCATTCATAAAAGTTCCAAAATTTCTGTATGCCTTTCAGGTAGGGAGAGCAGCTCTTTGTCCATCCAATGCCTAAGAATAATTCACTTAGTGAACATGGAAATTAAAATAAAATGGCATTTATGGCTACCTACAAGTGAATGCAGGTCTAGTCCCAATAAGCACCTCTCTTTCTTAAAGGTATGCTCCAAACCTAACAAGGGATCTAGGACCATTTCAATCACTCCCCAGAGAGGTTGCATTTTGGGAAAGTCCCACTAGATATGGGAAAGGGAACCCTCATGCAAGCCACAGCAGATACATAAAGGGGAGGTTAATGGGCCCCATTTATGCAACTGTTGAGGGGTAGCATCAATCGGTAACTGTCTACCGTAACATATCTATGTGTCATCATCCCAATAGTAGCCCACTGTTGTTCTGTAAATTCTTGATTAAGTACTCAGGAACAGTAAATGGTTGGGGGGCCATAACAATGTGGCTTGGCAACTTGAAAAGCAGTGTATAGCAGTGAGATGGCCCAGCAATGCTAGGCTAGAGAATTCCAATCTCACAAAGTAAATAACATGGGGCAGCTATGGTCAAGATTTCCCAGAGTTGTTCTCAGTCATTATTTTCTGAGACCCAGTTTTCTTTGATGGCTATGAGGTCCACCTTGGTGTCTGACATCAGTGCCTTGAGCTCACTCATTTTATTACCCAGACTCCTGGCACTGAGGCAGACCCCCTTGCATATAACTTCTGTTCCCCTTTTGCTTTTTGCCTTTCTCTCTTATTTTTCCCCAGTCTCCTTAACTTCTTGTTTTTCATGTTGATATCTGGCATTGTGAGCCCTTCCTCCTTGGTCCAGTCCCCTGTCCCATTTTGAATCTCAACTTTATCTTTGCCCACTGTACTGCTACAAGCCCTCAGATTAGGGGGAGTACTAGCTAGATTTCCTTTTCTCTCTCCCACATGGTCAGTTTAACTGTCCAATGAAAATGTCAGACTTCTGCCCCAGTGTACTGGCTCCTTCTCTTTTCAGGTGAAGACTGTCACCCTTGAAGAGCCTCATGTCACAAATGTCTCCCAGTCTCCCACAAAGTGGTAACCCATTTCCTGACACCATCCCTTTAAAAACTCATTAAATTCCTTGATCTTATCACTCCTTATTCTATCTTCCCCTTCTCTACTCCACACAGGAAGGACCTAGGAAATGGTCAGGGAGGCCAAGTGTACATTCAGTGTGTCCCTCAGCCAGTGAAAAGTTCTATTTCACTGTTTCCACAGGCTGGTTCACCAGATCATTGGCACTCAAATGTATCAGCACCCTCAGATCACCCTTTCCGCTTCACTGTCCATTAGACATAGACATAGACTTTGATGGCAGATAAGAACCGCTAGGCCCATCTAGTCTGCCCATTTCCCTACCTACAGAATAGGCCGCAGATCCTAGTTAACCAACAGCCTATTTCTTCCTACCCCCCACAAGAATTGCCTTATGTCTATCCCATGCATTTTTGAATCCTCCCACAGTTTTAGACCCCACAACCTCCTCAGGAAGGCTGTTCCATGTATCCTACCCTCTCTGTGAAATAATACTTCCTCCATTGCCCTGAACTGCCCTCCTTCTATCTTTAAATTGTGTCCCCTTGTTCTTGCAAGTCTCTTTTCTGAAGATGCTACCCTCTTGGACTTTGTTGATTCCACTGAGGTACTTAAAAGTTTCTATCATGTCCCCCCTCTCCCTTCTTTCCTCAGGGGTATACATATTAAGCTCCTTTAGTCTCTCCTCATATGGCTTCTCTTGCAGACCCTGCACCATTTTAGTTGCCCTCCTCTGGACCACCTCTATCCTGTCTATGTCCTTGTGGAGATGGGGTCTCCAGAACTGGACACAGTACTCCAGATGGGGTCTCACCAACTGTCTGTACAGAAGGAATACAACCTCCTGTTTTCTGCTGCTGATGCCTCTCTCTATACATCCCAGTATACCCCCAGCCCTCCCTACTGCATTCTCACATTGCTTGCTAACCTTAAGGTCATCTGATATGATTACCCCCAGGTCCCTTTCCTGTTTTGTTGTTGTTACTACCTCCCCACCCATTGTGTATTCTTCCTCTGGGTTCTTGTTTCCCAGGTGCATTATTTTGCACTTCTTTGCATTGAATCCTAACTGTCATATTTCTGACCATTCCCCCAACATTGCCAAGTCCCTTTTCATCCTTTCCACACCTCCCTGTGTATCAACCCTGATGCAGATCTTTGTGTCATCTGCAAAAAGGCATACTTTTCCTTCCAGTCCCTCTGCAATGTCACTGATGAAGACATTAAAAAGGACTGGACCCAATACTGAACCCTGCGGTACCCCACTAGTAACCCCTCTTTCTTCAGGTGGACTCCATTTACAATGACCTTCTGTGTCCTGTTGTGCAGCCAATGTTTTACCCAGGCTACCACCCTGGGACCACTCTCAGGCTGGTTAATTTGACTATTAATCTTTTGTGTGGGACTGTGTCAAATACCTTGCTAAAAGTCTAGGTAGGCCATGTCACAGCCCCTCCCTGGTCTACTACTTTGGTCACCCAGTCAAAGAAATCTATTAGATTCATCTGACATGACCTTCCCGCTGTGAATCCATGCTGCCTTGGGTCCTGTGCTCCACTGGCCTCGAGGTACTCAACTATTCTTTCCTTCAGAAGTGACTCCATCACTTTCCCTACCACAGAGGTCAGACTGACAGGTCTGTAGTTTCCTGCCTCTGTCTTGGTCCCACTTTTGAGAGGGGAATCACATCCACCTTCCTCCAGTCCTCGGGTACCACACCATCCTCCCATGATTTATTAAAAAGAGTAGCCCGTGGTTTCACTAGTTTCTCCCTTAATTCTTTTAGAATTCTGGGGTGAATCCCATCAGGACCCATTGCTTTGTCCACCTTCAGTTTTAGGAGTTCTTGCAGAACCCTTTCTTCTGTGAAAGGACTGGGATCGACCCCCCTATCAAGAGTGCTTCTGTTAATTGGATTAGGCACTTCCCCCTCCTCTTTTGTGAATACTGAGCAGAAATATTCGTTCAATATCCCTGCTTTTTCACTGTCCCTCTCTGCCCACCCACCGTTCTTTCTATTCAGCCTCACTATCCCTCCCTTTGTCTTTCTACGGTCGCTGATGTACCTATAAAAGGTTTTATACCCCTTCTTAACCAATTTGGCTATCTTTTCCTCAGTTTGTGCCTTTGCTATTCTGACTTCCTTCCCTGCTTCCTTCTGCCTTAACTGGTACAGCTCTCCATCCTGCTTCTTCTATGTTTCCTTATACTTCCGGAATGCTATCTTTTTCTTCCTGACTTTCACAGCTACCTTTTTTGAGAACCATAGTAGCTTTTTCTTTCATTTTGATTTGTTTATTTGCTTCACACAAAGGCTTGTTGCCTCTGTGATGGCGAGTTTTGATGATTCCCCATTGTTGCTCACACCTCCTTCTAGCCTGTTTGCTAGTGCCTTTCTGAGGCACTCTCCCATCTTGCCAAAGTCAGCCCTCCTAAGGTCCAGTACCCTCACTTTTGTATGGCTTGACTCTGTAGCTGAGTTTATCATGAACCACACTGTTTGATGGTCACTTGTCCCCAGATGGCAACCCACTTCTAGATCTGAGATCCTCTCCTGCCCCCGTTTGAGAGTATGAGGTCTAAGATTGCTCCCTCATGAGTGGGTTCTGAAACTAGCTGTCTAATGCCTGCCACCTGCAGGAGCATCAAAATAGCCCTGCTCTTGGATGTGGCTGCAGCAAATGTGCTCCAGTTAACATCTGGCATATTCAGGTCTCCCATCAACAGTATCTCCCGTTTCTCTGCCATTCTAAGAATGCCTTCTATCATATCCTTGTCCATTTCCTCCCCCTGACATGAGTCTGTACATAACCCCTGTGCGGATTGTGGTGCCCTTTCCAGTCTCCAAGGTGACCTACAGTGCCTCCTTTCCTCCCTGTTTACTCTTTTGTTCAGTTGCTTTTATCCCTTCCTTTACATGAGACTACTCCTCCCCTCTTTCTCCCTGTCTGTCTCTCTGCTGAGGTTATGTACCTGGTATGTTAACATCCCAGTCATGGTTCTCTGTGTACCACGTTTCTGTGACTGCTATGATATCCAGGCATCCCTCTTCCATCAAGGCCACCAGCTCAGGGAGCTTGTTGCCCAGACTACAGGCATTGGTACTCATTACCCTCCATTTCCTGATGGCCTTACTCCCTTTTGCCCCATCCCTGTCCTTCTTGCCTTTGTCACTTTCTCCATTTACTCCTGCCCTTCTCCTATTGACACCTCTATGTTTGGTGTTTGCACTTACTACCGTGATTATTTGGAGGGCTAGGATTTCCTGCTCCTTTCAGTACCTCCCCCTTGGTTGGTTTAAAAGCTTGCCAATGAAGCATTTAAACCTATCACCTAGGATCCTGGTTCCCCTCCTGGTGCAGCCCATCATGCCAGTATAGGCTTGCATCTCTCCAGGTGGACCCCAGTCCCCAATGAAGCAAATCCCTGAGCTCCACACCAGTTTTTCAACCACTGATTGAATCCCATGGTGCGGAACACCCTAGCCGCTCCTATGCCATAGATGAGCAGCACCTCCGAGAAGGTTACCGTGCATGCTACTTGACTAAGGCCCCTCCCCAATTCCACAAACTCTTCCTGCACTTCTCTAATCCCTTTCTTAGCCAGGTCATTTGTTCCTAGGTGGACAATGACATCCAGCTCCCTCCCCTGTGCAGCTGCTCTGGCAATCCTGAGAATTCGCTCCCTGTCCCTCCAAGCCATGGTGCCAGGCAGGCACCCTACCTCCCTCTCCCCTTCCTCCCCCAGATCTACCTTCCTAACAATGGAGTCCCCCACCAGGAATTGTTTCCTTCTCCTGCAGGGTCCCATGCCACCCTCCTGTGGGTCTCCTTTGTGGAGGTTCCCAGCATCCTCTTTGTTCTCCACTGTTGGTGCCTCCATAGAGGAACCACACTTTGTCAGAATGGCATAGAAATTGTGGAGAGGTACAACTGGAGAGATGCACATCTGTTCCACCACCCTCACCCTCCCTGAGCCCACTGTGGTCCAACCACTCCTCTTTCTTGGCAACCTCTGAGGCAATGGCAGTGGCACTGGTGGTCCCTGCATGGAAGAGGAGGTCCCACAAATCCTGGCCAACTCAGCCTGGAGATGAGCAACCTCCTCCCTCAGCTCAGAGAGGTGCCTGCAGATGGGACAACACCGCATCCTCCAGAATGTCTCCCGGAAGACTGCTGCTCCACACTCACTGCACTGCACCACTCCAATCATGTCTTATTTCTGGCCCCTTAACTGTTTGCAATCCTAACTCTTTCCTCTGTTTTTTTTTCTCTCTCTCCTTACTTTCTGCCTATGTGCCCTTTTAGCTCCTGATTGTCCTGTTCTGAGACAAGAATATCCTATATTTCTCAGTGGACCACTTACTTGCTCAGAGGCAGACCTCCAGCAACTAGAGGGGCGGAGGCTACTCTTGCCCTTCTAGGATGGTGGGTCTTTGGTGGTTCTGTGATCACTGACTTCCTGCTCCCCAAACAGGAAGTTTCTGTTGTCAGTCAAATCCTGTGCCTATAAAAATAGAGCTAGCTTTGGGTGGGGGTGGAGGGGGGAAGGAGGACAATATAGTCCCAGCAGAGAAGTTCAGTCACACAGCAGTCCTTTCTCCTGGTGTCTTCTGCCAAGCTATTAGCAGAATCTTTCTAAGGCAGTCTTTAAATGTAGCTTTCTTCTAGCTAAGCCCTCCCCCTACTTACTAGATCTTTCTACAAGTAATTTAAACCTCACAGCAGTTAAGTCCTTTCAATCACCTGAGATTTACACCTAGCTAACTGTTCAGATACCCATTCAGTTCAGTTAACCCAGACAAACACACACTTTTTTTTTTGTTTTGTATGTTAGTTTTTTTACCCTAAATTAAAGGTCCAAGTACACAAGTTCTACTTTAGTCCCAGCAGAGAAGTTCAGTCACACAGCAGTCCTTTCTCCTGGTGTCTTCTGCCAAGCTATCCTATCTGTATCCTGGATGACTGATGTACAAGGAAGGCACCTTACCACCTCCCCATCCAACTCCTCCCCAATCACTCTCTCTTTACTCCCCCCCAAATCATTGAGTCCCTGACCACTAAGACATTCCTGGTTGACATGCTATAGGTTGTCCATGTGGGTGCCACAAAGATGTACTGCCTATGATCCTACATTGATTCAGTCTCATCAGCAGAGTCAGGAACTTGAGTCTATTTCAGGGGTGCAATACAATTTGTTATCTGGATGGTGTAGGGCAGGTCAACCTCCTTGTGGCACTCCTATTTCCTTTCTTCGTCCCCCCTCCAAACCACTCTCCACCCCCTGGATCAGTGGGCCTCTGGGGAAGTGCGGGTTGGAGCATGGGCTTGAGCTCAGCTGGTAATGCAGCTAATGTATCTTTTCTCTTGCTGCTACCAGCTGAGTATGGAGTTTTGCAAAGGTCCAGCAGATGGGTAGTGCCACCTCTCCAAATTGTAACCTTGGAGAAGAGCACCCCACAGTCACCACAACTAATTAGCACCCTACAGTACCTCATCTCTGTAGAGCACCTAAGATATCCCTAGATGACTGATAGCAACTTGTATTCCCTGAGCTGCCTAAAGTTTTTTGACTAGAACCAGACTTGTTACTTCCTATCCTGGTGTACTACATGGTTGTCCTTCCTAGATTACTACCTTGTATGCCTATCCTATGTAGATAGTTTGGGTAAGAAAACTAGCTACCTATAACAAACTTACTGTCTCTCAATAGTGTGCTCAAAGGAAAATGTCACACTAGAAACCAGGTGAACATAATTAATTAGACCAGACACTGCAAAAAATAAAATAAATTGGACACCCAATACCCAAAAGTTGAATGCTTGCAAACTTTTAAATGCTGTTGCAGATATAATAATAAGTGACCACACAAAAGATAAAAATGGAAACACCGATGCTCATCACCTGGCTCTTTCTCAAAGATGCACTACACTAGGGGAAAAGTACTTAAACAGTGAGAGCTCTACTCTCAAAGCCATGAGTCTGACCCAAGGTGCCTGTGCCAAACATATATGGTGCAAGTGCCACCTTGGGTCAAAAACTGCCCCCGAGTTATTCACAAAGGTAGCCTGTGTCAACTTCAGGCTGGCTGACCCAAATAGGGCTTGCACCACCTGTGCACCCAAGAATGGGCTGCGACATGGTTCTAGGGGGCATGTGGCAAACGCAAGCTGCCACGTCCCTGATACTGGTATTCACAGAACTCTCCTAGAGGGAGAATTTCTAAGTACTGTTAGACAAGCCAGGGCTGGTCTAAGGGCACTTAAACATATTCCTCTGGGAGAGTGTTACACATGTGGATATGTGCCGTGGTCCCCCCTGAAGCTACGGACACCATTGTCTCCTTTCTAAATGTATATAATTGATCCCAAATTCCCTTGAAGTCTAGTGGCCTCTTCCCTGATCCCCAACTGCACCCAACAATACGATATAAATATATATGTATTCCCGCCACGATTCCGATGTCGCCCCATAAAAACCATTAATAAATTGCATCCCATTCATTTGTGGTACAGCAGTCCCCTTCCCCTCTCTGATCCTGATGCCACCCTGTAAAACATTAATATATTGTACCCCATTCATTGGTGGTGAAGTGGTCTCCTCCTCTCCACAATCCCAAAGCCACCCTATAAAACATTAATACATTGCACCCCACTCATTGGTGGCACAGCAGCCCCCCTTCCTGATCCCCAACATCCCTGATAGTATGATATGTACAAATACAATGCATCTGGTGATCTAGTAGCCCCACTTCCTGGTCCACCATGCCCCACATAAATGTTCCCCAAAGCAAAGTCCCCTTTGTAGGAGGCCCTCCATACCCCGATCACCCATTCCCACATATAGAATCATTGGTGGACTTGTGAACCCAACCCCCTACCCCAACAAACATTGTCCCCTGACCCTGCTCCCCTCCATCTCTGAACTATGCAGGTGACTAGCACAGCCCATCTCTCCACATCAGAGGCAGCAGTCAACTGAGCTCTCAATGAGTGCTGTACAGTATACAGTACACGCCCATTGACTGACAGTGAGCAGTCTGTCAGTGGGCACGTACTGTATACAGTATAGAGTTCATTGAGAGCTCTGTCAGTGGCTGACTGTGGTGTGGAGTGGTGGGCTGTGCCAGTCACTAGCATAGTTTGTGGATGGGGAAGCAGTGTTGGGGGACAATGTCTGCTGGAGTGGGAGGTTGGGTCCTTTAGTCCACCAATGATTTTATACATGGGAACAGATTGATCAGGGCATTTGGATGGGGGGGCACTCCTACAATGGGGACTTTGCCTTGGGGAACATATATGTGGGGCATGGTGGATTGGAAAGGGGGCCACTAGATCACCAGATGCATTTTATTTGTTCCTATCATACTATCAGGGATGTCAGAGATCGGGGAGGGTGGGCCACTGTATCACCAATAAATGTGGTGCATATATTAATGTTTTAGAGGGCAGCATTGGGATTGGAGAGGGAAGGGGAGGGAGGTGCTGTACCACCAATGAATGGGTGTTATTTATAATTGATTTTACTGGGCAACATTGGGGATCAGGGAGGGGATACACTAGACCACCAGGGACAGGTGGTTTGGGTGTTGACCTGGGGTTCAGGAATGGGGGACCACTTGCCCTGGAGCAAGGAGCTGGTGGTTAACCCTTCCATGTGCCATGTGTTTGCCGCATGGAAGGGGTTGCCACAGGTGTGGGGACTTAGGCGCCGGGACCTCTCCTGTACCAGAATCTGGTGCAGGGTCCTTGGCTCACTGGACCTCAGTACAAGCTACTGTTTGCCGCAGCTTGCATACAAACATATGACAATGCCAGCAGAATAAGACCTCAAGGTCTATCTTGTCTGCTCAAAACTTCAGCTCATAATTCAGACAACTGCTGCTGCCCCCCTTCCCCTTTGCATCCTTCCCACCAAATTTTCCCTCCTTGAGTTCACCACCCCGGTCAATGCACTCCCTACTTGTACTTTGCCCATGAACCTATCCCATCCCTTCTTAAAACTCCCCACTGAATCCAACTAGATCAATTCCTCAGGCAGCTTGTTCCCAGCTGACACCTTCCTTTCTGTGAAGTAATGTTTCCTCAGTTCCCTGCTGAACCTCCCTCCCACCAGTTTCAGTCTATGTCCCCTTGTGGTCCTTCTCTCTTCAATCTAAACATACCCTCAGTACTGACTTGTTTATGGCCTTTAAGTATTTAAATGATCATATATCCTCTGTCCCTTCTATCCTCCAGGGAGTACATGTTGAGCTGTCTTAGTGTCTCCCCATAGGATTTGTTCCCCCATTCCCTGGATCATCTTGGATAGCCTCCTTTGGACTCCCTCTAGGATCCTGACATCCCTCTTTAAGTATGGGCACCAGAACTGCACACAGTACTCCAAATGCAGCCTCACCAGTGATCTGTACAGTGGCAGAATAACCTCCTCCCTCCTTGAAGTGATCCCCCTAGCAATGCACCCCAGCATTCTGTTTGCCTTTGCCACTGCTTTTTTACATTGTACTAAGTGATTCATATTCCCTGAGATCACCACACCCAGATCCTTGTCCTCCTCCGATAAGGATATCAGCTCCCTCTCAAGTGGTAATTGTATTCTGGATTCCTGTCACTGAAATGCAGTACACTGCACTTCCTAGTACTGAACCCAACTGTCATGTGTTTGACCACTGTCCAAGTCTTTCCAGATCATCCTGGAATACTCTCCCTCCTTCCTCACTGTCCACTACCACACCTAATTTGGTGGTGAACAGGCTCATCTTGCTCTTAATTCTCTCTGATATGTCCATAAAAACATTAAATAGCAGTGGACCCAAAATAATCATTGTGGGACCCCACTAGTGACCTTCCTGGGTGACAAGAATCCCCCCACCACCCTCTGCTGTCTGTTGCTCAGCCATTTCCCTATCCACTGTACCAGCTTCACCCCTACCCCCAGGTTCCTCAGTTTTTCCATCAGTCTCCCGTGTGGCACAGAGTCAAAAGTGTTGCTGAAGTCCAGATACAGGACATCAACTGGCCAATCACTATCAAGAGCTTTTGTCACTCAGTCAAAAAATGTGACCAGGTTAGTTTGACAAGATCTCCCTTGGATGATCACAGGTTGCAGGACATCCTGAAGGCTGTTTACTTCCAGGAATGTCACCAACCTCTCTTTTAAGATTGTCTCTATTAATTTCCCCACTATTGATGTATGACTGACTGCTCTGTAATTTCCTGGCTCATCCGTCTCTTATCAAGGGACAACACATGTGCCATCCTTCAGTCCAGTGGTTCATATCCTGATTGAAGGGAGGTGTTGAGTAACTCTGATAGAGGTGCTGCCAGGACCACTGCCAATTCCTTCAAGACTCTTGGGTGGATTTCATCTGGCCCCTTTGCCTTGTCTGTCAGAAAGGGCTTAAGGCCTTCCCACACTCTCTTCACCGGGATCTCACCATCCATTATTTCCCCCCATCATCCCCCCACCCTACCTTTCCCCCGCTGAATTGACCCTTGCTTTCTCTTGTGAAAACTGAACAGAAGTACTCATTTAGTACTTCTGCCTGCTCAGCTCCATCCTCGGCCCACACACCATCTCTCTTTATCCTGGTGATATGGCCCCTACAATTTCTCTGCTCTCCGATGTACTTATAAAAATCCTTCTCACCATCCCTGATCCCTTTTGCCAACCTTAGCTACTTTGAGGCCTTGGCTTTCCTTACCAACTTTCTCATCTTACTCAATCTCTTAATGTACTTCTCCCTGTCTTACCCCTGCTGGTTCTGTTGTATTTTATGAAGGTCAACCTTTTCTGCCTTACCCTCTCCGGCACCTCCCTGGTCCACCAGCTGGGTTTTCTGGACATTGCTTTCTTACTACAAGTCTTTGTGCCAGGTTTTGTGGCCTCTATCAGGCCCAACTTCAAGATGGCCCATTTGGTTTCTGTAACCATGTCCGGGCTGATTGTCACTATGTGTCCCTCAAGTATGGCTGCCATCCTTTCTAAGTCCACACCCCTAAAGCCAACTGCCCTCATTTTGGTAAGATTTTCCTCCCTCCTCAGATCAAGGGAGAACCACACCCTACAGTGGTCACTCCCCACCAGTGGGTCCTCTGCCACCACTTCCCTTACCTTGTTGCCATCTGCCAATACCAGGTGCAAAATGTTTCCCTCTCTTGTTGGCTGTGCCATCTATTGTGTCAGGAATACATCCTGGTATGCATCCAGTATCTGTTGTTCTCTAACACTAGCAGAAGTCATTGTTTTCCAGTCAAACCCTGGCAGGTTGAAGTCACCTACCATCACCTTCCTGCCCCTGCCACAGTGATTCATTAGGTTAACCACCAGTTCCCTGCCAAGTTCCTCACTCAGGCTGAGATGGTGATCCATAAAACAATCCCAGACTAACCCTCTTGTCCTTTGCATCCTGTATGGTAACAGACATCTCCACATTTCCTTCCTCTCCTTCTTCCCTACTACACTCTTTCTCCTCCATAATGAATAAAGCCACCCCATCTCCATTTCCAATTTTTCTATCCATCCTATGCAGGCTGCACCCTGGGATTATTAAGTCCCAGTCATGATACTGGGTGACCCATGTCTCCATGATGGCAGCTACATCCATCCCCCCTTCTGCCATCCATGCCTGAAGCTCAGATAACTTGTTACCTAGTCTCCTCTTATTTGTGGAGACCACCCTCCTGCTGGCACCCTGATCAAGCTTATCCATCCCTTGCCCCCCCATTTCTCTGTGATTTCTTTACTTCCTCCAAATTTTCATTTGGGGGAGAGGAACATGGTCTCCCAAACTTTGCTTCCCTACTTGTTCTAGAAGTCTAAGCCCCCCTCCTAGTTTAAATCATATGTGTTAGCAATAAACTCTGCTAGTTTCATCTTTAAGACTCCTGAACCCTATCTGCTCAGATGAAGCCTATACTTGGTGTATAGATCTTTGTTTTGCCATGTTGCTCCCCATTCCCCCACCAGTCCAAACCCCATAGTTCTACACCATTCCCCCAACCATTCATTAAAATCCTCTTTTTCTTTCTGTGCTTGCCCTCAACACCAGCAGAACTTCAGAAAAAGCAACTGTATTCACTTCTATTTTACATATCCTTGCCAGTTTCCTAAATCCAGCCTGTACCTACTGCACACTATTTCCTTCCAAATCATTCATGCTTAGGTGAAACACTATATGGGGATTTTCTCCCGATCCCTCACTGTTGAGTGAATGATGTGTTTTGCTTGTGTGCTGTCATGCTTGGCTTGCATTCTACCTGGATGGAGCTCCTTTCCCGTTCCCCTTCCCCAAAACTGACACCCTTAAATATGGAAACCCACAGTATGAAACTTTGCTACCATTCCCATGCTGGCCCTCTTTCAGTCCTCCCCCTATCTTCCTCTTGTCACTGTCTTTGAGGCATAGGTCAGGAAGCATAGTAAAACCAGGAGTAGCTGTAAAATTCCCAAGTGACATTTTATTATCAATAACAGCAAAATAAAGATAAAAGTTATTCAATATAAATGACAAAGGCAGTACAAACAGAGAAAGCAAATTCCTTCATCTGAGGGAATCTCTAATTCCAAGTTTCAATTTCTTAGTCTCTTTCTCACTCTCTCTCTCGAGCAAAAGCATTGCTGCTCTTATCTCAGTTTGATTTAGTGGATCATTCTTTGTTGATTGGGACGCTTCGAAGATATGGTATGACAGAGATTGCTATTGATTGGTTTCATAGTTATTTGTTTGGACGTCTACTTAAGGTAGGATTAAATGGAGCTTTTTCAACTAGTAAAGTTTTGCTGGGGGTGCCACAAGGGTCCGTTTTGGGCCCCTTGTTGTTTTCGGTATTTGTAGATGTTGTGCCATCCTTATTTAATGATACGCATTGTTTGATTTATGCGGATGTTATTATTTTGTATAAAAGTTCAACTTCTGTTGAACTAATAAATAAGGCATTGAATAAAGACTTTGCTATCTTATGTGGTTGGTTAAAGGGAAACTGTTTAGCATTAAATAATACGAAAACAAAGTGTATGCTTTTTGGATCTCGAATTAGATTGAAAAGATGTCTGGACTTATCCATTTTTGATTTAATAGGGCATAGAATGGAGCAGGTTAAACAGTTTAAATATCTTGGTGTTTTTTTAGATCAACATTTGAAATTCTCTGAACATGTTAAATATATTTCTCGTCAGATAAATCAGAGACTTGGAGTATTATTTAGGTATAAATCTTTGTTGACTTTGCCAGCAAGACGTGCAATAGCTGAAGGTGTCTTATTACCACAATTGAATTACAATGCATTTCTCTTTACTAATTTGTTAAATAGATATTTATCTCTTCTTACAAATGTGTTTCATGGTATTTGTAGATTTACCTTCAATTTGCCTTATTCTACTCATCATTGTGAATTGTATAGGTTATCTTCCTGGCTTCCTCCCATGATGGGTTGTTTATACAGCTTATGTTTATTAACAGATAAAACTCTTCGGCAAGGGACTGATTCTCCATTATATTCACTTCTTCATGTTAAAGTTAATTCTCGTGAACTTCGTTCTGATCAACAAATTAAGTTAAATGTCCCTAAGACTAAGACTAAAATGGGGGATAGTTCTTTTTCTTACTCTGCTGATAAAAATTGGAATGAGCTTCCTATTGCTTTATATGAAAATGTTTGTCATCAGACTTTTAAAATTAGGTTAAGAAATTATTTTTTAGATAAATTGTATTGTTGTTGTTTTTAATTATTATTTATCTATGTTGTGTTATGTTTGTTATATTGTATTTGTGATGTTGTTTGTTTATTGTAAACATCTTGACTGTATATATATTCAGTCCCCGGGTCGTACATGAAAACGGGCCTTTGGCTCATTGTACTTACCCGGTAAACAAATGTTTAAAATAAAAAAAAACAAAAAAAATCTCTGCCTCCTGAATTTGTTAAGAGACCAGAACATTGTAAGTTTCTTTAATTGCAGGAGCAACAAAAATAGACAATGATGTTCCAGAACTGGCCTCTTGTTGACAACTCTGCAAAAAGAGTTTGTGTTGCATGTCAAGGTTAACCCCCTAAATTCCAAATAGCTGTTTTCAATCATTTCAACAGTATAACTATATACAGTTTCAAAGTAAGGGAGCCCAGTACAATGTACAGTTTCACACAAAAATTCACATGTATTTTTATAAATGCAAATATGCAAGGGGAAAGAAAAGACAGAAACAGTAAGTGAAGGCAGAGAGATAGTGAGAGGCAGAGAATTGTGAGACTGTTGGAGTGATCAGTTCCTATGTCTCATGAGAACATTTCGTTGGCTTACCAAACAACAGACAGAAAAGGAGAGGGCAGAACAGATCCTTGTGTTTTAACTCTTTCTGCATAACAAATCAGACAAAGCCTTCTTCAGCCCTGTCAAAGTCATGCTCACCCAACTCCATCCCCATGGCCTTGTCCCTCTCCTCATCTGGTTCCTACGATCCCTCATGCCTTGATCTTCCTGCTGGAGCTTCATATGTCCTCTTTGCAGATATATTATGCATCACTCTTGACTGCCATTTCCAATGTTTCCCTCAATTGATCCTATTTCCCCCTCCCTCTGGTACCCCATTGCCCTTCCATTTTATTGCCCTGTCCCTCTCTTTCCCCAACATCTTCACCCTCTCCCCCTGACAGCCATCTCTAATATCCCCCAGTAGATCCCTTTTCCACATTCCTAATACCTACTTTATTGCATCTTGCTTCCACCATTCCCCTGAGACCCCCTATTCATCCCTATTATTGCTAAAATATCTCCTTCTTCTCCCCTCCACAGTACTTGCATGCCATGGCCCCTGCCCCCTCATTATTTCCAGTGTCCTGCATAGTTTCTAATGGTGTATTTTTTTTGACACGCTAACCCCATCTCCAGGGAATACCTTGTTTCTCATGCATGCCATGTCAATTTCATTTCTCTTTGTTCCTTGTGCAGTTTCATCATTCTCCCCTCCTCCTCCTCCTCCTACTCACCACCTGTGACTCTCTGCTGCCCCAGCAGCCCAGTCTGTCTCCCGCCCTTATACTCTCCCCTGTATTTCTCAATTGTCTCTGCTATCCCTGCCCCAGCTATTCAACTCTCTGGTGCTGTTACCTTACCCCCTCAACTCCCACCATGCCCTGTCTTGCCACCTCCTTCCCCAGCCTATTTATTTCTGTTTCCAACTGCACCGTTCTTATGCATACTGGGCAACCCCCAATTCTCTACAGCATGTCCATGAATAACATTGCTCCACATCCATTGCACCCCACTATTCTCCATGGTCGTCTCATCTCTCCGAGACCACTCTGTCCCTGTCCTAACCCCCACCCTCTCCTACTGCCATGATAACCCATCCCTGAATGCATAGCCTGCTTTTTTTAGCTTTACAGTTAGTTAAGTTTAAGCATTATAAATATACTTATACTATATCAATTGCTCTCAGTACTAAACCCTTTATAACATATAGCAGTACTAGCCTAATTCATGGTGACATCACTAAAAAATAAAAGAATTAAAATATTATAAAAACTACCTATTTTCTAAACAGGGTAGCAGTACTTACCGGATGTTGCAGGACAGCAGTACACTACAAGTAGGCCACAGGCAGTGGTCCACACCATTGTACTGGATATATATGAGATGGCAGCTGCCCTCATAATGCATTTTATGCCACCTGCACATGAGGGGAGCTGACAGCAAGCATGAATGCACACAGGTGCAACACCACATGACCCCAGAGTAAGCATTTAAAGGGCTACAACACGGAAGTCAAGCCGCTCATATCCTAGAGGGACTGTCGGGATGGATGCTGTCCGGTATTTGACTAGTTAGAAGAGAAAGACACTTCTTGCCTACCAGAGCCATGTGTACCACCAGGAGAAGGAGTTGAAATCAAAGATGTACTGGAGGTGCATGAAGGACCATAGGTACCACTGTCCTGCATGCCTGCATACTGTGGCAGATCATGTGGTCTATGAGAGGAAGGAGCACAACCACGTACCCAATGCAGGCAAAGTGGGGGTGCATGGTGTGCTAGGAAGCATCCAGGAGCGGGTGCGCAGCAGTGCGGACAGCACATTCCAGGTGCTCAGACACTGCACCACTGGGGTGCCAGATGCCTCAGGCTGCCAGCCCTGCCACTCATGAAGAGCACTGTGCTGTGGGTGAGGCAAGCTGTCAGGGGATTTCCTGTGATGCCTACAACACTTTGTGTCCTTGTCATCCCACAAGAGTACACTGTCACTGGGGAAGGGGACACCTTCCTACAACATGACAGTGGCTCTGGTGAGGATCCTGTCTGCCATGCATCAGTCACTCCAATACCTGGCAGAGTCTGATGACTGGTTCCTGAATGAGACCTTCCACTGTTCGCCACCACTCTTCGGACAGCTGTATACGGTCCACGGTATGTTTCCAGTAGTGTACATGCTGATGTCATCGCAGACTGAATGTGCATATGGCCAGGTTTTTGCAGAGGTGCACCAGCTCATGGGCAGTGTCCAGCTGAAGACAGCCTTGCTGGACTTCAAATGTGCTGCCTGGTGTGGCTTCAGCACCACGTTTGAGGGTGCGGATCTCAGGGGTTATTTTTTCCACTTTTGCCAGGTGGTCTGGCGGAAGGTGCAGCAGACCCCTGAAGTCCATGCCAGGTACAGATGGGAGGAGGAGGAGTTCATGCTGCAGATCAGGATGCTCCTTGTGCTAGCATTCATGCCTGTAGATGCTTTAGAGATGGCAAATGGTGAGCTACTTGACCAGCCATTTTTCAGGGCACACATGGAGCTCCTTCATCCAATCCTCAAGTACCTGGAGGTGACCTGGATTGGCTGGGCAGTGGGCAGGACAGCCCACAGGCACCCTATGTTCCCTGTGTGCATATGGAACATGTACTAGGCCATGGTTGCTGGGCTGGTGCAGACGAATAATTCAGTTGAGAGCTGGCACCATGGGTTCAGCACATTGCTCATTGGCAGTCACTCCAACATTTGGCACTTCCTTGACTGCCTGCTAGAGGATCAGCACCTCTGAGAGGTCCAGATGGAGCAGTTGCTTTTCAGTGCTGCCCCACTGCCTAGAAGTGGACATACTGTGACCTCACTTGGTGCATTGAGGCCATTGTGGCTGACATTGGTAAGTACTCCACACCTGACTACCTGCAAAGCCTTGCCTATAATTTCAAGCTGCAGGTGTAGTCAGGTGTGTTCCTTACTGGGTGGACACCTCCACACAGCTGCCACCCATGCAGACCATCCCACCATGTGTTCACTGCAGCAGTGCTGTCAGGTGCTGGACTGTGTGCTATGTGCCCTACATCTAACTGCTGCCTATCCCCGGCCAGCCTTCCAACACCCTCTTGAACCATGTGTTCCTGCCCCACAGCCATCACCTGTGTGTGGCCCTAAACTGCACGCTCATGACGGGCATGTCCACGGTGCAGCCGTTCTGTCCTCCACCCTTCCCCCTCTTGGTACACCTTCTCTCCACCTTGTGTCTTTGCCTTCATCCCCATCTTTGTTCTGCCCCCGGACCTGCGTGTGATGGTGCCCCCCTCCTGCCATCCTCTATCTTCCTGCATTTGTGGTGGTGTCAGTGTATTGTTATGTTTTTAACACCCACCAGTTGCTGTTCTGATGGTTGTGGTGTTTGGGATGCATGGTGTGTGTTTTCCCCACTCTCCTTGCGAAGCTCCGCAGGTCACCTTTCGACAGTCACCCTCATCACATAGAACCAGAAATAATCCACAAAGAAGCCCAGCTGAAATTTACCAATCTCCACAATCCATAGCCAAGCAGAAATTATCTTCTTCCACAGCAAATGAAGTGTCCACAAGCAAATGCTTTTAGCAGCAGTAGCGATCCCCTGATAAATCCAAAGTCACAGATGCACACTTGATTCTGCCTTCTGACTTCTCACTCTGATTGTAAAATCAAATCTGTTACCATAGAGCTTCTCAGAGGTTGCTTAAGAATCATAGAACTTCCAGGTTGCTAGGTCTACTATTTAAAATTAAATTTAACTCCTTGAAACTGAAAATTAGCCCTTGTTACAGGAACTATCACTTAGCATAAATTGAAGTCAGTTCCTTGTTATCACAGGAGTGATCTCCTGTTACAGACAAATTTCACAGTTAAAATCAAAGCAACACAGTTCAGTTCCTAGATAAAATCCACACGGTAGCCCAGCTCAAATTTGCCAAACTCCACGATCCACAGCCAAGCAGAAATGATCCTTTGCCACAGCAAAATGAAGTGTCCACAAGCAAATGTCTTTAGCAGCAGTAACTATCCCCTGCTAAATCCACATCCACAGAGACACACTTATTTCTGTACTCTGACTTCTCACTCTGACTCTAAAATCCAAGCTTGTGCCGGTTTGGGCCATTTTTGAGAATCGAGTCCTGAGTGGTTAAAAAGACAGTACATAAATACATCAACCCAAAAGCAGTAAGGTGAATAGCAGAATAAATAAATGTATAAATATATACAAAACCTCTACAACAAAGTATAAATGTATATTTAATTTGAACAATACATCCTATCCCATGTAGAAGCCACTATATAAAAGTACTGAATGCAGGCAACCTGGCAAGTTAGGCATTCTTGCTGGTAAAAGAGTCCCTGTAATCAAAAAAGGCAATAATACATTTTCATGCAAATAACATTGCTCAAAATGTTATAAACAGTACAAAAGGAGCTTAAACGTATTGCACTACTTAGATCAGGAATGGTGCAAGAACAAATGCACTGTTCAGACCTGGCGCTCCCTTACTTTTAGATTAAAAATCCAAAAAGCTTCATGGCAAAACACAGGACTATCAAAATTATCTCTTCTTGGTTTAAGGTTAACCTTGTCAGTACCCATACTGTATATCTGAACTCACATTGCCCTCTAGCCCTTGAGTTAGAAACTGTGGCATGAGCCATATTCTCTTTGCCTATTGCCCAGAAATGCTTCCCCACCTGTGCCTTCAATTTTCTGACAGTTTTTACAACATAAAAGCTCCACAGGGGCATGTTGCTAAGTAAATTACCCTAACTGATTTACAGTTAATAGCCTGTTTCACCTCAAAAACTTATTCAGAATGAGGGCTACTAAAAGTCTCCTCTTGGAAAACATTACAAATGGAGCAATGGTTACATTTGTACACCCATTTGACTTACTATGTAACCAAGTTTGCTGTCTTTCCAAATGCAATCTACTATGGACTAACATGACTTTAATAGTGCAATATTAGTTGTGTCAGGCATTCCATATGCCATTCTTAGTGGTGGATTCTTGCTTACCTCATCTCAACCTCTATCTGCTTTGAGAACATGCCAGTTCTTTGTTATCTGTTTTACATAATTTGCATGGGCAGAAAAGGCAGTAACACAGTTAAATCTCTCCTGCCTGTTTCACTCTACATGTTCCCCATAGATAGTCTGATGTCTAGTTTGTTACTGGGCAAACTCATTTGCCTTATCAAATACCTCTTTCTTTAAAACTCAGTTTGAGGTCTTCAGCCCTCTCCAAATATTTAACCTCATTGCTACAGTTGGGGTTTGGGTGATAACGGTGAATGCCTAAAGACGATTACTGTTATCACTCTGTCAGAATGCCGAAAACATTTTTGGCACTCTGACAACCCCGGCGCCTCAGGACAATGGTGCCAGGACAGTATTTTACTGCTTTCTGTGGGGGGCCCTGCACCACCACCCTCATCATGCACCCCTACTTAATGATTCTGAACTCCAGGGGGTGCATGTTGGGGGGGTGAAAGCAGAGGGGAAAAAAGGTTTGGACCAGGCACAATAAAATCGCACCAGTGTCCAAACCCAGAACCCCTCCCACCACAACCATTTGCCAACCCCTGATGCCACGATGCAGCTCAGTCAGAGACCCCAGTGCCACCCCTTACAGCCTCTCCACCACCTCCCAGCCCACGTTTGCCATGCTCACTCCAACCCCCGTGTGCAAACACATAGTGACATCCTGTCTCCCAGTTCGCCCACAGCCTCATCTGGTCACCCTCCCCTCCCCTCCCCATCGCTGTGAGGGATTGCACTGGGAAAGAGTCGCCATAATGGATGGCACCCTTCCTCATGCACCCACCTCACAGGTTACCCAACAGTTGTGGCATAGCCTCAAAAACTATCCCTTTGGTGTGTTGGCCCTCATGTTGTGAGGTGGCAGCTGGGTGCCATAAGAAGGATATTCCTGTTAGTTTCATAGAAAATTGGTACCCACATAACCATCCTACAGTAGTAGCCACAGACATTGCCAGCTATTTCCATATATTTCACAAAATTCCTAAAGAGTTTCTGTCTGCTGCCCCTACTGTGTAAATGGAGAAAGCATGAGATATTTCTGGAAATATCACAGAAATTTCTGGAAATAGCTTGCAGTGTCTGTGGCTAGTACTGTATACCTGTGCAATTTGGAGATCAAAAAAGTAGATGTCCTCCAGATTTGCATTTATAGTACATCTTTGGTTCAGATTTGAACAACGTAGGTACGCAATACATTTTTTCTGTTTATCCAATGTCCTCCACTAAAAGGCCATAATATCATCAACGAGTTGTCTCCACAAGGCCAGTTTGTCAAACAATGGGTTGGCGGCTAGCTCCTCTACAAACTGAATTCTTACAAGCCCACATACAGATTATCCAAACTAAGGGCAAAGGTAGCACCCCCATGGTGGTCCTTTTTAGTTTTTAAATGGTGAGTGTCCAAATAGGTGAAATAATTACATTTCAGCACTAATTTAGAGAGTTTAAATAAAAATTCAATGTGGGTGCTTGTGTGTGTGTGTGTGTGTGTGTGTGCACTTGCGTGCGTGTCTGTGTGTGTGTGTGTGTGTGTGTGTGTAATGCTGTTTCACTTCTCTGACTGAGATAGTATGCTAAGGCATCCAGAGCATCCTCGTGGGGATATACAGTGGTAATTATTCAAAGGATTTCTGGTACTACAGTACACTGGTCATTAAGTTCAGTGGTAATGTAGTATACCAGTCATACCACTGTGTGTGGTGTGTTAGTGAGGTAGCAGGCTGTTACCACAGTGATGGAAGCTGAATTGTATAAGATGTTTTAATGCAATACCTCAATTATCTACATAATGGCTACCATGAGCCATCACAGCAAAAATGTGTGCCTGAAGAAAAAATATATTTCACTGTCAGAATTAACCTGTAGATGGCATCCAATGTAACGAGGTAGTGTTGTGGGACTATTTTATCACTTTGCCAAATAAAATAAAAAAGTAAGTATTTAACCAGATGTATTTTCTTTATGCTTTTATTGACAGCATTGCCATTTTTTAAAGCTGCAAGGAAGGGTGAAACATATCTAGATCCCTCAAGATTTCTGAAAGTGTCCTTAACCAAAGGGATTGCATGTTTTGTTCACAATATTGCCTAATCTGATTTCATTAAAGTGAGTGAGCCTTAACATTTGTGATGGCAGTGTATATTGATTTAGCATTGTTGAATTAAAAAAAACAAGAAGGATTATTATCAAATTCCCCACCTCCCCCTCATGTAAATTAATCAGAAGGAATGAAAATCTAGAAGATGGTAAGATACTGGCAATGTTGTGGTGTTATTTACAGGTGTGAGGTAGGGGGCAGGTATATAAAAAGATGCAACTAACTAATAATAAAGGTAGTAAATGCACAAATTCTAATTGGACTTGACATTACTTTGAAATAATAAAGACATTGCATACCTTATATACTGTATTTTCCAAAATGCACCCCCCAATTGCCAGGCACAATTAAAAAAAATATGGATGCAGTGGTGAGTGTGGTTTTATATATGGTGCAGAGGTCAGGAACTGAACTTCAGTTCAGTCAGCTAAAAATTATTAATTTCAAACAAAGGTACTGTAGTAGTGGTCAGTACGGCAAGATGTCAGGGAGTTGCGTCAGAACAAATAGGCCTTGGGTGGGTACCCTTTGGAAAGGTAGTCTAAAATGTTCCTGTTGGTGGCTAGTTATACGGTTGTGCTCAATGCAAGGAAGTAAAAATATATGAAGCCCAACCACTCTGTTGTCATAACAAATGTAGTTTATTGTTAGATTTTTCTTAGAACACCACAATCCCCTAGTTATGCTCAATGTTTCGCCCAACAATGGGCTTCTTCAGGGGCTTAGGATCTTGTATTCTTAGCTAATTGTTCTTTCATTATAGGTTATTAGAACAAGAATTCAGCTTATAAGATATTTCTAATGAATGTATGTAGTTTTATAACTGAAGACATATTATAGCCAATTGAAGTCTATGTTAAACTTCTTTTCAGACCTCCCTTCACTCGGGGACTTTTGTTTTTTAATGCAATTTTCTCTTGCTGTAAACATGCAGCATCCTGCACAGTTTCAATAGAGTGTATCACACTACTGAAAATGTACAGACACCACATGGTGACGGCAAGAGAAAATAGCATTGAAAAGCAAAATATCCCCAAGTGAAGGGAGGTCTTTAGCAACAGCCTGGGTGGTCTGAAAAGGAGTTTAACGTAGACTGCAATTGGCTGTAATATGTCTTCAGTTATAAAACTACACACATTCATTAGAAATACCTTATAAGCTGAATTATTGTTGTTATAATAACCTATCATGAAAGAAGAATTAATTAAGAACATAAAGATCCTAAGCCCCTATGGAAGCCCATTGTTGGGTGAAATAATGGGCATACATAGGGGATCGTGGTGTTCTAAGAAAAATCTAACAATAAACTACATTCGTTATGACCACAGAGAGGTTGGTCTTCAGATAATTTTACTTCCTTGTTGATTTGAGTTGGACACTGAACTGTATCAGGGTGAAAGTGTTTGGTTAGGATATGGTCTAACTGTCTGCAATCTCACATGGTGTTATGGGTCACTGAATGTGAGCTTCAAGCCCTGCAAATGATTATTGAGCCAGGAAAAAAAAAAGAAAACCGTGTTTACAATGATCGCTCTACTTAATTTAGCTAAGAATCACTTAATGATAAACACTAGTTGGGAGGTGAAAGTTTCAAACTAATCATTGAGTGGCATGGAACTGTCTACTTCAGTTCTGATCCGTGGTGTTGGCAGACCTCAGAGCTGTGAGACTGTGTTTAAAATATTAATTTATTTATTTCAATCAGCAGCAGTAAAAAAAATAGTAAATAATAAGCAGCAGTCTAAGACTGTAGCTGCTTTAGTTTTTCCATAGATCTTCAAGCAGTAAGTCAAGAAATTCTGAAAAAGAACTACAGTAGTCTCAACTTCAGGTAGCCCTATAATACACTGATGCCTGTTGTACAGTACGTTACCGCCGGGACGATCGCCAGCATCATGGGTCCGAGGGCTGCTGGAACTGTGACTTTACTACAGAATTTACTAATATTAAAAACAGGGCCAGAGAGAGTTGAGGGGGTCATGGGAGGGAATGGTATTTGTTAACATAAGTAATATCAAAAAATAATTTATTGGAGAGCAACTCATGCATGCAATGATGGTCTATCTTCTGATTCATCCCACACAACAATTACCTTCTAACTTATTTTGATTACAAAACATTTATCTTATAAGCACTACAGGCTCAATTACAGCGTGTTGTAGTTACCGGGAAATGAATGTCAAAAAGCAGAATAAAATACATAAATATTTATTTATAACATCACAGTCTACAAGATATGAGGTCCGTCCCCTTTCACAACTGCCACTATCCAGCCTCTAATCCCAAATCCCTGTCATGTGAGGGTGGAACAGGAAGGGAGGATATATATAATATTAATATTAACATTAAAATTAATATTAAATGAAGGGAGGCCAGACAGGGTTGGATGCTGGAGAAAGTGAAAAAGGCCTGGAGGGAATTTACTAATACTAAAAACAGGGCCAGAGAAAGTTGAGGGGTCTTGGGAGAAAATGGTAATTGTTAACATTAATAATCCCACCAAAAAACAACAGCAACAGATTAAGTTATGAAGACCCACATTTTCTAAGCCCTTCAGTGATTTTGTATTGGAAATTGCACCAGAACTGCTGAGTGAAACAGCTATTTTATGCTGCCAAAGCCAGGGTACTAAAGTTTGTTATTCTGTGCATTACTAAACACTGGTTGCAGTCACGTAGCTTCATTTATGTCAACTTTGATGCCCTCCTCCTTCCATCACCCTCTTATTGCTTGCCAGTTAATGTGTTACCCCCCCCCCTAAAAAAGTCCCAAACCTCCTGAGCTCCTCCTCTCAATTACTGGCCTTGTGACTGCATTTGGGAAATTACACTTTGGTAGCACCTCACAATGCCTGTTTGACAGCCCACTTGACAGGCTTAAAAGAGATGTCACCAACTTGCTGTTCCCCACCCAGTCAGCTACACAGAAGATCTGAAACAAGTGATTGGTTCAAGACAGGGACAGACTATAGGGGACAAGCCGTGTGGGGGAGGTTTGCAAAACCTTATAAGGGATTACCTTCATTTAGTAAATTGACAGTCATATCTCTGTGGTTCCTTTTCATCTGTAAAGGGGGATGGTTGATATCTTTGTCCACAGTATACATTTCTCTCTACACTATTGTGATTACGGTACTCCTGTTTCTGTATTGTGGTGAATTTCCTGACAAAAAATAAATACTGTACATTATGCAAATTACTTCATAAGAAGACAGAGACAAACTGTGTGGTTTAGAAGAGCAGGGCATCAACTTTATAATCCACCTGCATACTGTAAGAACAGGTGTCGTGATCCAAGGATGGAGACCAAAATAACTGATAATTTGACCAGGTCTCCTAAATGGGACTTTAACTCCAAAATGACAGTCTCTCCCATGATATTATTTAAATGACTTGGTAGATTAGCACACATTGTATGCTTGTATGGCAGACATAACAGAAGATTTAGAAAAACTGAGTAAATCAGCATATTTTCTTGGAACAGCTATATTTTTCTAATTCAGTTAGTGTGTGTGTGTTTGTGTCTGTGTGTGTGTGTGTGTGTGTGTGTGTGTGTGTGTGTGTGTGTGTGTGTGTGTAAAACTTCCCATGGTTGACAAGCATCCTCAATCCCCAATGCTCCCCCAAGTACAGTGTGTAATTATAAAAAAAAAAAAAAATTCATGATAGTCTAGCAGACGCCCCCCATCCCACAGAAAACATTAGTAAAAAAATACTTTCATTGATTGACAAGCAGTCCCCAATCCCTGATGCTGCCCGAAGTACAGCCTGTAATTATTAAAAAAAACTTTCCCTGGTAGTAAAGCTGCCCCCCATCCCTGATCCCCGATAAAGAGTCAAGAATAGCTTGTAATTATTTTAAAAAACTTTCCCTGGTAGTCTAGGAGACTCCCTTGCCACCACCATCATTGATGACCCACAAAATATTAATTAAAAAAATAACACTTTCCCTGCTTGTCAGTTCATCTAATCCTCAATTAATTTAATTAGCTGTGTGAAAACTTAACTTCTTGCTGTAATCTGGGGGCATGAGTAGGGACAGGAAATATTCAGGGGCTTTCATATCTTATATTTCTTTTTAAGACCCACTTTGTAATAAAAATGTACTTACTATTAATATCACAGATTTTTCAATCATATATGTGGTATATGTGTGTGTGTGGGTGGGGGGCTTCCATCATGGTACAAGGGATAAATCAAACATCTTAGTTATAGAAATTGGTGCTGCCTCATGAAATAAATAATGTAACTGTGGTTCAATGCATTTCAATGGGTTTACTCTGTCAAATCTTGGCTAGTGATACTCTCAACACACTAATATAGAAATTATTGTTATTAGGCTGTTGGACTTTTTTATCATTCAATATACTTTATTAATCCTGATTGATATAAAATTGGTACAACAAACAGAGTACAGAACAATACAAGTTGTTAATAATTCAAAAATCAGTACATTAACAGGAGGGTGTGTATTCCAGCATAAAGTACACTCAATCCAATCAGGTTGTAGTTATAGTACAAATACTACCCACCCAACTACCCTCCCCACCGCCCCAACCATCTCTCTGTAGTAAAAATTATTTGGGATGACATTAAATATACTAAAAAAACAGAAAGGGTTCCAATGCCATGGACCTGGACAAAGATTAAAGTAGATTCAAGGGTTTCAAGAGTAGCAGTCCTTAAAGGGCAGACCTTAGATGTACCACAATAAATTTATTCTCACTATCACTCAGGGTTCGTTGTCAGTAAAGTGTATAGGGGATCCCAGATACACTTGTATTTGGCAAGTGAGTAGGACATACTAGCAATGGTACGCTATCCCTGTAGCACAAACAGGACTTCTTGGAACCATTCCTGATATGTAGGGGTGGTAGAATCACACCAATGGTGCAGAATAATCTTTTTGGCACAGGCTGATATTAGGGCTATATGTGGTTTCTGATTACCTAATAAAAATTTGGAGAAATTACCAAGTATACATATATCCAGTGCAGAGGCCTGATCAAGGCCCAAAAGAGGATCAAGACGATTTCTGATTTCCTCCCAGAAGGGCGTAACCTTATCACAATACCAAAGAATGTGAAGTAGAGAACCCCTAGCATCCTGACACTTAGTACAAATATATTGGGGGAGCCTGCCCATCTTGTATAGTTTAATGGGTGTATAAAATAAGTTATGCAAAATCTGAAACTGCATAAAGTGGTATCTATCCCATTTTATGTATTTGTAGACTCCTTTCCAAATGTGTCTCCAATCTCGAGGATGATCCTGCTGAGGAAGGGCCATATCCCTGTATAGAGAAATGGGTGCTCCTTATCAGCAAGTAGGACCTGAAGTTGTACATGAAAAAAAGAGGCTGCTTGGATAGTGGGATGGGATGATAATGGGCCAAAAAAAGTTCCATACTCATTGAGCCAGAGTCCACCTCCAAAATTACTTAAGAGCATGTGACACAGCTGGAAATATTTGAAGCTCATAGATATGGGCCATCCATGTTTCTGCTAGACTTCATGGAAATTAAGAACCTTGTTAGAGGACAAAAAGTCATCTACTAAGAGGGACTCCAATGTGGGCAAGGTAGACCTGGTCAACATTTTGCCAGCAATCTGAAAGTTCAAGTTAGCCAGTAGTGATTGTGTTGTGTCCTGAGAGGGGATTTAAGGATAGCAGCTGACATAGCTGATGATGGGCCGTAATGGAATATGCAATAGGGGTAGCATTCAAGGGGTGAGGATCTTTCTTATGGGGATATACAATTAAGAGTTGAGACATAGGCCCTGCTGTTGTGTCAGGAAGTCCTCTATATCAAGCCATTGGGGAGAATAACTTGGAAGAGAGGTATCTGGGACAGAACCAGGCCAGAGGGAAAGATGAGAACAGTGTATGGCAAAATAATACAGGTACATGTTGGGAACTTTTAAACCCCCAGCCTCTTTAGCTCTCATTAATTTAACTAATGATCTATGGGGAGGCTGCCCCCAGCTAGGGAAAGCAGGAGAAAAGCCTATTAATCTGGGTAAACCAACTTTTAGGGAGTTATAAGCTAAGCATAAGGTAGGGATATAAAATTCTAGGAAGGACATTCATTTTGAGAATGTTCACCCAGCCCCAGGGGGAAAGAGAAAGCAAAGACCAATGACTAAGATAACCTCATAGTCTTCAGGTGAAGCTACCTCTGGCTGCAAGCTGCAACACTGGACTTAAGATTTGCAAGAAAGTGAGTAGTGCTCACAACAGAGGGAGGTGAACTTTACAATTTACAATTGTCTTTGGTTTGAAGCAGATTCCTTAGGAAAGTTAATATTCTTCAGGTGGAGGATACTTCTAACTGAAGGGTGAAATAAGCAACTTAGAATTATCAGAAAGGGTAGTCTTTCAATCAACAGAGGGAGGTGGAGTTTGCTTTAATTGTTACAATTGTTAAGATTTTACTGTTTTCTGTGTTTCTGCCCTTCTGACTTGATTGGAGTTAGTGATTGACTGTTTGCATTGCAATATTTGTAATACTGTGAGTATTCACTGGGCTAAGAATTTGTCATAAGCCCTGAATTGAGAGCAGGTTACAGGCTGTGTATTGGACCCAGACAGTCCCTAGGGGGTGGAAACTGGCTTTTCTTTGTTTACCTCAGTGTGCCTTATAAGGCCAAGCCAGACTGTGTCAGGAAGTGCTTACATCACAGCTACTTTACAGCCAATAGCTCTGGAAGAATCTTACAGACCTTGATAAAAGTACTAATTTTAACAGGCTCATCAGATAACCTCATAGTCTTCAGGTGAAGCTACCTCTGGCTGCAAGCTGCAACACTGGACTTAAGATTTGCAAGAAAGTGAGTAGTGCTCACAACAGAGGGAGGTGAACTTTACAATTTACAATTGTCTTTGGTTTGGAGCAGATTCCTTAGGAAAGTTAATATTCTTCAGGTGGAGGATACTTCTAACTGAAGGGTGAAATAAGCAACTTAGAACTATCAGAAAAGGCAGTCTTTCAATCAACAGAGGGAGGTGGAGTTTGCTTTACTTGTGTTACAAGTGTTAAGTTTTCAGTGCAGGAAGAGTTTAAACCCACATAGGCTAAATACTGTTTTCTGTGTCTGCCTTCTGCACAGCTGACGTGTTTTGGGGCTGACTGTTTCAGAGCACAAGTCACCAGGCTCTTTTGGGGCTGGGGAGGTTTGCCTGTGTCTGACTTGGATGTTTGGATTTTTCTGTTTGATTAGCAGGGTATTTTCTCTGTCAAATTGGTTTGAAGCAGTATTACAAATTGTCGTGTATAGCATCTTGCTGACAGGAAGGCACTCATATCGCATCGGTAGGTCAGAGCATTTAGCTGATTGTTTCATGAGGGCACAGTTTAGGCTCCAACCCTTCCCACCCTCACCCCACCCACCCCGGAAATAGTTCATTTTATACCTGGGGTTCTGACATCATTTCAAGAGAGCAAGGTACACATCACTGTCATATCCTGTCTAGCACACTGCACTGACAATATAAGCAAACACATTATATTAATACATATATTTCTATATAACACACCAATCACACACACAAAAAAAAACTAAACAAGGTAGACAGTTATGTGGGGAGTAGTACAATGTAATGGCTGTGGGGCAGCAGTCTTCCGGGAGTCTTTCTGGAGGCTGAGATGCTGCCCTGTTTGCAGACAACTATCTGCCCTGACGGAGGAAATTGCCCATTTTTAGGCCGCTCTGGACAGTGGCAAGGGAACCTCCCCCATCCAGGGAGCACCACAGCCACCACCAATACCTCAGAGGTTGCGAAGAAAGCACAGCAGTTGGACCACAATGGGCTCAGGGAGGGTAAGGGTGGTGGAACAGAGGCACACCCAGTCAGTTGTTACACTCCACAATCCATACACCATTCTGGGGGAGCATAGTTCCCCTATGGATGCACCCGCAGAGGAGACTAAGGAGGGTGCAGACAACTGTCACAAGGGAGGCTCTCAGGAAGGAGGCAGAGGGCACAACAGGGAAAGAAAGCAGCTCCTGGTGGGGGACTCAATTATTAGGGGGATAGAACTGGGGGGAGCAGGGAAAACTGAAGTAAGGTGCCTGCCTGGTGCCATGGCTTGGAGGAACAGGAAGCGCATCCTTAGGATCATGAGAACAGTTGCACGGGAGTCTGAGCTGGACATCATTGTCCACCTAGGGAAAAATGACTTGGCTCATCATGAGATTAGAGCAGTGCAAAAGGACTTTGTAGAGTTGGGGAGGGGCTTAAGACAAGTAGCACACACAGTATCCTTCTCAGAAGTGCTGCCTGTCAGTGACATGAGTGAGGTGAGGGTACTTTGCACCATGCAGTTTAACAAATGGTTAAAAAAATGGTGTGGAGCACAGGGGTTTGGCTTCATTGGGGACTGGGGTTCCACCTCGAGGGACACCAGCCTATACTGGCAGGATGGTCTGCATCTGTCCAGGAAGGGAACAAGTCTTTTGGGCAATCGGTTTAAATGCTTCATTGGAAAGCCTTTAAACTAGTCAAGGGGGGAGGCACTGATAAGCAGAAGGAAAATCCCAGCCTCCCCCTACAAAACAGGGTACTAAATGAGAAAAAGACCAAGGTACAAAGGTCAGTGGGGGTTACCGCTACAGAAGGTAAAGCCATCAAAAAATGGAGAGTAATGAGTACCAATGCCCGTAGTCTGGGTAACAAACTTCCTGAATTAGTGGCCTTGATGGAGGAGGAAGATCTGGATATTGTGGCAGTCACAGAAACATGGTACACATAGAACCATGACTGGGATGTAAACATACCAGGATACACTATCTACAGGAGGGACAGGGAGGGTAAAAGAGGAGGAGGAGTAGCTCTCTACATAAGAGAAGAAATCAAAGCAACAGAACAAAAGGGTAAACAGGGAGGAGAAGAAGCACTGTGGGTCAATTTGGAGGCAGGCAATGGCACCACAATCCGCACAGGGTTGTATAGAACCCCCCTCTCAGGGAGGAAATGGACAAGAAAATAGAAAGTATACTTAGAATGGCAGATAAGGGGAGATATTGCTGATGGGTGATCTGAATATGCCAGATGTTAACTGGGAGTGCAGTTGCAGCACACTTCTAAGTGGGGTTATTCTGGATGCCCTACAGGGGCATGCCTTGAACAACTAGTATTGGAGCCCACTCGAGAGGGAGTAATCTTAGACCTGGTTCTCTCAAGCGGAGATGAGAGAGGATCACAGATGTAGAGTGGATAGCCATCTGGGAACTAGTGACCATCCGAACAGTATGGTTCACAATAAACACAGCAATAGAGTCAAGCCATACAAAGACAAAGGTACTGGATTTTAGGAGGGCTGACTTTGCCAAAATAGGTGAGTGCCTAAGGAATGCACTAGCAAATGGGCAGGAAGGAGGGTGGAAGAACAATGGGGAATAATAAAACTGCCATCACAGAGGTAACAAGCCTTTGTGTAAAGCAAATAAATAAATGAAACGAGGTAAGAAACCACTATGGTTCTCAGAGGAAGTGGCAGTGAAGGTTCAAGAGAAAAAGAAAGCATTCAGGAAGTACAAGGAATCACAGAAGGAACAGGACAGAGAACTGTATCAGTTAAAGCAAAAGGAAGCTGGAAAGGCAGTCAGAACTGCAAAGGCCCAAACCGAGGAAAAGATAGCCAACTCAGTTAAGAAGGGGGATAAAACCTTTTATAGGTACATCAGGAACAAAGGAAGACCAAGGGAGGGATAGTGAGGCTTAATAAAGGGGAGGGAGGGTGGGCAGAGGGTGACTGTGAAAAGGCAGAGATACTAAACAAATATTTTTGCTCAGTATTTACAAAGGAAGAGGGAGGTACCTAAAACAAACAGTAGAAACACTCTGGATACAGAAGTTGATACCAGCCATTTACAGAAGAAAGAGTTCTGAAAGAGCTCTTAAAACTGAAGGTGGACAAAGCAATGGGGCCTGATGGGATTCATCCCAGAATTCTAAAAGAACTAAGGATAGAACTAGTGACACCACTGACTACCCTCTTTAACAAATCATGGGAGGATGGGGTGGTACCTGAGGACTGGAGGAGGGCAGATGTGATTCCCCTTCACAAAAGTGGGAGCAAGGCAGAAGCAGGAAACTACTGACCTGTTAGTTTAACCTCAGTGGTAGGGAAAATGATGGAATCACTTCTGAAGGAAAGAATTGTTGCGTATCTAGAGGCCAGAGGGCACAGGACCCAAGGCAGCATGGATTCACAATGGAAGGTCATGCCAGACAAATCTGATAGATTTCTTTGACTGGGTGACCAAAGTAGTAGATCAGGGAGGGCTGTGGACATGGCCTACCTAGACTTTAGCAAGGCATTTGACACAGTCCCACAAAAGATTAATATACAAGTTAGCCAGCCTGGGAGTGGGTCCCAAGATGACAGCCTGGGTAAAAGGGTGGCTGGAGAATAGGACACAGAGGTAATAGTAAATGGAGTCCACTCTGAAAAGGGGTTTGAGTGGGTACCAAGAGGTTCAATATTAGGACGGTCCTCTTCAATGTCTTTATAAGCGACATTGCAGAGGGACTGGAAGGAAAAGTATGTCTCTTTGCAGATGACACAAAGATCTGCAACAGAGTTGATGCACAAGGTGGGGTGGAAAGGATGAGAAGGGACTTGGCAAGGTTAGAGGAATGGTCAAATGTATGGCAGCTTAGATTCAATGCTAAGAAGTGCAAGGTAATGCACCTGGAAAACAAAAACCCAGGAGAAGAGTACACAATGGGGTGTGAGATACTAACAAAAACAAAAATGGAAAGGGACCTGGGGGTAGTCATATAAGATGACCTAAAGGTGGGCAAGCAATGTGAGAGGGCAGCAAGGAGGGCTGGGGGGATACTGGGATGCATAGGGAGAGGCATCACCAGCAGAAAACAAGAAGTTATTAATCCTCTGTACAGACAGCTGGTGAGACCACATCTGGAGTACTGCGTGCAGTTCTGGAGACCCAATCTCCGCAAAGACATAGACAGGATGGAAGCTGTCCAGAGGAGGGCAACTAAAATGGTGCAGGGTCTGCACTGGAAGACATATGAAGTGAGACTATTATGTTAAAAGAGATGAGTCCTATTGTCATGTTAAGGATGGCTGAACTCATTCATATCTGACATTCAATAGAGGAGATTTCTCAGAATGGCCCTAAAATAATTAACTCATCACTCTGTAAATGAGGGTGAGAGAAGTAATGCTGATTAGAAACCTTACTAAGAGTTTCTATGCACTAGAACCACCCCTCTCCCATACTCAGTCAACTCTCCACACACAGTACATACTACAGTATGTATGACTTTTTGCTGGCTTCTTAATAATCTTTCAGTAAACTCCCTTGGCATACAGCCATATTTATTAACTTCAAATCTCTTTTAAAAAATAAAATTCTGAAAACAATATTTTTATAAAATTGTTGATTTTTTCCAATCTACTACCCCATTCTGTCACAAAAGTGAGGTAGATGGAGTGGGGGACTTAATTTAAATTAAAACTTTAAATCTCTTTCTCTGATGCTTCTGTCTATAAGGTACTTTCCAGTGGGATGTCTCCCAACATCTCAAGTCTTGAATAATGTAGTTATCCTTGGATCACAAGCCAAAAATTAATGTATACATTTAATGAGCTCAAGAAATGTGTACTGTTAATAATTTGAAACTTGTGTTTTCCACAACTTCACACCCCATCCCCTCATTGCTACAGTATTTGCTCACTGCCATGATCAAGGACGGGAAGGGAACAGGGTAGAGAGAACCCTAAAGAGGTCCTTTCTGCTACACAATGCTATAGTATGTTGCATCTTGTTGAGATAGTCCATACTTTTTAAATTTAAAATTTTTATATTTGCAGTTCTCACTGCCGGTGTAATTTAGCTGTTGCTACTGTAAGTGTGTGAGTGTGTGTGTGTGTGTGTGTGTTGGGGTGGGGAAAGAGGGTTAGAGAAACAGGAAAATTATCCCTTGCATTTTGGCATTGGCAATAATATAAATAGATTTGATCAGATAACATTTCCAAACTGCTTAAACTGTCATGCTCTTCTGTGCATATAGAAGACCTTTATTTAGGCTTACTGATATATAATATTTAAATCTCAGTGTATCTTCTTGTACAAAACCTATATTAATTTGTTGTTAGTTCACAAGCACCTCCTATTTTGTATGATTCCTCTCCATATTTAAGCTACAGTACACCAGCTCTTCAGCTTTCCTTGTAAGTGTGTTATGTTTTCTGTACTGATTCACTGAAATTATTGCAATAAGCGTCAAACATAGAAACATAGAATTTGATGACAGATAAGGAATGCTTGGCCCACCTAATCTGGCCCTTTCCTTACCTAATGGATAAGTTGCAGATCCTAGTTAACCAACAGCCTACTTCCTCCTACCCCCACTAGAATTGCCTTATGTCTGTTCCATGCATTCTTGAATTCCTCACTGTTTTTGACTCCACGACCTCCTCAGGAAGGCTGTTCCATGCATCCACAACCCTGTCTGTGAAAAAAATACTTCCTCACACTACCTCTGAGCCATCTCCCCTCTAGCTTCAAATTGTGCCCGCTTGTTCTTGCTCATCTCTTTTTCTGAAAGATGCTACCCTCTTGCACTTTGTTGATTCCCTTGAGGTACTTGAAAGTTTATATCATATCCCCCCTCTCCCTCCTTTCCTCGAGAGTATACATATCAAGCTCCTTTAGTCTCTCTTCGTATATCTTCTGGTGCAGATCTTGTACCATTTTAGTTGCCCTCCTCTGGACAGCCTCCATCCTGTCTATGTATTTGCTGAGATGGGGCCTCCAGAACTACATGTAGCTTGGCAGAAGACACCAGGAGGAAGGAGTGCTCTGTGTCTGGACTTCTCTACTGGGACTAAAGAAGTCATACTCTTGTACTTGGACCATTAATTTAGGGTAAAAAAACAAACTAACAAATGAAACAAAAAAAAATTAGTGTGTTTCTCTGAGTTAACTGAACTGAATGGTTATCTGAACAGTTATCTAGGTGTAAATCTCAGGTGATTGAAAGGGCTTGATAGCTGTGCAGTTTAAATTACTTGTAGAAAGATCTAGTAAATAGGGGGAGTGGCTTAGCTAGAAGGAATCTAAATTTAAAGACTGCCTTAGAAATATTGTGTTAGTAGCTTAGCAGAAGACAATAGGAGGAAGGAGTGCTGTGTGACTGGACTTCACTACTGGGACTATATTGCCCTCCTTCCTTCCCCTCCACCCTCCCACCCAAAGCTAGTTCTACTTTTATAGGCACAGGATTTGACTGACAACAGGAACTTCCTGTTTGGAAGCAGCAAGTGAGTGATCACAGAGTCACCAAAGACCCACCATAATAGAAAGGCAAGAGTAGCTCTCTGACCCCCCCAGCTGCTGGAGGTCTGCCTCTGAGCAAATAAGGGGTCTACTGAGAAATATAGGATGTTCTTGTCTCAGAACAGGATAATCAGGAGCTTAAAGGAAACAGAGGCAGAAAGTAAGTAGAGAGAAAGAAGGGAAAGAAAAAGAAAACAGAGGAAAGAGTAAGGATTCCAAACAACAGTTAAGGGGCCAGAAATAAGACATGATGGAAGTGATGCAGTGCAGTAGCTGTGGAGCAGCAGTCTTCCAGGACACATACTGGAGGAGGCGGTGTTGTCCTATCTGCAGGAACCTCTCTGGCTGAGGGAGAAGGCTGCTCATCTCCAGGCTGAGTTGTCCAGAATTTGTGGGACCTCCTCTTCCATCCAGGGACCACCAGTGCCACTGCTGTTGCCTCAGAGGTTGCCAAGAAAGAGGAGCGGTTGGACCACAGTGGGCTCAGGGAGTGGGAGGGTGGTGGAACAGAGGCACATCCCTCCAGTTGTACCTCTCCACAATTTCTATGCCATTCTGACAAAGTGTGGTTCCTCTATGGAGGAACCTGCAGTGGAGACCAAGGAGGGTGCTGGGAACCTCCACAAAGGAGACCCACAGGAGGGTGGCATGGGACCCCACAGGGGAAGGAGACAACACATGGTGGGGGACTCCATTGTTAGGAAGACAGAACTGGGGGAGGAAGGGGAGAGGGAGGTAAGGTGCCTGCCTGGTGCCACGGCTTTGGAGGGACAGGGAGCGAATCCTCATGGTTGCCAGAGCAGCTGCACAGGGGAGGGAGCTGGATGTCATTGTCCACCTAGGGACAAATGACCTGGTTAAGAAAGGGATTAGAGCAGTGCAGGAAGAGTTTGTGGAATTGTGGAGGGGCCTAAGACAAGTAGCACGCATGGTAACCTTCTCGGAGGTGCTGCCCATCTATGGCATAGAAGAGGCTAGGGTATTCCGCACCATGGGATTCAATCAGTGGTTGAAATACTGGTGCAGAGCTCTGGGATTTGGCTTCATTGGGGACTGGGGTCACTTGGAGTGATGCAAGCCTATAGTGGCATGATCGGATGCATCTGTCCTAGAGGGGAACCAGGATCCTAGGTGATAGGTTTAAATGCTTCATTGGCAAGCATTTAAACTAGCCAAGGGGAGAGGCACTGGAAAGGAGCAGGGAAATCCTAGCCCCCCCAAAAAATATCACAGTAGTAAGTGCAGTAAACACCAACATAGAGGCGGTGATAGGGAGAAGGGCAAGGGTAAATGGGGAAAGTGACAAAGGCAAGAAGGACAGAGAAGGGGCAAAAAGGAGTAAGGTCATCAGTAAATGGAGGGTAATGAGTACCAATGCCCATAGTCTGGGCAGCAAGCTCCCTGAGCTGGTGGCCTTGATGGAAGAGGGATGCCTGGATATTGTAGCAGTCATAGAAACATGGTACGCAGAGAACCATGACTGGGATGTTAACATACCAGGGTACATAACCTACAGGAGAGACAGGCATGGGAGAAGAGGAGGAGCAGTAGCTCTCTATGTAAAGGAAGGGATAAAAGCAACTGAACAAAAGAGTAAACAAGGAGGAGAGGAGGCACTGTGGGTCACCTTGGAGACTGGAAAGGGCACCACAATCTGCACAGGGGTTGTGTACAGACCCCCATGTCAGAGGAAGGGAATGGATAAGGATATGATAGAAGGCATTCTTAGGATGGCAGAGAAAGTGGAGATACTATTGATGGGAGACCTGAATATGTCAGATGTTAAATGGAGGACATTTGCTGCAGCCACATCCAAGAGCAGGGCCATTCTCGATGCCCTACAGGTGGCATGCCTCAGACAGCTAGTTTTGGAACCCACTCATGAGGGTGCAATCTTAGACTTCATACTCTCAAATGGGGGCAGTGAGTGGATCTCAGATCTAGAAGTGGGTTGCCATCTGGGAACAAATGACCATCAAACAGCGTGGTTCATGTTAAACTCAGCTACAGAGTCAAGCCATACAAAAGTGAGGTTACTGGACTTCAGGAGGGCTAACTTTGGCAAGATGGGAGAGTGCCTCAGAAAAGTACTAGCAAACAGGCTAGATGGAGTGGTGGAGCAACAATGGGGAATCATCAAAACTGCCATCACAGAGGCAACAAGCCTTTGTGTGAAGCAAATAAACAAATCAAAATGAAAGAAAAAGCTACTATGGTTCTCAAAAGAGGTGGCTGGGAAAGTCAGGGAGAAAAAGATAGCATTCAGGAAGTATGAGGAAACACAGAAGGAGCAGGACAGAGAACTGTACCAGTTAAGGTAGAAGGAAGCAGGAAGGGAAGTCAGAATAGCAAAGGCCCAAACTGAGGAAAAGATAGCCAACTCGGTTAAGAAGGGGATAAAACCTTTTATAGGTACATCAGAGAGTGTAGAAAGACAAAGGAAGGGATAGTGAAGCTGAAGAGAATGAATGGTGGGTGGGCAGAGGGGAACAGCGAAAAAGCAGGGATACTGAATGAATATTTCTGCTCAGTATTCACAAAAGAGGAGGGGGAAGTGCCTAATCCAATTAAAAGAAGCACTCTTGATAGGGGGGTAGATCCCAGCCCTTTCACAGAAGAAAGGGTTCTGCAAGAACTCCTAAAACTGAAGGTGGACTAAGCAATGGGGCCTGATGGAATTCACCCCAGAATTCTAAAAGAATTAAGTGGGGAAGTAGTGAAACCACTGACTAATCTTTTTAATAAATCATGGGAGCATAGTGTGGTACCCGAGGACTGGAGGAAGGCTGATGTGATTTCCCTTCACAAAAGTGGGATGGAGACAGAGGCAGGAAACTACAGACCTGTCAGTTTGACCTCTGTGGTAGGGAAATTGATGGAGTCACTTCAGAAGGAAAGAATAGTTGAGTACCTAGAGGCCAGTGGGGCACAGGACCCAAGGCAGCATGGGTCCACAGTGGGAAGGTCATGTCAGACGAATCTAATAGATTTCTTTGACTGGGTGACCAAAGTAGTAGATCAGGGAGGGGCTGTGGACATGGCCTACCTAGACTTTAGCAAGGCATTTGACACAGTCTCACACAAAAGATTAATAGTCAAATTAACCGGCCTGGGAGTGGGTCCCAGGGTGGTAGCCTGGGTAAAACATTGACTGGACAACAGGACACAGAAGGCAATTGTAAATTGAGTCCACTCTGAAGAAAGAGGGGTTACTAGTGGGGTAAGGCAGGGTTCAGTACTGGGTCCAGTCCTTTTTAATGTCTTTATAAAGGACATTGCAGAGGGACTGGAAGGAAAAGTATGCCTCTTTGCAGATGACACAAAGATCTGCAACTGGGTTGCTACACAAGGAGGCGTGGAAAGGATGAAAAGGGACTTGGCAAGCTTGGAGGAATGGTCAGAAGTATGGCAGCAAGGATTCAATGCAAAGAAGTGCAAAATAATGCATGTGGGAAACAAGAACCCAGGGGAAGATTACTCAATGGTGGGGGAGGTAGCAACAACAACAGAAAAAGAAAGGGACCTGGGGGTAATCATATCAGATGACCTTAAGGTTAGCAAGCAATGTGAGAAGGCAGTAGGGAGGGCTGGGGGTATACTGGGATACATAGGGAGAGGCATCACCAGCAGAAAACAGGAAGCTGTTATCCCTCTGTACAGACAGTTGGTGAGACCCCATCTGGAGTACTGTGTCCAGTTCTAGAGACCCCATCTCCACAAGGATATAGACAGGACAGAGGCAGTCCAGAGAAGGGCAACTAAAATGGTGCAGGGTCTGCAAGAGAAGCTGTATGAGGAGATACTAAAGGAGCTTAATATGCATACCCTTGAGGAAAGAAGGGAGACGGGGGACATGAGAGAAACTTTTAAGTACCTCAGTGGAATCAACAAAGTCCAAGTGGGTAGCATCTTTCAGAAAAAGAGATGTGCAAGAAAAAGTGGACACAATTTAAAGGTGGGGGGGGCAGTTCTGGGGCAATGTGAGAAAGTATTTTTTCACAGAGAGGGTAGTGGATGCATGGAACAGCCTTCCTGAGGAGGTTGTGGGGTCTAAAACTGTGGGAAAATTCAAAAATGCAAGGGACAGACATAAGGCAATTCTTGCGGGGGGGTAGGAAGAAATAGGCTGTTGGTTAACTAGGATCTGTGGCTTATCCTGTAGGTAGGGAAATGGGCAGGCTAAGTGGGCCAAGCGGTCCTTATCTGCTGTCAAAGTCTATGTTTCTATGTAGTACTCCAGATGGTGGTCTCACAAACTGTCTGTACAGTGGGATAACAACTTCCTGTTTTCTACTGGTGATGTCTCTCCCTATACTTCCCATCATCCCTCCAGCCCTCCTTACTGCCTTCTCATATTACTTACCCACCTTTAGGTCATCTGATATGACTATCCCCAGACCCCTTTACATTTTTGTTGTTGTTAGTGTCTCACCCCCATTGTGTACTCTTCCCCTGGGTTTTTGTTTCCTAGATGCATTACTTTGCACTTCTTTGCATTGAATCTAAGTAGTGGTGGTCGAAATGGGCTCAATCCAATCCGCAAAGTGATTTGTGGAGCAAAGACTGATTCACGGAGTGCTCCGCAACTCAAAGCGGAGTACTTCGTATTATAATGAGGAACGAGAAGTCCATTGGAAGCAATGACTTTGCATTACTCCACCTCCCCAGGCCACTACTCTGCCAAATTTAAGGCAAAGTGCATTGCAGGTAGTGCACTTCGCCTCACTACACCTTGTTTTTGAGCTCCAAAGGTTAATTTTGCAGTGATTCATGGGATTTTATGTCACATGGGCTCTATATTGATCTGCACAGCCTCAGTTCAGGGTAGTATGAGTCGGAAGGAGTAGGAGACAGTGTGCTCTGATAGCTGTCTGTGATAGGAATCTTGTAAAAGCTGTTCAAAAAACATTTTTGCTTTTCTGGGGGGGGGTCCAACTGCAGTTCATCGATTGTAGAAAACCCTCCTGTGCTCATATTATCGAGCATTTTTGTTTTTGTGTGGATTTCAAATGTTAATTTACAACATTGAGTGTGTGTGGTGAAAGACAGTGAAAGTGTGTTTTGGGGAGGGATGTATCTCTGGTGTAGGTAGATTTACTTTGGAGAAATAGTGATTTCTTTGTTTTTTGGTTATATTTTTGTTATATAACTGACTGTGTTAATGTACACACAGTAATATTGTCTGTAATAGTAGAAATGTTCTTGCTGTTTGTTGTGTGGATGTGGTGCATCAGTTCATAAGTTCAGGTTGTTTACATTGCAAATTTACAATATGTAACGTGGCATAGTACTGAACTTTTGCATTTGCAGTGCATTCCTCGTTCAGTATTGTACACAAACTGTTCTGTGTGTGAGTGTGTGTGCAGTGTTGTGTGCATCAAATAATACACCTTTTATTGTGCCAGAGACTAGTGTAATTGCAAGAGCAGCAGTGTGAACCTGCTATCCACTGCAGCTGCTTGATTTTGTACTGCGATCATGGTGTCTGTTCTTAATTTTGCTGCTTGTAGTGCTGTAAAAATCAGCACTGTCTGTATTCAGTACTCCCCCTACCCCCACATTCAAAAGTTATTTTTTACCAGATTGGATTGTTTTAGTGACCTCATCAGCAGCACTGGTTACTGAAGTTGTTTTAATTCTGTGACAGTCTCAGAGTAGTCTCTTATCTGTTGCTGAAGCCACTGTTGTTTATTTGGCTTCACATCCAGCATCCCTCCAATCAAAAGTGAACATATCAAAATCTGAATTTGGTTATAATATTTGTTGTTGATCCCCCAAAATGCCTGCAAAGAGACGTGCAAGCAAAGCTGTTTCTGGCCATGACAATGTTGGCAGTAAGATGGTCTGTGGGTGTGGTAGTAGTACACAGACGCAGAAGTGCATTGCTGATGTGAGGAAAGGTATTTCTCCTGCAATGTTTTTTGCAGCCCAATCAGTAGCCTCACTCATAGTTGGAGGAGATGATGTTTTCCCAGCCAGTGGTGTTAGTGTTACTGGTGTTTGTGGCAGTGGAGGTAGTATTAGTATTGTTATATCAAGTTCTAATTCCGACCAGTGTACCGTATCCAAAAATATTGCATGTGAAGCAATGCAAGTGAGTGGCAATGTAGATGATGTCATACTTCCCAGTAACATCCCAGTAACTGAACCTCAGCATTCTGATGATCATGTCAATGATAGCATACAATGTGATATTCCATTCACTGCGGCACTTAATGTCACGCATTTTCCATGCAGTAATTCACAGTGTGGTGAAAAAATATCAGGTGATTCAGAGTGTTTCTATTGTTTGGTTTAGGTACCCCCATCCTGTTCTTTTGTGAATACTGAGCAGAAGTATTCATTCAGTATCTCTGCTTTTTCACTGTCACCCTCTGCCCACATTCCCTCCCATTTATTAAGCCTCAGTATCCCTCCATTGGTCTTTCTTCACCCCCTAATGTATCTATAAGAGGTTTCATCCCTCTTCTTAACAGAGTTGGCTATCTTTTTCTCAGTTTGGGCCTTTGCTATTCTGACTGCCTTCCCTGCCTCCTTCTGCTTTAACTGATATAGTTCTCTGTCCTGCTCCTTCTGTGTTTCCTTATATTTCCTGAATGCTGTCCTTTTCTCCTTAACCTTCCCTGCCACAGTGGCTTTTTCCTTCATTTGGTTTTGATGATTTGCTTTACATGAAGGCTTGTTGCCTCTGTGATGGCAGTTCTGATTTCTTCCCACTGTTCTTCCACCCCTCCTTCTTGTCAGTTTGCTAGTGCTTTTCTGAGGCACTCTCCCAATTTGCCAAAGTCAGGCTTTCTACAGTTCAACACCCTTGCTTTTGTATGACTTGACTCTACAGCTGTGACTATTGTGAACCACACTGTTGGTTGCTTGTTCCCAGATGGCAACTCACTTCTAAATCTGAGATACTGTCTCCATCCTCATTTGATAGTACCATGTCTAAGATAGCTCCCTCCCTAATGAGTTCCAACACTAGCTGTCTGAGGCATGCCCCTTGTAGGGCATCGAGAATGACCCTGCTCTTGGATTTAGCTGCAGTAAAGGTGCTCCAGTTAACATCTGGCATATTCAGGTCCACCATCAACAATATCTTTCCTTTCTTCTGCCATTCTAAGGATTCATTCTATCATTTTCTTGCCCATTGCCTCCCCTGAGACAGGGGTCTGTAAACAACCTCCATGCAGATTGTGGTGCCATTTCATGTCTCCAGAGTGACCCACAGTGCTGCCTCCCCTCCCTGTTTACCCTTTAGTTCTGTTGCTTTGATTCCTTCCCTTATATAGAGAGCTCCTCCTCCTACTACTACTTTTTTTACCCTCCTTGTCCCTCCTGTAGATTGTGTACCCTGGTATGTTGACATCCCAGTCATGGTTCTCCATGTACAGTAGCAGCCACAGATACTGCCAGTTATTTCCTGAAATTTCTGTGATATTTCCAGAAATATCTCATGTTTTCTCCATTTCCACAGTAGGGGCAGCAGAGAGAAATTCTTTAGAAATTTTGTGAAATATCTGGAAATACCTGGCAATGTCTGTGGCTACTGCTGTACCATGCTTCTGTGAGTGCCACTATATCCATATTTTCCATCAAGGCAACTAGTTCAGGGAGCTTGTTACCCAGACTATAGACATTGGTACTCATTGCCCTCCATTTTTTGATGGCCTTACCCCTTTTAGGCACATCCCTGTCCTTGCTGCCTTTGTCTGTTTCTGGATTTACCCCTGTCCTGATCCCTATTGATTTCTCTACCTTTCTGTCTACTTCACTAACTACCCTGTTTTTTTTCAGGGGGGCTGGGATTTCCCTGCTTCTCTTCAGTGCCCCCCCCCCTTGGCTAGTTTAAATGCTTGCCAATGTGTTTTTGAATTTAGTAAAGCCCTGACTTAGTGAGCTACTAAAAATGCTGCCATTAGGCTAAATAACATAGAGATACATAGATACAGAGAAATATATAGCCTAAATTGTTTAATTTCTTGATTTCAGACATATCTTTACTGGGATGGTTGAAAGAACAATAGGAAGTTCAGTACTAAATAAAGCACAAGAGATAAAAGATATGCCATTTCTGTACTACTCTATATTTTATCCAAGCCATTATAAAAATGGACTAAGGTGCAATCCCTCATTCAACCCATGGGTTGAATGAGAAATTAGAATACATTTAACAACTAAGTTAGAGTGTTACCAAATATAAGAACCCATATTGCAATTATGATCTCAGGCAAGCAGTGCAATATTAAAATTGCATGATTTAATGCTTCACATAACTCTTCTATTTCCAAGTCAAGGACGGATGTGCTCATTTTTGTGGGGGGTGAAAAGGGGAAAATACTGATGGCAAAAAGATGATAAAAATGTCTCCCAAATACTACCGCTATTTGAGATGAAGCAGAAACTAAAACATTTTTATAAATAAATAAAATAATAATAATAAATTGTTAGTAGTAATAGTAAAGAGATCAGTCTGTCTGACTGCTGCAGGCTCCAAAGCTGTGAATGTAGATTGTCTCAGGGTGAGAGGCTGCTTGTTGCACTTGGGAAATCCATTTATTATATCCTCCACTCCACCCAGCAGAGACACAGCTTTTACAGGAGCTTCTCTAAGCTGCAATGCACAAGGCATGGGGGAGGGCGAGCACTCACTCAGTACTGAGGCAAAGGCAGCACAGATCTAAGGTTGTATATCAGAGGTACTATTATTGGGCTTTCAAATATAAAGGAGTGAGTGCTGTGCATTAAAACAGAAAAAAATAAAATATGTATCTGTTTTGACAGGAAAAGATACATAAGCTGGTTGAATTGTTTGTACCCATTCTCTTAATTACCCATGCATCTGCCTAGTGGCTGATTCTCTGCCTACTGAGTATTATGGTGCCTTTATTGTGTCTCAAATGATCACACTACTGCTTTTGTATTTGCCTATTTTAGTTTATTACCCAGTATAATTAAGTCAAACTTGATATCATTGACAAGATGCCTTCCAATGTCATTACTACATGTGTGTATGACCACCACTGAATTATTCCCTACATTTTTTAAGATTTTTTTTTGTATCTATTTATACATAGTAGGAGTCAGTGTACTGATTGATCTGGTGAGGGTTAAAACATAAACAATGAGCATGTCACATTAAGTTTACTGGCCATGGAGGGCTGCCGGGATGAGCTGGTCACGATCAACTGATGATCCAAGGAGGATATAAAGAATATTTTAGACCCTCAAGCTTAAACAGATGCATTTGCCTTGCCTAAATCTATATTTATAATTGGTATAGGAGTGCCAGTCTTTGTCTGCCCAATGTTAACTACAGACCTTAAGTAAATATTGTTCAAGCCCCAACCCCTCCGGAAATATAGTGCCATACAGTATGTTAAATCTGTGATGCCCAGTGTTGACAATAGAACTTAATTAAATATTGTTCAACCCCCACCTCTCTTGCCCAAAATACAGTCCCATGTTTGCAGACTACACTGAAGACATGGGCAACCTAGAATGATTTCTTTAAGGTGTCAAAATTCATTGAAAGATTCTGAATAAACTTGATACTTATAATGACTAGGTATACACAGCATGTCATTAGTACTAGTCCTGAGTGACACTAAAACAAGCATAAGGAAACTACTAGGATAAAGTATGTTTTACCTAAGTACTGAATGTTTACAGCTGTAAAGGCATGCACTAAAGAAGGAAACAATGGTGGAGATTTGGCAACCTGTTCCAAATCCCGACTTCACATCCATGCTATCAGGCATTACATAGCCAACTGAACATTTTCTAAAGCAAATTTCTCAATAGAATCACAGATATACTGTATATCTTCACACATATAATAAATCCATAAAGTGGAAGCTCTCCAAACAGTGGCAATGGGGAAACATACAGTAGAAGTACTAAGTTAAATGAAGGTGTATAATGAGGTGCATGGAGGCTGGCCATTTATCACCTGGTGACAAGCCAAGAAGAGTCAGGGTGAGCAGAAAACAGGAACAGAAGCATTCTCCATGCTGCTTGTAATTAACAGACCAAAGAGAACACCACACTCTCCAGCTATAATCCTGGACACAATAACATTCAGAGGCTGTTTTGTTTAAAAAATATATACATTTATTAAGAAATCAACATCCAGGTACACACTGTAGAATCCATGCATCAAGCACCACTCCAGCACCCGGGATTCTACACTGCATACTTGGATGTTGATATTTGAATAAATGAGTATATATATTTTGCCAAAGGGAGCTCTGAATGTTATTGAATCCAGGATTGTAACTGTTGACTGCGGGGTTCACTTTGGAATGTGCATTCATGTAACAGTGGCTAGCTTCACCTTCCCTAGCACCAGGTTCATTATTGGCTGTGCAGTGCACATGGCTTTTGTAGTGTTTCTGCTTGCAATTAAGGCTACTGCATACAAGAAAAGGAGGAGGGAAGGAACCACAGAAAGGACCTGCAGCCACCCAGAGCCCAGGATGAGCCCTCCATGTGGCTGAATGGGAGATGATGGCAGTTAATAACTAGACTTGTGAAAGCACACAGACAGGCTGGGGTCTGCATTCCCACACCTGGTGACTTTCTTCTTCAGAAACGAACAGCAGCACAAAAACAGAAGCTAGAATTCATGAAAAAAGTACATTAATAAATTACTGCTGTGACAACAAGAGTAGGGGTGCTTTTACACCACTTCATCTTGTTGGCTATAATGCATTCTCTGAAAATAGCAATGGTCTGCAATACTCTTTTTGGCATCCACAACTTACTAACTATATTATGTAATTTATAATTTTTTCCTGAAATATTTTCAGGACTGAGCATAACGAGCAAAATTTACAATTATTTACAATGCTCCCCATCACATTTACTCGTGCTTCTCATTAGCAGTGGTTTGCAGTAAAGCTGAAAAATATTACATTCACATGTATTTGAAGATTTATTTTTCTATGTAGTTCACACTGATTACAGGGTACTATCTGAGCTCATGGAACATGCAGGGAAAAAGTGCATGGGTGTTCAGCATATTGATTACCAGACCACATCATAGGGTACCTGGGATTGACTGTATTATCCTTTCCTAAGTATGTGCATTTAGGAGATCACAATAAAGCCAGGTCCACCTTTCAAAATGTGTTTGGCATCTTGATCTAATGAGGTCTGGCTACTTCTTGCAACTGGTGGTGGATCACAATCAGCAGGAGCCCTGGTAGCTTGGGTCAATGTGAGAGGTAACCCAAAATCTGGGGAACTGGATTTGAATTGAAATTACATGTCACCTTCTGGAGCAGTTTGATATAGGAGGCTTGGGACATGTGGACAATAAAGATGATGAACTGAATGTGAATGTGACATTTTTGAAGTGTTGCAAACTGGCTCATTTTAAACCAGAAAGGTGTTAGTGTCTCTGGCAATATGAAATGAAAGAGACTACTTTTTTGTTGTGTGTAAATGAGTTGTCAATCAGACTTCAGTTAAAAATGAACACAGTGGGTGCTGCTACTCATCATGCCTAACTCAGTTTTTTTAGTGTCTCTGTCATTTATTATGGATATAAACAGCTTTCTTTTTTAAATCTCTCTGACGTGGCTGTAAACAATGAACAGTCAACCAAGAGGAGCACAACTGAGGATTAAAACTAAGTATTCACAGTTCTCTCAGAAACTTTCAATTGTACTTCTCCGTGGCAGTAACAGGGCCGACTGATACATATAGCGTTTTCATTTGTTATCACTGTAAAATTTATTTTTGGTTTGTTTGATTCCCATGACATTTCCTCTACACACTGTTTGATAATGCACAAGATACATCCTTTGCATGCAAACGAAATACTGTTGGTCAATGTTTTCTGTTTCCCTGTTTATTTTCACAGTGATGCAGTAAGGTACTGTATGTAATTTTACAGAATGAAATAATGCACAAGGTAGAGATACAGACAATTAATTATCTGAGGGTCCTGTTTTTTATTTTTACTTATCCTATCCAGTCAGTCTTGAAATCTGCAGAGAATACACTGTGGAGGTCATCCCGGTCCAAACTGGGATAAGGGAAGACATTTAAAATCCAGTATCCACACTATAATTAATAAGCTATAGAAGCTATAATGAGCTTTACAGGTTTGTCTCATCCATTACATGCCCTGCATGCAGTCCCAAACAGATCAAAGTAGAAAGTATAATACAACAATGACATTCACAACTAAAAAAATAAAAAAGATAAAAAATGGGCCAAATAGAACATCACACTGCCAGCAAATACTGTAGTGCATAGACCCCTCAAATGGCTGGCAAAGGTCTTAGTCAGGATGTGAAAAAACAACACACAGGTGTGGGCTCCCACTATAGAATCCAGCACAGTAACTAAAGAATCTTAAAATACAAAAGAAGAAAAAAAAGCTTGACTAGGTAACATCTTTTTACTTCTGCATCTCCATACCTACGAAAATAATATCTGAAGACTACATATTCAAACACTGACAGCCCAAACAAGGAACATTTACCATTGATCATTAGGTTAATTTTAATGTGGACTAAGGAGACACCTGCTGGAAAATTTTTACATAGCAGGTTCAATTAACTAGTAAAATAAGACAGGAAATAAGTTTAAAAATGCATAGAAGTAGTATTAAAAATGTGTTTATTAAATAAATAGTCCCTATGTTTTAAAGGCTGTTCCAGCTGCTTTTGCTCCTCCCCACAGAGCAACTGTAATCTGTTGCTGCCCTCCTGACACACACACACACACACTCAGAGAGTTCAGCAACAAATGTATTATAAAGATCTCATGGCAGTAATGTTTTCACGTCTGTCTCCTTTCTGCATGAGTGGTAATTTTTTTATTTTCTAGCCATCGGAAGATGCTTCTGTTAAGCACGCAATTGACCTTGCATGACCACAGGATCGACGATGCTTAAGCCTAAGTCCCGAGGTAAATTATTTCTTTAGTTTTGCTTTAAAGCAGTATATTTAGCTATTATGGGGATGCTGTGGTAGGAGGTAGTCGCTTTATGCCGTTCTTTGAAATGTGCTTCATAGTATGAAGCGAAAACAATTGACCGTTTCCTTTTGGTTCACCAGTATTGCAGAAGTGCGGTCGGGAACAGTGCCACCTGGTGGATTTTACCAGCTGAAAGGTATTTTCATCAAATCAAGTCCCAAATGCCGCATACCTCGCCGCGTACCACCTACTCACATTACACCAACCACCGCTACAGCTACCGCTTAGATCACATCACCAGCAGTGCCCCATTGCTAATGCTGATGCTAGAACAGCATTATACCTCAGTAACAGTTAACTTTTTGGTGATCACCACTATAGGTGTATAAGGACTCTCTAATTAAAGTCTCCAAATACAACCCATCCTCCAGCTGAATATCATCCTTAAGTATATCAGCCGTGTCCTTAAGGTATGACCTTAACTGACTAACAAATGGTCTTATATGCTGATTGACAAACCTAGATAATGACTCAGTAAGCATCCCAACACCACTTACTATTGGCTAGCATGGTGGATTTATCAAAGTATGATGCATATTAGAAAGGGTATATATTGTGTGTTTCACTGGAAGGATATGTTGTTAGAAGAAATTTATTTGTATTCCCATCAATTTTCCCTTTATGAAAGGCCTATCAAATCAGTTTATCTATGATCCATTTAAATTCTCTTGTAAAATCATAAACCAATTTCTTATAAAATGAATCATTAGCAAGCTGTCCCAAAACTTCTGCAGTGTGAAAATTATTCACATTTTGTAACACACCACTACCACCTTTGTCAGCCCATTTTATTATCGTTTCCCTCTCTGATAGTTCATAAAAGCTTCACATTTGCCACTTCATCAGATTTTGTTATCTTAACTGTAGTGAGTTTTCAGAAAGTGTCATTAGTCAGAGTCACATAGTTTCTGGAATGTTACAATTGCTGATGTTGGCTGTGGGTGGACTTTTAACTTCTTTCTGAATGTTGCAATAGCAGTGCCAGAGTTAATAGACTGTGGGCCCAAATCTTAAAGCTCCTGTAATGGTGCAAGGGGCTTGCACCACAAGGAAAGTCACAAAGTGCCCCTTCCACCAAAAGATGCACTGGGAGCAATTCTCATACTCAGATTGTGGCAACCGCAGGCTATGTGCATCAAAAGGGGCTTACACCAACCATGTGGCACACAATAGGCTGTGGCATGGTGCTAGGGGGCTTGCAGCAGACATAGATGCCAAATCCTCTAATTCAGGGTTAAAACACTCCCAGATAGCAGATGTCTAAGTACCGTTAGGCCAGCCAAGGCTAGTCTAAGGGTACTTAGAAATTTACCCTCCAGGAGTGTTGAGAAAACTGCACCAATGTGCCATGGTTCTCCCACCCCAGCCTGATCCTACTTTTATTGAATTAAACAGGTCCCTGGTGGTCTAGCACCCCCCCACCCAATCTCTGTAGCATTAAAATATTTCCTGGTTGACTAGTGGCCCCATCACCCAATCCCCATATCATACAAATATTCCCTGGTGGTCTAGTGGCCCCCCTAACTGATCCCTGTATAAGTAAACTTTAGAAAATGGTAAGAATGGATTCTCCTTTCTGATTGGCAGAAAGCAGCTCCAACCTGGGCATTTATTTTTCAATAGATGCCCAGGTAAAAACAAGTACCAGTCCAAATGCCACTTCACCAGGTACTCTTCTATACTGGTGCCCAGCCTGCTTTCTCATTGGCTGAAAGCACCAGTTGGAAATTTCAAATCCCCTCCATGTTTTTCTCTCACTTAGCGAGAGCTACTACCCGCCAACACTCCTTACTTCAGTCAGTGGCAGCAAAAAAAAAAAGCCCACACTCCGGATAGTTCACGGTCGGGAAGAGTGATAAAATACTGAATTCACAAAGCCGTGTTCTTTTACAACAGCATCCTCTCGGCCGCACTTCTACTGCAATACTGGTGGACAAAGGAAGCGGTCAATTGTTTTCGCCATACTATGAAGCACATTTCAAAGAACGGCATAAAGTGACTACCTCCTACCAGCATCCCCATAATAGCTAAATATCCTGCTTTAAAGCAAAACTAAAGAAATAATTTACCTCAGGGCTTGAAGCTTAAGCATCGTCGATCCTGTGGTCACGCAAGGTCAGTCGTGCGCTTAACAGAAGCATCTTCCGACGGCTAGAAAATAAAAAAATTACCACTCATGCAGAAAGGAGACAGACGTGAAAACATTACTGCCATGAGATCTTTATAATACATTTGTTGCTGAACTCTGTGAGTGTGTGTGTGTGTGTCAGGAGGGCAGCAATAGATTACAGTTGCTCTGTGGGGAGGAGCAAAAGCAGCTGGAACAGCCTTTAAAACATAGGGACTATTTATTTAATAAACACATTTTTTAATACTACTTCTATGCATTTTTAAACTTATTTCCTGTCTTATTTTACTAGTTAATTTAAATTTACTAAGATTCCCATTTTCTAAGTGCAATAATACCCTCCAGGGTGGGCATTATTGAGAAATACCAGACCTTCCAGGGGCAATAAGGCCCTCTGCCTGGGGCGTTGGGCATCATTACACCCTTGGGCGGTCTGGTATTTCTCAATAATGCCCACCCTGTCTGGTATTATTGCTTACATAGGTTCCCATTTGCTGTAGCAAACTCCCCCATCCCGATATGCCTGAATAGTAATATAGCCTATCTTTGGTGGTCTAGTGGACCCCTTCCCTATCCCCAATTGGCCCATATAATTACATATTATTTTTCCATTGTCTTCTAGTGAACCCCCACCCCACCAGTCCAAAAGACAGTGCCCCACTACCCCATTCCCCCTGTCCTAATCTCCAAGTCATCGACTGGTACAGCCCTCTTCTCACAACAGAAGTTAAAAATGGGTTTCCTCCCATAGTGATTCAATTCAAAGTAAGGTGGGGGCCAAAGTATGAATAGTCAATATCCAGAAAATGAGATGATTGGCCAGTCCAAGAAAATTTCAATTATAAATATGATTTATTATTATTATATCACATAGCAATGAACCCCTTCATGCCCAATGTTTTGCCAGCTCGGCAACATCAGGGAGGTGGAACTGTGTTATTCTTTTTCACTTCTCTTTTGTTGTAAAGTTTTTGTTGTGGCAGTTAAAAACCTAATTGGTAAATGTGAGTCACTTAAACAAAGGGCACTGAGGGTAGAATGGCATAATTAATGAAGAGGAACTAATTTAAAAAAAAAATAGCATTCTGAAAGAAAGAAGTGAAACTGAGAACACTCCAAACTGATATATTCTCCAAATGGCAGAACTAGTGTTAACAAACAACTACTTCAGAATTGACAATAGCTACTACTGGCAATGTAAAGGCTCAGCTATGTGGTCATACAAGGCCTCAAGCAATGGCAGTATATTTATGGATTAATTTGAATCAAATATGTATTTAATGAGGAAAATATCTATCAAACAACACAATATGTTGGAAGAGATTTGTCAATGACTGACTTTGTATATGGAAAGGAACAGAGGCTGAGTTACAAAGTTTCTACACCTATGTGAATAACCAAACAGAATACATTAAATTTGTAATGACATATGATGAGACAATAGTTAATGTTTTGGACCTTAATATTCAAAAAAGAGAGGTAAAGCTAGAAACGAGAGTATACCAAAAAACAACAGATAGGAATGTCCTTTTGCATGCAAAACATTTCCATAAACCAAATGTAATTGAAAATATCCCATATGGCCAACTTGTTAGGGTCAAAAGAAATTGTACAACTGAATACGATTACAATCAAGCAGCTGGTGACCTGGAGAAATGTTTCAGGGTAAGAGATTATAGATAAGGTACAGTGGAACCTGTCAGATGAAGAGGTGATGCTGCAATTAGAGTAGAATTACTAAAATCTTTCCCAAAAGAAGATATAGCTAAAGATAAGATCACAATATCAATTGATTATTCAGACCATTTTGGCACAATAAAATCATACATTAGCAAACACTGGAGAATGTTGAGGTCTAATGTGTTAGGGGAGGAAGCTTTCAATGAAAAAACATTAATAACAGTGAACAAAGTTAAGTCACTAGGAGGCAGATTGTGTCATGCTATATACCACAGCCCAGAAGGAAAACATGAAATGACTGAGGGAATAAACAAAATCACTGGTAATTACCCATTCAGGCATTATCAAAATTGTAATTGTACAAGAAAAAGCAAAAACAGTGTACAACCCATATGGGGATGACCACCTAGAAATTAAGCAATTTATAGCCTGCCAAACTGAACAAGTGATATACCTACTAAAATGCCCTTGTGACTTACCTTAAATTGGACCAACATCCCAGTGCTTAAAATGGTTCCATGTGATAACGGCAATTGCAGAAATGTGATCACTGTTAGGGCGAATGTACACCACTGAAAATCAGTTTCGGTGATGTACACTAGTGGTGCACAGCAAAAGGGTGCTGGAGACTTGGATTTTCTTATTTATGTAGGGGGGGCATGCCACCTGCAGCCCTCCATGGAGGGCTTTGCCCCCCGCACCCCCTTACTAAAGGATTCTCAACTCCAGGGCGGGTGCATGTCGGGGGGTGCTAAACAAAAAAATAAATAAAATCCAGGACCAGTGCAAAAAAAAAGAAAAGAACACACCCAGAACTGAACTGGCACCCTCCCAACCCTAGCCTGCCACCAACCCAACATATCACATGGCCAGCTCAGCAGCCCACTGCAGTGCTACACCCCACAAACCTTCCCTCGCCTTCCACCCATCGCATGGCATGGCCCCCCCCAAACAAGTGTACATATAGCGACATCCTGTCACTATATTCACTGACCCCCCATCTGGTCACCCTCCCTGCCTGGTAGCCCTGTGCACAGGTGCCATGATTGAGTCACCCTTTTTGAAACTGCTCAATCGCAGTTGCCATTATCACAGGCGACCCTTAAATTTATGTCTCAATGGAGCGTGGCTTGGACGCCAGAAGAAATAGCCACCTGAAATCGCAGCTTAAACCCCAGCTAAGCCAATTCTTAAAATAATATCGGCATACAGGGACAACTCTCTCCAAAAAATAGCCCCAGCACGCTTCTGAAGCCACCAGGGCCTGCTCGATGTGGTAATTTTTTGCGATCGGAATACAGCTAAATGACTACTACCGCCAGTCCTCCACGTGACCCGATCAGGCTTCAAGTAGGCCGTGCACCCTTTATGCTCGGGGGAGCCAGTGCTTACACTGAAGTTTATGCCGGTGCCCAGATCAATACCTCCCCTCCTCACAAACCACGAAGCACTGTTTCTCAACAGAGACAAATAGCAGGCTGAGCCGAGTTTTACCTGCACAACTCTTCCCTGCTGAATTCACTACCACAGTCTCCAAGAGGCTCACCCATCATGGCCTCAGAGCCCTCTGCGCACTCACCTGATCTCCATATCACATCCTTGTTGGAAACCCTGCTCTCAAGCGTCGACTATTTACTGACCACCCTAGCTGGTACTGTTGATGAGGTGCACATTTTAAATGATAAAGGTGAACGTGGTGGAGCAGAAGACTGAGAGTCTAGAGTTGAGCTAAGCCAAAATCCTGCAGCTCTTCCAGGACCTTGAGAGAAAGCTAGCTATCTTGTGGCAGAGAGCTGAGGATCAAGAAAACCACAGCAGGCAGAACAACATAAGAATACTGGGTATTCCTGAAGGATTAGAAGGAGCTAACATTGAACACTTTGTGAATGATGAACTCCCCAAGATGCTGAGGGATAGGTGGCATGGTCCACTAGAGGTTGAAAGGGCACATTGGGTTCCTGGAGGCCCCTGACTGACAAACTCAACCCCACGGCCAATAACTGCCTACCTCCTTAAATACACCACAAAAGAGCGAGTATTGAGAGCTGCCAGGGATTTGGGAGAGATGACATGGTGGGGTGTAAAAATATCTTTCTTGACTATAGCAGTGGCTTGGAGGAAGGCCTTTGCTCCCATTAAAAAGTTCTTGGCCCAGCACAGCTTCAAATATGGGTTTCATCAGCTCACTTACCTATCAGTATTCAAAGAGGGGAAGGAAACAATAGCAGAATCTGCCCGAGAGGTGGAAATCTGGATCTCTGAACACTGGCCACGACTGTCCCTGAAAACCCCATCTCCCAGGAAACTTTGGTATCCTGATAAGGACAGAAGGAACCAATCTTCTAGCAGCAACATTCAGAGGGATCACAATAAAGGTCAGACGACTCCCTCAGTAAATGGATCCCCCAGTCTTCCTTGACCTCGACAAGCTGAAACAGAGAGCTTTGGAAGGGCAGTCTCTCTTCCAAGAGTGCCTGGCATCACCTCCTCCATAAAGCCACCACGGGATACTGGCTCTTTACCCAGGATAAGGTATCGGTCCAACAGGGACTCAGATTCTGTTGGGAGACAAGAAATGGTGCCTCCTGCGAAGTTAACAAAAGATGAATCTTCCTACAAATTGCAGCCTGACCCAGATGATATTCATGATGAGACTCTAATGGAAGCAATAGAAATGGGATCCTGGACTGACTCCCTGCCAGAAACAAAAGATCTTCTAGGCACTGCTACTCTTCCTATCAAACCAAGAACAATGTCTTTCATGGGGGCTCTGACAAAGGACCTGCAGAACACAACTACAGGATCTCTCCTAGATACCATCATTTCCCCACCAGACTGAGCATGACAAGTGACTTTTTATTATTCTTACATGTCCCTACATGTTGCTGGGTGCTAGCTCCCCCCCAATGATCTTCTGAGTATAACATAACTGGGGGTTGGGATATGTTCCTGTAGAAATGAGAACAGGTCATGGAGGCTCTGGGAGCTACTCTTTTTTTTTTTTTTCCCTTTTCAATCATTGATTATCTTACTGTATAATCTTTTTACTAGAGAGGATTCACATTTAGGTTCTTGAGTCTTGCCTGGATCTCCCAGCTCAACTATTGGGGTGGTGAAGACATGATCTCTGTCCAGGGGTTCGCCCCCACCTCATTACCAATGGCTTCGACCTAAGGGACCCCTCTCAGGATGTATCTACCCACATTGTCAGGGAAGAGGGATTCAGAGTAACAGGCATGTCTAGGCCTTGCATAGACTGGATGTTAAAGATGGATGATTACAACCCTTGCTCCCCTACCCCCACCCTCAGACTTGGATGCCCCATCCAATTTTTATTTTGGGTGGTATGTAGGATTCAGAACTGACTAGGTAAGGCTGGGGCATGAGCTACAAGATGCTGAGTGGCTTGATTCCTCTCTCCCTTACTTAAGTGTTTGGCTAGCACGGCGGAGTGCTTACCCCTGCATTTGGCATGGGAACAGCACCATTGTGCATACTCCAATCCTCATTAGCTTATTGCTTGTTCTTTTTATACATATCGTACAGAGTATTTGTAGCTCATAGGAAATCATTTACATCAATGTTTAACCTACAGATTAGTGGGTACCTTCAAAAATTGTATAATATTTGTTGGTTTAGAGTATGTTACATTCACCTATATCTGTGTTTGTTTTTTCTCCCTGATCACTAGGTCTTCTGTGTTGTATCTTCTCTTGCAAATCTTCCTGATTTCTCTTCTGTCAAGTAACTTATCTTACCATACCTCAGGTAACCTGATTACTTACTTTATCCTTCACTCTCAGGGCTCCTGGGGTAAGTACCTTTTCTGTACAACTCTCAGCATAAGCAGTGTTGTATTCCAAAATGGGGATCAAGCTCATTTCCTGGAATGTAAAGTGGCTGAATCATCCAACTAAATGATCTGTTGTCCTTAAACACTTACATTCTTTGCAGGTGGACATTGTGCTGATCCAAGAGATGCATCTCACTGCAAAGACTGTTGTGTGGCTCAAAAGGTCATGGGTAGGGACAGTAGTTGCCAGTTTGGCTAAAAATAAATCTAAGGGCGTTGCCATTCTGGTCAAAAAGTCATGTCCATGGATGTTAGATAAAACCATCATGGATGCCCAAGGCTGATGGATAGGGGCTAGGTTCTCTTACACGGGGGGGACACACAGTGTTAGCTAATATCTATGGCCTGAACGCAGATTCTTCTGAGCTATTTCTAGATTTCAATCACACTTTGGAATCCCTCACTGAAGGCTACCCTAATATCCCAATCATGATAGGGGGAGATTTTAATCTAGCCCTTGACATATTCTTAGATAAGTTCAAGCCCACCCCGCAAACCCACCATAAGACAGTGGGCGTAACTACAGGAAATGATGAGGGAATGGGGCATGGTCGATGTCTGGCAGAAAGACCTTCCTACAGGAAGGGACTACTCTTTCTTCTCGGCAGCACACACAACTTATAGTTGCATTGACTTCTGGCTTGCAAATTCATACGCAGCCCAGGACATTGTAACATCCATGATCAATGACATCCTGGTATCGGACCACGCCCCTGTTTCCTGTACTTTCTTACCAGCAGGGTAGTGGGGTACTGGCACAAGGTGGTGCTGCAATCCCTTATTGATCAAAGATCCCTCCTTTCGTAGTATGGTTCAGGATGCTTCCCGAGACTACTTTACATATAACAAGCCAGGAGACACTTCTGCAGCCACAGTTTGGGAGGCTTTTAAAGCTGTGCTTAGGGGGCACATAATAGCAATCATGGCTCAAAGGTACAGGGAGAGAAAAGCAGAGCTTAACGGGCTCAAAGCGGAACTATAAGCCCTGGAGTTACAGGTCAAGGCACCCACTGTGGCATGCCCTGATGCAACTAAACTTTGGGAGATGGTTGGGCTAAAATATCGAATAAACAAAATATCCATCAACAAGTTGAGTGGCATATGATCAGGACTAAATATGCGTACTGGGAGGGTGGAGATAAGATTGGCAAGCTGCTGGCATACCAGCTGAGGAAACAACAAGCTGCCTCCCACATTCACGCCCTCAAGAATGCCAAGGCAGAGATAGTTACGGGCCTTAAGCAAATTAATGAATGCATGACACAATTTTATCAACAGCTGTATCAATCACAGATGCCCCAAGAGCAAGATCAAATGAGATCCCCTTTACAGGACTTTTGCTTAACAACTCACATTCCCCAGCTTTCAGAAGCTATGAAGAACACATTGGCTGCCCCCCTCACAGAGGCAGAAATCAATGTGGCACTATCTCAGCTAGCAAAGAGCAAATCTTCAGGGCCAGATGGCATGACCACCGAACTATACCAGATAATAAACCTCAAAATTAGAGCCCCACTCTTGCCACCCTCCAAGAAGGGCACTTGACTGGTATCCTCCCCCCAACAATGCGGGCGGCCTTAATCACTCTCATACCGAAGAAGTCAGACAATCCGCTCAACTGTGCAAACTATCGCCCTATTTCATTAATTTCCATAGACACCAAGATGGTGGCCAAAATACTTGCTAATCGCATGATGGATGTCCTACCATCAATAGTACACCCTTCCCAAACCGGGTTCACCAAAGGTAGGGCAGTGGCTGACAATATTCGTCTTATGATTAATATCAAGTGGCTAGCCCTCCGATCCTCCATCCCTATGGCAGCTATAGCTGTTGACTTCTCGAAAGCCTTTGATTTGGTCGAGTGGCCCTATCTGCATGAGGTGCTTAATATGTATTGTTTTGGCACTTACTTTAAACAATGAATTCATGTCTTGTACAACAAACCAATGGCCAAAATACTCACCAACAAGGACACATCCATGCCCTTTCCCTTGCAGCGAGGCACTTGGCAATGGTGCCCACTATCCCCACTGCTTTTTCTACTACCACTGGATCCTCTTATCTGAGTACTCCAGGCCAACAAAGCAATTGAGGGTATTTCGGTAGGGGACCATTCTTATCTTACAAACACATATGCGGATGACTTACTCCTTACTCTCTCCCATCCACAGGAGTCCCTACACCCAGTGGTAGAGACTCTACATACATTCACTAGAATATCAGCATTACAAGTCAACCAAAAAAAAAAACAGTGTCACACCTCTGATCGCAGCCTGTACTAGGACTGTCTGCAGGGGTTAGGACTATCATGGGCTCCTAACAATCTACTGTACTTGGGTATACACATTCCCTTGGCTTGGGGAAAGATAGAGTCTAGGAATTTTACCCTGTTACTCACCCAGTTGACAACTGAAACAGCACGTTGGCAATGACTGAATCTCTCCCTTCCAGGGAAAGTTGCGGCACTTCATATGCTCCTGCTGCCCAGAGTAGCATATCTGTTGAATAACCTCACTATAACTTTGTCAGACAAGGTATTTCGCTCATTAGATAAGCTAATTGCATCCTTCCTGTGGGAAGGGAGAAAGCTGAGGTGGGGGGTACATAAACTACGAGCACACTGGTCGTGTGGGGGCTTAGGGCTTTCCTGGCTTCGAGGCTACTACTGGTCTTTTTTAGCTGCCCAAGCTGTCAAATGGTTTGTCCCAACTTCCCTCACTCCATCACCATGGATACAACTGGAAAGGCAAATTCTTTAACCCACTCCCCTCAGTCTACTTCTCACTAATATTGCTATATCCTCACACAAGCTCAGCCCAGTTATGACTGCAACTAGAAGAGCCTGGTTTCACCTTATGAAGGTGGCCATGACAGCAAGTCAAGGGGCCTGATACCCTTTAGGTACTTAGACTTCTGACATAACTGACTTATTTTTTTTTTTTCGAAATTTAAGTTTATTAGGTTTTAACAACAAAAAGTAACACAACAAAACACACATATTCGATAAAATACAGAATAAAAGATAACGGTACAACCAAACCCCCCACCTCAAACCCCTGACCCTCCCACTCCCCAACCCCTCACAAACATCACCCCACCCATCCCACCCACAGACATATAGGTAAGGCATGGTTCAACATCTAATAAAACCACCCACCTCAACCTTCCCCTCCTCCCTCCCCCTACTATAGGTGCACCATCACATTTAATAATTAATCTGGTAAGACAGTCAGTCATCATGATACAACCAAACACTAGTACCCACAAAAGTACAAAATGACATACATGACCAAAATTAACATATTTATGTGGACTAAAGAGATCAGGTCCCAAATTGAGTAGTTAGTGCAGACATAATGCCTGAATTTTTACCCCATCTCTTCGAAACAGATCCATACGACCATGCAGACTGGCAATCAAACTCTCCGACTGTAAATATGAGACAAGTTCAGTCAGCCAGTCAGCATACGACAAGACCAGCTGGTCCAGTCCAATGTCTTAAAACTAATGTCTTAACTCCATGGACACCAAGGCCATATGGTATCGACGTTCAACACTATCTATACGGGAATATTCACCCAGAATACATATCTCAGGAGAAAAAAACAGATAGACCCAGAAGGGGATCAAGGTTATCCCGGACAAGGGACCACAAAGGGGCAACCTTGGGACAGTCCCAGAACATATGAATTAAGTTACCTTCTCCTCGTGAACACCTAGAGAAAGTCAATTGGGGAAGTTTCTTAAACTGGGAAAGTTTAATAGGGGTATAATAAAGGTTATTTACAACATAATATTGTGTTAACCATAATCTGTCCTTGGTATGATATCTATGCAAGTCCTTCCATATACAAGGCCAGTTCAGAGAGGCATCAGGTAACAGGTGTGTCCAGACACTTGAACCTTCAATGATCTCCGGGAATTTATAGTTCAGAAGGAAAGAGTAAATCAAAGAAATGGAATGAGATTGAGAAGCAAGATTTATAATTTGCGAAAGGAAAGGATAGGCCACAGAGTCCCTAAAAATGGTACCGAATTTCCGGCCAATAAGATGTCTTAATTGATACACCTTAAAGACCCCTCTACTAGGAATACCGAATTTCTCCAGTATGTCACCAGAAGAAAGAAGTGATTCCTGGTTATAAAAATGCTCTACTCTGGCCTGTCTGATCTGTGGGAGCCAGTCCGGCATAATCCAAGAGCTACCCAGTTTAATATTAGGATTGAGGATCACCGGCTGACCCAAATCCAAAACACTAGAAATGTGAAAGGACACTAAACATTGAGCCAAAGATTTAAGAACAACTAAAATCATGCTATCAGTCACCCAATGTGAAAGTGCAGCTGGAGGGTATAAAGTATCGCATAACTATAAGTTTGAACTCAGAAAGAGGAACCCTCAAGCTGGAGCCAGATTGGACAAGGTAACGTGGGATGTAGAAAACCATCTCCCAATTTGGAAAGATGGGCAGCCAATGGTAAAGTAAAGGTTAGGTAACCGAAGACCACCTTTTCTTTAGGACCGATAATTTAGCATATGAGCGTCCAACACCCTTCCCACGCCAAATAAATTAGAGAACATAGTATGGAGTTGCTGAAAGTATGAGATAGGAAGCCAAAGATTTAACAAATTCAACAGGTAAAAATCCTGGAAGGACATTCATTTTAATAATGTTTATCTGACCCCAAAGAGAAATAGGAAGGGCAGACCATCGCTGCAGATCCTGGTAAACCAGATTTTTAATTCTATCCAAATTTAGCTTTTTCAAAAGAGAGGGTTCAGTCGAAAAATGAATCCCCAAATATTTAATGGATCTAGGGGTCCACCTCATCCCAAAGGAAGTAAACTCCTGTTTATTAGTATGGACGTTTAATGGGAAGATTTCGGACTTAGAAACATTCAATTTATACTGAGAGAAGGAACCGAACTGCTCAATAATATCAATCATGATCTTTAGGGACTCTGCGGGTATATTAAATGCAGAAGTATATCATCTGCATAAGCAGAAAGGACCAATTCCTGTTGTTGTAGTAAAGCCTCTAACCTGGGGAGATGCTTTAAGTCTGATGAGCAGCGGTTCCAGATACAAGTTAAACAGCAGAGGTGAAAGGGGTATCCTACCTAGTACCAGTATATAAACGGAAAAGGAGAAAAAACCCATTACAGTAGATTTTAGCTGAGGGGAGCCATAGAACATCTGAACTCTATTCAGGAAAGCAGACGGAACCCCTTCTCTCATTACAGACCAAAGGAAAGTCTAATCCACTCGGTCAAAGGCCCTGCATTGAGAGAGACCAAAGCTGCCGGATAAAGGGCTGATTGGGCATGCTGAAATATGGGACAAAATCCTTAAGTGATCATAGCAGACCTACCAGACACAAAGCCTACTTGCTCGGACTCAGTAAACCAGACCAGACTTTCTTAATTCTTTTCGCTAGTATCTTAGCAAGGATTTTCAGTCATAATTTTGAAGAGAGATAGGTCTGTAATTTGCGGATCCGTGGGAACTTTGTCAGGTTTAGGAATCAGAATAATTGTAGCCTCAAACAAAGTGGGATCTACTTCAAAGGAAACCGATAGATATTCTATATAGTTTAAGAAGAATAGGTACCAACTCATACTGAAAACCTTGTAAAATTTACGGGAAACCATCGGGCCCGTGCTCTGTTAGGGACAGAGAGGTGATAGTCCTTTCTATCTCCTCCGACGAAATAGGAGCCAATAAAATTCCCTGTTGGGCCTCTGACAAACGAGGAATGTCGACGTCCCCCAAATACGTATTAATATCTGAGATAAAGTGAGATAAAGAAGGTTTACTATAAAGGTCCAGATAATATTTCTCAAAGATATGGGCAGTACCTCTAGGGGAAGATACAATAGAACCGGATGGAGAAAGCAGAAAAGGGATTATCCTAGAGCCTTCCAACGCCTGCAGTCGCAAAGCCAGGAGTTTCCCAGCTTTTTCTCCATGGTCAAGGTATTTAGCTTGAGTTCTTATCAAGCAGTATTCCGTTTTCTCCTTCAAAAGATCCATATACTCACGCTTAGCTAACAGAAGGTCCTTAAGAACCGGTAAAGAAGAAGTTGAGGAGTATTTAGCTTCCAAATCACTAATTCTATTCATCAAAGACAGAGATTTTGCAATCCGCACTTTCTTCCTGGTGGAGGCCATCTTAATTAGCTCACCCCTGAGATAGCACTTCAAGAGCTCCAAACTATATCAAATCTCGGAGTAGAATTCAGATTCTCCAGGAAGAAAGAGATCAGAGACTTGATATTGAAACGTTTGAGGATCCTTCAACAACTGAGTATTCAACTCCAAGTGAGTCTCGAGAAAACTCAGGATCTAAAGAAATCTGATCCAGACTATGGCATGATCCAAGAGAATGATTGGATCAATACCGGATTGAAGAAGACTAGGAAGAAAGGATTTACTAACTAAAACAAAATCTAACCTCGATTTGGTACCGTGCAATTGAGAATAAAAAGAAAAAGCACGAAAAGAAGGATTGGAGAGTCTCCATGGGTCACATAGGCCTAACATTGACAATAACTCCTGAAGAGCTCTCTGAGCCGGAGAAGGGGGACGCTTATCCTGGGGTTCTTTATCCAATATAGATGAAAGAGGAACATTCCAATCCCCTCCCAGTATAAACTGGGAAGGAAGGAAATTAGATAGCTTGTCTACGAGAGACATAAAAAATTCTGGACTCCCCCCCACCGGTCCATATACAGAACCCAGAACAACACTGCCGCCATTGAGAATACCTTTAACCAGAATAAACCTCCCCTCTGGGTCTGATACAATCACTTCCTTAAGTAAATAAAACATGCTTTTAATAAGAACCCACCACCTTTACTAAAACAGGAATTCCCAGCAAGATAGGACTGGGAGAAGCCAGAACGAGATAGGAGCTTGGTGTCATCATGGCTTAAATCGTTTCTTGCAGAAAAGAATATCAACCTGCAACAGTGAGCAGTGGTTAAAAATCAGGAACCTTGACCCGATCTCTAAGCCCATGAACATTCAAGAAACTATTTTAATCGTATTCATAGCCATTTTAAGTACCATATAGAAGACATGCACCCAGACAGAATCATGTAGTAAAGGAAAAAAAAGCACCAAGACCAAATAGACCGGAGGCTCAATAATCTGCCAAAACATCCCGAACAGAGTACCCACAGAAAAAACCCAGCAATCCTGACACACTAAAACAGTACCATAATCTAAGCTGGCAGACTGAACCAAACCCCCATATCCCCCAGCCAGCCACTACTATCCCAAAAAACCCATCCCCAACCAGCCGCCAATAGACATTACATCTAAATATCCCCATATATAATAGCACAACCACTTGGCAAGGGACCATGCATAACACAGAGTAATGTACCCATCTCCACCCCCACCCCACCAAAAACCCACAAAGCCACATTTGACAAAACCTGATACAAAACCCACAGTAAAATACCAACCTCCCCATCCCAACTCCAATACTCCACCAATGACTTAAACAACCCGAATAAGTGACCCACCCAGTCCACCCACCCCCCATCCCAATATAAACCATAAATCCCCACAAATAACTATTTACACCGGGGGGCCAGGGCAAGAGCCAAAACCAGATCAAATAAAGAAAAGGGAGCCCTGACCATCCGACCCCAATTACGAACCTCTGAAACCCCAGCAGTGATTGGTCAAACCAATAGAGGGAACTACAGCCCAGAGACATGTTAGCATAGGCATAGAACCCAACCCCCCATAAGGTGACCCACAGCATCCCCACCACCGGGGGGAGGTTAGCCAACCCCCCATCCTTAGGATCACGATTCCACATCCAGCAAGCCGCAAAACTTCAGGCCCAAGCCCCCCACCCCAACACCAGCAATCGAGAAACTACTTAGGTTAAGGGAAGAAAGAAAAATCCCCTACCATACAAAATGTCACCCCTAGACTGACATTGCTAGCATACCCACACCAGCACCATCCACAAGGGCACATATATGCACACTCACCCTCCAGGAACCCTGACAGCCCATAGAGGTAGCTTGAGCCAAGAAATGCTTCGGATCAGAGGGATTCGCCGCATAGGCCCGATGTTTCCGGGGGGAACTATAAGCGCACAGGACCAGCCAAGTCCCACCGCCAGGAAGTCACCCCGCGGGAACCGCAACCAGCAAAAAGGTTCCAGATGCACAAGCTTAACCGGGCCCAGTGGAGGAGCTCCCATCTCAACCGGCAAGAAAGCGCCCAGCCACCCAATCTAACCATCAGGGACTACCCAGGTAAGAGAGAAGGCAAGAGATAGAAAGGCTCTAAAGCCTGAGACAGTCAAAAAGGGAAACCAAGAGAGGTTTAGACAGCGAAGCGAGTCATGCAGATTAGGATAGTAAAAAGGGGGAAATGTAACACCATAAAAGAAAGGTAAAGAGGAAGCAAGCCACCCATATATCTCTAAGCCCACAGAGAACAACCACAGTGCATTAGCAAATAAAAATGCAAAGTGTCTCTCAGCCAGCAGTCTTAAATAAATCTGGTAACTTGATAGCAAGATCCTTCAGAGCCATCTCAGGAGAGCTGAAACTGCAGGTAGAGCCTCCAACAGTGACCTTTAACGTCACCGGGTAGATCATCCTGAAGGGGATGGAGGCAGCAATTAATTTCTGGACTACAGGATGATAGGCCACCCTCCTTTCTCTGGTTTCCTTCAGGAGATCTTGAGTGATCTGAATTCTAGCCAAACCCCATAGAACCTCTTTTAAGTCGCGAGATTTAGAATAAACATGCTGTCTTTCAATGTAGCTTAAAAATTTAATAATGATGGGTCGCGGAGGAGATCCAGATGGGGGTCAAGGCCTTAGGGAGCGATGGGCCCATTCCAGGTGGTACGAGGGGCTGATAGGTGATAGGCCTACTACTTTGGTCAGGAACCTCTGAAGGAAAGCTAATAAGTCCGGCCCCTCTTCCATCTCAGGTAGGTCAGGATCAGAAGGTTATTTTGGCGATTGCGCCCCTCGAGATCTTCAGTTTTAGCTTGCAATTTCTTAATCTGTTGCTTGAGCTCAGAAATCTCCACTTCAGTCTTGGATCTCCATTGCTCTGTGGAAAACACTCTCACCTCCACATCAGACACTCGGGTGGAAACCGACAACAGGTCGCTGCAAAGTGACTTAAGCTCACCAGCCAACTCCTCTAAGATTTCTTTCACCGGAGTCAGTTCCTGGAGAAACCTGTCCTCCGTTAAAGGATTGGACAGTTGAAGTTTATCCCCACTCTGTTCTGGTTTAACAGCACTCTGATTACGCTGCTTCTTAGGTGCTTTTTCGGGGGATGTAGGTGGTGTATGCCTGACAGAGGCCTGCTTCCCATCCACCTCCATCTTGCTAAAATATGCAGTCTTCTGCAAACAAATTCAAATCTCAGTTAGCAAGAGGCTTGTCAGATCACCCTCTATGACAATATCGGCAAATTAATGCCCCAGAGGGCTCGAAAAACTGGCGATTAGGGCAGCAGGAGGGAAGAGCTCAAGGCCTCAGCTGCTGCTTAGCTAGCTGCCATCACGTGACCTCGACATAACTGACTTATAATGGTAGACAACAAACCCCTGACTTGGTCTTCAGGGAAGGGCAAGGGGATCCATATCATCCACGATCTCTACCTACCAAGTACCAACACTCTTATGTCATTTGAACAACTCCAAGTACTCTACTCACTAAAGCTGCAGGACTTCTGGAAGTTTCTACAACTCCGTAATGCAGTGCAGGCCACAGACTGGACCATTAAACAGGAATTGAGGTGGCACTGGTTATCCTCACTACATCAAAAACCCTCCTTTCACAGCTTAGCGGGTGAATTCTACAAAATGTGGTGTGAGGTGCAATCGGATCATATGGTAGCATGTAGAATGGCATGAAGCATGGATATGGGGAGTCATATTGGCCCAGAGGTTTCGTCCCGCTGTCTATGTGTGGTGCACTCTACTTATAAAGATGCTAAGAGTCAGCTGATTCAACTTAAGATACTTCTTAGATGGTACTGAACTCCAGCAGTCTTATTTAAATGGGGGACCCTCTCACATGCACAATGCTGGAGATGCAAACACAGCCCTGCTGACACTCTACATCTTCTGTGGCAGTGTCAAGCCTTAGTTCCCTTCTGGTCCATGGTAGCAATGGATTGTTCTGGGGTGCTGGGACAACCCATTGACCTTTCGTATCCCATGCTGCTGCTAGGTGATCGAGCGCCATTAGAGCACCTAAGACTACAGCAACAAAATTGGGTCCTGGTAGTTTTGCTGGAGGCCAAGTGACTTCTTCTGAGATACTTGCTACAACCTCTACCCCCACCTATTTCCCAATGGCACTCAGCCATAGCCAGGCTGGTCATTTTGGAAAGGTTTACTTATGCCACTAGGGGGCAGATGTCAACGTACTTCTCCAAATGGGAGGCCTATCTTAACTCTGCATTGTGCTGAGTTCCCCCCCATCCTGAGAATCCACCCATTTTGACTACTGCAAGAATGAAAGCTCCCATTCATGTAACCTGAAGTATGAGTACTAGGACCTGATTCCTTTGTACATATACAGATCAGCTATTGGATGCTGCTATGCTGAGTCTTAACTCATTTCATCTTCTTTCTCCTTTCTTCACCATTCCTAGCTCTAGCTCTGTGACCAGCCTTCGAGTTTAGCTTGAAGGATGGCCACTGAGGGCAATGTGTTAACATGACCTATGTGTGAGTATAAGTTATATGTGAAATAAGGTGAAATATTAAGTTGAATTGTTTATATCAGATAGATATATGGTAAGGAAAAGGTTAAAGTATCTGCCATTCGGTATAGCTTTGGACTTAAGTCGTCCTTTCTTTTTTGATGTATACCTGTACCTACAAGTAGTATTGTAGTGATTTAATGTTGCATTGCTTTTCCTGTTTGGAATATAATGTGCAAAGTATTTTATGTTTATAGTACTGAAAAAAACAATAAAAATTATTCTATGATAAAAAAATATATCTCAATGAACACATGAGTGATAGAAGAAGGGGAAACAGATTCAGTAGTAAAACAACATTTTTAATAAATAGACAAAGTATATCAACACTAAGATATGTGGTACTTGAGAAAGTCAAAAGCCTTCAAAGGAGAGGGAACTTAGAACAGTGTCTGTTAAGAAAAGAAGCATTCTAGATAGATAGATTTGGCACTCTAGATAAAAGATATGGGATTAATGAAGAAATAGTATGGTTAGAATGTGTGGAGTAGCTAGCCCCACTTATGGTATCTGGAATAGACACACTAGACAAATAAACACAATATAGGCAGGACTTTGCTCCTGTGGGGTGGTAGTAAAGCCAGGGATATATAGACTGACCACTGCCACATATCTGCCTTTGGTGAGCAACAGTGACCACTATAAAGTCATACAAGTGTGACAGGGTGGGACAGGAGGAAGGGCTCCACAAGAGAAGTGCAGCCCTGATGTCCTGGTTCACTCTTCTGATTCATGTCTATATGAATTGCACAAATGTGTCAATACTTACACAGCATAAATATGTTTTTATTTATATAAAACAACACTGGGGCATTACATCCCTGGACACCAACACAGTAGAATCACTCCCTGATGTTCTCCATTTATGGTAGTCTGCAAAGGAATAGAGATTTATAAAAAAATTCAGCACCACCCACTGAAACTTGTTTAAATAAAGCACACTTTTTATAGTTGACAATAATGTCAAAAATCAAGAGTTTAGGCACTACTATAAAGATAAACAAACTTTGGCCAGAGCCGATAGGGCTGCACCTGAGTAATTTGGTGTAAAAATGTGGAAAGTTTGTTTTGTAATATTTTTATATCAAATTTTCAACATAGCCTTGTTATGTCACTACCTCATGAAGAAGGGCAGAGAGAGTGTTCAACTCTTGGCTTAAAGGTGATTTTGTGCAGGGACAGCAAAATCAACTTTCGTGAAGCAGGCACACATTTTCATCAGGAGCTGAAAAATGACAGCTATCACATTCATGAGGTGCTGTAAAGAAATGGCTATGTTGTAAATTTGGGTAAAAATATTAAAAATCGCCAACATTTCAAGACTGTGTTCACAAAATTCAGCTTAGGCTCATAAATATTTTTATACCAGATTTTCAACATAGCCTTCTTATGGCCCTGTCTTGTGAACAAGGGCAGAAAAAAAATTCAGCTCCTACCAGAAAGGTGATTTCATGCTGGGTCTGTTACTCACCTTCTGGATGTAAAAAAAATAAAAAATGTGCCCAGGATTTGATAAATGACAGCTGTCACAATCATGAGGTGCAGTAAATATATGGCTATAATATAAATTTAAATATTGAATATGACCAATGCTATGAGCCTGCATTCATAAAATGCAACGTAGGCTCATACCTTTGTTGTTTTCTATTATTTTTACACCAGATTTTCAACATAGCCTTCTGAAAACTCCACCTCATGAAAAAGGAAACAGAAACTTTTCAACTCCTGCCCTAAAGGTGATTTTACACAGGGACCATGAAATCACCCTTTTGGGATAGATTTGCCTAATGTCAGTTCAATTGTTCATGAGGTGGGGTCCCAAAAAGGCATGTTGAATATGTGTGCCATAAATATGCAAAAATGCTCCCAAGTTATGCCACTAAGTTCAAAACCCCATTGAAATACACTGAATCACATACCTGTCTATATATATTAATTTTAGAAGGTGATGACATAAAAAAAAGCCTTCCCTGAAGGAGCCACAAATTAATGGCAAAACATTGTGTCCTGCTAACTTGAATAACAAAAGTTTATTACATCAAATGTAAACCAAAGCACCAAAGTCTTCTGGGAGTTTTTTTTTTGTTTCAAGAGCACTCCCCATATTTTTTGTTAGCCTCCTATAGGCACTTACAGGTGACTGTTCACTGGTGTAAGTTTGTGACTGGACATGGCTAGCTTACTCTTGTCATTATGTTTGCTCTTGCTATTTTGTGATCTTAATTTTGCTGTTTGCTTTCAGTATGTGACTATGCCAGATATTCATGATTCACTGCCTCATTAGCATACTATCTATCAAATAGGTCTCAGGTAGTAGGTATAAGCTCTGTTATTTCTTCAATTAAACCAATCAGTCTGGGTGTTCCTCGGGGGTTCATTTTGGGCCTCTTGTTGTTCTCTTTATTTGTAAATTCTCTCCCTTCTACTCTTAAGGTCAGTAAATGTCTATTATATGCCGATGATCTGGTCATTTTCTCTCATTTTACTGCTATTTCCTTTATTGAAGCTGATCTACAATTTGATTTCAATACAGTTTGCACCTGGTTTGGTAATAATCATATGATACTTAATGTTACTAAAACAAAAGCAATGTTGTTTGGCACTTCCTTTATGATGAGAGAGAATCCCTCCTTGCTAATTCTTAATACTGTGGGCACTGTTGTTGAATTTGTTAATGAATTTCAATATTTGGGAGTTGTTTGAGATACATGCCTAGCTTTTTCTTCACAGTTTAAATTTATGCGTAGAAAGGTTAATCAAAAATGGGGTTTGTTGTTTAAAATGAAGCAGTATTTTTCTGAAGATACAACAAAGTCTATTGCACTGGGAATTCTCTTACCTTATTTTGACTATGTTGCTAGTCTTTGCCATCAACTCTCTATTGGAAAGCTAAATGAGCTCCATGTGTCCTACTATAATGTCTGTAAATTTGTTTTGGACTGCTCCCCCTAGATTTCATCATTGTTCAATGTATTCCAAACTTGGTTGGCTATCGTTAAAAAATAGAATTATATTCTGTTTTGGTTGTCAAGTTTTTAAATCATTTTTTTTCAATTCAAAATATCCCTTATCCAATTTGGTGAAAATTCAGTCTTCTACATGTGATCTTCATTCTTGTGATGGTCTAACGCTAATATTTCTTTTTGAACAAAGGTTGGAACAGATCATTTTCTGTGGCACACCTAATTTTGGAACACATTACCCCTTGTTGTTCAATTATCTACTTCATTATTGCAGTTTAAAAATAATTTAAGGATTTACTTGAATTCACTTGAAGTTTGTGCATGTTATACTTAAATTGTTGCTAGTAATGTTTCGTATATTTGTATGTCTATTTGTGAGGTCGGATCTGAAAATGGGCTTGTCTCAGTATCCTTACTCGGTTACCAAAATAAAAAAGAAATGAAAAATTAAATACTGTTTGTACTGGTGGATTTTTTTTCTTTTTTCTTGTTATCACAATTGCAGGCACTCTGTCCACACTTTGAATATGGACCCTTCCTTACTATCCACTGGTTCACAGCTCACTAACTCCAGCTGTGACTCACAATTCACTTTTGTGATTCACAAGCTGAGTATTCTGGTCACCTTTTTATGTCTTTGTGCTCAAATGTGGGTTCAGTGTTGATTATTTTATCACGTTGAATCTGTCTTTTTCTATTAAGCATGCATTATGCATTTTGGTTGAGCAAAGTCAACAAGAGATTTTCAGTCACATGCTTGTCCAAATGTTAATCATAAGGATCCACTATTCACACATGACATTGAATGAATGATGTTTTGTACTTGTAGTGTACATGTGTGTTGCACTGCATTTGTTGTTTTTAATGTTATGTCCTTGGGACATTGTCATGAAAGGCACTATATAAAAAACTATGGTATGGCATGGTATGGCATCATAGAACAGCATAGTATAGTAAATAGAAAAACAGAAATCTGCATCGCCATGTAGACTGCAATCAAATAAGTAAATGTCAATATTAAATGCATGCTGAAACTATAAAACTGACCATCCTTATTTTTCTCTTTATAGAAACTGCCTAAACAAGATCTGTAATAAAAATATCAGTTGTAACACTGTCTATAATAAAATAATATAAATTCTAATGATGTTTTCTCTTTTCAGTATGCATTTAATATTGCCCTTTTGTTTTATGTAGTAATTGCAATTTGTAGTTGAAAATGTAGTATTAAACTAAAAAGTATTCTAATTTGCTTGACAGACAGATAGATAGATAGATAGATAGATAGATAGATAGATAGATAGATAGATAGATAGATTGCTTCATTGATCTGTAAATTGTTGACCAGGAGTGGCACACTGAGCCAATGCTTGACTACAAATGAAATGGGACATAAAGTCAAACAATACAGACAACATAGACAAAATGGTGAAGGATAATAACTGTGTACAAGATTTGACTAGACTGCAAAACCCTCAGAGGAGCAAACAAGTAAAACAAAGTATTATAGGCAGATGTATTACCAAAGTGAAACAAAGCAACTATACAATGACAGTGTGTGATACATGAGTGCAGGTAGAATACAATGCAATCATGTTATATGTATAAATAAATTAAGGTATGAAGTGCAGCTTGCACAGGGTATGGAAACAGTGCACTAAAATCTGCTGGCAGTATTGTCAAAATTCAGGAACAGGCAAATACACTCTGACCTGAGGAATGTGGTGGGAGGCAAGTGATTGAATGAGAAGAGAGGGGTCAGAAGAGAGTTACAGTAGCAGGGGTGAAGTGAAGAGAGCAGGAAACTTAAATGAGATGGGGATCAAGTGATGGAAGGAGGAGGGGAGGGAGACAGGAGGATGGGGGAGTTGACAAGCACAGCAAGGGGTCTGGGACCTAAGGAGCCATTTGAGGGAGATAGGAGTAGGACAGATTAATGCAGCCTTTCCTAGTTCCCCAATACACTGGCTAGTGCAGTAGGCATAAACAGAATCAGACTTATTCCACACTACAGTAATTGGTTGGACCACAGGGGTACTGAGCAAGGTCATCAAAATAAAGTATTGTGTTCCCATACACTAACTCACACTTGGAAGTGTGGGCACAAAGCCATTTAACCATAACATAAACACACAAACTTACCATACAGTGGAGCAGCAGATCAGTCTTAAATGCATTCAATTCAACTTTAAAGGCATAATGACACCTCTAAGTTTCAAACACGTGAAAATTGTAAAGTAACCTAAAGCTTTTGCCAGCACATGTTCACAATGTGTTGCTTTCAGTCCACAGTGTAAATCCTTTATTTTGCTTTCCTAACAGGTGATTGTTGAGCACGATTTTAGTCAACTGGAGGATGTGGTAATCCCATCAGCCTTTCCAGGCTGCAACTAAGGAAGCTATGCAAGAGTAAAAGGCCACAGCAACCTGCACTTGCTTGTTCAACAGTTCTGTCTGTTAGGTTTAACAAAGCCATCAGTTTCAGTAGATAAGATGGATGAAGTTAGATCTAGCTGGAACCTCCTTTATCTCTTCTTTACCAGCAGTTTTTGCTTGCCATGGGGCATTTGTAATGTTGAGTAACTCTAACCAATATCTAGTGGGTATTACATGGAACCCCTCTAAAGCAAAGATTAATGACCTCTGTAAAATCTCCTGGGTAGTAGGCGATCATTTATCTTTCCTAAATGTGGATAGAAAATATATGTTTTCCTATTAAATTTTTATAACGGGGACACTCTTTCTGACCACAGGCAATTGCATTTCTGCTTCCTACAGCCAGCTTCTGGCTCACTTTCTAAGCCCAACTGAAATAGTTCACTGGTGAAAGGCATTGATTTTGCACCTAGCACACAGCGAGGTTGGAGCTGAAGGCACAGCACCATAAAAGGAAGCGTGCTTAATTATGTTTATAAGGGGAGGGAAAGGAACCAACCTCTATGGTGCTGAAGTTCTACAATTATGACTGAGCTTCAGTTGGCTTTGTCTCTGAGGATCACTGTTGTGCATTCACTTATTTTCACAATTGGATCTCACCTACAGTCTCCAATTGTACTCAAGACAGAAGTAATACCACCAACAGTATAGAATTATGGCAGTTTCAAAGGGTAAATTCACATAGGATAATATCTGTCACTCTCAGATTACTCCCACTATAAACGTATAACTATCTTATGATGATGTGTGCTGGAGGGAGAAAAACAGGGGGTTGGCCATGCTGTGCATATGGTGAGAAGGAAAAGAGCATATTGGAAGGGAAATTGTAACACATTGTCAATAGTAGTGAAAACTTCTAGACGCAATCAGGTAACTACACTATCTAAAGTATTACTATATATTAAGCTTCTTGGAAGCAGGATGGGTGAAGTATTTTTGAAATGGGGGTGAGGGACAGAGTGCCTATTCATTATCAGAATATTTAAGATATGGTTTTAGAAAAAAAAAACGAATATGACTTTAAGAATTAAATAACTTAGTTCCCTTTTTTATCTCTTTCCAGGAACAAGGAATTTCATGTAAATATAGCATAAAAAAGGAATACATTATTCTTGTTATGTTCTAAAAATGTAAAAGTAAAATTTTAATGACGCTGGTCCAGCTGGATATGAAAGTAAGCTATTTAAAGGACTTTATTAAGACGAATTTTGAAATACAGTGCCATGCATTTAATCTTAGATGAAGCCCAGCAGTTTTATGCCTATGTGGTCAGTATAGAAATTGAAAGGGGTAAAAGATCAACACAGCAGTACCCTGGGAAATGTCCTTGATCCACTGTAGTCCACCTCAAACAGTTCTGCACTCAGGTAATCAGGACAGGGTACTTATAGGGGCAGCTAACCCCAAATAACATCAATGGACCTAAAAAGTGTGCACTCCAACAGATGAAAACTGAAAAGTTTTAAATTTCAAAAATCTTAATATTTATTCAGTCATAACATATCCTGCCAATGGCAGCAAGGGACTCCTTACCCCAGTGCTTTGCCTACATACAAAGCATCACTGGGGGGGGGGGTTGTTGGGAGGCAATACCTTCATTCTTATAGTCCTCACATTATGATGTCATTTATTACATCACAATAATGCTTTGTTTAATACAAATAATATTTCTTATTGTGAGAAGGTGACTGCATAAATATGAGCATCTATGGTATTCACAATAAGCATTTTTATGTTTGCTTGTGCTTGCATACCAGTCAACATATTGCATTAGTAGCAGATTTGGAGGTGCGGTCACTATGGGTGAATGCAGGGCACGCATCAGAAGGTGCGTTCCTCATTCCCCAATAAGGCAGCTGCAGGTGCTGACACCAGGCATACGTCAAGTGGTGACGAGACCAAACAAAAGGTCTGCTGCAGTCATGCAGCAGCATAATTACACGCCCTCCTGATGTGCCTGTCCAGTGCCTGCAGACTGACCCACCCCACTTCATTTGCAGACGGGAACCCACTTCCCATCAGCATAATGCCCACATTTAAAATGTATGCCAATGGGGTGCCCAATCCCTCTCGGAATCATGCACCCCCGAACAGTCTTTCTTTGCTGACAGGGGGCCAAATCCCTGTCGGCATTAGTCCCTCTTCCCCATTTATTTTGCTGATGTGGGAGTCCTCTCCCCATTGGCATAATGCCCTTCCCTACTTTTGTTGGGTGCTGAGGGGGGTGCCCAATCTCCCTTGGCTCTCGTCCCCCCCTTCAGTATGTGCTGACATGGGTGCCCAATCCCCTGTCGGCTACAGCATCCCCACTGCAAAACAGTCAGGTGGCACACTGGGAGCCCACTCCAGCATGCCAAATGACCCTGAAATACAAAAACTGTTCCACAATGTTTTTTTTAAACCTGTGAAAGAAGAAAATGGTTCCTTGCGGTCTCTCTGCCCCTCCCCCAACCCATGCCCACCTTCTGTGCACCCCACCTTCATACCCCCCTCACCCCATACTTACCTCCGGAGCCCAGCGCAATGATCTTCAGTGGACCAGGAACACATCTGCACTCTTCAAAGCCGACCGCGAACTGAAGAAATGCCAATAAGCTGTATAATGGCATAAATGGGGATTTTTCAACTTTGGTGCATATCTCAGCCATTTTTGGGAATGTTGGCACCAGATTTCAACATGGGGTTATTGGGACCCCTCCTCATGAATTCAGTCACTGTCATAGCATTATTCAGTCTCATAAGGTGATTTCGAGGTCACTGCACGGAATCACCTTTTGGGACTGATTAATGAAATGACAGTGCCACTGTTCATGAAGGGAGCTTTCAAAATGCCTATGCTGCAAATTTGGTGGAAAAAATCCCAACAATGTCTGTTTTACAAGTGTGCATTTCTCAGTTTCCACGCATGCTCATAACTTCATGTACCTAAAATATTTTCACTCCAGATTTTCAAAACTGGCATTTTCCCACACCTCCTTATGAACAGTACAGCTGTCATTTTAGATATCCTGGGTGAAATGTGTTTTCACACGTCCAGCACTCAATATTGAGGTCGCGGTACAAAATCAGCTTTGGGACAGTTTGAGGAAATGACAGTGACACTGTTCATGAGCAGAGGTCCTAAAATGCCTATGTTGAAAATTTGGTGATGAACATCCATAAAATGACTGTGTTACAAGCTTACATTGCGCAGTTTCCACTTACCCTCGTAACTTCGCAAATTTGCAATATTTTCATGCCAGATTTTCAACACTGGATTTTTTCACGCCTCCTTATGAACAGTACAGTTGTCATTTTCACATCCTGCCCAAAATGTGTTTTCGCACCTGTTGCACACAATGGCATGGTCGCTGTGGGACATCAACTTTTGGGACAAATGAACAAAATCACAGTGCCACTGTTCATGAGGGGAGGTCCCAAAATGTCTATTTTGAAAATATAGTTAAAAAAATCCCGACAATAATTGGGTTACGGATGTGTGTTGTGCAGTTTCTATGCATGCTCATGACTTCACAAATTTTTCATATTTTGACTCCAGATTTTCAATGTTGCAATTTTTTTACACCTCCTCACGAACAATACAGTTGTAATTTTTCACATCCTGCCCAAAATGTGTTTTCATCCCTGTGTCACCAAATTGCATAGCCGCTGTGCAAACCTACCTTTCAGCTAACAAATTGATAGTACTGCTCTTCATGAGGTGGGGTCACAAAAAGCCTATGTTGAACATTTGGAGTGAAAATACCAACAAACGCCTACAGTGTTAGGTTTCCAAATGTAACTCCCCATGCTGTAGAGACTGACAGGTGTCAGGGCTGTGACTTGGGATCATTGGCTGTAATGCTCATGCCATTCCACCCCACCCCCACCCTGCAGCCAGTGACAGGCATTGAGGTCTGCCTTGGTGTGTTTGCCCCTAAAGTTCACCCCATTCCCCTATACTGCACCCACCTCAGCATATTTCCATATGGAATGGTGTAAGTATAATGCCCAAAGACCCCAAAGCGCACCACCACACTTGCCAGTGTCTACAGGGTGGGGTGAGGTAGAATGGCATGAGCATTATAGCTCATGAGTCAAAGGCACACCCCAATGCCTGTCACTGTCTGCAGGGTGAGGTTGGTGTTGGCTTCAGTTCAATACTTCAATGCCATTCCTATTATACATCTCTAACTCCTGCACTACCAATGCCAACGCCAGCGAGACAGCATTCGGCATTGACAAATGCTTGTTAAAATTGGTATTACTTTTTAAATGATTATGTGAATAAAAATAAACAGTGTTTATACAGAAAAATTTTTATATAATAACAAAATAAATCTAGAAAATGTTATCAAACATTAGTGCATTTCTCTCTCCATAGAACTTTCAGTGATTCTAACTGTCTTTGAATTTGATCTCCCAAATTCCTTTGCAACATCTCCTGGGGATCTAACATTTTTAGAATGTCAGAAGAATAATTTATTCCTTTTTATGCTATATTTACATGGAATTCCTTGTTTCTGGAATAGATAAAAAAGGCAACTAAGTTATTCAATTCTAACAGAGTCTTATTTTTCAACACAATATACACTTATTATAAGCAGGATTCTTGAAGATGGATTTCCTACTAACTATTGCAAGACACTATTCATAAATATTCATTGTTCTTATGGCAATTTCAAAGGGTAAATTCCCATAGGACAATAGTCATCACAATCAGATTACTCCCAATATAAATGTGTAACTATCTTATGATGATGTCTGTTAAGGGGGGTAGAGAAAAACAAGGGGTTGGCTATGCCATGCTTAGGGTGAGAAGGAACAGAGCATATTGGAAGGGAAATTATAACATTTATTGTCAATATTAGTGGAAATGTTTTAATGCAATCAGGTAACTACACTATCTATTGCTATCCATTAAGCTTCTTGGAAACAGGATGGGTGAGGTATTTTTGAAATGGGGTGAGGGACAGAGAGACTATTTGGTATCAGATTACTTAAGATGTAGTTTTAGAAAAAAAATAAGTCTCTGTAAGAATTGAATAACTTAGTTGCCTTGTTTATCTTTTCCAGGAACAAGGAATATCACTTAAATTTGGCAAAAAAAGACATAAAAAGGAAAAAATTATTCTTGTGATGTTCTAAAAATGTTAAAGTGGAATGATAATGGCTCTGATCCAGTTGGATATGAATGTAAGCTACTTAAAAGACCTTATTAAGAATAATTTTGAAATAATGTGCAATGAATTTAATCTTGGATGGAGCCCAATAGTTTTATGCCTATATGGTCAGTACAGAAATTGAAAGTGGTAAGACATCAACCCTGGTCAACTTCCTTGATCCACTGCAGTCCACCTCAAACAGTTCTGTGCTCAGTTAATTAGGATGTAATGCATCCAGGAGGTGCTAACCCCAAATAACTTCGATGAACCCCAAAACTGTGCTCTCCAACAGACGAAAACTGCAGAGTTTTAAATTTCAAAACTCTTTATCTTTGTTCACTTACAACATATTCAGCCACTGCCAGCAATGGACTCTCTACCTCAGTGCTTTGCCTACATACAAGGCTTTGTCAGGGGGCAGGTCTTTTGGAGACAATGGACCAGATATTCAAAACTTTGCCCTGGGGCTAAATTAGCACTGCCCAGCATGCTAAATTAGCCCAGAACTAGTAGTCAGCTATATTCAAAAGGGACAGCCAGGGTGCTAAAACTGCTGAATATAGCATGCTAAGGAAGCCGAGCAAACTAGGCTGGGAGTGCAGTGCAAAAATAGCCTGGGAAAAAAGACAACTCTGAATGTGCAAACCACAACAGCATCCCAGTGCACAGTAACATGAAGGAAGGTACAGATAAACTATGTGGCCATGTGCATGCTAGCAAAGGAGTGGAATCACTAAAGTTGCAAGCAACAGCTCATGTGAAATTCTGCAGAAATGTGCCATGTTTCTGAAACATTTGCACAGCGCAAACACATTTGTGCAGGTTTTGAGTGGAGCAAAGCCGTTTGCCCTGAGCTAAAATTTGCTGTAGTCAAAACTGACATGCAAATGAGCCTACTTAGGCAGTCTGTGGTCAAACAGCCAGATTAGCATCTCATTATGTCCTGATTTGCATGCAGTTTGCCCAGCGCTATTACAGGGTCCCACAGCTCCACCTGCAGGTCAGTTTGGAAATACATAGGCTGCCTGGGTCTCCATACAGCTTCATCAGTAGGTCAGTCTGGAAGTGCATGGTGGTAGCTGCAGGTTATATTTGTACAGAACAGAATAGAATATTATGCCCCATGGGACTACACAGCATAGGCACAGGTGGTGGTGCTGCATGCAACAGTCAAACTGTAGGTCCTGCTACAGTGCACAGCAGACACTATAGTAATAAGGGGGCCAGTAGTGTAAGGGACACAGCAATGCCTATAGCATGTAGGGCATCGATGACTGCTGCATTTTACACAGTGACAGGCCAATCTTGCAGGTGTGTTCTGACAGTGGACATTACTGTTATGCTGTTGTTCAACCCCTAGACACTGCACTATTGTTATGCTGTTGTGTAACCCCTAGACACTGCACCACTGGCATGTGATACTCACAGTGACATATACATGTACATGGCTGGCTGTGTGTGCTGTGGTGTCTGTACAGATGTGCAGTATGTGGCTGGGAGGTCACATACCATCAGACAGGCACACTGGTATTGGGGTATTCCCTACACTGGATCATTTGCACTGTGTGGATTGTCTCAGCCTTGTGGCAGTATCCAGTATGTGGTGTAGCCTGGCCACCTGCACACCCTCCCCTCAACACCCTCCATGCTCCCAGTGTTGCATGTGTGTGCTGGATTCTGTTGCTGTCCACTGAAGAGTGGTTTGTAGGCATGTGCTGTATGGACACACTGCCATTGTGTTCATGGGGCGCTGGGTCACCAATTAATGCCTAGCATGATTGGGACTGGTGGCAGTTGATGGCAACATAGGAGGTGCCATCCATGTGCAGCATGTTTCTTCCATGTCTGATTTCTTTCTATGTTTAATATTTACTGGTTAAGGTCACACAAAGTCATGCAAAAGTCATGCAAAGCTGCACAAAGCCACAAAGTCACACAAAGCTGGTTTGCCCAAAGTTAAGACTACCTTTTCTTGGGTGGTAATTTGCACCATGCAAAGTGTCATGCTAAGTCATGCAAAAACACTTTGCATGGTGCTAATGCACTGAATATAGCATTGCACCTGAATTCATGTACACTCCTCCTCTTTTGGCCCCTTGCATATATTATAATTTTGCCCAGTGCTAATGCAGTTTGCCTGCGCTATTTAACCTTTTGAATATAATGGACTCATGCAAACCCTGTGCAAACCCTGTACAAATGGTTTGTGCCTAATGCAAAGTTTTGCATATCTGGCCCAATATCTTCATTCTTATAGTCCTCACATTATGACATCATTTATTACATCACAATAATGCCTTGTTTAAGACAAATAATAATTCCTATTGTGAGTATGTGACTACATGAATACAAGCATCTATAGTATTCACAATAAGCATTTTTAGAATTTGTATTACTTTTTATATGATTATTTTAATAAAAAATAAACAGTGTTTATATGGAACAATTTTATAAAATAACAAAAAAATCTACAAAAGTTTATCAAACATTAGTGCATTTTTCTCTCCACAGAACTTGCAGTGATTCTAACTGTGTTCTTGAATGTGATCTCACAAATTCCTTTGCAACATCTCCTGGGGATCTAACCTTTTTAGAATGTCGCAAGAAAAGTGTATTCCTTTTTTATGCCATACTGTATTTACATGAAATTCCTTGTTCCTGGAAAGAGATTAAAAAAGGCAATTAAGCTATTCTGTTCTTACAGAGTCTTATTTTTCAACACAATATACACTTTGTGTAATCAAGGTTCTTGTAGATGGATTTCCTATTATCTATGGCAAGACACCATTCATAAATATTTGTTGTACTTATGGCAGTGTCAAAGGGTAAATTCCCATAGGATAATATTCATCACACTCAGATTACTCCCACTATAAATGTGTAACTATTTTATGATGATGTATGTTGGGGGGTGGGGGAGAAAACAGGGGGTTGGCCATGCCACACATAAGGTGAGAAGGAATAGAACATATTGGGAAAGAAATTATAACACATTGTCAACATTAGTGAACATTTCTAAATGCAATCAGGTAACTACACTGTCTATAACTACTGTATCTATTAAGCTTCTTGGAAACAGGATGGGTGGGGTATTTTTGAAATGGGTGCCGGTGAGGGACTGAGAGCCTATTCGGTATCAGATTATTTAAGACATGATTTTAGAAAAAAAAATAAGACCCTGTAAGAACTGCATAACTTAGTTGCCTTTTTATCACTTTCTAGGAACAAGGATTTTCATGTAACTAAGACATGCAAAGGAATAAATTATTCTTGTGATGTTCTACAAATGTTAGAATTTCCATCATTACTACACTGCACTTGTGCACTTGAGTCCAAGATTACTATATCTGTGAAAGTGGGTATGGTGCAGGTGTGAATGATATGTTTAGCTGTTCTGTGGATTCATGAATTTTTTAAAACTTTAAAGATGTTTTCTGTAGCTATGACGGTACACAACCTTTCATTCCTGATTTGATGAGGACAGAAAATCAATGTTTTCCTATGAGATTTTGGTAATGGGGACACTCTTTCTGACCACAAGCACTTGCATGTTTGCTTCCTACAGTCAGCTTCTGACTCACTTTCTAAGCTCAAACTGAATAGCATGCTGGTGATAGGCATTCATATTGTACTTACAATAGCACACAGTGAGGTTGGAGCTGTACACACAACACCACAAATGGAAGCTTTGCACATAATTATTTTTTGCTACCACTGTTATTTCATGAACACTGAGCAACTTGGACTGCAATATATTCATCCCCTGGCAGGTTGTAGCCAGAACTCTATAGTAAGGGAAGGGAAAGGGACCACCCTCTATGGTGCTGAAGTGTTACAATTATGACTGAGCTTCAGTTGGCTTTGTCTTTGAGGATCACTGTTTGCATTTGTTTATTTTCACAATTGGATCTCATCTTCTGTCTCCAGTTGAACTCAAGACAGAAGTAATACCACCAACAGAGTGTAATTAAAAATTAAGCACATCCAGATCTCACAGACATCTAAAAGAAAGGGACCTTGTGATGTTTGAAGCAGTCTCGCTTGAATAATGCATTTAAAGTTATATGAAAGGGTTTTCTGCTGAACGAGAAAACACCCATGCTAGAGGAAACCCACTTTTGGAAGAACTCTTCAGAATGGAAAATAAACATTTTATTTTTTATATAACATATTTATAGTGGATATGATCACTGAGAGATTATCCAGTTTGTGCAATTGTCCTGATTGACAAGTTGCAGACATCACGGTTAACATATATTACAGAAGAAAAGCACATATCAAAAAGATTGTATACATTTATAACATTGTCCTATTGTGTAACATTTTTTTAAAAGCCAGTTGCCAGCTTAAATGAATACAAATTAGTGTTCTTATGAAATTTTCTACTCAAATTCTTATTGTGACTGTGTTCTGTGAACCATCTTCTGTCTTTTTCTGCCACAGCATTACCAAAATGAGATAGCAGCAGCTTTGAATTTTATAAAAATAAATAGAAATAAATAAAAAAGCAGAACTGTGTTGGGAGACAGGATAGAAGCCACCACTGATTGTTGCTTGGGAGGGGTACACAGGAGCCAACAACTGTGGCTTTCTTTTCATATCCACCATTGTGAGTGGCGAGGAGGTGGAGGGAGTGGCTGGAAGAGATGTCGCCAATCAACCTTCATGGGGTTGTTGATAGTAGCCCCTGATCCTGAATTACTGGGGTTAGAGAAACCACAACAGCACAGAAGGCTGCAATTAATCTAGAGATCAGACAATGACATACAGTATAGCAATTATAAAAAATGGAATATAAATATTTTATTTTTTATTTAACATATTTATAGTGGATACAATCACTGGGAGATTATCCAGTTTGTGCAATTGTCTTGATTGACAAGTTGCAGACATACGTAACTCAGCCGTAATTAGTCTAACACACCTTATTTTAAACAGCTTCCTGTCCACATGGTAAGACTAATCCAATTTACTAACAAGAAAAAAAACTGTCACAGTCTGTACAAGTCCTAAGGCACAGCAGCCTTTTGACACTACACACGCTGCTGGGCACACACCACTGAAGAAAAAGCAGAGTTTATATAATTTTAAATTCTTCATTCCCTGTCTTGGAATTTGACTTTTAATATTTTCATCACGTTATTGCCCTAATCCTGCAGTTGGAATCACCTTGCGATTGCCCCTTACCCATTGTCTGTCGGTTATTGTAGAAATCCCTCATTGATTCATGTTGCTGTGCCTCTTGTACAGTAATACATAGTGGTGTCTTCATGTTTCAGACTGGCCATGTCTAAATGCAAAAGACTCTGGGGAATGTCTCTGGAGATGGTGAACCAGCCCTGGACTGAAGGAGAGTACTGTATATCTGTAATACCAAAGCTGAAAGTACAATGAAAGGCAACCCAATTCAATCCCCTCCTGGGTTGCTGCTTTACCTGGTACATCCCATAGCCACTGGGCCCAAAGTCGAAACTGGAGGCTTTACAGCTTAGCCTGAGAGTGTCTCTAGGCTTTTTCACATCTCAGCTGGACTCGGCCATATCGGACCAGACATCTGAAAATAAAAATAAATGTGTTTGGTAGTTAAGAGTATATAATGGATGCATACACTAGTCTTGTAAAATAAACTAAAAACTCACATTGTGAATAGGATGAACATAAAATATATAAAACTAAAATAGATGTCATTCTCCTCTCTAAGGGAAATTTTTTGATGATTCACACAGCCCTGCAAGAGACTTTAAACACGGACCCACCACCAATCTCTGGCAGGGGGACAGCATATTCTATTTAAACAGGAACAGTGGTCCTTCATTTACATTGGATGTTCAAATCTAGAGTCCAAAATCAGCAGGACACTCCCTATAAATACAGACAGATCCGTGATTTCAGATTAATTAGCAGACATAGAATCAGTGGCACAACTTCTGTTTTTCTGGATTATTACAAAATGGAACATTTCTGTACTGATTAAACTTGTTTAATAAGATATTCAGTAATTCTTTTTTGGGGGGGCAAGCTACAACTTTTGTGATCAAAACATTTAATTTCCTGCAGAAAACTCATATCACTGCATAGTTATGAGCTGCGGGTTATAAAGGAATTTGTTAAATTGCAGAAGGCTACTTTCAATCATAATTAGTATTTGCATTCGGAATGGTGGTGTTATTTTAATCCAAAGGAAGTGGGCTCAGGGGCTTGGTTAGAGGTACCATAGTAATGCATTACAAACAAGCATTTTTCCTGCTTGCTTTTCAAGCTGACTCTCTCTCTGTTGATTGATTTGCCTCTGTCTGGTCAGGTTTGTGACAAAAGTCACAGCTGGGGAAAAGGACTGCAGAGTCTGAGCCACTGGGGAGAGAGAGAGAGAGAGAGAGAGAGAGAGAGGGCATTGGAGTGACATCATCTGTCAGTTTGACAGATAGCTGCAAATAATAAAGGTTAGCTCCTGGGGAGTCTGAGATCAAAACATTGAAAGGTAGTCAGTGTTCTCCCAGTACAGTGAGCCACGTCAGTAGGTCAGATGTGTGTGTCTGTTGTTGAGAGAGGTGAAGGAGAGACAAAGAGACAGAGGTCTCTGAGGTGCCGTGGGCTAGGTTTTTATTTTCAGTCATCTGCATGAGAGAGAGAGACAGGAAGTGGGAGAAAGAGAGAGAGAGAGAGAGAGAGAGAGACAGAAAGACAGAGTGAGACAGAGATAGAGCATTTGATTTCTGAAAGCATAGCTCCCATGGCTCAGTCTGACTGTCTCCACTTCCTTGCATGACCCTGGAATTTAATATTGGCACCTTGAATGTAGTGCCGTAGTGGAGGTTGGGGGGTCGGAAGGAGGATAAAAAGGTAGTGCAAGCAAGGTGGGATCCATGGTGTTCTTTTTTACAGTCTTAGCAAGAAGACAGCAAGGCTCTGCCCATGTAGCCCTAAAAATTCCAGTGCAGAATGCTTCTGGTTCTCAGACTCGGAGGCCATTTTTAACACCTAATTAAGTTGTACAGTCACAAGGAATGACGCAGTCATTTTCTCAGTGTAATAGGTCTGCAGGGCTACACCCACTGCAGCCCTAAAAAAACAGAAGAAAAACAAGTGTGTAAAAAAAAAAACAAAAGCACATAACAAGGAATGGAGTGGAACTTTAAGACTAAGTCCTTAAGAAATACTAATGCACATGGCATAAAAGTCAAAATGTCCCTGCATGTTACTAAGGTAACCACTAGGTATAAAAGCTAAACAGTCAGTAACAATGGCTGTCACATGAAAAAGTAAAAATACACTTGAAACAGGGTAAGATGTAACACGAATTATGAAAGGATGTAGAAAAGCCTGTATCTGAATAGTAATACATGATAAAAATATTTAAAAGAACTATTAGCAATGCAGATTTACAACATGAAAGCAAAAAGAGAGATTTACTGTATTTGTGAACTGTGTCACAAACTTGAAAGTCAAAATGGAATGGAAGAGTGTCATAATGCAAAAACTGACTGGAAAGTTGAAATGCATATTATGTAGTAATAACTTGAAATGAAAAATGCTGAGAATGTAAAAATAGTTTAAGAAAAAAGATTTTAGAGAAAAAAGTGATATAACATGTGGTGAAAAGTAATTAAGGATGCAAGAATAGGGAGTAAAAGCAACACATCACAAAAAAATCGAAATGAAGGGAAACTGTGATTTGAAAATGCTGAAACACTGAAATCAAACTGAAATGGACAAATATTTGAAATCATTGAACAAAGTAAAATATGAATTAAACTAATGACAGAATGTAAAAGTAAAAAAAAGGAAAGGCCAGTGGATTAGTACTGTATTGTTGACATTAGTAGAACCATGTTATTTAAAGTATAACTATATCAAAACTGATTCTTAAACATTACATAGGTGTGGTCCTAGAAGAAGCGAGATGCTTCTCTTACACACAAGCTGAAAACATGAACGAGACACCCTATCTAAAGGAGGTAAATAATAATATGTTGTTGCTTTGTAAGAGTGGTCATCTAAGACTAAAATAATGTTAATGTTGTTACCAGATTCAGAAAGTTTAAGCATATCATTGCAGTTGGAAAAAGGAAGATAATTGCAATCTATCAAAACTTTAACCAGTTAGTTATCAAATCAAATCAGTTTTATTTATAAAATGTGCCTTTCTGAAACTAAGGCGCCTGTACAATAAAATACATAAAATAAGATAAATTATTATAAAACAAGCATATAATTCCATAATGGACAGGACCACAACATTAAGGTGAGCATTGTTGTATAAAGTGCTGACTAATAAAAAAATACGGATCTTGCTGTGTTGGTTTGGGGTATAAAATACCCCTAGTTAACTTTTTGCATCTAGAGCAAAATTAACTATTTAAAACAATGATAAAAAATATTTCATAAGTAGTAATTACTTAAAACAAAGTTTTTTACTTAATGTTAGTCAATTATAAAACTGGTGTAAATTCATGTATAATCTGTAAATATACTGTTTTATTAATTTAGATCCTGAAGAAGTAGTGGGATCCCTATGAAATGTAGATCTAATTAACAGGGTGATTTACAACAACAAAAAATGCTAACACTTAATCTGGTGAGTGGATCTTGTCTCAAATTTTGTTTGCTGCTGCACTGGGCTACTCTGTTGTGTTGTTCCCCTTCAGTGCCCATTGCTATGGTTACTGCCCTAATTGCTGATATTAGTATCAGCTTTGCGAGTGCCTCTGACTGACTCCCATTGGTGGCAGCATCAGGGATAGGTAGGGTAACTGCACTTAAATAGCACAGCTTCTCCGAATGCAGCAGCATTTCACCAGCAGAGGAGAAGTGCAAGGAAAAAGCGTATCATCATCTGGAGTCTGACCGGAGTCAGACAGTAGGACCAGTGCAGGATACTAGACATCTAAGAGGGTTGTGGATGTGGGCAGTAAAGGTGTCAGAATAGGTTTAGTCTATTGAATATAGTTTAGATTTATTATGGCAACTGTAAGTAATTTAAATATTGCAGTATTGTGTTAGTGGAGTTTGTTATTAGTTTGTTGTGTGGTATGTAGTGATTTGGTTGTATTATGCAAAAGTGGAAAATGTGATTGTCAAGGGGGTAGTCTTAATGATTTTACAATATCTAATATGTTGATTAGGGGGAAACAAGAGATGAATGTGATTAGCTTGTTAACTTATAAGAAAAGATCAGTTTGGGTAATTGGCCACTTCTTAAGTGTTACTGTGCCCTTAGCAGTAAAGGGGATATTGTTTAGTTTGTGGACATGCAAAATGTGTTTATTTGAGGGCTTACTATTAATGTTGTCTGGTGATATAGAGTGTAACCCTGGACCTCATGCAAGTTTGTCTGGCTCTGTGAAGTCATTTAGGCTGGATTGTCTTCATTTTCATGGACTTAAACTATTAAATATGAACATGAGAAGTTTATTTCCCAAATTGCCTAATGTGGAATTTCTTATGTTACAATATCAACCTGACTTGGTGGTTGTTACAGAATACTTGTTATAGCTTTCTATTCCAGATGGTTCAATTTTATTATCTGGTTACCGGCTGATAAGAGCTGATCGTGAAGGTGGCAAATTGGGGCTGTTTATTGTCTTGACCACTTAGAGGTGTCTATTTATTTGTCTAGTGCAGCTTTGGATGGATCCAGTGTTTAATTACTAGTGGATGTGTTGTTGGGAGGGGTTAAACACATTTTAGTGGGAGCTTTGTATAATCCACCAAAAGCTGGTTTGTTTGGGTTACAAGAGTTCTTTTTTCAGATCTCCCAATTTTTGAATAAGTATGATTTTATTATGATGGGTGATATAAATGTTAATTGGCTAAAAGTTGATAGGGCTGTGGAATGTTTATTGGGATCTTATAGTTTGTCACAACGTTTGGTTGATCCAACCAGGTTGAATGTTGATTCCATGAACCACACTCTATTAGACTGGGTTGTTACAAATAACTTAAACATTATCTCTTGTGCTGGAGTATTAGGGGACTCAGTGAGTGACCATCTGGTCACCTTTAGTGTCCAAAACTTTAGGCATAGTAAGATTCCACCTAGGATATGCCATACTCACAATTTTAAAAAATATCATCCTGATGATTTATTTAACGAGTTAATGAGTTTGGATTGGTCCTATATGGATTCCATACCTAACCCAGATTGTACTCTTGATTTTTTTGCCAGCAACTTTTGACTGTTCAAAACAAAATCTTTCTATTATGGTCAATATGTATATGGGGTGTATTGTATTCCTGGTTTTCCACTGATTTAAAACAGTACATCAAAGAAAAGAAAATTGCTTGGCTTACTTATAAAAGATCCTCTTCCTTGGAAAACCTATTGGCTTATAGGGCAGCCAGGAATTTGCTGTGTAGTAAGGTAAACAGGCGAAGGTTGATTTTTTTTTAGGTCTAGATTGGAGGATGCTTCGTAGGGTTCTAAAATGTTTTGGAACACTGTGAACCATTTATTGTTCTCTAGATCTAAATCATCCTTTTCTTCACTTCAACATCTTCAACAAACTGTTACTGAGCCATTTGAGATGGTAAATGTTTTGAATCAGTGTTTTTCTGATGTTTCTGGTTTAATTTCTGGGTTCCTTGATATGAAGCAGAATATTGATGACATTGAGTGTCTCTCTAGTGGCTTTATTGGACAGATGGGTAATGGTAGTGCTTCTAGGTCATTGTTTTACTGGGTAACTCTTTTGAAGTGTTAAAATTGTTGAATTCTTTACCAGACACCTTTGGTGATTATGGGAGGGGGCTTGATGCTATATTTGTTAAGCTTATTGCTCTCTACATTGTAGAACTTCTTTGTAAGGTATTTAATTTGTGTATTTCTACCAATGGATTTCCCTCCTTTATGAGGCAGGCCCGTGTTGTGCCCATTCCAAAAAAGGTTTATGCTGTTGGCCCTGAGTATCACCGCCCCATCTCGATATTAAATCCTTTCAGTAAAATTTTTGAAAAGCTGTTGGCCAATCAGTTTAATGATATTTTGGATGGTGGCAGAGTCCTTTGTGCTGAGCAGCATGGATTTCACTGTGGCCATGGTATGGGCACAGCCCTGGTCAGGTTCATGTACACTGTTCTTCAGGGCTGCAGTGGTGATCTGCTAACAGGTGTGGTGTTCATGGACCTGTCCAGGGCATTCAACCTGATTGATCATTTTTTATTTTGTCTGAAGTTATCTGATCTGGGATTGTCCATTTGAGCAGTTGCTTTGTTAGGGGATTTTTTGTAGGATCGGTCCCAATATGTTTCCATTGGATCTGTTTCCTCTGATGTATGTTCTACTGTGTGTGGAGTTCCACAGGGGTCCATCTTGGGCCCCTTATTATTTTCACTCTTTATTAATCAAGTTCCACCCATATTTCAGGGGTGTAAATGTTTATTATATGCTGATGATCTGATTCTGTATTGTCAGAGTCAGTCTGTCGACTACATAAATTCAACTTTAGAAACTGATTTTTTGAAGTTATGCAGGTGGATGTTTTCTAATAAGGTGGTTTTGAATTCACATAAGACTAAAGTGATGTTATTTGGTAGTTCTGTTCATTTGTGGGACAATCCAAGCTTATTTATCCATGATACTCAAGGTGATTTGATTGATTAGGTGTCCAAATTTAAATACAGTACTTAGGTGTATTATTGGATTCATCATTAACTCATTCTTCTCAAGTAAAATTGGTTAAGACTAAAGTTCATTCTAAGTTAAGGTTGCTTTATAAGTTTAAAACTTATTTGCCTTTGGAATCTCAGACGCAACTTGCTCTGAGTGTACTTATGCCTCATCTGGATTATGTCTCTTCTTTGTATGTGGAATTGGTTGTTAGGGTGAGGCAGACATTAGGCATTGTTTATAATAACATATGTCATTTTGTATTGGATGTACCAAGTTTGACTCATCATTGTTTGTCGTACTCTTCTTTGAATTGGTTATCTCCTCAATTTAGATTTAGTCATGCTTTGGGTAATTTGGTCCATTAGGCTGTTCATTCTGATGGATTTTCTCCCCTTTCTGATTTGGTTAGTATTTGGGAGATGAGATCTTCATTAAGATCAGCTGAAGGCATTATGTTGGAGGGTTAGTCTGTGAAGAGTAATTATGACTCTCACTCATTTTCATATCAAGCCCTCAAAATTTGGAATGAACTATCCTCTTCATTGCGTGTACTGAAATCACATTGTACTTTTAGAAATAGATTTAAAAAGTATTTGTTGTCCTTGATGAATTGTATATGTGTTTGAATTGTATTAGTCAGTTATTTGTTATATTGCGCTGCATGTTTGTTTTTTATGCATTTGTTATGTATTGTATGTTCTTATTTGTCTGGGTTGGACCTGAAAAAGGGCTTTGGTCCAGTTGCCTTAACCTGGTTAACACATAAAAATGAAATGAAATGAAATATTCAGGTATACCAGGGTGGTGGAGTGCTAGAGAACCAGGAAACCTATATTGTACTGATACAAGGATCAGGTGGGAGAGGGGTCTCTACGCCACCAGGAAATATTTGTATGATACAGGGATCAGGCAGGGGGTCTGCTAGACCACCATGAAATATTTGTATGATAAGGGGATCAGGTGGGGGCCACTTGACCTCCAGAGAATATTTGCAAGATACAGGAATCAAGTGGGGGGGTGCCACTAGACCACCTGGTGACCTATATAATAATGATATGGGGATCAGGTTAGGGGTCCACTAGGCTACCAGGGAATACATAATTACATTTCCATATGACTGCCCACAGCTTGCAGTAACCTATTCAAATGTTCCCTCTGTTTGGCACATGGCTATGGTTATCGCAAGCCATGAACCTTTGCCACCGGGACTCTACCCAATAGAGAATCAAGTGCAGGGTCCCTGGAGTACCGGCAATCGATGCATGCCACCTTTGGTACAGCTTGTGCCAGGTTTTGAGAAATGCGCTGTGTGTCTGAGTCATAGAGGTGGAGGGAGTATCTTGTGACCAGAAGGTAGTTATGAACCCCATTCGATTTCTTTTATAATGTGACTTTACACTTAAACTGTGGCACACTACATACAAATCAAGAACAGTCTCAAATTTATTCAGGTGAGTAGTGGGGTGAAAGACAACTACTTATTTAAATCATTAATTTCAGTCTCTTTAAGAGCTCTGTCTGAAAGGTTTATTACTTTCATTTACTTTGTCTGTTCAATTTCTGGTTCCTCTCCTGCTGTTGATACTTCTGCTGATGATGATAACTGTACCTTCCACCTCAATTTCCTCCTCCTCCTACTACCCCTCACTGTCAGCCTATTTGGGCCCCATGAAAACCCTGGTGTCTGGTATTATGAGTGCTCCTTCATACAATTTGTTGTTCCTGGACATATCCATTTTCTTCACCAAAAGAAGAGTTATTTGCAACAGCTGAATCTATGTGGTTCTGATCATGGCTGTAAGTAAAATGATACCATAGGGCTGTGCTTCAGGATACCGCTTGACTGTACCAGGTTTACTGGGTCATATATCGTCTTACTCCAGTCATAGACACAATTATTTTCATAGTCATTCTTATCACACATAAACATTTTTTTGTTTTGCTGTTTTAAGTTGTATTTCTAGTTTAGTGACAGTGTCTTTTAAATTTTGATTCAGCCTATGAAATTCCTGGGTGTTGGAGAACTGTGTGACAAGAGATTTAGTTTTCCTTTGATTTCTACAACAAGTTGATCACTGGTCTCCTTGCTGTCTTCCAGTTTCAGTGCAATCAGATTATTTGATGTCTCTTAGAATATAGCCCTCCATCTAGTCAGAACATTTGGTCTCTCAGTCCTGTATGTTGGGTTCTTAATGATTCTCAAGAATCAAAGAATATATGAGACCTGCTGATATGCATCAAGGTTCATGTGGTACAAGTACACCTCCATGCCTTTAGGTCTACCTATTCCAGAGCTCCAAAGGCTTCAAACAAATGATTCAGCACTTTCTTAGTTTCAGTTTGCACAGCTTCTGTGAATTGTTGCAAAAGAGGGCTTAGCTCACTCCCCAAAGCAAGCAGCTGCTTAACATAAGAAAGTGGATCCTGTGTGAGGAAGTAAAGGTTCAGAGTTCTTTCTAGTGTCATACTACATGCACTTGTTGTGCCTCTTAATTAGAAAGAAAAAAGTACATCTCTATCACTAGGGTTTTACTGACAACCCAGTCAGTGCTGTAAAAATAAATACTCTGTGCTCAAAGGAAAAGTTCACACTGGGAACTAGGTGCATGTGACTAATTAGACCAGAACTTGCAAAAAAAAAATCAGGCACTCACCACCCAAAAGATGGATACTTGTAGAAGTTCAAATGCTGCTGAAGATTTATTAAGTCATCACACAAAAGATAAAAAAGACCCCACTGGTGCATGCCACCTGACTCATTTCAAGTCACATGACTCTTTCTCATAGGTACACTGTACTAGGACTAAAGCATGTAAATAGTGAGCAGTTAAAAATACAGTACATAAAAAAATCAACTCCAAAGTAGTATGGTGCATAACAGAATTAATAAATATACAAGTCCTCTACAACTAAGTACAAGTTGCATTCAGTTTGAATAATGCATATAGATAGCTTGGGTAAGGAAAGCTACCCACCACAAACTTACTGTTTCTCAATATTATGTCACTAGCACAGCCACTGTATTTCTACCCTGTATAGATATCTGGCCAGGGATACTAATTTGTTTTAGGAGACACAATACAACACTGTGACAGGGTTGAATAAGACCCTGTCCCATTTGTTATGCAGAAAGAGTTACAATGCAAGCATCTGTTCTGTCCTCTCCTTTTCTGTCACTTGTCTGTCTGGTTGGCCAACCAAATGTTCTCATGAGACCTAGGAACTGATCTCTTTGACGGTCTCGCAATTCTCCTCCTCTCACTATCGCTCTACCTTCACTTGTTGTTTCTGTCTTTTCTTTCCCCTTGCATAGTTGCATTTATAAAAATGTATGTGAATTTTTGTTAAACTCTATGTGATGCTGGGATCACTTACTTTGAAACTGTATATAGTTGTACTGTTGAAATGATTGCAAAAAGCTTTCTGGAATTTAGGGGGTTAGCCTTGACATGTAGCACAAACTCTTTTGCAGAGTTGTCAATAAGAGGTCAGTTCTGGGATGACATATTCCATTTTGTTGCACCTGCAAGAAAAGAAGCTTACAAAGTGCTGGCCTCTTAATGAGCTTATGTTGCAGAAATAAGAGCAGCAATGCTTTTGCTACAGTGATGGAGAGAGACTGAGAGATTTAAACTTGGAATTAGAGATTCCCTCAGATGAAGGACTTTGTTTTCTCTGTTTGCAATTCCTTTGTAAATAGTTATATTAATTTTTTTTTTATTTTGCTGTTATTGATAATAATAAAGCATATCTTGGGAATTTTACAGCTGCTTCTGATTTACCAGTGCTTCCTGACGTATTCTTCTATGACTAACACCACAATCCTACAGCATTTATTACAATGCAGTGTCATACAATAGTGGTAACTTAACAAATTTCTGAGGATCAGTTAATACTTAGGTGTATCACAGATACGGAGTTGTTGAGTTCCTTTTTTTAGTCCCCCTACACCTTTTTACTGCTGTTACCTAGATATGTTACCTTTCTGCTGCTGTATGTTACAGTGACAGTAGATAGTTTAGGTCTCACCTTTACCTTCTCTTGCATCTCACCTCGAGAGTCCCTGCAGACCTGTTGTCTCCCTGTGTACATTCTACAGCTGTCTCCAGGACATACACGCCACTCCTGCTGTGTACTACTGATGCAATAGGATATAAGTATGATGGGACTGACTGGGTGAGGATCTCAGTTAGATCCTATGATTCTCATGGGGCATATTACCTGCATAAGTGTGAGGCTGATTTATGACTCATGGTTTCATTTTCTTTTTGTGAGCAAGCATTGCTAATCTCAGTGATAATATTAATGACACCCTTGAAAATAAAAAAGTCAAGGTACCAGTGTAAAGCAAGTGGAGTGGACTGCACTAGGGAACAAGCAGTGTTCAGTTCAGAAGAATTAGAAACAAAAGCAATGGAAAACCAGCACCTGCTTCAAAACATTCAAAACTTTGTCATACCTCCTCCTCTAGGAAATAACAGCTGAAAATACTGGAGTGCTCATATTACTTTAATAATGCATACAAAAGCACAAACTCACTTAAAATGGCCACATGAAACTGAAGGAGTCCATAAATGAAAAAATTCATAAAGTTCCTTGAATCCAAAGCATGCCAAATGGGGTGTATTGTATCCCAAGGCTTTTGAGAAAGGTACGTGCGAAACACATCAGGTGACGTCATTGGGAGACGACCCTCAGCGCTTGCTCCTTTCTGTGGAGAAACAGCCAAGTAGCATTCTGTGTGAACTGTTTCTACATATTTGACATGCTTTGGATTCAAGGAACTTTATGAATTTTTTCATTTATGGACTCCTTCAGTTTCCGGTGGCCATTTTAAGTGAGTTTGTGCTTTTGTATGCATTATTAAAGTAATATGAGCACTCCAGTATTTTCGGCTGTTATTTCCTAGAGGAGGAGGTATAACAAAGGTTTGAACATTTTGAAGCAGGTGTTGGTTTTCCATTGCTTTTGTTTCAAGGTACCAGTGCCAGTGTTTTTAAAGAACTATGTAAATCTGGTGCACAGTAAATATCTGTGGAAACATGCAGTATTTCTGTACAGAATTGGCACATGCATTTGTTGTAACAGAAAAGTGGAACTCATCTGTGTAATAGTGGATATTGGTGGAATAATGGGCTTGCCTGCCTTTTTTCCATTTTTGGTTCCTTGATTTATATTAAAGATGTTATAAACTGTGACTGGATTAGTGGATTTTAATTGCTTAGCTCATCTACATTTGTGTTGACTGGCATAGTGCTTTTTGCTCCAGGCATATGTTTCTAATTCTATAGATACAGTATGCATTGGTAGCATACCTCTCAACCTCCCTTCATAAATCAGGGACAAGGCTTAAAAAAATCAACTAAGAAAGAACAAGTCTGTAACTTTTATGTTTGATATTATTTTGTACTTATAACCCCACTGTTTAGTCACAGAAACACAATTTTAGGAGGGCAGAGTAAAATTTTTAGACAAATCACGTCCCTGAAAATCAGGGACAGTTGAGAGGTATGATTGGTAGTACTTCACATTCATGGATAAAACATGGTGTTACATGGTTTCACATGGTTAGTAGATGGTCACAATCATTCATGATTTGTCCATGATTTTAAGCATGGTTGTCCATCTTTTGGAGGAGATGTTAAACCGAGGTCCTGTCTGTCTGTTCTGGTGGTTATGCAGGTGGATGTTAAAGATCCCATGGCTCTTCTTGAAAAGAGTAAGGGAATTCCCCCTGGTGTCCTGGCCAAATTTTTCCCATTCACTATAAATAGCACCAACAGCTTAGTCTAGTTCAGTTTCAGTTGATTGTCATCTGTGTCTCCCCTCTCCCCCGGGACAAGGCTGAAAATAGGCACAATTACCTAGTCCTCCTTCCCAGTCAACAAAAAACAAAGAAACCACTGATGGTAAATAGTCCAGGGTCAGACTATGGATGACTATGGACAATATAGAATCACAGACAATGATGGCAGAAAAAGACCAAAGGTCCATCCAGTCTGCCCATGTTCCCCATTTAGCCCTGGGACCTACTGTTCCTCTATGGTCCTAGCCCTTCCCAATCACCCATTCTACTCCCCAGTTCTGATGCCCTGAGCAACCTCAATACCCTTCATTCTATCTCACTAATGTTAAAAACCACTAAGCGTTTTTGTACCCACCATCTCAGCTGGCAATATGTTCCATGGTTCCACCACCCTTTCTGTAGAACAGTATTTCCTCACCTCCCTCCTGTTAGCTTCCACTCATCACCACGTATGTATCAAATAGACAAAACTATTTTAACAAGTATTATTTTGCACACTGCTGATGCCCCAACCATAGAGAGATTAGAACATTTTTTACTGCAATTGGTAAAGTGAAAAAAATACTGTCTGTAACTGTATGAACTCCTGTCGACAGCTCAGCTTTTTGGTGCAATACCTAATTTTTATTTTGATCCTCTGTGTAATATCATGTTTGATTGTTATTGTGTTTTTTTCCTCTGTACTTTATAACTTATACTTGTATTTTACTGTTCTTAAATTGTAATAGCCTCTGGCTACACAATAAACTTGTTTAGTTACTTACATTACCACGTAACTGTGAGCTGTAATTCAAGTTAAGTAGTTCCCTGCAGTTCACCCTGTTAATTCCTTTAGGAATTTGAAGGTTTCTGTCATATCTCCCTCACCCTTCTGGTCTTCAGCATGTACATGTTCAGTGCCTTGAGGTGTTCCACATAGGACATGCGGCACAGGGTCATAATGTTGCGGTGAAAACTGTGCATACATAGAAGAGCGCAGATGCAATGGCATGTGCTCTAACAGCTTCAGGACAAAATCTCAACCCAAACAAAAAGAGTGCATAGTTCAACTGTCTTTCTTTTTGTGAGGGGATTCGCCACCTGCAGCCACCAACATGAGGTGCTTCATTCCCCGGACTAATTATAATCAACTCCAGGGGGTCATGGACTTTGGGGAAAGGGCAAATGTCAGAGCTGGAAAAAGTATTGTTTAAAAAAAGAAAAGCATTATGTGAGACCGGGGGAGAATTGAACCACAGCTTTAGGTCCCCGCCACCACTGGAGGCAGGTGCTCTAGCCACTACACCATGGGAATGGCTGGGCCAAACACTACCCTGGCAGCATCCTTCAGGTTTCATCAAACTAGCCTACAGCAAAAGGGGTAGCAGTTCTTACCCATCGCTTAAGAACCTCTGTCACTGTAGAGCCAGTCGTGCTTCCTACAGTGTGTTATTGCATGCTTGGTTTCGTCCATGCAATAGTGACCCGGTATGGGACATGCCCTGCTGGCCCTGATTGATTTTTGTTGCCATGTGCTGCACTGTTGTGAGCCTATCCCTGTCCTTTCTGAGGTAAGGACCCCAGAACTGGGTGCAGTATTCCAGGTGTGACCTCACCAAGGATCTATTTGCATAGGTATTACTTCTCTTTTTCCGTTATCAATACCCCCTCCTGATACATCCAAGCATCCTATTTCCCTTGTGATAAGCCTTGGTGCACTGACTCAACTGCTTTAGGGAGTCACTTATGATAACTCCATGGTCACATTCCTCAGCTGTGGTACTGAGTCACACCCCTCCCATCCAGTACTCCGTCCTGGGATTCTTTTTCCCTAGGTGCATCACCTTACACTTTTAGGCATTGAATTTCAACTGCCAAACCCTGACCATCCCTCCTGTTTTTGCAAGTCTCTCTGCCTTTCCGTTATTCCTTCATCACTAACCACCATCCCACAGAGCTTTGTGTCATCTGTGAAGAGACACAGACTGCCCTGGATCTCCTCACCAATGTCAGTGATAAACATGTTGAAAAGTACCAGACTCAGGACAGATCCCCATTGACCACTCTGCTACCTCTGCTTTTAGCCAGTTACCTACCCAGTTTACTATGAACTTAGCTGCACTCAGATCCTTCTTGACCAAGCATCTGTACAGTACCAAGTCAAAAGCCTTGCTAAAGCTGAAGTAGAGGAAATCCACAGCATGGCCCCTATCCAATTCCCTTATCAACTAGTCAAAGAAAACTATCAGGTTACTCTGACAAGCTCCCCCTGCCATGAATCTATGCTGCTTACATTTCTGGAGACTGCAGCTCTGTAAATAGTCCATGAGATCCTGTTTGACCAGTGACTCCATCAGTTTTCTTACAATAAAAGTAAGACTGACAAGTCTGTAGTACCCTGCTTGTTCCTTGTTTCCTTGTCCCCCCATGGAGTGGAACTACATCTGCCACTCTCCATTCATTTGGAACCACCCCTGTCCTTAGAGAGCTGTTGAATAGACCTAGCAGGGGATCAACCAGTTCTGCTGCTAACTCCCTGAGTATCTTTGGATGCAACCCATCTGGTCCTGGGGACTTATAAATCTGAGACTGCAAACCGTGGCACTCACTGCAAGCTGAAGAAATAAAGATAGCTGCTTGACACAATTGGATGTTGTGTCTGAATACTTTATTCGGTATAAAACCAGCATGATGATTAAAACAAGCTCAGGAACACACCTCAACATTTTGCGCCTATGCACTTTTTCAAGAGGTTACTGTGGCCCGCTACTGACATCTCTTATACAAGAATAATCTTAAAGAGACAGTCATACAATATCCACCACCTGTGATGAATTTGCCAGTGCTTCCACATAAAAAAACAAAATACAATAGAAACAAAGTGTGGTCAATGTGGGCACCATTGCTTTGTTCAAAGCCAGAAGAGCTGGTTTGAAAGGGCTTCTTAAATGAAAGAAACTGGGGGAGGGGAGCAGAAGGGTGGTAGTTTTATGGTAAGGAGCCAGAGCAGACTGGATGGACTCCATGAAATGGATTTTTAAAGACTCCTCAGACATGCATACCAACATTTGGAATGATTTTAGTATAACTGCACTACAGTATTTGCAAGAGACCACATGAAACACTGTCTAACATTTTCACTCAAGGGCCACAATTTGCACTAAGAAATTGATGCATTCCTCAAAAGAAGATACGTGCATCATTGTTTTTGCCAAGAAACAGGTAAATAGTGGTAAATGCGACACAGTGTCTTTAAACAGCAATAAGACATGCTGGTGTAATTACTGTGACACTGGTGTAGCTTAAAATTGGGACTCATGCCTGAATCAAGACTAGTGAAAATCCATCCTCATGTATTTATCTGCTCATACCATTCCTGGTTCTAAGTTTCAATGGGCTCCATATTCAGTCATGGCTGACTGCACAATGCTAACCCTGTACCACACTAAATGTACTGTACAGCTGTCAAGTGTTCAATATTAAGACAGATGGCATGCCCAACCAGGCTGTGCTGCCTGTTTGAATATTGGGCCATGATAGCACTGCATGTAGTGCTTAAGTGCAAGGCTACCACAGCCCTCTGCTGGCAACAGAATTCCAGGAGTAACAGCAGATAGCGTGTCTCAAACAGGATAGCACCATCGTTCCTGGGAGCCATGTCCCGCAGCCAGCATTCAACTGACCACAAATAGCATACATGGTACTAAGGGGTCATTTACCTGCCATTAAGTGGCCATAAGTGACTCTATAAAATGCCTCCACCTGCAAATGTGCAGAAACATTGTGCAGAGCCTCAGCTGTGCCCCCCCAGGCCTTTCTATAATTTCCCTACCTCTATGTGCCTTACCTATATGTACCATCCCTGGCACCCAGTGGTTGCCCCTCCCTGCTGCCTTTCCGAATGGTAATGTGAGTGATCTGACTCTCCCTGGCAGTCTGGTGGTCCCTGCTCCCTCCTTGATTCCTTTCTGAATGGTAATGTAAGTGATCTGACTGTCCTGGCAGCCTAGTGGTCCTCCCTCCCCGATGTCATTCTGCATGGTACTGCATATGACCTAACTGTCCCAGGCAGTCTAATGGCCCACACTCATCAATTGGCTGCTAAAATAGATGCCCCTTCCCCAGCCCAAACACTCAGCACCAACCATCCCTTCAACCGCTGGCCCTTGACTTACCCATCTATACAATAATATGGCCACCAGCTGGTCATCAGATGGCAACTAGCACAGCTCCTCCACCAACTATCTCTGCAGGCTGTCATCTAAATCATAGAGATTGAGTGCAAGGACACTGCAGAAACAGCTGGAGCCCACTAGACTGCCAGTTGGGAGAGAGTGGGAAGCACTAGACTACCAGGTATTATTCTGGAGTAGAGGCACATAGTGAACATGGGACAGATGGAAGTGGGTGTCTCCAGCACCAGTGCTGCCATGTGGGAGAATGGGTCATGCACCTCTGTGCAAGTTAAAAAGCAGCTTCCTAGTAGCTGCTCCACTCAACATATATGATAAGTTACCTGGCCCAGAGATGAAGTCTGTAAATCATTTCCTTTATTTATGCCTTATTGAAAAATGTTATCCCTTGTGATTTTGTCCTGGCACAACACAGAGCCACTTCCCTGAACTGCAGCCATGCCCCCACGCTGGCACACATAGCCCTGTTTTGTGATGTCAGAAAACAAAGGCTGCATGTGCGCACCCCACTGAATTAAATGGGGGCTACTTTCTTATACATTTTATTGCTATTTAGCATTGCAATTTGGATAAATCAAAGTGACCGCTCAACTAGCAGGGTCCCTGTTAGTCAAGTGGTCACTTTGATTTATTCATATCACAACGCTAAATAGCAATAAAATGTATAAGAAAATAGCCCCCATTCAACTCAGTGTGGCATGCAGACACAGCCTTCATTTTCTGACATCACAAAATGGGGCTGTGTGTGCCGGCATGGGGATGTGGCTGCAGTTTAGAGAAGCACTCCATGTTGTGCTGGGACAATATTATGAGGGATAAAACTTCTCAATAAGGCAGAAACAAAGGAAATGATTTACAGACTTCAACTCTGGGCCAGGCAACTTATCAAATATGCTGGGGGCAGCGACATCTATAAAGTGCAGGAGCTGCTGTTTAATGATGGCAGGTTCTGTAAACCTCAGCAGCCTGTTAGTGCTTAAAGAACAATTTGAATATACTTCTGTACCTTTTATCCAAGAGGGAGCAGCCATTTGCATGAACACAGTGGTGTACAGCACAATTGCACTATCCCATTGAGTGCAGCACAGTGAGATTCTTTGTGCCCTGCTCAGATGAGCTTAGACTGGTTAGCGTAGGGCTATGCCTGTTATTGCCATGCTAATCTTTTGAATGTGGAGCCCTGTTTCTAACTATGATGTGGCACAGAGCACACCACAAAATAAGACTAAAGGAAGCAACAACCTTACAGTATGATATAAAATTCCCTCCTGTCTTGGTTTTCAGCTTTGATGAACTTACTCTTACAGTACTCTAGAGTTGAAAAGAGATTACTGAAAGAGCTGGTGACACGTTCAGGGCAACTTTAACAAAACCTAATATTTAGACACAGTCCAGCTTGTACTTCTCATTAGTGCTGTATTCCTTCTCACCATTATTTATTACTGAGGCCATCTGTATGAAAACAGCATCTTTGCTTCTGTAGAGTTTTTCTATTCCTGTTGCTTCCTCCCTACCTGAAGTCATAGAGCACAGCTTGTGATATCACAGTTACTCCCATGGCAACAGAGTGTGATGTCACAACAGATGATTATGACTTGAAGTAGGGAGTAAGCTATAGAGGCAGATGGATTCTTAAGGACCTCTAAGGGGTAAAGATAATACATTCAAGCACATTTCCTTAGTAATAAATAATGGTGAGGAGAAATATATAAAATATAAATGGAATGCAGGCAGAATTGTACCTAATTATTATGTTTTTTTAAAGTTTTCTTTGAGGTATCAGTAGTTCTTTAACTGTCTGCCTAATTTAGATCTCTCATATTAGATATATATATGTGTAAACATCATGTTGTAGGAGTTAGAAGGGGTGCATACACACTGACATGACACATTTAAATTCTAGTTAGGGATTTCTAATCTCTAGGGACACATTTCTCTTAAAAAAGTGTTTATTTAAAGGCAACTAAATATATATGGCTTAATTAGTTGTGCAAGTCTGAAATTCCATTGGAAACTCAGGCCTCTGGTATTTCAGAGCCTTCCTTTGGTGCTTCAGGGCCATTAATTCAGGCTCAAATTACTCTCCTCTGAGAAGATGTGTGCAGGAAAGGGCACAGCTGCCTAATCTGTGTTATCACTTTCCATCATGAATATTTATAATTACCTAATGCAATTACTTTAAAGAAAAGTACCATAATAAATCATTTGCTCCACTTCAAAGCAAAATGTTTTTACCTTCACTTTTGTACAGTACCTTCAAAAAAACCCAACATAATACAAATAACACCTTCTTCTTTTCTGTCGCCAACATATTAATTTATCGTTTTAAAATACTTAACTATGGAAAAAAAGGATAAAATGTGCACCTGAAAACAGCAGAATGCTGGTGGAATAAAAGAGCCATCAGCTAGAAACACTGAAATACAAATCAAAGTGTTTTCAGAACCCTTCAGGTGCCTTGTGATTTTAAGCAACTTTTTGACAACACCCATAGTTGAAATATTCAGACATGGTCAGTGCCCTTTTAACCCAGTGGTACGAGTGGCACAGGTTGTTTTAAAAAGTATTTCCATACAGCAGCAAGGTAGAAATATTCACCAAAATACTGAGAACAAAAACTTCTGTCTTGGAGCTGTGCTGTTTCTCACAAAAGGTATCAGTGCTCTTTCACCTATGGGTGTTATCAAAAATGTGCTTAAAAACTCAAACAATGAAAGTTTCATTATACTTCAGGACTACATTCCCTTGAAAAGGCTGCTGTTTGAGGAACTGAAACATGGGTGCATTTATGTTGAAGTAATGTTGCAAGAATTTAACAAATTATCTCTATGTTTGTGAACTTCTGGTTGCTGTCGGTGTCCTGTTTTCCACACCTCTGAAAGACACTTCAGAATTTCCTTTTAGCTAAATGGTTACAGTTGCTGCCTCTGAGGTAATAGATGCTTGGTCTGATCCCAGTAGCATGCGCTTACTACCTAAGGCCTATAATTAAGCAATAAGGCACGACGGGGTATATCATGAGATATCATCATGTCTTGGGTGGTTGGGCACAAGGCAGCAGGCCGAGTGCATCCAACCACCTGAGAAGTAATGATATCCCATGATATACCACACCCTGGAGTGACTTATTGCTATTATGAACTGAGTTTCAAGTTTTTTAAAATAAAAAAAATAAAAGAAACAGGTTTTAAAATGTTTTATGAATGAGTTTTTGGGTGGTGTAGGAGTACATTTTGAAAAAAAAATAGTTCTCAGACAGTAGAGAGCAAGGAGGCTGGTGGTACTGGAACTTTTTTGAAGCCGTGATGATGTAGCCCGATATCATCACAGCTTCAAAGAGCTCTCAGCAAATCAGATTCCTCTATTTACGATTCTCAGTTCATAATTCAGTTTCTCAAATATGTCCTCACAGGCTGGGTATGGACAGAAGTTTGGCCATAAGAGGATGGGATGCAGAAAAGAAAAATGGCAACTACTAACAAAGTGCTGATGGCACTAGATGTTGACACCTCATACCTCACAATGCCGCTGGGTGTGTATTTAACACATAACAAACCATGCTGTGTCATGTCTTATTGCTTACATATTCAAAACAACCTATTTTAAAAAAAAACTTGTTAGTACATTAGGGTTATTTTGCAACAGTATAATCAAAAAGGATATAGCTATATTTGCAGACATCCAGGCCTAAATGTTAATTTGGCAGCAAGGAAACTGGCCAAGACTGGTTTAAAGTAATCTAGTGACTGAAGTTTATATCTCAGTGTCATCTGAATATGAGTGGTTAGATAATCCACGGGACTGTATTATTAAATCATATTACAGAAAGGGTTTGAGAACAAGAGCTTTCTGATTGGCTGTAAACTTCCTATCAGCCTTATAATAAATATTTTATTAAAATACATGTAACACCTTATCATATGTTGAACAGGGTTTAGCACTATTTAAAAAAAATAAATTTTAGTATAATAACAAAAAAACACTTCCTTTGAATTATGTTAATGGTCAGTTAATCACCCTCTAGTGGCATGTGGCACTTGGCTATGCCTCATGCCACATACACTAGCTGTGACTTATTACTTGATTTGTTATATTTGTTTATTGATTGAGTGATTTAACTATTTATTTAAAACTTGTTACTGGGAAATGCATACTGAGCCAAGGCTTGCTCCCAGGTGTGATTCAGGGGAAGGGAAATGTAGGGGGAAGAAATTATAAAACAGATGCAGCTTATGTTACAAAATAAAAAAAAATATGAAATACGTTACAAAGAAAATTACAGAGGCATCAGGAACTGAGTAAAGCATAGTATAAAACAGCATTTATACAGCACAACAAAAGGTGGACAACCATGAGTGAAAGTAAGAAAGCACAATGCATATTGAAGTTGGGTCAGTGCTGAGAACATCAAGCAAGGGGGGCTGAGTGAGAAAGGGTTGGGGAGAAGAGAAGGGCTTGAGGGTAGACAGGAACAAGAAGGTGCAAGAAGTTGCCTTAGGAAATGTCTAATGGGAAGTGAAGGGGTGAGGCAGAGAGTGGAGGGGAGCAGATTCTAGAAGGAAAAGAGGCAGTAGGAGAAGGCAGTTGGGCTAGCAGAAGAGTGAGGGTGGGGAATGGAGAAGGTATGGGGATCCCTGAAGTAAAAAGAGTAGGAAGAGTAGGGAGCTGGGGGAGGGGGGGCAGTGAAGAAAGGTTATAATGGTAATGATGGAAAGGCCTAAAACGAGTATTTGGCAATAAGGGCTTAATGGTTTGTGACCTCTGACTGATAAAATTGTCAGGAAAAGATCCAGGTCAGAATAATGGAACTGAAGTCAAAAAGGTTATCAAAGTGACTACATAAAATGTAATGATATATGGTATTGAAAGCAGATGAGATGTCAAATCTTAACAAGATTATAGAAATATAGAATTTGACTGCAGATAAGGGCCGCTTGGCCCACACAGTCTGCCCATTTCCTTACCTAAGGGATAAGCTGCAGATCCTAGTTAACCAGCAGCCTACTTCTTTCTACCCCCACCCCCTAGAATTGCCTTATGACTGTCCCATGCATGCTTGAATTCAACCACTGTTTTTGACTCCACAACCTTCTCCGGAAGGCCGTTCCATGCATCTAGAACCTCTGTGAAAAATACTTCCTTACATTACCTCTGAGCCGCCTCTCTATCTTCAAATTGTGCCCCTTGTTCTTGCACACCACTTTTTCTGAAAGATGCTACCCTCTTAGACTTTGTTGATTCCCTTGAGGTACTTGAAAGTTTCTATCATGTCCCCCCTCTCCCTCCTTTCCTCGAGGCTATACATATTAAGCTTTTTTAGTCTCTCTTCATATGTCTTCTGGTGCAGACCCTGCACCATTTTAGTTGCCCTCATCTGGACAGCTTCCATCCTGTCTACGTCCTTGCAGAGATTGGGTGTCCAGAACTGCACACAGTACTCCAGATGGGATCTCACCAGCTGTCTGTACAGAGGGATAACAACTTCCTGTTTTCTACTGGTGATGCCTCTCCCTATGCATCCCAGTATCCCCCAGCCCTTCTTACTGCCCTCTCACATTGCTTGCCCACCTTGATGTCATCTGATTATGACTACCCCCAGGTTCCTTTTCATTTTATGTTTGCTTGCACGCATGTGCAAGAAACATAGTGCCTTCATCGGAGATTTCGGAGGTGTGCCACCTCCTCCTCCAATTCAGTCAGTGGGCTGGCAGGCGTGTTTCAGTGCCAATGCATTTTGGAGCTGTCTATGACACACCCAAAATGCAGTGGCATACAGTTGAAAGGGGGAGTTATGCTTGAGTGAGCACCGATAAGATATCGGGCTGCCAAGCGCAGTTTCCCCACGCATACAGACAGACGCAGCGCCTGCATTGTATAGCCGACGGGTGCTCAATCCCCCGCCGGCTGAGCCGCGCCCCCACCCCCCAGTTAGGTGCCACGCTGGGAGCCCACCCCAGCGGCAAGCACTGTAGTCTCTGGCTGGCGGGGTGCCCAATCCCCGTCGGCTGAACGCCCCTCAGCCCTTGTGCCACGCTGGGAGCCACCACCCAGCGTGGGCAAACGTGCCGCTGATTTTTTTTATTTTGCCGACGGGGGTGCCCAATCCCCCGTCGGCTGAACACCCCCCCAAGTCCTTCTGCCATGGCGGGAGCCCACCCCAGCGTGGCAAACATCCCACAATGTCTTTTTTTTGTTTTTAGACCTGTAAAATAAAAACTGTCCCGTGGCGCGTCTCCCAACCCCCCTCCCACAACCCGCACACACCCACTGCGCACCCAGCCTTCCCACACATCCCCACCCCAAACTTACCTCCGGACTCTGGCGCGACGATCTTCGTGGACCGGGAACACGCTCTGCACTCTTCAAAGCCGACGCGAACTGAGGAAATGTCGGTAAGCTGTTTAATGGGTTACATAGGGGGTTTCAACTTTATTGCTATATTCAGGTATTTTTGATTTTTACATTATTAACATGGTTTTGGGACCCTTTCAGATTGTCACTGTCATGGCGCATTCGGGCCCGGCGGTGACTGCCGCAGTGACCGCGCAGTGACCGTGAAATCACCTTCAGGCCTGAATACCACCATGACAGTGACATCATTCATGAGAAGGGGTCCCAAAACCCCATGTTGAAAATTTGGTGCCAAAATTCCAAAAAATGACTGTTTTACGAGGGTGCGTTGCGCAGTTCCTACGCAGGCTTGTAAGTTCGCGAAATTTTGATATTTTCACTCCAGATTTTCAACATTGCCATTTTACCACACCTTCTTGTGAGTAGTACAGCTGTAATTTTTGACATCTCTCCCAAAATGTGTTTCCACCCATGTAGCGCAGAATGGCGCAGTTGGTGTGCAAAATCAATGTATGGGACAAATTAAGAAAATCACAGTGACACTGTTCATGAGCAGAGATCTTAAAATGGCTATGTTGAAAATTTGGTGAAAAAATTCCTAAAAATGACTGTTTTACGAGGGTGCATTGCACAGTTCCTACACACACTCGTAAGGTCGCGAATTTTCAATATTTTCACTCCAGATTTCCAACATTGTCATTTTATCACACCTTCTTATGAGCAGTACAGCTGTCATTTTTCACGTCACCCAAAACGTGTTTCTGCCCATGTAGCACACAATGGCGCAGTCGGTGTGCGAGATCAATGTACGGGACAAATTAAGAAAATCACAGTGACACTGTTCATGAGCTCAGGTGTTAAAATGGCTATGTTGAAAATTTGGTGAAAAAATTCCTAAAAATGACTGTTTTACGAGCGTGCGTTGCACAGCTCCTATGCACACTCGTAAGTTCGCGAATTTTCAATATTTTCACTCCAGATTTTCAACTTTGTCATTTTACTGCACCTCCTTATGAGCAGTATAGCTGTCATTTTTCACATCTTGCCTAAAATGTGTTCCCACCCATGTAGTGCACAATGGTGCAGTATGTGCAAAATCAATGTATGGGATACATTAAGAAAATTACAGTGACACTGTTCATGAGCAGAGGTCTTAAAATGGCTATGTTGAAAATTTGGTGAAAGAATTCCTAAAAATGACTGTTTTACGAGCGTGCGTTGCGCAGTTCCTATGCATGCTCATAAGTTTGCAAATTTAATATTTTCACTCCATATTTTCAACATTGCCATTTTATTACACTTCCTTATGAACAGTACAGCTGCCATTTTTCACATGTTGCCCAAAATGTTTTCGCACACGTGTAGCGCACAATGGTGCTGTTGGTGCGAAAGCAAAGTTTAGGACAGATTAAGAAAATCACAGTTACACTGTTCATGAGCAGAGGTCTTAAAATGGCTATGTTGAAAATTTGGTGACAAAAGTCCATAAAATGACTGTGTTATGAGTGAGAAATGCGCAGTTTCCACGCACTCTCGTAAGTTCATGACTTTGTAATATTTTCAGTCCAGATTTTCACCAGTGGCATTTTTTCACACTTCCTTATGAACAGTACAGCTGTAATTTTTCACAACATGGCTGAAGTGTGTTTTCACACTCTCAGCACTGAGATGCATGGTCGCTGTGGAAATCATTGTTTGCACAGATAAAGAAAATCACAGTGACACTGTTCATGATCAGAGGCACCAAAATGCCTGAGTTGACAATCTGCTGTAAAATATCCCCAACCTAATTATATTACGGTGTGTTGCACAGTTTCTATGTACGCCATGACTTCACCATTTTTTAAATATTTTTACTGCAGATTTGCAACATTGCTATTTTGTACACCTCCCATGAACAGTACAGCTGTCATTTTACATCCTGTTCGAATGTTTTGCACCTGTGGTGCTAAATGCCGCACTCACTGTGCATAAGCAGCTGCTAACAAACTGATATTCCCCTGCTCATGAGGTAGGGTCACAAAAAAACATGTTGAAAATTTGGAGTGAAAATACCAACGAATGCCTGAGGTATTAGGGTTTCCAACCATAATGCCCAACCCTGTAGAGAATGACAGGCATCAGGGGTGTGACTTGGGATTCTTGCCTGTAATGCTCATACCATTCCACACCCTGCAGCCAGTGAGAGGCATCGAGGTATGCCTTGGACTCTTCAGCCCCAAAGTTCACCCCATTCTCCTATATAGTACCCATCTCACTGCATTTCCTAATGAAATGGGGTGCGATAAGGGCCAAAGACCCAAGAAGACACATGACACTTGTCAGTGTCTGCAGGGTGGGTGTGGTGAAATGGCGAGGCCGTTATGCCTGATGACCCAAATGCACACCCCAATGCCTGTCACTCTCTGCAGGGTGGTGGTGGGGTTGGCTTCAGTTCAGTACTTCACTGCCATTCCTATTACGCAGCTCTGTAACTTCTACATTACCACTGCCAATGCCAGCAAGCAAACATTCGGCATTGACAAATGCTTGTTGTTGTTGTTAGTATCAACAAAAATGGAAAGGGACCTGGGGGTAGTCATATCAGATGACTTAAAGGTGGGCAAGCAATGTGAGAGGGCAGTAAGAAGGGTTGGGGGGATACTGGGATGCATAGGGAGAGGAAACACTAGTAGAAAACAGGAAGTTGTTATCCCTCTGTACAGACAGCTGGTGAGAATCCATCTGGAGTACTGTGTGCAGTTCTGGAGACCCAAGGGCCCAGATATTCAAACTGCGCCAGGCTGTGGCACAAGCCTGGGCGCAGCTTAACTTTGTTGCGCATGGGTGTGGCCAGGGCGATATTCAATGGAGCTGCGCTATGGTGCAACTACTTTGAATATTGCAGCTTACCACCCACTGTGTATGGCACAGGCAAGCACCTCGCGCCAGCACAAGTGGTCAGGAGGGAGCATTGAGATGTGGTGGCGCAAGTGCCATTGTGTCATGCACAGCACCTCACGATATTCAAAGGAGACATGCAAATGGGACTATAATTGTACAAAATTGCACGGGGGCCATTTGCATCTAATTACAACCCCATTTGCATGCAATTAGCATGCAGGTGTGCCGATTCGATGACTTGCGCTTGGCGCCCTGCAGGCAACAACCGTCCGGACCGGCGCCCCCCGCAGCCCGATCGTGGGATGTCCATAAGGGACAAAGAAGCGTCCATTATCCCTAGTGGTCAGTGGACCACATGGAGCCCGATCACGGGCTGCATTCATCCCCTCAAGTCAATATCCCTGGTGATCTAGTGGACCCCACCCCACCCGCCCACTGAGCCCCAACACCCGCTCCCCCATCAGCCAGTGGGTGGCAGCACCCACCTGCCTGCCCTGCCACCCACCAACTGACGCTCAGTAGGGCTGCCGCCCATTGGTTCAGAGCATGGAGTCAATGGGCGTGAAATACTCCTGTTACTAATCGGTCAGATATGAGGATGAATTCATTCACATGTCTGGACCGACTGAAATTGAAGGGTTGCACAACCCATTGGCTCATGCTCTGAACCACGGGTTGTGCAGCCCTACCAAGCTGTCAGTCGGCAGGCGCGGGCGGCATGGTGAGGTGCTGCCACCCGCCGCTGACGGGGAGCGTGGTGGTGGGGCTCAGTGGGAGGGTGGGGTGGGGTCCACTAGATCACCAGGGATATTGGACTTGGGGTGATGAATGCTGCCCACGATTATTCGTGGTGGTCCACTGGACCACCAGGATATTGGACTTGGGGGATGAATGCTGCCATTGATCGGGCTCCATGCAGTCCACTGGACCACCAGGATATTGGACTTTGGGGGGGATGACTGATACCCACGATCGGGGCATGGGGGGGCACCGCCAGGTGTGGCAGGAACAGGTGATGGCCACCCACAGGTGGCAGTTGCTGTGTTGTGCCCTGCAATGTGGCAGCTCACCTGTGGGTGGCCCTCAACTTGTTCCTTTTTTTTTAGGCATAACTTTGTGCAGGTGCAGGTAGGGGTTGTGCCTGCATAACTCTGCACAGCCCAGGCTGAATATCGGGCTGTGCAGGTTATGCATGGGCACGCCCCCCCCCGTCGCCACCATACATTACTAATCCGCCCCAGTGCATTGGGATTTGTGTGGCGCATTTTCCTTTAGAAATATTGCTCTGGGGCACATCAGTAGGTTATGCATGGTGCAACACCGTTGCGCCATGCGCAACCCTTTTGAATATCTGGGCCAATATCCGCAAGGACATAGATCGTAGGTATGTGGTCTATAGACAGAAACGGTTTATTTGAAATTCTTCAAATGATAGTTTCTGTGCTGTTGACACTGGTAACCAGACTGAAGGCTACGGAACAGCCCATTAATTATAAGGTAGTTGACAAGCTGATTGGTCACAACCTTCTCCAGTACCTTTGAAATGCAGGGCAACTGAGCAGTTGGGTAATAATTCTCCTGACATCAAGAGAAGGCTTTTTAGGAATATGAGTAATAACAGTTTCAAAAGCAGAGGGGAAGGCACCAGATAAATGTAATAATAATAATAAATTTATTTGATATAGCGCCTTTCACGTATCAAGGCATTCTACAATCGAATAAAACCAAACACAATAAATACAGATAAAATCAAGAAAATACAGAGTAGACTTTTCCCCACAAAAAGGTCTTCAGTGCCCGCTTGAAACACTCCTCTGTTCTGCACTCCTGAAGCTGACAGGGCAGAGGGTTCCAGAGGGTAGGTGCTATATACCCAAAGGCACATGCACCAGATGACTTTAAACTTACCCTCAGAATCTCCAGCAACCCCTCATCAGCTGAGCGGAGCTGTCACAGAGGGGTGTAGGGAACCAGGAGTTCTTTCAAGTAATCAGGACCCTGTCCGTGTAGGGCTTTGTAAGTCAATAGACCTACCTTAAAGGTGATTCGCCACTGAATAGGCAGCCAGTGCAGATCGTGTAGTGTGGTGGTAATATGTATTCTCCTAGAAGCCCCAATCAACAAACATGCTGCAGCATTCTGCACTAGCTGCAAGTAGTGGATAACAACCCCAGGAAGCCCTAAGTAGAGGGAGTTGAAGTAATCAGGGCGCAATGTCACAAAGGCGTGGACCAAAACAGGGAGGTCACTAGACGGAACAAGGTGCCTAATCCTAGCAATGTTTCTAAGATGGTAAAGGCCAGCTTGATGACTGCCGACACCTGATGATGAAGGATCAGGCCATCATCAAGCACCACTCCTAGGTTACTCACCTGTTCAGAGGTAAGAACCTGGGCCCCCCCAGGACTAAACCAGAGGGGGGATTAGTCCTCAACCCCTCCCTATGACCCGGGTCCACTACCAAAACTTCAGTCTTGCCAGAGTTCAACTTTAAACCACTGGTACTCATCCAATCTTGGATTGCTATGAGGCAGCTGTTCAGTACCGAGATAGCACTAATCTGGCCGTGGGCAAAAGACAGGTAGAGCTGTGTATCATCTTCATAGCAGTGAAACCTCAGTCCATACTGTCTTACAATGTCTCTGAGGGGCAGCATATACACTGCGAATAACATGGGAGACAGCACCATGCTCTGAGGTATCCCACAAGGCAGAGAGAAAGCCCCGGAAGAAAAAATACTCAAGACAACTCTCTGCATTCTACCAGCGAGGAAAGATGTAAATCATCTGAGGACTGAACCCGGCAACCCACAAATGGACCTCAAATGCTCGAGTAGAATCCCATGATCCACAGTGTCAAAAGCTGATGATAAATCAAGGAGAACCAAGATGGAATGGTGTTTCCAATCTCTCACCATCAGGAGATCATTGAGCACCCGAACCAGAGCAGTCTCAGTTCTATGCCTCTTACGAAAACTTGATTGGAGAGGTTTGTATAAATTATGGATGGTTAAATGGGTCTCCAGTTGGGCTGCCACAACTTTCTCAATAACCTTCCCCACAAAAGGAAGGTTAGAGATAGGCCTGTAGTTTGCTAGGTTCTCTGGGTCTAAAGAAGCTTTCTTCAGGAGGGGTGTCACCACCCCATCCATAAGGGAGCTAGGAAACTCACCCAAGTCCAAAGAGCACCGGACAATCCGAGCTAAGACCGGGCCAATGATGTCACTACAACCCAGAATCAGGGAAGTGGGGCCCAGGTCTAAACTACAGCAAGTGGGATGCATCCCCTGGATAAGCCTCATAATATCTACGAACTCCAGCAGATCAAAGGTACTCCAGGAAACTCCAGGCTCTGTGACTAAGCACCGATCAACAGCATCCCCATAGAGTGAGGTTGGTGGCATTCCTGCCTGATGTCAGCCACCTTATTCGCAAAGAAACAAGTGATCTCATCACATTCATTTTGTGAAAAGACTCTATGGAACCATTAGCAAGCTGGGTTGCACAGCCTGTCAACAGTTCTGAAGAGTTGAGCCGGTCGGTTCCATGCGGCAGCAATTTCCCTGGGCAAGAATTCTCCCTTCTTATGGGAAATTTCTGTTTGATAGGATTTATAATGCTCTAGGAAAATAAGGTGGTCAGTATCTAAGGCTGTCCTCCACCAATGACACTCTAACCTATGCCCCTGTCTCGGTAACTCCCTTAGACCCCCATCAAACCATGGGGCCCCAGGGTGACACAGGAGGGGGCGAATACAGACAGGAGCAATCAGATCAACAGCTGAAGAAATGGCCCTATTATAGGCCATAACTAACTGCTCAGGATCTGTGCCAGTCTCGCCCAACAATGAGAGGTCTATCACCACCATCAGGTCTTCAGGGACCACATCCCACAAAGGGCATTAACTGACCATCTCCACAGGAGCCAACCTACCCAGGGGGGGACTGAAAAATTGAACTCAGCGTTGTAGTGGTCAGACCAATCGACAGGTTCCACCACCAAGTCAGAGGCCTCAATCCCCAGGAGAAAGATCAAATCAAGAGAGTGACTGCTCTTATGAGTAGCTGAGGAAACAACCTGTGTGAAGCCCAGAGATGTCATCACCTGGGGGAAGTGTTTACCAAAAAGTTAGGATTCGTTGTCGTGAACCTAGGCATTGAAGTCACCCAGAACCATCAGTCTGGGTGACTCCAATGCCATGTCAGCAGCAAAGTCTGCTACTTCCTGGAGGAACAGCTTCTCATCACCTGGTGGACGATAAATGAGAGCTATCCTGCACCCCACACCAGCTACCACAGTACACTCAAATGACCTAGCCTCCTCAACTGGTACACCAATTAGGCCCAATTTCGGTCTTAAAACAGACCGCGACTCCCCCCCCCGCGGTCCAATCTTGGATGATGTATAACCGAGTACCCGGTGGGGACAGCCGCTTCTAAAATTGGGGCGGCGTTCCCATCTAACCAAATTTCGGTAATGCAAACCAGATTTGCCCTACCAACAAAATCTGCAATAAGAGCAGTCTTGTTGCAAACAGATCTGGCATTGCATAACAGCTCCCATGTTGGATGAGGTTGGCGAGCCATCCCAACTGCTTGCCCTCCCAAAACAGTGGTGCCCTTGGGTATGGGAACTAGAACGGGATCACCACGTTCCAGACACCATTTCGCCTCAGGGCATCTTCTGGGTCCTGACCACCCCAATGGGAAGGCGTCACTCATTCACGCTCCACTGTCCGCGACACTCCACCCAACCCCGACTCCCACCTCTGCAAGCAATCCCCAGCGCTAAACAGTGCTGGTAAATAAAAGCAGGTGGGGGGAAAGAATGGGTGGAGGGTGCAGAGAGAGGAGGCTGAATAGCACATGGCAGGGGGAACAAGCAGGCACATTCAACCAAAGATTATAACAAAACAATAAGGAAAGCACCTAAAATTCCTAAATCCAAAGCAGAGCTGGAAACAATTAAAAATCCTAAAAAACCCCAAACAATAATACCTTAAACAATAATCATTATCTAACAAAACATATAAAGCTACCCTACTCCCACTATTGGATGATTTTCAGATCCCAAAAAATAAGAATAATACAATCCCCTCTCACAGGATATAAAGTACATACACAAATATAAATTCAGTCCCTCCCACAGCCCTCTCACAGCTGAGGAAGAAGGAAAATTCTTGTCACTCCCACTGCCCAGAATAAACACAATAATCAAACATCAACTGAAGTAAACAAAAATAACAAAATTAAAAAACAAACTAAAATAAAATGTGGGTACCCTGGCCCTCTCACCACCAGGGGACCACAAAACAAATTAATGCAAATTGGGGAGAAATGTCATCCAGCAGTAGGGGAAGCCATGAAATAAATCCAATCAATATAAGTCCAGGCGGAAGCTTCCAATGATCCAACATACAGTAGGTTTAAAATCCAATGTCTAAGTCAGAGAAGATCAAGCAATAAGGATCCCAGGTACCTCAACTAGTACTTCCAAAAAACAGCCACACATAGTCTCAATCCAAGTCCATAAAGAAAACCAAAAAGTCTCTAAATAAGACCAAAAATATATACAGGCCAGGCCGTTGGGAGTGGGAGTGCCCCCCCCACACACCCTCAAACTGCCTAATCAGGCTCAGTTATACCACCAAGACCTGCAGCTACAGATATCCAGAGGCCAGACCAATAAGACGGACCATGGAATAACTTAGGAGCCCCCCACTAAGCCCTAACTCCCTAGGAAAAAGTGAGGGCAGCTCCTGCTCGGTCCCAGGTAGCAAACCTGAGATTACCCAGGCACAGAAAGGGAAGGGGGCAAAGCCTCCCACAACCAAACCACTGCTATGGCCCTGCTTCTAAACTCAGATAAAATAGTTTTCATGAACAAAAAAGTCTCGGAAGAAAGAGGTGCACTGATCAATGAATCAGACCCCCCTCACTCACAGTACTCCAAGGCACCACCAAGAATTCCTGCAGCCAAATTCTTCAAGATTGCACTGTAAAAAAAATGTCCCAGTTCTTCCCCGACCAACACTGTAAGGATCATCCGTTAAAATTTTCATACAGGGAGTGAAAACAAAACATCGGGCAGAAATAATAAAAAATCTATGGATCCAAAAGAGCAGATATCCAGGAAACTGAGAAAAACCAGGAGCAGACCCAGCAAAGAATCCACCAAACTCCACAAATTTTACTGTCCACTGTCCACAGCCTTTTATCAGGGTAAAATACAGCTCCCGTGAAAGTAATTTGCTTTCTCCTTAAACGTAGGCACCGGGGTAGCAAACAGAACAACTACCTACAATGAATGGCAGATAGGAAAAAATACGGCTCCGGTGAGACAACTCGACTTCACCCATGAAAGAAACGCCAGAGCAATGGCAGGCAACAAACGGAAAAAAACAACCACGAAAACCGAACTGTAAAGTAAAACAATAAAACGAACAAACTAAGACAAACAAAACTAAAAATACAATAAATAAAAATAAAATAAGAACAAAATAAGGCAGAATTAAGCAAAACAAAACTGCCTGGTAATGGGGGCTAGTCCAGCATGACCGCCATCTTGGCCAGATTGAAGGACCTTAATATGTATACACAATATGAGGAGTTTTAAAGCATAGTGGTGAGAGGAACTAGGAGGAAATGGTCCTTTAGTAACCATGTGGAAGCAGAATCAGAAATTGAAGATTTAAGGTTGGAGGAGATGAGATCAGAAAGAGTGCCAGTTTCAGATACAGGAGAATGGACTGATAGTGATACTTGTCACAAACTTGCTCAGCCAGTCAGCCCTATACTCCCAAAGTGCAAACCTCTGAGTGTATGATTTGTGTACAGTGAACAGAACAAGGTAACCCTCTTGTCTGTTTTGTGGGTTCAAGTCACCTTAGTCTCAAGCTCTGGAGGGATTCAAACTGATAACCTCTTGTTAGCGTATCCAATTATCAGACTCAGATAATTCTGTCTTCGGGGGCCAGATATCTTTGTCTACGGGCACCCAACTAGGTCTTTCAAATGAACCCTTAGAACTCTATGCAACACTTTAGAGAACTCTATCCATTTCCCAGTGTAGTATATCAATAAGCTTAAAATACAGTGTCACTTATAACCACTCTAAGCTCTACTTAAATAAAAAGAAATGTCAAGGCACTCCAAGCAGTTTCCATTGTAAAATATATCTTTACCTTAAAATATCAAAACAGAACAATAAATGCAGAACAAATATCCCAAACACATACAATCTTAAAAAAAAAAATGTTTTCAAAAGGTACAAACTAAGCTCTCTTATCCACATAATACTTCTCTCCTACAGTGCTGATGTTGTCTTTCTTCTCTCAGTCAGAAATATTGTCTTGTGTGTTTCTGTCAAGGTTCTCTCAGCAATTAAATACGGTTCTGAGCCGGCCTTCCATGAGGTCACCAAACTCCACCTTGGTGTAACAAAAATCTATATTTTATATAACACAGGATGTCTAATTAAATATTTAAGAAAACATAATAGGTGACCTCACTGACTTTCCTCTCCTCAGGTTAACCAGACAAAACTGGTTTGTGCTCTGCTACACATACATCTCAAAAGTGTATTTGATCTAAGTCACTGTATTCAAAGCAAAAGTGTATTTGCCTCTTTAATCCCATCTTGGCCTTGGAATCTACACCCCTCAAAGGCCTCTCTGATGTAATTCAAGGGTTCCCCGAGAATGCATATTTGGCCTTCCAAATTCGCCTGGGTCCTGTTTGGCCCATTCATCAACCTCTTTGATGAAATGATCTGTTTCTTTGAAGGTTATTCCTAACCCATGCATTCTCTTTCCATATGACACCTAGAGCAAAATCAAAGGATTCCCCTGGGGATGCCATGAATGGCAAATTTCATTTCCTGGGATCAAAGCAAATTTAACATGCTAATTGAACCTCAGATCTCTGTAGTTTAAATACCGCCTGTCCTTTAAACTTATCCTTGTTTTTTTTTGGATGTGTCAGTTCAGCAAGATTGTGGGTCTTCTGACTGCCCTTCCCATCACATATTTTATATGTAATAAAAACAAATTAGGTAAAGCACTCAGAGCTGGCTGTCTACGTCACACTACTCTCCACCTAGGCTGAATTTGGGGGCTCTATCCCCTACATGGGATGAGCTTCCCAAATCAGTTCACTCCTCATAGACCCTAGACAGCCCATCGGAGTTTTGATTCTTGGCTCCAGCCCTATGTACAATTTTCAAATCACACCCTTGTAAAGCAAGACTCCATCTGAGCAGTCTGCCATTGTTTTTCACAATCGGCATCAGCCAAACCAGGGGGTTGTGGTCAGTCTGCACCACAAAAGGCTGCCCATACAAGTATGGCTCCAATTTCTTTAGGGCCCACACTATGGCAAGACGTTCCTTTTCCACAGTGGAGTACACTTGCTCCCTGGGAAGCAGTTTTTTACTCGGGTATGCAATAGGGTGGTCCATCCCTTCTCTGGATGCCTGGCTTAGTACTGCCCCAATACCCATGCCTGAAGCGTCCGTCTGAACTATAAAAGTTTTGCTATAGTCTGGACTTGTCAAAACAGGAGCACTGCACAGTGTCTCCTTCAGTTTGGTAAAGGCTTCCTCACAGGCTGGGCCCCAGGTGATTTTCCTTGGCATTTTTTTCTTTATCAGGTCAGATAGGGGAGCAGCCAGGGCACTGTAATTAGGTACAAACTTTCTGTAGTACCCTGCTGTCCCTAGAAAGCTCCTGACCTGCTTCTGGGTTTCTGGTCTGGGCCACACCTGGATCACCTCTATCTTTATTTGGCTAGTATGGAGCTGTCCTTGGCCTACCACATGTCCGAGGTATACCACTTCCCCCATGGCCACCTGGCACTTCTCGGCTTTGACAATGAGTCCGACCCTCTGTATCCTGTCCAGCACTTCCATAAGGTGTGAAAGGTGTTCCTCCAAGCTGGTACTGAAGAAGGCAGTGTCATCCAGGTACACCACAGCATACTCCTCAGCACCATTTAACACCTGGTTCACCAACCTTTGGAAAGTGGTCAAGGCATTTTTCATTCGGAAAGGCATTACTTTGAACTGAAATAAGCCTATCAGAGTGATGAAGGCCGACCTCTCACTAGCTCCGTCTGTCAACTCTACCTGTCAATACCCCTTTGTCAGGTCAATGGTCGTGAGGTAGGATGCCTCCCCCAACTTGTCCAGGAGTTCATCCATTTGGGTCATCGGGTGGGTGTCTGACTTTGTGGCTGCATTCAGTCCATGATAGTCTACACAAAATCGACTCGAGCCATCTGGCTTGGGTACAAGGACTATGAGTAAGGCCCAGGGACTGTGGGATCTCTGAATTACCTTTAAATCCAGCATCTCCTCCACTTCTCTCCTAATGTCCTTTTGGACAGCCTCTGACACCTGATATGCTGTCCACCGTCTGTGTCCCTGTCTCCACATCATGTGTTGCTAAGGGGGTTAGTCCAGGCTTGGCGCTAAACAAGGAGGCAAAGTCTGCTAAAACCTCCCTCACTTTCTGGATCTGGGCCAGGGTCAGCTGGGGAACCAGTTTTACTGCCTTCACAGAGGACTCCCACTTGCTCTCTTCTAGCAAGTCCAGAAAAGGGGGTATCCTTCATCAGTCCTCTCCCCATGACTACACACTGCGAACACCATGTCAGCCCTATTTGCATATGGCTTCATCATGTTGACATGGTTCATCCTTGCTGTCTGTCTATGGTCAGGTAACTCCACAATGTAGTTTACATCATTTACCTTCCTAACCACTGTGTATGGTCCTGCCCACTCAGCTTGCAGCTTGTCTTTCCAGACCGGAATAAGGACCATGACTTCCTGACCCACCATTTATGAGACAGCCCTGGCTCTGCGGTCGTACCATACCTTTTGTTTCTGTTGGGCAGCTGCCAGGTTGCTCTGGGCTGTCCCCATAAGCTCCTTCAGCCTTTTCCTAAACCGTAAGACATAATCCACAATAGGAGTTCCCTGGGTGGCATGCTTGCCTTCCCAATCCTCCCGGATCAAGTCTCGGGGCTCATGTACCCGGCGTCCATACAAGAGCTCAAAGGGGGAAAATCCTGTTGACTCTTGGGGCACCTTCCTGTATGCAAACAACAGATGGGGAAGGTATTTCTCCCAGTCGCTCCCATGCTGTTCAGCAAAGTCCCAGAGCATTGAATTTAGGGTACCATTGAAGCGTTCCACAAGCCCATTGGCTTGGGGGTGATACGGTGTCATGCATCTCTGCACCACCCCCCACTTCTCCCATAAACATTTCATTAGGTCCGACATGAAGGAACCTCCTTGATAGGTGATTACCTCCTGCAGAAACCCAACACGGGAGAAAATCCCAAGCAAGGCATCTGCCACTTTATCTGTCCTCAGAAAGGTTAGGGCGACAGCCTCTGGGTACCGGGTGGCATAATCCACCAGTCAGTATGAATCTCTTCCCTGAGGAGCTGGGGGTATTTAAAGGCCCCACAATATCCATTCCCACCCCCTGGAAAGGCTCCTCCACTATGGGCAAGGGGACCAGGGTGGCTTGGGTTTTCTTGCCCGCCTTCCCTATTTCTTGGCACCAGTGACAAGACCTGCAATACCCCTTCACCTGTTGGGTGAAGTTAGGCCAGTAGAAATTCTCGGCCAACCGCTGCATTGTGTGTGCGATTCCCAGATGACCAGGCAAGGGAATATCATGGGCAACCTTGAGCAACTGCTCACAATATCCCTGGGGAATGACAAGCTGCTGGCCTAGCATCCCTCCCTCAGTCTGTGCTGCCTGAGTATACATAAGTCCATCTTGCCAATAAACCTTATGTCTTCCGTCACCTCCCTGTGCACTGTCCGAGTCTGCCCAAGCCCTCAGCTTCTCTAAACTAGGGTCACTCCTCTGAGCAGCTGCAAACCCCTCACACCTTCCCAATGCATGGGACAGGTCCCCTTCAGTCACTAAACTAGGGTCCCTAGCACTAGCATCAGGGACCTCAGGATCACTGTCAATCCCAACCCTCTGACAAGAGGTCACCCCTCCTTCTTCAGAGTAACCCTGTGTAGCTATGTGGTTACTTGCTACTGGGGAAACTTCTACCCTCTTTTTATCAGTCTTCCCCTCTGGAGACACAGGCTGGGGAACCAGCCTCTCAGTATCTTCCCCAATGGCTTCTGGGGGGCTCAGGGAACTACAATTTTCCTTGGCCACTTGACTACAGGTAACTGCACATACCACCCCCTGCTGGAAATTGTTACCCAGGATTACATCCACTGCTGATGTGTTAGCTACAGCAACCTGTTGCACAGTTTCCCCTGTTTCACCCCAGTCCAGGAGAACACTGGCCAGTGGCAATGTTTTCTCTTCACCTGCAAAGTCCTGTACAGTCACATATTTATTGGGTATAAGCTGACCAGGCTGTACCAGATCCCCCTTTACCAATGTCAGGAATGCCCCTGTGTCCCTTAACCCCTGCATCTGTACGCCATTAACCATGACTGGGTGCATGTGTTCCCTCATGTTCACTGGCATGCTTCCAGGGACATACAAACAACCCACATCCTTTCTGGTACTACTTTTTGTATTTTTGCTTGCCCTTCTTGGACACTATCTGGCAATGTGCCCAATTTCTTTACATAACCAACAAACATTTCTTACTTCAGAGAAATATTTTCTTTGAAACCTGGGGCTAACTGGTTTTGGTGGAGGCAGTGAGGGTTTTAGCTGCCCTGAAGGTGTGCTTTTCCCTTTCTACACTGCCACACTCACCCCATTCGCTCTCAGAGCAGTTCTGCTCTTGGCATAGCTGTCCGAATGTTCAGCAGCCTCTTGCACTGTTTTTGGATCTCGGTCCTCTAGGCAGGTTTTTAACTCTGCTGGGCATGCCCAATAAAACTGTTCTAATAAAATCACATTTTCAATTTTATCAACAGTGTTTGCCTCAGTTCCTCCCCACCAACATTTTAAAAACTGATGTTATTTCATGGCTAGCTCCTCATAGCTCATATTAGGGCTTCTCCTGAGCTTATGGAATTTAGCTCTGTATGATTCAGCAGTTAATTCAAACTTTTTTAACAGTGCAGCTTTTAACTTGCTGTAATCGTCTCTGTCTTCATTCTTCATTTGACCCAATGCATCCCGAGCTTTTCTGGTAAGTAGCGGGGATAGCTGGAAGCTCCAGGACTCTCTAGGAATTTTAGCCTGAATACAAACTTTTTCAAAAGAATTTAAAAAGGCATCCATATCCTCCCATTCCTTTAACTCGTCTATTAATTTTGAGTTCAATTTGTAACCCAGTCCTACAGTCCCAGTTAAATCCAGCCACTTACCTGCCCTGGTGCCGCTGGTCAGAGTCATAGCTTCTCCAGTTTACGTTGCCACTGGCGCTTCTCTCTCCTCTCCTCTGCCTCTCTACTTTTTTGCTCTCTCTTCTCCTCTGCCTCTCGCTGGCACTCACGTTCCTCATGGTCCGCCTCCCTCTGTTGTCACTCTGCCTCCAGTTCCATCCTGCGAAACTCAATTTGTAGTTTGAGTACCACTGGATTCAGGATACTGGTGACCATCCCCTGCTGCTGTGACCCTTCACTGACAGTGGCCCTGCTGTCCACCTCATCGGCTTGGGACCCCTCACTGGCTGTTAGTCCTTCCAGACTTGAGGTTTGGTACTTTCAGTCATGGTGTGTGAATCACTGCTCTGGGTGTCTGCTACCATCAGGGCCTCTATGAGGTTCTGCTTACTGGCTTTCACCCCAAATGGGACTCCCCTGTCCCCGCACAACTGCTTTAAGAAATCTACAGTGTGCCTGCTGTAGTCAGAAGCCATTTTCTTCTTTGACTATGCTAATCTGACTGGCACTTTAGGAAAAAAATAAAATGAGTAGGAACTTAACTGTAAGTCAAGGGATATAGTTCTTTTTCCTTTTGAAATAAAACACTGCCTTTCTTTTTTCCAAGTGAGTTAAACGGTCGCAAGCTGACCCACTGTACAATGAAACTTATACCACCAACCTTTTTATGCCACCGCTGCCAACCAATCTGTCACAAACTCACTTAGCCGGTCAGCCGGATTAAAAGAAATGGGCAGACTGGATGGGCCTTTCGGTCCTTATCTGCCGTCAACTTCTATGTTTCTATGTTTCTATGTTTCTATGTAGCCCTCTACTCCCAAAGTGCCAACCTCTGAGCATATGATATCTGTACAGTGAACAGAACAAGGTAACCCTCTTGTCTGTTTTGTGGGTTCAAGTCACCTTAGCCTCAAGCTCTGGAGGAATTCAAACTGATAACCTCTTCTTAGCGTACCCAATTATCAGGCTCAGATAATTCTGTCTTCGGGGGGCCAGATATTTTTGCCTACGGGCACCCAACTAGGTCTTTCAAATGAACCCTTAGAACTCTATGCAAGACTTTAGAGAACTCCATCCATTTCCCAGTTTGGTATATCAATAAGCTTAAAATACAGTGTCACTTATAACCACTCTAAGCTCTACTTAAATTAAAAGAAATATCAAGGCATTCCAAGCAGTTTCCATTGTAAAATATATTTAATTTAAAATATCAAAACAGAACAATAAATACAGAACAAATATCCCAAACACATACAATCTTAAAAACAAAATAGGTTTTTAAAAGGTAGAAACTAAGCTCTCTTGTCCACATAATACTTCTCTCCTACAGTGCTGATGTTGTCCTTCTTCTCTCAGTCAGGAATATTTGTCTTGTGTGTCTCTGTCAAGGTTCTCTCAGCAATTAAACACAGTTCTGAGTTGGCCTTCTCTGAGGTCACCAAACTCCACCTTGGTGTAACAGAAATCTATATTTTATATTACACAGGATGTCTAAATAAAATATTTAAAAAAACTTAATAGGTGACCTCACTGACTTTCCTCTCCTCAGGTTAACCAGACAAAACTGGTTTGTGCACTGCTACATGTACATCTCAAAAGTTTATTTGATCTAAGTCACTGTATTTGAAGCAAAAGTGTATTTGCCTCTTTAATCACGTCTGGGCCTTAGAATCTTTGTGCTGTGCTACACGTACATCTCAAAAGTTTATTTGAGCTAAGTCACTGTATTCGAAGCAAAAGTGTATTTGCCTCTTTAATCACGTCTGGGCCTTGGAATCTACTCCTCAAAGGTCTCTCTGATGTAATTCAAGGGTTCCCCGGGAATGTATATTTGGCCTTCCAAATTTGCCTGGGTCCTGTTTGGCCCAGCCATCAACCTCTTTGATGAAACAATCTGGTTCCTGGAAGGTTATTCCTAACCCATGCATGCTCTTTCCATATGACACCTAGAGCAAAATCAGAGGATTCCCCTGGGGACGCCACGAATGGCTAATTTCATTTCCTGGGATCAAAGCAAATTTAACATGCTAATTGAACATCAGATCTCTGTAGTTTAAATACCTCCTGTCCTTTGAACTTATCCTTTGGGGTTTTTGGATGTGTCAGTTCAGCAAGACTGTGGGTCTTCTGACTGCCCTTCCCATCACATATTTTATATGTAATAAAAAAAATTAGATACAGCACTCAGAACTGGCTGTCGACATCACAATACTGACCACTCAGCAGAAGCAACAGCTAGGGTTGAAGAAAGAGTATTAAAGGAAGACAACGTGACCATAAATGAGGTGTAGTAAAAGAAGAACTAGCAATGTAGTGTTGCATAAATAGGATTTTGTGAACAAAATAAAGTGCAATACCACTGGTATATAAATCTAGGTCAACAGAATTCATCTATGGGGACTGATGATAGCACAGTGAATTAAAAATACTACAGATTCTTAGGGTCAAAAGCAGCAGCGGGAACTAGGGCAGAATAGCAATTAACCATAGCACCATAAAATGATTGATTATAGGTTGTAAGCTTATTGGTATAAATTAAAAAGCAGATAATTACAGTATTATTCGAAGACCACTAGGCACAGTCTTTCCTGACAGCATACTTTATACTAATATACCAGGATTGGTGCTAGAAATCCTGCAAACACTGGACAGGTTAGAAGCCATAGTATCTAGAGAAGATGACTAAGAGGTGTTATATGCCTCATAAATGAGTCAACATTCCCCCAAAGCTAACTGTATTTCCAATGATGTTTTAAGAGAGTGAGGTAATGCAGCCAACCAAGTCCAGACCTTCAATATTCCTAAAGTGAGATTCAGCAGGTATAAACAAATGTTCAGAAAGATTAAAAGTATACATTGCATGCAGAATTTTCATCTGAAATCCACACCCTACCATTTATAAACTGGAAATCTGTGCAAAGCATTAGACTAATTAGTAACTGGTCTAACAGCAGCTGTATTTGCTGACAAGGAACAGTGCCCATTTGAAGTAGAGAAGACCCCATTCCCTAGCCCCCCCAACCCTGGAGAATGCCCCAAGCAGATTTTAATAAAACTTCTCCTTTTGCAAGTGAAAGAATACCTACTATTGTGGTCTGGGAAGGGGGGCCTCTCCAATTGCAGGGACCTGTGTCTTTAATTTTTGGAAACTGGTAATGATAATAGGTATGCTGAGCCAATGCTTGTTTCCAGGTGTGACCTGGGGAGAAGGAATACAGAGAGACAAGTGCATTCAGTGGTAAACTGCAATCAATGGAAACAAAACAGCATACAGGCAAGTATGAGCTACAAAGGCAAAACAAACAATAGGAAGCACACAATAGCTACAATGCAACTGGAAATCAGACAATAATTACTGTACAATCCATGGCAATATGACAGTGTATAGAAAGTGAGGTAAAACATAACAAACTGTTGTGTATGAATCAGTAGACAATCAGGAAGTAGCAAGCAGGGAAAACTTAGGAGTTAACAAGTCAGGACAGGCTAGTAAGCAGCAGCAGAGAACTATGTGAGTGAGCATAGAGGCCACAAGCAACCCAGGAAAAGTGGGAGAACATAAGACAGATAAGTCAGGGCCAAGACAAAACCAAGTGTGGGTAAAAAGGAGTTTGAGCTGATGTTTGAAAGAGTGATTGAAGGGAGACAGATGAAGTGCTGGAGGTTAATCCAGATGGATGGAAAAATGGGAGGAGAAAGCCAATTTCCCATCATAAGATTTCAAGTAAGGAATAGAGAAGGTGTGGGAGTACTGGGATTGAAGTGCATAAGAGGCAGAGGGCCTGATTCTCAATGCTCCCAGGGCAGTGCAAGGAGCTTGCATCCCAGTAAGTGGAGTGGCGCAAAGTGCCCCTTGCACCAAAAGATGTCCCGGAAGTGATTCACAAGGCAGCCTACATCTACCGCAGGCTGCCTGCACCAGATGGAGCTTGCACCACCTGTGCACCACAAAATGGGCTGTGACAAGGCACTAGGGGTTTGTGGCAGACACTAGCTGTCAAAGCTCCTCAAATGGTATTCACAAAACTCACCCATAGAATGAATTTCTAAGTACCCTTAGACCAGTCAAGGCTGGTCAAAGGGTACTTAGAAATTCACCCTCTTGGTGAGTTAGGTACTTTGCAGCAATGTGCTGCAGTCCCTCAATCCAGCCCTGATCCCCCGTAATAAATATAAGAACATCCCTGTTAGTCCAGTGCCCCCTCGAGCTTCAATCTTCTGTTACAGGCATCAAAATACCCCTGGTGGTCTAGTGCCCCTTCCAATCCCCGATCTTCCATTAGAAATATAAAAATAATCCTGGTAGCCTAGCACCTCCCCCCAAAGCCCCAATCTCCTGTTAGAAATAAAAAAAAATAACCCTGGAAGTCTAGTGGCCCCCCAAACCCAGGTCTCCTGTTGTAATACCTAGTATCATTTATTAATAAATATTATCATAATTGATATGCCCTGGTGGTCAAGTGGATGTCCCTGCCCCGATTCACTGTTGAATGAAATTCTGAATGTCCTGGTGGTCTAGTGGACCTCCCATCCACCACCCGCGGTCCTCTCCTTCCCACGATCCCCAATCCACAGGCAAGCTGGCAAGTAGCATAGCGCACTGATCGCCACCATGGCCAGCCACCGACTGAGCCCTGAATGAGCACCTATTGTATTTAGTAAGCACTCAGTGGTTGCAATGAGCACATACTGTATACAGTACATACTCATTCAGACCTCATTCGGTGGCTGGCCATGGTGGTGAGCTGTGGGTTGTTCCAGTCACTGGCTAGGTTATGGGTTGAAGGCAGTGGGGTGGAAGGGCACTGCAGGGTGATGGATGGGGGGTCCACTAGCCCACCAGGATGTTTGGGATTTTGTTCAATGATGGATCATGGCTGGGGCTTCTACTACACCACCAAGGTATATCAATTATGGAATACTATATTATTAATAAATGGTACTAAGTGTTACAATGGGAGATTGGGGCATGGGGGGGACTCAACTTCCAGGGTTGCTTTGGTACATATAGCGAGAGATCAGGGTTTGGGGGTCTGTCCTGGATTGGTGTAGGGCCGCTCCACAGCCTGCAGCAACCCTTCGGATGTGCCACATGTTTGGTGCATGGCCAGGGTTGTTGCAAGATGAGAGACTTTGCCACTGGGACCCTGACCATAAGAGAATTGGGCACAGGATCTCTGATGCACCGGGCATTGGTGCAAGCTGCTGTTTGCCACAGGTTGTGTGGATCTAAGCCCCTTTTAAGAATCAAGCCCAGAAGGATTGGGAGAGAGGAGGGAAGAGAGGTAAGGTGGGATAGTTGAATCAGTATTTAGAAATGAAGGCTGTACAGGGAATGATGAGCAGGAGTCAAGAGGTGGTATCGACCAACATGGTTTCTGAGGTGGGCACAGTACATCCACTGCTCTCATACAGTTTACAAATGATGTCAGACTCACTATGGACAATGGCTCTCTCACTGGGGCTATTTTTATTGATCTTACAAAAAAGCGTTTGATTTAGTTGACCACCCGCTGCTCTTATCAAAGTTGTCATCCCTAGGCTTCTCTACTTCTGTCTCCACCTGGTTCCAAAATTATCTTTTGAAGCATCAACAATTTGTCCAGATCAGAGGTGCTAAGTCCCCTCTTGCTCCTACTTGGATCAGAGTGCCCCAGGGTTCGATTCTTGGTCCTCTCCTGTTTATGGTCTTCATAAACGACATCCCACCACTCACTGGTGCTTGCTCAGGTCTGCTATATGCCAACGATCTTGTTCTTTACTCATCCTCTTCAAACCTCTCAGATATTAACCTGAATCTCAATAGTAACTTCAATACCTTTCTGCGCTGGTTATTGCAAAACAAGCGTGTCTTAAATAAAAATAAAAATAAAACAGTGACTATGCTCTTCAGTTCAGGTTCAAAAATTCGGTCCTGCACCCAACCATTAAATATCAGAGCGCTTGATGGCTCTCCCCTTAACACAGTTACCTCCTTTAAATACCTAGGAGTAACTCTTGATCCTACCTTGGATTTTGACCTGCACCTAGCCTCAGTCATTAAATCCATCAATATTCAACTTGGATTGGCACGTAAGGTGAGACATATCATAACATCTACGGTGAGGATGGTCATTGCACAGGGGATCCTGAGACCCAAATTGGCGTATGGGTTAATAGCCTTTCCGGCAACTACTGGAGGGCTCCTCTGAAAGTGGGATGTCTGCTACAACAGCATTTGCCATTTTGCTCTGTCTTTACCCAAACGTACTCACCAATGCACACTATACTCCAGTTTGGGACGGTGTACTCCCTCAGCCTTCTGTCAGTTTACTTCCTACTGTTTATTATTAAGAATATAATCTCCTCCCAGATACCTGACAAATTGGCTCTACTGCTCAAACCTGTGACCTCTGCCTACCCAGTGAGATCAGCTGACAAATCCCTTCTTGTCCAACAGAGATGTAAGACCAAAATGGGGGAGAATGCTTTCTCTAGCAGGGCCTCTAAACAATGGAACTCCCTTTCACTGAATCTAAGAATCTCCCCCTCTCCACGAAGCTTCAAACAGGAGCTTCATATGGCTCTTCTAAGCTCTGAATCCTGCTTCTGTTCTCTATCCACCCACTCCTGTACTGGTTCCTCCTAGTTGCCCACCGGCTCCAACCTCTACTACTCTCAAACTTGCCTGGAAATGTGCTATTTCCTCTCTTCTAGCACTTACTCACTAGTTGTATGACTTATAACTGCTCGTTATTTGCACTTATATTCCTGTTTTGTTACTACATATAGATTCCTGCAAATGTACTGTCATTGCTGAAAATTTTGTATAAGTGTACTATGTCTGACTTCTACTTGTTCCCATGATGCTTTCTTGTATCTACTATTGTCTACATACCCTTTATTGTAATCTCCCGGGTCGCACCTGAAAATAGGCAGCTGTGCTGTCTCGCGTATCTACCCGGTTAACAAAAACAAACTAAATAAATAAATAAATTAGTATATAGGGAACAGTGATGGGTATGAGAAGGAGCATTAGCAGCTAAGTGGCAGAAGGCATTTCATAGAGTATCATTTCTCTCTGGGAAACAGGCTGCTAGACAATACTGGTGAACCAGCAAAAATGCACACAGTGAAACAACCATAAGCTGGGCAATGGCAAATCCAGGCAAACAGAACACATCTCCTTGACTCTTAAGATAATAAGTGATTGTTTCAGAACAAGGTGTGAATAGCAGCACCCCTACAAACCATCCAACATCATTTTTTTTGTTTTTTTGCTTTTTTTCCTTCTGTCTTCACTTTCCAGCACTCCATTCATGGAATCCAATCCTTTACTCTGATCCCCAATTGCCTGGTCCCTCCCCTTTCAGGCCTCACAGAAACTCTATGTAAAAATAATTTTCTAATGTTTTTTCTATTTTGTTTGCTCCTCCCTGCCCCCTGACGACCACTTTTTTGGGCCACCTAGGACCCTCGGCCACCCTCCTCCTCCTCTAGTCACCATCTGCTGCCTCTGCTAGTGCTGGTTGTTCCCCCCGGGTGACCAGATGTAACCCTTCATTGAATGGGTCCTCCCCAGGGCAGAAGTGCCCATAGGCACAACTATTTAGCCCAGGGCCAGTAGGAGGGTCAGCTTGGGGCTATCCCAGGCTACCATGGAGCTGAGGACTGGTGGCCATTATCTGGTCAGTAAGGGGGCTTTTTCTGTTTTCTTGGCATGGCCACTCTACCCTGATTGGGCCTACATGGGGATGATGACCTGAGGCAGGGATGTGCAGAGTCGAGTTGAGGCTTCTTGTCCCCTAGCATGTCTCCAATCTGCCTTCAGGTGCCGAGGCCCTACCCACCCACCCCTGGAGAAGTATTCAATCGATGCTCTGCATCCCCTCTTTGCCTGTCTCCACTCCTGGCACCCAGGTTCAGGGCATAAACCAGGGTCACCAGTGTGCCAAGTGAACCCCTTTGCTCAGTGCCACAGAGCTGGCTTTTTTTCTTTTTATAAAATCTGTCTGCAGAGTGGACAGAGATGGGCTGGGGAAATTAGATTAAAATGATTACCAGAGGTAGAAGCAGCTGCCCCTGGGAAGTGATTGCAATCCCTTTGTCCCTTAATGACAGGACCCCATGGACAATTATTGAGGGAGTTTCAAAGAGCCCAAGGTCTTTCATGTCAGAAAACTATCCTGGCCATGTAGCCATCCCCTGTAGAGACAGACATGGCTCACAAAAAAATATGGGGTTTCTAAATCCACAAAACCCAAGGTTCTGGTTTAAGACAGCTATCCAGAGAGGTGGTGCACTCAGGAGAGAAATAAAGTGTTAAATCCATGATTTTAGAGTGATATATTTGATGCTGCTGCATGGAGGGATGGCATCTGAATGCTTTTGGGATCTATGTTAGGCCCTTGCAAGGGAGTCAGTGTTGGGAATCTAGGTTTACAGCATCAAAGAGCTAGAGTATGCCATGGCTCAATTAAGACATCTTGTGTGGTAAGAGTTTTAAAAAGTTGCAGAATTATGTTCTTTTTCTATTTGTCTCTTCTGCTCTGTTTAGACCATTTATTTTTTAATTTCTGCAGTAACCCTTTAATTCCCCAGTCTTATGTTTTGTGATATTCTGTAGATTGTGTAAATATTGTGGGGGGTACTAAATATTATTTTGATATACTGCATGCCTCTGACTGAATCTTTTGGGAGAATAGTTAACTGTATGTATTGACAAATCCTCAGCCCATCTCTGAAGAGGGAGAAGATGATCACAGTTACCATATTCTAGACCTAAAGTGTTTCTCAGCAGTGAGTGACAGAGGAAGTTCATTTGCTCATAGCCGAAGGAGTACTGTACTGTGTAAGCAGTAGCTCAGGTGGGATTCAGACCAAGAAAGTCCCTGGGTAAGAGAATCATTTCTTAGTGCTGGAAGCTACTGAGGTACCCTTACAGGTGTTAAGGTTTGAGAAACTTGGCAACATGTTGCAGACTGCATCCTGGCTTTGGACAGTTTGGGACAAACTGGTGTCGAGTCAAAGAACAAGCTATTACATAAGGGAAATCAGTGTACACTACTACTGTTATTGTTTGTTTTTAGCAAGAGTAGGTAGAAAGAAGACATTATGCCTGGATCATGTGAAAAGTGCACTTTGCTAAACTTACAAAAAGTGTTGTACAAAAGCAGAAAGGAGAGGGATGAGCAATGAAGAAAGCTGATCAAAGGCAGAAATCATAAACACCTTTGAGGAAAATGACTAGGGAAGTGTTGTAAAAGTGGTCATTGCAAACAAAAGTCATGAAACAGAGCCTGGGAGCATGAAAGTGACCCAGAACCAGGAACTGGGGAAGATTTGCAGGTACTGAAGTTGATGTTGGGACTTGCTCTGGTTCAGGCAAAGGCTGAGACAGAGCTGTGGAAGATGCAGTGGGAAACAGAGAATTAAGAGAAGGAGTACAAATGAAAGGAGTAGAAGCATGGGTGTAGGCAGGCATACTCCAAGCACTCCATGGTGTGCAAATTTATTTAAGGGGGGTAGCAAATAGGCTCTGAACTACTTCCTTTTTCCATGAAAACTAACAAAGGAAATGCTGAACCTTTCTCTAATTTTATTCATAGGAGTCAAAACTACAAGAACTGGTCACTAATACTGTCTTTGCATCCCAAGGACAATACAACTTTACAGGCTCTGGGCTGGTATGTGAGTGTCTTAGGGAACAATGCATGGCATTTGTATTTACCCATGCATGGCAACAACCACTGTCACGAGATATAAAAGTTGTATTTATTGTGCCAAATGAGGCAACAAACATGGTCCTGGTGTACGTTTGTATATTGTCTGGCTACACGGGGGTAGCTCACCCTAACTGGGGGTTAACAGTGAGTCCACTTGGTGTGCAAATCTGAAATTCCTGGCTACATCCCTGCTTAGAAGGAGAAGCAAAAGGCTTAGGAGGAAAAGTGAAAGGCTGAGGTAGAGCTGCAGAAGATGAAGCTGGAAGCAGAACAGTGAGAGAAGGCAGAGGAGAAGAGACTGAGGAATAGAGAAAGAGTGCCAGCATGATATCCAGCTGAAAAAGCATGAGCACAAGCGAGAGACAGAGATTCTGCACAAAAAGAGAACATCACAAACTGTGTGCAATGGCATGAGGGTTTGATCCAGGAAGCCAATATTTATTCTAAAATGTTTCTCAGATATCGGGAAGGGGATGATCTTGATTTGTTTTAAAAGATCTTTTGAGAGACTCTGAGCATTTTGAATTGAGCAGGGCTTCTTGTACAACTAACCTTTTGCCACTGCTTACAGACAAGGCATTAATGTTTTTCCAGAATGTACAATGAGAATCACTCGGACTATAATAAAGTGAAAAATGCCTTGCTAAAGTGTTTTAAATTAACTCCCATGGCCTGTAGGCAAAAATTTAGAGGGTTAAGAAAACCACCATGAGATAGCTATGCTGAAATCCAGCTAAGTAATTTGTTAGAATGCTGGGTAGCTGCTGCAAAAGCTTGCTCTGTATAAGAAATGTAAGATTTATTTCTTCTGCAACAGTTCCAAGAACTGTACCTAAGGAACTGAAAATATGGTTGTTGGATAGAACTCTGAGCTCTGTGATGTAGGCAGTTGAGAGGGCTGATCAGTTCATATCTAGCTGACCATACTCTCATTGCAAAGATAATGGGGGAAAGCCATCGATGGTTTTAAGAGAACCTGGGGGGGGGGCAGCCTAAAAGAAGCTAGCCTGTGCCCAACCCAAAAGGAAAGCCAAGTGGTTTCAGAGGTAAAGAGTCAGGGAAAGGTACTGTAGGTGTTATATCTGTGGGGCATTTCTCAAATGATTGTCCAAAAAACTGTAATGAAAGGGGCAAGTGTGGCAGGAAGGGGTAGCTCAGAGAACTCCCAGCACAGAGTTGCCTATACACATAGTGCAATGCCCTCAATCTCAAATGCACATCTGCACTCAGTGGTGGAGAATGGATTGGCCACCCAGGCAGTAAGGGACACTGGCACCACCATTTCTATGGTGAAACAGGATTTTATTTACGAGGAACAGACCTTGCTCAGCCAGTTTTGTTAGATTACAGGAGTGGCAGATCTGGTGGTCTTAGTGTCAGTGGCCTGGATATTCATAAGCTGGGAAGGTGGTCAGGGTATACAGGAGACAGGTATTGTACCAAATCAGTGAGTGGATGTGATTATGAGGAATTACTTCAATAGCAGGGCCAACATTGTGTGTGTCACTACCCATAGCAAGATTACAGAGAACAGGTTCCTGAGGATGCAGAAGGAGCAGTGCAAGAGGAAGCAACCCCTACCTCAGTAGTAGTGTAAGCTTCAGCTGAAGGATGTGATGGGAGTTCTGAGCCACAGCTACAGACTGAGGATCATGCAGCCATGGGTGACTCTCCCGCAGGATAATGTGTTTGGGGGGAGGTCAGGTGTGGGGAACTGAGAATGGCTCAGCAAGATGATCCATCCCATCAGATTTTAAGGGAGTTAGCCACAAGTATGGAAGGTGACTCTTTGAGTTCTGAAACATGGAGGTGTACTGGGAGAATGGGATTCTGTTACATGAGTGGTTTCCTAAGGGAAGACCACAGGAAGAAGAATCTCAGCAGACAGTGGTTCCTAGGGAGTATAGGAAGCAGCTTCTGTCCTTAGCCCATGACATGCCCTTTTCTGGACACTTAGGGAACAGCTGTACAAAAAGGTGGCTGACTAACATGTTTACTGGCCCAGTGTTTTCAAAGACATGGCACGTTACTATTGAACTTCACACCTGCAGTGCTAGAGGATGGGAAAGGTTGAAGACAAGGCTAAGGAGACTTTCTTTCCCCTACCTATTATTGAAAAGCCATTTAGGGGAGTTGCCATGGACATTGTGGGGTGACTTACTCCCCCTCCCCAAAGTCACAGTGGCAAGCAGTACATCTTGGTGGTTATAGATTAAACCACAAGGTACAAATAGGCAGTGCCCTTGTCCTCCATCTAGGCTGAGAATGTAACCAGTAAACTGCTGGGGATATTTAGCATGGTGGGTTTACCCAGGAGATTCTTTTGGACCAGGACACCAACTTCATGTCTGATTTGATGAGTAGTCCTTGGGTGAAGTGTGGAATGAGCAGCTCAGGACATCCCTATACCATCTTCATACTAATGATCTGACAGAATGATTTATTGTGTCTCTTGGGAGCATGTTAAGAGCATTTGCTGACCAGCATACAAGAGAGTGGAACAAGTACTTACCCCATCTCTTATTTGTATATAGGGAAGTTCTCCAGGAGTCTATAGGGTTCTCACCCTTCAAACTTCTATTTGGTCATAGCATTAGGAGCCCCTTGATTTGGTAAGGGATGAATGGGAGGGTGAGCTTGCTCCCCAAGAGGAATCTGTTGTGGAGTATGTCTCGAATTTCAGCGTGAGGCTCATGCAGCTCATGGGGTTCACTCAGGAGGACCTGGGATCTGTGCAACAGAGAAAAAGGACATGGCACAACCTTAGGGTCAGAGTCCAGGAGTACGAAGTCAGGCAATGGGTGTTGATTCTCATCCCCATCCAGTGGAATAAATTGCAGGTGGCTTGGTAGTGTCTGCTCTCTGTGGTCAGGAGGTGAATGATGTTAGCTTTGTGGTGGAACTGCCCAACAAGAGGTACAAGCAGGACATCTACAATGAAGGCAGTGTGCAAAGACTGCAGGGAGGGCCAGTGGCATGCTGGGGTGCATAGGTAGAGGCATTACTAGCAGGAGATGGGAGGTGGTGATGCCATTGTATAAAACACTGGTAAGGCCTCATCTGTAGTACTGCATGCAGTACTGGAGACCACACATGCATAAGGACACAGACAAGGTGGAGGCTATCCAGAGAAGGGTGGCAAAGATGATGCATGGCTTGCATCACAAAACAGAAAGACTAAGAGACATCAATATGTACTCATTGGAGGAGAAGACAGAAAGGGGGGACATGATAGAAACTTTCAAGTACCTCAAGGGCATAAACCAGGTGCAGGTGTGGGATCTTTTACAATGTAGAAAAGATATCAGAATGAGGGGACATGATATGAAATTGGAGGGGGGTAGATTAAGAGGTAATGTGAGGACTTTTTTCTACACAGAGAGGGTGGTGGACTCTTGGAACAATCTGCCACAAAAGGTGGTGGGGTCAAGCACAATGGAGGGGTTTAAACATGCCTGGGACAGGCACAAGGGAACACTGGGTGGGGAGGGAGTGATGAAAAGCCATTGATCACGTAGGGTCAGTGACTGCATACAAGCATAGGGCTTACGGGAAGACTAGATGGGCCTAGCGATCCTTATCTGCAGACAATTTCTATGTATCTATGTATGTGAACATGTTGAAGCCTTACCATGAATGAGATGGTCCTCTCTATGTGCAGCTACCCAGAGGAGGAGACAGAGGTGGACCTATTAGTGAATCTCCTGGGAGAGGTTAAGGGAGAATCTTCAGTGGATGACATCACTCTCTCTGAGAGGCTGACACTAGCCCAAGCTACCAAAATGTGGAGGGTAGTGAAAACATTTAAGGGGATGTTCACGGGGAAACTGGGGTATACCACACTTGCTGAGCACCATGTGGATACAGGGTCTCTGGCTCTTCTAAGGCAACAACCCTACCCAGACGCTGAGGTTGTAAAACTTGCCATAGAGGTGGAGATCAAAAAGAAGCTGTCTCTCCAGGTGATCCAGGAGTCCAGTAGTTACAGGGACTCTCCAGTGGTACTGATCCCCAAAAAGGATGGGACCATGAAGTTCTGCATCAACTACTCCAAGCTCAATAGCTGTACAGAATTGGATGCATAACCATGCCCAGGACAGATGAGGTTTTAATAAGGGTTGGGAGAGACAATGTACCTGACCAGCATAGATCTGACGAAGAGCTAAGTAGGCCTTTGTCACCCTGTTTGGGTTATTTGAGTTCAGAGTAATGCCATTCAGGGTGAAGAATGTAGCAGCCACATTTCAATAGCTCATGGACTGCATTCTTAATGGGGCAGGGATTTTTGCACTGGCATACATGGATGACATCACCATCTATAGCTTGACCTGGGAGAATCACATTAGGCACATGACTGAGGTATTCTGCAGACTGCAGGATGCTGGGATGACAGTCAAGGCAGAGAACTGCCAGATAGGAAATCCAGAGGTGTCATACCCTGGGCACAGGGTGAGGAGTGGATACATCCAGGTTGAGCCAGTGAAAATCAAGGCCATCCAGGGATGGCCACACCCATGACTAAAAGATAGATATGGGCCTTCTTAGGGACAGCAGGACACTACTGTAAATTTGTGCCACATTTTAGCAGCATGGTCAAACTCCTGCCTGATCTCACCAGGAAGAAAACGTTGGGCAAAGTTCAGTAGATGGAAACCTGCAATACTGCATTCCATCAACTGACAGAGGCATTGTGTTGGGCACCTGTACATGCCAGCCTGCACTATTCTCTAATGTTGACTATGCACATAGATGCATCTGATTATGGTCTAGCCATGGCTTTTAGTCAGGTTATGCAGTTGGGAGAGGAACACGCAGTCAATTACCTGAGCAGGAAGCTACTGCCTGGAGAGAAGGCCTATGCCATAATTGAAAAGGAGTGTCTAGGTATTGTCTAGGCTTTGCAGAAGTTGCAACCTTATCAGTGTGGGAGGGAGTGCACCCTGATCACTAACCACAACCCCCCTCACAGGGCTGTATAGAACCTGTGGTCAGAACCCCAAATTGCTAAGGTGGAGCCTGCTGCTGCAGTCCTACATTTAGTCATTAGGCACCACAGTGGGTCACAGCATGGAAACACTGATGGGTTGTTTAAACACTAGCAAGGATCAAGAATAAGAAAAAGGGGAGTGGTACTGTGAGGAACTATTGTGGGGTTCAAACAGAGGGCAAACTAACGGCATAGCATGTGGAGCTAGCTGGCTCACATGAAAAAAGAAAACTAACATCCTTTAGCAGTGCTAAAGGAAGGTGTTTTTCATTTCTTGGGGAGGTGTAGCAATAATGTTGCAATATTTGTTCTCTCTTTTTTTTATTAACTCTATCTGCAGAGGGGACAGAAGTGGGCTGGGGAAATAAGATTAAAATTGCTGCCAGAGGCAGAAGTAGCTGCCCCTGAGAGTTAACAACAATCCCTTTGCCCTGTAATGACAGGACATCCTGGTCAGTTAACAGGGGAGTTTCAAAGATTACAAGGTCTTTCATGTCAGGAAACTGTCTTGGCCATGTAGCCAACCCCTGCAGAGGCAGGCATGGCTCATTAAAAAAGATTGTGTTTCTGAGTCCACAAAATCCAAAGTTCCAATCTTGACCAGCTTTCCAGAGAGGAGGTACATCCAGAAAACAAAGAAAGTGTGAAATCTGTTATGTTAGAGTGACATATTTGATGATACGGCATGGTGTGTGTGTGTGTGTGTGTGTGTGTGGGTGGGCTGGCAGCTGAAGGGTTTTGAGGTCTATGACAGGTTTTAGCAAGGCAGTCAGATAAGAGGATCTAGGTGCACAACATCTAAGAGCTAGAGTTCACCATGGCTCAATGAAATATGCTGCATGGTAACAGTCTTTCTACTCTGTTAGTTTTAAGAAGTTATAGAACTTTTTTTCCTTTTTGTTTCTTCTGCTGTGTGCAAACCATTTCTTTTTAACGTCAGTAGAAACTCTGTAATTCCCATAGTCTTGTTTATTGTGATATGCTGTAGATTGTGTAAATATTGTAAAGTAGTAAATATTAATTGTGTAAATATTGTAAAGAAGTAAATGTTAATTTTTAATATATGTAATGCCTCTGTGACTGAATCTTTTGGGAGAATAGTTAACTGTTGGTATTGATAAATCCATGATCTGTTGGAGAAGAGGGAGAATATGGCCACAGTTTCCATATTCTAGAAGTAAAGTGTTTCTCATGAGTGACAGGGGAAGCGTGTTTGCCCGTTGTCAAAGGATCATTTTTCTTTGTGAGCAGTGGCTCTGGTTTGATTTGGGGCAAGAAAGTCCCCAGGTAAGAGAATCACTTCTGAGTTGTGGCAGCTACCAATATACCCTTACAGGTGTTGAGGCCTTAAAAATGCATCAACCTGTTGCAGACTGCATCCTGGATGTGGACAGGTTGTGACACTGATCCTTTACTTTAGTCTTGATTGCTTGGTTGCCACCCAGCAAGCTTCTCAGAAACTCCACACCATCACTTCCATCACCAGCACATCCGTCACCCTCCAACCCTTCCACAGAGAACAAAAAATTTAAACAAACCCCCCCAAAATGGTTTATTTTTTAAAAACTCACTGCATTCTAGTCATGATCATTCTTATCCATTACACTCATACGTGTTTCATAGTTAACTCCCATCAACTGAACACAGGATCAACTACATTAAATTATAAGAAGAATAGAATTACAGAGCACCAGGAACTCAAGTTTGCACTGAAAAAACAATAATAATAAAATACTGAGCAGCCAGAATGTAAGCTCACACTTGGTATGGGAAAAGTGGAGTTGCCATGTTTTTTTCTAAAGTGTCACACAGCTCTGTCCACTCAAATTTAACTTCCAATGCCACTCTTGAGGTTACTTAAAGTCAAAATGCTCTTTGGCAGATAAAAAAAAGTTATTGCACTTGTCTCCATTGCATATCCCTTATTTAAATATTGCTTTTTACAAAATTAGATAAGACTCATTGATTCATTTAGGCACTGTATGATTGAGATTTGATAAAATGCCCACTGTTTGTATGATGTCCTTCAAGATTAGAGGTCACACAATAAACTTTTATACTACTACTACTTCTACTGACCATTATTGAATTGTACTGGAAAGGGCTATTTTTCCTGTGCTTAATGTACTGTCTTGTGAACAGTTACATTCTTATACTATATATCTTACTGAAACATGTATCGGCAAAGGCTGGAACCTTTTGTTTGTGTGTACTACTGTAACTGTTTATTTTTAACAGAATAAAAAAATAATTATAAAGCAAATTGCAGTGGGGCTGCAAGAATGCACACAGGTAGATGCAGACACAAGTACACAAGTATTTACATGTGTTTCTGCCCCTTTGAAAATCCTACTGCGAAAGGGAAATAGGCCGGTTGCTTCTTGGGGGAACACTCAGTGATGGAAACTCATGGAAACACACTCAAACAAAACATAATCAGCTTTGCTTCAGCAGACAAGAAGAAATACAATAGCTTGCTTTAACTGCAACACTTTAAAAGTAAACAAAAAACTAAAAAACAAAACTGGATGTTGGATTTTTTTTCTCTGTTGCAGCTGGGCCTTAACTATTCAGGCCTCATTTTCGGTTCTAAGTGATAACATTGCCGACAACAACATTGCGGCAGAATACGCTGCAACCAAAATACCAACAGTAAATAAAAAAAGTCAGTAAAAACACCGACGATAGAAATCCCATCACACCACAAAAACAACCACAACAAGAAAACAGCAGGAGCTCTTTGTTTTGAGGGGGCATTGACCCCCACCCTCACACCCCCCAGAATAGAAATAATCAACTACAAGGGGGTGTGGACCCTGGGGATGGGGAGAGACTCAGTATTGGGGAAATGTCTTTCAAAATAAAACCCCACTAAGGTTTAGGTCTAGGAGATGGGGAACCAAACTCTGGTCCCTGGGTCTCTTCCATTGCGGGAGAAAGTGCCCTAGCCACTCTACCATGAGAGTGGCTAAGCCAGGCACCACAACTACTGCTCCCTTATCCCTCCCCTACTAACTACTGCTTTCCCTTCCCCGCTCACACATACAGTGACAGGGGTAGGTGTAAATTCATAAGGATGCAATACCCCTGTTGCTGTAAAAGCCCCAAATATTCTAAGCTGTGATATTATTGCAGGGATGTTTTCCAAGCAATGTTATCAGCAGATACTCTCTTTCTCGTCTCTCCTGAAACTGCATTTCCTTAGTACTTAGCTGAGGCAGCTAAAGGGGATGGACCTGTGACCTGTGAAGGCAGAGTGGGTTTTCCCCAGATCCATTCTGATTCTGATTTCTAAAGAAGGATATTAGTGGGAGTAAAGGGGTACAGCCAGCTGAAGTTCCTCCTCCTCCCCCTTCACTTAGCTGGCTGAGGCAGCTAAATAGGAGGGATCTGTGAAAGCAGAATGAGATTTTCCTCAGATCCATTCCAATTCTGCTTTCAGGAGCAGTACATTAGGAACAGTAGAGGGGAAAAGTCAGCAAAAGCCTCCCTTCACTTAACACCTAGGTGAGGCAGCAAAAGTCAAGAGACCTGTGACCTGTGAAAGCAGAGTCTTCAGAGCCATTTTGATTCTGCTTGCCCTAGTTAAAATTGACTCCCTCCCAGCATGTCTCATCATGCTTGCATCCTACCATGAGTGGAATAGAGCAGGAGTGCAACAGATTGCTACTGACGCCTTGGGCATTGGTAGGAGTTCACAGGTGACAGTAGGCTTGCAGTGGTCTCTGTCAGACTGACAACATAAGGTAGTTACCCGTTTGCTTACTCTTACCTGTAAAGGGAGAGGTAGGGGGTGAGGTTGGAAGTGTCTCTGTGGAAACGTAACAAGCAGGTTTACAGCTGGGAATAGGAGAGACATGCTATCTAGGGTAGGGTGCAGAAACTGTTCAAAAAGGGTGTAAAGAAGAGGGTTAATCGAAAAGGAAGAAGTTAAGAACCAGAGGAGTACAAAGTGTGATATAGCCAAACAAGTAAAGGAGAAAGCAAGAGGAACAAAAGAGAAAGCAGGAAACAGCATATCTAGGGTAGGGTGATAAAGTAAATACTGATAGAAGGTGTAGGTGGGAAACAGCCAAACACAGGTAGGAAGCAATAGGGGGAATGTACAGTAGCTAGCAGTAGGTAACACTATATAGTCAATTATGTGAGTGGTGCAGTGCAATGAATGCAGAACTATAGTTTTCTGGGAGACATTCTGGAGACTGAGGTGCAGCCCCATCTGCATGTATCTCTCTAGGTTGAGGAAGGAGGTTGCTGGTCTCCAGGCTGAGTTGGCTAGGATCCAGATGCTCTCTTTACCCACTCAAGGGCTGCTGAGTCCACTGCTTTTACCCTAGAGGTTACCTAGGAGAAGAAGGGCTGATTGGACCTTGGTGGGCACCGGGAGGGAGGGGGTGGAAGGTCAGGGAAACATTCCTCAGCTGGTGCCACTACTAACCTGATTAATTTATTTGACTTGGTAACCAAGGAAATACAGTAGATCAGAGAAGGGTGGCAGACATAATCTACTTAGACTTCAGCAAGGCCTTCAACACCATACCACATAGGATGCTCATAATGAAATTGGACAAATTGGGGACGGGTTCCAAGGTGGCTAACTGGGTACAAAATTGGTTGATAGATGACAAAGGGTGGTAGTAAATGACACTTACTCTGAAGATGGAAGAGTGCACCTCAGGGCTCCATGCTGGGACCAGTCCTCTTTAATGTCTTTACAAATGACATTGCACAAGAGCAGGAAGGGAAGGTATGCCTCTTTTGGAGATGACATCAGTATCTGCAGTAGGGTAGACACTCTGGAGGTTGGGGAATAGGTAGAGACCTGAGAAAATGGAATGAGTGGTCAAGGTTAGGCAGTTGGGTTTTAATGCAAGTGTAAAATCATGCACCTAGAGCAGAGAAACCGATAGGTAGTGTATAAAATACGGGGAAATACTGATGGTCAGTAAACAGTAAAGGGACCTTGTGGTAATCATATTGGATGATTTCTAGGTGGATGGGAAATGCAACAAGGCAGTAAGTAGGGCCAGCAGGATTCTTAGGTGCATAGGGAGGGGTACCCCCAGCAGAAGGAAAGAGGTGGTGTTACCACTGTATCATTATATAAATCATTAGTGAGAACTCACCTGGAGCACTGTGTCCAGTTCTGGAGATAACACCTAATGAAGGACATCAACAGGATAGGAGCTGTTCAGAGGAGAGCAACTAAACTGGTGCAGTGGCTGCATCAAAAGTCCTATGAGGAGAGATTGAGGGATCTCAATATGTGCACCTTGGAAGAGACGACAGAGAGAGGGACATGATAGAGACCTACATATACACCAGGGGGATGAATATGGTATAGGAAAGAAGTATTTTTCAAAGGAGAAAGTGCACAAGAACTATGAGGCATTTAAAGAAGCTGGACGTGGGAAATTTTGGAGAGATGTGAGGAAGTGCTTCTTCACTGAAAGGGTGGTGGATGCCTGGAATGGTCTTTGAGTGGAGGTGGTGGGATTCAAGCATGAATGGCATAGACATAAAGAAATCTTGGAAGGGAAGCAGGAGAGGAGGAGGTAGCTGGAGAACAGGTAGGGTCTGTGGTGACAATAAGACAGAGAAAAATGGGCAGACTAGGTGGGTCAAGCAGTCCCTATCTGCTGACAAATTCTGTGTTTCTATGTTTCCTGGCCTGTTTTATAGGCCTCAGGTGTAGCTTGTTAGTACTTCCATCCCCCTGAGGGAAAAGCCAACAGCCTATGCAAGCAATGCAAGCCTAAGGTCTTAAAAGACTGCACATGAAACAGGCAGGGTTGGGTTTGAATCCTTCCCTGGCCCCTTGCTAACATCATTATTGTGGGAGGTGTGAGCGGGGAAATAAAGAACATTCAATGGAGCCTGTCTAGCTGCAGGGCAGAATACTGCAGAATTCTGCATCATTTCTGCAGGAAATAGTGATATTGCAATGTCAGTGAATCCCTTTTGTCATTCAGGGATCCATGACACTGCATATCCCATCACATACCCCTCCAGAACCATGAGCATGATACCCTTGGCAATGGCCTCCACAGACCGGAATAAAATCAGCATTTCCATGCAGGTAGATCACCCAGTGGTACACTTGAAGGGTAAATAACTGAAGAGACAGGTACCACCATGTGACAAAGGAATTAACATCCTTCATGGTATGCAACCATTTCATTGTAGCATGATCTGGGACCAAGGCAAATTTTTCTAGCATGCTGTAGCTTCAGGCTACTACTGTCCACTTTGCTGCCAGAAATTCCTTTACCAATGTGGAATATTGCTGCTCTTGTGGGGAAAAGTTTCATAAATAGGTGATGTGCTGAACCCAATCCTCAAAGTCTTGGCAAAGGACAGCCCAAGCTTCAACCTCAGAGGCTTCCATATACAAAATGAAGGGGTGGGTGAAAACTGGACTATGTATAACTGGCCACTCACACAGCTCTTACCTGATGGACTGAAATGTGCCTGTCACATGGAGGCCCACTGGACCTTATTTGAGGTGACCTTCTTCATCAGGTGAGTAAGAGGGCAAAAGAGTTGAAAATTTGGGAATAAACTGGCAATAAAATCTTGTCAGTAAAAGAAAGGACCTAACCTGCTTCTTTGCATCTAGGAAGGTGCAGTCTGCTTGGGCTCCTAATTAATAAACAGGCAAACATGTCTATTCATAACCATCAGCCCCAGTTATTTTGGTTCCTGTTGCTCAAGGGTGCATTTCATGGCAATGACCATAAGACCAGTTTCCTTTAGCAACTGAAGCACCCTGGTCACATCCCGCTGGTGGCTGTCCCAGTCCAGGCTAAATATGACAATGTCATTTCTATATGCTGCCACATATTGCCCTTGTGGATGGAGGTTCAAATTCCTCATCTTCTGCAGTGTGGCCAGGGTTCCATACAATCCGAAGGGAAGCACTGTGAACTGACATTGGCTAAAAGGAGTGGCAAAGGCCTTTTTCTCTTGAGACTTTGTAGTTAATGACATTTACCAGTAGACCTTCATCAAGCTCATGGTACTGATGCATCAGCGCTTTCCCAAAGGAAATAAAGTTCATCAACCCATGGCATGGGGTATGCATTAGAGATGGGTGAAATAAGCTAATTCTGATTTCATGGAATTTTCATGATATTCTGTGAATTTTAACGAAGGTCCACAAAATTTTGCAGACTTATCCAAAATTGTTTAATTGGTCATAACCTGGCCAGTAGGTACAGTAAGAGATTTACAATTTGGCATGTGGATTTAATAAGAACATAAGAACATAAGAAAGTGCCTACAGAAGGGGACTGTATGATCCATCTAGTCTGTCCGTGTGGGCTATCCCCCCCAGTCTTTTTTCCTTCCTAAGTTTCTGCAGTGACTATCCCATGCTAGCTTGAACTATCTCACTGTCTTTGTTGCCATGACTTCTACAGGCAGACTGTTTCAAGGTCCCACCACCCTTTCGGTGAAGAAAAACTTCCCGATGTTGTTTTTATGCCCCCTTGTTCCTGTAGATGAGCTTTCTCTGAAAAAGTTCTGAGTTTGTGCTGAGTTCATTCCCTTAAGGTGTTTGAATGTCTCAATCATCACCCCCTGTCCCTCCTCCCTTCTGGTGAGTACATCTTGAGATGGTTGAGTCTTAACTCATAGGATTCTTGATGAAGTCCATGAATTATCTTCATAGCTCTCCTCTGAACAGTCTCCAGATGATCTCTGTCTTTCTTGAGGTATGGTCTCCAGAACTGGACGCAATACTCTAGGTGCAGCCTCACCAAGGACCTGTACAGCGGATTATCACCTCACTTTTTCTACTCGTGATGCCCCTACCTATGCATCCAAGGATGCCGTTAGCTTTCTGTGCTGCATTTTCACATTGCCTGGTTGTCTTTAAATCATCAGATATGAGTACTCCTAGATCCCTCTCAACCTTAGTTTCTGTCAGTTGTCCCCCTCCTGGGGTATACTTCCCGCCCGGGTTCTTTCTCCCAGGTGCATAACTTTACACTTTTTGGCTTTGAATTTCAAATGGTATTGTTTTGACCATTCTTCCAGCTTTTTTAGATCAGAGTCCATTCCTGTGGCCCTCTCTTGCATGTTTACTCTGTCGCAGAGCTTGGTGTTGTTTGCGAACAGGCATACCTTCCCCTCCAATCCATCAGTGATGTCACTGACAAATATGTTAAATAGAATTGGCCCCAGTACTGATCCCTTGGGGACTCCACTGGTTACCCTACCTTGCTCTGACAGAGAGCTGTTTACCATGACCCTCTGGGTTTTCCCCTGGAGCTAGTTCCTAACCCAGCTGACTATTTTATGCCCCACTCCAGTGTGTTCCAACTTTTTTCATTAGTCTTCTATGTGGAATGGAGTTGAACACCTTAATGAAGTCCAGATATACTAACATGGAAACATAGACTTTGATGGCAGATAAGAACCACTTGGCCCACCCAGTCTGCCCATTTCCCTGCCTTTTGGATAAGCTGCAGATCCTAGTTAACCAACAGCCTACTTCTTCCTACCCCCGCCAGAATTGCCTTATGTCTGTCCCACGCATTCTTGAATTCCCCCACTGTTTTTGATGCCACAACCTCCTCAGGAAGGCCATTCCATGTGTCCACCACCTTCTCTGTGAAAAAAAATACTTTCTTACGTTGCTCTTGAGCCATCCCCCTCTATCTTCAAATTGTGCCCCCTTGTTCTTACACATCTCTTTTTCTGAAAGATGCTACCCTCCCGGACTTTGTTGATTCCCTTGAGGTACCTGAAATTTTTTATCATGTCCCCCCTCTCCCTCCTTTCCTCAAGGGTATACATATTAAGCTCCTTTATTTTTATTTTATTTTATTTAAAATTTGGTGATAGGGAAAGGCAGACTGAGCCAAGGCTCATTTCCAGGTGTGACCTGGGTTCAGAGGTGTACATAGAAGTTATCCAGAGGAAACACCTACAACCAATTCATTTGTTACAGACAGGATTGTACATAGAGTTCTGTGTTACAGGCAGTAGGTACAACATACAGTGCTTAATATAGAAACATGGGTCTTACAATATGGTACAAACAGATGCAGGAGTAGTACAGTTGGGATGTAGGAATTAGTAATAGCTTGAGAAATTGTAGGCTAATATGCGACCAACTGAGGCTTCATTAGTCCTGTGTGGGGGTGGGTCCCAAGATGCATCTTTGGCAAGGTGAGGTTGGGAGAAGTCTGAGGAGGTGCCTAATTGCTGGGAGGGAGGAGGCCTGGCAAAAGATGGGTGGGAGGTTGTTCCATAGGAAGAGAAGGCAGTATGAAAAGGCAGCTTGACCAGAGGCAGTGTGAGGGTGAGGGAGGTTGAAAGTGTGGGCATCTCTGTGATGGAGGGAATAGCCTAGGGAGCTAGCTGGTGTAAGGCGGGGGGTGAGGTAGGGGGGCAGGGAGCCCAACCAGTAATTGGCTATGAGAGAGGCGCTATGGATGGTTCTCCTGTGGGAAAGCAAGGCCAAGAAGAGAGTGGAGTAGAGGGGGCAATGATGAGTATGTGGGGGGGGGCTGTGGCAAAATGACAGAATACGTTTAGTAGGATGTCAAGTTTGGAGAGGGATGAGGTTTGTGCTGGGCAATATATGATGTCTGCATTATCTATTACTGGTAAGATTGTTTTATGAATGATTTCACTGTGGGCAGGAAGGGGAAGGCTGTCTTTGTGGCAATAGAGGATGGCAAGTTTGGGCCGGATTTTGGAACAGACAGCCTCTATGTGGGTAGAGAAATGTAGGTGGCTATCGAGTCATACTCCTAGGTATTTGAAAGTGTGGACCAGGTCAAGGGGAGAGCCATCCAGGGTGGTGATTACTGGGGGGGGGGGCGGAAGGGAGGTAAGCTTTTTTCTAGATCCGAAGACCATGGTGACTGTTTTTATTGTCATTTAATTAAAGCTTATTTTTCAGGAACTGGGCTTGGACTCTATTGAAGTCATTTTGGAGCTCTGGGAGGGCACTGTCATGGGAGGGTCCAGAGGCAAAAATGATTGCATCATCAGCGTACAGATGCACATTTGCTGAGAGGCAGGTGGAGGGGAGGTCGTTTATAAATAAGGAGAAAAGGATGGGGCTGAGGACTGAGCCTTGTGGGACACCAGAGAGGATGGGAAGAAGGGGGGAGAGGGTATCCCCTATTTGAGCGGATAGATGTCTATTCTGGAGGTATGAGTGGAACCAGTTTATGGTGGGTTGGGTGAGGCCAAAGTGGCTGAGTTTGTGGAGCAACAGGGGGTGGGAAACTGAGTGAAAAGCTTTTGCCAAATCGATAAATATGGTGGAGGTGGTCAGACTGCTGTCCATTGCCGAGAGGACAGAGTCTGTTACACACAGCAAGACGGTGATGGTGGAGTGGTGTTTTTTAAAACCTGACTGATAGGGAGAGAGGGAGCTATTTGAGGAGAGAAAATCAGTCAGTTTGGACAGTGCAATGGATTCTTGTATTTTAGCGAGAGAGGGAAGGAACGAGATGGGCCTGTAGTTTCCCGGCGAAGAAGGGTCACCGCCTTTATGCAGAGGGAGGATCTTGGCCATTTTCCAAGCCAAAGGTACTGCGGCTGTGGTGAGGGAGAGGTTTAGTATGAGTGTAAGGGGAGCTGTTATGGCTGAAGCTGAGATATGGAGAAGTCTAGATTGCAAGCCGTCTGGGCTGGTTTTGGCCTGATTAAGAGAGATGATTGCATTATAGAGTTCCCGGGGCATGAATAGAGGAAAGAGAAAACTGGGGAATCTTTTTGTATGGCTTCTGGTGCAGACCCTGCACCATTTTAGTTGTCCTCCTCTGGACTGCCTCCATCCTGTCTATGTTCTTGTGGAGATGGGGTCTCCAGAACTGCATGCAGTACTTCAGATAGGGTCTCACCAACTGTCTGTACAGAGGAAAAATGACTTCCTGTTTTCTACTGGTGATGCCTCTTACTATACATCCCAGTATCCCCCCCCCCCATTGCCTTCTCACATTTCTTGCTTATTTTTAGGTCATCTGACGTGAATATCCCCAGGTCCCTTTCTATTTTTGTTGTTGTTAGTACCTCCCCTTCCATTGTGTACTCTTCCCCTAGGTTTATCTTTCCCAGGTGCATTACTTTGCACTTCTTTGCATTGAATCTAAGCTGCCATACTTTTTTTTTATAATTCAAACTTTATTAGTACATTTTCCACAATAAAAGGCAGTTACAATGAAAATGAGATGAGAGTACAGCCACTTAATAAGATATAACTGCCCGACCCTCCCATTCCTCCCCATACAGCAGTAACAAATCGAAATATCCCATAAATAATAACCTCATTACCCGAGGGCCTGCAGGGCAATTTGAACTGTGACATGATTAAGACTGAGCAACCAGAATTAGAGAGTGAAGGGGATCCCATATTTTTGTATATGATGCCAATCTGTTGTGGAGACTGGCAATCGCTTTTTCAGTACGTAGATTAGCAAGAATTTCATTCACCCATTTTTGAAAGGTTGGGGTGGACTTGTCTTTCCAGTAACGTAGAATAAGCTTCTTGACAGATAAGGCAATCATAGATATAGGAAACCTTCTTACTTTAACTCTAATAGAAGACAAGTCCCTTAAAAGGCAAATATCAGGTGTAAAGTACTCCTGAAGGCCCAGTAAAGGATCCAGGGAAATCTTGATCGAATCCCATGGAAAGAAATTTTGGGGCAGGACCAGAATATGTGAAAGTGTTCCTTCTTCCTCACGAACACTAGTACATATATTGGCGTTCAGAGACCCCATTTCTTTAGTTTACCGGGGTGCAATACATGTTATGTAAAATGTGATATTGCATGAGACGTAATCTGTCTTGAGAAACTTATTTATGGCAGGATCTCCACAGGGATTTCCAATCCAGATGATACTGAGGGAAAATGGAGTTCCAGAATCTCGTGGGTCCAAAAGAGTCCCCATATCTTTTATGAAACAACACCTGGTATAATTTAGATATGATACCTGAAGATCCAAGAAGTGAAGAAACTTCAGGTATCAGGGCTGAGACAATCTGAGAGGGAGGGGTATTGCCAAGAACTATTGTAAGTAGATCTTAATCTGGTTCAAGGTAAGTTGGCATTCTTCTGTATCCCCTTCCCCCGGGTCATGCCTGAAAATAGGCAGGATTTGTCTAGTGTACTTACCCAGTCAACAAAAACGAAATAAAAAATAAAATACCTTAACTGTACAACTTTGAAGTGAGAGGGAGCCGGAATATTAAATTTCCTAATAATATCTCCTACTGACAACCATTGCCCCTCTTCATCCACAAAGGAGAGCACTTTCCCATCCCCCAGGTGGGACAACCATTTACGGGGAATCTGCTTCTTGTTAATGGTGAAAGATGGGTAATTCCAGATAGACTGGGCCAAATCCAACTGAGGGGTATAATGCAAAAAGGAACATAATTGTGCATATACCTTTAATGAGGTAACTACTATGGGGCATTCCTCAGCCATACGCACCACAGACATTTTAAGATAGAATAAGGTTAGGGGATCCATGTTCTTGAACCTAAATACAGCCAAGTCAATCCTAAACCAAACCGGCTGTTCTTTTTCCGGGCCAGGACGTACCCATCTCAAGCATTTTGCTAAATGGCTGGCCCAATAATATATAGCCAAATGGGGAATCCACAAACCCCCCTCAAATTTTGGAGCTTCCAATTTATAATAGGCCAATCGAGGATACTTATCGGCCCAGATAAACCTAGTAAATATGCCATGCAACTTTTTAAACCAGAGTAACGGGATAAAAGTATTGAGAAGAGATAAAGGGTAAAAAATTCTAGGGAATATGTTCATCCTAATTATGTTGATCAGGCCCCATAGTGAAATGGGAAGTTTGGACCACCTATCAAGGTCGTGAGTTATAAGCTGAGAGAGGGATTAGAGATTTTCCTTAAACCATGATAAGGGATTACAAGATAGTTTAATGCCCAAGTACTTAAATGACCTGGGAGCCCAACATAGACCTAAGGACTAATGTCATTCTTGAATACCTTATGGTTTAAAAGGAAAGAATGAGGATTTGTTAGCATTCAGTTTGTAATTGGACAGGGCACTAAATGTACTATTTCACCCAGCAAAGCGGTACAGAAGATGCGGATGGGATAAGTCTTATCAGCAAGTCATCCGCGCTATGCAGTGACCTTAATTTCATGGCGTCCAACCCAAATACCTTGTATTGAGGCATTATTGAGAATATTTTGGATGAAAGGTTCAAGGTACAAATTAAATAACAGAGGAGATAGGGGGCAACCCTGTCTGGTCCCTGAATTGAGTGAAAAAGGTTTGGAAAAGGCCCCATTCCCAGAAATCCTTGCTGTAGGGGTTTTATATAATGTAGCAATCCATGATATAAATACTGGGGGGAATTGGAAAGCTTCCAGAACTCGAAACAAAAAATTCCAATTCACAGGATCAATTGCATTCTCGGCATCCAGGGAAACCAACCCTGTGGGAAACTTAGCATTCCTGGTAGCCGAGAAGACATAAGAAAGGGTGTGCAAATGGTCGGATGATGAGCGCCCCTTCATGAATCCTACCTGGTTCATTCCTATTAGCTCAGGGAGAACTACAGTTAACCTATTGGCTAGTATCTTCGAAAGAATTTTAATATCTTGGTTTAGAAGGGATATAGGTCTGTAGCTTTGAACAAGTTCAGGGTCTTTATCTGGTTTAGGAAGAAAAACTATCAAGGCCTCAAAGAGGTGAGGGTCTGCCTCTACCCCAGATAAAATATATTGAAATAGGTGATAAAGTACTGGTAATAGAAGATCCCAAAAAACTTTGTAGAATAGGGAGGAGAACCCGTCAGGGCCTGGGACTTTGTCTACAGGTAATCCACTAATAACCTCAGCAATCTCCTCCTGTGTTATAGGGGTAACCAAGAAACCCTTGTGTTGCTCTGAAAGGAAGGGCAGATGGGAGTCCCTCAAATAATTCTCTGTATTCCCAGGACAGAGAGGATACTCCATGTCACTATACAGTCTTTCATAATATAGAGCAAATTCTTGCACTATCTCGGTAGGAGATACTTTCAGGGACCCGTCTGCCACTGCCCGAATTGATGGGATGAATCTTGCATATTCTTGTTGTTTTATACGCAATGCCAATAGGCGCCCTGCTTTCTCTCCCTGATCCATGTAACTAGCTCTAGTTCGAATAATAGCTAATTTTGCTTTTTCCCTTAGTAACTCTAGATATCTGTCCTTAAACATTAGGAGCCTCCTCTTGTCTTCATCTGGGGCACTTACCGAAGTATTCACTTCAAGTGACCGAATTTGGGACAATAATGATAATAGTTCTTTCTCCTGCGCCCTTTTCCTACTCACCGCCATGCTAATAAGGATCCCTCTCATGTATGCCTTGAAAGCCCCCCATAAGATATCCGGCTTTGTACTATCTAGAGGGTTAGATGAGAAAAAGAACTCAATTTGCTCCCTTATGAGCTTGCAATACTTGACATCTTTAAGAAGTTGTTCATTGAGCTTCCATCTGGTTTCCCTATTAGGTAAATTAAGGAATACCAATTTGCATAACACAAGTGAATGATCAGAGACAGGGCCAGGCTGAATCAAGGAGGTCTTGACCCTGGGTAGGAGAGCCTGAGAAATAAATTTGTAGTCAATGCGGGACTGCAAGCCGTGCACCATTGACCTACAAGTAAATTCCCTAGAGTCAGGATATAGCACACTCCAGACATCACAGAGCCCGCACTGGTCTACTAGGTCCCTAAAAGCCCTCTGCCCTGGAGACACTCCTCCCAGTCCACTGCTCGACCTGTCAAGGTTAGAATCTATGACTTGATTGAAGTCGCCCCCCCAGAATAATCCTGATGGGAAGCATTGGAAGAATAATGGTTATGAGTCTCATAAAAAACCCTGGATCATCCATATTAAGGCCATATATACTAACAAGTAAACGTGGAACTGACCAGAGAGTGCCTTTAACTAGAATAAATCTGCCCTCCGGATCTTTGATAACCTGCGTAGAAACAAAGGGAATGCCTCTATTGACAATAATCATGACCCTGCAGCTATTACCGAACAGGGTGCAGGAAAACACTATTTTTAAGCGAAAAAGATGTTTCAGGACTAGAGGGCATGGGATGAAGTTGGAGGGAGGACGATTCAGAGGAAACATGAGAAAGAATTTCTTCACAGAACGGGTGGTGGACAAGTGGAACACCCTGCCAGAGGAAGTGGTGGGGGCTGAAACAATCACGGGATTTAAGAATGCATGGGATAGACATAAAGGAATTCTAGAGGTCAGGGGTAAGGGGAAATAGACTTCTAGGAAAACAAACTGAACTTACAAGCTCAAATGGGCAGACTAGGTGGGCCATAGGCCCTTATCTGCCGACACTGTCTATGTATCTATGTATCTATGTATTAGTGGAACCCTGAGCATCGTAAACCAGCCCCACCTGTTGCCTCCTTAACTGTAAGGCTTCAGCTTCTAATAAATGGGATTCCTGTAGGAAAGTTATCTGAGAATGTAATAAGCTTAAATATTTGAGAACCTGGTATTGTTTGGATTTTTTCCTGATCCCCTTTACATTCCAGGTATCAAAAGTCATCTCATTGGCCATCTGATAGTTGTAGTTGAACTTAATATGTTCAGCCCTGCGCACAGAATACATGAAACATACAACCATACTCCAGAAGTTACTGCTGTAAAACCCTCCCTCCTCCCCCCCCCCAACAGATAACCCATCCCCTTCCCCTGACTTCCCCCATTCCACCTAACAAAACCCCACATTTGCCACCCCCACCCAACCCCCCATACTGCCATAGTAATAGTTTACCATAGTACTGGGTCCTTTCCTCCTTCTCCCGCCTCCCGATAATGCACCTCTGCTAATAGCCAATAAGAACAACATCCACAAGTAAATACTTAACAATGCGAATGATATTAACAACCTCCAAAAACTAGAGAGCGGCCTTGGGCTTCCAATGCGTGCGCACGCATGTATAATAACATAATAATGAAAGGGGAGACAGAGTAAAATGCCAAACTCATAAATATGCCAGATAGCTTCAAGAACCTGACTGAAAAATAGGGATTACCTTACCCCTTGAGAAACCTTTACACAAACCAGAACCAGATTGGAAAACTAATGGAGGGGAATAGCTCTTTCCCAACGAAATGAGAACAGAAATCGAGAAAAAAACACTGAGATCATGGGCCTGAGGGAAAGAGAGATGAGAAAAACAACTCTTCCCAGAAATATACCAACCCTTAGGCACAAGAACTCCCATTGGGGTAATTTGCTGCCCAGAGCTCGAGACAAGTGGCAAAACTGAGGGAGATCCTCCTCGAATTAAGAGCAGCACGGCGTTACATTTCATATGCATGATACACCCTCTTGTGGCCAAAGCCCGATCCTGATGAGATAATTATATGAAATACTGAGAAAGCCCAACACCGCTCCCATTTCCAGCAAACTGTAAAGTGAAACATTAATCCTAGAATAAATAACACAAACGTCCCCTCTCTAATGCAATTTGCAAAACTGAATGTGCTGGGACACAAAACTCTTTTTCCAGTTAAGCCAACCCAGACACCCCAAACGTCTTTGCCCTAAGCAACAGTTAGATTTATGGAGTTAGGGCCTGAGAGACTCTTAACAGATAGGCCATATACTAATTAACACAGTCCAGATGAGAAAACAAGAACTTCCAAATGTAGCTCGTCGACATTATCTCCGCAGACAAGAAGAGAGATAACAGTTCCAGTGAGGCAACTCCAGGCAACTCCTCAACATGTAGACAGAGCCTCTCAGGGCTCTCGGAACAAGTCCAGTAGCACAGTTTAAAGGCTCAAAAGGGCCACTTCAGGATCATCAAAATTTAACCAGGATCCGTTTACATAAACTTGTAGTCTAGCTGGGTATCCCATCCTGAATTTCAGGCCCGCAGCAATGATCTTAGACACAATGGGATGGAACGCTTTTCATTTCAAATGAACTGATCCTGGGAGATCTTGTGCAATTCTCAGTTTAGTATTCTCCCAACGAACCTCCTGTAAAGCTCTCACTTTCTGCAAGAAATGCTGCCTTTCTAGGAAATTTAAAAAGCGGCAAATAATAGGTCGAGGGGAGCATCCGGAGAAGGCTTCGGTCGCAGTGACCTGTGAGCTCGCTCTATGATATATACTGGGCCGAAGGAAAGGGGCCAGCGACCCGTTCCACCAGCTTCTGTATGAATGCTACAGCATGCTGGCCCTCTTCTCCCTCTGGTAGCCCTAGTATCACAACATTGTTTCTGCGGCTACGGCCCTCCAGATCTTCGAGTTTTGCCTGCACACGAGATAGCTTCTGCCACATAGACACTAATTCAGGATCAAGTTTCTCTAGTCGTTTCTCCAACGAGACTATTCGGGCTGTATTATCAGAGACAGCGAGACTTCATCCAGCTTTTTAGAGAGTCTTCAGGTCGATCGCCATTTCTTCCATCTCTTCATGAAAGGGTTTAAACTCTTCTAAGAACCTATTAAGCGTTAAAGGTTCTTGTTCTCCAACTTGACTCAAAGGATCAGGCCTATCTGGCGCACCGAGGCCCAGGATTTCTTTGGGGCCTTTTCGGGAGTAGCAGGGGGGTATGTTTCTGTGGGGCTTTCTTCATATAAGCCTCCATCCGCCGATTGAACTCACAAAACAGGCACACAAAATGTTTAGCTAGCAGGAGAATTTGAAAGCAGAGGAATCTGAGAAATTTAAACATCAAAAAAAGACAATTTAATGATCAGGAGGCAGGACCTTAGCGGAGGAGCTTCTACTCAGCACTGTGCATCACGTGATCCTAAGCTGCCATGCTTTTGACCATTCCTTGTTCCCAGATGGCTACCCACTTCTAAATTTGAGATCCTCTCTCCATCACCGTATGAGAGTACCAGGTCTAAGATTGCTCCTTCCCGAGTGAGTTCCAACACTAGCTGTCTGAGGTATGCCCACTGTAGGGCATCAAGAATTACTCTGCTCATGGATGTGGCTGCAGCAAAGGTGCTCCAGTTAACATCTGGCATATTCAGGTCCCCCATCAACAATACCTCCCCTTTTTCATCCATCCAAAGGATGCCTTCTATCATTTCCTTGACCATTTCCTCCCCCTGAGACAGGGATCTGTATACAACTCCCATGCAGATTGTGGTGCCATTTCCTGTCTCCAGGGTGACCTACAGTGCCTCCTCTCTGCCTTGTTTACCCTTTAGTTCTGTTGCTTTGATCCCATCCCTTACATAGAGAGCTACTCTTCCTCCTCTTCTACGCTCCCTTTCCCTCTTGTAGACTGTGTAACCTGGTATGTTGACATCCCAGGCATGGTTCTCTGTGTACCATGGTTCTGTGACTGCCACGATATCCAGATGTCCCTCTTCCATCAAGGCCACTAGTTCAGGGAGTTTGTTACCCAGACTATGGGAGTTGGTACTCATTGTCCTCCATTTTTTTAATAGCATTACCCCTTTTAGCCCTATCCTGTCCTTACTGCTTTTGCCTATTACTCCATTTACCCCTGCCCTTCTCCCTTTCGACTTCGCTATCTTGGTGTTTACTTCACTAACTACCCTGTTTTTCGGGGTGGCTGTGATTTCCCTGCTCCTTTTCAGTGCATCCCCCATTGGCTAGTTGAAATGTTTGCCAATGAGCATTTAAACCTATCACTTAGGATCCTGGTTCCCCTCCTGGACGGATACCATCGCATCAATATAGGCCTGTTCCCAGCACCCTCCTCAGTCTCCGCTGCAGGTTCCTCCATAGAGGAACCACGCTGTGCCGGAACAGAATACAAATTGTGGAGAGGTACTACTGGAGGGATGCACCTCTGTTGCTCCTCCCTTACCCTCCCTGAGCCCACCGTGGTCCAATCGCTCCTCTTTCTTGGCAACCTCTGATACAGCAGCGTCATCCCCGGTGGCCCCTGGGTGGGAGAGGAGGTCCCCTGAATCCTGATCAACTCAGCCTGGAGATGAGCAACCTCTTCTCTCAGACCAGAGAGGTGCCTACAGATAGGACAACACCTCATCCCCAGAATGTCTCCAGGAAGACTGCCGCTCCACAGCCACTGCACTGCACCACTCCCATCATGTCTTATTTGTGTCCCCTTGACTGTTGTTTTGTATGCTTACTCTTTCCTCTCTCTGTTTACTTTTTGTTTCTCCCTACTTTCCTACTACCTCTATACCTTTACAGCTCCTGCTGTCCCCATTCTGGGACAGGATGGTCCTATATTCATCAGTAGTCTCCTTCTTACATGCTCAGAGACAGACCTCCAGCAGGTAGGGGGTGAGGAAGAGCTACTCTTTTCCTTCTAGGATGGTGAGTCTTTAGTGCATTTGTGATCTCTCCCTTCTTTCTCCCAAACAGGAAGTTCCTGTTGTCAGTCAAATCCAGTGCCTATAAAAGTGGAACTGGCTAAGGGTGGGGGGGTGGAGGGGAGGAGGGCTATATAGTCCCAGTAGAAGAGTTCTAGCAGCTGCCTCTTTCGTCTTGCTGCTCTCTGTCAAAAGTTAACTAGGAAAGTTTTAAATACAGACACCTGGCTTTCTGTTGCCTAAGCCACACACCCTAATTTACAGCTCTTCTCTTCACCTAGCTAACAGCACAGATAACAGTTTCCTTCCCCCAACTCAGACAAGCACACTAACTCTTGTTTTTTTTTCATTTATTTTTCACACTAATTGATGGTCCCAGTAGTAGAGTTCTAGTTCTTTTGTCCCAATAGAAGAGTTCTAGTAGCTGTCTCCTTCCTCTTGCTGCTCTCTCACTATGTCTATTGCTCCACCCTAGTCCACCATTCTGGTCACTCAGTCAAAGAAATCAATAATATTTATCTTACATGACCTCTCTGCTGAGAAGCCATGCTTCTTTGGGTCTAGTTTTCCACTTGCTTCCATATATTGCACTATTATTTCCTTCAGTAATGTTTCCATGATTTTCTTCACCACTGAGGTGAGGCTGACTGGACGGTAGTTGCCAGTGACTTCCCTGCTCCCACTTTTGTGCAGGTGTACCACTGTGGCTTTTTTCCAGTCATCTGGGACTCTGCCACTCTCCAGGGACTTATTGAAGAGGACTGCTAATGTGGAGGCAAGTTTCTCTGCGAGTTCCTTCAGTATTCTTGGGTGGATACTGTCAGGTCCCATTGCTTTGTTGGTTTTAATTTTTTCAGTTCTTTTAGGACCCTTTCTTTTGTGAAGGGATGTCAGCTTCACTGGTGTTGTGTCTTTCATATCCTAGTACTGGCCCACTACCCTGTTCCTCTGGTGTGAAGACTGAGTATAAGTATGTGTTCAGAACCTCTGCCTTTTCTTTGTCAGTCTTCACGTTCTGCCCCTCTCTGGTTCTCAACTGAACGATACCCCCTTTGCTTTTTCTTTTCTTCTGCAAAAGGTCTTGTCCCCCTTTTTAACTCCTTCAGCAATTTTTTCTTCTGTTCATGCTTTGGCCATCCTTATCACCTTCCCTGCTTCCTTGAGCCTTGCCTTGTATTCCTCGATGTTGCTGTCCCTCTTTGTTTGTACTTTTTGAAAGTTTTGTTTTCTCCTAATCTCCTGTACACTGAATGCAACCTCCTTAGAAAACCAAAGAGGGTTTCTCCTCTTATTATTTTTACTGATCTGTTTGGTGCATTCTACTGTGGCAAGAGTTATTGCATCCTTTATGGCCTTCCAGCTTTCTTCCACGTCACCCACTGCAATATCATTGAGATGGTTCTTAATGCATGCTTTTATTTTGATATAGTCAGCCATCCTGAAGTCTTGGATCTTCAGTTTTGTGTGACTTGTGTCCTCTGCCTGTGAGCCAGACTTACCTATGGTCGCCTGACCACAGATTGATTCCTACCTTAATGTTTGTGATCCTGGTACTGTCTGATAGTACGAGGTCCAGGATTGTGTTTTTTCTGGTGGGTGACTCTACCAACTGTTTTAGTCTTGCCCCTTTTACAGCTATGAGGAATTCTCTGCTCCTGTCCGATGATGTCATGTAGGAGGACCAGTCTGTATCAGGCAAATTGAAGTCTCTGATGATCAATAAGCCGACTTTATATCAGTCATTGTTAGGATGGTTTCTAGTAGCTCTTGTCTCTATCTATCTGTGAGATGGGGGTCTGTAGATCACACCCACTTGGATGGGGGATTTTCCCCAGCTCCAAGGGTGATCCACAGGGCTTCAGTCTCAGTGTTTGCCATCTGTACCTCTGTGGCCTTGATTCCTAACCTTACATAGATGGACACCCCCCTTCCCTTCCTTTATGATCTCTCCTGTATAGAGTATACCTTGGGATAGCAACATCAAAGGTATGGTTCTAGTTGAACCAAGTCTCTGTTACAACTACTCAGTAAAGGCTAGCCTCTGCCATTATGGCAGTGAGGCCTGTTATCTTGTTTACTAGGTTACGGGCATTGAGACAGTGCCCACCAGCTTTGGCTGTGGTTGTTTGCTGTGTCTTTTCTTTTATTACGTAGTTTTTGATTTTTGAGTGGTTTGGCTTTGGCTGCACTTGTTGTGTCCTTTTCGGTGCCTGTTGTCTTGTGACCTGTTGCAGAACCTGCAGGTGGTGGGGGAGGGGTAACTGCCACCCCTGGTACCATAGTGGATGATAGTGCTCTCACCCCTTAGCAAGGATTGTTTGGCAGGGACCCTAAATGGATGCCAAGTATCATGGCATTGGATGAAGGGCATGGAAGTTATAGGCAATCAAATTCTGGCAATTTATTTATTCATGTAAACATTTCTGAAAATATTTCTATGATTACAACTTAGCCACCTTTCAGACTAGATAATTGAACATTTATATGTATATTTTCTTGAAAGAATCACAAAAACTGCTAAATAGTGAGGTAATTGGTTGCATACATTTTAAGTTGTAGGAGTTCAAAATGTCACAGTTTGTTTAAATGTGTGAACAGTTCCAGAATACTTGGATGTGTATAGCTCTACTGCTACTGCAGATATACACTCAGTGTTTGGCATGCATACAGTACCAAAGTACAGTAAATAGGTCACAGAATCTAATTAAGCTAGCTTATAAACAAGCATTTGTCAATGCCGAATGTTGTCTCACTGGCGTTGGCATTGGTAGTGCAGGAGTTAGAGATGCATAATAGGAATGGCAGTGAAGTAAGGAACTGATGCCAACATCACCCCCACCCTGAAGAGACACATTTTCAACATAGGCATTTTGGGACCTTCTCTCATGAACAGTGGTGCTGTGATTTTGTTAATCTGTCCCAAAAGTTGATGTCCCACAGCGACCACGCCATTCTGCACCACAGGTGTAAAAACACATTTTGGTCAGGATGTGAAAAATGACAGCTGTACTGTTCATAAGGAGGTGTGAAAAAATGCCAGTGTTGAAAATCTGGCAAATTTGCAAAGTTACAAGGGTGCGTGGAAACTGCACCAAGCTTGCTTGTAACACAGTCATTTTATGGACTTTCATCACCAAATTTTCAACATACACATTTTAGGACCTCTGCTCATGAACAGTATCACTGTCATTTTCTCAAACTGTCCCAAAAACTGATTTCGCACAGCGACAGCAATATTCTGCACTGGAAGTGCAAAAACACATTTTGGCCAGGATATGTAAAATGACAGCGGTGTGGAGAAATGCCAATGTTGAAAGTCTGGAGTGAAAATATTACAAATTCACTAAGTTATGAGTGTGCGTGGAAACTGTGCAATGCACACTCATAAAACAGTAATTTTTTTGGATTTTTTTCCTCCAAATTTGCAACATAGGCTTTTTGAAAATCCACCTCATGAACAGTTGCACTGTCATTTTGTTAATCGGTCCTGAAAGGTGATTCTGTGCAGTGACCGTGAAATCACCTTTCGGAACCGAATAACACCATGACAGTGACTGAATTCATGAGGAGGGGCCGCAATAACCCCATGTTGAAAGTTTGGTGCCAAAATTCCCCCAAATTCCCGAGGTATGCACCAAAGTTGAAAAAACCCTGTTTATACCATTATACAGCTTACTGGCATTTCTTCAGTTCGTGGTCGGCTTTGAGGAGTGCAGACGTGTTCCCGGTCCACCGAAGATCATCGCGCCAGATTCCAGAGGTAAGTATGGGGTGAGGGGTGTGTGGGGAGGCAGGGTGCACAGAGGGTGGACGCAGGTTGGGGGAGGGAGCAGGACAGACTGCGAGGGACCGTTTTCTTCTTTTACAGGTTAAAAAAACAACCATGCAGGATGTTTTTTTTTTTTTAGGCGCATTTGGCACACTGAGGTGGGCTCCCAGCATGCCACCTGAGTGTTTCAGGGGGCTAGCCAATGGGGATTGGGCACCCCCCCATCACAACATACCGAGGGGGGGGCAAGAGCTGAGGGGGTTGGGCCTCCCTTGGCACACAACAAATGGAGGGACATTATGCCGACAGGGAGTGGGCTCCCCCATCGGCACATGAACTGGGTCAGGGCATGCCGACAGGGGTATTGGGCACCTCTGAAGTTGGCATTGTGGCAGGCGGTGGCAGCAGTCACTGCCACCATGTTTACTAGAATGCTTCACCAGGAAAGGCACATGAGGAGGTGCCTCTGCATGATGAGCTTGGCTCTCATTGCAGCAGACCTTTCCTTAGATCTGTTTACCACTTTACATATTGCTGGTGCCAGCACCTGCAGCTGCCTTATTGGGGAATGAGGGATGCACCTACTGATGTGTGCCCTGCATTCACCCACAGTGACTGCACCTCCAAATCTGCTACTAATGCAGTATGTTGGCAGGCATGCAAGCGTGAGCCATTATAAAAAGGGTCTCAGAAATGCTGCAGTCTGATTGGTTGTTAGGATTCCAACAGCCTTACATTAATCCCTCTCTCTACCTCTTCTGCCTTAACCTCTCTCCTTACTTCACACTCCTACTCCGCACCATGCTCATGCACTTTACCCTCACTACCTACTTTTCTCTCTCTCTCTCTACCTCAGTATTCTACTGACTCTACCTACACTTCTCTGACTATTCCCGTTGATATAAGAAATTGTATTTGTTGTATTAGTTGAATCTAGGCAACAATGTCGGTCAGTTTATTGGACTTTTTAATCTTTGCCTGGACATTGATTCTATGTATCATAGTCTCCTAATTTATTGTACTGCTTATATATTCCATGTACTGTCTCACTTTGAAGTGAATCCTTTGTAAATGAGCCTTCGACTCAAAGGTATTAATCTGAGATATAAATAAATAAATAAATCCCTGTTACACTGTCATGTACAACCTGGTCACATGACACATGAATTCTTCCTGCCAGTATTCCATTCCCTAGCACTGCTGAATGACTGGAACGGTACATTCTGATTCTGAAACAGCATTCTTAAACTGTTGGTGGAAGAACTATTTAATCTCCAACTAAATGAGGAAAACATTCAAAAAGTACACTTTTAACACTTTTCTTTTGGAATTATTTTTTTTATTATAGCAATAAGGCACTCCAAGGAGTTAGATTAACAGTCAGTTCAATGTGTGGTGCATAGCTTGGTGCTTGTGTACATTTATGAGCTGACTGGTATATGCTTAGTGTTTATGACATGAGCTTTGGCGCTTCTCCACATCCCACCCAGTGTAAGACAGTGGGTAGGTGTAGACTTAAGGCCCAGAAAGAAATAGCAAAGTGACTACCTCCTCCAACTCCAGAGAGTGTGATCAGTAGCACGCAGGAGAGGAGAAATCCCCTTAGGGTGAAACCTCTGAGGACCCATGGCTACTGACCTGCCCATCGTCTGGGCATACTAAGAGGAGAATAATCCTAAATGGAGTTTAGGTTTAGGTATGGTTATGTCCAGGAGTTCGGTCTAATGTTGCTGGTCGAAGAGTCCTGTTTGAGGTTCAGATGAGCAGGAAGTCGATGTTACAGATGAAGGTTAGAGCAGATGAAATATCCAACTTGGAATGATGTCCAGATGCTGTGGCAATGGTTAATCTGAGTCTGAGTTAGATGACAGTTGTACATCCATAGCATGGCCTTTGAGTAATAGATAGTGCTTCATAGTGGGTCTGTTTGTTAGGATGGCTGGAACCTGTCGCAGGTTCGCCATCGCTGTATTATGACATAATCCGAGACAGAAAGGGCGATAGTCTTTGTTGGGATGGTGAGACCCCACGTGGTCCACCACTAGAGTAGTATGAAATAAGCCAGCTGCTCTGCCCACACCTAAACTGCCCCAGCTACTCTGTTAATCTGTTCCCCACCCCTCAATTCACTCCAGACCCTCCCTGGTCCTTTTGTCCTCTTTCTTTAGCTGCTACCACTCCCCTTTCTGTTTGCTAATGTTCTATCTGTTTCCCTTCTCTCCACAGAGGACAGCAACCCCACCGGGCAATGGATCCTCCAGCGAACTGTCTGCAGTTTGAGCTAAGCACCAAGGCACAGCTGCCTGACTGCTTCCCACAGAATCCAGGTACAGAGCCTTCCTGAACTGAATCTTTGAATCTGGTGCCTACCCATCCAGGCAGTTCCCACCTTGCACTCGCTCTCACTTAGAGGGGCAGACCTTCAAGCAGCAGAGCCTGGCTGCTGGCAGGAGTGAATTTCATTTACTTATTTTATTTTGACAGCAAAACAGGACTCTGCTGAGCTGAACTAACTTGCCTGCAAAACTGGACTCTGCACACTTCACTTGAATTTGCACCCACCCTCCCACTCCCACTTCCTTCTAGTATTAAATACTCCTGCTACAGGAAGTGATCCACTCTACCCCAGCCAGGCACATGGTATCACTTAAAGCAGCAAGTGCCACTTAATGTTAGCAACCATAAATTTCTAGCGGTTCAAACCTATAAGCTTCTCTCTTAGGCGAATTAATTTGCAGGAGTTAGTCCCTCACTGGAACAACATACCCCAACTCTCTTTTTCCTCACTATACTGCACAATCGGCACACAACTCTCACTGACTGACCCAAACTTAAAAGATCAGTCCCAATCCCTAGCTCACCATAAAGTTAATAGTCTCCCGAAAATGAACTCCAAAGTGAGTCAGCTGTTCGCACCAGGAGGTGTACTTAATCAAATACTCTTACTCTTGCCGCTTGCCCTGAAACTAAGACAGTCAACCTTAACTACCTCAACCTGCCACCAGGACTTTCCTATCATACAATGCGGAAAACCTGCTCAGTAGGAGACTGGCTCTACAGCGCCCCTATCTGCCCACTGCACGCAACATCCCTCCTGGACACCTTCTGTCACCCGGATCTTTGCCCCAGCCATATGTCTTTTTCTTGAACTTACCATTGTGCTTGGCTCACCACACACTAAATGTGACTACCAGGATTCCTGGAGGTCGAATATAAAAATTACCTGCCCAAAAATATGGAGGAAACTCATCCTAATCCTGCTACTGATCTCTGGAAACATTCACCCTAACCCTGGCCCAAATCCAACCCACACTCAGACCCCGATTCCTACGGGACAGTTAAGGATTGTGGCCTTGAACATTGGCAGCCTCCTAGCCAAGCTAATGCAGTTTGAGGCTTGGGTGGCACATACTCTGCCTGATGTCATTGCTCTGACAGAGACCTGGCTCTCCCCACAAACAACTGACTCAGTAGTCTCCATCACTGGATACAACCTTCATAGACAGGACCACTCTGGAAAAAGAAGTGGTGGCTGCATAATATAAATCCAGAACCACCTGCAGTGCCACAGAATTCAACTGGCTACTGTCAATAATGACTGCGAAAGCCTAGCAATAAAAATCCTACCAGGCATGGGGCAAAAAGGCCTGATCATTATGGTAGTCTACATCCCACCAGGGTGGCAGCAAGCTGGGCTAGAAGCCTTTATACTAATCTTTACACCCAGGATAGCCAACACATGGAGACTATTATACTAGGAGATTTTAACTCCAACTGGCTTGCCAGCTCCAGTGTCGCGCACAGAGATCTTGTGTCTGGACTCTACCCAACGCAGGCTGTCAAGAGCTGCACCAGAATGAACTACCACACCAGTACAAGTACTCTGATTGACTGAGTACTAACAAGTCACCCAGAAAGGCTAACTGATGTCAAGGTACTCCCGGATACTCTGAGTGATCATTCACCTATCCAATGTGAGTGGTCGACAAAACAGGCCAACTCCCCCCCACCCAAACTGGTGAGGAACAGAGTTATAAAAAAATAGCGCTATGACCAACTTCAGGAATCACCTTTCAGGTATTGACTGGAGCTTTCTTTACTTATGCCCTTCTGTTGGCACTGCCCTCCAACTCTTTCTCACTCATTTTAATACGTATGTGGACAAGTTCACCCAGTACCGTAAGAAGATGATAAATGGTTGTAGTATGGACTGGATCACCCCTGAGCTTCTGGGTATGATGCAGCAATGGGATCTCCTTTGGCATCGGGCCAGGACAACAGGTATAACTACGGATATCCAAAACTACAAAGTGCCAAAAACAGGTGCACCTGGGCAATACGACAGGCCAAGGTATCACTCCACAAGGACCAGCAATCTCACTACTAGAGTAATAGGAAGAAGTTATGGGTGTCAATTAAAAATCTCCTTGGGTCTGATGACAAGACCCCACCCACCATGCTCCACCACAATGACAAAATCATACTTGATGATGCTGGCATGGTCAATATGTTTAATAAGGCTTTCTCTGACGAGAGTTCAGTCCTACCTCCCAGGTCTGCCACACACCCTGATGGAATGCCAGCCTCCAACCCATTGCCCTCCTCTACCACTGCCATGCCCAACCCAAGCTTTTACTTCAGACAGGTGACCATAAAGGAAACAAGAAAATACCTTGCAAGTGTCCTGGGAAAAACAAGGATGGGGGGTGATGGAATCGATATGAAATTGATTTTCATTGCCTTAAAAGAGGTTGTCTTTCCCATCACCAAGCTTTTTAACCTGTCTCTCTGCCTGTCCACTTTTCCCTCTACCTGGAAATCCTCTCTGGTTACTTCTGTGCACAAAGGAGGTGACCAGGCGCTAGTATCCAACTACTGACCTATCTCAATTCTGTCTCCACTCTCCAAAGCACTGGAGAGAATCATAGCCGATAAACTCACTGACCACCTGCATAAATATAAACTCCTTTGCCCCCAACAGCAAAAAAAAAAAAACAAGTCAATGCTCTTTGCTGGATGCCAAAATAGGAGGTATACAACTCCATTCTCAATTTTGTGCAACTCCCACTCCACCCTTGAGCAGGTGCTCTCATTCCGGTACCTAGGGATTACAATCGATGAGTCCTTCTCCTTCAATGAACATATATGAAATATTACCACTGCTGTCAATAGGAAGTTAGGTATCCTATATAGGCTTTGGTTCTGCCTCACACCTGAGGTTAGGGTTCAGGCAGTAAGAGGGACAGTTCTACCCATCCTGGACTATGGTAATGTGGTATATGGTGTAGCCTCTGAAATCAGCTTGCACAGTGCACATACTACCCTCAACAAAGCATGCCGCTTTGTTTTAGGCACAGATTGCCTTACGCTCATGTGCAACCTTTACATTGGAACATGATGGCTTCCTCTCATGGACCGAATTCAAGCTCCACTCCTGCCTTCTAGGGAAGAAGACCCATCTAGGTCTTGCGCCCCCCTCTCTACAAGCATTATTCCATCTGGTCCCAGCTGAGCAATCCACTGGAAGTGTTACAAGACACACCCTAGTAGTGCCTTTCAGAAGAACTGCCTTGGGGAGGCTAGCCTTTGCAGTAAGGGCCCTCACCTGGCTAAATGAGCTCCCCCAGGCCCCTACTAGCCTTACTCAACTTGGTCAGTTTAAATCTGAAATTCAGATGCCCATCTCCCCTTCAGTACAATGTTGCTGTAAAGAACACCCCAACCATTTCTAGCCCTACCGGTGCCCCCTGACACAATATGGATTGGCTGTGGTGACCCGTGGCTCCTAAGAATCTCCCACTAATCCCCACCTATGCATCCCTTGGTCCCCCATTCCCCCCACCTCCTCACCCACTTAGCCCTCCTGACCCTCCATACCATCCACATCCACCCCCGCTTAGCCACCTCTGACCCTTAAGCTATCACCCACCATTGTGCTCTTCCCCTCACCAGTCTAGCCTGTAGCCTACTCTCCCTTAATGTCTATACTTGTTGGTGTTCACATTAATTGTTCCCTGTGGGAACCTATCTATGTTCCATAGCTGCATTCTGGGAATTGTCATACTTTGTACATAGTTGAAATCTGCACTTTATTTACCTAATCTGTTATGGGACTAGTTTTCTCTGTAGTCTGTAATTAAGTGATGGCTTTTGCAATGTATTCTGTCTCTCCCCATCCTTCTATTAGTAATGCTGTATAGCCTTTTTAATGATGTGTAACTGACAATGCCTACTACTGCTTCTGTTTTTCTCCACTGTCCAGGTACTTGATGGTCCCCCACCTTCTGTTCGACGAGGATTCTTTGTAAATGAGCTTTTAGCTCAAAGGTTGTAATTCTGATTTTACAATAAATAAATAAAAATGCAAGGTATGAAGGACAAGAGTTGCATGAGGCTGACTGAAATGACATGAAAGTACCAGTAAGGTCCATCGTGAGGCATGTGTAAATGGGATGGCAGGACCCCACATGGTCTGCCATCGCCACGAAGATGTTAGGTGTTAGAACTGGAACAGAAGATGGTGGATTGTAACAGAAGACATTAATGAATTGATGATGACAGTAGGCTCAGAGGTATGCTAGATGGGGACTGAAACTCCCATGGACTTTCAATGAATACAGTAGCCGTGTCTGAGTGATGGAAAGTCTCAGGTAGCCAAACTGGAAAGGCGAGACCCCAACGAGGGTCTGCCATAGTGCAAATAGAAGTACATTTGAGTAGAGAGGAAGACCCCCTTTTTGAGGGGCAATATGAATTGTTGGGATGGTGAGACCCCAACGTGGGTTCACCATTACCATAGAACGATGACTCTGAGGTGAAGGGGTGAAAGTCCACCAAAAACTGAAATATGATGGATGCAATTGAGGAGGGCCCCATGAGGGCATGTTGAGAAGGGATAGCGGGATGTACCTGCATGTCCAGAACTGCTGATTTAATCATAGTCCGAGATAAGTCAATAATCACTGTTCTATTGCATAGTTCAAGGTAAAGCGAGGATCACGGAAGTTGGACTAGAAGATGAGGAATATGAGAAAGGCTTCTGAAGGGCATGTAGAAGAGGGATGGTGGGACCCCATGTGGTACACCATCACCACAGTATTTAATGATCGAGGTGTTAAGGGGATACTCCCGTAAGTGAGAGTCTCTTGCAGTCCAAGGTAAAGAAGGCGATACCCCCGCGTATATACTTCTGAAGTGATTAGGAAATACTTTTGAACTATGGTAGGGCCCTTTCACAGGGCATCTATGTTTGGGATGGCTGGACCCCACATGGTCCACCATTGCCATACCACTGAATAGTGCATGATTGGGATGGCGAGACCCCATGTGGGTCGCTATCTACATGGTATGGAGTAGAGCATTGTGGGATGGCGGGACACCACAAGGTCTGCCATTGCCATAGAATAGCTTGAATAAGGTACGGATGCAGGACCCCTGCAATCTGTTGTCATGGTAGTAGCATAGTGCCAAGTAAGGAGGATAAGACCCGAAGTAATCCAATCTGCAGCAAAGGGGACTTGATGCAGCAATGAGCTGAATCCCTTAGACTAGATGTTGAGTGGGGTGGTGGGATGCTCCATGGTCCATCATCGCCATTGCAGGAGTTGTGCATGAAATGAAAGGCAGGACCCCTTGTCCCATGAGTAGTGTGTGATTGGGAAGGTGAGACCCCACGTGGTTTGCCTTCACCATGGTGAGGAATAGTGCATGACAGGGATGATGGGACCCCACATGGTCTGCCATCACCGTATCTCAGTAATGTGATTACTTCCAATGAGTAGTGTGAGATAGAGAAGGCGGGACCCCATGTGGTCTGCCATCACCATAACACTGAGTAGTACATGATTGGGAAGGCAAGACCCCACGTGGTTGGCCTTCACCATGGTAAGGAATAGTCCACAATAAGGAGGGCAAGGCTCCCACGAGTCTGCCTGTAGTAAATAAGGGGCGTAAAGCAAAGAGTAGGTCCAGCCGTAGGGCGTGCATGGTTATAACAGTGGGACCCCACATGGTCCACCATCACGGTAGTGTGTCACTCTGTAGAGAGGGATGACAGAACAAGCATATAGTGCCAAGGCAATAAGGACGAGACCAGAGACAACTTCACCAGCTGATGGAAATAGAAAGAAGCAATATATGATGCTCTTCAATGGGCATTGTCAGGTAGGATGACAGATTCCAGAAATGGCAGCAAAGTGAAACCTGGAGGCACAAATAGACCAGCAGTTCTCAGAATGTCCCAGATTATAAGGGGTGACCCCGATAGATCTCAGAATAATATGGCAGTGCATTCCACAAGGCAGCATTGATCATGTAGTTAGCAATACAGGGGGATAAATGCAAATTCATCCTGGGGCATGGAGGTAGGAAATGATTGTATGGAAGTCACATGACAGGTTAAAAACATGTGTATCAACAAGATTTCATTGTCTAGACAATGTCTTACTTGGTTCGCTGCAGATGTGTTTTAGCGAATCATAGAGGGAGTAGTACATACACAGTACTGACATTTTGCAGACTCTGGCTAGCTGTAGTACATGTCAAAGTAAGGTAATCCTCGGCTGTAGGTGTGCTGGGCTTGCAAGGAGAATTGCTGGCAGCAGAGCTGTGTTGCTGCCCCTTTAAATGCCGTTGTACATGATGCAGCTAAGAGAGCCATTTAAATCCGGAATTATACCAAAAATGAAGCTAAGTTCAATCCAACACTACAGCACAGCACTTTCAACATTAGAGAAATGTTGTAGTAGGTTGCCGATGCACTGAAATGCCCAAAGGAAAACAGGAAGCCAGCAACCAGCAAAGGGCATGAACAGGAGCAGTGGGGGAGGAAAAACAAGTGGAAAAAAGTCCAGGAGGAACAAAGGAGCAGAAAGCCACGAGAATAAGGGCACCAGCCCAGGGAAGCACACAGTGAGGGCAGGCAGAACACAAATGAAGGGGGACCAAGCGGTGGCAGGAGGCACAGAACCGGAATGAAGAAACAAAGGTGGAGACACAAAGGAGGTACTGGGAAACTGGAGGGGAGGGCACAAACAATGAGACCAAGGGCAGACAAATGGGAAACAAGGAAGAGAGGACCAAGGGAAACAGGGAGGGACAGAAATGAGGAGACAGGGGGAGAAGGAGATGGGAGACAACAAGAAAAGAAAACTGCACCAGCCATGCCGCTCAGGAACCCCAGCGCCGTCGAAATGCTCGAACCAGAGTGAGTAGCAGCCTGCTGTTTAAGTAGGGGAAGGGGGAGGAGCTATCCCCTCCATTGAACAGCAGACTAAAAGCCTTCCAATTAATTAACCCCTAGGGGCAGTACAGCACTTGGCTGCACCTCATGCCACATTACATCCCTAGGGGTTGATCAACAGACTGTTAATCTAACCCCTGATCATCATGCCTTATTGCTTAATAAATATGTACTAGTGGGTAAAATGTATTGTGGATACAGCAGAAATTACTAATTGGCAAGATTTGATCAAAAACTCATAGACACATAATAGGTAATGACACTCAAATTCCATTTTGGAATTTAACTTTCTCAAAGGACTTATCACCACTGAGTAACCTTACCTGCACTAGCATCCTTGCCTTGCAATACCCCTGCAACACTCCAGTGACTGTGATGTCCAGCATAGTGCTCCATCATGCCTTAAGATGTACAGATGTTTCTGTCACAATGGCCTAAGTCACAACTTGTTGTAAGGCTTGGGGCTTGGCATCACTTGGTGCCACTGTTTTTAAATAGCAAAAACATACATTGCCATCTACAGGGTTGTTAAAGAGGCAGCAGGTGACATTGTACAGAAACAATGCTGCATATGCATGTACTTCCAAAAGTCATTAAGACAGTGAACTCTAGTGGATATGTGGCATATTCCAAGAATTCAGGCTAGTACACAGTGATGTCTATCACTATTCTTCATGGTTTGTTACTCAAGATATTGACCCAACACTTGACACCTGTGTATTTTTCACTATGGATCCTCCAGGGAATGTTATTTGTTGACACTTTACCCAGCCTTTACCATGCTCTACAGTGACAACTCAAGTGTGTGACTGGGCAAAATGTATGGACACAGCTTTGACAAAAGTATCACAACATTCCACAATTTAACAAAAGCAAATTATTTGGCTGTTTATAACTTGGCCCACCACTGAAATAGAGATTAGAGTTGACACACACAGACTCATATATATATATATATATATATATATATATATATTTATATATGTTGCTTTTCTCCCAGGCCAGCAGCTCAGCTTTCTGGAATATATTGTACCCTGTTTACAGGGATATACCTTGATCAGATGTAACCTAGCCATCATTCAGTTGGCTACTGAGTTTTTCACCAACATTTTCCCTCCCATCTATGGGGCAGGGCATCTGTCAGCCACGCACAGCCACAGCTTCCCCTGTGGCAGGAGCAAGCTCCCAGGCCCAGCCACATGGGTAGAGATGCAGCAAAGTTTTACTTTGCCTGTGAAATTTTCCGTGAAGTTGATAAATTCGCTTTTGTGGATCAATTCGTGAAGTTGTCCCATTGAATGAAAATTCACTATTTGTAACTTTGCCTTGCTTTGTTTTTTTTTTAAGTGTAAATTGCACTTAAACCCTAAAGCAAGAGGAAGTTACAGACTGCAAATCCCTGGTGTCTAGTGCCCCCCCCCCAATGATTGCTGGCCAAAATGTAAAAAGAAATATATTTAATCCCAATTGTCCTAGTGCCCCCCCACACACCAATTGCCAGCCAAATGTAAAAATAAATGTCTTCATCAAATAAATCCCCTGGTGTCTAGTGACCCCCCAGCCCATCAGTACTGCCCAACCACCCTGCCCCTCCCCAAAGTAAAAATATATATAAATTTAATCACTGGTGTCTAGTGAACCCCCTACACCCCACCCATCAGGTTCTGCCCCCACCCAACTCTGATGTAAAAAATATATATTTAATCCCTGATGTCTAGTGGTTCTCTGGCCAGACGATTATCAACCCAACTGTAAAAATAAAAAGTCACCATCAATCAAATAATCCCTGTGGTCTAGTGGACCCCCCACCCCATCAGGTACTGCCCCATCACCCCACTCCCCCTTGACCCAGATGTAAAAAAATATTTATTCAGTCCCTGGTGTCTAGTGGTCCCCCCCACCACCAACTGCTGGCCCCAATGTAAAAAATATATAATCATCCTAAATCTCTGGTGTCTAGTGGACCCCCATCTCCCCACCCTTTAGGGAGTGCCCCACCACCCCACTTCGCCCCCACCCTGATTCTGAGCAGGCCACCGGCACTGCCCTCCACTCACCTGCATGGCCGGCAGCCTGATTGAGCTCTCTCAATGAATAAGCTTGTGCAAGCACATGTTCATTCGTTGAGAGTTCAGTTGGGCTGCCTGCCATGGAGGTGATTAGAGTGCTGTGCTGGTGGCCTGCTCAGGGTGAGGAGGAGGAGTGGGGTGTGAGCACTACAATCGGGGTGAGAATCACTGGACACCAGGGATTATATATATATATATATTTTACATTGGGCTGACAATTGGCGGAGGGGGCACTGACACCAGAGTTTAAAATATAATTTTTTTTTACATCAGGGTTTGGGGAGTATGGTGGAGGGCAGTACCTAATGGGGTGGGGGTCCAATAGAACACCAGGATTTTTTATGATGTTGACTTTTTAAGCATCTAGGCCAGCAATCAGCAGGGGATCCACTACATACCAGAGATTAAATATAAATAGGGGATACATGATGGACAGGAGTGGGATATGGAAAATATTCTCACTGTTGCAGAGTGAGGCATAGATATCTCACAAGTGCCAAATGCACGAGTGAGATAACCATGCCTCACAATGCAGGAGTGAGAATATTTTCCAAATCCCACTCCTGCCCATCATGTGTTCGATTTATGCAATAGGGGACTGTGTATTTAGTTGCTTTACTAAATAGTTTTCTTTTGTCAAAATGTTACATTTTGTGATATTTTGGCTGAAGGTGTAAAGCTACAGAGTTTGTTTGAATGAAGTGTGTGTGGTTAGGTTGTGGTGTTTGCTTGGTTGGTTTTCTGAATGAGTGTGTTGTGATTGGTTGGTGTTGTTGGCTGTTGTTCCTGATTGGTTGCGTTTCATGCATTTCTGTGAGTCGATTGGTTGTTTGTCTGGAATGGGTGGGAGTTTGTTTGGCGTCTTCCTTAATCGGGGTTTCAATTGCAATTTTAATTTCAGTGGTTTTGGATTCGTTTGCAATTATTTTTTTACTTTGGTACGGTTTATGTTGCATGGACTATGGCAGTAATATGCTGGGTCTCTGTTTTGTTTTTTAGTCCGTTGCAGTTGTCATTAGTGGTGCTGGGGTGTGAGTCCCTGAGTTTCACTTTTCACTCATTTGAAACATGCTTCTCTTTCAACAGTCATTTAAAATCTGGAGTTACACTGAGCAGTGCAGCTAAAAATTAACAGGTAGTGGTGCAAAATAGAAGAATGGGATTTGGTGAAGGTATCTTGTTCTGGGGATGTGGAGTACTTTATGTGTATTTTTCTTGTGGCAGAGGTTCAACTTGGATGCGTATTATGATGAGAGTTGTACTTTCTTGCTTTGGCTCGCACTTACTTTGGGGATATTTTGTGTTTTAATTGTATGTGTGATGGCTTAATGGTACAAGTTTTGTGTGGCATATGATTTTGAATATTGTTCTGTAGAGAAGTAGTTCGGCTAGGGAGGTGCATGTGGAGCTGTTACCAGAGTGGAAATATCAGGTTGTGACATAGCAACTGTGTGTGTAAATTTAAATAATCTCACAGTTGCTACATCAGCAGGATTTATCTCACTCCAGGAGAATATGTGTTTTTATTTAAAACGTTTATCAACCGCCCCTATTGTATAATTTTTTTACATCAGGGTCAAGGTGGGGAGGAGTGGGGTGGGGGAAGTATCTGACAGGGTGAGGGGGTTCACTAGTCACCAGAGATTTATTTGTTTGATGATGGTTTTTTTTTTTTCATTTGGGCTGGCAGTCAGTGTGTGTGTTGGGGGGTGGCACTAGACACCAGGAATTAAATATATATATTTTTTTTACATTCTGCTGGTGATCAGCAGGGGGAGACCACTAGACATCAGGAATTTACTGTGTATAGGTTTTTACATTTGGGTCGGTGATTGGCAGAGGGATGGGGCTCACTACTACACTAGTAGACACGGGGTTTTGCATGAAGTGTGGAATTTTGCCCACGAAATTCACACTTCCTCAGTCAATCCATGCTCTAAATTGGCATAGTGACAATTGCGGTCTGTGAATTTAGCACAATCTCATGAAATATTACGAGCAAATTTACTAACTTCACACACCTCTATACATGGGTTGCCATGTTGACACAGTCTTCTGCCAACACTCTCTGACCAAGATGAGCTGCACAGTGGCAGCTATCTCAGCCATGGCCTCCCTCCAAATGTGACTTCCCATGCTCACTTTCAAAACCTGGGTCATCAGCATGACAGAACAATGCCCTGCCAGGCTATGGGGGTGGCCTCAATGCCTAATGTTTGGAGTCAATGAACAGCAAAATGGGTGATATTCTGTCCTCTACTTTTAAACTTATAGGAGCTTAAAATTCTGCAGTTTACGTAACTGCAAAATGTAATTTTAAAATTTCCAAATGTATAGAGGTTTATAACTCACTCACCTTTAAGTAGTACTAGTAGTAACATTTTTATTCAATTGACAAGCAAAAGAATAGGAGACTCGACTGAGATAAGCTCATTTCCAGCTAGGTCCTTAACATACTCCTAGTTACAATATCTAAAGTCAGACGCTGATATATTATACAAAAATATATAAATATACAGTATACAAAATTGACTAAGTTACATAAATAAAATTCACAATACTTAATTATGTTTAACTAGTTTGGAAAACTGCTCATATAAATCTACAAAAATAGGACCAAATTCACAATCATCACTTAATATGTGCAAATCCTCAGCTTATTTACTTTATCCTGCCTTGTGTTCGTGGTGGATCTATAATCAATCTCTTCATTGTTTCATTTCTAAACCATCTTTTGATTTCACCCGTGTGAGGATTAAAATCAACTGGCCTAAGAGAAAGCGGCAATGTATTCCATATATGGGGGCCCAAAAAAAAGAAGTGAGCTCTGCACAGGTCTGTCCTTCTTCTTGGAAGGACGTATTCTATTCCCACTTTTTTTACTATCCTACTTTGAAGTCCATTAATAATGTATTCAGGAACTTTGCACCTAACTGACTTAACCATATACAATAAAGCATGAAAGGACCTTTTATCTTTTGGGTACATCCAATTCAGAGACTGATAGCGCTTACTTCTATGTGTTAGTTTTGGAACATTTAAGATAAACCTTGCTAATTTGTTAAAAAGGACGTGTATCTTAGAAAGCTGGGTGGAAGTAGCCCCCATATAGACTATGTCTCCGTAGTCCAGGAGTGGTATCACTAAGGTTGTAATTACATGCTTCCTTACCCTTTCATTCATATAGTTCTGAATTCTGCATAGTGCATGCAAACACCTACCAATTTTTGTGTTACCTGTTCTATATGAAATGCCCAATTACATGATCTGTCTAAATGCATTCCTAAAGATCTATAATGTTGCACTTGCTCAAGAGTAATCTTATCTTTAGTTACTATGCTCAATTTTAGCTTAGAGTAAGTTACACCATTCTCCTTAGAGAATAATAAAACCTGGGTTTTCTTTGAGTTAAAAACAAGTTTAGATTCAGAGAAAAATATATGTAACTTCTCAAATGCTCTTTGTAAAGTAAGTTCTATTTGCCTTACCGATGTACCTTCCACATAAATAATAGTGGCATCAGCATATAAATGACACTGTACATCTGGATGAGTTAAAGTAAGGTTATTCATGTACAAATTAAATAAAATTGGCCAAAAATGGATCCCAGGGGCACTCCAGATATAATAGCCCCAAGTCCAGATTCCCAGCCATTAATGGATACCATTTGTTTCCTTCCAGATAAATATGCTTCCATCCACTTCACTACATTTGTGGACATTCCCAAAACAGGTAGTCTGGGCAGGAAGATGTCATGGTTTAGAGTTTCAAAGGCTTTTAATAAATCTATAAAGATTGCCCCCACTGACATACTGCTGTCCAGAGCACCCATAATGTCCCCAGTTGCTTTTAATAGGGCAGAGGTAGTGCCATGTAAGGGTCTAAACCCCGACTGGAATTTATAAATCGTCCCTCTCTTATCCAAAACATTCTGAAGATGTCTAGCTACCAGCTTCTCAAACACCTTAGCTACTATTGGTAACAATGAAATGGGCCTATAATTCTCTAGTAAACATCTTGACCCATTTTTATGTTTGTTTGCACATATGTGCAAGAAATACAGTGCCACCATACAAGAATTCTTAGGTGTGCCTCCCTACTTCCAATGCCCTGCTGCCTTTTGCAGGCACGGCCCCACTGTGCAAATGAATATAAGACCTGTCTATGACAGAGTTTGCAAATGCAGTGGTGTACAGTTGAAAGAAAAGCACTGCAGCATGTAGGCAATTTGCATACTGAGTCGGCAGTATGCAAACTGCCTACACATCGGCACTGCAGTGAAAGAGCTGCCATAGACAGCTCCTCTCACCCCCCAAACAAGTAACATGCTGGGAGACCACCCCAGCATACTCATGCTCCCCCCCCACACACACACAGTATGGCCAATGGGGGTGCCCAATCCCCCATTGGCTGTGCTGCACTCCCCCAACCGAGTTTTAGGTGCCACGCTGGGAGCCCACCCCAGCATGGCAAAAAATCAGTAAGGCCAATGGGGGTGCCCAATTCCCCAATGGCTCCACTGCCCCCTCAAACAGCCTTCCAGGTGCCATGCTGTGAGCCCACCCCAGCGTGGCAAATGTCCATCTGCTGCCCCCCAACACACTTCCAGGTGCCATGCTGAGAGCCCACCCCAGCATGGCAAACCTCTCTATGGCCGATGGGGATGCCCAATCCCCCATTGGCTCTGCTATCCCCCACCAAAAAAACTTCCAGGTGCCATGCTGGGAGCCCACTCCAGCATGGCAAATGTCCCGTGTCGTCTTCCTAAAACAAAGAAAAAACATTCCCTCGCTGCCTGTCTTGACCACCAACCAAGACCAGCCTCTGCACACCCTGCCTCCCCACACCCCCCTTCAGCCTATACTTACCTCTGGAATCTGGCGCGACGATCTTCGGTGGAACAGGAACACATCTGCACTCCTCAAAGTCGACCACGAACTGAGGAAATGCCGGTAAGCTGTATAATGGAATAAAAAGGATTTTTTCAACTTTGATGCTTATCTCAGGCATTTTTGGGAATTTTTCACCAAATTTTTAACATGGGTTTTTTGGTACCTCACCTAATGAATTCTTGCACTGTCATTTTGTTATTCGGTCCCAAAAGGCGATTTTGTGGTCACTGCACAAAACCACCTTTTGGGACTGATGTATGAAATGACAGTATTACAGTTCATGAGCTAGGCCCCCAAAAACCCTATGTTGAAAATTTTGGGGAAAAAATTCTCAAAAATGACTGTTTTACGAGCTTGTGTTGTGCAGTTCCTATGCACTCTCGTAAGTTCACAAATTTTTAATATTTGCACTCCAGATTTTCAACATTGCCATTTTACCACACTGCCTTATGAGCAGTACAGCTCTCATTCTTCACATCTCACCCAAAATGTGTTTCCATGCATGTAGTGCACAATAGCGCAGTCAGTGTACAAAATCAATGTTTGGGACACATAAAGAAAATCACAGTGATGCTGTTCATTAGCAGAGGTCTTCAAATGGCTATGTTGAAAATTTGGTGAAAATAATTCTCAAAAATGACTGTTTTACAAGTGCGCATTGCGCAGTTCCTACACACTCTCGTAAGTTCACGAATTTTTAATATTTGCACTCCAGATTTTCAACATTGCCATTTTACCACACCTCCTTTTGAGCAGTACAGCTGTCATTTTTCTCATCTCCTCCAAAATGTGTTTCTGTGCATGTAGCACACAATGGCGTAGTCGGTGTGTAAAATCAATGTTTGGGACAGATTAAGAAAATCGCAGTGACACTGTTCATGAGCAGAGGTCTTAAAATGGCTGTGTTGAAAATTTGGTGAAACAATTCCCAAAAATGACCTGTTTTATGAGCATGTGTTGCACAATTCCTACGCACACTCGTAAGTTTGCAAATTTTTAATATTTGCACTCCAGATTTTCAACAGTGCCATTTTACCACACCTCCTTATGAGCAGTACAGCTGTCATTTTTCACATCTCCTCCAAAATGTGTTTCTGCGCATGTAGCACATAATGGCACAGTCGGTGTGTGAAATCAATGTTTGGGACAGATTAAGAAAATCTCAGTGACATTGTTCATGAGCAGAGGTCTTAAAATGGCTATGTTGAAAATTTGGTGATAAAAGTCCATAAAATGACTGTGTTACGAGCGAGCATTGCACTGTTTCCAAGCACCCTCATAAGTTCATGAATTTGTAATATTTTTAGTCCAGATTTTCACCACTGGCATTTTTCCACACTTCCTTATAAACAGTACAGCTGTAATTTTTCACAACATGGCTGAAATGTGTTTTCACACTTTCTGCGCAGAAATGTGTGGTCACTGTGGGAAATCACTGTTCGGAACAGATTAAGAAAATGACAGTGACACTGTTCATGAACGGAGGTCCCAAAAAGCCTGTGTTGACAATCTGCTATAAAATATCCCCAAAGTAATTACATTAATGGCGTGTGTTGCGCAGTTTCTACGCACACTCATGTCTTCACCAGTTTTTTCACTATTTTCACTGCAGATTTTCAACATTGCCATTTTTTACACCTCCCCATAAACAGTACAGCTGTCATTTTTCACATCCTGTTTGAAAAGAGTTTTTGCATCTGTGGTGCCAAATGCCATAGTCACTGTGCAAAATCAGCTTTTGGCTAACAAACTGATATTACCACTGTTCATAAGGTGGGGGTCACAAAAAACCCATGTTGAAAATTTGGAGTGAAAATACCAATGAATGCCTGAGGCGTTAGGGTTTCCAACCATAACTCCCCACCCTGTAGAGACTGACAGGCATCATGGGTGTGACTTGGGATTGTCACCTGTAATGCTCATACCATTCCACCCCCACCCACACCCTGCAGCCAGTGAGAGGCATTGAGGTGTGCCTTGGACTCTTTGGCTCCAAAGTTCACCCCATTCTCCTATACTGCACCCATCTCACCATATTTCCTGATGGAATGGGGTGAGAATAAGGGCCAAAGACCCAAAGGCACACTGTAACACTTGTCAGTGTCTGCAGGGTAGGGTGTGGTGAAATGGCATGGCCGTTATGCCTGATGATACAAAGGCAAACCCCACCAATGCCAATGCCAGCAAGTAAATATTTGGCATTGACAAATGCTTGTTAAAAATAGGAATCACTTTAGCCATTTTCAACATCTCAGGAACTTTCCCATACATAAGTGGCATGTTAAAAATACTAGCCAAGGGGTATGAGGTAACCGGAGCAGCATACTTCAGAAAAACATTAGGGATCCCATCTAAATGCCCTGATTTCCTAATATTTATTCCAAGTAATGCATCTTGTACATCTGATGGTAACATAGATCTGAAGTCAAACTCCTTACCCTTTTCAGTCTCTACTGCTGTAGTTTTTTTTTGTATTTATTACACACTGTGATGAGGCCACCGTGCCCATTGTTATAAACTAATTGTTAGAACTATCCACTACTTGCAAACCTAATGGAATTTTCTGGTGCCCAATTTCAAATTTATCGGGGTAGTCCAATGACTGTACTCCCTTAACCTCTTTTATTACTTTCCAAAATTCCCTTGGATTGTTAGTCAAGTTGGTAGTTAATTCTCTGGTATAGTAGTCTTGTTTAATTTTCTTGAGTTCACAATTACAATGATTTCGTAATTGTTTATACTTATCCCAATCTGTGTTGTTTTTTGAAGTTTGGCTACCTTCCATGCCCTATCTCATTGTTTCTTCAATTTAAAAAGTGAAGTATTGTACCAAGAAGCATTTTCAGATTTTATTTTCCTCATTTTGAATGGTGCATACTTATTACATAATGACTGAAAATCATCATGAAATGATGTCCAAGCCTCATTAGCAGTAGGGACTAATTCCAGTCTGTCCCAATTATGGTCTTCTAACTCTAGCATGAATTTTATGTAGTTAAAGTGTTTAAATGATCTATACTGGACTGTTTTCCCCAGCTTTCTTAATAATTTTTGTTTTCTTATACCATAAATCATCTGGTGATCTGGCAGTGAATCGGAGAGCACCCAACTAGCCACAAACCTCTCTGGGTCTGTAGAAAACATTAAATCCAGAATTGTAGAATAATTTGGGTATTTAGCATTAACTCTGGTTACATCTGTTATTAACTGGGTCATACCCAAAAGGTACCCATCTCCACAATACTGTGGTTAGCATTGACCATTTTCCAATCTACATTAAAGTCCCTAGTCAAAAGAATCCTGTGGCTATTTAGGTAGGTCCCCAGAAATTCCTGTAAAACATTGAACACATCAAGACTTGCTTTTGGTGGTTGATACATTCCCCAATAGTAACAAAGGTTTAATAAATGGGAAATTAAATTGTAGTGGAAGGATTTCAGAACCACAACAATCCTGTTGTTTTTTAACTATTGTTACATCTAGGGAGTTCAGGGCATAAATAATATCTCCCCCTCCCCTCTTTGTTCGGTCTTTCCTCCACAAGTCATATCAACCCAAATGTATCATATCATCCGTGATCTTTTCATTCAGCCAAGATTCTGTAACTACAATAACATCCAGACTATATTTAATAGTCAATTCTCTCAAGTGTTCAATTTTTTTCAACAGACTACAGGTGTTTATATGAATTATACACGACCCCATCTCTTTTAGCAAATTTGCAGTGAGATCAAAATTCTGGGTATTACAAAACTCTGGATTTAAGACAAAACTAAAATCAAAACCAGTGTAAGGGCTTGGATTGGGATGAACATCCCCACTCACAGTTACACTAAGCATTAAGGCCAACTTACAAAATGTATATAATTGTCCTTTTATTGTTACTTTTTTAAACTTTTAACTGTGTGTTGTTCCAAAAAGGTTTTATTTTGTCCCCATCCTGCCAATATCTCTTTAAATATTATTATCCATTTTATTAAGCTGGTTTCCAGTTTATCTCTTACTAACCCTGGTGCAATTATGCTATTACATGAGTGGTTCACTCCACCACATATGGCTTAATGTATCCCCATGCAGCCAGTCACACCGGTACACTTCCATATAAACAGAATCATCCATGGTATTTTTGGGTGCAAGGGGAAACATACAGTCACTTATATAAAGCAGAATCCCAAGTTAAAAGATTAACATTTCTGAACACAAGTAATTAGAGAATTACACAATAAGAATAAATATGAAACATCCTCACTAACAATATTAACCTATTATGCAGTAATCCAAACAATATAATTGATATCCTTTCCCTATCTACAATGTCCAAAGCTAACTTCAGATAAAAATATGGTGAATTAAAATTTCCCTTACATGTATGGAACTCTTCCCCCAAATCCTTTTTGTATAGGAGTGGCGCTTATGCCACTCACTATCGCTCACGCTACGCTCGAGCTAGCGAGTGGTGCGGGAATTTAAAACACTGAATCCTGCCCCTTTCGTGACTTCAGCAGTTGCCTCCCCTGAGCCCCCTGCACACTGAGGTGGATTACAGTCACAAGTGCAGTAAAATACAAGGAAATGCACAGCCTCTCACTCTGAGCTCCTTTAGTTGATGTCTGTTCCTATGCGTAGGTAGGTAAATTAGCTCCGGGGGGTTTCAGCAGAAGAATGATCTGAAAGCTGGCGAGCAGTGCTGGAATTTAAAACATTGAAGCCCTCCCCTTTTGTGACCTCAGCAGTTGCCTTCCTTGAGCCCCCTCCACACTGAGGTGAAATACAGTCACAAGCACAGTAAAACACAAGGAAATGCACAGTCTCTCACTCTGGGCTCCTTTAGTTGATGTCTGTTCCTATGCGCACTATAGGAGGGGGCAGGATTGAGGTAGTTGGTGCAGAAGGTGTCCTGGGTATCAATGGGGCCTTGAGAGAGGTGAGAAGTATTTGGCTCCCATCCCCAGGGCTCACACCAGACTGAGTGGGCATGTAGCCTGAAGGGCTACTCTGTCCACCAATCCCCTGAGAGCAGTGCTGTGTAATGCCAGATTGATCAGATGGAGGTACTGGTGGTGGAGTTGAACAGAAGATGGAACAGGATGGCCTCTGGCACCGAAACCAGTTTATTTCTGTGATCTGTGCCATTGAAGGCCTCCTCTAGGGTGTGAAATCTTGGTGTGACATTGGGTGTTTACTCACCTGGTAAAGGTGATTGTGTTGGTTGGCATCCATGGCACTCCAGACATTACCTCATGGGTTACAGCCCACCTAATAGGCTAATGATGCACATAACCCAGATCAGATTTCCAGTATATCCAGGTCCCAGGAACCCCTGCTCTCCAGTTTGAATTTTTCATAGCTGAAAGGAAGTTAGTTAAAACAAAAACACAATACAACAAATATTTGTATATAGTCACGTACAAAATGAGGTCCACTCGACATGTTAGAAGGAAAGGCGGAAGCCTGCGTTTATTTCCTATTATGTACATCTAATTCGAACCAGTGGTTAAAATAGAACTTAACAGTGAATTTGAATTCTGAAGCACCGATGCGTAGGACCCTCCTATTTTTCCTGTGTGGCGACGCTCGAACACTCCCGAGGGAGGGCCTTGTGAGTGCCATGGATGCCAACCAACACAATCACCTTTACCAGGTGAGTAAACACCCATTGTGATTGGTTGGCATCCCATGGCACTCCAGACATTACCTCATGGGAGATAAGAAGCAGTTAGCACTCTGGGTGGGATCCGGGTGAGTCGGAGTGTCCGGATGGGGAGGCAGCTGCCAGTACCTGAGTAGCGAAAGCTGACCTGAAGTCCCGGAGCTGTTCCAGCCTGTAGTGCCTAGCAAAGGTGTGTAGGGAGCTCCAGGTGGCCACCCTGCATATTTCTTTGGAAGACACTGATGCTCGCTCCGCCCAAGATATGGCGATCGTCCTGGTGGAGTGTGCCCTGATCCCCTGTGGCGGGGTCAACTGATTCGCCGTGTAGGCCTGCTGGACGACCCGTCTGATCCACCCTGCAATAGTGGTCTTGGACGCTGTGAGCCCCTGTCTCTGGCCCTTAGAGATGATGAATAGCCTCTCTATCTTATGGATGGGGCGAGTCCTGGCCAGATAGACCGAGAGAGCCGATCCAACATCCAGGGAGTTGGGGGCCCCGCTCTCACCCTGAGAAGCTTCACGTGGCAGAGTAGGCAGGTCTATGGGTTGTTCCCTGTGGAATCTTGTCAAAACCTTCGGCTGGAAGGCCGGGACTGTTCTCAGCCGGACCCCTTGGGGGGTGAAGACGGTGTATGGCTCCGCGCACGACAGGGCACCGAGCTCCCCGATTCTTCTGGCCGAACAGATGGCTACAAGGAAGGTGGTCTTTAGACCAACCCAGAAGAGGTCTGCCTCCGAGGCGGCTCATGGGTGGCGCTTTTGAGGAGCCCAAGACCAGAAGGTAAGTCCCACGGTGCGGCGGCTGGTCTGGTCCTAGGCCAGGAGTTCTCACCGCTCTCAAGAAGCGTATGGCATCGGGGTGAGCTCTGGTGGGTGCCCTCTATGAGACCTCTGGCATCTAATGGCCGCCAGTTGCACTCTTAAGGAGGAAGGTGCAGCCCCTTGTCCACCTTGTTGGAGAGAACAGGGAATGGCGGGCAGGTCGGCCTGTTCTGGTATCGACCCCCTCCGTCGGCACCACTGCGAGAAAATGGCCCATTGCCTCTCGTATGTGGACGTGGTGGAGGCCCGTCTAGATTGGAGAAGCGTACCTATGACCGACTCGTGGTACCCGGTTGCCGTCAATCGTTCCCTCTCAGGAGCCAGGCCATGAGCTTTAAGGTTCGAGGGGACGGATGGAGAACTGGTCCCTGTGACAGCATGTCCGGTCAGACGGGAATCTGGAAGCTGGCTAGCGACATCTCTGTGATCGCTGTGAACCATGATCTGCGTGGCCAGTGAGGGGCCACCAGAATGATGGTGACCTGAGATTCTCAGATTTTGGTCAACACTTGTGGGAGTAGGGGAAGCGGCGGGAACATGTACGCGTACTCCTGTGACCAGTCTTGAGACAGGGTGTCCGTGCCCTGGGAGTGGACATCTCTGAACCGGGAGTAGTACAGGTCGACCTGGGCGTTGTTCCGCGATGCCATTAGGTCTAGGGACACTGGTCCCCATGCCGCCTGGATTGTCTGAAAGAGGGCCGGGTGCAAGCACCATTCTCCCAGGTGGATCTGCTGTCTGCTGAGCCAATCCGCCCTGACGTTCAGTTTCCCTGCCAAGTGAACTGCTCCCAGGTGTGATAGGTGCATCTGCGCCCAGTTCATCACCCTTGTGGTTTCCCTTGACATGGCTCTGCTTCTGGTCCCCCCCTGTTTTGCGATGTAGGCCACCGTCACACGATTGTCGGACTTGATCAGGACCGATCGTCCCCGAATGAGATGACAGAATGCCCTCAGGGCGTGTGATACTGCTCTCATCTCCAGAACATTGATGGAGAGTTGAGACTCCACGGGGGACCACGTTCCCTGTGCTGACGCGTCCCCTAAGCAGGCCCCCCAGCCGGAGAGGCTCGCATCCGTCTCGATGGGGATCGGGCGGGGGGCCTCAAGGGGGACCCCCCTGGTCAGATTCCCCGGTGTTGTCCACCATCCCAGGGAAGATCTTACCGCAACGGGTAGTGGCACCACGCACTGGAGGTTGTTCTCGTTTGGTGCCTCGCGAGCTAGTACATAGTTCTGGAGTGGGCGCATGTGCCACCTGGCCCAGGGCACGAGGTCGATGCAGGAGGCCATGCAGCCCAGAAGTCGCGCCACCTTCCCCACCATTGTGTGAGTGTGCGACCTTAACTGTCGCGCCAGTTCCCGTAAGCTGCGGACCCGGGCCGGTGACGATCTTGCCCATCCTTCGGCCGAGTTGATGATGGCCCCGAGGTGCTCTATCTGTTGGGTGGGGACGGAGGTGGCTTTTTCCCGGTTCACCACCCAACCGTGGTCCTCGAGGTCCGTGAAGGCGAGTTCTGTATGTGCGCCGCGTCTGGTCCTCGGAGCGGCGCAGATGAGCCAATCGCCCGCACGGACGATGTCCAGCTCTGTTCCTGAGTCTGGCCACCAGGGTTATAGAGACCTTGGTGAAGACTCTGGGAGCTGAGGACAGGCCGAATGGGAGCGCCTTGTATTGGAAATGGTGTCCTAGGATGTGGAAGCGGAGGAACTGCCTGTGTCCTCTGATGATGGGGATGTGGAGGTAGGCGTCCATCAGGTCGATGGACGTCAGGAAGTCGCCTACTCTGATGCCCTGTAAGGTGGACCGGATGGTCTCCATCTTGAACCGGCGAGGGGTCACGTATTGGTTCAGGAGTTTTAGGTCCAGGATGGGTCTTAGTTCCCCCGACTTCTTGGGGACCAGGAAGAAGATGGAGTACATGCCCTCTCCTTGTTCCTGGCTCGGGACGGGCTGGATGGCCCTATTCTGGATTAGCTCTGCCAGAATCCCCTGAATTTGATGGGGCGAGGCTCTCCTTCTGGAGATGGGGGATGAGACAAAACGGTGCGGGACATAGGGGTGAGATAGCTCGATGGCGTATCCCTTGGAGACTACGTCCCGGACCTACATGTCCGACGTGGTGGCCGACCAGCGGTGGGCGAACAGGGCTAGTCTTTGCCCTACCGGGGGGGTATGGGCCCTGATGGCGATAGCCAGGCGTGTCAGGTCACTGTTTCCCTCTGAACCCTCTGCCTCGACCTCCGAACTTTTGTCCCGGGGTCTGAAGGAGGAGGACTGGTAACTGTGAAAGGCGGGGCTGCGGGAGTTGGAGGGGGAGGCCCTGCCCCGAAAGGAGTGGTTCTGCAGAAATGAGTCTCTATGGCTTTGGCCCTTGATCCCGGGCTGAAATCTCCGTCTTGCGGAAGGCAGATGGGAGGATCTTGACCTGTTCCTTAGGAGGTCCCTACCTTCCTCCCTCTGTTTCAGGTAGTTCTGAAGTCCCTCCCCAAAGACATGGTTCCCTCTAAGTGGTAAATTCTGTAACAAAGTCTTAGATTCTGAATCGGCGTCCCAGAGCTTTAACCATAGCGCTCTGCGGGCCCGATTGATGATGGCGGCGGCCCTGGCTTGGAGACGTAGGGAGTCCACTGCCATGTCGGCCAGGTACTTGGCTGCGTCCAGGGTGCATTCTAGTAGTTCTGCCTCTCTGGACTTTGGGATCGCCTGCTCCTGAGCTCCTCTAGCCAGCAATTTGAGCCGAGAGGTGTAGATGGCAGCGGTCATTGCCTTGGCCGTGGTTCCCTCGATCTCGGATGTCCTTTTAGCATGTCCTCAATTCTTTTTGTCCGTTGGGTCCTTGAGGGCTATGGTACCACATGGTAGCACAGTCTTCTTGCTCAGGGCCACCACTTGAGGATCAATGGTGGGTGCCTTGCACCAAGCATCGGATTTTTCGCCCTGTACCGGGTACATTCTGTGCAAGTTCCTGCGGTTCGGCATTCTGCCGGGGTCTGGGGATTGCCATTCCGTGTTGACCAACTCTTCGATGGCCGGGCATACAGGAAAAGTCTCTGTGGTTGTGGGTCTTAGCTGGATCATGGGATCGAGCTTCGACTCTGGCTTTCCCCCTTCTGGTTCCTCGGTGGACAGCCTCATGGTGGCCTTGATGATCTTCATGAGCCCGGGGATAGTGTCGAAGGAACACAGCTTGGACATCAGGGACGGAGTTGCTTGCAGGTCCATGTCCTCCGTGTCAGAATCCAAGCCAGGCTCCTCCTCCTCCTCTTTGTCATCCCCGTCGTCCTTCTCCCCTTCCTCTGGCGTGCCGTCGTGTGGTACGAATGGGGGGGTCCTCTAGGACAGGCGGTTCCTCTGGACCGCTTCTCTGCAGTGGGGTTCGGGCTGGGTGGTCTACGCTCTGTGTTGGGTGAGGCCTCCAGTTTCTCCATGATCTTAAGCATGAAGTTCTGCTGGCTCTCCATCATGGCCACTGCCGCCTGTTGATTCGGATCAACAGTGAACCCGAGTCCACCCCGTTGAAGTGCTGGGGCCGGGATTAGAAGTGCCAGAGGTGGTGTCCTCTCCATTGAGGAAAGGTCATCATCAAAAGGCAGGCAGCAGAGGGCCCGGGGTTTGGGGAGGAGGTTGGCGTTACGCGAGCACTTCTTTGCCTTTACCATCTGTAATTAGAGAGTGAGAGAAAGTGTAGACTTGTGAAGAGGCCGATGACTCGTAATCTTTCCCCTCTTGTCCCTTTGTAAGAGTATCAAGTCCGCAAAATGAGTGTCCCCGACTGGACTGGACACAGCTGGAGGGGGGAACGGAGGAGGTGACTGCAATAGGGGTGCTATGGGAGGACCCCTAGACAGTCAGTGGGAGGAACATGTTTCCCTTTTCTTTTCTTTTCTCTTGGTGGAGCCGAGGCCCGCTGTGGGAGGGGGCCGGGGCCACCATGCGGAGGAGAAGACACTCCGCAGGGCTCTACTGGGGTCGCTATGGGAGGGACCCGAGTAGGTAGCACGTGAAGTTCCCCCTTTTTTTTTTTTTTCTGGCATAAGGAAAAACTCAGGGAGTAGAGACATGGGGTGGGGAGGGGCAAATTGCTGTGGACCCTGGCGCTCCTCGTTGGACCCAGTGGTGACTTTCCAGCAATAGACTCCTGTGATAAGGAAGCTGCCGACTAGGGAGAAAAATCTTACTGGCCTCCAGTCCTTGCCACCTTTAATTGTGTGGAAACTTAACCTGTAGCCAGGTGTACAGGTCCCCATCTGGTACCGAGGGCTAGTCTAGGCCTCCAAGCTGCCTTTTGTTTTATTCCTTTTTTGCAGTGGATCTCATCTCACTGGCCTCCAGTCCCTTTCCACCTCGTGTCCTTCTAGGAAAGGGTGAAGAAGCAGAGTGGACAGGATGGGCCGACGTGGCCCGACGAAACGCTGGAGGCCTAGCCCTTCCAGCTGACCGAAAAACCCACGACCGCTGAGGCTACTGAAGACGCCTCTCCACCAGCGCGTGCCTCATCCAGGAGAGGCGACCCGAGATCGGGAGAGGCGGACGGCGTGGGATGATGTGAAGGCTCTGGCCTTCCGAGCGAGCTGTCTCTCCAGGTGGCCGGGAGTCTGCGAGGAGGAAGGGGCCAACCGAGCGCCCGGAGGAATGGGTAGCGCTCGGTCCATGAGATGGATTCATCGCCATGCCAGGAGAGTAGGCCCGGGGGGAGGATCTCGGCCTGATAGGCGGTGGCGAGGCAGATGGCGAAACCCCGGGCCGAGCCTGACCCCCTAGGACGCCACGTGGCCTCTGGAGCAGAGGCCCTACCAGGAAAACGCTGGAAGGAGTCGCGTTTGGGAGGGGGATGATCCGGTGATGCTAGGCCACACACGTGGCCGTGGAGCCACGTAGCAGCGGAGCAATGGCCTGGGAGGCCAAGAAACAATAAAGAGGAAGGCAAGGCCTTCTGAGGATGCACACGTGGCCGCGGAGCCGTGCTGGGAGGAACCAGCGGCCTGGGAGGCCAACAAATACAATAAAAAGGCAAGGCCTTTTAAGGGAAGCCCTGGGGAGGAGCGCCAGATAGGGGCTCGGCCACAGGAGCCTCAGCAGCCCTTCAATATGCCAAACAAACCACATTTTCAGACAAGATTAGCGGGCTAATGAAACTTTACACGAATCTTTAAAAACAACTTTCACAACTTCGGGATATACCATATGACTGGCTCTTAAAAGAGCTATGTTAATTGGATCTTTTGTTATAATTAGCAGCATGAAGAGCAACTAAGAGCACAGAGAAAGATTTCTAGTTCCTACCTTGTATAAGAGCAGACAGGGGTCCCTGGTATGCTTCTTGCCTGTTCAGATGCACAATTCAAAAAACTGGAGAGCAGGGGTTCCTGGGACCTGGATATACTGGAAATCTGATCTGGGTCATGTGTATCATTAGCCTATCAGGTGGGCTGCAACCCATGAGGTAATGTCTGGAGTGCCATGGGATGCCAACCAATCACAATTGACAGCAGATTGTCTGGTGGCACAAGCTGAGAGGGAGTGGGCAGGGCTTCATGAAGCCCCTTGACTCCTGTTTTCTGCATTTCTTTCTCTGTACCTGCCTCTGGACATGCTTGCATGAGTGTAGAGGTGCACACACAGCATGTCATGATGGCTCCTCCCTTTCATACTGCCCACATCTGCACTGCCACCAAGCCTTCACCTCTTGGCAGCCTAAGGGTGGGCTAACAAGCCACCCTTCCCCAGGAGGGAAGATCAGTCAGTCGGATGGCGAATCCTCTCCTGCATCGACAAATCTCAAGCAACCCAAGCTCGTTCCTGAGCTCAGGTCACCAGCATGGCAGGAAGTAAGGCACTCCATGCCTCAGCTCTTCATGCCACCAGGCCGGAGGTAGTCTATATGGCTGTTGGTAAATCCAGACATCTGGATGTGTGCCTATATGGTGTTGGATCGTGTGGGTTCATCCAGACATTGTGAAGAACACATCCCCAAAGTCCTCTATCAATATCTGGGCTTCCTATTGATGGTTTATAGTGAGTCAGTCACCACTGGGATGGCTGTCAGTTCTTTTACAATTTTAGGACCTAAATCAAGGGCTTGTGTCTTCAACCTCTGCATCTGTTACTTGATGTGGCGCCTCATCCCTTTCCTCGGTGTCAATGAGGAGCATCTGCCTACCTTTCTAAGGTTTAAGAAAATTAACATGATAAGTTTGCTTTTCTTCTTTCATGTTTGGCTGTCACATTTCATAATCAACTGGTTCCACCTTTCTGAATAAATCATACAGTCTTTGCCACTTGCCAGAAACTTATAGTTGGGGGGGGGGGTTGGATTGTGTGGACTACCAGGACTATAGCTGGCTGGTAACTTGTGAAGTGCCTCAACTGCAGCTGTTTGGCGACTTTTCCATTGTGGGGACTCCCTGCTTCAGCACTCATATCAAAAGTTTTCTGTATGTACATTCTTTTACAATCTTTTCCCTGTGGTGGTGTATCGTGAGAGGACCCCCGCCTAAAAATCTGTGTGCTGTGAAGTTTGCTGTCTGCTTATTCTATTTTATCTGGCTAAGCATTGCTGGCTTAACTTAAGAGATCTACCGATATATTGCTTCCTTAAACTCTAAGGCTGGTGGTTGGGTGGGTGTGGGATTGGTCATTGGGGTTTATCATTTTTTTAGTGTGGATTGTGCTTGAGTGGTTATGATTATTGCTTGTATTAGTGTTGCAATTGGATTTGAGTGAGTGTGTAAGTTAACTGTCTGGGGTCCTTTGGTTGGACTTTGTGTCTGGGAAGATTGGGGGGCCTGGGGTGGGCCCAGATAATGTATGAGGCATCTCAGCTGCTTAATCTGTGGCCCTTTACCGACCTTCCTATTTTCACCACTATAGCACATTGCTGTCGGGAGGTCAGGATAAAAAGGGGTCTTATTGACTGTGTATGGTGTGGTGCTCTGTGCCCTATAGGAAGGGGCAGATTGAGGTAGTTGGTGCAGAAGGCGTTCTGGGTATCAATGGGGCCTTCAGAGAGGTGAGAGGTATTTGGTTCCCATCCCCAGGGCTTCCACCAGACCAAGTGGGCATGTAACCAGAAGGGCTACTCTGTCCACCAATCCCCTGAGAGCAGTGCTATGTAATGCCAGATCAATCAGTATCAAGACTGCCATTATCATGGACTTGATTTCCTCAGTTGATCTGGCTTGCATTACAAAGACCTGGGTGGGTGATGATGCTGGTCCAGTTCTAGAGGCCGCCGTCACCCCCTGGGTACTCAGTGGTGCACTTCCCCAGAGTGGAACACAGGGGCAGGGGATAGGCCATCTGCTTTAGATCTGAGCTTGGCTTCTCTGTGCACTTAATGGGAAGACTGGGTTAATTTGAATGTGTGACCATACATGGAGGTCCAGGCACAGGTTATATGATTCTCCTGATCTACCGCCCCCCTGGGGAGGCAGGTGAATTCCTATAGGAGGTAGCTGACCTTGTCGCCAGTGAGACATTGGAGTCCATCCAGCATTCAGTTCTGGGGGACTTCAATGCCTGAGCCAACAACAAATCATCTGGGATAGGTGACAACCTCCTCCAGACCATGTCATCTCTGGGCCTGCTGCAAGAAGTTTCTTCCATAACCCACCAGGATGGCCACATGTTGGACCTGGTCTTCTCACTGGGGCTCGAGGTGAGCAATCTCAAGATTGGCTGGGTCATTTGGTCCGATCACTGCATGGTGGGGTTCTCACTCAGGGTCCCCCGAGAAGAGCCCTCACCCTGCAGAGATGGTCAGCTACTGCCCTTTGAGGGGCTTGACCCCGGAGTGTTTTCTGGCGGTGGCAGATCTATCTAGTGTGGACAATGCATGTGTAGGGGGTTTGGGCATGGCGGTCGCCACCTATAATAGGGTGATGATGGCAGTGCTCGACTCCATTGCACCAGCCCATGTATGACCCAGATCTTCTCACTTGAGGTCCCCCCTGGTTTGATGAAGAGCTCAAGGTGATGAAGATTGTGGCTCAAAGGATGGAGCACTGCTGGCAGAGGTCTGGCCTGGAGGTGGATAGACTGGCCCTGCGCTCACATTATAGTGAGTATCAGGGGACAATCACTCGTAAGAAAGCAGAGTTCTTGTCCAGAGAGATTGCTGCCAGGAAGAATCAACCAACTGTGCTTTTTCAGATTGTGGACAGGCTCCTAAACCCAGCCTGTCTCCAGTTGAAAAAGTCTTTTTCTGATGCTTTGTGCGAAGAGTTTGCTCAATTCTTTTTGGACAGGGTGTCCACCATCCAGCAGAGTGTTCCACCAGTGAGTCCCACAGTGGCCTACAGTGATCATCTGGCTCACCCGGAGAGCTCACCACTTAGTTGGGGGGAGTTTATACCAGTGGAGGTGTTGGAGGTCATTGAGGTTGCTTCCAGTTTAAAGCGCACATATTGTGAACTGGACCCAGTGCCGATGCATTTCTTGATGAAATGTGTTGACACTGTTGGCCCAGTGTTCGCCTTGATTGTCCAGTGCTCTCTGTTAGAGGAGATTTTTCCAGATGCCTTGTAGAAGGTGCTTGTTTGTCCCCTTCTGAAAAAAATATCATTAGACCCTGACATCAAAGCAAATTACCGTCTGATCTCCAACCTCCCATTTTTGGGAAAGTTGTTGAGAAGGTTGTGGCGCAGCAACATGAGGAGCGCCTCATGGCCTTCGATCTCTATAAGCCATTCCCATCTGGCTTCTGTGTGAGGCATAGTACAGAAACTGCATTACTTGGGATGCATAATGACCTCCTCAGGGCTAGAGATCGGGAAGGGGACAATTGTCGTCCTCCTTTATCTCTCTTCAGTCTTTGACATGGTAGACCATTGTATGTTGCTTGACCACCTTAGGGAATTTTGTGGGCTCATCGGCTTGGTCATCTGCTGGTTTGAGTCCTACTTCATGAACAGAAGGCAATGAGTAGTAATGGGGAATTTCTCCCCCTCCTCATCTAGCCTCATGTTGTGTGGAGTACCTCAGGGGTTGGTCTTGTCACTAATGTTGTTTGCAGTGTACTTGCTGCCCCTGGGTGAGCTCATTAAGAAATATGGTCTGGAATTTCATTGCTATGCCGATGATACCCAGCTGTATTTTTCCTTTGCCCCTGGAACTTCTAGTGTGGTGGAAGTACTAAATAACTGCCTTGCAGAGATCAATCATTGGATGACCTCCAGCTGGTTGTGACTGAACCCCAACAAGACGGAGGTACTGGTGGTGGAGTTGAACAGAAAATGGAACAGGATGACCTCTGGTGCCGAAACCAGTTTATTTCTGTGAACTGTGCCATTGAAGGCCTCCTCTAGGTTGTGAAATCTTGGTGTGACATTTGACAGCGGATTGTCATTTGATTCTCAGGTGTCATCCATTGTCCGGACCAGCTTTTATCATCTTAGAAATATCACCAGGGTTAAGCCCCTAGTTCCCTCTATGGACCTACCCACCTTGGGACATGCCTTCATGGCATCAAGACTTGATTACTGTATTGCGCTCTACCTCGGGGTCTTGGGGGGTAATCTTCACCTGCTGCAGCTAGTGCAGAGCATGGCCCCTAGGCTGCTCACTGAGCAGTCTAGATTCTGTCACATCACCCCGATTCTGCATGATCTGCACTGGCTGCCAGTGAGGTGGAGGATCCTCTTTAAAGTATGCTTGCTCACCTTTAAGGCCCTACATGGGCTGGGCCCTAGCTATCTCTTAGACCTTCTTACACCTGCTGTCTCAGTCTGCTCCCTTCTGTTCTTCTTTAGGGGCCTCCTGGTGATTCACAGGATGAGGATTAAAACTGCCGGTGACAAAGCATGTTGTTGTCGCCGGCCCCATCCTGTGGAATTCGCTTTCTCCATCAATTTGGGAAGCCCCTTCAGTTGATGTTTTTAAGGCCCTCTTCAAGGCCTTCCTGTTTAGTCAGGTCTTCCCAGTCCTCCCTGAGAGCCTGTGCTCCTTTCCCTCTGAGTATCTGTTTTTAAAATATCTGTTTATAGACTATATTTATTTATGCTGTTATTATTATTGCTTTTATTTAATATTAATTTAAACTGTTGTATTGACAGCGTGTTTTTAGTGTACGTGCACAGATCCTCCAGGATTGGGCACCTGAAAAATAAAATTTGTCTTGCCTTGCCTTGCCTTGCCAGAGCTAGGCAGCAATTGTAATGTCTGTTTAAGGGTTGAACTCCTGCAATTTGTCCCCTTGGTTATACAGTAGTTACCTGTCTGTATATGTTGTGCTTTTAATACATTTTCTTTGGCAAATCTGCTAACTGTCTCCCGATTTTTCTCTCATACACAGTACGTATCAAAGCATGTTAAGTGGATTGTGTGCCTGCTCTGCCTACATCTCTTTTATAAATTCAACATTCATTGAAGTTAGTGGCCACACAGGAATTAATAGTGTGAGAATGCTTTGGATGATAAGGCACCTCCTAGACTGAAAACACGAAATAAAGTACAGTGGCACCAGCCAGGATGCAACACACTAATGCTGCAGTATATCATAAAATGCTGCAGTATGCTGCAGGAAACAGTGTAATTTATTGGCAAATAAACCCTTTTTTATTGCAGTATTTTGTGTCACGTCATTTATTGCAGTTTCCTGCATTGCACCATGGCTGGCTCTGCTGTACAATTCATCCAGAGTTTTTTTTTACCTTAGCATGGTTTTAAAACATTCAACTAGGCTGTCTGTCTGATGGTGATTTACTGATGTCTGAATGGCTATAACAATCAGTGAAGCATATAACTCCCTCATTAGTTTCATCACAAAGTTGTTGCCTTTATCTGTTTGGGTCTCTTTCAGCAACTCAACTGGAGAATCACTTTTGTCAACTCTTTGGCCAGTGATCAGGTGTGAAATAGTCCGACTGTCCTGAGCTTTAAAGGAGCCTTGAAGACCCACCTTTTTAGTATAGCTTTTAATGATTTATAATAGTTTTAAATTTTGTCTATTTATTGTTTTATGATATTGTGCAGACGCTTTGGATTTGAGAAAAGCGCCTTTTTATAAATAAAATTTGATTGATTGATTGATTAATTGATAAAGGCACATAGTGTAATAGCTTCTGAATATCAGGTGGCATAGTCCATTATAACCATTATGTACTATGACCCACCTGCACTTTTTGTTAAAGATCCCACCATATAAAGCCCATTGTTTAAACAGGGTGTCTGTTATGGGCATAAAATTAAAAAGGAGTCCTCCTTTATGTGCCTGAGGGCAACCAACTGACAGTCTGGGCAAAAAGCACAAAAATCAGTTACTTCTGTCCATATTCCCGAGCAAAAAAACTGAGCAAGTATGTGCACCTCAGCTTTCTTGCTGTCCAAATTACCCACAGTAGGGGGGGTTGGTCCAGCCTCAGTACTTCCTACTTGCTGATCACAGAACCAATAAATAGCTGATACTGTAACGTCCCCATTTGTTTCTCAAGTTCTACTCCATATAAAATGTCATTCCTTAGTTCAAACCTTGGAAACCTTTCTGGTTTTTATTCATCTATCAGTACAATTTACCACTGTTAAATTGTGGTAGGCATTTTTAAGAACCTCATTAGCTCTTTATTCAACAAGCATTTGTCAATGCTGAATGTTTGCTTGCCGGCATTAGCATTGGAAATGCAGGTGTTAGACAGATGCAGAATAGGAATGGCAGTGAAGTACTGAACTGATGCCAACCCCATCCCACCCTGCAGAGACTGACAGGCATTGGGGTGTGTTTGGGTCGTCGCCTATAACATTCATGTAATTTCACCTCACCCTACCCTGCAGACACCGGCAAGTGTTGAAGTATGCCTTGGGGTGTTCAGGCTTTACACTCACCCCACTCCATAAGGAAATATGCTGAAATGGGTGCAGTATAGAAGAACGGGGTGAACTTTGAGGCCGAACAGTCCAAGGCACACCTCAATGCCTGTCACTGGCTGCAGGGTGGGGGTGGAATGGCGTGAGCATTACTGTCAATAATCCCAAGTCACACCCCTGATGTCTGTCAGTCCCAACAGGGTAGGGTATTATGGTTGGAAACCCTAATGACCTGGGCGTTTCTTTGTATTTTCACTCCAGGTTTTCAACATGGGCTTTTTGTGACCCCTCAGCATGAACAATGACACTATCAGTTCATTAGCTGAATGGTGATTTTGCACAGCGACTGTGCCATTTAGAGCCTCAGGTGCGAAAACACATTTCAGGCAGGATGTGAAAAATGACAGCTGTACTGTTCATGAGAAGGTGTAAAAAATGGTAATGTTGAAAATCTGGAGTGAAAATATAAAAAAATTGGTGAAGTCACAAGGGTGCGTAGAAACTGTGTAACGCACGTTGGTAACACAGTTATTTTTTGAAATTTGTTCACCAGATTTGTAACATGGCTTTTGTGGGACCTCTCCATATGAACACTGTCACTGTGATTTTCTTAATCTGTCCCGAACATTGATTTCTCACAGCGACCGTGCTATTATGTGCCACATGTGCGAAAACACATTTCAGGCAGGATATGAAAAAATGACAGCTCATTACTTCTCATAAGGAGGTGTGGAAAAATGGCAATGTTGAAAATCTGGAGTGAAAATATTAACAATTCTTGAAGTTGTGGGTGTGCAAGGGAACTATGTAATGCATGCTCGTAACAGTAATTTTTTGGAATTTGTTCACCAAATTTGCAACATAGGCTTTTTGGGAGCCCACCTCATGAATAGTGACACTGTTGTTTCATTAATCAGTCCTGGAAGGTGATTCCGAGCAGTGACCATGAAATCACCTTTTGGGACTGAATATCAACATGACAGCAACTGAGTTCATGAGGTGGGGTCCCAAGAACCCCATGTTGAAAATTTGGGGCCAAAAGTTGCAAAAATGGCCAAGATAGTCACCTAAGTTGAACCCCCCCCCCATGCCATTATACAGCTTACCAGCATTTCGTCAGCTTGCGGTCAGCTTTGAAGAGTGCAGACAGGTTCCCACTCCACCAAAGATCAACATGCCAGACTCCAGAGGTAAGTATGGGGTGAGGTGGGTGTGGGGAGGTGGGGTGTATAGTGGGTGGGTGCAGGTTGGGGGAGGGGACTCGACGGCAAGGGAACGTTTTCTGTGTTTCAGGTTGTAAAATACAAAACAAACATAAAAACCCACTGCAGATTGTTTTCTTTTTTTACAGGTGTAAGAGTTTGGGAGGTCATGTTAGCCACACTTGGGTGGGCCCCCAGTGTGACACATAATGGGGGTGGGGTGGGGGCAGGAAAATGCCAACATGATGGGGGGGTAAAACATGCCAACAGGGGCATTGGGCACCCCCTCGGCAGATTGTGGACAGGGCACTGAAGCCGACGAGGATTGGGTCCACCATAGGCAAGCGTGTCTGTGTTTGGGGGGGGCTGATGTCTAGAGGGATTGGGCACCCCCCCTCAGTAGACAAAGCACAGCAAAGGGGCACATATGCCAATGGGGATTGGGCTCCCCCATCAGCAAATGAACTGGGGAAGGGGCATGCTGACAGGGGGATTGGCACCCCCGAAGTCAGCTTGCTGTGGACTGTGAGAGGTGGACAGCGACAGTCATTGCCATGTTTATTGCAATGTTACACCAGGCAAAGCACGCCCTGCAATGAGGGGGAACTCCCTCATTGCAGCAGCGAAATAATTTCAAGTTGGTGGCATGCTTTCAGACTACTGTCATAGCCAGCGTAATCCTTCATTGGTGACACACAGACGAACCCCAAAAAGCAGTGGTGGCATTGGTCACAACACTGCCACACTTCCACAACCTGCTTCTCCAGCAAGCTGCCACAAAATGTTTCTTGTGCATGTGCACAAGCAAACATAAAAAGGATGTTGCATGGGTTTTGAAAGACATCTGACCTGACCTCAATAAGGATCTTGTGACCTCTGGTAGAGGTGGTTGCAACCTCTTCATATAAGTTACCTTTGTCCTTCAAAGAACATGGGTCCTTGTGGTCCCTTACTGCTAAAATTTATGACAGACTAGCCCCTTCTTTTGTTTCCCTCTTTTTCTGCCCTTAGGATTTCTTGGGCTTCTCTTCTGGGTGCTATACAGTAGTTCAGACTCACCAAAGGGAAGTAGATGTTCTAATCTCTCCTGTTTCTTGTCCTCTAGAGAACACACCTTTTCATATTCCTTTTCAGGATGATTTGAAAAGCTTCCTAATCTTGGTTTAGTTCTACTGACAAAGGTATGGTTTTTGAAACTAGCACCTTTACTATTCCCACATAGTTGCCCGCTTTTAACCACATTGGGGCTTCACATATTTGTGGGTATCACCATGCACATAGGAAATACTTACGTGATTTCCCCAATAACATAGGTTAGGTTCTACACAGACTCTTTAACCAGTGTTTGCTCACAGCCCAAATTCACCAAAGCCATAACCGTTTGATTCTCTGTTTGCACCAGGTGTATGGGTTTATAGCCTGGGAATTAGTACTGCATGTAGCTGCAAGGCCTTCTGCAAAGGCAAAGTCCATGCCATTACAACATTTATGGATATGTCCCATTTTACCACAGTGGGAGCCCACAATGTTAGTTTCAGGTCTAAAACATGAGCCCCCTCCCCCCCATTTGAGTAGGGTCTTAGGACTGGTGGATTTACAGTAAGCCCTGGATATGTTGTCTGTAGGTGAGGAGGAGTAACAATTACATCACCATGTGACTACTTACTCATACCAGTATGATTAGAAATATAGAAACATAGTAATTATCCACAGAAAAGGGATGCTTGGCCCACCCAGTCTGTGCATTTTCCTGGACTATACTGTCACCAGAAACCCTATGTGGTCTCAGTCAACCCTCCCTCCTCCCTGCCTATTTATCAATAGTCCCTTTTGCCTATCCCATGCATGCAGTTTTCATTCCCGCCACCTCTGTTGGCAGACTGTCCCTGGCATCAGCCACTTTTCTATGGTATAGTACTTCCTCACATCCCTCCTAAACATACCCGCTTCCAGCTTCATTGCATGCCTTCTTATCCTGGTATACATATTCTTTTGAAATAGACTCCCCTCCTGTACACTGTTCACCCCATCAGGTACTTGTACAGTAGGTCTCTACCATGTCCCTTCTCTCCCTTCTTTCTTCTAGTGTGTACATTTGAGATCCTTCAGTCTCTCCTCATAAGGCTTTTAAAGTAACACCTGCACCATTTTAGTTGCCCTCCTCTGAACTGCCTCTACTCATATCTTTTCTGAGTTGCAACCTTCAGAATCAGGCACAGTACTCCAGATGAGGTGTCACCAGTGACCTATACAGTGATAACACCACCTCCCTCATCTTGCTGATGATGCCAGTGGCATCATGCCCATGGGGCCTGGGGGGCATGTGCCCCCCAAATGATGGCATCACCACCACAAAAAAACATAGTAACATTTTTATATTATAAAAAAAAAACCTTCGGTCTGGAATACCATGTACAAGGTGACCGTGACTGGGTGCTTGCAAAAAGGGTGACTCAATCACGGTGCCTGTGTACAGGGCTACCTGGCAGGTTAGCGACCAGATATGGGAGAGTAGGTGACTACAGCAATGGGATGTCACTGTACATACATGCGTTGGAAGGGGAAGGACCATGTCATGTGACAGGTGGAAGGGGAGGAAGGGGTATGTGGGGTGTAGTGCAGTGGTTGGCTGCCGAGCTGGCCATGTGGCATTGTGGGTAGGTGGCAGGTTAGGGTTGGGAGGGTGCCGGGTTTGATTCCGGGTGTGATTGCGTTTTTGCGTCTGGTCATTTTTTCCCCGTTTTTTTAAGTTTTACATCCCCCCGGAGTTGAGAACCTTTAAGAAGGGGGGGTGTGGGGGGTGAAGCCCCCCACATAACATAGAAAACCAGTCACCAGTTTTCTAGTCATTGTGAGTGTACATTGCCGTAATTCATTTTCAGCGATGTACACTCGCCTTAACGGTGATCGCTATTCCACGATCACCGTTATGACATAGAACCCTTGGGTCCATAATAACATGACTCTTTTTTGCAGTACTTTTTTTTTTTTTGGGGTGCGGGTGAGTGTCCATGACATTACAATACATTCTTTTTATTTTTATTTTTTATTGGAGCCTGGCTGGAATTTTTGACCTCCTGTGTGACAGATGAATGCTGGGACATGTGCAGTTTCAGCAGTTTTTTTCAAGGAGTTACAGTCTGGTTGGCTTCTTGTGGGAGGTCTGTCTGCCACAGGCAGTGACTTTGCACCTCTGCATACCTCTTATATTCAGCTGCCTCACATGTAGGTGGCACACATGCACCTAATAGCAGACTCGATCAAGTCACCTTATTGCGGTCATTGAGCTGAGTAGTCACTCAGTTGGTCGACCTGTAAGCTGCAGGCCTGCAGAACACAAGTTAAATAGTAGTTCTTAGAAGAAAAGAAAAAGGTGAAGCAGAGCTGAGCTGCAGAACTGATTTCCTCTAGGCCCAGGGCCAGCCAGGTCACAGGTAGCAGCAGACAGTCTGTCCCACTGCCACCATGGAGTCAAGTAGGAGAGGAAAGATTTGGGAGGAGCTGGAGGAGAGATCTTTTCAGAGCACAGGACCCAAGCTATAGTAAAAAAGATTGAGTGGGTACTGGGTGGGCAAGAAAAACTTCTGGCTGTCAGATTGGCAGGTTGTGGGATTTTGAATGGACTGAGGCCAGGCAGCTGGGAACTAGCCTATGGCTGGCTCTTTGCTGACTTTCAAGCCTCATGTTCGGGAGTCAGAACTCAGAGCAGAGTAGGCCATGGAAAGAGAGAGAGAGAGAATGGTCACACCATCCACCATGACAGTTGACACTAGTCAGACAGCTGCCTGTTACCCACCACATTAGTTGGACTCGAACTTTAGTCCATAAGTCAGTCCTGTGACAGCTCAGTCAGTCTGCTGCCACTATGGAGACAGGGAGAAGCTGAGACACAGCCACACACCACACAAGACAAGGCCAGTCTAGGCCAATCAGTGGCTCAGTGGCAGCACCACAAACCAGGCAGCACCAGCGACACAGCCACCAGGACAGAAGTACGCCACCACTCCTTCAGCAGTGACCATGGACTCTAGGCAGCCCACTCTCACTCACTTCTCCCACAGGTATAACATTCTGGGACAAAAAGATACAAATTTGGTGGCATCATCACTAATGAATAGTTTTGTTCTTCATGGCCTGGGGGGGGGACAGGTAGTGTTGGAACTGGCCAGGGTTGGCAGTCTAGGTCACAAATATTAAAGTTAGTTCACCACAGTCTGGTATAGCACTATACCATGACTGACCCATGCCTGGGGGGGGGGGGAGTTGTGTTTGTGAAGTGGGCTAAGATAGCCAAGTAAATGTTAGTTGAGCACCTTGGCACAGTTCCACTACCAGGACCCATGGTGGGGGGCAGGAGTGTGTTGGGAAGGGGCAGCTGCTGCCAAGGAACAAATAAATTGGTAGTGATCATGATGATGATGGCGGAGGTGTTGCAACTGGGCTTGGCAGGCCACAAATCTTGAAGTACATTTGTTTGTACAGTACTACAGGACCCACACTTGGTGGGGAGGGACTGTGCTAATCCAGTCGGAAATGTTACTTGACTATAATTACTTAGTAGGATACAGCACTACCAGGACCTTCACGGGGGGTGGGGGGAGTGACTGTGTGATGGAACTGGCACTGCTGACAGGCAACAAATGGTTTAATTGACCCACCATTGGTACATTACCCAGTACCAGGAGGATCCACGTATGCTTGGGGGAGAGTTAGGGAAAGGGGAAATAGTTTAACCAGGAAAGGCACACTAAGCCAGAGCTTGTTTCCAGGTGCGACCTGGGAGCACAAGGAAGTTAAGTGACTTGCTCAGGGTTACACAGTATGCAAGTGGAAGCTGTGGGATTCAAACCCAGGTCTGGTCTGCTGGATGTCACCAGATTTGCAGCTCAGAGCCTTAGCCCACTGCGATATACTGCCTCCCTTGGGGGAGTGTTACAACAGGGCCTTCTAAGGCAGTGCTAAATGCATCCAGGGGAAGTAGTGAAAGTGACAGATAATGTCAGTCTACTTACCTGCTTCCATTAACTGCAATCTTTACATCACAGGATGAGTCTGAGTGGCTTCAAGGGTGAGGAGCCCCAGGCGTACATAATGTATACAGGAGTTCATTAATAATGGTTGACAAAAAAAAGGTTACTTAAATACTGAGATGTTCTGTGTGGTCGAAAAGTTTGGGGAGTTGTCTGATCATGCCATCATTAATCAGTCTGGCTGCACTGAGTTAAACCAAATTGCCAATAGTATTTTCTTTTCAAAAGGAGCATGTTGGGCATATATTTTTTAAATACAATTTAGAAATTGGAGAACAAAAGAAATTCAGTAGTTGTGACTTGATTCCAGCCAGGTCTGCTTGGAATATTGTTGCACTGCACTAACCAGCTATCCAAACAGGTTAACTGGAAACATGAGGATCCACAGAGCACGTGTTTCTCCAATATATACCTGGCTTGGATCTACAGGATTTAACTGTCTGGGGGTAGGCTAGCATACCTCTCAACTGTCACACATTAGGAAGTACGTCACTCATTTCTTTTCTCAGATACACTCTATCTCAGACTGAGAAGGTGACATTCCTCCATGGCCACTGAAACTTTTAAGCAGAAATTTCTAATAATACAAGCTGCTATATTATCAGCAAACATTATAAATATCAGTGCACTTATTTCCACAGTATTCTGAGCTAGCAGCGTCATGTCTGATGACGTGTCACCCATTTTGTCCACTTGTCACACATCTTGTCACACATTTGGATAGTTAAAGGTTGAGAGGTATGTAGGCTAGTGTGGAGGAATAGTATTCAAATTCAAAAACATGAATCAGTTAAAAATTCCATCTAGGGCAACTATTTCTTTCTCTCACTTATAAATTGTATTTTGTAGTTGTGTCCATAATGGGGCATGGCAGGTGAGGTCGAGGTGGTTTATGAGGCCAAGCTGCATGACCAATGTGTGTTTGAATTAGGAGAATCTACATGCAATCTACAAGGTGGCATTATAGTGCAGTGGGTTAAGGCTCTGAGCTACTGATCTGGAGACCTGGGTTGAATCCCACAGCCACCTAGGTGCATATTATTTGATCCTGAGCAAGTTACTTATCTTCCATGTGCTCCCAGTGCACATCTGGAAGCAAGCTTTGGCTTAGTGCGCTACTCCTGGTTAAACAATGTTCCCATTCCCTTTCCATTATGGGCCCCACCATGTATTATGAAATGCACAGAGAGGGCCTACTAGCTTCTCTGTTTCAGATGGGTGCGATGGCCTGGCAGCTGGTTTCAGCATGTTACTAGGACTAAAATGACTATAACGTGACACATTTGTACATGATGTGTCTTATGTGGCACTGTTCAGGGGCTGTGATTCAGTGTTATCATTTGCACACAAAAATGATAACAGCAGTAGTACTGTGCCAGCACATGCCTTGTGTTACCACAGTACCATTAAATTGTTTGTAGAGTGTTGGGAATTGCATGAGAACATTATATCCTGTGGAACTGTGTACACATAGTGTATGACATGCAGCAATATGAGAAGTCATTTAACCAAAGGGCATGTGTCACATATTGCCTTTGGTTTGGTTACGTAACTCCACAATTCTGCATAACACACAGTGTGCGCACACAATTCAGTGGGCTAGTTAAGATGTCGAAAGGTATTATGAAGTGGTTGGCATGTTTACAGTGTACAGACTGCCATATTGGTTTAGTACTACAGGACCAGCAAGTACATTGGCTTCACTCTTATTGGAGCACATCAGCTGTAGGTAACTGGTAACATTTTACTTCTTTTCTGCAGGATTGTCAGACTGATGTACAGTGATGGAACAGCAAATAGTCTGAGTCCAGAGATTGATGCAAAGGCAGAGTTTCACAGAATAACAAGTAATCAATGTCAAGAGACAGTAAACCCAAGCAGCTTATTTTGGGTAGGCAGTAGGTGTCACATGCCAATAAACATTACGGCAGGAGAAAATAATTAATTAGCTGGAAAAAAAATGCTGCAACCACACTTGAATGGGAACTGCAGTAAAGTAGTGTTTCTATTATGATATTGTTTCTCACAAATGAGTCTGACTCACCCGTTTCAATAACTCCTCCTTGTGAGCCGTTGCATTACTGCTGCTCGCCAGAACCCACCGGTCACTGTAGCTGCAATGTTAAGGAACTGTGGTGTGCTACTGACCTGCCTGTTATGCAGTGTTGTTTTTCAAAAACAGACTGCTAAAAGACACACTGCGGTATCTTGCTGCCCAAAATAGTCAGCCATGCTGATAATTCCAACTAAAATGTGCTGCTGGCCTGCCTTTACTATACTTGTGACGTGCTCAGGCAGTTGTAAAATTATGTGATTGATATTCACATTGTCTGCAGTGTGTACTGTGCCACCTGATAACCACCATATTATAAGCACTAGGCAGATCTCTGGCCTAATGATTATACTATACTGGTGCCATCAGGTTATTTTAATGTTTAATCTACTACTGATCCCTATCAAGGGATGTCCACAGGAAATGACCCAGTTTCAATCTTCAACTACCACACCTTAATGCTGATGCGTAGAACAGAACCAAAATGGGGGTGCTCCAAAAATCAAACCGATGCAATCCAATTCTTCAAATATTGTTTACCTGCTTTATTTCGCACAATTCAAATTGACACATGTCATCCTCAGTGTTTCACCAATTAAATATACAGGCTTGATCCTCAGCAGATTGCCTAAAAGACTAATAAATGTATATAAACATTACTTTAGGACAGTGATATTCACTCTGTGGCTCACAAGACGCATATGACTCCTTAAGTAAACATTTGTGCCTCTTTAACGCTTCATTAACATCTATGTAATCTGTGGCTCCAGTAAAAGTGACCTTGCACCAGGGCCCCTGGTGTTCTGCGGCAGAATTTTCTGATTTCTGCGGCAGGGCTCCTTGACTTCTGCGGCAGCATTTCCTGATTTCTGCAGCATGATTTATTCATTTCTCTGGCAGAATGCAGTCCTGTCATTGGCTAAATATGATGTGATGTCATCGATGACATCATATGCTGAGCATAGAGGAGGGGCTTCAGGATAAACGAGGTGGGAAAGAAAGCCTGACACTGTGGAAAAACAGTATATTTATATGAAAATTCACCAAAAACAATTAATTCTGTGCCACTATATATATTCTGCAGCATGATGCAAATTCTACGGCAAATTCCACAACCGCAGAACCGCAGAATCCCAGGGGCCTTGCCTTGCACCCACCCCTGCTGCCAGTGTTGAAGATTCATTCTACCTCTTCCCCCTGTTGCAAAGTCAAGCAGTTGTCTTTTACATACACCTTTTTTTATGCTGAACGGAAAAAAAAAAAGCTGTGGTCAGAGTTGTTGTCTTCAGTGATCAGGCACTGCTTGAGAGTGCTCTGAAGCCAATTGCAAAGAAAACTGGTTGAGTTTTAAATACAATTTTTTTTATGTTATGAAAGTACATGCCAAAGTGCAGGATTGTTATTTACTCCTTTGTCAGCACTGGCCAGTGTTCCTAGGCTGGGGGAATGTTGGAGAAACACTGGTGTACACTACAGTGGCTTAAACGTTGTATCTTTGCTGATGTTTGGGGGGTCTGGAAAGGAGGAGACATAAAGTGCCACACAGCAGCTTAAAATGCTACAAGTGCTGCTGGTATTTAGGGGCTTTTCCATACTTTTTTTCATGTTAAAAATAAAAATACAGTGTGATCGGAGTTACAGCCTTCAGTAATCAGGCCCTGCTAGTACTGCAGAGGATTGCTCTGAAGCCAATCACAAAGTCAGCTTTTCACTTGTTTCTTTTTGTGGGGGTAAATCAAAAGGGATTTGGGGTATTTATGTTGCTGGTTTGTGTGAAAGTTTGTGTCATGTGTGAGTGAGGTATTTATGTTTTTTTTCTCTGGAGTTGTAAAGTGGAAAACTTCAATAAGCATAATATTGCAAAACTGGCAAAATGGCAAAATTGAGACTGGTCATGTCAGCTGTGGGCTACTCAGGCATGCCATGTTCAATGCTTTTTTAGTGAGGTCATTCGGTCATATGTGTGCTGGAACTAGATCCCTGATGTTATGCTAGGATAACATCATAGATCTAGCCCCAGACTGATCAATTGGAGCCCAACATTCTTTCTTGCTACTGTAAAATAATAGAGCACATTACATGTTGTGGCTCCTTGGTCAACGCTGACCGTGCATGTGGCTCCTGAGCAAGTCAGGACTGGGCATCACTGCTTTTGGACATCTCACTTTCTGAAAAACTATTCTTTGCAAAAAAATATTTTGTAAGGCTGATGTTACTCAAAGTTCAAGTTCATTAGATTCACCTTTTTCATTTATACATCAAGGAATAACAATAAATCCTAAAATACTGTAATTTTGCAAATTCCTCAGGAGGTTGAAAACGTATTACAAAGAGTCTAAAAATTACTGAAGTAGTATCTACCACCACAAGTCAAGACCATATCATGCTTTGAAATAGACCATAGATTCTAAAACTCTATTAAAATTTCAATATTTCATGTCATACCTGACTGCCAGTTAAACACTGTAAAGTAATGTCTGCTTGAATGTTGCCTGTAACTAATAAGAGGCTTATACTAGCTAAGTTGTATCAAAAAATCTCAAAGAATGTGAGTACACCTTTAAATGTCTTCAATATTGACTTAAAAAAACAATTACTTCTTTTGGAAATACTGGCCCAGATATTCAAACTGTGCCATTGTGTGGCGCAAGCCCCTGCGCCACTCAAAATAGTTGCTCAGGGGTGTGGCCAGGGCGATATTCAACGGAGTTGTGCTATGGTGCAACTTCTTTGAATATCGCCCCCTGGCCACACCCACTGTGCATGGCGCAGTGGAACTGTGCCAGCGCAAGTGGTCAGAGTGGAACATTGAGATGCGGTGGAGCAAGTTCCATTGCGCCATGCACAGCACCTGCGATATTCAAAGGTTGACATGCAAATGGGGCCATAATTTATGCAAGGTGCACGGGGGGCCATTTGCATCTGATTACGGCCCCATTTGCATGCCATTAGCATGCAGGTGCGCCGATGCCTGACAACTTGCGCCTGGTGCCCTGCCAGGCAGCAGCCGTCAGGGACCGATGCCCCCTGCAGCCCGATCGCGGGCATAACAGTACCCCTCCTACTAGCTCCATCGCAGGCATAACTGAAACGTCCCCCCCCGAGTAGTCCGATCGCTGGCATAACAGTACTCTCCCCGAGTAGCCCGATCGTGGGCATAACAGTATTCTTCCCCAGTAGCCACAACACGGGCAGAACAGTATTCCCCACCCCGAGTAGCCCAATCGCGGGCAGAACAGTGTACCCCCACCCCCGAGTAGCCCAATCGCGGGCATCAGACCCCCAAAGTCCAATATCCCTGGTGGTCCAGTGGATCACGGTAGCCGATCACGCGAGCGGCATTCCTCACCCCCACGTCCGAAATCCCTAGTGATCTAGTGGCCCCCACCCACCCACCCACAGAGCCCCACCACCCCACTCCCCGTCAGCTGGCGGGTGGCAGCATCCACCCGCCTGCCACCCTGCCGCCCGACGACTGACAGACAGCTCGGTAGGGCTGCATGCCAGTTGTTCAGAGCATGAGCCAATGGGCGTGCAGCCATACCGTAGAAGTCAGTTCAGATATGTGAATGAATGAATCTATTCACATATCTGGACCGACTAAGTACAATATGGACTGCACACCCATTGGCTCATGCTCTGAACCAATGAGCATGCAGCCCTACTGAGCTGTCAGTCAGCGGGCGGGGGATGGCAGATGGGGGGTGCTGCCGCCACTGGCTGATGGGAGGAGCGGGTGGTGGGGCTCTGTGCTGGTGGGGCACTAGATCACCAGGGATTTCGGGACGGGGGGTGAGGAATGCCGCCGAATCAGGCTACCGCGGTCCATTGGACCACCAGGGATTGGGCTTTGGGGAGGTCTGATGCCCGATCAGGCTACCGGGGTGGGGGGGAAGAATACTGTTATACCCGGTGATCAGGCTACTTGGGGGAGAATACTTGTTATGCCCGCGATCGAGCTATTCGGGGTGACACTTCTGCCCATGATCAGGGCATGGGGGGCACCCCCAGGTGCGGCGAACAAGTGGAGGCCACCCACAGGTGGCAGCTGCTGTGTTGCACCCTGCAATGCGGCAGCTCACCTGTGGGTGGCCCTCGACTTGTTCCTTTTTTCAGCTCAACTTTGTGCAGGCGCAGGTAGGGGTTGTGCCTGCATAACTCTGCACAGCCTGGGCTGAATATCGGGCTGTGCAGTTTATGCATGGGCATGCCCCCCCCCCACCTGTGCCTGCATACATTACTGATGCGCCCCGGCGCATCGGGATTTGTGCAGCACACTTTTCCCTTTTAAATATCGCACCGGGGTGCATCAGTGGGTTGTGCATGGCGCAACACTGTTGCGCCATGCGCAACCCTTTTGAATATCTGGGCCACTATGTTATGTTGAGCTTAGCTATCTGGTGCCTCAGAGTGACAGGAAGTAATGGCTGAAAATCGAATCTGAACTTAAAGCTGGTCACGGTGACCCAGTGCCAGTGATGTCCATAACCCTAACATCACTCTAATGTGTGATGCACCATAAAGGCGCCAAAGGTTGCTAAGCAATTATATGCAATCACTGCCCTGAAAGCAGCAGTGCTCCAACTCACAGAGGCAAGCTATAGTGTTTAGCATTCATAGGCTGATTATGATCGTGGTTTAAATAAGTTTTTAGTTCCATACATCACATAACATGCAAACAAAATTTTTTATACTTTTTTCTCAACATCCAACTTCTGCATTATGCTTGGGGACAATAGAAAACTATAGTTGACTGTAATTTTTTTGTCTGGCTGCCAGTTGCTTAAACCCCATTCATTTGCTTGCAAGAATTCTCCATTTACAGCTCTGCTCTTTGACGTTTATTTACAGGAGTCAGAAGCTAACTCAATCTTAACACTAAATTGAAACCAGTCACCATGCACGGTGTGAGTCAGTGACATCCCTAATCAAGATGCTATCCAGACATATGACACACTGCAAGAGCACCAAGGGTTGCTAAGCAAACATATACAAATATTTCCCTAAAAGCAATAGTGCTATAGCTCTCACCGGCAAACCAAAACTAAAAAGTATGCATGAGCTGCTTAAAATTAATATCAAAAAGATCTTTTTATTTTATTCCTATGCATAAATCAATGGATATGCCCTCATATCCTCAACTGAGTACCGCACCGTACACAAAAGTGATTACTATTCTAAAGGTAGAACTGTAGTAGTTAAACCTTTAATCCAGGATTATGTTAATCATTGTGATTCGACGTCTGTGACGTCACTGCCCATAACCTTCTACTGACATAAGATATGCCAAAAATACTCCCATGGTTGCTAAGCAACCATACACTAGCACTGCCCTAAAGTGCTTTGTTAAGACAGTGAGCTGCAGCCAGAAGCATGAGCGGACTATTTAGGTTGCTGAAAATTTAAAACACATGGGCATTTAGGCAAAATATAAGATAGCCATGAATGCTGTTTACAAATGTGTAAGATGAAAAATTATTGTATGTTATCACTTAGCCTGGAGTACTGCATGCAACACTGGTGCCCATTCCTGAAGAAGAACATCAGATTGTTGGAGGGGGTACAGCGTAGAGCTACAAAGATGATCTGGGGATTGGAGGGCAAGCCATACGAGGAAAGGCTGGGGGAGTTGAATATGTACTCTCTGGAAGAGAGGAGGGACAGGGGAGATATGATTGAGACCTTTATGTACCTGAAGTGAATAAACAAGACAAATACAGAGAGGATTTTCCAGACGAGAAAGGGGAGGGACACGAGAGAACACCAACTGAGATTGGAGGGGAGTAGATTCAGGAGAGAGATGAGGAGACATTTTTTCACGGAAAGAGTGGTGGACAAGTGGCACTCCTTGCCTGCTGATGTAGTGGCCTGCAAGATGGTAGACAGCTGCAAGAGGGGTTGGGATAGAGTAAGGGTAAGGGGTAATAGGATGGGGAGAAGGGAGGGGCAGCAGCATTACAAGGTGATAGCTGGGCACTCGAACAGACTCAATAGACCATGAGGCCTGTTTCTGCTGGCATTTTCATATGTTCATATGTAACCTTGATCTAGACAAAATACTAAAACTGGAAAACTACATGTTATCCTAAAATGATTAAAAAACAGCTACATGATGAATGTATTTATTTTATTTATTATTTGTTTGAGGATTAGGTATACTTGAGGTGTTGCTATCCAGAACAACTACTTCAATTTCTACCCTATTATTCCAATTTGAGAAAAGAGAAAAGGGTGGGGAGGAATGAAGATATCCATGCCTTGGCAGTACTGTACTCAAGACCCCTGCTACTATATGCAACTAAGGAGTTTTGTCTTCCAGTTTTCTGCTGCATGTCCATTGATGTCAGTCTCACTTTGTCCATGGAAGTGAAGTCATCTTGTAAGCTTATACTACGATATTTGCCAATGTAGTAATCTTACTATTCTTCTCCACATTATCAATGCCTCTGCAGTACTGTGCTCGAGACCCCTGCTACTGTATGCAGCTATGGGAGTTTGTCTTCCAGTTTTCTCCCGCATGTCCATTGCTGCCAGTCATGCTTTGTGCAAGAAAGTGAAGGCATTATTTGTCAACAGACAGGCACACATTTGCATCAGGCAAATAAAGGATTTTATTTCTTTACCAGGAAGAAACAAAGCCATTTATGACACATTAACAATGCAGCAGAGTGCTATATTCAATTTTTCAAAAGTATTTCAACCACTTCTCAGAGGCAAGGGCAAGGCGATAACATCATTCAACAGCTCAGCAGTCAACATGATATCAGTGCAACTGTTAGTCATGTTGAAGACAATATGGAACTGCAGCAAGGTATGTTAGTGTTCATTTGGGATGGAGTGGTTCATGATGAAAAATCTGTAGTTGAGACTATGTTTACATCCTTCAACAGGGCAGTTACTAATGCACCGTTAGAGACAGAGTTCACAGTGCTCAAGCATAATCTAGCTAGGGAAAATTACATCAAGAAAGTGCCTATTCAGAAATGTTTAGAAAAGTACCCACAAACAATGATTGGCAACAGGACCTTTCAACAATTGACAGTTTTCTAAATATAACTGGCTAGAATATGACAGTGCATCAGATGCAGCTTTCTGCCTCCTATGTTGAGTATTTGGTATTGATATGGGAAAGTATGACAGTGTATTCTCAGTAGAAGGGTTTAGAGACTGGGAAATAGCTTTGGAGTCTTGTGAGAGGCTTTTGCAAACAGTCATAGCAAACAAAATGTTGAAAATGTTGAAAAATGTCAACTCCATTTGATTACTACACCATTAGATGGGCAATTATCTGAACAGAGGGCAAAGCAAATGCAGCTAAAATCAAAATAGAGAATAGGTACAATGCTCTCACAAGACATGACATTACTGCTACTCTGATTCACTTAAGATTAACATTTAGAGGTCATGATAGGTTAAGAATTCAAAGAACAGCAGTGTGTTAAGAGACATTGCACCTTTACTTGCACAATATAATACGGTGCTTAGAGAACACACCTTGAATTGGCTTCTAAATATCCAAAGGGCTACCTGAGTTATCTATAATCATGTGCATTGCAAGAGATGAATGTAATACAATAATTCAGGAAGTCTGTATATTTCTCAGTTTGCCTTAATACAACTCCTGATACTTCTAAACAAGGCCAGTTACCTGTAGTTTTTCATTATGTTCCTACAGATGACACAGTTCATGAATCATTATTTCACATTATTCATGCCAAAACAAGTACTGGAGCTGGTATAACAGATTACCTTTCTTAAACATTGAAGTAATGTGCCCTCAGTATTTCAAATGTGAGGGGGCAAGGATATGATGGCTGTGAAGCAATGTCCAAGACTTACAGAGGAATTCAGGCTATTGTTAGATAAAGCATAAAGCTTAAATAAATAAATTGTGATAAAGCATATTTTGTTCATTGGTATGCACATCACTTAAATTTGGTTGTTGTTGGACACATGCTGCAAGATTGCTCAGAATCATAATTTTTTTGCCATCTTTGAACAGCTGTACACTTTCTTTAAAAATTCAGTTAAAAGACACAACATGTATCTTGCTGTTCAGGAACAGTTCTTAAAAGACAATGTTTCACATAGGAGATACATTCTGAAACCACTGTCAGGGACACACTAGTCCAGCAGAATCGACAACTGTCAAGCACACTGCTTGTAGCCATTGTTTTAGTAATGTAAACCCTTGAAAATATTCAAGAAGATGACTCTTTTGATAGACTGCTAGCACAGCCATGGCCCTGAGCAGATAATAGACTTTCATTTTTGTTTCTTTTTGATATCATTTGAAAAGACTTTGTCTGTTACAAATTTAGCCTCACAATATCTTCAGTCTATTGAGTAAGCCATATATGTTGCAGTTGAGATGATTGAGGATTGTAAAACTGAGTTAGCAGTATTGAGATCTGATTAGATGTTTGAGGAAAGATGGATTGCAACTGAGATGCTAGCTTCAAAAATAGATGTAGAGTATGAGGAATCACATATTAGAAAAGTATCTAGGTGACATGATCACATGTGGTAAAACAAATCCAGTACAACTGGTAAAGATAAAGGCTGCTGTGAGCTCATTTGTATAAAGGGAGTAATTGACAGATTTAGCTCTGAAACACTCCCATTGCTAAAACATGTTACTTACCTAACAAATCCTTCTCTTGCAAAGCTACTGTAGACCCCCTCAAACAGCTAACAACATACTACACAGGAGACATAGATGCACATTTGGCAAAGCGAGAGTATAAGTGACTGATCCATAAACTATTCAGTGAAACAATACCACCAGTCACAATTGGTGACATACATTGATTTACTGTATCTGTAATTCTAACATGCAAAATGTATACTTCAAATAGAAACATTCTACAGCTGGTTCTCACTCTCCCTGTAACATCATGCAACAATGAAAAAACTTCTCAGCTTTAAAATTCATTAAAAATTGTTTAAGAACAACAACGGGCCAAGTACATCTCGATGAACTCATAGTTATTGCTGTGGAAGCAGAGATAACTCAATTTGTAGAACCTGAAAGAATTAGAGAAGATTTCTGGAACTTATCTGATAGAAGGTAACACAGTGGAGCACAACTTCAAAGAAAGAAGTATGTTCAAACTTTGTTCATTAATATTGACTGAAAGGACTGACAGTGGGGCAGAAGAATGTGAGAAGACAGCAGTAGTAATAACAACATTGAATAAAGCACAACTTCAAAGAAAGAATGTGTTCAAACACTGTTCATTAATACTGACTGAAGGGACTGACAGTGAGGCAGATGAATGTGAGAAGAAAACAGCAGTAAGAGCAACACTTAAAAAAAACAATACTTTGCATCTTTACTTTATATAATACAAAGACGTAAGTTATTATTTACCTCCATTGAGAAAAGGATAAAAACATTAGCTGAAAAAATTGATTTCTGTTAATGTTTGGCTCCTACAACAAATGGGTAGTCCACAATACCTTGCATCATTCAGTGGTACTTTTAAAAGAGTAATGTAATTGTGGAGGGAGGAGTCCCTCAAACAACACAAAGATTGTATTCAGACTCCAAATATACATCTTAAAAGTTCTTCTTTTAATGTTCTGTAACATTACATTTGTAGAAACATTACAACAACTTGCTACAACTGAAGCACTTATTTAACTTAATCTCACTTACACAAATAGGACACTAATTGGCAGCCAGAGAGCAGGAAATACTTATCTGCATGGTTACGGCTGCTCAGACAAGTTGGCTTGCAGTCTGATAGCTACTGCACAATACAGAAGCTGGGCTGGTTTACCCAGGCATTCAAGATAAGTCAATTTTAATGCATTTTACGTCCAGAAATGTGTGCAAAATTTTCAAAAATAGACTCTCTGGAGTAAATTACATCCACATGTAAGAATCTTGTTAAGGACTGATGTCTGTTTTTTCTGTTGTGGATGTAATTTTCAATTTAACCCCTCACACCTAACAAAGAGTCACTTTTGAAGTTAATTTTCATTGACTTCAATATCATTCAGGTCTGATGTGAAGGGGTTAAATTGAACTAACATTTTATTTGCAACTCTGCTAATTAGCTTCAGCAAAGAAGTGTATATTTTATCTATGTTCTGTCATGGTCTCCTGACTCAAATAGCTGAAAGATTTACAGTTAACCTTGAAATGGCTTTTGTGCTGGTCAGTGTCTGTCAGCTTATTTCTACAAGAAGAAAAACAAGAAGCCTCTTGTATGAGTGTGTCTCTTGTTCTACCGCTGACAAGTTCAGTACCATAGAGTTTCTCCTACTCCTATTCAGGCTGCATTCACTTCACTGGTCTCCATTACTAGAATTCAACTCATCACTATCTGGAGGGAAAACAAGTACACTTTTATTTTAATTATTAGAAAGCCAGGAAAGACAAGAGCTTCCTACATGTGGTATGGATAAGAGAGGGGAGAAGAAGTTGTATAGTTGGGCTGGCACTGTATAGCCGGAGGTTAGAGTAACAAGCTGTAAATGAACTTGGTACATCCAGCAGACCTGGATTTGATTCCAACAACCTCCACTTGCATACTGTGTGTCTCTGAGCAAGTCACTTAATCTCCCCAGTGCTCCTAGCTCACTCCTGAAAACAGGCACTTGAGTCTAGCAGGCCTTACCTGGTTACCAAAGAAAAAAAAAAATACTTGCTCCTTTCCAGTCCAGGGACATTCTGTGTTGGGGCTGTGGGTAGGAGAGCTGGCCAGGTTTGATTGAGTGGGTTAGGGGCACACAGTGTTGGTGCAGAGGCTGACTGTGTTCACTTGGGTGGGGGGAGTGGCTGTGCTGGTGCCAAGGGCATCAGCATTCACTTGGGTAGTGCAAGGGGACCGACAGTGTTGGTACAATGTGAGCTATTTGCTTGGGTGGGGGGGTGAGTGGCCATGTAGGTGCTGGGTCAGTGTTCACTTGGATTTGGTGGGGGTACAGGTAGTGTTGGCTCCAGGGTTGGTTGTGTCTACTTGTGTGGGGTGGGGTTGGCAATGTTGGTGCCAGGGCTGTGTTCTCTTGGGTGTGGGGTGGCTGTGGGAGAGGGGGGAGACTGACTGTGTTGTGGTTCAGGGGCTGTTTATGTTACTGAAGTGGCTGTGGGTGCTGGCTCTGGTCATTTCAGGGGAGCAAGATGCCTCAATGAAGGGGGACTCACTGGGGAATGGGAACTCATTTGCCGCATTCTTTCAGAGAGAGAGAGAGAAAGAGAGAGTGTATGTGTATTTATTTGGGGGAGGGTGGAGCAATCTGTGTGTGGGCTTGAGGAGCAGGCTGTGTGTGTCCTGGTGGGGGATACTGGCTATTGTAGGAGAAGCTGGGTGTATGTGTGGTAAACTGACCATGTTCGCAGTGGAAAGCACCTGGCATATATGTGGGGAGCTGACCATGTTGGTGGGGGCAGACATGTTGCAGGAGCTGGCCATGACATTGAGGGGTGAGGGTGCCTGACATGGGGACTTGACCATGTTTGTGCCTTAATCTGATAGTGAAAGGTTATTTTTGGCATCCAAAATGTTATCAAAGCATGCCATGCCTGGCTGCACTTTGGGAAATATGTTTATATATAGTGTGTGTGTGTGTGTGTGTGTGTGTGCATGCAACAGGTTGAAAGGCTGCAAGATGGCTAGTGTGTCCGGGGGGCCCTTGTGATCTTAGGTGGCTTCACATACTGTGCTGTATTGCACAGGTCATGGGCGGATGTGTGCATGTGAATTTTTGCCACTTTGCACATCTCTAATCAGAACTTTATGAGAGACAATGGGTTTCAGCTTACTCTATGTGATGTGTGGCTCTCCATTAGCAGGCTTGCCACTATTTATTTGTGGATGCTTAGGGGGTTCACTTTTTATTAAAGAAGTTAAGTCATGCAGTCAAATGTTAGATAGCATTGAACCAAGGGAATTCACCTTAGCATCTAGAGGTTCTTCTTAATTCATGACTGAGCTCTGACAAATTAATGTGGGCATATGGTGCTAAGGGATGGGCCTAAAGTGATGCAGTCACAGCTGATGGATGGCAAACACTGCTGCAATCACCCTGAGTGATGAGGGCCATAGTAATGCTGCTGCTGTCACCCCTGAGGGATGGGGGCCATAGTATTGCTGCTCCACTCACCCCTAAGGGATGGGGGCCAAAGTGCTGCTGCTGCTGCCCCATCACACCTGCAGGATGGGGTCCATGGTGCTGCTGTTGCTGTCACACCTGAGGGATGGGGTCCGTAGTGTTACTGCTGCTGCCACCATCACACCTGCAGTGGAATGGGGGCTATAGTGCTGCTACTGCTGTCACACTTGAGGGAAGGGGGCCATAGCGGGACTGCATAAGTCTCTGTAATTTTCTTTATCAAGTAATGTTATAAATCAAATCCATTTCCATCTCTCATTCTATGCATCAAACTGACATGTTTATAAGAGTGGTTGTTACATTTTTTTGTAGTTAAACTTTTTTATTAATTTTTCACAAGATATACAGACAAACCTCTTACAGTACAGTACAATGTGAGGATTTTTTTTTAAGAAATTGAGGCAGCATATAATAAGAACATTGCTACAATAATACAAAGAGCTTTTGGTTTAAAATATAGTAAACAATACAGGTCATGTAATTAGCATATACTTGACATTTGTAGTGAACTTAAAGCAGATAGTATGATTAGATACGGTTTATATTAAAATGTTACATAATTATATATGATGCTGCAAAAGGGAAAAAAGTACATTCATAAAAGGATTGTGGAGTAATAAAGAATGATTGAGAACAGAGTATAGGAAAGAAAAGATATATAAGAAAGTTAAGAAGAGAGAGGAAACTATAAAAAGGGAAAAAAGCGAGACTACAATGATGTATCAGTAAAGGGAAAATCCATATATATTAAGTCCATACATTGGTGTTGGAAGATTTAGATGATTCCAAAAAATTAAAAAAGCCCTGCCAACAATTGTTATATAACATGAGTTGGTCAGACAAGATATATGTCATACGGTCCAGAGAGGCATATTGCAATAGTTGGTTAATGATACCGGGAAGGGTAGGGATTATGTTGGATCTCCAATGCATGAGGATTGTGCGTTTAACTTGAAGGAAGAGTATATTTAACCATCTGCTCTGCAAATATGAAATTTTATAAGAACGGTGATTAAAAATACCAAGAATGCAATGTTTAGGGTCTAGTGTAAAAGGTTGACCTACCACTTTCATTGCAAATCTGTGAGTACAGTGCCAAATCTTTGTATGAGGGGACAGCGCCATAAGACATGCAATAAATCACCACTGGGGGAACTGCAGCTCCAGCAATTGTTATTGTTCAATAAACCCATTTTTTGTAATACAACAGGAGTTCTGTACCACAAATGAAGGATCTTGGTTTGAATGAGGGAACTGCGTTTATCATTAAAAGATTTGTGACAGGAGAGCCAACATCTGGACCATTGTGCATTGGTGATATTATATTGTAGCAAAGTACTCCATCTGTTTTTAGCATTGACAGAGTAGTCAGAAAGGATATCACAAATATCTTTGTAAACAGTGCTATTTAAATTGGATGTTGTTTTTATCCATTTAGAGATGTGCTTATCATACAGAGAATTGATAGAGAAGGGTGTGAGGTAAGAGTTGCATGCGGTACGAAGCTGTAGATATTTCCAAAAATCCTGATGGGGAGATTCCATATGCCTCGTGAGTCGATTGTAAGATTTTAACTTTAATGACTTGGGTTCAAGTATATCCTGCAAAAAGAGAATACCCTTATTTTTCCAGGTACGACAAAAAATGGGGTGATTATCAAGAGATATATGGTGGTTACCCCAGATGGGGGTGTAAGCTAAGGGTTTGGGGTTAGATTTAATATGCTTGTGAATGATTTTCCAATAGAATATAGAAGCAGCTATGGTAGGGTGAGACTTTAAAGAAGAGGTAAGGGTGTTATAAAGGAAAGAAGTCGCCACATTACCAGGACATAAGGATGTTTCCATATTGACCCATAAAGGAGACTGGATGTTGGATTTGTTAAGCCATTTAATTGTTTGAGATGTACGGAAAGCCCATAAGTAGGCTTGGAACCAAGGAAGCCAAAGCCACCTTTGACCAATGGGATCTAAGTTTATTACGACTAAATCTAGGTATTTTGCCTTCCCAAATGAAGCTGCCGATAATTTTGTCTATTTTGGTAAGAAAACTAGAGAGCAGTATCAAAGGGATATTGGAAAATAGGTATAATATTTTAGGAGTTATTGACTTTTAATGGTGGAAATTTTACCATTAAAAGAAAGTTTAAGTAGCTTCCATCTATCAAGTGTTGTTTGGATACTGGTTAACAGAGGAAAGATTAGCATCCCATAATTTATTCAATGTCAGGGTGATCGAATGCCAAGATGAGATATACCTTGGGGGCCCAACGAAAGCCTAATGAGTTGTTCATGAGGGGACTACAAAGGGTATTCAGTGGTAGCTGCTTTCAGATTTGTTAATGTTTAGAGCTAGTCCAGAGTGGAGGTGAAGTCATTCAGTAGTTTAACTAAAGGTTGCCAAGAACTTTCGAGGTTTTCAAGTAAGATAAGGAGATCATCTGCATATGAGAGTGAAGTATAGTGAGAGTTACCAATAGTAATGCCTTTAATTGTACTGGATTGACGTAGGGACGCAGAAAGAGGTTCCATGGCAAGTATAAACAATGAAAGGCGATAAGGGCATCCTTGTCTGGTGCATCTTGCTAAGTAAAGGAGGGGACAAAATAGAGTTCGTGAGAACTCGAGCTGAAGGGAGGTATACAATAATTGAATCCAAGCACAAAAATTATTTGTAAAGCCAAAATGAGATAGCACCTGATATAGATATTCCCAATTGAGAGAGTCAAATGCTTTCTCAAAGTCAATGGCTATTGCAGCTGCAGGGGTTTTAAGAGTTTTTGCTTTGTGAATTAAATTGAGTAATGAGCGAAGATGATCGGAACTGTTTCTATTTTTGATAAATCCTGATTGAGAAGTATGGATGAGTTTAGTCATTAAAGATTCTAAGCGAAGAGTTAATAATTTTGCAAAGAATTTTTCCATCAGTATTAAGAGTGAGATCGGTCTATAGTTTGAAGGAAGTAAAGGGTCTTTGTCTTTCTTTGGTAAGACTGTTATGATGGCTTCGGTCATTGTGCATGGGAGTTTCTTTATTAAGGTTGCTTCTTGGAATACATTGACTAATACAGGACAAAGAGTGTCAGATAGGGTTTATAAAAATCAATAGGGAACCCATCACTGCCAGGTACTTTACCATTTTTAATGATGATAAAGCAGTTGGATTTCCTGTAAAGTGATTGGTTTATCAAGCACAGCTTTGTCCTGAGGGATAGGTGGGGTAGATTCAATTTTCCAGAAAATGTTGTATTAGGTTGGGATTTGTAGTATTGGGTTACGAGTATAGTTGATGGTAAAAGTTGCATAATACTATTGATTGAAAGGTTGTCTGTGTGTGTCTGACCTGATGGATCTTTTAGACCTGCTATATGTCTCTGCATCTGTTGAGTTTTTAGCTGGTAAGAGAGCAACTTTCCACATTTATCCCCTTGTTCCCAATAACCGTGTTTAATCCTAAAAAGGACAAGTTCAGCTTTCCTGGATATCAACTCGTTAATTTTAATTCTTAATTGTAGAATTTCCAGATGAAGCTGTGAATTATGATTGGGTTTATTTAATTTATAGTATTGGGTTTCTTTTTCTTTAAGGGATTTTTCTAAATTAGCTAATTGTTGTTCTCTTAATTTCTTTCTATGCGCTGCATAACTAATAATTTTACCTCTAATAGTGGCTTTTAATGCTTCCCAGATAGTACCTTGAGACATATCTGGAGTATCGTTAATAGAAAGAAAATCTTGAATCTGGGTTTTGATCCAAGGAGTGAATTCAGGGTCTCTGAGTAAAAGTGGGTCTAAACGCCAAGATGGGGATTTAGAAGAAGGTGGACCCCAGAGTAAATGCAAACTGATAGGGGAATGATCAGATATAACAATAGGGAGAATCGATGTATCAATAATTTTTTCAGTAATGAGGGGAGAAGAGAACCAATAATCAATCCTACTATATGATTTATGTAAAGAGGAATAAAAGGTGTAATCTCGTTGTCTGGGATGATGTAGTCTCCAAATGTCAGAGAGACCTAAATCCTTCATAAGCATTGATAGAGCATTAATACTACGGGTGGGGGCATCATGTGATGAGTTACTTCTGTCTAAATATGCTTAGAAAAGAGTTAAAGTCACCACCAATAAGAATAGGTGAGTTATTTTATTATTAATCATAATTTGTTGGATAGATTATGGAAGAAAATGGGTGAATCAAAGTTGAGTGCATATACATTCACAAACATAAGCGGACCTGCTGTGGTGTTTAATAGGGTTATAATCCACCTACCATCCGGGTCTCTAATGATTTTTATGGGGACCAATTAAGAGATTTATGTATTAAGATAGCAACCCCATGTTTTTTGGATGGAGAAGATGACGCATATACTTGACCGACCCAGTCCCTTTTAAGTCTGTCGACATCCTCTGATAAAAGTTTAGTTTCTTGTAAGAAAGCAATATATGTTTTATGCTTTTTAAGATAGGGAAGTACTTGCTTACGTTTACAAAGCGAGTTGAGTCCTTGACATTCCATGAATGTAAGATTAGATCACTCATGGTACTAGGATATAAGGTAATTAGTTACAAATAGGAATGAGGGACTCAATACCATTAATTTGGAGGATGTCACAGATTCAAAAGGTAAATATATATAATAAACAAATGTATGCAGGGCCTTTAACTTGTATGGGTTCGAGATGATTGAGTATTTGTATTCATTTTGTCTCGCAGAGGGAGAGTATAGAGATAGGAATATCAAGTAATTAAACATTAGAACCAACAAACGTTAGTATAAACTCAGTAACAAGAATATTAATTTGAAACTTTTACGAAATGCAGAGCAATAAGAGTCGGTAAATATACCAGGACTCTCACTCTACACTACTAGGCGTGTAGAGTAATTAGTGAATCTCAAGATACGGTTTACCCTATAATCTTAAGATACTAAATTTTATATAACAGTATATTAAAGAAGTGTAATTGAGATTTGTGCTGAGGTAATTAAAGCATTACCCTGGAAAAAAAACAAAACATCATTCTACCAAATAAAAAAGGATAATTATGTAATAGTGTTAAATTCCAAACATAATGAATTAGCTTGGACCTAGCAATAAGTCCAATATTAAATAAAGTATACCAACATGATGGCAGATAATGCTGAAACAGTGTGAGCCAGATAAAAAGGATGCCCGATGTGTATTAATCCACATAAGCTAGGTTAGGGAATGCAGTATATACTACAGGTTCATAGTGCATCAGTGTATTGTGGAATCATTTTTATAAGTTCCAATGATTTGGAAGAAAATGGGATGAAGAATAATGTGAAAAGGCGGAAAAACTCAATGTATAGAAATACAATTGGAAGCATACTTTGGTTAAAATCTGTGAGATATAATGGGAATGCACCTGATGCACTACATACCAGAAGTGATGCAAAATAAATATTAAATAAGTAAATGATTTTAGAGTATTTGTCTAATCATCCTCCACATTCCAAATGATAGGATTTATGTGGAAAAATGCTATAATAGTAGGGGTTAAGGGCACACTGATATGAAATACAGAACTCTATATATGTATGTATGCATCTGACCACATGGTGGCACAAAGCTTATGAAAAATTAGAGTGTAAATAGCAATTATATATACTAATGTCTGGCACCACACAAGGATTAATTAGAAGAGATCTTACAAACATTGTAATATTTATTCTTTCTCTCATTTATTTATTTTTTCCATTGAATACATTGAGAGTAACTCCTGCATGGATTAAATACCTCCAGTGTCAATTGGCTCACCTCCCACAGACAGATACAGGCTTCTCAGCAGTGATAGCGATTTACTGCATTTAAGTGCTCCAAACCTGTTGGGTGCGATAGAGACTGCACTTTGCAGTAAATGTACCAAAGGAATCGAGTGAGGTGGTGTGAAGAGGAGGGATTCTGGTGAGAAACTGCTATATCACATCTAATTATGGGCCATAGTATTTATTACAATTTTTTTTTTTTTTTTTTTAGTGGGAAAAGCCTCAGGTAGCCTTGCTCTTCGATTTTCTTCTCCTTTTCTTTTTGGGTGGTTCAGATGATTTAAAGGGAGAGCTGGACACAAGATCAGCCCAGGAAGAATTGGGAGAGTCATTACCCATTGACAGCTTCTTCTGGTCTTGAGTAAAGGGGTTGGATACAGTCTGTCTCAGATCCTCCGTAGATGAGTGCAGATCTTCTTGGAGCAGATCTTCTTGGAGTGGGGAGAATTTGTTAGACAAGGCAAGAGGAGTAGAAAAACTGATGTGACATTCCACATGGGAAGCTGGAGAGGTGGAAATATTATTTAAACAGCAGGTATTATTATTTAGAGAAGAACCAGATGCTTTTTTTTCTTGTATGCGTGCGGAGCTTCTGGCAGGAGCTACAGTGGCAGATATGATGGCTGCAGATTTCTCAGGGACCTGAAGGACAGTTTCAGCAGGAAGGGCAAGACATTGTAAGACAAAGTGCTTGTGCTGGAGCAGGAGCGAGCTGCATTAACAGCATAGGAGCAATGTAAGTCGGGCTGTGTCCAAGTCAGAAATTCAGAGATAGATTCTGGGTGTACTGAAATCTCTGGTAGAATCATTAAAAAGGCAGCATTGTTGCAGGGTAGCATGAGTGCAAACTTAATTCACGCTGATGAAGGATTGTTTTAATGGGGTTGTAAGCTTTTCGTTTGTTAGATAATTCTTTAGAATAGTCTCTGAAAATTAGGATTCTGCTTTCTTGCCAAGTAAGTGCACCTAATTGCCTCAATTTTGAAGAATCAGTTCAGTATGTGCGCGTGGTTTAGAAATCTGGCAATGATGGGCCTGGGTTTCTGGTCGGGTCCAGGCCTCGGATTTAAGGTGCGGTGAGATCTCTCAATGATTAGGTCTTGGCGGCTGGTAATTTAAGCAAAGAAGGAAGTACATGAGTTAGAAGAGCACTGGTGTCTCCTAGTTCAACACCTTCAGAAATCGAGAAATCTAAGGTTATCGTCTGTTTCTATTTTCAATATCATCTGTTTTGTCCTGAAGGTTCCTAATAACTCTGTCCTGCTCCTGATGGTAGCCTGTAATGTGTTAATGGAATCTTCATTTTGAGATGCTTTAACATCAGTAGCACTGATTTTTGATCAAGTGCCTGCATATTATTGATATTTTGTTGAGATGCAATTTTTAATACATTGATTTCACTTATTAGTTGCTGAAACATTGCCTCCACTCTATTAAGAGAACTGTTATGTGGAGATTGGTCTGCCATTATTGTAGGCCTTAATAGAGAAATTGAAAACTCTAGATAACTCGTTCAGTAATTATGAGGCAATAAAAATACTGTACCAGAGCTGTTCTGCGATGTACATATAGTAAGATCTCAGATGTTGGTGAAGGTAGGAAGTCTGGAATCTGTAGGATGGATGATGATATTTGGTGAATCCAGGGAGATGAAGAATCAAGCAGCCATCTTCAGCACAGCGCCCTCTGGCTGTCGGTTGTTACATTTTTAACAGAAGTTAGACAGCAGAAATGTTACAACAACAGAGCTGAACCCTAATAATCAGAAAGATTAATATTTTATTGTCTCATCACATATATTTTGTTAACAAAAACAATAACACAAAGGAAAAAAGCACCAGCAGAAAAGTATGCATGTACTTCTAAAAGTAACGTTAAAATGTTAATTCCTTACCTTTTCCCATCTGCAGGTTTTCATGTTTCATTGATTTAAATGCAAAAGAGCATAGATAGGAAGGTTTAGATTTCTGTTGTCTGGATTCATGCTTAATTGAAACTGCCAAGTATTATGCTGCACACATATAATAGCAATAATGACGTTTGTAGCTTTCTCACAAGAAAGACATTTTTTTTTCATAGTCACAATATTGAGGAATCAATGTAGTTTCAAATGGACAGAGAGAGAGAGAGAGAATGGATGCTTGTGTCCTTGTGTGTTATGGTTTGTGCTGAGCTGCCCCAACTGAAAAAAATATAACAGGATTAATTGGCAGAATTCAGGGCTCCCAGAGATGAATGTCGGAGAGTGACAACAGCATGATGGCTTCCTAACCTCCAAGCATACTCACAGTGCATCAATGGAACTCTGTCTCACCTCAGCCTCCCAACTCCCAGGATCTTAATACTTTCTCTATGGACTCTGTTTTTGGCATCTCCTTGTTGCTCCATGATCTGTGCCTGTGGTCTCTAGGTAGATAACATTCCCCTCCAGTGTGGCAAGGCGGCCATCTATTTCTGAGAGGTGAGAGTCCATGTTGTCTGCCCTTTTGGTTCATATCTGCTCGGAGCACCAGTGACTCTTGTAGGATCCTCTAAAGATCCCCCTTATAGCCGAATGAGTCCTTCCTGTATTTTATGATATCATTATTTTTGGGGGAGTGGGATTCTAACCTGGGCTGTGCTCTATCAATATCTCTCTGTAGTTCAATGAATTCTGTTAAAGGGGATTAGTTTGTCTAGTGTTTGTGAGCAACCTGCTTTTGTAATTGAAAGGGTCTGCATGAACATTTAGATCCAGAGTTGCCTCTAGCAACATTTAACAATCTGAGTTACTGAATGTATACTTTATAAGTTTGGCTGCAGGGAGATGGGCATATCCAGTCAGACAGTATGGCACTGCTTGCAGGGCAGCACTCACTGTTTGCACCCCCCAACAGCATTGCCAGTTCATCTATTGCTGCATATGATATGGCATGACTATTTTATGTTCATGCTGCAGAATGGACACTAAGTTCTGGACTTCTATGTCCTTAAGGATGACCATTTGTTTTGTTGATGCTGTACTACTAGTATTATTATTAGTCCTGACAGTATAGCCTAGAGGTTAGAGTAATGAGCTGTGAATTAGTTTGGTACATCCAGCAGATGATTTCCACAACCTCCACTTGCATACTGTGTGACTCTAAGCAACTCACTTAACCTTTTCAGTGTTCCCAGTTCATCCCTGAAAAGAGGCATCTGTGCCTAGTGGGGCTTACCTAGTTACCAAAGAATTAAATCAATAAAATGAAATATTTGCTGGATTTAAAACACCTTTTAAATGCCTCTGCTGTGATACATACAAATGGAACATATCTTGAATTTAGAAATCATACACACAAGACACATTCCTCTTTGGTTTATCCTAGGTTTGAGATAAGTACTTCACCCGTTTCTTTGACTCCTAAAATGACAGTTTACTGTACATGCATTGAATTCTCTTATGGTGCAATATAAATGTGTAGTGTAACTAGATTAGGTGGGTTGTCTGATGCCTTTCCACAGACACAGCAACAATGCTGTTATAGTGAATAAAACAATCTCATTATTGAGACATGATCCTGTGACTATGCATACATACAGTAAGTAACTTTAATAAGAATATGTTGCCTAGGGCTATCATGATTAGTCACCAGTTTGTGTAGTCTGGCAGGTACAAATACATTGTAGTCTAATGGTTAATGTACCAGCTTGGGAATCTGGGGATCACAGATTCTAATCTGATTAGAGCCAAATACTCAGCAGCTGTGATGAAACGATGTGTGTGATTATTTTTTCCTGTAGTGTTCCCATACCCCATTTCATTATATTTAAAGTCTCGGGGCTTAGCTTACAATGTGAATGTGGTCATTCAGCACGTTTTCCTTCTGGTAAATTCTGATTGGAATAGTATGGGTAAGACAGAGTGCCATTCCTCTACTGAGAGCAATTATGCCTTAAGCTCCCAGGCTGCCACCCTGATGTTGGACTCAGAGATTTGTTGCCCTTACCCAGCCTGCCTCTGTTGTGCAGACCAGGTTGACAGCTTACCCAGGTGACCAGCTTACCCCACTTGACCCACCTTTCTCTCCTCTTGGCTGATGTGTCTGTGTTTGTCATCAATCACATCACACCAGTCTGTCTCTCAGTCTCTTTCAGACTGACTGTTCATGTGCCTCTCTGCTTCGTTGTACTTCCTGTACAATACCTTCACTTCAGCACAGCAGATTGGGGCTATTATTTCCACCTTACCCATATCATCTCTAGTGGCAAAGTAACCTAACTGACTGGATAATGGAGTTCCACTCAAGTACTGTCTTGTAATGTGTTGTTCTATTGTTTATCCCTTTTCATCCAACTGGTTCCACGTCATAACGGCAACCGTGGAAAGGCGATCGCTGTTAGGGCGAGTGTACATCGCCAAAAATCAGTTTCTGCGCTGTACTTCCCAGGCGCACAGTAAAAGAGCATCAGGAACCTATGTTGTTTTGCTTTATGTGAGGGGCTGTGCCCTCTGCATCTCCTGCCCCCGCACCCCCTATTAAAGGATTCTTAACTCCAGGAGGGTGCATGTTGCGGGGGGGGGTGCAAAACCAAAAAAGAAATATTGGGGCCAGGTGCAACAAAATGTACATGTGCCCAGAACTGAACCCAGCACCCTTGCAATCCCTGCCCACCACCCACCCACTATGCCACAGGGCCAGCTCTGCAGCCCACTGCAGCACCGTGCCTCACAAACCCTCCCATCCCACCCCTTGGTCAGTGTGCTCACTCCCCCCCATGCTTGTATGCATGTAGTGACATCCTGTCACTATATGTGCAAACCTCCCCATCCAGTCACCCTCCCTGGTTGGTAGCCCTGTTGACATGCACCGTGATTGAGTCGCCCTTTTTGAAAGCACCCAATCATGATTGCCTATGTCACAGGCTACCATCCAACTTAAAGCTTCTTAAAATTGCCACTCAAGCTCTTGCCTTTTGTTCCTTCACCAGAGCCCCTCTTCTGTTGCACAGAGAGGGACAGTTGGAAGAGTGGTGGATTAGAACTTATATAGTTTAAATTGTTACATACAAATTTTATTTACTTCTCTTAAGTTGTATGGTTCTATCCCCTCAGGCATAGGATGACCTCTTTTACTACAAATCCCAGACTCATACAGGTCAGACTACAGGCAGCTGACCTGGCATCATGTACTGCACCACACACTCACCAGTTCTGGCTAGCTGATAGGTGATGGGACCCTGACGCTCACTTCTGGGTCTCAACAGCTGATTTAATCAAGCCCTGCTGTGATTGAGTGAGCGCTAGTATCTGAGCAGCAGTTGAGCTGTGAGGTTGCACACAGTACTCTACCTGCAGCTTGTACAGATAAACCTTATTGTCGAATATTTTAAAACAGATGTGTGATGAACTATACATTTGAGCCCTACTGAAATGGTAGGAAGAGAGGGGCTGTAGCGTTAATTTGCTTTCGCTAGCAACTACACTCCTGTGATTGTTACCTAAAGTGTGGTGCAGACTTAACTTAACAGGACACACTGGGGAAACTCTAATCTTGGTGTATAGCAACATTTACACTTTTAATTTTGCAGTTCTGGCTAGCTTATAGGTGACAGGACCCTGACACTCACTTCCGGGTCTCAACAGCTGATTTAATCAAGCCCTGCTGTCAGCAGGGTGAGCGCGGGCAGGACGAGAGCCGAGACATGCGCGTCTGCGTGTGTTAGGCATGTTGGGCAAGGGAAGAGGGACAAGCAGCTAAAGTAATACCAAAATAATTGAATGAAAGTGCCAGTTTGAGTTTATACCTGGGTTCTACATTATCCCAATCTCTCATCTTAAACAGCATGGATCTTGCAGCAAATACTGGAGGGTAAATTTGGAGTTCTATGTCAGTCGTGTGAAATGTATCTGGTGTCAGACATAGCTGTATTATTAGACCCATTTACTTGTTTAAATTGTACACAAAACATTGAAATGCAGTTAGAAATATCCCTGTTCAATACACACTTGAAAGTATTAGAGCTTAGCCAACAAGAAAATAAAGAAAAAATAATAAAGAAAATAGCCACAGCTGAGGACATAAATGTTTTGGAAGATGTAGTGAACAAGTAACACATGTAAACCACTCCCAACCATTGTCCCCTACTGTTCACTTAACTCATGCCTCACAGACAGAGTTGGGTACATCTACACAGTCTTCTATAAATAAAAAAAGGAATAGAGTAGAGGAGCCACTTGATAAAATAGAGTCAGAATGGTTTGACATTCAGTACAACAGACCAACAAAGAAATTTAAAAAGGGTAGGAAGGCAGACGCTCATGCCTTAAACCTTTACAACAGCTTTGATCCACTGGTAGGATTAAATATTGAAGAAGAAACATCTCTTCCAGTTCCTCCCCCCCCCCCAAACTCTGACTTTGAGTGAGCATGAAACAACACAAAAGGGAAATGACACAGTCAAAGAAAATGCATCATTAAATTGGGGACATACAAATCAGGTTTACCCCATTTCTGCCGCACCAAATAATATAACAACTGATAGGGGGGATCCTATTCAGCAAGTACTGATTAATGTAGAAAATGAGTCAAATAATACTTTGCCCACAAACCCTGTAACATGTCAGAAACAATTCTTTATACTAGGTGACTCCATGATTAGATTTACAGATCGATTTACAACAAGGAGAAATAAAGAAAACACAACATGTTGTAGCTATAGTGGGTCAGCAATTAAAGACATCACTCAAATGCTCTCTGGTATACTTCATAACATCCCAGAACCTAAAGTTGTTCTCTTGCATGTAGGAACAAATGATTTGAGTGAGCAATATGTGGGAGATACAATTAAAGACATGGAAGAAGCAATAAAAACAATACAGGAATGTGGAGCAACACCTGTTATCTCAGAAAATTTCCCAGTACCAAGAGCAAGTTATAGAAGAAACAAAAATATAAAAGATTACAATAATTGGCTGCGGAGATGGTCCCTAACAAATAACATAAACTGTATTAGGACTTGGGAATTGTTTGAAGGTAATTCCACATTATTTGGTCAGGACGGGCTCCATCTGAGTAGGATGGGATCTAGACATCTTGGTTGCATCTTTTATAACTCACTCCATCAAATGGATACAAAAAACTAGGAATAAGGGGGCAAAGGGAACAAATCAATAATACAGGTGGCAATGTGATAATTACTTTACCGGCTAGTAAGTTAAGAACAAATAAGATTCCATTAAAAAGAAATAACACAAAAAAAAAGGTCTGACAGTATTTATGACAAATATTAGGAGCCTTCACAGTACTAAACTGGATGAATTAAATCTGGTACTGAATAGAGACAGTATAGATATAGCAGCCATAACAGAAACCTGGTGGGGAGACAACTCAGATTGGAACATAAGCATTCCAGGTTACAACATCTGCTATAAGAATAGAACTGGATGTAGCGGAGGTGGAGTGGCTTTATTTATTAAAAACAGTATAAGATTTAACCAAATCTGTGACCCTATAGAAAACTCATCATCTGAGGTAATTTGGGTCGAAATACTATCAGATAACCAACCTAAATTAATGTTAGGATTATGCTACAGACCTCCAGATACAAACTGGTCTGAACACCAAGGGATATTAAACTGCATTAGCAGCAAATCTCATTACAAAGAAATTGTGTTAATGAGGGATTTCAACTTACCCAGTATTAATTGGGACAAAGCAATAGGAAATAATAGGCAGGAAAATGCTTTTCTAGACCTATGTTCATTAACTGGGCAACAGCAATTAATTAATCAACCTACACGGAGTAATAATATATTGAATTTAGTATTGATGGATACTCCTGACAAAATAAACAACATCAATATTGAAGCTCCAATTCACAACTGTGACCACAAGGTCATTACTTTTAATATTAACCTACCAATTAAGCAACAGTCGGGAAATACAGTCTTCAAGAACTACAATAGAGCCAACTTTAATGCCTTCAAACATGAGTTATTTAATTGGAACTGGGATAATGGAACATCATCACCAATAAATCTTTGGTTAAGAATTAAGGAAAAGATTCTAGAACTAGAAAACATCTATGTCCCAGACAAAATAGTCTATAATAAATGTGTGAAAATTCCACCATGGGCTACCAACAGAATTCAAAATATGATTAAACCAAAAGAAGGGCATATAAACTATACAAAAAATGTAATAATGATTTAACAAGTGGAAATATAGTAAAATTCAAAAAGACTGTAAACGAAATATAAAATTAGCCAAAGGCAGATATGAAAAAAGTCTAGCATATAGAAATGATGGGGTTAAGAGCTTTTTTGCATATGTTAATATTAAAAAACAATCAACTGTAACAATTGGCCACCTTAAGATAAACAGTAAAGGTGATAAATACCTACCAGACAATGGCTAATGAATTTAATTCTTATTTTTGTTCCATATTTAACCCAAAGGTAAACACCTACAGATCCCAAAAAAACAAAACTACAGCTGGACAATTGGTAATTTCCAAAGAGGATATTAAGGCTAAATTAAACGCCATAAACATAAACAAATCACCTGGTCCAGATAAATTACACCCTAGATTACTAAAAGAAATAAAAGATTGGCTGGTTGAACCATTACACTTAATCTTTAATATGTCCTTATCTAAACATATAATACCAGACTACTGGAAAACAGCAATAGTGACACCGATTTTTAAGAAGGGAAACCATGCTGAAATTTCAAATTACAGGCCAATTAGTATAACTAGAGTACTGGGAAAAATATTTGAATCTTTATTAAAAGATAAACTGGAAATAGACCTACAAGTAAAAGGACAACTAGATAACAGCCAACATGGATTCAAAAAGAATAGATCTTGCTTAATGGGTAATCTAGTTTTTTACGAGCAGGTCAGCAAACTTTTGGAAAATAACAGCCCACTAGATGTAATTTTTCTGGACTTCTGTAAGGCGTTTGATAAGGTATCTCATGACATCCTAATAGATAAAATGAGAAAACTAGGCATAAATGATGTTATCACCAATTGGGTAGAGGAATGGCTATACAAACGTACACAAAGAGTATGTATCAGGGGACATTCCTCAGAACTTCGTTCAGTAAATAGTGGCATCCCTCAGGGATCAGTATTGGGGCCAACTTTGTTTTCCATTTATATCTCAGATCTAACTGAGAGCCTTCATAGTACTGTAGTAAAAGTTGCTGATGATACCAAATTGATAGCCAAAGTAGAAACAGAAGAGGAGATACAAATGCTAGCTAACGACTTAAGGAAATTAGATAGCTGGGCACAAAATAACAAAATGAACTTTAGCCTCAATAAATGTGTTGTCATGCACTTCAGAACAAACAATAATCACAATCAATTCTTTTTGAATAACCACTTACTATCATCCATTGAATTCCATAATGACCTAGGGATACAGGTCTCAGATGATCTTATTTTCCAAATCCATTGCAATTTTATTATAAATAAAGCAAACAGAGTATTGGGTTGTATCAAGAGGAGCTTCAGCTCAAGGGATAGAGATTGCATATTACCATTGTAAAAAGCATATGTGAGACCATATTTGGACTATTGCTCTCCCCTGTGGAGTCCATATCACAGGAGGAATGTTGATAGACTGGAGGGTGTCCAGAGGAGAGGAACTAAGTTGATTAAGAACATGCACGGCTTATCATATGAGGATAGATTGGGGGGGGCTGAATCTGTATTCCTTGAAGAAGAGGAGGATTAGAGGAGATCTCCTCATGATGCAAAAATTACGTAATGGTACCGAAATGCTCTCACAGTTAAGAATTACTTTTAATAATCGGGAATGTAACCTTCGTAGTCATAACTATCAATTATCTCTAACATATCCAAAAAATAATAAAAGGTGCTCCTTTTTTACCCAACGTATTATCCCTCTGTGGAATACCTTACCCAATTCTGTAGTGGGTAGTATAAATATCATAGAATTCAAAAACAAATTGGATAAACATCTGATAACAATAGGAATTTGAGCCAGCTTGCTGGAGATGCACTCATATGGGCTCCGGCCTCCTGTGTCTGTATCTCCTTTTAGTATGACCTTAGTATGACCAAGAGTACGTAGCACATGGAGAGAACAAAAAGTATAACTGGAAAACATTTGATCAGTGATGATCATCAAAAAGCTGTGTAATACCATCAACTTGAGGCAGGCCAGGCAATTCAGTATCCCACACCGTGCAGCTGCCTAGTGCAGTTTGGTGGGCAGCACTGCAATGTGGGAGATTCATTAGAATTGCCTGCCTGCAGTGCATGTTACACAGCTTTTATGATCATCACAGGATCTGGTTTTCCAGTTATGTTTTTCTCCAGGTGCTTTTAAGTGCATACTCATTGACTGACTGTATTTAGCAGCCCAAAAAGGAGTGTATCAGGCAGCAAACAAAAGATTACTTTCAGAGGCTGACCACTTCGCCAGAGATATCAATCTGATGAAATGTAACCTGCACACTATCTGGCAGGCTATTCACTCTTCTCCACTCCTGACTCCTGGCTTACTCTGGCTTCCCTGATGTCAGCTGACTGCAGACAACACTACCACTGTGCCTCTCAGGGGTTTGTAACATAACACAGACTGAGACTTCTGTCTGTCAGCCAACAACAAATAAGCAAAATTAGTTTATTACACTGAATCTACGTTCTACTGCAACAAAGTAAATCAAATAGTTTTTCACACAGGTGACCAGCACCACCATCCTGAGTAATGTCTGGTGGTGTGTGTTACCCTATTGTGGTGAACTTCCCATTTAAATAGGTGGCGATACCCCACAACTTGCTCTTAATTAAGCATGAGTGACAAACAAAAACAAAACTGTATCAGGTTTGTTTAACTTGATGTGTTGGTTTCATAAATGCATTCATGCATTGTATCTTGCTTGCCATTGTCCGTGTATAATAATACAACAAATGAGATCAGATATCAAAATATATGTCAGGTTTAATAGGATGGGGACATCTGTGTGTTAGTGATAGTGTATGATCACCTGCCTTTAAGCATAGCAGGCATCTGACTGCAAGCAGCTTAACACAAGATTGATGCAGGTTACTTGGAACTGCAAAAACAATTCATGAAATAAACACATACTGTAAGTAACTGATTTACTGTGCACATTTTCCTTTCCTAGACTCATTCAGAAATGTATTTCTGTGTATGTGCCATGGATGGAGTTATAGTGAGGTATTTGGAAGGCCTATAACTTAAAAAGTTATAGGAATCGGAGTATTTCTACTTCCAAAATTTTTGGACTGGAATTATTTTGACTTCCAAAAAATTGACAGCTGGAAGTATTTTGACTTCAATAAAATTGAAATGACTTCCAAATTACAACCCATGGAAGTATTTGACTTCCACCAAAAAAAAAAAAAAATCATCTGAAGCCCTGGGTTCACCTACTTAAACAGTATGTTTTGGTGGTTTACTATTGGCCAGACCAATCATGTTGTCAAAGCACAGCATAATGCATCAATCAGGTGTGCTACAGTGCAACACACTTATTCTACCAGTACTTGAGCAACTATTTCCAAGAAGTATAATAAACAAATTTCTGATCCATATGTAGCACATAAAACTACTCAAGCGACCTGTGCTGCAGCCTGATAGTGACTATTACAGCATGAAAACATATTGTTTTAGCTGGCCCAGTGGTGCTGAGGGTTGAGGAGCTGGACGCCACACCTAGCGGTACGCCAGTGACCCAGGTTCGGGAACGACCTCAGGTCATTGGGATGCTGGTGTGGGGGGGAGGATGGAGCATGCCAATGGGCATCCCTCCTTTCCAAAGGCTGGTGAGGGTGGTTGGCACCCCCCCTGTAGTTCCACTCCCACCAGGTGGAGGTCCATTGGGTAGCATAGGAGGAAAGGGGGTGGCAAAAATAGCTACAGGAGGTGGAAGGGGCTGAGCTGGTGCCACAGGGTGCATATTATGCCTCCACATGCTCACATGGCCATGTGCAGGGGCCTCAGGGGTTCAGGGGAGAAAATCAGTAAAATATCTCTGTGTTCCTGTCACCATTTGGCAGGAGGAGGTGACAGGGACCAAAGAGCTGTATGAAAAAAAAACATATTGTTTGACTAGGAAGCATTGGGGCACTTCAACAATGTGAACAGTGTTTTTCATCAGTCTGCAGTACAACTCTACTGAGTAGTTCAGGTCATCTACATAGGGTAGGCACAACTTTGTAAGACCTTTTGGAAAAACTTGTTCAGTTACTGTTGAGAGGTACGGTGTTGCTCATGTACCTCATCTTATTACTCAGGTGACTTGCACCAAAAGCCTAGCAGCTGCTTTTGCAACACAAAAAATCCTGTTTAGTTTAATTATGGGTAGTTCAACTACCATTACAAAAACATACTGTTTAACTAGGGGAAATGAGTTGGTTCACTACTTGAAAAGTATGTTTTTTTGGGGTGAAATACCGAATGTCATGCTGCAATACATCTCTGCGAAGTGTAAAGATGTGTTACACAAGAAACAATGCACTTCACAACAGTAATTGAAAAACTTTCCATGGTAGGGCTAACAACAATGGTGAAACTGCACAGTCTGTTGAATATGGTTCCATGTCAGAAGAGTGAATGAATAATGGCAAACCATCACAACGGCACTGAACCCACATCTTGAACACTTTTCGGAAAGTGTTTTCTTGTGGGGGGCTTTGCCCCACATACCCCCCCCTTGTGTAGGACTTCCCCCCCACACACCCTTTAATTTAGACTCCTACTCCAGGGGGGCACAACTTGGGGATGGGGCAGAACCATTGTGGTTCCTTCGCTGCTGTTGTTACGGTTCACCGTTATGCATTTGCCCTCTTCATGGGATACTGTTGAACACTAATAATTATTCATAGTATGTACTTTGGAAATTATCACATTACAATACAATTCACATGAAACTGTTCCTCCAACTCACTGGTTTAGCATTTTGCAATGAGTTGCTTAATGTGTGTAGTTTTCACTGCAATGAATTAAAGAGCTAGTGCACTACCTGGAAACTGCCTGCAATTAATTGTAACTTTCAGATGTAGTCAGCTATCACTTCTCATATCTCATGTATCTCGCAATTTGGACAGCACTTCCTCCAATTGATGTATTCATTGGGCCTCTCACAGGTGGTTACCTCCGCTACTCATAAACATGGCCATTCCCTTGACCTGGTCTTCCTCCTGTGGATGGAAACCTTTGATGTGGGGGTGGAACCTGTCAGATGGTCTGACCATTACACTGTGAGATTCAATTTTTGCACCCCTCTACGTAGGCCAACCCCAGTGGAGATGATCAAGTACCGCCCTTTATGGGATGTGACTCCCGATGGCCTAACTGCGGTGCTTGATCTATCAGAATTTTCTGTGATGAGCTTGGATCAAGAGGTTCTGGTTCTGGCCTATAACAAGGCCATTACCTCTTCACTGGATTCCATTGCTCCCTTCTGTGTGCGTCCTGTGTCCCTTCACTCTTGGTTGCCATGGTTTGATGGGGACTTGAGGGAGATGCGGCGACTAGGACGCAGGTTAGAGAGGCCCTGGTGGAAATCTGGCTTAGGTGCCGACCATCTTAGACTCCTAGAGCATTATCAACTTTATCTGTCAGTAATTACTCATAAGAAGCAGTATTCCTGTCTGGAGAAATTACTGCTGCACCAGAACAATGGCCCAGCTCTTTTTTTTAGACATAGATGAGCTATGCTAGCCAGCCTGTCTACAGGTTTGTCAAAGCCTTTTCACAATTGCAGTGTGAGGAGCTTGTCAGTTCTTTGCAGATAAGGTGGACGACATCAGGGCGGAGACCCATGCAGCACTCTCTATGGCAGTTGCCGTAGACCAGCCCCAGGTCACAATCCCTCGGTTTTCCTGGAGTTCCTTAGAAAGGCTGGAAATTGAAGATATTATGAGGATTGTCCAGGGTATGCACGCTACGTGCTGTAGTTTAAACCCGGGTCCTACAGCCCTGATCATGGGCTGTGGGGAGGTTATCATCCTGGTTCTGGTGAGGATAGTCTGGTGCTCCTTAGACTCTGGTGAATATCCCTGCTTCCTGAAGGAGGCAGTGGTGACACCAGTGTTGAAGAAGGCTTCTTTGGACCCAGACTCCCTAGCTAACTATAGGCCTATCTCGAACCTTCCCTTTGTGGGGAAGGTAATTGAGAAAGTAGTGGCTGACCAGTTGGACAACCATTTGACCATCCATAGCATCTATGACCCTCTTCAATTGGTTTTCAAAAGAGGCATAGCACTGAGACTGCACTGGTTCGGGTGCTCAATGATCTCTTGATGGCGAGACACCAGAAAAAATGGTCCATTTTGGTCCTGTTGGATCTGTCAGCAGCATTTGACACCGTAGACCATGGGGTGTTGCTTGAGCACCTAAGAGGCATTTGTGGGCTGTCAGGTCTGGTTCACAGATGGTTTACCTCTTTCCTCACAGGTAGAACTCAGAGGGTGGTGTCAGGGGTATTTTCCTCCAATCCTACCTCTCTGTCCTGTGGGGTGCCTCAGGGCTCTATGCTGTCCCCCATGTTGTTTGCGGTGTACATGCTTCCCCTCAGAGACATTGTAAGATGATATGGGCTGGAGTTTCATTGTTATGCCAATGATACCCAGCTCTATCTGTCTTTTGCACCTGACCAGAATGGAGCACTCTCGGTGTTTAACAACTGTCTCGTCGAAATCCAAGGTTGGATGAGGTCCAGTTGGCTGAAGTTGAATTCTGGGAAGACGGAAGTGATGGTGGTGGATCCTGGTCACCGGATGGGGGGGTGGGGAGCAAATCATCCCTCTAGTTTATTCTTGGAGGATGCTGAGCTCCCTATCTCTGAACAGGTGCATGACCTAGGGGTGATTCTTGACAATCGGCTGACATTATGTGCTCAGGTGTCGGCTGTCATTAAGGTATCCTTTTACCATGTGAGGAACATCAGTAGGATCAAGCACCTTGTTCTGTCTGGTGACTTGCCTACACTGATCCATGTCTTTGTGACCTCGCACTTGGATTACTGCAACTCCCTTTACTTTGGGCTTCCAGGGGTTGATATCCACCTCTTGCAGCTGGTGCAGAACTCAGCAGCCCGGTTGTTAATGGGGATTCCTCATTCTTCCCACATTACACCGGCGCTGCGGGATCTGCACTGGCTGCCGGTTCAGTGGTGGATCAACTTTAAAGTCGGTTTACTGACATATAAAGCCCTACACAGTTTGGGCCCTGACTACCTGAAAGAGCTTCTGGTTCCTCACCTTCCCAAACGACTGCCCCGCTCAGCCAACGAGGGGTTGCTAGAGATTCCAAGGGTAGCTTTAAAATCTTCCGGTGCCCGAGCTTTTATGTTCGTGGAGCCAACCCTTTGGAATTCTCTACCCCATTGGATTAGAGAGTGCATGACTGTGGGGGGTTTCAAACAAGCATTCAAGTCATTCCTATGGAAAAAGGCATATGGGGATGGTACTGACATGGACTGATATTACTGATTTTAGTGTTTTTATGATGTTTTATTATGATGTTATTTAAATGTAATGCGCCTTGATTTCTGAAAGGTGCACAATAAATAAAGATTATTATTATTATTATTATTATTATTATTATTATGTATTTATTCTTTTCTGTTTGCCAATTAGGAGATTTTTCCACCTGGCAGTACTGGGGTGATGTGTGGAACGGCACTCTGCCTGGAGGGGGAAAAATCTCAGTTCTGTTCCTCCCATTACATTAACACTGAAACCACACTGACTATGGCATCACTAGTAACCAATGAGAAACATTTCTCACTGTCAGGTTTCACTTTTACATGAAGCAGCAGGTACTGGCTCTTCCTGGCTACTAGTGATGTCAAAATGTCCTGCATTTGGATTTATAGCTTGTGAAAGTTAATGCTCAGGCTGCTGTGGTGCCTCAAGGTGTTTGGTCTCATTTCTGACAATGTAGAGGGAGGAACAGAACTGATTTTTTTTTCCCTCCAGACAGAGTGCTGCTCCACACATCACCCCAGTACTGCCAGGTGGAAAATCTTCTAATTAGCAAACAAAAATTAAAAAAATACTTACGATACTGCCAGTGATAGCTGACTGCACCTGAAAATTGCTATTAATTCCAAGCAGTACACTAGCTCTTTAATAAAAGTTTCCTATGGTTTGCTTCTAGCTGATATTCAGTTTCAGCTTACTTATCAATGCAGTACAACTCATTAAGCAGCCCATAAAAAAACATCCACTGAGTTGGGACCAAATTTTACTACTGCTGTGTTCAGTACACCTTGATTGACATGTCATTCTACCCAATCCCATGAAGAAGGTTGAGCCAATAGCTATTCTGTATTCAGATTGAAATCCCCAACCCCGCCACCATGTTGTTTTCCCCACTTCTGAGTACTCCACTCACTGCTGTTTTTTTACATTCAGTTTAGCAGATTACATGTTATTTCTGCTCTTTTATTCCTTTATCCCCCAAAATGCCACTATTTCTGGCTTCACTGACTGTTTGCAGTTGTTTATCTGCTCCAAGATCATGCCGTGCAAAAGCTGCCATTTGTGCAGTAGGGTAATACATGTTACATTGAATGGCTATCGTGCAAATGGTACCTTATTTGTGATTAGCACTGTACTATAACAGTTGAAGAAAACTGATGCCGTTTGCAGTATTCAGGACAAAAAGTAAAAAAAAAAAAAGGAAAAAACATACAAGGTACAAAATGGTATTGGAATTCCATAATTCCAATATAAAATGATAAACACTGTATAGCCCAGCAGCTGAGGCTGCTGGGAGATGTAGTTTACTGCTGCACTGAAGGACTGTGTAAGGGAGCTGAAAGTGCATTGTATGTGAGCTGCTTCTGAGCTGATGGATGGTTGACACAGAGTTTGCATTTTAAGCATTTAGAGGTGCCACTGCATTGTCAGCATATAAAAACAATGCCAGAGCAGTGAGTTGGAGGAACAGTTTAATGTGACTTGTACTGTACATGTTCATCTCCAAAAGATGCAATCATATGGTAGGGTACTGAATGTTCTGACCTGGCCTGAGACTGGAGATCTGTGTTGTGTGATAAAATATACTGTATGACTATGAAAAATGTAGCTGATTCTGCAATGATGTATATTATATTACAATGTCTTCCATCTAGTGGTGAAATTATGTACTATTTGAAGAAAGTAACAAGTAAAGCAATACACAAAAAATAGAATTTCAATGGGCTTTTGCAACTGGATGAGATGCATGCTTGTGTGACTTCACTACATTGTGGCTGTTCACCTCTCTACCATGGGATATACCACCCTGTAGGGGTGCGACACATGGAACCCTAGAGGAGGGTTCCCACCCTATAGGTGCGGTGGGAATAATTCCCTTGTCTAAAGGTAGCTTAGGAAGAAGCCCACATGGAAAAAGAGATGAGCCACTAGGAGGAGGGGTGGATGGTGGGGTAATGAAGAAAATGAATGAGGACTAGCTCAGAAAAGGGCCTTATAAGGCCTGGTTGAGGGAGTGGTTTGTTGCTCTGCCCATTGAACTCTGGACAGCCCTCAGCCATCAATTTCAATAGCTTGCGCACCTGGATGAGATGTATGCTTGTGTGACTTCGACATATTGTGGCTGTTCACCTCTCTATCTAAGGGATATGCTACTCTGTAGGGGTACAACACAAGGAACCCTAGAGGAGGGTCCCCCCCATAGCTGTCACAGGAATAATTCCCTTGACTAAAGGTAGCTTAGGAAGAAGCCCAAAAAGAATACCTAAAAGGGTATTGAGCATTGAAGATGTGAGAAATCAGAATATATTGAGACTGGAAATTAAGGCGTGTGAGGGAATTTTTATATATCCTAAAGCTATATTTGCTATTAAATGCCTTGAAGCTATGCTTGCTTTGAAAGCCATGCTGTAACAAAGTCATAATGAATGTAGTAGAAATTTCTGAGTTCATGTTTCCTTTTTTTAAGGGTTATAGAATTTGTACTGAGGTTACTTGAGGTACATTTGTAAAAACAGAAAGATAGATAAAACTGAGCAGAACTGGTTGTACCAGCCTGAATAACAGGCTTGGACAAAATATAAAGATAAGAGCATGCCTGGGCAAAATATAAAAAATAACAGCACGTAGTAGCATTGAAGGCAAGCTGTACATTGCTATGGTGTGAGTGAAACTCATTGTCTCTCTCAGGTCAGCTTGACCCAGGCATATGTATCAAGCAGTAATGGGAAAGAAATAAAATAAGCAGTGGAAAAATACCTCATGCATATCAATGTGTTTTTCTGTTACATTGCTAAAACTTGTTATGCTGTCTTATGATTGGCTTATACTGAAATGTTGGTATTTTTCAAGATAAGAAGTGCAAAATCTAGCTTATAAAAGCTGCTGTAAATTGTAATCGGAGAACTTCTCCGTTGTAGAAGTCCACATGCATGTGTGTTTGATCAAATAAAGCGACGTTAAGACAAAACCCAGTGGTGTGGTTTGCCCGTGGCAGCGGGGTAGTTGCTGAAGTAATACTTACAGTGAGAAAATTTGCGATGACACAGTTTGGCGTAGTCGCAGGATGAGTTCTTCGGTCCATGTCACTCATGATCGGGTTGTTTCCCTGGACAAAAAGAAGGACATTTTTGTGGAACCCCATCAGGATGTGATGCCTGAGGGCTAGCGACACTCAACATCACTGTAAGTACAAGAATACCTTGGGTGAGTGTGCACTATAAAGGACAGGCCCTAGATAATATGAGAAACAAGGGAAAAAATAAGCTGGGTCCAGAGTTAGTTTTATCTGGACCCGGCAAAATGTATGTTTGACAAGTTTGACCAAACAAATTACAAGGGCAACTGCACTGCCCTTTGTACTTGTAATTTGTGCTTGCTGCAAGTATATACTGTTAGAGCCAATGATGGCTTTCACAGTTCAGGCTGCTTTGGAGAAAAACAATGGCTGATTAAATGAAAGTTAGATAAGCAACATCTAGAGAAAGAAAATAACTACTGTGGATGTACGCACAGTAGGTGACTACAGAACGGGATGATTTGAAAATCCCCCATGTTGCCTATCTGTGTAGTTTCAAGTTTTTCTGTATCAATTTCAAGTTCCCTTGCCTCCTATAGAGGCTGAAACATTTGATCCCAAACCCAAGTACTGGGGACCTCTACCAGATGGATCTCAACCTAGTACTGTTAGAGATTTTTTTTGTTTTGTTTTTAAACTGCAAACCAGAGCTCTGGAAAAAGACTTGGTTTGGCAGGTTTCTAAAATGGCCAAAAGAAAACCTTTGAAAGGGTTAATAGCTGCAGTGTTTGGAAATTATCATGAAGGTCCTGCAGTCAGTTTTCTTACTCAGACTAGTGTATCGGAAAAGAAGAAGAAAAATACCTTGGCACCGGGTAAGTCTGAGTTTTTTATTCAAAGTTCTTTTATGTCTGTCTGTTTTATTTCTGTAATACATATACTAAACAAGGTAATGCTCCGTCTTTCTCGTGCATATTTTCTAGCTTATATCTGTGTTCTGTAATTATGTTCTGTTGTCAAGGTTGCGAGATAGGATTGACTGCCTTCAGTGCACAACATGTTACAGTAAAAAAGAAAGAAGAAGTTTCTTTGCCTCATAGCTGACTGTTTTAATTGGCTTTATTTTTAATGGAACATTTGTGCTGCCTAGATAGGGTCAGTGAAGAACTTTTGCTTGTAGTTGTTGGATTGGAGCAGGTAGTGTTGATGGTGAAGAGTTATGATGTCATATAGATCACAATGTGCAGAAAGATTTGTAGTTTGCAAGCAATGTGCCAAGCCACTGCTAGGTGAAAATGTAATGTGTTAACAGCTATAAATGGCTTTATCATACTTCTAGTTATAACCAGAAACTTTTGCAAAATGGCAGGTGCCATATTTTGGCTATGTGCCAAAGGTGTAACCATGTTATACAAGATGTGTTCACTTACAGATGATATGTTGTGCTGCGTTTTAACAGAGTTAAAATCTGTTTAAAAAGTGTTTTGTTCTGGAAAGATTTGGCATGGTGATATGTATAAATGTGTTGATTTAAAAATTGTCAGTGTTACAAGACAGGGGGAGGCAGCAAATATATCTAAAACACGTACAGTTTTCTAATGAAACTATGGGCATTACCTCAGCAAATTGGTGTGAAACAATGTCAGTCTTATTTTGTGTTATTTCTTTTTGTGTATGTGTATGTGTGTGTACTGTCTTGGCCAGCAGTTTTATGGTATGTTTTATTATTATTTAAAGATATTTAATATCAGTAGTGTTCAAGGACACTAAAAAAAAAAATAACTGGGTTTGAACGACCCTTGCATGCACACTGTGACCTTTTGCATGTTATTTGACCTTCTTGTGTTTCAACATTTTATGTTACTACCAGTTCAAACTTGATGTGTATTCCATACCTAAAGCACAACCTTTCACACAAAATGTATGTTTTCATGAAAGCACACCAAGAGTGAACCATGTAATTTGACTTTTTATTGCAAAACTAGTATTCTAAGTGAAGAGAAACAAACTTTTCTTCTCGTCTCACTGCTTCTGACTTACAGCCAACACAGGCAATACTCAGCTGAAAAGGAGAATTATTCATCATCTCCCATATTTTATTATATATATATAGTATGCTTTTGAAAAAGGACTATTACAGCTGTTTTGAGGTTTACCATCCACAGTTAAAACAATGGCTTTTGTTTTTATGTGTGACCATGGTGTAATCATTTTTTGTCTTTTGAAATGCATTCTAAGAGATACGTACGTGCGGTATTACCATCAATCTGGATTTTTTATAAACTCAGCTGACATTTTGTCATGCTTAGGATAAAGGAACCCAGGGACGCTTGGCTTCTTTTATCCTATGGAAATAATCTTGTTTTATTTTTAAACTGGTGTGTGTTTGTTTTTGTTGTTTGTCTGTGTTTCTTCTCTTTCTTCTAGAGAAAAAGAAGTTCCCATCTTTATAGTAAGGTATGAAACTTACTAAACTAATTGTAATATTATCTTGTTATAATTTAAAGTGTAGTAGGTGGGGATCATGTCACCATCCACAGCTAACCTTTTTATTGCTACAGTATTCGAGCTGTCTCTTTCACTTTGAGCTGTCTCTTCCACCAGTAGGAGCTTGGGGGAAGGGGGTAAGCTACCCTTCTTCTATCCCTTCCAGTGTAGTACCCACAAAGGTTGCAAGGTACATCACTGTTCCCCCAAAGGGGTAAATAGAGAAAATGCATATTTGCCAATAATTGTTTCTTATTTACAGGTTTTAAAAAAGACCCAAGGTATTTTAACAGCATAACCCAGCTCAAGCCCTTCTGTTTTTCTAGTGCAAACAGTTAAATCTCACACCTATTATTGGTACAAGGGTTTCTGCCCTCAGCAAGTAATCAGTTACGCTGGAGGGTGAAGTTGTGTATGTATGTCCACACATATTCATTCTTTTGATTGTCTTTTCAGCTTTCTTATCATGTTAAAACAAATACAAAACAACTTTTGTCATTGCCTTACAGCAATGAATGCATTTTTTTTCAACCAGTAAATTCACAGTACTCTAACATTTCTGGACTCTAAGCTAAGTTTACAATCTATATGTGTTGTTTAAAATGTATTTTATGCATTATGCATTATGCTCAATACTGAAATTGTTCTATTACAAACATGCTTATGTTTCATGTTTATGTTATAATGTTCTGATATACATCTTGCTACACTGTACCATGTGTGTATTCAGAAAAGTGCTCCACATGTATAACTTTTTTAATGCTCATAACCAAACCTAAATACTGGGACCAGCATTGCTGACCCACCCTACAATATGTTCCAAAGCAAAACCAAAAGTAAAATTAATGCTCGTTTGTCTTATTGCTCACAGGTACCCCTGAAGAATGAGTGTACTCTATGCAGGTTTTGTCATTTTAAATTTTAACAATTATAATATGCAAAATTTAGATTGTACTCCAAACCTATGCCTCAAGCCTTACCCCACTCAGTACTTTGGAGTATTTCACTATACAGGGTAAAGAAGGTAGACCTTTTCACTTGTCACAGGTGCAATAGGCACTGTTATTAAATTGGCATAGGCAAACAACATATGTATTTGTCCCACTAATTGCATTGTGTAAAAGGCATATTGTTATGAACAATATGTTTGAAGCGTGTAACTGCATTAAGCAGATTAGCAAGAGGAAAAGGAAGAGGAGACCATTGTGGTTTTCCAAGGAGGTAGCAAAGAAAGTGAAAGCCAAAAGATAGCATTCAGGCAATACAAAAGACACAGAGGGATAGGGAGAAGTACCAGAGCGAAACAAAGGGAGGCAGGGAAGTCAGTAAGGAAGCCAACGCTCAGACAGAAGAACACATTGCAAAATCAGTGGTTAAAGGGACAAAACCTTTACAGGTACATAAGTGAAAAAAGAAAGACAAAGGGAGGGATAGTGAGACTGAAGGGGAGGATGGGAGACGAGTGGAGGATGACAACAGTAAAGCTGACATATTGAACAGGTATTTCTGCTAAGTCTTTACTGAGGAAGAGGGGGGTAATGGGTCTGAAGGGAGTACAAGGGGTGAGAATGGTGCAGAAATGGATTGCATCACAAGTCCTATGAAGACAAGTTGAAGGAACTGAACATGTACTCCCTGGAGGAGAGGAGGGAGAGAGAGGATATGATAAGAGACATACAAGTATCTTACAGGGAGAAACAGATTGCAGGAAAACACTATTTTTAAGCGAAAAAGATGTTCCAGGACTAGAGGGCATGGGATGAAGTTGGAGGGAGGACGATTCAGAGGAAACATGAGAAAGAATTTCTTCAAAGAACGGGTGGTGGACAAGTGGAACACCCTGCCAGAGGAAGTGGTGGGGGCTGAAAAAATCACGGGATTTAAGAATGCATGGGATAGACATAAAGGAATTCTAGAGGTCAGGGGTAAGGGGAAACAGACTTCTAGGAAAACAAACTGAACTTACAAGCTCAAATGGGCAGACTGGGTGGGCCATAGGCCCTTATCTGCTGACACTGTCTATGTATCTATGTATCTATGTATTGTAACATTACAAGATTTTATAACTCAGGTCTCAGTCAGGCCTGCTTGCAACAGACAGGGAAATAATGTTCATCACTGTCATAACTGCTTCTGTGATTTAAAAGCAGGAGGTAACCATAACATTGTCATGTTTACAGATGGTCAAATGGTATAATTGAACCTCGGCCTGCACCCCAGGTGTGCGGTTAATGTCCCATTTTATTTTTATTTTTCTAATTGCCAGAATTTAGGCTCTGTCACACCACTCTTTACAAAACAAGAAGTAAATGGTTTAAAGATTGTTATTTATGTGTTTTTAACTCAGTGTCTAACACACTTTGCAAGTTTGCAGGTTTCCACGGTGTGGCACACATAAGATCTCCACGTTCAACAGCAGTAATACTTTTATCTAAGTTGCCAAGACCTTCATCTTTTTCCTTAAAAAAGAAAAACAACTGCCACAGTTTTGCTGTTATCACCATCTTTGTGCCTGACTGGTTCCTTATAAGGACTATTGCATGAATCCAGTTATTATTACCTCGGCAAGTGTAATGTTTTCAGCAAAATTACACCTATTTGTAGAACTTTAAATCAACTGAAGAAGGTCCAGTCAGTTCAGACTCTGCAATCAAGCTTATTGTTTCTGCTTACTATGAAGTTAAGTCTGGGGAAGGGGCTCCCTAACTCCAGCGAAAGATTCTGCTTCAATTGACCTTCAAACTACATCCATTTTCTTCACTGCCGCTTGTTCCAAACATGGCTGGTACTTTCTACAACCCTATTGCTCTGTTATGGACTGTGTTCTTAGTGGTTTATTGTCAATTGTTACCTTTTTATGGACTGTTAATCTTTATGCCTGGGTGTAATCAACTACGACAAAACAAATGCCATGCCAGTGTGTGTGTGTGTGTGTGTGTGTGTGTGTGGCTACTCCATTAAAAGGACTCAATGCACCCCTGGCCAGTGTGTCTACTAATCAGCCATCCAGCAGCCAGCCAGCAAAATGAACACTGACTTTTCTACTATGCTGGTGTTTTGTTTTTAAATTATTGTCTGCATTGCCCCATATGCCTTGTGGGGTTACCACCATTCTGCAAATGACATTTCATCTGTACTGTAACTACATCAACCTGTGGATACTTATATGAACTTATGAACTGTTCATTTCATGGACTGTTATGTTTTATAAGGACTTATCTGTCAAGAGACATTATCAATAGATTCTTCAATCAAGCTCCAAGGGTGTGCCACACCTCAACACAAGGTAGCATCTACCTTATTCACTCTCAAAGTGAATTCCATGAACTCTTTTCATCAACAAAATTGTTATGTTATATTGTGTTATATGTGGTGTCACATGTTAACATTTTCACATATTTCAATTGTGGTGTTGACATCCCTCAATTCTGTATTATGTTTTACAAACTCACGATTTGTGTTCCGTCTGTAAGCACCCCTGTACCATCTCCAGAACAGGATGCTTTTTATAAATGCCTTGACTATCTGTATGCTGGCAACCAGTTTTAAATCATATACCTATTCACCTAGTCTAACAGTCTAAAAGCAGAAATGTTTAGTTTTTTTTTAACCTTCAGTTATTAACTAATATCTTTACATTTATGTTCAATTTTGTGAATATTCGAGTCCCTCAGGGCCTCCTATCTTCAGGGTGGAAATTATTAACAGTGGTCAGTGGCCAAGGTTTTAGTAATCAGTGACCAAACTTTTATCAACAATGTGTAGTTGGCTAACCATAAAACTGAGGAAATAAAAGGTGTAAAATGGCTAGTGTAAATTGCTAAAGGGCTAGTAAAAGGTAAAATGGTTAGTAAATGACTAAATGATGCCAACATGTAAATTAGTATATCTAGTAGCAAAGGCTGCAAGTGGAAAATACCACTATGTCCTTAATAATAATATGTAAGACTTTAAAGGGTTAATTGTAAAATTTTATACAATGAAAAAAATAGCTGAAAGCATAAAATGAGGCCGTGCTGAGATATACCTAAATTCCAGCCTTGCATTTTTTTCTAAGCTTACTACACATAAATATGGGACCCATGGTCATGGCTTACAAGCGTAGTTGGTGACTGGGGTGCTACTCTTCTCCATTGGGTGACAGTACTTGTAAGTGGTCATATTGGCACTCTGGCTACTGACTGTCTAATCAAACTGCTCTACAATGCCTGTGCAACTAATAATGGTGTCCACCGGGAACCACCACCTGCCCCCTTACTACAACCCGGACAAGGACCCCATTAAACTGGAGGGTGTTTTCCATTACAAACAGGCCAGATTGTGACCAAAATATAAAGTGAGAAAAAGTGAAAAGGATCGGTTAGTTGATACATAGTATCAAAAGGGGAGAGTGTGAGGAATTTTATATATCCTAAAGCTATATTTGCTATTAAATGCCTTGAAGCTATGCTTGCTTTGAAAGCCATGCTGTAACAAAGTCATAATGAATGTAGTAGAAATTTCTGAGTTCATGTTTTCTTTTTTAAGGGTTATAGAATTTGTACTGAGGTTACTTGAGGTACATTTGTAAAAACAGAAGATAGATAAAACTGAGCAGAACTGGTTGTACCAGCCTGAATAACGGGCTTGGACAAAATATAAAGATAAGAGCATGCCTGGGCAAAATATAAAAATAACAGCACGTAGTAGCATTGAAGAGCAAGCTATGCGTTGCTATGGTGTGAGTGAAACTCATTGTCTCTCTCAGGTCAGCTTGACCCAGGCATATGTATCAAGCAGTAATGGGAAAGAAATAAAATAAGCAGTGGAAAATACCTCATGCATATCAATGTGTTTTTCTGTTACATTGCTAAAAACTTGTTATGCTGTCTTATGATTGGCTTATACTGAAATGTTGGTATTTTTCAAGATAAGAAGTGCAAAATCTAGCTTATAAAAAGCTGCTGTAAATTGTAATCGGAGAACTTCTCTGTTGTAGAAGTCCCACATGCATGTGTGTTTGATCAAATAAAGCGACGTTAAGACAAAACCCAGTGGTGTAGTTTGTGCCCCGTGACGACGGGAGTGGTTGCTCAGGTAATACTTACAGTGAGAGAATTTGCGATCACAGGCGATAGATGTAGATGGGATGGGAAGGAAAATTAGATATGATTAGGACGATGAATGAAATGAAAGCAGGCAAGATGCAGAAGGGCGGACTTCCTAAGGAGAGAGGGAACAGCGGGAGACACCATCCGACTCCATCCAACAGTGGAACTAAACTACAGAACCTAAGAAAACTCCAACCCTATCTAAAATTATGATCATTGGCATCGAGGAGAGGGAAAAAACCCTTTCAGGAGGATACCTCTGGGGATCCAAAGCCTAGGTCACCTTCCCTCCAGGCTGAAGGATGTTTTGATTAGTGATGGCTCAGCTACTGCAATTTAGAGTCGAGATCAAGGGAGGAGGAAAATATTCAAATTTGGAGGAAGGTCTCTCTCTGTCCTTTTAAATGGACAGATGGTGAGGGTTGTGAGTGATGTCTCTGCAACTAAATGCTCCAAAGCAAGAGAGGAGAGAGATGACTGCTGAGGCACTCAGCTGGTCTATGCAAGCCTATATAACAGGCCAGATGAACCAGAGGTGGTCTTGATGGAGAATAGCTTAGAGGGTGACTCCGAATCTGCTCGGGCAGCCAAAGGGTTTCTGATGATGAGAGTCCCACCCCTCACAGCTGGAAGTCATGAATTCTATATCCAGAGGTGTTGCCAAGATGAGGGACAACTGAAGGTCCACCCGGAGTGAAGACATTCTCACTATGGGTCAGGAAAAAAGACCTCACTCCGAGCTTTGTATGCTCTAGATGTGGACTTCATGGGTGCATAGTGAGACTGTCAGTTACAGGCTAGCCCTGAACCATGGAGCAATGGACATGGAAGGCATGTCTACAAGTGCAGTGCAGGTTGAGTTGAGGTAGCATGAGACCCATTTGAGGAGTATGCTTGAGTAGTCGATGTGGATGAGTAGACCTACAGAGGTCAGACTGAGCAAAGGAGACCCTGATGTGGGTCAGGAGGAGGTTGGATGTGGTTAGTAACCACAAGAGTGCATGCCAACCAGGTCCATTGAAAGCCAAATTAGGAGAAGGTCGAATGTATGAATGGTAGAAAAGAGAACGGCCTGGCAAAGCCTGCAGCCGATGGGGGTTGACACCAAACAGCAAAATACTGCCAAGACAAATTAAATGAGTTAATACCAGTGCAGGAGATGGGCTGAAAAAGCGAGTTAAGGAGACAAGATGAGTTAAGGAACAGTAAGATAAATAAAGGAAGTGAAGGATTAAAACACTGAGAAGTAAAGTAAATACATGCTGTTCATTACCAGTAATGATGGAGTAGGGTATAGGAATGATGAGGTTCGATAACAATGGAGGTTTGACACTGAGTGGAGGATATATGAGTCTAGTGGTTCAGGACATAGGACTAGTGTAAGAGGAGGATACAAATAGGTATAGTGATAGCAGGATGGGGAAACACCCCCAAAAGGAAAGCATGAGCAGGGAAAAGAAATTACACGATGCCAGCAGCAAAGGAGTGGAAATGAAGGCTGACCATGGAGTCCGAGTGACACACCTGGACCAATTCCTACATGAATGAGAGCCCCGTAGGGCACTGGAAGAGGCAGCTCTGCATAACGCCTGCATTAACACTGACAATTAGGAAGGTGAAGCGCACACCGATGTGCTCCAGAGCCTGTGATAGGAGGAGTGATAGTGGGGGCAGGGAAGGGGGAATATGCACCAAGGAGGTGCTGGCAAAGCAGAGGCTGGGAGGGAGCCAGGATAGGAAGAGAACATGATTGGAACAAGAGAACCAGCACAATGAAGGCGAGAATGATAGGAATGTGGAAATGCGGCAAGAGCCCAGCGGGCAACATACACTAGAAGGGAAGACCACCAGCCAAAAGTGGCATCCCGGAGCGGGGACTGGCAACTCCAAACTACGAGAGCCAGTCCACAAGGCAGAAGCGAAAGGATGAGTGGGTCAGAGGGGAACTAGGCAAAGTGCAGAGCATCTGGGTAGGTGATGAGGGATTGAGAGTCATCCGACATACATCAGAGCAAGAAGCAGAGGAACCACAAGCAGCAGCACATTGGAGACAGCTGAAATGGGTGAAGTGAGGTGAAGCAAAAGAAACAGAACAGACCAGAACAGGACTGGCAGCATGGCAACCAGGCAGTGTACCAAGGCATCAGTCTGCAGAGCCGGCAGGCCTACCATAAGCTGGCTGACGGCAATGCTCAGAGGAGTGAAGGCACCTGGAGCAACAGGATGGGTCCCAGAGGTAAGAGAACGGTACCTGAATAGAAGGGGCAGAGCGAGGATTGCAGCTGAAAGGACTCAAACAAACGGGAGAGAGTGACGACTAGGCAGGAGGGAACAAGGCACCGAGAAGAGAAGGGAACAAAAAGAGGGGTGGGGGAGAGAAGGAATGAGAGAACAACAGAAGGAGAATGAAATGGGAGATGGGGAGGCAGAAACGAAGCCATGGTACCAGCAGAAGGGCAGAGATGGAGAAGAGAGAAAAGGGAATGAGCGGTTGGAGGTGCAAATGAAATGAACAAGGTCAGATCACAGGAAGGCAGCACCTCTGGCCTCAACGAAGAAAACGAGTGGGGACTGGTCCAGAGGAGGGCCTTTTAAGGCCTGGTTGTGGGAGTGGTTTGTTGCTCCGCCCATTGAACTCCGGCCAGCCCTCAGCCGACAATATAATAAACACAAAATCTGCATGAGCAAATGCCTTGTGCAATTATTTTGCTCTTCTATAGCATTTATTTTAGTACATGTCATCATTACTCTTCCTAAATCCTTTATCACACATAGGATCTATAATGCAGGACTTAGGAAGCAATAGTAACATGATATCACAAGTTTTTTTTCTATATGCTGAGACAGTATTGTCAACATTTTCTTTGTTGTAAACATTGACCAGTGATCAGATACATTCTCATTCTCATTATTAAAGAATTATAGTGCCTCACTATGTCATACATAGATACATAGACTAAAAATACCACCAACAGCTTAATCTGGTTCAAGGTCAGTTGACATTTATCTGTATCCCCTTCCCCCGGGTCGTGCCTGAAAATAGGCAGGATTTGTCTAGTGCACTTACCCAGTCAACAAAAAATAAATAAATAAATACATATTCTGCTGCAATTTTGCATGTTGAGCCACTACTGTACAGCCTGCTGAAATGCAGCAGAAAGAACCATGACGATCGTACTTACAAAACATTTTCTGAATGGGCACAACAGCGCAGTTGTGAAAGTACAAACAGTATTATTTAGTACTATGTCTTTAGAAAGCATCACCATTCTGTTGGCTTTCAGAAGAGAGTTAAGTTGATTCACTACTCACTAAAAACCAGAAGAATGGCATTATTTGTACTGTATTTTCAAACATTTTCCTAGAAAAAATCAAGAGGACACCATTCAACAATCCCACAGACTGAACAAAGACATTCAAAAAATGCAGAACTGCCTTATCATTGTGATAATATTTACCATGTTGTGAAACAGCCTCTTGGCCTGCTAAAAGCCACCAAAAAGCACCATATGGTTTTAAATTTTTTTAATTTTCCTGGGGATGAATGCACCCCGATCCCCCTAGTAAGGTTGGGATTTTGCCCCCCCCCCCAAAAAAAATTCTGCTTGCATGATGCCTCTAGGTGATACCTCTCCCTAGGCACCTCAACATCCCATTGGCCCAACCCTCTGGCTTGTCACATTGCTACGTCACTTTGAGGTCATCAGATGTGATAACCCTAATGTCTCTTTCCTGCTTAGTAACCATCAGAACCCCCTCCCCCATTTTACAATCGGCTCCTGGGTTTCCATGTCCTAGGTGCATGATTTCACACTTTTTGGCATTGAACCCCAGCTGCCATGTCCTCTATCATTCATTGAGTTTTCTTAGGTCCCTACTAATTCTCTTTACCCCCCTCCTGAGTATCCACCCTATTACAGATTTTGGTGCCATCTGCAAAGATGTATACCTTCCCTTTCAGTTCTTCTGCAGTATCACTTATAAATACATTTTAGTGGACTGGTCACAGTGCTAAGCCCTGCAGCACCCTGTGGTCACCCTGCCCTCATTAGAGTGAGAGTCATTTACCACTACCCTCTGTCACCTATCCATTAACCAGTTTATTTTTACTCAGTTTACCAGTTTAGATCCCACCCTTACACTGTCCAGTTTATCAGTCTACCACGTGTCACAGTGATGAAGGCCTCACTGAAGTCCAAGTGGGCCATGTCGACCGCACTTTCTTGATCTATTTCAGTAGTCACCTAGTCTAAGAAATCAATCAGATTCATCTGGCATGACCACCCACCATGAGTTCATGCTGTGTTTGGACTTCTAACCCACTGAATTCAAAATACTCCAGTAGCCTTTCCTTTGCAGGATTTCCATTAATTTCCCCACCACCGATATGGGACTCTTCTGCCTATAGTTGCTAACCTCCTCCCAGCTGCCACTCTTATGCAAGCAAGCAACGTTTATTTATTAAACGCTATTCCAGGGAGACCATAGCATTGTAAAATAATGAATAAAATATCAAAAAAACACATGAATAAATATATATAAATCATATTCATAAAACAATAGTACAAACAGCAGGACTTGAAGTATCGGAAAACACAAAGTTAAAAAGGTGTGATTTTAAGGCACATTTGAAGGCCTCAACAGACGGGCACTCTCTAATCCCGTGAGGTAGAAAATTCCACAGGGTTGGGACTACAAAAGTAAATGATCTAGCTCCAGATGTAGTCAAATGGATTGGTATGCACCCAGGACAGCGACACTATTACAGTGAAAACGTTGATACTGACAACATCAACGTTTCGCTGTAACTCAGTCTTGGTTCTAACTCTCTCCTGGTCTGCATCCCTTCCCAATCCAACTCTAACATGTAGTTGGAATCGTTTAGATTGGGGGGGTTCGGGGGCAAAGCCCCCCCGATGAAAAAACAGCTGGGGTCTCCAATCAGAGTTATGTCAACCACAAGTTGCAGTCAACATAAATCCATCACTGTGATGGCAGTCGACATCTTAGTTGTTGAACCAGCATCAAAGAGCCAATCAGACCCTGGGAATCTTTAGCAATCCCTCATCAGTGGAGCAGAGATGATGAAGGGGCAGTAGGGGCTAAGGAGGTTTTGCAAATACTGCAGTCCCTGTCCATGTAGGGCTTTATAGGTCAGTAATCTGACCTTGAATATGAACCTCCACCGCACCGGCAGCCAGTGCAGGCCACAGAGCACAGCTGTAACATGGCAAGATCTCAACAAGCCAGTCAACAACCTGTCAGCAGCCTGGCCTGATGGCGCTGAGGGTTGAGGTGCTGGACACCACACCTCGCACTACGCTGGCGACCTGAGTTTGGGAGCTCGGGAGCCGGGGGTTGGCAGGGAATGGCAGATGACTGAGTGCCTCATGGGCAGTTCTCCTCTCCGGGTGGGTGGGTGAGGGATAGCTCAGCGCACTAGCAGCTCCTGGTGGAGATCGGGAGTGCTGCAGTGTGCAGGCTGCACATTACACAGCGTGGCTGATGCTGGCAGGGTTACCATGCGCCGTTGCATCAGATGTGCCCACGTCAGGAGGGGAGGAGGACCGAGGGCATACCCAGACCAGCCTTCCAGTTCCTCCTGCCAAGCCCTTACCTGCAGCTAGAGACTGCATTAGAATAGTACCCATAGTGGAGAAGGGCGACCCACCCTGGATGGGTTAAACCAGGGGTGCTGGTTTCGGGGGAGTGGAGGAGAGAGGAGGTGCAGTTCTGGGAGCCTCAGGCGGGCGGGACACGGACAAGGATGCCTGAGACAAGGGTCCTTGGGCTGCAACCAGAGCAAAAGAAAGTCCAAAAAAAAACCAACAACCTGGCAGCTGCATTCTGCACCAGCTACAGGTGGTGAAGGTTCACCCCCGGTAGCCCCAGGTACAGGGCATTGCGGTAATCAAGGTGCGAGGTCACAAAACCGTGGACCAATGTCAGGTTATGGAGCAGGACTAAATCTACCCTTCTCGAGTCTTATGGAACCACTCCTGTTTCCAAGGAGTTGTCGAATAAGGTCATCAGTGGTACAGCAAGCAACTCCCTCAGTTCCCTTAACATCCTTGGGTGCATCCTGTCTGTTCCCAAGGCCTTATCCACTTTCAGATTTGCAAATCTCTTCAGGACTCTTTACTCTGAAAATGTACTTGTGTTCACCACCCTTTCCCATGTCCCTGCTGCACCTTGGTGGTCCATCCTTCTCTCACCTCCACTGTGAAGACTAAACAGAAGTACCTGTTTAGGATGTATGCTTTTACTTGATCCTTCTCTGTGCAGTCTCCCTCCACCATCCTCCTTATCCTCACTATCCTTTCTCTTGTGTTCCTCTTCTCACTTACGTACCTGAAGAAAATGTTTTTACCCTTTTACTACCCTTTGGCAATTCTTTTCTCTGTTTGTGCCTTTGCTCCCCCCATTGATTTACATGGTACATTTCCCTATCCCCATCCTTCTGCTTTTCTTTCTACCTCCTGAATGCACCCTTTTTTCCTTCACCTTCATGGCCACTTTTCTGGAGTACCAAAATGTTTTTTTTTCCTCCTGCTTTTGCTCACTTCCGTCATGCAGGGACTGGTTGCTTTCACCATACTTTCCCTTAATTTTCTCCACTGTTCCTTTACCCTTCCCTGGCAATCCTACACTGCTAGTCTGCTTCTGAGGCAGTCTCCCATTTCTTTAAAAGCTGCCCTCTTAAAGTCCAGGACCCTTGTCTTTGTGTGGTTTGCCTCAGCCTCTACACCCATCTTGATGTAGAACCACACTGTACAGTGATCACTGGTCTCAATGGGACAGCCCACTAGGACCTCTGCAACACTGTCTCTGTTAGTAAGCAGCAGGTCCCATATTTCCCCATCCCTAGTGAGTTCACTGGCAAGTTGCCTGAAAAATGCCAGCTGCAGGGAGTCAAGGATAACCCTGCTTCTAGCCAAAGCTGCAGTTGAAAGGCTCCATCACACATCTGGCAGACTAAAGTCCCCAACAAGCTGCACCTCCCCCTTTTATGCCACCCTGCTGATGGCCACCCCTGGTGCTTTATCCAACTTTTCCTTACCCCAGTATGAATAGTGGCCTCAGTTCCTTTCTACAGGGTGACCCACAGCATCTCCTGCCCTTCCTTTATCTCTAAGTTCTCTTGCACTTCCATAGCTCTGATAGCCTCCCTCACATACAGAACAACCCCTCCTCACCTCCATATCTCTTCTGAACTAAAGTAACCTGGTATGACCATGTCCCAATTGTTATTTTCAGTGCACCAAGTCTCAGTTATGGCCACCAGATCCAGGTCTGCATCCCCCATGATGGCCTTCAGGTCTGAATCTTTATTTCCAAGACTCATTGCATTGGTGCACATGGCTCTCCAAACCTTTCCCTCTCCCTGCTTGCAATCCCCCTTCTTCTCCCTTTCTTCCTGTGCTGTGTCCTATATCTCCCCTGTATTTTCCCCTGACTTCCCTCTTTCTGTCTGTCTCTTATCTCCTCAATACCTATCTTTCTGCCTCCTGTGTTCTTACTCCCGTCCTCCACCTTGTCTAAACCCCCTTCATTTTGCACCCCTACCCTGTGGGCTTTCTCCCCTTGTGCCTTCCCTCCTTTTTGCTTCAATCTGCTGGTGGGGACCATTTATACCTCCCTTGGTAATACAGCCTCCTCCCTTGACTAGTTTGAATGCTCATCCAAGAAACATTTAAACCTCCCACTGAGGACTTTGGTCCCCTTTCCAAAAGGATGCAGGCTGTCACCTCTGTAGAGGCTCATATCCTTCCAGGTTGGTCCCCAGTCCCCAATGAGGTCGAAATCATACTCCCTGCACCATGCCTTGAACCAGCTATTGAGATTCCTGGTGCAGATTGCCCAATCCTTGCTTGGTTGTACAAAAGTAGTACCTCAGTGAATGCCACCATGCATGCAACCTCCTTATGGCCCCTCCCCAGTTCCCTGAACTTACCCTGCACTACCCCTGCTCCATCCTTTGCTAGGTCATTGGTCTGCAGGTGGACAATGACATCCAGCTACCTCCTGTGACCTGCCGCTCTACTGATCCTCAGGATCCACTCTCCATCCATTTGAAGCAGAGCACCAGGTAGGCACTTTACTGCCCTTTCCCTTCCTTTTTCTGTTTCCAAGTCTCTCCTTCTCATGATACACTCCCTCTCCAGCAGCCAATTTCTGCTTTGCTGGACAGCCTCTTCCTAGCACTTTGGGGCCTCCTCTTTTGAGGACTCCCACATCCTGTCTTGCCACCACGTCAGGTGCCTCCTCCTAACCATCCTATCCCACCAGTACAGTGAAGGAATTTTGTGGTGGCATTGGTTGAAGACTGTACCCCATTCACTACCCCCACCATGCCAGAGCCCACCAATGTCCAGTTGTCCTACCTCTGTCTAGGCATCCTCTGAAGTAGTGGCACAGACTCTGTGGCCTCGGGGGCGGGGCAAAAAGGTCCTCTGAATCTTTGGCAGCTTGGATCAGAATTCAGTAACCTATGTCCTTAACCCAAAGAGATGCATGCAAATGGAGAACTACTTAAATGTCCTGAAAGACTGCAGATCCACATCTGTTACACTGCATCACTCCCATGTCAGTTACCTGCTTTACCTTTATTAGTACTGAACTTAGCCTGTTCCCTTCTGCCTTCTTCCTATACACTTTTCCTTTCTTTCCTTCCTTTCCTTTCTTTGTCTATTTGTATTTTGTGTAATAACCTAGCCTTGATAGGGTGTCATCTGCTTTCACTTCTTATCAGTATTTCTGACAGCTGAACCATTCCCAATACTCAACTGCCTCTTTACTCTGCCTTTTAACTTTCTTTACTTTTCCTTCCTTACCTGAACTAGCTAAATTACCTTACCCTATTAGTGTGTCTCCTGTTTTCTCTCTGTTAGTATGGTAGTTACCTGTACCTAAGTTCTGAATGGTTTACTCTTTGCACTTATCCCATGACCTGTAGCCATCTATCTTGGCTTTTTTAGCGTAATTGTATGCAGAACTCAGATTTATCTTACCTTGTCTCTTGTCTTCCCTGCAGAACTTCATGCTGACTGCAGCTGATCAGTGAAAGTATGCCAACCCCTTAGATACCTTAGGTTACCTGTCCCACCCCTACTCTGTTCCACTCATGTGCTAGGTCATAAGCCTGATGAGACATGCCGGCCAAAATAATCTTTTTATAGTGCTCTTGCTAGAAGGCATTAATCCTCTGGCAGATCCACCTACCAATCACACACACCTGATTCACAGAGTTTCTTAATCTACTCACTCCCAAGATTAATCTCCTGAACTAGGTTCCCCACAGTACCTGTTATGGTTCCTGAATATGAAAACAAATCTCAAAGTGCCCCAAACACTGACTACAAATCTCTTTCCTACCTGTTTACATTTCTAAGTATGGACAGAAAATATAAATATACTGTAGATATATATCTATGGGATACACAACAGGGACCTAGTGAATGAATTATTTATTTTCACTTGTGCTGTTTGACCTTGGGTAAACTCACTTGTGACCTAAGCCACAAGTGTGGTGACAAGGTCAGGTTGACCTTGGGTGAACTCACTTGTGACAAAAGCCACAAGTGAGGTGCCCAAGGTCAAACAGCACTAGTAGAAACATAGAAACACAGAAATTGTCAGCAGCTAAGGACCGCTAAGCCCATCTAGTCTGCCCATAAACTTTGTACTTAATTATAGCTTCTGGCACTCTCTCTGCTTTACATCTATGGATCCCTTATGCCTGTTCCATGCATGTTTAAATCCAAGCACAGTGCTTGCTCCCACCACCTCCTGTGGCAGACCATTCCATGCATCCACCACCCTCTCTGTGAAGAAGAACTTCCTCACATTACCTCTTAACCTGCCACCTTCCAATTTTATGTCATACCTTCTTGTTCTTGTACTCCTCCTGTACTGGAATATGTCCCCTCCCTGCACCTTGTTTTTTTTTTTTATTTACGCTTTATTCTTCATTCGCCTAGCCGCCGACCGCCCGGGACTATCAGCCCGTGCAGCTTCCACCTTCTCCAGAATGGCCTCGAGCCCTCCGGTACCCAGCGGCTTACCCCATGAGCGGAGACTACAGGCGGAAACACCCCCAGACACTATTTTTTTGAACCGGAGGCGGCCTGGAGAGGCTAATTGAAGCCGCGGCGTGCTTCATGTAGGGCAGCCGCCAGCCGTCCATTTTCTGGTTTTTCCGGGGAGGCAGGAACGTGCAATGACGTAATGACATCTGGCCCGCCTCCAAGTCCTCTTAAGTGTCAGTGGCTGTGTGGCTCCGGGCCTCCGCCTGGGGTCGCTAGTGCTCCGATCACTGACCCACCCTCCCCCCTGGAGAAGGAGAGCAGTCCGTAGGGCCTTCGATCCTTCTCCCCAGCGGCCCTCCCACGATCAGGTCCGTTCCGAACCGGGTGCACGGTGTCATGTCACGGAAATCCCACCGCTGCCAGCGGGCCGGCCTCCTCCTGCACCTTGTTTATGCCCTTGAGGTACTTGAATGTTCTACCATGTCCCTCTCTCCTCTCCTCCAGCGAGCGCATATTGAGGTCCCTTAATCTCTCCTCAAAGATGTTGTGGTGCAAGCCCTGTACCATCTTAGTTGCCCTTCTCTGGACCTTCTCCATCCTATTAATGTCCTTTCAAAAGTGTGGTCTCCAGAACTGCACACAGTACTCCATGTAAGGCCTGACCAGGGTTTATATAATGGCATCACTACCTCCCATCTTCTGCTGGTGATACCCCTGCATATGCACCCCAGCATGCCGCTGGTAAAAATAAATAATTTGTTCGATCTGGTCCCTGTTGTGTATTTCAATTATGCAATAGGGATCTCTTAGGACTGTGTACGGAAATTTGTTTTAAACTGTTTGTGTAATTTCTTTATGTAAATTTGCAGGGCCTTGATTTTCCCCAGTGCAGCTCCACTTAGCATAATGGCTGCTAGGCAGTTGCTAGGGATGCCATTACATCCTAAGGCCCCTAACTAATGCAATGTGTGTTTTCACTAGTTATATGAGTCTGTGTATAAACAATTATGGTAGACAAATAGTGGCAGATCTAAGCGAGAGAGGAGGAAAGCATTAAGTTCTCCTCAGTAGTTGCAGTCAGTTTAATTTACTTTGCATGCATTTTTTTTTTTACTTTTTATTTTATTTGAAACAAATGAAGCAGACTCTTGAGCAGCAAGAGGGAAGACAGTGTTCAAAATCAAGGGAGATCTGTTAGGAAGGATAGTGAGCAGTAAGACAGTGTGAGACAATGAGCGCTACTGTAACATGCAGCCCTTACTCAGCATGTCAGAGACAAACAAATTGCATTAACTGATTTTTTGGAGTGGGAGTACCATCTTAGATTTAACAGTGCAGCACAGCTAAAGGAGGCATGGGTAGTGGGAGTGAGCAGAGTGGGACCAGTCTGGGGGGTTCAGGATTTCATGTGAATTCAGCAGGGAGGTAGGAAGACAAAAAATGCTATGGCTGGCCAGAGACAAAAGACTGAACTGTCAGTAGTTGTGGAGAAACACTTATTTTTTTTTAAAGGTACTGTTTTTGTATTTGGAGTGCAGCTTAAAAAGGGATCAAAGGAATCACATACATGAGGGCTGAAGTGGGTAGAGGGAGCAAGAAAATGTATAGTGAGTAGTGTAGTTTAAATCTGAAACAAACAAAAACAAAGGAGATGAGAACGTGTTTTATTTTGCTGTGTGTGGGCTGTTGTTGAAAGTTCAAGGAAAGTGAGCTGGGTGCTGCGGCTAAAAAATGTACTGGAACCAAGTGGGAGTGAGGAGAGTGAAGCAGAAGTTCAGTGAGTGAGCAGCTGTGGCTTCAGGAAGGAGCGAGTTAGAGAAGAAACAGAGCTTAGCTGATCACTTGTTTGAAGGACAACTGTTCTCTTTGGAGTACTTGCGAAAATGAAACTGAAAGAGGTAGTGCCAGCTGGCCGATGAGGAGGGTATGGTTTACTGATGGCGATTTTACTGAATGTAGAAATCTGTGATGACAAGTTTGCTATATGTATAAATCTAAGATTTTAGATTTATACATAAATTAGCTCAGATAAGCAGATTTATACAATGGATTTTGAGTGCATGCCTATTGCAAAATAGATAGATAGATAGATAGATAGATAGATAGATAGATAGATAGATAGACAGACAGACAGACAGACAGACAGATATAGACAGAGATACATATCTGTATGATTACTCCCATTCCAAGTGTCCCTTATCCCTTCTTCTGTGGGGTTCTTCTCCTTGAGGCACCATCCAGTGTTCGTCATTAGTAACTTCTCTTTTGCATGGTCTCTGTTCTTTCAGCCTCCAAATAGGTCTCTGTGTCTTTGATGGCTCTGTCTAGAGGGGTCTGTTCATGCCAACTCACAGTCATGTACTCGATCAGGCAAAATGTTTTGATATTGATCCATCACTATTAGGTCCACAGTGTTTTCTTTGCCTCTGGCTTTATCTACTGGGTAACCAAGTCTTTTAATTTTTCTGCCACCATTCTGGGCTGGGCCCCCTTCCTTCATGTTCAGTGTTAGAAATTTCTACTAGTAGGTCACACCAGCACTACCAAGGATAGCCATCTTTATCTCACTGTAGTCTCTGGCTGCATTGTCAATGAGGGTCCTGTACAGTCAGTTACTTTATTTAAAAACTGATAAATGGGAAAGGCACACTGAGGCAAGGTTCATTTCCAGATGTGACCCAGGGGAGAGGGGAGAGGGAAACACCATGCAAATGCAATAGAATTAAAATACAATATTAAAATACAATATTACAAATACAACAATACAAATAAGTTGGTGACCTGAGCTTCTCCAGTCACGTATGGCTTAATACAGGTAGCCTAGCTTTCTCACAGGCAGGCAGCTGTACTGTGGGCTCATTCAAAAGTGATGAAGTAGGCCACTTATTACACATCAGCAGTGTCAGTGGCTCAGGAGGTAGCACACTCGCCTTTGAGGCTGGGCAGTCAGAGGGCTGTGGGTTCTGTTCCCACATCTGGCACTTGGGTTAATATCCCAGTACTGACACTGTAGTGCAGCATGAGAAGGGTGCTGCACTTCTGAGGTGCCGTCTTTCGGATGAGACGTTAAACCGAGGTACTATCTGCCTGGATTGGTGGTAGTTCAGGTGGATGTTAAAGATCCCATGGCACTTATCGAAAAGAGTAGGGGATTTTCCCCAGTGTCCTGGCCAAATTTCCCTCATTCACTAAAAATACCACCAACAGCTTTATCTGGTTCAAGGTCAGTTGGCATTCATCTGTATCCCCCTCCCCCGGGTCATGCCTGAAAATAGGCAGGATTTGTCTAGTGCACTTACCCGGTCAACAAAAACTAAATAAAAAAAATTAATAAATAAATAAAAATTATTGGGGTATGTGTGATTTTTGTATTTCTTTGAAATCTGACTTTGCTGCCAATATCCATTATGGTCAAACCTTGCCTGAGTGTTACTGTGTTGAGGCTGCTGTCTTTTTAGACTCCAGTAGTATATTCCTTCCCCTATCATCGGCCAGCTATAGCCAGAGTAACTTCACCCCTCCCTCTCTGCAAATGATCTGTCTTCCAATACTTTGATAACATCTCTTATGTACATTTCCACCCCTTCCACTTTAGTTGCTTTTATTTCTCTTCTAAATAGATTATAGCTCAGGGCAGTGTGATTCCAGCCATTCTCATAAGTGGCCCAAATATCATTGATTGCAATGATGTCATCTTTCTCAGTTTTTTTCTATAAAATGCTTTCTATAGAATAGCATTCCAAATTCTGCAGTTTCATTAGTAGACTGTGCGTCCTTATCCCTGAACACACTCAGAAGGCTCACACGGATCCTGGGCCTCATTTTATCTGTGGCAGGGTGAAAAGCATACATTTTCTTGATATGCTATTAGGGATAGGAGAGACATTTTGCATGGTTAGCATAGGAATACTAGAAATAAAAGTTATGACTAGTACTTAGTTTTTTTTTAAATTGTAGATAGGTGTACATTATATTTGTAATAAGGGTCACAGAGGGGAAACACTAATTACTTATTTCTCAATTAAAGGGAGTTTTTATAAGTTCAGTTGAAGGTTTTTAGTGAAGGGAAAATGACATCCATTTGTAAGAAGATAGAGTGATTTGGCTACCATTTTGCATCCTTGTTGAGAAACAAGATCCAAACAAGATCAGAAGCAGCTCAAAAACTGAAGCACATAGGACAAATAGTGAAACAGCAAATTAACTGGTGAACAGCAACTAAAACAAGTAGGCAAATTTACATAACAAATAATCCTAACAACAAACAAAGCAAAGGATGCAATAGGAATGCAGATACAGATCAAAACACTCTGCACAACATATTTTTTGTAAATGTTGATTGCAATTGTCCTTTAAATAGCTAGAGCTAAGTGTGTGCTTGGATTTCCCATGTGATATGTGAGACTGAGTTGAAAGCCAGTAAGCTTCAATCTGCCACGTGATTCGTGTCTCTCAGCTGGACTTCAATGTATTTTATTAGGTTGGAGATGAGTCACAAGAAAGTTGCAATATTACTGTTGCTGTGTTTCAAGTAAGTAGGTGGATATTTATTACTATTTAGAGTAATTATGAAGAACATTTGGTGATTTTTAGTGTTGTATGTTCATATGTTTCTGTTAATGTGTATATTTGCCATTTTTGAATATTTTCTTGTGTTTTTAATAAGGGCCCAGTTTTATCAAGCATTTGTCAATGGCGAATGTTTCCCTGCATGGTGAATGTGGCAGGGCTGTATTGTGTTATTCAAATCACAACTTAAGGTTAGTAACCAGTGTTCCAGGTGGCACTGGCAAGCTGGAATCAGGCACCGTCCCACCCTAGAAGAGACAGACATTTTCTAGGATGCACATACCTCATCTCCCTGCCAGATATCAATCAATCAATTAATCAATCAGTATTTTTTTCAATCAATCAATATTTTATTCATCATCAAAGTATGAATGAACGGGATGCTCAGCTGAGCATAGCTCATGTTCAGTGAGGTCCTACATAGTGCTCAAGGTACAAGTTTAACATGGACATGAGAGCTCCAATCTTTAAGGCCTATCCCTGAACCTGGATCACTGATATCATAAGCGGCAGCCCCCTGCCACTGTGCTGGTGGACTGGCATGGAGTGTGAGATTCACAGTTGTTGGAACGCTATAATAGTTGAGTTCAGCTGATGCTAAATGTCAGTGTTTTGCAGAAAACTGTAAAACCACTTTATTCATAGTTTAAAGAACTTCCCCTTCCCCTCTCCAACCCACCGGCTGCACCCAACACACAGTGAGAGGCAAACTTCAGCCAGAAACACTAACCCCACCCTGCCCTTGATGTGTCTTGCAGAAAAAAGGAGGTTACAGCTTTATAAGTTTGTACAATTGGGTTAACTAGATCCTGTCATGCCTGCCCATAAAAGAGGTCTGTCTCCATTTTTCTTACATTTTGCAGTGATGTGTAGAATAAGGACATCATATAAACCTGTTTATTAGATACATCAGATTAATTTAATCGCCTCTAAGTAGGCTTAAAATGTTTCAATATAAATCAATAAAGGTTGATATACATCAGTTTCACTAAACACGGACAAACCAAGGGAAAAAAATCCATCGATAGTAATTTTTTTTTGTTATGAATTAATCCATCATGACAGTGCCTTACAAACTCCACAATCTGAGAGAAGGGACTACCAAACCCACTCCCCTATGTCCAACACTACTGCATAAGGCTGTAATAAACAAGTAACACTCAGCAGGTATTCCCCATAGAAGTTCTATCTCCCCCTCAGAAAAAAACACACAGACGGGCAAGGTATGATGGACTTTCATGTTTTTCCATATTAGGTAGTCATGCTTCTGATAGACATGTTTCTTTTTTGAGACAGACTAAAAGTGCAAAGTGTCTGAAACTAAACTGTTTTTCCCCTTTGTATGCTCTCTGAACTTCGTTATTTTTCAATGTGCACATGTGCAGTAATTCAACATTTTCCTGAAATTGCCTGACACAGTCAAATGTTGCCATTTGTAAATGGTAACGTACAAAAAAATAAAGCAAATGAATAATGAAAATTGATTCTAGTGAAATTCCCAAAAGCTGGCTTTGTGCATATCTTGGTAACAGTTCACAGCAAGGAGCTGGCAGGACCTCGGAGTTTTCCAGAGATTGAATTTTGTCTGAAAGCATGGTTCGGGCTTGATAGCACTGTAAAACATACAAAACAGCTCAGCTGTCCCTCAGAAGCCGTTTGTCCTATGTGAAGAGAGTGAAGCAGCACAGTCTATATTAAGATTCTAAAGCAAGAATTCCTAGCATACTATGTTGCTTGGTGAATCGCAAACCTTATGCATGTGGTATTGTACATACAGCATAATGAATTTCAGTACCTGTAAACCCCCAAGGTTTTTTCTCACTATTTATTGCTATTTTGAGATGTGTTTTTGACCATTCTAAATCCTCAACGTTTGTGAAAATTAAAATTGCTACAAATCAAAAGAAATGATTAAAAGCACATAATTTGTGCATCAGTGTCAGTTTTCATTTAAAAAAATCAAGGAAAAAAGGCATAACAATAAAAATCAATATTTCCCCTCGAAATTGTGAAAAAATAAAAATTGATTTCTACCAACCCTACCTATAAACCATAATCCATAACTAGTAATAGCATGTGATTTGTCATCCTTTAAACTGGATGATTAGTCAGTGTTAACCTGGTGAAAACGTTACTCTATACACACTTATTTTGCTTGTAGAGTACAGGGTTGTATAAGTCCATGAATTCCAGTATAACCCAGAGGCAAAACACCTCCCCCAAAAACTGTCAACTTGCATACACTGACACCGTGCGTGCTTGGACTGGATGAAAGACAATGGCACAGACAAGCAAATGAGGTACGGGGAGAGAAGCCAGCACACAACAAAGGAGCAGGGTGGGGAACAAATGGGGAGGAAGCACAGCCAAGGGGAGAACGGGAAGGTGGGGGAAACAGAATCAGAGTGGGCGCCAGAGGCGATGAGCAAAAAGCAAGACAAAACAAAAGGGGGTATAGAAGGGAAGACAAACAAACAAAAAAGAGCACAGACAGACCAGCCACACATGCAGCCACAGGATCCAGCAGCACTGGAAACCACAGATGACTTATGATGAAACAAAGTTAAATATCTAAAGGGGATAGGACAGTAGTTTGCAATAATTTAGGTAATTAATGCCGGTGAAGATCCAACTTCAGGAAGGCTGCACCGGAGAAAACATATAGCTGAAAGCCGAGCTCGGCAGGTGATGTCACACCCAGAAGCATCGGCATGTAAACACAGTGGTGGTTGGAGATAGTGATGAAAAGCCCCATAAAGGACAAAACGGGACAGAAAGGCAGTCAAATGAGGTATGGGGGAGAGAAGACAGCACACAACAAAGGACCGGGGGGGGGAGGGGCACAACAAGTGAAAAGAAATTAAATTGTTTTTCATCTGCTTGATGTTCTCAGTGCATAGTGAACTGATGTACATAAAGCCACTCAGCTGCTTGCTGGTTGGCTTTATGCAAATGAAAGTACTGAAGTGCTCTTTCATTGGAGTGTTTCAGTCCTTTCAAGTACACAACGTTTACAACCGTGAAACTGTGACCACTGTCATACACTGCTTGCGTGGTAATTGGTCTGTCAGGGATGAGCCCAATGTAGATTGCTGTGCATTGGGCTGGTCTGTGACACATCTCTGAAATGCCATTCTCTTAAGCAAACCAAAGCAAAATAATTCTTGTGCATGCAAAAGGAAACATAAGAAAGACGTGTTTGATGCAAGGTGCCTGCCCCAAATTGGTATGACACAAGTGGCACCTTGCATCAAACTTTTCAGCAATCCTGATTTTCAAACACAGGCTGCGTTGAAAACAGGATGCCTTGTACCTCCCTTGTGACAGAAGTGCCCTTGCACCAGGTCACAAGGGGGCTTGCACCATTTGTAATTCTGGAAGCCCTGCTGTGGGTGCAACAGGGGGCTCAGGTTAAACCAGCCCAGACGTGGTCTAAGGGTCATGCTTCACTGCCAGACACTGTGGCAGTTGGGGGACCTGCAAGTAGGGGCTGAGATCAGAAGGAGCATGGGGGTATCCTAGGGAGTAATGGGGGACAGGAGAAATGACAGACTGATGATGTGGCACTTCACAAGGTGTCATTTGTAATGCCAGTAAGCCAATCAGATGGGACTGCTTCATGGTGGGTTGGCAGGAATGGACACTGACATGGCTCCAGGTGGGCTGTGCCCTGGCAACTGCCCCCTAGGTGCAATGAATCCAAACCCTGTAGGTGGGACTCTGTGGCTGCAGGTTGAGGGCCGCCAGTGGTGGAGGGGAATATTCTCTGGACACTGCAATAGTCCCTTAGTACCCACCTTCCCACATTGTGGCAGGCTGCCTCCTGCCTACAGGGTTGAGAGTTGTTACACCTATGAGGCAGGTGCCAGAGCTGTGTCTCCATGGAGCCATGTCACTGTCCATCCTTGCCAACCCCCACAAAGTGATCTGATGCAACTGGCTGTGTGGCTTTTCAAATGGCACCCCCATTGGGTGCTATATCACAAGACTGTCATTGCTGCTGTCTCCCTGATGCCCCCTAGGACACCCCTCTGGTCCTTCTGCTCTAGCCCCCTGCTGATATGAATATTCACCTCCCATCCCCTCACCCTCATGTCTCCTCTAGTGTTGTGCTGGGCAGGGGGGTGCCAGATACTTGCATCAATCAATGCAGGTGTGCCATATGTTTGGCACAAGCTTATGACTGCGACAACTCCTGGGTCTTTTATGCAGGGACCTCCCTTTTATAAAATTGGGCACAGGGTCCCTGATGCACCCAGAGTTTGCCACAGCCATAGAGTGATGCAACTTGTGTTGCTGTAAGGGGTCTTTTAAACTTGAGCCCTAGGTCTTTAAAGCAGAAATGCAATGAAAAAGGATTTTCCAAAAAGCTATTTTCAGTTACGGTTAGTAAAAGTGTTAGCATACTTGTGAAATCTACATTTCTAGGTACCTCATATGCTGCACACCTTAATTTTGTTTATTTCCTCAATGCCATATACGCTGTGCTGTTTCTATGTCAAAAGTTTTTACCATCTTTTTTCTTGAGCAAATTAAAAAACTTATAAAACACTTAAATTTTGGTGGAACTAGGAAATGGTAGTAACAAATAAAACTGGTCGGAACTGTGGTCTTTCCAGGGATGGAGATGGTTGTCTGACCTTTCACCTCCATGGAGATCCAGCCTTAATCCACTCCATCTTGCCTCATATTAACAATTTTCAGCAGCAAAAGACTTTGCCTTATCAACCTGATGTGTGCTCCAATGTAATCCACCCACGCTCAAACAAAAATAACCTTCAAGTCAGTGAAAGAAAATGTCAAGGGAGACAGGCCTACAGACCAACAGTGCTACATCACCATGAGAAAGAGATCAGCCAATTCCACTGACTTACTGCAGCCTGCGGGCACGACTACTTCCCTGCCAAAAGTCTCCCTTGAGCAGCTTCTGTATGAACTGAAAAATGAGTTCAGAGCAGGATTTAGAAACATGTCATCTTTGTTTTCACATATGCAGCATATGGTGAAACAACTTGGAGAGACCTCTAACTCCCATGGCAAACAACTGGATGAACTCGAGGGCTGCTTGAATGATCAAGAGAAGAGGAATTAAGACCCTGCAGCACAGCTGCTGACAGCACAAGAAGCAATAAGTCATGATCAGGTTTATTAACATCTGTATAAAATCATTATTACATCACAAATACATACATATATCTTATTCTATCAGCAATAAAAGCTCATCAACATTTCATAATATACATCCACAAACACCAGTGCAGGGGATCTAATATATACAATCCATCTTAGTATAGATTGAACATTAATAGCATTAAAGGTAAGCAATAAAGGAAATGAACAATACCTTGTACAATCATGAGAACAGGGGGCAGAGAAATAATGTGTGGGTGATTGGAGTCCCAGAGGGTACCGAGGTCTGTGACACCATATCTTTTCTGAATATTTGACTGCCATCAGTCCTCACCCTGCAAGCAGTAACAGTGCTTGAAGTTCAGAGATCACACCTCTCACTGGGTGAGAAACTTGAATCCTCAGAAAACTAAGGCTTTTCCTCATGAAGTTCCTCCAATACCCTAACCACCAGAAGGTACTGCAGGCTGCTCAATGGAAAATACAGATCCAGGCAGAGAACCAGCTTTTACACTTCTGTATTTGGATTATAGCAGGCATCTCCAAGCTATCAGCAAAAGAGCAAGGTAGTCTCCTGGGTACCATCCCAGTGCTGTAACAGCTGTTCAATATAGAGATAAGGTTGAGGGCCAGCCTGGACTCAAACTTGTGAGGAAGTATGCAGAAAACCAGCCAACTCCCAAGCAAATATCTTTTATTTTATTTTATTTTATTGAATGTTGCACATAGATCTTCATGTCCTGGACAAGGACCCCCAAATTTTCGGCCTCTATATGGGCTTCCTCAGGGTGACATGATATACCTAGTTGCATAGTTAAACAAAAATAAACATCTATTAAAATATCTGTATTTTAGGGTACTACTGCCATTTGCACCCTTGTCCACATATATAAAGTTTACAAATACAACACATACAATCAACAGAGCTACCAAGGGAACAGGCAGGTGGCAGGACAAGAAGGAAGAGGAGGGAGAGGAGGAGAAAACCAAGGGAAAGGAGAAAGGGGCTATAGGGACCAGTAGAAAAGTTGCAGGCAGTCTTTAACTTGGGTAAAAGAATGATTACAGTAACTGAAATGACAGTTCTAAGCAGATGACTTTCATTTGCACTGATACAACATACACAGAATTTTCAGACCAGGTATGATCTTCAGAAATTCTTTAGATCAGTATGATTAAAAGAACAATTCTACCTAGAACATAAAGGAGACCCTGAAGTCAGAGACCTTAAGAAAACTCTGAAATCAAAATCCACATACACACCTCCCAAAGAGAGTAATCAACAAGCTGAGGCCTTCAGAACACAAGTTTCAAATGAAGTTGGGGACAGCTGCATTCTAATGAATGCTCTTTGTCAATCCTTGATCCAATTATATCATGTAACTTGTTCTCTATCATGGTAGATACTATCCTACTGTCTTTGTAATTGTATTTCTGTTGATTACTTTTTTTTGTAATTACTTCCGGAGCACCCCTGAAACCGGGATTCACCCAAGCCCAGTGGATACCCAGTCAACAAAATTCAATAAATAAATATAAAAACACAGTGAAATATAACCTCACCAGGCATTTGAATGAAGCACTTAGAAATACTAACAAAAACATTGTGACTAAGCAAGTAGACAAAGTGGCTGGCATTGTCATCATGGATGTGGAACAATACAGGGAAATGTGTTTGAACTTGTTAAAAGATGGGAATAATTATACCCAACTAGCCTGAGTCCCAATGTTAAGAACAGGGGAAAACATTAAAGACATTTTAGCAGAAACTCTGGACTTAAAACAGATAGAAGCATGGGAAGCAGACCTTTTAAAAGTAAAACCTCCTATCAAACCTATTTTTATGGGCTCCCTAAAATCCAAATGTCTCTTGAAAAACTGCCCGGAAGACCCATAGTTTCAGTATCAGATCTGTACAAGAGCCCCTATCTTCCTTTGTCAACCATTTTGCACAGCCATAGGTGAAAAAAATGACAAGCTAACACAAGGTTTCTAGGGATGTAATCAACTGCATAGAAAAAGAAAACAATAAGGGTGACTTTGAATGGATTATACTTGTAACAATGGATGTAAAAGACAAGTTTACGTGCATACCTCATGAAGATGGGCTTTCCAGCCTAGCCTCTGCATTGCAGAGACAAGAGGAGAGCATCAAAAGGTCACCTGAACTCCTTGTGAAGCTGGTGAGACTGTTTCCTTATGAAAATTATTTTTGGCAACACTTTTTACACACAGCTCAGATGAATGGCTATGGGGAGCACTATAACTCCAACATATTCCAACTTATACATATAACTTTTTGAAGAACAGTTTAAATAAAGTCCATTGTACAATCCTTCCCATTAGCACATTAAATAATTCAAAAGACACATTGATGGTTTACTGTTTTTTTTTTCCCGAAGAGACACAGACGAAAGCCTAAAAGCATCCATGAATACTTTAATTCTGCCACCACACATTTGGAGTTTACACTTCAGTATAGTAAACATGAGATTCCATTTCTAGACATGTTACTACACAAGGTAAAAACAGGATTGAGACACGGCTTTACAGAAAACCAACTGACTGTAACACACTTTTGAAGACCATGTGCTTCCATCCAACTCACCTAAAGGATAACATTCCATACTCACAGATGCTCCACATTATGAGAAACTGCAGTGTAGATGATGTCGGGGAATATGAAATCACTGAGATGGACAACTATTTATAGAAAAAGATTATCCACCACAAACAGCAAAGAGAGTGATCACAAAGACAAAAAGGTAAGACAGGAATGAAATCATCAGAGGAAAGCAGAACCAAGAGAAAGACACACCAAACAGGATAGTAGCTACCCTGGAGTTCTCAGCAAAAAGTAGAGGCATTGATTAAGTGATCAATAGGAACTGTGAAATGTTGGGGGGTGTGGGTATACAGGAGTTTAAAGAAATACCTATTCTGGCCTCCAAAAAGACCAGAACAATGAAAGATTGACTAGTCCACACAGACCACTACAACCACTGGCCAACATCTGCTCTTAGACCCATTAACACCAGAGATGTCAGCTTGTAGGTGATGTCATTGCAGCAACACAAGCAAAAATAGTTCATAGAAAACCCACAGACAAATAAGAAGTTCTGGATTAAAGAACACATAACCTGTGATACAAACCATGTGGTGTATCTGCTCTTGTGCCCATGTAGGGAAATGTACAGTATGTAGGCAAAACTGCATGACCCCTTAAAATCAGAATAGGGAAACACAAAAGCAACATAGGGAATAAAAATGAAAATTCATCAGTTGCCACATATTTTAATGGGCAGGACATAATGTTGCATCACACTAGATTTGGAGCATAGAAATGATACCTAAACCAAACCAGGGAGATGACTGGGAAAAACATTTAAGCAAGAGGGAAAAGTTCTGGATTTTTATACTGGGCACATTAGAACAGGACACAGTCATGAATGAAGACAAGGAATGATAGGCTTTCTGGTACATAACAAATGACATTTGACTGACCTGTACTGCTGAAATGTTTGATGTATTTACCTATCTCTCCAGACCTACTTTGTTTTACTCTTGATATTGTTATCCCCAAAGATATTTCTGTAAATTGTCGTGTTTTGTTGTTGTATTGTACTGTATCCTCCCAGGTCGTGTCTGAAAATAGTCATGGTTATGGCTAGTGCACCTACCCGGTAAACAAAAACTAAAAAAATAAAATAAATGAATAAATGATGTCCCTAAATTAAATTTATTCTCGATCTTGGTGTTTTGCCAAAATAAATACACACACCTTCAAACATTGTAGATGTTAACAAAATAATGTTGTGGTGCTAGGCTGGTATCAAATAAAGTGTAATATAAACTAGACACTTTTAGTTATGATCTACTTAACATTACATCCATTTTTTCTCCACCCCCCCCACCCCCCAACCTCTCCAACTTGGACAAACAAAGGTGAGAATAAGGAACTGCATATCCTTGAGCTTGATAGGTATGAACAATAAAATGGTTTCTAAAAGAATTCCCACATTTTTCCTGTTAAGACTTGTGGACTAAGAAATCCCTCTCAGCTGCTGGCACTTGTTTATGGCACTTACTCATCCCATACACTTTCCTCTTGCAGACCAGCTGCCCCTGCTTATACCTTTATCCTATTAAGACTTGTGGACTAAGAAATCCCTCACAGTTGATGGCATTTGTTCCACATGACCAATTATGTGCATGCTTAGTGAACTTTAAAAGCAGACTGCAAAAAATGCTCAGTACACCTAAGAAAAGATCATGGAGCCAGCATGCTGATTGTAGGTATATGCACTTGCCTCACACTGCTGCACTTACTGACTGCACAGACCAGGGAATGCCTCACTGCTCTGTCGTCTCTTCCCTTTTGGCAAATAGATTTATGAATAAAAGTCAATAAAGAAAATATCAGAGAAATTCTAAATGAAGAAAGAAAAAAGTGAGCTTTTTTTAACACAGTGAAGCAGACAGCACTGTTCACTTTGCCAAAGTTTAGAGAGTAACAACTGATCCCATTAGAAGTACATGAGAGAGCAGGAGTTGTAAAAGGCTAAAACAAGTTTCCTGTATGTCTCTTTGCATCTGGAGGTTAAGAATGAATATATATAAGGCTAGAAAAACATAGGAATAATAACTCCAATGATGTAAGGAGAGCAGGATGAACATTTTGCAGAATGCTATGTGACACATTTGAAATACAATGAGATTTTTTATTTAAAAAAATGTAAACTGAATGGATTCTAATTATTAAAATAATATTCCACTCTTGGTTCCAGTCTGGAACATTGCAGCTAAAAACATCGGGGACATAATATTGCAGGCATCACATCGCCACCTGCAATATTGTGGTGCAAAAACATTGGCGGACACAACAGCGAAGGTGGGCAGCAGGCAGTACAATGTAAATCAACCCTGATGTCCAGTAGGTCACCCACACCACCTGCCAATGGCTCCAGTAATAGGAACTGTACCAACCCTCCCAACCGCCAACCGACTGCCGCCATTGCCGGTACCATTGACACGGACTGTATATTATGGCACAATAGCTGTGGTGTCTAGTGGACCCCCTTTCTGGCCGGTATCTCCCCACCACCCTGCTCCCACCCCCACCCTGTGCAGGCTACCAGCAGCAGGGTGGTGGGGAGCTACCAGCCGGGGGGTCCACTAGACACCACAGCTATTTTGCCATAATATACAGTCCGTGGAATGGTGCCAGCTAGATAGCGACAGTGAGTTGGCAGTTGGGGAGGTTGGTACATTTCCTATTACTGGAGCCATCGTGAGTAAGGGGTAGTGACTTGCTGGACAACCGGACTGTTTACATTGTACTGCCCCCACTCCTCTGTGTTGTGTCCGTGATGTTTTTGCACCCATGATATTGCAGGTGGTGATGCGATGTCATGTCGCTATGTCATGTTTAACCACGATGTTCCAGACCAGAACCAGATTTTATTTTATTTTCTGATATATTAATACAGTGCATAATCAATAACCACCGGTGGATGCAAGGTTACACACAGCATCGTTCACTTAATAAACAATGTACAGAGATGTTTATCACAGAAAAAAAGGATTGGGAATAAATAAATTTCTCAACAGATTTCTTGATTTGGGTCTGTTATAGAACAAAATGTGTGTGAACACAATCCTGAATCTCTTTAGCAAACAAGATCCTAACCTTATCCCATGTTGGAAAGAAAATGTGATTATACAAGAAACTAAGGAACAGCTACTTCCATTCCCATACTGGGAAGGGCATTGTTATTGATGGTTCTTTCCAATTCTTAAGTATAAGCCTTTTAACAGCCATTGAATTGGCTTTAATAATAGTAATTTGTTTCATACTGTGTTGTGAACCACTGTACATTTCCAAAACTGTATGTCTACAATCATAGGACTCATCTAATTTATAGCCTATCAGTTGCAAATACATAAAGGATTGGGTCCACCATGTTCTGCTCAGTTGACAATTCCAGAATAGATGCAGCATATCCATATCCTGCTGTCCACTGTGCCAACAACTTAGGGCAACATTTGAATTTAGCGTAGGCAATCTGTATGGGGTATAATAAGCCCTATTTAGTATTTTAAATTGTATCAATTTTTCCCTTGATAGTTTGTAATCCTGGATTGATTTATAAGCTTGTGTCCATTGTGCTTCTCTACATGAGTAGTTAAATTCTGCTTCCCATAGATTTTCTATAAATGTTTTGTGTGGAGTCTGCTAATAAATTAACTGCCCATTGAAATTAATTTGTACCGGGTCATAATGTCATACGCTTAATACGGTACGGCATTATGGCAAATCCCTGACCTGTGCGCTCTCCAAGGTGGACCCCCCTGGAGTAAGAATCTTTAGGTGGAAGGGTTCAGGGGTGCAGACCCCCATAACGGAGGTTGTGGGTGGCAGAGTTCCCCCACAGAAAAAAAGATAGCCTTGAATCGCACAACAGTACTGAAAATGTATATATTGCCTGTTTTTGTTCATCTTAATCTGTATATGTCCTCCTCCACCCCCTGTAACCGACGTGGAGCCTTTGCAAAAGAGTCTGTGACTCAAAGGTTTGTAATTCCGATTATATTCAATAAACAATAAACTCTATTCTGCCACATGGCATTCTGCCGTGTGACATATTGGCTACATGTCAAAATAATTTAAGCTTTTTATTATTACTCTTGAGCAGTACATTTTGAATTTACCCTTCTATTTTTTTATTATTACTGGGTGCTGTTTCCCATCTTTTAAAATCTTTTTTATATAAGCTACACAATTGATAATAATAAATTTTACCCCATCTTCCAGTTCATACTTATTTTTGGCCTCTGCCCAGGAAATTAGTTTATCTTTATTTATTATAATGCCCCATATGTGAATTCCCTTTCCTTTTCACTGTTTATTTTTTAGTTTTTCCCCATTCAACATATAATTGGGGATTTTCCCAAATTCTCGTCCTTGGGGAATGCTTTAATAACCATTTAGTTTTTTCACAAAATTTGCAAATTGTTCTGGCCATACCCTTAATTATAGTGCATTGAGAATATATATTTTTGTTAGCTGCATAAAAAATAGTTTTGACATCATATGATTGTTGTGTTATATAAGTAATTAATGTGTTAATTATGGTTATCTATTCTAGATCCACCTGAGACCATTTTATTAGAATTGGTATGTAGGCTGTATAATGTTTCAGATATCGGGGCATGTCAAACCCCCTGACTTCTTAGGTAGACATAGCTTATTCCATGCTGTTCGTGGAGATTTGTAATTCCAGTTGAATTGTGAAAAAATTTTATTAATTTTGCAAAACCACTCTTTTGGTATAACAGTAACTGTTAAATGTAGCCTATAAGAAAGCGAAGGCATGGCTAACATTTTTATAACTTGAATTTTTTCCCATAAAGTCATGGGGATATGACTCAACCCCTGCAATTTGTCCTGTAAACCACTTATCAGATTATTAAAGTTCAGGGCGTAGTAATCCTAGATTGAATTTGAGATATCTATTCCCAAGTATCACATTTATTTTTGTTTTACCTTAGCATTAAAGCTGTTTTTTATCTTTGATATTTGACTTGAACCAAAAATTATGACTTCTGATTTTGCTTCATTTATTCTATATCCCAAGATTTTAGAAAATCTATTGATAACTTTTTTCATTTCTGCTAAACTTTCTATAGGGTTTTGTAAAGTAAGTAGCAAATTGTCTGCATATGCATTAACTTTTAGTTCTTCATTTTTTATCTTAATAGCATTAATTTTGTCATATTCTCTTATTTCATTAAGCAAGATTTCTAAAACCAATACAAATAGAGGCAGAGAAAGGGGGCAACCCTGTCTAACCCCTCTTTTTAAACTGAAAAAGTCAGTGTATGAGTTATTAATTTTTATGTTAGCCATCTGAGAATTATGCAGTATTCATATATAATTAATAAATTGCTCTGGAATCTTATAACATTCAAGTATCTTGAACAGGTATTCCCATTCCAACATGTCGAACGTTTTAGTTGCATCTAAAGAAAGGAAGATAGCTTCTGTCTGGGATTTTTGTAAGTATTCAGTTAAGAATTGAATTTTGTATAAGCCTGTCTGAATCCATCTCCTGGGAATAAATCTGGATTGATCTTTGTGAATAAAATGTTCAACTGTGGTAATAATCTATTATTTATTATTTTTGTGTATATCTTGTAATCAATATTTAAAATTGCAATTGGTCTATAGTTTTCCATCCTTTTTGGATCTTTTTCTGGTTTTGGAATTAAAGCTGTATATGCCTGATTAAATGTAAAAGATAGGTGGTCCTCTTCCTGAATCTGATTGAATTAAGCAATAAGGTATGTACAGGGGTTAGATTAACAGTCTGTTAATCACCCCTTGGGGTGTAATGTGTCACGAGGCGCAGCCAAGTGCCATATTACCAAGGGGTGATTATGACTGTTAATCTAACCCTGTACATACTATATATATTATTATAATTGGGATTTTTTTTTAATCACATTTTTCATTTGTGTGGCACATTTCATCCAAAAATGCCCATTTTACAGTTAAATAGTCCTTCCACCCAATTTGAATCATGCCGTCATTCTGTCTGCTGCACTAAAGTGTCTGAGCACTGGGAGGAAGGGTAAAGATGTCCAGCTCTGCATAGGAATGGGTACTCACTTCTATAACAGTGAGCTTATCTGGGGGTGACACGCAGTAAAACACATTTTTTATTTAAAAACAAACACCTGATGTTTCGAATGGTAGCACAATAGTAGAGGTTCACCAAAACAAGGAAGTGTGCACATACCGTACTAGTATTGTATACAATTTAAAATCACAGTTGGACAACTGCCTTAGCAGTAAAACCATCAGCTCCTCAAACAAAAACGGCTTACCACAACATCAGTTCACTTGCATCATTCATTTAATGATTTATTTACAAACAGCAGCAGCATTTAGACAGAGAAAAGGACGGGCTCCGATAAATGCAGCTGTAAACTGTAAAACGTGGTTTGGTAAGTCACGTGACGTGCTAGACAGCCGGTGGGGCAGGTTTCTGAAAAAGTCTGTAAAGGTGTCTTACAATTAAGAGCTGCATTTAACTGAGCTGGTCTTTTCTCTTCGTGCTGCTGCTGTTTTTAAATTAACCACTGAATTAATAGGCAAGGGAACTGAGGTCATTGTAAGCCGTTTTTTTTTGAAGGGCTCACAGTTTTACCGCTAAGCAGTTGTGTGATGCGGAAACATCTGATGAGCGAAACCCCCCCAAAAATATAAAAAGAGCCAGAACACTAATCAGCAGCTTTATGCAGTGTGTGGAGGTATTCTCTTTTTTATCCCTAAGATGTGTCATTGATTTGTGGCTCACAGTTTTGTTTAACTCACTTTTTGGGGGGCTACATTGCTAAGAATACAGCATAACGTGACAGCTTCTACTGCGGTATTAATGGACGCTATGGCAATATGGTATGCTGCGCCTCATCACAGTGATTGTGTTTAGGTTCGTTTAACATGCTGTTTTTTTTTTTAAACTGCTGTTCATAGTTTACATGTTACTGTTGTGGGCAGACGTTGTGATGAGCTTGGATAACGTGTACAGCCAGCCATTTAAGAAATTTTATTTTAAACAAGTGCCTGGGACTTTTCTGATAATATGAAAACCTACACTGTATGATCAGACTGTACATGGTAGGTTAATGTGAGTTAGAAAATGGGTAGGGAACAGTCTAGTTTCTGATTGGCTAATGGCACTAACTTGCCGGTCGGGTATCAGACAACAGAGACCGGGAATGAGTCCCAGTCTCTGGCTGCCTGATTACCTCACAATATTACAGGGACGATTGAATGTTCACTTTCAAATAGCCGCCATTTGTTTTGTCTCTGTTAACAAGAGAAAGAGCCTGCCATATTAATTTCAACACAGAAACGGGTAGTGTCTCCCAAAATGTATCACAAGGAGCCACATAGCATGTACCTAGTAACAGCAGCACAAAGTAACCACAGCATCAGCCTGACAGAAAAGCGCCCCCCCACAGTCCTGCAACTGAACTGAACTGCAGTGCAGTGTCAAGAAAAGTAAGCCATTAAAAAAATTACATTTCTCACAGAACTGCTATTTTCTTCTGAAAATTATTTAAAAGTGCTTCACATTTGCCTGCCTCAGATATTCGAGCCACGCGGCTCCGTTCCTTCGCCCACGCGTCTTTCCGTTAAAATGTTCTTTTCCCAAATCTACTTATTTGTTAAAAAAAAACTGCTGCACACTTGCCCTGGCACACAGATTTGAAACATGCTGCCATTCAAAAATTAACCTTCATAAGCATTAGCAGTTTTTATTCACTGTGTTCAGTGATATTACGTGAAAGCTTACAGGATGTTGACAGCGCAAACCCCATGCAACAGTGGGATTATTCTGTACCTTCTCAGCACCTCCACAGCTGTCCACATGTCAGTAGCATTCGTCTCCTGATCTAATTTAAAATGGTAGCACTGCCAAGTAAGGGCGCTCAGTGGAGCCACATAACAAAATAACAATATATAGTAATCTGCCAGTCTTTACAGACTTACTACTCTTTTTTTTTTTTTTTGCCAGCTCTCTCCATTCACCTTCAGACCTTCTGTTCCTCTAAGCAGCTCCAGATGCATGATCGTTCACATGCAGCCTCTCCTGCTCCAACACTGTATGTCTTTTTTGGGGGGAGCTAGGAATGACAAACCACAGTTTGTCACCCAATAAATAAATAAATGAAACTCCATCACCAAGGAGTAAAAAAGAGCACAAGGTGTGCATACAGTATATGTGTGTGTGTGTGTGTGTGTGTGTGTGTGTGTGTGGAACAAATTAAATTGACAGTCTCTGTGCCTGTGTGTTTCTGTTGGAGTTGGGGGAGGGGAGCACGGAGTGAAAATATACTACAGAAAAATAAAGGCGATCAACAGTCTCTGTCAACTTACAAAAGGAGGCAGTTTTTAAGTACAGTCTTCAGACATAACAAAAGTCAACTGCAGGTGGAGGAACTATTTTACTTCAAAACTTACTTTAAATTTATTTTTCATTAACATTTTTTAACTAATTTTTTTTTTTTACAGTACCCATTTTATAAGCGCAATAATACTCTCCAGGATGGGCGGTATTGTGCTACACCAGACCTTTCAGGGGCTATAAGGCCCTCCGCCTGCGGCGTCGGGCCTCATTACGCCCTTGGGCGGTCCGGTATAGCACAATACCGCCCACCCTGTTGGGTATTATTTCTTACTTAATGTTTACCTCTTGGAATTGTGGTAGCCAATCAGAATGGTTGCTATTTCTTTACCTTATAATAATAGTAATTTCAAAAATTGCAACATAACAGATTCCAGAACAATATAATATTCTAGTGTGTAGCCATACAGGCCAGGGCACTTCCCCTTAGTCATATTATGATTGGTACTTGATATTTCTGCCTCTGTAATTTCTCTCAGTAGATCTTCCTGCTCCTGTTGTGTTAACTGTGACATATAAGTGTCTATAATATAGACTCTCTTCTTCATCCATTCTACATTCTGCAGTGTATAATTTCTGATAAAATTCAAAAAAAAGTATTTTTTGATTTGTTTTGTATCTGTTATTGACAGATCATATGATTATTTATGACTGTAATTTGTATTTGGTTTTGTATTGTTTTCAGCCTATTTGCTAATTGTTTACCAATTTTTTCATTATTACTCTTCCAGGGTTTATGTGATAATGGCAAAGCCTAAAGGTGATTACGTTTTTGTGAAGTCAGAGTGCCAAAAATAATTTTGGCACTCTGACTCTCTAACACAACAAAACAGCTCTGGGGATTTACTTTTAATGTTTTATGTGGGGGGGCTGTGCCCTGCACCCCACACAGAGGGTTGCCATCAGCACCCTTGCCTACTTAAGGATTTTCAACTCTGAGGGGGTGCATGTCGGGGACATTAAAAAAAAGGTTCAGGCCGGTTGCAACAAAAACACACTAGCGCCCAGACCTGAACTCAGCACCCTGCCCACCAACACCACCAACCCACTCACCATGCCACAGGGTCAGCTCAGCAACCCATCGTGGCACCACACTTCACATGAGATACTGACAACAGTAAAAATGGAAAGGGACCTGTGGGTAATTATATCAGATGACCTAAAGGTGGGCAAGCAATGTGAGAAGGCAGTAAGGAAGGCTGGGGGGATACTGGGATGCATAAGGAGAGGCATCAATAGTAGAAAACAGGAAGTTGTTATCTCTCTGTACAGACAGTTCTGGAGACCCCATCTCCGCAAAGACATAGACAGAGTGGAGGCTGTTCAGATGAGGGCAACCAAAATGGTGCAGGGTCTTCATTAAAAGACATACGAAGAAAGACTAAAGGAGCTTAATATGTATACCCTTGAGGACAGAAGGGAGAGAGGGGACATGATAGAAACTTTCCAGTACCTCGAGGGAAACAACAAAGTCCAAGAGGGTAGCATCTTTCAGAAAAAGAGATGTGCAAGAACAAGGGGACACAATTTGAAGATAAAGGGGGGACGGCTCAGAGGTAATGTGAGGAAGTATGTTTTCACAGAGAGGGTTGTGGATGCATGGAACAGCCTCCCTGAGGAAGTCCGTGGAGTCAAGAACAGTGGGGGAATTCAAGAATGCATAGGACAGACATAAGGCAGTCCTAGTGGGGGGTAGGAGGAAGTAAGCTGTTGGTTAACTAGGATCTGCAGCTTATCTGTTAGGTAGGAAAATGGGCAGTCTAGGTGGGCCAAGCAGTCCTTATCTGGCATCACATTCTATTGTTTCTATGTTTCTATCCCCTCCAGCCCTGATGACATGCGCCGGGGATTGGGTCACCATTATTGTAGGTGCCCAATCGCTGATGCCCATGTCATAGGCTACCCTCTTCCAGTATCTGCCTGCTTGAGACCAACTTTTCTTAGTGAATTTAATGTCTGATGTTTCTGTTAGTTTCTTTAGTTCTTTATATTCTTCCTCTTTATTCAGAACTCCATTTTTACCTCTATTTCTAAGGTTTTCAGTTTGATTTCTACCACTTTTTGTTTTAACATTCTATCTTTCTTTCTCCATGCTGTTTCAGAGATAATACACCCCATAATGGTGGCTTTTAATGCATCCCAACTGTTTATTATATTGTCCTTTTTTATCTGATCTTCCACTAAAAAGTTCTGAATCTTTAACTTAAGTTTTGTAATGAAGCCCTGTTCCTTGAACATGCTACTATCACATCTCTGGTTATCCTGTTTATTATTCAAATCTACATATAGTTTAACAGCTACTATATTATGGTCTGAGATCAACAATGGTTCAATAGATGCTTCCATAGCCACGCATTTGATTATAAGTTCTCTTGAAATAAAAACATAATCTAGTCTGGCAAATGTCTTATATCTAGCCAACCTATGAGTATAATCTCTTTAATTGTCATGCAGCATATGTCATATGTCTATCAGATTAAATGAACCCAACATGTTGTTCAGTAATCTAGATTTGTGCTTATTCTGCTGTAATGGCTGTAATGATGTATCCACTGTTGTGGCAGACATTGCATTAAAGTATCCTCCAAGTATTATATGAGGGCAATTCCATACACTTAGCAACTTCATTATTTCTGCTAAACTTCCCCATATCTTTTAAAAGTATCATAAACAGAACCCACCACCAATTCTACAGCATAATATTTAATTTTAGACAGGATTATTCTACCCTTTTTATCTGCAATATAATCACAAATGTTCCCCTTGAAACTGGTACTGAAAATTATTGCCACTCCTGCACTTCTCTTTTTTCCACTTATGGAGTATAGTACTTTGTAAATGTAACCCCTGAACCCCTGCCTTTTTGCAAAACAACAGGTGGCATGCTGTTGAAGCTGACAGCAGTACTGGTGGGGACTGGGTTCGTGGAGGACTAGGTTACTCAGCACATGGGGCCTAGGTTTGGCTACTCTGCACAGGGGCACCCGAGTAAATCCGAACACAGGAAGCAATAACTGTAATGTCCAAAACCAGGAATGGGATTCTACAGTGTGGCTTTTATTCACATCCCAAACTGAATGAACAAAGCATAGATGGACACCCACGGGGCTACATTCCTGGTAATGTGGATTAGAGACAACAGAACACTTCTTCACATTTCCAGCCCTCAGGCTCTGAACCCACCAGGCACACAGCCCGGACTTGCACGCAGCTTTGGGTACACAGCCCGACTTGTACACTACTTGGGTTTTCCCCATGGCCCAGCTCCCCCGCTGGCCACTTGATCCATGGTCCATGTGGGAATGAACCAGTTTTCCTATTGGTGGCTCCCCAAACCACCTTTGAGCCTTAGACTCCTAGAGGGAATTTTCCTTCCATCCCACATCTGGGTACTTCCCTCATCACTGGCCAAGTGCATGAGGCAAAGTAGAAATCCACAGAGCAAATCCATAGAGGTGGACCTGGTTATTAAAGATGGGGGGTCTTCCACCTCCAGCTCCCACAATCCATACCCGTCCATTTCTCTGGAAATGAAACAACTTTTTTGTGTAAGCTTGGCAATGTAGATTACTGGGTAGACATATGTCACATCTCCTCTACATGTCTTGACTTCCCCTATGTGCTGGACTTGAACACACTTTTACTTTTGGCTAGCCTATTACTCTAGGCCTCCCATTACTTCAGTAGTCCAATCCCCACTTTAAAACAAGTCCAGGCTGAAACAAGGGCCCTTTAGAAAGAGCAGAACTCACCCTCCAGTTGCAGGTCCCCATAGGTGAATCACAAAATCTTCTTGTTTCCCACACTCTTGGACAAAATAAGGCAGCTTCTTCACTAGCAGTAGCCAGGGGGTTGCCCCTGGAAATGCAGGTAAACCTTTCTGCCCCATCCCCTGAGGGATAGGGCACAGAGACCCAAATCAGCGGTCTCCACCACTTTAAAATAGCTCACTGTGTCTCTCTTTAGGTGTAAACACACACCTTTCCCTAATTGTAGCCCTATGACAGGGCTGAGGCTCCAAGATCCTAAGCACAGAGCTGCTGTGCTCCTCTCACAACAAGCTCCAAACTCCAACTGACCACACACTACTGTTCAAACCTCCCAATATTCTACTCCAACTCCCTGCTGCAGATTCCATTGTGGCTCATGCAGCTGTGACAGTTCTATGGTGATGTCATCCCTCAGTCTCAGCTGAGACTGAGAACATAGTGAGACAGTGTGAAACCCATTTAACTGAAGTTTCACAAGCTGCCTTCCCTGCCTACCACTAGGTCTTACTGGGATTCTAGTAACCCCAGGTAACAAGGGGGTTACACTCGCCCTTGACCAGGAAAATGACTTTCAGCAGTCATTGTTTACCTGGCTTTAGGCCATCCCACCCTATGTGCTACCTGTGGAGGAGGGTGATCAGGCCCCCTTCCTACCATGTGCGAGCACAGGCAGGCAACACTAAGGGCCTAGAGGCCTTTAGCTGACATATCAGCCTCTACTGTACCCACTTATTATGGCCTCCTAGTGGCTCTGGTAGAACTGTCCAGAGCATAGCCCTAATAGATCAGCACTGCAGTCCCTATGGCTGTTCAGGACCACAGCTTGTCTATCCCCCCTAGCCCTCTAGGGAAAATCTGTCTGCCTCTAACTTAACACCCCAAAACAAAAAACAACCCGGGGACCTCCCCGACCTTGGGCAACCTGCAATCGCACACCAAAAACTAATACCATACTATTACATCACTCTACTGCCTCCCTACCCCCACAACCGCACCTGTGGAAGGAAAGGGTTAATACAGTAACAACAACAATAACAACACCACAGTACTTTAAATTACTACACACTAAAGTACTAGTGAAGAACTCTGATGAGCCCCTCCTCCTCCTCTTCTTGTCTTCTCTTCTATCTTCTCCAGGAACACCTGCAAGAAAAAGAAAGACAATACTCACTCCTAATCTGCATACACAGTCTACCTAAACCCCTACCATCAAAAACACTGAAGAATCCCAAAAATATATATATTTTTTTTTTAGAAAAGGTAGAAAAACAGTATATACACTAGAAAACAGTAGAAAAACAATGACATTATTTACAATACACATTTGGGGGATGGAGTGCCTTAAAAAGTCCCAACTAGTGACCACTGTGCCTGAAAGGCTAGTCCATTAAAGAGTCTCTCCTGGGCCGGAGCCTGGTGAAGCACAGTTCTAGCAGGCCAATGTCCCGAAGGAGAGAGTCTTTGAGGACAGTTCACACATTCTGGAGTCTGCTATTGTAGGGTGTGTACTGCAATGTCATAAAGATAGAAAAGTTTGGACTTACCAGCCCCTTGTAGAATGAAAAACCTGAACCGACCTGCACCTCAGCCGAAGACTCTCCTTGGCAGCATTTCTTCTGATACAGCTGGGCGGACATCTTCCGGGAACTACAGGAGGGCAAATCTGGGAACTACTGGGATGATGTCATCTCTGGAGATGGAACCTTAGAACAGGAACAAAAAGGAAAACAGCTGGCCTGACATCATCCGATTACCAGGCGATGGATCAGGATACAGCTGGGCTGGTGTCTTCTCTGGATCTGAAGTCATCTGGTGGGCCAGTCAATGGATTCTGGAAAAGCCAATAGACTGTAGAGCTAATGAATGTGGGGCACCTGAGTCCTGGATGTTCATACTGGCGGATCAATAAAGGCACTTCACAGGCTGGTGTGGCAGTATTGACTACCACTGCTCAGCTTTCCATTTAGTAGGCACGGGCACATTTGCTGGGAGGTCCTTGCATTGAGGCCAATAGTATAGGGGATCAGGAGCTTGAATTATTACCCCATCTGAGCGCACATAATTCACACGATGGAAGGTTTCACGTCCCTCTCCATCCACTATTCACACTTTGTCCATAAACAGTGTCCTGCCTCTCTTCCACTGGGTATATTTCTCCAGAAACGGTCTGTTCTTTACATGCTTGTTCGCACCAGGATGCACACATTTCATTGCTTCAGCCCAGATCCAGGATTTCCTGCTGTTCTCAATCTCCTCCCAGACTCTCCGAGGAAAGGTAGGAAAGGTCATCCCATAGATCTCATTTGCCTTCCTCACTGAACCAGTCTCTCCTCTTTACTAGCTTTGGTCAACCTGAGACCACTGGCCTGGCTTGGGGGTGGCCAGTCCTGGTTCTGCCAGCTACGCATCCTTAATGAGATTAAAAACAGATCCCTGACTTCTTCTTCTAGCATAGCCAGGGCAGTGGCATCACCACTCTCTTCCATGCATTCCTCTGAGGCAAGAGCTTGAGGCAGTGCACCCGTTCATTTTTCACAAGGCCACATAGGTTCCCCCTCATCTTCTTCCTCACTGAGGATCTGAGCCCAGGAGTGAGCAGTCATCCTCACTCCTGAGACTATCCACTCATCACTAGGCGCGGAGGTCGACACCTCCCATTCAAAGGCCTCCCGCATCTCATCTCCTATGAGACTTGGGTTAGGCCCCCCCTCCAGGGGTCTGCTGATGCTTTATCTGAACTTTCCTTCTGAGATCCAGCATCTGAAACTTCAACATCTGGTTCTGTCTCTAACTCTGTACCCTCTAGCTTTGTGCCACACTCCCCCGAGGGGCCTTCTTCAACAGGCTCCGCCTGGTGCTGTGTGCTGCCAACTGCAGATTCCTGAACCTTTGTCCATGTGGGAGCCAAACAAATCTGGGTCACTTTATACAAGCCATATTTTTCTAGCCATCCAGCACAGTGAGGTATCATGAAGACGTCCCTTTCAGCGTTCAAGCATATTTGACACACATGCACTGGATATCCAGGAATCGCCACATGATGAGGCAGATGTCCTCCATAGCACCACTTTTCAATGTCCCTCAGTCTATTTACTGCTGCTATTACTGCAACCCGGGCATGATCCGGGGTAGCGAGCTGGTCCTGAGGCCATAACTACAGGGAAAACAAACAAAAGCTCACTGTAACTGAAAGTCCTACTTTTACTGAACACCTTCTTTACTTTTAAAATGGCTCCTCTGCTGCTGTGTTTACTCTACTACCCCACCCTGTAATGGCGGCAGCAGCACTCCTGTGCATCAACATTCAGAAATTGGGTCAAGCGCATCCAATTTACACACACTACTGATAACTTTTGCTCAAACTGCACAAACTTGCACTGTTCTTTTTCTAACACATTTACTTGATGTTCCATGGACTTTTCACTTGCTGGAAACATTTATTTAACTCACAGTCCCTTAAAGCCTCAGGATTTTAAGCACAGGATTGTCTATAATCTAGTGCTGCACATTTAGCTACAACTCAGTCTCTCTCTGGCTTTAAAACTTTAAACTGATGCAGAACTCATAACTATGCACACAGTCAATGACCTAGCAGACTTGCACTTGCTGGTAGAACCTGACACAGTTGTTACTTGCAAAGCGACTGCACTGCTGCTCACATATTTAGATGGCTTTTGGCAGAAAATCACTGTTTGAGCACTTATCACTGTTGGTACTTACTGTTATCAGTAGTTGTTAGCTGCGATGGAAAAACAGTCTGCAGCCAGTCTTGGAGGCCTCAGAAGGAAAATGAGTGGGCAGTCCTGCCGATCGTCTCCTCGACCACCATACTTGCAATTCAGATGATCGATATGCGGGTTGAGCCCGATTTTAAACAAAACAGTTTATTTTTAGAAATTTTACAGTGCTTTTTAATCTCCGCGATGCTCCTCCACAAGCCAGTACATGCACTCCATTCACACTCCCTCTCAAATGCTGGGGCAGTTACTGTAAAGCTGGCTGAGGGGCGGGACTGATTGCAGCCTCACCAATCACATGATGCCATGCAAAATTAGCCTCTTCTTCCTCGCGAGTGCTCTTCTCTTCATGGCGATCATTGAGCAGGCAAATTTAAAATGCAGAAAGCATTTTTTTTTTCTTCAACTGACTCCACGTCGGGAGCCCATTTCAGCCATTTAGCAAGGCCATTCACACAGCAAGTTTCTCAGTTCATTCAAAAAGCTTTTCCAACATCCAGGGCACAATTTTCCTGTTGCTACCCCTAGTTTTCCACACTTTTCTTTACCACACAGTTCTTTTAAAAGCATTTCCAATGTCCGGGGCACAATTTTCCTGTTGTTACCCCTAGTCTTCCACACTTTTCTTTACCACACAGTTCTTTAAAAAAGCAGGCAAAAACGCTGTAAACAACTGATGCAGGACAAGGGCACACTCTTTTAGCTTTACTGCTCCTTGGTAATCAGTTGGCATTTTAACAGCAGCATAAGATCCACAGCACACAGCGACACACTAGTTAAATTGCTTCAGCTTTTAGGGCTACCCACTGCCAGATAGCCAAAACGCTAGCCCCTTGCCCAAGCACCTTTCCTCCCAGAATTAAATCCAAAGCAGTGCCTCCAGTTTTGTAATCCCAAACCCCTGCTTTTTTGCAGAATGACAGGTGGCATGCTGTTGAAGCTGACAGCAGTACTGGTGGGGACTGGGTTTGTGAAGGACTAGGTTACTCGGCACAGGGGGCCTTGGTTTGGTTACTCTGCACAGGGGCACCCAAGTAAATCCGAACACAGGAAGCAATAACTGTAATGTCCAAAACCAGGAATGGGATTCTACAGTGTGGCTTTTATTCACATCCAAACTGAACAAACAAAGCATAGACGGACCCCCACGGGGCTACATTCCTGGTAATGCAGATTAGAGACAACAGAACACTTCTTCACATTTCCAGCCCTCAGGTTCTGAACCCACCAGGCACATAGCCCGGACTTGCAGGCAGCTTTGGGTACACAGCCTGACCTGTACTCTACTTGGGTTTTCCCCATGGCCTGGCTCCCCTGCCGGCCACTTGATCCATGGTCCATATGGGAATGAACCAGTTTTCCTATTGGTGGCTCCCCAAACCACCTTAGAGCCTTAGACTCCTAGAGGGAATTTTCCTTCCATCCCACATCTGGGTACTTCCCTCATCACTGGCCAAGTGCATGAGGCAAAGTAGAAATCCACAGAGTCCGTAGAGGTGGACCTGGTTACTAAAGATGGGGGGTCTCCCACCTCCAGCTCCCACAGTCCATACCCAGCCATTTCTCTGGAAACTAAACAACTCTTTTGTGAAAGCTTGGCAATGTAGATTACTGGGCAGACGTATGAGACAGTATGAGTGAGACAGTGTGAAATACATTTAACTGGAGTTTCACAAGCTGCCTTCCTTGCCTACCACTAGGTCTTACTGAGATTCTAGTAACCCCGGGTAACAAGGGGGTTACATAAACTTTAATTTTCTCTAATTTTTGAATCTCCAACTCATTTAAAAATATTTCTTGTAGGAGGGCAAAATCTAACTTTAATTTTCTGATCCTATTAAAAATTCTATATCTTTTGACAGGAGAACTGATCCCATTATGTTCCATGTACTGAATGATATAAATCCCACCATCCTTATTTCAAAGGGAAAATTTCAGTTTCATAATTTTTAGTTTCTGTCTCTTTTCTTTTTCCTTCTTTATACCTAACCTACTGGCTGTTAATGTTAATATACAAGACACATAACATTATTCTTTACTGTGCCCCCTCTCCTCCACTGCAAAGACCCTGCTTGCTTCAAATCCCTGCCCCCCCATGCCAAAGACTCAATTCTGGCATATCCTATACCTACTTGGTGCAGGCATCTTCCCCAAGGCTAGTCTCCCCTGTCCAGGTTAACTCTTTTCTCTACCCCCCTTTTTTCCCCTTCCCTCTGACAATCACTTCTGACTACAGACACCTTAAATGACTAACCACTGTCATATTTTGCAAACGAATTTGGCAAGCAGATTCTAAGATCAGTCATTGCATCCTTAATAGCACTATAAATCAATGGCTGCACATTTAACACAACTTTTAACTTGCCAGGGTAAGGCCTTAAATCCTTCCTTCCACAAAACTGTTGTGATGTCCAATATTGCCTATGTAATTCCTATAATGGTATGGAAAAATCATGTTTCAGGAATATATTCTGGTCTCTTTGCCTGACATTCTTATTTTTATAGAAAGCTTGCATTATGGCATCTTTCCCTGCTGAGGTCAGGAATTTCGCTAAAGGATAGCCAGTGCAGCCTATCTATAACTGGAAACAAATGAGCCCGGCCAAGTAAAGCAGAGAAGAGATCTTTTACTATATCCTGCAATGCTGAGTCCTTTTCCCAGCTAGTCTGGATTCCAAATATTCTAACATTGTTCCTTCTTGAATGATTCTCCTGGTCATCCAGTTTAATTTCCAGTTCTATAAAGTTCTTCTTCAAATTTGTAACGTCCTTTTGTAAGGGGTTTATCTCATCTTCTATTTTAGATTGTCTCTCTTCCAATTTGTTTATTCTTTTAGTTTCTACTTCCATTTTTTTCCATTCCTGCCATTGTTAGGTTGAGTAATTCCACCTGTAATGAGGTAAGGTTCTCCATGAGTTTTTGGGCCCAAAAAGAGGGTGCTTCATCCGGACTATCATTATTGCTGTTTACTTTTGCAGTCCCCATCACTTCTGTATCTGTATATTGTGCTCTTTCATCTCCACTAGTCATTTCCATGCTTTTATTGCCTGTACTGGCTACATATTTTTTTGTTTAATAACCAGGCCTTTCCCTTTCCTTTCCTTTTCTCTCTTTTTTTTCCATGTCCTGTTGCATATTAGGAGGTGGGTTTTTTTTGTACCTGTTGAAGGGCAGCAGTTTTTCAAAGGGCAATTTCAGTTGTTTAAATTTTTTTCTGCCTGACCCTGTAGCAGAGGAAGAACTAGGCATTTCCCGTTGTCTGGCTGTGACTCTTTTTTTGTGCTAAACAGCTATGAAATAATTTTGCCAGTCTTTTCTGATTTGCTGAAGTGTCCCCTTCTGTTGTTTTTGGAGATTTAGGAGATGCTACTCCCACCTTTGACTGATTTTCCTTGCGGCTTCTGAGTTTTCTTGACTCCAGGATTAAAACATTAAGGTTTAAATGAGAAAACGTACTTCCTTAAACACAAGCTTTTTAGATCCTTTGAGACTTCTAGGCAACTTGCACCTTTATTTAACTTTCTTCTTCAGTGCAGGCCACAGACTATAAAATGACAATTTAGTTTAGGCATACAGCAGAAGGCAAAACAATCGGGGCGGTATTATAGTTCCTTCATGATTATCTTAATAAACCACTGAAAGCTGGAGCTACAATAACCACAGCGCTTGTTCTAGTTGCTTTGCTGTGCCCTTCTCCAGAGAAAAATTGGCCCTTCAGTACAGTTTTCACTGTTCATTTTCCTTCTGGACTTTCTCAGAAGATACATTTGTGGGGGTCTCCCAACTCTCTTTCTGGTACTCCCCGATGTCTTCTTGTTTCTTGAATTTTGTTTGCATAGCACCTGGCTTCAGCCTTTGCTACCCAGGCTTCTCAGCCCGTCGTTCCCCATGATGCTGGGGAGGGGGGGGGTTGACTGTTATCGGCGTTCACTGGCCCTATTCAACCACTGCTTCGTGTCTTCAGATTATGTGTACCGACTGTGTAAAATGACGAGTAAAAAGAAGAAAAAGGCACTGAATCAGCATTAGCTGAAAAACTCTTTACTCCAGTGGTACTGTATGTTTTCTGTCAGTGTTGTGAAAATATGGCATCCTAAACTTTTTGAACTACCCGGCAGGAGAGAATGCTGCTTCACAGCCTGCTAGCCCAGGGTAAATGTCTTGCATCAGCACGTTTCCATCTCTCCTTCAACATCAGAATTGCATTTTTGATAAATGAAAATTACTTTGTAGGTAAAGGAATCTTGTTATCATTAATATATTATATGTTCAGCGTTGGAATGTAAACTAACGTGTTACCTAAAAATGTTTACGTCAGTATACAAAGCCTAAAGGAGTTGATAGAAGAATGTTGGGAGGTGTCCATGGCTCTTGTGGGCTGTATGTGTGAGGGCAAAAAGCTGATGCAGCACTTACTTTCATCTTGTTGCAGTATAAATCATTATAGCACAAAATTTAACCCAGAATTTATGTGCTTATCTATGCCATATTGTTTATTGCTCTGAGACTATATTCTGCTGTTTTTTTAAATAATGCTTATATGACGTCTTGTACTTAGCCAGAGAGCTAATGAGACAGTAATGAAATACCAAATGAATGCTTTATTTATATTATGTTTTGTTAACTTTATATCTGTGGGCTAGGGTGCTGATTGCAGTAATACTCTACAATACAGATCTTTTAAAGGAGAACTGCATTGAACCTATATGTCATTTTCCATTGGAAAAGCTGATCTGTATGGCTGCATAGCAGAGATATGTGATGTATTGGTATTACATTGTAGAGAGAGGGGACTCTGGAAGCATGTGACCGGATATCTGCACTGTGTCCTTCCACAGTGGAGTTGAAAAACATACAGTCTTCTCAATCGAGTAGAGTGCTCTTCCTCCCTCTCCATCTCCTGCCAGGTGCACTATTTTCCTGCTCCTTTCAGTTCATTTACAGTTTGTAGCTAGGTGGCACCTCCACTCTATAATACTTCCTTGGTGTCTAGTGGCACCAACTCTTCTCCAGTTGCCAGCCTCATATTTACATAATGTGGCACTCCACCCTCCAATCACTGGACTCCTATTACCATAATGTTTCACTGCTGTCTAGTGGCACCCCCCACCTTCCAATCGCCATCCACCTAGCTATATAATATTACCCTGGTGTCTTGTTGCACCCCCTGCCCTCTCATCACTGGCCCCCTATCTATGTAATATTTCCCTGGTATCTAGTGGTACTCCCACCCTCTGTTCACTGTCCCCATGTTTCCCTGGTGTCTAGTGGCACCCCCACCCTCCAATCACCATGCCCATGTTTCCCTAATGCTTCTATGGTGTCTACTGGCACTCCCTCCCTCAGATCACTGTGCCCATATTTCTCTAATGTTTTACTGGCACCCCCACCACCGATCACCATCCCCATGTTTCCCCTAATGTTTCCCTGGTGTCTAATAGCACCCCACCCTCTGATCGATGTCCCTGTGTTTCCCTAATGTTTTCCTGCTGTTTAGTGGCACCCCCAGCCTCCAATCAATGTGCCCATGCTGCCCTTATGTTTCCCTGGTGTCTAGTGGCACCCCCACCCTTTTATCACCAGCCTTTCTTAAATGTGACCTGTAATAAAGAAAATAGTCCCTCAATGTTTTTTTCTTTAAACTGTAAAAATGAAAATGGCCCCTCGCTCATCTCACCCCTGCCACCCCGACATCCCACTCAGCAGTCACTACTTGACACCCCCCCACACCACCACACTCCCTCACTCACCCGAACATCTCCCAGGGAGAAGATCCACTCTCCGATCAAAGACATGTTTTGCTGCTGGAACCAGCGACTGCAATATGAGAAACTAAGATGAGTGCGATTCAATATATTTCAATGGGGTTTTGAACTTTGAGGCATAACTTAGTAATTGTTGCATATTTTCACCCCAAATTTTCAACATGGCCTTTTTGGGACCCCACCTCATTACCAATAGTGGTAGAATTATGCAAATCTGGCCTGAAAGGCAATTTTGCAGTCACTTGGTGAAATTACCTTTTGGGTGGGATTTGGAAAATCCTTACCACCATTGCTCATGAGGTGGGGTCATATGAAGGCTATGTTGAAAATTTGGGGTTGAAATATGTAAAAATGCAATGTTATGAGCATACATTGAAATTTATCTATACTCACTCATAATGCTGGTAATTTTAAATAAATTGACTTCAGATTTTCAACAGTCATTTTTTCACACCACCTGATGAACAGGCCAGCTGCAATTTTTCAAATCCTCGTCAAAATGTGTTTTTGTGCCCATGGTGTGGAATGACATTTTGGTGCTGCACAAGTCACATTTCAGCAGGGATTTGAACACTTTCACTTATATTGTTCATGAGGTGGGGTAATAAGGTTATGCTGCAAATTCATTCTTTTACAGTCGTATTAGTTCTGACCAGAATTTGTTAAATATTGATTTCAATTATGTTACTGTTTTATCTGTATAAGCTTTTAAGTTATCTTAGTGAGTGTTTCTGATTTACCCACATGTAGTATTTTAGAACTGTTTGATGTAGTTTATGTCCCTTGCTCATTTCTTCAATTGTTGACACAAAGCATCCATGTTCTAGTGCAGAATTCTGTGGCTGAAAGGGACGTAATCTACATCATACAGTTCCAAAATGGTACTTCACATCAGAAGTGTAAATCAGAAATCCCCACTGTGCTTACTAAATGATCAGCATAGTGGGAACAATAACAGAATTGGAACCAATACTTAAAAAAAGCTGCTAATGAGGAAAATGGCTTGCAGGTTCAGTGCAGTTCTCCTTTCCTGTATGTTTATTTTTGTTTAACTATGTAAATAAGCACACCATGTCGTCCTGAAGAAGCCCCATAGAGGGTGAATCTTCATGGGTCCTTGTCCAGGACATGGTGATTTATATATAACATTCAATGAAATAAAAGAAATAAAATATATTTGCTTTGGAGTTGGCTGGTTTTCTGCATATTGTCTCCAAGCTATCTGCCAGGAATTCAGTGCGGTGAAGAAAATATTTTATGAGCAGCAGTGGTAGTTTGCCCATATTTACCCTTCCCACCTCATTGTCCACTACCAAGGACTACTGCCAAAATCATTTGCTAGCCCAGAACTTGAGGAGGCCTTCCCAGATGCAGAGACTGCAGCCAGGAAAGGTCACTCAGGACCTCACCACACAGACCCACACTCTAAGTGACTTCACATGGAACTGAACTGCAGAATATGGTATAATAAGTGGCAGGGGTGGGTGGACTGTGTCTCTGGCAGTGCTTCAGTGGAAGTGCACCACTGGGAGCCTTCAAAATATTTTGTCCTACAGTGTGTGTCATTTTACTAAACAGCATAATCAATGTAGGTATTGCTTTCTGTGTGAGCTCATGGGCTGTTTCCTGGGGTTTCCGGGCCTGTCTCCCATGCCTACATGGTGTCCAGTTATGCTTTTTATTGGCCCCACAGTGGGAATGGAAACCTGGGCTGTAATTGCTGTGTGGCATTTTGCTGGATTACAGTTGTGTCAGCATGATCTGCCTGCATGGGCTGAGGCACAGCTGTATGTTATATACCTGGAGTAGGAATTGAACTGACAGTGTCACAAGAACTAGAACTAATAGGCCTGCAGGGTGGCTATATGCCTTGCAGGGGAAAAACTGACTACCTGCTCCAGTGCATTGAAACCACACTGCTCTACATTTTGCTGCAATTCTTACCTTCTTTTTAAAACAAAACACAAAGAAGAACAGTCCAGGTGGTCCACCTAGATAGACTCCTGTGCCTATTCAGCCCCCTGGCAGTGGGAATAAGAGTGGCCATGGTGGAGAAAGGAGCTTGGGGGAGATGTGTGAAGTGTGAATGACATGCTTTGAAGCTCTGAGGGGTATGTAACATGGAAGTGCTGTTTGGGAAGAACCCCACACAGGCTTATTGTGGAATAAGGCATGAATTTGGTGTACTTGTGCTTTGGACTAATATTTGACCTTTTACTATTTCCTGTTACAGAAAATGTTATTTTTGATGTTCGCAGTATTAAATCTGCTGTATTAGCTGTTTTTTGGGATAAAGAGGAAGGGGGAGCTAAAGTACATTACATTGCCATTGAGGTAATGTTAGCTAGACACATGCCATAACAGCTGGTCCCCCACACCCACCTTCCACCCCAACATGTCATAAGCATGCACAGATATCACATTTGATCTATTGTGAGCAAAGCTGGATTGTACATTAGGCAAAGGCTGAGGAGGGAGCCTCTGGTCAGATGCCAGTAGTACTCCATTGGAGGCTGGGGGCTGTCTCTAGGTTCCCCAAGGCTTCTGAATTTGTGGGGTGTGAGTCAGAAGGGTTGGTCATACTACCTAGTATGTTTGAGCTGGCCAACCACAACAAGCTCCACCCACTTCAAGAGCCATACAAAGGGTGGCTCTGTATACATTGTCCCCTTTGTTATGAGGGATGGTGTGACTCATTTCATTTGCTTCTTATCAGTGCCAGATAGTGGATCCCCTCTCTGGTTCACTCCACAAAAGAAGTGTGAAGAGTGTGAATCCCTGTGGATTCCAGTGTAGGAGGGAAGATTTCAGGAGCCTTGTTTGGGAAACTTTGGCTAATTGTATTTTTTGGGTTGTTGGGGCCTACTGCTCTGATGTATGTTGGAGGAAGAAATCCATAATGGGTCCTGCTCTGTATGTGGACCCTTTCTCTATTAGCAGTTGGTCATAGGGGGTTTTCCTATATTGGTTTTCTTGGAAAGGGATGAGAGTTCCTGATTCCTGGTAGGGGGGAAGGGGGAAATGGTTTGTTGTATTTACAAAAAATTGGCAATGGTTGATGGTTTGTGGTGCACTGGAATGGTGTGGCGGGGTGCTGGCATGGAATGCTGGGGCAAATGTACTTAGAACAATCTTTTTAATCATGGCTGTACTTATGGTGTTGAGTTGGAAGGCTAATGGCCTTGAAACAGTAGTTAAAAGAAAGAAAGTATGAGCTATGTTAAAAAGCTAAGGGGGAATGTACTGGTAATTCAGGAAACACACATGGTAGAGGAAGTAACAGCTCAATTAAAACACTCCTAGGGAGTGAACCTTTACAGATCCTGTTTTATATCTAATGCTGGGGGGGGGGGGGTTGCAATTTGGATATATCTGGGGTTGTCAGCCACCTTAACTTGTCAGGTCACCGACCTTCAAGTTAGATTTATCATATGGGCCTTGTAGCTTGGTTGTGATGTATTAACTCTGAGTTTGATTTATGGCCCACATTTTGGCCATCCAGAATTTTTCCATCAGTTAGCCCTCACACTCACTGACATCCCTGATTCCCTGATACTGGGAGGGGATGTCAATGTGCCCTGGGATGGTTCCACCATGCAGCAGTGACAGGAATCACGGTGACGCCCTGTACAGCGATGGACTCCCACCGACATCCCCAATGCTGCTGCATCCAAACCATGACCAGCAACACACTGACTGCATCAATGTGGGGGGGCTGCACCCCTGCATCCCCCATACAGGGGGCTATGCCCCCACACCCCCCATACTTTATAAATCTATCTCCATGTCACACAGACAGTGGAGTTAGGTGCCTACCCCTGGTTGCCACAAAGTCCATCATGGAGCAATCGCCATTGCCACACAGTCCATCACCATCGGGGTGTCACTGTGGGGGGTTCACTGTCATTGCATCACTGGTCCAATGGTATACAACCTGGGACCCCATGACAGACCACTCAGTGCCACCCACAAAAAGCTTACTTGCTTTGTGGGCAATGGCCTCGGAAAGGTCCCTCATTGATGTGTGATAATATCTGCACCCTACAGACCAGGAGCTTTCTGTTTTCTCCCATGCCCACAACCTATACGCCCACACTGACCTTCTCTTACTCTCTTCTTCTTTGCTCTACTACCTGGATACAGTCTTCTATGGCCTCATCTTGTACTCTGACCATGGTCCCCTGATGATGACCCTGAAAGGGGCAGCTAGCATGCCTTGTGCAACTCAGTGTCACCTAGATTGTAAACTGCTGTTTGATCATGATTTTAAGATGATTATGGCTGCAGCCCTAATTGACTACTTGAGTAGCAACAAGCCAGGGGACACCTATGCCTCCACACAGTGTGAGGTGCTAAAGGCGTTTGTTGTGGAGGTCATCATTTTCGTGGCAACAAGTAAGAGCAGGGGGAGGTGTATAATTGAAGGAGCACATATGGCTAATCTGTCCCCCTCCATCTTGCAGAAACCTAAAGGTGTGCAAGGGCATACTGAACCAGCTGGTCTCTGGGTGCTTGGAGTGGAATATACTGCTTAATCACACTGGAACCTACTTCGATGGGGATAAGTAGGCTGGCCTGGAGTCTGAAAAAGAGGATGCTGCTAGTGTGATACCCTTGTAAATTTGCATGATTTTTATACCAAACCCTTATTATGGATTTGTGCTCTCTTTAGAGTTTCTGAGTGGGTAATAACATCACAGAGAAACACAGTTGCAGAGTATTAAATATACATTAACTGTCAGAACAATAGGCTGGAATGTCAATTACTTATTATGGGCACTTAGCTAAGCCTTCAGCCCTGTGTCATAAAATATGTATAAAACAATGTAAGGCTGGCTCACACCTTACTTCACAATCTATTGTATAAAAAGTTCTAGATAAATATGAATAATGTTTCCATCACACCCTCATAGTATATGAAAATAAATTTTATTTTTCCCTGTACAATATAACTAGCTACTAATAACATTTGCATAGACAATAAAACATTGTACACATTGTGGAAAGCAGCATAAATGCAAATAACAATCTGCAATCAAATACAAGTAAACAAGAATAAACAAAAGCACCCAGTTTGCAGTTCTGGTAACTTTTGCAAACAGTTAAACTGTTCTTGTAGAAACTTTAGAAGTCCCTTGTTGTAGGTAATTCAAAATAATCTAGTTGCATAAACAATCTAAGCTGTTTTTCTTGCAAAAATATTTCAAAAAGCTTTGTTTTATTAGTATTTCAAAACTTCTCTTTGCAATGTATTCAAATATCTTTTCTCATGAAAAATGTTTATATACAGTACCTTTATATAGATTTAAGCTTTTCCTATATACCTAACACTGTAGTATCTAAGAAGTTATTTATTCCATGCAGCCTCCAAGCAAAGTCCAATTAGGATATTATAAAAAAGAATTTAAAATACTACTCAAGACATCTAGTTAGCTGTAGGGTCTGGATTTTCTCCATTAATTTCAGGATGTTGGTGAGAATTCTTCTTCCCTGGATGGCAAAAGACCTTGTTAGTGGCTAGATCCTATTGCTCTTGTTTTTACACTATCCACACTCGAACCCTGGACTTTGGACCCATCTATTGGCAACACAGCACTGTAAACTAGCTTTTTTGCTTATGGACATCAATAGGCAGTCTCTGTCCTTGTTCTAGTTTTGGAGGGAATTTCAAAACATTACTTAATCAGCAAAATCACAGTCCCACAAGCATAAATCCTTTCAGCTACTCAGTTAGAAGATGTTCCTTCAGGAGTTTTAAGTGCACCTCATTAAGATGCATATATGCAAGATTCACCAGCGCTGACTAGATCTTGCAAATGATAAAAGGGGTGGCTATTCAATCTCTCTGAGGACAGCTCCTCTTGTACATTGTTCAATTTTAAGTCCAAAATTACTTTTTCTTATAACTTTTGAATGCAATAAGATGCAGTGTTCAAACATTTCCAAGCTCAGCTCATTAAAAGCAATATTTTAAAGTGCCTTTCATGTATGTGAGACAGATATTTATTGATATAAGCTAATAATGATTAGAACATCAGTTCTCTGCAAAATCTTATAAATTGAAATATTCATTCTGCTCTCCATGTCTCAAGCTTTAGAATGAGGTATGTTTCTTTCAGATTTTTGGTCAGGAAAGTTTTCAGAAGTATTGAATTCCACTGCAGATAATCCTTTCTTTGTTCATGCTCAGTCAACCATGAACTCATGCTCTTTTTAAACTGTTAGAAAAGTCTTCAAAGTGATATAACTCTTCTCTGCACCCATGGCTATGCACAGCAGTCACATTTTTATTTTTGTCATCACACCAGCTTTCATTTAAGACTAAATTCAGATATTCCAGCCTTTAGACTTTTAACACAAAACCTTTCTGTAGATAATTAGCTTTATCCACCAGTTGCAAATCCAAAACTTGGCCAGGTGATATGTCAACATGTCTTTTATTAGCTGATGTAATTTGATGATGGCAGCATGTTGCATTCTCTAGTAACAAACAAAAGTCTTTTCCAATATTAGAAACCCATAGAAAGTCAATGTGGTCTTTTTTTCTTGAAGGAATTGTGCTTCTCCTGGTGTAAGGTACTAAAGCTACAACTCTTGGGATGCCATTGGGGCATGTGGTTACTAGGCAACTTTATCAGATTGTCTCTCCTGCTTCCAAATGAAGATTCAAGAATCCATAATATTGCCGTGTTAAGGGGCTAGTTAAGGGTACCTTCCTGTTTTAAAATACAGAATCATAGATACCTTTTTTCCAAGTTCCATTTAGGCAGGATTTTCAGCCCCTTCTCAGAGACCATTTTTCCCCTTGCTTAGAGAGCTCATGTAAACAGGAATTTAAACCAGTTGTCTTGTATTATACCCCAATTACCACAGGTAATGATTAGGCATTAATAAAGAATATAAAACAGTAATTAAAATAATGCAAACTAATAAAATTATAATTACATATTTTTGTAATTTAGGTTTTGTTCCCACATATCAGCTATGCCAAAATACAGGAAAACATATTACTTTGTCTCCTGGGACTTGAGGGTAGCCTCCCAAAAATGTAGTATGGGCTCTGACTCAACTCAGATCCCTTACACACCCTCTTTTTATACAGTTTCCCACTTCCCTTAGCTATTTACAGAAACAAACATATTGTCTTATAAAGTAGGTTCCTCTCTATACAACTTCAGTAGTGTTTCTTGCCTCTGCAAATGTGATTCTTAATCTTGGACATTCTTAGTACTCAACAAAACACCAGATGTGCACTGTCTTTCTCTGTATTTCCACACTTGTCCCTGGCATTCCCTAAATGGTCACACATGCCTCTCTGCACATTCAGCAAGTTTCAAACAGTACTATTCAGTAGTTTGCATTACACTGTGCAGGACAGCATTATAGTCAGTAGATGTAAACCTCACTAAGACTAAAACTATAGCAGGAAATACATTTGTAACATTTATCATTAATATGTGGATAAACAGATGCTAAAGCTTTGTGCTAACACCCTGCATCCTGACAGGCTCAGGATCCCTGTTGGCAGCCCAACAGGATGTTACTGCCATGTTCAAGCACTTTTATGAGGCCCTGTGAGCCTCAGAGGTGGGAGCCAGTACTCTTTCCTTGAACACTTTTCTGAATACCATCCTATTGTTAACCCTGGCATAGAGGAAGAGAAAGGCTTTGGACTTTAACCCTATGGGGGGGGGAGGTAGCTTGGGTGGTGTGCTTTCTTAGCTCTATGAAAATGCCAAGCCCTGATGGAATACTGACTGAATTTTGTAAGCCTTTCTGGGAGATGCTGGGAGAGCCCTTCCCAGCTATGGTATTGAAGTCATGGAAAGGGGATAATTCCCGGAGTCTTTGAATCTGGCTCTGTGACTGTGTTCCCCAAGCCCAGCAAGAATCCCACACTGTGTAGCTACTATCACTCATATCTCTCCTAAATGCAGACTAAAAGAGAGAGGGTTCTGCTGGGCTTGATACATTTAGATCAATCGGGCTTTGTTAAAGGGGGTGCTCCAAAAACAACATGAAGTGATCTCTAAATGTCATCCGGAGATGGTCCAGGTGGGCTGCTTGACCCAGACTCTTGACACTGGATGCAGAGAAGGCCTGTAAACAGGTCAAGGGGTCCTTCATGTTTGCCACTTTTGAATGGTTTGGGTTCAGACTCAGAATAAGATCCTGGATTGCTGTGCTCTGCATGGCCCGGATAGCTCAGACCTTGACTAATGGTTCCCTCTTGCAAACTGTTTTGCTTACAAGGGACCAAGCAGGACTGTACCCTTTCATCCTTACTATACATTCTCATCATAAAACCCTTGACTGTGACTACCAGGGAAAATCCAGATATCAATGGGCTCTACTTTAAATGGAAGTATCACACCACTCCCTATTTACAGATGACATCCAGATCTTACGGACAGACCCACACAGGGCTGTAAAAGCCTTAACATCACTTTTCAGCCTGTATGGCCCTATGTTGGGCCACAGGACCAAGTGGGAAAAGTTTGAATGGCTTCCTTTGGAAAAGGGCAATCACAGACCTCTGTGGGTAGTGGGTACCACTTTGGCCCCCAGCCTCCACAGTTAAATACTTGGGAGTACTGCTTCTACAGAAGCTTTTCACCCTCAGCACCATAAATTATCAGCCACTTCTTCTAAAGATTAGGCATGATTTGTGACATGGGGAACTTTGCTACTGACTATCATAAAGAAGGATAACACAGTCAAAATGTCCATACTTCCACAATTTCTTTACATGTTCCAGATCTTCCATGATCACCTCTCCTTAAAATTATTTTCCTCCATGAAAGGTTGTCTCACCTCCCTGCTTTGGCATGGTAGGTGGGTTACAGTAAAGCAGGTCACAATCTGACACTCACTTAAGCAGGGGGGGATTAGGACTACCTAACTTCCAATTCTACTACTTCACAGCTCAGCTGGCTTTCTTGAAGGATGCATTGACCTCAGGACCAGAAAGACCATTGGGGGTGTCAATGAAGGAGGTATCTCTGGAGGAGCCAGTTCTGACCTCCTTGCTTGCCCCAGTACTTCACTGAGGAATACTGAAAAACATTCCAAACCCTTTTTTGAGGTCTTCTGCTTGAGCCTGGCTGGTAGCTCATGGACTCACTGCCCACCATTAATGAATATCTCCAAAAGCCAGTATATGAAGAGTGGTGTGGGAGGCCCTCTATGTAAGCTCACTTTGTAGAATCTGTATGATTAGATAGAGATGAAAAGTATACACCCTATAAGTGTACTGTATGAAGGTGGTCAAATGTCATTTTAGCAGCTGACAGCCAAGTTTAGCCTAATCCCAACAGATTTATTTCTGTACCTTCAGATCTGACAATGGCTGTTGGGCTTCTATGTCCCACCACCCACAGCACCTGAACAATAACCAGGAGAGGAAAACCTGGTGTGTCAGGATGGGAGTCGGTGACCAATTAAGCAATTCTACACCTGGGTACCAGGAGGTCTTGCAAATCCTCTACAGATGGTCTGTGAGAGACAGGAAAGTGATTTAAGGGGCTTTCAGTCACAGAAAGTGATTGCATTTCATCACCAGTCAGATTATGACCTGTTTTGTGAACAATGGACTAATTCAAATTCACATAAATTTCCTCCATAGAACATATATCACCCAGACACTTGCCCATCATATTGATAATAGTTTCATAGACCAGTGCCCTAAATGCCTAACTCAGAAAGGGACTTTCTGTCACATGATGTGGCAATGCCCAGAAATACAGTAGCAACATTTTGGTCTGAAATAGTGGGTCTTCTAGCCAGTGTGTTAGGCTTTACCCCAGATCTAGAGCTAGACAGGGTCCTCTTGGGGCTGGGCCTGGGCCCTGTATCCCAACTTCCTATGACTATCCACTGTAGTGCCTGGGAATTCTGGTGAGGAAAAAATTATGTGGCCCAAAACTGGAAGATACCCCCCCCCCATTGTAGCCCAGTAGGTGGCCAGCCACCTAGTATACATCACACTGGAAAGGGCCTAATACACTTCTCTAAACAAAGTACCAGTGTACAGTAGTATATGGAAACCCCCAGAGAAAGAGTGATGGATGTCCTGTGGCTTTTAATACTTTATACTGGGGAGTTCCAAGAGGGTTTGAAAATGTTCACATTAGCTGGCAGACCATGGCAATAGCTGGGGGTCTATGGGGGTTCGACCTTTAAACCCAACCTACTGTACACATACAATATAGTTTTCTACCTTACAAGTGCTTGCCTTTAGTGTCTCAGTTACAATCTAAGCTTATGCTGCTGTTCCTTGTGTTTTGGTATACCTCTGGTTGAGCCAAGCTGTTATGTACTGTTATCTTGGTATTCATTGCTGTCAGCCAATAAAAACATTTGACAAAATAAAGAAATAAAAATAGGTGATGATGACTGGACTATTTTATAGTGAAAAAAAGGATGGTCAAGTTTCTTGCCCAATTTCTTTGCACTGCTGCTTTAAGTTTCTTGTATTTGTTTTAGTGGAAAGCAGCACTGAGGCTTTTCAAGTTTGGCTTTTTGGATATGAAGTTTTTTTTTTTTTGCAGTTTTGTAGAAGGGTTTTCATGTTGCTTTTGTTGGATGTTGTGTTTGTTGTAGGGATGGGCAAACTGACTGTGGTGCAGTTCCAACCCCCACCCAGACCGGGCCGACTTACCTCTGACCAGAAAAACTAAGCCTTTTTTGGATTAACCTGGATTGATGAGTTGGCTTGGTTCGGAAGTGTGGTCCAGTCCAAATTAACATTCTCACCACCAGTACCACATGGCAAAGGCAGTGCAGGGTGCAGAAAAGTGCAGAAAAAAGTGCCCCCCCCGGATCACTGCCAAAGACTTCTGAGTTCCAAGTCTGTCAGATGACCAAAATTGGGAAACCCTCATGATCCTGGGGTACTGATGGAAGCCAACCAATGAGGGTCTCGGTTCTGTGATTGACACATGTTCTAGTCAATCCTCTGTCAGCTACCACAGGACTTCCCTAGGAAACTGAGTATTGAGCACATTTGAGGCTTTGCAGTCAATGGAGATAGTTGTGTGTTTGTGTGTGGAGATTTCCCAAAGAAACAACTGATGAAAATGTTATTAGAGAGTGGAAGGGGAAAAGAGAAGGAGAGAAGAAACTAAGTGACCAACAAAATCCAACAGCAGAAAACAGAAGAGTGCTGTAGAGATTACAGCACACTGAAAGTACTAATTAAAAAATATATTTTTTTCATTAAAAAGAGAGAGAGGGAGAGAGTAGACAAAGACCAACAAATTCAACAGCAGAGTGCAGAGTAGACAGCAACAGAGTGCAGACATTGCAGACTCCACAGTAAAATGATAAAACACCCATTTTTATTAGTCAGGAGAGAGAGAGAGAGAGAGAGAGAGAGAGAGAGCAAATACTGAGACAGAGAGAGAGAGAGAGAGAGAGACCAACGAATGCAACAGAATCAGACAGGGTAGCAGGATTTTGACTGAAGGTTATAGTGTCTCAGTAAGTTTTAGAGGTTGGCCTCTAGTGTCATAGATTTTGAATGGGGGTGTCACCTACATCTCATATTCCATGTTGCCCAGCTCTATGCTGCCCTGAAAGGTCATACTGCCCTAGAGTCTGTGTTCTTATCTCTGTGCCATAGTGCCATACAGATTGTGAAGGGGTGTCACTTCACAGACTCTGTGTTGCCCATCTCTGTGCTGCCTTGAAAGGTCATACTCAGGGTTCGACCTTAACATAGAATTACTAGTCTGGGGCATAGTGCAGAGTGCCTCGGACTAGTGCAGATGCCTCCTTACCTGTCCATGTGGGCTAGTGCGGTTTTGGCATCTGATGTCAGCTTCTGCGGCAGCAAAGCCCGATATTCCCCCGATATTCCGATTGGCTAGCCTAGCAGGGTAATGTTACACATGCCGGCAGGGAGGGCAAAGCAACTGTAATTGGAACAGCACTGGTAGCCGACATCAGAGCAGAGGCTATCAATTGAATTGTCTTTTGAGCTGCAGGGAGTAGGGGCAGGAGAAGAGAAGAGCGTGGTGACGTGGATGGGCAGGCTGATAATGTGATTGGGCAGTACAGTGTTGTTGAGCCTTGTCATTGGCAGCAAGCATGGCAGGGGAGGGGCTTAAGTGCTGGAATGGGGAATAAAGGGTGGTGTTTGGGACGCTGAAACGCCAAACCGCGGAAGAAGATTTGAAGCAGAAGGCTGGTGGGCAGTGGTGGCAAAACTTGAGGATGATCGGTCAGCGTCGAGCACTGCACCCCAGCATCGTCCGGACTAGATCTTGGAGATTCATGCCATGGAAGCTCAACTATGGCGCGGCGTTGCAGCAGCTGCACGGTGATGGTCCAAATCAGTTTCGGGACTCGGGACTGTTGTTTTCTGATCTTCTCTGGGGGTGTGGATTTGAAAATCAGAGGGGCAGACTGGGAGCTGGATCACACAACTGCTACAGAAGAACGCCAGGGTCAGACAGGTAAGGTCATTCATTTATTTTCAGTCCAGAGGTTTTGGGCGGCAACAATGTTGTGGTGGGCAGGTTTCAGGAGAGGAATAGCTGTGCTAGTGTGCTCAATGTGAGATTTTTTTTTTACTGCCTATCCCTACGATTGCTTGTTAAGCTAACTTCTTGCTATGTGATTAAAGCCTGCCCAGCAACTGTGGTAGTGGTGGTGGGGGGGGTGCTGGGTGTGTAAAATGTCTCATTTTATCATATATTGTCTTCTGTTTGTTCATTGCCTGCAAACGGGGGGGGGGTACTGTGGCTTACTGTGAGGCTGGTCATGTCATGAGGTTGTTCTAATTTGTTTGTTACCATTTTCTGCTGAATGATTGTCATGAAAATCCAAGTAATTGTGATGGGGGGTCATGGGGTTGGTGGTGTTGGGAAGGGGAGGAAGAACAACAAACATGCCTGCTGCAATTGTGGGCAATTAGATAATTGTGCTGGGAATGGCATGGGATGGCAGGGACAAAAAAAAATCTAACATTTTTATTTTGGGGGGTGTTTCAGAAAATTTGGAAACCAGGAAGTGGCCTTGATTGTAGAACACTACGAACCGGTCCTAGAAGGTGCTACTGTGAAAACGGACATGATCGAAACAGAGTGGACTATGTTGAAATCCGAACTGTATGCAAGGTATGTGAACATTTCTTTGTCAATTCTGAGTTGAATGTATGTTTAAAGAACTTATTGCCTTATTTATGGAGAAAGAAAGTTAATATGTGTGTAAGTTGTCAGTGTGTTGAATGCTTCTCATTTGCCTTTCTTTTTTATTTTCAGATTTGAGCAGATTCACAGTCTGACTTGGGAGAGAGTGAATGCTGCTTACCAACAGAAGTATCCCAACATCCCAGCTCTTATGGATCTTCTGTTGACACTGCCTGCAAGTTCAGCTGAGGCAGAGCGAGGTTTCAGCCAGTTGAAGCTGACAAAGTCAACCTGCGTTCAAGCTACAGTCGGACTCAGTGGCCGGACCTCGTGGTGGTACAAATTAATTCCCCAGACGCGGCAGTTCAATCCCAAAAGCAATCTACCTTTGGAACAGTGGGGACAAAGGAGGAGGCGCCACAGACTGGAACAGTGTTGGCACGACAGCAGGATGACTATTCAGCAGACTTACAAAGTGACTGTAACACTGACTGTGACAGTGATGTGAGTGACATCAGTAGTGTGACTGAGTATATCTCTGACTCCCAAGATGAAGATGCACAAATCTGAACCTCGAGTCATGTCATGTCAATCCTTGAAAAGAACATTTTGGTGGGAGGGAGTTGTCTTGATATTTATTATGAGTCACAGAATGCTTTTATTTTGAAACAATTGGTCATTTGGTCATTTTGTGTGTTACTTCATCTTTGTATAAACGTAAATAAATTTTTAAACTGCACTGCTTTCTACATTTATTCATTGTGTTGTGAGTAGAAAGCACATGATGAGTCTGACTGCGGACTAGTGCAAATCATTGCGGGCTAGTGCAATTTTAGACTGACCTGTCCTGCTGGCTAGTGCAAAAAAAAGTTAAGGTCAACCCCTGGTCATACTGCTCTAGACTCTGTGTTGCCCATCTTTGTGCCAGAGTGCCATACAGATTTGTGAAGGGAGGCCATGTCTTTCTGTAGCAGCTTTGGTGATTTTCAGTGTCAATAAATCTCTTTTTGATACCACTTAATTTTTGGGTGCAACCTTGTCTTCTGTTTCACATCACTTAGTCATGAATCATGACACTTTATTTTTAGGTGCAACCCTGTTTGTTTACTGAATCTTCTGTTTCACATCCATGTATAAGTAAACCATTTTGTCAGTGTCTTTCAGAAGCACTTTTAGTGACTTTCAGTGTTATTGAATCTTCTGTTTGTTGCCATTTCATTTTTGGTTGCAATCCTGTACATGAATCTTCTGTTTCACATCACTTAGTCATGAATCACATCACTTGAATTTTTGAGTACAACCCTGTTCATGGAATCTTCTGTTTCATGTCACTTAGTTACTATCTTCGTGAATCATGCCACTTAATTTTTGGGTACAACCCAACCCTATTTGTTTACCAAATTTTCTGTTTCACATCCGTGTTTAAGTAAGCCATTTTGTCAGTGTCTTTCTGTAGCACTTTTAGTAATTTTCAGTGTTATTGAATCTTTTGTTTGATACCATTTAATTTTTGGGTGCAACCCTGTATATGAATATTCTGTTTCACCTCACTTAGTCACAAATTATGCCAACTAATTTTTGGGTACCCTGCCTTGACCTCCTTGTTCAATGACTCACTCCTGCATTACTAGTGACTGCTATATATTTATTTTGTATTGCTGTTGGCTGCTTGCTGACCAAATGACATAAAAATACAGACACAAAATGTTTTTCCAAAAAGGTTAAATTTTATTTTATTTTTTTAACAGAGGGATATAAAAGAATAATACCGATGCATTTCTCACACACAAATTATCTAAAATAGGTCTACTATTTATCAGAATAAATCAGAACCTTTTGGAAAAAACTCAAAGTCAGAATCAGAACCTGGTCACAGCTGATCAACCCATCCCTAGTTTGTTGTTTGATCAGTGGATCCTGTTGTGTTGCTTTGCAGTTTCTGATTACTGGGCACTGTTGCCAGGGTGTGGTGGGGGAACTGGCATTGCAACTTATGTTATGTGTTTTTTTTATTTGCATAATTTTTTTTTGACCTTGCGGGGTTGTATGATTTATGTTGTGAACCAAACATGTTGTGGTCTTGATTAATTTACTCCTATGTTGTCATCAGATCAGTGGTGTGTGCTATTTTAACAGAGTATTGTGTAATGGGATTTTGACCAATGAGGAGTCAGAACTGGTTAGACCCCATTTTTTAAGTATGATTATGCTATGTTAGATCTGCAAGCAGTGGCATGTATGTGCATCGCATGTCCTGAGGCAGGTAGAAAACTCAGTGGCTTTTACAGAGGTGCTGTCTGTCTACAATAATGGGAGGAGAGGGATCTGCACATCTAGGCTTTTAGCTCATAGTTGAAGGAATGGTGCAAAGAGGAGGGGTATGCCTACTTTGAGGACTGGGGGCCCACCTGAGAGGATACCAGCCTATACAGAGGTGACGGTCTGCATCTGTCCAGGAGTGGAACATCAGTCCTCAGTAGACAGTTTAAATGCTACTTCAATGAACATTTGAACTAGCCGAGGTGGGTGGCAGAGGAAAATGAGGAGAAAGTAGCTGTCCTCTAATAGGATGAGATAGATAGTAGGGTGATCCTGAAGGGAAAGAATCCTACCAGGGTGCAAGTTAATCTACAAAGCAAGGGATTAGCAAGGGAGGAAGGAGGGAAAAACAGCAGTCAAAGGAAAAGGAAGGGAGGAAAGATGAACAAAAGGAAATGAAGGCTGACAAGGGTTCCATGTGATAAGTAGCACACACAGTAACCTTCTCGGAGGTGCTACCCATCTATGGCACAGGAGAGACTAGGGTGTTCCGCACCATGGGATTCAATCAGTGGTTGAAAAACTGGGGTGGAGCTCAGGGATTTGGCTTCATTGGGGACTGGGGGTCCACCTGGAGTGATGCAAGCCCATACTGGCATGATGGGCTGCATCTGTCCGGAAGGGGAACCAGGATCCTAGGTGATAGGTTTAAATGCTTCATTGGCAAGCATTTAAACCAGCCATGGGGAGGCACTGGAAAGGAGCAGGAAAATCCTAGCACCCCCAAATAATCACGGCAGTAAGTGTAGCAAACACCAACACAGAGGTGTTGATAGGGAGAAGGGCAGGGGTAAATGGAGAAAGTGACAAAGGCAAGAAGGACAGGGATGGGGCAAAAGGGAATAAGGCCATCAGGAAATGGAGGGTAATGAGTACCAATGCCGGTAGTCTAGGCAACAAGCTCCCTGAGCTGATGGCCTTAATGGAAGAGGGGTGCCTGGATATTGTAGCAGTCAAAGAAACATGGTACACAGAGAACCATGATTGGGATGTTAACATACCAGGGTACATAACCTACAGGAGGACAGGCAGGGGAGAAGAGGGGGAGGAGTAGCTCTCTATGTAAAGGAAGGGATAAAAGCAACTGAACAAAAGAGTAAACAGGAAGGAGAGGAGGCACTGTGGGTCACCTTGGAGGCTGGAAAGGGCACCACAATCTGCACAGGGGTTGTGTACAGACCCCCATGTCAGGGGGGAAGAAATGGACAAGGATATGATAGAAGGCATTCATAGAATGGCAGAGACAGGGGAGATACTGTTGATGGGAGACCTGAATATGCCAGATATTAACTGGAGCACATTTGCTGCAGCCACATCCAAGAGCAGGGCCATTTTTGATGCTCTACAGGTGGCAGGCATTAGACAGCTAGTTTCGGAACCCACTCGTGAGGGAGCAATCTTAGACCTCATACTCTCAAACTGGGGCAGTGAGAGGATCTCAGATCTAGAAGTGGGTTGCCATCTGGGGACAAGTGACCATCAAACAGTGTGGTTCACGTTAAACTCAGCTACAGAGTCAAGCCATACAAAAGTGAGGGTACTGGACTTTAGGAGGGCTGACTTTGGCAAGATGGGAGAGTGCCTCAGAAAAGCACTAGCAAACAGGCTAGAAGGAGGTGTGGAGCAACAATGGGGAATTATCAAAACTGCCATCACAGAGTCAACAAGCCTTTGTGTGAAGCAAATAAACAAATCAAAATGAAAGAAAAAGCCACTATGGTTCTCAAAAGAGGTTGCTGTGAAAGTCAGGAAGAAAAATATAGCATTCCGGAAGTATAAGGAAACAGAAGGAGCAGGACAGACAGCTGTACCAGTTAAGGCAGAAGGAAGCAGGGAGGGAAGTCAGAATAGCAAAGGCCCAAACTGAGGAAAAGATAGCCAACCAGTTAGGAAGGGGATAAAACCTTTATAGGTACATCAGCGAGCATAGAAAGACAAAGGAGGGATAGTGAGGCTGAATAGAATGAACGGTGGGTGGTCAGAGGGGACAGTGAAAAGCAGGAATACTGAATGAATATTTCTGCTCAGTATTCACAAAAGAGGAGGGGGGAGTGCCTAATCCAATTAACAGAAGCACTCTTGATAGGGGGGTCGATTCCAGTCCTTTCACAGAAGAAAGAGTTCTGCAAGAACTCCTAAAACTGAAGGTGGACAAAGCAATGGGTCCTGATGGAATTCAACCCAGAATTCTAAAAGAATTAAGGGAGGAACTAGTGAAACCACTGGCTACTCTTTTTAATAAATCATGGGAGGATGGTGTGGTATCTGAGGACTGGAGGAAGGCAGATGTGATTCCCCTTCACAAAAGTGGGACCAAGACAGAGGCAGGAAACTACAAACCTGTCAGTCTGACCTCTGTGGTAGGGAAAGTGATGGAGTCACTTCTGAAGGAAAGAATAGTTGAGTACCTAGAGGCCAGTGGAGCACAGGACCCAAGGCAGCATGGGTTCACAGTGGGAAGGTCATGTCAGACAAATCTAATAGATTTCTTTGACTGGGTGACCAAAGTAGTAGACCAGGGAGGAGCTGTGGACATGGCCTACCTAGACTTTAGCAAGGCATTTGACACAGTCCCACACAAAAGATTAATAGTCAAATTAACCAGCCTTGGAGTGGGACCCAGGGTGGTAGCCTGGGTAAAACATTGGCTGGACAACAGGACACAGAAGGTAATTGTAAATGGAGTCCACTCTGAAGAAAGGGGGGTTACTAGTGGGGTACCGCAGGGTTCAGTATTGGGTCCAGTCCTTTTTAATGTCTTCATCAGTGACATTGCAGAGGGACTGGAAGGAAAAGTATGCCTTTTTGCAGATGACACAAAGATCTGCAACAGGGTTGATACACAAGGAGGTGTGGAAAGGATGAAAAGGGACTTGGCAAGGTTGGAGGAATGGTCAGAAGTATGGCATCTAGGATTCAATGCAAAGAAGTGCAAAATAATGCACCTGGGAAACAAGAACCCAGGGGAAGAATACACAATGGGTGGGGAGGTAGTAACAACAAAAAAGGAAAGGGACCTGGGTAATCATATCGGATGACCTTAAGGTTAGCAAGCAATGTGAGAAGGCAGTAGGGAGAGCTGGGGGTATACTGGGATGTATAGGGAGAGGCATCATTAGCAGAAAACAGGAAGTTGTTATCCCTCTGTACAGACAGTTGGTGAGACCTCATCTGGAGTACTGTGTCCAGTTCTGGAGACCCCATCTCCGCAAGGACATAGACAGGATAGAGGCAGTCCAGAGGAGGGCAACTAAAATGGTGCAGAGTCTGCAAGAGAAGCCGTATGAGGTGAGACTAAAGGAGCTTAATATGTATACCCTTGAGGAAAGAAGGGAGAGGGGAACATGATAGAAACTTTTAAGTACCTCAGTGGAATCAACAAAGTCCAAGAGGGTAGCATCTTTCAGAAAAAGAGACTTGCAAGAACAAGGGGACACAATTTAAAGATAGAAGGAGGGCAGTTCAGGGGCAATGTGAGGAAGTATTATTTCATAGAGAGGGTAGTGGATGCATGGAACAGCCTTCCTGAGGAGGTTGTGGGGTCTAAATCTGTGGGAGAATTCAAGAATGCATGGGACAGACATAAGGCAATTCTTGTGGGGGGTAGGAAGAAATAGGCTGTTGGTTAACTAGGATCTGCGGCCTATCCTGTAGGTAGGGAAATGGGCAGACTAGATAGGCCTAGCAGTCCTTATCTGTCGTCAAAGTCTATGTTTCTATGTTTCTATGATAATGGTGATCGCGGAAAGACGATTGCCATTAGGGCGAGTGTACATCACTGAAAATCAATTTTGGCGATGTACACTACCGGCGCAACACAAAAGGGTGCCGGAGACTTACTTTTTTTTATTTATGTGGGGGCAGTGCCCCTGCACCCTCCACCACCCACCCCGCACACCTCCTACTTAAGGATTCTCAACTCCAGAGGGGTGCATGTCGGGGGAGTGAAAAACAAATACAAGAATTCCTGAACAGCACACAAAAAAGCAACGTGCCTAGGCCGAACCTGGTACCCTCCACACCCTTGCCTGCCATCCACCGACTACGCCACACAGCCAGTTCGGCAGCCGACTACTGCACTACACCACACAAACCCTCCTTCCCCTTCCATCTGTTGCATGGCATGCTTGCTCCCCCTGCGTGTATATTCACAGACCCTCCATCCAGTCACCCTCCCTGTCTGTAGCCTGTCTTGGAGTGCTGCGTGATTGAGGTTGCCCTGTTTGAAGTGCTCAATTGCAGTCGCAATTGTCACAGGCTACCCCGATGAGCAATAGGCTAACAAAATCTGGAAGGCCATGTGTGCCAGTGCTAGATGTCTGGGAAATAAGATCCTACACCTAAAGGCAATCATGGCAGAGGCCCACCTGGATATTGTGGCCTTTACTGAATCATGGTGCACTGACAACCATGGCTGGGACATGCCCATACCAGGCTACACGCTGTTCAGAAAGTACAGGGTGGGAAAGAAAGGAGGGGGTATGGTGCTTTATGTGAAGAAAAACATAAATGCAAAAGAAATACAGGGAATTAGGGTGGTAGATATGTTGTTAGTCGCACTCAAGTCAGGGAATGGAGCCACTATTTGGACAGGTATGATCTACAGGCCTCCAGCACAGGAGGAGGATTTAGAGAAAGAAACATTGGAAGCAGTTGGTAAATGACTGAAAAGGGGGAGGTATTGCTGATGGGGGACATTACTCTGCTGGATCTAGCTTGGAGCCTCCCATTCTGGACTCCTGGGGGGGGGTCCTCAAGCAACCAGTCAGTAAACCCACTCATGATGGGGAAATACTGAACCTGGTGCTTACTAACAGGGACAGTGTTGCAGACATCAAGTTGGGAAGAATTGGTTAGAATGGTAGAAAAAGGGGAGATATTGTTGATGGGGGACCTGAATATGCCAGATGTTAACTGGAGCACCTTTGCTGCAGGCACACCCAAGAGAAGGGTCATTCTTGATGCCCTACAGGGGGCATGCCTCAGACAGCTAGTATTGGAACCCACTCGGGAGGGAGCAATCTTAGACCTGGTACTCTCAAATGGGGACGGAGAAAGAATCTCAGATTTAGAGGTGGGTAGCCATCTGGGAACAAGCGACCACCAAACAGTGTGGTTCACTATAAACACAGCCATACAATCAAGCCATACAAAAGCAAGAGTATTGGACTTTAGGAGGGCTGACTTTGGGAAAGTGAGAGAGTGCTTTAGAAAAGCACTAGCAAACAGGCAAGAAGGAGGGGTGGAGGAACAATGGGGTGTAATCAAAACAGCCATCACAGAGGCAACAAGCCTTTGTGTAAAGCAAATCAATAAAACACAATGAAGGAAAAAACGCTATGGTTCTCAAAAGAGGTGGCAGGGAAGGTTAAGGAGAAAAGGATAGCATTCAGGAAATATAAGGAAACACAGAAGGAGCAGGACAGAGAACTTTATCAGTTAAAGCAGAAAGAGGCTGGGAAGGCAGTCAGAATAGCAAAGGCCCAAACCGAGGAAAGGATAGTCAATTCTGTTAAGAAGGGGGATAAGACCTTTTATAGGTACATTAGGGAGCAAAGAAAGACCAAAGGAGGGATACTGAGGTTTAATAAAGGGAGGGAATATGGGTAGAGGGGACAGTGAAAAAGCAGGGATACTGAACAAATATTTCTGCTCAGTATTCACAAAGGAAGAGGAGGGGGAGGTACCTAAACCAAACAAGAGAAACACTCTGAAGATGGGGGTCAATACCAGTCCATTTACAGAAGAAAAGGTTCTGAAAGAACTAATAAAATTGAAGGTGGACAAAGCAATGGGGCCTGATGGGATTCACCCAAGAATTCTAAAAGAACTAAGGGTAGAACTAGTGACACCGCTGACTACTCTCTTTAAAAAATCATTGGAGGATGGGTTGGTACCTGAGGACTGGAGGAGAGCAGATGTCATTCCTCGTCACAAAAGTGGGAGCAGGACAGAGGCAGGAAACTACAGACCAGTTAGTTTGACCTCAGTGGTAGGGAAAATGATGGAATCACTTCTGAAGGAAAGAATTGTTGAGTTCCTAGAGGCCAGTGGGGCACAGGACCCAAGGCAGCATGGATTCACGATAGGAAGGTCGTGTCAGACGAATCTAATAGATTTCTTTGACTGGGTGACCAAAGTAGTAGACCAGGGAGGGGCTGTGGACATGGCCTACCTAGATTTTAGCAAGGCATTTGATACAGTCCCACACAAAAGATTAATACACAAGTTAGCCAGCCTTGAGTGGGCCCCAAGGTGGTAGCCTGGATAAAAATTGGCTAGACAACAGGACGCAAAGGGTAATAGTAAATGGAGTGCACAGTGAAGAAAGGAGGGTTACTAGCAGGGTACCGCAGGGTTCATTACTGGGACTGGTACTTTTTAATGTCTTTATAAGTGACATCGCAGAGGAACTGGAAGGAAAAGTATGTCTCTTTGCAGATGACACAAAGATCTGCAACAGGGTTGATACTCAAGATGGAGTGGAAAGGATGAGAAGGGACTCAGCAAGGTTGGAGGAATGGTCAAATGTATGGCAGCTCAGATTCAATGCAGAGAAGTGCAAGGTAATGCACATGGGAAACAAAAACCCAGGGGAAGAGTACACAATGGGGGGTGAGATACTGACAACAGTAAAAATGGAAAGGGACCTGGGGGTAATTATATCAGATGACCTAAAGGTGAGCAAGCAATGTAAGAAGGCAGTAAGGAAGGCTGGGGGGATACTGGGATGCATAGGAAGAGGCATCAATAGTAGAAAACAGGAAGTTGTTATCCCTCTGTACAGACAGTTGGTGAGACCCCATCTGGAGTACTGTGTGCAGTTCTGGAGACCCCATCTCCGCAAAGACATAGACAGAGTGGAGGCTGTCCAGAGGAGGGCAACCAAAATGGTGCAGGGTCTGCACCAGAAGACATACGAAGAAAGACTAAAGGAGCTTAATATGTATACCCTTGAGGAAAGAAGGGAGAGAGGGGTCATGATAGAAACTTTCAAGTACCTCAAGGGAATCAACAAAGTCCAAGAGGGTAGCATCTTTCAGAAAAAGAGATGTGCAAGAACAAGGGGGCACAATTTGAAGATAGAGGGGGGATGGCTCAGAGGTAATGTGAGGAAGTATTTTTTCATGGAGAGGGTTGTGGATGCATGGAACAGCCTCCCTGAGGAGGTCATGGAGTCAAGAACAGTGGGGGAATTCAAGAATGCATGGGACAGACATAAGGCAGCCCTAGTGGGGGGTAGGAGGAAGTAAGCTGTTGGTTAACTAGGATCTGCAGCTTATCTGTTAGGTAGGAAAATGGGCAGACTAGGTGGGCCAAGCGGTCCTTATCTGCTGTCAAATTGTATGTTTCTATGTTTCTTAAGCCATCTGGGAACCAGTGATCATCATACAGTGTGCTTCACCATAACAGCAGTTGCAGACTCAAACGACACAAGGGCAAGAGTCCTGGACTTCAGAAGGGCTGATTTTATAAAGATGGGGGAATACCTCAGGAGTGGCCTGGCAGGGGGAGATGACCTGGGGGGGGGCTGGAGGAACAGTGGGCCAAACTAAAAGAGCGCATAGTGAAGGCAACAAACCTCTGCAGTAAGCAAGTAAGCAAAAGGGAGAGAAAGATGAAGAGAAAACAACTATGGCTCTCAAAAGAGGTGACAGGAAAGGTTAAAGCTAAAACAGTAGCATTCAGAAGGTATAAGGAGACCCAGAGAGGGGAGGGTAAAGAATTGTATTAAAAATAGAGGGAGGCAGGGAACGTAGTACGGAGTGCAAAGGTGCAAACTAAAGAAAGAATAGCTTAGGCAATATCAAAAGGGGACAAGTTATTTTTTAGGTGTGTTAGTGATAAAAGGAAGACTAAGGGAGGGATTGTAAGGTTAAAAGGGCTGTGGGATGACTGTATGGAGGAGGACCAAGAAAAGGCAGACATCTTGAACAAACACTTCTACTTTGTGTTCACAGTGGAAGGGGAGGGTCCATGAAAAGGTATCAGGAGCATCGATGGGAGGGAAGTGGGCACTAGTCCTTCCTCTAAGGAGAGGTTCTGGAAAGCACTTACTAACCTGAAAGTGAAGAAAGAGTGCTGAGTGATCTCAGGGAGGTAAAAGCTGCACCTCTGACAGATCTATTTAACAGATCACTGGAGATTGGAGTGATTCTGGAGGCCTGGAGAAGAGCAGATGTAGTCCCATTTCACAAAGTGGTAGCAGGGAAGAGGTGAGCAATTACAGGCCTGTCAGCCTGGCATCGGTGCGGGTAAGCTAATGGAAACACTACTAAAGGAAAGGATTGCAGCATATCTGGAATCCAGTGGGTTACAGGATCCTAGTCAGCATGGATTCATGGGGAGGAAGTCATGCCAAGCAAATCTGATAGATTTCTTTGACTGGGTGAACAAGAGTTTAGATCAGGGTGGAGAGGTGGACGTGACCAACCTGGATTTCTTCAAGGCTTTCAACACTGTTCCACTACTAGACTGGTAAGCAAGCTGGGTAGCTTGGGGGTGGGCAACAAGGTGGTACCTGGGTAAGAAAGTTTTTATGGGAAAGGAAATAGAGGGTAGTAGTAAGCGGAGTTCACACCGAAGAAGGGAGGATGACCAGCAGGGTACCTCAGGGTTCAGTGCTGAGATCAGTCATCTTTAATATCTTTATTAGTGACATACAGTAGCAGAGCAGCTGGGAGGGAAGGTCTACCTCTCTGCAGATCACACCAAGATCTACAACAGGGTGAACATTTTGGCAGCGCATGTGGAAAGGATGGGAGAGATCTCAAAAAACTAGAGGAGTGGTCAAGGGGGAATGGCAGCTGGGTTTTAATGTAAAAATGCAACATAATGCACTTAAGCCATGGAAACCTGAGGTGGAGTACAAAATGGATGGAGTGATACTGACAATGACTAAGCAGGAAACAGACCTGTGGATAGTCATATCGGATGACCTAAAGGTGACCAGGCAGTGTGATAAGACAGTCAGAAGGGCTGGTGGGATGCTGGAGTGCATAGGAAGGGGTATCACAAGCAGAAAAAAGGATGTTGTGTTGCCCCTAAATAGTTAGTTAGTAAGATCCCCCTTGAGTACTGTATCCAGTTCTGGAGATTGCATCTTAAGAAGAACATGGACAGAGTGGATGCAGTCCAGAGGAGGAGGAGGACTACCAAAATTGTGCAGGGTCTGGATCAAAAGTCCTATGAGGACAAGCTTAAGGAGCTCAATATCTATGCCTTGGAGGAGAGGAAGGAGAAGGGGATATGATAGAGACCTTTAAATACCTTATTGGGGCTAACAAGGTACAGGAAAGGTGTATTTTCCAAAAAAAAAACAGTGCTCTAGAACAATGAAGCAGGGGAGAGGGTAAGGTTCAGGAGAAATGTGAGGAAATATTTCATTACAGAAAGAGTGGTGGATTCCAAGAACAGCCAACCAGCTGAAGTAGTGAGGGTGAGAATTATGGTTGAGTTCAAAAATGCCTGGGATAGGCACAAGGGAATCATAGGAGTAAAGGGGGGGGGGCAGCACCATAGATTAAGTGGGTATACAGCAAAAATGAAGTTAGGAAAAAAAAATTGGGCAGACTGGGTAGGCCAAGTGGCCCTTATCCACCATCAGATTCTATGTTTCTATGTCATTAAACTCTTACTTTAAATTTTCTTACTTTTCAACTTTGTCCATGAAATCTACAATACTTTAACGTAAAAGTAAAGAACCTTAGCACAAAAAGCACTGAGACAAGGGTTACCCAAAAAAGGCACTGGCAACAAAGCCAGGTTTCAAAGTAATACAAAATCACACATACCCCCATACTGCAAAGCATCATCTGACATACTGTATATGCAAATCAACAAAATCACACATACAGTACCTCCATAATGCAAAGCATCATAAGATATATTTGCAAATCTCCCTGAAAATTACTAAAGTAGAACCAGCCTAAATGTTCATGCTGATTTGCATATATATTTAATGATTTGTGGTGATTTGCATATATATCCTAAGACGTTTTTGCATTATGGGTGTATGTGTGATTTTATATTTCTTTGTGAAATCTGGCTTTGTTGCCAATGCAATTTTTGTGTAACCCTTACCTCAGTGCTTTCATGCTGAGGTTCTTTGTCTTTTAGCTTGCTTTCCTATTTTGGGCCCACTATGACCCACTCGTAACACCACATTAGGGCTGGCTCATTTTGCAGTGGGATGTGACACAGAAGAAGCACACTGATAAGTATGGTGTAGAATGAAGCAGTTTGATTCTTCATTTAGTTAGAGTAGGAGGGAGGGGACTCTAGCTGTTTGTGCAGGATTGAGGGATTCTAGCTGACAGCTTTGTGACTGTGTGTTTGAAAGTGGCTGTGTCTGGACTACAGTGAGTGGAGTGAGGAGTCACTGCCAGAGGACTTCTTGGCTGATTGTTTTTGGACAGAGCCTGTGATGTAGTCCCACCCACCCCAGGGCTTGCCTTACATTTATTGGGTGGCTCTCATAGGGCCATGCAATATCCTGCATTCAGACAGGAACTAACGAAGAGAGAAAGCATAACAAAACACAACAGAAATAAAACAAATATTTGGGAGATAACAACTATCCGTCTTAAGCAGGCAGTTGATTGGGAAGGGAAACAGACATGATGGGAGTGGTGCAGTGCAGTGGTTGTGGAGCAGCTGTCTTCAGGGAGACATTCTGGAGGCTGCGATGCTGCCCTATCTGAAGGGCACCATTTTGGACTAAGGGAGGAGGTTGTCTGTCTCTGGGCAGAGTTGGCCAAGCTGAAGGCTGCATCCACCCCCACCCAGAGATCACCGGGTCCACAACCTGTACCTCAAAGGATACCAGGGAATAGGAGTGATTGGACTATAGTGGGCTCAGGTAGGGTGAGGGAGGGGGGTAGAAAGCACATCCCCCAACCGGTCCTGCTTAGTAACTCCTACACTGTTTTGGAGGAACGGGAAAGCCCCACTCAGGAACCTGAGGCTGGGACCAGGGAGGATGGGAGAGTTCTCCAGGATGGAGCCCCAGGGAAGGGAGGCAGGGAACCCCAAAAGAGGTGGAAGCTTCTCCTAGTGGGGGACTCTATTGTCTGGGGAGTGGAGTTAGGGTCACCTAGCAAGGGAGAGAGGAAGGTCAAGTGCCTCCCAGGAAATGCTGCATTTAGGAATGGGAAGCGGATCCATAGGATCACTACAGCAATAGCCAGGAGGAAGCAGCTGGATGTCATTGTCCACATGGGGACAAATGATCTGGCCAGGAGAAAAGTGGAGTTAGCCAGAGTCCAGGAAGATTTCAGGAAGCTGGGGGAAAACCTGAAACAGATAGCATGCTCCATCTCATTCTCTGAGGTTCTACCTGTCCAGGGCACAGGGAAAGCTAGGGCACTCCATATCCATACCTTCAACTCCTGGTTGAAGGATTGATGTGGAGGGGAGGGTTTTGGCTTCATAGGGGACTGGGGCCTAACCTGGGCAGATGCGAGCTTATATAAGGAGGACGGCCTGCATCTATCTGAGAAGGGGACCTTGATCCTTTATGAGAAGTTTAAATGCTTGAGCTGTAAGCATTTCAACTTGCCAAGGGGGGAGAACCAGGAGGGTCAGGAGGCTTAGGAACACCCCCCCCCCATGGGAACATGCAGGAACATAAGTGGACTACAGGAACAGCTATAGCACACAGGGAGGGGCAGGCAGGTGAAGAATGTATAACGAGTGATACGGGGGGCAAGAGCACAAAGGAAAGGAAATGGGTGTGGAGGGAAGACGCTGGGGAGGGAGAACAAGAGAAGAGCAACGGCAGATTGTAAAACATGGAAGGTCATGCTAACCAATGCCAGTAGCCTAGGAAATAAGGTTCCAGACCTGAAGGCCTTGTTGGCAGATGCAGACCTTGACATAGCAGCAATAACAGAGACATAGTACTCTGATAATCATGGCTGGGAAGTCAATGTGCCAGGCTATACATTATTCAGGAGGGACAGGTAGGGTAAAGAGGGTGGGAGAGTGCCCCTGTACATCACAGATGGTATAAAAGCTACAGAAGTACAGGGAAGACAGAGGGAGGCTGAGGTAATGTGGGTCATCCTGGAGTCAGGGAATGGAACAGCAATACACATAGGGGTGATCTACAGATCTCCAGCACAGAGGGAGGAAGTAGACAAGGAACTAGTGGAGAACATACACAACATGGCAGCCAAAGGCGAAATCCTGCTACTAGGGGATTTCAATATGCCGGATGTGGATTGGGCCACCCAGATGGCTGCTTAAGCCAGAAGCACAGCCATCCTTGAATCTATGCAGGGGGTTGAACTCAAGCAGCTGGTTCATGAGCCAACCAAGGACAAGTCAGTTCTGGACCTGGTGTGGACCAATGGGAACAGAACTGGAGAAATACAGGTGGAAGGGCAGCTGGGGTTCAGTGACCACCACATGGTGTGTTTTGGCATGGAGACATGGACTCAATTAAGCCAGAAAAGGGCAAGAGTATTAGATTTCAGGAAGGCAGATTTCACTGAAATGGGTAGATGTATACAAGTAGTCCTGGGGAAGGGAGAGGTAATGGAGGGGGTGGAAAAACAGTGGGAGAAACTGAAAGGAGCCATAGTGGAGATAACAAACCAATGCGTTAGGATAATGGCCAAAGGGAAAAGAAGGAAACCACAATGGTTCTCCAAAGAGGTGGGGCACAAAGTCAGGGCTAAAAGGCTGAGTTTCAGGAAATATAAGGGGAGCCAAAGGGAGGAGGACTGGCAGGTGTACCTTGACTGTCTTAGGGATGCAGGGAAAGCTGTTAGGAGGGCAAAGGCATAGACAAAAGAGGGCTTAGCACAGTCTGTAAACAAAAGGGATAAGGCATATTATAGGTACAACAGTGAAAGAAGAAAAATTGGGGGGGAATGTGAGTTTCAAAGGGGAGAAGGGAGAGTGTAAGGAGGGGGATCTGAACAAGGCAGAAACACTGAACTAATACTTCTGCTCAATATTCACTAAGGAGGGGGAGGGTCAAGGACCACAGTTGGGATGGAGAGACAATGGGGAAGGGGAGAGGTGGGCACCAGTCCATTCACAATGGAGAGAGTTCTAGAAGAACTAGCAAAGCTGAAGGTAGACAAGGCCATGGGGCCAGATGGCATCCACCCCGAGGATATGAAAGGAGCTGCGAAGGGAAGTAGCAGCACCTCTGGCAGCCCTATTCACAGAGCCATTCAACACAGGTGTTATTCCAGAGGACTGGATGAGGGCACATGTAGTTCCACTGCACAAAAGCAGCAGTAGAGAGGAGGCAGAGAACTACAGGCCAGTCAGCCTCACCTCAGTGGTGGGAAAGATCATGGAGACACTGCTGAAAGAAAGGATAGTGGCACATATGGAATCCAGCAGTGTTCAGGATCTGAGGCAACAAGGATTCACAGCAGGAAGGTCATGTCAAATGAATCTAATAGATTTTTTTGATTGGGTGACTAGGGAACTAAATCAGGGAGGGGCAGTAGATGTCGCCTACCTAGATTTCAGCAAAGCCTTTGACACTGTCCCACATAGAAGGCTGATTAACAAGAGGGTAGTCTGGGCATGGGAGACAAGGTGGTGAACTGGGTTAGGAACTGGTTAACAGACGGAAGACAGAGGGTGGTAGTAAATGGGGTACAATCTGGGGAGAGGGGGTGACCAGTGGGGTACCACAGAAATCAGTACTAGGACCAGTCCTGTTCAACGTCTTCATTAATGACATTGCAGAGGGTCTGGAAGGAAAGGTCTGTCTGTCTGCAGATGACACCAAGATCCGCAACAGAGTGAATACTCCAGAAGGGGTGCAGATAATGAAGAGGGACCTGGAGAAGCTTGAAAGATGGTGGGAGATGTGGCAACTGAGGTTCAATGGAAAGAAGTGTAAATATAATGCACCTGGGTAGAGGGAACCCTGAGGAGAGCTAGAGGTGGGGGGGAGCTCACTGTCACCAAAGAAGAAAGGGACCTAGGGATTATCATCTCTGATGACCTTATGGTATCAAAGCAGTGTACAAAGGCAGCAGGGAGGGTCAGTGGCATGCTGGGGTGCATAGGCAGGGGTATCACTAGCAGGAGGGGGATGTGGTAACGCCATTGTATGAAACATTGATAAGGCCTCACCTGGAGTATTTTGTGTAGTTCTGGAGGCCACACCAGTGCAAGGACATAGATAAGGTGGAGACTATCCAGAGAAGGGCGACAAAGATGGTGCAGGGCTTGCACCACAAAACATATGAGGAGAGACTAAGATACCTCAATATGTACTCACTGGAGGAGAGGAGACAGCGGGGGACATGATTGAGTCTTTTAAGTACCTCAAGGGCATAAACAAGGTGCAGGTAGGGGGCCTTCTCCAATGTAGAAGAAGTACTAGAACAAGGGGGCATGATATGAAACTGAAAGGGGTAGATTAAGAGGTAATGTGAGGATGTTTTTCTACACAGAAAGGGTAATCGACGCTTGGAATATTCTGCCACAGGAGGTAGTGGGGTAAGCACAGTGGAGGGGTTTAAGCATGCCCAGGACAGGCACAAGGGAAACCTGAGAAGGGAGGGAGTGATGAAAATCCATTGATCACATGGAGTCAGTGGCCACATACAATGTATAGGGCCTGCGGGCAGAATAGATGGGCCTAGCGGTCCTTATCTGCCAACAATTTCTATGTTTCTATGTTTGTATCTGTGTTTACTAATCTCACTCTTTGTAGATTGTGTTAGAAGCCCTTTAGTACCATGCATTTCTACTTAAAGCAGAAGCAGCCTAAAATGTGGTGGAGATTTGCATTTATATACCATGATGCTTTGTGTTGTATTACTTTAATATACTGCTTTGTATTGGATACACTTAGGGGAACAAATGGTCCACCTTTATCTATTATTTACTTATTTATTTTTTGGATTACATATACCTTTGAGCCAGAGACTCTTTTACAAAGGTTCCACGTCAGGATGAACTGAATATTAACAACAATGGACAAATTTAGTAACCTAGCAACTATTAGATGAGAGACAGTACACATATCAGGGTATCAATATAGAAAGTGGATTCAGTGCGTACACATCAAGAGTGGACAGTAGTTTAACAGCATAGGGCAAAGTGATCAATGCAGCAACAAATGAAGGAGAAAATTACAACTTTCAGTGTTAACTAGTTAACATATGTGTCAATTAAGTACCTGTGGAACCCGAGGGCACAGAGAGTTAGATCATGTAGCAGCATCTGTGCATTTGTGGAACCAGTGGGTACATGTGAAACCAAAGGAACAGACAGTGAAAACATGAAGCAGCATTTGTGCAGTCAGTAAGATGATATTGTCACAGTGTAAATGGTACCAAACCCATTAAACAAATGCAAGCATAAACTGAGGTTACAATGAAAAGGTAACAGCAGTAACAGGTAGGTAAGTTACAGGTAAAACTACAATTTTGCGTTATAGATTACAGGTAGGTGCAACAATTGTGCATTGTTGTAATGACAGCAGTCAGTATATTGACTTTGTCATGTTCCAGAGTGGGGTTGAGGCAATAGCAGAGCAGTCTGCAAAGAGACGTTGTCATGTACCAGGTTGGAGAGTGTGGGGTAGAGGAAGGGGAATGGAAGGGGGAGAGACGGTGAGCAGGGGTCAGAGAGGAGGAACATGAGGGAAAGAGGGAGGCATTATAAAATGCAGCTGTTCATTTAAATAGTTTAACACATGTGTCTATCTATAGTCATAAAATAGGTACCTAGAATCAGTAAAAATTGGGGTCCCTGATTGGATAAAACACACCATGTCACCACAAGCTAAAAGGCCTTGGTTGCTTCTCAGCAACCACAGCCTGGTTCCAGAACTATCTTGCCGGCCACTCCCAATCAGTTGGTACTGGAGGTGCCACATCCACCGCTGTGACAATTACTATAGGTGTTCCCCAGGGCTCCATCCATGGACCCCTTCTCTTCTCATCTCTTCATTACCCCCCCAGTGGCAGCCTCACTTGTAATGCCCTTTTCTACACAGATGACCTACTGTTATACCACAGTGATAAATCTCTGGCTAACCTCTCATCCGTGCTCACTTCTAATTACGGTGCCGCTCATGACTGGTTCCTGGAAAACAGACTACTGGTCAATGCCAATAAAACCGAGGCCATGCTCTTAGCATCTAAACCTAAGCTAAGCAAACTTTCCAGCACCACAGCTACCCTCCCAGTGCTATCCCCGGGTGGTCCCCCTCTCGAAATGGTATCCTCCTTTAAATATCTGGGTATTACTCTAGACCTTGCGCTAACCTTCTCGGGATACATTAGTCTCATTGTCTGGTGCATCAGCCAAAAATTAGCTATGGGCTACCAACTGAGAAACTACCTTACTCCAGAGGCCCGACTGGCTATGGCACAGGGCAGTCTTCTCCCATTAATGAACTACTGCACCTCCATCTTTATGCAAACCTCCACCCATGAACTTTCAAGACTAAATTCCACTTACAAGAACATCTGTAGGTGTGCACTGCTGGCATGCTACTCCACCCACTACTGTTCCCCTCTATCAGTCCCTGCCTCAGGCCTGCCATGATTACTTTCTCAGCTGCACTGATAAGGCCATCAGGGAAGGAGATTTATCACCACTCTTCCCCCTACTCAAGCCAAAAAACTGCCCCCATAAACTTTGAAACTCCTCCAGTTTTCTGTTGAATACCCCCAAAGTCATCACCTGCCTCGGTAGTAAAGCCTGAACTGTGGAATAGTCTACTCACCACACTCCACTCTCTTGACTTGCACAGTTGCACCTCATATTCAAATCCCTCTACAATGCAACCCTAATGGCTGTTGCTATCTGTACCTGCCCTCCAGGATGACTACCCTATTACCACCACTCACAAAATGGGCGAGGCCACCTCTGACACTCTATGTTATGTACATGTTATTGCATACTTTCCTACATGGTTAGCACTGACTTAAAAGTTCTTAGTAGCCATGTTTGATCTTCCACTACTGTGTCTGTAACTTTTTTTCTTTTTGTACACTTCTTGATGGTCTGTGCTGTACAGTAGCTGTTACTGTTGTAGCGCCATGTTGTACTGTAAACTTGTGCTGCAATTCACTGTACTATATTTGGTATTTGCATGTGTATTTGTATTGAACCATGTGCCATCTTCATGGCCTGGGTCATGCCTGAAAAATGTCCCTAGGATCAGAACACCTGTCCCGTTAACAACTAAATAAATAAATATGAGCATGTATTATCCCACAATGACTGCATGCCTACACTTCTTTGTAGCCCCTAGAACTTGCTCACTGCCATACCAAACCAGAGAGATCATTCCACACCTCCCACACACAGCCTGGCACAGTCACCATAAAAAAAGGAATAGAGGACAAAAAATCCTTTTGTTCCCTATGTACCTGCCCCAAGACATATTTTAATCCTGATAGCACTGTTCTATAAATGTAGCACTAATTTGTGTGATCCTGCCATTCATGTTGTCCCTTGCTCCTGAGGTTTCTTTTACTTCCATTTTTATGTTTGCTTGCACTCATGTGCAAGAAACATAGTGCCATCATCCGAGTTTTCCAGAGGTGTGTCAGCCTCTTCCAATTCAGTCAGTGTGTTTGCAGGCATGGTCGCAGTGCACCAATCACTGCTCCAGCTGTCTATGACAAGCTGAAAATGCAGTGGCATACAGTTGAAAGGGAGAGCTCTGCTTCAGTGAGCAGAGCTCCCCCCCAACATGCACGCACGCATATTGAGTGCTGACGCACCCCCCCCACACTTACAGTATAGCCAACAGGATGCCCAATGCCCCGTCAGCTCCATGCCGCCCCCCCAAAAAAAACCCTTTCCTGGTGCCATGCTGGGAGCCCACCCCAGCGTGGTACATGTCCGTATGGCCGACCGGGGTGCCCAATCCCCGGCTCCAGCCCCCCAACAGCTCTATAGCTGTCACGCTGGGAGCCCACCCCAGCGTGGCACTAGCTCAGAGTACTGGCCAGGGGTGCCCAATCCCCGGCGGGCTCCAGCCCCCAAACATCCTTTCCAGCTGCCATGCTGGGAGCCCACCCAGCGTGGCAAACATCCCCGCCATCTTAATAATGAAAAACAAAACCTGTCAATTAAAAAACGGTCCTCGCAGTCTCCTGTCCCCACCCGCACCCACCCACTGCGCACCCTGCCTCCCCACACCCCCCTCACCCCATACTTACCTCTGGAGTCCGGCGCGACGATCTTCGGTGGATGGGGAACACATCTGCATTCTTCAAAGCCGACCGCGAACTGAGGAAATGCTGATAAGCTGTATAATGTAATAGATAGGGTTTTTTCAACTTTGCTGCATATCTCGGGCATTTTTTGGAATTTTTGCACCAAATTTTCAACATGGGGTTTTTGGGACCCCTTCTCATGAATGCTGTCACTGTCATGGCATTATTCGGGCCTGAAGGGTGATTTCAGTCACTGCGCAAAATCACCTTTCGGGACTGATTAACGAAACGACACTGCCAGTGTTCATAAGGTGGCTCTCAAGAAGCTCTATTTTGAAACTTTGGTGGAAAAATTCCAAAATGACTGTTTTACGAGTTGTGTTATGTAGTTCCTACACACACTTGTAAGTTTGCGAATTTTCAATATTTTACTCAGTTTTCAACATTGCCATTTTACCACACCTCCTTATGAGCAGTACAGCTGTCATTTTTCACATCTCGCCTACAACGTGCTTCCAGCACTCCATGTAGCGCATAATGGCGAGTCGAAAGCGAAAGCAATATATGGGACACATTAAGAAAATCACAGTGACACAGGTCATGAGCAGAGGTGTTAAAATGGCTATGTTGAAAATTTGGTGAAAAAATTCCCAAAAATGACTGTTTTAGGAGCGCATGTTGCGCAGTTCCTACGCACGCTGGTAAGTTTGCAAATTTGTAATATTTGCACACCAGATTTTCAACAGTGCCATTTTACCGCTCTTCCTTATGAGCAGAACAGCTACCATTTTTCACATTTCACCCAAAATTTGTTTCCGCTCATGTAGCGCACAATGGTATAGTCGGTGTGCGAAAACAATGTTTGGGACAGATTAAGAAAATCACAGTGACACTGGTCATGAGCAGAGGTCTTAAAATGACTGTGTTGAAAATTTGGTGGCAAAACTCCATAAAATGACTGTGTTACGAGTGAGCATTATGCAGTTTCCACGCACCCTTGTAAGTTCATGAATTTGTAATATTTTCAGTCCAGATTTTCACCAGTGGCATTTTTCCACACCTCCTTATGAATAGTACAGCTGTCATTTTCCACAACATGGCCGAAATGTGTTTTCACACTTTCAGTGCAGAGATGCATGGTCGCTGTGGGAAATCATTGTTCGGGACAGACAAAGAAAATCACACTGACACTGTTCGTGATCAGAGGTCCCAAAATGCCTGTGTTAATAATCTGCTGTAAAAAAATCCCCAAACTAGTTACATTACGGATGTGCGTTGCACAGTTTCTATGCAAGCTCATGACTTCACCAGTTTTTTCAAGATTTTCACACCAGATTTTCAACATTGCCATTTTTACACCTCCCATGAACAGTACCGCTGTCATTTTCACATCCTGTTCGAATGTGTTTTGCACCTGTGGTGCCAAATGTCAGAGTCACCGTCAAAAGCAGTTTTGGCTAACAAACTGATATTGCCACTGTTCATGAGGTGGGGTCACAAAAACCATGTTGAAAATTTGGAGTGAAAATACAACGAATGCCTGAGGCGTTAGGGTTTCCGACCATAACGCCCCACTGTAGAGAGATGACAGGCATTAGGGGTGTGACTTGGGATTCTTGCTTGTAATGCTCATACCATTCCACCCCCACCCACACCCTGCAGCCTGTGAGAGGCATCAAGGTGTGCCTCGGACTCTTCGGGCCCAAACGTTACCCCATTCTCCTATACCGCACCCGTCTCACCATATTTCCTGATGGAATGGGGTGCGCATAAGGGCCAAAGACCCCAAGGCACACCGTGACACTTGTCAGTGTCTGCAGGGTAGGGTGTGGTGATATGGAGTGGTCATTATGCCTGACGACTCAAAGGCACACCCCAATGCCTGTCACTCTCTGCAGGGTGGTGGTGGGGTTGGCTTCAGTTCAATACTTCGCTGCCATTCCTATTATGCAGCTCTGTAACTTCTACACTACCAATGCCAATGCCAGCAAGCAAACATTCAGCATTGACAAATGCTTGTTAGTAACCTGATCTAGCGGGCATCCGTGAAATCAGTTTAAACAAAATCTTTTAATAGCAGTCATTTAGTCAAGAACTAAATTAAACTTATAAAATGGGCACCTAAAAAAAGTACCTATGATTGGGTGAGACACATCACATGACCATGCAGTGATTTTAGCTCACTGCATGGTCATTCAGGTCCTTCATCTTATAACAAATCCCTACACCAGTACAAATTTTAAAAAGTATTTGATGGCTATTTTTTCTCCTTGCTAAGCAATCAGTGTATTTTTGGCCGAAATCACAAACGTATGTAATCCACAGTGTTTTCCCACACCAATATCCCAAATCAAAATAAACATACTACTTTTAATTGTAATAAATAGAGGATAATGGCTGGGGATCGGGTGATAACCACACTGTAATCACCTCGAGTGGTTGCTAGGGCAACATGGTAAACCTTGAGAGCGCAGCTCGAGAGATTTACTGAAGCCCTAGCAACCACGAGAGGTGATTTCAGCGTGGTTGTCACCCGATCCCCAGCCATCATCTTTTATAGTGTATGGTCAAAAAAACACTGTTTGCATTCTATATGTGAGAATTATGGAACTCTGGTGCATTCTTTTTTCTTATGCCAATGTTTGGAAGTTCCGAAGTGTGGTTAACAACATTTAAAATTCTAAACAGTGCATAACAAAGCTGTGTGACTGCTGATTATGGTGGTTAATAGGCACTTACCATACATTATATGTGCTTTTTCCTTCAGAATTGTTATGAATCCATTGTATCCTTTGTTAAACTCCCAATGTGGCTTGCACACACACTTACAATGTAAAACACATTGCAGGCTTGCTGCTCATACTCACATGTCCTGCCAGCACTAATCAAAGTAAATACTATAATAAAAAAAGAAAAAAATCCCTATGTTGTTCCCTTACATGCTTATTTCTGACAAGCTGAGCACCGCGCGTGGGGGGGGGGTCTACTGTTGTCATTTCGTACTGCTTTACAGAATGCTGTAGATTAACAGTACTGACACTTAGAGTACACTGTTGAGTCTTGCACTTGCCCCACCTACCAAAAACACTACTGGGTAACTATAAACCCACTTTACATGATACAGTTTCCAGCTACATTTATTTTGGAGAAATGTATCCGTTCTGCAGTGTGGGGGGGGGGGTCCAAGACTACATCATCACAGAACTACAGCTATGAACTGCTCATTAGGTCAAAATGCCTAAGATAACACTCTAAATGCAATAAAATCACAGTAGGTGGAGTGGCAATTCCACAGTAACAAATACTTTAACTATAACTTTAATATATATTTAAATGATTATTTTAGCAGTTAAGCATATTTGAAAAATAAGCCCATTTTATAAGTGCAATAATACGCTCCAGGTTGTGCATTATGCTAGACTGCTGCACTTTCTGGGTAGTTGAAAGCTGCACCTGGGGCATGCAGTAATCTAGCATAATGCACACCCTGACATGTGTTATTGCTAGCTTGTTTTGTTCCAGAAATGATTATAAATATAGAGATATGCTGCCTACTCAACTGAAACAGACCCAGTAAGTCAGTGGCTTCAGTAAGGCAGACAATGATGCGCATGAGCATTGCTATGGCAACCCCTTTCTCACACGTCACTGTCTGCATACTGAAGCTGACAACTCACTCGTTCTATTGCAGTGGCACATTTCTACATTTATATTCATTTCTGGCACAAAACAAGTTTTATTTAATTCTTGCCTAAATGACTGCAGTTAAAAGATTTTGTTTAAACTGATTTCAAAAATGGACACACGCTAGATCAGGCTACAATAATGAAAGCAAAAGAAAGCTCAGGAGCATGGAACAACACAAATGGCAGGATCAATTAGATAAGTGATACATTTGTAGAACAGTATTTTAGGGATTGATACATGTCTTGGGGCAGGCACATAGGGAACAAAAGGACTGTTTGGCTTCTTTTCATTTTTATAGCACTAGTCGCCTCAAAAAACAAATGGCCATTTTATTGATAATCCACTACAGGGCATTTGGTCATGCTCTGATATATGCACACATTGGGTGGCTGAATGCATTTGGCATACAGCCTCGTGTGTCACAATGCACAGCAAGGGGTGCATATATCAGAGAACGACTGCTCACCACATAATAAATTATCTTTTATATATTTAAAAGAACGGGGCTCCATTTCTCCCCATAGAGAAAGACAGTTATAATTTGCCAATCTAACCAGCTGGTTATAACAGCAAACATGTGTTGGCTTTCTCTATGAGAAATCAAGGAGCCTCAGTTACTCTCGTGCACAGTCACTGTTTTGCCACACAGTGAAACCCTTGGCAATACTCACTGCTCACTTGTCCTTCTCCTTATGGATGCTGTCATTCTGGGTTTTCAGAACAGGGACTCAAATAAAAAAGACCTAACTCAGAATCACCTACCAAACTGAACCCCAATTTAATCAGTGTGACTGTGACACTGTTCAGAACTCACAGCAACCAACACCTGTACCTCTGAAGTCCGTGTCTCCCAGAATATTCTTCAGCTCAGGAATAAACATTTAAAAGTGTTAGCAGCATTTATCTAATAGCACTTGATTTTAAAAGTTTTTCATTCTTTTTTTGAGTTTTACATCCATTCATAAAATGTAGCTAGATCAGGTTTCTATGGCAATGGGTTTACTTACTAAACATTGCGATACCTTGCAGGGAGGGCAGAGAGCAGGATTAGTAAGGAACCAAAACTGCCATTTCATTCCATTGCACAACTGGATTTAAAATCTGTTCAAAAAGAAAAAAAAAGACTATAAAATCCATTTCAGTAGTTAAATGTTGCTAACACTTTTATCTCTAAACTAAAAAATATTCTGGGAGACACAGACTTCACAGGTATTGGTGCACTTTTGCTGGAGTTCTGCTCAGTATTTCTATAGTGTATGGTGGAATGCTGTTCCACATGGATATCCATGCCTGGAACAGTGTTGTTGTGCTGCACTCGGTGCATCACGATCTTGTTGTGCTGCACCGAGTACGTCACCGGTGCAGCACAGCAAGGTTGAATGCATTCGTGCATGCGCAATTGAGTGGCCCACGGCGACGTGGAAAGCATGCGGTTACAGATTCCAAAGTAAGCCTTATTTTTACTGATATACTTGTTTGGGGGAATCACAGAGTGCTGCTTATTGTTGCCCATACACTATAAAAGATTGTGTATGAGCAACTATACACAAACAAGGCAGTTGTGAGATCTCAAGGTTTCCATGGTAACGGACCTCTCAAGCTGCACTCTCGAGGTCTCTGGTTACCACGGAAACCTCTCAATCATGACTTCCTTGTTGTGTATGTTTGCTCATACACAATCCTCTATATTAGTAATCCTTGAGGGTGAAAAAATGGAGTACAGCAATTATATAAAACAATGCATGGGTAGGTGTGCAGACTCAATTTTACACACACCCTTGGTGTTTGATGTCCATATAAACCCCTCAAGCTTCGCTATTGGGGTTTATGTAGCATCCCACAGCTCAGATGTGCGTAAAATTCAAGTTATGCACAACTACCCATGCATTATTCTATGTATTGTGATTTTACTATTTTATCATAACTTGCGTTATTTATGTATTGTGCTATTAGCTGCCTGTGAATACAAATATGCATGAACAGTGTATAAATAGAAGAAAACTGAATAAAGCACAAACAACTCTGATGAACTGAGATATAGGGAATAAGTGAATTTTTAGTCCTTGTTACAACCAACTTGTCAAATTGTAGACTGCTAGTATTTTAACAGTTTTGAAATAGGTTGAAATATTTGAAACTGTTATCAAATGGCTTGGATCAAACAAGCAGTCTGATAGCACAAAACTAGTCAGATGACTATGTACTAATTTGACATTATAAAATTGGGGGAAAAAAAACTGTCCAGTGGTTGGATTAGTCAATAGCTGTCCATACCTGTGTGGCAGTTGACCAATAACTGCACAGATCTGGGAAGTGGCTTTTAAGTCTTGGAACAAACCTGCTTCCGAATTCTCGTAACTGTGACAGTTAACAGTACTGCATGCCCTGTCATATGTTATTACTTACTTACCATACAGTTCAGATTTTACTTTTTACTTTCTTGATTTTTATCTTATAAAGCCATTTTATGAGCACAATAACTCACTCCATGGTGTGGGAAAGTGACATAAATGATTGCACTTTCCATGTGGTTGAAGGTACTCAGCTGTGCCTTGTGCCTCACTACCCACCTGGGTATGTGATAATTTTGCATTACTAGATACCATGGAATGTTACTGCTTACACATAGAACCCACAATACATTTCTAAAAGTATAAGCAAACACATTATTTATTTATTATTTTATTTCAAAAGTTTTGCCAGGAAAGACATGCTGAGCTGTTAACAGTGCATTTCCATATAAGTCATGGGAGGGGTAAAAAGAGGCACAGAGGTGCACTAAGAACAATACATACAAATACAAATACAAATAATACAACTAGGTAAACAAGCATCATTAATAACAATTGTGCAAAGACACAGATTCTGTGCAAGTAAAATACACTGCATATAGACTAATAGATGGGGGGGTGCATAACACGAATTTAATGCACACCCAAGGTGCAGGATGCTATATATACCCCAAGGGCAAAGCTGAGGGATTTATCAAAGCATCCCACACTGAGGATGCACATTCAATTCGAGTTTTGCACTCCCCCCATATATTGTTTTATGTAACTGCTGGGTGCCATTTTTTTCCCCAACTTGGCTCAAAAAGTGTCTATGAGATAGGGAGTTGGTAGAGAATTTTATTGAATTTAACATGAGATAGCTTTAAAAAATATATAAAAAATAAAACCATTACATAAACAATTAAAGGGGACCAGAATACCAAAATAGAGCAGTGGCACTGCAATGCTATAGGTACTGTGGTGCCAGGAAAATGAAAAGTATACGACAGTGCATGACGCTGTCCCTAATAAAGAGCTGTGTGCATCACTACCCCCAACCTGTGGGTCCTGTTCTGACTGCCGTGTGTGGTGAAGCTGCACGATGGACCGGAAGGGTAAATGTCATGATGTCATGTCATGGTTCGTTGACATGGCAGACCATACGTGACTATGTGCAGCTGGCAGCATGCTGCAGACAAACTACGGTGGGTGTACAATAATGTAGACAATCAGGTGTAGCCATGTGGCAAGAGAAAGTCTGAGTCATAGTGTATGCAGGTGTACAAATCCAATGAGTTGCTGCGGTCTGTATCACGGAGTACGGAATGCAAGCAGACAGCAGCTATGTATGGGAATAACTGTGCACTGCCACTGAACCTGAACATTATACAGTCTGTCTGTGTTGTACAGTAGTCATGTGTAAACAGTATGGTGTCACAGACTGTGTTGTGGCAATCAAAACAGTAAGAACTACAAAGTTCAGTGTGTGACCGCACCTAGGAATGGCCGTGCTAGGTTAATGTTGAATCATGAGATGCTGAATGGAAACCAGCACCATTGCCTGATGTCTGGCATATAAAAAAAAGCCTGTACCAATCAGTTTTGGGAAATTTGTACAGACTTTTTTATGAATAAAGGACTTTGTTTTACATTTACTATATTGGACTTGCTTCGTCCTTTGCCTGGTGAGTTACAACATTTTAGTGGCTATTATTGATGGCATATGCCTGACGTGAGGCAATGGTGCTGGTTTTCATTCAGCATTTCATGATGTGGCAATCAGTAGCCCGACCTGTTGCAGCCACGTTGCAAGGTCTGCAGTCATTCAGTATCATATGTGTGCATCCGTTGCTGACCTGGAATATGTCAGTAGCATGAATGAGCCATGAAAGTGATGTCCCAGGCCTGCAGGTGTCTGCAAGATGGAGTGAAACATGAGACCTGTTGAGTAAGTGGAAGTGAAGGCGCTATGGGCAACCCTCTGAATGGAGCTCAGAGGAGAATCAATAAAACAGTGAAAAGGAGAGAGGGAAGTACACAGCTGAGGGCTTGGCTTGGGTGCAATGTCTGCAGGAAAATGGGAGGCGAGCGGTCAAACCTAGCAGCGGAACGCTTACCAGCACACACACTAGCTAGTAGTAGGAGCAGCACAGTATAGGTTCGTTATGTTGGCTAGCTAGCTCTACATTCTGTTTCCCCACTGACGACACTAACACACACTTCAGATGGACACATGCAGTACCCCGTCCTTTTTTCTGTTTCACTTTGTGCTTTACTGATGCAAGCATTCAGGACTGTACAGGGAAGCAGTGTGAATGGCACTGCAATTTACAAGGGCTACGGTAAGGGTACATCAGGGCTGGGGTCTTGCATTGTGTTTCTACTTGTTGTATTGTGAGCCATGCTGATTACCGGTGGCTGACAGTGCTGTAGTATGCAGACATCGATCAGCAACTGTAGCGTTGGGGTGTTGGCTCACGTACACTGTTGGGACCTCACATTAGTTGTGGTCTACAGCATCTGTTGGCTATGGGGTTATTATACCGTTGCCACTGCTGTGTGTTGCATTTGACATTGCACACATTCAGTCCCAGCTGGCTACTGTAGTCCAAGAAATGCTCACTGGTTTCCATGTGGCGTTCCCTGCCACACATGTATCCCAGGTTCTGTTGCATGCCCCCCCAACACACGGGTGACACTCACACCATATTATTTTGAGGCCCCATGATTACCACTCTTGCACTGCTACTGCTACACACCTTTTTGATGGTTTCAGGATGCCAGGACACAGCACATCACAGTCGGCCAGAGCAATGTGCGCACGAACCATGATGTGATGTCACTCTGTACTCGTGACCACACGCAGGTGTATAGGGAACAGGATGTGGTTGCTTGGGCAACACATACTCAGCCATGTCTGTTTACAGAATGCTAAACAGTACCTTCACTACCTGATATCATTTCTTTTTGCTACCTGTTTGTCACTGTCTGTCCACTGCCTACACACATCATCCACTCCTGACGATGCTGTGTTGGAGCTGTAACACTATTCCTGTTCCCTTTAAAACCAGTTTCATGAAACACAGAATGTAAATTAGGTTTTACAAAGTTAGGTACTGGTTTCTTTTACAGCTACAGTATATTGTGGGATTTGTGTGAGAACGGCAGCTGGTAAAATCATTTAGTAAGAAAACTGCTGTGACTCAGAGCTGTTGCAAATAGGATGAAAGTTCATAGAAACATCAATTTGACTCCTAGTAACAGTATTTGAATTTGTTTGTTTCATTGCCTTGGTGATATTCTGATGTGCTGCTGAGGTGGGAGGGTATCGAGGTTGCTGTAGAGATAGCAAAGAGCGAGAGAAAGAGAAAGCATAATTGATGGAGGTAGGGACTGTGCGAAATTTCTGCTATAATAGAAAGTTCATGGAATGGGGCAAGATTAGATTTCACTGTTTTGCCATTTTAAAAGGGTCTGAAAGTGTTTTTTTCGGTCATGGAATTACCATGAAAGCTTTTTCAATTTCACCCGATTTCACCTGATTGTTGTCTGGTTTTACAGTGCTGTGAGACAGCACAAGCTGGCTGAGAAGAAGCTGGTGTGTGTTCGTCATTATAACCCATGGGTTATAATGACGAATTAAAACCCTCTTCTCCAATGAGAAAAAATGGCAGCCAGTTACTACAAAACAATAATGTGCTGGAGAGGAATAACATCTGAAATGTGCAGAGGGCAGTTCTGAGTTCAGGAAGGGAACAATGGTTAAGGGAAAAGGACAGTGGACAATGGGACTGCACCAGTTTAGATGCATGGTGAAGGGGAAGCAGGGGAAGGAGTGTGAAGGGCAGCAGCCTGAGGTCCAGCATCAGGGGCAACTGTAGGACTGAGTAGTGCAGACACAGGAAAGAGAGGTGAGTGAGTGGGGGAAGGTGCAGAGTGGATAGTGGGGGGAACCCTAAAGTTTGGGGAAGTAGAAGGAAAAGGTAGCTTGACCGGCAGAGGATTTCCTTGAGAGGAGTACAAGAGAGCTGGCGCTAGAGTTGTGAAAGGGGTAGGAAGTGGTAGGGGAGAGGTGTGGAGGGAAGCAATGTTGGAGGGGAGGGAGCCAAGCCAGTATTTAGAGATAAAGGAAGCACAATGGGTAAGGCACCTGGACTCAAGGGGTGGGAGCAAAAGGGAGGAGTATAGGGAGCAGTGGTGGGTGTGTTGGGTGCAGACCAAGACAAAGTGGTGAAAGGAGTGGAAGAGAGGATCACATCTGGCCAGGGTGGACTTGGGAGCAGCACTGTATATTATGCCACCATAGTCGAAGATGGGGATTATTATCTTCGTGATGATCTCTCTTCAAGTAGCAAGTGGTATTTCATTTCATTTTTGTTATTTTTATTTTTTATACCTGTAAGCAAGATGAGCAAAAACTGTCCATTTTCACCAGCGACAAGTCACAGAACATTAAACAACCATAACATTACATACTGACATAAAAAAGAATTAAAACATACACAACACATAAAAAAAACAACTGTTTATCATGGACATGTGCAAATGTCATTATCCATCAGCCAGTGTTTCAATCTAGTTTTAAAGGACTGAACTGTCCTACATTCTGTAATAACAACAGGCAATAAATTAAAAAATAAAGGAGCCCTATAAAGAGTCGATCTCTGTCCAAGAACAGTTGGAAACAGCGGAATTCTGTAAGTAAATTTAGTCCTGAGACCTGGTATCATTAGAATTAAGAAATCTAGGAAACAAAATTGAGACTACTGGAGATAAGAGACAATTCTTTACCTTGAATAACAAGGTACCCAATTTATGTAGAATCCTATTTTTAAGAGATAGACTATGAGTATGTCTGAGCAAAAGACAATGATGTGTTCGAAGAGGCACATTAAGCATAAAACGTAATGTAGAATTATAAGTTACCCTAAGTTTATTAAATGGGTGACCAGAGAAAGAGGAATAGATAATGATACCATAATCCAAAACACTTCGGAGGAAACTATGAGCAAGTAAAAACTTTGATTCTCTGGTCAAAAACTGTTCAACTCTGAAAAGGGATCCTAATCTCTGATGTAGAATTTTCCTTATTTTATTCAAATGGGGTTCAAAAGTTAATTTCATATCAAAAATTATCACCAAATACTTAAAATTGTCCACTAACTCAATCACCTTTCCATCCTGTGTAACTGTATGTTGAAGACTGGTATGCTCAATGGTCCTATTTGAAAACAGCATAACTTTTGTTTTGCTACGATTAAGTACCATGAAATTCGAAAACAACCATTTCTGAAAAGAATCAAAATCGGACTGAACCTCAGCCAATGCGACATTAGGAGATAAACCAATACTGTAAATAACTGTGTGTCATCAGCATAGAGTATTAATGATGAATGAGAACAGACCAAAGAAGCTGAATTCATGTAAAGTGAAAAAATCAAAGGGCCAAGAATGGACCCTTGGGGGACCCCACATTTTATAGTACTAGAAGAAGAAATGCTATCCCCTATTCGAGTGCAATGTGATCTGTTAGTAAGGTAATCATGATACCACGAAATAACATTGTCAGAAAAATGAAAACTGGTTAGAATACCATTTAATAAATCATGTTCAACCAAGCCAAAGGCCTTGGTGAGGTATACTCCCTTTATTCCTGTAAACTGCATCAAACTTAAGTTGATGCTTCTGGTGAAAGTCATCCACATGCAATGATAAATTGAGGTGCCTGTCCAGGTAGACCTTGTGGTACTTGAATGAGGAGACATTCTTAATCACTAAACCACCAAAGGTATGGAAGAGGGATGAGTCTAGCAAGCCTCTGCTGAGTGACAAAGGTTATAAAGATAATTTTCTCAGCAATGATGGACAGCTGATTATCTGGCATCCAGGTGCTGGATGTTAGTAAAGTCTAGCTGTAATCTGGCTGTGAGGTCAGGGGCAGATCGGCCAGAGGCAAAGATTAAGTTGTCATCTTCATACATATGGATGGACACAGGGGAGCAGGCAGCAGGAAGGTCATTCAGGAAAAGGAGAAGAGTATAGGGCATGGATAGACCCCTGTGGCACACCTGAGCTGATAGGAAGTGAGGGAGAGATTTATTCTCCAGTACGGATAGCTTAAGGCTTGCCTTCAAGGTAGGAGTGTAACCCCCCAACTCAGGAGTCAGAGAGCCCCGCTGCCTTGCAATTGTCCAGGAGAATGTAGTGGTGGGCAACAGTGTCAAAGGCTTTGGCCAAGTGGGCAAAGATGATGGAGGTGACCAGGCCCTGATTGATACTAGGTAGAATGGAGTCTGTAAGCTGGAGGAAGGAGATGGAGTTGGAATGGTATTTTTGGAAACCAGCCTAGAAAGGAGTAAATACGTAGGATGAATCAGGAAGGGGGAAAGCTGGGATAGCAAAAAGGTGTTCCTGGAGCTTGGCCAGAATGGGGAGGAGAAGATAGAGTAGCAGTTTCCAGGAGAGGTGGAATCACCCCTTTGGAAATAGATATTACTGTAGCCTGTTTCCAAAAACAGAAGCATGGTGACTGAAGGTGGAGAGAAGCCAGGACAGCAGTAGGCACCAGCTATGAATATTGAGACAGAGAAGGGGAGGGTAAGCTTGAGGAGAAGCAAGTCATAGACAGAGGGGGAGGTGACAGAGAACGTGCTTTCTCAGACTGGATTCTAGAGGAGAGATAGATAGCAACTCCACTGTCTTTCTTACCATGATCCTGTCAGGTGATTCTGTATCTGGAGATGGCAACAGTAGAATCAGGAATTTTGAGGGAGAGTCAAGACTCTTAGATCACCTGCATATCAGGTATGAGATTGACAATGAGCTGTAGCAACTGATCAGTCTTATGGTGGAGGCGTGGAATATTAAGATGAGTCACTCTCCGTTCTTTGGGTAGATAAGAGGGAGATGAATGGGCAGGGCAGAATTAAACTCATTGTCACCTGCTACTATAAGCAATTAGGAGACAATGAACCTGGGGGAGCCAATAGGTTGCTTGTGGGGAGAGGTGGGAGTGTGTGAGGAGGATGAGAGGGATAGGAGGGAAGAAATCTCATGAGAGCTTCAAGGTGAATCCAGGGATAAAGAGGGAGACTGCACCTAGGAAGCCAGGGGGTACGCATAAGAAGGGGAAGCAGGAGGTGGACAGGGTTGGAGAGGGGGATAGGGGATGGAGATGTAGGAGGGAAGGCAGGAACAGACAGTGGTGGGGGAGTAAGGTGAGGGAAAATAGAAGGGGGAGGAGTGATAAGGTTTGTAGAAACATAATTTTTTTTTAATTGTTTAACTAGGAGAGACAGACTAAGCTGAAAGCTTGTTTACAGGTGCAACCTGGGAGCACAGGGAAGTTATGTGACTTGCTCAGGGTCGCACAGTATGCAAGTGGGGGCTGGGGGATTCAAACCCAGGTCTCTAGATTTGCAGCGCAGAGCCTTAACCCACTGTACTATACTGGGACAGCAAGCAGATGTCATCCTGAACGTTGCCAAATAAAGGTGGGAGGATACACGTCACCCTGGTAGGAAATAATTCCGTTTATGAGTGGAAGAAGGCTTTACCCAGGAGGAGAAGTCTAAGATTAACTAATTTTTTTGGGGGGTGAGGGACAACCACCAGATAGGAAAAAAACATTTAACATTTTTGGGGATGCAGGCTATACCCTAAGGTGGAAGCCTAAGATTAAACACATTTTTTGGGGGAGAGAAGAGAATCACCCAGAATAAGGAAGAAACCTAACTAAACAACTAGGGAAATGAAGTCTTTACCTATATAGGGAGGAAGCCGATACTAACCAGTTGGGTGTGTGTACAGACTTCTCCCAAACAGGGACGAAGCCTAAATAAAACAACGGGATGTAGGCTACATCCAAGTATGAAAGTAGTCTAGTAACATACTAGGGGGATGTGAGTTACATCCAGGTGTGGAGGAAGCTTAAATCAAACAATTTAGATAACACCCAGAATAACTAAGTAGATGGGGGAGGGTGGCAGCACACAATGCAGTAGACACATGCTATTTCATGAGGATAGCTCAAGCAGAAGGCAGGCTGAACACTAGAAGGTTGCATTCATTGTTTAAACCCTTGTGGCAGTAGAACAATAAAGCAGATTGTAAGGGCACAACTTGAGCCTATTACTTTAGCAATAAGATACAATGGAGTATGGGTTGTGTAGGTTTACCACATGTCCAGGGTTCTGTGAGGCATGATGCTGCAGGTGGAGAGCCTTCAAGCCCTTGGCATGAGGGAAACCATGCACAACCGATACCCCAGCATGTCTTATTGCTTACATAAAATGGACTTGTTAAAAAATAAAATACAATAAGATAAATTAACCTGTTTTATACATAGCTAAAATTATCTTTATAAAATGGGTATTAAAAAATGTCACTGGTTAAAACATATCATGTGACCATACATTAGATCTCTATACACACACACAGCTTACTACTGATTCTAGCTTCCTGTGGCAGCCTAGCCTGTTTACCTGGCACAAAGGGTCAAATATCAATACACTGGGCATCTCCTCAGCAACTTTTCACATCTCCTTGACACAACTGTCTAGCTGAAATACATACAGAAGAAGAAGGAAAAAATGGAAAACATACCTTCATCTCAGTTCGATCTTCACTCTTCTGGCTGTCATAGTGAATGGATTGATGAATATTTCCTGAACAATTCACCACCCAGAAAGAAATCAAGAAAAGAGAAACATTTAGAGAATAATCAGAAAGGTAGGCATTTAGATGTATCAGAAGTACAACTAAATAACACTAAAGCTGACAAAGATGAACCAAATACAAAAAAAAAAAAAACACAAACTGGGCAGTCAATGTAGTGAACTGAGCACAGCAGAAAAAGTTAACAACAGAGTATAAGTCAATTTCACCTCAGGAACCGAATATAATTCTCTGTAAATTTTATACCTCAGTGAGAAACAGCAACGAAACGTTTTCACCTCAGGAACTGAATATAGTTCTCTGTGAATTTTATGCCTAAGTGAGAAACAGCAATGAAACAGAGTACAGCATACATTAGCAATGTACCTGTCACTGAGAGCAGGAATAAACTGCTATTTTGGCACTGTAGACATTCAAAGAAACATAATTATTGTGACAGGATCTAAATTTAAAACAGATAATAACATTTTAACAGCTGTCCTTAAAAGATATGGTACGTCTGTGAAAGACAAGGCCTTCCATTACAGAAGAATCAGCGACAATGATTTTATAAAACTTTGGAACTGTGAAGCAATTTTAATTGCCATAGCCCAAGCTCTTGTCAGGAAAGTTTGGCTAGACGTGCAGTGTACTTTGCACGCTGGGGTTGGGAGGGCCTCCAGGACCTGACATTTAACTCCTTCTCAATAAATCTGACCGAGAATAGACTGCAGTACATAAATCTCATTTTTTTTTTGTATTATCTGTTTTCTCTCCCTGCCTGCCCCAGGCAACCTCTCCTTCAAGCTGCCAAGCCTTCACTGCCATAGTCATCCCCTCAGCTGTCTACTGATCCTTGGGGTGCCACCCCCCCGACTGACCCAAAGCATCCCTTCCTTGGGGGGCCCCCCTTACGTGGTCATGAACAGGAGGGGAGACTTTCCAGGGCCACAGGCCCTTCTTCAAACCTTGTTGGGGGTGACAAGGGCACAGCAAGGGTATTCCCAGGCTATAGAGGTGATGGGAGAATTGGCCGCCATCATCTGGGTGGCTTGGGTGGCTATTTTTCCAGTTTTGTTTCCCCTGCCCACTCAGAGGCATGCCACAGCATCTTGGCAGATCGCACATGCCCTGTGTGGTCACCCATGCCACAAAGTGCAATGTTGAACTCGCCTGCCAGGAGCCACTAGGAGACGGCAAAGGGAGATGCCTTCTTGACTCCCCCCCCCGGGGGAGACTGTCCAAAGGACACTCTTGAGCCATCCCTGCTGGCCTCTGCTTCTGTCATCCAGGATTCGGGTGCGAACCTGGGTCGCTAGCATGCCAGGCCCCATCACCTAGCACCGCAGGGCTGTCTGCAAGTCTCAGTTTTAATGAAAATACCAAGAATCATAAAATGACCACTGAAATAAAGAAAGAAAGCATTTGTGACTTTATGTTTGAACAGCCAAATGATGACATGTGTCCCGTATCATCCTTTTTAAAATATATGTCAAAATGTCCACAGGACAGTAAAGAATTTTACTTGCATCCATGGAAAGTACCTCAGGATAGCTTAGATAAGGAAACATACTGGTATTCCAAGGAACTGATGGGAATAAACTATCTTGGCAATATGATGCCTTGTCTTACTACAAAATTAAATAAACTTTATTGAAGATAAACACACCAAGACAAAATACAATCAATGTAAACAGGAATATATAATCAGTCCACACTCCTCCCTTCCTCCCTTCCCCCCTAGTGAAGCCACCACTCTCTCCTACTACATAATATAGATCCCAGTGAAGCAATATTGGATAACCATACAATATAGACTAGGATAAAACGCTAAGGTATCAACCAGACCAGGGACCAGCCAAACGTGTTGAAACCATTAGAAATATGTCCATGATACTGAACGGAACCACTGAGGGTATAAAGAGTATACAATCTACCCCATCTCTTGTAAAAAATGGGAAGCCTATGTTTCAGACTTACAATCATACGTTCCACACAGAGATGAAATAATAGTTCCTGGAGCCACTCTTGGTATGAGATCACGACTTGGTCAAGCCAGTGCTTCATGACCATTTTCTTCAAGGAGAGGGAGATTAGGGCCAAAAAAATGTTTCCTTTGCTTTGCTGAAACAGAACTGTAATCCCCTAATACAAATATATCTGGACTGAAAAGGCCCTGTAAACCAAGAAGTGAGTCTGCCTTAGCCTCAATCAGTTCCCAGAGGGAACAATTTGGGGGCAAGACCAGAAGATACGCAAGGCAGAGCTCTCTGCTTGTCCACACCTTATGCAAGTCAGGTATGACAACCTCCCTATCATATCCAGTCTTTTAGGAGCATAGTACAGGTTGTTCAGAATGTTAAATTGGGTACATCTCAATTTGTCCTGAGCATTGTAATGATAGAGATCAGACCATATAGTTTACCACTGAGAAGGAGATAACTGGAAAACCATGTTCCAGTAAGAGGAGGAGCCATCAATCGTAGGGTAAAGCTTTGCAAAAAGCAAGATATACACAAAGCAGATACTGCATGTGGCTTCAAATCCAGGGATTTAACTTCAGCAGAAAACTCAGGGAAATTTGTGATCCAACTGCCTGGTCCAAACCAATGGAGCAAAACATGTTGTAACTGAAAAACCTTGAAAACAGATTGCCTCCCCACTTAAGAGTAGCAATAATGTCAGTTGTCGACATTAAGGAGTCCCCTACCATTAAATTACAAACTCTGACCTCAACCAGTTGGGGCAGCCAGTCTGTGACAAGAATATGCTCCCCCAATCCGAAGACTGGGATTGTGAAGGATGGGCTGAGAAATATCCTTGTAAAAGGGATATTTTAGCAAGGCACAAAATTGGGAGTATACTCTGAGTGAAGTACCTATGACAGTGGAACGCATAACCCTCGGGAGGGACTATAGTGGAAGAAAAGGTAGGGAAAACACAGAGACACCAAATTTATTAAAGATTTCAAGTTCCAGGTCAAGCCATATGGGTATATAAAAGGGAGGCTTACCAAATGGCAAAGGGGAGAACCAACAGAACATTTCATTAAACTGGCTAGCAAAGTAATAAGTAAGGAAGCGAGGGAGTTGAAGACACCCAAATGATTAGGGGTTGATAGCTTCCTATAGGCCTGTCTCAGGGCCTTCTTTACCCAAATAAATTCAGTTACCATACTGTGAATTTTCTGAAACCAAACCAAGAGCAGGCAAAAATTCAGCATATTAATGGGTAGAAAATATGGGGGAATATGTTCATCTTGATAATGTTGATTCTTCCCCACAGGGACAGGGGGAAATTCTGCCATCGGTGAAGGTCTTGTTGAATTTTCCCCACCAAATTGTCTAAGTTGAGCTTACGCATTAAGGAATTATCTGTGGAGAGGTGTAGGCCAACGTATTTAAATGAACAGGAAGACCAATTCATGCCCAACACAAGGATGTTTTCTTTAGTAACTATGGGTGTTAGGGGCATAACCTCAGTCTTGCTGAGATTCAATCAGTAATTAAAGAGTCGACCATATTCCTCAATAATGCATAGGGCTACAAGCAGGGACATGAGAGGGTGGGCCACATGCCTCAAGGTATCATCTACATACACTGAAAGTTGTAGGCTATGTGAGCCTACAGCGATACCCCTTAGGGCTGGACAAGATTTTATCTTTAAGAGATGAGGTTCGAGGTACAAGTTAAAAAGACAAGGGGAAAGGGGCAACCCTGCCTGGTACCAGAATATAGAGCAAACGAGGCAGAAAAAAAAAACATTGCAGTATATCCTAGCTATCGGGGAAGAATATAGTACCTGAATCTAATGGCAGAAATACTGTGGAAACCCAAACTTCACAAGTGTCAATTGGAGGAAGTCCCAGCTGACTCTATCAAATGTTTTCTTCGTTACCAGAGAAACCAAAATCATGGGGGTGACAGAGTCCCTGGATGCGGAGAATATGTGGGCCAGCTTCTGCAGATGATCAACAGAAGTTATGGAGGAGACAAATCCTACCTGGTCTTTACTAAGGAGCCCAGAACAGACCCGATCTACCCATTGTGCCAGGATTTAGGATGAAATCTTGATATCATAGTTGATGAGAGAAATAGGCCTGTAATTAGCCATGGATTCTGGGGACTGGTCTGGCTTAAAAAGGAGAATTATTAGCACCTCCAGAATATTGGGGTCTGAAATACCAGATTCAAAGATATATGAGTAAAAGTGGTGAAGAAGAGGAATTAGGTCACTAGAAAAGATCTTATAAAAGTTGTCCAGAAAGCCATCAGACCCGGGAGCTTTGTCTGGAGGTAAACTGGTGATAGCTATGCAGATCTCATCCTTCATAACTGGGTGGGAGAGGAAGGACTGCTGGTTTTCATTCAGAGCTAGGAGAGAGATGGCATCAAGATAATCAGTAATAGAATAGTGTGTTGGGAGGGGGGGGACTAGAATTGCATAGATCCTTGTTGAAATTTGCGAAATCTGGGGCAATCTCATGGGGCTGGGTATGAAGGGTGCCAGCCGGAGTTCTGATGGCTGAGATTAGTCTAGAAGCCTCCTGCTTCTGAAGGCATATGGCTAACAGATGGCTCACTTTTTCGCCAGAATAATACACTGAGAATGCATTTTAAGGAGGGTGTATTCTGCCTTCTCATGCATGAGGTCTGCATACTGTTCCCTTAACACCGTCAGCTCCCAGAGAGTAGCTTTGGGGATTGACGGGGTCAGGGAAATTTCAATGGTGGTAATTCTTCTCAAGAGGTCATCAGCCATCAGTCGACACTGGTGTTTATGCTTAGAGGAGAGTCTGATAAACTCCCCCCTTAGGAAGTACTTAAGGGCTACCCAATCTTGGTCAATCCTCTCCACAGATCCGGTATTAAACCAGGAAGATAATGTAATTTGGTCTTTAATCCTCCTCACAATAAATGTGTTGGAGAGCAATTGGTTATTAAGTTTCCAGTATGTGTCCCTTTGAGGGTTAAGGTTGGTGGAAGGTCTGAGCTATACCGGAGAGTGGTCTGAAAGGACCCTCACATCTTTCTCCTCGCCCTTCACTTCACATAGAACTGACTGGCTAGGCAGGACTAAGTCAAGTCTGGAATATGAGCCATGAACAGGAAAAAAATAAAGTGTAGGCTTTATTCTGCAGTGGTGTGTCCTCCAGGGATCACAGAGACCTAAAGACTACATCATGCCCCTTGCCTTGTCTTTCTGAAGAGAAAGGCTTAACTAAGAAATACACCAAACAATGCTTTCAAAGCACCATAGTTCACATACTTTCAGATGCAGGGTTGGCATCTAGAGAGATCACGTCCATTACTGGGCATCGATGCAAACAACTGCTGAAAGATTACTAGCGGTTTCAATTTCTGACTGACAGCAGTGGAATGCCATCATAGGAAAGGTCAGTAAACCCCAAAACAATGTCCAATGTGAAATGACAGTTTTATCCAGCCAAGTTGCAAGTGTCTCCATAGGAACACAACACCAAATAGTACACAATTATGTGAAAGGATCTGGCCCTTCCACAACTGCTCCCTTCAACATAATGAATTTAAACGTACCAGTGGAACAGTACAGTTCATCTGTAATTACTGAAATATAACCAGTGACCCAGGTAATTCACATTTGAACATGTTTAGATGGCAACCCAGATAATTCACATTTAAACATGTTTAGATGGCAACCAGTTGTAGAGCTCAAAAAAGCAATAATGTCTTTTTTTTGTTTGTATATTCATAACAGAACACACAACAGCACATCCAGATATTTCGCAAAATAGTGCAGGCTACTTAAGTAAAGCATAAGTAACAGTTAAAAAAAAGAAAACAGTAGAAATACAGGCAAGCCAAAACAAGTTGAAGTCAGACTGTTCACATTTCCACTGCAAATGATCTGTGCCTCCTTATCCCCCCCATGCCCGCATGCATACTGCATATATGCTCCAGAAAACGACTCTGAATGCAAATGGAAAAAACAAAAAATATACCATGCACAGCTTCTAATGCGATTAAAATAAAGAAGAATGTTCTAAACTGCTTGACTTCTAAAATAGAAAAAACATTTCTATGTTTCAAAAAAACCCAGCAAAAGTCAACTAGTCAAATGGCGCAATATTTACCCTTTGCATTTACATGATGGAATAATGAAGAGCATCCTCTGAAGTCCTCATTGAATAAAAAAGAAAAAACATAAAAAAAGGCAAAACGTAAAACTGAAACCCCTCTGGTAAAACAACATTCAAGTATGCATGTCTAGATCACAGTAACATGCTGCAAAAAAGAAATAAAATGGTTAGTCACTCTTGTTTGCACAAGAAGGAATAGCATAATTGTGTAAAAGCAATAAAGAAAGTGTCAGAAATCAGCCTAAAATAAAAAACTGTCTTGTAAAATGTTGACTCCCATAAACTTACTTTTCTCTTTCTTTCCATCTCTTGCAGCAGGAGTTCACTACATCTCCAAAATGGAAGTCAACAACAAAATGAGTAACTGAAGAAGAAGCTTTGGTCACCACTCATATAAATATTAATTTATTGAAAACTCCTACTAACCTCCCATTACTAACCTTTCACCTCTGTCTTACAACACTTCTCTTTGTCAGTGTAAGAGCACAGTAAGTATAAGACAATAAATAACAAGAATTTTGCATTATATTTTTATTGCATTCTACAGTTTTAAGAACATATGATTTTTAGATAGTTGCACTGCATTTTTAAAATGTTAAAAGGCCTCTTATTCTAAAGGCCATTTTATTTACATCTTAAAAACATAATCTATGTTTTCACTAACCATACTAATTAATGCTTTTACTTTCAAGTACTAGTTGCATTATTACTCAAATATGATAGGACTGCATTATTAGGGACTATTTTTTTCATGTTTTAAAAGTTTCAAGGTTTATGTACTGTCAAGTTGTTTAACATTAGTAAAAAACTGTTATACCATAAGAGTGTGAGTCTGAGCAATTTATTTACAATAGTGACCCTTTTCATAGGTGTGATAAGCCACTTCACGGTGTGCATTAAAGGATTTTAATGCACTTCAGAGGGGCATACAGATACTCGGCCTTCAGCCTCAGGCCTTAGCACGCCATTAGGGTGTGCATTAAAATCCTTTAATGCACACTCTGTCATGGCTTACTACTTACTTATTGCATGAGAATTATGTAAAATAGTCCTTCCGCCTATTGGTTGTTATGGTTACTGAGTCCCTGCACTTATGATAACCTAAGTACATCTTTATTTATATAATTTAAACAACATTGCATTTAAAATATATATCTGTCATTTACCATCAAGTCTGACCGAATCTCATACCTCCCCATCACCAACAAGAGTGTACTGGCTTCAGTTACCATTGTAATATGACAATGCTGGCATTTTCTTGAAATCATCCCTGCAGATGGAGGCACACTGCTGGAACAAGGTTGGAGTCTGCACTGAACACGTTTGTGCCCTATGGTAAAGTTGACTAGCCTGCGAGGAGCTAATTATTGATCTAGCAGCCAGTGGTTTAAAATACTGTGTGACTGGCTAGGAAAAGTGAGACTAGAAACATAGAAACATAGAATTTGATGGCAGATAAGGACTGCTTGGCCCACCTAGTCTGCTCATTTCCCTACCTAACGGATAAGCTGCAGATCCTAGTTAACCAACAGCCTACTTCCTCCTACCTCCCACTAGAGTTGCCTGTTGTCTGTCCCATGCATTCTTGAATTTCCACACTGTTTTTGACTCTACGACCTCCTCAGGAAGGCTGTCCCATGCATCTACAACCCTCTCTGTGAAGAAATACTTCCTCACATTACCTCTGAGCCGTGCCCCCTCTATCTTCAAATCGTGCCCTTGTTCTTACACATCTCTTTTTCTGAAAGATGTTACCCTCTTGGACTTTGTTGATTCCCTTGAGGTATTTAAAAGTTTCTATCATGTCCCCCTCTCCCTCCTTTCCTCGAGGCTATACATCTTAAGCTCATTTAGTCTTTCTTCATGCGTCTTCTGCTGCAGACCCTGCACCATTTTGGTTGCCCTCCCCTGGACAGCCTCCACCCTGTCTATGTCTTTGCAGAGATGTGGTCTCCAGAACTGTACACAGTACTCCAGATGTGGTCTTACCAACTGTCTGTACAAAGGGCCAACAACTTCCTGTTTTCTACTGGTGATGCCTCTCCCTATGCATCTCAGTATCTCCCCAGCCCTCCTTACTGCCTTCTCACATTGCTGGCCCACCTTTAGGTCATCTGATATGACAACCCCCAGGTCCCTTTCCATTTTTACTGTTGTCAGTATCTCATCCCCCATTGTGTACTCTTCCTCTGGGTTTTTGTTTCCCATGTGCATTACTTTGCACGTCATAAGCTGCCATACATTTGACCATTCCTCCAACCTTGCCAAGTCCCTTTTCATCCTTTCCACCCCACCTTGCGTATCACACCTGTTGCAGATCTTTGTGTCATCTGTGAAGAGACATATTTTCCCTTCCAGTCCCTCTGCAATGTCACTTATAAAGACATTAAAAAGGACTGGTCCCAGTACTGAACCCTGCGGTAACCCACTAGTAACCCCCCTTTCTTCACTGTGGACTCCATTTACTATTACCCACTGTGTCATGTTGTCCAGTCAGTGTTTTACCCAGGCTACCACCCTGGGACCCACTTCCAGGCTGGCTAATTTGTTTATTAATCTTTTGTGTGGGACTGTGTCAAATGCCTTGCTAAAGTCTAGGTAGGCCATGTCCACAGCCCCTCCTTGATCTACTACTTTGGTCGCCCAGTCAAAGAAATCAGTTAATTTGTCTGACATGACCTTCCTGCTGTGAATCCATACTGCCTTGGTTCTGTGCCCCACTGGCCTCTAGGTACTCAACAATTCTTTCCTTCAGAAGTGAGTCTATCATTTTTCCTACCACTGAGGTCAAACTAACAGGTCTGTAGTTTCTTGTTCCCACTTTAGTGAAGGAGAATCACATCCAGCCTCCTCCAGTCCTCAGGTACCACACCATCCTCCCATGATTTATTAAAAAGGGTAGTCAGTGATGGGGGCATGGCTAACGCAGGCATGATGACGGTCGCAGTTTAGCACAGATCCCAATGCATCCACCTTTATAAGCACCCTTTTCTCAGTGACCTGACCTGATTAGGTGGCTAGTGTGTGCAGAGCGACAGCAATAGTCAATGGCAGCAAAAGGATCTAAGCACCGGCAAACCAAATTGCAGTTCGGGGAAACAGAGCAACGCAGAGAGCAGAAGCAAGGCCTGAACCCCTCCAAATGCCTGCAGGCTGAAAGCGCAACGTCTCTTGAGTCGAGTATGACCATTCTGGAGTGCTCTTTGGCAGGAATACCCTCCACCCTTGAGGCTATGCAGCAGGAGATGCGGGCAGGATTTGCTACGGTGACCACACAAATGGGTCATTTGCAAGTGGTGGAAACTGGCCTGACCGATACTACGACTACACAGTCCATGCAGATTAGTGAGCTGCAGCAAAGGGTAAGAGACCTGGAGGATTCACTGCATATACTTTCTCAGGAGTGCAACAACCATGTGGATACTATTACAGAGCTATGGGGGAAAATAGACGAACAAGAGAACCGCTCGTGTAGGTCGAACCTGCAGATCGTGGGGTTACCGGAGAGCATGGAAGGCAAATTCCCTGCAGAAGGCCTGCAGCTGTGGCTGACAAAGAACCTCAAACTACCCCCAGAGGCAGCAAACTTTGAAACTGAATGGGCGCACAGAGTGGGACCCTGCCCAAGCCAAATGAGCGACTGAGACACTAACTGATCAAATATTTGAGGTTTACAGACAAAGAATTAATCCTGGCAGCAGCTAAGAAGCAGGGACCCCTTCAATGCGGCAGCTCATGAGTGGGAATCTACTAGGATTATAGCCGCGATCTACAAGCCAAACACCAGAAGTTTAATAGGGAGAAATCCAGGCCGTATGATTTAGGATGGCCCTTTGCATTCCTCTACCCAGCAAAACTTAGGATCAGCCGAATGGGGACGCCGTCCAAGATTTTCCTCAACAACCTGGAGGCAGAAAAATGGGTGGCAGCTGCAGTTCGACAGGAGGGGGAGAGATCACCATGCAACTGTAAAGATCAAACAAAGCCGTTTTAAATTATTCAAGATCAGTGTACTTAATGAAGGTATTTGGTCACTTTGGTTTATGGTTATTTCTGGTGTTGTGTAGATACCCTCACAGAGTAGCTCCCTGTTGCCACCTTCTTGGAGGCCTTTTGGCTCGAAAAGTGGACTGCCCCTGCGAGGGAGTAGGTGAAGGACTTTCTTACTTTACGACAAGCCAAGTCAACTGTGCTCAGCTTAAAACAGAAGATGCAAGGGCGATACAGTCATCTAAAGGGACAATGTCCTCACGATGAGGGTTGCCAGCTCGGGAAGGGGGAGGCCATGGTGATCCGGACAGCTAGTTGTAAATGTGATCAACCGAAAAGACCGGGAATCCCCCACCCACCTGTGCCAGCCTCCTAATTCAATTTCTAATTTTCTTTGAAGCTGTGGCTGATATGGAACACTGCTCAGTCCCGACCACATCTAGGGATGTGGGTATCCACAGGAGACTGTGGAACCGACTCAGGGAAGAGCACCCTTATTTGCATGTACAGCATGGTGTTTTTTGCATGAAATGGCGGGGGGGGGATGCATGCAATAGCACTGACCAGGATGGGACTATCAGTGAGACATTTGGAGGGGAATGGACAAAATAACAATTTGCTGAATGCATGGGTGTCGGGGGAAGGGGGAACGAAAGGTGCTGTGAGAATAATTATTGCTCCAATAACACACTTCACAGCTCAGAGAGAGGGGGAAAGAAAAACTGCATGGAGCGCACAGACTCTTTGATTGCCTAATGCTAGCTTTACAATGCATGTTGATATATTTTCTAGTAACCTGTATGTTAACAATTGTTCATCGAGGACTCTTGTATTGAAGGGGGGGGGACACTGTTGGCCACTGTCTGGATACTTGGTGTTTCATTTTTATTTTTCAGGGTGGAGGCTGCCACACATTCCACCCATAGAGAAAGATTTCTGGCCTTTAACTGCAGATGTCCTGCACTGCACTCAAGCTAAAGGTAGGTAAGCTGGTGTTTTAACTTCCATTTACATGCTTGCCTGCTATGGAGGGTTCAGATGTGAGTTAGCTCAGTTTAACGAGGTCACTGGATGAAAGGGGGTATATCCCCCTATTATAGATGGATGCTCAGGCAACCCTGGAAACTCACCATCTCCAGAAGAGGGAGTTCTGACAGGGCAGGGTATAGCCCAGTCGGGGGTATGGGGGTATATAATGGTTGTGTTGGATGCCCCATTGGCATCTTTGGTACTAAGGTTGGGGGGTGGCAGTATTAAAATGGGGGGTAAGTTAGGGTTTGTTTAGTTTCAAAAACAAGTTAGGAGAAAAGTTATGCAGCTATCCAGTGAATTGTATTTTCAATCAACAGTAACATTTGGTAAGGTGCTCGTATATAAGGGAAAAAATGGGTAACTTAACTAAAATGGTTACATGGAATGTCAATGGGTTAAAATCAGTGGTGAAAAGGAAAAAGGTTATGAGTGAGATGAGGAGAATGCAGGCCCGAATAGTCCTTTTACAAGAGACACACATGTCTGCCCAAGAGGCTCTAAAAACTAAAAGGTACATGGGAGGCCAGTGGATATCTGCTAATTATTCAACAAAGGCTAGAGGAGTGTCCTTCTGGATCCCTAGAGGACTGAGGGTTAACATTCATAGAGTGGTCAAGGATGGGGGGGAAGGTATGTGCTGGCACACATGACCATAGAGGGAGGAGGTGCTGTGTCAGTGGGGTCAGTATATGCTCCTAATGTGGAGGACCAGGGTTTCTTCCAGACCCTAGTCCTGGATATGGCTAAACTTCCGGGTCCCTGGGTGTTGGAGGGGGGGATTATAATTGCATTAGGGACACCACGCTGGACAGATCCAACCCTAACCTGGTCCCAATGTCAAAGAACGCAATGGCCCTAGGGGACATAGAAGGGACGTATACCCTGGTGGATGCCTGGAGACACCTGAACCCCACTGGCAGACAGTATAGTTTCTATTCGCATGCACATAGCTCATATGCCTGACTGGACTGGGTGTTGGTCAGTGCCCCACTTCTGAGGGGCATAGAAACATCCCAATACTCCTCTATTTTAGTGTTGGACCATGCGTACTTACAGTTATCCATGACACTGGGGGAGGGCGAGAGATCAGGGCGAGGGGGCGTGGAAGCTCGACCCCGTATTGCTAAAGGACAAGGATTTTTTGGCATACATGACTAGGGCCCTGACAGAATTCTGAACGCATAACAAAAAAGGGGAAACTTTTTGTTCGGCTAGGTGGGAGGCAATGAAGGCTTATGTCAGAGGCCAGGTTATTTCCTACACGGCCCATAAAAAAAGGGAAGCACAAAAGGATACGGAAGAACTCAGGCAACAAACTGCGGCCTGTGGAGAGGCTCATATGAGGACCCCCTCACAACCCCTGTATAGAATAGTGCAGAAACTGAAGTGGAAATTTAACCTTCTAAACACTGCACAAATAGAAAGGGCAATTTTATTGTCAGGTGCAACAGCTTACTTTGATGGTGACGGGGAGGGAAGTTCTTGGCCTGGCAGCTAAGGAAGAGAGAGGGGGACAGGTCTATCACCCAAATTCAGTCTGCATCTGGGGTACTTACAACCTCAACTGAAGGGAGTGGGGAGGAATTTAGTAGGTTCTACCGAATGCTGTATACATCAGAAGTGGCACCCACCCCACAACTAATGCAAGCTTTCTTTGAGAAAGCCCCCCTACCGACATTGCCCCCTAAGATGGCAATTGACCTGGATAGGCCACTAGATGTATCTGAAATACTCAAAGCCATCAGAATGCTGGCAGGGGGAAAAGCACCAGGCCCAGATGGTTTGCCTATTGATTTTTTTAAGGTGTTTAAGGTGTTAAAGGAGCAGCTAATAGACCCCTTATTTGATGTTCTCCAGGAGAGATTGACTAAAGGGAACATGCTACCATCTATGAGGGCTGCCACCGTCACTGTCCTTCCTAAGCCTGGAAAAGACCCCACCCTCTGCTCCTCGTATCATCCTATTTCGCTGCTTACAGCTGACTATAAAATACTGGCCAAAGTGGTGGCGACCCGCCTAGAGCCAACCCTCCAAGAACTCATACATACTGACCAAGCAGGATTTGTAGGGGGTAGGCAGGGAAAGCATAACATCAGGCGAACCATAAACATCCTGCACTCCTGGGGTAAATCTGCTGCAAGGCATAAGGCGGCCATACTAGCACTGGATGCGGAGAAAGCCTTCGATAGAGTCGAGTGGGGGTATATGTTTGAGGCCCTTTTGAGGCAGGGGTTAGGGAAGGGGATTATGGGCTGGATAAAAGCCCTGTATGCCTCCCCAAGAGCTCAAATATTAGTGAATGGGACACTAACTGCCCCCTTCGAGTTGGGAAGGGGAACCAGGCAGGGATGCCCCCCATCACCTCTCCTCTATGCCCTCGCATTACAGCCTCTAGCAGCAGCCGTTAGGAATCATGATGGGATACAGGGATTCAGAGGTGGTGGTAAAGAACACAAAATAGCTTTATTTGCTAACAACACCCTATTATACCTACAGAAGCTTGAGGAGGGCCTACATGTGATCCATGGTCTATTGCAGGAGTATGGAGCATTGTCGGACCATAAGGTCAACGGGACAAAAAGTGAACTCAACCCAGTGGAACGACTGAGTAGACCTGGGCTAGTACAGGTATTGGGGGGCCTGATGATGGTGAGTCAGATAAAATACCTGGGGATCTTCATCTCTGCCAAGATTGGAACACTGTACTCCCAGAATTATTTATTTATTTATTTAAGAGTTTTACCAGGAAGGCATGCTGAGCGGAGACCACTCGATTTCAGATGCGTCCTGGGGGAAAGGGAGCAGGGATATATACAGTACAGTAACAAGGCAGAAAAATACAGTACAATAATACTAATACAATACATTTAATACACAGAGGCAGCTTTTGTACAAATAGGCTACAGAGCAGATATCCCATCCGGTTACAGTAGGTGGGAGAGCAGAGTAGCAGCAATGATTTAAACTACAGCTCCCAGTGGAGACTAAGGTACCTAGCATACATTTGTATTGCATTTAGTACCTGTTTGAGGTGCCAGTCTGAAACCCCATGCAACTGGTGGATTGGAGCGGCAAGAAGGGAAAAGGGTTAGGTGCATGAGCAGGTGGGGGAGAAATGCACCTTGAGGAGATAGTTTAGGTGCTGAGAGCTGCCTGCGTGCCTAATGTCTGTTGGCAAGGAGTTCCACAGTTTTAGCATACGGAAGCTGAAGGCAGCTTGGCCCTTAGATGTGGACATCAGAGGGACATGAAGGAGCCTGGAGTCAGTGTTCCTGAGAGCGTATGCAGAGGGGGACTGGACAGAGAGGGCAAACTCGAGGTATGAGGGGAGGGACTGTACCCAGAATTTAGGTGTAACCCTGGCACATGGGGCATTAATGAAAAGATTGAGCCAGAACTGCAAGAAGTGGCAGAATCTGCCCCTGACTTTGATTGTGAGCATCAGTACGGTAAAGATGATGATTCTGCCAAGATGTCTGTATCTTTATCAGTCTCTTCCCATTCGGGTACCTCTCAAAGACTTCAAACAAATGAATTCTCTGATGCATGGCTTCATTTGGAGGGGGAAGTCAGCCCGCATCAAGAGAACTATATTGCAAATGCCAGCTGGTAGGGGCGGGGTGGGCCTGCCCAATTTTCAGCACTTTTACCTAGCAGCGCAGCTGGAGTTCCTGCCAACTGGGATGAACCCCCAATTGTTAGATTGGCTGAACCTGGAGGAGAAACAAATCGAGGGATTCCTGAGACACATGTGTTTGTCTGGAGGAGTAGGGCTTGTGGGTCAATCTGAGCAGCAACAACACTTGCACAATGGCCATGCTAGGGGCCTGGCAAAGTGTGCACAGTAAGTTGGGCATAGGGAAGGGTGCATTGCAGTCACCATACTCAGACCTCCCCACAGTAGTGAGGCAAAGAGGCATTTACACAGCCCTCACACATCAGAGGTTGAGAGCCTGGTATTCCAGGGGTGTCAGATATGCCTTACAACTCTATGAAGGGGGCAGGATCTTAGAGTTCACAGAAATTAGAGCCAAGTTCTTTTGATAGACCCTGGGGACTACTTTGTATATCAGCTAATTTGTTGCCGGCTAGGAGATGCCATTAATACAGAGTCTGGATGGGCCGAGCCAACCCCCATTGAGGAGGGTCTGTATAATCCTCCCCCGACAGTGAAAGCCCTCTCCACATATTACCATACACTGCTGGGAGCAGAACCAGTTCAAGCCCAACTTACTAGAATGAAGTGGGAGGGGGACTTGGGGATCAGTATTGAACATAGCATCTGGCAGAGTGCAGTTAAGCACCTCAGAATGTGCTCCAGAAACAATAGACTACGACAGATACAGCTTAATTTTTTTGTATCGAGCTTACCTGACCCCTGCCAGGCTACATCTCATGAGTCCAGAAAATTCTCACCACTGTCCTAAGTGCCAGCAGGGACAGGCTGATGTTTTACATATGGCACTGGCCTGTCCAAAAGTGGCTCCCTTCTGGGCCGAGGTACACAGAATTATGGAATAAACCCTCTCAATGAAATTACCCTGCACCCCCCTGGAATTATTACTAGGGGCAGATTCACTAAGAAGAAGCAGACATAATAGCCACCCTTTGTGGGGAATAGCACTGGTTAATGAGAAAAAGAACTAGATCAGACTTGGCTGGTGCCCAATCCACCCTTGGTGCAACAATTGGTTAACAACATAAAACTTTGTCTTGCACTTGAAAAAGCCCAACTCTCAGCAAATGGCAATGTGGACATATTCAATAAGCTTTGGGGCCCCTTGTAGAGAGCTGTTGACGTTGGCCATATACCAGCATAGCCTCAGTTGATGGTGTAAGGGGTATAGTGAATTGATCGAATGGTCATGCTGCGAGATCGGCCACATTGGTAGAGATCTGCCTGTATGTGTCTTCCTAGACCCTTAGTTGCACACCTTGACATCCCAGTTTGGATCACTAACTACCTACAACCAGTATTTGATTATATGCACCTTCTATAGGCTTTGACAGATATACAGTATTTTAGGTAACGACAATAAGCTTTGCAGATTGTCTACTTTGAATAATGTATCTTGCTGTTAAGGCATTGTTGGTATCATTGAAATGTTGCTTGTTTGGGTTTTTGTTATATACTGATTGTATTGCTGCTTTTCTCAATAAAAATATTTTACAAAAAAAAAAAAGGTAGTCAGTGGCGTTACTAGTTCTTCCCTTAGTTCTTTTAGAATTATGGGGTGAATCCCATCAGGCCCCATTGCTTTATCCACCTTCAGTTTTAAAAGTTCTTTCAGAACCCTTTCTTCTGTGAAAGAACTAATATCAATCCCCCATCCAGAGTGTTTCTATTGACTGGATTAGGTATCTTCCCCTGCTTTTCCATTGTGAATACTGAGCAGAAGTGTTCGTCCAGTATCCCTGCTTTTTCACTGTCACTCTCTGCCCAACCACCTTCCTCTTTAATCAGTCTCAGTATCCCTGCCTTAGTCCTTCTTTGCTCTCTAATGTACCTATAAAAGGTTTTATCCCCCTTCTTAACCAAATTGGCCATCTTTTCCTCAGTTTGGGCCTTTGCTATTCTGACTGCCTTCCCTGCTTCCTTCTGCTTTAACTGGAACAGTTCTCTGTCCTGCTTCTTCTGTGTTTCCTTATACTTCCTGAATGCTATCTTTTTCTCCCTTACCTTCCCCGCCACTTCTTTTGAGAACCATGGTGTTTTTTTCTTTTGTTTTGATTTATTTGCTTCACACAAAGGCTTGTTGCCTCTGTGATGGGGGTTTTGATGTTCTCCCACTGTTGCTCCACCCCACCTTCTTGCCTGTTTGCTAGAGCTTTTCTGAGGCACTCTCCCATTTTGACAAAATCAGCCCAACTGAAGCCCAGTACCTTCACTTTTGTATGGCTTGACTCTACAGCTAAGTTTATCGTGAACCACACTGTTTGGTGGTCGCTTGTTCCCAGATGGCTACCCACTTCAGGATCAGAGATCCTCTCTCCATCCCCATTTGAGAGTACCAGGTCTAAGACTGCTCCCTCCCGAGTGGGTTCCAAAACTAGCTGTCTGAGGCATGCCCCCTGTAGGGCATCGAGAATGGCCCTGCTCTTGGATGTGGCTGCAGCAAAGGTGCTCCAGTTAACATCTGGCATAGTAAGGTCCCCCATTAGCAATATCTCCCCTTTCTCTGCCATCCCAAGGATGTCTTCTATCATTTCCTTGTCCATTTCCTCCCCCTGAGACGGGGGTCTGTATACAACCACTGTGTGGACTGTGGTGCCATTTCCAGTCTCCAGGGTGACCCACAGTGCCTCCTCTCCTCCCTGTTTACCCTTTAGTTCTGTTGCTTTGATCTCTTCCCTTACATAGAGAGCTACTCCTCCTCCTCTTCTTCCCTCCCTGTTCCTCCTATAGATTGTGTACTCTGGTATGCTGACATCCCAGTCATGGTTCTCTGTGTACCATGTTTCTGTGACTGCCACAGTATCCAGGTATCCCTCTTCCATCAAGGCCACCATTTCATGAAGCTTTTTACCTAGACTACGGGTATTGGTACTCATTACCCTCCATTTTTTATGGCTTTATTTCTTTTTGCCCCATCCCTGTCCTTACTGCCTTTGTCTTTTTCTCCATTTACCCCTGCCCTTCTCCCTGTCAACTGCTCTATCTTGGTGTTTACCTCACTAACTACCCTGATTTTTTTGGGGGGGCTAGGATTTTCCTTCTCCTTTTCAGTGCCTTCCCCCTTGGCTAGTTTAAATGCTTGCTAATGAAGCATTTAAACCTATCACCTAAGATCCTGGTTCCCCTCCTGAATAGATGCAGACCATCACGCCTGTATTGGCCTGCATCCCTCCAGGTGGAGCACCAGTCCCCAATGAAGCCAAATCCCTGAGCTTTGCACCAGTTTTTCAACCACTGATTGAATTCCATGGTGTGGAGCACCCTAGCCTCACCTACGCCATAGACAGGCAGCACCTCCAAGAAGGTTACCATGAGTGCTACTTGTCTATGGCCCCTCTCCAACTCCACAAACTCTTCCTGCATTGCTCTGATCCCTTTCTTAGCCAGATCATTTGTCCCTAGGTGAACAATGACATCCAGCTCCCTCTCCTGTACAGCTGCTCTGCACCAGTTTTTGAACCAGTCATTGAATCCCATGGTGCAGAGTACCCTAGCCTCATCCATGCCATAGACAGGTAACACTTCCGAGAAAGTTCCATGTATGCTACTTGTCTAAGGCCCCTCTCTGACTCCACAAACTCCTGTTGCCCTGCTCTGATCCCATTCTCAGCCAGGTCATTTGTCCCTAGGTGGATAATGACATCCAGCTCACTCCCCCTTGCAGCTGCACCCACAATCCTGAGGATTTGTCTCCTGTCCCTCCAAGCCATGGCACCGGGCAGGCACCTTACCTCCCTTTCCCCTCCATCTCCTCCTATCCATCCCCCATTCTACCCCCTAACAATTGAGTCATCCACCAGGAGCTGTTTCCTTCCCCTATGGGAAATTAATAAATTATAAAAATTAATGAAATGCCCTACTTTCAGATCATAGAAGAAAATGTGCAGGGAGGGGAACGAGGGAGCAGATGGGTGGGAGTAAGTGACTGCATGATTGGACGGGAAGGCAAAGTTTGTGCAGGGAGGCAGTACACAGTTTGGTGGCTGAGCAATCTAAAACTGAAAATGAAACACTAATTTTCTAGAGAGAAGAGATGTGTAGTCTTGCACTGTAGGTTTATGGTGCCAGTAGTTTGTGTGGAGTTGCTTACAGTAAACATAGCTAAGATTTGAAAGTGAACATTCAAGATGACACAAAGATATGGAATGCACTACTTCCAAGTTGGCAAGAACCTGTTTTTAGCCATGGTTTGTGCTGTGTACTGTATGTGCCATGGCTAGAACCAAGTCATAGCCAATCAGAACACAGGGATTTCCTTGCTCATTTTATATACTGTAGATACCTGATTAACTGCAGTTCAGTATAAGCAACAGAGAAAAACACAGCAGATGGGAAGTAGACAACTGTGGCCCAATACAGATAATTGACCAACGGCAGTAATTTAAACAAGCAATAATACTGTACAACAGTTATAGTTTGCAGGGTGAAAGCTGGACAGAGTCACCAATATCCTGGCATCTCCCCTCTGATGACTCCCCTCAAGAATTGCCATGCTTGCTGGTCCTCTGACACTGGAGCCACTCACATAGGACCACTCAGAGAGAGGTCCTTGAGACCTGTGGCCTGCACTGTTGTCCCACACACACACACACACACACTGTGACCCTCTAGCCAGCAACTGACTGCAAAACAGTCCAGGACAAAATTTGCAGCTCCTGCTACTAATACTCAAGAAGAGGGCAGCAACTGGATGTAAGCAAAAAAGCTGTGCTGTAGGAGAGCCCCTTTGGCTATGTGCTCAAGACCCTTGGTCTGTTAGTGGTACAATGGTGGCAACTGCGTTGCTCTTAGGTTCCGACTGAGCTGGGAGATGAAAGTGCTATTGGGTGATTGTTCCACATGCCCTTCAGTGCTCAAGTCAGCAACTAGCTGGAAAACACTGTCCTGGACAAAATTAGCAGCTCATGATTCTAATACTGGAAAAGAGGTCAGCAATTGGAAGTGATCAAAAATGTTGCAAGGGAGCCCCTTTAGCTATGAGTTCATAAGCCCTAATCTGCTGGTGGTGTCATTGTGGCTGGCAGCATGGTACCTAGAATCCAACTGAGCTTGGAGATGAAAGTCCCCTGAATCTTGTGATTGTCCCACATAGAAACATAGAAACATAGACTTTGATGGCAGATAAGGACCACTTGGCCCACCTAGTCTGCCCATTTCCCTACCTATCGGATAAACTGCAGATCCTAGTTTTACCAACAGCCTACTTCCTCCTACCTCCCACTAGAACTGCCTTATGTCTCTTTCCTGCATTCTTAAATTCCACCACCGTTTTTGACCCCCCCCCCCACTCCTATGATTAAGCCAGCAATTGCCTGGAAAACAGTCTCAGACAAAATTAGCAGCTCCTGCTGTTAATACTGGAGAAGAGGGCAGCAACTGGAAGTGAGTGAAAATGTTGGAGGGAAGCCACTTTGGCTATGGGCCCATGACCCCTGGTCTGCTGGTGGCACAATGGTGGCTAGCCACATGGCTTCTAGGTTCCCATTGAGCCAGGAGATGGAAGTCCCCTGAGTTGGGAAACTGTCCTGCCCCCACTACAGTGCTGAAGTTGGCCATTGGCTGGAAAGCTTAATCCAGGAAAACATTTGCAGCTTCTGTTGCTAATACTGGAGAAGAGGGCAGCAATTAGAAATGAATGAAAACATTACAGGTGAGCCCCTTTGGCTATGGGCTTATGACCCCCAATGTGCTGATGGCTCTTTGGCAACTGGCTACATGTCTCCTAGGCTTTGAATAAGTTGGGAGATTAAAGTCCCCTGAGTTTGGTGATTGTCCCATCACCTGCTATGGGGTTTCAACCAGAAATTGGCTGGAATACACAGTCCTGGACAAAATTAGCAACTCTGCTGCAAATACTGGAAAAGAAATGCAGCAACTTGAAATGAGAGAAAATGCTGCAGTGGAGCCCCATTTGGCAGTTGCTGGTGGCATAACGGCAGCTGGCAGCATGGCTCCTAGGCTCCAACTGAGCCCTGAAATGAAAATCTCCTGAGTCTGGGGCTTTTTCCACTCCTGCTTCAGCACTCAAGGTGAGGATTGGCTGAAAAACACAGTACGGGGCAAAATTAATAGCTCCTACTGCTAATTCTAGAGAAGCGGGCAGCAATTAGAAGTGACTGAAAACATTGCAGGTGAGCCCCTTTGTCTATGGGCTAGGGACCCTGCTCTGCTGGAGGCACTATGGCAGCTGACTGCATGAATCCTAGGTTCTGACTGAGCCAGGAGATGAAAGACTCCTGAGTCAGGTGATTGACCCACTCCTGATGCAGTGCTCAAGACAGCAGTTGGTTGGAAAACACAGTCCCAGGCAAAATTAGCAGTTTCTGCTGCTAATACTGGGGAGGACAGCAGCAACTGAAAATGGGTGAACATGTTGTAGGGGAGCCCCTTTGGCTATGGGATCAGTGCACCTGCTGTGCTGGTGGTGCAATGGCAGCTGGCCCCATGGCTCCTGGGCTCTGACTGAGCTGGGAGATAAAAGTCCTCTGAGTCAAACTAAAACATTGCAGAAGAGCCTGATGCTACTACTATATAATTATATTATTCTACCCCATCTCTGCAGTCAACAATATGAACTATGTCCTCCAATACTTTCATTCAAAATTTATGGCTATGTGGGATCATCATGCACCCCTGAGGAAAACAAGAATACTGGGCTTCCCTCTTCCCTGGATATCAGATGATTTTTAAGCTTTCCTCCATACCAGAGACGTAGCATGATAATCCTATAAGATCACTGGCTCCCTGGCTACTTTGGCCAACTCTCGGTGCCTTGACTATGCCTTTACCAAAGCCATCAGTTTGACTTATTTTGCATCCACTCTCCAGAACAACATTAACCACCCCTCCATGTTCTGAAAGATTATCCATTTCCTTGTATCCCCTCTGACCCAGTCTCCCTTCCCTGTTCTCAAGGTTGGTGACTCCCTCATCTCTGACCCTTCTTCTGTTGCTTGTTCCATTAACTCCTACTTCACCAACTGTGCTCTCTCATTCCTTCCTCACCCTCCTCTTTCTCTCCCCTCCCTTGACCTTCCTCACCTCTCTGTTTCTATGTCTCCCCCACCTCCACCTCTGCCATGGTTGCCCTTATTCCTTGCAAGGGTGGTAGCCCTGATGGTCTTGATCCTAAGCTTCAGCTTCTTGCAGCTGCCGACATTGCTCTGCCTATTACTCAACTCCTTAACCTCTCTTTCTCCTTTGCCACTGTCCCTGAAGCCTGGCAGCAGGCTACTGTCATCCCTCCCTATAAAGATGGTGACGTTTCTTCTCCTGGTAACTTCCATCCTATCTCTCTTTATTCCAACTCTAGCTAAGCTACAGTCAAAAAAAACAAACATTTTCAAATATGAAAACTTCCAGGATCACTTATGAATCCTTTTAAATCTTCTAATAAGATAGTCCCCAATGCCAGATTTATGCTGAAGACAAATGAAGAAGCAGAGCCAAACTTATTTTCTCATTGTGTCACATCTTTATCTCCATGCCAGAATAAGTGAACCAATGTTTTGAGATTCCAATTAATCTCTTCCTTAGGGTACTGTCTGTCAGTAATATCAAATATAATAACTAATTTGTGACTACACTTACGTCATACACAAAATCTAGTATCAATTATCAGTTTTCAAAAAATTGGAGTGGATTCATTCTCCAGTACACCTAATTAACATTGCACTTAGTGGCTTTTTCCAGATTCCATCTGCATATTTCTCAATGTTTAAAAACCCATAACTTTATATATTTTTTTATATTGAAATGAATTGCTAATATTTTGTAAAATTGGAGACAATTTTTTTATTAAATACTATTCCCACACTTACACTCAATAATTCCCCATGGGGAAATCCGATTATTTAGTCTGTCTTCTATCACAATTTCAGAGGATGTATTTTCCTCTCCCTAAAATACAACCATATATTTTATTAGAATCATACCGCTAATGTGCATAATATCAAATATTGTCTTCTGATAAAGTAAACAAATATTCAAACAGTAATCCCTACTTTTAAATAGTTTTTCTTAATGCCAGATCTTCCTGCAGCTCAGTGCTCTTACATTCTTTTCTTTTATGTTCCCCTGTAAATGTGAACAAAGACATCAGTTTGTCAAGTCTTTCTAGCCCATTGATCATTGTGTACTGTTTCTGTTCTCAAAGCTACATGTACAAATATCCAGAAAAAGCTTTCCTAGTGCATATCAGAATACTCTCTTCTGGTGTTTGCCAAACACTCTTGACTGCCATTACTTTCTGGCCATCCACTTACAGTATATCTCTCTCTTCTAACTGTGCATGGCACAAATGACATAATGACAACACTCACTACTCACATCACTAACTGTGACACACTGCTCTGCCTGGTCAAAATGGAAAGCTAATTTCAAACTGCTTATGCAGTTCTGCTGCACAATATGTGCAGCACAATGAGTTCAGCACTAAACAGCTTGGAATGCTCCATCAAAGGCTTACAATGAAATTCTGCAAAAATAGATAACAGTTTGACAGGTTAGAATAGGTAGGATAATGGTGACTGAACTGATAATATATAGAGTGTGTGTTTTCCAACCCTCACCCCCCACAGACTTACACACTTTGGGGATACCCTGGTTGCCATCAGCTTGTTTGAGCTCCAAGGATTAATAGTTACAACAATGAAATTAGGGCCATTATAGTATGTAGAGGGATCATTTTGGGGGTCTGGATTCATCAGGTTTTGATCAAATTATTAGATGAATGATAGATGACAGCTGGCAGGGATTTATTAGGTAAGCAGGCTCTGTTTTTGAGGTCAATAAATAATTACATAATAATGGGTTTGAACAGTATTGGTTTAAATAAATGGTGCTATGTCCAAAGAATCATTATCTACAATTGCTAAGCATTTAGTGCTGAGCTCATTGTACTGCATAGTATGTGCAGTCAAACTGCATTAGCAGTTGGAGATGAGCTTTCTGTCTGGATGGGCAGAGCAGTGCATCACAGTTAGTGATGTGGGTAGAGAGTGAAATCATTACATCATTTAAGCCATGCTCTGCCCAGAGCACTGCTCTCCAATTAGAAGAGAGAGATGGGCAGATGGCCAGAGAGTAATGATAGTTGTCAGTATTTGATGAATGCCAGAAGAGAGCATTCTGAGATTCTTTAGGTGAGCTTTTTCTGGAGATTTGAAAATGTAAGTTTGAGAACAGAAACAGTACCCAATGATCATAAGTTAGAAAGACTTGACAAACTGGTGTCTTTGGTCACATTTACAGGGGAACATAAAAGAAAAAAATGTAAGTGCACTGAGCTGCAGAATGTTTTGGCATTAAGAAAAAATATTTAAAAGTAGGCATTACAGATTACATTTTTGTTAAGTTTATCAGAAGACAGAATTTGATATTATGCATTTAAAAACAGATGATTATAATAAAACGTTGTATTTTAGGGACTGTAGTATGCATCCTCTAAAACTGTAATAAAAGACAGACTAAATAATTGGATTTCCCCAGTGGGGAATTATTAAGTGTGGGAATAGTATTTATTACAAAACAATCTCTGATTTTACAGAATATTATCAATTAATTTCATAATAAAACATTTTAATTTATAGGTTTTGGAAAGTTGAGAAATATGCAGGTGGAATCTGGAAAAAGCCACTAAGTGCAAAGTTAATTAGGTATATTGGAGAATGAATCCATCCAGTTTTTTAAAAACTACTATTTGATATTTGTTTTTCAAATTTTGATTGGTTCTACTCCTTTAAATATTCTTGTTGTTCTCGCAAGACAAAACACTGTAACAACTATTCTGAGACTTCTCCCCGAATGCTCTTTAAGGCAAATTGGATCTTAAGGCAAGACAACTTAGAAATATTCTGGGACTGTCAAGCCGGATCTTACACCTCAGTGCTTCTCACTGACTCCATCTTGTGAGGCATGGACCGGGGTCTTATCACTTCCACTATATTTGTCAGTCTTGCTAAAGTTTTTGACACTGTGGAATACACCCTTCTTCTGGACAAGCTAAAAGCAGCAGGCCCCTTTGATTCATCAGTCAATTGGTTTTGCTCCTACCTTGCATGGAGGTCTTAAGCTGTCTGGATCGTAAGCTCCCTATCACCCCCCCAACACACACACACACACACACACACACACACACACTCCCCATCTGCCTCAGACATTCCTTAATGGTCTGTCCTGGGCCCTGTTCTTCTCCATATTCTTGAATAACCTCCTCTTGTTCCTCTGCATGCATTCATAGGTATGCTGATGATACAGTAATCTTTGAATCTGGGTCCTCTTGTTATGACATGGAGAGGCTTGACAGAGAACACCAGGAGGAAGGAGTGCTGTGTGACTGGACTTCTCTACTGGGACTAAAGAAGTAGAACTCTTCTACTGGGACCATCAATTTAGGGTAAAAAACACACACACACAAAAAAAAGTTAGTGTGTTTGTCTAAGTTAGCTGAAGTGAATTGTTATCTGAGCAGTTATCTAGGTGTAAATCTCAGGTGGCTGAAGGGGACTGTAATCTGTGCAATTTAATTACATGTAGAAAGATCTGTTAAGTAGGTGGAGTGGCTTAGCTAGAAGGAAGCTACATTTAAACACTGCCCTTGATAGATTCTGCCAGAGGCTTGGCAGAGAACACCAGGAGGAAGGAGTGCTGTGTGACTGGACTTCTCTACTGGGTCTGTATTGCCCTCCTTCCCTCCCCCCACCAAAGCTAGTTCTACTTTTATATGCACAGGATTTGACTGACAACAGGAACTTCCTGTTTGGGAGCAGGAAGTGAGTGATCACAGAGCCATCAAAGACTCACCATCCTAGAAGGGCAAGAGTAGCTCTCTGCCCCCCCCCCCAGCTGCTGGAGGTCTTCCTCTGAGCAAGTAAGGGGTCTACTGAGAAATATAGGATCTTCTTGTCTCAGAACAAGACAATCAGGAGCTTAAAGGGCACAGAGGCAGTAAGTAAGTAGGGAGAGAAGAAGAAAAAAAAACAGATGAAAGAGTAAGAATTCCAAACAACAGTTAAGGGGCCAGAAATAAGACACGATGGGAGTGATGCAGTGCAGTGGCTGTGGAGCAGCAGTCTTCGGGGAGACGTTCTGGAGGATGTCTTGTTGTCCCATCTGCAGACACCTCTCTGGGCTGAGGGAGGAGGTTGCTCATCTCCAGGCTGAGTTGGCCAGGATTTGTGGGACCTCCTCTTCCATCCAGGGAAAACCAGGGCCACTGCTGTTGCCTCAGAGGTTGCCAAGAAAGAGGAGCGGTTGGACCACAGTGGGCTCAAGAGGGTGAGGGTGGTGGAACACAGGTGTATCCCTCCAGTTGTACCTCTTCACAATTCCTATGCCATTCTGGCAAAGTGTGGTTCCTCTGTGGAGGCACCCACAGTGGAGACCAAGGAGGATGCTGGAACCTCCACAAGGGAAACCCACAGGAGGGTGGCAGGGGACCCCATGGGGAAGGAAACAACTCCTGGTGGGGGACTGCATTTTTAGGAATGTAGAACTGGGGGAGGAAGGGGAGAGGGAGGTAAGGTACCTGCCTGGCATCATGACTTGGAGGGACAGGGAGCAATCCTCAGGATCGCTGGAGCAGCTGTACAGGAGAGGGAGCTGGATGTCATTGTTCACCTAGGGACAAATGATCTGGCAAAGAAAGGGATCAGAGCAATGCAGGAAGAGTTTGTGGAGTTGGAGAGGGGCCATAGACAAGTAGCACTCATGGTAACCTTCTTGGAGGTGCTGCCTGTCTATGGCATAGGTGAGGCTAGGGTGCTCCACACCATGGAATTCAATCAGTGGTTGAAAAACTGGTGCAAAGCTCAGGGATTTGGCTTCACTGGGGACTGGGGTCCACCTGGAGTGATGCAGGCCTATACTGGCATGATGGGCTGCATCTGTCCAGGAGGGGAACCAGGATCCTAGGTGATAGGTTTAAATGCTTCATTGGCAAGCATTTAAACTAGCCAAGGAGGGGAGGAGCACTGGAAAGGGGCAGGGAAATCCTAGCCCCCCAAAAAAGTCAGGGTAGTAAGTAAGGTAAACACCAAGATAGAGATGTTCATAGGGAGAAGGGCAGGGGTAAATGGAGAAAGTGACAAAGGTAATACGGACAGGGATAGGGCAAAAAGAAGTAAGGCCATCAGGAAATGGAGGGTAATGAGTACCAATGCCCATAGTCTGGGCAACAAGCTCCCTGAACTGGTAGCCTTGATGGAAGAGGGATGCCTGGATATCGTAGCAGTCACAGAAACATGGTACACAGAGAACCATGACTGGGATGTTAACATACCAGGGTACATAACCTACAGGAAAGACAGGGAGGGAAGAAGGGGGGAGGAGTAGCTCTCTATGTAAAGGAAGGGATAAAACAACTGAACAAAAGAGTAAACAAGGAGGAGAGGAGGCACTGTGGGTCACCTTAGAGACTGGAAAAGGCACCACAATCCGCACAGTGGTTGTATACAGACCCCCATGTCATGGGAAGGGAATGGACAAGGATATGATAGAAGGCATTCTTAGGATGGCAGAGAAAGGGGAGATACTGTTGATGGGAGACCTGAATATGCCAGATGTTAACTGGAGCACATTTGCTGCAGCCACATCCAAGAGCAGGGCCATTCTCGATGCCCTACAGATGGCATACCTCAGACAACTAGTTTTGGAACCCACCTGTGAAGGAGCAATCTTGGACCTCATACTCTCAAATGGGGACAGTGAGAGGATCTCAGATCTAGAAGTGGGTTGCCATCTGGGAACAAGTGGACATCAAACAGTGCGGTTTACGATAAACTCAGCTACAGAGTCAAGCCATACAAAAGTGAGGGTACTGGACTTCAGGAGGGCTGACTTTGGCAAGTTGAGAGAGTCCTTATAAAAGCACTAGCAAACAGGCTAGAAGGAGGGGTGGAGCAACAATGGGGAAACATCAAAACTGGCGTCACAGAGGCAACAAGCCTTTGTGTGAAACAAATAAACAAATCAAAACGAAAGAAAAAGCCACTATAGTTCTCAAAAGAGGTGGCGGGGAAAGTCAGGGAGAAAAAGATAGCATTCAGGAAGTATAAGGAAACATAGAAGAAGCAGGACAGACAGCTGTACCAGTTAAGGCAGAAGGAAGCAGGGAGGGAAGTCAGAATAGCAAAGGCCCAAACTGAGGACTAGATAGCCAACTCGGTTAAGAAGGGGGATAAAACCTTTTATAGGTACATCAGGGAAAGTAGAAAGACAAAGGGAGGGATAGTGAGGCTGAATAGAATGGACAGTGGGTGGGAAGAGAGGGACAGTGAAAAAGCAGGGATACTGAATGAATATTTCTGCTCAGTATTCACAAAAGAGGAGGAGGGGGAGGTGCTTAATCCAATTAACAGAAGCACTCTTGATAGGGGGGTCGATCCCAGTCCTTTCACAAAAGAAAGGGCTCTGAAAGAACTCCTAAAACTGAAGGTGGACAAAGCAATGGGGCCTGATGGAATTCACCCAGAATTCTAAAAGAATTAAGGGGAGAACTAGTGAAACCACTGTCTACCCTTTTTAACCAATCATGGGAGGATGGTCTGGTACCTGAGGACTGGAGGAAGGTGGAAGTGATTCCCCTTCACAAAAGTGGGACCAAGACAGAGGCAGGAAACTACAGACCTCTCAGTTTGACCTATGTGGTAGGGAAAGTGATGGAATCACTTCTGAAGGAAAGAATTGTGGAGTACCTAGAGGCTAGTGGGGGCACAGGACCCAAGGCAGCATGGGTTCACAGTGGGAAGGTCATGTCAGATGAATCTAATTGATTTCTTTGACTGGGTGACCAAAGTAGTAGAGTAGGGAGGGGCTGCGGACATGGTCTACCTAGACTTTAGCAAGGCATTTGACACAGTTCCACACAAAAGATTAATAGTCTAATTAACCAGCCTGGGAGTAGGTCCCAGGGTGGTAGCCTGGGTAAAACATTGGCTGGACAACAGGACACAGAAGGCAATTGTAAATGGAGTCTGCTCTGAAGAAAGAGGGGTTACTAGTGGGGTACCGCAGGGTTCAGTACTGGGTCCAGTCCTTTTTAATGTCTTTATAAGTGACATTGCAGAGGGACTGGAAGGAAAAGTATGCCTCTTTGCAGATGACACAAAGATCTGCAACAGGGTTGATACACGAGGAGGAGTGAAAAGGATGAGAAGGGACTTGACAAGGTTGGAGGAATGGTCAGAAGTATGGCAGCTTGGATTCAATGCAAAGAAGTGCAAAATAATGCACCTGGAAAAGAAAAACCCAGGGGAAGATTACACAATGGGGGGGAGGTAGTAGTAACAACAACTAAAATGGAAAGGGATCTGGGGGTAATCATATCAGATGATCTTAAGGTTAGCAAGCAATGTGAGAAGGCAGTAGGGAGGGCTGGGGGTATACTGGGATGTATAGGGAGAGGCATCACCAGCAGAAAACAGGAAGTTGTTATCCCTCTGTACAGACAGTTTGTGAGACCCCATCTGGAGTACTGCATCCAGTTCTGGAGACACCATCTCTGCAAGGACATAGACAGGATACAGGCAGTCCAGAGGAGGGTAACTAAAATGGTGCAGGGTCTGCAAGAGAAGCCATATGAGGAGAGACTAAAGGAGCTTAATATGTATACCCTTGAGGAAAGGAGGGAGAGGGGGGACATGATAAAAACTTTAAGTACCTCGGTGGAATCAACAAAGTCCAAGAGGGTAGCATCTTTCAGAGAAAGAGATGTGCAAGAACAAGGGGACACAATTTAAAGATGGGGGGATGGTTCAGGGGCAATGTGAGGAAGTATTTTTTCACAGAAAGGGTGGCAGACGCATGGAACAGCCTTCTTGAGGAGGTTGTGGGGTCTTAAATTGTGGGAGAATTCAAGAATACATGGGACAGACATAAGGCAATTCTTGTGGGGGGGGGGTAAGAAGAAATAGGCTGTTGGTTAACTAGGATCTGCAGCTTATCCTGGAAAGTGGCAGACTAGGTGGGCCAAGCAGTCCTTATCTGCTGTCAAAGTCTATGTTTCTATGTTTCTATGACCTTACTTTCCAGCAACAGCTAGATTTTGACAATATTCAGTGTCAGGTCTGGTCTAACTAATTGTCCTCAATGCCAAAAAAAGTTTCCATAATTTTTGGCATTTACAGAGGCTTACTATACTTGCCTCCCTCCCATTATTCCTCACCCTCGATAGTATTACAGTTTGGGATGTATCCTCCTTTAAGTACCTTAGTGTCTGGTTGGACTATCATCTTGATTTCTGGGTGCACATTGATGCCATACACCATAAGCACCATCTCAGGCTTTACACCCTATAGAGGAGCAATGTGAGTATCCCACTTCCTGCCCACAGAGAGATTGTTTTAAAGATGATTCTCCCTATTTTTGACTATGGTGACTTAGTTTACAGTGCAGCTTCCAGTTCTCCCCTTGTCAGACTGGAAACATTTTTTTAGACTTTTGGTCTTTATTTATTTATTTATTAGATCATAGGTTTACATAACTTTGAGTCAAAGACTCATTTACAAAGGCACCTCGTCAAGAGAGCAATACATCACATCAAACAAAACAGTACAGTGCCTAATGCTTAGATTAAAAAAGCCACCAGTGTTACAGGCATTCACTGGTGGTACAAGCATGGTAATAGGTAGATCACAATAGTCATAATGTAGGTACATGAGTACCACGTCAGGTAGCAACCAGAGATATTTTATTACATTAGTCAGCAGATGTTGCCCGAGACCCCAGGCATATACAGCAAAAGTAGACAGGGTAGACCCAGCCTATGGGTGAGGGTAAGGGGCAGGTGGGGGATTATGTGCAGTTGCAGCTGCGAGTGCTTGTCAGATATCTTCTGAAGGAGACCTTGAAAGGACCAAGCTTAGTGGAGTCAGCTATGTTGGCTGGGAGGGAATTGAACCAGGAGGGAGCCCGATGGCAAAAAGATCTCTGGGCCATAGAGGTCCTTACCCTGGGGACAATAAGGGAGGTTTTGACAGTGCTGCAGGTGGAGACTGAGGGGGAGGCACACTGCAGGGAGGTGGTGACACCGGGGGGGCGGGGGAGCCCTAGCAGGGTCTTTTTTACAAGAAGGCAGGTTTGGAAGTGGAGTCTTTCTTCAAGGTTGAGCAAGTGGTGGTGGAGTACAGCAGGCACCTACAGGTGTGCCTAAGGGCTCCCAACATTAGCCTGAAGGCCTTGTTTATGAAGAGCTGGATTCTTGCAAGCGCAGTGTTGTCGGCTGCAGCATAGATGGGCAGCCCATAGTCGATTAGCGACAGGACAGAGGAGGTGATTACCAATCTAAGGGCCTCTTGTGGTAAGCAGTCCCTATGGTGGTGTAACAGTCCAATCCTGACATTGGTGGCAGCAGAAAGGGCATTGATACGGGAATGGAAGGAGAGTACTGAATCAAAGGTAATGCCCAGCTACTTGTAGGAGGAAACATGCTCAATGGGGTTTAGAGTGCTAGGCAGTATCACGAGAGGGGCACCACTGGCTTTGCTGTGGCAATGCGAGAAGAGCATAGCTTTGTTTTTTTTTAGGTTCAGGACTAGCCTTCTTGATGTGAACCAATGCTCAGCTTTATCAAAAGCTTGTTGGAGGGTGGCCTGGAGTGTGTTGGGGTTGGGGTTGGGGTCAGAGGCGAAGAGTACAGTGTCATCCATGTAGAGGAGGATCTTACTTGGGTAGGCCGAGGGGAGGGAGTTTAGGTAGAGACTCAAGAGGAGAGGGCCTAAAATAGAGCCCTGGGGAACCCCAGAGTGGACAGGTCGTGCGTCAGATAGGGTGCTATTGATTTTTACACACTGAGTTCTGGCAGAGTAGTAGCTGGTGAACCATGCAAGGGGGCCAGGGGAGAAACCAAGGCATCTGAGGGAGTCAAGCAGGAAGGGATGGCAAACCATGTCAAAGGCCTTGGAGAGGTCAATGAACACGTCACCGGCAGGACTTCCGGCATCAAGAGCAGAGTGCAGGAAGTAGCAGAATTCAAGTAGCACAGTTGTGGTGCTGTGACTTGCACAAAAGCCATGCTGTTCTGGGCACAGGATATTGTGTATGGCCAGGTATTCGGCAAGCTGGTTGGCAACTACTTTTTCAAGGGCATTAAAGAGTGGGGGGAGGATGGAGATAGGTCGATAGTTACCTGTGGTCACTTGATTGCCGCTCTTTAAGATGGGAGTGATAATGGCGGTTTTCCATGTGCTGGGGAACTGCCCCAGGCACAGAGGATGGTTGAGCAGCTCACTAAGTGGGACCAGGATAGCATCCAACATCAGACAAAGTAGCCTAGTGTCCAGTAGGTCGGTGCCGGGGTTGTTACTACTAATGGCTTTTTGCAGAAGAGGTCTAGCCTCCAGCAGGGAGATGGTACATAGATAGAAAGGAGGTCTCTGGAGAGTGGGCAGGGGTGCTACTGGGATGGGGTCAAAGAAGTTACTGGGCAGGACTGAACTCAGGTCTGAGAAAGTGTGGTTTAGGCAGACTACAATGCCAAGGGGGTCAGAGCAGACAGTTCCATTAAAGGAGAGTTGAAAGGGGGGTGAGGAGCGGGATTTCCCATTTAGCTCCTTTACATTATCCTAAAAGTTTTTAGCCGACCCCCAGGAGGAGACAAGAGCGGATTAGTAGTACTGGGCTTTGGCCTGTTGAATGGCCCAAGTACACTTGTTGTGCTTGGTGTTGTATGGTTGCCTATCAGCTGGCTTGCCAGATTCCACAGCAGTGTGCCATAGGTTGTTTCTCATTTTAAGTTTGTGAAGGAGGAAGGGGGTAACTCAGGGCTTGCTTTGCTTTTTGGTGCGATTTCTAGCAAAGGGGGCATAGAGATCACAGGCAGTGTTAAAAGTGCGAGTGAAAAAATCCAATGCCTCATCTATGGACAGTGCAATCCTGATTGGGTACCAATCCAGTTGTGAGAGGTACAGTTTAAGGTGAAGCAGGCCGCCTGGGAGTAGGCGATGTCACTGGGTGGTTTGTTGTGCAGGTTTGCTGTTGGCAGCGGACCAAGAGAATACGACCTGGGAGTGGTGACTAAGTGAGTTGGGAAGTACACTGATATCTAGCACCCTCTGGGGGCGGTTGGTAATGGTGATATCCAGGAGGCTGCTGGAACCAGTAGAGGGGTTGAATCTAGTTGGGGTGGTGACAAGCTGAGACATGTCAAGGGCGGCAAAGATATCTCTGGTTTGGGAGGCCGTGGCAGAGGGCCAGTTGATATTCAGGTGACCAACAATTATCTGGGCCATTTTGAATGGTAGGCCAGAAAGGTAGCCAGCAAGCAACTGAATGGCGAGGTCTTGCTTTCTGGGGGGAATATAGGCAACAGTGAGAAACAGTGGGTCCTTACCAGGGTTGGGGGAGACTTTTAGCGTGAGGGCTTGCACCCCATTATCAAGCTTGGGTGGTGGAAGTGCGTGTCCAAGGAGGGAGTCACGCATGTAGACAGCACAACCACCTCCATGCTTACCCACCCAATCTTCCCTGAAAAGGGTGTAACCAGGGAGGGAGATGAAGGAGTTAGGGGTGGATTTGGATAACCAGGTTTCGACGAGTGTGACAATGTCCAGTTGGTGCTGAGTAACACAGCACTGGAATGCAGCAGCCTTTGAACTCAACCCAGGACCGTTAGACACCCTTACGTCTCCATCAGACCCGGCAGGTATCAAAGGAATGTCTTTTATGCATCTTAATGCCTGTAGTTTGCTGAAAAAGTTCACCCTTATCCAGGCTTGGGTGAGCCACACTCTACCTGACATCCTAGTGATCACTGAGACCTGGCTTAGGCCAGCCACCCTAGACAATGAAATCAATATCCCAAATTATTTACTCTTCCAAGTGAATAGGCAGTCAAGAGGAGGTGGGGTGGCAATTTATGTAAGGGACAAATACTCAGCCACATGCATAGACGCATCATCCTCCCCAAAGAATTTGAGTGCTTGACCCTAAAGACCAAACTTCTCCTTCCAGTGCACTCTATGTAATAGGTGGCTACAGGCCCCCTTCTGCCGGGCCTCATCTGCTGTCTCACCTCAGTTCCGTACTGGGGCTCAGTTCCTTGGAAACCAATATTCTTGGCGAACTGAACTACGATTGGCTGTAGTGCATCAGCTCCCTTAAAATCCTTTTGTGACACTCTAGGGCTGGTGCAACTCATTAGCGAGCCTACTCACCCAAATAAAAAGAACCTTAACAACAGCTCCCTCTTAGATGTAATTTTGGTTAGCAAGCCACACCTGTTCTCTCATGTCGGAACATTTTTCTCAGACGTTAGCGATCATTGTATAATCACCACCATTAGATCTGTGCACAACCCACAGTTTGTGGCAAAGTTCTCTATGAAGAGGTGCAAATGCAACTTCGATTTGTTTGCATATGTCCACAACTTGAAACATTCACCGCAATGGCAGGAATTCATCCTAGCCAAAATGATTAACAGGGCATATACTATTTTTTACAATATTTTAAATGAGGCTTTAAATAAGCATGCACCCTTGGTTAAGGTACAGGTCAGGAGCAGCACGTGCCATTGGTTCTCACATGAGCTTAAAGCTTCCCTGTTAGAAAGGGATACTTTATGGGAAAGAGCCAGAAGAAGCAAGAACAACTCGGATTGGTGTCTTTTTAAGAGAGCACGTAATAAGTGCGCCAAGTTGGTCAGAGCAACCAAGGCTGCCTACTATCATTCGGAGCTAGCCTCTGCCTCAAGAAATCCTTCAAAGCTCTGGAAAACATTAAAAGACATGTCTGGACATGCACCTGGTAATTCCATTCCAGCAAAAATCAAGTCTGGTGGCAGCATTATCTCTAACCGATCGGAGATATTGGAAGCCCTCAATAACCATTTTGCGACGGCAGGGCTAGCATTTGATACTTCTCCTGCCAATGACCTTCACACAGCTCAGGGCCCACCAACCCATGAGTCCCCCTCTACCGAGGAGGCCTTCTCCCTCCTGTCTGTCTCTCTAAAAGTGGTGGAAGACCTACTGCTGCAACTAGACACCAGGAAGGGAGCAGGCTCCTACTTCATAGAGCCATACTATCTGAAATATGCCTACCATGTGCTTGTGGTGCCAATCACCCACTTATTCAACATGTCACTCTCCCAGGGTAGCCTCCTCCCTCAATGGAAAATAGCCCATGTCTCCCCTCTGTTAAAAGCAGGTGACCCCTGTGATGTAAATAATTACAGACTGATCTCCCTCCTCCCCATCCGCTCTAACTTACTAGAAAAAATAGTGTGTGGCCAGCTAGGGGTTTACTTTGGATCCAGAAGCCTATTAAACCCGGTTCAGTCTGGCTTCAGAGCAAAGCACAGCACTATAACAGCCCTAGCTAAGGTGACCAATGATTGGATCCTAGACCTTGACAACAAGAAGCACGTCTGTGCCATTTTCTTGGATCTTAGTAAGGCATTTGACACAGTCGAACCCAGCCTGCTTCTTTCCTCCCTAAGCACCTTTGGCCTGGACCATAAATCTATGTGCTGATTTGCTGACTACCTCAGAGAATGGAAACAGCAGGTTAAAGGTGAAGATGATCTTTCTCCATTAAAACCTATGCTGAGGGGCGTGCCCCAGAGCTCTATCCTTGATCCCCTTCTCTTTGCAGTCTACATTAACAACATCAATGACCCCATCAAAAAAGCCAACATCCACTTATTCGTGGATGACACTGTACTGTACTTGAGTTGTCCCACGCTGGAAGCAGCCTGTGAAGACCTCCAAGCTGAATTTAACCTTCTGCAATACCAGCTCATAAACAAAAAGCTTTTGCTCAATGCGAAAAAGACAAAAGCCATGCTCTTCTCCCCCTCCTTGCATGCGGCAGTTCCTGCTGGGGGGGGGGTCTATCCCACAAATTACCACTGTTCTTGGAGAAACACTAGAGTATGTAGCTAAATCCAAATATCTAGGAGTTTGGCTCGATCATAAACTTTCCTTCGCCGACCATCTCGAAGAACTACAGAAGAAACTAAGGCAAAGATTGGGACTATTCTACAGAATTAACCACCTGCTCACAAAGAAGACCAAGATTCAATTGGTTCAACTACCTTACTATCTTTCATAGATTACATGGACCTGCTCTACAGCCACTGCACTGCCTCTGCACTGCCTAAGTTGGACACCCTCTACCACAGAGCTATCAAGTTCATTACTGGCCTTCCACTTTCCAGACACCACTGCTCCCTGTACTCATTGTTAGGCTGGACTTCCCTTCATTATAGAAAGAATAGAAAAGCCACCCTATGGGCCTTCAGAGCAGTGACCAACAAGCTCCCCTCATATGTCTCAGATTGTATTCCCCAGAGTGCGTTAGGCACCTACGCCCTAAGGAGTTAACCCTAATTGCCCTCCAAGTTCCAAGGGTCAAAACTCATTTCGGCAAAGCTGCTCTAAGCTTCTCTTTACCCACATTGTGGAACGGTTTACAAAGGAACTTGAAGCTGAGCTGCCCTGTTAGCATGAATATCTTCAAGGCGCTATACGATCGCTACATGAAAGCACCTTGCAAATGTTTTCCTCACTGCTAGCTCACTAATTCCGCAACTCCCCCTTTTCATCCTGATGCGCATCATGTTTCTACCCCTGGCTGTCACTCTTTCCCTATTAACTCGTCCTGCTGCACCCACCCTTCCCTGTCCGCTCCAGCCTAGCTAAAGTCCCACCCCATCCATAGTAGTGTCCCAATTATCTACCCCTCCTCCGTCATTATCATAATAAACAAGTACACGACAGCCATCTTCACTTTGTGTGGCTTTAGCCCCATTTTTCCCCCAGTCATCAGTAATATATCCCTCCTCTTCTTTACCTCTCTAACCTGCCACCTCATACAGGGCCTCCTTCTCCTATATGTGTAGTTGCCGGCTGCCTCACTCAAAAGATCTCTGCTTATAGCCCCTGTATGCCTATGGTTGATTGTACATCTGCTGACTTCTTCAATTGTAAATAATGTTGTTTTTTTTATTTATTTAAACCTTGTACTGTACTGTATACACTGTATATACTTTTTCTTCCTTTATATTATTGCTTTTTGTATACCTGCTTCTGTTACTATACTTTGATGTATTCATGACCAGGTCCACCTTGCAAATGAGCTTTGCTCAATGGTGCCCGCCTGGATAAAGATTTTGATTTGATTTGATTTGATTTGATTGATTTGATTAAGGAGGCTGCAGATATTCATAGAAGCAATGCGGAGTCCTTGAGCCTGGGCAGGCTTGTTCATAAGGTTGGGCACAGGGCCAGGGTTTGGATGAATGTTACCTGATAGAAGAAACAGGAAGGTGATTAGGCACACCAAATCATAGTAGTGATTGTGGCATCTCCCCTTGCGACTGGACATGAGGCCGGGTGCTGGGGTGCAAGTGGTGGGTAGAGTGTGCTGAGGTTTCTATTGTTAATACTTTTTATTAGTTTCATCAGTAAGGTACAAACCTTTAAGCTTCAGAACCATAATCATTCTTCTGTACCAACTTACATATGATGACATATTCTGGACTATGGATAAAACACAGCACATAAGATATCTTGTGTGAGAGTGGTACAAACATGGCTTAACATCTCAACAATATTACCTTATACATAGACATACAAGTAAATAATTGCTTACAATGCTTGCCATAGGGTAATTCTAAAGGACTGAGCCTCTATAGTCCCTTATTTCATCTTAAAGCTATAGCTAGTATATATTAAGGGGGGGCATGAAACTCTAGTGCATCTAAATTGAGGCGGTTTCTCACCAGGGAAGTAAACTGGTTCTTATCTTACTCTAATCAAACAGAAAGAGAAGAAAACTTTTGCAGGTACCAATACTCATTTATTAGAGATAACCATACACAGGAAGTCTAGTACTATATATAAACCCAGGGTTTAGATTGCCAATCACTTGCCTTAAATTTGGATACTCACCTATTGGGGTGACCCTTGGAGTTCAGCCTACCCCTGCTTGAGGGGAAAGAAAAGCCAAATAAGGGCCCTAGCAGAGGTGATATTTGGACAGTGTGTTATTCACTATGTGAGATAAGTGGTCTAAGTTAGCAATAAGGGCCATTGAGTTGTATAGCTCTGATATAGAGGGGATCTCTATAGATCTCCAATGGCAAAGAATTGAGCATTTAGCCTGAAGGCTAAGTATTGATAGCCATCGGGTCTGCAGCTTGGACAGCTTCAAGCCCTGAAGTTTCAAACCCAGGATCCAGAGCATAGGGGATAATCCAATTGTAGCTCCCAATATTAGTTCAGCAAGGCTAGAAACTGCTATCCAAAAAAATGAGAGCTTTGGACAATGCCATGAGATATGGGCTAAATCACCAACCAGGGCGTCGCACCTCCAGCATAGGTCCATATCTGCCAGATGCATGTTAGAGCATAGCTGGGGTACAGTACCAATGAGAAAGAATTTTATGCTGTATTAGCTGGCTGCGAGCATCCAGGAGGTTCTTGTGGGCTACCCTTCATCATAATGACCATTGCTCCTCGGATATAGACTGTTTGAGAGACTTTTCTCATCTAGCCTTAGCTGCATTAGACCCAGAGGGGAGATGTGACCGAAGGGTGGAATATATGCAGCTAACTACTCCCTTCTTGACCAAATGCCAGCTGGTGAGGGGGGTTGGGTTGCTCAGTTGCATCCCAGGACGATTTTTGATGTAAGCTTGCACCACACTACGTAGTTGCAAATATTGCCAAAAGGTTTTGGATCCCAGATGGTATTCAGCATCTAATTCTTGAAAAGATTTCATATTTTGCCCACCATAGTCCAAAACCTGAGCTAATTCATAGATCACCTTGTTTACCCATTCTTCCCAGGAAAGGGATTTCCCCTCTATCTTAAGGGCATCATTATGCCATATTGGCATTTCTGCCAATGGGTAAGGATTAGCCTTTATTTTCTTATGGACTAAATGCCATGCTGAGACAGAGGCCGATATAGTGAGATGATCCCGTAAAGCTTAGGGCAATGGGGAATATAACAGGGCAGCCAGATTTCTCTGCCCGGCCCTTTCTGACTCCATCTCCACCCATTGTGGGAGAAACCAGACCATAGTTTGTGCTGTGCAATATGCTAATTTATACCCTTCTATCAAAGGGAGGTTCCAGCCTTCTTGTTTCCAGTGTGCCCTTAATTTATTCCTGCTATATCTAGGTTTGGCCTTTTCTCACAGGAATCTAGAGAGCATCTTATCTATAGTTGTCACCCATGATGCCGGGAGCACCAAAGGAATATGTGATAAAGTATATAGGAACTCTGGGGCAACGACCATTTTAATGGCTGATATTTTCCCAGCTAATGTAAGATGTAATTTACTCCACCAATCCAATTCAGTTCTAATGTCTGCAATCAGGGGGTTTAAATTTAGCTCCCAGATCCTAGCTATATCTGTCTGTAGTTTGATACCTAAATACACTATTGAGTGAGCCGCCCACTGAAGCCCATACTGATCCACTGAGGACTTAGCACATTATATATTAAGTGGTAACTCCTCTGTTTTACAGCGATTGACTTTAAGACCTGATAGCATAGCGAATTCCATTAGCAGATTAAGGAGGGGCGGTACGGAAGCTGGGGCATCAGCCAGTGGCACAAGCAGGTCATCCGCATATAGAAAGGTAGAGTGTACCTTCACGCCAATGCGGAAACCTTTCATTTCAGATGAGGATCTGATGGTGATTGCTAAGGGTTCCAGAGCAAGCATAAAAAGTAGGGGGGAAAGAGGGCACCCCTGCCTAGTTCCCCACCCCAAAGAGAAGGGTGCTGACATTGTGGCATTTGGAAGTACCCAGGGGTTGATTATACAGTGCAGCTATCCAAGCCCGAAAGTGAGGTCCACATCCCATAGCTTCCAGCACCTGCAACAGAAAATCCCATTCAAGGGAATCAAAAGCCTTCTCGAAATCTATTGCCACTGCTGCGGCGGGAGTTGTGCCTGCTTGGGCAGAGATCATAATGTTGATCATAGATCAGATGTGATCCCTATTGAATCTCCCTGGGACAAAACCCACCTGGGAAGGCTGGACCAGGGAGGTAAGTAAGGGACTAAGCCAATTGGTCATAACGTTCACAAATATTTTACTGTCGGAGTTTATCAGAGAAACTGGCCAATAACTAGAAGGTTTTGTAGGGTCTTTCCCTTTCTTAGGGAAAGTTGTAATGATCGCTTCTCCGAGCGAACTAGGAAAGGTGCTGGAGCTTTTTGCTGAGTTAATAAGGGTAGCCAGTAAAGGGGCAATTTGCAGACTACTATCCTCCAGAACTCAGGGGGGAAAACCATCTCCCCCTGGTGCTTTGCCTGTATTTAAGGCCTTTAAAGCTATAATCACTTCCGGAGAAGTAATAGGGGCTTCTAAGACCTCTGCCTGCTGTGGGGATAGCCGAGGGATAGGAAGTAGGTTAAGGAATCGCTTTATCCTCATAGGTTCCATATCTCTCGAGGATGCATAAAGTTCTTTATAGAAATTCAACATTGTCTGATTTATGCCTCCCTGAGTCACTTGTATTGTTCCACCTGGGTCTCTAAGACCAGTAATATGGCTCTCCGCTCTCTGCTTGCGTAATCTATACACTAGTATTTCCCCCCTTTCTCACCTCCCACCCAATACCTATGTTTTGAGTGTAAAACAGCCAGCTTTGCCTTCCTATTCAAGAGTCTATTAATATCCGAGTGGAGGCGGATCATTTCCAAATCGGAAGGGGAGGTTCTGGGGTCTAATGGAGAAGGGGTGAGGTTCTTAAAAACACCCTCCAATACAGCCAGATGTTGTTCAAGCCCTTGAAATTGTTGCTCCCTCTGCCGCTTGCAGGCGGCATCATAGGCCATAATAACCCCTCTAATCAAAACTTTCAAAGCTTCCCACAAGCATGCCGGGTCTGTAAACTCAGGGGGATTATCCTGCAAAAACAATTTAACTTGTATGACCACCCAAGCAGGAAAATCTGGATCCCTCAATAAGAGCGGGTCAAGTTTCCAGGTTCGAGTGGGTCTGATCTCCGAGCCCCACATTAACAGCAAATGGACAGGAGCATGATCAGATATCACTATCAGGTGAATCTGGATGTCAAATTCTACGCTCCGCTGAAATGGGGAAATTAGCCAGTAATCCAAGTGGGAATAGGTTCTGTGAACTGGAGAAAAAAAGTATATTCTTTTTCTTGGGGGTGAAGGACTCTCCACGCATCTCTTAGCCCCGTATCAGCATGAGCTGTTCTAGTGCCCTTCTTGCTTTTGGGTGTCTATCTGCTGTTTTGGTATTTTTATCCATTCTCAGGTTTAGAGGAATATTAAGATCCCCCCCCCAGGATTACCAGTGTTTGGTCCCCTACTAGAGAGGAAAGGGACTGTGCCATGGCATGAAAACTCTCCGGTATGTCCTCATTAGGGCCATACATATTAACTACCACCAAGGGCCCATGTTGTGTAATAAAAAGAGCCATTACCCATCTACCAAGATTATCCCACTTGGATTTAACCAAGGTCCAATAAAGAGATTTGTGCACAAGAATAGCGACTTCTCTCTTATGCGTAGGAGCAGAGGAGGATATCACCAGCCCCACCCATGCCCTTTTAAGGCTATCATTATCTGCATGCCGGAGTTTAGTCTCCTGAAGTAAAGCAACATCCACTCTCAGCCTTTCTAAATGTGTCAAAACCTGCGAATGCTTTATTGGGTTGTTAAGCCCCCGTCACGTTCCAGGTAATAAAATTTATGTCAGCCATAATCTTCCTTCCTTATAACATTGAATCTGATCTTCCAACTATGAGAAAGACGTAAGGCTAAGAGAAGGAAGGGCTGCTTCCAGGATACCAAACCACAGCCGAAAATGATTCAATAACACTGCATTAGACAGACAAACATAACATTCAAAACTATTTACATCAGGCCTAAACATGGCCAAAAGGAGGCCCCATGGAGTTTGGCTGGCAGCATATGCTGCAAGGCTTCCATACGCATGCATCCCTAGGGGGGGTGTGATAAGGCAATGCCTTACTCTGCATTTTGAAAAAAGAAATGCTGTCTATCAGCTATACAGGGAGGAGCAGATTAGAATCTATCCGGGAGGAGTGTACACAAAACCTAAGTGCCCCCAAGAATTTAGGTACAGAGAGAAAGCCATCAATTATCCCGAATCCTTCATGTGACAGAAGAGGACCTTAAAGAAGCTTTATCAGTCTCCGTACACTCAGAAGATCAATCATTCTCTGCACTTGCCAAGAGAGGAATGGGGCTCATTCGTGAGTTCGTGGGAGAAGTCACAATATCCGCCCATGATTTATTCTATCCAGCATCAGCGACCTTTCCGTTGCTTAGCTGCAATGTTGTATTTCCGGTGGCGACATCTTGTGAATCTGGGCTGTCTGTTTGGAGCAGAGCATAGGGATTCAGGGTGAAATACGCTGGCAGGTTCATACCCGGGCGAGCTTCATGCCTACGTTCAGGTTCAGGTCGAGAGCTCGTCGAAGCTGTCCACACTCTAGAATGCTGGTGTTTGGAGTGCCGGGTTGAGGAATGCCGCTTTTGCGATCTAGGAAGCAGAACAGCCTCAAACTTTCGGACCTGCACAGTAGGAGTTGCATCTGGTGCAGCCTCTTGGGTATCTTCCAACTCTGTTGATTCCACCATCATCTGCGAAGCCATATAAGCCCCTTGTGCTCAAAAATCCTCTGGGTGCTGGGCTCTAAAGAAGTCCATCAAATTTTCAGGAGAAGCAAATGTCAGCAGTCTTCCATTGTGTATCACCCTCATAGTGGCTGGATAGCACAAAGAGAAGGAGTAACCATGTGCATGAAGAATCTTCCTTGCCGAGCTATATTGTCTCCGGCGGCCTGATAATTCTTTCGAGTAAGCCTGGAATACATGTACTCTGTGCCCCTGCCACACCACATTGCCAGTGTCTCTGGCTGCTTTCTCAATAGTCTCTTTTTGCCTAAATCCAAGAATTTAGCCAGCAGTGGCCTAGGCCTTTCGCCCAGTTTGGGAGGTGGGGCTAAGGAATGATGAGCTCGCTCTATCTGGGGCCTGAAATCCTCTGGGAGACCTAACAATGCAGGAAGGGTATGCTGCAAGAAAGAGGCCGCTTTATTTGTCTCAGCCCCCTCTGGGAACCTGAAGAACCTGAGATTGTTTCTCAAGCTCCTGTTTTTAAGGTCATTGACCTTCTCCTGAAGTAAGTGAATAATTTTAGCTTGCTCCCGCATGTTAGCCAATAAGTTGTGTATGGCTGCATCCTGCGATCCTAATCTCCGCTCAGTATGGAATAAGCGGACTTTGATCCCTTTCAGCACTTGTGTAGTCTCATTAGCAGCAGTGGTAAATTGCTCCATCTGTGTTAAAATTTGTGCAAACATCTGTTCCGTATGGGAGTTTCCACCCATCGCCGTAGCATTGCAGGCCATGCCAAGAATCGGGCCCCAGTCTGTATCAGGAGGATGAGCGTTAGTGTTCTGCAGTGAGCCGTTTACAAAGATTTTAGCAGCTCTCTCATATACTTCTTTGGCACAGTTCGTTCACCCCTCTATAGCGTAGCTTAAATATCTGTATAGATTCCTGATGTTGGGTTTCATCAGATTATTTTCCCCCTTAGCTGCAGAGCAGATAGATTAGGCAGCCATCTCGTCCGTGGTTGGCCACGCCACCCCCTCCGTGGTGAGGTTTCTGGATGTGGTGTGGCTTCTAACTCAGAATAACACCAGTTGCGACTAAACCAGATACCTCTAACACAAAATATTTTGGAGGCTTATAGGTCAGGATGCATGAGCAGTCCAGGAGAAGTTGTAGAAAAACTACAAGTGGTGATTTATTGTACACAAAGCAAAAACAAATAAACTAATTGGAAAATATCAGCATCTCTCATCTAGTGTCTCCAGATGAATCTCTCTAGCAGGAAATAAGCAGCCTGTCCCTCTGCTGAAAATCTCTCTCCTTCTCCTCACTGGCTGCAGGTGCATCTCCACACAGACACAAACTCAGGCACACACTGTGACAGACTCAGGCACAGACTGACTAATTCAGTTCAGGACATCAGACTATACAGACAGCGTGATGCCTCAATTAGTATGACATCACAACCAACATTATTACAGCCACTGCTGCTGGTTGCCAGGCATGTAACCAGTTTTGTTGCTAGGCCAACCACTGTGATCGATTACATCAGTCTGCTGATGTCACACTCTGTCATAGCTGCCTGTCTCAGCCATCATTTCACTATCTCTGTGTTATGTAGCAGGGAACCCAGCAAGTAAGAAATTAGAAAATTAGGAGTTGGTATAGTAGAGGTAATGACTGCTCAGTCTAATAGAAAGTTAGAAAAGATAGATAGAGATAGTAATAGGACCCTTGCTTCTGGTTTCCTTATATATAACACACATGGGACAGGGCCTAATATGAGCCCTGTCACATATACCTCCCTCACTAAGAGGGAACCTGTTTCCTTTTTCTCTTTAAAACAGGTTTCCAAAACCTTCACTCTCTTTTCTGCATTTTACCTGTGATAGATCACCTACTGACTCTGTCACATATACCCCCTTGCATAAGAGGAAAACCAAATGGGGAGTGTTGGTTTTCCTTTCTCTAACTAACTCCTAACCTTAACCTTCTAAAGAAACATTTGACATATATGCAGGGTCATGTCCTGCACACTCTACTTGTAACTGCAACATGTAGCACCTTTACCAGGGTAGCTAATTGCTCTACCCATCCCCATCAGACATGTTGGTACTAAGTACAGGCCCTTTCCTTAGGTTCCACCCAGTACTTAAACCCACAATATACTTTATCTCCTTTATGTTTCAGGCATCTGAGGGTAAACAGTTGCGTTACCCCAATGCAGGGTCCATTAACATTCCAACCTACTTATTCTTATGTAGGTCTTTCCTTATAAATAAAAACAAACACTTAATATATTTTACCATGGACTCTTTGCCATTAACCATAAACCAGTTTCATAAACCTTTGCCGTTCCATTTTCATAACAGCCTCTTAACCTTAGTTAAGAAGTGTTTTTATTTTTATGCACCACCTAGCCGAGGAGAAAGATTACCCTTCATTTTCCAGGGTCTCCATTCCTTTCTCCAGTTGGCTTTAACCCTTTGTTATGCCACCACCACCTTCCTAATGAGTGGACAGGCACCTTTTCTGCACTGCGGCACTCTCTCTGGGACCAACCTAGCAGTTACCAACACAGACTGGCAGACTGAACAGGTCTTGCAGTAGGCTGCAACCTGTCTGTACACACCTGTCCAGTAAAAGTGGGGCAACAAATTAGCCAGTGTCCCTCGTCTTCCTAAGTGCCTTCCACAGGTGCTGGAGTGCTCAATCTCCATCACCTGCTGCCTGTAGGTCTGTGGCACTACTACCTGGGCATCTACTCTCTGGGTGCAGGGATTGGGCTTCATATGGTAAAGAACATCCCTTTGCACTTCATACCATGAGCACTGTCTCACGCCCACCCCACCATTAACAGGTACACCTTCTTTAACTTTTACATATTGCATTATTTTCCCAATAGCAGCATCCCAGGCTTGACGCCTACCCCAGTCATTACTATCTTGAATAATATTACTGTGATTAGATACAGATGGCATACAACAAGCAAAAGTCCCTTTGGCCTTTATATATGCCTCTTCTTTCTTGACTGGAGTCATTACTCCAAATAAAGTATCCTTAATCACAGTCTCATCTGGGGTGTTGCACACATCTATGCTGGCATCTGTGTCCTCCAGCAAATAGCAACCTGGGAACTTGGGCAATAGTGGAAGGTCCTGCTCCACCATAGACTCTTCCTCCAGCTGTGTCTGAGAATTGTCATCCTCTGATTCTTCCTCCGAGCTTTCTGAAGGGCACAACATTGTCACTTTAATGTCTTTCAAACAATCTGTGTTTTGCTGATCTGTGGGAGCTGTACTAGTTCCACCGCCTATAATAGCTTGCAAGGCAGCCAACCATTACTGTCTATCTTCTTTTCTCTCTTTCTCTCTTTGCTCTGCCTCTATTCTTCTCCGAGCCTCTAATAGTTGGCGGTCTTTTTCTTTCTGCTTCTCTGTCTCTATTCTTCTCCTCTGCCTTTCTGCTTCTATTTGCTGTATCATAGACCATTTTAAAAAGTCAGACAAACTTTTTGGTTTTGGCATTGCTTTAGTGTCTTCTCCCAACTCTGGTGGCTTTGCAGTCATACTCCTGGTGGTCATTCCAGTGCTTTCTTTTACTGGATCCATGCTGTTCTGCTACGCTTCCCTGGTTCTGGGTCCAGAACCCTTGAATGAACTCTTGGAGTTAGAGTATGCACGGCTTAAATTCAATAACTTCTGACACCATAAGTGGTGACCTGCACTTCTGACCCCATACATGGTGAGGTTTCTGGATGTGGTGTGGCTTCTGACCCAGAATAACATGAGTTGTGACTAAACCAGATACCTCTAACACAAAATATTTTGGAGGCTTATAGGTTAGGATGCATGAGCAGTCCAGGAGAAGTTGTAGAAAAACCACAAGTGTCGATTTATTGTACACAAAACAAAAACAAATAAACTAATTGGAAAATATCATCATTTGTCATCAAGTGTCTCCAGATGAATCTGTCCAGTAGGAAATAAGCAGCCTGTCCCTCTGCTGAAAATCTCTCTCCTTCTCCTCACTGGCTGCAGGCGAGTCTCCACACAGACACAAACTCAGGCACACACTGTGACAGACTCAGGCACAGACTGACTAATTCAGTTCAGGACATCAGATTATACAGACAGCATGATGCCTCAATTAGTATGACATCACAACCAGCATTATTACAGCCACAGCTGCTGGTTGCCAGGCATGTGACCAGTTTTGTTGCTAGGCCAACCACTGTGATTGATTACATCAGTCTGCTGATGTCACACTCTGTCATAGCTGCCTGTCTCAGCCATCATTTCACTATTTCTGTGTTATGTAGTGCAGGGAACCCAGCAAGTAAGAAATCAGAAAATTAGGAGTTAGTACAGTAGAGGTAATGACTGCGCAGTCTAATAGAAAGTTAGAAAAGATAGATAGAGATAGTAATAGGACCCTGCTTCTGGTTTCCTTATATATAACACATATGGGACAGGGTCTAATATGAGCCTTGTCATATGGGTACAGAAGGGTGGGAAGGCATTGAGGAGAAGAGATCAAGGTATGAGTGGGAAGTAAGAGGTAGCAGGGGTGGAAGTGGGGGGTGCTGAGGGGGAGTGGTCGAGCATCGAGGGGTCTGGTAGAGGTGTTGTAGATAAGAAGGGGGTACTATGGGTAGAGGGTGACGGTCCTAAGTGAGGTGGGGCTGGTGTAGGAAGTAGAAGGAGGACCATAGTCAGTGTCAATGCACTTGTTCCCGGATGCATTGAGGACGATAAGTTATTTGAGCACGAGAGAGAGGATCACTCCTTTAAGAAGTTACAGAAAGGAGAGCCCTTGGAAGGAGTTGCTGTAATTGACTAGTGTGAGGCCTCAGGGGACGGGGATCACTAGGGAAGTGTATTTAATAAAGGAGGGAGGAGAGGTTGGGGGGTGGGTGAAAAAACTGTCCAGAGAGCAGTACAGCAAGGCAGTGGCTGAGCTGTGTTTTGAAAAAGGTGCCTTGGGTGCTTTCTTTCTCAATGGGGATCTGCAGCATCCAATCGGGAAGCAGCCACAGTCCCCAGGAGCCAGTCCAATTGCAGGGATTGAAGTCTGACAGCTCCAAGCTAGGAGCTGATCAAATGTACCTGCTTTCCTTGGTCAGGGGGTGGTGGGCTGGATGCAGAGGTCTGACTGCCAGCAGGTAGCAGTGCCAGGGCAACTAGGCTAAAATGGAGAGCCTGGTTTGGGCTTGTGGCTAAAATAGAGCAGAAAAAAAGGTGGGCCATTAGTTAAAAAGTCAAAGACAAAGGTCAAGTAAATTGGTGGGAGGGCCCTGTGCAATTTAGTGCTTAGGGCAGAAGTAGGTGCAAATAGTGGGAGAGAAAAGGTTCCTGCAGAAAGGTCTGGTCAAAGGTGCCAGGTGGGAATTTAGCAAAACAAAAGGCTGGTTCAGGAGGTTGGGGGGGGGAGGCCCCTTGAATGAGACCAGGGAGAGCTGGGAAGGAGATGTGTGGTAAAGAGGAGTCAGGGTAGTCTGGAATGAGTAGAGAAGATGGCCCAAAATGGCAGACAATATTTACAGATTGTGCTGATTCAGTGGGGTGTCAGGAGAGGGAGTCAGGGGTCCAGTAGATGGCAGAGAAACATTGTGGGGAATAGAGAGAAAGAAACATAAAAGGGAAAAAGCAAGAGAAAGAGGGAAACAAAGAAGGCAGTCCAAAGATGAATGAGAGGAACTGTGATGGGAAGAGAGAGTGGCTGAAAAAACAGCAGGCAGTAGTCAGTTCTAGCTATTCTACAATATTGGGCAATTAGCAGAAGAATTTCAGTAGTCAAGCAGTAAGCTATATAGCCATCAGGTAGTCAGTTAAAGTTTGCTACAACTCTGCTATACTGTACTCTGCTAGGCAATTCCTACATGCACAGTGCAATAGTTTAAAGGTAAAATGTTTAAGCAGTAAAAAATATTCAGCAGTACAAGCCATAAGCTATATAGAAGTCAGGCCTAGCTAATACTGCAGGCTAAACAGCAGAAAATTCCAAGAGGAGAGAAAAAAAAAATATTTCCACATGAGCAGTAAATTCAGCAGAAAAAACTTTCCAGACAGCAGTACAGCAAGGCAGTGGCCGAGCTGTGTTTTGAAAAAGGTGCCTTGGGTGCTTTCTTTCTCAATGGGGATCTGCAGCATTCAATCGGGAAGCAGCTACAGTCCCTAGGAGCCAATCCAATTGCAGGGATTGTAGCCTGGCAGCTCCGAGCTAGGAGCTGATCAAACATACCTGCTTTCTTTGGTCAGGTGTGGCGGGCTGGATGCAGAGGTCTGGCTGCCAGCAGGTAGCAGCGCCAGGGCCACTCGGTTGAAATGGACAGCCTGGTTTGGGCTTTAGGCTGCCTTTCTTGGTCAGGGGGTGGTGGGCTGGATGCAGAGGTCTGGGCACCAGCAGGTAGCAGTGCCAGGGCCACTCAGCTGAAGTGGAGAGCCTGGTTTGGGCTTGAGGCTGCTTTCCTTGGTCAGGGGGTGGCGGGCTGGATGCAGAGGTTCGGTCGCCAGCAGATAGCAGTGCCAGGGCCACTCGGCTGAAGTCTTGTTGCCTTAGACTGTTCCCCTCGTACCAACCACTGCTCACTCTACTCTACTCGGCCCTTTCCCTCCCCTCTTTTGATACCAGGTGCCTTTCCCTTTGTGCCTCCTTTATATCCAAATTCTGGTTTGATACCCGTCCCTCCTACTGTACAGTACCTCCCTGCTATCCTCTCCCCATTCTTCCTCTTATCCTCTCACAGCAATGCTTCTCATTCCCTTTCTATTCCATGTAGGAAATTTATGGCTGGTCAAGTTGCCTTCTGTTATCACTTTCCTAAACTTTGGCCCTCCCTTCCCCTGCCACTCAGCTCTTCCTTTTCTCCCTTCTCCCTTAAGTCTTCTTCGTGACTTTTCTATTCCTGTTTTCAACTGTACATAACCACTACCTCTTTTATCTCATTCCCTCTACTCATATTATCCTGGCCATTTTGCAACTCCCCCTGTCTGTTGCACTGTTTTGCCTTATAGTGTTTATGGTTATGATTTCTTGATGTATTGTTGTTTATTATTACTATTTTCACAATGCTGTTTATTACTATTTGTTCTCCCCTTGTACCATCTTCCATACACCTCACCCCCTGTACTTATCTGGAAACATGATGCTATCAGCTCAGTATGTCTTTCCAGTAAAGCTTTTGAAATAAATACGTACTGCAATTCTGTAAAACTGTGAAATAAAGACTACTGTTGAATTTGTTCTATGATCATAATTGGAACAGAAGAAGTAAGACTAGTTTGCGAATGGGTAAATGACTTTATGACCCTGAGCTCTAATTTTAATTATAATGACATTATTTATTTAAAAATGTTACTAATGAAAACATCATTGCACCGAGAAGATCCTATTTCCATGATTATCCTTGGAGGCAACAATTATAGTAGCGGCAAGAAGCTCATAATTCATCAAAACAGAGCAGAAGATAATTAATACATAATGCAGTGGCACAGTTCTGAAAATATAGATTAGGAGCAGTTGCATCTTGGACTTAAGAATCATAATGATGCAATTTTAAAGGAAGCAGGATGCCAACTGTTATTCAGTAGTGCATTTCAGATACCAGCAGCTCTGCAAACAATACACTGTAAGTCTTTTTGACAACACCGAATATGTTATACTAAATGAGCTGTAATTGCAAATCATTCCCAAAATGTTGGAGTAAGTTGAATGTACATAACTATCTATGAGTCATCATGTGGAGTTGGATGAGGAGACTGACAACTTTAAAATCAATGTGTTCTTCACTGATTGTGTCTGTAGGCATGTATGTTTTGACTTTGTCATCTGTATGATAGAAATGATGAGTCACGTAACTGTGTTGTATAATGTACAACCTGCTGCAAGCATATGGTAAGCTTTCTTAAGGCTATATTACAGCAGCAGAGTTGGCTAGAAAGCTACATTGTGTTTCCTTTGAAGACGCAGGAATCTCTTTTAAGTAATGAATGTGTAAAAAGGTGAATTCAGAATATAATGTATTTCAATTTTTCAGGGAACAAAGCCAGCTGAACAGTCTGTCAGTTCTCTGATTTTAAAGGTCAGATAATTTTCTAATTACAAAAAGAAATCAGAATTTTTGGAACAAGCACTTTCTCAGTTAAATGGGTTCAAAAAGAGTTACTATATCTAGCAATAAAGAACTTAAAAAGACTGAGACAGCTAACATTCCCCTGCAAATACATTATTATCATCATCATCATCATAGCTGCTTTTAAATCTAATTTTATGTTTTATCTACTTGGAACAGTGTTACTTGTATGCAATTTGAAGAAATGTAATGGTTTGATTTAGCTGTCACAGGATATGACTGTGGCAGTCTTGTTATCTCCAGAACAGATTATTTCATCATGGGCCCTGTTCTACCACTTAAGACCTACAGGTATCACTGCAATTGTGTTGCTGGCTGGATACACTGTAAATTCTGTTTAGTCTTCACCAGCAAGTACACTCCTTGTTCTGCACTGAAGGGAGATATTTGAAAGGCGCATGCCTATGGTTATATAGGGGAAGAGCTTAAATCAGCAGGCAAACCATAATTATGCTTAGAGCTAGTCGCACTCCCAGCGCTTGCTCCATCACATGCTGGGGCTGGGTTCCTCCTCTCCTCCTCCTCATGTTTTCCCCATGCCTCCCATTTGGTCTGGGCCCCCCTCCCCATCTTTCCCATCCCCTTGCTTCTTCTTCTTCCTGCCTGCTCCCCCCGCCACCCTTTTCGTTCGTTCTGTGTTTTCTTTCCTTTTTGGGGGGGAGGATCTTCCGGCCCCATGCCACTACATTGCTCAGTTCGTTTGGCTGGCTACACTTGCCCCCTTCCATTATTTGCAATAATTTCCAGTGCCTCCAGTTGGCTTGCATATCGCCCACTGCTCCGACGCTGCTACTCACTCAGAAATGGATGAGGAGTTGAAATGTCTACTCAGGTTAGCAGTACCAGGAGATGAACCTTTCTGATGAGCTTGTTTTAAACTACAGCTCATCACGCTGTCATGGAGCTAACTAACTTTTGCATCTTCGTGGGGAAGGCTGGGGCAGGACAGAGAACTGTAGACTTAGACTACAGTAAGCATGCCACCTGCTGGAGAAGCACCTTTAACTTTGTTTTGCTATATTTGTTATTGGACTTTACATCTGGATGACACTTCTGGGCTGCATGTCTGATTCTATTTGGTGCCGTTACCCGTTACACACTTTCAGTGGTGGGCAGGTTTGTATTGACAGCTTCATTAAACCTACTTGCAGCACACACAGAACGTATCAGCCAGCCCCTTATGTACCGAATGTAGAATACTGACACCTCTGAGACTTGTAAAGCTTGCTCTAAATGGATGAATACATGTATACCCTTCCCAGATTATGTAAGTCAATACATTCATCTGTTTATATACTTCTTTGCATGGCATGCCATAGATAACATCACTGGAGGTCATTGGCGTCAATTCATATGCTACAGCATTGATTTTCCGGGTCTTATCCTGCATCATATTGTTCTGCTATTCTCTACGGCCTCAACATCGGCCTTTGGAAGCATCCTGTGCTATGTGGCCCTCCGTGGTGGCTCTGGTCATGCTAACCTATGTGGGCTCTAGCTTGACTCACTTCTTCCATTCTGCCTGCCCTACGAGGGGTCTGACCATACCGCTGGTCATGCTAGGGCCTTCCTAGCACATTTCACTACTACTCGCTGCCTTGTGCATGGGTCATGGTTCACTAGCCTTCGTGGGCCTAGTTGCCACTCTCTACTCCTTCCTTCAGCTACCCACTATGGTCCTGTTGTTCCTTCTACTCCACGCCTGGGTCTAGCTGGTTACATTGCCACTATCCTCTTTTGGCTCTCCATTTACCAGACACCCTCACTCCAAGTCACTTACTCATCTGACTTCTCAGAATTGGATGCATTGCCAGTTATACTTCACCTTCGGTCCACTGCTTGGATCCTGGATCCCACAGCCCTCACCTTGTTGCTCACATGTACTTTCACTTGTTAATGATACAGTACTTCCTCCTACTGGATCATTCTGGATTACATCTTGGATATTCACCTCAATTCCTTTGGCTCCATCTTCCCATACCGATTCAACTCCTTCGGAGTCACTGCTACTGTTTTGTTAGACCTTCCTATCATATGTTTAAAACAGAAGACATAGACTTACTACAGTTTCTGGATACTTATTACTTCTAGTCGTGTTCCCATGTCATCCACCCAGGACTCTTCACCACATAATTCTCTTCTCGATCATCAGGATACGACAATCTACTGCACCCTTCTACTGCACTCATAAGTCTGCCTTAGCATATTCAATTTTCACGGAATTGACTCAGGTCATGCTACCATTTACATACCATATGATCCATTCCTACTCCTTCGCTGCTACTTCTGCATAACATGCAGTTCGACTATTACTGCTACACTCTCTATTATTGCTCTTCAACTTACCTTGCCCACAGGGCCAGAAGTTCACAGTATTACACTCAATGGCTTGCACCCTACGGGCCTGGTGTCCTCGACTTCATTACTATGCATATTCGCCTGCTTCTATGACCTGCTTCACCTGACAGGCCTAGGGGTTTACTTACATCTACTGCATACCTGCCTCACCCAGATTCGGGGCCTGGAGGTTCGCACTTCCATTACCTGCTGCCTGCCACCATGTCTGCCAGCCTTAGGAGCTCCCTTTTCTATGGACTTACATCTGGATTCCATTTGCCATAGTCATCTATTCCTTTGAATGCTTCTGCCTTGCCTGTTCAAGTTCTCATTGTTATTGCTACTACAATCCTACCAGGACTTAAGTTGGGTCATCCGGAAGATTTCAGACATGAGTTATGCCTCGACATTACTTATTCCACGCTCTAAGGCTTTGGATCCAGTTAAGACTCCACTCGTCAGTCTGGCCATCTCCATCGTTTATCTCTGTCTATGACTGGGAAGAACAGCCATGCAGGACTATTCATGATACTTCCAGCATGATTCAGCTGATGTACCACTCGGCTTCTACATATGTGCATACGTCGCTCCGTAGAACTATATTGCTCACCAAACGAAAGCTTCAATTACATGCTTATGTATTCCCTTAATTCTCTCTCTGCTATATCATACTTAACTTATTCAATCCTACTCTTCTCCTACTATGTCTGCATCATGCAGGTTCGATTTTACTATAAATACTGCTGACTTATATGTGAGTCCACATTTACTATCTGCTCATGCTTACCTGCTTCGCCCTTACAGGGCTTAGAGGTTCACGAAGACTGTCTTCTCAGTTCTACAACCTGCTTCACCCCTAGGGGCCTGGAAATCTATCTAACTAATGTCTACCTATATACATTAAGTACTACTGCTAACTCACCTGCCAACTACTCAGACCAGAACAGCCTTCTGCTCCACCTTCTCAAAATCTTGCAGCCTTCTTTGCAAGCTTGCCCAATGGACGTACCAATGCCTCATATTCTGAATTTGGAGCCCCAATCATTTAATTCCTAGTTCCTCGGAGAAGACTTCCTCGCCTTCTGGAGCTCTTCACCTATGCGACTTTGACGTTCTCAATTATTATGCTCGATCATGGATCCATCTTCTATTAATTCTACTCCACATGGATTTCCTGGACTTGGAATTCACCTAAAGGATGTCCCATTATTCTTGATATTAATATCAGTACTTATTCAGCTGCTTGCACTAGATCAGGATCTACAACATGGATTTGGAGTAGCCAAAAATTTATATCGTTAGATTAGAATTATTCTCCGTTAGTATGCCCAGAAAGACGGGCAGGTCAGTAGCCATGGGTCCTCAGAGGTTTTCCCCAAAGGGGGGGGGTTTCCACTCCTGTGTGCTACTGGCCACACTCTCTGGAGTTGGAGGAGATAATCGTTTGATATCATTATTCTTTGGGGGGTCTCATACTACTGGACTAAGCATCCTTCTTGTGGTGGGATACAGAGAAAAGCCATACCAATATCAAGTCATAACAAGTTACTCATCAGTTCAAGCATCTAAGCACCTTGCATAGACTATCCAGTCCACATGTACTATAATCACTAACTTGCACATGACTATGTCGAACTACCTAAGCACTGATCAATTCAAACTATTTATACCTGGTGAGCATTGTTCTCCTTACTAATCTGGCCTCTGTATCCAAGCACAACCTACATCATACAGCTACAGTATGTAACACAAGCACTGAGCTCTGAACCACATATAACTAATATCTACTAAGGAGAACCATGGTCACATATGCAATTTATAACACCTGTCTCAGAAAAGGAGCTAGATAAAATTGTTGCAAGCAGACATTTTATACCAAACCTGCCACATGGTCTGGAATAACTGTAATGTCGAAACAAGGGCTTTACATACTTCTCTACTAAAAGTAAGTGGGTAGGGGGAATTTCAAAAGGTGTTAATACAGATGGAAGAGCATGTACTGCCCACATCTACATCAACTGAAATGTGTCCAAATGCAGTACCCTATTTACAAAAGGTACTTACTGTTTTGAAATTCTCTGTGCTTCTTGGCAGTATGTGCCAAAAAAGATGTGTACTGCATTTTTGTTGTAAGTGCCAGCCTTTTGGAAGCCACTGCATCTGAATTACTGAATCTGTTAGCTCATCTAATAATAGTGTAACCCCCGCACCCCTGCCTTTTTGCAAATGACAGGTGGTATGCTGTTGAAGCTGACAGCAGTACCAGGTGGAGGACTTGGTTCGGGGAGGACTAGGTTACTTGGCACAAGGGCTAGGTTTGGCTAATCTGCACAGGGGCACCCAAGTAAATCCGAACACAGGAAGCAATAACTGTAATGTCCAATACCAGGGATGGGATTCTAAAGTGTGGCTTTATTCACATCCAACTGAACAAACAAAGCATAGATGGACCCCCACGGGGCTACATTCCTGGTAATGCAGAGAAGAGAAACAGAACATTTCCTCAACACTTCAGCCCTCAGGCTCTGGACCCACCAAGCACACAGCCCAGACTTTCTTGCTTGCTGCTTTGGGTACACAGCCCGACTTGTACACTTTTTGGGGTTTCCCTGGCTCGGCTCCCCTGCCGACCACTTGAACCCCATCCATGAAACATGGACACATTTTCCGGTGGCTCCCTAAACCACCTTAGAGCCTTTGACTCCATAAGGGAAATTTCCTTTCAATCCCATGTCTGGGTACTTCCCTCAGCACTGGCCAAGTGCCTGAGGTAAAAGTAAAAGGGCCACAGAGCAAATCCGTAGAGGTGAACCTGGTTACTAAAGATGGGGGGTCTCCCACCTCTAGCTTCCACAATCCATACCCGGCCATTTCTCAGGACATTAAACATCTCTTTCTGAAAAGCTTGGCAATGTAGATTACAGGGTAAACGCATAGCACATTTCCCCTACATGTCTTGACTTTCCCCTTGTGCTGGACTTGAACATACTTTTACTTTGGCTTAGCCTATTCCTCTAGGCCTCCCATTGATTAAGCAGTCCAATCCCCACTTTACAACAGTTCAGGTGAAACATAGGCCCCATGTAAGAGCAAAACTCACCCTTTTGGTTGCAGGTGCCCCACAGGCGCTTCTTGACAGCTTCTGGTGCCGCAACACAACTTGGAAAAATAAGGTAGCTTCTTTCCTAGCCAGAACCAGGAGGTTTCCCCCGGAATAACAGGCAACCTTTCCACCCCCAACCCCTCAGGGATGGGGCACAGAGACCAGTAACAGTGGTCTCCACCACTTCAAGAACAGCTTACTGTGTTCCTCTTTTGGAAGAAACACACACCTCTCCCTAAAAGTAGCTCTATATCAGAGCTTTAGGCTCCAAGAGCCTGTGCACAGATTACTGTGCTCCTCTCTTCAAGACTGCTCACACACAACTGCTGCTCACTGTTCAAAAACTCCCAACATTTTAACCTAACTCCCAGCTGCAGATTCCAATATGGCTCATGCAGCTGCGAAAGTTCTATGGTGATGTCATCCCTCAGTCTCAGCTGAAACTGAGAACAGAGTGAGACAGTGTGAAATCTATTTAACTGGAGTTTCACAAGCTGCCTTCCCTGCTTGCCACTAGGTCTTACTGGGATTCTAGTAACCCCGGATAACAGGGGGGTCACACTCACCCTGGGCCAGGAAAATGACTGTCAGCAGTCATTATTTACCCGGCTTAGGCCATCTCACCCTATGTGCTACCTGCGGAGGGGGGTGATCAGGCCCCCTCCTACCATGTGCTGGCACAGGCAGGCAACACTAAGGGCCTAGATGCCTTTGGCTGACATAATCAGCCTCTACTCTACCCACTAACTATGGGTGCCTAGTGGCTCTGGTAGAACTGTCCAGAGCATAGCCCTAATAGAGCAGCACTGCAGTCCCTAAGGCCATTCAGGACCACAGCCTGTCTATCCCCCTTAGCCCTCTAGGGAAAATCTGTCTGCCTCTAACACACATCCCAAACCAAAGCAAACCTGGGACCTCCCCGACCTTGGGCATCATGCAACCACACACCAGGAGCTGATACCATACCATTACATTACTCCCTCACTCCCCCACAACCATACCTGTGGAAGAAAAAGGGTTACTACACAGTAACAACAACAACAACAGTACTTTAAATACTACACACTAAAGTACTAGTGAGGAACTCCGATGAGCCCCTCCTCTTCTTCTTGTCTTCTCTTCTATCTTCTTCAGGAACACCTGCAAGAAAAAAGAAAGACAACACACACTCCTAATCTGCATACACAGTCTATCTGAACCCCTACCATCAAAACACTGGAGAATCCCCAAAAAGATAATTTTTTTTTTTTAGAAAAAGTAGAAAAACAGTATATACACTAGAAAACAATAGAAAACAATGACATTGTTTACAATACACATTTGGGGGATGGAGTGCCTTAAAAGTCCCATCTAGTGACCAAAGTGCCCAAAGGCTAGCCCATTAATGAGTCTCTCCTGGGCTGGAGCCCAGTGAAGCACAGTTCTAGCAAGCCAATGTCCCAAAGGGGAGAGTCTTTGAGGACAGTTCACACATCTGGAGTCTGCTAGTGTATGGTGTGTACTGCAATGTCATAAGGATAGAAAAGTTTGGACTTACCAGCCCCTTGTAGAATGAACAATGGCACCGACCTGCTCCTCAGCCGAAGCCTCTCCCTGGCAGCATTCTTCTGATACAGCTGGGCGGACATCTTCCGGGAACTACAGGATGGCACATCTGGAAACTGCTGGGCTTATGTCATCTCTGGAGATGGAACCTTGGAACAGGAACAAAAAAAGGAAAACAGCTGGTCTGACATCATCCGATTACCAGGCGATGAATCAGGATACAGCTGGGGTGGCATCCTCTCTGGATCTGAAGTCATCTGCTGGGCCAGTTGATGGATTCTGGAAAGTCAGTACACTGAAGAACTGATGAATGTGGGGCACCCGAGTCCTGGATGTCCATACTGGTAGAACAACAAAGACACTGCAATGGCTGGTGTGGCAGCACTAATTACCACTGCTCTGCTTTCCATCTGGTTGGCACGGGCACATTTGCAGGGAGGTCTTTGCATTGAGGCCAATAGAAAAACGGGTCAGGAGCTTCAATTATTACTCCGTCTGGGTGCACATAATTCATACTGCGAAAGGTTTCACGTCCCTTTCCATCCACTATTCAAACAGTGTCCATAAACAGTGTCCTGCTTTTTTTCCATTGGCTGTATTTTTCGTGAAACATTCTGTTCCTGACATGCTTGTTTGCACCAGGATGCACACATTTCATTGCTTTGGCCCAAATCCAGGATTTCCTGCTGTTCTCAATCTCCTCCCAGACTCTCTGAGGAAAAGTAGGAAAGGACATCCCATAGATTTCATTCGCCGTCCTACGAACCAGTCTCTCCTCTTTACTAGCTTTGGTCAACTTGAGACCGCTGGCCTGGCTTGGGGGCGGCCAGTCCTGGTTCTGCCAGCTATGCATTCTCAATGAGATGAAAAATGGATCCCTGACTTCTTCTTCTTGCATAGCCAGGGCAGTGGCATCACCACTCTCTTCCATGCACTCCTCTAAGGCAAGAGCTTGAGGCTGTGTACCCATTCCTTTTTCACAAGGCCACATAGGTTCCCCAACTTCTTCTTCCTCACTGAGAATCTGTGCCCAGGAGTGAGCAGTCATCCTCACTCCTGAGACTATCCATTCTTCACTGGGTGCGGAGGTCGATACCTCCCATTCAAAGGCCTCCCTCATCTCATCTTCTCCTATGACACTTGGGCTAGGCCCCCCTCTCCAAGGGTCTACTGATGCTCTGTCTGAATTTTCTCTCTGTGATCCAGCATCTGAAACATCAGCATATTATTCTGTCTGCAAATCTGCACCCTCTAGCTTTGTGCCACACTCCCCCGAGGGGCCTTCTCCAACAGGCTCCACCTGGTGCTGTGTGCTGCCAGCTACAAATTCCTGAACTTTCATCCATGTGGGAGCCAAACAAATCTTGGGCACTTTAAACAAGCCGTATTTCTCTAAGCACCCTGAACAGTGAGGTACCATGAAGAAGTCCCTTCCAGCATTTAAGCATATTAAACACACCTGCACTGGGTATCCAGGAATCGCCACATGAGAAGGCAATTGCCCTCCATAGCAACACCTCTCAATGTCCCTTAACTTATTTACTTCTGCTGCTACCATAGCCCGGGCATGATCCCGGTAGCGGGCTGGTCCTGAAGCCTGACTGCAAAGAAAAACAAACAAACGCTCACTGTTACTGAAAGTCTCACTTCACTGAACACTGTCTTTTACTTTTAAAATGGCTCCTCTGCTGCTGTGTTTACATTACTACCCCACCCTGTAATGGCGGCGGCAACACTCCTGTGCATCAACATTCAGAAATTGGGTCAAGCCACTGCGCATCCGATTTACACACACTCCTGATAACGTTTGCTCAAACTGCACAAACTTGCACTGTTCTTTTCCTAGCACATTTATATGATTTGCCACGGACTTTTCACTTGCTGAAAACATTGTTTCAGCTCACAGTCCCTTAAAGCCTCAGGATTTCAAGCACAGGATTGCCTGTAACTAGTGCTGCATATTTTGCTACAACTCACAGTCTCTCTACTGGCTTTGAAACTTTATTCTGATGCTAAACTCATAACTATGCTCACAGTCAATGGCTTAACAGACTTGCTTTAGCTAGAAAAACTTGACACAGTCTTTATTTGCAAAGCGACTACACTGCTGCACACATACTCAGCTGGCTTTTGGCAAAAATCACTTGTTTGAGCAATTATTACAGTTGGTACTCACTGTTATCAGTAGCTGTTTGCTGCGATGAAAAAACGGCCTGCAGCCAGTCTTGGAGGCCTCAGAAAGGAAGCAGGTGGGCAGTCCTGCCGATCGTCTCTCCGATCACCACACTCACAATTCAGTCGATCGAGATGCGGGTTGAGCCCGATTTTAAACAAAAAAGTCTATTTTTTTTAACTTTTACAGTGCTTTTTAGTCACCTCAACGCTCCTCCACTAAACCAGTATACGCACTCCACTCACACTCCCTCTCGAATGCTGGGCAGTCACTGTAGAGTTGGCTGGGGGGGCGGGACTGATTGCAGCCTCACCAATCACATGACGCCATGCAAATGAGCCTCTTTTCCCTCGCGAGTGCTCTTCTCTTCACGGCAAATTTCAAGCAGGCAAATTTAAACTTCAGAAACCACTTTTTGTTTCTCTAACTGACTCCATGGTGGGAGCCCATTTCAACCATTTGACATGGCCATTAACACAGCAAGTCTCTCAGTTTACTAAAAAGCATTTCCAACGTATAGGGCACAATTTTCCTGTTGCTACCCCTAGTCTTCCACACTTTTCTTTATCACACAGTTTACTAGGAAGCATTTCCAAAGTCCAGGGCACATTTTTCCTGTTGCTACCCCTAGTCTTCCACACTTTTCTTTATCACACACAGTTTTTTTAAAAGCTGCTAAAAATGCTGTAAATATTTGATGCAGGACAAGGGCATACTCTTTCAGCTTTACTGCTCCTAGGTAAACAGTTGGCATTTTAACAGCAGCATATGAACCACAGCACACAGCGACACACTAGTTAAACTTGCTTCAGCTTTTTGGGCTACTCACTGCCAGATAACCAAAACGCTAGCCCCTTGCCCGAGCACCTTTCCTCCCGAATTTAAAATCCAAAGCAGTGCCTCCATTTTGTAACCCCTGCACCCCTGCCTTTTTGCAAATGACAGGTGGTATGCTGTTGAAGCTGAGAGCAGTACCAGGTGGGGGACTGGGTTCAGGGAGGACTAGGTTACTCAGCACAAGGACTAGGTTTGGCTAATCTGCACAGGGGCAACCAAGTAAATCCGAACACAGGAAGCAATAACTGTAATGTCCAATACCAGGGATGGGATTCTAAAGTGTGGCTTTATTCACATCCAACTGAACAAACAAAGCATAGATGGGCCCCCACGGAGCTAAATTCCAGGTAATGCAGAGAAGAGAAACAGAACATTTCCTCAACACTTCAGCCCTCAGGCTCTGGACCCACCAGGCACACAGCCTGGACTTGCATGCTGCTTTGGGTACACAGCCCGACTTGTACACTTTTTGGGGTTTCCCTGGCTCAGCTCTCCTGCCGGCCACTCAAACCCCGTCCATGAAATATGGACACATTTTCCAGTGGCTCCCCAAACCATGTTAGAGCCTTCGACTCCATAAGGGAAATTTCCTTTCAATCCCATGTCAGGGTACTTCCCTCAGCACTGGCCAAGTGCCTGAGGTAAAAGTAAAAGGGCCACAGAGCAAATCCGTAGAGGTGAACCTGGTTACTAAAGATGGGGGGTCTCCCACCTCTAGCTTCCACAATCCATACCTGGCCATTTCTCAGGACATTAAACATCTCTTTCTGAAAAGCTTGGCAATGTAGATTACAGGGTAAATGCATAGCACATTTCCTCTACCTGTTTTGACTTTCCCCTTGTGCTGGACTTGAACATACTTTTACTTTGGCTTAGCCTATTCCTCTAGGCCTCCCACTGATTAAGCAGTCCAATCCCCACTTTACAACAGTTCAGGTGAAACATAGGCCCCATATAAGAGCAGAACTCACCCTTTGGTTGCAGATGCCCCACAGGCGCTTCTTGACAGCTTCTGGTGCCTCAACACAACTTGGAAAAATAAGGCAGCTTCTTCCCTAGCTGGAACTAGGAGGTTGTCTCTGGAATAACAGGCAACCTTTCCACCCCCATCCCCTCAGGGATGGGGCACAGAGACCAGTAACAGTGGTCTCCACCACTTCAAGAACAGCTTACTGTGTTCCTCTTTTGGTAGAAACACACACCTCTCCCTAAAAGTAGCTCTGTATCAGAGCTTTAGGCTCCAAGAGCCTGTGCACAGACTGTTGTGCTCCTCTCTTCAAGACTGCTCACACACAACTGTTGCTCACTGTTCAAAAACTCCCAACATTCTAACCTAACTCCCAACTGCAGATTCCAATGTGGCCCATGCAGCTGCAAAAGGGCTATGGTGATGTCATCCCTCAGTCTCAGCTGAGACTGAGAACAGAGTGAGACAGTGTGAAATCCATTAAACTGGAGTTTTACAAGCTGCCTACCCTGCTTACCACTAGGTCTTACTGGGATTCTAGTTACCCCGGGTAACAGGGGGTTACAATAGTCAAACAGTATGTATATAAGTCTGCTTTGAAAAAAGGGACAACAGATCCATGATGGATCCCTTGTGGAAATCTCACTATATTTCACTTGCAGACATTTAAGCTTTGCTCAGGTCATTGTTAAAGCTTTTTATAACATGGGTTCCTAAACTACTGTCTTCTGATTGGTCCAAACAGGTCACCTGACCGTGGATTAATGTCTGACATACCCACAGTTGCATTGTCACATGGCTTTATTTCACTGTTTTTTAGGTAAAACTCAAACAAAACATTGCCCATGTAATAAGAGGATTAATCCACTCCAGGGTATGCGTTTACTGAAGCATTAATCCACGCCTAGGTGGCTGTAATCACTCGGCTTCACCTTGTGATTCCAGCTCCCTGAGGCATGGATTAATGCTCAGTAAACCCATACCCTGTCATGGGTTAACCCCCTCCTTAGTTGTCCTTGAGTGCTTAAAGTATGAAGGTTGCCTCAACAGGGAAATGAGAAGTTTGACAATTATGTTTTTGAGACTGGTTTGGAGGCATTGAATCTGATCTGAGATTCAAGGATAGGATTTGAGCATAGAGTTCAAATATATAGTAGAGAGGGCAAGAGGGTGAACTTGAATGGCTCAGTTGAAGCTGTGCATCCACCATATTAGAGGAGGGTTGAAGTGGTAGTAGATAACAGGAACTTTCTGGAAACGTAAGATAATGGCACAGGCACACTGTTGTGATAGAAATGTTCTGATCTGGTTGGGTAATAAGCACTACTGACAGCAGGGAAGTGATGAAGCAGACGCATATTGTGGTGACAAAAGCAAGGTGTGCTCATTTGTCTTTTGCTTGTATCAGCAGTGCATTACTCGATTTTTGTAACAGTGTGCCAGTGCCATTATCTTAAGTTTCCAGAAAAGACCCATTATTTACTGCCACTGCAACCCTCCTCTAATATGGCACATGTGTGGCTTCAACTGAGCAATTGGAGTCCACCCTCTAGCCCTCTCTAGTACATATTTGAACTGTATGGTTTTGAGTTGGCAGTAAAATGATTAATTGCAGGATTTTTTTTTCTAGCTCTAGAAGAAGTTTGGTGTCTGATCTATATTACTATCTGGTCTTTTACAAAAATGTAGTTCAATAATTGAGGTTTTGATGATTCTATCACAATCACCCACATGTGGGGAAACAGTTTTAACCAAAAAATGCCCATAAAAATACCTTTGACTACAACTTTTGCAACTGTGTTGGCTACCTAACAATCTGGCTCTCAAGCTGTATAAAACAGCACACACACAATGTGTATACATGAAAAAACAACAAGTTGTTGCTAAAATGGAGTTGTAGACTTAAGGCCAGACTTGCTGGCAATACCAGTTCTAACAACATTATGACAGTGTGGGACTGCTAATGATACTGTTGGAGAAAGTAGTAGGTATTTTCACACACTTGGTTGTCTGGCCTTGGGACTGGGCAAGGGAGCTTTTGCTATAGACGGTGGTGGAATGGGGTAGGCAACAAATAATTTGTGTGGGATAGTAGTATATGATGCTTCCTGTAGCACTGTGAGATTCACCACCTTCCTGCACACTACTGGCATGGGACTTCAAGCCAAAAGCTTTGAGTTACATTTTTTGCAATGTTCTGTTCTGGTCTAGGTTCAAATTATTTTATGCTGCTTGATAACATACTATAGTACAAATCAGTTGTATATTTAGGTAGATAGGAGCAATACATCCCAGACATTAGTTCTCAGACTTTGTCATAGTGAGCCTCCCCAAAACCATGGAAAAGATCTTGAGCCTCCCCCAGATATTAAATTAATCGTGGGCCTCCCCATAGAAAGATAGCATACTTTGCACAGTACACCAGGAATAAAGTGAAACTCCATTGAATAGTTGTCTCTCATTATATTCAACTTATTGTAACCCCCCCCACCACCACCACCACCATGTGTAACCCCCTTCCCCAGGACAACCTGCTTGCTCTGCTATTTTGAATTTCAAGCTATATTGCTTGCTGCAATACCTTGATGGGTCAGACCGCTTTCTTGGTTTCCACCCTATCAGAAATAACCTTTCTACCCACCTCTGCCTCACCCCCTCCGTCTCTGATCTTAAGCAACTTCTCAGGGATCCTTTTGCTCCTTCCTGCTCTTGCTTCTGGTACTTCTCTGCTTAACCCTTGTATTTTGGCTGTTCTGCTACCAGTCTCATTCATCAGTTGTTACCACTCATTATTTGTTCATTGTTCTTATTTGTTTGCAGTATTGCTCATTTTGTATTGTTTGACTGTTTTGCAGTTACCTTTTGAATTGTATTCACTCCCTACATTTTCCTGGGTACACCCGAAATGAGCCTTGGCTCAGTGTGCCTTTTCTAGTCACCAAATTTGTAAATAAAATATATCAATTTACCTGCTATTATCATTTTCCAGTTTGCTGTATCCCTTCACATAAAATATCGAAAACTCAAGATTTAAATACAGTATTTTTTTTCAGACTTGTTTAGCCTCCGCTGGAAAAGGCTGGGGCCTCCCCAGGGACGCTGGCCTCACCATTTGAGAAACCGTGGATTAGACTTTTAAGACCCACTTCTCATTTTTGTCTTTTGCCTTTTAAAATGTTGTCATTCTTTGTGTTTTAACTTTTTTAATTTGAAACTTTTTTACATAACTTCAGACAACTATTCATCACTGTCTTTGGCTCCACACTCCATGTCCTGATGTTGGTGGATTTGCTGGGCATCTTAATGATTAACTGTTTGCCAACCTGTGCTGCACAGTTTGACTCCTTTCCCAACCTTGGCCACAGTTTCTGGAGCTACCAGGTGACCTACTATATTTAGCAGAGAATATTAAAGGAATAATGCACAATAGGGTGTGTGTCATGCTGGGATAATGTCACGCCTTGGGTGGTTGGGCACAAGACCTCAGGCTGAATGCATCCAGCACCTGAGAAGTGATGTTATCCCAGCACGATACACACCCTGGAGTGCATTATTCCTATTATAAAATGGCTCTTGGCTCCTTATATTTACAATAAAAAAATAAAGAGACTACACTTTCAAAAAACATTTTTTCACTGATTTGTTAGTGTGGAAGAGCATTTAAACAAAAAGAAGTTCCTTTTTGTGCTTTTTCAGCTAGTGGCACTGTTTACTTTGGTATTTCTTTATTTGTCTCTGCCCACCCCCCCCCAACTGAGGTGTCGGCCATTGTTGGTGTCTGTTTTGGTGTTTTGTATGGTCCCGAGTGACAGTGTTTAATTTTGAATTAAAATGATTTTGAAAAGTCTTGAGTGAGTGAAGAACAGGAAAGATTGGGATCTGTATGTTACTCGTGGCTAAGACATGCACTGAAAGTGAAAGTTAGAGTGGAGAGGATTTGCTTTTCAAACTATATCTCAGGGTTTAGTCTATTTCATATGGCAGAGATATTTTTTATTAAATAAATCAAGAATTTACACGGGGAAGTTTTGTGTCCATGTGACAGTGTAGACAGAGCTGACGATGACAGGTTGAGTGGTATCCCGGTGGTATTGGAGATGAAGAGGCATGCGGTATGGTTTTTCAGTAACCCTGGTGTCAGGACACAGTTTTAGGTTTTAAACTTTGAAGCAGGACTGGTTTTTAGTTTGTTTCTATGGCTATGACTAAAGCTATGGGGAGTAGCAGGAGAGCAGGTGGGAGTTCTGTAAAGCCAATGTCATGGCTTTGAAACATAAGCTTGCCATAACTACGATTGGGCAATTGGGCAATTGGGTTAGTGGCAAAAGAGTGGGGAATGCTTTGAAGCTGCTCACAGTGCCATAAAAATCAGGCATGACAGCAGTGATTTTTAGTTATGTTATTCAGTCATGTAAGTGCTAGAATTAGATCTCTGATGTTATGCTGGGATAACATCACGAGTCCAGCCTCAAACTGACCAGACAGAGGTCAGCATCCTTTTTTGCCATTGTATAATAAGGGTTATCATGATTGTACACCTGGCAGTGCCTCCTCAGTTTCATCCTTAGACTACATTTTGGTGTCTGATCTTGGTCAGACTAGTAGTGAGCTGGCGCACATCCTACTTAAAGCTTGATCCTTGTGCTGGACCATCTCAATCGCTTCAATGTCAACTTAATTCTGCAGTTATGAACATACAAAATTTTTCAGTAAATAAAGGCCTAGAGGTCTATCAAGTTTGCTCGAATGTGCAGCTGGTACCCCTTATTCTGTAGCTGCAATCCCCTCCATTGACCCTCCCCCTTGCCCTGTCCCAGCCCCTTTTGAAGCAGTCCACTGTTCTACTGGATACCACTTCTGCCAGTACCACATTCCACCCAGCTACCACCCTCTCTGTTAAAAAGTGTCTCCTCATCTCCCTCCTGAACCTTCCTCCCTCCAGTCTCATATCATGGCCCTGGGTGTCCCTCCCCTCCCTTATTTTGAACAGCCCCTCTGTACCTGTCTTGTTTATTCCTTTCATGTACTTAAAGGTTTCAGTCCTGTCCCCCCTGTCCCTCCTCTCCTGCAGTGAATACTTGTTCAGTTTCCTCAGCCTCCTCTCGTATGGTAAGTCCCCCAGCCCCTTGATCATCTTTGTCACCCTGCACTCTACTCCCTCCAGTAACTTAATGTCCCTCTTCAGATACAGACACCAGTACTGCATGCAGTACTCCAGGTGTGGTCTAAATAATGACCTATACAGTGTCAGAATCACCTCCTCCCTCCTCGAGGATATACCCCTTGCAATGCAACCCAGCATTTTGTTGGCCTTTGCAGCTGCCTTCCTACATTGTGCTGAGTCATTTATTGACCCTGTAATGAGCTCCCCCAGATCCTTCTCCTCATCCTCTGTCTTGGCTAGCTGCATTCCCCCCAGCTGGTAATTCCTGCTTGGGTTCTTCATCCCAAAATGCAGCACCTTGCACTTTTTGGCATTAAACCCCAGTTGCCAGGTGTCTGACCAGGTTTCCATCTTTTCCAAATCATCCTGAAAACCCTGCCACCCCCCTAGGTTGTCCACCACTGCTCCCATCTTGGTGTCATCAGCAAACAGACTGATCTTGCTCTTGATGTCCAGTGATATGTCTGCAATAAATATCCCAAACAACACTGGTCCCAACACCAAGCCCTGTGGAACACCATTCATCACTACCCTTGGGGATGAGAGCACCCCACCCACCATCACCCTCTGTTGCCTTCCCTGAAGCCAGTTCGTTATCCATCTCACCAGCTTTGCACCTGCCCCTGTGCCTTCTAACTTACTACCCAGCCTCCCATGTGGAACCATGTTGAATGCCTTATTGAAGTACAGGTAGAGGACATTCACTGCATGGCCCCTGTCCAATTGCCTAGTTACCCAGTCATAGAACTCCACCAGGTTATCAGAACTGGATGCAGTACTACAGGTGTGGTCAAACCAAGCCCTTGCATAGGGAGAGGATAATTACCCATGACTTGCCCCTTACCTTTGCCCCCAATGAATCTCAACACTGAATTGGCTGCTTTGACGTTAGCAGCATACTGCCTGCTTGGTTTCAGCTCCTAGTCCACAATTACCCTAAATCCTTTTCCTTGGTTGTGTTGTTCACTATTGCTCCACACAAAATGTATGTTCAACCTAGATTCCTGCCCCCAAAGTGTAGTAAGTTGTACTGTACACACATAACATTTTATTTAAGCCCTTTTTTGAGCATGTATGTGTTATGGCCCCCTTTGTAGCACATCCCAGTGCTGTGTCCACTTATTTATTTAATTAATGTATTTATTTAGTGATATATTGGATTAATACCTTTGAGCTAAAAGCTCTTTACATAAGTTCCACATCAGAGGATTAACACTCAGGGAGAACAATACAAAGTTGGCACAAGGCAAACACAATAAATTCTATAGGTACAAAGGATATGTCACATTCAGAGCAAGAGAGAACTGATGAACGTGGCATTGTACAATGTATGCCATGGGCCCACATAAAAATACTGGGGTAGGGAAACAGAAAGTGCAAAACAGTAACAACTACAGGACAGGGGAGAGAATACAGCGCATAAGGCCAAGTCAAAGGGAGAAAACTTGATGACAGAGAAAAACTATGAATTAGGGGAAGAGATTTATTTGATTTAGTGTTGTGAACAAACTTCAGTATTCTGCTGCTGACCTCATCCTCAAGGTAATTAACTCCTTGAGTCCTGGCGGCCATTTTGGGTCAGGTTCTGTAATAGATGGTTCCGATGCTATATGGCGTCAACTGGACCCAATGAGTTTTAATAAATATGTTGAAGAGCAACAGACCCAGTATCTACCCTGAGTCCTCCACTCAGAGCATCCTTCTACTCTGAATAGTTACTCACTGATGAAGATCAGGAATCAGTTGAAGTGCTGGTGTAGGCAGTTGACCTTCCCTTTACCTGCATAACATAAAACTTGCAGTAAAAAATGTTCATTGTGGTTTTATTTTTTCAGTGATTCTGTAAACATCAAGTGCTTCCTTCTGTTCATCCTGTTCCTACTTTGTTCCAGTAACTCATGTATAGCACTGGCCTCTCTCTCCAGGATGTGGTGCAATCTTTCTGTTTGTTCTACTGTGTCTAATGACCATTCACCACTTTTCTACACTTCCTACTTTCTCCCACCATTGCAGTACGTAAAACGAGCTAGAGTGGTCACCTGCCCTTGCGAGACAGGCAACTCATTCTGCCCTCCTGGGTGCCAAGTATTGATCCAGCAAACTCCCAGATATCTGTCCGACCTCTCCTCCCCTGCTGAGAACCCTTCCTAGCTCTTCATAACTGAGGAAGGATGCCACTTCCACATCCCATGGTAAAGCACAACCTAGACCAAGCCTGTATCAGCTGCAGACTCCCTAACACCTGGGACAATCTCCCAATCAATGTCATTGCACCTCCCCCATATCAAGCAAGGTTCTGATCTAGTCCAACTAAAAATCCTCAGCATCATGGCCCTAATGCCAAGTCTCCCCCTTCCAAAACTATCAAACACCCAAAATGGACACCAGGACTCATCCTATTTCCCTTTTGCCACCTTTGGGTAAGATTTTTGAGAGACTTGTAAATGAACAATTCTCTGCTTACTTACAGGATAGTGGTTTTAGAACACCTGATCAACATGGGTTTCAGAAATTCCATGGGACGGGGACAGCCTTGGCCAGGTTCACAAACCACACCAGGGTAGCTATGGATGAAGGTATGCTCACTGGTGCTGTGTTCGTGGACCTGTCGAAGGCCTTTGATTTAGTAAATCAGCCCATGCAGATCAGGACGCTCTGAAACTATGGTCTAGCGGAGATTGCTGTTGATTGGTTTCACAGTTGTCTGTCCAATCGACCACTTAATGTAGGATAAAATGGAACCTTCTCTTCTAGTAGATTTTTGTTACAGGGGGTGCCCAAGGGGTCTGTCTTGGGCCCTCTCTTGTTTACTATGTTTGTAGACGTTGTTCCATCTTTATTGAAAGACACCCATTGTCTGATTTATGCAGATGATATTATTCTGTATAAAAGTTCTATTTCAGTTGCATTTATAAATGAGTCTTTAAATAAAGACTTTGCTGTACTTTGGTTAAAAGAGAATCATTTGGCATTAAACAACTCAAAAACAAAATGTATGCTTTTTGGATCTAGAATTAAACTTACTAAAGCTCAGAATTTGTTAATCACTGATCCATTAGGTAAAATGATGGAGTAGGTAAAACAATTTAAATATCTTGGAGTCCTGTTGGACCAATATTTGACTTTTTCAAATCATGTAAATTCCATTACACGTCAAATCAATCAGAGACTGGGTGTCCTATTCATGTTTCAATCATTGCTGACCTTACCTGCCATGCATGCAATAGCCAAGGGTATATTACTTCCTCAGTTAAATTATAATTCATTTCTTTTTTCAGATTTGTCCAATAGAGAGTTATCCCTTCTAACTAATGTGTTTCATGGCATTTGTAGATTTACTCTTAAATTGCCTTATTCTACTCATCATTGTGAGCTATATAGATCATCTGCTTGGCTTCCACCTAAGCTAAATTGTCTATATAGTTTTTGTTCTTTAACTGACAATATTCTTCATCAAGGTACAAATTCCCCATTATATTCATTATTACAGATTAAAAGGAATTCAAGGGAACTTCGCTCAAATTATCAGATTAAATTAAATATTCCTAAAACCAAGACCAAAATGGGTGATGGTTTTTTTGTCCTATTCTGCTGCTAAAAATTGGAATGAGCTTCCTATTATTTTATATGGGAATGTTACCCATAAAACTTTTAAAATTAAGTTAAGAAATTATTTTCTTGGCAAATTACATTATTATTGCTTTTAATGAGTGTTGTATTTTTATACTGTTTTAATGTTTATTGTATTGTCATTTTTGTGATGTATGTTTTAATTATTGTTCTAATGTATTGTACTGTGAGTTTGGTTAAATTTTATTGTAAACATATTGACTGTATGTATATATATGGTCCCAGGTCGTACATGAAAACGGGCCTTTGGCTCATTGTGCCTACCTGGTAAACAAAGGTTTAAAATAAAATACAAAAAAAATAAAAATATAGCTAATGCATATCATATTAACTCAGTCATGTACATTGTGCAAACAGTTGTGATCCTGTGTGGGACAGCCATGGTTCTACCTTTTATTTTCTTTCCCTGAGGCTACCCTGTCATGTTGCTATAATTTACTGTGCCAGGACATGCTGCTTACCATGTACTTGTTTCATTTGTTTTTGGAATGCGTAATGTATATAATGTATAAATGCTGTCAGATTCCTCACTGTCCCTTCCTCCCCTAGTCCTGTTCACAACTAAAAATGAGCCCTGAGCTTTGTGTCCTTATCTGGTAAAACATGATTAAACTAAATAAACAAATAACATAAAATAAAATTTGCTATTCACCTCCTATACATTTTAACTCCATATTGTGCTACTTATTCCATAGATTTTTTTCCTATGTGGTACAATGAAAAAATATTGTTGAAATCCAAACGGACTTCAATACATCTAGTGCTTGGTTAATGAGTAATCCATAACAGGGTGTGGGTTATGCTGGGAATACCCACTCCTGGGGCCAGATATTCAAAATTTAGCCCCAGGACTAAATTAGCACTGCCCGGCATGCTAAATTAGCCCTGAATTATTAGCAAACTATATTCAAAAGAATAGCCCCGGGGCTAAACCTGATGAATATAACATGCAAAGGAAGCAGTGCAAACAGGGCTGGGAGTGTGGTGCTAAAATAGCCTGTGAAATAAGACAGCTCTGAATATAGTGACAGGGAAGTATAAAAAGCAACAGTAGCTTAGTGGACACAGAGATGGAGTAAGGCAGAGTTGAAGTTGGTGGACAATGTGTGTGACAGCAATGAAGTGTTGTACAACAACCGCAAACAACAATGCAGGCCACACACTGCAGAACTGTGTTATACTGATAAAAGGTTTGCCCGGGGCTAACCCGATAGCACAGTGCTAACATATTAGCACAGTGCAAACAGGTTAGCCCATGACAAAAATTTGCTATATTCAAAGATCCTATGCAAATGAGCCTACTTAGGTAATCTGTAGGCAAACAGTCACATTTACATCTCATTATTGGCTGCTTAGCATACAGTTCCATGTAGTTTGCCAAGCGCTATTACATGGAGCTCACAGCAACCCCCTGTTGGTCAAAATGGCAGTACAGGCTGGAAGTTGCAGGCCAGGGTGTGCTCACAGCAACCCCCTTTTGACTGGAATGGAAGTACAGGTTGGATGCTGCAGGAAATGTGTGTTTGCAGGCACAGCCAGTGCATACCAGTCACCCATGCAGCACTGCACTGAGGGACACAGATGTGCTGACTGAGGATCAATGAGGGACAATGACGCTCATGATGAGGGGCCCAACATCAAATATGGAGCTACTAGCCCAGAACACAGTGGAACCATAGCCTCTACTTGTACAGGGTGTACATCTTCCTGTAGCAGAGTAGAATATTGATAAATGGCGCCTTATACTTAGGCTTGCCAGGATTCAATAAATATCAGTAAAATTCAATAAACGTCGATGTCGGAAGAGTCCCTGAAACCCCCCCAAAAAAAAATTTACACCGAAATTGATCGAGTTTTTTAAATTGATATGCTGACAATTCTGACAGTTCTACTACAGCTCAATCTTACAGTCTCTTTTTTTTATCACTTCTTATACTCTCTCCCACCACCCTTCAAGCCACTCTGCATTCACGATCCTGAGGATACCGCATCTGCATCGGGCCATGAGGGAAGGGCATGAATCAGCCCTCCCCGCTCCTCCACTCTGCGCTCCCTCACTCTGCATTTTAAAGGTACAAGGTACTGTACTGTACAAACATAATAAAATGTAATAAAACCTCATGTTGTTATAATGTTACTTTCAACTGGCAGAAAATATGTTCAAGAGAATGAAAAAGGCTTAGGGCTGCTGCAACCATCTGCCTAACCTTACCACAAATCAGAGATACAGCCTCACAGATGCAGATCAGTCAGATCAGTAATGTTTTATTACATCCTGGAGACATTATCAGCACAACAAGAAGGTCACGGCTGTTGCAACAGTTTAACAGGTAAACCCACAGTGTTAACGAGCGCTCTCCTTAATCACACTGCAGTTGTGTGACTATAATAAGACGTGTATGGAATTTTATTAACATCAAAATAAATCATAAATTTGTATGAGAACTCAGAATTTCATGATTCTGTGACTTTTTTAATTGAAAAAATTGAGACAAAGCCCCAAAAATAAACGTTGATATTTTCGGTCAAAATTAAAAAAAATAAACATTGAATCCTTGCAAGCCTACTTATAGTATGACTATACAGCACATTCTGAGTGCAGCATCTTATCCATGAGGGACAGAGCAATTTAGAGGGTATGCACTTCCCGTAGCGACACCCCTACAGCAACATACATCGCTGCCAACAACAGCACCAAGTCGCTGTAGGGGATGCACCCGAGACCTCGCAACACTCTCCCCATCTTGCACCCCTCCCGAACTAACTCTGACCTGTAGTTGGTATCCTTAAGTACAGGGGGTATGGAAAGCAGAGCTCCCCATGTGGGGGGTTCGGGGGCAAAGAACCCTGAAGAAAACGTACTGCCCTACTGTGCGTGGCTCTCTGCTGACTGCAATTCACGGTCGACAGGGAGCCTGGTACTGCAATGCTGGTCGACGAGTTAGTTGTCAACTTGGCATCATAGATCCAATTTAGAGGGGTAATAGGATGGATATCCCTCATAATGAGGGACACTTGGGAGGTATGCTCTCATTCTGTACATAGTCCATTAATTGCCTGGTAGCCCAGTTGTCCCCCCACCCCCAATCATGATCCCTGACCCCCGTAGCTTTAATAAATAATTAATTTCCATGGTAGACCAGTGGCCCCCTCACCCCCCACCCATCAGTGCCAACCACCCGCCTCCCCAACTATCCCTGAATGGAGCGGCGACTGGCTTCAACTCACCACTCAACTCCGCTGGCCAGCCGCTGACTGAGTGTTAAGCGAGTGTACAATAGTGAGCAATGAAAGTGCGAGTGCGTGCTCATTTTGACCACTCACTACGGTGTGCTCATTCAACACTCAGTCGCGGCTGGCTGCAAGGAGTGGTGGGTTGAGCCAGCTGCCGCTTCATTCAGGAATAGTTGATGGGTGTGGTGGGCTGGCATGCCGAGTGGGAGGGTGGGAGGCCACTGGACTACCAGGGAAATGAAGTATTTAGTAAGGCTACGGGAGTTGTATATCATGATGGGGATATGCTGGGCCACTAGACTACCAGGAAAATGATTTATTTCAATCAATCAATCAATCAATCAAAATCTTTATTTATCCAGGCAGACACCATTGAGCAAGCTCATTTGCAAGGTGGATCTGCATTACACAAGGTCAAATAACAATACACATGGGCCCAGATATTCAAACTGTGCCCAAAAAGTGCTCAACAGCAAGAAGCATGATATTCAAAAACTGCGCAGGCCAAGATGCGCCTATGGCCGACGACTGAATATTGCACCACCTGCGCCATAGCGCAACTAGGGAGATGAAGCAGAGCATATCTGATGTGCCATAGCGCAACAAGGGATGTTCAGCTGAGCAGTCCAGATGCACCATAGTGCAACCAGGGACGTCCCCCAGCAGCAGGGAAGCAATGCAACAGCACAACCAGGGATGCAGGGGCCCACCACCCATGCCACAGATGGGCAGAGGAACACACAGCAGAACAGACATCGCCCCCCCACACCCCATGCACTGCACGACTGGGGGAGGGCTGGAATAACCACTGGCCCATGGAGACCAGCAACCAACCCACAGCTGGGCCATGGTGCCCCATCACACCCCCTGGCAAGCTGTGACCAGTGCACAGAAGGATGGCCGACCACCCCATACCACACCATGCTACAAATGCAGAGCACACCCTGCACCATGATCCCATACACCCTGCCCAGGAGTGGCACCCAACAGTGCAGGACACCCCATGCATGCCACCACCCCCACTGTGACAATGCAACCCTGTGCACCATGGAGCCATGCAAGGCAGCCCCACCATGGGCACCCTGCAGCAGGAGGCAGCAGACAGTGATGCAACAGATACATACATAGTGCCACCCTGCATGTCCCCCCGAGGTACAGCTGAGAGACCGACCATGTGTCAGCACATGAGGTACCCCACATCAATCAATCAATCAATCAATCAATCAATCAATCAATCAAAATCTTTATTTATTCAGGCGAACATCATTGAGCATAGCTCATTTACAAGATGGACCTGAGTGGTCATAACAAAAAGGTTACAAGTTGTATACAAAACATGATACTGAATAAGCACAAATACAATCATTTATGAGTGAGACAGATGTACAAATATTTACATATATACAAGGCAAAGGACAGTAAACCTAAAACCTAATAAGGAGAGAAACAAACAGTTCAGTAGGGATAAGGCTAGGATAATGGTACATGGGTGGGCATATATGTATGAGGTTTGATGGGGAGCAGGCTAGAGGAATGATAGAAGAATAGGAGGAGCTTTAAAAGAGGGGGTGGAGGAGAGAGGGGTGTGGAGGAGTGGGGTGTGGAGGACTAGGCCTTGTGGAAGCAGTTGCACGAATCTGGGAATAGGCTGGTGTACAGCTTTTGAAGGATGTTAGAGGAATCAGTGTATCCAGTTTCAATGACTTTGAAGAGAATTCCAGATAGTGCCAGGAATAGCTGATTGCAGCTCTTCCATACCGTGCAGGTGATAGGAATCTTCAGCAGGATCAGTTTGTTGATCCTCAAGGTGTAAGGCCTGGATGTGATCCGGTTGAAGCAGTCTGAGATGAGGAAGGAGTTTGTTTGTCAGAGCTTTGTAGATCCAGATAGCAGCATTTTTTTTCTTCTATGTTGCAGGATGTCCAACTGACTGCATTGTAGAGAGAGCAATGATGGGTGCTGGAGGGAAGGTCAGTAATGAATCTAATAGCTCTATGATACAGGGTGTCTAATTTGTTTAAATGGGAGAGGGAGCAATGACCATAGAGGAAGTCAGCATAATCAATGAGGGACAGGAATGATGCTAGGATTAATCTTTGTTTGGAATCTTTGGTCAGGTAGTGTTTGATCCTATAGATCACATGTGACAGGGCATGCCCTGGACCCCACCTCCAGCAGTACAGCACCCTGAACACCCTCCCAAGGACACATCCCATCCCAGCACTGGCCACAGCAGCCACCACTGACATGCCAGCAGACCGTGCATATCACAGACATGCAAGGGTGTCAGCTGCACAGGCCATGGATGGTCTGACAGGGGTGCCATGCACACAGTGCAGGCCCCATGGACCACTGCACACAGGCATCCAGTGCACAGAGTACAACACACAAACCACAGACAGTGACTGATCCCCCTGCCCACACCATAGGCAGTTCACCTCTGCACACACACACACGCCCATGCGTGCACCACCTCGATGCCATGCACACCACTGCAACTGAGCACCTGTAGCCTGCTGCAAATCATAGACCATCACAGTTGTTATAACAAAATGTATGTATTAAAATATAACAACTATGTAACATATTTACAAATATATACAAGGGGGGGAAGGGTCACAAACCAGGTGGGGGCAGGCATGGGGCAGGGGTGTACAAATGGGAGAGGAAAGAAGGGGTGTGAGGGTGGGTCCAGGGGGTATGGTTGTCAGGGGGTCATGGAGGGCCTATTCTCTGCCCTGCTTTGCACTCCTGTGGCGCCTCCGGGTTCTCCTCCTCCTCCTCTGGACCCCATGTCTCTCCAACCTCTCCAAGGCTGCCAGGGACACCCATGCCAGCTGCAGGATATCTTGTATTTCTCATTCCAGGGCCATCCAGTGTTGTCCACCTAGGACAAGGGAGCAGAGTCAGTACATGTGACTGTCCAGTCCCCTGCAGCAAACCCATTATGCATGGCATACAGCCATATGCCACGCCCCTGTGATGGTGTGCGACAACCCACAGTGACCATGTCCACAAGACCTGTCTACCCAGGTAGCCACAGCCATGTGGACCACTGCACACACCCACCGCCCATGTCCTGCACAGCACCACCGTGGCCGTACAGTGACTTGGCTATGCAGTGTGAAGGCAGTGGCACAGCCATGTGCTCAGTGCACTCATGGACCACCATTGATGCACTCCCAGACATGCAGTGCCACTGGACAGTGCTGACTGTAACAAGTTGCGTGCATGACAGTGGTGTCAATGGATGGTGGCCGTGCCCCACTGCCCACCCTGTTACACAGCATGCAATAGTAATCATGGATGTAAGGCACTAACCATCATCAGGCTGGTCCCTGCGCCTCTGTGGACCTTTGCCCTTCCCGGCCTGATGGTCCTCCTGGTGGCACCTCCTCTCCCTCGCCAGCCTGCGCTTGTCTGGGCCTAAGGTGCAAACATGGAGGGAGGAACATCAGTACAATCCTGTAGCAAAGTCCCCCCGTCCCACGTGTGTGCAATCCCACACAGCCAGACCCACCCACCCAACACCCTGATAACACCACCATGGCCAACACCGGACGAGCCCCCCCATGTGCTGGACACATGCAACTGTGATACCTGTATGGAAGATAAAAGTGTATGGCTGTTGCACCTACCTGGCCGTGGCACTGTGCCCCTCCTGGCATGTGCCCACAGGCGGGCAAGCAGGTCTGGGTCCCTCCGTCTCAGGTCCCCATATCTGTGGTGGCACTGCTCTGCTGTCCGCCTCATACTGGTGGCCTCCTCCAGGGTGTTGGCCACCTCCTGCCACACCTCACTCCTGGTCCTGTCCAGGGGTGCCTCACCAAATAGTGGGCCAACATGTGGCTCCACAATGGCAACCAGGTTTGCCAGCTCCACCTGGCTCCACTGTGCAGCTCTCCTCCGTGCCATCTCTACTGCTCAGTTAAGTCAAATGGCACTCTGCAGCGCAGTTCCGCCCGCGATGCAGATGCTCGTGGTACAGCGCTACCATTCCCTGCTCGCACTGTCACTGAACAGCGGCGATAGTGGTGCCTGTGCCTGACGCATGGTGCCTAGGGGCAAGGTGGGGCACAGGGTCAGAGTCTCTGGCGCCGGACAGCCGCGCCAATTGGAACCCAATGCATCTCACGCATTAAGTGCCTGTGTGTCACCCTCCTGTAGCGGCCTACTGCGCTGTTGCCCCAGTGCGCCTACAATGCCCCAGTGCCACAGCGCCATATAGGTGAACAGCGCTGTAGCACCACTAGCACAATGGTGGCCATGCCCTGCATTGCCTCCCATGCACAGCACATCAGCAGTGTGGCAGGCGCCTGTGTCATCAACCCGGGCATGCGCAGTTAGGTGTGTACTGCGCATGTCACAGAACTGCACCCTTGGCTCAGCACCTTCAACACAATTGCGCAAAGCGCAACAGCGTAATATTCAGCCATCATATGCAAATCAGCTAATCAGCCATTCAATGGTGCAGTCACTGCATTTGCATCCATTTAAAGATGCTCCTCGCCTCATTTGTATGGGTTGCGCTATAAAAGTGCAACATTGGGCTGCACTGGCCATAGTCAGTTACTGCAGTCTATTGGTGAGTTGCATGCTGTTTGGGAGTGTGGACTGTTGATTTTGGGACATGCATGGGACTGCACAGTCACAGGTAACACCTGTCATTCTCACAGGCTGAATCATGACCGAGAGAGTTGTGGAGGAAGAGGAACAGAGTTGTAGGAGGAGGAGGAGGCCAAATTTCACGAAGGCCGAGATGGATGCCCGGTTTGAGGCCTACCTAGACCAGGAGTTGCTTCTCAGCAGACGCCAGGGAACACCACAGGCCCGTGCTGCTGCATGGGAGGAGGTGGTGCGTGCTGTAAACCTGCATGGCAGCCACCAGCACTCCATGCAGGAGTGCAAGAAGAAGATGGGCACAGACAGGAGGAAGGTTAAGGAGATGGTGGCTACCATCAGTGCAGCACGGTCTGCGACAGGTGGGGGACAGCCGGAGGTGCTACACCTGACCCCACAGGAGGAGAGGGTTGCTGGCAGCATGCAACGTTGTGCCATTGAGGGTGTTCCAGGTGGTGGATTCCAAATGGGTGGTAGCCTGTCACTGCATGGTAGGTCATGGTCTGTCTGTTGGGGGGGCAGGGTAGGTCACATGCAGTAATGCGACTTTGTTTTCCCTTACAGCTCCTGAGTGTCTGCATGGGTCAGCGGTGGTGGGCTTCTCCACTGAGGCCAGTCAGATGGAGATGGAGGAGGGCCCATCCACCTCCACAGGAATATGCGGCTCAGGGCTAAAGTGGGCCCGCCTGGATGTCCAGACTGATGTTGTTGGAGCAGGTGCAGAGGAGGCCCTGCCCGTGTCCCAGTGTGCCAGCATCCATGGATGCCAACATGCTGGGACTCAGGCTGGTGCTGGGTCCGTCACCGATGATGATGTCGCTAACGTCATGGGCAGTGCCGTGTGTGCCACAGGATGGCAACACAGCAGGTAACATCGCAGCCATTACTGTGGGTGGTGCCGCCGTGGAGGCCTGCGTGTCATCACAGTCCCAGCCTGTGCCTGTCAGCACCAGTGGGGCAGCACTGGTGTGTGTACAGGACAGTGGGACTGTTGTGGCCACTGCGGTGGCACCATTGAGCCCTGGGGAGCGGCAGCTGGAGGGGCAGCATCAGCAGTCGGCCAATGGGCTTGGGGTACAGTGTCAGGGGGCAGCGTCAGTGCACCACCTGTGGACATGCCCAGGTCTGGCCCTGCTGTGCAGCGCCCACCCTCAAGGGGTGATGAGCATCAGGGCCACGAACATCCTGAGGGACAGCATGCCGATCAGGCAGATGACCTCTTGGATGAGCACACCCGCATACTGCAAGCATCAGTCAATCAGCAGATGCAGCTTGTGATGGCGGTGGATATACTGAGTACGGCTCTGCACCAGGCAGAGGAGCATCGCAGCAGAGAAACCGCTCTGCTCCTGGTAGGGATGGACCGGATGCGGGAGGATGTGACCACTGCCATTGACAGGCTGACATAGACAATCACAGCTGCCATGGCCACAGGGGGCACACAGTTATTTGCCCATGCATCACAGACACCGCACAGTGCAATGTCTACCCCCCATTCCCGGCGTCGTGCGACACCATCCTTGTCGACACCGGGTTCAGCTGTGGGCATCCCGAGCACGCTTGGCGCAGGCATGTTCGGTGTGCTGCAGACCCTTGCGCGAGCATGGTTGTGTTCATGCAGTGGAACCCCTGGGGGACCATTGGTGCCACCCCATGAGGCCAGTGGTCAGCCTGTCACTGCTGGCGGGTCTCGGCGGGGCCGCCCATGCATCCGTGGTGGCCAGAGCACTGTAGCATGTGACTGACCTGTCTCCCAGCATGGCTACTGTCTGATGATGCCCTGTGTGCATTGTGTCATTCAGCAGGCAGTGCATGGGTGGGTACCCGGCCCTGCACGCACACACACAGTCCATCTGCATAGCCTCTGGGCTGCTGTCCGCAGTTGCATGTGCATGATGATGCCTGCATTGTGCTGTATGCCAATGTGCAATGGTGCTCAGCATCTGACACACACACAATGACAGGCAGTGGGCGTGGTGGTCTGTGGACATGTGTGTGGCTAGGGATGGCGTTCTGGGTCAACGTGCCTCCTACCCTTTGTGCATGTCTGGTGAGTTTTGTGTGTGTGTGTGTGTGTGTGTGTGTGTCTGTCCGCGTGCCATGTTAGACCTCACCCATCCCTGGCGGTGAGTGTGGTTCCATGCCTGGCCACTTCCCTTGATGGCATGCACCTCTGGTGTGTGTCCATGCATGTTTGTGGGTTGTGCCTTTGCCACTGGTGGTTGCACATGGCCCCATGACTTACCTGGGTTGGTTGAAGTGCTCCTCTGTGATGGTGTCCCAGTGCAGCTGTGCCAGAAGGAGCAGTCGGGGGTCCCATCGCCCAAGGGGGGGCTGCCCATCACCATTGTCACCGGCGTCCTCATCATCCCCATCGCTGTCCCCCTCTTTGACCTGTACGGCTATCCCACATTCGTTGGCCATGTTGTGCAGGAACAGGCCAGGAATAGCCCACAGGCCTTTGAGGGGCTGTACTGTAGGGCACCGCCGGAGGTGTCCAGGCAACAGAAACGTGCCTTCAGCATACCGAACACCTGCTCGATGACATTACGTGTGGTGGCATGTGCCTCATTGTAACATTGCTGTGATGGGGTCGCGGGCCGCCGGTATGGTGTGAGCAACCAGGGATGGAGTGGGTATCCACTGTCACCTGTGTGTAGAGGGTGGAGGTTAGTTTGGTGATCAGCATCACCCTGCTCTGGGCCATGTAGGCCACTACCCATGTCATCTCTGACCATGCCCCTCCCAAGCCCTAAGTTTGTCCGTATGGTTTGCATACTCACCCACTAAGTGGCCAGTGGGGATGTCCCCACTCTCAAATCTGTGGCACAGTGCCGACTGGTGCCAGATGAAGGCATCGTGTGCTCCCCCAGGGTGCGTGGCACAGACATTGATTATGCGCCCCCTTGCAACGCACACCACCTGGCAGTTGATGCTAGCATAGCCCTTGCGATTAATTTATGCGGCCCCCTCAGGGCCAGGTAGTGTGTGGATGGCCACATGGGTGCAGTCTATTGCCCCTAGCACGCCAGGCATCCATGCTACCCTGTGGAACTCCTGTATGTTTGCTATGTGCTCCACCAGTGTGCTGGGGAAATGGATGTACTCCACAGCATGTGGCAGCAGTGCGCTGAGGAATTGGGTGAGGTGGCATGATGCGGCCAACTGGGTTATGCCTGTGGTGTCCCCTGTTGGTTTCTGGAAGGTACCCATGGCAAGCAAGCACATGCAAGCTGTCACTTTAGTCTCCACTGACAGAGCATGGCTCCGTCATGTGGATGCTTGCATCACATCACTGCACAGCTCACAGAGCCACCTCAGAATGGCCCGATTCAGGTGGTACTGGCCCACGATCTCAATATCACTGTACAGCTTGAAGCTGGTGTGGGCTCGGTACTGCCTGTTGGGGGCATACTGTTGACGGGCCCTTCCACGGCCGCGCACCGCTGCTGCCTGCCTTCTCACCCCCCTCATTACTGCCTCCATCTGGATGGTGGCACTGGCCATCTCCCTGGCTTGTGTTCACCCCTCCAGCAGCTGTTTCTGTGTTCCCCCCACTGTCCTGGCTGCTACTTCCCCTGCACCAGGAACACCTAACTGTGCTGGCCTCAGTGCTGTGTGGCACTTCCCCCTTCTGCAATGTGGCTGTGGCTCCCCACACCTTCCCTGAGCCTGTGGGTTCCAGGTGCCCTTTCTCTGTCCTGCCCTGTGTGTGTGTGTGTGTGTGTGTTGCCTGTGTGGCTGGCTATAGTTCTGCAACATGTGCCTTCCCTGTAGCGTTCTTGCACCTCTCCCTTATTCCTTTTTTTTTTAGCCATTTCCGCTATTGCTCAACTTCCGCTTGTTCCCCTATTGCGCATGACGCATGTTGTTGAATATCGCACTGCACCATTTATGCATGGTTCCTCCCCCTTCAGTTGCACATACATTCATTATCATTGCGCTATTGCTCAGTGTGATTTGAGGGGAGCAACTGCCTCCCACTGAATATCGCTGAATGGCGCATTTTCGGACTTGCGCTGGTGCAACCCTATTGCACATGGCGCAACCCTTTTGAATATCTGGGCCATTATATACAATTAATATAACTGAAAATGAAAGTATACAACAGTGCAGGAGAACCTGCCTCACATATCTATCACATAATGAATAATACTGAATTCAAGTAATATATACATGGGTAGTATGCATGAAGAAGAAAAGGCATGTTTAAGACAAAGGTAGAAGAGGATAGGGGGAGTGCTGCAGAAGAAAGGTAATACATTGGCAGCTTCCAAAACATATATATTACGACAAAGGTGGGTGGTGTAAGGAGGTGGCTGACAAAGGGAAGGGGTCTGAGGTTAGGATAATGCGACCGGGGGGTTTAGGTTGACAGGCTGAGAGATAAGCAGGTGTGCAGATGTTTAAGGGAGGTCTGAGGATGTTAGGTTGGTAAGAGAAGCAGGAGCAAGTTGCGTGAAGTGAAGAGTGGAATGGGGGTATGAGAGGAGTAGGCATGAGCGAACTATGGTTGTTTGAAGTAATTACAGGCTTCTGTGATATATTCTGCATACAAAGTCTTAAATACAGCAAGACCGACAGGAGACTTTAATTTCAGAGATTTCTGAAGCTCATTCCATAACAATGGCAGTACAAAACCTATGGTGGTTCTCCTAAAGCACGTTGCAGCCCTGGGCACTTTTAGAGAGAGCAGGGAACAACTTCTTAGAGTATAAGTTTCAGGCACACTGGGAGGCAGACAATCAGCAATATACTGCGGAAGTTTACCAATAATAGCACTGTATGTCCAATAGACCATATTCCTGTTGCGTCTATACTGTAAGGAGGTGCATCCCACAGCTGCATAAAGAGGCAGTGGTGGGTGGAGAAGAGGAGACCAGTAATGAAGCGCAGGGCTCTGTGATATAGTATGTCCAGTTTACCAAGGTAAGAGGAAGCACATTGACTGTAGATTAAGTCAGCATAGTCAATTAAGGAGAGGAACGTGGACTGGACAAGCTACTTCTTAGCCTCTGTAGTTAGTAGGCGCTTAATCCTGAAAAAAAGACCAAGTCTCTGTCTCAATTTCTTTAACAGATCCTCCAGATGATCCACAAAGGAAAGTTTGTGATCTAGCCAGACCCCCAGATATTTGAATTTTGGTACAAATTCCAAATTTTCCCCTAAAAGAGTGGAGATGGGAGGGATGGTACCAACAACAGCAGGGTATTTAATAAAGCTATGAGGGTTGGAGAGTGTGATTGGGGGGGGGCCACTAGACTACCAGGGAAATTATTTATTTAGCAAAGCTATGGGTCAGAGATCATGATGGGGTGGGGGCACTTGACTACCAGGGAAAGGTTTTATTTAATAAAGCTACGGGGGTCAGAGATCATGATGGGGGGACAGTAGACTACCAGGGAATTGATTTATTTAATAAAGCTACGAGGGTTGGAGATTGTGATGGGGGAGTGAGGGGGACTACTAGAATACCAGGGATTAATGTAGCAGTAATTCAGAGTGTATCGAAGTTACACTTTTTGTAACAGTAAATGAAGAGAAATGTGCATTAATAATTTTTTGCTACTCTTATTATAATGAAAACATTTTAGGATATAGGGAAACACATTTCAGATTACTCCCTTGTTCTCTAACAATATGTGTACTATGGAAACAGCAGATACAATACATCTTTCGTTCCACATCACTGTCAGAAACATGGATTTTATACGGAACAGTTCAGCTCAGCAAAGTGCTGCTCTTTTTTTATTTTACAACCATTTCAGACATTAACTATCAGTGATGCAAGACAATTGTGCATTTCAGTGCTGGTTTAGTACTAGAAACTGAGTGCAGCAATAGAGGTAACTGCAGCTTTCTTAATATTAAAGTGGGAAAAAGGCACCTTCCAACTTTGCCATATAAAGAATTCAATTCAATGCACCAAGGGCAGGATTTACAAAAGAGATGCACTGGGCACAAGTGAGATGCACTGGTGAAAACCAAAAATGCACCATGAAGCAATTCACAGACAGGGCAGATGTGCCGGCTCATCCCAGATGCATCACGCCAAATTAAATGCACTGTAGAAGCATAATAATGTTATATGGTGCATCTAGAGGGGACGTACACATGCATACACAGTGCAAAGTGATTCACATTGCAAAACGAAGGTGCAACAAGAGATCAAACCCAGCGCAAGTACCAAATGCGCAATTAAAAGATGAGTATAAAAGAAGCAGACTTAAGTGCAAGCCACCAGCAGGTCAGTGACAGAACAGCAGCACCAGCACAGTGGCAGACAGAGAGGGAAACAGTGGGAGAGACAGCACACCACCACCAACATGGATGCAGCACCATTCGCAATGGCTGGAGTACTAATGAGGATGAGGAGACGGGGAGGCAGAAGGCACCATAGGCGGCCTGCCCCATAGTGGTATTGTACCAGGCTGTCCTTTGAACAGCTGACAGATGAGGAGACAGTAGGCCGATACCGCCTGAACAGGGCCATTCTGAGGCAGCTCTGTGAGCCGTGCTATGAAGAAATGCAGGCACACACTGCACATGGTCATGCCATAGTGGTGGAGACCAAGGTGACAAAAGTAATGTGCTTGCTCGCCATGGGAACCTTCCAGAGGCCTACTGGGGACACCACTGGTGTATCACAGGCCTCCACTTCCCACCTTCTCGCACGATTCCTCACCACACTGCTACCACGTGCTTCATAATATATCCATTTCCCCAGCACACAAGCAGAGTGGGCAGAAGCCATGCAGGGGTTCTACAGGGTGGCACACATGCCAGGCATCATAGGGGCCATTGACTGCACCCATGCAGCAATCCATGCACCACCTGGCAATGACGCCATCACCTACATCAACTGCAAGAGATACCACTCAGTCAACTGCCAGGTGGTGTGAACTGCCACGGGGTGCATCAGCAATGTCTGCGCCTCACACCCTGGGAGCACACATGATGCCTTCATATGCCAACAGTCAGCTCTGCGCTAGAGATTCCAGGCAGGGAACATACCAAGTGGCCATCTAGTAGGTGCGTGGGACAGGGTAACCAGCTGCGCAACAGGGCACCAAAGCCAGGACAGGAGGGGTGTGTGTGTGCAGATAGCACCATGCACAATGCACATAGGGAGCAGCAGCTGTGGGACAGTGGAGGCATGCAAGGGGACACAGTCAGACACCAATAGGTACAGGAAGGTACACGTGCAATGCATGGAATGTGTGGTGCAGTGCCATGGCTGGGCATGTGTGGAAGGGACATGCACAACAGAAGCAGACAGTGGTCAGCTTCAGAATGCACACTGGCAGGGCAATGGTGGGTGTTGCACATGTGACCCCAATGGCATTGGTGGCCTGGGGCCAACAGCAGGTGTAGGCACAGCAACAGCAGTTGGAGTAGGGGGTATGAATGTAAGGAAGGGACAGGCACAGGCAGTGGTGGATGCCTGGCACACACAACAGTGCAGAATAGAGCAGGGAGTGGGGGCACACTGCACATCTACTAACAGCCACCATCCCCCCACAGGTGATGCCACATACCCACTGAGGCCCTGGCTCCTCACCCCATCCGACGACCCAGAACAGAGGCAGAGAAGCATTACAAGGCACACATCGCTATGCGCACCATCATCGAGCGTGTCTTCGGAATATTGAAGATGCGCTTTCACTGCCTGTGTAGATCAGGTGGGGCTCTACAATATAGCCCTGAGAAGGCCTGTGGCATACTGTATTCCTGGCCTGTTGTATGCTACACAACATGCCACTGACCGTGGAATACCTGTCGAGGCCAGTGAAGGCGACAGTTCTGAGGAAGAGGAGGAGGGTGGGGAGGATGAAGCAGTGCCACAGGATCCCAACACTGGACCAATAGGCTGCTGGGACCCATGGCTGGCTGCATTGGTGAGGCAGTACAGAAGCACACTGGTGGAGGAGCATTTCTGGAACCACAGGTGAGTATCAGAGGTATGTATCTGGGAGGTGCACAATGGTGACAACAGGTAGACACAGAGTCGTGCATTGCACAGTGGACACAGGACAGTACAGAGCAGTCCTATGCAGGCACACGCACACACACACACACATACACACACACACCTGGCAACACACACATGTGCCACCATGACTGTGCCAGGGATGGGATGGATCAGTGTGTACTGCAGCTTTCACACAGGTGCAGCAGACACTGGACCACACTCATCATGCCCATGCCACATGGCACAATAGTGGTACACATAGACACACAGGTGGCACTGCACAGGGGGCCCACAGTGGCAGTGGACAGTGGCAGGTGCCTGCCACACATGCCACCCCAGGCATCTTCATCCAGGCAGATGGGACACAGTGGTGGAACTTGTAGCTGCCATTGGAACTGAAACCTGGATGTCACAGGGCAGCACCACGGATACCACGGACACATGGGCACCCTCTGCCATGACTGGTGGATGCAGCTGTGGCACCACCAGCCACAGGGGGTGTATTCAACACCCCTGTAGAAGTACTGCAATGAGACCATGAATGGGTGCTCATTGGTGTGGTGGCCTCTTGAGCCATGTCTCGGCTGGGGATGCTGGACATTGCAATGTGTGGCGATAGCATCAGCAGCAAAGGGTCCACCTGATGCCACTGCCTGGGTATGCAGGAGGCACTCCTGGGTGTCCGGCTGGATGCCCGATGGCCACAGTGTGCAACGGATGCACATGCTCCCTCTGCAGAGGCTGCAATCCACTCCAATGCTGCGTTCATGCCCACCCGCAGAAGGCATGCCTCGGTCAACATTTGGGCACACCATGCAGCTGTGGACTCATGTTCCAGGACCATCACTGTCCCGCAGCACCTGAACTCTGCATGGAGGGCAGCCTGCCCTTCCAAGGTGTAATGCAGGAGGCAAAAATAGCCCTCCATGTGGTCGGTGGGCGATGGGTCATGGTGGCATTGCCAAAGAGTGGGTGGGTGATACAGCCTGCCCCAGGGCATCCATGGGTGGTGGTTGTGCCATGGCAGATGTGGCATGGGCAGGCCTTGGCCATGCTCAGCCACTACACATCCACAGCTGGTGTTGTCACATTCTAACATTGCCTGCATGTGTCCCACAGCACCTGGACCAGACACCCTTGATGGCCGTGTCACCGCACCTGGACCAGATGCAGAGGGTACAGCACCCACTGCCATGGGCAGCTCTGTGGCCACTGCATCCATGCCACATGCAGCAGGGCCATCAGTGGCATCAGAGGCCACCTGCACAGGTACCAGTGTGCTGCATGTTCCACTGTCGGTCGTGTCGCCCTCTTTCTGTGCAGTGTCATCATCTGCAGTGACATCACTGTATGGCCCCTGCTTACCAGATGCAAGCACAAGGAGGGCATCAGTGATGTCTGCTGCATCTGCAGGATCATCATCAGAAAAACCCAGCAGATCCTCCAGCCATGTGGTGTAATCATTGGCCACCCTGGTGGCATTGGCCTAGGGGGTTTGATGGGCCTGCCACCTCTGGGGCTGTGTCTGGTAGGGTTGGTGCAGTGGATGGTACAGGGACAGCACCATCCAATGCAGTGACCATAGCCCTGTGGGACTGGCCTGTATCATTGCCTGCTAGGGCATCCTGTGCAGCTGTGCCCATGGCTGCACCTGTGAGGCATGATGGAGCTGTGAAAAGAAGAAGAAGGGAGAACATGGTTAGTGCACTAGAATATACATTGGCATACATACATGCAAACATACAGACATGTACAGTATATCACAGTGTGGTGCCATGGTTGCGCATGACAGTCCTTGGCATGGCTGTGCAGTGCCTACCACGCCGCTCCAGCCATGCGCCTGCTGTGTCTGGTACTGTGTGGTGACAGGCCATGGCCACATGGAACCATGTGTGGCAATGGTATGACAGGCACATCCAACAGTGTGAGTTTCCCACCAGCCTGACTGGCAGTGGCACAACCCATGCACCACCATGGGCATGGGCAGTGAGGCACAGTGTAGCATGACATGGGACAAACATGCACCACTGCCACACATGGTACATCCCCTGGTTACACAGTCACACAGCACAACACAATGGCACAGGCATGGCAGCCAGGGCACACATGTAGCCAGACACATGTCATGTGCATGGCTACTTACAGTGCTGTGATGGGCTTCCACCAGTCTGGAATCCTGACACCCTGCACAGCGGATCTGGCAATGGTTGCCATGAGTAGCCTGCTCATTGGGGTTCAGGCAGACATCTGCCAGCGGGCCACCCCCTGTCCACCACAGAGAGGTCTCTATGTGGGCCACCTTCTCCTTTGCCTCCATTTCCCATCATTCAGATGCTTTATGCACTCCAGGGGGGTCCTGTTGTATGTTCCTACAGCATTTACATGATGGGCCACTGCCTCCCAGCCCTCCTCCCATGCCGTACAGCTGCCAACCCTGCCCGACAGTACATCATGCCTGAGATGGTATGCCTTGATGAAGGCCTGCTCCTCATCCTTCGTGAAGTTTGGCCACCTTCTGCTGGTGACACTGTTACCTCCTGCCATCATGGTTTCTATGGGAGAGTGCAGACAGACATTAGCAATGCTCATGTAGATTCCCATGTGTCCATTACCAACATACAGTGGGTGCATTCGGCCACATCAGCACCTGTCAGACAGGGCCTGCAGGCAGTGCACATGTGTCAGGGTGCACGGTGTGTCATGGTGGTTGATTCTGCATCCAGCATGTACAGCGAACCTGCCATGGACAGCTGCAAGGCCAACAGCCTTGCCACCTGTGACGCATGTCCAGCTACACATGCAGCTGTCTGCCCATCACTCACAATATGCACACCTCGCTGTTGGTGCAGGAACATTGGCTGCCATGCCCCCCCCCCACTGGTGTGGCCTGTGGGACTGTCTGTTGCACACCATGTCGCCCAACAGGTGTCCCTGCACATGGCTGCCCAGTTACAGACTGTCCACAGCCAGGTACATCATGTGGATTGACTACACTGATACTGGGCTTGTACACACATGGATGGCTCTATAATACATTCCTGTGGCAGTCATCTGTATCTCCCTCCCCTGGGTTGTGCCTGATTCTAGGCAGCACTTGACTATGCACATACCCAGTCCACAAACCTGCTGCAATACTTGTAGAAATAAAATTATACTCACCGTCAAGGCTATGAATCCTCTCAGTCACCTATTCTCAGTGTGGGCTGAGTTGGGAGCATTTATAGCTCAGGGCATGCAAATGAGGACTGGGGTAGTGTTAATGAGATGCTAAACAGCTGAGATGCCCCTGAATATGTCATTAGGCTGATTTGGGAGCATTGTCTGTGAATTGCATAATTGCCCTCAGCTCTTCTCAATAAGCATGGCGCATCTGCTGAGTTGTGTGCATCCCTACATGGTGCATTGCCTGCACATGCGTATTGCATTCGGGGCATCTTCCTGAATGGGGCACAAATGCTTTGGTGCATGCAGTGTGCATATGCTGTGCATTGTACCCATTGTGTAGTACTGCAGCTGAGCATTTGTTTTGTCACTCGCATCACAGACATGCATATGGTGCCTATTGCACCATGCAGTCTGTTCACGCATGAACGCCCCCCTGCATGGTGCTCATTGTGACAGTTTCAGTTGTTGTACACAGATTGTGCATTACATGGCATTGCATGACAGTGTGCTACCATGCATCACAGGCACTATGCGCGATAGTGCTTACCACTCATAACGTGGCGGCCACCTACGCATTGTGCATGATCAATCCGGTCATGACCCATGACCCCACATTTCCGCCATATCATTGTGCCTTGTGCATGCACCTGTGGGTGGATGACGACCAGTCGTGCTTCACGTTGCTGTGCATGGTGACATGCACATGGTCTGGTGGTGCATGTGGTGCCATTTTGCATTCCAGCTGTGCATACAGTGATTGCAACAGTGTGCTGTTACTAGTGTGGGGGATGCCTAGGGCATGGAGGACTGGATAAAGGGCTATGAATTGATCTGAGATGGAGCTGGTCCACCTGGTGGCCCTGGTGCTGCATGTGGAGGGGCAAGTGTTTGGGAGTGAGGACCTGCAGGTGCCCAGGGTAGAGATGTGGGCCACCATAATCTGGCAGCTTGTGCAGTGCACAGGGGTTCCCCACACATGGGAACAGTGCAGGCACCATTATGGTGACCTTGACTGGGAGGACGGACCCGTCTTCAGTGGCTGTGTGAGTGTGCATGCAGGGGTGCACTTCCAAGACCAGGGAGGTTGTGCTCATACATGTGCAGCACAGGCGCATGTGGGGTGGGGATGGGTCACATCACAAGATCACACTCACATGGGCACTTCACAACACGCAAACGTGGCTGTGGCTGCACCTGCCCTGTGGTGTCCTGTCATGTATGCGACATGGGGTGGGCACTCTTCAGAGGTGTGTGTGGGACAGGTACACTGTATCGTACATGGGGTGGGACTACCATGTGTGTTGCATATACGTCAGAGGGCACTTTGGGGGTTTAGACGTGGCTGCGGTGCACAGCTGTGGACTGCATGGTTGGTCACTGGTGTTGCACTGACTGTGTACACCAACACTGCATGCCCACACTGGTGTTGGGGATGGGTTTGTGCAATGACATGTCTGCTCATGGCGGTATCTGTCTGTTGCGTCCTGCAGGGCTGCGAAGGCCACTGAGGAGAGGTATCAGGGGCTGCAGCTGGAGATTGACATTATGGTCATCTGAGAGCAGGTAGGTGGCACCCTTCTGTGTGCATTGTCTGTCTGGTGGGGTGGGCTACTGCTCGGTGGGGGTTGTGTGTCTGACATGGTCCTTAGTATGCATTCTCTGTGTCCTTGTTGTAGGTTCCCGGGATCATCGTGCAGCGGCCGGAGGTGGAGGTGCCTTGGACCAGCTACAGGATCTGGACAGGAGGATTGAACAGGCCATCTAGGGGTCACTCAGGCCCATCCACCAGATGCTGGGGTGCCTGAAGCACACCATAGGGGTCATCCTCCATCTCCTGATGGCACGTGGCCATGTGGGGTTGGGGCACAGAAGTGCACGGCCACTTCTGTAGCCCCCTTCTTTGTGCAGGTCTTTCCCAGTTGTATATAGCCTGCTGTTTCGCACACCCTCCCTACCTATGTTGCTGTCCCCACCCCTCCCTTCCCCTCTTTTGCCCACCTGTTCTTATATAGAGTCCCTCACACCCCTTCCCTTTTGGATTGATCTGTGTAAATAGTTTCTGCTGTTTCTTCTGTTTAAAATTAACTGTTCATTTTGTTATTTATATAAATCTTTTGAATCTTTGTCATGGTGTCTGTGGTCATTTGCTGTTCCACATTCCTGGGATCAAGGGTATAGACAGGCATACTCACTGTACACATTTGTGTACAGTTTGTTGAGTGCCTGCTACAAACCATAAGCCACTCTGTTAATATTATCATTCTAATCTGTAGTATTTGGGTTAGTGTAGGCCATTGAGGAGTGTTCAATACATGTATAACCTCTTTAGAGAGTAGAGGAGTCATCTGACAACAATCTGACTTGTTTGGAAGAGGGTGCCATTTGGAAAGGATGTGTACATTTTTTAGTTGGGGGGGGTGTAACTGTTGGAGATTGCATACAAAAATGGAAATTTCTGGCTACACTCCTGCCTGGGATTGTGTACTGTCAGGGGCTCTTCTCTGTCTCCTTACTGCCATGAACCTCTGTGCCCCTGGTTATGTATGGTCTACAACCCCCTCTCCACGCGGCCCCACTGTTGCCTGTAGCATGTGCATGGGCCTCATGTCCTGCTGCTCATGTCCTTGCCCCAGTCTGTGTGTCCCTGCTGCTTGTGGCCTGCATACATTGCACTGCTGCACTCTTGCTCTGTGGCCCTGTGTGCGGTGTCCTGTGGTTGGGGATGTGGTCTGGCTGTGTGGCAGTGTGGTGGCACGGTGTGCTGGCCACTGTTTTGCAAGGTGTTGCACTGTGTGTCCCCCCCACATGGCCACAGTCCTGGCCACCTGTGGTTTTGACCTTTCAGAAAGTGAGCATCTTGTGAAGAAGTTATGACTCACTCAAAGGTAGGAGTAATGATCTACCTGATAGACTGGTCACCATCAGCATGTGTATAACATAGATTAATGAACTGTCAGGTGACACTTATTGACAAATGAGTTCTCTTAGTGAAAAAACCCATGTTATAAGTAAACAATAACCCATGACAAGGTGTGTGATTACTGGGGATTTATCAACCCCCCAGTCCATTGTGAGGCATGAGGTGAAGCTGAGGGTACTCAGAGCACCCAGGGTGTTGATTAATCCCCAGTAACCACACACCCTGGAGTGAGTTATTGGGCTTATAACATGGGGTTACAAGAATGTGAGAAATATTACTTATTGCACTTAAAAACGGATTAAATGCATTTATTTTGCAATGTATCCTTCCCGTTAATAAAGTAGTCCATTTGCAGAAAGGTGTTTTTGTGACTCTGTGTTCATTATTACAAACTGCTGTAGTTAAACACAGTATTGTCTCTGTGGCCATACATGAATCTAACACATTATTTGGAATATAAACAATTTTTTATAAGAAATACCTGATGGACCTTCGGCTTCCAGAAATTCGCTAGCACTTTGTCATTGTTAATGTTCATTAACAGATTCACGATCGCTCCTTTAAACATGCGGTAACAAGATGTGTCAGTTATTGTAACAGTACAGGAAGAGAAATGTGCATTAATAGTTTTTTTTAATGAAGTGGACAATCATAAGATCAGAATAATAGTAGAAGAATTTGTTTTTTAAATTGAATCAAATTGTCAGATGAAAGAAATCAAATTTTTCAACAGAATTGTGTAAGGTTTAACAACTAAGTGGAAGGTGATGCAAATATGCAAAAAGAGAGAGCGTCAACACGTTGCTGTCCCTTTTTTTGTGTAGCTGCTTGTAGTGAGTGGAAGATTTTTATTTCTTTTATTTTGGACTCATGTAGAAATTAATAGCACCATGGTTGACAAATCAGCTTAAGTGCAGAACTGTGGGTGGAGGAGGCATGGTGTTTCATGTTCTCACAGGTGTTTGGCTTTGTGGTTTGGGAGATGAGCTGGAAAAATGTGCTGGAAGAAGGTTGCAGCATACAGCGTGGTAAGTCTACTAAATCCATTTTGATGACATTGTGCATTTCAGAGGTACGCTGCTTTTTGTAGGTTGTATTGCAGTAAAAATCTTTTTCTTTTCATAGGTTTGCTTTGTCGTCGGAGTTTGCTAGATCAGTTTGCTGAGTAACCAATTTTTTAAGGGTCTGACTGTAGTATAATGGGGCTTGCCACTAAAAGGCAGGACAGATGGCCGGCCCGGTGGTGCTGAGGGCTGAGTCACTGGTCACCTTACCTCGCGCTATGCCGGTGACCTGTGTTCAGGAACTGGCATGGACCACCGGGGTCGGCAGGGAGGAGAGGGATTGAGCATCCGTAGAACTGCTTTCCGTCTCCAGGGAGGGGGGACACCTGTGCATCGGTGCCTGACTGGCCCCTGGTGGAGGCTAGGGGGTAGCAAACCAAAACACCACAGAATGGGGGTAGACGAGGCAGGCGCTCAGTGGCGCGTGCACGGGAGTGTGTGCACTCGCTCCTTGTGGCGTCATTGCATGCCTCGCCTATGGGGACAAAATTACAAGGTGGAAAATCTAGGGACTGGTGCTGCAGAATGATGATCGTTTCCTTCAGGTGCCGCCCCCGCGATGGACAGTAATCCCTCCAGCACCAGATCCAGGGTTAGGCGGGTTGAGGAATCCCCGCAGCCCCACCACAGGGGGCAAGCCGTGGGGCAGCTGGAAGGGCAGGCTGCGAGCGGAGGATGGGGCTGGGCAAGCCAATAGGAGGCATCGCCACCAAGGTCCAGTCAGATAAAGAGATTAACCCAAAAAAAAAAAAAAAAAGGCAGGACAAGTTGTCTGGTGACCCCTACCAGGAATGAACTAGAAGGAGGTGGGGTGGGGGGGAAGAGGAAGATCAGGAAAAAGCGGTGGAGCTAGTGACATCATCCAAACAGGGAAGGTGTAATATGACAGGCGATGCCAGAGTCCCAGGGATTGGCTGGGGGTGGAGCCACAAGGGGCCTGAGCAGTGGGAGGGGGGGCTACAGGGGTGTATCAGGCCAGGACAGAGGCAGCACAGCCTCTTTTGCTGGAATTTTCCACCCACCCACCCTTTAAGGAAGGGGCAGGGGAGGCATGGTTGGCACAAGGATAAGAGGAGGGCAAGTTGAGTACCCTAGGGGCCCCGGGTGGGGTCCAGGAAAAAATGGTTTGCTGTGGGTGGCAGCTACAGGCCCAGGGGCTGGGTCATGGTCCCTGGGGAGGGGCAACATTGCCCAAGAAAAGTGACTAAGAAGGGGAAGAAAGAAAAAGGGGAGCGGGGGGGAAGGAAAGGGGGGAGGTGGATAGGATACACGGGCTGGGGGCAAGGAACCCAGACATGGTTAAAGCGGGGAGGGGGATAGGTCCAAGTGCCGGATTCAGAAGTGTCCGGGCCTCAAGGGCAAAAGCCCAGGTAGGTGGAACCGGCCTGGTTGTGGTCTGGAGGAAGGGTGATGGATTCACAGTGTCTGGGCCCAAAAATGCAAGATGGAGGAACCAGAAGAAGGAAGAGGCTGGAACCAAGAAAATTTAAATATGAACTATTATGTGGAATTTGAAGCGATAATATTATGAATGTAAATACTCTTTGTGCCAAATAAATATTGCCAATGAGCAACCAAAAGAAATAAGCGTAGCGTCCTTTATTCCTGGGTGGAGTTCATGGGACAATGATAGCTGCATCACTTTTGCAGGTGTTTCTTTTGACTGGAGCTTTTCAGCATTTTGCAAGATGGTAAATTTTTTTTCAGGTGAAGGTACATGTAAAATCAGTGTATGACTTACTTTTGATAGTGCATTATAAGTCTAATTAATTATTAGGAGCTGAACTAGCTCACTGATTGGCTGCCATTCTAGCCTGAAATCTCTTAGAAATGACTGGCACGGCAGCAGCACTCGGCTCACACACTGTACACCGACAGCAGCTGCTGGTAAATAAAACTGTTTTTGGCACTCAAAACACCGATAAAAAAAGAATCATTATTGCAATTAGACTTATAATTGCAATATTGACCTCAGAGCTGGTCATTTCCCAACCCCCAACCAGTCATTAATCTCTAGGAAATGACCGGCTGTTCGGTCATTATTGCTTAATTAATTACTGTTTGGGACTTGGGGTTATCAGTGCTGATTTCTGCACAGCATGTTCTTTTTGGTTGCACAGGGCCATATGCTGTGTGATCTAGGTTTGATTCTGCTACACGGTAAATTGAAACAGTTTGTTCAAAGTAACAAGCACTGGTAGATGGTGTATTTTCATAAGCTTTATAAAAGAATTGCTTGCCAGTAGTTTTTATTTGGCCGCAGTGATTTTTTGGGTGCAGCCTATAATGGATTTCCTGTGAACATTGAACTCCACTGAAAACAATCATTGATATTTGGTCTCCAATAGGCACATAGTAAGGATTTGTTCATACGCGATGTTATTGTCATAATATCTCTGGCTTCTAAGCCAGTGTCCCTCAATAGAGTAACTGCTTTTCTTGCAATGAGTGGTAAATATGAATCTTTGCTAACTCTGCTTCTTTAATGAATCTTGGAAGTTTAGAACTGAGGTAACTTACCCCCATGGGTTCAGTGGTGTATCAGATGTCCAGTTTGTCCAAGCAGGGCTGGGACCATTTGCAAGGGTGACAGAACAGTGAAGAAGGGTTTGTAAGCAATTTCGATAAGTACTTTATGTAACTGAATATTATACAGTACATAGTATATTGCCTGATTATTCAAAAAGGAATCCTCCACTGGTTTCTTTTGTAGGGTCCTGTATATTTTATGTTTTTTGTTTTTCATTATAGGTTTTAGTTAGATAGTGTAGTCCATTTGGATCTACCTTATTCTCAAAATATGTGATGGTAAAGGATTTACCAAACCTGGAGCTGTGTTTGTTGAAAGGGCTGAGGAATTTCGAAAGAACCGTAACTCCTGTTCTGTCGGGGGGGGGGGGGTGTGATGTGCAGCTCTGTCTTTGCCTTGTCACTGACAGCATTTAACAACTCCTTTAATCGCAATATGGGATGTGGTGAACTCTGTATTTGAGATAAAGTTTAGTGGACAGCTGACAGGGGGATAAGAACTGATGTGGTGGTTCAGTCCAGTGGGTAAGCTGCTATAAGTACTCAAACTATTCTCTAGCCAGGCTGAGCTGCTGGCTGTACTGTAACATTGCCTGAGGACTTCATTAAGGTCTGGTGATGAAATGCTGTGTAATTTAATAGAGATATTTTTCAGCACACCAACTGTTAAATGCAATCACAGATCATTTGATCTGTTTTATAGTTGAAGCCTCATTTCTGTCTAATTCTAGCTTCAGCATCTGATTTTCATTTAGAGAATAATGATGGGATTTGGGGTCTGATGTATCTTGTTGTTCTATGTTTGTAGGATCACAGATGACTGGTTTCAGTGGATTGTCACTATATGTTTTGTGAGATGTGACCCCTCAGCACAGTTCCATGTCAAAATGGCGAGGGAATTACAGCGAGTGCAATTAGGGTGATGGCAATATGGCGAACGTAATAATGGTGATGGTAAAGTTTGGTGACTGCACTAAGGGTGACAATTGCTTTTCTGTGGGGGGGGTTCACCCCTGCACCCCCCATTATGGGGGGGCTTTTCCTCCCATACCCGCTTACCTATATAAGCAACTCAGAGGTTGTAGCACCTCAGGAGGGGGGTGAAGCAATTATTGCCCTTAAAACAATTGTTGGACTTTACCATTGCCATTGTTATATTCACCATATTGCTGTTATCCTAATTGCATTTGCCATAATTCCCTCGCCTTTATTACATGCTACCCTCAGGGCTTCTGACACTCTCTTTGTATTGCTTATTGATTCCTTTGCCTTCTCAAAGATCAGGGGCTCCAGCTTATCCAAAAATTTCATTTTGTTCTTGTGTATTGAAAAAAATGGATATATTTCCATTTGATCTTCTGTGCACTCACATCTTCTATGCCAGCCTTGACCAGCACAATCATGGTACTGCATGTAATGCTAAATTATCATATTCCCTCTCTTTGACCCCAGAATCAGTCCACATACTGTATCATGAGTGCTTTCTTCCTTTAATTTCTCTTTCAGTTACTTGGACAACCACAGAGACCTTTACCATACTTTCTCATTCCTGTTGCTAACAGGAATGAATCTAGTCATGTTTGCATTATTCTCTGCTTCATGGTCTCCTTTTTACATTTAACATTTTGGAATGAGCGTTCTAATACATTGCACTGGATTAAATGCCTTACCCTTTTTAAAGAATGAATTGTAATGAGAAAGAAATAATGTGACCTACTGGGAATTGAATCCAGAACCCAGGAATACCATCGCAGTGCTCTAACCACCGAGCTACAGGCTCATATCGCTGGACCTGTGGTTCATGGACACACTTCTTTTCTCTGGCATTGCAATCCCTGTAACTAGGAACAATTGAGATGACAATTAGATGTATTCAGTACAATATTAGCTGCCGCTTAGCAATTAAATCACAAATGGTGGTGAGAAAGAGATAAGGTGACCTATGGGGATTTAAACCCAGGCCCCTGGAATATCATCACAGTGCTCTAACCATGTATTTTTCTGTGGATACCTGAATTCACTTGATAGGCTGTTAAGTTTTAAACACATGTTCAAACTAAATGAAATGTACAAATACAATATTAACAGGCTAAACTAAGTAACTTTTTTTTTGACTAGCAAAATGTAGACACAGATACATTGTTGCTTCTTGGTTGTTTTTAATTTTTCAAATTTGCATTAGAACACTGTATGTTTATCTCACTGCTATAGTTTTGTTGACTGGGTGTACTCGGTAGCGGCTTTCAGTCTCTGCCCTACCATATGAATATTCCTGAGCTGCCTTTATAAAAAGGCCAGTTAGGTTATGAGCACACATGCTCTTAGGAAGTCAGGCATGCTCCCGATGAACTGTTAGTGTGCACGTGTGACCATGTGTGCTCTCTTGCATCGCGGTGGTTCATATTTTGTTTCTACCTGTTTTTGGTCTATTTTTCTGTCATACTGGATCTGTATTTTGCTCTAATAAAGACACATCTGCATTTACAAAGAGAAAAGGCAAGCCTGCTTCTTCTTATACTACAGTGACTGAAAAGTGTCTCTGATGCAGTGCCACTTCCTGGTTATGTCCCACCAACTTGATTGACTTTCCAGGCACTAGCATGGCCCATGTGTACTGTCGACCCTAATGGGTTTGAATGCTATAGTTTTCCTATTAGAGTGAGAAAAAAGTATTCAATGGGCAATCTAAATTAATGCGTGTGCTCTGACAATATGTCAGTTAATTAAGTTACATACTTGTTCCATGGTTCAAGCTTTTTCACACTTTCATGAGAGTTTAATCAAAAAGAAATTATTTCACTGAGGGGTTATATACTGTAAGCATACTTTGTAGGGTAAATCAAATAAACAAAAGAAGGAAAAAATAATTTTTCTCACAGAAGGCTAGTTTCTGGATATTATAATTTAGCCACATTTGAAAGTTCAGCCATAGTTCAGATAGTCCTTACAGAGTTATTTGACTGGGAGGTATTCACTTAAATTGGTTTCTTCTTTCTCAAAGTCTGAACCCAAATCTGCTGAAGGCTCACATTTTTCTAAAAAAAAATCCGGGCAGCATCTATAGTCAAACAAATATACTTTGCCTTTAAATAAGATTTTCAGCGTTGCAGGAGATTGTAAAGTATCCAGTCTTAAATGGAAGCCCTCTGACAAAGCCTCATTGTGTAAAGGTGAAATGCTGGGGTACTGCTAGCCTGGCTCTCTTTTTGTGCACAAATAAATTTGTATTGATTGAGAATTACTAATTTTCTCTGGCTCTTGCTTGCTTTGTGTGTAGTGCTGTCCTTTTCATTTGTGCTAAGGCAGCAACACTGGTGTATGCACAGCAGAGTCAAAGTCCTCCCAGATAGGGAGCAGCAGTTGGGTACAATTAGTTGCAGCTGCCAATTGAGCAGAAGTAGCTAAGGCATAATGTACAGTACCTGTAAATGAATGTTGAAGGGGTCACTGGGGTTGGGAATCATGGCTAACTGCCAGCTGCTTCCACAACTGATGCCCATGGCAGATGCCAATGAGGATGCCCTTTGAGCTGATGCCCATTGCAGATGCAGTGATGTTGCCCTTTGCACTGTGGCTCTCAGGACTCCAGATCACAATGCAGAGGACCACTTAAGTAGTGCATTATAAGAAATGTTGTCTGGTTTCACCCAGAGAGACAATCTCTCACCTCTGACTGGCTCTCTGGCTAGTCTGTTTGTTTCTGTGATTGCTGGGAGGGACCCACCCTCTCTGGTTCCAGGCTCCCTGTGGCTGTCAGTGGGGAAGGGGGGATTGTGAAGTTGGTCATTGGTCTTTCATGGCCCCTGGAAGTGGTACACTCAAGGGAGGTTGGCTGCTATCATGCTGAAGGGGAAAGGTTGCGAGTGAATTTTACATTTCCTGCTCGGCTGGCTCCACCCACAGGAATGAACTCACACTTCTGTTTGGCTGTTTTGCTGGTCCATTTGTTCTTTGGTTGCTGGAAGGGAACCCCCAGTCTGGCTCCAGGCTCCTTGCAGTGGTAGATAGGGGGAAGGGGAGACAGTGAAGTTGGTTGCTGGTCCATCATGACCCCTGGCAGAGGCACACTCAAGGAAGATTGATGCCAATTATGTCAAAGAGGAGTGGGCAGTGAGCAGATTTTAAACTTTTCTCTTGGCTGGCTCTGTCCACAGAGATGAATTCTTGGCTCTGAGTGGCTACCTGACTGGTCTGTTTGTTTCTGTAGTTTATTTATTTATTTGATGTATTTACCAGGTAAGAACCCTAGAGCATCAATTGCCCATTTTCAAGGTGGACCTGAGTACAAAAGTACAGTAAATAAATCATCCACAAAAAAAAAAAATCAGTTAAGAGAGTACATTGTAAACACAATCAATTAAAACACATACATTTAGACAAAGTCACAAAATGTCCTTTAAGTGCAGAGTTAAACCTGGAATAGGATGTAATTTGATAAAACTCTTTATGTAAGGCGTTCCAGTCAACAAGTGATTTATACAAAAAAACATTGTTGGCTGGCAACAGTTCGATGACATGGAAGTCTAAAGTTACCACAATCTGATAGCTTTTTAACATGCCTTGAGGAGTAAGGAGTCAAAGCAAACTTAAAGTGAAATGAAATAGGACCTCTAAAAAACCTCCAAAATGTAAGAAGTCTAACATATAGGCAACTTGCATCAAAAGCTGGCCAATTCAAATTAAAATGAAGATCACAGTGATGTGAATAACATGGACTTAGAGTAATAAACTGACAAACCTGATTGTAAAGTACTTCAGCCCTTCTAAGGGCAAACTTATTTGCTGTGGAACAAATAGGAAGACCAAAGTCAATAAGAAATACTCTAGTAACATAGATTTGGCTAGGACTTTCTGGGAATTAGTAGCTAAACAGTTCCTTACTTTGTAAAGTAAACCTAGTTTTATGTGAACCTTCTTAATCAAAGAAGCAATGTGATTATTATAAAATAAAAAACTATCTAAAGTAAATCCTAAGTATTTAAAATTATCAGCCCTCTCAATAATTTTATTATGTTTGTCTTTAATCACCAAAGGTCAACAAGCAAGAACACTGTTTATGAACAGATGCAAAAAGCATATAGTTGGCCTTCTCTACATTTAGAACCAATTTGTTTTTAATCAACCATGACTGTACCTGCATACAATCACTCTTAGCCTGAGCCTTTAAAAAACAAACACAAGAATTATTGGCATACAGAACAATGTCATCAGCATACAGAAGTATGTGAGTCCTAGTGACAACCAAAAGCAAATCATTTATAAACAAACTGAATAAAACTGGACCCAGAATTAATCTCTGTGGTACTCCAGTCCTAACATCCAAAAGCACAGACATTACAAAACCTAAAGCCACCCTTTGTTTGCGATTGGTTAAATAATTAGAGAACCAGGAGACCACAGTATCAGACAAGCCCATCAATCTAAGTTTTGAAAGTAGGAGACTATAATCGACTAAACCAAAGGTCTTTGATAAATCTAAAAAAAAATTGCTACTGCCATATCCCCACTGTTCAAGGTTGTATGCAGGAAGTCCATCAGCTCAGTCAAAACAGACAGGATACTATGCCCAGATCTAAATTCATGTTGATAAGGTGTCAAAATATTCTGCTGATCAAGGTGGTCCTTTAACTGATCCAGCACTAGCCTTTCAAGGATCTTGGAAAAGGTGAAAGCAGTGAGACTGGCCTATAGTTCTAGCCAAAGTCCTATATCCAGATATAAGTTGATTGCTGAAAGGGACTTCCCATCTGGCACTATGCTGTTTGTGGCATTCGGTTGGGAGGACTGTGGATTTGGTCACTGGCCCCCCTCCTGACCTCTGGCAGAGGCACACTTGAGAAAGGTTGGCACTGAGTACACTAGTTACAGTTTTATATGGCAGAGAAGGGTGAGTATGTTGAAATCAAGGATGGATGACTAGATGATTGGCTATGCTCCTATTGGGGCCATGTGCTATGGTGTTCCTCTAACCCTTTACATTGCTCTGAGGGTCAACAGCTCAGCACATACTGTAAGCCCCTGAATCTTCTGAAAAAATAGGTAACTGTTTGCTTCCCTGGGCACCTTCTGGATGTTGAAGGTTCCATGTCCCAAACAATTAACACATTGACACACCAATCTCCACCCCCCTGAACTGCTTATACAGACAGTGGAGTCAGCCAGGATGTATTGCTCTGTGATAAGCCTGTTTCCTGTGTGATGAATTGGAGTAATTGCCATTGGATTACATTGTGTTCCTGCAGAAACTGTGATAAGTAGTAGTAATAAAATGTAATTTTTATACAAGTATAGCATACTTGAGCCGAAGACTGTTCTGAGATGTGTCCTGTATCACACACACTATTCAATACATTACAATACAAATAGAATAAAAGATAGGGGACTGTGTATCATAAGGCTATAATATCATTCAGAGGTTCTAGGGACACGTGAATCTCAACAGAGAAGCTCAAAAGAGTCCAACATGTCCCTAGATCCTCAAGATGGTATTTTAGCTGAGTAATCACAGCCCCATATTTGTTTTTTTTAATATATGGATCAAAGCATATTTAATTAAATTAAGCCCATTCACGTGGCTTAAACTTAGCCACAATGCAGCTTTCATCTGGTGGCTTCCATTGCCTTGTGCTATGCTGCCCACCCCCGGACATGCATATAAAGTCCCGCAGGACATTTTAACAAACAACCATGGATGCAGATTTACTGAGTGGTGTTTTCATCATGTTGTGCTGTTTTAAAATCTGTACTTGTGTCAGCTATGGTAATGATTGACTTTTACTGTGCACGATGGTTACACTAAAAGCCAGCTCACAGGTAGCTGTGGAGAATGTGTGCATGGTGTGATGGAAGCAGGATTCTTTGGCAGTGTGTTAAGAAATCCATCGATAGTATTACGGTATCTCGTAATACTATTGATGGACATTGAACAAGAGTATTACAAGATCCTGTGATATTATCAATGGATTTCTTCGATAGTATTATGGGAAATTTATTGTATACTTTTCAATAGTATTATTGGCACTGTCCGTATGTTACAATACAGTCAATACTATAGAGGTACTGTACTATACAATACAAACGCTTCACAATATTTTGCAAACACTTCACGATACTATACAAACACACTAACATGAAATTACATACACAACATTTTAAAAGCAATTACCTGCATGAACACTTCTTGTGGGCTGTTGTTACTTAGATTGAGTGCCAGAACCTTGCATGAGAGTTTTTCACACTCATAAACAGTGCGAAATACACTCTGAATTTGCAAGGTTGGGTGACTCCCTAGCTTCACTTTGGGGCACCGGGACACTTAAAAGCCGCTGCCGAGTGAGCTGAATTGCAATACTAAACCATTTAGGCTGATGGCCATGAAATTCAGATGTGGGCTAAAGAGCAGCATGTCTGTAGGAGAATATTTTTAACAACAATCTTTATTTTAACATTGGCGTGCCCGTAACCTGTAAAGATTACAGGAAGAGAGGTCTGTAGTCCAGGATTCTTCTGGACCACCTGACCTAGCCAGGACTTTTAAAAACACTTCTTGTAAGTTGCTCTTACTTAAACTGAGTGCAAGAGCCTCGCATGAGAGGTTTTTGCACTCATAAATAGTGCGAAATACACTCTGAATTTGCAAGGTTGGGTGACCATTTAGCTTCACTTCTGGGACACCGGGATGCTTAAAAAACACTGCCCAGTTAGCAGGGTGAGCTGTGCAGGGTGTGCACGGTGCCATGCGGTCTGGAGGAAGGAGGGCCCACATCTTGTAAGTAGCTCAGTGGTGGTCAGATGTCTCCCAGGTACATCAGCATGGAGAGACACTGACCGCATTGTTAAAATTGTTCACAAAGCAGGAGAAAACATTGATGTCCTAGTACACATAAGGACTAATGATCTCGCCAGCCAGTCAGTTGTGGAGACCAAGGAACACCTGACCAGGCTGGGTGACAAACTATCATCCATTTCATCCGGCATCTCCTTCTCTGAGATCCTGCCAGTCTGGGAGAGGGAGCAGATGGACGGAAGGTCAGAGAAGGAGATAGAGGGAGCTAAACACGTGGCTCAAGGGCTGGTGCCAGGAAAAGGACACAGATTTGTAGGGAACTGGCAACAGTTCTGGGAGCAAAAGTTCTTTAAATTTGATGGACTGCATCTGACTAAGGAGGAGTCAGTGCATTGGGGCAGAAGTTTGGCGTCTTTGCAGAATATTTAAACTAGCAAATGGGAGAGGGTGCAGCACCCCATATGTTGAATGGAAGACACCCTCCCCCTCAGCTAGTGGTCAAACAGGGATTCAGCATGTTTGCAGTTCATTTGCATCACCAGTTAAGAAAAGGGTTTTCTCCCCATATGGCCTTACAGGGGTAATGCCAAACATCACCCAACAACTAACACACTGAAATCTGGCCAATGGAAAATCATGTACACAAATGCTCACAGCCTGGGAAATAAGATCCCAGACCTGCAGGCAATAATGTCAGAGGCTAAACTGGGCATAAGTAGCAATTAGTGAGGGCGTGGTTTACCAGTAACCACACTTGGGAGACTTCAGTACCTGGCTATGTATTGTTCAGAAGAGACCGAGGTGCAAAAAGGGGGGGAGGAGTGGCCCTGTATGTCAATGAAAATATAAAATCTACAGAAATTCAGAATACACATAAGGAGCCAGAAGAACTGTGGGTCACCCTGGAAACAGGAAATGGGACAGCCATAAGAAATGGAGTTGTCTACAGGCCCCCAGACCGGGGGAGGACATAGACACATTGCTGTTAGAAGATATACAAAACATGACAGCTAAAGGGGAGGTTCTGATAATGGGAGACTTCAACATGCCGGATACAGATTGGTCAATACCAGCAGGAACATCTGCCAGAACTAGACACATAGTGGATTCCCTGCAGGGGGAGGGCCTCAAACAACTGGTACAGCAACCCACAAGAGACAGGGCTATCCTAGATCTAGTACTGACTTACAGGGAAGGGATCACAGATCTCCAGGTGAGAAGGTCACCTGGGGCCAGTGACCATCACATGGTATGGTTCAATTTGGCTACTACATCTAAATCATCCCATTCCAAGGCGAAAATATGGGACTTCAGAGGAGCTGACTTTGATAAGATGGCCAACAGAGTTAAGCTAGCCCTGGTAAAAAGAAACACAGGTGAGGGGGTACAGGCAAAGTGGGCAAGCATTAAGGATGCAATACTTGAAGCAACATCACATTGTGTTAGACAGAAAAGGAAGAAGGAAACCACTTTGGTTCTCAAATACAGTAGCAGAAAAGGTCAGAGCCAAAAGGCTGGCCTTCAGGAAATATAAGGGAACACATCAGGATGAAGATAGGGAGGCATACCAAACTGCCCTAAGGGAAGCAAGGAAGGCAGTAAGGCAGGCAAAGTCCCAAACTGAGAAACACTAGCACGAACAGTAAAAGAAGGTGACAAGACTTTCTATAGATACATTAGTGAAGGAGATAGTCCAGAGGGGTATTGCTAAGCTTAATGGAAAAGGAGCATGTGAGGAGGAGGACCCTGTAAAGGCATCTATCCTAAATAGATACTTTGCTCAGTATTTACTGAAGAGAAGGTAGGGCAGGGCCCACAGCTCAGCATCATGGACACGGGGAGGAGGTGATCACTACTCCCTTCACAAAGAAAGGGTCCTACAAGAGCTTGCTAAGCTCAGGGTGGATAAGGCAATGGGACCTGATGGCATACATCCCAGGGTACTTAAGGAGCTAAAGGTGGAACTAGCAGAGCCATTAGCAGAACTGTTTAGTGAGTCTCTGAGCACAGGAGAGGTCCCAGAAGACTGGAGAAGGGGTCATGTGATCCCGCTCCACAAGAGTGGTAGCTGGGAGGAGGCAGGGCACTACAGACCAGTCAGTCTTACCTCAGTAGTGGGCAAGATTATGGAGGCACTCCTTAAGGAAAGGATAGTGCAACACCTGGAGTCCATAGGGGCACAGAATCCAAGACAGCATGGGTTTACAAAAGGAAGGTCCTGTCAAACTAATCTCACAGATTTCTTTGACTGGGTAACCAGAGTGGTGGACCAAGGGGGAGCAGTTGATGTCGCCTACCTTGACTGCAGCAAAGCTTTTGACACTGTTCCACATAGAAGATTGATAAATAAGCTGGGTAGGCTCGGGGTGGGTCAGATTTTGGTCAACTGGGTGGCAAACTGGTTGATGGGCAGAAAACAGAGAGTGGTGGTAAATGGTATACAGTCAGAAGAAATGCAAGTCACAAGTGGGATACCACAGGGATCAGTCCTGGGGCCAGTCCTCTTCAACATCTTCATTAGTGACCTTGCAGATGGACTAGAGGGTAAGGCTTGTCTGTTTGCAGATGACACCAAGATCTGCAACAGAGTAGATGATCCAGATGGGGTGGGCAGAATGAGAAGAGATCTGGAAAAACTAGCAAATTGGTCAGAAGAGTGGCAACTGGGATTTAATGCAAAGAAGTGCAAGATCATGCACATGGAAGCGAAACCCTGAAGCCACCTATAGGCTGGGAGGAGTTGCTAGCAGTCACAAAGGAAGAAAGAGACTTGGGCATCATCATCACTGATGACCTGAAATCATCCAAGCAGACCTCTAAAGCAGTAGGTAAGGCTAGGGGGGTGTTAGGGTGTGATAGTAGGAGTATCACAAGAGTCAAAGAGGGAGGTAATGATCCCTCTTTACAAGACACTGGTTAGGCCCCATCTGAAGTACTGCGTGCAGTATTGGAGGCCATACCTTCACAAGGACATTAACCAAATTGAGGCAGTCCAGAGAAGGGCAACCAAAATGATGCAGGGACTGCATCAGAAGACATATGAGGACAGATTAACAGAGCTCAATATGTATACCCTTGAGCAAAGGAGGGAGAGAGGTGATATGATCGAGGCATTCAAACACCTTAAGGGCATTAACAAGGTGAAAGAGTCTAACATGTTTAAATATAAGAAAAATAGCAGGACAAGAGGACACAGCATGAGATTAGAGGGGGGCTGATTAAGGGGGAATGTGAGGAAATTCTTTTTCACAGAAAGGGTGGTGGATGCATGGAATGGCTTACCTCAAGAAGTGTTGGCTATGAATACAGTGCAGGGCTTCAAACAGGCATGGGATAGGCATAAGGGAGCAATACAAATGAGTATGAATAGATAGGCCACTGACAGAGCAAAGGCTGATGGCACATTTATAAGGTAGAAAAAGAAATGGGCAGACTGGATGGGTCTTGCGGTCCTTATCTGCCATCAACTTCTATGTTTCCATGTTTCTATGTAGCTGTATTTATTCTGATACATACTTCTTGAGATCAGTATTTCTCAGTAGTAAATCTCCTCTAGTCATCTATTTTTTTTTTCTTGGCATTATAATATCACTGTGCCAAAATGGAAGACGTTCATACAACACTGTCCAAATTCTGTGAGGATGGCAAACTGTCCCAGTGTCCTAACTCCAATATGTTTTTAACTGTGAACAATCATTTTGATGTGACACAACATTGTGATGAATGCATACAGTGTGATACTATTGTATACAAACTGAAGAAGAAGAAGAAGAATCAGCATTTATATAGTGTTTTTCATACATCCAAAGCGCTTTACAAGCAATGCTAGACTGGTAGTGAAGTGACTGAATGTGTGGTGGCGGCCATATCGGACATCATCACCCACACACAGCTTGGATAATTGCATGAACCAGTTTATGGGAAGGGGAATGTTGGCTAGGACACCGGGAATGTTCCCTACTCTTTGCGAAGAGTGCCCTGGGTTCTTTACTTCCACCTGGACACCCACCAGGACAACACCAGGATGGGTAGAAGGAACCTCGGTTTAACGTCTCATCCGAAGGACGGCACACCCCAGCAGTATAGCACCCCCCAATACTGCACTCGGATGCCGGCGATTTTTAGGTGCAAGTTCAATCCTGGTGTGGGATGAGAACCCACGACAATGTGGTCCAGAGGCGGATGTGCTACCAACTGAGCCACGCTGACACTCTACAACTGCACAACACTACAGTGAAATTAAAAGAGATAATGAATATTGAGGAAGAATGTGGCCTTGAAACCAAAGCACACATTCTATTTCCTCCAAACCCAGATATAAAATGTCATGTCTACCCCCAAAAAAGAACAAGGGAGGATTACATTGCAGACGGTGAGTAGCCAGGAATGTCTGATAGTTCACACAACCATAAAAAAATAAAACATACAAGAGATGAAAAAACATATCGCTGGTACACAATAAACTCTGGAAACAAATATAAAAAAGGGAGAAGAGCTTTAACTTCACAAGAATTCACTATTTCTAACAGGTATAGCCCCTTTCTGGATAAATCACAGACTAATGGTAATATAAACATAGGGGAAATTAACATACTAAAAGCCAGCAGAATAGGCCAAATGGTCTGTCTTGTCTGCTCAAAAGCCAGCAACCTAGAGGTTGCTCACCATACCCCCCAGCCCACAAGAGGGTCTTCTTTAGTTTCAGTTTCCCCCTGTACCTGTCCCACCCCTTCTTGAATCCCTCCACTGTGCCCTCCTCCACCAGTCTCCCTCGAAGCGCATTCCACGGCTCCACCACCCTCTCAGTGAAAAAAAGCTTCATACATTCCCCCCTGTAATTATCCCCTTCCAACTTCCACTCATGGCTCCTGGTCACTCCCCCCCTTCTTCATCCTAAACAACTCCCTGGTTCCACTCCAAATTATTCCTTTTACATACTTGAAAACCTCTATCATGTCCCCCCAATTCCTCCTCTCCTCCAGTGAGTAAAGCCCAAGATCTTCCAGTCTCTCCTCATAAGGCCTCCCCTCCATGCCCTGAATCATCCTCTTCGCTCTCCTCTGGACCCTTTCCAGCAGCGCTATGTCCTTCTTCAGATGAGGTCTCCAGAACTGCACACAGTACTCCAACTGTGGTCTGACTACGGCATCATATAGAGGGAGGATCACCTCTCTGCTTCAGGTAATTCCCCTGGCTATGCAACCCAATATCCTGTTTGCCTTGGCTGTAATTATTCTACAATTTTCAGAGTTATTCATTTTGACATCCATCACCACCCCTAAATCCCTTTCACCCAATGTGGCTTGCAATGTGACCCCCCCAGGGTATATATATGGCCCGGGTTTTTGACCTCCAAATGAAGAACCTTACATTTCCCAGCATTAAATTTCAGTCCCCACCTCCTTGACCACCCCTCCAGGGTATCCAGATCTCCCTAGACTGTCTCCCTCACTTCCTCACTATCCACTAGTGCTCCCAATTTTGAATCTTCTGCAAAAAGACTCAACCCATTTCTAACCCCTTCCCTATGTCCGAGATGTAGGCATTGAACAAGAGTGGCCCCAAAACTGAACCCTGAGGGACTCCACTGATTACCTTCCTTGGGGAGGATATAAACGCCCTGAAAGCCAATTTTCAACCCAATTTAGCTCCTATTCTCCAACCCCTATCTCACCCGTTTTTGCTATCAGTCCACTATGAGGTACTGCATCAAACACTTCGCTGAAATCCAGGTATAGGATATCCACCAACCTATGTCTATCCAGGGTCCCCGTCACCCAATCATAAAACTCTACGAGGTTAGTCTGACACGATCTCCCGGGGACAAAGCCATACTGTTTATTATCCTGGTGCCCTAACCTTTCCAACAGCCTCCCAAGCCTCTCCTTGATAAAGCCCTCCATTACTTTGCCCACTACAGACGTCAGACTGACCGGCCTATAATTCTCCATCTCCTCCCTATACACCCCTTTATGTATAGGTACCACATAAGCCACCCTCCAGTCCTGTGGCACCCACCCCATCTGCAGGTAGATGTTAAAGAGTGCAGCCAATGGGGCTGCCAGCACATCCACCAATTCCTTCATAAACCTCGGATGTATTCCATCCGGTCCCGGCGCCTTATCAGTTTTCAGATTCCGAAGGGCCTCCCTCACCCTATCCACTGTAATTTCTCCCCCCCAAACCACTCCCTCCAGTAACCTTCCTACTGTTTCTTGGTCTGGTCTAGCCTGTACCCCAATCTCTTGCCATCCTATGGACTCAGACTGAGACTGACCTCTCGCTTTTACTGGCTTCTCATCTCTCCCATCATGCTGTAGGGATCCCTTATCACCCTCTGCAAATATTGAGGCAAAGTACTCATTTAGCACCTCTGCCTGTTCTCCTGCTTCCTGAGCCCATCTCCCCACAATCTTAATCTTATTGATCTGTGTCCTCTTTTTTCTCTTCTCTCTTATGTATCTATAGAATCCTTCCCCCCACCGTATATCCCTAGCCAGATTTTTCTCCATCCCTGCCTTATCGGTCCTCACTACTCTGGTGAACTTCCTGGCCAATAGTACATATTCCCCTCACTCCTTATCCCCCCCCCTAGAATGTTTAAAACATACGTAGGCAGCCTTTTTTTCCCCTTACCGCCTCCTGCACCTCCCTGGCCCACCAACATGGCTTTGTGGTTCTACCATGCTTACTCCTTATTTTAGTACAGGACCTAGTAGCCTCTTGTACCCCTTCTTTAATGGTCTCCTACAATCTTCCAGCATCCATATCCGGTCTAACCATGTCCACCTCTCCCTTAGAATCCTACCCATACTCATGAAGTCTGCTCCCCTGAAATCAATCGCTACCACATGAGTGCGATTTACCTCCCCCCCAGATACAGCAGGAACCAAACCGTCGCATGGTCTCCACCCACCAGTGGACTGCACACCTCCAGGCCCCTAATTTGTTCACTATCTGCTAGAACAATGTTCAATATCTGCCCCTCTTTAGTAGGTTCCCCCACCTGCTGAACCAGGAAGGCATCCTGAAAGACATCCCTCAGTCTCTGTTTCCTGGTTACAGAGGATGTCATGGTGTCCCAGTCCACCCCCGGCATATTAAGATCACCCATGACAACCACCCTTCCTTTTGCAAGGTCACAGTGAGCCTTGATATTCTCAACCAACTTATCCTCCAGAGCATCCTCTATTGCAGGGGGCCTGTATACCACCCCTATCTTCAATTTCTTCCCTCCTCTCATTTGCAATGTTACCCAAATCGCCTCCACAACCCCTCCAGCCTCCTCCACTCTACTAACCATTATGTAATTTCTGACTATCAGCGCAACCCCCCCTTCCCACTCCCCTATCTTTCCTGAATATCTTGTAGCCCTCTAAGTTAAGGTCCCACTCATTTCTTTGATTGGCCCATGTCTCTGTAATTGCTGCCACATCCACTGTTCCCTCAACCAACATAGCTTGAACTTCAGGCATTTTATTGCTCATACTCCTGGCATTGATCAGGACTGTCCTCCACCCCAACTTCTCCCCACTTTCCAGTCCCTTCAACCCTGCGCAATCCCTTTTCTGCCCAGTTATCCTAGAATTCTTAACATAGTCTCTCCCACTCCTCTCATACTCCAGACCTGGACCCTCATTCAGCCCCCCTGGGGTCCCTTTATTAATATTATTTGACCTTCCCCCTTCACAAGTTTAAACCCCACCTCTCAGCTATAAATCCAGCAAGTTTTAATTTCAAGATTTCCCTCCCCTCGATATTAAGGTACAACCCATCCCTGGCATATAGCCCCTTATCCTCCCAATTATCCCCCAATCCCTACCAGCCCATACCCCTCTGCCCTGCACCGGCCCCTAAGCCACTGATTCACCTCTCTAAGTTTAGCTTAGTTTCACCAGATACCCTAGGTACTGGCAGAATCTCAGAGAAAGAAATGTTACTTCCTATAGAGTGACAAACCCTTGCCAGCTCCCGGAATCTAGCCTGTATTTTCAGCTCACTATTCCCTTCCAAATCATTTGTCCCCAAATGTACTAGGAAGTCTGGGGATCCCCCACAATCCAATGCCAATGAATAAAGGTGGAATTTGGCCTTGTGTACAGATAGACCTGGCATATATTTAGCCTTGACAGGGCTGCTTATTATTTCCCCCCTCCCCCTCCCATTGAATACCCCTGATCATGGAATCTCCCAACAATATCACTTTCACTTCACCCCCCACTTTATTTGCCCTCTTTAGTCCTTCCATACTCCTCCTTCTATCATCATACCCTTGCTTGTTCCTACCTCTCCCATCAATCTGAGGGTCTTTATTTACCCGTTTAGTACCCTCCTGGCTCCTCCTTTGTCACTAACACCCTGATTTTTCCTCCCCCCATATTATCCGGGGCCACCCCCATTTGCTAGCCCTACCATCCTCCGTTTACCTGTAATTGCTAGTTTACTCTTCGCCCCAATCTCCTGGGTATCCAGAGCCCCCCCAGTTCCATCCCCATCTCCTTTTTGATCTTAAAAATTCTAAACCCCCACCATAATAACCTCCCTACTTCCCCCACCTCCATTGGACCTGTACCTCCCACCTCCTCTACTATATTTCTCCCTACTCTAATCTCCACCTCACATTGTGATAAATTTCTGGGATCTGACCTATCTAGGGAACTCCCTACCGCCCCCTCTTCATTGATAAAATTCCCCAACCTAGTCACCGGCATATCCCCAATGTTATCTCCTTCCACCCTATCCTCACTCAGTACCCCCCCATCTATCACATTTCTCTCCAGCACAGGCTCATATCCTTCCCTCATCCATCCTTTCCTTTGGTTCAAGCTCCCTCCTCTATCACCCTTCCCCCTCTGTCTTCTGACCAAACCCTCTTTATCCACTTGTCCCCCCCCCTCACCATCATCCTCCACTTCATCACCTGGGTATAGTATGGTGAAACGGTTTGTAAGCTTGATGCTCTTCCCCTTTACTCCCTCTTAACTCACCCTCCCTCTTCTGCTCCCTCTGAGCTTCCCCCTCCCTTCAGCATGCTTCCTGTATGTTGCTTATTCTGCCCACTACACCCCCCAGCGTAACCATATGATCCACCTGATCTGTGGTATAAATCCTTTTTTCAATGTCCACTAGTCACCTGAGGTATACCAAATTGACGTTGTCCCTCCACTCCTCCAGAGAAGCCATTTGATCTCCCCAACCTATGAGATAAATTCTTTCTGCCTTGTCCACTAGACCCCTGATTTATGCCAATCAGACGTTGACCACAACTACTCACACTTGGTCCACTCCGTACCCCACCTTATCTCCCCATCCCTCATCCCCCCTCCTACCAGCTGCCTTCTGATCCATCTAATCTCATCCCTAAAACCCCTCCAGTTTAAAACACACTGGACACCCACCAAACCTCCATGCCTAGTTTAATATTATGGCTGCCCCACACTCTGTACACCCAATTACCCTTCCAAAAATGCCTGCTCTAATTTCCCCCATATCCCCCATCATTTTGAGTGCAAACAATATTAACCCCACAGACAACATTTTAACTAATGTCCTTCCCCCTCAATCCTATAACAAATACCCATCAACAATATGTTAATCTAAAACCCTTCCCCCCCAGATCCTACAGCAAATCCAGGTTTCTTATTTCTCAGTCACTGTCCATCCCACCATGCACTCCCCCAAGGATCTGCCCCCACCGACCATTTAATAGAGGTTGGGGCCAGGATGGGTGGTGTGGGACACAAATTACAGCTCCTTTGTGGGTGAGGTGGCAGAGTCAGACTTCTGCAGCCCAGACATCATTTAAAAATTGCACCCTCTCTCCCGATTGGACCAGCAGCTCGAAAGTTCCCTCAAACCCTGGCTCACTGCCGACTGCAGCCACTGGGAATCCTCTCCGATGCTCTCCTCACTCAGCTCCTCTAACCCTGGCCCGCTGCCGACTGCAACCACTGGGAAGTTGAATCCAGTGCCCCCTCTTCACTCTTCAGCTGCTGACACAGCTCCGATGCCTTCCTCCTCAATGCTGCTTCTGATGTAGCTCCGGCCCCTCCAGCAGCGGTCCCCAATGCGGCCAGCAAATTACAGCTCCTTTGTGGGTGAGGTGGCAGATTCAGCCTTCAGTCACCATGGACAAATGCCTAACTTCGGCTTACACACTGCAAATGACCCCTTGGATGCAACTTCCTACTACCATGAGTAGTGGACAAAGTTCCAGCAAGAAAGTAAGAAATTGATGAAACAGAAATGATCATTACGGGGGACTCAATAATAAGAAAATGTGATGCAATCATATGCCACAGAAATAAAGCTAACAGAATTCTATTCAGTATTCTGTTACCCAGGGGCCAAGGTTTCAGATATTCAAGAACAGTTAACAGAACAGTTACACACAGTAATTAAACCATCTCAAAACAAACAAAAAAAGATTGTAACAATTCATGCTGGTGTTATTGATGTAGAAACAAATCATGAGAAGGACATCTGCTATGATTTATTAGAAATGGCCCAAAAATTACAGCAGGAGGGGGTTCACATTATCATTTCTGGTCTTTTACCAATTCAAAGAGCACCTCACGAAAAAAAATCTCACCATTGAAAGAATAATACGAGACTAAAAAACTGGTGTAGGCGTCAAACCATAGATTTTCTAGATTATTGGGATCAGTTTGTTTGCAACCAAAAAGTGTATAGCAAGGATGGCCGCCACCTTAGTAATGAAGGAGCTAAGTTATTAGGCAACCTGATTAGGAAAAAAATGGATAACATACATTTAAACTAATTTCAAGGTGGGGAAGTGGTAGCAAACTAAATCCCAAAGGGGAACCTACTACTAAACATAATTTAAGTGCACCTGGTAAGTCCAATAAAACAAACATGAAATGATGCATAAAATTCCTTCTAAGCAATGTTAGAAGTTTAATAATAAATTTTCAGAGTTACAGGTTACACTTTCTTCACTACATATTGATATTGCCCTAATAACTGAAACCTGATCTGATAATAAGGATGACTGGGGAAAAGATATTGAAGGCTTCAACATAATTAGATGAGATAGAAACAATAAAAAAGGTGGAGGGATAGCTATGTATGTATCAAAAGATCTAACATATACAGATAATTCTCTAATTATCAGAAGCAATGATGGACTTACTGAGACATTATGGCTCAAACTCTGTAACAAAACTGATAAGGAATATGCAATAGGACTATGTTACAGACCCCCCAATTCATCAACAGGGGTTAATAATGAGATAAATGAAGAAATACAAACTGCCGTCAAATTAGGAGATATCATACTCATGGGTAATTTCAACTATTCAGACATCGACTGGATAAATAACAAAAGTAATTCAAAACCAGGCAGAGAATTTTTGGATTTCTGAAATGAAAATAACTTTGTCCAACACATCCAAACACAAACTAGAAATAATAACTTATTAGACTTGGTCTTAACAAGCGAAAATATAAATATTACAAATTGTGAAGTGGTGGTACCATTAGGAAATAGTGTCTACACAACAGTGGTATTTATGGTAGATGGCCATTTCTCTGCTCTATGGGGATGCACCGAGGTCTATCTTTATAAAACTGCAAATACCATGGCAATTAATACAGAGCGATTATTCATAGACTGGAAACTTGCATTAGAAAATAAAACAATTGATGAATGTTGGGAATTCATCAAAACCTCAATCCATGCAATTATGAATAAATATGTCAAACATAATAAAAAAAACAATAAAAAAGGAAGAAAAACAAAATGGTTAACCAGCAGCATCCATAAGCTAATAACAAAAAAAAAATAGGGCTTCAAGTTCAAGTTCAAGTTTAATGCAGGAAAGACTCCGTTGAGCAAGCTCATTCACAAGGAGGTCCTGAGGCTTATGCCCCATACAAACATTGTAATTCTGATTCTAATTGGTTCATATTTAAACAGACACAAAAAAAGTGTCAAAATAAAATTAACAAGGCAAAAAAGAGCTTTGAAACCAAACTACCAAAAACAGCACAGAAAAATAATAGCAAGCAGTTTTTCAGTTATATAAATTCATTAAAAAAAAACAAAAGACAAACTCACTTCCATAATAGATAATGATAAAATCATTACAGACCCCATAGATATAGAGAACATATTTAACTTGTATTTAAGTTTAGTTTATAATAATACAGGTTATGTTAGCACAGATAATAGTGGGGATACTGAAATTGGAACTTTTGAAATTGCCAATAAAGAAATAATTGGTCTAATAAATAATCTGAAAGAGCACACTTCACCTGGCCCAGACAACATTCCCTCACCAATGTTAAAAATTATGAAAGACAGCAGTTGTATTCCTCTGCAAATCTTATTTGAAAAATCACTGAATAATGGCCAAATTCCTAGTGACTGGAAAAAATCTAATGTAGTACCCATATACAAAAAAAGTAGTAAACTGTGCCGACAAATTATAGACCTATCAGTCTTACTTCAATCCCATGTAAAATGTTAGAAACCATTATAAAAACAAACATTGTTGAACATAACTTTCATAGGTTGTTTCAGAGTGAAGAAGACCTAAGTCCACATAGCTCACAAGTTGTATTAGTTGTACCCCTTGATCTTGCTCAGTATTAAGTACTTATCCAGTCTGTGGTTAAACTCCCCCATACTGTTACTTGCCACCACTTCTACCAGTAGATCATTCCATACATTCTGCACTCTTAAAGAGAACCAGTGTTTTCTTTTGTTAGTCCAGTATCTCTCACTGGTTATTTGTAGATGGTGTGTTCTTCTGCAGTACCTTTGCTCCCTGAATTCTAGGCCCAGCTGATCCCATAGGTCCACATCTGAAAGGGCTTTATAGATTGAGCACATGTCCCCCCTTAATCTAGGGAACTCATGAGAGTACATCCCCAATTTTGTCAACCTCTCATCATATTCCCTGTCCTTAACTTTATTAACCAGTTTTGTTGCCCTTCTCTGAACTTTTTCAAGTGCTTTAACTTCAGTTTTTCCTCACAGTGATCAGAACTGAGCACAGTACTCCATGTGGAGCCTCACCAGGGAGTTATACAGTGGAAGTATCACCTTGCTATCACTGCTTCTAATATGTCTTTTAATACAATTCAGTATGTAGCTGGCTTTTTTTACCACTTGTTTGCAATGTAACTTAAAACTAAAGTCATCAGTTATTCTAATTCTGAGATCCCTCTCGTTTGCAGCTTCCCTCAAGGTAATCCCATTTAATCTAAAGTTGTGTTTCTTATTCTTATTCCCGAGATGCATCACGGTACACTTATCTGTGTTGGAGGTTAAGTTGTAACTCCCTGACCACTCTTCCAGCTCACATAATGCTGTATGTAGTATATTTGCTTCTTCTATAGTATTTGCTGCTTAACCTATCCGGGTGTCATCTGCAAATCTGAATTCCCATGGTTTCACCTTTGCCCTCATGGAGGAGATGTAGATATTAAATAAACAAGGGCTAAACAAGAATCCCTGGCGCACCTCGCTTGTAACTTCTGACCAATCAGAGTATGACCCTTGTTACAGACCCTCTGCTTCCTATTGGTGAGCCAGGAAGCTATCCATTTAGAAAGGTAACTCTGTACCCTATGGTCAGTTTAAGCATTGACAAGCTGTCCATGTGGGACCTTATCAAACATCTTTGAAAAGTCCAAAAATATAATGTCCACAGAGTCCACCTTGTCCAGTGCTTTGCAGACCCTGCCATAAAACTCTAAGAGGTTAGTCTGGCAGGAACGTCCCTTTTTAAAGCCATGCTGTGTGTAATCAATGTCTTCATCTTGCTGCAGAGAGAGTATAATATGATCTTTAATAATATCCTTGAGGACTTTTCCCATCTAAACAGTAATGGAATGTTTGACCCAAATCAACATGGCTTTAGAAAAGGCAGGTCATGCACTACCAATATGATTTGTTTTTATAACATTTTAAGTAAAGAATTTGATAAAAATATGCTAACAGACATTATAATGTTCGATTTTAGCAAGGCATTCAATCTTGTACCACACTGGACAATTGGTGAAAAACTTAGTGGCCCAGATATTCAAACTGCACCATTCTGTGGCGCAAGCCTGTGCGCTGCTCAAAATTGTTGTGCAGGGGTGTGGCAAGGGCGATATTCAATGGAGTTGTGCTATGGCACAACTGCTTTGAATATCGTCCCCATGGCACCTCCACTGTGCATGGCACAGTGGAACTGCACCAGCACAAGTGGTCAGAGTGGAGCATTGAGATGTGGTGGCACAAGTGTCATTGCACCATGCACAGCACCTGTGATATTCAAAGGGTGACATGCAAATGGGGCCATAATTTATGCAAGGCGCATGGGGGGCCATTTGCATCTTATTATGGCCCTATTTGCATTCCATTAGCATGCAGGTGCACCGATCCCCGACGACTTGCACCTGGTGCCCTGCCAGGCAGCAGCCGTCGGGGACCAACGCCCCCTGCAACCTGATCGCGGGACGTCCCATAAGGGACAAAGAACGTCTCCTATCCCTGGTGGTCCAGTGGACCGCAATTAGCCCAATCACGGGCATAACTGTATCCCCCCCGATTAGCCCGATCATGGGCATAACTGTATCCACTCCCGATTAGCCCAATCGTGGGCATAACTGTATCCCCCCTGATTAGCCCGATCATGGGCATAACTGTATCCCCCCCGATTAGCCTGATTGTGGGCATAACTCTATCCCTCCCAAGTCCAATATCCCTGGTGGTCCAGTGGACCGCACGGAGCCGATCGTGGGTGGCATTCCTCACCCCCAGTCCGAAATCCCTGGTGATCTAGTGGACCCCCACCCCACCTGCCCAATGACCCCCACCCGCTCCCCTGTCAGCGGTGGGCGGCAGCACCCCACCCACCTGCCGCCCGCCCGCCGACTGACAGCTCAGTATGGCTGCACGCCCATTGGTTCAGAGCATGAGCCAATGGGCGTGCTGCCCATACCGTACTAGTCAGTCCAGATATGTGGGTGGCCCTTGACTTGTTCCTTGCTTTTCAGGCGTAACTTTGTGCAGGTGCAGGTAGGGGTTGCACCTGCATAACTCTGCATGGCCCGGGCTGAATATCGGGCTGTGCAGTTTATGCATGGGCATGCCCCCCCTACCTGTGCCTGCATACATTACTGATGCGCCCCAGTGCATTGGGATTTGTGCGGCACACTTTTCCCTTTTAAATATCGCACTGGGGTGCATCAGTGGGTTGTGCATGGTGCAACACCGTTGTGCCATGCACAACCCTTTTGAATATCTGGGCTAGTAAGTACAAAATAAATAAACTCAAAATAAGATGGATAAACAATTGGTTGATGGATAGAAAACACAGAGTGACCATAAGGGGTCACCTGTCAAGAGAGGGGTTTGTGACTAGTTGGTTACCCCAGGGGTCCATATTAGGCCTGATAATATTTCAGATTTATATAGCAGACCTTGAAGAAAATGTAAACAATACAATCATAAAGTATGCAGATGATACAAACTTGGGTGGACCATGTGTAACCAATGATTATATTTTTTCGTTTCAAAACAACATAAATAATCTTGCAACATGGACATCCAAATGGGGTATGAAACTCAATTCTGACAAATGCTGTATTTTAAATCTTGGTAAATAGAATTCACACCATAACTATGTATTAAATGATAGTTTCATCCCCCCCCAAAAAAACATCAGAAAAAGACTTGGGTGTAACTATTGATAGTAATTTACTTTTCAAACAGTAAAATACCAACTGTATTGCCAAAGCAAATGAATCCATATTAGCCATTAAAAGAAACATTAATAGTAGAACTCTGGAAGTATTAGTCCCTTTATATCATTCATACGTCAGACCACTAATGGATTATAGCAGTAACCTCTGGAACCCATATGTTAAAATCAAAATTAAAAGGACTGAAAATGTACAGCATAGATTTATTAAATCTATCAAAACAATAAGTCATAAAACATACAAAGAAAGGTTATAAATATTAGGACCTCATAACCTGCAACTACTGTAAGATGGACAAGAGTGGATATGTTATTTTTTTATGACATCATGAATGATCACCACTTAATGACAAAACTAAATATAGAATACAAACCAGATTTATTTGAAGTAAGGGGTCCTTCTTTACAGGTTAAGCTTAATAAATACAAATCAGATAAAAGAAAATTCTTTTTCACAGTAAGGTCATTAAACTTGTGGAACAGACTGCCTGACAATGTAATAATATGCTCAAATAAGGAAAGCTTTACTAGAATAACTAGAATACTGGATAACTATATATCTATTGGGGGTAATATGGACTATTACACAATGTCTTAAAGGAGCTGTTTATGTTTTGTTTTTTGCATTCTTTTGCTTCTACACTCCTTGAGAATCCAAGTGAATTTGTTATACCTTTTTGCAACAGGTTTAAGGTCAGCATATCATGTGTGGTATTACTCAGTCTGGTCCAAAATTCTTGCAGCATTACAGGAGATACCCATCTTTCCAAATCTGGAGTTTTAGGGACTTTGTTTCTCCTAGCCCTTAAGTTCCTTGTTTTATAAACCACAACTTCTTTATGTTCAGTGGACAAAGGATGCTTCTCTTTGGGGGTTATCATTTTATATACCATTCTTAACCACTTGTGTTCATGTCTGGTGCTGAGAGCCAACCAGTCTAGGCAGGAGTATAGGTTGCAGTGATGAGTGGCTATTTTTGCATGCAGTATGAAATGAGATAGCTTATTGTAACGTGTGTCCAACCTTTCCATGTCTGTTTTCTTAGCATCCACATACATGTGCAGTCAAAGACATGACCAGATATTTGTTGACATTTCTGTGACATCTCTAGAGAAATTCCTTGCCTGCATGCCACTATGGGTCACCATAGAGAATTGCTCTCGATAGATTGTGAAATATTTGGAAATATCTGTCATTATCTGTAGCTGCAACTCTATGCTCAACTCTCAAATTGGAGGGCAGGGAGGATCAGTGAGGTGACAATTTTTTTCTTGGCTCATTTTGTGAGGCAATGAGAAATACTCATAAGCCCTTGTTATGTTTGCTTGCACGCATGTGCAAGAAACATAGTGCCACCATACGAGTTTTTGTAGGTGTGCCTCCCCCACTTACAATGCCCTGCTTCCTTTTGCAGGCGCGGCTGCACTGTGCCAATGAATGTCTGAACTGTCTATGATAGCTGTTCAGATGCAGTGGCGTATAGTTCTAAGGAAAACACCGCCACAGACAATTTGCATACTGCTGTCGTCAGTATGCAAATTGCCTACATCTGCACTGCATCTGAACTGTCATAGACAGTTCTTCTCCCCCCCACAAACACATATGTGCACACTGGGAGCCCACCACAGCATGCTCATGCACTCCCCCTGTACACCGTATGGCCAACAAGGGTGCCCAATCGCCTGTCAGCTCCGCGGCCCCACCCAAACACACTTCCAGGTGCCACACTGGGAGCCCACCCCATCATGGCAAATGTCCATCTGCTGCCCCCCCCAAACACACTTCCAGGTGCCACGCTGGGAGCCCACCCCACCGTGGCAAAGTCAGAATGGCATGAAGTGCCCAATCCCATCAGTTCCACTGAACCCCCAACAAAAAACAGACTTCCAGTTGCCATGCTGGGAGCCCACCACAGTGTGGAAAACATCTGTATGGCTGACAGGGTGCTCAACTCTGTCAGCTCCACTGGCCCCCCCAAGAAAACCTTCCAGCTGCCATGCTGGAAGCCCACCCCAGTGTGGCAAAAGTCCTGCGTCATCTTCCTAAAATGAAAAAAACACCTAAAAACTAAAAACAGTCCCTAATTGATTGTCTTGCCCCCTCCCCCAACCTGCACCCACCCTCTACGCATCCTCCTCCCCACACACTCCCGACCCTATACTTACCTCCAGAGTCCAGCGCGATGATCTTCGGTGAACCGGGAACACATCTGCACTCTTCAAAGCCAACCACAAACTGAAGAAATGCCAGTAAGCTGTATAAAATTGCATAAATGTTTTTTTTTCAACTTTGGTGCATACCTTGGCCATTTTGAGGAATCTTTTCACCAAATTTCAACATGGGGTTCTTGGGGCCCCACCTCATGAACTCAGTCACTGTCATTTTGTTATTCAGTCCTGAAAGGTGATTTCGCGGTCACTACGTGGAACCACCTTTTGGTACCCAGTAATGAAACAACAGTGCCACAGTTCATGAGGTAGGCCCCCCAAAACCCTATGTTGAAAATTTGGTGAAAAAATTCCCAAAAATGTCTGTTTTATGAGCATGCATTGCACAGTTTCTACTCACACTCATAACTTCACAAATTTTTAATATTTTCACTCCAGATTTTCAACATTGCCATTTTACCACACCTCCTTATGAGCAGTACAGCTGTCATTTTTCATATCTTGCCCAAAATGTGTTTTCACGCATGTAACGCACAATGGCACAGTAGGTGTGTGAAATCAATGTTTGGGACAGAGTAAGAAAATCACAGTGACATTGTTCATAAGCAGAGGTCTTAAAATGGCTACGTTGAAAATTTGGTGACAAAAGTCCATAAAATGGCTGTCTTATGAGCGTGCATTGAGCAGTTTCCACGCACCCTTGAAAGTTCATGAATTTGTAATATTTTCAGTCCAGATTTTCAACACTGGCATTTTTCCCACACCTCCTTATGAACAGTACAGCTGTCATTTTTCACACCCTGGTTGAAATGTGTTTTCGTACTTCCGGCACCGAATTGTGTGGTCCCTGTGGGAAATCAGTGTTCAGGACAGATTAAGAAAATCACAGTGACAATGTTCATGAGCGGAGGTCCCAAAATGCCTGTGTTGATGATCTGTTGTAAGAAATCCTCAAACTAATTACATTATGGGTGTGCATTGTGCAGTTTCTACACACGCACATGACTTCACCAGTTTTTTTTACATTTTCACTCCAGATTTCCAACATTGCCATTTTTTACACCTCCCCATGAACAGTACAGCTGTCATTTTTCACATCCTGTTTGAAATGTGTTTTCGCACCAGTGGTGCCAAATGGCGTAGTTGCTGTGCAAAATCAGCTTTCCACTAATGATCTGATATTGCCACTGTTCATGAGGTGGGGGTCACAAAACACTCATGTTTAAAATTTGGAGTGAAAATACCAACGAACACCTGGGATGTTAGGGTTTCAGACCATAATGCCCCACCCTGTAGAGACTGACAGACATCAGGAGTGTGACTTGGGATTGTTGCCTGTAATGCTCATACCATTCCACCCCCACCCACACCCTGTAGCCAGTGAGAGGCATTGAGGTGTGCCTTGGACTCTTTGGCCCCAAAGTTCACCCCATTCTCCTATACTGCACCCATCTCACCATGTTTCTTATGGAATAGGGTAAGCATAAGGCCCAAAGACTCCAAGGCACACTGTGACACTTGTCAGTGTCTGCAGGGTAGGGTGTGGTGATATGGCATGGACGTTGTTCCGAATGACCCAAAGGCATACCCCAATGCCTGTCAGTCTCTGCAGGGTGGTGGTGGGGTTGACTTCAGTTCAATACATCACTGCCATTCCTATTATGCATCTCTCTAACTCCTATACTACCAATGCCAATGCCAGCAAGCAAACATTTGGCATTGACAAATGTTTGTTTTTTAATAGTTTTTGAAACAAATTCCACATATATGACTTGAAAATTTTAGACTGCTGTCAAAAATAGCTCCAAGATATTTATATTTCCTCTCTTGAGTTAACTGTTGTCCCTCCAGATCTTTTATTTGCAGGTTACCTAAGTCATTACGCAACTGACCAAAACTCAAATGAGTTTTCTTAACACCCATTACTAGCCTCAAACTGGTGAACCAATACTGGCTGCAACAAAGTCCTTTTCCAATATTTTCTGCAAATCCTCCTTTGACTTCCCAGAGGTCACCAGGACTTTGTCAATAGCATACATCCTGATCTGGGAGGGGTCAGTACTTTGAGGAGGTCATTAGTGTATAGTAAAAATAACTGGAGGCTAGGATGGAACCCTGGGGAACCCTTCTGGAAAGGTTCCTGGATTTGGACAAATAATTGGACACCTGAACCTTTTTCTTCCTCCCCACTAAACAGGTTCTAAACCACCCCACAGCATCAGGATGCATACCAACCACACACCGCCTGTCCAGCAGAATGGAGTTATCCACCAAGTCAAATGCTTTTGAGAGGTCCATGTACTGTACACTACCAAAGTTGACTTCATACAATCCAAATTGTCTGTTATTTGGATTTTGAAATTAAGCAGGGCAGTCTCAGTAGAGTAGTTCCGGTGGAAACCATGTTGAAATGGAGTAATAATTTCATATTTTTCCAAGTACTTGTATAACTGATGGTGGACTAGTTGTTCCAAGACCATTGAGAGGATGGAAAGCAGAGAGATAGGCTGGTAATTTGATGGTGTTTCATTACCCTTCCCCCCCTTTGGGCATACTGTAGGTATCATTGTACTAGTTTTCCAATTTGGTGAGAATAGTCCTTGTTTCAGACTAGGAGCATTGCATCTTGACTAACTTCACTATATGACTGTGTATGTAGATTAAATTGTGTCTCTTTAGAATGTGTGCAAGGATCTGTTTATAATGTGTTCAAGTGTCATACTACTTATACAGACTTTCCTGCTAGTCACCTCCCTTCTGTCCTAAGTCCTCTTTCATATATAAGTCCCAATTACCTGGCACTTGCCACTTGTGGCATTTCAACAAGTGGAAAGATATGCCTCTGCATGATTAGCCTCTGCTCAAGGAAAGTTTCATTTAATAACTACCTTCTCTCTGACCCAGAAGTGCTTTCTCACCCTTCCTATCTACGTGCCTGTAAATGGTCAGCCCAGCTCCCAGTGTTCAGTTTGAACCCTTGCAGCACAATTACAAGGTACATTAAGCAGAGTTCATTAGTTCACTGCTGTAATAAAGTACTGAAAGGCATTAAGCCAGTTCACTTCCTCCAATCAGACACCTGATTTACTGTAAGTTCCCACTTAGCTAGAGTCCCCCACATAGTTTAGTAAAAGATAGAGAACTGCTCACCAGAAACAATCAAAAGCATTTACCTTCACCTACCCATGCTGACACTTTAAGTCTTAAATCAAATGCCTTTTCTATGTATGTTGAGGTTTTTTCTTCTCTACTCTGTGTCAGTTCCTTCTTCTTCCAAAACTTTGGCAGACTCAGAAAACCCCCAGAAAACCATATTCAAGATAACCTATGCAAATACGAAGATGTCATGTCCAGGCAGTTGACCCGCTTGGAGATAACCAGCCTCTTATGTGATTCTTCAAACAATACCAGCAGCCACTGTCTATTACTAACAGATCCAACAATTGTGTCTCATGGCAGAATGAATAAGACCAATTGTAATCTCAATATTTGTGCCTGCAGCAGTGATGCAAGAGTTTTACTAAATGTATCAAAACCCATATCCACCCCAGCAATCATTGTACCTCCATACCTCTTGGGGGCCAGATATATCCAAGTCATGATAAGGAGTTTGACTTCAAGGGAAGTCAATGCACGGCTGATGTAATATTTGCAAGAATTTCAATTGGACTGCATATTACAATAAACCAGCTTATTTTATTTGATTAAATCTTTCAAAAAGCCCAGTGAGAATAAAATAAAAAAGCAGTAGTAACAATCTGGAGAGCACAATATTACACCCACATCCATCAGAAGGGTCTCACACATAAACTCCTCATGGGACAACAAATTGGTGCAGTTTTATGTAAACAAGCAAAAAAGCAATCAGCCAAATTACTTAAAAAAGGTAGCAATACAAATCAGGTATAGGTGTCTTCTCCACAGCTAGAAATGATCAAAAATCTATATTTCAGGGAGCAGAAAACTTAATTATGAACACTTTCTCCAGGTACTTCTCATTAAGATGAAGAAGACTTTAGCATGACATTTTCCTCTAACTTGCATAAAAATGCATCACCCCTATCAAAGCTTCCTTGCCTCCAATAACAGCATGAAACTGTTGAGTCTTGTCTACTGAAGTTCCTTCCACACAGTCTGGGCAGAGTTGGACTTACGATGGAATGGGGCACACTGTACGCATCTACATTATGCCCCCTTCTTTAGATTATGCTGGATAAATTTCAGACTTCTTGCCCAAGGAAAGGTCCTTTGATGTCAAACCCATATATATCTACCCAGTGGTTCAAATCCCTCATTCTTTTACTCATGGACTATTCAGTAACTTTGGTATTGGTTCTGTAGATAAAAAAAACTTTGGGATGGATCAGGTCTTTCAGTCTTCCAACTGTAATTCCCAGAAAATGTTTTTTTTTTATTCTCGGAGATGTTTCATGTAGGCATGCCCATCTGCACAGGCTATTAATCTCTTACTCCAGTCCCACAAAAAAGCCACTAGCAACTTGTGCACCAACATTTATGCAGAGTTTGTGACATTGGCCAAACTGAACCATACAGTTGTCACTTTAAAATTTGAAACCTGGGACATTAATTTCCTAGCATACAAATTCCACTCTACAGCAGCTACCATTACAATTAAAAACTGTAGGTATTTTTTTTGTCATGGCAAGGGTCAGTTTGGAATTCATCCAATTGTATGTTCCATTTAAATGCACTATTAATTGACAGTACCAACATTTCTCCAGAGGCAACAGTCAGGATTTTGATATCCAAACAGAATGCACATTTGTGTTGATATGTTGATATTGAGGGGATGTTCTCCCCATAAATGGATGTTAATGCATTAAAATGTATGCTAATGGTGGAGCAGCAAGGGACTTAACAAATGTGTCTCATTTGCATGGCTTCATTTGAATATAGCCTTAGCTCCCTTCCTCGGAACCATTTTAGTATAATCTCAATTACTTCCATAAACTAGGTACTTAGCACCTGCAAAGCAAATACATCTCATTATGCCTCTCTGTAGTATCGCCATGATTTGTGGTTCATTCAGTTGCAGTTGTACCCTGTAGATAGGATCATTCTTTTCAATACAGCTGCCTTTCCTAGCAAATGTTGCACAGCAAGCACAACATACAATTTGCATCTAGATGAGAGGGACTCGGGGAAAGACCCAAAGATTTTTTTTTATTCGCATTAGAAAAAAAAAAATAACAGCCTGACTCTTTGACCTGTAATTTCAGAGCACCTGCCAAATTTCACGGATCCTGCTGCTGTCTGAAAATGTGGCAACGACAGCTCAAGAAATACAGTTATGTTTAAATTTTGCAGGTAATAACAGTTTTGAACAGAGGGTACAGACTGCAATTTTCACTCTGGTATCAGTGTGAACTTATTGAATAGTAAGTTTGATGTGAGTGGGCAAAGACTATATGCACTGCAGCATGTTTTGACTTCCAACAGTCTGATTTGGACTATTTTGGCAGCAGTGTCTTTATTCTACCCCACAGTAATTACACTGTAATACTCCAAAACTCTAACAAAGAACTGAATACAAGTAAGTCATTGAGTTGTACGAGATCATTTTGCAGATTTGCCCTACTGATTCAAAGTATTAAAACTGACACCTGCTTTATGCTTCTGAAATTTAAATTAGGCATCAAATTGCTAAATTAGTGCACCCACTGAGAAGGCACTGCACCTGCTGCAGAGCTGATCTTCATACTAAGCACCTTTTTCTTCAAACATAACAACTGTCACTCTAAACAACAATGAGACTGTTTGAACTTGAAGCAAACATAAACTATCATTCTGTTGTTTCAAACGGCTGATCCTTCTGAAAAGTAATTTCTTAAAAAAAAATAGATCCAGATCTCAATATAAAGCTTTTGAGTGGAGATAGATAGGATTTACTTTAATAGAAAGCTTGAGGCAGAAACTGGGGAGAGAAAGCACCATTAATATATTTGAGCTCGTCTGTAGCCAGCATCAGTTGAACACTGTAGGGAGCTAGCTTACAAATATAAAGCAAATTAATTGGCATAAACAGAATTGTAACCCAAGTAAGGGTTTTGTAGCTGCAATTTCCCCCTGGCAACTACAACAAACTATTACCACAAAGATGTTGGCAACATAAATTTAAAGCACAGTTTTCAAAAATGAGTTATTGCACTATCTTTATGCCCATTTGGTATTCATAAAGCACTTTGGTATGTCTGCTTTATTTTGCCTAGCTTTTTATGAAGCATTTTATAAAGTTACATTTGCTTTGATTGGGCTTTATTTTACTCTTGCCTTTGTTTTCATTTCTGAAGAGCAGCCCTAAACCAAGAGGGGAGTAAATCATAGTTAACAGTGCTAACTAACTAACACTAAGAAAATGCTTCTCCAGTAGTGTGGCAAATTAAAACACTCAAGGCACTGGAAACTGCTTCCTGAATGTAGGCTATTCAGATTGCAGAAGGCGTGGTATGCCTCAGCTTCTGAAGGAGGTAAATGAAAGATAAACCTTTCATAGTTTTAGGGATGCACATTTGTGATCACACAAGTATGCACTTGTGGGTATGCAGCTTTCAGAAAAAGACAAAATCCTGACAAATCTGTCAGACGTTTTTACAATCCACACACATATTATGAAGTAGCTCCCATTGCCCCAATGTATGATCTAAATGAACCATTGAAATTGTGATCTACTTGCCACAATAGGTGCTGCATAGGGTAGGGCTAAGTGCCTTCCATGTGTACAGATATTTCCAGGTATTTCACAGCATTTCTAAAGAGTTTTTCTCTGCTGTCCCTACTGTGGGAATGCAGAAAGCAAGAGATTTCTCTAGAAATATCACAGAAATTTCAGGAAATATCTGACCATGTCTTTGGCTGTGACTGTACATTGAACACCCTAGGATTCACTTGTTGCCCTCCACTACTGAGTTGCCATCCCAAGTCCAAACCTTTCTGAAACACTGCAGTTACACAACTGGTTGAGGGCTAGGCAGGGAGGGATAGGCATGCAGGGTGAAACATACATAAAACTATACAGTATGTGTTCTGCCAGCAAAGGGTTGGGGGTCTTTTACATCAGCCATAGAACTGCCATAACCATTTTGCACCCTTGCTAACAGGTATCCAGGGTCCCCAGTCATGCCACACTGCTGTAGACCATTACCTTTCTTCTTGCCATGGAGGGCTGGGGTGACGAAGTTGGGTGCAGGATTTTTTTTTTGTTATTCGAAACATAGCAACTATGCCTAAGGGATACAACAGTCCTTGTATGGATTGCCATATCCCATGATCCCTGCAAATGCAGAGTTAGGATCTACTAAAGGACTGTCCCAAACATTTGATTTGAAACCCAGTATCTGGCCCAAGTCTGTCTTTCCATCTGGCCCCTCCCCTTGCATGAATCTACATGCCTGCACATTGGACCAGCAAGTACTAGTTAACCCCAGCCCTGCATGTTTATCTGGGGCAAGGTGCATGTTGCCAAGCTGCATGGCTTGGTGTGCACATTTTCTGGTGCATACCAAACACAGTAGTAAACTGAACCCTATACCTGTAGCAAAAAAGTGGATTTTGGTTCTGCACATTTTTTTATATCCGTGCTCCATTAGCTAATTTATTGGGGAAAGATATTCAAAGCTGCCATGAGGTTATAATTGTTCTTGTAGTTACTTGCCTGGTACCCAAATTCTTAGTGTGATTTCCTCACTGTGTCACTGGTTCTCAAAGGTGCAGGATACCTGTTTCCTCCCAAGATGAAGCACTAAGGAGCTCTGCAAAAAAAAGTATTTTTAATCAAACCAAAAGCAGTATTTTATAGCTTGAAAACAAGCACTGTTCTCTCTACAATTGTACCACCTTATTGTGTAGTGTCTCTACTGGACATATATTGATGTTGGAACATGTCATTTGTGACTAGGAAATAAGAAATCCCAAAAAGGGTTTCTGTCCATGGAGGTGCGGAAGCATGGGCCATTAGGCAGCAGGAATGAGTGGGGGGCAAATGCAACAGTGACATCAAAGTCCTCTAACCCGGAACGTATTTTACCTAAAGTCTTCCAAATCATAGAAGCTTTAGACTTACAGGTGTGAGCTTTGGACTAAAAGGTTGTCTACTTCAAAAGTCACATACTGATCTGTGAGATGCAGTCATTAGCCACAGTATGTAGGCCAAGGGAGCAGCAAGGTTGGCACTGTGGGAAGTGACTATGGCAGCAAAACTAGTCAAAGAAAATACAGCCTTGCATTGCCAGCTCAGATTCATTCCAAACCACTACGGGACCTTTAATCTCTGGGCTTGTGACTTCCTGCATGGTTAGAAGGTGAGGACTCAGTGAAATTTGTACAGTATCAGAATGGTTAGGGTAGAGCCTACACATGGATACATTTCCAGCGGTAGAGCGTCTGTACCGAATCACCCTCAGCAGATGATAGAAAACACTGATGCTCCCTGCACCTTTCAAATTATTTTGGTGAATATAGTAGAGAAGAACAAGATATTAAAGACAGCCAGAAAGAAAGGGCCACTGACCACAGAGGATGGAGGCCGGGGGCCTGATTCACAAAGGATGATGTGCCAAGCCCTGTGTCATCCACAAATTTTGGTGCAGCTGCACCAAAGCACTTTGGCACAACACAACACATCTCAAAACGGGCATGTGCATTTGCAACTGTTTTCACATTTTACTGCAACTTGTGCCAAAGGTTTGGCACAAGCCCAGTAAAATGGGTCCCTTTTGGACACAAAGTTGGCCTGGGGGAGAGCTGGTCTAACTTGCAGTGTCTGGTGCACTCAATTGAGAATTGTGATTGGTGCCAAATGTCTGCTACAATTCACCCCCCCCCCACATGTGCATCTGTTTGGTGCATCAGGGACTAGCGACAGATGCAACCATTCGTAAGTCGGGCCCTGGGTGTCCATATATTTGGATCTCAGTTTTGTGACCCCGTCATTTATAGTGCAATGGGCTTTTTGTTAAATACCATGCTGTACTGAGTATATTATACAGTTAGTATTGTAGCCCACATATAATATGTAACCCTGTGCAGATTTTGATTTATATCCTATGGTAAGATTTCTCCCTGGAGGAGAGGAGGGAGAGAGGGGACATGATAGAGACATACAAGTATCTTACAGGGAGAAACAGAGTGCAGGAAAACACTATTTTTAAGCGAAAAAGATGTTCCAGGACTAGAGAGCATGGGATGAAGTTGAAGGGAGGACGATTCAGAGGAAACATGAGAAAGAATTTCTTCACAGAACGGGTGGTGGACAAGTGGAACACCCTGCCAGAGGAAGTGGTGGGGCCTGAAACAATCACAGGATTTAAGAATGCATGGGATAGACATAAAGGAATTCTAGAGGTCAGGGGTAAGGGGAAACAGACTTCTAGGAAAACAAACTGAACTTATAAGCTCAAATGGGCAGACTGGGTGGGCCATAGGCCCTTATCTGCCGACACTGTCTATGTATCTATGTATCTATGTATCTATGTAAGAATGTTCCTTAATTATGTATTATTGCTCATCTGCCATGAATAACATTTTTAAGTGCTTACTTACAAATTTAATAAAAGTAAATACATTTGAAAAGCTATACTGTGTAAATTCCTTGCTGATGTAACAGGTAAGATATAATATCTTAGTGGCCCCACTACTGGATACTTGTCTGACACCACCCTCCTCATTTAGTGGTATTGATTGCAAAGTTTGTTTTCAGGGAGGGAATTGAACCGCAAACAACTCACCTTAAACTCACAGATATTTGGTTGCCTCCTGGTTGAGCTGGCTTCTTCAGGTGGGTGCAGGACTGAAAATCAATTAGGCAGTAAGGCATGACTAGGGAGTTGATTAACAGTTTGTTAATCACCCACTATGGGTGTATAATTGCATGAGGTGCAGCGGAGTGCCATATTGCCCTTAGAGGGTGATTTACTGACTGTTAATCTACTTCTGTGAGTGCCTCATTGCTATTATTAAAAAAAAAAACTAGTGTTATAAGTGTACCTTTTGAATGTTTTCCTCATTGAAGGGGAGACTCTAAATAAAATAGTTAATCCACCAACTGCTTAAGAATGGTGGTTCAGAATCAAAATGCATCATTCTAGTCATTTAGCATTGCTGGAGGCTGGAATGCTGACAGGGAGAATTCACATGACATTGGAACAGAGATTAATGTAAGGCTGTGGGAATGTCGACAGCAATCAGACTGGAGCATTTCACAGACCCTTTTTGTAATGGGGGTTAACACACATTTGACCCTGGATAACTGAATGTCCACAACTTATTTTGAAAGTCCAACCAGAGGTTTACCAATGTTCCACTCATGAGCATGTTACTACACCACTGTAGAAGCAGTACAAAAGCCACATTCAGATGTTCCACTCCATTTTGATTGCATTCACATCAGCTTCCCCATTTTGAAGAAATATCAGTGGAGTTTAAGGTACCATGAGGTTCAGAAGCAAACTTTAAGCAATAATGCACAAGACAGTGTGTGTGTCGTACTGGGAAAGCATCACACCTTGTGTGGCGGGGCACAAGGCAACAGACCAAGTTCATTTAACACCCAAGGAATTACTTTATCCCAGCATGAGACACATCCTGGAGTGCATTATTGCAATTGTACAATGGCTAGCTTCTATGCAGAGAAAAAAGAGAATAAAAAAATTTGTAAACATTGATTTTTAGTCTTTTTTTTGTCCGTGTAGGTGTATGTAAAGAAACAATCTCCTTTTCCCATGTGGACTGTAGGTAACGATGTGTGTTAATGCCCATGTGTGTGTCTTTCTCAGCCTCCTTCCTCCACCCCACACCAGCTTCTTGCTCTCGTTTCCCTGCAGCTCGGTCCTCCAGTCATTGTTTTTGAGTCAGTTTCAGTTAATTGAATGCTATTTTCTCTCACATTCTCTGCACTTCCGGTTCATGCTTGGTCCCTGCCTTTCTATGTCTGTCTCGCACCCCCTCCACACACCAGCTTCTTGTTCACTTTCCCCTGCAACTCAGTCACCTCCCCATTTGAATTTTAATGTCAGTCAATTGAATACTATTGTTTCTCACATCCCCCACACTCCCAGTTCATGCTTGGTCCCCGCCCTCCTGCCACTTTCTCACTCCTGTAGAGTGCAGCTCTGTTTCAGTGATTTGTAAGTTAAGCCAACAGGTAAGAGGTGTCAGGATGCACTTTTAAATTACATGGTTTTGTCAAGCCACAGTGAGTTACAGTTTGTTTCTGCTAAATTATGGGAAGTTCCAGGAGAACAGGAGTGAGTTTCTGTAAAGATGATTGGTCTTGCTGTAAACTTATTTGAGGGCCGTCTGCAAGCAGATTGCCAGTAGAGCGGGGGGAATGCTTTGAAGCCAATCACAGTGAAGGCATTTACTGTGTTAATTTTTTCCCCAATAAATAAGAAAATAAAAGTGATAGCAGTGATTTGGAGGAATGCCAGAGGGTTTTCTGTTATTTTTGCAGGTTGTGTACTTTGGGAATGAAGGCTTTGTAAGCAATAAATCATGACAGGGTATGGGGTTTTGGGGGATTAATCAACACTCCAGGTGCATTGTGAGGCACAGGGCCGCAGGCCAAGTGCCCTCACAGCACCTGGGGTGTTGATTACTCTCCAATAACCCCATACCCTGGAGTGGGTTATTGCACTTTTAGCATGGGGAAAGAATCATTATGATAATATGAACAGAAATGTGGTTTTAACAATGAAATAGACAATCTTTAGGATGTGTCTTTTTACCACACAAAGTAGTGCAGCAAGGGAGAATGACCGCGGGTGAGCTGATCTCTCTCTCTCTCTCTCTCTCTCTCAGTGCCACACGTCTGAAGTGCTTTACAGAAACCACCAAGAGAAAGTCAGGGAAGACTGCAGCATGAGACAGTAAGACACACTGAGAGTGACTCGTGCTGTCAGAGATTGGTGGTGGGGGGGGACTACGAACACAAACAGACTGTTTGGAGACTGTAGAGCATAGGAGGGAACAGCACATTCAGCTATTGATGCTGTCTCTTCCTCTGGTGCTGGCTGCATGTCAGTTGCATGGTCGCTCTGTCTGTCTGTCTGTCTGTCTGTCTGTCTCTCTCTCTCTCTCTCTCTCTCTCTCCTTCCCTCCATCCATCTGCTGAACTCACTGACACCAGGTGACAACACTGACAGTGAGTTGCACTGTCAGGAATCCTGCGGTGGGGACTAACACAGACAGGTTATTTGGAGGCTCTGGAGCATGGGTGGGAACAGAATATTCAGCCATTGATGATAGCTGTCCCTCCAGTGCTGCCTCTCGCTGTGTGGCTTTTCGCGTCCCTCTCTCTTGCTCTATCTCTCTCTCTCCATACATGGTTAAGCAAGCTGTGATGGTGGGAGAGTGTGTCTCTCAGTTCAGGCAGGGGGAAAACGGCAAGGAGCTTCACCTGGTTCTCTCTTTCTATTCCACCACTGCCACTCTCTCCATTTACATTTGGGAGGCACATGGACACATGGGACATTCACTCTCCTGGCTGCACAGAAATGCAACCAGAGACACTGTGGGTAACAAGTGCAGAGAGACTCTAGTCTCTCACTGGTGTCATCACAGATGGAGGGGATGCACACAGGACACGGTGTTTGGCAACAGTGGAGCATGGGGGAACACTTCAGTTAGATTCTGATTCTGTGTCTCCTGCCCATGCTGCCTGTTGCTCAGTCTCTCTCTCTCTCTCTCGCTATCACACTCCTTCCTCTGCTGCTGACCGGAGACACTGTGGGTAGCCTGAAAAGTTATGGTGTTCTGCTCCAAATGGAGTGACTCCAGAGCAGGGGGAGGTAACATTGCCATGAGGGATGGTAACAAACAGGCTGTCAGGAGACGTGTATGGTCTCCTTATGTAAAACTATCACCTGCTTTGGCATGCATTTAAATGGCTACCATTTGAAAATTATTTTCCACACACATAATGAGTGCAGGTCTGCCCAGGGATCTCTTGTCCATGCTGCTTCTCAGCAACTGTGCATTAATGGGGATTAATCAAATGTCAAGTGCTGCTTTTTAGTCCAACTAAACTGCAACTTCCTGGATGGTTCCGATCTAAGTAGCTAGCTCCACCTCCAGAACCTTCATTCAGTACCACCTGATTCAAGGCCCTTAAAGATATACTGGATGATCAAAATACAGGCCAGGTAGACTTAAGACCTATTGACTCCCTGGGGTACACACTCCCCATTTTTAAGCACTGATGTCCTCTGCAATGCCTCAAACCTCATATGCCATAACCTCCCCCTTTGGCTCAACTCTGAGACAGGTCATGCACTACCTTCCCCAATTGTGCACAAAGCAGAAATATGGCTATAAAACTAGCATCACATAGTAATACAAAGATTCATAAATCAAAAGGAATTGGGATCCTTTTTTGACTCTGAAGAATGCCCTTAAAAGGAAATGGGATCCTTTTTGACTCTGAAGATTGCTCTGGGAGCTCCCCCTCCCCGATAGCCCACCCTTCCCGATCTCAGGAACACCATGCCCAGGGACCTGGAGTGGCACATCAGGTCCAAATGTGGCAAACCAATATCAAAAAATACACAAGCCACTCACCCTTGGGGGCTATCAACACATGACACACTGTCACTAAACACATTTGAAGAACATTGTATCACATAGACTTGCATACCTTCCCTTTACCTTAGTTGAGGTATTAGCTTTCATTTTACCTTTTTCTATACTGCACTAAAAATGTGCGCTATTCATGAATGGGCATAAGGTATGTGTCTTTGGTACGTAACCCACCCGTGCAGCTCTTCACCCACGGATGGATGTGCAGTGGCCTTATTCACGACACCGGCCACCGCATGGCTTCCATCCATGGTCCACCCCCCCCCCCAGTGTGCAGGTGCATGGAGGGCTGTTCTGCGAACTGTGCGAGCATCCAATAGGATGCCCGGACCCAGTCCTCTACTGGCTCTCTTGTGCCCACTGGGAGCTTATGATGGCAGAAGGCACGCTGTGTGTCGGCTACACAGGGGCAGGCGGGTGCTGGGTCATCCACTTCCAGCCCACCTTCAGGTCCCCATGGGCTGGGGTGGCTTGTTGGGGGGTCTTCTGAGCCCCACCATCTTCACCACAGCTGGTGGCGGCATCCTGAGTGGGATGCATATCCCTAATGGCTGGGTGTTACCCAGCATAGCATGTCACTTTTGTGAATGGTGTGGAGTGCGGACACTCCCCCTGCACCATCCCCTGGCTTGGCCCCCTGCAGAGTTCCACAGCAGGTCGGGGGCTCAGGTACACATGGGACATATCTCTCATATGTGCATCCCACACGGGGAGGGGTGCATTGGCTGTGGAGTGCCTACGTGCTGGACTTAGGTGGCGTGTAGGCTGTTTTTCGATTAGTGCATAGCGTCAGATATCTGTGAACTAAATCTTTAAAAATTTCCCATGCACTCTTTTCCAGACTGCTTAATTCACTTTGCTTGTTCCTGCTGTAGGGCTTGCAGTGGCAAATGCAGGCATACACTACACAGTGTCTCCCCTACTCTGCAACATGATTTCATCAGTCTATCTCTATGAAACTACTATTAAATGTGGTGAAAATTAACTAACTAGAATGAAGATGTACAATTCTTTAATGATTTTGAACATTTTTCTTTTTTTTAACTTTTTATTTGTTGTATTTTCTTCTATGCATAAAAACACATTACAATCCAAACACATATTTCGAAGCATAACAGTATTTGCATACCAATCACAAAGCACATTACAAAGTATTCTGACTATGTGTTCTAAAGGTGCAGCATAGGAGGATGTACATTAAGTTTATATAAACCAATATAATGTTCAGACATGTCAGGAGCTATTCTGCAGCCAATGTCCCAAAGTCAGAATCATTGGTACTATGCAAAATTAAACAAGCAGCTGACCTAAAACAATTTTTTTTACATAAAAGGAGCTCTCTTTCTGCCAAATGTCCTTTCTCTGTATGTGTGTGAGCGAACGAGAGAGAGAGCGAGAGATGGAAATGGCACAGAAATGTGTACAGAGCAAAAAGGTTTTGATATCCAGCATCTCTGATTGGCTGCTGCAGATCACGTGGCTTGCCAACAACTTGGACAAGCTCAGTGCATATCTCCAAACCATCCCTGATTTTGCCTCAAAATTTTATTCTGTCTCTCCTAAAAATTGTGTTTCTGTGACCAAATAGTAGGGGTTGTAAGCATAAAATAATGTCAAACACTAAAGTTACAGATTTGTTCTTCTGTAGAAAATGCATTTTACACTAAGCCCCTTATTCTACCAGGTTCCCGACTAGATATCACCAATTTTGAAGATGTGTCCCTGATTTTGGTCCTTTGTCCCTGATCTTTTTAAGCCTGGTCCCTGATTTATGAGGCAGGAGGTTAAGAGGTATGGCTCAGTGTGTTCTCTTTGTAAAAGTGCTGTGTCATGATGTCAAAGTGCCAAAATGCTGAAGGGAAAATTAGTTTCTTTGGACCTGACTCGCCTGTGCCCAAAATGTTGGATTTTGGAAAGCTCACCAAATGCGAAATCTGCAATGACTCACCCTTCGGTAGAAATAACCCATGAGCACTATCTCTTCTGATGCTGCTGTTTTCATTATCTCCCTCTCCAGAACTTCAGCCATCTCTACCATTTGATCTGCCCTGTGGATTCCCACACTTTCATCACCTATACTGAAAGTGACTCTTACCCTTATCCCCACTTTGACTACTGTATCTTCTGACACACTGAAATCTTCCCTCATAAGCACTGCAACCCCCCCCCCCCCCAGTTCTCCTTGTTCTTCCTGAAGAAATAGTATCCTAGAATGTTTAGGACCCAGCGGTTTCCAGATCAGCCCAAGTATCAGTAATGGCCACTATGTTTATTTCCTTTGCAGCCATCACTGCCTGACCTCAATCCATCTTGTTGCACAGTCTTCCTGGGACTGTCTTTTAAGGGGGAAAAAACCCTTTTGGCATATACTGTATGTGGAAAAAACTTGCAAGTCTAAGGTTTCTCCACATGCAGGGTATTTTCCATCACTGAGCCATTTGCAACCGGCTCTGCAATTTACAGCATCATAGGGCTTTTTTTTTGGCATAGCAGTGCCAAAACGCTATGCCTGGTAGTGCCAGGTGTAGCCTCCCCTGCCAGAGGGAAACAAGGACCATCCATCCAAGTCCTACACTGACCTCCAAAGTGGAAACCTGGCCCCAGGTATGCCCCCATCGCACATACTATAGAACGTGTCCAACAAGGTTGTCCTGGGTGTCACTAGGGCTAGTTGTAGCCCTACAGTTGCACAGCGGCCCTTGCAGAAAACATGAAATGCTACCGTGAAGAAATTTTTGTTTCCACACCAACAGCTGTGTAGTGGGACTTGGTCCCAAAATCTTTTGAAAATCTGTCTGTGGTGTTTTTTTATAACACCTTTCATTTGTACTCCCCCTTCAAAGATTCCTTCCTTTTATCCCATGTGCTTTATTTCTTGCTTCCACCATTTTATCCCCATTCACCTAGTGGTCCCTATCATCCTGCTTGTTTGTGGGTCAACTAGAGTCTCCCATTATGGTTCTTGTGCCCTGTTGCAGCTCTCCCCCTCATATAGTTTAAACTTCTTCCATGAAAATACCTAACTTCTGCCACAGTGCAGACAAGTCCCTTCCAAACTGCCTGTTATCATCCTAGAAGGAGTCTCAGTCTCCACCAAACCTGGACTTCTTGGTGGAGGGTGGGGTCAAAAGGCATGGATGAAGACATAAATGCATACTGCACTTGCATCCAGGCAACCTTGCTGCTATTTTCAGATGTTGCATCCTTTTATGACACAAAGTCATGATCTTTTTGCATCCAGTTTGGATGCATTTGTGTCTGTTTTTGGATGCAAACTTCACGTGTTGCAGACCATCTAGCAGGTTTGGATGCATTTCTGTTTTGAAAAGATTACTCTTGGGAAGATTCTTTTGAAAATCCTACTTCTCTTCTCCACAACAGCCCTTTAATGATGTGTTAAATTCAAGAATCCTAGCCTTTCTACTCTTTCCAGCACACTGTCTCTAAGAAGACTGACGTCTTCAACTTCTCGTAGCCTGCTACCTAGCTTTCTGAACATTTTGTTAATCTGATCTATGCTGCAGTGCACCAGATCTTTATTTCCTAGGTGAATGTCAACATCCAGCTTCCCCTCTCCACCTTAGTCAACCTCTCTAGTGATTAAAGTACCTTTACAGATGTCTCCCAAGGGAGGCATACATACTGTATGCTGGATCTTCCCGCATGCTGAGCCATTAACCAGCCTTCCTGTTTCTCTGATTATAGAATCCCCAATCACTCACCTTATTGCTGCCATTCCTTATTCCCTCCCTAACTGTTTTATCACTCCTGGATGGATCCCCTTCCTGGGAGCATTGACTGCACCTGTGAGGTTGGTGCTGTTATCTCACACTTACTCTGCCAGACTAGTTAACTGGTTCCCAGTGTGCACTTAGTGGACAGTGTTATGAAGGGGCTCAGATCACTAAAGGTGGACAAGTTCCCAGGAATTGATGGCATGCACCCCAGAGTGCTGAGTGAATTGGCAGCTGAACTTGAGGGCTGACTGATGTAACTGTTTAGCAGTTCATTAAATATGAGGTGGTGCTGCAGGAGTGGAGAACTACATATATGATATCACTGCATAATAGCGGGTCTAGGGACAACCTTGGGAACTACAGGTCTGTTAGTTTGACAACTGTAGAGAGCAAACTGATGGAGACTATCCTGAAAGAATGGTTGTTTGAATTCCTTGAGGTTAAACAACTCCAAGATGAGAGACAGCATGGTCTTATGGGCAGGGAGGTCATGCCAGCCCAACTTGATCAACTTCTTTGACTGGGTGAGAAAGGTGGCTGACAGGGGGCAGGCAGTAGACATACTTGGCCTGATTTTGAAAACTTGGAGCAAGCTGCTCCGAAGGCAGCTTGCGCCAATCGCCAGTGTACCATGGACCCTGCTCCCGATTCTCAATTGGACAGGGTCCAAGTGGCAAAGTCATGTGGCTTGCAGCAACTGTAGTGGTGCATCAAACAGAAGACACACCTAGACAGGTTTCCTCAAACCGTGGGGAGTCGTGCGACAATGTCCTCAAGAAGTCCCTAGTAGTTTAATGGCCCTACCCAAGCCCCGATCACTGGTTATAGTCATTAAAAATTCCCTGGTAGTCTGGTGGCCCCCCAAGCTCCAATCATCCGTTATACTTATTACAAAATCCCTGGTTGTCTAGTGCCCCCCAAGCCCTGATCACCCATTATGTTTACTAAAAATATCTGACAGTCTAGTGGTCCCCCCAAGCCCCGATTGCATGTTATAAAAATTAAAATACCCCTGCTGGTCTAGTGGACAACTCCGTCCTGATCCCCCATTAAATGTAATTGCAAAGTACCTGGTAGTCTAGTGTATCCTCCACCCTGCAGTGCCCTCCCACCCCACTCCCCCCATCCCATAACCGAGACAGTGACTGGCACAGCCCACCACTCATCATCATGGCCAGCCACCGACTGAGCTCTGAATGAGTGAGTACTGTATGTAGTACGCGCTCAGTGATTGTCAGCAGCTGTCAATCACTGACCATGTACTATATACAGTATGAGCTATTTCAGAGCTCAGTCAGTGGCTGGCTATGTTGGTGAGTCATGGGCTGTGCCAGTCGCTGGCTAGTTTATGGGATGGGGGGAGCAGAGTGTTAGGCACTGTGGGGTAGAGGGTCCACTAGACCCCCAGATATTTCGCAATTGCAATTAATGGGGAATCAGGGCTGGAGCTGTCCACTAGACCACCAGGGGTATCTTAATTTTTATAACATGTGATCAGGGCTTGGGGAGGGGTCACTAATCTACCAGGGATTTTTTTATAATTATAATGAGTGATTGGGGCTTTGGGGGGGGCACTAGACTACCAGGGAATTTTTTAATAACTATAAAGTGCGATCAGGGCTTGGAGGGAGGGGCAGTAGACTACCAAGGATTTTTTAATAAATATAACGAGTGATCAAGGCTGGAGTGGGGCACCATGGCACATTGTTGTGTGTAATTAACCAGAGGTTGAATTTTTATTCTTAGACCAGCATTGGCTGGTCTAAGGGCACTTAGAAATTCACTTTCTGGGTGAGTTTCGTAAATCCCAATTGACATGCTTTGGCAGCCTGTGTCTGCCACAAGTCTCTAGCACTTTGCTGCAGCCCATTTTGTGGTGCACAGGTAGTGCATGCCCTGTTTGGTAAAGGCAGCCTGCGGGCAACACAGGCTGCCTTTGTGAATTGCTCCCAGCTCATCTTTTGGAGCACGGGGCACTTTGCACCATTCCTTGTGGCACAAGCCCCTTGCCCTGCACTGGGAGCTTTAAGAATCAGGCTCACTGTACTTAGATTTCAGACGCTGATCAAAAAGTTAGAGAACAGGTGGCCTGCTTGTGCAGCTGTAGCTTTAATACTTGTGTCGCCGATGACCTGACATCAAAAGTGAACTTGGGATGTTGAAAGGCCAGTTGAAGGGAGGAGGATCGAGCATCCATAGGGTTGATATCCTCCTCTGAGGGGGGGTGGGCAGAGATCAGTGCTGACCTTGCCATATTGGCAGCTGGGTGAAAGGCAGCCTGGTCAAACACGCATGATGGGGCATGGCAGACATTGACATACGTTGCACAGGAGTGCGTGACATGCATCATGATGCCACTGCATGTCATACCTCCCAGGGAACAGTGCAAGGAGGAAAAGCCGGTGGCAGTATGGAGTCGAGCATCCACAGAAACTGCACCTGACCAGCTGGGCTTGCAGCTGTAACTAGATCCATTACATGACGGGGGTTGGGGAACTCCACTGACCCTGCCGGGGGGCAAGCCTTGGGGGATGATTGCAACAGTAAGTCCCAGTGGATGTTAAGGTGATGGGGCTGGTGTACACTGCAAATAGGGGTGAACCAGGGAAGGAAAGAAAATAGAAGTTAAAAAATAAGTTGGAGGAATTAGGGGTGGGAAGCAAAATGTCCAGATGGGTGGCAAATTGGCTCGGCAGAAGGACCCAAAGGATGGTGGTAGAGGGAGCGATTAGGGTTGAGGAATGTTACCAATGGGATTCCGCAGGAGTCAGTGTTTGGACCTGTTTTTCTCTGTGTTTCTTAATGACATAGAGGATGGCATTAGTGGCATTATTTGCTTCTTTGTGGATGATAACAAACTCTTTGAGAGGTTGGAGACTGAGGAAGGAGTCAGTGACCTTAAAGAGGACATCACCAGGCTGGAAAAATGATCTGGTTTCTGGCAACTGCTGTTCAGTGTTAAAACGTCTGATGTCCTGCACACTGGCAGCAAGAACTTGACAGCTGAATACAGAGTGGATGGTAAAGGTCAAGGTATCTGAGGAGGAAAAGGATTTAGGGATAGCTATAACCAGCAGTCTACACAATGCACAGAGGCAGCACCAAAAGGCAGACAGGATGTTGGAGTGCATATCTTGGGGAGTTCACAGACATAAGGAAGGAGATGATCATGCCTCTGTAGAGATACATGGTGCTTCCACCCCTGGATTATTGTGTGCTGCATAGGACTCTTTATCTGTGGAAGGACATAAATCAACTCAAGGCAGAACAGAGCAGGGCCACAAACAAATTTGGGATCAGTAGGATAGCCCGTATCAAGACAGGTTGGGAAGCCTTAATATATTCATGTTGGAAGATAGAAGGGAAAATGTAGAAGCAAAGTTGATCTTTAGACTCTCTTTAGTTTGAGAGAGACTGGGGACACCAAGTAGTCCTAGTTACAAACAGAAGACATGTTCAAAAAGGAGGTCAGGAGACATTCCTTTATGGAGGGGTGGTGTTGTGTTAGAAGGAACTGCCAGCAGAGGTTATCAAGCAGAAGACAGTCAGTGGATTCAAGAGGAGATGGGACAAAGTAAATGGGATGGTGAGAGTTAAAGCAGAGGGGGAGAACCCACTGTAAACAATTATACAAGGGGCTACATTGGGCAGACTTTATTGACTTCTTCTTCTGGCATATTCGTATGTTTGTATGTTTATATGCACTCCTGGGAACAATATCCTTCTTGAACTAACCCACCTTTCTCTGTACTCACCACCTGTCTTCCCACTCCACTATAACCCATCTCCCAGAGTGAACCCTTGGAGGCCTCTGTCATAATGGAGAAGCAGCTTCCCAAGTTATGTGCGTATGGTCTCCCATCAGGCACTGAAACACAGCTCTGAGGTTGACAACCTGCGCCATAAGGACTTCAAATCTTCTACACACCTGGCATATCCATCTGTTAGAGTGCTGTTTGGAAATTGACTGTGCCGCAATCCCCGATTACCTCGCCCACCCTCTTACTTCCTGAATATGATAACGGTAACCGCTGTATAGACTGATCAATTACAGAAACCTTTGAGTAGTGTTTCCTTCCCCTTGTCTTCTCTTCTTAAGTCCCTCTTGGAACTTAATCCCAGACTTATTTTAGTGGCACTTTTCGAGTGGCTCACTCATTACCACTTAACTCACTGTTGCTTATGCCCTTTAATACTGTGTTGTGTTCCCCTTCTTCCTGTCTCTGTGAGCCTGTAAAATGCCTCTTTACACCCCCCTCTGTTTGGATCTGAACTTGGTGCTGTTATTTTCAGTTGTATTACCTCTGTTCGGATCTGTGATGGGTTCTGTCATTTTCAACTGTATGCCTCCTATTCGGAGATTTGCTGGATCCTGTCATATTTAGTTGCATTTCCTCTGTATGGACCTGTGGTGGGTCATGTAATGTTTAGTGTGTTCATTTGTGACATAGGGGAAGGCATTAAGGTCAAGGTCTGCCTCTTTGCAGACAAGAGAAAGATCTACACAAGCACTGACATGAAGGAAGGGATAAGGGAAGTCAGGGAGGATCTGGGCCGGTTTGAAAGCTGGCCAAAAATCTAGCAGCTTCACTTAACACTAAAAATGAAAGGGGATGCATTCTGGGAAAAGAAACCCAAGTGTGAAATGGGACAGGGGTGGCAGACAGGTCTGGAAAATACCATGGAGGAAAAGGACCTGGTGTCATGATTTAAGAGAGCCTAAAAATCGCAGCACACTGAAACAGAGTTGCAAGAAAGGCAAACAGAATGGGACGTATAGGGAGGGGGATTAGCAGCAGATGTTGGGAGCTGATTCTCCCACTGTACAGGTCATTGGTGAGACCATATCTGGAGTACTGCACAAGCTACTGGAGTCCACAACTGAGGAAAGACTGTGAGAAAGTGGAAGCAGTATAACACAGGGCAACTAAGATGGTTTAGGGACAAGAGGGTGAGTCATATGAGGAAAGACTTCAGACCATGGTCATTTACGCCCTTAAGAAGAGAAGGGAAAGGGTTGACATGATCAAAATGTTCAAGTACCTGTATGGAATAATAAGGGTGGATGCCAAGGAACTCTTCTGTTTGAGCTCAAATACAGGGATGAAGGGGAACTCACTTAAGCTTGAAGGTCGGAGATTCAAGGCGGATGTCCACAAGCACTTTTTCACAGAAAGAGTACCAGACAAGTAGAACAAGCTGCTGGATGAAGTGGTAAAGGTCAGATTGGTAAGCAGTTTCAAGCAGAGATGGGACAGACATATGGGATGAGTCAGAGGAGGGGGCAGTAATTAAGGTGTGGGATGGCCACTAGACTAGTGCAGTGTAGTAAGGTAGGGTGGGCAGATGGTATGGGGCAATAGGCCTTTTTCTGCCATATTGTTTATTCATCTACTGTATATATCTATTCAGGCATGCATAAATCTTGAAATATTCCCAAACTGTTGCCTGTCAAATCATCTCTGCCTCAACTATTTCTTGAAGGATAACATTGCCACATTCAATAATTGGCAGTAGTACCCTCAGTGGAATTGTTTTTCTTATTCAAATGTAATACATTTTTTAGACCATAAGAAGCACCTAATTTACAATTAATACACTTGGTTACATTGTGTATGTGTTTCTTAAAGTAAGCCAAGCAGCATTAACCTTTTTGTTGCCAGGGGTATTTCATAACCAGGAAATTTTTGCACTATATTATTTAGAATTAAAATAATCTCCCGTCATGGAAAAGTAGGCAAACCATGAATGTTTTTTATTGGCTGACTCTGACCTTTTAATAGGTAGAATGTTTTGTTGATATCTGGTCATGTGACCCTGAAACACTGCCAGAAATGTAAACAAAATGCTATTTCTACTCAAAAAATGTTGCAGAAAAGACTCCAGAAAACTTATTATTTAACGGAAAATCATGGAAAGGTATATGTTGCTGAACCTCTCTATGTATGTACTATATACACAACAAAAACATATTTTATATACATGCATACATACATACATAATAGAGTCAGCAGATAAGGACCTGCAAGGCCCACCTAGTCTGCCCAGTATCACCCCTTTACTGAGCCCCTCTTCGCCCCCCCTCAGACCTTACCCGTGCCTCCTTCGCTCCCAGTATACCCATGTGCTTATCTCATGGGTGCTTGAAACCCAAGACTGTTTCTGCCACACTACCTTTTCCAGCAGGTCTTTCCAAGCATCTACCACTCTGTCCATGAAATAGTACTTCTTTGCACCACCCTTAAACTGTTCACCCTCCACCTTCATACTGTTTCCCCTGATTTTTGAACATCCTTTCATTTTAAATAGGTCCCCCCAGTGTTCCGTTTATACCTTTTAGATATTTGAATATCTCGATCATATCCCACCTCTTATTTTCCATTGTGCACATATCCAGCTCCCTCAGCTGTTTTTCATATGCCTCTACCTGCATCTTCTGTATCAGCTGAGTAGCACTCCTCTGGACCACCTCCACCCTCTCTGTATCCCTCTTCAGGTGCGGTCTCCAGAACTGTACACAGAACTCCAGATGAGGTCTGACCAGGGCCACATACAGTGGCATGATGACTTTCCTTCCTTTACCAGCCATGCCAAGACTTATACATCCCAACATTCTCCTTGTCCTCTCCACCATGGCCTGGCACTGACTTGCCACCTTCAGATCAGTTGAGATGATGACACTCAAGTCCCTCTGTTGTTCCACTACTGTTATTTCCATCCTGTTATCTTTTACTTTGCTCATGGATTTCCATGCCCCATATGCATAACTTTGCATTTACCTGCATTGAAGTCAAGTTTCCAAGCCTTGGACCACCTCTGTAGTCTATCAAGGTTCTACCTCATTCTCTCAACCCCTCCTGGCATTTCCACTGTATTACATAACTTGGTATAATTGGCAAACAAACACACCCTACCCTTCAGCAATGTCTCCAATGAAAATGTTCAAAAGTACTGGTCCCAGAACCAACTCCTGCGGCACCCTGCTCATTACTCTCCCCTCCTCAGAAAGCACCCCATTTACCATCACCCTTTGGGTTCTATCTTAGAGCCAGTTATCCGCCCACTTTGTCATGGCTGGCCCCACACCTGGGCCACCCATCTTGTTTAGCAATCTTTTGCAAGGAACAGTGTCAAAAGCCTTCCTGAAGTCTAGATAGGCCACATTCACTGCCCCTCCCCTGTCCACCACTTATATCGAGATAGGCCACATCCAGTTGAAACACGTTACAGCAGTGGTACTCTATTTAATTTCTAACAAATAAAAGGTGAAAAAATGACCATGATTTTGTTCACCCCTGCCCCTTACCCGCCCCCACCTGGTATGTAGCTCTTCCCCCCATTGTAAATATTTGTAAATAGTTTTGTTGCTTACCTCTTTTTAATACATTTGTTTTGTTATGACAACTGTGGTGGTCTCTGATTTGCAGTGGGCTACAGGTGCTCAGCTGCAGTGGTGTGCATGGCATCAGGGGTGGTGCACGCATGGATGTGTGTGTGTGTCCGGAAGGGAACCGCCTGTGGTGTGGGCGGGGGAATCAGTCACTGTCTGTGGTTTGTGTGTTGTTCTCTGTGCACTGGATGCCTGTGTGCAGTGGTCCACGGTGCATGCACTGTGTGCATGGCACCCCTGTCAGACCATCCATGACCTGTGCAGCTGACACCCTTGCATGTCTGTGATATGCACGGTCTGCTGGCATGTCAGTGGTGGCTGTCCATGCTGGACAACCACTGTACCCGGCACAATGCCAGGTTGCCTCCCATCACCAGTATGGTGCACTTCTGCCTCCGGTGGCACTGTGGCCTCCACTGTTGTTGCCTCCCCTCCATGCTGGGTGGGCTGCAGGGGGCTGGACAGTCACATGTATTGACGCTGCTCCCTTGTCCTAGGTGGACAGCAAATTCTGGCCATAGAGAGGGGACTGCAGGAGTTGTTGCAGTTGGTGAGGGTGTCCCTGGAGATCATCCAGAGAATGGACCGGCACGGGGTCAGGAGGCGGACGACACGTCGGCACCACATGGATGATGAGTGGGGAGGACGATAGGCCATCCATGCCCCTGGAAGCTTGACTTCAATGCAGGTAAATGCAAAGTTATGCATATGGGGCATGGAAATCCTTGAGCAAAGTATAAGATAACAGGGTGGAAATAACATTCAGCCATGTGCCACGCCCCGGTGATGGTGTGCATCCACCCACAGTGACTGCATCCACAAGACCTGCCTACCCAGGCACCCACAGCCATGTGGACCACTGCACACACCCACCGCCCATGTCCCGCACAGCACCACCGTGGCCGTACAATGACTTGGCTATGCGGTGTGAAGGCAGTGGCACAGCCATGTACCTGGTGCATGCATGGACCACCACTGATGCACTCCCAGACATGCAGTGCCACTGGACAGTGCTGACTGTAACAAGTTGCGTGCATGGCAGTGGTGTCAATGGATGGTGGCCATGCCCCGCTGCCCGCCCTGTTACACAGCATGCAATAGTAATCATGGATGTAAGGCACTCACCATCATCAGTCTGGTCCCTGCACCTCTGTGGACCTTCATCCCTCCCGGCCTGCTGGTCCTCCTGGTGGCGCCTCCTCTATCTCACCTTCCTGTGCTCCTCTGGGCCTGAGGTGCAAACATGGAGAGAGGAATATCAGTACAATCTGGTAGCAAAGTCCCCCCACCCCCATGTGTGTGCAATCCCACACAGCCATATCCATCCACTCTCCACCCAATACCACCACCACCATGGCCAACACTGGACAGCCCCCGCATGTGCCATACACATGCAACCGTGATACCTTTATGGACGTTAACAGTGTATGGATGGGGCACCTACCTGGCCGTGGCACCATGCCTCTCCTGGCGTGTCCCTGCAGGTGGGCAGGCATGTTCAGGTCCCTGCGCTGGAGGTCCCCGTACCTGTGGTGACACTGCTCAGCTGTGTGCCCAATTCCCGTGGCCTCCTCCAGCGCAACCGCCACCTTCTCCCACACTGCACTCCTGGCCCTGTCCAGGGGTGCATCACCATATAGTGCCCCAGCATAGGTCTCTACAATGGCCACCAAATTGGCCAATTCAACCTGGCTCCACATAGCAGCCCTTCTCCGTGCCATCTCAACAGATAGTTAGAGTCAAAATGGCGCCCGGCAGCGCGGTCCGCCACATGCAGATGCTGCGTGGTACAGTGCTGCCATTCCCTATCGCACTGTCACCGGACAGCACTATAGTGGTGCACCCATGCGGACGCATGGCACCTAGGAGGCAAAGGTCGGGCACAGGGTCAAGGGTCTCTCGCATACAGATAGCCACAGTGCGATTAGAACCCAATGCATGTAGCGTGATTTGGTGCCTGTGTGCCACCTCCTGTAGTGGCCTACAGTGCTGTGGCCCCAGTGCGCCTATGGTGCCCCAGTGCCACAGCGCCATATATGTGAACAGTGCAGTAGCACCACTGGCACAATGGTGGCCATGCCCTGCATTGCCTCCCACGCACAGTACATCAGCAGCGCGGCAGGCATCTGTGTCATCACCCCAGGCATGCGCAGTTCGGTATGTACTGCACATGTCACAGAACTGCGCCCTTGCCTGAGCACGTCAAACACAATTGTGCAAAGCGCAATAGCGTGATATTCAGCCAGCATATGCAAATCAGCTAATCATCCATTCAATGGTGCAGACACTGCATTTGCATTCACTTAAAAATGCGACTCACCTCATTTTCATGCGTTGCGCTATAAAAATGCGACATTGGGCTGCACTGGCCATAGTCGGTTACTGCAGTCTATTGTGGTGAGTTGCATGCTGCTTGGGAGTGTGGACTGTGGTGTGTGGGACATGCATGGGACTGCACAGTCACAGGTAACACCTGTCATTCTCACAGGATGAATAATGAGCGATCATGAGGTGGAGGAAGAGGAACAGAGACGTGGGTGGAAGAGGAGGCCTAACTTCACCAAGGCAGAAACAGATGCCCTGTTTGAGGCCTACCTCAACCAGGAGCCACTGCTCAGTGGATGCCAGGGAACGCCACAGGCCCATGCTGCTGCATGGGAAGAGGTGGCGCGTGCTGTCAACCTGCATGGCAGCCACCAGCAGTCCATGCAGGAGTGCAAAAAGAAGATGGGCACGGACAGGCGGAGGATTAAGGAGACGGTGGCTGCCATCAGGGCAGCACAGTCTGCGACTGGTGGACAGCCGGACATGCAATGCCTGACCCCACAAGAAGAGTGGGTTGCTGGCAGCATGCAGCGTTGTGCCATCGAGGGTGTTCCTGGTGGTGGTTTCCAGATGGGTGGTAGCCCGTCATTGCATGGTAGGTCCTGGTCTGTCAATGGGGGGGACAGGGTAGGGCAGATACATTAATGCTACTGTTTTCCCTTGTAGCTCCTGAGCATCTACATGGGTCAGCGGTGGTGGGCTTGTCCACTGAGGGTGGCAGCATGGAGATAGAGGAGGGCCCATCCACCTCCACAGGCATACGAGGGTCAGGAAGACAGTGGGCCCACCTGGACATCTGGACTGATGTTGGTGGAGCAGGTGCAGAGGATGCCCTGCCCATGTCCCAGCATGCCAGCGTCCATGGATGCCAGCATGCTGAGACTCGGGCTGGTGCCGGATCCGTCACTTATGATGCAGCTAACTTCATGGGCAGTGATACGTGTGGGCCACAGGATGGCCACACAGCAGGTGACATCATGGGCATGGCTGTGGGTGGTGCCACCGTGGAGGCTTGCGTGACATCACAGTCCCAGTCTGTGCCTGTCTGCACCAGTGAGGCAGCACTGGTGTGTATCCAGGACAGTGGGGCTGTTGCAGCCACTGTGATATCACCGTTGAGCCCTGGAGAGCAGCAGCCAGAGGGGCAGTGTCAGCAGTCGGCCAATGGCATGGGGGTACAGTGTCAGGGGGCAGCGTCAGTGCACCACCTGTGGACATGCCCAGGCCTGGCCCTGGTGTGCAGCACCCACCCTCAAGGGGTGCTGACCATCAGGGCCGCTCACACCATGAGGGACAGCATGCTGATCAGGCAGATGACCTCTTCTATGAGCACACCCACATACACCAAGCATCAGTCAATCAGCAGGTGCGGCTTGTGACGGTGGTGGATGCACTCAGTGTGGCTCTGCACCAGGCAGAGGAGCAGCGCAGCAGAGACACTGCTCTGCTCCTGGCAGGGATGGACCGGATGCAGGAGGATGTGACTGCTGCCACTGACAGGCAGACACAGGCAATCACAGCTGTCATGGCCACAATGGGCACACTGTTATTTGCCCATGCATTGCAGACACCATGCAGTGCAATGTCCACCCCTGTTCCCCGGCGTCATGCGACACCCTCCTTTCGGCTAACTGGCCCGCTGTAGGTATCCCGAGCACGCTTTGGTGCAGGTATGTTCGTGCGCTGCAGACCGCTGCATGAGCACGGTCGCGTTCACACAGTCGAACCCCTGGTGGACCGTCGGTGCCACCCCATGAGGCCATTGGTCAGCCTGTCACTGCTGGTGGGTCTCGGTGGGGCCGCCCACGGAGCCATGGCACTGTGGCGTGTGACTGACCTGTCTCCTAGCATGGCTACTGTCTGATGCTGCCCTTTGTGCATCGTGTTGATCAACATGCAATGCACGGTCGGGTACCCGGCCCTGCATGCATGCACACGTTCCATCTGCACACCCTCCCGGCTGCTGTCCACTATGGCGTGTGCATGATGATGCCTGCGTTGCACTGTCCATCACTGTGCAATGGTGCCAAGCATCTGACACGCGCACAATGACAGGCACTGGGCGCGGTGGTCTGTGGACGTGTGTGTGGCTAGGGGTGGTGGTCAGGGTCGGCGTGCCTCCTACCCTTTGTGCATGTCTTGTGAGGAATGTGTGTGTGTGTGTGTGACCGTGTGCCATGTTAGATCTTGCCCATCCCTGATGGTGTGTGCGGTTCCATGCTTTGCCAATTCCCTTAATGACATGCCCCCCTGGTGTTTGTCCATGCATGTTTGTGGGTTGTGCCTTTGCCACTGGTGGTTGCACATGGCCCCATGACTTACCTGGGTTAGTTGAAGTGCTCCTCTGTGATGGTGTCCAGGTGCAGCTGTGCCATCCTGATCAGTCGGGGGTCCCTTTAACCAAGGGGGGGCTGCCCATCACCATCTTCACCAGCGTCCTCAACGTCCCGATTATTGTCCCCCTCTTCAACCTGTACAGCTATCCCACAGTCGTTGACCATGTTTTGCAGGATGCAACAGGCCAGGAATAGCCTGCAGGCCTTTGAGGGGCTGTACTGTAGGGCACCGCCAGACGTGTCCAGGCAACAGAAACGTGCCTTCAGCATCCCGAACACCCACACGATGACATTGTGTGTGGTGGCATGTGCCTCATTGTAGCATTGCTGTGATGGGGTCACGGGCTGCCGGTATGGTGTGAGCAGCCAGGACGGAGTGGGATCCACTGTCACCTGTGTGTAGAGGGTGGACGATAGTTTGGTGATCAGCGTCGCCCTACCTTGGGCCATCTAGGCCAGTACCCATGTCACCTCTGACTATGCTCCTCCCAAGCTCCATGTCTTTCTGCGTGCTTTGCATACTCACCCACTAGGTGGCCAGTGGGGATGTCCCACTCTCGAACCTGTGGCACAGTGCTGACTGGTGCCAGATGAAGGCATTATGTGCTCCTCCAGGGTGCGTGGCACAGACATTGATTATGCGCCTCCTGGCATCGCACACCACCTGGCAGTTGATGCTTGCATACCTCTTCTGATTCATGTATGCGCCCTTGAGGCCAGGTGGTGTGCGGATGGTCACATGGGTGAAGTCTATTGCCCCGAGCACGCCAGGCATACGTGCTACCCTGTGGAACTCCTGTATGTTTGCTGTGCATTCTGCCAGTGTGCTGGGGAAATGGATGTACTCCGCAGCATGTGGCAGCAGTGCGCTGAGGAATTGGGTGAGGTGGCATGATGTGGCCGACTGGGTTATGCCTGTCATGTCTCCTGTTGGTCTCTGGAAGGTACCCGTGGTGAGCAGGCACATGCAAGCTGTCACTTTGGTCTCCACTGACAGAGCATGGCTCCGTCGTGTGGGTGCCTGCATCACATCACTGCACAGTTCACTGAGCCACCTCAGAATTGCCTGGTTCAGGTGGTACCGGCCCACGATCTCAGTATCAGTCTACGGCTCGAAGCTGATGCAGGCTCGGTACTGCCTGTTGGGGGCATACCGCCGATGGGCCCTTCCACTGCTGCACCCCCCTGCTGCCTGCCTTCTCACCCCCTCATAACTGCCTCCATCTGGATGGTGGCACTGGCCAGTCCCTGGCTTGTGTTACCCCCCCTGGCAGCTGTTTCTGTGTTCCCCCCACTGTCCTTGCTGCTACTTCCCCTGCACTGGGAACACCTCCCTGTAGTGGCCTCAGTGCTGTGTGGCACTTCCCCCTTTTGGACTGCACTGTGGCAGAGGCTCCCCACACCTTCTCTATTCCTGGAGGTTCCAGGTGCTCTGTCTCTGTCCTGCCCTGTCCTGCTCCCAGTGTTTGGTGCCTGTGTGACTGCCTATGGTTCAGCAACATGTGCCTTCCTTGTAGTGTTCTTGCGCCTCTCTCTTGTTCCTTTTTATTTTGGCTCATTTCCGCTATCGCGCAACTTCCGCTTGCTCCCCTATTGCACATGGTGCATGTTGTTGAATATAGCACTGCGCCATTTATGCATGGTTCCTCCCCCCTTCAGTTGCGCATGCATTCATTATCATTGCGCTCTTGCACAGTGTGATTTTGGGGGGTGCATCTGCCTCCCACTGAATATCGCAGAATGTCGCATTTTCTGACTTGCGCTGGCGCATCCCTATTGCGCATGGCGCAACCCTTTTGAATATCTGGGCCATTGTATATTTATTAAAAAGTAGATAAAATGATCCATTTCTAAGTTGGTCTCTGCTACACCTAAACAAATATATGCAACTGTGCAGGATAATCTAAATAAATATAGTGCTAAAGAGGGAAACTGAAAATACTATAAGTACAGTATGCATTTCATTCCAATTGATGGTGTCACAATCAGTTACTCAGTAGTTCTGGAGCTCTAATACAACAAAGTACAGACCAACCACTACAAAACTATGCATTGTTAAATTCTGCAGAGTGCATCCAGTCCAGAGGTACCACCCTTATGTATCTTTACCACAGATGTCTGGCAGAGATAGACCCTAAGCACATAAGGTGCTAAATTTAGTCTGCAGAGGTTGGAACCATAATGGAAAATGCACAACATTGCTTCTCTGATGTGTAGGAATCCAGAGCATCATGTTTCTATAGGGAAAGTATATACTGACTACAGAAAATATTGGTTTTAAACATGGATAACAATTGCCCACTACCCAAATTATTGCAGCCCATTCTTCTTCTTTGTATTTGCTGCAAATATGAAAAATAATTGAAATTTGCATAATTGTCACATTTTTTATCAAAGTGAATGCCAACATAACATACAGCAAGTGGCAGGTACAAAAACACCCCATTTTCTGATTCTACAGAGAGAACTGATTACAACGGTACAACATGTATGTACCTTTACCCCAGCGGTCTGACTGTAGTAAGCCCTAAACTCATTGGTTGCTATGTGTATTTTAAAGGGGAAACATTTGTGTCCATAATGGTGAATGCACGGCACTGATTCTCTGGTCTGTACTGTAAACTAGGGATGGGTGAACCTCAAAAGGTTCTGAGGTTCTAAAAGGTTCTGATAAGCAAAAAAAGGTTTGGATCCTTATCCGAACCTTATCCGAATCTTTTATGACATTTATTGTTTTATGGTAACTGTATGTTAAAAAATTATTTTAAACAGCTTTTAATCAAAATATCTGTAGAAAAAAATCAGTTAAACCACTGTTTAATAGTAGAGAATGCTCTCTAATCACTCTTCTGTTTCTGACATATAAGAAATGAATACTAATACTGTGTATAGGTTTTATTGTTAACAGTAGTGATTTCTATTTCTCGACAGGTACAGGCAGGTGCCAGATGTGGTTTAGACAGTTAAGTGATGATGAAGAAACCAAGAACACAAAACCATCACCAGGCCAAAGCAGAGGACAGCCAGTCAGAGAGAGCCAGTCAGAGGCCCTGCCAACACTACACCCACTCCGGCCCAGTAACGGATGCAATCCATTACATCCGGGGAGCAGTGCAGTGTGTCCACATTGCAGCGGTGTCCGTTATGGGACTGGTACCACCAGTCCACACTAGAGGTGCCGGGCAACCGTTATGGTGGCACCCATTCACAGGATGCAGCTCAAGCTGCACTACGGGTCCTGCAGGGGGACCATTACCACGCGTCCACACTTCGCCCAGTAACGTTACCGAGGCATAACCAGTTTCATAACTGTTGTTGAAACCACCTCATATGTGGTTTCAACAACAGTTACGAAAACACCTTCTGTAACTTTACAGGTGTAAATGCAAACCATTGCTGTAATGGTTTGGGCACTCTGTAACGTTACAGAGGTGTAGTGTGGACAGGGCCAGAGAGAGCCAGTCAGCCAGCTACTACTTCATGACTGCAGTCTGGTACTACCCCCACTTACTACAATTGGGGGAAAACCAGAAGTAGTCTACCAGCACTGAAATCAATATGATTAAGGCACATTTGCCATAAATGACTGCTTAGAAAAGAATGAGAAAGTGGCTGTCATGACAAGAAAGTCCCAGACCAGATCTTTAGTTTATATAGCCTCCCCTCCCTACTTTTGCCTATCTCCTTCCCTTTCCGCTGTTTCTACAACTGGGTTTACTCACAGTATTTATGATGCTATCTGTAAACTGATTCTTATGCCATTTAGTTCTGTTTTTGCCCAGCTTGTGCTGAGTCAGTGGTGTCTCATGAATATATGCTGTATAACATGGCCCTCTGCTGACAACTGTTATAGCACTTGCCTTAAGTACTATGTCTGCCTATTGCTTTGTATTACCATTTATTTTTTAAATCCTGCCGCACAATTTTTGTGATGTCAATTTTTGTCTTTGATCAAATGTAATTGTTAATTTGTATACTTTACCTTGATATACCATTGTATGTATTGTACTGTGTTGATGCTCCCACTCTGAAACTGTATTTCTTTGATGTGACACGGTTTGTAACTTTGTAACCTCCCAGGTCGTGTCTGAAAATAGTCACAGCTTGTGTCTAGCACACCCACCCGGTTATCAAAAACTAAATAAATAAATAAATGGTCTTCTCATGAGTCAAATTTTTTAGAACAGAATAACAGTGTGTTTAAATAATTGTACTTTACAGTAGTACTACCACTACTACCAGGGGAAACAAACAGAGCTAGCAGCATTTATCAATGTGGTTATTTAATTGTGCACATTTAGGTAAATGATCTTAGAATGACAAAGTAACTGTGTGTGTGAGAACAGGGACTTGTCTTCCATAGTTGCTACCAGTACATGAAGACGTGAACATGATGTACTGGCTGCACTTCCCACCCACCCCCAGGATGATGATGATGCGGTCAAAAGGCAGGCAAGTCCCAGATCTCTATTTTTTTAAACCAGTCTCCTGAGTTTGACTTTTTGTAGAAGGGGTCAGTGTGTTTTTTGTATGTCACCAATTATTTTAGCATAGCAATGGGTCTCAATATGGAACACAACGCAAAGCAATGTGAAAGAACAAGCACACCAGGCAGTCCAAAGTGACCACTTCACCACTGCTACTACTACTACCAGTACTATCGGGGGGAAACTAGAGTTATGGTTAGATAAGAAATAATTATTCTCAGGTGCATTAGGTAATAAAATAAATTATCTTCTCAGAATGAGAAAGTGACTGTGTGTGAGATCAGGGACTTGTCTGCCACAGTTGCTACCAGTACGTGATGACATGAACATGATGTACTGGCTGTACCTCCCACCCACCCCCAAGATGACAATGATGCGGATGAATGGCAGGCAAGTCCCAGGTCTCTATTTTTTTAAACCAGACTCCTGAGACTGACTTTTTGTAAAAGAGGTTAGTGTGTTTTTTGTATGTCACCAATTATTTTAGCATAGCAATGGGTCTCGGTATGGAACACAACGCAAAGCAATGTGAAAGAACTAGAGCACCAGGTAGTCCAAAGTGACCACTTCATCACTATTACTACTACTATCGGGGGGGCAGAGCTATGGTTAGATAAGAAATAATTATTCTTAGGTGCATTAGGTACTAAAATAAATGATCTTGTCAGAATGATAAAGCAACTGTGTGTGAGATCAGGGACTTGTCTGCCATAGTTTTTTTTTTTTTTCAAAAGTTTAACCAGGAGTAGCACACTAAGCTGAAAGCTTGTTTACAGGCACAACCTGGGAATACAGGGAAATTAAGTGACTTGCTCAGGATCATACAGTATACAAGTGGGGGCTGTGGGATCAAACTCAGGTCTCCAGATTTGCAGCTCATAGCCTTAAACCACTGTGCGATACTGCCTTCCAAGGTAGTTGCTACCAGTACGTGATGACGTGAACATGATGTACTGGTTGTACCTCCCACTCACCCCCAGGATGATGATGATGCAGTCGCAAGGCAGGAAAGTCCCAGATCTCTACCTTTAAGCAGTGCAGTGAGTCTCAGAATTGAAAGCTCATATGTCATTCCACAGCTGCAGCACAGGTACTGCTGTCAGTGTTATCTTCTTCAAGATCAGCATTACATATGTAGCCAAAGCTTGGCAAGTTAATCTTCAAGAATGTTAGTTTCTCCACATTGTCTAGTGTTAATCTTGTTTATCAGTCACAATATCCCCAGCAGAGCTAAATAAATGGTCTCAACAGACACTGGATGGATGGACATCCAATATACTTACAAGCCAGGGTCACCAGCTTTGGCCAGCATGTTTTATTTCTCTTTCCAGTAAGTTAAAGGGTCATCCTTAATACTAATGTTGGGCTCAGACAGATATGCATCTACCATGCTTACTACTGAGCATGCATTTTCTCCTTGTGGAATTTCAATGTCCTACAGCTGGCCTCAATGTCATTCTCCTCATTGTCTGCTTCTGTACTGGTTTTGGAAGCAGTCTTTTGAATTTGAGGTGGTGTCATTGTAATACTGCTTGCCAGTCTTCCTAATGAAACCTCATCTATTGAAGCCGTTTTGTGTCCTTGTTTATTGGGCATCTTGGTCTATTTACCTGGACCCCTTGGCTTTACTGTGGCATTATTTAGCTGATGGCTCACGCAGGGGTTGGGATTGGGGCCTGCTGTAGAGCTGACCCTTTGTCCCATTCCCCTAGACTCTGAGTGGAATCAGTCGAAGGGCTGATCCAGCTGGAGTCGTAGTGGTGGGTCACCACTATTGCCCGGTATTGCCTCTGGGTCAATTGATTTGACGACGTGGCTGATACATCTTCTTTTTTTGACTTTTGTCTTCTCTGGAATTCCTTATATTGGTGGCTTTGCTTGGTATCCTGGCTGTTGGAATATTCTAAGGATGTGGGTCCAGTACTGTTTAACTTTTTGAAGAAATGCAAAAACGTGGTTGGAAGAAGATTCCATAAGATAAGTGCCCGTGGACTAAATTGACTTATTGTACTATTTTGTATTTAATTTTTAGGATTTGTGTTATTTTGTCTTTTGTCAGGGAAAATTTCAAGCAGTGACAGTGTTTGATTTTAATTTATTCTCCACCCTTTCGTCCTGTGAGAGAGTTCCGTCGGGTGGTTTATTTATTTTTCCCTGTATATATTTTTATTGCATTTTATCTTTTGTTGTAGTTGTTATAGTTGTTTTTACTTTTTGTCTCGTGGTCGTGAGAGGACTGTGGGACTTGAGTAATTTTTTGAGTGCTTAATTGCTTTATTATATTATTGCTTATTTAGTTTTATGGTGGGTGGTTGAGTTTTATATTTGTAGTTTATTTGTTTTATCTGGTTTTAATTTCATAGCAGTTTGATGTATCTGCCAGTTCCATTTGTTGTCCGCTACTCGGCCTCCGCTCTCCGCACCCTCCGCCCCTTCTTCTCTCCCCCCTTGCCACCTCAGGTTTATCACCGTTGTCGGGCTTTGGGAATTGTGCAAAGGGAGAGTGAGGTGAGGGGCATTGGAGGGTGTGGACAATGGGTGAGCGTTGCTCTCCCATTCGGGTCGTGGAGCCTCAGAAGGCATCCTGGGGGTAAATGGGTTCTGGGCGCGGTAATCCCATTCTAGTTCCCTGCCAGGAACTCTTCTTTTAGAGGGCAAGTGGTCGGGACAGCTCATCACCCTCGCCAACTCGGCGCTGTTGTGCAATGCCAGATCTGTTTGCAATAAGACTGCTCTTATAGCGGACTTTGTTGTGAGGGCAGATCTGGCTTGCATTACCGAGACCTGGTTGGATGGGAATGCAGCCCCAGTTTTAGAGGCCGCTGTTCCCACCGGGTTCTCGGTTTTACACCACCCGAGATTGGATCGGGGGGGTAGCGGTCTGTTTCAAGACCGAGTTGGGTCTAACTGAAGTTTTAGTTGAGGAGGCCAGATCGTTTGAATGCATTGTGGTAGCTGGGGTGGGGTGCAGGATTGCTCTCATCTACCGTCCACCCGGGGATGAGAAGCTTTTCCTGCAGGAAATGGCAGATTTCACCGCCGACATGGCCTTGGAATCCCCCAGATTGATGATGCTGGGCGATTTCAATGCCTGGGTCGACGACGAATCTTCGCCTTTTGGTCAACACTTCCTCCAGGTGATGTCATCTCTTGGCTTCACTCAGGTTGTTTCCACAGCTACTCAGGGCACTATCTTGATCTGGTCTTCCTCCTGGGGGTTGAGGCTTCTGACTTGGTGGTGGAACCAGTCGGTTGGTCTGACCATTACTCAGTTGGATTCAACTTTGTGGCCCCACCGGGTAGGTCGGCCCCTGTGGAGATAATCAAATACCGTCCATTGTGGGATGTAGTCCCTGAAGACCTGTTGGCGGTTATTGACCTCTCGTTGTGTGACGAATTGTGCTCTGATCCTGAGCTGCTGGTGGTGGCTATAATGGGGCCATCTCAGATGCCCTGGACCAGATAGCTCCATTCCGTGTTCACCACCTTCCACGCCGTCCTGCCGCCCCTTGGTTTGATGGGGCGTTGAGAGGGCTGCGGAGGTTAGGGCATAGGTTGGAGCGTCGCTGGAGGAAGACTGCCTCGGATGCCGACCATCTTATTTTGCTAGAGCATTACAAGCTCTATCAAACTGAAATTTCCCGTAAGAAGGCAGAATTCCTGTCCAGGGAAATCTCTGTCACTCAGAATCGACCAGCTCAGCTCTTCAGAACTGTTGGCTGACTGTGCAACCCAGCCTGTCAGCAGTTCCGTAGAGTTTTTACGGAGGTTGACTGTGAGGAGATCGCTCGATTCTTTGCGAATAGGGTGGAAGGCATTCAGAGGCAGTGTCCCCAGCCTCACTCTGTGGTTGTTGCAGTTGATCGGGGTGTTTTCCCAGAGCCCGGAGTTTTCTGGGGCTCCTTTGATCTTCCTGACCTCGTGGAGACTATGAGGATTGTCTCTGAGATGCGCCCAACTTGTTGTAGTTTGGATCCGGGCCCTACTTCCTTGATTTTAGGATGTAGTGAATTTATTGGCCCAGTCCTTGTTTGGATAATTTGGTGTTCTTTGAAATGGGAGTTTTCCCTAGCTCTCTGTGAAAGAAGGGTGTGACTCCTCCTGAAGAAAAGCTTCTTAGACCCGAATGATTTAGCCAACTACCATCAATCTCTAACCTCCCTTTTTTGGGCAAGGTTAGTGAAAGGTTAGTGGTGGCTCAACTTGACAACCATTTGACCATCCATAGTTTACTGAACCTCTCAGTCGGGTTTTCGTAAGAGGCATAGCACCGAGACCGCTCTGGTTCGGTGCTCAATGATCTCCTGATGGCGAGAGATGGAGACACCGTTCTATCTTGGTTCTCCTTGATCTATCATCAGCTTTTGATACTGTGGACCATGGGTTTGCTCGACCGTCTGAGGTCCATCTGTGGGCTCTCAGGTGTTGTCCTCAGATGGTTTTCATCTTACCTCCTGGGAAGAACTCAGAGTGGTTTCAGTTTACATTCATCCGGGGCTGTCTCTCTTTCTTGTGGGGTACCTCAGGGTTCGGTGCTCTCTCCATGTTGTTCACAGTATATATGCTACCCTCGGGACATTGTAAGATGGTATGAGCTGAGGTTTCATTGTTATGCCGATGATACCCAGCTCGACCTGTCTTTCGCAGACCAGGTTAGTGCTATCTCGGTGCTGAATAACTGCCTCGGTGATATCCAAGACTGGATGAATATCAGTGGATTAAAGTTGAACCGGAAAGACCGAGGTTATGGTGGTGGACCCTGGTCGCAGGGGCTGAGGGTCAGGGATAGGGTCCCCCTCTGGATTAGTTCTTGGGGTAGACCAGATCCCCACCTCTGAACGGGTGCGTAACCTGGGTGTGGAGCTTGACACTGGTTTGACCCTCCATTATCAGGTGTCTGCAGTAGTCAAGACTTCATTTTTCCATCTTAGAAACATCTCCAGGATTAGGCACCTGGTTCCACCTGGCAATTTGCTGGTTTTAGTCCACGCCTTGCTGACATCACGTCTTGATTATTTCAACTCCCTGTACCTAGGGCTTGCTGGGGTCAAAATCCGCCGCTTGCAGCTAGTGCAGAATGCTGCAGCATGTTTGTTGACTGGGGTGTCTAGAAGATCTCACATTACCCCTGTGCTGCGCACTCTGCACTGGCTGCCTATACAGTGGCAGATCACCTTTAAAGTGGGTCTTTTGACCTACAAAGCCCTACACGGCTTAGGTCCCAACTACCTGAAAGAGCTTCTGGTGCCTTACGCCCCTCTGAGACAGCTCCACTCGGCTGACGAGGGGTTGCTGGAGATTCCGAGGGTGAATTTGAAGTCCTCTGGAGCCCGTGCGTTTGGCTTTGTGGCTCCCACCCTTTGGAATTCTCTGCCCCGCCAGCTCCGAGAAAGTTCAACTGTGGATGGGTTTAAGAAGGCCTTAAAATCATTTTTATGGATTCAGGCCTTCCCTGTTGTATTTTAAATTGTTTTATTTATTTATCTGTTATATTGTTATAGTTGTCTTTGATTATGATAAATGTATGAAGACTGTAAAGCGCCTTGAAATATTTGAAAGGCGCTTAATCAAATCAATTTTATTATTTATTTTTTATTATTACTGCATCAATCAAAAGTTGCTTGTAGTAGTTTATTGTTTGTTGTTTAGCCATACAAGGCCATTACAGAAGGAATACAGACATACAATATAAATAGAACACATCTTTACATATATCTAAAATTACATTTCTCTTGGTTCCAAACTCAATCAACTTGAGTATATAAAAATTTCTAGATAAAAGTGTAGAACACATAATTCACAAATTCACTTAATAGATGAGATATGAATAGTGACTCAACCAATATCATAAGAAAGATAGAGGATGCAATATGCTTTAAGTCATTATCAAAAAGTATCACTCTCAAAACACATTTCATATCTAACAGAGAGAACATATCGAACAACAATAATGTACACAATACGGGTGTACTTATCCATCCTTATACAGCTTGTCCTGATTATTTCTATTACGTTATCAATTCTGGTACTGATAGATCTAATCATATCAGTTTTATATTCTAACATATAGTATAAACAATAGCATCTCTCTGCTTTTCCTTTCTAATTTTGAGAGCGTACTTAAAGTAATTAGCAATTCTCATAATAGTATTTTCATCACTTGTATTCATAATAATGGATGTAATTTCATTTCTTGTTATATCAGGCCAAATAATAAATGGTCCCAACCAGTACTGTTGAATTCTAAAATACCACGGACAATGAAATAGAACGTGAATAAGATCCTCCCTATTCCCCTTCTTACAATCGCAAATTTCATGATCTTTAGAGAAACATAGAAACATAGAAGTTGATGGCAGATAAGGGGCCACAAGGCCAATCCAGTCTGCCCATTTATTTTTCTACCTTATAAATGTGCCATCGTCCTTTGCTGTCAGTGGCCTATCTAGCCATACTCATCTGTATTGCTCCCTTATGCCTATCTCATGCCTGTTTGAAGCCCTGCACTGTATTCATAGCCACCACTTCCTGAGGTAGGCCGTTCCATGCATCCACCACCCTTTCTGTGAAAAAGAACTTCCTCACATTACCCCTCAATCGACCTCCCTCTAATCTCATGCTGTGTCCTGTTGTCCTGCTATTTTCCTTACATTGAAATATGTTAGACTTTCACCTTGTTAATGCCCTTAAGGTGTTTGAATGTTTCGATCATATCACTGCTCTCCCTTCTTTGCTCAAGGGTATACATATTGAGCTCCGTTAATTTGTTCTCATATGTCTTCTGATGCAGTCCCTGCACCATTTTGGTTGCCCTTCTCTGGACTGCCTCAATTTGGTTAATGTCCTTGTGAAGGTGTGGCCTCCAGTACTGCACACAGTACTCCAGATGGGGCCTAACCAGTGTCTTGTAAAGAGGGATTGCTACCTCCCTCTTATGACTTGTGATACCCTACTAATACTCCCTAACATTCCCCTAGCCTTACCTACTGCTTTAGAAATCTGCTTGGATGATTTCAGGTCATCGGTGATGATGATGCTTAAGTCTCTTTCTTCCTTTGTGACTGCCAGCAACTCCCCTCCCAGCCTATAGGTGGCTTCAGGATTTCTCTTCCCTATGTGCATGATTGTGCACTTCTTTGCATTAAATCTTAGTTGCCACTCTTCTGACCATTTTGCTAGTTTATCCAGATCTCTTCTCAATCTGCCCACCCCATCTGGATTATCTACTCTGTTGCAGGTCTTGGTATCATCTGCAAGCATACAAGCCTTACCCTCTAGTCCATCTGCAATGTCACTGATGAAGATATTGAAGAGGACTGGCCCCAGGACTGATCCCTGAGGTACCGCACTTGTGACTTGCACCTCTTCTGACTGCATACCATTTACCACCACTCTCTGTTTTCTGCCCGTCAACCAGTTTGCCACCCAGTTGACCAACTTCTGACCCACCCTGAGCCTACCCAGCTTGTTTGTCAATCTTCTATGTGGAACAGTGTCGAAAGCTTTGCTGAAGGCAAGGTAGGCAACATCGACTGCTCCCCCTTGGTCCACCACTCTAGTTACCCAGTCAAAGAAATCTATGAGATTAGTTTGACAGGACCTTCCTTTTGTAAACCCATGCTGTCTTGGATCCTGTGCCCCTATGGATTCCAGGTGTTGCACTATCCTTTCCTTAAGGACTGCCTCCATAATCTTGCCCACTACTGAGGTAAGACTGACGGGTCTGTAGTTCCCTGCCTCCTCCCTGCTACCACTCTTGTGGTGTGGGATCACATGAGCACTTCTCCAGTTTTCTGGGACCTCTCCTGTGCTCACAGACTCACTAATCAGTTCTGCTAATGGCTCTGCTAGTAGCACCCTTAGTTCCTAGTTTATGATATCTAGTCTTCAGGATGTTATTCTCAAAAAGTTCTAATCTTGCTTTGAGGAAAATAATCCTACACACGCTTCTCTCCAGTATATCCCAGTAACCCCTATACTTAAAGTTATCAATATTTAAAGCATACCATCTGGAAAATCTAGATAGATGGATTTTCTCTAGATCCTGATTAATCCAATATTCATTAACTTTTTTTTGAATATATGCCTTATAATTAGGGCTGATCTTAATATTCCTTATACAATATGAATTTAATATTGATACACCATATTGATCCAACTTACTATATATATATATATATCTCTTGCAACCAACATTTCTCCCCACAGTCATTTTTAATCCAGGAGGCTGTTCCAGGAAACACTTCTTTAATAATTTATCTTTATCTAATCTAGACAAATATAACCAGTATTTAAGTTTCCTTCCCTCTGTAAGTGCATTAACATGTATTAATCCAAGTTCAGCTCGTAGGTAAACTGAAGGGTAAGATGGAGCAACCTCTAATTCAGCCTGTAATACTTTATAAACGGAAGTCATCCATATTTCAGCATCCTTAGGCTTCCATACTTCAGTTGCATTCGTCATTTGTGCCCAGCATTTAGGTATGATAGCTCTAAGTGATGGTTTTAATGAGAAACCCCCATAAGAATAATTGAATTTCCTCAAACCATTCATAGTTTTTTTATTTTACCAGATACCATATCTTGCTGTTGTTTCCACCTGTTGTTATTTGTGAATGTTAATCCCAAATATGTATATTGTTTCACAGCTTCTATTCTATGATCTTCTAAGTTAAAGAAAGATTCAGCAGAATTGGTGCCAAAAGTTATAGTTTTTGTCTTAGATAAATTTATTTTTAATTTCAAGAAATTAGTACCCATTTGCAAAGTATTCAATTGCCTTTGAAGACTACTTTTAGTTTGGGAGATCAAAACTAGATCATCTGCATACTCTAAAATAGCTGCCTGGCTCGAATCAACCTTTGGTGCATCTTTATTACTTTGTTTAAGCTCCCTAATAAGAGGATCCATGTACAGTGGCTCCAGGAACTCCTTGCTAACCTCAGAACGAAGAGGACTATTGCAAGTCTTGCAAATAAAATTGATAAATTCAATAAGATTTGGGGCCCCTTTCAAAGTTTATATGCTTTACAAACCTGAAGCACACTTTTTTTTTATAGCACATACTGCACCCATGTTGGCACTTTGCTGTGCTGGGATTTTGGGGAGGGTTTGGTGGTGGGGAGGGAGGGAGGGAGGGGGGTAAGGGAGAGAACTAACCTTATGTATTTTGTTATAAGTATATACCATTTTCTTAAGCCTGTTGTGGTTACGTTCTCTGTATTGTAAACTTTAATAAAAGTTGAATGGAAAAAAAAAGAGGATCCATGTATAAGATGAACAAAGTAGGGGCTAATATACTGTACACCTTTGTCTTAGACCCCAGTTAATTCTAAATGGTTTAGTTGTCTCCCCGGCAATACCAAACCTAATCTTAGCCCGGGTATTATTATACAGTGCAGAAATTATCAAGATTAAGACCTTGTCTATTCCTATATTGTATAAGATGTCCCAAAGTTGTGCTCTACAAACCACATCAAATGCGGCAAATAAGTTAATAAATGCTGTATATAATTTTTGCTTCCTTATTTTAACATATTTATGAATTAAATGATTCAAAATATAACAATTATCTATTGTTGATGTCCCACTACAAAAACCCAACTGAGTCACACTTAACCCACCTGTAAGCTGTACTTGAGTTTTTAAATGTTCCAAAATAATATGTGAAAACATTTTGAGACTAACATCTAATAAACTAATGGGACAATACATAGCTGGATCTCCAATATCTCCCTTTTTATGTATTGGAATAATTTCTTCACCTTTACAAGAAGGAGGAAAAGAAAGTGTTTCAATCCATTTGTTAAAAAAAAAAAAGAGAGAATTTGACTCCAAAAAGTGGAATTACATTTATACACTTCCACTGGGATTTTATCTGGACCAGGGGCCTTATTCGGATTCATGGTGTGTATTGAAAAATAAACATCTTTAATAGCAATTTTATAGGTGCTATCTATACTGGTCACAACTACAGTATCTCTGGATCATCAATAGCTGGATCATAAAAAAATATTTTCAAAATGTTCTACCCAACACGACTCTATTATGTAACAATCAGCATTAAGTTTACTATTTAGTGAACCCTTAGCCACAAGCTGCCAAAATCCTTTATCGTTCTTCCTTTTAATGATATCTATCATTTGCACCCATTTCATGTTTTGAAAGTCCCTTCTCTTATTTTTTAGTAGTTGTTTGTATTCCCGCTTCCTTACCTTAACCTGCTTAGATAACTGTATATTTTTTTTTGTTCTCACTTGTCTTATTAATTTCCTTAAATTGAATAGTGAGATACTAACAACAACAAAAATGGAAATGGACCTGGGGGTAGTCATATCAGATGACCTAAAGGTGGGCAAGCAATGTGAGAGGGCAGCAAGGAGGGCTGGGAGGATACTGGGATGCATAGGGAGAGGCATCACCAGTAGAAAACAGGAAGTTATTATCCCTCTGTACAGTCAGCTGGTGAGACCCCATCCGGAGTACTGCATGCAGTTCTGGAGACCCAATCTCCACAAAGACATAGACAGGATGGAAGTTGTCCAGAGGAGGGCATCAAAATGGTGCAGAGTCTGCACCGAAGACATATGAAGAGAGACTTAAGGAGCTTAATATGTATAGCCCCGAGGAAAGGAGGAGAGGGGGGACATGATAGAAACTTTCAAATACCTCAAGGGAATCAACAAAGTACAAGAGGGTAGCATCTTTCAAAAAAAGAGGTGTGCAAGAACAAGGGGGCACAATTTTGAAGATAGAGGCGGCTCAGAGGTAATTTAAGGAAGTATTTTTTCACAGAGAGGGTTGTGGATGCATGGAACGGCCTTCCGGAGGAGGTTGTGGAGTCAAAAACAGTGGTGGAATTCAAGCACACATGGGACAGTCATAAGGCAATTCTAGAGGGTGGTGGTAGGAAGAAGTAGGCTGCTGGTTAACTAGGATCTGCAGATTATCCATTAGGTAGGGAAATGGGCAGACTGGGTGGGCCAAGCAGTCCTTATCTGCCGTCAGATTCTATGTTTCTATGTTTAAATCCGTTTTTAAACAAAACACATTCCTGGCCAAACCAAGTTTGTTTTCCTTTATGTTGACTAAAAACCACTTTCTTATATAACCTCATCCTCAAATCTTTAAAAAGTTGTTCTAAGATGTTCCATATTCTCGCGACATCTTGAATCAACCATATATCTTTAGTCAATAAGTTATCACATAATAAAATCTGTTCCATCACATTTTTTTTCTAGAGAACCATCCCAACTAATAAACTTATTAACTCTACATTCTAAAGGAACCACACAGGATGTATTTTTATCCTCCCTTCCCCACTGTTCAGTGCTCAATAATAATGGAAAATAGTCACTTTCTGCCCTAGTTGGAATATATAAGGAAGACCAAAAATGTATATCTCCTGACCATAAGGCCAGACACAATAATGTTTTATGATGAGCTTTAACATAGGTAAAATTCACCATTTCATCTCCCAGAATTCAGCCATTTGAAGGATATAAGTCTAAGTCAGACATTAGTTCAATCAAGATCTTACCTGATTTATTAACAACCTGATCTTGAGAGGCCTGTATTATGGGAGAGTGGTTGGAGTTATATGCAAAGAAAGGATTATCAACTATCCTTCAAAGGTGCCTATTCTAGCATTATAATTACCAATAACTAAGATGTTTGTCTTTGGAAAAGTTTGATTATATTTAATTATCTCATTTTTTAAAGTTGACCATATTCCATCACCATACTGCACAGAACCATATGGCGGAATGTATACATTAATAATAATAAACTGTTTGATTCAATTTTTCCACATACACAGTGATGAAATTCTGCATAATACAAAGAGCAGGCACCTTTAAATCAGGGGAAGCTCTACAAAGTACCACAAGACCAGCAGAGTTTCTACCATAATTAGCTCCCCTATGTCCATGATGTGCAAATGTTGCATATCCATTAATATCAATTAAGCTATCTATCCCATGCCTTGTTTCCTGAAAACATAACATTTTTCAAATTGTGTAACATATCTAATCCAGGTACTATATGATACTTTTGTAAACCATCCTGCAATATTCCATGAGAAAACTAAAAAGTTCCCTGCTACAACAGGCATATAGTCACTTTTATTGAGGGAATCACATATCTCAGTTGTAGTCAATCCGAAAGACCAGCCAAAGTTTGGAATTTATTGAATGTTTCAATTTGACAGTTTGCCAGGGTATTAAGCTCTTCTACTTTACTTGGTGGATGATCAACCCAGATGTCATAAATCCTTACCATTTGGAAACCCATATCATCCAAAATACCTTCTTTACATTGAACCAGGATGGCCATTTATGAATTTTTAATTAATAAGTCTATCTGACTTCCATCTGGACATGTAGTCACTTCTAGGATTCCATCCCTTCCTAGAGGTATTCCCAACAAATTGCTAAAGTAGTTACACAGAACACCCTTTAATTTCCTATTGGTCTCATTATAGATTTCAGGGATACCAAAAATACTAAGCCAGACTGTGCCTGTTTTTTTTGTTCTATGTTTAATATATCAAATACCCCTTTGGTGAAACAATTCCTGTTCTCAGAATTTAAGGATATTCCAAAAGCAGTCAATATTTTACCATTGTACAAGATATCATTAGCCAGTCTAGGAGAATATAAAACAATATTGCAAACATAATCTCCATCTGTGTCAACACAGAGCTTCACACTTTGTATATCAGTTTCAGCCATGAGAATCCCCATGTTAATCCCAAAAAGCAAAACTAGTTGCTTTTTAAGTTCCATCTCAGAACCTTGTGTCTAGAAAGGTGGCCCTTTTAGTCTAATCCTGGGTAGGTTAACTTCCATTTTTTCCCCCAGCTATCTCTACACCTGATCCATATGTGTCTACCTTATTTTGTGCTAAACCATCCACCTCCCTTCTGGTTCTAATTTGACTATCTGTCTGGATGGGATGTTTGTCAAATCTATTTGGAATCGTGTTTGGATCCTTCATTACTGATGACCATTCAGCTATTAAACTCCCAATTTCTTTTTTAAGAACATTCAATTTAACCTCTAAATTACATTCCAGCTTGTTACTGACATTTACAGTATCCAAACAAGATTCAGGAGGATATTCTGGAACAAGCCAATTATCTCTTCTTTCATTAGCAACCACATTGACTTGTTTATTCTCTTTTACAGTATTAGTACAGACCAAACTGTCCTGTATGGATTCCACTATACCCGACAAATTATTCCCAGTGACTAAGGGAACACAGACTCCACCTTTTTGATTTTTTTGCTTTTTTGTTTTAATGGTTTAGGTGTGTCCTGAATGATCAAAATAGAAAATTGCTCCCTTATGTCCCTTAAATCTTTCCCTTCATCATCTAAAGTTAGTGGAATAGAGTCAGATTTCTCTAGGGGTGAATTTTTATTTTCTAACTTATAATTTATTTCCTCAATCTTAAGATGATTGTTAAATAAACCAGCTTTAATCATTCCTAGTTCCTCTCTAATTGCCACTAGTTGTTCCATAATGAGAAAATGTGCTGAGAAAGTTGTTTTAAGCATCTGTAATGAATCACTACTCAGGGATGTGGGGTATTTAATATTATCTCCAAAATCAACCATATTATCATCTAAAGACAGTTTGGCCCTAAATTCCCCATTTGCTAACCCAGATACATCAAAAGAATCAACAGGTTCACCATTTAGGGCCTGTGTCAAATTAAGTAATTTTAAGCCCTTAATTGTAGTTTGAAGATCTGCCGAAATTGCTTTAAGTTTATTAGTTATCACTGGGGTGGGGTCCACAATCATATTATCCAAACTTAATTTATTTTCTGAAGTTCCTGAACTTCCTGAGCCTAATAAACTTATTAAAAGACTTTCTGATACTGAATCTGTCAATGAGATCTCTAGAGGAGGCTCCATTATGGCAGCATTACTACAATCATTGCCATCAGCATTATAACCATTTAGGCCATCTAGCTCATCAGAGACATCAGAAGAATATAATAAAGGTGTCTGTTCCAGGTCCTTCTTGTAAATGGATAAAGTACTTGCTTTAATAGGTGTGTTAATATCAATAACAGCAGAAAAAGTGTCCCATATGTCAGTAGATTCTGTATTATACTGTATTTTGGGCAAAGAGATTTTCCCATGACCTTCAGTAAATGCTAAATGGTCTGTAATTTTAGATTGCTTTAAGGATGCAGCACCAGATTTTGACCTTCTATGCAGCTCTCTCTCATCCATATTGGTCATCTCAGGGAAGGTTATATGGGTCTACTGGGCCTGTTTTCTAGTAATTACCATACTTAATTCGACAAGAACTGATACACAGCACAGCAGAAAATAATTTGCTTTAGATTGCCGATTACAGTTCTATGATATTGAAGGCTAAATGTTATTCAATGGGCTTATGGTCTGCAGAAGTTATCAAAGTCTTACGCCCTCACTTCAATTCTAAGCCAAATCTTCCTACCTTCCACCTTAGTTTCCAATAAAGGTAGAACGGTAGTTGCCAGGTTTTTCCAAGATGAAAAACAAACCAGACCCTAATTAAAAAGAAAATTACAAAGGGTCACAAACCAAGAACAAATTAACTAATGAGAGACCCTAAGCCAAAACGAACTAAACGAGAGAAGAAAACACTTACTCTATCATCAAACACATACTAAATTGCAAGCACTGTGAATCACCAAATGGAAGACTTTTCAAAATACAATCAGGATGCCATCGTGGAATAAAAGAACAAGTAAATGCTCCAGAGGTGATTGCTCCATAACAAGTGAATGGCAAATCTGATAAGAAAATGCCACACATGCGCTTATACAGTAGCAGCCATAGACACTGCCAGCTATTTCCTGAAATTTCTGTGATATTTGCAGAAGTATCTCATGCTTTCTTCACTTCCACAGCAGGGGCAGCAGAGAGAAACTCTTTAGAAATTTCACAAAATATCTGGAAATAGCTGGCAATGTCTGTGGCTACTACTGTAAGCTAAAAAATCATGTGACTAGATGAACCAATCACAGCCTGTGTATATATTTTTTAATACTAAATACTTTAGCACATTTAAAAATATAAAAATCTGTATGTAAAATATAGGGGCAACTCAAGTTAGAGATGTAACCAAGATGCTACCAAAGTGACTTAAAATGCTGCAAAAAAAAAAAGAAAACGTGTCTCACTCGCTTACACGCTTATATGCTAAAAATGTTTACACACCAAGCAAAATCTCCTTTATAGAAATATGAAAACAAAAATTTCCCAGAGCCCAGTCCAAAAATCTTATAAAAAAATACAAAATAGAATAAAAAAAAATATATAGATTAAAAAAAAAGGGACCCCCCCCCCATAACACTTAAACACTAAAAGTAAGAAATCCAGCACCAATCTATGTAATACTCTTGGTAAAAACAGCAAGGGGCAGCGAGAAGCTGAGTAAGTGTTCTACTTTCCTTTTAATTTTGTGTCTTCTTATTAAAAAAAAACCTTCCAGGCATCATCCCAAAGCACTCAGGCCTTTCCGAAAGGGCCTCTCCTATTTCCCCAGGTCCAGCCACCACCTCTGGCATTCTTCCTAGGGGGTAAAGAGAATGTTTTTTGAGATGACCAACCAGCCGGTAGAGCACACAAGAAACTCTCATAAGCTCAATTTTAACATAGGTGGCATACCTGTTAAAAATATGAAACAGACAGAAAATAGAGCCTGCTAACTGAACTTTCCTCAGATCAGCAGCGTGCAGTGTTAAACCAACAACTCGTCTTCATGCAGTCAGTCAGCACTGTACTCCAATTTGCTTGTAGTTTAGCTCCTCCATATCATCAGAAACCACATCAGGAAAGTGTTTGCTCCAGAAACATGGATCTAGCAATGTTGCTAAGAGATACTTCTTGCTCCGTGTCATGTCTGATCATTTCTCATCATTGCTAAGTCTGGTAAGCATGTTATTGACTAGAGATTGGTTCATATCTAAGATGCTCCTCATTTTCTTCAACCTTTTTTTGAGAAGTAGAATGAGTGAAATAACTTGGCTAAGGGATGTCTTTTCTGCACTGATCTCTTTTGTAGCACTCATAAATGGTTTCAGAATGTGACACAACTGTTCCAGCAGAGACCATTGAGTAGAATTGAGCACAATGTCCTCCCCGATATCATTGTACATGATATACTGAATGATAGCTACCTTTTGTTCAAGGATGTGTTCAATTGTAAAGTAAATTGAATTCTACCTTGTTACTACATCCTGAACAAGTTGGAGATGAGAAAGACTTTTGTCCTTCTGGATATCAGCAAGGGCATCATGGGCTTTTACTGAATGGTTAAAGTGGCCAAAAACTTTGCACACTGTACCCACAGTGGTTAATATTTTCCAGTCATTATCCAGGAAGCTTCAAATGATTAGGTTAAGACAATGGGCAAAACAGCATATATGTACATATCTGCCATCATTAAGTGCTTTTTTATATTTGAATCATTGTCAGCAACAAAAAAAAAACTTTCAAATCTGTGAAGTGATCCAAGCAGTAAGTAGTCTTTCCAGCTCTTGCTGAATGCGCTGTGCTGTGTGTGTGTGTCTTGAAAGAGACATGCATGGAGAATTGCCATTTTCTGAAACGTGACAGGTTTTTTTGAGCTCTGAGAGATAGTAGTGGCAGTAGTAGTACTGGTTGAAGTGGTAGTAGACAGACTAATAGTATGTGAGGATGATAATGAGATGCCCACAAAACTGACCCAGTGTGCAGTAAAAGAATGATAGGCAATGGTTTGGCTACTGGTCCACATATCAGTAATGAAGTGAACTACCTTGTCCTCAGCCTCTCAGAGAGTATGCCTTACTTGAACTACTAAGCTGTCATACATCCTGGGCACAGCAGTTACCGAGAAGTATTTTCTGCTTGGCATTAAATATCATGGTTCTAAGTATTCTGTAAGCCTTCTGAAACTCACATCTTCCATGACAGAGTATGGCTGTAAATCAAGTACAATCATTTCTGCTATTTTGTGATTTATTGCCAGTACTATGGGATGGTTTCCTGAATATTTAGACTTTCTTTCAAAAACTTCTTTTAACTTCAACTGCCTCTTATCAGGGGGGTAAAGTTACATTTGGCTGGGGGTGTTGTACAACTACATGCCATGCCTGGTAAAACAGAGGCCCTTACAGAATTATTGTTACCATGACCATGAGGGAAAATGGACTTCTGAATCTTGCCTGGTGCTCATCTCCCACTGTTTCAGTGATATGTTCCTGTTCACTGAGAGCCATGCTAGATTTCCAGCCACCAATGTTATACTGTTTTTTTGAACCAAGTACAACGATAGGGTGAATACATGAAAGATGTTGCATCATTGTGATTCCAAGATGCCCTTTATTTTTTCCACTACTAACACATCTGTTGCAATGCACACGTATAACTTGGCAAGCATCCTTGGGGTTTACGTAAAAATGATTCCAAACAGTAGAGGTGGACTGTCTATGTCTAGTAATGACCTCAGTAGGACTAGGAGTTGAGTGACTGGGTTTATGTGGGGAAGACATATCAGTGGAGGATTCATGTTCATCAGGTGAAACAATCATAGAATCCTCTGCAGCACCATTGCCATCATCATCATCACTACTGTCAGACTTTGTTTCACTTTGTGTGGCTTATGTCTTTGCCTTTTCCTTTTTCCCCTGTTGACACTCCACTACTGTCATTATTTTTGTCCACATTGTCACTGTCAGAACCAGAACGAGACATACTGTAGCTGAAGGTAAAATCACAAGCTCATCAGCATCAGTCTCACCATGAGGGAGCGAAGAAAGACCAAGAGAGGGATACAGAGACTTAAAAAAGGGGAGGAAATGTGGGCAGAGGGTGACAGAGAAAAAGCAGGGATACTGAACAAATATTTTTGCTCAGTATTCACAATGGAAGAGGAGGGGGAGATACCTAAACCAAACAAGAGAAACACTCTGAATGGGGGTCAATACCAGTTCATTCACAGAATAAATGGTTTTGAAAGAACTCTTGAAACTGAGGGTGAACAAAGAAATGGGGCCTGATGGGATTCACCCCAGAATTCTAAAAGAACTAAGGGTAGAACTAGTAATGCCACTGACTACTCTCTTAAACAAATCATGGGAGGATGGGGTGGTACCTGAGGACTGAAGGAGGGGAGATGTGATTCCACTTCATAAAAGTGGGAGCAGGGCAGTGGCAGGAAACTACAGACCAGTTAGTTTGACCTCAGTGGTAGGGAAAATGATGGAATCACTTCTGAAGGAAAGAACTGTTGGGTACCTAAAGGCCAGTGGGGCACAGGACCAAGGCAGCATGGTTTCACAGCAGGAAGGTCATGTCAGACTAACCTAATAGATTTCTTTGACTGCATGACCAAAGCAGTAGACCAGGGAGGGGCACTGGATATGGCCTACCTAGATTTTATCAAGGCATTTGACACAGTCTCACACAAAAGATTAATATACAAGTTAGCCAGCATTGGAGTGGGTCCCAAGGTGGTAGTCTGGATAAAAAACGGACTGGACAACAGGATGCAAAGGGTAATAGTCAAGGCCACTGTTTTTCAGTTTTTACTGGAAAATCTGGTAAAATTCTGGAATTAGGGCTTCCTGAAGACTGGTAAAAACAACAATTTCATGGAATCTGGCATTTTATATCAGATCAGTAAATCTACAAAACTTGTGTTTTCTTTTAATTCCTTCCTGTACTATTTTCAAGTTTGCTTTATTTAATGCTCTGTATATTAAGCCTTCTTTAATTCTGATTATTTATGTACATACTAAAAGAATGATAGCAGAATCCTGGTAAAATCTAGAAATTAGAGTAACAATCACTGGTGCAATTCTGGAATCTGAAGTCTTGAAAATGGAATTTCATTGTTTTAATCACCATAAATCAGTGGCCTTGGTAATAGTAAATGGAGTCCACAGTGAAGAAAGGAGGGTAACTAGCGGGGTACTGCAGGGATTGGTACTGGGACCGGTCCTCTTTAACGTCTTTATAGGTGACATTGGAGAACATCTGGAAGGAAAAGTATGTCTCTTTGCAGATGACACAAAGATCTGCAACAGGGTTGATACATTAGGTGGGGTGGAAAGGATGAAAAGGGACTTGGCAAGTTTGGAGGAATGGTCAAATATATGGCAGCTCAGATTCAGTGCAAAGAAGTGCAAAGTAATGCATCTGGGAAACAAAACCCCAGGGGAAGAGTACACAATGGGGGGTGAGATAATAACAACAACAAAAATTAAAAAAGACCTCGGAGTAATTATATCAGATGACCTAAAAGTGGGCAAGCAATGTGAGAAGGCAGTAAGGAGGGCTGGGGGGATACTGAGACACATAGGGAGAGGCATCAACAGTAGAAAGCAGGAAATTTTTATCCCTCTGTACAGTCAGTTGGTGAGATTCCATCTAGTGTACTGCATGCAATTCTGGAGACACCATCTCCGCAAAGACATAGAAAGAGTGGAGGCTGTTCAGAGGAGGGCAACCAAAATGGTGCAGGGTCTGCACCAGAAGACATACGAGGAGCAACTAAAGCAGCTTAATATGTATACCCTTGAGGAAAGGAGGGAGAGGGGGACATGATAGAAACTTTCAAGTATCTCAAGGGAGACAACAAAGTACAAGAGGGTAGTATCTTTCAGAAAAAGAGATGTGCAAGAACAAGGGGGCACAATTTGAAGATAATGTGGGGACGGCTCAGAGGTAATGTTAGAAAGTATTTTTTCACAGAGAGGATTGTGGATGTATGGAACAGCCTTCCTGAGGAGGTTGTGGAGTCAGGAACAGTGGGAGAATTCAAGAATGCATGGGACAGACATAAAGCAGTTCTAGTGGAGGGTAGGAGGAAGTAAGCTGTTGATTAACTAGAATCTGCAGCTTATCCATCAGGTAGGGAAATGGTTGGACTGGGTGGGCCAAGTGGTCCTTATCTGCCGTCAAATTCTATGTTTCTATGTTTCTGTGACCATGGTCACCACCATCATCCTTACCAGATTCAATAGAGCTAACATTTGCAGTCATAGACTTAGTTATTCGATATGCATGTGTTGCAAATTGAGCAACTCCTCTGGGAGTTGTACCTGTAAGTGCTTTAACTTTACGTACAATTGGAATTGGAATACTCTTTGTTTTTGCACTTTTTTCTCAAGGCGACTTACTATTGCCACTGTCTTTTGACACTTTGTTGGCTGTACTACAGAGTCTTTCTGACATAGACAGGCCACCAACACTTGCTGGGTTTTCAGTATTTTGGGAGTTAGTCTGCACATGGATAGTATTAGCATTTAGTTCAGCCCCTTGAACAGACTGTGGTGCTTGTTGTTGTATTTCACTTTTTGGGCCACTTCTTTCTGGGCTCTTGAATAAACTTTTTGTTATGTTTATTACTTCTTTTGCCCCAGGCTTTTGTTTTATTATTTTCTGGAGTACTCATAATGCCAATCTGTCACTTTTTCAGGGTCAAAAAGTGGTTATTATTTTTTTTCTTTATTCCATGTATTGTGAGAGAATGCCCTGCCCACTGAGCCAAAGCTTATACCCGACTGAGCAAGCACAGGAAGGAAGATGACAGATGACTGACTTATTGGGAGGGGGGTCACACAGACAGTATGCAAGAAGTGTCACTGCTGCACTGATGACTGGCTGGCAGATTTTATTTCACAAACTGAATTTATTTCACACACCACCTACGCTAAGGGCGATTCTGAGGGCACTGCTGCTAGTATACCCACAGAGAGTTTAGGGTACCCTGCCTATCCTAACCCTCTCTGACAGTACTTTTCCCCTTCAAGGATTTTTTTTCTTTATTCCACATGATGTGAGAGAATGCCCTGCCCACTGAGCTAAAGCGTATACCCCACTGAGCGAGCACAGGGAGGAAGATGACAGATAACTGACTTCTTAGGAGGGTCACGCAGACAGTATGCAAGAAGTGGCACTGGTGCACTGATGACTGGCTGGCAGATTTTATTTCACACACCACCTGTGCTAAGGGTGATGCTGAGGGCACTGCTGCTAGCATACCCACAGAGATTCTGAGGGGCCCTTCCTGGCCTAACCCTCTCTGATGCAGTACTTTTCCTCTTCAAGGATTTTTATTTTATTTTTATTTTATCTATGTGATGTGACGGAATGCCCTGCCCACTGAGCCAAAGATTGTACCTCACTGAGCGAGCACAGGGAGGAAGATGACAGATGACTGACTGCTTGGGGGGGGGGCGGTCACACCAACAGTATGCAAGAGGTGGCAGTGGTGCACTCACGACTGGTTGGCAGATTTTATTTCACACACATAATTTATTTCACACACCACTAACACTAAGGGTGATGCTGCAGACATTGCTGCTAGTATATCCACAGAGATTCTGGGGGACCCTACCTGGCCTAACCCTGTCCGACACAGTACATTTCCCCTTCAATGATTTTTTTTTATTGTTTTTTTCTCTATTCCTTGTGATGTGATGGAATGCCCCACCCACTGAGCCAAAGCTTATACCCCACTGAGTGAGCACAGGAAGGAAGATGACGGATGACTGATTTCTTGGGAGTGGGTCACACAGACATTATGCAAGAAGTGGCACTGATGCATTGACGACTGGCTACAGTCTTGGCAGATTTTATTTCACACACCACCTACACTAAGGGTGATGCTGCAGGCACTGCTGCCAGTATACTCACAGAGATTCTGGGGGACCCTGCCTGGCCGAACCCTCTCTGACACAGGAGGGGGATCACACAGGCAGTATGCAAGAAGTGGCCTAGGTGCACTGACAACTGGATGGCAGATTTTATACACACAACACTCTAGTTCTCACAAGTTGCCCTCAGTCTCTCTCTCTCCAAGTTCCATCCTGGCTCATCATTCAATGTTCATGTTCATTAAGATCCCCTGTCCAAGTCTCCTCTCCCATACATTACACTCTCTATTTCCAAGTACAGTCCCCACCCCAATCCCCAACTGCCTCCCAAGTCCCACACCCAGTCCTGCTGGCAATCCCTTCCCTAGTTCCCAACTCCCAGTCTCGACTCCCCACCTCCAGGATCAACAAGTTCCCATCTTTTCCTCCCTTAAGTTCTTCTTTTAGTTTAAAAAATTCTGCTTTTGTTTTTTTTTTTTGGAGGGAAGGGAGTGGCAGACTGGCAGTGAACTTCTTTGCTTTCCCAAGGGCAAAGAAAATTGCAAGCAGCACAAGCATGGAAGAAAACAATCGATTTGGTGATCTGCAATGCAAGGAGCAGCCAAGAGAAGCTGCTGCTCCTTCTCCATCCTTCTGATTCCTCTGTATAGCTCCAAGGTGGGCCACATGGATTGCTAAAGCGGCAACCCAAACAGGTGCCATCTTGGAGAGTTGGACAGCTCGGCCATCTAGTGAGGGACCAAAGTCTTGTCTCTGGTGTCTCCTGTGGGTTTCTCCGGTTCTGGAACTTCTTGCACTGCAGTTCCTGCAACAGGAGCCATCTGAATTGATCCAAACAGTTGAAAGTGTTCAGAAGCCATTCATTTCCAAACACTTCCATGTTTGGGATGGTTTGTATTTTCAATGAACTGGTTCACTCATCCCTACTGTAGACATTCAGGACACTGTGGCACCTTATGAAAAGTATATATTTTCTGAAACTGTACAAAATACTGGCACTATAAATGGGTAACATTGCCCACTGTACAAATGTTTATTACACATAATCCTCTTCTACATTTGGTAAAACTATGAAAAATGATATAAATTCATATAGTTTTCACACTTTAGCAAACCAAATGTCTATGTAACATAGATTGAAGGTACGCAAACATATATTTCTGAATTCTACTGAGAGGTCTGGTTATAGTGATACCACATTTATGTTTCTATATCACAACCATTTCATTGAAATGGGCTCACAACATATAGAGTGCTAAGAGTAGTTTAAAATTCGGGACCATAATGAAAAATGCACCACATTGATTCTCTAGCCTGTAGACATTCAGGACATCATGGTACCATGAGGGTAATTCCATGACATGGGGGTACCGATTTGCCAAATACTTTGTACATTGATTAAAAAAAATTATAATGGCCACTCCAGTCATAAGTGAATTTAAAAGATAGACACAAGTACAGATGCATTTCATAATTGAAGAATCTCAGGTGCACTCATTTTATTTTGAATGTCCAGCTCCAAAATGCCACATATGTTTCCTAGCAAAATGTGGCATGCAAAACCACAGTGCATTTCATTGCTTCTATGCAGATTTTATTTTAGTTGCAGTTCAGTAAAGTTATGTTGAAAACTGCCTCTGGCATAATCTTTTGTTAATGAAGACATTTTCACCCTAGTTCTTCAATGCATATAAAATTTCTGGTTCACTCAACATTTTAGTGGCATGTGCAACTGTGATGTCTAAGCAAATTGCATTTTTACATGTTCCCCAAAATTTCAGCAAAAACTTGCAGCTTTTTTTGCATGGGTGATTTTCTTTTGAGATGGGGTATTAAAAGTACTGCTGGACTTTGGTGATAGAGTGCTGGAGGCAATGCTTTTTATTTAGCAAAAGCAGTTGTGCAGTGCCCACTGTTGCACATGCAACGTTTGACGTCCATGGCTACATGCGCAACACTGAAGGGCCTTTTTTCTCAAGTCTCTTATATGAAGTTATCCCACAACATAGTCCTTTTTTCACTCTTGGGTCACTGTGTTTTGAAATGCTTAGTAAAATAAAGATTTTTTTTTTCCAAGTTAAACACCTGTTATGCCCACTGTTACACATGCAACATGGAAGGTGCTTTTTCTCAAATCTCTGTTAGGGAGTTATCTCACAATCTGGTCCCTTTTTCATTCTTGGATCACAGTGTCTTGACAAGCTTATTAAAATTGATCTACTGTGGATTTGAAAAATTGACCCTCATATAACACTTTGGTAACCCCTTTTCATGCACCTACCTACTGTATAGGGAAAGTACACATTTCAGAAACTGCACAAAATATTGGTTTTAAAAATGGGTTCCATTGCCCACTTTCAAATATTTGTGACCAATAATCCTCCTTTACTATGAAAAATAATAGAAATTTGCATAATTTTTCAACTTTATCAAAGCACGTTGTCAATGTAATGCAGTCCAGAGATACACAAATACCACATTTTTGGATTCTGAAGAGAGCACCTGTCACAACGATACCACATTTACGCACCTGTACCACAAAGGCTTTGTTGAAATAGGCTTGAAACATATACAGTGCTAACTGTATTTTAAAGGGGAACATTTGGCCAATAATGGAAAATGCACAGCACTGATTCTCTTTTCTGTAGCCATTCAGGACACTATGATACCATAGTAAAAGTATTTGTTTTCTGAAAGTACTCAAAATTCTGGTTTTAAAAATATGTAACATTACCCACTATCCAAATGTTTGCTACCCATAATTATCCTTTACATTTGGTAGAAATATGAAAAAAGATGGAAATTCACATAATTTTCCCACTTTTGCTAACCAAATGTCTACATAACATAGATCGTAGTTACACAAATTCCACATTTTAGAACTCTGCAGAGAGTAACAGTTACAACCATACTATATTTATGTCCCGTTATGGGAAAGGTTTGGTTGAAATAGGTTTGAAACATATAGGTTGCTAAGTGTAGTTTAAAGGGGAAGATTTGGGCCCATAATGGAAAATACACAGCACTGAGTCTCTGGCCTTTAGAAATTCAGGACACTATAGTACAACAGGAAAAGTATACATTTTCTGAAACTGCACAAAATTATGATTTTTAAAATGTGTAAAACTGCCCACCATCCAAATGTTTGCTAGTCATAAATCCCCTTTACATTTGGTAGAACTATTAAAAATGATGGAAATTTGCATAAAAGGCAGTATAGCCTAGAGGTCAGAGTAACGAGCTATGAATGAGCTTGGTTCAGCAGACCTTGGTTTGATTCCCCCAACCTCCACTTGCATACTGTGTGACTCTGAGCAAGTCACTTAACCAGCCTAAAGCTCCCAGGTCATCCCTGAAAACCAGCAGTTGAGCCTAGTGGGCTTTACCTGATTAACAAAGAATTAAAAAAAAAATAGCAAACCAAACATCTAAGTAACATAGGTTGGAGGTACACAAGTACCACACTGTTGGATTCTACTGAGAATACTAGTTACAACAACACCACATTTACATACCATTACCACAAATATTTTGGTTGAAATAGGTTCAAACATATAGGGTTTTATGTGTATTTTAAAAGGGAAAATTCAGGCCTTTAAAAGAAAATGCACAGCATTGATTCTCTGACCTGTAGCCATTTAGGATACCATGGTACCATAGGAAAAGTATATATTTTCTGAAATGGCACACAATACTGTTTTTTAAAATGGGTAATGTTGCTTGCTATCTAAATGTTTACTATTCATAAACCTCTGAAAGAAAGTCCAGGGCCACTACACTGGCATGTGGTGCCAGCAGTATAAACAAAAAAATGCTGCACTCACTTCCACTCCACTCTATAAAGAACCAAGGCACCAAACACTGTAATGCAAAAGTGCTGGTATTCTTTATTGCTTAAAATTCAGCACCAACATGCTCTGGACCAATCACTGGCTCAGCAAAAGGCCCTAAATGTTTTGCACTTGGCTTGCATGCTTTATCAAGAGGATAACTAGCCAAGCACCCTGACAGCCTTTATGCAGTGTAACAATCAACAACAATTAATGACAATACAAAAAACATGCATGAAGTTTGTTACATAAACAAGTGCAAATGAATGCAAAAAGGCATAGTTAAATACAAATCATACTTAAAGTACAGTATAATCTCAATTATCCAGACTGCTTGGAAGACATACAATTAGTTCAGATACTAGGGAGTCTGTAAAACTGGGATTAAAATGTTTAGAGTGTATTCACTTGGGAGACATGCTACCAGTTCATTAGATAGGGATGTCCATATGATGAGGGTTCATTAGATTGAGATCACACTGTATTTCCATAAATAATTGCATTAATGACTGCCTAATACTTGACAAAAAATGTTTTCTTAAGGACAAAAACAGTGTTTGAAAATGAATTACTTAACATTGTCAAGTCTAAGGAAAGCAGACTTCTTATATGTAGGGTATAATTTCTATTCAATCATTTAGTCCAGGGTTTGAGGTGGCTCTCAATTTAAAAATCTAAAATTGCTCTCTACGAGCTAATATTTTGTCAATGTCTCAGCCCCTGAGACCAACTTTTGCCAATTTTATTCCAATGAATCTGCAGTTACGAGTGCCACGGTCTTACAACATTTTCTATATAGGCATATTACAGTAGGCACATGTTGACAGAATGCTATGGCAAGATTGCATGTATTTGGCATCTATATTACTAGAATACTCTGACAGAATTAGCAATAGGATGATTTTGTCTGTGCAATGTAAAATAATCAGACATATAGGTTGAAACACAGAGAAAATTGTGCATTTTTTGAGTTTTATATTATTGTGCATAATTTTTAGGACGATTATAGGTAGCAACCCTTTGAATGAGAGTGTTATTTTCTTAAGATTCAGTATGAGCTTTTGTACCTGTCAATTAGTCATTTCAGTAAATGAGCTTGGTGTGGTATTTCTCACATCAGTCCTATAGACACATGCCTGGCTCTGTGGGATACTGTGGACAGTAATAAATATCTCGTGTCTCTCCTGATGTCTTTTTAGTAGCAGACTCTACATCTGTTTGGGGGTCAAGCCTTCTTTTCAGTAAGTAGGAGTGTTCTGCAGAAATGTGCCTCCATCAGTCTGGCTACATTCTCATTCCTTTCCATTTCAGTTATTTCTGTTGAATCACATAAGAGACTTGAGATCACATCAGTTTGGAAATCTAAGAAGAATTTTAAAGGGCCAGATGCCTTTGTCCAGTACAGAATAAAAGCACTTTACACAGCCAGTTGAAACAAGTGACTATCTAATTTCTTGTACCAAGCCATAGTTTTTTGAGTGGCATCATAGGGCTCAAGTGTCTGCTGTTTTTTCCACACCTTCTATGTGCTTGTTATAATCTAGGACACCCTGAGACTTATTTATCAATTTATGCTGTTCATGAACCATGACAACTGCAATAGATTCATCATGAATTGTACCTAGGAGGCACGCATCTTTTTTTATCTCTTAATTTTACAGCTAGCAGTTAACTGCATTGGAAAGCACTGGTCTCTCCATCTTTTTGTGTTCTGGATGCCAAGTCTTTGGGAAATTCATGCCTACTGGACTTGATCATGCACAAGCTACTGTATGAAACTGATACAGAACATTAAAGTGAGGAATTTCTGAGTATAAGTTATCTACATAGAGGTTATAGCAAGAGAAGAATTAGGTCCCACACAATTTTCTCATTTGTGTTCAGACATTGGGGTAGCCTGGGACATCCTGTATGGCTTCTTTTCCTGTGTAGATTCTGAAACAGTGTAAGAATCCAGTGAAAGTTTTACAAAGTTTATACAATTTAATTCTATATTGAGCACATTTCAGAGTTAGATATTGTTTAAATACTATTCTCCCCTTGAACAGGAGAGGGGATTCATCCATTGCCATGTTTTGGGATGGTGTGTACATCTCAAAAAACATTTGAAAGAGATGATTGATAATAGGCCTTAATTTAAACAGTCTACTGTTCTCTGGATGGTCCCTTGGCAAAGTGTTGTCATTTTAGCTCATAAACCTCAGCAAAAGCTGAAACTAGTTCCTAATCATTATAGCTGTAAACAGGGGGGTAGAATGAGCAGGGTGGGGGACTAGTACATGCTGATGGTGTTTTTTTCAATATCCCCATTTCTATAGTCAAACCCCAGAACCATTTCATTTCATCTAACTTTGTAGGACTCCTCTAGCAAGCCCTTGCATGTGGTTTTAGCTTGTACCTATATTGTGCCAAAAACTGATCTGCATATAAATTTATTTGCACCACTACTAAATATAAGGCACTATTTCATCGCTAAAAAGAACCCTGAAAATACTGTATGGAGGTAAGCTCCTTTGTGTCAGCACAGACACCTGCATTACCAGTAAATGGGGGAACACATGTTTTTCCATATTTGGGGAATTCCATTGGTAAACAGGAGAATAACCACAGTGGTGCCAGCCTTGGCCAGTAGCCAGCACTGGAACAGCCATTTCAGAGTCAGGCATTGCCAAGGGAACAGATTCATTTGAGAAAGTGCACTACAGATAGGTAAGGACTCATACTCTAGTAAGATATCAGGCTCAAACACTGCATCATGCTCAAGCGGAATGTCTCCCTCAGTTAAGATGACAGACTTGGGCCGAGTGCCAGGCTCAGGCAAAGTGTCAGGCTCAGGCAGGGCATCAGGCTCAGGAAGGGAGTAATATATAGGCAGAGAATCAGGCTCGGTCAGTGAGTCATGCTCCAGCAAGGTATCTTGTTTAGGCAGAGTTTCAGGCTCAGTTAGTGTGTGAGGCTCAGGCAACTGCTTGCACTTTAGTTTGTGCTTTTTTTGCCTGAGGCTCTTGCATAAGCTAGGGCTCTAATTCAGGTTCAGGCAGATGCTTAAGCTTTTTTTGTGCTTTTTGCACCTACTGTCATTCTGTATCACAGGCACTATATCATGAGAAATTGCAGGCTCCAAGGGGGCCTGTTGATTGGGCAGCATGTGAGGCTTGAGCAACAGCTTGGGCTGGAGCCGATGCTTGTGTTTTTGTTTTTAATGAGTGCTGAGTTGAAGGCTCAGAGTAAGCTTCTTGTTCTGGCAGAATCTTGGTGTTAGCCCTTCAAATCAGGCTTACCTAGTGGAGCTGTGGATCCATGCTTCCCCTGGCGATGGTCATGGGTCCCAGGCAGGATTCAGATCTATGGTCTTCCTTTTGCAGCTCCAGTCACAGGTTTCTGGTGCTTGGTCTGTGGCGGGAGGGCCGAGCTCCAGGGCAGTGGTTCCACGTCTCCATGCAGCATTTTCAGGGGGCCATGGATTCAATAAAAGAAAAAATAACTTGCTGTAAATAGTTGTAGTCTGCATCTGCAGCCACCAAGGATGAAGGATTTGGCATAGCGGCTGCACTGGATCCTGGGCCCGGGTTTACCTGGGGTCAGCCGGGCTTGGGACCACATGTAAACATTAAATAAAATTAAATAAATAGAATAAATAGTTTTTGTGGTCTGAGCTTCTGCACATGCATTGCTGCCAGCTGGGGGGTTAAAGGAGTGACTGCTCCAGTAGTTTTAGCACCAGCTGGTGCAGTGTGGGCATGTTGTAAATAGTTAATTTTGGGACTTCAGGTCCCATTGGACTTTGGGGAACAGTTTGTGTTGGCACCTGTGTGAATGGACTGTGATTTGACCCCTTTTCAGTGGGTCTGTTTTGGTGCCTGGGGGAATGCATATATAAGGTGTGTTTGGCGCCATTGGTGGATAGATCACTTAGGTGATCGAGGAAGAGAGTGGGCTGAGGGGTGGATGGCCTGCTCAGCCATAATGGCCATTGTTCATTTTTTATTTTGACTGTTGTGTGCTGTTGAGAGTGCAGGTAGACATGGCGGTGACCATTTGGTGTTGGGCACCACATTGGGGCTCTGGTGTAGAGCAGTTAAGGGAGCAGAGGAAAGTGCAGCTGCCCCTGCCCAGGAAATCTTAGGCTGCCAGAATGGAAGAAGACATAGAGCCAAAAAGGAGCCTGCAGTATGGGGGTGGGCTGAGTTGGTTTCAACTGTTAGGACCACTCCCCAGAAGAAAATTGTAGTCAGGGAGAATGCAGAAGTCAGGAGGCAAAGGAGTGAGATGATGGCAGCTGAGAGGTAAAGAAATACAGGGGTCCAGGCCAAGCCCCCGGTCCTGGAGTCTACTTTATCGCTACCTCTGTGGAGGAGGAACTGTGCGTGGGGTTGGTTGGTGAGTGACAGGGGTTCCAGTGGCACCTCCCCTGGTCCCATGTGGCCCCCGCTTCAGAGACTGTTTCCAATTGTGGTCTGGAGGAAAAAGCTGTTGCCATTTGTTCTTAATGGCCTGATTTGGCTGAAAGTTGAGCTGCCTATAATTGGACTGTTGGCTGCCTAGCTGCAGAACAGCCTCTTGGATTTTAACTCCTAATGTGACCTTCAACATCCAGAGCACGCATTAAGTATAATTTGTAGGACGATTATGGGTAGCAACCTTTTGAATGGGAGTATTATTTTCTTAAGATTCAGTGTGAGCTTTTGTACATGTCAATTTGTCATTCCAGTAAATGAGCTTGGTGTGATATTTCTCAGATCAGTCCTACAGGCACATGCCTGGCTCTGTGGGATATTGTGGACAGTAATAAATATCTCGTGTCTCTCTTGATGTCTTTTTGGTAGCAGACTCTACATCTGTTTGGGGGTCAAGCCTTCTTTTCAGTAAGTGGGAGTGTTCTGTAGAAATGTACCTCCATCAGTCTGGCTACATCCTCATTCCTTTCCATTTCAGTTATTTCTGTTGAATCAAATAGGAGACTTGAGATCACATCTGTTTGGAAATCTAAGAAGGATTTTAAAGGGCCAGATGCCTTTGTCCAGTACGGAATAAAAGCACTGTACACAGCCAGTTGAAACAGGCGAAAATCTAATTTCGTATACCAAGCCATAGTTTTTTGAATGGCGTCATAGAGCTCAAGTGTCTGCTTTGTTTTTTCCACACCTTCTATGTGCTTGTTATAATCTAGGACTCACTGAGACTTGTTTTATCAGTTTATGCTGTTCACGAACCATGACAACTGCAATAGATTCATCATGAATTGTACTTGGGAGGCACACATCTTTATTTATCTCTTAATTTTGCAGCTAGCAGTTCATTGCATTGGAGAGCACTGGTCTCTCAATCTTTTTGTGTTCTAGATTCCAAGTCTTTGGGAAATTCATGCCTATTGGACTTGATCATGCACAAGCTACTGTATGAAACTGATACAGGACATTAAAGTGAGAAATTTCTGTGTAGAAGTTATCTACATAGAGGTTATAGCAAAAGAAGAATTAGGTCCCACACAATTTTCTCATTTGTGTTCAGACACTGGGGTAGCCTGAGGTAACCTTGTGCTTTTCAAGCAAACATCCAGACCACTACACTACAGGCTCTTCCTATAAACAGTATGCATTTTTGTTGCCTTTGTTTCTTTGTGAAAAGTTCTGCTGGAAATTCATACAGCAGACAGTGTTACATGGAGTATATGGCTGCATTCTGTCCCATTTTTTTTCATTACTTTCTCCCCATATGTAAACATTTTGATTTATTATTTATCCTTGAAGTGGGGTTGGCTTGGTGATGTGGGTTTATGTATTTTCATGGGGGGGGGACTGGGATTTTATGTTGCAGACTGATGGTGTGATACTTCAAAATCATGCAAGTTATGAATGGATAATGGTATGTCTTGATAGTGGGAGTGGGCGGGGGGTTGGAGTGGTGATTTGACAAGGTTATTCCTGACTTCCATAGTGACGTTCTACCAATTGGTTAAAATGAGAAGCAGTATCTTCCCCACAGACATAGAGTCAATTGTCCCGTCATGCTGAACGTCTGGTTGGTTGGCGTGCAGCCAAATTCTTGTAATGTTCTTCATTGCCTATTAAAGTATATATATAAAATAAACATAAAAATGAGGCTTTCATTAAAATTAAAAAAAGAAACTATTCTATGGTGGGCTTCAAACCACCAATTTGTTGCTTCAGAGGCAGGACTCTATCCCATTACAGCATAGGCTCTGATACAGGCAAAGGGTGATTTTTGATTCATTTGTTTTCAATAGTAAAAGTTCAGTGTGAACTCTATAGTAGACAGTGTTCAATGGATTATCTGGCTGCAATTTAAAACATATAAGTACGATTTTAGATGGCAGATAAGAACCACTTGGTCAACTTACACTGCCCATTTTCCAACCTATTTGATAAGTTGTATATTTTATTCAACTAAAGGCCTATTTCATCCTCCGCCACCCCCCAACTATAATTGCCTCATGACTGTCGCATGTATTCTTGAATTCCACCAGTTTTTCTGTTCCCATGACATCATCAGGAAGGCAGTTCCATGCATTCACCACCATCTGTATGATAAAATATTTAATCACATTGCCTCTGAGCTGTATACCCTCTAACTTCTAATTGTGCCCCCTTGTTTTGGCACATCAATTTTTTTAGGTGCCTGCCCTACTGCTGGGACATCTGCCCAGGGGATGGGAGAGAGAAGATGAGGTTCTGTAAAGGGGTGGCCAAAGGTCGGGAATAGCAGACACTCTGGAGTTCTTGGGCCAGGTGGATGTGAAGGGCATTTTTATAAGGGTGAATTTTTGGTGTGTTCCAGGAGTGGAGAGGGAAGGTTAATATTAGATACAGACACTCAAAATGTAGTCAAAAGGAAGAAAAAGTACAGGATTGAGAGATTTGAATGGGAGAGGGAGCACCTTTGGTGAAGCTGGGATAAAATCCACCACCTGCAGAGCAGACCCTGTATGCCTTTTAGTCCTCTGGACTGCATCTATCCTGTCTATGTCCTTGCAGAGATGGGATCACCAGAACTGGACTCAGTACTCCAGACGAGTCTCACTAACTGTCTGTACAGAGGGATAACAACTTCCTGTTTTCTGCTGGTGATGCCTCTCCCTATACATCCCAATATACCCCCAGCCCTCCCTACTGCCTTCTCACATTGCTTGCTAAACTTAAGGTCATCTGATATGATTGCCCCCAGGTCCCTTTCAATTTTTGTTGTTGTTACTAACCCCTCTCCCCATTGTGTAATCTTCCCCTGGATTTTTGTTTCCCATGTCCATTATTTTGCACTTCTTTGCAATGGATCTAACCTTGCCAAGTCCCTTCTCATCCTTTCCATGCCTCTTTGTGTATCAACCCTGTTGCTGATATTTGTGTCATCTGCAAACAGAGGCATACTTTTCCTTTCAGTCCCTCTGCAAGGTTACTTATAAAGACAAATCACTGGACCTAGTAGTGAACCCTGTGGTATCCCACTAGTAACACCTCTTTGTTCATTGTGGACTCCACTTATTACAATTACCTTATGTATCCTGTCATCCAGCCAATGTAAGACCCAGGCTACCACCCTGGGACCCACTCCCAGGCTAGTAAATTTGACTATTAATCTTTTGTGTGGGACGATGTCAAATGCCTTGCTAAAGTCTAAGTAGGCCATGTCCACAGCCCCTCTCTGGTCTACTACTTTGGCCACCCAGTCAAAGAAATCAAATAGATTCATCTGACATGACCTTCCCGCTGTGAACCAATGTTGCCTTGGGTCCTGTGCCCCACTGGCCTCTAGGTACTCAACAATTCTTTCCATCAGAAGTGATTCCATCACTTTCCCTATCACAGAGGTCAAACTGACAGGTCTGTAATTTCTGCCTCTGTCTTGGTCTGACTTTTGTGAAGGGGAATCACATCCACCTTCCTCCAGTCCTCAGGTACCACACCATCCTCCCATGATTTGGTAAAAACGGTGGTCAGTGCTTTCCCCCTGTTCTCCCCTCAATACTTTTAGAATTCTGGGGTGAATTCCATCATGCCCCATTGCTTTGTCCAACTTCAGTTTTAGGAGTTCTTTCAGAACCCTTTCTTCTGTGAAAGGACTGGGATTGACCCCTCTATCAAGACTGCTTCTGTTAATTGCTTCTGGTAATTAACTATTATAATAAAAATAATATAATATGCTATAATAAAAATATTTTTTAAATAATGTTAAACCTTGTTCAGCACATGATAAGGCTGTACATGCATGTTAATCAAAGATTAACCTAGGGCTGATAGAATGTTTACAACCAATCAGAAAATAAAACTAAATCATCTGCATAGGCTAAAACAGAACATGTATGTGTACTAATTTTAGGAGAGTGTGAGGAAGGATCATCTAGTTTTATCAAACACTGATTAATATAAATGCAGAACAATGTGTGGATAAGGACGCAGTCCTGTCATATGCTGCAATTTGTCAGGAATGTGTCCAAGAGCTGTCCCCTAGCTCTCAGTCCTTCCAGTCCTTCATTTGCCCAAGTGGCACTGTACAGATGTTGGATATTGCTTAGCAGATTGCCTTCAATACCCCAATCCTGCATTTGTTGCCATAGAAGATCTATAGACACAGAATCAAATGCGGCACTGAAGTAAATGTATTTATTTTAGTTTATTTATTTATTTAAAAGTTGATAACCAGGAAAAGCACCATGAGCCAAGGCTAGTTTTCAGGAGTGACCCAGGGAAGGGGAACAAGTGGGAGAAAGGCATAAAAAGCAGCATAAATAACACGTAGAATAGAGAACAAATCCAGGGTCAGGGTTACAAGACCCATCTAGAATTTAAAGCACCCAACAATATTGCAATAACTGTACAGCACAGTCAGGAGACACATAATCTAGAGAGGGGGGTTAGGTTATACAATGCCCCAAAACCAGTTAGAATAACCATAACCAGCTCAATCAGAGTAGCACATAGTTAAGACGGTAAAGGTTGGGGGCACATGGAGCATAGCTGATAGGGAAGGTGTCTTAGGAGCCTCTTGAGAGTAAAAGAGGAGTAACATGAGTGGAGGTCAGAGGGTAGTTTGTTCCAGAGGGAAAGGAAGCGAAAGAAGAAAGCAGATTGTCCAGAGACAGAGTGAGGGAGAGGGATGGAAAAGGAGTGAGAGTCTCTGTGACAAAGGGAATAGTTTGAAGAGGTAGCTTAGGAGAATAGGTCAGAGAGGTAGGAGGGGAGGAAACCAAACTGGAATTTAACAATAAAGATAGCATAGCATATCATGTGCCTTTGTGGTAGGGGATAAGGGGGATAGAGGAGACAGTGGTCAGTGAGAGAGAAGGAGAGAGAGAGAGGCAGTGGCAAAACAACAGAAAGTGTTCAGGAGAACTTTGAGTTTACCTAGTGAGATATGAGAGGCAGTTCCATACCCAACGTTGGCATACTCAAAAGTTGGTAGTATCATCTTAGAGACCAAATCACAACAAGTTGAGAGAGGGAGGCTGGTTTTGTGATAGTAAAGGGCACCCAATTTAAGGCAAAGTTTGGCACAAATAGCATCAACGTGGATGGAGAAATCCAGATTTTCATCCGACCACACCCCTAGGCACTTGAATGCCAAGACATTCTCAAGGATGGTTTCATCCAAGTCAGAAAAGTTGGGGGGATTCTGTAGGGTGGCCAGCTTTTGTCTGGCTCTGAAACTCATAGCCACAGTTTTCTTGATATTGAGTTTAAGTTTATTGTCCTTGAACCAGGACTGGACTCTGTTGAAGTCATCCTGAAGGGGGGACTGTACACTAGTGATAGAGGGCCCTGAGAGGAAGAGAATAGTGTCATCAGCATACATGTGAATTTCTGCTGCCCTACAGACTAAGGGGAGATTGTTTATAAATAGAGAGAAAAGGATAGGGCCAAGGATGGAACCTTGGGGGATGCCGGATATGAGTGGGAGTGGGGAGGATTGACCATCGCCAATCAGAACCAATTGTTCACTGTCATGAAGGTAGGAGCAGAACCAGTTTGCATCTGGAACAGTGAGACTGACAGAGCCAAGATTTTGTAGCAGGAGGCAGTGGGAGACAGAATCGAAGGCTTTTGAAAGGTTGATGAAAATGGCAGCTGTAATGTGGCTCCTGTCCATTGCAATAAGTATGGAGTCAGTGACACACAAGAGAGAAGATGTAGTGAAGTGATGCTTCCTAAAGCCAGACTGGACAGGGGAGAGGGTGTTGGATCTGGCCAGGTAGTCAGATTGTCTTGAATGAATAAGGGATTCTTACAATTTAGCTAGGGAGTGGAGGAGGGAGATGAGACTGTAGTTCCCAGGGAAGGAGGGGTCCCCTTTTTTGTGGAGAGGCAGGACTCTAGCTGACTTCCAGGCCTTAGGAACAGTGGAGGAGGAGAGAGAAAGGTTTAGGATATGGGTAAGCAGGGCAACAATGGCAGAAGCACAGAAGTGGAAAAGCCTGGGGTGGAGACTGTCGGGGCTAGACTTAGAGGGGCTTAGGGTAAGAAGGGCAGAGTAGACTTCTAGAAGAGTGAAAGGGGGAAATTGTACTCAGAGAGCTGGTCAATCACAACCTGGTGGGCCGGAGGGTGTGAGGGAGATGAAGAGGAACTAGTGTCTGGGAGAGCACAAGTAGTAAAGAATTCGTTAAAGATCTCAGCCACCGAGGCAGGGTGAGAGACAAGGATACCCATCTACATTGAGAACAGGGGATGTAAATTTGGTTGGAGGGTCTAAGAGAGAGTAGAGAACCTTCCAGAAGGATGCAGTATTCTGCTGATTTTGCTGCAAGTGGCTCTTGAAGTAGTTCATCCTCGAGAAACGTATGGCCTTAGTGAAGTTATTTCTTAAGGCCCTATATTCTTTGGAAATCAGACTAGAGAAGGGAGACTTTGTAGCAGCATCAAGCTTTACCCCTGGCCCTGCACTTGGCCAGTAGGTTGGCTGTGATCCAGGGGTAATGGTGTTTCTTTATCCTGGTTTTCTTCAGGGGTATGTGTTGGTTCCAGATGCACAGGAGGTGGTTGGAGAAAAGAGATAGGGCAGAAAGAACATCCGTTGCAGAGTAGATTGGCACCCAGTCCACCAAAGCAAGGTCCTGTTGTAAGGCAGCAATGTCTAGGTTGTGAAAGCAATCGGATCAAATGTATTTGGGCACCACATGGGGGGGGTGAATCTTTCTTATGCAAAATGTGATACAATGATCACTGACAGCTTTAGGGATTACTCCAGCAGCCATGATGTGATGGGGGTGAGAGGATAGAACCCAAACAAGGAGAGTGTGATTCTGGGAGCACAGGTTTAGGCAAGTAGCTTCTTGTATTAACTGAATGAGGTTTAGGGCTTCTACTTTAAGGATAGTGGACTTAGAGATGGGCAAGAGCCAATCAAGGTTGAAGTCCCCAAAGAACAGCAGCTCACCACTGGATATGAGAGAAGAGATAAAGGAGATAGTGGATATGAGTCTACCAGGAGAGGTTTTGGGAGGAGCATAGAAGGTGCCAACAAAGAGAGGGGATGATGAGGGGATGGATAGCTGGCTATAATTACCTCATGGGAGGAAGTCTGGGCCTTCTTGAAGATGCATGAACGAGAGAGATTGCTTAATATACAGGGCACCACCACCACGCTTGCCTTGGTCTTGACGAAATAGATTAAAATCTGGAATGGAGATGGCAGAGTCAGGGATTTTAGATGAAAGCCAGGTTTCACTTACACAAAGGATATCTGCAAGGTATTGGGAGACCCATACTTTAAGCAAGTCAAGTTTGGGAAGTAGACTGCAGGTGTTTAAATGAAAAGACTGAAGTCCTTGTGGAAGAGAGGAGAAGTTAGCATTTAAGACTCTGTGTGCTGGTGTTGCACACGACAGAAGACCAGGGTTAGGGTGAACATCACCAGAGAAGAGTAGAAGAAACAAGAGAAGTGGAAAGAGTGTGGGGGGTATCTAGCTTTCCTGTAGGAATGAGAGCGGTAAAAGGGGAGTGGGGATGTGAGGTGGAGGGCTTCGAGGTTAAGAAGAGAGTAGGGGAGTAGTCCTGGGTGGATAGAAGGGGAGGGGAGGTGGAAGGGAAATGGGGTATCAGCAATAGGAGGCAGACTGGTGTGAGCCAAAAAAAAGGGAATGGAGGAAGGTGAAACAATAAACGGGGAAAAGAAAAAGGAAGGAAAATGTAGGGGGTTTGGGAAGGTAGGATGTGAGGGTAGGTGCTGAAGGATTGGAGACTTGTAGAGGAAGAGCAGGGAGAGGATAAGTGGGAGGAGGAAAATATGTGCAGGTATGGTGAGGAGACATGGAGGTAGAAAAAAAGGTGAAATACTGAGAGCTGAAAGAAGACTAGATGATAACTAGAAGAGTTGGAAGGTGACTAGGCAAGAGTTACTTCAGTGAACTGAGGAGGAAAACTGGGGGAGGGGGAGAAAGAGGCATAAAAGAGTAGCAGGTAAAACAGAGTGAGGTATAGGATAAGGAAATGCAGATGAGCACTGGGCTGAAGCACAGACTAGTTTAGCCACAGTTTAGTCAGTCAAATTATGTTGTTTTACAAGGTAGAGAGAGAGAGAAGAGGGATTGTGTTAACAGTGGTGGGTAGAGAGAGACAAAAAGTAGGAGTAGGTAAAATATGGGAGAGGTTGCTTCAAGAGGGAGTGGCTTAGGGAAGCTCAAGATGGGGTGGGGAGTTGTGGCCACTCAACAGCATTTAAAGAGTGCTGAGGCAGGGGAGGGAGGGAGGAGGGTGGGACAAATACTCCCACTGAGAGAGAAGCAGCAGGAAAAGAAAGAGCAGCCTAGTTAAAAGTTCAGAAATGAGCTATCCAGATTAGCAAAGGAGCAGGGAGCTGCAAGGAGCTGATTGGCCAAGGGGTCACTGCAGCAGAAAAAGCAGCCAATGAGGTGATAAGTGAGGATGCGCCTAAAATTCAAAAGGTAGCATGGGCAAAATCAGAGGGAAGAAAGTCTGTACCTTAGCCAAGGAGGAGCATCAAAAGTAGGAAGAGTAGAGTGCGGCCATGGCACAGGGTTCAAGCCACACCGCTGGCAGCCAAGAGGTGTGCCCAGTCAGGGATGAAATCTGGGAGGAAGAAAAAGACTCAGGATTAATAAGGACAAACTTGGACAAAGGGCGGGTAGGGGTAAGAGAAAGCAGGGGAGAGACAGAGACACAACAAGGGGTTTAAGATACAGGAGCCAGACCTGATCGGTGAGCATGTAGAAGTTAGGGGGAGAACAAAGGACAGACTGGGAAAGGTCACAGGCAGGAACAACAGAAAGAGTTTGGCCAGAGAAGGAAATTAGGTGGGTAAAGCAGCTAAGAAAAGAAGACAGATTTTAGAGAGAAAGAAAGTGATTAAAAAAGGATTAAGCCATAGCATTGAAATAGCCAGAGAAAGCACAAAACTCAGGAAGGAAAAACTACACAAAATGCTTACAGAATCTAGAAAAAAAAACAGGAAAAGGCTGCAAAATTATTAATTAAGGCTCTGCAAATAAGTGACAAATTAGTGCATTTATGGCTAACAGGGTTAAAACAGCAAGTAAATAAAAGCAGCACAGTTTTTGCTTCCTAACATTTTCTCAGTTACGTGTCAGATGAAACAATTATCTGAAATACTATAGCTAACATAAAACCCAGCTTGACGCTAAGAGAGAGGCCTGCTAGACTGTTCATCAGCACATTTAATTTAGATAGCACCATTTCTGGAAAGACCTTCAACATATCATCAATAAGACTTATAGATCTATATATACACAAATTTGTCCTATCACCCTTCCTGTAAATTAGAACTATTTCCACACTTCTCCAGGAAGTAGGTATAAATTCCTCCAAAATACACTCATTGAAGAAATTAGAAAATTGCTCCATTCTTGCACCATATAAATATGTACCTCCACTGGTATATAGTTGGGCCCAAGGGCCTTATTTAATTTCACAGTGTATAAGATACATACATAGATACATAGATACATAGACAGTGTCGGCAGATAAGGGCCTATGGCCCACCTAGTCTGCCCATTTGGGCTTGTAAGTTCAGTTTGTTTTCCTAGAAGTCTATTTCCCCTTACCCCTGACCTCTAGAATTCCTTTATGTCTATCCCATGCATTCTTAAATCCTGTGATTGTTTCAGCCCCCACCACTTCCTCTGGCAGGGTGTTCCACTTGTCCACCACCCGTTCTGTGAAGAAATTCTTTCTCATGTTTCCTCTGAATCGTCCTCCCTCCAACTTCATCCCATGCCCTCTAGTCCTGGAACATCTTTTTCGCTTAAAAATAGTGTTTTCCTGCACCCTGTTCCTCCCTGTAAGATACTTGTATGTCTCTATCATATCCCCTCTCTCCCTCCTCTCCTCCAGGGAGTACATGTTCAGTTCCTTCAACCTCTCTTCATAGGATTTGTGATGCAATCCATGCACCATCTTTGTTGCCCTCCTCTGAACCTTCTCTACCCTGTCTATGTCCTTACGTAGGTATGGTCTCCAGAACTGTACACTGTACTCCAGGTGGGCCTCACTAGTGTCTTGTATAGCGGAATTATGACCTCCCTTTTCCTGCTGGTGATGCCCTGCCTATACATCCCAGCATCCTATTTGCTTTACCTGATGCCTTGTCACAGTGTTTCCCTACCTTGAGGTCATCAGAGATGACAACCCCAAGATCCCTTTCCTGCTTGGTGCATGCTATATCTCACCCCCAACTGATATATTGTGCCAGGGTTTTGTGCCCCATATGCACTATCTTGCACTTTGCATTGAATTTCAACTGCCAAACCCTTGACCATTCTTCAAGTTTCTGCAGGTCCCTTCTCATTCTGTCTACACCCTCTGGTGTGTCTACTCTGTTACAGAGCTTTGTGTCATCAGCGAACAGTGAAATTCTGCCTTCTATATCCTGTGCAATGTCACTGATGAAGATGTTGAATAGGACCGGTCCCAGCCCTGATCCCTGTAATTCACTGGTCACTCTTCCCTCTGTGGAGTGACAGCATTTACCACCACCTCTGTGTCCTGCCACCCAGCCAGTTACCTACCCACCACACTACTGTCCTGCCCACACCCATATTCCCCAGTTTGTGTAATGGTCTTCTATGTGGCACAGTGTCAAAGGCCTTGCTGAAGTCCAGATAGGCCATGTCCACTGCCCTCCCTGATCCACCTCCCTAGTCACCCAGTCAAAAATTCAATGAGGTTGGTCTGACATGACCTCCCCTGATGAAACCATGCTGCCTTGGGTCCTGTAGTCCATTGACAACCAGATGTTCCACCAATCTCCTTCAGTAGTGCTTCCATGATCTTTCCCACTACCAGGTGAGGCTGACTGGTCTGTAGTTCCCTGCTTCCTCTTTTTCCCACTTTTGTATAAGGGGACTACATCTGCTGTCCTCCAGTCTTTGGGTACCTCCCTGTTTCCAGTGATTGGCTGAACAGGATAGCCAGAGGTTTAGCCACCACCTCTCTTAGTTCTTTAGGACCCTGGGGTGCACCCCATCTGCCCCATTGCTTTGTCAACTCTTATTACTTCCAGTTCCTTCAGGACCCTTTCTCGTGTAAAGGACTTGTGTCCATTTCTGCACCATTCTCACCCTTGTACTCCTTCAGACCCATTACCCCCTCTTCCTTAGTAAAGACTGAGCAGAAATACCTGTTCAATATGTCAGCTTTACTGTTGTCATCCTCCACTCTGCTCCCATCCTCCCCTTCAGTCTAACTATCCTCCTTTGTCCTTCTTTTCACTTATGTACCTGTAAAGGTTTGTCCCTTTAACCACTGATTTTGCAATGTGTTCTTCTGTCTGAGCTTTGGCTTCCCTTACTGACTTCCCTGCCTCCCTTTGTTTCTCCTGGTACTTCCCTATCCCCTTCTGCCTGTGTCTTTTGTATTGCCTGAATGCAGTCTTTTTGGCTTTCACTTTCTTTGCTACCTCTTTGGAAAACCATAATGGTCTCCTCTTTCTTTTCCTCTTGCTAACCTGCTTAATGCATAATTCTGTTGTTCTTATAATCCCCATTTTAAATACTGCCCACTGTTCCTCAATCCTGATTCCTGTCCCATTCCCATAATGCCTCTTTCAAGCATCTCCCCATTTTCCCAAAGTCTGCCCCCTAAAATCCATGATCGTGTTTTGTGTGGTTTGGGTCTGCTCTTTCTGTGATTTCAAACCACAATGACTGGTGGTCACTGTTACCCAGGTGCTCCCCACTGTTACCCCCATCACACTGTCCCTGTTTGTGAGCACAAAGGTCCAGTATTGCCTTCTGCCTAGTTGGTTCCATGACCAGTTGCTTGAGGAAGGCACCCTGAAGGAGTCCAGGATAAATCTGCTCCTAGTTGATGCTGCTGCTGGGATGCTCCAGTCCACATCTGGTATATTGAAGTCTCCAGCCAGTACTACCTCACCCTTGTCAGCCATCCTTTGGATGGCTAGCATCAACTCCTATCTGTTTCTTCCTCCTGGGCTGGTGGTCTATAGACCACACCTGTCGCGGATGGCTGGCCCCATTTTCCTTTCCAGCAACCCACAGTATCTCTCCCCATTTTGTTCCTCCTGGATCTGTGTGGCCCTTATGTCATTTTCACATACAGTGCCACTCCTCCTCCCTTCCTGCCTGCTCTGTCTCTTCTGAATATGTTGTAGCCAGGTATGGCCATCTCCCAGTCATGGTTATCATTACACCAGGTTTCAGTGATGGCCACAATGTCCAGGTCTGACTGTACCATGACAGCCTCAGATCTTCCATCTTGTTGCTAAGGCTCCTGGCATTTGCACACATGGCTTTCCATGATTTGACCTCCCTAGACTGCTTCACTGTTCTACTCCAGCCCCTTCCTTGGTTGTCATTTATCCCCGGTTCTCCTTGCTGTCTGCCCTTCTGCTGAATTTTGCCCCTTTTCTGCTTATCCACCTTTTGGACACTAATCTCCAACTTTTGCACACTGCTATAATTCCTACTTCCTTCTCAAACAACTTAAAATTTATCATATAGTAGACTACATCAAAGGATGACAAGCCATATATGCAAGCATCTTTGTCAAAAAAACAATCAGAAATAAGCATCTGCCAATGCTGAATGTTTGCTTGCGTGGTTTTATGTTTCAGGGATGCATTGCCAGATTATTTGAAATGAAGTCACAGAAGAAGTGGGAAGATTGTTTGATAAAAGAAAATACTTAGCTAGTATAAAGCTACCTGTAAGGTGTCAATGTGGCTCAGTGGGTAGCACATCTGCCTCTGGACCAAAAGGTTGTGGGTTCTCGTCCCACACCAGGATTGGACTTGCACCTAAAAATCGCTGGCATCCAAGTGCAGTATTAGAGGGTGCAGTATTGGGGGGTTCTGTACTGCTGGGGTGTGCTGTCCTTCGGATGAAATGTTAAACTGAGATCCCATCTGCCTGTCCTGGTGGGTGTCCAGGTGGAATTAAAAGAACCCAGGGCACTCTTCGCAAAAAGAGCAGGGAACATTCCCGGTGGCCTGGCCAACATTCTCCTTCCCATAAATTGGTTCATGCAATTGTCCAGGCTGTGGGTGATGATGTGTGATATGGCCGCCGCCACCACACATTCAGTCATTTCACTACCAATCTAGCATTGCTTGTAAAGTGCTTTGGGATACTGTGTATGAAAAGTGCTATATAAATGCTGATTCTTCTTCTACGGGATGCTTTTATAGAGAAAGCAAGGAACAAAGCAAAAGCTGTTCAGCACGTTTTTGAAGTTCGGGGAGGGTGTGTGTGTTTGCGTGTGAGTTTCTGTACACATGCCCACATGTGTGTGACTCTGTGTGTGTGGCCAAGGGATTAAAAATGATATAAACTGATAAAAATATCTTCCAGAACTTCACCATGTGCTTGCCTGCCTATGTTGAATGGGTGGTGCAGGTGTTGCACAATGACGGGAAAAATACCCCACAACATGTAAAATCAGGCCACTGGTAACCCACCTAAAGACCACCAAACATGCCGCACTTTTTACTCGCTGATTCCACTTGTACAGGATGTGTTTCCTGGCAATCTGAAAGACACGTGTCTTGCCTGTCAGGCCACATTACAGGAGATAAGCCATGGAGGTCCGCAAAGAACAGTGAGGATCTGGCCTTAAAGCAGCAGGCATGTTGGAGAGATAGCCAAGAGGTAACATGCCACCAAAGTTAAGAGCAAGGAAATGTAATGCCTGAAGTGAAAGGAGACTAACTAAAAGAGGGATCTTGAAAGAGAGAAAGAGTAGGGGAAAATGCTGTGGTGAGAGAAGAAAATGCCTTTTGAAAACATTTCAAACACAACAAGAAAGAACAGAGACCTGGCCGAGAAATACATAAGCAGACTGAAGGCCAACTCAAAGTTGCAGACAAAATGCTAAGGCAGTAGAAGTAATGTACAAATTAGGCTAGAAGAAACCAACTGAAATCTTAAAACAGAAATGTACAAAAAGTGAAAACTGAAGATTGCTGCTAAAATAAGTGGTTAGATTGGAAGGCTAATAACTGAAGTTAGGCCTAGTTTCTTATAATGAGCTATCTGCTTTAGCACATACTGTAAGTCACCGACTACATGGAACAAGGTGGTATGATGGAATTCATTGTTTTTCGGATTAGTGGTAGGCTAGTTGCAACTCTAACCCTGGTTAAAAAAAAATAAAGTTAAATAAATATTTGTCCTACTTGGTGCGGTACTACCGCTATACTGTAGCAACAATATGTGCAAGACATGCAGCAAGATGATACTATACAATTCATCAGTTTTCAGATTAGTAGGCTATCAAAACCAGTGGCGTTTCTGTCCATGGTTGGTGCCCCATGTAGTGCAGACTTATCTATAAACAATATGTGCACTTTTTATAGATGACCTGGCTGCCATCTCTTGTACCCCTCTGTTTTTTTGTAACCAATAAAGGCTGGAGCCACCACAAGCCAAACATTGTTTAAGCTCGAAGAAGGAAGTGTTTGCACAGCAGGCTACAAGTAACAAATAGCTGAGATGGAGGAGAGAATGGGCTAGATCAAGTTTTGTCACTAGGGGTCAGTTACACATGGACCAAGGTTACCCAACAACCAATGCTGACCAGCTTGGTGCAAATTCCAGCAGATCTCTATCCTCTTTGACCACTACAACCACCAGGTGGTGGCACAATCCTATTTGCCAGTTCTTAGTTCAGCTGGCAGCCAAAACCAGTGTCTGCTCTAACCCAGGTTAAAAAAAAAGAATGATGTGCTCCATTTGGTCCAGGGTTACCTCCATAGCAATATTATTTGCAGTCTGTATATGTGCATTGACTTCTAGGTATTGTGCCACCACCACCTGCATCACTGGTAAATAAGAGGATGGAGCTACCACTAACCAAACATTGTTTAATTTTGAAAGGGTGAGTGTTAGCCCAGTAGATCACAGCCTAGTTTGCTAACAAGTATGATGGAGAGACGGTTGTTAAATGAAACAGTTATACATGAGCCAGGTCACCCAACAGCCTATAATGGCTAGCTTCCTTTAAATTTCAACCAACCCCCAACCACCACCAAAGTGCCCCAAACCCTGTTTCCTTACCTGCTGGTGCTTGCAGTCCTCTGGCTCAAACTCACTGGCCAAGCTCTCGAAGTGGGAGTTGAAGCGGGGCAGCCGGCACAGTATGTTGGCCCACCATAATGGGGAGTAACTTGCCATAGCTGCCATGCTCCTCAAGTCCTGCAGGGAGGTCAAATCACAGCAAATTTACAAGATCCACCACAAACTGGAGACTGTTGATCCTGTACCAGCAGCAAAAAGACCATTGGTGCTATATATGTAACCTATCTCACCACCAGAGAAATGGAGACCTCACTGCTGTCACACAATATTACCATTAGAGACCCTCAATACTATATCCTGTGTCACTGGTGTAGAACAGTCCATAGCACTGACACTATCACTGGTGGAGAAGCTCACTGCGAGTCTTGTGAAGAGGACAGGGCATCCAATACCAGTTCTGAAACCTGTATAACAATGTCCCATGGAGCGTGGCCGCCTGGCCTGCTGTGGGTGTCTGTGTTTATATTCTGTCCCCTGGTTTATTTCTGGGGGGTCAGAGACCCTACCTAATCTTCCTGGGGGGGCCTTCAGCCCCTCAGCCCCCCATAGTCAGCACTTGTGATGGTGGTCAGGGGTAGTGGGGGAACTTGCGGCATCTTCCTCCTTGGAGGGTTTGTCTGAGTAGGAAGTATAGTAGGGCTCAGACCTCCTAACATTGAGGCACTGCTGACAGCAGTATTCAAAGTGCACCACCTCCAAGCCGCAGTACAGCATTCTATTGTAGAAGGAGAGCTCGCACATGTGTGGTGCAAAGCATAGCTTTCTGTACTTGGCTAGAACACCTCACCCCTGGGCATTCCGCCCACGTGGAGCTTCTCCCCCATCTGTCAAATTCCCCTAGCCTTAATCTAGTAATTGCTTTTCTAGGTTTTTCATTCTTGCACTTTAGTAAATATTCCTCTATCCCAAAGGCTGTTTTTATTTTCTTAAATGGAGAACCATTCCATGAGTCTTTTATCCTTCCAAAATCAATTTGGATCACTTGATCTTCTATTCTTCAAATTGCCATTTGTACAAATTCTGAAGTGTCCCTCATACTTCCTTCAAATCCCAGGATATAATTAAAGGGCAATCTAGCTTTGTTTAATACTTGATTTAGAATAATAAACCAATTTGTGTCCAATCCAATATCACTTTTCTTTGCATCAACCCAGCATTTATGTACCAAGCAGTGTTTATGCGCTGTTATGATTTTTTTCCAATATGATATATTTTGTTTAACCATTTCTGCTTGGATTGATAGGGTTCCTGTTTCTAATCTTGCTCCAGCCCCAGAGGCTCCCATTGGGAGACCCCAAAGGTTTTTTAGATACTTATTTTGGACTATTTTCAAATTTTTATAATTACCTTGAAGTCCCCATACCTCTGAGGCATAAACAATTTGGGAATTAACCTTTACTTTTAAGCATCTGTACTGGGTTATAAAGCAATTCCCATCTATTTTTTTTGTGAAAAATGCTTAATTCCTTTCAAAGTTTTTAATGCTTTTTCATTTATTTTTTTCTATTTGTTTTTTCCCTTTCAAGTCATCACAAAAAATTACACCCAAATAGGTAAACTCTTTAACTTCTTCAAGCTCTAAGTTCTTAATTCTCCATTTTTGTTTATTTTTGGACTTATTCCCAAAAAACACTATTTTCATTTTTCCCTAATTTAATTTTATATGCAGTATTTCTAGAGATGTTGTTATTGCTCTAACAGCTCTTCTTAGGCCAAGTGGAGTTTGAGATATTACCACTGCATCATCGTGTGTAGCAATATTTGTACTCTAGTTTCCTCTATTTTTGGTGCAAAGGTATCCACCTCCTCTAAATCTCTCACAACTTTGTCAATATATAAGATAAATAAGGTTGGTGTCAAATGGCACCCTTGTTTCACCCCACGACTAACCTTTATTGCTTCACTCGTGTTACCTTCCTTGTCATACCTTACAACAAGTTTGTTTTCTTGATGCAGTATCTTAATAATATGCAATAATTTTGGATCCATTCCCAAATCTTTTAAGATTTCCCATAAAGTTATTCTATGAACAGAATGGAATGCTGATTTGATGTCAATAAACACAGTGTAAATCTTTCCTTTCCTTTCCGTGAACCAACATATTTATTCAAGATATATCTAAGAGTGAACATCTGGTCCACTGTGGACCTGTTTCTACAGAAATCTTCTTGGAACCAGGAAAGGATATTATTACTTTCTATCCAGTGTTCTATTCTGTTCAGAATAAGTCTAGTAAATATTTTTTGATTGATGTTCAGTAATGTTATTGGTCTGTAGTTTTCTGGCAATGACATAACACTTTCTTAAAATGGGGTACTATTACCCCTGCATTACAGTTCTCAGGTATTAACATATGTTTTAATATATTCTTATATAGTTTTAATATTTCAGCCCACCATTCTGCATCTACTTGATATAACTCCTCCCCAAGGTAACCTATACCTGGAGCTTTATTCTTTTTCTGTTTTAGTATTGCCAACACTATCTCCTCTTTTGTAAACTCCATCTGGTTTGAATTTTCAGTATTGTCTGTATCTATACCTGTTTCTTGTTCATAGGAATTATCTCGACTACTAAAAACAGTCATAAAATACTGTATCCATTTTTCTGGGGGAATAACTGCTGTTACATTATATCTTATATCATCCACAACAAATGCCACTAATCTCCAAAAGCCACTTCCATTTTTTTCTTGTATAGCTATTTACAATTTGCCCCATAGCTCATAATTATATTCATCCTTTTCAGTTTTTATCAATACTTTATATTCAGACTTTAGTGATTTCAAGGCTTTTCAGTCTTCTACATTGTTAGTTTTCACTATTCTCCTACCAATTTGGTTTATTCATTTTTTTCATTTTAATGCACTCTCCATCATACCTTTTAGCACCAAAAATGCTCTTCTGGTTTTATCTTTTTTTGCTGTTTCTCCAGTTCTCTATAAATTGTTTCTTTTAATGCCAAATATTCCAAAAATAGATTTTTCTTCTGATCTTGTTCTAAATCTAGATCTAATTTGTCCTGTAATGTTATCATACAACATTTTTTTAATCCCTCTATTTCTGGTTAATTTACATACCCTTTTAATTGTTCCTTATTTACATTATTTCATTGTATACTTTTACTTTTCTTTACTTCCATATTCTGATCCATCCAACTTCTTCTATTCCCACCTTCTTTAACAATTTTAATTGGACATTCTAAGGACACCCGTAATGGTCTATGATCACTGTCCCAATTTTCAACAACTTCCAAACTACAGATCTTTTTGTAGGAATATACATCCACAATTATATCATCCAATAAGCTCATACCATTTTTATAAAAAAGGTACATAAACCAGTTTTATCCCCACCGCCTTTCCCATTCACAATCCCCATATTCAATTTGCATAATTCTGTTAAACATCTATTACCGGCTCAACTTTTCTTTTTGCCACATGATTTCCTGAAAGGTATGTCAAAAACATCCTCCAAATTCCAATTGTTTCCCTTATCCTCTTGTTCCTCCCCTAACCTTGAATTATAATCCCCTGCTGCAATAATCATGACACGTTGATACTGGGTCTGTAGTTGTTCTAGAATCTCTGCATATCTACCTATGCAGTGTACAATGGGAGAAGCAGTAGTATAAGGTGAAAAGTATACATTTACCATTAGCTATTTCTCCTTATTTTCCCACATAAATTCAGTGACCAGGATATTAAAATTCTTTTCATTCCAAATACATTTACATATTAGACCAGGTATTATCCTAACAAAGGTATTAATTCCCCCTGCTAGATGCCCATATAAACTTGTCTTTTTCACAGGGATATGCCATCCTTGATATCCTTCCAGATGACAGCCCTCTAGGGTACCTACCCAAGTTTCTTGTAACATAATTATATGCATTTCATTTAGGAACCTACGTAATCCATTATCTTTAAATTTTCCAGCAGCTCATGCTATGTTCCAACTCAAAATGCACAGTTTCTGTTCTTTTATATCACTTTTCTTATGCTCAAACAGTCATTCTATTTCTATTGTTTCCTCTGTCACATATTCCATACTTTCTTCTCCTACTCCACTCATATTCACACTCATACAACTACCCAAGACTTCCACACTTTGAGTTTCATCCAAAATTACATGACTATTTATTTTGAGTCCATTTTGCAATCTACCTCTTATCACGCTCTTATGCTCCACTTCTGTTGTTAATACATGTTCACTCACCACTGGTTTCATGTAGTGAGACATCCTTTGTTGGACCTTATTATTTTGTTTTGTAATTGTGTCCTTTTCATTACTTTCCTTTTCTGGCCAATCAGTCCTCTCCTTTACATTCCTCTCTTCTATGGATGTATCTGCTTTCATTCCTATTTCCTGAAATTGTTCTTTTGCATCCAGTAGCTGTTTACTAACAGTTTTACATTTTGACACCACACAGATCCAGCCTTTTTTCTTTGCCTCCATGACATCTGTAGGCAGAGTTTATGTCATTCCATGAAAATCTTTTGACCAACATACCTTTGCATACATTGTATACAACTAATTTTAGAGTTACATGATTTTCATTTTTTGCTCATGGTTAGAGGCGGTGAAGTGGCCCCAATTTGCTCTGTGAAGTGATTCATGGAGTGAAGGTAAATTCAAGGAGTGCTCCACAATGTGAAGTGGTGTACTTCACATAATAATGAGTAACGCAAAGTCCATTGAAAACAATGACTTCGCATTACTCTGCCTTCCCAAACCACTACTCCACCAATTCTTAAGGTAAAATACATTGAAAACAATGTACTTCACCTCACTTTGCCTTGTTTTTAAGCTCCAAAGGCAAATTTTGCAGTGATTCATGGGATTTCAGGTCACATGGGCTCTAAATTGTTTTGCACAGCCTCAGTTTGGGGTAGTGTGAGTAGGAAACTGTAGGAGACAATCTGTTCTGAGAACTCTCTGTGATTCAAACCTTCTAAAAGCTGCTAAAAAGCCTTTTTGCATCATTTTTTTTGCTGAAACTTTATTTCATCGATTATAGGAAACCCTCCTGTGCTCATATCTTTGAGCTCTCAGCTCTCAGCTTTACCAGCCTTTACCAGTCTTTTTGAAAATTTTGCAATGTCCAAAACACTTCCAAAACACTCAAGTGCTCAGGTGCTCCAGTACGTTAGCACTCCAGCTGAACAGCTTCACAACTTCATAACTTCACAGCTCCTCAGCTTTTTGGATCCTCAACTTCTCAGCTCAACCGCTACACCACTCCACAAGTCCACAGACCTCCATAAACCTCAGTCCACAATTTCACTTTTCCCAGGTTCTCTTCTTTTCAACTACCAATTCCAAAAACACAAGCATCTTTCTCCCCATACACTCCACCGTGTACTGCTCCTTCCAATCCACCCGAAGGACTTTATTCTCAATGCCTTCTGCCTTGCTCCTCCACTATCAAGGACTCATTGCAGCAAAAAACTGAAAAACAGATGGAAGAGACTGGGGGAGACCAAGAAGACCACACAAGAATGTCCGGTAAGCTCTCTAAAATGGAAACTGTTGAGCCAACTGTGGCATACCTTTTCCAAACCTTTCCAAAAGCAATTTAGGATGCCTGCTCTACCTACTCCTCCTCAACAGGTACAGCATGCAGCAGCCATCTTGGACCAGATCTAACTAAAATCAACTAAAATCAGCTTGTCTCTCCGCATTATCTGCTGTACTACTTGCCTTTTAATTTTGTAGTGTTCCTGATGCCACTGGGCAGCATTTCCTGACCACCCACCCACCCTATCTGGGCACTTCCTTACATAGTCCTTGCTCTGTGTTGCAATTAGTGTGCTAACAGCCCAAATTCCCACTTGCTATTTATAATCTATTGCCACTAGAGGGCCACTATAGCTAGGTTCTCTAATCACAGCTGATTTACAATCCTACTTTTCTTTTCTGCTGAATTGCCAGCACTGAGTGATTTGTAAGTGATACTGCCTCAGTGTCTCCTCTCTCCTCTCCCCATCTTACTAGTGCTTCTTTCTTTCTCTGCATTCTTTTTTATCTGTTCATTGTTCTACCTCCCTTCACCTAGCAAAAACACAGCATTGTATCTCCCTGACCTGTCCATTAAACTCTGGTCTCTGTTTTTATATCCTGAGTAGAGCTTTTACCACCCAGTTGTTACCATGTCTCCACATACATCTCTAGCCTTCTATTTCCTCCCACTCCTCTTCTCCTCCTCTACCCTTAAGTCATCTACTCCTGTTCCTCCACTCCATCTTCCCACTCCTCAAGCTGCCTCCTCTCTTTTACCCTCCTCCCACTACCCCTTCATCTTCCTCCTCAGCTCATTCTCCTCACACTCCTGTCCTGCCCTTTGCCTTCCCCAGCCCTCCTCTACTCCCCTTCACCCCTCCACACTTTCCTTGCCCTCCACCTTCTCCTCCCTCCCCATTACCCTTCTTACCCACCCACCTCTGCTTCCCTCTCACCTCTTAAACCATGAGGCTCTCTCTTGTACTAATCTCTCCTCTCTCTGCTCACAACCCCAAGTACCCCCCACACCTGTCTCTCTTCCTACTCCTCCTACTACACTCAGGTGATGTTCAACCCAACCCAAGCCCTCCCTCTACCCCTTACACCCCATCCCCAACCAACTGTGGGTCATCACTGTACAACTCACCCTTTCCCCTGCCTAAGGGACTTGGCAATTTTTATCTTAATGCTAAAAGCCTCCCCCCAAGCTTGATGCCCTCAAAGTGTGTTTAACCCTGCACCCTCCAGACATTCTCTGCATCACCAAAACTTGGTTATCCACCAGAACTCCTGACTGCGCCCTTGCCATCCCTAACTTCAACCTTTTCTGCCAAGACAGAGGGAAGTGCGGTGGTGGAGTAGCATTGTACACCAAGCAGTCCCTCTCCTGCTCTGTCTCTTTTAAAGAATCCCACCTCTCTTCTCACAGACTTATAATTGCCCTCTTATCCCTCCTGTCTTCAGCCCCCCCTACATAGGTGCTCTCAATGCCCCACCCAAAACCTCACCTGACACCCTAGTCACTCTCATCTCTTCAATCTCCTCTCTCACAGCAAATGGCAAACTCCTGCTGCTGGGTAATTTCAACCTGGATTGGCTTTCCCCTCCACCAAACCAACCCTTCTCACAACTGAGGCCCTTAATCTCACACATCTAATCCAGTCACCCACCTGCCTAAACCATCGATCCCAAAATCACTCCCTACTTGATTGAGTGTTATCCTCCCATCCATACCTTATCACTACATCACTACTGACATCCTACCTGACTCTTTCAGTGATCACTGCATCTCCTATCGAATACATAAAATTCAATCTCCCCATTCTCTACCCAAATACATACGGTCCTGCCCGCTTGACAAGCTTGATATCGATGCCCTGCAACAGATTCTCTTCGAAGCTTATTGGCAACCTATTTTTTCAGCTCCTAATTTCAACTCTGCCCCATCCCTCTTCAGTAACATATTTAGCCACATCTGGAACCTCCATGCCCCCATAAAGAAGGCCAGGATAAAACAACACCACCACCTCTGGATAACAGCTGACCTGCTAGCCAAATGCAGTGCCAGGAATAATGCCTGGAAGCTTTATAAAGCCTCCCATGCCTCAGCAGACCTCCAAACATACGAACAGCTCAGAAACACATGCACCAAGGCCATCCACCTTTCCAAAGCTAATTGTTTCAAATCTGAACTACAATATGGCCAAAAGCACACTGGCTTCATTTTGGAAAGTGCTGCACTCTCTGCTAGATCCACCCACTGAACAGGCCTGCCCTGTCCTTAAAATTGATGGCATCCCTATCTCTGATGCCACCTCAGTAGCAGAGAGCTTTAACAAATTCTTTGCCTCTTGTGCTCTTACTGATAATCCCTCTGCTGTCCCACCAGTCTCCCATACTACCACACCAGGCAACCCCCCGCTTAGTTCCATTTTACCCCTTTCTGCCTCCTTGAAGTTTACTCCACTCTAATGGCTCTTTACCCAGCTAAAACAAGGCCAGATGGGCCAGTCTGGTGAGGTAGAGGCATTGCTGCCATCTGCGAGACTAACAACCCAGGTTTGGGAATGGATCTGGGAGTCAGAGGGCCAGCCAGGGGGGAGTAGGATGAAGCATCTGCTGGATTGCTCTCCTACTTTGGGGAAAGGGGGGTCAAGTGTCTGATGCACTGTGGAGGCCAGAAATACCATCACAGTTGGTGCCATTACATAGTGGGGTGGGGCAGATGTGAGTCATCATTGCCTGTCCCCACCCCTGAGGGACTTGTAGCCAAAGAATTTGCCAGCTCCCATTAATGAGATAGCTTCAGTGCCACCCCTGCTGGACACTACAGTCAGCTTCAGTGACCACACTCAGGGGTGGGGTAAGCTCAATTATGAGAGGCGAGGCTGCCAGAGCCTGGTGAGCCCATTAGCAAGGCTAGGGGAGCCTGTTAACCAAAAGAACATAAAAAGAAGCCCAGATGGTCTCCACCCTAAGCTTCTCCATATCTCTGCTCCTGCCATAGCTGTTCCCTTAACCAATATACTAAACTGCTCCCTTTCAACTGCCATAGTCCCCAAAATCTGGAAATCTACCAAGGTTATTCCATTACACAAGGAAGATGACCCCACGTCTCCCAGGATGTACAGGCTTATCTCTCTCCTCCCCTCCATTGCTCAACTCCAGGAGTCCCTCATGCACTCCAGGCTCACTGATTTCCTTTCCACTAATAACTCTCAATCTCCTGTGCAGTTTGGATTCAAGAAACAGCACTTCACTATCTTAACCTTATTGCAGGTCACTGACTCCATTTTCTCCACAATGGATCACAGCCACATAACAGTCACCATTTTTATGGACCTAGCAAAGGCTTTTGATTCCATCTCCCACACCATCCAACTTCAAACACTCAAATCCTTTAGCCTTGCTGAAGTGTCAGTCAAGTGGTTCTACGCACACCTTCACAATAGACTGCAGTCTGTTCAGTGAGGTGATGCACTTTCTTCTCCACTCCCTATTCTTTCTAGGGTCCCTCAAGGGTCAATCCTTGGTCCCATTTTATTTTCCCTTCTTATAAATTATCTTTCCTCCATCTGCAACTCCTCAAATATACATATGTATGTGGATGAAACCATCATCTAGACCTCCAGCTCCTCCTCTGCCAGTGTGCTCTGCCCCCTTCAGGATTACTTCAACTGAGTGCAGTCCTGGTTCCAGTCAAACCAATTGAAACTCAATGCAAAAAAAAATGTTGCCATGATATTTGGATCCAGACAGAAACTGGCCACCCTCCAGTCTACCTCAGCTTTTACAACCCTGGATGGTTCCCCCCAGAGACTGTTCCTGCCTTCAAATATCTGGGAGTCTGGCTGGAGAGACATCTAGACTTTTCCACCCATATTGATGCCATCTGTACCAAACTCAGGCACAAACTCACAGTCCTCTATTGTCACAAAGATAGCCTCCCTCTCCCCGCCCGATGCAAACTGGTTCTCAAAACAATACATCCAGTCTTAGACTATGCTGACATGGTCTACGGCACTGCATCTGTCACATCCCTTTCCAAACTGGGCACCCTCCTAATCTCCTTCTGTTGCTTTGCAACTGCTGCCCTCCTCTTACTCACTACTGTCTCCTTTATTCCCCTCTCTCACTAGCACCATTATCACATAGGAGACTAGTCCACAGCGCCTCTCTTGTTGGCAAGCACTGGTTTGGCACTCTTCCTCCCTACCTCTCCTCCCACCTTTCGCAGGCACCTTCTACTACTTATTCTGTTTGCCACAGAGACCCATGTACCTTCTCTATTCCTCATCCACATTCCACTGCTGGCCAATCTGCCTTCTTTTACTGCCTCCCACTACTCTGGAACAATCTTCTCTCTGAACTCCATCTATCCTCTTCACTCTCTTCCCTCAAAAGACTCTTCAGACTCCTCCCCATACTCCATCTTTACTGTGCTGTAATTCCCCCAGCCCTTCACAAGCTGCTTCTTTCCCTTCTTAAGCTACTACCACCATCTTACTAATTCATTATCAGTTGCTTCTTGCCTTACAATGCTTCTTACATTCACTGTCCCTGTCTACTTGCTATTTACTCCAGGGTTATTCCACTTCAGTTAACATTTGCCACAACATTTGTTAAGTACTAGTTTCTATTATTTATGTTTAAAAATTAAATCAAAATTGTAATTTTCTTGAATTTGTGTTCCACGACCTATCTCATTTGTTTGTATACTTAGTCATTTGTTTGTTCCTTCTGTTTATGCTCCCCCAGGTTGCACCTGGAAATGAGCCTTGGCTCAATGTGGCTTTCACGGTTACCAATTTTAAATAAGTAAATAAATAGAACAAGACAAAGCCAAGTGGCTCTGAGGGCTAGTCAAAGACGTATTCATTGCACTCCCAGTCACAGTCATTGCACACATCCAATACCTTCTGCTCCATGGTGCAGCCATGCCAGTGACTCACCGACCTTAGTGGGAAGCTGGCCAGCACTTCGGTAGGGAAGCAATGCCAGTTGTTGCCAGAGTTGTTGCAAACCTTCATTACCGACAACAAACAGCAGAGGTGGGAATTGTTGTCTGACATTGATATAGTGCATTTTGCCTTATGTTGTGGCATTAAATATTTAAGCAGCAAACTACAGTTTTCAGTGTCATCTTTAAATGTGTCACAGCATTATAATGCCAATGAACTGCTTGTTGACCAGCTTCATGCAGATAAGAGGTCCAAAGTGCTCTCTCCTTGCAACTACATGAAGTTTCTGTCCAGTAAACAGTAGTAGTGTAATGACCAGTGTGCCTGATTATTGGTCTGCATTGCCGAGCCCATTGCAGCTTGAGCTGCAATGGGCTCAGCAGTGATATATCACTGACATTTATTTATTTATTTAGTTTTTGTTGACCGGGTAAGTGCACTAGGCAAATCCTGCCTATTTTCAGGCACGACCTGGGAAGGGGATACAGATGAATGCCAACTGACCTTGAACCAGATGAAACTGTTGGAGGTATTTTTAGTGAATGAGGGAAATTTGGCCAGGATACCAGGAAATTCCCCTACTCTTTTTCGATAAGTGTCATGGGGTCTTTAACATCCACCTGAACTACCACCAATCCAGGCAGATGGGACCTCAGTTTAACATCTTATCCAAAAGATGGCAGCTCAGAAGTACAGCACCCCTCTCATGCTGCACTGCAGTGTCAGTACTGGGATACTAACCCAAGTGCCAGATGTGGGAACTAAACCCACAGCCCTCTGATCTCCCGGGCATGCCATTTGTAACAAAATGTTAATTGTGCAAGCACAAGCAAACATACAAATGGGACACTCAAACTGTAGTAGAAATATAAGTGTCTAAATCTTGCTTATAATTGTTGGTTCCATTTTTTTTTTATTTAAGGGTATAATCCTTGAGCAAAAGCTTATTTACAATGGTGATCTACAAATACAAGTACAAATAAATACAAAATCATATAACATACTTAAACAATGTACACACATTCAACAAGTAAAATATTTCGAGAAGATAATAAACAATGTTTCAAATTAGAAACTGACGGAGATTTTATTGTTGATAACCTAAATTCAGGTGGGTGTTTATTCCAATAAATAGGTACAGATTGACTAAAAATGTTCATGGACCTTTTTGTATTTGAACAAGGTACCAATAAGTCTCATAAGTGAGAATTCCTCAAAGATGGGTCAATATTCCTAAAAGACAACCTTTCACTTAAAAAATTAGGAACTAAGCCCAAGACATTTTTATAAGCAAAAATACTTTTGTGTAATTCCCTCCTATTTGCTAAGGAAAGCCAGCCCACACTCAAATACAATTCACAATGATGTGTCTCCTTAGGACATCTAAGAATTAGCCTGGCAAGCCGATTATAGAGGATATCAAGATTATGTAATCTGTCTTTAGAAGCATTATCATACAATACATCTGCATAATCAATTAATGGAAAAATCTATACCTGAATTATAATTTTTAGAGACTGTGGATCTAAACAATGTTGATTTCTATATAATAGGCCAATTCTCATACTCAACTGGGAGATTAATTTATCAACATGTTTATTTTCCAGACCTGATTGTTCCACCACATAACCCAAATATTTATAGGATTCATCACATTCCAGAGCAGTTCCATCATTATCCGATATTAATAGTCCATTGCAAATTTTCAGTTTAGCAGGAGCACCAAATAACATGGACTTAGTCTTAGATGAATTAAGCTTAAGTTTGTAATTTGTAAAATAAGACTGGAGATCATTGATACTGCCCTGCAAATGCATCCTGAGTCCCAGAACCCAAAACTCCAGAGGTAAATATTATTGTGTCATCAGCATATAAATGGTGTAAGGCACTTCCTATACTAGTTCCCAGATCTTTAAGGCAAATCAAAAAGAGGAGAGACCCCATGACAGAGCCCTGGGGCACACATCTGACTACTGGAGACAGGTAGGACTCAAGCCCATTTAAAACTGTGATCTGTTGTTTACACCCTAAGTATGAAAGGAACCAAGTTGAGGCCTCCCTATTCAGGCTCACCTTATAAAGTCTTTGTGATGGTATTTGGTGCTCAACCATGTTGAAGATTTTGGAGAAATTTACAAAGATAGCCCCAGTAAAATACTGGTCATCCATTGCTTTTCCAATGTCATTTAAGACCCTCGACACAGAGCCCACCATACCATGAAGCCCATGGAAACCAGATTGAAACTGTTCAAACAAATCCCAGCTTTGAAAGTAATCACTCAGTTGCCTAGCCAGTCATTTGTCTAGTCCCTTATTGACAAAAGGAAGCAAGTAAATGGGCCAATTATTGGATAGGTGACCAGGACTGCCCCCCCCTTAAAAAGGGGAGCAACCCAGGTCAGCTTCTAGGGCTGAGGGATAGTGCCTGATGAAGTGGACCAACTGAACAAATACGTAAGTGGTTCTGCAATATGAAAAGCAGAGTATTTCAGCAGGGAAGTGGTAAAACCATCAAGACCACAACTCCTACTGTCTTTTAATGTCAGAAAGAGTTCCAGTACTTCAAACTTCATAATTTCACAAAAGCAAATTGAGGTGAGGCCATCCTTATAAATGTCATTAGGAATCAGACTTGGTTGTTACAGATCACCAAAAAATTCCCCAATTCGACAAAGAATTTATTACACCTATCTGGAAGAGGGATGTCATGGCCAAAACTTCCCTCTGGAGAAAGCTGTATAGTTTCATCAAACCTAGATTGACCATTTAGTTCCTTAATAACAGACAAAAACTTTTTTTGATTTCCAACTGACTTAGAAGTTTTAGTCCTAAAGAAGTTTATTTTAATTTCTCTAATACCAGCTACATATTTATTCATTAGCTTCCTGTCATATTGCCAATCCTATAGAATCCCAGAAATCCCTGCTTTCTCCCAAGCCCTATTTTTATCATGCTTCGTTTTCATTAAATTGGGAGAATACCAAGGGGCCCAGCTAAGTTTAACTTTTCTTGACTTAATTGGCATGTGTTTATTACATACTCTCATTAATTCACTTGCAAAGTACTCCCAGCCAGGTCAATATCCTGGATAAATCTACATCTATCCCAATTTAAATGTTCAAGGTCAGAAATCAGTGCCAAATAATCAAAATTTTTAAATTCAAACAAATGAATTTGTCAGCAGATAAAGGCCTTATGGTTGGTTGAGTCTGCTTGAGAGTGCAGTTAACAACCCTTATACTGCAGCTGACCTTCCCTCCCCTTCCCGACCCTCCCTCGTACCCTATCCCATCCCCTTTTGAATTAGCAGCTGTTCTGTAGGATAGCATTTCCATAGGCAACACATTCCACGTAGACACCACTCTCTCCATAAAAAAGTGTCTTCTCATTTCCCTCCTGAACCTTCCCTCTCCAATCTGAGATCATGATCTTGAGTGTCCCTACCCCCTTAACTTGAATAGTCCCTCCATGCCAGTCTTGTTTATGCTCTTCATGTACTCGAAGGTTTCAATCATATCCCCACATCTTTCCTCTTTTCCAGTGAGTACATGTTCAGCTCCCTCAGCCCACTCATGTAGGGTATGTCCCCTAGTCCTGAGATCATCTTTGTTGCAATACTCTGCACCCCCTCCAGTAACTTAATGTCCCTGTTCAGGTAAGGGCACTGGTACTGCAAGCAGTACTCCAGGTGTGGCCTAACCAGTGATCTATAAAATGGCAGGATCACCTCCCCTCTCCTTGAAGATATACCCCTGGAAATACTACCCAGCATTTAGATAAATGATCTAAACTTAACAAATTTTGAAGACCATTGATTATATCTGAGCTTCTAATACAATAGGCCATATTGTGGTCAACAAAAAGATCAGCTGACACACCAAACATAGTATAATGATGAGGATCATTTGTAAAAATTAAATCAAGCAAAGAGGAATCCTTTAAATTGTTAAGGGTTATATGTGTGGGTTCCACCAACAACTGTGAAAGACCCCATAAACCACCGTGGACCAGAAACCTTTAGCATATTTTTCTTGTGATAATATTTAATATTGTTTTCCCTTTGGGAGTTTTATTATAGTCTTTTCTGGTCCCGTAATGTTTTTTATAAAACTTCCTCTTCTTAATGAAATAATCTACAGTTATCTCTAGAAGTGAATTTTTTAGTATAAGAAATGCATGCAAATAGATTCATTTTTTCCTTCCAGCAGTGATTGTCAAGTCAACAGGTACCTATTTTATAACTTCTGTAACTTTTGTATAAAACTGGTCTTAATTCCCTAAACAGCCCATTCAGACTGCTGGAAAGTCCTTCATGGGAGACTGAAGGCTGAAGTTAAGACAATTACATTCTCCTCTAAGTAGGCATCTCGCACAACTCTCCTATACTGTAATTTCTAACTTCCAAAAAGTGTAGCATGGCTTTGACTGCGGCTATTCATTTCAATTTAGTCTCACTTTTGCAATTCAAGACCATAGGAAAAAGATCACTCTCAATCCTGGTCACAACTTTTTAGTTATTCCCATATTTTGAGACAGCCACCCCATAGTATCAGGTCTATAACTGAAGTACCCAAAGGAGAGAAATGGATCAAGTTACCAGCATCAGCTCCCTCAGTTCTTCCATTTAATGAGGGAAGATTTTTTTAGATCTCAGTCAATTGTAAACCTTGCAAATTAGTCTTCATATCTGAGGAATTGTGCACATATGTGTGCATGGAGGGAGAAGTCCATTAAAGAGAGTTATCAGGAAATCTTTCAAAAAGACCAGTATGAGCATTCATATTTTCAACAACAAGCATCCCAGAGGTTGGATTATAGAACTGAGCATTCAGGGTGGGAACTTTCAGATTATCCCTAAACCTTGTTACAGTAAACTTTTGAAGATTGGGAGGAACATAAATATTTATTAAGAGTACTTTAGATTTATTTGTGTCATATGGAAAATCTGCTTCTTTAATCTTTTTTACTGAGGAAATGAAGCCTATCGGAAAATAGCAAATGAATCCCCCTGCTATTCCAGCATATCATGCACTCCTTTTTCCTGGGATATGCAATACATCGTAGTAATTAATGGAGCTAGCTTGTTTCTCAGTGTTCTAAGATTCTTGAAGAATTATGACCTTAAAACAAGTCATGTAATCCAACCAGTCCCTACCCTAGAATATAAATTTATAGGGTCTTCAATAGAAGTCACTTTTGGTATAAGATATCCCAAGCCTGTGGTTTTGTGAGTATACCACAAAACAAAAAAAAAGGCAATTCTAAGGATGTAGCAGGAATCAAACCATAATCTTGGTTGTATGGTTCTAAACTGTGTTATTAAAAAAAAACAAAAAAACAAAAGCAACACTCCTATATGATGCAAATTTGTTCAAGCCTCTCATGCACTTCATCAAGGCATCACTAAAGGCTCACAGTTGTCATCCATTTATACTGATTTTTTAAAGATACATGCATATAAATAAAAGACAACCATCTAAAACCCCACACGAGTATAGTAAATACATAAATAAATACACACCATTTACCATTCACCCAGCATAATAAAAACAGCACATAATCTAAATTTAAGAAAAAAGCTCATTCTAAAAACAGAATCAAAAATATAATCATTAAAAAAGGAGTAAATTGGTAGTTGTCATTCAAACCTAAGTTGCCCATAACATCCAAGACAAACTGCCAGAAACTCTGTCATTTCAAAATCAGTCTGTCTATGTCACTACCTGTACTAGGTGGTACAATTTTTTCTATAACTTGAAAAGTAAATCTACTGGGGGACATTTTCAAAGGAGATGTGCCAGCAAACTGAGATATGCCTGCACATCTCAAGAAATGTGATGGTGCGCTACATTCAAGGGCTGGAGATGTACCACACATCTCCATCTGCGCCAAAGCGCAGTGGTAATGTTTGCGATGCATCTTCAGGAGGTGTGCCCATGAATATGTGGCACATCTCCATATTCATCCAAGATGTGCAGTGCATCTGCTTACATATCTCGAAGGTGTGCTGCAAAAAGTTAGGTGTGTAAAAAACACGCCTAACTGGTAGCCACCCACAGGCGGGCTGCTGTACTGCACACAGCAGCACAGCAGCCACCAGCCCCTGGGTGGCTAGCCTCCCCAGTCTTGAACCCTGATGGTATCTTGAGAAATCATTCCCCACTCTTCCCTAGCAGTCTAGTGGTACCCTCACCCATCCCCGAACTCCGATCGTATCCAGATATATAATTCTCCACTGTTCCCTGGTAGTCTAGTGGTAACCCCCTCCCATCTCCAAACCCGAAAAATGTAAATAAATTGCCTGATACCCCATTCCAAATTGCAGTGTCCCCCTTCCCCATAGCAATCCTCATTTGCATAGTACATTGCAGCCTGATTCTCCATTCCAAATAGTAGTGTCCCCCCGTACCAATAACCGTGTGAAAAAGATGAAATCCTGTCTGAACCCATTTTATCCATATTGTAGTGGAGCCCCCAACCCCCCACACACTGAGGCACCACATCCCACCACTCCCCCTCATCACAGCATGTCCAGTAAGCCAGCGGGCAGCACAGCTCACCACACACCTCCACAGTTGCCTGCCAACTGAGCTGTCACTGAATGAAAGCTTACTATATGAACTACAATCCCATTGGTTGACACTGTCAACCAATGGGCCTGCAGTGTGTACTGTAAGCTTTAATTTACAAAGTTGACAACTTTGTGAATGAAAGCTTTCAGTACACACTGCAAGCCCATTCCTTGATAGTGTCGACCAATGGGATTGCAGTGGATACAGTAAGCTGTCATTCAGTGACAGCTCAGTCAATGAGCAGCTGTGGAGGTGTGCGGTGGGCTGTTCTGTCTACTGGCTTACTGGACATGCTGGAATGGGGGAGCTCGGTGCAATGTGGGTGATTCAGTGGGTGGAGGATTGTGGGGTCCACCACACTATGGAAAAAATGGGTTTGCACAGGATTTTATCTTTTTCACATGGGGATCAGTATGGGAAGAACACTACGATTCAGAACAGAGGATCGAGCTGCACTGTACTATGCAAATGGGGATTGCTATGGGGAGCAGGGACACTGCAATTTGGAACAGGATATAGGGCAATATGTTTACTTTGTCAGGGTTTGGGGAAGGGGGGTACTAGATTACCAGGGAGGGTTTATATATGTACAACTACATTTGGGGCGATCACTGTTAGGTGCGGTGGGGTGGGGACACATCACGAGACTGGCCGGGGAGGTGGGGGGGTTGCAGGCCCCCTGGCACATCCTGCTGGGTGCATCTCTGTTGCACACATGCAAATGGGACCATGACATGCAAATGGCTCCATTTGCACTTTGCATGCCTAATGGCCCCATTTGTGTGTTTTGTGCTGAAAATCTGGAATTTGGGTATGGCGCATCACCAAGATGTAATGCGCATCTCCATTCCAGGTAGTCAGACCGAACAGGGGGATGCACTGGTGCATCATCAGCAGCCCACATTTGCACCACTCACTTTATCTGCTGTGTTAAGATGATATGCATGCTCAAGCATCTCATTTGAATATAGTATGTTATTGCACCAGCCCATTTCTTCTGGGTGGTGCATCTAGATGCACTGCACAGACATGGGTTTTGAATATGGGGGCCATGTTGCACACCCTTTGACATATCATGTGCTGCAAAGAGCAAATAACTGCACCGCACAAGCTAGCACTCAAAAAGTAGCTTTATTACAATTTTGAAAAACATGCCAAACATTGCACCAAAAGCAGCATCAGCTCACAGAACCTCCACCGGTTTTGTATCTAATGCATGATCGGGAGGCTGTCCAAGCATAGTAAAAGGACCCTTAAATGTATAAATGAAGCACCCAATTTAAAGTGACAGTGCATAATGTACACAATTGCAATGAAATCACCAAATAAGTCCATCAGGTGAATAAATATATTAGTTCCTAAAGAAATTTTAGTTCTTTTTATATCAGATCCTAAATATCTTTTTCTAACAAAGGTAAACAGGAATTTTAGAACATATAATCTATCCTACTTCACCACTGCAGACTTGGTCAGAATAGCAGGTTCTGCATCAACAAGTTCTCAGTTCAATTTTAAAATGCTACAGCACCAGGATAGTGTTTATATGCACCCTAGAAGAAAAAAGGGGTTGGGGAAAACATAAAATGCACCATTAAATATTAAATATTGATTAAGGTAGCAGCAGAACAATGTAAAGATCTTCGAATGCCTCTTTATATACAAGTATATACAGATTATCAATAGACAATCATTTTAAATCCACATTATTTCTTCTGGTGCATCGAACAGGGGGATGCACTGGTGCATCGTCGGTGGTCCACATTTGTGCCACTCACTTTATCTGCTATATTAAGATGAGATGCATGCTTACACATCTCGTTTGAATACAGTAAGTTATTGCACTGGCTCATTTCTTCTGGGTGGCACATCCAGATGCGCAGCACAGACATGGGATTTGAATATGGTGGCCATGTTGCACACCCTTTGACATACCTCGTGCTGCCAAAGCATTACTAGGGTAATTTTTTTTCTATATCTCTTAAATGTTCCCCTGTTCTTAATTTGAACTTTTGAGTAGTTTTTCCCACTATTACAATTACAAGAAGCTTTATAAATCACTTTTTTAAGTAGGCCCGGTGGCACTGAGAGTTGAGGCGGTGGATGCCACAACTCGCATCATGCCAGTGACCCGGGTTCAGGAATGAGCCTGGGCCACCAGGGGTCGGCAGGGGAGAGAGACAGAGGATTGAGCATCCAGAGAACAGCTCTCCTTTCTCAAGGAGGAAGGGATTTCCATCCTGATCGTTGATCTCCCTCTGGCGGTGGCTGGAGCAGATGTGTGTCGGGAGGCATGTTGCCAATGTACACCATCGGTGGGGAGGGGGGCAGGGAAAAAATGAAAGAAAAAGGAGCTGCTAGGCTCCATGATGGCTCTCCTGCACCTGTCCTGGCTCCATGGATATCTGGATTTTGCTCCAGGAGGTGGGGGAAAGCCGGCTTCTTTGCCTTGGCCCTGTCATGGGGGGAACTCAAGAGTGATTGCAGGGGAAGTCGGGAGGGGAATGGACAGCTGGAGAATGAGTCCCTCCATGGGAGGGACTGGAGCCACCTGCCAGGATCCCATAGAGCATAAAGAAATCATAGAAAAAAAATCACTTTTTCAGTATGACAGTTTATAAATGCATTCGCCTTATACATTTTGTCGATCTTATATGCAATCCCATTCCACAACGTATTTGCAATACATATAATTTCCACATTTAAAACTATCTTAAGGCAAGGATCTATATTCTACATCCACATCTTCATTTTGCTGACTCTGAACCACACTATCAGCACTATTACTCTCCCTTCTATAAATTTTTCTGGGCTGGTTATTTGTGTATTCTTTCAGCTTTTGTTCTCTTTAAAATATGCCAATACTTATGAATATTTTCTATAACATATGGGTTTGGGGAGTGAAAGTAGTAACAAATGAAACTTGTGTCTTACCAACTCTTTCTGCCTTCTCATGTGTTTGCAAATGTGTTGTATGTGCCACTTCATTAAAATTAGCAATAACTAAATCTAAACATCTCTGAACATAACCCCTGTTACGGAACCTGTCACACATGTTTTTCACACCCTTATTATAATCTTCCTCCAACATACAGTTTAGTTTTGATCTAATAAATTGTCCTACTGGAATATTCTAAATTACATGTCTTGCATGACAACTGATGTATTCTAGCATTGTATTTCTGTCCATTTCTTTATGACACAAACTTGGGCTGACACCCTTTTTACCTCTGTTCCATCATTGCAAATCAACAAATCTAAAAAAAATCAATAGTAATTTGACTCGCTGTTACACTAAACTTTGAATCAGGATTGGTTGATTCTAAAAACATAACAAAAAGATTCAGCTCTTCCCGTGTGCCTTTCCATACAATCAGGAGGTCATCAATGTACCTCCTGTACAAATCTGTCTTTTCTCTAAATGGATTTTGTTTAACAGGGTACACCTATTTCCTTTCCCAATGTGTGATATAAATGTTGGCATAAGTGGACATGAAAGCTGTGTCCATTACTCTACCCTTAACCTGCAAATAAAACTGCTGCAATCATAGGAATGTTTAAAAGCAGAACCAAAGCTGAAAGAGTACAAAAACTAACATGCCAAGAATAACTTCTAGAAAGAGGTGTAATATTGCTGATTATGCAGTTAAGAGTCAGTACACTGGAGATGGGGATGTGGAATGTAGATCTTTGCCTAAAGGTAATTTAAAATGTGGAAGTGGTATATATAGCATATACATTGTGGAAGGGGATTGTGTATATGAGTGACAAAATGACAAAATGTGTAAAGTGAATGCATTTATAAACTGTCATACTTTATTGATTTATAAAGCTACTTGCAATTGTAATAGTTTTTATGTAGGCAAAACTACTTGAAGGTTCAAATTAAGAACAGAGGAACATTTAAGAGCTATAGAAAAAAGTGACCCTGGTAATGCCTTGGCAGCACATGTTATGTTAAATGATGTAAGACATAAATTTGCTTTTCAAGTAAAAAAAAAATGTGGGCCGGCTCGGCGGCGAGTAGGCGCTACTATGACAGCTGGTGACCCTGGTTCTGGAATGAGCCCCGGAGCTGAGGGCTGCAGGGGGGAGAAGGCTGAGCATCGGTGGACTGCCCGCTTCTCCAGGGAGGGAGGGGTGACAGGCTCGTGTTGACTGACCCCAGGCAGAGGCCTGGGGTACAGCAAGCGCCTGGCCAATCCAGGAGGATTGGGCACGCCAGACATCAGCAGAGCTCTGCCTTGATGTCTGGATGCATGGCACGCCCAGAGAAACAGGGAAAAACACCTCCATTGCTCTGGGTAGACAGAGCGCCAGCACAGACCTCAATGGCCCCGACAAAGTGACATTAGCTCAGGGTGCTTGGGCCCCACCTTGTCCCCACCTGGGGGGATTCCAAGGCTACATGGGGGGACTGCCACAGGGCTCCAGGCATGGAAGGAACCGAGGCAGATGCCAGGCGCTCCCAAAGAAGCGGAGCATAGCGGGCAGGGGAAAAGGCGGAAAAATAGCAAGTACAAAAAAAAAAATGTACAACCTAGTAGAGGTGGTGACATAGACAGACTGATTTTGAAATGAGAGAGTTACTGGCAGTATGTCCTGGATGCTATGAGCAACTTAGGTTTGAATGACAAGTTCCAATTAATTCCTTTTTTATAAGTATAGTTTTGATTCTGTTTTTAGAATGAGATTTTATGTATAGCTGAAATTTATATCACGTGCTGTATTTATTATGCTGGGTGTATGGTAAAGGGTGTGTATTTATTTACTAATTTATTACATTTATTTATTTATTTATTTATTTATGTATTTATTATACATGTGTGGGGTTATAGAAGGCTCTTTTATTTGTATGCATGTATCTTTAAATAATCTGTATAAACTGATAACAGTTCTAAGCATTCAGTGATGCTTTGATGCAGAGCACAAGAGGCTTGAAAATGTTTGCATTGTATAGGAGTTCTCCCTTTTTTTTTTTTTTTTTTATAAAATATTTTAGAATCAGACATCCAAGATTGAGGTTCAATTCCTGCTACATCCTTAGCACAGCCTTTTTTAATTTTGTGGCTTAGTGTTACGTCCCAGGCTTGGAGTTCCAATCTGGTGGCCACCTGCAGTTGTTTGAGTTTTGTAAGAGGACTGAGATGTGAAGCTGAGCAGTTCTGTGTGCCTGAACCTCAGGAATGAAATCTCTCATACCATAAGATACACTCCTCACAGGACCTATTAATGTATTATAAATCATTCAAGTTTAGGTTGAGTGATTTATAATACATTTACTCTTGTTTTCTATTTTTCTGTGCCATCCCCCCCCCCATGGTAAAGTGGTGTACTCCTTCCTAGCACTCTCGTATAAGAGCACACTGTATATCAGATGAGAGGTACAGTAGCTCTGCCTACTGATTAGCTGAAATCATGTTAGTGATTTATAATTTGGCCTTTATATTTGCAATAGTCCAGGATAAAAGGATTCAGTTGTCTTCCCTTTTACTAGATAAACCTGTGCCCTGTGTGAGACTGCCTGGATTGCAAATGAATTCTTCCATGATTATCTGGTTCAGTCAATCCTTATTTGCTGCCAAAATATGAAGTCTATTAAAAACTGAGACATTATATTGTGTCTGTAAATTCTCTGAATCGACATCTTTTCTAGATATGTTCCTGGAGTGTTATCAACAACATACTGTAGATTCCCATAGAAGCCAGAATATTTGTTTCAATCAAATCAAATCAAATCAAATGGTATTTATAGTGCGCTTTTCCAAAAACCAAAGCACATATACAATATAATATAATATCAGACCAAATATACATAATTTAATATACAATCAAATATACAATCTAAAAATATAACATAAAAAGGCAGCAACAATAAAACTAACTATTGTCCCCAAATGCTAAATTAAATAAATATGTTTTTAACAATGATTTGAAGGTCTTGGTGGACAGGCACTCTCTAATCTGATGACGGAGAGAGTTCCGCAGTGTTGGGGCAGCAAAAGAAAAAGCCCTAGCAGCTGATATTTGAAGACGGACCCTGGGAACCTCTAGCAATCCCTTGTCAGCAGAGCAAAGTGAGTGTGGGGGGTAAGGCCGAAGAAGGTCTTTCAAGTAACCTGGTCCCTGTCTGTGTAGCACCTTAAAGGTCAGCAATGTGACCTTGAAGGTGATCCTCCATTGCACTGGCAGCCAGTGCAGTTTGCGCAGCACAGGAGTGATATGGCTAGTTTTTGACAGCCCTGTCAACAACCTGGCTGCAGTGCTCTGCACCAGCTGCAGGTGACGGAATTCCTGCCCTGGTAGCCCTAGGTATAGAGCATTACAGTAGTCAAGATGAGAGGACACAAAGTCATGGACCAAAACAGGAAGTTCCTCAGCCGGAACAAGGTGCTTTATCCTGGCAATGTTCCTCAGATGATAAAATGAGGACTTGACAACTGCTGACACCTGTGCTTTTAGTGTCAGTTTGTTTAACTAGGATTCTTCCTGCTACCTCTTTTTTTTCTCAGTATAATGTCTATAAGAACACCATCACACCACCCGTCTCTTATCAGAGTGTCAAGCAGCCCTGCTGTTTCCAAAGGGATATGCAGAAAATAACTAAGAAAATATATAATGGACGGGTCAGTTTTGGACTCTATTCCTCATGCAGTCTTTCAAACCCAAACAGGCTCAGGATAACCAGTTCCTCTGACCCGTATTTTCAACTGTGTATTATGTTTGCAATATCCAGGTCTATTAACATAAAAATGTTTAAGTTCAGATCTCACCAAGTGGGCACTATTATTCCAGAAGTAATTTGCAGTTCTGTGAACGACATACAGTATATAATGGTGATGTACTGTGTTTGTGCCTCATCTTGATCTCTAAAGGATCAGAGGATATCACTATAATCTCCAAGTCTAGTTCTTCCCAAAATAATTAAACACCCCCTAACGTCTTAGTAGACCCTAATCTTGAGTATCCCTTAGAGGTGGCAGATTACTCGCTCCTCCCAATTCAGTGCTGGGAAGGGGACTATTAAACTAGGCTGCCGACCTACACAATAACTGGTCTTCACATCCCTCTTGGTACTTTTGTTCAAACTTTCTTTCATTCATTACAGCCTTGCCTAGTTTACTTACAAAATTATTCCAGTCATTTTTTAAATTGTACACATTCACATTCAAGAACTCAACATCTCTCATTAATTCTTTCCTTTATTTTAGCAAAGTTTGTTGCTCCCTGATATTTTTTCTTGCCCTATCTGATTAGAGCTGGAAAACTTTTGAGCAGTAACAACTACTGCTTCTTATTATCCCAGTTCTGAGATACTAGAAGCAGTTACCATCTTATTCTCAGGTTGCCATGGAGGAACTGGATCTCCTATCTTCTCATTTCCTTTGTCCTGCTGTACAGAGCTATTTGTGATTAAATGTTTCCTTTTTTATTTTGCTTTTTCATTTATTCTTAGTAACCTTCTTGTTTGACTCACTGCCCTTGTCAGTATCCACTGTAATTTCAGTGCTGAAATCCAGTCTACGTTCACTCACTTCTTCTGTACTTTGCTGAATTATAATTGAGGACAACTTCATGGGCAGACAAAAATTGCTCAAATTCTAATAATATTATCCACCTCTAGTGCAATGAAAGGACATGTTGTCTCCAATTTCATCCAAATTATTTATCATGATCACAGGCTATTCCATTATGATCAAATTCATGATGTACTAAATTCTCATAATACTTATAGTGCTGTTATATAAATAAGAAGAAATATGAGTCATGGGTTCTCTGGCAGTTTCTTGTCTCTTCAATATTATCTCTGCTTGGGTGAACCACATTTCCCAAAAGAGATGGATGATTAGATGTAGCCGTCATCCTCGAATCTGTAACCATAACATCTATTCAGATTCTTAAGCCCATTAAAAGTTTATTGGAGGTCCTGCAACACCTCTGGGATGGTCAGATTTAAACTATTCTGCTTTTGTGCTGAACAGAAATTGCCTATTCTATTACCATAAGCAGAAAATGCTGCTGGGGAATTAGTGGTTGTTGGGAAGACTTAAAAGGTCTGTAACAAATCCCTGCTAGGGGTGAAGCAGCAAGATGGACACACTGCTGATCTGCTCCATGACATGCAGCATTTGCTTGGGTGTTTTTCGCTTTTTTTTTATACCAAGTTAATTTACTTTTAGTAGTGAAAAGTTAAAAGTAATATTGATTTACAACAGTGAACTTTCTGAGTGGTTTTGTAAAAGGGGACGCTGTTCATTGGCTGTCATTCTGGCTACAATGCGCCCAAAGCTGGACACTTTTGTAGACCATGACCAGTCTGTTATTCTGCCCTGAAATTCTGCCTGCTTTTAAAAAAGATTATTGTTGGTCTAGCAGAATATTCTCAGAGGTGCCGTATGTTGGATTCAATTTTAAAGCCCAGACATGATTGTCAATTAATCTGCAGTGGCCACGTTAAGGTTCTGTTCTACTGTTAATGCCACAGTAATGTTTTGCACCCGAAAAAGTCTGGGGCAGGATACTCAAAGCATTTGCACATGGCACATCTCAGCTGCCCCAGTGCAAATGAGATACACCATGCCTGAACTGTGGTATTCACAGAAGATGCACCGGAGGATGCTACAAGCGCATTCCCTCTGTGAATACCACAATTGCACCCAGCCTGAGATGTGCTGGGCAACCCCCTGGCTGGGCTTGGAAACCACTGGGACAGCACAACTCCAGATGCACTGCACTCAGAGTTGTCATTCACAGCCACAAACATGCAATTGGGGCCATTAGGCATGCAAGGTCAATGGGGTCATTTGCATGTCATTATGCCTCCTTTTGCATGTATTTTACAGGGATTCAACCCACAGAAGGCACCAGGCACCCTTTAAGTGTGGCAGTGCACACTAACATAACACCCTAGGCTAGTGCCCCCCCACACCCATATCCCAGTAATGTCAACAAAATAGCCATCTGCCACAGTAGGCTACTGTATCCCCTTCCCTGCCCATAGCCCCATATTGTCAAAATAATTTAGCTGCTCTGCACTGGTAGGCTATTGTATTCCTCTTCCCTGCCCATAGCCACATATTGTCAAAATAAAAAACATTTTTAATTTTTTTTTTTATTTCGATTAGGATTATTACCTTTGAGTCAGAGACTCATTTTCAAAGGTTCCAAGTCAATAATATTGCTGCTTTGCCCTGGTAGACTATTGTATTCCGCCCCCCGCCCCAACCTGGTTACTCTGACATGCCCCTCTCAAAGTATCCCTATGTGATCCAGCGGCTCCCACCACCACCCACCAGGCACCCCCCACCCTGCTCCCCCTGTCTCAGCATTTTCTGAACATCGGCGGGCAGCTTAATCCACCCGCACACCACCATGGCTGCCCGCTGACAGAGTTGTCTGTGAATGACAGTGTACTGTACAACATTAAGCCCATTAGTAGACCATGTCTACTAATGGGCTTGAAGTGTGCACTTTAAGCTGTCATTCACAACTTTGTGAATGACCTGTGTCACTCACAAAGTTGTGAATAACAGCTTAGAGTACACACTGCAAGCCCATTGGTCAACATGGTCAACCAATGGGCTTACAGTAGTACAGTACACTGTCATTCACAGACAGCTCTGTCAGTGGGCAGCCTTGGTGGTGTGTGGGTGGGTTGAGCTGCCCGCTGACATTCGGGACATGCTGGGATGGGAGGGAGTGGGATGGAGTGGGGGTGCCTGAGTGGGTGAGGGGGCCACTGGACCACCAGGGATACTTTTGGGAGAGGCATGTCAGTGCGATCGTGTTGGGCAGGGTGGCGGGATACAATAGCCTATCTGGGCAGTCAGCAAATTATTTTGACAATACAGGGCTATGGACAGGAGGGGGAGAGAAGCCATTATGGCAGTCAGCTATTTATGTGTCAATACGGGCCATAGGGGGGGGAGGATTGCCTAATAGGGATGCCTGGGTCTATGTTTCACTGTATGGGGATACGGGAGAGGGGGAGACTGCTGGACTGTCAGGATCTGCAGGCTGCTGTGCTGCTGTCTGCAGTAAAGCAGCCTGCCTGTGGGTGGACACCCACTTAAGTCTACTTGTTGTAGACTTATCTTTTGGAGGCACATGCCCCGACTTGCTCTTGAGATGCATCTCCAAGTTGGGTTGTGAATGGGGCTGTGCCCCATATGCATGGGCACGCCCCCTGCACAACCCCTCCAGACATGCCGCATAACATTATGGGTGGCTTGGGTCTGCAATGCACCGGTGCATCCCTGCCTTTCCAGAATCACACTTGTGTGCAAGTTGAGGATGCACTGGCACATCTCGGATGTGTTGGGTGCATCCCTTTTCTGAATCCTGCCCCTAGTATTTAAAATGTACAAATTTCAAAGAGCGGAGTTGTGTTGATGGCACCAGTGAAGCCTTTATAAAAGCAAATTTAATTAACACCTTTTTATACTTATGTATGTGGCTGTGCATTCTATCAGACAGAATGCTGGATACTATGGATTTCAGTTCAGGTCTGAAGAAACCCTGAGAATCCAGGGAGGTTCACTTGCTGTGCTGAATGCCTAATTTTTTATACATTAAAGGAGCCAAGAACCAGGGAAACTCCTGAAAAGGATGATAAAGTCTTCAACAGGCACACTATAAGTGCCGAAACACCTAAACTAAATTTAAAAAAGGTAAGCCATTTTTGCATATGGCTAGGGGGACTTACAGTAGTAATTATCAATCGAATAAAATTCACAGCGATCATATGAGAGATTTTCTTGTTTTTCCTCCGCAGATGTTTCCAGTCCACATAACATCGGAGGCTGAAAAATTTACCATAATGATCACTATGAAGGTTGACTGGGAGAGTCCCTTTTGGGAGGGAGACTGGACTCCTGGATGGAGATGCAGTGAAGTAAAATTCCGCCTGTGAAGTGGATGCGAAGTGGCCACTTCACGTTAGTGTTCTGCTACACAAAGTGCCAATTTTAAATCCTCACTTTGCCACTTCGCGTTGCAATTATGACTTTGCGTTATGCACTCAACCTTATTCCACTTTAAGGTGGAGTGAGAATTCACAGGCAGCCCACACACATCACATGGCTCACACAGTGTAGGTCACATGCTTCAGGCAGGCAGGCAGGCGGGAGGTTATGGTCAAAAACACTCTCCAACGTGGGCTGACTTACATGTTTTGCACAGGGTGTGACAAATGGCTGTGCTCTGTGAATGGCCGGAGGTGGGGTGTGGACATGTGATGAAGAGGGGTGCACAGGTGACAAGTCCACAAATTAAGTTATTTTCCCCATTTTACATACAGGGGTGGATGTACCACTTGCACTAGACATCCTGCATTGACCACCACCACCACCATCACTGCTACTCTGACCACCACATGACAAGATTTCTAAATCATAATCCTTCCCCTCATTATGCCTGTAGTAATCATCTGGTGTTATTTCATCGCTACTGCAGACATTTCTACTTGGTCTTATACTCATGGAAGGGAATACCATGCTCAGTAAGACTGATGACAAAGGTGAACTCTCCACTGTGGCATTAGCTGCCATCTGATGCCGGGTCCACAGTGCCATGTTCCTGTTCTTAAGATGTGTATGCTGCCCCCCCCATGCCCAGATGACTCACCATTTTACCTCGACTCACACGTGCATGGCAAAGCTGGCAGATTGCAACTGACTCATCATTTGCATCATGGACAAAAACCGGGATTGTGATCCCCTACTTTTAACATGTCCCTGATAATGCTTATTGGACTCCAGCTTTTTAAACCTTGAAATGGGGGATGTGCTACGTGATTTTTTAGGTTGGACACACTTGGACTCCAACTGACCACCACGACTACCTAAGATTATTACTGGATTATCATCATCATCATCATCATCATCATCAACAGGAACCACTAAATCACAACTTTGTTTTGAGGAGGGAGGGGGGTTTAATGCTAACAGACCCAGACACAGCCACCTTGACTTTTCTTTTCTCCGCTTCCCAACAGGGGTCACTGACATCATTATCATATTCATCAACATCATCTGCATCCACATTTTCAGCTTGGATGCTGTCCTGTGAAGAACATGTTCCAACAATAGCATCATCATCATCATCATCACCCGATATTTTTGTGCCACACTTTGAATCATTGGATGGCAAAGGCATGAGCTCAACAGCACTGGAAGAAATGTGACATTGTGAGTTATCATCACCAGGATAAGAATCATGTTCAGCTACCATGGGGATGTTAATGGGGAATATGACATCATCTTCACCGTCAGTCACAGCTTTAGACTAAACTATATTTTTTGAAATGGTTAACTAGTCAGAAGTGAAACTTGAGGCAGCAATACTCATGCCAGCAGAAACTGCACTAACACCACCAGCTGGGACAACATCATGTCCTCCAACTATGAGTGAAGCTGCAGATTGTGCTGTAAAAAACATTGATGGAGAAATCCCTTTACTGACATCAGCTATGCACTTTTGTGTAATACCATGTCCATAGACAATCTTGCCACTGGCAGCAGTGCCATGGCCAGAAAAAGCTTTGCTTGCATGTCTCTTTACAGGCATTTTGGGAGATCACCAAGGACATTCTAAACAAATTTGGATTTCTGAACTTTCAGTCTGGGCCGGTGGATGTGAAGCCCCAAAAAAAAAAAAAACAACAACAGCTGAGGCTTGCAGATAGAGATTAGGCTCTAAACAGATGCAAAATTACAGACAGATTAAGACTGCACTGTGCAGTCAAGAAGAGATGCAGATGCAAAGTCAAAACAACACCTTAACCAGTGCTCACAAGTCACAATCCAGTCTGGAAAAGAATAGCTTTTGCCGGTTGGGGGGGGGGGGGGCATTGCACTGCAGTAACAGTCCAAAACAAAGATACTACAAAACAGTACAAAATCACGCAGGAGATGTAGATAGCAGTTTCACACTGCTGCAATTACTCTGTGGCACAATAAAAGGTGTCTGATTTGATGGCATGCATCGCACACACACTCACACACAGTACAAGTAATGTGTAGCAAATTGAAAACTTCAGTAATATAACCAAATCTTTTAAACAAACTGAAATTATGCACTGCTGCACCACAACAACCAGCCAAAAAATTTCAAAAATGACTAAAAATATTACTCTGTGTATCAACACGGTTAGACAAGAAAAATATAACCAAAACAGAAACTGCCTTTTTCTCCCAGTTAATCTACCTCCACCACAGATACGCCCCTCCCTCAAAGCACACTTCAAGTGTCTGTCAGTACACAGACAATGTTCTAAATTAACATTCAAAATCCACACACAAACAACAAACACTTGATGTAATGAGCACCAGAGGGTTTCCTACAATCAGTGTACTAAATTTTGAGCAAAACAAAATGGCTCAAAAAAGGTGTTTTTAACAGCTTTTAGAGGGTATCAGTCACTAAGCTCTGAGAGCAAACTGTCTCCAGCTGCCACTACACACATACTACACAGAACTGAGTCTGTGCAGAACAATCTAGAGCCCATGTGACCTGCAATACCATGAATCACTGCAAAATTCGCCTTGGAGCTCAATAACATGGCAAAGTGATGCAAACTACATTGATTTCTATGTACTTCACATTAAAATTGGTGCAGAAGTGGTTTGGGGAAGGTGGAATAATGTGAAGTCATTGTTTTCAATGGATTTCGTGTTCCTCATTATGACAAGAAGTACTCCGCTTCACGTTGTGGATTACTTCGTGGATTACACATTACTCCACAAATTACTTTGCGGAGTGAATTTTGGCCACTTCGCCCACCTCTACTCCTGGACTTCCAATTACCTGACCAAAGAAAAAGGGAATAAAATATTGCTGCAGAAGTTCTGGGCATGGTGATTTCTTCTGGCAATCCCATACAAGATGCTGTTCTAGTAATAAGTGGTGGCTGTGTACAGGGTAATCTTTCCCAAGAGGTATTGTTTTAATTTTTTCTTCTTTGGAGTTAAATTTCACAGCCTATTAAACAAACTAAGAGACTGGGACCTTGAATACCCCACCATCACTTCAAAGGTATAACTCTAGAACCAGAACTTTTTTCTCAGTTTATACTTTAAAAATTAATAGCTGGCCTCCTTCTGCAATGCCTCTCCTTGTTTCCTTTAATAGAGATGTTATCTTAGTGATCTAAGGAGATGTGTAATGGAACATTCCCCCACCAAAAACAAAGTGGTGTTGCACTTTGATTTGGAGCTTCAGCTCCCTTATACACATTTCATTGTTTTTGATATAACTCATTCTAATTTGTAAGCTCTAAAGAGTGTTTACTAAAACAGAAGCTTGTAGTGGGACTCTTCCATGCAGATTTGAGTCACTGAACAGTTGATAAACTTCTATTCTAGTATCACCTGTAGTCCTACAGCATATTGTTTTGGCATTCTGTTAACTTTATATAGAGACACCAAATGGTGCAATGTTGATGGTGAACCTCTATGTTTCCTTATTTTGGAGCACTATATATACGTATTGTTCTGTCAGTGTTCTTGGTATCCTTTTTTGAATGGTATCATGGTTCTTTTGGAAATAACTGTGAGATACTGACCTTGAACGAGTGTCAGATTCAGCAAAACCTGAACTCAAACCCTAGTTCAAACTGACTCTGATTGATATATACAAACAAGTACTGAGTGGGTCTGACTCATGTATAACTGTCTCTCTAACAAGCTTAAGCATCTTTTTTCTCCACTGGCTTTTGCAAGCTGTTGGAGGATTGCTATAAGTGTCTGTCCTTTTGAAAATGTCTTTTTAATTTGTATATTATATGAGGATTGCAACAATGGGGAACTTACAAAATCCCCAGTAAATCTGAATTACAAACCTAATGAAAGAATATGCAACTACAAATGAAGCTAGTAAGGGAAATATTTTTAAAGGGAAAGTAGAGAATGGGAAAAGAAAAATTGTCCATATTTAGGTAACTCCCTGGTAAGTGGGTGTCTAAGTACCAATATATCCAATGGGGTTATGGAAAACTGTCACACCTATCCAGATGCCCCCCCCCCACACACACACACACAATGCAGGCAGGTTTAATAGTTTTTGGCTGGGTCTGTGGGAAGCTAAAGGTTTCATGAAGGGACTCTAACACTGATGGCTTAGGAGCATTTGTGTTTACGAAGGTTTTATGGGAAAAAATGTATAATTGTTATGAGGACTGCCACAGCAATGGTAGTGAGGACTATTTCCCTTGCAGTACAAGGGCCATTCCCTTTTAATAATCTATGCAATACAACAGACCTCTTTAAGTGGTGATAATTTTCTCTAGTTAACCTAGGAACCAGAATCCAGCTGAACAAGCCTTCCTGTCAGGTTAGTACTACCAGATGACTAACTCCATCACTGAAGGCAGTAAGTTGAATCTTGACATGTCCCAGTGGGAATGGGATAAAGCTTTCATCTGGATTTGATTTTGCAATCTCAAATTTCTTCTACTATGTTTTGACTTTGGATGACCTACACATCAATCTGCGCTGGCATTATGTCTATTGTGGATTGTCCTCCCTTTAGAATTTAAACACCAAAATTGTTCTTCTCTCTTTATTTTTCACATGGTCTCCATAACAATTATACCTATAAATACTTTATCTGCATTGATAACTAATAAGTTATTTTATTTCAAATGTGACCAATAATTTTATATTAGAAATCTTTAGTCATGGTCTTTTAGGTTAGTAAGTGCTGGCTGCATTATATTACCTTTGATCCAATAGTTCTGGGCAATCACTTCAAGCAATATATCCAATTTTAACCAAGTGTGATGTTTTTATTTTATTATGTATCGTGTATTTGCATTGAGTGTTTTATTTTCTGTTGGTACATTGTAAAGGCACATTGCTGAGCAATAAAATCAAGCTGAAACTGAAACTAAGATACCTGCCAGTTCCTATGTTTTGTGAGGAGTTCGACTCCTGAACACCTGTGCTGTTAAGATACTATTTGAGTCAAGATTGATTAATAAATTTTAAGTTTTCCAAGGAGCTTTGGATCATAACATTATCGTTTATAGTCATATTATCCTCATGGTGACCCTCCACAGTCACTAAATCAAATACAAAAATAGACAGTAATGGCAAAAAAAGACCAGTGATCCATGCAGTGTGCCTGTACTTCCCTATCAAACCCCAGAGCCTATTGTCCATATAGGGTACTAGTCCTCACTATCTATCTGCTTGTTCCCCTCCCTATTACTTCTGCATTGAGTAATTACTACATCCTTCAGTCTATCCCAGGCATGCTTGAAACCATTTATGGTTTTAGTGCCCGCCACCTCAGCAGGCTGACTATTCCATGGTTCCACCACCTTTTCTGTAAAATAAAAGTTTTTCATATCCCTCTAAAGCCTCCGTCCCTCCAGTTTCCACTTCTGCCCCAGTATTCTTGGACTATTTATCATGCTAACTAGTTCCTCACAGTTCACCTTGTTTATTTCCTACCAGTCTTACCCTGTCCCTTGCTGCACCCAGATCCTCCATCTTCTTCAGCAGTCTTCTGTGAGGCATTGAGTTGAATGCCTTGCTGAAATCAAAGTAGAGTAAATTCATGGTGTGACCCCTACCCAATACCTGCATCACCCAGTCAAAAAAAACTATCAGGTTGGTCTGACAAGATCTCCCTGCCACAGACTAATGCTGTTTACTGGCCTGGAGTCCATTACTCTCCAGGTAGTCAACAAGGTCCTCTTTGACCAGTGACTACATCAGTTTACCCACAACAGAGGTAAGACTGATAGGTCTGTAGTTTCTTGCTTGCTCCGTGGCCCCCCATTATAGAGCAGAAGAATGTTTGCTATGGTCCAGTCATTATGAACTACACCTGTCTGTAACGAGCTATTGAAAAGCCCAACCAGGGGTTCAACCAGTTGTACTGACATTTCCTTAAGAAACCCTCTGATTCATCTAATCAGGCCTCTGGGCAATATCTATCTATAGAGCTTCTAGCCCTTTCTAGACCCTTTGCTGGTAAATACTGGCTGCCTCATCTCCAGGACCCCCATTATGGCTGTCTTGATACTACTTGCTGTCAGGGGACTGCTGTCTTCCCTTGTGAATACAGAGCAAAAGTAATCATTAAGGACAGCTGCCTTTTGCACGTCCTTCTCTATAACCCTACCTACCTACCTCAGATGTCCTAACAATTTCCTTCCTTCCTTCCTTCCTTCCTTCCTTCCTTCCTTCCTTCCTTCCTTCCTTCCTTCCTTCCTTCCTTCCTTTTCTTCTTCCCTAATATACCTGAATAACTGCTTTTCCTCTCCCTTGACTCCTTCCTCAGTATGCGGCTCAGCGTCTGCTTTTGCCTCCCTAACTTCCCTCTTTGCTTCCTTAGTTCTTAATTGGTATTGTGGAGCACACACCCCTTGTGCCACTTCCAACTAGACTACTGGTTCTGTTACATTCTCTCATACTTGATGCTTTCCTGACTTGCATGGAGGGGCAGGCATATCTTCAGATGTAATTGAAACATTTTCTTGAAGGATGAGTGCAAGTGTCACATCAAATCACAAAGAAAACTAAGCCACTGGCAAAGCTGTATCACTGTAGAAGGCTATACTCTAAGGCAACATTCAGTCACAAAGTTCTGCTTCGAATCACCACCCTGCAATAAGAGCCAGTACAGTTCTTGCTCATAGTTCTATGGGGAAGGGGGTATAACCCCTGTGCTGGATGTACCTTGTCTGCATGGTGAATTTTATTCTGGATCTAATAAAGACTTTAGAAATACAAGCAAGAACTGTACTGGCTCTTATTGCAGGGTGGTGATTAGAATCAGAACTTTGCGACTGAATGTGAGTACTTTTCTGGTTTGGACTCAGTCCCAGGTGTTTAGCCACCTGCTTTGCTGTTTTGTTACACTCTAAGGCAATGCTGTAGACATTAGACAATTGCTATACTCTAAAGCAAGTATATAGACTGTAAGCATTTGCTAAATTCTAAGACAATGCTATAGAGTCTAAAGAAATGCTATGCTCTAGAACAATTTTAAGAACTATAAAACTCTAATGACCCAGGCCAGGTGTAACTCAGAATAATAGTCTGGTTAACCTTTTATAAAGCTGAGAATGATAACCTTCAGGTGAACTCAATGAACAGTGGGGTGCACACAATTGGGGGATTTCCAAGTGAAAGTGTGCCAGAAGGCGCTGAAGAAATGCACCTCTAGGAGAGGCCAGAATAACTTTTCTCAGCAAAGTGTGGATCACAAGATGGTACACCACATCCCCTGCTTTGGAGACTCAGCTGCCTGGGAAAGGTCATGACTCATGTCAGATCACCAGGCTAAGCATTTCAAGAATTTTGCATTAGTGAATGAGTCATGGCAGACTGCCAATCAAAACAAAACAACTATATTCCTTTACAGGACCTCTGGGCATCAATGAGGCAGTTGTGGCAGACTCAGTTTGGTAATTAACACAAAATCTCAACTTTCTATCTTTCTTCTTAACCAGGACCATGGGTGCTACCAATAGTTTATAGGTCTCCTGGATGACCTTGGAATAAAGCATCTTCTTAAGCATTTCATTCATTGGCTGGTAAATGATGCAAGGAATGGGCCTGAATCTTTCTTGAGTTGGTGGGTGATCAGCAATCAGAGTGTTATGCTGCCCAGGCTCAGTACATCCAAAGTCAAGAGGATGCTGAGAGGAAGCACCCTGGTGTCTCTAAATCACTTACAACACATCCTGTTTTTGAGATTCTGTTGTGCTGTTGGTACCTAGATCAATTTCCTTCATCCACACCTCCATGATGTCAGTGCTTTAGATGTCTGTGGCTATGACAGAACTGCTACCATCCAAGGCATCTGTAAGAATTCTGCAACTTGCCTCAACTATGTCATCTGGTTCATTCTGCAGCAGCCATCTAATAGGCTGGTTTTGGTACAGTCATATTGCAGTAGCTTAACTGCTGAGTACCCTCACTGCTACCTGTCCCTTTTGACCACCACCAGACTTCATGCAGCCATCACTGGGCTGTCTTCTTAGTTTGAGCATGGGACCAGCAATGCCATGTAATCTTGCCCTTGGATTCCCACTTTCACCTTGGATAAGATCAACATATCTGTTCCTGTGTCAAATTGCATTTCCTGTTTGTCAACTATTTGCACCCTGCCAATTTCTCCTCCCTCATTCACAAACTGCTGATGGTTCTGGATCAGGTTCATGGTTTGCTGCCATGTTTGCCTCTCTGTCATGGGCAATTGCATAATCTCCTGTTTCAGAATCATTACAAGTTCTTGGTAGCAGTGTAGGAGAAAACTCATTCCCACAATGACTGGTGGTACGCTGTTGGTTGTGGCATCACTGACAATAAGCCCTTGATCCTAGTGTTTGGTGTCTCCCAGTTGAATGCTTAGTTCCAAGTAACCCAAGCATGGAATTACAAGACCATTGCTTGTGATCAGGTTGATCCATTTCAGTGGTGGCTTCTGAAGTCAGGCCCTCTGCCACTGCCGGAGAAAGTATTTACTTTAGATAGTTGTAATTTGTAAACTGGTGTCAAAGAGTGACTGGAACTCTATTCCATTAATAATAATAATAATTTTATTTATAAGGCACCTTTCAATTACCAAGGCGCAGTACATAAATAACAAATCAGAACAATAAAATAAAAATCATTAAAACATACAATTAAAACAAAACATTCATACCGGTCAATATTATAAAAACACAGTTTCCCATAAAAAAAGTCTTCAGACCTCTTTTAAAGCCCTCCACAGAAGTGCACTCCCGTAACCAATGGGGTAGAGGGTTCCAAAGGGTGGGGGCTACATAAGCAAATGCCTGAGCACCCAAAGATTTAAAATTTACCCTTGGAACCTCTAGCAACCCCTCGTCAGCTGAGCGGAGCGATCGATTCGGGTGATAAGGAACCAGAAGTTCTTTCAGATAGCCTGGGCCCAGATCGTGTAGAGCTTTGAAAGTCAGCAAGCCGACTTTAAAGGTGATCTGCCACCGATTGGCAGCCAATGCAGTTCGCGCAGCACCGGAGTAATATGACAGGATCTGCTTGAACCCATCAAAAGCCAGGCTGCAGCATTCTGCACTAGCTACAGGTGATGGATTTCAACCCCAGAAAGCCCTAGGTAAAGGGAGTTGCAATAATCCAAGTGTGAGGACACAAAGGCATGAACTAACATTGGCAGGTCAGCAGACGGAACAAGATGCTGGATCCTGGAGATGTTCCTAAGGTGGTAAAAGGAAGTCTTAACGACAGCTGACACCTGCGATTGCAGTGTCAGCCCGTCATCAAGAACCACCCCCAGGTTCCGCACCCATTCAGAGGTTGGGAGACAAATGCCTCCAAGAAAAATTCCTGAAGGCGCATCAACTCCCGACCCCCCTATCCGACTACCCGGGTCCACAACCAGAACCTCAGTCTTATCAGAATTCAACCTCAGCCAGCTAGAATTCATCCACTCCTGGATTTCGGTTAGACAGCTATTAAAGACCAAGAGAGCTCCAATCTGGTCAGGGGCAAAAGAAAGATAGAGCTGGGTATCATCTGCATAACAGTGAAACCTCTGCCCATACTTTCTTACAATGTCTCTGATGGGTAGCATATACACCGCAAATAACATGGGTGACAATACTGAACCCTGGGGCACCTCACAAAACAAAGCAGTTGAATCCTAGGAAAAAACCCCGGACACAACTCTTTGTGATCTTCCAGTGAGGAATGATGAGAACCATTTTAAGATGGTTCCAGATATTTCACAAAACAGCCTCAGGCGTTCTATCAACAGCATGTGATCTATGGTGTCAAAGGCTGAAGAAAGGTCTAGAAGAACCAAAATGAAACGACTCTTCCGATCTCTAGCCTTCAAGAGATCATTGAGCACCCGAACCAGCGCTGTCTCAGTACTATGTCTTTTACGAAAACCGGACTGGGGGGGGTTCATAGACATCATGGATGGTCAAACAGTCTTCCAGTTGTGCAGCCACTACTTTCTCTATCACCTTCCCGACAAAGGGAAGGTTAGAGATAGGTCTGTAGTTTTTCTGACAGTCAGAGTCTGCGGTAGCTTTCTTCAAGAGGGGTGTTACCACCACCTCTTTCAGGGAGCTAGGAAACTCACCCGATTCCAGGGAGCACCTGACTATCTGAAAAAGGACTGGACCAATGATTTCAATACAACCCAAAATTAGGGAGGTTGTATCTTCACAAGGACTATCAGACATCTTCCAATTAACTTATGTCTGCTAGGATGTGCTGGACTTAGTCCTGCTCTGCCTGAGGGTCAGTCCTCTGCCGTAGGGACTCCCTGTGTAACCTCACCATGGTCAGCCTCTAGTTGCATCTTTGCTCAACATGGCCACTGACTCCACATCACCTGCATATGGGATTGCCTTGAGCATTAGATCAGTCACTGGGATATTGTTCATAACCTCATCTTTGCCCTGGGGTTGGATATCAATTTTCTTTTAGCCTGTCTAGTCCAGGATCCTGTTTTCTCCTCCAACCATTCTTCAGGGCCCTCACCTCATGGCATACGTCTCTTATTCTTTTGGTCAGCTCAGCTAGCTGTTACTGCATCAACTGAGTTGCACTTGGAATAGGAGGTTTATATCTTCTAGTGAATCTCTCTGACATTTGGCCCATATGGTAGACAGCATATTCGTCTGGGGTGTGTTCACCTCCCATACTGTAGCATTCATGAGCTAGGGGCAGCCAGTAAGACCTGCTCTAAACTCTTCACTGTGACTCATATGAGACATCTCTGGGAATGGGATTTCCAAGCCACATCAGGGGTGGTGTCCCTGCATATTGCTGACTCTCCTGCCAGTTGTCCTGTTGCAAAAAGTTTGATTGTCTTCTCTTTGAAATCCAAACAGATCTTGTCTGGGGTTTACAAGTGGAGAATTCTAAGTAAGGTTTGGTGAGTTTAGCAAATTCTGATTTCACAGAATATTGCAAAATTCTGTGAAATTTCATAAAATTTTGTAAATTTCTCAGAATTTTCCTAAATTATTTATTTGGTCATAGCTCAGTAATTATTACAGTTTGAAGTCTACCAATTGGAACATGTATTGTTTGGCAGAAGGCAAAACATGATACCAAGTATCGTAACATTTGGTTGGATGAAAGGTGGGGAAGTTATAGGACTCAAAGTCCGGCAATTTATTGTTCATGTGAAAATTTTTGAAAATATTTCTATGCTTACAACTTTAGCCATCTTTGGAGCTAGATTATTGGAAATATATATAAAGGGTCATAGAATCTCCTAAATAGAGAGGCACTTGGTTATGTAAAGTGTAACGTACATAAGTTCAGAATTTCAACATTTAATTATCTGTTAAATTGCGTGAACATTTTCACAATATTAGGATGTTTATGGCTCCACTATTATTGCAGGTATACATTCAAGATTTGGCATGCATACAGAAGTACATATGCCTTGGACTCTAATTAAGCTGGATAAATGTGGTTCAGTAGGTTAAAATTTATTATGGATACTTTAGAAATTACTAATTTATAAAACTTGCTCAAAAATTCATGAATGCAACAGGTAATGCCACTAGAATTTCACTTGTAGAATTTAACTTTTACACCACTGAATCACCTTACCTGCCCTAACATCATAGCCCTGCAATACTCCTCCAACACTCTTGCAACTGTAATGCTCAGCATCTTGTTCCATCATGACTAAAGATAACCAGAAACTTTGGTCAAAATGTTGTAAGTCACAACTAATTGTATGGCTTGGCATCACTTGATGCCTCTGTTTTTAAATAGTAACTATATACATTGCTATCTACAGGGTTATTACAGAGTCAGCAGGTGGCATTGCAAAGAAAATGTGTTGCACATGCATGTGCTTCCACAATTCATTAAAGAGCTAGTAGAACCTTAAACAACAGACAGGAAAATGCCACAAATTTTAAGAAGTGGTCAGTTGTAAATTCTTATTTCTGAAGTATTTTTATTTTTCCTTTTGCTCATTAGAAAGTTTTCAATGTGATAGTGTTATATTGGCTGTGTGCAACAGCACTCTGCTGACAGCTGACTTACCCAGTTCTATTCCTCCCATTTAATCACCAGCACTGTGACCTTACTGATAGTAACATCTCAGTTGACTGACCCGGCAGCTGTTGAGTGGCTCCTCCTGAACTGCCGTGATATCAGTCAGCAAGGACACAATGCTGATGATGAAATGGGAGGACCAGAGCTAGATATGTTAGCTGCAAGGCACAGTGCTGTTTCACACATCACACCTACTAATATTATTTAATCAAATATTCTAATTAGCCAAAGCAAAAAAAAAATTATCTCAGATATAAAATGTAATAGTTGACCACCTATTAAAAACTAATATTAGTTTTAGGCAGTACACTAGCTCTTTAAGTCAATGAGCTCTAGTAGTTATTGGCATACTGCAAGAATTCAGGCAATTGCACAGTGATCTCCATGACTATACTTCATGGTTCATCACTCAAGATAGTGACTTGACACTTGGCACTACTATATGTTTACTATGGAGTCTTCGATGAATGCTTCCATATTGCCACTTTACCCAGCCTTCACCTTCCTCTACCATGGCAACTCAAGTGTATGACTAGACAAAATACACTGACAAGGCTTTGACAAAAGTATCACAACATTCCACAATTTCACAAAAGCTCATGAAATTCAGTTTGTTGTTTTTGAATTTTTGCCTGCTTATAACTTGGCTATCCCTTAAGCAAGAGATTAGACAGGTGACAAACACACACACACACACACAGCCTCATTTATTTCCATATTGTGTTTTCTCCTGGATGGCAGCTCGTTTCTCAGGGATACACCCTGTTCATGGGGATATACCCTGATCTGACTGAATTCAGCCATCATTTAGTTGGCTACTGGGTTTTTCTCCAACATTTTTTTCTCTCCCAGCAACCCTGCTCGGGGCAGTGCCTCTATCAGCCTCGCACAGCCACAGTGTCCCCTATGGCAAGAGAAATCTCCCTGGCCCAGTCACAGAGGTTTCTGTGTTGGTGGAACCTGCTGCCAACCCTCCCTGATTGAGATGTACTGCCAGACAGCAGCTGTCTTGGCTGTGGCCTGCCTACCAATGTGACATCCAGGGCTCACTTCTGGACCTGGGTCATCATCATGGCAGCATGATGCACTGTTTCTTGGCACTGGTTTGGTCTTAAAGCCTAATATTTAGGATCGATGAACCTAGCAAACTTGTTGATATTACTTTTTCTAGTTTTAAAAATAAGGGGGCTTAACATTTTACAGTTTACATAATTGCAAAATGCAGTTTAAATATTGTTGAAGGTTTGGAGGCTTATAACTCAAACACCTTTAAAAACTGAGTTTTGAAACTTGGAACACTTCTGTATCGACCATGGTAAAGTTCTCATACCAACTTTGGTGCAATTCAGAAAAATACTTTTTAAACTAGAAAGAAATAACGGAAATCACATTTCTGGAGAAATTTTAGAAAATGTTCATGAAAATTTCAAGAAATTTTACAGAAGCAAAATCAGCATTTCTCCAGGATTACACTGGCAGAAGATAGATTTTTTGCCCTACCCTAATACTAACTTCTTTCGTTACTGTGTCATTACAAACTCCTTCAATGAACTTATTGGTCAGAAATTTATGGGGATCTTACACATGCCTAGGGTCTAAATACGCGATAGCCCTCAATGCATCCTGTAAGCTCAGTGCATACCCTCACAGACTGTCCCTAGGCCTTTGGGTCCTAGCAAAGAAGCATATATTTACCTCCAATAGTGTCCAAGTGTCAAAAGTGCATCTTAGTCTCATCAGGATATGTTCAGCCATGGTCTTCTCCCCTTTGGGTCATGATACCACTTCTCAGTAAGCTGCTCTTCTCAGCCATCTGATGGGAATTTCTACCTCCTGGTGTTCCAGTATTTTGTAGAACCTAAACATGGCTTTCATCTTGGCTCTGAACTCTCCCAAGCTTCTGGCGGTGCAATCTTTTGGTTCACCAGTGTACTTGGTCAGTCATGGGGTGCCAAAATAGTAAGGCATTGTGGGAGGTGGCACCTGAGTACTAGGGTCTCCTTCTCCTCTTCTTTCAGTGGAACCACTTACACTTTCTAATCCAAAAGGCATCATGACAGAAGTGTGTACTTCTTTGAACTACTTAACTTTTGGATCCTGCTAACTATGCCAAGTTACACCCTAGCTGTTGTGTGAACACTTCTTTTGACACTTCCACACACACTTGGATTACTTGTTCTGTTACATTCTTTCAGACATGAAGCTTGTCTGACTTGCAAGAAGACACAGATATGTGTTCAGATGCAAGAAAAAGATTTTATTGAAGAGAGGGGAGTGCAGGTGTCACATCAAAACAAGGCAGTAGAGCCTAGAGGTTAGAGTAATGAGCTGTGAACACGCTTGGTACATCCAGCAGACTAGACCTGGGTTTGATTCTCACAACCTCCACTTGCCTACTTTGTGACTCAGAGCAAGTCACTTAACCACCCAGTGCTCTCAGGTTGCCCCTGAAAACAGGCACTTGTGCCTAGTGGGCCTTACCCAGTTACGAAAGAATTAAAAAAAAAAAAAAGAAAGAAAACTGAGCATCTGGTAAAGCTGTATCACTGTGGAAGGCTATACTGTAAGACAATGCAGTAGACTTTTGGCAATTGCTACACACTAATGTAAGGCAATAAACTGTAATTATTACAGTAGATTTCCCCAAGACAATACTATAGACTCTAAAGAAATTATATGCTCTAGAACAATTTCAAGATCTCTGAAACTCTAAAAACACTGGCCTGGGATAACTCAGAATGGTTGTCCAGTTAACCTTTTGAGAAGCTGAGAATGATGACCTGCAGATGGGCTCAATGAACAGTGGGGTGCAACGAAATAGGGGATTTCCAGGGGAATTGTACCAGAAGGGACTGACGAAATGCACCTCCAGGAGATGCCAGAAGAACATTCCTTGGCAAAGTGGGGATCACCAGAAGGTATACCGCATCCCCTGGTTTGGAGACTCAGCTGCCTGAGAATGGTCATGTCAGATCACCAGGCCAAAGGCATTTCAAGAATTTTGCATCAGTGAATGGGTCATAGCAGACCACTGATCAAGACAGAGCTGGTTTCTTCACAGGACCTTCTGGGTGTTCTGAGAAGGTTGTCATAGACCACGAAGAGGGTCATACTGAGAACACAAATTTGTAATCCAAGAATCTTGAGCTTTGATCACTAGTCAATCTGGCTGCTTTCATTGTTCCTGCAAGAAGAAAACCCACCCTACCGCACATCAGTGTCCCTAGCTAATAAGCCAGTGTGGCTCCTAAACGTGGTTCATTTTTTAACAGGGTAGCGACGTAGCTTGGCAGGGTAGCAAAAGGGGCCTGTCCTGACTAACACCTTATGCTAGCTGGGTTGACTGCCCAAAGCTGTAGTCCATGGAGGTGTTGGCCATCACAGGCAGATGTGCAGAGACAGTCTTTAGTGGGTGTGACACCTGACACCTGAACAGTTTGTAGGTAGTTAGAGAGAGTATCTGGTTACTTAACAGCAGAAACATGGTTGCCAAGCAATGAGGTGGTCCAATGTCACGTATACAGAGATTTAAAGCAGTTTTTTAGGAGGATGCCCAGGCAACAGTTGAGTGCAGTGTACCATGCCCAGATCTGGCAGTCTGTTCATGGAACAAGGGGTTGCTGTTTTGTTACAGAGCATTAGAAAAGATAGGTAGTCTCTTTAAAAGGTATCATGCTTTTAGGAATTACTACAGGGCACCACAGATTTAAGGCTGTTCCTTCACGGCAAATTTGGCACCTCATAAGTTCAAACAGCAGCTGGTTTGGTAAACAGGGCAACACAGGTTTAGTTAGGCAGTTTATTTGGCAAGCAGGGCAACACAGGTTTAAGCAGTTTCAGTAGTGAAGCGCTGTACCTGAAATGCAGTTCAAAAGGATGCCTTTCAGATAAGGTACACTGTCACTTTAAACAAAGTTTATTAGACAGGCTGCACACATTTAGTAGTTGTTCAGTGGTTTGCCCCTGATTAATGTTTTCAGTGGAATGTATTTTTTTCCTAGTTTCATGCGGTCTACTCCTATGGATTTGTAACTAATGTGCTTTGCTATTCTGCACTATGAGCAGTTCTTTTACTGGGTTCTTTCTGGTCCGAATATTGCTCCTATAAAGCAGGCTCTGAGCAACCTCTGTGGGCAGTCCTGTGGTGGGGAAAACACCCACTCACCCACGTGTTCTCAGATGCTTGACTAGGTGCTGCTTTGCATGATTTATTTAGAGTAAACAAAAAAACATGACTCTGGTTAATGGTATTAGGGTATGCCCTGTCCTTGCTCTGCCCTCCATGAGCTCTTTTAATCTTGTTTAGGGCCTTCTGCGCACTACTCCACCCTTGCACTACCATCTGGGAGTTCTTTTTATCTGGGGTCTTGCCTGGACCCATCATGGTAACAGTAATTTGCCCCTGTGCTGTCCAACACTTCCAGTATATATCTATTTTAAATTAAAACTGCTCTGGTGGTGGCCCGGTGGCATGGAGGGCTGAGGCATCCTGCCTTACCTCCTGCCATGGTGGTGACCCATTTTTGAGGTGTAAACAGGTCACTGGGGGTCAGCCAGGGAGAAGCAGGATAGAGCAGCCAAGGGACGGCTTTCCTTCTCCGTGGAGGGGAGTGATCAGCGGTTGGTGCATGCCTGGCCCCTAGCAAAGACTGGGGGCTGGCACACTGATGCTATCCATGGTGGGAAGAGGCAGGGCAAATGCCTCGCAGGATGCACACAGGAGTGTGCACTGCACCATCATTGGCATCATTGCACACCCTACTTCTGAGGGAGAAAAACAAGAAAAGATCTCTTGGCTGGATGAAGGAGAGGCTCTCAGGTCCCGCTCCCTGACCAGCAGTAGTGCCAGCCAGAACTGGATCTGGTCTTCAGAGTGGGCCTGGGGTACCCCCACCAACCTTACCAGGAGGGGCAATCCCTGGAGGAAGATAGTCAGTGTCAGCTGGTGGACGTCGGGGGGATGGGTCTGGGGCTCCCTCCTGAACATGGGCTGAGGGATTAAAAAGAGAATATAAAAACAAACTGTTTTGGTGGTTAGCACACATCCAGTGGTGCTGTCGCTGTCTCACTGCCCCAAACGTTGGTGAAGTAGTTTGAGGAGGTTGGCTGAAAGGCTGGCCCTGCTGCTGTTCTGGGCATTCATAGTGGGTTGTCCTGAAGGCGGGATCTCACTGCTCTGCCAAACCCTTCTTACGTTCACCGCCAAGGCTTCACTCTGGTACCACTCTATCTGGTTCTTGCTCACCACCACAACCCACGTACATGCCACTGAAGAGGGAGAAACGTATTTTTAAAATAAAAAAAAAATGCACTAAAGTGAGTCTGCATCATGGATGCTAACTGCTCTCTTGTCTGCTACTATTGCTTCTGCTGCACCTGAACCACGAACCTGGACCACATTCCATCAACTGGGGACAGAACGGAGGACAAACACACCACTAGAGCCAACAGACCTGGCTTCAACTGATCAGCTAAGTCAACCTTGGGTTCCTATTGCTCTCTTTTCTTTTTCGTTGTACTTTATTTTTATTCATAGAGATCAAACAAATTAATTACAGACATTTCATTTAAAGAAACACATTCTGAAATGAGTTACTTCTAGTAACTACGATAACGAAATATATTGCAAACATTTTTTGTGGGAGGGGCAAAAGAAAGATAATTAAAGTTTAATACAAGAGCTCTACAGTCATGAAATCCTTGTAATATAAACCAAACAAGAGCTCAATTCATAATCATTAATTTGACAGAACAACTAAGGTTACTGTATTTTTCAGCCTTACTATAGACCAAGATACTGTTCATTCATACAGTATATACAAAAAGGTAAATGCAATATTACAGATCACCCTGAGCCAGAGCCTAACATATACCATTGGACAAGAGGGGACAGAGGGCACAGATACCATTCAAGTAGATTGTCCAGTGGTCACAGGATGATAATCAGTTATGTCGGCTTTGTTTTCCTCAAAATCTGAACCTAGTTCAGTAGGAAGTTGAATATTTGCCTTAAAAAAACTCTGGCTCTGTCAGGGTCCTCAAACAACAAGTCTGCCATGAAATGTTGTTTTCAATCTAGCAGGTGCAAGTAGCACAGCAGGTACCCCTACTTCTTTGAATTTTGATATTATTGCAAGAATCATTTTCCTCCTAAACTGTGTTGGCAGAAAAAAGTCAAGACAGAGATGAAGTCTTAGACCTGAGTAAAACATATTTTTTTTCTGCCTAACTAGCTGGAGAAGCTTGTTTCATTGTGAAAAAGTTTTAAAGGTTAAGATCACAAAACTTGCACTGCCAACCTGACTAGACATCTCCGTCTCAGTTTCCTTTCTCACTGATGCTTATTTCCTTGATTTTGGTCAGAAAACTGATTCTGATTGTACTGAAGGCTCCAAGGAAAATATCCAAGTTAAAGCAGTCTCTACTTCAGCTTTTAAATCCCTGTCAGGGATATATGCTGGGAAACTAATGAGCCTCAAATTTTTTAAAAGTAAAATATTTTCCAGCCATTCCACCTTAGCATGTTGTGTGAGTCATTCATGTAGTGCTGCATTTCTGCACCCTCTACTATTAAAGTCCATGCAGTCAATTATTTAATCTCTGTGTTGTTCAATTTCAACACCTGTTCTAGAGCTTCAGTTTGGACTTCCATAAAACCACATCATTTAGAAATTTCCTCAAGCTTTGTCTTCAGTCTCTCAGTAGAGGAAATTAAGCACTCAGTCCAGAGCAGACAAAATATGGAAAAAATATTTTTTATTTTATTAACCAGTGTGCAAAATGCATTGGTTGTTCACCATAATGGTAACAGGGTGAAAAATACAATCTTATGTTTCACCAGGCAAACTGCCTAGCTTCATCAGAGATAGTACTACTATGTAACAACTAACATTTTAAAGGCAAGATCGCCACCCACAAAATGCAAGACAATTAAAAGCAATAATGAGACAATCATTGGAGACAGAATTTCATTGGTGTTAACATATACTCATTGGATGCAGACACTTAACACATAAAAATGTGGCTGTTTGCAACCTCCTTGGTTAGGTATAGCTACAATCAATCTCTGAAGTGTACTAATACCAATTCTATCTAATTCAAAGCCACTTAATGTGGAAAATGAAATAGTACTTGATTTAGTTAATCAACATTTCAGTAACGTATGTACCAAATAGATACTTGATATCTTTACTGCTAAAAGCAGCTATTTATAATCTGAAACCAGTATCATGGTCTGGAGGTTAATTATAAGTAACTGAATAAAGTTAATATACCACCAGTTTGGCACTTAAGATGGAAATGAAATTCATAAAAAAGCTGCTAGATCTATATTCTCATTTTGGCCCTAGCTTTCTCTAGATCTTAATACAAGGATCAAAGATCAATAAGCTCTCTCTTTGTCCAATAAGTTGTTTTAAATTCCTTCCTCTAGGGCCCACAGAAACTTTTTCCATACCTACAAATTTAATATTGTGAACTATGTTTGGATTCTTACAACTCTGAACATGTTGCATTATGGCATATGTAATATCCAGTTTGGCTAGTGCTCTAATATGTTCATTGATCCTAACCTTAAATTCTTTCACAGTTCTACCAATGTAAAAGAACCCACATGAACATTGCAGTTTGTAAACTACTGCTGTAGTGTTACACAATACTAAATCTTGGATCTTAAAAATGTGTTTTTTCACAGGATTTTCAAACTGATCGGTGACAAATTTATAAGAACAAAACTTACACTTTCCACATTTCTTAGTACCACTTGGTGGTGAAAGTTACCACATAGTATTTCATTTATGTTCCACTGGCAAATAAGACCCACTACTTTATCAGCAATTGTTGGCGCCTTTTTGTAAACCATCTTGAGTCCAGTGCCCACGTGTTTCTTCATATCTGGTTCTATGTGTAACATCCCCCAATTATTCATTAATACCTGTTTCAACTGATGACTTTTAGTACTGAAATCAGTCACAAAGCCTATTTCCTGGTATTTATTTTTGACCCCATCATTTTTTGGTTTTTGCACTAATGTCATTTCTTGGGGTATTGCTGCTACTTCCTCTATTGCATGTCTAATAAGGGAATGGCCATACCCCTGTTGTTGAAATCTTTAAATTTGCAAATCTCTCTGTATCTTATAACCTTCTGATGTTGTGCAGTTTCTAAGGGTCCTAATCAATTGTCCCTTTGGAATATTTTGGGAAACATGTCTAGGGTGAAAACTGCTGGCTAGTAATAAGCTATTCCTATCAGTGAGTTTAGTGAATAAGGAAGTACCTGTATTACCTCTGCCCATTTTAAATAACTGACGGTCAAAAAAAGATACCTCTTTGTCACTCTCATGTGCTTTAAATTTAAAATTAACATCTGTGGTATTAAGCCAAGAGACAAATTCTCCAAATTCATAAATGGAACCTTTCCAAATAACAATAATATCATCAATAAAACAATGCCACATATCCAATTGAGACAAATATGGATTGGTGGCATCGTTCCTGACCCAATCCATTTCCCATTTTCCTACATATAAATTTGCATAACTAGGGGCCATTGTTGTCACCATGGCAGTTCCCTTAACCTATTTAAAAAAACAACCCTGAAAAAGAAATATGTTAGAACGTAATACTAAATCAGCCAGATTTAGTAAAAATGATGTGGGTACTATGTGGGGGAATTCACGTAGACTCAAAAAATATTTGAGAGACTTGATGTTTAGTATCAATGGCACATTCTGTATCTATAGAATCAGTCCCAAAAATCATGCTACAAACTATTTTTGGGACTGATTCTATAGATACAGAACGTGCCATTGATACTAAACATCAAGGGTCTGATTCTCAAAAGGTGCTGCATTTGGCACAAGCTGCAGCAAACTGCAGCATACCCCGAAGCCTCATGTGCCAATGATCCTGGTACAGAAGAGTTCCTGGCACCTAAGTCCCTACACTTGTGGCAACCCCACCCATGTGTTAAAGACATGGCACACTGAAGGGTTAGCTGCAAGCCCCATGTACAGTCCATTGCATGGACAGTACAGTGGGGGACTGGCCACAGAGGTGTGTAGAGGACTGTACTGGTCCCCTGCACAGTATGGGAATGTGCAGGGGAACTATGTCTCTGGTTGGGGGGGACAGGGCACTGGCAGGAGGAATGGTGGCATGTGCCTGGTACTGGTGGGGGAACCAGGATCTGGGTGGGATGCTCCATGTCTATACATGGTCCAGGGCACATCAGGGGCACAGTGGGGATTGGGCAGGTAATCCTGCCCTGTGTTCTGTGTGGGGGCACAACATCGAAGGGGGGATCTGGTAGCAATGTGGCATATGTGGGGCACACCGGGGTCTGGGCGGTGGGACATGTGCACCACTGACAGGACAGCTTTCCCAGTGCAGCTGTTTCTATGTCCCCTTAGACCAGCCCTGGCTGGTTTAAGAGTACTTAGAAATCTGTTATAAGGGTGTGGTATGTGAATACCATTTTCAGGTTGTGGCAGCTTGTGTCTGCCGGAGGGCCCCTTTTGCCTTGTCGCAACCCAGTGCTGGGTGCAGTGATGGTGCAAGCTCCATTTGGGGCAGGCATCCTGCATTTGATGTAGGTTGCCTTTGTGAATCACTCCTGGATGTACTGTTTGGTGCAGGGTGCACCTTGCGCCATTCCCTGTGGTGTAAGCACCTTGTGCCATGCCGGAGCCTTTGAGAATCGGGCCCCAAGTCTCTACTAAACCTAAGTCATGTTATTGTCCATCCTTAAGTCCATCAATGTCATTATTTGTTAAGAAATGTGAGCTGGACATTGCAGAGTTAATTGCACAGCCTAATTTGCATTTCTATAATAATTGTTTGAGAAATGAACAAGCAGCACTTAGACAACTATCTGAAAATAGTAAGATAGTTGTCAAAAGTGCAGATAAGGGAGGTGCAATCATTTTGATGGATAGAGACAAATATGTTTCTGAAATTAACAGGCAATTATGTGACAAATCTTTTTTATCACAAAATGTGCTATACTAGCACTAGTGAACTAAAATTGAAAATAGATAGTGTCCTAGAGGAAGGCCTGCTTAACAGCTATATTTCTGAAGCACAATAGAGAGCATTATCAGTTACAGACTCCAAGACTCCAACTATATTACGGTTTGCCAAAAATTCACAAGGATCCTGTGAACCCCCCAAGGTTGACCTATTATTTTTGGGCATGGATGGCTCACAGAACCCTTGTCTCAGTTTGTAGACATGTTTTTGCAACCCTTTGTACAAAATCGTTCGTCATACCTTAGGGATACTACACATATTATTAATGTCCTTGAGGATATAGAAATGGATGATAGTTGGTTGGTTGCCACACCAATGTTCCACTTTCCAGTGGTCTAGCAGCACTCAAATATTTTTTGAGTCTATGTGAATTACCCCACATAGTACCCACATCATTTGTACTAAATCTGGCTGAGTTAGTATTAAGTTCTAACATTTTTCTTTTTCAGGGTTGTTTTTCTAAACAGGTTAAGGGAACCACCATGGGGACAACAATGGCCCCCAGTTATGCAAATTTATATGTAGGAAAATGGGAACTGGATTAGGTGAGGAATGATGCCACCAATCCATATTTGTCTAAATTGGATTTGTGGTGTTGTTTTATTGACAATGTTATTGTTATTTGGAAAGGTTCTGTTGATGAATTTGGAGAATTTATCTCTTGTCTTAACACAGATGTTAATTTGAAATTTAAAGCACATGCGAGTGACAAGGAGGTATCTTTTTGGACCTCAGGTTACTTAAAATGGGCAGAGGTAATATAGGTACTTCCTTATTCACTAAACCCACTGATAGGAATAGCCTATTATTAGCCAGCAGTTTCCACCCTAGACATGTTTCCCAAAATATTCTGAAGGGGCAATGAATTAGGACCCTTAAAAATTGCACATCAGAAGATTATGAGATACAGAGAGATTTGCAAATTCAAAGGTTTCAACAGTAGGGGTATGGCCATTCCCATATTAGACATACAGGAGAGGAAGTGGCAGCAATACCCAGAGAAATGACATTAGTGCAAAAACCAAAAAATGATGGGGTCAAAAATAAATACCAGGAAATAGGCTTTGTGACTGGTTTAAGTACTGAAAGTCATCAGTTGAAACAGGTATTAATGAATAACTGGGGATGTTACACATAGAACTAGATATGAAGAAACACGTGGGCACTGGAACCAAGGTGGTTTATAAAAAGGCACCAACAATCGCCGATAAAGTAGTAAGGTCTTATTTGCCAGTGGAACATTAATCAAATACCATGTGGTAACTTCCACCACCAAGTGGTACTAAGAAATGTGGAAAGTGTAAGTTTTGTTCTTACTTACTTGTCACCAATCAATTTGAAAATCCTGTGACAAAACACATTTTTAAGATCTGAGATTTAATATTGTGTAGCACTACAGCAGTAATTTACAAACTGCAATGTTCATGTGGGTTCTTTTATATTAGTAGAACTGTGAGAGAATTTAAGTTTAGGATTGGTGAACATATTAGAGCATTAGCCAAATTGGTTTTGACATATGCCACAGTGCAACATATTCAGAGTTGTAAGAATCCAAACATAGTTCACAATATTAAAGTTTCTTCGGGCCCTAGAGGAGGGAATTTAAAACAACTTATTGGACAAAAAGATAGCTTCTGGATCTTTGTATTAAGATCCAGAGAAGGCGTGGGCCTAAATGAGTATATAAATCTAGCACCTTTTTTATGAATTTAATTTCCATCTTAAGTGCCAGACTGGTGGTGTATTAACTTGAGAGCTATTCATTTATTTATAATTAACCTCCAGACCATGATACTGGTTTCAGAGTCTAAACAGCTGCTTTTAGCAGTAAAGCTATCAAGTATCTATTTGGTACATATGTTATTGAAAGGTTGATTAACTAAATCAAGTACTGTTTCACCTTCCACATTAAGTGGCTTTAAATTAGATAGAATTGGTATTAGTACACTTAAGAGATTGATTGTAGCTATACCTAACCAAGGAGGTTGCAGACAGCTATGATTTTATGTGTAAGTGTCTGCATCCAATGAGTATATGTTAACACCAATGAAATTCTATCTCCAGTGATTGTCTCATTATTGCTTTTAATTGTCATGCATTTTGTGAGTGGGGATCTTGCCTTTAAAATGTTAGTTGTTACATAGTAGTACTATCTCTGATGAAGCTAGGCAGTTTGCCTGGCGAAACGTAAGATTGTATTTTTCACCCTGTTACCATTATGGTGAACAGCCAACACATTTTGCACAATGGTTAATAAAATAAAAAATATTTTTTCCATATTTTTACTGCTCTGGACTGGGTGCTTAATTTCCTTTGCTTTGAACTATTATTAATAGAGCACCAGCCCTTTTACTCAGTGCAGATTTTCCTTGTTTGCTAGTCTCTGAGTGGACAGATGTACTTCTGCTCAAAACTCCATCAGAAGTGTCAGTATGGATGAAAGTATTGACTTGGTTTGTTTGGATTTAGTGTTCACTTCCAGGTGAGCTGCAGCTGGTGAGACCTCTGCTTTGACCATTCTGAGGGTGTTTGCAGGCCTCTCGTGCCAGATCCCCTCTCTACCAGGTTTTGGGAAATGTATTTTTCCATACATAACAAAATAAAAGCTGATACAAAAAAAAATACTTGTACCGCTGCTTTGTATTCATGGTCGATATCACTTTAGAGGGTTTTAATCAGCTTTTAAATCTCTGGATTGTAGAGCTCTTCTACATGCTTATAATAAGCTCAAACACTCAGCAGCACCCTCCCATTGTTGGTTTTATGTTTGGCAGCACCAGGGTTGACTCCTCTGTGCCACACAGTGAAAATTGGAGGAGTGGGCAGTTCTAGCCAGCACTGGGGACTGGGTTCCCAGGAATCAGACAATTAAAGAAGGGGGAAGCAATGGGAGGTAGGAAGAAATGTTTTCTTGTTTGGGGGAGGACCACAGCAGGCTGATCATGGCACTGGATAGCTCTGCTTGCTGGGCAGCCTTATGCAGATCAAAAGGAAGAGCCACCCTATGATTCAGCTGACCTTTTTCTTTGTACTAAATGAAGTTTCCACTCAGCAAGACCAGAGCAGTGTCATGATCAGCCTGATTGATGATTGGTCTGCCTCTGTTGAGACCATTGCAGACCGCCCTGCATTGGACTGACAGTGACACACCAGACAAAATCCACTATCATACAAATATGTTTGCTTTGCACAAGTGCAAGGGTGAGCATAAAAAGACTTTAACCATGAGTCAAATATACTCTTACTATGCAGTCAGTAAGAAATTTGTGGAATGTACCAGAATGATTGCAAGTAGATCTCGATAAAAGCATAAAATATAAATGAAATGACAACATGAATGCCAATATACATTGGATAGGATGCAAAGAGTGGTGCTAACTGTTACCGTGTGCTCCTAGGTCTGATGACTTAAGGGTTCACATATATATATATATATATATATATCTAGACCCTCAAGTCAGTCTGGGCCTGCTGAGGAGCACAATGTAACAGTTAGTACCACCCTTTAGTCCAAGAGCTCCACCAGACCACAGGACATATTCTGGGAAAAAAAGGCCTCAAAATGTTAAAGCTTAAAAGACACTAGTGCTAATTAAATAAATTATAAAAATACCAGCCATAGTCTTTTTATGAAAATAAAAATCCAGAGGCTGGCCTGGTGGCAATGCAGTAGCACTACTGTCAGCCACGGCGGCAACCTGGGTTCGGAAGTGAACTTAGGGAACGTTGTTTGCCACCTGGTGGAGAAGACAGAGTGTCCCAGGGAGTGCTCCCCTCTCTCAGGGAGGAGGTATGACTGCTCTGCTCCACACTATGCCTGCCACCTAGGGGTGGTTTGGTGGAAGGGCAATGGGAGTGGTGTTGAGGGGTGGACTTCCAGCCAGTGTGAAGTAAGTGCATGCCTCCCATACACTTGTGCCTGCATCCTTGAATGCTTGGTGACCGGGAGAAGAAAAAAGAGAAATTGGAGGTGGATTGAACAGGGTGATGGCTCGTCTGTTGTAGGCCCCAATCAACACTGGTGAAAGTGCCATCATTTGGAGCTGAATCTGAATTGTGTTCCAGAGGGCCTTGACCAGCCAGAACAGGCCAGCCATGGGAGAACTGCTGGAGTAGGAGGCAAGACCAAGGAATGGTGGGGTGATGGAGCTGGGCAGTCTAAGACTAGAAGGGGGTTGGCCATAAGGAGAGAAAATGTGCCCTAAAAAAAAAATCAAAAAACAATGTCATGTCTTAAATCACAGAACAACTACACTCAGATCTCAGACAGCCAAATCTATAAAGCTAAATTTTCAAGAATAGCATATGATCAGAGAATGTACAAGATACTTACAATGGCCAATGAGGAATAAACTAGAAAGGTCTAGGTGCAAATGTGCAATGGTAAAATTGATCGGACAATACAGAAAGATCAGACCCTGATGCTTTCCAAAAGTTCCATAGTTCTATAGTTCAGTTGGTACTGTTTGTCTGATAGCTGCAATGAATTACAGGCCAAGCAAAACAACCACAGGTTGCAGAGTATCGAAACCTGACAAGTGACACTCTGCTTTTAAGTGTTTTAGTGACAAACTCCAACAGCACTCCTTTTTATGTTGCTTGCATGCATGTGCAAGAAACATAGTGCCATCATCGGAGATTTCGGAGGTGTGTCACCTCCTCCTCCAATTCAGTCAGTATTGCAGTGGCGCGCGACCCTGTAAGCCAATGCATTTTGGACTGTCTATGACATGCTCAAATGCAGTGGCATACAGTTGAAAGGGATGGTTTCAGTGAGCAGCGATAAGAAGCATAGCCCTCCGACAGGCAGGCGCAGGCACGCCCCTGCATGTACTGTATAGCCGATGGGGTGCCCAATCCCCGTCGGCTGAGCTGCATCTCCCCCTCAGTTGTAGGTGCCACGCTGGGAGCCCACCCTGGGTGGCAATCAGTCCTTAGCTGATGGGGTGCCCAATCCCCTCTTTCGCCGCTGAACGCCCCCCAACATCCTTGTGCCACGCTGGGGTGGGCTCCTCGTAGCTTTTTTTTATTTTTTTTAACCTCGAGAAATGAAAACGGTCTCTGCTGCCTTCCGCACACCCCACAACCCGCACTCACCCATGCGCACTCCAGCTTTCCCCACACCCCCCACCCCATACTTACTCTCTGGACTCCGCGCCGACGATCTTCGGTGGACCGTAACCCGTCTGCACTCTTCAAAGCCGACCGTGAACTGAGGAAATGCCGATAAGCTGTATAATGGGCTAGATAGAGGGGTTTCAACTTTGTTGCATATCTCAGGCATTTTGGGGAATTTTTGCACCAGATTTTCAACATGGGGTTTTTGGGACCCCTTCTCATGAATGATGTCACTGTCATGGCATTATTCGGGCCCGAAGGGTGATTTTGTGCAGTGACTGTGCAGTGACTGTGAAATCCCCCTTCAGGCCTGAATACCGCCATGACACTGACATCAATCATGAGAAGGGGTCCCAAAAACCCCATGTTGAAAATTTGGTGCCAAAACTCCAAAAAATGACTGTTTTACGAGAGTGCATTGCGCAGTTCCTACGCAGGCTCGTAAGTTCGCTGAAATTTCAATATTTTCACTCCAGATTTTCAACATTGCCATTTTACCACACCTTCTTATGAGTAGTACAGCTGTCATTTTTCACATCTCACCCAAAATGTGTTTCCGCCCATGTAGTGCAGAATGGCACAGTCGGTGTGCGAAATCAATGTACGGGACACATTAAGAAAATCACAGTGACACTGTTCATTAGCAGAGGTCTTAAAATGGCTATGTTGAAAATTTGGTGAAAAAATTCCTAAAAATGACTGTTTTACGAGCGTGCGTTGCGCAGTTCCTACGCAGGCTCGTAAGTTCACAAATTTTCAATATTTTCACTCCAGATTTTCAACATTACCATTTTACCACACCTCCTTATGAGCAGTACAGCTGTCATTTTTCACATCCTGCCCAAATGTGTTTCCTCCATGTAGCACAATGGCGAGTCGGTGTGCAAACTCAATGTATAGGACACATTAACAAAATCACAGTGACACTGTTCATGAGCAGAGATCTTAAAATGGCTATGTTGAAAATTTTGTGAAAAATTCCTAAAATGACTGTTTTGACGAGCTGCATTAAGCAGTTCCTAAGCACGCTCGTAAGTTCGCAAATTTTCAATATTTGCACTCCAATGACTTCCAAATACCTAAACAGCACATAGAAGCAAGCAACATTCGGCATTGACAAATGCTTGTTATTGTGCCCTTTCAGAGTACTTGTCTGGCAGTTCTCTGTATGGTCTCTGCAGAGATTCTCTGTCTCTCAAGCCAGTACAGATCAAATCTTCTTGTCCAGTTCTCCTTGCTCTCCTCACACTGCAGGTCCTCTCTCCAAAACCAAAGACAGGTCACGGTCAGTCCACACCAATGCTTCCCAGCTGCCAGTGAGGCACACAACCACTGGGTTTCAGACCAACAGGGAATAAACATAAACATTGCTTTCAAGGTAGCAACTTTTCCTTAAAGAGTGCATAAGCACAATATTAATCTCAATGAGTAGGCAATGATGGCATACCATTTTAAAAAACAGTCAAGCGTATAAATGTAACATTGCTGCTACCATGCTGCAGACCTCTTGGATATCATTCAGCCACCCACAGAGCTGCGTCCATTCAATAAGAAACCTCTGTCAATAAATAATCCTGTTCTCTAGTGCAGAAAAGCTGTAATTTGCCCTGTACTTAAGTAATAGTTTAAGCATCATAGTAAAGCACTGCAGGCATCATGCTAATGAGTAGTGCTGTGCATATGGAAAACAGCAGGGGCCCCAAAACAGAACTCTGGGCTAATCCATCAGAAAAATGTTAGCTATGGAATATGCTGTTGCTTATTCTAACAAAATGTGTTCTGCACTGATGTGATTTTTAAATCAGTGTGTTACTGTTTCTTCAAGTCCTAGGGTGTGTAGTTTATCAGTCATATTGTAGATATTATACACCGATGTTGTAGTACGTATACCAGTATTTTTAAAATATTTTGTTAGCCTTAACATATTTATATCACATGTGAAAGTGAAGCTGTTTCCAAATTTCACTTTTTGCTGCATCTTTGAATAAATTTACAGATTTTGACAATGTGTTCAAAACATTACCCACAATTCTAAATGTTGTGAAAGTGTCTTACTGACGTTTTGCACAACTCTAACAAACAAACAAAAAAAAGAACGAAAAAGGATATAAAAGAGATACAATATTGATTTTACGAACATGCTGGAGGACAAAAATTGTATTCAAATAATTAGGAGTTTGTATAAATGGGGATTCCACTGAACCACACTGAACTACTGAGTGTTTACTGGGGTGCATTGTATGAATTCAGATAATTAAGAGTTTCATAAAATATGGGTTCATAAAATTGAGGTTGTACTGCAAATTCTTGTACTTCACATAAGTTTGCAGAATAAGCAATAATATCTGACAGGGTGGGTGATATTGTGCTATACTTGCCCACCTGGGGTGTAATGACATGGGATGCTGCAGGTGGAGGGTTTTGTAGCTCTTGGAACCTGGAGGGTTTTATTGTGCTTAGAAAATAAGCAAGTAGAAAAGTGTGTGTAAGAAAAAATGTAATGCTGAAAAAGTTAAAAGAAGCATTATAAAATCATTTTTCAAGACATTTCTGACAAAGTACTGTAGTCTCTTCAGTGGTTGAGTTGCCAGTAGGGGGTGGTGCTGTTAAGGATATCTGTTGCTAGCAGAACAATTTGTAAGGCAGCATTTTTCTTTAAAAGGTACCTTTTTTCTTTAAAAGTTTTGTTTTTAGTTTTAGTTTTAGTGAGCGAGGTCTGGCTATGTCCTAGTGAGTGAGTGGAACAGCAAAGGAGTGGAACAAGAGTAGGATTGGTGTACTGGGTGTCAGCAGGCATCAGCAGGTGACATCAGGGATGCAGGTAACTCTGCCGGTCCAGTAAGATAAGATAGACTTCCTGTGTACTGTTTGCTGCCTGTTTAAAAGGGTGTACGGTCAGTGGGATGAGGGTAAACAATGGTGTAGGACAGACAGTGTAAGACCTACATAGGTCAAGCTAAGGGCAACTGAAACACACAGTAGGGTGGGAATAGAGGCAACACCCCATCTAAGGTAGGGGAGAAGGTGAGTATAAGAAGCCAACTATCCTAATTACCAAGAGACCAAAAAAAGAGAATTTAAGGAAAAACCTAGCTAGGGTAATGGGTCGAATACACACTCAGAAGAGGAAAGGAAAAAGGAAGCCAAGAGGGGGATCAGTGACAAGGGAAGTCTACAAGCAAGGGAAAGGCAGGGAAGCAAAATGTCAGGAGGATAAATAAATCATCAGGCATGGAAATGGTGCAGTGTAATGAGTACAAGGCTACAATCTTCAAAGAGACATGTCCTGGAAACTGAGGAGTTGTTCCATTGGTAGGCACCTCTCTGGGCTGAGACCAAAGGTTGCTGGTTCCGGGCTGAATTGGACCGAGTTCAAGGCACCATCTGCCTCACCCAGGGACACCTAGTTTGCTGTAGTTCTCTCAAATAATGCCAGCAAGAAAGCAAAGTGGGTAGAACTTGGTGGGCTCTGAGACAGTCGGGGGAAGAAGGAAAAAGAGAGAGAGCACCCCTCAGACCTTACTGCTGTGCAAGTTCTTCAATATTCTGGTGTGACTGGGAAGTGAACGAGAGGCATTCAATGAAGAAGTAAGAGAGGAGGTCAGGATCCTCAAGTGACCAAGCTCCAAGGAGAGTGGGAATGTCCCAAGACCAAGGAGAAGACAGTTGCTTGTGGGGGGACACCATAGTCAGGAGGATTGAGTTAGGGGCAGGGGGATGGAGGGACCAGTTAGTACAGTGCATTCCAGGTGCTTTGAGAGGAGGACTGGAGAGTGGATCTTGGAGATCACCAGGGAAGAGTGGGTACAGATGGAGCTGATGTTGTCCACGTGAGTAAGAATGATCTGGAAAGGGAAGCTGTAGGAGTAGTGCAGGATAGATTTGGGGAGCTGGGGAGGGGGCCTGAAGCAGGTAACTTGTACAGTGGCCCTCACTGAGGTCTAGTTATGCATGGTCTGGGGAAGGCTAGAGAATTCCACACCAGATTCTTCAATGAGTGGTTGAAGGCACAGTACAGGGAGAAGGCCTTTAGCTACATCTTGGATTGGGATCACACCAAGGGAATGGAGGCCTGTTCAAGGAAGATGGTCTCCATCCATCCAGGAGAGGAATGGCAGTCCTGGGTGGAAGGTTTAAATGATACTTTGATGAATGTTTAAACTAGTCAAGGGGGGAGGCAGAGAGAGTGAGATAGGCAGAGATAGTCCCACTCAGAAACTAGTACAAGAGGGAAGAAATTCCCTGGTGGTTGATGGAAGTGAGTGGAAGGGTGGCCAGGTCTAGAGGAGGAACTTCAGTTGGAAAAGAGGGGAAGAAGAGAAGGCAGAAAGACAATGTAACAGGGGAGGGCAGGACCGGCAAAGGGGCAAGGGGGGAAGCAGGAAGGAGAGGCAGGTTAGAGGGAGAGAGGGATGAAGAGAATGAAAAGCCATGTGTGCCAACGCATGGAGTCTAGGAAACAAAATTCCTGACCTTGAGGCAGTCATTGCGGAGGCAGACGTGGATCTGTTGGCCATAATGAAATTGTGGTGCACGGTCAATCACAGGTGGAATTGTGGCCATTCCAGGCTCACGTTCTGGAAGGACAGGTCAGGGACGAGAGGCAGAAGGGTTGTTTTATATGTGAAGGAGGGTATAAGGGCTATTGAGATACAGGGGCAACAGGGGGACAATGAAGGGCTGAGGTACTATGCATCAGCCAAGAGAATGGGTAGGGGCATTATTCACATGGGGGGTGGTGTACAGGCCTCTGACACAGGGGAAGGATTTATACCTAGCCCTGGAGGAAGCCATTAGCAAAATGGCCAGCAGGGGGTAAGTTTTGATTATGGGGGACTTTAATCTGCTAAATGTAGACTAGGGCATTCTTTGTCACAACTGGAGCAAGAGAAAGGGCCATCCTCAACTCCATACAGGGGGAATTTCTCAGGCAGCTTCTTTCGGAACACACTAGGGATGGGGCAGTGCTGGACCTGGCACTTGCAAACAGAGGTACCATTGCTTACATCACAGTGGGTAGTCCCTTGGGTACAAGTTATCTCCATACTGTGTAGTGTGATATATAGATAGGACAGGAAAAAAAACACTGTAATGAGGGTCCTGGACTTCAGGGTGGCACATTTTAAAGAAATGGGAAAATGCGTCAGAGAATGACTCAATGTGGGAGAAGGCTGAGGGGAGTGGAGACTCAACGGAGACAAATTAAGGAGGGTATAGCCCAGGCAATAGCATGCTATTTGAAGGAAGTCAGCAAGAGAAATAGGAGGAAGAGGATCTCTAAGGATGTGGCAAAGGCAGTGAAGGAAAAGAAAACAGCATTTAGAAAGTACAAGGAGAATGAAAATAAAGAGGTACAGTATATCTTGCAAAACAAAGGGACGCAGGAAGGTGGGTGAGGGCAGATGAAGCAACTGACAGAGGAGAGGATAGCTAAGGAGGTGAAAAAAAGGGACAAGACCTTCTTCAGGTATTTGGGGAAAAAAAGGAAGACAAGGGGAGAGATAATAAGAATCAGAAAGGCAGGGAAGACTACTCAAAGGAAGATCAAAAGAATGCAGGTATGCTAGACAATTACTTTATGTGCTGCAGTAAGCACCAGGGAAAGGGAGGTGTGGGTATAAGTTCCTTCTTGGTGGCGAGGTTCCGGAAGGGATCAGAAGACAAAGCAATGACTGGATACTTTTAGGATTGCAGTAATGATACAGATTTAGTTATTCTGTTTATTTCTCTAACTGAGCTAAGTACTGAGCTATACTGTTATGATTGCTGTAATAATACGTATTTATTTGTTCTGTTTATTTCTCTATCTAAGCTGAGTAATACTTGGAGTGCAACAGGATTTCTAACGGGGCTGAGTGAAACTATATGAGAGCTGAGAATAAAAATTATGGTAGCTGAGGGGTGAAAAACAGACAAGGAGGCTTTAGGATTGCTACAGTAACACAGTATCTAATGGTTGAGATTTGAGACTAAATTAACCCGGTTGGCAAAGGGGCAGTAGGTGGACTAGTGTGGGGGGGGGGGACAGGAATTTGAGTAAAATAGGGGCCTAACAATTGTAGTAGGGTATAGAACCTGGGAGTAAGAGCCCGTAACATAAGACGGGGGCCAAAATAGGACAGGTGCCACATGTCAATAGGGTGGGCATCTTTGAAAGGGTGGTGGGGTGTACAGGGTGTGGGTCTGCCATGATCCTGGACTGGGCTTGGAGGATGGGGGGTGTATGGTCTGTAGATGACTGGCTAGTTTGAGGGAGGAACTGTGGAGGTTAGGGAGGTGTCTAAGTGGCCGGGCAGATGAGTATGGTAGGCATCCCGGGGGGGGATAGGGGATGGCAAAGGGGGACGGAGGAAGAACAACTAGGGAGGGAAACTGACCCCGGTATCAGAGGCACTAAAAGAAAATACAGAAGAAAGGAGGGGTGCCCGAGGTGAGGGGGGCCTTCTGATGAGGGAGGAAGAGACCACGAAGAGTACCAGGGGAGAGATCAGATGGCTGAGGGTAGGGATGAACCAGGAGTGGCACAGAGGGGAACAAGTTGGAGGGAGGAACCGATAGGGGAAGAGATGTATGAGGGGTATCAACTAGGAATAGATTTGAACCTCTGCTATGGGAGAGAGAGAGAGGGGGAGCAGGAACATACTGAAGGGTGGGAGGACAAGCTGGGCATGAGAGGGATGGCAACAGGTAGAGGAAGAGATAGCAAGGACAAAAGGGTAGAAGGGAGCTAGTAAGAAGGAGGGGTGGTGACTGGAGGAGAGAAGACTACAGGAAGGGGAAGGGGAAGGATGGGAGGGTATCACTATCGGGGTAGAAGGGAATGGGGGCTCTAAATCGACAACAGTGGGGATAGGGGAGGTTGGAGATCAGCAGGGGAAGAGGGAGGTTGATATGGGAAGCCCAGTAGGAAGTAGTCAGACTGGGAAGGGGTTCAAGGGGGATGGGAAGAATAAGGCAGAAAAAAGGGGTGAGGCAGAAGTAGGGGGTACAGATGCAGAAGTCACAGAGGGTGCTACTAGCAGGGGAAAGGGGCAGGGAAGAACGAATACTGGGGTGGTGGAAGGGGCATTAGAAGGGAAAGGAAGTAAGGGACAGGGGTACTCATCCTGGGGATTCTATACTGAAAGGGTTGAGATGAGGCTGAAAGGGGGAAAGGCTTAGCTGTATTTGGGTTGAAGCTGTCTCCAGGTTGACTGCAGGAGGGGCAGGGCAGGCACTGCTCAAGTGTGCAGTAAGGGGGAGGAAGAAACCGCATTTAGTGTTGATTGGGGGTATAAATGACTTGGCGGGGAAGACTGTGGAAGTAGTGAGGGGGAGGTTCGAGTAGTTGGGCAGGCAGTGTGATGAGGTGGGGGAGTCAGTGGCATTCTCGGAGGTACTGCCGGTGCCATGTGCAAGCATGGGGAGGAAGGGTAGGCTTGAGGAGTTCAATGAGTGACTGAGGGATTGGTGCCATCAAACATTATGGGTTAGTGACTAACTGGGGTAGGGTCTGGCGGGAATAGTGACTTGTACATGGGGGACAGGGTACACTTGAGCAGGAAGAGGAGGGGATTATTAAAGGCAGGATTAGTGCTGGCGTAGTGGCGCTGAGGGTTGAGGCACTGGATGCCACACCTCGCGCCACACTGGTGACCAGGGTTCAGATGCAAGCACAGGCTACCAGGGGTCGGTGGGGAGGGATAGATTTGAGCGTCTGGAGGACTACTTTCCTATCCTAGGGAGGGATCTGGGGACTCACCACTCTGGTGATGACCGTAGGCGCTACTAGAGTGATGTAGTAAAGGGGGTGGAGTGCTGTGGATGTTGGCACGCTGTGCCTAAGCGTCATTGCATGCCCGCACTCCGCAAAGGGGAGAAAAGTGGAAAATGGGCTACAGTCAGACAGCATGAGATTCTGACCCCTGCTGCCTACCCTGAATGGTGCCTTCTCAACCGGATCCTGCTCTGGTGGGTTGATCTGGGAGGTTCCTCACCACCCTGCCATGGGGGGTAATCTGTGGAGGTGAGGAGGTCGGCCTGATGTTGGGGGCAGGGCTAGGGGGAAGGGTTGGGATGACCAAGCCGACCGTAGCCTGAGTAGAAAATATATACAAAAAAAGGCAGGATGGGAGCGGTATATCTCTACTAAGGTGGATTTAAACTGGGGGCGGGGGCAAAAAGATTGAGGTTGGTAGAAAGGTCTGGACAGGGGAGCCTACTGAGCTCACCGCCCTACATATAGGTAAAGACGGAGGCATAATAACCCTGGGAGGGGGTGGGCAGCATGGTCTGAGTGTAATACAGAAGGTACCACCACTCGGTAAGAATAAGGAGGAGAAAGGGTGCGGACTACCGGGAGCAGGGACGCAGGCCAAAGAGGAGAAGAGTAAGGAGAAGGAGGGGTATTGGTGGAAGGTGGCCTGACTAAATGGATAGAGAACTGGTTACAGGGGAGGGTGCAGAGGGTGGTGGTGGGGTAGCTCTCGGCACCCAGAGCAGTGACAAGCGGGGTACTGCAGGGCTCAGTGCTGGGCCCGGTGCTATTTGGGCTCTTTATCTCTGATATTGCACGTGGAGTGGGGAGCAGGGTTCGTCTGTTTGCACATTATACCAAACTGGGGGCGGTGGTGGACAAAGAGGACGGATGGAAAAAACTGCAGTGGGACCTACCCAAACTAGAGACATGGGCTGTGGAGTGGTAGCTAGGATTCAGTGCAAAGAAGTGTAAGATGATGCACTTCAGGGCTAAGAACTAGAAGAGGGACTATTGGTTGGGGATCACAGAGGAGGAGAAGGACCTAGAGGTGTTGGTAACTGGGAGCATGAACAACTAGGCCCAGTGCAGGAATGTAGCAGTGAAGGCAAACAGGATGCTGGGGTGCATCGCAAGGGGGTTCTCATCCAGACACAGGGATGTGATCCTACCTCTCTACAGATCATTGGTCACGCCACACCTAGAGTATTGTGTGCAATGCTGGAGGCCATACCTGAGGAACAATATAAAGTTACTGGAGGGGGTGCAAAGGAGGGCAACAAAAATGTTAAAGGGGATGGAAGGAAAGGAATATGAAGTTAGGCTGAAGGAGCTGAACATGTCACACTGAAGGAGATGAGGGATAGGGGGTATATGATTGAAGCATTTAAATACCTGAGGTGGTAAATAAACCTAGCACCAAGAAGGTGATTAAACTGAGGAGTGGAAGAGAGAAGAGGGAGCACGGACTAAGGTTAGAAGGGGGCTGTTTCAAGAGGGAAATTAGGAGGCACTACTTCTCTGAGAGAGTGGTGTCTAGTTGGAATGCGCTGCCAGAGTGGGTGGTAACATATAGGGCAGTGAATAGCTTTAAGGAGGAGTGGGATAAAGCAAGAGGAAGAGTCAGGGGGGCAGGGACTGGGGTAAGCGGGGAGGAGCTGAGGGGGGGAGACTGGGGCAGCTGCAATCTAGGGTGCTCCCTGCACACTCATGCAGACGTGTGTTCTGCTGGCAGATTTGTATGTTCATATGTTTGTATGTATGTTCGTATGTAAAACCACAGTGACTCTGTTCATGAGCAGATGTCCTAAAATGCCTATGCTGAAAATTTGGTGACGAATGACCATAAAATGACTGTGTTACAAAAGTGCATTGTGCAGTTTCCACGCATCCTCATAACTTAGCAAATTTGTAGTATTTTCACTCCAGATTTTCACCATTGGCATTTTTTCAGACCTCCTTATGAATAGTACAGCTGTCATTTTTCCCATCCTGCCCGAAATATGCATTTACACTTCTGGTGCAGAATACCACGGTTGCTGTGGGAAATCAATGTTCAGGACAGATTCAGAAAATCATAGTGACAGTGTTCATGAGCAAAGGTCACAAAATGCCTATGTTGAAAATTTGGTGAAATAATTCCACTAAATGTGTTATGCGCATGCGTTGCACAGTTTCCATGTACACTCAGAAGTTTGAGCATTTTTAATATTTTCACTACAGATTTTCAACATTGCCATCTCTTCACACTTCCCTATTAATGGTACAGTTGTCATTCTTCACATCCTGCCCGATCTGTGTTTTTGTACATCTGGCACACAATGGCACGGTTGCTGTGAAAACTCAAATTTCGGGACACATTGACAAAATCAAACTGCCACTGTTCATGAGAAGAGGTCCCAAATGCTTTCATAAGGTGGACGCCACAAAATGGCCATGTTGAACATTTGTACTGCAAATACCAACAAATGCCAGGGGTGTTATGGTTTCTAACCATAACGTCCCACACTGTACAGACTGACAGGCATCAGGGGTGTGCCTTTCGATTGCCAACTGTAATACTCATGCCATTCCACCCCCACCACCCCCACCCTGTAGCCACTGACAGGCATTGAGCTGTGCCTTGGACTCTTCAGCCCCACAGTTCACCCCTTTCTGTATTGCACCCATTTCAGCATATGTCCTTATGGAGTGGGGTGACTGTAAAGCCGAACACCCCAAGGCACACCTCAACACTTGTCAGTGTCTGCAAGATAGGGTGAGGTGAAATGGCATGAACGTCATGGGTGACAACCCAAATGCATACCCCAATGCCTGTCCATCTCTCCAGGGTGGAGGTGGGGTTGGCGTGAAGTTCAATACTTCACTGCCATTCCTACTCTGCATCTATTTAACTCCTGCATTACCAATGCTAATACCAGCAAGCAAACATTCGGCATTGACAAATGCTTGTCTTTATGTGTGTCTGTCATAGTGTGCTTTACTTGTTCTTTGGAGGGGGCAACCCTCCCCTAATCTCACTAACATTTCAAGAAACATTGGGGCCTATGCACTAATGTATAGCAATGTTTGCAAAATATGCAACAGGCACTTGTAAGGGCTTACAACATTCAAATGTGCATGCCACATCTGTGTGGTATGTACGTACGGCATGCAGAAGCGCATGAATGTGTTCCCATCCCCATGTAGCAGCTCTGCAGCAACACTACACATGGACGAAGGGGTGTGGCCACAAAACAGTAGGAGCATTCATGATGTGCAGTACAATGCCCTGGCATGTGGTGCCATACATGAAGCACTATATCATGTGGAGTGCTGCCAAAAATTGCAGGCATGCAGGGCAGGCACCCAGTTCCTGTAGTGTATGGGTCTTGTGCACATTACCGGATGGACCACCACTGCGTACAACCCATAGTAACACGTAGGTCTGAAACTGCCATTGTAACACTGTGAAATGTGCAGGGTGAACATACAGCACAGAGATATCATAGGAAAATAAGGGACAATAGCGTGCCCCCCCCGGGGCTGACATTCCCAGAAGGCAGTCTGACAATGCCGACTGCAATAACAATGAGACGTGTAGTAAAAAAATATTTATTCCATGTACAGTGCAGTAAACAAATGGAAACAACTCCCTGTAAATGGGCAGGTTTATCTGTGGACAAGAGCACTATTGCCTGGCCAATAGTCCTCCTCCTCCTCTGAATCTCCGCTTGATCCCTTTGTAGTGGTGGCCGTGTACTTCCTTTCCACAAGGACCATCCTTCTTAGTGGCCCATCATACCCCTGAAACAACATGAACACAGTGGACAGTCATGAGCAGACTGCACATGCTTGGTCACAACTCTATATAGCCAGCACACAATGACACCCAGCACCTATCTTCAAGGGCTCCTCCATGGTCCACAGCTGCCTTTTATAGTGGGTGTTCTGGGAGCCCACCCTCCAGGAGAAGAAATTGGGCAGATATAGGTCATCTGTTCAAGGACATCTCCACAGGGGTACACAGGATGTCCCCAGGGACTAATGACGAATGTCCTCCCGCGGGACGGTGAGAGGAAACACAAGCAGGCATTGTGAGCATGGCTACTTGTATTCTAGACATGGCTGGATGCCGATGTCCTGTAGGACACACACTGCCTGGAGAGATTCCACCTAGAACACAACATGATCAAACAGCTGTGTGACATGGTCCATGCACAGGTGGCACCACAAACCCATCAATCATGGGCAATGTCCATTGATACAAGTGTTATGTGCATTGTCGTACTATACCACAGGGTCTTCCAGAGGGTGACTGGAGATGTCACAGACATCAGTCAGTCCTCTGTGTCCAGAGCACCGACACCCTGCTGCTGCATGTGTATAAGCACATACAATTGCCCACTACACAGACCAATATGTGGGCCACAAAGGAGGTATTCTATGCCATGCATGGCATGCCAAATGTACTGAGTGCCATTGACTGTACACATGTGGCAATTCTGGCACCAGCCATTTATGAGGAAGCATACTGTAACTGCAGAGCAAATTGCTGCATTATTTGCAAAATTGTCTGCAATTCCATGGGTATCATCCCTGATGTGTGTTCCAAGTGCCCTGGTTCATGCCATGATATCTGTATCTTCAATGGATCCAAGCAGAGTGCATTCCTGGGTACCCACAGAGGAAGGGATGGATGGTTGATAGGTGGGTATTTGTAAAATACCCACATGGTACACCGGCAGGTGATGAGCAGTCACACAGTACTAACCTTGTTTCTCACCCACTGCACAGGTGACAGCAGATATCCACTATGTCCATACCTGGTGACACCATACCTGGAGACACACAGGACAGCGGAGGAGGCATACAAAGAGGCTCATAGGAAGACATGGTCTATGATCGAGAGAACGATCAGCCTACTGAAGATACAGTTCCAGTGCCTGGATCTGCCAAGTGGCACAATGATGCTTGCTCCAGGAAGGGGTTATACAGAGTGTTCACAGCATGTGCCATGCTGCACAACATAGCTTTAAGGCATTTATTACCTCTGCCATGGGACGTACAGGGGGAATTCCCACCAGTTGACTTGGGAGGGGTGTTTTCCAGTGGTGGGGTGCAGAGTCACTGTCTGGCTAAGTGGCTTGGCACAGACTTGTGCAGGAGTCATTCAGCTGTTAGACATATTACTGAGGTGGCAGTGTGATGAGATCCCACTCTGAGTGCCGAAAAGACCCTGTATGGTGAGGTGCCTGCAGTGTCCATTCTCGGGGTATGTGTGTTGGGTTATATGAGGTTGGGATATACATGTTAGGAGTATGTGGGGTCAGGGTATGTATTTTGGGGTATGTGAGATCAGAGTATATGTGCTGGGGTATGTAAGGTTAGGGCGTATGTGTTGGGGTATGTGAGGTCAGGGTACATGTTGTGTGTGTGTGTGTGTGTGTGTGTATGTGTGTGCGTGTGTGTGTGTGTGTGATGTATATACATTCTGTACTTGTGTGACACTTGGTGTTTGTAGTGTGTGTGGTAGGCATCACTGTTGCTTCTAGTTCTGCTGCACCTGCCTTGTGGCAGCACATGTGCCCAGCTGATGAGTCTTTTTGTTTCCTTTCCTTCTTCACTGCCTGTGTGCTGGTGGGTGTACCTGACAGTTGTGGCAGGTTGTTGTCCTCTTGCACCTATGGCTTGATGATGCAGAAGGGTATGTGTTGCCTTGCTGCCACTGGGGGTGCCTTGGGTAGAGGTGGTGTGGTCCTGCTGGACCCAGCTAACATGTGGTCTGTCAGCCTCTACAGCATGTCCCCCATGTGATCTATTCCTTGCCACATGCCCCTTACCTCCACGGTCAACTCCCACAGTGCCTGGGTGTTCTCCTGTGTGTGCAGGCAGTCCAGTTCCAACTGCCTTACCTAGGGGTAATAAGTATAGAATATACACCTCATGGCTGGTCTGTGGATATGGCATGTTGGGTGGGTTGACAGGCCCTCATTCCCACTTTTCTAGGGGTGTTGTGTGCTCTCCCATGGCCCCACTGTGTTCCTCTATCCTGTACTGGTGGGATGATGCTCACCACCCTCCCTCATGCCCAGGCTTACACCCCTGAGCCAGGACTCTGGGCAGGCGGCTACTCCCCAAGGTACATGGTATCTTTGCCCTGGCTTACCCCCCAGAGTGGGGCCATGGGAGCACCCCCAACCCTGGTTGACATTAGTCACTGTGGTGGCGGGGGGGGTGGGGGCGTCATGAACGAGCTGGAATTTTTCTGTCTTTTTGGAGATCCCTGGGGATGAGGATGAGCAATGATGCCAGTGTCTGCCACACCCCCTTGCATAAGATGCCAGCAGTGGCAGTACCCCCAGCCTCTGCCAGAGGTCCGTAATGGGCTGGACAATCATCCCCCTTCCCCCTGGAGAAGGAGAGCAGTCCCTGAGATGCTCAATCCTTCTCTCCCAGCTGGCCCTCTGACTCCCGAGTCTGTCTCTAAACTCGGGATGTCTGCACCGCAAGCGGACGCCTTGCCACTGTCCCGACAGGCTGGCTGATAATGGACTGTCTTGTGTGTCTGCCCAATGGTGCTATCAAGCCATAGTGGTTCCCTGTTGGCTATCCAGGGCCTGCAGTGTCTGTGTCAGGGGTTCTGTAGAGGGGAGTGGGTGGGATGCTTAGGGCTGATGTGTCCATCTCCTTCTTGTCTACCTGTGTCTCCATGTAGGTCTCCATAACTGTGTCTTACAGTACATCCTCCTGCATCGCACCTGGGGGTGACATAAGGACAGGTGTTTTGGGCTATGGCAGACATGTAGGCATCTCACGGTTGTGTCGTGAGCTACAGATGCTACAACCTACCTTGCTGTCCTCTAGTACTTAGCTATTAGTGCCTGTCTCAGGCCACATACCTGCCTCTGTAGGGGTTGCAGACTACTCTTCGGGGATGTTCCATCACAGGGTTTGTAGGGTACAACACAGGATGATTAGCATAGCTGTGTAGTTTGGACTCCCCTCATCCCGGAGTGTTCATGAGGTGTGCTACATAACTGGCAGTGTATCCATGCCCTCGTTCTCCATGTGCAGGGACACCTCAATGAGTGTCTCCACCACCATCCTCTCTATGGGAGAATAGGTTGAGCCACTTTGCCAGCGGCCCAACATCTCTGCTGATCTGCCACCACTTGACAACTGCCAACTTGTGCTTGACAGTTGACTAGAATATAGCCTGACATTTGTTTCAGCTAGCACCATCTTATACTCTGCCCTGTACAGGATGCCATAGTTCTCGCATGTGTCAGAGACCATGGCTACCACCTGTCCTCCGGAGAAGTTGGAGGACTGTATCCATCCAGAAATGCTTGCTTGGCCACATCCTGCATCTCCGTGTGGCCATGTTCTGGGCTATTGGGTACCAATGGTGGTCCGGATACCGCAGGTGGTGCTCCTCTCCTGTTGCCCTCATATGCTTCATGCCCATTGGCATCCATTGTGGCATTCACTTCTGGGAATTCGTGTGAGATGGTTAGGATGTCCATATATGGCTAGATCAAGGGGCATGACCATGTACTGTATGCTCATGCTGTGCTCCGTGCAGTCCTGTGCTCATCTGTTCACCTTGCCCATACATCTGCCTGTCCTGCACACATGTTTGTGAATAGTGCATATTTCAGATTGCCTGCATGGTGCATATATCTATACTGTGGCTATGTTGCTTATTAGTGCAGTTCACTAGCATTTGTACGTAGGCTTCGATATGGAGGAATATGTGGCTATTTCTTTCCTTCTCAGTTGATGATATGCCCAACTGGAATGGCACCAATTCTCAAATTATTTTTTTGTTGATCCTCCAACAGATCCCTGGACCCCCAGCCCCTACTCTGCTTTACTTCTCATTCTTTATGCTTCAAGAGTAACATTTAGTTTCTGGTGCTGCTAAACTGGCATCTTTGATGAGCTTTACAAATTAACTAAAATAATTTTGTAAAACATAGAAACATAGAAACACAGAAGTTGATGGCAGATAAGGACCACAAGGCCCATCAAGTCTGCCCATTTCTATTTCTACCTTATGAATGTGCAATAGGCCTTTACTCTGTCAATAGCGTAGCTATTCATACTCATTTGTATTGCTCCCTTATGCCTATCCCATGCCTGTTTGAAGCCCTGCACTGTATTCATATCCACCACTTCCTGAGGAAGGCTGTTCCATGCATCCACCACCCTTTCTATGAAAAATAACTTCCTCCCATTACCCCTTAATCGGCCTCCCTCTAATCTCATGCTGTGTCCTCTTGTCCTGCTATTTTTCTTATATTGAAATATGTTAGACTCTTTCACCTTGCTAATTCTCTTAAGATGTTTGAATGTTTCGATCGTATCGCTTCTCCCCCTCCTTTGCTCTAGGGTATACATATTGAACTCCATTAATCTGTCCTCATATGTTTTCTGATGCAGCCCCTGCACCATTTTGGTTGTTCTTCTCTGTACTGCCTCCATTTTGTTAATGTCCTTGTGCAGGTGCGGCCTCCAATACTGCACACAGTACTCCAGATGGGGCCTAACCAGTGTCTTGTAAAGAAGGATTATTACCTCCCTCTTACAACTTGTGATACCCCTACTAATACATCTCAACATCCCTCTAGCCTTGCTTGGATGATTTCAGGTCATCTGTGATGATGATGCTCAAGTCTCTTTCTTCCCTTGTGATTGCCAGCAATTCCCCTCGCAACGTATAGGTAGCCTCAGGGTTTATCTTCCCTATGTGCATGATCTTGCACTTCTTTGCATTAAACCCCAGTTGCAAATCTTCCGACCATTTTGCCAGTTTTTCCATATCTCTTCTCATTCTGTCCACCCCATCTGGATCATTTACTCTGTTGCAGATATTGGTGTCATCTACAAACAGACAAACCTCATCCTCCAGTCCATCTGCAATGTCATTGATGAAGATATTGAAGAGGACTGGCCCCAGGACTGATCCCTAAGGTGCCCTACTTGTGACTTGCATCTCTTCTGACTGTATACCGTTTACCACCATTCTCTGGTTTCTGTCCGTCAACCAGTTTGCCACCCAGTTGACCAATCTCTGACCCACCCCGAGCCTACACAGCTATCAATCAATCTTTTATGTGGAACAGTGTTGAAAGCTTTGCTGAAGTCAAGGTTGGTGACATAAACTGCACCCCCTTGGTCCACCACTCTGGTTACCCAGTCAAAGAAATCTATGAGATTAATTTGACAGGACCTTCCTGTTGTAAACCCATGCTGTCTTGGATCCTGTGCCCCTATAGATTCCAGGTGTTGCACTGTCCTTTCCTTAAGGAGTGTCTCCATAACCTTGCCCACTACTGAGGTAAGACTGACTGGTCTGTAGTTCCATGCCTCCTCCCTGCTGCCACTCTTTTGGAGTGGGATTACATGAGCCCTTTTCTAGTCTTCTGGGACCTCTCCTGTGCTTTGAGGGTTACTCAACAGTTCTGATAATGGCTCTGCTAGTTCCACCCTTAGCTCCCTTAGTACGCTGGGATGTATGCCATCAGGTTCTATTGCCTTGTCTACCCTGAGCTTATCGAGCTCTTGTAGGATCCTTTCTTTTGTGAATGGACTTGTGCACACTTACCTCCCCCGGTCCATGGTGATGAACTCTGGGCCCTGCCCTACCTTCTCCTCAGTAAATACTGAGCAGAAGTATCTATTTAAGATAGATGCTTTTCCTTGGTCCTCCTCCACATAATCCCCCTTATACCCTTTGATCTTAGCAATACCCCCTCTGGACTTTCTCCCTTCACTGATGTATCTATAGAGAGTCTTGTCTCCTTCTTTTACTGTTCATGCTAGTGTTTCCTTGGTTTGGGTCTTTGCCTGCCTTACTGCCTTCCCTGCTTCTCTTAGGGAAGTTTGGTATACCTCCCTATCTTCGTCCCGCTGTGTTCCCTTATATTTCCTGAAGGCCAACCTTTTGGCTCTGATCTTTTCTGCTACTGTTTTTGAAAACCAAAGTGGTTTCCTTCTTCTTTTGACTAAGAATAGTTTGACTAACAGATTAAAATTTTGTTTTATACTTTTTAAACCTTGAAATGATAGTTGCTACAGATTTCTTTCCATGATTTGCCAAAAGAACACATTGCAGGATAATAATGGACTCAGATGCCAAATGTCTGCTCTAACATTTTCGTAGATAACAAGCAGGCTGAAGTGGGTAATTTTCATTATCTATGAACAGTGTGTGATTGGAAATATTTTATTTCCTGACACACGCAAGTCTAATAGATTTAATGTTGTTAGGAAGGAAATTGATTCTTAAAAGGTGTTTGGCATTTTAAGACACTTCAGTAATTTCAGAAACATCATGGTGATAGTGATTTGTAACTTTAGGGTCAGTCTATGCTCTCTCTTAAAACCTCACAAGACATTGCAGAAAAAAATGAATTATGCAAATCTGCAAACACACACTATCAGGAGGAAATTGCTACTTAAGAACAGGTCATTTGCTATATTATCTATGCCGTGGTTGTTTAATTTCATTTTGCTACAGACATTACATGGGGAAGAACTAGCTGTAGAGTTGCAAGTTTGTTTCTATAAGAAAACTAAACACCTCAAACTTCTGATGTTCGATTCTCTCAAGGGGCTTTTACACTACCGAATTTGCACCAGTGCCAGCAGTGCAGATCAGTTGCACTGGTGCAGATCTGGCAGTGCAAAGAGATGCTGGAACATTGTAAGCCGCTAAGTTACAGTAAAATGCATTACCTCATTTGTTGGGTGCAAGGAGTGGAGTGCACTGAAGCTGGCATTTTTTGCAAATGTGTAAAAACACTGCTTCACCTGCACAGGTACACTCCTATTCATAAACCTGTCCACCAGAAATGCCCCCAACACACCTGAAGGCCATCAGGAACACTGCACAGCTGCAACATGTAAAAGAAAAGGGTAGTGGTGCGAGCAGAGAGGAGCAAGCAGATTCAAGTCGGCAATGCTCCAGCTCAATGTAATGTAAAAGTGGCTTCAGACTCACATAAACATATAATGACATACAGAAACTTGGTTTGAACTATGGAAACCAGATGAATTACTCAAAATGGTTAACTTTGAACTCGCCCTACACCCCCCAGCCCTGGTAGATCAAAAAATGAACCCCTCTTCTCTCCAACGCATGTAGTACTCTATCCCATCCCATCCTCCACCCCAGCCAGAAAATATATAAATAGCCCACTTTCCCAGCCCATGTATAACTCATCCCACCTTCCTTCCTTGAACTCTGATAGATATAACAAACTCTGGTCAGAGCCGATATGGCTGTGGAGAGTTTTATGATGCTTTTACCCATTATTTCTAATGAATTTGCACAATGCAGATCTGCTGAGATGCAGTTTCAATGTGGTCTTCCTTTTACACATTTTTACAATGTATTTTCTTAGAATATGCCTGCTGATTGCTATATATTTAGCCTGGATAGTTCACAGAAGAAATGGCATCTTATTTTTGAGTGATGGAGCACTGGCAGTAGGATGCTCGAATGTGTCATACATAGGCACTAGCTGTGTGCGGGCAATAATGCCCAGTGGCGATAGACCTCAGGCGCTTGCATGCAGATCCATCATCCTGGTGCCATTGCACTGCTCAGTGAGGGTGACAGCCGATGCTGTATCCACTCACACAGGTCCAGGAACAGGCATGTTCCAGCTGACCTCCCATTCATTTGTACAATTGGGGAACTGCAAATGCACTAGCCATAGCCTGGAGCATACACTGCAAATGGCATTGCAGGATACTGCACCCCATGGCACCCAGGATACCTCAGCAGTCCGGAGGGTGGCATGTTATACAGGGGAACGGGGGAAAGTGTGGGCCTGCAGTGGTGCATGACAGCAGGAAGATACAGCATTGACAAGGCATGCATTGGAGGTATATGAATTCCCTCTTACAGTTTGCCAGGGACACACACGGCTGCATACACTGGTGGGTCCGCAGCTTGTGTAGTGCCCAAATGCATGGTACAGCCACTTGGATCATTCCAGAGTGCAGGTCCCCATCCCGGGTCCAGTGCAGTTGGTGGCTAGCTGTGGCAGGCTGTGAAGGGCAGTGCCAGTCTCTGCAACAGGTCAGGTATAGGGGGAATGGGGGTATCTAAGTACCAAGATGGTGGGTGTGGGTCCACTATGCTATGGATATGGACCATGGTTTCCTCTGGTGCAACTGAGTCCAGGGGGCCCTACACTATGGAACTCTTTGGGGAAGGAGTTGGATCAATCGGGGATAGGAGGGGGTACCTCTAGTCCACCAGGGCTGCAAGGCTGCTGTACACCTGGGTGCACTTCCGCAGCCTGCCAGTGGGTGGCTGGCCTGGTTAGGCCAGCTGTTCATGGTCTAACTGTGGGTCACACTGCTCTGGACTGCAAGGGGTACATTCCCACTGAGTATCCCACAGTGCGGCATATGCATGGGAATGCACCCTTGACTTGCACGGCATACAATCTTTGTGCACCCTGGCCCATTCCCTTGCAGCAGGTGCATCCCGCACATTTGAATATCATGTTGCAGTGCATTGTTGGAGTTGCACGGCAGATCTCCCTTTTCTGCCAGGATGCACTGCACATCTTCTTTGAATATGGGGACCCTGGACTAGGCTACCCTGAAGAAATACATTATGAAAATGGCAAAATCATGACCCCACTGAAAACAAGATATTGCATCTAATCTGGGACAGCCTGAGTAAATACAGTGCAAAAATGTGTAAATGAAGATCCCTATGACAATGATATGTAACATCTACCCTGCGCTATCCAGGATACAAAATATAGGATAAGAAATATTTAAAGGAAATCTACTCTAAACTGAACTTCACTGTGTTCACTGACATAAACAAACAGTTTCTTTATTGTAACAATCACACAGGAGTGTGGTGTGCATATTTTGTGGAACACATACAAACAGAGGTGAGAAAGAATAAGTTCCTCAGCTAGGACTTTAACCCAGGCTGCCCGGAATACTGTTCCGATTGCGCTAACCAGCTACACCACTGAGACAAATGGAACCTGGGTAATCCCAGAGCACATTACTCTTTCTCAAATGCACAACCCAATGGCAACATAAATATTTACTTGTAACAATGACACAGGAATGTGGTGTGCATATTTTATGGAACACATACAGAGGTGAGGAAAAATAAGTGCCTCAGCTGGGACTTGAACCCAGGCTACCTGGAATATAGTTCTGATTGCGATAACCAGCTGCACCACTGAGACAACTGGAACCTAGGCCATCCCAGAGCACATTACTCTTTCTCAAATGCACAACCCAATGGCAACACAAATATTTACTTGTAACAATCACACAGGAGTGAGTGTGCCTATTTTATTGAACATATACAAACAGAGATGAGAAAGAATAAGTGCCTCAGCTGGGACTTGAACCCAGGTTGCCCAGAATACCGTTCCAGTTGCACTAACCAGCTGCACCACTGAGACAACTGGAACCTGGGCCATCCCTGAGCATATTACACTTTCTCAAATGCACACACCAATGGCAGCACAAATATTTACTTGTAACAATCACACAGGAGTGTGGTGTGTATATTTTATGGAACACGTACAAAAAGAGGTGAGAAAGTGCCTCAGCTGGGACTTGAACCCAGGCCAGCAGTATTAGGCCATGAGGTGTGTGTGTGTGTGTGTGTGTGTGTGTGTGTGTGTGTGCTGCGCAACGTGTGTGTGTGTGCGTGCATGCATGTGTGAGTCTCCAGAATACAAAATATAGGATAAGAAGTATTTTAGGAAATCTACTCTAAACTGAACTTCACTGTGTTCACTGACATAAACAAACAGTTTCTTCATAACATATTAGAATGCAATATTTATTTTGAATATTGTGGCCATGAGGATGGTGTGTACAGAGTGTGTGTGTGTGTGTGTGTGTGTGTGTGTGTGTGTGTGTGTTTGCTGTAGATCATTATATTTTTTCCCAAAAAGCATAGCAGAAAATTCCTGCTGATTGCTACATATGTAGTCTGAGTAGATCACTGAAGACCTGGCATATGTCTGAGACCGTACTTATCAGATAGTGTCTTTAGAGGTTAAAAAAACAGTGTAAATTATAGATTTGCTGGGAAAGGGATGACATTATGATGTATGAATCTTTCTTGAAAGACAATACATTCCCAAGTGAAACTAGTAGCAAGAAGTTGTTTAAATGCTAAGTATTTAAATGTGCAAGTTATTGCATTCCGAAAGGGATAAACAAATCTCCAGTTTAATAGGCAACAAATATTTAACAAATATTTAACAAGCTGTTTCAGTTTCCTAATGGCATCTGATAAGCAGCTTGGAGTTATGTATCCAACATTCTTAACAGAAAGAAGGAAGTATTTTATTTCAGTTGGCATGGAAGAATACATTGAAAAGTCCAAAACATGTGTTCCACGATACTCCATTTTCCAGCTACAGATAGCAAGATGGCTGTAGGCTCCACCCACAGCCATAAAAATGATCACCTTCTCCAGCTCAAATAGAACAAAATTCCCCCCTCCTCCCTCTTCTTGGGTGCACTGATAGTGGACTGTAGGACTTACAGTGACAGACAACGTCCCCTCACACCATCACCACAGCCAGCTGCTGTCTAATTCACAAAGATCTTAAATTAGTAAACCAGACAGTATATTAATTTGATAGCTGTGAGATGTTAAATCTTGGAAATGCTCACATTTCACAACCATAATATCGATATATCCATTGGCATACCAATGTAGCATCCTTGCAAGATATGCAGCTGCTGACCAAGGTAGTCTCTGGGTGGCCTTGCTGGTCACTGTCTGCTCTAGAAATCACTGTTGGTGTGTGTGTGTGGGGGGGGGCATGGCTTGGTTGGCCACAAAATGGCAGCTTTAGTCATGTTCTCTGAACCTTCCCTATTTAAATCCTACAGCATCCTAACACTTCAACCATCCTTACCTATCCTCTTCTGATTGAGTGAGTGATAGCCATTTACCTGCTGAACAGTGTCTGTCACATCCTTCTGCCCAGTGGATCACCAGGTTTTCAGTCACTGTATCGCTCTACTGGGACTCCGATCCAAGTGCATGGGAATTGCCTCAGCCATGGTGACTGCATCATCTTCACTGGCAGACTCAAGACTACAGAAATTCAAAGACATGTTTGCTCAAATGATGGCTCAACTGAGCAAATTAGAATTAGCTGCCCAGCACACCACAGCAGATATTCTAGACCTTTCTCACAGGACAAACACAGCCAAGCAGGATCATGGATTCTGAGGTCCACAATGAGAAAATCATGAATTACCTCAGATAGTAGGACCACATGACCTGTCTGCTGGGGAATAGGGTTGAGGACCTGGAAAATCAGAGTTGTAGGAATAACCTTCAATTTGTGGGCTTCTCTGAGTCTGTGAAGGCCACAATACCACCAGTTTCCTTCAAAAAGTACTACCTGAGCTTCTGGGCTACACGTGGGCAGGCCCCATTGAGATGTACAGAGCCCACTGCTCTCCAGCCCCTAAGCTACTGCAAGGCTCCAAACCAAGGCTGATGCTAGCCTGCTTTCTGTGGTTCTTGAACCGTAAGGAACTCGTGATGGCAGCCAGAGAGAAGCAGCACATCTCCTGGCAGGGACATAAAATCCAGATCATTGCAGATTTTTCAACTGAGCTCTCTGAGGATTTCCTCCTGTGCTGCCTGGGTCTGCTCCTCCATCTTCCATTCTCCCTTCAGTGCATCCTACTCACTCCTGGTCTGAAGCCGCCACCCATGCTGCCCTTCTCACATTGAAGCAGATCCTCAGGAACTGAAGAACAGCCAGGCCTTAAAACCTCATTGACAGATTGCAACCACTGCCCGAAGCTGTCTCATAGAACGGGTGAAAAACTGTAACATTTTTTCTGTCTATACCACAAGGACTTGCTGGACTCTTTTTATAAGGCCGATGATGCATGCATGACTAATTGATTAGGGGTAACATCCCCACCCTACTTAGCCCTGTCAGGGCTTCCAGGCAGTTAGGAGCTGCAGAACCTTAATGGAACATTCCATTTATGGGATAAAAGGGCTTATAACATGGGGTAAAAGAATTGCGGTACCTGATTGGTAGACCACTGCCACATGACCACTGATTAATCCATGTTACTGGCATATCAAGTGGAGAGACAGCCCTGAGGTGAGATCAGGCAGCAGGTCTGATCTTGTTATTGAGACAGAACTGCACAGTGTGCAGCAGCCATTAATCCGCTCACTAACCAAGACACAGTTCTGCCTGCAGTGCTCATTGCTGCATCCTGTTTCCCAGTGCCACCCTCCAGTGGCATTTGTCCCCACCTATCCCATTTGCTCGAGAGACAAGAAGGTGCCTGTGCTCTGTTGTCCCCCCCCCACGATGTGTGATACCACGACCTGCTGTCACTGTCTTTCACTGTTGCTTGCAGGGTGCAGGTAGTGACAGCAGGTCCCACAACATTGCTCTTGCTGTTGTGTCGCTGCGGGTACTGCCCCTCTAACAGACCATAGTGGGAGCAGTAGCACTACATAGCTGCACACCCACCTGCCCCATGGATCTCCATTGATGGGGCAACACACTGCACCAGGCACACATGGTAGTGAGTGACATCGGAGGAGAGAGACTGACCATGAGCCCATCATGCAGAACACCATTGTTTTCTTCTCTCTCTCTCTCTCTCTCTGTGATGGGCAACCACAGTCTGACACTCCCCCCATCCCTGACGATGCATTGTAAGTTGACTGTTGGCTGCCCACCCTGCAGATCTCTGTTTACGGGGAGACACACTGCACAAGGTATACATGGTAGTAAGTGACATCGGAAGAGAGAGAGAGTGACCACAAGCCCCTCATGCAGAACACCATTGTTTTCTTTTCTCTCTCTCTCTCTCTCTCTCTCTCTCTCTGTGATGGGCACCCAGAGTCTGGCACCTAGCACCTGTCCCTGATGATGCACTGTAATTTGCCCCCCAACACCCACAATTCCCCCCCCATGAGACAGAAGCATGGGTGGCCGTGAGAGAAAGAGACAGAGAAGCACAGCAGGAGCTGACACTGTAGCTTAACCATATGCGTCGGGAAGAAAGAGAGCCACATGCAGCAGGAAGAGACAGCAAGAGCATCAAAGTTGATGCACTCTCCTGCTGGTGAATAGTTGGGAGGTAAAGTAAGCAATACTCTTGTCATTCCTATAATGCTCCCCCACAGCATCCACACACCTGTCAGTGTGAATGTCTGCTGTCATCTCTCTCTTTCTGTCTGTATCAGTGTCTGTGCCTCAGATGTCCACTCCCCGGTGAATGTTCATGTTGCACAGCCTTCTATAAAACTGATGTTGTATGCCGCTGATTAATTAACAGGTAAATTTGTGTAGTGCACACTTGTTTGATGCCACCAATACTGTCATTCTGAGTGCCATTCCTGGGAACCTGTACTGTGCCATCTTGGATGATGAGTCAGCAAGTCAATGGATTATTTCACATTTCATTTTGTTATGTGTGTAATGTGCAAAACTGCATGATGAATTACTTGTTTTGTGTGGTCAGTGCTCACAAGTGCATATTGAGCTAAGTTCACAAGTGTGACCGGTGCATATTCTGCTCAGTTCATTGGTGTCAGCATAGCAGTACTTCTGGTGGTGGCAGAACACATAAAAAAGTTCCCATGTTTTCATCAATTAATTATGCTTTCCTCATATTTTTGGAAGTCTGGTGACACCCCCTGTACAAAGCGACAATTAATTTCCAGGGTATGGGTTGGGGGATTACTTCAACATCCGCACTGTGAGGACACTCGTCCTTCTGCCTTATACCTCACAATGCACCCGGGTGTTGATTAATCCTCAATAACCACACACCCTGTCATGGGTTATTGCTTACTTAATGTATGAAGTTTTTTTTTCTTGTGATCCTGGGTCATTTAAGTATGTTGCCTATGCTTTTTGCTGCTTCCTCAGGTCTGTGTGACTGGGGGGGTTACATTGCTAATAATGGGTGCCTCCTCCCATAACAGTAGTTTGGTGTGTAACTGGGCCATATGTGGCTTTCCCTTGCATTGAGAATGTTATCTCCACTGTTCAATTTGTATACTTGCTAAATGGGAATGCGGTTAGATCCCACACCTTGGTCTCTCTTGAGATAAACGGGAGCACACCTACAAAATGGCCTCAAGTTTTTCACTGTATTTCTCATTAAATGACGTCCCCCTTGCTCGTGATCTGACTTCCCCCCCATATAACCCCTTTGCTGTCCTTGATCCTCCTGTACCCTCCTCACAAGGCTCACACGTGTTTCTTGGGTTACACATCTGGGAGGACCCCAGATTTGTGGGCTGGCAATGTGGGTAGGGTTACCACCTGTCCTTATTTTCACAGGACAGTCCTGATTTGGGCAGCTGTGTCCTGCAAAAAAAACATGAAAAATATAAAATGTCCTAACTTTATAATAGAAAAAATATTTTCAGACTTTCCTCTAAATGTTGCAAAAACTATAGTACCTTAACTGAAAAACCTTAAAATGATAAGAAACACTAGGGAACACCTAAAAAAACTGCAACACTTAGTCTTAATTCTGATTATTTAGAGAAAAAATCTGTTGTGTTGGACGAGGTTACAAATTGTCCTGCAAAAAGTCACGTTGCAGTAAGAAATGTCCCACTTTGGGCTTCTTAAAAGGTGGCAACCCTAAATGTGGGGGCACATCTTTCTTTTTTGTTCTACTGGGGTAGACAACCCAGGGAATTTAAGGCATTTAAAGGAAGATCCCTCCTTATTGAAACTCCAGGATGGTGATTGCTCGACTCTTGGCGAGCTCAGCCACTCAGAGCAAGCCTGCCATATCACCCCCTGGCTATGGGCCACCTAGTCAGCTGTTATTCCTACTCTACACTCCCTCTCATAAACAAGCCTTTAGAGCAGACCCCCTCAGTTTGGATAATTCCTGAAGATTTTCCCTCTGACCTTGAAGGGTGTTAGAGAGTAGCTGTTACCTCTCCTCATATTTTCTGCCAGTTGGTTACCACAAAGGACAGGGTGGGCATGACAGAGTTTATATAATAGTGGTATGATTCCTACTTTAGTGAAGTATGTGCCACTCACCTATTGTGGTCCCTCCAGAGAGTACTACTGGCATACTGATTGTTGGTAGACCTTCATACTGAGGTTCATACTAAAGTGTAAGTAGCAAGGAAAAGTGGTTAGCCCATGTTGGCTCCTATCACATTACCAATAATAAGTCAATACATTTCTTTCGGTAATAGAGGCGTCTAGTCTACATTTGAGTTGGTATTTATTCTTGCTTACTATGACTTCCATAGGTAAACTATTCCAAGGGGTCACTACCCTTTGGGTGTAGAAGGCCTTTTTATTATTTGTATTGAACTTTTTTGGTCTGGATTCTAGGGGGTTCCCCCTATAGGTTACTTTGTCACATTTGAATTCCATATTTAACTCATTTAACAAGTAGGCATCCTGCACTATATCATAGCACAACAACATGTCCCATCTTATTCTTTTAGTTTCAAGGGACATTAGATGTAGTGCTTTAAGGTGATTGTTGTAAGGTACATCCTTTACGTTATGTATCAATTTGGTGGTATGTCTTTGAATATTTTCGATTTTCTTTATAGAACCTTTTTTAATTAGTCCCCAGACTGGACTTCCACAGTCCAAAAGGTGTCTAACATATGATTTATAAAGTGGCATTATAACTTGCTCATTCCTGCTTCTAAAATTCCGTTTTATAGCCCATGATACCTTTTTGTGTTTGCTTGCACGCATGTGCAAGAAACACATTGCGTCAGCTTTCTTCACAAGGGGGTTGTGGAGGCGCGGCAGTGTTGTGGCCAACAGCAGCAGTCCATGTTTGGGCTGGTCTCTGCTGCACCAACAGAGCAGCATGCTGTCAATGATGACAGTTAACCGAGAAGGCCACTAGATCAAAGTAATCGAACCGCTGCAATCAGGGAGCGCCCTGTCAGCATGCAGTCAGCTGTTCAGTATGCTCCCTGACTGCAGCAGCCAATTTCAGAGCTGAAGCCGCTGCCCCCCCTTCAGTGTGCCTTCCTGGTTAAACAGTTTAAAAAAAAATGTAGCCCACTCCCGTAGGCTCTTGCCAGCCCCACACCTCTATGTGCTGACAGGGATGCCCAATCCCCTGTCAGCATGCCCCCTCATTCATCATTTGCCGACAGGAGTGCCCTCCCCCTCGGCATGATGCTCACCTCCCAAACTGTTTTGCCAAGGGTCCCAATCCCTCGGCTCTTGTCTCCCCAGCCCCAATAGTGCAGATGGGGTGCCCAATCCGGTCAGCTACAGCACCCCCAAACAGTCAGTTGACATACTGGGAGCCCACCCCAGCATGCCCAAACAAATGTCCCTATAAAAAGAAACCTTCCCGCAATTGTTTTTTTTAATAAACCTGTAAAGTAGAAAATGGCACCCGAGATTCCTCCCTAACCTGTGCCCACCCTCTGCGTACCCCACCTCCCCACCCCCTTACCCCATACTTACCACCAGAGCCAAGTGCGACCATCTTCGTGGACGGGAACATGTCTGCACTCTTCAAAACTGACCACGAATTGAAGAAATACCGATAAAGTCTATAACGGGATAGATAGGGTTTTTTCAACTTTGATGCATATCTCAGGCATTTTTTGAGATTTTTTTTCACCAAATTTTCAACTTGGGATTTTTGGGACCCCACCTCATGTATTCTGTCACTGTCATTTTGTTAATCGGCCCGGAAAGGTGATTTACATGATCACCAAAGCGGAATCACCTTGGGACCGATTTACAAAATGCCAGTGTCACAGTTCATGAGGTAGGCCCTCAAAACCCTATGTTGAAAATTTGGTGAAAAATTTCAAAATTACTGTTTTATGAGCATGTGTTGTGCTGTTCCTACCCATGCTTGTAAGTTCACAAATTTTCATTATTTTCACTCCAGATTTTCAACATTGCCATTTTACCACCTCTCCTTATGAGCAGTACAGCTGTCATTTTTCACATCTTGCCCAAAATGTGTTTCCGTGCATGTAGCGCACAATGGCGCAGTTGGTGTGCGAAATCAGTGTTTGGCACACATTAAGAAAATCATAGTGACACTGTTCATGAGCAGATGTGTTAAAATGGCTCTGTGGAAAATTTGCGAAAAATTCTCCAAAATGACTGTTTTATGAGCTTACATTGGGCAGTTCCTACGCACGCTTGTAACTTCGAGCATTTTTAATATTTTCACTCCAGATTTTCAGCATTGCCATTTTTCCACACCTCCTTATGAACAGTACAACTGTCATTTTTCACATTTCACCCGATATGTGTTTTCACACATGTAACCTACAATGGTGCGGTCGGTGTGCGAAATCAATGTTCAGGACAGATTAAGAATATCACAGTGACACTGTTCATGAGGTAGGCCAACCAAAACCCTATGTTGAAAATTTGGTGAACAAATTCCCCCAAATGACTGTTTTACGAGCGTGCATTGCGCAGTTCCCTACACATGCTCGCAACTGCGAGCACTTTTAATATTTTCACTCCAAATTTTCAGCATTGCCATTTTACCACACCTCCTTATGAATAGCGCAACTGTCATTTTTCACATTTCACTCGATATGTGTTTTTGGAAATGTGGGCTGGGATATTCAGACTGTGCCCAGCTGTGGCGCAAGCCTGGACAAAGTGCAACTGTGCTGCGCCAGGGCGAGGACCAGGCGATATTCAGCGATGCTGCACCATGGCTCAGCACCGTTGAATATGGCACTAAGGGTGCAAGCATTGTGCACGGTGCAGTGGCTCTGAGCCAGGCGCAAGTGGCAGAATAAGGAAGGAGAATGTGCCAGCACACGTGCACTTGCGCTAGGCACATCAAAGCGATATTCAGAATTGCACATGCAAATGAGGCCATTATGCATGCAAGGCACAAATGGGTCCATTTACATTTCATTATGACCCATTTGCATGTGGTGCGCCGATCCCCAGTGAGTTGCACCTGGTGCCCTGCCAGGCTGCAGCTGTAGGGAACCGACGCCCTGCAGTTCTCCTGCCTGTCCGCCTGATTGTGGGCATACTTGAACAATATATCCCTGGTGGTCCAGTGGACCGCCCTAGCCCGATCGTGGGCAGAAGTATAAGACAGATCCCTGATGGTCCAGTGGACCCCCTCGCCTGATCGCGGGGGCAGAAGTAAAACAAAAATCCTTGGTAGTCCAGTGGACCCCCTCCTCGTCTGATCACAAGGATAAGTAAAATAGCAATCCTTGGGGTCCAGTGGACCTCCCCCCCGATCATGGGCAGTAGTATAAAAGTATTCCATAGTGGTCCAGTGGAAACCTCCCCCATCACCCGATCGCGGGCACAAACATACTGAAATACCCTGGTGGTCCAGTGGTACCCCTTTCCCACCTGCCCACTGTGGTACCCCACCACCCTGCACTCCTCCAGTCAGCAGTGAGTGGTAGCACCCCACCCTCAAGCCGCCCAGCCACCCACCAGCTGACAGTGTATAGTTTGGCTATACGCCTGTTGGTCACTGCGTGGGCCAATGAGCATGCAGTCAAACTGTACTACACAGTTCAAACTGTGAATGAACACAATTCAGGACTGTGTAGTACAGTCTGGACTGCACCATTGGCCCACAGTGGACCAATGGGTGTACAGCAAATCTGTGCGCTGTCGGTTGGCGGGCGGCCGGGCAGCTGCGGGCGGCTGCTGCTGCCTGCCGCTGACTGGGGGGTGCAGGTGGCGAGCATGCAGTGGGAAGGTGGATGGGGTACCACTGAACCACCAGGCATTTCAGCATGTTTGTGCCCATGATCGGGTGAGGGGTTCCACTGACCACCATGAAATCATTTTTATACTACTGCCCAAATTGCGGGGAGGTCCACTGGACCACCTGGGATCTGTCTTACTCCGTCCATGATCGGTGAGAGGGGGCCACTGGACCACCAGGGAGCTGTGTGTCCTGATAGGGTGTCTGGGAAGGTCGGGTGGCCATTCATGGCAGGCGGCTGCCATGTTGCACCATGCAATACAGCAGCCCACCTGTGGGTGTCCCTGATTTGTTCCCTGTTTTTCAGGAACCTCTTTGCACCCCTCCCTGTGTGGCACAATGCGGGGGTGCGCCGGCATATAAGCCGCGCATCCCAGACTGAATATTGGGATGTGCCACATATGCATGGGCACATTCCCTGCCATTGCGCCGCATACATTGGGTTGCACCCCAGTGCATCGGAATTTGGGCAGCTCAGCTTGCCTTTTTCAATATTGCGCTGGGACACATTAGTGGGTTGCTCATGGCACAACCCTGTTGCGCCATGCACATCCCTTTTGAATATCCCGACGGCAGCGTACAATGGCATGGTTGGTATGCAAAATCAATTTTTGGGACAGATTAAGAAAATCACAGTGACACTGTTCATGAGGTGAGGTGTTAACATGGCTATGTTTAAAATTTGATGACAAAAGTCCATAAAATGACTCTGTTATGAGCATGCAATGCACAATTTCCATATACCCTCATAAGTTCAAGAATTTGTAATATTTTTTAGTCCAGATTTTCAATATTGACATTTTTCCACACCTCCTTATGAGCAGTACAGCAGCCATTTTTCACTTCTGGACAAAATGTGTTTTCGCACTCCTGGCACAGAATAGCACATTTGCTGTGGGAAATTAGTGTTCGGGACTGATTAAGAAAATCACAGTGACACTGTTCATGAGCAGAGGTCCCAAAATGCCTACGTTGAAAATCTGCTGTAAAAAATCCCCAAACTAATTACATTACGGCTGTATGTTGCGTATTTTCTACACACGCTCATGACTTCACCAGTTTTTGTATATTTTCACTCCAGATTTTCAACAATGCCATTTTTTCACACCTCCTCATGAACAGTACACCTGTCACTTTTCACATCCAGTTCAAAATCTGTCTTTGCACCTGTGGCACCAAATGACGCAGTCGCTATGCAAAATCACCTTTCGCCTAAAGAACTGATAGTGTCACTGTTCATGCAATGGGTTCACAAAAAGTTCATGTGGAAAACTTGGAGTAAAAATACCAAGAAACGCCATGGTGTTAGGGTTTTTGACCATAATGCCCTACCCTGTAGGGACTGAAAGGCGTCAGGGGTGTAACTTGGGATTGTCGACAGTAATGTTCATGCCATTCCACCCCCACCCCCATCGTGCAGCCAGTGATAGGCATCGAGGTGCACCTGGGACCCTTTACTGCTAGAGTTCACCCCATTTTCCTATACTGCACCCATTTCAGCATATTTCCTTATGGAATGAAGTGAATGTAAAGCCCACACACTCCAAGACACACCTCGACACTTGTCAGTGTCTGAGGGGTAGGGTGAGGTGAAATGTCATGACCGTCATGGGCGATGGCCCAGAGACACACCCCAATGCCTGTCCATCTCTGCAGGGTGAGGGTGGAGTTGGCATCAGTTCAATACTTCAATGCCATTCCTATACTACATCTGTCTAACTCCTGCATTACCACTGCTAATGCCAGCAAGCAAACATTCGGCATTGACCAATGCTTGTTTGCCTTTGATATTTGTTTGTCACGGTAAGTAGCATATGTGAGATTTTCATTCATTATTATACCAGCGTCCCTTTCTTCATTGGATACGCTAAGAGGTTGTCCATTCAAAAAATAGGTTCCTTTTAAGTTCTGCCTTCCAAGGTATATAACACAGCATTTATCAGTATTTAAACTTATTCCCCTCTGGACTGCCCATTTGTGGATGTTATCCAGATCTTGTTGTATAGTACCTAAATTATCCTTATTACAAGCAATCCCTGCTAGTTTTGTATTATCTGTGTATCTGCTTAGCCAGTTAGCTGTTTGTTGTCCCATAGTAAGCATAAATATTTGGAATAAAACAGGCCCCAACACAGATCCCTGTGGCACCCCACTCATCACTGGTAGGGGGGTGGAGTAGTGGCCGTTTATACACACTCTCTGGGTTGTCACCTTCAAACACCCTGTGATTCTATGATCTATTTGTATATCACATAAACTTTGTAATATGTCACCATGCTGGACCTTATCAAAGGCCTTGGCAAAACCCAGGTAAATGCAATCCACAGGCTCTCCCCCCCCTAATCTAGTGCCACAGATATTTTTTTGTAAAAACATGACAAGTTTATTACACAAGACCTACCAGACACAGACCCATGCTGTTCTGCATCTCTATGCCCATTTAGGTTTATTTCAGAATTTATTGTATCTTTAAGTAATGATTCCATCACTAATCAGCCATATTTCCCTTCTTATGTATACATATAACATAGCTGATAACCAGACTGGTGGGATTTTTCTATCAGTTAAGGATTTTTGAAATAATAATTTCAGTGGGGTGGTGATATATGGTGGTAGGAGTTTCAGCATTTTGGGGGAAATGTTATCTGGTCCAGCTGAGTATGAATTTTATTTTATTTATTTTTTTTATTAATTTAAAATTTATATATGTGCTCTTCTACAGTACTGGAGAGACTTACACCATGTGCACTTTGACACCCTGCTACTTTAAAAAAAAGAAATAAATATTTTTTCTTTCATGCCTTTCCTGTAGCTATACAATAAAATATTTAATATACATAGCATAATCATTTTTGGTCTGTGTGTACTTGTTTGGTGGTCCTTTAAGTGCATTCTGACCCTCCTAAACAGGGCTTCATTTTGTGATATGAAAGTTAGTGTAGCAGAGCACTTGAAATAATGTATCCCCACTATGTAGTCCATCAGCTATAGCAGTGCCTTTGGCACTTAAAGATTATTAAATACACCCTATGACAAATAGGTTTTATTAAGAATTATTTATATTTGGTAATATTAGCATTTATTATGCCCCTTATGTTCCCTATGCATGGTGTCCCTTTCTGCATTGCTTAAATACAGTGCTTTCTCCTGTTTGTGTAGTGCTCAAAGTTCAAAGCAGCCCCCTCTATGAATACTCCACCTGATATACTTTATGTGTCACCCCAAAGTTTATTTCCTATTTTTTTAATACTGCACTCTTTTTGGTTTGTTTAGCAACACCTCCCTCGCATCCGAAATTCACGAACGTAATGAACAGTTCTGCCAGCAGTCCATAAACCCAAGAAATGGAAGTCTAGTTGAGTACCCTCTTCCGTCATTCTCAGAGGGTATAAAGTTGTGGGGCTCATAGTTCAGAGCCCCTTTCTTTCACCTAGGTTCCACTCTGAAGCTGTGTCATCTCCTGGTATTCTGTGGCCTTGCACACAATCAGCCTATACTCCATCTCACGCCCGACTGTGAGCCAGCTGCTGTTGCAACGATTGTCCAGCATCTAAATAAAGGTATTTACTAAAATCTGTGATGCCAGGGATAAAAGTGGGGCTGGTGGACTACTGGATCTGTACATTCTTAAATCCCACCTTTTTTGTGGGGGTGTAGTTTAACTTTATACATATTGTGACGCTAGAAATAAAGCCAGATCTTGTTTGAGGTCGAATCGCAGGTTGCCTCGCAACGCTGAATTAGGCTCCTCAGTTTTTCTAATGTTTTTAAAGTTCTTGTTTATAATTTAATGAAAGAAACCCACTTTTTTTTTGTTTTGGTCGTTGGACCGGTCCCGGGGTCAGTAAGAAAGCTATAGCTCCTTGTAAACGAGCAGTTTTTTTTTTTCTTCAGTAAAGTTTGTGGGGGCTGGCGCTCTCTGTTAATGAGCAGCGTTCTTTCAGTAAAGTTTGCTTCTTGTCCTGCTCGGCGTTTTTATTCCTCTTGCTGTAAATGAAGAAAGTTAAATTTACTGCTGCTTGCAGATTTATCTGAATTTAAAAAATGGACTTCAGTGTTAAGGGGTCTCTAATTTTAATGAACTTTAAGTATAAATGGAGTCAATATAGTGTGAGCACCATGGATATGCTGAGATATGAGCTGATTTTTTATAGAAGTACTGATTAAATTATGCTGTGGCCCGTTTAAATTCTGTGAGGCTAAAGGAGCGATAGATGGTTAGTAAAACCCATTTCGATTCGAAGTATTTAGAGGTTTTTATTTTTTTTTAAACTGCTTGCTGCTGTGATCAAATGGGGAGGTTTAAATATGGGTCATAAAGTTGGTTGGAGAAGCTTTATTGTAATTCAAACAAATAAACTTGAACTTGAATGTCTTGTTTGAAAGAAGCAGACTGCATTTTCAAGCACTGTCCAACATTGGGAGTTTTTTTGTAAGCATACAATAATATTAAATGGAAAACTGGTGTTTGCATGGCTATAATGTGGGCAGTACTGGAGGATAAAGAAAGGTATAAAACCTCCATTTTTTTTAACTAAAGGGGTCCATGGTATAAAGTCACAAAGCCAATTCCATTATAACAATTGCAGCCTGCAGTTCTTAATAAGATTACAGTCTTAAATCCTCAAGTCATGGTTTGTTATTATTCTTTTTTTTAATTAGTGAACAGTGTTTTTGAAAAAAGTCCAGCAAAATAAGCAAAAGGGAAAACAGCTGCTTATTTAAATGGGGGTATTTTATATGATGTGTTATTGAAGTGAGAGGGAATGGGTGCAAGGTACATTATACAGTTTAAGAATATTGAAAATGAAGAACTTGCAGTATGTTTGCCCATGTGGGTGTGATTTGTGGTAGTAGGATTTTTAAAAAAGCATACAAGAAAGGGATTTTAAACAACTGAATTGAGAGTAAAGCATCTGTAACCTAATTCTAAGATGGAGTTTCCACATCTTGTGGGGGGGGGGCTGGATTCTGGCAGGAAAACCAATTAAGGATGATGGAGCAGTTAAAGAAATATAGAGAAGAATTTTTTTGTCTGTCTGATCATTTTCTGTTGAAAAAATGTAAAATAAATGTCTGCTGCTTCTGAGTAACTATTTGGTGCACCATGAGCTCAGGCATATAAGGCCCTGCATGGCATTCCATGTTGAAAAGAGATGTAAAGTTTTGTAACTGGGGCCAACTTTAGCCTGTATCTGGCCCATGGATAACTTCAATGCTAGTGTTTTTTCGCATTTCCTCGGCTTTCTTGTAACATTTGGGCTATTTGGTTGTCTCACTCAATGTTCCGCACAGGAGAAACTAAAATAGCTGCTTCCTTTGTTCTGAACATAAGCTTGGGCCATATCATAGCTTTAAATGCTGAATTTACATCTCTTTCACCAGATGCCTGCAGAGGTTTTACAAGTTTGTCTGTATACACATTTGTTTGCAATATATGATATTTTTAATACCTTTTGGAGCAAATTCATGTGATTTTGAGTAATTGTTTGGTGTACCATGTGTTTAAAGTAAGGTCCTGCATGGCTTTTTCTGGTGAAAAGAGATGTAACAAAGGCTGTTCATCATAGGCCAGCTGTGGCCTGTAAGTGGCCAATGGTTACCTTTGATGCTAGTATTTTTTCCACATTTTTCTGGCTTTTTTGTAACAGTTGGACTGTATGGTTGCTTCAGTTGATGTTCAGTACAGGGGAAAATAAAATGGCTGGTTCCTTTGTTCTGAATGTGAACTTGGGCCATCTCACAGCTTTAAATGCTGAATTTACATCTCTTTTCCCCAGATGCCTGCAGAGTTCTTACCAGTTTGTCTGTAAGCACCTTTTTATTGCAAAGTTTGATTTTTTTAATGCATTTCAGAGCACATTCTGGTACTTTTGAGTAATTGTTTGGTGTACCATTTGCTGAAAGTGAGGCCCTGCATGGCATTTTCTGGTGAAAAGAGAAGTCAAAATAGGGTTTCGTTGCAGGGGCCAGCTCTGGCCTGTAACTGGCTCATAATTACCTTTGATGCTATTTATGTTTATATTTTGTAGGCTTTTTTGTAACATTTGGGCTGTCTGATTGTTTCACTCGATGTTCAGTACAGGGTAAACTAAAATGGCTGGTTTCTTTATTCTGAACATAGGCTTGGGCCATCTCACAGCTTTAAATGCTGAATTTACATCTCTTTTCCCCAGATGCCTATAGAGTTCTTACCAGTTTGCCTGTAAGCACCTTTTTATTGCAAATTTTGATTGTTTTAATGCATTTCAGAGCACATTCTGGTACTTTTGAGTAATTGTTTGGTGTACCATTTGTTGAAAGTGAGGACCTGCATGGCATTTTCTGGCAAAAAGAGATGTCAAAATAGGGTTTTGTAATGGGGACCAGCTCTAGCCTGTAACTGGCCCATGGTTACCTTTGATGCTAGTGTTTTTTCACAATGTTCTGTCTTTTTTGTAACATTTGGGCTGTTTGGTTGTTTCAGTTGATGTTCAGTACATGGGAAACTAAAATGGAACTTTCATTTATTCTGAACATAAGCTTGGGCCAATCTCATAGCTTTAATTGCAAAATTTACATCTCTTTTCCCCAGATGCCTGCAGAGGTCATACAAGTTTGCCTGCGACCACCTTTTTCTTGGAAAATGCAACTTTTTTAATGCATTTCAGAGCTAATTCTGGTACTTTTGAGTAATTCTTTGGTGTACAATGTACTGAAACTAAGGCCCTGCATGGCATTTTCTAGTGAAAAGAGATGTCAAAATAAGGTTTTGCTGCAGGGGCCAGCTCTGGCCTGTAACTGGCATATGGTTACCTTTGATGCTAGTGTTTTTTCACAATGTTCTGGGTTTTTTGTAACATTTGGGCTGTATGGCTGCTTCAGTCAATGTTCATTACAGAGGAAACTAAAATGGCTGGTTCCTTTGCTCTGAACATAAACTTGGGCCATCTCACAGCTTTAAATGCTGAATTTACATCTCTTTTCCCCAGATGCCCACAGAGCTCTTATAGGTTCCTTTGTAAGCACCTTTTTATTTTTTCTTAATTTCAGAACAAAGGATGATACTTCTCAGTAATGTGTTGTGTACCATGTGCTACACGTTAGTCCCAGCATAGCTTTCTATTGGGAATGGGCTGGCAGTATAGCCTTGCAGTTTGAGTAACAAGCTGTGAATGAGCTTGGTACACCCAGCAGACCAAACATGGGTTTGAGTCTCACAACCTCCTCTTGCATACTGAGTGACTCTGAGCAAGCCACTTAACTGCCCAGTGCTCCTAGGTCACCCCTGAAAACAGTCACATGTGTCTAGTGGGCCTTACCCTGTTACCAAAGAAATAAATAAATTATAAAATAGTTGTTTGGAACCTGGTCCAAGACTGTCTTTTTATGCATGCATGAAAGTGTGCCAGACCGTCAAGAAATGTATCACTGTCACCAACAACCCCAAAGCACATTTTCATGAATACCTCTCAGCTGCTATGAATTCTGCATAGCGCTATGATTTTCACACTCAAATTTACCCTTGCTCATCACATGTTTACTGATGTTCCTCATAATGTTAGAGCTATTTCTGGACACACAAACTATGAATCATTGAACCAGGTTCATAGAAACATTCCTTATCACTATTTGGGGCTCACTACCTGTAGATATAATATTCTTTAAAATAAGAATGTGCTACACATTCTGGCCCTGTGCTATGATTTTTGAAGGCCAGTGCTATGATTTTTAATGCTGAGAGGTTGAGAGATATGTTTTCATGTGTAATTTGAAGAGTCATCCAAATTCACCCAACCTTTTGAATCAAATTCCATTTATTTATTCTTTGGTATCTGGATAAAGCCCACTAGGCACAACTGCCTGTTTTCATGTGTGACCTGGGAGCACTGGGAAGTTTAAGTGACTTGCCCACAGTCACAAAGCAATGCAAGTGGAGGCTATGGGAATAAAACACAGGTCTGCTGGATGTAGCAAGCTCATTCGCAGCTCATTACTCTAAACTCTATACAATATTTCCAGCCACATTCAGACTGAAAGTATTTCTTGACAGAAACTTGATGTGCTATTCAGAAGCATGTTTTGCAGTTAATTGTCCATTTAGCTAAATGGTACAAGTCACACCTTTTCTCATACCTATTGTTTCAGGCTCAGGGCAGAAATTTTTTTTTCTGATAGTCTGCCCAACACAGATTAAGTACTTAAAGCAGCAATAAGTCTTAACAATAATTTAAATAATCTGTTGGGCAGTTAGGAGAAGCCAAAACATTAAGATACATGACTTTCTTTTTGCTTTATTTCACTCTTAAGGCAAGAAAAATGATTTTTAGGTTCTTAAAAGTTGATGATCTTTTGCCATGTCAACAATCATGGATGTAAGCAAATCAAGGTGGTGTGCTGCTAGTCCGCAGAAACATGTGCAGGCAACACTGTGAAATATTTGCATTTTAAATGGGAGCACAAGGAAGTTAAGTGACTTGCTCATGGTCACACAGAATGCAAGCATGGGCTGATGAGATTCAAACCAAGGTCTCCAGGTTTAAAAACATAGAAACTGATGGCAGATTAGGACCACCAGGCCCTTCCAGTCTGCTTGTATATCCTATACTTAATTAGCTGCCACTGACTCTTTGGTCTGCTGCTGCTGCCTCTCCTTTCCCACTCTTGGGATCCCACATATCGATCCCATTCCTGTTTATATCCCCCAATTGTGTTTGCCCACAGCACCTCCTGGGGCAGGTCATTCTAAGTATCCACTACCCTTTCCATGAAAAAGTACTTCCTCATGTCCCTCAGTATTCCCCCTTCCAGTCTCATGTCATGCCCACTTGATTTTTGAGTAGCTTCAGTTCTGAAAGATGCTGCCCTCCTATATCTTATTATTTCTCTTGAGGTACTTGAAGGTCTCTGTCTTGTCTCCCCTCTCCTTCCTCTCCTCCAGGGTGTACATATTGAGTTCCTGTAGTCTCTATCTCATATGACATGTGGTGCAGACTCTGTCCCATTTTTGTTGCCCATCTCTGGACTGTCTCCAACCTGTTTTTGTCCTTCCTGAGATGAGGCCTCCAGAATTAGACTTCAGATAAGGTCTCAACAATAACCTGTATAGTGTCATTATGCCTTCCTTTTTTCTGTTTGTGATACCTTTCCCTATGTAGTCCACAATCCCACTGTCTCTCACCACTGCCTTGGCCCATTGATTGGCCAACTTTAAGTCATCAGATACAATGACCCCAGTTCTCTTTCCTGTTTTGTGTCTGCTAATATTTACCCCTCTATCACGTAGTCCTCCCCAGGGTTCCTGCACCCGAAGTGCACTTGAACATACAAAATCTACGAGCAGATAAAGGCCTAGTAGTCTATCAAGTCTGCTCAAATGTACAGCTAGCACCCTAATTCTACCCTTTCCCTCCCTTCCTCTCTCCCCCTCCTTTGACCGTCCCTCTTGCCCTGTCCCAGGCCCTTTTGAAGCTGCCCACTTTTCTACCGGATACCACTTCTGCTGTAAATGCATTCCACCCAGCTACCACCAACTCTGTAAAAAGTGTCTCCTTATCTCTCTCCTGAACCTTCCTCCCTCCAGTCTCATATCATGGCCCTATAACTCTCTCCCCTCCCTTACTTTGAACAGCCTCTCCATACCTGTCTTGTTTATTCCTTTCATGTACTTGAAGGTTACAATCATATCCCTACTGTCCCTCCTCTCCTCCAGTGAGCACATGTTCAGCCCCCTCAGTCTACTCGCCTATGGTAAGTCCCCCAGCCCCTGGATCATCTTTGCCACCCTGCATTGCACCACCTCCAGTAATTTAATGTCCCTCTTCATATACTGATGCCAGTACTGCATGCAGTATTCTGGGTGCAGTCTAAACAGTGATCTGTACAGTGGCAGAATCACCTCACTCCTCCTAGAGGATATACTCCTAACAATTCAATCCAACATTTTGTTGGCCTTTGCAGCAGCCTTTTGACATTGTGCAGAGTTGTTCATTGATCCTGTAAAAAGCACCCTCAGATCCTTTTCCTCTGTCTCGGCTAGCTGCACTCCCCCCCCCCCGATCTTGTAACTCCTCCTTGGATTTTCCGCCCCAAAATGCAGCACCTTGCACTTTATAGCATTGAACCCCAGTTGACAGGTGTCTGACCAGGTTTCCAGCCTTTCCAGATCATCCTGCAATCCCTGTCATCCCTCTAGGTCATCCACCACTGCTCTCATCTTGATGTTGTCAGGAAACAGGCTGATATTGCTCTTGATGCCCAATGACATATCTGCAATGAATATCCCAAACAACACAGGTCCCATTGCAGAGCCATTGCAGAACACCACTCATCACTACCATTGGGGATAAGATCTTCCCACCCACCACCACCCTCTGTTGCCTTTTCTGAAGCCAGTTCACTACGCATCTCACCAGCCTTGCACCCACCCCTGTGCCTTTTAACTTTCTCCCAGCCTCCCATGCGGCACCGAGTCAAATGCCTTACTGATGTCCAGGTACAGGACACCCACTGCATGGCTCCATCCAGTTGCCTAATTACCCAGTCATAGTTCTCCACCAGGTTAGTTGGTCAGGATCTACCACCTATGAAGCCATGCTATCTGCTGTCCTGTAGCCCTTTGGCCTCCACTCCAAGAATGACATCAGCTTCTCCTTCAGGATAGTCTCCATCAGTTTACTCATGATGGATGTGAGGCTCACTAGTCTATAGTTCCCCAGGTCATCCTTGGGGCCACTCTTGTGGAGGCACAACATGTGAACCATCCCCCCGTGCTGAGGTACACACTTTGAGTGTAGTGATGCACTGAATTGGTCAGCCAAAGGTCCCACCAGGACCTCTGATAGCTCCTTTAGTACCCTGAGTGGATGCCATCTGGCCTTGGTGCCTTGCCCACCCCCAGTGCCCTTAAACCCTCCAGAACCCTGCCCTCCATTATTTTCCCATTGGTCACCCCTTCCCATTCCATCCTTTGCTCTAGGGTATACATGTTAAGCTCCGTTAATCTGTCTTCATATGTTTTCTGATGCAGTCCCTGCACCATTTTGGTTGCCCTTCTCTGGACTGCCTCAATTTGGTTAATGTCCTTGTCAAGGTGTGGCCTCCAGTACTGCACACAGTACTCCAGATGGGGCCTAACCAGTGTCTTGTAAAGAGGGATTACTACCTCCCTCTTCTGACTTGTGCTACCCCTACTAATACACACCAACATCCCCCTAGCCTTACCTACTGCTTTAGTGGTCTGCTTGGATGAATTCAGGTCATCGGTGATGATGATTCCCAAGTCCCTTTCTTCCCTTGTGACAGCCAGCAACTCCCCTCCCAGCCTATAGGTGGCTTCAGGGTTTCTCTTCCCTATGTGCATGATCCCACAGTTCATCTAGCTCCTTATGTGTATTCTGAATTTCTGTAACTTTTTTTTCATTGACATAAAGTGCCACTCCACCCCCCCCTTTTTTGCATCTCTGTCTCTTCTGAACAGTACATAGGCAGGTACAGAAGTCTCCCAAGTGTGATTACTGATAAACCATGTCTCACTAATGGCTACTATGTCCAGTTTAGCCACTGTCATTATTGCCTGCAGATCTGGGATCTTGTTTCCCAGACTGCAAGCATTTGTGTGCATGATTTTCCATGGGCCAGATTTAAGTGTGTTAGTTGTTGGGTGAGGTCTGGCATATACCCTGTGCATCGTATGGGCCTGACCTTTTTCCTTTCATGGAGATGCAAATGAACTACAAACATGCTGAACTCCTGTTTGACCATTAGCTGAGGGGGGAGGGGTGTTCTTCCCAGTTGACATATAGGGTGCTACACCCCTCTCCCCATTTCCTAGTTTAAATATTCTGCAAAGATGTCAAGTTTCTGCCAAATTGCACTGGCTCCCTACTGTCCTTAGCATGAACAATACTGTATTATGGTTGCTTGTGCCTAGTTAGAGATCACACCATGAACAGCCTGATCCCTAATATGGTGCTCACCAACTCAGTCATAGTTGGTGTTGTTCGTGAAGGGGGCCACTGGGGAACAGTCACCATAACACAGTTTTGTGAGAAATGGTCACTTCATCCCTATTCCTTAGTTATCCAGTCTGTAGGTAGCCAGATTTATTACCACCATTATGTAGTCTAATACCACTTGGAACCGCACTTGGCAGCATGATTAGCTGTCTCTTATGGTGACTGAGTGGGTCTGCTTACACAGGCCATCTACTTTAGCAGTTGCCTCTTGTGTCCCTGCTAGTGTCTTGTGGTCACAGAAAGGTCTGGATAAATAGTACGGCTTGTCTGATACTATTTGTCATTGATGATATAGGACGTTATGTTTAATGGATAGATCCATTGTTTTTTTGACACCAGTATCATCCAACTTTTCCAAGTACAGAGTTGCACAGAACATACCCTCATACAGGGTGCTTGCTTGACTGCATCTGGAAGCCTGTGTACAGTTGGAAAGCAAGCATTTAGAAAAATATGGAGACCTGGAACTGCACATTATGTTAAGCTTTTTTTCTCCTGGCAGAGTTGGACTGATTATGCAGGTCGTCTACTTTGGCAATTGTCATTTGTGGCACTGATGCTGTCTTGTGGTCACAGAAAGGTCTATGGATTAATAGAACTGCTTGCAACTTGAGTACCATGTACAGGTTGGAAGCTCAAATATGAAAAAAGACAGAGAAACACTAAAATCTTTATGGAGGCTGGAAACGCAAGTAAATATTTCAATTCATGATGAGTATTAGAGTGGGAAAATTACAATTTTTTTGCAGTCATAGTCTGGAATCTAGATCAAGCCAGGCATTTAGCCAACTAGATGGGTCTGGTGTCTTGTTTTTCCATTACATTTTTTCATTTAGTGCTCCCTTGATTATGTCAACATACTTGACATGTTGGAGAATTCTGTTTCCAAAAAAAGTACAACCTGTATATACTTCTTCTGGATCTTGTGTGTCTGCAAATTTTAGATGGAATTCCTGAGAAACAACCTGAGACAGCGTCAAACACGGCATGATGTTGCATTCACATCTTGCTGTGGTTGTGGTGGTAGTGAGACTGCTTGCTTGGATTCAATGAATACATCAGGTGGTCAAAAGGCACAACCAAGATCCCAAAAAGAGTACATGAGAGAGTACCATACAAGAATGAAAAATTATCCCAAAAAATTTAAAGCTTATCGTGAGAAAGAAATGGAGTGGGTGAGACAGTATAAAATGTCAATGCCTGAAGAGACCAAAGTACAGTACAGGGAAAAAGATAGGCTTCAGATGCAAAGTTATAAACAAAATAAAAAGGCAAGTCAAGTACCCGATGGCACAGAAAAGAAGAAACGTACAAGAGTGGAAGCAGAGAAGATGAGAGCATTATGGCGGGAAAATAAAAAGAATCAGAGAGCAAAAATTACAGCTCAAAAATGAAGGTGGATTAATGAACATAGATGGTTTCTGTATGTTCAGAAGAAAGGTGCCAGACTGCAAACTATCACTGTGGAATCAAATGCACACAACTTGGATGCAGCTGAAATGCAGAATAACATTGTGGCCTCAGATGCTTCCCCTTTGATTAACCCACAAATAGACAGTCCACAATCAAGGATACCACAGACTCCATTTAACAGTGATGCTGTGAAAAGAAAAGCCATCTCACAATCACTAAAAGCAATGCCAAAAAGCCCACATAAATTTGCTAAAGTTTTCTCTGCAATGCTACTAAAGTCAACACCATGAAAGCACAAAGCTATTGAGGCAAAATCTATATTAACGCCATCCAAAGAGAAATGGTTGGATTTTCTTGAGGAAACAAGCTTGAAAGCCACATTGGAAACACTTAAACACTCAAGACAAAAAGATTATATTCAAATCTGTTGACTGCTGCACAAGTCACTGTTGGTGAAGAAAAAGTTCAGAAAATTAGACTTACACAGAGAACTGGGATTTAGCTGGAAATTTTTGTGTGCGTACTCAGTATATAGCGATGACTACATTGAGAGGCATAAGAAGTGGAACGATGCTTTGCTGGAATCAAAAATTCAGAAGATACAGGACTTCTACCAACATGAGGATATCTCTCGAGAACTGCCCATTGTGAAAATAATTGGGAAAAAACAACTTTTAACAAAGAAGGCATTGGAATCATCGGTCCTAACTACATATAAACAGTTCAAGGAAGAAAACCCAGATATACAAATTAGTTATAGTAAATCTGTAAAACTTCGCCCTAAAAATGTTTGTGTCATGTCCAGACATAAGCTTTTGCAGTGCCTATGCAAGTACTTCCTGAACATAGACCTTAAGGGATACCTAAACAAGCAGTTTATTAAAACTGCAAACTCCAAAATCTGGCTTCATTGCAAGGTAAAGTAAAGGCTACTGTTTACATTTATGCTAAAACTGCATTTATGTAAATAACATAAATGTGTTTCATAGCTTTTGAAAAATGTAAACATCAGCCTTTCACTTACAAAAAAACAACCTTTCCTTTTCCGTAAGATGTCTGTCAACTGTGTAAAGTGATGAATCATGATGACATCAACAGAGCCAGAGTCTGAAACCAATATATATTCCTACAGGCTAACTAGTTCTTCTTTCCCTCTTTTTTTTAATTGTTTTACCAGAATGATCAACACCATGTGTTAACATGTGGATTATTTTGATCTGTACACATTTTAGGCTATGATTTTGTTCATTTTATTTACTTTAACTTGCTGAAAATGTTTTGTAATCTAGCTGACTTTCTCTTTGGCAAACTGCAGAACAGTACAACACTTCAAATACCTGATGATCTAGTGGTTATGTGATGCCCTAAATATTTTTTTGTTAACCAGAAGAGACACACTATGCAGAAACCTTGTTTACAGATGTGGGCTGGCAGCACAAGGAAGTTAAGTGACTTGCTCAGGGTCACACAGCAAAGTACCAGTCTGGTCCAATTCCAAAGCGCATGCATTCTTGTTAATCCACAAAAAAAGCTTCTCTTGTATTCTTTTTCCAAGTGAATCTCATGCACTTAGCCTGGCTTCTGTTGAACACCCCACCATCCATACCGTGTCCTTAGTACTGCCTGGGACTGCATATGAGCTTGCAGTCTCATGTAGAGAATTATCACACCTCAGACTGTAATCATATACCTCAGAGAATTGTGCACACCTAGACTGATATGGATCATCCGCTGGCACTGTTAAAAATACCCCCAAATCACACAAGTCCACTTTTTCAATGTTTGACTTCTGCTCCCACAGTAAACATTGAGTGGATCACCACCCTTCGGCACAGTGAAGGCAGTATGTACAGTTCCCCTGTTGTGTTTTTGTCCTGCCTCTTTAACCAACAATTGGGTCTTCGTGGAGGGCCAAGCAAATAAGCCTCGGGCTTCACCAGAAAAACTGCTGTTCATGCCCTCATAATGACTGTACTTATTATGGATGACAATATTATTAGCAGGAGAGGCATACTAATGCTCACTATCCTTCTGCATCATGAATGCAGTTAGTACAGTCACCCGTGTCATTTTTACATATTAATAATAAACATGATCTTCTGGTAAGCCAGGCTGATAGCAGCAGGGCACTAGGGGAAACATAGGAATTCCTACCCATATAAAATCTAATCCGCCTATAATTAGGCACTATTAAATGACATGCATAATGATGTGCACACCCATCATTTAATAGTGCCTAATCAAAGGTAGCCTAGATCTTTTAAGGACAGGAAAGCCTATAATTCCCATTGTCCCCTGCTGCTATCAGCCTGACTTACTGGAAAGATGTGTTTATTTTTGATATATCAAAAAACCTGGGGACTGTACTATCTACATTCATGATGCACAAGGGTGATGAGCTCACCAGCTTTTGGTGTGGGGAGGAGTAGTGAGAATGAATACCAGAGGGGGACTGAGAAGGGCATTCCTGCAAGGTACTACTATATTCAGGGAAGGGGAAGACAGAAGGGGAGAGAAATGAGTAGATCACTGTGAGAAATAAGATGTGGGGCTGCCAGCACCATGATCACTACCTGACCCTATTGTCCTGGCCAACATTCCTCTTCCCATAAAATCAGTTCATGCAATTGTCCAAGGCTGTGTGTGGGTATTCATGTGTGAATTGGCTGCCACTACACATTCAGTCACTTCACTACCAGTCTAGCATTGCTTGTAAATCACTTTGGGATACAATGTGTATGAAAGCACTATATAAATACTGATTCTTCTTATTATTATTTCCTATGGATAAAGAAGAGAAGACAAGACAGCGTATTTCTGATTTCCAAGAAAGCATGAATGCTGGCATTGGACCACAAAAGAACTTTGCTACAAACAAGTAGTGGATCTATGGAGTGGTGAAGCGTGCGGCTGTAACCCGCCCCCCCCCGTAGTAAAGTACTCATTTGCTGCTGCTGCATTTCACTTTGTTGAAGAAGTCTGATTTATTGACTGTATAAATGTTTACATTCAAAAATATGGATTACATTTGTAGTTTCAGCCAAAAACATACTAGAAAAGCATAATAGCATACAATATAAAGGTTTCATAAAAATGTTAAAAAGTGCATATCAAGTATGCACACACTCCCAGCACCCCACCCCCATTGTAGCATCCTGGATCCACTTTAACCACTAGACCACCAGGTTATTCAAGATGTGTATTGCACTGTGGTTTGCTACAGAGAAAGTTGGTTGGATTAAAACACAGTTTCGGCATGTTAAAGTAAACAAAATGAACAGAACCATAACCTAACACACGTATTGATCTAAATAATGCACATGGTTTTGATCATTTTGGTGAAACAATTCTATACAAAGGGAAAAAAGAACTAGTTAGCACTATAGAGAGTCATATAGCTCTCTTACTTTGGCTCCTATGATGCCATCTCTTAACACATTTGGCGGCCATTTTAAGAAGCAGGTAAGGCAGTTTTTTTGAAATTGGAAGGCTGATTTTACATTTTTCAAATGCTTTGGAACCACATTTAGGTAACTTATGTAAATGTAGTTTTGGCATTAATGAATTCAGCAGCCATTTCTTTAGTCCTGTTTGAGGTCATATTTTTGAATAGTTTGTTGTCAAAATGTTGTTTAGGTATCCTTTAAACTGAACAGCATTGCTTTACAATGTGCACAGTTAAAAATACCAGACAGTGCCATAAAGCACAAGTATGAGGCTTTGACCCTTACAATGTTGGTGAATTTCACAATAAAAGATGCATTGACAGGGAATGCTTGCAGTGTGGCACCTAAGCCATAGAGACAAAACTGATGCCACTTTTAAATGAACATGTGACCTCTCCAGTCACCTGGTGAAAATGGCAAAATAAGGATGTCACCATGAGAAAGGAGGGGGAAAGTAGCACATTCAAAGCAAATGAGAATGCGAAAGAAGACTGGAGTCATCGGCGACCTAATAAAAGAACTGCAGGAAGAGCTGGAGCCATATGCGAAGCACTTAGCAAATGCAAAGTGGCAGTCACAACAATTTGATGCTATTAGAACAAATTTACCAAATAACTGGGTAATTTTCTGTCTGGACTTTGGAGAAAACTGTAATTGTCACTACCAAGAGGAAGCTCAGAGTGCACATTGGGCATACAACCAAGCTACAATTCACCCAGGTGTGGCTTATTATAGATGCCCTAAACAAAACTGTGGCATAAACATGCATAGCGCACTTATTTGTATTACTGATGACCAAAAGCATGACTTCCATGCTGTTCACCACTTCACAAATATGGCAACCAAATATCTGAAAGAACAGGGGGTTGCCATGGTTAAGTAAATTCATTTTTCTGATGGGGCACCAACACAGTACAAGAGCAAGGGTAACTTTGTCAATGCATCATTTGGTGTGGTGGATTGTGGTGTCTCCATTGAAAAACACTTCTTTGACAGTCGGCATGGGAAAGGACCATGTGATGGAGAAGTGGGCGTCTTGAAAAACAGTGCATTCCTGGCTATAAAATCACAAAAAGCTATCATTTACAGTGCCTTTGAATTGTACCAATATGGCAAAAAATACCTTACATGTCCCAAAAATGAGGAGAATCATGTATACATGACATACAGTTTCTTTTTCATCAAGGAGGGCAAAATAAACAGGCAAAGACTTACTTGAACAAAGGTGAAAACATTGGCAAACACAGGATTGGTACACTGTGTAAAAGGAATAGATCCACACATCATATCTGTTAAAGAGAGAAGCTGCTTCTGCCGACCATGTGTTACAAGTGAAGGACAGTGCCCTAATGTATTATTCACAGGAGATTGGAGAATCTTTTCTTTGAAATATGGGATAGAGGTAACTCCACCACCTTTGACACAGTCTCCAACGCCATCAACAACAGCACTACAGTTAAGGTTGATATCAACAACAACAACATGGTCTCCAGCTCCACCACAGTCAAGGTCTCCATCTTCACCACCACCATCACCAGCTTCAATGCATGAAAGGTCTCCTTCTACACCACTACCAGCATCAGTGCAGGACAGGTCTTCTTCTCCACCACCAGCATCAGTGGAGGAAAGGTCTCCCTTTATACCACCAGCAACACCGCCGGAATGGTCTACTTCTCCACCACAACCAGATTCACTGCAAGAAAGGTCTACTTCTCCACCACCACCGGCAGCATCAACAGAGGCAAGGTCTCCATCTCCACCACCACCAGCATCATCACCTCAGGCCATGTCTCCATCTCCACCACCACCACCAGTGCTGCAGGCAAGGTCTCCATCACTACCATCAGCAAGGTCTCCACCATCAAAGGACACATCACCCTCAATGTAAGTATACATGTGATTAACATTTTGTTGTAGCCACCTACTGGCCTCAGCACCTTATCCATACAGTTTCTGGTGTGTAAGACAGCACACAATACTAAAGTAATAATGTGACTTACTGGAGGAGATGGGTGTTTTAATCCCTGGATACATGTTCATGCATGCATTCATGTGTGTGCTACTGCATGTACACAATGAGAATAAAACCTCCTTCATGCCAAATACCTGAACATATTACCCATATCCACTATGGTGGCAGTTAATTTGGGAGTCACTTACAAGCCATTTGAATGTCCTTATGCAGTGTCTTGCCATTGGATGAATTCTAGCTATTTAGATTATTGAATAGGGAATAGGGTATACGATTCCCCATTATTCCCCCCCCCCCAAAGATTTCGGGTGTCTTGACAATCAAAATGCTCAAGTGGATGATTTATTCATTTTATACTTTTTGTAGTGCTCTCCAGGAAGGTGATTTTATGGCTGTCCTGTTCCAGACTGGGTGAAAGAATATGGCCTACATATTCTTGGCAGAGGTTGTTTCATCCACGGATGAGGAAGTAACTGTAAAATATTTGGTCAAGAACAGAAACTGTATTTACCAGTGTCCACATGAAGACTTGGCCGAATACTCTACCCAGCCAATCACAGACATTGTTTTCAAATTTACTGAACCTTCACAGACAAAGTACGGTAAAGAATTGTACTTTGCTCCAGATGAATTTGACAAAATAAGAAATGCCTTTGCTGACCTTCAAGTTCTTTTTAAATGATTTTCCCAAAACCCTTAGCTGTGCCTTGTGCCTAAAACCTGACAGTCATTTTATCACAGCAATATTCTCATGGTTATTGTTATTCACTTAGTACACTGGATTCCATCACTTTTTTTCTGGGTTTGGGACCAGCTGGTATGAGAATGGATGAGACATACCAGGCATGATTAAATACCTTGTACATAGTGTAATCAAGTGTAAATATATATTTTTTTAAAGTAGCTTAATTGTCTGTGTGTGTCAGTATGACATTGTTTTATAAAGAAGTACTAGTTAGCAGTAATGTGTATGGTGAGACAGTATCACTGTGATATTGTGGTGTCCCTGTAACATACGTTAACTCTGAAAAAAAACTGTTCAAAATAAAATGTATTTTTTTAACCAGGAGATGCAGAGTTGGCTGGCTTAAATACTAACGTGTAGAAAACTGCACAGCATGGTTGTTCAGGACTATCAGAAATATTCAGGTCACAACTAAACTGTTACATTACAACGTTTAGCATACAATGATGTTCTGTGATAGATGGTTGTGTAAGACCACTCCCAGAATGAATAACAAAGAAACAATGAAAGATCCATACTACAGCCCATAAATAGAAGCATAAATCATGGTATTATAAAAAAATTATTTTATTTATATAACCATAAATTAAACAAGTAGGACACTATGTTACCAACGTAAGAGTTTTCATATTCAAACTTTCAATACATTTTTCCTTAACTTATACTTCATGAACAATCTTTATATTTGGGATATCAACAGTAACATATGTATGCATCGTAACAGAGACATAGTCATGAGAACAAAACAGATGTTTTTTTTTGCCTAGATAGTCACACTAGGTCTCTCCAGTAGCAGATTTTTGCCCGTATACAATATGACAACAATAAACAATGTTAGCAGGTCATTACCATTATCATTATATATAAGGCGTGTCAAGACCAAACATAAGAAAGGGGGGATATCATTACATTACAAATAATTGTACCCACGGTTATGGCAGCAAAGCCTTATATATTCCAATACTTTGGATTAAGAAAACTTAAAAGGGCCACCCAAGGTTATCAAATAATAAACTTTACTCTAAGCCCCAAAAAACCTTAACACACTGTTTCTCATATTAAAGTTAACATAAATCCTTTTTAACAATTACATATTCATCATTTCTTCCTCTGATAATGTCAGTGATTCCGCACCATCAGTCTCAATTTGCACATATTGTAATCTTATGAAAGCAGCCGCTTGATCAATAGCGAAAAAGATGTGTCGATTCCTTTATATTTAATCCATAGCTTTGCTGGAGCCAATAATTGAAATTCAGTTCCCATTTCTAGGAGCTCCTGTCTGTAGCCCCAAAATCTCCTCCTCTGTTGTGTGGCAAAAGAATAATCTGGAAAGGCAGAGAATTTGTAGGATTTATAAATAAGAGAATCTTTAATCCAGGAGATTTGCATTATTAAGTCCTGATCAGTCTCAAAAGCCGTGTTACAAAGATCATTGATTTATTTTCCATATCTGCATGTGGAGGGGCACCTCTTTTTGCAAGTATTCTATATGCACAAGATATAAAGGGGAGGTTTTCTTCAGGTAGCTCAAAAACGTTTATGAAGATATCTTTAACAAAATCCCTGGTATTTTGAAAATCCTTGTCCAGCAAGGGGGGCAAACCCAACAACCTTAAATTTCTGTACTTCTGCTGGTTTTCTAATATCTCTGTTTTGCATGATAACATGAACTTATCCTTTTTTAACTTAGGTGTTGTTGCCTCCACCCTTTTACTTTATTTTAGGTTTTTTCCACTTTTTTCTTGGTTTGCTCGACGTCCTATGCTACCTCTTCTATTTTGTCCAGGTATTTCTTGATGTCTTTCTTCAGAAAGTTAACTTTCTCTGAGAGTGCATTGAACTTCCTATGAAAAGTCTCAACTCATCCAAGCAATTTTTCCAAGATCTCCCCAATGGAGTCTATTGTGTGTTTCTTCCCAACTGAAGGCTCCATCAGCTTGGCATCATTCACAGTTGTAACTGGCGACATGTCAGGCCTCTGTTGTTTAGTCCCATAAGGAGAAAAGAGAGGAGTAGGCAAATTTTGTTTTAATGATGAAGTTGTATCTGCTTTAGAAACAGTAATGCCCAGGGACATGGGTTCATTGGAATGTTCTGTGCTATCTGTCTTTTCTGAAAAAACCTGCACTGGTTGTCTTGCATGCAGGCAATCAGCATTTGCCTCTCAAAGCCAGGGCTCTCTCCCCTGGCTCATTGAATGCCTTCCTTGCTGAATTCCACTCTGAAGAATTTTTCTAGCAGTTTGATCCTGGGAGATGTAGATTCTTCTGATGATGTGGAGGATATTGCTTTTCATTTATCAGCTATAAGTTTTAAGCCAGAAAATATCACTTAAATCAGAACTTTTGGTTTTTTGAAAAACAAATGCAAGCTTGGAGTTCATCGAGAAAGCTGCTCACTGTGGCCATGTTAACTCTGCCCCCTCTTGAGTACGAATTTTTTAATTTATTTATTTTGCCACTTATGCCTTCCTCTGTGAAAATGATATCTGTTCCTGTGTTGTTGGGGTCATCCTCTAGGTATATTGTGCTTATTGAGAATACAGATCAAAAATAGGAATTTAATTTGTTTGCCATGGCCTCTGATTCATAATAAAGTATAACTCAGAGTTAGATTTTTATAGTAAATTCACATAGAATTGTTTCATGTTATCTTTGTTAACAGAAGTAGCAATCATATTCTCCATTCGCTGTTTATTTTTTCTGATCTTAGTTTTGCATTGCTTTTGTGGTGTTTTGTATTTTTCCCATATAACATTTGATCCTGTAGATTTTCACTTGGTATATACTTTATGCCTTTGCTTTATTAGTTTCCTTAATGAAATGGTGAGCCATTTTGGTTTGTTGCCTCTGCAGTTATATTTTTTACCTTCTTTATGTGCATGTCACATATTTTGAACATCTCCCCAAGGCAAGCAATAGTAAAATTATCTTATAAACAGACGATGCTGTTATACTCAGCAGCCACCCACATCTTGAGACCCTTCAAACTGAGCTGCAGACTGCCTTCCAATCACTGGAGAATTGGTTCAGCTCTCATAAGTTGCTGTTAAACTACAAAAAAAAAAAAAATCTCCTATCAAGCCCACAGTTAAAGAGAGTTACTCCACCTTAACAATCACCAATAACAATTCTGACTCCTTGGAGCAAGTGAGTGCACACCTTCAAATACCTAGGTGTCACAATAGATGACACCCTTTCATATGTGCAGCACATAGACATGGTGGTAAAGGCAATGAACATGAGACATGGAGTCCTCTACAGGCACAGGAAAAGCCTACCACCCAACACCCTATGGATCTCTGTCTCCAGCTCCATACTATCCATAATTGATAATGACCTGATAGTTTATAGTGCTGCCACAGACAGCCCTCAGGAAAGTAGTCAGTGCTCTAAACAAGGCATGCAGACATACTCAGCGTGAACCACTACAAGCATACTTGCACCCTCTATGATCACTCTAACCTGCTCTCCTTAAGGGTAGGACCAGATTCCAAACATGCCTTCTAAGAAGGAAAGCAATGTTGGGACAAGCCCCACCTTGCATCACCAACATGTTAGCATACACCAACTTCAAGTATATTACTTGAGGCAAGTAACCCGCTAAGTGTCATTTTTCATAGGACAGTACAGATTCAATGGCTCTTCTCCCACTGAGCCCCTCTGTGGCTAAACGAGCTCCCAGCTACCTTGCTAAATATTTTGAATCTCAGAACCTTCAAATCTGAATTAAAGTAGTATCTGTTAAACAGGAGTGTCTGTGAGTGCCACTTCTGATTTTAGAGGTTCCTCCATGAGCACCTCGCCACCTTCTACCCGTGGTTTCCCCCAATGGTCTCTTAACATACTCCTCCACCTTGCTATGCCCCATTACCTTTTACCAGTTCAGCCCCCAACCCCATCCAGCCTTTGTCCTGTGCTGACTAGTGCAGATCCTCGATGAAGCATAGTTCAACTTTTTTTCTCTATCTCCTCCCTCCCCTCTTTCTATCTCTCTCTCTCTCTCTCTCTCCCTCCCTCTCCCTGTCTCTCTCTCTCCTTATATCTATCTCCCTCTCTCTCTCTCGCTCTCTCTGTCTCTGTCTCTTTCTCTCTCTCTACTGCCTCTATTCCCCCTCACCCCCCCACACCCTCTCCCATGCTCCTTGGCTTATTCTCTCCCTTCCTTGACTTTGCCTACTCCAACAGTTCCTCAGGTCTTAACTCCCTGATAACCACCCAGATACTACCCTAGTCCCAATCGAGCCAGGTCAGCTCATACTTTCCAGATACTTGACTGCTCCTCACCCTCTGATGCTATTGCAGACAAGGCCCAAGTGGCTGCACTGTGAGTCTATTTTAAGCTTAATACCAAGTCAATATGTTCTATAAATGCACTATTTATTTATTCTCCCTGTAATCAAAGTGCCCTTACTTGCCAATTGTATTGTAAATGAGGTAAAATTATGCCTGTAACCTTAGGTCTGTAATGTTTCTAACTGACTTGACGGAACACTTAAATCAAAATACCATCACTTTGTCATTTTATTTCTTAGTGCTGTAATATACCTGTAACCTTATGTCTGTAATGTTTGTTCACTGTTTTTGACGTGGAACCTTCATAAAAGAGCTTGTGCTCAAAGGTGTTATCTGAATTATCAAATAAATAAATAATATGTTCCATTTAATGAAGTCCACATTTCAGAAGCATTTTTGTTTTGTAGTATTTCCTCCTAGGTTAATTTTTTCAAGGTCTGCACTAATTTGGGCTTTGTTAGCTGTTGTAAAGTTACAAATAACCCGACATCCCTTTGTTATTGGGTTGTTTTCTTGTAGTGAAAATCTTGTACTGTTGTGATCACTAGTTCCTAAAGGTTCTGTAACTTTACAGCATGCAATATTTATTTCATTTGAGGCTAGGACAACGTCTAGTATTTTATCTCCTCTAGTGGGATCTTTAACATATTGAATGAGTCCTGTTTCACTGTCTGGTAAACAAAGAAAAAAGCCACAAACCAGCCCGGTAACCAGTGCACTCAAACGAGCTGCCAGCTTGGAGTTAATTGATGAACACAAAAGAGAAAGCGTGCACTCACACCAAACAAGCAGCTCAGAGCTCTAAATATAATCCAAAGCTTGCGGGTTGTTATAATTCATATCCCCAAAATTCAGATCTCCCACTAATGCTATTCTGCCTAGTTCATAAGCTTTTTCAAGCTCTTCATTTATCTGTTTAGTGATTTTGTTATTCATTCCAGGGGGTCTGTAACATACTCCAACGATTATATTTGTCTTTTTCTTCATTGTCTATTCTGATCCATATTGACTCGTTAGTGCTACCTTCCATTTTTATTTTGTCAGAAAATAGTTGTAGATTTCAGTTTGTTTGATATATATGCTGTTACCCCACCTTTCCTCCTCTCCGTCCTGTCTAGGTGGTACAGTACATAACCAGGAATTTCTCTTCCCCATTCTCCATCCCCCATCCACCAAGTCTCATTTATTAAGACCATGTCAATTTTATTTTATGGGTCTAGGATTGCTTCAAGTACCTCCTTTTTATTGTGAAGGCTTCTAGCATTGGTTAGGTAGCAATTAATCCCCTCTGTTCTCTTTGTTTTTTTTATCACTGTTCCATATAGTCTTGGTATTCACTTTTTGTGTGTCCTCCTTTCCGTGCCCCTCCCCCCAACCAGGAATCAGTTTAAATGTTCAGTTACTGCATTTTTTATCATCATGGCTTAAGTATGTGCATGCCTGCTCCATTTAGGTACAGGCCATCTTTGGCATAGAGGTTCTTTTTTTTGATAGAAAGTCTCCCAAGTGTCAATGAAGGTCAGTTTTTCCCCTACACACCTATTCTGAAGGTGGGCATTTATCCATTGGATCGTGTGTTTTTTTTCTTAGTGGCAATTCAATTTTGGCAGAATCCCTGATATTATTGGGTTTTGTCCCTTATTTTTAACTATAGTGCAGAGTTCCATGATGTAAATTACAATCTCCTTCTCATGGCCTATGCACAGGGTATCAGCTTCTCTGAATGGTTTTGGGGTGGGGGGATGGGGAAGAGGGGGCATAAAGGGGTTAACTGTTGGGTGATGTTCTGTTCTTTGAACTCTGTTTTTCTTAGCTACAGGTTCTTCTATTTGCTTTGGAATGTTTATGACAGGTTTGGATCTGTTAACCGAAAGGGGTGGGTGGAAGAGGTTGCTGTGTTTAGGAAGGGGGACAGAATTGTATGGTTAACACCCAGGTAAAAGGAGATGCACCTGCAGCTGATGGCTTGCTTGATGGTCACTTAATGCTGCAAGACAGAGATTAATATGATTAGCTGGAATGTAAGTGGCTTTAATTAGCCAATTGAGAGGAAAAAGGTAATTACTTATCTAAAGAGACTGAAACCACATATAGATTTCCTTCAAGAAACAAGGCTGTCTGCCCTGGAGACTGCAGAACTGAAAAGAGGGAGGGGTGGGGGAGGAGTTGCACAGTACTGCTACCTCAAAAAAAAGAGGAGCACTGATACTAATGCACAGGGATCTAGGATGGTCTATCTGAAAATTCAGGTCGGACATGGAAGGGCGGTGGGTATGGCACTGGTTTACACACTGAACTGACAAGCTGTCCTAGGTAATCTGTATGCACCTAATGTTGACAACCCTGCATTTTTTCATTTGCTTAACCAGGAGCTGATGGAACTGAATGCAATCATTCACCTATGCTTGTGGGTGGGGACTTCAATCTGACCCTAAATGCTCAGATGGACCAGAGTGTGGGGGGGGGATCCTGAAACTTCTCTCCAGAGCAGTGAAAGCGGTCAATACATTTATGCAAAACCACCTCCTGCTTGATGCCTGGAGGGCCCATCACCCTGGGGTGAGAGATTTCACTTGCTTCTCTACCCCCCCCCATGGCTCATCCAGCAGAATTGATATCTGGCTTATCTCCCAGGGCAATACTACCACACCTCATGCAAACCTCCATTCACCCTACTATCATTTCTGATCATGCACCTCTAGAGCTTAGATTGTTATGAGGACCTCCTCAAGTTAAATCCTTGTCCTGGAAGTTGGATCCATTGCTACTGGAGGATAAAGGTTCATTGATTGGTGCACAAGCCACCACAAAGTACTGGGAGACAAACGATAATGGTGAGGTCTTGGACTCCACGTTATGGGAAGCCTTTAAAATGATTATGTGGGGGAAAATAATTACATATGCACCCCATAGGCAAAGGAAGTGGAAAGAAGAGCAGGGTTGTTGGAAGAAGAGCTAAAAAGTCTGCAAAAGCAATATACTGTAAATTAATTGGTTCTTCTGCTCCCCTGCCAATATTCTAGCTCAGCTCATTAGCACTAGCACCAAATTAATGATCTCCTTTCTAGAAAGGTTGAGTTCGCGCCATGGAGGCTTCACCATTCCTTTTGGGAGGGAGGGGAGAAATCTAACAAATGGCTCACCTACAGACTAAAGTGCCAACAAGCCACCAGAGCAATTGTGGGCTTGAAGAATTCCATCAACTCCCTCAAAACCAAACAGGAGGACATAAATGCAGTAATCAAATGCTTTTAAAAAGAGCTGTATGCGTCTCTTTCACCACTTACACCTACTGCCATTAGAGCCTTCCTGTCAACCCTCCCCATCCCTACCATCCCCTTGGCACAAACAGCTGCCCTAGATGTGCTGATTTCCTGCAACAACGAGATCCATAAGGCGATCAAAGCCATGAACTCTTATAGAGCCCCGGGGGATGGCTTTTTAACTAACTTCCATCAGGCTCTCGAGGAAGAGGCTGGTAACTTCCACCTAAGAGCTTTACAGGACTCCCTTACAAATTAAAGCATGCCCCAGTTAATGTAGGAGGCAGTTATTACTATTCTTCCTCAAAAGGGCAAGGATTCAATGTCCTAAAGCAGCTGTCACCCCATGTCCCTTATCAACTTTGATACCAAAATTTGTTGGAGGTGTTGACAACCAGGCTAGAATCAGCATTCCCTGATCTGATCCATCTCTGTCAGGCAGGCTTTATCAAGGGTAGAACCAGCTTAGACCATATTAGGGCCTAAGTCTTGCTCATCCACCAAGCACAAAATTGTCCATCTCCAGTCAGGGCCCTTGATGTTGATTTTGAGAAGGCCTTCAGCTTGGTTGAATGGACATATCTCCTCAAAACCCTGGAGATGATGGGTATGGGCCCTACCTTAAGCACCTGGGTGTACCTTCTGTAAGCATCTCCATTAGCTGCAGTACTTATGAATGGAGTTAAATCTTCCCCCTTTGACTTGCAGAAGGGCACTCATCATGGCTGTCCCCTTACCTACCCTTCTTTTCATCCTCACTATCAAACCTTTAGCTACTGTATCACCATTCAGGAGGACATAAGCATCCGAGGGGTAAGGGTCAGAGACATTTGTATATGCTGATGATCTTCTGATCACAGTGGAAAATGCTCCCCAGGCAGTGCAATAGGTCCTTCCCCTCCTGAAGGACTTTTCTCTAGCCTCTGGCCTAAGAATCAATCCATCAAAGACAGAGGTTATGCCCCTCAATAAGAAGTGCTGTGCTGATCACTTCATGTCACTGGCCCTCAAATGGGCACCAGAGGGCATCACATACTTGGGGGTTAAACTCCATCCCAACCTTAACAAACTGGCACCTCTTAATTTTCAGCCATTGATTGCATCCACCAATTTGGAGCTGAAAAGAAGGAAAATGTTGTACCCATCCCTAGCTGGGACAATTGATGCCATTAAACTTATTGTAGCCCTCAAGTTTCTGCATCTCCTCGCCCACATCCCTATCAAAACACCCTCCAGGTGGTTTCAGAAATTGGACATATTTATAGGCCAATTTCTTTGGGAGGGCACCCCACCCCCTCAGACACAGTCACCTTAAACTCAGACATCACTGGAATGAGGGGGTTGGACACTGCTGTGCTTCCTGGACTATCACATGGCCTTCATCACAGCGTGAATGGTTTGGTGGTTCTCCTGCACTCAATGCTCAATCCCCTGTTTGGCTCCATCTAGAAACTGTTGTCATGCAGGAAGCTTCTCCTGAGGTGTTACTTTACTCTGGGTCCCGTCCCTGCTTGGGACTTACTCCTCCAATGAAAGTCTCAAGAACATATGAGGAGAAGACACATAAGAGGTTAGGTGAATCCCTGAATCCCTGATCATATGCCCCTCTATGGCACAACCCCCTAATAAAAATTGGTTGAGCAACAGTTCACTGGAAGTTTTTGGATTTGCAGAGTATCAAGTTGGTTCAAGATCTGCTAGTTCCCAGGTCCCTTACCATAAATTCCTTTGCTTCCATCCAAACTTCATACCGTACCAGTTCATACCGTATTCCCCAAAGGGACTTTTGGAGATACTTACAGATAAGGGACATTTACTATGATGCTAAAGGTCATCTGTGGTCATCACTCCTATCCTTCATCCTTGTACACTCCATCTCTGTGTAAATGGGGCAATCTTCCTAAGGGTAGATCTAGCAGCATATACTGTACAGCAATGAACTGTCAAATAAAAGTCAGTGTGCACACCATACTTGAATGTAGTAAACACTCCAACACTGGAAAAATTTGAAAAACGCTGTGCCGTTTATTGCAGGTATAACTCAGTGGAAGCCTTAGCAGCAAAACAGAATAATCAACAAAAGTCCCCAGCACTTCAAATCTAACCAATTCTTCCTCTGGGCCCTAAGGGATGTCTTTCCTGATCCTTTCCTAAAGGTCAAAAAACAAGGGGAACAAGAAATGAACCTTGTCATCTCAGATAAGCAGTGACCTCACTGTTGAGAAAGGATTCAAAGGGCATTTAGAGATGGCAGAAGCAGGCTGATTAAAAATAAGACCCCTCTGAGGTGGTACTGAACTCCCCATATCCTCAAACAGAAGGAACTCATGAGTCATGACAGATGCTGGTAATGCACTTTGCCTGCAGCCCAACCTTACCAAATTTTATGGAACTGTCCACTCAAACAACCCTTCTGTAGGAGAGTTATAGATACAGTATATGCCAAGGGGGCCTGGGGAATGCGATACAGGAAGATGCACCATTATTGCTCCTGGGTTGCGGCCCTCTCCACCCCAGGGCTCTGTGGGTCACTGCAGTTGAAACAACTGCCACAAGGAGCCTTCTGAATAATGGGGGACAGGACAAATGTCCATTTGTGACTGAGTGGCTTTTAGCTGTTGGACAGCTTGTCTCATTTGAAAAAAATGTTTAAATTTCCTTCCAGCTACCTAGAAAAATTCTACAGTTGCTGGTCCCCCCTTCCTGAATTCCAAATGATGCCATAATGCATTTAGTGTCTTAGCTTACTGGGAGGCAATTATATACCGTCCCTCCACTAATCCCTCTGTGTTGTTTATCAATATAGAATCTGACCCCCAAAACATAGACCTTGATGGCAGATAAGGACCACTGGGCCCACCCAGTCTGCCCATTTCCCTACCAATTGAATAAGCTGCAGATCCTATTTAACCAACAGCCTACCTTCTCCTACCCCCCACTATAATTGCCTTATGTCTGTCCCATGCATTTTGAACTCCGCCACTGTTTTTGACCCAACAACCTCCTCAGGGAGGCCATTCCATGTGCCCACCACCCTCTCTATGAAAAAATACTTTCTCACGTTGCCCCTGAGTCATTCCCTATCTATCTTCAATTTGTGTCCCCTTGTTCTTGCACATCTCTTTTTCTGAAAGATGCTACCTTCTTGGACTTTGTTGATTCCCTTGAGGTACTTGAAAGTTTCTATCATGTACCCCGCTCCCTCCTTTCCTCAAGGGTATACATATTGAGCTTCTTTAGTCTCTCTTTGTATGGTTTCTGGTGCAGACCCTGCACCATTTGAGTGCCCTCCTCTGGACTGCCTCCATCTTGTCTATGTCCTTGTGGAGATGGGGTCTCCAGAACTGCACACAGTACTCCAGATGGGGTCTCACCAACCATCTGTACAGCGGGATGACAACTTCCTCTTTTCTAGTGGTGATGCCTCTACCTACACATCCCAGTATCTCCTCAGCCCTCCTTATTGCCTTCTCACATTGCCTGCCTACCTTTAGGTCATCTGATATGACCACCCTCAGGTCCCTTTCCATTTTTGTTGTTGTTAGTACCCTCTCCCCCAATTGTGTACTCTTCCCTTGGGGTTTTGTTTCCCAGGTGCATTACTTTGCACTTCTTTGCATTGAATCTAAGCTGCCATATGTTTGATCATTCCTCTAACCTTGCCAAGTCCCTGCTCATCTTTTCCACCCCCCCATGTATCAACCCTGTTGCAGATCTTTGTGTTATCTGCAAAGAGGCATACTTTTCCTACCAGTCCCTCTGCAATGTCACTTATAAAGACATTAAAGAGGACCGTTCCCAGTACTGAACACTGCGGTACCCCGCTAGTAACCTCCCTTTCTTCAGAGTTGACTCTGTTTACTATTACCTTCTACATCCAGTTGTCCAGCCAATTGTTTACCCAGACTACAACCCTGGGACCCACTCCCAGGCTGGCTAACTTGTTTATTAATCTTTTATGTGGGACTGTGTCAAATGCCTTGCTAAAGTCTAGGTAGGCCATGTCCACAGTCCTTCCCTATACCTGGATCTATACTTGGAAAGGTAGATGGATAGAAGGTGTAAGCCCATTTATGTCCATCTCCCCAAACTGGAGTAATTTATTCCCTAATACCATCTAAAAGGTTTTTATCTAACCTGACCTTAAAGGTTTGAAATGATGGGGCTTAGACAATTTCATTTGGTAATGCATTTCACACCGGAATGACTGTTTGTGTAAAATAATGTCTTCTTTGTTGTTTCTTTGAGAAAGTTAGCTTAAGCTGACATTTATGACTTCTCAAGCCAAAATCCCTGACTACTGGTGTAAGAGCGAGACTCTCCATTAAATCTGTATCTCTACTAATCCTTTACATCTGTAACAAATCTCCACTGACTCTGCTCTAACATACCTTCAAGTCTCTTGGCTTGCAGTTCAGTGCCTTTAACCACTAATCCATACTGGCTGCACACATATGGCTCACTTGTACTTCAATACAAACTGTATCTGAATACATCTGCATGTTTGTGGCATGCTTGTAGCCACTGTTACGCTTTTCAATTTTCTTCTGTCCCTCATCTCATTTTCACAGTTGAACTGTAGAACACATACCAATGGAAACACATGTTTTTCCCACCCTGAATACATAAACTTACCCACAAAACCACTTAATTACTTCAGTCTGGCCTGTACTCCTATTATTTTCTCTCTATAGTTTTGAATGCTTCCACACAAACAGACTTTAAGGTGCAAACACAAAAGTTGCAATAACTCACCGCCCACAGTCACATGGCCAGATCCACCCATGCACACTCACTGTAGTGGATATGGCCATGCTGCTACAAACAACCCACCAAGTATAGATATAAGTAAAAAGTTTCTTACTTGAGTACTAGGGAGCCAGAGGCAGGAGTCTTTTAGAGATGTTGAAATGAATGGAGTTATTTTCTGTTACTATTTTATATGTTATGATGGTGAGTTGGAGAATAATGAAGGCCACTGTTCTACTAACAAGGCCCTTGTTAGTCAAGCGGTGGCCTTCATTAATCTCCAACTCTCCATCAATAATGCACAAAATAGTAATTAAAAAATACCCTCATTCATTTCAGTCTCCTTTACCCTTTGTCATAGTGTGCCTGAGCATGGGGATGTGGAGGTCAGCTTCACTGGGGGGGGGGGGTTGAGGGCATAAGCCTGACTATAGTGATGCTCCAATAGTCTGTGCATACAATACTGCTCAACTGTGAATGTAAGGAACAGCTCTAGAATGTCTGTAACATCTCTAGAAGGTACAACTTATTTGGTTTGATTGAAACGTGATATGCAAATCAGGAAAAATTCAAATGTATAAGATTCATCTGTATATACCCCGGAACAGTGCATCAGATTTGGGTTTAAACCCACCCTGTTACTAATCAATTTTTTTCCTGGCTGAAATTCTAACCTCTCCCAAAAAAGAACTTTGTCCCTATTTTTGTCATTGACTATATTCAATACCCATCCACTATGGGTCATGAAGCCACCCAAAGGTGAAGAAACGTAAAAAACATATCAATATTTCAGTCCTTCCTCCTTACCCAATCCCCTTGTAAAAAAAATTATTTACTTTTACTTACCCAGCCATAGGGCCAGAACCTGCAGCCTGGCATAGTGTGCCACCGCACAGTTTTCAGTCCACTCCCTCTCTCTCCTTCACCAGAAGCTGGATGCTAGAACAGACCATCACAGGTCCCCAATATGATCCACAACCAAGTCACCTCACCATCCAAACCCACCCAACCTGGGTTGCTTGCTTCTTGTTTGGTTGCTGCTGTGGTTGCTGCAGAACTACACTGATCAAGGCATATGAAGGCTGCCCACACTGCTGTTGCCACTGCTGCTAAGCCTAGCTTGCTGCTGTGGGGGTCTGTGCTGTTTTTTTTTTTGCAAGGCAAGCCTAGTAGAGTAAGTAGGTAGCCCAGTCTTGAGTTAACTTCTAGCTCATCCTCTGCCCCTTCACCCACCAAGGGAGATGGAGACTCACTAAGAGTAGAACAACAAAAATATGCAGCCTCAACATTGTTATTGAAAGTTCAGTTCTCACTGACTCCTCCAAGCTGTAGTGTGCAGTCTGTCTACTCTGTGATGGGAAAGACAGTGTCGCAATTGCAAGGCTCATGCACTCTTTCTTGGCTGGAGCTCATCCACATCACATGTGATTGTGCCACCGGTAATAGGTCGAGAGAGTGGACAACACAGTACAGACATAGTCGAGCCTGGACAGTACCTGCAGTGTGAGCACACACAGGCCAGATGGGCACTTATTGTGCAAAAGATTAAATCCAAATTTAAAGCCATTATTGCCACACCATAAGAACAACCTAGACACAAATACGGGGGGCAACTGCCACCCTCTGCCATACCTAAATGGCACCACTGCTTAATGGTAGAAATTCATTCTCAGGTGCAAATGCAATGGTTTTCACTTTGTTCTGATGTACTGTATCTCCATGTTTCATGATGTGTCCTGATAAATTCTCACTTAAACCACTATTACATAACTGCAGATTGTTAACAAATAGACAGAATAGTGTGATTGCTTGTAATATACTAATGGTTTGCTTATATCTTTTTTTTTTCAGTGTAACAATAACGGAGAGCTTAGGACCTGCCTGAAATTAACCACAATTGTTCAGCTAAGATTGCTGTGTGGATTGCTCCCTAAAATGCCAATGTAAAGTAAAGTACTGAAGATTTAAATTCATTAAGAATCCTATGTGATGAACAGAAACCATTAGTAATGTATAGATAGCAGTGATATCACAAACGTGGTTGTTTTTTGTTATTGTTATTCTCTTCTGGCACAAATAGACAGTGATGATTGTTTTAAAAATACTTTTTTCATTTATTTGGTCTATTAAATATATGATGAACTGATGATGGAAATATAAAAATATTATAAAAAACTTGACAATATCACTGTAACTGGGAGATCAAAGTTTTTCAGTTTAACATAGATTTTTATGTTTTTTAGCCCTTAAATACTGGATAACTGCAAAAAGAATGAATGATGTAATGCATGGTGGTGTAACAATGATGTCACTGCACTGAATGAGTATTTAAGGGGTAGTCCTAAATCAGATCCCTGCCCTCTGATGAAGCCCTTATGTGGTGAAGTGCCAGGGCAGTCTGATTGAAGACAGACCTTATATCTGTCTTGTTCTATAATGGGAATATTCTCCAGAAAAAATTCTCGATTTAAAGCATGAAAATTTCATGGGTCTCCTTCATTGGAGTTTAAATGTTTAGACTCCTGGCTCTGGAGTGCTGGCACCCTTTTTTGTCTGACTTAATTAGGAGCGGGAGCCCTGGACTAGCACCCTGCCTGGCTGTAGAGCACAGCACATACTTCAGTTTGACCCACAGTGCCTCATCTCCTCCCTGTTTAGCCTTTAGTTCCATTGCTTTGATCCCTTTCCCTATGTAAAGAACTACTTATCCTCCTCTTTTAACCTCCTTATCCCTTCTGTAGATTGTGTATCCTGGAATGTTGACATCCCAGTCATGGTTCTTTGGGAACCAGGTTTCTGTGACTGCCATGATATCCAGGTATCACTCTTCCATTAAGGCCACTAGTTCAGGAAGTTTGTTACCCAGACTATGGTCATTGGTACTTACTGCCCTCCATTTTTTGATGGCCTTACCCCTTTTAGCCCTATCCCTGTACTTAATGTCTTTGTCTTTTTCTCCATTTACCTCTGCTCTGCCCCTATTGACCTCTCTACCTTGGTGTTAACCTTGCTAACTACCCTGTTTTCTGGGGAGGCTGGGAATTCCTGCTCTTTCAGTGCCTCCCCCCATGGCTAGTTTAAAAGCTTGCCAGTGAAGCATTTAAACCTATCACCTAGTATCCTAGGATCCTGGCCTGTGGTTATTTGTTTGAGTAGTTAGATTATGTTGTAAATAGTTAACTCAAGGTGTGCAAGATCCACCCTTTCCCTTCTCAACCGTTCCAATGTTTACCATCCTGTATTTTTGGGTATACTCAGCCTTATGTGTATATTTTGGAACATTAGTTGTTGCCCTAGTAGATTAGTGTGCAACTCTTATTTTCTGTCACCTGTCATAGTTCTTCAGTTCATTGTATGTACTCTGTAATGGCACCATATAGGGTTTACCTGTTTCTCTGCATGAAATTGTTTGATATATGGTGTGGTGGTTTTGGTTTTCAATAAAATGTTTAACTACAAAAAGATATCACTGTCAGTGCACCCAAGTGGGGAGAGGTGATGGGGTGTTACAGGGTTGGGGGAAAGGGACCTATTTTTGTATCTATTAGAACTAGGGAAGAGGAGGGTGGGATGTGTGCTATATGGCTGGGGAAGTGTGGTTAATTTTATCTGTTGTGGCTGATGGGAGGATAGTGGAATGGAAAGCTACGTGAGCAGGAGGATGGAGGTTATTTTTATATCTAATGGGACTGAAGAGGAAGGATGGATGAGCACTAAAAGTATGAGTGGAAGGGTGTTTGTTTATTTGATTGACTGGAAGTGGGGGATTACTTTTTGATTTTTTAATGTGCCCTTATGAACTGTGAACCTATTTAAACCATGGCAAACTGCCTTATTTGATGTTTGCAAGGTCAGATTTTGGGAGGCATGCACATCACTTCTTAAATTTCCACTGGAATAGTAAAGCAATCAGAAAAACTCTGACAGCATGGTTATAATGCTCAAAAACAGTTGCTACATGCAGGAAATGTCTGACTTCAATGAATTGTGCTGATATAAGTCTTATGTCTTTTCAGTGTGTGTGAGTGTTATTTAGTTCATTGTAGTTTTGATTAGGTTTTTTAAGGTTAGCATTCTCATGGCTTTGAAAGCTTCAGAAAGCAGAACCTTCTGGCAAAGCAGATGCAGGCTGTATAATTTAATAGTCAAGAATCCACTTTCTACTCCAATTTGATAAGACACTGTCTCTATCTGAGCCATTAAGGCCCTGTCCACACTACACTGCTCCGGCCTGGTAATGGATATAATCCATTACAGCCGGGGAGCGGTGCAGTGTGTCCATTACGCGGTGTCCGTTATGGGACTAGTACAGCTGGTCCACACTAGGGGTGCCAGGGGACGTTTAGTGGCACCATTCCCAGGATGCAGCTCGCTGCACTATGGGCCCTCAGGAGACCATTACCACCGTCCACACTTCACCCGGTAATGTTGCAAGGTGTAACCAGTGTCATAACCATTGTTGAAATCACCTCATATGTGGTTTCAACAATGGTAACGAGAACACCTTCTGTAATGTTACAGGTGTAAATGCAAACAGTTGCGGTAACGGTTTGGGCACTCTATAACATTACAGTGGCATAGTGTGGACAGGGCCTTAGTGTCACTATCTGGCAACTCCTCAAACCCCACTCTGTTACAGTATATAAACTTTTTCTCATTACCAAATGAGACCCCTGCCTTCTGATGCCAGAACCCAATTGCTTGGGCTTTAAACATTCTGTAGGGTCTGTGGTGGGACTTGGAGATTAGCCCTACTCTCAGAGCCATGGTAGTTTTGTAACCCCCCAAACACTTCCAAAATAGAGCCTGTAATTATTTTAAACTTTCTTCTTATTCCATATCCCAATTTATGAACATATGAACATTTGAATCTGCCAGCAGAAACAGGCCACATGGTCTATCAAGTCTGCTCAGAGTGCAGCTAGCACCCTTACATTGCAGCTGCCCCAGCCTCCCCTCCCCCTTACAATTACCCTCCCCACCCTGTCCCAGCCCCTTTTAAAACTGCCCCACCATCTTACAGGCTACCACCTCCTCATGCAGAGTATTCCTCTTAGCCACAACCTCTCCATGAAAAAGTGTCTCATCATTTCCTCCTATATCTTCCTCCTCCAGCTGAAGACCATGCCTTCTGGTGTCCCTCCCTCCTCAACTTAAATACCCCTTTTGTACCTGTCTTGTTTATCACTTTATGTACTTAAGGTCTTGATCATATCCCCATTCCTTCTGTCCTTCAGGCGTACATATTTAACTTTCTTAGCCTGTTCTCATTGGGGTTTGTCCTCCAATCCTGGGATCATCTTAGTTGCTCCACTTCACCCTTCCAGTAACCTGACATCTTTCTTCAAATATGAGCACCAGTACTACATGCAGTACTCCAGGTGGTCTGACCAGTGACCTGTAAAGAGGCAGGATCACATCCCTTCTCCTGGAGGAGATTCATCTCACAATACACCCCAGCATCCTGTTGGCTTTAGCTGCTGCCTTGCTGCACTGTGCTGAGTTGTTCATATGCCCCGTTATAACCACCCCAGATTCTTTTCCTCCTTAGTGGTACCTTACTGAACCCTCCCAAATGGTAGCACCTCCCAGGTTCTTTTGTCTGCACGAAAGTGACCTTTACACTGAACCCCAACTGCCACATTTCTGACCACTCCTCCAGTTTTGTCAGATTGTTCTGCAACCCCTGCCACCCTACTATGTCATCCACCACTGCCCCCATCATGGTATCATCAGCTAACAGACTGATCTTATTCCTGATGCCATGTGAGATGTCTGTTATGAACACACCAAACAGCACCGGGCCCAGTACCGAGCACTGCAGTACCCCACTTGTCACAGCCTTTGGAGATGAGAGTTCCCCCACCACCACCACCACCCTTTGCTATCTCCCCTGCAGCCAGTTCTCAATCCAGATCACCATCTTTGTCCCCGCCACAACATATTTCAACTCCCCCCCCAACCTCCCATGAGGCACTGAATCAAAGCTCTTGTTGAAGTCCACATACAGGACATCCACTACATGGCCCTTGTCCATTTCCTTCATTACCCAGTCATAATAATCAACCAGGCTAGTCTGGCAGGATCGTCAGAGACAAACCCATGTTGCTGACCATCCTGGAGTCCACTGACTTCCAGAAGGTCACTAACTCTCTCAGGATTGTCTCCATTAGTTTTCCCACAAAGGATGTGAGGCTTACTAGTCTGTAATTGTCTGGTTCATCCTTTGGACCACTTTTGTGGAGGGGCACCACGTGAGCCATCCTCCATTCTTGTGGTATGCATCCTGTGTCCAGGGAGGTATTGAACAGATCTGCCAGTGGCCCCGCCAGGACCTCTGCCAGTTCTTCCGCACCCTGGGGTGTATGCCATTCAGGCCCCGGTGCCTTATCCACCCTCAGTACCTTATGACCTTCCAATAACCTGCCATCTGTGAACACCACATCTGTCATCTCCTCCCCCATTGCCCACCTTCCCTGAGGTAGTTGCCCAACCTTCTCCTTCATAAATACAGAACAGAAGTACAGTATTTATTTAGTGCTTCTGCCTGCTCCACCCTTTTCCAGCACCCCCAATCCTTCCTGGTTCTCACTATCTGGTCTTTGCAGCTCCTTCTCTCCCTTATGTACCTGAATAAGTCCTTTTCCCCTGGCACTGATGCCCTGTGCCAGTCTCAGATCTCTGGAAACCTTGTCTGCCTAACTACTCTGGTTACCTCTTTAGACCACTTCATGTACTCTTCCCTGTTGTCCTCATTCTCCCTCCTAGATTTCTGAAGCTCCTGAATACTGCTTTTTGCCCTCAGCTTTTCCAAGACCTCTGTGCTCAACCAGTTTGGTTTCTAGCCCTGCTCTTCTTGCTTTGTGTTTTGGTACAGGACCTAGTAGCCTCCACAATCCCAAGTTTATTTTCCATTTTGGCTTGCATCCAAGTGTACATAGAAACATAGAAATTGATGGCAGAATAAGGACTACTTGTCCCACTAGTCTGCCCAGTTCCCTACTGGGAGGGTTTTAAGCCCATGGTTCGGTGGGCAGGGCAACAACGTCCTCCCCATCGAGTTTAAAATGTCACAAACATCCTGGGCCTGTGAGAGATTCTTTCTCGGTGCAACCGAGGTGCTGCTCTCCTCCACCTATCTGGCTATTGCTCCTTTCCTTCATCTCTGCTGCTGCCCCTTCATTCCTATCTGACTGCCTTGCTGGTTTCACCTTGCCTTCTCTTCCTTCTGCAGCTTATGCTGCTTCGTTCTGTTGGCCCTTTGTTCATCAGCGTTTTGAGCATGCCTCTCTCTTTCTCTGATTACCCTATTCCTGCCATATTTTCCCCTCTTCTGCTGCCACTTATTGGCATCGCACCTGTTTGGACCTCCTCTATGTGTATTGTTCCCCTTTTTGTTGGTTTTCTCTCTCGCTGCTGTCAGTAGCTCACCGCCTCCCCATCTGCTGCTTTGGCCCTGCTCTTCCCTTCCTTAGGCCTCACTCAGTCTCCGTGCTTCTTTCACCACTCCTGGCTTCCTTTGCCAGTGCTTGTACAGTGCTCTCCCTAGGTGTCACTTTACTGACAGAGCCATTTTCCCTATCATCCTGGACCCATGCAGGTGATGGTTTATTTCGATCGGGAGCTGCGCGATTCTTTCCACATGTCTGACAGCCTGCCTTTACCCACTGCTAACTGGCTCACCCTCCATTCTTTGCTCTTGCTGTTGCTCTGTAGAAGTCTTACGTGCAGTGGCTCATTCTGTAGCACCCTGTGCTCTCCAGCATCAGGTGCAGCATCAGGTATGTTCAGCTGTTTCCTGGATTTCGACCACGCCTTTCCTGTACAAATTTCCTCTTCTCTCATGTCGTCGTTGTTTACTGCCCTTTGAATTTCTCTCCGATTCTGCTTCCATGCTTGCCTTCAAGGCCTGAAGATCGATACTGTCTGCTTGCATCAGCATGGGAGAGTTATGGGAGGATACCAACAGGACTTTGCAGTTTGTTTTAAACCCTTCTGCCATGATGATGGTACTAACCAGTTCTTGTAGTATTTCAAGTAGTGACCTCAACTGTACAGATTCTTCTCTGAAGTGCAGAAGGATGGGATAGATTTTGCTGACCACTGTGATAGTGTTTCTCGCTGAACTACAGCTATTGCAGTCTGAATGGCCCCCCCTTGCCTGGAATTACAGTTCAGAATTGGTGGGGACTGTCGGGTCCGAGTTAAACTTAGATTTCTTCTGGGGCTCTCTATAAGGTCTGATGGTGCGTTAGTAACCTCCTCTGCTGGAATTTTGGCTGGGGTCATGCTTTTGCTACTTTTGGAACTTGTGCTGCTATGGTATGGCCTTCTACCCTACTTGGGAGCTTGGCTATTCCTTCCATCCCTGCCCATCTGAAGGCCGCCTTGCTCCCTGTTTTATATTTTGCTGCGTTTTGGTTTTGTCTCTTTGGGGGCTTTGTTTCTAGGCTCCTAGCATACTGCTGCTTGGAGTTCATACAACTGCTTTCAGTTGCCTATGACTGCAGCCACTACTACTGTTTACTCCAATTACTATTGTACCCTGTGCTTGTGTTTTTCCACCGTCACTCGCCACATTCAGTCTACAGCCCTGCCCTTCTCATCTGACCCTATTAACTGCAGTTCTCCTCCCGTACTTCCTCGAACCACTGCAGGCCCTCTTGGGTCCATGATACCATGTCTCGGCTTACTCTTCTTTCGTTCGCTCGCTTGGTATGCCTCGGCTGAATCCACGTAGCCTGCCATCGGTATTTCTTTTGGGACATGCCTCTCCTGCCTCATACACTGGTTTGTTCATTCTGCCTCTCCAAGTCCCTTCCTTTGTTCCTCCCTCTAGTGGGTTCTTTCCCTCATTACTCGTCCAGTACCTTCTTTTAGGGATTTCCCCTATTCTGTGTCTATCATTAATCATATGCCACCTCATCGACCAACAGCCCTCCTGCCGTATGTATCTGGTTCATGATTCTGGTCATCATTCACCACTTATTATTTCGTACCAGTCTTCAAGGCTTTACTCCAATCATAGCTTCACTCCATCATCGTCCATCCATTTTCAACTGTCATGGATTTGCTCCAGTCCTGTCTTCCATATATCCTCATGCTTCCATCTCATCCTGAACCTCGATTCTACTCTATCTCCTCTCAAGCACCCCTCATCCACGTTAGCATGCCTCTTTGGCCTTGGAGTCTACTTACTCACATCGATCAATAGCATACCTTATCAGCCGCAGCATCTACTCACTCGCATCGCTCAATCAGACTGCCTTCTCATTGGGTCCTATGCTACCTTGTCGCTATGCCGCTCTTCTGCAGTGATTTTCATCTTCAGTCTTCATCATTGCCTCATGTTCCTTCTTCATTATGTGCATCCGTAACATCATCGCTTTCATCGTCTGAGCCTTCCTCTCTCCTGGAACCTTCTGGTTCTCCTTCCCTCCTTCTACCCTCATGGTCCATCTATTTCCTTCCCTCGCTCAGTATACCTCTCCTCAAACTGGCATGCCTCTTCTTGGCTCATATGCTCCTTCACCGAACCATTGCGCCCAGCTCTCCTGACGTTCTCTCTGTCCCTCCGCTCTGGATCGATTGACTTGTAAGTTGTCACGCATCACCCTCATGTCCAGGCCATCCTGGATTAGCCCGCCCTGGGTCCACATTCGCCATTTCTCTTTGGGGCATGTTTGTTATGAATCCTATTCCTTCTCCTTGAATCTTCTTTCAGCATCTGTTCCAGTTCCGGGCCGTTGCCTTCTCACCTGTTCTCAAGGATTCTCTCCACTACAGGCCTATGATCGACATTACTCATTCCAGTATTCCTGGCTTCTCTCCATCTACGCCCATCATCCACTTTGCTCTTCTTGCTTGCTTGTGCTTTCGCTTCCATTCTGCATTCTTGTCTTCAGTCCTCCTTGCCCGCTTGCTCCACCATCCACATCATTGGCCATCTCTGGCTGCCTTCCTTTGGCCTTCATGCAAGTCTAGCATGTTACTGCTATTCCTTTGGGCTTCCCTGTTATGCTTCATTCGCTCTGGTTCCTCCCTTTGGTCGTCATTCACCATGCCTTTTCTCACACCTGCAGTCCAGGATTCTCTCTGTCACTAGGCTTCCGTCCCATCATCGGTCGTCAAGAGTTTCCCTCCAATCATGGCTTCTGTCTCCTCTCCTGCCTTTTCATTGCCGGCTGCATTTTTGTAGCTTTCCTCATCATCAGTCATTCCATACCAGCCATCTCGGATATTCTCCACTGGGCTCTACTTCCTCCAGGGAGTCTACTTTTCCATCATTTGTTGTTAGTTCCTTCACCTTCAACGCCATTGCCTCCACTCCTTGATACTGCTCCTCGACCTGCTAATCTGTATTCCATCACTTGGTATCAGTATGCCTAAGCGTTGTTTGCTGCCATGTCTGCATTACCTTTTGGCCCACCTAATCTGAATTGCCCTCTGATGTTCTCCTCCCATTATCAGCTGGGTCCTCTGCTACCCTATTGACCTTCCTTCCGTCCTTTGCTCTTTCAGACCTCGCTTTCCAGTTCCTGCCTTAATGCCGTCAATCCCTCATAGTACCTCATTGTTCCTGTTAACTTTCTCGACCTAGCGCTTATTTTCATCCTCCCTCGTGGATTTTTTCTCTTGGCTTCCTCCTCATCTTCCATCATCCGATTGCCTCTCCTTGCTCATCATCTTGAGCTTGTCCTCTAGTTCCTGATGTGCCTTCTTCCGGTCATGGCCCGCCATTAAGTTTATTGGGCATCCTTCTCATATCTCCTATGCCTCCTATCAAATGCAGCCATCCTGCCGATCGTATCGAGTTCATAACTCCAGTCATATTGAGTTCCTATATCCAGTCGTTGTTCCCTCAGCATTGCCTCAAGGTTTCTCTGTTTACATCATTTACTCAATTACTCTCATCATTGACTTCCATACTACCTCATCATTTACACCATCGGAGTCTAATCGTTCAGGGTCTTATCGTTCACATCATGTAATCCTGCCTGCCTCTTCAACCTCAATGTCTGCTCACTTGCATCGTTCTGTCATGCACATCACTACCTCAAGCCAGTATGCATTATGATCAGTCTCCTCATCAGTGCTTCTGGATTCACCTCATGAGCACATTTGGAAACCCCTTGTTCCTCTGACTCCTTCCTAAATTTCCTCTCTCCCATCCTTGCTCCTCTTATCTACTATCTCTCATTGACTCCTTGAGCCTGCCCTCCATGGGTCCCTGCTACCTCCCAATCCTTCTTTAATCTGTCCTTCTTTGGAGTTCTTTCCCCTCTCCCCTCATCTTACCTCTCCATGGATCTTCTCCTTCGCATCGAATGCTCGATAAATGTCCTTCCCCTCACCTCCTTGGCTATGCCTGTGCATTTTTTGGGGAGTTCCCCTATCCTACCATGCATCTGCTGACTCAGCCTGATCTTCTTACTAGCCTCCATAGCATTACGCTCTGGTGACTCCATCTGACCTCCTCCGACTTGCCCTATTGCAGTTTTCTTCCTACTGGCGGGGTCCTTTGCTAACCTATTGCATCCTTACCATCCTTTGTCCTTTCATACTTTGTTTTCCCGCTCCAGCCTTCATGGCTGCAATCCATCTTTCTACCTCATCCATCCATATTTTACTTTTCCTCAGTATAGCAAGTTCCAGGCAAGCCTTTTTCTAGTGCCAGTCATCAGGATTCACTCCACTCATGGCCTCATTCCTTATCCATCACTGTTACCTCGATTTGACTCTACCTCCGCTCAGGAGCCATGCCTTCCTGTCCTCTTATTAAGGGCTGGCTCGAGGCTCTCCACCATCATTCAAGTTCCTTTCACATTCCTTTCCTAATCTACCTCCTTCTGAGGAACCTACTTATTCACATCATTCTGTTCATTCTGAATCTACCTCCTTTGAAGGAGTCTACTTAGTCACATTGCTCTATCAGGCATATCACCCATCTAGTCCGCATACTTTCTGGTTCCAGATATGCCTTCTTGGCCTCAGAGTATGTCTACTTTTGAGGATCCTCATTACTACCTCACTCTATCGAATCCTATGATATTCATCGCCCAAAACATTAGTCTAATCGTTCACATCGCATGTTCATACTTTATCAGCTTTTGTGTCTACATACTCACCTTGCTCAATCAGGCATACCTCTCATTGGATCTTATGCTACCTCATCATCCTGCCACCCTCTTGTGACAATTATCACCACCCATATTTATCCTTGCCTACGTTCCTCGAGATGTGCACAGCCTCATGCTCCATATTTAATCGTGCTTTCTTTCAGGGAGTTTCCCCTATTTCATCATCATCCTCCCTACTCATGTCTATTTCATTGCTCTTCACTACTTAGATTCCTCATTTATGAACCATTTTCTTCACTGACTTATGTCTTCGAATCAAACGTCATCAGCCTGGAGGTAAGGCGACCTAGGCCTTGGATCCCCAGATGTTTACTCCTCAAAGGGGTTTTTTCCTCTCCTCTGTGCCAATGGTCATAATATTAGTTAGAGTTAGTGCTCTCTTCAAGTTACTTAGGTTCCGCTGTTGGATGGAGGCAGAAGGTGGCCCCAGCTTTCCCCTCTCTCCTTAGGAAGTTAGCCCTTCTCTTCACAGAATTCATTCATCATCCTCACCTGTTCGAAGGTTGACATCTTGGGTATTCTTTTTGGGCTTCTTCCTAACCTACCTTTAGCTGACAGATTCATCCCCGGCACCTGTAGGGGGGAACCCTCCTCTAGGGTTCCTTGTGTCATACCCCTACAGGGTGGTATATCCCATGGATAGAGAGGCAGAAAGCCACAAAGCAAATCAAGTTACAAAAGCATCATCTCATATTATCTCATCCAAGTGCATAAGCACATTAAATGGGAGGGCTTTAAGCCCGTGGTTCAATGGGCGAAGCAACAACATCACTCCCCCATCGAGTTTAAAAAGTCACAAGCATCCTGGGCCTCACCAGGATTCTTTCTCATTGCCCACCATCCACCCCTCCTCCTCCTCCTCCAGTGGCTCATCTCTCTTCCCCGTGGGCTTCTTCCTAACCTACCTTTAGCTGACGCATTCATCCCTGGCACCTGTAGGGGGGAACCCTCCTCTAGGGTTCCTTCCATCGTACCCCTACAGGGTGGTATATCCCATGGATAGAGAGGAGGAAAGCCACAAAGCAAATCAAGTTACACAAGCATCATCTCATATTATCTCATCCAGATGCTTAAGCACATTGAACTAATGGATAAGTTGCAAATCCTAGTTAACCAACAGCCTACTTCCTCTTACCCCCTACTAGAATTGCCTTATGCCTATCCCATGCATTCTTGAATTCCCCCACTGTTTTTGACTCAACAACCTCCTCAGGAAGGCTGTTCCATGCATGTACAGCCTTCTCCGTGAAAAAATACTTCCTCATATTACCTATGAGCCTTCCCCCTCTATCTTCAAATTGTGCCCCCTTGTTCTTGCACATCTCTTTTTCTGACAGATGCTACCGTCTTGGACTTTTCTGATTCCCTTGAGGTACTTGAAAGTTTCTATTATGTCCCCCCTCTCCCTCCTTTCCTCGAGGCTATACTTATTAAGCTCCTTTAGTCTTTCTTCATATGTCTTCTGGTGCAGACCCTGCACTATTTTTGTTGCCCTCCTTTGGATTGGATAGCCACCACCCTGTCTATGTCTTTGCGAAGCTGAGGTCTCCAGAACTGCACGCAGTACTCCAGAGGTGGTCTCACCAACTGTCTGTACAGAGGAATAACAACTTCCTGTTTCCTATTGGTGAGGCCTCCCCTTATGCATCCCAGTATCCCCCAAACCCTCCTTACTGCCTTTTCACATTGCTTGCCCACCTTTAGGTCATCTGATATAACTACCCGCAAGTCCCTTTCCATTTTTGCTGTTGTCAGTATCTCACCCCCCATTGTGTACTGTTCCCCTGTGTTTTTGTTTCCCAGGTGAAACATAGAAACATAGAAGTTGATGGCAGATAAGGACTGCAAGGCCCATCCAGTCTACCCATTTCTTTTTCTACCTTATAAATGTGCCATCGTCCTTTGCTGTCAGTGGTCTATCTATTCATACTCATCTGTATTGCTCCATTATGCCTATCCCATGCCTGTTTGAAGCCCTGCACTGTATTCATAGCCACTGAGGTAGGCCATTCCATGCATCCACCACCCTTTCTGTGAAAAATAAATTCCTCACATTACCCCTTAATCAGCCTCCCTCTAATCTCATGCTGTGTCCTCTTGTCCTGCTATTTTTCTTATATTGAAACATGTTAGACTCTTTCACCTTGTTAATGCCCTTAAGGTGTTTGAATGTTTCGATCATCTCACCTCTCTCCCTTCTTTGCTCTAGGGTAAACATATTGAGCTCCATTAATCTGTTCTCGTATGTCTTCTGATGCAATCCCTGCACCATTTTGGTTGTCCTTCTCTGGACTGCCTCAATTTGGTTAATGTCCTTGTGAAGGTGTGGCCTCCAGTACTGCACGCAGTCCTCCAGATGGAGCCTAACCAGTGTCTTGTAAAAATGGATTATTACTTCCCTCTTACGACTTGTGATACCCCTACTAATGCACCTTAACATCCTCCTAGCCTTACCTACTGCTTTAGAGGTCTGCTTGGATGATTTCAGGTTATCGGTGATGATGATGCCGAAGTCTCTTTCTTCCTTTGTAACTGCCAGCAACTCCCCTCCCAGCCTATAAGTGGCTTCAGGGTTTTTCTTCCCTATGTGCATGATCTTGCACTTCTTGCATTAAACCAGTTGCCACTCTTCCGACCATTTTGCTAGTTTACCCAGATCTCTTCTCATTCTGCCCACCCCATCTGGATCATCTACTCTGCTGCAGATCTTGGTGTCATCTGCAAACAGACAAACTTACCCTCTAGTCCATCTGCAGCGTTACTGATGAAGATATTGAAGGATACATTTAAGGACTGATCCTGAAATTGCCCCACTTGTGACTTGCATCTCTTCTGACTGCATATCATTTACCACTACTCTCTGTTTTTCTGCCCACAACCAGTTTGCCACCCAGTTGACCAACTTCTGACCAACCCTGAGCATACCCAGCTTGTTTATCAATCTTCTATGTGAAACAGTGTCAAAAGCTTTGCATTACTTTGCACTTCTTTGCGTTGAATCTAAGCTCCCACACATTTGTCCATTCCTCTAACCTTGCCAAGTCCCTGTGGATGCAATCTAACCAAGTGGCTGTCAAAACTTCCTCCATCCTTCCAAAGTCAGCCTGTCTGAAATTTACCACCCTGGTTTCTGCTCCTACAGCTTCCTTGCCCATGTTTAGTGAGCACCACAGTGAGTGGTGATCACTCCCCACCAGTGGGTCCTCCATCCCCAGCTCTCTTACAGTCTCACCATTAGACAGTTCCAGATCCAGAGTTTTTCCCAATCTAGTTGGCTTGTTAACCATCTGTGTCAGGAAGCTGTACTGGAATGCCCCAGGAGGACCTGCTTCCTTGCACTCGAGGTGGCTGGGGTGCTCCAATCCACTCCTGGCAGATTGAAGTCCCCCACGATCACAGTGTTCCCCTTTCCACTGACCCTCCTTCTCTGCTTTGCTAATTCTTTGTCCAAGTCCTCCATCTGAGATGGTGGCCTATATACCACCCCCATCCTGAGTGTCCTGTTCCTCGAGTCCTTGAATTGTAATCATAATGCCTCAGTTTTACCCTCCCCCTCTTCCTGTGCACACCTTATCGCTTCCCTTACATAAATAGCTACCCCACCTCCTCTCCCCATCTCCCTATCCCTGTGGTATAGCCTGTAGCCAGGGATCACCAGGTCCCAGTTCTAGTATTGGGTGACCAAGCTTTCAGTGATGGCAGATATGTCCACCTCTCCCTCTGCCATCATAGTCTGCAATTTGGCAACTTTGTCTCTAGGCTCCTCACACTGAAGGAGACTATCCTCCAATGTGTACCCTTGCCTTCCTTCCCTTTTCAAACACTATTTTTAGTCCCTCTATACGAACACTCCTCTGCTCCATTCCTACTGATATGGGTGGTAAGCCTGTCCCCCCCCACTCTGGAGACCTTGCTTGATTCCTCACTTGCTTCCCCCACACCTAGTTTAAATTCACTCTGGTTGCTATGTATTCCCCAGTCTCTGTTTTAAGACCTCAGGGCCCTCCCTGCTCAAGTGTAACCTGTCCTGGGCATACAGAGAGTTGCTATCCCATGTTCTATCCCATCCCCCCACCAGTCCATACCCTTTGATCTAGCACCAAGCCCCCAGCCAGGTGTAGAACTCCTCTATTCTCAGCTTCTTAGCAGCACTTGTTCTGGATACTAGGAGAACTTCTGAGAAAGTCACCGAGCTCCCTGCCTCCTCACACAGCTTCCCAAGCTCCTTGAATCTTTCCTGCCCCTCACAACTGTAATACCCTCCAGGTCTTCTGTGCCCAACTGCACCACGATATGAGGTTTCACCCTTTTTTTGCATATTTAAGAATAAACTGTCCCACCCTTCCTCCTGTCATTCCTGGCATGCACTCCACCCAGATGTGACTATGCCTTTCACCCTTACTTCCCCATCTCACCCCTTTTAGTATTGAGTCTCCCAGAAATAGAACCTCATGCTCTCCCTCCTAATTCAGCCCTGACTCTTCCCATTATCCTGACCCTCTTTCTGAACCTTTACCCCACCTTGCATATCCCTGATGCATCCTATGCCACCCACCTCCTCCTGTGCCCATACCCCTATCCTTTGTCTGGCCTCTCTCTGTCCTATGCTGACCCAACCTCCACTCCCCTGATGCACCTTCTATAACCACACCATCACTCCCGCCACCAATACAACTTTGCTTCCTGTCCCCTTCCTTAGATTCTGTCTCCCTGTCCAGTCCCATAGTCCCCATCCCCTTACCCGCCAAAGCCTCGTCCCATCTAGCTGCCCCACTTCTGCTCCCTGGGTTGCTAGTAGTCTCTTTTCCTCCAGCCCTGTCTAAGAGCTCCACCCTCCATATACTGCAGTGTAGCCAACACCAAGAACCTATTGCTTGACACCTTCACCCTGTTTTAAGCTCATCCTTGCACACTGTTGTGAGACCACCTTTTGCTACCCACTCCTGGGACATTCCTGATCCTGTTCCTGGTCCTTGTCCATTCCCCTGCATCTGTCCCTGTAGGTTTCTGAGGTAGCAATTTTGGTCCATTTACCCCCCCCTCCCCCCTTGGTCTGGGCTGCCTGCCATCTTCTGGGGCACTCCTTTGTCTCATAGGCCCTGTGTTGTTCCAACAATCTGCACCCCGCCCTCCCCATATCTGTGCCCTTAACCAACTAATCTCTTCCTCAGGCTGCTCTAGTTGTCTGCACACCAGTCACTCCCCTGCTCTCCATTCAACCCCCAGAAAGATAGCTGCCCCACAGTTGCTGCTGCCTACCACCCTCCACATGCCTTTCTCTGAATTCCTACTGGACATCCTGCTTGTCCCTGCTGCATACCACCTGCCCCATCCCCTGTGATCCTCCCTTATTCTAGAGCTATCCATGTTATTCTATTCCCCTATGATATCACTAAAGTATCTAAGTTTACTCTTTTGTTTTGTTAACAATATCTTGTCTTTCCCTGAGACAGTCAGGTATAATCAACATTGAAACATAGAACCATAGACTTTGATGGCAGATAAGGACCGCTTGGTCCACCTATTCTGCCCATTTCCCTACCTTCTGGATAAGCTGCAGATCCTAGTTAACCAACAGCCTATTTCTTCCTACCCCCCACAAGAATTGCCTTATGTCTGTCCCTTGCATTCTTGAATTCTCCCACAGTTGTAGACCCCACAACCTCCTCAGAAAGGCTGTTCCATGCATCTGCCACCCTCTCTTTGAAAAAATACTTCCTCAAATTGCCCCTGAGCCTTCCCCCATCTATCTTCAAATTTTGTCCCCTCATTCTTGCACATCTCTTTTTCTGAAAGATACTACCCTCTTGGACTTTGTTGATTCCACTGATGTACTTTAAAGTTTCTATTATGTGCCCCCTCTCCCTCCATTCCGCAAGGTTATACATATTAAGCTCTTTTAGTCTCTCCTTGTATGGCTTCTGTTGCAGACCCTGCACCATTTTAGTTGCCCTCCTCTGGACTGCCTCCATCCTGTCTATGTCCTTGCAGAGATGGGGTCTCCAGGGCTGGACATAGTACTCCAGATGGGATCTCACCAACTCTCTGTACAGAGGGATAGCAACTTCTTGTTTTCTGCTGGTGATGCCTCTACCTATACGTCCCAGTATCCCCCCAGCCATCCCTACTGCCTTCTCACATTGCTTGCCAACCTTAAGGTCATCTGATATGATTACCCCCAGGTCCCTTTCCATTTTTATTGTTGTTACTACCCCCCCCCCCATTGTGTAATCTCTCACCTGGGTTTTGTTTCCCAGGTGCATTATTTTGCAATTCTTTGCATTGAATTCAAGCTGCCATACTTCTGACCATTCCTTCAACCTTGCCAGTCCCTTCTCATCCTTTCCATGACTCCTTGTGTATCAACCCTGTTGCATATCTTTGTGTCATCTACAAAGAGGCATACTTTTCCTTCCAGTCCCTCTACAATGTCACTTATAAAGACATTAAAAAGGACTGGACCCAGTACTGGACCGTGCGGTACCCCACTAGTAACCCCTCTTTCTTCAGAATGGACTCCGTTTACTATTACCTTCTGTGTTCTGTTGTCCAGCCAAAGTTTTACCCAGGCTAGCACCCTGGGACCCACTCCCAGTCTGGCTAATTTGTCTATTAATCTTTTGTGTGAGATTGTGTCAAATGCCTTGATAAAGTCTAGTTAGGCCATGGCCTCAGCCCCTCCCTGATCTACTATTTTGGTCACCCAGTCAAATAAATCAATTAGATTCATCTGAGATGACCTTCCCGCTGTGAACCCATGCTTCCTTGGGTCCTGTTCCTCACTGGCCTCTAGGTACGCAACAATTCTTTCCTTCAGAAGTGACTCCATTACTTTTCCTGCCACAGAGGTCAAACTGACAGGTCTATAGTTTCCTGCTTCTGTCTTGCTCCCACTTTTATGAAGAGGAATCACATGTGCCCTCCTCCAGTCCTCAGGTACCACACTATCCTCACATGATTTGTTGAAAAGGGTAGTCAGTGGTGTCACTAGTTCTCCCCTTAATTATTTTAGAATTCTGGGGTGAATCCTGTCAGGCCCCATTGCTTTGTCCACCTTCAGTTTTAGGAGTTCTTTCAGAACCCTTTCTTCTGTGAAAGGACTGGCATTGGGGGGCAGGGGGACAAGGCATGCTGAAGGAGGGCTAGTGGGCCACAACTTTTGGTGGAAGATAATGGAAAGGATGGAAAAGGGGAGGGAATGTAAGGGGGGAGCAATGGGGATGGGAGGCTGGTCTGGGTGGTTTAGAACAAATCTGGTATGTGGGGGGGACCCTGAGGGCAAATTCAGTGGCCTACTAGGGACACAGTGTTAGGCATTCATGTAGCAGACGCATGCAGAGCTGGAGGCAAGGTAGTGCTTCAGTTTAGATTTGAAGTTTGAGACACTGAGGGAGTTGAAAGCAGCTTCAGAAATGTCATTGAGCCAGAGAGTGGCTCTATATGAAAAGGTGCATTGACCAAGTGCAGTTCTCCGAAAAGGAACTTCAAGTGCCCCCGGCTTTCTACCTCTATTGCCATACATCATGCTGGCCCTCAGGAGCATATCGGATATGAAGGGGGATGCCTTTCCCAGGAGAGCCTTTTTGCAGAGCAGGCATGTTTGGAATTTAATTCTGCAACCTATCGGTAGCCAGTTTCTCTGTTTGTAGAGTGAGCAGGCGCGAATGAGGTGGTCTGTGGAGAGGATGAGTCTACACGCCTTGTTTAGGGCTGTTTGTACCCTCTTTAGTACTGTGTCAGTGGCTCCTCCATAGACTATCAGACCATAGTCGATGGTTGATAGTATGGAGTTAGAAATTGCTAGGTGGAGGGCATCTGGCGTTAGATACTTCCTGTGTATGTATAGCACTCCCAGCTTGGAGTTGACTGCCTTAACCACCTGGTCAATGTGTTGGATGAATGAGAGAGTGTCATCGAGGGTGATCCTCTGGTACTTGAATGAGTGCACCTGCTCAAGTGGTGCATGGACATTGTTTGAGATGGAGAGGGTGGGGAACATTTTTTTGAGCTGTGGGTTCCAGAGGATCATTATCTTGTTTTTTTTTTATAATTTACCAAAAGCTTGTGTTCATTGAACCGATCTTCGAGCAGATGGAAGGATGTCTGCAGTTGAAGAGTCTCAGTTCACTGGTTGCTGTTGAGAATGACCGCATCGTCAGTGTAGAGGATAATTTTGGTGTCACAGACCTTAGGAAGGTCAGTTAAATTTATGCTGAAAAGCAATGGTCCCAGGATCAACCCTTGGGGAACTCCTAGTGTGATGCCTCTGGATCCTGACATTGTTTGGCCAACTCTAACCTGCTGAGTCCTGCTGATCAGGTAGTCCTGGAACCATTGTGCAGCATTGGCAGCCACACCAAGGTTCTGCAGCTGTGCCAGGAGGAGAACAGGGTTAACTGTGTCAAAGGCCTTTGTTAAATCTATAAACACAGACCCAACCGATTTGCCTTCGTCATAGCTTTGTGAAAGTATTCAGTGTATTCCACCAGATCAGTGGAAGTGCTATTATTCTGTCTGAAACCACGTTGGTTGGAGCAAAGCAGTTAATATTTGTTGAGGTATTCGGTGAGTTGGTCTTCCACAATCTTTTCCAGCACCTTTGATAGAGGGGAGTGGATGGAAAGGGCTCTATAATTGGCAATACAGTCAGGACCTATCCCCGCTCTTGTAGATGGGGGGTCACCAGAGCTTGTTTCCAGACTTCCGGAAATTTTGGTAGTGTGAGTGATTTACTGAATTGATTGGTAATGGGAATGATGAGTTCAACTAGTTTGAGGGAAACCAGTTTCATATCCACTCCATCACTCCCTATTCTATTTTTTTTCCAAGGACTTTTTTCATGTACATCAAAGCCTCCTTGGCTGTCACCCTCCCAAAGTAAAAATTTGGGAGGGAGCGAGTGGACATGTTGGCTTGCTAGAGTGCACCCAAGGGGTGAAGGTAGGTGGGGGGGGCAGGACTGCACTGAGGTGAGTAAAGGCAGAGCTGAAAGACTTTACTATTTGGAGTGGGTCTGATGAGAGAGTGCCATTTATAAGGAGCTGTTGAGGGTGTATTTTTTCATCTTGCCTGGGTAGATTTTTTGATACTCTCCCAGAACCTCTTGCTATCTCCTCAGCTATCATTCAGCTACTCCTTTTGATAGCTTGCTTTCACTTGTCTTATGAGCCTTGTGCATTTGTTCCAGGATGCCCTATAGGACTGGCAGTCATGCCTATTACCAGATGCCCAGGCCTTAGACCAGAGGTTGTCCCTTTCACACATCAGGGCAAGGAGCTCCCCCAAGATCCAGCCATTGTTGCTTCCACAGACTTTCCTCCTTTTTACTTGTTCAAAAGTACTGCAGATCCAGTTGAACCCATCAGTGAAGAACTTCAGTGCAAGGTCCAAGTCTGTCAATGTATCAATGGGAGATCAGTCAAAGAGGAAGAGGGCAGCTTTAAGAGACCCTAGTTCACATTTTCTTAGGACCCTGCTCTTGACTGTGATGGGGGTTGTTTTTGAATTTGTTAGACCATCTGACGGTGATTGGGGAGTGGTCGCTCAGGCTGTTGGGCAGCACAGTGTCCTCTGATAGCTGGGAGGGGGTGTTGATGAGGATCCAGTCAATGAGGGTGTTGTTGCCTGTTTTGTAGTTCAGCCTTTTGGTTCTTTGACTAGCTGTGAGAGGTATGAGTTGCCCACAGCATCCCTCTGGGTGGTTGAATTTTTGCTGTCCCAGTTTATGTTGAAGTCTCTAGTTATGATGAGTTCACAGTCTTCTGTAGCCAATGGAGAGCTCCAGCCTGGCCAATCGGAAGCCCTGGCAGCTGGTTCGAAAGGGACTGGCAAGTGCAGGTGGAGAGCTGTACCTTTTGGTGATTCTTTTGTGGTTCTGGAGGTCCGGAGAGCGGCTGAAGGAAGGCGTTGCTTCTCAGTATCGGCAGGTGCTCCGGGGGTGCCCAGTCAGGGACGGCCTTCTAGGTGGAGAGAAGGGAGAAGAGAAACAAGTTAAATAGGGCTAAGCAGTGGGCGACAAAGAGAGACAAGAAGCCAGAAACCGTTCCTGAGACAAAAGGAGGTGTGAGAAATTAACGGGCTAGAGGCACCGAGAGGAGCCTAAGGAGAAGAAAGAAAGAAAGAGCGGAGGGAGGGCGGTGGAGGGTATAAGCAGAGTGGGACAGGAATACAGGAGAAAGGAAAAAACAAAGTTAGTAGCAATTACTATGAATTTTTCAAACAAGGGCTGTAATTGCTTCCCAGGCTGGTTAGGGCTAACTAATTAATTAAAACTACCTAGGTGTAAGCTGTAACACTGATTAAACACTGATTCAGCAGTTTAATGAAAAAATAGCAGTTCGAGCAGTGAGTAATGAATGAATTCAAAATGAACAGTCCTGTGCAGAGTACAGAGTAAATTGGCAGAAGTTAGCTAGTTACAACTGAAAAAAAACATTCTACTCTAGAACTAGTGCAAAAACAGCAGTGATATATAGTCTATTGCTTGAGAAGGTTTAACAGGAAAGAAAAAGAAATCCAAACTACAGGGTCTACTGGATTAAGCTGAGCCATGGGCTCAGCAGGCAAGGCAGAGCTTTGGTTCAGGGAGGGCTTACAGCAGTAGCCAGTAGGGAGCTCTGGCTGTACAGTCCTGGGCAATTGGAGGCCCCAGGGGCTGGTTTGAAAAGGGCTGGTAAGTGCAGTTGGAGAGCCATACCTGTCGGTGATTCTCTTGTGGTCCTGGAGGTTGGGAGGTCAGCTGAAGGAAGGCGCAGCTTCTTGGTGTCGGCAGAGGATCCAGGAATGCTCAGTCAAGAGCTGCCTCCTGTCACTGATTCTTTTGCAGTCCTGGAGGTCGGGAGAGCAGCTGAAGGAAGGCACCACTTCTTGGTGTTGGCAGAGGCTCTTGGAGTGCCTGGTCAGGGACCACCTCCTGTTGTTGATTCTTTTGCGGTCCTGGAGGTTGGGAGAGTGGCTGAATGAAGGCGCCACTTCTTGGTGTTGGCAGGGGCTCTGGGAGTGCCTGGTCAGGGACCACCTCATGTCAGTGATTCTTTTGTGGTGCTGGAGGTCGGGAGAGTGACTGAAGGAAAATGCCACTTCTCAGTGTCAGCAGGGGCTCTGGGAGTGCCTGGTCAGGGACCGCCTCCTGTCAGTGATTCTTTTGCAGTCCTGGAGGTCGGGAGAGCAGCTGAAGGAAGACCCCACTTCTCCGTGTTGGCAGGGGTTCCAGGAGTGCCCGGTCAGGAACTGCCTCCTGTCAGTGATTCTTTTGTGGTTCTGGAGGTCAGGAGAGTGGCTGAAGGAAGGCGCTGCTTCTAGGTGTCGGTAGGGGTTCCAGGAGTGACTGGTTAGGGGCCACCTCAGGGTCTACTGGTGTAAGTCGAGCCATGGGCTCAGCAGGCAGAGCAGAGATTCATTTCAGGGAGGGCTTGCAGCAGTAGCCAATGGGGAGCTCCAGCTGTACAGTCCTGTCCAATTGGAGGCCCCAGCAGCTGGTTCAAAAGGGGCTGGGAAGCACAGGTAGAGAGCTGTACCTGTCGATGATTCATTTGCGGTCCTGGAGGTTGGGAGAGTGGCTGAAGGAAGGTGCCGCTTCTTGGTGTTGGCAGGGGCTCCAGGAGTGCCCCGTCAGGGGCCACCTCCTAAGGCTTGTTTGTTTATTTGTCTGTTTGCAGGTCACAAGGAGCACCTAGTTGTCAACAGGGAACATGTTAATTAGACAGGGCCATATCTTCACTCCAAATAAATAATTTGAAAATATAACAGCCTGAAACCCAGGCTACTGCTTCTTACAGGTATATTTTGGAGCAATATTTGTTGCCCTTTAAGATTAGTATGCAACTCTTTATTTTCTCACTTTTTTGGGGGGGGGGGGTGTTGGATTCATTGTACGGTGCATCTCACTTAAATGCATACCTGATAAATGCATAGTCCGCATAAACGCATAGAATTTCCAAGTCCCAATTTTTTCCCTATACTTCCTATATAAAGTAGACCTGTTAAACACATACAGGATCACTTTTAAATGCATGTTTTTTCCCTCAATTTTGTTGTTCAAGTGTGGACTGACTGGCCCATTTTAATGACACTGCCTGTAGCTGCCTTACTAATTAGCAATTAATTGTTTGTTAATGGGCTGCTCTATTTAAAATGAGGTGTTAATCACCTACTTCAACCTTTTAACCATCAAACTCGTCACAGAAGCGCCTTGCTTCCCACTGAAATCAAAGCAAAGAACCCAAACGAATGTCACAGAAGCACTTCACATGAATCAGAGATGCACCCCCCCCCCACCCCATACAGGAATCAGACCAAAGAATGCCACAGTATGTCACAAATCACTTTATCCCAACCAAAGAAGCACTTAGGAGCTACTAGCATTGCTTTTCCCTACACAACCCTTTGGCACATACTGCAAGTCATGCTCACCATTAAAAGAATACAAGATCTGATAAATGCATAGCCCTCAGAAATGCATAAATTTTGCCCCAAGGGTATGTGCTTAAGAGGGCTGCACTGTAATTCTTATATTTTACAAGGGTGCTACAATTTATGTGGCCTTTCTAGAGCTGGTGGAAAAGCAATATACCAGTTCTGTTGTGATCCTGGTGTAAATAGAAGGCTCTCAAAGGGTTACATTTGACCCTGAGAGTTGTTGTCTAGAGGGCCCTCTTGCTGGTTTGGGGCAGGATGGCAGGATGTTTGTGTACAGGATGTTCTAGCTTAGTTAGAAGAGGGAAAACTTCATTGTAACATGGCATTAATGTAATGAAACTCAGAAATGCAGATCATTGGTCAGAACACATCACATGGAAGTGTTATACCCGTGTGCATTAATTCCCTAGATATGCACAGTCGGCTAATGCTGCTATTGCCCACGAGAGGGAAATATTTCCCAGAAATGTACCACAATAGTTCTGACTCAGCCAAGCAGTGCACACACGAGAGCATGCAATAGTTGTAGTTTCAGTGATGGAAAAAAAAAGGCAGCAGTTACCTAGCACCTTGTCAATGTCTCATCTTCCCATAGCTCAGCATAGATATTGCAAGTGAGTGGAATCCTTGAAACACAAATGCAAGCAGGATCGGAAGCGTGATGTAACCGATGTGCGGCACATCATCTGAGCATTCCAGTCAGGCTACTGGAATGCGTAGCAGAGCGAGCGGCATCAAAAATGCACATGAAATAAATAGTGAAAGGATAGAAAAGGTAGCAGGTCTCCAGAAAAAACAATAATGAAACAAAACGAGTGCCGCTAAATGCAATGGTTTAGAAATGTTCTGTGCCAAAGCACTGTGCCACTGTATGCAAATGACCAATGTGTCCCACAATACACAGCAAATGTGTAAGAGTTCAAAACAAACGATTTGCAAGCTTATACACCATGTAAAAAACAGTTTGAAATATTGAAATAGGTTCCGATGAGTGTAACAATTGAAACCAGCGTTTGTGAAAAAAGATTAATTTTATTCATAGCTATATAAACAAGTCTGGTTCCAAAAACGCATGGCATCATTGTGAAATACATAGCAAATGATAAACATAGACACATAGACACATAAAGTCTGATGGCAGATAAGGACCGCTTGGCCCACCTAGTCTGCCCGTTTTCCTACTTGATGGATAAGCTGCAGATTCTAGTTGATCAACAGCTTACTTCCTCCTACCCCCACTAAAATTGCCTTATGCCTGTCCCATGCATTCTTGAATTCTCCCACTATTCCTGACTCAGCAACCTCCTCAGAAAGGCTGTTCCATGCATCCACAACCCTCTCTGTGAAAAAATACTTTCTAACATTACCTCTGAGCCATTCCCCCTCAATCTTCAAATTGTGGTCCCCTGTTATTGCACATCTCTTCCTCTGAAAGATACTACCCTCTTGTACGTTGTTATTTCCCTTGAGATACTTGAAAGTTTCTATCATGTCCCCCCTCTCCCTCCTTTCCTCAAGGGTATACATATTAAGCTGCTTTAGTCTCTCTTTGTATGTCTTCTGGTGCAGACCTTGCACCATTTTGGTTGCCCTCCTCTAAACAGCCTCCACTCTATGTCTTTGTGGAGATGGGGTCTCCAGAATTGCACGCAGTACTCCAGATGGGGTCTCACTAACTGTCTGTAGAGAAGGAGAACAACTTCCTGTTTTCTACTGCTGATGCCTCTCCCTATGCATCCCAGTATCCCCCCAGCCCTCCTTACTGCATTCTTACGTTGCTTGCCCACCTTTGGGTCATCTGATATAATTACTCCTAGGTCTCTTTCGATTTTTGTTGTTGTTATTATCTCATCCCCTATTGATTTTGTACTCTTCTCCATGATTTTTGTTTCCCAGATGCATTATCTTTCACTTCTTTGCATTGAATCTGAGCTGCCACATATCTGACCATTCCTCCAACCTTGCCAAGTCCCTTTTCATTCTTTCCATTCCACCTTGTGTATCAACCCTGTTGTAGATATTTGTGTCATCTGCAAAGAGACATACCTTTCCTTCCATGTGCTCTCCAATGTCACTTATAAAGACATTAAAGAGGACCGGTCCCAGTACCGAACCCTGCGTTACCCCACTAGTTACCCTCCTTTCTTCACTGTGGACTCCGCTACTATTACCCTTATGCCCCTGTTGTCCAGCCAGTTTTTATCCAGGCTACCACCTTGGGACCCACTCCAAGGCTGGCTAACTTGTATATTAATCTTTTGTGTGAGACTGTATCAAATTCCTTGCTAAAATCTAGGTAGGCCATATCTACAGCCCCTCTCTGGTCTACTACTTTGGTCATCCAGTCAAAGAAATCAATTAGGTTTGTCTGACTTGACCTTCCTGCTGTGAAATCATGCTGCATTGGGTCCTTTGCTCCACTGGCCTCTAGGTACTCAACAACTCTTTCCTTCAGAAGTGATTCCATCATTTTCCCTACCACTGAAGTCAAACTAACTGGTCTGTAGTTTCCTGCTTCTGCCCTGCTCCCACTTTTGTGAAGTGGAATCACATTTGCCCTCCTCCAGTCCTCAGGTACCATCCCCTCCTTCCATGATTTGTTAAAGAGAGTAGTCAGTGGTGTTACTAGTTCTACCCTTAGATCTTTTAGAATTCTTGGGTGAATCCCATCAGGCCCCATTACTTTGTCCACCCTCAGTTTCAAGAGTTCTTTCAAAACCCTTTCTTCTGTGAATGGACTGGTATTGACCCCATTCAGAGTTTCTCTCTTGTTTGGTTTAGGTACCTCTCCTCCTCTCTCTGTTGTGAATACTGAGCAGAAATATTGATTCAGTATCCTGCTTTTCACTGTCACCTCTGCCTCACATCCCTCCCTCCTTAATTAAGTCTCTGTGTTCCTCCCTTGGTCCTTCTCCGCTCCCTAATGTACCTATAAAAGGTTTTATCTCCCTTCTTAAGCAAGTTGGCTATCTTTTCCTCAGTTTGTGCCTCTGCTATTTTGACTGCCTTCCCTGCCTCCTTCTGCTTTAACTGATAAAGTTCTCTGTCTTGCTCCTTCTGTGTTTCCTTATATTTCCTGAATGCAATCCTTTTCTCCTTAACCATCGCTACCACCTCTTTCGAGAATAATAGTGTTTTTACCCTTCAATTTGTTTTGTTGATTTGCTTCACACAAAGGCTTGTTGCCTCTGTGATGGCTGTTTTGATTATTCCCCATTGTTCCTCCACCCTCCTTCTTGTCTGTTTGCTAATGCTTTTCTGAGGCACTCTCTCATTTTCCCAAAGTCTTCCTTCCTAAAGTCCAATACTCTCATTTTTGTATGGCTTGACTCTATGGCTGTGTTTATTGTGAACCACACTGTTTTGTGGTCACTTGTTCCCAGATGGCTACCCACTTCTAAATCTGAGATCCTTTCCCATTTGAGAGTATCAGGTCTAAGATTGCTCCCTCCCGAGTGGGTTCCAACACTAGCTGTCTGAGGCATGCCCCCTGTAGGGCATCAAGAATGATCCTGCTCTTGGATGTGCCTGCAGCAAAGGTACTCCAGTTAACATCTGGCATATTCAAGTCCCCAATCAACAATACCTCCCCTTTTTCTGCCATTTTAAGGATGCCTTCTATCATTTCCTTGTCCATTTCCTCCCCCCTGAGATGGGAGTCTGTACACAACCCCCATGCAGATTGCGGTGCCATTTCCTGTCTCCAGGGTGACCCATAGTGACTCATCAACTTCCTGTTTCTTCTTTAGTTCTGTTGCTTTAATCCCTTCCCTTATATAGAGATCTACTCTTCCTCCTCTTTTACCCACCCCGTCCCTTCTGTAGACTGTGTATCCTAGTATGTTGACACTCCAGTCATGGTTCTCTGTGTACCATGTTTCAGTGACTGCCACAATATCCAGGCATCCCTCTTCCATCAAGGCAACTAGTTCAGGGAGTTCATTGCGCAGACTGCGGGCATTGGTACTCATCACCTTCCATTTATTTGTTATGGCCTAACCCCTTTTATCCCCATCTCTGTCCCTACTGCCTTTTTCTGCATTTATCCCTGTCCTGCTCCCTACTGACTTCTCTACCTTGGTGTTTACCTCTCTAACTACTGTGTTTTGTGTGGAGAGGCTGGAATTTCCCTGCTCCTTTTCAGTGTCTCCCCCCTTGGCTAGTTTAAATGCTTGCCAATGAATCATTTAAACTTGTCACCTAGGATCCTGGCCCCCCCGGACAGATGCAGACAATTGTGCAAGTATAAGCCTGCATCCCTCCAGGTGGCTCCCTAATCCCCAATGAAGCCAAAACCCTGAGCTCCACACCAGCTTTTTAACCATTTATTGAATTCCATGGTGCAGAATACCCTAGAATCATCCTTGCCATAGACATGCAGCACCTCCGAGAAGGTTACTGTACATGCTAATTGTCTAAGGCCCCTCCCCAACTCCACAAACTCTTCTTGCACTGCTCTGATCCCATTCACAGCCAGATCATTTGTCCCTATGTGGACAATAACATCCAGCTCCCTCCCTCATGCAGCTGATCCCACAATCCTGAGGATTCGCTTCCTGTCCCTCCAAGCTGTGGCGCCAGGCAGGCACCTTACCTCCCTATCACCTTCCTCCCCACTTCTACCCCCCTAATGATCGAGTCCCCCACCAGGAGTTATTTCCTTCCCCTGTGGGGTCTTGTGCCCCCCTCCTGTTGGTCTCCTTTGTGGAGGTTCCCAGCAGCCTCCTTGGTCTCCACTGTAGTTGCCTCCATAGAGGAACCACTCTTTGCCAGAACAGCATATGAATTATGGAAAGCTACAACTAGGAATGCACTTCTGTTCCACCACCCTCTCCCTCCCTGAGCCCACCTTGATCCAACCACTCCTCTTTCTTGGCAACCTCTGAGGTAATGGCGGTGGCCCTGGTGGTCCCTGGGTGGGGGAAGATGTTTCACGAATCCTAGCCAGGTTAGCCCAGATACGGGCAACCTCCTCCCTCAGACCAGAGAGGTGCCTGTAAAGAGGGCAGCATCTCAGCCTCCAGAATGTCTCCCAGAACACTGATGCCCCACAACCATTGCACTGCACCACTCCCATCTTGACTTATTTTGTGTCCCCTCTCCTGTTGCTTTGTATACATACTGTCTTCTTCCTCTATGTATTTTTACATTTACTTTTCTACTGCCTATGTGCCCTTGCAACTCTTGCCCTTCCTGTTCTGGGACAGGAACTTCCTGTAATCTTCAGTAGTCTCCTTCTTTCGTGCTTGGATTCAGACCTCCAGCAGCCAGGGGGGCAGAAAGAGTTATTTTTTAGGTTCCTTCAAGGTTTATGAAACTAATGTGTCTCAGTGATCAAGGGTGTAGACAGGCATACTCACTGCCAAACAGGAAGTTCCTGTCGTCAGTCAAATCTAGTGGCTATAAAACTAGAACTGGCTTTGGGTGGGAGGGTGGAGGGGTGGGGAAGAGGGCAATTAGTAAAAAATCTATAGTTCTAGACTGCTATTTCTTGCTCTGAAACCAAAGTTCTCCTCTGTCAAAGACAATAGGAAGCTGCAATTGGAGTCACCTGCTTTTGTACTCCTCAGCTGCTAAGCCACACCCCTAATTAGATTCACCCTCTGACTCAGTAAATTAAGCTGATACAGTCCCCTGCCATTTATTTTCAAGTAAACAGTATCTAAGCAATATCTAGCTTGCACATGCCATGTTACAAATGCATTACTCCCTGAAACAGGAAGCATTCCCGAATTAACGCATGGTTGGGTGGTGGGAAGCACTCAGCCTTTGGCCTCATCCCCCCCAAACCATGCATTAATTCCTGGGAAATGCCTCCTGTCTCAGGGATTAATGCTTACTTAAAATTCTCCCTAACCTCCCCCTTTACAATGTAAGAAGGGGAGGCAAGCAGGTAATGAAGGCTGTTTGAGGGTCAGGATAGATTCTTCCAGCAAGCAGAAAAGGAAGGGGGAGTCCAGCCTCCAGCTGTGATTGAAGTTGGGGGAAAAGCTATCCTCACACTCAAACTTTTTTTTCATTTTAATTTATTTATTGAAAAGTTTCACCAGAAAAGTACACTAAGCAATTGAAATTGCTCATCTCGCGGTACGTCCTGGATATGAGCTGATTTTATATAGCCATGTATTTTCTTTGCATGGAGTAAAGATCATTATATAGCCTTCTGCTTCTTATGTGGAAATGGCATTTTGCTGCTGCTCATATTTTAATGGTGCTGTAACTGTGATTCTCACAAATAAATTACTTTTTACAGGCAACTTTTTTGAATTAAAGAGAAATAATGGCTACTACTTTGATGGTGATATATTTTTGGTACTCAAACTCGGTTGGGGTTTTTTGGTACCGTTAGAACTTTTATGGGTTACCCTGAAATGCTGAGTGCCAGGAAACCTTTGGCTTTTTGTTTTGGCAGATTATCTTATTGGGCAGTAGCCAGCCCAGTTCCTCTGCAACACCCCATAGATTATTGCAGCTCACAGCTAGAACCCCCTAGCTTTTTGTCTGAGTGGAGCAGGAGGGCCTGTGGGCCCAGGGATGGTGGCAGGGTCCCTGGGTCAAGGTGACACTGGTCTCTTGTTGAGATCTCTAGAATAATACCTGCATGCACCACCAGGAGGATGGGTCACCAAGGAGGGTCTTAAGAACCCCAGAATATCTGAAACCAGCATGCACAACTGGGAGCAGTAGAGGGCACCCCTTAGGGGACAGCCGAGGATCCTTGTGGATCCCCTCCCACCTTGAAGAAATTGCAGTTTAGCTTGACTTGACTTGAAAGGAGAGCACATTAACAAAGGGCACAGTTATAAGTAAGCCTTGCATTAAAGATGTCCTGTTAGAGGATCATGAATGGCCTAGGCAGTGTTGTATATTGTTTACCCCAGCAGGTAGCTGAATTCATGGGTGTTAGAAGGAGAAGGGGGGCCTGACAAGAGTTGGTGTCAGTAAGTCCCCATGTGAGGGGCCAGACTTGGGAGCCTGTTTCTTTGGGCCATTAGGGCTATCAATATTCTGTCAGAGGGAAGCAGGCATAGCTGGACCAACTATCAGTTACTTACTAGTACTGTCATAATGCTGACATGCTTTTACTTACTGTTGTTCTATGTGGGCACTGTGAGACAATGCAGGCACAACATTTCCCCAGGGATAGTGCTCACCCTGTCTGGGAGAATGCCAGGCACAGATGGTTTTCAGAGTGCCAGGGCTACATGGACTCCATAGGGAGGTTAGGGAATGTAGTGAAGCATAACTGTATTTGGATCAGATCCACTGAAGTGTAATAATAAATGTCCTTGCTGTACTTCAGGGATAATCCTGGCAAAAGCAAGAGTGGGAGCATTTCAGGAACGTTAAACCTTGGCAATGGTGGGAATGGAGCTTACAGCCCCAAATGGAGTATAGAACACAATGTGATGCAGCTAGTACCATGCCACTGCAATGAACTGAATGAGATAAATGTGAAGGGAATGCCCTCAGAGCTGTGTAATATCTAAGCAGTTAATAAATGCACCTAGCTTGATCCCAGCTCCATGACTGGGCAATCAGTTTGTGTGTGGTCTCACGTTTAATGGTGCCCAGTGTACTGTATATATGCTCAGTTCTGGAGTCCTCACCTAAGGAAGGACAGGGACTGGCTAGTGACAGTGCAACACAGGGTAACCAAAATGACTCAGAGCCAGTGGGGCAGAACTTATGTAGGTTATCTGAAGACACTAAATATGTACTCAGTTTAGGTCAGACAAAAGGGTGGGATATGATAGAGGCCTTCATGTTCCTGAATGGAATAAACAAGATGAACTGTTGTAAACTATTTAGCAGGAGTACAGAGGAGTCAAGAATCCCAGGTCATGAGTGGAAGGAACTGGAAGGTGGAAGGTTTAAGAAGGATGTCAGGAAATACTATTTTATGCAGAGGATGGTGGGGTCATAGAATAGTCTGCCGGTAGAGTTGGTTGGTGCCAAAACCATCAATGGTTTCAAACATAACTGGGACAGAGTGAAGGGTTTTGTGGCTGTTCAGGTCAGTAGCAGTAGGGGTGGGAGGAGGGGGATGGACTGAGACAGATAAAACCCTGTATGGACAATAGGTCCCATTGCAGATAGGGAACTCTGGGGGGGACATGTCAATCCATCCCAGTCATTTCACTCTGAGATAGCTTGCCCTGGGCTGTTTGCTCCCTCGTCAATTTATCCCCAGGCAATTCACTTCCACTACATATTGTACTGTACTTCAACAACAGTTACTGTAGACTTTTACTTCTACAACCCTCAAGCACATTGCCTCATCTGGTGGGTGAATTGTGCCCACCTGGTGTTCATTTTATGATAGTTATGCTGGGGTCAAATTGTCCGGGGATGAATTGACATGGGAGCCAATCGATGCTGGAGCTACTAGTCCAGGGCGAGTTGTCATGGAACAAAATGACTGGGACAAGTTGTCATGTGGCTGAACTCAGGGCAGACTAGATAGATTGTTAGTCTTTTTCTGCTGTCATGGTCTCTGTTTCTATTGCTTAAACTTAATTTGGTGCAAATCAGTTCAGAAACCGCTGCTATACAGGTCTTGAATGTTTTACTGTTTAAAAAGAAAGACAAAATGTATAACTTGTGTCTAAAGTTTATTTTCACAACTGACTGGACTACACGTGGACCATTTGGGAGAGGAGCAAGCCAGCTCAGGTAACCTGAAATGAGAATGGCATCATGTGAGTGGAGCCTGAAGCCTGAAAGCCCACCCTGCTATGAAAATGATCAGAGTTAAAAGAGAGCCTGCACGCTCATCACATGTATGAGAGGTACATCGCACAAGAGGATGCAGCACAACGATTCAGGAAGCAACACTGAGATCCAGGAAGACAGCCTTAGAAGAACTGGAGTAATAACCAAACTCCAGCAAGCGATGACTGGAACAAAGAATAACCTTCACCCCTTCTGACTGATCCCTCCTAACACTGGAACCTCACCATCAGCTGAAACTGCAGCACCAGCACCACAGCAGTCATCAGCCATCCAGTTTACTCCCTGCTTCTGACTATGGTTGCCCAGAAAAGGAAACCAATAACTGTAAAATCTGCTCTCTTTCAAGGTGCAACCATGAACAAGGACCCCCCGCTATGAATCTGCCCTCTGGGGAATTCATCTCAGGTATTGTTTGATACAATTCAATGGGAGCCAGATCAGGGATCAGGAAATACAACAAACTAAAATGTTTACAATAATCAAGGCCCCTAGAATTCTGTGGTCGCAGAATTTTGTGCAGAACTTGCAATCTACCACAGAACTTCTACAGTGCCGCAGAATTCACTGCTCTTGGTGATTTTGCATTAATATTTCTGTTTATCCATAGAATCTGATTCCCTTCCCCTCTTTTTATATCCAAAATCCCTTTTAAGCTCAGAATGTGATGTTATCATTGCTCTAACATCATAAATTAGCTAATGAAATGGCTGCATTCTGCAACAGAAATAAACAGTCACTTATCTACCACAGCTCCCACTGCCAGAGGCTGTGGCACAGCACATCAGGTATGATGACATTTGCTCAACCTGCACTACAGCCTAATATAATTTTCAGTCTTACGTTATTGCACTAGGGCCAACTTAAACAAAGTCTTGTCAATAGCATAGACCTGTTAAGTCCATACTTCACTTTGTACAAACTTATTTGTGCCTTTAAGGTATAGAGATGCCATCTGAAATGAATAACTGGTAAAATTAATTTACCTGTCATTTTTAAGAAAAATAATTATGCCCAGAAAAGTGGAATATAATAATTTGTAGACCTACTGAAAGAACAGACCTGTTAAATAATTGCGTTGTACACATTTTTGCCAAGGTTATTAATTACATATTATCACTGGTTGATAGAGTCAGCCAAACATTATGGAGAAAGGTGTTCAGGGTCAGCTGTTGGGACAGAGGGTAGCATGTTGTGTTTCCTTGCTGGCAACTCAGGTTCAGAGATTAGCTCTGGGAGCTGGCTGAGCAACACAAGGATTGGGGGAACACATCACTGCTCTGAGCCTGGAAAGGTATGGCGCAGTGTTCTGTCACACGGTGGACACATTGTGATGGGCTAGACACCTCTATCTCACAGTTAGTCCACATGCATGTCATGGCCTGATGGTGTTACGTAATGTGTCAGGGGAAGCAGGTTGGCATGAAAAATGAGTTTTCCAGTAGCACCTCTATTCTGTTTATTCCATTTCCAATGTGACTTTTATGAATGAGGATGCAATTTCATGGGGGAAAAAATAAATATATATATATATATATATATATATATACACACATACACACACACACACACACACACACACACACACACACACACACACAGTATCTCTCTCTCTCTCTTTCTCTCTCTCTTTCTCTCTTTCACTATACGCACACACACATATTTGTATGTATGTTACAGATTGCGTATAAATATAAAGTGATACACAGTGGGGACCTCGAGTGGTGTGGAAAGTACATATAAATATATAAGTGATACACAGTAGAGACCTCATTAGTGATATAGATACCATTCATACAGAAATACCTCATTTAACACATAAGTTCCCCTCTGCATATTTCATTTATGCAATAGGCTAGGACCTTAAGGGAGAGATATTTGTTTTGCTTTTTTAGGCATAAAATTATTTCAATAAGTCTGTTATTTTTTGAGCTAGTGTTACTGTGCTTTCCCCGATCCTGATTGCTATAACCACTATCATGAAAGTGAAGTCAGGAAGACAAGCTGACACTGTGATATGGTAATTTGTTAATGCCACAGAATTTCCACAGAAATTACAAACCACAGCCGCAGAAGTTCTGTAGCAAATAGTAGTCATGCCACAGAACTTGGCCCCACTGTGCCGTAGAAAAGTAGGGGCCTTGACAATAATGGCATAGAACCTCTGGTGTGCACTTGGTATGGACAATTTAAAATTGAACTTTTACAATTGTACAGAAAGGAAAAAAGTCAGCAATGTCTGGGGCCAGGGACCACAACGTGGAAACACGCAGATTTGGATACAGGGCAGTAGTGTGTTTGCATCATCAACAGATGAGCCCTCTGCATACACTGGGAGGGCAAAGGATTAGAAAAATTTCTTGAAAGTCAAGGCACAATTCATAGGGGATCACTTGCAAATGTATCACACTCAGGGTACTGTGACCTTCCTTTGGACATGCTAGCAAAGTGCGGACTACTAAAGTACATGAAGTGTGTTATGACTATGTCATATGGGTCCTGAAATCCTGACTGCTGCTTGTTCCCCCAGAGGAAAACTTGGACACTGGAACCCAAAACAAAGTAACCACAGTCCTACAGCTACTCCTGTCCAGTTAGTATATGAACAGCCACCTGCAGTAACAGAAGCTTTAGCAAAAGCATGGAAAGAAGCTGAACGGGTCTTAGCTGAAGGTCAGAACTGTGGCAGATCTGCTCACCTAAGAGGGTCACCTAGGGTTCAGGAGGTAACCGATGGGATGCAGTGGGTGAGGCTCAAGCTGTCCAAAGGTGAATGGGTGTGGTCTCGAAAGTTGGTCCAGGGCTTCCTCCTTAGTTGACTCTGCAGTGAGTGTGGTGTTAGATGTCAATCGGTGAGAGTGGGCAATGGTTGGAGGTAAGTCTGAGTAGCAGTCTGGAGTGGTTTGGCTGCTCAAAGGCCCTGAAGACCCCCACCAATTTCATACCTCAGCCCACAGGTGTGGGTACCCACCCTGTTGCTTGTGCAGAGGCCAGTCCCTAGTCAGCCCTGACTGAGCCACCAAAGAAGATAGCAGCTAGGCTGTTGACCACAAACCAGAAATAGAGCCAGAACTGGAACCAGATGTGGAAGTTGAAGAGGTTATTACAGGGGAAGACAAAGCCACATCTACACCTGCTCATCTGCCCTTAAGAGCACCTAAGTCCCCTCTAAAACAAAGTACTACCATATTAAGTCAGAATTACCTCAGGGACTCAAACAGAACCTCAACTAGCTGAAAGTAAAATGGAGAAACAAACAGCCGTGGAGGAGGTCATGCAAAAATGGTGGGGAACATGGTGGTTGACACCAGGCCAAGGAACTGTGGGAAGACTTGGGAACATAAGCCAAGCAGACCATCCCATCAAACACTGGGTTAAAAAGAAAAAATATGGGTAATGCCAGGATGGGTGTGGGAGCTTGTAGAAAATGATCATGAAAAATCTTCTCAACTGCATAAAAGAAAGAAATGATCAGACGTGATCATGAGTATTGTTTGCAAAACAAAGAACAGACGGGACAAATTCTACAAAACAAAATCTCCACTTATGGAATAAGTAGAGGCATCTGGATGCACAAAGTGTTGTGCACAAACTTAAATGACAAGAAACATAGAAACATAGAAATTGTTGGCAGATAAGAAAAGCCAGGTCTATCCAATCTGCCCATATATCCCACCTTTTTTAGTGGCTAATGGCCATATGTGGCCATCTACGTTAACCTCTCCTACTCACATCTAGGGTTCCCTTATGCCTATCCTATGCATGTTTAACCCCCCCCAACTGCGCTTGCTTTCACCACCTGCAGGGGCAGGCTATTCCATGAATCCACCATTATTTCTATGAAAAAAATGTCCTCACATTTTCCCTTAACCTGTCCCTCCTCTGATCTCTTATCATGCATCCTTGTTCTTAAACCTCTCCTGTACTGAAAGATATCATCCCCTTGTACCTTGTTTATTCCCTTTGGGTACTTGAAGATTTCTATCATATCTCCCATTCCCTCCTCTCCTCCTGTGCATACATATTGAAGTTTTTTAATCTTTCCTCGTATGTCTTCTGGTGTAAGCCCTGCACCATCTTAGTCATGCTTCTCTGAACCACTTCCACCCTGTCTATGTTTCTCTGAAGATGTGGCCTCCCATAACTGCATGCAGTATTCCAGATGAGGCCTCACCAATGTTTTGTATAGTTGCATCACCACCTCCCTTTTTATGTTGATTGCACACAGCGCAAGAAACATATTGCAGCAGCTTTCTCAAAAGCAGGCTGTGGAGGCATGGCACTGTTGCGGCCAATGCCCCCACAGCCTACAAAGGCTTGTCCTACTTCCCCCAATGCTGTTGCATGCAGCAGGTGCCACAAGTTTGGAACATTTGCACCAACTTGTGACAAATCAGCCTCTGCAATCAGGGGCTGCCTCGTCATTGCAGTGTCAGTCATCCGCTGCAATGAGGGAGCGACCCGTCATTGCAAAGCAGGATCTAGCAACCCTGATATTGTTTGTGAACATGGCGGTGGGTTGCTGCCATGTTCACAAACAATATAACCCCCCCACCATGTTTAGTTGCCGATAGGGACCCCAATCATTGTTGTCCTCGGTGCTCGTGTTTCTGTTGCCGATGGGGGAGCCCACTCCCTGTCGGTATTCTGTAACACCCCTCCCTGCTTCCCCGTCGGCATAATGATTACCCACTCCCCCCTTTGTGTGCCAACTGGGGTGCCCAATCCCCCATCGGCTACTGCTGCCCCCCAAAATAAAGCGTCTGATGGCACACTGGGAGCCCACCCCAGTGTGCCATATGCCCCTGTAAAGGCAAAAACGGTCCCACAATGTGTTTTTTTCCCTGCAAAAAAGGAAACAGTCCCTCATAGTGTCCTTGGCCCCCACCCACAACCTGCACCCACCCACCCACTGCGCACCCTACCTCCCCACACACCCCCTCACCCCATACTTACCTCTGGAGCTCAGTGTGATGATCTTTCTGGACCGGGAACACATCTGCACTCTTCAAAGTCGCCCGCAAACTGAGGAAACTCCGGTAAGCTGTATAATGTAATAAATAGGATGTTTTCAACTTTAGTGCATAACTCGAGCATTTTTTTGGAATTTTTTCACCAAATTTTCAACATGGGGTTTTTGGGACACCTCCTCATGAATGCTTGAACTGTCAAGTGGTTAATCAGCCCTGAAAGGTGATTTTGTGGTCACTGCACGGAATCACCTTTGGGGGCTAATTAATGAAGCAACAGTGCCAATGTTCATGAGGTGGGCTCTCAAAAAACCTATGTTGCAAATTTGGTGGACAAAATCCAAAAAATGACTGTTTTACAAGCATACACAGCGCAGTTGCTATGCACGCTCTTAACGTCATGAATTTGCAATATTTTCATGCCAGATTTTCAACATTGCCATTTTTTCACACCTCCTTGTGAACAGTATAGCTGTCATTGTTCACATCATGGCGGAAATGTGTTTTTGCACTTGCAGTACAGAATAGTGCGGACACTGTGGGAAATCAGTGTTCATGGCAGATTAAGAAATGATAGTGACACTGTTCATGAGTAGAAGTCCTGAAATGGCTATGTTGAAAATTTGGTAATGATACTCCACAAAATGACTGTCTTACGAGTGTGCATTGCGCAGATTGCACGCACGCTCATACCTTCATGAATTTATAATATTTTCACTCCAGATTTTCAGCATTGCCATTTTCCCACACCTACTTATGAACAGTGCAGCTGTCATTTTTCACATCCTGGCCAAAATGTGGTTTTGCACTTCCAGCACAGAATAGAGCAGTCACTGTGAGAAATCACTGTCCGGGACAGATTAAGGAAATGACAGTGACATTGTTCATGAGCAGAGGTCTTAAAATGCCTGTGTTGAAAATTTGGTGATGATAGCCCATCAAATGACTGTGTTACAAGTGTATGTTGCAGACTTTCCACACACCCTTGTAACTTCACAGATTTGTAATATTGTCATGCCAGATTTTCAACAGTGGCATTTTTTCACACCTCCTTATGAGCAGTACAGCTATCATTTTTCACATCCTGACTGAAATGTGGTTTCACAGTTGCAGCACAGAATAACGCGGTCACTGTGGAAAATCAATGTTCAGGACAGATTAAGAAAATGGCAGTGGCACTGTTCATGAGCAGACATCCTAAAAGCCCTAAGTTGAAAATTTGGTGACGAAACTCCATAACATGACTATGCTACAGGCATGCATTGAACTGTTTCCACGCATCTTTGTAACTTCACAAATTTGTAATATTTTCACTCCACATTTTCAACAGTGACAGTTTTTCACAACTCCTTATGAACAGTACAGATGTCATTTTTCACATCCTGGCTAAAATATGTTTTTGCACTCCTGCCAGAGAACAGCACGGTTGCTGTGGGAAATCAGTGTTTGAGACAGATTAAGATTGAATGAGTGAGGGGGGGAGTGACCAAGCTCAACTGAGCTCTGTCGGGACTGCTGCTGATTTGTTTGTGGGCAGAAAAAGGCCCCAATGCAAGAACCCAGTACAAAAGGGCAGCCTGCAGCACTGGGAGAAACAGAATGAGAGAGCGAGTGAGGGAGGGGGAGTGAGCGAACTCACCAGAGTGCCGTCAGGACTGCTGCAGATTTCTTTGTGGGCAGAAAAAGGTGTCAAAGCAGGCAGGGGCCCAGTAGAAAAGGCCAGCCTGCAGCAGTGGGAGAAACAGTACAAGTGAGTGAGGCAGGGGGACTGAGTGAGCTCAACGGAGCTCTATCAGGACTGCTATGGATTTCTTTGTGGGCATAAAAAGGCACCAATGGAGGCAGGAGCCCTGTACAAAAGGGCCACTTGCAGCACCAGGACAAACAGAATGAACACGTGACAGAGGGAGACTGAGTGACCTCAACGGAGCTCCATCTGGACAGCTGCAGATTTCTTTGTGGACAGACAAAGGTGAAGGTGCCAATGCAGCAAGGAGCCCCATACACAAGCGCAGCTTGCAGCTCCAAGAGACACAGAATAAGTGAGTGACAGCGCGGTAGTAAGCGAGCTCAACAGAGCTGTATTGTGACTGCTGCAGATTTCTTTGTGGGCAGAAAATGCAGCAATGCAGGCAGGAGCTCAGTACAAAAGGCCAGCTTGCAGCTCTGGCAGAAACGGAATGAGTGAGTGAGAGAGGAGAGGGGGAGTCAGCAGGCTCAACAGACCTGTGTCAGGACTGCTGCAGATTTCTTTGTGGGCAGAAAAAGCCACCAACAGAGGCAGGAGCCCAGTACAAAAGGACAGCCTGCAGCGTCAGGAGAACCAGAATGAGCGAGTGAGAGAGGGGGAGTGAGCCACCTTAATGGAGCTCTGTCAGGTCAGCTGCAGATTTTTTACTGGGCAGAACAAGGTGCCAATGCAGGCAGGAGCCCAGTACAAAAGAGCAGCCTGCAGCACGGGATGACACAGACTGAGCGAGTGACGGAGGGGCAGTGAGTGACTCAACACACCAACACAATCAACATTCGGCATTGGCAACTGCTTGTTCTACTAGTGATGCCCCTTCCTGTGCATCTCAACATGCCACTAGCCCTCCCTACAGCCTTTGTACTCTGCTTGGCCACCTTTAGGTCATCTGAAATAATAATCCCCAAAACCATCCCTTTCTTCCCTGGTGATCGTCAGCAGCTCCTCCCCTATCCAGTTGCTCTCCACAGGGTTTCTGCGGCCCAGGTGCATGATTTTGCACTTCTTCTCATTGAACCTCAGTTGCCACACTTCAGATCATTTTTCCATCTTTTCAATGTCCCTCCTCATTTTCTCCACCCCCTCCAGAGTGTCTACCCTGGTGCAGATCTATGTGTCATCTGCAACTAGGCAGAGCTTACCTATCAGCCCTTCTGCAATGTCACCAATGAAGACATTAAAAAGGACTGGCCCCAGGACTGATCCTTGAGGTACCCCACTAGTCTCCCCCTTTCCTCGGATTGGATCCTATTTACTGCCACCCTCTGCTTCCTATTTCTTAATCAGTTTCTAACCCAGATCACCACCTTGTAGACCACTGCCAGACTACTCAATTTGTTAAGCAGTCTTTTATGTGGAACAGTGTCAAAGACCTTGCTGAATTCGAGGTAGGTGACAGCTACCCCTCTCCCCGATCCACGTCCTTCATGACCCAGTCAAAAAAATCTATCAGATTTGTTTGACATGATCTTCCCACGGTGAATACATGCTGCCTCATAGAAACTATGTTATTTTGTTTGGACTAAAATGCTTGATGGGTAAGTGTAAGAAAATCTCTCCCATTGCTCTATTTGTGAGACAGTACTTAATGAAGTGTAAAAGTCTGTTTGATTTCAGTTTCAAAAAGCCAATTTCAAAAAGATTGAAGGTGTAACAGTTTGCATCGAGGAGTGCCACAGTTGTTGCATTCTCAAAAATCACAGTATGTACCTTTTCCCTTATGTAAGGGAAGGATGAATTGAGCTACTCCTTAAACATAGTGGCATGTGACCTCAGTTCCAAGGGGTTATATCTTACCTAGTATCATGATCAAACTCTGCAGCAAGGGTCACCAAACTTTCTCAATATTTAAAGTTTGAAAAAGTATTTAAGGATCTCTTAAGGGAGACCCTCAGGAAGTGAATTGATGCCTCACTAAGACTGTTATAAAGTAATGGACTTCAATGTGCACTTCTTTAATCATCCATTTTTTTTTTGGGGAAAAATGACGAAAGATATTTTTGGGGATCTTGTGTAAGGGTTTGTGTATTGTTTCTTGTTGTTCTCTTGCAAGTGGATCTTGGCATCACCATCTTGTCCCTGGAAGAGGCAGAAAGAAGGGCAGGAGGAAAAGCATCTGAAGATGATGAGAAACTGAAGACTGCTGCAGGGTGCCTGGGTTCATCTCAGCTTTTAAGTCCTTAATTGCTGGTTTTAAGTGTGCTAGTATTTCAAGAGTGAAAGCAGTGTTGTAGTAGTAGTAGTAGTAGTAGGTTTTATTTCTTTAGGTGCCCTTCCCTAGAGGCCCAGGGCACCTTACAAATAGTGCACAATCATAACAACAATATCAATTTTAATAAGACAACACATAGCTCAGGTATGAAGCAGTAAAAACCCATAATCCATAAAACTCAGCAGGGTTGGCAGCTAAAGGGAGATGACTCGATCCCCAAAAGCTTGTTGAAACACAGAGGTTTCCAGACCCCTCTTGAAGGCATCCACTGTAGAGGCCTCTCTAAGGGCCCTTGGGAAAGAATCCCATGAGACTGGACCACCTACCTCAAAGGCCCTGTCACCCATGGTTTATAGCCTGGCCCTAGGTACAGCTAAGAAGCTTACCTCAGTGGATTGAAGATTGTGTGAAGGCACATAAGGATGCAACCTGTGTACTGCCCTATAAGTTAGAAGACCAACTTTAAGAGCTAGTGGGACCAAAACTGAGAGACAGGAAAAATATACAAATTTTATGAAGTAGCCAGTTGTAACTTTTTTATTTCTGAAGTATTTTTCTTTTACCTTTTACTCATTAGAAAGTTTTCTATGTGATAATATTGATCTGAATGTATGGAATAGCTCTCAGTATGGCAGCTGACAAATCTCTCTTTATTCCCCCCACTGCATTGTCAGCATTGTGATCTCACTAACTGTGACATCACAGGTGACTGACTTGGCAGCTACTGAGTGGCTGTTCCTGAGCAGCAGTGATGTCAGAGTCAGTGAGGTCACAGTGCTGATGATGTAGTGAGCGGGATTGAGCTAGATATGTCAGCTACCAGGCAGAGTGTTTTTCCACATATCATCCCTATTAACACATCAGGTAAACAATCTCCTAATTAATCAAAGTGAAAAGAAAAAGAACTTCAGATATAAATGGTAATGGCTGACTGCTTTTAAACACTAATATTAGTTTTAGGTATTACACTAGCTTCTTAAAGGAGCTACACTACTTTACCAGCAGCCAGTGCCAGGGAGATGTGACTTTACCTAGAAAGGCCAGACAGTAAACTAGCAGCTATTTTCTGCACCAGTTGCAAGCATCGCAGCATAACTTCACTGCATTTGAGGTATAGAGCATTATATAGTCAAGCCAGGACATCTCAAAGACAAGTATCAGTGTCACAGGGTCTCCAGGGGTGACAAGGGGTCTAATCCAGCTAATGTTCTGCAGATTTTAAAAGCCACTCTGGATGATTGCTAACACCTGAGCCTCAAATGTCAGCCCTTCATCCAGGATGACCCTGAGATTTCTCACCTTAGTGAGAGTCCTAAGCCTAGATGAACCAAGTCAAAGCCCAGTTTCAGTTTAGGCAGCTGCCACATTCCCCTTAAAACCTGATTTGATCACCAGTACCTCAGTCTTGTCGGGGTTGAGCTTCAACCAGCTCAATGAGATCCATTCTTGAATCTTAGCCAAGCACTTATTAAGCACATTGATCACACTCAGCATCCCAGGTGCGAAAGGCAGGCATGGCTGGGTGTCATCTGCATAACAGGGAGATCCTAAAGCATACTGTCTAATGATCTCACCCACCATGGGCAACACATGCACTGCAAACAACATGGGCGAGAGGACTGAGCCCTCGGGAAGGATATTGGGTACAGGGAAATTTATATAATTAATACAGTATGTGCCCCACCTCTCCTATACGGTAGAGTAGGACTTATTGTATGTAGGCTTACATGGCACATTTGTAAGGCCTCTTGCATGCTTCAGCCTGTGTTGGTGCAGGTAGAGGGACAGTTGGTTCACAGTGTCCCTTGTCAGGACACTAGGAGGGCAGTACCATCCATAAAAAGAGATGGCACTGGTCTGGCTCATTCTTGTGGGGGTCATCAAGGTTTTTGGGAGAGAAGACTGTAACCAGCCTTTCTGTTTACTCACTTTGAAGCCTGTTACTAAAGGGATCTCCATGGGTTAAGTATGACCCTAAGAGTTTTCCTCTAGCGGTACCCCTTGCTTGCTTGAAGGCAGGGTGATAGAATGTGTGTATAGGATGTTTTAGCTCAGCTAGAAGTAGGAAAACTCTGACATGAATATTCACGGTCCTACTTGGCCTTCCATTACAGTATAAGGAGAGATAAGCAGCTTGAGGAGGAGGTTCAGGGTCTGGCTTTTCTGGCTGGCATAGAAGGAAGAGGGAGTCTCTGACTAAGGCAGAGGGACTGTTTGCTGTGACCAAGGTATTGGGCCCATGGGCCCAGGGGTGATGGCAGGGTTCCTGTGTCCAGGTAGCACCAGTCCCCTGTTAAGGTCTCTGGAGTAACACCTGCAGGTACTACCAGGAGGATGGATCTTCTAGGAGGGCCTCAAAGACCCCAAAAGATCAGAAACCGTATGGCACAACTGGGAGTAGTGGAAAGATCCTCCCTCAGTGGAGGTCCCTGGGGATGCTTGGGGATCCATTCTCACCACGAAGAAATCACCAATCAGCTTTTGCTTGAAAGAGAGCACAGTTTATGAAGTGCACAGGTATAAGTAAGCCTTGCATTAAAGATGTCCTTTTAGGGAAACATAAAAGACCGAGGCAGGGAAGTATAGTCCCCACTGGTAGGTAGCAGAATTCTTGGGCATCAGAAGTTGGGGCCTAGCAAGAGCTGGGGTTAGTAACACCCATGTGAGGTGACAGGCATGTGAGACTGTTTCTTTGGCCCATTAGGGCTGTCAGTATTCTGTCAGAGGAAGGGAGGTATGCCCAGATCAATTATAAATTACTTAGTAGTAATGTCATAATGCTGACATGGTTTTACTTAATGTTGTTCTACGTGAGCACTGTGAGACAAATGCAGGCACATAATTGCCCTCAGAGACAGTGCTCACCCTATATGGCAATGCACCGTGCACCAGTCATCTTGGGTGTACCAGGGTTCCAAGGATCTCATAGGGAGGTTAGGGAATGCTGTGAAATATAATTGTTTTTTTTTTGTTTTGTTTTTTTCCAGCAAGGCCCTGTCATTTTATCGACCCTGGTCACGGCCCCTGGAAGCCTCTACCACAGTCTATGGCTGCCATTGTCCCCCAGTCAGCCCTGGCTTGTCCCTTGAAGGGCGGGGCTGTGGCCACCTCTTCGTGACCACGGAACCAATATCTAGTTGGGGGACTTTACAGCAATGGTGGTAAATCAAGGTCTTCCGGTAGGGCTTCAGGTAGACAGTGGTCCTTGTCCGCCTTGATTTTCTGCCTTTTTCCTTACGGAGGTGGGGACGTGCAATGACGCCAGCGTCCGCCCCGCCTCCCAGAGATGTGAGCATCGGCAGCGTGAAATCCCCCGGCCTCCGCCAGGAGTTCTCAGCATGCCAATCACTTTCCCCACCTTCCCCCCGGAGAAGGAGAGCAGACCGTGGGACACTCCATCCTTCTCCCCCCTGCCAGCCCTCCAATGACCTGGGTCCATTCCCAAACCCCGGTTGCCGGCATCGCGAGTGGAAATCCCACCACTGCGCCAATGGGCCGGCCCTGAAATATAATTGTATTTGGACCAGATCCACCGAAGTGTAATGATAAATGCTCTTACTGTAATTCAGGGGTAATCCTGCACAAGCAACTGTGGAAGTGTTTCAGGAAAGTTAGACCCTGGGAATGGTGGGGATGGAGATCAGAGCCACAAATGAAATATAGGGCATAGTGTCATACAGCTAATATTGTGCCATTGGAATGAAGTCAATGAGATAATTGTGAAGGGAATGCCTTTACAGCTGTGTAACATCTTAGCAGTTAATAAATGCACCTAACATAATCCCAACTTCAGGACTGAACAATCAGTTTGTTTGTGGTCTCATGTTTAATGGTGCCCCAGTGTATTGGTTAATGGTGTCCCTACTCCAGTGTCCTAGACCAATGGTGGTAAAGCTCTCATGCAGGTAGAACTTCCATGATGTAAGGTGGGTGCTCCTCTGACATGAAAACCATCATATACACCTAGACACGGGGGTGCCCTGCCATGACACCATAGTCAAAAATTGAGTATAGTGATATTATTTCTTGATGTAATGGCTGAAAAAACAGGTAACAAAATAAACAGACTAGGCATATTAAGTAAACTATTAAGATGTTTTAACATTTGCATGAAGTAGACTATTCTGCTCATGTTTCTTGGCTAGGGTAATACAGCATGTATAGATGGATGGCTGGTGGCTATAAAAACTGTGTGTACCTGCTAACAGAGGGCAGTAATTGGTTGTCTGTTGGATAAGATACCATGAAGATTCAATTGATTACAGGTCTTTTTCTGCTAGTAAATTTCTATGCTTTCAGTATGTGTTTCATTATTAGGTCACAGAGTACTGAAATAGTTCTTATCATAAAAAAACTGTACTGCATTATTATGCAGATACAATCATGCTATTTCACAGCATGGTAATGGAGTGTCTTTAAGATGAGTTTGTAAGTAAACAGGCATTTTCATTATTGACTGCCAATGTTTGTAAACTTTTTTCTGTTCTGTGTCTGCTCTTTTTTTTTATTATATAGAGGATAATGGCTGGAGTTATGAAGTTTACCATGTTGTAAACCCCTCGAGCAGTTGCCAGGCCGACCTAGTACACCTCGAGAGCGAAGCTCAAGAGGTTTACCGTCAGCATGGCAACCGTGAGAGAGGTTTTCAATGCAGTAAAGTTCATAACCCCAGCCATTGTCTTTTATAGTGTATGGGGCCTCAATAGTAATACTTTCAGGACAGAACGGGAAAGGCTCTTACTTGTTGCTTGTGGGCTTCAGTTGAACAGTTTAAATCGATTGCGGTGGCGTGACCAACATTCGGGTGCTAGAATTCAATGCACCTGACTGGATTCGATCCTGTAATCTAACCGATCTGATGAAGACAAGCACGGTTTATAGCACTGACATCAGATCGGTGAGATTACAAGATTTTTAGACAGCAGCACACCATATATAATAAGGGCTCCCCGTACATTATATGTTGTGTTGTTTCAAACAGATAAAAATAACGTATCACGCTTAATGCAAATGTTAAAGTGTTTCCAGAGTCTTTGGTCCCATCGATTCAAATGGAGTCAAATTGTTATGTTCATGTGCCAATCAAAGCAATTCCAGAAGCTGAGGTTTATTTCTGTAGTTGTTGGTACAACTATTAAGAGAGGCACAGGGACCCAAACAGGTGACCTGCTTGAAAAGTAGTCAATTAGGACTCGTATTTCTTTTTCTGGAATGTAATTCTTATACCTTGCTTGCTTTGATTCATACTTTGGTCAAGTCAGGAGCAGAAGGTGCAAGCCCATAACGCTCCCATCATTCACCCATAATAATGAAGCCCCCTAATAGTATAAATTGATCACATTTTTTCTGAATATCAGCCTTAGTCTTAATGAGGGAGAGTGAGTTCCACAGATTGACTACTCTGTGAGAGAAAAATAACTTTCTATTTAAGGCATTAAATCTATGCCCCTTTATCTGTAATGGATGGCTTCTAATTTCAACATTATTTTCTTTAAATATAATGCCTATTTCATTCATCATATATGGATCATTGTTAATGTCTCTCATTAAAAGTAGGCCATCCTCAAATGTTGTTTCTATATGCAGCACATCTAAATCTGTAGGCCTTTCTTGATATGACCTGTCTTTAAGGCCAGTGATTTGTTTAGATATTTTCCTTTGAACCTTCTCTAAATTACCTATGTTCCCTTTACTATATGGACATGAAATTTTATTTTATTTTATTTACTGAATTTTAGTAACAAAGTGGGCCCACTGAGACAATACAGTCGCTTTTTTAGGGGCGACCCGGAAGTGCAGTGCATTGGTAGTGCAGTACATTGGAAAAAAAAGGTAACTACAGAGAAATCAGATCCCATAACATCCTTAGATCCATAGGAGTACATCGATTACAGTGATACATACAGCTTAGAAATTACAGTTAGATAGGCAGTGGTATAAAATGAAAGTAAGCAAGATAACAGTGGTACCAAAATACATCATTCAAAGCATGTACATGATGGAAGGATTAGAGCAGAGTTTGGGAAGCTGAATCATGGGTCATCTGGAAGAGGAGCAAGGTGAGGTGATAGGTGGAGAAGCAGAAATGACTGAAACTTTGGGAACGAGGGGTGCAGGACAGGATGGTGGGAAGAAGAGAGTTCCAGCAAGACACTGCCATGAAGGTGAATGATTTCTGGGCCACTGCTAGCTGAAGATTGGGTAACATGAGAAGGGGCAGGGAGGTAAATCTAAGAGCACGCTGTGGATGCCGTAGTTGAACAATCTCAGCAAGGCAAGGAAGGGAGTAGCGATGGACCGGCTTGTGCATTAGTGTTAGTGTTAGTGTGGCATATTGTAGTTTTGATTCATAAGATAGCCAGCCCAGGGAGGAAAGGACTTTTCAATGGTGATGTCCGGGATTGACCTCCAGCACAAACCTCCCCACCCTATGATAGGCCTAAGTGAGGTGAGCGAGGATGGCTGTGCTGGTTGAGAGTAATAGAGGAGCACCATATGTAAGGAGTGACAGGAAGGTAGCAGTTGCAATCTTGTGGCAGGAAACTGATGTGAGGAAGGGGCAGATATGGTAGAGTAGGTCAAGTTTTTGATTCAGAGTTTTGTTTAGGAGGGTAACATGAGTGTCAAGAGACAGTGTGGAATCCAGGGTGACTCCCAAGTATTTAAAGGATTTGACGGATTCGATGGCATCACTATCACATGAGAGTACCATCAGAGGGGAAAGAGTATGTGTTGTTGAGGGTGGGTAGGTGAACAGCATGCTTTTAGTCTTTTTAGTATTGAGGACTAGATGTTTCTGTTGAAACCAGTCTTCAAGAGAAAGAAAGTCAGTTGCCAGCATACTATTGATCCACCCTACATCAGAAGAAGAGCAATATATAATCCACATAATGGTGAACAGAGGCACTTCCACAGTTGTTCAAGAGATCATTAATAAAGAGTGAAAATAGTAATGGGCCCAGGACTGAGACCTGAGGGATGCCAAGCATTATGGATTTGAAGTCCGAGAGGGAACCAGCCCACTTGACTCTTTGAGTTCGGCCAGAGAGATAACTTTGGATCCACATTATGGAACTGGCATCAAGGCCGAGGGAGTGTAGTTGCCGCAGTAGGAGGTCATGATTGGCCAAGTCAAATTCCTTTGTCAGATAGACAAAAATAGCCCAGTGGCAAATCCTTGGTCCATTGCCTGGAACAGATCAAAAGTTACTTTTATCAGGGCTGTTAGGCTACTACACTTCTTTCTGAACCCATGCTGGAATGATGAGAGTAGGTGTTGGAGGTCTAAGTAATCCTGAAGGTGGTCATAGATAATATTATCCCAGATTTTCACAAGAGGACAAAGTATTCAAGATGGGTCTAAAGTTCTCAATGATAGTATTGGGTCTGCTCTTGTGAACATGAACTACTACGGATGTCTTCTGCTTGTCAGGGACAGTACTAGTTAGGAAAGGCCAACTGAACAGGTCACAAATAGGACAGGCTAGGGCTGCGGCTCCCAGTTTTAGAAATTTTGGTTAAAGAGTACCATGACTGGAGATCTATCAGCTTTCAGATTAGTGAAAATCCTATGTACGTCTTTGATGGTTGCCAGTTTCATGTGGAACACTGGGTGAGTTCCAGAATCCTCTGGAGGTAGAGGGTTGGGGGGGGGGAGGTGAGAGGGAGCTGGTGAAGAGCATTGTATATTTATGAAGATTGGTGAAGAATTCATTAAATCCAGCAGCAATGGATGGTGCCAAGGTCAGCGAGAGAGAGAACTAGTGACCTCAGAGGAATTTCTCTTGATCAGGGAATTAACGTATTTCCAAAATTTCTTTGTGTTACAAAGTTGCTCAGTCTGGAGTTTCCTGAAATGGTGGTGTTTGGCTTTCTGGACTGAGTTTTTGCATTTGTTTCTTAGCTGCCTATAGACTTGCCAATCACATGGTAGCCCACTGCCTTTGAAGGTCCACCAGTCTTTATCATGAGTGGGCATGAGCTTCTTGAGATCCTTGGAGAGCCAAGGCACTTTAATTCCCTTTGACCTGCATTTCATCATAGGGGCATGATGATCAACAGTATCAATGCAGGTAGACACAAAGACATCAAGGGCTAGGTTGACATCCGGAAGGGTTTTGATCGGACCCCAGTTGGCTTCATGTATGGAGGCCAAGAAAGCATTGGGGTCAAAGCAGGACATATCCCAGACCAGATTTACCTTAAGAAGGGGGTTCAGGAAGTTATTACGCCAGATACAGAATGTAGGAGAATGATCACTGATGCTGTCTGAGAGTATGCCCACTGACTTTATTTTAGGGGAGCAGTTGGTGATCACCCAGTTAAGTAAGGTATGCTTGCCTGACTTGAAGTTAATATGTGTAGGATCGTTGATAAGTTGGACCAGGTTGCAATCTGGAAGATGGTCACTGACCTTATCAGAGTTGAGTTTCAGCCAATCAATATTAAAGTCACCACAGAGGATAAGGTCATTGCGAGGAAGGTTAGAGAGGGAGGTAATGAACGAGGGGAGGCAGATAGAGGCTACCTTGGGGGGCAGGTAGACACATCCCATGATAAGTTTTTTGAAGGTCCCAAGAGTCAGGGAGAGGAACAAAGATTCTGCTGCAGAGGGCCCTGGAACAGGGGCAGGGATTTTGGCAGCATCTAAATTAGTTCTAACATACATAAGTACACCACCACCCTATTTACTCAACCAATCTTTCCTAAAACAGTTATAACCAGATATTGATACCTCCTGTTGCCTAATGCTTGGCTTCAGCCAGGTTTCAGAAATGCCAGTATGTTGGGTCTATGTTGAGTAACCCAGGCTTCAAGTTCTGCCAGTTTCAGGTGAAGACTTCGAACATTTATACAGTATGTGCAATTTTCAATCCTTTAGGGGACTGATGTGTAGATGCTGAAGGGAATGGTGTGAAGGTAGGGCAAGCTGGGCCAGGGTGGGGCTCAATGTTGCCCATTAGGGTTAACAGAATATGGAGTAAGAGGAAGGGCTGGATTCAGTAAAGGAGTATTTGCCTGCTGACGCTGGTGAGTGTTGTAGTCACTCCCAATTTTTTATGGAGCCAGTGACCAAGATAGATATTTTCAAGTTTCGGGAGACAGGGAATAAGGAGATGCACACGCATAGACTTTTGGGTCGTATAGCATGGAGGTGCATGTTCACTGTGCAAGTGAGAGTACATTAAAGATTTTGTGAAAAGGTAGTATGTGGCATAAAAGAGTAAGATGCAGGAAAGGGCAGACGTGCAACCTAAGTTACCCACTGTAGGGGTACAAAAGATACCTTTCTTAGAGCAATAAGCAGAATGTCACTTAAGTGTGTGTGGGGGGGTTATTAGATGATGCAAGAGAAACAGGTATTATTATTGTGTTGTACTCCAGTCGGTGTTCACTTGCAGTGGCGTATGGGGCTTTAGTTAGACTGTAAGCAAAATTACAAGGGAAACAGGTATTATTATTGAGTACTAGCCCAAAAGGTGTTTATGTGCAGCAGTGCGAGGGTCTTATGTTAGGGAGACTGACAGTTATGGCCCTCTAGTGGTAGTGAAATATAACGAACCTATGGCAAAGCAGGTAGATAGTATTCTTCTGTGACTGGTTGCCGTAATGTTTATAAGTAAAAGTCCAGATAGGGTGGGGGCTGGTGGGTGAGGAGGATGTGGAGAAGTCACTCAAGTGACGCCGGAATTCTAAAACTAGCAATGAAGTGTACAAATGCAGGCTAGCCCCAAAGTTAATAAAATGCTGTCGGGCTAAGAAGTGGAGTAAATTAGATCAAATATATCATGCTCTCTGGTTTTTGTTTTTTTACCAGTCTGGCTAAATGTATGAAAAGCTGACTGACTGAGCAGAGAATTGAGAACTGAGCACTTTTTGAAAAGCATCTTGGCTGAATTAAAAAGCAGCTTGGCCAAATGAATTGAAAGATGGATGTAATGCAGGCTTTGACTAATAAAAATAGCCCACCCACATAAAGATACTAATCAATACACAAGTTAATAAACGTAAAAGTCTGTCCTTTTTTACTGGATTAGCCAAAGCCACAACTATGAGCAAATCAGGAGAGCTGAAGAAATTGGAACCAAGATTTGAAATACAAAGGCTGGGCACCTCAGGTCACAAGTCTGTACCTTTCCAATAGTAGTGGTGGTGGACGACCAGCAGCTCTGTGAGGTGGACTGCCTGGACGGAGGGCGGCTGAGAAGAGAGAAGAGGGTGTTAGGATTAAGCTGGATGGGAGGTGGCAGAGGCAAAGGGGACACTAAGACAATGGGAACCAATCAAGTTGCAGGAGGAAGGACAGGGTGACATGGAGAGGGGAGGGCAGAATAGGAGGGAAAGAAACTGAGATGAAGCATAGTCCAGATGCAGATGCAGATGAACATACACTTTGTAAAATAGAGCGATCACTGAAGGGTCTCTTGATCTGATGGTTTTCCAAATGACTAAGAATATTTTATTTGCTTGTTTGTTTAGTATTGCCTACGTCATTGGAAATAACTACCAATAGGTTTCTTTCGTTTGTTGTAACCACTAATTTGCATTTCCTGCTCAATAGCCCAAGTGGAAATGTGATCTTAATCTTTCTGAAGGTTAGTTATGTCAGTAACTTTTTTATCAAGATGGCATCATTGTGATATATATAACACACTAGGCTGGTTACCTCCAGGGAATTACTGTACTTTGCTTTTAGCTGCTTTATTGATTAAGTTGCCAGAAGTGCCACTCCTCCAGTCTTGGCATAGCAACTAAGGACTGTTAACCTGACTTACCTCTTCAGATCTAATGATTCATCAATGCTCTTTGTTCCAAAAACCCACACAGCTATAGGGCACTGGGCCTTTGCTGTCTGTGCACTTACTGTAGGTTATGGAACTCTCTCCCAGTGGTTTTTCGACAATCTACCTCCCACCACATTTTTGGAAGGTCCCTATGGGATCATTTGAAATCTAACTGCCTGTAATGTACACTTAATTCTGATATCTTCCCCCTCTTATTGAGTGGTGTACTTTAATTTACTTCTTAGCATGGCTTATTCAGATCTAAGCTTGTGTATAACTGTATCCTATGTTTATACAATTTAAATTGCTCCAATCTTTATCCATTGTTACCTTATTTACTGTGGTGCTGTCTTCTCACTATTAAAGTTTTTGCTCTGCCTGCATAACATTGTAACTACCTGAGTCATACCTGAAAATAGGCATATATTTGTCTAGTGTGCTTATCTGGTCAATAAAAAGATAGATAGATAGATAGACAGATAGATAGATAGATAGATAGATAGATAGATAGATAGATAGATAGATAGATAAAGGTTTTTGCATGAGTCTCAGTTTTGTACTCATCTATGTATTTGACAGATCAACATGTTAGATGTTTAGTGAGATCTGCAATGACAATTTGAAATATTAATGGTCCAAGTACTGACGTTTGCAAACTCCACTTTACACATTATCGCTATGTGACAGATGTCAGTTAATCACCACCATCTGTGACCTATTTTCCAATCAACTTGATATCCAATATATAAACTTAGGATCAATGTTCGTATGTTTTAGTTTTTCAATAACAGCTGAATGGAGCACAACGTCAAATGCTTTGCTGAAGTCTAATTTGAAGTCTAAGTAAACCATGTAGCATGGAACTTTATCAAGATTATAGATGATTTTCTCATAGAAGCATAATATATTTGTTATGCACAACCTGGCCTTAGTGAAACCATGTTAGTCTGGATCTAGGTCACAGAGGGCCATTCCCATTTTGTCGTTTATGAAACCTTCCAACATTTTGCATATGATAGGTATGAGACTAATAGTAGGGATGGAAGAACCTCAAAAGGTTCTGAGGTTCAAAAAGGTTCAGAGAACCTTTTATAACCTTTATTATTTTTTGATGACTTTATATGAAAAAATTATTTTAAACAACTTTTAATCAACATAGAAACATAGACTTTGATGGCAGATAAGGACCGCTTGGCCCACCTAGTTTGCCCATTTCCCTACCTACTGGATAAGCTGCCGATCCTAGTTAACCAACAGCCTATTTCTTCTTACCCCCAACAAGAATTGCCTTATGCCTGCCCCATGCATTCTTGAATTCCCCTCACTGTTTTTGACCCCACAACCTCCTCAGGGAGGCCATTCCATGCATCCACCACCCTGTCTGTGAAAAAATACTTCCTCACTTTACCCTGGAGCCGTCCCCTCTCTATCTTCAAATTGTGTCCCCTTGTTCTTGCACATCTCTTTTTCTGAAAGATGCTACCCTCTTGGACTCTGTTGATTCCCTTGAGGTACTTAAAACGTTCTATCATGTCCCCCCTCTCCTTCCTGTCCTCAAGGGTATACATATTCAGCTCCTTTAGTCTCCCCTCATATGGCTTATGTTGCAGACCCAGCACCATTTTAGTTGCCCTCCTGTGGACTGCCTCCATCCTGTTCATGTCCTTGTGGAGATGGGGGTCTCCAGAACTGGACACAGTACTCCAGATGGGGACTCACCAACTATCTGTACAGAGGGATAACAACTTCTTGTTTTCTACTGGTGATGCCTCTCCCTATACATCCCAGTATCACCCAAGCCATCCCTACTGCCTTCTCACATTGCCTGCTAACCTTTAGGTCATCTGATATGATTACCCCCAGATCCCTTTCCATTTATGTTGTTGTTAATATCCCCCATTGTGTACTCTTCCCCTAGGTTTTTGTTTCCCAGGTGCATTACTTTGCACTTTTTTGCATTGAATCCAAACTACCATACTTCTGACCATTTCTCCAACCTTACCAAGTCCCTTCTCATCCTTTCCACCCTCCCTTGTGTATCAACCCTGTTGCAGATCTTTATGTCGCCTGCAAAGAGGCATACTTTTCCTTCCAGTCTCTCTGCAATGTCCCCTATAAAGACATTAAAAAGGACTAGACCCAGTACTGAACCCTGCAGTACCACACTACTAACCCCCCTTTCTTCAGTGTATACTCTGTTTACTATTACCTTCTGTGTCCTGTTGTCCAGCCAATGTTTTACCCAGGCTACCACCCTGTGACCCACTCCCAGGCTGGCTAATTTAGGGGAGGAAGGAAGGGGTTTGCGTGAGGCTGGCGCAGCTGTAGTAAAATGAAACTAAGAACTGCAAAATTAGACAGACTTGATAGACCTGTGGGCCTTTTTCTGCCAGCAATTTAGTATGTTCGTATGTACAATATGTCACTAATTATGTTCAGCTCTCGGCATGGAACACAACAGGTAGGGCATTCTGCAGAACATGAACACTAACAGAAGGATCGTACTGGACCAAGGATCGTGAGTGATGTGACATGATAACTGGGTGTCCTGATTCATGATGAAACCACAGATTAAAAAAGAAAGAAAAACAGGGTTACACCAAAAAAAGCTGAAGTGGTGTGATTTGTGATGACCATGAATGTGATTCGTCATGATGTGATATGAGTCATGTAGGCACTGGCAGTGCTTCTCTGAGCACCAGAAACTGGATGGAACTGAGCTTCCACAGTTAGTTGCCATTGAAAAAAATTTGAAATACCTATGGCTGTACTTTCCTGAATTGCTTGACAAAGAAACACACATGCTACAATGTTGGGGCCTATTCAGGAACGTTCGCAAGAAACACGTGAATGCAACACAAGTAAAGGTGGACAGCTGCACACCCTGCAAAGCACTCTGACTGCGCAGCATTCATGAACAAGCATGGCTCTCAATTGGAGGGTGGATGCAGGGACAAGACAGGTGTGCAGCTGCATGCAAGGGTGGGCCACAGGACACACAGAACCATCACCATGCTCCATGACCCTGCCAGATAAGGGGCGGTAGAATCGCTATGCAGGTGTCCTACACGAGGTGTGGATTGGAGATGGCAGCAGGGCATGCACCAGAAGGAGCTGATGGCCACAGGGATAATGCACTGGCAATGTGACCCACAGCCACCACAGCGGACGACAGGCCACCCGGCTGAGAGAGAGGGTCCAGCAGCCATGGACCACCAGTTTCACAGGTGCACATGTTGCTATGCTGGTGACAGATATCTACCACCACTACGACATACTGTACAGGTTCAGGGCCCTGTCCACCCCTGTAGAGGCCAAGGCACGGATATGGCTGGACATTCAAGCCACTATCAACTCTGTGGAACTGGAGGCATGCTTGCTCTAGGACATCAAAAACAAGTGGCATGACCTCTGGTCCCAAGTGAAATGGAAGCTCTACTGGGCACGCCAGTCCCAGGGTGCCACAGATGATGGCCCTCCTCCCCTGGGGCCCCCACCGGCACCTATAGAGAAGCTGGTGGGTGATACCATCAGCGATGTGGCTATAGACTGTGAGTCTGATGGTATCAACAGCATGCAAGGTAGGTGGACGTCTCAAAGGCAAGGCCCATGCATGGGAACATGGCGCTATCGGCTGGCCAGCTGACACCCTGTCCCTCCATGAGATGTAAAATGATGTGTACAGTCCAGATGAGGGCCTGTCTGGGCAAAGTACCGTCCCACTAATGCAGGTAGCATGACAGGTAGGTGCAGGCACAGCATACGAACATACGAAATTTGCCAGCAGATAAAGGCCTAGAGGTCTATCAAGTCTGCTCAAATGTGCAGTTAGCACCCCTTGTTCTGCAGCTGCCCCTCCCTTCCACCCTTCCCCTTCATTAACCCTCCCCCTTGTCCTGTCCCATCCTCGTTTGAAGCAGTCCACTGTTCTACTGCATACCACTTCAGCAGGTAACGCATTCCACCCAGCCAACACCCTCTCTGTAAAAAAGTGTCTCCTCATCTCCCTCCTGAACCTTCCTCGCTCCAGTCTCATGTCATGGCCCCTGGTGGCCCTCCCTTCCCCTCCTTACTTTGAACAGCCCCTCTGTACCCGTCTTGTTTATTACTTTAATGTATTTAAAGGTTTCAATCATGTCACCCCTGTCTCTCCTCTCCTCCAGTGAGTACATGTTCAACTCCTGCAACCTCCTCTCGTATGATAAGTCCCCCAGCCCCTTGATCATCTTTGTCGCTCTGCGTTGCACCCCCTCCAGTAACTTAATGTCCCTCTTCAGATACGGACGCCAGTACAGCATGCAGTACTCCAGGTGTGGTCTAACTAATGACCTATACAGTGGCAGAATCACCTCCTCCCTCCTCGAGGATATACCCCTTGCAATACAACCCAGCATTTTGTTGGCCTTTGCAGCTGCCTTCCTACATTGTGCCGAGTTGTTCATTGACCCTGTAATGAGCACACCCAGATCCTTCTCCTCCTCTGTCTGGGCTAGCTGCACTCCCCCTAGCTGGTAACTCCTCCTTGGGTTCTTCATCCCAAAATGCAGCACCTTGCACTTTTTGGCATTAAAGCCCAGTTGCCAGGTGTCTGACCAGGTTTCAAGCTTTGCCAGATCATCCTGCAACCCCTGCCATCCCCCTAGGTCATCCACCACTGCACCTACCTTGGTATCATAAGCAAACAGACTGATCTTGCTCTTGATGTCCCATGATATGTCTGCAATGAATATCTCAAACAACACTGGTCCCAACACTGAGCCCTGTGGAACACCGCTCGTCACTGCCTTTGGGTGTGAGAGCTCCCCACCCACCACCACCTTCTGTTGCCTTCTCTGCAGCCAGTTTCCTACCCATCTCACCAGCTTTGCACCCGCCCCTGTGCCTACTATCTTCTTTCCCAGCTTTCCATGTGGCACTCAGTCGAATGCCTTACTGAAGTCCAGATACAGGACATCCACTGCATGGCCCCTGTCCAGTTGCCTAGTTACCCAGTCATAGAACTCGACCAGGTTGGTTTGGCAGGATCTGCCATGTATGAAGCCATGCTGTCTGCTGTCCTGTAGTTCTTTGGCATCTAGGAGGGCCACCAGCCTCTCCTTCAGGATAGTCTCCATTAGCTTACCCACGATGGATGTGAGGCTCACTGGTCTGTAGTTTACTGGTTCATCCTTGAGGCCACTTTTGTGGAGGGGCACCACATCAGCCATCCTCCAGTCCTGAGGTACACACCCTGAATGTAGTGAGGCATTAAATAGGTCTGCCAAAGGTCCTGCAAGGACCTCTGCCAGCTCCTTCAGTACCCTGGGATGGATGCCATCTGGGCCTGGCGCCTTGTCCACCCTCAGTGCCTTCAAACCCTCTCGAACTCTGCTCTCCATGATTTCCCCATCTGTCACCATGTCCCCCCCTGCTTCTGCCATTTCTCCCACCTTGGGTTTCACCCCCTCTTCTCTTTAGTAAATACTGAGCAGAAGTACTCATCTAGTGCTTCCGCCTTATCGCACCCTGCTTCCACCCAACCCCCCTCCTTCCTAATCCTTACTATGTGGTCCTTACAGCTCCTTTTCTCCCTTATGTACTTAAAGAAGTCCTTCTCCTCCTTCTTAATGCCTTGTGCCAGCCTGAGTTCCATAGATGCTTTGGCTCCCCTTACTGCCCTTGTCACCTCCTTCGATTCTGTCAAGAACTCCTCCCTGTCCTCCGCGCTCCTTGTTTTCTTGTACTTCCTAAAGGCAGCTCTTTTCCTTCTTACTTTTTTCATGACCTCCTTGCTCAACCAGATCGGTTTCTTAGCCCTAGCCTTCTTGCTCTGGGCTTTGCAGCAGCCATGCAGGAAGCCACATACACAGACAACAACCCTGACAACTAATGTGTTCCCCCCAATAGGTGACACACAGGCACACACACAAGGATCAACACAGATGGAGTCCCAGCCGGAGACACCCATGTCCACAGGACCACCCAGCACCGTTGCACTGAGCTGGAACACCAGGACACAGGTCACCCTCAGGGTTGGGGCAGTGGCACAGACAGAGGAAATCCCTGACAGCAAGCATGTCGAGGGACACACAGGGGAACAGGAGGACACAGCAAGCCCAGAGACTAATGACAGAGGCAGAACCAGCCCAGAGCAGCTCAAAGCAGGGGTGATGGCCATGCAGGCCACGGACACACAGGCCAGCATGGACACAGTGCAGGATGACCTGGTGGGGACATCTGCCAGCCCACCTCCAGCACACCGTGCACAGCAGCAAATGACAAAGCAGCAATTGACCACCTACTACCCCGACCTCCAGAGGCTAGAGTGGAAGCGGCTATAGGCAACATGGAAACAGATGCAGCCATATACTGGCTCAGAGGGGTCCTGGCAGACATTGCAGGGTCACAAACATGGATGGCCGAGGAGCTGAGTGACATTGTACAGGCACAGGGATGTATGGCAGAGTACCTTGTGGCTGGTGTCCGGGCACAGGAGGAACTCTCCATGGAAATAGCTGCCAGATGGCATGCCCAAGACAAGGTGGCTGATGATCTTATGGCCATTACTGTGCACCTAGGTGCCTCTGGCCCCCCCACACTGCTGCACCCACTGGTGCCTCCATGCAGGGCAGCCAACACAGGTCCCCCACTGCAAACACACACATCCAGACCAGACAGCCAGCAATCCTGGACAAAACAGCCCCCCACAGGCTGAAATGGCAGGGAATAGTGGTGTAGCACTTCCTCGGCTGTCACAGTGCACAGCTAACACCCTGCTAGTGCCCAGAAGCAGGTGTCCACATGGGCCAGAGACAGGGTCACCACCAGAAGTGCTATGGGTGCCTGCAGGACATGACATGCCCAACAATCGGATGAGCCTGGCCAGGCACACATGATGCATCCACACACCCTTACACACACCTGGCCACCCACACATTCATGAACCCCACGCACCTGAGCACATGCAGCACAGGGCAGTGCGCTCAAGGATGGTGGGGCACAGATACTGCATGCAAAAACACAGGCCCCCCTCAATGCCTGCATCGTGCATCCCCTGTACACCATTGACACACATGTGTGGCCGGCGGCACGGTGGACATGCCCATGCTGCATGACCACACAGTGCCTCTCATTAGCTGAGCCCACATGCCCAATGGGAGCATGGGCAATGATGCATGCACAGCATGTTTGCAGGGCTATCCATCCCGTGTTGTGACACAGTGTACTACGTGCAGCACCAGACGACCACACAGCACTGATGCTGACCATGCCATGGGGCATGCACTTGTGGGCACTGACCAATGGGTGCACAGCTCTGCAGCATCATCACTGCACCCATGGCACAGCACCATTAGTGCCTGAATGCACCATGGGCAACTTGGTGCCAGTCCTCAGGGGCTGTGACACATTCAGGCAGTGGATCTCCATGGACGAGCTATAGTACTGCATCAAGATCATGCTGATCCTGGCCTGGTGAGCAGGATGGGCCATCATCAGGTGCAGCAGGGTGCTCCCCCAGTGGCATGGACAGTCACTGTCAAACACAGATATTGTGCAGCATGGCACAGGTGGTGAACAATCTGCACACCCACTCAGGGGCTAGCATCATCGTGCCACCTGTGTGGTCCAGGCAATGGAACTGCATCTTCAGAAGTCCAATGGTGCATTTCATGATGTTCCTCACCCTCTTATGTGCTTGATTGAAGGCCTCCTCTGCAGGGTTCTGTGGTGCCAGGTACTGCATCAGGAGGTAAGTCTGCAGCTGGTGTCCACTGTCCACTGTGGAAATGAGGGTAAAATGCATTAATACGGTGCTGGCTATACACTGTGGCATGTGTGTCCAGGGGTGTCACATGAATTCTCACCAATGAGCCATTCAGCCCCCCTCTCCACATGTGGACAGGTGCCGTTTAAGGGTGCTGTTGTCAAAAATGTACGTGCCATGGCATGAGCCTGGTTATTTGACGAACACACTAGTGATGATGCCTGTGATGTTGCACACCACCTGGCAGTTGATACTATGGTAACCCTTCTGATTTCTGCATGCCTACTCATCCAATGGTGGTGTCAGAATGGCCACATTGGTGCAGTCAATGGCACCCAGAGTGTTGGGCATTCCGTACGTGTTGTGGAACACCCATGCCATGGCCCTACTGTCCTCCGGCATGGTGGAGAATGTAATGTGGCCAGTGACATGCCACATCATGACAACCATCACCTGTTGCAGTGCCCTGGAGATGGATGACTGGCTCAAGCCTGATATGTCACCTGCCACCCTCTGGAAGGACCCCATGGCATGACCTGGTCATGCACAAGCCTGCAGATGTACCTGAACATGTCATGATCCATGCAGAATTGCTGCAGGCATTCCATATCCTGCAGTGACTGTGCCTCGAGGCATGTGCAGTACATGCTTGGCTGTTGCCATTTTCACCATGCCCGTTCGATGGCATCCTCAATGAGGACTACATACATCAATGCACCAGGGCACATCCTGCTGTGCAGTGTCCCTTGCAATGCCATTGCTGAGCATCGGTGTCATTACTGCCATCCTGAGGCGTACAGTAGAGAGCATATGTCTGCGGTCGCATGCCCCTTAAGGTGTGTGGGTGGTCACTTGTGGTGGGTGTGTCACAAACACCATGGTGCTGCCCGTTGCATGTGTCACAAGTAAGCATTAGTATGGCCATGATGGTGAGACCAGCATGAAGGGGGAACATGGTGGAGTACATGTGGAGCCTACCTCACCGGCTGGTTTGAGTGTTCCTGGCGTGCTACCGGGATGCCCTCCTAGTGGGGAACATCTGGGAGGTGCAAGAGAAACCACAGGTGAGTGCCATTGCTGTAGTCCTCCTCTGTGTGCCCATCGCTTTGTGTGTCTCCCTAGTTAATGTGTCCCACCCTGCATTGTGTTGCAGAACACTCTGTAGAGGTCTGTCATGATGGTGTTGGAGAGGCTGGACCTGGGGAACATGACCATGGGAGAGGTCATGGCATGCAGGCATGGGTGTTGTATTGGCCACTGGTTTCCCAGAGTACCTCACCAGATGCCGGATGCCACATGAGGTCATCTACAGTGACAAGTGCAGGGACATGTAGGCCATTCATGTCCCCTCTGAGGTGGATTGACCACGTGGACAAGATGAGTGTGTCAGTGAGTGTGTATGCATTTCCCTTGCTACAGTGTCCCAGGGTACTGATGTCCATCCACCTCAATGTTCTTCTCATTGCAGGAGTACAGAGGGCCTGTGAGATGGCTGGTACTAGTGGAGTGCTCATTTGCCGGGACCACCCCCTGCCCATTGACTACAGTACTACAGAGTCCTTTGAGTTGGATTGAGGGGCTGCCCATCATGTCTTGTGTGTATCTCAACCTCTCATACCATCACAACTCCATTTCTGTTATGTTGTCTTGCAATAAAGCTGTCTTGCTGGTACCACCATTGCATCTCCATCCTTTGCCCTGCCATGGTACAGTCTGAGCATTTATGTGTGGCATGGTGTGTGTGTGTTCTAGGATGTGACCCCCATGGTCCTGGACCTGAGTGTCTGAAAGGCCCTGCACAGGGTGTGGCAGTGGCTGGCTGGTGGCACCCAGCCATCCTGGCTCAGGCATAGTGGGCACGTGGCCTGCATCGTCTACCACTGCTATCCACCCTGTGCCTGTGCCATTCCTCTCATGGTGCATTGTTGGTTCCAGTGGCTGTTTGATGCAGGTGTGTTGTCTCCAGCACGCCAAGGCCCGTTGGCTTGTGTGGGCCACATGTGATTGTGCATGTGTCCTTTGGGGGGGCATGTTGTGTTTTCATGCGTCCTTTGGGGGGCATGTTGTGTCCCTGGCTTGGCAATTCCACACCCCCCCAGATGCTTCATGGTCTACTGTGCCTGTAGCCTGCATGCACCCATGGCCTGTGGGTAGCCCTCTGTATGCCTGGCAGTGTCCTTGGTGTCCTGGCAGTGCAGGGGTCATGCTGGGACCATATGCCATTGTGGCCCTTGTGTGGCCATCAGTGCTTGTGCTGTGTGGTCTGTTTATGGCTGCCTTTGCCTCATGTAGGCTGAAACCCAGCTCCATGTGCCATTATTTGATGTACTGTGCTGTCAGCATGATCTTAGGGTGTCACGTGCATGTGTTTTGTGTGACCACGCCCCTATGCACCCGCGGGGTTGTTGCCTTGCGCATGTACACATCCTGGCACTATGCACTGTGCTATGTGGCTTTAGTGCATGCCACACATGGGTGGCTTACATGCCCAGAGTACGTATACCCTTGTGTGCCAGCCTTGCGCACTGTGTGCAGCTGTTAACGCACATTCATGAATAGGCCCCAGTGTTCACTCTGAGACTATAGCTACTGGATTAAGTACAACCAGCTTGTAAGGACAAAGATTTGAGTCCATCTGCTAGTAGGGCATCATGCAGAATGTGGACATTAAGAGAAGCACTGTATTGGACCAAGACTCGTGAGTGATGTGACATGGTAACTGGGTGTCCTGATTCATGATGAAACTGAAGATTTAAAAAAAAAAAAAAACAGTTGCACCTAAAACAACCTATTTCTTCTGTAATCACAAAGTGTGAAACAGGCACTGTAGGTGTATTTTTGTAGGATTTATATGTCAGTATAATCAGAGGAAAAGTGTTATGCAGCCTTTAGATGCTTTCTTAGTAATGTCTCTTTTATGAGAACAGAATAAAACATAGCATGTGTTTAAAGAATGGATAATTTCTTTGTAATGTCCCAAATGGGACAACAAAAACTAAAGAGTTGTAATGATACGTTTTCTTTTTCTAAAGAAGACAAAAAGTAAGTGTTTTGTATCAAAGAGCAAAGCCCTACTGGAAGGGTTTGCCAGTGCTGTGGTATTGTACTAAAGCAAGCTCCCAGAAATAGTTAGCAAATGTGAAAATCATGACTGTGATGGTCGTGAATGTGAACATGATCATGATGGTGATGACAGTGAACTGATTGGTCATGAGGTTGTGGAACTGTGGAACAGTGACAGTGCTTTCCTGAGCTTCAGATACTGGATGGAACTGAGCTTCTTCATGACCGTGAAGACCGTGAAGGTGATTTGTCGTGAGGATGAGCAGTCGTGTTGCAGTGGCAGCACTTCCTGGAGCTTCAGATACTGGATGGAACTGAGCTTCTTCATGACCATGATGACAGTGAACGTGAACGTGATTTGTCATGACTCATGAGGATGACGAATTGTCTAACAGTGGCAGTGCTTCCCTGAGCTTCAGATACTGGATGAAATTGAGCTTTTCTGTGACTGTGATGACTGTGAACGTGAATGTGATTTGTTGTGAGGATGAGGAATTGTGTTAAAAGTGAGAGCACTTCCCAAAGCTTAAAACACTGGATGCAACTGAGCTTCTTCATGACTGTGATGACTGTGAATGTGATTCGTCATGAAGATGAGGAATCGTGGAACAGTGGCAGTGTGTCCCGGAGCTTCAGATACTTGATGCAACAGAGCTTCCAGAAATAGTTGCCAAATGTGAAATTCGTGACCGTGATGACCATGAACATGATTTTATTTTATTTCTTTTATTTATTCCATGTGATGTGATGGAATGCCCTGTCCACAGAGCCAAAGCTTATACCCCACTGAGCAAGCACAGGGGAGGAAGATGACAGATGACTGACTTCTTGGGGGTGGTCACACAGACATTATGCAAGAAGTGGCACTGGTGCACTGATGACTGGCTAGCAGATTTCGTTTCACACACTGAATTTATTTCACACACTACCTGGGCTACAGGCAGATGCTGCAGGCACTGCAAATACCAACAGAGAATCAGGTACCCTGCCTGGCCTAACCCTCTCTGACACAGTGTTTTCCCTTCAAGGATTTTTTTTTTATGATTCCACGTGATGTGACGGAATGTTCTGCCCACTGAGCCAAAGCTTATAACTCACTGAGTGAGCACAGGAAGGAAGATGACTGACTTCTTTGGGGGGGGGGGTGTCACACAGACAGTATGCAAGAAGTGGCACTGGTGCACTGACGACTATCTGGAAGATTTTATTTCTCATACACACACTCAGAATTATTTCACACACCACCTGCCCTAAGGGCGATGCTGCAGGCACTGCTACTACCAGCAGAGGATCAGAGACCCTGCCTGGCTTACCCTCTCTGACACAGTACTTTCCCTTCAAGGATTTTATTTTATATTTTTATTTATTCCATGTGATGTGATGGAATGCCTTGCCCACTGAGCCAAAGCTTATACCCACCGAGTGAGCACAGGGAGGAAGGTGACAGATCACTGGCTTCTTGGGGGAAGGGGGTCAAACAAGCAGTATGCAAGAAGTGGGACTGGTGACTGGCTGGCAGATTATATTTTACACACACAGGCCCGGATATTCAAACTGCGCCATTCTGAGGCGCAATCCCTTGCACTGCTCAAAATAGTTGTGCAGGAGTGTGGCCGGGGCGATATTCAAAGAAGTTGCACTATTGAGCAACTCCTTTGAATATCACCCCCAACCACAACCACTGTGCGTGCGCAGTGGAACTCGCAGCCACCGCAAGTCAGTTGAGCATTTAACTTGGCGGTAAGCAAGCAAATTATTGCACCATGCGAATTCCCATATTCAAAGGTGACATGCAAATGGGGCCATAATTCATGCAAAGGCAGGGGGGCCATTTGCATCTGATTATGGCCCCATTTGCATGCCATTGGCATGTGGGTCGCCCGATCCCGAGGACTTGCAGCCTGGCCGCCCTGCCAGGCAGCAGCCGTCGGGGACCGGCGCACCTGCAGCCTGATCGTGCAGAACATGAAAACAACCCCAAACATCTTCCAATGCCCGATCGCAGGCAGAACGGTATGACAACCCCCAAACATCTCCCAATGCCCATCGCGGGCAGAATAAGTACTGACAACCCCAAACATCTCCCAATGCCCGATCGCGGGCAGAACGTGAAAACAACTTCAGTGCCCGATCGCTGGCAGAATGCAAAGACTTCTCAACCCATTGGTGCAGAGCTAGAGCCAATGGGCGTGCAGCCCATACTGTACATGACAGTCCAGATTTGTGAATGAACGTGCAGCCCTACCGGACAGTCAGTTGGTGGGCAGCGGGGCGGCAGGCGGGTGGAATGCTGCCGCCCGCCGGCTGCCGGGGGGGAGCGGGTGGTGGGGCTTTCGTGGTGGGTGGAGGGACACTAGACACCAGGGAGATGTTTGGGGGTTGTCACTGACATTCTGGGGCATTACGGTCCACTGGACCACCAGGGAGATATTCGGGTTGAGGGTCTTTTACATTCTGCCTCAGATCGGGCACTGGAAGGTTGTTTTCACGTTCTGCCATGATCGGGCATTGGGAGATGTTTGGGGGTTGTCGGTATACATTCTCACCTGCGATCGGGCATTGGGAGATGTTTGGGGGTTGTCAGTATACATTCTGCCAGCGATCGGGCACTGAAGTTGTCATTATACATCTGCCCGCGATCGGGCATTAGGGAGATGCTTGGCGGGGGTTCTTTTCACGTTCTGCCCACAATCGGGCTGGTGGGGGGCACAGGACTGAGTTGGGGCCAGCCATGGGTGGCAGCTGCTGTGTTCGCCTGCAATACAGCAGCTCACCCAGGGTGGCCTCAACTTGATCCTTTTTTTGGCTCAAAGTTGTGCAGGCACAGGTTGGGGTTGCGCCAGACAACTCTGCACAACCCAAATTGAATATCGGGCTGTGCAGTTTATGCATGGTTCCTCCCCTCCTGTTGAGCATGCATTCATTTGCATTGCGCTGTTGCTCAACCTGTTTTCAGTGGTGCAACTGCCTCCTGCTGAATATCGTAGAATGGCGCAATGTAGGACTTGAGCATGTGCAACCCTGTTGTGCATGGCACAACCCTTTTGAATATCTGGGCCACAGAATTTATTTCACATACTACCTAGGCTATAGGCAGCTGCTGCAGGCACTGCTACTACCAAGAAGAGAATCAGGGACCCTGCCTGGCCTAACCCGCTCTGACACAGTGCTTTCCCTTCAAGGATTTTATTTTTTAATTTATTCCACATGATGTGATGGAATGCCATTCCCACTGAGCCAAAACATATACCCCACCGAGCAAGCACAGGGAGGAAGATGACAGATCACTGTCTTCTTGGGGGGGAGGTCACACAGGCAGTATCCAAGAAGTGTCACTTGTGCACTGAAGACTGGTTGGCAGATTTTAATTCACAGACAGAATTTATTTCACCCCCCACCTATGCTAAGGGTGATGCTGCAGGCACTGCTGATAGCATACCCACAGAGATTCTGGGGGACCCTACCTGGCCTAACCCACTCTGACACAGTACTTTTCCCCTTCAAGGAATTTTTTATTTTTATATTATTCCATGTGATGTAACAGAATGCCCTGCCAACTCAGCCAAAGCTTATACCCCACTGAGCGAGCACAGGGAGGCAGATGACAGATAAGGACTGACTTCTTGGGAAGGGGGGTCACACAGACAGTATGCAAGAAGTGGCACTGGCACACTGATGACTGTTTGGCAGATTTTATTTCACACACACACACACACACACACACACACACACACACACACACTGTTTCACACACCACCTATGCTAAGGGCTTTGCTGCAGAAACTGCTGCTACCAACAGAGAATCATGGACCCTGCCTGACCTAACCCTCTCTGACACAGTACTTTCCCTTAAAGGATTTTATTCTTTTGTTTATTCCACGTGATGTGACAGAATGCCTTACCCACTGAGCCAAAGCTTATACCCCACTGAGCGAGCACAGGGAGGAAGATGACAGATCACTGGTGTCTTGGAGGGAGGGGGTCACACAGAAAGTATGCAAGAAGTGGCGCTGGTGACTGGCTGGCAGATTTTATTTCACACACAGAATTTATTTCACACACCACCTAGGCTACAGGCCATGCTGCAGGCACTGCTGCTACCAACAGAGATTCAGGGACCCTGCCTGGCCTAACCCTCTCTGACACAGTACTTTCCCTTCAAAAATTTTATTTTATCTTTTTATTTATTCCACATGATGTGACAGAATGCCCTGCCCACTGAGCCAAAGCTTATACCCCACCAAGTTAGCACAGGGAGGAAGATGACAGATCACTGGCTTCTTGGGGGGGAGGTCACACAGACAGTATGCAATCAGGAACCCTGTCTGGGCTAACCCTCTCTGACACAGTACTTTCTTTTTAAGGATTTTTTTTATTTATTCCACATGATGTGATGGAATACCCACTGAGCCAAAGATTGTATAATTAAAAAAAAATAATAATAATAAATCCCCACTGAATTGACTGAGCAGTGAGCACAGGCAGGAGAATTGATAACTGACTTGCTGTTTGAGGGCAACTGGGCAAACAGCAAGAAGGCTAACTGGGAGTGGTGTGGTGTAAGTGGCACAGTTCATCCCCTCTGCTGCTCCAAAAATAAAAAAAATGGCAGTTTTGCTCTGGCACTTCTGTCTTTTCTCTTCTTGTCTTTCTTGACTCACTTACTTGCCCCCAGTCTCCAAGTTTCTACTCTCCTCCCCAAGTCTTCTCTCCCAGCTCCCCAATCTCTGACTCCCACACCCACATCCAATCCAGTCCTCAGCTCTCACTAATCCCCTACTGATCCCGAGTCCCTAACTCCCCACCTCCAAGTTTTTTTTAGTTCTTTTTCTTTTAAATGTAAACAAAATGAAATTATTTAGGTTTTTTTTTTCTGAGTCCATGAGTTGACTTCTTTCTTGCCCAACGGGCAAACGCAAGCAGCACGCACAAGCATAGAATCATGAAGCAGCCTGTAGAAGCTGCTGCTCCTTCTCTGTCCTGTATTCCTTTGCATAGCTCCTAAGGTGGACCACATTGGTTGCTAGAGCAAACCCAATCAGGTGCTACCTTAGAAAGATGGACAGCTTGGCCATCCAGTGAGGAGCCAGAGTCTTGTCTCTAGTCCCTCCTGCTCTGGCGCTTCTTGCACTGCATTTCCGGTGATACTACAACCATCTGAACTGATCCAAACAGCTGAAAGTGTTCAGAAGCCATTCATTTATGAACACTTTGGCGTGTTCTTTAGGATTTTTTTCAGAGTCTATGAGTCGACTTCTTTATTACCCAACGGGCAAACACAAGCAACACACACAAGCACAGAATCACAGAGCAGCCTGTAGAAGCTGCTGCTCTTTCTCTGTCCTGTATTCCTCTGCATAGCTCTTAAGGTGGACCTCATTGGTTGCTAGAGCAAACCCAAGCATGTACCACCTTAGGAAGATGGACAGCTCGGCCATCCAGTGAGGAGTCAGAGTCTTGTCTCTAGTCCCTCCTGCTCTGGTGCTTCTTGCTCTGAATTTCCCATACTACAACTGTCCAAACTGGTCCGAACAGCTGAAAGTGATCGGAAGTCATTCATTTAGGAACACTTCAGCATGTTCGGGCCGGTTCATATTTTTGACGAACCAGTTTGCCCATCCCTAACTAATAAGTCTGTATTTACTAACATTGGGAGTTATAAATGAACAGGCGAGAAATATGTGCTAAAGGGGCATATTCCACATGCACAGCTCCACATGCCTGGGAGATCCGTGTGGGGACCATATTCACAATCACCAGCCGCCTCCCAGCTCCCTACGTGGCCCCACCTCCAGCACACAGGTCCGGGGGGGGCAGGCCTGTTTGGAACAGTGGATCTAGGCAATAGACAATCAGCTTCCCAGTCCGGATCCCGCAGCAGATCCCTTGTACCCACAGGGCACCATGTTGACCACCAGCACACAAGGCACACAGAGCAATATTAGGGGAGTACCCCAGTTGACCACCCCCAGCCCTCCCATTATGCCCCAATGGCAGGGGCATCCTCATCATGGGGTCAATGCACCCCTGTGTCTGCCTCCTAGGGGTGTGTGTAACTGGCTTCCAGGGGTTATGGCTGCCCCTTGTTTGCACAGCTGCTGGCATGCTGCACCCAGCACTCTGTGGTTTAGTGAATCGTGCAGAGTGCTAGCACGACCCCGGCCCCCTGGGCCTGCCCTGGTGCAGAGCTGCATGTCATCCTGGGGATTAGGTGCATAGGGGAAGCATAATTGGTAACAGCATACCATGGTGGGGGCGTAGTGGCCACAGGAGGGTGAGGGCAGGTGCTGGGTGGGATACATACTGGTTTTCAAGGTACGTACTCACTCGGCATCTTTGTGAATAGCCCTCATTGTGTTTGTCTCCTTTTCTGAATAGAGGTATCACATTAGCAGTGTCCTTTTCTGAGGGATGCATCCAGAATTGATGGGTTTTTCAAAGAGATACTTAAGAGGTCATACAGTGGTAGCCATCGCTACATTCAAGTTATAACAATCGGAATAGTGAAATACAGACCGATACTATTCTGAAAAACTGCATTCATTTTAGTGCAGCTCTTTCGGTGTTGGGTACTCACCATTTTACGCTTTGGTGTGCCACTGTTGAAAGTGGCAGTGGCTACCACTGTAGCAAGTAATTGGCCATAATCTTAATCATGTGGCTAGATATCTCATCTGGACTGGGGGAGGAGTAAATTTTCCAATTTTTGATTTTATTATTTATTTCCTGTGCTGAAATTTAAATATTTTGATCACCACCCTTGTCAATATAATCTGGGGATGTCACCAACAGGTAGCAATGAAACAATCTGCAGGAGCCACAGCATGAAGAAATATCAGGAAACAGTTCAAGAAGTCAGACTTCACCACAAAGGGACAACCACTTCCAGTACTTTGACAAGATAAAACATGTATTGGTAACACACTTGCAACAGAGGAACCACTGTTGCCACCAATGATCCTTTTGCACCCAACAATAGTGCCTTTTCAAGGCACCCCAACCTAAGAGAGAGGCATCTGTAGAGAGTATACTGTGGGTGATTGCTGAAAGAAGGGAACTTCCTCTATGAGGTTGCCTTCTTCCTTCCACCAGTCCAGTACCCTTAACAAACACCTTGTGATAGGCAATAGTTTTGACAGTGGATCCTAGCTCTGGGACCAATGACTCCTCAGGTGGTACTGGATATCTCTCAGTTAGAACCTGGAACCATTGCAGTTGATGAAGCCATGCACCTCAGCAACTGTAGAAAATGCCTTTCAGGTCTGGGCTGACCTGCCTTGAAGGATTTTGCAAGTACTATCATGTTTGCTACCCTCTTCCAAGGAAGGAATGCCTTCCCTTGGTGGGTAATTAACTCTGCACCTATAAAGTCAAGGACCTATACGTGTGCTATTTGAGACTTTGGGGCATTTATCAGGAAACCTAGGTCCTTCAGGGAGTGCTATGTGAGGAGGAGGGAGGACTTGGCCTCCAGGTGTGACTTTCCTGAGAGTAGCCAGTCATCCAGGTAGGGAAAAAATACCACCCCTTGCCTCAAATGTGCTGCCACTATGAAACATACATAGAAACATAGACCATGATGGCAGAAAAAGACCAGAGGTCCATCCCATCCACCCATTTTTCCTATAATCCCTGAAACCTTTCCTGGAAACTATTGTTCCTCCAGGGTACTAACTCTCCCCATTATCCCATTCTTCTCCCTGGTCTTGTCACCCCAGGTGACCACTATTCCCTTCATTCTATCCCATGTCTGCTTGAATCCCCTGACTGTGTTTACATATACCACCTCAGAAAACAGACTGTTCCAAGGTTCCACCACCCTTTCCATAAAGAAGTACTTCCTCATGTCCTTCCTGAACCTCTCTCCTGTTAATTTCCACTCATGACCATGTGACCTTGACTTGGTATTCAGGGTAAATAATTCCACACAGTTTACCTTGTTAGTTCCTTTAAGGAACTTGAAGGTCTCTATCATATCTCCCCTCTCCCTTCTGATTTCCAGTGAGTACATATTTAGTGCCTTGAGATGCTTCTCATAGGATCTGCCTAGCTGGCTCCGAATCTTGTTTGCTACTCTGTGCTGCACTGTTTCCAACCTATCCCTGTTCTTTCTGAGGTGTGAACAGCAGAACTGGATGCAGTACTCCAGGTGAGGCCTCACGAGGCATCTGTATAGGGTCAGTATTACCTTTTATTCTTCTATTAGTACCCCTCCCAATACATTCCAGCATCATGTTAGCCTTGCCTATAGGCCTTATTGCACAGGCTGGTTTGTTTAAGAGAGTTACTGATGATAACACCTAAACCTCATTCCTCTTCTGTAGTGCTAAGTCTCACCCCACACATTCAGTACTCTGTCTTTGGGATCCATTTCCATACGTGCATTACCTTGCACTTTTTGGCAATGAATTTTAACTGCCAGACCTTTGACTACCCTCCTAGTTTTTGTAGGTCTCTCTGCATATCCCTCATTCCCTCATCACTATCCAACCTCCCACATAGTTTGTGTCATCTGTGAAGAGACACAGCTTGACCTTAAAGGGGACAGGAATTGATTGCTTATTTGCAGCTGTTTGAACTGTCTCTATTTTCATAAATTATAGTCATACCTCTAAAGGATCCCTATTTAACTGTGCCTGAATAAAAGTTGAAGCTGTTAGTTGTGTTTTGTATTGTTTTCTTTGTATGGACAACATTCTGTGCAGTTTCTTTCATGGAACCAAGAACTTGGAGTTTTGACTATGTCACTTCATGGTCTCAGAAATGTGAGCCTGAACTTATCAGTACAGTGCCCACGGTTCTGAAACCATGAAGTGACATAGTCAAAATTCCAAATTCTTGGTTCCATGAAAGGAACTGCACAGAATGTTGTCCATATAAAGAAAACAATACAAAAAAACAACTGACAACTTCAGCTTTTATTCAGGCACAGTTAAATATGGATCCTTTAGAGGTACTGTATGAATATAATTTATGAAAATAGTGACATTACAAGCAGGTGCACATATGTAATCAGTTACTGTCCCCTTTAATTCCCTCACAGATGTCACTAAATGTCACTAATGAACAGGTTGAAGAAGACTGGGGTCAGGACAGATCCTTGTGGAACATTACTTGCAACCTCCCTTTCCTCTGCTTTAACCCCATTGACCACCACCCTCTGCTACCTCCCTTATAGCCAACTAGCCATGCAGTTCACTATGGTTTTAGCTGCACCCAGGTCTTCCATTTTCTGTGCAACCTTTTGGATGGTACCAAATCAAAAGCCTCACTGAAGTCAAAGTACAGCAGATCCACAGTGTGGCCTTTGTCTATTTCCATGGTCAGTCAGTCAACAAAAAAAATCAGTTTAGTCTCACAAGACCTTCCTGCCATGAAGCCATGTTATTTACTATCCTGAAGCATGCTGCTCTCTAGGTAGTCCATGAGGCCCTCTTTGATTAGTGATTCCATCAGCTTCCCCACAAGGAGATCAGACTGACAAGCCTGTAATTCCCTGGTTGCTCCCTATCCCCTCCCACCATGAAGCAGTACAGTGTCTGTCAGTCAGCCCAGTTAGTGGTTCAGCCAGTGCTGCTAATTCCCTAAATATCCTCAGATGCAACCCATCTAGTCCTGAGGCCCTATCTATCTTAAGGTCTGCCAGCCCTTTCAGGACCTTGTGCCTATGCCTATGGCTAGGCACTCTTCGAACATTCTTGGTGCTAAGAACAGGCCAAAGGGAAGAGCGACAAACTGGTAGTAGCAATTCCCTACCTTGAATCTGAGTTATTTTCTGTGATTGTGCCTGACAGGTATGTGAAAGCAGCTGTCTCTCAGATCCAGTTACCCTAGTTAGTCCCCCTTGTTGCAGTGATGCAATCATTGATTCCAGTGTCACCATCTTGAACTTTTCTTTTTTTAACTGTTTATTCAGATATCTCTAGGTATTTCATGTCCAAAATGGGCCGCCACTTTCCATTTTTTTTGTGGGTCAGGAAGTATCTTCAGTAAAGCCCCTGCCTCCACTGTGAGGAGGTGACTTTCTCCACTGCATTTGCCTGTAGCAACTTTATTTTTATAGAGATGTTCATACTCCAGGTGCACCGTAGGTGCTGCTCCATCCTGTCCCTGTCTCACCTGCTCGGCACCTGGCTCTCCAACACACCAAGCCCCAACACACCCCCACGGATCCCCCCTGTGGTGAGACTGGGAAGGGAAGGGCCATCCTCCCCCTACCTAGTGACTCAGCATCCATATTTATGGGGCCGACATGCCAGTGGCAGTGTGGAGTGAGGGTGGACAGGCAGGACTTCATGGAGCCTGCAAACACCATTTTCTGTTTTCTCCCCAGTTCCCCTGCCATGTTGTCATGCAGGTGCAAGCTCGTGGAGGTGGGCATGCTTTGCGTAAGCATGGACCCTCCCTTCTTGCTGCTCTAGCTGCCTGTGCTACCTACAGGCCTCCACCTGAGGGCAGTCAAGGGCAAGCTAGCAACCCTCCCTTCCCCAATAGAGGAGAGCTATCCTCCATACGCTCAATACCAATAGTTTTCCTGCTCATTGCCAGAATGGCACTCCAGAGGGCTGTTTGATACTAAGCTGTGTAGACTAAGTATGCTGCATACCTTAAGAACAGGGAAGCTGAACTATATACCTTTTTGCTCATACTATCCAGTTTACTGGAATCTTTCTCAGCAGGCTGGGCACTTTGGCCTTATTACAGTTAAATGACTCCCACATGATCAGGGCAGAAGTACAGGTACTTAGTGCCCTGTTTGTCCTCCTCATATTTTTTTCTCTATTTTCTCATCTCCACCAGCAACTGAAGTGGTGCTGACAAATTTTTGTAAGCAGCCTTTTTGAGGGATTTGTGGAATGGCAAAAGCAGCCTTTTTGTGGGAGTTAAGCCCATCATATCTAAAAATTCCACTTCATCCTCATCTTCAGTGGTCTTTTGTGATGAGATGCTGAGGGTATTCACCATTTGCCTCACAAAAGTACAGTAGGGGGATGAGGAGGGGAACCAAACTCTTGTTCAGGAGATCCATCAATCTCTATGAGTTCTCCATCCTCCTCCTCCTCCTCCTCCTCTTCCACCTCATAGTCGAATCTGACCTCCTCCTCCACAGGCACTGAATTTGGCACTGGAGCCTGAACAGGGGTCAGGCATATTCATGAAGTTCCCCATAGTCTTGAAAGCCTGGAGGAACTGCCATGCCTTAGTTTAGGGCAAAACTTAATACAGAGTTCACAATTGACAAAATTGTGATCTGGACCCAGGCATCTCAAACATAACTCGTGGCAGTCTGCCTTAGTCAACAGTTGAAGACAAATTTTACAGTTTTTAAAACTTGTAGATCCTGTCCTCTTTTTGGTCTTGTCAGTCATGCCAAATACTGGTGAACCTAGAGGAGTGCTCCAGTTGCCAAATAAACACCCCCACAAAATTCCTATAATGGAAAATTTACATATAAGTATAGAAATACTCTAATGGGTGAGGGTTTGCTACTGACACCAACAGCTCTCAAAATGGTCTGGTCGGGTCAGGACACAGGTCCAACCCAACTACAATTTGGAAGGGAAAATCACAAGGTAATCTGACTATGCCAATCACCCAGAGGTGGATTTTTGTGTGACGCCCAGCCAACAGGTGTCAGGGGAAATTTTGGGGAAGGGGGCCCAAGTTCAATTGCTACCAAATGGGACACAAGGAGAGGAGTGAAGCTGACTTGAATGCAAGAACAATGTAAACATTTATTAAACACAACTATACAATAACATTACACTAAATATCTACACTCTAAAACTATAAAGGACTAGAACATTACTAAATTCAAAACTCTAAAAGATAAGATACTACAGTTATACTGTACCCTACTAAACAAATCAGCTGTAAACATTCTAAGCCAGCCACCCTTGCATATCCAAATGGAGAAGGGGAAAAAGCAAGATGCTGAACCATCTGCCCAGGGCAGGGTAAAACACAGAACAGGGCACAGGCCAGGACTATTATGAGGTAGTGTGGGTCATCAGCACAAAGGTCTCCATAGACCACCTGAAATGACACCCCTCCAGGAAAAAGTCTGCAAACTCCACCCAGCCACAGCCCCTACGTGGACTGCTGGTACACAAGATCACCCAGCCATAGCCCCTATGTGGACTACTGGGACACAAGGACAGACAAGAAGATGACAGCTGGTCAGGGAAAACAGGATCGAGGCACCTGGGATCACATGCAGGCTGAAGGGTGATGGCACAATAAACATTTCTATTAAAACCCTGTGTCTGTGTCTTTATTTCTAGCAAACATTACTACCTAGGACACTTTATAGACAGATAAAACCATTTAGGTTAAAAACACAGCTTGTAACATCAGTCCTGAATTACTTATACAGAAAGCACAAGATTCAGCAAATATTCAAGAAAAGATACCTCAAAATAAGTCAGATATGAAATCCCATCCCCCTACTGAAATAATTGATTTATGTAGACAGCATGAGTGTGGGGATAAGAAGGATATTCATATTAAGGTTGAGGATCTATCCCTCCAGGACTCTCAAGATCATCCTGCAGCCTTACAACAGGAGATTCTAACCCTTGTGTGCTATAAAGACCCAGCACAGGAGGCGGCACCTTTAACTACACCCACATCCCCTCTGCAAAGACATAGATCTTCTAGAAATCTGAAGTCAACTTCCATACCCTCCCAACCCCCCTCCCCACGGCCTCCCCACCTGAGGACGTTAGTTCAGTTAACCCTTTTGCAGCTTTAGCACTGGAATGGGGGGATTCTGATATGGATCAGGATGAAGGGGACAGTAACTCTAGGGCTCAAGATATGGAGGTACAAAAAACAGATCTGGTGGGATTTAAAGGAAAGAAAAAAAAGAAGGAAAAAATTGATAACAGCAGGATTGTTCTAACAAACATTACTTCTGGCTGCCATAAAACTGGATCAATTAATGTGCATAGTTTACTTAACACAGGGAAATGCCAGATAGTATTTGATTTTGTGTATAAACAACAAATAGATATATGTTTCTTACAAGAAACATGGGCTTTTTCTCTTAACATCAGAAGTTTTCAGAGTGAATGGGTTTGGGGTCCTTCTTATTGGTCTTTTGGACTGATACAGATGATGGGGTGTGTATTATGTTTAATTCCTTTTCTTTCCAGCTGATTAAACTAGTTGAAATTTTACCGGGAAGAGCCTTATTATTAGATGGAATATGGAAATCAAAAACTTATCAATTAATTGATATTATGGACCACAACAAAAAGCAGGACGAGTGGCACTGTTCAATGCAATTAAACCTTATCTTATGACTTTATATTATACCATTTTTGGTGGAGATTTTAACTGTGAGATACCTTCCTTAACAAAAAAAAAAAGAAACCAAGTGTAAAAATCTATTGTGATGCAAACGCTTTAGTGGAACTGATATTATCTGCTGATTTTCTTGACTGTAAGAGTTTTCAAGGAAAAGGTCCAGAATTTACTTTCAAGAAAGGGAAATATGTATCCTCTATAGATCATGTTTTTATTTCTAACACCTTACCTACAGTTGAAATGGAAGCATATCCTGTTGAATTTACAGATCATATTGTATTAATAGTTAAAATATTTGATGTTTTAACAACAAAACCATCCTTTTCCAGGTAGAAATTGAATGTAAAAGCTTAGATGAACCCCAGGTACAACAAGGTATAAGAGCCATTATTAGAGACAGATGTTCAGTAATTTTTTGTATTCAGATTTAGGACAGTGGTGGCTGGATACAAAAGAAGATTTTAAAGGTTGGCTTAAAAACCATGAGAAGTGTAAAGAAAATAGTAAGTTTTTTAAAATATCTTTCTCTATGCCAACAATTATTCAAACTGTTCACCTGGTCAAACACTTCTAAATTTGACTATTCGGCACAGATACAGTTAATAAAAACCCAAATGTTATCCTATCAATATGACAGAACAAGTACTTTGCAAGTATTATTTCAAAATGGAATAAAAAAATCCCCAGAAGGGGATCCTTTTCAAGCATGCAGAGCCTATAGGAACAATACAGAGATGGACTCTCTTTATGACCCTAAGGGGAAATTATATCACTCAGAAAAATATATATATGTAATTGTTAAAACCCATTGGGCATCACTTATGCCTGACAAGGGACCTACAGCCCAAGAAATAGATCTTTATTTGAACCAAGTTCAAATCCCTACTATTCCTACCCAACTTACTGATGGGAAAATTTGCATTACTTCACAGGAGAAAGGTTCAGCTATAAAAGCAAAGACATCTGGAAAATCCCCTGGTTTAGATGGGCTGCCCATAGAATTTGATAAATGTTTTACAGAAGAATTATCTGTATGTTTAGAGCCTGTGTTTAATTATTTTTATCAAGCAAATACAATTCCTTTTCCCTTCTTAGAAGGTTTATTGTTAGATATTTATAAATCTGGGGAAAGGCAGTTGATCTCCAACTGGAGACCCATAACAATTCTTAATACAGATTACAAAATCCTAACACATGCTTTAAATAATAGGCTCAAATGAATGGCTGAGCACATAACTTCCCCTGTACAATTTTGTAGTTTACCATCCTGGAAAATACAATATGCTTTAATGGTGGTAAGAGATGTAATTGAACATCTTTCACTTTCAGGGCCATATGGTACTATTATCATGGTCAATCAAGAAAAAGCATTTGACCGAGTATCTCACACATATTTATTTTCAGTATTACAACATTATGGTATTCCCAACTATCTAATCAAATATATTAAATTAGCGTATACTTCAACAACAGTGTACCCCATTATTCATAGAACTGTAAAAATGGGTTTTCAGACCCATTTAGGGATAAGGCAAGGCTGTCCTTTAAGCCCTTTGTTCTATGTGTTCTCACTAGATCCATTTTTAAGACTCTTATTGGACTCCCCTAAATGGCGAGGGATCTCGGGCAGTAATATGCTGATGGACATTAATGTTCAAGCGTATGAGATGATATATGCCTTTTTTTCAAACATTTCTCAAATCCCTATATTTCTTGATAACATGGCTACCTTTACAAAGGTTTCAAACTCAAAAATGAATCTGAGGAAAAGCCATGGCTTATATATAAGGGTTGGATATCCAGCCCCCCAGACATTAGATGGTCTACATGTATCTCCTAAACCCATTAAAATATTGGGAATAATGTTTGGACCTCAAAATATGGCTTCTTACAACTGAATCAACTCCTTGTCTAAAATAGAATCCAAAGTTAACCGATGGACAACATGTAGCTTGTCAAAATTGAAACGAATCCAAATAATTTATTACTTTACATAGCAATGTTATACCCTCCACCACAATCATTGGAAACTAAACTTAACAGTATCTTCTTTCAAATGCTGTGTGGAAATAGATTAAACCCTATCTGTAGATGTTTTACATGTCTACTGGTATGCAAGGGGTGTTTAGACATGATAGACCCTACCATATTTTTTCACACTATATTTTTCTCACAAACTATTAAGTGTGGTCTGGGACCCATTACCACAACTTACAGTGCTTAGTGTAGGCTAAACCTAGATCACTATTTTAGAGCATGGGGGACAGTCCCACCTAGATTAGGGACATATTTGCATATTCCGGATTTTTGCAAATCTGCTGTTACCAAAATATATAAATGAACCCTAACAAAGTCAACTATATTGTCTCAAACCAGCAGACAGCCATATCTGACAGTATTAGATAAGATTTACCCCAGGGAACCTAGTTTTAAATTATGCACCCCAGAAAAAAATAAATATGTGATAACGCAATTAGTAAACCCTAGGATCCCCCCCCCCCAGATGTGGGAGCATCTCTGGCTTTCTGCTTATGGTAGAATTCAGGTTAGAGGCAATGCGAAACATAAAGTTATAGAAAAAAGAAATTGTCCCTATCCGGACTGTATAAATTTAGAAGAATCTATGGAGCATTATTTACTTATATGTTCTTATTCTAGTGCACTATGGTTTTTTTTAGCCACTAAATGGAATATGTCTTGGCTTAAGAATATGCCTTACGAAATATGGGTTTTGGGCCAATATTCCTTGTTGGGACATGGGCTTCATCGTGATACTCTGGCAGTTTTTCTGTGTTGTTTAAAATGTTATTTATGGCAAGCCAGATGTAGTTGGGTGTTACATCAAAAGAGAATGTCCTAAGAAACTGTACAGACTTCGGTGTGTCAAGTTATGAAGCATGTCTATGAAAAATATATCACTAATTCAAAACCCCAGCAGGTTAAAAAATGGTGGAAAGGGTTTTTGTTTTTTATAAAATATAAATAGTATCTTGGATTTCCTTTAGAATTTCTAAAATCCTAATATAAACAGGAAAAAAAAGAAAGAGAGGTGAAGAAGGGAGTTAAATGAGATGAACATTTAATTAAGGACAGTTTGTTAAAGTTGTTTTTGGTTAAAATATTAACTATTTAATGAGTTTTCAGAATTAATTATGTTATTCAAAGAATGTTTCTTTTTCAAATGTTACTTTTCAATAAAACTACCCCTACTCTTTTCGATAAGTACCATGGGATGTTTAACATCCACCTGAACTACCACCAATCCAGGCAGATGGGACCTTGGTTTAACATCTCATCTGAAAGATGGCACCTCAGAAGTACAGCACCCCTCTCATGCTGCACTACAGTGTCAGTACTGGGATATTAACCCAAGTGCCAGATGTGGGAACTGAACCCACAGCCCTCTGATCTCCCGGTCTCAGAGGAGAGTGTGCTACCTACTGAGCCACTGACACTGATAATCCATTTATTTGTAGCTCCTCTGACCCTTCTAATGACTTGGGAAAATATGTATTTTGCAAGTTTAGTAATAGTTTAGTATTAAAATAATCTACAGTGGCTTCAACTGTCGGAATTGCATCTAGAAAACCAATCAATTAGCTCTTGATCCTCCTTTAACTCAGTTCCCAACTCAGTAGTAAATCTCCTAAATAATATAAGTCTTGAGGGTGGTTTAGTTCTTTTAGCCTTCCACATACAATAAATAGCCAACTGATCACTAATAGTGTCAGGGAAAGCACCCCAGCACCTTACACTATTTAGATTACTTGTGAAAATGCATTACAGCCTCCCTTCCCGCACTGAATTTACTGTGCACTCCCGTCTCCTGAGTCACCATGGATATGATTGCTGCCTTCCCAAAATTACAAAACTGATTCCCCCTCCCCTGAGCTAATGTGCATATGACTATCACCTCCCTGAGTTACCTATACAGAGTCATGCTGTTGTGCCTGTGTTTCACACTCCTCCTCCTCTGCACCACTGACTTGTTGTGTCCACTCTCCTCCTCAGAGTTACTGTGCATCTATGTGTGCATGACTGCCGCAAGCTCGGAGGACACTGACTATGAGACTGTTGCATCTCAGGTGAATACTGTTCCATCTTCCGAGTTCAGATAGAAAGGAAACATTAGTGTTTGACTGTTAAGGTGTAGTAAGACTGTTGCTAGGTAGAACACCTCAGTTTGGTAAGGAACAGTGCCTACACTGGAGATTAATGAATTGTCAGGTAATGACTTTCAACTAGTAAAGTCGGGAGATTTTCCTACCCATTTTATAAGTGAAAATAAAGTAAGTTTTTGAAATTTTTCAGAAACACCAGGTAGCAAGTTAGTTAGACATATCAGCTACTGTAAATGAAAACTGTACAGTGTTGCATAGTGTACCACACAGATATGTGCAGACTATAACATTCTGCTGGCAGAATGCCCATGGAATTGCCATTCTGATTTCATGGAATTTTGTGAAATTTGTGTGAAAATTCCTTGGAATTTCACCAAATTGTAACTTTCAGTTATTTTGGTCTATTTTTTTAAATATTTATCTAAATGATACCAAATTTAGCAAGTATACAGGTCATAATGATTGCATAATTGTACCAAATTTCAGAGTCCTAGACTGAAAGGGAGCCAATGTATGGATGGCAAAAGATGTGATCAAAATTTACTTTTCAGTTTTTTCATCTAATTTTAAAATGTCTTATCTAAATTTCTCCACAGTTTCAGGATTCAGAAAAACATGCAACATTATCACACTCACAGAACCTTGTGCTCTAACAGGTCTGAACCCAGGGCAGCTGTACCAAATGGCAAATAGGACAGCTAACAAAAAGGAGCACTACATGGAATGGCTGACTGGTTTTAACATTTAAAGGGGATGTGGAATTTGTGCTAATTAGCAACTGTTTATAAAGTTCTTATTCTCAGAAATGATATACTTTCCCCTAAATTATTCATATTTAGCTATACCTGAATAAAAAGTTATACAAAAATTATATTTGCATTGTTTCGTTTTTATGGGCACCATGCAACTCGGAGAATTGTAGGAGGGCAGCAGCTAAGACCAACAGGATGCTGGGATGCATCACTAGGGGGATCACCTCAAGAAGGAAGGAAGTGATACTCCCTCTGTATAACTGCTTGGTGAGGCTGCACCTTGAGTACTGCATGCAGTTTTGGAGGCCACACTTAAAGAGGGACATTAAACTCCTGGAGAGGGTCCAGAGGAGGGCAACCAAAATGATTTGGGGCTTGGGGGACAGGACCTATGAGGAGAGGCTCGAAGAGTTAAATATGTACACATTGGACGAGAGAAGGGGGACATGATAGAGGTCTTCAGGTACATGAAGGGGTAAATAGGGGAGGAACAGTCAGGGTGCTTTGAAGGAAGGAGGAGGGGCCCACTAGAGGGCATGGGTGGAAGCTGGAGGGGGGAAGATTCAGGGGAGAGAGGAGGAGGTGCTACTTCACTGAAAGGGTGGTGGAGCCATGGAATGAGTTGCCTAGGGGACTGGTGGAGGCAGAGACAGTGGAGGGGGTGGGACAGGTACAGGGGAAGGGTTCTGGAAGCAAAATCCAATGAGGCAAGAATATCCGGAACTGGGAAGGGAGAAGCCAGAGAAGGCGAGGGGAGCAGCAAGGTCAACTCCCAGGGTAGGGGCAGACATGAAAGACCATTAGGCCTATTCTGCTGGCATTTTAGTATGTTAGTATTTCAGTTCTCATCATGAAACCAGTAATTTGGAGTTTTTACCATGTCATGGTTTGTGTACAGAATGCTAATTATGAGCTGTTGGCCTATCAGAGTTATGTTTAGAGTTCTGTGCATAAACCGTGGCATAGTTAAAACTCCAAATTACTGGTTCAACGAAGAGGACTGTAACAGAATGCTGCCCATAAAAACAAAACAATGCAAAATGCAATTTCTCACATGACTTTGAATTCAGGTAGAGTTAAAATGGATAATTTAGGGGCATGCACATCATTTCTGAGAATAAGAACTTCTTGAACAGCTGCAAAGTAGAAATAATTTCTTGCCCTCTTTAATTACATTTTATTAGCATCCACAAAAATGTCCCCTGGTGCTTCAAGGGCACAATCCCTATTCATCAGGGGACCCCTGATGAAGAGGGATTGTTCCCTCAAAGCTCCGGGGAACATTTTTTTGGATGCTAATAAGATTTTGTTAAACTTTAAAACTAGTGAGCCATTCTGTGTAGCGCTACCATTTTGTTAGCCAAACATGCAACATTGTTATGTACACCAAGTTTTAAATCTCAAGCTTTAAAGGGAGCTGTGCTATAGGTAGCCAAAACTTTTGTCAAAATTTAGATTTTACTTTAGAAGAATTTTGAAAGCATTCATCAAAATGTTATTAAATGTTGTGAGCATATGGGTTATTGCTACATTTATACTGTATATGTACCCAGTTTCAGATTTCTAGCTCCAAAGGTGCCTGAGTTATATACAGATAACAATTTGCTATGACATTTTCCACAAAAAAATAGAATGACAGACTTTCAGTACCTATCATTTTGAGACAATGTGTCTTAATGTCATGATATTTTCACACCCTTAGAAATTCTATAAGAAAGTCTATAAGTACTTAGTCATGCTGCATTTCAGATCTGCGGCTCAATAGAATGCTGAGTTATGACCAAATTAATGAATTTTAAAAATTCCACTGAATTTTGTCACATTTTAAATTTCAGTTATTTTGGTCTAGTTTTCAAAGTACATATCCAAATGATATCAAATTTGGCAGGTATACGGATACTAATGACGTTCATATGTTTACCAAATTTCAGAGTCCTAGATTGAAAGAGGTGAGTTGTGAGTGGCCAAACATTTAATCAAAATTTAATTTTCAGCTATCTAATTTTAAAACATCTTATTAAAATTTCTCCACAGTGTCATGATTTAGAAAAATGTGCAGCATGGGTATGTTCACTAAGTTTTAAGTATCAAGCTCTAAAGCGGGCTGTTCTGCAGCTAGACAACATTTTGCCAAAATTTTGATTTTGGTTATTTTAGTATAATTATGAAAACATTCATTGAAATTTTATAACATTGTGCAGGTATCAGAGTTTTTATTACATTTATATATGTATCTAATTTCTTATTTCTAACTTCAAAGGTGCCCGAGTTACATGCAGATAAACATTTCCATGAAATTTCCCACAAAAAATAAAATAATGGACCTTGAGCTCCTGTAAGTTTCATCATAGATCGAGGGAACACTCCCAACCAATCAGAATGCTCCTTTCCCCTGTGCATGAGACACTCTTATTCTCTGAAGAGTGCCTCACATGCAGATGCCCTGAAAACAGGTACATTCTGGGACAGTTTTGTTTTCCTTTTAAATGACATTGAGCATTCATCGATCAATAATATTTTAATAAGTCCCCCATCACCACTCATGGGTAAAAGTGGTTTCACATGCTTCTGCTTGAGCCAGAACAGCTCAGTTTTTATCCTTAAAGACCACTAGCCAATAAGAAAAAGCTGTTCTAGGTCAAAGTGAGGTTGCATAATTTTGGCCAGGTTGTCTTTTTCCAATATAAAGTACCTGACCTGCAAAAATTGATGATGGTCTCCATTTCATAATTTAAATTTATCTTTAAGCTCTTCAAATGAGAGACACACATTGCCTGAGAAGTATTGTTCAAATTTCATCAGGCCTTGCTGTCCCAAAAGCCAAATCCAGGATCCAGCTGTGGAGGGAAGAAGTTGCTATAGCGCCTAGTCAAGGTGAGAAGGCCAAGGGCATTGGGGGTTGCTGTGACTTTCCTAATCTTCAATAGAATTTTAGCTGTATGTCTAGACCATGGGTTCTTTAAAATACTGGTAAAATGTGGTGACAGTTCTCGAGTAGGGACAGTTCATAGGGCTATACCAGGGGAATCAGCTTCCTCTACACTATACCACCCTGAATCACACCTCTGCTTCACCCAGATTCTCAAGAAGGCAGTCTGCACTGCTAAGTAGTATGATAAAAGGCAAGGAAAAGCTAACCCACCCCTTACCCTGTGCTGGACAAGTGTATTTCAAGAAAGCCTAGGTCTCTTTCCCAACCAAATGAATTTTAAGACCTCTTTCAGCAGCTAATTCCAATAAGCATTTAGAAATGATAGAGAGAGAGAGAGAGAGAGAGAGAGAGAGAGAGAGTTTGCAAAAGAAAATACTACATGCGGCAGTAGGTTAATTTTGATTGCTTGAACCTTATCATGCAGTATGAGTGGGAGCATCTTCCACTGTGCAAAGTCCTGTTTGAATGTTTCTGAAAGTCTTTGATAGTTAGTATTAAACAGCTTAGAGATGTCAGCAGAGATCTTTGTGCCTAGGTATCTAAAAGTATTATACATAACCCAGGCAAACGGGTATGTCTGCCTGAAACCTCTGGGGGGGTACCAATAAGGATTATTCTTTCAGATTTTGTATGACTTATTTTATAGCTGGCAAGGGTTCTGAACTGTTGTCGAACAGTTATTAGGTGTGGGAGGAAATAGATTGGGTCCCCTAAAAAAACAGAATAATTTACATATAAAGCAGTGTTATGCTAGATTCCCCCCCCCCCCACCATCATCCCCTGGATCTCCTGGTTTTCGTGAATGGCCACCGCCAAGGGTTCAAGACTAAGAGCAAATAGTAAGGGTGAAAGCAAGCAGCCTTGCTGTGTGTCCCTACCCAGAGGAAATCTCCCAGACAGGTGGCACTCACCTTAACTGCTGCTTATGGGTTCTACTATAACAATGAAATTGTCTTAGTAAACTCCTCCCTGAGGTCAAATTTAATCAGAGTTTGTTCCAGGAAGTCCCAATCGTCCCTATCAAAGGCCTTCTCAGTTTCCAGACTAATGGTTGGCTTGGAGATCTTCTTGTTTTTTTGAGCAGAGAGCATGTTTTTTTTTTTTGAAATTCTCTTTTTATTCAGTTTCAATAACAATAACATCGAACTGGTAAATACAGGTGAAAAGACAACTTTGTGACAATTACTAGCAGTAAAACACAGAATAATAAGCATGGGAAAAAATAAAATCCCTTTCCTCCCCAACCCCCCCCGAAGAAGGTGTCACCGCTGAAAGGAGAAGGGATACACAAAAAATTCATAAGTAAGGGAGTAGGAAATTGACGAGTCTAGAAAGGAGAGCAAGATAGCAGCCGGTCCTTAGAACCTGGAGGGGGAGAGCAGAGAGCATGTTGTGGAACTGTCTACCATTATCTTACAGGAATTTACCCTGGATGAAACTGGTCTGGTTACAATAGACCAGTTTTCTTACGTGAATTTGAAGGCAGTTTGCCATAATGCCAGTGAGTATTTTTAGGTCTATGTTTAGTAAAGAAATGAGTCAGTAGGAACTGCATGCTTCCAGGTTTTTCCCCAGGTTTTAGGATGACTGAGACTTGGGCATGTAGAAGTGGGTAGCCATCTGGGAACTAGCGACCATTGAACAGTATGGTTTACAATAAACACAGCAATAGAGTCAAGCCATACAAAGGCAAAGGTACTGGACTTTAGAAGGGCTGACTTTGCCAAAATGGGTGAGTGCCTAAGGAATGCACTAGCAAAATGGGCAGGAAGGAGGGTGGAAGAACAATGGGGAATAATAAAAACTGCCATCACGGAGGTAACTAGCCTTTGTGTGAAGCAAATAAACAAACTAAATGATGTAAGAAACCACTATGGTTCTCAAGGAAGTGGCAGTGAAGGTTCAAGAGAAAAAGAAAGCTTTCAGGAGTACAAGGAATCACAGAAGGAGCAGGACAGAGAACTGTATCAGTTAAAGAAAAAAGAAAGCTGGGAAGGCAGTCAGAACAGCAAAGGCCCAAACTGAGGAAAAGATAGCCAACTCAGTTAAGAAGGGGGATAAAACCTTTTATAGGTACATCAGGGAGTGAAGGAAGACCAAGGGAGGGATAGTGAGGCTTAATAAAGGGGGGAGGGGGGCAGAGGGTGACTGAAAAGGCAGAGATACTAAACAAATATTTTTGCTCTGTATTTACAAAGGAAGAAGGAGAGGTACCTAAAACAAGCAGTAGAAACACTCTGGATACAGAAGTTGATACCAGCCCATTTACAGAAGGAAGGGTTCTGAAAGAACTCTTAAAACTGAAGGTGGACAAAGCAATGGGGCCTGATGGGATTCATCCCAGAATTCTAAAAGAACTAAAGGTGGAATTAGTGACACCACTGACTACCCTGTTTAACAAATCATGGGAGGATGGGGTGGTACCCGAGGACTGGAGGAGGGCGGATGTGATTCCCCTTCACAAAAGTGGGAGCAAGGCAGAAGCAGGAAACTACAGACCTTTTAGTTTAACCTCAGTGGTAGGGAAAATGATGGAATCACTTCTGAAGGAAAGAATTGTTGAGTATCTAGAGGCCAGAGGGGCACAGGACCCAAGGCAGCATGGATTCACAGCGGGAAGGTCATGCCAGACAAATCTGATAGATTTCTTTGACTGGGTGACCAAAGTAGTAGATCAGGGAGGGGCTGTGGACATGGCCTACCTAGACTTTAGCAAGGCATTTGACACAGTCCCACACAAAGATTAATATACAAGTTAGCTAGCCTGGGAGTGGGTCCCAAGATGACAGCCTGGGTAAAAATTGGCTGGAGAATAGGACACAGAGAGTACTAGTAAATGGAGTCCACTCTGAAGAAAGGGGGTTACTAGTGGGTACCACAGGGTTCAGTATTAAGCTCGGTCCTCTTCAATGTCTTTATAAGCCACACTGCAGAGGGACTGGAAGGAAAGGTATGTCTCTTTGCAGATGACACAAAGATCTGCAACAGAGTTGATGCACAAGGTGGAGTGGAAAGGATGAAAAGGACTTGGCAAGGTTAGGAGGAATGGTCAAATGTATGGCAGCTTAGATTCAATGCTAAGAAGTTCACATGTATGCACCTGGGAAACAAAACCCAGGGAAGAGTACACAATGGGGTGAGATACTAACAACAACAAAAATGGAAAGGGACCTGGGGTAGTCATATCAGATGACCTAAAGGTGGGCAAGCAATGTGAGAGGGCAGCAAGGAGGGTTGGGGGATACTGGGATGCATAGGAGAGGCATCACCAGTAGAAAACAGGAAGTTATTATCCCTCTGTACAGACAGCTGGTCAGACCCCATCTGGAGTACTGTGTGCAGTTCTGGAGACCCAGTCTCCGCAAAGACATAGACAGGATGGAAGCTGTCCAGAGGAGGGCAACTAAAATGGTGCAGGGTCTGCACCAGAAGACATATGAAGAGAGACTTAAGGAGCATAATATGTATAGCCTCGAGGAAAGGAGGGAGAGGGGGACATGATAGAAACTTTCAAGTACCTCAAGGGAATCAACAAAGTCCAAGAGGGTAGCATCTTTCAAAAAAAGAGGTGTGCAAGAACAAGGGGGCACAATTTAAAGATAGACGGGGGCGCGGCTCAGAGGAAATTTAAGGAAGTATTTCTTCACAGAGAGGGTTGTGGATGCATGGAACGGACGTCCAGAGGAGGTCATGGAGTCAAAAACAGTGGTGGAATTCAAGCATGCATGGGACAGTCATAAGGCAATTCTAGGGGTTGGGGGTAGAAAGAAGTAGGCTGCTGGTTAACTAGGATCTGCAGCTTATCTAGTAGGCAGGGAAATGGGCAGACTGGGTGGGCCAAGCGGTCCTTATCTGTCGTCAAATTCTATGTTTCTATGTCACCATAAGAGTGGTGCCTGTGAGCCTTCCTGAAAAATAGCATTACTAACTTTGGATAGATGGGACACTAACACATCCTAGAATGTTTTATAGAATTCAGCCAGATAACCATCCAGGCCAGGGGACTTGCCATATTTAAGAGAAGCAATTTTAGCCAGAATCTCATGGGGCATGATGGGGGCATTCAGTGTCTCTGTCTGTATCATTAAGGGTGGAAAGAGGGAAGGCATCAAAGTATTGTCATACACGATGGTGGTGATCTGGCCCCCTTTCAGTCTTAAATAGGTCTGTGTAGAACTTCGCAAACTCTTGGTGAAATTCTACAGTGTTGGTGTCTGAACCCTTGGTCCCCCTTTGTTTACATCTGAGTATGGTTCAAGAGTCCATCTGCTGGTGTAACTGCCTGACCAGGAGCTTACCCACTCTATTCTCGTGCTCATAGAGCCTTTGTCTTGAGTAAAGCAGGGATGCTTCTAGTTTCTAATGATAACGCCAGCTCCTTCCACTTTTTGTCCAGTTGCTGCTTAACTATCATCTAGGACTATATTGTGCCTGAATTCTAGCTCTGTGATTTGTTGTTCTAGCAGAAGTTGGTGGGCAGCCCTTTTCCTCCTCACCTTGAGGCATAGGCAATTATTTTACCTCTCATGGAGGTCTGCATGGCTTCCCAATACATAGGGGCCTTTATATCCTCAGGAGGGTTAGTGGTCACAAACTCAGCAATTTCTGTCTGAACTAGGTTTTGAAATATTTTCTTGTTAAGGAGGCTGACATTCGGTCTCCAAGAGATGGCTCAGTTGAGTGGCCATAAGGAGAGTGCCAGGGTAACAGATGCATGACCTGAGGTCATAATCAACCTCATTGTACAATGGTAAACCATGAGTGCCCAATTCATGTGGATCAAAAAGGTAATCAGTCCTTGAGCACTGACCATTCCTGGGGGAGATATAAGAATAATCCCACACAACAAGATCTGTATATTGCCAGAACTCCATAAGGCCCAATTCTTACGTCAGGTGACTCAGGAGTTTGGCAGGTCAAGATTGTGATGGGCTCCCTCCCCCCGATTTATCCACTGGGGGAGTAAGTGTGGTGTTATAATCACCTCCCCATACCCCCATAACCACCAGGCTATGAGAGTCATAACTATATACATTTTTTAAGAAATGGGATCCAATGGTGCTCCTCATTCACAGCATATGTATTAAGCAATATGGAAGATTGTCCCCTATAGTCTCTATGTATTCGAGTAAAATGACCTTCAGTGCCCATATCTACTTGCACCACTTGTAGGGGAGATCCTTCCTAATTAAGATCGCTGTCTCTCTTCCATGGGGATTTTGTGCATAATATGAAGCATATACAGCTCCAACCCATGCTTCCTGTAACATACAATGCTCCAAAGCAAAAAGGTGCATTTCCTGCAGGAATGCTACCCCAGTCGCTTTACACTGCAACTCCTGCAGGATTCTCTACCTCTTTACTGTGCTATTCATGCCCTTAACATTATAGGGAATTATCTTTAAATCTGCCATTTCTAATACACAGTGCATGATATTGTCTGATATGCAACCATCCACCATAAGACTGCCTATTAGCTTTAAAAATTTGCTGAGATATGCAACTGGCATATCTAATTAAGAAACAATTGGTAGCGAACATAGTAATAATTTTTAAAATCAAACAAAACTAAATTAATGTAACTTCAAGGTGTCCACTTTAACACAGAAACATAGAATTTGAAGGAAGATAAGGACTGTTTGGCCCACCCAGTCTTCCCTTTTTCCCTGCCTACATCGTTATTGCAGACCGTACATGATCTATCACTCTTTCTTCCTCCCCCTCCTACTCCCAATTCACCTCCTAGTGCAAGCATGTGGATATGGGAAGGCACTAGGATCTCCATGGGAGAGGATCCTTTTTCTGGGCTAGGGATGTAAGTACACATGAATCAAGAAGGCGGTGTCAAAGTATTTAATTGGATGGTAAAGTAAATCTCTGTTCATCTTGTCTCAAATCATGACAGTATAGTCTTTAGGAAACAAGACAGTATATAGCAAACAGAGTGAAGTAGAGTTGGCCCTGGTTCAAGCTATTCACATCTCAATTAAAGGGGACAGTATGGAGGAAGAATGGCACCCAAGGCATCAAGCGGCAGAGGAGCCCACAGGTCAGAAGCCACCACAAAAGGATCTAGGTTGGTAAAGCTCACCATGGATGATACAAACAGTGGAGCTACATCAGCCCACCTAGGATGGAGAGGGGCATTAAGGAGTTTATGGTGCCAGGTCCACCACCCATCTGACCAGGAATAATTTTCTGCTTCAAGGCAGGCTGGCCACTTACAACTAATTTGCACTAGAATCTATTACCTACCCAGTGAAATAGTAACTGTCATCTTACCTGACAGTATAAATGTTGCCAGAATATGGGCAGAGAGAAGGCACAGCAGCCACCCATCCACCACTCCCATCTAGGAATTTGTTACTGAGGAGCCATCACTGAATTACATCACATAATGCTGCCCTCCATTGGGTCCAGGACAGGCTCAGTCTCTATCAGCCACCCTCTAAGTCATGATAACCTTGGCTGAAATATTGAATGCTACCATGGTGGGCCATGAGATGCCCGTCAGGATTTAACTTGGTCTCACTATAGATCTCTTCTGACCAAGTTCCTCCATGGGCATCAAGGACAGTCTGTGCCTTCTAGTGATCCCCAGCTAACTCGAGTAGTATTAATTTATAGAACACATGGTTATGGCCCATGGTGGCATTCTACTGGGCATGGCTAGTGGCTCTCCCAGCCCCCGGTCAAAAGTGAGCATCAAGATGGGCCACTCAAACCTCCCACCCCAACCCCACCCCTGTGTGGCTCCCTTCCACAACCCCTCCAGCACCCTGCACAAACCTTCTCCTCTTCCCAGCCATTGCTGGGGAAAAATGATCACAATCCTGGCTGTTTGTAGTAATGCCTAAATGTGTAAGAATAATATATAAATAGAATAACAGATAAGCATCCATCTGTTTCGGTATAGTAAATCCATCAAAGGATTCCTGTGACATCATAAATCTTGACAGTGCAACTTGAGAGGTTTATTCCTCACAGGAGTCCTGAGATGGATTTATGGCACCAGTAACAGATTCATGTCCATCTGTTATTTTTTTGTAATATAAGAGTGACGATTTTTACAGACTTACTGCCGTGCTATGTCTCAGTTGACTCTGCTCAGTCTTCATTCAGGCTTACCACCATGCCGTCTCAGTTTTCGTTAGTTGCAGGAAGTGGAACTGATGGAGATGTGTTATCCTCCCAAACCAGCCACACATAACCACCCAACCACTATCTGAGGTCAATGAATTACAACAACAAGTGCATCAGAAGCAAGAACAGATTTAATTACTGGGTAGGGTTTAAAATTGGGAGAAAAAAAAGGAAGTGGTTCACAATGATCCTGTTACTAGCTGGTACATATTCAAAAGCTATTACAGGAGTGACAGCTGACAACAGCTGAGGGCAAGCGCCGACTGTATTCCATTCTGTAATACCATTGATTTGACATTGGGACAATAGTATTATGAATTCTTGTCATCAGATTGATGATATTACAAATTTCTGTGTAACGGACTGTTAGATAGAAAAAAATGGCACCCCTATATTACAATATAATACCCAGCGACACCATCAGACATGTCCAGAGAATCATGTCCCTCAGTACATGCAGTTGGCAAGATCAGAACACTCTCTCTTCAGGTAGCAGGAGCGACTGGAGATGAGGTACTGGAGGTTGTTGCCCTGACTCTGTAGATTGGATCCATTAGGGCTGTTGACTGTTTGTCATATGCTCAGAGGGACTCCCATAGGTTAGAGTTCACTTTGGTAGGGGGGGCCCAGGATTTCTTTCCTTGTTACCAACCTCGGATTTGTGCTTCTTGTACCTGAAATTGCTTCTTTAATTTCTCAAGATGGATGTCATGTTGCTTCACAAAATCTTTGGCATCTTCTAAATCCTCAAAAGGATGGATACCTTCTTAGGTTTGCACTTTAAGCCAGGCAGGATAATCCACATTGGCCGTAATGCCTTTCTGTTGTAAAGCTTGTTGCACCAAAAGCACCTTGCAATGAAGCTGTGCAGTAGCAGGAGCAAAATCATGCTCGAAATAAAGATGTCTATCGTCAAAAAGTATTTCTTTCTTTGTCCCAGCTTTCTTGAGGATGTCATCCTTTGTCTTATAACCCAAGAATGCCTAGACTATAGGTCTAGGTCTAGCATTGGGATCATTCAAAGGAGCAGTTAAGACTTGATGTATTCATATAATATTTAATGGCTTGTCTTTGGGCAGTACCAGTATTTCCTGAAGAATCTCCTCCACAAATTTGGTCATATTGCCTTGTTCTGTTTTTTTTATCTGGAAGTCCAAGCAACTGTATATTATTATTATTGTATATTATTGCAGGGAGCATGTGAGGAGGAGGACCCTGTAAAGGCATCTATCCTAAATAGGTACTTTTGCTCAGTATTTACTGAAGAGAAGGTAGGGCAGGGCCCATAGCTCAGCATCATGGACACAGGGGGGAGGGAGGTGAGCACTACTCCCTTCACAAAAGAAAGGGTCCTACAAGAGCTTGCTAAGCTCAGGGTGGATAAGGCAATGGGACCTGATGGCATACATCCCAGGGTACTTAAGGAGCTAAAGGTGGAACTAGCAGAGCCATTAGCAGAACTGTTTAGTGAGTCTCTGAGCACAGGAGCAGTCCCAGAAGACTGCAGAAGGGTTCATGTGATCCCGCTCCACAAGAGTGGTAGCAGGGAGGAGGCAGTGAACTACAGACCAGTCAGACTTACCTCAGTAGTGGGCAAGATTATGGAGGCACTCCTTAAGGAAAGGATAATGCAACAACTGGAATCCATAGGGGCACAGGATCCAAGACAGCATGGGTTTACAAAAGGAAGGTCATGTCAAACTAATCTCATAGATTTCTTTGACTGGGTAACCAGAGTGGTGGACCAAGGGGGAGCAGGTGATGTCGCCTACCTTGACTTCAGCAAAGCTTTTGACACTGTTCCACATAGAAGATTGATAAATAAGCTGGGTAGGCTCGGGGTGGGTCAGAAGTTGGTCAACTGGGTGGCAAACTGGTTGATGGGCTGAAAACAGAGAGTGGTGGTAAATGGTATACAGTCAGAAGAGATGCAAGTCACAAGTGGGGTACCTCAGGGATCAGTCCTGGGGCCAGTCCTCTTCAACATCTTCATTAATGACCTTGCAGATGGACTAGAGGGTAAGGCTTGTCTGTTTGCAGATGACACCAAGATCTGCAACAGAGTAGATGATCCAGATGGGTGGGCAGAATGAGAAGAGATCTGGATAAACTAGCAAAATGGTCAGAAGAGTGGCAACTGGGATTTAATGCAAAGAAGTGCAAGATCATGCACATAGGGAAGAGAAACCCTGAAGCCACCTATAGGCTGGGAGGGGAGTTGCTAGCAGTCACAAAGGAAGAAAGAGACTTGGGCATCATCATCACTGATGACCTGAAATCATCCAAGCAGACCTCTAAAGCAGTAGGTAAGGCTAGGGGGTGTTAGGGTGTATTAGTAGGGGTATCACAAGTCATAAGAGGGAGGTAGTAATCCCTCTTTACAAGACACTGGTTAGGCCCCATCTGGAGTACTGCGGCAGTATTGGAGGCCACGCTCACAAGGACACTAACCAAATTGAGGCAGTCCAGAGAAGGCAACAAGATGGTGCAGGGACTGCATCAGAAGACATATGAGGACAGATTAACAGAGCTCAATATGTATACCCTTGAACAAAGGAGGAGAGAGTGATATGATCGAGGCATTCCAACACCTTAAGGGCATTAACAAGGTGAAAGAGTCTAACATGTTTAAATATAAGAAAAATAGCAGGACAAGAGGACACAGCATGAGATTAGAGGGGGGCCGATTAAGGGGGAATGTGAGGAAATTCTTTTTCGCAGAAAGGATGGTGGATGCATGGAATGGCTTACCTCAAGAAGTGGTGGCTATGAATACAGTGCAGGGCTTCAAACAGGCATGAGATAGGCATAAGGGAGCAATACAAATGAGTGTGAATAGATAGGCCACTGACAGAGCAAAGGCTGATGGCACATTTATAAGGTAGAAAAAGAAATGGGCAGACTGAATGGGCCTTGCGGTTCTTATCTGCCGTCAACTTCTGTGTTTTTATGTTTCTATGCTAAGATGCCTTTTCTTGAGCTCTTCCATTTTTTGTTTTAGGTCCAGTCCCCTTAAGTGTAGTGCAAGCAAAGCAGTATTGTATACATCCACAGTCCTAGTGTAGTCTGAGAAGCAGGCATCCATTGTGCCTGTTCATTTCTCCACAATACAGAGATCTCATCTGTAATTCACCATCATAGTCTACAGCCTGTACAATGTCTCCCTGATACTTTAGAGCTGAGCACAGAGCTTTTGGGACATAATAGTGAATTCTTCTTGGTCCTCTTCTTCATCACTGATCAGGGGAGAAGAAATGGCTGTGTAGGAAAGTGAGAAACATTCTTCCTCGCCACTGTTCTGACTGGAGCTGTTTCTGCATCTTGGGAGAGGCTGTGGCAGAAAAATATTTAAGCTACTGTCTCATTGCCATTAGGACATCTGTAACTATGTTTTGCCAGAGCATGATGGGTCTCTGTTTCCAGGGCTGAGGTTAATGTAAAAAAACAAAGCAGAGCTCTGGGATAAGGGTGCCATTAAGGAAATGATGCCACTGGAAGTCCTACACCAATTCTTGTATTAAAAAAATTATGTTTTCTTTTGTTAGTGCAAAGACAAAATGCCAACTGATAGTGGCCACTGGCAAGTTGTCAGCCACAACCTCTTGTTGCCCACTGCCCAAGTTCCCTCCGTACCCCACTCCTCCAGGGCTTGCACAGTTGAGCCTGACACACAAAGCACATGCTGCATGAATGTGGAAATGTATTTTTTGTTCATGCAAAGAAAAAAAACAAACTAGTTGTTGGCACTGACAGGCTGCCAGCCAACACCCACTGGCTATCCACTGCCCAGACTCCTTCCCAATATTTATTTCATAGGCCTCAGAAACGTACACTGCTGAGTTTGACATACACTGCAGGTTCTTCTGTGAGTCCTATAGAAAATACATTATTATTCATAATTTATTTTTTCTAATGCAACAAAATGTCAGCTTGCATTGGACACTGGTAGGATGCCAGCCCAGGGACTTACTTACTTGTTATCTCCTGCAAGTCCACTTGTTCTTTTGACCAGTAGTTCATGACAGTCTGCTGAAATCGAACACTCAAATGCTTTATTCTTTGGTATAATTGATATTGCAGCTCTAGTAATAATAATATTAAAGTATTACAGTATATGTTAAAGTATAATGGATATTATTAACACCTAGAATTAGGTCTGCATGCCATGGCATGAATTTGCAGCACAAGTGTTTTGAACCTTAGCTTTACATTTCCTTTCTTTTCTGATGTGATCCAAACATCATAACATTTCCTTAGCATGATTTGTTTTTCAATCAGTATTTTATCTCTTCCTAGGTCTTCTGATCAGCACCCCTCAGCCCCGTCACGGACCTTCTTGCAGGCTTACTGGTCATCCACCACTTGTACAGGACCATAATATGGTGGGTGACCTGTTACATCAGTCATGCAAGAGCCTAGGGTGTTAACATAGGGAAGCCCATCCATTTTCTTCCATTGTTTCTTACTACGGGTACTGCACATAGTGACGTAAGTGTGTGTGTGTGTGTGCATTCGTTAGCACACACCCATACTAGGATGTCTTGCGGAAGCCCCTCTCCTTGCGTGAGACCCTGAATGTGCTGCCCCCTGGTCTCCATCAGCTGGCAGTCCTGTAGTGAAGGTCTTGCTCCCCCTCTTCCTGAAGAAGGACAGTAGTCCATGGGACACTTGGTCTTTCCCCCCGATTGGTCCCTGATGATCCACTCTCATGCCCGAACACAGGCCACCAGCATCACATGTGGTAGAACTATCACCATGCTAATGTGCCAGCATTTAGCATCACTTTTTATATATTATTTTATTTTGTTTCTGCCCCTTCTGGCTTAGGATAGACTTTGAGGGCTCCAGTCCACCCATGTATGATAAGGCCCTTTGTCATCTATCCCACAATCAATTTCTTATCCAGTTTACCACCTTTGGAGTGGGTCCAAAGGTGGTAAACTGGGTAAAAAATTGGTTGGGGGCTAGGCGACAGAGGGTGGTAGTTAACAGAGCTCACTCTGAGAAAAGAAGAAGGGTGATCAGTGGGGTGCCGCAAGGATCAACACTAGAACAGATTTTCTTTAATGTCTTTTTTAGTGACATTAAGGAGGGGCTAGAAGGGAAGGTATGCCTTTTTGCAGATGACACTAAGATCTGCAGTAAAGTAGACACTGTGGGTGTGTGTGGACATAATGAATAGGGATCTAAGAAAGCTTGAGGAGTGGTCAAGAGTGTGTCAACTAAGTTTCAATGCAATGAAGTGCAATATCATGCACTTGGGGTGCAGAAATCCAGGGCCAGAGTACCAAATGGAGGGAGTGGTACTGGTGACTACCAAACAAGAAAAGGCCTTGGGGTTACTCATATATGATGACCTAAAGGTAGCCAAACAGTGTGACAAGGAAACGGGGAGAGGCAGTGGGATGCTAAAGAGCATAGGGAGGGGTATCACAAGCAGAAAGTGGAAGTGGTGATGCCACTGTATAAATCACTGGTGAGACTGAACCTGGAGTAGTGTGTCCAGTTCTGGAGACCACATCTCCAGAATGACATAGACAGAGTAGAGGCAATCCAGAGGAGGGCAACTAAAATGGTGCAGGGCCTGCATTATAAGCCCTATGAGAAGAGATTGCAGGACCTCAATATGTACACCCTAGAGGAAAGCAGGTAGAGGGGGGACTATGAAAGGAACTTTCAAATACCTCATGGGTATAAATGAAGTGCAAGCGGGAAGCCTTTTTTCAGAGAAAAAAATGCTCAAGAACAAGGGGATATGCTATTAGGTTTGAAAGGGGTAGGCTCAGGAGAGAGGTAAGGAATTACTTCCCAGAAAGAGTGGTTGATGCCTGGAACAGCCTTCCAGTGGAGGTGGTGGGGGAAAAAACTGTAGTGGGATTTGGAATGGCATGGGATAGGCATAAGGGAACTTTAGTGGTAAGAAAAGGAGGGGGGGGAGCCAGTGATCAAGTAGGGTTTGCAGTGTTACAGTAGGTAGGGAAAATTTGCAGACTAGGTTGACCAAGTGGTCCTTATCTGCTGTCAGGGCCAGATTAAGGTTCCATGGGGCCCTATACCCGAGGAAAATCTGGGGCCCACTTTGTGTAGGCCACACCCCCTTTAGGTGAGCCACATCCATTCTACCAAGCCATGCCCCCTTGTCATGTTTTTGTTCTTTAAAGTAAATTCTTTGGTAAACAGACTCCGACTTCAGTATCTAACAAAAATGGCCATGCAAACCCAAGAGGGGACAGAAGAAATTTCAGTCACAGCCCAGTTCAAATCCTCATTTGTTTCTAGCAACCTGCAATGTACAGTACACAAGCATAGCCCAGACAGACAAGCTAAAGCCCCTCCACTCACAGCAGCAGAACTGAGCATGAACAGCCAAGACCCCATATGGCAGTTGCCAGCAATTGACAATGCAGAAGCAGAGCCCACACTGCCAAACTCAGCCCTCCACCATGGCAGCAACCTGCAGCGGTAAGCACACAACAAAGTTCAGTGACTCATGTCCAAAACTGCCCCTTGGTGTCTGTTTTAATAAAATGCAGCAGTTGCTCCCAAAAAAATGCTTACAGACTATCTTTGACTCCCACTCCTCAGCTTTGCCTCAGTCAGCATGGCTACTGCCCAGCCCAACACTCCAGCTTTTCTAGTGCTACAATCCCTCTCCTTTAACCCCAGGCCCCACCCAAGGTGAAGCTAGGGTTGGGGAAGGAGTTGTTCCCTTTATGTAGAGTCCTCCAATGTAGCAGGTGGCTTGTCACTGGAGTGCATGGCTAAGCATACCCCAACATTCTGCCTTCATGGGGTGTTTCTACTTGTTCTGATTCCTCCCCTCCCACATTGAAGCCAGCACTCAAGGAGCATCATGCATATGATACTATGTGCTGCAGCACAACACATGGCCAGTAACTGCCCCTCCCTCAGAAGCATCCCCTGCTGCACTGCCACCTGTGATCACGCAGATGGTAGTGTGGTAATGGGGGCTGCAGCTCTGCCTCCCAGAGTCCTGTGGGATGCTCAAATCTCCCTCACCCTCTGGCCCTCTAATGGCTCCGTCTCATTCTTGAACCCAGGTTGCTGGTACCTAAACTCCTCAGTTCAGAGCTAGGGGGCCTGGCATCCATAAACAGCTCCATAATTCCTATACTTCACTGAAGCCATACTTGAAAACCTCACAGAAGTAATGTTACCAAGTATGGCAGGTATTAAAAAACATTGTGGCCACGTTCTGTAGTTCTGTACTCACAGAAACATAGAAATGTTTACCAGCAGAAAAAGACCAATGATCTATCCAGTCTGCCTTTGTCCTGTATCTTCGCTTTACACTGAGCCCCACCTTACTGGTACCCAGTCTAATCATTAGCTGCATTCTCTCCACCCCTGCTCCAACTACAAATCTCTTATATCCATCCCACCACCTTGACAGCCTGCATTTTCTTTGCTTCATCCACTTCTCTCAGCAAGCTGTTCCATTTGTCCACCACTCTCTCTCTGTGAAGAAATACTTCCTCATCTCTCTCTTGAATTTAATACCTGCCTGATTGTACCCATGCCTCCTGGTGCAGGTATCTTTTCTGCATATGAACAATATTTGACAGTCCATGCTGTCAATCCCCATTTTGGTACTCTGCCCCTGTACACCAGTGACTCCCAGTAGGTGCCACTGCCAGTCAACCTCCCCCATTTAGAAGTCAAGATGGAACTGGACTGTTCTCTTCCCAGTTTTTTGGAGGTGAGCTTTCTGATTCCCCAAGCGACTGTCAACTCCAGCCCACAGGATTTTTCCTCGCCTCTCTTGTCAAGTGGTTTTATATCCAATTACAAAGCACTCACTTTATTCACAATAATGTTAACTCCAGCAAAGGCATTAAACCCATACCAAAAAAGGCACCAAAGCAATGATAGCAAATTGCCTACCAATCTCCTAAGCAATGCTGCATACTTGCTGAAATGAAGCAGTAAGAGGGAAAATCATCTATAAGAAAGGGCCTTCAAAGATGCCATTCCCCATATTATTTAACATGAATGGATTTACAGAGACAAAACTACAATACCCTTTGTAAATAGGATAACATTTCATGCAAAGAAAAAAATTCAATACATGGGTTTGGTTAGTGCAGTAACACAGACCCATCAAAAACACACTCACAGCTCCCCATAATTATACCCACTGCAACCCTACCTGTACTGGTCCGCCTTTGATGCACACTCCTCTGTAACACTAAGAGAGCAGCAAGGAGCCTGGTACAAGAAAGACCCAGCAGCAGTAGGTGAAAAAAATCACACACCACGATAGACTTATTTACCATTTGCCTCCTCCAAGCACCAACCACCATCATCATGTTAGTTATTCCAATGTGATTCCTTCTTACCTGTCTGCTGCTTCTGACTGTTTGTATGGTCTGGCCTAGCTAGGAGGGACTTGTGTCTGCCTTGGGAGGAGTCAGGACTACTCGAGGAGTGAGGAGGATGGTGTGGATGGATTGGACCCTTCTTTTACAGGATATAGGTACAGCTGGCAGTCCGGCATCTCTCGAGTCTCTCTGGGAGGTAGTACTGCTCTAACCACTGTCACCAACAGTCACACAAGGTCACTGAAGCGGGACCCGGGGAATGGGATGGACCTGGCACTTGGCACATAGTGCAGCAGACTCTGGCAGACCTGATGACAGATCGATGGTCAGGAGCAGCCAGGGACCGACAGGCTGCATGGGAAGGGGGGGTATGGGACAGATTTTCATCAGAGGGTCCTCGGGTCAGAGATTTTTACCAGTGGGCTGAGGTGAAACCGACAGTAGACACTGTTTGAAGTAATGGCCATAGACTTCAGGGGCCCAGGGAGAACAAATTACTCGACCGGGACCAACAAAATATAATTCAAAAAATAATAGATAGCCGCTGCCGAACCGTCCACAACTAACTACTTAGTCAGCAGCAGAGGTAACAACTTCAAGCAGCTAGTGAAGTTACCACTAAATTTAGCAACTTTTGAAGATGCCAGAGGCTTCAAGGACTCCGGAGGCAGAAGAAAAAAGCCCAATTGATCTGGCAATCTTTGAGAGAGGCAGAGGTGGGTTGCCTTCTACAAGCGAGTGAGCGAGGAGCGGCAAACTAACTATGAGACTCTGGTGGGAAGGCAAGCAAGCGAGGCATAGATGAAATATTCAAATCATTATCTCAGCAGAGCACCACCTGACTGCAGTTGCACAGCACTAGCACCAACACTAATCAGCAAGTACAGTACAGCAAATTAATTTAACTCTTTATTGGTCAGGACTCGTGATAGCTGACTAAGCTTACAAGAAATCTGACTTCAATTACAGCCAGGCCAGCCCCCGTGAAAAGGTGCATTTTCCACTGCTTTCTGTTTTAGGTCTTCATTGATGTAGTGATTAAAAAAAATGAAGTATAAGAGAATGAGGGGGGAATGAATGAAGGGGAACCCCCTAGCAGATGGGGCCCTAGACCCAGGCCTATTGTGCCTATGCCTTAATCCATCCCTGTCTTCCATCAGTTTCTATGTTTATATGTTTCTAAGACATCTACCTCCCCTAATTCCTATACTACTGACATGGGTCTTTAAGGATATGGAGGTCTCCCCCCTCCTCCACCAGGTAACTAGGTTACATTTGAGAGTTACTGTCCACTTCAATGCCCCAAAATCAGTTAGAGAAAGGCTGATAGCTGTTGGCTACTGTGGCAAAAGACACAATGCTACAGTGGCCAGTGGAAGGTTGATGGTATCCACCCTCTACACTGTCAATGCAAACTGAGGCCAGATAAATTATTCTTATTCCATTTCCATTCCTAGCTATAACTTTTCCAGCCTTTGGGTGGGATTTTTAAATGACTGGATGCAGACTCGTGTCCATATTTTGGATGCATGCTGCAATCATGCAGATGTGTCCAGATGTCTTCTTCCTTTTCACAGACATCTGGATGCATTTCCTATATTTCCCGCCATTTACAGCAAGTTCTGCTGCAACTTCAGGACTTGCATTCATTCTGCGAATGCAGCTGTGGGTTTCTGCCCCAAAAGTCAGACCAGCTTTTTGTGGTCAAACAATTTGGGTACAATTCTACATTTACATCTGAGAAACAGACACAAGTGTATGAAAATCTGCCTGTTCTTAATCTTGCAGGTAAAGACCATAAAGCAATATGCTACTGCTTTAATAACAGCTACTGTATATTTATGCAAAATGTTGCTGAGGTTTAGGTTTGATCATAATCCTCTTTGTAATACAAATAACAAATTGTAGTGCTGCACATTCCACCAGTCCTTTCAGTACCATAGAAAAAGAAGGACACTAGTTAAACCCAAAAGGATGTTGTGTTTAGGGGAGGCAGCTGGGGGTGTGAGATGTGAGCAAGCAAGCAAACATTTATGTTTTATACATTTTTATTTCCACCATGCTGAGCTATGTTTTATATTTGAAGAAACTTCATAATTACTACATGCAGTAACTTGTCATTTTTTCATTGGCGTTGGTAGGACTTCAGCATGTTACCTTGAATTTTATACATTTTATTTTAACTACTGCTGCAAATGCACACATATACACACGCATGCGTACACACACACACACACACACACACACACACACACACACACACATATGCACACACACACACACACACACACACCAATGACATCAAGCTGGCAAAAAGATTATTACTGTCAGAGAAGACACAACAATCATACTTTAAGCCTGGGCTCACAGTTTGTAGTCAGTCTTAAATCTCACGTCTGAATGCTGTGACCCTGGCAACAGCTTAATGTTCCCCATCTATAACTCAAATATATTCTCATCTACCTCCAAGGTTCTTTACATGGGTTTAAAACACCTGACTTCATTAGACAATTAAGGGAAATAATTATTAATCAATAAGGATTAAGTTGGGCACTTAAGTAATTGCATATAGGAAAGGAATTGTCCAAGGAACTGTAAAGGAGAGACAAAGTACTGTGAAATTACCATTGACAGTTCTGTTACAAGTGACATTTATGTATTTATCTATTAAGCAAAATCAATAAAAATCTAAATCTTATTGAATAACCTAGAATGATAGAGTCCCTATGTATATAAACATAACTGTAATTTAGCAATTATTGATACTGTTGTGAAAGGCTGGCTTTCTCTGGTCACAGGCGATTTTAATCTAAATGCATTTCCTCTTTTTATTTCCATTTTTATTGACTATCTCTCTCCTACCTTCATATCATTTTTCATAGTGAAAATAATGAAACCAAGTATAACAGCTTTCTTATTAGGCTTATTTCTTTTTACCACAGAGCAAAATACTGTAATACTGCATTTAACTGTATTTGTGCTAGGAAATATTTAATGTAATATGTTCCTTAGTTGCTTTGCATATCCATTACATAGAACCATAGACTTTGTAGGCAGGTAAAAGGACCATTTGACCTACCCAGTCTACCCAGATGTTCCTTGCCTAATCTATCTCCACAGACCCTAACTGGTCTCCGGCAACCCTCACTCCTCACTGCCTATTTTCTAATATATCCCTATGTTTATTCCACACATGCTTGAAGCCCTCCACTGTTTTCACCTCCACCACTTCCACTGGCAGTTTGCTCCAGGCATCTACTGCCTTTTCAGTGAAGAAGCATTTGCTCACATTTCTCTTAACCCTTCCCCAGCTTCATCACATGCCCCCTGGTCCTGGTGCTCTTACTCAATAGAAACAGTTGTCGTTCCTGCACCCTGTTACCCCTGTGAAGTACTTGTAGGTCTCTATCATGTTAACTCCTGCTCCTGTCTCCTCTCATTCAGGATGTATAGTACATGCTGGGATCCCTCAGTCTCTCCTCATGGGGCTTGTCTGGCAACCCCTGTGCCATTTTAGTTGCCTTCATCTGAAATGCCTCCACTCTGACTATATTCTTTTGCAGTGAAGCCTCAAAACTGTACACAGTACTCCAGGTGGGGTCTCTCCAGTGAGCGATACAGTGACAACACCAAGTCCCTCTTTCTGCTGAAGAAACCTCTCCCTATTCACCCCAGCATCCCCTAGCCCGACCCACTGCTTTTTCACTCTTCCCTGACATTTCAGGTTGTCAGTAGAACTGGGTGAAACTTATCTTCCACCGGCAATATTATGGCAAAATTCTGATTTCACTTCCATGAAATTTCATGATCTTTTTGTGAACATTTTATGAAATTTCACCAAAATTGTGACTTCTGTTGTTTCCCTCTAATTTAAAATGTGTCTACATTGCATCAGATTTGGAATGCTGACTGCACCAATGTCCATAGAGACATGTACCATGTTGCAAATATCTATCTTAAAAGGAGACTGGATTATAAGTCTCCAGACATTCAGAAATTTTAAAATTACATTTCACAATGATGTAAACTGCAGAATCTTAAGCCCCTACAACTTTAAAACTAGATAATGGAATATCACCAATTTTGTTTCATTCTTTGACCCTAAATGATAGGCACTACCATGGCCCAGCAGAAGAGCGATACTCTGCCATGCTGATGACCTGGGTTCAGAAGCAAGCCTGGGAAGTCATGTAGGGAAGCAGGCCATGGCTGAGACAGCTGTCACTTGGCAGTGCATCTTTGTATGGGGGGTTGGTAGCCGATTCCACAAACACAGTGACCCTGTGACTGGGCCAGGGAACTTGCTCTTGTCACAGTTGAAGTTGTGGCTGTGCAAGGCAGACAGAGGCACCAACTCCACCAAGGGAGGTGGGAGAAGAAAAAAGTGGGAGAAAAAACTGGTTGCTAATTGAATGATGGCTGGGTTCAGCCTGATAAGGGTAAATCTTTGTGAACAGTATATATCCCTGAGAGACATGCTGCTGCATGGGAGAATAATCAATATTGAAAAAAAAGAGGATGTGTATGTCAACTCTCTTATCTCTTTCTCAAAGGCTGGCCAAGTTATAAGTAGCCAAAGATTCCAAAATAACATCATTAATTAAATCTGAATTTCATAAGCTTTTGTGAAATTGTGAGATGTCGTGATACTTTTGTCAAAACTAAATCCATATGCTTTGCCCACTCATACACTTGAATTGCCATTGTAGAGGAAGGTACAGGCTGGGTAAAGTGGCAATAAGGTAGCATTCACAGGAGGCTCCATAGTCATACCTCTCAACCTTTTGTCTCCCAAATGTGGAACATTGCCTCTCAAAATGTGGAACAAATGAGTAAAATGTGGAACACTTAATCAAATCTTTACCTAGGAAGCTCAGAATACTGTTAAAATGTTTGCATTTATGCTCAGAAAGTCTGTTATTAATTGAATTATATATTTTTTGCATCATTTACTATAGATTTTTTGTTTTAAAATGTTAATACTGAACGTGGGACAGGTCCTTACAATTAGTGGTGGGTGAAGTGGGCTCAATCTGCTCCACGAAGTGATTCGCGGAGCAAAGGTGGATTCGCAGAGTGCTCCGCAATGCGAAGTGGAGTACTTTGTGTTATAATAAGGAATTCAAAGTGCATTGAAAACAGCAACTTCGTGTTACTACACCTCCACTGGTCACTTCTTTTTCAATTTTTAAGGTGAAGTACATTGGTGGCAGTTCACTTCACCTCACTTCGCCTTGTTTTTTAGCTCCGAAGGAGGATTTTGCAGTGATTCATGGGAGTTCAGGTCACATGGGCTCTATATTGATCTGCATAGCCTCAGTTTGAGGTAGTATGAGTAGGAAGGAGAAGAAGACAGTGTGCTCTTATAGCGGTCTGTAGGAATCTTTTAAAAGCTGTTCAAAAAGCATTTTTGCTTTTTTGGGGGGGATGCAACTGTAGTTCATCGATTGTAAGAAACCCTCCTGTGCTCACATCATCGAGCGTTTTTGTTTGTGTGTGGATTTTGGATGTAAATTTACAACATTGAGTGTATGTGGTGAAAGACAGTGAAGTGTGCTGTGTGGGGGAGGGGTGTATCCGTGTGTAGGTAGATTTAAGTTGGAGAACTAGTGATTTCTTTGTGTTTTGGCAATATTTTTGTTATATAACTGACTGTGTTACTGTACACATAGTAAAATTGACAGTGATAGTACAAATTTTCTTCCTGCTTTTTGTGTGAACGTGGTGCAGCATTTCATAAGGTCAGGTTGTTTAAATTACAAATTTACATTACGTGGCACTGAGTACACTGAACTTTTGCATTTGCATCGCATTCCTCGTTCAGCATTGTACACGAAGTGTTCTGTGTTGTGTGTGCAGTGTTGCGTGCATCAAATATAATACACCTTTTCAAATTTGTGACACAGATCAGTGTAAGTGCAACTAAGCACAGCAGTGTGAACCTGCTATCCACTGCTGCTGCCTGATTTTGTACTGCGATCGTGTTCTCTGTTCTTAGTGTTGCTGCTTGTAGTGCCGTAAAAATCAGTACTGTCTGTATTCAGTGCCCCCCCACATTGAAAATATATTGTTTACCAGACTGGATTGTTTTAGTGACCCCATCAGCACCACTGGTTACTGAAGTTGTTTTAATTCCGTGACAGTGTCACAACACAGTAGTCCCCTTATCTGTTGCTGAAGCCACAGTTGTTTATTTTGCTTCACATCCAGCTAGTGATAGTAGCGAGTAGCAACCCTCCAGTCAGAAAGTGAACGTGTCAAAATCTGAATTTGGTAATAATATTTGTGGTTGATCCCCCAAAATGCCTGCAAAGAGACGTGCAAGTAAAGCTGTTTCTGGCCATGGCAATGTTGGCATTAAGAGGGTCTGTGGGCGTGGTAGTAGTAAGCAGATGAAGAAGCGCTTTGCTGATGTGAGGAAAGGTATTTCTCCTGCAATGTTTTTTACAGCCCAATCAGTAGCTTCACTGATAGTTGGAGGAGATGATGTTTTCCCAGCTGGTGGTGTTAGTGTTACTGGTGTTAGTGGTGGTGGAGGTAGTATTAGCATTGTTGTGTCAAGTTCTAATTCCGACCAGTGTACCGTATCCAAACATATTGAGTGTGAAGCAGTGCAAGTGAGTGACAGTGTAGATGATGTCATACTTCCCAGTAACATCCCATTAACTGAACCTGATTTTGATGATCATGTCAACGATAGCATACAATGTGATATTCCATCCACCGTGACACTTAACGTCACTCATTTTCCATGCAACAGTGATTCACAGTGTGGTGAAAAAATATCAGGTGATGGTGGTGTAGCTGCTGATGGTGAATGTGATGATGATGATGATGATGTTGCTGTTGTTGCAACATACAGTCCACATGTTAGCATCCAAGCAGAAGATGTGGATGTGTGTGACAGTGACGTTGATGAATATGATGATGATTTAATTGACCCCCCAGTTGGGAACTGGAGAAAAAGAAATTAAAAGTGGCTGTGTCTGAAATTTCTGAATCTGTTTGCAGGAATCCCCCCTCCCCCCCGTAATAACTTGTGATTTACCGGTTTTAGTGGATGATGATGATAATGACGATGATGACGATGACGCAGTACTGAATATGATAGGTAGTCGTGGTGGTCAGTTGCAGTCCAGGTGTGCAGTGCCAGAAACATCACGTGCCGCCCCCCACTTCAGTGCTTAAAATAACAGACTTAAATAAGCCACATCATCATGGACATGTTAAAAGCAGAGCATCACACTCCCTTGTTTGGGATTTTTTTGTTCAAGATGCAAATGATGATTCAGTTGCAATCTGCCAGATTTGCCATGTGCGTCTGAGTCGAGGTAAAAAGGGGAGCCATCTTGGGACAGAAAGACAGCATATACATCTTAAGAATAGGCACTTGGCTCTGTGGACCCAGCACAAGCTGGCAGCTAATACCAGACTTGGGCGTTCACCTGTATCACTGACGGCAACCATAGCCAGCATGTTATCCCCTTCCATGGCTGTTAAGCCCCGGAGGAAATTAAACATGTGTAGTAGTGCAGTAATAAGAGCAGAAAATTACTACAGGCACAATGAGGTGGAGGACCATAATGACTTTGAAATGTTGTCCAATGCTGGTGAGAGCAGCAGTTTTTGTGGTGGTGGTGGTGGTGGTGGTGAATGCAGTATGTCTAGTGCAAGTGGTACATCAACCCCGGTTGGCATATCTGGAAAAATAACATCATTTCTGGGTTTGTCATCATCACCTGTGCAACCGTCTTCATCAAATGTCCACACTCCACCCCCTGCCAATGCCATTCATCACAGAGCACAACCATTTGTGACCAACACACACCCTGTAAAACGTTTGTCAGACCATGTTACAGAGTGTTTTTGTGCATAAGCTGAAGTACCCCCCCAATCATACAGTGTCACATGAACTTAATGCTGCTGTAGTGGAAATGCTAGCAATTGATCTTTTGTCCTTCTCCTTTGTGGAGAATTATGGGTCCCAGCGGTTTGCTGCCTGTGTCTGTCCAAAATGGAAAGTCCCATTCAGGACATACTTTACTACTCGTGCTGTTCCCGAGTTGTTTCGCACTGTCTCAGACTCAGTAAGACATGCCCTTCAACATTCCTCCTCTCCATTCATCCATTTAAGTATGGGTATGTGGACAAGTGGCAAAACAGCGGGGAGTTCATATCTTTGTATAACTGCACACTGGGCGCAGGTGCCAGGGGTTGTTTATGATGCTGGTAGTGTGAATAATCAGTGCAGGAAGGTGGATTGTCATGGTAGCAATCTTCCTGGAATTCGCCAACATGCAACAATCGCTATACGCAGTGTGACCTGTTCACACACTGGTGAGAACATGTTGGACATGGTACTGACTGAAATTGACAGATGGCTGAACTCTGTCCCTGAGAGCTGGGTTCATAGCAAGTGACAATGAGTCAAATGTGGTGAAATACATCATGAATGGTGTTTTTTTACGTGTTCCATGCATGGCCCACTGTTTAAATCTTGTGGTTCAGGAGTTTCTGCAGCACCCTGATATAAAGGAAATGCTGACCATTACATGACGCATCTGCTCTCACTTTTCAAGATCTGGAAAGGCCCATGACCAACTGAGGCAGTTGCAGATACAAAATAGCCTGCCTCAGTACCGCTTGAAACTGGAAGCTGTCACCCAATGGAATTCCACTTTATACATGGCAGAAAGGTTATATGAACAATAGAAATCCATCACAGAATATCTTGTTATGCACAGTAGCCATGACAGTTCTGGGGCCTCCATATCTATGACGACTGAACAGTGGCGCCTCATGGACTCTGTAATAACAATTTTGTGGCCTTTTCAACATGCCACACAGGCAGTGAGTGGTGAGTCTGCCTCCATTAGCCAATCAATTGCACTGCTGCAGGTGCTGAGGCAGACATTGGTGAATGTACAGCATAGTCTTGATATTGCCAGAGACGGTGGTAGCAGTATGTTGCTGCAACACATGCTGACAGTATTCGACCAGAATAGTCACATGTGAGCATTCAGGGTAGTGACAACTTTGCCATGGCAACAATGCTGGACCTACGACACAAATGTGGAATTGCATCAGTACTGGAGGGAGGGCCTGAACAGGTAAAAAATATCATTGGTCAACTGGTTCGCTTGGTTCGTGGGGCACAGAAGTCACGTGCCAAGGTTTGCAAACCTCAGCAGCATAATCCAGCTGAAGGTGTAGCTGGAGGACCAGCAAGCATATCACGCAAGAGTAAGGGGACTGTAGTTCCTGGTGGTCTGTCATCCAAAGTGGTTTGCGTCAACCCGCTTTGGGAGGCTTTGTTCCAAGTAGGTATTTGTGACATCAGTGATTCCAGAGAACAAGCTGATGCATCAACAATCGGACTTAGAGCAGCACAGAGAATGGTTGAGTCATATTTGTCTGAAAACAGGTATCTGAGAATAAGTGAAGGTCCTCTTTTGTACTGGAGTGGAAAGGTCAGTGAATGGCCAGAGCTGACTGCAGTGGCACTGAAGTACCTCACATGCCCACCCTCCAGTGTAAGTGTTGAGAGGGTATTCAGCTCAGCAGGTGCAATAGTCAGGGATTGTCGGACAAACCTGTCTCCTGCAAATGTTAGTTTGCTAACATTCATTAAAATGAATGAGAGACACATACCAGCACAGACTGCAACCTCAGTATTCATACCCCGGCCTAGTCATGGTGGTCTTGCTGATGTGGAAATGGAGCATCCTGGTGGCACTGGCAATGGCTGCCTGAAACGGCCCACCACTGACGTTGATGATGACACAATGGAGAAAGAATTTCCCAGTGGTCAGACTTCAGACTTCGATGACTGTGAGGGCAGTTTTCTTTATGAGGATGATGATGTGGTTAATGTTGGCAGGTTTTAACTGTAGTATTTAAAAGGCGGTGTGCCCCCCCACCCCAGACCATCACTACCGGGACTGATGTTATCCAAGTCTGCTGCCACCAGGAGTTTGTCTGCTCACCCCGGACCATCACCACCGGGACTGAAGTTATTCAAGTTTGCTGCCACCATGAGTCTGTCTGCCCACCCCGGACCACCACCATCGGGACTGTTGTTATACAAGTCTGCTGCCACCATGAGTCTGTCTGCCCACCACGGACCACCAGTCAACCAGTGCACCACCACCACCAGCTTCTTAATATTTAAACCATAAAGTGAGTATGTGCACTCATGTTTGTTATGCTGCCTCACTTTCTGAAGTTGTCTGTTTTGTTTTCTGTAGCTTTTCAGTGCTGCAGTGGCAAAACACATACAGTACACTTATTTTGCTTCTTTTACAGGACAATAAAACAGGCTGCATCACTAATATTACTCTTTGGGAAAGATGCTGTAGCTATACCATACAGACAGAGAGGAAGCGATGTAATGTCCATGTGAAATCCATTCTGGTAAGTATGAAGATTTTATTTCATTTGTTTCATTGCTTTGTAAAGACTGCTGCAAATATCGCAAACAACAGGTTGTCTTAGTACTTGACCAGATTTGTCTCTGAAATGTAACTTAGTTGACAATAGGGATTGAGATTTGAGAACCAGGGAGGGACACATAACAATGAAGTGGTAACTTTTAAGAAGTCATTCATTTCTTTTTTTAGGAAAATTTGCGATACTTTGTTGTTCTGTCAAAGTGTCCTTATCCAAAGAAGTTCATCAACATGACCAGGCACACCCCGACCCGACCCGAGCTTGGGCACACTTGCAACACTCAGAAGTCATTTCATTCCATGACCATGACCATCATTAAGAACCGGACTCCAGAAGAATGCTGACTAAATCTGCGAAGAAATAAAAAAATAAGAAACCATTACAGACAAAACTGAAAATATGATCCCCACCCCCAAAAAAAAGAAAGAGTTACCTTCATGTGCTTGAGAGTTATCCATTTCCATTTAAGCGCAAAAAATTCTCATTGAGCACTGGCCGGTGCACAGCAACAGTTCGGAGACGGAGTCACCTGTGTGATGCAGAACAATAGCATGAATACATGTCCATGTCAAGTTCAACCCCTGTCATCATCACCTACAAAATACACAACTATATATATATATATATATATATATATATATATCTACTCACCAAGGCTACTATTACTGTACATCCAAAGGGCACCTTTCAGTCCAGTTGAGATGATCACTTTTCACTTCTCTGTACACAAGGAGGATGCATTCTGGGCCTGCAGAAAAAATCTGGGGACTCTGTGCCACTGTTGTGCGCATGACTGAGTGCGCCATAAATTCTGTGGGACTTTGTATGTGCTGAAACAGTCTCATTTCACTGTGTTACCGCTTATCAATTTTCTGGACACATGGAGGATGCATTCTGGGCCTGCAGAAAAAATCTGGGGACTCTGTGCCACTGTTGTGCGCGTGACTGACTGCACCATAAATTCTGGGGAACTTTGTATGTGCTGAAACAATCTCATTTCACTGTGTTACCACTTGTCAATTTTCTGGATACAAGACAGATGCCTTTTGTGGATGCAGAAAAATGAGGCACCAAAACAGTGCACACACACAAAACACACAGACTTTTAGCAGAAGTAAGGGGCCCCAGAATACAAAGTGTAACGCATACTGACGACAACAAAAAAAGGGCATAATTACATACAAGGGTCAGGGATGGTGGAGGAATACATTTTATGGCACAGCAAGGAAGGTGAGGGGGGAACATGGTGTGAGGAAACAAAACTAATGTGGGATCCTATGGTGATCCAGCAGCAGTTCCAGCATGGACATAACTTGAAGCTGATGTCCCTCTATGTCATCCAGCTGCTGCTCCACAGCACTCATCCTCTCGCTGTTCTCCTCAACAGCACTCCAGAGAACTGCCAAGTCAGACAGTGTTACACGTACTTCTCTGGTGCCCACTCCTTCGACAGACTGACCTGCTGGTGGTGGTGGTGGTGGTGTTGGGGGTGCTGGTGGAGCAACAGGTGCTGCTGTGGCCCTCCTCTTCTTAGGGATGCCGTGCCCGCTATGCACAGTGGCACCCTCAGCCATGGAATGGCCAGTAGGTGCAGACATGGTCCGTTCTGTGGCAGCCTGCCAGTCCAACTGGTGGTGATTAAGCATATGGGTGCGCTGGCCCCCAGTCCCCAGGTGACTCCCCTGGGGGCTACGGCGTACCTCCACTGCACATAGGCGACACTTAACCACACTGCTGTCCCCCTACGACACAGTCAGAAAACTGCCAAACAACGGAGGTGCGGGGAGGACCAGGCACAGGCAGGGGAGGGCCAGATGAACTGGCAGTAGGCTGCTCACACTGCTCAACAGTACTGATGGTGGGATCCACACCTGGGCCTGGGGGAACAGGCACATTCTGCTCCAAAAGACCTTGTGCTGGACTTGGTGGTGGTGGTTGAACTGCCTCAGAGTCAGGAGGCGGTGCTGGTCCTGCTTCTGGGGGTTGGACACTCAGAGGTTTGGAGCGGTCCAACACAAATGGGCGCCCATGCCTCCCATGCATCCATGCTCTCCCAGAGCTGCCCCCGCCCCAGACACTCCCTCACCCTACTCCATCTCATGACACAAGCACAACACACACACAGTCACACACACACAAACAAACAACTAAGTAGGTAAGAAAAATAACATTTACAGAAAGAACAAATTAAGTAAAAAACAGTACGGAAAAGACAAAAAAAATTAGCTTTTAAAAAAGCTGTTGGGTTAAGTATCACATTTTAACTCTCTCTGCAATCAAAAAAACACTCCTCTCTCTAGTACACACACACTCCTCTCTCTCAGTCTGCACAGGAGAAAGTGAAACTGTCTGTGTGACTCACTTCCTTCCTGCCTGGCTAGAGAGCATGTGACTTACAGTACTGTAAGCCATGTTATCTGTGGGGGGGCTACCAAGTCTGAAACACCAAGTGGATCACTTAGAATCATAATGAGGAACGCAAAGTCCATTAAAAACAATGACTTCACCTTACTTCGCGTTCTCATTATGCCAACGCGAAGTGGTAATGACAAGGCGAAGTGAGCACTTTGCATTTTCCACTCCACGTAGCGGCAACGCGAAGTGCCCACTTCGCATGCACTTCACCAGCAAATTTTAAATTCGCTGCATCTCTACTCACAATGTGGAACAGGGAGCTTTTGTGAAGTAAAATGAGGAACGTTCCTCATAATGTGGTACAGTTGAGAGGTATCTCCATAGTAATAGTATAGTGTTGTCAAGTTTCAGGTCACTATCTTGAGTCACAGACCATGAAGAATAGTCATGCACATCACTGTTCACAAGCCTGTCTTCTTGCAATATGCCAGCTAACCACTAGAGCGCACTCACTTAATGACTTGTGGAAGCACCTGCATGCACAGCATTGTTTCTGTACAGTGCCACCTGCTGACTCTTTAACATTGCTGTAGATAACAATGTATATTTTTTCTGTTTGAAAACAGTGGCAGCAAGTCACAACAAGTCTTAGAACTAATTGTGACTTAGGCTATTGTGACAAAAGTATCTGGAAATCTTTAGTCATGAAGGAGCATAATTCTTGGCGACACTTCACAAGACTGTTAAACTGGAATTGCAGGGCCATGATACTAGTGCAGGTAAAGGGATTCAGTAGTGATCAGTGTTTTATGAAAGTTAAATTCCACATGTGGAATTCTAGTGGCATTACCTGTTGAAGGACAGACTGATGGAGTACCTGGAGACATATGGGCTGCAGGACCACCAGCACCATGGTTTCACTGCAAGGAGGTCATGTTTAACAAATCTCATTGATTTCTTCAATTGGGTAGCTAGGGAAGTGGATCAGGGGAGGGCATCTCAAGCAAATTGACAACTGACAATGTAGCACATCAGCAAACATGCCAGCCACTACAAATAAAGGAAAAAGCACTTGAACTGTCTGCGCAGGGCTCCAACCCCCACACCTTTCAAACTACAAATAATTACCTCCAGGGAGGAAGCAACTCAGCGTCAGGGAGGAAACTCGGCAGGGGATTGTATTTGTGTTGGGGGGCACAGGGAACTGAAAATAACAACTGGGGGTGGGGACAAAAGTGCAGGGTGTGGGGCGGACACACTAAAAATAAAAGTCTGGATGGGGAAGGAAAAAAAAAGTCATGAGACCGGGAATTGAACGCTGATCATCCTTATGTTCTGCCACCTTTCGCAGCTCATGGCTCTAACCTCTGTGCCATGGCTGCTGCTCGGTTAGGCAGCACACATGGGACACCTTATTGTCTTTGTCCTGAGTGTCAACAGCTACAGGGATAACCGTAATTTACTTGCACTACGTATCCTGTAGCTATTTTGACCAATGCTATTTTTGCCACGCAGATTATACCTGCGTTATAAGCCACACGACATATTCACTGGGTACTGTAGTCCAGATAGGCCTGATTGTACTTAAGATAGGCCACAGTAAGGCCTTTGACACTGTACCACACAGGAGGCTGATAAAGAAACATAGCAGCCTGTGGATAGGGGAGAAGGTTGTGTGCTGGATATCAAACTGGTTGAAAGACAGTAGCCAGAGGATGGTGGTACATGGTTGTCACTCAGAGGATGGAACAGTGACATGTGAAGTACCACAAGGATAAGAACTGGGCTCTGTCCTCTTCAATGTCTTCATAAGTGACATTGCTGAGGAACTAGAGAGAAAGGTGTATCTCTTTGCAGATAACACAAAAATCCACAGCAGTGTAGAAACCCAGGAGGTTGTGGAGAGAATGCAAAGGGATATGGAGAAAATAAAGGAGTGGTTTAAGGAATGGCAGCTGGGTTTCAATGCCAAAAAGTGAAAAGTCATGCATCTGGGTGGGTAAACTGGAGACTGTGTATAAGACGGGGGTAGTGGAGCTTACAGTTATCATGCAAGAGAGGGACCTTGGGATGATCATATCTGATGATCTCAAGGTGGCAGGCAAGGTGAGCAGGATGCTGGGATGCATAAGGAGGGGATCTCTAGCAGGAGAAAGGGTGGTGGTGTTCCCTCTGTACTAAGGTTAAAAAAAAAATAAATATGGGCAGACTGGGTGGGCCAAGCAGCTCTTATTTGCCATCAGATCTATGTGTCTGTGTTTCTGTGTACTCGCTAGAAGAGAGGAGAGCAAGAGGGGATATGACTGAGACTTGTTAGTACCTCATGGGGGTGAATGAAGTGCAGGGGGAGCCTCTTTCAAAGGAATAGGAGCACTAGTACATGGGGCATGCTGTGAAACTTGTGGTGGGAGAGGTTTAAGAGGGATGGAACAAAAATATTTCTTCACAGAAAGGATGGCAGATGCCTCGAACAGCCTGCCAGAAGAGGTCATAGGGGTGAAGATAGTGGGGAGCTTCAAACATATGTGGGATAGTCAAATGAATATTATAAGTAGATGTAAGGGAGGAAGAGGGGACACCTGTGACCAAGTCTGGTCCAGGGTGTGGTGTTAAGCAAGGGAAATAGGGCAAACTAGATAAGCCTACCAGTCCTTTACTGCCAACACTTTCTGTGTTTCTATTATGGATCATAAGTTTTTGAGCAAATTATGCAAATTAACAATTTCTAAAGTATCCTCAATACATTTTTACCTACTAAACCACATTTATCCATCTTAATTAAATTCAGGACGTATTTACTTAGCATGCATGCCAAATCTTGAGTGTATACATACAATACAGAGGAGCTATAAACATCTGAATATTTTTAAAATATTCACACAATTTTACAAATAAAAATAACATTCTTAAAATTAAAGGCTAAGGCATAAAAATGCAGATTAGGAAGATTGAGTCCTCTCTTTGAAATGGATAATTATAGTAAGGAAAACCTGATTCTATGTTGACACTCCCTCCATAGGAAATGAGACAGCAGCCTATTCCATTCCTGAAAAATATACAATCTAGGGTTCCATGTCATAATAGAGATTGCAAAACAGCAATCGCTATTATGGTGAGTGCATATCACTGAAAAGCAAATCAGCGATATGCACATCTCGTCGACCACACTTCCAGAAAAACCTAGTGCTTTTGGAGGTGGTCTGTGCCCCCCCATGCCCCCCTTGTGGGGGCATTGCCCACTACACACCCCCTGATTTTAGATTACCAGCTCCAGGGGGGTGCATGTTGAGGAGGGAGCAACACTCCTGCGCAGGAATAGAAAACAAAAGCAGCTGCAAGCAGTGGCAAAATTCTTTCCCCTGCTCCATCCCAAACCCAGTGCCTACTGCACTACAGCCAGCCATCCTCACCACCATACCACAGGGCTGACTCAGCTGCAGCAGGCACCCCTTCTACCTAAATCCTCTTCCATATCCCTCCTCTTCTCCTCCCTATCCCTAAACTTCTGGTCGCTGTCTTTGCTATTACAGGGTAGCCCAAAATGATAGCGCTGAAAATGAGTCACTATATTTGTAGTCGCTCGTTTTCAGTCACTATCATCACTGGATACCGCAATGTGGGCAGAGAGGAAGAGTTTGAAAATAGAACAGTATTCAGGGCAATATGTTTTGGTGGATGACTGCCACTCTGTTTAAGAAAGGAAGGCCGAAAGTGGACCAATGGTCTAAGTCTTATGCCACAGTAGCTCATAATTAAGGATTTCTAGGTGGTCTAAGTTTTTGATTAAGTCTACCCCTAGGTTTTCAGCGAGTTCCTATTCCATCATATTTGAAGCCTATTTTTATGGTCTGGAGGGAGAGTAGTTAAAAGCCAACTCCTCTGTTTTATGTGTATTAAGCCAAAAGCCAGCCAAGGTATCAAAGTGAGGTAAAATGGCCCAGGCCACCTGAAGAGACTCGATAGGGTTTATAAATGTGAGTAGGATGTCATCCACAGAAGAAGCAATCCTCAGGGGGCTCTTCTATATGAATGGAGAATGCCAAAAATGGGAAGCTAAGGGTTATACATATAGTACAAATAAGACTGGGGAGTGGGGGCAGCCCTGCTGAGTTCCTCTTCCTAGCGCAAAAGAGGTTAAAATAGACCCATTTACTTTAGCAAAGGCTCAGGAAGAGTGATAGAGAAAATGTAACATAGTGAGAAAAGACAAAGAGAAACCAAAAGTAACCAGTGTCATCCACAAAAAGGGCCATAAAACATGGTTGAAGTCCTTCTCCACATTCAGGCTAACCATAATTTGGGGTATGGACCATGGTATTACATAATCTAAAAGAAGTAAAGTTCTGCATACATTATCGAGAGCTTGGCACATATGAACAAACCCTGCCTGGTCCTCGACTAGCAGGGATGGGGGAAAACGCTCTAGTCTTAAGGCTGAGATAGACTTAAATAATTTATAGTCAAAGTTCAGTACTGAGACACTGGGTCCTTACTAGATTTAGGAAAGGCTGTTATGATTGCATACTGCCAAGAGGAGGTTGAAGCATCCCCCTCCTGGATAGATTAAAAAACATGGAGTAACAAGGGAGTAAGGAGATCACAAAGAGGTTGTTTTTTTTTTAGAATTCTGAGGAGAAGCCATCTATACCTGGGCACTCCCCTGTCTTAGCAGTTTGAATGCTGCAAAGAATTTCTTCCACAGTAATGGGATGAGTTAATGCAGCGGCCTGCTCTATTGTAACAGTGTGGAGTTTATCCTGCTGGAGAAGCAGTTGCAACTGTTCCTTGTGAGGTAGGGGTCCCTGTGGGGTATATAAATTTGAATAACATTTTTGAAAATCATTTGTATTTTTGCCTCATGATGAGTGATAGAACCTGTTTGTGGGTCTACCAATTTAGAAATAGTGGCCTGTGCTTTGTGCATCCTAAGCCTTCATGCTAACACAAAAGCCCCTCGGGCCCCTGCTTCATAGTACCAATGCCTAAGATAGAGAAATTAATGTTCTACCTTTTGGTAAAGTAACTTCTGAATCTAGGCCTTCATATCTAAAAGCTGAGATGATATTGAAGTATCAACTTGCATAGAGAACAGTAGCAAAGTGTGAACAGTATGTTGAAATTCCTATAGTTTTCAATCTGTAGCTTTATTTTGGGTCTTGGCATGTACTATAATGGTGCTGCAAACAGCTTTGAGAGTGTCCCATAGAATACTAGGGCTAGTAGTCCCTAAGTCGTTGTCTTGTAAAAATTGTGGGATTTGGCTATCCAGTTTGGTGGGGAGTACCTGGTCCCACAATAAGCCAGGATGTAAACACCAGGTGGTCTTACAACAAGGTTTCTCTAGATAAAATAGAGCAGTATGTGGGTCATGATCTGAAAATTAAGTGGACCATATTGGACTTTGTGGAGGCTATCTACAGTATGTGTTCTATTGTAGGAAAATATAATCTAACCTGGTGTAGCTGCCATAGTGTGCTGCATAATGAGTAAATTCCTTTTGTAGAGGGTGCAGATGATGCCAGGTATCCAAAATCTCTAACTGTTGGAGGTTTTTATGCAGAAATGTCTGCATTGTGGAGAGGTGGTAAGATTTCGGATTGAAAGCATCTACAGTATATTGGGGTTCAAGGTCAGGTTTAAATCACCTCCCAAAATAAGTTGCCCATAGAGAAGCTTTAATAATTTAGAAAAAAAGGATTGTAACACTTCCTGGTCTGATGCTGGGGAAAATAGGCATTTTCCAGAGTAAGTGGGCACCCATAGAGGCATCCAAAGACTATTAACATAGTTCCCAGTAGCATATGTGGCTGTATGATGGGTTTCAAAAGAAAGGCCTTGTCAGAGGAGTGTCAATACCCCTCTCCTATGGCCAGAGCAATGAGAAGAAAAAAAAACACCTTATGGAAAGCCTAGTTTCAGATACTTTTTATGCTCCTCTGTGGGAAAGTGAATCTCTTGGAGGAAAATAATATTGACATGTTCCTTCCAAAAATAATGCAGAATTCGATATTTAATCAGATTATGCACCCAGTTTACAGTATATGACAACATTTTAGTAAATGATGCCATTATTAAGGGTGGTATAACTAATCTCAACTAACTGCCCTGGCATACTGCAAGATCAACTCCTGTAATGCCTCCCCCTCCATAATTAAGTACCCATTCTAATAAATTATTTCCTTAAAGAATTAGACAAAGAAAGCCTATTAAACTAACACACACACAAACAGACAGTAAAATATAATACATGGCAACAATAGAACAGTCTGCCAACAGGACAGTTATATAATCAAGATACAAACTGCAAAAACAAATATCATAAGTATTCTAAACATACTTCCAAGGTAGGAAATGGTATAAAGAGGTCTGCTCCTAGGTAACGCTGGTAGATTATAGAGTGTTTCAGGGGGTTTAGTCGGTCATAGCCCAAGTCCCTGAGACACTGTAAGGACCTGGCCATGAGTAAAGCTGCTGTCAATTTAAACAGGTAAGTGAGCAACCAACCCTGATCCTAGTGCTGTCTAATAATAATCATATTGGGAGACAGTCAATGGTCATCCAGGAAAACTAAAACTCTGAAGAATCTGATTTACAATACAACACTGGGTCACAATGCACTACCAGTCCACCAGGACTGGGGTATAGCTGAGGTGAAGAAAAATTAAGCCTCCAGGGGGAGTTAACCTTGTCATTACCAAAAAATAAATAAATTGTAACAGTGAAAATGTAGGCTGGTGCAAGATGACTCCAATAAAAACTTGAAGTGATCTTATGAGGTCAAATGGGCAAATTGGATGGGCCATCTCACAACAGTATCCATGTATTTTTGGGGGGTAGTCAATTAACTGATAACTAAATGGATTCCTACCAGTTTCTCCTGGTCTGGTACTGTCATAAGAAGGGGAAGGGTGTAGGAGGAAATGGGGGATGGGAAAGACCTTCTCCATGCAGCTGTGCCCACTGATACCTTCAGTACCATCAACAAAAGCATCTTCAACCCAAGGAACAAACAATAGATCCCCTGCCACACCAACAAAAAATGCATCAGACAGTGCCATCAAAATGAAGTAAACATCGCATAGCAGAGGAGCTGTGGAGGGCTTTTTGAGCTTCAGTGGTTCAGCAGTTTACTGAAAACAGGAAGAGCCTGTGATCCACGGGTACACCTACCTCACTGGGGAAGGACACCCACATACAGGAGAAACACCACCAGAGTAGCCTTAGTGACACAGTTGCCTAAATGCCATTCCCTGCTAGTATCATGCCTTTCCCTATCCAATCCATCGCAAACAGAAAATCAATTAAATAAGTGAACAAAATGAACAATGAAAGTGAACAATGCTCTTAATTTAAACAACCAGATCAAACACAAGCAAATAAAGAAATACATTCATATGCTTATTGGTCCATATTAGGAGAAGCTATCAGCAGTACATTAGTATATAGAAATTCTTCTCACCTGCTCACCTCAGTCAATTAGAGCTAAACGAAAGTTCATGCATAGTCCTCAGGGACAGCCCAGATGATACCATATGGATGTCGGATCCCAATCTTTGGCATCAAAAACATCTTGGACTAAAAAAACATCCAAACTATACCCAGTAGACATGGTAAACAAATCACTAAGAGCAATTCTAGTTTGGAGCGAGTTAGAGCAAAGAACATTCCTGTGTTCAATGTCCAGCATATGGGGTAAATGTCAAGTTATTACAACAGCAAATATTGTTGAGGTCAACAATGTGATGTCCGCACCACATCAGCGACCTGGGTTCGGGAACGAGCCCGGACCACCGGGGGTGGGCAGGGGAGAGAGAGAGAATCAAGCATCCAGAGGACTGCTCTCCCATCTCAGGGAGGGATCCAGGGGTAGCCTGGCACAGCAGCAGCCCCCAGTGGAGACCAGTGACACTGCAGTACACAGGGGCTCACAAGCGGGGAAGATGCTGGGCAGCTGCCTTCCAGGCATGAGTGGGAGCACCCACATTGTGGGTTGGCAGCATTGCACATCCCACGTCTGGGGTGTAAACTCTATGTAAAAGCCCCACCAGCCCAGATAGGCGACAGTCATCCCAGTGCCGAACTGCCACATGCCCAACACTGGAGCCCTGCCACTGCCCTTTCAGTGTCCTTGGGCCCTTCATCCCCCTTGGGGCTCGGGGAGAAAGTAACGCCCTTGAAGATGACAGGGCTCACAGTGGGCGGTAGAGCAGCATAGGCGAGCACAGAGGCCTGAGAGAGTTCCGGTGCCTGGGGGAGATAAACAGAATTGTGAAAAAAAAAAAAAAATGTGATGTACCTTGTTGTCTCTACCTGGATGCCAAAGAGTCTAAACAAGTATAGACAGCCGTGGTGGGAAATAATCGAATCTGTGTCAAAAACTTGCTTTCACCAATCATTAAATCTATGATGATTATACATTTTTATTCATTTGTCCATGGTATGAAGAGGATACAAGGTTGCTCAGCTGTGGGTTGTTACCATATCATCTCATTTTAAACACATAGCTTACAGTCTACCTCCATTTGAGTCCCTCCCCCCAATCACATGGTTCCGATCGCTATCAAAATTAACACTTAGGTGTTGAATTTTCTTGTTGAGGATGACAATACTATCTAAATATTATGCCTCAGAGGCAATAATTTGTAAACATACTCACAGCTAGTGGTCAAACATTCCATGTCGCAGGTAAAAGAAGATTAGGTATGTTCTTCTGGGAAACTTTCCTCCCAAAAATGGTTTAATTGCCCAGCAAAAAAATATCAGCAGGTATCTTGCTTCTGAGGGGCTGGAAAGGCTGTGAAAGTTAAATATAGTAGTCCCAAAAGCTGGTATAATGTTAACTAAAGCCACCTCCAAACAGGGAAAGTATGCCCAGAGGAGGTTCCTAGGTGCTTAGACTGAAGCAAGCTGGGGCATCCCAGCTCAGGCACGGGGCACATTGGAGATCTATCTAGCCCATTGTTAGTCAATCTAATCATTTTGGCTGTGCCAACACTAGTGATACCCAGTGGGAAAAGGATGTTAAGAGCACTCTTCCATTCAAAAAGTTTATAAGAGGGCTTTTATTTCAGTCAATGCTTATCCCGTGTGATGCTTTTTGCTGTGCAGGGAAACAGATTTTGCCCAGGCATCTTTTTGGAGTTCTCATATTTCTTTAGAATCCATGCATTCCATAAGCTCCTCTGGGACATCATACTTTCTTACTTGCAACTCTTGGATTGCCTCCTATCAGCCATCAATGGGCTGTTGCTGGACCAGAAGAAGACTTACAGGTGGGCTGCGTATGGCATTGTAAATTTAAATTTATGAACTTTCAGAAAGCATAGTATAGGGGCATATGTTCTTTGTTTTTCAAGGAGCACTGGAGAATAATCATTGTCATTGAGTAAATGCTGCCCCTTGTGAGTGATAACCCTTTTATGCATGGCTTTGTTTGTACAGCATGTTTAATCACAAAGTTTAACAAACTCTGGTCAGAGCTGATAGGGCTGCATGGGAGGAATTTGAGGTAAAAATACTGAAAATTACCAAAGCTGCTAGCCTGTGTTAGGAAAATGTAACATAGGCTCATAAATTTGTTGTTTTGTGATATCTGTACACCACATTTTCAAAATAGCATTGCCATGACCCTGCCTCATGAAGAAGGGCAGAGCAAACGTTCTATTCCTGCCCAAAAGATGATTTCATGCAGAGACTGCAAAATAAATTTGTGGGATGCAAAAACATATTTTGGGCCAGAGTTGAAAAATGACAGCTGTCAGATTCATGAGGTGCTGTAAAAAAATGGCTATGTTGAAAATTTGGGTCAAAATATTGAAAATTACCGAAGTTACGAGACTGTATTCGCAAAATTCAATGTAGGTGCATAACTTTGTTGTTTTTTTAATATTTTTACATCAAATTGTCAACATAGCTTTCTTATGACAACACCTCATGAACAAAGACAATGAAAAGTTTCAACTCCTGCCCGTAAGGTGATTTCATGCAGGGAATGCAAAATCACCTTTCTGGACAGATTTACATAGTGACAGTGCAATTGTTCATGAGGCAGGGTCCCAAAAAAGGCATGTTGAAAATTTGGGCCAAAAATATATATATATAAAAAAATGGTCAAGTTATGCCACTAAGTTCAAAACCCCATTGATATTCATTGAACCGCATACCTGTTTCTTCAATTCGCAGTCCAGCTTTTAAAAGTGGAACTGTGTCTGTGTTCCAGAGATGATTATGGCATTGGACCCCCAATGGGTAAGTAAGGGCTTGGAGGTGCAGGGTGGTGGGTGCTGATTGGGAGGGTCAGGCTGGGGGGAGTGCAACAGCTGCAAAAGACATTGATGGACAGGGTTTTTTTTACAGGTTAAAAAAGGTACAATGGCCTCAAAATACATGGATGGATTTTTTTTCAGGTTAAAAAAAAACAAAAAACAAACACACAAAGATTGCTGCACTGGGGGATTGGGCACTCTCCTGCCACAGTTATGTTTCTGGGAGGGAGTGGGTGGAAGCTGCTGAGAGGGAATGTGAGGTGGGGGAGGAAACAATAAATAAAAAAAGCAGAAATAGCCATGCATGTGCAGTAGTGGATGGGGGGGTCAGTAAGAGGAAACAAAGATTCCTGCACTGGAGGATTGGGCACCCCCTATGCCACTGTTACATTTCTGGGGGGAGTGGGGTTGTGGGTGCTGAGCCAGAGGGTCAGGTGGGGGGAGGAAACAATAAATAAATAAAACAAATGCACAAATAACCATGTATGCGTGGTAGTGGACAGGGGGGTCAGTAACAAGATTTCATGCTCAGGACACTGGGGGATTGGGCATCCCTAGTGTCACAATTATGTTTCTAGAGTGGGTGTGGGGTGGTGGGTGCTGAAAGGGATGGTCAGGTTGGGATATGTATAATAAAAAAAAGGAACTGACTGCTGAGATTAGAATAGTGTAGTGCAGAGTGCTTCACATATGCGGTGATGACTGTGTTGGAACTCCAACATGTTGTTCAGTCACAAGGAATGCAAGGAATACAGGAGTCCTTTTCTCATAGCAAGAGGTCTGCATATGCCCACTGCAGCCATAAAAGGCAGATGATGATAGAGTGGGGCCACTTAGTTGCACTGGAGGATTTGTGTCAAAGGGCCCAATGAGCTCTTTCAGTCAATAGTGGGCAGAGGTCTACTATATCCAAAATCATAAGTAAGAAACTCTGCAAAAAGGAAGTTATATCTCTGCCTTCTTCCTACTTGGGCAGACTATGTATTTGTATATTATCCTGCCTTGAATGATTTTTGAGGTCTTCACAGTGATCAGCGAGGCTTTGCTGCTCCTGCATGAGGTGGAGTAAAACCCACTTGAGAAATTGATGCAGAAGTTAGTGTCCATGGCATGTTGTTCTAAGCCCACCACTTTGGTCGCTAAAGCTGCTACATTTTCTTTCAGTTCTGTGTGTAATGATTGTATCTTTACTCAAAATCTCTGTAGCTCTTCTATGATGGATGTATTGGTGGGCTGAATTGCCACCGCTGTTCTGCCATACTGCTTGCCTTTCCCTTCGGTAAAACCCAAGCTGGGAAAAAATCCAAGGGAATCCACTGATATATTTGCCCTTTTGGGCTTTCTGTTGCCTCCCATCAACTGTAATAGCTTCTAGCTTTGCTAATGCTCAGTTTAAAATACTGATACAGTAACAGCTAAATTGTGAAGCTATGTGTCCGATTGGGGATGGAGCTCGGAGCTTATGCCTCCATTTTTAGCAGTGATGTCACTCAAAATCCGGGCACACTGAATTTCAACAGCTTGTTTCCAGGATTTAAGTTCATGTTCAAGTTTTTATTAAAACAGGAATAGCTGACAAACAGCCAATTGAGAAAAAAGCTCATTTACACAGTGGCCTCCTGAACAGTGTTACATACGTTACAAATAAAACATCAGTACATTACTGCATACTCTATTTTATCACTTTAAGGCAAAACTAATGAGATAGTCCTCCTTTACACACTTATAATAATACTCAGACATATATCACAGTACAAAAACATTCAGCAAGTTCATCTGTTTTCAACAATAGAATAATTAAAAAGGAGGTGTCATTACAAGTATTTGTAACAAGGATACAAGTCTACACTGGATTTCATAATTCATTATAAATTCACTCCAGACCCTAGAGATTTTTTTGTGAGAAAACAAGTGCTTATAGAATAGTTACACCTTAAGTTTATAAATATTATCACAACTCACCTAGTGACTTAATAAAATGCACAGTTCATTGTGAGGGAATGGTATACAAGTATTTAGCAGAATACAAACATATGTACAGTATATGCAAATTTGCTAGCTGAAGCAGGCCTTATGTAGCAGGTTGGATGGATCCATCCTAGGACCATTGCTCTTTCACTGCTCATCTGATTTACCTTGATGAGCGTGGCTGCTGTATGAGGTGGCTGAGCTGACCTGAAGCAGAGCAGAGTGTTTCCAGTTTGTTTAATTCTCTTTTTATATATGTTACGATTTTAATTCGTTTTTAGTTTAGAAAATCAGGGAAGCAGTGAGTGAGCAAGTAAAGTTTCCAAACCTTGTCAGAGCAACTTGTACACCCATTGTGTACACAAGGACTGTAGAACTTGCCCTGAGAACATTCGGCTCATGGGGCACTAGGGGGGCCTGAACAATGTTTTCCTCTATAATTCAGCCTGTATGGGGAAACAGGCAATTTAACATTTTAGCCTACTATCACACCATCTCAATGCTTCACTGGAATATCTGGTCCTGTTTGGTCAGAGAGGGATTCTGGTAAGAATGGATGGTGAGTAAACTGTGGGATCAAGTTGATTGCTGAATCATATCCTGGGAGCTTCTGTTTGGGGTGAGAGCCCAGTCGGACTGCATGCAGGAGGTATTATAACTGGGACATAAGCAGGAATACTAAGGCTGCTATTTGAAAGAGGTGTATTATGCACTTGTAATGCAAGATCAAGATGGTTGCAAGGAGGGCCTCCTAGAGGAGTGAGCTGAGGAGGGGTTCCTTGGGTCTGGATGGGGGAGCAGGTATCACTACTGCCAGAGGGAGGAGTGGTTGCCTGGCATCCTAAGGTAGAACATGGAGCTTTCTGGAAGGAGGAGAAGCCTGGACCCTGGAAGAGAAGGTCCTGAGGCCCCCCTCTGAGAAGTAAGAAGGCCCTCTGAGAAGGAAAGGAGAAGGATCTGAATTTGATCTGGGTTTTCCAGCTCTGATTGTATGACCAGGAGGAAAGTAAGGGAAACAAGTACTCTCTACAGTGGTGAAGTAAAACATTTTATTTCTTGATATTATTTGAAGTCAGTTATAGAATTTATGTTTTGGACAAAAAGTGAAACACTGGATTTTCAAGAAGTAAACTTGAAACACCGCTATAGCCTGTGAAAGGGGACTATAGAGGTGTGGATTTGGGCCTGCTGTGGTGAGAGCACAGCAGACAAGGCAAATTGAATAACATTTTTTTAATTTCTCTAATTAATATAATGTGTTAATTTATTACCTGCTCTTTTTAGTGGATTGGATTAGAAAGTTATAAGGGGATTTGTGAAAAATGTATTGCTATTAGGAAAGGGATATCAATCTGGAGTGGATTGGTTGATGGTGTGTATGGGACAGTGAAAAGTGCACTGGCTATACTGTGTGTAGTAAGGTGTGTGTGAGAGTGTGTAGTGTGTTTGAGAGTATAAAGTAAATTGTTAGATATGTATTGGGGTGTGATTACTATGGTCAGGCAGCACTCTCCCTCAAGGTTGAGGGACCTGTGACCTTTTGTGTGTCCTCCACTGTTATCACAGGAATATTATAGATGTAGAGCATTAGGCAAAATTTAAAGGTGGATTACTGGTACATCCTGGAGACCTCTGGGGGATAGGAGAAGGGTGGGTGGATAGAGACAGTGGCGATTAGGAGGCACCCTGGGGTGAAATGGGTCCAAGACAAGGGTTTCCTTGCCTTCTGCCCATACCCAAGGGTTCTGAGGGATTCAGGCAGGTGTTGCAGCCATCGGTGGAATCCTGTCCCTCTCAGGTGGTGTTATGCAATGGCAGGTCTATTAAGAATAAGACCACTGTGGTTGCAGATTTAGTAGCCTCTGTAGACCTGGCTTACATCACTGAGACATGACTGGAAGAAAATGCAGGGCCCATTTTGGCAGTTGAGATACCGGCTGGCTGGGTTCTCGGTGGTACACCACCCAAGAGTGGACCGAAGGGTTGGGGGGGGTTGCAGTCTGCTTTAGACAGAAAATGAACCTCAGGGAGGTGCCAGTAGGGAGTACCAACTCCTTTGAGTGCATGGCAGCTGTGGGTGCAGGATTCAGGATCCTTGTCATCTACCGTCCACCTGGGGATGGGAGGGTATTCCTGAAAGAGGTAGCGGACTTCATTGCTGAGATGACATTGGAGGCCCCCAGATGGTTAATTCTGGAGGACTGCAATGCCTGAGTCAATGATGAACCTTCGCATTTTGGACAGGGCCTTCTCCAACTGATAGAATCACTGGGCCTGACATGGGTTTTTACCACCACAAAACATGGGGGGGCACTCGTTGGACTTGGTGTTCAACCTAGGTGTAACTATATAATGTACCTATGTCATCATCCACTGGCTCCAACTGCCTAACCATTCATGTGTGTACAGTGGGTCAACCTGACGTGGAGGAAACAATGAGTTTCACTCACACCATAGCAACATACCACACCACAAGCCTACATGTCCTTATATGGATCTAGCAGAAACCAAAGTGTGAAATGCAATCAAAACATGTCTAGACATGTTCTGCCTAGATGCTAATAACAAAATTATTTTATTGGTACATGGGTGATTTTATGCTGAAGGGAGGGGGGAGAGATTATGTGTGTGTGTGTGTATATATATATATATATATATATATATATATATATATATATGCTTGCTTGCTTTCCGGGGAGAAGAGAAAATGTAACATCAATGGCTGTACAACACCATGCTGAAGTAAACATATCTTTTACTCTTCTGACTGCATCTGTGTCATCTGTATTGTAATGTACAACTAGGTCCTGAGGTAATACGTAACCTGGAGGACCCCCAGCTATAATTCCTCTGCTACAATTGATGCCGTGACTCGGATAGCTTTTAAATGGGGGAACACAGACCTGGGAGCTCAACGTAGTCTGTCCAGGCCATGAGAAATTGCCCTGAGCGTGTTTAATCCTTGAAAAGTTCAGTGCCATGGGAGAGACTGATCACCTCAACCAACCACGGGGCTCCACAAGGTAACGTATGCTCAGAGATTTAATAAGTAAGCAACTATTAACTAGAAATTACTGTTTGAACTCATGAGGCAGAACTCTAGGGAACAAGATACAGGCTAGAGATCACTGTTACTTGCAAGACAGGGCTCTAGGGAGTCATAAGACTAGCCCGTACAGGGTCACCACTGGTGCACAAGGGGGTGATACTTTGTCAGAGTTAGCAGACGGATAAGTATTGGACTGTAGGGATAGTACCCCACAGAATTAATTTGCAAAACACAACGCAATATAGTTAGTAATGAAGGTAGAGATACACAAGTACCTGGGAAAAAGATGCAAGTTAGGGGCATATAATGCCCCTCCAGAGGACAAGTCAGTCTGAGAGTATTTTAACACGCTAGTGCTGGATCATAATTTAGCAACCAAAAATAAAAAAGAGAAGCTAGCAAATGCTTTTCAAGGTCTGTGGCAATACAGCCAGGAGGTAACTCGTCAACACATGAGGCTTTTAAAGAAACTGCATGAGCAGCAAGAGATAGTAACCCAACTAAAGTTGGTAATAGATGGTTTAAAAATGCAAATAAATCAAGAGGCAGAGCAGCAAGATGTAGTAACCCAGCTAAAGTCAGAAATAGATGGTTTAAAAATGCAAATAAATCGAGGGTCAGAAACACTGCAAGAGGAGAACCAGCAACTAAAGTCACAGTTAGTAAAGGTACAGGGAGACCTTTTTCTTTTGGATAGGGATAATTCTCTTCTAAAAATAAAGGTAGACCAGCAGTCACAGGAACATGCTGCTGAAGAACGTAGATTAAGTTTTGATAATAGTGAGTTACTAGAGGAAGTAGAAGAGTTATCGGAATTGTTAATAGAGTGTCAGGGTAAGTTAAAAGAGCAAGACAGGGAGGAGCAACAAAATAAAGAAGGGACCATTGTAAAGATGGCGCCGGTCTCCATGTGGGGCATGGCCGCCGCAGGCGGTATGATGTCTCAGGCAACAATACAAAAACAGGCAAAGTCTTTACTTTTATTAGAAGGAAAAAGGGACAGATACGAATTAAGCTGTAAACATGCTGAAGAAAGGGGTAATGCAAGCGAGGTAGCCAAGTTCACACAGTTAGGAGAGAAAACTAAAAAGAAAATAATACGGATACAGGAACAGCTTAACGCAGATGAACAGGTGCGGAACAGCCAGCTAGATGAAAGTGTGCTGGGAGGAGATGATAAAAAGGTAATAAATGGTAGATGGGCTACCCTGGAGGGACAGGATGGAATGATAGAAGAGGCAGTGGAGGTAGAGCACGATGCAGAGGGGAATGAAAAACCCACAGGAAAGTGTCCGAACAAAAAGGACAGTAAATAGGCATATCATCGATAAACCAGATCCGGAACCCGAAATCAGGGATCTAACTATTAGGGAGTTAACACAATTGAGTCAGGAAATAGGACCCATTGATTATAAGACAAATTTGGTAGAGTTAGGGAAAAAGTTAAAAAACATCCAAACTACTATGGGGCTGACTAGCAAAGATGTGTGCTGCATCGTAATGTTTAAACTCAGTCTGCATTTGGCGAAGGCAATGCCAGACGAGGTGCAAGGTGTGCACAAGGATGCATCCAAAAACCCCAACTCATGGGCAGATTACAATGAAATAGTAGATGCCATAAAATGGGCAAGGGGTGAATTGGCATGACAGGAAGTCAACTGGGACAAAATATTACAAACCAAGCTGATAACAAGGGAGGGGCCATGGGCATTTATCCCACGGCTCTTCGAAGTTTACCAGTGACATGGGGGGCAGGAGTGCCCACCGAGGAGGATCCAACCTTTAGGGACCTGTGAATATGGGGCTATGACCTGGAATCCACCCTTAGGGCCTTGTTAAAGTTATCAAAATCACATGATTAGAGGTTAGAATTATTAGAGATGTATCTCAATGAAAAACAAAAGCGCAGTAAAGTTGCTGCAGCCACCTGGGTAAATGAGGGTCCCAGCAAATACCCAGCTGTGGGCACATCAAACTTAACATGCTTTAATTGCAAGTGAACAGGGCATGTCAAAAGTGAGTGTTGGGCCCGAGGTGGAGGACAGGAAGGAAAGGGTCCAAGGCAGATGCAAGCTAGGGGGATGGGTCAAACGAGAGCTCCGACAGCGGGAAGACAGAGTCATAAGGAAGACACTGTAGTGGATCTGATTGATCGCTTACAAGTGGTTTTAAAAGTGTCCCAGAGAGAGGGGCGGGAATCATCCCTGGATGATGATGACGTTATAAGGAGGCTTAGTGCCATACATGAACTAGACAAGCAATAGGGAGGCGGAGGCTCCAGTAATCCTGACACTAAATGGGTATGTGCTTTACATGCTGATAGTCAGGGGAAGCCTACAGCTAAGGTTACCATCAATGGCCATACCATAGAATCACTCATAGACACTGGAGCAGCTGTATCAATTACAAATATCAGCATACCCTTAGACTCCAACAGACCACTGATGTATATAAAGGGATGTACAGGACATACCACAGAAGGGTATTGGTCCCAACCACAACATATAAGGTTGGGAGGTACACCGGTGGGCCGCCAAGCCTTCGCATGGGCGGAGGGGGGGCTCATGGAAGGCAATATTATTGGTAGCGATTGCCTGACAAAACATCAGCTTGTTGTAGATCTTAGTAATCAATGCCTATGGAAAGTAAATGTTAAAAGTTTTAAACCAATCACGGTTGTGGAAAGTTATGCTTTAGCCTCTGTAAAATCAAATGCTGCAACAAGTGTTAAAAGTTTAGAGACACAATTAAAGCACCCCGAATTTAAGCAAGTTATGCAAAATCATGAGATGGTATGGGCACAAACTGGCATGGATTGTGGACAGGTAAGTGACATAAAAATAGCTGTAGAAGGTCCATGTCCAGGGCACACTAAACAGTACCCAATACCAAAAGAGGTGGTAGAGGGAATCAAACCAGTCATCCAACAGCTGTTGCAAAAAGGAGTCATTAGGCCCATGTGCTCAACAGCTAACAGTCCTGTATGGCCAGTGTTAAAACCAGATGGAAAATACCGCCTGACCATCGATTACCGTAAGTTAAACAAAGTGACCCCTCAGGTTAGCCCTGTTACTAGTTCCAATACTGAGATTTTTAACAAATTACGGCCAGAGAGTAAATTCTTCTCTGTCCTAGACTAGGCTAATGGGTTCCAGTCCCTGCCCCTCAGGGCAGATGACCAGTATAAATGTTCATTTACTTTTAAGGGAAAACAGTACACATTTACTCGATTGCCACAGGGCTTCTACTCAGCACCAACCTTGTTCCACAGGTACATAAAACAAATTCTGGAGGAAGAAGGGTTGGGAGACTCAGTAGTTCAATACGTAGATGACCTCCTGCTGCAAAGTTCAACAAAGGAGGACCACCTAGTGCTGTTGGATAGGGTACTAGGCTTATTGAAAAGAAAAGGATTAAAGGCAAATCCAGACAAAGCAAAAATTGGTGACCAAAAGGTTACCTTTTTAGGAACTATTATTTGTCCCCAGGGAAGGCGAATAGACCCTGCCAGAACAGCACTAATCCAGACCCTAACATTACCAACTACCATTACTGGCTTAAGAAAATTATTGGGTATGACAAATTTCTGTAGGGATTATATCAAAGGCTACTCAGAGATTACAAAGTCTTTATATAGTATGTTAAAAGACAACCCAAAAGGCCAGTACAAGCTCATATGGGAGGGAGAAGAGTTATACTGTTTTAATAAGTTAAAAATGCTTTACAGACAGCACCAGCCTTAATACAAGCTGATTACTCAAAACCATGTTCTTACAAGCAAATGCAAGAGATGACACCATTGTTGCTGTGCTGTTACAAAAACAAAATGGAAAGCCAGTACCAGTTACCTACCTAAACAGACAATTATCAGAGGTAGAGAGAGGCTTTAGCATATGCGAGAGAGCAGTCCTGGCCATTGCTTGGGCTGTACAAGCAAGTGAGGCAACCACTAGGTTTAACCCCATTATAATACAAACTACACATACCCCTTTAAAGTTGTTGTTGGAGAACAAAGTAAAGGGAGTTAGTCTAACTCATCAAGTAAGGTGGCTGCTAGTCCTACAAGATAAAAACATTACAGTTGAAAAATTGACAGTACCACACATGTTACAGTACCTAGATTACCAGGGAGAGCCACATGATTGTGGGGAGGTACGGCAAATAGCAGCCAGAGAGTCACCTTTTGTGGATGGGCATGGTGCAAATGGCTATAACACAGCTTACGTGGACAAGTCAAGGTATTGGGAACAAGGAGTCCCATACATAGGTGCAGCAGTGTATCATGACAACAGGTGTTACCACCTAGAGGATAAAAGGCCCATACACAAACAGGGAATACTCATAAAGATGTCACCAGGGGACTCCTCCCAATTTGCTGAATTAGTAGCAGTTTATGAGGCTATCCTGGCAAACCCCAAAGGCAGGTTAGGCATACATACAGACTCACAGTTTGCAGTAGGATCACTTACTACCTGGTTACCCATATTGGCTAACAGAGGTATGAAAACAGCAACTGGGGAGCATGTCAAACACAGAGAACTATTACAGGCCATACTAAGGCAGGGGGTTGCCACACTAGGAAGAATTGCCATCATAAAGGTTAAGGCCCATATTGACTCTAATTACGCCTCTCCAGCAGAATTAGGAAATGATAGGGCAGATAAGCTTGCCAAAATGGCAGCAAAAATGGGATACCCTTGGAAATGGATCCAACCAAAGACTCCCATTCACTCCTTACAAATTAAACCAGCTGTCAAAGTGCTACTGCCAACCCATAAACTGTTACCCAAAGCAAATTTGGGAGATTTGCAAAGCCATGCTCCCTGGATTGTAAATAAATGTACACAAACAAAGGAGGATCCCCAAAATAATTATAAATTTAAAATCATAGACAACATCCTGTTTAGACAGAAGGAGGATAACACACTAAAATGGATACCAAGTCAATTACATCATGATATTGTCATGGAAAACCACCACTGGTGTGGCCATGGGGGGGTCCAACAAAACCTTGCAAATTGTCAAATCTAAATACTGGTGGCCTAACATGGACAATACCATTGCAAACAGCCTACACCGCTGTCTTTTATGTTAGCAACAAGACCCCAAGAGGGACAAACCAAAATTACAGTCATTGCCACTGGCAGATGGCCCCTGGGATGCATTACAAATTTTTTTTTTATTTAGTTGTTTAACCAGGTATAGCACACTAAGCTGAAAGCTTTTTTACAGGAGCGACCTGCAAAATTGACTATGTGGGGCCACTCCCAATGGCAAAGGGGGATATAAGTACATGTTGGTTATTATAGACATGTTTTCTAAATGGGTGAAGGCATTCCCCACCAAAAACAACACAGCAATAACACCGTCAAAAATCCTCTATAACCAGGTGTGCACTAGGTGGGGCTTCCCCAATATTATTGAATCAGACAGAGACACACAGTTTGTAAACCAAGTAAAGGCTACGATGTGCCAAATAATTGGGGTCCAACAAAGATACCACCTACCATACCATACCATCCCCAGTCATCGGGAATGGTGGAAAAAATGAATAGAACATTAAAAATGCCTTAAAAAATGCGTTTTAGATGCAGGAAAAGATTGGGTAGATCACTTGCCTGGTATTTTAATGGTAGTCAGAGGGACTGTCCAGGCAAGCGCTGGATTATCACCCTATGAATTAATGATGGGGTGGAAATGAGATTAACACATCCAGTAGATATGCCTTCCCCAAGCAGCCCTATCAGTGACAAGGTAAAACATGAAAAGTTCCTGTCCAGGGTACAATTACAATTAGAATAGTACCGAGGATTTGCCGCTCAAAACATGGCCAAGGCACATGAAAAGAATGTTAACTATAGACAGCCCTCTATGGGATGGGCCACCCCAATAAAAGAAGACACGGTCAAGGTCCAAAATTGGGAACAAAAATCACCTTGGAAAGATGCCAATTGGCTAGGACCCTCTACCGTACTAAAGAAATTGGGAGAGACTGCAGTATATGTAAAGAGAATTACTAAAGAAATCAAACCAGTGCTCCAAGCTGTGCAATAACAATATGGGGGACAATCAACATTTGTAAACAAGAAGAAAATATAAAGGACCAGGCCAGAATTATGGGTCCATGTTGACCAATGTGAAAAGGTATCAGATAAAGCTGACTAAACAATGATGCTGCATTTGATTTGTCTTTTAGGTTGACACCATGCTTACATTACTATTGTTAATAGTGACACATTGCTGCAGAGCAGCTCCCGACATATCCATTGAGACCAGTTACATAATTGTGGACTATGAAGACACTGTTTACTTGAAAATAAACTATATGCGGAGCCATAATAAAACTGTCGCCCAGACCTGGAAGATAATTTGGACATTAAACAACACTCAGGTCACAAAATATTCAAGACACTGACCAAGACCTCGGATGGTAAATCATATACCTGTGCCACATATTGGACACCCTATAGAGGGTGAGTTAAACCAGACACTGGAACTTTGGTGTTAGGAAAGGCTACTCCCAAAGACTCAGGCACCTACTATGTGACTGTATGCCAGTGTACCCTAACGAAAGGGAGGAGTGCAGGGGCATCTGGCAGTTATAATGATAATGCTTGTATTAATGGCGCAAGCGTGGCACAAATAATATTGACTATTAACCCTGCCACCTGCCTTAACCTTACCACAGGGCCAAACAGTGGACTTACTTCAACACCCACTGACCAAACTCTTGTAAATGATGTACACTACATTAGATTACCTGTTAGTTTTAATTTTTCTGGTTGGGATCTAAATAGTAAAAGCGATTGTGCCAATACAAATGTATCAAAGTTTTATGCCACAATGTTGTTAGATATGGTCAGTGCTTTCCATGCTCGAGAGGGTGGGTTTATGATTACTAATCAGACCCATGAATTGCTTAAAAGAAAAAAAAGAGACCTGTTGGGTGACATAACAGGGCTCTTCGGCTCAGGAATGAGTATTTCTAACCTTCCCTTTATTGGGAAGGTTATTGAGAAGGTAGTGGCTGCCCAATTGGAAGACCATTTAACCATCCACAATATCTACGAGTCCTTCCAATCCAGTTTACGTAAAAGGCATAGCACCGAGACTGCGCTGGTTCAGGTGCTTAATGGTCTTCTGAGGCCGAGAGATCAGAAGAGACATTCCATTCTGGTTCTCCTTGATCTCTCATCAGCTTTTGACACTGTGGATCACTTGGTGTTGATAGCATGCCTGAGACTAATTTGTGGAATATCGGGAACTGTTTTACAATGGTTCACCTCATTCCTCACTGGGAGATCACAAAAGAGTTGTGTCGGGAGTCTTTTCCTCTGGCCCAACTTCTTTGTTGTGTGGGGTTCCTCAGGGTTCTGTGCTGTCACCCATGTTATTCGCAGTGTATATGCTGTCCCTCGGAGACATTATTATATAGTATGGGCTGAGGTTTCACTGCTATGCAGATGATACCTAGCTATACCTGTCTTTTGCACCCGATCAGGATGGAGCACTCACGATGTTTAATAACTGTCTTGAGGGAGCCCAGGGTTGGATGGATTCTAGTTGGTTAAAGTTGAACTCAAAGAAGACAGAGGTTTTGGTTGTGGACCCGGGGGGTCAGATAGAGAGGTTACGTAGTGGCACACCTTCTGGAATATTTCTTGGCGGCGTGTCACTTCCGTCCTCTGAATGATTGCGTAGTCTTGGGATCGTCCTAGATGACAAGCTGACATTACAGTCTCAGGTGTTGGCTGTTGTCAGGACTTCCTTTTACCATCTTAGGAGTATTGCCAGGGTTAGGCACCTTGTTCCATCTGACTCTTTACCAACATTGGTCCACGCCTTTGTGTCCTCACGTTTGGACTACTGCAACGCCCTTTACTTTGGGCTTTCTGGGGTTGAAATCTGCCGCCTTCATCTGGTGCAGAACGCTGCAGCCTGGGCTTTGATGGGGACAAGTAGGTCCTCCCATATTACCCCCGGTGCTGCGCGAACTGCACTGGCTGCCTATATGGTGGCGGATCACCTTTAAAGTCATCTTATTTGACTTTTAAAGCCCTTCACAATCAGGGTCCGGCCTATTTGAAAGAACTTCAGGTCCCTTACTACCCTGGCCGATCGCTCCGCTCTGCCGACGAGGGGTTGCTAGAGGTTCCGAGAGTGAGTCTGAAATCTTCTGGCAGTAGAGCTTTTTCATATGCTGCTCCCACTCTCTGGAATTCTCTACCACGGGAGTGCACCTGCGTGGAGGAATTCAATAAAAATCTGAAAACTTATCTGTGGCAAATGGCATTTTCGGATGCTTGACCGTTTTGGATGTTTAAGTAATTTTATTCTGTTGAATTTTATTCGTATTTATTAATTGATTTTAATAATGGTTGATAATATGATATGAATTTATTTATATGTGCTGTCTTGTGTTGATGTTGTGGTTTAATATGTTCAGCGCCTTGGTATGCTGAAAAGCGCTATATAAATAAACTTATTATTATTATTATCTGGAATCAAGCCGATTTGGAAGCCATTAGAGAATACCAAAATACTGTAAACCTACAGGAGGAGAGAGAGAGGTTCTCCTACCACTAGCAATCAACCAGGCTGGCTAGGCAGCCGAGGAAAGACTGACCGTATATAATATAAATGAGATAGCTAAGTTGTTCAAACAAGTTGAAAATAAAATAAATGACATTATAGATGAGCATAATGAGGAAGTAGGGCACCGTACTATAGGGAAAGCTATAACCTGTTCTGCTGATGGATCTTATGTACTAACCACTGTAAATAAGTTATTACAGCAATTAAGTAACAATAGGTTACTCGATCAGATATCGAATGCCCAAATCAAATCATGGTATTGCCCCATGTGTCAGGATGTCTATGACCACCATTGTTTGAACCCTTGCACTTCTAACAGCGCCCCACCCATTTGTCAGGTAAGAAAAGTGGCAAAGATATATATTAGACCACAAGGGTTCAAGCCAAATGGTACACTGGCAGATACAATGAATGTACACCTCACTGTAAAGCTACCACAAGTTAAGTATGCTGAGCAGAGGTATACTAAGGTTGTAAAAATCCATTCTTTAGGCTACCTCCAAGGGGATTACTATGCATACCGAGTGAATTCACCTAAAATACTAGTGCAAGATAAAAACGGATCCTGGGTAGTGTCAAATTTACATTGTTGTGAGGAGATAAACAACCAGTGGATCTGCCAGTGCAATCTTATGTCACAAATTCAACCTGTTTGTGGAGAACTTTCAATGAGAAAGATGAACAATAATACTGTCTGGTGTCCAGTTCAAATATAGAAATGGACCACCCAGCATGTAATCTCCACTTATAATTCTACTAATCAGTATTGTATTGTAACAAATGTTAAAACATTAACACATCAAGGCAAAACCTGTCCTATTACCCAACCTAACTTCTGCTTTGTACCCAATGGTGATGTGCAAATTGGAGATTTTACATTCCATCCTATATCACATCATACATTATCCCAAATTAACATTCAGACTCAAACTTCCCATCAGGCATATCAAATTAATAACTATGCACCTGCGTTTAGAGCACCAATACCGCCACTTACTCTAAATTTACAGAACCTGCTAGACCGTAAGGACACACATCTGATTAACATTGAGAATTCAGCACATAAAATACAGCTTAAAGTTCAAGAATGACTTGGTGATGCTGATAATGAACACTTGATATACAGTACACTGGGTGGGCCATGGGGTGTGCTAACCTTAAAAGCCCTATTAGTAATACAACTGGTGTTGGTAGCCATTTCAATGTTTAGTGCATGCTGCCTAAGACGTACCATTAGTGGCATGAGGAGGGAATTGCAAAAGCTGCGTGGAGCAGGACTGGTGAGAGCAGCCATGTCGTAATTAATAAATAGTCTCCGAACTGCATACTTATAGGAAAAGCCACCCAGAGGGTCCCTAATAGGGCCCCCTATCGGAGAACTTCCACAACTGCACAGAAGACCTAAATTTTCCCAAACTGAGTGGCTGTCTCCATAGGCACAAGGGGGATTGTAACCATATAATGTACCTATGTCATCATCCACTGGCTCCAACTGCCTAACCATTCATGTGTGCACAGTGGTTCAACCTGACCTGGAGGAAACAATGAGTTTCACTCACACCATAGCAACATACCACACCACAAGCCTACATGTCCTTATTTGGATCTAGCAGAAACCAAAGTGTAAAATGCAATCAAAACATGTCTAGATAAGTTCTGCCTAGATGCTAATAACAAAATTATTTTATTGGTAGATGGGCGATTTTATGTTGAACGGAGGGGGGAGAGATAAAGTATATATATATACTGTATATATATCTATATATATAGATATATATATCTATATATATGCTTGCTTGCTTTTCCGGGGAGAAGAGAAAATGTAACATCAATGGTTGTACAGAACCACGCTGAAGTAAACATTTCTTTTACTCTTCCGACTGCGTCTGTGTCATCTGTATTGTAATGTACAACTAGGTCCTGAGGTAATACTTAGCCTGGAGGACCCCCAGCTATAATTCCTCCACTACACTAGGGATAGAGCTCTCTGGTATGGAGGTGGATCCTACTGGATGGTTGGACCATTATGCCCTGAGGTTTATTTTCATGATCCCCAAAAATGGGCCTGCCTCGAAGGAAATGTTACAGTACCGCCCTTTAAGACAGGTGACACCTGAAGGCTTGATGATGGTGCTGGACCTTTCAGATATTCCGTTAGATAGTTGTGCCTATGAATTCTTGTGCTGGCCTATAATAGGGCAGTAGTTGAAGCCCTGGATGTCATTGCTACATTTCATGTTCACCCCTTGACCTCTCACTCAGGTACCCCATGGTTTGATGGGACACTCCGGGAATTGAAGAGGCAGGGGCAAAGATTGGTGAAACATTGATGGAAAACTCACCTCGAGGTGAACAGACTTAGGTTGTTGGACCATTAAAAGGTCTAAAAATCAGCAATTTCCCATAAGAAGGCAGAATTTCTGTCAAGGGAAATTGCTGCAGCGAGGAACAAACCAGCTCAGCTCTTCCGGACCGTGGACAGACAGTGAAATTCAGTCTGCACACAGTCTGGTGGAGCGTTGTCACAGGAAAAATGTGAGGAATTTGCTCAGTTCTTTGCTGATAAGGTGTCCACCATTAGGACAGAGATCAGCCAATGCCTACGCACGGGTTTTTGTGGTGGCCTGCCAAGTGGTACTAACACCCAATTGTTCTGGTCTGCCTTCAGCCGGCTGGTAGTCATGGATATAGTGAGGATCATCCAGACTCTGTGACCAACTTGCTGTAGTTTGGATCTGGGCTCAACACGTCTTCTGGTATGGTGTGTTGAGGTCGTTGGCCTGGTCCTAGCTCAGATAATCTGGAATTCATTGGAGAGATAGATCTTTCTGGATCCCTTAAATTAGGCAGTGGTTAGGCCACTGCTGAAAAAGCCCTCCCTTGACCCAGAATGCCCTGCTAACTACAGACCAGTCTCTAACCTACCTTTTATAGGGAAGGTTATTGAGAAGGTGTTCACTTTGCAGCTGGAGGATCATTTATCTATCCATAATGTCTATGACCCTCTCCAGTCTGGCTTCAGGAAAAGACATGGCACCCAGACTGCCCTGATTCGAGTACTTAATGACCTTCTAGTGGCGAGAGATTGGAAAACATGTTCCATCTTGGTTCTTCTTTATCTCTCAGCAGCGTTTGACACTGTGGGCCATGAGTGTTGCTGGAATGCCTGCGGTTCTTTTGTGGACTGGAGGGAGCAGTTGTTAATTGGTTTTGATAATTCCTTGAGGGCAGGTCACAGAGGGTTGATTCAGGAATTCATTCCTCAAACCCTCGGAGCCTGCCTGTGGAGTACCACAGGGCTCTGTGCTTCCCCCATGCTGTTTGCAGTATATATGTTTTGCCACTGGGGGACATTATAAGGTAGTACAGGGTAAGTTTTCACTATTATGCAGATGATTCTCAACTGTACATGTCCTTTGTGCCTAGACAGGAATTTGATACAGTGTCGATGTTTAGTAACTGCCTACTGGTGATATAGAACTGGATGAATGCCAGCTGGCTGAGGTTCAACCCAGAGAAAACTAAAATGTTGGTTGTGGACCCTGATCTGAGGATGGCCAGATCATGGGCATGAAAACCTTCTGGTTTACAACTTGGTGGGAAACTGCTCAGTGCCTCGGGCCAGGTGTGGAACCTAGGGGTGGTATTTGATGAAGACCTGACCCTGAAGGCTCAGGAGTTGGCCGTAGTCAAATCTGCCTTTTACCACCTAAGAAATATCACCAGGGTGAAGCATCTGGTTCCAACCAAGGATCTATCAACCTTGGTCCATGCCTTTGTCACCACTCAGCTTGACTACTGCAATGCCCTTTACCTAGGGCTACCTAGAGGGGATATTCATCTATTGCTGCTGGTGCAGAATGTGACAGCCAGGTTGTTGACTGGAACCCCTTGATCCAGTCATATGACACCTGTGCTGTGTAAACTGCACTGACTGCCTATACAGTGGCGAATCCCTTTCAAGGTCACATTGCTGACCTATAAAGCCATATATGATCTGGGACCCCAATACCTGCAATACCTCCTATTTCCCTATCATCCCTCCCACTCACTCTGATCCTCTAATGAGGGATTGCTAGAGGTTCCCAGGGTACACTTGAAGATGTTTGGGGAAAGATCTTTTGCCTTTATGGCCCTTCCCCTGTCGAACTTTCTACCTCATCAGATATGAGAGATTCTGACTGTAGAAGGGTTAAAAAGTTCCCTTAAAATATACCTTTTCCAAAAAGCATTTGAAGGAACATAAGATTTTAAGATCTATATGTCAATTTTAAGTGGATTATAGTTGTGGTGTATTTAAGAAGTTTGTATTTGTTCTGTTTGTAATTATATTGTAAATGCGCTCTGGTCTATCCAGTCTACCCAAGTTAGGTTAATGCATCTTTTTTAAAATGTTGCTCTGCCTCTTCCCTGGATTTTGTTACTCTCCTCTTGACTTTATCTCACCCCCTCTTTAAGCTCCCAGTCATTTTCTGGTTTTCTGGTGGTTGAGATACCTGATCTTTGGGACCAGAAACAGAAGGACATGGATGGTCAGAGTACCCATGGGTTCATCTTTGCATTATATGTTTTCACTCCTTGAATCACTCACTGCTTTGTTGCTTGAGCTGTGGTAGGAGAACAACAAAAGCTTCCTCATTCAGATGGAATTTAAACCTGTTTTGTTTGTCTGCTGAGAGGAGGGGAAATTCCTATGACAGACTCACTAAGGACAAAAAAAATCTGTGTGTTAGTCTGTGTATCGACACCTCTACTTGGATATTATTATTATTATTATTATAATTTATACTATTGTTTAAATTTACTGTCTTGATTTGAGTAATTTTGGCTCTTGTGGCTTAATTTGTTTATATTTGGTTGAAATTGTTGGTTTCTGTGTAGATTTGGGTATTGTGATTGGGCAGGCTAGGTTAGTGAATGTTGGAGTGATTGACAGTTAACTTTAGTTTGTGTAATTAAACAACTACTGTTTGTTTGGATGGTCGGTGTCAGTGACAATTTTTATTTTAATTGCTTTAGGTTGGTATGATTTGTTGGTTGTGTGTATAGGGCTTACAGTGAGTGAGGGGAAAGGGTGGTTGGTTTTATGCTTAGCACTGCATTTGGCAATAGAGGTGGAGACACGCTTGGTTCCCATACCCAGAGCTCCCACCAGACTGAGTGGGCAGGTAGCTGTTAGTTCAGCAGCCTCTACTCATCCCCTTTAGGCAGTGCTTTGCAATACCAGATCAATTAGGAACAAGTCCACAGTTATAATGAGCTCGATTTCCTCAGTCGATCTGACTTGCATCCCAGTGACCCGATTGAGTAATGAAGCTGGCCCAAATTTGGAGGCATCTGTTCTGGCCAGGTTCACTGTAATGCACTACCTGAGGAGGGATTGCAGGTCTGGGGATATGGTCATCTGGTTTAGATCCAGCCTGAACTTTCGGGTACACCCGGTGGAATCTACCTTGTAATTTAAATGCATGGTCATACATGGGGATCCAGGTGCAGGTTGCAGAATCCTTCTGGTGTAACAGCCTCCGGGGCATGGTGATGAATTTCTGCAGGAGATGGAAGACTTCATTGTCAAGAGAGTGTTGGAGTCACCCAGATGGCTGGTTCTGGGTGATTTCCGTGCTTGGATTGATGATGAACTCTCGAAGTTTGGTTAAGACTTCCTCCAGATGATGGATTCATTGGGCCTTGCAAATGCTGTTACTATTGTGACCCACAGACATAGTCACACCATGGACTTGGTATTCTTACTGGGGTTCAAGGTAGATAACCTCGCGACTGATCTGATCATGTGGTCAGATCACTGCATTGTAAAGTTCTTGTTTGGTGCCCCAGTAGTCCACCTCCTGTGGAGATGGTCCACTTCTGCCCTTTATGGGGGTTGACCACAGCAGGACTCTAGGTAGTGATGGACCTGTCAGGTGTGATGGCTACTTGTGGGGCAGGTGTGGGACAAGCAGTTATGGCTTATAAAAGAGCCATTATCTCAGCTCTTGACTGTCACACTAGTTTGTATACAACCTAAGTCTTCTCACTTGAGATGCCTGTGGTTTAACAGGGAGATCAAGGCAATGAAGACCAGGGTTTGGAGGATGGAGCATTTTTGGTGGAGGTCTGGGACTGAGGGGGGCAGACTGACTTTGTGAACTCACAACAATGAGTATCAAAGAGCAATTTTATTAATTTATTTATTTCTAGGAAGTACCTTTGAGCCAAGGGCTCTTTTACAGAGGTTCTACGTCGTAGTAATACATGAGCATAACATCATTTACAACAGTTACAAGTACATAAACAGATACAAGGAGGTTCCATGCCTTAGAAAAACATGAGTACAACGGTTGAAGAGGTTACATAATTGCAATAACAGGCATTACATAAGTAAAAATATACAAATACATAGTTTATAGCAGGCTAAGTTGACAAGAAGTTTAAGTAAACAACTTGAGAATCCACAGGATATAGAGCAAATCAGGTAGGGAACAGAGAATGATATAGTCTGTAAAATAATTAACTAATACTATATGCAAGGAGGCAAGAACTTGATGGGCAGCAGTTCTTTTGTCTGAAGTGCTAGAGAGGGAAGCCATAGAGGATGACTAGACTCATTGGGAGGGAAGTGCTGAGGTGGGGACCTGGAGCCTACTAGGAGAGTGTTAGTTAGCAAGAAGAGAGGAGAAGGAAAGGGGGGAGGTTAGAATGAGGGTAGCAGGAAAGAGGAAGGAAGAGTGTGGGGGTGGTTCAGGTCTCACAGTCACAGTTACTGTTTGTGGCAAGGGCCACTCAGAGTGTATCTTTAAAGGGGCCTATTTTGTCCTCTGTCATGATGTCTAGGTCAAACGCATTAAGCCAATGTAGCACCCAGTATGTTGTAGGACCATTGGCCTTGTGTGGTTCTACAGAAAGGGATGCAGAGGGCCAAGTTGTTTATACCCCTAGTGCATCTAATGGAATTAGGTTGACTAAGCAGACTTTTCAGGCCTAGGGTGGTAAGTCCTAGCATAGACGTCTTGGCAAGCAGGCATACTTGATACTGGATGCAGCTGTCAAGGTTGAGCCAGTTCGTTTGAGTGTGCAACTGGCAGGTGTGAGTAAATAGGGTTACAACTAGGACTAAATGGCACACTTTGTTTAGTGTTGTTTTGTTTCAAAGTGGTTTGGGAGCCAGCCCCATATACTGCTAGGCCATAGTCTATCACTGAGAGGACTTAGCTACTTACAGCAGTTTTTATTGCCTTAAAAGTCAGGCCTTTTTGGTGTCTGTACAGTAATCCTAGTTTTGCATTTGCTGACTTTGCGACAGCATCTATGTGTTGGTTAAATGAAAGGGTGCAGTCCAGCATCAATCCCCATAAGAAGGCAGATTTCCCACCCAAGTAGATTGCTGTAGGGAGGAAAAGAAACAGACACGCTTTGCTCTTCCAGATAGTGTACAGGTTGCTTGTCTTCAGCTGTTTATAGCAATGTCAGCCACCAGATGCACATAGTTCATTCTGCTCTTTTCTAATAGAGTGTCCTCTATCAGGCCAGGGATTGCCCCAATGAGGCTGTCATTGCTCTGTAGTGGAGAGATGGTCTTCAATAGGTGCACTCTTCCTGTCTGGAGTGAGTTTAGGCCAGTGGGGATGGTAGAGATTAGTGAGGTGATTTCAAAGCTGCAGCTCACTTGTGAACTGGACCCAGGCCCAACATGTCCCTTAGTGGGCTGTGTGGAGTGCGTAGGTCTAGTGTTTGTTGAGATTGCCCAGTGCTCACTCTCAGGAAGTTGTTCCCTAGTGACTTGAAAGAGATGCTTGTGAACTCCCTTCTGAAGAAACTTCTGAACTGGACTGCTTAGTGAGCTTAGGAAAGTCTCTAACCTCCAATTTTTGGGAAAGATTATTGAGAAAATAGTGGCTCTGCTTCTCGAGGCACATCTCTCTGCCCTTGACATCTATGAGCCTCTCTAGTTGGGATTTAGGTCGAGGTATAGTACAAATGATCTCCTTAGGGTTAGAGACAAGGAGGAGTGGTCAATTCTTATTCTTCTCAACCTCTTCTCAGCATTTGACATTGTAGACCATGGTATGTTGCTGGACTGCCTTAGGGAGCTCTGTGGACTCATCAGCACCATCATCAGCTGGTTTGAGTCCTTTCTCACAGACAGGATGCAGTGGGTGGTTATGTGGAATTTTTCCTCTCACCCAAAGCCCCTGTCATATGGCATTTCTCAGGGCTCGATTCCCTCACCCATGTTGTTTGCAGTGTACATGCTTCCCCTAGGAGACATCATTAAATGTTACAGCATGGGGTTTCGCTGCTATGCAGATGACATCTAGCTGTATTTGCCATTTGCACCAGGGACACAGGATGCAGTTGCTCTGCTGAACTCATGCTTGGTCAGGGTCCAGGACTGGATATACTCTAGCTAGCTGAGGCTTAACCCAGACAAGATGGAGGTGCTGGTGATTGAACCTGGTCATCTATAGGGTGTACAAATGGCAGAAGAGGTTGCTGGATTGATGCTTGGCACATCTCCTCTTACAGCTTCTGCCAAGGTGAAGAATCTGGGTCTCAACCTGGTCAATGGATTGGCAATGGAGGCTCAGGTGTCATCTGTTGTCTGGAGTGGCTTCTACCATCTCAGGAACATTGTCCAGAAAGTTTTTGATCTCATCTGATGACTTGCCTTTGTGATCTCCAGACCTGACTGCTGCAATGCACTGTACCCCAGTGTGAATGGAGGGGTCCTGTGTCACCTACAGCTGGTGTGGAGTTTGGTGGCTAGTTTGCTGACGGGCCTTCTGAGGTCCTGTCATGTGATCCTGGTCCTGCAAGATCTGCACTGGCTGCCAGTTTGGTGGCTAATTGTCTTCAAGATCAGTTGTACTGACCTATAAAGCCCTGTAAGGACTGGGCTTTAGCTATCTGTGTAACCTCCTGACTCCTCATCATACCCACTGCCCTCTCTGGTCCTCTGAGATGGGCTTCTTAGTGGTTCCCAGGGCACTGCTGAAATCATCTGGGGACAGGGTCTTTGATGTAGCTGGCCCAGCCCTATGGGACTTGCCTTCAAGATCCTTGAGGGAAGATCTCTCATTGGAGGCCTTTAAGAGGGGTCTAAAATTATACCTATTCAAGGAGACCTTCAGATGATAGTCAACGGCTCCTGACTCATGGGGTTTTAACATTTATTACTATTTATTTGATTTTAATCTATTATTTTAATTGGTATTGTTAACTTGGTGATATTTATTAAAAGTCCTATTTTGTTTTGAATTATTTGTTTGTGGATTATTTGAACTTTGTGCAATGCTCTGAGCCCCCAGGAATGGGAGCGCTATAAATTTTTATAAACGTTTACGTACTTACTCTGATCGCTCACTCTTCTCTTCCATCATCCTCTCCATAATGAAAAGCCTCCTGACCTCCTCACTGAACCTACCTCTTGCCAGTGTGTAAATGTGTCCCTTCATGTTCTTGTTCTTGCTAATGTTGAATTCATGGGGGACAATTTTGTTAATACCTTTGAGATACTTAAAAATCTCTATCATGTCCCCATATTCTCCTGTATCCACAAGCGAGTACATATTAAGGTTCTCCAGCCTCTGCTTGTATGAGAGCCCTTGCTGGCCCAGAATCATTTTCATGGCCCATCTCTGTACTGCCTCCAGCAAACTAATGCCCTTTTGAGATAGGGGATCCAGTACTGCACATAGTACTCCAGGTGTGACTGCACCATAGATCTGCACAATAAAAATATGTCCTCTTTCCTTCTCCTTGTGCACTCTCTGCTTATGCAATCCAGCATCATATTTGCCCTTGCTGCTTTCTTGCTGTATCACATAGAGGGTTTCAGATTGCTTGTGATTTCAATTCCTGGTCTTTTTCCCTCCTCAGACACAGTTATGGTTACTCCCCCTAACCTGTACTCAGTTCTAAGGTTCCTAATCCCTATTTACACTACCTTTGCACTTTTTTGCATTGAACCCTAGTTGCTAGTTTCTGGACCATCTTTCCAGCTATGCAAGATCCTCCCACACCTTGATCCCTGCCTCTATGTTTACCTTCACACAAAGCTTGGTGCCATCAGTGAAGAGGCAGATTGTGCCTTTTATGCTGTCCTTAATGTCATTTATGAATGTGCTAAACAACACCGTATGAACACCAACTCCTGTGGAACCCTGCTGATAACCTCCCTCATCCCTGAGTACACTCCCAGACCACCACCCTTTGGGTTCTCTCACCTAACCAGTTTTCAACCCCTCTAATCATGTTGTCCCCCACTCCCACTCTTCCAACTTCCTGATCAATTTCTTATGGGAATGGAGGGCTGTCAGCCAGTACCCCAGTGCTGCTGACTGGTTCAATTTCTACCTTGAAGGTAGGACTCAATCAGTCAGGATTGGAAACTCCCTACCCACACCCACCTCATCACTTACATCCCACAAGGCTCTGTCCTTGGTCTGCTTTTATATTTGGTTTTCCTCAATGACCTCCCTGCTGTATGCTTCTCCTCCTCCTCCTTCTCTATCCGCATGTATGTGGACGACATCGTCTTGTATACCTTTGATCCATCCCCTCCTGATGTGGAGTCCAGATTCTGGCTTGACTTCAGTAAAGTCCAGCTCTAGCTCTGCTCAAATCATCTGTTCCTGATAGCCAAGAATACTGTCTCCATGACATTTGGCATGAGGGAGAGACTCTCCAGGCTCCCCTCCCCCCATTCAACACCCTTGATGTGACCATGCTTGAGGATGTTACCTCATTTAGGTATCTCAGGATTTGGCTGGACCAACACCTCAGAGTTTCTGGACATGTGAATGCCATCCCAAAAAAACCTGCACCCTAACCATGGTGCTCTGTATAGGAATCGTTGATGTATTTCCTTGCCAGTCCGACAGACACTTGTCCAAAAATTATCCTCCCGATATTTGACTACAGTGATGTAGTCTACAGTGCCACTCCCAGAATTTCCCTAGCCAGACTGGACACCCTCTTCAATGCTTTCTGCTGCTTTACTCTTGACTGCCCCCACCACCGCTCACCATTGTGCCCTCTACCAATCTCTTTCTCTCTTTCCCCTCCCTTGTGGACCAATGCCTCTCCCATTGCACTAACTTCATACTGAACTTCTGGTTCGGTACACTCCCTCTGTATATTTCTTCTTCTCTTGCCCTCTCCCCCTTCTGCCTACTCCCTTCATAACCTTAACCCCCCTACTTTTGCCATGTCCTCCAGGACCCCCTCCATTGAAAAAGTTATTTTCCCCAGTGCTTCCCCAAAACTCTGGAACACTCCTCCCACTCCTATCCAAAATGCCACATCCCTCCATGCCCTATTCTCACTCCTTCACAGCCACACCTCCCCCTCCTGCAGCTGCCACTACTGCTCTAGTTTTTCTCCTCCCCCAGTAATTTTCTCCCTGTTCTTCCCAACACTATTCCTACATGTGCATGCAGCTGACCCCCTCCTGCAGTTGCCTCCATTCCCCTATCTCCTCTCTCCCCAACCAGTAAATTCTCCCTGTACTACCCCAACACTAGTCCACCCAGTTGTTCAGTGCCTTATTCTTCTCCCAGTGCAGCTCTGACAGTGCAGCCCTTTCACTACTAAATCTTCTGGCCCTCCATGTTTTCTACTTGCTCTAGTAGCACTACTGTACTCCTAGGTTTAACGATTCACTCTGAAATTCCTCCTCACATTACACTTGGAGCCTAGTATATTGTATCTGCATTGTTTGGACTGCCTCGATTGTACATTGCGTTTGTTGTCTTGTATATTGTACCATGAATATTGTTGATTGTTACTATGTATTCTTACTCTATCCCTTCCCCTTACTCCCCCGTGGATGCATTTGAAAATGAGCAACACTGCTCAGTTTGCTTTTCCTGGTGAAACTTTTACATAAAAAATAAATAAGATAGGGGACAGTCAGAATCTTGCTGAAATCCAGGTATAGTATGTCCACTGCCTGGCCTCTATCCACTGCATTTGTTACACAGTTAGAAGAAATTGATTAGGTTCATATGGCATAACCTCCCTCCCATAAACTTGAGTTGCCTATTGTCCTGAAGCCCATTCTTCTCAAGTAACTTGACCAATCTTTCTGTCAGAATGGTTTTTATCATCTTGCCAAATAACAATGTCAAACTGGTTGGTCTGTAGTTCCCCAGCTCATCCCTTGCTCCACTCTTATGCATGGTCACTACCTCAGCAATCCTCCACATTTGCAGCACCATGCCTGTGTCAAGGAGCTACTGAACAGTTCTGCCATAGAGGTTACTAGTACTACTGCCAGCTTTCTTAGCACCTTAAGGTGCATACCATCTGGACCAGATTGGCCCACTTTGAGGGTCTTGAGTCCCTTAAAGACCATGTCCTCTGTGATCATCTCTTTGTACATCCTTGCCTCACTGGTATATGCATTCATCACCTCTAGACTTGATTACAGTTTAGGTGAGTGGAGGTGTCCTACATTGTCTACAGCTGGTGGAGAAAATAGCAACCAGTTGACAGGCCTTCTGAAGTCAATTCATGTAACTATGGTCATGTGTGAACTGCACTGGCTGCCAGTGGGGTGGTTAATCACCTTCATGGTTGGCTCGCTGACCTATAAGGTCCTGCATGGACTGGGTCTTGGCTACCTGAGGGACCTACTGACCCCTTATTAGACCTCTCACCCCCTCCGCTCCTCTGAAGTGGATCTCTTAGCTGTTCTTAGGGTGAGGCTGAATTCCTCCTGAGACAGGGCTTTTTCATCTGCCAGCATTGCCCTTTGGAACAGACTTCCCAGGGTTTAAAGAGAGGCTCACTCATTGGAGTTCTTTAAGAGGGGCCTGAAATATTTCCTCTTTCAGGAGACTTTTGGCACTGTTTGATATATGTAAAAGCTACTAATTTATCTCACGAACCAGCATAGTATTGCAGGCTTGTTTACTATATATATATATATATATATATATATATATATATATATATATATACATATATATATATATATATATAGATATATACTATATATATATAGATATATATTTCATTTTATTTATTCAGTTGCTATGTATTATGATGTGCTATTTACAGTACTTATGATACTGTTCATTTTGTAATGAATATACAGCACTCAATGCCCCAGGGATTGGGTTGCTTTATAAATAAAGTTTACTACTACTACCACTCCTCGCTCTATTCCCACTATATCTTTCTCTGTGGTACTGGTCCATCCTTTACTTTAGGGAATATGGAGCAGAAGTACTCAATCAATACTTCTGCCATTCCTCTCCTTCCTCCACCGACTTTGCCCATATTCTCATCGTGATGCTGCCTTCATTAATTGCCTCTTTTTCTTGGATGTAACGAAAATAGGTCTTGTCACATTCTTTGACACCCTCCCCTATCCACAACTCTGTCCTTGCTTTAGCCTTTTTTACCTTTCTGCTAGTTGTTTTTAGTTTTTACAAGCAGTCTACACAGTCTTCAACCCACTTGGTTTTCCTGAATTTCTTGAAGAAGGCTATTTTTTCTGTCCCGGAATTTCAACCTCCCGTATGAACCAGAGTGATATTATGTGCTTGTTCTTTTTGCCTGCCTGCTTCAGACAGGTGTTTGTGAGTTTCTGGATTCCATCATGAATTAAGGAAATTTTTTTCCACCCCCATGGTCCTCCCCCAAACTTGCTTAGGTATACTTTCAGATCACCCCAATTTTGGTGAATTCATCCCTTTTGAAGTCCAGAGCATAAGTCTTCGTGTTCAGGGCTTCCTTCCCTATATCAAGCTGAAACCATACTTACTGGTGATCATTGCTTTCCAGGGGCTCAGCAGTGCTGATGCCTCTGAAATGGTTGCTGTTTGTCAGTACTAAGTCCAAGATGGCCTGATCCCTAGTTGGCTTTGTGATCTCTTGGTTACAAAGCCATCTTGGACTGAATCCAGGAGCATTTGGCTTCTGTTGCTGGTTGTTTGAGGTAGGGATGGAAGGGTCAGCTGCAACCCAGTTCTGATTCTATACTAGGTATTATACTAGGTACATGTGACAGGTAGAAGGCTTAGGCCCATATAACCTGTTTCTCTGTTAGGGGTGTATTGGCTCCTTTTCATAGACCCAAGAGGAAGCTGTCTAGTCTTTTTTAAAATATCTCAAAAGTATCTACCTCAACTACAGTAGCTGGTAGTTTGTTCCACAATGGGATAATTAGCTGTGTGTTAAAGTTTCTTCTCAGATTTTTTTGGGGGGTAAGTTAATCTTAACTGTTCATCATGGCTTCTTAGCTCTACATCTTTCCTTGCAGGTTTCAAGTTGAGACTAGTCATCAACTCCTTGTCATTTCTGATTTTGTACATTAATAGGAAATCTCCCCTTTGCCTCAGTCACTCTAATGAATATAACCCCAATGTTTCCAATCTTTCTTCATAATCAAGGTTCTGTAGTGCTGAGATCATCTTAGTTGATCTGTGGCACACCCTCTCCAGCAGGTTTATGTTCCTCTTCAAATAAAAGTTCCATGGGGGCTACAATAGTCTAAGTGAGGCCTGACCAGGTTCCTATATAATGGCAAGATACATTATCTATGTCTTGTGACCAAAGTTCTTCTAATGGCTCCTATGAGTCTATTTGCTTTATGTACAACTTCTACACAGTGGCTATCAAATGTCAGATCTCTCCCAGTGAGGATACCTAGATCATTCACCTTCTCCACTGCTTTCAATATTGTGTTATTAAGCATATAATGTCCCTCATTATTTGCAGCAAAGTGCATAACCACTCTTTTTCTATGTTGAAATCCATCCTGTTGTTCCCAGCCCATTCCTGCAATTTAGCTATGTCATTTTGGAATTTTTCAACTTGATCTATAGAAGACAACTCAGCACTGATCTTTGTATCGTCTGCGAATTTAGTGCAGTTACTACTTATATTTGTACTAAAATCTGAAATAAACAATAAATAAAGGGTTGTCCCAAGTATCAATCCATGGGGCACACCACTAGACACTTTTCCATTTTTGGACATGTTTCCCCCAATTCTAACCATCTGGACTCAGTCAGCCAGTTTTGCACCCACAAGATAATCCTGTTACTTATACCTAAAAATGCCATTTTGTCTACAAGTACATCATGTGGAACTTGTCACATGCTCTTCTGAAATCCAAATAAATTACATCCACTGTCTTATTTTTATCTAATATCTCACTTATACTATTGTAGAATGCCAGCATATACATTAGGTTGGAGCACTGCTTCCTAAAACCATGCTGAGTACTGCCATTTTTGACCATGTCTACCAGTTTTGTCTTCAGTCTATCTCTTGTAATGGATTCCATTCATTTACAAAGAATGGCTGATAGGCCTGTAGTTCACTAATTCTGCCCGATTTCCCTTCTTATACACTGGAACTACAATAGCAGCCTGCCAATCCTGTGGTACGTCTCTGGTACTCATAGATAAATTAAACAAAATATGTAATGGTTCAAGCAGACACAATTTAACCTCTTTAAGCAATGTGGGATGCAATTTGTTGATTTGGTGACATCTAACTTTTTTAGTTTTTCCATAATAACTTCCCTTGCTATTTCCTCAAAAGGTACTTGAGTGCCAACGGAGGTGTTAGAAACAGTATCTGGGCCATACACTGAGCAAAAATAATCATTGAAGACTTCTGCCATTTCCTCAGGCTCAACAATATCTTCACCATTTACTTTAATAGGACCAATATTTCTATCAGCAGATTTCTTGTTAATATAAGAAAAAAAAAAAAAGATTTTCACCCATCATTAAGGTGTGCCAACCTAAACTCCAGTGATCTTGTTCTGCTTTCATCATTTTCTTACTTGGTTTCAGTTGCTGTTAGTATTTGTACACTGTACACTCTTTTATATCCCTTTGCTTAGCTTTATATGCACTTTTTTCTTACTTATCTGTCCCTGTAATTTTCTAGTGTCCCAAATGGGCACTTTCCCTCTTTTATTATAGACTTCCTTTCCGGCACATTTTGCTGTTCAAGTTCTAGTAATTTTGTTTTAATTCTTAACCAAAGTGTTTCCACTGTGTCATCTTCCCTCTTCCATTTCCATTCATTTAATGTTTTTATGATGTTATCAAAATTAGCCCTACTATAATTTCTAACAAACGTTTTACCATGTGTAATCTTTGTTATGGTGGTGTAATCAAACAGTACAACCTTATGGTCACTGCCAAGGAGTGGTTCTATAATTCAGATGTTATTTATGTCTTCAGTTCTGTTTGATAATATTAGATCTAATATACTGTTTAGCTTAGTTGATCTTTTTATCATTTGACTTAACCCATTGCCAATGCAAGTATCCAGAAATAGGTGCTCCTTCTATTTTCTATCAACACTGTCTCCCAGTTAATTACAGGCATATTAAAATCTCCCAGTAATAAAATTTCATCATCATTCACAATACTGTTTATGCTATCCATCAACTGTAAATGATCTGAAATATTAATGTCCGGTGGTCTGTGCACAACCCCTATCGGTAATTTCTTTCTCCCTTTGGTACATACCTCCACCCATAAACTGTCCATACCAGTATGTTTGTCCACTTCTCCATTTATTTGTCTGCTCTGCATGTCCTCCATAACATACAGGGCTACTCCTCCTCCATATCTACCAATTCTATTTTTACTGTAGATCCTATATCCTTCAGTGTTCTGGTTATTTATAATCTTTCCAGTCCACCAGGTTTCTGTAATGGCTGCTACTGCAATTTCATATTCTAACAATAGGATTTCCAGGTCTGCCTTCCTAATGGTATTTAAACTTTTGGCATTTGTCAGCAATACTTTTTACTTCCTCGTACATCTTATTGATTTCTTCTTAATACTTGGGGGTTGCCCTATTTCATTTGCTGTTGTACCCCATTGCCCCCTTGAATTCAGTTTTTTGCATTTGGTCTATATTTGGTTATTGTTGCATAAAATAGGTTACCCAATTTCTTAATTCCCTTGTTGTTTAAATGCAACCCATCACAGCTGAACAAATCCCAGGAATATATATAATCCTCATACATCTTTAGCATTCTATATTGTTTTGTAAGCACCATCTTCTGAGCCAGTTATTATATGCCTTAATGCATTTTGTTCTTGTTAATCCTGCCCTAGGCACTGGGAGTACGTCTGAAAATATAATTCTAGCATTGCTTGCCTTTACTGCCTGATATACAGTATACCCTAACGTTTCTTCAATGTCACTCTCAACAGTTCCACCGCCTAAGTTATTTGAACCTGCATGTAATAAAACTGTAGCTGGTTCCTGTGTATTTCTCAAAATATTTGGTATCACATTTGCTATATCTCCTATTTTTGCTCCTCTATAACAACAAGATGTAACATTCAATTTATTCCCCCTTGTTGAGTAGCGGTCAATATATTTAACCATTGAATCCCCTAAAATATATATCTGCTCACAAACTGCACAACACTCCCAAACTGGAGAGCGGGGGGCTCAATAATATTTGTAACAAGGGAGTGCACTTGAAAAATACCTCAGAGCTGAATGTGTACAAACAGAGGTCCAACAAAAACGTTGAAAAATGAGGTCAGCAGTTACACCATGGCATTAAATACACCGAGTAGAAATGTATTACTGTAATGTAAAAAGTCCACAACACTACAATGGCAAAACATCGAATTCTCAAAGACTGAGTACTGCCAACAATATATAAAAAGCAGTACAGCTCACCACTTGATATTAGCAGGGTCAGTTGGATTGAAAGTCAGCGTATTGCACACTTGCAGCTTCAGTTCTGCTGGGGATCAACTCCCGTGGTGCCCTCTTAGAACATTTCTGCCAAAAGACGGTTGTAACTTTGACCTATCCCCAAAAGGGAGCATAAAACAGAAAAAAGCCAGCATACACAATTAGGATAGAAACAAACTTCCAAATTTAAACTGAATAATGCTGGTGCACTGCCTAGACTCCTGTTAAGCCACACACTTCCTGATAGAGCGCTTACGTATCTACCAGTATTAGGTCATCTTCAGAGCGTACTACCAATAGGGAAGAGCTGTATTTAAGAAACAGTTTTAAGATGATATTCAATAAATATAATGACAGCTCTCTAATTATGTGCTTACAAACCCACCACTAGAATTACATATCAAAATTTTCTCTACTCCATTCTATTAATAACTGTAAAAACAGCACCCAAAACATCAATTCATTGTATCAAGCTCACCTTAATGTAATAAATACCATGTAGACAACACATTAGACTAATAAATATTATTCTAACAGTCTAGATATCTCCCAAAGCAATAGCTGCAGCTGTGTAGATGTAAATCAAACCACATTCATGCAGCAATAAATGCAAAAAACAAGAAATACAGCAAATAGAAGGGGGAGGAAGAAAAGGGATGGGGAGGGGAGGGAAGGGGATAAGAGAGGAAAAAGAGGAGAGGGAGGAGGAGAAAGGAGGAGGGGAGGGAGTTTGTGTTGGATCTCTGTATATATATACAGTATATGCTCCTCAGTAGCTACTGGTGACTGGATTTCATTTTGGTCCCTACAATTTTGAGTATTATCTATTTCCCCTACAAAAGTTGAGCTAATTCCTTCTAGTCCATTATGTATATCAGTGTTGGCTAATGTTAATATTTCCTCTGTCTTGTTTTCTAAACTGTCCATTACATTTATTAGGTGCTCAAAACAGTTTGAAGTTTCAGGGATAGAACCAAGAGCTCTCCTTCTATATTTTTTTTGTCCTGATTCTCCCTTCAACTATGGTCCAATCATCTTGTAACTCCTCCTCATCCTCCCCTTCCCCTCGAATTCTCTTTGTGCTGTTACCCCCCCTAACTTTGATTTTATTTATGGTTGACCTACAGTATAAGTCTCCTGTTTTTCCATGAGTGCTACAATTTCCTTCTCCTTCTGTGCCACCAGGAGTCTTAAGTCTTTTAACTGTATACACCCTCCACAAGTATATATATTTCAAAGCTAGAATTTGGATTAGTACTAAATAACCCACATGATGAGCACCTGACTCCTATTTCCCCATTTTCTAGTCAAATCTCCTGGGTGTCCATAATTACTATCACTTTTTAGTGCCTTGGTTCCTCTAGGCCTCAAAATTCAACCTCTCACCTGATTTACAAGGTGCCTGGTCCAGGTCCAGCCATCTCCACCAGTCATGCCAGTCAGACACTAACACACAAGTCTTTGCATGCATCTTCACGTCCGGCAACCACTCATTCGGTCTGCCTAGAGCTTGCTCCACTTGCTCTGGCCCTCAGCTATGTAGACCATGACCTGGAAGTCTCCTGGGTCATGTGATATGTCCTGGAGTGAGTGTCCTTCTAAACTTGTATTAAAAAACCCACACATCAAGCTTAAGCCCTTACAAGGGCTATTTACACAATAAAACAGTGCCCCAACTCCTAGCCTATAAAATAATTGCAGTTCCTAATGCTCAGCAGTGGGTTGTAGCTCATAAGTAGCACTGGCATACTGTACTGTTTCCACTTCACTTCCTCTTAGAGACTTTGACCCTCTCCAAGCACAGTATCCCTTCTACTGGCTGTTAAGCTCAGAAATCTGAGGGAGCACTCTGACTCTGTTTTATTTCCAAAAGGTTCTGGTTTAGCATGATTTACTCTGATGAACTGTAGTCCAATTTTAGTCTATTTCAGTATGAGAAGTGCATTAGTATTATTCTTTTAGATCCCTCTGTTAAAAATAAAATGTAACTTAAAAAAAAATATATGTGTCTGCATTTTTCTGTCATTTCAAGGTCAGAAAGCAGCCAAAATTAACACTCTCCAGTACTGCAGCAGTGAGTCACTGAACAAGGGGTTCAGGGCAGCATACCAAAAAAAAAAAACATTTTTTTTTCCAGTCTCTTACCAAATACTCCCTGGACCCTCTTGACCAACAAACTGTATGAAATGCAACACTCATGATACTAGAGCACTGAAAGGAACCAACAAATTAGGGTCTTAGTTGTTTGATTGACTGTTGTTCCTGCCAGTACTGTGTGTCAGTTACCACATGACATTTGTAGGAAACAGTGGGCTGAATTGACAAAACTTAAAAATCCTGCAGTTGCGGGAAAAACTCAGCACAAGTGAATTGCCACTTGTGGAACTGCAGTTTCTCCCACAGCTATGATATTCTCCAAAGTGGAGCAGCTTCATAACCGGCTTCATAATTTATGGCAGCTTGCGTATGGTGTTGCCATATAAATCCCAGCAGCTGTGGAAAAATGTTATGACTGAAGGGACCAGCCGTAACATCTTCTGTAGTTGCTGCAAATGTGAATAGCAATCTCTACAACAACACTAAGGAGATTTCAGTCTGCAACTAGAGTTGTGGTGTGGGATTTAGTCCCCAAGACATTTGTGAATCCAGCCCAGTGTATGCAACTCATCTGGGGCTTTGCAGTAAAAGGAGGGAGTGTGTCAAATGTTAGTCAGACAGAGAGAAAGAGAGAGAGAGATCAACAAATTCAACAGCTGAAAGGCAAAAGCAGAGTGCAGGCCTTTACTGAGTCTGGTATACTTTTTGGTGGGAGAAAGGCAGCATGAGCAGGATATGTGATGGGGCCCCAGCCATCTCTCCCACTCTTTTTACTTGAGTTGTCATTTTATTTGCAATTATTTTGCTTGTCTAGCTGGTGTTATAGCAAGCACCATGAGCACCAAACCATCCCACATATTCCAGTCTGATTAGCCAATTATTTACTTTTTATCTGGTTGACCTTGCCCCCCCCCCAACCCAGCTCTGCAGTTTTTGAATACATCCTACAAGCTGCCACAACTAATAATTGCAGTCAATTATGATATACTTTTTTTATAGAGCTGTTTGGCCCCAATCACCTCCTACTCCTGCCATGGGACCCACCTGCCAGTCCCCAGCCCTGTCACTGCTCCCCTGTCATCAAGCTGGCAGGGATACACATGATGTAGGACCCAAGGATGGCAGGGGCCAGCACTCATGGTGGCTGTGCACATAGCTTTTTTCCTTTGTGTTTCCTCCTTGTTCCTGTCCTCCACCCCAGACATCCAACAAGTCACTGTTTGTATTTTTACCTTGCTAAATAAACAAATTGAACTCCACCTGGGTTCCCACATTGCATGTGAAAAACACATACTGCAATAAATGTAATATACACCATGACCTCACAAGAAGGAATTTTGTTTTACTTGATTTTTCTGTTATGGTTGCTGACCATTGTCCTCTGAATTCAAAGAAATAAATCATTAAATTAAATATCATCACCATCGTCTTCAGACACCATCAGGGAAGCACCCTTAATATGAGACATCAGTTGCAGCTGTTCTTCATCATCACTTTTATGTTCCTGCCACTCTTCCCTGATCCGGTAAGATTATTTGTTGAGACTGACTTTAAGGAAGGTAAGGTGCTGCACATTTTCAGGAGGAAGACTTGTGTGGCTATCAGACACACATATCCAGCCCTACCAAATGCTGTATATGTTAACAGTAAACACTAGTGGGAGGGCAACTAATAAGCTTTACAGCAAAGGCAGATAGTGCAGTCAGATGTTTTTCTTTTCCAGCCAGTACTCAAAAAGGTCATCAGTAATATTAATGAGTGGCTATCATAAATAGACATCCACAATATCAGACAAAGATAAAGAAGCCACGACATACACATGTGAATTATCAATTTCCATGAGTTTTGACCAAAAAGTGAGACAGTCATCTGTGTGCTTTTCAGAATGACATGCCTTTTTCATGGGCCAAGAAAGAATACTTTGTGCAGGACTACCAAATGCTGATGAGGAAGTACATGTGGCACTAAATGAAAATTATTGCTGTCACCACCAATAGGTGTTGCATCATCAGATGCAGCATCCACATCATGTGATTCACTTGTATTGTCAAATACTGTAGAGTTGCTTCCTTTTCCTATGCAATTGTTGAAATCAGCATGTTTTTGTATTCAAGATAAGAGTCACCAAGATCTGAAGGAGGCAACTGTTGCAACTTAAACTGAGGGTCAAGAAGAGTCAAAAGAAAAACATTCTATAGTTTTGGAACTGCTGTATCAGTCAGTCTGTAAGGGATATACTGGATTTGTCTCCTTTTTGTTCAATCCTCAATTCAGCCTCCAGAGTTCCTTGTTCAGTACATTTATGATGAGAATAACCTGGGTTAGAGTTGTATTCTCGTTGCTTCCTCAAATGGAGTCAAGAGCAATATAAGATGTTCCATGAGGCCCCACAGGAATGAATTCAGTACAACACCATCTGTTGTGTTCTACTCCATGGTATATTCATGGTCTGTCTTCTTTTGTGTGAGACATCTCTCACACATGTAAAATGTTGAGTTTCATCTTGTTGAAGCATCGTGTTTTAGTTGCTGTATTTGTAAGCTGTTTTTTGTTTCTGGAGTTCAGTCAAGTTACCATGTGATTTTACAGAGTGACTAAAATGGCCACAGATTTTATTTGCAACTTCCACTAGTGTTAGTCTGCTGTTGTCACTGAAAAAGAAAGCTCATACTAACAGATTTAATGAGTGTGCAAAGCATAGAATGTGAGTAAAACCACCACATTTCAAACAACTAACAATATTGGTGCCATTGTCTGAAACCACAAATTCAATATTAAGTCTCAAGGGCTCTAACCACTTAAACATTTTGTCATGCAGCTCTTCCAAAATAATGTCAGAGATGCGATGCTTCACCAAACATGCTAATGCAAACAGCTGCCATTCTTAGTCTTCATTTCTGTACACTGCTGCTTGTGGTGGTGTATGAAGATGATTGCAACACCTAATGTGCTATGATGCCCATATAATTAGAGGTTTGAGAACTTACCCACACACCTGTGGTCAGGTGCATAGCACCACATTCACTCTCTTTAAGAGCCAAGTTCATTTTACTTTGCATACATTCGTACATTTTGTGAATAGTCACAGCTGAAAAAAATATTCATGGCTTGGTATGTTGTAATGTGGAGCAAAATATTTTGAAAGGGCTCTAAAACCTTCATTCTACACCACAGAAAATGGTTGTAGGTCCTTGGCAATAAATTCATCTATTAATTGATTCATGTTTAATGTTACTTAATGTGATCTACTGTATGAAGTTTTTTGTTTCTTCAAGCATTGCAGTAAGGGTCTGCTGTTTAGTTCATGTAGGGGGGCAAAAACCATGGGATAGCAGCTGCAAAGTTGTTGCTTGTCCAAATACTTTCTTCAAGTGAAGTCAAATATGTTGTTTTTCTGCCCTGTCTCTTGGTCTCCTCACCATCACTATTGTCTATAGGATTATATTCATCACAGATATTTTTCCCTTGCTCAGGACTGCTGACCAGTTGAATGGTTGGATGTGTTCTTTGCAAATGCCTTTTTAGTGATGTTGTCCTGAACTGGCCTTTCACTTTCCTCCTGCTAACTTCCCAATGACAAAAGGTGAAGACGGCAACACATTTATTTTAGAACTTATAAGAAAATAGTTCGACACAACCATGGTGGAACATTCTGTCATCAGGCCAGGAACTGCAATTTTGGTGGCTGGTGCTTCTGACCCTGATTCATGCACACTATGGCTGTACCCAGAAGAAGCTACTATGATTGTTATTGATTTTTTTCCCACTACTAACCATGGCTACTGGTGGTGCTTACTGTATGTGTTTTTGTTTTTTCTTTCTGGGTTCAGGAACCCAGCTGGCATCCTTTACCTCATCAGTACCACATTCTGATTCATCACCTTTGAAAGAGCATAACTGTGATACATCGCCATTGTGATGTTGTTCTTGTACATTTACAACATTTTCATTAGAGGCACTGCTTTCTGATGAAGGAGATAGATATGCATGAGTGGCATATCATGGAGTTCCACATCTAGTGGTACTAGATGGAACCTTTTCCTTAATCAGTGACTTTCTTGGTTTAACTGTTTTGGCTACCTTTTTTACGTTTTATCTGATTTTTCTGGCAATGCCGACAGTGCTGCATTACTTTGATCAGGGGAGTCACCAACATTCTTTTCTTTTTCTAGTTGTGCTGCTTCATTTTCATCAGTTGTATTAATTATATCTGCAGCAGCAAATTTCTCTTTTTTATTCTGAATTTCTTTTGGGGAAATATTTTTTTCATTACGTGTTCCAATTTCAGCCGCACTGCTGGTGTTGGCCACATCTCCCATAACAGATTCTGAATCCATTGTTTGGGTCTAACTTAATTACTTAATTAGTAGTATTAGTTTGGATGCAGAGATGGACAACACATAGTCTGAGACATGACACCCCCCCCTCTCAAAATAGGTGAAGCACTATTACCTAGTAATAGTTTTGTCAGAAATGGGCATCACAAAGTCTGAGACATGACACCCCCTCTCAAAATACCAGAGGCATTGTGACCTAGTAGTAGTTCAGTCACAGAGATGGGCAACACAGAGTCTGAGGCATGACACACACCCTTCAAAATCTGCATGGCACTACCACCTAGTAGTAGAGCAATCACAGAGATGGGCAACACAGAGTCTATGATAATATGACCTAGTAGTAGTTCAGGCACAGAGATGGGTAACACAGAGACTGAGAGGTGGGTGATTTCCTCCCCTTCAAAATCTGTAAAGTACTGTGATCTAGTAGTAGTTTAGGCAGAGATGGACAACACAGAGTCTACAGAAGTGTGACCTAGTAGTTCAGGTGCAGAGATGGGCAACACAGAGTCTGAGATGTGACCACCCCCCACTTCAAAATCTGTTTGGCAGTATGCCCTTCATAGTAATGGTTTAAGCACAGAGATGAGCAACACACAGTCTGAGACATGAAGCCTCCCCATCAAATATAGTGTGGTACTATGACCCTCAGAGTCCTCCTGTCCTGTCTGCTCCCCTTATTAGTTCTTACTTTCTTAATTTTTTTTTTTAATTGAACTATTTTCCAAAAAGCAAATTTAAGTTGCTGGATGCTGGTGATATTTATAATATTTATAAGCTTTTTGCTTTTCATTTTGTTGATTTTTCAAGAAAAACAGCTCAATTTAATATACCTAACCCATCACTTCGCTGCTGTCATTTTTTTGTTGCTGGATGATTTCATCAGAACTGCAGCTACCTCATGGTACTGCAGGCTGCAGGCCATGCTTTTTGTAGTAAGCCTAAAATCCCTTTGTACCCTTTCCTTTATTTTTTCAAAACTAAGAAAAAACATCTACACTCTGCTGTTGAATTTCTTGGTCTCTTTCTCTACTCTCTCTGTTTCTTTCTAACAAAAAACAAAACAAAGTTACAATGATTTTTGTTTGGGCAGTCTACTCTGCACACACACACAACTGCCTCCTTTCAATGCAGAGTCCCAAATGAGCTGCTACACTGTTTCTTAGGGATGTCCTGTGGTGGCTGACACACAGGATTAACTAGAACATGAGTTAATCACAGAAGAAGGACCCTAACTGGTTAGCTACCCTCAGTGCCCCAGTATCACAAGTGTTTGCCTTTGTTGGTAATGTGATGGTCCTGGGACTTGGGAGTATTTGGTAGAGATTGGGGAAAAAAAACATTTTTTTATTTCTGTATCCTGCCCTGACCAATGTCAGTGACTTGTCTTGCATTACTGGGGGTGAATGTTGTTATTTATTTATTTCTGTTTTGCTGCCTGTAACCTGTTGCTGCTTGTGGACCTATAGTTCTTGAAGGTTCTAGTACCCTCGTCATAGCCCTGAGGCATGTCCGTGTCCCACTGAATGTCATGAAGATACCATGGAAAAGGCTGCTGCCCATAATCCAGCTTCCCCATCCCATGCCATCAAGTACCAGACATCCGAACCAGGCCAACTCACCAACTTGGGCTGAGCCATGAAAGTCTCAGCATTCTCAATTAGAGTTGAGTTGGCCCAGTCAAGGAAGGCTTGGAAGTGTGGCAGAGCCTGTCTGCCCATCCCTAGTTTGAAGGATGCTCCAGTCTATGTCCAGTAGGTTGAAACTGCCCATGATTACCATTTCCCTCTGCACTGAAGCCTTTCTGGTTTTGCAACCTCACTCCTGGTATAGGACTTCACTCTGATGTAGTTGCCTATACAACACACTCACCCTTATTCTTCACCTATTTTTTCTTTGACAAGGTACCAAGATTGACTCAGTGCCCACTCCCCACATACCTTCTCTTGTGTGCATGATCCCTTCCTTGATGTCAAACACCACCCTACTCCCTTCCCTTACTCTGTGCCTTCTGTAGAAGGTGAATCCCAGAACAGGGAGAGCCAAGTCATGGTTTGGGGATGCCCAGGTCCCAGTGACTGCTACAATATCCACTTGGCTATATGTCACAATGGTCTGGAGGGCTATCCATCTTATTTCCCAGGCTTCTGAGATTGATAGGCACTATCGTCCATGATGCATGTCTTTTCCCTCCCTCACAGTCCCCCTTTCCATTTTTCCCTGCCTCTTTTGCTGACTCACTGAACTTCCCTTTGCCCATTCTCCTACCACATCACCCTCTTGCCTTCTCATTTGCCCTATTCCCCTCTGATCATGCATACTTCCTCCCATCATACTGCCCTCACATCCTACCCCACCCTCTTTGCCCTTACCTACTGAGTCATTCCTGCCTGAAACATTCATATCTTGGGGGGGGGGTGGCCTGTCAGCTCTATCCTTAGAAAACTGAAGGTACTGTGCCCCATAATAGTTCCTCCTACTCAGTTTAAATTTAGGTGGTCCAATATTCCATGGGTAAAATTTGGCACAAGATGCCTTCACCAAAAGGATTTGACACAAGTGGCACCTTGCACCAAATGTTGCAGCAGTCCTGATTTTCAAATGCAGGCTGCATCAAAAATCAAGATTACTTATGCCAAAGCAGCCCTGTGCCACCCCACATCCGAGGTGCCGGTGCATCAGGTCATAAGGGGGTTTGTGCTATGGCAGGGCTGCATTATCCACTTATTTGGGAGTTTGGAAGCCCTGCCATGGCTGCAAGGTGGTGCTGAGGTTAGACCAGCCATGAGCTGATCTAACAGCCCTTGTGCCAGGTGTCTGGAATGAGCCATGTGGGAGGGGCCTGCATTGTACAGTGCAGACAGACCAGTGGGCATAGTAGTAGTGGGTAGCATGGGCATGGCAGGGTGTGGATGGGTACACTGGTGGCACTGGAGCAGTCATGCCCCTGGATTGTATAACAGAGCCATGGACTGGGTAATGGAATATGTGCTGGCATAGGCCCTGTCCCTGACCCCTGATGCTAGCAGTCCTGCTAGCTGTCTCACATCATGCAACCTCCACGATAGGGGATGGCAATCACTGGTAGCATGGGATGAGGTGCTGTAGTTGGACAGGGATGTATTCTGGGCAGCACCACCTGCCCTGATGAACAACTTTCTGTGTGCTGACATAATGCTGCAAAAGGTGCAGTAATAGTTACAGCATGTGGTTAGAGCACCCCAAAAGATAGGTGCCTTAATGTGGTCTGGCAGAGAGCATATAATTGACCTGTAAACAAATAAAACATCACCCGGAAGCTTCAGTCATGGCACCATACCCTAAGGTAGTGAACCACTACAGGTAGAGCCATACTGATGGTGTACTACACAGAAAGGGACTGGCACCATAGGTACATGGGTGTTGCATTATATGCCCCCACCCACCCGACATATTGGTACACTTTCCCACCATGTTAGGATATGGTACCAGGATCAAGACTTCCACACACTGTTTTGTTTGTTTCCATGTCCATTGCGTGCAGTCTACCATACCTCATTCTGATACCTGCCTATTGGTGTTCCCTATCCATCTACTGTAAAGTACTTGTTAAGGATGTCTGCTTTTTTGTTCGGAATAGGTCAGGTGATCAATGGGGTACTAGGGCCTAGCGTAGGGTCCAGCACTGTTTAAGATTAACATACATTATGTTACTTTGATGAAGGATTACATGGATAAGTGGTGAAGATCACAGAGGATACAAAACTGGGGGTAATAGTAGAAACCCAAGTACATGTGGGCAAAACTCTCAGTGAACTGTGTAGAGCAACAGGGCAGGCAGAACAATTGGAAATGACATTTAACTTGAATAAATATATGTCAATGCACATGGGGCAAGAAATTAAAAAGCAGGTTTCTTTTAATTGGAAGAAAATTTAAAAAGGCTGTAAAGGAGAGGGATCTCGTAGTAATCATCTCAAAAAACTTAAAACATAAGAAACAGTATAAAAATATGTCAAGGAAGGGAACACACTCTGGGCTGTATGATAAAAACTTTTACAAGTAAAGCAAAGGAAATAATTAATAGGGCTGTATGAATACCTTTTTCCAAACATTCTGGGGGCCAAATACTTGGCTATTAGGTATTTGCTTTTCGCCTGGTAAATGTTTTGAAACAAAAAGCCTCTCCCCCCTTTTGGGTGGCCAGAGACAGTCTCCTTGCCACCCTCCTGTCTCCTTTAACATTAAATATCCCCCTTTTTACTCTGTGCTAGCTTAGTATTTAAAAATTGGGATTATTGACAGCTCCATCAAGAGAGGGCACCAATGTGTCTTCTCTGACAAGCTCCACACTCCCGAAAGACAACAGAGTAATTCCAAAAACCTTCAGCCTCTTGCTCTAACTGATGAGTGGAAGGGGGGGGGGGCTTGCACCTTCAGTTCCTGGTTAACTCAGTCCCTCTTATTAGTATGGTGGACTCCCACTGCCCACTCTTTAGTGTCAGCCACAGCTAATCAGTGTCATAACAGAGTGAGCAGGTGGTGTGTGATCATGAGGAAGGGCATACCTCTCACTCTCCCTCATCACAAATCAGGGACAAGGCTTAAAATGATCAGGGACAAATGACCAAAATCAGGGACATATCTGACAAAATAATAATATTAGTTCCAGAAGCTATGTACAACATGCTTCTTAGTGTGAATAGTATTCTATTAATGAGATCTGTACTGAAACACCAATGGCTAGAATTATTTTGTGATTCAAATCCCTACTCTTCAGTGACAGAAATGCCAAATTTAGGAGGGACAGAAGAAATTTCTGAGGCAAAATCAGGGACATCCCTGAAAATCAGGGACAGTTGAGAGGTATGAGGAAGGGTGGCGGGTCAGTAGTATCAAATTTGATGGTAGGAAATCTGATTGGCTAAAGCTGCCTAGCATCACTCTGATGCTACTGACATGCCCCTTCCCACAATCCTGCACTGTCCTCTCACTCCCTTATGACACTGGCTAGCTGTGGCTGACACAACAAAGAGAGCAGCAGGAGTTCACCACACTAATGAGGGGGGTCCAAATGAGATAACTGGGAATTTAAGATACAAGCCCCACATCAATTCTTCAGCCATAGCAAGGGTTAGAGGCTTTTTGAATTAATATGTTGCTTTGGGGGAGTGTGGGGATTGTCAGAGTGGACAGGTTGGTGTTGGCTCATGGTGGAGCTGACAATAATCACAGTTTTTAAATATTAATCTGACACAGAGTAAAGGGGGGACTTTAATGTTAAAGGAGCCAGGAAGGTGGCCAAGAGACTAACACTAGACACTTAGGAAGCTGTGAAAAGCTTTTTTCAGTGTAGTACTGAATATCACTTGAATAGTTGGTTATTCATTATTCAGTTCTGGATATTCAGATAGCCCTTTATTCATGGTATTCAGGAAATAACATCCAGCTCCTGCACAGTCCTATTACTCATTTAATTATATACAGTAGAGCATAGGTGAGACTGCTTATACACAACTGTTTTCAGTTCTGCATCCAAAGTTGGAAAAAAAAAGATAGTAAACAAGTTCAAAGGGTATAAATGAGAGGAATTAAGTTGCTAACAAGGCTGAAATATACAGTATAAAGTTTGACTATGAACCAAGATTGAAACATCTGAGCATCTTCATTTAGATAAATGGGTACTAAGAGTGAAATGATTACCAATTATACAATGGCAAAAAAAAAATGTTGAGTTCTGATTGGTCAGTTGCCACCTTGAACAGTGATGTTATCCCAGTATAACATCACTGTATCAAGGTCAGGCACACCTGACCACAGCAACATAAATAAAATCACTCCATCCTGTCCCCCGCTGCTTGTCACACCTGGCTTCAGTGATATCACTCTGCACCCCGCTCGCAAGTCAACTTCTCTGTTCCTGGCTCCTAAACCCCTAAACTGCCAGAAAGGGAGTAGAACAGGGAGCATTTGTGAGAGAAAATAAATTCATAAATATAATTTGCTCCCACACCATATACTCAACAAGAAAGCCATTGCTCTGCATGGCCGTGTCTCTCACTACCTTTCTCAGGTGTGCATTTTGCCATCCATTTGTTTCAAAAGCTGCACTCACTGATCACCTCTATTTTTGCCTTGTCTTGCACCTGCTTATGCCATCTGTGTGTTACTAAAGCTGTATGCAATGGCAATTTCCTACAGCACAATTAAACTAATGCAATTTTGTGGAAAAAAAAAATTGACAGTGGGACTGACTGACTTTATCAATGACATGTGACGCATAAGTCTCTCCATCTCACAGATCACTCACTGATCTACTCTGTTTTGTGAGCTGGCAGTAGTAAAGGCAGCAGGATGCCTAATTAAACTAAAAAACAAAAGCACATGCAAAAAGAGAGAGAGAGAGAGAGGAAGACATAAAACACAGATGGGGGAGGGACAGTAACATATACTGTAGATGGGCCAAAGACGGAATCTACTACTACAAAACAGCACCAACTAGTAGGAAAAAAGGACTATTATTTTAATAAGTATAGTTCTACAGTCAAAAAATGCAGTAAAAGTGCCTTAAATTTTGTTTTTTCAATCTTTTCTATATTTTTTACCACAATAAGCCATTGTATAATAGCAATAATGCACGCCAGAGTATATGTCATGCTGGGATATTGTCACTTCTTGGTCATTGAATGCACTTGGCCTGCAGCACTGTGCTTCAACAACCTGAGACATGACATTATCCCAGCACGTCACACACCCTGTCATGCATTATTGCTTAAATATGTTATATAAACTGTACAAATTGGTGAATTATAGTACTGTGATGTTAAAGTTACATGTTATAGTAGGGTTGAATAGACTTGTAAATGTTCAGTTTTGTGTTTTCCTGTCTATATCATGGCTGTCTTTTTACCTAGGGACCTGACAATTGGGCTGTACATGTTCTGTAGCAAGAGCTTCTATCTCACCAAATTAGGTGAACTTCTGCTAAGTAGCTTTAAAGTTGGAGGGACAAAAGTGTGGAAAGTATACACTTTCCAATTCTTTTTTGCTTTCTAAACAAAAAACAGTAAAGATCTGAAACTTGAAACTTTAAGTCCATTAGAGCCTGTTCCAAAGAAGTGTTTTAGGTGATGTTGGAAAAAAATAAAGTAAACGTCTTAACATTAGTTAAAAAAGTTGCTGGTTGCACATGCACAGAATGTTTTCCTAGCACTATTCCGGAATGTGTTTTCAAGCAATTTCAGTCTTTTATATTCATAGTGCGCCCAAGTGCAGTCAAACATGTTGATATGAGAGTTGCTTGAGAGAGGTGTGAGAGGTGGCAGCCCAATGACCAGCAGTGCAGCATAGGCCAGTCTATGGCTGGCAAATCAGCAGGCAGTGTCCTGATGACACTGGTTTGTTGAGGTAGCTCGTCTCAGCAAACATTTCAAAAGAGAAAGCTAACACTGCTCATGGCTCTGTCCATTGAAAATGCAAGCCCTTCAGCTGTGGCTTAGTGTGTCTTCCATTGTTAAACAATGTCCCCTTTCCTTGCTGCCCCTTAATGTGTCTTTCCTGGTTAAACAGTTTCCCTTTTCTCACATTGGGATGTCCACTCCCAGTGTCGGATGTGCCCCCCCAACCTGTCTATATCCCTAGTCGACATCGGGGCACTCAATCCCCTTGATGGCATCCCCCCTCCCCACCACTTTTGTGGCACACTGGGAGCCCACCCCAGTGTGCCTAAATTTATATATATATTTTTTTTTTAACTGTAAATGAAGAAAACCTTCCCTCGCAGTCTTTATTTTTGTTTCACCTTTAAAAAAGTCCTCTTGTCTTCCCATCCCTCGCCCCCATCCCAACCCACCTCTGCACCCCTCCATGCACCCCCCTACTCCTACTTGCCTCCAAGGATGGCGGACTTAATCTCTACAGAGCGGGACACATCTGCATGCTTCAAAGCCGACCAGCAAACTGAAAGAATGAAAGGTAAGCCGCATAATGGGACTCAAAGGGAGTTTCAGCTTAGGTTGATATTCGAGCCATTTTTAGGAATTTTTAGCTCCAAATTTTCAACATGGGATTCTTTGGACCCCATCTTATGAACATGTCACTGTCATTTCGTTCCTCGGTCCCGAAAGGTTATTTCGCTGTTGCTGCTTGGAATTACCTTTTGGGACTAAGTACTGAAACAACAGTGCCCCTATTCATGAGGTGGGGTCCAAAAAATCCCATGTTGCAAATTTGGTGAACAAATTCCAAAAAATGACTGTGTTACGAGCAAGCACTGCCCAGTTTCTATACATGCTCATAACTTTTTCAATTTTTTATTATTTTCACTCCAGATTTTCAACATTGTCATTTTGTTATACCTCCTCATAAACAGTATAGCTGCCATTTTTTACATCCTGCCCGAAATGTGTTTTCACACCATTTGAACAGAATGACGCGGTCTCTGGGTGAAATCAGCTTTTGGGATGGAGTAACAAAATCATAGTGCCACTGTTCATGAGGAGAGGTCCCAAAAAGCCTATGTTGAAAATCTGGTGAAAAAATTCCAAGAAATTTATCGTGTTATGGGCATGCGTTGCACAGTTTCTATGCACGCCTGTAGCTTCACCAGTTTCTCCTATTTTCACTCCAGATTTTCAACATTGCCATTTTTTCACACCTCCTCATGAACAGTACAACTAATTTTTCACATCCTGCCAAAAATGTGTTTTAGCGCCTGTGGTGCAGAATGGCGCAGTCACTGAACAAAATCACCTTTTAGAACTGAGTAATGAAATTATAGTGCCACTGTTCAAGAGGTGGTGTCCCAAGAAGCCCATACTGAAAATCTGGAGTGAAAATACCAATAAACATCTGGGGCATTAGGGTTTCCAACTGTAATGCCCCACCCCCCTACCCTTTAGAGACTGACAGGTATCAGGCATGTGCCTTTGGGTCGTTGGCCATAATGCTCAGACCATTCCACCCCCACCCCCACCCTGCAACCAGTGACAGGCATCGGGTGTGCCTTGGAGTCTTTGGCCCAAACATTCACCCCATTCTCCTATACTGTACCCATCTCAGCTTATATCATTATGGAACGAGGTGAGCAATACGGCTGAAGACCTCAAGGCACACCGCAATGCCTGTCACTGGCAGCAGGGTGGGGGTAGGGGTGGAATGGTATGAGTATTATGGCTGATGACTCCAAGGCACATGTCATTCAGTGTCTGCTGGGTGTGGGAGAATGGCGTGAGTGTTATGGCCAATGACCTAAAGGGACAGCCCCAATGCCTGTCAGTCTCTGCAGGGTGGGGATGTGGCATAAGGGTTGGAAACCCTAATGCCTCATTAAGGAAGTAAACCAGGGAAAGACGTTTGATGTCACCTACCTTGATTTCAGCAAAGCCTTTGACAACATCCAACATAAAAGACTGAGTAACAAGATGAGTAGTCTGGCAATGGGGAACAAGCTGATAAACTGGGTTAGAAACTGACTGAAGGACACGAGGCAGAGGGTGGTGGTAATGGGATCCAATTTGAGGAGAGGGGGTGACCAGCAGAGTACCTCAGGAATAAGTCCTGGGACCAGTCCTGTTCAATGTCTTCATTACAGACATTGTGGAAGGGCTGCTAGAAGGAAAGGTTTATCTGCCTGTCTGCAGATGACACCAACATCTGTAACAGAGTGAATACTCCAGAAGGGGTGGAGAAAATGAGCAGGGACATGGAGAGGCTTGAAAAATGATCTGAGGAGTGGCAACTGAGGTTCAATGCAAAGAAGCCCAAATAATGGACCTGAGAAGAAGGAAACCTGGAGAGAATTTCAGGATGGGGTGGGGGTGCTGATGATCACCAAGGAAGAAAGAGACCTAGGAGTTATCAGTTCTGATCACCTAAAGGTGTCAATGCAGAGCACAAATATTGTAAGGATGGCCAGTGGCATGCTAGGGTGCATAGGCAGGGGTATCTTTTGCAGAAGGCAGGAGGTGGCAATGCCATTGTATAATGCACTAGCGTGGCCTCACCTACAGTAATGTGTGCAATTCTGGAGGCCGCAAATATACAAGGCCATTGACAGTATGGAGGCAATCCACTGAAAGGTAACCAAGATGGTACATGGCTTGCAACACAGAACATATCAGGTGAGATTAAAATTACCTCAATATGTACTTACTGGAGGAAAGGATGGAATGGGGGAACATGAGAGATATGTTCAAGTACCTCAAGGGCATAAACAATGTGCAGAGGTGGACATCTTTCAATACATCAAATGTTCGGCATTGACAAATGCTTGTTTTTTATCCTTAAAAAAAAGAAAATCGTCTATCATTGTCCGCTGTGTAACCCCCCCTCCCCTAAACTGGGGCTGGCAATGTAGCCTAGAGGTTAGAGGAATGAGGTGTGAACAAGCTTGGTATATCCAGCAGCCCAGACCTGAGTTTGATTCTCACAACCTCCACTTGCATACTGTGTGACTCTGAGTAAGTCACTTAACTGCTCAGTGCTCCCAGGTCACCCCTGAAAACAGGCACTTGAGCCTAGTGGGCTTACCCGGTTACCAAAGACTAAAATAAAATAATAAAAAAATAAAAATAAACAGTATATAGACACTGGGGGTGCCAAATCCCCCAGTGTCCTCATCTGTCCATCCATTGTTTTCCACTGTGTAAACCACCCCCGAACAATATGCAGACACTAGGGGTGCCCAATCTCCTAGTGTCATCTGTCCATCCTTTGTTGTCCACAGTGTAACCCCCCCAACTGTATACAGACACTGGGGGTGCCCAGTCCCCCAGTGTCATCATCTGTTCAGCAAACTCCCTGTAAAAAAGAAAACCATCCATAGTTTTCAGTTCTGCCGTTACCCAACTCCCTATCCTCCCACTCAGGACCCACCCCCTGTACCCCATACGTACCCACCAGAGGTCCGTCGCCGTAATCTACCTTGGACTGCAGGCACATCTTCGCTCTTCAAAGCCCAACCACAAACTGAGGTAAGCGCTTCAATGTATTTCAACGGGGTTTTCAGTATCAATGTATTTCAATAGGATTTTCAACTTGGTGGCATAAATTGGCCATTTTTAAATATTAAATATAAATCCCCAAATTTTCAATATATGTTTTTTGGGACCCCACTTCACAATAAACTTCACTGAAGCAAATTTCAAGCATCTCCTTCCGTGACACCTGTGCACACAATGAACATTCGGCATTGACAAATGCTTGTTTTTTCATTGACTGTGTGCAAGACTGTAATCACATTTCAGTCCCAGAAATTGAATACTGTATGTGATTGTGTATCTTTTATTTTATATGCAACCACTCAAAACTGTAAGTTTATATTTGAAGTGAGTTTATAGTATTTGAATTTCTTTCAGAATTTTAAGACTTTCTTTTCTCAAACTGAAAAATGATAAAGGTTTAAAACATGAAACTCTTGGGTTCTTTACTTTGATATTGAAAAAGGGTAGCAGCACTGCTGTGTTTGAGAAAAAATAATATGAAACATTGGAAATATATAATTATTTAAAATCCTATTGTAATCGTATACCTTTAGCTTTTTAGACAACCACTCAAAATTATCACACTGTATACAGTGTATTTGAAGTGTGGTAACAGTATTCACACTTCTCACTCAATTTAAAGACTTTTTATGCTCACAAGAAATGGAACCAATTTAAAGGCTTTTTTTGCTCATAGAAAATGGAACTATGGTAAAGATTTGAAATGTGAAACTTTCAGTTGCTTTAGATGATGACACAAATGTAATGTTGCTGGAATTTTTAGAATAAAGAACTTAAAAATTAGAAAGTTCTCAATATTTACATTTTTATTGTGGTCATATATTTTTCATTCTAATGAAGGCAATGCTGTTGTCTCACAGTGTCATCTTGGGCTGACAAATGCTCCCCCATGCAGTTTTAACAATGCCACCCTGCTGGTTAGGCTATAGGGGATTGTGAAGGCAACTTCCAGAGGACATCATTTCCATGGGGTTTAGTCCCCCAAAATTAGTAGGGCCACTCAAGCACTAAAACTCCTGTCAGTGCACCAACCGCAATTTTGTTAACATCTGCCAACACCATGCTAGGATGACACAAGTTTCCCATTTCCCTTGGTTACTAAACCAGTTCTTGACTATACATTCCTAGCATGGTAGTCCAGCCTATCTGTCATTAATGCAGTTAGACTTGAGGAAATAATGTAAAATAGTACAGTGGGATGCACCCTATCAAAAGTTCATTCTTGAATGAGTTCTTGAGATATTTGGAAGAAGCATGCAGATAGATGTAGAAATCTTTCTGATTATGTGATCATACCTGATCATAAAAAAAAAAAAAAGTATACATAGTAGTCTTATTAAAAGGTTTATGACATTTTCTTCTCCCATGGATAGTACAAAAATGTGCATACTGTACATAAGAATAATAGGAGAAACTGCAGCAAATGTGCTTTAGATGGCAATCTAAATGAGATGAGATGAGATGAGCAGTGTCAGTGGCTCAGTAGAGATAAGATGAGCAGTGTCAGTGGCTCAGTAGATAGCACACTTGCCTCTGAGACTGGAAGATCAGAAGGCTGTGGGTTCAGTTCCCACATCTGGCACTTGGGTTAATATCCCAGTACTGACACTGTATGGCAGCATGAGAGGGGGTGATGCACTTCTGAGATGCCATCTTTTGGATGAGATGTTAAACTGAGGTCCAATCTGCCTGGATTAGTGGTAGTTCAGGTGGATGTTAAAGATCCCATGGCACTTCTTGAAAAGAGTAGGGGAATTTTCCCAGTGTCCTGGCCAAATTTCCCTCATTCACTAAAAATATCACCAACAGCTTAATGTGGTTCAATTTCAGTTGCTTACCATCTGTACCCCCCCACCCCCGCGGTCGCCCCTGAAAAAGGGACTTCTAGGCCCAGTGGGCTTACCGGGTCAACAAAATTCAACAAACAATTTATGTTCCTGAATCAAAAAGAATAAGGTCTGTGGTCTAAATTCTCTAATCATTTTATTGTTGCTATTAGATATTGTATTTCTAAATGAAGGTTTTGCACTTTTGCACATAATTTGGTTGATTACTTCATCAGCGAAGTTTGAATTAATTGAATGCATTTGGAATATGATTCTCTTAAATTTACAGTATGTATTCTTTTCCATGCTCTCCCTCTGTCTGAGAAGTGTGTTGTTGTCTTATAATTACTGGTGACCTGATTTATCAACCAGATTACCATTCTCTTGAAACGTCATAACAACCGGATTTCATGTCATTATGCTTCCAAAAGCCATAATAACCTGAAATCTGGTTATCATGGTATTCCAAACAACTTTCACTTTCCCCAGTGATTGCAGCGTGACCGAGCGGTGTTCGGTATTTTAAACAATATTGTAGACATTTTCCAGAAACAGCACCATTTAGTATAAAAAAAGGTTCAAGGTTTGTTTCTGTACCTTAGTTTTCTTAGCTGGCTGAGAAAGAAGCTGCCGAGAATAGAGCGAGGAGAGTGAGTTACTCGGCAGCTTCAGAAGACTTCACACAAGCAGTAGCGAGCATTGCTATGCTTGCATCGAGTCTTCTGAAGCCGCCGAGTCACTTGCTGTCCTTGCTGTATGCTTGACAGCTTCATTCTCAGCAAACTGGGAAAAATAATGTACAGAAACAAACCGTACATGTTTTTTATACTAAACAGTGCTGTTTCTGGGAAATGTGTTCACTATTGTTTAGGACTCCGAATACCGCTTGCTCACGTTACAGTCACCGTGAAAAGTGTAGGCAACTAAAACTCAGATAAATCAGGTCACCAGCAATTATAAAAAATAAAGAATATGCAATTGTGTATTGATGGATTTATTTTGCACACCCTTGATGTGTGATGACCACATAAATCTCTTGAGTTTCACTCAGAGGTTTATGGGTTATCACACACCTCCAGAGTGCAAACAAAATCTATAATACACACTTGCCTATTCATTATTCTCTATGTAATTTTTTTTAATTATGATTGCTTGTGCATGTGCAAGAAACATTTTGTTACAATGAACAGCACTTCAGATGTGTGTCACTGTCATGTCCAATGCAGGTCAAGCTGCACTAGGCTTGTCAGTGACAGACCAATGAACAGGCAGGCTGAGTATGACACTAGTCACTATTTGTTGGGTGGAAACTTTGTGTAGTTGAAAGGACCGAAGTGCTCCTATGAGAGAGTGCTTCATTTGCCTGAAGCTGATTGATATTGGCTGAGCAGCTCTGTGATGTTTTGGTGTCATGCTGTGTCTTTTTTCTGTGTGTTTCACAGGGCCTGTTGCAAGCTGTTTCTGCTGCAACACACCAGGACAGGCACACGTTGGACTTGATGTTCTCACTGAGGCTTGAGATAAATGATCTCAAGATTGATTGGGTGGCATGGTCTGATTACTGCAAGGTGCAGTTCACGTTCGGGGCACCCACTGGATGCCCTCCCCCTACAGAGATGATGAGCTGCATCCTTTGCGGGGATTAACCCCAGAGGGCTTTTTGGTGACAGCCGAACTATCTAGTGTGGGTAATGTTTGCTTCAAAGGCATTGGTGCTGTGGTGGGCTCCTATAATAGGGTACTATCCAACACCATTAAATCCTTAGCACCTGTCCATGTATGACTCAAATCTTCCTACCTGAGGTTGCCATGGTTTGATTGTGACCTCAGGCAGTTGAAGAGAAAGGGTCAGAGATTAGAGCACTGTTGGATGAAGTCCAGCCTGGAGGAGGACAAACTGGCCCTGTGAATACATTATAATACATACCAGGGGGCAATCAACTGTAAGAATGCAAAGTTCCTGTCCAAGGAGATTGCTGCCGGGAAGAACCAGCTAGCTGTACGTTCTTGGACTGTCAACAGGCTACTTCATCTGGCCTGTCTACAGCCAAAGAAGGTTTTTTCTAATGCTGAATGCGAAGAGTTTGCTCAGTTCTTCTCGGACAGGTTGTCTGGTATCCAGCAGAGAGTTCCTCCAGTCACCCAGTTCACTGCTGGTAGTGGTTGCCGAAGTGTTCTGAGTGCATGCTGCCTGGTTGGGGGGAGTTTAGACCCGTGGAGGTAAGTGAGGTAATTAAGGTGGTGACCAATCTGAAGCACATCTTCTGTGAACTGGACCCGGTGCTGACGCATTTCTTGATGAGATACATCGATGCCGTTGGCCCAGTATTTCCCCTGATTGTCCGGTGTTCTTTGTTTGAGGAGGTATTCCCGATGCCTTGAAGGAGGCATTGGTGAGACCACTCCTTAAGAAACCATCTTTGGACCTGGGGGTTAGGGCAAATTACCGTCCCATCTCCAACGTCCCTTTTTTGGCAAAGGTTGTGGAGAAGGTTGAGGTGCTTCAGTTGGAGGAGCACCTTGTGCTCCACAACTTATATGAACCTTTCCAGTTGGGGTTTTGCATGAGACATAGCACAGAAACCACACTTGTTTGGGTGCAGAATGATGTCTTCATGGCTAGAGATCGAGGTGAAAGGACAATTCTTGTTCTCGATCTCTCTTCAGCATTTGACACTGTGGACCATTGTGTGTTACTTAACCACCTTAGGGAACTCTGCAGACTCATCGGCACCGTCATCTGCTGGTTTGAGTCATTTTTAACCAACAGGAGACAACGGATTGTGATGGGGAATTTCTCCTCCACCTCTAGCCCCCTATGTCATGGTTCAGTCTTAGCCCCTATGTTGTTTGCAGTGTACATGCTGCCCCTGGGAGGGATCATTAGGAAGTATGGCTAGGGCTTTCATTGCCATGCCGATGATAGCCAGCTGTACTTATCCTTTGCCCCAGGAACATCTAACATGGCAGACATGCTTAACTGCTGCCTTGTTGAGATCAATGACTGGATGGCCTCTAGCTGGTTGCGACTGAACCCTGATAAGATGGAGGCATTGGTGGTGGAGTCAAACAGAGTGTGGGATAGGATGGCCTCTGGATTAGAGACTGGACTTGTTCTGGGATCTGTTCCATTGAAGGCCTCCTCTAAGGTACAAAATCTTGATATAATTTTGGACAGGGGTTTGATGATGGAAGCGCAGGTGTCTGCCACTGTTTTTTCCATCTTAGAAATTTTGCCAGGATAAAGCCCCTTGTGCCACCTCTGGACCTCCCCACTTTGATAAATGCCTTAGTTACATCAAGGCTTGACTACTGTAATGCACTCTATCACAGGGTCATGGGAGGATCTCTTCACAGACTGCAGCTGGTGCAGAACGCAGCCACTTGGTTACTTACTGGGCAGCCTAAATTTTGCCATATTACACCAGTATTGCATGATCTGCACTGGCTGCTGTTCAAGTGGAGGATCTTCTTTAAGGTGGGTATTCTCACCTATAAGGCCCTACATGGCCAGAGCCCTGGTTACCTGTTAGACCTTCTTGTACCAGCTCTCTCAGTCCACCCCCCCTCCGCTTCTTCTATGGGGGTCCCCTGGCAATTCCCAGGACGAGGTTAAAAATGGCTGGTGACAGGGCCTTGAGTGTTGCTGCCCCCGTCCTGTGGAATTTGCTACCCTTTGGGGTTAGGGAGGTCCCAACCTTGGAGGTATTCAAGGCCCACCTTAAGGCCCTCCTATTTGCCCAGGCTTTTCCCAACTCAGTTTTTAGTCTACTGGGATAGACATAGTTCTGGGCAACCCTATTTTTAGTGATGCATTTTATTTTGTGGATTTGTCTGTTTAAATGTTCTTTTTTCTTAAGATGTATGGATTTATTTATGTTTATTTATGTATTTGATTTTGTATGGTGCCCAGAGCCTCTGGGATTGGGTGTCTTTTAAATAATCATTGACTTGCCTGTTGTAAAGACACAATCTGACAAGCATTGCGGGGTTTCAGATGCAAAACTTCTCAAAATATTATGTTCCACATATGTGTTCAGCAAATATACCCAACATCAAATATTTCCCATTAGAAATAAACAATAAAAGCCAAAATGCATTAAAATACTGTTTCCTTCAAAAGTGACATGCCCATAGTAGCCTTTTGCTCTCCACAGTCTGCAAATGAAGATGCAGGGTACAGTTCATTATAGACAGGCTTAACAGCACACAATCTTGCACAGCTCTACAATCCTGATAGAATAATCCATCAGATTCCAAGTCTGCATAAATTTAAACATACAAGGCGCTGCATCTTCATCCTTCACACTCCAAGTTAAGTAATAATTTAATCAGACCGAGCATCAGTGCCTTCATGTGTTCTCTCCATACAGGCCATTTTTATTCAGTGACTTTTTGCAAAGTGGTAAGTTGGCACAACATCTGGTATGTGACTACTTTTCAACATTTAAGTGCTAGTTTTTGTTTGATCCCACAAGTGGATGTGGTGGATTTTGAACTCTGACACCATGCTAACTTGCAACATAGAGCATTTTTGTGACTGGAACTGTTTTGTCAGTTTGGCAGGTTTTCGTATCTCCTTCTACTTGTTCACCCCCGATGTGCTAATTTTTCCATCATCAGCACAGACCATAGACCCTGACATGCAAAAATTACTTTTTTTCTGTGCACTATGAGACTGAGGTTCACACTGCCTATCATCCCTGTTACCACGCCACATTGCCATACAGGATCAGGAGCCATAAACGTGGATCTAAAAGAGCTTTTCAATGAAATAAAAACATCTTCCACAACAGAAGTGCCACAATTTGGAGGGCAAGTTATTCTTATGCAGAACATGCCAAAAGCACATCTCAGTAACAGAATGTCAGCCAACACTCCAGCAACCCCAAGGCCTGCTTTACCAGCTATGATTAAACCCATTCTAACAGTGAAAGAAAATGTCTTTGCAACAAGGAGATCTCAGATAAGCCAATTCCAACAGGTCAGTGTACAGCCTGTGTTGATCTGAAGTTTTCCAGCACTCTGCATTGCTTACTCCTTACTGTAGAGCTTCAGATGATTTGGACAGCTTTAGATGTCCATGGTTTTCCCCTTTTTGTTTGAATGCTGGTCACTCGCCTGTTTGTTTTATTGGGCACATACCTTCATGCCACCTGGACAGACTGAGACAGAAAACGAGCTTTGGAGAAAATGGCCAGAGCCATGTATTTATTTATTAGCCAATTATTCAATCAGTACATCAAAACTAATCATCTCAATCAGCTTGACCTGATTCAAGATCTTGTCTGATCCCCTGTCTACAGGGGGCCACCTGCCAATCAGCAAACTCCAAGAAGGCACATACTCTGGGGCATGAGGGATGGCTCTCTGGACTGGCTGTGAACATGTTCTCGCTCGTCAGAAGACAGCACCTTGCTGCAAGTGTGCACTCGAAGAGGCTGCATTCCTGACTGTCCCCCTTTAATTGGAGGAAACTACAGCTGTCCGGCACCAACCTCCTGTCAGCCTCAGGGAATCTGGCAGCATGAAACTCATGCTCCCATGTTACCTCTTCTGCACAGATCTTCCAAGACTACAGAGCCACCCACCATCACTTACATGACTGCAACATCCTATACTAACCTACCTATTACTTGTCCCCCCCCCCTTTGCTGGAGAAGGCAATAAAATTAGAAAACCCCGTGGGGGAAAAAAACAGGAAATCCCTTCTTAACCCCTAAGATGATCTCAATTTCTAGGACAGCAACTTCTGTACACCCCCCACAAGATCCCCCCTCTGTTTTTACGAGAGTGAGGTTCAGATGGGTTAAAACCAGGAGGCAGGAAAATTGAGACCAAATCTCTCCTCTGCAGCCCTTCTTATGCACTTTTTTCCTCTCCTCATCTCAACCCTCCTTCTCCTTGGGAACCTCTCACTTGCCTGCCCCTCCTGCCCCTAAGTGGCAACTACCTCCCCTATATGCCCACCCAGGTGTCACTCAGTACCTGCCCTCAGACAAAGCCCCACCTCCAGTGATACCTTATAGACTCCTTTATTGTCTTATAGGGCACATACCTTAGTTCCACCTGGACAGAATGAGACAGACCAGAAGCTTTGGAGAAAATAGCCAGGGCCATATATTTATTTATTAGCCAATTATTCAATCAGCACATCAAAACTCAAAATGATGTGCGCAGCCAGGTAGTCTTGGATGATCATCTCAATCGGCTTCATCTGATCCAAAACCTTGGCCGAACCCCCCCCCCCCAACAGGGGGCCACCTGCCAATCAGCAAACCCCATGAGGGCACTGGCTCGGGGGCATGATGGATGGCTCTCTGGACCGGCTGCAAATGTTTCCATCAGGCACCGACCTCCTGTCAGCCTAAGGGAATCTGGCTGAATAAGACTCATGATCCCCTGTTACTCCATCTGCACAAACCTTCCAAGACTACCGAGCCACCACAGGGTGAGCTTCCTGACCTGCCCCCCCCAACAAGCTCATCATGCAATCACATTCTCCACTGCTCTTTGTATGTCTTCTATAAACATATCTAACTCTGTCTCTGACAAGTGAACTCCATCCTTACCATACAGTTCCTTCTTCTTACTCCCAGTCTCAGGGTGCCTCACTATGGCCCCCCCAATACTGTTCATAAATGGTGCATAGTTGCATTGTGGAGCCTGCACACCTTCTAGATTGCCCAGGGGTTGGGGACATACTGCCATTGCTGACACTGGATAATGCCAGACCATATAATGCGTACTTGCTGACACTGTTCTTTTAACAACACCAAGTCACGTTTAACATTCCGCTGCAAAATCCAATGATTTTACAGCCCCTAGGTTGTTTCCTCCCAGGCGAATCACCAGAACTTCCAGAGGGGCCTGCCACTGGGCTTCTGCAACCAACCTTGGCCACAGCTCACACCATCTTATGCCCCACTGCCCCATCCATTGAACCTCCACTCTCCTGGGGTCCAGAATCAGGTTCTTGCCACCACAGCGCTGCCTCACCCGGATGGCAGTCCAATGTATTAACGAATGTCCACATATCCAAATCTGCGCTCTTTGAAATCCATCACTTGTCAATACATAACAAAATGTTATTGCATCTAAGGTCTGACATAACTTTCAAAGGCCTGTGACCTCCACTGGCCTAGGGCCTGAATCTGCACGTCAGCATGCAATGCTGACCTAATCCTAAATGAGTGGGTATTAAATTGCCATACATTCTGCCCCTGCTACAGCAAAGCCTTCTGTGGAACATGCCAGTACTGATACACTGTTACCAGGGTCCTGTCCTCATGTCTAAGAAAGGCCACCCCATATGTTGACCACCTGGTTATATAATCCTGTAACCATGCCTGAATATCCCACTTCACTCCCAGGGGAGCTCTCATGCTACACCAGCAACCCTGAATGCTCTGATCCATCTTACTCTTCCTTAATTGGACAAAGACCCCAGCCATGGTCACTGTCATGTTTTTGTCTCCCAGTGCCAGATGCCGATGTGCCATCTTGCTTGGTTGTATCAACTATGACACACAAAATGCCCCACAAAAAGCCATCAAATAAGCTGTCTTGAACAGGCACGTCTTCCCTGCTGACGAACAGACCCTTGGGAGTTTGTCTCATATTTGCTTGAACAGTATGGGTCTGATTGGTTGGTGGCAGTTTGGTCTCTTTGGGACTGACTGTGCCCATCCTTGCAACATCTTGTGGAGGGGAGGAAAGTCCCTTGTAGTATCTGTGTACCCCCTGAGCTTCTGAAACAATTCTGTACCTGTCAGATGTTGCTCTACCATGGCCTGTGTAGCCCCCCTCTCCCTTTTTGTGCAGCACATATGTGCATAACTGGTCCAGTGGGACAGGCCACACCTTTAACCAGCCTTGTGCATACTGTACACCTAGGAAACTATCCAACCCCCTCTGATATGCCACCTGTGTCTTGTGTGCTTGTGCGTTCATGATCAATTCCCCTGGCTTCAGAATTACCAGAGCCCAAAGGTATGCTGGGACTTCCTGGGGATGTCCTTCTGCTCCCTGTGCCAATTCTCGGAACGTCCATCACTGTGAACAAGAAAGAGCATCAGCAATACCATTATCAACTCCTGGGACATGCACTGCTTTGAACTGGATAGAATCATAGAAACATAGAATCTGACGGCAAATAAGGACCGCTTGGCCCACCTAGTCTTCCCATTGTCATTGCCCATTGGATATTTAGCAAGAAACACTTGAGCACAAATACCCTCATGAGATTGCCCATGGGGCCCTTACCCCCAACTGCCTATTTATGGCATAGAGTACACCAGTATTGTCTGACCAAAATGTGATTGACTTATCCCTTAAATGCTCACCCCACACCACCAAAGCCACCACTATTGGAAAGAATTCCAATACTGTGATCTATTTTAACACCCCTAATGCCTTCCAGGCCTCGGGCCATTGGACAACAGACCATTTTCCTTGGAAATATGCCATGAAGCCCAATCCTCCTGAGGTGTTCATAAAGAGCTCCAGCTCCAGTCACCGGGATTGGCCAGATGGCTACTTCATTGTAGCAACCTAAGAATGCTTGTCAAATACTCAAGCCATCCCTGATCGCTTCAGTCACCTGTATCCTGTGGTGTGGTTTAGAACATTCAGCACCTACCTGGTCAACTGTCTCATAAACATCCTCCTCTTTGGCAATACATGACAAGCAAAATTCAAGTGACTTATCGGCTGTTGCTATTCCAACAAAGTGACCTTGTGTGCCTTGGCAACTTTCTCCATAAGTACCTGAAGAGCTGCCAGCTTATCTCGTGGTAACCAAAATATCTGTGCAACCAAATCAGCTTTGTATGCCTAGAAACAACAACTGTGTGCCTGGCCCCTGTTTTTTCCTGAACCAAAGGTACACCCAGCTCTGCATATACCCCATGGAATACCCCTATAAGCAGAGCACAGTGCTGCATCCCAGCCTTACCCACAAACAAAAAATTGTCTAAATAATTCACCAGCTTTGCACATTGTGCCTTTTGAGCTGTTATGCAATGCAAAAATGTGCTAAACTGTTCAAAGACATCACACGCCAAGGCACAACCCATTGGCATGAAGTTATCAATATAGTACTGGCCCTTGAATTTCATTCCCAACAATTTTGTCTGCCGGGTGGATAGACTATATTTGAAAGGTAGCCTCAGTGTCAGTCTTTCCCAAAATGGTGCCCTGTCCCACTTTTCAGACCACCTCCAACACCTTATCAAATTATGCAAATGACATAGATGTATGTGCTGGGTAGATGTAATGATTAACCAAGCCTCCCTCTGGATAGGATAGGTGATTAATCATCTGGAATTACCCCAGCACTTTCTTGGGGACCAACCCAACTGGGGATACCCTAAGCTGAGGGCTTGGGGGTGCTGTGAAGGGGCCAATGATCTTGCCGACCTCTACCTCTTTTTGGAGCTTTTTCCACACTACCTCTGGTTGCTCCTTGACTGATTTCAGGTTGTCTGCCTCATATGCCCTGTGGGGTCCTTCATATGGAATACAAAACCCAAACCTAAACCCATCAGCCAAGAAGTGAGTGGCCTCTTTATCCAGACACTTGACCAGCCACTTCTCAAGATGCTTCCCCCCTACAGGTGTTGGAATATTTGGTGCATCCCTTCCAAAAAAGGTCAAAAACTCCCTGTCATTTGAAAGTGGGGGAGAATTTCCCATCTTTTTAATGCATTGCTGGAAAGGGTGCTGTCTGACACAGGCCATCTATTTGTGCTTATATCTGCTTTGCATGATCCCTGATTGTAATTAAAACAGCACCCCCCCATTACTGTTTTCTTGAAGCTCTCTCTTTTTGGTGAGGTGGGCCATTGGACTGGAAGGCCACTATCCATATACTGGACCCCTTCCCATGTCTATGGTCCACAGTAAAGGCAGGTCCAACATGGCCCAAGACCTCCCAGCATCATTTTGCTTTCTCCTCCCTGGTTTGCTCAAGGGTATCATCAGGATCTTGCTAAAGTATACCCATAGCCCTTCAGCTTTCGCCAGGCTGCCCTGGGTCAGCATGCCTGCATATATAGCAAAACCTGCTGCCCAGTTTTTCCAAGTTCAATGAACCATCACCTTGCATTTCTTCTCCACCTCATCATCCTTCTCTTTTTTGTCTTTTTCCTCTTCTGGCTCTTTTAGAAAGTTGAGGATCGAGAATACATCCACATACTCCCCATTTATAAACTGCTGCCTTACCTTATCCAGTAAGTGTGACCCCACTGGTTCTCCCAGTAACACAAAACTCACGTGCCCTTGTTGCACCAAATCTTGCTGTGGCACTTGATTCACCACCTTGCTTCTGATGCCTGGAGTCCCTCCAGTTGCTTGGGCTGGGTGCCCCGTACCTGCTAGAGCTTGCTCCTTCACAGGGAACAAGGCTAACAAATGGTTGAGCTTCTGCTCCAATGCTGTCTGTACTGTGAGGTAAGGCATTGTTTGTTGTCCCACCTCAGTTTGCCCAGGCAAAGCCAGGATGTAGGGACTTGTCATAGGCTTCATCTGTAGCTGCCTAACCTGGCCTGCAATCATCTGTTGTTGCATTTGTGCTAATGCCCCAGGCAGTGAAACTGGCACCTGGGCCAAGACCAACTGCCCCGGTGCTCAGACCTCTGGCACACCCAAACTTCAAGGTGCTGGGCTGGGGTTCACCCTTACTGGATCACTGAGATGAGGCTTGGCTCTTCATATTCCTCTGGCCTCCTTGGTAATTGCCTCCCTGGCTCTGTCTGCTCTGCGGGCCCCCTCCACTTTCTCGGCTGCCTTTGTTTTGTCACAAGAGGATCTTGACATTCTTGACAGATCAGGGCCCACAACTCATCTGTGGAGAGCTTGTCTATGTCTGGCATACCTGGTTGCATCTCTGGGATCACCACCCCTTGCTTGCTGTTATAGCACTGGGCCTTTTTGTGTGCAGGTGGCTGTTCCAGGTCCAGGAAAGGCACTGGTGCCCCTTTCTTGGGTTCCTTTCCCAGATCCACTTTCTTGTCTTGTGGAGGTACCAGATCAACAGGCTGTGGCTGGATATCTGGGTCTGAGACAGGACCCACTGGGTCACTTGGCTGTGACTGGGGCACCTGCCCAGATAGGCCTGTCACCTCCTCCTCACCTTGCCCCTGAAACAGCACATCCCACCACATCTTGACTTTCCTCCAAACAAGAGCGGCCAATCATTCTTCGAAATCCATTGTTCTATGTCCTTGTCTTTCTTACTTCTGCTGTGGGAAACACAACCCCACCACCATCAGGCAACCCTTGCTGTCGTTTTAGCCCCTGCTGCCACCACAACAATGGGTCTACTGACTGGAGGTATTCCCTTATCACTTCGAGCAACACTGAAATTTTTTTTTAAATATATACCAGCCACAGAGCCAGTTGCTACCCTTGTCAGCTCACTTATACTGTAATCCCTGAATAACCCACTGTAATAGCATTAACCAAACAGAGCCTCGCCACATCGAGGTCTATGCTACGGCCAGTGTTATTTCTTAAGACCATATTTATTTAACAAAACAAATGTTTTCTTTTTTTAAATCAGAGGCCGTATATAGCAGATAACTTTATTAATTAAGAATCTGTCACTATGCTCCATGCAGTTCACTTTGCAGAATTGGCATTGCTGTGTTCCTTCCACTAGGGGACCTCCTTTGACTAAATGTTGAGCCTACCCAACTCCACTCTTGCTCTGTACAACTTTAAACTACTTATGCAGCCCCAATTCCTGTGATTCCAAAATAGAGGTTCCCTCTGGGAATTGATCCAGAAGCAAATGGTTTGTTACCTTTAATTGGACCAACATAGATGTTGAAAAAAAAAGTCTAAGCTTTTGGACCAACCAAGTCCTTCCTCAGAGACTTATGACAATTGTTCAGAGAGTCACAATCTATTAACACCCAGATCATCTGGGAATTGAGCCTCCAACCTTTTGGCTATAAGGCCAAGACACAACCCTTGTACCACCAGAGGCACTGATGCACACAGCCTTCTGTTTTAACTGAGATGTTATTTCTGCTGTGTCCTAGTTACCATGCAGCTAGATGCATTCCCCTTTCAAATTATCTTACTCATATTTACCCCTCCCTCCCACTATGGATGGGGTGTTTGTCCACATTCTACACCAGTAATGTGAGTAACTCAAGAACAACAAACTTTGTGAACATGAAAGCAGGCATTTATCCCCACAATATTTTGAAACAAATGTAAGGCTGTCCAAGTTGGATGGTCAGTTGGCACTGTGTGGGAGTGGTACACTTTTATTTGTTACACATGATTGTATTTTTATTGAGACAATACCCCTATAGATCAGTAGAAGGAGAAACACAAGCACAAATAACATATACAAAGAACAACAGCACTTACAAATTATATTTGGATTAAAAGTTAAGAGATTTGCTACACCATGTGTTACCAATAAAGAAAATCAACCCTGTATAATCGGCTGGAGTTCACACCACAGCGGACCTGTTCTTTCTGCAGACTCAGTGGTGGGGGAGAGGGGTGTGAGGAAGTGACCACACCACATGGTCTCAGCATTCCATTGTTCCTGCCGAAACAACCGACAACCCTGCTGCACACACCATCCCCATGGGCTTGCCCTGGTTCCCCTTCCTCCCCAAGTAAACTTCTGTTGGGCAACCACAACAACAGGCAGCCCAGGCCTCAGTAACTCCTCCCTTTAGGCAGCAGGACCAATATGAACCAGCACCATTGGACCAGAATGGTTCATGTATCACTGCTCATGGCTGCCCCCCCCCCCCCATTTTGTATCTCCGGTAACAGCCTACACTACTTAATTTACTATTTCTCTCTCTCTCTCGCTCTCTCTCTCTCTCTCTCTATATATATATATATATATATATATGTGTGTGTGTGTGTGTGTGTGTGTGTGAGTATATGTATATATATATATATATATATATATACATACAGTGTATATATATTTGTACTGGCATCTTTGTCCCTAATGCTCACCCAAATCCACTGGAAAATTAGCTGGGCAGGCACAGCATCGGAGAATGGGGTGATTCCTAACTGATGCATTAACATAGTTTTTTGCAATTATTTCCTTTCTTTTTGAGATAGTGTAATAGTAACTTTATTTTAAGGTGGCCCTTCTCTCCCATCGCTCCACAAATGCACATATGTTTCTAGCTGTGGAAGCGTCTTTACATTAAGGATCACAGGGTCCTTTGGACTCTGCACTCCCATCCCTCCATAGATGAGTACTGTATATGTATCAAGTTGCAGAAACACAGGAACCTCCAGCTCCTGCATTTCCAAGTACAAAATTACCATCAGGTGTAGCAAAATTGCAAGAAATAGTCATGACTCTGCCATCTTAAATAATTTCCACCCCAAGTGTTCAACATAACCTTCTTATTACCTCACTGCATGTACCCAGCACAAAGAATGTTCATATCCCCAATAAGACATAATTCTGGACAACCGCAACACCATTCTTCACCACAGTTGTGAAACCACATTTTGGCCAGGATTTGAAAAATGACAGCTGTGGCATTCATGATGTGGGGTACTAAGAAGACTACATTGAAACACGGGGTGAAAATATTGCAGATTTCTAAAGTTACAAGTGTGTGTTGCGAGACTGAAATGAATGCCCATAACACTGCAATTTTTTGAAAATGTGACCCCAGATTTTCAACATGCCTTTTTCAGGCCCCCTCCTCATGAACACTGGTACTGTCATTTCATTACTTGGTCCCAAAAGGTGATTTTGTGCAGTAACCATGCCATTCTGCTCCACAGGTGTGAAAACATGTTTTGGGCAGGATTTCTGAGATGACAGTTGTACTGGTCATGAGGTGGTATGACAAAATGGCTATGCTGACAGTTTGGAGCGAAAATATTAAAATGTCCAAAGTCACATGCATGCATAGCAACATTTCAATGATCGCACATAACTCGGGTGTTTTTTTTGTATTTTTGCACCAAATTTTCAATATGTGCTTTTTGGGATCCCACCTCATGAGCACTGGCACTGTCATTTTGTTAATTGGTACAGAAAGCTGATTCCACGCAGTGACTGCAAAAATCACCTTTCAGGACTGTGTAATGAAATGACAGTACCAGTGTTCCTAAGGAGGGGTCCCAAAAAGCCCATGTTCAAAATTTGGTGCAAATATACATAGAAATGGCTAAGATACTAACATATGTTCAAAACACCATCAACAGCCATTATACGGCACTTACCTTGATTCTTCAGTTTGTGGTTTGGCTTTGAAGAGTGCAGATGTGTCCCGGTCCACAGAAGATGACAGCTGCCAACCTCCAAAGGTAAGTATTGGGCAAGGGGTGTGTGTGTAGGTTGGTGAGTTGCTTAGGGGGAGGGTCAGGAAGGGGAAGGGGGACAGTGGAGATGAGAGACTGTTTTCTTTTTTGCAGGATGTAACAATAGGAGAGGAAACAATATTTTGGGACACTGGGGGTGGGCTCCCCAGTGTTTCACTGTACTGGAGGGGTCTGGACAAACTGAGAACACTGGGAGTGGGCTACCCCGTGTCCCACACTGGCGGGGGTGATGGTTCTAGTGCCGACATTGGGACTGGGCACTCTGATGTTGGCAAAAAACATTGCATATTTTAAAATATCAATATTATGGGACACTGGGAGTGGGCTATCCAGTGTCCCACACTAGTGGGGGGGCATCTGGGGACACTGGGAGTGGGCTCTCCAGTGTTCACACTGGCAGGGGGTGAGCTACTATCTGTGATACTGGGAGTGGTCTCCCCAGTGTCCCACACTGGCGGGGAGAGGCATCTACCGCCGACACTGGGATTAGGCCACCCAATGTCAGAAAAAAAAATCCAAATGTGTAAGCAGCCTCGGAAGGTATTTTTTTAATGGATTTGTATTCCTATTTTGTGACTCACTAACTCATGAAAAAGGAATTGGCTTGTGGAAAAGGAAAGGCTCATGAAAAAAGAAGTTAGTGGGTCACAAAAAAGGAATATAAATCTGTTTAAAAATACCCTCCAGCATTGCTTATGCATAAAATAAAAAATCCATGTATGGGGGTCCAGATGAACAAGATACATGTCTTGGTGTATCTTAATAACTTCATTTAAAAAAAAAAATGAAAGCAAGATGGTGTCTCATGACAAAGGAATTTTCTCTCACGAAAAAGGATTTGTATTCTTGCAAAAAAGGAATACTCTCATGAGACTTTATCCTTTTTTGTGAGATCAAATCCTTCATTAAAAAAAAAAGACGTCTATCTTAAAGACTGAAATGATGAGAAAAGTCCCATAGGATATCATGGGAACTAAAAAACGTAATAACTTTGTAACAGATTAATATTATTGCACCAAATTTTCTCTTTCTGCTCTGCTACCAAGGTTCTTTATACACAACAAAAATCAGGCATAAATTCCACACCATCTGGCCGCAAGGCAATAAGAAAAAAAAATGCAAAAAGGGTGTTTTTTCACTTTGTTGCACTATCTGGATCTCAGAATTCACACATCTGACCAGAATGAACCTTGCCACATAAAGAGATCTACCCCACAGGACAGTGCATGCCAAATTTTTTGCAAATACATTGGTTAAAAAGTTATTAAAGTGCAAATTTCAGGTTTAACTTAGCAACTGCTGCTCAACCTTACCAATAGAGGTGCTATCGCGGGTCTAAAATATATATATATATATATATATATATATATATATAATCTCATTATATCCTATGGGACTTCTTCCTGGCCCCTTCAGTTGAAGAACCCTTTGCAGTCTTCCAAAACATTGTTCGAGGTTCCATCAATAAATACTCACCTCTTATAAAAATCCGAACTAATAAGAAAACATGCCCTTCGTTCTCATCGAGCTTGAAAGAAGAGCTGCTCCACAGAGACTTGCTTTCAAAGGAGGCCAGGAAGACCAAACAGCCTAAGGATTGGTCAGCTTTCAGAACTGTCAGAAACTGCTGCACGAGAATGGTTAGGGATGCAAAATCTAGTTACTACTGGTCTGAACTTAACTCTTCCTCTAGCAGTGCAACACATTCTGGAAAACCTTAAAGGAAATCCAAGGCCACAGTTCTGCTATTCCATTCCTGCCAAAACTCTCTACAGGCAACTTGGTTGTTACTGACAAGCAAGAAATCCTAGACTCCTGAATAATCACTTTGCCACTGCAGGCCAAGCATTTGATGACTCCCCCACTTCTAGCCTACGTGCACAACTATTTACTCCTAGCTCAACTTGCCCAGCCCCTGCTCCAACTTCGCCCCCTCCTCATATGACATTCTCCTTCTCCCCATCACAGTAAAGGAAGTTGAGGACCTTCTACTCCATCTGGATTGTAGGAAAAGTACTGGGGCAGACCTGATAGAGCCTTTCTTCCTCAAACTTGGCTACCGTGTTCTGTCACCCACAATCACCCATCTCTTCAACATGTCCCTTTCCAAGGGTTCACGCCCGATCACCTGGAAAACTACCCATGTTTTTCCACTATTTAAATCTGGTAGTACTAGTGATCTTAATAACTACCGCCCCATCTCCTTACTCTCTACCCTCTCTAAGCTTCTTGAAAAAGTGGTTAATACCCAGCTTAGACAGCACATCAATGACTTGGACCTTCTAAACCCTGCTCAGTCTGGTTTCTGATCCCACCATAGTACCACCTCAGTGTTTGCTAAGGTCACAAATGACTGGTTAAGAGCCTTGGATGCAAGAAGTTATATGTGCGCTCTGTTTCTCGACCTTAGCAAAGCCTTCTACATGGTAGACCACTCCTTGTTCCTGGTTGCTCTGCGGAATATTGGCATCAGTGACACGGCCCTAGAGTGATTTTATAACTACCTCTCTGATTGACACCAACAAATCAAGGCTGGGGGGGTATCTCCCCTCCTAAAAACACTCGCTAGAAGATTACTGACAGGGTCCATCCTGGGTTCTCTCTTGTTTGCCATATACATAAATGAACTAGATGCTGGAGTCAAGTCAGCTGACATGCACCTCTTTGTGCATGACACTGTGTTGTATGTAGCCAGACCTACTCTGGAACTTGTGTGTAGTGACCTTCAAATAGAATTGAACCACTTACAGAACAATCTCCTTACTCTAAACATCTGTTAAACACTAAGAAGACAAAGACCATGATCTTCTCCTCTGTAGTAAACTCCCTCTACTCTAGCATAGTGGGGACAACCCCTCAAATCTACACCTTGCTCAGCGAATTGCTAGACTACATAGATTCCTTCAAATATCTGGAGGTGTAGATTGACTCCAATCTTTCCTTCAAAGTCCATGCTGAGGAAGTCTCCAAAAAGCTTAAACAGAGGCTTGTGATTTCCTTCAGAATCAGGCATCTATTAAGGCAGGAGGGGAGAACCAGGTTTATTTATTTATTTATTTATTTATTTATTTATTTATTTATTTATTTATTGAAATCTAGGATTACAAATACCTTTGAGCAGGAAGCTTGTTTGCAAAGGTTCCACATCGAAGGAATGGGGGTATACATACATACAAAGGTCAACATAATAATACATAGTTACACAATAACAAGAAGTAAGAGACTGAGGCTTAGGAAATTCCAGTAATTCAAAATAGGTTGGTTCAAACAACAGTCTTGCCTCTCATCGACTTTGCAGACCTTCTGTATGGGTACTGCTCTAGTGTGGCCTTTGCCAAACTAGACACTCTGTACCACTGGGCACTCAAGTTTATTACTGGTGCCCCCTATGCAACACATCACTGTACCCTCTACAACATTGTAGGTTAGGGCTCCCTTATTCTTAGACAACAAAAGAACACTGTGCTCTGGATCTATAGGGACATCTCTAACAAGCTGCCTCAATATATTAAGGATTGCCTACCTTCTTACATTCCTGACAGCTATCTGCTGAGAAGCCAGACTCGTAACACCCTTTACATACCCAGAGTTAGGATGCACTTTGGTCGGGTGGCAATTAGTCATGCCTTACCAGTCCTCTGGAATACTGCTCAAAATTTACTGCAGCTCATTTCACCTGTACCATTAGCTGCCTTCAAAAATCTTATCCAACAATCATTTATAGAGTCCTGCAACTGCTTCCGGCACTGAATCTCTGACTCCCCCTCCTACCTGTCTGTCACCTATCCCTACTAATGGCATCTTTTCATCCCCATACCCTCCCCTTACCCTTAGACCTACCATGCCGACTAATGTAGCTATGACAATCCTGAAGGTATTACAATTGCCCCCTCACACCCTTCCTAACCTCCTTTCCCTAAACTATCCTTGGTGCATCCTGTGCCCTCAGTGCCCTTGCTTTATAGTCTTCTCCTTGCCCACGTAATGCTTTGCTGGTCTACACCTCATCCAATATAATATCGTACTCTACTGTCTATCAGAGACCTGCCTTGCATAGATCTCGCACACAGCGGTATGCTGACTGCCTTTGGTACCATGCCTGTAAATTATGCTGCCTTCTTCTGTTCTTAGTGTCAAGTCTTACATTGCTATTTGTAAATGATTGTACACCTCTGTGCCAAGACACACCTTTCTCACTTGTAATGACTGTACATAGGCTGCTAATGTTGCTACACCTATGCAAAATTGTTATATTGTGACTTGTTGTTATTGTTGTTTAAACTACCAGGTCCATCTTGTAAATGAGCTCTGCTCAATGGTGTTCCACCTGGCTAAATAAAGATATTGATTGATTGATTGATATATATATATATATATATATATATATATATATATATATATATATATATGGTAGCACGGTAGTGCTACTATAGTTAGGCTTGAGTAGCCCTTTTAAGGTTAAATGGTGAAACTTTGCACCTTAATAACTTTGCCACTGTTCAATGGATTTGCCCGAAATTTGGCAGACATGGGGCATAGCCGTAGATCTTGAGATCTTCCAACCTTCATTCCGGTCAGATCTACAGCTGCGGCACTTTTAAGCGGCATTCGTGCATGCAATTAAGGTTTTTTGAGAATTCTTTGCTTGTGCCTACAGGTCACATGGTTTGTTTGACCAGTTCAAAAACTTCCAGGAATGTGTGGCTGGGGTCCCCAATGTGCCTTTTGGAGATTTCATGAAAAAATATTGAACGGTTCAAAAGTTATTAAAAACCAGTTCCCATTATAAGTCAATAGGAAAAGTTAACAAAAAGTTTGACACTTTCACAAATGCACTTTTTAGCGTCGCAAATGACCCTAGTAGTGTCACAAATCTGCCACTTTTTTCAGTTGGTGATCAGAAAAATGCTTGCCATTTAAAATTGGGACCCTCTAGGAACACAATTCTTTCTGTGTTCACCCAGTCGGACCCTCAGGATGCTAGCCATGTCTTTATTTTAGGGTTAAACACCCCAGAAATATGTTTTTCAAATTTTTGGGAAAAGTAGTGTCACACTTGTGACACCTTCGCACATTTCTGCAAAAGTTTTCGCAAATCATGACACTACTTTTCCAGACTATGGCCAAAATGACAAGTATTCTTTACCATCCTGCTGGAAAAGAACGGTTTGGTCTTTTGGGCTGAAATTTGGAGGGAAGGCAGCCAACATCTCACAGATGTGCCTTTTTGTAGTTTGGTGAGAAAATATTGCAGGGATGCCAAGTTATGGTACTCCAAAGTTGATGTTTTTTTCCTATAGACTAACATGGTGGCATACACCACACCTTTCGGGGCTCGTATCTCAGAAACGGTGCAAGATACGGATTTTTCGTCACACCAATGAGTAGCCCTATGGTCTATGCACTTAACAAAAACTTAGCCAGGAAATTCATGAATCATGTGCGATTTTAATTTTTTTTCTATGTCGTACGGTTCCTGAGATATAAGCAAGTTAGTATTCCAACAGCTCATTTTCTGCTCCGAGGCCCATTATTATGCATACATTCTTTCTACACACTGTGTTTCTCTATGCAGCTGTTGGACAAAACCAGGGTGTGCACTTCCATTACTGTTACAGTTAGCCTTCCCACTTGCATTTCCGTACCCATTTGAGTTACCGTTACCGTGTACGCCACCATGTGTGTTACCCTTAGCGTTCTCATTTGCATACGTGCTTGCGTTTGTGCTAATGTTTCTGTTTCCTTTGGCATTATTTCTACTGTTAACATTACCATTTGTGTTTCCAAATCCTGTACCATGACCGTGCGCATCACAGTTTGTGTTTCCTTATGCGCTTGAGTCTCCTTTTACGTCACTGTTCGCCTTGGTGTCACTGCGTTTCAGTTTCTATTACTGTTTGTTTTTCCATTTACGTTTCTATCACCATGTACGCAACCATTAGCAGTTGCTTTTCCCTAGCGCTTATCATTACCATGTCACAAAACAGCACGTGGTGGGAGCGTGGGGCCCTAAGGGCCCCTAGCCCCCACCACATTCCATTAACTATTTTTACTGCACATTCACAAAAAGAAGGGAAATTAGATGTAAAAAACTCTGTTTTATGCATCAGTTAGGGTTGTACCATGGCGACAAAAGCGAGGAAATTCGATGTTAGGGTTGAAAGCACCTCTTGCACCCCCCCCAGCCTGCCACCCCGACTGCCAATGGGGTGTGCATTGGGGTCGTTGGTTCTAACTCTCACCCCAAAACAAAAACAATTTAAAAGCAAAGAACCTATGTGCAATGATCTAAGTTATGGTTACCTCTAAAGGGCACGTGGCCAGGAAGCCAAGCTTTGTTGGTACATTTGCAGATTGTGTGAGAGGCCTTTGGCACCATGCATTTCTGCTTAAAGTTGAACCAGCATAATATTCTGTGGTGATTTGCATATGCAGCCCATGATGTTTGCATTGTGGGGGCATGTGTGATTTTGTATTTCTTTGAGACTTGTCTTCCTGGCCAGGTGCCCTTTTGAGTAGCCATTGCCTCAGTGCTTGCACACATAGGTTCTTTGTCTTTTAAATTGTTGTTTGTTCTAATTGGGTTGACCACAACATAACCCAGATGGACCATCTTGGGGTAGCTGGTTCATTCCACTGTGGTGTCGAACAGATGAGGCATACTGATGAGTCCTGGTAGGATGAAACACGTGTCTATGTCTTCTGTTGGCACCCTTTGCAGACTGTGTGAGAGGCCTTTCAGCACCATGCATTTCTCCTTAAAGTTGAACCAGCATATTATTCTGTGGTGATTTGCATGTGCAGCCCATGATGCTTTGCATTGTGGGGGCATGTGTGATTTTGTATTTCTTTGAGGCTTGGCTTCCTGGCCAGGTGTCCTTTGAGGTAACCATTGCCTCGGTGCTTGTGCACAGAGGCTCTTTGTCATATATATATATATATATATATATATATATATATGTATTATAGAGGCACGGTAGTGCCACTATTGTTAGGGTTGAGAACCCCATTTAAGGTTAAATAGTGAAATTTTACACCTTAATAACATTGCCACTTTTCAATGAATTTGCTTGTAATTTGGCAGGCACAAAGCATTGGCATAGATCATGGGATCTGCCAAGTTTCATACCAGTAAGAGATACAGTTGCTGAGTTATTAAGCAACATTCTGTAGTGCATTTATGCTTTTTTGCACATTCTTTGCTCGCGCCTACAGGTCACACAGTTTGCGTGACCGGTCTGAAAACTTCAGGGATCATATGACCAAGGTCCCCGATGAGCCTTTTGAAGATTTTGTGAATAAATATTGAATGGTTCAAAAGTTATTCAAATAACAATTTTCCCATTCTAGTCAATGGGAAAAGTTAAGAAAAAGTTCAACAGTGTCACAAATGCAGTTTTTAGTGTCACAAATGACCCATGTAGTGTCGTGAGTCAGCCATTTTTTTCAGTTACTGATCACAGAAATGCTTGGCATTTGAAATTGGGACCCTCTAGGGACATAATTATTTTGGTGTTTACCTGTTCGAGTCCTGAGGATGCAAGGCATGTCTTTATTTTGGGGTTAAACACCCCAGAAATATGTTTTTGAAATTTTTGGGAAAAGTAGTGTCACAAAGTAGTGTCACACCTGCGACACTTTTGTGAGTTTGTTTTTCGAAAGTGTCGCAAATCACGACACTACTTTGCAACACTATGGCCAAAATAACATGAATTGTTTGCCACCCTGCTGCAAAAGAATGGTTTGGTCTTTTGGACTGGAATTTGGAGGGAAGAAAGCCAACATCCCACAGATGTGCCTTTTGGTAGTATGGTGAAAAAATATTGCAAGGATGCAAAGTTACAGTACTCAGAATTTGACACTTTTTCCCGTAGACTAACATTGCTGCATCCACCGCGCCTTTCGGGGCCCGTATCTCGGAAACACTGCGAGATACTGACTTTTCATTGGGAAAATGCTGAGCCCCTTAGGGGGCTAAGTATCAAGTGCAAACCTAGCCAGGACAGTCATGAATCATATGAAATTTAAATTTTTTTTCTGCTTGTATGGTTCCTGAGGTTTAAGTAATTTACTATTCCAAGTGCTCATTTTCTGGTCCGAGGCCTATTATTATGCATACAATTTTTGTAGTCACTGTGTTTCTCTATAGAGCTGTTGGGGAAAAGCATGGTGTGCACCCCACTTACTGTTACACTTAGCGTTTCCACTTGCGTTTCCATACCCATTTGCGTTAGCGTTCCCCTGCATGCTACTGTGTTATCTTTTGCATTTTCATTTGCGCTTGCTTTTGCATTACTATTACCATTTGCGTGTCCACCACTGTTTCTGATTGCATTTCAGTTTGCGTCACCGAGCCCTTTACCATTTGCATTTGCAGCCACCCTTCCATTTGCATTTTTCTTTTGTTTTGTGTCATCGTTGCTGTTACTGTTACCATTTGCATTTCCAATTGCGTTACCGTGACTGTGCACCTTACGGTTTGCATTTCCATACAGGCTTGCATTTGCATTGTGTTTCTGTTTCCTTTGACATTATTGTTGCTGTTAACTACCATTTGCATTTACAAATGTGGTACCGTGACCATGTGCATTATGGTTTGCATTTCCATATGCGCTTGCATTTGTGTTTCCCTTTCTGTTTCCCTTGGTGTTATTGTTGCTGTTACTGTTACCATTTGTGTTTCCAATTCTGGTACCGTCACCGTGCATGTTTTGGTTTGCATTTCCATACTCACTTGTGTTTGCATTTCTGTTTCCTTTGGCGTTATTGTTGCTGTTACCGTTACTATTTGCATTTACAATTGCAGTACCGTGACTGTGCATGTTACCAGTTGCATTTCTGTATGTGCTTGAGTCTCCATTTGCGTCACTGTTCGCTTTGGCATCACTTTGCACTTGTGACCCCAAAGGACCCGCACTCCCACCACCACATTTCATTCACTGTTTATAGTCTTCATTCTCAAAAAGAAGGGAAATTCATGGCAAAAAAACTCTGTTTAATGCATAGTTAGGGTTGTACCACGGTGACAAAAGTGAGGAAATTCGATGTTAGGGTTGAAAGCACCCCTTGCACCCCCCCCAGCCTGCCACCCCAACCGCCAGTAGGGTGTGCATTGGGGTCGTTGGTTCTAACTCTCACCCCAAAACAAAAAACAATTTAAAAGACAAAGAACCTCCGTGCGCAATGATCTAAGCCATGGTTACCCCAAAGGGCACGTGGCCAGGAAGCCAAGCCTTTGTTGGTACCTTTGCAGATTGTGTGAGAGGCCTTTTGGCACCATGCATTTCTGCTTAAAGTTGAACCAGCATAATATTCTGTGGTGATTTGCATATGCAGCCCTTGATTTTGTATGGTGGGGGCATGTGTGATTTTGTATTTCTTTGAGACTTGTCTTCCCAGCCAGGTTCCCTTTGGGGTAACCATTGCCTCAGTGCTTGCACACCTAGGTTCTTTGTCTTTTAAATTGTCTTTTGTTTTAATTGGGTTCACCACAACATAACCCAGATGGACCATATAGGGGTAGCTGCTTCATTCCACTGTGGTGTCGAACAGATGAGGCATACTGATGAGTCCTGGTAGGATGAAACACGTGTCTATGTCTTCTGTTGGCACCCTTTGCATACTGTGCGAGAGGCCTTTCAGCACCATGCATTTCTCCTTAAAGTTGAACCAGCATAATATTCTGTGGTGATTTGCATGTGCAGCCCATGATGCTTTGCATTGTGGGGTCATGTATGATTTTGTATTTCTTTGAGGCTTGGCTTCCTGGCCAGGTGTCCTTGAGGTAACCATTGCCTCGGTGCTTGTGCACAGAGGTTCTTTGTCATATGTATATATATATATATATATATATATATATGTATTATAGTGGCACGGTAGTGCCACTATAGTTAGGGTTGAGTACCCCATTTAAGGTTAAATGGTGAAATTTTGCACCTTAATAACTTTGCCACTATTCTATGGATTTGCCTGTAATTTGGCAGGCACAAAGCTTTGGCATAGATCATGGGATCTGCCAAGTTTCATACCAATAAGATGTACAGTTGCGGAGTTATTAAGCAACATTCCATAGCTCATTTATGCTTTTTTGCACATTCTTTGCTCGCGCCTACAGGTCATGCAGTTTGCGTGACTGGTCTGAAAACTTCTGGGATCATATGGCCAGGGTCCCTGATATGCCTTTTGAAGATTTTGTGAATAAATATTGAATGGTTCAAAAGTTATTCAAATAACAATTTCCCCATTCTAGTCAATGGGAAAAGTTAAGAAAAAGTTCAACAGTTTCGCAAATGCAGTTTTTAGTGTCACAAATGACCCATGTAGTGTCGTGAGTCAGCCATTTTTTTCAGTTACTGATCACAGAAATGCTTGGCATTTGAAATTGGGACCCTCTAGGGACACAATTATTTTTGTGTTTACCTGTTCGAGTCCTGAGGATGCAAGGCATGTCTTTATTTTGGGGCTAAACACCCCAGAAATATGTTTTTGAAATTTTTGGGAAAAGTAGTGTCGCACCTGTGACACTTTTGTGATTTTGCTTTGCGAAAGTGTCACAAATCACGACACTACTTTGCAATACTATGGCCAAAATAACATGAATTGTTTGCCACACTGCTGCAAAAGAACGGTTTGGTCTTTTGGACTGGAATTTGGAGGGATGAAAGCCAACATCCCACAGATGTGCCTTTTGGTAGTATGGTGAAACAATATTGCGAGGATGCAAAGTTACTGTACTCAGAAGTTGGCACTTTTTCCCGTAGACTAACATTGCTGCATCCGCAGCTCCTTTCGGGGCCCGTATCTCAGAAACACTGTGAGATACTGACTTTTCATTGGGAAAATGCTGAGCCCCTTAGGGGACTCAGTGTCAAGTGCAAACCTAGCCAGGACAGTCATGAATCATATGAAATTTAAATTTTTTTTCTATGTCGTACGGTTCCTGAGATATAAGCAATTTACTATTCCAAGTGCTCATTTTCTGGTCCAAGGCCTATTATTATGCATACATTCTTAGTAGTCACTGTGTTTCTCTATGGAACTGTTGGGGAAAACCATGGTGTGCACTCCACTTACTGTTACACTTAGCGCTTCCACTTCATGCTTCCATACCCATTTGCATCATTGTCCCATGTACGCTACTGTGTGTATTACCCTTTGCATTTTCGTTTGCACTTGCATTTGCATTACTGTTACCATTTGCGTGTCCACCACTTTTTCTGATTGCATTTCAATTTGCATCACTGTGCCCTTTACCATTTGCATTTGCGGCTGCCCTTCCATTTGCATTTGTCTTTCATTTCGTGTCATCGTTGCTGTTACTGTTACCATTTGCATTTCCAATTGCATTACCGTGACTGTGCGCCTTACGGTTTGCATTTCCATACACGCTTGCATTTGCATTTGTGTTTCTGGTTCCTTTGGCATTATTGTTGCTGTTACCATTACCATTTGCATTTACAAATGCAGTACCGTGACCGTGTGCATTACGGTTTGCGTTTCCATATGCGTTTACATTTATGTTTCCCTTGGCGTTATTGTTGCTGTTACTGTTACCATTTGCATTTCCAATTGTGGTACCGTCACCGTGCACATTACGGTTTGCATTCCCATACTCGCTTGTGTTTGTGTCTCTGTTTCCTTTGGCGTTATTGTTACTGTTACCGTTACTATTTGCATTTATAATTGTGGTACCATGACTGTGCGTGTTACCAGTTGCATTTCTGTATGTGCTTGAGTCTCCATTTGCATCACTGTTCACTTTGGCATCACTTTGCACTTGCGGGCCCGCACTCCCACCACCACATTTCATTCACTGTTTATAGTCTTTATTCTCAAAAAGAAGGGAAATTGATGGCAAAAAAAAACTCTGTTTAATGCATCAGTTAGGGTTGTCCCACGGTGACAAAAGCAAGGAAATTTGATGTTAGGGTTGAAAGCCCCCCTTGGACTCCCCCCAGCCTGCCACCCCAACCGCCAATGGGGTGTGCATTGGGTCATTATTTCTAACTCTCACCCCAAAACAAAAAACAATTTAAAGGACAAAGAACCTCTGTGCAAAAGGATCGAAGCAATGGTTACCCCAAAGGGCACGCGGCCAGGAAGCCAAGCCTCTGTTGTCACCCTTTGCAGATTGTGTGAGAGGCCTTTTGGAACCATGCATTTTTGCTTAAAGTTGAACCAGCATAATATTCTGTGGTGATTTGCATATGCAGCCCATGATGTTTGCATTGTGGGGACATGTGTGATTTTGTATTTGTTTGAGGCTTGTCTTCCTGGTCAGGTGCCCTTTGGGCTAACCACTGCCTCAGTGCTTGCACACATAGGTTCTTTGTCTTTTAAATTGTTTTTTGTTTTAATTGGGTTCACCACAACATAACCCAGATGGACCATCGTGGGGTACCTGGTTCATTCCACTGTGGTGTCAAACAGATGCAGCATACTGATGAGTCCTGGAAGGATGAAACACGTGTCTATGTCTTCTGTTGGCACCCTTTGCAGACTGTGTGAGAGGCCTTTCAGCACCATGCATTTCTCCTTAAAGTTGAACCAGCATTATATTCTGTGGTGATTTGTATATGCAGCCCGTGATCCTTTGCATTGTAGGGGCATGTGTGATTTTGTATTTCTTTGAGGCTTGGCTTCCTGGCCAGGTGTCCTTTGAGGTATTCATTGTCTCGGTGCTTGTGCACAGAGGTTCTTTGTCATATATATATATATATATATATAAATATACAGTATATTTATATATTATAGTGGCATGCTAGTGCCACTATAGTTAGGGTTGTGTACCCCTTTTAAGGTTAAATGGTGAAATTTTGCACCTTAATAACTTTGTCACTGTTCACTGGATTTGCCTGTAATTTGGCAGGCACATATCATTGGCATAGATCAATGGATCTGCTAAGTTCCATTGCAGTCCTATATGCAGTTGCGAAGTTATGTGACATTCCACAGCGCATTTACGCTTTTTAATGCATTCTTTGCTCACGCCTACAGGTCACACGGTTTGCGTGACCAGCCTGAAAACTTCATGTATCATATGTCCAGGGTCCCCAATGTGCCTTTTGAAGATTTTGTGAATAAATATTGAACTGTTCAAAAGCTATTCAAATAACAATTTTCCCTCTCTAGTCAATGGTAAAAGATAAGAAAAAGTTTGACAGTGTCGCAAATGCAGTTTTTAGTGTCACAAATGACCCATTTAATGTCATGAGTCAGCCATTTTTTTCAGTTACTGATAACAGAAATGCTTGGCATTTGAAATTGGGACCCTCTAGGGACACAATTATTATGGTGTTTACCTGTTCGAGTCCTGAGGATGCAAGGCATGTCTTTATTTTGGAGTTAAACACCCCAGAAATATGTTTTTGAAATTTTTGGTAAAAGTAGTGTCACAAAGTAGTGTCACACCTGCGACACTTTTGTGAGTTTGTTTTGTGAAAGTGTCGCAAATCACAACACTACTTTGCAACACTATGGCCAAAATAACATGAATTGTTTGTCACCCTGCTGCAAAAGAATGGTTTGGTCTTTTGGACTGGAATTTGGAAGGAAGAAAGCCAACATCCCACAGATGTGCCTTTTGGTAGTTTGGTGAAAAAATATTGCAAGGATGCAAAGTTACAGTACTCAGAAGTTGACACTTTTTCCCGTAGACTAACATTGCTGCATCCACCGCACCTTTCGGGGCCCGTATCTCAGAAACACTGCGAGATACTGACTTTTCATTGGGAAAATGCTGAGCCCCTTAGGGGGCTAAGTATCAAGTGCAAACCTAGCAAGGACAGTCATGAATCATATGAAATTTAAATTTTTTTTCTGCTCGTATGGTTCCTGAGGTTTAAGCAATTTACTATTCCAAGTGCTCATTTTCTGGTCCGAGGCCTATTATTATGCATAGATTTTTTGTAGTCACTGTGTTTCTCTATGGAGCTGTTGGGCAAAACCATGGTGTGCACCCCACTTACTGTTACACTTAGTGTTTCCACTTGCGTTTCCATACCCATTTGCGTTCGCGTTCCCATGCATGCTACTGAGTGTGTTATCTTTTGCATTTTCATTTGAGCTTGCTTTTGCATTACTGTTACCATTTGCGTGTCCACCACTGTTTCTGATTGCATTTCAGTTTGCGTCACCGAGCCCTTTACCATTTGCATTTGCAGCCACCCTTCCATTTGCATTTTTCTTTTGTTTTGTGTCATCGTTGCTGTTACTGTTACCATTTGCATTTCCAATTGCGTTATCGTGACTGTGCACCTTACGGTTTGCATTTCCACACACAGTTGCATTTGCATTGTGTTTCTGTTTCCTTTGACATTATTGTTGCTGTTAACTACCATTTGCGTTTACAAATGTGGTACCGTGACCGTGTGCATTATGGTTTGCATTTCCATATGCGCTTGCATTCGTGTTTCCCTTTCTGTTTCCCTTGGTGTTATTGTTGCTGTTACTGTTACCATTTGTGTTTCTAATTGTGGTACTGTCACCGTGCATGTTTTGGTTTGCATTTCCATACTCGCTTGTGTTTGCATTTCTGTTTCCTTTGGCGTTATTGTTGCTGTTACCGTTACTATTTGCATTTACAATTGCAGTACGTGACTGTGCATGTTACCAGTTGCATTTCTGTATGTGCTTGAGTCTCCATTTGCGTCACTGTTAGCTTTGGCTTCACTTTGCACTTGCGGCCCCAAAGGACCCGCACTCCCACCACCACATTTCATTCACTATTTATAGTCTTCTTTCTCAAAAAGAAGGGAAATTCATGGCAAAAAAACTCTATTTAATGCATAGTTAGGGTTGTACCATGGTGACAAAAGTGAGGAAATTCGATGTTAGGGTTGAAAGCACCCCTTGCACCCCCCAGCCTGCCACCCCAACCGCCAATGGGGTGTGCATTGGGGTAGTTGGTTCTAACTCTCAACCCAAAACAAAAAATAATTTAAAAGACAAAGAACCTCCATGTGCAATGATCTAAGCCATGGTTACCCCAAAGGGCACGTGGCCAGGAAGCCAAGCCTTTGTTGGTACATTTGCAGATTGTGTGAGAGGCCTTTTGGCACCATGCATTTCTGCTTAAAGTTGAACCAGCATAATATTCTGTGGTGATTTGCATATGCAGCCCTTGATGTTTGCATTGTGGGGGCATGTGTGATTTTGTATTTCTTTGAGACTTGTCTTCCCAGCCAGGTTCCCTTTGAGGTAACCATTGCCTCAGTGCTTGCACTCATAGGTTCTTTGTCTTTTAAATTGTCTTTTGTTTTAATTGGGTTCACTACAACATAACCCAGATGGACCATCTAGGGGTAGCTTGCTTCATTCCACTGTGGTGTCGAACAGATGAGGCATACTGATGAGTCCTGGTAGGATGAAACACGTGTCTATGTCTTCTGTTGGCACCCTTTGCAGACTGTGCGAGAGGCCTTTCAGCACCATGCATTTCTCCTTAAAGTTGAACCAGCATAATATTCTGTGGTGATTTGCATGTGCAGCCCATGATGCTTTGCATTGTGGGGGCATGTATGATTTTGTATTTCTTTGAGGCTTGGCTTCCTGGCCAGGTGTCCTTTAAGGTAACCATTGCCTCGGTGCTTGTGCACAGAGGTTCTTTGTCATATGTATAGATATATATATAAGTATATATGTATTATAGTGGCACGCTAGTGCCACTATAGTTAGGGTTGAGTACCCCATATAAGGTTAAATGGTGAATTTTGCACCTTAATAACTTTGCCACTTTTATATGGATTTGCCTGTAATTTGGTAGGCACAAAGCATTGGCATAGGTCATGGGATCTGCCAAGTTTCATACCAGTAAGATGTACAGTTGTGGAGTTATTAAGAAACATTCCATAGCTCATTTATGCTTTTTCGCACATTCTTTGCTCGCGCCTACAGGTCATGCAGTTTCCGTGACTGGTCTGAAAACTTCTGGGATCATATGACCAGGGTCCCTGATGTGCTTTTTGAAGATTTTGTGAATAAATATTGAACGGTTCAAAAGTTATTCAAATAACAATTTCCCCATTCTAGTCAATGGGAAAGTTAAGAAAAGTTCAAGTTTCGCAAATGCAGTTTTTAGTGTCACAAATGACCCATGTAGTGTCGTGAGTCAGCCATTTTTTTCAGTTACTGATCACAGAAATGCTTGGCATTTGAAATTGGGACCCTCTAGGGACACAATTATTTTTGTGTTTACCTGTTCGAGTCCTGAGGATGCAAGGCATGTCTTTATTTTGGGGCTAAACACCCCAGAAATATGTTTTTGAAATTTTTGGGAAAAGTAGTGTCGCACCTGTGACACTTTTGTGATTTTGCTTTTCGAAAGTGTCGCAAATCACGACACTACTTTGCAATGCTATGGCCAAAATAACATGAATTGTTTCCACACACTGCTGCAAAAGAACGGTTTGGTCTTTTGGACTGGAATTTGGAGGGATGAAAGCCAACATCCCACAGATGTGCCTTTTGGTAGTTTGGTGAAACAATATTGCGAGGATGCAAAGTTACTGTACTCAGAAGTTGGCACTTTATCCCGTAGACTAACATTGCTGCATCCACCGCGCCTTTCGGGGCCCGTATCTCAGAAACACTGCGAGATAATGACTTTTCATTGGGAAAATGCTGAGCCCCTTAGGGGACTCAGTGTCAAGTGCAAACCTAGCCAGGACAGTTATGAATCATATGACATTTTAATTTTTTTTCTACGTCGTACGGTTCCTGAGATATAAGCAATTTACTATTCCAAGTGCTCATTTTCTGGTCCAAGGCCTATTATTAGGCATACATTCTTAGTAGTCACTGTGTTTCTCTATGGAACTGTTGGGGAAAACCATGGTGTGCACTCCACTTACTGTTACACTTAGCATTTCCACTTGCGTTTCCATACCCATTTGCATTCGCGTTCCCATGTACGCTACTGTGTGTATTACCCTTTGCATTTTCGTTTGCACTTGCATTTGCATTACTGTTACCATTTGCGTGTCCACCACTTTTTCTGATTGCATTTCAGTTTGCATCACTGTGCCCTTTACCATTTGCATTTGTGGCTGCCCTTCCATTTGCATTTGTCTTTCATTTCATGTCATTGTTGCTGTTACTGTTAACATTTGCATTTCCAATTGCATTACCGTGACTGTGCGCCTTACGGTTTGCATTTCCTACACGCTTGCATTTGCATTTGTGTTTCTGGTTCCTTTGGCATTATTGTTGCTGTTACCATTACCATTTGCATTTACAAATGCAGTACCGTGACCGTGTGCATTACGGTTTGCGTTTCCATATGCGTTTGCATTCATGTTTCTCTTGGCGTTATTGCTGCTGTTACTGTTACCATTTACATTTCCAATTGTGGTACCGTCACCGTGCACGTTACGGTTTGCATTCCCATACTCGTTTGTGTTTGCGTTTCTGTTTCCTTTGGCGTTATTGTTACTGTTACCGTTACTATTTGCATTTATAATTGTGGTACCATGACTGTGCGTGTTACCAGTTGCATTTCTGTATGTGCTTGAGTCTCCATTTGCGTCACTGTTCACTTTGGCAGCACTTTTCACTTGCGGGCCCTTACTCCCACCACCACATTTCATTCACTGTTTATAGTCTTTATTCTCAAAAAGAAGGGAAATTGATGGCAAAAAAAAACTCTGTTTAATGCATCAGTTAGGGTTGTTCCACGGTGACAAAAGCAAGGAAATTCGATGTTAGGGTTGAAAGCCCCCCTTGGACTCCCTCCAGCCTGCCACCCCAACCACCAATGGGGTGTGTATTGGGTCATTATTTCTAACTCTCACCCCAAAACAAAAAACAATTTAAAGGACAAAGAACCTCCGTGCACAAGGATCGAAGCAATGGTTACCCCAAAGGGCACGTGGCCAGGAAGCCAAGCCTCTGTTGGCATCCTTTGCAGATTGTGTGAGAGGCCTTTTGGAACCATGCATTTTTGCTTAAAGTTGAACCAGCATAATATTCTGTGGTGATTTGCATATGCAGCCCAAGATGTTTGCATTGTGGGGACAAGTGTGATTTTGTATTTGTTTGAGGCTTGTCTTCCTGGTCAGGTGCCCTTTGGGCTAACCACTGCCTCAATGCTTGCACACATAGGTTCTTTGTCTTTTAAATTGTTTTTTGTTTTAATTGGGTTCACCACAACATAACCCAGATGGACCATCTTGGGGTACCTGGTTCATTCCACTGTGGTGTCAAACAGATGCAGCATACTGATGAGTCCTGGTAGGATGAAACACGTGTCTATGTCTTCTGTTGGCACCCTTTGCAGACTGTGTGAGAGGCCTTTCAGCACCATGCATTTCTCCTTAAAGTTGAACCAGCATTATATTCTGTGGTGATTTGTATATGCAGCCCATGATCCTTTGCATTGTAGGGGCATGTGATTTTGTATTTCTTGAGGCTTGGCTTCCTGGCCAGGTGTCCTTTGAGGTATTCATTGTCTCGTGCTTGTGCACAGAGGTTCTTTGTCTATATATATATATATATATATATATATATATATATATATATTTATATATTATAGTGGCATGCTAGTGCCACTATAGTTAGGTTGAGTACCCCATTTAAGGTTAAATGGTGAAATTTTGCACCTTAATAACTTTACCACTGTTCTACTGGATTTGCCTGTAATTTGGCAGGCACATAGCATTGGCATAGATCATGGATCTGCCAAGTTTCATACCAGTAAGATGTACAGTTGCGGAGTTATTAAGCAACATTCCATAGCTCATTTATGCTTTTGCACATTCTTTGCTCGCGCCTACAGGTCACACGGTTTGCGTGACCAGCCTGACAACTTCATGTATCATATGTCCAGGGTCCCCAATGTGCCTTTTGAAGATTTTGTGAATAAATATTGAACGGTTCAAAAGCTATTCAAGTAACAATTTTCCCTCTCTAGTCAATGGTAAAAGATAAGAAAAAGTTTGACAGTGTCGCAAATGCAGTTTTTAGTGTCACAAATGACCCATGTAATGTCATGAGTCAGCCATTTTTTTCAGTTACTGTTCACAGAAATGATTGGCATTTGAAGTTGGGACCCTTTAGGGACACAATTATTATGGTGTTTACCTGTTCGAGTCCTGAGGATGCAAGGCATGTCTTTATTTTGGGGTTAAACACCCCAGAAATATGTTTTTGACATTTTTGGGAAAAGTGGTGTCACAAAGTAGTGTCGCACCTGTTACACTTTTGTGATTTTTTTTTGCAAAAGTGTCGCAAATCACGACACTACTTTGCAACACTATGGCCAAAATAACTTGAATTGTTTGCCACACTGCTGCAAAAGAACGGTTTGGTCTTTTGGACTGCAATTTGAAGGGAAGAAAGCCAACATCCCACAGATGTGCCTTTTGGTAGTATGGTGAAAATATATTGCAAGGATGCAAAGTTACAGTACTCAGAATTTGGCACTTTTTCCCATAGACTAACTTTACTGCATCCACCACGCCTTTCGGGGCCCGTATCTTGGAAGCACTGCAAGATACGGACTTTTCAATGGGAAAATGCTTAGCCCCTTATGGGGGATAAGTGTCAAGTGCAAACCTGGCCTGGACAGTCATGAATCATATGAAATTGTAATTTTTTTTCTACGTTGTACGGTTCCTGAGATATAAGCAATTTACTATTCCAAGTGCTCATTTTCTGGTCCAAGGCCTATTATTATGCATACATTCTTAGTAGTCACTGTGTTTCTCTATGGAACTGTTGGGGAAAACCATGGTGTGCACTCCACTTACTGTTACACTTAGCGTTTCCACTTGCGTTTCCATACCCATTTGCATTCGCGTTCCCATGTACGCTACTGTGTGTATTACCCTTTGCATTTTCGTTTGCACTTGCATTTGCATTACTGTTACCATTTGCGTGTCCACCACTTTTTCTGATTGCATTTCAATTTGCATCACTGTGCCCTTTACCATTTGCATTTGCGGCTACCCTTCCATTTGCATTTGTCTTTCATTTCGTGTCATCGTTGCTGTTGCTGTTACCATTTGCATTTCCAATTGCATTACCGTGACTGTGCGCCTTACGGTTTGCATTTCCATACACGCTTGCATTTGCATTTGTGTTTCTGGTTCCTTTGGCATTATTGTTGCTGTTACCATTACCATTTGCATTTACAAATGCAGTACCGTGACCGTGTGCATTACGGTTTGCGTTTCCATATGCGTTTGCATTCATGTTTCCCTTGGCGTTATTGTTGCTGTTACTGTTACCATTTGCATTTCCAATTGTGGTACCGTCACCGTGCACGTTACGGTTTGCATTCCCATACTCGCTTGTGTTTGTGTTTCTGTTTCCTTTGGCGTTATTGTTACTGTTACCGTTACTATTTGCATTTATAATTGTGGTACCATGACTGTGCGTGTTACCAGTTGCATTTCTGTATGTGCTTGAGTCTCCATTTGCATCACTGTTCACTTTGGCATCACTTTGCACTTGCGGGCCCGCACTCCCACCACCACATTTCATTCACTGTTTATAGTCTTCATTCTCAAAAAGAAGGAAATTGATGGCAAAAAAAACTCTGTTTAATGCATCAGTTAGGGTTGTCCCACGGTGACAAAAGCAAGGAAATTTGATGTTAGGGTTGAAAGCCCCTTGGACTCCCCAGCCTGCCATCCCAACCGCCAATGGGGTGTGCATTGGGGTCATTGGTTCTAACTCTCACCCCAAAACAAAAAACAATTTGAAGGACAAAGAACTTCTGTGCACAAGGATCAAAGCAATGGTTATCCCAAAGGACACGTGGCCAGGAAGCCAAGCCTCTGTTGGCACCCTTTGCAGATTGTGTGAGAGGCCTTTTGGAACCATGCATTTCTGCTTAAAGTTGAACCAGCATAATATTCTGTGGTGATTTGCATATGCAGCCCATGATGTTTGCATTGTGGGGACATGTGTAATTTTGTATTTGTTTGAGGCTTGTCTTCCTGGCCAGGTGCCCTTTGGGCTAACCACTGCCTCAGTGCTTGCACACATAGGTTCTTTGTCTTTGAAATTGTTTTTTGTTTTAATTGGGTCTAACACAACATAACCCAGATGGACCATCTTGGGGTACCTGGTTCATTCCACTGTGGTGTCAAACAGATGCAGCATACTGATGAGTCCTGGTAGGATGAAACACGTGTCTATGTCTTCTGTTGGCACCTTTGCAGACTGTGTGAGAGGGCCTTTCAGCACCATGCATTTCTCTTTAAAGTTGAACCAGCATTATATTCTGTGGTGATTTGTATATGCAGCCCATGATCCTTTGCATTGTAGGGCATGTGTGATTTTGTATTCTTTGAGGCTTGGCTTCCTGGCCAGGTGCCCTTTGAGGTATTCATTGTCTCGGTGCTTGTGCACAGAGGTTCTTTGTCATATATATATATATATATAGATATATATATATATATATATATATATATATATATATATATTATAGTGGCATGCTAGTGCCACTATAGTTAGGGTTGAGTACCCCATTTAAGGTTAAATGGTGAAATTTTGCACCTTAATAACTTTGCCACTGTTCCCTGGATTTGCCTGCATTTTGGATTGGCATAGATCATGGGATCTGCTAAGTTCCATTCCAGTCAGATATACAGTTGCGAAGATATTAGGTGACATTCCATAGCGCATTTACGCTTTTTAACGCATTCTTTGCTCACGCCTACAGGTCACACGGTTTTCGTGACCAGCCTGAAAACTTCATGTATCATATGTCCAGGGTCCCCAATGTGCCTTTTGAAGATTTTGTGAATACATATTGAACGGTTCAAAAGCTATTCAAATAATTTTCCCTCTCTAGTCAATGGTAAAAGTTAAGAAAAAGTTCGACAGTGTCGCAAATGCAGTTTTTAGTGTAACAAATAACCCATGTAATGTCATGAGTCAGCCATTTTTTTCAGTTACTGATCACAGAAATGCTTGGCATTTGAAATTGGGACCCTCTTGGGACACAATTATTTTGGTGTTTACCTGTTCGAGTCCTGAGGATGCAAGGCATGTCTTTATGTTGGGGTTAAATACCCCAGAAATATGTTTTTGAAATTTTTGGGAAAAGTAGTGTCACAAAGTAGTGTCGCACCTGTGACACTTTTGTGATTTTTTTTTTTTTTGCAAAAGTGTCGCAAATCACGACACTACTTTACAACACTATGGCCAAAATAACATGAATTGTTTGCCACACTGCTGCAAAAGAACGGTTTGGTCTTTTGGACTGGAATTTGAAGGGAAGAAAGCCAACATCCCACAGATGTGCCTTTTGGTAGTATGGTGAAAAAATATTGCATGGATGCAAAGTTACAGTACTCAGAAGTTGGCACTTTTTCCCATAGACTAACATTGCTGCATCCACCGCGCCTTTCGGGGCCAGTATCTCGGAAGCACTGCAAGATACGGACTTTTCATTGGGAAAATGCTTAGCCCCTTATGGGGGCTAAGTGTCAAATGCAAACCTAGCCTGGACAGTCATGAATCATATGAAATTTTAATTTTTTTTCTACGTCCTACGGTTCCTGAGATATAAGCAATTTACTATTCCAAGTGCTCATTTTCTGGTCCGAGGCCTATTATTATGCATACATTCTTTGTATTCTTTGTAATAAGGCCTGCTGGCTCCTCATGGGGGCTCAAAGACTGACTCACACATGTGATCTGTACTATGAATCAGGCTGGTTGAACCTATCAAATCATTTTATTTATCTCACCTGCACAATGGCACAAAAATCTATCTTGGGATTGACTCCATTATGTATCCAAAACCTACTCCGACCGAATCCTGGCTCACGACCCTCCACCAGATCTGAACGCCAACCTTTCCTAGTTCCAAGATGCCGGACTGCACAGGGACAAAGATTTTTCACATACAGGGCCCCGACATGGTTCAATGCGCTTAGTCCACCTACTCTATCCTCAACCTCGCTTGAAGCTTTCAAATCCATGCTCTATGCCCACCTCACCACCACTAGCAACAGTGATTGCACTAGATAAAGACTACTACTCCTCGTGTCCATCCTCACATCTGAGGCCTCTTCCTCCCTGACTAATGAACCCTCTGGTACCTCTACTACTTCCTGTCTCCCACCCAAACTCACTCTCCTCCACCCTTTTTTTCTGTCCCCTCTCACTTACTCTCCCGCTCACCACCTTTCCCTCCTCTCTTGCCTCCCTTTGACTCCTAATAATCACCCTCTCCCTGGAAGATTCTTTAACCTTGAAATTGTCTACTCGCTTAAACCTGTTGTAGCTTGTTTTTCTATGAAACTTAAAAACAATACTGCCTTAAACTGTTAACAGCAAATTTATTATGTAACTTTCTTGTCTGGTTTTTACCTGCAATGTGTATCGTTCTTTGTTAAATGTTCTTTGTGACATGGAACCTTTGTAAAAGAGCCCTGGCTCAAAGGTATTAATTCCTAGACTAATAAACTAAACTAAACTAAACTAGTCACTGTGTTTCTCTATGGAGCTGTTGGGGAAAACCATGGTGTGCACTCCACTTGCTGTTACACTTAGCATTTCCACTTGCATTTCCAAACCCATTTGCGTTAGTGTTCCCATGTATGCTACTGTGTGCGTTACCCTTTGCATTTTTGTTTGCGCTTGCATTTGCATTACTGTTACCATTTGCGTGTCCACCACTGTTTCTGATTGTGTTTCGGTTTGTGTCACCGTGCCCTTTACCATTTGCATTTGCGGCTGCCCTTCCGTTTGCATTTCTCTTTCGTTTTGTGTCATCGTTGCTGTTACTGTTACCATTTGCATTTCCAATTGCATTACCGCGACTGTATGCCTTACGGTTTGCATTTCCATACGCACTTGCATTTGCATTTGTGTTTCTGTTTCCTTTGGTGTTATTGTTGCTGGTACCATTACCATTTGCGTTTACAAATGCAGTACCATGACCGTGTGTATTACGGTTTGCATTTCTGTATGCGTTTGCATTCACATTTCCCTTGGTGTTATTGTTGCTGTTGCTGTTACTGTTACCATTTGTTTTTCTAATTGTGGTACCATCACTGTGCACATTATGGTTTGCATTTCCATACCCGCTTGTGTTTGCTTTTCTGTTTCCTTTGGCGTTATTGTTACTGTTACCATTACTATTTGAAATTACAATTGCCGTACCATGACTGTGCGTGTTACCAGTTGCATTTCTGTATGTGCTTGAGTCTCCATTTGCGTCACTGTTAGCTTTGGCGTCACTTTGCACTTATGGGCCCAAAGAGCCCGTGCTCCCACCACCACATTTCATTCACTATTTATAGTCTTCATTCTCAAAAAGAAGGGAAATTCATGGCAAAAAACTCTGTTTAATGCACCAGTTAGGGTTGTACCATGGCAACAAAAGTGAGGAAATTCGATGTTAGGGTTGAAAGCTCCCCTTGCACCCCCCAGCCTACCACCCCAACTGCCAATGTGGTGTGCATTGAAACAATTTAAAAGACAAAGAACCTCTGTGTGCAAGGATCAAAGCAATGGTTACCCCAAAGGGCACGAGGCCAGGAAGCCAAGCCTCTGTTGGCACCCTTTGCAGATTGTGTTAGAGGCCTTTTGGCACCATGCATTTCTGCTTAAAGTTGAACCAGCATAATATTCTGTGGTGATTTGCATGTGCAGCCCATGATGCTTTACATTGTGGGGGCATGTGTGATTTTGTATTTCTTTGAGGTTCAGCTTCCCCACCAGGTGCCCTTTGGGGTAACCATTGCGTCGGTGCTTGGGCACAAAGGTTCTTTGTCTTTTAAATTGTTTTTGTTTTAATTGGGTTCACCACAACATAACCCAGATGGACCATCTTGGGGTAGCTGGTTCATTCCACTGAGGTGTCGAACAGATGAGGCATGCTGATGAGTCCTAGTAGGATGAAACACTTGTTTATCTTCTGTTGGCACCCTTTGCAGACTGTGTGAGAGGCCTTTTGGCACCATGCATTTCTGCTTAAAGTTGAACCAGCATCATATTCTGTGGTGATTTGCATATGTAGCCCATGATGCTTTGCATTGTAGGGGCATGCATGATTTTGTATTTCTTTGAGGCTTGGCTTCTTGGCCCAGGTGCCCTTTGAGGTAACCATTGCCCGGTGCTTGTGCAGAGGTTCTTTGTCATATATATATATATATATATATATATATATATATATATATATATATGGCATGCTAGTGCCACTGTAGTTAGGTTGAGTACCCCATTTAAGGTTAAATGGTGAAATTTTGCACCTTAATAACTTTGCCACTGTTCACTGGATTTGCCTGCAATTTGGCAGGCTCATAGCATTGGCATAGATCATGGGATCTGCCAAGTTCCATCCCAGTCAGATATACAGTTGCGAAGTTATTAAGCAACATTCCATAGCGCATTTACGCTTTTTAGCGCATTCTTTGCTCGTGCCTACAGTTCTCACGGTTTGCATGACCAGCCTAAAAACTTCATGTATGATATGGCCAGGGTCTCCAATGTGCCTTTTGAAGATTTTGTGAATAAATATTGAATGGTTCAAAAGTTATTCAAATAACAATTTTCCCATTATAGTCAATGCATTTGCATTTCCAATTGCATTACTGTGACTGTGCGCCTTACGGTTTGCATTTCCATACATGCTTGCATTTGCATTTGTGTTTCTGTTTCCTTTGGTGTTATTGTTGCTGTTACTGTTATCATTTGCATTTACAAATGCGGTACCGTGACTCTGTGCATTATGGTTTGCGCTTCTGTACGCGCTTGCTTTCGCATTTCCCTTTCTGTTTCCCTTGGCATTATTGTTGCTGCTATTGTTACCATTTGTGTTTCCAGTTGTGGTACTGTCACCGTGCACGTTATGGTTTGCATTTCCATACGCGCTTGTGTTTGCATTTCTGTTTCCTTTGACGTTATTGTTGCTGTTACCATTACTATTTGCATTTACAATTGCAGTACCGTGACTGTGCATGTTACCAGTTGCATTTTTGTCTGTGCTTGAGTCTCCATTTGTGTCACTGTTCACTTTGGCATCACTTTTCACTTGCGGGCCCAAAGGGCCCATGCTCTCACCACCACATTTCATTCACTATTTAAAATCATCCTTCTCAAAAAGAAGGGAAATTCATGGCAAAAAAAAACTCTGTTTAATGCATCAATTAGGGTTGTTCCACAGTGACAAAAGCAAGGAAATTCGATGTTAGGGTTGAAACCACCCCCTTGGACCCACTTCCTCCCCGCCTCCCAGCCGGCGTCAGGGTGTGCATTGGGGTAGTCAGTCCTTACTCTCACCCCATTCTCCTATAGTTCTCCACCTCAGATTGTTTACACATGTGATGGGGTGAGAGTTAGCCGATGTCCCCAAGCACACCCTGATGCCGGCCAGGTGGGGTGGTGGGGCTCAAGGAGGTCAACCCTAATATTGAATTTCCTCACATTTGTCACTGTGGAACAACCCTAGCTGATGCATTAAATGGAGTTTTTTTGGCATGAATATATATATATATATATTATAGTGGCATGGTAGTGCCACTATAGTTCGGGCTGTGTAGTAATTTCTATGTTAAACCTCAAACTTTGCACTTTAATAACTTTTGGACCATTTATCCAATTTGCCTGAAATTCAGAATGTAGAAAGATTTATGATAGGTATATGGATCTGAAAATATTTGTGTTGATCGAATTTACAGTTGTGGAATCATAGCTGCTCAAAAAGTGAAAAATCCCCAACATTCCATTTTCTTTGTCCACCCATAATACACTGAAGAATGTTATTTGAGCGGGTTGAAATTGGGTTGGCTGCATGGGTCCTGGCTAGCAGTGGTGCCTGTTTAAATATTTCATGAAAAATCTTGTTCCATTCAAAAGTTATGTTATTTTTTGTTTCCCATTATAGTCAATGTGAAAATTTATATGTGCACTGAGAAAACAATCGAGATCACATTTTTTGATCAAGCTTGCCAAAAATGTTGTTGAGCTGCTGCCATCTTGTTTTCAGTTAGCAATGGAGAAAAAATATTATAACTCAAAACATACTGCACTTCTGAACACAGGGATCATTGGGTTTACCTAAACAGGCCCAGAGGAACATGCCTATGGCATTAGTTTGTGGCTAGCTAGCCTAAAACCATGCTTTTATTTATTTTTATTTTTTTTGATTGCAACAACAGTTTTTGTGCCGCGAAAACATTTATGACAACTTTACATATGATTGCGGTGACATTTTTAAGGCTGCATGGCAAAGCCATGTTGTCTTTTTGCTATGAAGTAGATTAGAAGAGGGGCTTGCAGCAGGACAGCTATTGTGTGTACTTACTCAGCAAATAGTCATTGGCATAGCATTGGTTTTCCACTGATTTCCCCTCTGCCAGACCTCACAACCTCCTCTCCAACCCCCTTGCAGAGGCACTGAAGAAATAGTTCTGTAGAGTTTTTAAAAACACAGGACATGATCATGAGTGTCAAAGTCTATTCTGCTGTTAGTTGATTATTTGACTGGCACTGGAACCCCGGGGAACCCTAAGCCAAAGGCAGATGTCGATCAATTTCTGGTGGTCACAAAGTGTTAGATTACAAGTGAAATGCTGCAGACTGAGGAATAAACTGCTAAATTGCTCATAGTTTGCTTACACAGCTCCTTACAAGTTAAATGCTGCAGACTGAGGAATAAACTGCTAAACTGATCAGTTTGTTTACACAGCTCCAGGAAAATTCAGATTAATGTTTATACATATTGACATAGTTTCCTATTATGATTCAAAAGAAGTTTGTCTTTCAAAAGTTTAATAATGCAATCCCCTGCTTTCTCAAAAATTTTCATAGTACAGAACTGCATGAAACAGATACCTTTCAATATAGTTTGCAATAATAATTGCTTAAATAGTAGTAGGACAGTGCTGGGGTGGTAATGGTGATTCAGGGATGATATACTTTTCAGGGAATGCAGAGGGGAGAGGATGTGTTGGTTGGATTAGAAGGAAAAAAGACTGAGTGTTCCAGCCATGATCCGTAGGCTGGGACAGACCTTGAGGGAACAGGCTGCAAAATGAGGTGTGGGTACTGGAAAGCAAATACATAGGGGTGTCAGTACCGGTGGATCCAGCTGTGTATCCAAGTAGCACCCACAACCTCATTTGTCCTGCAAAAATCTGTTTAAACTTAATCTTAGCTTTAAATGGTTATATTTTACATTTTGGGGAAGAGTTACCCCTTGAAAAAATTCTAGATGCACCCCTGGTGATCACCAGTGCAGAAAAGTACCACACCTCTGTGTGTAAAATCTGCTTTATATGGTGCAGAACAAGTCACAACTGCCCATTACTCAAGTAAGTCATGTCACCTCTACTGGTTTTGCAGGACTACTGCCTCATCACCCTCCTGATGATGCAGTCATCCTGTAAAACTGTTTGAGATGTCTTACCAGGTCCATAACTGTGGGTGGCTGTAAATTGTTTCTCTTCAAATAAAGTTGATTTTGCACACAGAATTGTGATGCCTAAGACTTAATATTTTACAGTACATTGGGCAGATTGCATGGTGAAGTTGAGACTGCTGTCCCTTTGAGTTCATAAAAGTAGCCTAGCACCTAGATACTCAATTAGGTAAGCTACAGTAGCTGACTTTTTGAATGCACATTCATGAGTGCTCCCCCATGACACCCACAACAGGATTTATGCCAGTCACTGTGAATTGACAGGTGATGCTAATAGCAGACAGGGTCAATTCCACCATTGGGTTTAGCCCTGAAGCCAGAGGACTGGGCATGCAACACCAGATGGGGAAAAAGCTGTTTTTAAAAAATAAACTGTCTCCAAGTAACCCTGGCTTTTCAGTACCCCAGTTATATTTCAGACATATTCCCCGGGTTCAGATTTAGGGAAATCTTCTGGCTAACTTCAGTGCTGTGTCTCACAGCTTGCTAACTTCTTTAAGGTACTAGAAGCTATAGTGTGGCAGAAGCATGTGCAGAATCTGGAAGGGGGGTGTAGTCTTCCTCACAGCATCATCAGTATGCAGACTGCTCTGCCATTCCCTGTCAGGTGCTCCATGTTACTACTACTATGCATTAATGGAGCAGGTGACCACAGGAGAGACAGCTGTACACAAAATAAAGGAAAAATAGATGTGCAGAACAGCATGTACTAACCTACAGAAAATGCCAAGTTGCAAAAATCCAAATACTTTTATTCAAGGCAGGTTACCCCACAGGCACACATCGCTGTGCATATGGTCTTTGAACTTTAATGGAACAGGTGCACTGTGGGAGGGTGAAGACTTAAGGTAGCAAGGATTTACATACTATTGTTCCCTCCCTAAAATGATAGATCAGAAGTCAGGAGGAGAGCAGACCCACCATTGATATATTAGTTACAAAACTATGTGGGCTTAGGTGGGTTTAGAGGTATCCTTAACTTCTGGCATGCAGTGCCAGGGAACCAAACCAATTTAACAACAACAGAAAAAGATTGTGGTGGATGGTGAGAAATGATTGCATTGGGAAGAAGATGAATGACTTAAGAACTTACCTTAGGCTACCCAGGGAACTTTTCGGCATTTACTTTTTCTTTGGCCCAAACATGGAGTCCTGAAAATCTACAGGGGCTCGCCAACACTCCCAGTTTCCTTGTAGTGTCGTGCTGCTGCTGGGGATGTCTGATGTCTCTGCATTTTCAGCCTTTCCCTCTCCTGGCAACTGTAGTCACCATCAGAGATTCTGATATTTCATGATGCAGTCAGGGACTGATGTAGTGACTAGTTGATCAAGTGTCTGTATTTTTCTGGGTGGTGATTGATCAGAACCATAAAACATTGTAGTGGGGCCTCTCCATCACTTCTATGTAGCCCCACAGTGTCAGAGGTGTTTAGACCTAAGCATTTGGTCAAACCACAGCCATGTGTTTGGAAGTGGGTGGAGTACCATTAACCAGCACTGAACTGCTAGCATCTGGGAAGCAGTTACCACCATGACCTCAGTCTATCACAAGGTCTTTACTTAGAGCAGGGTTGGAGGGAGTGAAGTGCTGCATGCCACAGTGGTGAGCTGTTGCCCCTCACATAGGGGTACCCACAACAGGATGAAAACAATTTGGATGAAGGTGATCATTGCACAGAGAAACAGGCAACAGCAAGATGCATGCCCTGCAATTGCATTGTGCACTTTGCTGGTCAAACTGCATGTTGGTCCCATTGCAGGTGGGCTTCATCCCCTCCCCCTTAATTAAATATAAACATCCCCAGCCTGCACTTAAGAGGATGGATCTTAGTTGAGGCCCCACGTTCCTGTCCACTCATAGTTGCCACTGTACTGAAATCCCAGCCACCCAAATCGCGGTCACCCATAGTGCACCACCTACACTCCTTCGCCCTAAGTCCTGTATCCACCTGATGGTATATGCCTTCCATGCAGGATCTTGCTTCTTTTTATATCTACCCTTAAAAGCTTTTTTTTATCATTTCAGGTTCCTTTCCTTTCCCATTTCAACTGCTGTACCAGTGGGTAGCACACTCAGAGGCTAAACCTCCCTGTGCCACAGTGTGAATGTGAAAGGATTGACAACAGTAGAACTATACTTACAGGTATGTAGATTGGTCTGTTACTACTCATTACTTTAGTTCTTTTAAAGATAAATTGAAAATGCTTAAATAGGTTAGTTACATGCTGCCTCGATAGCCCAGAGGCACTGCACCACGAGGTCAACCTGGACTTGAGAGTAAGCCTCATTCTCCAGTTGTTGGCAGCATGGGAAGGGAGTATTTGCCTTCCAACTCCCATAGCAACCCCAATAGTTAGCTAAAGGGGTCATCAGATGCATGGGAGATGTGAAGGTTGCAGGGAGGCAGGCGAAAGGGAGGCTGTAGGAAGTGCTGGATGTGCAGTTGGTGTAGCTAGGGCTATGAGGGGGAGGATTTTGTGTTATCAGTGTTGAAAATGGAGGAGTGCTTGATCACCTGGTTGAGGTCTGCTGACACATAGACCAGTGCTCCGGAAAGGCAGCTTTTAGTCAGTCTCTTTGACATGAGTGGAGTGTGGGCCACTAAGGATATTAAGTTTTTGGGATGGGATGGTTTGATCAGCTGACTAGGTCAGAGAACATGACCGGGGTTGTGGGGAGGGGGTAACAAAGATTACTACAGGAAGTAGCTGCTTTTTGTTTGTTTTGTTTTATTTTATCCTCTATCACCATGTCTCTGTTGCTCTTACCTTGAGTTAAAGAGCAACCCTGCATTTCAGTACATGATTTATCATAAGATCCAGGTGTTTACTGTTTAGTAGAAAATATACTTTTTTAATTGTCAATATTCCTTTCCAAAATTTTCAGTATATGTAACCCCCCTACAAATGGGGGTTCCTGAAAGCTTTCCCGGAGCTTGTCTTAATGCCCCATGCCTGACTGGTGTTTGGCGTAAGGCCACTAAATGTGGCCATTGTGAGTGCTTTTAAAGCCTCTAGTACTGCCTCTTTAAGAGCTGCCCGCTTGCAGGCTTTCGTGGTACAAATAGGGGGGACTGGGGTTTCCCTGCTCGAATCCCGCCCGCAACTGCTGTCTGATTGCTCTATTTCTGCAGTCGTTAGGAGTGCTGATGGAGCCCCCTTGAAAGGTGTAACCATTTGCCTGAAATCATTTAGAGTGATAGGGAAAATACAGTTTTGTTTAACCTGCCTTTGTTGCAGATGGGACGCTGTGTGCTGTGCCCTTCCATCTTGGACCAGGACAATTCGAGGGGTCCAATAAGAGTGAGGGAGTATCTAAACTGGAGTAAAAAGGCAGCCAACCAGAAACCAGACCAGTGGGGACACAGCTTGTGATTCTGGGAAGTTGCATTCTGGGCCATGGTGCCATTTTGCACCAATGAGGGCAATCATGAGTGACTGGCATCTGCAGCCCTTCAATGGGATCGGGTGGCACCCGAAGAGAAAGACTTGCCCCAACTGCCAAAGTGGGCAGGGTCATTGTGGCTGTGAGTGAGGAAGGAGCCCTGGGCTTCTGCGCCGTTAAGTCTTTGCACGGGAAGCACGTGTGTGTGGTGAAGGCCAATTTCAGGTGGCTCGGTCGCCATTAGAATTGGATTAAATCTGCGGGGCAGTGGTCAGAGGAGGCTGTGCAGGAGCACAGCTACCTTCCAGGCTCACCCTGTAGAGGACTGGAGAATCTGCTAAATCGAGCTCGGTCTGTCAGGACAATGAAGCTGCAGTGAGATCCCTGGATAGATGTGAGTTCAGTCGGGTCCTAGGAGCAGCTGCCTGGTATGGTATCCCTCTGTTGTTTTCCATATAAATGTGTAAGGAGGCCCTTGAAGCTCAGGTTCAGCCCTGCAAGTGGTGAAAGAGTGGTTCTCTGTTGGAGTTGTGAGTACTGAATCAGAGTATCTCTCTGTTAAAGGTTACAAGCAAAGGCAAAAATCATCTTGTTATGTTGCTGACTACTAATTGAGCTTTTTGGCTCCAGCTGATCTTTTCAGGAATTAAATGCTCGTTTATGCCAGGGCCCCAACCAGCTGCATCGAGGAACTAACCACTAGGGCTTGGGTACCCATAGATAGTAATTTATAGGTTAGGCCTGTGCACAGAGCCATAGGTATATTCTCATATATCATATGTGGTAAGCTAATCCACCTGATTCCCCCTGGTCCTTGTTATTCCCCCTTAAATAAATCAGATTGCTTGTTTTGCAGAAGTACACTGGCTAGTTTGTGTATTCATGGGGAAATACTGCACAGTGAATGTGGTGCAACTGTACCTTACTTTTCAGGGGGTCCCCAGAGTGAGCTGACTGGTTCAAGCCGGGGGAGTAAGTATATAGGTAAGGACACTGAAATTGAATCATGTGGGCCACTAGTGGGAAGAAAGGGGGGTTGCAGCAACCCAGAGGGCTGTGACTGAGTCAATCTCGACTGTTCTAACCCCAACCTCTGGGTGGAGGCTCCCGCCAATGGATCTGGGCCCCTCACCCTGCTACAGGTAAGGCAGACAGGGGTAGTAGCCCTTAGGATAGCGCCCTCTGGGGGTTACATATATATTGACAGTCCACCTGAAAAGTCTGTATAGAAAACATGTGCCTTTCCCCTGTTAACCTCACAGTGCCTTGAGTTTTTAGTGCTCACCATAGCAAAGTGTGATATCACAAACAGCAATGGTGTAGTTAGCAGGGGAGAGTAAGATACATGTTGAAAAACCAGGTAAAAAAAGTGCTGCATTACCTACAATATTTAGTAGACCAATGGCATGGGGAAAAATAACTAGAAAACAAAGTTAAACACAATTGGTATAAATCTAGTGTTTTTAAGTTTTTTATTATAGTAGAGAAATGCTCTTTAACTATCTTTTCAACTTACTCCTATGCAGTATAGTACACTTTGTATCTCTCTGCTCCCTATCTCTACTCATACTACAGGATGGTCCAAGATGGTGGCCATGCTGGCTAGCCATCCGTCTGCTTAGTTTAGCTGCTCTGAGTTTTTGTTATTTATATTGTTTTATTTACTTGTCGTTTGATTTATTTATCATTAACGTTTTTATCATTGTTATGCGATTTGATAGCTATCTAATTTATTATAGATTTGCTACAATGGTCATTTGTTTTATCGACCACCGTAGTGACCTGCAGGAGTGGATCTTTGCTGTTTGGTGCTGTGAGAGATTCCATTTCGGCTTCCATCTCAGTTTTTTGTGAACCGTTTCTGAACTGCTGCCCTGCTACCGGCTTAATTTCGGGCAAATGTGGGATTGACCGCCGAGTTCTGAGTTTGAGGATGATCGTCGACTCTTGGATCTGGATTACCCTGAGGTTGTGTGGACCTGAGTTGCGGGATTGGTTGGCAGCTCACCCTCTTTGCCAACTCTTGGTCGGCAGTGCTGAAGCAGTGTTTGGGAGTCATTTTTTTCAGCGAATTGTCATTTGTACTGCTGTTTCTGATTCTGTTTTGAGGAGGAATCTCTGGAGTCATGGGAGCGATATATATTGATGTGGATTGTGAAAGCCTGCAAAATTGTCAGTGAGAGTGGCGGACTGTAGTCTGGTCTGGCAGGCTGTGGTGGTGGGCATCTGGTTTGGGGACTCCCTGTGGGGATAGAGGGCACTAGCTGGAGAGCTGGTGGAAAACTCCTTCTCCTGCACTACACTGTGGCCATCTAGTCCATCTGGGTGACTCTGGTGGGTTAAGTGGGGTGTCATACTTCTAGGAGCCTATCTCTAGGCCGTGCTGGGCCAATAAAATCTGCATCAAGGTCATTTTCTCCTTCTGAACTGGCTATTGCTTTCCCACTTTGTTCCTGGTTAAACTTCTGGCAGTTGGAGAGCTTCCATCCAGTGGAAACCCTGATCAGGTTTGAAGAATTGGAATTATGTTGCTTTGCTGCAGCGGAGGCCTATTCATTATTTTGGTGCTGATAGTGAGAAGGATTTTGTCTACAAGGACAGCTCAGGTTTTTTGGTGATTTTGACTCTGACTTTATTTTATTTGAATTTGGATTGAAGAAACTGGATTATTATTTTTTTTTTTATCATTTGGACAACTGGGTGGTGAGAGGACCTTGTGGCCAAGTATTTTATTTATTTTGTTCACTAGATTCATTGTTTATGTTATTATTATTATTGTTTGGCATTGAGAGTGCGGCCCTCTCTCCCCAGTGGTGAGAGGACTGGGTGGGGAGGGAATTAATCAATTATTTTAGTGTATGTTGCTTTTACCTTTCTTCTCCAGTGGTGAGAGGACTGGGTGGGGAGGGAGAATTAAGTGATTATTTGTTGTATTATGATATATTTTGTGTTTGGGTTTAGGGGGTGAGAGCCCTTAACTCAATATTTGAGACTTATTTTGTGTTATAATTTTGATTTTATTTGTCGTTATTTGCTTAGGGTACTAAATATGTGTTGGGATGGTACAAGGACAGTCTGGTATTATTCCCCCTCCAGGCTCAGAGACCTCTGCCCTTTTTCCTGTCCTCCCCTATCACCAGAAGTATACAGGCGGTGCAGGGCTTTGGGGATTATTAGAAAAAGGAGGAGAAAGAGGGCTGGGACTGGGGAGGGAATAGAAAGGACTGGGTGGTTAGGGATAGTGTGAACAATGAGATGCCCTGGGGTGAAATGGGTCTAGGAAAGGGGTCCATCCTGTCTGGTTCCCTTGCCCAAGGGTTCTGCTTGTAGTCAGCAGGTAGCACGGTCATCCTCGGTTGCTCATCCTACTTGGGCAGTGTTGTGCAATGCCAGGTCTATTAAAAAGAAGACCGCTGTTATAGCTGATTTTGTTGGAACATCTGACCTGGGGTGCATCACTGAGACCTGGCTGGATGAGAATGCTGGCACAGTTTTGGCAGCAGCAATTCCAGCCAAATACTCAGTGATACACCGCCCAAGGATGTATCGTGGCAGGGTGTTGCTATCTGTTTTAGATCGGAACTGGGCCTAGTGAAGGCACCAGTGGGAACTACCAACTGCTTTGAATGTATCATGGGCGAGGGTGTGGGGTGCAGGGTACTTCTCGTTTACCTTCCACCAGGTGACAGGAATGCTTTCCAGCGGGAAGTCGCAGACTTCATTGTCGACCTGACATTGGGATCCCCCAGATGGTTGGTTCTGGGGGATTTCAATGCCTGGGTCAACGATGAACTCTCGCAGTTTGGTCAAGACTTCCACCATTTAATGACTTCACTGAGCTTCACACAGGTTATTTCTTCCTCGACCCATATTGGTGGACATTCATTGAATTTGGTGTTCCTACTGGGGATGGAGATATCCGATTTGGTGGTGGAACCAGTTGGATGGTCTGATTATCACTCCATTGGGTTCAGTTTTGAGGCCACCCCTAGTAGGCTGGCCCCTATGGAGATGGTTCTGTACTGTCCTTTGAGGGGTGTTTCCTCAGATGGCCTTATGGCGGTGCTGGACCTATCGGGCTTACCGAGAGATTGCATGGAACCAGGGGACTTGGTACTCGCCTATAATAAGGCGGTGGCAGGGACCCTGGATTCCATTGCTCCTGTTCATGTTCATCCCCTCACTCTTTGCCCCAGGTCTCCTTGGTTTGATGAGACTCTGAGGGAGTCGAGGAGAGTCGGACGAAGGTTAGAGAGGTACTGGCGGAGGTCGGGCCTGGATTGTGATAAACTTAGTTTGATGGACCAATATGTGGTCTATCAATCTGCAATCTCTCATAAGAAGGCAGAATTCCTGTCCAGAGAGATTGCGGCTGCACAGAATAGACCAACTCAGCTTTTCTGGACTGTGGACAGATTGTGCAATCCATTCTGTCTTCAGCCCAGAAAAGTCTTTTCTCAAGAATGGTGTTTGCTCAATTCTTTTCAGATAAGGCTGCCTCAATCAGGTCTCATATCCATCTGACCCTTCCTAATGGGAGTTGTGATGGTCAGCAGGAGATGTTGGACACCCAGTTTGTGTGGCCTGACTTCAGCCTTCCCACAATCAATGACTTAGTGATGATCATCCTATCATTGCGTCCGACCAACTGTGGTTTGGACCCGGGCTCCACATGTCTCCTAGTGGGCTGTGTGGATAAAATTGTTCCGGTCCTTGCCGAGATAGTCTGGAGGTCTTTGAAAAGGGAGATTTTTTCCCTTCTCTGAAAGAGGCTGTGGTTCAGCCCCTTCTTAAGAAGTCCTCCTTGGACCTGGACTATCTGGCTAACTACAGGCCTGTCTCTAACTTGACCTTTGTGGGCAAAGTTATTGAGAAGGTGGTAGTGTCGCAGCTGGATGATCATTTGACCAGCCACAATGTCTATGATCAGGGCCCCGATTTTTCTTCGGCACATCGAAGCAAAGTTCTGCGGCAGGGTTCTCATTTGCTGCAGAACTTCTGCGGCACTCAGCACCAATTTCTGCGGCAATTCTGCGGCACATTTTAACCCTTAATTTTTTTCCTTTTTTTGTTTTTTTTGCCAAATCTGACACAATGCATGCTCGTAACACAGTCATTTTAAGGTAGTTTGTCACCAAATTTTCAACATAGCCAGTTTAAGACCTCTGCTCATGAACAGTATCACTGTGATTTTATTAATCTGTCTGGAACATTGATTTCGCATACCGACCGTGCCATTGTGTGCTACATATGCAAAAACACATTTTGGGTGAAATGTGAAAAATGGCAGTTGTACTGTTCATAAGGAGGTGTGGTAAAATGGCAATACTGAAAATCTGGAGTGAAAATATTAAAAATGCTCGAAGTTATGAGTGTGCATAGGAACTTTGCAATGCACACTTGTAAAACAGTCATTTTGGGGAATAATTTCACCAAATTTTCAACATAGGGTTTTAAGGAGCCTATCTCATGAACTGTGACACTGTCATTTCATTAATCATCCTGGAAAGGTGGTTCTGCGCAGTGACTGTGGAACCACCTTTCGGGACCGATTAATGAAATAACAGTGTCACAGTTAATGAGGTGCGGCCCCAAAAACCCCATGTTGAAAATTTGGTGAAAAAATTCCCAGAAATGGCTGAGATATGCACTAAAGTTAAAAAAAATCCATTTATGCCATTATACAGCTTACCAGCATTTCTTCAGTTCACGATCGACTTTGAAGAGTGCAGACGTGTTCCTGGTCCACAGATGATCATCGCGCTGGGTTCCGGAGGTAAGTATGGGTTGAGGTGGGGGTGTGGGGAGGTGGGTACACAGAGGGTGAGTGCAGGTTGGGGAGGGCAAAGAATCACCAATGGAAGGTTTTTGTTTCATGGTTCTTCTGAATTCTCACACAGGACTTTTGCCATGCTAGGGTGGGCTCCCAGCAGGCCACCAAACAGTCGATGAATCCGATGGGAGATTGGGTACCCCCGTTGGCAAAGGAAGTTTTGCCACACTGGGGTGGGCTCCCAGTGTGGCACAGAAACGTTTGGGGGGGCAGTGAAACCGATGGGGGATTGGGCACCCCATTGGCAAATGAAGCATTTGCCACACTGAGGTGGGTTCCCAGCATGGCACCAGGCAGCTTGGGGGGATCGATAAAGCCGACGGGGGATTGGGCACCCCCATTGCCAAAGGAAGTTTTGCCACACTGGGGTGGGCTCCCAGCGTGGCACAGAAACATTTGGGGGGACAGTGAAACTGATGGGGATGGGCACCCCATCGACAAATAAACATTTGCGTGCTGGGAATGGGCTCCCAGCGTGGCATACTAACATTTCAGAGGGGGCACATTTGTTCCGCGGGCGGCTGCGAATTCCATGGGTGATGGCAAATTCTGCGGATATTTCTGTGGAATTGCGGAAAACTCGGAGCCCTGTCTATGATTCTCTCCAATCCGGATTTAGGAAAAGACATAGTACTGAGACAGCTCTTGTCTGGGTACTAAATGACCTCCTAATAGCAAGAGATCGAAGGATTTGTTCTATCTTGGTCCTTCTTGATCTCTCTGCAGCGTTTGACACTGTGGACCATGGTGTGCTATTGGAGCGCTTGCGGTTTATCTGGGGGCTATCTGGTACAGTCCTCAGTTGGTTTCAATCTTTCCTTGAGGGTAGGACTCTGAGGGTGGTGTCTGGGATTTTTTCCTTGGCATCATTCCCCCTATCCTGTGGGGTGCTGCAGGGCTCCATTTTGGCACCCAGGTTGTTTCTGGTGTATATGCTGCCGTTAGAAGTGGTTATTAGGTGGTACGATTTGAGTTTGCACTGCTATGCAGATGATACTCAGCTGTACATGTCCTTTGTGCCCAGCCAAGATGCTGCCTTTTCGGTCTTTAACAAAATGTCTGACTGAAATCCAGGACTGGATGAATGTGAGTTGGCTGTGGTTGAACCCAGAAAAAACTGAGGTATTGGTTGTGGACCAGGGTCGCCGGGAGGTGGGTTTGTTGGCTGGATCACCCTTGGGTTTATGGCTTGGGGGTGTACAGCTAACTACCTCAGACCGGGTGCGGAACCTGGGCGTTGTGTTCGATGACTGTTTGACACTTAAATCTCAGGTGTCGGCAGTTGTCAAAACCTCCTTTTACCATCTGAGGAACATTGCCCGGGTGAAGCACCTGGTTCCTCCAGACGATCTTCCTACTTTGGTCCACGCTTTCGTTACCTCCCGCCTTGATTACTGCAATGCCCTTTATCTTGGGCTACTGGGGGTTGAGATTCACATCTTGCAGCTAGCACAGAATGCGGCAGCTAGGCTATTGACTGGTTCTTCTAGGTCCAGTCATGTAATGCCCGTGCTCCGCGGATTGCACTGGCTGCCAATTTGCTAGCGAATCACCTTCAAGGTCGGTTTGCTGACCTATAAGACCCTACACAACCAGGGACCTGGCTACCAGAAATATCTCCTTTGTCCCTACTGTCCATCCCGTTGTCTCCAATCCACTGATGAGGGATTGCTAGAGATTCCAAGGGTTCGCTTAAAAACTTCAGGGGCCAGATCTTTTAGCTTTATGGCCCCAACCCTGTGGAATTCTCTACCTCGTCAGGTGCAAGATTGCCCGACTGTCCAAAGCTTTAAGGAGGCTTTAAAAACGTAACTTTTTAGCCTAGCATATCATGATTTTTGAATGCTGTTGTCAAGTCTATTTTAATATTGTTTTAATTATTTATTGTTTTATCATGCAATGTACAGGCGCCTTGGTTTTGGAAAGGCACCTTTTACAAATAAAGATTGATTTGATTTGATTTGATAAGTACCTCATACTTACCTAGTTTTACCTTTATTTCCATAGGTCTGTCCAGATGTTGGCTGTCTATCTTTCAGATAAGAATCTTGTTTAATTCTAACTACTAAAATCTCTCCTCTAGGACCATAGACCCTTTGCATTAACATGGCAAGCCACTGGAGAACGATGGATCCACTGCTCACCGGGGAATGATTTTTTATTAATGGGCCTGGCAGTCAAAGGGTAGGATGTACCTGTGGACAACAGAGAATGTGTTTACTTTAACAAGGCCAGCAATCACAGGGGACTATTGTTATTGGCAGGCAGTTTGAAAGAAATAATGAGTTGCTTGAGGTTTCATATAAAAGCAATTTCCCTGTAAATAGCTCCTAATCCTCATAAAATAGCATTATGCAGCCTTGTTGGCTCTGACTAGAATTTGTTCTGATCACAATCACATTCCCGTTATAGAAATAAGAGAATTTTGTGATGTGTTTCTTTTCTTTGTCAGTTGATTGTGGCAAGGTAGATTGTGCAATTGGCCTGAGATGTTCAGGGTATGAAGCCCTAGTGCCATGGATGGTCCTTTCCCTGGTTTGGAGTGGAAAGATTAAAGCAGCCCAGAGCTACGGCATTGCAACATTTGGAAATTTCCCCATAGGATAACATTGCAGTGGTTGTTTTCTTTGTCCTTTCATTGTAGCAAAGTGGATGGTGCTATTGGTCTGAACTTTTCAGGGTGCAAAGCCCTAGCCTTACAGGTGTGCCTTTTGGTGGTTTGGTACAGAACCATTGAACACGGCCATAGTTACAGCAGTGAGAAATTTGGAAATCTTCCCATAGGATAACATTGTGGCACCCATCATGCCTTTCGGGACCCGTATCTCAAAAACAGTTCAAGATATGGACTTTTCGTCAGAAAATTGGTTAGTTCCTCCTAAAGGGGAACTAAGCACAGAACTAGGTTACAAAGTCATGAAAGCCCTAAAAAAAATTTTTTCCTAGCTTGTACAATTCCTAAGATATTTACAAATTAGTGTTACAGTTACTCATTTTCATGGCTGTAGACCACAATTATGACCTCAGACTTAACACTCACATTGCATTTTGGTGCCCGTATATCAGAAATGATGCAAGATATGGGTTTGTTTCATTATTGTTGCCTGAACTACTCACTATCATGATTACTATACTTGAAGTTTATTTCTTGCTGTTATGGTTCACAAGATATGGGCACATTAGTGTTACAAGAGTTGCTTGTCTTATAGGGCTGTGGTATGGCTCCATAGCTATGTGAAAGTGGGAGCTCAAGGCCCGGAGAGCCTGCGCTCCCACATACACACACATACCATTATGTACAAATGGGTGGCTTGGTTGGAGTGCAGGACCCTTATTACTACTTGCATTACACTTTTAAAAAAAGAAAGAAAATTCTTTGCAAAAGCTTTGTTAATGCATCAGTTAGGGTTGTTTCCACACTGACAAAAGTGTGGAAATTCTACATTAGGATTATCAAACCACCACCCCATCCCCTTGCCCCCTCCTCAAAACCCTAACTCAGCATTGCCCCCAAACCCACCCACCCCCACACACACACATGCAAGACACATGCAACATTGTACAACACTGTACCACTCCAGCACATCTGTAAGCACAATAATCACAACACTGTACTACTTTCAGATAACACTATGTAATGGAAAAAACAAATACAGTATAAGCACCTCTACATTGCTAGCACAGTGTGATGCCACATTACTGCTGGCATACCTTCCTAATACAATTACACTTAGTCTGTACACATTTTCAAAATATTGATTTATATGTGTATATTCCAACAATTGGCTCACTGCAAATATTGTCGCTACCGCATAGGCATGTGGTTGCAGCACAGATACACCTGACACATACAGAGTACTTTGGATATACTGCTCTGGTAGCAAACTATCACCAACACATGTTATGCTGTTGCACTACCTGGGAATACTGTTTAACAGTATCTTATGGTTACATGTGCATGTCACAACTGTTGCTTTCACATCTTTCTTGTAAACTATTCTACAAGACATTATTTTTATTAGTTTCACTGTTTCTTATTAGGACTAACTCACTGTATCACAAAACAAAATGCAAACATCCAATGATTGTTGCTAGGCTCACAGAAACTGTCATTTCTAATACACTATGTGTAGATAACATCCATATGTCTGCGTACCCTCAAGCCACTATGACAGCTGCAGAACTCATACACTTGGTGGACTGTGACGATGCCTGTGTTATCTGGAATGTTTGCAGACTTATCTGTTACCTGATCCTGCTTGTCCCTGTTGCTTGTCTTGCCTTGGCCCTTGCCTTGCCTGCATGTGTATGTGGGGGGTTGGGGTTGGGGGGAATGTGGAGTTAGGGTTTTGAGGAGGGGCGTGGAGATGGGATGGTGGGGTGGTAATCCTAACGCAGAATTTCGAGACTTTTGTTGGTGTGGAAACAACCCTAACTGATGCACTAATTAAGTTTTTGCAAAGAATTTATATATATTTATATATTACAGTGGTGCAGTTGTGCCACTATATTTAAGGTTATGAAGGCATTTCTATGTTAAAGTCAAATCTTTGCACATTGATAACTTTGGACGGATTTACCTGAAATTTGGTATGCAGGGTGGGGCATGGTAGATCTCTTGATCTGACAAATTTAATTTCAGTTGGGCTGACGGTCTTTGCACAACAAAATGCTAAAAAATGTGCTTTTCACCAGTTTTGGAGGCTGTTTTGGGGATGTTGCCCATGGCCCTGTGCGGCCATCATGTGGTATGCTGGTCTGTGTGATGGCTCATCTGAAAGAGCATCAGTGGCTGAACATGTCGCTTTTCATTTGGTGAAAACATATTAAGGCATTCAAAAGTTATTGCACTTTTAAGCTCCCATTGTAAGTCAATGGGAAAATTTATATGGTTGTTTTGTGAACAAAGAATGGGGTTTGGACCATCTCGTCCCACCTGGCGGTCAAAGAATTTGCAGTCTCACGGTCAAAGAATCTTTATCCCTGAAAATTCTTTGACCTCAAGGTCCGCGATCTTGTTTTTTAAATGCTGTCACAAAAAATCAAATGTCTCAGCTCAGGGGTCACTCCTGAAGTAAAACTTGCATGGGTTTTACTCAGAGGACTTTGATCTATTGACCCATGCCATTGGTTTCACCTAAAATGGTCAAAAAATAGAGTTATAATGTTTTAAATGCTTTGATTTCAACTCGCGCACGATCTTTGTTCGCGAGCCTGCAAATTCTTTGTTCATGAGATTCTTTGATCTCGATCTTGCATCATGAGGTAAAAATACAATTTTATCAGCTCAGGGGTGGCCTAGGAACTCAAATGAGGGTGGGTTTTGCTCAGGGGGCTTCATTCTATAGAGGCATGGTGGCGGTTTCATGTAATTATGCCTAAAACTTGAGATTCACCATTTTTTATTCTTTGTTCATGAGCCTGCAAATTCTTTGATCGGGAGCCTGCAAATTCTTTGATTGTGATCTTGCATTGTGAGGGCGCGACTAGATGGTCCTTTGAAAAATTCAAATTTCTCAGTCCAGGGGTGGCCTTGGAACACAAATGAGGGTGGGTTTTGCCCAAGGGGCTTCGTTCTATCAAGGCATTGTGTTGGTTTCATGTAATTATGCCTAAAACTTGAGATTCACCATTTTTTATTCTTTGTTCAGGAGCCTGCAAATTCTTTGATCAGGAACCTGCAAATTCTTTGATCGTGATCTTGCATCGTGAGGGCGCGACTAGATGGCCCTTTGAAAAATTCAAATTTCTCAGCCCAGGGGTGGCCTTGGAACACAAAAGAGGGTGGGTTTTGCCCAAGGGGCTTTGTTCTATCGAGGCATGGTGTTGGTTTCATTTTAGTCTGCCTAAAACTCATGTTTCACCCTTTTTTATTCTTTGATGATGAGCCTGCAAATTCTTTGATTGCAAGATTCTTTGATCACGATCTTACATCGTGAGGGTGCGACTAGATTGCCCTTTGAAAAATTCAAATTTTTCAGCCCAGGGGTGGCCTAGGAACACAAATGAGGGTGGGTTTTTGCTCTGGGGGTTCCGTTCCATCGAGGCATGGTGGTGGTTTCATGTAATTCTGCCTAAAACTCAAGTTTCACCATTTTATATTCTTTGATCATGAACCTTCAAATTCTTTGATCATGAGCCTGAAAATTCTTTGATTGCAAGATTCTTTGATCGCAATCATTGATTGCAAGTGAGGGACAAGATGGCCAGATTTTATAATGGACTAGATAGGCCAATTTTCACAATCTTTAAGTTTAAATATCTTGGAAATGGTTTGGTCTTTTTACTTGAAATTTGGAGGGTGTTGATGGCATGTCCTGTACATGTGTATTATGGTGTTTATGTGTCAGAAAAAAATATTTTTTGTGGAGATAGTGTGTGACACAATTTATCTTTTGAAGACAGTGTTTTACATTGTGGTGGTGCTTTGAAATTGATAGGGTACCTAGCCTTAGTGTCATGGATGTACATTTCAGTCATAGTGTCTGTAAAATGTCAACAGGTGCATAATTCTGCAACTTCAATGAATGAAAATCTGAAACTTTAACATGTTATATCTCAGACTCAGTTTGGTCTTTTGCATTGATATTTGGAGGGTGTTGATGGTAGAGACACATTTACAAGTTGGTGGGTGCACAGGGTCTGAAGAGCCCATGGTCCCACCACCTTTCTCAAGTTCTTAGTTTTCTATTCTATCTCAAAAAGTAAGGAAATTCTATGCACAAAACTGCGTTAATGCATCATTTAGGATTAAAACACAAAAGGTCAGGAAATGAAAAATCTTTGGGGTTGCCCCTCCTCCGTGGACCCACCAATCATCCCAAGATTGACAGATAATGAGGTGTGTTATTGGGGATGTGAGGCCTAAATGTTGCCTCATTCTTGTTCACTGTTGCTTCTCAATACGATAACACAAGGAATGGGGCAACAGTTAGGCCTCACAACCTCAATGATACACCCCATCATCTGTCAATCTTGGGATGATTTGCAGGTCCATGAGGGGGGAGGGGCAATCCTAAAAATTTCTCATTTCCTGACTTTTTGTGTTTTAACCCTAAATGATACATTAACACAGTTTTTACATAGAATATATATATATATATATATATATATATATATATATATATATATATGTATATAGATAGATAGTCATTGCAAAAAACTTTGTTAGGGTTGAAGTGACAAAAGTAGGGAAATGAAATGTTAGGGTTGACACCCTAACACCCCTCACCCTACTGCCCCATCCCCAGCTTCCCCAGACCAACAGGTGACAGGCTGTGCCTCAGGGTAGTCACCGCTAACTCTCACCCCATTCCATGTGTAAGAAAGCTGACATGGTACAGTGTAAGAGAATGGGGTGAGAGTTAGATCTGATAATCCCAAGGCTCAGTCCATCACCTGTTATTCTGTGGAGGGTGAGGGTGAGGTGATTATGTGGGAGGTGCTAGGGCATCAAACTTAATGCCTCATTTCCCTGCTGTTGTCACTTCAACCCTAACTGACATATGTATGTATATATGTAGTTGCAGCTATAGATATAGATATATAATAGTGGTGCAGACGCGCATTTATTAGAGTTGAGTAAGCAGTTTAATGTTAAATTCAAAATTTTGCACTTTAATAACTATGTAACCATTCAACAGAATTGCACAAAATTTGGTATGCATGGTCCCATAGGGCAGCTGTCTTAACATGGCAAGTTTCTTTACAATTACACATATCGTTTTCGTGCAGCACATAGTGAAAAGTGTGTGTTCTGCTTTTTTTTTGTCAGATTTTGCTGCTTTATGCCCATCACACTGCAGTCACACCATTTGGAATTTTTGCCTAAATTATTCAGGGTAGAAAGAGACTGCCCGAAGGAATAAGTAAGCATTGGTTTGGTGAAAAAATATGAATCCATTCCAAAGTTATTCAATTTTGAAATTTTGGGTTTTGAGCATGCTCAGTTCAGTCTTTTGGATAGGGGTATTTTCTGAGAACAAGAATTTGCTTCACAAACAAGGATTATGACAGCTCATGAACAAAGATTTAAAAAATCTTTGTTAGTGAGAAAAAATTCCTTGTTCATGAGCCACCATCTTGTTTTTCAATTTTACTGACGAACAAAACCTTGTAACTTGCCCCAGGGGTGTCTTCTGTAGACATAACAGTATGGGTTTTGTTCAGGGTGATGCCCTCTACAAAGCCATAGCTTGGGTTTTCTTTAGTTTTGTCAAACAACTGCAGTTTTAAAATTTTAAAATCCTTGTTCTCCACTCGCTTCCAATCTTTCTTTGTGAGGTGTCAACATCTTCGTTCTCGAGCCAATCCTTGCTCATAAGATGTCAAAATCCTTGTTCATGAGATCAGAACCAGAGGCCCCTATTTCATGAACAAGGATTTCTCATGAACAAGGATTTGGCTCGCGAACAAGGATTTTGACACCTCCCAAACAAGGATTATAAAAAGGAATCCTGGTTCGTGAGATGTCAAAATCCTTGTTCATGAGGTGTCAAGATCCTTGTTCGTGAGATCAGAACCAGATGGTCCTATCTCATGAACAAGGATTTCTCACGAACAAGGATTTTTACACCTTACGAACAAGGATTTGGCTTGTAGACAAGGATTTTGACACCTAACAAACAAGGATTACAAAAAGGAATCTTTGCTCATGAGGTGTCAAAATCCTTGTTCGTGAGGGGATGACTGGATGACCCTATCTCACGAACAAAGATTTCTCATGAACAAGGACTTTGACACCTCATGAACAAGGATTCAGCTCACAAACATGGATTCTGACACCTCACAAATAGGGATTTTTTAAAGTTGCTGTTTGTTTGCCAGTTCACTGCAAAGAAACAGTTAGGACTTTTGGCTTGAAATTTGCAGGGTATAAAGGGGATGTGTCACAGATGTGACCTATGCTGGTTTGGTGTAAAAATTGGCATTATGACATTCTGAAGTTGATAAATTTCTCATATGATAGCATTGTGGCGTACGCAGTGGCTATATCTTGAAAATGGCTCAAGATATGGATTTTTTGCTAAGCACAGTTTAATACATCTTAGGTGTACTAAGCAGTCGTGCAGGTTGCCAGGCCATCATTGTAACTGAAGTGGAATTTTTCCAAAGGTTGCTACGGTTACTGAGATATTGCACCATTGGCAGCACAAGGGTTACTTGGAATGTGCATTGTCCTGCACTGCATCTCTACAACTATAGATAGGTGGGAGCATAGGGCCATACATACATACATACATACATACACAGATGTGTCAAGCCAGGAGGAAGTGCAGAAAAAAGGTAAAAAGCTGCAGAATACAGAAACATAGAAACATAGAATTTGACAACAGATAAGGACCGCTTGGCCCACCCAGTCTACCCATCTTCCTACCTGATGGTTAAGCTGCAGATTCTAGTTAATCAACAGCTTACTTCCTCCTATCCCCCACTAGAATTGCCTTATGCCTGTCCCCTGCATTCTTGAATTCTCCCACTGTTGCTAACTCCAGAACCTCATCAGGAAGGCTGTTCCATGCATCCACAACCCTCTCTGTGAAAAAATACTTTCTAACATTATCTCTGAGCCGTCCCCCTCTATCTTCAAATTGTGCCCCTTTGTTCTTGCACATCTCTTCTTCTGAAAGATACTACCCTCTTGTACTTTGTTAATTCCCTTGAGATACTTGAAAGTTTCTATCATGCCCCCCTCCTTTCCTCAAGGGTATACATATTAAGCTGCTTTAGTCTCTCCTCATATGTCTTCTGGTGCAGACCTTGCACCATTTTGGTTGCCCTCCTCTGAACAGCCTCCACTCTGTCTATGTCTTTGCAGAGATGGGGTCTCCAGAATTGCACACAGTACTCCAGATGGGTTCTCACTAACTGTCTGTACAGAGGGATAACAACTTCCTGTTTTCTACTCTTGATGCCTCTCCCTGTGCATCCCAGTATCCCCCCAGCCCTCCTTACTGCCTTCTCACATTGTTTGCCCACCTTTAGGTCATCTGATATAATTACTCCTAGGTCTCTTTCGATTTTTGTTGTTGTTATTAACTCACCCCCATTGTGTACTCTTCCCCTGGGTTTTTGTTTCCCAGATACATTACCTTGCACTTCTTTGTATTGAATCTGAGCTGCCACATATTTGACAGTTCCTCCAACCTTGACAAGTCCATTTTTCATTCTTTCCACCCCACCTTGTGCATCAACCCTGTTGCAGATCTTTTTGTCATCTTCAAAGAGACATACCTTTCCTTCCAAATGCTCTCCAATGTCACTTATAAAGATACATTATAGAGAACCGGTCCCAGTACTGAACCCTGCAGTACCCCACTAGTTACCCTGATTTCTTCACTGTGGACTCCATTTACTATTACCTTTTGCGTCATGTTGTCCAGCCAATTTTTTATCCAGGCTACCACCTTGGGACCCACTCTAAGGCTGGCTAACTTGTATATTAATCTTATCACAGAGTACTGCAATTTACTGCAGGGCCATAGTAGGTCAATGGCAATTAAGCCCATTTGACATGCAAGATTCTGTGACATGTCATTACTGCAAGTTACTGTGCTTCATCATGGCTGATACATCTGTATGTAATATTATCTATGAATATTTGGCACTAAAACTGAGAGCAAACCTCCTCTCTGCAACCCTTCTAATGGGCTATGCTCCTCCTCTTGTCTCAACCCACCTTCCCCTTGGGAACCTCCAACCTGCCTGCCCCTCTTTCCCCTAAGGGGCAGCTACCTTCCTCTACCTGCCCAACCAGGTATCTCTCAATACATACCCCCAAAGCCCCACCTCCTGTGATACCTTGTGGGTTCCTTTAATTTGCAAAATCAGTATGTAACTTGTTAATTTTGTAAGAATAGCAATGTAAAAACAATGAGGAATATTTTATTGTTAAGTTAAGCCAAGAACCACTGCTGCTTGTTTTGTTCAGAAACAACTCTGTCTGCTTAAGACTTTTCCCACTCAATACCATAACAAAACATTCCAATTAGCATTCTGTTAGTGCAGATGTATGCAGCCTGGAAAAAAAAAAGTTTAGTGTGCCTTTTCCACCCTGACTGAATATTTTATGGTGTGCTGCATGTTTCACTGTTTACATAATGGACCTCTGTCACTTCCGTCTTCCCCCAGCTATATGACTGCTGCTATAAAGCACAACTGAGATAGCTATCTGTCACAGGCTGTCACAAGTGATGACTTGTCACAGGTCAACTCCACCGACTCCTACTTCTCCAAAGGGACTAACAGTAGTCTGTTATGCTGTTTCTGAGCAAAGCCAGCAAATACTTTGTGACTTATAAAGTCATCAACTGCAATTAAGTATTCTCCACACCCCTCAGCAGTCCATCCTGATGGTGTAAATCTCTAATGAGAATTTCTTGTGCATCTTTCTCTTTGATGACAGCATCTACCAGTGATGGGAGTGTATGTGATCTCAGAGATGTTAAACTTCCCTTAACTAAATATAAGTAGCCTAAGAAGAGGGAGTCAGCATAAATTGCACAGTGTGGTAGAGACCACCTGGTGTGTGCATACTGCATGGAGGTACCAAAGATCTGTCTTCAGTTCTGTTGCTGAGATACTGTAAGTCTTTTCTGAACTTCATAGACAAGTATAACTTAAAGATTTACCATGTTTACACACACACACCACTAACTTCCAGTTCAGAGCAGCTGAAAATGTAGCGTAAGAGTAAGTGACTTGTTTCTGGATATGGTAATTTCAGTTAACAGTATGTCAATACCATTTTTTACCCAGATGAGCAGCCTGCTGTTTCTTCCTTTTGTTTCTTTATTTCTCACTAATTCCTGTCTTTTAGATGCAGTGTCTCACTTTGAGACCAAAGTGTCGCACACTATGCCATGCCTAATTGTTACTTTTATGCTTCTCTCTCTATCCATCTTTCACACACATTCTATAAAAAGCTATTTTTGTAACATGGCCAGCATGGCAATACCCATGTGTCACCCTATTTGTTAGCATTATTACAAGTGGATTAACCCACTCCAGAGCATGAGTTAACTTGAGAATTATTCCACACCTGGGTGGTTGGATGCACTCGCAACCACCCCAGGCATGGATTAATTATCAAGCAAACTCTTGCTCAGTTGTGGGTTAACCCTTACTTGGAACCTATCTGTAAATGTAATTATTATTCAAGTCAAAAAATAATACACACACATTTTTCACTTGTGTTGAACCTTTTTGTGTTTGCTTGCCCTACAATGAATGGCATTTCAGAGGTGTATTACTGCTGAGGCCATGGTGGCACAAGCTGCAGTGGGCTTGGCAGTACAGACCAATGCCCAGGCACACTGGTAATGACACTACTACTGCTTGATGAGCAGAAACTTTGTGTAGTCAAAAAAACTGAAGCATTCATATGAAAGAGTGCTTTGGTTCTGTCATTTGCATGAAGCTAGTCAGCAAGCAGCAGATCAGCTTTATTACGCGGTGATGTCATGCTTTTGAGCCCTTCATCCCCACTGTTGGCATGCTGTGTTACCAACCTTCCTGCATCTTTCAATGCCTTCTGCACTGCCATTTTCACATGCTTCCCAAGACCCAGTAGCTTTTAGCAGAAACATTTACTTGTCTGGAGTCCTTGTTTTCTGTAGAGAAGATTATTTACTTGAGACATGCTGCTAGCTGTGTACTGTTTATCACACAGTAAGGCAGGCTGTACTTTATATGTGTCTCTAAGATGAAGAAATATGAAAAGTATGTTGTACTAATGCACTACCGAAAAGCTACTCAAGCTTAACAATGCTATCCCACTTAAAACATCACCCACAATCAGCAGTGTTTTAAAAATAAATCTTACTAATCAAAATACTTTAACATTTATGAACTTACATTTCTCAAGCAGTATAGTTTTTGTAGTGCCACCAAGTTTAGTGTTTGCCAAGTCAATTGCAAATATTCTGCCTCAGACTTCTGTGCTCTTAAATACTTCTTACAAAAAAATGTGCTTTTGCCCAACTGTATAACAATACACTATCTCAGTGGTTCTCAAATGGTGAGGCCAGCCTCCCTGGGGAGGCCCCAACCTGTTCAAGGGGAGGCTCAAGCAAGTCTGAAAAAGTACTGTATTTAAATTTGGAGTTTTATATATTTTGTTTGAAAGCATGAAACAAACTGAAAGAGGATAATAGTAGGTGAAAGTTATGTATTTATTTACAAATCAGTAACAAAGAGAAGGTGAATGAGTCGAGGCTCATTTAAGGTGTTCGGAGAAGGGTAGGGAGTAATACAATTCAAAAGATAACTGCAAAGCAGTCAAGCAATACAAAATGAACAATAGTGCAAAAATATGAAGAATAAACTAATAATGAGAGGTGGTAATTGATCAATTTGTAGACTGGTGGCAGAACAGCCCAAATACAAAGGTTGAGCATAGAGGTGCTAAGAGGAAGGAAGGAAGGAAGGAAGGAGCAAAGTAATCCCTGAGAAGTTGCTAAAGAGCAGGGAAGAGGGGTGAGGTGAGGTATGTAGGAAGGTTATTCCAGATAGAGAGGAAACAAGAAAGTAGTCTGACCCATGAAGGTACTGCAACAAGGGTAACAATGGTTCAAGAATCAAAATAGTGGAGCAAGTAGGCTGGCCTTTGGGGGGCTATAGTAAGCTGAATAACATTTATTTTTGTTTTATTTATTTGTTAGTCAGAGAACACCTTTGAGCACAAGTGCTCTTTTCAAGGTTCCACATCAGTGAAAGACAAAGAACTGAATGAGAGCCAAGTACTCAAGGGGTTTCAATGTATTCATGGTTACTACTGTGCAAAGTACAGTATGTTAATTTTCTTTGGGGGGGGCCCCAAGATTATTTCAGTTTTTGGGGAGGCTCAAAATCTTTTCCATGGATTTGGGGAGGCTCACTGTGACAAAGTCTAAGAACTGTTGCACTATCTCATTTCTTAAAATAACTTTGTCTCACTACACCACTCCAAACATAGAGCAACACTAGAGAGATGGTATGTAACATCAGAATGTATTCTAAGCAGCTGTCACATAACCTGAAGCCCATTAAAAATAGCAGGTTTAAAATTCCAAACTAACAAACTACTAACCAATAAATACTAACAGAAAATTAAAAAAACAACATTTGCAGTGATGATTCAGAGCATATAGCAAATATTTTATTTCTCAAAAAGAGAGTGCCTATTCATTTCAGCTCTGTGACTTCCGTCTACTAGATGTTATTCACAACAGCTAGGCTTCATTAGCAAAAAAAAAAAAAGAATCCTTCCAAAATCCTTGGGAGAATACTTATCTTTCTTAGAGTTTTGCTCCCTACAGATCACAAATAGTTACAACAGGCAGCTCAGATCACTCAGTTCACCAGCACAGCTGAGAGTAATTTCTTTGTCAACTTCAGCTCCTAGTTCCCGGTGTCAATGTTCTATCCTTCCTGGGACACACTCCTCTGTTCACACCAGCTTAGGCCTCAGTCATCCCTGTTCCCTCAGTTTGACTCTCTCCCATCTCTCCCATCAAGGTCCAGCTCAACTTAGCTCCAAACCTGAGCGCAGCACTGCAGCCTCATTTGCGCTCTTCAATCCTGCACAATATCCCAGCATGTTTCTTAAGGGAAAAATAAAATAAGAAAACACTTGGCTAAGCACAGTAAAGCCATATCCACAGGGTTATGATTGCTATAGTGTAGTCCCTTATGCACTTTATTGTAAACCTTGGACTGGATGAATGTCTTGACTTGCTGTAAGTGTATACCCTAGTTCTCTGCAAGCAGAGAAGCATCACTTTATTTGCCATGAACTTGCTTTTTTATGTTCTTAACCCCTATTTTTAAGATATGATGTTTATGTATTACTGTTTCTTTTTTTCAAATTTAATAACTTTTATTGAAAAAGAAAGTGATACAGAGAAATGGTTACCAAACCCGTCATACATGTACATGCCAAGTGTATCTAAAGTTCTTAAAGTAATGATAAAGGTAGTAAACATAGTCAAGGAAGCATCTATTTCACTGCAAATGTAGTAAGCTGTTAACAAACTGAATTTGTAATTGTCCACAACCCCTCTGCTCATATCCCCTCCCACCCAGCCACTGGAGTGAAAAACATACTTTTAACTAATACATACATTTTTAGTGCTATTCCAGTACACAACCAATTACCAGAAAGAGAAAGGGAGTATTATAAATATATACCACCAGCATTAAGAGACTTATTAGTTGATTACTCATACTGTTAGCAGTGTGTACAATGATTCCCATATATGCTTGTATCTGGATAAATTTTCAGACATACTGACTGTTAGGTGTTCAGCTTGTAATGCAAACATGATCTCTTTGTACCATTCTAAGAAGTCAGGGGTAGTTGTGTCTAACCAGTGCTGAAGGATAACCTTCTTGGCACATGCTGAGATTAAGGCCATATGGGCCTTCTGGTTACCAAGTAGGAAGCCAGTGTAGTCCCCTACAATGCATACCTCTCAAAGAAAAGCATCAGCAAGACCCAACAAGGGATCTAGGTGAAACTGAATTGAATTTCAGAAGGGAATAACCTTCTGACAGGTCCAAAGTATATGATATAAAGAGCCAGGTTCTTGGCCACATCTGGAGCAAAGGTCATTAGGTAACCAACCCATCCTATGCAACCTGACAGGGGTATAATAAAGGCTATGAATAATATGGAATAGTGTAAGGTGGTATCAGTTCCATTTTATAAATTTATATAGTTGTTTCCAGAGGAGTGGCCAATTCCTGGCTCTGGTATGGGATGGTAGGATTTGATCCTAACTATAAACCCTGGGGCCTTCACTGACAGTTAAACATTGTTGAAGTGATTTATAGTAATATGATAATATGATATAATATGATATAAGATGAGAGGATGGCACTGAAGTAAAAAATGGGTAGACCAGAGCTCCTAGGGGACTACTCCATAGTCCTGCAAAAAACAAATGTGTAAGCATGTGGGATACCTCATAAAATTTTAAACAGGAAATTGTAGGCCAGTGATATAGGGCCCAGACCTCCTGAAAGGATAACAATTTATAGTTATACATAAGATCCACGACTTTGTCTGTACCAATGTCTGGCCAAAATCACTTAGAGAGCACCTGACCAACCATCAGCAAGTTGGGATTCCCATATAGTGGTTGAACAATGTTCTTAATTTGGCTTATCTTAAATAGGGAGCAAAGTTGTGAGTTGGTCTGAAGAGATGACCCTAGGGGGGTATCTTGCAATGGATGGGGTAATTTCCCTATAGTTAAAAAGGGAAGTGATCGGATGTCTATTCCCTGGGAAGAACATAGTGAGCATTCTATATCTACCCATTGTGGAATGTATGATGCATTAGAAATGTTCCCTGATGTTCAGGACCAGTAAGAAATGATGTTAAGATGCAAGGTTAGACAATATAAAAAGAAATTAGAAACTTGTAGATCACCATCCTGTTTAGTTCTCATCAGTTTTGACAATGCACGATAAGCTGACTTATCATACCATATAAAAGAGGAAATAAATCTGTGCACTTGAGTGAACCAGGATTGAGGAAGGGCTAGGTTATGCATTTGCAGGGGATAAAGTAAACAGGGTAAAATATTCATTTTAATAATATTCAATCTACCCCACAAGGAGAAAGGCAATACAGACCAATGGTCCAGGTCAATTCTAAGATGGAAAACAATAGCATCTAGGTTGAATTGTTTAAGTTTGCTGGGAGAGGTAGATAGAAAAATGCCCATATATTTCAATTCATCTTTCTTCCAGACAAGGCCCAGGTGATCAGTATCAGCTCTGAATGTTATATTGTTAAGGGGCATGATAAGTTTGTAATTAGAAATGGTATCAAACTGAGAAATGATCTGAAGGGCTGCAGGTAGAGAATTTGCAGTGGAGGTGACATGAAGCAATATATCATCTGCATATACAGAAAGCTTATATTCATTGTTATTAACCTGGGGCGAGGAGTTAAGCTTAAGAATCAAAGGTTCAAAAAAGAGATTGAATTGGCAAGGAGAAAGGGACTAGCCTTGCCTGGTGCCTTGATATAAGGGGAAAGATTGGGAAAGCATACATTACATAGTACACAGGCAGATGGAAAGGAGTAAAGGACCTTAAACCACTGAATGAATTCTAGAGGGATATTATATTTTGGTAAAAGGGTAAACAGGTAGTCTCATGAAACCCTGTTAAAAGCCTTCCTGGCATCTAGGGGTATCAAGACCACGGGAAGAAAATGGTCCCTGGATGCCGAGAAAAGATACAACAGTTTTCTAAGATGGTCTAACAAAAGTTGACCTTTTACAAACCCAACCTGCTCCCTACTGATCAACGGGTCCCATACCGTCCCCAATCTACAGGTCAAAATCTTGGAGAGGATTTTGAGATCTACATTAATGAGTGAAATTGGTCTGTAGTTAGGAATCAACAGTGGATCTTTTTCTGGTTTGGGGAGGACCACTGTAGTGACAGTGGTCAAGGAGAAATCAGATGGGCCTTTATCAAAAATATAGTTATTGGTGTTTAAAAGGATAGAAGCTACTTGGTCTTTGATGGCTTTATAAAAATGTGTAGTAAATCTGTCCAGACCGGGGGCCTTGTCTGCAGCAAGGGCATGTATTACTGTGTTTGATACCACCGTACTCACTGTATTTTATATACCTGCGCTATTATAACTTGTACCTATTGTCTGTGCCACTGTACTGCCCGGGTCACAATTGAAAATGGTCCTTTGGATCAGTTTTGCTCACCCGGTTACCAAAAACATAAATAAATAAACAAACAAACAAATAAATAAATAAACAAATAAATAGAAACATAGAAGTTGACGGCAGATAAGGACAGCAAGGTTCATCCAGTCTGCCAGTCAATATATATTGTAAATTGATTAATGAATTAATTAAATAGCCAAAATGGCTGACCCATTAGTAATATACAGTATGTACCTCTGAAAAAAAGATAAAAAAGCATTCAAATTTCAGGGCAGAGAGCTACTCCTCAGCACGTCTGTACCTCCAGCCTGAGTGGCATACAGGATTAGTTAAAAAAATGATGAAATTAATACAGTTGTAGTAGGACATTTTATTTTTATATAGGTAAAACATGTTACAAACACCACTAGAGCAGGGGAGCACTATTTACAAGGTGGTACAGTTAAATACATCAGTTTCAGGTTGTACAAGAAATGTGACAAACTATGCAAGCATACACCAATACAGAAATACAACACCAATGAAAAAATAAAGCAATACTTGTAACTTCTCAAGTTTCATACTATGCAAATGATACATCAATATGAGAATATAGTGAGTAGAAAAGACAAGCAATTAATCACTCTTTATATAATCCAAGTACAATGTATGCTGAGTTCCTGTTTCATAGCTGTAGAGAATGCCCTTGGTGTAGGAACCAATTGCCTAATATGTGGGTTAATATCATTCCAAAGGTTTGCTAAAGAGTTACTAAAAGCAAATACTGCAAGGACCTTCTACAAAACTCAGCCTGCAACCCAAGGAAATTCTGGGCCCATGTCAAAAGATTTCTTGGTACCTCGCAGTCAGTCACTCCTGATTAAATGGGGCACATTGTAATGACCCTAGGACCATCTCAAACTGTTTTAACAATCTTTTCTCTGATCTTTCATACTATACCTTGGCTTTACAACCTAGTGGATCACACTCCAATCTACCTACCACACTATCATCAGACAACCATACTGCCCTATCGTATGATGCTCCTCCAGTGCCACCATTCTATTTCAAGGCTATATCAAGAGCGGAAGTTCTGAAATTACTGAGATCCATATCTGCCAATACCAGCTCTGGTTCTGACTCACTGGAACCTCGTCTTCTTAAGCTGGCTACTCCACTCATTGCCTCTCCGATTGCCAGAATCTACATTTTATCCCTTATCCATAGCACTGTGCCAGACCTATGGAAATCTGCAAGAGTAACGCCTGTCTTTAAAAAAAGTGACCCAAAGGACATGGCCAATTACAGACCTACAGCTGTTCTCTCTGTCCTTAACAAGATCCTAGAGAAAATAGTTGCATCACAGATCATTGACTATCTTACACACTACAATCTCCTCTCAGACACTCAGCATGGTTTCAGAAAAGGTCATAGCACCACCACAGGTCTTCTTCAACTAACTACTGATATTCTGTCCAACATGGACTCTGGAAAACTCACAGGTGCCATCTTCATTGACCTCACTAAGGCTTTCGACCTTGTAGACCATTCCCTGCTTCTCTCCACTCTCTATAAATTCCATTTCTCTACCCCTGTTGTGGACTGATTCTGTAGCTATCTGTCAAACAGGTCGCAAGCTGTCAAATTTTAATCCTCCCTGTAAAAAAAAAAAGTTTACTATCAACCTTGGGGTTCCCCAGGGCTCTATACTTGGGCCCCTTCTGTTCTCAATTTTTATCAACTATGCAGCTGAGGGCCTGGAATCCTGCTCAGCTATTCTCTACGCTGATGACCTAATCATCTACATTAGTTCTTCTAGTATTGCCTGCATAAACACATCACTTACTTCAGACTTCAATAAGGTCTTAGACTGGCTACTAGACTGTAAGCTTGTACTAAATGAAAAGAAAATGAAAGCCATACTCCTAGGTTCTGCACCAAAGATTAAGACCTGTTCTAGTTTGCTGGAGGTTCTTCACCCAGGAGGATTTCCACTTGAAAATGTTACTTCCTTCAAGTACCTTGGGATCCTCCTGGACCAGTCCCTGGATTTTAATCTTCACATTCAGTCCTCATGCAAGCTGTAAACTCGAAACTAGGGTAGCTTACAAAACGACCTACATGCTTACACCCTTGGCCAAATTAGCAACTGCCTGAGGTATTCTGCTCCCAATCCTTACTTACGGTGCCTCTATTCTTACCTCTTCCCATAAAACCTCCCTACTAAAATGGGACATAGGTTATAACACTATATGCCCGATTTGCTTCTTCGTCACCTCGACTCAAACATCACTGCCTTCTTTATAAGGATCTGAATTGGCTTTCACCCTCTGCCCATAGACAATACTAGCTTGAATCACTAATGGACTCGATTATCCGGGGAAAAAAAAACATCCCAGTTGGTGGCGTTGCTGGTCTCTCAACCATCCTCCCATGGCCTGCGATCAGCTGACAAATCCTTGCTCTATGTTCCAAGATGTCGGACGACTAAAGGCACAGGGGCCTTCCAGTTCTCTGCTCCCAGGCTATGGAATGCTCTTCCACTCAACTTCCGGCTGTCTCAGTCTCACTTTGGATTTAAAAGTGAATATCGTCGTTATCTATCCTTAGCTGATGCTTGTACATGCTTTGACCCAACCTGAAGCTCCTGAGACTTACCAGTAATGTTACCCCTGCTCTAATCCAGCTCCAAGACTGTCTCCTCTTCCCCCCTCCCCATATTTTTCCTTCTCTTTGTAAATAACTTCTTGACTACCAGCTCTCTTCCTTCTCAAACCTTGTTGCTGACCATCCACTGTTGTTTTGCCAATTACTACCCCTGACCTTCCTTCTGTCAGTCTTTCTTGTTATGTTTGAACATTCCTCACATTTCTCTCTATATAACCTTACTATCTTATTAACCCTTTCACTCCACAGGTCGGGTCTATGGTTTCTGCACTTATATATCTTACTGCCATTATCTGTATAATGCTTGCCATTATTTTTTGTTGTTTCTACCCCATTGTATTTTTGTAACACTGCTGTACTGTTTCTCTATTTGTATTATTGTACCCATGTTGCTGTTGTTCAACTGTTCTCCTTTTGTTGTACTCTCCTGGGTCATGCCTGAAAATAGTCATTTTATGGCTAGTGCACCTACCCGGTTAACAAAAACTAAATAAATAAAATAAATGTTGCATGTGAAAACATTGTGTCCCCATGTGTATTCTCTGAAACTGATTTAATAAATTCCCCATTTTTTGTTATACCCTAGGTTACATTTGTGTACAATTGTTTGCAATCTATCCATTAGATTTACTGGTTTGTATTGATTCAGTATATTAAAGGAATAATGCACGACAGGGTGTGTGTCATGCTGGGATAACACTACATCTCAGGTGGTTGGGCCGAGTGCTTCCAACATCCGAGGAATGGCGTTATCCCAACATGACACACACCCTGGAGTGCATTATTCCTATTATACAATGGCTAATATTTTAAAAGAAGAAAAACAAATATTTTTTAAAGAGTTTATTTACTTGATTTTTATGTGTGAAAGTATATGTATTTAAGAAGAAGTTTCTTGTTCCTATTATCCTGTAGGTGGAGCTGTGTGGACAATAGCTGGAGTTTGCATTTGTTTTGCATCTGCTTGCCTGTGTCTCATGATTTTTTTTCTCTGTTGCCTCCACCACCTCATCACTGTCCTGCAGTGTGCTCTGCTCGTGGATCTTCTGGTACAGTTTTCGTATGGGGTTGTTTTTGCAAGTGGGATTATATTTTAATCTAGCAATCGCTATTTGAAGCTGCCATCCACCCACTGCCATGAGAATGTTCATTAAAGAGAGGGAAGCAAGGTAAAGATGTCGGGAGGTGGGAGGCAGGGTGTTTGTTCAGTGGTTTTATATCATGTAAGTTTAAAAAACAACAGAAGCAACTGGTTAAAAACCAAGCGAGGGAGAGTATGAAACGAGCCGCATAGTGACTGTTGAAATACATTCTTGCTCAGTTGCTCATTCGCTCACTGTGCTCAGTCTGTGAACCATGAGTTTGACTTGTTTCACTTTGTGTTTTTTTCTATAACAAATCCAGCTTTGGAGATTTAGGGGAATTTGAAAGAGCCGTGGCTATTGACTAGTATCTGTATTGTGGAACTCCGGAGTGATTCACAGTGCTGTGAAGCCCATCAGAGATGCTTCTTTTGGTTAGGTTGTACGTGTATGGGCCATTGAGTGGTCAGTGAAGCAGACCATGCTGACCACTGAGTGATTTTTTTTTTTATTATTAATGTGGTCATTTCTGTAGTGGGACTAGATCTATGGTGTTACGCTGGGATAACACCACGGGTCCAGTTTCAGACTAACCAACCATAGCACAGCATTGTTTCTTGCCATTGTATAATATTTACTAAACCCATTTAAAGCAGCTTTCTCCTATTTTCAAGTGTAGGCCAACCTACCTGCTCATACATTACACAGTGGTGAGTCCTGTAATCACAATACAGTACAAATCTGGCCAGATTAATATGAGAAATTTCCACTTTTTTAAGTTTGTTTCATATGCATAACTATAACTATAACAACCATAATCTAAGATTGGGAGTAAAAATTGGGTTGCTGTTGTGAGTCTACAGTTTTTGTTTATGCAGAAAGCTGTGTGCCTATAATTTACACTTGACCTTTTTTGCTACAGTGTCACATGTTGTTCAAAATTAAGGTGTTTATCAGCTCAGATACCTAAGTATTTATATTCTGATACTTATGTGAGTTTTATCCCATCCTTTGTAACTATTTTAATCCTCAGGTCTCCTGCCCACCCACTAGTGGTGCCAGTATGAAAAGTCATAACTTGGGACTTCTTGTTATTCAGTACTAAATCCAAATGTTCAAATCATGAATGCAAGTCCAACAAGCATTTGTCAATGCCGAATGTTTGCTTGCTGATATTAGCATTGGACATGCAGGAGTTAAACAGATGCAGAATAGGAAAGGCAGTGAAGTATTGAGCTCATGTAAAACCCACTTCCACCCTGTAGAGATGGACAGGCACTGGGGTGTGCCTTTGGGTCAGTGCCCATAACGCTCATGGCATTTCACCTCATCCTACCCTATAGACACAGACAAGTGTTGAGGTGTGCCTTGGGGTGTTCAGATTTACAGTCACTGCATTTTATAAGGACATACGCTGAAATGGGTGCAGTATAGTAGAATGGGGTGAACTCTGGGGCTGAAGAGTCCAAGGCACACCTCAATGCCTGTCACTGGCTTCAGGGTGGGGGTGGAATGGTGTGAGCATTACAGCCAGCAATCCAAAGGTATACCCTTGATGCCTGTCAGTCTCTACAGGGTGGGACATTATGGTTATTTATTGGTATTTGCAGTTCAAATTTTCAACATGGCCTTTTGGTGACCCCACCTCATGAAAGCATTTGGGAGCTCTGCTCATGAACAGTGGCACTGTGATTTTGTTAATCTGTCCCAAATGGTGATGTCCCACAGCGACCGTGCCATTCTGTGCCAGATGAGCGAAAACACAATTGGGCAGGTTGTGAAAAATGACAGCTGAACCATTCATAGAGAGGTGTGAAGAGATGGCAAAGTTGAAAATCTGGAGTGAAAATATTAAAAATGCTTGAACTTATGTGCATACGTGGAAACTGCTCAATGCATGCTCGTAACACAGCCATTTAGTGTAATTATTTCACCAAATTTTCAACATAGGCATTTTTGTGACCTCTGCTCATGAATGCTGCCACTATGATTTTCTTAATCTGTCCAGAACATTGATTTCTGACAGTGATCGTGCCATTGTGCGAAAACACATTTCAGACAGTATGTAAAAAATTACAGCTGTAATGTTCATAAGGAGGTGTGCAAAATTGACAATGCTGAAAATTTTGAGTGAAAATATTAGAAATTCTCGAAGTTACAAGTGTGAGTGGAAATTGCACAATGCACACTCATAACATAATCATTTTATGGACTTTTGTCACCAGGGTAGAATGTCACCACAGTGATCTGCTGTTTGGACATTTATTTAAAACACACACACACATTCCATTCAGTTACAGACCTGCTGCAGTATCGATCGCAATGGTTAATTTCAGCCCTTCAGTTGTTCAACATTCAAACAGTTGACATTCATAGCCGAGCACAAGAAAAAATGCACATTGAAAAAAACATGTTTCCCCCACTGTAGCTAGTTTTTCCATACACTATAAAATACAATGCCTGAGTAACGGTGGTCAACCATGGATGTAATCACCTCTCACAGTTGCCATTGCAACTGTAAACATCTCAAGCTGCACTGTCGAGGTTTACTTGGTTGTCCTGGCAACTGCTTGAGGTGATTACATCAAGGTTAGCCACTGTTACTCAGGCATTATCCTCTATATTGTGCCATATGGAAGGGTGCAAGAAGAATGATTATACAGAGTCTGGAACAGAGATGTGAGTAGAAATTCTAGATCCAGTGTGGTAGGGTTCACAATAACCACCTGAGGAGAGAGATAGTGAGTACTCCAGTTATAGTAGGTTCAGGACCAGGATGATTAAAAAAAAAAGATATGGAGGAAACTGCCCCATAAATATGGAACATGTGCAGTCAGGGTGTTTGAGAGGGAATGGGTTGGAGAACTGGGGATAATTGGTCCCGAGGTCCAGCACCAAAGAGAGGGCCCCAGGCCATCCAGCATGCTACTGTATGCAGCTACATAGGGGCCAGGGCCCCAGAGTCTGAACTTTTCTCAGGGGCTCCGAACTCCTCTTAAGGGGCCTGAGTGCAGTTGTTGTGGGTATATAGAGGTCAGTTTCTTTATGGTAATTAGCTATGGCTGGCTTGGAAGAATGTTGCATGCCACCAGTAGCTTGGCTTGTCACAGAGCAGGTTTGGGGATTTTCAGTGTTTTTGTCTGCAGGCAAGAGTGTATTTAGGCTGCTAAACCTTGATGAAAATCTGTTTTTAACTTAAGTCACACTGCAGTACAGAGGTCTGGTTAATGGTCTGATCAAGAAAACACCTGGGGGGGGAGGGAATCTCCCACCAAGCTACTGCTACGGTAGCCTGCCAAGCCAATGTTAATACCCTATAGAAACTGATCTCTATACCCAGAGCTGCACTTGTGTCCATATTTGCAGGACAATTTCCTCCTTACAACTTTTTTTGGTTTGTTTAGCAAATTAATCTAGCTTTACTGATGGTTATTATGAGCTACAGTCTGGCAAGGTGTGATGTGACACACATACCTCTCAACCTCCTGCCTCATAAATCAGGGACAAGGCTTAAAAAAATCAGGGACAAAGGACTAAAATCAGGGACACATCTTCAAAATTAGAGCTATCCACCCAGAAAGCTGGTAGAATATGGGGATTAGTGCACAATGCATTTTCTAAAGAAGAACAAGTCTGTAACTTTAATGCTTGACATTGTTTTGTGCTTACAGTCCCCACTGTTTAGCCACAAGAACACAAATTTTAGGAGGGACAGAGTAAAATTTTGAGGCAAAATCAGGGACATCCCTGAAAATCAGGGACACTTGAGAGGTATGGTGACACAGCTCAATGGTTGCTGCTTACTCAAAAAGTGGCAGCCATCCTCTTTGTGGTTATTATGAATCACTGGTTCTAGAATCTCTGTTCCATCCAGTCTGCATAATCTTATCCAATAACTCATAACCTTCCATGTGGTAGTGGCACATGAAACATAGACACATAGAATCTCGTGGTAGATAAGGACCTTATGGCGGTATATCTAGTCTGTCCATTTTCCTACTCAGTGCTGCAGCTCCAGATCCTATTTGATTTTCTGCTGTCTTGTTCTGCACATCTCCAGGGCACCCTGTATGTCTATCCCATGCACCCTTGAACCCCCATGTTGTTTTCACACCCACCACTTCTGCTGGAAGGCTGTTCCACTGCTTCTCACCTTTTCAGTGAAAAAGTACTTCTTAACATTACCCCTAAACTTTCCAGCATTCAGCCTCATATCATACCGCAGCTTGTCTTTGTGCAGTGTTTTCTCTGAAATGTGCTTTCCACCAGTACCCTGTTTAGTCACCTAAGGTACTCGAAAGTCTCTATATCATAACTCCACTCTCCTTTCTTCCCTCCAGCGAACAGATCTAAGGTCCTTAAGTCTTTCCTCATCGGGCTTCTTCTGGTGCAATCCATGTACTATCTTTGTTGCCCTTCTCTGGACTGCTTCTATTTTGTCAATGTCCTTCCAGAGATGTCTGTGGTCTCCAGAACTGGGCACAGTACTCTAGCTGAGGCTGAGGCCTTCTGGTAATGTGCTTTGTATTTTTTTATGTTTTTTTTTTGTTTCTCTTTTCCATTATGATCTGCATCATGATTTACCCTGTAACATGTTATTACTAAATAAATTATCTCCCCCAAAATCTTCACCTGTTTTGTTTTGACCCACAGGACATATATGTAAATAAGTGTTTTTCTTTAAGTCTATGATGTGCCTTCCTGGTTACAAAAGATTAAATAAAAGAATACACAGCCCTCCCCCCAAAAAAAAAAAATATGAATGAATGTGCTGGACTTCAGTGTGTCCTAAAAACAGAAATTCTCACAGAGACAGTTAAAAACAATGTAACCTAACTTGCTGCCTACCTTGGGACTAAGATTAAGGGTACTGAGGACAGACGGCTGTGTGTATGTGTGCACAGCAAAACAGCAAAGGGTGGCTTATAGTTACAATATTTAAATGTTCTCTTCCTTAGCCTTGGGCTAGCTTCTTGTGATAATACAACAGACAGAGGGAATAAAGTCCATTTTTAACAGAATCACAACTTTGTCCCTTTTTGAAGTAATTTTATCACAATTGGATATCGTTAATTTTTGCAAAATGTAAAAAATAATGTGATTGCAGGTTATTTCTTGTTTCATAAAACACAGCATGCTTTACTGTTTGTGCATAATCCTAGCTTAATCATTTGCTGAAAGGATTTCAGTGGGATATTGGCCAAATGAATTACAGTCAGTGTTCTTGGGCCATACCTCTCAACTGTCCCTGATTTTCAGGGACGTCCCTGATTTTGCCTCAAAAGTTTACTCTGTCCCTCCTAAAAATTGTGTTTCTGTAACCAAACAGCGGGGGTTATAAGCACAAACTAATGTCAAACATTAAAGTTACAGACCTGTTCTTCTTTAGAAAATGCATTTTACACTAAGCCCACTATTCTACCAGCTTCCTGAGTGGATATCTCCAGTTTTGAAAAAGTGTCCCTGATTTTGGTCCTTTGTCCCTGATTTTTTTAAGCCTTGTCCCTGATTTATGAGGCAGAAGGTTGAGAGGTATGTCTTGGCGATTAAGTGTTTTGTTTTTTATTTGCTGTATGAACCTTTGCACAATACCTTAAAACATGATGGAATACAAGTTTTAACCCGGTTTATGTTTGCCAGCCTTCATATGGTATAATAAAGTGCTTTGGCTGAATGTAGGAACTACAATTAAAAAAACAAGTATGAAGAACATAATTGTGTGTGTAGTAGTCAGTCGCACTGCAGTAAGTGCAACAGCAGGATCTTTCCTGGTGTCATCTTGCTCCCCACCATTGGCTTGAGAGAGCACAATTCTGTGGTCTGGTGGTCCTATTGTGCAAGTGAGTGCAAAGAGGACACTAGGACAGAAAATCTTTTTGTTTTTGTTTTTTGTAATATTTTTATTTTACATTTTCAAATATGACACAGCACAATACAATTCTAAAACCCTATCCAAACTACATACAAAAGGGTCCAATACATTGCCATAATAAAAATGGAATATCATAGTCCTAAAATGATAACTGTGTAAGCTAGCAAAAACTCATTATATCATTCTAGCATCTTTTCTAGTATGCTAAGTACTGTGCTCTACCTACTCCAAGTGTGAGATGGAAATAATTTATAACTGGCAGCTGTTTATATATAGGATAAAGTATGGGGTACAGTATGTAATGGGGTGGGGGGGGGGCCCTATAATATACCCTTGCACCCAGGCCCTATGGGAATTTGCTACACCACTGCTGTGAGGGAGAGAGAGAGAGAGAGAGAGAGAGAGAGAGAGCATGATCATATCTGCTGTGACCAGGACCCCATGGAACATAGGGTTATGAGTACCATATGTTTTAGATGTGGGAGTGGGAGTTGGATGGGAAAGCTTAGATGGTATTACTACTGGTTGTAGCATGCTGTCAACTACTGGGAAGGATAAAAAAAAATAGTGAAACACTGGAGTGGAAACATGGTGCACAGTCTTGGAGGCACTTTTGACACCTCATGAGGTTGTTCATTTGTAAAATGCTTTTCTAATAGTCCTCCTGAGAGGAAATTGCATTTCTGGATGTACTGATTACAAAAATAATGGCAATTTGAAAATATATTTATTTCATAAACAAACATAGGAGCAACATTTTCTGGCTAGCTGAGGAGGTAAAACTGAACATGAAAAAGTCTCACTCTGAAAAATGATGTCTAATACCTAATTCTGAGAACTCACCAAGTTCAAAGCAGCTTAAGGTAATCTGGAATTCTATGTCTGTTTGTTTTTGGCTTGTATTACAAAGGAGTTTTTAAGTATTACTAAATTTATTTAAAATAATAATATTGTTGCTGGCCTGGTGGTGCTGAGGGCTGAGGCGCTGGATGCCTTACCTCGCGCTGCGCCAGTGACCCGTATTCAGGAACGGGCATGGGATGTCTGGAGTTGGCAGGGAGGAGAAGGATTGAGCATCCACAGGACTGCTGTCTTTCTCCGGGAAGGGGGGATAGCAGTGCTCGGTGATTGCCTGCCACCTAGCGAAGGCTGGGGGGTGGCATGTCAGCACTGGAGCTTGGGGCGAGAGTTCCAGCAGGCACTTGGTGGAACATGCACTGGAGCATGCGCACCACTGCTGCTGGTTCCATTGCATGCCGCAACCTTGAGGGGAGAAAATGGAAAAAAATAGGGGCCCTTTGCAGGATGACGATGGTCCCCGCCACAGCGGTCTGGGAAGGCACCTCCCGAATGCATATGCGGTCTGGTGGGTTGAGTCACTCCCCACCCCCTGCCATGAAGGGTAAGTCATGGGGTTCATGGGAGGGGGCCTCATACCTGGAGTCTTGTAGGAAGGGGGATGTCAGAGGGTGGCAGAGGACTCCTAGGAGGAGAAAAATAGAAACCCCTCCAAAAATAATAATAATAGTGCAAACAGGGTACTAGGAAACAATCAGGATAAAATAACCATGCTAATCTGCACAATTGCATAATTAAGCAAGCTCTTACCTGTCACCAAGTTCAAAGCAGCTATACACATTGTTGATTTATTCACCTTCTTTACTAATGAGTGAAGTGTAGTAGTACAGACATGCTAGTAGAAAAAGATCAGTATGAAGCAATTGTGCTTGGTGCTAACTTCCATAAGGGCAGACTTGTGTATAGGTAATATCTTGTAAAATGACTGTAGGCAACTGATATTAAAAGTTTGTATTGTATACTAGACTCAGAGGATAGTAAAATACTAGGTAAATGTATAAAAAATCACTAAACTGCCCCTGTTTTTTTTCACTGGGGGGTACAACCTCACTTCACTTCTCAAAAGTGTCGATACCCCAACCCAGTTCTCCTTTGAAGTTCTTTCACAAACATCTGTTTAATGTGAAGTGTTAAATCACTTTGTAGCTGAATATGACTGTGCCGTTCACCTGAGTCTGAACTGAGGTACCACATCAGAAATTGGGGTATTTTATTCACTCACTTTTCCCCTTACAACCATTTTCAGCAAGTGCTTTAAGTAGGGTTTCACTGTTCAGAGCAGAACTGTCATTCATTTGCCATGCAGCGGTGCAAGTTGCAGTCATGTGATGTGACATGTCACTATCATAGACAAACTGCGAATGGAGTGGAAAAGGTGACAGTTTTTGTTCTGTCAAAACAAAGTGCATGTGATTTGTAAAGCGTTAGTAACTGGCTTTCTGTTAAACTGTTGTCAATAGGAAAAAAATCTACATACATCCAAATATCAAAAAGTCACCAGCAATCAGCTGTTAGAAGGAAGGCTGACAAGATTTTTTGCCTAGCAGTCTCTTTGTACATAAGGCTTTTACAATTGTTCCTCAATTTGACAGCAAATGTCTATTTTTTTAACACATGAATCATAATAGAGACATAACAGTTTAACAGCTGACATTTGTTGTCAAACAGAGAAACAACTGTAAGAGCCTGGGGTACAGAGAGAGACCATGCGGCAGAAAATCTTGCCATTGTTTCTTCTAATAGCTGACTGTCAGTAGCTTTTTGATATGCACATAAATTTTCCCTGTTGATAACAGTCTAACAGCAACCAGTCATCAACTGCAACTTCATTAGATCAGAAACTGTCTGTCCCAAAAACTGTTGGTCGATGAGCTCAAAAGTGGTAAACCCAACGTGAGTTTGGGGGAAGGGGGTTACAAAAAATAAAGGCAGAAAGTAAAATAATTTAAATACAAATTCATGGATCTTCAAAGATCTGCAACAACATTGAATCAAACCAGAACAATATCCCAATTAATTATACGTTATACTATTTTTGCATAATGCAATAAATTAAAAAGACCTAAATGCCAGCACGTAGTATAAAATTAATTGCTGTTTAGACTTACTTCACTAGAGATATATTAATGACTCTGCAACATAATATTATTTGTTAGAGACGTTCTGCATATCATTAAAAGAACTGAAATAATCTTGCAAGTTTAACAAATAAGAACAAATTGGAGGTAACTGCAATGTCCACACATGCTGCTAGGTGTCAAGCTGAGCCCTCTCCAACAGACATGCTGTTCTCTTAACATTAAAGGATCTTTCCCTGTTATTTTGGCTTTATAGCCATAAATCACCTTACCAAAGAAAATAAATGTGATTTTTAAACAGTTGCAAGTGTCATACTGTACTTACACGGTGATTTACATGGATTGTGTGATCAGAAGAAATAAATGAACATTTGCGATCTGATAGGCAGGAAAATGAGTACTATCTCTGCAGCATGTCATTAAACTCTCAAGTCCATGATATCATTTACATCAACATACTCCAAGAAATACATGCAGCTGTTGAACAATAACGTATCTGCTAATAATACCAGCACCAAAATTGTGAGTGATTGCTTCGGACTAAATCCAGTGTATTGTAAGCTGCATTCAACACTGTCAAACTGGGAATGATTGGGCTGTCAGATGAACTGATGGATGCAGTATCAAGCTATCACAGAGGTAGCGATGTCACAGCTGTTGCATGCTACACATAGGACAGTTTTTAAGGTTAGAAATGGCACGTGATAACACTGCTTGTAAAGAGCAAAAAACGAAACAAAACATAATCTAGTAACAATACATTATTTCCTATATATATGCTACATGTGCACTGGACATCAAAATAAACACACAGACACAAGTCCCATGCACTTTTTTACTCACTTCACCTTTAATGGTGATGTGCCTGAATCACCATTGAATATACAGACACTGGCTCTCTCGGTGAATCTGGCTGCAAGTTAGGCTTCTTGTCCAAAATGCAAAAAATTGGGGTCCCCATCTCTAAAAGCAGATAAACAGCTTCAGTTCATGCATACATATGGAGACAGCATCTCCCTGTAATAAATATTGTCAGATAAAGATAATTACTTATCTCTGAACTTTTAAAATCATCATCTCACTGATATATTCCCCCATTCAAATCCAACTGTGACAGACCTGAGCAAGGATGAAACTTCATCATGGTCTGGTGGAGGGTTCCACCTGAAACATCACCACTGTCTGTTTCTTCCACGGTTTGGTGGTTAGAGTAGAACACTGTTGTTAGACATCGATTTGATTTTTTTATTCAGCTCTTTTCTGCTAAGGAGGAGCTAAGTTTGAATGAAGTTTGATCCTGACACAGCTCTGTCACAGTCGGATTTGAATAGGGGAATACATGAGAGAAACAATGATTTTAGAAGCTCAGAGATAAGTAATCTGACACTATTTATCACAAAGAGATGTCTCCATATATATACATGAACTGAAGCCATTTATCTGAGTCTGTCTTAGAGATGGCGACCCAATTTCTTTGTGTTTAGGAAAAGAGGCCTAACTTGCAGCTGGAGCTAATGAGAGATCAAGTATCTCTTTGACATTCTGTGGTGATACATGCACATCACCATTAAAATATATTTGTGAAAGGACTCTAAAGTAGAATGGAGATGGAGTATCAATGCTTTTGTGGAAGGGAGTGAAGTTGTAACCACCCCATGAAAAAAAAATGGGAGGGGGTTGAGTGATGGCTTTGAGAGACGTTTTTTGATTGGAGGACACCATTTCCCTTTTTATTTTATTTTTCTCTGAGCCTATTATATAATGTAACTTTTAATGTCATTTGACTACAGTTATCTTACACCAAATTACCTGCAGAAGACTACCCTTATGAAAGTCAGTCCCAAGCATTGTTGCGTTACACTGATCTTTTTCAATGAGTGTTACTGCACTTTAGTCATTTTATAGTCTGATGATCTTTTACAGATTTGTCCACCCATTAGTAAAGAAGGTGATGAAGTCAACAATATTTATAGCCGCTTTGAACTTGGCGAAGCATAAGTGCTTTGCTTAGTTTTGCAATTGTGCTGATTAGCATGGTTACTTCATCTGGTTGTTTCCAATGAACTAATTAAAAATTCCTTTGGAATACAAGCAAAAAACAAACAAACATGCATAGAATTCAGGATTAACTTAAACTGCGCTGAACTTGGTGAATTCTCAGAATTACATATTTGATATTCTTTTTCAGAGTGAGAATTTTTTATGTTCAGGTTTATCTCCTCATCTGGTTACGATTTCCAGTTAGGTGCTAGTATTGAAACAGGTCTGAGAAGGGTGGAGTCACCTGTCTACATACAGGTATCCTGTGAAGTCATCACTCATTCCTGTTTTTGCAGTTATTGAACCTAATAGTCCCTACTGCTTTGTCGTCTCCTACAGTGGACACTGCATTTGTCATGCACAATAGTGATGAGTCGGATAGAAACAGTTTCAGAACTCACAGCAGCAGTGGTGAAACAACCAATTAGTAAGACCCATTGACATATGCTGGTTTAATTTTCTACGGCTCTTGATATTGTGCAGTAATTTTTATTTATTTTGAGATCTGCTATTCTTAAATGTGACTGTGCGAGCAATTTACTTTCTTTTCCCCCTATAACTTCTTTTCTAATAGCACTCAAATCTCACTGAATAGTCAGAAACACTTCATTTTTTAATATAACGAAGGGCAAGATCATTGATTTTAATTAGCAGTCGATACTGAACCCATGCCATCTGCAGTGCTGCTCTGCTCTGCTTAGTCTCTCTGATAAGTTTCTCTGTTTTAAATTACAACTTTTTACTAAAAGCAGGCTTTACCTGTCCATGGCACTTTACAAAAGGGTTCTTCTGTTTTTTTTAAACAGGATATCCTGCAATGTTTAACTAGGAGTTATAGGTTCAGAATGAAAACAAGGGTTTTTGAACTGTGGGGTATTTACTTGTGGTAGAGCTGAATGGATTTGTCAGGATCTGCTTACCTGGAACTGGATCTAGAATGAATACAGAGGGACAAAGAGCACTCATGCCAGGAGTTTTCCATGTGCACTACCTATGTAGGTTTCTGACTATCCTGTAGCTATTCAAATACCTTTTCTGTCTTGCTATTTTTAAAACAAAAACAATACAAAAGTTACTTTGAAGATCTTGAAGCAGCTCCAGCATCCAGCACTCTTCAGTACTGCCCAGTTTTAAAAATAACAGGACAGAAAAGTTATATGGATACTTACAGGATAGTCAGAAACCTGCACACTGTAGGTAGTGCACGTAGGAACCCTCTGGCATGAGTGCTAACTTGTAAGGTTAGGGGTTAGACAATAGCTATAGCCAAGGCTCCATAGTTAGTATGTGGATATTATGAAACTTTACAGGCAAGTCTGAGACAGACAGTGCCCTTACAGTTTTCCAGAAAGGGATTTCAGAGTGCAGGGCAGCCTTGAAAATGCCAGATGCTTGAACTACACAGTGTGCACACTCTATACCAGATTTATATTACGTGACAGTTTGCTAAAATGGAATACGGTTAAGCTGGTATTCCTGTACCTAATGGGGTGGTGGTGGTGGTGTTGGGGGGAGGGGCTCCTCAACCCTTGAGCCACTGTGCAAATGCTTACCGCTACAGGGTGTCAGTGACTCAGATCTGCACTTTACTTTTTTGATAGTTTGATGATCTTTTACAAATTTGTCCACACATTAGTAATTAGCCTGGCTTCTTATGCTTTCCCTATTGCTCCAACACAGACAGCTAGTTGGTAGAAGTGCCAGCACAGGACACTTCAAACACTGAGTGCCTCTGAACAAGCAAAACAAGTATTTCTAGTACAGTGGGTTAGTTAGCTAGCATCAGACTCCGTGAGACAGGATGTAAAGAACTACAGCTGCTCTCTCTGCAAGGCAGCTTAGGAAGATTCAACCACCAGCTATATCCCCCAAAACAACACACACACACACACACACACACCACACACACACACACACACACACACACACATATACACACACACATCTTCTATGATAAATAGCAGGGACGGGAAGTGCGTTATTGGCGATGTGGAGTGATTTGGCTTGGTAACTTGAAGTAATTAGCTGGAAGCAAAATTAAGTACTATAAATAGAAGTACATCTTCTTCCAAGTTGTGTATTGGGTATGCTTTGAAACAACTGAGAAGCTGAGTGGGATATACTATTTTGGACTAGGTATCTGTAACTAAGCTCTCTCTCTTGCTTACATCTGAGAGAAGTTTTCTTCAATTTTACAGTGGTGTTGCTTTGTGTTTAATTATTTTAATTTTTAATTCAGGAAGGGGGTTTTCAAAACTGCTTATCTTGTCAGCATCTTCAGAAGGGCTGAAATAACTGCATATTTGATTTGCCTTTGTGGCTAACTGGACTGATTACTAGAATTCTGTGACAATCAGCATCAATAAATTTTGCAACATTTGGCGGGGTTGTGTGATTTTAAAATAGCAAAGGCTGCAGTTTGTAATTGGATGCCAGACATAGCCTGAGGTGGGGGAAATTGTCTTCACAAGTCAGAGGTCTGCATCACAGCCAATTGTCTAGCTTGACCATTTCAGCATTGTTCAATTACTATAAACTACTGGTGTGATTCTGTTTGAGACAGAAGTCCATCTTCTTCCAAGTTGTGTACGTGTGCTTTGGAAACAACTGAGAAGCTGCGTGGGATATACTATTTTGGACTAGGTATCTGTAACTAAGCTCTATCTCTTGCTTACATCTGAGAGAAGTTTTCCTCACTTTTACAGTGGTGTTGCTTTGTGTTTAATTATTTTAATTTTTAATTCAGGAAGGGGGTTTTCAAAACTGCTTATCTTGTCAGCATCTTCAGAAGGGCTGAAATAACTGCATATTTGATTTGCCTTTGTGGCTAACAAACCACAAAGCTGTTTGGGGCTGGAGAGGTTTACCTGTGTCTGACTTGGATGTCTGGATTTTTCTCTTTTGATTAGCAGGGTACTTTCTCTGTCAGATTGTTGTGTAGGGTATCTTGCTGACAGGAAGGCACTCATCGCAGCAGTGGGTGAGAGCTTTTAGCTGATTGTTTTGTGAGGGCACAGTTTAGGCCCAACCCCTTCCCACCCTCACCCCACCCACCCTGAAATAGTTCCTTTATACCTGAGGTTCTGACATCACTTCCTCAAGAGTGCAAGGTGCATATCACTGTCATATCCTCTCTAGCACACTGCACTGACAATATAAGCATACACATTGTATAATATATATATTTCTATATAACCAATCACACATGCACGCACGCACACACACACACACACACACAAAAGTAGATAAACATGTGGGGAGTAGTGCAATGTAATGGCTGTGTGGCAGCAGTCTTCCGGGAGTCTTTCTGGAGGCTGAGATGCTGCCCTATTTGCAGACAACTATCTTCCCTAAAGGAGGAAGTTTCCTGTCTTCAGGCCACACTGGACAGTAGTAAGGCAACCTTCCCCAGGCCACACTGGACAGTAGGAAGGGAACCTCCCCCATCCAGGGAGCACTAGCGCCACCACCACTACCTCAGAGGTTGCGAAGAAAGCACAGCAGTTGGACCACAGTGGGCTCAGGGAGGGTGAGGATGGTGGAACAGAGGCACACCCAGTCAACTGTTCCACTCCACAATCCATACACCATTCTGGGGGAGCATAGCTCCCCTATGGATGCACCCACAGAGAAGACTGATGACAACTGTCACAAGGGAGGCCCACAGGAAGGAAGCAGAGGACACCAAAGGGAAAGGAAGCAGCTCCTGTTGGGAGACTCAATTATTAGGGATATAGAACTGGGGGAGCTGGGAAAACTGAAGTAAGGTGCCTGCCTGGTGCCATGGCTTGGAGGGACAGGAAGCACATCCTCACGATCATGAGAACAGCTGCAAGGGAGTCTGAGCTGGATGTAATTGTCCACCTAGGGACAAATGACTTGGCTCATCATGAGATTAGAGCAGTGCAGGAAGAAATTGCAGAGTTGGGAAGGGGCCTAAGACAAGTAGCACACACAGTATCCTTCTCAGAGGTGCTGCCTGTCAAAGGCATGGGGGAGGCGAGGGTAATTAGCACCATGCAGTTAATGAATGGTTGAAAAAATGGTGTGGAGCACAGGGGTTTGGCTTCACTGGGGACTGGGGTTCCACCTGGAGGGACACCAGCCTATACTGGCAGGATGGTCTGCATCTGTCCAGGAAGGGAATAAGTCTTTTGAGAAATTGGTTTAAATGCTTCATTGGCAAGCTTTTAAACTAGTCAAAGGGGGAGGCACTGACAAGCAGCAGGAAACTCCCAGCCTCTCCCTTCAAAACAGGGTACTAAATGAGAAAAAGACCAAGGTAGAACGGTCAGTGGGGAATGCTGCAACAGAAGGTAAAGCCATCAAAAAATGGAGAGCAATGAGTACCAATGCCCATAGTCTGGGTAACAAGCTTCCTGAATTAATGGCCTTGATGGAGGAGGAACATCTGGATATCGTGGCAGTCACAGAAACATGGTACACACAAAACCATGACTGGGACGTAAACATACCAGGATACACTATCTACAGGAGGGACAGGAAGGGTAAAAGAGGAGGAGGAGTAGCTCTTTACATAAGGGAAGGAATAAAAGCAACAGAACAAAAGGGTAAACAGGGAGGAGAAGCACTGTGGGTAAATTTGGAGACAGGCAATAGCACCACAATCCACACAGGGTTGTATAAAGACCCTTCTTAGGGAGGAAATGGACAAGAAATGATAGAAAGTATACTTAGAATGGCAGAAAAAGGGGAGATATTGCTGATGGATGATCTGAATATGCCAGATGTTAACTGGAGTGCAGTTGCAGCTGCCACTTCGAAGAGTGGGTTATTCTAGATGCCCTACAGGGAGCATGCCTTAGACAACTAGTACTGGAGCCCACTTGAGAGGGAGCAATATTAGACTTGATTCTCTCAAATGGAGATGGAGAGAGGATCACAGATGTAGAAGTGGGTAGCCATCTGGGAACTAGTGACCATTGAACAGTATGGTTCACAATAAACACAGCAATAGAGTCAAGCCATACAAAGACAAAAGTACAGGACTTTAGGAGGCTGACTTTGCCAAATGGGTGAGTGCCTATGAATGCACTAGCAAATGGGCAGGAAGGAGGGTGGAAGAACAATGGGGAATAATAAAACTGCCATCACAGAGGTAACGAGCCTTTGTGTGAAGCAAAACAAAATGATGTAAGAAACCACTATGGTTCTCAAATGAAGTGGCAGTGAAGGTTCAAGAGAAAAAGAAAGCATTCAGGAAGTACAAGGAATCACAGAAGGAGCAGGACAGAGAACTGTATCAGTTAAAACAAAAGGAGGTTGGGAAGGCAGTCAGAACAGCAAAGGCCCAAACCGAGGAAAAGATAGCTAACTCAGTTAAGAAGGGGGATAAAACCTTTATAATGCACATCAGGGAACGAAGGAAGACCAAGGAGGGGATAGTGAGGCTTAATAAAGGGAGGAGGGTGGGCAGAGGGTGACTGTGAAAAGGCAGAGATACTAAACAAATATTTTTGCTCAGTATTTACAAATGCAAAGGGGGAGGTACCTAAAACAAACAGTAGAAACACTCTGGATACAGAAGTTGATACCAGCCCATTTACAGAAGAAAGGGTTCTGAAAGAACTCTTAAAACTGAAGGTGGACAAAGCAATTTGGCCTGATGGGATTCATCCCAGAATTCTAAAAGAACTAAGGGTAGAACTAGTGACACCACTGACTACCCTTTTTAACAAATCATGGGAGGATGGTGTAGTACCGAGGACTGGAGGATGGCAGATGTGATTCCCTTCACAAAAGTGGGAGCAAGGCAGAAGCAGGAAACACAGACCTGTTAGTTTAACCTCAGTGATAGGGAAATGATGGAATCACTTCTGAAGGAAAGAATTGTCGAGTATCTAGAGGCCAGAGGGCACAGGACCCTAGGCAGCATGGATTCACAGTGGGAAGGTCATGCCAGACGAATCTGATAGATTTCTTTGACTGGGTGACCAAAGTAGTAGATCAGGGAGGGGCTGTGGACATGGCCTACCCAGACTTTAAAGACATTTGACACAGTCCCACACAAAAGATTAATATACAAGTTAGCCAGCCTGGGAGTGGGTCCCAAGATGACAGCCTCGGTAAAGAATTGGCTGAAGAATAGGACACAGAGAGTAATAGTAAATGGACTCCACTCAGAAGAAAGGAGGGTTACTAATGGGGTACCGCAGGGTTCAGTATTAGGACTGGTCCTCTTCAATGTCTTTATAAGCGACATTGCAGAAGGACTGGAAGGAAAAGTTTGTCTCTTTGCAGATGACACAAATATCTGCAACAGAGTTGATGCACGGGTGGGGTGGAAAGGATAAGAAGGGACTTGGCAAGGTTAGAGGAATGGTCAGATGTATGACAGCTTAGATTCAATGCTAAGAAGTGCAAGGTAATGCACCTGGGAAACAAAAACCTGAGGAGAAGAGTACACAATGGGGGGTGAGATACTAACAACAACAAAAATGGAAAGGGAACTGGGGGTAGTCATATCAGATGACCTAAAGGTGGGCAAGAAATGTGAGAGGGCAGCAAGGAGGGCTGGGGGGATACTGGGATGCATAGGGAGAGGCCTCACCAGTATTATCCCTCTGTACTGACAGCTGGTGAGACCCCATCTGGAGTACTGTGTGCAATTCTGGAGACCCAATCTCCTCAAAGACATAGACAGGATGGAAGCTGTCCAAAGGAGGGCAACTAAAATGATGCAGGGTCTGCACCGGAAGACATATGAAGAGAGACAAAAGGAGCTTAATACGTATAAGCTCGATGAAAGAAGGGAGAGGGGGGACATGATAGAAACGTTCAAGTACCTCAAGGGAATCAACAAAGTCCAAGAGGGTAGCAACTTCCAAAAAAAGAGGTGTGCAAGAACAAGAGGGCACAATTTGAAGATAGAGGGGGGGCGGCTCAGAGGTAATTTAAGGAAGTAGTTTTTCACAGAGAGGGTTGTGTATGCATTTAACGGCCTTCCGGAGGAGGTTGTGGAGTCAAAATCAGTGGTGGAATTCAAGCATGCATGGAACAGTCATAAGGCAATTCTAGGGGTTGGGGGTAGGAAAAAGTAGGCTGCTGGTTAACTAGGATCTGCAGCTTATCCAGTAGGTAGGGAAATGGGCAGACTGGGTGGGCCAAGCGGTCCTTATCTGCCGTCAAATTCTATGTTTCTATAATTTTTGGGGCAACAGTGATCAGGTCAAGTGAGAGATAAGGTGCTCAATTATTATTCTTGAAAATTAACAACTTGCAAGTTTAACTGCGGTGTCAACACGGCTTACCAATAAGGCTACCATCCCTCCCCCTCACAGCATTTTTGCATCAGACAACAGCTTTGTCCAATTATTAACTCTTTCCTTGGAAGTTTAGTTTACCTGGAAGAAATGTGGCCTGACTTTATTGACTAGGCCGTCCTGGAGGAATAACAACAAAAAAGAGGCTGTCTGCAAAATGACTGTTACTGTCTGTTCAAACATTTTTTTTATGATTCAGCCTTTTCAGTCTGGAATGTTCAGTTTTACTTTCAACACAGCTAATGGGAGCAGAACTTCCTTCTTGATGTACTCATGCAGTTTGAAGATGCTGCACTCACAGATGTGCAGTTTAGCTCAGACAAAGGCGCTGTAACTTTGCCAACTACAGTGTCTGTCTAGTTCATGCTAATCACAAAGTCATTTTCTGAAGGATAATAGCCTTTATATAATTGATTTAAAACAGATTAAATGTTCTTGTTGTATATGAAAGATGTGCATTTTGACTACATCTATCGTGTCAAACAGTCACACGTTCATGCAAAAATGCTTAGTTTTCTTTATTCTGTGGCAATATCATATTTTTTATTCTATGTGCCCCCCCCACACACACTGTCAATCAAAATGACTATATTTTTGATAATAACAGGACATCCCGAAAAACACATTTTACAGTGTCAATAGAATTAGTGACATCGTTATGAATACTGAAATGGAAAAATACAGAATTTTTATGAGGATTTGATAAATTGCTTCGGTTGTTGACGGGGAAATGTAACAAACTACCAGCATATGTGTTTTGAGGCAGAAACAGTTATGATCTTCACTCATGCATTTCATTGCTAGTGGGGTGTTTGAAATGACTAGATGGCAGTTAAATTCTGCAGTGATAGAATAGTCTGCCAATATGTGCATGAGCTGAACTGGTTGTCTGAATCAGGAGAAGACCATTTCTGTAGGGATTACATCTCTATTTTAGGGAAAAGTGAGCACCAGCCAGTGTCTACTCAAGAAAGAATATATTTAGAAGCAGACAAGTCTTTGTGCTGGATATTTATGACAGCAATCACAAGGAGGGATAAATGCTGGTGTGGAAACAAATAAACAAACAAAAACAGGGAGAGGATACAGAAACGCGGTACAGTAAAGATATGCAGAACTTGGGGACCATGCTAAAATTAAAACATACTGTATTTAGAAGGTAGCCATTTTGTGTGCTGTAGACTTATATCTGCAACGTCAATATACAAAAGTAGGACCATGAGTCAAACTCTTTCTTTTCTCATTTTTATTCACCACCAATATTCAAAAACATGTGATGAGGGCAGGGGGTGCGAGGTAAAAAAGCAGAAGGGTGGATATCTCTCTTGGCAGACTAGATGGGCCAAATGGTCCTTTCTCTGGCAAGATTCTATGATTCTATATAGAAATGGGGATCTGGTAAGGGACCTGGTTGTAGAGGATCCCCTGACTGGGAGCGACCACAATACTGTCTGGTTTCAAATAAGCATGGGGGGGAGAGATCTAGGACACTGGCAGTGGACTTCAAGTGAGCAGACTTTGTTGGCATGGGAAATATTTTCAAGGATCACTTGAAGGGGATTACAACAATGACAAATGTGGAAAAGAGATGAGAGGTCATAAACTTCATGAGGCAGTCAGGGCCTGCACTAAGGTGAAGCGTAAGGGAGCAAGGTCACATAAACCATGCTGGTGGTCCAGTGAGGTTCAGGTAGCGGTCAGAGAAAAGAAGGCTGCCTACAAAAAATATAAATCAAAGAGAGAGGATAGTGAAAAGGAAATGTACCATCTTGCATCTAGAAAAGTCACCTGGCTGGTACGGGGGGCAAAGTTCAGTAAACAGCAACGGCTGGCACAGGGGAAACAGGGAGGGGAAAAGGGGTTCTTTGGGTACATTGGGGAGTGGAGGAAAAACTAAGGGCCATCTCGGCAGATTGCGATCAGAAGGAGGGTGGGTAGAAAAGGCAAGGGACCAGGCAGAGGTATTAAGGGAGTACTTCGCCTCTGTGTTCACTAGGAAGGGGAATGGGATATCTACAAAGTAAGGCATGATAGGGATATATGTGGTAGTGAGTGGGATCAGGGGAGAAATAGAAATGGAGCAAGAGGGAGGGAGAGGTACCCAAGGAGTGTCACATCAGAATAAGGCTAAAAAGGCCAGTAAGGTGGCCAGTAAGGTGGAGGGGACGGATGATGCTATCTCCACCAAAAGGGTGTGGTTAGCCCTTTAGGCTCTAAAGAAAGATATATCTCCTGGGCCAGATGGCATTCATCTGAGAGTACTCTGGGAATTGGCAGACATACTGGCTGCACCCATGGCGGAGCTCTTCAATAGGTCACTTGAGACAGGGAGGGTACCTAGGGATTGGCTAGAGGCACATGTGGTGCCAATCCATAAAGGCGGGTCAAGGGAAGTACCAGGTAACTATAGACCCATCAGTTTGACCTCAGTGGTGGGAAAATTAATGGACAGAATACTAAAGCAATGATTGGGGGTGTACTTGGAGGAGGTGGGAGGTCTGGATAGTCGGCAACATGGGTTTGTGTCAGGTAGATCATGTCAAAACAATCTTGTGGAGTTCTATGAATGGGTAACATCAGAATTGGACAGGGGAAAGCCTGTGGATGTATTATTCTTGGACTTCAGCAAGGCATTTGACTCTGTCCCCCATAATGGTCTGGTGGAGAAACTGACAGGGTTGGGAGTAGGCCCTTTGATGGTCAGATGGATTGAAAACTGGCTAGCTGGATGCACTCAGACAGCAGTGGTCAGTGGGGAGCTCCCAAACCCTAGCGAGGTCCTGAGTCCAATCCTGTTTAATAAATACATATCGGACATCAGGAAGGGTATAGAGTGTGAAATGAGTCTCTTAGCTGACGACTCCAAGTTGGGAGCAGTAGTTGAGGTGGAAGAGGGGAGGTTGGCACTGCAAGGGGACCTGGACACCCTGGAAAGGTGGGCTTACACCTGGAAATTAAATTTCAATATCACCAAGTGCAAGGTGTTACATCTTGGGTGGGGAAACCCTAAACACAGGTACACCCTGGAAGGGGAGGTGCTGGAAGCTCCAACAGGGGAAAAAGACCTAGGGGTCAGGATGTTGGGATGTATCATAAGGGGGATCACCTCTAGGAGCAGGGAAGTGATTCTGCCACTGTCCAATGGACTGGTTAAACCAACCTTGAGTACTGTGTACAGTACTGGAGACCATACTTGAAGAAGGACATACAGCTCCTGGAGAGGGTACAGAGGAGGGCAACTAAGATGATATGAGGACTAGGGGATTTGACATTTGAGGACAGACTTGAGGAGCTCTGCCTGTTTTCATTGGAGGAGAGACAGGGGGAACATGATTGAGGTCTTCAAGTACCTCAAGGGAATAAATAGGGTAAACATGGAGGGGATCTTTAGACTAAAGCTGGGAAGTATCACCAGATGGCATGGTTTGAAGTTGGAAGGTGGAAGGGTGAGGGAAAAGAGGTGGAGGAGGTTTTTCACTGACAGGGTGGTGGATCCTTGGAAAGCACTGCCTTGCGAGCTGGTTCAGAGATCCATAGTGGAGGGCTTCAAGAAAGGGTGGGACAGACACAGAAAGCAGATGTATCAGATGATAGCCTGGCCCAGGCAGGTGGGGTAGGATGATAGGAGTTTCTGGACTACAAGGGGGGGGCCTCGGTACCCAACTAGGAATCTGAGGTTCATGCAGACTCGATAGACCATAAGGCCTAATCTGCTGACAATTAGTATGTTAGTAAACATAGAAACATAGAATTTGATGGCAGATAAGGACAGCTTGGCCCACCCAGTCTACCCATTTCCCTACCTAATTGATAAGCTGCAGATCCTAGTTAACCAGCAGCCAACTTCTTCCTACCCCCACCCCCAGAATTGCCCAATGACTGTCCCATGCATGCTTGAATTCCACCACTATTTGTGACTGCACAACCTCCTCTGGAAGGCTGTTCCGTGCATCCACAACCCTCTCTGTGAAAAAATACTTCCTTAAATTACCTCTGAACTGCCCCTCCATCTTCAAATTGTGCCCCCTTGTTCTTGCACACCTCTTTTTCTGAAAGATGCTACCCTCTTGGACTTTGTTGATTCCTTTGAGGTACTTGAAAGTTTCTATCATGTCCCCCCTCTCCCTCCTTTCATCGAGCCTATACATATTAAGCTCCATAAGTCTCTCTTCATATGTCTTCCAGTGCAGACCCTGCACCATTTTAGTTGCCGTCCTCTGGACAGCTTCCACACTGTTTATATTTTTGCGGAGTTGGGTCTCCAGAACTGCATGCAGTACTCCAGATGGGGTCTGACCAGCTGTCTGTACAGAGGGATAATAACTTCCTGTTTTCTACTGGTGATGTCTCTCCCTATGCATCCCAGTATCCCCCAGCCCTCCTTACTGCGTTCTCACATTGCTTGCCCACCTTTAGGACATCTGATATGAGTACCCCCAGGTCCCTTTCCATTTTGTTTTGTTAGTATCTCATCCCCATTGTGTACTCTTCCCCGGGTTTTAGTTTCCAGAGGCATTACCTTGCACTTCTTAGCATTGAATCTAAGCTGCCATACATTTGACCATTCCTCTAACCTTGCCAAGTCCCTTTCATCCTTTCCACCCCACCTTGTGCATCAATCCTGTTGCAGATCTTTTTGTCATCTGCAAAGAGACATACTTTTCCTTCCAGTCCCTCTGCAATGTCACTTATAAAAGATATTGAAGAGGACCGGTCCTAATACTGAACCCTGCAGTACCCCACTAGTAAACCCCTTTCTTCAGAGTGGACTCCATTTACTATTACTCTCTGTGTCTATTCTCCAGCCAATTCTTTACCCAGGCTGTCATCTTGGGACCCACTCCCAGGCTGGCTAACTTGTATATTAATCTTTTGTGTGGGACTGGTCAAATGCCTTGCTAACGTCTAGGTAGGCCATGTCCACAGCCCCTCCTGATCTACTACTTTGGTCACCCAGTCAAAGAAATCTATCAGATTCATCTGGCATCACCTTCCGCTGTGAATCCATGCTGCCTAGGGTCCTGTGCCTCTGGCCTTAGATACTCAACAATTCTTTCCTTCAAGTGATTCCATCATTTTCCTTATCACTGAGGTTAAACTAACAGGTCTGTAGTTTCCTACTTCTGCCTTGCTCCCACTTTTGTGAGGGAATCACATCTGCCCTCCTCAGTCCTCGGGTCACCCATCCTCCCATGATTTGTTAAGGGGTAGTCAGTGGTGTCACTAGTTCTACCCTTAGTTCTTTTAGAATTCGGATGAATCCATCAGGCCAAATTGCTTTGTCCACCTTCAGTTTTAAAGAGTTCTTTCAGAACCCTTTCTTCTGTAAATGGGCTGGTATCAACTTCTGTATCCAGAGTGTTTCTACTGTTTGTTTAGGTACCTCCCCTTTGCATTTGTAAATACTGAGCAAAAATATTTGTTTAGTATCTCTGCCTTTTCACAGTCACCCTCTGCCCACCCTCCCTCCCTTTATTAGCCTCACTATCCCTCCCTTGGTCTTCCTTCGCTCCCTGATGTACCTATAAAAGGTTTTATCCCCCTTCTTAACCAAGTTGGCTATCTTTGCCTCGGTTTGGGCCTTTGCTGTTCTGACTGCCTTCCCAGCTTCCTTTTGCTTTATCTGATACAGTTCTCTATCCTGCTCCTTCTGTGATTCCTTGTACTTTCTGAATGCTTTCTTTTTCTCTTGAACCTTCACTGCCACTTCTTTTGAGAACCATAGTGGTTTCTTACATTGTTTTGATTTGTTTATTTGCTTCACACAATGGCTTGTTACCTCTGTGATGGCAGTTTTTTATTATTCCCCATTGTTCTTCCACCCCTCCTTCCTGCCTATTTGCTAGTGCATTCCTTAGGCACTCACCCATTTTGGCAAAGTCAACCCCCCTTAAAGTCCAGTACTTTTGCCTTTGTATGGCTGGACTGTATTGCTGTGTTTATTGTGAACCATGCTGTTCGATGGTCGCTAATTCCCAGATGGCTACCCACTTCTACATCTGTGATCCTCTCTCCATCTCCATTTGAGAGAACCAGGTCTAAGATTGCTCCCTCTTGAGTGGGCTCCAATACTAGTTGTCTAAGGCATGCCTCCTGTAGGGCATCTAGAATAACCCCACTCTTCAAAGTGGCTGCTCCAACTGCACTCCTGTTAACATCTGGCATATTGAGATCACCCATCAGCAGTATCTCCCCTTTTTCTGCCATTCTAAGTATATTTTCTATCATTTCCTTGTCCATTTCCTCCCCGAGAAAGGGGTCTATACACAACCCCTGTGCAGATTGTGGTGTCATTGCCTGTCTCCAAATTTACCCACAGTGCTTCTTCTCCTCCCTGTTTACTCTTATGTTCTGTTGCTTTGATTCCTTCCCTTATGTAAAGAGCCTCTCCTCCTCCTCTTTTACCTTCCCTGTCCCTCCTGTAGATAGTGTATCCTGGTATGTTTACGTCCCAGTCATGATTTTGTGTGTACCATGTTTCTGTGACTGCCATGATATCCAGATGTTTCTCCTCCATCAAGGCCACTAATTCAGGAAGCTTTTTACTCAGACTATGAGCACTGGTACTCATTGCTCTCCATTTTTTGATGGCTTTACCTTCTGTTGCAGCATCCCCCACTGACCTTTCTACCTCGGTATTTTTCTCATTTAGTACCCTGTTTTGTAGGGAGAGGCTGGGATTTTCCTGCTGCTTATCAGTACCTCCCCCCTTGACTAGTTTAAAAGCTTGCCAATGAAGCTTTTAAACCGATTGCTCAAAGACTTGTTCCCTTCCTGGACAGATGCAGACCATCCTGCCAGTATAGGCTGGTGTCCTCTCAGATGGAACCCCAGTCAATGAAGCCAAACCCCTGTGCTCCACACCATTTTTCAACCATTCATTAAACTGCATGGTGCAAAGTACCCTCACCTCACCCAAGCCATTGGCAGGCAGCACCTCTGAGAAGGATACTGTGTGTGCTACTTGTCTTAGGCCCCTCCCCAACTCTAAAAAGTCCTCCTGCACTGCTCTAATCTCATGATGAGCCAAGTCATTTGTCCCTAGGTGGACAATGACATCCAACTCAGACTCCCATGCAGCTGTTCTTGTGATCTTGAGGATGAGCTTCCTGTCTCTCCAAGCCATGGCACCAGGCAGGCACCTTACTTCAGTTTTTCCTGCTCCCCCCAAGTTCTATCCCCCAATAATTGAGTCCCCCACCAGGAACTGCTTCCTTTCTCTGTGGTGTACTCTGCTTCCTTCCTGTGGGCCTCCCTTGTGACAGTTGTCCTCAGCTCCTTAGTCCCCTCTGTGGGTGCATCCATAGGGGAGCTATGCTCCCCGAGAATGGTGTATGGATTGTGGAGTGGAACAACTGACTGGGTGTGCCTCTATTCCACTATCCTCACCCTCCCTCAGCCCACTGTGGTCCAACTGTTGTGCTTTCTTCACAACCTCTGAGGTAGTGGTGGTGGCTCTGGTGCTCCCTGAATGGGGAGGTTCCCTTCCTACTGTCCAGTGTGGCCTGGGGGAAGGTTCCCTTACTACTGTCCAGTGTGGCCTGAAGACGGGCAACTTCCTCCCTCAGGGCAGAGAGTTGTCTGCAAATAGGGCAGCATCTCAGCCACCAGAAAGACTCACGGAAGACTGCTGCCCTACAGCCATTACATTGCACTACTCCCCACATGTTTATCTACCTTTTTTTGTGTGTGTGTGTGATTGGTTTGTTATATAGAAATATATATATATTAAACAATGTGCATGCTTATATTGTCAGTGCAGTGTGCTAGGGAGGATATGACAGTGATATGCACCTACACTTTGAGGAAATGATGTCAGAACCCCAGGTATAAAGAACTATTTCCAGGGGTGGGTGGGATGAGGGGTGGGAAGGGGTTGGGCCTAAACTGTGCCCTCACGAAACAATCAGCTAAAAGCTCTAACCCACCTCTGCAATGAATGCCTTCCTGTCAGTAAGATGCCCTACACAACAATTTGACAGAGAAAATACCCTGCTAATCAAACAGAGAAAAATCCAGACATCAAAGTCAGACACCTGTAAACCTCCCCAGCCCCAAAACAGCCTGGTGGTTTGTGCTGTGAAAGCACTCAGCCCCAAAATAAGTCAGCTGTGCTTTAAACTCTTCCTGCACTGAAAATCTTAAGAACTGTTACAAAAGTAAAGCTAGATCCACCTCCCTCTGTTGCTTGAAAGACTGTCTTTTCCTGATAATTCTAAGTTCTTTATTTCACCTTTCAGTTAGAAATAGCCTCAACCTGCAGAATATCTGCTACAAACCAAAGACAATTGTAAGGTTCACCTCCCTCTGTTGTGAGCACAAGTCGCTTTCTTGCAAATCCTATGTTCAGTATTGCAGCTTGCAGCCAGAGGTAGCTTCACCTGAAGAATATTAGTTAGTGTTAGTATGTTAAATCCAGCAGCTGTTAGTGTTAGTATGTTAAATCCAGCAGCTGTAAATAGATTATAAACAAGGTGCTTCTTTACTTATACAGTCTAAGACAATCATTTACTACACGTGAAAATGCAATGGCTTGCAATATGTGTACTGGCTGTGCAGCATGGAAAACGGAGGTAACAATACTGCAGTCAATTGCATTTTGACAATGAGAAAATGATCCTCTGAGTCAGTGTAAAAGCTCGTAGGTTGTAGCATTGATTTCCAGTGTTCAGTGTATTCCTGTGACACAAAAAACTACCATAGTTTATTTGTTTGTTTGTTTTTGATTACTTGCCATTTATATATATATATATATATATATATATATATATATAAATATATATATATATATATACTACAGGTAGAGTTTTCCTTACTAATTAGGTATTTAATGTGTTGTATGTTAACCTTGTCATATGCAGCATCTTTTTAGATTGTGTTTTTTTTTTGTACATACACCTCACAGTAAAGTGTGATAATTTTTTTTAACACCCATGTTATTAATTTACTTTTTAGTGTATTTACAGTCTTGGCAGTGATATTTTATTTCACCACCTAAGGAAGTTGTCCATTATTCCTTTGACATTTTCATGTATAGGATCTGCATGCTCTGTTTACATGTCCACCCCTGCTTTTGATAGTTGTCATTATTAATTAATCAGTGCCTGAGGGATGGGGAGTGACCACTGGAAAACCAGGGTGGTCAGACACGGGGGAAGAGGGGGGAGGAACCAGTGTAGTACCAGGATCTTCTTCTTTTTTTTGTGTGTGTGCCAGAACTGGCAATCGGACTTGTAGAGTGGGGGTATGGAATCAGTAGTTTATTTTAATTTATTTGTTACAATGTTTCACAAAAAATGCAGACTGAGCACTAACTGCTTCTGCGATTGCCTTTCTCTCTCTCTCTCTCTCTGTCTCTCTCTCTCTCACTCACTAACTTCTCTCTCTCTCTCTCTCTCTGACAGGTGTTGGACCACACAATGCAATGGTCACCTCTCTACTATGTGGAAGACTCCTTTAGGACTCAGGAAAAAAAAATATTAAAGTAAAAAAATGCAATTAGTAGCACTGCGGTAGGTAGAAGTTTCACAAAGAATGCAAACTGAGCATTAATTGCTTCTGTCTCGCTATTTTAATTATTTATTTTAAAAGACTCACCAAGGAAATAGAGCAGACTGATCAGTACTCATTACTGTGAGTTCCTGCTGTCTCTCTCTCTCTCTCTCTCTCACCCTAATCTCTCTCTCTCTTTCTCTCACAGATTGAAGCCATTTCATAATTTAAATGATAAATTCAGCAGGATAGCTTCATATCTAAAGTGGGAGCACCTATTGTCTATCATTATTAATTAATCAGTATCTGAGGGATAGGGGGAGTAACCAGTAGACTACAGGGTGATCGGGCATGGGGGGGGAGGGACCAGTGCGGTTTTTGTTTTTTTAAAGAGTTAGCAATAGAGCAAAGGCAAGTAATCAGATTGCTGCAGATCAGGGAGCACAGAACTCATATAAAACAGAGCTTATTTGCTGACTAATTAGGTTTAAATAATCATAATATTTTAAATGCAAAAAATTCCATCTACAACGCCACACCTCGCACCACACCGGTGACCCAGGTTCTGGAACGAAGTTGGGTTGTTGGAGGTCAGCAGGGGGAAGGAGGATTGAGCATCCCAATGGATGCTCTCCCCCTTTGAGGTGGGTTTCCAGGGGTGCTTCATGCACCCGACATCCCTGAGGGTCAGTGGAAGCACCTACTTTCAGGGCTTTGGTGACTTCACTGCACTGGAGTCAGGGAGGGGGAGGACACCATTAGGCACTTGGTAGCATCGTGGGTTAGCACATCGTCTACCTGAGCCATTGTCCTCAGGGGCAGAAGGGGACCACAGAAAATGGAAAAAAGCACTCTTCAGTCTTAGATAATAATGACCGATCCACACCTCCCAGCCACCAATCCAAGGGCAGACCCCATTGTGCAGGCTCTTCTCTGAAGGCTGAGAATGAGGGTCCCTTCCTCACCCCACCCGAGGGGATAACCGGGCATCAAAGAAGTACAGTGGAGAGGCCTGGCACTCTTGGGGCAGACTCCGTGATGGCAGTCTGAGGGGATGACCGATGTGAAGGAGTGCACAATGAGGATAGGACAGGCAGGATAAAAAGAAAGTAAAAAAAAAATTCCATCTGAGGTCGGAGCACAACTTACCAATGAAAGATGAAACAGAAGACATTAATATATCATGAGCAGATGTTTTGCTGCTATTATTCCCACAGATCCACTACTGCAAGGATTCTGAAATATTCCTCCTGTATTTGGATGTACAAATTATTTTGTAGTATGGACCTGCTTACTCAAACTTGCAAGGACCACACAGGACACGATACCAGTTTGCACTATTACCCAAGTACTGCCATTTTTGTTGTTTAACTGGTTGCAGTTCACACAGGGAAAACATGACTCTGGCAAGAGAACACACATGTGATACTAAAAATTGAGTGTGAGCATGGATTATAAATGTAAAATTAACTTTTGACAGAAAAATAGATTGCAAGGGAAGAAACTCACACTTCTATTTTTTACAATTGGCATGTCTAGCTATTTTAAGAGGGATCTGAAGTAAGGTGAAAAACGCAGTTGATATGCCTTGATTCTTTCTGTGACAACAAGCTGTCTATGACGGCAGTTCAGAAGATGCAGTGGCGTACAGTTGTAAGAAAAAAACCACTACAGTTAGCGGAGGTGACATGTAGGCAGTATGCAAATTGCCTAGACATTACCACTGCTGATTGTAGAGGTGGTTCTCTTTCAACTGTATGCCACTGCATCTGAACTGCTGTCATAGACAGCTTGGACATTCATTGTTGCAGTGTGGCTGCACCTGCAAAAAGGATCAGGGCATTGGATGCGGGGGTGGCACACCTACGAAAGCTCATATGGTGGCACTATATTCCTTGCACATGCATGCAAGCAAAGATAAAAATGTTGTCAGTTCTTCTTCAACATGTTTGTAATCAATTCCTGATGTGACTAAAACTGTACCATCAGTGTAAAGGCAAATTTCTGTATTTTTTATGATATTAGGTAACCCATTTATGTGTATTAAAAATAATAAATGTCCCAAAATAAAGCCTTGTAGTATTCCCTCAGTTACTTTATTTAAATTAGAGAATTGACCATCAATGCAAGCTCTTTGGGGTCTATTTGTAACATATGAGGCAAATTACTTTTGGGCTTCCTCACAGATATTTAAAATTCCCAAACTCTATAATATTTTTTGATGAAATCCACAAACAATGTACCCACTGCCTTACCTCTACAATAGATTACTTAGCAAGGAAACCAATTTGCTTTGTACAGACCAGCCCAACATAGTTTATATACAGGCCAGAATGCTTATTAGAGACAAAACTTGAATTCTGTTTGTGCACTATCCAAACTGCTTCACATGAACTGTTATCATTTATGTCTAAAAAACAGGATGTTTTAAATTCAAAATAACCTATTATACAAATATATATTTAGATAGATAGATAGATAGATAGATAGATAGATAGATAGATAGATAGATACTGTAGAACTGTTTATTCTGGCACAAGTTTTATTTAGTGCATGGCGCTAATCAGACATAATTACACAAATTTTATTTCACGCTCTGCAATTAGCTCCTAATTTATCCCTATTGAAAATATGCAATTTTGTCTAATGGCGCCAAATTTATTTTAGAGCAGTTATCAAATAAGCGAATATAGCTACAATTATTTAACATCAAATATAACCTGTTCCATAGTAGATAGATATATTTAGCTGCAATGGGCTCTGCAGTGCAGACCAATGATGAGGCACTCTGGCCATGACACCTCTCACAGCTTACTGGACACACACAGACACACACAGACACGCATGCCTTCATTTCAAATAAATTACTCATCTGGCAATGCAGTCCTGTAATATGCACCATGCAAACAAACATTCAGCATTGACAAATGCTTGTCTTAATTCAGCTTCAGTTGAACCTAATGTACTGTATATGTAGGCATGCTACTACAAGAATAGATAACTGACTTCTTAAATGAATGTTCATTTTGGTTGTTTTGTTAGAATCCCAAGGCAGTAAAGTCATTTCTGTTAGGCTGATATTGTTTGGGAGATAGAGAGAATATAGAAATAGGAACACAAATCATGGTGGGGTTGGGACATAATAATTACTTGGTGTCACACTTTTGGAGAAGGAAAAATGTTTATTTTAGGTTCTTTAAATTGTGTTATGTTTACTGTTTATTTGGTGAAGTTCTATGTCTTTAGGTGTACAGTTTTATTTATTTGTAATTTTTGATCAGGAAAGGCATACTAAGCTATCAGAACGTGTCTCCAGGTATATCCTGGGAGATGGGTTGCAAGGACCTATTTTACTGGCACAGTAGCAGACCCACTCTGTTCTTCTTTTCTTGGACATGAGTTAGACTTTAATTTTTTCTCCTCATTCCCTATTATTGTGGATTTCTTCCCCATTTTCACCACCGAGAAAATTTAATTACATTGTGACAGAACCACAAGGGAAAGAGTGGCTTTTATTTTGAATCTTTCTTGTCAGAAGTGGTAAAAATAGCTTGTTAGTATCATGACATCCCTCTGCCTGTATTTTAAAATGCCTCAATGCAAATATCTAATCCCAAACACTAAAATGTACCCCCCCAATAAAAAAGGAGAAACCTTACAGAAAACAGACAACCACTTAAGAAAAGTGATATCTAAATGCTGCCATAGACACCATATGATTGTCTTGCATTTTCATAGCTTGGAGTCCAATCTTACATTCTGGAAGTTATTTTATTTTTGTGCTACATCATCTGATCACACTGGGATGAAAGTTTACACAAATTCTGCTAGACACAGTATATGGTGTATTTCTAATGTTGCATCATTTGAAGGTATTAACTCCTGTAATTGGCTGGCTGTTTTATCCCTTTGCTTGTTTGAACTTTTGAATATTTGTGTAAAGGCATCTTTTATTGTAAATGCATAATTGCCACAGTAGTTTAATTTGTCTGTGTACATTCATGTAAGAGAATTGATTAATTTCTATTGTATGAAATTAAAGCAGATGTGAAACACTGTCACTTGCACAGGGACCAGTACATAAATTTGCTGCCCCTATAGCTAGGTAAACAGTGTAGGCATGTCTTCCTGTTTTTTTTTTTCTAAACTGACCTGGGTTCTGGGATGTGAACCCACTCTCATTTTTGGTTCCTGGAGAAGAGGTGTTATTAGCAATACCAAGCGATTTGAGAAGGAAGATCCCATAACAGAATCACAGAAGAAGAACAGCAAACTTCTAAGGCTGAGATTCACTCCTCTGCTGTGACAAAACAGAAATAAATATAGGTTTTTGGAGTCAAAGAAAGTATGGAACATTCTAAGCAGGACTCCATTTTGAAACCTAAGAGTTAAAACTTACATTGCTAACACTGCTGTATACCTTTGCTTTTCCAACCTGATAAGCTGAGATGCTTTTCTGGGATGAAATTCATTGCACATCTTGTCATTCGAGTGCACACTGCTCAATAAGCAGCACAAGAAAGCAGTGATATGGTTCTGTTGGCATTCACTAGAAAGTAACATGCCTAACTGTTTTGGTTTTTGATTTCTTCTGTTTCTATTTGTATTTATTTTTCTGATGCTTTAAAGGAATTTTAGCTAGAAGTCAATGATAGATATTTGAGGAATTAGATAGTGTTGCTTACCAAAATGTTCCTTGTTACTAACCAAGCTGGAATGTTTGGTCAGATTCACTTAAGACAAATAGTAACATAGTAATTTAAGGTCAGAAGGGACTCTAGGTCCATCATGTCATGGTGCAGCAGATATGTGATACAATATGCGTGCTGTAGAAACATATACCCATTTATAGGGATTTCCCACCAATGCATTACCCAGAGTACCCAGTGATTCCTCAGCATAAAACTTAGCACCCAGCCCTACCCTGAAAATAGTCATTTATGAGTTATAAGTCTGAAGAGGGACAAGGAATCAGTTAACATGACTGGGTGTGTGCTAGGCACTTCTAACACATGGGCAGGGGTGTAGTAAGTCAATAAACCACAGGCCAAGTGCCCTAAACCCCTGCCTGTGTACTAGAAGTGACTAGCACCCACCCCAGAGTGTCTTGTTGAGCTTATAAAATGGGCATCGCAATTGCACATGCAGGTCCAAATTAAAATTCATAGGAAAAAGGAACAAAATTGTTAAATCTCTGTGTTAATTGTAAGTAAAATTGTTCCTCTGCCCATATCACTCTATTGCATTTTTTAACTAAAGGACTTTTGTCCTACAGTGGCCTCCATTTTTGTATTTTTTGAGAGGTGATTGCCATGCAGTACTCCCTCCCCCAATCCCATGGAGAATCTGGATCGCTCTTCTTGGTTCCCATGTGCAGCACTGCCCTTGAGCCCAAACTTTGCCCTCAGCTTCATGTTTGCTGCTCACCATTGGTGGCTGCCACACTGCTGCAGACTGCATTCATTCATTGTCACCACTTTCATATGCCTGTAGGATGGGGGTAGTGCTGGCGCACCAGCATTGCAACCACAGGGAGGGAAATCTGAACTGCATCATTAGTCACAAAGGAAAAATGTGGGGAGCAGCTGGGAAGAGTGCACATTTAAAACAAATAAATACAGGTCAGTGTGAATGGTTTACAGAGGAAAGCAATGAGTGGCTGGGAGGTTGGCCGTTGATTGGTGGGCAGTCGCCTAAGTGACAGATTGTAGCAGGCGGACGGACAAAACCGAAAGATTTTCTAAGACTACTAATTAAGTGTTTTTTTTTTTTTTAAAGAAATAGTATTGTATGGAATAGAGGCATTTAATTAGGTTTACGGTGAAGCTGAAGAGCTTTTGAAAAAATGGCAGTCAGTAACATTGTAATAGTTTTATAAAATTCCAAATGCACATTTGATTTGCTTTTTTTGTGTGCTGCATCCTGGCTACCAGTACTTGTTTTTAGCCATGTGCTATACAGTTTCAGGATGTGGCTAACAGTCAATCACAGGACTTGAAATCTTCAGTCCGTTTCATAAATTAGTTTAACATGCTGTAAAATTAAACAAATGATGAACAGCGGCAACAGACTTCCATGGTAAGCAGAAATTTGTCATGGCTTACATTAAAGGTCTCTACTAACCTCGTGTCCACTGTTTCCACTGAAAAGCCATTCTTCAGGTTCACCACCCTCTCATAAATAAAGTTCTTCTTAATGTTATCCCTGACTTTACCCCCTGTGAGCTTCAGGGCATCTCCTCACGTCCAGCTGCAGGACCCCAGATTAAACATGTCACACTGTTTGATCTTTTCAATGCCCTTGAATATACAATACTTGTAGAAAAATGGTTAGGTAGGAGTGTATTATGATGCTTTTTTTAACACCTGAGGTGAGTGATGAACCATAAACCTCGAGAGCAAAGCTTGAGAGGTTTATGAGCTCATCACTCACCAAGGGTGTGTAAAAAAACATCATGAACACACACTTTACTAAACTTTACTTTTTATAATTACCGGTGCAAGCATTTACTCCCAAAGACAATCTATTTCAGTTCTGCAGCCCCTTAGTCTGTACTCCATTCAGAGAGAGCGAGTGACTTGTTGGGTCCCTTAGTGATGCATGACTGAGTGGTGTTCCTTTTGGTAAATAATTTTCTTCACTATGTACAGAAATAGCAGTGCTTTGTTTAAAAAACCTGTCAGTTGTAGGGGTTAAACTCATTTTCTTGTTTTTTAGTCAGAGAAGCTGCAGAGTGTAGACTGAGAAGATTGAGTGATTTGGCAGTCTCAGATGATGGGATTCAAGCATAAATGAGTGTTGCTATAGCAACACTCGCTTACGCTTGAATCTTGTCTTCTGAATTTTGGACCAGAATCCAATTAAATCTGATTCTGATTCTGAATTCTGAATTCTGCTCATCCCTAGTTTATTTACAGTGCTTATAAAATGTAATTTAAAAATATCTGAATAGAACTTACTGGCAGAAAAGGACTGCTTGACCTTCTCAGTCTGCTCAGAGGGACCCTGCCTAGTCTGCCTCTGCAAAACCTAACTGGTGTGTAGCAACACTCCCTCCTCCTTGCCTATTTACTAATATTCCCCTATGTCAATCCCACAGATGCTTAAAGCCCTCAACTGTTTTCTCCTTCATCACTTTCACCGGCAGTCTGTTCCAGGCATCCACAACTCTTTCCATGCAGTAGTACTTCCTCACAACCCTCTTAAACTCTACCCCTCAAGATTCCTTGCATTCCATCTGGTGCTGGTGCTCTTTTGCATTTGAAAGAGACTCCCCTACTGCACCTTGTTTACCCTTGTGAGGTACTTGTAAGTTTCTGTCTTGCCCCCTTTTGGTCCTCTCTCTTCCAGGGTATACATGTTGAGATCCCTCAGTCTCTCCTCATAGGGCTTTTGGTGTAACCCCAACACTATTTTAGTTGCCCTTCTCTGGACTGCCCCATCCTGTCTATGTCCTGTCTGGGGTATGGCCTCCAGAATTGAACACAATACTTCAAGTAGAGTCTAACCAGCAAGTTTTATAGTGGCAACACCACCTCCCACCACATACTAGAGAGGAGATATCGCTTCCTATGCATCCCAGTATCTCACTGTCCTGTCCACTGCTTCATCACACTGCCCTGCAACTTTGAGGTCATCACATATGATAACCCCAAGGTCCCTTTCCTACTTAGTGACTGTCAATACCACCCTACCCCATCCTGGGTACTAGGTGAAAATGCTGATTAAATAATAGCATGGTCAAAAACCGTGCAAGCAAATCAGTGAAGGACAATGTAATGTATCAGAAAAAATGCTGACCTCTACAAATAAAGAAAAAAAACACTTGAACTGACTGCCTTTGAGGTCTTTGCCCCCAGCACCCCCAAATTATAAATGATCACCTCTGGGGGGAGGCAAATTGGGGATGGGAAGGAATCTCAGGGAGATCATATTTGTGTTGGGCGTGTGGGAACTGACCACAACAACTGGGACTGGGACTGGGAGGCAAAAGTGTAGGGTGAGGAGTGGACGCAATAAAAATAAAAATTGGGACAGGGTGTGAAAAAAAAAGTCGTAGGATCTGGAAATGAACCCTGGTCAACTGCATGCTGCACCGCCTTTTGCTGCTCATGGCTCTAACTTCAGTTTCACATCAGCTGCTTGGTAAGTCAGCACTCAGGGGACATCTTATCATCTTTGTCCCAAATGATAACAGTTACAAGGACAGCAGTAATGTACTTGTGCTATGCTATTCCTGTAGCTGTTTCACCTGACACTATTTATACTATAATCTGTGGGACATATTCACCAAGTACCCTTATCCTGTACTCAGCTCCTGGGTTTTTATGCCCAAGGTGCATATTTTGGCACTTTTTGGCATTGAACCCCAACTGCCATGCTCTTGACCACTCCTCAAGGTTTCCAAGATCCCTATACTTTTCTCCACTCTGTTTATTTTAATTGAATAAACTTTATTGAGGAATTGGGAAGAAACAATTAATATACTGGGGACATTGTAACAAGCATTTCACAATCGATATTACAAACACTCCCCCCTTCCCACATGTACCAGACAGTCATAGATTTATATGGATACAAAAGAAATAGGAAGCATGTAGTTATGATCAAAGAATTCGAGAAACAGTAGGGTAGACAGCCAAGCATCCAGAAGACCTCAACATTTATCATAGGGGGGATAGTTATGTCTCAAAGAGGCCAATGGACTGTCTATTAGATGGAAATTCTAATGTTTCTTGATAGCATTCTAAAATGTATGGTACAGCCTGGTCCATCCAGTGTCACAAGGAGATTTTTTCAATCACCATGGTAATAAAAATAAAGTAATAACATCTTGTGCCGGTAAGAGCTTGTGTGTCAAATCCCAAAATATTCTTTCCTTTGTAAAAGTATCTGTTAGGCCAAAGATAGGATCCAAAACCCCTTGGACTGCCTGTCAGAGGGTTTGAGCTTCAGAGTAATCCCATGAGATATGTAAAAAAGTGCCCTCTGCCTTGCCACATCTACTGTATAAAGGAGAGTTTAGAATTCCCTTTTGTATAATTTGACAGGTGTTTGGTACATAACATGTACAACTTTGAATTGCATTGACCTATAGCTGCCAAATTTAATATAGCAATCAATATTGTTCCTTACTGTTTCCCATTGTTTAGGATGGTCTCCATACCAGTGCTTCCTGCCAATATTTAGGCTGTGGCCCATAAGACATGACCCACATCAAGATCTGGTAAATTTTGGAAATAGGCTGCCTGTTGCATCAAGACTCTCCCAACTCATTCAAAGATATAGTTGGGGCTTTTACCATGATGGGTTACTCAGTTTGCTGAGGATCAAATAGAAATTTGGTAATGCAGAAAGATATCTTTGTTTTCCAAGGCATATTTCCACTCTAGTGTCTGCCCAGTCCTGTCCATCCCTTATGTGGTGTACATAAGATATAGCTTTACAATGCCAGCAGGAATTATAAAAAGGTTTGCCATAAAGTTTAAGGTTCAGGTTGTGCCACAGTGCCTGTTCAAATGGGAGACTCAAGGAGAATTTAAGGATTCGGGTCAGCTGGTTATATATCAAAATTGAAGTTTCAGGTGAATATGGCAAAGTTCTGTGGAAAAAGCCAATTGAGCACTGTAAAACAAAACCAAAGGGCTTAGGCCATAAGATTGGCATAATTCTGTTTCAGTGCTAGCAATTGTGGGATGTATGGGGATGAGTGTTCTCCTGCAAACAAAAACAGTGGAAATATTTGGTTCCTTGTGCTGTGTGGAAATATTAGTAGTAGTAGTAGATTTTATTTATTTTGGACTTCCTTCCCTGTAGGCTCAGGATGCCCTTACAATGTACAAAAAAGACAAACAGCACAAGAGAAAACACAAAACTAATACCACAATAAATATAAACAAGATTAAATCCCAACCATTTGAAAATATAACAAAATCAATAAATGAAGGAAATTATCCCCAAAATACAGATTTCAATACAACGAAAGTGAAAGACTATCAATACTGGACCAAGAAAAAGAATAAACAATTTCAATGGTGCATATAAATGTAAATTGGGGAGGATGATCTCACCCATTAATTGATCTGCTGTCCATTGTACAATAACTTATCAGAAAAATTCCTGGGAGACATTTTATCTTAGTTGGATCTGGAACCTAAGAATCTGACCTCATATTTAGTAAATTCTAATTCCCTGAAGGTACTAGAGGTGGTGGCCTCTTTCTTCAACATTATCGAAGGAAAGAAAGTACATATGATTATGGAAGATGAAATATCTAGAATAATTCCTAATTAAAATGAGAACATACAGAGCTTTCAGTAGAAATTATGCACAAGGTTTTGTAGAGTTTTTACAAGGAAACTGTGATGTGATGTTTAGATATTTTACCTGTATTTTCATGCTATATTTATATTATTACACATGGGGCAGGATTTTCAAAATGTGGCATAGGGTTTTTGTCCAGCCCTGCACCATGACACTTTGGTTCTGGTGGTAAGCCAAACCCTTCCCCGGCAACCGTGCCTGATATTACAATCTCGGGTGCAGCTGCAATAGTTTTCATGTATTACAGCATCTTCGCACATATTGCGTGAAGTTCTATAAACTGGACCCCAGCAGTGCCGCAAGATAGACCAGAAAAGTTGGTCTGCCTTGCTGCTATTGCTGTACAGATAGAAAATCCCATTAAAATGCCACAAGCCCCATGTGCCATATTGTCAGTGCACCAGGGCTTGTGGCGATTTTAGAGTTTTGAAAATCCTGCCCACAGTCTTTTTCTGTTCTTGATTATTATGTAATATATTATGTAGTGATTTTATATTGTAAAGACATAATTTGGCTAGCAATAAATGAACTGGACTTGATTTGACTTGACCAAGTGGATTCCTGTTTTTCTTTTCTAAGGCTAATAATTTACCAGTTTTTTCTCCAGTACATACATATGCCAGTTTAGCTTTGAACAAAGCCAGCATTGCCTGATCCCAGTTGAGCTCGTGATATTGTTCCCTGGCTTTATTGAGATGTAATAATGTCTGTTCTGAGGGCCTCATTACCAGCTGCCATTCTAAGGATTGGATGTGATCAAAGAGCCCCTTTGCTTTAGCTTACATAGATACATAGATACATAGACAGTGTTGGCAGATAAGGGCCTATGGCCCACCCAGTCTGCCCATTTGAGCTTGTAAGTTCAGTTTGTTTTCCTAGAAGCCTGTTTCCCCTTACCCCTGACCTCCAGAATTCCTTTATGTCTATCCCATGAATTCTTAAATCCCGTGATTGTTTCAGCCCCCACCACTTCCTCTGGCAGGGTGTTCCACTTGTCCACCACCCGTTCTGTGAAGAAATTCTTTCTCATGTTTCCTCTGAATCGTCTTCCCTCCAACTTCATCCCATGCCCTCATGTCCTGGAACATCTTTTTCGCTTAAAAATAATGTTTTCCTGCACCCTGTTCCTCCCTGTAAGATACTTGTATGTCTTTATCATATCCCCTCTCTCTCTCCTCTCCTCCAGGGAGTACATGTTCAGTTCCTTCAACCTGTCTCCATAAGACTTGTGATGCAATCCATGCACCATCTTTGTTACCCTCCTCTGAACCTTCTCTACCCTGTCTATGTCCTTATGTAGGTATGGTCTCCAGAACTGTACACTGTACACTGTACTCCAGGTGGGGCCTCACTAGTGTCTTGTATAGCGGAATTATGACCTCCCTTTTCCTACTGGTGATGCCCCTGCCTATACATCCCAGCATCCTATTTGCTTTACCTGCTGCCTTGTCACACTGTTTCCCTACCTTGAGGTCATCAGAGATGACAACCCCAAGATCCCTTTCCTGCTTGGTGCATGCTATATCCTCACCTCAAACTGATATATTGTGCCAGGATTTTTGTGCCCATATGCATTATCTTGCACTTCTTTGCATTGAATTTCAACTGCCAAACCCCTGACCATTCTTCAAGTTTCTGCAGGTCCTTCTCATTCTATCTACACCTCTGGTGTGTCTACTCTGTTACAGAGCTTTGTGTCATCAGCAAACAGTGAAATTCTGCCTTCTAGGTCCTGCACAATGTCACTGTATGAAGATGTTGAATAGGACCGGACCAGCACTGATCCCTGTGGTACCCCATTGGTCACTCTTCCCTCTGTGGAGTGACAGCCATTCTACCACCCTCTGTGTCCTGCCACCCAGCCAGTTACCTACCCACCACACTACTGTCCTGTCACACCCATGCTCCCAGTTTGTGTAATAGTCTCTATGTGGCACAGTGTCAAAGGCCTTGTTGAAGTCCAGATAGGCCATGTCCACTGCCCTCTCCTGATCCTCCTCCCTAGTCACCCAGTAAAAAATTCAAAGAGGTTGGTCTGACATGACCTCCCCTGGTGAAACCATGCTGCCTTGGGTCCTGTAGTCCATTGACAACCAGATGTTCCACCAATCTCTCCTTCAGTAGTGCTTCCATGATCTTCCCCACTACCGAGGTGAGGCTGACTGGTCTGTAGATCCTGCTTCCTCTTTGTTCCCACTTTTGTATAAGGGGACTACATCTGCTATCCTCCAGTCTTTTGGTACCTCCCCTGTTTCCAGTGATCTGCTAAACAGGATAGCCAGAGGTTCAGCCACCACCTCTCTTAGTTCTTTAAGGACCCTGGGGTGCACCCCATCTGGCCCCATTGCTTTATCAACTCATATTACTTCCAGTTCCTTCAGGACCCTTTCTCGTGTAAAGGGACTTGTGTCCATTCTGCACCATTCTCACCCTTGTACTCCTTCAGACCCATTACCCTCCTCTTCCTCAGTAAACACTGAGCAGAAATACCTGTTCAATATGTCAGCTTTATCTGTTGTCATCATCCACGTAGCCCCATCCTCCCCTTCAGTCTCACTATCCCTCCCTTTGTCTTTCTTTTTTTCACTTATGTACCTGTAAAGGTTTTGTCCCTCTACCCACTGATTTTGCAATGTGTTCTTCTGTCTGAGCTTTGGCTTCCCTTACTGACCTCCCTGCCTCCCTTTGCTTCTCCTGGTACTTCTCCTATCCCTTCTGCCTGTGTCTTTTTGTATTGCCTGAATGCAATCTTTTTGGCTTTCACTTTCTTTGCTACCTCTTTGGAAAACCATAATGGTCTCCTCTTCCTTTTCCTCTTGCTAACCTAGCAATGCATAATTCTGTTGTTCTTGTAATCCCCATTTTAAATACTGCCCACTGTTCCTCAACCCCTGATTCCTGTCCCATTCCCACTAATGCCTCTTTAAGAATCTCCCATTTTACAAAGTCTGCCCCCTAAATCCAGGATACATGTTTTTGTGTGGTTTGGTTCTGCTCTTTCTGATTTCAAACCACAATGACTGGTGGTCACTGTTTCCAGGTGCTCCCCACTGTTACCCCCATCACACTGTCCCTGTTTGTGAGCACAAGGTCCAGTATTGCCTTCTGCCGAGTTGGTTCCATGACCAGTTGCTTGAGGAAGGCACCCTGAAGGGAGTCCAGGATCAATCTGTTCCTAGTTGATGCTGCTGCTGCTGGGATGCTCCAGTCCACGTCTGGAATATTGAAGTCTCCAACCCATACTACCTCACCCTTGTCTGCCATCCTTTGGATGGCTAGCATCAGCTCCCTATCAGTTTCTTCCTCCTGGGCTGGTGGTCTATAGACCACACCTGTGCGGATGGCTGTCCCCATTTTCCTTTCCAGCGTAACCCACAGTATCTCTCCCCCATTTTGTTCCTCCTGGATCTCTGTGGCCCTTATGTCATTTTTCACATACAGTGCCACTCCTCCCCTTCCTGCCTGCTCTGTCTCTTCTGAATATGTTGTAGCCAGGTATGGCCATCTCCAGTTGTGGTTATCATTACACCAGGTTTCAGTAATGGCCACAATGTCCAGGTCTGACTGTACCATGACAGCCTCCAGATCTTCCATCTTGTTGCTAAGGCTCCTGGCATTTGCACACATGGCTTTCCATGATTTGACCTCCGTAGACTGTTTCACTGTTCTACTCCAGCCCTTCCTTGGTTGCCATTTATCCCTGGTTCTCCTTGCTGTCTGCCCTTCTGCTGAATTTTTCCCTCTGCTTATCCACCTCTGGGCACTAATCTCCATCTTTTGCACACTGCTTTGCAGAGATAGCCACTCCTCTGGTTCACTGGTTCCACTGCTAGCTGTGGGGGTGAGCAAGTAGGTAGCCTCCTTGCTGGCCTGCCACCCCCCTTTGCTAGTTTTAATGCTTGTCAATGTAGCATTTAAACTTATCATTGAGTGCTTGGATTCCCCTCCAGAATGGATGCAGGCCGTCAGGCTTGAACAAACCTCCATCCCTCCAGGTGGGTCCCCAGTCACCAATGTATCTAAACCCTTCCTCACAGCACCAGTTCTTCAACCATGAGTTAAAGTTCCTGGTGCATGCACTCCTATGCTCTCCCTTGCCTTTCACAGGTAGTACTTCTGAGAAAGTGACAGAAGTAGCTACTTGCTTGAGACCCCTCCCCAGTTTCCTAAACTCTTCCTGAACTTCCTTTGGCTCCCCATTTGCCAGGTCATTAGTACCTAGGTGGATAATGACATCCAGCTCACTCTTCTGTCTTGCCTTCCCAGTGATCCCCAGGATCTTCCTTCCATCCCTCCACGCCGTGGCACCTGGTAGGCACCTCACCTCCCTGTCCTCCCCCTCCTGTGTTCCTAGCTGGATCCCTCTTATGATGGAGTCCCCCACCAGGATTCACTTCCTCCTCCTCTGGGGTACACTGCTTTTCCTGCTGAGGTCACCTCCTTGGCTAACCTCCACATCCTTTCCTTCCACTTCTCTGGGTACCTCTATTTGGTTGTCCTCATTTGCCAGTGTGGCATGTGAGTTCTTGAGTGGAATAGGATCTGGGATGTGCCTCTGTGACTGCTCTAACCTCCCTGAGCCCACTGTCATCCAAGTGCTCCTTGTTCTCGGCATCCTTTGAGGCAGTTGCATTGGACTGGGTGGTCCCTGGATAGGGGTGATGGTACTCCTGACTCAGTTTACTTCCGCTCTGAGGTCTGGATGCCTCATCCTGCAGTCCAGAGAGATGCATGCAGATGGGGCAGCACACCTCAGTGTCCAGAAGGTCTGCCTGAATATGGCTGCCCACAGCCACTGCATTGCACCATTCCCCACATTATACTGCAATTCCACTACTTGTCTGCTACTGAAGCTCTCTAGTTCCCTTTTATTAATTTACTGTACTAAAAATCCTGCCACTGATCCTCAGATATATTTTTTTTAAAGAAAAAGAAACCAATAAATAAATAAATGAGACAAAACACTTGTCATGCTGAGGGTGGGCTTCTTCCCCCTTATACCCCTCCTACTGCACACCCCTTACTATACCCTGTGTTTAGCTCCTGTCAATCAGATTTAACAGGGCATATAATTAAGAGTTGGGGGAAGGGGGGGCAAAAATTTGCAGCAATTAAAGATAGCACAGAATTACAGTTATCACGTAGCTGAGGTCAGAGGCCAGACAATTAACACCCTTCACCCAACTACAGGGCAGTCAGACAAGCCAAGATAAAATTTGCAGCAATTAAAGACAGCACAGAATTACACCACCACTATGTTTTAAATTTTCAGCAGCCCAAAAACAATTATAAGTAAAGACAACAAAGAAAGTATTGTGTCACTAAAAGCCCACAATCTAAGTTTAAAAGAAAAATAGCAATTATCAGTTACTCTAAAGTACTGAATTGAATATGTTTCCTTCCTTCCCCTTCTGGCTTCTTTTGTTTCTTTGCCTTGAATGCCAGCCTGATAGTTTCATCATGGATTGAACATTTATATGCTCCCCAGAAAGTGCCAACCTTAGAAACAGAACCTTGGTTTTCCCCCCAAAAATGGACAGTAAATTATTTCAGATGAGTAACCAATTGTATATCTTTAAGTAGATTGTTATTCATGTTATTCATCTGCCAGATTTTATCTATTTCTATATTTAAATCTATTAGTAAAGTAATTTTTACTGGAGCATGGTCTGACATGACCCACTGAAGACTTTCTGCCATCCCCAGACCCTACAATAAGGATTGGCTTATTAGAAAATGATCTAACCTACTGTATGAACCATGAGGTGAGGAGAAAAAGTGAATTCTTCTGTGGTAGGGTTTAGGGTCCTCCAGGGCTCCAACAGGTTATGTGTGTGTCAATAATGTCCCATTGGGGGTAAGAAAATACAGTGCTGGACCTGATCTATCCAGGTCAGCATCCAATGGAGAGTTCCTGTCCCCTTCTGTAATGACTGGTAACTCTGGCCAGATTACTAGGTGGACTGAAAGTCTCATGAAAAGTTGTAGATCATGTTTATTGGGTCCAAAAAAGGGATCCAGAATGATTTATGTTCTTTCCAGGGTGCCTCTTACTATAGTACATCTGTCCTGATCATTGGCTATTGTTTGATGCGTGGTAAAAGCAGTTTGTCTGGCAAATGGTATGGTGACCCCTGTTCTCTTTTTATCTACATCCAGCCCAAAGACTTGATCTACCCAGTTAAGTCTGAGAAGGTGCAGGTCTGTAGTGAGTAGGTGGGTCTCTTGCAAAAGACCACTGTGGTGGTATAATTTTAAGGTGTGTCAAGACCCGAGATCTTTTCATTGTGAAGTTAGCTCCTTTAATATTCAAAGTCAGTTGGTAGTTCCTACACACTGTCACCATTCTATGAAAGAAAGAAGCCAGGGTCATATCCACTCCATGGTTTTAAGGCCCAAGGAATGAAAGCTACAATTCGTATTCCTAACCAAGCTATACTGTATATTAAAATACCTTCCCCAGGTTGAGTTAATGGCTGTATCCCTCTTTTGGAAATGCCCTTGTGCATAGTAGATACCACCTTCCCATCTTTCCCATAATGCTCTTTCCTTGCCTCCCTTATAACAACTTCTATGGTACCGTCCCATCTTGTCCATTGTAAACTGGCAATGCCAGTGGCCCCCACCATTTTGCGATTGCTTAGAGCCATCTAAGGCTACCAGAGGTGTGACAATCCAGAGATCACAAAAAGAAATGTTAAACAAACCCTTCATCTGTCAACAGCACAATGTCCTAGTATGTTTCAAGTACCTCATTTAACAAAGAACTTGTTAGAACAGCCAAGTAAATCTGAAGAAAACATTGGTTCAGCAATATTGTCATAGCAAACTATCTAATGGAACTGTATACACCATAAACTCTAGTGTAACAGATAGAAAAATGCTACAACAAAATCTTATATTAGGGGCATGGAGGGTAGTACTATGGTGGTTCAGAAAGGAAGGGTCATTCTCCCTTACTTTATAGCACATAGTGTTCGTAGACTCCCCAGTGGTAGTAAAACCCTATTGGTCGGGCAGATGCAGTGTTGAAGCCAGCATCTAAGCCAGTGACACTGGAGTCCACAGCTGTTTAAATCGGAAAATAAAAAAGGGATAGGCCACTTGATTACTTAATTCAACTTCTTGAAATCAGCATCTGTCCTATGCATAGGAGGAGTGTAACTATATTAGGCACCGTAGAAGTCTGTGTCATCATTGTATCATCCAGGTGGATCTATGGCTCCAAGCAAGAAACAATCCCCAAGTGTTACCTCTGACCATGAAAGCAAGCTTACAGTACATAGTTTTTCAAGCCGTCTTCCTTAACTCCTGCCAATGAAATGTGAGGCACAGAAGTCTCTGTGTAGAAAATTCCAAGACAACGGGAGTAGTAATCGCAATAGTTCTATTGGGAGACCGCCTTCCTGTGCATGACTGGTATTCCATCTGCTCTATTTTTTTGTTTAAATAAAAACACACACAAAGGTGCAGGATAGACCATTTAAAGCAAACCTCATTATCACCTTGTCAGTGATCCATTTTGTTAGTATATACTTTAGACTGGGATTTTTAGAATAGTTGTGGCAGGACTGTGAGGAGTTGTTGTTTGGCTCCATCTGCAGAATCAAAGCTAAAAGTGCCATGGGAGAGCAGGAGCACAAGTTTGGCAGGAAACTGCACTCTAAATTTAATATCACCTTGATGTAATCCATGTTTAATTTCTTTATAAGCTTCTGTTTCTCTCACTGTTTCACTCATCATTAAAAATAAAGTATTGGTCATTTTGCCAGTGCAGGGAGGGATGCACCCTCACTGCTTGTTGGATTCATAGTTTATCTTACAAATTAAGATTATATATAAAGGCTCTTGGACATTCTTTGGGCTATGGCATAGGTCAGAGGGCTCTATAAACCTTCACAATTATATAGCTCTACCCACCCTCAGGTGATCTAACCAGTTGCACTAAAAGTTCATTAACATACCTAATAGGATTGGAACTTTCTGCTCTCTTTGGTACTCCTATCAAGAGCAGGTTATTTCTCCTGTTCCTGTTTTCCAGATTGTCTACTTTATCTTCCAGCTTGGCTACTTTTTTCAAAGGTAGATGAGTTCATGTTCATCAGAGTGGGTTTGGCCTTCAATGGAGCTGACTGGGGATTTGTCAACTCCATGCAAATAGTGAGAAAGTCCAAAGAAGATTTAATAGTTTTAGCATCACTTACTAATTCTGTGAGTATTAGTTTAATGGAGGTGAATTCTGCCATGTAAGAATCCTGCTCCCTTTGGTTTTCTGTGTTGGCAGTGGCTCCATGCCAAGATCGAGCTTGTTGTGTTTTGAGGCTTATGTGTGGTCTGGGCTCAGAAGTAGAGAGATGAGCTGCACCTGCAATGCATCTTCTTATACTTTTTGGGCCATACTTTAGGCAGTGATTTCCAACCCTTTCTGTAGCAATGCAGAAGAATAGTGGCACTGCTTTGTTTTTTAAACTGAAGATAGGGGTTTGCTATGTAAATGTAAATGTTTTAGCATGGTCCAACTTGGAGCTTACTGTCCCATGTCTACCACCATCATCTACGTCACTGGAAGTCTCTCCACTCCCTTTTGAGTGACACTTATTACAGATTTTGGCATCTTCTGCAAAAAGGCACACCTTTCCTTCCAGTTCTTCTTCAGTGTTGCTTATGTAGACATTAAAAAGGACCAGACCCAGTAATGAACACTGCGTCACCTAATTGGTCACACTTCCATCATTAGAGTGGGTGCCATTAATCACAACCTTCTGTCTCCTATCCATTAATTGGTTTCTAATCCAATTCACCACTTTTGATCCAATCCCTTTTAACTTTCAGGGACATTATGCAAAGAAAATTTCTGGGCAGCACACAGTTAAAATTTAATTGAGAGAGGATTCTGAAGTTATACTTTTGCAGCCCTTATTCTATTCAGAAAGCAATACGTGGCTCAGAACTTGGGTAGGGGGCACATGTCCTCCCAGGCTGTATGGACATGATGGTCCAGTGATCTTCCAGGCTCTCCAGACAGAGTCATCTACAGAGTTCTTTCTTCTCTGATACTCCAGAGCTTACTGTGCTCATAGTAACAAATTCTGGTTAGAACCAGAACAGCTGCTACTGCAGTAGTATTGAAGTTTATTTTAATATCTTCAAGAGATATGTATGGTAATGTCATCTGGACGGACTGTTCTGTTTTTCTAAAGAAACAGCTCTAGAGCATTATGTAGGGGAAGCTGCATACCCCTAATTCGCACTAAGGGACAAATTGACAAATCGGGTTGAAATACTATTTCTTTTCTTAAATTTTGTTGAATGAAAGTCTAATTAATTTAAAGACATTCTCTACTTACTCAGCAGTAGCCTGCTCGTGTTCAGGCTGATTCCTGTTTTACTATGCAACATAGTGCTACGTGCCCTGATGGAAAAAGGTAACTAAGTGCAATATATAGAATAGTAGATGGGTGACCATCCACAACAGGGCTGTGTTTCCATTGATGGTGTTGATGACATCCTAGAGACCTTAAGAGCAAAACTCAAGAGGTCTCCATAATGTCATCAACACCCGAGATGGAATTATAGCCTTAGTGTGGATGTTCACTCATCAAATGATTTATACAGTATATGTTTCCCAAATCCTTAAAAGAAAAAAAAAACTTCTATTTCACAAGGTTTCTTACCTTGTGTTCACAACCTTGCTTGGTACCTGCAGCTCAGTCATCTCAATGTGGTCCTGCTTTGCTTCTTACCCGATGAAGATTCTAGGCAGTGGTTAACTGCTCTCAACCCTATGGACACATTCTCAGTAGAAGTTACTAAAACAAACTGACAAATTCATATAGTTTGGAAACACAGAGCTGACTACCGCAGTCCGTGTCCAAACTGGACTGACTGGTGAAGTGGTTTCTAAGGTGCACTGCCATGTTTTCTTGATTTTTTTTCTGAGTACTGTTTCATCTAATCAGGTGGCAGGACAAGGCTAAAAAGTTGTACCATCGGTGTGACATCAGAACGATGGTATAACAACTTTTTTTTACCTTTGAACTGTCCTACAACAAGATTTAGAAAGCCACTGATCTGCATCTACAATATGCTGTAACCATGGACTATAACATTGTTATGATCCATACAGTGAGATTTTTTTTGTTATCAGTTATTCTCTTCAATTGATGTGCCCATTATAGGTTTACATTGCATGTTCATATAATACCCCCAAACTGGATTTGGTGTTCCTGCACATGGGTCCCATCTTATATTATTCCGCAGATTTACAGTTTTACTAATTGCTGTGTATTTGTTTAATAATATGGCAATTGTGACAACTCTTTAATCTGTTTATGTATCAGTACAACAGAATAACTGATAAAAAAACTCAGTGTATAGATCTTAACAATTTTATTGTACTTAGTTACTTTTTTCTATCAGGGAAAGTAACACTATGTATAATTCAATAAAATAGGAATCAGTCTGAATACGAGCAGGCTGTTGCAGAGTAAATAGAGAGTCCCTTTGAATTAATTAGACATTCATTCACCAAAAAGTTAAGAAAAAAATAGTAGTTCAACCCAACATTTGAGTTCAAGACTGGATACAGAATTGTAACACTGAATGAACCACTTCAGTGCTCAGGGCTGGTAATCTGCACTAAAACAATGAGTTATCTGACACTCACACTGCACACCCTTTTATTCTATTTTGTTTTTGGTTCAGCTAACTGTGGGATGCAAGCTTATTTTCAGATACTAGGAGTTTTCAACTGAGATTAGTGTATTACCAGTGCTGAATATTAGTTAATCTTAGTGTAGTTAGTTTAAACAGTATTACTTGCAGCAAAGAACTATCAGCACGGATGAGGAGTGGTGGTGCTTGAATGCCAAAAGATTTTTTTTTTTTTTTACTTTGGTTGTACTGTGCTGCAATTAGTAATGTATCAAAAGAGACTGGCATGACCATTAAAATGTGGCCAGGAACCACACATGAGCCTAGAAAGACCTCTGTTTAGATGTGCTGGCTTCATGACAAACTTGCACTGCTGCCATTGATGTCAGTCCTTGAATGACATCGATGGCAGTCAGATCTCAACTGAGATCATAAAAAAAACATTGAAAATCAGTGATTGATAAATCATAAACAAGAATTTGATCTTTCATGCCTCTCTAGATAAAAACAGATGTTGACTGCACAGGTCAAGGAACTGTTAGTAAATAGCTCTCTTCTTCCTGCTCCACATGGCTGTCAGAGGGAGATTTTAGTGTAGCTATCAGAGTGAGAGTTTAATAAGTACTGTCATGCAGCAGTAAGAGAAGCCAATGTGTGACTGAATTCATGGAGCTTGACATGACATCTCTGACTGCAAAAAGGTTACTACTGAAAGGAGTTCAAGCACTGGATGTTTGTTTTATGGAAATGCGTCACTCAAACATCATCCCCTACCATCAATTTGATCATCATCTTGCATTAGATGTCTTTTTGATGACACAGTCAAGATGTATTGGTATAAAATACTGAACCACCAGGGCCAGATAATGGCAATCTGGGGCCCATGGCCCAAGAAACATCTGAGCTCCCCCTTCATTGTGACTATGACCCTTTGCCGAGGCCATGCCCCTTCGCCATCGCGTATCAGTTAAATTCTTTCATTCCCCTAACAGTTCATTTACAGCTGCATGAAGTTTAATCAGGAATATGACATCATATTCCTTGCCTCAATAAAAAAATGTGATGTCATAAATGAGGAATGATGACTCTGGCTTCAGACTCAGCCTCACCTATAAATGAGCTGCAAGGGATAAAGTCCAGTTTTCATGATAGATGATGTTAATGATGAAGAAAATAACTACTCCCAATAGAAAACAGTTTGGAATTTTTTTTTAAACTGAGTGCTAGAACTGTCATTCTTGAGAGGGATAACACATGACAGGGTGTGTGGTTATAAAGGAATAATGCATGCCTTAGGCAAGGGATGCAGCCAGGTTCTGCAACTGCTCAAGATGTGCATTCCCTTATGAACACACACCCTGGAATGTGTTATCCCACATATTTAATTGTCTTTTATTTAATTAAAAAAAAAGAAGTGTAGTTCAGGTGAGGTGTGCATGTCAAAAAAGAATCAAAAGTCATTTGAAGTGTTTCCACCAATGAGGTTGCAGGACTTTCATGCCCCATTTTATAATCCATTGTAACATAAGTTCTCTTACCATGCTTGTTGTTCCCTGTGTTCAGATTCCACATTCTGCCTGGATATAACATATCTTATGTGGGAATAATGTGTTCTTAGTGAAGATAAATTGTATCCTTACTGTCTGAAGTATTACATGGAGTTAGCTAACCAATTTATTAGCTGCCAGTGTTGTATATTATACTGATTTTGATGCTTTATTTAGAATGAGTGTGTTCTGGAGAGATACACATACAATATTGCAGGAGTGGCTATTTAGCAGAAACAGGGAAGGATCTTGCTGTGGTTCTGCTGCTTACAGTCTTTCCTTATGGTGTGGATCAAGCTATTATTATTATTTCATTAGAAGGAGTGGTTAAGCCTGATTGCTGTGGAGAAGGTCTCTGTAAGTTTTGATATTGTTTTTTAAACTACAGAAGCAGGAGAGAAGGGCTAGTTAATTCTACTTGCTGCTGAAAGAATTAATGTGCAGAGGATTTTTGTAAGTTTTGATATTGTTTTACTTTTTTTAAATTTAGCTTAAAGTAGAATTTAGCTTAAATGTTTCTGCAGCTGGAGTGACTGTAAAAGTTTCTGTGGTTGGAATGACTGCCCAGGGCATGCCCAGACTTGCCCACTCACATTCATACTAAAATTCATACTAAGATCGAACTGAAGTCAGAGAGTCATAAGGCCCATGATTGCTTCTTAGGACTAATAATAACTAAGAGTAGTTCCAGAAAGGATCAAGGTGTCCAGTTGGGATTTAAACATAGACTTGGAACTGCTAGTTATCACCTCTACTGGTAAAGCATTCCAGGGCTTGGTGAAACATAAAGTATATAAAATTTTCCATGGCATTAAATTGCATTTTCTATGTTGTAGCTGGAGCAGGTGACCTCTAAGGTTATAGTTGTCATCTTTAAACACCAGCCCTAAATTGATCAATAAATACAGATCTTTCATAATATCAAACATAAGAAGGAGATCCCCGCTTAACTGTTGAGTAGTGAGAGACATTAAATTCAGGGAACTAAGCCTAGTTTCATATGACACATTATGTAATCCACTCACACATTTAGCACAATGTCTTTGCACTTTCTCCAGTTGCAAAATGTCATGTTTCCTGAGGAGGCACCATAATGGGGAAGAAAAGTCTAGATGTGGGTGAACATGGGCTCTGTATAAGGGCATTAATACATTACTTTCTCTTGATTTTATATTTCTCTTGATAGACCAAATAATCCTGTTGGCCTTGAGTATAAATGCATTAATTTGTGAATCTAGCAGAAAATCATCTGACACCAAAACCCCCAAAATTTATCTCCATATCAGTAATGGTCAACACTCTGTTGTCTAATATATATAACTGTGGGAGGAATTTTTGGTACTGAAGTGCATAATCCTGCATTTATCATGGTTCAATTTCATCCCCCATGTGTTGATAATTTAGTGATGTTATCCAGGGTATTTTGAATGGATGCAATCTGCTCTGGGTTGGAACACAGTCCACCAGTTTTGAGATCATCAGCATATTTAATGGTATTTGAATAACAGTTGTTGGTTATATCAGCTGTAAAAAGCTGAAAAAGGCAGGGGCACAAAACAGAGCTCTGTGGTACCCCACTAGTGATTGACCCCAACTAGAAAGCTATCCATTTATCAGAACTCACTGTGTTCTATCAGTCAACCAATTAGATATCCATCTCACTATAGTATGATTAATATCAACAGAAATGAGTTTATGTAGTAGTGCCCAATGGGGAAGAAGGTCAAAAGCCTTACTAAAGTCAGTATAAATCACATCATGCAGGAGTCTGCTGTCAAGCTGTAAACTGACATCCTCATAGGAACATAGTAGGTTGGTTAAGCAATTACGGCCCTTCTTAAACCCATGTTGTTTGGTATCTAAGTTAGATAGAGTAGAGGTAATCATATATTTTATCAAACTTTCCAGGATTTTACACATAGGGGAGGTTAAGCTAATTGGTCTCTAATTCTCCCAGTGGTTTCTTGGCCCTTTTTTGTGGACTGGAATCACATGTGCAGTTTTCCAGGACTATGGAACAAAATTTTGATTAATACAATGTTCATAAAGTATTTTTAGAAGTAAAGACAAACTGTCCACCAGCAAATACAAAAGGCGACCTGATATATCATCTGGAGATGTGCTAGTTTTCTCTTTAAATTCTGAGTGAGTCATCAAACTGCAGGAGAGAAGGAGTGGTTAAGCCTGCTTGCTGTGGAGAAGATCTCTGTAAGTTTTGCTATTGTTTTTTAAACTACAGGAGTGAAGGGTTAGTTAATTCACTTGCTGTTGAGAGAATTAATGTGTAGAGGATTTTTGTAATTTTTAATATTATTTTACTTTTTTTAATTTAGCTTAAAGATTTCTGTGGCTGGAGTGACTGTAAAAGCCCTCCAACCACCTTTCTTAATTACTAAAATACCACTCAGGGTTGGGTTTGAAGGCTGTGAGGGAAGAGCTTGGGGAGCTGCAAACTGACCTGAGCCCTCAGAGTAGGTCAGGAAGGAGGAAACAATGAACAGCCATGAGCTAATTTTAAAGATATATAAATATATATATATATATATATATATATATATATATATATATATATATATATATATATTATGAGTAGGTCTATAGCCCTTATGAGTAGGATTGTGGTTTCCAGTGCAGTACTCTAGTTGGCTGTCTTATGCTATGTGCAAGGGCATTTGGGGTTAACATTTCTGTTAGAGGCTGGGCAAGGATTAGTTAATGCTACTTGCTGTAGGGAGAGTTAGTGTGGAGAGGCTGTATAGGTAGTGTGGACCATGGGTAGGATTGTAGGTTGCAATGGCTGTGGGGCAGCAATGTGGATGAACATACTGTGGAGGCTGGGAGGGTGTCCAATATGCCATAGGCTAAGAATGCTTGAGGAAGAGGTTCAGTGGCTTGGCAGTGAGCTAGGGAGGTTGGGGGATGAGGGGAGGATTGCATTGGTAGAAGGACTGACATCTGAGAGTATTGTGCGGACACCACAGATAAAGAATAGTGGGTCAAGGGAGGGGGTAGAGGGAGGAAGCAAATTAGACAGGAAGTCAGCTGATGAAGTGTGGACTCTAGTAGGACATAGAAAAAGAGGAGCAGCAGTAGGCAGGAGGGAGGAGAAAATGCATAGTTAGGCAAAGGGGGTAGGGAACATGTTTGCTTTACTAGCAACACATGGGAAAGAGGATGCAGGAGGAGATTGCACAAGGGATAGCACTCACAAAGAGAAGGGAGTGTGAGGCATTACTAGTGGAGAGATTGAGCATAGTGTGGCAGGGGGAGGGATAATATTTGGAAAGGTGAGGAGGGAGAGGGAAAGGGAGGTTGGCAGTCAAATAGGAGGAGAGGGAGAGGTCTCAGTTGAGATGGGCAGGGGAGAAGACACTGTGGCACATGGTAAAAGCACCATTTTGAGTGGCCCCAGAAATGAGAACCTGGGTGGGGGGGGGGGCGACGGGCACAAGGAAAGATGAGGGGTGTGTGCTGGTGTTGGGGGACTCCATAGTCAAGGGGATCAGATGGGGCAACAAGGGGGAGAGGCACAGTCAGATATGGGTGGAGTCCAAACCAGGATTAAAGGCAGACAAGGCAGGACAGGCAATCCTAAGGTATGTAAGGAGGGGTAGGGGGAATAAAAATCTGTGGTACATGTGGGGACAAATGACCTAGAGAGGGAAATGCTGGAGGTAACAAGGGAGAGAACTGAGGAAGTGGGGAGGTTGTGCAAGGAGACTGGGGAGTCTGTGACCTTCTCCGAGGTGCTCCCAGTACTGTGCAAAAGCACAGTGAGAAAGGAGAGAATTAGGAAGTTGAATACATGGTTGGTAGATTGGTGTTGAATGAAGGGGTGGCTTGGGCAGTACCTGGAATGTATTATTGGGTATTATTACTGTTTGCAAGGAATAGGCTGCACCTGAGTGGGGAAGGGAAGGAGGTATTAAAGCAATGACTGGGGAGGTATGTTGCGACAAAGGTGGACTTAAACAAGATGGGGGGGTGACAAGTTGACAGCAGTGAGGCAGGGATCTGATAGAGTTGAGTCACAGTCTCCCCACCCGCAGGCTAGCAGGGAAAGACTCGGGGCATCCAAAAAAGGAGGGAGTAGAAGGGATGAGATGGAGGCCAGTGAAGGGAAGGGGGCAGGATGGAGGGTGGTCTTATTGAATACAAGAAGCTAAAGAAATAAATCAGCTGAGCTACAGGCACTCTTAGCAGTGTGGAGGGTGGATATTGCAGCTGTAACAGAAACATGGGCTACTGAGCACTGGGACTGGGATCTGGCAATCCCAAGATACAAACTATAGAGGAAGGACCATAAGGGGGGGTTGGTTTGGCAGTCTATGTGAGGGATGGGATCAAATGCACAAGGGATGAGGGGGAAGAAAAGAGAACAGAGGCAATCTGGCTGCAGCTCCTAGACTCAAGGGTTAGAAAACTAAGGTTTGCAGTTGTATACAGGCCACCATCCCAGTTTGAGAAGCTTAACAGAGAATTAGTGGGACAAATCAGAAAGGTATGTAGAAAAGGGAAAGTGCTCATTGTGGGAGATTTCAACTTGCCAGGGGTTGACTGAGGCATCCCAGTCACCTCCATTGCTAGAGAGCAAGTGCTCCTGGGCGAGATCCAGGAGGTTCTCCTGACACAGTTGGTTAGTGTACCTACTAGGCTAAAGAACACTTTCAATCTGGTATTGTCGAATGAGGAGGCAGTAAGGGAAATTATGGTGGAGGACCCACTAGCCGACAGCGATCACCAAATGGTATGGTTTAATATCATGATGCGCGAGGAGCCAGAGAAATCAGTTACGTGGGTGGTAAACTTCAGGGGGGCAGACTTTGGGAGGATGCAGGAAGTACTGAAAGGGAAACTGGAGGGTATAAGGCAGGATATGAACATGGAGCAGAAATGGGATATTATTAAATGGGGGATTACAGAGGCAACAGAAGCCTGCACCAAGACACAGAGAAGGAGGAGCAAAGCAAGAAAACCATAATGGTTGAACAGCGAGGTTATGGAGGTGGTGAGGGAAAACGAGTAGTGCACCAGAGGTATAGGAGGATGAGGAAGGAAGTGGATAGGGAGGAATATGCAAGATGGTCCAGGAAGGTGACCAGAAATGTGAGAGAAACCAAGGCCCAGAAGGAGCTGAGATTATCACAGGGAATTATCTGGGGGGGAGAAAGACTTTTTCAGATACATCAGGGAGAAAAGAAAGTGCAAGGAGACAATAGTGAGGGTAAAAAGTGGTGGGGAGTGGACAGAAAAAGGGGAGGAGCAGGCAGAATACTGAATGAATACTTTTGCTCAGTGTTCATGGAGGAAAAGGGGATCGCTACCACCATGGGCTGGGAGGGTGGGGACAGGGAAAGGAGGCACAGATGGAAGAACTGAGGCAAGTAGGCGCTAGAGGGACTGAGGGCACTGAAGGTAGACAAGGCACCAGGGCCAGATGGTATCCACCCCAGGGTGCTGAGGGAGATGGCGGAGGTATTGGCACAGCCACTGGCAGATCTGTACAGCACTTCACTGGAGTCAGGATGTGTGCCACTGGTCTGCAGGATGGCAAATGTAGTACCATTACACAAGAGTGGGCCAAGGGATGAAATGGGTAATTATCATCCAGTAAGTCTCACCTCCATAATGTGCAAACTCATGGAAACAATACTAAAGGAAAGACTGGTGTAAGGCAGCATGGGTTTGTTTCATGGAAGTCTTGTCAAACCAGCTTGATACAATATTATGACTGTGTGACAGGTGAGCTGGATAAGAGTCATGCTGTGGATATTCTTTACTTGCACTTCAGCAAGGCCTTTGATTCAGTGCCTCATGGGCAGCTTGGGGGGAAACTAACTGGTGCAGGGGTAGGGCCAAAAATTATGAACTGGATTACAAGCTGGTTTAGTGGAAGGCTGCAACGGGTGGTGGTGAGAGGGGAGCTCTCAACTCCAAGGCTGGTGATGAGTGGGGTGTGCTGAGGCCAGTATTATTTGGGCTCTTCATATCAGACATTGCACATGGGGTGGTGAGCAAGGTAAGTCTGTTTTCTTGTGACACCAAAATCGGAGCAGTGGTGGATGGAGGAGAGGGATGGAAGCAGCTGCAGGGAGACTTAAGAAAGCTAGAGGAGTAGTCAGAGAGGTGGCAGCTGGGGTTCAATGCAAAGAAATGTAAGAATATGCACTTTGGGGTGAAGAACCCAAGGAGAGAATATTGGCTGGGGGGGGTTAAGTTGGGGATCACTGAGGAGGATAACGACCTAGGGGTAATAATAACAGGGACCATGAACAACACTGCCCAGTGCAGGAGAGTGGCTGCAAAAGTGAAAAAAATGCTGGGGTACATAGCGAGGGGGTTTTAGGCCAGGCAAAGAGAGTTGATCTTGCCCCTCTACAGGTCGCTGGTAAGACCTCACTTAGAGTATTGTGTGCGGTTTTGGAGACCATACCTAAAGTATAAGCTACTGGAGGGGGTGCAGATGAGGGCAACAAAGATGATATGTAGAATGGGGGGAGAGACTATGAGAGCAGGCTAAGAGACCTGAATATGTACGCTCTGGAGGATAGAAGGAATGGGGTGGGGGCATGATAGAGACATTCAAGTATCAATAAAGATGGGGCAGATGGGGTCTTTAAGCTAAGGAGGGAGAGAGACACCGGGGGCATGGGCTAAGAATAGAGGAGGGAATATTTAGGAGGAAAATGAGGAGACATTATTTCACAGAGAGGGTGGTAGCAAAATGGAATGCACTACCAAAATGGGTGGTATCATGTAAATCTGTGAACAGCTTCAAATGGCCATGGGACAGGGAATAGGGGAGAGTGAGGGTGGGGAACGTGGGGGTGGCAGTGGGGTGACAAAGGGAAGGGGGTGGGGCAGCTGTAAACTAGGAGTGCTAGCTGCACACTCAAGCAGACTTAAATAGACTGGGTGGTCATTTCTGCTGGCACATTCGTATGTTCACATGTTCATGTTAATATACCATGTATCATGGCAGTTTTTGATAATCTCGTAACCAAATGAAATGTATAGCTTCTCTATCTATCTTCTTGGATCTGATAGATTAAGGGAGACCTGAGATGTAAGGCTTGTGTCTTTTGAGTGGGCAGGGTAGCCACAAGCCAGGTGTGTCAGTTCACTTTGGTTTAGGTTTATAATTCGGCACAACTGTCACACCACAATATTAGATAAATTAATAAGAAGAAAATAAGAATGCTGATGCATGGCACATAGTCCCTTCCTGGACACTTTAAAATGCTACACGATGCTTTAAAAAATGACTGTTTTTCCTGTCTGTTTTCAGCTCTCTTTTTCAACATCACTTTACTGTACAGCCCTTGAGTCACTTAAACATCAGAATGCTATTTGATGGCTCATGGGTAATCCCAGAAACAACAAAGCCTAGTTTTTAAGTCATTTTGGAAGAATTTTAGATTGTCTAAAAGTGGAGATCAACCCAAACCAAATTTCTTAACATTCACATCTAACTTCAGAAAAATATATTTTCTGCACTGCAGCTGGATAATACATAGCCAAATCAGCTTTGCAATTTTTTTTATGTAATCAGAATGACATTGGTATACTCGGTGCTCTCTTTCTGTCTTGCTCTCTTTGTCTCTTTGTCACTGTTCAGAAGGATTCAGATTTTAATTAAGTCTAAAATAGGAAAATTAAGGACTCTCTGAGTGCTATAAAACATTCTTAATGCTAAAAGAAAAGGGAAGCATGCATCATGGAGATAATGGGAAGTAAGGAACCATTATATGAATGGTAAACATGATCAATCTTAGCTGTGGAGCCCCAGCTTACAACAATAGTGCATTGCTTTGTTTGCAGAAAGTTTGAACCACCAGACTTGGAGGGGGGGGGGGTGCTTCTGTTTCTAAAGTTCCAGGCCGTTTTCTGCTTCATCAACAAACAGTATCACAAGCCAACTAAAATAAAGTACTTACTGGCTTTGAGAGGGAAAATGCAAGCATTGCATTCAGCACACTTGACTAACCACAGCACCGTGTCAAACTGTTTTAGCTGGGGGGGGGGAGGGGAGCTGTGTCACTCACTAAGACTTTAGACAAAGATACCAAAAATATGACTTGCTTTTTTAGATGGGCTGCTCTCTCTCTCTCTTTCTCTACCTATGTTTTATATCTTTCCATCAAAAGCAGTTACACTAGTTCAAAGAACAGGGGAGACGGAATACTCTCAAAGAAGTTTTGCATGTTGTCAGTAACCTTGCAAAGTTGTGGGGAAAAATATTGATATAATATTTACCAGTCACACACCAGGAAGTGAGTAATTGTATGTCCATACTATATGTACCGTAATGTATACAAGTGATTCAGGCACCCACAGACACCAGAACTGGTCAAAATTAAGGAAAGTGCTGTTAGTTGTTTGATAAACCACTTTTTCATATTTAATTTATTTTATTCTTTAAATGAGGCAGAGATACCGTTAACATCATGACAGTGATTGTGTACATGTGTATGAGTTCAGATCAGTGACTATACATTTACATGACAGGATTCTCTTAAAGCAAGAGGTAATTAATCAATCTCAAATATCTCTGCATTGGTTTGATAAGCCACTTTCCTGCAATGGGGAAAATGTTTTCGTTTCAGTCATTTTACCAAGCTGTTCCCTTACTTCATTTCGTCTTGATCCAGTGCCACATATGGCAACGTGATCCTTTAAGTTGCGCTCTGCATTAACGTTGGAGATCTATTTCCCAATAATTTATGTATTTTAAAATTGTTTGCAAACCAGGTAAGTGTCACCAACATAAGTAACAACCCCTGTTCCAGGAGTGACCTAGTGGAGGAGGTAACATGATAGAGGTACAGATTGTTAACATCATATTTATGTTATCAAATGCTTCTTGGACTAATATATATGTAGTAAATTGACCACACTATTTCTTTTCCTGTAATATATCCATCTTTCTCACAGAAAGCACTTGAGAAAAAAAAGAAATGACCAGTAAAAGGAGTGCCTATGGGGGGTTGAAATTGTTTACCTCTTGTGACAGGTTACAAACCAATGAAAGAAAAATGTCCTTTGAAGGCAGAATGTGAGAATTAAAATTGGGGGGAGGTAGACACTCAACATTTCAAGAGAATACACTGAACAATGAAACAGTAGTTAGAGTGCAGATCTGTGCACATGAAACAACGCTCCAAACCTGGATATGAACTGGAAGTGAGTGCAGAGGTAGAAGGAATGAAAAAATAGTACTTGGATGAGGGATGTGAACAGGACTGTGGTGAATGGCCAGGACCACATGTGCTTTGATTCCACTGCGGTAAGACACAATCTAGGCATCTGATTATGTGCTCCCACAGTCCCTTCTTTCTCCTATGTCATAGCAATACGTCACCATGACTCTGCCCGTGCAGCCATAAAAACCAAGCTTGACCAGTCCTCTTTTACGCACCATTCTTTGGAACCATCTTCCCTTACTTTGCATTTATTATTTTCAAAACTTCAAACTATAAATAAGGTTACTAACTGGTTAAATTTAATACCATCTGTTTTACCTTTTTCAATAATAACAAATGACCAACATTGTAACAATATATTCTTATTCACTTCCGGTACTTTCGTAGTAAAAGCCTGCAAGAGCAAGGAAGAGTAGGGTTTGCTTGGGTAAGATGGAAATGTAGGTACCCTAATTCTATGAAGCACTTTAGTCCTGATTTCTGTGACAAGGTTTCTAGGCTTCTAAGTTTGGATTTGTCCATTGCTGCAGCATGAATTATTTGTCTATAGCAGAATGCAGTCCTGCCACTGGCTGTATGATGTGATGTCCTTGGTGACATCACATGCTGAACATAGAAAAGGGGCTTTAGGATAAACAAAGAGGAGATAGAACAAAATGTCAAAAGAATGATTTAATGAGCATGGTCTGGTAGGAATGATCATGGAGGGTGATGGGGCAATTGTAAGGCAGCTTTGAAGCACATGCAGGTCGTAAGGGATGCAGGTCATGGGTCAGGGTCCAAACACAATTTCAGGTGCCCATCTGTAAGACACGATTGGAAGAGGGCATTCAGTATTTAACAAGTGTACATGACTTTGTAAGCTGTGCCACAAGGCACACACTGTTAAAAAAGTACATACAGCAGCACAACTCATGATGCAACACAGAGATGCTGTAGTACAGTATATCACAAAATGTTGCAGCATACAGAAGTGAACAGTTTAATTCAATGGCAATTAAGCAATTTTTTTTAAGTCAGTATTTTGTGACATGTCACTTACTGGAAGTTATTGCATCATGGCTGGCTCTGGTTTATATGCACATCTTTTTTTTAACTTTCTTTGTCCTCCTATCACTGGTTCCATAGACCTCTCTCAAGTGAGACACTTGGAGTGGCCATATTCTGCCCAGCCTTAGGTTCTCCTGCTCTGGTCTTCCTCTCCCAGGAACACTTCTCCAACTATGCCAACCACCTCGCTGACTGGCTCTGTGCCCACTGAGGTGGGACTGCCTTTAACTCTTACAACGCTCTATCTATAATGTACAAGGGCCATTGGGGAGTGAAGAAGAGATGGATATCAGTCAGGTTGGACCCAGCAGAGGGCATAGGGCCATCCTCTGGGTCCACCTTTGGCTGCCTTGGTGCCTGGGCTTTTTCCTTTTCCTAATTCCCAGAGGCACAGACATGCAATGATGTCCAGTGTGCAATGGGCACACTCCTCCACTCACCCACAGGATGTTCACCACCACCTCCATACCTCTTTGCATGGCTCCCACATGTAGCAATGTCCCGAGTCTCCACTGTGAGTTGCAGTGCAGCAGGAGACCCAACCCACCTACCCTCAAGAGAGGAGAGAAGAGCAGTCCTCCAGATGTTCAGTCCTCTCCTGTGCTTTCCATCCCTCAATGACCTGAGCTCACTGCTGAACCCAGATCACCTGTGTGGCATGAGGTGTGGCATTCAGAGCCTCAACCCTCAGTGCCACCATGCTGGGTATATGCACATCATGTACAGTGCAGGATCAGCCATCTAGGAGACCAGTGTGATGAAGCAGTTATGTCCCATCTGGGAATACTGGGGCCTAATGCCCCTGTGTCCAGTGCCCATCCATCACCACCTTGGTCAGTTACACCGCAGTCCTGCCAATGGCTTACAAAACATGGATGTGCACACTCAAAGAGATTGTTTAATACACAGTATGCATTTGCACTACAAATTATACATGCACTATTGTGTAACTGGTCTAATACTCACAAGGGTGAGCAGGGTCTTCCATTCAGTGGGTGTACAGTGTGTGGGCCATACACCTAGAAGCCATTTGCCAGATACTAGACTAGGTCAAAGTACCTGAATACCAGTGGTATGGCCACTTTCACCATCATGTATCATGTACCTGTTGCTGACCCCCAGCCACACGGTAACTGTGCTTCTATTGTTTCCTGTCATCAAGATAAAGAAGGTCACTGGATGGCCTGTGTAACATGTGCATGTCCTTTAATCAATGCACTATGTCCCATTGTGTAAAACTGTGTATGCTGGTTTCACAATGATAACCCAGTTGTGTGCATTTCAAAGACTGGGTACATGAGGACTGTGGCTGTGTGGGGATATGTGGTGATTGGTCATGCCATTATGCAACACAAGTGCCAAAATGCAAGGCAATGTATCCCCTGAAATGTCTGGGCCCTTCAAGTGCAAGGTGTGCCAGTTATATCCCTTTCCAATGGGGAGTTTGGCAGCAGGCATGTCTCACTGGAGTTTTGAGGTATGCTGTTTGGTACAGTCACTCACCTGTGAGATGTGAAGGATGAAGTCTATAAGTTGTGTTTTATGTTTAGGCAAGGCAAAGTAATTTTATTCCATTGGCCTTCCTATTCAAAGGTTCAGGGCACCTTACAGTGGCAAAACAGATAAATAAATAGCTCAAAAAATGTTCTCATTATACATTCAACAAATTATAGAGACACAGTTGTGCCCCTACGGTTAGGGTTAAATCTTCAGTTCTATGGTAAAATGTTGCACTTTAATAACTTTGCAATCATTTAAGCTATTTGCATGGAAGTCGACATGCATCATCAGAAACCAAGGATCTCTTGATGTGGTAAGTTTTGTTATGGTCAGATGCAAGGGGTTGGAGATACAGAGTGCTACAACATGTGTAAATTCCCATTTTGTCAAATTCTTCGTCACCACATTGCTCAAAAATTGTGTGGAATTTTGGTCTGAAATTTTTAGGATATATAGTTCTTAGGTCACAGTGGTGCCTTTTGAAAGTCTGGTGAAAAAATATTAATCTGTTCAAAAAACATTATATTTCAGAGTTTCCCATTATTTCCTGTGGGAAAAGTTGGATGTTCACCTCAAAAAAATGTGGAATCTTTTTTTTCTGCCACCGCCCTCTTGTTTTCACTTAGCAGTGACAACAAATTTAAATAAAAAATAAAAATAGAGGGCTTTAGGAAACACCTCCAGTTTTGTTTACCTAATCTGGACCCATGGGATCCGAATCTGGGGCTAGTTTTTTTGGCTTCTTACTCAGAAATGTGCTTTTTTTAGCCACATAAATTATTTTTCACAAACCACAGGGAGAAAAAATGCAAAAAAGGATCATTCTTTTGCAATTTGAGAAAAAGGATTTTCTTTTGCACAAATTGCAAAAAAATGGTTTGTGAAACAGAATCCTTTTCTTACAACTTGTGAAAAAAGATTTTCTTTTTCCACAAATTGTAGAAAAGGAAGAGAGCAAAAGGTTTTTTTTTTTTTTGCAATTTTCAAAAAAATATTTTTTATATATCTGTTTCTTTGTCTCACAATAGCAAAGAAATATTTGGAATTATATGCTGAAATTGTCAGGGTGCAAATGGCTTGCTCCAAAGATGTGCCTTTTTATGGTTTGGTAAAAATATATTACCTTGGTTTGGAGTACTGCGAATTAAAATTTTGCTTCATTTCCCTTAAGATAACATTGTAATGAGAGGTTCATGGAGTTGCTTCTTTGTCACTAAGCTGTTTACAAATGGTTTGCAATTTTGCTCAGAAATTTGCAGGGTACAAGGGGCTTATGCCACCAATGTGCCTTTTGGTGGTGTCATGAAAATATATTAATTTATTGTCCAGTTACACAGCATTCAAATTCTGCTATGTTTTGTATAGGATAAGATTGCAATGTGAGGTGCTTCTTTGACATTGCACACTACAATGCTGCAGAGGGCCTTGCGCTTCCACAGGCAAATGAGGGTACCATTACTCTATCTGAAAAATTGTGCATGGACTGGAGCACAGAGTCCAGAAGGCCCTGCACTTTCACATGTAATATGGATACCATTAGGGACTGATGGGAGGGGCCCTGCACTCCCACAGGAAAATAAGGATACAGTTACAATCTCTCTAAACTTATGGATTAAAGGGAGCGCAGGACCCTCTCAAGCAAATAAAGCTACCATTAGACTTTCTCAAACAGTAAGGAAATTATTTGCAAAGAACTTCATTAATAAATCAGTTAGGGTTACAGCAACAAAAGTTTGGAAATATGGTGTTAGGGTTTCAAACCCAAACACTCCCAACCCCACCCTGCAAGCAACAACAAGTGTGGGGTATGTACCTTGGGGTTGTCAGCCCTAATGCTCACCTCATTCTCCTGTACTGTACCCATCTCAGCTTATATACTCATGACATGGTGTGAGGGTTAGGGTTAGGGCTCATAACCCCAAGGCACACTCATGCCTGATCCTGCATGCAGGGTGGGGGTGGGGGGGTGTTAAGGTTGGAAACCCTAACACCACATTTCCATACGTTTGTTGCTATAAACCCTAACTGATGCATTAACAACATTGTTTTGCAAAGAATATATGATAAAATGAATAAATAAATCTAAATAAAATTCAGTCTGAATATGCCTGCCTAAAATGAAATGTTTTCAAACAGGCCTTGAAAGCTTATACAGTGCAGATGGAACAGATCCTTGGGGCGGGGGTCCACAGCACTAGGACAGCAACCAAAATGCCCTGTCCCTAAATTAGGGATGCAGTGAAATTAAATTTTGCTGGTGAAATTCGGGCAAAATCAGGACTTTCGCCCCGTGAAATATTTCATGAAATCTGCGCATTTGGCTGGAATTGCACCGGTGCAAAATTGTTTGAGAACACAGCTACTATATATAAAAAAATCCAAAATTCTACATGGACAAGAGGATGCTCCTCTGGCTGGACCAGAGAACAGAACCAAGCACACCAAAAATCAGAGGAAGAGGAGAACAACTCCAGGGAAGTTGCATGGGAAGAGCAGCTGAGGAGTAAACAGCAACAGGAGCAGAAGGCAAAATATTACAGGGGCCTCCTATCCACAACACATTCACTCCAGTAATCAAAGCCCTTGCACTACATCTGATGAGAAGCAGGGACAAAGACAGTCACAGCAGGGAACAGATATGCCCCTGTGGCTGACCTATCATCTCCCCAGGATGAGATGGATCTCTCTGAAGCACCTAATCACTCACCAGCAGTCAATTCCATTTCCAGCATACCTCCAGACCCGCCATCCTGTCCTGTGGTTGTGAGTAAACGCATTCCTGTGCCACGGTCTCTTGCCACTGATAAACAAGGGGCAACTCCAAACCTGAAGCCCCTTGTAAGTATTTTATTTACTCTCATTTAGCTGGACAAGAAACTGTCACAGCTGAGGCAACGATCCCGTTGGTTGCTTGCCAGTGCCTCATGGCCATACTATATTTTGAATCCCCAGAAAGGTCTCATCCTGTGGCTTTACTGATTAGACTCCCCTCTACAGTACCAGACACATTTTATCCTTAATCGAGCACAGGCTCCTGTCATCTCTGTACTTAGGACTCATAGCACTACAGGGCACAGTATGAATGTACACTGCAACCTCACAGTTTATTACACACATTATCCCGGGTAACTCCATGGTATCAGTAGACTGCTATAGCTGTGCTCTAAATTGTCACCTGAGAGTGCTCACTTTCTTATGCCTTAAGTGGCTACTCCTCCCTTCTGCACTTATAATGTAGGTCTCCCTAATCATGAGATCATGAGGAACTTCGTTTGCTTTCCAGTGCACATAATTTCCAAGATGAACGTATCTCTTATTCCCCGAAAAATGTGAACTGAAAGACAAGTGTATAGGCAGATGTTCTGAACTGTTAATTAGTCAGGCCCCAGACACAACATAGCAACTTAGTAGGAGACTACCATATGTTGCAGAGGATCATATTATTATACATTGACATCCTTGAATGGGGTCAAACATTTATACATTAAGAGCTGCAGAAATAAATCACACCTTAAGAGCTGACAGCATAACAGCTCTTAAAGGAGCCAATAGGGTCTGACTGTCAGAAACAGGACTTTTACCAGTTTGTAATTGTCTGTAAGGATCTCTTTTGCTACACGCTTACTGTATTCCTAGGCAATGAAGGCAGACCATAGCACTCTCTGCACTACTCTCCAGGACCCTACACAAAGGGCAAAGCCACTCAAACCAACCCAGAGTTTTATTTTTCTGAGCAAACATGAAAGACAGCTAAATTAAATGGCACAACACTGGCAACCTATGTTGAAGGCTATAGAGGTGACCACTTCATGAGGATGCACATGACCTCTACTGTGTTAAACTTCATTGTATTGGCAGCCATGAGCCCTTTCTGTGGCAATTACTCACTGAAAACAAGATTGGGCCTCACAGACTTTATCAAATATGTCTATGGATGTGATGTGGGAATGGATGAGAGGGTGGAAAACACTTTTAAAAAAAATATAATTTCGCACACCTCTATCCACAATTGCTTGAGCCGCAAGCAAGGAACCAGAAGCAAGACTGCATCAGTGGCACTCAGGGGATTGGTAGAGTGTAGAACAATAGGAGATCTTTAAGGTAATCTGGGCCTAAACCACGTAGACCCTTGAATGTTAACAAGCAAATCTTGAAGGTGATTTGCCACCAGATTTGCAGACATTAAAAAGTGCATAGAATTGGTGTGATGTGTTCATTTCGGGAAGTTCCAACCAGTCGGGCTACAGCATTCTTAACCAGCTGCAGGTGGTGTATCAAACCTCCAGATAACCCTAAATACAGACTTTTACAGTTGTGCAGTCTGCAGGTGACAAAGGCATGTTCTAGCATCACAAAATCAGCAGATGTTAGATATGTCCTGATCTGGCAATGATAAATAGATGGTAAAGGCCATTGTGTACTCGGCCAACACCTGTTATTCTAACGTCAACTAGCTGCTAACAATGACCCCAAATCCTTTACCACAGCCACAGCTTAAACTGTTTGGCCATTCAAAGATGGTAACAAGGCATCCACATTTGTCATTGCTGACCCACACGGAGCTGGTTTGACAGTCAGTATCTATGTTTGCCTGGGTGAGTCACAGCCAGTTGAATGCCTTCCAAATGTGGACTTCTTGAAGCAGTACCCTAACACCAAGACTGTGTTGTTCCCATCAAATGTGCAAGACAGGTAGTAGTAGTAATAGTAGTAGTCTTTTATTTCTAAGGCACCCTTCCCTGGAGGTACAGGGTGCCATAATTGTCAGTGTGGGAATGAAATAAATACAGGTAAATAAACACCAATAATATAAAATGTATAAAATATAAAGCATAAAACAGCATCAGTTAATAAATCAAGCAACATCCACTGGGCCCGTACATATTATCAAAAGCCTCCTTGAAGAGGTAGGTTTTATAACTTCTTTCAAAGACTTCCACCAAGGGGGTCTCACTCAAGGCTCTGGGAAGTGAGATCTACAAATGGGGACTGGACACTTCAAAGTCCTGCTCCCCAGAACATTTTAGCCTTGCCCTGGGAAAAGCATGGAGTACCACCTCAGCAGAGAAGAGATGGTTTAGTGAAAAGACAGTACCTCTGCCAGATAGTCTGAGCCCAAAAATGTCATGCTCTGTAGGTTCGTAACCCAACTTTAAAGGTAATATGCCATCTCAGAGGCAGCCAGTGCAGTTCATGGAGGACTGATGTCTCATAACACAACTTCAAAAGGCCTGCCAGCAACCCTGTCCCAGTGATTTGCATGAGCTGCAGGTGCTAAAGGGTACCACCACTGACCCTGAAGTATAGAGCATTACAGTAGTCAAGCCTGGATGTCACAAACACATGTACAAGCAGTGTCACCAAGCCTTGGGTAGGGAATAAGTGATTTATCCAGTTGGTGTTCCTCGGATGGTTCCAGGTACTCTGGTACTCTGGACTACAGCCGACAACTGAGCCTCCAATGTTAGGTAGAGTTGAGCATCATCTCTATAGCAGTGAATCTCACCCTTGTGCTGACTAATGATCTCATCTAATGGTAATGTATATGTGGTGAACAACACTAATGCTAGGATCAAGCTTTGGGAAATTACACAGATTAGTGCCACCACTGGATTAATGAAATTACCTAAATCAGCCTGCTGCATTCTTCAGGTAATGTGAGACTCAAACCAGTGCAAAACAATGCAGGTAAGTTCCACATGAATCCTCAGGGGATCCAACAGAACATTATGCTTCACTGTATCAAATGGAGTGAGAGAGCTAAGAGGACCAAGATGGAACAAAGCCCTTGATCTCTCATATTGAGGAGATCATGAAACACCGTAATGCGAGCAATCCCAGGGCTATTATGGGGCTTAAATTAGAATGGAGAGGCTCATAGATGTTAAGTTGTTCCAGGCTTGGCTCATACTACATCAAAAAAGAGAGAGTAGAATGGGTTCCCTTCAAAAGATACTCCAAAGAAAGTATGCTGGAGCTCGTATTGCAGAAAGGTCCAAATATTCAATATTCAGAAATTACTAGCCACACAAGAAGAGATGTTTTCCACTTCTTTCTAAGGTCGAAAAAGAGCCAGAAGATCAAATTAGCCCATGTATGCTTTCATACTTCAATTTGAATAATAAGTTAGTTTACAACCTGTCAGTAAGAGTTTATCAAGTTTGTATTTAAATTCAGATTTTGTTTTACTGATGACTATGGCTTGGGAAAGCTTGTTCCATGGGTTTATAAATCTTCATGTAAAAAATAATTTCCTGCTGATATTATTAAACCTTTTGCCTGTTAGATGAGTGTCCTCTGGCATTATGTGTGGAATTCTTAAATTCCAAGCCAAGTTCCACCATTAGGTATAGATACTGAATAATGTCAAAGAGAAAGAGAAGATTGCCCGTTGGTTAACTAGGATCTGCAGCTTATCTACTAGGTAGGAAAATGGGCAGACTAGGTGGGCCAAGTGGTCCTTATCTGCCGTCAAATTCTATGTTTCTATGCCTCTCAACCTTCTGGTCTCAAGTGTCATAAGGTTAAGAGTATGTAGTCTATACTCACATGATTCATTTTCCAAACCTGATGTATGTTTTGTGAATCTGTGTTGTATATTTTCAAGAGTTTTGCAATCTTTTTTTAGTACGGGCACCACAACCGTGAGGCATGCTTGAGGTGTGGTCTCACATAAGCTCTAAACAAAGGCATTAAAACCTTGCAATCCTTTGATTTGATGTTATGCTTTATGGGCAATAGTACTCTATCAGATCTCATAACCATTTCAATAATTTGTTTGGAATTGTTTAAATCATTTGAAATCATTACTCCCAAGTCTTTCTCATTCATTGTTAAATTTAAGATGGTGTTACCTAGGGTATAGCTAATCACTGGGTTGGATTTCCTGAGTGCATAACCTTACACTTTGTAGCATTTAGTTTCATCCCCCAAGTGTTTACTTATGTAACAATTTTGTCCAAGTCATCTTGTATTGTGGAGGACTGTTTATTACAGGGCCCACCAAGCTTGATATCATCTGCATATTTTATGGTGGCTATAAGACATTTTTGGGTCATGTCAGGATAAAGATCTAAAATAAGCAGGGTCCCAGTACAGTTCCCTGAGGGACTCCACTAGTCACCTTCCTGATTCTGAGAGGTGACCATCAATTACAAATTTTTGATAACTACCTATCAGCCAATTAGCTATCCACTTTGTAATATATGGATTGATATTTAAATTATAAAGTTTAGCTATTAAGCCCTCATGTGGTAGGTCATCAAAAGCCTTACTAAAGTAAAAAGAAAATGACGTTGCAGGGTGTGTTATTGTCAAAATGGTAACTAATGGTTTCATAGAAACACATTAGGTTTGTGAGACATTCCCTACCTTTTTTTTGAAGCCGTGTTGTTCCGGGTCCTGAGCATCTACAAGAGGGGCTATCAAACCTTTGATTAGGCTTTCAAGTATTTTGCAAATGGTTGAGGTTAGACTGATTAGTCTATAATTTTCCCAGGACGATTTATTGCATTTTTTTGTGGATCATTGTAACATATACTTTTTTCCAATCTTCTGGTACATGACCTGAGAAAGATAACCTTCAAAAAGTAGTTTTTATGGATGGGCTAGAGAATCACTGTGTAAGAACAGGTAATGGTCTGCTATGTTGTCGGGGCGAGGAAAGGACAATTTTTATTCTTTTGAAGGTTTAGTTTTGACAATATAAAATCATACGATAGAGTAATATAGGAGGCTTCTTTTGTATCAGTGTTTATGGGATGATTTTTGCTCAAACCGAATATCCTATAAAACTTGTTATTAAGTATATTAGCCATATCTTTTGAAGATGAAATTGTTTCATTATTAAATATTAAGGATCCTACTTGACACTCTGCTTTTTTAAGAGAGTTTATATAGGAATAAAAGTATTTACTATTGGATTTTTTAGCAGAGTATGCAAGATGGTATTTCCAATCTGTTTTAGCCTTTTTTATAGTGGATTTACATTTCTTTTGTATTTTTTTAAACAGGGAAAAGTTTTCAGGGGTTTTATGTTTTAAATAGCAAGAGTGGGATATTCAGAGTGGATGCACCATGCGCAACAGGGATGCGCCAGTGCAAGTGCGGAAATGCGCCATAGTGTGATATTCAGTGGGAGCAGCAGGGCAGCTCAACATGCAATGCACCACAGTGCAACAGTAATGAATGCATGTGTAACTGCAGGGGGCAGAAACAGGAATAACATGTGATGTGCGATATTCATCAGTATGCTATGTGTGCAGTAGCGAGCAAGTGGAAGTTGTGCGACAGCGGAAATGAGCCAAAATAAAAGGGAGCATGAGAGGGGAGGAAGAATGTGCCACAGAGGAGCCATATGTGGAAGAGTAGAGACAGAGTGGCAGGGAGGCAAGACAGGAAGCAGGGGGCAGGTGTGGCCAGGAGTTGGACAGGCCCACTGGAGGTGTGCCTGAGTGAGAGAAGGTGTGGGTGTGCCCGTGCCAGTGTGTGCAAGAGGGCCTGAGAGGACCATAGTGGATGGAGGGCAGTGGCAAGAGGCAGGGCACCCAGAGGTGAACAGCTGGAGGTGAACCCAGTGCAGGGGCAGCACCAGCAACACACAGCGGGGGGAACAGGAAGACGGCCACCTGGGGGAGGAACACCAGCCAGAGACATGGCCAGTGCCACCTTCCAGATGGAGGTGGTAATGAGGGGTATGATAAGGCAGGCAGCAGGGAGGTAAGGCCATGGAAGGGCTCATCAGCAGTACACCCAGAACAGGCTGTACCGAGCCTGCACCAGCCTCAAACAGCACAGTGACACTGAGATTGTGGGCCAGTACTGCCTGAACCAGGTGATTCTGAGGCAACTCTGTGAGCTGTGCAGTGATGAGATGCAGGCACCCACATGACGGAGCCATGCGCTGCCTGTGGAGACAAAGGTCACAGCCGTCATGTGCCTGCTTGCCACGGGCACCTTCCAGAGACCAACAGGGGAGACAACAGGCATAACCCAGTTGGCCGCATCATGCCTACTTACACAATTTCTCAGCGTACTGCTGCCACATGCTGCAGAGTACATCCGTTTCCCCAGCACACAGGCGGAGTGCACAGCACACATACAGGAGTTCCACAGGGTAGCACAGTTTTCTGGCATGCTCAGGGCCATTGACTGCACCCATGTAGGCATCCGCATGCCACCTGGCCTGGAGGGGGCAGCATACATCAACCGCAAGGGCTACCTGAGTGTCAACTGCCAGGTGGTGTGCGATGCCAGGGAGTGCATAATCAATGTCTGTGCCACGCACCCTGGAGGAGCACACGATGCCTTCATCTGGCACCAGTCTGCACTGTGCCACAGGTTTGAGAGTGGGGATATCCCCACTGGCCATCTGGTAGGTGAGTATGCATAGCATGCTGGACGATTTGTGCAGATGCGGAGGGGGTGTGGGGCATTGTCAGGGGTGCCATGGGTAATGGCCATGATGTCCCATGGCATAGTGACACAGACCACCATGCTAATGACTCCCCTCTACACACAGGTGACAGTGGTTACCCACTACAGCCCTGGCTGGCTCACACCATACCAGCGCCCCATGACCCCAGCACAGCAACAGTACAATGAGGCACACGCCACAACACGGAATGTCATCAAGTGGGTGTTCATGCTGCTGAAGGCATGGTTTTGTTGCCTGCACACATCAGGAAGTGCCCTACAGTACAGCCCCTCGAAGGCCTGTGGGCTGTTCCTGGCCTGCTGTATCCTGCACAGCCTGACCACCATCTGTGTGATAGCCATTGTGGCTGAGGAGGGGAATAGCAGTGGGGACAATGAGGACGCCGGTCCAGCTGGTGTAGGGCAGCCACCCCCTGGCAACGGGACCCCCAGCTGGCCTAGATGGCACAGCAGCACCGGGAAACCATTGCAGAGGAGCACTTTGGACAACACAGATAGGCAATGGGGCCATGTGCAAGCACCAAGGGCAAGGCACAGCCCACAGACAGGCAAGGGTGGACACCAGGGGCAGACGGCATAAAGGGAATGGGAATGCGCAGGGTACCGCACACAGCGGCAGGGATGGACAGGGCTGCACATGTCATGTGCACACACATGCACACACACCACAACACATGCCCAAAGGGCAACAGGCACACCCACCCCAACAGGCACCCCACACCCCCACAGGACCACACACAACCATGCCCAGTGACTGGCACTGTGCGTGCCTCAGACACTGAGCACCATTGCACAGTGGCGGACAGTGCTATGCAGGCATCATCATGCACACACCACGGTGGCCAGCAGCTGGGAGGGTGTGCACAGGGACCATGTGTGTATAGGGCTGGGAACCTCACCCATGCATCACACAAAGAACACCACAGTGCATACAGGGCAGCGGCAGACAGTGGCCATGGTGGGAGATAGGTCAGTAATGTGGCACATTACCATGGCCACCATGGATGCATGGATGACCCCGCCAAGACCTGCCAGCCATGCAGGCTGACCAGTGGCCTCATGGGGTGGCACCGATGGGTCCCCAGGGGATACACTGTGTGACTGTGACCATGTCCACACAGGGGTCTGCAGGCCATCAAACATGCCCACACCAGGCATGCATGGTATACCCACAGCTGAACCCGGCGTTGACATAGCAGGGGTCGCATGATGCTGGGAATGGGGGTGGACATAGCACCCTGCGGGGTGTGCAGTGGCTGGGCATCCAACTGGGTGGCCAGTGTAGCCATGACAGTTGCCATTGCAGTGGTCTGCCTGTCAATGGCAGCGGTCACATCCGCCCACTGCTGGGCCAACTCTGCCAGGACCAAGCCGTAGTCTCTGCTGCAGCGCTCCTCTGCCTGGTGCAGAATCACACTGAGCGCATCCACCACCAGCATGAGTTGTATTTGCTGATCTACTGAGGCCTGGAGAAGATGGCTGTGGTCATCTAAGGGGTCATCTGCATGTCCAGCATGCTGTCCCCGTGGTGTTCCTGGCCCTGCTGCCCAGCATCCCTTGATGGTGGGTGCTGCATAGCACTGCCATTCTGGGGTACATCCACATGTGGTGCACTGCCACTGCCCCATCCCTATCCCCCTGTTGACTTTGGCCATCTTCTGGCACTGCCCCTCCAGCTGCTGATCACCAGGGGACACCGGCACGGCCGCAGAAGCTGCGACAGCCCCACCACCCTGGCCGCACACCAGTGCTGCCCCACTGGAGTATACAGATGCAGGCTGGAAATGGGCTGTTGCACAGGCAGCTGTGCCAGCATCACCCGTGGAACCACCTGGGCAGTTGCCATCTGTGGGACCATTCCGTGTCCCACATGCATCACTGTCTGGGATGTGTGTCACATCATCATCAGTGCTGGATTTGGCCCCAATCCATGTCCCAGCATACTGGACACTGAGGGTGGTGTCACGCTGGGACACAGGCAGGGTTATTTCTGCACCCACACCACCAGCATCAGTCTGGACAGACGTGCAGGTATGCAGACGGACGGTCCCTTGGACACCTGTGGAGGTGGATGGGTATTCCTCTGTGTCAAGGGCCACCCCCTCAGTGGACACACCCACCACCGCTGCTCCATGTAGATGTTCAGGAGCTGTAAAGGAACACAGTACCATTAGTGGCTCTGCCTGGCCATGTGGCATGCCTTCCTACCACCCACACAATGCCAGCACCAGATCTACCATGTAGTGATGGGCTACCACCCATCTGGAAGACACCACCTGGAATGCCCTCCACGGCACTATTCTGCATGCTGCTGGCTACCCGCTCCTCCTGTGGTGTCAGGCGGGGTACATCCTGGTGGCCCCCACTGGTAGCAGCACGTGCCGCCCTGATGGTGGCAACCTTGTCCTTAATCCACCTCCTGTCCTTGTCAATCTTCTTCTTGCACTCTTGCATGGACCGCTGGTGGCTGCCCTGCTGGATGACAGCACATACCACCTCACCCCATGCCGCAGCACGGGCCTGTGGTGTTCCCCACTGTCCACTAAGCAGCAGTTCCCTGTCGAGGTATGCCTCGAACAGGGCATCAGATTCAGCCCTGGTAAAGTTGGGCCTCCTCCTTCACACCCTTTCCTGCTCCTCCTCTTCCTCTCACTCGGTAATGCTCTTGCCTGGAGGATAGGCAGGTGTTACCTTTGACTGTGCAGTTCCATAAGCCCTCCCAGACTACTGTCCCCACGTCCCTATAGCATGCAACCTTCCTCAAAGGACAGCAATACCGATCCATGGCCTATGCAGCCTCAGGTCGCGTATTTATAGCGCAACTTATGCAAATGAGAGCAGCCGCATCTGTAATTGGTTGCTAATGCAGTGGATGTGCCGTAGAATGTCTCATGAGCTGATTTGCATATCCTGGCTGAATAGCACGCTGTTGCGCCTTGCGCAATGGTGTTGACTATGCTCAGGCTATGGTGTACCACTGTGACATGCACAATCAGCACCGCACCATGCATGCCTGGGGTGCTGACATCGATGCTAGTGCACTGCTGATGTGCTGTGCATGGGAGGCAGTAAAGGGCACGGCCACCACTGTGCCTGTGGTGCAAGTGCACTGTATGCTCAGGGGGCACTTGTGCCATGGTGCGCCGTGGGTGCCATGGCACCACAGCACGGTAGACCACTGCAAGGTGTCACACACATGCATCCTACCACACTACATGCAGGGCTTCCCAATAGCACTGTGGTGCTCCATTCTCAGACAGACCCTTGACCCTGCAGCCAACCTTTGCCCCTTAGGTGCCTTGCGTACACATGGCTGCACCCCTATTGCGCAGTCCAGTGACAGCATGATAGCGACTGGCAGTGCAGTACCTCGCTGCCTCCACATGCGATACAGGGTGCCATTTTGTTTCCAACTGCCACTGCACTATGCCAGTCACCAGCGCACCCATCTGGATGGCAATTGAGCTTACAAACCTGGTGGCCTTGGCAGAACCCCATGCAGGTTCCCTCTTTTGGCCAGGTACCCCTCCTGAGGCCTAAGACAGCAGTGTGGCAGGAGGTGGCAGAGGGCCTTGAGGAGGCCACAGGTGCAGCAGGACAGCCAAACAGTGTCACAACCGATATGGTGACCTCCAGTGGTGGGATCCCAACTGCCTAGGGTGACCGCAGGCACGTGTCCAGAGGGGCACTGTGCCAGGGCCAGGTAGGTGCTCCATCACATCACTGGTAGTATCTGTCTGTCCAGGTATCGTGGTGGCTGTCAGGCCATGCCACGGAGGGGCGTACCTGTGTTACCAGTGTTGGGGGTGCCTTGTGTACACCCTGCACCACCGCGCCATGGCTGGGCTGTGTGGGCACGCACACAGCAAGGGGGTGCTATATTACTGTCCTGTACTGATATTACCCTCTCCCATGTTTGCATCCTAGGCCCGGAGGATCGCCGTAGGGCCTGGTTGGCCCATGAGCAGGGATGGCAGGCTGGAAAAAGTGATGTGGCCTTGCAGCCAGTGCACAGTAGTGGTGCCGTGGGTCAGCAGTGCCCTGCTGACCAGGATGCAGGTGAGTGCTATGTTTCCCTTTACATCTGTGCATGGTGGGTTGTAGGGATGGGAGTGGGGCTTTGCCCGCCGCACATGGCCCCACTGCCATGCATGCCACATGGTGTACTCCACACTGTCCTGTGGCACTGCATGTGTGGGTGGGTGTTGCAGGTGGGCTCTGCATGCACTGGGCACCTGGCTGTGCCACTGCCACCGCACTGTATAGCCATGACACTGTATGGCCACGTTGGTGCTGTGCAGTGCATGGGTGGTGGGGGTGTGCAGCAGTTTGCATGGCTATGGGTGCCTGGATAGGTGGGTCTTATGGGTGCACCCACTGTGGGTGGTCACATGCCATCACAGGGGTGTGGCCCATAGCTGTATGCCATGTACATTGGGTAGGCTGCGGGGTTCTGGCCAGTCACATGTACTGACTCTTTTCCCTTGTCCTAGGTGGACAATGCTGGATGACCCTGGAGCATCACATCCAGAAAATACTGCAGGTGACCTGGGCCACACTGGAGCTGCTGCAGGGCATGGAACGGTGTGCCTGGCAGCAGCACAGAAGGTGCCACAGAGAGCACAGGGATGATAGGGGCCACCAGTAGGGCCTGCAGTGCCAGTGCTGTTCCTTCCCCCCAAGGACTGTCCCTCACACCCCTTTGTCCCATTCCTTGCTGTTCCCCCTTGCCCCATGCCTATTCTTCCCGAGTTGTAGCCTTGCACCCCTTCCCCCACTTTGTATATAGTAATGTAAATAGTTATTGTTAATATTGTTACCTTTTGAATTAATATACATGTTTCATACAACAACTGTGGTGGTCTCTGATTTCCTGGGCATCTGGTGCCTTGCTGCAGTGGTGTGCATGGCATCTGGGGGTAGTACAGGCCTGGTCATGTGTGTATCTGGCAAGGCCCCTCCACTGGTGTGGGTGGGGGCCATGGTCCCTGTCTGTGGTTTGTGTGCTGTGTCCTGTGCACTGGATGCCTGTGTGCAGTGGTCCCAGGTCCATGCTCTGTGTCCCAGTTGCCCCTGTCAATGTGTGCCTGGCCCGTGCAGCTGAGCTCCTTGTGTGTCTGTGGTATGCACGGTCGTGCCGACCCCCCCCAATGCATGCATGTCTGCTGGCATGACATTGATGGCTGTCCTTGCCAGCCACCCTCTGGGCACAGCGCCATGGCAGCTGGCATCCTGTCTCCAGGTCTATTGCACATCTGCCTCAGGTGACACTGTGGGCAGTGCTGTTGTTGTCCCCTTCTATGCTGTCACTGGTGTCTGTGGCGGTGCCTGTGGTCTGCTGTCTGTCACATGTGCTCCAGCTGCATGCTGGTGGTGGACAGGTTCATGGTGCATGCACCACATGGCTCGCTCACCAGCGCCATGGTGGTGTACAGGCCGTGGGTACATGGCATTATTGTACACGTGACAGCAGATCTGTTGCCCTGCTTTGTGTGGTTCTGTGATAGTGTACCCTTGGGACAGGGTGGGGGATTTGTTCATGCCCTGTGTTGCATCCTGTGTGGCTCATGCCTCCATGTACCACAGTGGGCAGCTGTACTGTCTGGGGCCAGTGCTGGGACAGGTTGTGTGCATGGGTGGGAGTGTGGGTTGCTCTCCTGCTGGTGGTGGCATGCAGGGTGGGCTTTGTCACATGTGGGGTCCCTCGGGTACTGACACAGGGTCGACCTCTTTGCTGTGCCACTGTGGGGGCCATGCAGGGGGGCATTGTGTATGCTACAGTTGCATCAGTGGCTGGTGTTGCCTGCTGCGAGGGGATCACAGTGGGGCTGTTATGCATGGCTCTATGGGGCTCAGGGTTGCATTGTCACAGTGGTGGTGGTGGCATGCCTTCAGTGCCATGCACTGTTTAGTGATGCTTCTGGGCCAGGTGTCTTGGGATTGCTGTACAGGGGGTGGTCAGCATTGATGGGGTGAAGTGGCGTAGGAGGGTCTGGCCCTTCTCGTGTTGCAGTCACTGTTTGCCGGGGGAGTGTGCTGGGGCACCGTGCCTCTGCTGTTGAATCAGTTCTGGGATCCATGGGCTGGTGGTCTGTTCAGCTCATCTCTGGTTGTGCAGCTCATGGGGGGCCTTGGGGGGGTTGGTCTGTCTGGCCTGCTGCATGCTTCTCTGGCCATGGCGCTTCCATGGCTAGTGCACCCCTGCTTCTTGTCCTTGTCCCTGCACATCACTGAATGTGCTACTGCGCATTGGCCCTGCTCCACTGTGCAACCCTGGTTGCACCATGGCACATGAGGAGTGATATTCAGCTGTGCTGCGCAGGCACACCTTGGTCTGTGCTTGGTTTGAATATCGCGCACGTTGTACAATGGCACACTGCTCTTGCACCTGCTCCTGCTATTGCGCATCTTTTTGGTGCAGTCTGAATATCCCACCCCAAGTGTATAATTTATTTTTCTTTTTATTAAGGGTCTTGATCGTCTTATTCATCCATTTGGGCAAATGTTTTGAGTTTTTATGTTTATTAATCGAGGGGGCATAAATGTCCCTTAAGTTTAGTAATGTGGTTTTAAAAAATTCTCAGAAATCTGAGATTAAGTTTTTGTATATCTTGTCCAATCAATATGATTACGTGCATCTTGAATCTGATGCAGATTTGCTTTTTTGTATAGAAACATTTCTGTTTTCCAGGTATTGAATGTAAGGAATTTATGCAAACTGAACTCTATTGTGTTATGATCACTTCTACCCATAGGAGATTTCAATCAATCAATCAAGATTTATTTATATTGTGCTTTTCTAAAAATCAAAGCGCAGGTACATAATAAAACAATCAACGACATAAATATAAATATAAATATAAATATAAATATAAAACTAAAAACAGTTAATATAACATATAAATTATCCATTAAAAGTCTATTCAAATAAGCAAGTTTTCAAAGCTGCCTTGAATGACTCTGTGGACAGGCACTCTCGAATCAGACAAGGTAGAGAATTCCACAGGGTCGGGGCCACAAAAGAAAAAGCTCTGGCCCCTGATGACTGAAAAAGGACCCTGGGAATCTCTAGCAGTCCCTCGTCAGTGAAGCAGAGTGAATGGAGAGGGCAGTAGGGTAGAAGGAGATCTTGCAAATAGCCTGGACCCTGACCACATAGGGTCTTATAGGTCAGCACTGCGACCTTAAAGATGATTCTCCATTGCACCGGCAGCCAGTGCAATTCACACAGCACAGGAGTGATGTAGCACATTCTTCCCAATCCAGTCAACAACCTGGCTGCCGCGTTCTGCACCAGCTGCAGGCGACGGAGATCCACCCCCAGTAACCCTAGATATAAAGCATTGCAGTAGTCAAGATGTGAAGAAACAAAGACATGAACCAATACTGGAAGGTCATCATGTGGAACTAGGTGTTTTATCTGGGCAATATTCCTCTGATGGTAAAAGGCAGACCTGACAACAGCTGACACCTGTTCCATCAGCGTCAGCCCACTGTCAAGAATTACTCCCGGATTCCGCACCTGTTCAGAAGGTCTCAACTGGTTACCCCCTAGCACAAGGCCACAGGGCAACCCAGGAGTCAACTGCTCTACACAGTGACCCAGGTCCACTACCAGCACCTCAGTCTTGCCTGGATTCAGTCTTAACCAGTTAGCACTCATCCAATCCCGAATCTCAGTGAGGTAGTTGTTAAAGACCGATAAGGCATCATTTTGTTCGGTTAAAAAGGACATATAGAGCTGAGTATCATCTGCACAGCAGTGAAAACTCAGCCCATAATGCCTTATAATGTCTTCCAATGGCAGCATATACACCGTGAACAACATGGGGGAAAGCACAGAGCACTGTGGTACCCCACAAGGCAGAGGAAAAGGAGCAGAGGAAAAAATACCTGATACTACCTTCTGAGTTCTGCCCATAAGGAAAGAATGGAACCATATGAGGACTGTTCCTGACAGTCCACAGAGTAACCGCAGGTGATCTAGCAACATCCCATGGTCCATGGTGTCAAATGCTGCAGAGAGATCAAGGAGGACCAAGACTGAATGACTCCTCCAATCTCTCACTATTAGGAGATCATGTAATACCCGAACCAACGCTATCTTGGTACTATGCCTCTTCCTGAAACCAGACTGGAGAGGATCATAGACTTCATGGGCGGTAAGAAAATCCTTGAGCTGCAATGTGACTACTTTCTCAATAACCTTACCCGAAAAGAGAAGGTTAGAGATCTGTCTGTAGTTGGCGAGACAGTCAGGGTCGAGGGAAGCTTTCTTCAAAAGGGGTGTTACGATAGCCTCTTTCAGAGACTCCAGGAACACACCTTGGTCCAAAGAGCACCAGACTATCTCCACAAGGATTGGTCTGATCACATCCATACACCCCACAAAAGAGGCATGTGGGACCAGGATCCAAACTACAGCAAGTTGGTCGCAGGCCCTGGACAATCTTCATGATATCTGTGATCGCTGGCTGGTCAAAGTCTGTCCAGATAAACCGAGGGCCTGTAACCTCGCATCAATCACCACAATGCTCATTTGAACACTCACTGCAGATCTCTGATCTGATGGATGACAGCTTATCATCAAAAAACTAAGCAAACTCATCACAATTTTTTTGTGAAAAGGCTCTCTGACCGTGCAGGCAGGCTAGATTGCACAGTCTGTCCTTGGTTCAAAAGAGCTGAGCTGGTCAATTTCTTGATGCAGCTATTTCCATGGACAGGAACTCTGCCTTCTTATGGGAGATTGCTGACTGATAGCTCAAATAATGGGCCATCAATCTAAGCCTGTCGTCCTCCAATCCAGATTTCCACCAGCAATGTTCCAACCATCACCCCACTCTCCTCAACTCCCTCAATGTTCCATCAAACCATGGGGACTGAGAGCAGAAAGAGATGGGTAAAAAACAGACAGGTGCTATGGAATTCAGAGTCCCAGTATCACCCTATTGTAGTGCCCCACTAAGGCATCTGGTTTCATGCACTCTATAGGCCAACTCGATAGGTCCAGCACCACCATTAGACCCTCAGGGGTAACTCCCCTCAAAGGGCAGTACTGGACTATCTCCAAAGGGGTTGATCTCATAGGAGGGGCCATGAAACTGAACCCTATGGAGTGATTGTCAGACCACCCAACTGGTTCGACCACCAGCTCCATGATCTCCATCCCCAGGTTGAACACCAGATCCAAGGAGTGACCCTGAATATGGGTAGCAGTGGTAACAACCTGTGTAAAGCCCAATGAAATCATTAGCTGGAGGAAGTTTTTGACCAAAATGCGAGAGTTCATCATTGACCCAGGCGTTGAAGTCCCCCAGGACCAGCCACCTGGAAGGCTCATACGTATATTGTGTATGGTGGAATGCTATTATACGTATATAGTGTATGGTGGAAAGCTATTTGGGATGGAAATCCATCCCTAGAATAGCATTGTTATGCTGCAGTAGCTGCGTTAATCATAGCTGTTATGCTGCACTATCTATGTAGCTACTGCAGCATAACAATAAGGAATGCCTTTTCGCATGTACATCACACTGCCCACCTTGATCAGGAAGCGGCCTCGGTTGGAAGAGCGATATTGGAAGAGAGCAGCTAACAATGAAAAAACACAAAAGTAAGCAGTAAAATGTTGTTTTTTTTACATCATATAGTAGACCATACACTATAAAAGACAATGTATGGTCTACAATCAATAACTAGCATATGTAGACATCTCGAGGTTGCCATTGCGATGAACCTCTTGAGCTTCACTCTTGAGGTTCAAACTCTCACCATGGCAACCTCTCGATGCATACATATGCTTATTATTTTATTTTATTTTTATTTATTTTATTTATTTTTTGTTGACTGGGTAAGTGCACTAGACAAATCCTGCCTATTTTCAGGCATGACCTGGGGAAGGGGGATACAGATGAATGCCAACTGACCTTGAACCAGGTTAAGCTGTTGGTGGTATTTTTAGTGAATGAGGGAAATTTGGCCAGGACACCGGGAAAATTCCCCTACTCTGTTGGAGGCAGAGGGTGCTGTGCAACTGAGAGACGGATCTACTCAGTAGCGTGTGGAGCGCTAAATGTGGAGGTTGTGTGGGAGGCTAAGGAGCCAGTCTCCTCCTCAGGCCCCTTTAGTTTGGTCTGAATGGAATCTCAGATGGAAGATGAGATACAACGGGAGTTTGATATGGTAACCGTTTTACATACCAAGGAAGATGAATTGAGACCCACGATAAACCAGGAGCTGGCTGTGGGTCTGAGTAGTGACGAAAAATGACAGGATTTGGATTCCATTTTGAGATCTTCATCGAAGATAGTGGAATGCCAACAGCGTGAGAGGAGGAGGAGTATTCGAGATGAACAAGAGAGTAGGAACATTACATCGAAGGTACAGGAAGTGGAAGCCTTTCTTCAGACTGAAGACAAGGAAATGGAGATGAGAGATGCCGAAGGAGACGAAGGAGAGTGTTGAGAAACCGTGGGGAGAATAGTAGATGCTGTGAATACTAAAGAGGTGTTTTATTCAAGGAAAGAAGAGATGGCTTTAGATATACAGAAAGATATTAAGGGAAGTGATGATTTGCATCCCCGAGAACACCGGAGCAGATCGACAGACACAGGTACTGTTACACCACAAACTGTTGTTTTACCTACAGAATCCTTTTTGTTACAGTCCTCTGTAGGAGATTCATGTAGCCGACTTATTACTGAAGGGGAAACAAAGGACTTACAGGAAAAGGTTATGGATGGGCCAAAACAGCAGCAAACACATTTGCAAGTAGGAATTACTGAAGGTGATTGGGTAGCGACAGCACTAACAGCTGCAGGATGGGTTAAAAACTCTTTGGGACATGGCTGGAATGCAAACTTTAGCAAAGATAATGCTTTTTTAATATCGAGGAGTCCTATCTCATTTCCTGGTGGACAAAACACTCTCTCCTTACCCCCAGGGCAAATTTCTCCTGTACTTGACACAGCTATACAACAACATGATGATTCTCATCCCTTATTACAACATATAAGCGAACAGGAAGGTGATGTTTCCATGGATTTGGTATCAGGAGAGAGAAAGATGGAAAATATAAATCAGGTCAATGTTTCCAAAAACTTGCAGACAAATTTTTTCTGGGAAGGGAACTACAAACAAAGCATGGCATGGGAAAGTAACAGAAAATTTATTCCCAACTGAGGAAGGCTGGCTGTTAGAACCTGCAGAAAGAAGAAATGCAGTTTGTTTAAAATTTAGGGGCACAATGGAGGACCTTCCAGATAGGAAGTTTGTGGGGCGGTTCTGTTGAAAGACAGCATGAAATTTTATGCTTATGAAATTTATGCTTTGATACATGTACCGGGGGATGTCATTTTTGATATTAGTTTTATGCATCCAGCTGGCCTTGAAAGATTTTGGAAACAATATCTTTTAATGAAGCTTTCACCTTTATGGAAACATTTTTTGGCTATTTCACTAACTAAGCCTCTAACAAAAAATATAACAGTGCTGTTCAGGAATGAGGGGGCAAATGTAGCTGACATTACTTATTGGCTACAACAGCACTGCACGGTTCAAGGTCCTCCTGAACCAATTCTAGATGAAGAACAGTTATGGACTGGGGGATGGAAATACCAAATAGTTTTGAAATTGGTAAATGACCAAAGAAAGCATCTACTGAACTGCTTTTTTTTTGGCGGGGGGCAGGGATAGGGGGGTAGTATTCTATCCTGGTCAACCTAGGGTGTGTTATAAATTTGGAGATGTGGGTCACTTAAGTAATGTATGTGACGAACAAAAATGCAGATTATGTGGGGATTTTGGTCACATAGGGGATCATTGTAGGCAACCTTTAAGATGCAACCTATGTGAGGAGAAAGGTCACTCTTTCTGCACTTGCTCTTGGGCCTCCCATAATAATGTGGACAGTTCAGTAAGGGCAGAACAAGATGCATATGTAGCTTCAGCACAAAGGGAGAAAATGAGAATAGTGGAACTACTTACGAAAGGGTCCTTACCTGCTTCACTACCTCTTGGAGATTCGAGGACAGCAGGGGAAACTATAGAATTTGAGAATGTTAAAGGGAAAGAACAGGAGGGGGTAGTAAAGCCTAGACAAAAAGCGGGAGAGGGTGGTATGGAGAGAGAGGAAGTGTTACAAATGGAGAACTCTCAAGAGCCAGATCAGGCAGGGAAAGAAGGTGTTCTGCCAACTCGAACCAAGCAGCTATTTGCCATTCACACTCACATACACACAATAACAGTACAATAAGTATAGCAAGCCAAAGCTTTATTATAGCAAAATATAATATAAAAGGTTACAATAAGTACAGCAAGCCAAAGCTTTATTATAGCAAAATATAATACAAAAGGTTATACATCACCGATTCCAAAAGCTACATCCAAGCCTGTTCCAATGGCTGGGAAGCCCCCTTGTCAGCCTGGCTAGGAGTCTCATGAACTGGGAATTGGCCCCACAGCGATGCGTCCACCCTGCAGGTGAGGCTTCTAACCAGGCATTGAGAAAGCTACATTTATATCTTATTCTATGCTAAAAATAACTGTGCAGCCTTCATAGTGTTGTCTCGTCACATTCTAGAAGCTGGCCGGGCTCCCAGGATGTTGCGAATTCACACCATAAGGACTGCTCAGAATTCCCTACACCTGCTAGGTCACTGTGCTCCAAACACTGGCCGGGTACCTAGAACACTATGAGCTAAGCAGAAGTTTAAACAAAATTACAAAAACAGGTTGCCTGATAATATGCAACCTTCAAGTTAGCAAAATACACTGTCTGAAGCAAAACATAATAATGAGGCTATCTAAAGAGCAAAACACCAATTAAATGAAGCAGCATGTAAAATGGAGTCACACAATACAAAATGGAGTATAAAATGACATACATTACATGAAATAGCATACAAAATGGAGTTACAATAATCAACATATTATACTATCACTACATTCGGTCCTTTGATTATTGTGAATACGATTTGTATGATATTGGTACCATAGCAAAATTACTACGAATATAACATGATAAGTAACAAGTCCAAATAAGCAAGATAATTGTCACTACAGCAATGATTATGATAGGATGTATCAGAATATTTAACACTTTTGTAGCTGATGGAGACCATCCTGTAAAAATATCCCACCAATAATGAGTAGTCTCTTGTTGAATCTTGGAACTTAAATCAATCATTTTATTTTTAACTATCGTAGTTTTGCACTGACTTTGCACTAATGATTTATTTCTTATTGCCAAATGAGCCTGCATTACATCTGTTTCCTGAATTATCTGTTTAATTTTATTTAATGAGATACTCAATCTTGATTGATCTAAAATATTGGGCTGCCAATACAAAATAAGCTTCTGCTCATTATCAGGGACAAAGGTGTAAGTAGTATTTTCCCACCACAAATGAGTCACATTTCTTAAACAACCTGAAAAGGGACGAGTTAAGTTATACATCCTAACAGTATTCTCCTGATTAGTTACTATACAAACATACTGGGGTCCTATTTCTGTAAACATGGTAAAGGTTATGGGTAAAATTGTCCATTGACACAAATTTATCGAATGCTCCAGTAAACAAGGTTCATAAAGTCTGAATGCTGTCCACATAGTATTCCATCAGCTGTTTTGAACACAGACTTAAGTCATGGGTGGTGTTCTGACTATCTATATAATCTCCATTAAAATGTGGTAACCAAAACTCAGGATCAAATAATGGGGACCAAAATTACAGGTAATATTACATATTTATCTGTGCATTTACTGTGGTGGATGACATTACAATCCAATGATTACTAGGAATCCATGATTTGAACACGGTCCTCCACACATATTCATTATTCCTCATTAAATCACTCTGGGCCTTATTTCTTTGCATTATAGAATACATATGTCGCATTGTGCATTCTGTCCAATCAATAAATTCGAAATATTTTCTGCTACTCCATTCCCCATACCTGTGAAGCATTAAATAACTGCAGAACTCAAAATCATAATTCAAAGTTAATCTTTGGGGTAAGAAAACAGTTGGCATCCATTGAGCTTGTAAGTTAATTAAGCTAAATACATCAATTCCTACGCTGAAGCCTGTTAGTCAGTGTTTCTATATCAACACTATTTAAAATTCCCATGCCTGCCCCTGCTCCACCTAATAGCGTATCATACCAAGCTCTTTTATATTTGCATTTTCTACTAAACATAAACGTTATGTTAAAATGGATTACATTTTTCTGATACCGCTGCGCTACTGATGTACATGTGGATGGAACCTTAACTATACTATCATTGTTAATTACAGGATGATTTTTCAACACTGTAATGTGATCTGCCCAAGTAGTTCTATTAGTTATTGCAGTAGCATTCATGCAGAATAACGTGTCTATGTCAATCAAAGTAATACTTGCATTGAAAATGTCTGTTTGATTCATGCAGCAATCAAGTCTATGTTGTACAGTCACCATGCAACTATTCGGTAAGTTGCAGCATCTAATAGCAGTCTGGTTCTGTAATTTAATCCAATTTGTGTCCTGCATAGGTTGGACATATCATCGTCCTGCCATTGTCTCAACTGGTTTATAAAATGTTCACATCTGGTGAAAAAGTAATGTTCACTATAGGACATCCTTGGTTTTCAGGGCAAGTAAAGTTGTCTTGCACCCGTAAGCTGGTGGAAGATTTCCAACCCCATTGTACAAGTGGGTCGTCAAGCTTCAATATTCTTCCACCTGGGGTAATAGGCTTTACCGAATGGACCGTGAGAGAGAGTGTTATTCCTTTTAGAATCCATTGAAGAACCTAGAAAATACACAGACTGATTATTCTCGAAGATAACATGTGTTCGCTGGTACATATTCCCATCTCTCTTTCCCTGACCTGATAATTAACACTGTGTTGTCTCGTCCGGTGGCTATCACCTCAGCTGGTTCAGGAGGGCCATTTGGGTTTGTAACCATATTTTGGCACCATTATTAAAACCTCCTGTAGATCTAAAACCTTTATCCTCCCTTGCTGTTAAGAGTGTGGGGCTTGTCCTTTATAGAGGTCACTTTGTTAACTGGAATAATTAACAATTGAGCCACTCTGTCATACTGTTGAATTAACAGATTTTGTTCTCTACTATTCAACAAAATTACTTTCACTTCTCCTTGGTAATCACAATCAATCACCCCTCCCAAAATTTGTATTCCCTTGAGGGCTAGTTCTGATTTAGGTGCTATCCAACCAAAATGTCTCGGTGGAATTTGTATTCCAATACCAGTTTCTATCACTTGAATGTTTCTGCTGTTTATTCTGTATTCTTGAAGGGCATGCAAATCAAGTCCAGCAGCTTCTGGGGTTGCCCTGCAAGGAGACAGAGTTTCTGGTGTAATTTCCCAATATAACACTGTTTCTGTAGTTGAGTAAGCCTGCACTTGCAAATTAGGAGTTATCATTCACATTAAGGGGGTCTCAGATTCTCCAATTGGTCTATTATTTAAAATCTATAATGCTTCATGCAAATTCTCTTTCCATTTCGTAGGCTCCCCCAATTTCCTAAACTGTTCTTTCAGCAATCCATTCATTCTCTCAATTAACCCTGCCTGCGTGGTAATAAGGTATGTAAATACCCACTGTATGTTATAGGCTTGAGCATAAGCTTGACCATTTCCCCTAAAATGGGAACCATTGTCACTTTGTATCTGCAAGGGTATTCCATAGTACAACATAATTAAGTTAATTGCCTTAATGGTGTTTTTCTGTGTAGCTTGTTTACAAGGGTATGCCAATAAATACCCTGAATATGTATCTACAACTGTGCAAGCATATGACATCCTCCACTAAGGGGTAGAGGTCCAATGTAATCAACCTGCCAAATTTGTCCGGTAATTTTCCCTCCCCAATTGTCCTTTCACAATATGAGGATTGGTCTTTGTTGCCCATGTTGGTATATAGGACACTGAGCAATAACAGTTTTAACCAAATCCAATGTTGAGGGTACACCTACTATATGCCCACCTGTAAGTGGCTTTCTCTCCCAAATGTCCACATTTTGATGTGCCCATTTGCCAGCCCTGATAACTGCTGACTTTGAGTTTCTTCAATATCCACTGGAAGAATCTTAGCTTTTTCATCTGCAATAGAATTATACCATCGTTATAGTGTATCTGAAGCACAATGAGCATCAACATGAAATACAGTGGTCTGAGTATTTTGCACCATAGTCCATATTTCCTGCCACAGTTCTTTTCCCATATTTCTTTCAAATAAATTTCCACTCATCCTTAGCCCAAGTGGGCAGCCAGGTTGTTAAACCATTGGCTACAGACCATGAATCAGTATAAATATGACATGTACCTTGCAACCTTTGTGGGTATTACACTGGAAGGGAGGAAGGTAGCTTACCTCCCTCCAAGCTCCTACTGGTGGAAGACACAGCTCGAGGTGCAAGAGACAGCTCGAATACTGTAGCAATAAAAAGGTTAGCTGTGAAACACAGACAAACAACAAAAACAAACACACATCAGTTTAAAAATAAAACAAGATTATTTCCATAGGATAAAAGAAGCCAAGCGTCCTGGGTTCCTTATCCTAAGCATGACAAAATGTCCAGATTGATGGTAATACATCGTGCATGTATCTCTGTAGATGACTCTCAAAAACAGCTGTAATAGTCCTTTTTCAAAATTGTAAAAGTTTGTTCCTCTTCACTTAGAATACTAGTTTTGCAATAAAAGTCAAATTACATGGTTCACTCTTGGTGTGCTTTTCATGAAAACATACATTTTGTGTGAAAAGTTGTGCTTAGGCATGGAATACACATCAAGTTTGAACTGGTAGTAACATAAAATGTTGAAACACAAGAAGGTCAAATAACGTGCAAAAGGTCACAGTGTGCATGCAAGGGTCATTCAAACCCAGCCATTCCTGTAGTGTCCTTGAACACCACCAATATTAAAATATCTTTAAATAACAATAGAGCACACGATGAAACTGCTGGCCAAGACAGTACACACACATACACATACACACACAAAAAAATACTTAACTTAACAAAATAAGACTGACATTGTTTCACACCAATTTGCTGAGGTAATGCCCATAGTTCCATTAGAAAACTGTACGTGGTTTAGATATATGTGCTGCCTCCTGCCTGTCTTGTAACACTGACAATTTTAAACCAACACATTTATACATATTGCCATGCCAAATCTTTCCAGAACAAAACACTGTTTAAACACATCATCTGTAAGTGAACACATCTCGTATAACATGATTACACCTTTTGGCACATAACTAAAATATGGCACTCTGCCATTTTGCAAAAGTTTCTGGTTTTAACTAGAAGTATGATAAAGCCATTTATAGCTGTTAACACATTACATTTTCACCTAGCAGTGGCTTGGCACGTTGCTTTCAAACTACAACTCTTTCTGCACATTGCAATCTATATGACGTCATAATTCTTCACCATCAACACTACCTGCTCCAAGCAACAACTACAAACACAAGTTTTTCACTGACCCTATCTAGGCAGCACAAATGTTCCATTACAAATAAAGCCAATTAAAACAGTCAGCTATGAGGCAAAGAAGCTTCTTATTTCTTTTTTTTTTTCTGTAACATGTTGTGCACTGAAGGCAGTCAATCCTATCACGTAACCTTGACAATAGAACATAATTACAGAACACAGATATAAGCTAGAAAATATGCATGAAAGATGGAGCATTACCTTGTTTAGTATACGTATTACAGAAATAAAATAGACAGACATAAAACAACTTTGAATAAAAAAAATTCAGACTTACCCGGTGCCAAGGTATTTTTCTTCTTCTTTTCCGATATACTAGTCTAAGTAAGAAAACTGACTGCAGGACCTTCGTGATAATTTCCAAATGCTGCAGCTATTAACTCTTTCAAAGGTTTTAACCCTTTCAAAGGTTTTCTTTTGGCCATTTTAGTAACCGCCAAACCAAGTCTTTTTACAGAGCTCTGGTTTGCAGTTTAAAAACAAAACAAACAAAAATCTCTAACAGTACTAGGTTGAGATCCATCTGGTAGAGGTCCCCAGTACTTGGGTTTAGGATCAAATGTTTCAGCCTCTATAGGAGGCAAGGGAACTTGAAATTGATACAGAAAAACTTGAAACTACACAGATAGGAAACATGGGGGGGGGATTTTCAAATCATCCCGTCTGTAGTCACCTACTGTGCGTACATCCACAGTAGTTTATTTTTCTTTTTCTAGATGTTGCTTATCTAACTTTACTTAACCAGCCGCTGCTTTTCTCCTAAAAGCAGCCTGAACTGTAAAAGCCATCATTGGTTCTAACAGTATATACTTGCAGCAAGCACAAATTACAAGTACAAAGGGCAGTTGCCCTTGCTTGTTTGAACCTTAATACACCTTTTTAAAAAAAGAACTCATCCTTTTCCTAAAATAGACATTTTATTTTGAATCCTGCATTCATAAAAATGTTCTGCCAACTCAAACCAAGCAGCTATTTGCCATTCACACTCACATACACACAATAACAGTACAATAAGTATAGCAAGCCAAAGCTTTATTATAGCAAAATATAATATAAAAGGTTACAATAAGTACAGCAAGCCAAAGCTTTATTATAGCAAAATATAATACAAAAGGTTATACATCACCGATTCCAAAAGCTACATCAAGCCTGTTCCAATGGCTGGAAGCCCCTTGTCAGCCTGGCTAGAGTCTCAAGAACAGGAATTGGCCCCATAGCGATGCGTCCACCTGCAGGTGAGTCTTCTAACCAGGCATTGAGAAGCTACATTTATATCTTATTCTATACAAAAATAACCGTGCAGCCTTCATAGTGTTGTCTCGCCACATTCTAGAAGCTGGCGGGCTCCCAGGATGTTGCAATTCACACCATAAGGACTGCTCAGAATTCCCTACACTGCTAGGTCACTGTGCTCCAAACACTGGCGGGTGCCTAGAACACTATGAGCTAAGCAGAAGTTTAAACAAAACTACAAAAACAGGTTGCCTGATAATATGCAACCTTCAAGTTAGCAAAATACACTGTCTGAAGCAAAACATAATAATGAGGCTATCTAAAGAGCAAAACACCAATTAAATGAAGCAGCATGTAAAATGGAGTCACACAATACAAAATGGAGTATAAAATGACATACATTACATGAAATAGCATACAAAATGGAGTGACAATAATCAACATATTATACTATCACTACAGAAGGGAAGGAAGATATTTCAATGCCCCCCCCGACTGCTCAAGGTGAGACAGTTTTCCAAAGAGTCACTAGGTCAAAGGCAGGAAAACTGACTGATACTGCAGCAAAACAAATAAAACCTGCAGAAGAAGTGGCTGTACACAATTCGTATGCACTATTATTTGAAGAAGGCCTGGATGAGGAGGGTGGGGTATCTGATATGTCCTCTGTAACATCCTCCCCAGGCTGATGGTAACTCTGAGGTTGCTTTCCCAGAGAAACAAAAAACTAGGAAAAGGAAAAAAAAAAGTTGATAGGTTTTTGATAATTTTTCTTTCTTCATGCTCTTTGCTATACTCCTTGTGGTAATGGCTATCTCTATTTGCACCATTAATGTAAACAGTATAAAGGAACATGGAAAAAGGCAAAGAACTTTTTTAAGCCTTAGTCTTGGAAGCGAAACAATCTTATTATTGCAAGATACCAGGCTTCATTCACTATATGAAATCCAAAAAGCACAACAAGATTGGAGGTGGGGGGGGCGTCTCTTTTTTGGTCAATAGGAGAAGAGAGGTGTTCAGGAGTTGGGATACTTTTTAAACACATAGGTCAAATATTACATGTCTATGACTTGGTGCCTGGAAGAGTATTGATTATGGATGTAATCTTAAACTATGAAGTTTTCCGACTTATTAATATTTATGCACCACAAACTAAGGCAGAATGGTCAGAGAAGTTTCGATGTATTGACCCTTATCTGCACACCTCTAAGTTGGTATTGTGGGGGGGGGGTTAATTGTGGACTGTCATATAGAGTTTTGGGGAGAAACACAAAAAAAATTTATAGTGACACTAATGCATTAAAGTTAATAATGCAAAGGAATGATATAAAATACATATATGACTTCTTACAAAAATAACCTAGTCATACTTTCTTTAAAGGGACCTTATCTACATGGATTGACTTGTGGCTAGTATCTACCAGACTCACCTGTCAGACAGTGGGAGTTAGGCCTCTGGAAACTTCTGACCACCTTATGGTGATTTTAACGTTAGGTGAAAGACAAAGATTACTTATAGGGAGAGGATACTGGAAAATGAACATTTCTCTGTTGCAGGATGCTATGATAGAAAAAGAGGTAAAACGAGTTATTCAAGCAAGAAAAGATTTATGATTTATGTATCCTAGTCTGATAGAATGGTGGGAAGATTTGAAAAAAAAAACGTACAGGATTGGTATGGGATGTTCACAAAAACGAAAGCGAGAAATGAATATATTTAATATCTTGGCCTACGGGCACAATACTTACGTTCCTTAGCTCAAGGAGGTTTTGAGGAGGGTGACAGGAAAAGGATGTTACACATTAAGAATCAAATGAAACAATACTTGGAAAAATCAGTTAAAAAAATGGTGTTTCATCAGAAATATAACACTAAAGGTGCTAGAGAAGACATGAATCCCTACTAGGAGAATTTTCAGGGGGTGGAGAGGAAAATATTGATTAGTCTTCATGGCAAACAGGGATGCATAAAATCTCAGAACCAAGACATCATGCTTATAATACAACAATACATGGTAGACATTTTTCAGAGAACTAGAGCAGATGACAAACTGGAAAATGGACTTTGAGATACCAGCTTTAAGTACAGAGGATAAGATAAGTTTGGTTGCCCCCATTTCAGAGTTAGATATTCTGGAAGCGATTTCGCAGTTATCTAATAAAGCAACACCAGGACAAGATGGGATACCGAATGATTTTTACAAACAGTATAGTGAAGTTTTGGTTCCGTGCCTAGAGGTACTTTTGAATGCTATTTGGGAAGAGGACAGATTGGCCCCCTCATTGCAGAAAGGAATAATGTTTTTTTCTCTTCAAAAAAGGGGATCCCCTTGAGATTAAGAATTGGAGACCATTAACACTATTAAACTCTGACTATAAAATATCAGCAAAAATTCTCACAAAATGACTAGCAAAAGTAGCACAAACAGTGATTGTGCAGGAACAGACTTGTGTGATACCGGGACGGAATATAGTGCAGAATCTAGTATTGATAAGAGAGAGATTGTGGAACAAAGCTTAGGGAAACACTTAGGAGGCTATTTAATGACTATGGACCAGGAAACTGCTTTTGACTCAGTATACCAAGAATATCTCTGGGAAGTTTTAGGTTACTATGGGGTTCCTCCAAGGTTCATAGAAATAGTGAAAGTCCTATATAAAGAGGCCCAAGCCATACCTTTGGTAAATGGGTTTTTAGGAGTTCCAATTTTTTTAAAGAATGGTGTCAAACAAGGTTGTCCAATTAGCCCTTTATTGTATGTATTTGGTCTAGATCCTATATTACAAAACATCGGTCAATGATCTGAAATTGAAGCAATAAGCAACAAAGATGGGTATGTTTTTTCAAAATTCACAGCTTATGCGGACAATTGTGTTTTTGAGTAGCAGATGGAAATTCAGGTCACGAGGTCTTATGCATAATACAAAATGCATATCAGGCCACAGGTATTAAAATTAATATAAACAAAAGTAAAGTTTTAATTTTAAGGGATAGTGTGGACATACAGAATTTTCCAATCTTGATGACGAAAAATCAAGTAAAAATTCTAGGTGTGTATTTTGGCACAAAAGATTCAGAGACCCAAAACTGGAATTAAGTTTATGATAAAGCACATAGCAAACTTCAAGCTTGGTTGTCTTGGAAAATGTCCAAAAGGAAGAAAGTATATCTTCTTAGGGCCTATATAGCACCTATCTGTTTGTATCTATCGCATATATTCCCTTTGCCATATTGCATGCACACTACAGTTCTGGGTTTATTTTTTCACTTTTTATGGGGAAGCAGGTTAAACCCTGTCAAAAGGAATCATACGTATAGACTAAGGAAAGAAGGAGGTTTAAACATGTTACAACCCATAGTATACTTGTTTGGTAATTTCTTCTTTAGCTCTATACTCCCTCTAATAAAGCTGAAACCAGGGATCGGGCAGACCTGTATGCAGCTATGGGGCAAGCCTTTTTTTACAGCATGGGGTAAGGGGAAATGGAATCCAACAGAGTGTAAATTACCTGGATATGCTCAAAATACACTTAAATATATTAGGACTTGGAAATTAGACTTAGCATGGTGTGCAGGGAATGGGAGGAAAGTCTTTTATAAAACAATTTTGGATACATGGTATCATGAAAATCCTGTTTTTCAGGTGCCTACTAGCATTAATGTTAGTTTATTATTGGAGAACATGTTAGAAGCAAGGATACCTTGGAAAATGCAAGATTGTGCTTGGCTTTGTGGTCACCAGAAACTGCAGGTGAAACATAATCAGAAACATAAGCAATTACAGGACAGGGAATGTGGGGAAAAATCATGTGCTGGGGTTGTGGAGACAATGCAGCGCCTTTTTTTTTGAATGTGTTCAAATGCAGGGATTTTGGAAATTATTATCAGATATGTGGGGTGAAAAACTAATCTTATTAATAAATTACAATGTCTTGGTTTTAGGGCAAATCCCGGCCACCTGGGTAAAGTGGGCACACAGTACAATTCATGTCATGCTGGTATGTATTAAATGGTCCATCTGGCAGGCGAGATGCCAAAGATCTTTACAAGGTAAGGTAGTACTGCAGCAAGATGTTTTGTTTAATATTCAGAGAGAATTGGATAGCATACATACATATGAAAAACATACGCTTGGAACAGATGTGGTTGCAAAATTATGGAAAAACTGGGTGGGATAAAGTTTCTAAAAAGGGAGAAGGATTATGTTTTCAGTTTTCTTTACGTAATTACTTTTGTTTTTTATTTCCCTTTGTTTAATTATATTTTTGACATGTGGATAGGTTTTCTGTTATGATATTTCATAATATGTGTTTTTGTTGGATTGTTTTTGAATGTGAATAAAAATTTCCCCTACTCTTTTCAAGAAGCACCATGGGATCTTAAACATCCACCTGAACTACCACCAATCCAGGCAGATGGGACCTCGGTTTAACGTCTCATCCGAAAGACGGCACCTCAGAAGTGCAGCACCCCTCTCATGCTGCACTACAGTGTCAGTACTGGGATATTAACCCAAGTGCCAGATTATTGATTGTAGACCACACATTATCCTCTATGTTATTGTTATTTAGGTACTCACTAATGAGAACAAGATCTAAAATATTCTCACCCCTGGTGGAGGACTTAATATATTGCTTTAAGTGAAGTTGCTCACAAGTTGCTGGCAGATGTTTACCTTTAGGGATACTTGCTCTAATTTTAGCCCACTTGATTTCTTTTAAGTTAAAGTCACCCATGATAATTGTATCATTAAGTTTGCAGGCTTGTCCACATTTTTGCAATAAAGCATCAAATGTATTGGCTGCGGAATTGGGTGGGTTGTAACATGTTTCAATAATCAAGGGCTCACAGTTATCAAAAAATGGCTTAACCCAAAAAGATTTTGCATCAGTATTGTGTGTTTTTATTTTATACTAGATGTTGATTGATTTAATATAATTATTTACTAGCACAGCTACCCCTCCACTCTTTTTTAATTGCCTATTTTGTTTATGTAAACAGCTCCCAGGAATTACTGTTTCCCAGCAGACTTTCTCATCACCCCATGTCTCAGTAATTGATATAATAGAGGTGTTATTCTGGCTAACTCTACTATTAAGTTCATTAATTTTATTGTTTAGACTTCTTGCATTAAAATGCAGAAAGTTTAACTGATAACAGGGTTTAGTTGTGGAATGCCCATTTGGGATAATCAGAGAGGCTGGCTTGCCATGCCTCTCCCCAATTTTTGCTAGTTTAAATGATTGTTAATTTTCATCAAGGTGCATTTGCTCAATAAACTATTACCCCTCCTACTTAGATGAAGGCCATCCCAACAATATAGTTCATTTTGTTCAGTAAACATCTCCCAATGGGCTAGGTAGCTAATATCTTGTCTTAAACACCAACTGCGTAGCCAGTTGTTAAAGTTGTTTATCTTCTGTGAAAAATAAATTGCTGCTCTAGGGATGGGTAGGATTTCAGAGAATATAACCCTACAGCCTTTATCAATTAATTTATTGAGATGGCAATACATTCAGCTTTAACATCCATCAGTAGTTGGTGGTTAATATTATTAGTGCCTGCATGTATTACTATGAGCGGATTATCACCTCAGCCAGCCAGAATATTATCAAGCATGAGGGTTAAATCTATGATTTTGGCTCCTCAAAAGCTAGAACAGCATCTGTTAGTTTTATCTCCATTACATACTGCTCTATCCAGATGTTTAATGACAGAATTGCTGATAACATTTCTTCTGTGATATTTTCTGTGGTATGGTCATTTTCTATTATTATATCAATTAATTGCAGTATTTTGTTATTGGGATTAGTAATTGGGGTACACTGTGAGTAGATTTGGCTGATGGGGGAGAACAGCTGTGTGGTAAGTTTTTAGAAGTTCCAGGGGTAGAATTGTATTCAGCCCTATTACATCTCACTAACATCACACAGGTAATCATAACTTATAATTAAGACACTGTTAATAGTACACTTTTTTTGAGTCATAAGAACTGAAATCAGGAAGTAAAATTCCTATAAATAAAGGTAACATTTTCTGTAAAAGGCATGTTTTCCACTGTCTCGCTCTGTCTGTCATTTCTATCAAACAATATCTTTATCATTTTATTCAGTCTTGTTACATCTTAGTAACATTACACATTAAACAGTGTTCATTTTCTAATAAATTAAAATATTCATTACATCCCAGGCCTTGTGTCTCAATCACTATCTAAATTATTATAACCTAAGGGTAACATCACAAATAGAAGATGCTTCTATTATCAATCAATTTAGATATACATTGTCAAAGTTAATAGTGGAATGAAAAGCAACAATCTCATTTTTTATTTCTGTTACTTATGATAGCAAAAATTGTATACACTTAAATCGCAGTGTAATAGTAAAGCATACAATTTAGTTAAATTCATTGCAGTACAAGGGACTCCAGATTTGTTGATAAATGCCTAAAAAAGTAGGAATAGTCTCAATTCTTATGTGTTTCCATTACACTCTGTAAGAAAAGCTAGTGCTATAAAAAGAGGTATCCTGACTAACAGAGTATCATTTTCTCTTACCTTACTCGGCTCACACTATAGCCTCCCTCTGGAACTTCCTGAAACCTTCCTCCCCCTGCTCCTGCTCAATATAACCCCACTCCCCTCCCCCTCTCCACCCCCCAACCTGACTGGATGGTGGGGGCCTCAGCGTGACTTGCACTTCTCCTTCTGGAACTGGCCATGCCTCCTGGACTTCCCACCTGCCTCAGGCCCCCCCTTCTGCAGTCACCTTACTTGATCTCCACTCCCACTGTTCACCTCCGAGATCTATCCCGTTCTGTCCCTTCCTACTCTAATGCACCATGCCAACCTTGTCCTAGAGTCATCCTTGAACTGCCTGTTATTTTAGCTTTGTTTCTTGTCTCCTCGAGTAGGAACTTTGTGCCAACTTTGCCCTAGAGCTAGCCCTGTAACTGCCAGTGTATTTCTTACATGCTCTTGCTGTTCCTCAACTGATCAATGGATGCCTGAGGACCCAGCGGTCTGGACTGAATTGCCTGTTTGTTTGTGTACAAAGTATTTATATGTATCTACCTTCCTATGTATTCCTAATGCCGCCTCAATCTACTCCTGTATGAAGTAATTATCCCTGTATGAAGTCTTACCTGTAACTCTCCCGGGTCGCACCTGAAAATAGGCACATGGCTGTCTAGCGTGCTCACCCGGTTAACAAAAGCAAATAAATAAATAAATAAATAATATTGTGTACTGCACTGAATGCTTCTGAAAACTTTTGTTTTATGCTGCCAAGGCTGAGGGTGAACCAGAACATCCTCCAATCAGTGGTCACCACCAAGACAGCAAGAATTGCTGTCCGATCAATGGGAACCTGCCCTCAAGGTCAGGTGTCTGGTTGTTGCTTAGCAACAAAAAACAGAGCTGCTCAAAATGTAAACAAGGGAGATGAGCAGCTTTTGCTTTCCACTGTCAGACTCAGCTCTTTTAAATGTAGGGTTTTAGCACTGTGACTGCTGTCGGGGAAAAGGATTGTTTTGCCAGACATTCAGGGTTAGAACAAAAATGTTAATCTGTAGTTAAAATTATATATAAAACTAAACTCGACCAATATTTAGTAATCTGGGGATGACTGGGGGGAGTAGGAAATGATGGAAAAACACAGTCAAGGAGCAAAAATAGGAAAGGGAGAGGCGAGTGTAGGGAAATCAGTTTCTTATGGGTAAAGGGAAGCAAAGGTTCTTTTTAACTTATAGTGATTCTACACATAAGATATGAAGGATAATGAGAAGAACTAATACCTAGGGCAGAGGTGTCATGGATTAAATACTATACCCTCATATTATCTTATATTGTTTTAGATACGGGGGGCATTTTCAGCATAAAACATTTTTTCAAAATATAATTTCACAGATGCATGTAAGACTTTATTTCATTCCTACCAGCATGCTTGCCAGTTTTCCTCTTCATTTATACCTAACCTGTCCTCAGTGGCCCCCAGTGTATAGATCCAGTACATCTCTGTCCTTTCTACCATTTTCTTCCAATCACCTCCCCTAGATGGTGGTTCAACTCTCTCTATTCCCAAGAATCTTAAAGATGCTGCTGAATGTTGTGCAGAGTTGAAGTGTTGTGCTACAGGCGTGCTCTCAACTTGTGTTCTAATACTACTCTTTTGCTCACTGATCCTAGGTTTCAGAGCCCTGTTCATCTTCCCTATATAGCATTTTGAACGGGGATAGATCAAAACATAGATCACATGATCTATATGACAATTAATAAAATATTTGGTTGGAAAGCTGTAGTTCCCATTTGGATATGAAATTTCTTTTTATGTATTTATTTTATTTATGTCTTTGGTAAACGAGTAGGTGTTCTGATCCTGAGGACCATTTTCAGTCATGACCCACTCCACAAACATAACACATCAAACAATGCAAAAACAGGTCAACACACAGTAGTACAGGCTTACAGCATGAGTTGTAGGAAATACAATACAGGGGATCATTACAATAAAGCAGAAACACAAAATACAAGGTGTAAATTCAGGCCAACAGTCAGTTAATGGTATGTAGTAATAAAATCAGAGATAATACCTATGGTGTCAAACATTATCGGGTGCATTAACATAAATGTAAGAATAAAATGCAAATGCTGTTTAGGTATGCTGTTAGCAATGCAGTTCAGCAATCAGATGTACAGATAGGTAATCATAAATACAGAACAGCAATCTGCCTTATTATAAGTGCAAAGAAGGAGAATCAGTGGGGTGGCAAGTAGCCAAAGCCTCGCTGGGGTGGAAGGAGGGCAGGAAATGTAGGGGTGTTGCTAGAGAGGGGTGAGCCCCAGCTGAGGAGGAGGGAGGATGGCATGTGGTTTCAGACTGTAGCCAGTCTTTGAAATTGTTTTTAAAAGAGAAATTGGAGGTGGATGAGCAGAGCAACGTAGGAAGTCTATTCCAGATGGAGGAGGCAGAGGCAGAAAAAGCATTTCTACCCATGGTAGTGGAGATTCTAGGGACTACCAGGGGTGAGACTGATGATTTGCTGAGGCTCCTAGATGCCTCTCTGCCCATGAGGAAAGATGAATACAGGTATAGGTGGCCACTTCTCAGGACATTGTCAACTAAGCAGCCAAAGGCATATTCAAACCGGCCTTGCAGAGGGAGTTAGCCCAGTGACTGGTACAACAGACACTGATGGGAAGAGTAGAGAGTATTGAGGACAAAGTAGCAGATACTATTGCAGACTGAGTTTAGTCTTGAGTGCAGGGCTGATGATATGGGGGAATAGATGGGAGCACAATAATCCATAAGGGGTGGAAGGTTGCCTTGCGCTGTTGCTAGCCATGTCTCAATAGATAGGAATTGTTTGTGATGATAGGCAGCCACTAGCTTCTGGTTAACTCTGCATATGGTGTTGGTGACATGTTCAGCAAAAGAAAGGAAGGGCTCCACTGTTATGCTAAGTATTTGAAACTAGGGACATTCTTGGGGGGGTGCTTCAGATGCAAGTTCAAGGAGAGAGGAGTTTACCTTGGTGACCTTGGTAAGCAGTGGTTTGGAACCAAGTAGCATGGATTTTGTTTTATTTTCATTTAATAGGAGCCAAAGGGAGAGAAATCAATTGTGGGCAGCACTATAGTTAAGTGAAAGAGTGGAGGAGATGTTCGTGAGTGACTTATTACTGTGGTAAAGTATCAGGTCATCTGCTTAGTGGAACACCTCACAGGATAGACTGTCTGCTGGGAGGGCATTTATAAAAATGGAAAACAGTAAGGGGCCAAGGATGGAGCCTTGGAGCACCCCTGTGGAGACAGGCAGGGCAGGAGAGGTGGCTGCACCAATTATAACTGACTGGGACCTGCCCTCAAAATATCTTCTAAACCATGTGGTAGTCTAAAGAGCAACCAAGGTGATGGAGAGTGGAGTGTAGGGGGGTGGTTGTCAAAGTCAAAGGCCTTGGTCCGATCCATTAACACAGCACCTGAGGCCTTCCCCAAGTCTATGTTACAGAGGACATGGATTGAGAAGTGGGCAAGGGCTGAGGTCGTGCTGTGGTGCTTGTGGAAACCCTGCTGTTGGGGGCACAGTAGGTTGTACTTTCCAAGATTCTCAGAGAACTGGAAATGTACAATTTTCTCTAGCAGCCTGCTGAGATGGGAAGGATGGAGATGGGTCTATAGTTATCAGGGGGGAAGGGATCACCAGCTTTGAAAATAGGCACATTAGCATGTTTCCAGGTGACAGGCATGGTGGCTGTGGAGAGAGCAGGGTTAAATATGAAGGTGAGGAGTTTGATGATTGCAGGAGAAATGAGCCTCAGGAATGCGGGGAAAAGACCATCACTGCCAAGACTATCCCTGGTACAGATGGACTTCAGGAGCTTGGTAGTAGCACTAGGGCTGATGACTCTGAAATATAAAGTGGGTGGAGGGGGTGGAGATGAGGAGAAGCAGCTTGCCTGACTTTCAGGGATAGTTGGTGGCTGGGAGGGAAGTTCACTGAGGTAGGCAGAGAAGTCAGATAATTTTTTGTTAAAGATCTGTGCAGCTTCCAGGGGATCGGTCATAGGGCCCTAATGGGGGGTGAGCTGAGTGACCTGGCTATGGGTTTTTGGGTTTAGCAGGGACCCAATGGAGGCCTAGAAATGATGGGGTTCGCTGAGATTGTTCTTTTGTAAGTTTAGAAAGAATTCAGTTTTAGAGATTTGGCAGTTTGCTTAGCGGTGTTTCGCAAGCATCTGTAGGTGTTCCAGACTTGAGGAGAAGGGGATGCTTTATATGCTTTCCACTTTCTGTCCTTCTCTTTCATCAGGGACAGTAGCTCCTTGGATAGCCAGCAGGAGCAGCCCCCCTCACCCTCCAAGTAGTAAGAGGGAAGTGGAGATCTTGTATCCTGTTGAAGACATCAGTAAAGAACTTAACAGTGGATGACATGTTATTGATAATGTAGAGCGCAGTCCAGTTCACCACTCTTACATCTTCAAGGAGGGTTGTGGGATCCAGGCAGTTGAAGTTTCTGAAGGACAGGCACTGGGGAGGGAGTGCTTGGTTTTAGTGGTCAAGATGGTGTAGGTGGGGGAGTGGTCACTTATAGCATCTAGTGTACCCACCTGAAGGACCAAGTCCACTCAATTTGTGGCCACCCAGTCAAGAAGGGAGTGGCTGAGAATAAGGGGGTTGTATCTGGTGGGGGAGGAGATGGCTTGTTCAAGAGTTCGTGTTTTTAGGAGGTTTGCATAGTCATGTTCCAGGGCACTTAACCAATTAAGGTTGAAATCCCCAAGTAATATAGCGTCCCTACTTGGAGAGAGTCACCCTAGACCATCTAGGAAGCTGGATAAGCAAGGGATGCCTCCTGTAGGTGGGTTGTAGTAGCAACCTAGGTATCATTTTTTGGAGGAGCACAGGGTAATCTCGGCAAGGATCCATTCACTAGGAGAGAGGGGGTTGGAACTGCTACTTATATTAACTGAGATGTGTTCCTTGATATAGAGAGTGACTCCACCACCCTTCTTTTTCCTATGTCTATTGAGGTGAAGGAGGGAGTAACCTGGTAGATGGTAAAAGGGGTTGGAGTGGTAAGGTTTTAGCCAGGTTTCAGAGAGCCCTAGTACATGAGGCATGTAAAGTGACATCCAGGCCTCAAGATCAGGAAACTTTGCTGGAGACTACGGATGTCTAGATATGCTATTTCTAGTCCAGTCAGCCTTGCCCAAGTGACATTGAAATGCTCAATGGGGGTGTTGATAAGGCCTGAATTACATTCTATGTTACCAGGATGAAATAGGAGGGAGAAGGTAGGGCAGCATTGTGGAAGCTAAAGGCAGGGTGAGAGAGCAAGGGAGTACAAGAAAAACCTGAGGAGACAGCATTCTGGGTTAGAGAGGAAGGTAAAGAGAGCTGGTCCTGGGGAGTTAACTCATATCTAACTGCAGGGGGGCACAGCAGGCCTGTGCAGATAAGTAAAGGAGGATAGCTGTTCCTAGTCAATGACAAGCAGTAAGGCACAGAAGTCTGATACCAATAGCAGACCAGTCATTGAGACAGCCAGTAGGCGAAGCAGGTAGAGCTTTATTTTGTAGGTGTTATATTAGCTAGTGACCAGTATCATGTTACGGCAGTGTTGGCTAAGTGGTTAGAGTTCCACACTCTAGCTGAGCAAGAGATGCAGGGCTGGATTGAATCCCATATCCCCAGGGAGAGAAAGGTGCCCACAAAAAATGGTTACCTGGCAGGAAGGTGGAGTAGGAGAGATAGGAGAGGGATCTGATGAGGGAGGAGAAGTGGTTCCAGTAGTTGTTTAGAGGATGGTAAAGAGGGGGCAGGGAGAGTGACTTCAATGTTACTCTGGGGGCAGAGTGGACTAGACCACCTGTAAGTGAGAAATGGGGGGGCTAAAGTGGGCTGTATAAAAGTACAACCACCCGAGGGTGGTTGGGAAGGGTTGGGTGGGAAGAACCAAATAGTGCCATGCACAGCGTGGCACTGTCCCCAGACAGAAGGAACAGTGGAGTAGTCCAGTCATGGGGAGGGGGGAGAGCTTCAAGGCAAGTTGGCTGCTCCTAGTACACCTGTGATGGCTGAATTGTGCACTCCAGTTGTCCTGGGGCTGGGAGAGGGAGCTGGAGAGAGAAACAGAGAGAGGGGGATTAAATAATTAGGCATAATCAGTATTTCCACAATGAGTACATCTGCCACACGGATGCATCCCTGGCTCCAGCAGCCTCAACAGCAATTGTCCACCCCATGTTTCTTGACCCTTCAGCTCTGAGTGTATTAATCTATCCTTGATGGTTTTCAGTGTTTTTAGATGCTACTGTGGGTTTGCCTTTGAATTCTGGTATGTTAATTGGTCTGAGGATAGCCCAATGTAAAAAGACAATATTCCTAATAGAGGTAGTGAATGATGAATACCCCAAGGATAAAAACATTCTATCTGTATTGTTTAAGTTATTCTCTTCTCTTGTGGCGTTTCCATGATTTTTAGCCCTCCTTATAGATTGGTTCACAATTCTTCTGCTATATCCCCTAGTAATGAATCTGTCCACCATAGTAGAATATTCTAGTTCCCTTTCTTCTACATTGATGCAATTTCTTTTCACCCTGGTATTAAGATTAAATATAACTATAATCTCCTCCCTCTGTAGTCGCTCCCCTTCCCCCTTCTCCCCCACTTGCTCCTCCCTCACTCTCTCTCTCTATCTCTGCTTCCTCAACTACCTCTTTCTCTGGGAATGTGATGATTGTCTGCTTCTGTTTCTGGAATTGGCCACTGGGCCCTCATGTAATATCGTGATGTTCTGTCCTCCAATTCTGAATCCTGTGATGTCCCTTCCCTGGGGTTCTGTCGTTCTAAAAAAACTTCTTTAGATTAATCTCTTCTATGTCTAGGAGGTCTATCAGTTCTCCTTGTGTAACTACCAGAACTATCAGAGTCTGTGTCTTCCCTTCTACCTTTATAGGATGGATTTATCTTCCAATTATAGACTCGGGTCAATCGATAGTCATTGGTATCTCTTTTGCATTTCCTAATTTTAGGTTTTTTAAGTTCTTCAAACATATTGTCTTTTTTTGATGTCTTCTAATTTTCTTTTAACTGTTCCTCCTGTGTTTTGAGCTTCAACTGATCTTGGGTTTTTTGCATCTCTTCTGCCAATGCATTCGGTCCTTCGAAAACTGCCTCTATTAGTATACACATAAAATCTTGGGAACATCTAGTTCTTATACCTTGCAAAATAATGCTAGAAAAAATAATTTTTTATCTACGTGTTACTTTGTCACTTCATAACAAAGAAATGGTTTGGAATTTTGGGTTGAACTTTTCAGGGTACAAAAGGCTTGCCCCACAGATGTGCCTTTTGGTGGTTTGGGGAAAAAAAAATATTACCATTATTTAGGTTCTGTGGATTTAAATTTTGATTGATTTCCCATAGGATAACATTGTAATGGAAGGTTTATGGAGTTGATTCTTTGTCACTACACTGCTAAGAAATGGTTTGTAATTTTGTTCTTAAATTTTCAAAGCACAAGAGGCTTGTGTCGCTGATGTACCTTTTGGTGGTTTTGTGAAAATATATTAATTTGGTGTCTAGTTACACAGCATTCAGATTCTGCTGTATTTTCTATAGAATAAGATTGCAGTGTGAGGTGTTTTTTGGTGCTGTACACTACGAGTTGGGAGTGCAGGGCCAGAGTGGAACCCACAAACAACCATTTATGCTGAGATTTGCGAGTTGACATTCATTCTGTTCATGCAGATCAGTGCCATAATGCACGTGTCTGAAAGAATGGGTTAGAAATAGTCTAAAATAAAAAGTTAAGCACCATGCAAAACAACCCCAATGATATGAATTGAATGGGCCTAGTCATTTACATTTTTTTGGTGAGGTGCCTATATTTTTTGATTTATACTATTTTAACCTGTTTTTACTGTTGAGTGCTTTATGACACCCATCCTGATGGACACAGTAGTCTCAACTTGCAAAACTCACCATAAAAGGGGTGTTAGCGGACTACTCTAGTAAGTCTGCAAACAAACATTTATGGTGAGATTTGAGACAACACCACTCTGTTCATGAGGTGGGGACATCTAAAGATCTGATTGGCCAGGACTCCAGAGACCCAAAACCCTGATTTTTTTCCTTTTGCTGCTTTGGGTTGGGAGTTAGGGTTGGAAACCCTAACACCACATTTTCCTTCATTTTTTGGCATTAACTTAAACCCTAACTGGTGCTTTAATGTTGTTTTTTGTGAGAAATATTAATAATAACTGGTGAGTGTTCCTTTCCCATAGAGAAACCCAGTTATAATTCACCATTATAATCATCCAATTATAATGGGGAACACATGCTGGGTTTTCCTCACTCTATGAATGCACCAGCCGCCATCTTCCCTTCATCGTGTTGGACACGTCACCTCTTGCACTTGATTCTGCCATAAGTAAATATTTAAAAACTTAAATCTTTTAGCGGAGGAACCATTTTACAAAAAAAGAAAGAAAACATTACAACAGCTGCTTGAGCCTGACTGCGGATTGTGCTTGAATTCAACTGCGGATCACACTTGAACCCGACCACAGCTGCACAGTGATGTGTTTCTATTTTATATCATTGCTGTAGCGAAAAAATGCTACCCAGCAATTATATAAAATAAAACATGAAGTGGTGTGTACAACTTGAATTTTACACACACACCCTTAGTGTTGGGTGTTTAAATAAACCATTCAAGCTTCACTTTCAGGGTTTATGTAGCATCTAACACCTAATGTTTGTGTAAAATTCTAATTAAACACCCCACACCACATATTATTCTATATAATACAGTCTTCAATAATCTCCTCCTAAAGTGTCTTATGACTCATATTAGCTGAGCATGATTTGTTGGCATAACACACCTCTGAATATAGTGCTTCATCTGATGCCACACCATCTCTATTGGGTTCAGGTCTGGTGATTCTGGTGGTGTCCTGACCCAATTCACTCCCTGGTCCTTTATGTACACCCCAGATGCTGCATGCTTTGGGTCATTAGTCATACAAGAGAATGAACACACATATAAGTAAACACATAGAACACTGTGCTGTACAGTATATCCCCATCATGAACACAGAGTTTATTATTAATTCAGAAGACACCTTTGAGCCAAGACTCTTTTACAAAGGTTCCACTTTGGGGAAATAATACAGAACATTGTGAGGACAATAACAAGTACAGTAGTTTCAACAGCCATAGGCTTTGTCGGGTACATTAAAGCTTTCATATGGAATTACCGTAATATGCTCAATGATTCACAGTATGTATGTTAAATTACAGTAATTTGTGTATATTCAAGAACATATGTACAATAAAAAAAAACAGAGTTGTAATATGGTTCACTAGAATAAATTAGAAACTGCTAGGAGAGATGGTAGATACATGTAGAGGAAGCTATGGGGAGAGAATGTAGATAATAGTGGGGAAATAAAAAAGGGAGGAGATAGGAGACAGTGGAGGGTAAAGATGGGAAGGACTTGGGGGGATAAGAGGGAAGGAGAGAAAGTTTAGCTAGGAGAAACATTCACAGGAGGCCATTGTGACAAGGTGCTGATGCAGGTAGCACTTGAAAGTGCCCAGGTTAGTGTCATTGGGAACAGCAGATGGAAGCAAGTTGTACCAGGATGGGGCTCTGTATGTAAAGAAGCATTGTCTTTGGATAGTGCAGCAGCGTGGAACAGAAAAAGTAAGATATTCTGAGATCCTGGTTAGGTGGGGCTCACAGCTGGTGGCCAGTAAGGACTGAACCCTTGAGGGTAGGAGATTTAAGGTAATCTTTTTTGCTAGCATACAGGCCTGGTACTTGAGTCTGCTGGGTAGTTGGAACCAGTTTACTTGCTTGTAGATGTCACAGGTATGTGAGAGGCATGGAGCAAAGGTCAGTAGACAACATGCCTTGATAAGGGCAATGGCTATTCATTGAAGTGCTGTGTCAGTGGCAGAGCCATAGATCACAAGCCCATAGTCAATTATTGATATAACAGAGCTCTGAATGGCAATGCTTAGGGCTTCATTGGTGAGGCAGCTCCTATGTCTAAAGACAAGTCCTATGTAGGTGTTCACAATCTTGGCAATGCTCTCAATGTGTCCAGAGTAAGACAAGGTGCTGTTGAGGGTAACCCCCAGGTATTTAGACAGTTGAACATGTTCGAGCAATGTCCCTTCATTGTTTGTGATAGAGAGACATTTGTTTTTATGTTTGTTACGGATGCCATCAAACATCATTGTTTTAGTTTTTTTGTGATTTAGTATGAGTTTTTGAGATTTAAACCATGTATCCACTTGCGTAAAGCTTGTCTGCAGTTGCAGTTGTAGGAGGGAGGGGTCGTGGTGGAAGGTAAAAATAACTGCATTGTCTGCATATAACAAGGAGTCTATTAGGGCATGATGCAAGGAGATTGTTCTGAAAAATACTGAAAAGCAAGTGACCCAAGATGGACCCTTGGGGAACTCCAGAGAGAATTAGATGGGAGGGTGAGAGGGACTCACCAACTCTGACCTGTTGGGTTTGGTCACTAAGCTAGCTTTGGAACCAACATGCGGCATCATCAGAGAGGCCAAGGCAAGATAATTGTTCAAATAGCAGAGAGTGGTTGACAGTGTTGAATGCCTTTGTTAAATCAATGAAGGTGGCGATGACAAGATGTCCCTGATCCAGAGCATTATGGATGTCAGTGGTGATTTCAAGGAGAGCTGTGGTGGTACTGTGTCCTTTTCGAAAACCATGCTGCTCCTGACATTGCAGGTTGTGGTTAGCAAGGTATTCTGTAAATTGATCGGCAACTATTCTCTCCAGTGCTTTCAAGAGAGAGGGAAAAATGGAGATGGGTCTCTAGTTAGAAGTTATGGTCTTATCCCCAATTTTGTGAATTGGCATCACAACAGCAGATTTCCACATTTGGGGGAACTGAGAAAGCATTAAGGATTTGTTGAGGATTTTGGTGAGTGGTGTCAGGACTTCATCAATGGTGAAAGCAAGGAGTTCCAGGTCTAGGGAGTCGCCAATGAATCTGGACCTCCTAAGCACTTTGAGCAGTTGTTTTTTGACTAGGGCCTCCAAGATAGTTTTTAAGTAGAAAAGTGGAGGACCCTGTTTTATTCTTGCTTTGTCCAAGCCTGAAGAGTCCGGTGGGGGGGGTCAACGAAGGTTGGAGGAAGCACATGACTAAGATTGGTGGATGCGGCATTAAAAGCATTAGCCATGGTGACCTGGTCCAGAGTGAGGCTGCCATTTACATTTAGCATAGAGGGTGGTACTTTGAGGATATGCCCTATAACTTCAGAAAGATTTACCCAAAACTTCTTCCTGTCTTTCCATTAGTTAGAGAGTGTGCTCCTGTAGTATCTTGCCTTTTCATTTCGATTTGCTCTAGCACAGGCATCTCTTGCTGCTTTGTAATCCTGGGTATCAGCCTGGGTACCAGTCAGGTTAGTCAGATGCCAAAGATGATCCCGGGACCTCAACTGTTCCAGAAGATCAGAGTTAATCCAAGGGTTGTTGATGCCTTTAATGTTGTGTTTTTTGAATGGGGCATGGACATCACAGGTGCTGTTAAACTGTGGATAAAATATTCAAAAGCAGTGTCAATGTTGGAAGCTGTGTCCATCAGAGACCACTCATAGTCTTATGAGAGGGTTTTAAAGACCCAAGATGACCAGGAATAAGACTTCTGCTGTTAATAGTTTTGGGAGGAGGCTTAATGCATTTGTTCGATCAGGAGCAAAGGATTGGGAAGTGGTTGCTTAAACTGTCGGAGAGAACTACTGTTTTCATGATGTGATCTGGGCAGTTCATGAGAACCCAGTCCAGAAGGGTGGTAGTACCTCTTCTGTAGTTCACCCTTGTTGGTGATTGGACCATTTGCAAGAAGTTAGCAGCAGTCAGTGCGTCCTTATATTTGTTCGCACTGGGGGACAACCAGTACACAATGAAGTCACCAAGCAGGATTGTTTCTGCAATTTTGATTAAATGAGTGTATGAAGTTTAGTATGGGTTTAGCTCTTGGTTGGTCAGCTTGGGGGATATAGATTGATACCACTGTCAGGTTTTTGTTTTGTGCTTCAAGCAGTATCTTCATGGCAAGGACCTGGATGTCATTCTCAGAGAAAGGCACACTGAAAACATGACCCTTAAGAGATTCTTTTAGGTAAAGGGCACAGCCTCCACCTCTCTTGAACAGCCTGTCTTGCCTGAAGACTGTATACCCTGGGATCGATATTGCTGAGTAGGGGATCTTTGGAGAAAGCCATGTCTCAATTATGGACAGAATATCAGGGTTGTGATGTGCTGTCCAGGCTGTGAGGGAGTCAAGTTTATTGAGGAGGCTACAGATGCTGATACTTGCCAAGGAGAGTGTCCCAGCCTTGACTTGTTCTTTTGCACCAACTCGTGGGGGAGGGCCAGGGTTAGGGTGTACGTTTCCTGACATAAGTAGTAGCAGCAGTATTAGACATTTTATGAAGGTCAGCTTTGCTTGTTGGATAGAAAGCCCTTAGAGACAAGTACATTAAAAGTTGATTTCAATTGAACATGTTGATACCTGGTGGTTAAGTCAAAAGCCAAAAGAAATGATCAACTGCTGAGGTCCAGAGTCACAGAGTGTGTTAAAATTCCTGAAGGTGATGAAGGTGACGAACTGTGCCTGCACATATGCAAGATATGCAATCCTTTTATTTGTATGCTTCCTTAGTCATTCAAAGAGGTTGTTGAAAAGCCCACACACAGATCCTTTTGGAGAAGGTCAGATGAAAATGTGGATTCAAGCAGGACCCAGAGTCACTGAGTTTGTCAGACTTGGTTGATTGACTTATGTTTTGTTTGGGATAGATTCCAAAAAGTTGCTTTTAAAATGAAAATGCAGATACCTGGTGATGGTGTTTTGCAGAAATTCAGTCCAGGAGACTTTCACAGATATAGTGAGCAAGAATGGTGTAGTTACTCCAAGCAGAAAACATGTAAATCCACAAAAACTAAGCTACAAACACAGACAAACACAAGCAGCCACCACACAGACCCAGGAGTTACAGAGAAACTGTAATTGTGAATTGCTCAGTCTCAAACCTTGGAAAAACTGATGTCCATCTGAAGAAACATGCTTAATAAAGTCACCAGTGTATTGGATGTTATCTTCTCTCTGAAGAAATCACTCTTCTTGGTGCCACTGAATACTAATACAGTCCACTCCGCTTATAAAGGGCACCTCCATGCAACCATGAATTGCCCGTTATACGGAGTGGTTGATTTAACCAAGAAACAGTAAAAACAGTAAAAAAGCAAATGAAGCATGTTTTTGCTGCAAAAAAATACATTCATTTATTTGCTACAGTTTGACAAATGAATGAACCCCCTGGTTTGACTAAACTCATTTCACACAATGCCATTACAGTACTGTACTGTGCTGTACTAAACCAGACCCCCATTATACCACGAGGTGAACTTATAAACTCACAGTATGTTACAACCACACCGCCACCAGTGATTACAACCTTTTTCTGATGAAGTCCTCTATTGTTTGTCCAGTGCGAAAAAATCCAGGATCTTCTTCTGTAGCACCTGCTTTTAGTGGTAAGGGGCCCAGACATTTTTACAGCCAGGGATCAACATCACACACAAGCGCTCACACTGAAAATGATCAGTGAGTGCACAAACAAATCAAAGCAGCTTTATGCATCGTCATTTGACGTCATTGACAATGACCAATGCGAAAGTGCTTTCCGCTTGATTTACTAATTGGTGGCAATTAAGTGAAGTAATTGAAAATTACTCTGTAGTCTAGCACTTATTGGTACAATTAAAGCACTAATGCGCCCGAAATAGATGGCACACAACAGATGTTGTAAGCCTTGGTGCTTACAATAGCCACAATGGAAATGATATTTGTAAAACAGATTTTGCCCGTAATAAGCGATTGCCCACTATAACCATGGTAGAAATAAGTGGAGTGGACTATATTGGCCCTGACCCACAGTGCAAGATGGCACACCAGACATGTATTTTCAGGGGGTGTTTGAGCTGTGGTTTAAGTAAAAGAAATTATTTTTTCTGGAAAGCCATGGGGCAAAAAGACTGCATCGCTATGGTAGTCTAATCAGTTAAAAGATCATTTGCAAATTGTTCATTTTCTTCCATCCACGCCTATGTTTGTTCCAACTGCTTATGTTTGTTGTCTTCATGAATTAGAGGGTGTATACTGTTGGGGTGAAAAAGGGCCATCAGTACCTTTCTCTTTTGTGGTACTGTACAGTACATTATCTGGAGTACATATCTTAAAAAACATAGATTCTTACACAGTCAGTCAGTGCACTAGCAAAAGATGAAAAGCTCACAGAAGGCAGGCTTTACATTTCTTTTTGTGGCATACACTGTCAGGAAAAATTGATTACACGCATATATGCAGTGGTCACAGCACTGAACTTACCATGCTCTGCCATAACTCCATCTGTTTTGGCACTGCAATCATCTTACTGATGATTCTGATACTGAGTACCTCCATTCTGTCCATTTCTGATGGACCTCTGTTTCACTGCTTTCATCCTCCTCCATTTTTAGCTGATCCACAATTTGGGAAACTTCACTGCAGAAAGACAATAATACACATTAGTTAAATTACACTCAAGGCCACACAGGGAGCACTGGAATATTTCATTGCCTTGTAGCGTACTGTTGCTCAAGGCCACAGAAGCAGCCCCTGAACATGTCATTGCTTTGTAGTATACTATGTGTTGCTCATAGAAACATAGAATTTGATGGCAGATAAGGACCGCTTGGCCCACCCAGTCTGCCCATTTCCCTACCTGATGGATAAGCTGCAGATCCTAGTTAACCAGCAGCCTACTTCTTCCTACCCCCACCCCCTAGAATTGCCTTATGACTGTCCCATGCATGCTTGAATTCCACCACTGTTTTTGACTCCACAACCTCCTCTGGAAGGCTGTTCCATACATCTACAACCCTCTCTGTGAAAAAATACTTCCTTAAATTACCTCTGAGCCGACCCCTTTCTATCTTCAAATTGTGCCCCCTTGTTCTTGCACACCTCTTTTTTTGAAAGATGCTACCCTCTTGGACTTTGTTGATTCCTTGAGGTGCCTGAAAGTTTCTATCATGCCCCCCTCTCCTCCTTTCCTCGAGGCTACATATTAAGCTCCTTAAGTCTCTCTTCATATGTCTTCTGGTGCAGACCCTGCACCATTTTAGTTGCCTCCTCTGGACAGCTTCCATCCTGTCTATGTCTTTATGGAGATTGGGTCTCCAGAACTGTACGCAGTACTCCAGATGTGGTCTCACCAGCTGTCTGTACAGAGGAATAATAACTTCTTGTTTTCTACTGGTGATGCCTCTCCCTATGCATCCCAGTATCCCCCCAGCCCTCCTTGCTGCCCTCTCACATTGCTTGCCCACCTTTAGGTCATCTGATATGACTACCCCCAGGTCCCTTTCCATTTCTGTTGTTGTTAGTATCTCACTCCCCATTGTATACTCTTTCCCTGGGTTTTTGTTTCCCAGGTGCATTACCTTGCACTTCTTAGCATTGAATCTAAGCTGCCATACATTTGACCATTCCTCTAACCTTGCCAAGTCCCTTTTCATCCTTTCCACCCCACCTTGTGCATCAACTCTGTTGCAGATCTTTGTGTCATCTGCAAAGAGACATACTTTTCCTTCCAGTCCCCCTGCAATGTCACTTATAAAGACATTGAAGAGGACCGGTCCTAATACTGAACCCTGTGGTCCCCCTCTGCTAACCCCCCTTTTTTCAGAGTGGACTCCATTTACTATTACTCTCTGTGTCCTATTCTCCCGCCAATTCTTTACCCAGGCTGTCATCTTGGGACCCACTCCCAGGCTGGCTAACTTGTATATTAATCTTTTGTGTGGGACTGTGTCAAATGCCTTGTTAAAGTCTAGGTAGGCCATGTCCACAGCCCCTCCCTGATCAACTACTTTGGTCACCCAGTCAAAGAAATCTATCAGATTTGTCTGGCATGACCTTCCCACTGTGAATCCATGCTGCCTTGGGTCCTGTGCCCCTCTGACCTCTAGATACGCAACAATTCAAGGCCACAGAGGCAGCCCCAGAACATTTCACTGCCTTATAGTGTCCTGTGTGTTGCTCAAGGCCAGAGAGAAAGCTGCAGAACATTGTACTACCTTGTAGTGCACTGTGGCTTGCCCAAGGACACAGAAGCAGCCCTGGATCATTTCACTGCCTTGTAATGTACTGTGGCTTGCATAAGGCCCAAAGGCCACTGCAAAGCATTTCATTGGCTTGTAGCGTACTGTGGCTTGCTCAAAGATACCCACCTAGAGCACACTGTCTTCTTGTGTGGATATTCGTTGCATGGTAGAATGCATTTGTACAGGGTAGAGAGAGAAATTAAGATGCTGACCACTGTAAGATAGTTCTGTATATCCAGCACTGGGATCCCCTTTTTTTGCATTTCACAGATAGCATTGCTATGTCTTACATCCAGCTTCTTGGTCATAATAGTGCAGTAAAAGTAGTGGTTTCTCAGTCTGCAAATCTCCACCAAAAGATGTAGATAAATGACATAAAAATGCACAGTATGTATGCAGCAGAGGGACAGGAACAGTAGGTGTGGCCTTGAACTGTGACAAATCACAAGCTGGGATTATGGAACAGACAAATCAGATGTTGATGTTCCTGGAGGTACAAAATAACTATGATGTCAGAAACAGTGTTACCCAATCAGCTCCAAACTTATGGCTGTCTTAAAGTCAGGGAACAGCATACAATAAGGACTTTGCCAAGCTTGAAAATGTACATCTAACTGAGACACACTACTCTGTATCACTGTACTATGTATTGTATTAAAGATGACTACCAGATTCATAACTGCAAACTTTTATAGGTCACCAAATGTAAGCAAACCTGGCAGGATGAGAAAAGTGTTAGTGCAACTGAAGAGCAGGACACCTGTGAGCAGAAAGAGAGAGAGAAAGAAACATGCCACATCACCAGTAGAGATGTGCAAAGCTGGGAAACTTCACTCCATGAAATAGTTTGCAAAGCCTGCCAAATTTGCAAAGTGCTGGTTTCATGAAGTTTTTGGCAGGTGATGTGGCACTTTTTTCAGGTGAAGTTAAGGCAAAGTTGAGGCAGAGTTGTAACTTTGCAATAATTTTGCCTGGCTTCACCTCAAAAAGAGTCGTTTCCTATGCTAAATTCTGTACGAAGTGGCAAAGTGATGAAGTAGGCAATTCCTGAAGTTATTCACGAAGGCAAATTATGTAACTTTGCTGGAACTTCACTGGCAAAGCAAAACTTTGCAACATCACATACCATCAGTAGAATAAAGATTTTCAGAAAGGAGCCCAAGAAATACACGGTTATACAATATTGCTTTTTGTATTATTGTTTTGAATAATAGGTATTTCAATAGCTCTCAGCTGTAATTATTTTCGGATAGCGCCACTGATATGCATTATAATGTTAAGTAACTTGATAGAAGCTGTCCTTAACAAAAGGCAAAAGATTAACTCAATTTTTAAAGTTAGTTTTCTTTTGTCGGGTGTGCCCTAGTCTCATATATTTCAGCTCCCTACCTCACAAATCAGAGACTACGGACCAATATCAGGGACTCAGGGACTCATCTCAAACATAAGTGATACCCACTCTGGAAGTTGGTAGAATAGGAGATTTAGTATTAAATGCTTTTTCTAATTAAGAACAAGTCTGTAACAATAATATCTGGCATTATTTTGTACTTGTAATCACCACTGTTCAGTCACAAAGACATGGGGCCTGATTCTCAAAGCCCAAAGTAGGAGACATGGCGCCTGCACCAAACATATATGGTGCAAGGTACACCTTACATCCAGAAATGATCCCTGAGCTATTCACAAAGGCAGCCTGTGTCAATCACAGGTTGCCTGCCCCAAAGGGATCTTGCACTGCTGGTGCACCCCAAAATGGGCTGCAACCTGGCACAAGGGGGCCTGTGGCAGACACAAGCTGCCACGCCACCAAAAATGGTATTCAAAAAATGCACCCTGAGGACAATTTTCTAAGTACCCTTAGACCAGCCAGGGCTGGTCTAAGAGAACATAGAAATCATCCCCTGGCACAGTTCAGCACAGTGCCATATCCCTGGTGGTCTTGTCTCCCCATCCTGATGCTGCTGTGTTTATTATTAATAAATAGATCCCCCTCCCCAAACCTTAATGCAGCCATGTATGTTAATAATAGACACCCCTTTCTCGATCCCCAATGCTGTCTGTAGTATTTAATATATACCAAAGACTCCTCTCCCTGATTCCTGTTGCAATAAACCCATTTACAATATCCCTGGTAGTCTAGTGGCAACCCCCTGTCAACCCAGCATTCCAATCTCGTCAGTGAGTCAGTGACTGGCTCTGCCCACTGATACCTCCATGGCCAGCTACCAACTGAGCTCTAATGGAGTGCTGTACTGTATCAGTGCATGGCCAGAGCTCAGTTAGTATCTGGCCATGGAGGTGAACAGTGGGCAAAGCCACTCACCAACTCACTGATAAGATGGGCACTGCTGGGTGGGTGAGGGTGCCTCTAGACTACCGGAGAGATCATAAATGGGTTTACTGCAACAGGATTTGGGGAGGGGGTCTTGGTATGTATTACTTACTATGGAGAACATCAGGATTTGGGGAAGGAGGACTGCTAGACCAGGATCTAGTGCAGTATCTTGCAGCTGACCCTCCCAGTTCACCATCTGTGTGGTGCACAGCTAGGTTTGCTGCAAGCCTAGAGGCTTAGCCACTGAGACTCTGCTTGTTAGATAATTGGGCACAGGTTCCCTGGCACATTGGGCTTTGGCGCAAGCTGCTGTTTGCTGTAGCTTGCGCTGCTCCAAGCTCACTTTGAGAATTGTGCTCCCGATGTTTTGGAAAGACATCCCTGAAAATCAAGCACAGTTGAGAGGTATGCCTGCTCCTATTTATCAGTCAGGCTTTGATACTGTAAGTGTAGTTTGCAGACAGGCAGGTGGCAATATTCTGTTTTATTTATTTAGATTCCAACTGCATTTCTTGTTTCAAAACAGTGTGATATCATCACCAGAGATGGTGAACAGTGCTTTTATAAACAGCATGGAGAAAACATCTTGTCAGGGTCCCAGGAGGAGCCAGAAGCACAGGAGCATCAGATTTATCCAGGGGACACAGAAGCACCGCAGCAGCTGGCCCATCCATAGGATGTGGAAGGACCTGCACAGCTGGCCCTTCCAGAGGACAAGGAATCACCCAAACAGCAGGCCAGTGCAGAGGACCAGAAGTCAACAGAGATGCTTGTGGAAAGTACATGAGGGAAGAGATAGCTACAAAGCACCAAGGAACAGGGTCTGATGAGATAACAGCCACTGTACATATAGAACACAGAACAGAGTAGGAGAAAAGCCAAATTCAAGCATTTTATACAGAAAAACATAAAAGAATGGAAGCAGGAATGCCAACAGGTGAGAGAGATCATGGAATATTTAAAGGCAGGGAAGCTCCATTTGTAGGCAATGGTCCAAGTCTTGAAAAGGAGTATGACAGAGATGCAGCAAAAATACATCAATGCCATGGATATCAACACCACTGGAGAGGTACAGTACAGCTAGTCTTTTAGAAGACACTAACAATATTGAGGCAGACCAAATTAGGGATTCACTACAAGATAGTGACCCAGTGCCAGAGGCAATGGCAGATGAAAGGGCATCTGTGTCAGTTCCAATGAGGGCAGTCCATGGTCACATCATGGGTACACTGAACATTCTTCTGGATGTGGGCATTTTGCCTCTAACAAGCGAGAAAGAAAAGGATCTCAGATGCTGGAGCTCAAACAAACCCAGATGCTTTGCTGCACTGATTTTTCATGCCCTTTTTTCTAGTTTTATTTTATTTCATATTAATAACAGTTTAATTACAAAATTACAATAAACAATCAATAAAGCCACAACCATAATATAAAAGAAGAACCCCATGCAACATATATACAATGAAGACAACCCTAACCCCCAAACCCCTGCTCATCCTCCACAGAGACACATAATGATTATACAGCTAATAAAATCAGACTGAAAACTTGAAACATTAATTAAATTATGATGTAAATACAAGAACATTTTCCAAGTTAAATATAACAGGAAATGAAAACAAAAACCCAGTTAGAGAGCCTCAAGCTATCCTAATATAATAAAGTACCACGTAACAGGAACTAAAATTAACAAATATCATAACTCTAGATTATAAATTATAGGGGTCTTGCTCCATAACTCAACTTACTGAAAAGACACATGTAACCTGCCCCATTTTTGAAAATATGTCTCAAGATTATTCTGTATACTAGCAAGCATCTTCTCAGTACAAAAATTACATAAAAGGTTATGAGTCTATTCTTGGTAAGGAAGAATGGGCTGATCTTGCCAGTGTCATAAAACAATTCATTTAACAGTGATTGAAAGTGCAGCAATTCAATACCGCTGTTGTTCAGATAACTCATCAGGTAAGTCTCCCACAATACAAACCTCTGGAGTAAAAGCTTGACCAGACCTTAAAAGTGAATGAAGCTTATTTCTAATAGTTTGCTATAAGGGCTGTACCTTAAACCATTCCAAAAATATGAAATAAATTACATTCTGATGCACCACACCTGATACACATTGACGAAGGAACCTTACCCAATTTAAATCATTTTTGAGGGGAGTAATAAAGGTTATGCAGGGTATTAAATTGAGGTAGCCTGAGAATGTCACAAGTAAGGTATAAATGTATGTCTTTCCTTTTTTCTGTCCAATTAAACTGTCTTTCCAGGAAGATATTTCCCAGTAGAGACACTCCTCTTTTATCTTCAATGAAGGGAAGTAAGAAATAAATTGTACAACTTTGAGATAACATGAGGTTATGAAACTGACTTTATAACAGAGTCCAAAAATTCTTTAGAAGAAACATTCCAAGGTGAAGGACCAAAGTGAGCAGAAAGCAAATATTTCAACTGGAAAAGCTTAAAAATATATTCATTACCTAATCCCAAATTGTTACATATTGCCTTCAAATGGTAGAGGTAGCCATGCTGAAGCATGCCAGAATAATTACAATTCACCAGTTTGGAGAGCCAATGTTTACACAACATTTTGCCATTCAATTTAAATTGGGATTACAATTAAAGGTTGAGATACATCTTGGATAAATTGCAATCCCAAAAACTACTTAATTGACCATGAACTTTGATAGACTCTCCTACTGGGGAATTACAAACCTGAAAAGGAAGTGAATGGTATTTGCAATACTGGACTGAGAATATAGAAAGGCCTGACCACCCAATGAGGTCCTTTTCTAATTCAAGCCAAACTGGGCTATATAGAGAAATACAGTGGGTGTTAGTGAAGCCAAACCATCAAAAATATTTACTCACATGAGTAGCTTGATAATATACCAGCAAATTGGGTAAATTTGAACCTCCTAGGTGCTACGGAGCAGAAAGTTTAGAATATGCATATCGAGGTTGCTTATCTGACCAAAAAAAAGTGAGAGATTAAGAAGTGCACCTTTTGAACACCACTTCATTGGAATAAATAATTATTCAGCATACTCGGGGGTAAAATAAATGAGGGAATACATTCATTTTGACTATATTAATTCTGCCCCAGAGCATCAAAGGAAGGGCTTTCTGCCTGTCTAAGTCTTTCTTGATTATCTTTAATTTCTCATAAAAATTAACCTTTTTTCGATAGGCTTGATTCCTAGCTAAAGGTATATCATTAAATATTTTATCTGGTTTGGGGCCCAAGATAGTCCCAGTGCTTGTATTTCTGCTTTATACACCCACACATTTAAAGGCATTACTTCTGATATCTCAAGATTTAGCTTATAATTAGAAGCCTTACTAACATTAAAAATAGTGTCAAGAGCCACTGGTATTGATTCAGAAGGAAAAGAAGGAAATGAAACATGTAACAATAAATCATATGCTGAAATTTAAGAGATTTATTAGCTACTGAGATACCTGCTATATAATAATTGTATGTGATTTTGTGTAATAAAGGTTCTAAATATAAATTAAATAGTAATGGGGATGATGGGCATCCTTGCAGGGTACCGCTGTATAATGGAAAAGTAAAAGTTCTGGGGTGGCAGTATACCCTAGAGGTTAGTGTAACAAGTTGTGAATGAGTTTTGTACGTCCAGTAGATGGACTTGGGTTTGATTCCCACAACCTCCACTTGCATACTGCTTGACTCTGAGCAAGTCCCTTAACCTCCCCAGTGCTCCTGAGTCACCACTGAAAACAGGCAATTATGTCTAATGGGCTTTAGTGATTACCAAAGAATAAAAAAAAAAAAAAACACTGCAATAAATTTGAGCACCCAGAAAAGAATAGAGAACTTTTAACCACTTTATAAAATGTAGCAGGAATCCAAACGTAACTACCATAGCAAAAAGAAATGATCAACCTACCCTATTAAGAGCTTTTTCTGCATCTAGGGATATTAAAACCATTGGTATGTGGGGATACCCAGATGCAGAAAAGATGTGAGCCAATTTTTGAAAATGATCTGATGAAGATCTACCCAGCATAAATCATGCCTGTTCACATCAGATGAGATTATGCTAAACAGATTTAAATCTAGTTGCCAATATCTTAGATCAAATTTTAATACTATAATTTATTAAAGATATGGGATCATACTTAGCCACTCTAGAATGGTCTTTTCCCAGTTTAGGAAGAAGTACAATCATTGCCTCCAAGAAAGTTGGATCTGAGAATCCATCTTTAAGTATTACTGAGTAAACCCTTAATACCACTGGGACCAACTCTTCAATAAAAACTTTATAAAAATCTGCTGAAAAACCATCAGAACCTGGAGCTTTGTCTGCAGCTAAGGCTTTCTTGACTACTAGAATTTCAGTTAAGTCTATGGGCTTACCCAATTCTTTAATTTGATTATGCATTAAACAGGGAGATCCATACTACTCGGATAGTTTTGGATTTCCTCCTCTGATGTAGGGTCTTGAAGGGGGCCATACAGTTTACAATAGCAGCTTTCAAATTCTTTGGCTATCTCTCTCAGAGTTGTTTTAACAGTGTTATCAACCACTGAATCAATTGAAGTGATAATTCTGGAGGCCTCTAATTTCCTGAGACAAGAAATGAATAATCGACTAGCCTTCTCCCCTTGATCGATGTACATGGAGTGTGTTCTATATAATACTGTGCTTACCCCCGAAGCAACTCAACGTATCTTGAAAGGAGAGAAGGTTCTCATGCACTGAATCAGGAGTAGATGGGGAAAGATATTTTTTCTAAATGTCGAATTTCTGTCAACAAAAGAGAAACCTTTTCCATCTTTTGCTGATTTCATTTAGGTGCTATCTGAAGCAGTTCTCCCTCACATAAAACACTTGAAAGCTGGCTATTCTAGTTCTGCTTTGTCAATGGAACCAGTATTATGTGTTACAAATGTTTGTATCAAAACATTTAGTCTACTCACTGTAACTTCATTCTTTAAAATATGATTATTGATTCTCCAGGTGGTGTCTTTATCTTTCATCGTGGGAAAGGAACGCTGAAACCAAACTGGAGAATGATCAGATAATGTTCTAGGAGCAATCATTGAATTATAAACACCTCTAAAGACTTGTATACTCACTATTAAGAAATCATTCATTGAATATGAATGGTGGACTGATAAATAAAGAGTAAAGTCCTTAGTGGAGGAATAAAAAAATCCTCCAAGGGTCACATAAATCAAATGCATCTATGAAATCATATAAAGCCTGTTGTCCTGGTGATAAACCTGCTGTTGGCCTATGTGTTTTATCTAGATCCTGAGTAAGGGTTATATTCCAATCACCCTCCCAGTATCATAAGCAAGGAGCTATAAGACATTAACAAGCTAGCTAATTTACTACAAAAAGAGGGAGTAGCTACATTCAGACCATAAATATTACCAAATAGAACCTCAGTATTTCCCAGCAAACCAGTAGTAACTGTGTAATGTCCTTCCGGATCCTGCAAAACTTTGATTCAGTTTAAAACTAATATTCTCCTTAATTAAAATTGTAACCCCTTTCTGCCCTGGGGTACTCCCTGCTCCAAAGACTTGGGTAAATCAAAGTTCTTGGAAAAACTGAACCTCTGATTAAAATAAATGAGTTTCTTGTAAAAAATAATCTTACCATCCAAGTGTATAATGTTTCAGAATTTGGTCACATTTGAGTCTGGAACAAGCCCCTTTAACATTACAAGAAATATATTTAACAGTATTGTTCATTCACACAACAGCAAACTATTGGTGAAAAGTTGTACTATAATCAGCCTGAATCTGTAAAGTAAACATCAAGGAAATCTCATATGCCCTGTGGTGTTCCCTGGCAAAATGTAACATTTCCCAATCCACCCTAAGTGACCAACAACAGTTGTCCTTAACAAACTCCACAAACTTCTCAAAGTAATGCACCCCAACTATCCATGTGAACAAAACCATTAAATGACCGAAAAATATAACCCCTAGTAATCCTAATCCCATCCAAAAAAAACTACCACTCAGTCCAGAGACTGCATCTCCCAAAACAAACTGTCTGTGATAAAGACCCACTACCATGTAGGTTCCCTCTGACCTACTACAAATAACTATTCTAAACTGCAATTTCCTGAGAGAATAAAGTATGCTAAACCCTCTATAGAATGTAAAAAAAAAATAAACTGACTACAGTGCCAATATGTTCTGCCCAAATGCACTCTAAAAAAAGTCTTAAATGTCTAAAATCAGCAAACCCATTTTTAGCTTCTCGACAACACATATTGAAGAGCCTTTATCTATAATCAACTCTTTCTGTTAGATGAAACTACTGAACACTCCAAAAACTTATAATGAAATTATAAGATGTACTATTAAAAGAAAACTAAAAGAGAATGTGAATACGTAAAATAGCCATGTAGTATTAGAAGCCCATCATAACTTTATACCACCAGGAGGCGTTCTGAGACTGAACCATTACTAACTGCAATAACCTTATAGTGAATCCCACTAAAGATACTGAGATTGAGCCAAAGACTGCCTGGCAATACTATGCATGTCTATATGTGTTCTACTTTAAATTACTTTTTAAAGTGGACCACTTATCCTATAGCCTGTAAATCAATAAAATTACAAAAGTCATCAATACATCAGTTACGATTGTAGTGTATAAACCTAAGTCACAAAACATTCACAGAAATGTGTTAGCATGCATGAAGTTTAAACAACAATATTTTCCCATACATTATACAATGCAAAAAGTGTGTCTAGATGATCAAACTGTAGTGTACAAAATATGACATTTATATATTAATATGTAAGTGATGTGGCAAATACACATACAAATACTGTTAAACATCTATTTGATAAGAATAATTGCTATTACAGACCAGTACAATGAGTGGTATGTCAAATCGTATACTGAACATTTTCTAACTACGAAAACAATAATAAATAAATAAATAAATTGGGAACATCTCAAGGTAAAACTTGTCCACCATACTCTCACTAAGCTATAGATATTAGAATATATACACAGTCACACAATATACAAAATACTAAAATAAACAAAAGGTTAGATATGTCAAAAATTATTCCCTTTTTATGCTTAATTAAAGCCCAAGGGACACAAAGGGGCACTTAGCTACAAGCCATTGTAAAAGAAAATCTAGAGTTTCAAAAATATCAGAAATGGTCCCAGTAACAACCAGAGCCATATGTATCCAAGTATTAGCAACAAGTACACTTACTTCATAAAAGTACAGTCACAGTCAAAGACATGGTCAAATATTTCCTGGAATTTCTGTTACATTTTGAGATAAATCTGCTTTCTACATTTCCACAGTAGTTGCAGCAGAGAGAAACTCTTTAAAAATGTCATGAAATATCTGGAAATATCTGACCATGTCTGTGGCTACTACTGTAGTGATATTAGTTAATATTACCTCCATTAAATACAAGAAAGCACAAAATCTGTCCCTTCCAACTAAGCTCAGCAACCAACATGTACTGACTTAAGCTAAGCAGGGAATAACAGAACCAGGTCCTGCCTCTCTTGTTCAGGTGTCTCAAAAATTGTGTTAGCTCCATTGGTCAATGCTTGTAATTTCGCAGGATACAACAGCCTGAATTGAATATGAGCAGCAATTAATTTAGTAACTATAGGTTGATATGCTTGTCGTCTCTCTCTAACTGATTGGGGAAGATCCTGAAAGACACATTGCTTTTGCTTTCCCATTCACTTCTAGTAAAGATCTCACTTTTGTAAATAGGTGCTGTTTATGCAAAAACATTTAAAAACTTGAAAATAAATGGACTAGGCTTCATCTCAGCAGAAGGCATCGGTGTGAGCGACTTATGGGCCCTCTCCATTATATTAATGGGACTGTTAGGTGATGGACCTGCCAAGTTTTCACACAGCTTTAGTGCAAATGATATTGGATCAATGCCCTCTATGAATTCAGGTAACCCTATAACCACAATATTGTTTCATTGACTTCTGCCCTCTAAGTCCTCTAGTCTAGCCTCCATCCTGGTTAACTTTTGCCTTAAATATACTAGGTCTGGCTTGGTTTTAGCCCTACAATCATCCAGTGAGCTCACACACGCTTTGACATTGATCATACTCTGGGTGAGCTCCTTGGTAGCTGACTGGATTGCTTTAACATTTCCTGTAAGGACAAGAATAGCATCTTTCAGAGGACTGAGTTCCTAGAGAAAATGCTCAACTGCCAAGACTTCTGCTGTTGGGGAAGGATTACTTGGAAGAGCTTTAGCCAGCTTATTCTTCTTCAATCCTCAATTGCAGTACGGGGTGGGTGAAGGAGTGTGGCATGGTAATGGAGTTTTCATCTCTGCATCCTTCAAAATGCCACAAAGTACCTCCAAATCATCTAAAAAGAACTGCTATACTATATTAACCTTAAAAATAGGAAGGACTAGTGCCGGCCCATTGGTGCTGAGGGTTGAGGTGTTGGACACCACACCTCGCGCTACGCCGGCAACCCGGGTTCGGGAACGGACCCAGATCATTGGGGGTCAGCTGGGGAAGGGAGGATGGAGCATCCCAATGGATACTCTCCTCCCTCGGGGTGGGATGCCAGGGGCACATTGCAGCACCTGACATCCTGAGAGGGTTGGTGGATGCACCGACTCTCGAAAGGGCATGGCGGCTCTGTCTACCTGATCCTGGGAGGGGGGATGTAGTTAGGCACTTGAAAGGAGCATGCTTCAGCAAGCAGACTCTCTGCACCGGCGTCTCAGAGGGCGGGGAACTACTCGGAGGAAAAAGCCCTCCGGTCACCTAGATGAAGTCCTCCGGAGCCGGCCTTACCACCCTCCGACCAGGGGAAGACCCCAACGTGCAGCTGCCGAAGGGGGAAGAGGGAAAAGGGGGCCTCTCCTCACCCCGCCTGAGGGGTAATCTGGGCCATCAAAGGACCCCCAATGGCAGTGTGGCACTCTAGGGGCAGACCAAGCTGGTCGGCAGATGTGGGGGTCGTCACTCCTTGTAGGGCAGAAGGAATGGTGATTGGAAGGGACTAGTAGGAGTGGATAAAAAATAAGTAGAAAAAAAAATAGGAAAGACTCAAACCCTTTCTCAGAAAAATACAAAAAAAGACAGTAAGGTCTGAGCAGGAAAACTTCGCTCCTACTGGCAGCCAGTCATCATGTGACTCCTTTTTCATGCCCTTGTGCTGCACAACAGTTAGATAGATAGATGGATAGATAGACAGACAGACAGATAGATAGATAGATAGATGTAGATGTGGATATAGCAGTGCAATGGGCAAATAAGGTTAATTATGATGGCAAAAAGGGCGAAAAAGATCTGCCCAGAAACCTGATCAATGTTATCATGACCCATGTCAGGTGGCACTTTGATTTATCACCTCCAATTCTTGCAAAAATAGGGGACAGAATAAATTAACAACTGGAAATGGTGCAGAAAGGTGAAACACACCCACTGACATACAGTAGTACTGCACCATCTGCCCATGAAATTGCTATTTTTGTGTTGCTGGCTTCTAAATATTTTTAATTTTTTTCAGTTCTATTTGCCCCTAAAAGGTGTGTGTGTGTGTGTGTTTGCACATGCATGCGTGCGTGCATGTGTGTGTGTGTGAGTGTGTGTAAAAAGTGCTGTGCTATGCTGTGTAAACAGACAGAGGTATTTGTGTGGGTCTTTGTGTTTTTATTTTTGCTTGCACAGTACTGCTTTGTTTTTTGAAAACAAAAGTCTTTGAAGGATTCAGGCTTCTCGTGTAATCTGTGAACAAAAACATATTTTTTTTAGTATCGTATTTCTTCCCCATCCTGGCTGGCACTCCTAGTACCATCAGCTGTCCTGCCTGTGTCATCCCCCAAGGATCAGGCCCCCTCCCTTATGCTCCCACAACTTACACTTCATAGCAGGGTGGTGGGGAGTGTCTCAACCCACCTGAAATGGATTCAGCCAGGGAGGTGCCTTCTAGGGGTGTGGTGTCTGCATGCCACAGTGTCATGCTACATGGCCAGGACCACTTTCATTTTCTTTCTGAGGTAAGGCGCGCTTCTCCAAGCATCTGTCCAATCTCTTCCGCTTTCTGTAGCGTTGGCGCACTGCCCCAAGCCAACGCTAGAGGCCAGTAGGATGCTGATCACTGGTGACTCCCTTCCCCGGAGAAGGAGCGCAGTCCATCAGACACTCAATCATTCTCCTCCTCTGTTGACCCCTGGCAACCCGTACTCATTCCTGAACATGGGCTGCTGGCGTAGCGCAAGGTAAGGCATCCAGTGCCTCAGTCCTCAGCACCACCAGGCCGGCCACAAAAACAGTTTTTTAAGATAATAATGGTTTGACACACCATAACTTAAGATGGGGGTAGAAATATAGCACTAGCAAAAACAAGGAGGGGGATAACATGGGCTAATATTAGTTAAGGAGCTGGGGCTTGATTTTCAAAAGGGAATATTTAGCACAAGGTGCCTGCACCAAAAGGAATTGACCCAAGTGGCACCATGTGCCAAATGTTGTGGCAATCCTTATTTTTGAATGCAGGCTGGGTCAAAATCAGGATGCGTTCCACCTAACCTCCCGCCTACACCACCCTTACACCAGCAGAGGTGGTGCACCAGGTTGCAAGGGGGCTTGCACACAGTGGGGCTGCACCATCCCCTTTTTTTGGATTTTAGAAGCCCTGTCATGGTTGCATGACCGAGATGAGGTTAGACTTACCATTAGCTCTAAGGACCCTGCACCACTGGCTTGGAGGGAGGTGAATGGGGGTGAAGCCTGCAAGGTCAGGACCAGGAGCAGAGGGACCAGTGGGAGTGCTATATTGGGCAAGAGACAATAGGCTCAGGTACACTAATGTAGGCAAGATGGACCCTGTCCCAGACCTCCAGGTGGCAACAGCCCTGACACCTGTCCCTTAGGTGACACAGAGTCTGACATGCAGTGAGTCACAGTGACTTCAGGCTATGAGGTGCAGTCAATGGACAGGGATGTCCCCTGGGCACTGTAACATTCCCCTGCTAAACAGCTCACTGAGTGCAGCCAGGTTTAATGCTTGACTACACTGTTGGGGATTGTGTCACTTATGGGGAAGGTGCCATGGCTGTTGCCACCTAGAGGTCCTGGACAGGGTCTGTCTGTGCCTATGTTGTACCAGGGCCAGCAGCTCTTTCCCACTGAACATGTCACCTCTACTGGGTGCCACCTCTGAACCTTGCCACTGCAGCTATGCCCTGTTGCCCACTATGTCATCCCCACTGGTAACTCTGCCCAGGTCCTGACCTTGTAGGCATCTTGCCCCCCCACCTTTGTAGCTGCACCAGGATTGTGCCAAGCTGAGGGGGCTTGACAGGACCATCCATCAAACCCTTCTGGTACACCAAAGGTTTGCCTCAACACTGTGAATGTTGCAATTCTCTGGATTTTGGCACAGGAACACACTTTTTTCTGGAAGAGGAAGCAGAGTCACAAAGGCAAGAAGGACAGGGATGGGGCAAAAAGGAGTAAGGCCATCAGGAAATGGAGGATAATGAGTACCAATGTCCGTAGCCTGGGCAACAAGCTCCCTGAACTAGTGGACTTGATGGAAGAGGGATGCCTGGATATGGTAGCAGTCACAGAAACATGGTACACAGAGAACCATGATTGGAATGTTAACATACCAGGGTTCATAACCTACAGAAGAGACAGGGAGGGGAGAAGAGGGGAGGAGTAACTCTCTATGTAAAGGAAGGGATAAAAGCAACTGAACAAAAGAGTAAACAGGGAGGAGAGGAGGCACTGTGGGTCACTTTGGAGACTGGAAGTGGCACCACAATCCACACAGGGGTTATATACAGACCCTCAGGTCAGGGGGAGGGAATGGACAAGGATATGATAGAAGGCATTCTTAGGATGGCAGAGAAAGGGGAGATACTGTTGATGGGAGACCTGAATATGCTTAACTGGAGCACACTTGCTGCAGCCACATCCAAGAGCAGGGCCATTCTCAATGCTCTACAGGTGGCATGCCTCAGACAGCTAGTTTCGGAATCCACTCATGAGGGAGCAATCTTAGACCTCGTACTCTCAAATGGGGACAGTAAGAGGATCTCAGATCTAGAAATGGGTTGCCATCTGAGAACAAGTGACCATCAAACAGTGTGATTCACGTTAAACTCAGCTACAGAGTCAAGCCATACAAAAGTGAGGGTACTGGACTTCAGGAGGGTTGACTTTGGCAAGATGGGAGAGTGCCTCAGAAAAGCTTTAGCAAACAGGCTGGAAGGAGGGGTGGATCAACAATGAAGAATCATCAAAACTGCCATCACAGAGGCAACAAGCCTTTGTGTGAAGCAAATAAACAAATCAAAATGAAAGAAAAAGCCACTATGGTTCTCAAAAGTGGTGGCAGGGAAAGTCAGGGAGAAAAAGATAGAATTCAGGAAGTATAAGGAAATACAGAAGGAACAGGACAGAGAGCTTTACCAGTTAAGGCAGAAGGAAGCAGGTAGGGAAGTCAGAATAGCAAAGGCCCAAACTGATGAAAGGATAGCCAACTCGGTTAAGAAGGGGGATAAAACCTTTTATAGGTACATCAAGGAGTGTAGAAAGACAAAGGGAGGGATAGTGAGGCTGAATAGAATGAACGGTGGGTAGGCAGAGAGGGATAGTGAAAAAGCAAGGATACTGAATGAATACTTCAGCTCAGTATTCACAAAAGGGAAGGGGGAGGTGCCTACTCCAATTAATAGAAGCACTCTGGATAGGGGGGTTGATCCCAACCCTTTCACAGAAGAAAGGGTTCTGAAAGAACTCTTAAAACTGAAGGTGGACAAAGCAATGGGGCCCTGATGAAATTCACCCCAGAATTCAAAAAGAAGTAAGGGGAGAACTAGTGAAACCACTGACTAGCCTTTTTAACAAATCATGGGAGGATGGTTTGGTACCCGAGGACTGGAGGAAGGTGGGTGTGATTCCCCTTCACAAAAGTGGGACCAAGGCAGAGGCAGGAAACTACAGACCTGTCAGTTTGACCTCTGTGGTAGGGAAAGTGATGGAATCACTTCTGAAGAAAATAATTGTTGAGTACCTAGAGGCCACTGGGGCACAGGACCCAAGGCAGTATGGGTTCAAAGCAGGACGGTCATGTCAGACAAATCCAATTGATTTCTTTGACTGGGCGACCAAAGTAGTAGACCAGGGAGGGGCTGTGGACATGGCCCACCTAGACTTTAGCAAGGCATTTGACACAGTCCCACACAAAAGATTAATAGTCAAATTAACCAGCCTGAGAGTGGATCCCAGGGTGGTAGCCTGGGTAAAACATTAGCTGGACAACAGGACACAGAAAGTAATTGTAAATGGAGTCCACTCTGAAGAAAGAGGGGTTACTAGTGGGGTACTGCAGGGTTCAGTACTGGGTCCAGTCCTTTTTAATGTCTTTATAAGTGACATTGCAGGGGGACTAGAAGGAAAAGTTTGCCTCTTCACAGCTGACACAAAGATCTGCAATAGGGTTGATAAACAAGGAGGCTTGGAAAGGATGAGAAGGGACTTGGTAAGGTTGGAGGAATGGTCGGAAGTATGGCAGCTAGGATTCAATGCAAAGAAGTGAAAAATAATGCACCTGGGAAACAAAAACCCAGGGGAAGATTACACAAAGAGGGGGAGAGGTAGTAACAAAAACAAAAAAGGAAAGGGACCTGGGGCTAATCATATCAGATGATCTTAAGGTTAGCAAGCAATGTGAGAAGGCAGTAGGGAGAGCTGTGGGTATACTGGGATGCATAGGGAGAGGCATCACCAGCAGAAAACAAGAAGTTGTTATCCCTCTGTACAGACAGTTGTTGAGACCCCATCTGGAGTACTGCATCCAGTTCTGGAGACCCCATCTCCACAAGGACATAGACAGGATAGAGGCAGTCCAGAGGAGGGCAACTAGAATGATGCAGGGTCTGCAAGAGAAGCCATACGAGAAGAGACTAAAAGAGCTAAATATGTATACACTTGAGGAAAGGAGGAAGAGGGGGGACGTGATAGAAACCTTTAAGTACCTCAGTGGAATCAACAAAGTCCAAGAGGGTAGCATCTTTCAGAAAAAGAGACATGCAAGAACAAGGGGACAATTAAAAATGTGGGGGCAGTTCTGGGGCAATGTGAGGAAGTATTTTTTCACAGACAGGGTAGTAGATGCATGGAACAGCCTTCCTGAGGAGGTTGTGGAGTCTAAAACTGTGGAAGAATTCAAAAATACATGGTACAGACATAAGGCAATTCTTGTGGGGGTAGAAAGAAATAGGTTGTTGGTTAACTAGGATCTGCGGCTTATCCAGTAGGTAGGGAAATTGGCAGACTAGGTGGGCCAAGCGGTCCTTATCTGCCATCAAAGTATATGTTTCTATGTTTCTATGAGTTACTGATGCACCCTGAGTTTGCCACAGCTGAGGATCAGTGCACTGTGTGCCAATCTAGCAGTCGATTAAAAATTTAGTCCCAGGTGTTTACTTAAAAAAGATAGACAACTGACTATTTTGTTGTATTTTGATGTGTTTGTAGTTATCCTTTTTACATTTTATAATATAATATTTGATAGTGCACTGAAACAAAAAACTTTTCTCATTTGCTTTTGACAATGCCAGTAGAAATAATTCTTATTAATCACTTTCTCTTTAACGTAGCTGCTGATTTTTGCTTGGCATTCTATCTGTAGCTATATGCAGGGAAGGGGTAGGGGGAGAGTAGGAAGGTGGCAAGAGTGACCTTACACAAAGCGCAAAAATGAAGGTTATGAGACAAAATGTGTATTGGTTATTAGGTGTGTCATCTTAAATGTGTACTCCACGTTGCTAGTGGCTACACAAGCATACCAAACCGAGCAATGGATCACAAGACACCTAGAGACAGGATAAAGAATTACAAATTCAGCATTTGCTCCTATGACATTGGATAACAAGTTGGCAGACCGTAATTCACGATTGTGTGCTATAATGTATGATATCGTTAAAAGTGGAGATAGCTACAACTGTACCAAATCCAAGCTAGCAAGACAATGCTACCTTAAAGACAGTGCTCTATGGAGAATAAACAGAACTGGATCAGTGACTTTAGAATATACAGTACCTGTACAAAGATCTCTGGCTTCCCAGCCAAGAGTGCAGATAAAGAGGTTTCATGCCAGCTAACAAATTTAAGCATTTATTTAATAATACATTTGCTAAAAGGTATGTCCTGGGATCAGAATAGTTGGATGTTGGGTCAAATCTGATTTTCAATGCAATCAAATGGGTATGCAATGTAGGTTAACTTGTTAATGGGGTCTGCCAAGAGATAAGCCATGCAATTACTTTGAAAGAAATGTTTTGTTTGCAAACTGAACTAAATGACATCTCCTGAAACAGCAAGTAGTCTATATGCATGCATGTATGTGTTAACCTAGTGAATTCTTAAATCTTTTTTAGTGTGTAGCTGTTCTCTCTGCATTGTAGACTAAATTCTGTGGCAAGGACTCTGAACTTCTGCGAAACTGTTAGGTCAAGTACTACTACAAGGTTTAAAGTTATGCAGCACATTAATAAATAAATAATGCAGAGTCAACATTATAGTTTTGGGGGACCCAGAAAGGATACCTGCTAGGAGAACTAAATCTCTTCCACATAAATATAAGTTACATCATTTCCCTTAAACATTCAGTTTCATAGATACATAGATACATAGACAGTGTCGGCAGATAAGGGCCTATGGCCCACCCAGTCTGCCCATTTGAGCTTGTAAGTTCAGTTTGTTACATAGAAACATAGACTTTGATTGCAGATAAGGACCGCTAGGCCCATCTAGTCTGCTCATTTCCCTACCTACAGGATAGGCCGCAGATCCTATTTAACCAACAGCCTATATCTTCCTGCCCCCCACAAGAACTGCCCTATGTCTGTCCCATGCATTCTTGAATTCTCCCACAGTTTTAGACTCCACAACTTACTCAGGAAGGCTGTTCCATGCATCCACTACCCTCTCTGTGAAATAATACTTCCTCACATTGCCCTGAACCGCCCTCCTTCTATCTTTAAATTGTGTCCCTTGTTCTTGCAAGTCTCTTTTCTGAAAGATGCTACCCTCTTGGATTTTGTTGATTCCCTTGAGGTACTTGAAAGTTTCTATCATGTCCCCCTCCCTTCTTTCCTCAAGGGTATACATATTAAGCTCCTTTAGTCTCTCCTCATATGGCTTCTCTTGCAGACCCTGCACCATTTTAGTTGCCCTCCTCTGGACTGCCTCTATCCTGTCTATGTCCTTGCGGAGATGGGGTCTCAGAACTGGACGCAGTATTCCAGATGGGGTCTCACCAACTGTCTGTACAGAGGGGTAACAACTTCCTGTTTTCTGCTGCTGATGCCTCTCCCTATACATCCCAGTATACCCGAGTATACCCGTATATTGTTTTCCTAGAAGTCTGTTGCCCCTTACCCCTGACCTCCAGAATTCCTTTATGTCTGTCCCATGCATTCTTAAATCCCGTGATTGTTTCAGCCCCCACCACTTCCTCTGGCAGGGTGTTCCACTTGTCCACCACCCGTTCTGTGAAGAAATTCTTTCTCATGTTTCCTCTGAATCATCCTCCTTCCAACTTCATCCCATGCCCTCTAGTCCTGGAACATCTTTTCACTTAAAATAGTGTTTTCCTGACCCTGTTCCTCCTGTAAGATACTTGTATGTCTCTATCATATCCCCTCTCCCTCCTCTCCCTCTCTCCTCCAGGGAGTACATGTTCAGTTCCTTCAACCTGTCTTCATAGGACTTGTGATGCAATCCATGCACCATCTTTGTTGCCCTCCTCTGAACCTTCTCTACCCTGTCTATGTCCTTACGTAGGTATGGTCTCCCAGAACTGTACACTGTACTCCAGGTGGGGCCTCACTAGTGTCTTGTATAAGCGGAATTATGACCTCCCTTTTCCTGCTGGTGATGCCCTGGCTATACATCCCAGCATCCTATTTGCTTTACCTGCTGCCTTGTCACACTGCTTCCCTACCTTGGGGTCATCGAGATGATAACCCCAAGATCCTTTCCTGCTTGGTGCATGCTATATCCTCACCCCCAACTGATATATTGTGCCAGGGTTTTGTGCCCATATGCATTATCTTGCACTTCTTTGCATTAATTTCAACTGCAAACCCTAACCATTCTTCAAGTTTCTGCAGGTCCTTCTCATTCTGTCTACACCCTCTGGTGTGTCTACTCTGTTACAGAGCTTTGTGTCATCAGCGAACAGTGAAATTCTGCCTTCTAGGTCCTGTGCAATGTCACTGATGAAGATGTTGAATAGGACGGTCCCAGCACTGATCCCTGTGGTACCCACTGGTCACTCTTCCCTCTGTGGGTGACAGCCATTTACCACCACCATCTGTGTCCTGCCACCCAGCCAGTTACCTACCCACCACACTACTGTCCTGCCACACCCATATTCCCAGTTTGTGTAATAGTCTTCTATGTGGCACAGTGTCAAGGCCTTGCTGAAGTCCAGATAGGCCATGTCCACCGCCCTCCCTGAGTCCACCTCCCTAGTCACCCAGTCAAAAATTCAATGAGGTTGGTCTGACATGACCTCCCTGGTGAAACCATGCTGCCTTGGGTCCTGTAGTCCATTGACAACCAGATGTTCTACCAATCTCTCCTTCAGTAGTGCTTCCATGATCTTCCCCACTACCGAGGTGAGGCTGACTGGCCTGTAGTTCCCTGCTTCCTCTTTGTTCCCACTTTTGTATAAGGGACTACACCTGCTGTCCTCCAGTCTTTGGGTACCTCCCTGTTTCCAGTGATTGGCTAAACAGGATAGCCAGAGGTTCAGCCACCACCTCTCTTAGTTCTTTAAGGACCTGGGGTGCACCCTATCTGGCCCCATTGCTTTATCAACTCTTATTACTTCCAGTTCCTTCAGGACCCTTTCTGGTGTAAAGGGACTTGTGTCCATTTTCTGCACCATTCTCACTGTACTCCTTCAGACCCATTACCCTCCTCTTCCTCAGTAAAGACTGAGCAGAAATACCTGTTCAATATGTCAGCTTTACTGTTGTCATCCTCCACTGGCCCCATCCTCCCCTTCAGTCTCACTATCCCTCCCTTTGTCTTTCTTTTTCTTATGTACCTGTAAAGGTTTTGTCCCTCTACCCACTGATTTTGCAATGTGCTCTTCTGTCTGAGCTTTGGCTTCCCTTTGACCTCCCTGCCTCCCTTTGCTTCCCTGGTACTTCTCCTATCCCCTTCTGCCTCTGTCTTTTTGTTTGCTGAATGCAATCTTTTTGGCTTTCACTTTCTTTGCTACCTCTTTGGAAAACCATAATGGTCTCCTCTTCCTTTTCCTCTTGCTAACCTGCATAATGCATAATTCTGTTGTTCTTGTAATCCCCATTTTAAATACTGCCACTGTTCCTCAACCCTGATTCCTGTCCCATTCCCTTAATGCCTCTTTCAAGTATCTCCCCATTTTCCCAAAGTCTGCCCCCCTAAAATCCAGGATCGTGTTTTTGTGTGGTTTGGTTCTGCTCTTTCTGTGATTTCAAACCACAATGACTGAGTGGTCACTGTTCCCAGGTGCTCCCCACTGTTACCCCCATCACACTGTCCTGTTTGTGAGCACAAGGTCCAGTATTGCCTTCTGCCGAGTTGGTTCCATGATCAGTTGCTTGAGGAAGGCACCCTGAAGGGAGTCCAGGATAAATCTGCTCCTAGTTGATGCTGCTGCTGGGATGCTCCAGTCCACGTCTGGAATATTGAAGTCTCCAACCAGTACTACCTCACCTTGTCTGCCATCCTTTGGATGGCTAGCATCAACTCCCTATCTGTTTCTTCTCTCCTGTGCTGGTGGTCTATAGACCACACCTGTGAGGATGGCTGTCCCCATTTCCTTTCCAGCTTAACCCACAGTATCTCTCCCCATTTGTTCCTCCTGGATCTCTGTGGCCCTTATGTCATTTTTCACATACAGTGCCACTCCTCCTCCCTTCCTGCCTGCTCTGTCTCTTCTGAATATGTTGTAGCAGGTATGGCCATCTCCCAGTCGTGGTTATCATTACACCAGGTTTCAGTGATGGCCACAATGTCCAGGTCTGACTGCATCATGACAGCCTCCAGATCTTCCATCTTGTTGCTAAGGCTCCTGGCATTTGCACACATGGCTTTCCATGATTTGACCTTCCTAGACTGTTTCACAGTTCTACTCCAGCCCCTTCCTTGGTTGTCATTTATCCCTGGTTCTCCTTGCTGTCTGCCCTTCTGCTGAATTTTGCCTATTTTCTGCTTATCCACCTCTTGGGCACTAATCTCCATCTTTTGCACACTGCTTTGCAGAGATAGCCACTCCTCTGGTTCATTGGTTCCACTGCTAGCTGTGGGGGTGGCAAGTAGGTACCCTCCTTGCTGGCCTGCCACCCCTTTGCTAGTTTAAATGCTTGTCAATGTAGCATTTAAACTTATCATTGAGTGCTTGATTCCCTCCGGATGGATGCAGGCCGTCAGGCTTGAACAAACCTCCATCCCTCCAGGTGGGTCCCCAGTCACCAATGAATTCAAACCCTTCCTCACAGCACCAGTTCTTCAACCATGAGTTAAAGTTCTGGTGCATGCACCCTATGCTCTCCCTTGCCTCTCACAGGTAGTACTTCTGAGAAAGTGACAGAAGTAGCTGCTCTTGAAACCCTTCCCCAGTTTCCTAAACTCTTCCTGAACTTCCTTTGGCTCCCCATTTGCCAGGTCATTAGTACATCCAGCTCACCCTCCCGTCTTGCCTTCCCAGTGATCCCCAGGATCTTCCTTCCATCCCTCCATGCCGTGGCACCTGGTAGGCACCTCACCTCCCTGTCCTCCCCCTCCTGTGTCCCTAGCTGGATCCCTCTTATGATGGAGTCCCCCACCAGGATTCGCTTCCTCCTCCTCTGGGGTCCACTGCTTTCCCAGCTGAGGTCACCTCCTGGCTAACCTCCACATCCTTTCCTTCCACTTCTCTGGGTACCTCTATTTGGTTGTCCCCATTCGCCAGTGTGGCATATGAGTTCTTGAGTGGAATAGGAGCTGGGATGTGCCTCTGCCTGACCACTCTAACCCTCCCTGAGCCCACTGTCATCCAAGTGCTCCTCATTCTCGGCATCCTTTGAGGCAGTTGCATTGGACTGGGTGGTCCCTGGATAGGGTGATGGTACTCCTGACCCAGTTTACTTCTGCTCTGAGTCTGGCTACCTCCTCCCGGGTCAGAGAGATGCAAGCAGATAGGGCAGCACCTCAGTGTCCAGAAGGTCTGCCTGAATAGCTTGCCTACAGCCACTGCATTACACCACTCCCACATTATACTGCAGTTCCACTACTTGTCTGCTACTGAAGCTCTCCTAGTTCCCTTTTATTAATTTACTGTCCTAAAAATCCTGCCACTGATCCTCAGATAATTTTTTTTTACGAAAAAGAAAACAATAAATAAATAAATGAATCAAAACACTTGTCGTGCTGAGGGTGGGCTTCTTCCCTTATGCCCCTCCTACTTCACACCCTTACTATACCCTGTGTTTAGCTCCTGTCAATCAGATTTAATAGGGCATATAATTAAGAGTTGGGGAAGGGAGGAAGGGGGGCAAAATTTGCAGCAATTAAAGACAGCACAGAATTACACCACCACTATGTTTTAAATTTTCAACAGCCCAAAACAATTATAAGTAAAGACAACAAAGAAATTATAGTGTCACTAAAAGCCCTCAATCTAAGTTTCAAAGAAAATAGCAATTACCAGTTACTCTAAAGCACTGAATTGAATATGTTTCCTTCCTTCCTCTTCTGGCTTCTTCTGAGAAAATGAACTCTACTTGCTACTAACTCTGACTAAGCCTCACTCTCCAGTTATCACGTAGCTGAGGTCAGAGGCCAGACTGATTAACACCCTTCACCCAACTACAGGGCAGTCAGACAAGCCAAGATAAAATTTGCAGCAATTAAAGACAGCACAGAATTACACCACTACTATGTTTTAAATTTTCAACAGCCCAAAAACAATTATAAGTAAAGACAACAAAGAAATTATAGTGTCACTAAAAGCCCTCAATCTAAGTTTAAAAGAAAATTAGCAATTACCAGTTACTCTAAAGCACTGAATTGAATATGTTTCCTTCCTTCCCCTTCTGGCTTCTTCTGAGAGCTGTTCTGGTTCTCTGTATTTATCTAAATCTATTGAGATCTTAGTGTCAATGTATGAAACATTAACAGCTACTGGCAGGTACCCCAAAAAAAAAAACTGCTGGTAGATAATGCACAAATGAATAATAGTTCCCAAAAGGGGAACATGAAGTAGCCTAGCCATGGAACACCCAAGGCTTCGCTCCTCCAAGAACACTTACTAGAGGCCCCTACACAGTCACAGTTGGGGGTGGTGGATTTTGGGGGGGACACAGATTCTCCCCATACTGCCACCCCCAAAAACTGCCATACCTTAAAAATATAAAACATTAAGCATCTGCAGTCAGTGTGATTATTTCCTTTTATGTTTGCTAGTGTGCATGTGCGTACAGCAAACATTTTGTTATGATGAACCATATTTCAGAAGTGTGTTACTTTCGTGTCCAGTGCAGCTCAATCTGCATTTGGCTTGGTGGTGATAGAGCAATTACCAGGCAAGCTGATCATGACACTGCTCACTGTCTGCTGGGTGGAAATTTTGTGTAATTGAAAGGACCAAAGCACTCCTATGAGAGAGCACTCCAACCCTTTCATTTGCATGATGCCTTCTGGCAAGCAGCTGACATTCTGTTGTCTCCTCTCTCCTCCACTACCAGTGGCCCACTGAATTATTAGTGAATGACCAGACGGTTGTACAAGTAGGCGCTCATTCACTTACAGGTCATTAAACTGTGGATAGAATAAATTCTGCAGTTTCTATGCATTTTTCCGCAGTTCACAAAAAAAGTCCTCAGAACTCAATGAAAATCCATGGAAAATCCCAGTTTCGCCAATGGTGAAAGTTCCGCAATTTCTGCAAAATTTCTGAAATTTCGCAGAACTTCTGCAGTAGCAGAATTCACAACTTTCATCCACCCCTATTCAGAACTACTTTGCTTTGCTTTGCAGTTCTGGAATGCAAAGATGTCTCAAGGTGACACTCTTGATTAGTCAAGAGACATCCTGGAAACATCATTTACCTACAGACTGCTTTCCAACCCCCATCTCCATAAACAGAGCCATGCAAGGGGCTTTTGAGGCTTCACCAACAAAGTTGTTCTCCAAAAAAAATTGTTAACTTCAACAGAACGTATACTACTGTATATGGTGCTGAGGGATACATAGAAAATAGTTAAGAGCACCTTATGGATTAAAAATTGTCTTCTGCCTTGCATGTGTTCAAATCAGAAAGAATATGAGTGAAAGTGATCGGCTCAGCTGATTTATTCACTTTCACTCAGACTCTAAATGCATCCCATCTCAGCTGACAAATATCACAAGTGGTGCGGGCCCCCAAAAAAAAAATTACTCAGACAAAATATCAAGAAAAGTCAAGGTGTTGGTCAAGTCAAACCCCATGATACCTAAAGGAGGTAACAAGGAGGTAACATCCTCTAGCAAAGCTCCATTCAGGGTATGGAAGGTACAGTTCCCCAACAGCAGGAAATACTGTGTGTGTGTGTGTGTGTGTGTGTGTGTGTGTGTGTGTGTGTGTGTGTGTGTGTCTACATGTATGACTTCATGGGTTGGTATGGGACATAAGGCTATATAGAAAACAGTTAAGAGAGCCTCACTGATTAAAAATAATCTTACTGTCTTGCATGTGTTCAAGTTCAGAAGAGTATGAGTGAAAGTGATTCACTTAGCTGATTTATTCTCTTTCACTCAAGCTCTACATGCATCCCCTCTCAGTTCAAATATCACAAGCACTGCAGGACTTCACTCTCCCCAGAGAAAAAAATATATTATCTTTGAGATATCATATCAACACAAGCAGAACTTAGAATACTAAGGAATTTTTCATTTCATTAAATTCTACTAGAATAGACTACTGAATAATGCATTCTTGTAGTTGCAGTCAGGCACTTATTGTGGGGGATCTGTCACCCAGTTGAAATGTTCAATATTTATGCCTGAACTTATGACCATCTGGCCTTTATCACACTTGTCAAGCAGGAATTTACTAGCAAGATGGGATGGAGTTGTGGGGGAGGAGCAATCAAAGCTTAATTAGTTATGTAAACGTTGTCTACTTTAGGCTATGTTATCTTTCTGTAGCAATTTTGCAAAGGCAGGTACTATACCAGATGCATCCTGGGGATTCTGGGGATGGGGGGACATTTCATGACATATGGGAGAAACCTGCCTGATCAGCAGAAGTAGACCTGCAGGGGGACAGCAAGGGTACGAGAGTCGAGGAACTTGAGGGAGTGCAAGGAAGACGGAGGGTGGGAGAGAGAGGTGGAGAGGTGGGGAAGGGGGAACCAAACCAAAATTTAGCTATGAAGCTGGTGCAGTGAGTGAGGCATCTGTCCTCAAGGGAGAGAAAGGAGAGAGATTGATATAAGGTGCAGTGGTGGGTTCAAGGGAGGGCAGTCAAGGGCGAAGTGTCAGAAAGAATGGAAGAGATGGTCCAGTCTGGCTAGGGAAGTTTTGGAGGCAGCACTGTAGACCACAGCACTGTAGTCAAAGATAGGGAGGATCATTTTCTGGACAAGTGCATGGCAGGCCAGCAAAGGGATACAGCCACGATTCCTCTACAAGGCACTGAGTTTGGGGTGAAGCTTTTTCTGGATATCATCTGCATGTCCAGAAAAGTCAAGGTGTTGAGCAAGCCAAGCCCTATAATTCCTAGAGAAGGTAACATATTCTAGAAAATCTCTGTCTAGGGTATGGAAGGTGGGGAGAAAGGGAAGCCTACAGAGTCTCTGCCTTGTGCTGAAGGTCAAAGAGACTGTCTTCTTGGCATTCAGGAACAATTGATTTGACCATAGCCAGAGCTGGACCTTATTGAAGTTATGCTGAAGTCTGGAAGCCACATCAGAAGTGGAGGGGCAGAGGTATACAGTACTGTAAATGAGAGCCCTTAACATGAGATTGGACTCAGTAAAATACAAACTTTAAAGTTGGCATAATGAAGGTTTTCTCAAATAAATTAACTCTTCTGTTGCCTGCACTAGTACCCCATTGCCACCCACCCAGCTACCACAGACATGGTGATTGCTATCATGAACTGATGAGGTACTTGGGTAGTGGAAGGTGGTGATGTTGACTGAATTTTCACCCCCACACCAGCTGCTGCTGATCATTTTCCCTGCCTAGTCATTGCAAATTTGTCCAACTTTAAAGCTCCAATGCTGACATCTTCACTTGAGATCACAATGCACAGATCGGCTGCATATTCTGTTAGTCATAGTTCCTGTCTCTTTTCAGTACTAAAGACAAGTTAAGGACTGCTTTATCCTCTAAAATTGGGACATGGCCTCTGAACATAACGTAAAAGTTTACTAGTTACCATGGTAAAGTACGACCAAGTGTGACTTCTGGACTAAAAATGTCAGTTTATCTTGTGGGGAGGGGGAGACAGTGGACCCAGGCTCTTGCATTGACTTTATTGAGTGTTCCATTGCCTGTGTCACAGAACTAGAAAGAACACAAGTTCAAGTTCTGTGCAAGAGAAATGTTCACACGTATCATTACACTTCCTTAACTTTCTGGATAAGCTTGTGATGTGCCATAAAGAAGACATGCTCTCCCATCATGACTTTCATATGCCTTGTTGTTGGTGGTGTGCTATAGTCCTGCTTCATCCCCAGGGCTCAGTTCATCGAACAACCTACTGTTGCAAAGTGAGGTGCATCAGGGACAATGCGCCTGACTTTACAAAAAATGGGGTCCCAGCACCAAAGTCCCCGGGTTTGTCATAAGCCAACAGCTGTGCTGAAGATATGGCACACCAGAGGTTAATGCTGCAAGCTGTGGGATGGGCTTGCAGCAGCAGTGGCTAACGATGGTGAACTGCCGGCCAGTTGCATTGGTGGCTGGCAGGTTGTCCTGGGCATGCCGTGGCTCACATGGGGGTGCAATGGGTAAGTCTGGGGGGGATGGCAATTGGCCCCAATTGGGTCAATGCACTGGCAGTGCGAGTCCATGTGGTGGGGCAATGAAGCAGCACCACCCTGGGATGGGGGAGTGGGCTTGTACCTGCCATGGACTATGAGCTGCTCCAGCAGTGGTCTGGCAGTTGTCAGGGGATGAAGGAGCACCTTCCCAAGGGGAGCGCAAGGTCAAACCCCACCCAGTGAGGGCTCCAGCAGTGGTGCACAGCATGTCTGACCAACTCTGGACTGGACTAATGGCAGGATCTGTGTGCCCATTGGGTGTGGGGCATGCAAAATCCCATATTAGGGGATATTGCAATGCTGCCCCAGTGCAAAACCTCATCCATGATGTAGTTGAAGTAGTAGTAAAAACTTTTATTTTTTTAACAGGATATAAATGACAAATTCATTTACAACACCATTAGGGCAGTGCCCTATTTTGCAAGGTGCTGCTGTATGTTCCACAATAAAATTTACAAATCTCATTATAATAAATCTAAAAAACAGACATACATCATTTGTACATGAGTTGGACATAAGTTAACAAACCCATTCTATACAGCACAGAATTTACAAAAAGGACATGTATTCAATCAAAGCAAGTACAACGTATGGACAACTCATGTTTCAATGCAGTGGAAAGTGATTTTATGGTGCTATTTGCATATTTCATTTGAATATTTAGGTTGTTCCATATTTTAGTTGCAGCAAAAGAAAAGGTCATCTCCCCAATCTTGTTTTTAAGCATCTCTATTTTGTAGTCTATCATCTTTACATTTTTCCATAAGTCGTGTTTATGCTGTACTTTTTGCATTTTCTCATACAAGTATATAGGTTTCATGGTTTCCTTTACTTGTTTAAACATTTTAACCCATATTATTTTCTGTTTACTCTGTAGAGTAAGCCAGCCTAATTTTACATACAAAACACAGTGGGCAGGATTCACAAAAGAGATGCACCAGGCACAATTGAGATGCGACATCGCAAACAAAAAAATGCACCAAGAAGTGATTCACACACAGGGTGGATGCCCCAGCACATCCGAGATGCGGCGCGCCAAACCAGATGTGCTGCAGGCACATCATAATGCTATGTGGTGCAGATAGAAGAGGCAGACACATGCATACACAGCACACAGTGATTCACAGTGCAAAAAGATGGTTTTAATGAGAGAGCAAACCCAGCGCAAAAACCAAATGCTCCATGAAAAGATAAGTATAAAAGAAGCAGACTTAAGTGCAAGTCACCAGCAGGTCAGCAGCAGAACAGCAGCACCTGCACACTGGCAGGGAGAGGGGGAGAAAGTGAGAGAGAGAGACAGAGAGCACACCACCACCAGCATCATGGATTTTATTTTATTTTATTTATTTGGATATTCGGAATTGCAATCCTTTGAGTCTGAGACTTCTTTTCAAAGGCTCCACGTCAGGCTAAAAGGAGAATAGACATGACAGACAGTAAGTAAAACATGGTACAATTTGTATAACAGAGAGCATACAATAGATACAATATTTAATATATGGAGAACAAAATACACATTTTGGTGCAAAATTTTAGAACAATTCATTGCTGAGACATTGTGGATAGAGGGCAAGGACTGGACAATTGGGACAGGTGCCATGGACATTGTAAGTATACAATTGAGAGATAACAAGGAGAGGTGGGAGGGAAGGAAAGATCCTATTTCAAGGTCTATCAGGTAGCTCAGAGGTAACATATGGGTTTAATGGTGACAGGGGATATAAAAAGGAGGGAGTAGTGGTAGGAAGAGAGCTGGACAAGAGTCATTGTCAGAATTTGGAGGTGAGAGAGAAGAGGGGGCAGCAGTAGGAAGAGAGCTGGATGGGGTACATTTCAATAGTTGGGAGATAGGACTGGCAGGGCAAAGTCCATTGTCAGATTGTAGAGGAGTTAGGGGCAGTTACAGGAGCATGTGGAGAGAAGGTGGGAGCATAGGAGGGATTTAAAAAGGCCCAGTTTAGGTTCCTCGGTAATGTGAGAGGGGAGGGAGTTGAGCCATGCAGGGGAACGGTAGGCAAAACAGCATTGGCCAAGTGAGACTTTATATCATGGCACCAGGTGGGTTGGTTTGAGGGAGCTCCTGGTTGTCCTTGTAAGTGGGGTAGGTTGCAGGAGTGAGGAGAGACTGGGAGCAGTGAGTCCAGAGGAGATGTTTTTGGCCAAGAGACATGTGTGGTATTGTAGCCTACCATTGAAGTCCAGCCAGTTTGTTTAGCTATAGAGGGAGCAGGTGTGGGTGGTACTAGGGCAACCCAGTGAGAGGTGGCAGGCTTTGTTAAGTGATATTTTAACTCTTTGAAGGGCAGTGTTGTCAGCTGCCCCATAAATGACAATACCATAGTCAAGTATTGAGAGGACAGAGGAGGAGATGATGAGTTGGAGGGCTTCTGGGGAGGCAGTGCCAATGCTGATATAGGAGGCTGATACAAGAGTTGAGATTGGAACAGAGGTGGTGTATGTGGTCATGGAAAGTGAGCTCTGGGTCAAGGGTGATGCCCAGGTATTTGAATGAGTGGACTTGCTCAAGGGGCAGTGAGACAGAAGTGTTGACATATAAGAGGGTGTGTTTGAGCCTGTTTTGGCGATGGGCAAACAGCGTGACCTTAGACTTTTTCTGGTTGAGCACAAGTTTATGTTCAGTGAACCAAGACAGCCTCAGTAAAGGAGGTTTGGAGGGAGAGTTCCAACTGGGAAGGGTGGGAATGGGATGCATAGAGGACGGCATCATCCACATATAATAGAATTTTACCGGAGCAGGCTTTTGGGAGAGAGTTGAGGTAGAGACTGAAAAGGAGGGGACCTTATATGGAGCCTTGTGGTACTCCAGAGAGAACTGGAAGTGGTTTCAAGAGGGTGGAGTGGATTTTCACCTTCTGGGTATGGTTTGATAGATAATCAGCAAACCAGGCTTTGGAATCATGAGACAGACCAAGTTGTGAGAGTGCAGAGAGAAGAAGTGGGTAGTTTATGGAGTCAAAAGCCTTGGATAGGTCAAGGAACACAGCACCAGCCAACTTGCCATTGTCAAGGGCAGAATGTATAAAGCTGGAGAATTCAAGGAGGGTGGTGGTTGTACTGTGGTCCTTTATAAAGTCATGATGTTCAGAGGTCAGTAGGTTGTATTTAGAGACGTACTCAGTAATCTGGTTGGCCATGATGTGCTCAAGAGCCTCTTGAAGGTTTTGTGGTGAGCAAGTACATTACTATTGTCACCTTGGTCTCCACCAAGATGGCATGACCATGTGCAGTGGGTGCCTGAATTTCTTCATGGCACAGCTCACAGAGCTGCCTCAGAATGGCCCTGTTCAGGCAGTATCGGCCTACTGTCTCCACATCCATCAGCTGCTCGAATGACAGCCTGGCACGATACTGCCATGGATGCAGCACCATTTGCCATGGTTGGTGTACTAATGAAGATGAGGAGACAGAGAGGCGGAAGGCACCGTAGGTGGCCTGCCCCACGGCAATATCGTGCCAGGCTGTCACTCAAGCAGCTGATGGATATGGAGACAGTAGGCCGATACCACCTAAACAGGGCCATTCTGAGGCAGCTCTGTGAGCTGTGCCATGAAGAAATGCAGGCCCCCACCGCACTTGGTCATGCCATATCACTGGAGACCAAGGTGATAACAGTAATGTGCTTGCTCACCACGGGAAACTTCCAGAGGTCTACTGGGGACACCACTGGCATATAACAGGCCTCCATCTCCCACCTCCTCACACAGTTCCTCACCGTACTGCTACTGCATGTTCAGAATACATCCATTTTCCCAGCATGCAAGTGGAGCGGACAGAAGCCATGTAGGGGTTCTACAGGATGGCACGCTTGCCGGGTGTCATAGGGGCCATTGACTGCACCCATGTGGCAATCAGTGCACCACCTGGCAAGGAAGCCAATGACTACATCAACCACAAGGGATTCCACTCAGTGAACTGCCATCAGCAATGTCTGCACCACACACCCTGGGACCACGCACGATGCCTTCATCTTTTTTTCTCCCCCCAATTATTTAACCAGGAAAGACACATTAAGCTGAAAGCTGTTTACAGGTGCAACCTGGGAGCACAGGGAAGTTAGGTGACTTGTTCAGGGTCACACAGTATGCAAGTTTGGGCTGTGGGATTCAAACCCAGGTCTCTAGATTTGCAGCTTAGAGCCTTTAACCACTGCACTATACTTCATTTGGCAGCAGTCGACTGTCTGCCAGAGGTTCCAGGCAGGGGACATACCAAGTGGCCATCTATTAGGTGGCTGGGACATGGAAACAGCAGCACGACAGGGCAACACTGTCAGGACAGAAGGGTGCGTGTGTGTGTGGAGAGCAACATGCACAATGTGCTTTAGGTGCAGGTGCTGTGGGACAGTGGAGGTGTGCAAGGGGACACAGGCAGACACCCACAGGAACAGGGAGGCACACAAGCAATGCACTGCATGTGTGGGGCAGTTCCATGGGGGTGCACATGTGGCAGGGACATGCAGAACACAAGCAGACAGCAGACAGCAACAACCGCTGGTGTAGGGTTATAGGAATGCAGGGAAGGGACAGGCACAGGCAGTGGTAGAGGCCTTGCGTGCACACACCTGTGTGGACTGGAGCAGGGACAGGGGGCATGCCACACATGGGACCAATGTACTAATGGCCACCCATTCCCCCCCATAGTTGATGCTGCATACCCACTGAATCCTTGGCTCCTCACATGCATCCTATGACCTGGAACAGAGGTGAAGGAGTGGTACAACGAGGCACACATCACTATGCGCACCTTCATAGAGCACTTCTTCGGCATGTTGAAGATGCATTTCTGGTGTCTGTGTTGGTTGTGTGGTGCCCTACAGTATAGCCCTGAGAAGGTCTATGGCATATTCCTGGCCTGTTGTATGCTACACTACATGACCGTAGACTGTGGAATACCTGTCGAGGCCAGTGAGGGTGATAGTTTTGGGGAGGAGGAGGAGGAGGAGGTGGGGGAGAAGAAGCACCACCACAGGGTCACAACACTGGGGCAGAAATGGGCTATTGGGACCCATGGCTGGCAGCACAGGCCAGGCAGTACCACAGCAGGCTGGTGGAGGAGAATTTTCAGAATTGCAGGTGAGTATCAGAGTTACGTATCTGGGAGGTGCACTATGGTGAGAACAGGAAGTCACAGAGCCATGCAGTACAAGACTGACATAGGACAGTACATGGACAGGCTCACACAGGCATGTGTGCGTGCACACGCACGCACACTCACGCACACACACACACATACACACAGCCTGCAACACAAATATACGACCATGACAGTGCCAGGGATGGTATGGATCAGTACACACTGCGACAGGCACACAGGCATGGCAGACACTGGACCGCACTCATCATGCCCATACCACATGGCACAATAGTGGTACACACAGACACACAGGTGACACTGCACATGGATCCCATGGTGGTGGTGCACTGAGGCAGGTGCCTGCCACACACGCCACCCCAGGCAACATCAGCTAGGCATGTGGGACACAGAGGTGGTATGGGCCACTGCCGATAGAATGGGGACCAGGACATTACAAGGCGGACCCTCAGCTGCCACAGACACATGGGTGGTCTCTACCATGACAGGTGGATGTAGCCATTGCATCACCAGCCACAGGGGGTGTAGCCAAAAACCCTGCAGGGGTACCTCAATGAGACCGTGAATGGGTGCTCATTGGTGTGGTGGCCCCATGGGCCACATCTGGGCTGGGGATGCTGGGCATTGCACCATGTGGTGACAGCGTCAGCAGCAGATGGTCCACCTGATACCACTGCCGGGGTGTGCAGAAGGTGCTCCTGGGTGTCTGACTGGATGCCTTATGTCCACGGCGTGCAACTGCAGCAGCTACCACCTCCACAGCAGCGGCAATCTGCTCCAATGCTGTAGTCTTGTCCACCTGCAGGAGGCGTGCCTCGGTCAACATCTGGGCACACCATACAACTACAGATTCATGCTCCAGGACCATCACTGTCCTGTGGCTCCTGAACTCCACACGGAGGGCCACCTGCCCCTCCACAGTGTCACACAGGAGGTGGACATAACTCTTCATGTCATTGGCAGGTGAAGAGTCACAGTGGTGTCGCCAATGAGCGAGGGGTGAGACAGCCTCCCCCGGGGCATCCACAGGTGGTGGTTGTGCCACTGCAGGCTGTGACATGTGTGGGCCTTGGCCATGCTCAGCCACTGCATGTCCATGGCCAGTGATATCTCGCTCCAACAGTGCATGAGTGTGCCCCACAGCACCCTGACTGGATGCCCCTGATGGCCCTGCCACTGCACCTGGTCCAAGCGCAGGGTGAACAGCACCCATTGATGTGGGCTGCTGTGTGGCCACTGCAACTGTGCCATGTACAGCTGGGCCATCAGTGACGTCCGGGGCCACCTGCATAGGTCCGTGTGTGCTGCATGTCCCACTGTCGGCCATGTCCCCCTCAATCTGTGTGGCATCATCATCCAAGGTGGCATCACTGTATGTCCCCTGCATACCAGTGGCAAGCATGAGGAGGGCATTGGTGATGTCCACCACATCTGTGTGGTCATCGTCAGCTAACTCAATCAGACACCCTAGTCATGTGTCATCATTGCCGGCAACCATGCCAGTGATGGCCGAGGGGTCTGATTGGCCCGTCACCCCTGGGGCTGTGTCCGGTGGGCCCATTGTGGTGGACTGTCCAGGGATGGCACAGTCCACTATGGTGACAACAGCCCTGTGTGACAGGCCTGCATCATTGCCCGCTGGGGCATCCTGTGCACCCATGAGGCATAATTGAGCTGTGTAAAGAAGATGAGAGAATATGGTTAGTGCACTAGAAAAATCAGTGACATACAAACATGCAGACAGGTAGACATGTACAGAGTGGCAGAGTGTAGTGCCATAGGTGTACATGCCGGTCCACAGCATGGCTGTGCTATGCTCACCACGCCACACCAGCCATGTGCATGCTATGACCTGTGCTGTGTGGTGACAGGCCATGGCCACATGGCACCATGTGTGGCATTGGCAGCACAGACACACCCAACCATGTGTGCCACCTAGTGGCATGACTGGCAGTGGCATCTAACATGCACCACCATGGGCATGGGTGGTGCAGCCAAGTGTAGCATGGCATGGGACATCCATTTATAGCCACCATTGCCCCTGGGTACATAGTTGCACTGCACAGCACACCGGGAAAGGCATGGCAGCCAGGGTACACACGTCACCAGCCACGGGTTGTATCCAGGGCTAATTACAGTGCTGCAATGGGTTGTCACCAGTCTGGAACCCCCTGCTTGGGATGTCCTGCACTGTGGCCCTGGCAATGGATGCCACAAGTAGCTCTTCACTGGGGCTCAGGTGGACATCTGCCTGTGGGCCACCCCTGTTCTGCTGCAGGGAGGCCTCGATGTGGGCCACCTTCTCCTAAGCCATTAATTTCCCATCATTCAAGTGCTTCCAGCACTCCATGGGGTCCCATTGAATGCCCCCATGGTGCTGACATGGCGGGCCACCACCTCCAAACCCTCCTCATGTGCAGTATGGCTGCCACCCCTGCCAGTTAGGATATCATGCCTTTGGTAGTATGCCTCAATGAGGGCCTGCTCCTCATAGAAATATAGAAACATAGAAACATAGAATTTGACGGCAGATAAGGACCGCTTGTCCCACCCAGTCTGCCCATTTCCCTACCTACTGGATAAGCTGCAGATCCTAGTTAACCAGCAGCCTACTTCTTCCTACCCCAACCCCCTAGAATGGCCTTATGACTGTCCCATGCATGCTTGAATTCCACCACTGTTTTTGACTCCACAACCTCCTCCGGAAGGCCGTTCCATGCATCTACAACCCTCTCTGTGAAAAAATACTTCCTTAAATTACTTCTGAGCCCGCCCCCCCTTCTATCTTCAGATTGTGCCCTCTTGTTCTTGTACGCCTCTTTTTTTGAAGATGCTAGCCTCTTGGACTTTGTAGATTCCCTTGAGGTACTTGAACGTTTCTATCATGTCCCCCCTCTCCCTCCTTTCCTCGAGGCTATACATATTAAGCTCCTTTAGTTTCTCTTCATATGTCTTCCGGTGCAGACCCTGAACCATTTTAGTTGCCCTCCTCTGGACAGCTTCCATCCTGTCTATGTCTTTCTTGGGAGATTGGGTCTCCAGAACTGCATGCAGTACTCAGATGGGGTCTGACCAGCTGTCAGTACAGAGGATAATAACTTCCTGTTTTCTACTGGTGATGCCTCTCCTATGCATCCCAGTATTCTCCACTCTCCTGCTGCCCTCTCACATTGCTTGCCCACCTTTAGGTCATCTGATATGACTCACCCCAGGTCCTTTCCATTTCTGTTGTTGTTAGTATCTCACCCCCATTGTGTACTCTTCCCTGGGTTTTGTTTCCCAGGTGCATTACCTTGCACTTCTTAGCATTGAATCTAAGCTGCCATACATTTGACCATTCCTCTAACCTTGCAAGTCCCTTCTCATCCTTTCCACCCCACCTTGTGCATCAACTCTGTTGCAGATCTTTGTGTCATCTGCAAAGAGACATACTTTTCCTTCCAGTCCCTCTGCAATGTTGCTTATAAAGACATTGAAGAGGACCGGTCCTAATACTGAACCCTGTGGTACCCCACTAGTAACCCCCCTTTCTTCTGAGTGGACTCCATTTACTATTACTCTCTGTGTTCTATTCTCCAGCCAATTCTTTATCCAGGCTGTCATCTTGGGACCCACTCCCAGGCTGGCTAACTTATATATTAATCTTTTGTGTGGGACTGTGTCAAATGCCTTGCTAAAGTCTAGGTAGGCCATGTCCACAGCCCCTCCCTGATCTACTACTTTGGTCACCCAGTCAAAGAAATCTAACAGATTTGTCTGGCATGACCTTCCCGCTGTGAATCCATGCTGCCTAGGGTCCTGTGCCCCTCTGGTCTCTAGATACTCGACAATTCTTTCCTTCAGAAGTGATTCCATAATTTTCCCTATCACTGAGGTTAAACTAACAGGTCTGTAGTTTCCTGCTTCTGCCTTGCTCCCACTTTTGTGAAGGGGAATCACATCTGCCCTCCTCCAGTCCTCATCCTTGGTGAAGTTGGCCACTGTCTGCTGGTGGCAGCATTGCTTCCTGACATCATGATTTCTGTGAAGAGAGTACAGACAGACAGGCATTAACCATGCTCCAGTAGATTCCCGTGTGGCCATTCCTGATGGACAGTGGTTGTGGTAGCACACACCTGCACCTGTCAGCCAGGTCCTGTAGGCTGTGCAGATGTGTGTGCATGTTGCCCCATAGCGGTTGTGACTGCATCCAGCATGTACAGTGCACATGCCATGGACATCTGCAAGGCCATGGCCATGCCACCTGTGCTGTATGTCCAGCTACAAATACAGCTGTCAGTACAACACACGCACTATGCACATCACGCTGTTGGTGCAGGCACATCGGCCGTCATGTCCACCCCCCCAATGGTGCTGCCTGTGGGGCAGTGTATAGGATTCCATGTTGTCCACCAGGCATCCCTGCACATGGCATGCCGATGATGGGATGTGCACAGCCAGGTCTAGCATGTGGCATAGCCACTGTGCAACTGGGCATGTACACAAACGTTTGTGGGTAACATAAATTCCTGTAGCAGTCTACTATGTGCCCCACCCCTGGGATGTGCCTGGGTGTAGGAAAAGGTCTACAACAGCACATACCCACTCCACAGTACCTGCAGTATTACATGTAGTACTAGCTGTGTACTCACCCTCAAGGCTGTGATTCCTCTCAGTCACCTAGTCTCATTGTGGGATGAGCTGAAAACATTTATGGCTCAGAGCATACAAATTAGGTCTGGGGCAGTGCTAATGAGATGCTGAACAGCTAAGATGCCCCTGCATATGATACGATGCTGATTTGGGCATATTGGCTGTGAACTGCATAATTGCCCTCAGCTCCTCTCGATTAGCATGGTGCATCTACTGGGTTGGGTGCATCTGTACATGGTGCATGCCCTGCGCATGAGCGTTGTGTTCACCACATCTTCCTGGATAGGGCGCATTTGTCTTGGTGCATGTGCTGTGTGTTGTACCCATGGCTCATCTTTGCAAGTGCATGACTGTACTGTCGATCGCAATGCAGACATGCTGATGGTTCCTGTTAAGCGGTGCAGCCTGTCCGCACATTGCACGACCACCTGCACGGTGCCCCTTGTGCTGGTTGCTGGTGTTGTACATGGATCGCACATTATGTACCAGTACACGATGGTGTGCTACCACGCATCATGGCACTGTGTGTAATTGCGCTTGCCACATGTAACATGGCATCCATGTCCTCATCACGTATGTCTGACCCGGTCATGACCCATGACCCGCATTCCCACCTTAGTGGTGCTCATTGTGCTTATGCCAATGGGAGCTTAATGGACCAATCGCGATTCACGCCACTGTGCACAGTGTGCTGCATGTAGGAAGCCGGTGCATGTGGTGCCATTTTGGTTTTACACTGCACATCCTGTTATTACACCACTGGGCTGCTACTGCATTTGAGATGTCAAGGGCGGTGAGGACTGGGCCTAGGGCCATGAACTAGTCCCGACTGGAGCTGCTTCACCTGGTGGCACTGGTGATGTCTGTGGAGGGGCAGCTGTTTGGCCATGAGGACCTGCATGTGCCCAGGTCACAGGTGTGAACTACCATTGTCTGGAGGCTGATACAGTGCACAAGGATTCCTCACACTGGTGAACAGTACAGGCAACGGTATGGTGACCTTGGTCGGAGGGACAGCTACTGTCTTCAGCAACTGTGCAGCCATGCACACAGGGGTGCACTGCCATGGCTAGGTAGGTTGCACATGTAGGTGTGCATTGCAGGTGCATGCGGGGTGGGGCTGGGCCACATCACATCACACCCATACGGGTACACCACACCGTGCACACATGGCTGTGGCTGCACCTGTCCTGCATGTGACATAGGGTGCGCACTGCTGTGTGTGGGTCAGGTACACTGTATCGCACGTGGGGCAGGACCACCGTGTGCATTGCCTGGCCATGGGAGGGCACTCTAGGGATTCGGGAACAGCAGCTGTAAGCTGCTGTAGTCTGCATGGATAGACACTGGTGTTGCACCATAAGGGCACACCTACTCTGCATGCTCACACTGGTGTTGGGGTGGGGTATGTGCACTGTGCCTACTCATGGTGGTATCTGTCTGTTGTGTCTTGCAGGGCTGGAGGTCAGGTGGTGGGCCATGGTGGCCACTGAGGAGAGACACCAGGGAGCTGCGGGGGCTCGATGAGGTGTCCGTCTGGGAGCAGGTATGTGGTGCACGTCTGTGTGCTTTGCCTCTCTGGTGGCGTGGGCTCCTGCTTGGAGGGGGTTATGTGCATGCCATGGTCCTTAGTATGTGCTCTCTCTGTCCTTGATGTAGGTCCCCAGGATCGCCATGCAGTGACTAGAGGTGGTGGAGCCATGGACTGTGGTGGAGATCTGGACCACAGGATCACTTGGGTCATCCAGTAGTCACTCTGGCCCATTCAGAGGACAATTGAGCACCTATGTCATGCTGACAGGGCCCTCCTCTGGCTTTTTCTGGCACATGGCTGTCTATGGTTGGGGTGTGGAGGTGCGCGGCCATGCTTGTAGCCCACATCCTTGTGCAGGCATGTCCCTGCTGTATGTAGCCCACTGTTACCCATCCCCTCCATTCCTCTGTTGTTCCTGCAGCCACCCCCTTCTGCACTCATGTTGCTGTACATAGTCCCTCACTCCCCTTCCCTTTTGATTGCACTATGTACATAGTTTGTGGATTTGCTGTTGTTTATATTGTTGTTTTTTTTCTGTTTCTGTTAATATACCTATTTTTGCACTCTGCTGTGGTGTCTGTGGTCATTCACTGTTCCACATTCCTGGGTATGTGTATTGTCAAGGGCTCTTCCATCTATGCTTCCTGCCATGGCACTGTGTGCCCATGGTGTTGTATGGTCTCCTTCCCCCCCTTCTGAGCCCCCCCCTCTTTGCAGCCCCACAGCTGCCTGTGGTATGTGCGTGGGCCTCTGTCCTGCTGCTCATGTCCCTGCCCCTGGTCTCTGTGTCTACACTGCTTGTGGCCTGCTTGCATTGCACTGCTGCATGATTGCTCTGTGGATCTGTGTGCAGTCTCCTGTGTTTGGGGCTGTGGCCTGGCTGCATGGCACTGTGGTAGCATGGAGTGCTGGCCATTGTTCAGGAAGGTGTCACCCTGTGCCCCCCCCCAGCCACAGTCATGACCACCTGTGTGGTTGGCCATATCCAGTGCCCTCCACCTTGCTATTTGAACCTGCACACTGTTGTGTGTCACCATGCCTGCTACGGTGTGCCTGCCCTGGACTTGTGTTGGTTGTGGCATGGCACTCTGTGTGGTGTTCTCAGGTCCCTGTCATGGTTCTGTGCATGTTGTGGCCACTTGTGTGCCCTTGGCCTCTCTGGTATGTCCCATTAGTCATGTGTTCCTCTCTCCTTTGTCCCACTTCTTTGTCCCCTGTTGCTCCAACATGCCTTGCTGTGTATTCACTATGTTGCTCTGCTGTGTGGATCTGTGCATCCTGCTTGTGCTGGTGCATTTCTACTTGCACCCTGCCCTTTCTGTGCAATTCACAGAGGGGTTGCGCATGGAGCATCCTTTCGTGCATCCCTCTGTGGGTAGTTCTGTGTTTGGTGGGTGCATCTTCTTTGCACCTGGTGCATCTCTTTTGTGAGACCTGCCCAGTGATGGGTCAATTTACTTGCTTGCAGGACAAACATGTTTTTTTATTTTAGACTTTGGTGACCGGTTAAGGCTCACTAGGCACAAGTGCCTGTTTCCAGGGGTGACCTGGGAGGTTAAGTGACTTGCCCAGATTCACACAGTATGCAAGTGGAGGTTGTGAGAATCAAACTCAGCTCTGGACTGCTGGATGTATCAAGTTTGTTCACACCTCATTCCTCTAACCTCTAGGCTATACTGCCAGTCCAGCTCTGGCAATCTATTGTACATTACTTCAGCCTTTTTTAATACAGTCTTATTTGCAAAGCCATATATATTCACCCCATAGTTCAACATAGGGACTATCATTTGATTCACTATAGATTTCCTCATTTTATTATTTATGCAGTGGCCTGTTCTTCTGAATGCGCCCAATTGCTATTTAATTTTTTTTACTTTGTCATTTATATGAAATTCAAATGTTAATTTCTGATCTATCCAGAAACCTAGATATTTGTATTCAGATACTTGTTCTAATATTGTTTTATTCTTAGTTATTATGTCTAAAGACTGTATGTTACTGCTTCTTTTGGGATGAGAAAAAAGCATGAGTTTGGATTTGCCACTATTTTAAATCAGATTAGATTCCTCAAACCATTTTTGAATGTTCTAAAAATCTATCTGTAAATCTTTCTGAATTTTACCTAAGTCTGTACCTCTAGTTAGAAGTACAGTGTCATCTGCATAGAGATGTATAGCTGATGTAGTCACTGACGTTGTTACTGCATTTGTGTATATTAAAAACAAAAGGGGGCCCAGGATCAATCCCTGGGGCACCTCTCTTGTTACCTGTTTCTTACTTGAAAGGTCCTTTCCTACAGCGGTTTGTTGGATCCTACCTGTTAAGGTAGAATGAAACCAGGATCCTATCTCCCCTGAAATACCTATTTGCTGGACTCTATTCAGTAGCACCCCATGGTGTACCGTATTGCATGCTTTAGACAAATCCATGAACACTGCGCCCACCACCGGTGCTGTCATTGCTAGGATGGTGCAAGCCTCGATGGTGCAGGTGGTCCTCCCAATGGTGCAGGGTTCCTTACAAAATCGGGACTGGCTCAAGGCCGCCTATCATTACTTGAACTTGCAGTCTTCTGTAAGTACTGTACTTAGGTCAGAAACACGTGATGTGAGCGAGTCAAATTAAGCTACTCAATTTGACCACTGGTACGAATGGCGAGTGTGAAAGTATAGTGAGGATTACTATATAGCAAGTGTACCAGTGAGCTACACTAACTAAAGCAAGCTATGGGACTATGTTTGGCCAAGTAGTTCTGAGCTGGCTATTTGGTGTAGTTGCTTCAATTGCTGCTTCTGGAGTTGGTGGACCTGGGTTCAGGTCTGGCTGTGGTAATTTTGTTTAAAATGTTTTCTTCTTTCCCCTGTGTCCCCCCCCCCTCCCCTGGAGTTAATTATTTTAAGTCTATAGGTGTGGGAGGGGGCATAGCCCCCCACATAAATATATAATTTTTATTGCTGCCATTGAGAAAGTAAGCAACTGCCGCTTTTTGCGGTGGTCGCTGTAGTTCCAATCTCCACTTTGACTTTCAGTGATGTTTGCTTCGCTGTTTGTGTCAGCATTCTTATTGAGTCACCCTTATCACATAAAATCCTTAGTTCAGTTAGCACTGAGGTATTATTTGGCAACCACAGTTTCCAGTCTGAGATCTGTTTCTGTAGCAGCATTGTTCACCCAGTGTCAAATTCAAAGACTTTAGTCAGACATTTGTGACCCAGCAGTTAAAAAATACTGTACTTAAACCAAAATAACTGATCTTAGTATGGAATTCTTTCTGACCCCCCACACAATGCCATAAGTGAAGTCACGCTAGAGGCTTTTTAAAAGATAAGTGCGGCTTCACCAAAACAATCTTTCTCCAAAAATGATTGCTATCTTTGAGAGAGCATGCACAGTATGGTGCAGAGGACTACATAGAAGAGAATTAAGAACACCTTGTGGTTTGAAGGGATTTAGTTTCTTGGGCAGTCTTATTTTTGTTATGGAAAATGTTCATGACATTCCTTATTTGTACACCTCAATTTATATGGATTTATTGGTTATGTGTATATCTTGGTGTCCAATTTCTATTACATTGTTCAATAAAGTTTATTGAGTTTGAAAAAAGAACACCTTGTGGATTAAGAACTGCATTCTGTCTTGCGTGTTTTTGAGTCAGAAAGAGTATGAGTGAAAGAGATCAGCTCATCTGGTTTATTCACTTTCGCTCGGACTCTTCATGCATCCCAGCTCAGCTGACAAATATCACAAGCAATGTAGAACTCCCCCAAAAAAAGAAATTACTGTCTTCAAGAGGTCATATAAGTATAAGCTGCATTAGCCAGATGAATTATGAACTCTGCAGTGAATCGTGTGTGTGTGTGTGTGCGCGCATGTGTGGGTGTGTGTGTGATTTCATGTGTTGATTTGGGACATAAGGCTATGTAGAAAACTATGCAGAGCACCTCACTGATTAAACAAACTCTGGTCAGAGCCAAAACAGCTGCTAATGTTTTAATGTGGCATAGGATATAGAATTAATGTGTGGATTGGATTTGTAGTATAGACACACACACACACACACACACACACACACACACAAACACACACACATATATACACACAATATTCTTTTAATACCTCACTTTATGATGAAAAGAAGTGAATTTTTTTTTTAATTCCATCTGAAAGGTGATTTTGTACAGGTACTGCAGAAACATGTTTCAGAAGGGATTTGAAGAATTACACCTGCCTTGTTCAGGAGATGGGTTAAAAAAAGGCTATGTTAACCAGCCCAGTGGTGCAGTGATAGCACTACTGCCCACCACGCTGGTGACCCAGGTTCAGGAACAAGTTCAGGTTGCTGGGGGCCAGTCAGGGGGGAGAGGATTGAGCATCCCATGGACTGCTCTCCTCTCTTGGAGGAGGCATGCCATTCCTGCTGAATGACTGCCCCAGGTGAAAGACTGGTGGTAGTGCAAATCCAATGGTTGGCATTGAAGGGAGGGTGCTGCAGGACTCTTTAGCATGCGTGCACCTCCACACATGCCTCAGCAATAGGGGAGGGACAAAAATCTGTGAAAAAATGGTAGAGCGGAGAACAATGATGCCTGTGCCAGGCTCAACCAATGCCACCATCAGGGAGCCCTGTCCCTTGCCATCCAGCTCTGAAAATGGGGCCCTAGCCCTCCAGATAACCTCTAATGGAAGTTGTACAATTTTATTATTTAATAAATGAATTTTTCTCTTCCATTAATTTACAGTAACAATAACTTCAACACAGTTTTTTTCTGCATCTAAGGATATTTGCTGAGCGATGGGGCAACAGTGACATTGCAGGAATCCACTGTGCCATAACAGCACAGCTGTGCTATATTAGGAATTCTGGTAAGACCCCTTACTTTCCTTCTTCTGTTCATAATGCATCAGCATAGCTCTGGGCTATGCAGCCACAAAAAAGAGCCCCTACCTCTTCTTGCTACAGTTTTGTATTGGTGATAGTGATGTAGCACATGCAAATGGCTGACAGTAGGTGAGGGTCAATGTAAGGTTGAAGAGAAGACAATTTTTAGCAGATAATGTGTAAAACCTATGTATGTGAGGTATGGATAGCACTATTATTTTAAGTCTTGTTTGAGCAACAGATTCACTGCAGCATTTAATTGTAGGGCTAGTAAATGTACAGTTAGCAAGGCACTAGAGATGCAGCAAAGTTTTAATTTACCTGGTGAGGTTGGCACAAATTCATGGAAATTCACACTTTGTGAATTTCCTAAATTTATTCAGTTGTTGCAGCAACCTTCCCTATGTACCCTGAGTTATTGGTTGGCTGGGCCCCTTGCTCCCCATAACCAAGTGGGAGTTGCTTTTAGAGCACTGGGGAGCCAGTGTCTTTTGTGGCTTTTCCTAAATCCCCCATAGGGCACCCTGTGGCTGTTCTTTTGGGGACTATAGCAACAGGGGTAACTGTGAGCTGGGTGCATTGGTGGAAGGGGGCTGCATTGGTGGAAGGGGGTGTCCCTCCTGTAGTGATTAGTCTGCATGCCCCAGCCACTGATATATGTTCCGTTGTGAGGACTAAGTTGAAGACTACAGTACTGGCTCGAATCTTTGCCCTGGCTATTGAAGACTGCCTGTCAAGGTATAGACTTGACTATTTTGGTTAAGTGGATTACTTTGTACTTCAGAAGTTGAAGCTGTGGGGGTGACTTTTACACATTGAACTGGAGTGGTGAGAGGACTCCAGTCTATTACATTTTCTTTCTCCCTTGTGTGAGAGGCAGTGGAGGTGACTGTTTTGGGACACTTAATGCTGGAGTTGTGAGAGAACCCCAACATATCATATCTGGCTCATCTTTATTATTTGCTACATATTATAAAAAGTTTTTTGGAATTATTATTTGTCTGTGTCTAGTTGGGAAAGTTTGGAGAAGGTTAAAGCTTCTTTCTTTGAGGTGGGGGTATTATAGGTTTATTGTTAACAGAAGATGTGTTGGCCTGTGGCTCTCCCAATTGCACACTACTCCCCTGTCGAACTCCGGGACCTCCAGCCCTTTTATTCTCCCCCTCTGCCTGCAGAGATTTATAACTGATGTAGGGCTTTAAGTATTGTTAGGAGAGGGGGTGGACCGGGGGCCACGAACATTGGGGGGAGAGAGGAGCGGTCGTATCGGGGTTGTACAGTCCAGGAGATGCCCTGGGGCAAATTGGTCTCTAGAGCATGGTTCGCCATGTCTGGTTACCATAGGGCTCCTGTAATTTGAGGCAGACAACTCGGTCAGCCCCAGAACCCCGTCCGACTCAAGTGGTGTTATGCAATACCAGGTCTATCAGAAACAGGACAGCTATTATTGCTCATCTTATTGGGACAACTGACCTAGCATGCATCACCAAAACCTTGCTGAATGACAATGTTGACCCCGTTCTGGAAGCCGCAGTCCCAGCCGGGTTTTCGGTGATACATCACTCGAGATCAGACCGCAGGGGTTGGGGGTGGATATCTGTTTTAGATCGGAATTGGGCCTTGCTACTGTACCAGCAGAAGTGGCTAGACCATTTTAGTCTAGTTTAGTAGCAGGTGTGGGCTGCAGGATCATTCTTATCTACCGCCCACCCGGGGGTGAGAAATTGTTCCTGCAGGCAAACTTTGTCATGGATGCGGCATTGGAGTTGCCCAGGCTGATGGTCCTGGGTGACTTCAATGCCTGGGTCAATGATGAACTCTCACAGTTTGGTCAAGACTTCCTCCAACTTATGTCTTCATTGGGGTTCACACAGGCAGTTGCCCCTGATACTCATAATCAGGGTCACTCACTTGATCTGGTCTTTCTCCTGGGGATCGAGTCCTTTGATTTAGTGGTGAAGCCAGTTTTATGGTCCAATTACTACACAGTAAGATTCAAATTCCAGCCCCCCATAGGCCTGCCCCTGTGGAGATGGTCAGATACAGCCCATTGCGGGGCGTTACAACAGAGGGTCTCTCGACGGTGTCAGACCTATCGGGAGTTGCGAGGGTGGGTGGGGATCCAGAGAATCTAGTCTTGGCCTATAATAAGGCTATCACTGAGGCTCTGGATGCTATTGCCCTAGTCCATGTTTGTCCTCTTTCTCTCTCTCTCTCCGTCCTCGATCCACTTGGTTTGATGGGACCTTGAGGGAGTTGAGGCGGGTGGGATGAAGGTTAGAGCATTGCTGGTGGAGAACAGCCCTTGAAGCTGACCACCTAAGGTTGATGGGTCATTATCAAAGCTATCAATCAGCAATTTCATGTAAGAAGGCAGAATTCCTGTCTGGTGAGATAACTGCTGCTCAGAACTGACCAGCTCAGCTCTTTCGAACCATGGACAGCTGTGCAACCCAGGCTATCTACAGGGCCAAGAAGCAATTTCACAAGATAAGTGTGATGAGTTTGCTTGCTTCTTTGCAGATAAGGTGGCTGACATCAGGGTTGAAATCTGCTCAGCACCCTGTATGGGGGTTAACAATGGTAGGTGCAAGGTCATCGTCCCTCGGTCTTCCTGGATATCTTTAGACTGACCAGAGATGGGGGACATCATGCAGAGGGTCCAGAATTTGCAGCCAACTTGCTGTAGTTTGGATCCGGGCCCTACTTGCCTATTATTAGGGTGTATGGAGACCATTGGCCCAATCCTTGCAGAGATTGTTTGGTGTGCTTTAGATTTGGGAGAATTCCCTAGCTTCCTGAAAGAGGCAGTGGTGAAGAAAGCTTCTTTAGACCCAGGCATCTGTGCAAACTACAGACCTATCTCTAACCTTCCCTTTGTTGGGAAGGTGATTGAGAAAGTAGTTGCGCTGTAACTGGAGAACCATCTTACCATCCATGATGTCTCCGATTCTCTCCAGTCTGGTTTTCAGAAAAGAAGCAGTACTGAGACTGCTCTGGTTTGGGTGCTCAATGATCTCTTAATGGCAAGAGAGCAGACACACTGTTTCATCTTGGTGCTTCTGGATATCTCTTCAACATTTGACACTGCGGATCACGGGGTTCTACTCAACTGTCTGAGGGTCATCTGTGGACTGGCTGGTCCAGTTCTTAGATGGTCCCATTCTTTCCTAACTGGCAGGTTTCAGAGGGTGGCGTCAGGGATTTTTTCCTCTGAGCCAGTCTCTATGCCATGCAGGGTACCTCAGGGCTTGGTGCTGTCCCTCATGTTGTTTGCAGTGCATCTGCTGCCCCTCAGAGACATTGTAAGATGATATGGGATGAGTTTTCACTGCTATGCAGATGATACATAGTTCTATCTGTCTTTCGCACCTGACCAGGATAGTGCGATCTCGATGTTTAACAGCTGCCTGGTGGAAATACATGGCTGGATGAAGGCTAGCTGGTTAAAATTGAATTCCGGGAAGACAGAGGTGTTGGTGGTGGATCTGCGGTGCTGGATAGAGAGGTCAGTGGTGGGGTTGCCGTCTGGACTTTGGATCAACGATGTACTGCTGCCTACTTCTGAATGAATGCGAAATCTGGGGGTGGTATTTGACAATGGGCTAACACTGCGGGCACAGGTGTCGGCAGTAATCAAATCTTCCTTTTGTCATCTTAGGAACATTACAAGAATTAAGCACTTTGTCCATCTGATGATTTGCTCACATTGATCCACACCTTTGTGACCTCGTGCCTTGACTACTGCAACTCCCTATACCTAGGGCTTCTGGGCGTTTATGTCCACTGCTTGCAGCTGGTGCAGAATGCGGTGGCATGATTATTGACTGGGACTTCTGATTCCAGTCATATTATGCACGTGCTGTGCAATCTGCACTGGCTGCCTATACAGTGGCGGACCACCTTTAAGGTCAGTCTTTTGACCTACAAAGCCCTACATGGACTGGGACCAGGTTATCTGCAAGAGCTCCTGGTTCCATACAGCCCTGACCAATCTCTCCTTTCTACTGATGAAGGGTTGTTAAAAGTTCCCACTGTGTGGTTGAAGACATCTCGTGCAAGGGCTTTTATGTTCATGGTGCCATCCCTGTGGAACTCTCTACCTCATCAGATCAGAGAGTGCGGGACTGTGGAGAGTTTCAAGACCAATTTAAAGACATATTTATTTAAACAGGCTTTTAATATTTGAAGTATTATAAAATTGGAAGTTTTTAATTAAAGTGTTGTGTATGTTTTTATGTGATTTTATTGAATCATTTTAAAATGCTGTATGTAAAGTGGTTTGATACTTGAATTGTGCTATACAAATAAAATTATTATTATTATTATTATTAACTTCACCACATGAATTACTTTTTTAAAAAAACCCTGCAAAATGTAATGAAAAACATCCCCCACCTACTGTGCTGTAATATCACTTCCACCCACCTCCCAAAAACACTGTAGTCATAAATATCTCCCTTCCCACTCCCTGCTGGCACACTCTTCCCTCCTCCTCCCCACCACCCTGGTGAATCTAAGATAAAAGTAATACAAGCAAAGCACATGGAATAAGTTTAAAATACCCTTCCCACACCCATGTCTCACCTCTACATGGTGTGGGCCAGACAGAGCTTGGATGGGGGGATGTTATGACTAATGGACCTGGTGGTGGGACTCATGTGGGGGAGGTGGGGGGATGTCTATGGTGCATGGATTGGAGGAAGGGTATATTGAGATTATGTCATGTGTTTTCCTTTATTTTTAATTGAAATTCACCAGGGCAAAGGGAGAGAAGGATGCTGGGGGGATGGGAGAGGAGTATTTATGACTACAACATTTTTGTGACTTGGTAGGGGTGGTATTACAGCACAGCAGTTTTTTTTTTAATTATAGTCAAATATGTAATTTTGGTAGTTTTTGACCAGCAAATTGATCAAATTTACACAGCACATCTATGTAAATTGCCTAATTTGCCCACACAAATTTGTCTGAATAACTATGTGAATTACAGTCATCAGTGGTGTAAATTTTTCAACATTTCTGAATTGTTTCATTGTATGAATTTTGCAATTTCGCACATCTTTACATAGCGTATATGAAGACAAAACAGGGGGGTTGCAGCAGCAGGGCCAGTGCCAAACACTCCCTACAGAACTAGTTCTGGCAATTGTTTCAATGGTGTAGAGGGCTGTAGCCATGACTGAGGAGATGTAAAAATTTTGTGTGAGGCAAGGAAAGGAACTGGAATGCAGCCACAGCCACAGACCACAGTAACACCTGCAAGAAATAGGAAGTCAAAGGCACAGTTGCAGTGAGTTCACAACCAGCCAAGGAGGCCAGCAAAAAAAAAGCATGATGGAGTCTTGAGGACAAAGACCAACTGTGCTAGACAGTAAGGAGACTAGTAATGTTGATGCTACTGTGGGTAGTAGCATACAGGAATACTGTATATGGCAAGCACTGTGGGGAAAACTTAGGGGGACAGGGGACAGGAGCTGGAAGGGATTCTGGGGGAGTTTAAAGAAAATAACAGGAAAGGGACTGTAACAGGACTATCCCCATTCCAGGACAGGCTGACCACTTGGACTGTACTGGATAAGGGTGCCCCCAAATGGGAAGAGATGCATCAGGGTTTGAAGGTGGGCTGAGGGGTGTTTCCATAGGGGACAAAATCAACTTGTTGGTGAAGGTAAAATTTGGAAAGGAAATTTGTAAATATGTTTTCATTGGTAGATAAGGAAACATGTAAGTGGGTTAAAGAGGAACAAGGGATAGGGAAAATGGACATACCAGCAGCCTTATTTTCGCTGTGAAGAACAGCAGAGCTATACATGTAAGGATCTAGACTTCTGGCTTGTTGAGTTCACATATTAAGAGCCATTTTGTTGCAGAAGAAACCTGAGCTGGCCATCCCACTGTTGTAATGTTCCCTTATTGTTAGGAATGCTTGCAAGGTGCAAAGTGGTTACTGTATAATAAAAAGTTTGTTCAGTAGCTGGAATCACAATGGGATGAAAAGTGGGAGCTTAGAGAGCCAGATACCTGGTTGTTGACAGACACTGGGGTAGGCACATGGTGGGAGAGCAGTTTGAGGGGGAGCAAAAATGTTGTTGGGGCTTTAACAAGGGGCAATCCATCAGGGTGCAATGCAGTTACAAACATAAATGCTCAAAATGCTGTGGCTTTTTTCGGGTTCAATTTTAACTGAGAAGATCTCCTTATTTGAAGGGATATCATCTCCTGAACATAGGATTCATAGGATAATACGAGCAGGTAGGTCCGAGGACCCATTGTTGCTTGCCACATATTCAGTGGTGATACCCACATTTTCTATTACCCATGTATTAGTCTAGGGATGACTTAAAGGACTCCATAGTTTTAAACACGACTATAGATTCTGGAAGGGTGTTCCATGCTGAAACCACTCTTTGGGAGAATAATTTTTTCCTTTCGTTTGTTCTACTTATTTTGCCTTTAAGTTTTAATCCATGTGTATGTGTACTCTTAGTATAGACTTGAGATGTTAAGCCAATGGTTTCCCATGACTAATTATCTCTGGATATGTGAAATACCAAGCATAGATCAATCCTCAGCCTTTTATAGTTCATTGAGTAAATGTTCAGATCCCTCAGTCTGTCACCATGACTCTTCCAATGCACTGTCCTAATTCTTTTGGTTACCTTTCTCTGTGCTTGCTCAATCAATACTTCATCCTTTTATTTTGTGGTGCACAAAGTGGTTAACAGTCCTCGAGATGCAGTCTCACAAGAGATGTGTACAGGTGTACAAACACAGATGGATTACGGATCTTGATGTTTCTAAATATACATCCTAGTATTTTGTTTCCTAATTTAACTTTAGTTCTAATATGGGAGTTGAAGGGCAAATCATTTGTGATGATCACTCCAAGATCATTTTCACATGTCATTTCCCCTAACAGGGTACCATTTAATTCATACTTGAATTTCTGATTTTTGGGGCCTAAATGCATGGCTTTACATTTATCCAAGTTGAACTTTAGTTTGTTCTTTTCTGCCCATTGTCAAGCTGGCAGAGATCTTTCTGCAGCTTGTTTGCTGCCTCCTTGTTGTTGACAATGGCTCCCACTTTACTATCATCTGCATATTTTCCAAGCCAAGCCCCTTCTGAAACCACCATTTATGAAACTTCTATGTTGAAAAGAGTTGGCCCCAGGACAGAGCCCTGGGGCACACCACTAGTCACCTCTTCACAATCTGATCAAAAACCTCGGATACTGACCCTTTAGCATCTATCATTGTTTCTGAAATGGAACACTTTTCAGAAGTTACCCTAGATGTATGGCAGAAAATCCATATTATTACCTGTCTTAAAATGGGTATATCTTATATGCTTCTTTAAAGAATAACTATTTTTACCTTTTATCAATCATTATCTCTTAAACATTTGATCAGTAAAGGTATTGTAGAGTTAACAATTTAGTTAGCAATAAGCAATTTATGTCCTTTGAACAGATTAAATTGAAATTTAGTTTGGAATAGAAATTATTTTACTTGTATTTACAATTAAGATCTGCAATGCAATCGTTGCTAGGCTCAACCCTTATAGTACAATCTAGTTCACCTTTGTTTGACATAATTCATATGGCAGATTCATGACAAAAAATTATTATTGTAGGATTATATTATTATAAATAATCACAACGCACCTGATCTGGAAAGTCTTAAAGTGCATGACATAAAGAATTAAATCTTCATTTTTCAGAACAAAAATGGGCTAAACTTTGCACCTCATTGAGAATATCAGTCTGTCATTGAATAAATCATATTCAGTATTTTATAGTCCATTGTATTTATTGCACCCCATGTCTTCTTACTAAATTTAATGTTGCCTTATTACCATATTGTAATTACTGTTAAAACATTTAGGAACCTTAAGTCATGTTACAGTTACATGCCTAGCCAATGCAGCTGCTAATATGATTGTACTGACACAGTATGAGTGATGGAGGGAGGGCTGGGGGAGTTACTGACCACAACTGAGACATTTGAGTTCATGCCACTTAACCTGACTGTGCTTAACCCCTTCACCCAGTTTAAACTTGGAAATGTACTCCAGTACATATTTTTCACAGTCAAAGAAAACTCAAAAAGGCTCCTATTAAGAAAAAAATAATAAGATAAGTTATAGTCTCATGCTCATCCATATACAGCAGACCACTCTCATACATTAGATCCATAAAATATATTGGGGGCTCCAAGAAAAATAAAATATGACCAGAAAAATAAACTCGCAGATGACAAATTAATAACCAGTGGCATTAGGCCATCTCAGGACAGTTTAATTGGAGATAGGGATGGGATGAAGTTGGAGGGAGGATGATTCAGAGGAAACATGAGGAAGAATTTCTTCACAGAATGGGTGATGGACAAGTGGAACACCCTGCCAGAGGAAGTGGTGGGGGCTGAAACAATCATGGGATTTAAGAATGCATGGGATAGACATAAAGGAATTCTGGAGGTCAGGGGTAAGGGGCAACAGACTTCTAGGAAAACATAAACTGAACTTACAAGTTCAAATGGGCAGACTGGGTGGGCCATATGCCCTTATCTGCTGACACTGTCAATGTATCTATGTATCTATGTAATACATTATTTTAAAAACAAGCAAACATTGGCACAGTATACAAGTGGAGATTGTAGGAATCAAATCCATGTCTGCTGGATGTACTGCTCCAAGCTTGTTCATAGGTGATTGTGCTAACCTCTAAGCTATACCACCAGCCCACATTAACTTCAAAACATTCAAATGGACATTAGTTGGCATTTTGAGGAGGTGCAGAGGTTGCATGTTTTGTGGAGGACCCTGATTTATATGCCCCCTTCAAAAGATGAGCAGATGGTGATTCCATCTGGTGATTTGAACCTCCAGAATATGGAGACTGTTTCTACATGGACTGATTGTGCATATCCATGAAATGAAACTTTCAAAAAGACCAATGTTGCATGGCTCTGTTAGTTCTGTTTTAGCACCTTTACTAAATCAATACTGAAAGAAATAAAGTTTATTTTCAACATAATAGTTATTACAATACATTAAATATAAATTAAACACATAAATGTTCAGTCACTAATTATCCAATCAAAATGTTCATTCATTGGGGTTGTGCTCTTGTGATTGAACTGTCAACAGCCTGATAACAACACTCTAGCACCTTCAAGATCAAATTACTAATTACAATTCTAAAGTTAATTTTAAGGGAGATGTGAGTAAGAATTTTTTAGAATTTGTTTATCGAAAATGAATTCTGGAAAAAAGCACTGTATTTCTAAGCTTATTTATTGTTTTATGCATGCAGTCAAAATGTTTTAATGGCGCAGTGCTGCATCACCCACTATGAAGAGTGCAATGATAAAATACTAATTGTTAATTTTTGCTACTCAGGATCAACTGTATCTATTTAAATACTGTAGAAGTTTACTGCAGTCGTATGCTGCATTAATATTATTCCACTACTGGAGACCCAGTACTGTATGTGCTATGTGATTTGACAATACTGTATTCCTACACTCATCAACCACTGTATGTTGCTTTCCAATGATTCAAATGACATTAGTGCAACAAAATACAGCACTTCCAGCATTCCATCATACAGCAAGAACTAGTAAAAAAGCAACATTAGAAAAAATATGGGTAAAACTGCAAGCCTCGTCCATAAGTCTTTGAGTTTTAAACAGTGACCAGCATCATTGTTGCAGTTTTTAAGTGTACTACTGTACAATAGCTTGCTACATGCCTGCCCTGTTGCTCTGCTGCCTAACAATGCTCAGCTTTCTTATGTTTAATTTGGCCACTATAAGAGCACTCCAACTTCAGTTTAATGTGGTCAGTATAACAATAAGAACCCCCAACACACACACAAGCTATTCAAATTGTGTGGAGGGGGTGACAGACACGGTTTCTTTACTTTAAAATTTAGCAGTTATTTAAGTAGATAGATGTTCTGACACCATCACAGATAAGAGGTACAGGCATACTCTGTAAGCTGATCTGTTGTTTCACTTATTTTATAGTGACCCTAGAAAGAAGAGTCCTCAGTTGCAAGCTATCTCCCAAATATGTTCTGTTACCCTGCCACTGTGTCAGAACTAGAATATGGTTAGTAGGTTGACGATTATTAATTATGGAGCAATACAGCCAGTTTTAAACCTTTTTCTAGGGTATATTTATCACCAGTTATGCCTCCTCTCACTGAAGTGTTACCGAATTGTGTCTATAATTGAAGCAGCAGCCACTGTTAATTTTCCTTCTGTGAATTGTCTCAGCTGAGCATCAGTTTCAAATGTACTCAGTACCAGACAGCAACCTTGTGGCTTTCACTTTTGCTACACTTGAATGTGTAGTGCTGGCCATAGATGATAGTTGCAACATTCAAAATGAGAATAAACATATAACAATAAGAATATTATGTTTATCCTTATTTCAGATGTTGGAGTTATGACAATACTGCTTTGATTGCTGCTATTTTAAACACACTCCCATGACATACATATAAGTTTTCAGTGGACCAAATAAATAAAGTATTACCAGTGTTTTCTATTCAAGCTACAAATAATTTGACTCTAGGATAAGTCATTCACTTTTGTTTGCTGCTTGGATTCATTATGCTACACAGCCCTGATGCATCTATTCAGAAATACCAATCCACCATGAGTTACAGCTGACTTCCATCACTCGCACTCGGTTCGAAAGAAGCCAGCTGCTGTGGAGCACAATGCTTATCCAAACTGCGAAAGTAAAAGCCACCAGCACTATTAGTGAAAGCCACTTGAAAGGAGACACTGACATGCGGACCTGACCACAGTTCATTCACTTTCTAACAGTGACCAATACCATAGTTGCATGCAAAAAAATAGTGCACTGGGAGAATGACATCAGTGTGAGAAAAGCCAGGTAAAAATACAACACTTCCAGCACTCCATTGTACAACAACAACTAGAAAACTGCAGCATTAGAAAACATTCCAGTAAAACTGCAAGCTTTATCCATAAGTTTTTGTGTTCCAAACAGTGACCAGTATCACTGATGCATTTTTGAAGTGTACTACCGTACAGTAGCTTGTTTCCATGGCTGACCTGTTGCTGTACCTCCTAACAATGTTCATCTTTCTTACGTTTAATGTGGCCAGCATAAGAGCACTCCATCCTCTGTTTAATGTGATCAGTATAACTATAAGAGAACTCTCCCCAAACACACACACAAGGCATAGGTCTAGGCTTTGCAGCCATAAAATTTGGTGTGGAGGGTTGGGGGATGGGGGGTTGACCGGCACACTTTCTTTACTTTCAAATGTAGCAGGTATTTAAGTAGAAAGTGGTTCTGACACTGTCACATTTAAGAGCTATAGCATATACTGTCAGCTGATCTGTTTTTTCAGTTAACGTTAGTGCCACTAGAAAGAAAAGATGTCATTTGCAAGCTGTCTCCCAAATGTGCTGTCACCCTGCTACTGTGTCAGCACTTGAATATGGTAGGTACTGCAGGTTGATGATTATTAATTATGGAGCAATACCACCAGTTTTAAAACTTTTTCTACGTATTTTTATCACTAGTTATGCCTACTCTCACATAAGCATTGCCAAATGGCATTTGTGAATGAAGCAACACCCACTGTTAATGTTTGTTTTGCAGATTGTCTCCACTGAGCACCATTTTCAAATATGCTATGCGCGAGACAGCAGTTGCAAGGCTTTCACTTTCACTACACTGGAAAGTGTAGTGCTTACCATAGATGACATCTGCAACATTCAAAATGAGAATAAACACAGAACAGTGAGAATAACATTTGTATTCTCATTTCATTTGTTGGAGTGATGAAAATACAGCATATATTGCCACAATTTCAAATACACTCTCATGCCATGTAAGATTTATGTGGGCCAACTAAATGAAGCATACTCAGTGTTTCATACTCAAGCTACAAATAATTTGACTTAGCTACATCATTCACTTTTATTTGCTGCTTGGATTCATCAAGTTACATAGCCCTGCCACATCTATTCAGAAATAATCCACCGTGAACTACAGCTGGCTTCCATCACTTGCACTCAGTTTGAAGGATGCCAGTTGCTGTGGAGCACTACACTTATCCAAGTGGCAAAAGTAAAGATGCCAGCACTATTAGTGAAAGCTGCTTGCTGGGAGGCACTGATGTAGTGACTGCAACTCCTTCACTTTCTAACAGTGACTAACGTCATTGTTCCACACAAAAAAATAGTGTGCCTGGGGAGGGGTAGAAGGAAACACATGTTAGTGAATATGGTCGGAAGCACACAGATAGATTTGCAGGAAGCTGTGCCTCAATTCCATTTTGCCATAACAACACAGCAGTGCTGCACTAGGAATTCTGGTTGGACCCCTTCTTCTGATAAAAATAGTCAGCATAACTTTGACATTATGCAGCTGTAAAAATTCCTTATGCCTTGCATGCGTTCAGGCCAGAAGAGAATAACTGAAAGTGATTAGCTTGGCTGGTTTATTCACTTTCACTTAGCCTCTCCATGCATCCCCTCATCTCCACTCAAATATTGCAAGTGCTGCAGGACTTCAGCCCCCTAGAAAAAATATATTATCTTGGAGTGAGCATATCAGCACAAGCAGCAATTAGAATACTATGGAATTTTTAATTTTATTAATGTATTAATGTTGACTAGCAGTAATAAAGATTGTGCTGACTACTGAATAATGTATTCTTGTGACTGCAGTGATGCATTTACTGAGGGGGGGGGTCTGTCATCCAGCTAAAACAGTCAGTATAAGTGCCTGAACTTATGACCATCTGCTGGTCTTGATCACTCCTATCATGCAGTGATTTACCAGTGAGAAAGGATGGAGTTGGGGGAGGGTTTAACTAAAACCAAATTACCTATGTAAATATTGTCTGCTTCAGGTTATGTTATTTTTTTGTAGAAATTTTACAAATGCAGGTGATGTGTTCTTTAAAAAAAAGCAGCATTGCACTGAATTCATGAAAGGCAATGCAGGGCTGCAAGCCCTGCATCAAATCCAGTGGTTGGAATAGCTGTGCCAAAAATATTGCTGCAGACTGTGCCTGTTTTAAGAAGATCAGGTGCATTTGCAACAATTTTCCTGATTTACAGTAGCTTGTATGACATGTTTGGTGCAAGCCCTGTAAAAAGAGTACCCAAGATTAACACAGGGTAGACCAGAAAAAGATGATTTAACTTGTGTCAATCGGAGCATGGGATCGAGAATCCTGATCGCCAGCCATAGAATGCCACAAGCCCTGTTTGCCAGGTGTTTGACACACACGAGGCTTGTGGCATTCTCGGGATATTTGAGAATAAGGCCCATTATCTTTTCTGTCATATTAGACTAAAATATTCATAATAGGTTGGCCAAATAGAGTAGCAGGAGCTATTGCACTAAATAGCTGACTCTGCTCACTGACATAACTCTTCATTAAATGTCTCTCTCACTTTTGTGCCCTCTCATCTATTGTGTCACATCACAGAAAGCGCAGGCAGCATTACCTGGCTTTGTAGTGGGCAGCAGCAGTCTTTTCACAGATCATCCTGACATTCATCCACTGAAATAACTATTCTCCAGATGATGACATTAATTACACTGACAGGTCAGTGAGGCTGATCGGCCATGGTATTAGATAATACAGCATACACTCTGGCAGTAAAGGGGGAAATAAAATAATTCTAAGCTCTCTAGTACAGAAGTTTACCAGAATGCTGAGGCCAGATTTTGTATACATGCCAAAAAGTATAGGATCAGTACAGACTATCAAATTATATGACAATATGCATTAGGAATGCCCAGCATCAGTTACTTAAATGACATGAATCAATGGCTCCAAGTTATTATAGTGGCAAAATACTGTTTTTGCAAGAGAACCAGAGGTTGGGGAAGCTGCACCATTTGTCATTCACTACTTTTATACTTACTATTTTTTCTTGCAGAAAGTTGTTTAATACCTGTGTCTTGTCTTGATGCCATACAAAGTGCATGTCAGAAGCCACATATTACACAGATTAGCATCAAACTAAATAACTTTCATTTACTCCATACCACCTAGTTATGAAATACATAATGAAATGCGTGATGCTTTTTATTATTTCGCACTTACAGTTTTCTGTCTGGGCTCTGTTTTTCTAGCACCGTTGCTTTCCCAGTGTCAAATTGAAAGTGTTTTATTCAGAGATTGCTGACCTAACAGTTATAAAGTACTGTACTTAAACCAAAATAATCGACCTTGGTATGGATGAGAGTGTACAAGCAGCTGTAGTTATAGATCTTTAACTTCTACTGCCATATTAGGAAATTAGAACCAAATACTTGTCTGTTTTCTAGCTACAGGTATCTGTAAAACTCTACTTAAGACATGTTGTTAAACTCAAGCAATGTAACTGTTCAGAAACAAAAAGTATCTTTGCAGAGTTTTACTGCTCAGATATGGTTATTGCAACAAAAAGGAAGTTATTAATTCTACCAAATTACCAGCAAGTGGTAGATGACCTATAAATGTGGTTGTGGTTGTTTTTAACAAAGTTTACACTCTACTATTTCAAGAGGAATTACATTACAGTTACTGTATTAAGAAGTTAGAAGCATGGTGCTTCTACAAAAAAAAATGTGTGGAAGCCATTAGGTTATGGATGTGACCAAAGAAAGATTCACATTCTTTGATAAAGATTTGCCTGCTGTTGTCTTCTTAGTTGGTAAGGAAAATCGAAGGTATGTTGTATACTGAATTCCTGATGGACCATTAAGAAGGTAGGTTAGAATAAAATTGTTGCATTGGCTAGATTGTGTTGGAGGGTCACTTATGATGACTCAGTGAACATTTTCCTCAGAATTAGAGCCCGGCTTATCCCCTTCCATTCAATGTTCTGTGCTGTGGTTCTTGTTCCTACATGCATCTCCACAAAGCAAACTGGGCACAACCATACAGCCGGCCATACCGACAAAAGACATTGTGAAGTACAGTGCTCATTCTGTGCTTCTTCAAAATGCATTCCTGTAGCAGAGCAACAAGTAACACTGATCCAGGGGTTAGAAACTCTTGATAAGGCACATGCGTATGCACAAAACATTGAGTTTCTAACCCCTGGATCAGTTTTACTTGCTTTTCTGCTACTGGAATGCACTTTTGAAGAAACACAGAATAAAATTCGCTTTCCACAACATAATTTGTCAGCGTTTAACATTTATGTCTGGTAAGGCCAACTGTATGATTGTGCCCAATTGTTAGAAACAGAAATATAGAAATTGTCGGAAGAGAAGAACAGCTAGGCCCATCCAGTCCGCCCGTAAGCCCTACACTTGTTTGTGGCCTCTGACCCTACCTGGTCAATGTCTTTTCACTCCTTCCCACCTCTAGGATTCCCTTATGCCTGTCCCAGGCATGTTTATTTTTATTTTTTTATTTATTTTTGGCTGTTACTTTTTCCCTCTTCATGATGCCGGCCATCCCTCCAGAGGGAGCCCCCAGCCCCATCCCCTGACATCTACCATCCGGCGCTGGTTCCCCAACCCCCACCAGAGAGTGGATCTAGTAGACCAGCGCCGTGGCTAGCTGGGAGTGGAGCCTTCGAGATGCCCCCCCATCATCTGGCTGCAACATCTGTTTTTCTCCTGGTTTCTCCCCAGGAGATGAGTAATGCAGTGATGCCATAGGAGATAGCATGCACATGTCTGCACATACTCACACCAAGCGTCTGTTCCATCTCCTCCCCCTTTCTTCAGCAATGGCACCCTGTCTCCACCCTCCGCTAGGGAGCAGGCAAGTGCCAACCACTGGCAACCCCCCCACCGAGAAGAAGAGCCATCCATCGGATACTTGATCCTTCTCCTCCCCTGCCAATCCCCAGTGGCCTGTTCTCATTCCTGAACACGGGTCACCAGTGTAGAGCAAGGTAAGGTGTCCAATGCCTCAGCCTTCAGTGCCTCTGAGCCATGTCCCAGGCATGTTTAAATCCCTCCACCATGCTTGCTTCCACCACCTCCTCTGGTAGACTATTTCATGTGTCCACCACCCTTTCCATCAAGAAAAACTTCCTCACATTTCCCCTCAATCTACCCTCTTCCAATTTCATATTGTGTCTCTCTTTCTTGTACTCCTCCTATATTTGAAGATGTCTCCCCCTCGCACCTTGTTTATGCCCTTAAGGTACTTGAATGTTTCTATCATGTCTCTCTAATTCCTCCTCTCCTCCAGTGAGTACATATTGTGGTCCTTTAATCTCTCCTCATATGTATTCTGGTGCAAGCCCTGTACCATTTTTGTCACCCTTCTCTGGATTGCCTCCACCCTGCCAGTGTCCTTACGAAGGTGCAGCCTCCAGAATTGCACACAGTACTCTAGGTGAGGCCTCACTAGTGTTTTATACAATGGCATCACTACCTTCTGCCTTCTGCTCGTGATACCTCTGCCTGTGCACCTCAGCATGCCACTAGCCCTCCCTGCAGCCTTTGTAGTCTGCTTAGGTACCTTTAGGTCATCTGAAATGATAACCCCCCAGGCCCCTTTCTTCCTTGGTAATTGTCAACAACTCCCCTCCAGCCTCTAGCTCTCCCCTGGGTTCCCTCTTCTTTGAATTGAACCTCAGTTGCCACATCTCAGACCATTTTTCAAGTTTCCCCAAGTTCCTCCTAATTTTCTCAACCCGTCTGCAGTATCCACCCTGTTGCAAATCTTGGTGTCACCTGCAAATAGGCAGACTTTTCCCTACAGTCCTTCCACAATGTCACTAATGAAGACATTAAACAAGGCCAGACAAGGACCAATTCCTGAGGTTCCCTGCTGGTCACCCCCCTCTTCTCAGACTGGATGCCATTTACCACAACCCTCTGCCTCCTGTCTGTTAGCCAGTTCCTAACCCAGTTTACCACCTTGTGCCCGATACCCAGATTGCCCATCTTGTTAACCAGCCTTTTGTATGGGACGGTGTCAAAGGCCTTGCTGAAATTTAGGTAGGTAATGTCCACTGCCCCCACCACCCCTGGATTACTTCCTTTGTCACCCACTCAAAAAAAATCTATCAGCATCATCTGCCATGACCTTCCTGTTGTGAATCCATGTTGTCTTGGATCCTGAGCACTTTTGAATTCCAAGTGTGCCACTATTCTTTCTTTGAGCAGTGTCTTCATGATCTTACCCACTACTGAGGTGAGGTTGACCAGCTTCTAGTTCCCTGCCTCCTCTGTACTACAACTTTTGTGTAGAAGGACTACATGTGCCCTCTTCCCATCCTCTGGAACCACTCCTGTGCTGAATGACTCAGCAAACATGGCTGCCAGATGTGCTGCTAGCTCTCTTCATTTGCTTTATGAACTTGGATTTAATTTCTACTGTGAGCACCGGCCACTTTGGAGCACACCCTGTTTACTTCTACTTTCACATGTACATCACCTTGCACTTCTTGGCATCAAATTTAAACTGCCAGACCATGGGCCACATCTCTAAACTTTGCAGATCACTCTGCAGCTCCTTAATCCCCACCCCCAGCAGTGTATCCTGCTACAGAATTTAGTGTCATCTGCAAAGAGACACATCTGCCCTGCATTCCCACTCCTGTCGGTGATGAACATATTGAGAGATCTGACATCTACACCACCCCACTTGTGACCTCTCTTTTCCCTGAGTTAACAGTGATTACTACCGACCTCAGTTGCCTCCATCCAACCTACTTCCCACCCACCTAATTAGGCCCTTCACTGCTCAGAGATCCTTCAACTTCATCAGCAATCTACTGTGTAACTTTAAGTGGAATGCATTGCTGATGTCAAAGTACAGTAAACTGATTGTTTGTCACTTATCCAATGCCACTAGTTACATAGTCAAAGAATACTATCAGGTAGGAATGACATGAATTTTGTTGCCTTAGACCAGGAGTCCTCACACTTTGCCATAGTGAGCCTCCCCCAATCCTTGGAAAAGATCCTGAGCCTCCCCTAATATAGAAATAATTTTGGGCCTCCCCATAGTTAGAAAACTATCATACTTTGCCCATTACAGGAAGAATACAATGAAGTGCATGTGAGTAGTTAAGTTTATTCTCATTTTATTGAACTTATTATTCTCCCCCTCTATAACCCCCCCCTCCCCAGTTCAGCCTACTCACTCCACACTTCTGACTCTTGGACTCTGTTTACCCCTCATTGTAATACCTCCATGAGTCAGATTGTTTTATTTGTCAGTTTTACCCTGCTCTCACCATCTCAGGGACCGTTTTTCTCCCTCCTGCTCTTGCTCCTAGTATCTCTCTGTTTAGCCTTTGTATTTGTGTTTTTCTGCAGCCAGTATAATGGGTCAGTTGTTACCTTGCTCCTATTCATTTGCATTGTTTTGAATTTTGTTTTGCACAATTTTCAAGAATTGTATTTCCCCCATGTCATACCAGGAAACAAGTGTTTGTTGAGTGTGTCTTTCCTGGTAACCATTTTGTACATAAATCTGCATGCCATTATTCGCTTTCACTTTGCTGCATCCTTCACATGAAGCATCCAAAACTTGACATTTAAATATAGTACATTTTAAGGCTTGCTTGAGCCTCCCCTGGAACAGGTTGGGGCCTCCCCTGGGAGACTGGCCTCACCATTTGAGAAACCCTGCCTTAGACAAATGCTGCTTGCTATCCTGGAGGCCATTTCTCACCAGGTAATCAACTAGGACCTTCTTGACTAGCATCTCCATGAGTTCACCCACAATGAATTTGCTCCTTATCTCCACCCTTGTGGAGCAGAAGTATGACCACTACCCTCTAATCTTTTGGAACCACCTCTCGATTACAGTGAGCTTTTGAAGAGCCATACAGAGGGTTCTTCCAGTTCTGATGCCGGGTCCCTGAGGACCCTAAGGTGCATCCCATCCATTGCAGAAGTCTCATCTATTGGCAGGGCTGCAAGCCTTTTTCTGAACACTTTTTTCCTGTAATTGCCATCTGTCCCATTTCTAGGATTACACTTGCAGCAGCCTTAATTCTACTGTCTGCAAAGCTCCGGAATCAAACACTCTGACTACTGAGCAGAACGTAGCCATAAAGTATGGTTGTCTTCTACTTGTCTTCCTTGAGTACCTTGCCTTCCTCCATCAGCATTACAGCTTCCACTTTCATCTTCTTTTTTGCCTAATGTATCTGTAAAACTGTTTTCCCCCTCCCTTGACCCCTCTGCAATATCTAGCTCAGTGTCTTTTTTTGCATCGCTGACTGCTTTCTTGGCCTTTCTTATCTTTTCTTGGTATACGTTCCATTCCTCATTTCCCTGTTTCTCTTATCTGACAATACTTTTTTTTGGCCCTCACTGCCTCCTTGACCTTTGAGAGAATCAGATTGGTCACTTCAGCTTGCTAATTTTGGTAACAGTTCTCAAGCATGACTTAGTTATACAGTTGCTGGTATGGTTGTTGGATAATTGTTGGGAGGGGGCTCAGTTGGGGCTCCTACAATGTGCAGCTCACTGAATTTGCAACTTGTAACATCTCAGGTGCAGTTTTCTGTGCTCCTCAAATTGGGAGAGAGAGACGGCATGAGCTGGTGGGTGTGCTGAGAACATGGAGTCATTATTTTTGAACTGTTGTCAATGATTGAATCAGCTGTTGTGCTGACTAAAACTGTGAACTTGCTTCTCTATTGTGTTCTGGACAGTTGCTGGTGGGGGGAGAGGCTCAGTCAGGGCTCCTATGATTTGCTTGTCAATTAATTTGCAGCTTGTGATACCTCAGCTGCAATTTCCTGAGCTTCTCCAATTGGGGGTCAAAGTGTGAGCTAGTAGCTGTTGCTTGTTCTTCACTCATATCTGTATTGTTTAAGTGGTTCTCCACTGTGGTCTGAATGGTCCTAGCATAAAGGCATCATGGAGTCTGCCTGGAGTCAGCTGTGAGACAGTCATTTGGCTATCCACGCTGCTCTCCTGGGGTCAGCTGATACTCTCTCATATTTGGCTGTTTTTCTGCATATACTATATGTACAGTAGTGTAATTTTAGGTCTGTATTATGTTCTCTCCTTACTGTATATTGTAATGCAACTTTTGCGAGCCATCACCTGTTAATTCTCAGTACTATATCTGTTTGTATTTAGTTATTTTTTTTTTAGTTTATCTTTGTTAATTGTATGCAATTTCTAGTTATCCTATCTTCCCCCTATTTTGTTAGCCTTCAGTTAACCTAATAGATTTTACTCGACTTCATGTCAATACAGTGAAGAAATACTGGTGAGCACAATTAGGATGATGGCAAATCGGTGAGTGTCAATATGGCGAGTGGAATGTATGGTGAACGCAGTTAAGGTGGCATTTGCTTTCTGCAGGGATCTTTGCCCCCACATGCCCGTCCTCTTCAATATCTTCATCAGTGACATTGCAGATGGACTGGAGGGTAAGGTTTGTCTGTTTGCAGATGACACCAAGATCTGCAACAGAGTACATGATTCAGATGGGGGTGGGCAGAATGAGAAGAGATCTGGATAAACTAGCAAAATTGTCAGAAGAGTGGCAACTGGAGTTTAACTCAAAGAAGTGTAAGATCATACACATAGGGAAGAGAAACCCTGAAGCCACCTATAGGCTGGGAGGAGAGTTGCTGGCAGTCACAAGGGAAAAAAGGGACTTGGGCATCATCATCACCGGTGACTTGAAATCATCCTAGCCGGCCACTAAAACAGTAGGTAAGGCTAGAGGGATGTTGGGGTGTATTAGAGGGGGTATCACAAGTCAGAAGAGGGATGTAATAATCATCCCTCTTTACAAGACACTGGTTAGGCCCCATCTGGAGTACTGCGGGCAGTACTGGAGGCCACGCATTCACAAGGACATTGAGGCAGTCCAGAGAAGGGCAACCAAAATGGTGCTGGGACTGTATCAGTAAACAAATGAGGACAAATTAATGGAGCTCAATATGTATACCCTAGAGCAAAGGAGGGAGAGAGGTGATATGATCGAAACATTCAAACACCTTAAGGGCATTAACAAGATGAAAGAGTCTAACATGTTTCAATATAAGAAAAATAGCAGGACAAGAGGACACAGCATGAGATTAGAGGGAGGCCGATTAAGAGGTAATGTGTGGAAGTTCTTTTTCACAGAAAGGGTGGTAGATGCATGGAACAGCCTAACTCAGAAAGTGGTGGATATGAATACTGTGCAGGGCTTCAAACAGGCATGGGATAGGCATAAGGGAGCAATACAAAATGAGTATGAATAGATAGGCCATTGACAGAGCAAAGGCAGATGACACATTCATAAGGCAGAAAAAGAAATGGGCAGACTGGATGAGCCTTGTGGTCCTTATCTGCTGTCAACTTCTATGTTTCTATGTATGCCCAGTTGCTAGGAGCTTTGCCCCCTGCACCCTCCTTACATATATATCTAACTCTGAGATAATGACACTTCATGAGGAGGGGAAGCAAATGTCACTGTAACTATGGTCACTGTACATTCCAGTCACCATATTGACTCTCACCAATTTGCCATTGCCATAATAGTACTTGCCGATATTTCTTCGTCCTATTGATGTACTAACGTTTTACCTTGTTTTATATTTTTTCCTTTTGTTTTCTTAAAATAATTTTACTTATTTTCTCCTCTAGGTTAAGTCTATCCCTCTCCCCCATATTTAGTTTGTTCTAGGCTCACTAAATTTATTTTTATTCCTGGTCCAATATTGACTGACTTCTCTTATTTTCTCCCTTACTTCCTGAAGTAGCTTCCCCCCCCCAAAAAAAGAAAATGTTCTTGTTCACTGTAGCTTGTGTTTTTGCTTTGTTATATTTACTCTTCCCTATGCTGCTTCTATCACTCTCTGTCTCTCTTCTTGTTTTCCTTTACCTCTCTCCCCATTCCATCTTCCCTAACCTTCCACTGTCCTCCTTCCCCTTTTTCTTATTCTCCCCCACCCTCCTATAACCCTGTCTCTTGTCCTTGTCTCATCATCCCTGGCATCCTGGATGTGGCCTCCTTTCATCTTCTTAGCTTCACATCAAAACTCCTAAATCCTTTTTTCCTTCTGGCCTTGCAAATTCTTATTCTTCCTTCTAACCTTCTCCCTCCTCTTCATATAAGCATTTCATAGGCTTAGTGTCTCCTTGCTGCTCTAATTTGCAGGAGACATTGAGGTTAACCCTTGACCTTACCCATCTTCCCAAAGATTTGAGAATAGCCCATGTTAACATTTGTAGCCTCTCCCCAAAATTGATTTAATACAACAACATATGGTTAACCTTATGCTTGATGTATTGATGGTCTTGGAATTCTAGTTCTCCTCTATGGTTCATGATCCCTGTATTGCCATTTCAGGTTTCAACATCGTTCTTTAGGATTGCTCAAAGAGGGGTGGCAGCATAGCCATTTACCTCTCCTCAAACATTCAGTCTGAGCTTTTGTTGTCCACCTCTTTTCCCTCTGCCTGTAAGATGCTACTTCTCAAACTGTCTCTCCCATTCTCTACACCTCTATTTATTGCTGGTGTCTACTGCTGCTCAGGTGTATCACCACCTTTAGTAATTGAGCTGCTTATCTCCATTTCTTCATAAATCCTCCTCTGGTGAATTACTCATACTAGGTCATTTTAATTTAAATTGGATTTCCCCCTCTATTCACCAATTCTACCTTAACTTGAAGTCCCTGTTTTAACTCAACTGGTTTTTGATCTTACTCCTTTTAATTTCAAATCTCAAGATCATTCCCTCTTGGACTGGGTTCTCTCTTTCCATCCCCATTATATTGCAAATGGGAACACCCTCCCTAGTGCCTTAAAAGACCATTATACATTCTATTACGTGCATAAAATTTGCCATCCTACAGCCCTTCCCCCCCAAATCCATTCAGATTTGGTCATTGTGTTCACTGAATCTGTCCCACCTTCATGCTGACATGGTAGCCACTGACTGGTCCCCTGTTTCTTGAACTGGTAATTCGGATAATGCACTCAAATAATTTATCTTTAAAGGGTCACTGTCAACCTGTTTTTCATCATATTATTTCTAGTTGAAACCTCACATTTTATGATTGCTTGCCCTCTCTAAAATTCATTGATGTTGCTGTTTGTTTTGTCTGTCTCCTTGTTTAGTAGAACTGAAATGCATGGCAGTGTATATTTATAAACAACCTAGTTTTTGTTTACAGTCCTGGTACTGTTCTTACTGCATGCTTCTTGAGCACTAGAAACACACCCAAAAAGTTCAGTCACTGATGAGGAAGTAGCCTCCTAAACTCCCACAGCATCATGAGGGGCTAGACTGTTTTGCAGGTATTCCCAAGTTCAGGAAAGATGTATTTGAAGCTGATCAAGGAATGTAAACAAACCTGTTTTGGTGTGATAACACCAGTATGTTGGACAGTCAGTTTTTTACTTTTGTAAAGAAAATATGTGTTAAAATCAAACTAACAGCTACATCAACAATCTTTACATAATGTTGCCAATCATAAAATATGTTTTTTAAACTAGGGGCACTTTGAGACCTAAGGGGGTTGACAGTGTCCCTTTAAATTTACATCTGTCTGGGATAATCATTCTCCACTTAGAAGAACCAGAGTCCAAAGTTCCCACATCCTGTGGATCTCAGCTGAATTACTGGCTTATTACCATGCACGTGACATTGCCTGGAAGACCTATAAATCCTCTGGCTCTACTTCTGAACCTGCTCATTACCGGTTCCTTTGAAATTCTTGTACTAAAGCTACTAGACTTGTGAACTCTGATTACTTTGCATCTATACTTCAGAACAAACTTAATCAGCCCTCCAGGTTCTGGAAAGTTGCTCATTGTCTTTTCTCCCCTCTGACCCAACACCCTCTACCTGTTCTCAAGATGGGTGATGCTCCTATCTCTAATTCTGCAGCAGTTGCCTCTTCTTTTCATTTCTTTTTTACCTCCTGTGCCCAAATCACTGCTCTCCTCCTCCTCCTCCTCTCCCTCTCTCTCACTCTCACCTTCTCTTCCCTCTCACTCTGACCCTCAACCTCTCCCTCTGTCTCCTTCCTCCATTTTGTCTTTATCACCATTACATTCCTGTTGCTCTTAAGGCTCTTTTGTCTGTAAATCCTCACAAGGGTAGGAGTCCTGATGATCTTGGCCCTAGACTCCTTATTCTCACCATTTGTGCCATTGCCCTCCCTATTACCTACCTCTTTACTCTCCCTTTCTCCTTATCATGTGTCCCTAATTCTTGTAAGTTAGCTACTGTAAACACAAAGGCAGTGTCCTCTCTTCCCCTAGAAACCTCTGACCTGTTTCTCACCTTCCTACTCTGGATAAGCTCCAGGAAATCCTTGTTCTATCCCAACTCTCCAATTTTCTTGATTCAACCTCTTTCTTCAATCCTTTGCAGTCTGGTTTTAGAAAGTCTCATTCCACTTCCAGCTCTCTCCTTATGCTCACTGATGCTATCCTAACTGGCATGGATGAAGGCCTTGTTACCTTGTCTGTTTTTGTTAGCTGAGCCAGAGCTTCTGACACTGTAGCCCAACCCATTCTCTTGGGCAAGTTAAGGCAACTGGACTGTCTGTATCTGCCATTAAGTAATTCCATTCATACTTTGAGGGTTGGTCACAAGCTATACAGATTGGAGACTTCCATTTCCCTCCTCTCTCTGTAGCCTCATGCATCCCCCAAGGATCTGTCTTGGGTCCAGCTCATTTCACCATTTTTCTAAATGACCTCCCCAAGGCTTGTTCCTCTGTGTCTATACATATGTATGCAGATGATATGATTCACTTTACCTCTGACTCCTCTGCCACTGACCTTACAAACCTACTCCAACTGGATTTAATCAATATCCAGTACTGGTTTAATGATAATCAGTTATCAATGCCAAAAAAATAGTCTCCATGAAATTTAGCACTTGGCAGAGACTTGCTGGAGTCTTCCCTCTTCTTTCCTTTCATATCCTTATTGGTAGAACTGCTGAAGATATTTCCTTATTCAGGTACCTCAGGTTCTGGCTTGATCGCCATTCTGATGTTTCTGTTCATGTTGATGCTTTACACAAGAAGCTTCACACCAAGCTTGGGGTGCTATACAGAAACAAGAGAAACATTCCACTTCCTGCATGCAGAGAAATCTTCACTAAGATGATTCTGCCTATTTTTGACTATGGAGATATTATTTATAGCGCTGCTCTAAAGTCTGCTTTAGCTAGACTGCACCTTCTCTTTCACTTCTTCTGTTGCTTTACCCTTGGTAAGCTCTTGCATAGTGTACACATCATTATACCCTGTATTCTTCCATCTCTCTCCCCTCACTTGATGACTGACACTTTACCCATTGTGATTCCTTTATCTCTAAATTTTACTTTACCTCTCTCCACACATAGTTTGGCTCTCTCATCTCATTTCCCACTTCATCCTCTTATTCTCTTCACAATGCTTGCTATTGCTGTTTTGCAGTCCCTCATATGAAATCTAGTACTGATTAAGCTGCTTTCTCATTCCACTTCCCTAAACAATTGGGTTCTCTTCTGCCTTCTATTTAGTGTGCTCCCTCCTTTTCTGCTTTTAAAGCTCTCCTACTTGAGTTCTCTTCCCACTCCTACAGTTGTTTCTGATATTGTTTGAAATCTCTTTTTCCTGACACTATCATGTTTTTTGTTACCATTTCTCTTGCATCATCAATCCCTCTGCTCTTTATTTTAATATGTTAATTAATAGTTTGCTGCACTTTCATTAATTCTACAATTTACTGTATGCAATTTATTGTTAGGTAATTTTTATTCTCAAGCATTGTTGTCTTGTCTACTGGCAAGATGGCAGCCATATGTGTGAGCTGCCTGAGCTTGAGCTCTGAATAACTGTGCTTTTGAGTTTCTTTTTCATTTTTACATGTTACTTTCATGTTTTATGTGCTATTTTCATGTTTTTAACAGTCTATTTGCTTTCGATTTTGTTTTTCGATTATTGTTGGGAGCAAGTGGAGTGAGCGTTGAGACGCTATTTAAAACTGTTGGGGAAGTGCTTTTTAGCTCTGGAAGCTCTGTTTTTACCATGGAATTCAGGAGGAGATAATACACGACCTCTTCGGGATTTGAGTGCGGACTTTTGTGGACCTTTGTGGTCTTGCTCCCATCGGCTTGTTTGTTTAACCGTTGTGGTGCTGGGAGCCGGGACCATGTGGAGTGAGTGCGAAGTTGCTGTTTGTAGCTGTTGGGGTGAAGTGCCTCTTGGTTCTGGAAGCTCTGGTTTCTTGTGACACATTTGAAGGAGAGAATACCGGGCGTTTGAGGGACTGGCGTGTGGACCCTTGCGGTATTGTTTCAGCTGGCCTGCTATATTCTGGGAATCTGTTGGAGGTTGGAAACAGAGAGTTCCTTGAGGAATATGAGCCTGTGGACCTCTGCCCTCTTGGACTGGTTCCTGGATCATTGAGTGGTACATTATTTGGGCTCTTTTGTATGGACTCTGTGGACCGACTTCTTTGGAAGGCTGAGGAATGGAGCCTTGAAAACTGAAGAATGTTTTATTGGAATTAAAAACTGGGACCATGAGTGGGGACTTCTCTTGTTTGTAATCTTTGTTTATTGCCCTCAATATTGGTCTGGGTGATGACAGTACCTGGGGCCTGGGGGCTATTAAATAAAATTTGTCCCTATCTTTTTGATGCTGGATACTTTTGTGGCATGTTATGGCCACAGGGAATTTTCCTGTATGATTAGGGGAGTGCTCCCCTCCCCTGCTATGGGTGACTCCCTGTGAGTGTTTTGGCCATCTTAGGAGGAACCACGGGGTTTTTGGCCAGAGGGCCACTCTCCTTAGTGGTTGTTGGTTGGGGGATCTTGGCGGCTGGTGGGCAGTTGAGATCTCGGGTTCTCCTCCTGGGGTGGTCTGCTCTCTCTGTGGATTTCATTCCTGTTAATAAAATTGATGAACTTCAGGTAGTTTTACACAATGAAAATATAGATATTTGTGGTGTCACTGAAACTTGGTTTAGTGAGGGACAGTGGGGTCATAATATTATTGGATATACCTTATTTAATAAAAATCGAATATATTCTAAGGGTGGTGGAGTTGCTATTTATGTCAGGGATAATATAACTTGCTCTGAAGTTGTTTTAGATAACAAACCTCCTGTGGGATTTGACATTATCTGGATTAAATTCATTAATAAACAAATTTCAGTTACGTTAGGGTTATGTTATAGACCACCATCAATGGACTCTGCAAATAATGATAATATGTGTCACTACTTGGAGAATGTTGATTTTAAGACAGACATTATTCTTATGGGTGACTTTAATTATCCTGGTATAAATTGGACCTCTGTTAAAGGACTAAATAACCAGGAAAATAGATTTATCAGTGCTATGTCACATTTAGGATTGGATCAACATGTTAATTTACCAACTAGAAATGATAATATTTTGGATTTAATATTCTCAAATATTAAAGGTGACAATGAGTTGGTCAGTATCATGGCTTCTTTAGGAAATAGTGACCACCAGATAATTAAATGGTCATTTAATTTCCCTGTCAATAAATCTTGTGGTAAAACTGAATTTAAAAACTTTAACAGAGCCAACTATCAGGTAATTAAGGAATATCTATCAATATAGAATTGGGAACAAGAATTAATTGGGCAACCTATAGAGAACATCTGGCTAAGAATCAAAGAAGAAATCCAATATTGTATCACAACATGGGTACCAACAAGAGTTAAATATATTGGATTAAAGAGGTCTCCACCTTGGTTCACTAGAGAAATCAAAATGTTGGTCTCAGCAAAAAAGAAAGCATATAATAGATACAAAAATAATATTACTGATTTAAACTGGTCTAAATTTATAATTAAAGCCAAAAAGGTTAAATATGCAATCAGAAGGGCTAAGCGGGAATTAGAGAGGAACCTAGTTGATATACATCATGACAACAAAAAAAGGTTCTTCAATTACATTGGCTCCTTAAAAAATTCACCTACCTTAGTAGGACCATTAAATATTAATGATGTTGACGTTAACGATGAACAGGTTATAGCAAATAAATTTAATGATTATTTTGGTTGTATATTTAAAAAGAAGTGTGAGTTCATGTGTTCAAAACCATCTAATTTAGACCTAGTGATTGAATTTAGTGTGGCTGAAGCCTTTTACATTATGGATTCCTTAAAATCATCTACATCATGTGGTCCTGATGGTATTCCTGCTATTTTTTTAAAAAATCGTTCGTACGAACTGGCTGGAGTACTTACCTACTTATTTAATGAGTCACTAAAGAAGGGTATAGTGGTTAATGATTGGTGTGATGCTAAAGTTATTCCTATACATAAATCTGGATCTAAGAAGGAGTTAAATAATTATAGACCTATAAGTCTTACTTCCACTGTATGTAAAATTATGGAGCGACTAATTCTAAGTAAAATCAGCAATCATATTTTGGCAAAAGGTCTGACTGATATACTCCAACACGGTTTTCAACCGGGAAGGTCATGTCAGACCAATCTGCTTGATTTTTTTGAACCAGTTAGCGAGGCTCTGGATTTTGGTTTGCCAGTTGATGTGATCTACCTGGATTTTGAAAAGGCTTTTGATTCTGTTTCATATGATATATTATTTAAATGTTTAGTCAATTTAGAACTTAATAATTATTTGATCAGATGGATAATGCAATGGCTGTCAAATAGAAGACAGCAGGTATGCTTGAGGGTTTTTTTTTTCTCCATGGACACCAGTTACTAGTGGAGTTCCTCAGGGATCTGTTTTGGGGCCTGTATTGTTTAATATACTTATAACAGGAATGAAAATAAAAAATGGTAACAAGTTAATCAAATATGCAGATGATGCCAAACTGGGAGGGATTGTTAACAACTCAGAAGCTATATCCATATTACAGGATAATTTAAATGATATATCTGAATGGGTTAGTAGTCATAAGTTGAAATTCAATATTAATAAGTGTAAGGTTATGCACTTTGGAAATAATAATAGGTGTGCAAAATATTATATTGAGAATCACACTTTAAGCGTTATTACATCTGCGAAAGATCTTGGTGTTATTGTTAATAACACATTAAAATTTACTGAACACTTGAATTCTGTGAATAAAAAATGTCCCAGACTTAGTAATTGTTTATTTAGAAACATTAAAAGCAGAGAGCCATCAATTATGGTCCCCCTTTATACTAGTATTATAAGAGCAAATTTTGATTACTGTTCTTCGTTTTGTGCTCCCACACAGAGGGGTGATATAATATCTAGGGAGAAGGTGCAAAAAAGGTTTATTAGGAATATTGCAGGAATGGGACACTTGTCTTATGAGGAAAGACTTAAACGACTTAATTTGTACAGTATGGAATACAGATCAATACGTGGGGATCTTTGTTTGTTTCTACAAAGTGTCTAGAGATGAATACCTATTTGATACACTCCATTTGAAATGGAATTCTACTACAGTCTCAACTCTCGCATAATTTAAAAATTATTTTACCAATTAATCGAACTACTAAAAGAACACAATTTTTACTCAACGAATAGTTCCAATTTGGAACTCACTCCTTATGAGGTGGTAAATTGTGTAAGTTTGTCACAATTTAAAAATAATTTAGACATATATATGAATGATTCTAAATTTGTTACCCACTTAGCTTAAGTGGCATGATCTTAATGGGCTAGTCCCTCAATCGTGTAATTTACCTATGAACCTATGAACCTATGTTGGGGGTGGGTGGTTTGCATTCCCCTTTTGGGTCCTTTTAGATTATAGCTCTATGACCTGATTTCTTCCTAGGTGTTCGGGCCTGGGTCTTGATGATTCAATTTTTCGGAGAAGAGCCAGTTTTTAAAGGAACCTTTTCAGTGACCATATGAAGAAGGGAGGATAGCCCCTTTTGTTATCAGCTGGATTTTGAAATGTACTAGCACCTGGTTTGAAAGTCTGCTGTTTTTTTCGATCCTCCACGACTTTTGGATTTAATTAGTTATTTAAAGCCGCGGTTGGATTTACCTCAACTTCTCCTACCATTGGTTGACTTCTTTCCCAGACTTTTTATTTTTTGGTCTCCTGGTTGGTGAGAGGACCAGGATACTTGTATTTATTTTTCTTTTGCTTTATTGTGTAGTTTTTGTTAATTTTATTTTTTGTTTTATTATTGTGTGTATTTTGGGTAGTGTGAGTGCCCAAACTTTTTCTTCCTCTCCCTCGGCTGTGAGAGGGCGGGGGGAGATTAATATTTTTACATGTATTTTATCCTGTGAGAGAGGATTCTTTATTTATTTTATTTATTTTGTTGTTCTGGGTTTGAAGTCTATCTAGTTGGGGAGGAGGGTGGTTTTGTAGGTTTTATTGAGTTGGTTTATTGTTTAAGTTAGTATTGTTTGGGAGGTTTTTAGGATTTTAACTATAAGTATTCAGCGCTTTAGATTACTTTAGTTAGCTATTATATTATTTTGTCTAGTTTGAGCTGAATCATGTGTTGGTCGGTGGGCTCCACGGCGGTGCACTATTCATCCTCCTCCCTTCATGCCCTCTGCCCTTTTTATACTCCCCCTTTACAGTTTGAGACATACCAGCACTGTAGAGCACTGGGGATTGCTTGTAGGAGAGTGAGGAGGGTGGGAGTGGGTGAACAGGAGAGGATGAAAGAGCGTGGCCACCGTATCGGGGTTGTTAAGTCCAGAAGGCACCCTGGGGTGAAATGGAATCCAGACCGGGGCTTTCCCTGTCTGGTGCCCATACCCAAGGGCACTACTGAATTTAGTGGGCAGATAGGCCGAACAGCTTCCGAGGTTTGTCCAACTCGGGTGGTGTTATGCAATGCCAGGTCTGTTAAGAATAAGATCGCTATTTTAGCTGATCTTGTTGGTTCGACTGATCTGTCTTGCATCACTGAGACATGGCTGGATGAAAATTCAGGCCCCATTTTAGAGGCCATGATTTCAGCCGGTTACTCAGTGATACACTGCCCGAGATTGGACCGCGGGGGGGGGGGACAGTCTGTTTTAAGACTAATTTGGGCCTCACGAATGTGGTAGTAGGTGAGGCTGAATCCTTTGAGTGTACAGCAGTAGCAGGTGTAGGTGTTTGAATCATTCTCATCTACCATCCACCCAGAGATGGGAAACGCTTCTTACAGGAAGTAGCAGACTTCCTCGTCGATATGTCATTTGAGTCGCCCAGATTGATGGTTCTGGACGACTTTAACGCCTGGGTCAATGATGAACTCTCACAATTTGGTCTTCACTTCCTCCAACTTATGTCTTCTTTGGGCCTTACACAGGTAGTTTCCACTGCTACATATAAATCTGGGCACTCTTTGGATATAGTCTTCCTTTAAGGGATTGACTCATCCGATGTAGGGGTGGAACCAGTCGCTTGGTCTGACCATCACACCATGAGGTTCAATTTTTACACCTCCCTGAGAAGGTCTTCCCTTGTGGAGATGGTCAAGTACTGCCCATTATGGAATGTTACTTCCCAGGGCCTTGCGGCAGTCCTTGACCTCTCATCCCTGGTGTTGACTAGCAATGACCCAGAGGCGCTGGTGGTGGCCTATAATATGGCCATTTCCGGTGCCCTGGATCTCATTGCTCCTGTTTGTGAGCACCCCCTATACCTTCACCCCAGGTCCCCCTGGTTTGATGGGACTTTGAGGGAGTTGCGGAGACAGGGTCGAAGGTTAGAGCATTGTTGGTGCAAATCCGGTCTCGATGCTGACCACCTTAGATTGATGGAACATTATTCTATCTATCAATCTGCAATCACCCATAAGAAGGCAGAATTCCTGTCCAGGGAGATTGCAGTTGCACATAATCGACCGGCTCAGCTGTTTCGGACTGTAGACAGACTGTGCAACCCAGCCTGTCTGCAAGTCCGGAAAGCCTTTTCACAAATAGAGTGTGAGGAGCTCGCTCAGTTTTTTGCAACTAAGGTGGCTGACATCAGGGTGGGCTTGCATCCAATAATCTCTAAGGGTGTTTTTGTGGAACAGCATGAGCCCACAATACCTCGGTTCTCTTGATATTCCTTTTGCCGACTGGAAGATGTGGATATTATGAGGATCATCCATAGTGTGCGGCCTACAAGCTGTGGTTTGGACCCTGGACCAACTCCCCTAATTTTGGGTTGTCTTGAGATCATTGGCCAGTTATGGTTCAAATAGTCTGGTGTTCTTTAGAGTCTGGGGAGTTTCCTAACTCCCTGAAAGAGGCGGTGGTGACACCCCTCTTGAAAAAAGCTACTCTGGACCCAGACTGTTTTTCAAACTACAGACCTATCTCTAATCTTCCCTTTATTGGGAAGGTTATTGAGAAGGTAGTAGCAGCCCAGCTGGAAGACCATTTAACCATCCATAATATCTACGAATCCTTCCAATCCGGTTTTCGGAAAAAGACATAGCACCGAGACTGCACTGGTTTGGGTGCTTAATGATCTTCTGAGAGCGAGAGATCAGAAGAAATGTTCTATTCTAGTTCTTCTTGATCTCTCATCAGCTTTTGACACTGTGAATCACTTGGTATTGTTAGCACACTTGAGGTCAATTTGTGGAATGTCGGGAACTGTTTTAAAATGGCTCACTTCATTCCTTACTGGGAGATCACAGAGAGTTGTGTCTGGGGTTTATTCCTCCGGCCCATCTTCTTTGTTGTGTGGGGGTGCCCCAGGGTTCAATGCTGTCACCTATGTTATTAGCAGTGTACATGCTGCCCCTCAGAGACATTATAAGATGGTATGGGCTGAGGTTTCACTGCTATGCAGATGATACCCAGCTAAACTTGTCTTTTGCACCTGACCAGGATGGAGCACTCTCGGTGTTTAACAACTGTCTGGAAGAAATCCAAGGGTGGATGGATTCTAGTTGGTTAAAGTTGAACTCTGAGAAGATGGAGGTGTAGTGGTGGACCCGGGTGATCAGATTGTGAGGTCACATGGTGGCACGCCTTCGGGAATTTTTCTCGGCAGTGTGTCACTTCTGCCCTCTGAACAGGTGCACAGCCTTGGGATTGTCCTGGACGATAGGCTGACCCTTCAATCTCAAGTGTCGGCCATTGTCAGGACTTCCTTTTACCATCTTAGGAATATTGCCAGGGTGCGTCACCTTGTTCCATCTGACTCCCTACCAACATTGGTCCACGCTTTTGTGTCCTCGCGCTTGGACTACTGCAATGCCCTTTACTTTGGGCTTTCTGGGGTTGAAATCCATTGCCTTCAGCTGGTGCAGAATGCTGCAGCCTGGGTATTGACTGGGACAAGGAGATCCAGTCATATTACTTAGGTCCTGCACGAACTGCACTGGCTTCCTATACGGTGGCGGATCACCTTTAAAGTCATTTTATTGACTTTCAAAGCCCTTCACAATCATGGCCTGACTTATCTGAAAGAACTCCTGGTGCCTTACTACACCGGCCGATCGATCCGCTCGGCTGACGGGGGGTTGTTAGAGATTCCAAGAGTGAAATTAAAATCTTCGGGTAGCACAGCATTTTCTTATGCTGCATCCACTCTTTGGAATTCTCTACCATGCTGGTTAAGGGACTGCACCTCCATGGAGATATTTAAGAAAGATCTTAAAACCTACCTATGGGATTTAGCTTATCTTGATGATTAGTGGAAACTATTTATTATTATCTATTATTGGTTGGATGATTGTATGGTTTGTTCTAACTAAATGTTGTTTTAATGTATTTTTGTATGTTTTAAATTGTTATTTTATACTGTGCTTGATGTAAAGCGCCTTGATATCTTTGAAAGGCGCTTTAGAAAAAAAGTTATTATTATTATTATTACTTGTTTCCATTCTGTGCATTTTTACTTTGTATTATTCATCTGGTCACTCCTTCTCTTTTTCCTCTCCCCCAGGAAGCATTTGAAAGTGAGCTGTTACCAGCTCAGTATGTTTTTTCTTGAAAAAACATTGAAATAAATAACCAAATAAATAAACAAAAATTAGATGCCTTGAAGAATGGCCCCTTTAATTTCTCCCAACCTGTTACAATTTATCCTAGACTAAATCCCTCATCTGGTTAAAGTCTGATCATCTGAAATCTAGAATCTCAGCCTTTGACAAGGGTACTGTGTACTGGTACCCAGGGCTAGTCTGAACCATATGGTGTTGTGGTCAGTGGTCCAAAGTAGTTCCACAACATGCACTCTACCTACTATTTTCAAGTTGGTGAGCAGCATGTTGAGAATGGCAGTCAGATTTGTGGGTCCCTTAACCAGTTTTACTAGCAGGCAGGGTGCTTGACTTCATGCGCTGTTAGCTGATAGAAAGTCCCAATCTGTCTGGCAGGTTGAGATCTCCCAGAACCATTACCTTCCCCTTTGCAGTGTCCTTCTACATCTCCCTCATCCCCTGTCCTGGTAGCTTACAGAAAACCCACTTATAAACTTCTTATCTAATGCCTGCATGGTGCACTACACCCTCAGTCACCTGGTGGAGGCAGCTGAAAGCCTCCCCCAAACCAAGACAGACTAGGGAGGAATGAATGGAGGGTAGAAGAGGTGGGAGGAGGAGGAGGAGGGCAGGACAGGGGTAAAGGGGGGCCTGAGACACAGTGGAGAGTAATGTTCCTGAATGCCAGAAACCTGGGAAATAAAATAGCTGAGATTCAGGCCATAATGGCCAATGGAGAGGTAGAAATAGCATCTATCGCAGAGACACATGCCACATCAAAGCACAGCTGGTACCACACAGTCACCAGGTTCAGTACAAGATTTATAGGTAGGATAGTGAAATGGGAATATGGAGTGGCTCTGTATGTGAAGGACAGGATAACCTACAATAGAGAGGAAGGGGTGGATGGAAAGACATAAGCATTATGGGTGTAGATCTCATCCACTAAGCAGAGAAAAGTAAGGATATGGGTAGTGTGTAGACTACCTTCACAGGATGTGGTGCTAGATATGGTACTGGGGTTACAAATCAAGGAAATAGCAGGCAAGGTGGTGGTAGTAATAAGACTTCAGTCTACCTGATATGGATTAGAAAGTTCCAGCTACCTCCAGCACCACAGAGCAGGTACTGCTGGATGCCTTCTAGAGTGGATTCCTGATACAGGGTGCTATAGAGCTTAGTAGGGGAAAGGGCTGTGCTGGACCTGGTCCTATCCGGCTATGGACATGTACAGGATGTAAATGTGGAAGTGCTAATTGCAAGAAGTGACCACACAATGTGGTTCCACCTGGATGTGGGTAGACAGATGATCTGAACCAAGACAAGGGTTTTGGATTTTAGGAAGGCTGACTTTAATAAGATGAAAGACATTCTGGTAAGACACCTTGCTGGGATCAGTAAGGAAATGGAGGTGGAACAGAAATGGGCCATAATAAAGGAAAGACTAATGGAGACAACTAATGAGCATGCCAAAATCAAAACACTAAATCTATGGCTAGAAAGCCTAGCTGGTTTGGAAAAGAAGTGACAAATGCGATAAGAGAAAATAAGGCAGCCTTCCAGAAGTACAAATGTACTCAGAGTGAGGATGCTAGGGAGGTTTATAGTTTTAAATAAAGGATATTGAGCAGAGCAATTAGAGAAACAAAGGCTGCAAGTGAAGTTCAGCAGGCACAGGGAATAAAATCAGGTGAGAAGGCCTTCTTTAACTATATATGGGAAATGAGGGCTATTAATGATGAGATTGTCAAGTTAGAAAAGAAGGGTGGAGCTTGGGCAAAAGGAAGTGAAGAGAAAGCATAGGTGCTAAACAAGTACTTCTGTTCCATTTTCATTAGAGAGAATGACAGACCAGTTGCACAATGCAGATGGGGGTTGGGACAGGGATGAGGGAATTACCAATGACATACAGTAATAGAGGTGGACAGGGTGCACAAGGGCCAAAAGGCCCTGAAGGTAGATAAATTCCCAGGCCAGACAGAGTGCAATTGGGGGTCCTAAGGGAAATAGCGGAGTTGCTGAAAGGCCCACAGGCAGACTTGTTTAACACCTCTCTAGAGTCTAGGAGTGTGCCCCAGAACTGGAGAACTGCACACATGGTGCCTCTGCATAAAAGTGGTCCAAGGGATGAACCAGTGTGCTTGGTTCAGTGTTGTTTAACATCTTAATCAGCAACACAGCAGATGGGGTCAAAGGTAAAATCTGTCTGTTTGTGGGTGACACAAAGTTCTATGGGAGGGTGGATATGGAGAAGGGGATTCAGGAGCTAAAGAAAGAGTTGGCTAAGTCAGAGAACTGGTCTGCCAATTGGTAACTGAGATTCAATGCTAAAAAGTGCAGTTATGCACCTGGGGTGAAGAACCTAGAGACCAAACACTGGTTCAGTACTATGGAGGTCCCCCAAATCTGAGGTAGAAAAGGACCTAGAGATTATCATCAAGAGTGATCTGAAGCACTCAGCACATTGTAGGGGAGCAGCAGCAAAACTAAATTGGATACCTGACTGCATAGCAAGTGGATTACCAGCAGGAATGTGGAGATCATACTAACGCAGTACAGGTCACTGGAAAGACCACACATAGAGTACAGTGTGCAGTAATAGTGACCTGATCTTAAGAAGGATGTTAACTTGCTAGAGACAGTCCAGAGAAGGGTGACCAAATTGTTCCAGGATCAGCAGGGCAATGCCTACGAAATGAGGCTCAAGGGGCTCAACATGTATTCCCTTGAGTGAAGAAAGGAGGGGGATATGATTGAGACCTTCAAATATTTTAAAAGTATTAATAGGGTGAATATGGAATGCCTCTTTAATCTTAATGGGAACAAGGCCACTAGGGGACAGCCTAAAGGTGGTAGGGTGAAAATTCAAGAAAGTGATGCATTGGCACTTTCTCACTGACAGTGGAGGCCAAGTGGAATGAGTTTCAAGGGAAGGTGAGCTCTCTGAAACCAGCAGATAACTTCAAGAGAGGATGGGACAGAATGAAGAGGAAAGTTGCTGTGGTGTAGGGGGAGTTGAGGAGTGTTGGGGGATTTGGGGAGTGGGCAGTTTCCACTGTACCACTATAGACACAGAAAGGACCTGGGGCAAGTCCAACTGTTGACACTTGAGGGGGACCTGCACACTTGAACAGACAAGCTTGACCATAAGACCTTTATCTGCTGGCATGTTCATATGATGCTGTGTTGAGCTATAACCACAGTAATACTGTCTCTCCATTCACTGCCTTGATGGACCCATCCTTTACTGCCTCTATGCCTTACTTGACATACAGAGCAACCCCTCTTCCTTTTCACTTCCCCTGTCTTGCCTATATGTGGTGTACCCCAGTACTGCTAGGTCCCAGTTGATATCCCCATTGGCCTATATTTCTGTAATGGCGATAGGGGCTAACCCTGAATCTGCCACCTGTGTCTGTAGCTCATTAATTTTGCTACCTAGGCTACTGGTATTAAGGCAGACTGTCTTTCAGATTGATATACATACCGTTCCTTATTTGTCAGGTCCTCTCCCTTTGTCTTTTCCATTTGTCCTCTCCTTCCCTCCATAATGTTCTGATTTGCCTGCTCCTTACCACGTTTGAAAAGTCCCCTCCCTCCTTGACATCGAATCTTTACTTACTATGACCCCAATGACTTGGTGCTTCCATCTCCACTGCTCCCAGACCCAATTTTTGAGGGTCCTAGCTAAGTTCCCCTTTTGACCTCAGTCCTCTGTGTTTCCCCCTGCCTCAGTCTCCATACCCTACTCAGTTTAAATGTCCACTAATGCAGTAATCAAGCTTTTGCTCAAGCACACTAACCCCCTCTCTTATTAGGTGAAGGCCATTACACTTGCAGAGCAACCTGTTCCAGAATCCCCCTAGTCTCCCACAAAATGATACCTATCCTCCTCCTGACACCATGCCTTCAACCACCCATTCCGAAGATGTGTAGTGGTGTTTTCCATTTGAATGTCCAGATAGTAATACACTTATATCACTGTGCAGAGTGTTGGCACAAGTAATAACATTATCTAAACAGCTTCCATGGTGAGTGAACCATCTTTTTTTTGTCATGACCCAAGTAGAACTCAAGCAACACAGCAGCAGTGCCTCTCTGGTGTGTGTGTGTGTGTGTGTATTTGTTTTCCTGAAATACCAATCACTCTGACTTCCCCTCCAATGACGGCCATCATTTCCTTGGCCCTCCTTGGGTGAGGATCTAAGGAGAGACTTTTCATCCACCAGCCAATCAGGAGGTTCAGTGGGTGGGACAAAGACTTTTAAATCTTCAGGAACCTTTTTATGGTGCAACTGGCTTTCCAGCAATATTCTGAGACCTGCATCTGCTAGCCCAATCACAGGGGTCATGAAAGGGTCCAACCACATTCCTCCCTTTCCCCAATGGAGATTGACATTCCCGTGGTGCTCCTTGGGTGGGGAGCTAGAGTAGGGAGCGATCTGGAGGCTCTGTGAGCAAATTTAACCAAGTGTTCCTAAGCAGCGTTTCCGCACTGCATCCCTCACATAAAGAACATAGTGCAAAGGACATCAAGGAGTCTGCCAAAGAGTCAGCCCAGGGATGAGGCCAGGGTTAGAAACTATGCCTGTTGTGTGACTGCACTACTAATACCTAATGAATCAGGTTGTGCTAGTTGTCATCTAGCAAGAACTAAATGACTGCTTGTGCTGTGGAAGATCTAGTGTACCTTTGGCTGCTTATATGTTTAATGGCATTTACTACTATTGCTGCTTTTATTGCTGGCCAGACTAGCTAAGTTTCTGTTATTTTCCATGCCTGCACTGCTCACCCTATCTGGGTGATGCCTGCATAGTGTAATACTGAAGATAATATTATTCCTGCGGCTGCAAACACACAATCTGGGTTAGGCCTAGAAATGACTCTGGTGTCCAGTCAAAGCTGCAACAACAAATACACACGGTCAAAGACTGCATGGTCATAACAGTGCCACATGGTTTCAGAGTTAGTATAGCTAATCTAGTGTGGTTTTGGATAGCGTGGATTTGTACTGACCACACAGAGGGGTTATTGAGTGCACTGTTTTTCAATGGGAGATTTTCACGTAGCATCAATGACTTCTAGTTCTGCACTTCTGCTAGCAGCTGTCTGTGGCTAGAGGCTTGAAACCATATGCAAACTGTGGCTACTATACCAGACTTGTTTCCAATGCAGGCATGCTCCTTTCGGTGTTCAGGCAGATGGCATGTTGATTACTATAATTCATACCTAGTTAGAGAGCTTGTGGTTTGCTTAATATATTTCCTGATTGCTACTGCTGTGATTCTTGTGCTCGCTTGGAGGTTTAAGAAAGGTGATCTAGAACAAGGGGAAATGTTATGAAGCTGTAAGGCAGTAGATTCAGGATTCTATATTGTTTAACTTGTTATAGAAGTGATTTGCACAAATGGGCCCGGATATTCAAACTGCACCATTCTGAGGTGCAAGCCCTTGCGCAGCTCAAAATAGTTGCGCAGGGGTGTGGCCGGGGCAATATTCAAAGGAGTTGTGCTATTGAGCAACTCCTTTGAATATCACCCCCCAGCCACAGCCACTGTGCATGGCGCAGTGGAACTTGCGCCACCTCGTTGTCAGAGTTGAGCATTCAACTCATGTGATGCTAGTACCATTGGGCGCCATGCGCAAATTTCAGATATTCAAAAGGTGACATTCAAATGGGGCCATAATTCATGCAAGGCGGGGCCATTTGCATCTGATTATGGCCCCATTTGCATGCCATTAGCATGTAGGTGCGCCGATCCCCGAGGACTTGCACCTGGCCGCCCTGCCAGGCAGCAGCTGTCGGGGACCGATGCACCCTGCAGCCCGATCGTGGGCAGAATGTGAAAACAACCCCCCAAACATCTCCCAATGCCCGATCGCGGGCAGAACGTATAATGACAACCCCCCGCCAAACATCTCCTAATGCCCGATCGCGGGCAGAATGTGAAAACAACCTCTCTAGTGCCCGATCGCTGGCAGAATGTAAAGACCCTCCCAACCCGAATATCTCCTGGTGGTCCAGTGGACCGTAATGCCTGATTGTGGGCAGAATGTCCAATGACAACCCCCAACATCTCCTGGTGTCTAGTGCTCCCCACCCCACCACCACGGGCTCCCACCACCCGCTCCCCGGCAGCCGGGCGGCGGCAGCATTCCACCCGCCTGCTACTTGTCATTACCGCTGACTGACTGTTCGCAGTATTAACACTCATTGGTGCAGAGCCAGAGTCACTGGCATGCAGCTCTCATATCATATATGATAGTCTCAGATTTGTGAATGAACATCATTCACAAATCTGGACTGTCATAGTATGGGCTGCACACCCATTGGCTCTAGCTCTGCACCAAGGGCGGCAGCCTACTGACAGTCAGTCGGCGGGCGGCGGGCGCAGGCGGGTGGATGCTGCCGCCCGCTGGCGCCGGGGAGCGGTGGTGGGGCTGTGGGTGGGTGTGGGGGACACTAGACACCAGGAGATGTTTGGGGGTTGTCACTGGACATTCTGCCCACGATCGGGCATCATGGTCCACTGGACCACCAGGGAGATATTCGGTTGGGGGTCTTTTACATTCTGCCCACGACTGGGCACTGGGGTTGTTTTCATGTTCTGCCCATGATCGGCATTGGGAGATGTTTGGGGTTGTCATTATATTCTGCCCATCGGGCACTGAGGGGGTTGGTCATTATAACTTTCTGCCGACCGGGGCATTAGGAGATGTTTGGGTGGGGGTTCTTTTCACGCTCTGGCCCAAGGAATCAGGCTGGTGGGGGGCATAGGACTGAGTTGGGGCCAGCTGGTGGCAGCTGCTGTGTTGCACCCTGCAATACAGCAGCTCACCTGTGGTGGCCTCAACTTGATCCTTTTTTTGGCTCAAAGTTGTGCAGGCGCAGGTTGGGGGTTGCGCCTGCACAACTCTGCACAACCCGACTGAATATCGGGCTGTGCAGTTTATGCATGGTTCCTCCCCCTCCTGTTGAGCATGCAATCATTTGCATTGCACTGTTGCTCGACCTGTTTTCAGTGGCGCAACTGCCTCCTGCTGAATATCACAGAATGGCGCAATGTAGGACTTGAGCATGCGCAACCCTTTTGAATATCTGGGCCATGATGTTTTGGTAATTGACAAAGCCCTCCAGCTGCTATGTTTATTTCTCTTTTGCACAATACCACTGCCTGTCCTAATGTTTCAAGTAACCTGATGTGGAACCTTTGTAAAAGAGCTCCTGGCTCAAAGGTGTATCTGATTCCCTTAAATAAATAAATAAGAGATGTGAGGAAGTACTTCTTCACAGAAAGACTAGTGGATTCCTGGAACAGCCTTCCAGGTGAAGTGGTTGGGGCAAAAACAATGGTGGGGTTGAAAAATGCCTGGAATAGAGATGAGGGAATCATAGAGGTAAGGAAGCAAGAAGGGGAAAAAGCTGTAGATCAAGTAGTAGTAAAATGTTTATTGTTTAGCCATGCACAGCCATTGTCCCGGATTCCCCCCTGTTCCCTTACAAAAAGACGGACACCATTGTTTGTTGTTGTGCTTAGATTGGCAATTAATTTATTTATATTCATAATTCCATATTCCATTTCAATTTCTTCATTATCATATTTACAACCTTTCGTTTATTTCCATCCATATATCAATCTCTGATTATCCTTCCCCCAGGTGAAAACCTGGGTGCCTTCTTCTTCTCCTTTTCCGTTAGCTAACGATGAAAACCGAGACCATTTTCTCCTTCATCTTCTTCCTCTTCTTGTGTTATTCCTTTATTCTTCCCCCCCTCCCCCCTTTCCCCCTTTCTTCCTGCCATCCACCTTGGCAGTCCATAACCATGTTCTCAACCTGCCATCCTCCTTTGGCAGTCCTAACTGTCTGACCGATGCGCCTGTCATCCACCCTGACAGACCCACCATGCAGTCCCATCTTGACTGTCTTCCCTCTTGCTCTGCCTAGTAGGGTGGGTGGGAGGATCAAACTCCAGTAAAAGTGGCTGAGGCCCCTTGTGCTGTCCCTTATGTACCTCCTTCGCCTCCCTCCTGCTACTCCGGCCCCATTGTTCTGCCCCCTAGCCCCTCCTTCTTTTCCCCTCCCCTTCTGAGCACAACCATTCTATGCAGAAGGGAAGGGATGCACCAGGACAACATGGTCTGCCCCTTAAAGGGCAAACTCCATTACGAAAAAAACAAAAACAAAGCAAACATACAATATAAATTACAAATACCTTATACTAAAGTTTTTCTGAATTCAGAACTCACTTATCTTATTTATGTATAAATATCATAATAAGAATATACAGGGCATACTTCACACCTTCAATTCATATACATAAGTGCAAAAAGGGGACTCCATCAGTCTCATAGACATAGGGGATATCAGTAAGGCAACATGCTTAGTGTACAGATCAATGTTGTTAAAACAATAACATATTAGAGAAACTCATTTCACTATACGGAGGGAACATTTGGATTACATCAATACAGTTAGGCAACTGGGTCATCCATTATATTATACCCTGACCAAATTATAATGGTAATTTAAATAAAAAGAATCTAATTGTATTCATTAAAAAGATCTAGCTTATTGTATTTACAACAAAATCTCTCTGTTTTTCTTTTCTAATTTTAAAAGCATATTTAAGATAATTGACAATTTTCTTAAAAGTGTTTCCATTGCTGGTATTCATGACAATAAATGTAAGTTCACTTTTTGTTATATCAGGCCAGTTAATATATGGTTCTAACCAATACTGTTGAATTCTATTATACAATGGACAGTGCCATAAAACATGCATAAGGTCCTCCTTCAATTCCATTTTACAGTTACAGAATTCATGCTACTTTGAAAGTTTATAACTGGTTCTCAAAATATTATTCTCAAAAAGTTCTAATCTAGCTTTAAGGAAAATATTTCTATATACCTTATTTTCCAATACAGTGGCGTGAAAAAGTATTTGCCCCCTTCCTGATTTTCTCTATTATTGCATATTTGTCACACTGGATGTTTTCAGGTCTTTAGACAAAATATAATATTAGATAAAGGGAACCTGAGTGAACAAATAACACTTTTTTTTTTTACTTATTTCATTTATTTAATGAAAAAAGTTAACCAACACCAACTGGCACTGTGTGAAAAAGTAATTGCCCCTAGTTAAATCAACCCAATTAAAGGGATAATTAGAGTCAGCTGATTGAACACAGCCAGGCTTGATTACAGCCAGCTCTGCTCAATATAAACCTCACTTATTTTGGCCCTTACCATCAGAGTCAGCCACAGCACAAAGATTCAACAAGCACATTATGCCATGATCAAAGGAAGTTCCTGAAAAGATTAGAAAAATTGTTGCCCTCTATCAGTCTGGAAAGGTTACAAAGCTATTTCTAAGGCTCTGGGACTCCATCAAACCACAGTGAGAGCATAATCTCCAAATGGAGAACACTTGGAACAGTAGTGAACCTTCCCAGGAGTGGGCGGCCTGCCAAAATTACTCTCAAGGGCAGTGTAAAATCATCCAAGAAGTCTCAAAGGATCCTAAAACAACATCCAAAGAACTGCAGGCTTCTCTTGCCTCAGCTAAGGTCAGTATTCATGACTCCACAATCAGAAAGAGACTGGGCAAAATGGGCTTCATGTGAGTAGCAAGGCGGAAACCACTGCTAACCAAGAAGAACATAAATGCTCATCTCTCATTTGCCAAGAAGCACCTGGATGATCCACAAGCCTTTTGGGAAAATGTTCTATGGACAGATGAGTCCAAAGTGGAACTTTTGAACAACATGGATCCCATAATGTCTCACAGAAGCAAACACAGCATTCCACAGTAAGAACACCATACCAACAGTCAAACATGGTGGTGGTAGTGTGATGGTGTGGAGATGCTTTGCTGCCTAAGGACCTGGATGACTTGCCATAATTAAAGGAACCATGAATTTGCTCTGTACCAGAAAATTCTTAAGGAGAATGTCCAGTCATCCTTCCGTCAGCTGAAGCTGAAGCGTAGTAGGTCATGCAGCAAGACAATGATCCAAAACACAAAAGCAAGTCCACATCAGAATGGCTAAAAGAAGTAAAATTAAAGTTTTGGAGTGGCTTGTCAACGCCCAGACTTAAACCCAATAGATGCTGTAGGACCTGAAACGAGCAGTTCATGCTCGAAACCTACCAAATGTTACTGAATTAAAGCAGTTCTGCCAGAAGAGGGGTTAAAATTCCTCCACAGTGATGTGAAAGACTGATATTGAATTATAGGAAGTGTTTGGCTGCAGTCATTGCAGCTAAATGTGGCATAACCAGTTATTAAGTGTAAGGCAATTACTTTTTCACACAGTGCTGTTGGTGTTGGTTAACTTTTTCATTAAATAAGTGAAATTAAAAAAAAAACAAGTGTTATTTGTTCACCAGGTTCTCTTTATCTAATATTACATTTTCTCTAAAGACCTGAAAACATCCAGTGTGACAAATATGCAATAATAGAGAAAATCAGGAAGGGGGCAAATACTTTTTCACGCCACTGTATGTCCCAATAGCTTCTATACATTAGATCATTAGTGTTTGAAGCATACCAGCTAGAGAATCTAGACAATTGAAATTTATCTAGATCCTGTTTTATCCAGTGTTCATTCACTTTTTTTGGATATAAGACTAATAATTGTTACTGATTTTAATTTTCTTTGCAAAATATGATTTTAAGAATGTTATCCCATACCAATCTAATTTATTGTGGATATCCTGCATCCAACATTTCTCCCCACAATCATTTTAAATCCAAAAAAGTTGTTCTAGGAAACACTGCTTAACTAATTTATCTTTGTCTATTCTTGTTAAATATAACCAGTATTTTAATTTTCTACCTTCCATAAGTGCATTTACGTTGATCAGTCCAAGTTCAGCTCATAAATATACTGATGGACAGGACTGAGGAACCTGTAATTCAGCCCACAAAACTTTGTACACCAGAGCCATACATATTTTGGCATCCTTACACTTCCAAACTTCAGATGCATTAATCATTTGTGTCCAATTGTTTGCCTTAATAGCTCTTAATAATGGTTTAACTAAAAAGCCCCCATAGGAATAATTTAATTTCTTTAACCCATTCATAGTTTTTTTTTATTTTATTATGAACCATTTCTCTTTGTTGTTTCCACATATTATTGTTTGTGAAAATTAGCCCCAGATATGTATAGTATATTGTTTTACTGTATTCGGTTTATGCTTACTGAGTTTGAAACAAGATTCAGCAGAATTAGTGCCAAAGGTTATAGTTTTTGTTTTTAATAAATTTATTTTTAATTTCAGACCATTAGTAGCCCTTTGTAAAGTATTCAGTTGTCTTTGGAGACCTTTTTTAGTTTGAGAAATCATCACTAAATCATCTGCATAGGCTAAAATAACAATCTGCCTCAGATTGACCTTTGGAACATCTAAATCTCTTTGTTCTAATTCCCTAATAAGAGGTTCCATATATAAATTGAACAAAGTAGGAGCTAGTAAGCAACCTTGTCTTAACCCACAATTAATTTTAAAGGGTAAAGATGTTTCTCCCACAATACCAAATCTAATTTTGGCCCAAGTATTATTATAGAGTGCAGAAATTATTGAAATTAATGCCTTATCTACTCCTCTCTCATGCAGAATAATCCAAAGTAGTGATCTGCAAACCGTATGAAAGGCAGCAGATCAATCAATAAACACTGTATATAGTTTTTGTTTTCTAATTTTAACATATTTATGAATTAAATGGTTCAAAATATAGCAATTATCTATTGTTGATGACCCACCCATGAAAACCCAACTGTGCCTCACTCATCCCTCCTGTTAATTGTATTTGGAGCTTTAAATGATCTAAAATAATATGTGAGAAGATTTTAAAACTCACATCCAATAAACTAATAGGACGATACAAAGCAGGATCACCAGTATCTCCCTTTTGTGTGTATAGGTATAATTTCTGCACCTTTCCAAGACTGAGGAAAAGAAAGTGATTCAATCCATTTATTAAAACAAAAACAAAGGATTCTACTCCAAAAAGAGGGTTACATTTATACACTTCTGCTGGTATTTTATCTGTCCCAGGGGCCTTATTAGATTTCATAGCATGTATTGCAAAATAAACATCTTTAATAGCAATCTTGTATGGGCAATTTGTATTTGGCACAATCAATTCCGACTCCTGCATATCTGAATCATAGAATATCTTTCCAAAATGTTCAATCCATTGTGATTCTGTTATATAATAGTCTGCATTGGCTTTGCTGCTTAGTGAACCCTGAGCTACAAGCTGCCAGAAACCTTAATCATTTTTCCTTCTGATAGTTTCAAGTATTAGTGTCCATTTCATTTTTTGAAAATTCCTCCTCTTGTTTTTTAACAGTTGTTTATATTCCTTCTTTCTTATTTTAACCTGTTCAACTAACTGTGCATTCATATATACTCTTGCTTGTCTTATTATTTTCATTAAGTCCTTTTTAAATAAAATACATTCCTGATCAAATCAGGTTTGATGTCTTCTATGCTGACACATCATCACCTCTTTGTAAATGTTTGTCCTTAAATCTTTAAAAAGTTGTTCTACTAATTCCCACATTACTTCTACATCTTGGGTCGATTCTATACTTTTAATCAATAAATTATCATATAAAATAATCTGTGTAGATCAAGTAGGGTTGACAGCAAGAATAAGGGTAGCAGCAAATGGGCAGACTGGGTGGGCCATAGTGAACCTTATCTGCTGTCAGAGTCTATGTTTCTGTGCTTACTTACTTTAAATCTTAGAATACCAAAGGTTTATCACTTGTATCTGCCATCTGTATGGATCCTAATAAGTTGCTATTTACATCTGCCTAGTTACCACACTAGCTGCTTCAAATATGACCTGAAAATGTTCATGTTGTTGGTACTCAACCCTTATAATCAAAACCCACAGATAGTTTCTTGTTAATGCAATTTATTTTGAGAAGCACTCTCAGTTAAATTCCTCTTTTTAATGTTTCATAACAATCCTGTTCCTTCCTCAGAAACTTTTGAGCTGCTTGATATTTATTCATATTTATAAATGTCACAAGAATCTGTGCAAACATAAATATAGAGATACTATTATATTTCTTTTCTTTCTATCTGATTTAAACTGGATTCTAAATTAGGAGTATTTAATAAAGCACACAAGGGTAACAAACCTGCTACTGTTCCTGGTCTCATTCCTTAATTTCATAATCTTGTTTATAAAAAAAAAGTCTTCCTTTGGGGCTTTGTCTGTGAATATAAAAGTCAAAGCTTCTAAATTTTCAAATGTTTTAAACTTTTTTTTTCTTTTTTGATATAATATCATTGATTAGTAAATGTATCAAGTGATTTTTTTTTACCTGGGCTTATCACATGAACCCTTTTCTACTGGTTATTCCTCAGCCCCCATTCTAATCAAATTCCTTATGCTAAAATAAATCACATCTTCCTTCTCTTAATTTTTGTCCCTTATTATTAGTAAATGGATTAAAAACAAGTTTCACATATATTTTCCCACATATTTTCTTGTACTTACAATCTCTTGTTGTGGCCAGTATTTCCAGATAGAGCCTCTTAAGTTCCAAACAAATCAAACACTGTGTATAAGTGCTGCCATTAGTAAGGATGACAACTTCTCAACAGGCAATACTTCCTTCTTCATGATGGTGCAGAAGAGACTGGGCCTTCAAATGAGCATGCTAGACTAGTGTGACTATGTCACTAGTGATATCACCCTGGGTGGCCCAGTCACTAAAGAAACCACTTTCCAATCAGGGATTACCTGATTCTTAGAGTTATCCCCTTTCTGTAAAGTTTTACCAAACTATACTCCTAATAATAATAGTGTTTTTCTATCCTTACACATTATCTCTACATACATCAGATCATCTATTTACAGGGGATGTGCCTTCTTGTAGGAGGTGCAAGGGGTCAGTCCACTAGGTGAGCATGCCAGATTAGCATGACTATGGAAGAATTACATCACCCTGGGTGGCCCGGTGACTAAGGAAACAACCCCCTAATCAGTGTAAGCTGATTATTGTAGTCACCCACCAACTGTAAGGTTTTGATAAACTTCTTTCATTTTTAACCATAACAAATTTCCGTAGTAAGGGAGTGATGGCGAATTTCATTACATTTCAACTTGCTGTCAGTATGTCTGGGTTCTATCCAGCCTACCACAAATATATCAGAGCTTGGAACCCTAAGGAGTGAGGTTTTAGAGAGGGATATGTGATGGCTGATAGGAGCAAGATGAGATGTGGAGGGGGGAGAATGATGGAGATTTACAAGAACCAGGCTAATTTATAAAACTCAGGCATATGAAAATATATTGATTTTCTCCTTTTTAGTGCTCCATGATTAGTAATTTACATAATGTGATCACTATTTAACAAGCATTTCTACATAGTCCTATATTGGTATACACACATATTCAAACTTTTTCTTGTAAAATTACTCAATATTATTCTTTTTACTGCCCTTCCAATATTTTTTAGACCTCATACAGACATTTTTATTATCCCTTCCTCAGATTCCTGTTGCATATCATGGAGGTCAAAAATTAGGCTCTGAGTCAAGTTGTGGAAATCCTAAAATATTTTATTGAAGCCCCTTGTTAATCTATCTTTATCAATATTGGTGTCTTATTGTTTCAAATATATTGCTGTGCCCATAAAAAGTAAAATGATTTATTTAAAGGTTGTCCAAATGAAGTTTTCATTGAGACCATATCTCTTTTTATAGGACAGTAACATAACTATCCACCAAGCCTCCCTTTTTAGCAGAATGTTGTCTCTGCCCCCCCATAATTCTCTCAAGCCCTAAAATTTTTAATTCAGATATCTGATGGTTATATTCCATTAAGTGTCTTGCTAGAGGTAACCTCTCCTCTTGTCTTCAAATGTTGCTTTTATGTTCCAAGATCCTCTGCTTAAGTGATCTTGCTGTCTGTCCAATATAATATATGGAGCACAGGCATATTTTCAAACAAGGGTTATAGTAACATTCTAAAAGAAGCAGAAAATAGATGTATGGCCACACAGAGAGAGGAATTGCTAAGAGAGAAACTGAGGGACACAAATTAAGACAGCAATAAGATTACTATGTCAACACAATACTTGGAACACTGTGGATCAATAAAACAGATAATTTTGAAAAACTGGAATATTTTGCAATTTACCAATCAGGGGAATATAGTATTTCAATGAAAACCTTGGTTCACAGCTAAAAAATGACAGCAATAAGAAATAAATTGGTATGTACACAAGCTCTGGCTGTGGTAAACTCCCCACCATAAAACTTACCAAAAGGGGAACCTTGGAGGACAAAACTCATTAATTTTGTTTATGCTAATTCCTGCACTGGATAAGGAATATACAACTTTACCCTGAGCCTAATTTTTTACCTCTGTGACATGCAATACAACTAACTAAAATAGTATTTGCGGACAACTATTTCCAATTTGAAGGAATAATAAAAATGCCTGTATGAGGTCTTAACAATATTGGAAGGGCAGTAAAAAGAATAATATTGAGTAATTCTACAAGAAAAAGTTTGAATAAGTGTGTATGTCAATATGGGACTATGTAGAGATTCTTGTTATATAGTGATGGCATTATGTAAATTATCTAGCATGGAGCACTAAAAAGGAAAACATCAGTATGTTTTCATATGCCTGAGTTTCATGAATTAGGCTGGTACATGTATATCTCTACCATTAACAAAAAGTTAACTTCCACCCACCTAAATCCCACCTCGCTCCTATTAGCCATCACATACTGTATCCCTCTCAAAAATCTCACTGCATCGGGGTCCAAGCTCTGATATATTTGTGGTGGGTTGAATTCACATCTCCCAGTATTTGTGGAACACAACCTGCTATACATATTCACGCCAGGTAGAATTAGCGCTGCTGTGGTACCATCAAATATGATCTGTTTTTACTTTATTTTCCACTGTTTTTATCTTATTTTACATCTCTTTTCCAAGCAATAAAAAAATTAACATTACAAAACTACTGTAGTAGCTTGTAGTGAATACACAACCTGCTCAGATTGCTTAACAACAGTTGATTGCAGCATTGTCTTACAGTGAGAGGTGTGATTTCCAACTGAATTGCCAATTGAAAATATGTATGAATGTGATTAAGTGAATGAGTAACTGACAATCCCCAGCTTCCATCTGCCTTCACAAAAAAGAAGAGGCTTTTTCTAACCACCCTTCTGACCCCCCTCAAGATTGTCCCACCTCCTGCTGTTTACTCTGTACCTTGTAACTCCCTTACTTGGTCACTCACCATGATCCCAATTCCCATTCTTGTGGTCCCAAGCAGTGCACATTGTGACAGGCAGCATGTATAATGTGGAGATGTAAACTGCCAGCTGCCCGAAGCATAGCCCTATGCACAAAAGCAGAGCACGGTGAGTGTATATTGTTCTACCAAGCTGTTTACTGAGCAGCACACGTTATAACAAACAGCAGAGCACAGCAAGTGTTCATTTGTACTCCAGTGTAGGGTACTTATAAACTGGGGCACATTTCATAATTATCATGTTCCGATTACTTTTGCTGTCAGTTGTCATTATGCAAATATAGTGAAAATAATCAGAACATGAAATATACCTGCTATGCAGTATTAATATCCCTATATTTATGTTTGCACAGATTCATGTTACATTTATAAAGATGAAACAAGAGCAAGCAGCTCAAAAGTATCTGAGGACTTCTAAAAATAAATTGCATTAACAAGAAACTATTTGATGTTTTTGATTATAAGGGTGGACTACCACCAACACAAACACTTTCTGATTTAAGCTCCAACTGTGGTAAACTCCACACCATAAAACTTGCCAAAAAGGGAACCTTGGAGGATAAAACCCATTAATTTTACAAATATGACCTACAAGCATTTAACTGGGAGCTTAATTTCTGTTAAGTCTCAGTACTGTGTTTCAATAAAGTCCAAGAGGGTAGCATCTTTCAGAAAAGGAGATGTGCAAGAACAAGAGGGCACAATTTTAAGATAGAGGGGGCACAGCTCAGAGGAAATGTGAGTAAGTATTTTTTCACAGAGAGGGTTGTGCATGCATGGAACAGCCTCCCTTAGGAGGTCATGGAGTCAAGAACAGTGGGGGAATTCAAGAATGCATGGGACAGACATAAGGCAGTCCTAGTGGGGGGTAGGAGGAAGTAAGCTGTTGGTTAACTAGGATCTGCAGCTTATCTGTTAGGTAGGAAAATGGACAGGCTAGGTGGGCCAAGCGGTTCTTATCTGCCGTCACATTCTATGTTTCTATGTTTCTATGTTACTGCCAGCATTACCCTATCAGGGGTATGACTACATAGTACCTAGCTATTACTGTTAGAGGGTTCCTCATTTTTTCTGATTATGCTCATCAGGCAAAATGAATCTTCCAGCAGTTATCCTGCTAAGGAGCTCCCTCCTAATAGGACTCTTCATGTTGTTCGAATCTTGTGATCACATTCTGGCTATTGACCAAGCTGCTGTCTCTCAGTTTTCCATCACCAACAGCCAACCATGATCCTGCCCCCACCACACTGCTGGGAATCCATCACAAACCCCTAGCTACTCTTGACTCTTGGAGAAAAGAGAGATTCACCTAGTGGGTGCTTTCATAACCTCACTAAACCCTTCTGGGTTCCATCTACCTGCATCATGAAGCCTCAGTCATCTTATCCCCTTACTGTTACTACTCCTAGCTGGTGATGTTGAATACTACCCAAGCCCAATTGTCTCCCCTCTTACCCACAGTAACCCCATTTGGACAAGCAGGCATGGTCTAAAAATAATGCACATCAACATATGCAGCCTCCTGCCATAATTTGCAGACTTGGAAGCATGGGGTTTCCTATATGACCCAGATGACATAGGCATAGGCATAGGCATAGCTAAATCATTGCTGAAGCCTAACACCTCAGACTGCAACTGTTGCCTAAGTGTTTATACCCTGATAAGGCAAGACTGACTTGGGTCCTAAAAAGGTGGTGGAGTAATCTTACACTTCAAAGACTCCCTGAGTGCCACTCTGGCCTCCATCAGCTAATCTGGTAGCTTTGGCAGTGAATGGATCATTACTGAAATGTCCATTGGGTCTGCAAAAAAAAAATTACATTGGCTGCTGCTACAGTTGCCCCAAAGGTGGTGAAACTAGCTTGAAGCACCTGCTGGATAGCATAGGACATCTTCCTCCCAGAGAGATCATTATGCTGATAGACTTTAATCTGAATTTGTTGCCCAGCACCCAAACAAAAGACTGTGAATTGTTAAACAGCTGAGTATCTCCCAATTCATTACCATCCCTTCCTGCCTAAAAAGCAAATCTTCAAATCACTCACTCCTTGACTAGATACTGAAAAATTGAGAAGCTAGGGTCCTCTGTGCATGAATCCTATCTAACTCCATCAGTGACCACTGTCCAGCCTTCTGCATCTGATCCTCCAAACCCCCACACCCTCCCCCCCAATTTTATATCTTTACAGACTTATCTAAATATGACACTAATTACCTATTGTCTGACATTAGGGCAGTCAACTGGCCATCCCTACACACAATGCATGCCTCTCAACATCAGGATGAGAAAATCACTGACAAAGACCCTGACAATCAAGGACAACTAAACAAAATCAGGGACACTTTCTTAGTATGTAATTTGCATATTCACAGACCAACATGCATCATGTTTCACATGTTAGCAGCTATTTATAGAGGCACATGAAGTGTGGAATCACGGTAAATGTTATTGTTCTTTATTTCTTTGTCCAGATGTTATGACTGTGTATCTGTACCATGGTTAGTTTGTTAAATAAACATGTAGAACATTTTTGTAAGATCATCAGTAGCAACATAGAAACATAGAAACATAAAAGTTGATGGCAGATAAGGACCGCAAGGCCCATCCAGTCTGCCCATTTCTTTTTCTACCTTATAAATGTGCCATTGGCCTTTTCTCTGCCAATGGCCTATCTATTCATACTCATCTGTATTGCTCCCTTATGCCTATCCCATGCCTGTTTGAAGCCCTGCACTGTATTCATATCCACCCCTTCCTGATGTGTGATATGTATTAGTTGAGAAAAAATAGTGCACCCAAAGTGTTTACTAAACAGTTTTACTGCACCAAAATGTATTTAAATACAGTTTAAAAATCATTACACCTTATCACCAATACCACCACATCATGCAAATGTTACAACTCAGCAGTCTTTATATCCCACCTCTATGGCCATTAGAGTCTGGTGCGAGTTTTGCAGGATGCTCCTTCTTATATGTTGCAGTTGCCTTTCTTATAGCCTTGATAACATCATTTGGTTGCTGTACAATAAAACAGTCTTTATCTTAATTAATTTATATTGCAAGCAAGGAGCTGAGGATTTTGATATTCAGCGATTGTCTTAGTTTGGTTTTCTCCTTCCGAACCATGTTGAATGCTCACTCTGGTTCACAATTGGAATGCAGAATGCAAAAAACAGTCAGCATTAATTTCCTGAATGCTGGCATTTCTTGCAGTTCAGCACTTCCAAGAGTGGTGGACTAGTACTTCAGAAAATAGGAGTCTGTGTTGGTTATAGGATGTTTCCATTCAGTTAACTGTCACACAGAAAACTCATTTAACAGCTGACTACATTCTTGTCTGGATTTGCAGAGCTCAAGGCAGGTACCAATGTCCACTACAGTGGTCGATGATAGCAGAAGCTTGCATGTTCCAATATTCTTCAGCAGAGATTAATTTGCAGGGAAGTTTTTCTTCATTTTTACTAGAACTGCTGAATTAAAAAGCATTTGTCTTTTTGAGAAAATGTCTCTCAGTTATGGTGCCAAGGATATCATCTGCATTTTTGTCTATGTATATTTCAAATTCAGAGTCAACACAAATATCATTGTCTGACAAAACATTCTCTTCATCCTTCAGTACAGAAGTACTATAAGACTGTAGCAATTCTCTTGCAGCAGGTGGCTTCAATAACCTGCTAGCATATACCTGAATGGTTTTAATTATATCAGTGTTTAGGTTCATAAACAGACTTTCTCTCTTCTACATTTGTAAGTTGAATTTATGTAGAGGTTACACTGCATACTGCAAACAAACTCTAGTAAGAGCCAATACGGCTGCTCAACACCCCTATTTGTTTTATACTTAGATCTTGGTAGCATATACTGTGTCCATTTGTTTTCCCTAGGACCAGTACTACTTCTAGAACAGGATAGCATAGCACACTGCATGCATTTATTAACTGATCCACAGTACTGCCAGATAGTTGTGTAGTAGTATGCCAACCTACTAGTGGGGGGGGGGGAGCTTAATGGTCCACTTATGCCAAATAATAAATATTGTAAACTGTTCTCCTCTGATCGTAATTCAGACCCCAGAAGTCAGCATATGGGGCATAATTAAAACCATTTTCTTATTATCTGACTACATTTCTGACTACTAAAGCATCTCTACCTTTTTGATATTTGATGTTTCAGAGGTACACATATCTTTCTGCTTGCAAATAAACCCATGAATTTTACCACCCATATCTGCTCCTCATTCCCACTGGCCAGGTTCATTTCTTATTCAGACAAATCCATGCCTTTCTAATGGTTTCACTTTGAAACTTACTATTAAAAGTTCTGCTTCAACAACCTGTGAGGTGGGCTAATGCCAGCCACATGGGCAACTGGCAGGAAAGGGGGTGGGGCAAAGAACTGCGCTGGCATTTAAAAAGGAAAACAAATGCTTGCAACCCGAAAGGCAGCACCTTCAAAGCAGCTCTGAACCAGTGGCACACAACTGCAAACCAGTGAGGCTGTTTCAGTATATCTCACCCCTCCCAGTGAAGTCATAAAGTTATCGATGATTAATGGAACCAGTGACAAGTGAGTGCACAGTAGCAGGGCTGGTTCAACATATTGCACCTCTTCCCCACTGACTTGGTAATCAAGAAATTGTTCATCCTCTGGGGCATGTTTTGATCCCCAGAAATACTGAAGGTTGAAATGTAACAGACTATACTGTATGAACAAGCACATGCACAATTGACTTGATGTCACCACCTTGGGCATGGCGGCCATCACTTCCAGAACTTCAGCAGTTGCATAAGAAAATGTAGAGCTCTGCAAATGGAGTGTGTTTATGCAGCATGTGGAGGAGATGTGCCACATAAACAGAACCAGTGGGCATTTGCCAGAGCACTGTGGAAGTGCACCAGACAGCAGTCTGGTCACATGCTTCCACAGTGCTCTACTAAAATTACTGTGGTGGCATAACGTCTGTAGAGCTCTGCCCATGCAGCTGTAAAAATGGAATGCCAGCTTCATCTTATGACTCTGCAATCTCTGTGTCATAAGCTCCACTTAGCTGTACATTTGCCTAGCCTTCTTTTAATGACCTTCTCAGGTTCAGCCATTGAGTGGGTGCATGTTTCATAATTTTCAGTTGATGTACTGTACAGTATGTCAAAAACAGTGCAAAGTTTTTCAATTTCTAATGGCACTGTGTGCTGGGAAAATGGCAGTAAATGTCTGACACCATATCTTCAATGAGTAGTGCCATTGCTTTTATGCTGGATTTGATGCACAGGTCCGTCAAATGAAATAAACAGGTTATGTGAACCATTTGTGGATTGATCTCCTTTAGTTGGGACAAAATAGAACTCTTTTTTTCCAATCATGGAAACGGCATTGTCTGAAGAATATGCAGCCATGTTGCTCACTGGAATACTAAGTTTGTTTCAGGTTTCAAGAACATAATCAAATATTGCTTGCCCAGTTCCCAACACACAAAGAGAAATATTTCAAAATCACACGACATTCCTTCCTAGGTTCTGGTCAGAGAAACCAATCAAAATAGCAAGTAGTTTTCATCCCCCATGTCAGTGATATAATCCAGGAATATGCAGAATGGCAATGCATACCACATTCCTGCTACATCCTCTTGGCATTTTGGCCCCCAAATATCCCAGGCATTGCAGGCAGCCTTTGTAATCCCACTTCTCATCTTTTTAACTACATCTGCATCAGTGCAATATTTTGTATGAACCTCAACAGGTGATCTCCAGCAGTAAATGGTAAGTTGTGTTCAGCCAGTAGGGTAACAAAGGCTACTTCAGCTTCAACAGCTTTTGTATTTGCTTGTTGTGAGGCAAACATTTCGGACAGTTTCCTTCTAGATGCATGTTTGACAGTTTGTGCATCTCTGAACCCGCATGTCTTTGAAGATCATTGCATCCTCCATGGCCAACACTGAGATTGGTGGCATAGACTTTGTAAAGGCAAAGCCAGGGCCACGCTTGCTTTCCGTGACCCAGTTAAAGGTTACTTTTCAGCTACTTTGGAAGAATACCAGTCTGTTTTTCTTCTCTGGTGTTGCATCAGTGAAAAGAATAAAAAAGACACATTGCTTAATTTATGGTCAAACAAACAGAAAGAGAAACACATTTTAGATATTCTTTCAGTTAATCTAGAATGTCAACTGGTTCATGGATTTTTCTCAAAGTACACAGTTTTTCTGCAGCTTTAAGTTGAGCTGCCTTGCTGTGCCACTGGAGCACATTAAGATAGAAGTCATACCAGCTGAAGGAAAAGGTTGAACTTTCTCCCGTAGGATGCCATTTAATTTTAGAATAATCTCTGCATACATTACAGTTTGTAACTCTTAAGATAAATGCTATGTTATCAAGACTTTCAGTGTTTAGTGCATATTATTTCAGCACAGAGTCTGTACTAGCGAGAGAGGTGAGCTGGTCAAAACATCATCTAAGAAACTGTTCAATATGTTTTAACCATTTCATTTCCTTCATAGGTTGTGCACTCCCTAGCAGTGCTTAGGAGTGTAATATTTGGTTACATATACAAAATGTCAATTTACCCTTCTGGGTCACTGGACATCTGTTTAGAAGAACTTGTGCTGCTACAATCTTCTGGTTCTGGGACATTGCCATGTTCAGTGAGCCTTGGATTCTGCTTGCTCTGTGGAATGAAATTTATATAAAATAAATTTATTAAAAGTAACAGTAACATTAATTCAGTAAATTTCAGGTCATAAGCAGAAAAAGCTGATCCTCACCTGCTCAATCCAACTCGAGTCAAGAGTCCCAGGATGGAGGAATACTTCACCACTGTTATACTATAGCAAGAATGTCATGACATATCAACCAGAAAGTTGAATGCTATTTACCTGTCCAATCCAACTCAGCTTCCTGAGGATGGCAGACAATGGGTACAGTATCTGCAAACTGGATTGATCTCAAAGTGTACATTTAAGTGTGTGAGTAGGTGTGTGTGTGTGTGTGTGCGTGCGTGTGTGTGTGTGTGTGCGTGTATGCATGCGTGTGTGTGTGTGTGTGTGTGTGTGTGTGTGTGTGCAAATAATCACATTTGTATATCCACATAGAATAAAATCAATTCTGAAAAAAAATATGCTTGGCTGTTAATTCTTTAAACTACCCACACCTCAACTAAAAATAACCGCAGAATAATAACTTAAAACTCACTATAGGAAGCATTAAGTCAGGCTTAAGAATTTACTGCAGGTTTGATAGTATTCTATAAAGTAGGTGGAAATTAACACCTCTCATTCAGGCTCGGTCAGTTTGACACTGCCATTATCAACAGCTGTGGTATAACTTCTACCTGATAACACTTATAAGCAACTGCTAATGTATCATGAGTGGGCAGCTACTAATGTATCATGAGTGGGCAGCTACTAATGTATCATGAGTTGACTTAATCACATTTTGTCACACATTTGAAACAGAAATGACTAATTACATAGAAGAACAAAAAGGACTGGCCAAGTTAACCAGTTAGGTCTAACATTATATTTTGTTCCCCAAACAGTTATTGTTTCAAATATTAAGCACTGGTTAATGCTGCTTCAAAAAAACAAGACATTATTCTGGGTATCTTTCAAATCCCAACTACAGTAGATCCCATTCTTGCTTTCTCTCATTACAATTTGTGTTTCATTACATGCTGTGCTAAAACAGGCATGGCATCATTCAGAAAAACATCTGCCATCAACAGCTTACTCTGATCCAATGTCAGCTTGCAATACATCTGTCCCCCCTTGAGATGAGATGAACAATAGTCAGAATTGCCTAGCCCTCCATCACAGTCAATACAAAAACTTAATGAATACTGTAATTGCCAGAATGATTTTAAAGCAGTGGCTGGTGCATTTTTATAAATAACGCTGTCGTTATCTGCTGCTTGTAGTGGGCACTGGGCACTGGGAGGGAATCATAGCATATATTGCTGTTTTAAATTCTCCATCCAGCAGCAGCTACTGCTTTCAAATAATTCAATGATGCCATGCCGGTGACACGTTTGTGTGCCACTCCTCCATTCAGCTGGCACTTTAATTCTTATGTAACCACCATGCCACTTTGGCTAGTTGGCATCCCCCATAAAATCAACAGTACTAGTACCTACATTTGGCATACCATTTACTTTTGGTGGAAATATACAGATTGGTACCTCCTCTAGTTTTAGGATGTATACCAGGCTCATTACCTAAAGGAAGGGGGTGGGGTACAATTATAAAAATTAAACCTTTGTAAAAACAACTAGGTCCAGGGAAGAGGATGCTAGGTGTATGCTAGCCCTAACTGCTGAAGGGGCCCCATTAATTCCACACTGAAGCAATGATCAGATTGTCCAATGCAGCAGCTGGATTCTTCAGTATGGCTTTATTCACAGCTGTTACTAAAGCACCAGTGGACCTCAAGGTTCGGTCATGGTAAACAATTACATTTTCTTTCCACTTCTCTTTGCTAGGCAGTGCAATTCTCCATTTCTCCACTGAAATAATTCCTTTCTCTTCCCACGGTGCATGAATGTGGACTATGCCACGCACCCAAAACAGTTCCATTTCTTAAGACTGTAAGCTTGTGGACAACTGTCACACACTAAGAACATCTTCTTTTCACTTAGTTGTATACATGTGACTTTTAATCACCCACCTCATCCCGAAGCAATGGTCTTTGCTCAGGGTAACCTGGTGCCCTTCAACAAACCAGTTAGCCCTACCTTGTAGACTCCAAATGGCATTCCTCCCACCCTTCTCCCCAACTGACAGTCTCTGCCACTCATTTAGGGTTACACCACAGAAGCCTTCACTCCCCACTGAAATGCTAAAGACTCCAAACTTTATTCCAATTTCCACACTTAGGTGAACAGGGAGCCCTGACAAGTGTGATCTAGCCTTATCGTTGGGCACACACACCCCAGACAACCTCCTAACTAGAGAACTTGACTCCCATTTTGTACTCACATTTCAGCTGCCTTTTCCTTTGGGCATGGAAAACAACTCAGAAAGCATACTTTTCCACAGATTAGTTGCTCCTTCCTTTAGGCATGGAAACAACCCAGAAAGCACAATTTTTCCATCCTATGCTCACAGATTTGTTGCCCCTTCCTTTAGGCATGGGAACAACCAGAAAGCATCGTTTTCCATGGTAGCTTATTAGAAAAGTCTCACATGAAGTCCTTTTCAAAGGCAGCTGTACACACACAAGGACCTTCAGGGGATTGCCCCTTGGATCCACTGAACTTGCAGTCCCTTTCACTTCTCCTAGAGTGAACATCAAGGAATCCTGCTGAAGAAAAGTCTGTACTACTTCACTGGGCACTGGAGATGTAATCCACACTAGGGGGAGAAACTCAAGGCTCTCTGATACAGAGCCCCACTGGAAGAGCTCCTGCCACTTTAACTGTCACTGCTGAATTCATTGAACATTCTAAAACTTCCTCAGAGCAGCTGACTCAAGAATGGGTGTTTACTCACCTGGTAAAGGTGATTGTGTTGGTTGGCATCCATGGCACTCCAGACATTACCTCATGGGTTACAGCCCACCTGATAGGCTAATGATGCACATGACCCAGATCAGATTTCCAGTATATCCAGGTCCCAGGAACCCCTGCTCTCCAGTTTGAATTTTCCATAGCTGAAAGGAAGTTAGTTAGAACAAGAATACCATACAAAAACAATGCAGTCTAGTAAGAATGAGGTCCTCTATGACATGATAGAAAGCAAGGCCGGAGGCCTGTGTTTATTCCCTATTATGTACAATCTAATTCGAACCGGGGTTCGACTGTGTTAGCAGTGAGACTGAGTTCTATGGCACTGGTGTAGGGACCTCCTGTTTCCCTGACAGAGGACGCTCCGATCATCAGGGCCTTGGAGTGCCATGGATGCCAACCAACAAAATCACCTTTACCAGGTGAGTAAACACCCATTGTGATTGGTTGGCATCCCATGGCACTCCAGACATTACCTCATGGGAGATAAGAAGCAGTTAGGACTCGGGTGGGATCCAGGTGAATCGGAGAGTCCAGGTGCGGTGCAGCTAGCTAGGGACCTGGGTAGCTTAAGGCTGGCCTGGTACACAGAAGCTGTTCCAGTCTGTAGTGTCTAGTAAAGGTGTGCAGGAGCTCCAGGTAGCTGCCCTGCAGATGTCATCGGAAGACACTGATGCTCACTCCGCCCAAGAGGTGGATATTGCCCTGGTGGACTGAGCCCTGATCCCCTGAGGCGGGGTCAGTCAATTCCCCGTGTAGGCGTGCAGAACGACCCGTCTGATCCACCCCGCGATGGTGGTCTTGGACGCCGCGAGCCCCTGCCTCTGGCCCTTTGAGACGATGAATAGCCTCTCCGTCTTACGGATGGGGCGGGTCCTGTCCAGGTAGACCAAGAGGGCCGACCCAACGTCCAGGGAGTCGGGGGCTCCGCTCTCGGCCTGAGAGGCTACGCGAGGCAAGGTAGGCAGGTCTATTGGTTGTTCCCTGTGGAACCTTGTCGGAACCTTCGGCTGGAAGGCCAGGACTGTTCTCAGCCGGACCCCTTTGGGGGTGAAGGTGGTGTATGGAGCCGCGCACGACAGAGCGCTGAGCTCCCCAATTCTTCTAGCCGAGCAGATGGCTACAAGGAAAGCTGTCTTCAAGCCGACCCAGAATAGGTCTGCCTCATGAGCGGCCTCAGAGTGGCAGTCTTACGGAATCCAAAACCAGAGGTAGGTCCCACGGAGCGACACTAGGTCTGGTTCTGGGTCGCATGAGGTCTACCGCCCTCAAGAAGCAGATGGCGTCTGGATGGGCCCCCGGCGGGAGTCCTTCAACGAGACCTCTGGCCACCCCGATGGCCGCCAGTTGCACCCTTAGAGAGGAGGGTGCCAGCCCCTTGTCCACCCCTTGCTGAAGGAACAGGAGGACCGTTGGCAGGTCAGCCTGTTCTGGCATCAACCCTCTCTGTCGGCACCACTGAGAGAAGACGGCCCATTGCCTCTCGTAAGTAGATGTGGTGGATGCCCGACGAGATTGGAGAAGCGTGCCTATAACCGACTCGTGGTACCCGGTAGCCGTTAGTCGTTCCCTCTCAGGAGCCAGGCCATGAGTTTTAGAGTTCGAGGAGACAGGTGGAGTACCGGTCCCTGCGACAGCATGTCCGGACGGGTCAGGATCCGGAAGCTGGCTAGCGACATCTCCGTGATTGCCGCGAACCAAGATCTGCGTGGCCAGTAAGGAGCCACCAGGATGATGGTGACCCGAGATTCCCGGATTTTGGCCAAAACTTGCGGGATGAGGGGAAGCAGGGGAAACACGTACGCATACTCCCGTGACCATACCTGAGACAGGGCGTCCGTGCTCTGGGAGTGAGCGTCTCTGAAGCGGGAGAAATACCGGTCCACCTGGGTGTTGTCCCGCGATGCCATTAGATCTAGGGACACTGGGCCCCAGGCCGCCTGTATTGTCTGGAATAGATCCAGATGCAGGTGCCATTCTCCCGGGTGGATCTGCTGCCTGCTGAGCCAATCCGCCCTGACGTTCAGTTTCCCCACCAAGTGCACTGCTCCCAGGTGTGATAGGTGCATTTGTGCCCAGTTCATCACCCTTGAGGTTTCCCTTGACATGGCCTTGCTTCTGGTCCCTCCCTGCTTTGCAATGTAGGCCACCGTCACGCAATTGTCGGACTTGATCAGAACCGACTGTCCCTGGATGATGTGACGGAAGGCCCTTAGTGTGTGGAATACTGCTCTCATCTCCAGGACATTGATGGAGATTTGGGACTCTGTGGGGGACCATGTTCCCTGTGCTGACTCGTCCCTCAGACAGGCTCCCCAGCCGGAGAGGCTCGCATCCATCTCGATGGGGATCGGGTGGGGGGCCTGCAGGGGAACCCCCTCGTCAGATTTCCCGGAGTTACCCACCAGTCTAGGGAGGATCTTACCGGCGGTAAGGGAACCACGCAATGGAGGTTGTTCGCTTGGTGCCCTGCCAGGACGTAATTCTGGAGTGGACACATGTGCCACCTGGCCCAGGGCACGAGGTCGATGCAGGAGGCCATGCATCCCAGAAGCCTCGCCACCTTACGCCACCGTGAGTGCAGGGTGTGACCTTAACTGTCGGACCCAGGCTCCGGAGAAGCTGCGGATCTGGGCTGGTGAGGTTCTGCCCAGCCGGCCGAGTTGATGATGGCTCCGAGGTGTTCTATTTGTTGGGTGGGATGGAGATGGCTCTTTTCTCGGTTCACTACCCAACCGTGGTCCTTGAGGGCCCGTACGGCGAGCTCCGTATGTGCACGTGCCTGATCCTCGGAGCGGGCGCGGATGAGCCAATCGTCCAAGTACGGAACGATGTCCAGCCCCTGTTCCCTGAGTCTGGCCACCAGGGTGATGGAGACCTTGGTGAAGACTCTGGGTGCCGAGGAGAGACCGAACAGGAGCGCTCGGTATTGGAAGTGGTGTCCCAAGATGTGGAAGTGGAGGAACTGCCTGTGCCTCTTGATGATGGGGATGTGTAGGTAGGCGTCCTTTAGGTCGACGGACGTTAGGAAGTCGCCTACTCTGATACCCTGTAGGGTGGACCGGATGGTCTCCATTTTGAACCGACGTGGGATCACGTACTGGTTCAGGCATTTTAGGTCCAGGATGGGCCTTAGCTCCCCCGACTTCTTGGGGACCAGGAAGAAGATGGAGTACATGCCCTCCCCCTGTTCCTGAGCCGGAACGGGTTGGATGGCCCTGTTCTGGATCAGCTCTGCCAGGATCCCCTGCACCTGGTGAGGCGAGGCTCTTCTTCTGGAGACTGGGGATGAGACAAAACATTGTGGGACTGAGGGATGAGCCAACTCGATGGTGTATCCCCTGGAGACCACGTCTCGGACCCACCTGTCCGACGTGGTGGCCGCCCAGCGATGGGCGAACAGGGCCAGCCGTTGGCCGACGGGGATATGGTTCAGGTGGGGATCGGGTGGTCGAGTCACTGTTTCTCCTGAACCCCTACTGGACCTCCGGACTTCTGTCCCCGGGTCGGAAGGGGAGGCTTGGCAACCGTGGAAGGCGGGGGTGCGGGAGTTAGAGAGGGGAGCCCTGCCTCAAAAGGAGTGGCTCTGAGCAAATGAATCCCTACGGGTTTGGCTCTTGGTGCCAGGATGAAACCTCCGCCTTGCGGAGGGCAGATGGGAGGATCTTGACCGGTTCCTTAGGAGGTCCCTATCCTCTTCCTTCTGTTTCAGGTAGCTCTGAAGTCCCTCGCCAAATACATGACTCCCTTTAAGGGGTAGATTCTGTAGTAAAGTCTTAGACTCTGAATCAGCGTCCCAGAGCTTCAACCATAGTGCTCTGTGGGCCCGATGTATGATGGCAGCGGCCCTGGCCTGGAGGCGTAGGGAGTCCACTGCCATGTCGGCCAGGTACTTGGCTGCGTCTAGGGTATAGTCTAAGAGTTCAGCTTCCCTGGACTTTGGGCTCGCCTGTTCCTGGAGTTCCTCCAGCCAGCGGATTTGGGCCCGGGAGGTGTAGATAGCCGCCGTCATTGCCTTGGCCGTGGTGCCCTCTATCTCAAAGGTCTTCTTTAGCATGTCCTCAATCCTTTTGTCCGTTGGGTCCTTGAGGGCTATGGTACCACATGGTAGGACAGTCTTCTTGCTCAGGGCCGCCACTTGGGGATCAATGGAGGGTGCCTTGCACCAAGCATCCGACTTGTCGCCTTGTACCAGGTACATCTTGTGCAAATTCCTTCGGTTTGGCATTCTGCCCGGGTCTGTGGATTGCCATTCCGCGTGAACCAATTCTTCGATGGCCGGGCAAACTGGGACGGTCTCTGAGGAGGTGGTTCTTAGGTGGATCATGGGATCGAGCTTCGACTCCGTCTTCTCCCCTTCCAGTTCCTCTGTGGACAGCCCCATAGTGGCCTTGATGGCCTTCATGAGTCCGGGGATGGTTTCGAAAGAACACAGTTTGGACGTCAGGGATGGGGTTGCTTGTTGGCTGACGTCTTCCGAGTCGGACTCCAAGCCAGGCTCCTCCTCCTCCTCCTCTTCGCCATATTCGTCGTCCTTGCCCCCTTCCTCTGGAGGGTCGTCGAGTGGTACGCTAGGATGAGGAACCTCTGGGATGGGCGATTCCTCTGGGGGGTCTCTCTGACGGGTGGGCTCCGAGCTGGGTGGTCTCATTCTGTTTTGGGTAAGGGCCTCTAGCTTCTCCATGATCTTCAGCATGAAGTTCTGCTGACTCTCCATCATGGCCACCGCCGCCTGTTGATTCTAGATCAACAGTGAACCTGGGTCCACCCACGTCGAAGGTGCTGGGGTTAGAAGGTGCGAGAGGAGGGGTTCTCTCCATCGAAGAAAGTTCATCGTCCATCAGGCAGGCTGCGCAGAGAGGACCCGGGGTCTGGGGGAGGAGGGTGGCACTGCATGTGGTGCATTTCTTTGCCTTTACCATCTGAAAGAGAGAGATATAAGTCTGAGTGAAAGTCGATAACTCCGGAACTGTTTTTCCCCTCTTGCCCCTGTAGGATGCCCCGCCCGCAGGCTGGTGGGGGAGGGGGGGGAAAGGGGGGCCGGAGGCAAGGACTGGGTAAGGGCGCTATGGGAGGGCCCTTATACAGTCATGGGCGATGACGGGATCTTTCCCTTGCTTTCCTTACCTTCCTTACCCCTTTTTTCTCCATCTTGTGAGGGGCCGAGGCCCACTGTGGTAGGGGGCCGGGGCCAGCGATCGACGGGGAAGGTACCGCTGGGCTCTACAGGGGTCGCTATGGGAGGGACCCGAGTAGGTTGCTCCGCGGGGTCATACTGGGGTCGCTATGTGAGGGACCCGAGTAGCAGGAAAGAGGTCTCTTCTCTCTTTTTTTTTTTTTTTTGAGGACTGTACCAAGAAAAAATGGGGCTGGTGGTCCGAACCCCTGATCCTCCAGAATTGGGATTAGATTGGAGGAGGAGGGAATGTCCCTGTGGATGGCTGACCGATGGCCAGCGTAGCCGTCTAGCACGAGGGTGGGCGTGGCAGAGCCCGGGACCCTCGCGTCTGCCCCCCTTCTCCTTTTTTTTTTTTTTTTTTTACTTGGCTGGAAGGGGAAGGTTTCGAGCAGGATCATTCCCTCAAGAAGTGAGGGCTGTGGGAGTCAAAACCGCAGCTTCCATTGCAGCTCAGAGACAATAAGCTGCTGCCGCCACTGGCTGTCGCCACCGCCTTCTGCAGGACGCTAGCTCTGGGCCTCGTGGAAGCCCTGGATGGAGGAGAGGCCGAGAAGGCCCGAGGAGACCAGACCTCTCTGCGGCCCGAGAAGTAGACGCCGCACATCTGGGATCGCCTCGGGGACGCTCGACTGAGTGAGGCGACCACTCCGCTGACGGCCTGTCCTGTTCCCTAGAGAGAGAGAGAGGACGGTGGTTCACGGGAGGACAGCTGGGGACTCGTGAGGGCGGGAGGCCTTCCTCTCATTCCTATGGGGCGCGTCCCCTTGCAGGTAGCGGGCCAGACTAGGGCCCAGGAGCAAACTCCATGCCACGCGACGGCATGCCAGGGCCTCTCAGGAGATCGAGAGGCGAGGGAGGTGCGGCCAGTGGAGCGTCGGGCCAGTCAGCCCAAGAGACGCCACCGAGCCGACGGAGAGAGCCGGGAAGGAAGGAGAGGCTCTCGGGGTTGGGCTAGGCTGCTAAACAGGCCACGGAGTAGCGGGGAGAAGAGGCGGCTCGCGGAAGGCCGGGAAGGTGCAGGCCTAGCACAGTAGACGCCCGCGAGACCACGTGGCATGCAAGGGAAGCAGCACAGGCCCGGGAGGGCTTGGAAAAGTCGGGCCTAGGCCGTGCAGGCTGTCGGAGCGCTAGGGAGCGCTAGCAATGCAAAAACAAGCTGGAAATTTCATTTCTGCGAGAACGCCGATATTTAATGAATCCCTGAAATAGGGATATCAGGAGACACCCGCAATTAAGGCAATTTGCTGGAATTTCATGTATGAAAAATGCCAGAACATTAACAATAGCAAGCAGGAATTTCTTTTCTTTTATAAAAACAATGATATACTTTGGGGCAGCATAGCCTGACCCCAGGAACAAAAACCATAATATATAAGCCACTTGTTTAAATGAAGTAGATAAGATCACTGGTTCCTACCTTATAGGAGCAGATAGGGGTTCTCTGGAGTGCTTCTTGCCTGTTCAGATGCACAATTCACAACTGGAGAGCAGGGGTTCCTGAGACCTGGATATACTGGAAATCTGATCTGGGTCATGTGCATCATTAGCCTATCAGGTGGGCTGTAACAGATGAGGTAATGTCTGGAGTGCCATGGGATGCCAACCAATCACAATGGTTATGCTGTTGCAAGAGCTGTAAATGACATAATCATCCTTCCCTCAGGCTAGCTGAGTAAACAATGTCATTATGTAAGAAGCCCCTAAGTGAGCTCCTTACTAGCTGCCTTTTCTACCAGCCTACTTCTAGTACTAATGGGATTCTAGTAACCCCAGGGGACTGGGTGGTTATACTTATTACATGACTTCCTTCCTAATAAACAAGCCACTTGCTTATCACCAAAATCAAGCACACTCGCTGGCAGGAATGGGCATGGCATCATTGGCAGAATCATTTTAAAGCAGTGGCTGGTGCATTTGTCATAAACAAAAGTAGTGAGCACTGGGACAGAATCACATCACATAATATTGTTTATAATAAATACACCAGCCACTTTTATTTATTTATTTTATTCTTTAGTAACTGGGTAAGGCCCACTAGGCACATGTGCTGGTTTTCAAGGGTGACCAGGGAGCACTGGGGAGGTTAAGTGACTTGTTCAGAGCCACGTCGTATGCGCATGGAGGTTGTGAGAATCAAACTCAGGTCTGCTGAATGTACCAGACTTATTCACAGCTCATTACTGTCACCTCTAGGCTATAATGCCAGACCCATTGCTTTAAAGTAATTCAGTGATACCATGTATTTTCAGAAGAATATTACTATACGGCAATATTTTTATGACAACACAGAAGATGATATGTGGAAGAAAAATTCTAAGGAAAGGAACAGGGATTCTATTTCTAACCCTGCCTCACCCCCACCCCCCCCCCAGACTTGGCTGTAACTGTGAAACTCCAATGGTTGCATTCTGAGTTTTCTTAAAAATGAATTAAATGCACCATTTTTTTAATTACTACATTACCATCTGGAGAAACCTTTTTCAGTACCTGGCCATCTCAATTTTTCAGCTCCTAATAAAATCATGTCTTGGACTATCAACTCTAAGATTGTCCTGAGCAGCTGATCAAGAAAAGCCTAAATTTCACCTATTTCAGTCAAAAACCTTTTTAGTAAATTAACTATAGTATACTGCCAGCCAGTTTGAATAAATCAATTTCTGAAACTTTTAGCCTTTCCCTCACTATTTTTTAGCATTTTAAATTGTTTCTGGGGTAAAAATCTGAGGCACTTCATTATGCACTTCTTTTAAATCACAGCTCATTTGCACCAGTCTTACTTCAAAGAAGGGCACATTGGCTCGCCTGGCACCTGAAACTGGCAGTTTGTTTCTCCTCTTCTGTGTTGGACTTATGGACTTGTAAGCTGGCTGGCCAAATTGCACTGCTGCAGCTTGTAGTACAGTGAAATAGCTGAGCTCTTTTTAAAGGGGGAATGTGAGGAAATTATTTTTCACAGAAAGGGTGGTGGATGCATGGAATGGTCTACCTCAGGACCTCAGTAAGTGTTGGCTATGAATACAGTGCAGGGCTTCAAACAGGCATGGGGTAGGCATAAGGGAGCAATACAGATGAGTATGAATAGATAGGCCACTGACAGAGCAAAGGCCGATGGCACATTTATAAGGTAGAAAAAGAAATGGGCAGACTGGATGGACCTTGCAGTCCTTATCTGTCATCAACTTCTATGTTTCTATGTAAACGCAATAAAATAGAAAATTGCAACATTTCGTCTCTGGCTTTTCAACTGGCGTAGGCAGTGCAAGATGTGCTTTGTGGCTGATTGCAGGTCTGGTTGGGTTGGGCTTGGAGTCAGCATGCTCGAGGTTACTGTGGCAGCACTCTTGGATAATCTGTCTCTCTTGAGCCTGGCAGCTTCTAATGCAATTTCCTTTCTAGCATGCAGGGACTCTCCTCAGCTGCATGAGGTCCAAGAGCACCAGAGGGGACTACTTAAAGTATGACCACAGACCTGAGGAGGGATAGAAAAGTTCAGGGTGGAGTAGGAGGAGGTGCTAAAGAAGCAACAAACCAAGTTTTGCAAGTGAGCACCCTGTAATTGGTTTGATTGGGTGTTCATGTCAGCACATCCAATGCATGCACACTCTGTTTGTACAGCACAGTACAGGAAAAGTGGCGAAACACAAAGACCATGGAGATTTGTTTTGGTGTGGGCCACATGGCACTGATATTTGGGACAGAGAAAAGGGAATTTAGGATGTCAGGACCAGAGATAAAAAAGGGCTGAAAATGGGGATGTCCCAGGAAAATTAGAACACTTGAGAGGTATGACACAGTGCTTGATGTCTCTTTTGCCCTGGAGTTCTTAATTGTAATCCTAACTGCAGTCCACGACTGACACTTCCCACTAACCACTCAGAGAGGTTGGGGTGTTAATATGAGATGGCTTTCCAAAGATATTCTAAAGAAGATGAAGGAAAGAGGTGCCAAATAGGGTGCACTTAAAGCTGCCCCTTCCCCCACCCTTTGGAATGAGTACAGATGCCTGTATACCCTCTGCAATCAAGAGCTTAAATCTTGCAAGGCCAAGTAGCTCAGAAACCTCCAATCTCATAAACTTAGCAACTTCAAATATTTCTGGTTGTAAGTGAATTCCCTTATTTCACCTAGGACCAAATTGAATGCCATAAAACTAAATACAGGGACAGGCTCCTTAACTAGTCCTTCCAAAGTCACCAAAGCCCTCAACAAAAAATTCACCAACCTGTCCGAATACCTCACCACTCTTCATCCAAATGATCCTGTTCATTGTCCTATTGGCCTGACCACTGACAACTTTAGCATTGTACACTTTTACTTTAAGGCCATCTCCATACAAGAGTTGTGTAAGCTTCTTATGACCCTCTCCAACTGGGTAGCACAGGCAGCAATTGCCTCTGCCTGAGATTTCTAAAACTTGTAGCCTATGTTATTGCCACACCTCTGGCTATGGTATTTAATTTATCCCTTACCTCCTCCTTCACTCTCCCCATTTTGAAACAAGACAGAGTCATCCCCATCTTTATGCCTTGAGATCCTACCCTAGTTAAAAATTACCACCCATCTCCATCCTCTCTCACCTGAGTAAAATCTTTTAAAATGTTGTGTACCAGAAAATCTCAGACCATGTGTCTAAATACAACCTCGGCTCTCCCCAACAACACAGATTTTTGAAATGCCACAGTACCACTACTGCACTGGCTTGCTTCACCAACCACATTTTCTGAGGTATGGATGAAGGGATAAATGACAACCAAGGAAGGGGCTGGAGTAGAACAGTGAAACAGTCTAGGGAGGTCAAATCATGGAAAGCCATGTGTGCAAATGCCAGGAGCCTTAGCAACAAGATGGAAGATCTGGAGGCTGTCATGGTGTAGTCAGACCTGGACATTGTGGCCATCACTGAAACCTGGTGTAATGATAACCACGACTGGGAGATGGCCATACCTGGCTAAGCAACATATTCAGAAGAGACAGAGCAGGCAGGAAGGGAGGAGGAGGCACTGTATGTGAAAATTACATAAGGGCCACAGAGATCCAGGAGGAACAAAATGGGGAGAGATACTGTGGGTTAAGCTGGAAAGAAAATGGGGACAGCCATCCCACAGGTGTGGTCTATAGACCACCAGCCCAGGAGGAAGAAACAGATAGGAGTTGATGCTAGCCATCCAAAGGATGGCAGACAAGGGTGAGGTAGTACTGGTTGGAGACTTCAATATTCCAGACGGGACTGGAGCATCCCAGCAGCAGCATCAACTAGGAGCAGATTTATCCTGGACTCCTTCAGGGTGCCTTCCTCAAGCAACTGGTCATGGAACCAACTTGGCAGAAGGCAATACTGGACCTTGTGCTCACAAACAGGGACAGTGTGATGGGGGTAACAGTGGGGAGCACCTGGGAAACAGTATCACCAGTCATTGTGGTTTGAAATCACAGAAGAAGCAGAACCAAACCACACAAAACACGTATCCTGGATTTTAGGGGCAGACTTTGGGAAAATGGGGCATACTTGAAAGAGGCATTAAGGGAATGGGACAGGAATCAGGGGTTGAGGAACAGTGGGCAGTATTTAAAATGGGGATTACAAGAACAACAGAATTATGCATTAAGCAGGTTAGCAAGAGGAAAGGAAGAGGAGACCATTATGGTTTCCAAAGAGGTAGCACAGAAAGTGAAAGCCAAAAGATTGCATTCAGGCAATACAAAAAGACACAGGCAGAAGGGGATAGGGAGAAGTACCAGGAGAAGCAAAGGGAGGCAGGGAGGTCAGTAAGAAGCCAAAGCTCAGACAGAAGAGCACATTGCAAAATCAGTGGGTAGACGGGACAAAACCTTTTACAGGTACATAAGTGAAAAAAGAAAGACAAAGGAGGGATAGTGAGAGACTGAAGGGGAGGATGGGGGCGTGGAGGATGACAACAGTAAAGCTGACATATTGAACAGGTATTTCTGCTCAGTCTTTGCTGAGGAAGAGGAGGGTAATGGGTCTGAAGGGAGTACAAGGGTGAGAATGGTGCAGAAATGGACACAAGTCCCTTTATACGGAAAGGGTCCTGAAGGAACTGGAAGTAATAAGAGTTGATAAAGCAATGGGGCCAGATGGGGTGCACCCCAGGGTCCTTAAAGAACTAAGAGAGGTGGTGGCTGAACCTCTGGTTATCCTGTTTAGCCGATCACTGGAAACAGGGGAGGTACCAAAAGACTGGAGGACAGCAGATGTAGTCCCCTTATACAAAAGTGGGAACAAAAAGGAAGCAGGGAACTACAGACCAGTCAGCCTCACCACGGTAGTGGGGAAGATCATGGAAGCACTACTGAAGGAGAGATTGGTGGAACATCTGGTTGTCAATGGACTACAGGACCCAAGGCAGCATGGTTTCACCAGGGGGAGGTCATGTCAGACCAACCTTGTTGAATTTTTTGACTGGGTGACTAGGGAGGTGGATCAGAGGGGAGGCAGTGGACATGGCCTATCTGGACTTCAGCAAGGCCTTTGACACTGTGCCACATAGAAGACTATTACACAAACTGGGGAATATGGGTGTGGGCAGGACAGTAGTGTGGTGGTAGGTAACTGGCTGGGTGGCAGGACACAGAGGGTGGTGATAAATGGCTGTCACTCCACAGAGGGAAGAGTGACCAGTAGGCACCACAGGGTCAGTGCTGGACCGGTCCTATTCAACATCATCAGTGACATGGCGCAGGACCTAGAAGGCAGAATTTCACTGTTCGCTGATGACACAAAGCTCTGTAACAGAGTAGACACACCAGAGGGTGTAGACAGAATGAGAAGCGACCTGCAGAAACTTGAAGAATGGTCAGGGTTTGGCAGTTGAAATTCAATGCAAAGAAGTGCAAGATAATGCATATGGGGCACAAAACCCTGGCACAATATATCAGTTAGGGTGAGGATATAACATGCACCAAGCAGAAAAGGGATCTTGGGTTTGTCATCTCTGATGACCTCAAGGTAGGGAAACAGTGTGACAAGGCAGCAGGTAAGCCAATAGGATGCTGGATGTATAGGCAGGGCATCACCAGCAGGAAAGGGAGGTCATAATCCGCTATACAAGACACTAGTGAGGCCCCACCTGGAGTACAGTGTACAGTTCTGGGAGACCATACCTACATAAGGACATAGACAGGGTAGAGAAGGTTGAGGAGGAGGGCAACAAAGATGGTGCATGGATTGCATCACAAGTCCTATGAAGACAGGTTGAAGGAACTGAACATGTACTCCTGGAGGAGAGGAGGATATGATAGAGACATACAAGTATCTTACAGGGAGGAACAGGGTGCAGGAAAACACTATTTTTAAGTGAAAAAGATGTTCCAGGACTAGAGAGCATGGGATGAAGTTGGAGGAGGACGATTCAGAGGAAACATGAGAAAGAATTTCTTCACAGAACGGGTGGTGGACAAGTGGAACACCCTGCCAGAGGAAGTGGTGGGGGCTGAAACAATCACGGGATTTAAGAATGCATGGGATAGACATAAAGGAATTCTGGAGGTCAGGGGTAAGGGGCAACAGACTTCTAGGAAAACAAACTGAACTTACAAGCTCAAATGGGCAGACTGGGTGGGCCATAGACCCTTATCTGCCGACACTGTCTATGTATCTATGTATCTATGTAAGGCAATCTCACTGGTGCCAGCTTTCTGGATCTTGCTAAGGCCTTCGACTTGGTGGACCATAAAAGTCTGCTAGGTAAGCTGAGTAGTGTTGGGTGCTCTGTTGTGATTATATCATGGTTTCATAACTACCTCTTGGGACACACACAAGTGGTCTGCATGGGGGGGTGGGGGCTAATTCCAGCACCTATGAGGTGCATACTGGCATCCCACAAGGATCCATACTGGGATCCATCTTGTTTTCCCTCTTCATCAACTCCCTTCCCAGGGACGGAATCACATGCAACTCACTGGTGCACACTGATGACCTTATCCTCTACCACAGAGCACAGACCCTGACACACTTTCATCTAATCTAATGAAAAACTTTGGCACTGCCCAAAAATGGTTGCCAACAGACTCTTAGAAAATGCCTAGAAGACTAAGGCCATGCTGTTCAGGCTGAAACACAAACTAGCTAGGTGGGCTGAAGACACTACCTATCTCCACATCCTATTCCCTGATGGCTCACCCCTTAAATTAGTAACTACATTCAGATATGTGGGAGTCACCCTCAGCACCTCCCTGGCTTTCTCTGACCACATCAAACTCACAGTCTGATGTGTAAACCAGAGACAAGGAGTTGGTTACTGGGACAAGGATTTCATGACCCCTGAAGTCTGACTTGACACTGCCCAGAGAACCTTATTCCCCCTGCTGGACTACTGCTCTCTCATTTTCATGCAGATCTCATTCCACCTGCCTCTACTCGATAAACATAACCTTAACAACATCTGAAGGTTTGTCTTGATGGCACCTTACTCCACACATTATTGGTATCTCTACAAGGCCCCAGGCTGGCTCCCCTTCCTCAGGCCTACTAGGACAACCACCTTGACTGCCTCATCAAGAAATCCATCTGAGAAAAGGAGCTCTACACCCTCTCCACTCAGGCCAAACCACCAGTCTCAAGTCTTCTAGACCTCTGCCAGCCTACCACTAGAGTGTCCACAAGTTACCATATGAATGGATTAGAAGGCCTCTCCTCAGCTGCCCTGAATCTTTGGAACAGCCTATCTGCTTCACTGCAGACCACGGGATTACACCCCTACTTAAATTCCAGTATAAGACCTACCTCACTGCCACAACCACTACCACCTGTAATGCCCCCTGGTGATAAATTGACTCCCACTGGGGGCAAAAGATCTGTTCTCCCCCTTGTCTTGTCATGACAACTAGAGTGCAACAATTACACTAGGATTTATTGTTAATACTATGATATCTGATTATGGAAACTGTTGTTGTTGTAATGTTATATGTTGGGCACTGTGATTCCTTAAAAAACTCTGTGCACTATAATTGCTCACATTAAGGTAACTTTATATACCCAGTTTGTCCAATTAAATACATTTTGTATCACTTAATTTGTTTTGTAACTACTTGCTGTACATTGTATCTTTTGTACCTATTTTCTCTATACCTCGTATGTGCCATTTGTATGGCATGGGTCATGTCTGAAAACAGTTCCAGGGATCAGTGTACTCACCCTGTTAAATCAAAAATTGATAAATTTGCACTCTATATAGATTGGACAGTCATAATCTATTAATAAAAATTAGTATTTGAGTAGATTAACCATTCCTTTGAAACTTATCTAGGCACAATATGGATTCAAAATTGATAGTCAAATATATGCTCCATTTTGTATGTTAACACTTAAGACACAGAAAGTTTCAAGTTTCAAGTTTATTGATTTGGAAACAACCTTTGAGCTGGAAGCCCATTTACAAAGGTTCCACGTCTAAACAGGACATACAAAACAGAAAAACAGCAATGTCACAAGAATCAACTACAAGGTCACTTGGCAAGGTTCTAAACAATAATTTCACTAAGTTACAAACTTTAGAGTTCTTTATACATTCTAGTGTAAAGAGTGGATACATAATACATATAGGGTTTAGACTACTACATGATCTTAATTAAAGGAGAATGGGAAAGAATAGAAAGTATTATAGAGATGGAAAGAGAAACCCTGTGCCACCACAGCAAGGCTTTGTCAGAGCTAAGTGAGTGATATAGTTAAGTAGGATGGAGGGGAAGAGGAGTCAGTGATGTGATGGGAGAGGAAGTGTCCAGGGAAAAGTCAGGTGATTTGGAGAGAGAGGATAGTGGGAGGAGGCCCTAGGCTGGATGGTGTGGGCCCTCAGATACACAAAGGGTTGGGGGTGGGTGGATTAGAGTCTCACAGGGCAAGTGCTGTGAGCAAGGGTTGTTACTATAGGTAGGGGTGTCTGGGGTGAGAGGCTAAGTTCTGCTACTAAATGAAGGGCTGGATCTTCCATAGGGAAGTATGTATTACTAGAAGTGGTTAAAAATGGATAAATTGATGAAGTGCTGTTTAAGTTGTGTTTTAAAGATCCTCAGGCTCTGTAAGCTAGTTGTGTGGACTGGGAGATCATTCAAACATTGTGGAGCCTTGTAGGAGCAGGAGTGTTGCCCCAGAGATGTTTTTCTGAATGGTACCTCGAAAGCACAATGTGAAGTCCCATGGGGATTGTGCTGGGGTCTAGTTGTCTGGAACATTTGTTGGATGCAAGTTGGTACAAGAGCTAGCAGTGCTTTTTTGCCTAGGATGCAGGTCTGGAATTTTATCCTGTCCCTAAGGCTGAGCCAGTTCGTGTGATTATATAGCAGGCATGTGTGCAGTTGGTTGTCAGCTCCTAGGACAAGTCTGCAGGCCTTATTTAGCACAGTGGAGATCTTTTCTAAAGGGACACTGTCAACACCCTTAGCCCTCACAGTGTCCCTAGTTTAAAAAAAACTAATTTTATGATTATTCACATTCTGTAGAGATTGCTGATGTAGCTGGTAGTTTGATTCTGAATTCTTTGTTCTTTTAAAAAGTGAAAAACTGACTGCCCACCATACTGGTGTTACCACACCAAAACATGTTAGTTTACATTTCTTGACCAGCTCTCACTGCAACTTTCCTGGACTCAGGAGCACCTCCAACACAATCTAGCTGCTCATTATGCAATGGGAGAAGAGGAGACTATTTTACCATGAATAGCAGCAATGTTTTACGCTGTTCCTAATGCTCAGAAATTGTGCACTAAGACTGGTTCAATGATTTGAAGCAAAGTAAAGCTGGGCACAGCCATACAGTAACATGCATCTTGCTTCTAATAAGCAAGAAGGCAGATAAAACAACCAGGGACATTAATTAATTTTGGAGAATGTGAGCAATCATAAAATGTGGGGTTTTTCCTAAAAATAATATGATGCAAAAAAAGTTAACAGTGTCCATTTAAGGCAGTGTCAGAGGCTGCACTGTATACCACTAGGCCATAATCAACCACTAATAGTACAGAACTCATGACCGATAGTCAGATGGCATTGAGCATGTGCTATTTCCTCTGTATATATAAGATTCCAAGCTTAGCATTGATGCTTATTACCATTTGTTGGATCTTTCGGATGAGACGTTAAACCGAGGTCCCATCTGCCTGGATTGGTGGTAGTTCAGGTGGATGTTAAAGATCCCATGGCACTTATCAAAAAGAGTAGGGGAATTTCCCCGGTGTCCTGGCCAAATTTCCCTCATTCACTAAAAATACCACCAACAGCTTAATCTGGTTCAAGGTCAGTTGGCATTCATCTGTATCCCCCCTCCCCCGGGTCATGCCTGAAAATAGGCAGGATTTGTCTAGTGCTATAGTTCTCAGACTTTGCCACAGTGTGCCTCCCCAAATCCATGGAAAAAATGTTGAGCCTCCCCCCAAAAACTTAAATAATATTGGGCCTCCCCAAAGAAAAATAACATACCGTACTTTGCACACTACACCATGAATAAATTGAAACCATTTTTAGTACTTGGCCCACACGGAGTTCTTTGTCTTATGTTGACTAGAAACTTTTGAAAAAGAGCTCATGTGCTCAAAGGTGTTACCTGAATAACAAATAAATAAAATAAACAAATATTCAACTTATTATTACCCCCCAACAGGACAGCTTACTTGCTCCACTATTTTCATTCTTGAACCATTGTTACCCCTTGTTGCAGTGCCCTCATGGGTCAGACTACTTCCTCTGTTTGCTCTCTATATGAAATAACCTTATTATGTACTTTGCCTCTTCCCCGCCTTCCCTGCTCCTCAGCAACTTCTCTGGGATTACTTTGCTCCTTCCTGCTGTTGCTCTTAGCACTTCTATGCTCAACCCTTATATATGGGCTGTTCTGCCATCAGTCTACAAATTGATCAATTACCACCCTCATTATTAGTTTATTGTTCATATTTATTTACACTATAGTTCATTGTGTATTTTTGATTGTTTTGCAGTTATCGCTTTGAAATGTATTCACTCCCTACCCTTCCCTGGGTACACGGAAATAAGCCTTTGCTCATTCACCTTCCCATGTCACCTATTAGTAAATAAATACATAAAATTCACCAACCATTATTCTCTTTCAGTTTGCTTCATCTCTTCACACAAAATATATAAACCCCCAAATTTAAATACAGTACTTTTTCAGACTTGCTTGAGCCTCCCTTGGAACAGGATGGGGCCTCCCAAGGGAGGCTGGCCTCACCATTTGAGAACCCCTGGTCTAGTGCACTTACCCAGTCAACAAAAGCTAATTAAATAAATAAATAAATGTGACCGATGTGATAGGAGAAGGTGATGGATTCATTGATGTGAATACTCAGGTATTTGAATACCTGCACCTGCCCTAGTGGGGTGTTCTTGTTGTTGGTAATGGTCAATGTGGGATTCATTTTCCTAAGGTGGGTGCAGGTTAGTAACATCAGCTTGTTTTTTTTATAGTTGAGGAGAAGCTTGTAGTTTGTAAACCAGTCCTCCAACAAGTCGAAGGTGATTTGCAGTTCACTTGCCCGTTCACTTATATTTGGGCTTCAGCTCAGAATTACTGCATTATCTGCATAAAGGATGACCCTACTGGGGCATGATGTGGGAAGTCTGTTTATGAAGAGACTAAACAGTAGAGGTCCTAGGATGGATCCCTGAGTGATGCCTAGGAAGACCTCTCTGGCAGTAGATAACACTGCTCCTATCTTTACTCTTTGGTTCCTGGTGGCTAGATAGTCACTAAACCAGCCCACAGAGGCTAGTGACAGGCCCAGATCTGCCAGTTGTTGTAGGAGAATCTCATGGTTGAACATATCAAACACCTTTGCTAGGTCAATAAAAATGGACTCCACAAGTCTTCCATCATTCATAGCTTGTTGAACATAGTCTGTGAATTTGACCAGAGCTGTGGTGGTGCTGTGGCCTTTCCTGAAGCTGTGCTACTGAAGACACTGTAGGTTGTATTTATCCAGGTATTCGGTAAGCTGGTCTGACACTATTGTCTCAAGTGCTTGGGGGGGGGGACAGCATGGATGTGGACCTATAGTTGGCCGTGGAAGCTCGGTCAGCATTTTTGTACACTGGTGTGATGAGTGCCTGCTTCCACAGGGTGGAGAATTTTCCCAAGAAGGGGGACTTGTTGAAGATTTTGTGATTGGGACAATTTCCTCCTCAAGGGTGAGTCCCACCATCTTCATGTCAATTAAATTGCTGCCTATTCTCATTTTCCTAAGCACTCTTTTTATGGATTTCTTAGTGTCTTTTACTGAGACATGACTGAAACAGAAATGTTGTTGGTTGCTAATAAGGTAGTGTGATGTTGCGGAGTCACCGAGTCATTTAGGCAACCATGAGGGAGTACAGAGCTCAGATCCATGAAGGCAGCATTGAAAGAGTTGGTGATGGCTGGAGGGTTCAGAGTGGTGCCACCATGAAGGCTGAACATAGAGGGTACTTTCTTATCAGCTTTAGCTAGCAAATCTTTGATGTTGCTCCCAAACCTTTTACCGTTACCTCAAGTTTTATTGAGTTATTCTTTGTAGTGTTTGGCCTTTGCTGCCCTGATGGCGTAGGTGCACTTGTTCCTAGCTTCACGGTACTGTTGCATGTCACGAGCTATTCCTGAGGCTTTGGCCTTATGCCACAGGTTGTCTCTATGATGCATCATCTCATTAGGCTTCCAGTGAGCCACCCATTCCGTGTGCCATGGACTTTGCTCCTTCTTGAGGGTGAAAAGGTGTCACAAATAGTAATCAACTTGTCTGTGAAAAACTTTAATATCATTGTCCAGGATTTTGTCCAGCACATTCCAGTCAACTCCAGCAAGAGTGGCTTTGAAGTCGTTAAGCATAGACACCAAAGCAAAATATGCACCAAAGTTGAAAAAACCCTATTTATGCCATTATACAGCTTACTGGCATTTCCTCAGTTCGCAGTCAGCTTTGAAGTGTGCAGATGTGTTCCCAGTCCACTGAAGATCATCACGCTGGGCTCTGGAGGTAAGTATGGGGTGAGGGGTGTGGGGAGGTTGGTGTGCAGAGGGTGGTACGGGGTTGGGGAGGGGCCACCAAACTCTATGAGGGATTGTTTTCTGTTTTACAGGGTAAAAAAAAACATTGTGGGATTTTTTTTCAGACATTTGGCATGCTGGCGTGGGCTCCCAGCATGCCACCTGAGTAGTTTTGGGGTGGGCTGTAGCCAACGGGGGATTGTGCACCCCCCCATCGGCACATACAAGTGGAGGGGGAGAGCTGAGAGGGATTGGGCACCCCCCCCTCAACACACAGCAAACTGGGGAGGACATTATGGCAACGGGGAGTGGGCTCCCCTGTCAGTAAATTGAACTAGGGAGGACTGAAGCTCATGGGGATTAGGCCCCCCGTCAGCAAAGAAAGACTTTTTGGGGGGCACATGCTGCTGAGGGGGATTGGGCACCCCCTCAGCACTCAACAAATGGGAAGGGGGTTACAGTGTGCTGATGGGGAATGGGTTCCCCCCATCAGCAAATATACTGGGTCAGGGCATGCGGACGGCAAAGTACAGCCCTGCAATGATGGGTCGCTCCCTCATTGCAGTGAAATGGCTTATGCTGCAATGACGAGGCGGCCCCTCATTGCAGTGGTGAAACATTTCAATTTGGTGGCACTTCTGCAGAACCAGCATCATCAGGACACTGGGCCTGCATTGGTCCACCTGTGCCAATCCTCCAAATGCAGTGTCGCCTTTGGCTGCCATAGTGCCGCAGCTCCACAACCCGCTTCTCTCATAAGCTGCCCCATAATGTTTCTTGTGCATGCATGCAAGCAAACATAAAAATGAAAGAACAATCTATTCTGTATTCTATTGTGACTGCGAAATGGTTCGCCTTTCTCTGAGTGATTCAGAGACAGCACTACGGGGTCATGGGGGATGCTTGGACAACCAGCCCTGCTAAGTGAGCCCAACTTTTCTTTCTTTCTTTCTTTCTTGGGTTCCTGCTACTGTAGGAATCCTGAACAGAAAGAGAAAGTGAGTGTGTGTGTGTGTGGGGGGGCACTAGACAACTGGAAATAAAGCTAAGTAAACATTATTTTATTTGAAAAAATATCACTCAGAAGTACATGATGTTACTATTCTGCCTTAAGCACTCTCTACAATACGACCAAAACTTGCCTGACACAACATGCATGCAGACATTCAGCATTGACAAATGCTTGTTTTTTTTCCTGGCTCACTCTTTTCTTGTTTGGTTTTCCCATTTTGAATACATTTTTAGCTTGGTTATCATCTACCTTACCTTGACTTCATCATTTCTTCATTTTCTTTCATGTGTACCTCCCTGCCCTAGCCTGAAAGCTATGACATCTGCAGCACCCTCTGATCATGGGCTGTTCTATAGCTGGCTGAGTGATCCCAGGACCACACTTGAACATGGGTTATCATCACAGAATTTTGGTAAGCTACCACTGGCCTATCATGTTTGGCTCAACTAGCTTGTTTTATTTTTACCTTTTCCTGTTGTCTGTAGTCTCATTGTCTATAGAAACATATAAGTTATCATCAGATAAGAACCTCTTGGCCCACCTAGGTTGCCCTATTTTCCCTACCTACAGTGCCATCACAGACTCTACTCGGTCTCCTGTTTGTACCCCCCACCCCTTGCCTTACTTCTAAGATATCCTTGTTTCTATCTTCTGCTTTTTTGAATCCTGAAACTGTTTTAGCCCCCACCACCTCCACTGGGAGGCTGTTCCAAGCATCCACCTCCCTTTCCGTGAAGAAGTACTTCCTCGCATTTCCTCCCAGCCTCCACACCTCCAGCTTCACAGTGTGACCCCTTGTTCTCAAGCATCTTCTCTGGGTAAATGCTCCCTTCCTGTACCTTGTTTTCACCAGTGAGATATTTGAATGTTTCTATCGTATCCCTCATTTCCCTCCTTTCTTCTGTGAAGAACATATTTAATTCCTTAAGCCTTTCTTCATAGGGCTTCTGATGTAGGCACTGTACCATTCTGGTTGCCCTCCTTTGTACCACCTCTACCCTTCCCATGTTCTTTCAGAGATGGGCCTCCAGAACTGGACACAGTACTTGAAGTGGAATCTCACCAGTGATCTGTACAGACCTATTATTACCTCCCTCGTTCTGCAGGTGATATCCCTGCCTACGCATCTAAGCATCCTGTAGCCTTTCCCACTGCCTTGTCACACTTTTTATCTACCTTCAAATTTATCAGAAATGACTACCCCCATGTCCCTTTCCTGTTTTGTGACTGCTAGTACTTCTCCTCCCAGTTGATACGTTGCCCCCAGGTTTCTGGGCCTAAGTGCATGATTTTACACTTTTTTGCATTGAAGCCCAGCTGCCAAACACCTGACAATTCTCCCAGCTTTTTCAGATCTTTTCTCATTCTCTCCACCCCCCCCCCATGTGCAGGGCTGGTTTTAGGATTTTCTGGGCCCCCAGCAAAATTAATGATGGGGGACCCACACTTATCTTTTTACATGTTGCCCATGTTTTATTCAAACCCTATGGAATTAAAATTATTATGGAATTAAAATAGCTATGCACATATAGGTGCTAAATCTAATTTTTAAGTCTAGAAACAATACCATTGATAAATGATTTGTGATGCACCACACACACACACACACACACACACACACACACACACACACACACACACACACACACTGTATCCCAGGCTACAAACACATGATCCAAACCTCTTTTCTTATATGAACTGATACAAGACATAATTCCAACTTCCATAGCTGCTTCCTGGAAACACCAAGCTGATGCTGCGTGTCTGAAGTATATTCAGTATAAGGGATACACCATGGCCCTATTGTAAATATCACTGACATTTTTCCCAAGGGCAGCCTCATCTCATCACGAGTGGTGAAGCCACGAGTGATATCAAAAGGTCAAACAGCACAAGGCAAAATATCAGTGATATTTTCAGTAGGGCTATGGCATATCTGATTTATGCAATGCTTTTTATTATAAAATAAGAAGAACATAGAAACATAGAAACATAGACTTTGACGGCAGATAAGGACCGCTAGGCCCATCTAGTCTGCTCATTTCCCTACCTACAGGATAGGCCGCAGATCCTAGTTAACCAACAGCCTACATCTTCCTGCCCCCCACAAGAATTGCCTTATGTCTGTCCCATGCATTATTGAATTCTCCCACAGTTTTAGACCCCATAACTTCCTCAGGAAGGCTGTTCCATGCATCCACTACCCTGTCTGTGAAATAATACTTCTCACATTGCCCTGAACCGCCCTCCTTCTATCTTTTAAATTGTGTCCCTTGTTCTTGCAAGTCTCTTTTCTGAAAGATGCTACCCTCTTGGACTTTGTTGACTCCTTGAGGTACTTGAAAGTTTCTATCATGTCCCCCTCTCCTTTCTTTCCTCAAGGGTATATATATTAAGCTCCTTTAGTCTCTCCTCATACTGGCTTCTCTTGCAGACCCTGCACCATTTTAGTTGCCCTCTCTGACTGCCTCTATCCTGTCTATGTCCTTGCGGAGATGGGGTCTCCAGAACTGGACACAGTATTCCAGATGGGGTCTCACCAACTGTCTGTACAGAGGGATAACAACTTCCTGTTTTCTGCTGCTGATGCCTCTCCTATACATCCCAGTATACCCCCGGCCCTCCTACTGCCTTCTCACATTGCTTACAACCTTAAGGTCATCTGATATGATTACCCTGGGTCCTTTCCTGTTTTGTTGTTGTTACTACCTCCCACCCATTGTGTATTCTTCCCTGGGTTCTTGTTTCCCAGGTGCATTATTTTGCACTTTTGCATTGAATCCTAGCTGCCATACGTCTGACCATTCCTCCAACCTTGCCAAGTCCTTTTCATCCTTTCCATGCCTCCTTGTGTATCAACCCTGTTGCAGATCTTTGTGTCATCTGCAAAAGCCATACTTTCCCTTCCAGTCCCTCTGCAATGCCACTGATGAAGACATTAAAAGGACTGGACCCAATACTGAACTCCTGCGGTACCCCACTAGTAACTGCCCTTTCTTCAGAGTGGACTCCATTTACAATTACCTTCTGTGTCCTGTTGTCCAGCCAATGTTTTACCAGGCTACCACCCTGGGACCCACTCCCAGGCTGTTTAATTTGACTAATAATCTTTGTGTGGGACTGTGTCAAATGCCTTGCTAAAGTCTAGGTAGGCCATGTCCACAGCCCTCCCTGGTCTACTACTTTGGTCACCCAGTCAAAGAAATCTATTAGATCTGTCTGACATGACCTTCCCGCTGTGAACCCATGCTGCCTTGGATCCTGTGCTCCACTGACCTCTAGGTACTCAACTATTCTTTCCTTCAGAAGTGACTCCTCACTTTTCCTACCACAGAGGTCAGACTGACAGGTCTGTAGTTTCCTGCCTCTGTCTTGGTCCCACTTTTGTGAAGGGGAATCACATCCGCCTTCCTCCAGTCCTCGGGTACCACACCATCCTCCCATGATTTATTAAAAAGTGTAGCCAGTGGTTTCACTAGTTCCTTCCTTAATTCTTTTAGAATTCTGGGTTGAATTCCATCAGGACCCATTGCTTTGTCCACCTTCAGTTTTAGGAGTTCTTGCAGAACCCTTTCTTCTGTGAAAGGACTGGGATCGCCCCTCTATCAAGAGTGCTTCTGTTAATTGGATTAGGCACTTCTCCCTCCTCTTTTAGAATACTGAGCAGAAATATTTGTTCAGTATTCCTGCTTTTCACTGTCCCCTGCCCACCCACCGCTCATTCTATTCAGCCTCACTATCCCTCCTTTGTCTTTCTACACTCGCTGATGTACCTATAAAGGTTTATCCCCTTCTTAACTGAGTTGGCTATCTTTTCCTCAGTTTGGGCCTTCTGCTATTCTGACTTCCTCCTGCTTCTTTCTGCCTTAACTGGCACAGCTCTCTGTCCTGCTGCTTCTGTGTTTCCTTATACTTCCGAATGCTGTCTTTTTCTTCCTGACTTTCACAGCCACCTCTCTGAGAACCATAGTGGCTTTTTCTTTCATTTTGATTTGTTTATTTGCTTCACACAAAGGCTTGTTGCCTCTGTGATGGCAGTTTGATAATTCCCCATTGTTGCTCCACCCTCCTTCTAGCCTGTTTGCTAGTGCTTTCTGAGGCACTCTCCCATCTACAAAGTCAGCCTCCTAAAGTCCAGTACCCTCACTTTGTATGGCTTGACTCTGTTGCTGAGTTTAACGTGAACCCCACTGTTTGATGGTCACTTGTCCCCAGATGGCAAAACACTTCTAGATCTCAGATCCTCTCACTGCCCCGGTTGAGAGCACGAGGTCTAAGATTGCTCTCTCACGAGTGGGTTCCCGAACTAGCTGTCTAATGCCTGCCACCTGTAGGCCAAGAATGGCCCTGTTTCTTGGATGTGGCTGCAGCAAATGTGCTCCAGTTAACATCTGGCATATTCAGATCTCCATCAACAGTATCTCCTTTCTCTGCCATTCTAAGAATGCCTTCCATCATATCCTTGTCCATTCCTTCCCCTGACATGGGGGTCTGTACCAACCCCTGTGCAGATTGTGGTGCTCTTTCCAGTCTCCAAGGTGACCCACAGTGCCGCCTCCTCCTGTTTACTCTTTTGTTCAGTTGCTTTATCCCTTCCTTTACATAGAGAGCTACTCCTCCCTCTTCTCCCTGCCTGTCTCTCCTGTAGGTTATGTACCCTGGTATGTTAACATCCCAGTCTTGGTTCTCTGTGTACCATGTTTCTGTGACTGCTACGATATCCAGGCATCCCTCTTCCATTAAAGGCCACAAGCTCAGGAGCTTGTTGCCCAGGCTTGACATTGGTACTCATTACCCTCCATTTCTGATGGCCTTACCCCTTTTTCCCATCCCTGTCCTTCTTGCCTTTGTCACTTTCTCCATTTACCCTGCCCTTCTCCCTATCGACACCTCCATGTTGGTGTTTGCCACACTTACTACCGGTGATTGTTTGGGGGCTGCCAGGATTTTCCTGCTCCTTTCCAGTGCCTCCTTGGCTAGTTTAAAAGCTTGCCAATGAAGCATTTAAACCTATCACCTAGGATCCTGGTTCCCTCCCAGACAGATGCAGCCCATCATGCCAGTATAGGCTTGCATCACTCCAGGTGGACCCCCAGTCCCCAATGAAGCCAAATCTCTGAGCTCCACACCAGTTTTTCAACCACTGATTGAATCCCATGGTACGGAACACCCTAGCCTCTCCTATGCCATAGATGGGTAGCACCTCCGAGAAGGTTACCGTGCATGCTGCTTGACTAAGACCCCTCCCCAATTCCACAAACTCTTCCTGCACTTCTCTAATCCCTTTTTTAGTCAGGTCATTTGTCCCTAAGTGGACAATGACATCCAGCTCCTTCCCCTGTGCAGCTGCTCTGGCAATCCTGAGGATTCGCTCCCTGTCCCTCCAAGCCATGGCACCAGGCAGGCACCTTACCTCCCTCTCCCTTCCTTGCCCAGTTCTAACTTCCTAACATGTAGGTACCCCACCAGGAGTTGTTTCCTTCCTGCAGGGTCCCCTGCCACCCTCCTGTGGGTCTCCTTTGTGGAGGTTCCCAACATCCTCCTTGGTCTCACTGTAGGTGCCTCCATAGAGGAACCACACTTTGCCAGAATGGCATAGGAATTGTGAGAGGTACAACTGAGGGATGTGCCTCTGTTCCACCACCCTCACCCTCTCTGAGCCCACTGTGGTCCAACCGCCTTTCTTGGCAACCTCTGAGGCAACGGCAGTGGCACTGGTGGTCCCTGGATGGAAGAGGAGGTCCCACAATGCTGGGCCAACTCAGCTCGAGATGAGCAACCTCCTCCTCAGCCCAAAGAGGTGCCTGCAGATGGGACAACACCGCATCCTCCAGAACATCTCCCGGAAGACTGCTGCTCCACAGCCACTGCACTGCACCACTCCAATCATGTCTTATTTCTGTCCCCTTAACTGTTTGCAATACTTACTCTTTCCTCTGGTTTTTTTTCTCTCTCTCCTTACTTTCTGCCTGTGTGCCCTTTAAGCTCCTGATTGTCCTGTTCTGAGACAAGAATATCCTATATTTCTCAGTAGACCACTTACTTGTTCAGAGGCAGACCTCCAGCAGCTAGAGGGGGCTGGAGAGCTACTCTTGCCCTTCTAGGATTGTGGGTCCTTGGTGGTTCTGTGATCACTCACTTCCTGCCCCTAAACAGGAAGTTCCTGTTGTCAGTCAAATCCTGTGCCTATAAAAATAGAACTAGCTTTGGGTGGGGGGAGGGGTCAACTAGCTTTGGGTGGAGGGGTGCAGAAGAACAAATCCTGCATCATGATTGCTCAGCGCCCACCTTCAACATCAACAATATGGATCATCAATGTGCATCACTTTGCTTCATTGTCACTGTGGACCTACGGTGTATATGAATAAACTTACTGTGTGGTTAAATCTGACCCAGAGTGAGGATAAATACAGTATTCTCACTCTAGGTCTGACCAGCTCTAAAATATTGAAAATACTCATAGAAAGTTATCTGCACAAGTATTGCATAAATAAATATAGACACAACATATGCATACAGACAAAACACATAGGTGCTTAATTGAATTAAATATAGTAGCCTCAATTGAACAGATAAAAGTCTGTATATTAATTATAATTAATATAATTAAATATTAAATTACCAGGTAGGAGCAGGCCAGTGTTTCAAATTAATACACAGGGATACTACTTTACTGCATATGCGGTGACACGGACAGAAAAGGGGAAATCTCATTGGCTGGCGAGGCAGACCAAAAACAAGCGCTTGTTCTGTTGTCTCCATGAGCACAGTGCTATAAATTGCTTGGTTAGTGAGTGTGTTTACCTTGTCCTTTGATTCCTGTTTTGCTGCCAAAAGTTTCCTGCTATGGATCCGTTGTTGCTGCATAAGGTAGGATGCCTTCAAGTAAGTCTGCGCTTGTATAAAAAAATAAAAACTGCTATACTGTGCTTCTTGTCTTGTGAAACTGTTAGGCAGGTAAGGTGGGTTGGGGCCTGTGAATGGACGGTCGAGCGTTTTGTTAAAAAATTGTAATTCTGCTCCTCCTAAGTTCCTTTTAAGTCCCTAACCTGTTACCATTCAAAACATAATTTATGTCTGTGTCCGGATTTATTTCTACTGTCCCAAAGCTGGTTGGGTTAGTGTGAAGACTGAGCATGAGAGACCGCGACCAACTATGATAAAGTGTGTCCCTTTATGAATGACATTTTTAGTCCCAAAGTTCGGTGTAGTGGTAGTACTAGTTGGTTCTGAGGGTGTGTGAGTGGACCCAACACGAGGGCTGGAGAGTATCTGTGATGGACGAATGCCAGATGAGCCTTTTGTGCCACAATCTCTCTCTCTCTCTGTCTCCTTTTCCGGAGGGTTGGGGGGAGATGCAAGGCCATTTGGTTCTGCTCTGCTCCACTCCAAGTTTTGTTTTGTCTACTGAAAAGGTCAGTCCATTTCAGCTTCAAATGTATGTGTGCCGGTTTGTACGTACAACTGTCTCTATTTTATTCCCCTATAGGGTTTCCTTTCCATCCACCCTGCAGAGAAATAAAAATGTCTGCGTTGATGATCTGGGGGTCCCTCTCCATTCCTCCAGATTCTCTCCCTGAAATAAACTTTTTTGTGTGTGTACCTCATGGGAGGCTGTGTCTATTTGGGGGATGGTGTAGAGGCAGGGTGTGTTGATGGGGAGGTGGCACTGGTTGGTGGGGTGGGGATACTGGCAGTGGGATGGGGACACTGGCCCTGTTGTTGTAGCGACACTGGTTGTGGTGAGGTCGGATGGGGATACTGGCAGTGGATGGGGACACTGGTTGTGGTGGTGTAGAGGTAAGGATCCGCACAATGGTTCATCTGGGTGGGGAGATGGGCCATGCTAGTGGGTCTTGGTGGGGAGACAGGCCGTGCTGGTAGGTCTGAGTGGGGAGAGGGGCCATGCAGGTCCATCAGGGTGGGGAGCGGGGCCATGCTGGTTCATCTGGGTGGGAAGAGGGGCCTTGGTGGTGGGTCTGGGTGGGGAGAGAGGCCTTGCTGGTGGGTCTGGGTGGGAAGAGGGACTGTGCTGGTGGGTCTGGGTGGGAAGAGGGGCTGTGCTGGTCTATGGGAGTGAGAAGAGCTACACTGGTCTATATGGGTGGGAAGAGGGGCTGTGCTGGTCCATCTGGGTGGGAAGAGGGGCCGTGCTGGTGGGTCTGAGTGGGGAGAGGGGCTGCGCTGGTCTATGGGAGTGAGAAGGACTACATTGGTCTATCTGGGTGGGGAGAGGGGCCATGCTGGTCCATCTGGGTGGGGAGAGGGGCCATGCTGGCCCATCTGGGTGGGGAGAGGGGCTATACTGGTCTGTCTGGGTGGGGAGAGATCCCTGCAGATCTGTCGGGGTGGGGAGAGGGGTTTTATGCTGGTCCATGGGAGTGGGGAGATGGGCTTTGCTGGTTCGTATGCTGGTTCTTCTGGATGGAGAGATGTGCCATGCCATTGGGTCGGGTGGGGAGAGGGCCATGCTGGTGGTGTGGGATTGGGGGAGTGGTTGTGCAGGTGGGTTGGGGAGAGTGGCCAGGCTGGTGGGTCTGGTGAGGAGAGTAGCTATGTTGGTGGGTTAGGGTGGAGAGAATGGCCGTACTGGTCCATCAGGATGGGGAGTGTGGCTATGCTGGGTGTGGGGACTGGCCAACATTCATGTTGGTGGGGTGGGGGGGATGAGCTGACCACTCAGGCTGTGGTGTGGAAGGACTGGGCATGTTTTCTTGGGTGAGGGAACTGTCCATGTGGATGTGGTAGGCTGACAGAACTTCTGCTGGGACTGTCCACTGGTGTCAGAGTTCTTTGTTTTGGGGGTTGTTGGTTGTGAGTTGACCAGGCTTGCTTAAGTAGGGGGTCTTTCAGTATTTTCCAAAAGGCTGTATAATAGCACAGGGTCAGCCTTTGTTGTGGCTGCAGGCAGGGGAGGTGGCCAGATTTGATTGGGAGGAATGGGAGAAGCTGGCAATGTTGCTGCAATGTTTGCCTGTATTGCACTTCAAGGGTCGAAATTAGGTTTTACAACCTGTTGCCTATACTGCTAATCACTGCTTGACTAGGAAAATCACTAGCCCCACAGACTTTTTCTCTGGTCCAGCTGGTGAACTTGTGGTTAGCTTATCCAATACAAGTCAGCAGGGCAAGTTAAAGGAACATTTTACTAGCCCAATACAAAATCTGCCAGCATTTGGCTAGTGTGCCAGTGCTTACTCCTGTGCTAGGGAAGGGGCGCTCACTATTATTTTTAGAGAAGCTGGCCTTATTTACTAGGACAAAAGTGCTTTAAAGGGACATTGCCAACTTTGGTGTCCATTTTTATGGTGTAGGCAATGTATGTGCCTGGAGCAGGCTAGAGCGATATAAAATGCATAAACAGTGCCAGATTTGTACAGGAGTGCAAGTTACTCATTATGTAAAAAATATATTTCAGGCAACCCAATTGAAATATTAGGCCCGCATCCATGAGCTGGACTGACACCCAGCATCAGTTGGACAGTGGGCAACTGTGGAGGGGTGTGCTGCTCGCCGTACATCACTGCAGTACTGACTTGCAGGTATGGGGGTCAGGTAGTGGTGGTGTTGGTGCTGTGGGGTGAGGTGGCCACTGGCCACCAATGAAGGAGCAGGAGTGCTGGGGTTGGGGGTTGGACAGTGACTTGTGCCCAGTGGATATAGCAGTGTTGTGGGGAGTTCTCACTGCTAGGAATGGAGACAGAGCACTGGTGTGTATGTGTGTGTGTGTGGGGGGGGAGAAGAGTTGTCTCAATACTGGGACCAGGGATGGGGCACTGGTGTGTGTGTGTGTGGTTGCAGTCTGTTGCCGGGACTGGGCAGAGGCTCTTTGTGCACACAGCTGATATGGCATTTGTGACAGGGTTCCCCCTGTCACATCTGGAGCCTTCCTACAGCCACCTGGGCTCAGCACTATGCACCACTGTAAATGGTGTGTAGTTTGGGCATGCCTTCCTCTTTGCCCCAGATCACCCTAGTGCGTATTTTAATTTTGGGCTGATGCCTGTATGCTAAGGGATCACTGACCCAAGTCCAGTATTGTAGATATTGTTGTGATACAAATATTTGTCTGCAGTGTAATGTTGCAATCAAACTGTCTACAACCCCAATGCACTGTGGAGCTCTGTGCGATGAAATAGTTACCAGTTCTTCCCAGCAGCCCACAGCTAGACATGTTTCTGTTTTTTTTTTAAATCCAGATATCTATGATTATTATTTTCTCATCAATGTCCCCAGAGTGATTAAATAATTACAAATTTGGGCTGGTGCCAGTAAAGGGGGGACGGGACATGGACAGACTGACTGACTGTATCTGGAGCTCTTTGGCAAGTAACAGTGCTGCTGCAAAGAGATTGCTGACCTGTTCTCCCCACGGACTGCATCTACAACTTGTTGCAAAAATAGAGAAAATATTTTAAACTTCTGCCCATCATCCTGTACCTGTAAATAGTGATTGATTTATGTGATTGCTCTGATGTGGGGGCGGTGACTGACTCCTTGTTGTCCCTGTCTCCATTGTCTTGCAGACACTGCAAAAGGGGGTTGTTCTGACTCTTCCTTTTCATCCTCCTGTACAGTGTTACGTGATTTGCATGCTTTTGCCAAAATCTTGTAATGAAATATGCACCCTAATACACGGAGGACACAGAGTGATCATTCAAGGATACTACTGACCATATGTTTTGGAGGTGCTTTTCTTGCTGGCTTTGTGCAGGGGATTGATGACTGTGTGTTGGGGGTTGCTGGCCATGTGTTTGGTGGGGGTGTTTACTGCCCATCTCTCTTGGGGGGGTTGCTGGCTGTGTCGGGGGGGTGTCATTGGACATCTTTGGTGGGGGTAGGAGACTGTCTTTGGAGATGGTTGTTAACTGTGTTGGGGAGCTAGCTGCCTGGTTGTGTCATTTGAGAACTGGATGCTTGGATGGGGGCTCACTGGGAATTGATTGGTTGTGTCAGTGGGTACTGGCTTCTTTATGTGCAAGGGTTGTTTATGTAGCTGTAGGGGGTAGTAGCTGGTGTGTTTGTGTAGGTGTTTGCTTGGGTAGGGTGTGGGTGCTGTCTGGTGGGGTGGCGGGACATTCCGTGTCTGGTGGGGTGGTGGGACTGTCTGTGTCTGGTAGTATGTACTGCATGCTGTATGTGGGATGGTGGCTATTTGGAGGGTGGTGTAGAGGTTGGTTGGCATGTTGGGTGGGGACACTGGCCATGTTGGTGTGGGGTGGGGACACTGGTCATGTTTGGGGTAGGGACACTGTCCATGGTCTGGTGGAGCAAATAACTGTTGGGTGGGGGTGCTGCTGGCTCTGTCTGGTGTGGTCAGTTTGCGGACTGTGTGTCTGGGGTTGTGGGTTTGATGGCCATGTGTCTGAGGATAAGAGGTTGGTGGCTGTGTGCTGGGGTTGGGCTGGGGGTTGGTTGCTGCCTTTGTTTTGTGGGCGGGGACTGTCTTCGGATGGTTATCTTTAGGTGTGGTTATCTGTGTGTGCGTGTGTGTGTGTGTATGGGGGGGTAGCTGGATGACAGTGTCATTTTGAGAACTGGATGCTTGGATGTAGGGCTCACTGACCACCATGCTGGTGCAGGGGATTGGCTCTGTTGGTCTGACTTACCTTGACATCTGCTGTCACAGGAAAACTACTGTCTTTCTAAGGGGCTGCCAACTTTTCTGTTTTTTTTTTTTTTGGGTGGGGGGGTAACCCTGCTGCTGCTGTTTGAATGGGAAAATGCAAGGGAGAGAAGATGGGGGAGGGGTGTACATGAGCTGAAATGCTTAATTAAAAAAAAATAACAATGTTTTTGGTATCTTGTTTTTTTTGTGTGTGTGGGGAGAGAAGCTTGCTGGCCAGTTTCTGCGGGGGGTGTATATCTTGGTGGCCATCTTAGGTTTTATCTTTAACAAACTGCTCAGTGGGGTTGAAAGAGGGGCCATGCGGGTCCATCTGGATAGAGAGAGAGAGGCTGTGCAGGTCCGTCTGGGTGGAGAGGGGATATGCAGGTTCGTCTGGGTGGGCAGAGTGGCTATGGGGTTGGGGAGGCTGAGCTGCCATGATGATGATGGAATTGGGTGGTGACAGTGGCCTTTCTGGTGGGCTGGGATGGGGAGAGTGGCAGTACTGGTGGGCCGGGGTGGGGAAAGTGGCCTGCTGGTAAATGGGGGTGTGGAGAGGGGCTGTGCAGGTCTGTCTGGGTGGGGAGAAGGCCTGTGATGGTCCGGGTTGGGCAGAGTGCCCGTGGGTTTGGCATGGGGAGAGTGGCCATGCTGGTGGGGTGGAGTGGGGAGTGTCCTTCACTTTAGTCTGGTTCTGGTGTGGTGCTGTTCTGACCTGCCCTGCCAACTTTGTGCTGCTAGCCTGCCCTTTCTGCTTCTTTATGCTGCTGACTGGACCTGCCATAGTCTGGAACGTTTGTATTTATTTATTTTTAATTTTATTTTGATACTCATGCTGCTGTTTGAAAGGGAAAGCATGGGAGGGAAGATGGGGAAGGGGCAGGGAATGAGCTGGCATGCTTAATTATAAAAAATAATAGTAATATTTTCAAAATCTGGCTTCTTGTGATGGGGGGGTAGATGGATAGTGGCCTATAACCATTTTTTCCCAAATGTATACCAGTCTGCTATGTCCATGCCATGCTCCAGTGGTTGGTTGTTGATGGTCGATGGAGGGACGGGCTGGGCAGACTGGTACACATGCTGAAAAAATGGTCCTGGCATCTGCTGATGAAGGAGGGAGGAGGGAGGGTGGATGGGTAGAGTGGCACAGAACCATTTTTCCCACATGTATGTTGATGGTCGGTGGAGGGACGAGCTTGGCCGACTGGTACACATGCGTGAAAAAAATGGTTCTGGCCTCTGGTGATGGGGGGGGGTGGGTAGACAGGCATTTTGTGGCCTGGCCTTTGACCCAGCCAGTCTCCCCTGAGGCAGGAGGAAGGTACGTTGTTTGGTGGTCTTGGGGTGGCTTGCTGGGCATGTATCTTCTTAATTGTAAAATGTATTTCATTTACTGTGTTGTACTTCTGGGACCTGCTTCATCCTGTCTCTATCCTGAATGTAAATATGATTAAAAAAAAAAAAAGGTCACTTTTGGGTGGTCTGTGTTTGTGTCTTTGTGTAGAAAAATAGAGACGCACACTAGAACAAAAAAAACTTTATTAAACCACATCACTCAACCATGTTTCATCTGTGCCCTTCAAAACTGTTGGATGAGACAATTTTGAAGTAGCTGATGGTGAGGGGAGCATTCACAGCAACCTGGGCTACCGCAACCAGACCCACCACCCACTGTCACAGGTGCTGCTAATAAAAATCACCAACCAAGTACTTACCTTTCAGGCTGGGTCCTGCGTGGCTGTGCATGGGTATCTGGAGGTGTTGTTCCTCAGACTTCCTGTGGTGTATGTTCTCTTAGGTGGTGTGGTGGGACTGCCTTGTTGCCAGTGCAGTCCGTGTTTGCTTGGGTTGGGGAACTACAGAGATGACGATTTTTTTTTTTTTTTATCTTTCTTTATTCACTGGGACCTAGGGCATCGCTCCAGGGTACCACTCGACTTTTCTGTCCCTAATCCCTGCCTGAAACCTCCTCTGCTGGGCTCCTACAGGGCTGACTCCACTCGGCTTCATGGTTTGACCAGTTCCTTGATCACCCTCCCCCCCCACTAGGCTATCTGTGATTAGAGGGACAGCCGTTGAAGCCAGTAGAGCTGGGCCCCAGGGAAGCAGGCTCGGCATTGGGGTGTGGGCAGGTCTCCAAGCCCCCTTCACCTCTGCTAGGCCAGCAGGGTTTTTTCTGCACAATTTCCCCCTGGAGCAGAGATGTGCAATGCCAGCACTGCATTTATGTGCAGCCTGGCTGCCGCCACTCCACCCCTGATGTAGCATCAAGCTCTGCTGTCTGTAGGGCTCATGGTCTCCACCCAGAGCCACTATGGAGCAGGCATACCCCAGAACCCACCCCAGGAGGGGAGAGCAGTCCTCCAGATGCTCAATTCCTTCCCTCCATTGCTGACCCTCTGATGTCCCAAGTCATTTCCAAACTGGGCATGGTGTGGCATCCAGTGCCTCAACCCTCAGCGCCACCAGGCCGGCTGTGATGACTGATTTCTTAAGAGGAGAACTACCAGCAGAGGTGAAGCCATAACTGCTGTACAGATTGGGGCTTCACCTCTCTGGTCCCCTCTGTAGGCACTAGATTAAATAAATAGTCTTTGTACCTGACACTCAAATTGGTACATTCTTCAGTGCATGCTGCATTTTAATTTTGGCACTCGTGAGCATCCAGCGCTCTCCTGAACTGTTGATACGCCTTGTCCCTTCCTCAATACTGCTCTTATGCATGGAGATTGAAGTGTATATCTCCAGTGCCCTTTTATAAATCCCATGGATGTGCCTAGGGCTCTATTGCTCTGCCTATTGAGGAAGAGGCTTGGAAGCATCATCAGCTTGCAATGCTGTGAGCAAGAGCGCATCATGTCCAATAGCACCGTAAATTAAAATGCCGGGTGCACTGGACTAGTGATCAGGCACAAAGATTAATTAATTTATGTTGACTGCAGTGGGGGATAGGAGAGATGAAGTCCCAATCTGTACAGTGGCTGTGGCTTCACCTCTGCAAGCAGAACTCCTTCCATGAGTTTGAGCTCTGACATGAAAAGTAAGAGGCTCCATTTTCATGAAGACCAAGTCAGAAAGTGCCCAATTTACTGTGGGTATAATTCTGAATTGGTTTATTACTTGGGAGAGACTTTGTATCACTCCATTAGCATCCTCAATCACTTGTGGATTTTTTTAATTGGATGCACTTTGTTTACAAGTAAACCAATTCAAGCACCTTAAATGTTAGCTAAGGACTAAACCGATGGAGTCCACCTTGGCATCTGGTGGTTCGGCTTAATTCATGTCTGAGCGCTGACAGACAAACTTTGGTACATGGCATTGTTGGATGAGTACTGTCATGATGCCTCTACGGCCATCACACCTGAGGGGTGGGGGTGAGGGTTCAGTGCTGCACTGCCTGCTGTCACACCTGAGGGGTGGGGGCTTCAGTGCTTCACTGCCTGCCATCACACCTGAGGGATGGGGACTTCAGTGTTGCACATGCTGCTGTCACACCTGAGGGGTGGGGGGCTTCAGTGTTGCACCTGCTGTCATCACACCTGAGGGGTGGGGGCTTCAGTGTTTCACCAGCTGCTCTCACACCTTAGGGGTGGGGGCTGCAGTGATGCACCTGCTGCCGACACCTCTGAAGGGTTGAGGCTGCAGTGAGGCAGCTGCTGCCATCACACCTGAGGGATGGGGGCTTCAGTGCTGCACCACCTGCCATCACACCTTAGGGGTGGGGGCTTCAGTTGGGGGCTTTGGTGTTGCACCTGCTACTGTCGTGCCTGAGGGGTGAGGTCTTCAAGCAGCAGTGATGCACCTGCTGCCATCACACATGAAGGGTGGGGGATGCAGTGATGCACCTGCTGCCATCACACTTGAAGGGTGGGGGCTGCAGTGATGCACCTGCTGCCATCTCACTTGAGGGGGGTGAGGGCTGCACCTGCTGCCATCACGATTGCACCTGAGGGTTTGGAGCTGCTGTGCTGCTGCTGTCAAACTTTCAGGATTGAGGGAATACCATTGTTGCCATCTTGCCTGGAGGTGGAAGTTGAAGTCACTGCACAGTGCTTTCAAGGATGTGTGTCTGAGGGATGGGGGGGATGCAGTGCCACTGCTTCTGTTGCACCAGAGGAAGGGGGGGCCATAGTGCTGTTGCTGCTGCCTTCTCACACATAAGGGATAGGGGCCGCATTGCTGTTGCTACTATTGCACCTGAGGGATGGGGGCTGTAGTGCTGCTGCTGCCATCACATCCTGAATCTAAAATAACTTTTAATTGGTACTAGGATGGATGGATCTACAATAGTGGATGTAAAAAAGGCTAAAATGCATGTTAATGCAGTTAAAAATTGTTAAATAAAGTGCATAAAACCAAACACCGGTAAAAACGGATTTTGGCTTGGCAGACACCGGTGACAATACCAGTTTTTACAATGTACAAAACAGAATTTGCCCTTTCTCAATCATGGTAAACCAGTGTCCCTGTAATAATTCAGCATCAGTGAAGAAACCAGGCAGGATGGCTGCATGGTTCACTGCAGCTGCTCTAAGGAAACAAGTAAAAGTAGGATATTCTCCAACGAAGGAAATCAGCAAGTAGAACACTGATCTGGGTAGCTAGGTGGACAATAAAGGCATTATATATGATGTCTCTCCTGTAGTCTCTCTGAGTCTCCCTGAGTTTAAATTTGCACAAAGGACTAACTCTCACAAGAAAGGCAGAGGTGTGCTGCAACCAGCTTTTGTTGACAGAAAAAAGAATGCATGTTCTCCTAGGCATCATCACTCTCTTGCAGACCAATAGAATGTTTAACTGAACCGAATGACTATGTCTGGAGCTTAAATTAAATCCCCTCCCCTCATTGGTTAACATCTGACTGCAAAGGAATTACTGTATATGGAGTAGAGAGGCAAAAACAAAACAAACAAACAACAACAAAAAAAAACATTTGTACCACCTTTCCCGTGTTATAGCCTGAAAAGAGGAGTAAAGCCAGTTAGCATCACATGACTGCATACATGGGAAATGGCTGGTGATGCTGTAGACAGGGGCTACAATGCAACTGCCAAAGGGCTGTCCCTCCTTCCAAAACAGGATTCAACCCCCCCACCCACACATACATGCACACATGCACCTGCACATACACACACACACACACACACACACACACACACACACACACACACAGAGTCTCTTATAAAATAAAATGGAAACATTTTTCTTCTTTCTTAGGTCTTTTTCTGTAAAATGGTACAATCGTTTCTTTTCATGTTTAAAGCCTTTTCTTACTTTCTGTAAACGTTTTCTTGTTAAAAAAGCTTTATTTTTTCTAATTTTATTTTCTGCAGTTGTGCACTGCTGTTGTGCACTGCAAAGAAAAGTCAGTAAGTACTACTGTTTGTACTGTGCACTTGTGTGCACACTGATAACACAGCCTCTAGTCCAAACAGTCATTCCTGTCTCCCTTTTGCTTTTCCACACTTTCTTTTTTACTTTCAAATGTTCTTCTTCAGATTCTCTTCTGTTCTGCATTTTTCTTCATGCTAGAAAGTGAGTGTCCCAATACACAATCTCTGTGACATAGTCTATCTTTTCTTTTTCTCTGTTCTTCTTCACATTCTCTTATTGTTTTCATAATCATTATTTTTCTTAAACTCTTTAATTTTGTTCTGTAAAATTGCAGATTGTAAGTGTTCTGGCCTCTGTGCTCTCCCAAAACACACAGTATTCTCTCTAGTCAGTGTTCTGTTATCTTTTCTTTTTCTATTTTACAATGTTTTAATTTTTTTCTTTTTAGTGAAAGAAAACAAACTTTTCTCTCCTCCTACCCTGTCTGTCCCCAGCTCCTCACACCTTTGCTCTCCTTGCTTTGGCCTGCTGAGTGCTGCTACAGGTGAATGGCAGCAACCAGAAAATTCAGCTACTTTTCCACTGCTTATTGAGCTGGAATGGCACTGAGGCATAGGTGCCAAAACCTATGGGTGCAAGGGTGTTGCAGTTGCCCACTTTTGCCCATGAGCATTCAAAGTGCCCTTTAGCGTGCAAACACTACCTTTTTACCCTGTGCCCTTTTGAACTTCAGCACCCCTACTTTGCCCCATGTTCCTGCACCCATGTATCGAGGTCAGAGTCACATGGCTATATATACTCCCCCAAGGCACCCTTTGACATCTCTTCAGCCTCCTAAGCTTGTCACATGACAGGCATTCAAGCTGGGAGGGTGGGGAAGGTATAAAAATAAATGCACTGAGATCTGACCTGGAAAGATTTGGTTCAGATCTCATGAAAACCAAGCAGTGTGCATTCATGGTGGCTCAGTTGTTCCTCTAATGCCTGTAGATATCCTGTTTTGTTGTCTCAGTGATGCCTGTGGACATCTACAGACATCTGTTGCCTTTTTGCTTCCTGCCTGTGCAGCAGTGACATGAGAGGACATTGGAGACAGCCAATAGAAGACTGTCTAACTGAGCTGTTGGGCAAAAAAAAAAACAACATGTGGGTCCTATAGAGTATTTTGTCCAAATCAGCCATACAAGATTGAAAAACACCCCTGTGTCTACATCCACTCTGCTGAAACCAGAAGTATAGGAGTGTTTTGGAAGAGCAGACTAAAATACTTATTTTTTCTTATAAACGTAAATATCTGCTGGTGCCACAGCAATAAACATCTTTTTTGTAGTGTTTGAGGTACTTTTTACCTCAAAATCAACTTATATCAGCCCACTTGAGACACATTCACTTCCATGTGTACAGACAGCTTTGCCTGATAACATGCAGTCAGTGAAACCACATGGCAAAGCTGTCTGACAGACAGAGATTTCTGTTGTTTTTGGTGGTTGTTCTTTCCAGGGTATGTCTGCCATTGCTGAAAACATACTCAGAAATACATTTTACATATTATTTAAACTTCTGGCCAGGTCACAACCAAGGGTTACCACACTTCAGTGGAGCATCATTGATGGGAGATCAGATCCAATTTACAGCTCTGCCGAATGTTTTCTGCTTGCTTTTTCAGCAGAGCTGTACACACATTGACTTGTTAGGGGTTCCTACACTTGCAACACAGGACTTCACAAATAAAATGTTTACATTATCCTGCACCTCTCCATAAGAAAATAAAATTAAAAAAACTATTTATATGGCTGCTCACAATCAAACAAGATTAAACTGCAGCATGACTGTGAGGCTGACAGATCACATGTACAGCTCTGTCAGATGACTTCAACTTCCTTTTTCAGCAGAGCTGCATAAATATTGGCAATTTTATGATTCAAGAGTTGCAATACAGGACATTCCCCAAGCAATACAGACAGGATTCTATACTTCTTCATGTAAAAATCACAATAAAAAAATGTCCTAGACAAAAATAAGCCAGCTTTTTGTGTAGTCATTTGTGGGGACATTTCTGACAGCTTTGCTGAACAGGAAGTGTATTTTTGCTTCAGCAGAGCTGTCAAATGCAACTATTTTTGTATCCAAATGAATTAGAAACAGGTTTTCATGAATGAAAACCTTCACTGGAGTGGATATTCATCTGACATAAATGATTAAAAAAACAATGTATGTGCCATGCTATTTAGATACTAATGTGAACCTTTTCCCTGGCCAGTGTGGAAAGAGGGATTTTTTTGCAATATATTTTAACCTAGCTTGACAACTGTTAGTGGTATAGTCTATTTACATAGTGGACACAGTGAAAACACCCTGTAGCACATGCAGAGGTCATTATAATAAAAATTACATACAATATGAATACATGTATGGTGCATGGTTTACTATATGTTTCTATTGGCAGATGCTGCACCACATATGTCAATCACACACATACTGTACATGAATCACAATGCACCACACATATGTCACTCCCCTTGACCTCTGAATTGTCCATTCTTGTAATTCAGTTCATGTATTTATACACATATATTATGTGAATACATAATGTGTGCATATGGTCAGTAACGTATACATATTTAACTGTATGTATCTAAATATATATTTATGTTGTATACACATATATTTTGTTCTACGTGAGAGACCTTCAATGACCCCACTTTTCCCACTCTTCTTGCTATCTGTGGTTGTCAGTTGCTGAAGGAGAGAGACAGAGACAGTCACTGACACAGAGAAATTTGAGATAAAGAGAATTGAAATTTTATACATATACCACTACTGAGATAATAGTGGCTAGCTCCTTATTACTTCAACAGTTCAAGCCAAGCAGCAGTGATGAAGAATTCTTCAGCTTTATGGATGTGGAAACTGCTTGCTGCTTATTACGAAAATAATTAATGGACAGTAGCAGTGAGGATGAATTCCTTGGTTTTATGGACGAGGAAACGATGGAGCATCTTGTGGCTGAGGGCTCGGATATTGAAGGAGAGCCCAGTGTGGAGCACAACTCTGACTACTTAGATGACAACTCAGAGGTGGATGAGTCACATGTTGGTCAACTAAAGTAAGAAACCTGGACCCCTGACTTGAACAGCTTTGCAACTGAGGATTTTACAGAAAAGGTTGGTCCTAACACTATTTTGTCAGCTGACAAGAAAGCAATGAACTTCCTTTCACTCATCGTTGAACCTACACTGTACCAGTTGATTACAGATGACACAAACAAGTATGCCATGCAGAAGCAGGTTGCAGTGGGCAAACAAGACCCTAGGTGGATGGCGGTTAATGCTGTGGAGATATGTGCATTCCTAGAGATGAGGGAGTACATGGCTATCGTGAAAGCACCACAATACTGCATGTACTGGTCAAAAGATTACCTCTATGGACAGTTTCCTATTAGCCAAATGATGATCAGGGAAAGGCATGAAAAAAACATGCAGTACCTTCATGTGAGTGACAATGTCATCAATCCACTATGTGGACAACAGGGGCATGATAAAGTGCATCACGTCGGCCACTAATGACATTGATACAGAAGGCATGTATGGTGCTGTACAACCTGTACTGCAAAGTTGTGGTGGATGAGGTGATGGTGGAGCTCTGAGGCAGCTGTCTTTCCAGCACTACATTTGGCACAAACTGCAAAAATATGGTACAGTATAAAAGGTTGGATCTGGGATGACTCCCACAATGGGTTTGTGAGTGAATTTCAGATTTACACTGGTAAGATCGATGGTGCACTGGAAACTGAATTTGGTTAGTGCAGTGTGATGAACCTAACCCAGTCATTACATGGAAAACTTTACCATGTATACTTTGACAACATATTTTCAAGTGTGTCACTAGCCCACTACTTATGGACAATGGTCTGTACTGTTGTGGAATCATGAGAACAAACTGATTAGGATGGCCAAAGACACTGAACAAGAAAGTCTGTCAAAAACCCCAGAAAGGATATAGTGAACATCTGTAGCAGGACAAGCTAGTAATGATGGCATGGAAGGATAATAAACCTCTTTTTATCCTGTCCACCAACCATGACCAGACAACACCAGCTACTAGTGTCATGTGACAAAGGAATGGTGTCCTTGTTCCACTCTCCTGTCCCAAGGTCCAACACTCATACAATTCTCACATGGATGAGGTGGACATTCCTGACCAACTTTGGACCCAGTACCCCAGCACAAGGAAGGCAAGTTAGTGGTGGCTGTATATGCTGTGATTCCTGGTGGACCTTTCCATAGCAAATACCTATATCCTTTTCCAGGAATCTGCAGCCCACTAGAAAAAAAAAAGACTGGAGTCATAAAGCAAGGCAACCAGCTGGACATTTGGATGCAGTTGTCCAAACAGCTACTGGACGGCTTCCATAGTAGAAAACATAAATTGCCTGTCGAAACACCTATACTTCCCAATGTAGCACAAGTTGTGAACTAGGGACATTGGCCTGTGAAAACCAAAAAAAAAAATGTTTGCAAGCTCTGTAGCTCAAAAAACAAAAAAGCTCTGAGTCAACATATGTCTGCACTATCTGCAGTGTGAACCTCTGCATTGCATGCTTTCCAGAGTACCATTTGACCATACCACAAGAGTGATTGAGATGAGCGTGTTTTCTCACTAGTCTCATAATGACTTTGAAGGGGAGGGGTTTTTGGGCAACATCCTTGTGTGGGTAATATATAGTCTTTGGGGGAGGGCTGTGGGAAGGGTGGAGGGCTTTCTTGTGGGTTATGTACAGTGTTGGCAGGAGGGCTGTGGGGAGGAGGGATGAGGGCATTGTTGTGGGGAGTGTACAGTGGTGGGGGAGACCTGTGGGGAGGAGCTGGAGGGCACTGTTGTGAGTTACATACAGTGTTGGGGGAAGGATGTGAGGAGGGAGGGTGGAGGACATTGGTGTGGGTTATGTACAGTTTTGGGGAGGGATGTGGGTGAAATGTTGAGGGCATTGTTGTGGGTAATGTACAGTATTAATGGGAGGGCATGGGGATGGGGTTGAGGACATTGTTGTGGGTAATGTACAGTTTTGAGGGGAAGATTGTGGGGAGAGAGGTTTGATGGCATTGCTGTGTGTAATGTACATTGTTGATGAGAGAAATGTGAGGATGGAGGTTGAGGGCATTGTTGCAGGCAATGTACAGTGTGGACCGGAGGGATGTGTGGAGGGGGGTTGAGGGCATTGTTGTGGGAAATGTGCTGTGTTGATGAGAGGGATGTGGGGATGGAGGTTGAGGGCACTGTTGCAGGTAATTTACAGTGTTGACTGGAGGTATGTGTGGAGGGCGGTTGAGGGCATTGTTGTGGGAAATGTACAGTGTTGACTGGAGGAAAGTGGGGAGGGGGTTGAGGGCATTGTTGTGGGTAATGTACAGTGTTGACAGGAGGGATGTGGTTGGGGGGGTGGAGGCATTGATGTGGGTTGTGTACACTTTTGGGGGAAGCCTGTGGGGAGGGTGGTTTGGGGCTAACGTGTTGTGAATAGATGTGTGAAAAACTTTTTTTTACCATAATTGTTGTTTTATTCTTTATAAATAAATGTTTATGTTTTATATTGCATTCCACATAAAGAAAATAATTATAATCACAGCACTTTTCATATTTATTACCCAGTTTTACTGTTTTTTTTTTTACAAATGTTATTATGCAGTAACTTGTAAAAACATTTTGCATCTACATACACAAATACCAGTAGATATAACCTTTTAAAAAAAAAATTCACTTGCGGGTCAAAGCTGAGATACAACACTACTTCCTGTCAACTTCCTGAAATGCCGTGAGCAAGCTAGAGAACCATAAGGCTGTTGGCTGCAAGACTTTTCCCCCATAGATCTGCAACAAAATAAACATGACACAATGATTTTATATACTTTTTTTTTATTGATCAGAGAAGCTGCAAGAGACAAACATGAGAAAAGGTAGGACAATGATTTTTCTATTCCAGCAAACATCAATGGCATCTGTAATGTGCTGCACAGGGGTAAATATTTATATTTCAAAGACTAAATTATCATTGTCCTATGAATTTCAGTGAAAAATACTGTAAACAGTTAGAATACAATGTAGGGTATGTAGATTTGAGGTTATTTTCATATTTGTACTGTTAGATTATAAGTAAAACAGACTTCAGTGGTAAATTTGAGAGAAAAAAATTAATTATGAGTAATTAATTGATCATAATAAAAAAAAAATTACACGTATCTCAGATTCTAGCATACCCTCATTTGAAAGACAATTTTGTGTTGAGCAACTTTGCTCCAGATAGTTTTTGAGTAGTGTTTATGGTTTTTGAGATATTTAAGTTTGTTAGGCATGTATGCAGTTACTCTGTAATTTTGATGCAGTGACGGTGGAAACAACATGTTTCTATACATGCAGCCCTGCCTTCGTCTGTATTTCAAATGCTAAATTATTACTGTTGTCCTATGAATTTCATGGAAAAGACTATAAATAGTTAGAATACAGTGTAGGGTATGTGGATTTGAGGTTATTGTGGTATATGCACTGTTAGATTACCAATAAAATGGATTTCAGTGGTAAATCTGAGAAAAAAATAATTTTGAGTAATTGATTGATCATAAATTAAAAACTTCACATAGCTAAGGTTCTTGCATAGCCTCATTGGAAAGGCAATTGTGTGCTAAACAACTTTGTTGCAGATAGTTAATGGGTAGTGCTTATGGTTTTAAGATATTTAAGTTTGCTTGGCATGTGTGCAGTTTCTCTGTAATTTTACTGTGGAAGCTTGGGAAACACCTTGTTTCTGCAGAGGTATTGTTGTTTTCAACATTCTAAAGGCACCATTGGCTGAATGAGTTAAAAAAAATGTAATTTATAACTCCTCTGGAGTTATTTCCTCTATAAGCTTGCTGTGTCCTCTGTTGGAAATTGTGTCAGTAAATTATTTAGGTTCCAAACACTAACAAATTACATTTCAATAATAAATACAATTGACAAGTCAGCAAGTGAATACACTAGATCCTGTGTTAAAACAGGTCAGATAGACTTTTGATGTTTTCTGTTAACAAATGCCTAGTATATCTCTGGCTATGCTCTCCCCCCCCCCAACACACACACATACTCTCTCTCTCTCTCTCTCTTTCTTTCTGTTTCTCTCTCAGTAGCAAAGTTTTTTGACACTAGTGTGCAGAAAAAAAGAGTTTCTAATTTCTCTGTTGCAGACAGTTAAACTACTTCAAAGAAGTGGTGTAAGTAACATGCCTTTGTGCCTACTCCAAGACACTAGTGGTCAGGTCACTTAAACAGGCTGAAAAAATAGTGTTGGAACTGGTCTACTCAACAGAGAGAAGGGAGTATTTCATTCAACTGGCATATTGATTTGCAGTTGTGGAAGGATACACTGAAAACTCCTAAAATTTGTGCTTCGGTGTCCCATTTTTCTAGCTACAGCAAGACAGCTACAGGCTCTTCCCACAATCATAAAAAGGAGGGGGTATAAGAATATGCCTTGATTTTAGGAAACTTAATCAAGTGTCTCAGTTTGACAGTTATCCTATGCCCAGGACAGATGATTTGGTGGACAGAATGGGAAGTGCCAAGTACATCAGTACCCTAGATTTCACCACAGGTTACTGGTAAATTCCCTTAGTGAAAGAACCTAGAGACAGAACTGCAATTGCCACTCCTGTTGGATTCTGTCAGTTAACCACCATGCTGTTTTATTTACACAGCACATCCACTACATTTCAGAAGTACATGGATGTAATTTTAGTACTCACACTGGTTATTGTGCTGCTTACCTGGATGGTGTTGTGGTGTACAGTGAAGACTGGAAAAGCCACCTGGAACACCTATGAGAATTTATCCAGTCTATCAAAAAGGCAGGTCTGACCATTAATCCTATCAAATCTTCATTGGGCATGCAGGAAACCAAATATTTGGGATAGGTTTTGGGAAATGGAGAAGTAAAGCCAGATATTTCTAAGATAGATGCTGTAGCTAACAGCCCTGTCCCTAAAACAAAGAAACATGTGAGGTCTTTTTCAGGGCTGGCTGGTTATTATCAATGATTTGTTTCCAACTTTGCCCAGTTAGCTACTTCCCTCCTGAACTCATGAAGAAACAGTGTCCGAATAATGTGAAATGGACCACAGAATGAGATGAAGCTTTTGAACTATCAAGGCAACATTATGATCAGCCCCTTTTTTACAAAACTCATACTTTGAGAAACAATTTTTGTTATGGACAGATGCATCAGAATTGGGCCTAGGTGCAATCCTGAGTCAGAATGTAGATGAGAAGGATCATCCTATTCAATATGCCAGTAGGTAGTTGCATGCCAGAGAGAAAAGGTATTCCCCAATTGAAAAGTAATGCACTGCCTCAAAATGGGCCATGGAGTCACATTTTATTTGCTAAGAGCTAACTCTGTACTTATATCCAGTCATAATATTCTCTGTTGGCTTAACCAAATGAAGGATAACAATTTCAGAATCACAAGGAGGTACCTGGCATTACAGCCATTTAAATTCAAATGGATGCACAAATCTGGAAAAGAAAATGTCAATGCTGATTTTCTGTCAAGATATGGATCAGGAATTGAGAATTCCTAAGCATGAAAGCAAAAAATGTGGGTTTATACTTAACTGTTTGCTATAGTGGTTGTTATGGAAAAAGGAATACTGCGTATGTGTAGAACTGCAAATGTTATAAAGTAATGTTTAAAGAAGATTAAAATAAAGTTTTGAGAACCTTTTTTTTAAAAAAAAAACAGGTTCCCTCTTAGGGGGGGGGGTATGTGATAGTGGTTGAACAAGACCCTGTCCCATTTGTTATCCAGAAACAGTTAAATGCAAGGATCTGTGGATCTGTTCTATCCTCTCCTTTTCCATCTCTTGTCTGTCTGCTTGTGTGACCAAATTTTCTTGTGAGACCTAAGAACTGATCACTCTGATGGTCTTGCAATTCTCCATCTCCTGCTGTTTCCCTGCCTTCACTTGCTGTTTCTTGCTGTTGCTATCTTTCCTTCCCCTTTTGCATGTGTGTGGTTATAAAATACATGTGAAACTGGGATCCCTTGGGTTGTAAATGTATATAGTTATACTATTGAAATGATTGCAAACGCTATTTGGAACTCAAAAGGCCAATCTTGAGATGCAGCACAAGTTCTGCAGAGCTGTGAACAAGAGGGGTTAGGTCTGGGATACTATATTCTATTTTGTTGCTGCTGCAAGGAAATTGACAAACTTTTGGTATATTTTGTGAGAAACATGATGCCTCTTAATGAGATGAGGTTGCAGAAGTTAATTACTGTGCAAAGACTTATTATTAAAAGAGTGGCACTATTTTGTTAGAGGGAGAGACTGAAACTTAGAATTAGAGATACCCTCAGATAGAGGACTTTGTTTTCTCTGTTTGTATTGCCTTTGTACACAGTTATACTGAACAATTGTATTTTTTATGTTATTGTTATTGGAAATACTGTAATAAAACATTAATTGCTAATTTTATAACTGCTCCAGGTTCTCATATGCTTCCTGACCTGTGCCTCAATGACAGTCTCCACTTGAGTACTCCTCAGCTCATTCACTCCTTCTGTGCCTCTCCATCCCCATCATCACCATTTGGTCTTGCATGTTCTGTTCTTACCTTGCCAACAATCACTCTTTCTTCTAGATCCACCCTATATTTTCTTTCTTGACACATATAAATCCCTCATTTCCCTTTATCATTCCACTATCTTTGCTTCTTCTTCTTTATAGATCATTTCTGAAGAAGACCTATGGTTGAAATGTCAATTCTAGGTTTATTTTCTATTTTCAGTGTGCATTTAATATTACCTTTTTGTTTTATTTTCAGGTCACATGGTGACACAGCACCTTTTTTTCTTAGATTTGTTTTAAATAACTAATACACATGAAGAGCAGGATCATCGCTACTGACCGGGGTTTCATTTTGTGTCAGTCTTTGTAACATTTTATTAGATAGTCTATCTTTTGTTTCTGAAAAACAGAGTGATATGAATTTCCAATCATGTTAGCTGAATGCCCAGCCTTGAAGTAAACAACTTCTAGATGTTGAGGCCCCCATATTCAGACAGTTACACTTGAGCCAAGTGAAGAAGTAGGCAGTCATCTCGGATGTGTATTTATAAGGCACATAGGAGGAATATCGGGCTGGTGTAACTCCATACAAAGTGCATATGTGCAGCACTCTACAGCCCCCCTGCTGGCAACAGACACAGAGAAACAAAGTTTGATAGCCTGTTCCAAATAGAGAAGTGCTTTTTCTTCTGGGTGCCATATGCAGATGCTTGCATGCTAATGAACACATATGGCATGCAAATAGGTGCCATTTGCATGCCATTATGTGACCATAAGCAACTCTGCACAATGCCTCCATGCATATGCATGCATGGATGCCTTGTGCAGTACTTCAAACATTGCCCCCACCCTCACCCGATCCTCATCAACTAATGTATACATCCTAATAGTCTAGTGGAACCCTCAAACTGGCCCACTCCCTGTTTTGAAATTAATTTACCCAGGTAGTCCAGTGGTATCCCTTCACATCTCAATCCCCAATGTGAAAGGAAATTGCCCTGTTAGTCCACTAGTGCCCTTCACACACTGACCCTAATTTTGAGAAAAGAAAGCACACTGTTATTCCAGTGGTATTCCCTCTTGCCCCAACCTTTGCTGTAAAATGAATAACATCACCCCCCCCTCCCTTACCCTGTCCACCCACTCAGCACTCACCACCTTTCACCTGATGTCCAGTATCTGACTCACTCCTAAAAGCTTGTGAATATGACATGCAGAAGAATGGATGATGAGTAGCACAAACCCTCCTCTCACCAGCTCAGCAAGCTGCTGCCTAAATGACAGGTATGAGTGTTGGCATACTGTTTCTACAGAAGAATCAGTTTGGATTTGAAGTACTGGGCTTGTCTGTGATGTAACTTCTCTTGTCTTACTTGCCACAACAAATGACTGTTATTTGCTTTCCAGCTTGGTTTGTATTTTTATGTGTACAACAGTTTTGTGTATTTGCAGCCCCAATCTTCATTGCAGCCGAACAGCTCATACAAAACATCTGCATTTTAAACAAATAGCCCCTTTACAAGAATTGGTTTCTGTTTTCACATTTTTTATGTGTATCTAATGTTATTTAGCTCATTTAAAAGAATAATTGTGCACATTTAAAAGAGGAGATTTTCAAAACCAAGTGACCTTATAACACAGCTCTGAGTCTCTGTAATCACTGAGTCAATCACTCAGTCACTTAGGCAATCACTTCAATCAGCTACTGAGTGCCTGTTAACAAGGTTGTTATAACCTGTTATAGCCTGTTAGTGGCTGTAAGAAAGATCCTGTGATCCTTTTGTATTCACAAACTGCTGTTGCCATGGAGTTTCCTGCTCAAAAGAAACCTAACAAGCATTTATCAATGGTGAATGTTGTCTTGCTGACATTGGCATTGGTAGTGCAGGAGTTAAAGAGATGCATAATAGGAATGGCAGTGTAGTATGGAACTGATGCCAACCCCACCCCACCCTGTAGAGACTGACAGGCATTGAGGTGTGTCTTTGGGTCGTCGGCCATAATGCTCATGCCATCTCACCTTACCCTACCCTGCAGACTCTGACAAGTGTTGTATTGTGTCTTGGGGCCATCAGGTCTGACGCTCACCGCATTCCATAAGGAAATACTTTGAGACGGGTGCAGCATAGGAGAATGGGGTGAACTTTGGGGCCGAAGAATGGGGTGAACTTTGGGGCCGAAGAGTCCAAGGCACACTTTGATGCCTGTCACTGGCTGCAGGGTGAGGGTTGGGGTGGAATGGTGTGAGCATTACAGCCGACCATCCAAAGTCACACCCCTGTTGCCTGTCAGTCTCTACAGGGTGGGACGTTACTGTTAGAAACCTTAACACTCCAGGTGTTTGTTGGTATTTTCACTCCAAATTTTCAACATAGGCTTTTTATGACCCCACCTCATGAAAGCATTTGGGACCTCTGTCCATGAACAGTGGCACTGTGATTTTTTTAATCTGTCCAGAATGTTGATTTCCCACAGTTACCACGCCATTCTGTGCTAGATGTGTGAAAACACATTTTGGGTAGGATGTGAAAAATGACAGCTGCACAGTTCATAAAGAGGTTGAAGAAATGGCAATGTTGAAAATCTGTAGTGAAAATATAAAAAATTCTCAAAGTTACAAGCATGCGAGGAAACTGCGCAATGCACGCTTGTAGCACAATCATTTCTTAGAATTTTTTCACCGAATTTTCATCAGGCATTTTTGGACCATCACTTGTGATCAGTGTCACTGTGATTTTCTTAATCTGTCCCAAATGTTGATTTCCCACAGCGACCACGTCATTGTGTGCCAGATGTGTGAAAACACATTTCAGGGAGGATGTGAAAAATGACAGCCGTGCTTTTCATAAGGAGGTGTGAGAAAATGGCAATGTTGAAAATCTGGAGTGAAAATATTACATATTCTTGAAGTTATGAGCATGCATGAAAACTGCGCAATGCACACTTGCAGCACAGTCATATTTTGGAATTTTTTCACCAAATTTGCAACATAGGCATTTTGGGAGCCCATTTCATGAACAGTGGCACTGTCATTTCATTTATCAGTCTGAAAGATAAATCCATGCAGTGACCATGAAATCACCTTTCAGGACTGAATAATGAAATGACACTGACTGATTTCATGAGGTAGGGTCCCAAGAACCTCATGTTGAAAATTTAGAGCCAAAAGTCAAAAAAATGGGTGCGATATCGACCTAAGTTAAACCTCCCATTGATGCCATTACACAGCTTACCTGCATTTCTTCAGTTCGCAGTCGGCTTTGAAGACTGCAGACATGTTCCCACTCCACTGAAGATCGTGGTGCTGGACCTCTGGAGACAAGTATGGGGTGAGGGGGGTGTGGGAAGGCAGGGTACACAGAGGGTGGGTGCAGGTTGGGGAGGGGGCACTCCGGACTCAGCAACAGACCATTTTATTTTTTACAGGAGCGGACATCTCAGAAAGGTTTTCTTTATTTACAGGTGAAATGAAACAACTATTGGGCACACTGGAGTGGGCTCCCAGTGTGCCCCATGACTTTGGGGGGTTATGTTGGCCACACTGGAGTGAGCTCTCAGTGTGGCACACAGTGGTGGGGTGGGGCGGAGCAGGAACATGCTGACGAGGTTGGTTGTGGAACACATGAGGCACACAGGGGTGGGCTCCCATTGTGCCACACAATCTTGAGGGGGGGTTATAAGCATGCTGACAGGGGGATTGGGCACCCTCGTAGTTGGCTTTCTAAGGATTGTGAGAGGCAGACGGTGACAGCCGCCATCATGTTTATTGCAATGTTTCAGCAAATAAGGCACATAGGTGAGGTGTGTCAACTGTGCCCCAGTGTAGCACCGCCATGAACTATCATGGTCAGAAGCATGCAAAAATGAAAATAAACAAAGGAATATGTAGACATGCCAGGTTGCTTTTTGCTACCCCCTGCTACTCGGTAAACAAGCCGTGGCATGTCTAGTGTATGCCTGCCTATGCCCTGTAGTCCTGATTGACAGAAAGGCTTGCTCTGTTCTCAGCTTCTTCTACTCCTCCGCTGGTCTGTTGCACGTGGTGGCATGCCAGGCGTATGGGTGGCTACGCCCTGCAATGCAGGGGTGCTTTCTCATTGCGGCAGTGAATTTCTTTCAAGTTGGTGGCATCTTTCTTAACTGCTGTCATAGACAGCATGCTCATTCATTGGTGCCACAGAGACAAGCCCAAAATAGCAATGGTGTCATTGCCCACAGCACTGCCACACCTCCACAACCTGCTACTCCATCAGGCTGCCACAAAATGTTGCTTGCGTGTGCACACGCAAGACAATATAAGAAGTACATGTGCTCAAAATGCTTTCTGTACTGCCAATGTCACAAAGCTAGGTTGCTGGATGTATCAGGGATTCACAGCCCCAGATGTGGAGAATTGTAAAAAATTACCATTCAGTTCTCAGTGAATTTCAAAGAAACTCAACCCCCCTAAGGAAATGAAAGAGGAAGCAGAAAAATGCCTCAGTTGATGAGGCACTGTTTCAGTACTGAATACACCAGAGCTGATGACCTACCATTTCAGGGTCACTTTGTCAGCCAAGGCAAGACATCTGGCATTGGATATGGGCAGAGGAAACTGAACCTACCAATGACTGGTTTTGTTGCCTAAAACAGCAAAATTGCATTGTGTTTAAAAAAAGAACATGGCAAAAAAATACACTGACAGTCCCTCAGTAGACAGCTGGACCACAAATATGCTTCCCAAAATTTGATCAGATCATGTGCACAAAGTCATTTTTAATGCCAATGAAATTGTGTTGTTTTATTGCACAAACCCAGATGGCACATTGATTTTTATGGCTGTGGGTGGAGCCTACAACCTTTTTGCTTTCAGTGCCTGTAAAATGGCTGATCATGGCACTTCCATTGGACTTTTGGAAGTATCCTTCCGAAAGTCCAGTGGAGCTTGTAACACTCCTCCACAATCAGCTGCTATGGAGTAACAACTGCACTATTTCAGCTGTTACTTCTGCATTCTGGGACAAGAACTGCACATGTGCACCTCATGTGCATGTGCAGTTCTACTGGAGCTGACATCTTGCTAATGGCATATTGCCATTCACCACAACTGCACATGTGCAAATGCCATGCATGCTCAGTTGCATCGCTGCTGCCATCTTGTGGCTGGCATTCGGCGGTGCTAGTGGTGCTAACTCACTGGAGCTTTAGAAGCTTGCCACAGCCATGTTGGCTCTGGTTAGAGTTTGTTAAATCAGAAACAATAGTCAACAGTAAAAAAAGCCAGAGAACAGCTAACAGTTTTGATGTTTGCTAATGTAGATGGGACAGAGGCTTACTCACTTTTTGAAATTCTCAAAAGCAGAAAACCTCAGTGCTTCAGCACTATTAATGTTGAAAGGCTCCCTGTAATGTACACAACAAACAGGAACTCATGAATGACAGTGTAGCTTCTTGTTTTAACATTTAATATTTTAATGTGATTTATTTTCATTTTTACTCTTTTGCAATATATAGAAAGCAAAACACAAAAATAACAAATAAATGATAAATAAATGACAAAATCAGCTTTGAGGAATATCTCCAGTCCATACCATGCAGATTGGGGGAGTAAAGGAAGAAAGGAAAGATCCAGCAAATCTTAGTGCCTGCAGCAGAGAGCATTTTCAGAAGCAAAGCTTCAGTATTCGATCATTATATCAGAAAACTAATGTAATTTGAAGTCATTCCTCACTCAAAAATGAAAACTCTTTTTAAACTAAATAGCATAACTTAACATCTTTGAAGAATTTATCATGAGCTGAAAGGGAGAGAATAAGTAATATAATCACATCAGTATGCCAGGGACCCCTATGGCTTCAGCTACTGCAGACATCTCTATTTCTGAGGTAGTTGGAGAGCCTGATTCACCCTCTGAGTCTCTATAATGGCTTCTCAGAAATTCAGCAAGTTGATCCACTTTGAAAAATACAAAAGTCTTCCCGGTGTGCCTAATTCGAACCTTTGCCAGGGTTAATAACTGAAATTGGGCCCCCAACTCTAAAACATCCTGTTGATAAGACAGAAATGTTCTTCTCCGCTGCTGCATTGAGTAAGCAAAATCGGGAAATACACTGAACCTGTAACCTTTATACAGCAAGTTTCCTTTAATTCTTGATAATTTCAATATATGATCTCTATCAGATTCAAAAGATAATGTAAGGAATATAGTAACCTTTGTGTCTGAGTTACACTTCTGGGTATGTTACCAACTTTCTTTGGAAATCTAAAGGTTTTGACAAAAAAAGGTAGCTTATCAGCTGGCAATTCATACACTGTGATAAAAAATATCCTTTACTAATTGTGATCCAGTTTCATCAGTAAATCAATAATTCTCAGATTCTGATATCTCGCCTGGTTCTCAAGCATCTCTATTTTTCTATTCATATTATAATTGTCCTTTTCCAGACAAACACTTGATAATTCCTCCTGCCTTATCCCCCACCTCCTCACCTCTTCCCCTCCCCACTTCACCCCCTCCTTTGACTTACAACCCTCTTACACCACCTTTCCCCTGTACTCCTGTCCCACACCACCTCTAGCTACTTTGACAAAACCGATCTGGCTGCTTATCTTTTCCACCATTGTACCCAAAGCTTAACACGAACCTATTATTGACATGTCTCACTATTCCCAGTGTATCCCTACCCTGCAGCAACTTGATGTAATGTAATTTATTCTATTTTTAAGATATACCTGAAACTAACAAGTCTTGTACCTCATGTGCCATTTTAATAATGTTCATGATGTCTACCATATTTTCCTTTTTTCACTGTTATCTTAATTTGTACTTATTTTATTGTATTTGTGTTGCTCTGTTTTGTCCCTGACTTGGAACCTTTGAAAATGAGTCTTTGACTCAAAGGTATTAATCCCAATCAAAATAAATTAAATAAATAATAATAATAAAAAAATTCAACTACTTTCATTTGATCATTTAGTTTTTGGATAACATGCTAGTTTTCTGACACTTGTTTTTGCACAACATTAATGCATTCTTTGTTCTGCTTTACTTCTTTTTGTATAAAATCTGCCTTTGGGTTCAGTGCCTCAAATTTGTGATCCAATCTCTGTATGCCCTGCAACATTTTCTCTATTGAATCCCCCATTGACTCGATTGTATGTTTCCCCTTCAGGGGCTCAGCCTGCTCAATCTGCTGAAGTCCAATTTCCAGTGCCGGCACAAGGACAGAATCAGGCTTCAATGCCAAATAGGAGCTCTTCCCTTTAGAATCCTTGCCTGCTGCTGTGTTTGTTGCTAGGGGAGCCTTCAGATCTGCCTCCATCTGCAGCTTAGTGTCCTCCTGTACAAACAACAAGTATACAACCAATGAAGAGTCATTGCCCTCCAGGGTAGGTAATCCGGAACCAGTGTCAGACTTTCCTGAACCACCAGGGCTAATAGCTGGTCAGAGATTCTTTCCCAAAGGTTGACTCTGAGGTGAGATATGCTCATCCAAAGAAGTGCTCTTTCGATATTTTCTTTTAACAGGCATGTTGGTATAACATTGATTCAAAAATGAAGGGCATTCTCTCCAATTCCGATGTAGTTTAAACAATTCAGACTTTGGCATACGTAGAGCTAAACAAGAGCACATCTGCTCAGGTGGCCATCCCCCCCCCAAGTAGCTTCTTAAGGAATGGTCAAATGCCTTTAATGCAGATTTGCAGCATAAACGGAGAAGAAACATTCTCATGTTAGTTGGAGCACACATCCTTACCTGCAGCATGCCAACAAAACATTTATTTTCCTATTCCCTCCAATATGACTTACCTCATTCAAACAATGGATCAGAGATAATTAAAAACTTTAAAGCACTGTACCATATAATGCTAAACCACATCCTGACTGAATGTGACTTTGGATCACTAATCTCCCCAATTTAGCCAGCCAAGACATTGAGTATCCTAGATACCATAAACATGATGACATAAGCCTGGAGTGATTTTAAAAGCACTTCAATTATCAACTGCTACCAAAAGGCTGGGAACAGGATTGTGAGGAGGATGAGGAGAAGACCAAAGCTTTGCCCACAAGAGAAAAGGTACACTATTGTTTAAAAAATTAAGGCTGCAGGTAATAGGTCCTTTGCTACATCTGCCCCCATCCTCTATAACTACCAGCTGCCAGAAGTGACTCACAGTAGTTTCATAAATGCATTTAAGGCTTCCCTGAAATCACACTTCCTAGTAGTTTGTATCTGTAGTTGGAAAATGCTGAAGGAAATCAGGGAGATATCCAACAAGGGGGAGGGTAATACTGATGGGAGATTTTAATATGCTCAATGTGGACTGGAGCACCCCAGCTGAGGCATCTAACAGTAATAGGGAAGTCCTGGAAGCACTATAGGTGGCACTTCTAAAGCAACTTGTCAGTGAACCCACACAAGAAAGGGCCATACTAGACCTGGTACTGTTTAACAGGGACAGTGTCACTCATATCGTGGTGGGGGGGTCACCTAGGGACAAGTAATCATAACACAGTGTGGTTTAAGGTTAGGAAAGAACAAGAAGCATTCCACACTAAAACAAGGGTCTTGGATTTCAGGAAGGTGGACTTTGGGAGAATGAGGGAGGGGGTTGGGGGCACTGGCACAGATAGGAAGAGAGGAACGGGAAGAGGAAAGGTGGGCAAAAATTAAGAAGGCAAAAAGTGAAGCAACAAGCCTATGCATAAGACAGGCTAAAAAGAACAGAAGAAGGAAGAAACCACTGTGATCCAAAGAAGTAGCAACAATAGTTAGGACAAAAAGGTTGGCCTTTGAGAAATACAAAACAACACAGATGGCAAAGGACAGGGAAGAATATCGGGAGAGAATGAGGGATGCTGCAAAAGCTGTTAGGAATGCCTAAACATATACAGAGGAGAACATAGCTAGGACAGTGAAGATGGGGATAAGACATTTTACAGATACATTAGTGAAAAGAGAAAAAAACAAAGCAGTGATATTTAGAATTAAGGAGGGGGGGTAAGTGGATGGAGGATGACTAGAAGATGGTGAACATATTGAAAAGGCATTTTTGTTCAGTATTCACAACAGAAGGAGTAGGAAATGGACCACAGGTAGTGGACAAAGGTATTACTGGAGGAGGAGTAGACAGAAGGCCCTTTTTAGAGGGGAGGATACTTAAATAGCTAGAGAAATTAAAAATAGATAAGACAATGGGGCTGGATGAGGTGCACCCGAGGATGCTAAAAGAACTGAGGGAGGAGCTATCGGCCCCCTTAACAGCCCTGTTCAATCAATCATTGGATCAGGACTGGTGCCAGAGGACTGAAGGAGGGCAGATGTGGTGTCAATTCACAAAGAGTGGGAGAAGGGAGGGGCAAGGAATTATAGACTAGTAAGCATGACGTCAGTTGTGCTGAAGATTATGGAGACATTAATAAAAGAAAGGGCAGTTAAGTACCTGACCGAAAATGGGTTGCCAGATCCAAGACAGCATCGGTTCATAGGAGGGAGATCATGCCAAACAAGCCTAATTGAGTTCTTCGACTGGGTGACAAGAGTAATAGATCAAGGTGGGGGGCAGTGGATGTGGCCTACCTGGATTTCAGGAAGGTCTTTGACACCATCCCACACAGGAGATTAGTAAACAGGTTAAGATATCTTAGGGTGGGGAAAAAAGTGGTTAAGTGGGTATAAAACTGGCTGAGTAACAGGAGCCAGTGGGTAATAATACATGGGGTAGGATCAGGAGAGGAGAAGTAACAAGTGAGGTACCACAAGGATCAGTTCTGGGGCCATTACTGATCAATATATTCATTGGTGACATAGCTGAGGGTCTGGAAGGGAAGGTTTGACTGTTTGCAGATGACACAAAGATCTGCAACAGGATCGACACACTAAAGGAGGTAGCTAAAGTGAGAAAGGATTTAGAAAGACTAGAGGAGTAGTCAAGGATATTGTAGCTATAATTTAATGATAAAATGTGTAAAATTATGCATATGGGACGCAAAAACCAAAGGGCAACATACCAGCTTAAAACCTGCCCCTCTAGCGAGCTGGGCATTTAATAGTGGCATTACTACTGATATAGCAAACCTCTGGTGAGAGGTGGAGTAGTGTAGTGCACCAATATACTTTGATATACTATTAATATATTTGTTTTAACTGTTGCTGTATTGTGTGGTACCATTTGCTTGTAACTGACTCTTCAGTGAACAGCAGAGCATTGTGGGAACCTGGAGAACTAGCAATAGTCTAGTATACCTCCTACGCCAAAACAACATCTCTCTGTTAAAAACACTATTGCCTGGTGGTTCTCTTTCCCTTTTAAGGGCTTGTAAACCTTCAACTCACAGAATCTTGCTGAATTTAAGTAAATATTGTTATTTTTACTTCGCGCTGAAACCGGAAGTGAACGGATGCTTACTTCTGGTTTTTCAGCTTAAAACCTGCCCCCACTAGAGAGTGGGGCGAGCGTGCGTGGGGCCGCGTGCAGAGACACGTGCATTTGCGAGCGTGTCTGCTGGGCATGCTGAAACTGCTGGCATTAGACAAACTTGGATAATATAATTTTAGCATATCCTCTATTTAGTAAATATACACCTTTAATAATGGAAAAAGAACTTAGTAAGTGTATGCAATGTTTGATTGTATAGTGTGGGAAAGTATGGGAGTGAGTATGTATGTGCTAATTGCCATCTGATTACTACTCTTGAAGCAGAGATAGCATTTCTGCTTAATATTAAACCAGTTTCAACTGATATTAGGGAATTGGAAAGTTACATTGATCTTATGGATGAACAACTTCATTCTAATGAACAATTTCCTTCACATTTAGGTAGCTTTTCTATGCATCCTGATGAGGAGACAATTGTAACGACTAGTACTAGTATACCTGTTGCCTCTGCCCCCTCTTATAAGGTGAATGATTATCTGCCCTCTTCTTATGATAATGATGACTGGACCATTGTCACAAAGCCTCTTAAAAAAAGGAGGAGCGGTCAAATACACAATAGTGCCCCTATTGAAACTCGTAATAGGTTTGAGCAATTGACTGTATCAAATAATGAAGTGCTACATGATTTATCCTGTGCATCACCCTCTGTTGATAATAATGGTTTAAAAACACTTTTCAATCAGGAGTTAATGCCCATGAATATTTGTCCTAGTAAGTCTCAAGCTACCAAATCAATACCTATTAAGTTAATCACTCCAGAGTGTGTTAAACAATCACCTGTTTCTGATTCTTGTACCCCTACTGTCTCAAAACAAGTGTTAGTCCTCGGAGATTCAATCATTAAGCACATTGCCAGGGTGGTATGCAATAGTGACAAGAGCAACCACACTTGTCTAGCTTCTGTGGGGCCAGGGTATCTGACATTACCTCCATGATGCCTACAATTTTACAAAATGTGGGGGAAAATCCACTGGTTATCATACATGCCAGTGTTAATGATATAAACAACACCCCATTTAATCAGTTACAACAGGACTATATGGCATTATGTAACCTGTTACTTGGTAGGGGATGCTGTGTATGTATATCTGAAATTCTACCTGTCCCGAGAGCAACATCTACCATGACACAGAAAATCAAAGCCCCAAATGAATGGCTGAGAAAGTGGTGTTTTAATACCCTGTATTACCCACTGGGAATCATTTTCAGATCATTCTTCCTTGTTTTGCTGGGACGGTTTACATCTGAGTCATTGGGCAGTACACTTATGGGGAAAAGTATCACTAAAATCATAAATCATTGTTTAAACTAAAAACAATGGGGAGAATGGGTCTATTCCCAAGTCTCTGAATACTTACCAAAATATTATTACAATTAAATGTAAATTCCTAGCTTTGAATGCAAGATATTTAAACCAACTCAAATTAGCAGAACTCGAAGCCAAATGTAAAACTTTAAATATAGGTGTGGTGGGAGTAACTGAAACTTGGTGGGACGCATCCTTAATTTGGTCCAGAGAAATTCCAGGTTATAAGTTATATCATGAGGACTTCTGGTGATGTTACGGACATGGTGGATAGCTAACTCTAAGGGTTCTCCGACCACCTCACCCTAATCCCAAAAATTCAGCATGGAAAACACTCCAATACAACTTTTTCAACAGTGAGGCTGATACTATACATGGCAGGGAAGTCACAGAAGGCAAAAGGAAACTGATTACCTTCATCCTCGACAAGTAAAATGAAGCAAACAACCTTGAGTAGGCCACCGGACAGCCTAACAGCTTTACCACAATGTAGAAGACAACCCTCAGAATCGTCAGCAGACTGGGATGAGGACGATACTGAACCATCGGAAAGTAGACAAACCTTGAAAAAGATCCTAGCTACAGTAAACAAAATTGACTCAACACTGGCTGACCTGAGACAAGATGTGAAAGCTCTAGATAGGAAAGTTTCCAGAGTAAATACCAATGACCCTACACAGTTAGAGAAGAATAAAGCATCCCCTCCTGAAATCACGTGTTCTTGTCCCGCTGAAGCATAAACTTAAAATCTAATCTCCTTGGATCTCAAATTAACATCAAGAACATATTGTAGACCTACAGTTCCCTTTGAGATACATTACAGCGCGACTGAGCCACCTTTAATGGTTTCTCAGGTCCAACTAAGAATAATCAGTCCCCTCCTACACTTCTGGCTCAGATTAGAGTTAATACAGGAGGAACACTCAGCAGAACAACCTTAACATTCCTCCTCAGACCTTCGGAAGGAGGTACTGCAAGAAAACAGAGAGAAAAAGAAGAAAAAATGGGGGGAGGGGGAAGAGGGGAAGGGAAAAATATTTTCTTTCTTCCACTCTTTTTCCTTTCTTGTCTCTCTTCTTCTCTTCCTTTTACTCTTCTTCTCTTCTTCTTCCCTTCTTGTCCCTTCTTCCCCCTGCCATATGATTATTTGAGTCAATTCTCCTTTGTTATCCAACTGTCATTAATATGTCCGGATCCTTATAAAGAACCACTTCTGGTTAGAGCCTTCCCTGTGGAGCATTTTCAGGTCTTCAACTTAAACAATTCTGGGAGTTCCAGTCTCAGCCCCTCTGCTGCCTCCTTCACCGTTAGATACTTCCGATCTCCAGACTGTAATTTCACAACCAAAGTGGCAGGATGCTAGATTCTAAACTTCACTCCAGCCAAGTAAAGCTTTTTCTTTATGTCCCCATATTCCTTTTGTTTCTCCCAAATCACCGGGGTTTGGTCCTGGAACACTAACAAGGGCGCAGCATTCCACTGAAGATTTTTAAATGTTCTGGCTCTGTTTAAGACGTGTGACTTCTCTTTAAAATTTAGAAACCGCATAATAATGACTCTCGGTCTGGCCCCTGGTGTAGGTATCTCTCTGAAAGAGCAATGAACTCTTTCCAAGTTATAAGAGTCCCCATATGGTGTTGGACCTACGAGCTTCATTAACATATCCTGGATAAAAGTAATGCAGTCTGCTCCTTCCGATTGCTCTGGTAGACCAACCAGGATTAAGTTGTTCCTTCGACTGCGAGATTCCTGGTCCTCGACTCGATCCTCTAATTTTTTAACTTGCCTTCGGAGAGCCACTAAATCCTGTCCCTGAGAGAGATATTTGCGTTCCTGAGATGCCATATGCACTTCCACGTCCCCAATTCTTTGGGCCACAGCCTGCAGTGTAGGTTTTACTGTCGAGAAGTCAGCAACTAGTCCCCGAAGCAAGGTTTTAATTTCTGCAATGTCCTCAGTGATGTCTGTCCTCCTCCTACATTCTCGGAGCTAGGCCCTTGGTCTTCCGGGACAGGTGAAGGGGGTTTCGGGCATTTCGTTGCTGGCACTCGAGTATCCAGGCCCTCAGAAGCTTCGTACTCCATCTCGGATGTTGCATCCGGTCCCGTGAGCCACTACATTACAGCGAGTAAACAGTCGGGATTTAAAGAAAAAATTTCTATGAGGCTAAAAGGAGACTCTAACAGGTTAATCCCTCTATTTCTACTACCACCAAGGGGTCTAGTGTAGCTTTATAATGCAATTAGATTAGTAGGGCCCTGGAGCTCTGCTCAGTTCATCCTTCCCTGATCAGCTCATCACGTGATCTCCTCAACTCTGGGTGGCTTTTGACTACCAGAGTTACTTTTCCTAGGAAGTCAATCTAACAGACACTTGCTTTGATTCAGAAAAAGGTTTTTTATTGTGGATCCAGGTTGGATCTGATTTTTTCAGTTAATTGATTGGTGTTATTAGTTTATCAGTTTTAAATGTTTCTGGTTATAGTAAGTCGACGTGGGTTCAAAGGGGAAAGAGGGACCTGGATTGGTTCTGGTGAGTCTATAGGGTCGAGATGGGTATTCTTGGGGGACAGTATGAATGAGAAGATAACTTACAGGGATAGATTATGGCTATGTGCCTAAGGATTATTTCTTATAATGTTAATGGGTTTAATTCACCCATTAAAAGAGCCAAAATCCTACCAGAACTTAATAGGAAGTGCTGTGACATAACGCTCCTCCAGAAAACCCACCTCTGTGAGGTGGAGCACATGAAACTAAGATGGCAGTGGGTGGGCAGAGTGCTATTTACCTCAGGCAAAGAGACAAAAAAGGCCGGAGTGGTGATATTAATTAAAAAAAAATTCCCCATTCTGTATTCAGGAGGTAGAGGTTATACTGCAGGGTAGGTGCATTAGGGTCTCAGGGTTAATTCAGGGTAACCTAATCTGTGTGGTAAATGTTTACACCCCCCAATAGTGGGGCAGCTACCTTCTATCAGGAGGTCTTTCAGAGGGTGGTCTCGCTTCCCAAGGGTCAGTTAATACTTGGAGGTGACTTCAATACCACATTGTGCTCAGTTTTAGACAGATCTTCTGGAAAATGGAGACTTCTAAATGGGCCACAAGTGTTTGACTACATTAATGCGGGGGCTTGGGACATTTGGAGACTTTATCACAAAAAAGAAAGGGATTATACATTCTACTCAGTCCCCCAGAAATCATACTCTCGTATAGATTTTTTAATAATATATACCACAGATGTCCACCTATTTTCCGATTCTGTAATCTACCCAATGACTATCTCCAACCATGCCCCAATCTCAGTAGATTTTGTTTGGGAGAGGGAACCCAGGACAACGAATTGGAGATTGAATATCTCATTACTTAATGATAAAAATATCATATGACAAATTACAGAGGATATAAAAAATCTTGTGACAGATTCCCCTATCTCGGACAGTACCCCAATGGTGTGGTGGGACACAATGAAGACCGTTCTAAGGGGACAATTAATCAATCTAGCTTCAGCCAGGAAGAAATTGAGGAACAAAAAGATAGAAGAACTGCAAACTAAGATAAGAGGGTTAGAACAGGAACATAAAAGTAATCCAAAGGGTAAGGAGAAGATCTGGAGGGACTTAATGGAAAGCAGGAAAGAACTCAATAAGTTAGAGGCAGACAAGGCAGAGTGGATGCTGCGTTACACAAATCATAAATATTATTGGGGGGGTAGGGCTTTAAAGCTCCTTGCCAAGAGATTGAGAAAGGAACAAGCAGGCAGATATGTCTCATCTCTCCAAGGGGGAAAAGGGAATACACCCCAAATAGAGAAACCTAGAGAAATAGCCAAGGCTTTTAAAAATTATTTTAGGGAGTTATATAGTGAAAGGAGAGATCCAGAAGAGGTACAAAAGAATGCAGAATCCTTTCTGCGGACCCTGAAGCTGCCCAGGCTGTCCCCAGGAATGCAGCAGGAGCTGTCCTCCCCCATTACAGAGAAGGAAATAGCAGCAGTTATAGATAAGCTTCCTTCAGGTAAGTCCCCGGGTCCTGATGGCTACCCGGCCGAGTTCTATAAAAAATTAAAAAAACACTAGCACCCAAATTGGCTATGGTGCTGAATGCTATCCTAGAGAATAATGAACCCCCAGGTTCCTGGAGTGAGGCTATGATCACGGTCATTCCAAAACAGGGGAAATCCCTGGAGCTTTGTGAATCATACAGGCCCATTTCCCTGTTAAACCAAGATTATAAAGTCCTCACAAAAATCCTAGCTAACTGACTACAAAAGCATATTGAAAATCTGATACATCCGGATCAAACTGGATTCATACCAAACAGACATATGTCTGATAACATTAAGCCTTTGCTAAATATCTTGGATTACAAGAATGCCTCCCAGAATATCCAGATTGCTATTTTTTTGGATGCAGAAAAGGCCTTTTATAGGCTAAACTGGTCATACCTAAAAGCAGTTCTCACAAGGATGGGGTTCGAAGGTGCCTTTTTACAGTGGGCCACTTTGGCCTATCAGAACCCTTCGGCTAGGGTGAGGGTTAATGGGACTTTATCAAAGGCCTTTCCGATTAGGAGGGGCACTAGGCAGGGATGCCCTCTGTCGTCCTTGCTTTTTGCACTAGCCATGGAACCCATTGTCCAGGCCATAAGGGAGGAAAGCAAAATACAGGGCATTAATATAGCTCAGTCCCAGAATAAAGTGTCACTTTATGCAGACGACACAGTGATATATATGCAGGAACCTGGGAAGTCGATCCCATCATTGATGGCCCTTTTGGACCAGTTTGGGAAGATCTCAGGCTTTAAAATCAATAGGGATAAATCTGAGATTCTACCAATAAAGGGGAGAATTACACAGAGTTTGCGTGAGCTGATCCCATTTAACTGGGTCAGAGAGAAGGTAAGGTACTTGGGGATTCAGATTCTGATTAAATTATCAAGATTTTATCAAGTTAATTATGGTGCACTCCAGAAAGTGTTTTTTGCAGACATAAACAGATGGCACTCTCTACCCCTTACTTTTAATCATAGGATAGATACAATGAAAATGAATGTGCTCCCTAGATACCTTTTTTGTTCATTAACTTGCCCCTGGCTTTCTCTAGAAAGGAATGGAAAGATTTAAAACAGAAAATTTCAAGATTCATTTGGGCAGAAAGGAAACTTAGAAAGCGGTGGGACCTCCTCACAGAGACAAAGACAAGGGGGGGCAGGGGAGTCCCCAGTTTATATAGTTATTATAAAGCTGCTCAAGTGGTGCCTATCCTAAGCATATTAAATCCAGGTGAGAAGGGGGGTTGGTCTCTGGTGGAGCAAGGAGCACATCAAAACATACAGTTGAGGTTGCTACCCTACGTTGCCACACACTCGGATCTTAAACTAATCAATAACAGATGGACTAAACATACCCTTAAAATATGGTTGGAGGTATGGCTATACTGGGGGGTGGTGAACCTGGTCTGGAGGTATATTCCCCTTTGTTCTCTGCTGGACTTTCCTGCCTCCTCAGGGGACCCTTGTTTCAGGAGGTGGCAGGAAAAAGGATTGTTGTTCCTTACCCAGTTCTTTCAAAGGGACACACTGAAATCCTTTTTGGAAATGCAGGGTGAATATAACCTTCCAAGACAGGATTTTTATAGATACCTACAATGCCGACACTACATCTTAAAAAACGTGGGAGTAGGGGAGATTCAGGCAGACCCGCCGGTCCCAGTGAGAACCACCTTCTTCAAAAGTAAGGGGACAGACTCGAGGGGCTATATATCCTTCATTTACAAGTCACTTCAGGATGAGGTGGGTAAAGTACTGACTCAATAAATTGAACAAAAATGGGAGGAGGAGCTAGGTTTGCATTTTGCAGGAGAGGAATGGGCAAGAGTTTGGGCAGGGATCCCTAGCACTTCTAGCTCCCCAAGTTGGGGGGATTTTAGGTGGAGAGTTGTTACCAGGTACTTTATTCCCCCAGTGGTCTTAGCTCATTATTCAAAGGGTAAATCCCAGGAACATTGGAGGAGATGCGGAGGAGTCAGTTCTTATGCCCACATATTTTGGGATTGCCCTCAGATAAATAATTACTGGGAACAGGTGTCTCAGGCATTACAGAGCATCTTTCAATGGAGTTGTGTGCTAACTAGCTCCCATTTGATCCTGGGTCTTCTACCTAGTGATGAGAGGACCAAAAACCAGAGATATTTATACTACATATTAGTGGCAGCTGCACTAAAAGTGATTACCCAACACTGGTTAAGTTCGGACCAGTTATCTCTCTCAATGTGGAGGGCCAATATTAACAGAATTAAAGAGATGGAAGCCATAACGGCCCGGTTAAGAATACAAACAGATCAATTCAATGCTAGATGGCTTCCATTTTATGAATACATTGAGAATCTGGAGGGTACTCCCATACTAGCTCAATATCTGCTACCTTGAAACACTTTGCACCCACGTCGACCAGAAAGTTTTAAAAAAAAAATATATATTTTTTTCCTTTCTTTTTTCTTCCTTTGCTCTTTCTATTTTGGTTTTGGCTTTATTGTTTCTGTGAGAATGTGATTAGAGCACTTATGGAGAAATTAGATAATTGAGATTGGATCATTATAAACATGGTTAATCAAGCAGAGCTTATGTAACTGTTATATAGTTTAAAACAGTTTATACAAAGAAGGATTGAAAGGGCAGGAGTAATGGGAATGTATTTCCCCATGGTACTGTTTGAGTGCTACTGAGATAGTTGTACCTTTAGTTAGGGTAGAGACAACAGGGAAATACTCCTTGGAGTCATATTCAAAGTCATACAATTGTATAGAGTTTGAAGTGCTTTTTAAATAATGACTATTGAATGTATAGTAATCCTTCAATGGAATGTACACTGTACACTGAATTCATGGAAGTTCTTTTAAACTCCTAATAAAAATTATGCAAGTTCAAAAAAAAAGTTATGTCATAAAAACAGATTAGATAAGCAAGGTGGTGGAGTTTGTATGTACATACGAAATGATATTCCTTCTTTTGAAGTGTGTTCTCCCTTTCCTTTGGAAAGTATATGGGTTAAAATCTTATTGAAGGAGCAGTCCTATATAACTATTGGTAACATCTATCTACCTCCATCTGTAAATTCAGATTACACAACTGATATGTTTAAAGAAATTGCACATTTTCAGAATCTCAAGATACTGTAATATTTGGTGACCTTAACCTCCCTCATATTAACTGGGACTCATTCTCAGGACAGTCCTATGCTGAGAAAGGAGTAATAGATGTGGTAGTTAGTACTGGATTACAACAACTTGTTACTGAATCCACTCGATATCCTAATATTTTGGATCTATTATTTACTAACATAGAGCAACGAATTAGCAATTTACAAATTAGGGATCCTCTTGGGACCAGTGATCATTCATCTATTCTTTTTTGAAATTCAACAGTTTAAAACTACACAAAGGAAGTTATACTGTACAAAAAATTATAATAAAGCAAATTTTTCTAAAATCAATGAATACTTACAAAACATAAACTGGGAATCTAATCTTCTTAATTGTACAGCACAAAAAGCTTGGGACTTTTTATAAAAACATTGTACATTATTTGGAAAATACCTTTATTCCATCTAAGAGGAAATTTTATAATAAAAGAAAAATTCCCCCTTTGGTTCAACAAGATGATTAAAAATCAGATTAAAATAAAAATTAAACTTTTAAGGAAACTTAATAATGGTTCTGTTCCATTTAAAACTACTCTATTAAATAAATACAGACTATCTGTGAAAAACATAAAACATTCTATTAAATTGCCAAAAAATAAGCTAGAATTTAAACTAGCTCACACAAAAGACTGTCACAAATCTCTTTTTTCCTATATAAATAGTAAAAAAGGTGTATCAAGGACCATTGGTCCCATTATAACCAATCACTCTTCTCTATCTGATATAGAAACCTCAAATCTCTTTAATAAGTACTTTTGTTCTGTCTTCTCTCAAAAATCACCTATTAGTACATTTAAAGTTCACCACGTAGATTATCATAGGTTCTATCCAACTGACATTATACAGGCTATCAAAAAACTAAAAAAAAATACTAGTCCAGGCTCAGAGATTATTCATCCATGGTTTTTGATTGAAACCTCTATAAACATTTCTATACCTTTGTCAATTATCTTCAACAAATCCTTACAAGAAAGCATTGTGCCAAATGATTGGCATTCAGCAATAGTTACACCCATATTTAAAAAAGGCAATAGAGGTTCTGTGCAAAATTATAGTCCAATTAGCCTGACCTCAGTGGCTGGTAAATTAATGGAACGAGTAATGAAGTCTCTAATAGATCAAGATTGTAAAAAATTTGGAATTTATGATTCAAATCAGCATGGGTTTACTCCCAAGTATTCCTGCACCACCAATCTGATATCTTTTTACAATAATATAAGCACTCTACTAGATGTGGGTATCCCTACTGATGTAATTCTTTCGGACTTTAGTAAAGCTTTCGATAAAGTCTCACATGAAAAACTCATTACTAAAATGCACAATCTAGGTTTGTCACCTGATATTGTCAACTGGACTTTAAACTGGTTGACAAATCATTCTCAGAGAGTCAGAATTAATGATATCTTGTCTAATTTGGGTAGTGTGACAAGTGGTGTACCACAGGGGCGGTCTTGGGACCAACATTGTTTAATCTCTTTATCAGTGATTTACAAACAGGGCCAAATAACTTCATGGTTAAATTTGCAGACAATACTAAATTGGGGGAGCAAGGTTAATAATCAAGAAAATATTTCTGCATTAAAGAAGGATTTGGAAAAATTAACACTTTGGGCAAATGAAAATCATATGCAGTTTAATCAAAACAAATGTTTAGTAGTGCATTTCGGTGTAAATAATCCAAAAACGATATATCATATAAATGGACTACCACTTCACTCATCAAATAGTGAAAAAGATTTAGGGATATATGTTAATAATAAACTTACATCAAATGTTCACTGTGTTAGAACTGCTTGTATGACCAACAGAATTTTGAGGCAAATAAAACACACTTTTGTTAATCACACTGAACGATGCCTTATTCCATTGTATAGGGCATACATTAGATCGCATCTAGACTATGGCTCCCCTTTCTGGAATCCAAACCAAAAAAAAAACATAGCAATTCTTGAACAGGTTCAAATGAGAGTAACTAGAATGATTCCAAGATTAACAAACTTGGATTATCAGAACAGATTAAAAGCTACTAGTCTCTTCTCTCTTCAAGCCAGAAGATTAAGAGGTGAAATGCTTATGGTTTTTAATTTAATAAATTCACCAGATCTAATGGAACAATGTGGTCTAACACTCTACAGAAGGAGACATGTTCTGAGACTGCATAATAAACAGCTTGAAGTAAAAACTTATAAAACCAGCAAAAGGGGAAACTTGTTTCCAATAAAAGCATCCATTGTATGGAACACCTTGCCACAAGAATTGGTAGAGGCAACTAGTGCCACTATCTTTAAAAACAAATTAGATGTTTGGTTGAGGGAATAACAGATAAATAATGTCCCACATATTGTAGGGAACAGTCTCGATGGGCTCTGGCCTTCTTCTGTTCTTTCTTACCAAGTAATACCAAGTAAGTAATCTGAGTGAGGGGGGGGTGACAACAACTAATCAGGAATCAGGAACGGGATCTTGTGGTCATCATCATAGATGACCTCAAAGTGGCAAGGGGATGTGGAATGAGAGTAGGGAGGGTGAATAGGATGCTGGGCTGCATAGGGAGGGGTATAACGAGCAGAAAGGGAGAGGTGATATTGCCCCTGTATAGGTCACTGGTGAGTCCTCACCTCGAGTACTGTGTCCATTTCTGGAAGACCCATCTCAGGAAAGACATTTAGCAGGTGAAGGCAGTGCAGAGAAGGGCTACAAAAATGGCCCAGGGCATGCAACAGAAAAGATATTAGAATATGCTCAGAGAATTAAATATGTACTTGCATATGCATGTATATGCAGTTCTGGAGACCCAGTCTCCGCAAGGACATAGACAGGATGGAAGCAGTCCAGAGGATAGCAACTAAAATGGTGCAGGGTCTGCACCAAAAGACATATCAAGAGAGACTTAAGGATCTTAATATGCATAGCCTCGAGGAGAGGAGGGAGAAGGGGGTCATGATTGAAACTTTCAAATACCTCAAGGGAATCAGCAAAGTCCAAGAGGGTAGCATCTTTCAGAAAAAGAGGTGTTCAAGAACAAGGGGGCACAATTTGAAGCTAGTGGGGGGACGGCTCAGAGGCAATGTGAGGAAATATTTTTTCATGGAGAGGTTTGTGGATGCATGGAACAGCCTTCCTGAGGAGGTTGTGGAGTCAAAAACAGTGGTGGAATTCAAGAATGCATGGGACAGACATAAAGCAATTCTAGGGGGTGGAGGTTGGAAGAAGTAGGCTGTTGGTTAGCTAGGATCTGCAGCTTATCCATTAGGTAGGGAAATGGGCAGACTGGGTGGGCCAAGCGGTCCTTATCTGCCATCAAATTCTATGTTTTTATGTACTCTTTAGAGGTAAGAAGGGAGAAAGGGGACATGATAGAAGCCTTCAAATACATCAAGGGGATAAACAAGGTAGAAGAAGGCAGCCTGCTACAGAGAAGGAGATGCACAAGGACAAGGGGACATGATATGAGGCTGAAGGGGGGATTCAGTGGTAATGTGAGGAAGTATGTCTTCACCAAAAGGGTGGTAGAACCCTGGAACAAGCTACCAGAGGAAGTAGTGGGTGTATGCACCATAGAGGTATTCAAATACACATGGGATAGGCACAGAGGAGTCATGGGGACCTGGCAGGGGGAAGTAAGGATGCAGGTCTGACAGGATCTGTAGGAAGAAACTAAGCTTGAACCAGGGCAGACTAGATGGACCATGGGGTCTTTTTCTGCCAACAAATACTATGTAACTATATAATTAATGAATCAGATGTGTTTTCCTTGCAGGTACCTGCAATATTCTTTACCTATTGTTAGCTATACGTGCTATCAATTCATGGTCTCTTAACTCTGTTGGACATATTATTACCAAACTCCTTTTGCATTCATGTAACTCCTCCTTTGTGTGGTTACCCATTATTTGGGACTACTTGCACTTGGTCACTTACGGTGCACCTCTTCAGGTCGACATCCTGATGGCGAAACAGGAAAAAAGACCATTATGGCGACATTTGTTGCAGTGGTCCATTTTCCATGGTTCACTTTCCCCCAGTGTTCAGCCCCCTCGTCAGACCAACTCCAACCTGGAGTTGGAATCCTTAAGTCCAGAGGGGTGTGGGGGGGGGAAGCCCCCTACATGGGGGTGTGGATGGCACAACCCCACACATGGGGGTTGTGGGGGGCACAGCCCTCCACAGAAAACACTGTTGGAACAGGTGGCACAATACCAGCATCTGTACTGTGCCGTCACTGTGGGGGAGGTCAGCATTTTCACTGTCGACATCCCTTGGTGCTTACGGTCACTTACTGCATATGTATGCTATTGACTTTTCATTTCCATTGGTCCACACCTTTGTGACCTCATGCCTTGACTATTGCAACTCCCTTTACTTAGGGCTTCCTGGGGTTGATATCCATCACTTGCATCTAGTGCAGAACACTGCTGCTCGTTTATTGACTGGGGTATCTAGGAGATCTCATATTACCCCAGGGCTGCGTGATCTTCACTGGCTGCCTATTCAGTGGTGGATCACCTTCAATTTAGGTTTGCTAACCTACAAAGCCCTACACGGACTTGGTCCTGACTACTTGAAAGAGCTTCTGACTCCTTACACCCCTGTGCGACAGCTCCGCTCGGCTGACGAGGGGTTGCTGGAGATTCTGAAGATTATTTTGAATTTGTCTGGGGCTCGCTCTTTTATGTTTGCTGCCCCAACCCTCTGGAACTCTCTGCCCCATCAGTTTCGGGAGTGCAGAACTGTAGGGAGGTTTAAGCAGGCACTAAAAAGTTTTTATGGATTAAGGCATTTCCTGATCTGCTGTCATTTTAATAATGTTTTTAATGAATTGTTTGTGATTGTGTGAAGTGCCTTGATAATTTGAAATGCGCTCAATAAATAAAGTTATTATTATTATTATTTCTGCCCTAATACTCTGTAAGTTGATATTATGTATACTTCGTTTCTGTCCTAAAATGTAACCTGTGCTTATTAATTTACCCCTGTATGTTAACTGTTGATTACTTGTCTCCGTATGTAACTGTTTTAATTGAATGTAATTAACTCTGGGTCACACTGAAAAAATGGCACTACATCTCAGTGGGCTGACCTGGTTCACAAATTTCAATAAATAAATAAGCACTACCAGGAAGTCATTGGAACTACTTTAGTCCTTACTATGAGATGGAGGTCATTATAACAAATATCAACACTGGCAGCTTAAAGACAAACAACAACTGACAAACATTTTATAACAGCAGAAAAGTAAACACACACCTAAACAACTTATTAAAGTGTTTTGAAACTGTTTTTAATTTTATTCAAAATTATTTGAAATGCTTTTAAAGCATTACAAGTGTGCATTAAACTAACTCCATGTCTTTTCTTACAACACATGTTTCAAGCCAGTCTTTCTTAGACAAAGCCATGGGATCAGTTCATTTAAAAGAATAACCTGATTAAATACTGTACATTCTGTTTTTCCAAGGGTGGCTAAAGGACAGTGTGCTCGCCAATTGTGGATTCTAAGAAAAAAAAGGCTTGCTTGCTGATATTATTTGTGTAATGATTATATAATTATATTACTTTTAAAAAAAGGATCCTCTTTTAAGATGACTGCAATTGACAAACCTTTAGAATAGCCAAGGTACAGTACTTCCATGAACTGTGCACAATTTTTAAGTGAGTTAAAGTTGTGTGTGTGTGTGTGCGCGTGTGTGTGTGTATGTGTGCATGTGTGTGTGTGTATGAGAAATATGACATGTCATAGACATCAAGACTGACATAGAACCCTTAATACCTGAAGATGATTACAGTGTACATATTAATGTTTAATTTTTCCTTGAGACTTTCATTTATAGATACTGACTGGCATGATGTACGACACTGTATCATGTAATGTTTAAAATTTATTTATCTATTGATGCTTTAACATCTCTTGTACTAAAGAAGTACAAAATGCAGTGAAATTGCACATTTGAGGAATGTAATTTAAAGATGTGAGAGCACTATATACCAGCTGTGGGATATCCTTGTATAGACCTTCGTTACTAAATAATCACTGTGTAACCATGAACAACTCACTTAACTCACCAGTGCTCCATTCCTCTCAGTTAAAGAAATTGGTGGAAGCAGAACCTCACTGGAAAAAGAGATGTGGCATCTCAGCTGAGCTATTCTGGGTAACTTTACTCGTGTGAAAAATAGTGAGGGAGTCAACAAAGAAATAATAATTACTAAATACAGGAAAATCTTAAAACAAGCTATCTTACAATCCAAAAAGAAATTGGAGTTTTGTTTGGCTCATTCCAAAGATAGCTATAAATCATTATTCTCGTATCTTAATAATAAGAAATTGAATAATAGATATATGGGTCCCCTATTTGTAAATAACTCCATTATTGCTACTGATAGGGATATAGCTGATACATTCAACAAACAGTTTTGTTCAGTTTTTACTAAATAAGAAGTCCCAAAACTTTTTAGGCAGGCAGTCAACAATATTCCCCTCTATACTATTACTGAAGATGACACCCTAGAAGCTATTCTTTCTCTAAAACCAATCTCTAGCCCAGGACCAGAAAATATTAATCCTAGATTTTTACTAGAAACAGCTGTAGTTATTACTAAACCCCTGACCCTTATTTTTAATAAGTCCTTACTTGAAGGTGTTATCCCTCAAGACTGGGCAACAGCCACAGTTATTCCAATTTTCAAGAAAGGTAACCATTCTAAGCCTGAAAACTACTGACCAATAAGTTTAACTTCAGTTATAAGCAAATTAATGGAGAAAACCATTAAAACAATGCTGGAAAAAGAATCTATAACAAACAATATAATAAACAATACTCAGCATGGATTCAGACAAGGGTATTCTTGTACCACTAATCTAGTAGCTTTTTATAATTATATTAGTATAGGACTAGACAATGGTATCCCCATGGATGTAATCCTTCTCGACTATAGCAGAGCATTTGATAAAGTCCCTCACGACATCTTGCTTGACAAAATGTTGAAACTGGGATTTTCACAGTTTATAATTAATTGGGTATCTGGTTGGTTAAATAACAGACAACAGCAAGTTAAAATAAATGGGTCGCTTTCTCAAGTTCTGAATGTGACCATTGGGGTTCCACAGGGTTCAGTATTGGGACCAACATTGTTTAATATTTTTATTAGTGATTTGCAGGTTAGCTCTGACAATCTTCTTTCGAAATGTGCTGATGTCACCAAGCTAGGAGGGTCTGTTTGTACATCATTAAACAGGGAATCTATTAGTAATAATTTAAAAACTATTGAAGTATGGGCAGACTCTAACAAGATGACACTTAATCCAGATAAGTGTCATGTATTACACTTTGGAAAGAATAACCCCAAACAAATTTATTTTTTAAATAATATTCCCCTCCATGTGTCACTAGTAGAGCATGATCTCAGAATTATTATTAATAATAACGAATTGTCTTCAGCCGATCAGTGTACCAGGATAGCCAGAAAATCAAATGCAATGCTTACTCATATTCAACGTTCCTTTGTATCAAGGACTCAGGAATGTATTATTGCTTTGTTTAGAGCATGTGTAAGGCCACATTCAGACTATGGGTCTCCATTTTGGAGTCCCTACTTAAGGCAAGACATGAATAGAATTGAAAAAATCTAGAGGAGAGCTACTAAAATGGTTCCATATCTGTCCACATTGGACTATTGCGGTAGACTTCAGGAAACAGGGCTACATTCGCTTCAATCAAGACATACTAGAGGTGCTCTATTTCTACTATATAAAATTCAGAATTCCCAGGATCTTATGCATCATTGTGGTTTAAACTTCTCTAGTAGAAGGACTACTCCACAGTTCCATAATAAACAAATCAATGTTGCAAAATCTAAAACAAATAAAAGGTTAAATTATTTCACGGTGAGAACTCCTAGAGTCTGGAATTTACTTCCTCAAGAATTGGTGGACAGTAGTTCTATTTCAGCTTTTAAAAAAAGGTTAGATTACTGGATGGAGTTCAATAACTCCAGAGTATAACTTATCCCACCATGGTGGTGGGGGACAATCTCGATGGGCAATAGCCTCCTTTTGTCCTTTAGAACCAAGTAAACCAAGTAATCTCTAATGAAAATGGAAAATTGCATCTCAGTTTAAATATTCTGGGTAAATACATTGTACAAATGTGTAAACACAGGATCCCACTGGAAATGAGATGCTTCTTCTTAGTTGGATTATTCTAAAGTACTGCCAGCAGTTACTGGCTCGTTCCAGCCCACTTGCCCCAACAGATGAAGCAGTGGGTTGTATTGGCTACAGCACTGTGCAGAATTTGGAGATGACAAATTTAAACTCTGCTACAGCCAAATACTCACTGTTTACCCTGAGCTGCTCATTTAACCTCCCAGTGTTCCAGTCAACCAACTCACCTACAGAAATAGGTAGAAGTAGGGACCTGCTGGAAATGAGATGTTGTGTCTCAGCTGGGCTATCCTGAGGAGATGCATTGTTAGAAAATAAATGAAAAAAAATGTTCTGCCTTTCCTGGTCCCCATTAACTCTCCCCCCCCCCCCCAAGCAGTGTAGACCCTCCACCCACTGGGATAAGCTTAATGTAGGCAGAAGTGCCTACCCTCCATTTCTGGTCAACACAAACTAAATAAATAAATAAAACCCCTCCTTCCCTCCTTCACTTATTAAGCATAACAATTTCTCTTATACAACAAAAACCGTGGAAAGAAAGAAATAAGGCAACCTACTGGGAATTGAACCGAGGGACCCAGAATACCATCCCATTGCTCTACCACTGAGGTGCAGGCTCACGTGGTGGGGCAAAGGGTTATAAGGCAGATTTTTTCTTTTTATGTTGGCTCGCGCAGCCAACATCTTTCGCTAGTAACAGATTTGGAGGTGCGGTCACTGTTGGGCAAATGCTGGGCACTCAGCAGAAGGTGCGGCCCTCATTCCCCAATCAGCCAGCAGCAGGCAGTGACCTCATGCATCCTTAATGAGTTCACCAGATCTAAGAAAAGGTCCACTGCAATGAGAGCAAAGCTCATGCAGCAGGACCACAACACGCCTCTCTATCGATGTGTGTGTATATATATATATATATATATATATATATATATATATATATGTATTGTGTTGATTATTGTCACTCCATTTTGTATGATATTATTCCATTTTGAAATGCTTAATGCTTAATCATAGTTATATAAGATGTTTTGTACAAGATGTTATGAGACTTTTCTTTTGGAATCTCTGGCATTGTTTGGCTCATGATGTTCTGGACACCTGGCCAGTGTTTAGGGCATGATGATCTGACGAATGCCAACTATTTATTTTGAGAATAAGTGGTGTTTGTCATGCTGAACTCGTGATGTTCTGGGCACCTGGCCAGTGCTTAGGACATAGTGGTTTAGCATTTCTAAATACCAGATAAAACATATAAAATGGGACTTTCCAGATGCCTGGTTTGAAGCCTCTCCTGCAGGGTGGGCGCGTGGCTGTGGGGCCAGTTCCAGTTCAGAGACTCCTAGCCAGGCTGACAAGGGGGCTTCCCAGCCATTGGAAGAGGGCTTGGATGATGCTTTATTGAATCAGTGATGTATAACCTTTTGTATTATATTTTGTTATAATAAAGCTTTGGCTTGCTGTACTTATTGTATTGTTATTGTGTGTATGTGAGTGTGAGTGAGTAAATAGCTGCCTGGTTTGAGTTGGCAGAACATCTATGTACAGTCAACATGGCGGCAGTCTGTCACAATGCAGTCGAGAGAGCCCACTCCCCGTCAACATAATTACCCCCTTCCCATGTACAATGTATGCCAAGGGGGTGTACAGTCCCCCTCGGCATTATGCGCCCCCTAACAGTTTTTCTTTGCTTACAGGGGGCCCAATCCCTGTCAGCGTTTATCTCCGTCCCTTTATATTTTGCCAATGGGGGAGCCCACTCCCTGTCAGCATAATGTGTCCCCCCTTTTGCTGCTTGCTGAGGGGGTGCCCAATCCCCCGTCAGCTACAGAATCACCCCCCAAAGACACTTAGGTGGCACACTGGGAGCCCAACCCAGCATGCCACATGCCCTGCAAAAAAAAAAATCCTGCAATGTTTTTTTTTAAACATGTGAAAAAAGAAAACTGTCATATTTGTCTCCCTGCCCCCTCCTTCAGCCCGTGCCTACCCCTCTGCACACCCTGTCTCCTGCACTCCCCACCCCATACTTACTCTAAAAGGTAAGAAATGTATGATCTTAAACTGGACTGCGAGAACACGTCTGCACTCGTCAAAGCTGACAACAAACTAAAGAAATGCCGGTAAGCTGTATAATGGCATAAATAGGTTTTTTTTCAAATTTGGTGCATATCTCGGGCATTTTTTGGAATGTTTGCACCAAATTTTCAACATGGGGTTATTGGGACCCCTCCTCATGAATTCAGTCACTGTCATGGCATTATTAGGTCCTGAAAGGTGATTTCAAGTTCACTGCATGGAATCACCTTTTGGGACTGATTAATGAAACGAAAGTGCCACTGTTCATGAGGGGGGCTCTCAAAAAGCCTATGTTGCAAATTTGGTGACAAAACTCCCAAAAATGGCTGTTTTATGAGTGTGCATTGAGCTGTTTCCATGCAAGCTCATAACATCGTGAATTTGTAATATTTTCACTCCAGATTTTCAAAATTGCCATTTTTCCATACCTCCTGATGAATAGTACAGCTGTCATTTTACATATCCTGCCTGAAATGTGTTTTCACATGTCCGGCACAGAATAGCATGGTCGCTGTGTGAAATCAGTTTTTGGGACAGTTTGAGGAAATGATAGTGACACTGTACATGAGCAGAAGTCCTAAAATGCCTATGTTGAAAATTTGGTACCGAACATCCATACAATGACTGTATTGTAGGCGTGCATTGTGCAGTTTCCATGCACCCTTGTAACTTCGCAAATTTTCAATATTTCCATACCAGATTTTAAACACTGGCATTTTTCCACCTCATATGAACAGTACAGCTATCATTTTCACATCCTGCCCAAAATGTTTTCTGCCTGTAGTGCTATTAGCATAGTAGCTGTGGAAATCAACTTTTGGGACAGATTAACAAAATCACAGTACCACTGTTCATGAGGGAGGTCCCAAAATGCCTATGTTAAAAATGTGCTAACAAAATCCCAAAATAATTGGGTTACAGACATGTGTTGCGCGAGTTTCTATGCATGCTCATGACTTCACCAATATTTCATATTTTCACTCCAGAGTTTCAACGTTGCTATTTTTATGCCTCCTCATGAACTATACAGTTGTCATTCTCCACATCCTGCCCAAAATGTGTTTTCACCCCTGTGCCACCAAATGGCATAGCTGCTGTGCAAAACCACCTTTCAGCTAACAAACTGATTGTGCTGCTTTTCATGAGGAGGGCTCACAAACAGCCCATGTTGAAAATTTGAAGTGAAAATACCACCACACGCCTACGGTGTTAGGGTTTCCAACTGTAGCACCCCACCTGGTACAGACTGACAGGTGCCAGGGGTGTGACTTAGGATCATCAGATTTAATGCTTGTGCCATTCCACCCCAACCCCCACCCTGCAGCCACTGACAGGCATCATGGTGTGCCTTGCACTGTTCAGCCACAAAATTCACCCCATTCTCCTATACTGCACCCACGTCAGTGTATTTCCTTATGGAATGGGATAAGTATAATGCCCAAAGACCCCAAAGCATGCCACGACACTTGTCAATGTCTACAGCATAGGGTGCGGTACAATGGCATGAGTGTTGTAGCTGATGACCCAAAGGCACACCCCAATGCCTGTCACTCTCTACAGGGTGGGGGTGGGGTTGGCATCACTTCAATACTTCACTGCCATTCCTATTATGCATCTCTAGCTCTGGCATTATCAATGCCAATGCCAGCAAGACAACATTCGACATTGACAAATGCTTGTTGGTATTACCTACAGTGTACTGCTACTTGGAACAATTGAGAAGACAGTTAAATGCTTGGTGCAGTATCAGCTACTGCTTAGCAACTGAATCACAAATTGTAGTGAGAAAGAATAAAGAAGTAATGTACAACACGCAAGCAAGCATTAAGGCATTCACCAGTGCTTGTCTTTGTTGTGTATCTGTTGGTATATGGGTTCTGAATACAGATTCCCCCTCCCCCAACACATGCAAAGCTGGAATGGAGTTTATTTATGAAGTACATGCAGTTGGAATGCTCCCTACTCAAGTAGCATTCAAACCTACACACATTGTAAACTATTTAAAGAGCACACAGCTGTATGGTCTGCAAAGGTGCTCCAAACCCTGTTATTTACATCTGCAGTGACATCAGCAACTGATTCACTTAGAGTGCATTGTAACCATAACTTTTAGTAAATGCAGAAAGAGTATGCACAACTGCAAGAGGTGCCACAAGCAACACTTGCTGGCACCTAAAAATTGGAATAGTGGAGCCATCGATAGCATGCCTCATATGCTACAGGTCAAGATGTACCTGCAGGAAGTGTGTGTGGAGGAGGGTGATGACAATAAATGTATTGTATGGTGCATATATGATATTGGCCATTTTGAAAATGAGTAATGATAAGGTTAATTTAAAAGAGCATAAAAAAAATAGGAATATTACAAGCCACTTTGGAAAAAGTGAAAAATATTTTTTCCACTTATAAAATCCTGTCGCCGCTCCCCGAAGTGGGCAGAGGTCGGGGGAATCAGGGGCTGAGCCCTCGGAGAACTGGCATCTAAAAGCATACTAAAGAAAGAAAAAAAACTCCATACACTAGCATGTCACTCTGGAAACAGTCTATACGGAATTTCTGCAGTGCAGTATATCAATATAATGTACATAGGTCATTCAGGGCTAAAAATGCCACCACACTCTCATTTCTGTTTCTGTCATTTTGTTTTCTTACCGAACCCTGTTGTTTTGCCTCCTAAAGCTTCTTTGGGGGATACATACAAAATCTTTACCAAGCCCACAATTATTTGGTTGTCATTCGCTTCTCATACACTGCTGTGCATGTTGATGGAGATATACCCAATAAAGTCTGTAAAGCATTTCGAAGTGTATTTGTATCGTCTTGATGTACCTTCATTATGTATTGGTTTGCATTATTTGTATTGTATTATACTAGTGTTTATTGCTGTATAATTAATGAGAATCCCTTTTCCCATAGGGAAACTGTGGTGTAATTTGCTATTATAAAGGAGTGTTTATAATGGCAAACATAATCACGGTTTTCCTCACTCTGTGCATGCGCCACCACAGTTTGTCCTTTCCTGACCACTTGCCTTCTCTCCAAAAGTCAACCACCAGTAGAACTCGATGGTGAGTTATTTTTTAAAAATGTTGCTCATTTTGGACGTGTACATGGATGAAAAAAAAATAAGCATTTTAAAATGGTGGGGATCACAAATTTGGGAACTGGATGAAAACAAAACTGGACCACAACTGCACTGGAACCTCTACTATTTTATATAATTGCTGTGGAGAGAAAAGGAGACCCAGCAATTATATAAAATAAAATATGGGGTGGTGTTTAAACTCGAAGTTTACATATACCACCCCATACTTTATCATATATATCCTCCCAGGTCATGCTTGAAAATAGGCAGTGAATGTCTAGTGCACCTTCTTGGTACACAAACACTAACTAACTCAAAAAATAACCAGTAGGCAGCCACGATGCTTGAGGAGGCAAGTTGAAAATAATTAAGGATTTTGTAAAGATTTTGAAAGTGTCTCCATAGGAAGCCTTAGGAGGCTGAATGTTGGGTCTGAGTTAAAAAAAAAGAACAAAATAACAGATGTATTGTAAGAAAGTGATGGCATGTTGTTGCCCTAAGTGGCCTGCATACATTGTCTTGACTTATTGTTTTACCTTGGCCAGTTCCATGTTAAGGTAAAGAGGACTAGATTGTGATTACTTTAGATACAATATTTTTGGATGCAGTGCAGTACAGAAATTTCCAAAACCATAAAAACAGGATTTGTTGGCAGAAAAGAACTGCTTGGCCCACCCATTCTGCCTAGATTGTCCTTGCCTAGTCTTTTTCCACAAACCCTAACTGGTCTCCGGTGACCCTCCCTTCTTTCTGCCTATTTAATAGTATTCCCCAATGTCTATGCCATGCATGCTTGGAGTCCACTACTGTTTTTGCTTCCACCACTTCCAATACCAGTCTGTTCCAGGCATCTACACATTTTCAGTGAAATACTTCCTCACATCCCTCTTAAACTCCTCCTTTCAGCTTCATTGCATGCCCTCTGAGATTCCTGTTAACAAGAAATTCCCTTCTTGTACCATGTTCACCACTGTAAGGTACTTGTATGTCTCTATCATGTCACTTTTCAGTCTCCTCTCTTCCAGGATATATATGTTAAGATCTCTCAGTTTCTTCATAGGGCTTTTGATGCAACCCCTGCACCATTTTAGTTGTCCTTCTCTGGACTGCCTTGACCCAGTCTGTGTCCTTTTTGAGGTGTGGCCTCTAACATCACTGGGTCTGAATATAGTCAACAAGAATGCCATTGGAAACAACAGCATGGCAAAAATGCCATTGTTTTTATTTTTGAAGGGGGCTTCTCACCCCCCTGCCCTACCATAATAAAATATTCCCACTCTGGGGGGGGGGGGACGGATCACAAGGAAAGCTAAAATTTGTTGGGCCATGGAATACAATTTCTACAGCCCCTTATAAAACAAAGAAGTCCAATTCCTGAGAAATAGTTGGAGACCAGGATTAGAACTCTGATTTTCAATGCCTTCTAGTCAAGCTGCTTTATGCCCTAGCCCCAATCCTAGCCCTCCACACCATGGGAGTAGTTTGGCCAGCCCCTAGTATTTTGCTGCTCTTGTCCTGTGGCAGCACCATGGACAGCAGCCAGTGGAGCATATATCAGAAGCATTCTACATCCCTGCTCTCTGTCCATGATAGCACTATAGGGACTAGCCCTTTCTTGCCTGGTGCTATTCTTGTAGCAATAATCTGACCAAGTACTGCCTCTAGCACATTCAAAAAGGTTTCAGACATATGTACTGAATTTGTTCATTTATTACTGCCTGTCTTGAGCAAAAAACAGCAGAGCATATTAGGGTGAACATCTCCTATGTTTGAAGATGCCTCATTTTCTCCATTGTTAAGTATGCTGCATTTTATTTAAATGTTAAAAACATGTTAAACACTTAGAAAAAAATTGTACCGTATCATGCAAGGTAGGAAAAGAGGGGAAATGTAAAACAGAATAAAGTACATGGCACATTTTTCACCATGACATGTTTTGGTACTTTGAACAATCCCTGACTAGAGGATTGACCACTAACATACACTTCAGCTTTATGGTTACTTGTTAAGTATATGGTAGACTTTGGGACTAAAAAAAAGTCAAAAGGCAAAGGTAGTTCAAATGGTTAGGCTATGAGGCATGTCACAATTCATGGACAATGTTAAAGGTCTTTCTGTGTTACTCTTAATTGTAAAGTAAGGTTGTATATGTCACAGCAACAGATCTACAGTAGCTATTCTTTGCCAGTTGGCCACAACACTGATTGTCCTTTATTATCATTCAGTGATGATGGTGAGGGGGCAAAATCTCAGTCATTTTGACACACATCTGATAGCCCTTAATAGTGGGCAGAGGATGAGCTCAAATTCTTCAAATAATTAACTTATGCTCTGCCTTTAAGAGGAAACTGCACTACAGAAACTGATGTGAAACCTCAACAGCAGTCTTGGGTGTTACAATCTGTCACTACTCCAGTGCTATCTGTTAATCTGTTCAATGCTGTGGCTGAAATCTTACATTGAAAATCTCCTTTAGACTTCAGGTGGAATTTAAAAGTTGCCACTTAGATGATCATGTGCGAGGGTTGCAGTTCATCCACCGACCACTGGTTTAGTTAAATGTCCCTTTCTTGTGCCCCCAAAAAAGCAAAAAAATAGTCAAACTGGCCCACACTCCCCCCAGGTTACACGGTGTCAGTGGCTCAACAGGTTGCCCACTTGTCTTTGAGACCAGAAAATTGAAAGGTTGTAGGTTCTAGCCCCAAACCAAGCACTTGGGATAAATCCCAATACTGACATTGCAGTGCATCATGAGGGGGATGTTGTACTTCTGAGGTGCTGTCCTTTGGATAAGACATTAAAATTGAGGTCCAATCTGGTTGTTCAGGTGGACGTTAAATATCCCATGACACTTCTCAAAAAGAGTAGAGGAATTTTTTTTATTGAAAGAAAGACTACGACACTAAAAAAAATCAAATCAAATCAAAACATTTTCTCTTAATACAAATAAAACAAGCAAATGAAATGGGGAAAAAGCACATGAATAACAAGAAAGTACAAGTTACACCTTTAGAAACCAAATACACTTTTTTCCAAAGTGATTGAAAAAGTAGACACTGCAGATGTAGTTTTTTCTTTTCAATAAATAGAGTTTCAACCAAAAGAAAAAATTACTCACCTTAGTAATGTTGTTTCTTCTAATGGAGTCTTGCTGTATTCTGACAAATTGTAGTGAGATCCAACCTTCAAACTGCCCCGGAGATGAAAGAGTTAACTTTCCATGCCAGGCATGGAACGCAGAGCTCGAGCTCGTTTGAGACTCTGTCTGTTGCTGTTTGAACTCAAACCGTCAGATCTTTACAAGCTAAACTCACTGAGTGTCCTGTGCAGAAGTTGTAAACCTACACTAGCCAACTGGCTACTAATATAATAAACAGATTTTTTGGTCCCAAAACAGACTTAAGTCAGGAAACCCAAAAAATGAAATAAACACAACACCCACTCACCCAAACAAAAGGGGGTGATAATAAAAAGGTGGGGCACCTCTTGAGTGCCAACACTGCTACTGCCCCCACATCCCAAAACAAAGGTTCTGAGAGGGGAAGGCGAGGAGGGTCAGAATACAGCAAGACTCCATTAGAAGAAACAACATTACTAAGGTGAGTAATTTTTTCTTCAAACAACATGAAGTCTTGCTGTATTCTGACAAATTGCAGACTACCAAACAGTACCTCCATGGAGGAGGGACAGAACCTACCTAGGGAAATAGGCTCTGAAGCACTGCTGTGCCAAACCAAGCATCACACCTAGCCTGGATATCCAGAGAGTAATGATTGGTAAAAGTGTGAACTGTTTTCCAGGTAGCTGCTTGACAAATCTCTAAGATAGGAATATCCCTGGCTGCTGCCAGGGAAGCAGCTGTACCTCTGGTAGAGTGAGCCCTCAGATCTGAGGGTGGAATCCTGCCCAGTTTTTCATAGCAAAATTGAATGCAAGAAACAATCCACCTGGCAATAGTGGCAGGTTTACCATTACCAACCTCACCATAAGTGAGGAACAGTTGGAGGGAGTCAAACCTGTGACCCTTGGTACGCTCTATGTAGTAGCTAAGGGCTCTTTTCACATCAAAACTGTGCAGCCTCCTCTCACAGAGGGAGGAATGGTCAGTGAAGAACACAGGAAGAGACATATACTGGTTAAGGTGGAAGTCTGAAACCACCTTAGGTAAAAACTTCCTGTTAGTCTTGAGGACCACCTTATCTCTATGGAAAGAGATAAAATCAGGCTCCACTGACAGGGTTTGTAACTCGCTTATGTGCCTGGCAGAAGTGATGGCCACCAAGAAAACAGTTTTCCAAGTCAAGTACTTAAGCTCTGCTGAGGACAAGGGCTCAAAAGGGTGTTGCATAAGCTGAGCAATGCAAACATTAAGGTCCCAAGCAGGGGCAGGGTCCCTGAATGGTGGATTGGTATGAAGCAATCCCTTGAAAAACTTAGAGAATACAGGATGAACTGAAAGGGAAGAAGGCTTACCTGCTGAAAGAAAAGCAGAGACAGCTGCCAGATGCACTCTCAGTGTAGCTGGTCTGAGTCCCAAGCTATTCAGATGAACCATATAGTCAAGGACTGTGGGCAGGCCAGCAGACTCTGGAGAAATATGTTTTCCAGAGCACCATATGGAGAATCTTTTCCATTTGGAATTGTAAGTGCTTCTGGTGGAAGGCTTCGAGAAGCCTGGGATATCCATAACACCTTGAGAGAGGTGTACATCAGCAAACTCTAACTCTTCAAGAGCCAGGCCTTGAGATTGAGAGATTTGAGATTCGGATATCAAACCCTCCCCTGAGCACAGGTTAACAGGTTGTAATTCCTGGGAAGAAACAGGGGAAGGTGGACTGCTAAGGACAACAGAAGGGGGTACCAGGGTTGTCTGTCCCAGTCTGGAGCAATCAGAATCACCTTGCAGGGTTGAGACCTGATTTTGACTAGCACCTTGAACAGGAGAGGGAAGGGGGGAAAAGCATACAGGAATTTCCCTTCCCAATTGAGAACTAGGGCATCCAGGGGGACTGAGCCCAACACTGGGGGCCTGCAGCAAAAGAGGGGAAGTTGGTGATTGTCTGGGGCTGCAAAAAGATCTATCTGTGGGGTGCCTCATCTGAAGAAGATCACCTTCAAAACCAGGGGATCCAGTGACCATTCGTGATGGCCCTGAGATATCCTGCTGAGAGCATCTGCCAGGACATTATCCTTGCCTGGGAGGTGTACTGCTGTAAGAGAGGTGTTCAGGGAATAGGCCAGAGACCATAACGTCATTGCTTCTGTGCACAAGGCTGTAGACCGAGTGCCCCTTGTTTGTTGATATTCCACATTGTGGTGGTATTGTCTGTCCTGATCTGAGCTACTTTGTTCTGAACAGACTTGGAAAAAACTTGAAGTGCTATAAACACTGGTCTGAGTTCTAATAGATTGATGTGAAGCAGAGATTCCTGAGGAGACCACAACCCTTGGGTGGTCAGGTCTCCCAAGTGGGCTCCCCACCCCAAGAGGGAGGCATCTGTAGTAAGGATTAGAGAGTGAGACTGAGTGACAAAAGGAACTCCCTGTCTTAGATTGTCCTGATCCTGCTACCACTGCAATGCCTGGATCAGGGCTCGAGTCACTGGAATCAGTTTGGTCAGAGGATCCTTTTTCTGAGACCAAAAGGCTCTCAAGTGGAACTGAATGTCCCTCATCTGAAATCTTGCTCCCTGCACTACTGCTGTGGAAGCAGCCATGTGCCCAAGGAGCTGCAGAAAATGCCTTGCTGGTCGAGACACCTGGAGGGTGAATGAAGAGGCCAGTGAAATAAGGGTCCTTGCCCTGTCCAGGGGAAGGAAGGCTCTTGCCTTTACTGTATCTAGCTCTATGCCTATGAAGGTGAGGAACTGTACAGGCTCTAAAACTGACTTTGAAAGATTCAGAAGGAAACCTAGAGAAGTGAACAGTTGCTGAGTTACCTGTAGGTGTAACTTGACTTGGTCTGGGGACTGGCCTACTATGAGCCAGTCGTCCAGGTATGGGAAGATGGAAATCCTTTTCCTTCTTAGGAAGGCAACTACTACTGCCAAGCATTTTGTGAACACCCTTGGAGCAGAGGTTAGGCCGAAGGGCATTGCTCTGAATTGGTAGTGGCCTGAGGGCAACTCGAACCTGAGGTATTTTCGATGGGAGCTTCTGATGAGAATATGGAAATAGGCATCCTTGAGGTCCAGGGAGACTAGCCAGTTCCCTGGCCTTAGAGAGGGTAGAATTATTCCCAGAGTCACCATTTTGAACTTTGGCTTTAAAAGGTGCTTGTTTAAATATCTGAGATCCAGGATGGGCCACCATTCTCCTGTCTTTTTGGGGGTGAGGAAGTACCTGGAGTACAATCCTTTCCCTTTGTGTAGGGGTGAAACCCTTTCTATAGCTCTGAGAGCCAAGAGGGAAGAGACCTCTGCCTCTAGGGCAAGTGCATCTGAAGGATTTGCAGGTGGAAAGGATCTGGTTCTCATCTTTGGAAATTTTTTGAAGCTGAGAACCAGTCCCTGGCTTACTACTTCCAGGACCCATTTGTCTGATGTTAAAGACATCCAGTCCTGGACAAAGTAAGACAGCATGCCCCCTACAGGTGGTGGAGAATTGGCCCCGGCAAACCCATCAGGGTGCCTGTTTGGCAGGGGCTTTAGGCTGAGGGGTGGAAGCAGGCCTGCTTGTACCCTGTCTGCCTCTCCCTCTAAAGAACCCCCTCTGAGCATAAGCAGAAGAGGAGGACTGGGCTTGGTAGAAAGGCCTATGAAAAGGCCTGCCCCTGCCCCTGGGATGCTACCTCTGAGGAGTGGCTTGCCTTTCCTTGGTCTGAGCACTCCTATAGGTGGTCCTGTATTCATCCCTTTTCTTCATGTAGTTCTCTGTTTGCTCCCCAAACAGAGAATTACCCTCAACAGGAAAATCCATGGCCTTAGTCTGGGTATCCTGAGACAGGCTAGTACATCTGAGCCAAGCCATCCTACGAAGGGCCACAGATGTAGCCATGACTCTAGATGAAACATCATTGGAGTCCACTGCAGCATGGAATTGCACCTTGGATGCCTCAATACCATCCAAAGCTACCTGTTCCAGCTCCTTGGCAAGCTGGTCAGGGACCTGTTTAGCTAAAGCCATTACAGTGTCCCATCTAGATTTCTGATATCTAGCTGTATAGGCCATATAATTGGCCTGCCTGAGTCCCAAGGATGCTGCTGTGTACTGTTTCTTTGCCATGGCATCAATCCTCCTAGAGTCCTTATCTGGGGGGTGTGAAGCCAAGGGTATATTTGCCTTATCATAGGCAGCAGCCTGCACTACCCCAACATGGCTGCATTGCTGGGTAAGGAACTCTGTATCTGAGCCTGAAAGAGTATACCTCTTGTCCATTCTCTTATCCACAGGAGGTATAGAATTAGGAGTCTTTAAAATTTTTATTGTCTGTTTCCAAAAGACTTATGAAGGGAATAGACAGCCTCCTGAACTCTGGGATATCCATCATTTCAACATAGTCAGGCTCCTCCTGGTCATCCACAGCCTCTTCCATAGGAAGCTGAAGGGTTTCAGCCACTTTCTTGTAAAACATGAAATGAGAGGGGGACTCAGAAAGCCTAGGAGGAGACACTCCTGAAGGGCTGTCTGGGGAGATGTCCGGGTCAATGGGCACATCCAGACTTTCATAATCATATTCCCTTTCCTCATACTCTCCTTCCTCCTCCTCCGGTTCATAAAATTCCTCTAAATCATAATCTGGAACCAGTGGAACCGGCCGAACCGAGCGCCTTCCTGATGGTGCCGGTTCGGTCGGAACCGGGGATAGCGACTGAACAATTTTTATCGCTTTGGCTATTTCATCAGTGGTTGGAGAAGAAATTTTTGGATCCACACCAGCCTATTTATCCCTTCTTGTTCTCTTAACCAGAACCGATTCCTCAGAATCAGTTCTCCTTTTGCCTGAAGAAGTTTTGCCCTGGTCAGAGGGCACTCCTTCTGGTTCGGTTGGAACTGAACCAGGCTGGCCATCCAGGTCAGCGGACTTTTTGGCCTCCCTTTCCCTGAACCTACCAACTCTTTTTTCCAGGGTAGCTGCAGGAAAATTTTTACAAATCTGGCAGTCTGAATCGAGGTGGTCAAACCCCAGACAATAAACACAGGTGGTGTGGGGATCAGCCTTAGCAAAGACTTCCCCACACACACTACAGTGTTGAAACCCAGTGGGCCCGGTTTTTCTTTTGGGTTTCTCAGACATGGCCAGTCCTAACCAAAAACGTACCCTTCTTTCGGGAATCCACCAGGCAAGACACTCTTATCAGTTCCTGACCGTGTTACGGGTCGTGGAAAAAAACATAATAAATCCGTTTTTTTTAGAACCGATAAGAACCGGTAACCACACTCTAAAGATAGAAATAAAGACTTTTAAACAACCTGATCGGTTCAAACCGAATCGATCCCACGTTTACAAGTTCCTCACAGAATAATAACAAAAATAAACCTATCTAGTACTCACGAATACCACAGAAAGAGACTGAACCGATAGGTTGCGGTTTAAATTTGGTTGAAAACCGAGAAAAACGGTACTTTAACCGACAAATTGAACCGAGCAAAGGAGAACTCTCCGGAGCGACTGTTCAGTGAGGCGGAGTAAAGAATCTGATGGTTTGAGTTCAAACAGCAACAGACAGAGTCTCAACCGAGCTCAAGCTCAGCGTTCCATGCCTGGCATGGAAAGTTAACTCTTTCGGGGCAGTTCGAAGGTTGGACCTCACTGCAATTTGTCAGAATACAGCAAGACTTCATGTTGTTTGAAGAAACTTGTAACAAAACATGTTCAACCAAAAATTATTTTTGCTGTAGCAACAGAGCACACCTGGCTTGCCACAGATAAAAATGACATGAAGCAAAAATAAATCGTAGAGTACTTGGGTGAACCTTGAATTGTGCAGGCAGGAATAATCCCAAAATAAGTACTTTGTGCATAATAGGGGAAAGGCACTTATCTCCCCAAGTTTTTAGAAACAATGACCAGAAGGTACTGAAAAAAGGACAGTGTGAAAAAAATGTGTCATAGTTTCCAAGATTCGAACACAAGTGGAATGTGCACACATGCTTTCATCCATTGCCTTGTGTTTGTGCATGTTTCTCACCTCCAGTCATCCCTGGCAAGAAAGTCACATTACATCCCAAAACTTCAGAGGAATTATTTCATAAATGAGCTGTGAAAATATAGTATCTATGTTGTCTTCATGGTCACCTGGTACCCGAGGGGTTTCACGGAAAACATTTCCAAAGAATTTCAGAATAACATTTTTTTCTGGTGTTTTTTTGTAAGAAATGTGGCGTAATATTCCACTGTCTTAGTTTGAGAAATATCAAATAAAATAAAATATATAGGACATTGTAAGATCTATAGTGTTTTGGAACTAAAAAGGGGTCTTTAAGCCATATGTCATACAGATTATGCAGCCAAAACTATGAAATGATATACCAGGGGAGAAACTGTTGCTTCAACAATGGAAAGATATTCCAATAGATAAATACACTAAAAAAATAATACTGGGGATCCATTCTGACACCACCATAGCAATAATCATGATATGTGTAGAGTGGCTTAATGGGGTCCAAATGACTACCCCAAAACCCTTGAAAAAATAAATTATTAATTTTCGGCCTCATAGTCAATGGGAGTGGAAAACCATGGGTGAGATGTAAAAAAAGTGGTAATATAAAGGTTTTCAACAGACACTCTCTCTTTCTTTTGGAGATCAACTTATATTTCCATGAGTGAAGAATTCCCATTGCTTTTTCAGCCATTGTATTCCAATTTAAGGTAACATCATCTGGTCTCCCAAAATATATAAAAGAACATATGTGATTGCAAGTAAAAATTTCCATGACTACTCACCTTCATAACCTTTCACCCCTCTGCTTACCTCCCCTTGCCTTTTTCCCCACCCACTTCTCACCACCCCACTCCCTGACAAAGCCCTTAGGCGGCTACCCACCTAACCCTGATCTTCCCCTCACCCCCACCTTCCGTATTCTTTGTCAAAGCCCCCCGAGGCTGATCCCACCTTGCTTTATGAATAACATCTGTTTGTCTCCTTTCCATGTTTTTAAATTGAGGCCTATTTGCTTGCTATCTGTATTGCCTGTAATCTATTGTGTACTCCAAATGTTCTGTAACCCACTGTAGAAATATAGAAACATAGAATCTGATGGCAGATAAGGACCGCTTGGCCCACCCAGTCTGCCCATTTCCCTACCTACTGGATAAGCTGCAGATCCTAGTTAACCAGCAGCCTACTTCTTCCTATCCCAACCCCCTAGAATGGCCTTATGACTGTCCCATGCATGCTTGAATTCCACCACTGTTTTTGACTCCACAACCTCCTCCGGAAGGCTGTTCCATGCATCCACAACCCTGTCTGTGAAAAAATACTTCCTTATATTACCTCTGAGCCACCCCTTCTATCTTCAAATTGTGCCCCTTGTTTTGCACACTCTTTTTGAAAGATGCTACCCTCTTGGACTTTGTTGATTCCCTTGAGGTGCTTGAACATTTCTATCATGTCCCCCCTCCCTCCTTTCCTCAAGGCTATACATATTAAGCTCCTTTAGTCTCTCTTCATATGTCTTCCGTGCAGACCCTGCACCATTTTAGTTGCCCTCCTCTGGACAGCTTCCATCCTGTCTATGTCTTTGCGGAGATTGGGTCTCCAGAACTGCATACAGTACTCCAGATGGGGTCTGACCAGCTGTCTGTACAGAGGGATACACATTGCTTGCCCACCTTTAGGTCATCTGATATGACTACCCCCAGGTCCCTTTCCATTTTTGTTGTTGTTAGTATTTCACCCCCATTGTGTACTCTTCCCCTGGGTTTTTCTTTACCAGGTGCATTACCTTGCACTTCTTAGCATTGAATCTAAGCTGCCATACATTTGACCATTCCTCTAACCTTGCCAAGTCCCTTTTCATCCTTTCCACCCCACCTTGTGCATCAGCTCTGTTGCAGATCTTTATGTCATCTGCAAAGAGACATACTTTTCCTTCCAGTCCCTCTGCAATGTCGCTTATAAAGACATTGAAGAGGACCAGTCCTAATACTGAACCCTGCAGTACCCCACTAGTAACCACCCTATCTTCTGAGTGGACTCCATTTACTATCACTCTCTGTGTCCTATTGTCCAGCCAATTCTTTATCCAGGCTGTCATCTTGGGACCCACTCCCAGGCTGGCTAACTTGTATATTAATCTTTTGCGTGGGACTGTGTCAAATGCCTTGCTAAAGTCTAGGTAGGCCATGTCCACAGCCCCTCCCTGATCTACTACTTTGGTCACCCAGTCAAAGAAATCTATCAGATTCGTCTGGCATGACCTTCCTGTTGTGAATCCATGCTGCCTAGGGTCCTGTGCCCCTCTGGCCTCTAGATACTCAACAGTTCTTTCCTTCAGAAGTGATTCCATCATTTTCCCTATCACTGAGGTTAAACTAACAGGTCTGTAGTTTCCTGCTTCTGCCTTGCTCCCACTTTTGTGAAGGGGAATCACATCTGCCCTCTTCCAGTCCTCGAGTACCACCCCATCCTGCCATGATTTGTTAAAGAGGGTAGTCAGTGGTATCACTAGTTCTACCCTTAGTTCTTTTAGAATTCTGGGATGAATCCCATCAGGCCCCATTGCTTTGTCCACCTTCAGTTTTAAGAGTTCTTTCATAACCCTTTCTTCTGTAAATGAGCTGGTATCAACTTCTGTATCCAGAGTGTTTCTACTGTTTGTTTTAGGTGCCTCACCCTCTTCATTTGTAAATACTGAGCAAAATATTTGTTTAGTATCTCTGCCTTTCACAGTCTCCTCTGCCCACCCTCCCTCCCTTTATTAAACCTCACTATCCTCCCTTGGTCCTCCTTCGGCTCCCTGAGTGTACCTATAAAGGTTTTATCCACCTTCTTAACTGAGTTGGCTATCTTTTCCTCAGTTTGAGCCTTTGCTGTTCTGACTGCCTTCCCTGCTTCCTTTTGCTTTAACTGATACAGTTCTCTGTCCTGCTCCTTCTGCGATTCCTTGTACTTCCTGAATGCTTTCTTTTTCTCTTGAATCTTCACTGCCACTTCCTTTGAGTACCATAGTGGTTTCTTACATCGTTTTGTTTATTTGCTTCACACAAAGGCTTGTTACCTCTGTGATGGCAGTTTTTATTATTCCCCATTGTTCTTCCACCCCTCCTTCCTGCCCATTTGCTGGTGCATTCCTTAGGCACTCACCCATTTTGGCAAAGTATACACCAAATGTTCTGTAACGTGTTTATGTAAATTTATCTCTCTTCCATTTGACATGGAACCTTTGTAAAAGAGCCCTCCTGGCTCAAAGGTATTAATCTGCAATCTGAAATAAATAAATAAATAAATAAATAAATAAATATTCCCAATGAGGCCTTTTCACAAATGCGAGGGCATTACGTGGGAAGGCAATGTAAGTAGGAATGCATAGTTATGCACCGTGCAGACCCTGAAGAATACTAATCATTCATGAACAGGCACGTGAAGTGCAGGGAGGGCAGGGGTGGTGACAAGAGAGGCATGCAGGTTCATGCAGGGGTGAGCCGCAGGACATTGGAGAACTGTTTCTCACCCCTTATCCCCACCAAATAAGGATGTGTGGATCAACTATGACAGGGTTGGAACACGAGGCACATAAGAAACATTGAGGTAGAGCAGGCACGCTTAAATGTGGGCAATGATCGGTGGACTAATTGCCACTGCAGCCCACAGCAGCCGCTGCAGGATACGGCCAACCTGGAAGGGGGGGGTAGGCAGCCCAGGGCTGCCAATTTCAGTGGTGCCCAGGTGGCCATTATGATGTCTTGAACAGGACAAGATACCTTACCAGCCTGGCAGAGACCAAGGTGAGAATCTGGCTAGATATACAGGTGGCTATCAATGCCATGCTGCAGGAGGCCCACAAACTGTCCACTATCAAGCACAAGTGGCGGGACATCAGGTCCCAGGTAAAAAAGATGCTAAGCTGTGCATGGCAGTCCCAGGGTACCACAGGAGGAGGCCCCCCCGGAACCACTGCTGACACCTATTGAGAAGCAAGTGGGTGACACCATCAGTGATGTTGTGAGGAATGAGTAGCCTGACAGGATAGACAGCATGTGAGGTAAGGAGCATGGACACTGCATGCCATAAGTACACACACATGGTCCCAATGGGGCATGCCGACAATGCCACAGTGCACACTGCCGACAGTCCAGGAGAGGGGGATCGGGCCAGAACACCGGACCCATGCAGGCAGTCACCATGGATGATAGGTGACAGGACAGTGACAATGCACATGGCACTACTTACAAACTCACTGCAGCAACTAATGGCATCCCTTCTTCCCCAACAGGTGACATGCAGATGGACTCACAGCCAGCAGCACCAGCGGAGGCCCCACCAGCACCTCCTAGGGACCCTGGACCAAGTGAAATCACACCAATGAGCCACAGTATAGGGAAAAAGGCCACCATCCCTGAGGGCACAGAGACAAACACTTGCCCTAGACAGCCAGGCATCAGAAGGCAGAACAACAGAGGAGGAGCCGTGCACTCCAGCATTGCCTGGCAGTGGCAGAACCAGCCCAGGCCAGTGCAGCACAGAACTGACACTTGGAGGGGTCTCAGATACAGAGGGCACCCCAGATATGCCCCATGATGAAGAACCAGTGACATCCTCAGCACCACCACCTGCAAGACGTGCCAGATGGACACTGGCCAGAAGTCTACTAAACACATACTACCCTGACCTTCAGAGGTTGCAGCAGGATAGGCTACAGGCAACCAGAGAGAAGACACAGGCCCTGGAGTGTCTCACAGAGGTCCTTTCTGGAGCTGCAAGGGCACAGAAATGCATGTCAGATGAGCTTTCCCATGATGTCTGGGCACAGGAGCGCATAGTGGAGATACTCATTGCTGGGGTATGGGCACAGGAGCGCCTCACCACAGATCACCTCTAATTCCCCCTCAAGTCCCTCCCACCTTTAACCCCCCACTATCTCCTATCTCCTCCCTTTTTATTTCCCCACTATTATCTACATTCTCTCCCCATAGCTTCCTCTACATGTATCTACCATCTCTCCTAGCAGTTCTAATTTATTCTAGTGAACCATATTACAACTGTGTTTTTTTATTGTACATATATATGTTCTTGAATTATATACACAAATTACTGTAACTTAACATACATACTGTAAAGCATTGTACATATTACAGTAATTCCATATGAAAGCTTTTATGTACCCAATAAAGCTTATGGTTGCCTGAAACTACTGTACTTGTTATTGTCCTCACTATGTTCTGTATTGTTTCCCTGACGTGGAACCTTTGTAAAAGAGCCTTGGCTCAAAGGCGTCTTCCAAAATAATAATAAATAAAAAACAAATAAATAAACAGAGCTAGCATCAGGAGTCCATGCTCAGGAGAGGGTCGCTGATGCCCTCATGGCCATCACCGCAAACATGGGAGGCACACACCCCCAGATGCAACCTGCAGCAGCCATTGTAGCAGGTGGGAATGGCATCCAACCCACTGAACCTGAAGTACCCAGGCTCACGAGGCCATGTCAGTCCACAAGAGACTCAGGGCACCCCAGCAGTGCACTGACCGAGCTCCCAGGGGCCGTGGCTCCCGGGCCAGTGCAGCACTCACAATGCACCACACAGTCACAGTGCCCAGGGAGGACACAGGGCATGAACATCTGGGCACATGCCCAAGCCCGATGCAATACACACCAGGCACACACAAAGCACACAGCACACACTATGGCACTCACACCACACACAGCACACTCAACACACCACACACCACAGCACACATGACACATTGCGGTGGACACACAAGTGAAGGGTACCACACAGAACACACATGCTGCACAACATACACACACATGGAAAGCCCCCCCATGGTACTGGCACTGCAGCCCCACACAGACACAGTGGTGGCCCATTCAGAATTGGTGGCACAAAGGCTGTGCCATGGATGAATGGGGAGCCCAATAGGGCCTGTACATCCACCGAGTCCACCTGTCCCATAATGGGGCATGAGCAGTGATTAGTGGGCAACATCATTACATTGTCGGGCCACCAGGGATGGACCATGGCAAGCCCCCCAGTACATCCATCACAGCACATGGTGCCAACCACAGCACACAATGAGGGGACATATTTGGGTCTGTGCACATGGGTGATCAGTGGAGTGGTGCCATCACTGCACCCATGGCACAGCACCCTATTGTATTGTACCATGGAGGATGCAATGATGGAAATGGCCTGCTGCCACACATTCTGGCAGTGGTGCAACACATTGTTGTCGGGGCCTGTTGGCATTGCCATGGTGAGTCATGGACCGTGGGGTGTGTGGGGCTGCAGGGGGCATGGCAGGGGGTACAGGTGGAGGGACATCTGGGGGAATGGGAAGTCTCCAGTGTACACACAGATGTTATGCAGCATGGCACAGGTGGTGAAGATTCTGCACACCTTTCCAGGTGTTAGCATCATCATCCCTCCACTGTGGTCCAGGCATCAGAAGCGCATCATCCAGAGCTCAATGGTATGCTCCACTCTGTTTCTCGCCCTTGTATGGGCTCGATTGTAGGCTTCCTCTGCTGGGTGCTGTGCTGCCGGGTAGGGCATATGGAAGTATGTCCACAACAGATATCCACTGTCCCCTGTGGAAGTGAAGGAACACCTCATTAGTACATAACACACAACACACTATGGAACAAGTGGCCACAGGAATCCTCTGCAAAGCTTACCTAGGAGCCACCTGGATCCCTCGACATGCATGTATAGGTGTTGCTTGAGAGTGCTGTTGTCAAATATGTATTTGTCATGGCACAATCCTGGATACTTGGCATACACATTGGTCAGGATGCCTGAGGCACCACACACAACCTGGCAGTTGATATTGTGGAACCCTTTCCAATTCCTGAAGGCTTCCTCATCCACCAATGGAGCAAGTATCATCACATGGGTACAGTCTATCGCACCCAGTGTGTTGGGCATGCCATACATCTCATGGAACCCCTCAATCACATCCCTGATGTCCCTTGGAGTCATGGGGAACCTGATGTGGTCGGTCACATGATGCAGCAGAGCATCCGTCACCTGGTGCAGTGCCCTGGAGATGGATGCTTGGCTCACGCCTGTGACATTATCCACCCCATGGCATAATTCTGCAGGGCACACATCACCTTTGTCTCCAAGGACATGGTCCTGGACTGCTCTGTGCAAGACTGGACCTGGTTCTGGACTAGCCTACATTGGTACCACAATGCGGCATGGTCCACATGGAACTGCTGGAGGCATTCTTTGTCCTGTGACATGTGTGCCAGCAGTCTGTTCTGGAACATGCTTGGGCATCTCTGTTGTCTCCATTGCTACAGCTGCTCAATGGCATCCTTAATGAGGATGATGTGGATCAGTGCACCTGGGCACATCTTGGACCTGTAGTCACCCCACCACATGTGAGATGTATCACCCATAGCAGTGTAGGTTTCCAGTGGAGTCCTTTGCATGGATGCCCATTGCAGCCGCATGCCCTTTAAGGGGTGGAGATGGGCATGTGGGCTGGGCATGGCACATACTCAGCCGTGCTGCCTGGTGCATGTGTCAGGGTGTCACTTCCATGTGGACAGTTCTGGTGTGTGCAGTTTGTAGTGGGACCAGCAGTGATTTTGAGCATGGTCTACCACGTCAACTTATTCAAGTGACACTGAATTGCTACCAGGATGCCCTCCCAGTGGGGAATGTTTGGGAGGTTCGGGAGAAGCCAAATGTAAATACTGTACCATATATATTGTGTTGGTAGGTAGCTTGGTCACTGGTTCTCTGGCTCATGCATACCACTCTGCTGTGTTTTGCAGGCCTCACCTGGATGGTTGGCAACAATGGTCCTGGCACGGGTGGTCCTGGGGAGGGGACTGAAGGCCAGGTTGTGATTCATAGGTGCAGAGGGAGGAGGTGGCCTCGGACATCCCCATGTTCCTTCCCTGACAGAGGATGCCCCATGAGGTGGTGTATCAGTATGAAAGTAAGGACCTGTGGTCCATCCAGGTGTCATCAAAGATGGGTGGTATGTGTGGTCATTGTGTGACTGTGTGTTTCCGGTGTGTGTGTGATTCACACATGTGTGTCCCTGTGTGACTGATGGTCAGCCTCCTGTATGCTCTTGTCATTTCAGGGGTACAGAGGTCCAGTATGGAGGTTAGTCATCATGGAACGGCCCTTCACCAGAACCACCCCCCCACTAGCTACAGCACCTCAGAGTCCTCTGATTTTGCCTAAAGTCATCCTGTTTCATGCATTGCATTGATGGCTGTCCCATACCCAGGTCCCTTCCCATACCTCTCCCTACCTGTTAGTTTGCAATAAAGGCCTTACAGTGGAGTCAGCCATGATGAAGTGCAGTAACTTGCAGTAACGACATCACAAAATCCTGCATGACAAAATGGCTTAATTACCATTGACTTATAATGGCCCCTGTAGTAAACTGCAGCATTATGTGATAGTCTGCAGCATTTCTGAATTGCATCCTAGTTGTCACATCTGTACATCATGGATTTGCTTGGTCCTTGTCCCTTTGTTGCTCTGCCACTGTGCAGTCTGCACATTCATGGTATGCATGGTGTATGTGGGCTGTCTGCTACTGTCCATGTGTGCATGGCGTGTCTGCATTAAGTAACATGTTGTCCTCTGTACTGTTCATGCTGGCCCTGCTGATTGTCACAGGTGTGGGGTGTGTGTACTGGTTGTGGGACTGGAGTTCCCTCTGGGATGGTCCATGCCATGCTGTGCAATGCTGGTGCCAGCGTTGTGCTTGCGTGTGGCAACTGGGGTATGCTCTGGATGGGGTTGTGGCATGGCAGTCCACTGTGTGCAGGTGGGAATGCTCACAGGTCACATGCGTATGCTGTGCATATGTTTGTGGTTACTGTTGCACTATCCTGTGCCATTTACGTTCACCTGTGGCTTCCTGTGTTTGGGTTAGGGTGCTGTGTTTATTGGGCTTGGGCCTTGCCTTGTCACCAATATTTCTGGGGTGTGGACTTTCTGTGTGGTTGTGTACCTTGCTGTGGTTGGGGACTGTGGCTTGTGACAGTGTGTCCATGTTGGTTATGATGGGCTGATCCCCTGGGTGGTATCTGTGCAGCCCTGCACATGTGCCACATGTGATGTGAGACCTGTGGATGGCAATCATGTCACCTTGTTGTTTTGGCTTCCTGTGGAGGCATAGCCATTCTGCTGAGGCTGTCACCTGAGCGGGCTGTTGCTGCCCATCGGTGCTTGTCTTACGCACCCGCTGTTTATGTCTGCCTCAATGCCACACAGGGCGAAGCCTGCAGCAGTGCACTGCTTTCATATGTACTTGGCTTTGTACATGTATGTATGGCATACCTTGCAGGCGGACTATGTGGACACACCCCTATGTGCCCACAGAGCCCTGTCCATGCACATGTTCATGGGGTGGGCCTGCATACACTACTAGACATGTTTTTAAGGCATACTGCATGCCTGTGTCCTACATGCCTGGCGGGTGTATCTTGCTACATGCATTGCATACATGCCCTGCTTGTCACTTATGCACCTGTGTGAATAGCCCCCATATGTTTAATGGAGTGTCAGAAATTTCTGTGTCAGCTATAAATTGCACCAGAATATTTCAATTTGATGCAAAAAGCCAGATTCCTCTACTTTAATTATCATTAAGCTTTGATCCTGAAATATTTTCATAATCAGAGATGACCAGAGTAATAGAAGAGCTTACCACTGCAGTTGTTGTACATATTCAGACATCATCCACATAACCACATATCGAGGGTTTCATTTGCAGGTTTGGAAGCCTGATTCTGGGTATGCCAGGATGTGACAAGATCTGTCAGAGAACTGGGTCAATTTGGCAAATGTACAGCAGAGGGCTCAATGGGCAGACTTGGCAAGCCCCCTTGCATCCTAAAAAAAATACTAGAAATTCCACTGATATATGGCTGAATCCAAGCATTTCTATATAAAACTTGTATTCATGTAATAAATGTCTGGGGGATATGATAAGCCTCCAGATCTTGAAACAAATAATAATGATCCACTGTATCAAACGCTTTGGATTGATCAAAAGTGAAGATGATACCAGGATTCACGTCATTCTTGCTGAGCAAAATGTCCCCAAGGAATATTAAATTATGAAAGATTGATCTTTCAGGAATTGCACAAGACTGTACATTAGATATGGCCATAGCAGCCACTGAAGTCAGCCTTTTTAACAATAAGGATACTAAATTTTATAGTCCACATTAAGGAGACAAATGGGTCTCCATTTGTGCAAATCTGATTTGTCCCCTTTTTTAAACAAAAGTAGCAGTATAGGCTGGACCCTGAGATTCATCACTGGACTACCTCTTGCCACTCACCACTGTGCCCTTTACACAGCTGTGGGGTGGTGCTCCTTTCACTTCAGGAGACACAGAAATGCTATATTCTGGTCCTTCAAAGCTATTATTAAGAAACTTCCCCTGTATATCACCGCTTGTCTACCGCTATGCGAACCTGGTGCCTATGCCCTGAGAAGCTACTCCCTCATCTACCCGAAGGTACCTAATCTAAAAACCCATCTCGGTAGATCAGCCATAAGTTTTGCACTGCCCTCTTTGTGGAATACTGTACAAAAAACTTTGAAGCTCAGCTCCCTGATCAGCCTATTCTCCTTTAAGACCCTATACAACTGCATAGTGAAAGAACTCTGCAACTGTTTTCCCCATCATTAAAAGAAAAAACCCACACCATGGCCGCCTATGCCCACTTGGGCCCCGCAATTCAGCCTAGCTCATATGGCCATCCATGTTCTTCCCCTAGCTCACCTTTGCACTACACTCTCATTGCCATGGGCCTTGTCAATGGCCCTTTGTCTTGGTATATTCCTCTTCCCCATATCGGTGCTGTCCCAGCCACATTCCCTATCCCCCCCTCTCTGCCATCCTGCCCCTATTTTATTCTTATCCCCCACCTCTATCTTCTGCCCTCCTGGGCCCACGAGAACAAGTAAGTCTCCTATATATCTTTTGATCGTGTATGTGTCACCAGTTTGTCTATGTTATGCCCGTATTGACCATCTCCAAATGGAACCATGTCCATGTTGACTTGCACTCGAGCACTTTTTATTGTTAAAGGTGTATTGAACTTTTGTTCCCTTATATGTTCATAACTGTGCATCATTACATTGTTTGGATTGTATCTGCTTTTTTGTCACCTTGTGCAACTGGTACATCTTGTAAATGAGCTTGCTCAATGACGGTCGCCTGTATAAATAAAGACTTTGAAAGTCTTGACTAAAAACTTCGAATGTGGCATGGCATTAAACACTAGAGCTAGCATAGGTGCTAAAAAGCCAATAAATGTCTGATAAAATTCAGCCATCAAGCCATCTTGACCTGGGAATGAACATTTATTTTGGCTTTTAATGGCCTGGGCAACTTCTTCAGGTGTAATTTCAGATAAAAGAGTTTATTGCATTTCCACAGAGATCTGTTCCTTCCATTTTGAAACTGGTGTTTCCTAGACACTGGAGTTGAAGCATCACTCTCTGTTGCCTAGTGACATAATCAAGATCAGCATTCCTCGTTGCCCAGTGACACACATAGAACTTGCATTCCATTTGAGAAGGAGAATGTTTAAATGCTAACAATTCATTGACTTGACCTGAAGTTCCTGGAAATAATCTGCTTCAGTGACTTACGTCTCCCCTATTTGCACCTGTTTTCTTTTGTGGGTTGTTTGGGGTGGGTGATTTGTAGGCTGATTGTTCTTTTGTGGGGTTTGCGGGGGTGAGCGTGAACATGTTTGTATGTGTGTGAGATATGTTCTGTGTTGTTTTATTACACTAACTAGCTCTAATGAATACCTAGATTATGCTTAATATTCTTCAGTCAATTATGGACTTTTCTCTGATAGAAAGAGCATTTTAGGGTGTGTGGGTGTGCATATGTGTGACTGTGAATTCTTTAAAGAAAATAACTTACTGTAGTCTGTGGTCAACCAACATTGATTGTTTAAGTGCTGGAAAGGGCTACTGGTAGTCAAGCATTACTTCTCCATTTACGTGTATAAAGGCAAACAATTCTGAGGCATTTATCCACATAGAGCCCTTCAGAATATTATGCAGGACATTTTTTCTGTCTGGTGCCCTGTTCACTTCCCCAGTGCATTTTAGGTGTACGGCATTTTGCTTTTGGGCCAGTTCACCCACTTTCTGAAAAAGATCAGCCATCCTAAAAGTACTGGTGTAAGGGAGTTCAGTATCCTCTATGACTGATTCTTGCATTGGCTCTGTGGGATGTGCAACTGTCACAGCATTCAATGGCTGTTGCTGTGCACCTTGAGGCTTGTCTGGTAAAACCCCCATATGCTCTGGTGTTGACATGGCACCAAACCCCATTGGAACTTGTTTAGTATTAGACAGAACAGTAGGTTTTGCAGAAGGCACACCACTGTCTTGCACCAGACTGTTTTTATGTCCTGAATGGTGCTTTTTAAACTCATCCAGAAAATGCAACCGAAGTTCAGCCATGTCCATGGGCTGGCATACCCATTTGCTGCAATAATGTCAACTGCTCATACTGGATCTGGAGATGCCCAGCCTTTTCTGTCTGGAGTTTTTTACACACCAGCTCCTTGAAGTGCAGCCTCTAGAGTCAAGATTGTCTCCAAATCAGCAGCTGAAGCCCCAGCAAGGAAACAGTTGAGTCCTGAGCAACAGTGCTTTTATCTGCTGAAATAACTTAACTGTTGTCCTGAGTCCCATCTATATAGTGAGACAGGACTGCTGAAATATCAGCCATGGAAGTAGAAGAAGAAGGGAGCACAGCAGTATTGTCAGTAGAAGTGGCACAGTTTAAATCTTCCTGTAGTAGTTGCAAAAGAAAATCCTTATGTGTTTTCATTGCTTGATGCAGGTAATCTTCCTACAATGTAACCTCAGCTGTAGTGACAATACTTGGATGCTTCTGTGGCAGTATGTTCCATGTCTGAGGCCATTAGCAGGTCCGTAGCATCTTGATTCTTAGAGAAAAGCTCCTCCTTGTCCCCCAGCATTGTACTGGGTGAGATAGCATCTGTAGTTGCCTGTACAGCATCTGGCATTGCTTGGCTGCCCAAAGGAAGGGGCTCAGTTCCTGAAGCTTCAAACTCTCGCATGCCTCCAACTCCTCCACCAACACCATCCTTCTCAGTGTCCACCATCTTGGAAATGGCCAACAAGGGTTCCCCTACCAAACAGCAGGGGACTCTCTCTGGTGTCCAGACCAAATTTCCCACATTCCCTAAAATGCCACCAACAGCTTAATGTGGTTCAATTTCAGTTGGTTACCATCTGTATCTCCCCCCCCAGTTGCCCCTGAAAAGAGACTTCTTGTCTCAATGAATGAATGAATGAATGAATGCTTTATTTTTAAAAAGTGCCTTTCCAAAACCAAGGCACTTTTACAACAAATCAATACATAAAATTAAAACAAAATCCTAAAATCAATCAATAAATATATTTAAAAATCTGAATATGCCAGACTAAACAAATACGTCTTTAGGGCTAACTTAAAACTTTGGACAGTCAGGCAATCTCTCACCCAATGAGGTAGAGAATTCCACAGGGTTGGGGCCATAAAACTAAATGATCTTGCCACAGATGTCTTTAAATGAACCCTGGGAATCTCTAGCAATCCCTCATTGGTGGATCGGAGCTGACGGGAAGGACAGTAGGGACGAAGAAGATCTTGCAGATAAGTAGGTCCCTGATCATGTAGGGCCTTATAGGTCAAAAGACTGACCTTGAAAGTAATCTGCCGCTGTATTGGCAGCCAGTGCAGTCCACGGAGGACAGGCGTTATATGACTGATCCTTGACGTACCAGTCAAAAGCCTGGCCTCCGCATTCTGCACTAACTGCAAGATGTGGATATCCACCCCCAGTAGCCCTAGGTACAGGGCATTGCAGTAGTCCAAGTGGGAAGTAACAAAGGCGTGGACCAATGTTGGAAGGTCCTCAGCAGGAACCAGATGCTTCATGCAGGCTATATTCCTCATATGGTAAAAGGAAGTTTTGACAGTGGCTGACACCTGATGTTTAAGGGTCAGACCGTCATCAAATATAACACCCAAGCTCCGCATCAGGTCTGAGGTCGCCAGCTGGGTCCCCCCAAACCAAAGACCTGAAGGTGACCCAGTCAGCAAACCCACCTCTTGATGGCCTGGGTCCACAACCAACACCTCAGTTTTTCCGGGGTTTAACCGCAACCAGCTCACAGTCATCCAGTCCTGAATCTCGGTGAGACAGTTGTTAAAGACTGAGACAGCATCACCCTGGTCGGGCACGAAGGACATGTACAGCTGAGTATCATCTGCATAGCAGTGAAAACTGAGGCCGTACTGCCTAATAATCACTCCCAATGGCAGCACATATAATGAAAATAACATGGGTGCCAAAATAGAGCCCTGTTGCACCTCCAGAGGATAGGGGGAGTGATGCCGAGGAAAAAATCCCAGACACCACCCTCTGAGTCCTACCTTTGAGGAATGATCGAAACCAACTGAGAAATGAGCCAGATAGTCCACAGATAAACTGAAGGTGCTCCAAAGGCACTCCATGGTCAATGATATCAAATTCTGCAGAGAGATGAAGAAGGACCAAGATGGAACGAGTCTTTTGATCTCTCGCTATTAGGAGGTCATTTAGTACTCAGACAAGGGCTGTCTCAGTACTATGTATCTTCCTAAATCTGGACTGGAGAGAGTCATAGACATTGTGGCTGGTCAAATGATCATCCAGCTGCAACACAACCACCTTCTCAATAACCTTACCCACAGAAGGTAGGTTAGAGACAGGTCTGTAGTTAGCCAGAGAAGGAGGGCTTTTTTGGAAGGGGCCTAATCATGGCTTCCTTCAAGGGGTCAGGAATGATCCCCTTCTCCAATGACAACCAGACTATATTGGCAAGGATCAGGCCAATTTTATCCACACATCCTACTAAGAGGCGAGTGGGGCCCAGGTCCAAACTGCAATTGATCGGTCGCAGTGATTGGACGATCATCACTATGTCATTGATTGTGGGCTGGTCAAAGTCAGACCACACAGACTGGGTATCTGACATCTCTTGACGACCACCACAACTCCTGTTTGAAAGGGTTAGAAGGAGACTGGACCTGATTGTGTCAACCTGGTCAACAAAATTCAATAAATAAATAAATAAGTTATAAAATGTCCCTTTTCCCCCAAGAAAATTACAAATAAGAGTCCACTGGCATGCCCATCCCCTCAACTCTTGTATTGTGGTTGCCGCATATTTAGAACTGGCTGAGGATGTGAGAAAAAAAAAAGATTGTCAACAATTCTGGGGTATTGCTGTACATGGCTATAAAGAAGAAGGAACAGGATTATAAGTGACTATACCAAAAGATAAATGGACTGAGGACTTTGAAAATGTCTATAAATAAAATCAAGCTTAGTCTGAAGAGATTAATTTCATAATGCAGAAAATTTGTTGTCATTAGTCCCTCAATGGTGTGTGGAACCCAGGCATTAGGTGGTACCAACAAAATTCTAGAAACAAAAGTGTGTTTACATTTTTTTTTTTTACTTAAAGTGCTTTTTTTGTGCACTGTGACAAACTAGACTGTGCAAAATGGCAGGACACTCACATACCTTGGTGCTTCAACCATTTGTGTGGTCTTTAGGAAGTTAATGATGTTTGGTATTCCCAGATGAGATATTACCATGTACTTTTGTCCAGAAAAAAAACACATACCCTAGAATAAAGAAATTACCAGCAGAGATCTTTCATGCATTACATATGGAGTGGGTTAAAATTCTAACCAGCCTCATTAGTGCTATAAATGTTTTACTTAAACTTCCAGATGGGTGGGCAACAAAAGTTATTCTGCCATTGCTCAAGAAGGGGGATAACCAAAATGTTGATAATTATAGATCTACTCCATAGCACTTCAGAATATTTCAATTAAAACTTATTCTAGAAACCTGCTATCCACTCTAGAAATTTAGTTTCAGAAATGCAGGTAGGCTTTAGAGCTGACCAAGCAACTATTGACCAAGTATTCACCTTTAAATTTCTTATTGACAAATGTACTGCAGGAGGAAAAACTAGGTATACTGTATGCTTCATTTATTGATTTATACTGTACCTGTAATATTGTGGATTGCCTGAAAGATATGAATGCTACATCACTGGATAAAAGATTAATCACCATTATGAAATTATTGTATAAAGGAACTAAGGCCTGCACTAGAACTGGTAAAGATGGAACTCTGCTTAGACATATTTTAAAGAATAATAGAGTTAAACATGATTGCATATTGGTACCTTTTTTTGTTTAACATGTATGGCAGTGCTCTAACACATGTTAAACAGTCTGAAACAGGTGCACCCTCAATGATCAGCTAGACCAATATTCATATATTGCTTTATGTGGATGATGCCATGGCTTTGTTTTGACCCCTTTGGGACTTCAGAAGGCTCAGGACACTATATCTAATATTTTAAATATATTGAAACTTAAGGTAAACATCTAAACAAAAGTTATTATTTTGGGAAAAAGAATGGGATCAAAGCCTTTATGGATGATTGATAGAGATAAAACTGAAGTTGTGGCAATCAATCAATAGTTCAATACCTTGGAGTTCTGATCAGTTCAAATAATTCCTGAGATGTTCATTGGGACTGGTGTAAAATTAGTCAGAAAAAGTAATTAAATGGAATATTGAGTTTTTGTAACCATTATGCAAGAATTCTTTCCAAGCCAGTTGAGTGTATGTGATACTAAAATTAAGTCTAGTATTCTGTATGGAGCCGAGGTATGTGGTGCAGACACTCATAGTTCTTTTCTGGAAACCCTTCAGAATTATTTTTAAGACAGATTTTAGCCTTCCTCATTATATGCCAGCTACACACTTTAGGGTGGAGTCCAATGTATTCTGTACAGTCACTGGGTTTCATTACAGCAATGCTACCTTTTTAGAATTTTAAAAATGAAACAATATAAAATATCTAGTAGAATTCTGAATAAGTAACAAAAAATGAAAATAAACTGCCACCAGACTGTTGATAGTTTAAAGCAATTTGGTAAAAAATACAACAATTATAGTTTTAATCCACTGGTTATATTTGTAAAGATTATCATAGTCAACTAAATACTCTAAAGTCAAGCACTGTGGGAAGAGTAAAATATATTGAAATGCAAAGGGATATAGCAAGAGCTGGTATTTCTAGCATTCTGATGAATTTAAAGTGTTGAAAGACATGTGATATGGAGATTCGTTTATTAAAACTTTTGTGAAAACAGAGATCACAGAATAGCACTATCAAGACACAGATTGCAATAATGTCATGTAATTACACAAAATTATATATGAAACCCAGAATGAAATGTCATTGTGGAGAAATTCTGTATCTTACAAAAAAGCTCCTTGTTTAAAGAGGGACTGAGGCCAAAATGTTTGGCATCAATAAATTCTGTATTTGGATCATTATATCCTCAATCGGCCTCATGCCAGAAATCAATCTGAAAGTTACTTCATTTAAAAGTTACAAGTCATTTTGTAATGCATAATTCACTGCCTGTTCAAAACAGCCAGTTTCAGAGAAGTGCTACTGACGATGTCATCTCCTGAACTCACAACCTAGTCCTCCCTGCAAGCTACCTTATATGACTCATTTCTCCTGTTATTTATAACTGCAGTTGTAGTAAACATCTGAAAAAGAAAAACTAACACTGAGTGGATCAGCACATGCACTTCCATAATGTGTAGATGCAAGGTACTTTACTTCAGAATGTGGTGAGATGGGGTTAGAATGCAATGGCAAATATGGCTTTAGCATGACAAAGTTGTGTGCAATTTTTAGAATACTGCAGATATGGGATTTCAAAATGTCACCAGCTTGCAATTGTGGAATGCAGCAATGACACAATCTCAGAAAGTAGCTAGAACACATAATTTCAGAATGCAGTGGTGACACACAATTTCGGAATGTGGTAGCAATACACAATTTCAGAATGTGGTTGTGATGGGCAATTTCAGAATGCAGTGGTAACACACAATTTTGGAATGCGGCAATAATGCATGGGTTTGGAACATGGCGGTGATGCACAGGTTCTGAAAGAGGTGGTGACGCCTAGGTTCAGAATGTGTCAGTGACTCAGTTTTGTAATTCTGTATAGATGTGCAATTTCAGAATACGGTGGTTATGTACAATTTCAGAATGCAGTGGTGATGCACAGATTTAGAATGTGGTGGTGACATGTAATTTTGGAATGCGGTGCTGATGCATACTTTCAGAATATGGCAGTTACGTACAATTTCAGACTGCGGCAGTGATGCACAGGGTCAGAATCTGGCAGTGACGAGCAGGTTAAGAATGCGGCAGTGGCACACAATTTCAGAATGCAGTGGTGATGCACAGGTTTGTAATTTGGCAGTGATGCACAGGTTTGGAATGCAGTGGTGATGCACAATTTTGCAATGTGGTGGTGATACACAATTTTGAAATATGGTGATGCACAGGTTCGGAATGTGGCAGTGACGCACAGGTTTGGAATGCGGCAGTGATGCACAATTTCAGAATGTGGTAGTGGCACAATCTCAGAATGAAGCAGTGATGCACAGGTTCAGAATGTGACAATGATGCACAGGTTTGAAATGCAGTGGTGATGCACAATTTTGGAATGTGGCAGTCATGCACAGGTTTGGAATGTGGCGGTAACTCACAATTTTGGAAAGCTGTGGTGACACGCAATTTAAGAATGCTGTGGTGACATGCAATTTTGGAATGCAGTGGTGATGCATAATTTCAGAATGTGTTGGTGATGTGCAATTTCAGAATGCAGTGGTGATGTACAATTTTGGAATGTGGTGTGACACATATATTGGAATGTGGTGGTGATGCACCAGTTTGGTATGTGGTGGTGAAACACAAGTTTGGAATGTGGTGGTGATGCACAATTTCAGAATGTGATGGTGACTTACAGTTTTGGAATGTGGTGGCGATGCATAGTTTCAGAATGTGGCAGTGACACTCAGTTTTGGAATGTGGCAGTGATGATCAGTTTCGGAATGTGGCAGTGACACGCAATTTGGTAATGTGGCAGTGACAATTTTAGAATGTGGCATTGAAACACAACTTGGCAGAGATGTTCAATTTTGAAATTTGGTGGGGATAGTCCATTTCAGAATGTGGCAGGGATGTGCAATTTGGGAAAAGGGGAGGGATGTGCAATTTGGGAATGTGGCAGGGATGCATAATTTTACAATGTGGCTGGGATGCATAATGTTGAATAGCACATCCCTGCCACATTCCAAGATTGCATGCTCCCCCCTCAACATTTTAAAGCACCATTACATTCTATGCCTTGGTCCAGTGCTGCATGCCAAACCCACCTCCTGACATGTTCTGAAGTACTGTGCCATGCATCTGAACATTTTGGAAATGCAAGCACTGAAGCCAACCCTACATCAATTTTTTTTAAAGGAGCACTGTAGCTACAGTTTCTTAAATGTTGGAGAAGCAGGTCCTAATAGGTTGCTGGCATGGAGGACTGAACTGTGAGTTCAGGGGATGACATCATCAGTGGCTCTTTACTGAACCTGGCTTTTTTGAATAGGTAGTAAAATCAGGGTTACAAAACAGGTCATAACTTAAAAATGAAGTAATGTAGAATCCTAATTTTTGGTATGAGATTTATTGGGGGTATGCTTATTCTAATTCTGCAAAGTAGCACATTTGGCGGAAGTTCCTTTGTTCTGACTTCAAATAAGTTCTCAGGTGCTCAATAAAGTTGTTTTGTATTGCCTTGTTTAGTAAAATTATAACTTTATTGGCTCACTTCTAAATTCACTACACTAATACATTGAATTAGTGGGCTATTCACATTCTGTTCCTCTCTGAGTCAAAGACAGTTTTGTCTAAACTTCAAAACACCTACATGTACTGTATTTATTATTTTCATGCCATCTATCTTGACACTAAAAAAAGTCTTGAAACATGATTTTTTAAACAAAAAAGGTTGTAGTCAGGCCCCTTGGAGACTGGGCTCCAGAATGTTGTCTCTTTTTAACTCACCTAAATTTGGCCATAACAGTAATGCAGTCAACTGTGTTGGAAATGGAAAAAAGGCATTGTGAGAGTGTGGACATGTGGGTTCTACTAACAGACACCAGCCATTTAGTTTAGTGCATAAACATGCTTACTTCAGCATTTATCATTTTATTTGTCCAAAATGAAATAAAAAATCCAGATATTTACAGAAAAGACAAAAAAATAAGGCGTTAAATCTTGCACACCAACGAAAATACAAAATCCATAAATCAGGCAAGTCCTCTTCTTGACTTTCTCTCTCTTGCCTGTATATACAGGTACAATATCCTTCAATACCTTTTCAGATGTGTAAGCATTCACACCTCCTCACTCCTTGCTAGTCAGAAGATACTGACCAGTCTCCAACTCTCCCAACAAAGTAGCCATCTAGTGGGGAGATTTTAATAGGGTTTTCCTGATGACCTCATCAGCATGTGACCTTCCAATTAATACTATTATCCTGATGTTATCATTAGGAGAAGGTCCATCATGATATAAATTCCCTAATAGCATATTATATCCATTCCTGTTACCTTCATAACAAGTTTAAATACCAAAACGTACTTCCTTTCATTGAAATTAACTTTAATTAGGTATATGGGCATCATAAAGGCTCTTTTAAACTCCTCCCCTATTTGTGACATCACCACATCTCTCCCATAAAAGCAGCCATTTGCCGGGCTGCCTTGCCTATAGGAGGATCTTCCAAAAATTACCCAGGGCTATTTCCAAGTGAAAACAAAACATAATTCATATATATATATATATATATATATATATATGTGTGTATATATATATATATAATTTCTTTCAGAATTTAGGAAATCTCCAGCCTTCCTAAAGATAAACAGACTAGGGGCGTGCTTCCCAATCTATTTGCCATGTTAAGCAGGAGAGTTCCATTACTGTTCATAACTACTATCACATTTCATTTTTAGAAACTTTCTATTTCTCCTACAAACATGTGGCCTTTATTCATCTACACAGATTTCACAGCCTAGTACTCATATCTATCCTGCTAGCACAGTTTCAAAATTTGTACACTTTTTGTATTGCAACCCATCGGCTTTCCTTTCAGCCAACAGCAAATATTTCATGTCAGCTCAATCACAGTCTTCTTTATGTACTATTGTGCACACATCTAACCTATTCTTTACAGGCTTTTTCTTTAAGAAGCTGTATGCCTTTTTACACATATTAATATCTCTCAGTTTTTCATTTTTCATTTGTATTTACTTCCAGCCAGAGCGAGCAGCTGCAGGGAGTGTGTACTGCTCCCATGGCAACAGCTGATTAGCTCCTTGCAACATCGTCTGGACCGCACTTGCTTCTTATTTAGTTTTAGCAAGTGGTCCATTTTTGCAAAACTCTACAGCTTTTCTACAGAAGCTCTCCCTTCTCGAACGTGCACACAACTTCTGCGTAAACATCCGATCATGCGATCATTCACACAGCTCCTACGCGAGTGTGTGATTGTGCGCACATTCTACCGCTAACTATAGCAGCTTTTTACCATAGCTCTTTCCAATAGGAGCTGCATCTTTAAAAGAGTACAGCATTAATCCCGCAATTTTACAAAGGGAAAACCTCTATGGGGAAATAAATTAATGGGCAGCTGTGCTTAGAACTCATATAAGAATTATTGTAAAGGGATAGTACAGAATAAGAAAATGTCAGGTTGATGACCCTGGCATGAAATTTAAGGATAGTCAGAAAAAGAATACAGAGAGAGAGAGAGAGAGAGAGAGAATAGAGTGAAAATAATTATTGGCTGAGTTCTGGTGTTTTATATCATTCTGCCACAGGGAGCCCACCACCTTTAATGCAGGCTTCAATATGCTAGAGAGGAGTCTGGGGACAAGATGTTTTCATTATATGTTGCATTTTTACACTTTGTTTCATCATTGTCATGCCTTTGGGTGGCATAGCTCTTTATAGAAGAGCAATGCTTACACATTTTCATCCAGAAACTGACAAGCTTTAAATTTCACTATTAAAATGGAGTTGCCACCCCCACCATTTGTACCACTGGCAGTAAATAATGCTTACCAAACGGCTACTGCCAGCTTTCTCAATTCAGCAATTTCATACTGGGAGTTATGTTATGGTCTTATAAGGCCCTGCACGACATTATATAACAGTTTTAGAAAACCATTTTCAAAACTGGTTTAGTTAAACCAGTGCAGCAAGCAGTAGCAGTTCTGGGAAATAATTTGAGTCCACATTGCTATTGCTAGTCATGTTTTGCCTGTTGTGACTCTAGGGTTGTTGTCCTTTCTTTATATCCCAGAATTCACTGAATATATCCTTTGTGCTTTCTGGCTGTCACTGTGAACTGTCACTGTCACAGTGAATTGTAAATAATAACAGATGGATGCCTGGTTGGTGGATAAGTACATTAAGCTGTGAGTCTGGTGACCTAAGTCTTACTACAGCCCTTGTCACCAGTGGCCATCTATGGAAATGAGGCAGATCACTGAGCTGTTAAACTCAAGACCCAGGTTTGACTACCCCTGTTGTCCAGTGTAAGGGGAGCAGATGCTAACCTGCAGTTTGGAGGAAGTGCTGAAACTCAGCACCTTTGGCAACAGTTAAGCCAGGTCAAAGAGATTTTGTTTTCCTTCAGCATTTTGGCAGTTTGACAAACTGTTTAAAAAATCTCTACCCCTCACCCAGGTGGACTAAGCTAATCCAGTTACCTCCAATCACCAACTCCTATCAATTCCCACCCTTATTCCCCATCGCCTGTCACCTCAGACACTGTTTTTCATGAAAAAAAAAACAGCTCCAGGCACCATACTAGGAACTGAATGTTCTTTTTGAAGACACCCCTTCCCTAACCTGACCCTTCGACCCCCAAACAACTGCATTTTAAAAGGTGCCCACCAAACCCCTATCCTTGATTTTGGGAGAGGGCAGTAGACTACAAAAATATGGCTAGCTCAGCAGAATCCTTCAAACACAGGTCACTTGCTCCATGAGTCTATTGTCTCTCAATGGAGCAGGAAAGCAATTGATCAGAAGGGAACAACTGCTTCACTTGTGATGCTAGGCATACTGGCCTATCAGTGTGCTACATGGGAGGGAGTTTACTGAGCTAGCTGGACTTCAGCATTCTACTGCTCACCCCTCCAAATCAAGTGACATCTCCTCTTCTCACTCTGTCCCATTCCAAAGGTCTGACTGGTGCCCAGTGGCACTCCCCTCCCTCACCCCACCTCCTGCGCAAGGCAATGCCTGGTATCCTGTGGTTCACTGTCCCTCTCTGTCTTCCATGTTAAGCAGTGCCTGGTGATCAGTAGCATCCCTACTCCATCCCTTGTCAAGGACAGTCTGGTGTCTGGTAACACCCTCTACCTCACTAGACACATGCCAAGCAACCCATGTTGTCCAGTGGTATCCTTCTCCCTTGTCCTGACCCATTCCAACCATGATAACAATTTTATTCATCTTTTCACTATTATGGCAAAAGATTTTCAGTGAGTGATGATTCTTCTACTCATGACCCCCATCCTGATTCTTGTTCTAGTGTAACTAAATTTTATTTTAGGCATTTATCAACCAACACTTTTAGGAAATATGTGATGAAATCCCCAAACAACACAAGAGTGAGTCTTGACCAACTAGACATGACATCGTTCAGGCTGGCTGTTGATGAACTTGTAGTCCAGATCCTAAAGATGATTAACTTTTCAGTAATTAATGGGTCTCCCCTTTTTCCCATAGGGAAACAGAGCTGTAATATGCCATAAAAAAAGAGGGTTTACTACAGCAAACACGTGCACTATGTCCCTCACTCTGCGTATGCAACCTCCACATTTCTTGGCTTCCTGATTGCTCTCCGCTTGGCTTCTCGCAAACTGCTAAGGGAGACTGAACCACCACTCGAACTCAGCGGTAAGTAATTAAAAAAAATAATGTACCACAATGACTTAACTTTCAACTGCCCAGAAAATAAAAAAAATAAAAAATTTTGAAATAAATACAGAAAGGTGACTGTGGACCGTGCACTGTAACCTAACTCGATCGTGCCACACAGCAATGTATTTTTATTTTGTATAATTGCTGAGGCAAAAAAGAGGAAACCCAGCAATTTTATAAAATAAAATATGGGGTGGTGTCTGTAAACTATAAGTTTACACACCACCTTAATGTTAGATGCTATAACAAACTCCTCGAGTTTCACTGTCGGGATTTATTTAGCATCTACTGTAACACTTCAGGTGTGTGAACTTCTCATTACACACACCACCTCATACTTTATTCTATTTTTACAGCATGGCTTTTTACCTGATATTTGGATGCTGACCAATGTTGTACCTGTACATAAGTTGGGTAACCATGCTGCTGTCTCTAACTACAGGCCCATGTCCCTATTGCCCCCCTGTCTAAGACTGCAAAAAATTGGCAACAATCAGCTGGATTACATTTCCAAGCAGGATCTTCTGGCCAAGGAACAACATGGCTTTCATCAATATCTTAATCGAATTGACTGAGGATCTCTATGTGGCCCCAGACAGAGGGAAATACATTGGTGTAGACTTTCTGGATCTTTTTAAGGCCTCTGATTTGGTCAGCCATGGTCTGATGATAACAAAACTTCTGGAGATGGGCCTGTTGGGTGAGACTGCTGCATGGTTCTTGCATTACCTGGAAAATAGATCACAAAGAGTATGGTGTGGTGATTCCCTCTCTGAGAAACTGTCTCTTAATTTTGATGTTTGTCAGGGCTTTATCCTTGGTCCACTGTTATTTAGTTTTACTGTTAACAACATTTTAAGAATCTGTAACTACTCCAGGACCTTACTGAATGCAGATGAGATGGTTAGTTTCTTTAGAAACCAGTATCTGTTTAACCTTGAACAATGTCTGTAGCACAACTTTAGTAAAGCCTGCAACTGGTTCTCTGCTAATAAATTGATAATCAACACAAAGAAAACTAAAAGAATGGTGTTAGGAATGAGGCACAGACTGAAGGACAACCCCAGCCTGTGCATCACCACAACCTCTGGGGACCCTATAGAACAGCTCAATGTGTTTAAATATTTGAGTGTTATTTTTGATTCACTGTTCTCATTTTCTGCACATATTGATGCTGTGGGTGGGAAAATTCACTAACAGCTTGGTTTATCTTATTGGAACAAGAACAGCTTCACAAAGGCTGTTAAACTGATATTGGTCCTGAGTCAATTATTGTCAGTTATTGACTGTGATGCTGTGGTACATTCTGCTGCTAACAAAGTCAACTTTGAGAAAATCTCCCTGGCTTTTAATCATGCTTCTAAATTATGTGTTTGATCTCAAGTGTGATGATCACACATGTGATGTGTACATTAACCTACACTGGTTGCCCTTCTACCACTGAGTGCCCTTCCACTTGGCATTGTGCAAAAAAACCTGTACTTGCACTCATGCCAGTCGACTTTCAAATATTCTTTACCTTTCTAACCAACAGCTATACTATGCATCCAATATGTGGTGGCAGGCTACAAACCCTGTTGAGTAGGAATGTCCTTTGGCAGCGGTATTTCCTGTACAGAGCCACCAGAGTATGGAACTCACTACCTACTGACCTTTGTGACATTTTTCCCTATATTCCTTTAAAAATGTGTGAGGTTATACTATTATGATAGAATGTTGTGTAGCTGCAATAAACCTGAGTTTATCTCATTATCACATTATTTAATAGTCTTTTATACTATTGCTTATTAGTTACATGATGTCCACTGTTGAACCACTACTTACTATTTGTTTTATTGTATTGTATTGCACTGTATTGCATTACATTGTATTGTATTGTATTGTATTGTATATTATGTTCTATGAGTTGTATGCCTCTGAAGAAGGTCTCTCAGCTCAAAGGTCTTCTGAGTATGAATAAAATGAAAATGAAATGAACAATTCTATTATTTCTAATGGTATCCCTTCAACCCAACCCATGCTAAACATTCACTTGTGGTCAGTCCCCCCCCTCCCCCACACATACATAGGATGGTTACTGGCATATTCCTCCACTCGCCTCAACTGATTGCCATCTGGTTAAAAAATAATGCTTAACTTTAGTGGTTTTGTATAATGTTTTATCAGATGGCAGACAGCCAATGAGGTGGGGGGCTTAAACAGGGGTGGGGAAAGTGTCCAATCTGGGGATGGACTCTGTGTACCAGAAATAATCGGAAGGATATGCCGGGGCCAGCCATATGCAGAACTAGCAAAGGGAAATTAGTGGCATTTATTTCTGGGAAACAGTGCGGGTAGATCCACTCAATCCTCCTCTTATTAACAGAAGCCATAAGCATGGAAGGGAATACATAGGCAGTGAAATAAGGTTTTAACAAAGTACCAGACCGCTGAGTTTCTCTCCCCCTCACTGGTAGGATCCATGACTGAGCAGGGCAACGTAGGGCATCACAGATTTCATCAGTAAGAGGATCATAACATCAGGCACAGACTTTTTTTAATTAAAAATGAGCACAGTATGGCACACGTCTGCTCGTCCTGCATCACATGAGCAGGTACCTGTGAAGAAAGAATGACAGTACACTCCTTAAACCCTTACTATGCCAAGCATGAGTGTCAAGGGGCATCCCCTTCCTCACAGAGCCACATGTTAAACTTTCTGCGGTGTCCAGAAGTACTCCCTTCCTCCCTTAGCCTACCTGATATTATGCTTTTTTTTAGTGTCCAAATGAACCTCTAATCCCTCACCTTTTCCATATTAAGCTCTCTATGGTTTACAGTGGCACCTGTCCTGCTCATCTGCGGTAACTGGCATGACACACCACTCACCTCATCTGTTGACCACTTTCTGAATAGCACTACAGGTTTAGTGTTACAGTGCTAAACCTTTAGTGCTAATCAGATGACTGCTGCTGAAGAGGTAAGAGGAGGGCCAGCCAGTCACCATCCAATGAAGGAATGATAAAATAAGGGGAGCTCCTGGTACCAAAGATGGGTTACTTGTGTCAGATTTGATTTTGCATGGAACAGCAACAGTGCCAAGAAGTTTTTTTTAATAAAGGTGACTAGACTACATTCTCACCTCACCAACATGAGCCAGAACCAGTGAGGACAATGCATTTAGGGCACTGAGTTTTTGAAATAATGGAGCAGGTAGCCCAACTCCACTTTTCCCTCACTGGCAGGAGTCAGAACCAGTGGAAAGAGTGAGCAAAGACACGTTTTGTTTAAAGCAAAGAAACTGTCAAGCAGCCCAACTCTCTCTCCCCCCTCACTGTTAGGATACAGAACTAGAGGTGGAGCAAACAGAGGAATGTTTAAAACAAACTGTCAAGCAACCCAACTCTTTCCCCTCACCAACAGGAGAAAGAAGCAGTAGAGAAGCAAACTAATTACCTTTTTTTAAAACAAAAAAAATAAATGTCCAGAAGCCCAAATCCCTGCAATGCAGCAGGAGCCATGACTGGCATGGGAGCAAACTGAAGACAGCCAACTAGCAATATCAGAGCAGCAAACAGTAAGCCAGGAACCCTGGTACATTTTTTAACTCTTCCATGTTGGGCACTATGGGGTATTGTGGAGACAGCAGTAGAGGATAAACCAACCACACAACCATGCTTGTCCACCCACACTCCAGACAGAATGGTTTTGTTATACAGTTACAGTTACCATGAAACTATTGAGACTGGATCCCCTAGTGTTCTCAACAATGGTTTTCAAAAAGCATTCTACGAGGGCAGCAGTGTGGACACAAACTATTGCAAGTGTAGTCCATGAGGCAGCCTGTGTAAAATAACCATGCTTGAGGCAGCCTGTGTAAAATAACCACGCATGCCCTGCAGAGTTCTATTAAGGTCAGACTGACAATTTGCCTTCTTTATAGAACAACCCTCTGGGAAGCTTAATCTGAAAGGCAATGCCAGGGCAGCTTCTCAGTGAATTCTAAGTATAAGAAATGCACCAACACCAAGTGTAGTTTAAAGTTGGTACTTTTACTTTTTTCAAGAAATACTAAGTGGGGAAAAATTGACAAAACCATAAAACAACAATTTTCACCAGGCTTAACACACCACAGAAATGTGCAGTAGACCCAGACCCTCACCTATCGTGTGGGGCTTCAACAAGATATTGTTCAACAGTAGTTACAGCACATGTGCATACAGTTTTCATGCAACAGTATCCCTTTCCCAGGATGTCCCCAGGTTACTTGTGAATAGTGGCCATAGGGCTGTAGCACAGTTGCTAACTTGGACATCCTTTCTGGGCTGAGCTCTCCTGATATCTTGATCCTCACACTAGGATGAAATCTGGTCCAGAATTTCTCAGGTTTGCTTCACATCTCACAGTAGCAATTTCTGTAGTTATATAGAGGCAGTGAGTGCTGCACCTAGCTAGGTGCATGAGTACCCTGGGCTGGTTTGGTTCACAGCCCCTCCTGTTAGCTTTCTCCTCCTCCTCCCAGGATACTCAGGATTAAACTATTTATAAGTTCCTTTTACAGCAGCACCGAGCATGTGCAAGGCATTTCAAAATGGGTGCCACATTTCTACTGGCATGCTCAAGGCACTCTAATGACCTTCACAACATGGCCACTAAAACTGCTAAATATTCTACTGGGCATACTCAGAGGACTGCAGATTACACAATGTGGCCTCAATTGAACACAGCCTGGATTACTGCTGTTTAAGCAGTCTTTTGCCTGAACATAAGGATGGAGCAGGTGTGAAGGGTAACATTATCCGCTACTAAATTGATGACATCACAGCAGCATACCTAAGGAACTTCTCCATCTCTCCCTCTAGTAATACTAGCAAGAAAGTCTAAAGACAGGGTCGTGGGATTAGAGTGATTAGCCCTTATTATCTGTGAGAAGTTGGTCACATAATCACCCATTCTAACAGGAGACTGCCTTACACAAATAGGCTTCCTAGGAATATTTATACTGCTTCAGGGATCATAGCTATTGGCAGATTCTCTGATGTTGAGATGGAAGATACAAGGCCTGCAATTTAATGATATTCAGCTGCTGTTTACATACGAAGATACAAATTTTTGCAGCAGATGAAGACCTTATGATCTATCTAGTCTGCTTGATTTTGCAGCTAGCAACCCTTATACTGCAGCTGCCCCTCCCTCCCCTCCCCCTTTGTGACCCTCCATCTTACCCTATCCCATCCCTTTGAAGTGGCCAACTGATCTACAGGATACCACTTCCACAGGGAATTGCTACATCCAGACACCACTCTTTCAGTAAATTAGTGTCTTCTCATTTCCCTCATGAACCTTCCCACCTCCAATCTTAGATCATGGCCTTAAGTGTCCCTCCCCTCCTGTAACTTAAAAAGCCCTTCCTTGCCTGTCTTTTTTATTCATCTCATGTACTTGAAAGTTTCAATCATATCTACCCTGTCCCTCCTTTTCTCCAGTGAGTACATGTTCAACTCCCTCAGCCTACTCTCGTGGGGTATGTCCCCAAGCCACTGGATCATCTTTGTTACCTGACATTGCGTCACCTCCAGTAACCTAATGTCCTTTTTCAGGTATGGGTGCCAGTACTGCATGCAATACTTCAGGTGTGGTCTAACCAGTGACCTATATAGCAGCAGGATCACCTCCCCTCTCCTGGGGGATATATCCCTGGCAGTACAACCCAGCATTTTGTTGGCCTTTGCAGCTGCCTTCCTACATTATGCTGTGTTATTCATTGAGCTTGTAATGACCACCCCACTAATCCTTTTCTTCCTCTGTTACTGCTAGCTGCCCCAACCTCCCAACAGGTAGCTCCTTCTTGGGGTTTTCACACCAAAAGGTAGCACCCTGCACTTTTTGGCATTGAACCCCAGCTGCCAAGTGTCTGACCATATCGCCAATTCTGACAGATCATCTTGCAACCCCTGCCACCCTCCAATGTCATTCACTACTGCTCCCATCTTGGTGTCAACTGCAAACAGGCTGATCTTGCTCTTGATACCTATTGAGATGTCAGTTATAAATATTCCAAGCAGCACTGTCCCCAGCACAGATCCTGTGGTACCCTGCTAGTCACTGACCTTGGAACTGAGAGCTCCCCTCATAGAAACATAGAGGTTCACGGCAGACAAGGACCGCAAGGCCCATCCAGTCTTCCCATTTCTTTTTCTACCTTATAAATGTGCCATCGGCCTTTGCTCTGTCAGTAGCCTATCTATTCATACTCATCTGTATTGCTCCTTTATGCCTATCACATGCCTGTTTGAAGCCCTGCACTGTATTCATAGTCACAACTTCCTGATCTAGGCAATTCCATGCATCCACCACTCTTTCTGTGAAAAAGAATTTCCTCATTCCTCCTTAATCAGCCTCCCACTAATCTAATGCTGTGTCCTCTTGTCCTGCTGTTTTTCTTATATTTAAACATGTTTGACTCTTTCACCTAGTTAATGCCCTTAAGGTGTTTGAATGTTTCAATCATATCACCTCTCTCCCTCCTTTGCTCAAGGGTATACATTTTGAGCTCCGTTAATCTGTCCTCATATGTCTTGTGATGCGGTCCCTGCACCATTTTGGTTGCCCTTCTCTGGACTACCTCAATCTGGTTAATGTCCTTGTGAAGATGTGGCCTCCAGTACTCCATGCAGTACTCCAGATGGGGCCTAACCAGTGTCTTGTAAAGATGGATTGTAAGAGGGATACCTCCCTCTTACAACTTGTGATACCCCTACTAATACACCCTAACATCCCTCTAGCCTTACCTACTGCTTTAGAGGTCTGCTTGGATGATTTCAGGTCATTGGTGATGATGATGCTCGAGTCTCTTTCTTCCTTTGTGACTGCCAGAAACTCCCCTCCCAGCCTATAGGTGGCTTCAGGGTTTCTCTTCCCTAAGTGCATGATCTTGCACTTCTTTGCATTAAATCCCAGTTGCCACTCTTCTGACCATTTTGCTAGTTTATCCAGATCTCTTCTCATTCTGCCCACCCCATCTGGATCACCTACTCTGTTGCAGATCTTGGTGTCATCTGCAAACAGACAAGCCTCACCCTCTAGTCATCTGCAATGTCACTAATGAAGATATTAAAAGAGGACTGGCCCCAGGACTGATCCCTGAGTTACCCAACTTGTGACGTGCATCTCTTCTGACTGTATACCATTTACGACCACTCTCTGTTTTCTGCCCGTCAACCAGTTTGCCACCCAGTTGACCAACTTCTGACCCACCCCTGAGCCTACTCAGCTTATTTATCAATCTTCTATGTGGAACAGTGTCGAAAGCTTTGCTGAAGTCAAGGTAGGCAACATCAACTGCTCCTCCTTGGTCCACCACTCTGGTTACCCAGTCAAAGAAATCTATGAGATTAGTTTGTCAGGACCTTCCTTTTGTAAACCCATGCTGTCTTGGATCCTGTGCTCCTATAGATTCCAGGTGTTGCACTATCCTTTCCTTAAGGAGTGCCTCCATAATCTTGCCCACTACTGAGGTAAGACTGACTGGTCTGTAGTTCCCTGCCTCCTCCCTGCTACCACTCTTGTGGAGCGGGATCACATGAGCCCTTCTCCAGTCTTTTGGGACCTCTCCTGTGCTCAGAGATTCACTGAACAGTTCTGCTAATTGCTCTGCTAGTTCCACCTTTAGCTCCTTAAGTACCCTGGGATGTATGCCATCAGGTCCCATTGCCTTGTTTGCCCTGAGCTTAGCGAGCTCTTGTAGGACCCTTTCTTATGTGAAAGGAGTAGTGCTCACCTCCCTCCCTCCCCCCGTGTCCATTGTGCTGAGCTGTGGACCCTGCTCTACCTTCTCTTCAGTAAATACTGAGCAAAAGTATCTATTTAGGGTGGATGCTTTAACAGGGTCCTCCTCCTCACATGCCCCTTTTCTTCTTTGAGCTTAGCAATACCCCCTCTGGACTTTCTTCTTTCACTGATATATCTATAGAAAGTCTTGCCACCTTCTTTTACTGTTCATGCTAGTATTTCCTCAGTTTGGGACTTTGCCTGCCTTACTGCCTTCCCTGCTTCCCTTAGGGCAGTTTGGTATGCTTCCCTATCTTCATCCCGCTGTGTTCCCTTATACTTCCTGAAGGCCAGCCTTTTGGCTCTGACCTTTTCTGTTACTGTATTTGAGAACCAAAGTGGTTTTCTTCTTCTTTTGCACCACCACCCTCTGCTGCCTCCCTTGCAGCCAGTTCACTACCCATCCCACCATCTTCATCCCCACCCTAGTGCCTTCAAGCTTACTTCCTAGACTCTCATGTGGCACCAAATCAAATGCTTTACTAAAGTCCGGGTACAGAACATCCACTGCATGGCCTTTGTCTAACTGCTTAGTTACCAAGTCATAGTAATACACCAGGTTGTTCTAGACCTGCTCCCCTCAGAGCCTCCAGGATATCCCTGCTCATTGCAGTAGCTGCTGTGTGAGAAATTCAGTTTACACTCGGTAAATTGGAATCCCCCACCAGCACTACCACCCGCTGTCCATCGTTTTCTGTATATTCTCCATCAGTTCTTTATCTTCTTCCACTCTTTGTGATGGAGGTCTAGAGATCATGCTCAAATGGATGGCTGTTCTGTTTCCTGTCTCTATCGTGAAACACAGAGCCTCAGATTCCACCTGTGTTCCTCGGATTTCAGTTGCGTTTATATCATCCCTTATGTACAAAGCGACCATCCTCCTTTTCTTCCCTTCCTATTCCTCCTAAAAATATTGAACCCCTGTATAGCTGTGTCTCAATCATGGCTGTCATTAAACCATGTTTCTGTCATGGCAACCAAGTCCATTTCTGCTTCTTCTAGTGTGGCCATGAGGTCAGGCAACTTATTTGCTATGGTGCATGTGTTTGTTACAATTGTTTTCCATGTCCAACTCACCTGTTTACAATTTTTCCTCCATTTTGGTTGCCCCTTGCATCTGACTGTTACAGTATGTAATACAGTATCACTGGAGAGAATAGGCCAGAATTTTGTGAGTATATTGCCAATTTTACCTGTTACTGAATTAAATTCTGTTATGAAGGACACACGCACTGGGGATCATCCTCTCTTCTGCTTTTTGGTGCAATGAGCTTAGCCCTCTCTATGGATTTTGCTCTAGTTAGAGCTTCATCCAGGACTTCTTGAGTGTATCCTTTCTCCAAGAAACTCTTGGTTAGATCCTCAGATTGTGTTAAAAAATCAGAGTCCAGGGTGCACTTGCATCTGAGATGCAAAAATTGCCCATATGGGTTCGAGTCCTCGGGATTCTGTGAATGCTGGTTCTTAGCATGTAATAAACTGTTGCAGTTGGTTTCCTGTATGTAGTGGTAATCACCCTCTTCTCATTGTAAGTTGTTAGGGCTCTTGCTCTACAGTTTGACATTTGTACTGTAAAATGTATATACCCGTTATTCTCAGTTTATATGTTCAGATTGCTCTCTGTATGATATTTGTACTGAAAACTGTATTTACTTGATGTTCACTATGTTATGCATCATCTTGTACTGTCTGACAAGGAGCCTTTGCAAAGGAGTCTCTGACTCAAAGGTTTGCAATTCCAAGACTTCAATAAATAAATAAATAACATTGAAAAATTTCAACTTAGTTTCTTGTATGTCACAGGTGAACCATAAGTTTATGTCATTTTTATTCAGCCATTCTACAAAATCTGAAGTTTCTGAAATTGTGCAATTCCATATACAGATTGTAGATTTCATAGGTTTGTACAGAGCAATATAGACACAAGTCCATTTAACTTGCCAGAATCTGTGACTCATATCCTTTTAAGTTCTTCTCTGTGCAGAACGCATCTAGCCTCCTCTGAACTCTGCCATATTATTACTGCCCACCACCTCCTCAGGAAGATAGTTCCTCAGTGTAACCACCATCTGATTGTAAAAATGAGCTCTCCTGTTTGTGCGACAAGTGTCTCCCCTTAACTGTAAGGTATGGGATCTTGTACCATATTTTTCATGCCTCATTTCCCAACCTAAGCTTCTCCACAAGTCCTGGCTTGTTAGAGCACAAAACAAAATGCATATGTCTCCCCTGAGCTTTCTCTACTCAAGTGAGAACAACCCCAATTCCTCTAATATAGTACTATAATCACATCCTCTAAGATCATCAATTACCCTGATTATCCTTTTCTGGACCCTCTCCAAGGTTGTAATCTCTGTTTTATTACCAAGTGTCCATACCTGTGCACAACACCCCATATGCGGGTGCACCAAGGAAGCATAAAGAGGAACAATCGCCTCCCTTCTCCTGCTAGCTATGTGTCTTATCGTGCAGTTTAAAATCCCATTGGCTCTCTTATTAACAGTGTGGCAGTTGCCCTTAAAGGTCAAGTCATTAGATATTATTATGCCAAGATCCCTCTGTTCAGTGACTTCCTTTAATGTCTGATTGCACAGTTTACATTTGACCCTTTGGTTGTTTTTCCCCGTATGCATTATGAAACACTTTTTAGTATTAAATAGCAACTTATTGATTCACTTCATTGATGAAGGGCTCTTGGGGTGATCCCAAAACCTATAGACCTGTGAGCCATACATCTGTCTTGGGCAAGATATTGGAAGGCATAACAAGGGACTACATTGTAAACACGGAGAGGATACTGGTAGAATAGATAATTACCAACATGGATTTATGAAGGGACGATCATGCCAGACAAATCTGCTTGATTTTTATGGGATATTGATATTGATATTTATTGATATGATTTTCAGACCATTCTTCCAACTTTGCCAAGGTGCTCTGTAGTTTTAATGAGTCTTCTATATTCTCTACCACACTGTGCCTATCATTGAATTATCAGCAAATTTGGTTAGCCATATGCCTTCCTTACTTCCCATGGAGGAAATATATAAATTAAGTAGGCAAGGTTCCAGGACTGATCCCTGGGGCACTCTGCTGCTAGTATCTGCCATCCTGAAAAGACACCTTGAATGCACACCTTTTGGATTCTAACAGTCAGCCATGACAATATCCAATGTGTAATACTGACATGCATTTCAGAGTCAATTAATACTTCAATTAATTTGTTATGGGGGACCTTATCAAAGGTCTTTGTCAGGTCCAGGTATATTACATCAACAGATTTTCCTTGATCTAGGGCTCGGCTGACTCACCCATAAAAATCAAGCAGATTTGTCTGGCATGATCGTCCCTTCATAAATCCATGTTGGTAACTAGCTATTCTACCAGTATCCTCTACGTGTTTACAATGTAGTCCCTTGTTATGCCTTCCAATATCTTGCCCAAGACAGATGTATGGCTCACAGGTCTATAGGTTTTGGGATCATCCCGAGAGCCCTTCATCAATGAAGTGAATCAATTGGATAATATTTTTTAAAAAGGATTACTGTTTGTGTTTAACACCAATTCCTCTTCCCAAAATCCCAGAAAGAGGTTGGAGTATGAGGGAACCATTGCAGCCCCCAACGCTGTCCCCCAACATTAAAGATAGAAATTGTCAACAAACAAGAAATAGTTATGTGTTAACACAAACTTAAGACCATCCATAATCAATTCTATTGGAATAATTTCACAGATAGGATCTCTGTGGATATAGTATTCACATGCCCTCAATCCATCCGTGTGTCTGATGGATGTATAGAGGGACTCTACATCAATTCCAAGTCAAAGATAGTCTGGTTACCATGTGAAGTCCTCCAATTTCTGCAGTAAATGCATTGTGTCTCTAGTGTAAGAGTTCAGGGACAGCACAGTATGTTGTAAGAAACAAATACAAAAAAAAATGTGAATTATCTAAACGGGAACCCACCACAGAAACTATGGGATGTCTTGGAGGGTTTTCTGCATTTTTATGGACTTTGGATAAGATATATATAGTGTAGGGGTCAATGGAAATTTAGGCCATAAATACTGAATATATTTTTCTGTGATGTTATTATTGGTGCTCACATTTTCCAACAAATCTAATAATTTCCTTTTAAAAACTGGCAAAAGATCCCCCGGTAATAATCTGTAATTATCAGTATTCCCCAGTAAGTTCAATACCTTTCTCTTATAAAATTCTCTAGTCAAGACTGCAATATTGTCTCTGCTGTCAGAGGGCTTACTTATTATATGCTTGTTATTTTGTAGTTCTTCTAGAGCTTGTCTCGCTTCCGGTGATAGGTTCTCATGCTGTTGCTGTGGATTTTCTAAAATTGCATTGATTTCTTGCAAGACAATTTTTTTATAGGCTGTTACAGTTGGGTTGTGCAGGCAGAGGGAGAAATTAGACTTTGGTTTGAATTGTCTGCTGCAGTTCCATAGAAAAGTATTCTTTTCTTCAATGTGTGAATCTTGTGAAATGTCAGGAATTTCCCCACATTCTTCATTCAATAACAATTCCAATGCCATGTTATTTTGGAAATCTATACTAGTCCACCCTTCTGTTTCGGTTCCATACACTTCAATGTCCATATTGTGAATGGCAGTTGTGCCATCCGTAGAAAACTCCAAAATGTAGGGATTGATTGTGACATCATCAGTGACCACTGAAATCAATGGTATCTCTTGTCTCCCCAGTTCAGGATTTTTTGACAAAAAAGTCTTATAAATGTATCTTATGGAGGAATTTCTGAAGGTTTATGAATATTTTGAATTTATTGGTATATCAAGTGGGTATGAATGACAACCCTTTTTGTAATAAGGACTTCCGAGCTTTAATCAGCTCCTGTGTGATTAAAATTTTATTTGCCACTCCGTGTACATTTTATGATTTCTTGCCCTATTGTGCCATTGTCTTTCTCTCCTCTTCCCTCTCCTCTTCCCTCTCCTTGTCCTTTTCTTTTTCTTTTTCTTTTGTACTGGGGGTGTTGTCAGAAAAAGAAACAGGTTTGGGAGTAACAACTTCAATGTCTGTGTCACTGCCTTCTAAAGAACTTGAAATCACTGTTTTATCTGTGGCAGAATCTAGATCTTTTGAAACTGATGATTGCTCTTTTTTTTCACTTGTGTTCTTATTTTTATGATTAGAGCTAGTGGAACATCTAGTAAAAGAATATCTTTTAGAGTCATAGATATATAGATACTGTCAGTAGATAAGGGCCCATGGCCCACCCAGTCTGCCCATTTGAGCTCATAAGATCACTAAGTTTTCTAGAAGTCTGTTGCCCCTTACCCCTGGCTTTCAGAATTCTATTACTTCTATCCAATGCATTCTTAAATCCCATGATTGTTTCAGCCCCCACCACTTCCTCAGTCAAGGTGTTCCACTTGTCCACCACCCTTTCTGTGAAGAAATTCCTCTTCACATTAGCTTAATATGTATACCCTTGAGGAAAGAAGGGAGAGAGGGGACATGATAGAAACTTTCAAGTACCTCAAGGGAATCAACAAAGTCCAAGAAGGTAGCATCTTTCAGAAAAAGAAATGTGTAAGAACAAGGGGGCACAATTTGAAGATAGAGGGAGAACGGCTCAGAGGTAATGTGAGGAAGTATTTTTTTCATGGAGAGGGTTGTGGATGCATGAAATAGCCTACCTGAGGAGGTCATGGAGTCAAGTACAGTGGTGGAATTCAAGAATGCATGGGGCAGACATAAGACAGTCCTAGTGGGGTGTAGGAGGAAGTAAACTGTTGGTTAACTAGGACCTGCAGCTTATCTGTTAGGTAGGAAAATGGGCAGACTAGGTGGGCCAAGCGGTCCTTATCTGCCATCAAATTCTATGTTTCTATGTACCTCTGAATTGCCCTCCCTCCAACTTCATCCCATGCCTCTAGTCCTGAAACATCTTTTTAACTGGAAAATAGTTTTCCAGCACCCTGTTCTTCCCTGTAAGGTACTTATATGTCTATCATATTCCCTCTCTACTGTCTCTCCTCCAGGATGTACATATTCAAGTCCTTTAGCCTGTCCTCATAGGACCTGTGATGCAATCCCCATACCATCTTGGTTGCCCTCCTCTGAACCTTCTCCACCCTGTCTATGTCCTTATGTAGAAAAGGTCTCAAGAACTGGACACTGTACTCCAGGTGGGGCCTCACTAGTGTCTTGTACAGTGGAATTATGACCTCCATTTTCCTGCTGATGATGCCCTTGTCTATGCATTCCAGCATCCTATTTGCTTTACCTGTCACCTTGCAGCACTGTTTCCCTACCTTGAAGTCATCAGAAATGATAACCCCAAGGTCCTTTTCCTTCTTGGGGCATGCTGTATCCTCACCCTTCAACTGATATGTTGTTTCAGGATTTTTGTGTCCCATATGCATTATTTTGCACAGTCAGACTGCCCTCTGTTGAATCTACTACGCTGACAGATTCTTCCCTCTTTGAAGTCCAAGAGGTCTCTTTCTAATTTAGTCTGCTTGCGTTCAACAAGTTCTGCTTCATGCTTTTTGTTTTATTCTGCAGGCTTTTATCCAGTTCCAAAAAACAGTGAATGCTTAATGTAACCTTTAAATGTTGTTTTTTACTACACTGTCCTTAATTAAAGAATTGTGTTTGTATGTATCCTCTTTAATGAGGATTGGTAGAAATGTTTTATTGCACAATACTGCTGACACCTCCCACTCTTTTCTATGAATTAAATGTTCCAATCCCCCTGTCAGTAAAACAGTTACCCTTAAACCTCTTGGGGCTAATGCTTGCTCAATGTAGTTTGAAAGACTCAATATATTGTAAGTCAAGTTCAGTTCTTTAATTAGCTGGCATTCAAGGGTTGTGAAATAATAAGAAAGAGGAGCAGTTGGACCACAGTGGGCTCAGGGAGGGCGAGGGTGGTAGAACAGAGGTGCATCCCTCCAGTTGTACCTCTCCACAATTCCTATGCCATTCTGGCAAAGTGTGGTTCCTCTATGGAGGCACCCACAGTGGAGACCAAGGAGGATGCTGGGAACCTCCACAAAGGAGACCCACAGGAGGGTGGCAGGGGAAGGAAACAACTCCTGGTGGGGACTCCATTGTTAGGAAGGTATAACTGGGGGAGGAAGGGGAGAGGGAAGTAAGGTGCCTGCCTGGCGCCATGGTTTGGAGGGACAGGGAGCGAATCCTCAGGATTGCCAGAGCAGCTGAACAGGGGAGGGAGCTAGATGTCATTTTCCACCTAGGGACAAATGACCTGGCTAAGAAAGGAATTAGAGAAGTGCAGGAATAGTTTGTGGAATTGAGGAGGGGCCTTAGACAAGTAGCACGCACGGTAACCTTCTCGGAGGTGCTGCCCATCTATGGTGTAGGAGAGGCTAGGGTGTTCCACACCATGGGATTCAATCAGTGTTTGAAGAACTGGTGCGGAGCTCAGGGATTTGGCTTCATTGGGGACTGGGGGTCCACCTGGAGTGATACAAGCCTATACTGGCATGAAGGGTGGCATCTGTCCAGGAGGGAAACCAGAATCCTAGGTGATAGATTTAAATGCTTCGTTGGCAAGCATTTAAACTAGCCAAGGGGGGAGGCACTGGAAAGGAGCAGTGAAATCCTAGCCCCGCAAAAAATCTAGTAGTAAGTGCGGTAAACACCAACATAGAGATGTCGATAGGGAGAAGGGCAGGGGTAAATGGGAAAGTGACAAAGGCAAGAAGGACAGGGATGGGGCAAAAGGAGTAAGGCCATCAGGAAATGGAGGGTAATGTGCACCAATGCAGTTCTGGGCAACAAGCTCCCTGAGCTGGTGGCCTTGATGGAAGAGGATGCCTGGATATCATAGCAGTCACAGAAACATGGTACACAGAGAACCATGACTGGACTGTTAACATACCAGCGTACATAACCTACAGGAGAGACAGGCAGGGAAAGGGGAGGTAGCTCTCTATAAAGGAGGGATAAAACAACTCAGCAAAAGAGTAAACAGGGAGGAGAGGAGGCACTGTGGGTCACCTTGGAGACTGGAAAGGGCACCACAATTTGCACAGGGGTTGTGTACAGACCCGCCATGTCAGGGGAAGGGAATGGACTAGGATATGATAGGAGGCATTCTTAGGATGGCAGAGAAAGGGGAGATACTGTTGATGGGAGACCTGAATATGCCAGATGTTAACTGGAGCACATTTTCTGCAGCCTCATCCAGGAGCAGGGCCATTCTTGATGCCCTACAAGTGGCAGGCCTCAGACAGCTAGTTTTGGAACCCACTCATGAGGGAGCAATCTTAGACCTCATACTCTCAAACGGGGGCAGTGAGAGGATCTCAGATCTAGAAGTGGGTTGCCATCTTGGAACAAGTGACCATCAAACAATGTGGTTCACATTAAACTCAGCTACAGAGTCAAGCCATACAAAAGTGAGGGTACTGGACTTCAGGAGGGCTGACTTTGGCAAGATGAGAGAGTGCCTCAGAAAATCACTAGCAAACAGGCTAGAAGGAGGAGTGGAGCAACAATGGGGAATCCTCAAAACTGCCATCACAGAGGCAACAAGCCTTTGTGTAAAGCAAATAAACAAATCAAAATGAAAGAAAAAGCCACCATGGTTCTCAAAAGAGGTGGGTGGAAAAGTCAAGGAGAAAAAGATAGCATTCTGGAAGTATAAGGAAACACAGAAGGAGCAGGACAGAGAGCTGTACCAGTTAAGGCAGAAGGAAGCAGGGAGGGAAGTCAGAATAGCAAAGGCAAAAACTGAGGAAAAGATAGCCAACTTGGTTAAGAAGGGGGATAAAACCTTTTATAGGTACATCAGCGAGCATAGAAAGACAAAGGGAGGGATAGTGAGGCTGAATCGAATGAACGGTGGGTGGGCAGAGGGAGACAGTGAAAAAGCAAGGATATTGAATGGATATTTCTGTTCAGTATTCACAAAAGAGGAGGGGGAAGTGCCTAATCCAATTAACAGAAGCACTCTTGATAGGGGGGTCGATCCCAGTCCTTTCACAGAAGAAAGGGTTCTGCAAGAACTCCTAAAATTGAAGGTGGACAAAGCAATGAGGCCTGACAGAATTCACCCCAGAATTCTAAAATAATTAAGGTGGGAACTAGTGAAACCACAGGCTACTCTTTTTAATAAATCATGGGAGGATGGTGTGGTACCCGAGGACTGGAGGAAGGCGGATGTGATTCCTCTTCACAAAAGTGGGACCAAGACAGAGGCAGGAAACTACAGACCAGTCAGTTTGACCTCTGTGGTAGGGAAAGTGATGGAGTCACTTCTGAAGGAAAGAATTGTTTAGTACCTAGAGGAAAGTGGGGCACAGGACCCAAGGCAGCATGGGATCACAGTGGCAAGGTCATGTCAGACGAGTCTAATAGATTTCTTTGACTGGGTGACCAAAGTAATAGACCAGGGAGGGGCTGTGGACATGGCCTACATAGACTTTAGCAAGGCATTTGACACAGTCCCACACAAAAGATTAATAGTCAAATTAACCAGCCTGGGAGTGGGTCCCAGGGTGGTAGCCTGGGTAAAACATTGGCTGGACAATAGGACACAGAAGGTAATTGTAAATGGAGTCCACTCTGAAGAAACAGGGGTTACTAGTGGGGTACCGCAGGGTTCAGTGCTGGGTCCAGTCCTTTTTAATGTCTTTATAAGTGACATTGCAGAGGGACTGGAAGGAAAAGTATGCCTCTTTGCAGATGACACAAAGATCTGCAACAGGGTTGATACACAAGGAGGTGTGGAAAGGATGAGAAGGGACTTGGCAAGGTTGGAGGAATAGTCAGAAGTATGGCAGCTAGGATTCAATGCAAAGAAGTGCAAAATAATGCACCTGGGAAACAAGAAACCAGGGAAGAATACACAATGGGGGGAGGTAGTAACAACAACAAAAAAGGAAAGGGACCTGGGGGTAATCATATCAGATGACCTTAAGGTCAGCAGGCAATGTGAGAAGGCAGTAGGGAGGGCTGAGGTATACTGGGATGCATAGGGAGAGGCAACACCAGCAGAAAACAGGAAGTTGTTATCCCGCTGTACAGACAGTTGGTGAGACCCCATCTGGAGTACTGCATCCAGTTCTGGAGACCCTATCTCTGCAAGGACATAGACAGGATAGAGGCAGTCCAGAGGAGGGCAACTAAAATGATGCAGGGTCTGCAAGAGAAGCCGTACGAGGAGAGACTTAAGGAGCTTATTATGTATACCCTTGAGGAAAGAAGGAGAGCGGGACATGATAGAAACTTTTAAGTACCTCAGTGGAATCAACAAAGTCCAAGAGGGTAGCATCTTTCAGAAAAAGACTGCAAGAACAAGGGACACAATTTAAAGATGGGGGGTGGTTCAGGGGCAATGTGAGGAAGTATTTTTCACAGAGAGTGTAGTGGATGCATGGAACGGCCTTCCTGAGGAGGTTGTGGGGTCTAAAACTGTGGGAGAATTCAAGAATGCATGGGACAGACATAATGCAATTCTTGTGGGGGGTAGGAAGAAATAGGCTGTTGGTTGACTAGGATCTGCGGCCTATCCTGTAGGTAGGGAAATGGGCAGACTAGATGGGCCAAGCGGTCCTTATCTGCTGTCAAAGTCTATGTTTCTATGTTTCTAATACTGTACTTTCAAATCACCTCCCTCTGATGCAGTTGAATTCTGCTCCACTCCAAGCTTGGCTTTCAAGTATGCTTTTCGTTTTTGTAAATCTTCAGGTTCTGTCAACATACCAGAGGGTTGGTTTGGCTGAATGCTCATTTTCTGTGCTCATGGTAAATCCAATAAAGTATACAGAAACATAGAAGTTGATGGCAGATAAGGACCGCAAGGCCCATCCAGTCTGCCCATTTCTTTTCTACCTTATGAATGTGCCATCGGCATTTGCTCTGTCAATGGCCTATCTATTCATACTTATCTGTATTGCTCCCTTATCCCTATCCCATGCCTGTTTGAAGCCCTGCACTGTATTCATATCCACCACTTCCTGAGGTAGGCCATTCCATGCATCCACCACCCTTTCTGTGAAAAAGAAGTTCTTCATATTACCCCATAATCGGCATCCCTCTAATCTCATGCTGTGTCTTCTTGGCCTGCTATTTTTCTTATGTTGAAACATGTTAGACTCTTTCACCTTGTTAATGCACTTAAGGTGTTTGAATGTTTCAGTCATATCACCTCTCTCCCTCCTTTGCTCCAGGGTATACATACTGAGTTCTGTTAATCTGTCCTCATATGTTTTCTGATGCAGTCCCTGTACCATTTTGGTTGCCCTTCTCTGGACTACCTCAATTTGGTTAATGTCCTTGTGAAGGTGTGGCCTCCAGTACTGCATGCAGTACTCCAGATGGGGCCTAACCAGTGTCTTGTAAAGAGGGATTATTACATCCGTTTTATGACTTGTGATACCACTTCTAATACACCCCAACATCCCCTTAGCCTTACCTACTGCTTTAGAGGTCTGCTTGAATGATTTCAGGCCATCTGTGATGATGATGCCTAAGTCTCTTTCTTACCTTGTGACTGCCAGCAACTCCTCTCAAACCTATAGGTGGCTTTAGGGTTTCTCTTCCCTATGTGCATAATCTTGCACTTCTTTGTGTTAAATCACACTTGCCACTCTTCTGACCATTTTGCCAGTTTATCCAGATCTCTTCTCATTCTGCCCACCCCATCTGGATCATCTGCTCTGTTACAGATCTTGGTGTCATCTGCAAACAGACAAACCTTCCCCTCCAGTACATCTGCAATGTCACTGATGAAGATGTTGAAGAGGACAGGCCCCAGGACTGATCCCTGAGGTACCCCACTTGTGACTTGCATCTCTTCTGACTATCTACCGTTTACCACCACTCTCTGTTTTCTGCCTGTCAACCAGTTTGCAACCCATTTGACCAACTTCTGACCCACCCCTAGCCTACCCAGCTTATCAATCTTCTATGTGGAACAGTATCAAAAGCTTTGCTGAAGTCAAGGTAGGCAACATCAACTGCTCCTCCTTGGTCCACCACTCTGGTTACCCAGTCAAAGAAATCTGAAACTAGTTTGACAGGACCTTCCTGTTGTAAACCCATGCTGTCTTAGATCGTGTGCTCCTATGGATTCCAGGTGTTGCACTATCCTTTTCTTAAGGAGTGCCTCCATAATCTTGCCCACAACTCAGGTAAGACTGACTGGTCTGTAGTTCCCTGCCTCCTCCCTGCTTCCACTCTTGTGGAGCGGGATCACAGAAGCCCTTTTCCAGTCTTCTGGGACCTCTCCTGTGCTCAGAGACTCCTTAAACAGTTCTGATAATGGCTCTGCAATTCCAATCTTAGCTCCCTTAGTACTCTGGGATGTATGCCATCAGGTCCCATTGCCTTGTCCACCCTGAGCTTATCAAGCTCTTGTAGGACTCTTTCTTTTGTGAAGGGACTAGTGCACACCTACCTCCTCCCAGGTCCATGGTGCTGAGCTGTGGGCCCTGCCCTACCTTTTCCTCAGTAAATACTGAGCATAAGTATCTATTTAGGATAGATGCTTTTACATGGTCCTCCTCCTCACATGTCCCCTTATCCCCTTTAATCTTAGCAATACCCCCTCTGGACTTTCTCCTTTCACTAATGTATCTATATAAAGTCTTGTCACCTTCTCTTACTGTTCATGCTAGTGTTTCCTTGGTTTGGGCCTTTGCCTGCCTTTCTGCCTTCTCTGCTTCCCTTAGGAAAGTTTGGTATGCCTCCCTATCTTCATCCTGCTACGTTCCCTTATATTTCCTGAAGGCCAGCCTTTTGGCTCTGACCTTTTCTGCTACTGTTTCTGAGAACCAAAGTGGTTTCCTTCTTCTTTTGCACTTCCTTTTCTCTCTAACACAATAGGATGTTGCTTCAAGTATTGCATCCTTAATACTTGCCCTCTTTGCCTGTACCCCCTCACCTGTATTTCTTCTTGCCAGGGCTAGCTTATCTCTGTTGGCCATCTTATCAAAGTCAGCTCCTCTGAAGTCCCATATTTTTGCCTTGGAATGGGATGATTTAGTGCTATTGGCCAAATTGAACCATACCATGTGATGGTCACTGGCCCCCAGGTGACCTTTTACCTGGAGATCTGTGATCCTTTACCTGTTAGTCAGTACTAGATCTAGGATAGTCCTGTCTCTTGTGGGTTGTTGTACCAGTTGTTTGAGCGCCCCCCTTGAAGGGAATCCATTATGTGTCTACTCCTGGCAGATGTTCCTGCTGTTATTGACCAATCTGTATCTGGCATGCTGAAGTCTCCTATTATCAGAATCTCCAACTTAGCTGTTATGTTTTGTATATCTTCTAACGGTAATCTGCTTACGTCCTCCCCCTGGTCTGGAGTCCTGTAGAAAACCCTAGTTCATATGGTTGTCCCATTTCCTGTTTCCAGGGTTACCCACAGTTCTTCTGGTTCCTTATGTGTATTCTGAATTTCTGTAGCTTTGACATTTTCATTGACATAAAAGGCCACACCACCACCACCCCCCCTTTCTGCACCTCGGTCTCTTCTGAACAGTACTTGGCTGGGTACTGAAGTTTCCCAAGTGTTGTTACTGGTGAACCATGTCTCGCTAATGGCTACTATGTCCAGTTTAACCTCTGTCATTATTGCCTGCAGGTCTGACATCTTGTTTCCCAAGCCTGTGAGCATTTGTGTACATGATTTTCCACTGGCCAGATTTTGGTGTGTTGGTTATTGGGTGAGGTCTGGAGTTTCCCCTGTGCATCATATGGGGAGCCAGACCTTTTTCCTTACCTGATGATGCAAATGAACTACAAACATGCTGAACTCCTGTTTGATCACTTGCTGAGGGGTGAAGAGTGTTCTTCTCATTTGACATATCGGGTGCCGCACCCCTCTCCCCATTTGCTAGTTTAAATATTCTGCAAAGACATCAAACTTCTACCCCAATGCACTGACTACCTCCTTAGTCAGATGCAGTTCATCAAATTTAAAGAACTTTTGCTCCAAAAACTGTTGCCAGTTACCTACAAATTTGTGTCCTTTTTCCAGGCACCAGCCCTTGAGCCACATGTTTAGCTCCCGGTATTTGGAGATTGCCATAACAAAGCAATGCTGTTAGTGTCACTTTTACACCTGTAGCACAGGGGAGCTACCCTGCATCCAGTTCACTAGCAAAAGAGCAGTCAGCAGGACAGTCCAGACTGATTGCTTGTACTCAACAGAAAATCGGTTGAGTAGGTGCAACAGAAAATAGGTGCAGTCTGAGGGTTGCAAGCCCAAATGGAAGACCACTGGAACAGAAGAGGCTGCACTCCAAGAATACTGATGCTGCAGAATCCAAATTACTGCAAATAAAAGATTTATTCCTTCAAAATTAGTGACTACAGACATTAGGCTACACCAACCAGTTGCCACTGCACTTCGACTCTTAGGTCTTCATCAGTGGGCAGGCACTGGTAGTGATTGAATTGCTTAAGACCACAACATGTCATGACTTGTTAAGTCAGTTGATAAATTCAAATGCTTAAAATTAGCTTATAGCTTTAAATGAAAAACTGTAAGTTTGCATCATGACTGCTTAATATTTGTTTGTAAAACAAAACAAAGTTGGTAAAGCAATTCAGAAATCTAAAACAAAAACTAAGGATAGCATTAGTACTATCAATTTCACAGCGTGCATGTTCATTTTTTGCATCAAATTAATACACATATTGTAACCATTCTGACAGTACACATGTCAAATAGGAAAGCAAAAAGATAAAGCAGTAGCATAACAACCTTTCCCTTGAGTCCTACACTATATATCTTACCCAAGGTCCATAAAAATGCTGAAAACCCTCCAGAATGTCCCATAGTTTCCGGGGTGGGTTTCCTTATAGATAATTTGTGTGTTTGGGGGAATTTTTTCTTACAACATAGTGTTGTATGCCTGGACTCTTACACTAGAGACACAATGCATTTACTGCAGAAATTTGAGAACTTCACATGGGAAGCAGGCAGGGGCACTGGGTCAGTATGTTGCAAACAAAAACAGCATGGCAACATACCACGCTGTCAATATAGCAACACCAAATACTGGGCTTGATAAAAACACCTAGCACCAATAATGCCTACCAACCACAGTGAAAATATTGCTTTTTGAGGGGAGCTCCACCCCCCAAACCTCCACAAATAAAAATAACCACCACCGAGGGTGAAGCAACTCTTGGACAGGGAAAAACTTGGGTGGGGGAGAATTGCTAAGGCACAACACTTTACGCAAATAAAAAAAAATGCTACTAATCTGGGACCAGGAATAGAATCCCAGTCCACAGGCTCTCCACTGCCCTTCACTGCTGGTGGCTCTACCCTCTGAACCACAGCAGCTGCTCAGAGGACTCCAATCCAGTAAAGGTCTTATCCTCTGCAACACTACCTCCCAGCCAACATCTATTGGGGTATCGCTACCACTCCTCACCATTTCATTCATGTTCTGTTGTGTACCCTGTAGCTGTTGTGCTGCATACTGTTAATGCCCTGTGGTTTTGCCTGCAGCATTATCCACACAGCATATTGACCTAGTACTGGAACAAGGATATCTTTGGCTTGAAATTGATGCAAGTCCCTCTGTACATCCATCAGACACACGGATGGATTAAGGGCATGTGAATAATATATCAGTAGAGATCCCCTATGTGAAATTATTCCAACAAAATTGATTATAGATGGTGTTAAGTTTGTGTTAACACATAGCTATTTCTTGTTTGATGACAGTTTCTGTCTTCAATGTTGTGGGATGGCTATGGAGGCAGCAATGGCTCCCTCATACCCAATTGCCTCTGTTTCTTGGGCATAGAAGAGGTTAATTTGGGGATGATGAGTGGCAACAGGCTAAGTAAATTGCTACAACAAGATAACTTTTGGATATTTTCATTACAAAGCTTATAGCCTACTGGACTGAAGAATGAGTTAGATCTAAAACTATATTTGTGAATGGTTATAAAACAGGCTATTGCTTCTTTCATATAACTTTACTAATGTTTATCCTTTTTTCTATCTCTAGATCCCTCTTATGGAGTACTGGAGTGCGAAGGCCAAAAACCTACTATTCCTGTAGTACAATTAGTGACATCCATGGCTTTGCTCCCTTACCCATCTGTTTCTTTCTTCTTCACTTCCTTTCTTCTATTTTTCTGATCTTTGTGTACATAGGTCCCCCCCATTCCCTTTCCTTACATCATTTAGAATCACTTGAACATTTGATACTATATTTTTCTCAGTGGCACTCCCCTCAATGTAGTTATGCTACTGCTTCACCTTTTTGCTTTCCTATTTGACATGTGTACTGTCAGAATGGTTACAATATGTGTATTAATTTGATGCAAAAATGAATATGCATACTATGAAATTGATTGTACTAATGCTATCCCTATTTTTTGTTTTAGATTTTTGAATTACTTTACCAATTTTCTTTTGTTTTACAAACAGATATTAAGCAGTCATGATGTAAACTTACAGTTTTTCATTTAAAGCTATATGCTAATATTAAGCATTTGAACTTATGTCATGACATGCTGGGATCTTAAGCAATTCAGTCGCTACCAGTGCCTTCACCCTAATGAAGACCTAATGGTTGAAGCACAGTGGCAACTGGTTGGAGTAGCCTAATGTTTGTGAGCTGTCTGTAATCACTCATTTTGAAGGAATAAATCTTTTAGTTCCAATAATTTGGATTATGCGGTGTCACTCTTCTTGGAGTGCAGCCACTTTTGTTCCAGTGGTCTTCTGTTTGGGCTTGCAACCCTCAGACTGCACCCCACCTGTTTTTTGTTGAGCACAAGCAATCAGTCTCTGCTGAGTTCCCGTACCTCCCTGCAGAGCTGTTGTACTTCCATATGGGTGGATGTGAGAGGAAGATCTGAGGATGGACTCTCAGGTGACCCCTGTAGCACCTAAGTCCAACTGCAGGTCCCTTTCTGAGTCCCCTCCATCTCACCATCCTGCACCTGTGCACCAAGTTTTTTTCTCTTGCCCGGTACAGAAGAACCAGTAGGGGTGGCACCACTTCCACCCCTCTTACCAACTTTATTTCTCAGATGCTTCTTCACTCCTTGTGGTAACACCCCTTTAAGGTGTGTGTGCTGCTCACCCATCCCCAATTGGCTCCCCAATTTACCACTATGAACAACAGTGTGGCATAGTTTGCAGGTGGCCTCACCGTTGTCAGTGGGGTCAATATCAAAAAAGTACCAGACAAGGGACTTCGCCTGCTGCCAAAGAGGGGCACAGCAAGATGGTCCTGAGTGCATCTCCTCTTCCTCATAGGGTGCTGATGGTGGTGGTGAAGGTAAAGGTGGTGGTAAAACAGCTGGCTGGGCTGGAGTTCCTTTGCTGTTGGTGGTGGTGGTGCCTTTGTCTCATATTGTTGCTGGGGGTGCTGTGCTGTGGGGTGGAGGGGTTGGATGCTGCTGCTGTCTCCTCCTACTGATAGTGCCATGGACCAGGTCTTCTTTATGCATCAAAAAAGTCCCTGACAAGGGACTTCAGCTGTTGTCAATGAGGGGAGGAGCAAGACAGTCCTGACTGCATCTCCTCCTCATCATGTTGCGCAGGTGGTGGTGGTGGTAATGGTGGTGGTACAACTGCTGTCTGGGCTGGAGCTTCCTTGGCTGTTGGCAGTGGTGGTGCTCTTGCCTCATCTTATTGCTGGGGGTGCTGCACTGTGGGGGTGGGTTGGGTGCTGCAGCTGTCTCCACCTACTGTCAGTGCCATGGGCCAGGCCCTCTTGCTGCAAAAAGCATGGTGTCTCCATCTGCTGCCTGCACCCCCAACTTCTTCTGACAACTCCAACTCATTTTAACCCCCCAAATAAAAACACAGAGTAAAACGACAGAGTAAAAAAAATACTAAAAGAGAAGAAAAATAGCACAAATAAAAATGTAAAATATAAAAAAAACAACTGCTAAAGAACAACTAAACACGGACTTGCAAACTGTACAGTAAAAATGAGACCAAAATCAAGCAAAACAAAGCTGAAAAAACAGTTTTTCTTTGGCTAGGTTTTACTATGAGAAGAGCAGATCTGTCTCCTCCCACTCACCATCTCAGACTGCAAAGTGAAACTAAGGATGAGTCTGTACATAGAACAGTATCATGTGACCTGCAGGAGCTGTTGCCATGTGACCTCAAGCACTTGTTTGCCACCAGTAGCCTCGTTTTGAACAGACTTAGCCTAAATGTCATAATGGTGAAGTCACCGGAGAAGTTAATAGGCAAATTTACAAGCTGATGGAAAAAATTTGCAGATTGCTCTGTGGAGGTGGAGGAGGTAACTTTGCTGGAACTTCAAAAGCAAATTAAAACTTTGCAACATCTCCAACTATATGTAATTTTGTTATAAGGTTGTAGACATGCTTGTATTTCGTTAGTGGTACAATAAAGACCTTTGGATGCTGCCAGAATGCCTCAAATTGGGTTTGTACATAGAGTATCCATTTGTGTTTTGAGAACCCCAGAATCAGCATCAGCTCTTGTTCCAATTTCAGTTCTGACACAAATTATTGGTTGTGGTACTGGTATTGGTCAGACCCGATAACATAATGGTGCACGAAACAGGTTTTAATACAATCTGAAAGTTAAACTGGAGGATCCGCAGTCAGTTGGAAGGATTGGCCTCAGTGCAGGGGTCCAAAATGCTAAAAAGGACCTGAGTAAGAAAAACTCACTGTCCCTATCTGCAGTCCCCCCCCCCCCGTGTAACAGCAGTGTTAAACTATTTACCTTTATTCCCTTATCTGCAGCACTCCTCTCCCCTCACGGGGTGCCACTGCAGGGTTAAACTGTTTGCCTTTCCTTTCCTTTCTTTTTTTTTTTTTTTTATATACTATAGCTTTTTTTCTCTCTGGCTGGCTTGGGCAGGCTCTCAATTCTATCATAGCCTCCTCTCATCTTGCAGCTTCTCTGTTCGATATTTTGGGCCTCAGAATCCCCCACGGATTGCCCCCGGGAAGGGGAGGGCTCTCTACCCCCCCACCCAGAGAACATATCCTGATTAGGCTGGATACCAGGCAATGGCATTGGACAGAGACAAGCAGGCAGGGCTTCATATAGCCTGAGCCAACCATTTTCCATTTTCTCACTTTCCCTTTTGCTGGGGCATGCATGTCAGTTTGCACATTGTGGAGTCCCGCAGCACCCTTCCTTCCTTGGCATTTGGGTCCCGCACAATCCTCAGGCCTACACCTGGTGGCAGTCATTTTGTGGGAATGCCAGTCCACCCTCCCTGGAAAATAAGAGCTGTCCTCCAGATGCTCGATCCTCTCCCTCCCCAGCAGACCCCAGCAACCCACATTTGCCACGGAAAATGGATCACTGGAGTGGCAGGAGGCGAGGCACCAGCGCCTCAGCCCTCCACACCACTGGATTGATTTTGTCTTTATTTTCTAACCTGTAGTCAACCTCCCCATGGTGCAACTGCAGTGTTTACTATTTACTTTTGTTCCCTTATCTGTAGTCCCCTCCATGGGGGTGCCACTGCAGTGTTAAACAGTTTGCCTTTATTTTCTAACCTGCTGCCCCCCCCCACCAGGGTGCAACTACAGTGTTAAACTACTGACTTTTATTCCCTCACCTGCATCCCCCCCAGGTGTAACTGCATGTTAAACTATTTAGCTTTATTCTCTTATCTGCAGCCCCCGGTGACACTGCAGTGTTAAATTGTTTGCCTTTGTTTTCTAACCTGTAGCCCCAAACCCCCTTGGTGTAACTGCAGTGTTAATCTATTTGTCTTTATTCCATTACTTGCTGCTCCCTTGGGAGCAACTGCAGTGTTAAACTGTTAGCCTCTATTCTTTCCTCTGTAATACCCCTGGGTGCCACTGCAGTGTTAAACCAATTGCTTGTCTTCCCATCTCTGCAGTCCACCCCCATCCATACCTCTCAACTGTCCCTGATTTTCACGGACATCCCTGATTTTGCCTCAAAAGTTTACTCTGTCCCTCCTAAAAATTGTGTTTCTGTGACCAAACAGTGGAATTTGTAGCACAAAATGATGTCAAACATTAAAGTTGCAGACTTGTTCCTCCTTAGAAAAGGCATTTTACACTAAGCCCCTTATTCTACCAGCTTCCTGAGTTGATATCTCTAGTTCTGAAGATTTGTCCCTGATTGTGGTCCTTTGTCCCTGATTTTTTTAAGCCTTGTCCCTGATTTATGAGGCAGGAGGTTGAGAGGTATGCCCCCATCAGCTGTTGTGCTTATCTGTCTAAACTCCATTTTTAGCTTTACTGCAACCTACTCTTCCCTTCCCCCAGATCTTTTGCTATGTTTGCTGACAGGAATTTGAGCAAGTTGTGTCATGCTTTTGTACTTCATTTGGTGCTCGATTTACCTGCATACAATCAAGTGAAATGTGTTTGTGTTTTTAAATTGACCTTTGTTGCCATGTTTAGCAGCCTATACTCAGGTAAACTATGTGAAATTTTAAACGGAATTTTTGGCTTTATTACAGCCCCCCAAAATCAGAGCTGCTGTGTTTGTTTGTATAACTAATCTCATTGTATTTATCTTTTTAAACTGCGTTTTGTGCTCTAAAGCTGTGTTTTTTTCCTTTTACACCAATCTTCCAACCCAACCCCCTCCCTCTGGTCAAAGTTGTTGTGTCTGCCTGTCTTCATTTCAGCCAGTTGCGTGTATTCATAGGCTGCATTTTTGTGTTGCTTTATTTAATTTTGATCCTTTGAGTAAATTGTGTGTGCTTTTGGGCTGCATTAATTTTTTTGATTGTCATCTGCACACATTGTTAGACTGCATTCCTCTCCCCCACTGTAGCCCCCAGATGTTGAATTGCATACACTTTCTTCACCCCTCCCACCAGATGTCACTGTGGTGCTTAGCTTTCTGCATTTGGGCAGACTTAACCTTTTGAGATCTCACATTTGCTTCACTGCAATCCTCCCCCATCTCAGGACCCTCTAGCTGTACACATTTTCTTCACTGTACCAACCCCCCAACAGGTTACAAACTGCTCATACTAAATCAAATTCAATAGTGTTGTCTGTATATCCATGGCACTCCACCTGCTACATGTTAGGTTTTGTTCACCTGATAGGCTGCTAGATGCACATGTAACCTAGTATCAAATTTTGACCCCTTCCACCTAAGCCCACTGGACTTCCAGTGTTTCTAGTTATTCTGTGCATCTGAAGAGGCTGCAGCACATCCTCCAGCTCCTGTGCAGAACAAGAAACAGACAAAAAAAGGAAAAAAAAACACATACAAAGGTAAAAGCTCTAACAAGTCTCCCTATCAGGCAGTACAGATTCAGATAGAGACCTTTCCTTTACTAATCAATAGTTCAGTATGCTTTTTCACTAATTCTGCTGGTCTACAACTCTGGGGACACAGCATTGTGATGGACATTGGTGAAGGGCTGAAAACTGTCTCTATATATCCAAGGATTGTATCTACTGTGGTAAGAGTAGAGAGAGCCAGCAATATCTTGTGCTGATTTGTTTATATATTTCAAAAGTGGTTCCTTGATTACTTCCACCCCAGCGTCGTTCCTCGCCAGTAAGGATGCCAAAGTTGGGAACATGTCTGCAGTCCCTGCTTCAGCATCTGCAGGTTGGCATGGGCAAAGATGGCACTGCCAGAAGGGATATGAAGTGCCTTTTTATATACACATATTAATTACAATAAATGTATTGCCAGGACAGCACCCGTCACATAGTGGGGTAGCAATGGCCATTTAGTGTGCATAGCCCAGTACCCCTCACACCTCATTCAGCGGTCATGGGATCATGAACCAGACAACAGCTGGTGCCTAAAAGTTGAGTACCTGATCAATAACGTATTGCAGAGTCCACTCCACCATCCCCTGACTGACTCCCTGTTGGAGTGAAAGAGGTGGTTGTCCAGTGGCACAAGATGAACTTGCTCTTGTATGTAAAGCAGAAGGTTTGGAGTTCATTACCCATTAGGTCAGACTTTCACCAGTCCTCTTGCCTCATCCGTGGTATTCGTCACCACCCTGACTTCAAGATGGTAACAGACAACATGACGGACACTATCTCCCTCACTTTCTGCTCCTAGTACAGCCATGCATACGTGACTTGGAACATCCATTCCTGCCACATGCATGCACACTGATGCAGTGGCTGTCTTGTGTGAGGAATTCTTATAGACTGAGCCACACACACAGTGGCCATATTAAGGGAACACAATGGGAGAGGTCATAAAGGCATAAGCCAGTGGCCATCTTGGTCATGGCAAAACACCTACTTTAGTATCCCAAGCATAAAACTTGTATACAACAGACAAAAAGGTGCAGGGGATTAGTAGTAACCCCCACAAAAGATGAGTACCTCTGCCCCCCTTCCCACCCTTATTCACATGTTCAAATATATGCCCATATCCAAATTTACATGTAAAAAAAAATCGTTGGGGGAGTTTTAATCGAATTCCCTTTGCCATTGTTGTCTTGCAGATGCCCAAGTACAAGGAGTACTGACAAGTGGAGTGCCTCTAATACCACACCAAAATCATCCACAGTACCCCTCTTGTGAAATAGAAGGATTGGAGTCTGAGACGGACATTCCCCCATACAAGTACCCTGCAGGATGGGACAAGGTCTGTCTAGGGCAGGATGGCAAGTGGACGCCACTACAGTGGCACGCAAAAGGCCACCATGGTGATGATGGAGAGTCAACATAACTTCATGTTGAATATACTAGAAAGTGTGGAAGCTATAGCAAATGCACGGCCCACAACAGGGGTGCTCAGCAGGATACTGACGGGGGCAGAAAAAAGTAGGAACACAGCTGACCTGATGACTGAGTGTAATAGTATAGCCCAATCTAATCCCAACCTGGGGCAGGATACTCCTTCGAGGTTGTACTGGATTTAATAAGATGGATCAAGACAACCATGGGGTTTGAACCAACAGCACTCTGATCAGAAAGTAAATGGGTTCTAGTGATCCAACAGAAGCCAAAGAAAGAAGACTTCCTTCCCATCAGCACAGCCATAGACAAGCTCATCGCAAAGGAATGGGAAGTGATGGACCCAACCCAACTCCAAGAAAAGAGATCCTTAGATAGGATGAATCCTATCCAAGCTCACAGGCTAAAGCTGTGGTGCATGGCACCTAAAATAGACCCCCATGTAGCCACACTGAATAAGAAGATGAAGATACCAGCAGAAGGCACAACTGCACTAAAAGATCCTATAGACAAGAAAATGAAGGAAATGCTTAAAAAGATATTTGAAATGACTGGCCTAGCAGCCAGAACTACCACAACAGCTAGGTACAGATAAGATAGCTCAATGAAATATCAAAGAAACTAACTCCCAAGTCACAAGAGGTCAGTCTACTGGAATATACACTGCAGACAGTGAAATATATGGGAGACATGACCATAGATGCTCTAAAACTGAACACCGAAACAGCAGTATTGGCCAACAGGGTATGTCAGTCACTATGGCTCAAAATATGGGACGCAGACAATGAGATAAAAGCCCAACTGCTGAAGCTTCCATTTGAGGGAGGCCTTATATTTGGGGAAGGCCTACATGAGTTCCTCAAGAGAAAAGGTCAGGAAAAAGAACTAGAAAATGACAAGAATGACTCAGCATATTTACCATCCTTTTGAGGCCGATCTCAAAGGTACAGACCATAGCACCATAAAAGACACAACACCAGTTTTTGAGGCAGAGGCAGTTCCTAAAGCAACAGGTTACCATACTCCATTAGTAACAATACCAACTTCAAAAGTAGAGGAGGAGCAACTAGATACGGATTCACATCAAACTGAGGAAAATCCTCCAGTAGGTCACAGCAATGACTACTTCGACTCAGTCACAATTCACGAGATACCAAAAGGTACACCAGGACCCCCCCCCCGATGGGGGAACATCTTCATTTGTTCCAATCAGCATGGGTCAAGTCAACCACAGGCAAGTGGATAATGGAAGTAGTAAAAGAAGGTTACGCCATGCAATTCAAGGAGAAACCGCTCAGGAAGAGAGTGGTTATATTACCAGTGTCAAAAAGAAAAAACAAAACACAACAGGTCAGAAAACCCCTGGATGAACTACTAGAAACACAAGCAATAGAGACAGTAACCAAGGAAGAAAGAGGAAAAAGGCATTTACTCAGTCTTCTTTGTGGTCCCCAAAAAGGCAGGAGACCTCAGGCCAGTGCTAAACCTGAAGTTCCTGAATGGTTTGTATGAACAAAAAAGATTAAAAATGGAAACAGTAAGGTCCACCCTGTGGTCAATTAGCAAGGAAAATTCCTCATGTCCAAAGACCTAATGGACATGTATCTACGCATACTGATTTGCCCATCATACATGAAGTATCTGAGGTTTCACATACTAGGCTAGTACTTCTAATATGTGTCACCTTTTGGACTGGCCTCGGCCCAGAGGGTATTTACAAAAGTCTTGGTTGTAGAGGCAGCCAAGTTAAGAGAACAAGGAGTTCACATCATACCATATCTAGATGATTGGTGGATCAAAACAAGGTCTCTGCAAGAATCAATCAAGGACATAGAGAAGGTGATGAAGACACTGACTGATCACTGATGGGTGATCAACACACCCAAGAGTTGCCTGACACTAACACAACACATTGAACACCTGGGGCCAGAGATAGACACCAAGATGAGCATGGTCAGGCAATAGAGGAAGAGAACAGACAACTTGGTGAACCTCATGCAAAAACCGGAGCTGCAGCAATCACCCACAATGTCTCTAGTAGTTCAAGTGTTCAGGTGCATGGCATCATGCATCAACCTGATGCAGTGGGCAAGGTGAAACATTCGGCCCCTACAGTGTTCTTGGTAGCTATATGCTCTGCAAGAAGAATAGAAGAACTAATGCCCCTCTCTTACAAAGAACCATTCACATCCTTCACCCCACTTAGGAAAGTACCATCATTCTTTTTTTTTAAACTTCTTTTTATTGTGGGAATGAGATTGCCATTATACATTACAGAAGTGTTGTTTCATACTACATCAGCTACTGTACATATATGTTGTCATGTAATACATGCAGCATTAGAATAGGATCTTCAATCTATGAAAAAACCTGTACCCATAAGATGAAATAAGAAAATCAGTTTGTAACTTTTGACTATCTAAATGTAGTCAACATTCAACATTCAAATAACTTTTTGCTCAGGTGGCTGACTACATATTTCCCTTGTATCATAGGTTTAGGTGACTGTTTTGCTGGCCCTCTCTTAAGAGCATGACTCTTTTGGGCAATCTTAATGTGGTGTGGGATAACCTTGTTCTTGGTCTTCTCTCTTGCCCCTTTTCTGGATTTCTTTGAGAAGTCCCAATGTTTTCCTTTGCTTCCTTCAATAAGTTCCCCCTATCCCTTCTAGTTCTACCCCTGTAACTATCCTCCTGTTCCAGGGCTGCCACCATTCCTGGTGTTTGTCCTTTGTTAAGCAGAGGGTAATTGTAAATTTCTTTGTCCTTTGTATGTTCTGTTCTCTCGCCACCCAGGATTCAGCATTGGGGGTCCCTCCCAAAGCCAGTTCACTGTTATTTCTTTTAGGGAGGCTAGTGTGAGTATTCTCAGGAGAGCCATCTGTGACATGTCTCTAAAAGTTGGTGTCTTAAACCCTAAGATCATATTCTGAAAAGTGAACAGAAGTGGATTCCCCAGATGCTCTTTAAGTATTTGTGGATCCTGTACTAGATCAAAAGATGTGGCAGTGTGTCCCCCTTCTGCCACATCCCCTCCAACACAAATCAGAATTTCCTGCTTTGAAGTGCTTAGTGATGGAAGGGGTGTGGAAGAATCTTGACAAACACTTCCATCAGAACTCCATCCACCCTGTGGAGGCTGCAGTTCTCCATCCATACAGCCAAGTTGCTTTCCAAGATTCTTGTGGCATAGGGGTTCTGGAATCCTCCTCCCAGGATATCCTGAGTTGCTTCTGTGCCAAGTCCTGGTCCCCCCTTATGAATCTATATGGGTATCCTGTGATAATAGCGAGTAAAGAATGGCAAATAAATAATAGCTAAGAAAGAATAGCTCAACGAATAATAACGACTGTAATTTAATAGCTAACACCAGTAATGGTGACTTTTCCCTCATTATAATTGCGATCATTAAGCTCTAACCTGGATAGCCAGCCACGAATCCCACTACCGACCTACTCACTGCTGAAAGATGAAAGAAGCCCTAGGAAGGTATAGTGGCTAATAGATAAACACCCTTTTCTTTGGGAAGAATAGATGGAGAAAGGAATCCTTACAGTTATGGATGTCCTCACAGCTGGTAGACAGATATTAGACTCCATGGGAAAGCTACAATAGAAGGAAGCAGGTAATGAACCTGGATAGCCAGCCACGAATCAGACTACCAACCTACTCACTGCTGAAAGATGACAACTGAGCAATTAAGCATGGAGCAAGCATCGGGAAAGCTACAGTAACCTGGATAGCCAGCCATGAATCCCACTACCAACCTAGTCACACGACACTTGAGATGGGTACAGTAGCCGAGCAATTTCGGGAAAGATGGATCAGATTAAGAAAAGCATGCTGCAAATACAGAGACCAAAATGAAACAAGATAGCGACTTTACCCAAGCCAAAATCACGAAAAATTTGTTTAAAAAAAAATGCCAATTGCCAGAGATCCTTTATTGAATGCATGTTGCTTGCTTTATTCTGATTGTCACTACTTCGGTCAGGCATGCTAAATCTTATACTGGAAGTTATACGCAAAACCTTTTAAGTAGTCATACATTGATCTCTCACTGTATTGTCGCACAATCTTCTCTATTCTTTCATTTTGGTCTCTGTATTTTCTCTTTGTTCCACCTGGGGCTCTACCAGAAAGTAACTGCTCCAGCTTGATTTCTGTAAGCTGTTGTTCCTCTACTAAGCACTCTATGAGCTTCCATATACTGGGGTGGCATGATCCGAGGCGGGAGTTGAAGCCTCTATGCCACCCCTCGACAGCATTGTTTGAGCGTGAAAGTCCAAGTAGAGTAGCTGCATTACAGTTCCAGTTCTCAACTGGGAACATTGCACGCCTTCTCTTGGAACATCCTTTTGGCCTTCCAAGCCAAGTGTCCTCGAAGTAATCGAGGACTGCTTGTAATACCTCTTCATTGGTAGTGAAGAACTCATTTTCTCTGAGGTCCTCGAATGCACTGACAACATCATCTGGTGGCACAAAAGCCAGCAACAGCAGCATTCGTAGATGTAGCAGAAAGTCTGAGTCGCTACAGTACCTTTTTTAACTTCGTGGCACAGTTGTGTTTTCCGGCAAACGGCTTGGGCAATGTGGAAAAGCAACCGCGGACACGTGCTTGTGAATACAGCATTGAAACCCTTCCATGCCGCTCTTTCATAGTCCATAATAGCTGTAGAGGGGCTGTTATCACCACACAGTGCCTTAATTTGCTTAAAAACGCGCTCATATGCAATAGCTGTGTGTGAGCACATAAGGATGAAAACTCCAGAACGCATTGCATAGATACTGTATTACTGTGTAAATAAAGATGGGCATGATTTAAAGGTACCGTCCAGCATCCAATCTGGACTGTCCTTCAACAATCTAATGTTACCCTCAGTGCCAAAAACAAGAACTCTGTCAGTTTCTGACCCGCTATCATATAGCAAAAATCTTTCACCAGTTCCAAGCACTGAAAACTCATTCGGTATAACAAGGGACTCCACACATGTTGGAGTTACTGGGCCAGCACATTCTTGTTGTCTAATTTGTTGAATGATACACTTCATTAATCTTATTTCAGGCAGGTGACCACTTACAGATTCAGGCACAGTGGCAGTGGATGTCACAAGTACTTGTGACGAGCTCTCTACTGTAGTTCATGCTCTGGCACGAATATCTGCCATAACCTGACGTGCTGCAACATCGCCAGAATCAGGGACATGGTTATGCTGTTTAATAACAGCTGAAACAGTGTCTGCAACTGTGTGAAGCCTGGCCAGACATTGGAATTTATGAGCTTTGACACACCTCCAATATACCTTATTTGATGTTTCTTTATCCATGCGATATAAGTAGCCTTCATGAAGAACAAGCAGCTTACCCTTTTGACTGGTAATAAATTGCACTGACATCTCATGATTGAATTGATCTAATCCAGGATGAAAACTGGCACAAGAAAGAGCAATGCAAGGTAAGGGCCCATTGCTGCAACAGAACTTATACACTGGAGAGGACTCTGGGTTGACTGTGGTCTGGTTTCCTGGCAACAGTTGCTATGCGGAAACAGGAAGTGAATGATAGTGAATGGTCCCCTTAATGGTTAGTGCAAGAGAAATCCAGAGGATACAGCAGCAGAACACTATTTGCTATAATTGCTCTTGAGGTATTTTGACATTTGCTATACTTTCAGTCGCTATATTGAGTATCACTATTGTGTGCTCACTATTTTTGAAATCACAATTTTTTTTTCACAATTTTGACATAAAACCCTCTAATTGCACCTGCTATTAGCTTACCTCTACCTTTTAATCTAACCACCCACTATATAAACATCTCCGGGGGGACAGTTTCCTATCTATTTTAGGAATCAACTTGTTGGAGATTAGGTAGTGTCTCACCTGGAGATATCTATTGAAATTATTTCTGTGTAGTGTGTATTTTCTTTGGAGCTCTGGGAAGGAGAGTGTATTACTATTTGCAAAGAAAGACCTGAACAGCGTGAGAGACTGATGATTCCAGGCTAAATACCCTGGGTCTGTCCTAGCCAACAGAAAGTTGACATCTCCCACTATTGTGGTCAAAGGGCTTATGTCTGTTTATGTCCCTGTAAGCCTCTGGGCCTTGTTCCACATTCTGAGGGTGTGTTTGGACTATGTTTGACCCATGGGTTGGTCAGATCTTTTCAGATTTGTGATGACAGTTGGGTATGTGGAATTTCAAACAGGGGGATGCCTATTGTCTGTACTGCCACCATCCCATGACCGCCCTCTGCTTCACCCAAGTTACTAGTGGGGTAATTTGGGCTGCCAGGTACTATGCTTTTAGATCAGGTAGAGTCAGCCCCATGATCTCCCTGGGTTGTGACAGGATCTTCTGTAGCACTCGTCTCCATCCCCTACCCCAGATAAATGTTAGGAGGATCCTATTTATCTGTTTCCAAAAGCTCTCTGGGATACTAATGGGGAAGGTCTGGAAGAGAAATAGAAATCTGGGTAGAATATTCATTTTTATTAAGCCAGTTCTGCTCCTCAGCGAGAGGGGCATCACGCACCATCATTCTTAGCAAAAATGAATCCACCATTCCGCATAAATGAAACTATAGAACTGCCAACATTCTGCACAGAACACACAGGAACAAGAGAGGTAGCCCTACATACCCAGATGTGAGAAGGGTGCTGGGGATTTATATCGACAGGACAAGGCCATTTAGGTGAACAGAGAAACTATTTGTAATTGCACAAGGCCACAGACAGGGCTTGGCAGTGACAAAAGGGACTATTGGCTCATAGCTAAAGAGGACAATACAGAAGGCATATAAGAACCAAAACAGGACCCAACCAAAAGGGGTCACAGCCCATTACACTAGTGGGGTATCTACTTCATGGACAGAAAGGAACTGCGTGATTGCACAAGAAATATGCACAGCTGCAACCTGGTTGTCAACCCACACCTTTGCAAGACATTATAGACTGGGTGCTACAGACCCTGACAAGGCAGTCTTCAGGACTAAAGTACTAATGACAGCAACTTTGGACAATCATGGATCTTATAGCTCCACCCCACCCAACTGATAGGGATACTGCTTTTTACATACCCAATATGTAAGAGGTAGAGTGCAAAGATATACAGGCAACACAATGGTAGTTTACTCACCTAGAAAAGGTGACTCTGTGCCTGTATATCCATGGCATGCCAGATCCACCCATAAAGAGAATAGATCCAGCGCCAGCAAAATCAAATAATGTGAATAACACAACAGCCTTGAAAATGCATTCTCGAATTGTTCTCGTTATGCACAGGTAGAGTAAATTGCAGTGGAATGTTAATAAAATAAGAAGTTATGATCAAGATATGGTCTACTGTCAGAGTCTGAGCATACCTCATTCTAGATCTATCTATAGCTTAGAAAGTATCCAATTGCAGACAATGGGTACCCAGGGGGCTTAGGTAGAATGGATCAAAATTTGATACTAGGTCACTTGTGCATCTCGTAGCCTAGCAGGTGAACATAACCTGAGATGTAAGTGGTTGAGTGCCATGGATATACAGGCACAGAATCATCTTTACCAGGTGAATAAACTACCATTACATTAGGTCCAATAAGATTAACCCATTGATAAAATGACTTTTAGTACAATAAAGGAGGAACTGACTAAACACATAAATAGAAAACATAACATAACGGATTCAGAGGACTGTAAAAGATATCACAGTAGACTCACAATCTCCCCCTCCACCATGACCTGAGTCTTCAAACCAAGTCATGGGAATATGACAAACCACTAGCACTCCTGTTGTATGGGCAAATTTAGAAAAACACCAGTGAAGGACCCCTGATAGTTTACTAGATTTCTTCATCACAGGAAACCAGTTTGGCAGACTGCTTAAACATATCATAAGAGAAATCTGGGAATATTTACACAAACCATGAACATGTTACCAAGCAATGAAAAGTCAGCAAAAACTGCAAATAGTTGAGCTTTTAGATTTAAGACTTACCTGTACTATTAAACAACAGTTGAAAGCTAAGACAATCACCACTTTGCAAACAGGAAGAAAAGCCAGATGTCTCACCGAGTTAAGTGCTTAACTATACAGCACTGAAGATGAATGGGAAAAAAAGGCCAAATAGTAACTTTTAAAAGCAGACTTCTCAGATACTAATATCATCTCAGAGGATAGGTTTGTCTAAGCAGTTAAGAGGCAACACTACAGCCAGCAACCCCAGCACCCCCCCCAAAGAAAACAATACAACTTCAGAGTATATTATGGCTCTTTAACATACATTGCAGTTTGTTAACTTCTTACAGAAGATTAACAAAGCCCCTTTATAAGCAAATAGAACAAAAGGCAAATCTCAATTTATGTGTGCCTCAGAAAAAAAAGCACATGTAAATTTGTTGACCAAGCAGTCAAAACACAGTGCCTTAATGCATTCAGAAATAAAGTCTATCCTCTCTTCATTCAATTCACGTTAGGCAATGATGCAGCAGTGATGCACAGACAATATCCAAAGAAAGAACTACATTGGCTTACATAAAAGAAATTAACAAATGGAAAATAATTTTACTGTTGAAAAAAAGTTTTAATATCCATTACTCAGGCAGTTACTGTTCCCCTCGCACCCTCCCCCCCCCCACCCATCAACATCCTCAAAGAACAGATAAGTTTAGGAAAGCTGCTGGAAAAACAGTAGCATTTGTAGGACTATGTAGAATGATTCTTTGATGCACTTTGAATGCAGCCCACAAGACAACCACCTACCTGCAATAATTGATTAATCCTGCTAACAAGTGTTAACTCACTGATGCCTGGATACACCTGTAGGTGGTGTCTGAAAGCATAGTCATTAAGGATAATAACTACTGTAGACATACTCAGCTGGCTTTCACTGAGGCCTGGAAACGTCTGAGGAAGTCAGCAGTGTTTACCTAAATATTAAAAACAAACCAAATTGCTTAGAATTGATTGCATGGCACCGTTAGGCAATTTTGCGCTGAACAACTTTGTTACTGACACTTTGTGTCTGTCATGTATACTTTAGGAGTTATTCACATTTGTTTATGATACTGTGTGCATGGCTGACATTTGTCTCTCAAGCCTCACCTAAGCATCTTGAATAAATCAGGAAAAAAAACAGTTTTGGAGTATTTGAGCTAGTATTAAATAAAAACCAAATTGATTACAATTGATTGCAAAGCACCATTAGAAAGGTGATTTTGTGCTGAACAACTTTGCTGCTGATACGTTGTGTCTATCACATGTACTTTAGGAGTTATTCGCATTTGTTTGTGGCATGCTGATTATGGCTTGATTTTGCTTAGAAAGGCCCAGGATGCAGTATTAAGCAAGCAATAATAGCCTCAAGGGTGGGTGATATTGGACTATACCTGCCTGCCTGCCCAGGTGCATAATGAGGCCTGACGCTGCAGGCAGAGGGCCTTATAGCCCCATGGAAGTGTGGGTACATCCCAATACAAACTACCCTGGAGGGTATTATTGCACTTAGAAAATGGGTATAGGTAACATATTTAAAAAAATGATAAAATAACAATCAAGAAATTGAGAAAAAGATTATATTTAAGTTAGTTTTATTCCTTTCTGATAAAGTGTCCCTCTCTTGGGATACAGTATTTGATAGTAGAGGGCACAATTGTATATGTCTTTTTTTCTCCATCTCTTAAAATGTACTATTGTCATTTATTGGTGCTTTCTCATGGTGCCCTCCCTCCTCCAGGGCTTGTCCTGGTGTCTCTCCATCTGGAATAGAGCATCACTGTAATTGCTGATACATGCTGTAGAAGAGGACTGGAGAAAGTCGCAGTGTGCACAGTTTTCTTTTTAAAACTAAGATGAAGCTGGCAATAGGGAGCTATATAAAACATGATTTAATTAAAATATGAAAAGGAACAGACCTGCCATTATATTTTTCCTCTGTTACAGTTCTGGCAGCTCATTGTATCAGAGTGGGGGAATGACGTATGTAAGAGGGCAATGGTAGTTTACTGGTTTTTATGTCCCAGAGACGGAGACACAATGGCAGCACAAACGGAACTGGGCGGTGAGCTGGAGGAGAAGGCCATAAATATGAGCAATATGAGGACTGGAAATGGTATAAGTTTATTTTATATTGTTTTATTGAGGAAAAGTTAGGATTAAGGGTGCTGTTTGCATAAAGTGACACAGATGGGGGCTTTTGGTTTTTTACTTGCCGCTGCTCCGAATGTGGTTTCCTCACCATCTCTTAGCATTCTTTTAAAACCTTTGGCAGTCACAAGCTTGAAATTTACTAGTGATTTTTTTACTGTATCTAGTTGGCATTTTAAATCTCCCACAGCTTGCTGACTGGTGCCCTTCACGGGTGTGTAATCCAGAGCATTGTGTGCCACTGTCTCTTGTAAGCGAGACAAAAAAAATGGTGGACATTTGAAAATAAAATGAGGGGTTGTACCCAATTAGAGACCAGACTGGGCACCAGAATTCTGGTGATGGGGCTGGCTGGTAGGGTATTTTTAGTAGCCGGGCATCTGTTGTCTGATAGATGCCCAGCTAGAGAAGTCTGTCAGTTAATGAGAAGCCTCAAATACTTTTACCCATTTTCTAAGAGTATACAGGCCACAAGTTGTAGAATTCTCAAAGAGCTCCTGAGGTGTCAATGAGCTAAGGCACTGGCAGGCCAAGAATTAGTATAGTAATATGGAGATACCAGAATAGCAAATTAGCTTAGGGCAACAGAGTTTTCTTCTGGTTTCAGTATCTTGGGCACCAGTAGCAGAAATCTGGGTCTTAGAGGGACAATTGCTATGTTTGGTAGTCCACTTTAAGGACTCATACTTACTGACTTAAACTAGAATGAGAATGCCTTCACTGTTTTTCCTACTTTTCCTTATCTTCTTGCTTTTTCCTACTTTTACCTACTTCTCCACCTTAGGGTAGTCCATATCATTGGGAATAACCAGGTGGGAGGTATTCAAATGGGCAGACTAGGTAGGCCAAGTGGTCCTTATCTGCCATCAGATTCTATGTTTCTATGTTAAAGTGAATGCAGAAGCAGACAGGTTAGCAAAGGAGGCTTGCTATAAAGAACTGATAACCTCCGGGGCTTGTCACATCTTTACCACTCACCACCATGCCAAAATTCTAGCTAGCCAGAAGGACAATAGCATGATGCAGCTGATCCCCCTTCCTGAGGACCCCATATCAGAAGGATGACCACCTCTGGAACCTTCAAAGCCATCTACAACAGCCAGCCCCAGGATCATCTCCTCCACCTGGGTCGGAACCATTCCAGAAAGGGACACCTGCTGTGGTCTGAGATAACTGCATCTGGAAGAACACAGAAAAAAGGATTCCTGCCACTAACATGGAGGTGGTGGTCTTAATCCAACAAGCCCATCTAGGTGCAGGGGGCTTACATGGTTTGGCTGACAACACAGTAACCTTATTAGACAACTAGCCCACAAAAAACAAACATATCCAAACCTATTTGCACCATTGCATTCCTTGTATCTGCAACAATTCAAGTAGAATGCAGAGGGAAGAAACACAGCTGCATTCCTTGTATCTGCAATAATCCAAGTAGAATATAGAGGGGAGAAACACAGCTACATGTCCCTGCCTCTAGAGTTTGGCACAGATTATATATGGACTTTATAGAACCATTACCAACTGCCAAGGCAGGCGTTAAATACACTTTTTTTGTTACATCTATTTTTATGTCCCTGCTGTGGTACAATCGGCAGGGGTATCCAGTTGCCAGCTCCCCTGCATGAAAGGCAGCAGGCTCACTCCCATGATGGGGGGTCCAGTACAGCCACTCCCTGACCTACTGGTAGGCCTCCCTATGCCTTCCCATGCCGGGCCAAGACCAGACACCCCCCAGTGTGATTCCATGACAGACCTCCAGGTGCTATGAGCATGGCTATCAAGCTGTTCACTTATGCCAGCCTTTTTCTTCCATTATTGTCCCTTTGGAGTGCAGATGTGCAATGATGTCAGAGGCACAATGTGCCAATGTCTGCCGCACTCCACCTCCAAGTGCACCAGCTCTGATAGTGCCCCCAGTCATCACCAGAGGCCACTACAGAGTGGTGGAATCCCTCAGCCCTCCCTAGGGATAGGAGAGTTGTCCCTCAGATGCTCAATCCCATCCCTCCTCTGATGACCCCTGATGACCCAAGCACATTTCTGAACCCGGGTCACCAGTGTGGCACTAGGTGTGGCATCCAGCACCTCAACCCTCAGAGCCACCGGGCCGGCCCTGTCTTTAAATACACTTTGACTGTAGTAGACCAACTTTCTGGCTGCCCTTTTATTTTTCCCTTGAAAGGCAATTCAGCCACCACTGTTATTAACTACTGTTTAAAGACACATCCCAGACAATGGGATATCCTGCATAACTGAAACTGACAGAGGCAGACATTTTGCACATGATATTGTTAAGGGTATTTGGGAAGCCTCAGTGGCAAAACAGTGGCAAAACAGCTGCTGCATGTTCCATATCACCCAAAGAGTTCAGGGAAGGTTGAGAGACTGAACCAATCCATTAAAATAGCTCTAACAAAAGCCTGCAATCCAGAGGCAAAAAATGGAATTATTTCACACTTTGTTTTTAATGGGACTACAAAATCAAGTACACTCAGCAACCAACTTTACATCATTTGAATTATTTTATGGCAGAAAGATGAACACTTCACAGTCATTAGGTTTTGCTTCTCTTTCAGCTTCAGCAGCAATTGACACTTTGCTTAAAGACATTGAAACTGCAAGAGAAATTGGACTTGGTAACTACCAGTTGCATCAACGGAACACAGACAGATCTAAATGGACACAAAAAATGGGCAATCTGGTGGTCTGGAAAACTCATTTTAAAAAGAAAAAGCCCCTTCAACTGAGTTACCATCCAGCTACATCAATTATAAAGATTGCAAATGCAAAGACCGCAGTAATATTGCATAAAGGTCGTGAAAAAACAGTTTCTACTACACAGTTGAAATCAGTGCCAGAATGTTTTATTTATTTATTGAATAGAATCAGAATTACAATCCTTTGAGTCATAGACTTTTTGCAAAGGCTTCACGTCAGTTAAAAAAATAAAAATACAAAGGAAACAAAAAGTACACATACATAGCTAATATCAGATGATACATAGTCATACAGCCCAGGATTATACGCATTGGAGGGTTACATCAACAGGGAGCTTAATGAAAGTCCCGGGCCAGAGTTAAGACAAGATACAGTTCTGGAGGGTCTTGAAAGGACCCAGAGTCATATGATCTAAACAGTGAAATTGGGGAACCTGGGAGAGACATAGGTGAGAGACAAATGAGAAAACTATCTTTTATCTGCAAGATTCTTACTGTGTTAGAGCAAGTACCTGATTACAGTATAGCTCCGGCTGATGTTCTGAGAAGGGGTTGGAGATCCTTAAAGGAGGTGGGAGTTTATTTAATGTTAAATGTTTCTTATAGGGATGGGTGGACCAGCTCTGCCATACTTCCAAATCTCCCCAGACTTGGCTGAATTGACTCTGACTGGGGATACTGAGCCTTTCATGACTTGACCTGAGTTGCTGAGTTAGCCCCATTTGGAAGTGCAGCCCAGTCCGGAAATAACACTCTCACCACCAGTACTGCATGCAAGTAACTAAACAGGGTCTGGGCAGGGTACAGAAATAAAGAAGTTTTCCTTTTTCTTATCTCTAACAAATACTCCCAAGTCTCTGAACCATCACATGACCAGCAAAGGCAAACTCCCATAATACTAGGGCACTGAACTGAGACAATCAACAAGGATCTTTGTTCTGTGATTGACTCATGTTCTAGCCAATCCTCCTGTGTGTCAGCCACCACAGGGCATCCTGTAGGAAACAGTGTATCAAGCTAATTTGGGGCTTTACACTGAACGGAGACAGTTTTGTGTGTGTTTGTGTGTGTGTGTGTGTGTGTGTGTGTGCATGTGTGTGCATGTGTGTGTGTGTGTGTGTGTGTGCGCATGTGCAGAGAGATTCCGAAACCAAAACAAATTAAACTAAAAAATGTTTTCTTTCCTTAGTCAGAAATAGAGAGAGACAGAGACAGACTGAGAGAGAGAGAGATGAAGATTAGAAAGATAAACAAATTCAACAGCAGATAACAGCAAAGTGCAGAGATGCAGTCATTGCAGCAGAGTACTACACAGTAAAAAAATATGAACAAGTTGCCTTTTTGTTAGGGAGAGAGAGAGTAGTGAGAGAGACCAGTGAATTCAAAAGCAGACCAGAGAAGAGTACAGAGTAGCCGACAACAGCAGAGTGCAGAGATTGCAGACTCCACAGTAAAAAATAAAAATGAAACAACTGCGTTTCTAATCAGTCAGAAAGAGAGGAGAGTAGAGTGAGAGAGAGAGAGAGAGAGAGAGAGAGAGAGCAGCAAATTCAACAGCAGACAACAGCAGAGTGCAGACATTTTCTTAGTTTTAGAAAAAGTACAGGAAACAGGAAAGGGATTTGGGTACCAGAAAATGCATGACCTTAAATCTGCAGGGCCATTATGGCAGGCGGAGTTCTTATGAAATCATCCAGCAACAACAATAGAAATATAGTAGGTTAGGTAGTTTCAGTCTGTTGTTCTTGCAAAATCAACAAAATATTAAAACACAAAAAAGTTAATGTACAACATCCAACAACTTAAAAATTATTTTTCTTTTATAAAAATATATTTAAAAAAATATTAAGAAGGGGAGCAGAGTCAGACAGCACATAAGGGCTCTGTCTGAAGGTCATAGTGCCTCATTACTTTTGAGGGGGGCTTATAATGCCTTATGGATTTTGAAGGGGGTGTCACACACATCTCAGACTATGTCTTGCCCATCTGTCTCTGTGCCTGAACTACTACTAGGTCATATTCATTGTTCTCTGAGCTGGAGTCAAAATAAATGATTTCTTTTCACTCCAGCTACCCTACTGATGAAAATAATTTATTTGCAATTTATACCCATTGGCATTATTTTTTTATATGTCCAGAAGTTTACTCTAGAGGTCAGAGTAATAAGCTGTGAATAAGTTTGATATGTCTAGCAGATCTGGATTTGATCTCACAACCTTCACTCACGTATTGTTTGACTCTAAGCAAGTCACTTAACCTCCCCAGTGCTCCCAGGTTGCTCCTGAAAATGGGCCCTTCTGGCTAGTTGGTCTTACCCAGTTACCAAAGGAAAAAATATACATATATATATATATATATATATATAATCAATAAACCATGGCAGGCCATGGGGTTATGGGGAATTAATGCACACACTGGATGCTTTGTGAGGTATGAGTCTGCAGGACCACTGCTTTCACAGCACCTAGGAAGTGCATTAATTCCCCATAATCCCATGCCCTATTGTGGGTTATTGTGCTTATAAAATGGGTTATTCCATTAAAGAAAAAAAATAAGGAAAAGTTTTTTTTTCTTTAAATATGAGAAATGTTTGTGTATCCTGCCAAATACACAAGTAGTTCACATAAATATAGAACCACTTTATTGCTTTAATAATAACAGTTCCTTTAGAATGTATGTAATAATAAACTTATCTGTGATGTTTGTTATACATAAATGCATTTTAAACACTTTTTTTGGCAGCTACTCTCTTGTTCTCACCCTTTCTCTCTCCTTGCCAACACAGACTGATCTCCTATTAGATAGTTGCCATGCCCTCTCTTTTTCAGGCCCTCACGTCCCAAGATTTGCTACCAGTCTCAGTGTATCAGAGGCAGATAGAAGGTTCCAAAGTAAGTAGCACTCCAATAAATTAACATGTGAGAACTCAATTTGATATATAAATCCATTTTTTAATAAAGAATCTGAGTCCAAAGTAATAACACCAAAAAGCAACAGCCTCAGTGCTTCACCCAAAGGGCTTCATCAGTAGGTGGAGACTATTACTAACAGTTCACATTTTAAAACCTGTTATTATTACATCATTACTTGAAAGATTGAATCAAATGCACTATATCAAAGCATACTTTCCTATACCAAATAAGAACATTTAAAGCAATCATCATTGCATCATGTTAGGAAGTTGTTTCTTATAGCCTCTCAGTACATTATAAGCAAATGAAAAGCCAACAAATTCAAAAAAACATTTTTGAAAGAAGAAAATTAATAAAATACAACCATGAAAAACTGAAAAGATTTCCCAATCAAGTATTAAGCATTTGCAAAATTCAGTTTTGGGTCAATGTCTTGTGCTAAGAAAGTTATGATCACCTACTATAATCATGACCTACAGATTCCTGGTGATCCACATAGGTTCAGCCTCTGACATCCAATGCAAACTTACAAGATCCAGAGCAAAGTAAAGGTGGAACCTAAAACAAAAGACAGCAAGAAGTCAGGCTTCATAATAACTATTTCATTAGTAACATTCCGTTTTTAGCAATATTGATTTATACAAAAGAATCACAAATGAACATGTGATCATCTATCAGAGCATGAATATAAGAGAAAAAGGATAGATGGGGAAGATGACATTTTCATTTAGCTAATATGTTATATCAACAGATAAGGAAGACAGTTACTGTACATGTAGTCTACCACATAAAAACTGTGAAATGGGGGGGGGAGTGGAAATGAAAGGAAAAGAAAAGAAAAAAGGGTTATTGAAAACACCAGCAATACAGGTCGTAATGCATAGAATGTGCTATCTATCCCTCAAAAGGGTTTTAAATCCCCACATTCATTGTGTCCAAATGGACTCATAGTTTGCAGCTTATAGATCCAAAAGCCTTCTCTCTTGAGCAGTAAACTGGTTCTTTCTCATCCCCTCCTTGGAGGTGTTACCATTTTGATTGCCATGAATTTCAGACAGGAAGGGTCACTATTATGTGACACCAGGAAATGGTGCCCCACTGGTGTGTCTAATCTCTCATTTACTATGGAGCATAGGTCCCAGATTCACTTTACTTTGCATCTTGTAAGTTTGCATTGGATGTCAGAGGCTGAGTCTATGTGGATCCCTAGGAATCTATAGGCCATGATTGTTGTAGGTGATCACAACTTTCTTAACACAAGACATTGAGATAAAAATGAATTTTGAAAATGAACAATGCTTGATTGGTAAACCTTTCTGGTTTTGTTATGGTTGTATTTCATTAATTTTCTTTTTTCAAAAATGTTGTTTGAATTTGTTGGCTTTTCATTTGCTTATAATGTACTGGGAGGCTATATGAAACTACTTCCTAACATAATGCAATGCTGATTGCTTTAAATGTTCTTATTTGGTATAGAAAATTATGATTTAATATAGTGCATGTGATTCAATGTTTCAAGTAATGATGTAATAATGATAGGTTCTAAAAAGTGAACTGTTAGTAATTGTCTCCACCTCCTGATGGAACCCTTTTGGGTGAAGTGCTGAGGTGCTGTTGCTTTTTGGTGCTATGATTACATTTGACTTGGATTCTATTTTAAAAAGTGGATTCATGTGTCTAGTTGAGTCCTCACATGTTCATTTGTTGGAGTGCTCCGTACTTTGGAACTTGTCGTGTGAGTTGAGGCTAGCCAATCCCATAGGAGCACCATCCAACTTTTCCCTGGTGCAACTGTGTTTCTGGATCAGGCAGAGAGAAAGTGTTGGCATCATAGAAACATAGAAACATAGATTTTAATGGCAGATAAGGACCGCTTGGCCCACCCAGTCTGCCCATTTCCCTACCTAATGGATAAGCTGCAGATCCTAGTTAACCAGCAGCCTAATTCTTTCTATCCCAACCCCCTAGAATTGCCTTATGACTGTCCCATGCATACTTGAATTCCACCACTGTTTTTGACTCATCAATGCTCCTTGACAGGCTTGCTTGCAAGGCTCTGTTTTCACTATGCTGCTGCTACATCAACAGTATTTCACTCAGGCTGCATCTCCCCAGCACTTCCTGCTCTGTGATTGACCGAATGGTTGAGGGAGGAAGCAGGCAAAGCCATGCTCAGTGCACAGATATACATTTCTAGCTTGCTTTTGCAAGACAGAATGACACAGAAAAACAAGTTGGAGCTCAGGAAGAAGAGCTGGGGGATAGTGTGTAGATTAACATTACTGTGCATTGCCATTTACTTTCCAGATTCTTAAAATTCCCTCTGTATGGACAGATATTGTTTCTCAGTCACTACAGACATAGCTTGGACTTATTTCAGCTGTCTGTCTGTCTGTTGACTAAATAGGATGCTGTTTTACAAATCACATTTTCAGTTTCTGCAAACCCATTTTCTAAATATAAAACATAGACTTATTATATAAATTGCAGTGCAAAATTAAACTTGCACACTAGTATATCATTTTTTCATTATAGAGTCCATAACAACTTAAAAAGTAAAATAAAACTCAATTGTTTTTATAGCATAACAAAATTATATATATATATACTGTATATATATATATATATATATATATATATATATATATATATATGATAAGTCTTGTGAAGTATAATACATATCTCTTTGAATTCTGAAAATATTATGTATTCTATATCTGTAGAAATGTACATATATCTGAAATCTGTTTTGGATTTTGTCAGTCTTCTGCAGTTTTGGTACTGCTGTATCAGTCAGTCCATAAGGGATATACCAGACTTGTCTCCCTTTAGGTAAAGACCTCTACACAACCTCCCGAGTTCCTTGTTCTAGAAATTCATGACGGAAATAACCTGGCTTAGAGTAGCATTCTCTTTACTAATCTGTTGTGTTGCTTCCTCAACGGTTGTCAACAGCAATGTAAGATGCTCCATGATGCCCCGATAGAATGGATTCAGCACAATGCCATCTGCTACTTTGTGCCTATTGATATATTCATGGACTGCCTTCTCTTGTGTGAGAAGTCTCTCACACTTCTAAAATTTGTAGTTCCATCTTGTCGTAACATCTTGTTTTTGTTGTTATATTGTCACACTGTTTTTTTCTGGAGGTCAACCAAGATACCACATGATTTTAAGGAGTGACTAAAATGGCCATGTATTTTTTTTTCACAGCTCCCACTAGTGTTACAATACTGTTGTCAATAGATAGGAAAGCCCGTACTAACAGATTTAATAAATGTGCAAAGCACAGAATGTAAAACAATCACGTTTCAATGGACTATCCAGTATAAAGTCCCAGGAGCTCTAACCACTCAGAAATGTTGTCACACAACTCTTCCAAAATATTGTCAGCAGTGTGATGCTTACCAAACATGCTAACGCAAACAACTGCCATTTTTTGTCTTCCTTCTTATACACTGCTGCTTGCGGTGGTGTTTAAAGATGATTTTGAAACCCATTGTGCTGTGATGCACATGTAATTAGAGGTTTGAGAACTCATCCACATGTCTGTGGCCAGGTGCACAGCACCTCATTCACTCTCTTTATGAAACAATTTTATTTTACTTTGCATACATTTGTAGTTGTACATTTTGGAAACAGTGATAGTTGCAAGCAATTTATGGCTTGGTATGTTGTAAGTTACGTGGAGCAAAATATTTTAAAATGGCTCTAAAACCTTCATTCTCCAGCATAGAAAATGGTTGCAGGTCATTAGGAATACATTCAGCTATTAACTGATTAATTTTGAATACGCTTGATTGATGTGATGTACTATAGGCATAAATTCAGCTATTAACTGATTCATTTTTAATGTTACTTGATGTTAGCTACTGTAGGCAGGTTTTTGTTCATGCATCACAGTAATGGGCTGCTGTTTAATTCATTCAGGGGGCAAAACCATAGGATTGCAATGGCAAAGCTATAGCTTGTCCAAATACTTTTGTCAATGAAGTTGAACTTGTTTTTTTTCTGCACTGTCTGTTGGTCTCTTCTCCATCACTGTTGTCTGTAGGATTATTTTTATCATAGATATTTTCCCTTGCTCAGGACTGCTTCCAGTCAAATGGTTGGATATGCTCTTTACAAATGCCTCTTTAGTAATGTTGTCCCAAACTGGCCCCTTCCTTTCCACCTGCTAACTTCCTGATGACAAAAGGTGCAGACACCAAAACATTCATTTTTGGGACTTACTGTATCTGAAAATAGTTCCACACAACTGAGTTGGATTGTTTTGCATTATACCAAGAACTACAGCAATGTTGGTGGCTGGTGTTTCTGACCCTGATTTATACACACTGTGGCTGTCTCTAGAAGAGCTATTATGATTACTATTCATTTTGTTTCCCACTACTGGCTATAGTTAGTGGTGGTGCTTGTGGCATGTGTTTTGGTTTTTTTGGTTTTGGGTTTAGGAACCCAGGTGGCATCCTCTACCTCATCAGTATCACATTCTGATTTATCACCTATGGAAGAGCAAAACTGTAATACATCACAATTGTGATCTTGTTCTTGTACGTTTACAACATCTTCATCAAAAGCACTGCTTTCTGTTGATGGAGCCAGATATGCATGAGTGGCATATCATGGAGTGCCATGCCTAGTGATACTAGACAGAGCTTTTTCTTTAATGATTGACTTTGTAGGTCTAACTGTTTTTGTTACCTGTTTTTGTGTTTATTCTAATGTTTCTGGCAATGCAGACAGTGCTGCACTACTTTGAGCAAGGGACTCACCAACATTCTTTTCTTTTTCTGGTTATGTTGCTTCATTTTTATCAGTTGTATTAATTATATCTGCAGCAGTGAATTTCTCTGTTTTTCTGAATTTCTTTTTTGGAAATATTTTTATTGTTACGTGTACAAATCTCAGCCATACTGTTGGTGTTGGCCACATGTTCCATAACAGAGTCTGATTCTGAAACCATTTGTATGGTGTCCAGCTTAAATACTTAATTAGTAGTATTAGTTTGGATGCAGAAATGGGCAGCACAGCATCTGAGACATGACACCTCCCTGTCAAAATAAGTGAAGCACTGTCACCTAGTAGTAGTTCAGTCACAGGGATGGGCAACACAGAGTCTAAGATGTGACACCCTCCTTCAAAAATGTAGTACTGCAATGTGACCTAGTAGTAATACAGACACAGAGATGAGCAACACAGAGTCTGAGATGTGGGTGACACCCCTTCAAAATGTGTACGGTACTCTGGCTGACACACAGGATTGGCAAGAACAACAGTCAATCATACAAAAGAGACCCTCATTGGTTGGCTCCTTTCAGTGCACCAGTATCATTAGTGTTGCATGTCATACAGTTTGTCGGTCATTATGAGGATCCAGGTAATATTCGGTAAGAGACTAGAAAAAAAACAATGGTTGTCTATTTTTGTATTTTTTGGTACCTTGCCCAGACCTCCTTGTTCAGTGGCTCACCATTGTCGTACTGGTGGATGTCATAAATTTATTTTTTTATTGCTGTTGGTTGCTTGCTGACCAAATGACATGAAAATACAGATACATGTTTTTTAAGTTTTTTTATTACAGTGGGATCTACGAGAATAATACTGCTGCATTTCTTATACTCAGATAGACTAAAATAGGTCTAAAATTCATCAGAGTAAATCAGAAAATCTTGGAAATAAATCGGAGTCAGAATCAGAACCAGGTAACAGTTGACCTATGGTATGCCCCCCGACAGTGACACCAACATTGCGACCTACTAACCTGTCAACAGAATTGACAGGTTGCCAACAGGTCACTGTGTTGGTGTGCATGACACAGGGGCACATTGTCTCCCAGTCCTGCACCCCCTCCCTGAATCAACTTTGACTGGAGTTGATAATCCTAAATATGGGGGGTGCGAGGGGCAGAGCCTTCCACATGGGGAGTTTGGGAAGCGAAGCCTCCTGATGAAAAAAAAAGGACTGAGAGACAAATGGGATTTCTGTAGACTGCTACTTACGGTTGACATAAATCCTGTTGATGAGATGCTGGTCGACAAAAGTGTTTTCTAATCTGCATCATAGTGACCCAACCAACCCATCCCTAGTTTCTTACTGTTTTACAGTTTTTTATTCTTGCTATTGTGCTTTTGTTGATCTTTATAGTGATTTGTGTGATTAAGATCTATTTGTATACATCTTATACTGAAAGATGGGAGACACCTATTATGGGCAATGTTACACACCTGAGGGAGCACTCAGGCAGTGCAACTAATGTTACTACAGAATTGCCCCCAAATCCTGAAATCAGAACTCTTTGTTGCATCCAAACCTCTGTATGATGCAGCATGAGGATTGTCTATGTCCAGCTACCTTACCCAGTATATTACATTGGGAAAATCCTAGTGATGCCTGCAAAAGTGGAGGTACACCCTGTGAAGTTATAAGCAAATGGTGGGGTATTCTACATACAGTACACCTCCAGATTAGGGGCTTAGGGTCAAACAAAGGGGCCCTTAATGCATACCATAACAGAGGACATTAATAATCTTCTTTACACCTACTTCATAAGTGTGCCTAATTTTGATTTTGCCTTTAACTACCCTAATTTTGATGAGTCACATCAGCAGCACTTACGCTTTGACACTTTTGGTTTATGCTCTGTTATTGACCTACAAAATACATATAGCCTAAAACATACAGCAGAGGTGTACTGTACATTCCAGAGCATCCTATAGAACCTGCTATCAGAATAAACAATAGCATTTTTAATACTGAATAGTTTATTTTGGCTTGCCCAGTCTGTACAGCTTCAGGAATCCTGCTAGAAATTCATATACAAATGTTCAATCTGCTATTCATAGAAACATAGAAGTTGATGGCAAATAAGGACCACAAGGCCCATCCAGTCTGAACCATTTTTACTACCTTATGAATGGGCCGTAGGCCTTTATTCTGTCAATGGCCCAAGTATTCATACTCATCTGTAGTACTCCCTTATGCTTATCCCATGCCTGTTTGAAACCATGCACTGTATTCATATCCACCACTTCCTGAGGTAGGCTGTTCCATGCATCCACCACCCTTTCTGTGAAAAATAACATCCTCACATTACCCCTTAATCGGTCTCCCTCTAATCTCATGCTGTGTCCTCTTGTCCATCTCTTTTTCTTATATTGAAACATGTTAGACTCTTTCACCTTGTGAATGCTCCTAGGATACCTGAATGTTTTGTATCATATCTTCCATCTCCCTCCTTTTCTCCAGGGTATACATATTGAGCTTTGTTAATCTGTCCTCATATGTTTTCTGGTGCAGTCTCTTCACCATTTTGGTTGCCCTTCTCTGGACTGCCTCCATTTTGTTAATGTCCCTGTGCAAGTGCGACCTCCAGTACTACACACAGTAGTCCAGATGTGGCCTAACCAGTGTCTTGTAAAGAAGGATTATTACCTCCCTCTTATGACTTGTGATACCCCTACTAATACACACCAACATCCCTCTAGCCTTACCTACTGCTTTAGTGGTCTGCATGGATGATTTCAGGTCATCAGTGATGATGATGCCCAAGTCTGTCTCTTCCCTTGTGATTGCCAGCAACTCTCCTCTCAACTTATAGGTAGCTTCACAATTTCTATTCCCTAGGTGCATGATCTTGCACTTCTTTGCATTAAACCACAGTTGCCACTCTTCAGTTTTTCCAGATCTCTTCTCATTCTTCCCACCCCATCTGGATCATCTGCTCTGTTGCAGATCTCGGTGTCATCTGCAAACAGGCAAACCTTACCCTCCAGTCCATCTGCACTGTCACTGATGAAGATATTGAAGAGGACTGGCCCCAGGACTGATCCCTGAGGCACCCCACTTATGACTTGCATCCCTTTTGACTGTATACTGTTTACCACCACTCTGTTTTGTGCCTGCCAACTAGTTTGCCACCCAGTTGATCAACTTCTGACCCTCCCCATAACTACCAGATTATTAATCAATCTATGTGGAACAGTATTGAAAGCTTTGCTGAAGTCAAGGTACGCAACATCAACTGCACCCCCTTGGTCCACCACTCTGGTTACCCAGTCAAAGAAATCTATGAGATTAGTTGACAGGACCTTCCTGTTGTAAATCCATGCTGTCTTGGATCCTGTGCTTTTATGGATTCCAGGTGTTACACTATCCTTTCCTTAAAGAGTGCCTCCATAATCTTGCCCACTACTGAGGTAAGACTGACTGGTCTGTAGTTCCCTGCCTCCTCCCTGCTGCCACTGTTGTGGAGCGGGATCACACAAGCTCTTCTCCAGTCTTCTGGGACCTCTCCTGTGCTCAGAGACTTACTAAACAGTTCTGGTAATGGCTCTGCTAGTTCCACAGTTAGCTTCTTTAGTACCCTGGGATATATGCCATCAGTTCCCATTGCCTTGTCCACCCTGAGCTTAGCGAGCTCTTGTAGGACCTTTTATTTTGTGAAAGGACTTGTGCATGCTGTTTCATGCTGAAACCAGCAGTATTAGTACAACCCATACAAGGCCAGAACCATATGCTTATTGTATCACTCTGCATCAGACTAAGAAATTGGGTTATAGTTGAGTCATCCAGAACAGTCTGGTTTGCTTTGAAAATGGGAAGAACAGATAGATGCAATATGATATTTTCAGGGCCCACAGAATTCTGTAGGCAGATACTAATTCAAGAGTATACCCCACTTCAAACTCACCTTTTACTTGATGACAGTATGTTAGACATAGGCTGTTGAGCTTGTTTGTGCACGTAAACTACAACACCCATTATATTTTCATAGAAGGTTAAATATTCATAATGTCACCCTGCTTGCAAAGCAGTGTGTTCAGGATAATTGGGGGAGTACAAGGATCAAAAAGGTATTTCAGGAATGTCAAGTTCAGCAATTAAGGGAGACTGGTAGTAGCATAGGAGTATTACTCCAGTCACTGGTGTCTGTTGGTCAGAGTCTAAACAATGGCATAAAAGATTTCTGGGCCCCATAGCAGCTGCCCTAGGAATATTTACTGCCTACGAATTACACCAACAAGAGAAAACCATAGAAGACTTAGTTAAAACCTCTTCCATCCTTGCACAGGCTATAATATCACAAACAGAAATCTTAGAAAGTTGGCCTAGGGATTTGAAGTCTCTATCAATATCATCCAGAATACTATTCTGGAAGCCCAACTTGACAGTGTTTATATAGTCTACTATCCCCTCATTGCTAGAGACCTCAATTTCAGACCTAAGGAATGGGTTAGTATCTGTTGAGATTCTAGAAATTCAGTTACTTGAGACCTTATTATGACATTACTATAATCAGCCCCTGTCAGAGATGAGTGTTGCTATGGCTTATGCAGCCACAATTTACCCGTATCACTCTGCATCAGTCACGGGACACCCACAATTCAAGTTTATGATTTGTATTCCCATGATCTATGCACCACGGACCAGTTCAGGCTTTTCAGTCCATAATATGGGCTTCTCTTCATCTGATTATAGCATGTTTGCAAAACTGAAAATTGTTAATGATTTTATTACTTATCATAATTCTGCTTGGAAAGGATTCTCTAAGGAACACTGTACCATTTGGCATAATGAGGTCCATATATGCTCTGGTAGGCCTTACCAGTTGTGTGTGCTATCCAGGAACTGATCTCTCATTGTCATGCACAACATTAAATTTCATAAAATCTCTCACATTGAAAATGGCTTCTATCGCATTCTGGACCCCACTTGTTGCCTGATAATGGGATCCCCAGTACCTGTCTTCATTACTTTTTCAAAATGTACAACAGCCTGTGATTTTGATTTTTCCCTGCTCTCTTAAAGGCATATACAATATCCCAAGATGTCTCACCCATACATGTTACGAATGTTCTTTAGGTCTCAAATATTTCCTATTTTTAAAGGAAACCCTAGAATTCAAACCCATATTGGCAGAACTCAATGACAGCATTAAACACCTCCAGATAGCACACTCACATGTGAATCAAACAATTCTCTTTATGCCTGAAACTTTATGGCATGCCATCTATAAAATACCATTCTATATAGGCAGCCTTATACCTGGATTGGGTAGTCTATAGACAAGGCAGTGGGTCATTTGGGTTATTATAGCACTCCTACTTGTACTGAGATTTGCTGTTCTATGACAGAGACGGCACAGCACTTTGAACAAGCAGCCTAGCAATTCTAGCTCATTGACCTTCTTTCCTTCTCCTTACTGAGCCACACTATCAACTGCCTGAGAACTAAAAGAAGTCTTTCTTCTAACCCCAGAGAATGAAAAAACACAGTACAGATGTCCCAAACCTACTTGACCTCATATGGGACTATATTTCTTGGGATGACTTTGATATTATTCATTTTAGACAGAAAGGTTCAAAGGCTAATAACCTCTCTATTTACTCCCAACATCATCAGCTGTCTAGGCATTTTATATCCCTTCCTACAATGGTACATTTATAAATTCTCCTTTTGTAAAATGTTATCTGTGTTTTAAGTAGATTGAGACTATCCAAGGTTTCAGCTGTCATGTCATAACTCATTTTGAGCACTTTCACCATCTTTACGTCAATGCCCTTTACTACCAATTCACCTCTGACTGCACCCATCCTAGACCCAGCCTCCACTGGGCAGAATGGTTGCATGAGGGGGGGATGATACCAGGGGATTCTCCCCAGGGATCTGGAATACCCAGATGATAGCACACTAAGGAAAACATTACCACAAATGGCTTAGAATACCTAAGCACCTTAGCAAAAATCAAAGGCCCAATGTGTTGTATTTCTGATAGAGAGTATAACAAGCTGACAGCTTAGCTTAGCTAGAGTCAGCTAATGGTCATCTCATTGGAAATTACACAATACCATGCAGTGTTTTCCCTTATCTGACCACAAAGTCATATTCTAATTGCAATGTCTCCCATCTTAGCTATGAGATCACATGATCACACCTCTTTACCTGCTAATCATGTTACGCTGTTTGCCAGGGAGTAGAGACTATTTCTTGACATGACTTATTTTTTTATTGTTTTTTTGTCTACTGGAAGTTACCAGCAAGATGGCATCTTATTTTTTATTATTTTCTTAGCCAATGAAAATTACCAGCTAAAAGACACATGGAAATAAAAAAAAAAACATTTGCTTTCTGGCACCATTTACCAGACCTTATGAGACCATTTCTTGGCATAGCCACTAACTGTAAATTCTGTGTTCCCCCTCTGGGCAACATTGGTCTGGATACCTCTGAGACAATGCTATAAGTATGCTAGTCTCACTGGAAGCTGGAGGACACTCCAAGTAAAGCTCAAGGGAAATCTCGGATATTAGTTTCAGCAGGTGCTTAGGAGGCTAGTGTCAAGGCACAGTGGTTGGGGTAAGAATGAATTAGCTATTTGCTTCTTGCATAAGTTAGCTTCAGACTTAAGGATCATAGTAGTCAGGACAGAGGTCATTAGGGACTGCTTCTTTTTTGGAGACTATTCATTTTACTTAGGCTTAGTTATAATAATTGCATTATGATAGAAATATCAAATGACGATGTGCATGACTGTTTGGTAGGCTAACACATAATATGTAGAAGCAGACCCATATCTGGGAATTACTCATGTATATACTGTGACTATTCATGTACTTCAGATTAGGCCAGTATGTTCTGCATCCCAGAATAAAACTCTGTAACAGCCAGGCACATGAGATGATTATTTTTACTTGTTACTTTTAGGAATATGAGAAAAAGATTTTGCATATTGTTTATTGCTACTGGACAACATACAGGATATCTTATGCTACATGTAATTTTGCTGTAAGGTTCTAGGCTTGCTTGTATTTAGTTAGTGGTACTATAATGACATTTGGATCCTGCCGGAACACCTCAGACTGGGTTTGTACATATAGAAATAGACTACCCATTTATGTCTTAGGAATCCTGGCATCAGCATCGGCTCTGGTTCTGATATCAGTTCTGATCCAAATTACTGGTTCTGGTACTGGTATCAGTCTGACCCAGTGACAAGCTATTGCCTTCATTCCTCCATGATTATAACTTGAGTTGTTTAGTTGGTAGTGTGTGGTGTGGTGTGGTCAAGCCCCAGAATCTCTGACTTTTCTCCTAACTTGCCTCACAGGGTCTGAGGGCTTGCTTCTGCAGCCCTTCTCTGACCAACCTAGGACAGCTCGCCACCCGAATTTGCCTTGCAGGGTCTGAGGGCTTGCTTCTGAAGCCTTCCCCAGCCCAACTTAGGACAGCTTTCCGCCAGAATTTGCCTCGCAGGTACAGACACGGAGAAGCCCTGAGTGCACTGTGTACACCAAAACTTTTGAACTTGCCACTTTTTGTGGTGCAGTAGCCCAATTAAATTTCATTGCTATTCAGAGGGAGCTGCTTGCATTTACCTGGTGTTAGCTGTGCTCCTTCAAGCTGAAATTTTCAGGACTGCATTGTAATCTGATTTTTAAGCTAAATCCTGCAAATTAATTTTCTGAAATTGTTTAACTGTATGGTTGCGCTTTCCCTACCTTGTTCCAAATGCGGTCTTCCTGCCACTAGAACTTTCCTCCCTCAGAACTTGCTCTGTAGTGCAACTCCCCCATTCAAACCCCTACACTCTCTCTCTCTCTCTCTAATCTTTGCTTTTCCTTCCCTATTTAAAAGGCTAACCCTCTGTCTCCTTTCCTTTCCAAGGTCTGAGGACTTGCTTCTGCAGCCCTTTCCAGCCCAACCTAGGAGAGCTCGCTCTCGGAATTTGCCTCACAGGTGCTGACACGGAGAAGCCCTGAGTGCACTGTGTGCACTGAAACTTTTGAACTTGCCACTTTTTGGGGTGCAGTAGCCCAATTAAATTTCATTGCTATTCAGAGGGAGCTGCTTGCATTTACCTGGTGTTAGCTGTGCTCCTTCAAGCTGGAATTTTTCACCCACCTCCTCCATTTATTAAATACTCCTTTGCTCCACCCTATACCCTATCTGACTAGCCTCTGGTGATAAAGGGGTGTGACACATAACTGTGGGCTGTCCTAGAACCTGCAGTCTACTGTGTTTGCTGCCTAAGTCCTGCTTCTGGAAAATATCAGATTCCATTACATGCTCATGCAGCCCCCACTCTACATTCTAGTACTACTGACTCCTCTCTGTTGCGGTATTGTCCTGGAAAACTTCACCCCCCTAACTGCTGCTCTTCCAGGCTTTTCTGCAGACATGAAGGACTTTACCTTCTCCAATCTGCTACTGCTCCCTAAGGGACTCAATAGCCATATTGAACACTCTTGCCCAGAACTGGTTCTCTGTCTAACTAACTCTTACACCACATCTAAATGCATCTCCAAAGCTAGGACCAACCTTGCCTTTTTGATTGCCGCTACCTGGATTATTGACCTCTCTTTACCTTTGGGAGGTGATGTGGAAACTAACCCTGGCCCCATGGCCACAGGGCTTCCTCACTACTCAGTCGGTTCTTCCCCTGGGCCCCGTTCCAGAGGACTAAAAATTGTCCACCTTAATATAAGAAGCCTGGTGGCTAATCATGCAGAACTTGTAGCTTGGACCACCACTCAAAGGTCTGATCTCCTTGCAATTTCTGAATCCTGGCTTAAGCCTTCTCCCCCGACTTTCTGTGTTCCCTCCCCAGATGCAGCTTGTTCTGGGTTGATCGGCCCACATCAAAAAGAGGTAGTGGTCTGGCACTATTTTACAAGTCTCAGCTAAACCCAACCTTACTACCATGCCCCTCCCTTGTGTCCTGTGAGGTACTTCATGCACTGCTTCTGCTGGGTGACTCAAAAAAACTGCACATTGTTTGCACCTACATTCCTCCAGTTTCCTGTAAACATGAGTTCGAGGAGTTCCTGGCTTTTCTCCCCCAGGCCACCAAAAACAATGAAGTAATTTGTCTAGGTGACTTCAATCAGAATTGGCTCGGCCCAGGCCTCCCTGTCCTTGACTATAATATAAACAAGGCCAACCTAACCCAGCTTGTCTTTGTTCCTATGTGACATTCCAGCAGTGGTAATAGTCACACCCTCCTTGGCTGGGTACTGACCAACAGGCCAGACAGAATTTCTTCTGTGACCATGCTACCAGACTCCATTAGTGACCATTCACCAGTCACTTGTGTCTGGGATGCCAAACCCCCTCCCACCCACCCAAAATCATCTCCTTGTCTGACTTCTCTGCCTTCGACACCTCAACTTTTCTAAGGGATCTTCAGCATGTTGACTGGTCCCCCATATTCGTGACAAATAACATTGACTTAGCTGTAGAATACTTTACCAACTCTCTGCGCTTCTTGCAGTCCAAGCACATTCCTTCTATCAGGCGTAGGGTATGGGGTCTGTCTACCAAATGGTTAACTATCCCTCTTCTACATATGCTTAAAGCATGGGACAAACTCTGGACCAGATGGAAAAACTCTTCCATGCTCTCTGACTTCATGGCACATCGCTCCCTTCATAACCCTTGTAAGAAAGTGCTACAGACTGACAAAAGCAATTACTATAGAGGCCTTCTTCACACCACCTCCAGTAACCCAAAAAGGTACTGGGCACAAATAAACCACATAATGGGACACTCCAAGTCCTACCCCCCCCATGACTTTCTAATAAATAACATCTCCTGTAATAACCCTAATACCATAGCTAATGCTTTCAGCTCCCTAGTTTTGTTGCTGATGGTCCTCCCTTCACCACACCTCCCCCCCGACCTCATCCCATCCCATCCTTCCCTGATTCTCCACCCGGTCTCCAGGTTGGATGTCCTACGAGCTCTTAACATGATGTCTTCCCATGGCAGCACGGGTACTGATGGACTGGCACCCAGAATTCTAAAATTAGGTGTGTCTCTTCTTGCCACTCCCATCATGTGATTGTTCAACCTCTCCATTAGCTTGCGTACTGTGCCCCTCACCTGGAAAAATGCCAGGGTTGTCCCAGTCTTTAAAAAAGGTGATCCAAGAAACCTAACAAACTACTGTCCAATTGCACTCCTGACAACCCTAAGTAAACTCCTGGAGAAGCTTATCCATTGCCAGGTGTCTATCTTCATGGCCAACTTTAACCTGCAATCTCCTGCTCAGCATGGCTTTAGGCCAAACCACAGCACATGACACCCCTAGTGCAATTCACCAGTGACATCAAATCTGCTATGGACCAAGGCCAGCTCACTGGGTCTGTTTTTATTGACATGTCAAAGGCGTTTGACTCGGTTAACCACAGCCTGCTCCTGTATCAACTAGGTTCTATTGGTGCCTCCTAATCTACACTTACCTGGTTTGCCAGCTATCTGAGGAGCCACTCCCAGTCTGTCTCCTGTCATAAAGTTCTCTCTGCCCCTGCCTTGCTTCATGCAGGTGTCCCACAAGGTTCCATACTTGGACCCCTGCTCTTTTCTTTGTTTGTCAATAAACTACCTTCGGTGCCCTCCCACAGTATCTCCTTACTCTATGCTGATGTCTTGGTTCTCTATGTCTCCTCCAGCTCTATTCATGACATTAACTCCCACCCCTCCTCTGATCTTCATCATATCCAAACTTGGCTTACGTCCCACCGCCTGGTGCTAAATGCTGCCAAGACCCAGGCTATGCTCTTTGGGTCACAAAGGAAATCTGTCACTTCAACTCCATCTCTCCAGGTTTCTTGTCTTGATGGCTCCCTTGTAGAAGTAACTCAGTCCTTCAAATACCAAGGGATCACACTGGATCCATCTCTTAACTTCTCTCTGTATGTCAAAGCTGTCTGAAAATCAGTCAATGCTAAAACTGGACTGGCTTACTGAGTCCTTCAGTTTCTGACCCCTACTGCCAGGATCTCTGTTGCCAAAGGCCTTCTCCTCCCTGGACTCTAGTATGCTTTGCCTGTCTTCGCTATGGCACAGGCAAGCACCTTGCAAATGTGGGATGTTGCCTACAACAATGTCTGTAGATATGCACTATCTGCTCCTTGTCTTAAGCATCACTGTACTCTCTACTCTGACCTCCACTGGTTGTCTCCTTCCTTGAGTCGGGCTTATTCATTAGGTTGTCTGACTGACAACATTATTCATTCTTCTGTCCCCTCCACACTCGCTGCTATGCTCACCCCCATGGACTGCCCTCGTTCCCTTCACTCCATGTCTTTAGCTCTGTTATCTGTCCCAAAATGCTGTACCACGATGGGTGAACTTGCCTTCTCCTTCTATGCCCCCAAATTTTGGAACTCTCTCTCCCACTTGATCTTAGGCAATCCAAATCCCATCCCACTTTCAAGAAAGGCCTCTCAAATTACCTCGCCTCCCTTGACATTTGTAAATGTCCCTAGCATCACGAGTCATGCAAATCTGCCATTGTCCTGCACTTAAATTTCCCTGTGGCCTCTTGATTCCTCTCATCACCACTCTTCCTCAGCTGCAGTTACGCCTTTGTACCCTGTCTCTGCCTGGGAATTTTTGCCTTGCTGACTTATCAACAGCACTGTCATGTTTTGTACATTATTAACAGTAAATTGTGCCTTTTTGTCTGTTTTGTTCCTATTATACTGTGTGATATGTACCTCATCTATGTACTATGTAACTTGCACCTCTGTATAATTGTTTGGCATCTCCTAGTGTACAACACTGTAAATGTATTTGTTTTTTACCTGCTCCTTGATTTGTACTCCCCCGGGCCGTGCCTGAAAATAGGCAGTTCTGTTTAGTGCACTTAACCGGTTACCAGAAGCAAATAAATAAATGAACTTCTTCTCTCCTCAGTTATTCCTCAAGTTCCTGAGGACAGGTTTTACATGCCACATCTACATAAATATCACACCATCTTTGTCAACCTTGCTTTTGCCAGTTTTTCTCCACAGTTTTGGAACACCATACCCCGTGATATTTGCTGTCACTTGACCCACTAGAAGTTGTTTAAATTTTCTCAAAATTATCTGTACCAATCATACATCCACTCTTGTTAGCAATCTATATGACTTTTATGCTGAGGGTATAGATGTGCTTTACTAAATTATTTATCTCTCCAATCAGTTCCTCCTTTTAATTTATTACTTGACTATTACTAATCAATATTTTTTCTTACACAGTGCTGCATATTTACTGTTTATTTCTTGCTTTATTGATGATTTTGTATTTGTACTATGTTCTGTTGAATATTCTTGATTCTGCCTATTTTTAATTTGTATACGTTTTGTAATGATTAGATATTGATCTGTCCATATCCTGCTGCTGTGACCTCATGTTACTGCCCAAGTTGCACCTGAAAATAATCAATTACCTTTATCTAGTACATTTACCTGATAAATAAAGACTAATTAATTAAATGGATAAAATATTGATTCGACTCTGTTTCTACACCATTCATCTAGTGTATAACCTTTGTTCAGGCATCTATTGAAGAAATGTATGAGAAGTTGGCCCCACTAGATCATAACACTTTGATAATCATCAGAGGGAAGCATATCTTGCACTAGTGCCTTGCTCATATTAAGAGACACTGCTTCTCAGGTTCCTTCCTATCTACTGGTATTACAGAATTTTCTTCAGCTGGACCTAAGAAGATTTTTTTGAAAATGAGCAACCACTTGATAATGGTAATGTGAGCAGTTTTGTTGATCTGAAAATTATACATTCCATGTGTTACATAATACCAACATGTTTTGGTTTCTATAACAATCAACATTTGTTCTCACACATTTTTATGGAATTTGTATTTATCTACCTACAACACGTTTTTGTAGATTTTTTTGTCTATAAATATAAAAACTGTTCCCTACTGGGGTTATTCTTAATTCATCTTATTAGCTTTGAAAACCTATGCTTATATCAAAGCCAGTTATAGTTGAATCATCCAGAATTTTCTTTGATAACTAAAATCATTTTATATATTCTTGAAATTATATGTTCTTGAATAAGCAATATTAATTTATACATGTCATGTGAATAATTTTATTCTGTAATGTCTTTACAGTACAAAGAATTTGTTATGATTTGGTTTAAAATAAATTAGCCATTTAATTTTGATGTGGGGTGTCCCATTTGATTTGTTTTCTATTTTAAATTAGTAAATTGCCTCCTTACCTTACTTTTCTTCAGTACCTATATTTCTGTCATCTAAATCTCTAGACAAAATAATGGGAAAGTGATCACTTTCTGCTCTTTCCAATATTTTACATCTAAGCTATGTTTTAGATCCAATGCAGAATAGATAGCTCAGGCAATGACACTGTGCCTGCAAGATGAAACAGTTTTCTTTTTTATCATCTTGAATCCTCCCATTCATTCTAATCAATAAGTTATGCTCTAGAGTGTTGATTAACCTGTCTCTGTTCTTATTTAACATTTTATCAGTTGAAGTGCATCACTATAGCTAGGGTTGGTAGAATTATTTTATTAATCTAAACTGTTGCAGTTGTGTGAAATAATGGGCATTGAAGCATTTTTTTAGATTTGTCATTTATATTGATTACATTTTCACAAAATGTTAAAAACACAACTTGTCATAATCTCATGTCAATTAGCAATAAACAAAAGGGCATTCACAGAGCCATTACAGGTACTTGGATTGTAATTAATTGATTTAATTTATCTGTTAGAGCAAGCAGATGATTCCTGTTTTAGAAGGCACTCCAAAATTGAGGTAATGTCCTCATTGTTGTACAAAATGTTGAGCTGCCCAAGTCAGTCTTCAGAGAGACACATGAGACATTTGTCTTAAACTTTTCTGAACAGACTGAATGATCTTTCCACAGATGCTGAAGTTACTAACACTGTGAGTGCAAGTAGTGCCAAACTAAATATGACAAGCAATGATTAGCTTTCACCTCTCCAGTACTCAAGTGCTTTAATGCTGTCATCAGAAGGCACTTCATCCACCATGTGTATGACAAAACCGTGCTTGAACTGTTCTACCTTTCAAGAGAAAATATGCAGAATATTTCCATAGTTGCTAAAATTACATGATATCTGAGCCTCGACAAATAGCTCAAACACTTCACAGTTGGCAAAAAGAGGTCCAAATCCATAGAGTCTGTCAGGTACGTTTTGAGATATGGTTGCCTTCAGTTTGGTTTGAAGTTGTGATTTGAATACATGCATCATAGATGAAAGGAATTGCCTTTTGGAGCCCACTGACTTGAATTCCACTCATTTTAAGACACTCTCAACATCAGCAGTAATTTGTAAATTCCAGTTAAGCAGAGTATAAATGCAGTATATCAGTGATGCATTTGTTTCCATTTGCAAATGAACCTCATGGATTTTTCCTCAAAAGACACATATAAAAGTTAACTTGCAGTACAGTTCTTCCTGGTTTCCATCATCCTCTACCAAACAGCATAGTTTTGTCACATTCTTTGAGGGGACTGCAACCTCTTCTTTAATGAGAAGGTCTGTCACACTGTCCCAATGCTTATGAATGGACTTTTCTGACTCCATACAGGAAAACCAGCACAATGGCTCAACACCTAGTGTTTTATGTGTAACCCCCAGGTGGTGCTATTCCAAGGGCTACTACCCCTGCCTGTTGGACTACCAACAGGTTTAGGCACCTAGGTTCTATGGCAGATGCCTCCACCCAGAGGTCAGGGTTTGTAATGGTTGGTCTAGTTTGTTCGCAGCCCCCTGGGACACTGAGACCCCCTTCTAATCTCCATAATGGCCCACTCAATGCACAGGAGTTACAGTACAAATGCCCCCCCCCATGTACACACTGTTCAATCATAAGGTACCACTTACCCTCAAGACTGATTTGGAGGTTCGTCTCTGAGGACCCCTTGAAAAATAAGGTTAAACAGCATACACAAACCAATACAGTGACTGGCATGAAGGTACGGACACTGCAGACAATTTAAAGTTTAACAACATCAAATCTGGTTTATTCAGGGGGACTGTAACACAGGAGGGGAAATCAAGTTAATTAGCCAAAGTAAATCACAGTACTGTGCACACATACAGGGTCCTGAAAGTCACACTCTTGGTACCCAGGTTGGGGGGGCTAGCCAGGTCCGTTGCCTGGGGTTGGCCGGCAGGTGCAGATGGGTAAGGCCCTGTAGAAAATTATATGCACAACACCCAATTGTATTCCGGAGCTGGATGGCTCAGTCCTTGAAGAAATGAAACAAAGAAAATTAGATGACACACTTGTGATTGTTAACAGGTTGCAGGGGAATGCCCTGATTTGTACTCACACTACCCCAAGCTGAGAACCTGGTGAAGATGGTTGTTCTGGATTGCCAGAAGAGACAGGCATGGAGATGAGATTCTACTGGCCGGGCCCAACTGCTTTGACTAGCAGACGGATTTAGTCTGATTAAATTTAGTTCTGCTTCCAACTTACAACACACGATGAAAAAGAGAACTGGAATAGCTATCCCCACACAAGCACTCAACACATTTATATGTAAAGGAAATTACTATACCAGGCAGCTGCTCCTAGGTCCTGGTCGCAATTACTGCAGATACCTGGGAAGACACACAGCAGCTTCAGTTCCTGACAGACCAAGCATGATTCAGCAATTGCTCCAGTCTTCTACAGGGTGAGCCTGGTTTCCACTTTTCAGCCTTACTTACTTTCAGCCACCTCAGATTCAGTCCGATTTAAGCTTGCGATGGCAACAGACCAACTTCAGGGCCTCTCACATACTTCCCGCATGAAACTATTCACCACAGAAGCACAGAGCTCCTTCTCTCCTCACGGTCACAACTGATCTGACCTCTAGTCACAGGGCAGAGCATTCCCTTTGGGCACCACCCAGTCCAGCTGGTGGATTCGGCTGTCAATCACTCCAAAACTCTCTCAGTTGGTGCAAAAAGGCACCAAGGTCCAAAACTACACTTCCCAGAATTACTAGCTATACATTCCCCTTGTAAGCTAGCTCAAGGGAGAATCCAAATTCTGGTTGGTCCAAGCAGTCTCCATTTTATAGCTCTCCTAATCCCATTGGCCCAGCACAACAGTTTAGGTCCAAAATGGAGGGGCAACACACATAAAGTCCCATCTGCAATAAAGTCAGGTTAGGCAAACTACAATATTACTAATGCTTTAAATGATTACAGGCAAACAGTTATATCTTTCAGATGGGCTTCCTTTGCACCTTCAGCAACCGCAAAATGGAGCGATTATTCCACAGTTCAGGCGGGATTCGAGCAGGGAAACACCAGCCCCCCAGAAAAGCATTAATTATGTCTGCAAGCAGACAGGTCTTAAAGAGACAGTATGTGGAGGCTGTACCAGCACTCACAGTGCCATTCTAATGGCTTAAACGCCGAATGCCAGCAGGCAGGGGAACACTTAGGCAAGCTCCTAGGAGGCTTTTTAGGAACCCCCATTTGCAGGGGGGTTACACCCTTCCTGGTCTGAAAAGAACTTGGTGTCCTCATCAAGTAGATACCCTTACAACATTTTAAAGCAACTACTAAATACGTTTACATCACTAACAGTTGCCTTTGCATCCTTTAAATCACATCATATATTAACTTGGTCATATGCAGTTATTCTGTAGTTCACAGCTTACTACAGGTTATCACATTACATATACAATAACATTTTAACATCAGGTCACCACTTCCTGCACATCAAATTTGAAAAGAGGGGGCCCTTCCCTATCGGCTACCTGTTTGGGCAATGAGCTTGGGGTTACATACACTCCCTTATGGACCACATTAAGAGGCAGGTCCATGGGTCTGCCAAGGGATTCATAACTTAAACATACCACAGGCTTCACAGCTCGACCAGTCCTTCTAGGGGGAACCGTGAAAGTCTCTGTGTTTTGATCCCCACTTTCAGTAGTGTCTTCACTCATCAGGGGAACTTTCATAGGGGTAGAGAGGCTAGAACTTGGGGCACTTTCAGCTCCAGGAATGGCAATCTCAGAGTCCACAACACTTAGCTCACATGGAGAGTTTTTTGACACTGGCAGTGAACCATCCGGGCACTCAAAATACTCTTCTTGTTCTAGTATGTCACAAGTCTGTTCCAGTTCAGCATTTTCCTCCTCTGGCAGCTCATACAGTTCCACCATGCACAGTGATTCTAGGTCATCCGATTTAATACTTGGCACTTCACTTTCTGGGAGCATTGGCTCCAGGGACAAAGCTGGGGGCTTAGACAGTCCAGAAGGCCCAGCTTCATCTCTAGAATTGACTAGGGGATTGCCCCAAAACAATTGACTCAGTTCGTAAGAAGGGTAGTATTCAAGACTGCACTCACTTTCCTCTGACATGGACTGACAGTCCTGTTCAACTGGGGCTATTTGTGGGGAACACTTTAACTCAACATCTGTAGGTGCAGACTTTCTTTGCTTTCACTTTGCAGCAGCTCTAGTCACTGGTCCAGAGGGAGCATTTTCTGGGGGCTCAGAATCAATCAAGATTTGTCCGATGGGCAGAAAATTATTTCTATGCATAGTTTTCACTTCTTTTGAATTATTTTCAGGCCTTACTTTGTACACAGGCAGATCATCTAGTTTGCCTACCACAATGTGGGGGAGATGGTGCCACCTATCAGCAATCTTATATTTGGCATGCAGTCCCAGATTTCTTAACAACACCTGATCCCCCTCCTGGAGTTCCAGTGCTTTCACTTTTTTGTCATGCCTTTCCTTGTTGGCCAGATTTCTTTTGGCATCCATGGTTTGAGGCAGCTGATACGCATGATTTAATTGGGCCTTTAACTTTTGCACATACTGTAAATGATTATCAGCTCGAACCCCATCAGGGAAAACTCCAAAACATACATCTGGCAGCAGTCGAGCTTCTCTTCCAAACATCAGGTGGTAGGGGGAGAACCCAGTGGCATCACTTTTGGTGCAGTTGTAAGCATGTACCAATGCGCTGATTTGTTGTTCTATCTAGGCTTGTCCTTAGGGTGGAGGGTGCCTAGCATATCTAGCAGAGTGCGGTTGAACGTTCAGGCTGTGGGTCCCCCTGGGAGTGCTAAGGGGTGGTTCTGGAATTTTGCACTCCCCACAGAGAAAGTTCTCTTTGATCAAATGACTCGCAAAATCCTCCCTTGATCAGAATGTAGTCTTTGTGGTGCCCCATCATGAACAAAGAATTTTTCTATAAGTACCTTGGCCACAGTGGATGCCTTCTGGTCCCTGGTGAGAAAAGCTTGGGCATATCTTGTGAAATGGTCAATGACCACCAGCACATTACTGATATTTCTTTGATCTGGCTCCACACTCAGAAAGTCAATACAGACCAGTTTCATGGGGGCACTGGTGGTGATGTTAACAAGAGGGGCAGCCCTCTGTGGCAAAGCTTTCCTCTGTAAGCAGCGACTACAAGTTCTAATGTGTTGTTCAACATCAGTCCCCATTTTATGCCAAAAAAAATCTGGATCTTACTAAGTCAAGTATCCTGTCTATACCAAGATGCCCCATGTGGTTGTGTAGGGATCTTTGCACCAAGTCTCGAAAGGCAGTGTGCAAAACTAGCTGTCGTTTATCTATTTGTCCCCCTCTGTCTACTGTTTCCCTATATAGCAGTCCATTAATCAGTTTCAACTTAGGACCTTCCTTGTATAACAGTGCAGTTCTCAAATCAATGGAGCCTAACTTAGACACATCTTTCCCTGCATAGAGGGCATCTAAAGCTGGTTTAATCATAGGATCTCAGGATTTAGCCCACTGAAGACTCATTGTCGAGTTGAGGCAAAGCACCAATGTCTAAGGCAAAGAAGTGGCAATAAGCAGCAGGTATGCAATTCTCAGAGGGCCCCAAAAAATATCCACCAAACAGTTCACTGTGTCCGGAACCGCTAGCTCCTCTTGGTCAAAACTTCTGGCAGAGTGCTCGAATATCAGGTTCTGACAGTCTTACCCTATCATTTTGAGGAACAGGCCTCCGGGAGAGAGCATCAGCATCTATGTGGTTCAGGCTGGCTCTGTATTGGACAGCATAATTGTATGTGGATAATGCAGAGAGCCACCTGTAGCCAGTGGCATCCAGCTTAGCTGAAGTCTAAACATAAGTCAAGGGATTGTTGTCAGTTTTTACCAGCATCTTAGCCCCATACAAGTATTCATGGAATCAGTCCACAATGGACCACTTCAAAGCTAGGAACTCTAACTTGTGTACCGGATAGTTCTTTTTGGAAGGAGTCAGGCTTCTGCTGGCAAAAGCCACTGGTCTCAGGCCATTCTCATGTTCCTGGTACAACACAGCCTCTAACCCTTGCAAGCTAGCATCAGTGTGCAGGACATAAGGTTTTGTTGGATCTGCATAGGCCAGAACAGAAGCGTGGGTAAGTTGATATATAATCTCATGAAAAGCAGCCTCACAATCAGGTGTCCATTGGGCTCCAAATACTCCATTTGGATGGAAATACACTTTCTCAGTCTCAGGGAAGTTGACTTTTTGTATTTTTTGTGGGTTGGAGGGTACCCTTGAGTAAGATTAAGTAAAGGACGGATCACTCTTGAATAGTCCTTGATGAAACGCCAATAGTAGCCACAGAAACCCAGGAATCTTTGCAGTTCTTTTAGATTGTGGGGCTGTGGCCAGCTGGTCAGGGCCTCAACTTTACTTGGATCTGTCTCTATCCCTTCAGTGGAAACTATGTGTCCCACATACTTTACAGATGTTTGGAAGAATTGACATTTATCGATGGACAGCTTCAAGCCAAAGTCTTCCAGTTGGTCCAACACCTTGAACAATCTACCCTCATGTTCCTCCAGTTAGCTGCCAAACACAATAACATCATCCAAGTACAGCAGGCACTCTAATAGATTCATGTCCCCCACTGCACACTCCATCAATCATTAAAAAGTGGCTGGGGCACTGGAAATCCCTTGTGGCATCCTCATGAACTCATAGAAACCCAGCGGGCAGATAAAGGCCGTCTTCTCATGGTCTTCCAGGGCCATTGGGATCTGGTACTACCTGCTGTGAAGATACAGCACAGAAAACCACTTGCTACCATTTAGGCAGTCCAAAGCATCTGGAATGCATGGCACTGTATACTGATCTGGGATAGTCCGCCGGTTTAAAGTGTGATAATCTAGGCACATCCTTACTGTCCCATTCTTTTTCCTGACTACCACAATGAGGGAAGCATATGGGCTTCTGGATTCTTGTATTACACCAGCAGCTAGTATCTCTTGCAGATGTCATCTCACATCATCTATGTCAGCAGGTGCCAGGCGTCAAGACCTCTCACGAAATGGCCTATCATCATGCAGCCAGATATGGTACTCAGCTCCTTGTATGCAACCTATATCCCATTCCTTCAAAGAAAACACCTGGTCTCTCTGGGCAAGCTTCTCACCGATCCTCACTTTCCATTCAGCTTGTAATGGGGAGTCACCGAAATCAAACAAGTCAGGCGTTACTCTATCACTTTTTCCCAAACTCTTGTTACTGGGTAGCACTGCAGTATCTGCACAATGTACATTAGCCAGAGTTCAACCTCTAGTTACTCGAATCTCCCTGTCAGACACATTATGAACTTGAACCATTACTCTTCTGGCAAAAGCATAGGCTCTAGCAGAATACTTGGCTTGACCAGCAGTCCCTCAGACAATTTTCCATCTCCTGGTGCATCCAGCATTAATATTTTATTCTTGACATCCTTTTTCATATGAACCTCTCCTTGTAGGATACACTGGGCATTTGGTGCCAAGATCAGAGAGTCAGGATACTTTTTCCAGAGAACTCCAACTGGTTCCTCTGGTTCCACTCTGTCAGCATCCCTCTGTGCATCATAGTCCCTTCAGAGCAAGGCCAGAATTCTTACAGCTCTACCAGTCCTGGACCCCCATCTTTCATAATACAACTGTGCCAGCCATCCAAACATATGTGCATTAGTCCCAATCAGTAACGGAACCCCATCATACAGTCCGGTAGGGGGACACACTAGGGCCAAGGTCTCTACTTGCTCTGCCACTCCAGCCACAGAGGTGGGAAATGACAACCAAATTCAGATATAGCCAGAGTAGGGGTAGGCCTTTTCACTCAAACCCAAACATGTAGTCCTTCCAATGGTTGCAGGGGTACATTGGACAAATGCTTATGATACCAGTTCTGGAACATAATTGTCACTTGGGAGCCACTGTCTAACACAGCTCTTGTGGGCACTCCATTCACTTTTACAGTAGTCTCCATGGAGGGACCCACCACTTCAGACCATTCCTGTGGCATTGATCTGGATGTTGATCGAGCATTGGCCCTGGTGGCAAAACTTTTCCAGGTGGCTCCCCCTGGTGACCGGGCATAGGTTCTGTGATGCCAGGACACTAACCTGTTGGTAACTTTTCTCAAGTTCTCTGGTAGGTGACAAGCTGACTGAAAATGTCCATCCTCCCCACAACGGTAGCAGAACTTAAAGTCTCTAGTGTCCTTGGAGGGAGGAGGGTCTCTTTTCTGTTGGTGCACCTCTGGAGCCCTTCGGGGCTCTTCTTGAACTGGGGGCTTGTACCATTGGGCTTCTGAATCTCCACTTCCATTGGGGGTGAGGGCAACCCTTTGCAGCTTCCCCACCACCTCTCTTAAGTCTGTTAGTTCTGCTCTCAGGTTGCCCTCAATCCGGGTCTCAGGGGAAACAACATGCACTCCCACTCCACTTTTGGGCTTGGGAGGAGCCTGATACAGATCTGGTTCTCTCTACGCCTCAGTCAATTCTTTAATTAGACCTCTCAACTGTCGGACTCATCCAACTCGCTCTTTTCAGTGATCTGACAAGTGTCCACAGCCCCAGCACAGAATTCCCAGCCCTCTTCATCAATTTCAATCTCCCAGATCTCTCTCATCAAATGGCAGTACTCTGGAGGGCTGGACTTTCTGTCTTGCAGCTTGAGCTTTAGTATTATCACACTCAAAAATCTTGCTGACTTCAATATATAGTCTAATCTGATCTGGTTTAACTCTCTGGCTGGCACTCCCCCTTTTCGGAGGGCCTTCTGCAAAGCCCTTTCTATCTTGGTAACAAAAGCAAACAATTTCTCATTTCTCAACTGTTTAGCTGACTTGAATTTCCATAATAAGACATCCCTGGTTTCTGTGCTGCCAAATACTCCCTCTAAGGTGGAAAGATGTTCTGCAGCAGTGGCTTCCGAACTAGTAGCCCATAGAAATCGAATGGCTTTCAGGGCAGGGCCTCTGAAGCTTTCCATGAAGTGTTTCCTCTTTTCCCACTCTGAACACTGCCATTCTTGTACTAAAGGGGTAGCATAGTCCATCCAGGTCTCCAAATCATCTTCCCCCGAATGTACTGGGACAGTACCAGAGAAAAGTCTCAGCATCCGATAGGAATCCATTGAATGGGAGGAATTACCATAGGGGGTGTGGCTATTATGGACCTCTTGGGGGACCCAGGAGAAGGAGTCAGGGAATGCATGGGCATAGGGTCCTCTGATAGATCTAACACTCGTACCAACTCTTGGGCAGTTTTCCCTTCTGAGACTAACAACTTAAGCAGTTTTTCTTTAAAGCTATTGGTACTAGGGGACCCACCTGGGGTGGCCAGACTGCTACGTACGTGAATAACCCTCCATCCTCTCTGGGCACCTTTGGACAAAATCACAGGGGGCACCTTTTCAGAGTCTGTCAGGGAACTGCATGAAAGTAGCACTTGCAGTGTTTGTTCAAATAAGTCAGCAAATTGTCCCTTTACTTCAACTTTGCCCACACACTTAACATGTTCTACAGTGGACACAATGTCAGCATTTTTAGTCCCCAAGGGGAAATCCAGCAATAGAATAGCCTTTTGGGAGTTCATCTCCTCAGCTTCGCACCACCCCATCAATTTGTGCATCATCAACTTAAGGGGTCAATTTTTAACCTGGGTGTGGTACTCCCCTCCATTTTTTTCTTTAAATTAAATATAATGGGGTAATTCATTCACATGGCCACTAGAGGATGCTAATCCCAGTGGTGCCTCCAAGATGTAACCCCCAGGTGGCACTATCCCGAGGGCTACTACCCCTGCCTGCTGGACTACCAACAGGTTGAGGGGCCTAGGTTCTATGGCGGATGCCTCCACCCAGAGGTCAGGGTTTGTAATGGTTGGCTAGTTTGGTCACAACCCTCTGGGACACTGAGACCCCCTTCTAATCCTGCTAATGGCCAACACAATGCACAGGAGTCACAGTACCAATGCCCCACATGTACACAATGTTCAATCATAAGGTACCACTTACCCTCGAGACTGATTCGGAGGTTTGTCTCTGAGGACCCCCTGAAAAATAAGGTTAAACAGCATACACAAACCAATACAGTGCTTGGCATGAAGGTACAGACACTGCAGACAGTTTAAAGTTTAACAACATAAAATCTGGTTTATTCAAGGGAACTGTAACACGGGAGTGGGAAATCAAGTTAATTAGCAAAGTAAATCACAGTACTGTGCACACATACAGGGTCTGGAAAGTCACACTCTGGGTGCCTAGGTTGGGGGGAGACTAGCCAGGTCCATTGCCCGGGGTTGGCTGGCAGGTGCAGACAGATAGAGCCCTGTAGAAAAATATATGCACAACACCCAATTGTAATCCGGAGCTGGATGGCTCAGTCCTTGAAGAAATTAAACAAAGAAAATTAGATGACACACTTGTGATTGCTAACAGGTCACAGGGAAATGTCCTGATTTGCACTCACACTACCCCAAGCTGAGAACCTGATGAAGATGGTTGTTCTGGATTGCCAGAAGAGCCAGGCATGGAGATGAGATTCTACTGGCCGGGCCCAACTGCTTTGACTAGCAGATGGATTTAGTCTGATTAAATTTAGTTCTGCTTCCAGCTTACAACGCATGATGAAAAAGAGAATTGGAATAGCTATCCCTCACAACCACTCAACACATTTATATGTAAAGGAAATTACTACCAGACAGCTTCTCCTAGGTCCCAATCGCAATTACTGCAGATACCTGGGAATACACACAGCAGCTTCAGTTCCTGACAGACCAAGTGCGATTCAACAATTTCTCCAGTCTTCTACAGGGTGAGCCTGGTTTCCACTTTTCAGCCTTCCTTACTTTCAGCCACCTCGGATTCAGTCCAGTTTAAGCTTGCGATGGCAACAGAATGACTTCAGTGCCTCTCATGCACTTCCCGTGTGAAACTATTCACCGCAGAAGCACAGAGCTCCTTCTCTCCTCACGGTCACAACTGATCTGACCTCCTAGTCGCAGGGCAGAGCATTCCCTTGGGGTGTAATCCGGTCCAGTTGGTGGATTCAACTGTCAATCACTCCGTAGCTCTCTCGGTGCAAAAAGGTGCCAAGGTCCAAAACTACACTTCCCAGAATTACAAGCCATACATTCCCCTTGTAACCTGGCTCCAGGGAGAGTCCAAATTCTGGTTGGTCAGAGCAGTCTCCATTTTATAGCCCCCTAATCCCATTGGCCAAGCACAGCAATTTAGGTCGAAAATGGAGGAGCAACACACACAGTCCCATCTGCAATAAAGGCATGTTAGACAAACTACAATATTACTAATGCTTTAAATGATTACAGGCAAACAGTTATATCTTTCAGATGGACTCCCTTTGCACCTTCAGCGACTGCAAAATGGAGTGACTACTCCACAGTTCAGGTGGAATTCGAGCAGGGAAACACCAGCCCCTCTGGAAAAGCATTAATTATGTCTGCAAGCAAACAGCTCTTAAAGAGACAGTATATGGAGGTTGTACTAGCACTCACAGTGCCATTCTAACAGCTTAAATGCCAAATGCCAGAAGGCAGGGGAACACTTAGGCAAGCTCTTAGGAGGCTTTTTAGGAACCCCCATTTGCAGGGGGGTTACATACACAAATCAGATGGGATCACTTAGATGCTGGTACCGTCTTTAAAAAATGCTCACCTTTGTCTGTTGGCATTTTTGAATATACCTGGAAAATTTACAACAATTTAGTTGATGTCACAGATCTCATAGTTTTTAGTGCATGATCAATGGCTACATGCAGAAGATGAGCAATATATTGGATGTGCAGCAGCTTCAGATAATCTTTCATTAAGTCCTTTGCTAAGTGTTGCATGTATATTGCAGAGTCACTGTTGATTGACGCAGTTTTCCCACGTTTGGCCGTACTCTTGTAGCACATCTTGAATCAAATTTGAAATGACCCCCACATTGCACTGAAGAACAACAGATCATTTTAATAGAATAGCATTTATTGATTTATGTTTGTCACTGTAGAACACCGCAAGGACATTAAGTGCTGGCAGTCCAGCAAGCCCAGGGGTTTCATTAATCACTAAAGAGAATTTCTAACCACTCAAAATATCCTTAATTGTAAATTTGTGGTGAGAAAAAAACTTCGGGAATATATTTTTCTTCCAGCTTACAGTGTTCTGAGATGTTGCATGCTGCCAGTGTATACTTGCAAAGCAGAGCTAATAAAAAACTCAAACCACAGGCAGCAATCCTTATAATTGCCTCAAACCACAATGTGCAGACCAGATCGTGTGTAAAATCCACTGCTTCCTTCGTTCTTTTGTCTCATTCTTTCCAAACAGGTTTCCATTGAAGCGTGGGTTATAATTGCTTGATTTTCTTTCAATCTCAGATACATTTTACTATTCAAATGTTCAGTAATATGATTTGCCTGTCCAATGATTTCTGTTTTACATACTTTGCAGTACAAAACGTCCACATCTTTTCCCCCACCAGACTTTTTCACCATTTTAAATTTGAGGTCAGGGTATTCACTGTAATATTCCTCTGGAGTTTTGTAGTTGCGTCCCATTGTTGAAACAACAAATGTACACTTGGTTTCTGAGTGATGAGTGCTACTGATCCTCCCAACACAAACCTACTAGTGTTTTCATAATTCATTCAACTAATACATATATAATTATCTAATTAGCTGTAGCTCCATTTCTGCTGATGCTGGAGATGGCATTTGTAGCAGAGCTACAAGTGGGTTTACCTGCTTCTATTTAGTTTGGGAATGCAGTATTAAGTAAGTACATTGATTAAACACATTAAAGTGGGACTCTAATAAGTTCCCAAGCAACATTTTGTTACTTTGCCTTTTGGCCACTTTAGATTATTATCGATTAAACTGTTTTTCCCCCTTGGTTAGTGTGTGTGCTGTAAAATTGATGTTTAATGACATTTATCAATTTAAATCATGTGCTTCCAAGCCTAACTATTGCCCACTGTTATGCTAAAAATGAACTTCTTACATAAGTTGTCAAAGAGGCTCACTCTGTTATTTAGTCCACACATTGGCAAAAAGATCACAATCACAATTATCATCATCAAAGTTTTTAATTCTAGTGTCTAATCTGTGCCTTATTATTCACTGGAATATTTTGTATTAGGTGGGGTATGTGCACATTAACAAAAATAAATAGCCACATTGTAATTGAATCTAAATAATAATGTTATTCTCCTCGCTGGCTACAATATCAAAATCTTTACCAGTGTCAGAGCCTTAAAATAAATGGCAAACCCTGCCACTGGTCTACCTAAGGATACTAAAGATAGTCAGGAATAGGAATAGATCTAATATGGACCTTCATGCTCAGTCCTACACTACTCAGTGGATTGATTTGATCCCCTTCTTCATATGTTTGTCTAACAGGGTTTTAAAATAATTTATATATTTTGCTATAATGATTTTGTTTGGCAGTTCCTTCCATTGTTTTACCACTCTATGAATAAAATACAGTATGATCCCATGGTGTTTGCTCTACATTTTGTTCCCTGTACAGTAGTTGTAAACTGTGGCCCCTGATGTCATGGGTGCAATCCTTCTGTACAAGTCCCATTTCAGCACATAGGTGTTTATCCATAATTGTTATATTGTGACAGTAGGTCTCTTATTCTTCTTGTTTCTAGACTGTATAGCCCTAATGTATCCAGTCTGGCTTTATAATCTTGTCCTTCTAATCTATATATGCACTTCATAAATCATTTTTGTTCTCTTTCTAGCAGTTGCATTTAGCCTTTTTCAAATGGTGACCAGAACTGTGAACAATAATCTAGATATGGTCTTTCCAGGGATCTGTAGGGAGCATTATAACATCCTTGTGCCTATTACTGAAATTTCGTGTAATGTTACCCAGTATGCCAAATGCTGTTTAAATGTTGTTTCTGTTATTGATTGTGAATGACAAATCTGGCTGAATAATGACCCCCAGGTCTCTTTCTTCCTCTACACTACTTCGCGTATGCTGGCCTAGCTGATATTGTTTCCTGGAGTTATGCCTTCCAAATTGCATCAATACATATTTGTGTTTGTTGAAACACATGTCCCATCTGTCAGCCTACTCTTGTTTTAAATCCAGATCATCCTGTAATCTAAATGTGTCCATACCTCTCAACCTCTCTGCATTAAAAATCATAGCAATGGCCTTCAGAATTCAGAGTCAATGGCCAGAATGTGTAGCAATTTCTTATTTCAAAGAATAATACATAAATAGTGTGCCCAATATGTTTAGTGTTAAGGAATGTTTCTGTCAAGTTAGTTCAATGTTTTACTAGTTTGTGTGTCCCACAATAGCACTAACATTCTAAAGAACATCAGTAAATCTTTGCAGAGCAAGGGTAAATTTGAGTGTAAAATTCATAGGGCTTTGCCAAATTCATAGCAGTTGACAGGTATGTGCAGGTCCCCCTAACTTTGTGTCATCTGCAAATTTTATAATATTGCTTTTAATTCTGAAGTGCATGTCCAAAACATAAAGAGTAAATAGAACTGGACCCAGGACTGAGCCCTGTGGCACCCCACTCATCACCTGTATGGTGTCTGACACTGATTGACCAATTCATACAGTCTGAAACCTATCATTTAGCCAGCTTCTTATCCACCCCCTAGTCCTGTGTCAAGACCCATTTCATATATTTTCTTAATTAGTTTTCCATGTGGTACTTTATCAAAGGCTTTACTAAAGTCGAGGAACACCATGTCACTTACTATGTTTAAATATAATAATTCACTTATGAGCTCATAAAAGGCTATTACTTGAGTGACACATGAATTATGCTTGACAAAAGCCATATTCAATAAGGTCTGTTTGTCCATCCTTACTCTGTATCTCTACTATGTATTCCTTAACAAATGTATTCATGATTTGCCAAAACTGGAGTTAAGGTGAAAGGTCTATAACCTTTTTTGTGGATCATTATAATGACAGCCTGTTTCCAGTCAATAGGTACTTCACTGGTTAGAAATGATGTTCTAAAGATATCACATACAGGTCCACAGATGTAGTTGACTATAGTTATGGGTTGAGATTATCACTTTCCTGGGATTTATGGGGATTCAGATTCATAATCTCCTCCTTTACCCTTTTCTCAGAAGACAAATCTTCATCTTCATTGTTTTTGTGTGGCAAAGGTCCAGAATTCAAACCAATTTCAGAATTAAAAACTATCCAAAGTATTCATTCAATGTGATGACCATCTCATTTGTCTTGCCCTTATGCATTAATGATCTGATTGTTGGCGTATTACCCTCCAAGGAATTCACATATCCATAGAATTCCTTTAAGTTTTTTGAAAATTTAGCTAGGTGCCTTTCATAGGTCAGTTTACTTCTAATAGTGCATTTATACTTTTTGACCATCTCTCTATACTTGTGTTTTCTTCTGCTCAGTATTTTCTTTGGATAACATTTTATACATTTGTTTTTCCTTGATAATAATCTGCCAATGTTTTTGTTCACCCAGTTATGTTTTATTCCCCTCCCTGTTACATTTGTTTTTGCTAGAGACCCATTTCTGTTCTAAAACTTGGAGTTTATTTTTAAATACATCCCACTTCTTGTTTACTGATTTATCTATAAAATCCATTTCCCATTTCAATGATTTTAAATAATTTTTTATAAAATCCTTCTCCCATTTCCATGATTTTAATTCATTTATTTTAAAATCCTTCTCCCATTTCCATGATTTTAATTCATTTATTATAGAATCCTTCTCCCATTTCCATGATTTTAATTCATTTATTATAAAATCCATCTCCCATTTCCATGATTTTAATTCATTTATTATAAAATCCTTCTCCCATTTCCATGATTTTGATTCATTTATTATTTCTGCATGGTTTCCAGGTTTATAATTGTGCATTTTATTTCTGTTTATGACTCTTTCTGCTTTGAGATCCAGTCTTATTTTGATCATTGCATGGTCCCCTGATTAGAAATGTGCTGAAGACATATTTCGCAGGTGAAATTCCCATAAAATCAGCAATTTTGCCATGTAAAATATTTTGCAGAAACAGAGCATTACGCAAACAATTTTGTGGGTGAGAAACTGTGAGAATTTCATCCACAAAATGCTATATTCTGCCCAGAATGGCTGAATTTCACCAATAACTGGCAGAATTATGCCATTTCTCTGGTGGTCTAATGAACACCCCTCCCTATCCTTGATTGATCCCCTTCTCAATCCGCAGACCACCCAGTATGTTTTTTTAATATATTTCCCTAGTGGTCAAGTGGCCCACCCTGTCCCCAACCCAGCAAGTATGGTCACACCCCCATCTCATAACAGAGCAGCCCATTGGCACAGCCCTCCACTCTCCTCCACAGCTGGTAGCCAACTGACATGTGAATGAATGAGTGAGTGCTCATTCATTCACATAAGGCAACAAGTTGTGTAGTACCAAAAAAGTAAATTAACCCTAATGTGGCTAAGGTCCCTCCTGGACCCCTCCATCAGCCCATAGTTTGTTTTTATTTATTCCCTGGTGGTCTAGGGACTCATCTCACCCTCATTCCAGTACAAACTTACCTCATTTCATTCTGAACAGAGGGCCACCAGCTCAGACCTCCACTCTCTCCATGGTCGGGCAGCCCATTCAGATGTGAATGAATGAATGAGTGCATGTGATCATTCTTTTTTTCATTCATTCACATCTGAGCAGGCTGCCAGCAGCAGAGGAAGAGAACAGAGGGCTGAGCCAGTGGCTCACTCTGTTTCAGGATGGGGGAGTGCAGTGGGACAGTACTCACTTGGTTGGGGAGGTGAGGTGGGCCACTAGACCACCAGGGAATAAATTTCAAAAAAAACAAAAAACTATGGGCTGATGGATGGGTGATGGGGTCAGGGGGAGAGATTGCTAGCCACCAGGGTTAATTTATTTCCTTTTTTTGTTTTATACCACACAACTTGTTACCTTTCAGGATGGGGAGGGAGAGGGTGGGACAGCTGCTGGAGTGGGGGGTGGAGCCACTAGATCATCTGGGACTGTATTAAATAAGCATACTGGGAAGGGGGATCAATCAGGCAAAATTGGCATGCACAGCAAAAAACTTTCATGAAATGCTCAAAAATGGATTGTGCAACTGTTTGTTTTCTCTTTGACTCTTGTTATCACCAGGTCTAGTATCTTGTCCTATCGCGTAGGATCTTAAACCATTTGTAACCTTAACTGTATTAAGAATATCCTTTAATTTTGCTTCAGATCTGTTACTTGTTATCCCCTTATTCCAGTCAGTATAACTAAAATTGTTATCTCCCAGTATAATTATATTCCTTCTGCTCTCACATTTCTTTTTTGTAGTCACAATTTCCGCCAGTAGGTTGATAGCTTGTACTAGCTGTTATGGTACTACTCCTATGTAGTATCTCAACCCATAATGTTTCTGATTTAATTTCATTAGTTTTGTCAGAACCTTTCACCTGTATGCTTGTTAAGCAATCATTCATAAATAAAGCTACCCCATTTCCAGTCTTGTGCTGTTAGTTGTTCTTAAACAGTGTATACCCCATTAATTCCTGCCTCATGTTCTATTATTAGCCCACCACGTCTCCATCACTTAGATGACATAAAAATTTCAGTTTTTAAGTACTGCCTCTAATTAATCTTGTTTGCTGTTTAGGGATCTTGCATTGAGGTATAGGATTTTTAATGACTTTATATATTTTTTTAATGTTCATTGGTTTTGTTTTATTCACTTCTTCAACTGATTCATTGATTTTATTCTGTATTGATGCTGCTGTACCATCATTGATTTTCTCTCCCCCATACATCAGTTTACATGGAACCTGATAGCAGCTTAAATTCTCTTCCCCAGGATTGCTGCTTCTTTTTTCTTCAAATGTAAACCATTCTGATAGTATAAATAGTGTCATACCTGGTGAGTTATATTTGGATGCAGGATGATATATTACTGATAACCATTTATTCTTGATTGATTGATTGATGTATGCATGTAATTGCTTCTAAAGTTTCACGAAGAAAGCCATACTAAGCTGAGAAAAGCTCATTTCCAGATGTGTCCTTGATGAGGGGGAAGAAAAAAAAGAAGAGAACATATACAAATTACAAGGTATAAAATAATACAATAAAATGGAAATGTTAAATCAAAACACATAATGTAACACTTAAATAATAAATTGCCAAACAGTAAATAACCATTCATTAAATTGTAGAACAGGCAAGATAATATTAAACAGTAAGCAGCAACAAAATAAGAAACAGGGAGAAATCAATGAAACTAGAGGAGGGCAGTGCAGTGCTAGTGTTAGTGCTGATGAAAGACAGGTGAAAGAAATCCACCCCAATATCAGAAGCAACTACAGGAATGAACAAGAACTCATGGAGGAGAGATTTCGGAGCAGGAGAGGGAGGAGCAGAGTCAATGGAGGGAAGGGAAGAGATCTCCAGAGTTTAGGAAAGTGGAACAAGAAGGCAATTTAGCCAGCAGTAAATTTCACTTGAAGGACAGCAAGAGAGTGAGAGCAAGCATTGTAAAAAGAATAAGGTAGAGGAGGGGGAAGCAAGATAAGAGGGGAGAGAGCCAAACTGACATTGAGAGATAACAGAAACAGTGACAGAGGTGCCTGGCATCAAGCTAGAGAAGGAAAAGGGAAGAATACAGAGTACAATGGTGTGTAAGTAGGGGTTTTTCAAGGGCAAATTGACAGAAGGAGAGAAAGAGGGTCCAATTTACCTAGTGTGTAGTTTGGAGCAGCACAATAAACAATGTTTCCATATTTCATTCATTGTATTAGTATTCATTTCATTAGCTTAATCCATGACACACATTTCCTGCAAATAGCTAACTTGAAATTTGATAAACATTGCCTCCATTCTTTGTCAGGCAGTTTACCCTTAATGCCTTCCATATTCAAAGAGATAACGTGAATATTCATATGGGCCTTTTCTACAGTCAAATATTAATCTTGATTTTCTAGTCACTTCTGGTTGAAATCATATAATGGTGCAAGCATGATACTCAGTTCAACTTCATAGAAATATAGTCTCTGATAGTAGAAAGAGACCAATGGACCATCAAGTTGGGATATAGTTCATTTCTTGTATTCCTAAGAAAATGACTCACACTATGAGCTATCTGATTTTTTTGCTTGTTATATATTACTTAATTTCCCCAATATCCTTTATGTTTAACCCAGATCCCTTCCATGTTAGAAATCAGACTATTGAAAGTATTTAATTTAGTACTAGAGCCCAATATATATTTTTTTCTTAAGGGAAGATTTCCAATTTGGACATTAATTTGTCCCTGGCCATTATGTCCATTCTGCCTGTGAACCCTTGGGATATCATAAACTCCAAATTTCTCAACCATATTTAGTCTTAGAAGATAATATACTGCAATAACCAAAAAGTTGCTTGTTTCATTGCTATGTTTGGGCATGCCATGTACTGAAAAAACAATACACTTATTAATTTTCTGTAGATCTCTATATGGCAGTGAGAGTCACTATCATATAACCAAAAGAACTTAAAACCTTAGGTGTTTCTTGCTTGCTCAAATGTACTGTATATGTGGTTCCAAAATAACACATTCTCTACCCAGAATACTGTAAGTGTTAATAGAAGTCAAAATATCAATGTTAAATCTATACAAAAACAGACTCTTCTGCTAAGTTCATGTAATTAAAACACTGTTAAACCTGGCACAGAGTTCTAGATTCTGTACAACTATTTTTTTCCAAAAACATACTGAAACAGTTCAAGTGAAGTATATTAAGTCTCATTCTTCTTGAAAATTCATTTTAACCTCAATGCAACTTCCTCTTCAAGCCATTTATCTATCTGTTGTGGTGCAGAAGGTGGATTACTCATATATTTATCAATCTCAGTCATTATCTTGCAAAGTCATACATATAGGAGGAATCATTATGTTGATTACACAATTCCTCTTCCTTTCTTGCTTGTTTGGTTGTCTCATAGACTTTAAAATTATGATTTTTATGAGTCACAATGGTTTTAACTATTTTTGAATCTGACCCTATTGCAACTGACCCATTGTTTGAAGTTATTTCACTACAGGTTATTTTTTTATTTGTTATTTATTTATTAATTGCTTTTTGTTCTTTTTTTATTACCATTCTGGGAAGTCTTCATACTTCCTTCATCTTCATGGGTCATTTCATTCACATTCTTTGTTTTTTTTTATTTTCTTTTGTTTTATTTTCCACTTGGAATCAGAAACTACTAAATTATTTCTTTCTTTGTTTCACTATTTCACTTGGATTATTAATTGGAATTATGGTGAGTTGACTGTCCTCTCAACTTTAAACGTCATCTACTGTACAGTATATGTTTAATCCAGTCTAAGGGTTAAAGTATTCCCTGTTGTGTTAATAACTGCCAAATTCCTTCTTACTAATGCCACCCTTATATATTTGTTACCTAGTTATTTAAAATTTGGTGACTGTGATAGGCAGACTGAGCTCGGACTCATTTCCTGGTGCAAACCAATGGAGGGGATACAATAGAAAGTGAATCAGCAATAAACAATTGACAACAATAGGTGCATGAACATGTACAATAAAATCACAGTACAAGTAATGAGTTTCGAAGAAAGACAAAATGATGTAAAAAGAATACATATATATATATATATATTTAAAATAATATTTTTATTCATTTTTCCAAATCCAATGCATATACAAAAAGGAAGTTGATTCATAGAGTAAACAATCATATTACATAATCAGAAGTCAGAATACGCCAATAAATAACACTTCAATAAATACAAGTATGGGTGCACAAAATACATATCATTCAACATTCATATTCCCCAGTAGCAAAGCCCCAAAAGTCTATTAGGTTAATAATAGGCCCTATTCAAAATTTTATATTGTATCACTCGGTCCCTGGTTAGAGTTTAATTTGACATTTTTATATTGGCCAATATCAATTGCTGTTCCATAATATTTTGCTGTAACTCTTCCTCCCATTTGTCTGTTTTTTTTTTCAATAAAATCTAATAAACATTCCATTTAAATTAGATACTAGCCAAGTAAATAATTTGGATAACTTATTTTCTAAGGACCTGTAGAGGGCTTTTTCTAAGACTTTATCAATCAATCAATCAATCAATCAAAATCTTTATTTATTCAGGTGGACATCATTGAGCGAAGCTCATTTACAAGATGGACCTGATAGGTCAAGATCAAAATAAAGTACAGTAGCATACATAAACAAATACAGAGAAAAAGACAAAGACTTTAATATAAATAAACAGGTACAGTAATAATAAACGTATATACAAGCAAGGTAGCTAATGGTTTTGGACCACAAAACAAAATAAGTCAGACAGGTTTGACTCAAATGACTGTAAGGTATTGGGATTGTGAAACTGGTCAGGTGTGTTGTAATTGGATAGATACTTAAGCAAATAGATATGGGGGATAAAAAGGGAATGGCAATGGATTGTAGGGGATATTGTAGCTAAGTTTAGAAAAAGCATATAAAAGGAGATAGGAAGAAATAAAAAGGGGGGTAAAGGGTAAGAAGGGACTAGGCTTAGTGAAAGCAGTTGCATATCTCAGGAGAGAGACTTATGAAGAGCTTTTTAAAGGATGCTATAGGGATGAAGGTGTTCAATTTAGGGTCTTCTGCAGAGAATTCCAGGTAGATGCTAAAAGTAGCTAATTGCAGATCTCCCATGCGGGTACAGACTTTAGGTATCTTCAGGTGATAAGGCTATTGCTTCTTAGGGCATATGATCTAGGTGTAGCCAGAGTAAAGCAATCGGAAATATAAGGTGGAAGTTTGTTTTACAGAACTTTGTAAATCCATAAAGCAGCATTTTTATTCCTTCTAAGGTGTAAGGATGTCCAGCCAACAGCATTATAGAGAGCAGTGATGAGTGTTGAAAGGAAGATCTGTGATGAATCTTAGAGCTCTGTGGTATAAGGTATCCAATTTACTTAAATAGGACATAGTACAGTGGCCATATAGGAAATCTGCATAATCGACGAGAGAAATAAATGATGCCTGTATTAGTCTCTGTTTAGACTCTGGTTAGATAATGTTTGATTCTGAAGAATAGGCCGAGCCTCTGTCTGAGTTTTTCAGGAGCTCCTCAACATGTTGAGTGTAATCAAGTCTGTTATCAATCCATACCCTAAATATTTGAATTTATCCACATAATCAAGATTTTCTCAAGAATGGTGGATAGTTGGGGAAGAGTGTTTGATGAGAGTGGTAGAATATATATTGGTGGAGAAGAACATAGCCTTTGTCTTCTTGGCATTTAATAGTAGTTTCTTTTCAAGTAGTTGATGTTGCAGCAGGAGAATTCTGATTGTACTAACTCACAGGCCTTTGATGGTGAGGGATTACTGACATACAAGACAGTATCATCAGCAAAAGGTGAACATTAGCAACAGTGAGGTTGGAGTCAATGTTGTTGATGTAGATAGCAAAAGGATAGGGTCCAGGATGGATCCTTGCGGTACTTCCCTTAGAAGTGGTTTTGAGGAGGATAGGACACCTTCATTTTCACCTGCTGTATTCTATCAGTGAGGTAACATCTGAACCACCCAAGAGATTGAATCCAGGCCTAAGGAGTGCAGTGAGGAAATTAGCAGCTCATGATCCACTCTATCAAAGGCTTTACTTAGGTCTAGAAATACAGCACAGATGCTGCTTTTTGTCTAACTCAGTTTGCCAATCATTTGTTACTTTGCTAATGCAGAAATGGTACTGTGTCTGGTCCTAAACCCAGATTGAACAGGGTTAAGGAGATTATTAGCATCGAGGTAGTCTCTTAGTTGGATATTCACTAGTTTTCTAACATTTTAGACAGCACCGGTAGGATGGATATAGGTCTATAATTGTTGAGATCCATGGGGTCCCCTGATTTGAGGAGGAAACACTTGTGCTGTCTTCCACAATGTAGGAACAGAACCAGTGGATAAGGACAGATTAAAAGATGAGTTAGGGGAACTGCAATGGCATGTAGAGCAATTTTTAGAAAGTAGGGGTCCAGAGAGTCTGCACCTGCACTTTTCTTGTTGTCTAGGTGTCGCAGCAGGTCTTCCACTTGTTTTAATAAAATTGGCTTGAAGGAGAATGAAGAAGCAGCCTTCTGACCATCGATAGACTGGAATTTAAGTTGTGACCGTAATAGATTTGCTGGGGAAATCTCTTGGTATTATTATTTGGGGCTCTTTCCCACCTTTTGTAATCCTTTACATAAAGGCTGGACAGTTGATTAAAAAATAGGAATTGATCTTCTTCCAACTGAAATTTCCTTTTAAAGATTGGCCAAGGTATAACCTTTTGGTATTTCTTGCTGTGAACAACAGCTGAGTTAAATCTGTTGGCTCTAACAAGGTTTCTGTAAACTATTGGCCTGGATGCTCCTTCTCTTAAATGGTTTGACAACTATCTCTCAGGCTGTTCACAGCAAGTAAAAGCGGATGACGAAGTGTCACCGCTGAAACCCCTTCAGAGGGGTGTATCACAAGGCTCCATTCTGGGTCCCCTGCTTTTTGCAATCTATATCAATAGAATAGATGCCACCATCAAAAAGACCCAAATACACCTATTTGTGGACAATACAGTGCTTTACGCTAGCGGACCTTCCCCTGAGATGGCATTCTCAGATCTCCAGGATGATTTCAACCTGCTGCAGTTCCAGCTACTAAACCAGAAGTTGCTCCTAAATGCCAAGAAAACAAAAGCTATGTTCTTGTCACCCTTCCCCAACTTAGCAAATCTGACCATGGCTGGGTTACTCCCCTCTATCACCTCTATTCTGGGTGAACAGCTAGAGTATGTATCAAAACTTAAATATTTTGGGGTTTGGTTGCATATTAGACTCTCCTTCCTTGGTCATACAGATGAACCGATAAAGAAACTTAGAATGAGACTTGGGCTCTTCTTCAACATTAAAAATCTCCTCCCTAGGGATGCAAAATTGAGGCCAGTTCAAACCACCTTTCTTTCCTTATTGGACTATGCTGACTTTCTCTACAGCCAGGGTCCTGCAGTGCTTTCTCCAAACTTGACACGCTCTACTATAGAGCTCTAAGGTTTATAACTGGCCTTTCTTACTCCACGCATCATTGTTTCTTTTACACGGTGGTAGGTTGGTAATACCTTAGCTTTAGACACCAGAGAAACACTGCTATCTGGACCTACAAAGTTATCTTAAACAAACTGCCTAACTATATTTCAGACTGTTTACCATTCTGCCCAATAAGTAAGTATGCCATGAGAAGTGCCTCTTACATTTCATTAAAGGTTTCCAAGGCTGAATCTGACTTTGGTGGGGCCTGTATTAGTCATGTATTGCCCCTTTTGTGGAACAAGATACAAAAAAACCTAAACATTAATCATCCCATTAGTCTAGCAGCCTTCAAATCTTTATACTCACTCCATATTAAAAAATCTTGTGTTTGCTCCCCCTGACTCTAGGGACACCTATCCCTTCCAGAGTTCCCTGCATAGATCTCTAACTCCGTCTCTGCCTCCTCATGATCTTAGGTCACTCTCTGGTTTTAGTCTCCATTTATTGCCATTCCCATGCCTACCATCACTACTCTTCTGCCCTCTATGTATCGATCCCCTTAATAGTTTATATCAAACATCCTCTTATCTGTGACTTTTCAACCTCTTTTTGTCTTTTTTCTGTCCTCCCTCCTTCCTCGCCCCTTCCACTGCTTTGAACTTATCTCACTACTATGTTCCTCAGGGAGCCAAAGTGATCATCCTCACTTGCGCCTACTCTGTAACTACTGCCTGCCTGTATGTATCAGCAATTCTGTCTGTGCTGTATGCACTGTTTGTTTGTAAAATAATGTATATTAATCTGCATTTTTTTAATTGCATTTGTATTGTCTATGTCCAATTGCTGTACATGAAAACTGTACTTGTATCGTTCTCTCTACCAAAATTTTATCCACCTAATTGTATGTCCCAGGTCCACCTCAAAAATTAACTTGCTCAATGGTGTCTGCCCGGTTAAAGATTTTGATTGATTGATTGATTGAAGAAGATTATTTATAAATTTTATATTTGATTCCAGATCGTCTTCAAAGGCCCACATAATATTCATTTTCATTATGAAAGAGAGATAATAATTTCTGAGGTCTGGACAGGCCCTACCCCCATTCTCTACAGAAAGACACAATTTGGCCAATGAGATCCATGGTGCTTTATTATTTCAAATACATGATTTAATCTGTTTATTTATTTGATGAAACCATGTGTCTGGAATAGGGACCGTCACTATTTGTAGTCTATAAGAGAGAAAGGGGACCACCATCATTTTAGTTATTTAAATGTTTCCCCAGAATGACATTGGAATCTCGGTCCAAAGCTGTAATCTATCTTGGAGTGTCTCTGATAAGGCTTTAAAGTTTAATTTAAAAAAATTGGTCCATTTTGTTATGTACGAAAATACCTAAATACTTCACCCCATCTTTGTTAATGTTCACCTTAAGGATGTTCTGTATCTGTACACAATCTGATATATGAAAAGGTACTATATTCATCTTATTTTCATTAATTTTATATCCAAGGCCCCTGGAATTCTGTAGTTCTGCAGTTGCGGAATTTGCCGCAGAATTTGCATCATGCCGCAGAATATATATAGTGCCACAGAATTCATTGTTTTTGGTGAATGTTCATATAAATATAATGTTTTTTCATAGTGTCAGACTTTATTTCCCAGCTCGTTTATCCTGAAGCCCCTCCTCTATGCTCAGCATATGATGTCATCGATGACATCACATCATATTTAGCCAGTGACAGGACTGCATTCTGCCAGAGAAATGAATAAATCATGCCGCAGAAATCAGAAAATGCTGCCGCAGAAGTCAAGGAGCCCTGCCGCAGAAATCAGAAAATTCTACCACAGTACACCAGGGGCCCTGTTTATATCCCACTACTTTAGAAACTCTGACTATAATTTTCATTATTTCTTGAATGCTTCCTAGTGGATCTTGCACTACCAAGAGAACATCATCCATGAAAGCATTCAGTTTTACCTCCTCTTCATCTACTTTTAACCCTCTTACTTTATTATTTCATCTGATTTCACTTAAGAGGGGTATAATCCCAATATAAATAAAGAAGGAGACAGGGGGCATCCTTGTTTGATGCCTCTATGTAAAATTATGGTATCCAAGAAACCTGCATTTATTTTAATCTGTGCCAGAGGTTTGCTGTAGAGCATCTTTAAAACTTGAATAAACTTCTCTGGGTAATCCTAAGATTTTAGAATAAAAAACAGGTATTGCCACTCCAACATAGGGCTGTGCAAAATTTAAATTCCACTGGTGGAATTTTTGTGAAATGTGGAATTTGCTTCTGTGAAATTCCATGAAAGACAGGAACATTTAACAAAATTCCACCTTAAACTGTGGAATAGTGTCATGTATTGTGGAATAGTGTGGTGAACTATGGAAAATATTTCCATGGAACTGACTGCCTTTTTCTTTTATTTAGCAAGTAAAAAAACTGGTATAACTGGGGCCCTGGGACCAAAATTGGAAAGTGGAGATGTTGGTGTAACTAGGAGGAGAAACTGAACAACTTGGAGGTGGCACTGCTGTAAATGATACTGGTAGAACTAGGAGTAGAAACTGATGTAACTGGGATGAGACACAGCTATAATAAGCTAAGGTAAAATATGTGTAATTTTAAATACTGTGGGATACACTAACAGAACTGTGAGGAGAAATAATTTCATCTAGGAGGAGACACTGCCAGAGTGAAAAATTCCTATACTTTGGGTGCCCCAAGACAAGCACTTTTGTCTAAAGATGTCTGCAGCTCCTCAGTGCCTGCCCACTGGGGCAACTGAGGCATTAGTGCTACTGTATCTTCATTTTTTCTCCTGTACTTCTACCTTTTTTTTCATCTCCCCAGCCCACTCCTTCCCCAAATGCCTGTGTCATCTGCAATGGTGCATCATTGGTATTGCATGACTAAGTTCATGAGAGCAATTACCCTTAGGTGTAGTGGAGAAACCAGGACCAGGAAGGAGCAGTGAGGTGGAGACTTTGTCATGTGACCACAATGTCTGTGCACTAAGAATCGTGCTGACTCAGTCACACAGCTGGTGCCACAAGACAGGTGCTTTCACTAGGCATCAGGTCACAGTCTGGAGTGGAGGCATTAATTAGTTACTGCTGACAACTGATCCTTCCCCCAAGAAGTGTTGCTGGTGAGTGCTAGTCAGCCCATCAAAACATGTTGTGGTGGGGAGTTGCATTTGTTGTCAGAGCAGCAGGCAGCAAACAGAAAAAAAAATTTCTTTAAGGGCTTTAAAGAAATGCTCACAAGCCATTCTTTTAAGGGCTACTGATATGGAGTTTTAGGGATCCTCACCAGTGCAGCATAATATATAGCAAAAGGCCCTTTAAAGGACTTGGAGATAAATAATTATAAGGATCTACTGTAACAGGGCAAGCAAGCAGCAAATTCATTTAAAAAAAATGCTTTGTAGGGCTTTGGAGCTAACAAGAGTCCTTTTAAGGACTAGAGGTATGCAGGCAGGAGACAAATCTTAAAAAAAAAACTTTTCAGGGATTAGGAATTGCTGGCTGCTATTACATCCATTTTCAGGGCTTGCAGGCTTGTGAGTTCTTTAAAGAGCTGAGTGCATGCAGGCAGGAAGGAAAAAAATCATTACAAAAAATGAAAAAAAGCATTTTCAGGCTTAGGAGCTAATGTCTTACTAAGAAATGTAGGCTGGCATTAAAGTCCTCATCAGGGCCTGGTAGCTATCAAGTCCTTTCAAGGTCTAAGCACACACAGACTGGCCAGATTTGCAGCTTCGTCCTTTGCACCCCTCGCTCCATGCACCACTACTGTCTCTGTCAGTCCCTTCTTTGTCTTCCCCCTCAAGCCTAACATGCCTACTTACTGGCCTGACCATCGGGGACACCATCTACTGTCCCTTGTATTCCCCTCTATCTCATCTAGTCTGCCCCAATACTCACAGCTGAAATCTCTGCCACTTGTCCCACCTCCAACTCATCCATCCACATATTACCACCAGGATGGGGCAAAGGGCCTTCTCCATTGCTGGTCCCTCCCTGTGGAATGATCTCTCCCTTCCCCTACTGCATTCCATCAACCCCCCCATTAAATTCACATATACCCTGCTAAAAACCCTGTTCCTGTCCCCAGGCTATTGGCGCTCCTGCAGTCTATCTAGGCCTCCATTGCCCCCTGCCTTATCCTTCTCCTACCTATGGACTGGCTTGCTGGCCAGCACCCTGCACAGGAGTCAGCTGCCTGCTACCTGCAAATTGTTAATGTACCCATAAATTATAATTTGTAAATAGTATGTGTATTTTTTTGTTCGATACTACTCTTTACTGCTCAGTGTTAACTCTTAGCTGCAGCTACTTCTGCCAAACACTGTGTAGCTACTAGATCCATGCTGACTGCTATTGGTTACTGTAGAACACTGTGTATTTTCCTGTGCTTACTGTGACCTTTCTGTATCTGCCAGTCTCTGGCCCAGGCCATGCCTGAAATGGGTCCTTGGATCAGTGCACCAACCCAGTTAACAAAGGAATAAATAAATAATTACATAAATACATTTAAAATAAAAAAATCCCTTCTAACAGCTTGAAGATAAATTATTTTAATGACATTTAGGGCATGCTATAGTTGTTTAAAAAAAGCCCTTTTGAGGCAAATTATTTTAAAAATGCCACTTGACATGACTACCAGCTCTCTATGGAGGGTGGCCATCATAAGTAAGAGTACAGGAGACTTGTGTGCCTTGTGAGTTCCTGAAGGAGGCAGGTGTGAGAGACAGGAAGAAATAAAGAGAAAGTTAAAAAAGCAGTGGCCTACGTAAACCTCAGAATATCCTGCAAACTGTGGACTCCTCTTTCATTGTGCAGGTAATAACTCATATTTTAGTCACCACTGCTGCTTCAACTGCATTCACCTCCATAAGTACCCAGTGGTTCCTGTGTCCAGCATTAGTGCTGTCACAGGTTTGCCTGAATTATTTTTGTGCTTGACATAGACATTACTGCCTTTTGGTTTAGAGTTTCATCATGTCTCACAAAACACTAGCAATATTGATGCTGGCCCCAGCTGATTGAGCCCCTCCCCCAATTGTAGGAACATTTGACACTAAGCAGAGGGTGCCAGCACCACTGCTTGATGATGAACACATCTTTGTCCCCACATTTCTGCCTCTACAAGATCCATTTTCTCTCATCACCATCAGTGTGCAAACAAAAAAGTATCTCAGAACATCTAAAATCAATAAAGCTAAGAATTGCAGTATATTGCAGGAACTCACTGCAAAAATCATCAGAGATTTCACAAAAAACTTTCACAAATAAAAATGCCACAAAGAGTTTTGAAATATAACTTTTTTATTTACAAAAGTAAGTTATAAAGAGCTGCAAACTTTCTTCTTCAGCACTTGCTGTTAAATTGTCTAGCAGAGTAGGAGGAGCAGTCACTTGAGAGGAGGGAGGGAGAGAGAGAGAAAGAGAGAGAGACAGAGAGAGAGAGAGAGAGAGAAAGGGAAGGTTGGTATTGCAACTCACACTTTGACCCATAGACTCTCACCTAATCAAAAAAAGATCAGCTGACAGCATTGCTTGCCGAATCTTTTTGTGTGTTTCACAGAAAATGTTAGCAAACAGCAGATGTTTGGGATGTTCCACAGAATTTCTGTTGAAATTAGAGTAAATTAGTCTTGAATTATACCATATAAAATTTAACTTTGGACAAGAGGGGCAGTATGACTAAAGAAAGAGACAGTAACAGTAAGAAATAGTGCTTTGCCAATTCAATTCCAGCCTAAATTAATGAAATCACATGACTACATACCTTGCAGAATACATTTTCAGTGAATTACACCTTTGAACAGTGTCTTTTTCTATAATAAATATTTTTCACTGTTCATTACATATTTTTCACAGTACATTTAATTATTCGGCAAATCAGGTGAAAATTCTGCGGAAAGTGCTAATTTTGCCAATGACGAATCTCTGTCAAAATTACACAGAAATTGCAGAATTCTGCAAATTTTTCATGGAAGCAGAATCTGCAATTTTTTCCCAGCCCTATTCCAACATGTCGAAAGCCTTTGTGGCATCTAATGCCACCAAGGCTGCCAGCTCCCCTGGCCTCTAAATATTCGAATATGAACTGGACTTTGAGAAGCCCTGATTGAATTAACCTCCCTGGTACAAAACCTGATTGATTATAGTGTATTACATTCCCAAAAGTGGGCAAGGTTCTGTTATTCAAAATTTTGACCAAAACATTATAATCAGTGTTTAAAATAGCCACCAGCCTATAGTTCTCAATTTTTTTCAGATCTTTTCCTTATTTAGGTATAAATGAAATATAGGCCTGTAAAAAAGTATCTGGAATTTGGTAACATTTCAGTATCTGATTGAACAACATATGAAGGTAAGGAATCATTTGAGACTCAAAGAACAAATAAAATCCCAGGGTAAACTCATCCTGACCAGAAACTTTTGCTTTTACCATCTGAGTCATGACATATTTAGTCTCCTGAGTGGAGATTGGGTTAGCAAAGCTCTTTTCCTCAGCTGGGGATATTTTATTAGTTATCAAAGATCCATGATAATCCAGGTTTTTGTGTCGGGGCAACATACCAAAGTATATAGGGTAGAGTGAAAATTACTAGATTCTGCCAGAATAAATTTTTGGTGAGTAATTACCCGACCCTGAGAATCCATTATAGAAGTAATCTCTTTTTTCCCTTGCTCCAAATCTTGTAATCTTTTCGCTAGTACTTTACCTACTATTTCACTGTTTGTTTTCCAGTTCTGTGCTTTTTTTCCCATCCTTTTTATATCAAAATACTCCGTAGCGTCTATAAGTTTTTTCAGATCATAAAGTTCCTTTTGTTCAGAAATATCACCTCTTTTATTAACCGACTCCAGACAATGGAGTTTGTTTTCCACCTCCTCCTCCTTCTGTTTCAATCTTTGCTTATTTATCCAGGCAGCCTCTGTAATTATGACATCTCTTAATGTGGCCTTCAAGGCATCCCAACAATCAATGATATTTGAAACAGAAACCTTATTCTCTGTAATAAAGATTTCTCTGGTGGTACCTATCTTGTCACAAAACATTTTGTTCTTTATCGAATTATTGATAAAACACCATAGCCCCCCTTTTTTAGAGTATCCAGAATTCAAAAAAGCTTGAAAAGAAACAGGACTATGACCTGAAAGAAGTTTATTTTGTTTCTGCATTGTATCCTAGACAGTCCACCAAGTCTTTGGAGACAAAGACATAGTCTAATCTTGAAAACATATTGTGTCTTGATGAATAATAGGTATAGTCATGCATACACCAAGGGAGGGATAGTGAGGCTTAATAAAGGGGAGGAGGGTGGGCAGAGGGAGACTGTGAAAAGGCAGAGATACTAAACAAATATTTTTGCTCAGTATTTACAAATGAAGAGGGGGAGGTACATAAAACAAACAGTAGAAACACTCTGGATACAGAAGTTGATACCAGCCCATTTACAGAAGAAAGGGTTCTGAAAGAACTCTTAAAACTGAAGGTGGACAAAGCAATGGGGCCTGATGGGATTCATCCCAGAATTCTAAAAGAACTAAGGGTAGAACTAGTTACACCACTGACTACCCTTTTTAACAAATCATGGGAGGATGGGGTGGTACCCGAGGACTGGAGGAGGGCAGATGTGATTCCTCTTCACAAAAGTAGGAGCATGGCAGAAGCAGGAAACTACAGACCTGTTAGTTTAACCTCAGTGATAGGGAAAATGATGGAATCACTTCTGAAGGAAAGAATTGTCGAGTATCTAGAGGCCAGAGGGGCACAGGACCCTAGGCAGCATGGATTCACAGCGGGAAGGTCATGTCAGACGAATCTGATAGATTTCTTTGACTGGGTGACCAAAGTAGTAGATCAGGGAGGGGCTGTGGACATGGCCTAACTAGACTTTAGCAAGGCATTTGACACAGTCCCACACAAAAGATTAATATACAAGTTAGCCAGCCTGGGAGTGGGTCCCAAGATGACAGCCTGGGTAAAGAATTGGCTGGAGAATAGGACACAGAGAGTAATAGTTAATGGAGTCCACTCAGAAGAAAGGAGGGTTACTAGTGGGGTACCGCAGGGTTCAGTATTAGGACCGGTCCTTTTCAATGTCTTTATAAGTGACATTGCAGAGGGACTGGAAGGAAAAGTATGTCTCTTTGCAGATGTCACAAAGATCTGCAACAGAGTTGATGCACAGGGTGGGGTGGAAAGGATGAGAAGGGACTTGGCAAGGTTAGAGGAATGGTCAAATGTATGGCAGCTTAGATTCAATGCTAAGAAGTGCAAGGTAATGCACTTGAGAAACAAAAACCCAGGGGAAGAGTACACAATGGGGGGTGAGATACTAACAACAACAAAAATGGAAAGGGACCTGGGGGTAGTCATATCAGATGACCTAAAGGTGGGCAAGCAATGTGAGAGGGCAGCAAGGAGGGCTGGGGGAAACTGGGATGCATAGGGAGAGGCATCACCAGTAGAAAACAGGAAGTTATTATCCCTCTGTACAGACAGCTGGTGAGACCCCATCTGGAGTACTGTGTGCAGTTCTAGAGACCCAATCTCCGCAAAGACATAGACAGGATGGAAGCTGTCCAGAGGAGGGCAACTAAAATGGTGCAGGGTCTGCACCGGAAGACATATGAAGAGAGACGAAAGGAGCTTAATATGTATAGCCTCGAGGAAAGGAGGGAGAGGGGGGACATGATAGAAATGTTCAAGTACCTCAAGGGAATCAACAAAGTCCATGAGGGGTAGCATCTTTCAAAAAAGAAGTGTGCAAGAACAAGAGGGCACAATTTGAAGATGGGGGGCGGCTCAGAGGTAATTTAAGAAGTATTTTTCTCAGAGAGGGTTGTGGATGCATGGAACGTGCCTTCCGGATGAGGTTGTGGAGTCAAATCAGTGGTGGAATTCATGCATGCATGGGACAGTCATAAGGTAATTTTGGGGGGGGTAGGAAGAAGTAGGCTGCTGGTTAACTAGGATCTGCAGCTTATCCAGTAGGTAGGGAAATGGGCAGACTGGGTGGGCCAAGCGGTCCTTATCTGCTGTCAAATTCTATGTTTCTATGTTACACAGAACCAAATGTTATATTTCGTTTATCCATTTCTGTATTTGCCAAAACCATTTGACCATTTTTGTCTTTAATTGTTCCCATAAAATCTTCTTTAAAGTGTTTATCAAACATGATAGTTACTCCAGCACTCTTTTTAGTTTTCCCTAATGAGAAAAAAAGCTCCCCTAACCATCTGTTATTTAATTTTTCCATCTCTGTTTCATTTAAGAAAATCTCTTGTAACATAGTAATATCTGATTTGAGCCTTCTCACCCTTGCTAGAACCCTTGCCCTCTTCACAGGAGAATTTAAATAATTTCCGTTACATGTGCATCTCTTAATCAATACCATTTTTCTGATTCATTTTTTCCTTTCTCCCCAGACCAATCTTATAATCCAACTTCCTTCCCTTTTCTTGTATATTTATTTTTAACAAACCTGTCCCTCTTCTCTTTGATGCCAAAACCACCTATTCAGCAACTCCCTTGTCTACTTGAGGTAATTTACTGAAGGTCAGTTAGTCCCCCCTCCCCAAACTAAATAAACTTTTACGTATTCCTCCAGCCACGTACACAATTTTAACCTGCCTCATAATTTGTAAATACCATGGGGAGTCTTATTTTTAGATCTTGAATGGCTTCAGGTACAGTAGCATAATATAATATTTGATTATTTAATAGTACCTTAAGTTTAGCTGGAAAAATCACATATGTTTTCACCTCTTCTTTCCATAATCTTTGTTGAACTCCCCTCAATTTTTTCATTTGATCCTACAAAGTTTTGTAAGTCATTCTTAAAGTAAATAATCTGCTCCTAGTAAACCAATTTACCCTTAGTATAGTAAGATTTCATCACGGCCTCCTTTCCTACAGTAGTTAGCAGTTTAACAATCGCAGGCCTTGACTTCTGCTGCAAATCCACTTTTTTGCCCTCAACCAATGGGCCTTGTCTATAATAGGTAGTTCTTTATCTGAGCCTAGTAAAACAGAGAAAAGATTAGACAATATATGAACCAAAGTTTGTTCAGATTCTCAAATATGTAAAAGTCCAAAGTTATGAATATTGTTTCCCCTGCCTCTGTTTTTTTGGCCATCTAGTTCCATTTTAGCATCTCCTGTTGTGAGCCCAAATCCTTAATCTGAACTATCAAAGGAGACAGCTTGTCTTCTGTATCTAACACTCTTTTTCTAATTCAGATATTTGTTTCAGACCTATATTCAAATGTTTGTCCAGTTTCTGAATATTTTCTGAAAAGACTTTAAGAGAATCTGGTAAGTGTTGAAGTTTGTCCATCGTGACCTACAAAAAGTTCATGTTTTCTATTAAAGTTTGGGCCCATTTAGCATGGGGTCGTTATGTCGCACGGCAGAATGCCGCGCGGCACAATCATGTTGCACAATTCTCTACCGATTTTGTTCTAGGCTCTGCCCCCACACCTCCTGTTACGGGGGTTGTGGACCCCACCCCACTAAAGATTCTCAACTCCAGTGGGGTCCAAGTCAGAGAGCGCATAGGTCCGGGCTTGCCATAATGTTGTACATTATTATGCATGCAACATTATGACCTGGTATGGACCCATTTTGGGGGATCATCTTGATTTTGTTTCCCTTGGCCTGGACCTTGCCCTAGTTCTGCATCTTTCCAGGTTACATTATTTGGGCCAGATGCTTCCCCTTGATCTTGTTGTTCTTCTGAGAGAAATACAAGGGCATTTTGGGAAACTGGGCTTGTGTCTTCATCTTTCTTTTCTGTTTGCCCCTCAGTCCCATGTGCACTAGCTGTTGCTTTAGAAGCTGATGCCGCCCCTTTAAATTTTTTATCTTTTTTCTTATCAGGATCTGAATTAGCTTTAGGGGACATTTTAGCACAGCATTTTTAAAGGGTAGTTGTGTTTGTATCAGCTGTTTGTTTTTATTCCCTACTGCTTTTTCTGGTTCATCTGAAGAAATAGGGGATGAACTTTGTGGTGAATTCTTTGTACTCGAGGTTTTAAACAATATAGACTGTCTTTTGTTTCTTGTTGCAAAATATTCTTGTTCTTCTGACATATAAACTGAACAGGAATTCTAAATTACAAAGCTGCAAATCTGAATTTTAAACCCATGGCTTAAACCATTGTTCCAAGCAAGGCAGTTTCTTTTTTAAAGTTGTATCAGTTTAAATTACTTAGCTGGAGAATAGATTTTCTGCATCCGGGGTCACGTGATGGCAGCCTGAGAGTCGGCAGCAAACTACCGGAGCTCCGCCACCCGCTATCTAATTTAGGCTCTTGTAAAGCGCCGTCGGATTCAAGTTTCCTTTATTTCAGGCACTGTGGGTTTCTCATGGAAATCACTTTTTAGACCCGCAACATGGAGGTCTATATGAAAAGGCGCTGCCGAAGCACTCACCTCCGCAGACCCCAGAAAAAGAGAAGGCCGCAAAGCGGGCCAAGCAACAGGCTGCTAGCTTACCCAAGTTACCCACAGCGGACGTCCCGCTAACTGAAACCAGATTTCTTGAAATTATGCAGCCTCTCCAGTCCTCCGTGGTGACTATTGCAGAGGACATGCAATTAATTAAAAAGTCGGTGGATACTCTTTCTAGGAGGGTCGGGGATGTGGAAGTGAAGTTAACTCTCTGGAAAGCAAACACCTCAGGCATGAAACAGAACTCGTCCTGGTTAAACGGAGATTAAAGAAGTTGGAGGAGAAATTAGAAGACCTAGAGGGCCGCAGTCAAGAAATAATCTTGTTGTGATTGGGATCCCTGAAAAGAAGAAGGAATATGCGGTCACCTTTCTTCAGAAATTTTGCAGTAAAGTTGCAGGGGTCCCCGGTAGATATATAATAGAAAGAGCTCATTGCAGCGCTTCGCCCCGCCCAGAGGGCAGCCGCCCAGACCTTGATCATGAGATTCCTGAACTTCGGATAAACAACACGTCCTCGCTAAGGCAAGAGAGATGAAAGAATTGCTATGGGAGGGACAGAGAATTCGAATTATTCAGGATTTGCCACACTCCGTTAGGCTGAGAAGGCAGGAGCTGCATCCGATTGTTACCAAGCTTGCAGCGGCATCTAAGCCATATAAAGTTAAATATCCTGCTGTGTTAATGGTACAGCATGAAGAGAAGTGGCTATCATTTGATTCTTACTCTCAGGCTCAACAGGAGCTGCAACGTCTCTTCCCAGATCTCTTTAAATGATGATATTTTCCCTGCATCTCAACTTTATTGGCTTTACTTCTGGGTTCATCAAGATATTATTTGATGATATAGAGTTGTCTATATAGTCCATTTGCAAATCTCCTGACTGTCTGCATGGAACTCTCACTTATATTATCCCGGTATTTCTCAGCCTCTCAATGACATGCGCCTCCTACTGGTGGTTAGCGGTTGCTTACACGATGAAATCATTGAATTTTCCAACTGGGGACAACCACTGTAATCCTTTTTCTCTCCCTCCCTACATTTGGGTCTTCAAGTTACCTTCTCGGTGCATGTGGCTTCCCTCATTTCCGCTGACCGCTTCGACGTTTGGGCTGACTCTAAGGAATGGTTTGAGTGGTTTATCTCTGCACGTAGCTTACTTCATGGTGTGAATAAAACTGGACCAGATGGCTTCTGCAGCTAACGGTCTGTTATGACCGGGACTCATTAATTTTTTGGCATACCATTGATGGTAGACCTTCCGAACAGAGCTACTGATCTCCACCTGGGACAAGTTCCCCTTTTTTTTTTTTTTTTTTTTTAGCATGCATCTTCAGCCAATCCGGACTTTTCAGCAAGACTTCCGGTGGATGTACTCCGGACTTTTCAGCAGGACTTCCAGTGGATGTACTTTTCCCTCTCTCCCCTCTTCCTCCCCTTTTTTATAATTTACATATCTTGGTGTGTATATAGTTATTAATTAACTTGATAGATAATTTTTAGTTCACCCGGAGAGGGCCTATTTTAAGTTGATCTGAGACTTAGACGACAATTGATTAGTAGTCTGTTGGCGCTATTTACATTTCTGGGCAATGATGTTGGAGCCTATCTTGTAATTAATTATTTTCTCCTTTTCCTGGTGGGTGGGGGGGCTCCGGAGGGTAATGCGGGGCATATTGGGTTGTTTGGAAGTTAATCATGTGGCAGGTTTTCTTTAGGAGGGCAGTCTTCTGGGACTGGGGGATAGGTCTTGGTTTAGACTGGGGGGATTTCGGGTTAGTGTGTTCTTTGGGTACTAAGAGGGTGGGGGTTTGGGGATTGGCTGCTTTGTTGAGGGGTTGGGGATGGGATTATCAAGGTTACGAGCTAATTGAAGTACACACACATATCTGGTATCAGGGAGTTTATAGTCATGTTATTGATATCTCTGGCTTAACTCGCCAGGGCACATTTTACTCAGCTTGTCCTAACGTCTGTTTTGTTTATAATGGCTTGCACTTATAAGCTCATCAGCTGGAATGTTAAAGGAGCCAAGGACAGGGTCAAGAGGCAAGTGGTACTAAACACCTCCGCTATTTGAGTGGCATATTGTCTTCCTTCAAGAGACACACTTAAAAAGTGACCTTCACTATTTCAGAAGAGCTTGAATTTCGCGGGTTTATGGGGCGGATGAGTCAACGAAGAAGGTGGAGTAGCTATCCTTATTGCTAGGCATATCCCTTTTAAACTGATAAATGAGTGTTGGGACCCCTAAGGCTGCTATGTAATTGTGCACGCACAATTGGCATCACAACTCGATTATATTAGGATCCATATATGGCCCTAACAGAGATTCCCTTCCTTTTCATGAACCTACTGCACTTAGTAGTGTCTGATATATATAAACCCACATTTATTGGGGTGATTGGAATTGGTACTCAGAATGATTTAGATAGGTCAGGACTTGCGAGGCGGGTTTATCTCCTGCACAGAGGGCCCTAAGGACTTCATCAGTAAGCATGCCCTGGTGGATGTCTGCGACACTTAATCCTGAGTTGCGCAATACTCTTATTATTCACCGTACATAACTCCCATTCACGAATTGATTATATTTTGATAAGTTCAGCAGTGATACCCGATGTGATGCAGGCAGAGATTTCTGCCAGGGTAATATCAGACCATGCTCCAGTTAGTGTGACATATAGGCCTACCTTAGGGGGTAAACGCTCCCCACAATGGAGGTTAAACTGCCAAATTCTAAAAGATGAGTCCTCTTTGACGCATCTCAAGGATTTCATCAAGCATTTCCTAGAGGACAATCAGGACTCAGTAGACCAGAGAGACCTGGTTTGGGCTGCCATGAAGTGTGCCTTAAGGGGTGAGTTAATTAAGATTGCCTCCAGGAGGAAACGTGTTCAGAGGGACAAGTTAGATGCCTTGCTAGTTTCTATTAAACAAATTGAGAGTGTTTTATCCCGATCTTCATCTGAATTGGACTGGGTTAGGCTACGTCAGTTGCAGGCCCAGCACTCGGCTTTAGTGATGCAGCAAGCTGAGTTAGCACTCCGGCGCTCGAGACTTCAATATTTGGATATAGGTGAGAAAGCTGGGAAACTGCTTGCTATGCATATTCGACATTTAGACTCGGATCATCATATCCCGGGTGTCCACGTTGCTCAGGGGGGCAGGTCTGCACGGATCCACAGGAAATGTCTAATGAGTTTGGGGCATACTATCAGAGATTATATGTAGAAGATCCCATATCTAAACCTTCAATGATAGAAATTACCTCATACCTGAATTCAATCGCTGTCCCAAAGTTATCACCGGGCGATGCGGTCGAGATAGGTTCCCCAATATCACTTCTGGAGATCCGCCAAGCCATTCAGCAGATGCTCTCTGACAAATCCCCTGGGCCTGATGGGTTCCCCAGCAATTTTTATAAGGTATTTTGCCCTGTCATATCTCCATATTATTACGCTTTTTCAATATTGGTTTGATCACGTATCTCCACCCCATTTCAAGAGGCCACTATCTCGCTAATTCTGAAGTCGGGAAGGACCCTACATAACATGGACAGCTATCGCCCCATATCTCTTTAAATACAGATATTAAAATATTGACTAAAGTTCTGGCCAACAGGCTATCTAAAGTTATGGACACATTGGTCAGCAGGGAGCAAGTGGGTTTTATGAGGGAAGGTTACCCCAGGATCACCTTCTAGAATTATTACACCTCATTGCAGAGGCCAGGGAATCTAAAACCCCAGCAGTACTCCTTTCTTTGGATGCCGAAAAGGCCTTCGACCGGGTGTCCTGGGATTTCCTATTCACCACCCTCTCGACATTTGGGCTGCCTGACGTTTTCTTAAGATGGGTTAAAATCTTGTATTCTTTTCCCTCTGCTCGAGTGAAATGCAAAGGGGTATTATCACTGCCTATTAAGTTAGAGCGTGGTACAAGGCAAGGTTGCCCCTTGTCCCCATTGCTATTTAATTTGTACCTGGAGCCTTTTTTGCACAGGTTAGCGCAGAATCCTCTTATAAAGGGTATACAGGTAGGGGAATTTAACTATGCATTTTCAGCTTATGCTGATGATGTGTTACTGCACATTGAGAATCTGGTAATCTCTATACCGGCCGCTTTGGAGGAAATAGCTGCCTTCTCCAAAGTATCCTATTATAAATTAAATCGTGCTAAGACCAAAATTCTCCCTTTAAATCATAATGTCATAAAAGCAGATTTACAGACTTTTGGTCTTGGCTGGGAGGCTAAATCCCTTATATATTTGGGGATCAGCATTGGCACAAGCCTACCTTCAATGATTAAAGACAACCTGGGTACTCTGGTTCAAATTATTTCGGAGATTTGAACAGATGGCGTCGATCTCCTTATCTCTATGGGGCAGACTAAATCTCCTTAAGATGAATATTCTCCTAGAATATTGTATCCTCTGGGATGCTTGGAACTCATCTTCCCAAAAATGGTTTATCAATCTACAGAAAATATTTAATTCCTTTTTGTGGCAGGGAAGAGAATATGAGATCTTATATTAAATTGACTGCCTCAAAATCCAAGGGTGGACTGATGGCCCCTCTGTTTTTATATTATACAGCACAACACATTTCTAAGCTAACTTTATGGGTCAAAGGACATAGGCCTCCGGCTATTCTCCTTATGGTTAGACATCGAGCGTGACCTGACTAAAAGATTGAAGAGCTGTTTACGTGTTCTCTTATTTGTTCCCAGTCCATCATTTCTAAAACAGCGATGAACAATCCCATGGGCTGGTCCTTGAAAGCATATTTTCAGCTACAATGTTATCTCAGAGTCAAATGGTGGCTTTCGGACAACCAGCCTATTTTCGAGAACCCCCAAATCAAAGTAGGGGTTGCTGTGGTACCCACTACTTTCTGGCCCCAGATAAGCCATTTTTCCGTATCGGATATCTGGGAGCAGGGCTGCCTACGTCCTTTTGACCTGCTGAAGAGACTCCATGGGATTCCTGATCATTATTTTTTTAAGTGGCTACAGCTCAGCAAAGCGATAGCCCGGGTTTTTCATTCAACACCCTCTGCTAGTTATGTACCGGTCAATTTGGATGTTTTATTAACTGCTGCGCCCAACCGCATGCAGTTTCTAAAGTTTATAAGCTACTTCAGGAATGGGATCACAGGCTTCCCTCAGGTGTTTGTTACTACTGGGTAAGGTGCTGAATATTCAGGATACCCCATATCTCTGGAATAAACTTTGGTCCGCTAAGTATAAATTTATCAAACAAGACAGGTTGAGGATGATACATTTCAATATTATGCATCATTTATATTTAACTCCTTCTTACTTATTTAGTGGCATGCCTCCACGCCTTTGTGTTGGAAATGCAAGAAAGAGGAAGGAACTTTATACCACATGCTATGGTCTTGCCTGGTTATACGAACTGCCTGGAGTGCCATTTGCAGGCTTGTGGGCCCTGTCCTTGGCTCTCACAATATGTTCACGCCGGAGATTTGTTTGTTATATTTTTTTCCCGCAGGCTCTTCTAGGATCTGGAAAGCCTATGTTTCACTCATCTCAGCTGTAATGAAACTGCTAATTTTAAGGCATTGGTCGTCTGATAAATCTCCATCTTTGTTAGAATGGTACCAAGAATGTACTTTAGCTTTACAGCTTGAGAAGCACATTGCATATATACGGGGCAAGCACGGGCACTATGCTTCTCTTTGGGGCCCTCTTGATGCTTTCCTTATGGCCTGGAAAGCCTAGATTTTATTATCTTAAGTTCTATGTGTGTATATTCGCTCCTTGTTGCTCTTAACTTTTGGGGTGGGGGGCAGGGGGGGAGGATGGACCTTGGGTTACTCCTTTGGTTTAACTATCTTCTGAAGGCAATTTGTATGTACTTACAGCAATTTTATGTCTACGCCTTATGCTTTTAATTTTACCTTCCATTGTCTGTCCGTTACCTTGGGTATATTTGTAAAACAATAAAGATGGTTAATTACAAAAAAAAAAGATTTTCTGCATCCGTTCCTCTGAGTTTGCTTAGTGTATTCCAGTGACAGAGGTTGTACTCCTTGATTCTGTTTATGTCCCCAACTAATTTCCTAACTTTCTGCACTGGTCAATTTCATGTCTTCTGCCCAACTGTTGCAGCTGTCTCTGGACCATGCTTCGTATGGCGAGAAAACCTTTCATACACCATTTGTGCATTAACTATGTTCATAGAACTGATTCCAAAGAAAAAAGACCTCAGACCACCAACCCGAAGAGAAATGTACTTTTTTGTTAGAAACTTTGGAGATATTGTTACCTCTTCAACATGAACCTCTGCTGCAGGCAGATACCATATTAGTTATTATTTATTTATTTATTTATTGATTTTTGATGACCAGGTAGGACCACTGGGCCCGGTGGTCCCTTTTTCAGGGGTGACCAGGGAGTTACAAGACTAGTATGATACACAATTAGTACAGATATAGCATATGGCCTGTGACATGTTAACATATAAATACAGCAGTGATATATTACATAGCAGGTTACATCAAATTATTGAAGTGAACAATATAGTAGGGCCAAAGTCTTAACTGGGTCACAATTACCCAAGTAGAATACTTTGGGTAGATAGAAAATACTGCCGGCTCAGGTGGTGGTGATGTAAGTGCTCAGGCCAGCGGGTAGTGTGGAAGTGTCAGGTAACGTAGCATTGACATTGACTTATGGCAAGCATATGTGCCTTAAGTCTTGTACGGAAGCATGCTGATGATGTAGCTTCTCGAACCTCCGGAGGAAAGTTGTTCCATAGGGAAGGGGCAGTATGGGCAAAGGACATGTCCCCTGCCTTGGTCCTTACCCTAGGGACTTCGAGGAGGGTTTGGCCCAAGGTCTGTAGATTGCAAGGATTTTGCTTGGCAGTTATGAGCCCTGTGAGGCTGGGGGGGTGTAGTACTAATTAGCTTATGTGCTAGGCAGAGCACTGGGTACCTGAGATGGGCTTCGAATGATGGACAGCTAAGTCATGCTAATGAGTCACAATGGTGGCTCCTAGAGTGGGACTGTGTGTCGAAGTTGATCACATTGTTGTACAAGATCTGTAACTTACTGAACTCCAACTTGGCCACTCCCTGAAGTATCGGGGCAGCATAGGTGAGTGTTGGGAGTAAGACGCAAGAGGGAATGGCAGTCCTATCTTCAGGGATCAGCTGATCCTTAAGACGATAGAGTGTACCAAGTTTACCATATATGATTTTGGTGACTTGGTCAACATGTTGCTTTAGGGTGAAATCTTGGTCCAGAATAAGGCCAAGGTATTTTGTGGAGGCAACCACTTTGAGTTTGTTACCCAGCCTGGAAGTGAGTTGTTACCAGCAAACTATATGGCATGCCAAAAGAAAATGTTTGGATGTGTCGCTTCGGTCTCTGCTTACTGAGAAAAAACACTTCCATATGTTGGCCTGACTTCACCCATACTTTTAAACACAGCAACAGCTACCAGTAATGGGGTTCACTTAATGCTCACTGCCATGGGGAAAAAAGTGAGAAAAATTCATTTGGATGCCAGTTTTAAACTTCTGCTTGGGAGGTAGAGGAGCGAGGAGGTGCAGCTTACTCCATGCTGCCTGATATTTAGCATGTTACATCACTATGCTCCCATCAGTCCTAGCACCCAGTAAGTACATATACATTGGTTATGGCGTAGCCAGGTCAACAACTAAGGGGGCATGCCACCACGGTAGAGTAAGACATTTGTACAGAACCAATGAGGAATAAAATGAAGATTACAATGTACATTGAGTTGTAAGCTATACAACTGAGAAGGCAAAATGGGGAAAACAGGAAAAATAGCAGAGGGAAGATGAATAGCACAAAGGTGGCTGTAATGCGGAGAAAAGAGGAAGAGGAAGAAGCCTAGCTGTGGGTGCATCCTTTTGTGAAGAGTTTCAGTAAGAGTGGTTTGAGAGAGTGCAGGGAGGAAGAGAGACAGATGGGATGAGGGAGGCTGTTCCAAAATGCAGGAAGTCAGATAGAGAAAACAGGCTGACCTGCTACATATTCACTGTGATGTACATGAAATGAAAAAGCTGAAGATGAATGGTGGGGGTAGGAGAAATGGAATAGCAGGGTTAGGGAGAGAGGATGGGTATGTGGGGCTGCAGCAAGACAGTATTTGGCCATGAAGGAGGAACAGTTTTAGAGACCCTGGGCATTAACAGAGGGGAAAGAAAGGTTAGCATAGAGACAGTAGTGATGAGAGAGAGGTGGAGTACTGAGGGCAAAGCAGCAGATGGAATAAATAAAGGTTATCCGGCCTGGCAAGTGTAGACCCTTGAGCAAATTGTCAATTATTACCATCAATCGAGTCTTAGTGATTAGTTTATTAAAAAAAGTACTGATTTCCAAAGGAACAAATAATGTCTCAGTAAGAACAGTCGAATAGTTGATCACAAGATGATTTGGCATATTGCCCCAGTCTGATACAATATGGGATCTGATACAATATGGGATTTTGCAGTTCTCCTTTTAGATTAAGACCTTGACCAGTTATTAGTTTATGACTCTCCCTTGAACTGGGATGTTGGTTAAGACTAGTTTACTCCTTCATGCATTAGCAAGTTATTACTAGGTATCTGAAGTAGCATTCCTAATACTTCCAAATATTGATTTATATTATTTTATCAAACATTTACTGTATCTGAATCAAAGTAAATCAGCTACAATGTGGGCAACTCATCATGATGTACAGTTGCAGCCCAAACTTGTTCAGATATTTCCATGTATTCCCTGATACTTCTAAAGAGATTCTCTCTATGGTCCATTAGTGGTACAAGTAGACAAGGAATTTATCTAGAGATTTCACAGAAACTTAAGGAAATATATGAAAGTTTGACCTCTGGGATCTACGTAGAGGGGTCTGTACAGCGTTGGCTACTGGAGAGTGTGGCACAATCTGATACAGCCATGGGGTTAGTAGCCAAGTGGGGAATGACTCTGGGGAGTGTTCCCTTGTTTGGGAGTAGCTCCTGCCTCTTCTTGTTGATCCATCCATCCCTCTCAACATTAACTATGCAGGATTTCAAATGATTTCAGTGTACCACCTTCTGAGTTTGTGTTCCATCCAACACCTGGACTTGGTAGATTTGATATCCTGGGTATGGGATTTCTGAGATGACATATGGGTCAAGTTTCCACTCAGAAGATAATGTCCCACCACTTCATGACTTCACTATCACTTGTTCTCCTATGAGAAATGCCTTTTCCCAATTGCAGGCATCACCTGACCCACTCCTATTTTCCTGGTTTGCTCAAATCTTTAGACTGGCTAGTAACTTGAGCTCTGCTCAAGGAGAGGTTCTGTTCTTCTTCTGGTGGTGAACTTCAACTACTTTGGCTGTCACTTGAATGGAGGGTGATGCCTGCATGTTCAGCCAACTGATGCCAGTCACTGTGGCCCAGATTGAATCTGATTCTCTCCCTGGTTCCTTCTTGGGTGCTGGACAGAATTCAGGTACCTCTGGATTCAAATGCTGACTGGTTTGCTCATCACTAACTTCTGGGCAGTTGGTCCCCGGGGGTCTTTACAGTTCCTGGAGACATACAGCATTCAACTGGACACTCTTCTCCCCCAGTGAGAATGTCTGCAACTCTACTAAGAGTCTGCGGAGCTCCTCCTTCTCTTGCTCCAACAGGGTCAGCCTGGACCTATAGTTTTCTAACTGTGCTTCGCATTCCCATTGTTGCTCTTCTTTGGCCTGTATCTCTGTGAACAGCTTATGATTCAGGTCTCTGGCCATAATCTGGTATTCTTGAATACTCCTTGCATGCAATGCTCCCTACTCTTTATGGCAGCATGCTTGCTCAGGCTGCTACTTGATCTTCTGAGCTTGCTGTTGTAGACTGTTCCTGAGGTTTTGATATTCTTTTTGCAGTTCAGCCTTTTGCTTCATATACTCTGCCACATGCTGTGTAAGCTTCTGATACTGGGCCTCCCTTTAGGCATCCTGGTCCAAAACCTTCTGGCTCACATCACAGGCAACTGCTCTTGGTATCTGTGCAGGATGCTCAGTTCTTGCATCCTAAGATCTTGGTGAGCTTCCTGACAGTGTTCCAACAGCTTGGCTGCACTGATTAATTTTCTTCATTTCCCTCTTGGTGTCCTCATACAGCTGGCACTGAGCTCTTTTGATTGCACTGCTCCTAGCATCTCTCCTCTGACACAGCTGTGGAATGGGCCCAATGGTTCCTTCACTTTGGAATGTGAGTCTGCCTTGCTCCTCCCATCTATCTGTGTGTCTTCAACCTCTGTTCCTTTTCCTCCTGGATCTGTGTGGATGCTGCACACCCTGATTCTGGGTTTCTTCCTTCATCTCTGTCCTGAGTGATGCCAGCTGCTGTTGCAAATCCAGTATGTTATGTGCCAACTGTGTCAGCTGCTCTTGCACTTCTAGTAGAATTTGCACTCCTCTTGGGAATGAGTCATATTTCAGCCAATACAGTGGATAGTCTTCTTTCTGGCTGGAGTCCATCTCTGCTCTCCATCTGGGGAAGGTGCTGCAAGAGGAGTAGGATTTCGACATTAATCCACCAGCAGTCATGGCTCTGATGACACCAGCCATCTGCTGGAAGGCCACCATCTCATCTTCTAGTCATCCAGAGCCTAAGACCTCTATGGCTTCCTCCTTGAAGTCTGCAAATGTTGCATCTGGGTTTTGACAGTACAATATCCACAGCTTCTGATGTAGAGGCTCTCCCCAGGCCCTCTCGATGAACTGTTCTATCAGTACTTGGTCTGGGTCATGGTCCTCACCTAGGTCTCATTTTTGCAGGGCCCGTTGTGCCTGTTGCAAGCTCAATGCAAAGTCTCACCATGCCTCTCAGGGGCTATGTGTGTAGGAGAAGAATTTCATTTTAAGTTCTGAAACAGTTCACTTGTCAAAGATGTGGCTCTGCCAGGTCAGGATCTGTTCAGCAATATGCTTTACTCCATCTAACCAGCTTCGACTTCCCACTTGGCAGCTCCTCCCAGCTGCCCTATCAGGATTTCCACTGTCTGTTGCTCTGGCACTTGGCAGAGATGGAATATCACCTGCAGCTTTGCCCAGAAGTTGATGAGGCTGCAGCTGTCTCAACTTGGATCCCCATGTACCTCGGTAGCCAAGGTGCCCCAAAGTAACAAGGCATCATGATTGGGGGTAGTTGGAGTGAGGATAAGGATGCTGCTGTGGCTCCATCAGTATCTGAAGGTATCTTGGGTTGGAGTTGCTGTAGCTTTGCGATCCTTACTGACTCTTATCCTGTCAACTATGCCAAGTTTTTTGTGGTGGATGAGCTGTGGTGGTTTGTAACCTTATAGTGTGGGATGATGCCAGATGCATCTAGAAGGAGAGGTTGGAGGAGTACTCTAGAGCCAAGTTGTGAGGTTTATTAGCAATAGTTGGAGCACACAGAAAAAGACTTAGCATTCACTACCACTATTACACAAGAGAATGAACAAGATTACTGGGACCACAAACTGGCCCCACTAATGTCATATAAAAGTCCAGGTGATTAAGTCCTAAGGACATAGCAATCCAATGCACCAAGCTTGGGTTTCTAGTATTTTGGTCAGCTGACTGCTGGATGTGAACCCAAGGAAGCACTTCCTATACTGGCCATAAAAAGGGACAGTCCCCAGTGAACCAGACACAGAGGAAAGCATTGTAGGCCTCATGGCCCTAGGATGAAGGTGACTCCTGGTGTCACTGAGGCAGTGTCAAAAGTGAAGTGCCTGGTTGAATATGGGTGTCGAAGCCTGGCTGCAGGTGAAGAGAACCCTTACATGGAGTCATCAGCTGTGGTGACCTTGGGCAGGAGGGCAGGTGATATCTGGTAGAACAAAGGATACTGGGTGTGATGATCCACAGGATGACCTCTGGGTACGTCCCTGGAATCCTTTCCACCTCACCCCTGCAGTCATTGGTGTGATCCCTTGTTGAGCCACTGGAACATGAGCCACCTATGGATGGCATGATCATGAGAGTGGCGATCTTCAATATGGCCTCTGTTGTGAGCCACCAGTACTTATGTCACATAGGGGGATGAGGCACAGAGCCTGTAAATCCTTGGTGAGGCCTTGGTATGGGCCACCAGTACTACTGCCACCTCTGGGAAAAAGCAAGGCACCTGACCGTCCTCGGTGAGGCCTTGGTATAGGCCACCAGTACTATTGCCACCTTGGGACAATGTCTATGTGGGAGACTGGGCAACATGACTCAGAGTTCGGCAGATGACTGAAGTCCCTCAAGCTAGATCCTTGGCAGCTCCTAACCTGACTCACTTTGGTGGGCCCTAGCTAACAGCTGACTACCACTTATGACCAGCAACTCAAACCTGGGGCATCGTGACAAAGACTTGAAGTTGGTGAAGGATTTTGGAGGTGAGTGAAGGTGATGCTGAGCTTTCCGGGGGAACTATCCTTGGGTTGAAGAAGAGGCAGTGAAGGTACCCTCAGTGGTGTGTGTGTGAGCAGGAACCCAGGAAGAGAACAAAAATAAAAAAAAACCTGAAAAGACAATCCTCCCTTTTTTTACGACCAAGAACCCAACCACTTGGGCTGGGGTGGCCCCTACCCTGACTCACTTTGGGGGGATCCCTCACTACCAACTGACTCACACTATGACCAGCCTAGAATGTCTTTGGTGGAAGAAGCAACTCAATGAAGTCCACTTGTATCTGGCAATGGCTGAGACACCCTTTGGAGCTGAAATACTGGAGTGGAGCTGGGGTCTTACTCCCCTGTGGTTCCCCAGGTAGAGAGGACACTGTGATAACAGTTGCCTTTGGGTTCTGGTGATGTCCCTTTAAACTTAGACAGCTTGGAGCTAGGCAATTGCAGCAATCAATGCCCTTAGGGCACTGCAGTCACATAGGACAGCTGAGCAAATAGGGCAATGCAGTCATCATAAACCAGAAATAATGTCATTCAGTCACTTAAAGCTCTTCAATTGAATACAGCAGGTCAGTGACAGTAAGAAATTGAGTCCCTTAAACAGTTTGATTAAATACACAGTTCAAACACAGCAAGCAGTGGGTCCAAGCAACCAGAGGGGAGGGCAAGCAGATTAAAAAGCTAGGCAGATAGAAAAAATACAGTTCACTCCATGGGCATTGAAACCAGCTGATGATCCACCCTTGTGTGAATATTAATCAGCTCTGGGGGCCTTCTGAATATTGAGGAGGCCAGTGGCCCGAATCCCTTTGTCCCAGCAATGGGCTGTCCCACCAGCCTACTAAATATGGATAAGGGACCACATTCCTCCTCACCAAGAGCAAAGGAAATTCAGAACCATCATGGCTCAGATTACACTGGGATTCCAAGAATGGTGTTAGGCTCTGCTTTACACTTTAAAGAATTAGCCCCTCACAGTTAAGCAATGGGAAATTCAACGTGAAAAATTCCCTTCTCACCAATAATACCTTGAACTGGCTTTAACTAGCAATTCTCTGACTCTGGGCTGAGATGGAGTGCTCAAGTATCTCTATCTGGAGCACAGATTGCCTAGAATAAATTAGACTAGCAGATATTCCTCTAAGAGTGGTATTCACAAACATCTTTAATTTTGGTCTGAAAATTATTTTGTTTCAACCCACCTAGCTTCTGCCTCATTGATTCTTTCACTTACTCTCTCTCTCCCTATCTCTATACAATTGGACAAGATAAGCAGCTTCCATCTCCCCTTGCTTGGGGACTAGCTGAACAAAGAATCTTTTCACTGGCTGGAGAAAGTCTAGCTATGGCTAATTATTAAATGAAATGCTGGCCAATAAGCCTACTCACCCCTGGAGTTCAACAAGGATTTCTTTATCCAGGGGAATGTGCAACCACAAAGGAGTGATAAGGCCTCTTCTGCTGGAGACTGCTGCATAGAAGTTTCACTGGGGTTGTTTCCTGGCCAAATAGACTGACTTGCCATACTGGAGGACATGACTAGATGACAAATTTCTGCTAAAAACCAACTGAGGCTGCTACTGGAGATCTTCTGGAGGGGAGTTACACCAAAGGGGCCCAAGGATTCGCTTCAACCTCCTACCAGGGATGCCAACATCCACTGCCCAATCCTTCACCCTCCCTGGTCAAACTCTTTCTGCTATCTCCAGGCAATTCAGGGTATCCCCTAGGCTGGGGTGGTCCTAGCTACCTGCCCGGGGATTGGCTCCTTTGTCCAGGGGTCAGCTTCCTTAGGATGGGTCAGTGGCCAATAAAAAAAGTCTTCAAGTTTGAATCTACACTGGCCACAGGGATTGGTTTGGAGGGCTAAGCCTGGCTTCTTGCTCTCCTGCTGGGACAGGAATGTGGCCAAACTGGCTTGGTCTGACTAGGTGTCAGTCTTGGGCAGAGGAAAGGGAGAGCAAATGAAGAAAAAATGGTTTTGTTTTAAATTGCAGATTTATGCTGCTGGAACTATCTGCTGGATAGGGGCCTGTTCTGTGCTAGATGGTCCCCTAAGCCTTTCCCAAGGTCCCCCAATAAGCTGCCAAGGTGCCCATGGCTGCCTGACCCTTCATGTCCCTGGGAATCCCTTATTTTCTGTGATGTCCTCAATTTCACTATTTTCTGTGGTTCCCCTAATTTCACTGGGGCACTACACATGTCTTTGGGTGCAGCTGTATTGCAGTTGGACTTACCACCTCTTGTGAGAGGTAACTTGGTAACCTATAAAAAAACTTGTGAGCATGGATTGCTTGGTCTTACAATAATTATTTATGTAAGTTACTGTAGGGAAATCATTTTTATCATGATTGGCTGTATCATTACTTTTGGGTGGCTTTATTTTATTAGGAGGAAATTCAGAAACAGACTGTTCATTCAATTGTTTTGCTCTAAATTTCCAGTTTTGGCAAGAAGATCCAAAGTCTGATAACTATCAAAAGCATTAAATGTAAGGAAAGGGAGGTCATCACGTACATCTTTCATACCCTTAGCCACAGATTTCAATAACATTTAAGTTGAAGTTTTGTTTGTGGGCACAGGGTCATAATGTCACAAGATACAATGCCACAGCAATATACCACACTGTCAATAAAGTGGCATTTCTCTATGTTTAGTGGGTGGCTCCACCCCCTGCACCCCTGTTATAGGGGCTATGCCCGCCAACCCCACCAACTAAAATAATCAACTCCGGGGGAGGGTGTTGTACACTTAAAGCACACAAAGTGCAAAGTAAAGAAAAATGCATCTGGGATTAGATAACCGATCCGCAGATGCGCCACATCCATTGCTGCCTGTGGGTCATCCTGTCGAGCCACAGCAGTTGCTTGGTGGACCCTCCAACCAGCAGAGGACTCATCCTCTGCCAGAGAACAGTGACAGGGTGCACAACCCGCGCATAGACCATTTAGCGATTTTGCACCCTGTCGTTATCTCCACCCATGCTGTCTGTGTTGCGCGGTTTTGACATGCACCATCTTACATACAGCGGATTGACCCAGTAGATTTTTTGTGAGACCGTTAGGGTATATTTTAATTTATGATTTTATTAGTATTATTTTGTGACTTGCTTTCTGTAATTTTACCCCTTCTGATTTCTACCATAGCTTCAAAACCATTTTATAATCATAAATAAATATCATAAATGGGCAGAAAGGCATTTTACAACAGTATTTCAATAAAAAGTGTTTAGTATTTGTAATCACTTAACTAAATATATTACAAACAAGGGGAAATTGAACAAGTCTGCAAGTTTAAAACTACTTAAATTGGTAGCTATGTATATACAATTGTGCATATAAAATTTCACTAAAGTTCACTTGAGTAATCCTCTTTATCCTATTCCTGCAGCTCCTATGTGTCCTTGATCCTCAGTATTCCTCCCATACCTTCTTTGTCTGTCTCATAATGTATGTCCTTCAGTTAGCTTTAACCTGCTTACTGTAACTTTCATCCTTGGAAAAGATGCAGTACTAGCTTCTTAGAGATGGTTTGCTCAATCCAAGGGTGCATGCTTGCTATCCAAGTAGGTCATTCCTCCCTTATAAGCTTAGGCAGTAATGCCCTCTGTCACCACAGCAAGCAGATTTTCAGATTCCTAGTGCTCCTCCAAGGAAAGAAAAAAAGAGTGGGTAGTGATATATAAAACAAGAAATGACAACACTCTTCAATAAGTTCACCCCTTACTATATATTTAAACAAAAAAATCTAAATGACTCCTAAGCAAGGAAACATAGTTCCAATTACATACTATTATGTGTCATATAAAGAACATTAATTATTAAAAGTATTAAAACATAAAATACAGCATTCGTCAAATAATAATAAAAATACAGTTAAGATCAGGGTTATAAGAATGATACAACTACAAAAAAGCTGCAACATAACTCTCCAACTCACTATCCTATACTTCTCAATGATCCGTGGATTGTAAAAAAATGTTGGTGACAGCACTGGCTCCCTTCTGCATATAAAAGAATGATTGTTTATATGTTGAAAACCAAATTTATTTACTTATATACCAAAAATTCAAATTTCAAATGCTATACTAACACACATTAAGTAATCAGAAAAAAATCAACTTACTTTATCATGGTACAATGGTTAAAAGTATTAAGGTTCAGAAGAGGTAGTATCAGTGGGGGACTTCATCCTGCCCAACGTGGATTGGAGCGTACATCCACAACATGTGCTAGGAGTCAGGTGATCTTGGAAGGAGTGCAACATGGGTTTCTAACTCAGAGCATCACAGAACCAACAAGACCAGAGGCAATTCTTGATCTGATGCTCACAAATGGGGAGCATGTACAGGAAAGTATTTAGGTTTGTGCGGGAAAGGATTTTTTTAGGTACAAGAGGGAAAGGAGGAAGACTAGTCAAGGGATCGCTAGGCTCTGGGGGGATGGAAGGAGCCACTAGAGGACAATTACATGAAAGCAGAAGAGTTGAATAGGCACTTCGGCTCAAATTTCTGGAAGGAAGGGGTGGGAATAGGGCCGAGCCTAAGGAAGAGGGGGGGTGGAGATGGGCCCATTTAGAATAGATAGTCAGGGAAGAACTTAGTAGGGTGAAAGTGAACAAGGCCATGGGACCGGATGGACTGCATCATAGGGTGATCTGGGAGCTAAGGGAATAGTTAGATGTCCCTCTGGCAAGCTTACTCAACCGGTTCTTGGACTCTAGGATAGTGTCGGAGGACTGGAGAAAAGCCACAGTTATGCCAATACACAAGGTGGGAAGGTAGAGAGAAAAAGGAGAACTATCGTCCAGTCAGCCTTACAACAGTGGTGAGGAGGGTCATGGAGGCACTCATCAGGGAGAGGGTGGAGCAGTACTTAGAGGGGAATGGATTTCTGAACAACAACCAGCATGGGTTCACTGGGGGAGATCATGCCAGACCAATCTTATTGAATTCTTTGACTGGGTGATGCAGGAGATGGACCAAGGGGGGGCAGTGGACGTGGCCTACCTGAGCTTCAGTAAAGCCTTCAATATTGTCCACCACAGAAGATTGGTCAATAAACTGGAAAGTATGGTGGTGGGGTACAAAATAATTAGATGGGTACAAAGCTGACTAGCTGATAGAAACCAGAGGGTGGTGGTGGTGAAGGGGAAGCACTCTAGTGAGGGACAGGTAAGGAGTGGGGTACCCCAGTGGTCAGTGCTGGGGCCACTCCTCTTCAGTGTCTATATATGTGACATTACAGATGGACTGAAAGAATGGGTGGTGCTCTGTGTGGGTGACATGAAAATCTGTAATGGGGTGGACACTGAAGAAGAGGTGTAGGACACATGGCAGGACCTGTGGGTACTAGAAGGGTGGGTGGAGACCTGACAACTGGAATTTAACATCAGGAAGTGTGCGGTTATGCACCTGGAACATGGTAACCCAAGGACAGAGTGCAAAAGGGGAGGGGAGGGAATCAAGGCATCAGAGCAGGAGAAGGATATGGGTATAGTAGTCTCTAACAACCTTAAGGTGGGGAAATAGTGTACTAACATGGTAGGGAAGGCCTATGGGATGCTGGCTAGTATTGGCAGGGTAATTACCAGCAGGAGGTGGGAAGTCCTAGTACCTCTGTACCAGGCTATGTTGAGACCACCCCTGGAATATGGAGTCCAGTTCTGGAGGCCTCACTTGTGAAAGAACATAGACCAGATTGAATGGGTTCAGTGAAGAGTGACCAAGATGGTGCTAGGGATTAAGGGCAAGCCATATGAGTAGAGATGCAGTAAACTGGGGTTATATACCCTAGAGACCAGAAGGGAGAGAGGGGACATGACACAGACCTTCAAATATATCAAGGGGTTAAACAAAGGTGGCTCAGTGGAGGGCATATTCAAAATGAAGAGGGACACCACTACTAGAGGGAATAGCCTGAGACTACAAGGGGAACACTACAGGGGGAACATGAGGGGGGGATTCTTTATGGAGAGGGTGGTGGATGCCTGGAACAGGCTTCCAGTGGAAGTTGTGGGGATGGAGACAGTGCTGAGATTCAAGAGAGCTTGGGGCAGGCATAAAGGGCTATTGGCGGGAGGGGTGGTTTCCCAGGGAGGGAGGAGGTAGACTGGGGGGAGGCAGACTGGGTGGACCATGGGGTCTTTTTCTGCTGCCAAGTTCTATGATTCTATGAAACAATGGTCAGGGAGCCCCTAGGTGGGAGTAACCATTGCACAGTGTGGTTTCAGTGGGAAACAGGCAGGGAAAGCATCCCGACTAAGATCAAAATCTTGGATTTTAGGAAGCCAGACTTCAGGAAGATGGGCAAAGTGCTAAGGAGCCATCTGGCAAGCGATAGAGCAGATAATGGGGTGGACAAAAGGTGATTCATCATTAAGAAAGGAATAATGGTTGCCGCACAGGAGTGCATTAGGCTCAGGGGGAAGAACACAAGGGCCAAAGCACCCAGATGATTCAGTTCTGGTGTCAACCAGGCAGTAAGGGAAAAGAGGTTAGCCTATAGAAAATTCAGGAAGAGCAAGAGAGAAGTGGATAGGTCAAATTACCTAAAGTTGGCTAGTGAAGCAAGTAAGAAAGTCCAGCAAGCTAAGGCACAGAAGAAGCTGCAGATAGTTGAAGGAATTAAGAAGGGGGAAAGGGCCTTCTTTCACTATGTAAGTGAGAAGAGGGACAAGAAGGATGGGATTGTTAGGCTTAACAAAGGAGAGCAGTGGGTGGAGGATAACAGAGGAAAAGTAGAGATACTAAATGAATACTTCTGTTCCAACTTCATCATGGAGAAGAACAGACCAGTGCTTTCATGAGGGAGAAAAGCAGCAGGGAAGAGGGGAACACAGATGTAGTGATAAACATAGACACATGGAATTAGACAGCAGATAAGGACCACTTGGCCCACCTAGTCTACCCATTTCCCTACCTAACAGATAAGCTACAGATCTTAGTTAACCAACAGCCTACTTCCTCCTACCCCCCCCCCCCAGAATTGCCTTATGTCTCTCCCATGCATTCTTGAATTCCACCACTGTTTTTGACTCTATGACCTCTTCAGGAAGGCTGTTCCATGCATCTACAACCCTCTCTGTGAATAAATACCTCATCACATTACCTCTGAGCCGTCCCCCCTCTATCTTCAAATTGTGCTCCATTGTTCTTGCACATCTCTTTTTCTGAAAGATGCTACCCTCTTGGACTTTGTAGATTCCCTTGAGGTATTTGAAAGTTTCTATCATGCCCCCCCCCTTTCCTTGAGGCTATACATCTTAGTCTTTCTTCATATGTCTTCTGGTGCAGACCTTGCACCATTTTGGATGCCTTCCTCTGGACATCCTTCACCCTGTCTATGTCTTTGTGTAGATGGGGTCTCTAGAACTGTACACAGTACTCCAGATGTGGTCTTACCAACTGTCTGTACAGAGGGCCAACAACTTCCTGTTTTCTACTGGTGATGCCTCTCCCTATGCATCTCAGTATCTCCCCAGCCCTCCTTACTGCCTTGTCACATTGCTGGCTCACCTTTAGGTCATCTGATATGACTATCCCCAGGTCCCTTTCCATTTTTGTTGTTGTCAGTATCTCACCTCCCTTTGTGTACTCTTCCCCAGGGTTTTTGTTTTCCAGATGCATTACTTTGCACTTCTTTGTGTTGAATCTATGCTGCCATACATTTAACCAGTCCTCCTACCTTGCCAAGTCTCTTTTCATCCTTTCCACCCCACCTTGCGTATCAACCCTGTTGCAGATCTTTGTGTCATCTGCAAAGACACATACTTTCCCTTCCAATCCCTCTGCAATGTCACTTATAAAGACATTAAAAATGACCGGCCCAGAACTGAACAGTGCAGTACCCCACTAGTAACCCTCCTTTCTTCACTGTGGACTCTATTTACTATTACCCACTGTGTCCTGTTGTTCAGCCAGTGTTTTACCAAGGCTACCACACTGGGACCCACTCCAAGGCTGGCTAATTTGGTTATTAATCTTTTGTGCTGGACTGTGTCAAATGTCTTACTAAAGTCTAGGTAGGCCATGTCCACAGCCACTCCCTGGTCTACTACTTTGGTCACCCAGTCAAAGAAATCAATTAGATTTGTCTGACATGACCTTCCTGCTGTGAATCCATGCTGCCTTGGGTCCTGTGCCCCATTGGCCTCTAGGTACTCAATAATTCTTTCCTTCAGAAGGGATTCCATCATTTTCCCTACCACTGAGGTCAAACTGACAGGTCAGTAGTTTTCTGCCTCTGTCTTGCTCCCACTTTTGTGAAGGGGACTCACATCTGCCCTCTTCCAATCCTCAGGTACCACAATATCCTTCCATGATTTATTAAAAAGGGTAGTCAGTGGTGTTATTAGTTCTTCCCTTAGTTCTTTTAGAATTCTGGGGTGAATCCCATCAGGCCTCATTGTTTTATTCACCTTCAGTTTTAAGAGTTCTTTCAGAGCCCTTTCTTCTGTGAAAGGACAGATATCACCCCCCCCATCCAGAGTGCTTCTATTGACTGGATTAGGTAACTCCCCCTACGTTTCCATTGTGAATACTGAGCGGAAGTATTCATTTGGTTTCCCTGCTTTTTCACTCTGACTCTCTGCCCAAACACTTTCCTCTTTATTCAGCCTCAGTATCCCTGCCTTAGTCTTTCTTTGCTCCCTAACGCACCTATGAAAGGTTTTATCCCTCTTCTTAACTGAGTTGGCTATTTTTTTCCTCAGTTTGGGCCTTTGCTATTCTGACTGCCTTCCCTGCTTCCTTCTGCTTTAACTGGTACAGTTCTCTGTCCTGCTCCTTCTGTGTTTCCTTATAATTCCTGAATGCTATCTTTTTCTCCCTTACCTTCCCACCACTTCTTTTGAGAGCCATAGTGTTTTTTCTATCTTTTTGATTTGTTTATTTGCTTCACACAAAGGCTTGTTGTCTCTATGATGGTGGTTTTGATGTTTCCCCATTGTTGCTCCACCCCACCTTCTCGCCTGTTTGCTAGTGCTTTTCTGAGGCACTCTCCCATTTTGACCAAATCAGCCCTCCTGAAGTCCAGTACCTTCACTTTTGTGTGGCTTGACTGTATAGCTAAGTTTATCGTGGACCACCCAGTTTGGTGGTCGTTTGTTCCCAGATGGCTTCCCACTTCAAGATCAGAGATCCTCTCTCCATCCCCATTTGAGAGTACCATGTCTAAGATTGCTCCCTTCTCTGTGGGTTCCAAAACTAGCTGTCTGAGGCATTTCCCCTGTAGGGCATTGAGAATGGTCCTGCACTTGGATGTGGCTGCAGCAAAGGTGCTCCAGTTTACATTTGGCATATTCAGGTTCCCCATCAGCAATATCTCCCCTTTCTCTGCCATCCCAAGGATGCCTTCTATCATTTCCTTGTCTGTTTCCTCCCCATGAGATGGGGGTCTGCATACAACCCCTGTGAGGACTGTGGAGCTATTTCCTGTCTCCAGGGTGACTCACAGTGCCTCCTCTCCTCCCTGTTTACCCTTTAGTTCTGTTGCTTTGATCCCTTCCTTTAAATAGAGAGCTACTCCTCCTCCTCTTCTTCCCTCCCTGTCCCTCCTGTAGATTGTGTACCCTCCTATGTTGACATACAAGTCATGGTTCTCTGTGTACCATGTTTCTCTGACTGCCATGATATCCAGGCATCCCAATTCCATCAAAGTCACCATTTCAGGGAGCTGTTTGCCTAGACTATGGGCATTGGTACTCATTACCCTCCATTTTTTTATGGCTTAATTTCTTTTTGCCCCATCCCTGTTCTTACTGCCTTTGTCTTTTTCTCCATTTAACCCTGTCTTTCCCCCTATTGATTGCTCTATCTTGATGTTTACCTCACTAACTACCCTGATTTTTTGGGGGGGTGGGGAGCTAGGATTCCCCTTCTCCTTTTCAGTGCCTCTCCCATTGGCTAGTTTAATTGCTTACCAATAAAGCATTTAAACCTATCACCTAGGATCCTGGTTCCCCTCCTGGATAGATGCAGACCATTGCACCTGTATAGGTCTGCATCCCTCCAGGTGGAGCTCCATCCCCCAATGAAGCCAAATCTCTAAGCTTTGCACCAGTTTTCAACCAGTCATTGAATCCCATGGTGCAGAGTACCCGAGCCTCATCCATGCCATAAACAGGTAGCACTTCTGAGAAAGTTACCGTGTGTGCTATTTGTCTAAGACCCCTCCCCAACACCACAAACTCCTGTTGCACTGCTCTGATCCCATTTTCAGCCAGGTCATTCATCCCTAGGTGGATAATGACATCCAGCTCCCTCCTCCTTGCAGCTGCTCCCATGATCCTGAGGATTCATTTCCTGTCCCTCCAAGCCATGGCACTGTTCAGGCACATTAACTCCCTTGCCCTCCCTTCCCTCACCCAGTTCTAGCCCTCTAACAACTGAGTCCACCACCAAGAGTTGTTTACTTCCCCTGTGGGGTCCTGTGCCACCCTCCTGTAAGTCCCCATTGTGGAGGTTCCCAGCATCCTCCTTGGTCTCCACTGCAGGTGCCTCCATAGAGGAACCATGCTCTGCCAGAGTGGTGAATGAATTGTGGAGAGACACAACTGGAGGGATGCACCTCTGTTCCACCACCCTCACCCTACCTGAGCCCACCATGGTCCAACCACTCCTCTTTCTTGGCAACCTCTGAGGTAGTGGCAGTGGTCTGGGTGGTCCCTGGGTGAGGGAGCAGGTTTCCCAAATCCTTCCAGGTCAGCATGGAGACAAATAACCTCTTCTCTCAGACCAGAGAGGTGCCTACAAATAGGGCAGCAATGCAGTCTCCAGAATGTCTCCCAGAAGACTGCTGCTCCACAGCCAGTGCATTGCACCACTCCCCACATGTCTGCGTCCCTTCCTTTTACAGATGCTTTGCTTTTGTTGTTTTTTGTTCTTGTTTTAATGTGTGCAAGCTTGATAGAGGAGAATTGAGTCATACTGGGTCAATACCATGCATGAAAGACAGCATGATATTATCCACACTGTCCAGTAAGCACATGTATTTATAGCAACTGGGAAGTATGGTGCTAGGGAAATACTGCTACCCCTGTTGCTGTATGCTCTTGGTAGAACTGATCAAATTGCCATGTGCTGGGTGCCTGGTCAAGCCGCTCCCATGTTGGAGTGGCTAGGGCACCAACACATGGTGGAATGGGAGACTTGGGACTGTTGCTCAGAAGCCAGCTCTTGGGTAAATAAAATAGATTCTTGTATGTCTACAGTGTCAGTCAAAGAAACAATCACACAAGCAAAAGTAGTAATGATAATTTATTACAATACTTATGCCAAGCACGTGACAGAAAAAAATCACAAGGTAGATGGGCTCTCAACAGTCTCCAGAAGAATGTACAACATCTCCAGAATGTCCAGAATCTCCATGAGAAGCTGGGTTACACAAGGTTATATATCACAAATAACATCATAGCAATAGATATGAGAAACATAATGTATTGGTTCTATATTATAAACAATGTTCTGTAAGACATTCTCTATTGAATAATGACTTAGAATACAGAATTACTAATGAGTGTAATGTGACACAAAAGATTTGTCTCTCTCAGCATAAAGCTTAGACAAAGAGAAGTGCTGAGAGGCCACTATAACACGTGGCATATTTGCCTAAGTGTAACACACACTACTTATGATTATGTGAGAATATATAAGAGTATAGAGTAATCACTGATGATCCATAAGAGTCATTTTATCAGTGATTACATAGATAATATTTAGAATATATGTAAAAGATGAATGTAATGCATTATATTGAGGTATAATGATCCATCATGATATAATCCTATAAAGATGTAAACATTAGCATATATTAACAGCAAAGCACATCCCTGGCTCTCATGTTTATACAATGGGTGTCTAAATATACATGTTAGTTCAAAATAGTAGTATCACAGTATAATAGAGCAGGAATACAGTGTAAGGTGTTTGTGGTACAATATGGGGCATAACCCAGGTGCAACAGGACCATTGTTCAGTTCCCCCCAGGTTTCCCCATTCTGCAACTTTTTGTAGTAATTAAAAAAAAAAAAACTTTCACCCCCGACAGAGTTTCTCCCCATCCCCAAAATCTGCTAGTCCCTGAGTTTGATATTTAAATTCCGGGGGATGTGGGGGTGAAGCCTCCCACATTGAGGGTGTGGGTGGCAAACCCCCAAAAAAACAAGGAAGCCCATAGAAGTTTAAAGGCATGTGCTGTGCTGTATTCATCAGTGTTTTGCCCAATTATATTATAGCACACACCCGTATGTATGCAGCGCTAATTGCAGTATGTTTTTTGTGTGTGGTGAAATAACCTCATGCTGATTGAGTGAGGGAGGGGCTGCTAGCATTGAAGGTGGACAAATCACCAGGCACAGACAGAGTACATCCAATGGTACTAAGGGAACTGGCTAAGGAACTGGCACAACCACTGACAGGCCTATTTAATAGTTCACTAGAGTCAGGCATGGTACAGCTGGACTGGAGAACTGCACGTGTGGTGCCCCTACATTAAAGCAGTCCCAAGGATGACCCAGGGAATTACACACCAGTCAGTCATACCTCAACTGTGTGCAAGCTCATGGATCGAGACCATACTTAAGGAAAGGTTGGTAGACTATCTAGAGGAGCATGATCTCCAGGGTGTGAGGCAGCATGGGTTCATGGGGGGGGGGGGACGTGTCAAATGAATCTGATTGACTTCTTTGACTGGGCCACTAAGACAGTAGGCAGGGGCCAAGTGGTAGACATCCTCTATCTGGATTTCAGCAAGGTCTTTGGCTCTGTGTCCCATAAAAGGTTGATCAGGAAGTTGGTAGATCATGGGGTTGGGGATAAGATGTCCAGTAGGGAGGCAGTATAGTGCAGTGGTTTAAGGCTCTGAGCTGCAAATCTGGAGACCTGGGTTTGAATGCCACAGCCCCCAGTTGCATACTGTGTGACCCTGAGCAAGTCACTTAACTTCCCTGTGCTCCCAGGTTGCACCTGTAAACAAGCTTTCAGCTTAGTGTGGCTCACCTGGTTAAACAATTGGAAAAAAAAAAGATGGGTGGAAAACGTGTTTAGGAACAGAACCCAGAGGGAGGTTGTGGGGGGAGAGTTGTCTGGCAGCAGAAAGATCACCAGTGGGGTCCCTCAGGGCTCGGTGCTGTGGCTGGTGTTGTTCAATGTCTTTGTCAGTGACATTGAGGATGGCATTAAGGGCAAAATGTGCCTATTCATGGATGACACCAAGCTCTGTGGGAGAATGGACACAGCTGAAGGGATACAGGATCTACAGGATGATCTGGAAAAGTTGGGTAGGTGGTCCAGGATCTGGCAGCATGGCTTCAATGACAGGAAATGCAAAGTTATGCATACTGGAGCCAAGAATCCAGGACAGAGCACTACCTGGACAGAGTCCCAGAATCTGCATCAGAGGAGGAGGAGAAGGATCTGGGAGTGATGATCACTATTGACCTGAAGCACTCCACGTAGTGTAAGAAAGCAGCAGCAAGGGCAAACAAGATGCTGGGATGCATAGTTAGGGGGATCAGTAGAGGGAGAGAGGAGGTTATACTACCCTTGTGCAGGTCACTGGTGAGGCCACATCTGGAGTACGGAATTCAGTACTGGTGCCCACACCTCAAAAAGGACATTAACCTGCTGGAGAAGGTCCAGAGGAGGGCTATCAAGATGATAGTCAGACAGCAGGCTAAAGCATACGCTTATGAGGAGAGGTTGAAGGCACTGAACATGTACTCCCTGGAGGAAAGGGAAAAGAGAGAGGGGACATGATTGGGACCTTCAAGTGCTTAAAATGAATAAATAAGGTGGATAAGGAAGGTCTCTTTAAGCTGAGTGGCAACCATAACATGAAGGGGCACAGTCTTAAGTTGGAGGGGGGTTTAGGAGGGATGTCAGGAAGCACTGTTCACAGACAAGGTGGTGGACACCTGGAATGTGATGCTAGAAGAGGTGGTCTCATTGAAGACAGTGGATAGTTTCAAGATAGGCTAGTATAGACATAGGGGAAGATGAGGATCATGGGTAGGGAGGATGGAAGGAGTGTGGAAAGGCAGCAGGGACAGTAGTTCAAGCTGTGGACCCAGCAATACAAGCAGACTAGATAGACCAAATGGCCTTCTTCTGCTGGCTTCATCGTATGTTTGTATGTAATTATTTCCACAGCAAGACTGAATTTGCATATATATTGTATATTTTTGTGCTTTCTTTATCCTTGTGAGATATCGTATTAGAATCATTACGAACAAGAAGCAAACACCCTTACTGGACAAAAGCATCAAGCTACAAAGCTTGTACCTTGGCATTTAGCTTGATTAAAGGAGGCAGAATCTGAGATGCATATATAGTGGCATGAGCTGCAATATCACAGTGGGGAGACAATTAAATCCTTGGTAAATGCCAGGTTATACTGCAATCCAGCTTTCAGTTATCCTAATAAATGAGACATGCAAGTTTTCTTTTCTGTATAAAGAAAGTTTGCTCCATGCACTCCAAGCAGCACAAAATGTTTCTTCCACCTCCTCCTATTTTTGTGTTGGCTCGCGCTTGCACACCAGCCAACATATTGCATTAGTAGCAGATATGGAGGTGCGGTCACTGTGGGAGAATGCAGGGCATGCATCAGTAGGTGCATCCCTCATTCCCCAATAAACCAGTTACAGGTATTGACACCCGCAGTACGTAAAGTGGCCACCAGATCTGAGAAAAGAGCTGTTGCAATGAGAGCCAAGCTTGTCACACAGCGGCACAATAACACGCCTCCCAACATGCCTTTTGTAGTGAAGCACTTCACTAATCATGGCGGCACTGACTTCCACCGCCACTTCATTTGCCGACGGGGGAGCCCACTCCCCATCAGCATGATGCCCCCCTCCCATTCCAAGTGTGTGCTGAGGGGGTGCCCAATCCCCCTCGGCATCATGAGCCCCCCAATAGTCTTTCCTTGCCCACAGGGGGCCCAATCCCCATCGGCTTCAGTCCCCCCTGCCTAGTTTAGTTTGCCAGTGGGGAGCCCACTCCCTGTTGGCATAATGTCTACAGCCCCCAATCTGTGTTTTGTGCCTAGGAGGTGTACAATCCCCCTCGGCATCATGTGCGCCCCCTCCCCCACCCATTTCTGTGCCAATGGGGGGCCCAATCTCTGTCAGTGGTGGTCCCCCTCTCCGTTATACAGGTGGCATACTGGGAGCCCACCCAGTGTACCAAACAAACACCTACAAAAAAGGAAAACTGACCCACGTTGTCTTTTTGTTTTACCTGTAAAAGAAGAAAACGGTACCTCACAGTCCCTCCTGCCCTCTCCTCCAACCCGCGCCTACCCTCTGCATACCCTGCCTCCCCACACCCCCCTCTCCCCATACTTACCTCCAGAGTCTGGCACGACGATCTTCGGTGGACCAGGAACTTGTCTGCACTCTTCAAAGCTGACTACGAACTGAAGAAATGCCGGTAAGCTGTATAATGGCATAAATAGTTTTTTTAACTTTGGGTGCATATCATGGGCATTTTGGGAATTTTGCACCAAATTTTCAACATGGGGTTATTGGGACCCCTCCTCATGAATTCAGTCACTGTCATGGTGTTATTCAGTCCCAAAAGGTGATTTCACATTCACTGCATGGAATCACCTTCCGGGACTGATTAATGAAATAACAGTGCCACTGTTTATGAGGTGGGCTCTCAAAAACCCTATGTTGCAAATTTGGTGAAAACATTCAAAAAAATGACTGTTTTACGAGTGTGTGTTGCACAGTTTACACACACGCTTGTAACTTCATGAATCTGTAATATTTTCATTCCAGATTTTCAACATTGGCATTTTGCCACACCTCCTTATGAACAGTACACCAGTCATTTTACATATCTGGTGCAGAATAACACGGTCGCTGTGGGAGATCACTTTTAGGGACAGATTAAGAAAATGACAGTGGCACTGTTCATGAGCAGAAGGTCCTAAGATGCCTATGTTAAAAATTTGGTGATGGAAGTCCATAAAATGACTGTGTTACAAACATGTGTTGAGCAGTTTCCACGCACCCTTGTAACTTAGCAAATTTGCAATATTTTCTTGCCAGATTTTCAACACTACCATTTTTTCACACCTCCTTATGAACAGTACAGCTGTCATTTTTCACATGTTGTGCAAACTGTGCTTTCTCACCTGTGGCACACAATGGCATGGTCACTGTGGGAAAACAAATTTTGGGACACATTAACAAAATCACAGTGCCACTGTTCATGACAGGAGGTCCCAAAATGCCTATGTTGAAAATGTGGTTAAAAAAAAATCCCAAAAATAATTGGGTTATGGACGTGTGGACGTGTGATGCACAGTTTCTATGCCTGCTCATGACTTCACCAATTTTGCATATTTTCACTCCAGATTTTCAACGTTGCCATTTTTTTAAGCCTCCTCATGAACAATACAGTTGTCATTTTTCACACCCTGCCCAAAATGTGTTCTCGTGCCTGTGTTGCCAAATGGCATAGTCGCTGTATAAAAAAACATATTTCAGCCAACAAACTGATAGTACCACTCTTCATGAGGAGGGATCATAAAAAGCCCATGTTGGAAGTTTGGAGTGAAAATACCAACAAACACCTACGTTGTTAGGGTTTCCAACTGTAACACCCCACCCTGTAGAGACTGACAGGGATCAGGGGTGTTTTTATTTTATTTTTTATCTTATTTAGTTTTTGTTGACTGGGTAAGTACACTAGACAAATTCTGCCTATTTACAAGCACGACCTGGGGGAAGGGGATACAGATGAATGCCAACTGACTTTGAACCAGATTAAGCTGTTGGTGGTATTTTAGTGAATGGGGGAAAATTTGGCCAGTGCACCAGGGAAATTCCCCTACTCTTTTCGAGAAGTGCCATGAGATCTTTAACATCTACCTGAACTACCACCAGAACAGGCAAATGTGACTTGGTATCATTGGCTGTAATGCTGACACCATTCACCCCCACCTCCACCCTGCAGCTAGTGACAGGCATCAAGGTGTGCCTTGGAGTCTTCAGCCCTAAAGTACACCCCATTATCCTATACTGCACCCATCTCAGCATATTTCCTTATGGAATAGGGTAAGTATAAGGCTAAAAGACCCGAAAGCACACCACAACACTTGTCAGTGTCTACAGGGTAGGGTGAGGTTAAATGGCATGAATGTTATAGCTGACAACTGAAATGCACACTCCAATGCCTGTCAGTCTCTGCAGGGTGAGGTGGGGTTGGCATCAGTCCAATACTTCACTGCCATTCCTATTATGCATCTCTAACTCCTGCACTAACAATGCCAGCCAGACAACATTCATCACTGACAAATGCTTGTTCTTTTCCAGCTGAGGATCCTGGTGCAGCTCTTCTACTGATACTGTGGCTGATGGTTAGTCCCCTTAGTGATGAGCCATGCCCAAAAAAGGAGAATGCCAAGTTTCACATGAGAAAATAAAATATGATTGCATATTGCATCACCTTACAGCATCCCCGAATCCATTACCTCTGGATTACGTCCACCTAATAGGTTGCAGATGCACATGTGATCACAATAGAAATCCGATCTGCCTAGGTCCCACTTCTCCCAGCAGCCTGAAGTTCTTACAAGTGCATTGCAGAGGTTGCAAGCATATTGCCTAGCTCCAGACACTGGCATCGAGTTAAGACACTGATTTTACAGTAACTATTCCAATGAAAACTGATACAAGGCTATTGAGCAGGGTACTCTACTGCAACTACTCTGCGATGCAGAAATAAGGTTCTATTATTCACAGAATCACTACGCTAGTAAATTAGATAGCCAGCCTGTAGCCAGAACAACTTTTTATAACCAGGCAATGTTCAGCAGGTAGACATAGTAGACTGTAATCATGGAAGTGGTTCACTATGTGAACAAGCTCAGGCAGGATTAGTTCAATCTAGAATTAGATTGTAATTATTGCCTATAATCACAAAAGGTACTCAGTATGCAAGCAAACTCAAATGGAAGTCTATCAGCTTAGAATCAGATAGCTTCTCATACACCTCTCCCAGGTGCATGAACCTTATGACATGTCAGGAATATGTAAAAAATTGTATTACTCTGATCCGTTTATCTTGGCAATGTGTGTACACTGAGTACATGAATTCATTCCTTAATGTGTATATAGAGCTCCCCTCAAAAGACAATCCTCTTGTAGACATAATTAGTATTTACAACCACACCAAGAACTGGGAACTCCAATGGCTACAAAAGCATCTCGCCTCCACATATTTTTGGCCATCCCCCTTGCGAGCGGCTCCTGGTGCACCTTGCGCAGGGTCAGACCCCTTGCGAGCGGGCTCAGTTCTAGGCACCTGGCATACTGGAGAAGAGGCAGCCCCCCCTACGAACGGGCCTGCACTACTGTCTTCCTCTCTCCCTACTCTGATCATTCCCCCCACTTACTCACCACTCCCGACTGCTGAATCTCACTCCTGCACCTAACCTTCAGCCAGGAAAGGATTCCAGGCATCGTGAGAGCCTTCCTCTAGTCCCCCCATCTCAGAATGCCACAACACAGCACCCAATTGTACCACTATGGACCTGCCACCATCTTTTAATGGCGACTGAGGTCCATGGCTCTCCAGCAGTTCGCGCATACACAGAACACACTCTCCATGCATGTGCACTACTCGTGGCAGTCATACAACAGCCTCAATGGGAGATCAGCACAGCTCCTCCTGCTTCTCAAATGGCAAGGCATCCAGTTTCCCAGCACTCAGGGAAGAGACATTTTCAATGAGGAGAATTCCTCAAATTAATGCTCTGCCCTCACTTATGTCTCCAGGACACAATGAAGCCATTTCTATCAAAAGGGAGTACATCACATAGGGCACAAGCCCTGCATATATGTGAGGCCATTAATAGCACTGGGGATACAAAGTATGGGGTACTAGACCCATACATATGTAGATTCTACTGCCACATAAAACCTATACTATAGAACAAACCCCAGAACTACTCTATCTTATACCTCATTTGGCCTAAACCAAGTTCTCTTCCCATGTTCCCCCTCCCTCACTACCTTCACAGATTCACTCAGGATGGGAAAAACAAAAAAAATGTAAAACCTGCCAGATCACCCTACTCGGCAGCCAGGCAGGAACACTGTGTCCCACGTGCTCACTCCAACAATCTGACCCTAGAAATGGCAGCGACATGGACCTGAAACAGGGCTCAGAACATCAGAATGACACACCTACCGAGTTACCATCCAGTGGGGGCAGAGGACTTTTTCTGGACTCAGCAGGCAGTTATGCTGAAGATCCTGGAAAGGATGGAGGAACTGTTCAAAAATAACAAGGACAACAGCCCAGATAAACAGCACAATGCAGACAAAGGCATACAGCTGTCCATGGAACCTCACATTCCTGGAGCCCCCAAGCCAGAAAAAACAAATAGCGGTGACTCCGATGATGAGGAGCACCAGGGAGAGTATGAGAATGACCTTGTGCTTACAAAAAAACTCACCCTGGTCAAGGCCTTACCAGAATTAATGAGAGCAATAAAAGAAACCATGAGTTTTGAGGTGCCAGACACCCCTCAACAATCCAAACTAAATCCCCTCAGTAGGGCAAAACAAAAGAAGGATGAGACATTCCCAGTATGTGAGACTCTAACAGATATCATATACAAGGAGTGGCATTCCCCGGACCCATCCCGGATCTCATAGAAGTGCATCTTCGACAGGTTCTACCCCATGCAGGAGGAGATTAACAAGTCGACCACCAGATTACCGGTCTCTGCAGGAAGACAGTCCTTCCTTCAGAGACAACCACACCACTACATGACCCTATGGACAAGAAGATGGAGGAACTACTAAAGAAACCGTATGAGATGACAGGTATGTCATGCAGGGCCAACACCACAGTGACATACGCCTCATAAGCACTGGTCACCTGGCTAGAGGAGCTAGCCTCATCTCTAGATCCTAACTCAAAACTTGCGGACCTAGGAGAATATGCTATCCAGGCAGCTAGGTACACCACCGATGCCTCTATTGATGCACTCAGGATGTTGAACAGACTCTCTGACCTCATGAATAAAACTAGACACCACATATGGCTCAAGATATGGAACGCCGACTCAGAATCCAAGACGATGCTCAGCAAATTACACTACAAGGGCAGCATCCTATTTTGCGAGGGACTGGAGAAATATGTCAAGCAAAAAGGAGATGGGAAAACACTCAACAAGGACAAACCCTCCATGAGTACCTATCTACCTGTGTTCAAGGGAAAATTCCAGCCGTTCCGGGGGAGGCAAGGTAGGTGTCAAACTTACCAATATTCACAAGCCAAATCTTACTCATTAAACCTTTGTACTTCAACAACACTGCAAAAAGCAGAGACAATACCAGAGAGAAAGACGCCAACCGACCTATAGGTGAGGAAAACAAAACTCCAATTGACCATTACACCACGTACTGCCCTAAGACCGACCATCACACTCCCATAGGGGCCAGGCTCCTCCAATTCTCTGACAAATAGCATCAGTCAACAACAGACAAATGGGTTCTGGAGGTGGTCTCCTGCAGATACTCAATCGAATTCCTACAGAAACCCCTCACACACATCAAAAGTGGCCTCCCCAGTGTCACGACATACTGATAAAATACAGGCAATACAATCCATGCTCAAAACACTACTGACCAACAGAGCCATAATAGAGGTATCACAGGACCAAATAGACCAGGCCATATACTCTGTCTTCTTTCTGGTACCCCAAAAAATGGGAGACATGAGGCCAGTCCTTAGACCACACGTGCATTAACCAATTCATCCAATACAAGAGGTTCAAGATGGAGACACTACAATCTACACCACAAGCCATGAGACACAGAGACTACCTAACATCCATCGACATGAAGGACGCATACCTCCACATACCTATTAGCCCAGCTCACTACAAATACCTTTGAGTCAAGATACTTGGCCATCACTATCAGTACCAGACACTAACATTTGGACTAACATCAGCCCCACAAGTCTTCACCAAGGTCTCAGTCACACTCGCGGCACTACTCAGGCAACAGGGAATCCACATCATTCCCTACCTGGACGACTGACTCATCCAAGCCAGAAGCCCTTCCTGCCAACAACAAACACAAATAGTGAAAGACACACAGCTGCCACATGGATGGGTTATCAATTGGGACAAGAGCAGCCTAAATCCCAGCCAGACCATAGAACACTTAGGGGCAGCCATAGACACCGCAACGGCCAAGGTGAAACTGTCACAGCAGAGAACAAACAAAGTGGTCACTCAGGTGAAAGCACTGAAAGCCAACAACAACCCAACCCTAAAACAGATCCTGCAGATACTGGGATCAATGGCCTCATGCATCAGCCTAGTCCCATGGGCTATATGAAACATGCACCCCCTGCAAAACTTGGCCATGCGAGAGGGCCATCTCCTACAACATCACCTTACAAAGACAATACAATGGCACCACAATGCACAAACCTCACTGTAGTGATGGTCCAGGAGCCACAACTTGAACAAATGAGTGGATCTGAACAACCAACATGATGCAGTAAAAGAAACAGATGCCAGCCTCTCTGGCTGGGGAGCTACACTCAGCCAGATGCCAGCACAAGGAAAATGGTAAAAAGTAGAGTCCAAGATGCAAACAAATGTCCTGGAAATTAGGGCAGTATACCACACACTGCAACACTTCAAGAAGTTTGTGAAGCACAAGAAAGTACTCATCAGATCAGACAACAGGGCGACAGTGGCGTACATCTTCAACCAGGATGACACAAGTAGCCCACGGCTACTACATGAAGCAAAGTGAGCACTGGACTGGGTGCAACAACACCTAACATCAATCATAGCCATCCACTTAGCAGGCAAATTCAACACCAGAGCAGACTGGCTAAGCCGCCAACAGATTGCCCTGTGGGAATGGACACTGCACCCTCATGTCTTCCAACAGATACTCAATGCCTGGGGCCCACTAGATATAGACCTCATGGCAACAGTAGAAAATGCACAGTTACCAACATACTACTCCAGCTACAAAGACTCAGGAGCCTCCAGAATAGATGCACTAATACAAAAGTGGTCATTCCACAGAGCCTACGTATTCCCACCAATACCACTCATTCCACAAGAACTGACGAAGATCCAGCAATTAGAAGCCACGGTAGTCATGATAACACTATTATGGCCCAGGAGACACTGGTTAGCAACACTAGTATCCATGGCAATCAGACCCCCAAGGACTCTGCCCCTACGACCAGATATCCTAACACATGGACCCATCCAGCATCCAAACCTAACATCACTTCAGCTCATGACCTGGCTACTGAAAGGCAAAGACTATTAAGCAAAGGGTACAGCCAGACCATAGTCAAGATGATGTTGCATTCAAGATGCACATCGACCAGCAACTCATAAAAGAGACACTGGAACATATTTGAAGCATGGTGCAAGACACAAGGCATCACAACACAAGACATCAAAAAATGCTGCACATACTTCTGTTCCTACAACAAGGTGTGGACAAAGTTCTATCAACCTTCTCCCTCAGAGTACAAGCAGCTGCCATAGGAGCAAGTACAGGACTTCTAGAAGGCTACACACAGGGGTCTCATCCCGACGTCCTCAGATTCCTCAAGGCAGTGGCCAATATACACCATAAGGAAAAAAAACACTGTAGCACCCTTGGACCTTAACTTAGTACTCGAGGCACTAGCCTCAGAGAAAATAAAATATGAATATCCATGTGGAATCAACCAAACAGAAAGAAAATTCAGCATTTTAGATTCTATACTACTCTAAAAGCTACCCTTTCCCCTCAGGAAAGTTACAAGTTTTCTAAAATTTAGTTTTTAAAGCATAAAATAGATACACAGTACATACTAACAGTCCTAAACTACCACATTTATGAAATAATCTCTGTTATAGGTAATATAATCAGTAAATGCTGCACCACAGCACAATAAATAAACATACAGAATCACATAAATGTCCCAGAGAATGTACTAATGCTAACAAAATAACTCAACAAACAAAATAAAATACTATAATAATGACATTGGCTGTGAGACACATTTGATTGTGGAAATAGAATAAAATCTGTAAAATAGAAAAATCACATAAGATTAAATAAAACCACCACCAGGCCCTAAACAGAGTCTGTCTGTATATGTCACAGGAGGGACAAAAAAGGCTTGTTTTCTGCAGATAGCATATGTGGGGTAAGTTGTGGTGAAACTTGCTTGAATTAATGTATTTATCATTGAATAAAAGGTAAATCTGAGACCAGCCAGAGTAGCTCACATTTAGGGAACATATTATAAGAACTTGTTCTAGCCCTGTAGTTTGGGAAAAGGGTGCTAATTGGCTGGCCTGGGGCATTAGCTAGTTGATAATTTACCTCCCACAGCCAATAGTGTGCCACCAGAAAGAGAACTGGTTCTGCATGAAAGCAGCCAATGTACCCCATATGTTCATGTCTAGTGAGTGAGATTAACAGTAAAGTAGAACAGGTGACTGGCATCGTCGGCCTTGGCAGGTCTCAGCAGAAGGAAGTGGAGAAGTTGGGGACTCTGCCAGTTGACTAAGGCAAGGCAACGGTTTGTTACTGTGTAATAGTCAGTGCTGGGAAGGATGAATGGTCAAAGGTAGGCCAAAACTGGGAACTGGAGCAACACCAATCTAAGGGGTCTATGCTTAATTGTGTGGAGTGGCTACATGGTGCACACCCCTGGCACATAGCCACCTGCACCCATTGTGCCCCCCACGCAGAATGCACAAAATGGGGTGTGCAGTCCCAATGCACCCAATCCCTCAACAGTGTGGACTGCAATGTATAGGGGACAGGCGGGAAGCATGCAAGCACCATGCGCGATACACAGCAGTGCGATGTGCTGGCCGTGGGGGTGCAGAGGCAGATGCAGGTTATGCCTAGGAGACCCCACTATGTGCATCATGCCTCCATCCCTCAACAACAGAACTCCACCAGCAACCGAAGTGACAGGCTGCCCAGGGCCACCCATGCCTGCACCCAGTCATAGCCGCCATCTTCCCTGTGCATGCCCCCCCAAACACACACATGGGGGTATCAGACCCAGGACTGCAGAACCTCAGCAAAAAACACTAGCCCACCTCTGTGTCCCCTTGTTCCAAATCCCAGCTCCAATGGTGTGGTGAGCAGTGTGAACCACCCCAACACATACCCCCGTGACACCACCCCTGGCCTCCATACCTCCCCATCTGTTTGCAGTCTAGGTATGGCCAGTGGCACATCCCACTTCTCACCTCCATGGCCACCAGCCATGCAGACATCCACAGGGGTTTGCAGCCAAGTGCCCCCAACCGTATAAGGGATCCACTGAGGGATCCAGAAAGGCATGCCATTGGATACCCACCCAGGTGCACAGATCCTCCAATGGCTGCCCCACATGACCCTGCATGTACCCGCATGCCGGAGGATGAGGCAGTGGACAGGTAGTTAACAGTCGTGAATGCAACTTGTGCATACCTAATTGGAGCTCTGTGGGTAGGATACACTCCTTTGGCATGTAATTCCCACCCATTAGAGCATAGGACCCTAACGTAGGAGTATAAAAAGATTTAAGCAAGGCATGGGAAAACACAAATAGAAACAATCAAAAAGGGGAAAACTAGAAATGCCTTATCAGGGGTATGATAAAAAATAATTTTCAGGTAACACATGGAGACTAAAATCTGGGAATGATGGGGCTGCTGCAATACAGTGGCTGTGAGCTGTCAGTTTTTAGAGAGACCTTTTAGAGAATGCAGTGCTGTCCCATCTGCACACACCACTCTTGGTTGAGGGAGGAGGTCGCTAGACTCCAACGTGAGTTGGTTAAAATTTAATGGACCTCCTTCCCCACTCAGAGGTCACCAAGACTGCCTCCATTGCCTCTGAGGATACCAGGGGAGGAGGGGGAATGGACTATTGTGGACTCTTAAAGGTAGGGGTGGTTGGACAGAGGCACATTCCTCAACCAGTACCACTACATAATCCTTATGAAGTTCTGGAGGGGCAGGACTGCTGGAAGCAAGGTAGTGACCATAGGTTATATGGAGATCCTCCATAGTGGAGACCTCAAGAAGGGTGGTAGAGGACCCCAGAGGAGAAGAAAGCAACTTCTGGTGGGGGACTTAATTGTGAGGGGGATAGATTTGGGAATAGGAAAAGGAGGAGGTTAGGTGCCTACCTGGCACCACTTCCCGGGGGGATGGGAAGGATCTCTATGGCAGCGAGGGAGAGCGGAATGTCATTGTCCACCTAGAGACTAATGACCTGGCTAGGATGGGTCTGGGATAGTTAGTTAAAATGTTATTTTTTTGACAGGATATAAACTTTAAGCCTGGAGGGCCTATTTACAAAGTTGTCCTGTACAAACATAAAAATATAGGGGCCGATTCTCAAAGGGCTGGCACAAGCCATGCCAAAGGTAGTGTGTGCTGATTGCCGATGCGCCAGTGACCCTGCTCCTGATTCTGTATTGGGTAGGGTCCTAGCAGCTATGTCCATTGGCTTGTGGCAAACTTGGCCCTGAGCCAAACAGAGGGTGCATCAGGAAGACTGCTGCAAGCCGTGGGTGGACTGCGCGGCAATAGCACCAAGGACAGATGCCTCACCACCCCATCCCTGATCTCCCATATTCTCCATACAGATTGCCCTGGTAGGCTAGCGTCCCCCGCCCCAATCTCCTATATTCTCCATATAGATTGCCCTAGTGGTCTAGTGGTCCTCCCAAAGTCCCGATCTCCCATATTATACATTTTGAATGCCCCTGTGGACTAGCCGACCCCCCAAGCCACAATTGCCTGTCTTATACATGTAGAATTCCCCGATGGGCTGGCGGACTCCCCAACTCCCAATCACCCATATTATTCAATGAAATTTCCCTGATGGGCTTGCAGATGGCCCTGATCCCCTGGTACTTGAGATATTCAACATCCTGGTGGTCTAGTGGACCCAGCAGCTGTCAGTCACTGAGCACATACCATATACAGTACGCGCTCATTCATAGCTCAGTTGGTGACTGACCACGGTGGTGAGTGGTGGGCTGTGTCAGTCACCAGCTGGGTTGGGGTGGAGTGGAGTGGTAGGATACTACAGGGTAGGGGAGGTTCCACTAGACCACCATGGTGTTGGTTGGATATCTCACATACCAGAGTATCGGTGCCATCTACTAGCCCACCAGGGAACTTTCACTGAATAATATGGGTGATTGGGACTTGAGGGGTCTGCCAGCTCACCATGGCATTCTGTTGGGACTTGAGGGGTCTGCCAGCTCACCATGGCATTCTACATGTATAATGTACACGATCGTGGCTTGGGTGGGCTGCTAACCTACTGGGGCTTTCAATATGTATAATATGGGAGATCATGGCAGGGAGTGGAATGAAGGATAGTAACATGGATATGAAGCTGGCCAAGTAACAGAACTCAGAGTGGTTGTAAATGGAGTTCATTTGAAAGAAGTTAAGGTGACCAGCAGGGTGCCTCAGGGGTAGGTACTGGGACCAGTTCTCTTCAATGTCTTTATTAGAGACATCACAGATGGGCTAGAGGGAAAAATATGCCTGTTCGCAGATGACACAAAAATCTGCAACAGAGTGGACACACTTGGGGGGGTAGAAAAAAATGAGGGGAGATCTGAAAAAGCTAGAAGACTGGTCAAGGGTCTGGCAACTGGGCTTCAATGCCAAAAAGTGCAAAATTATGCACATGGGCCCCAGAACTTCAAGGGCAATATATCGGGGGAGGTGTTATCAACCACAAAACAAGAAAGGGATCTGGGGTCATCATCTCTTATGACCTGAAGGTAGCAAAGCAGTGTGATAAAGCAGTGGGAAGGACAAATAGAATGCTGGAGTGTATAGGGAGGGGCGTAACCAGCAGGAAGAGTGAGGTAGTGTTACCCAGTACAGATCTATGGTGAGGCCCCACCTGGAGTACTGTGTTCAGTTCTGGAGGCCCCATCTCAGCAAGGACATAGATCAGGTGAAGTCAGCGCATAGAAGGGCAACCAAAATGGTGCATGACCTGCATCGGAAGCCCTACAAGGAAATGCTCAGAGAATTAAATATGTATTCTCTTGCGGAAAGGAGAGAGATGAGAGACATGATAGAAACATTCAAATACCTCAAGAGTATCAATAAGGTTGGTATACATCCCCGACCAAGACATTTCAACAACGACTGACACCTACAGTGACAACGGTGCTAGGTCATTGTAGTGTTGGTGTTGGACCCAGCACTGCTTTCTGGGGGTCTTGCACCCTCTATCTGAATCAAAACTGACTCAGAGTTGATTATTTTAAGTGGAGGGTGTGGGGACACAGCCCCCTGCATGGGGGGGGATCGGGGGACGAAGCCCCTCGAAGAACTCATGGTAGATAGTGACCACCATTATGCCGACCGCAAATGCAGTTGACATAACATTGTCGCTGTAACGGCGGTCGAGATCGAAACTGTCTACCTCCAGTCGTAGATCCAATAAGGTGCAGGAGTGTAGCATATACAGAAAAAGATGCTTAAGGACAAGGGGGCATGATATGAAACTGGAAGGGGAGACTTAGAGGAGATGTAAGGAAATACTTATTTACAGAAAGGGTGGTGAATGCCTGGAACAGCCTCCCAGCAGAGGTGGTATATACAGAAATAATAACAGGTTTCAAACATACATGGGATAGACAAAAGGGGATCTAGTAATGGGTGGGGGTTAAGGCCAGAGATCAATTAGGGTCTGTGGTAGTTCAATAGACAGGGATTTAGGGCAGACTGGGTGGGCCATGAGGTAATTTTCAGCCAACAGCTTCTATGTTTCTATGTTTCTATGTTTCTAAGTGTCTTATTGAATGAAAAATTTCAGTTCACAACCTTGCAGCATTAAACAGAAAGGTCATTTGTCCATGTCTGTTTCTAATTTTTGGAATTGTTAGACCTCATGTACAACATCCCTAAAATGATATCTTTGGTCGTCCTTCTCATATGCACAAGATAAATTACCATTAATTAGCCCATTTTCTTTTTTTTTTTTAATCCGTCTTTATTCACTTTTTCCAAGAAAAAATAAAACAGACAAAACATACATAAACCTGGTGAAAACCAGGGTACACAGCCTCAAACTGACCGGGCGAACTATGAACAACCCCCCTATATACATCCACAGGAGGTAGCCACCCATAAAACAATCCAGGTCTTGTATATCATCCATACACTGTCACAATAGATCTGCATATCAACTCATTATACCCGTCATGCCCTAACTCCCCATACCACAATAACCCTTTATCAGCATCGAGACCCATTCGCTATCCCAAATCTTCCCCTCAAGGGTGGCACCAGTCTGTGTCCCCTGGAAAGAGAGAGAGTCCCCCCTGCCCCCCTGAAGCTAACAGACCCTTACCGTCCTAAATCTACCCTCAACTATATATCCTAATCGCCACCACAACATGCAAAATATAACCGAGAATAATACTTCCACGCTCCCAAATGGTTTTCATCTGCTAATCCCCCTCCGACAGACAGCCTGTGTTTACCCACTTGTGATCTGGAGAGTATATACTTTATCAAGCATCGCCCATCTCTTAACATATAATCTCCCTCTCTCCCTCATACAAAAATATCTCCTTATTTTAACCAACATCCCCATTAAGTCTTTTACCCATTGGTTGTAAGTGTAAACATGGTCATCTTTCCAGTGCTTTAATAGAAACGCTTTAACTACCGCAGTCATCAAGGAGAGATGATACCTAGGTATAACACCCGAGATTTGGGAAAAATCACCCAAAACTCATATCTCTGGTGTTATAAATTCTGAATAATCCAACATTGGATCCATACGTCTTTTGATTTCCCCCCAAAGGGGCGCTATTTTAGTACATCCCCAGATCACATGTAGAAGATCACCTACTCCCCCCCTCACATCTGAAACACAGGTCTGTCTGTCTCAAGTTTCTATTACACAGTTTCACAGGGGTAAAGTACAAGTTGGAAACAATAAAAAATTGCATACTTTTATACTTGGGTATAATATTGTATTTACTGCTTTCCCAAATATTGTCCCAATCTAAATTCTGAGGAACCATCGCTCTGTCCCAGTATCCAATTCTTGTAGTAGAGCCTGGGCTAAGAAAATCTAACATTACTTTATATATTTGTGATAACGGATGAGCTCTTGCATCAACCTCCTCAAGCATTCCCCAGGAAAGAGACTTGTCTGTAATACCCCCCAACTTCCTCAGCACACCCTCTATCATATGTCTGATTTGTAGCTTTTGGAAGAAAGGCATTCCATCACATCTTGGCGGTAAGACCACTCTGGTACCCTGAGCAATTTCCCTTAGCCTCACACCCAGCATCTAATTAGCCCACCGCGGGTTGACTACCCAATTCCCAACCACAAAAATAGGGTTACCCAACACTGGCTGATCTCCAGCCCTCGTTTGGCCCTTTCTCTGTGCAGGGGTAAGGAAAGACCACCAAGCGCCTGCTGTTTTCACAATTGGGTTCCCATACCCTCTTTTGAAGATTTTCCCAATATTAGCATACAACATTGCATCTGGGGTGAGACCCACATCTTTTAACATTTGTCTCTCCAATTGGAGCCAGATTGGGTTATAACTCTCCCTCTCAAGCTCCTTAACCCACCGGCTCATCAGACCCAACTGGCCCTCCACATAATACATATGGAGATCGGGTAGTAAAATCCCACCCCTCTTTTGCAATAATCGCAAAATATTATACTTTAGCCTAGGCGGCCTGTCATTCCATAGAAATCCCGAGATTAGTTTCCTAATAATACTGAACCACTTTTGAGGAATACTATATGGGGCTAAATATACCGGGTATAACAAGCGGGGTAATATATTCATTTTGATAAGACCCAATCCGGCCATAAAGTTTAAGGGCAATTTATTCCACCTTATTATATCCCCTTTAAGTTCAGATATAATTTCCCCCACGTTAGTTTCTGCCCTCCTCTACAAATCCGCGGTAATCCAAATACCTAAGTATTTAATTTTATCTGTCTTCCATTGAATTTGCAGTGGTATAAAATCAGCCCTAGTGACTCATGGTGTCAAGGGGAGAATTTGGGTTTTATTCAAATTCAGCTTATAGTTGGAGACCCTAAAAAGTGCTCTATTACTTCAGTTGCCCTCTTAAAGCTAGATGCTGGATCCTCCAAATGCAGCAATATATCGTCTGCAAAGACTGAAAGTTTCAACTCCTTCCTCTCTATCTTAATCCCTTTAATATCGATATCCCTATTGATAGCTCTCAAAAGGGGCTCCAAGTATATATTGAAGAGTATCGGCGAAAGAGAGCATTCTTGATGGGTCCCGTTCCCTAACCTTATTTCCCGGGATAGATAGCCATTACATAATACCCTAGCCATTGGCGCCGTGTATAAGTTCCTAATACCCCTAAGAAGACCCTCAGGGAATCCCATCCTCTCCATCGTAGCAAAAAGGAAAGGATGGGAGACTCTATCGAAAGCCTTCTCTGTGTCCAACGATATCAGCGCTAAAGGTAACTGGGAGTCGGGTGCGTAATTTAATATATGGTGCAACTTCCTAAAAGCATCATGAGCTCCCCTCCTGGGCATAAATCCCACCTGTTCTTGACTAATAAGACTAGGGGCAATATGCAGAATTCTGTTTGCTATAATTCTTGTAAGGATCTTAATATCTTGATTCATTAAGGATATAGGTCTGTAATTCCCGGGAACATCCCAGGGTTTATCTGGCTTGGGAATCAAAGTGATATACGCCTGATACATCGGTGGGTGGGGTACCCCTTCCTACATTATAGCACTGAACAAATCTTGGAGCATAGGTAGTATAGTTTGCATATGTACCTGGTAGAATTTGGGGAAAGAGGTCATCCGTCCCCGGGGTTTTACCAGCAGGTAACGATTGCACTACCCCAATAATCTCCGAGGCCCTTATTGGAGCCACCAACTCCCTGGCCTGTCTTGGGTCCAGTACTGGAAGGGGGATCTCCTCTAAAAAACTCTCAATCTCTACCTCCCCAGCTAAGTCCTCCACCTGATATATTTCTTCAAAGTATGACACAAAGGTCTCCACCATCTCTTGCGGATCGATTAGGAGTTTCCCCCCCCATTGTATGGAAGAGACCATTCTGCTTGCTTCCCATTCTCTAACTCTAGCTGCCAACAGTCGCCCTAGGACATCTCCCCGCATCAAATATTTGGCATTAATCTTTTCTAACCAGAATTCTATTTTACTATTAACAATATCCCCCAGCTCCTCCTGCAAGTTTTTGAGTTCGGCATCAATCTCCCCCGAGGACCCTTCCAATGGTGTCAGCAAATCAATGGCCCCCAAAATAAACTCTTTCGCCCTTCTTTCTCTCTCTCTCTCTCTCTACTTTTTTGTACAGCAATACCCTGGGCCATCCCTGCATATAAAACCTTGCAAGTGGGCCACACCAAATTTTTATTTTGAAGTGTAGGAATTTGCTGCTGTATGATTTCCGACAGTGCCTTCTCTAACCTATCCCACACCCGTGGCTCTGCCAGCAAGAAATCATTCAGCCTCCACCTATACGACCTGGGATGGGTGGGTCTAGGTTCCCACAATAATTGAATGGGCGAATGATCCGAATATGTTCTAGGCCCCGTGGTCACTTCCTTAATTTCCCCAATCACCTCTCTATTTACCAGAAAGAAATCGATTCGATACTGGCTCCTGTGGGCTGCCAAGTAAAAGGTCATAGACATACCCCCCTTCGAGTACAGTTTAATTGGGTCTACCAATGCTGTCACCTCGAGTAATCTGTTCAAGGCAATCTGGGTCTTGGACAAGGGCCCTTTAGACGGTGGGATTCTATCTTCATGATTACTAAGGCAGGTATTCCAGTCTTCCGCCAATATTAATAGAGGCGATAGAAGATCCTCTAAGTCTCTTTCAACAGAGGCAAAGAACCCAGGATCTGGGGATGTTGGGCCATAAATAGAAGCCACCGAAACTGCTTTGCCCAGTAAGGTGCCCAAGAGATATATCCCTCTACTATCCTCCCTGGCTTTAACTTGCACCACCTCATATGGGTACGATTTCTTTATTAATATCACCATCCCTCCTGAAGCTCTTTCCCTACCTGTCCCATATACCTGCCCCACCCATCGTCTCTTAATCCCATTCAGTTCCTCCGTCAGTAAGTGTGTCTTCTGCAAAGCAGCAATATGTGCCCCATTAGCTCAATATGCCTTAAAATCAGCATTCTCTTACGTCTACCCCTGAGTCCTTTAACAATCCAAGAGATTATTTTAATGCTTGACATTTACCAAAGCCTCGATATACTTTGATTAAGTCAGCTATCTTCTTTTGCTGCAGATCTTCTTTCACCTTACTCCCCGTGTTGGACTCTCTCTCTTCCTCCCTCCCCACCCTTCCCCTCCCACCAATCCCTGATCCATAGATCGTCCTCCTACCAGATATCGAGTCATAGATGAACCCGTTCCTGTGCTACCCCCGCCCCACCCATGCCCAGATAACTCCAAGACCATACCCGAACCCACGAATTATTAATGCATAGTAGTATTCCTATCCTCGCTATATTTGATTCCTCATATCTTCTGCAGCCCCTCCCTACAGTGCTCCATGTTCTCACTTGTTAGAACTGCCTCTAATCCTTACTACAAAATAGGTAGGGATCCCCAACCTCAATTTCTAATAAACTAACAGACCTAGAGGCCACTCCTTTCCCATGTCCCTAATCTATAATAGTCCCTCTCGTACCTTAGGGGGAACCATTAATAGGCTCCAATTCCCAAGTTACCCCCTCTATATTATCCCTATAGCACTGCCCCGACAATTATACCATCAAATGCCATTTACTTTATTTTACCTGAAGATGCAGTGTTACACCACCCCATTTAGATTCAGTTACCTCAAAAAGCACTAAGAGCTCTTCCCCCCTAGAGGTTGGTAAATTAACTGTGCACCCCCTCGACTCATGTTGGGCACCCCATCTCAAATAGGCCATATTTGTTTAATAGGCATCACCGCCCTAGCAGCGCTTGGCCTCCTCTCTGCCGAGTCCCACCCTGCGAAAGCGTGACAGGCCTTGTCTGTCTCACCTTCCTACACTTCCCCCCCTCCCACCATCCAAACCTTCTCGCCATTTAACTGTCTCCCCCCATAGTATTGACTCCTCTATTTTTGTAAGCAACGTTTTCTAACCCCCCCCCAGCATCCATGTTACTTTTCCACATCTTGACCCCACAGGGCAGTTCCTTTCAAGTACCCACCCCGGATTTACCCCTTTAACTCTTCCATTTCCCTATCATTAACGCACAACCCCAACTCACTGAACAACTAATTTGCCTACAATTTAATAATGCAGAGACTAAACACCTATTTTCCTTTTTCCCGAGGAGGACTCTGGCACCCCCCAACCTCTATAAACCCTTTGAATCCAGGACTGATGACAATAACCCAATAATCTAATATAACATACAAACTATTTAAAGCATTAAACATCAAATTCGTTGCCATTTCCCCAGTCCCAGTACTTATGCTTATCACAATGTCCTGCTCTTCAAACACACATTCAAGTTGCTGACTTGAATAGGTCTGGAAACTCAAATCGCAACCCCTTGAGAGCTTCTTCTGGGGTCAGAAACCTCTTCTCCCCTGATTGCAGCCGCACAACTAGAGTCGATGGATACTGAAGACGAAACTTTATCCCAGCCAAAAAAAGCTTTTTCTTAATTTCGACATATTGCTTCTGTTTCTCTCGAACCACCGGCGTTTGATCCTGGAAGAGCCAGAGTGAGGCACCGTTCCACTGCAGGGTCTTCTTCTGCCTAGCAGTAAGCAACACAGAATTTCTCCTTAAAATTGAGAAAGCGCGTAATTATCACTCGGGGTCTAGCTCCAGGCGGTGGCATCTCCCGTAATGCCCGGTGGGCTCTCTCTAAATTGTACACCTCACCGAATGGGGAAGGGCCCAGCAGCTTAAGCAGGAGATCCTGCATAAACGTAACACAGTCCTGCCCTTCAGCCCTCTCCAGTAGTCCTGCTATGATCAGATTATTCCTCCTACTTCTTGACTCTTGGTCTTCTATTCTTTCTTCCAGCTTTTTAACTTGCCTTCTGACCCCCACTAAATCCTGTTCCATCACAGATGTTTTCCTTTCTTGTGAAGAAATACGAGCTTCCGCATCACCCAATCTTTGGGCAAGTGAATGCAACACCGGCTTCATTGCTGCGAAATCTGTCACCAGCCCCTGTAGCATTACTTTGATATCTTGAATATCCGCATTAGTCGAACATGAACACCCCCCTCCTTCCCTGGATCGTCCTCTTGGTCATTCAGAGTAGGGGATTGGGGCTTTGGCTGTTTGGTAGAGGGGGTTCTCGCCGCTAAAGGCTCGCCAGCTTCAACCTCCATCCTGGTGCTTACAGTCGGCCTGCTACTGCAACCAGATGTTCACTGTCTGGAAGAATACTTTGCTTCCTTTTCACCTGAAATTTAAACTGACTCCCCCTAAAATAAGACCGCGGGGCTTCTCAACTCAACTACAACTACTTCAATTTAAAATAAACCAATCTTGGAGGTTTTAAAGCTTATTCTTTATATTAGGGCCTCAGAGCAGCACAGGAGACGTCCGATCAGATTCACCTCATCATGTGACCCCTAATTAGCTCATTTTCAATTTAAATACAAGATATGAACATAAGAACATACAAAATTTGCCAGCAGATAAAGGCCTAGAGGACAATCAAGTCTGCTCGAATCTGCTGCTAGCACCCCTTATTCTGCAGCTGTCCCTCCCTTCCACCCTTCCCCTTCATTAACCCTCCCCCTTGTCCTGTCCCATCCTTATTTGAAGCAGTTCACTGTTCTACTGCATACCACTTCAGGAGGTAACGCATTCCACCCAGCCACCGCCCACTCTGTAAAAAAGTGTCTCCTCATCTCCCTCCTGAATCTTCCTCACTCCAATCTCATATCATGGCCCCTGGTGTCCCACGTCACCCCGTCTCTCCTCTCCTCTCGTGAGTACATGTTCAACTCCTTCAACATCCTCTCGTATGATAAGTCCCCCAGCCCCTTGATCATCTTTGTCGCTCTGCGCTGCACCCCCTCCAGTAACTTAATGTCCCTCTTCAGATACGGACGCCAGTACTGCACTCAGTAATCCAGGTGTGGTCTTACTAATGACCTATACAGTGGCAGAATCACCTCCTCCCTCCTCAAGGATATACCCCTTGCAATACAACCCAGCATTTTGTTGGCCTTTGCAGCTGCCTTCCTACATTGTGCTGAGTTGTTCATTGACCCTGTAATGAGCACACCCAGATCCTTCTCCTCCTCTGTCTGGGCTAGCTGCACCCCCCCAGCTGGTAACTCCTCCTTGGGTTCTTCATCCCAAAATGCAGCACCTTGCACTTTTTGGCATTAAAGCCCAGTTGCCAGGTGTCTGACCAGGTTTCAAGCTTTGCCAGATCATCCTGCAACCCTGCCATCCCTTAGGTCATCCACCACCGTGCCTACCTGGTATCATCAGCAAACAGACTGATCTTGCTCTTGATGTCCCATGATATGTCTGCAATGAATATCCCAAGCAACACTGGTCCCAACACCGAGCCCTGTGGAACACCACTCGTCACTGCCCTTGGGTGTGAGAGCTCCCCACCCACCACCACCCTCTGTTGCCTTCCCTGCAGCCAGTTTCCTACCCATCTCACCAGCTTTGCACCCGCCCCTGTGCCTAGTAACTTCCTTTCCAGCCTTCCATGTGGCACTGAGTTGAATGCCTTACTGAAGTCCAGATACAGGACATCCACTGCATGGCCCCTGTCCAGTTGCCTAGTTACCCAGTCATAGAACTCGACCAGATTGGTTTGGCAGGATCTGCCATGAATGAAGCCATGCTGTCTGCTGTCCTGTAGTCCTTTGGCCTCTAGGAGGGCCACCAGCCTCTCCTTTAGGATGGTCTCCATTAGCTTACCCACAATGGATGTGAGGCTCACTGGTCTATAGTTTCCCTTTTCATCCTTGGGGCCACTCTTGTGGAGGGGCACCACATGAGCCATCATCCAGTAGTGAGGCATTAAATAGGTCTGCCAAAGGTTCTGCAAGGACCTGTGCCAGCTCCTTCAGTACCCTGGGGTGGATGCCATCTGGGCCTGGTGCCTTGTCCACCCTCAGTGCCTTCAAACCCTCTCGAACTCTGATCTCCATGATTTCCCCATCTGTCACCACTTCCCACCCTACTTCTGCCATTTCTCCCACCTTGGGTGTCACCTCCTCGTTTCTTTAGTAAATACTGAGCAGAAGTACTCATTTAGTGCTTCAGCCTTATCGCACCCTGCTTCCACCCAACTCCCCTCCTTCCTAATCCTTACTATGTGGTCCTTACAGCTCCTTTTCTCACTGATGTACTTAAAGAAGTCCTTCTCCCCCTTCTTAATGCCTTGTGACAGCCTAAGTTCCCTAGATGCTTTGGCTCCCCTTACTGCCCTTGTCACCTTCTTCGATTCTGTCAAGTACTCCTCCCTGTCCCCCCATCCCTGTTTTCTTGTACTTCCTAAAGGCATCTCTTTTCCTCCTTACCTTTTCCATGACCTCCTTGCTCAACCAGATCAGTTTCTTAGCCCTAGCCTTCTTGCTCTGGGCTTTTCAGCAGGTTTTGGTTGCCTCCACTATCCCCAGCTTTATGAGCTCCCACCTCTGGTTAGTGTACATACTAGATTGAATTCTGGCCAGATACCCTTTTACCACTTCCCCCATCCTCCCAAAGTCGGCCCTTCTGAAGTCCAGCACTATTGTGCCAGATTCCACTCCTTCCTTGCCCATATCCAATGTGAGCCATACTGAGTGGTGGTCACTCCCTGACAGTGGTTCTTCCACTATAAGTTCTCTCACAAAGTCCCCGTTTGCCAGCACAAGGTCAAGGGTATTCTCTAACCTGGTTGGTTCACTGACCATTTGCAGCAGGAAGCTGTCCTGGAAGGCATCCAGCAGTACCTGCTCCCTTCTGTTCCTGGTTGTTAGGGTGCTCCAGTCCACTCCTGGCATGTTGAAGTCCCCCACAATCACCACACTACCCTTTTTGCAGGTTCTCCTGATCTGTCCCGCTAGTTCCCTGTCTAACTCCTCCGTCTGAGATGGTGGCCTGTACACCACTCCAATTCTAAGAATCCTATTCTTGGAATCCTGGATTTGCATCCAAAGTGACTCCATACTACCCTCCTCCCCTTCCTCCCTTACACACTTCAGTCCTTCCTTCACATATAGTGCCACCCCTCCTTTCCCAATCACTCTGTCCCTACGAAATAACCTGTACCCTGGTACAGACAGGTCCCAGTCATTGTATTGGGTGGCCCATGTTTCCATGATGGCTGCAATGTCCACCTCTCCCTCTGCCATGAGAACCTGTAACTCTGCAGTTTTCCTCCCAAGGCTCCTAGCATTAAGGGTAACCACCTTCCACCCTTTTCCCCTCCATCCTGCCCTCCTTTCCTAACATCACCAACAGTACTTGCCATTTGTCCTTTGTTACTGTTATGGGGAAGCTCATATGATTTCCCAACCTGTGGTCTCTGCATATCTCTTCCCAACTGCCACCCCCCACTCCTAGTTTAAATTCCCAACTTCCTCTATGTACTCCTCCATCCTCTGTTTCAACACTTTCTTTCCCTCCTCACTCAAGTGTAGTCTATCCTTGGCATAGAGACTACTGTCCTCCCAGGTCTCTCCCAACCCCCCCAACAGCCCATACCCTTTAGCACAACACCAGATGCATGCACTGTTTTTCATGTAATAGCGCCAAACTATCCCACTTTAGTTGTTGATGCAGCAAGCAGTGAAGAGCTGTAAAGGGACAATTCAGAACAAATCTTGCCAATCAATTATATGTGAGACTAACTTTGTCCAATAATTTCTGGTTGGCAAACCCATGGACTAAGTTGCCGTACACCAGAACTGGTAAGATTAACTGTATGGCTATCATATTTTGCATCTTGACTGTGACTATTGAGGCTGATCTTCTTAGTGCTCCAATTCTTGAGTTTACTTTATTTGTTTATTTGGATTTTGGTAACCGGGTAAGCCCACTGATACCAGAGGTCCCTTTTTCAGGGGCGACCCGGAATTATTTACATAAAGAGACATTTATAGGCAATATTTACAGTAATTACCTTATCTTATTGTAGTATCAATGTGTGCCTCAAATGACAAAGAGCTATTGAATAAATAGTGCAGATGGAGTTTAGGAAGCTAGGAAGGGGTCTTAGACAGATCGCTCACTTAGTGGCTTTTACTGAGGTGCTGCCTGTCTATGACAGGGGATAGAAGAGGTATCTTTGTACCAGGCACTTCGACTCATGGCTGAAGAAATGGTGCAGAGAGGAAGGGTTTGGCTGCATTGGGGACAAGGGACCCACCTTGGAGGATAAAGCCTATACAAGGACAATGACCTGCATCCATCCATGATGGGAACCGCAGTCCTTATTGGATGGTTTAAATGTTACTTCAGTGAACATTTAGGCTTGCCAAGGAGAGAGAGGCAGAAGAAATAGGGGAGCCAGACAGTGCCACCCCCCACAGGCTGAAGTAGAGAGTAAGGAGAACCGAAAGGGAAAGAAATCATCCAGGGTGCAAATTTATGACAAAAGAAGGGTGGTAGAGATAAAGTGATAAAGGGAAGGAGCATTAAAAAGAGAGAGGGAAGGAGGGAGGGATAGAAGAAAAAAGGGAGCCAACAAGTAGAGTGGAAACAAAATCTGGAAGGCTAGGTGTGTGAATGCTAGAAGTCTAGAAAATAAGATTGCATCATGGCAGAGGCCAGCCTTAATGTTGTGGCCATTACTGAGACATGATGCACTAAGAACTATGATGGGACATGGCCATACTAGGCTATACTCTGTTTAGGAAGGACCGGAGGGAAGGAAATGAGGGTGTATGCTGCTTTGTATAAGAGAAAGCATAAAAGAAATAGAGATACGAGTAATACAGGGGGAGGCAGAGGTACTGCACCCTGGAGATGGGGAATGAAGCCACTAATAACATTGAAGTGATCTAGAGACCTCTAGCACAGGGGAGAAATTAGATAAGGTACTAGCAGAAGCCATTGGCAAGATAGCAGAAAAGGGGGAGGTGCTGCTGGTGGGGGACTTCAACTTGCCAGATTGGATTGAAGCTTTCCAACAGTGGCTTCAGAAGTAGCAGGACCATCCTGGACACTCTGCAGGGCATGCTCCTCAGTCAATTAGCCAGTGAACCCACTTGTGATTGGACAATATTTGACCTGGTACTCACTAAGAGGACAGTGTTTCAAAAGTCAAATTGGGAGGCCAGTTAGGAAACAGTGATCACCTTACGGTGTGGTTCAATATAAGGACTGCTGCAGAATCAAACCACAAAAGGGCAAGGGTCATGGAGTTCAGGAGGGCAGATTTTATAAAGATGGATGAATGCCTGAGGGATAACCTGGCGGGAGTGCAATGGTCTGGGTTGGGTGGAGGAACAGTTGGCGAAGATTAAAAGGATCATAGTAAAGGCAATAAACCCCTGCATCAAACAAGAGAGAAAAAACAAGAGGAAAAAGAGTTGGCAATGGTTCTCAGAAGAGGTGGCTGAAAAGATAAAGGCAAAAAGGATAACATTCAGAAGGTATAAGGAGACCCAGAAGGAGGAAGATAGAAAAGTGCATCAGGGGAAACAGAGGGAAGCAGGGAAGGCAGTAAGGAGCTCAAAGGTGCACACTGAAGAGAGAATAGCCCAGGATGAAATGAAAGAGGAAAATACTGTTTTTTAGGTATGCAAGTGAAAAGAAGATGAGGGTGGGATTGTAAGGTTAAAATGGGAAGGGAGGGACTGTGCAGTGATGGACCAGGAAAAGACAGACATCATCAACAAATACTTGTGTTCAGTGTTCATAGAGGAAGGAGAAGAGGATGGGCCACAAAATTAACAGAAGCCAGGGAAGGAGGAAGGGGGGGCACTAGTCCTTTTTTGGAGCTGAGAGTCCTGAAGTGACTTGTTAATCTGAAAGTGGACAAAGCAATGGGGCCAGATGAGGTGCATCCAAGGGTTTTGAGGAATCTCAGAGAAATACTGGCTGAAACTGTGAAAGTTCTGTTTAACAACTAACTGGAAACAGGAGTGATTCTGGAGGACTGGAGAAGGGTGGCTATAGTTCCACTACACAAAAGTTGTAGCAAGGAGGATGTTGGAAATTATAGGCCAGTCAGCCTGACATTGGTGGTGGGAAAGTTAATGGAATCACTGCTGAAAGAAAGCACTGTGGAATATCTTGAATCCAGTCGGTTACAAGACCCAGGGAAGCAAGAGTTCACAAAGGAGAGGTCATGTTAAACGAGTCTGATAGATTTCTTTGACTGGATGACCAAGGAACTAGATCAGGATGGAACGGTGGGCAATGCCTACCTAGATTTCAGTAACGCTTTCAACACTGTTCCACATAGGAGACTAGTAAGCATGCTGGGTAGCTTAGAAGTGGGTCCAAAGGTGATAAACTCGATAAGAAATTGGTTAGAGGATAGGCAACAGAGAGTGGTGGTAAACAGAGTTCACTCTGAGGAAGGGAACATAATTAGCAGGGTGCCTCAGAGATCGGTGCTGGGACCAATCATCTTTAATGTCTTTATAAGTGACACTACAGAGTAGCTGGAATGGAAGGTCTTCCTCTTTGCAGACGATATCAAAATCTGCAGTAAGGTGAACACTCCTGAGGGGACGAAAAGATGAACAGAGACCCAGGAAAACTAGAGAAGTGGTCAAGGGTATAGCAGCTGGGTTTCAATGTGTAAAAGTACAAAATAATGCACTTGGGACACAGAAACCCAGGAGTGGAGTACAAAATGGGTGGAGTGGTGTTGACAACCAGGAAAGCAGGAAAGATACCTGGTGGTAATCATATCACATGACCTAAAGCTGGCCAGGCACTGCAACAAGGCAGTACAGAGGGCTAGTGGTATGCTGGGGTGCATAGGGAGGTGTAACACCAGCAGAAAGAAGGAGGTGGTGTTGCCTCAGTGTAGATCACTGGTAAGATACCACATAGGGGAAATCGATTCATGGCGCTGATCGATATTGATGCTTAGTGCCATGCTCCATATCCCCCCTCAGCATAGAAATTTTATTTATTTGTTTAAATTTTTTTATCAGTTATGTTTTATTAAATGTATTTCCCATGGTAAAGTAGAGTTTTACACATTTCAGATGAAATACATGCTGGTTTGGACTTTTATAATCTCCAGTAACTATACAGCAATTGTTGGTGTGATTTAAGGTTTAATGGTCCCACAGAGGTATCAACCTCTTCATCAAACTGTCACGCATTAGTGATGCAAGTTCAAAATAAACTGTAAGAAAAACTGATTTGATTGGTCATCACTCACACAGAAAGCCATCTATTTAAATTTGTTTTCATTTATGGAGACTAATTTACTAACAAATCCTCATGTTATAGCCACAGTAATGCTAGCTAATGAAGGTTTAGCAGAAAAAAAGCTCCAAAAAGACCACTTCTAGAGCAGAATGAAGTAAATGTCAAGTCCAAAAACTACAATAATTTAGCAACTGGCTCATTAACTACCAATTATGGCTGAATTCTCGGCCATAAAACTATTAGGTTCACATGTTGCATGTTTGCTATGTGTGCAGCAATTAAGTTGGTGCAAATCTCATCTATAAAACACATCAGTTTCAATTCCTCATACTACTGCTAGCAATTAGAACCAATAAAATACATTTTCATTGATTCCCCATTAAAATTAGGTACACTCATTAATTCTGCAAGTTTGCAAGTTGTTTAATAGCTTTTGATTTTTGTCATTACATTTCCAATAATTTGTAAAGTATTATTTGCTTAATGCATTAAATGCCTATTATCAAGGCTTTTCCAAAAAATTTCTGAAGTAAAAAAATAGATATTCACACTATGAAAACTGGTGATACTAAATGTAGAGTCAGCATTATTGAGGACAAACTAAACAAAGATACTGAGGAGAAAATCAAAAATAGTAGGAAACTGCAACTCTGGAAGCTAAATTAGAGGACTTACTAGCAAGAAACTATGGAAACAACTTAAGAACATTTGGCTTAAAAGAAGGAATAGAGGGTAGAAATGCAATAATTTTGTTTATAACATGTTGATACATTTAGTTGGTCCACCACCTGGCAATCCTGATTATGTGACAGAAGTAGCTTGTCACACTCTGAAATCAAGATCTGCTCCTGGAGAGAGACCAAGTTAATGAATTACCATCAAAAGGCATACATTCAAGCTGCACTAAGAAACAAGCTTGTTTTTCAATACAATTGTTGTAGAATTAAAACCTTTAATGACATTTCCCCTGAATTATTTAAAAAGTGAGACTGTTTCTGCCTTCACAAAGAAACTTAAGAGAGGTGGGCATTAAATATAGGTTTTTGTTTCCCATTATCTTCAAAGATTGGGCACATTCAGGTCTTTTGGAATACAATGGGTTTGAAGATACAAAAGCAGATTTAAAAATAGATCTTCTGAAGCCTTTCAATAATTTTCTTCTAACCAAAAGAAAGTTGAACAAATGGATATTTAGAATATATGAAATTAAATCTTATCTACCTAAATGTAGCTTTCCTTGAATCGTCCTAGCTGATGTGATCCATTGTGTGATTGTATAGTGTGGCATTCCCACAATTTAAAAAGAAAAGAGGGTTAATTACCTAATGGTTCTCTCTTCAGTACTGTGTCAAAGGATAGGAGGGCTACCTTTTTAAGAAAAACATGTGCCCATTGGTCCAATATTTATGAAAGAAAGGATCTAAGTTATTAACTTGACCTGCTGTGATGAGGGAGATGTGGCCCACTTGGCAACACAAATAAATGGTCAGTGGAAGCTGAAGGTACAAAAAGATTAGAAAATCTGAATTTAAGGTAACAGTAGTTTTGATCTACTTCTTATATCTGTGGGACAATGGGTACATGCCCATACAGAAATAAAGGTGTGCTGTGTGCATGCAGAATGCATGCCACATGCTAATTGTGCATTGTTTGCATGTGGTTCACATACATAAAGTGAACTTAAGTGAACCATGTCTAAAAAGCAAATCAGGTTTGCATATGTGCAGCAGGTAAGCTGGTGTGGACATCTAAAAATCACATCAGGTTTGTGTGTTGCATGTTTGACATGAGTGCAGCAGTTAGGCTGGTGTGAGCATCATTTAAAAATCACATGAGGTTCACATGTTGCATGCTTGCCATGTGTGCAGCAACTAAGTTGGCGCACATCTCATCTAAAAAACATCAGTTTCTATTTTTCATACTACTACTAGCAATTAGAGCCATTAAGATACATTTTTCATTGATTTTCCATTAAAATTAGGTAAAATGATTAATTTTAATCATTTTGAAAGTTATTTAATAGCTTTTGATTTTTGTCATTAAATTTCCATTAATTTGTAAAGTATTATTTGCTTAATGCATTAAGGCCCAGATATTCAAACTGTGCTCAAAATGAGCGCAACAGCAGGAGCAAGCACAAACCAGTTGAGCAAATGCAGAACAGGTGCAATATTCAAACATGGAGCAGAACAAATTGCGCAAGCAACCAACATCTGAATATCGCACATACTGCGCCATAGCACAACCAGGAAGGAGAAGTTGAGCCGAAATGTTGCGCTATGGCGCAACCAGGGCAGCCCAGCTGAGCATTCCAGAAGTGCTATAGTGCAAGCAGAGCCCCCCCCAGAGCAATGGAACTGCACGTCCAGGAAGGCAGGCTGGGGCCCACCGCCGGCCATGCCACACATGGGCACAGGAACACACTGCAGAACCCACACCACACCTGCACACCCCAAGCACAGCATCACTGGGGGTGGGTCGGATGATCTACTTGCCCATGGGGACAAGCCAACAAAGCATAGCAGAGCCATGACACCCCAGCACAACCACTGGCAGGCTGAGAGTGCCACACACAGGGGTTGACAACCACAGTGCACATCGGCCCCCCATACGCACAGCACACCCTGCACTGTGACCCCAAGACAACACCTATGTGCAGTGACTGGCACTGCAGGAAACCATGCATCCCCCCCCAGCACACGTCAACCCCGTGCAGCACAGAAGCCTACAAGCCAGACACACCCTGTGCACCCAGCAGTGGGTGGCCGCAGACAGCAAGACTAACCGAAAGTCACTGCCATGCTGGAGATACCTCCCCATGCACACACACGCACACACACACACACACACACACACACACATACCCAGGACCATACCAGCCCAGATGGTATGTATACCCTGCAACTGAGCACCCATAGGCAGCTGCAAATCAGAGACCAACACATTATTCGTATAAAAATATAAATGTATTTTAACACAACAAACATTAACAAGAACAATTACAACTGTTTACAAGGGGGGATGGGTACAAGGTAGGGTTGGTCAACGGGTAGGGATGACAAACTTGGAGAGGAAAGGCAGGGTGGTAGGGATGGGAGAAGTGGGAAGGGAAGATAGGTCATGGGCCAGCCGGCCGGCCATCCTCCTGCTGGTGTCTTGCAATTCCCTGCCGCCTCCTCCGCAGGCCATGGCAGTGTATTGACTGCAGGATGTTGGTGTTCTGGGCCACAAGCTGTCAGATGGCCCTGACATCCCTCGCCAGCCGATGAAGAACCTCGAGGCCTAGGAAAATGGGAACACAGTCAATGGCTGTGACTGACCACAACCCTGAACACCACCCAACCTGCAAGCCATATAGCCCAATGTCCTGCACCTGTGATGGCATGCACCCACCCACAGTGAACATGCACATGGCCATCACAAACAGGTGGCACCAGCTATGTGCACCACTGCACACACACACTGCCCATGTCCATCACAGCACAAACAAGGCTGGCAAGTGACGTGACAACGTGGTGTGATGCCAGTTACACAGCTATGTGCCCAGTGCATGCATGGACCACCAGTGATGCATACACAGACGTGCTGTGAAACTGGACAGTGATGCATGTCACCCTCTGTCATGCCTACAGACATAGATACATAGCCAGTGTCAGCAGATAAGGGCCTATGGCCCACACAGTCTGTCCATTTCAGCCTGTAAGTTACTTTGTTTACCTAGAAGTCTGTTGCCCCTTACCCCTGACCTCAAGAATTCCGTTATGTCTATCCCGTGCAGTCTGAAATCCTGTGAGTGTGTCAGCCCCCCACCACTCCCTCTGGCAGGGTGTTCCACTTGTACACCACCCGTTCTGTGAAGAAAGTCTTGCTCATGTTTCCTCTGAATCGTCCTCCCTCCAACTGCATCCCATGCCCTGTAGTCCTGGAACATCTTTTGCACTTCAAAATAGTGTTTCCCTGCACCCTGTTCCACCCTGTAAGATACTTGTATGTCTCTATCATATCCCCTCTCTCCCTCCTCTCCTCCAGGGAGTACAGGTTCAGTTCCTTCAACCTGTCTCCATAGGAGTTGTGATGCAAGCCATGCACCATCTTTGTTGCCCTCCTCTGAACCTTCTCTGCCCACTCTACGTCCTTACGTAGGTATGGTCTCCAGAAATGTACACTGTACTGCAGGTGGGGCCTCACTAGTGTCTTGTATAGTGGAATTATGACCTCCCCTTTCCTGCATGTTTGTATTGTGCAGGGCTACTGGCCCCATCCCCAGCATGCAATAGCATCCATGAAGTCATGATACTCAAACTGCTCAAGCAGCTCTGACTGGCGCTGTTGCTGGCGCTGCTGCTGCTGGTGGGGTGCAACCCCTGCTGGCACCGGGTCCCTGGCATGGCCCTCATCAATGTTGCCCCGCATCCTCACATCCCGGCCTGTGGGAGACATATGTTGAGACAAACATCAGTGTGACTCAAAAACAGACTGCCCCCTGCCCCAGTGACAGTGCCTGCCCACACAGCCATACCCATTCATCTCACAGCTGCACACACTGACACAGCCAATCATGGCCGAGCCATCACCTATGCACAGCCACCAAAACACACACACCCTACAGATAATACAGGTGCATAGATGGCACACCCACCTGGCCTAGGCACCACGCCCACCTGGCACGTGAACGCAGCCACGCAAAAGCTCTGGTTCTCCTCGCGGAGGTCATTGTACTGCGCTGGCACTGCTCAGCAGACCGGCACTGTCCAGTGACCCCACCAGGTCAGTGGCCACTTGCTGCCACACCTCAGTCCTTGCACTGGTGAGGGGCACCCACCATAAAGGCCATCATAGTGTGGCTCAACCAGGGGCCACCAGGTTGGCCACTTCAAGCTGGCTCCAGGACACCGCCTCCCTCCCAGCCATGGCACCAACTTTACAGCAGGCAATAAGGCGCCCAGCTGCGCCGTAACCCCACGTGGAGATGTTGCGCAATAGACCACCACAGGCTCCAATCATGCTGTTCGAACAGCGCCGTCACTTCACATAGCGCCTGTCACCAGACAGCGTAATACGGACGTACACATGGCAGGCGAACAGTGCCAGGGGGCAAAGGTCATACACAAGGTCATGCGCAATGACGCAAGGCTACGCACAGCGCCTTCTGATGTATAGGCATCCTGCACGACCGACCAGCTGCGTACCAGTGCCACAGTGGAGTATTGCGCAGTAGTGCCACAGTGCCATATAGTGCCCATTGCTGTAGCGCCACTGGCACAATGGTGGCCATGGCCTGAATTGCTGATCGCGCTCAGCATGTCAGCAGTGCGACAGACGCCTGCATAAGCTATCTGGGCATGCGCAATGCAGTGTACCACACAGGCACAGATCTGCGCCATTGGCTCAGCTGACTCTTCCGTATTGCGCAAAGCGCAGATTCGCGATATTCAGCCGACACATGCAAATCATCTGATCAGCCATTCAAGGGCGCAGTGGCACGATTTGCATGTCATTATAGTTGCTCCACTCCTAATTTGCACGTATTGCGCTATAAATGTGCGACATTGGGCTGCGCTGGCCAGATTCTGTTACTGCAGGTGAGAGGTGAGTTGCATGCTGTGTGATGTTCAGGACGATGGTCATGGGAAAATGCTGTAGACTGCACAGTGACAGGTGTCCACTTCCCCCCATACAGATCGCCATGACCGAGCAGAGCCAAGGTGAGGGTGAGGACGGTGGGCGTAGGAGGAGGCCCAACTTTACAGCAGCAGAGATGGAGGCTCTCTTCCAGGCCTACCTGGATGAGGAGCCAGTGCTGAGTGGATGGAGGGCACCCTCAGTCCCGCGCGGCTGCATGGGAGGGGTAGCTCGGGCCGTTAACCTGCGGAAGCCACCAGCACTCCGTGCAGGAATGCAAGAAAAGATGGGGACAGACCGCAGGAGGTTGAAGGAGAAAGTGGCAGCCTTCAGGGCGGCACGTGCTGGCACTGGCGGGGGCCCGCCAGTGGTGTTGGAGCTGACCCCAACTGAGGAGACACTGGTCGCAGCCATGCAGCCAAGCGCCATTGAGGGCGTACCAGACAGAGGATTCCAGACAGGTGGAAGCCCATTACTGCACGGTATGACATGGTGGTGGTGTTTGGGGGGGGCGGTTGTTCACATGCACTCACCTGTACTCTCTTTCTGTTACAGATCCTGTTCGTCTTCAGGAGACGGTGGTGGTGGGTCCAGACAGTGATGCTGACCTGCTGGACATGGAGGAGTCCATCCACCTCCACCACCAGCCAGCAGGCACTGCGGCAGCAATACTGCGCTAGGCGCAAACTCTGGTGTCAGTGATACCGGGTGAGGGGGTGCACAGCCTGTGTCTCAGCAGTCTGGCATGCAAGCATGCCAGCACGCTGTGACCATGCGTAGCGACGTACCTGCACCATTGATGATAGAAGGCCTGTAATGGGCAGTGATGGTTGTGTGTCCCATGACGGACACACGGCAGGCCAGCACGTGCCCCTGGGCCTGTCTGGTTCCAACTTGTGTACCAGCATGCTGGCACGGTCCCAGGCTGTGCCTGTCAGCACCCGTGGGGCAGCACCGGTGGCTGTGCAGGTGTCTGGCACTGTTGCCAGCACAGCGGTGGAATGAGTGGACCCGGGGGCACAGCGGTTGGAGGGGCAGCAGCAGCAGTCGCCCACCAGGTCTGGGGGTACAGTGTCAAGCAGTGGCACATGTCCGCCGCCCTTTGATCTGCCCATTCCTGGTCCTGGCGAACAGTGCCCACCCTCAAGGGGTGTTGTGCATCAGGACCGTCCACACCCTGGGGGTCAGGATGCCGTTGGGGCACAGTACCCATTGGATGAGCACACCCGCCTGCTGCAGGAATCAGTACAGCTGCAGAGGCAGGTTGCAAGGTCCGTGGAGGCACTGTTTGTGTCCGTGGAGTGGCACAGCAGGGAGTGTGCTCAGGACCGAGCCGAGCTGGTCCGTATGCGGACGGATGTGACCGCCGCCATTGACAGGCTGACCCAGGCAGTGGTCTCTGTCGTGGACGCATTGGGCACACAGTCAGGTGCCCCTGTACCACACACCCCACACAGTGCACTCTCCACTCCCCATTCCCGGCGTCGTGCGACACCAGGCCTGTCGACGCCGGGTTCTGCTGTGGGCATCCAGAGCACCCCTGGTGCAGGTTTGTTCTGGATGCTGCAGACCCCTGTGTGGGCAAGGTCGCATTCATGCAGTGGGACCCCTGGTGGTGCAACAGTGCCACCCCATGTAGCCCCTGCTCAGCCTGCCCATGCTGTTGGGTCACGGCGGGGCTGCCCATGCATCCGCGGTGACCGTGGGACAGTGCTACATGACTGAGCTGTCTCCCAGTGTGGGCCCTGTCCGGTGCTGCCATGTGTGCAATGTGTGTCATGGTGGGCAGTGCACTGCTGGGTGCTCTTCTCACCATGGCGACACACGGACCACCTGCACACCCTCGCAACTGCTGTCCACAGGTGCATGTGCATGATGATGCCTGCATTGCACTGTACACCAAGGTGCAAGGGTGCCCAGCATCTGACACGTACTTGGACAATGCAGGGTGGTGGGGTGGTATGTGGTGCTGTGTGTTAGCAATGTCGGTTCTGCAGTGCTGTGCATCTGCCCATGTACGCTCTGTGCCTGGTGTGTGTGTGTCCATATGAGTGCTCACCCCTCCCTGATGGTGTGTCTGTATGCCTGGACCGTTCCACTCCCCTGACCGTCATGCACCCCTGGTGTGTTCCCCTGTGTGCCTGTGGTTTGTGCATGGACAGTGTTGGTTGCACATGTCCCCTTGACTTACCTGTGTTGTGCGTAGTGCTCCTCTGTGATGGTGTCCCGGTGCAGCTGGGCCTGCCGGATCAGTCGGTGGTCCCTCCGTCCTGGGGGCTGCTCATCACCATCATCACCGGCTCACTGGCGTCCCCCAGCTGTCCCCTCTTGACCTGTCACGGCTATCCCTGGTCTTTGGCCATGTTGTGCAGGATGCAACAGGCCAGGAATATCCCACAGGCCTTTTGGGGGCTGTACTGTAGGGCACCGCCGGAGGTGTCTAGGCATTGGAAGCGTGCCTTGAGCATCCCAAACACCCACTCTATGATGTTGCGTGTTGCGGCATGTGCCTCATTATAGCATAGCTGTGCTGGGGTCATGGGGCGCCGGAACGGTGTGAGCAGCCAGGGACGGAGAGGGTATCCGCAGTCACCTGTGTGGAGATAGTGGATATCAGTGTCATGTTCAGGTCCATATTGGCCATCTCCCTGTGTGCCACTACCATGGCACCTGTGGCATTCCCACCCTTGCCCAGAGTTTGCATTCCATACATGTGTACTTACCCACTAGATGTCCTGTGGGGATGTCCCCACTCTCGAATCGATGGCACAGTGCAGACTGATATATATGAAGGCATCATGTGCTCCACCAGGTGTGTGGCACAGACATTGATTATGCACCCAGTGGCATCACACACCACCTGGCAGTTGACACTAGGGAATCCTTTCTGTTCCGATAGCGCGTGGCCATCAGGGCCAGGTGGCGGCGGATGGCCACATGGGTGCAGTCTATGGCCCCTAGCATGCCAGGCATACGTGCTACCCTGTGGAACTCCTGCATGTTTGCTGTCAGCTCTGCTGGGGAAATGGATGTACTCTGCAGCATGTGGCAGCAGTGCGCTGAGGAATTGGGTGAGGATGCATGACGTGGCCGACTGTGTGATGCCTGTGGTGTCCCCTGTCAGCCTCTGGAAGGTGTCCGTGGTGAGCAGGCACATGCAGGCTGTCACCTGGGTCTCCACCGACAGAGCGTGACTCCGTCGTGAGGGTGCCGCATCACATCACTGCACGGCTCACAGAGCCCCTCAGTATTGCCCTGTTCAGGCGGTACTGGCCCACGATCTCTACATCTGTGTACAGCTCAAGCTGATGCGGCACGGGTACCGCTTGTCGGGGCATACCGCCGACGGCCCTTCCACGGCCACGCCCCCTGCAGCATGCATTCTCACCCCCTCATTACAGCTTCCATGTGGAAACTGGCACTGTCCATCTCCCTGGCTTCTGACCCCCTGGCTGGTGTTGCTGTGTTACCCCCACTGTCCTGACTGCTACTTCCACTGCACCGGGCACCCCCAGCTGGCCTCTACAGACTATGGGCCACACTTTCCTTGCCTGCCCTTTGCTGTCTGTCTGTCTGTCTCTGTCTCTCTCTCTCTCCCCACTTGGCAGCCTGGTAGCGTTCTTGCGCCGCTTCCTTGAGCCTTTTTATTTTGGCTCATTTCTGCTTGTGCGCAATTTCCGGCTGTGCCGCTCTTGCGCATCGCGCAAGTCTTTGAATATCGCATTGCGGTCTTTATGCATGGATCCACCCCCTTCGGTTGCACATGCCTTCATTTTCATTGAGCTGTTGCTCAGCATGTTTTCGGGGGCGCAACTGTCTCCTTCTGAATATCGCTAAATGGCGCAGTTTTGGACTTGTGCATGCGCAACCCTGTTGTGCATGGCGCAACCCTTTTGAATATCTGGGCCTAAATGCCTAGGATATAGTCAGCCAACATCCCCATTCCAGGTCTGCAAAGAGTGGCCTCTGTGTTGTGAAGCCTGACTTTTATGTTTTGGGCCATGCAATTCCCCTTATGCATATTTAGCACTACAAATGTGTTTCTCCATGACTGATCTGGCTCACTTACATTCCATTTGTCATTCTGTATGGAGCATATACACTATGCCCATGCTCAGCACTCTGTGCTGAGTAGAGTCCTTGAAGCATGCACCATACCTCACATTTTGCCACTGAAATGATGGGCATGGACACTCAAAATGAGGGGCAATGAGGGACACTAACCCTCATGATGATCAGGACACATCCTGAAACATGGAGATAAGAGTACCTCAGAACACAGTGGAAACCACTGTATTTACTTGTACCGACATTAGCACCTGAATATGAATTTCTACCATAAAACAGGAATGCCTTTTAGGTAGGACAGAGGGGGGGCAGTTGCCCCTCCCCCCGTATTTGTGCCTAGGTTGTTCTTATGGTATGGCAATAATGGCATTACATTTTGATTTAATCTTTTGCACAGTAAGTGTTCCCCTGGCCTGTGTGCGCTCATGCTGCAGGTGCACTCCTGACTTGACTGTGTCCAAATTGCGTTGTTCTCTCTCTCCACCTATTAGCAGCAGCACCATCACACATGATGTGGAGGAGCTCCAGCCAAGCAAGAGGACATGAGTCATATGAGTGAGACACTTTCTTTCACAGCAGAGTAGACAGGCTGCTCACTACAGCTTGGAGGAGTCGTTGAACACTGAACTCTCAATAGCAGTGTTGAGGTGGCATATTTTTGTTGGTCAGCTCTTAGTGAGGCTCTGTCTGCTCTGGTGACTGAAGGGGCAGAGGCTGAGCTAAAAGTTAACTTGAGACTAGGCTACCTACTTACTCTAGTAGGTTCACCTCCCAAAAAAAAAAAAACAACAAAGCCCCTACATGGCAGAAAGCTAGGCCTAGCACCAGTGGTGACAGCAGTGTGGGTGGCCTTCATAGGCCTTGATCAGTGCAGTGCATCAGCAGCAAAGCAAGAAGCAAGCAACACAGGTTGGGTGTGTTCAGTTGGCAAGGTGACTTGGTTGTGAACCATGTAAGGGACCTGGGATGGCCAGGTCTAGCATACAGATTCTGGCTGAAGGACAGAGGAGGAGTAGACTGAAAACTGGGTAAGTGGCAAATTGGGCCATGCTTCAGGTTCTGACTAGATGGCCAAGTAAGTAAAAGTAAATAATGTTCTTAAAGAGAGATTGGGGAAGGAGGAAGGGCTGCAATATTGAGGTGTTTTTCAGGTTTCTACACCTTTGGACAGCTTCACAACCTATTTTAGATGGGTATTGAATGGAATGAAGTCGGGGAGAGAAATTTGGACAAAGTTGTTTTGGGGGATGGGGGTTTAGAACTTCAGCCAGGAAAAAAAATAGTTAGTAACTGGGTGGGGCAAGCCTAAATCTGATGCATCACTCTAGGGTATAGACAGATGAATCTTACACATTTTATTTTTTCCTGATTTGCATATCCCTTTTCAGCCACAACAAATAGGTTTTAACTTTTAGAAATGTTTCTGACATTCTGGAGCTTGCACCTAGGGGCTAATACCTGGCCTCCACTTGTTGTTGGCTCCCCCCTGTTGAAATCTGAAATGATGCCCCTGCCATAAACTCTGAATTTACAGAACATCCACTGTGTGAGCAGTATGTTTTCCATGAGGGATAGATGAGGAGAACAGCAGTTTTCAGGGGTAAATGAGGGCTGTCCCTTACATTCAGGGACAGTTGAGTGGTATGGTATGCACAGATTATTGAAGCACCACTATAGTCCGGGTTAAGCCCCCCTCCAGTAAAGCTAACCTCCACATCCCCATGCTCAAGCCCATTATGACATAGGGCAAGAGAGACTGCAGGTGGGTACACCATTGAAATGAATGGGGGTACTTTCTTATTACTGTTTTGTGCATTATTGATGGTGAGTTGGAAAATAATGAAGGCCACCGCTCAACTAAGAAGGGCCTTATTAGTAGTACAGTGGCCTTCATTATTTTCCAACATGCCATCATAATGTATAAAATAGTAATAAAAAATAACTCCATTTATTTCAAGGAGGTACGGCCCAGCACTCTGATCCATGGACATCAACTCTTGAAGACCCCTGCATCTGGCTCCCTATTAAACAGATAAGAGACTCTCAACTTATATCTATACTTGGTGGGTTGCCTGTAGCAGCATGGCCGCACCTGCTGCAGTGTGTGTGTGTGTTGGGGGGGAGGACTGACCATGTGGTTGGGTATGGAGTTATTGTTACTTTTGTGTTTGCCCCTCTAAGTCTGCTTGCATGGAAGCATTCAAACCTATGGAGAGAAAATAGTAGGAATACAGGCTAGATAGACGTAATTAAGTAGTTTTGTGGGTAATTGTGTATATTGGTGGAGGGAAGAGCCACATGTGTTTTCATTGGTGTGCAGGACTGACAATGGCGGCTTCCTCTCAGTTTTATCAGAGAGACTGAGCTGCTGAATGTTTTAAATACTGAATGTTAAGTTGATTTTTTTTCTCAATTTTATTTCACTTTTGATTTCATGTATTCAGCTAAATGGGTAGATATGCTCTTGGAAATGCATACAACAATTGATTGGCCTCCATTCTGAAAAATCCATAAAGAGTAATGTAAGTAAAACCCATTTGTCTCTGCAGCATAAGTTAATTTAACATATTTACAAGTTCATTTAACCAATTAAATGTCATTATTAGAAGGAATTTTGATGTTTTATAATTTCTTTATTTAAATTGAACTGTTGATATGCTGATTGATACTTTTACAGAATGATTCAGTCTATAACGCTTTTAAGCATTCATAGTATTTAAGGGCTCATTCTAAGAATTCTACTATTTGTCACATTCAACCTTTTTTTGTCTCCAAATAACATCTTAATACTTTTTGATTTTAGGGAAAACACGTGCATTTTCAGAACAGTTTTTTACTAGCATGGGGAGGGAGTGCCATGGAAGACTGGTAAGAGTACTGGCACCCATTCTTGAAGAATGATGTTAAGTTACTGGAGGAGGTACAGTGCAGGGCAACAAGGATGGCCCAGGGAATGGAAGACAAACACTATGAGGAAAGGCTGAAGGAACTGAACATGTATTCCCTGGAAGAGAGGGGGGATAGGGAGGATATGGTAGAGACCAGCAAATATATGAAGGGTATAAACAAGACTGGTAAAGGGGGGATTTTTAAGTTAAAGGGAGGGAGAGACATGAGGGGGAATGGGCTAAGACTGGAGGATGGCAGGCCAAGTAAAGAAATGAGGAGGAACTTTTTCACAGAATGAGTGGTGTCCATGTGGAACATGCTGTCTGAAGAGGTGGTTTCCTGTATGTCAGTGGGCAGTTTTAAGAGGGGGTGGGATAAAGTGAGGGGGAGGGTCACTGTTATGTGGCGAGGGGAGGGAGGGGCAGCTGCAGTGTAAGTGGATGGCATGCTGCACACTTGAGCAGACATGCTAGGCTGTGTGGCCTATATCAGCTGGCAGTTTTGTATGTTCATAAGAGAGTTGCCATGAAACTTGGCCATAACTTGTTCACTTTTATGTCTCTACTAGAAATCGAACATTTGGCATGCTTTTTGTTTGGCAGAGGCTCTAAAATGATGCCAGGTTTTGTGACTTTTGGAAGAGGGGCAAGGAAGATATAGGTGCTCACATCTGGCAACGTATTATTCATTTAAACATTTCTGAAAATATTTCTTTGCTTTCAATTTAGCCACCTTTGGAGCTAGATTATTGAAAAATTGTATGCATACTTTCCTGGAAGAGCCATGGAAACTGCTAAATAGAAAGATAATTGGTTGTGTAAATTGTAAGTTACAGGAGTTCAAAAGTTCCACAATATAATTATTTGTTCAACTGTGTGAAAAGTTTCAAAATATCTGGATGTGTATAGCTCTACTGCTGTTACAGGTGTAGACTCAAAATGTGTCATGTATGTCAAAGTAAATATGTCCTGGAATCTATTTAAGCTGGATAAATGTGGTTTAATATGTTAACTTTTATTGTGGATAATTTAGAAATTACTAATTGGCAAAATGTGCTCAAAAATTCCTGGACACAAAACTGGTAATGCCACTAGAAATCCACTTGTGGAATTTAACTTTCACAAAGTACTTATCACTGCAGAATCATCTTACTTGTACTAGCAACATACCCCTCCAATATTCCTGTAACAGTGATGCCCCACATTGTGCTCCATTATAATTAAAGATATAAAGATACTTCCGTCACAATAGCCTGAGTCACAACTACTTATATGGCTTTGCATCACTCGGCGCCACTGTTTTCAAACAGTAACCATATACATTGGTATCTACAGGGGTGTTAAAGAGTCAGCAGGTGGCTTTGCACATAAACAATGCTGCATGTGCATGTGCTTCTGCAAGTCATTAAATCAGTGCACTCTGGTGGTTATATGGCATATTGCAAGAATTCAGGCTAGTGCACTGTGACGTCCATGACGATGCTTCATGGTTCATCACTCAAGATAGTGACATGAGACTTGACTCCACTATACTTTTACTACGAAGCCTCCTTCGAATGCTATCTGATTGCCACTTTACCCAGCCTTTACTTTCCTCTATAATGGCAACTCAAGTGTATGATTGGGCAAAATGTATGGACCTGGCCTTGATAGAAGTATCACAACATTTCACAATTTCTCAAAAGCCCATGAAATTCATCTTTTTTTTCAATTTTGTTTACTTTATTTGCCTGCAAACCCAACCAGCATCCTCATCAGCCAGCCACTCCATCCAGTCCCCAGTTGACTGCTCCACTTATCTCTTATCACTCTCCCCTCTCTTGCCCGCTTTCTGGGTTCGTTAACTGAGCCTTCTTATACTCACTTTGTTTACTGTACTATGCTCTGCTTTGATTGTTGGGTTGGTCTCAGTTGTAAATAATTTCTCACTGCGCCTGTATGCTCTGTATTCAGTTATACCTAATTGTACATATGCTTTGCTTAGTTGTTGTTCTGATTTTTAACCCTATACCAGTTTTGAAGATGTAACTTAATTTACTGCCTGTGTGACATTTTGCTTTGTTTATTATGTATGTTTTTATAAAAGTGTCTGCGTACACTTACCATGTGCTATTATTTATTGTATCACTGTTCCTCCCTTTGTAACACTTTTTCCAGGGTCGCCCCTGAAAAGGGGACATTCTGTCTCAGTGTGCCTAACTGGTTACCAAAATTCAAATAAATAAATCTCCCACCATCTCTGGGACTTTCCTTACTCCAGTGTGCCTGCAAGAATTACACCGTCCCTTGAAAAGGGCTGCCTGAGGTTGGGCCTATCACCCAACAGAAGTCAGGTGTCAGTACCTGGTGGTTGAGCCCAGTCAGTGGTGCATGGTCTATGATTGGCAGTTGTGGCATTATGTGTGGTTGGGGATTTTTCCTCTTGTTTCTGCCCCATTTTCTTAGTCATGGGCAGGCCCCAGGCATTGATGCAAGCATGTTAGCCTGCTATGCATGTTAGAGCACTGCCATCCACCTCCCAGACTTCTAGCTCCAGACTTGTAATGCCACCTGTGGTCATCCAGGTAGCAGTAGCAAGTGAATACCTGGTGGTCATCCACCTTTAGGAGGTCAGTGTCCCCCTGGGATGTGCAACCATCCTCCCTCAGCTGGGACTCTGGTAACCCAAGCTAGTTCCCAAACCCAGGTCTCTGACATTGTGAACAGTAGCACTGCTGCTGCACCAACAGGCTGGCCATGAAATTCAACTTTAATCACTGAAGTTATTTTGGAATCTTTGGCTGCTTACAACTTGGTTAGCCTTTGACCAAAAAATTAGAGAATTAACACACACATAGCCTCTTTTTTTTTCTGCACTGGTTATTATCCCAGCTGGCAGCTCATCTCTCAAGGATATACCCTGTTCTCAGGGATATTCCCTAATCAGGCTGTACCAAGCCATCTATCAGTTGGCAACCATGTTTTTCTCCAATGTATTTTCCTGCCCATCTCCCCTGGGGGGGGTGCCTCTGTCAGCCTTGTATAGCCACAGTTTCCCCAGTGGCAAAAGCAAGCTCCCTGGCCCAGGTGCAGGGGTCACTGTGTTGGTGAGGCCCACTCAATACCCTTCCTGACCAAGATGCCCTGCAGAACCAAAGCTGTCTCTGCCATTTTATGCCTCCCCACAAGACTTTCCTGGCTCACTTCCAAGGCTGGGTCATCAGCATAGCAGCATGATCCTCTGCTATTGAGCCATGGGGGGTGGCTTCAAAGCCTAATATTTATGGTTAATGAACCTAACAAAATTGGTGACATTCTGTTCCCTGGTTTTAAAGTTATAGGGGCTTAAAATTCTGCAGTTTACATAATTGTGAAATGTAATTTTAAAATTTCAGAAAGTGTGGAAGCTTATAACTTAGTCACCTGTAATGACCGGAGATTTGAAACATGGTACACATCTGTATGGACCTTGATAAAGTCATCATACCAAATTTGGCACAATTAAGATAAATACTTTTTAAATCAGATAAAAATAATTGAAATCACAATTTTGGCAACAATTTCGTGAAATTTTCATAGAAATTTTGCAAATGTTTGCAGAAGTAAAATTTTCACTGGCAGAAGATATGTTTCACCAAACTCTAGATAGGATTTAAACCTGGGTATCCTGGTTCCAAAATCAATGCTTTGGCTACTAAACCATGTTGCCTCTCAAATGTGGTGTCTAGCAGCATTTACTTGTTATGTGCTACATACTGAAGTAATGATGCATTTTATGCTAAATATGACTTACATTGAAGCCCACCATAATGCAACCCAATTCTGTAGAGTTCTTCAGAATGTAGGAGATGTGGCAATTTCAGTGAGAGGTAATCCCTTTTTTCATGCAGGAAACTGAAACACTGTGCTTCATACTGGCAAGCTACACTCTATATGTAGCATTGTTCTATTGTATGAAGTCCAGAAAAATCTTTGCAATGTGCTATTTTGGAGAAGGGACACAATGTGGTTTTGATTATTTTTCTTCTTGCTCAATCAAGCTGAGCCTTTGCTCCTTCTCACCCTCTGCTCAGGTTTCATCCTGCGGCTAAGTTTTTTTTTTTTTTACTGTTTTTACCACAAGTACTGCCTCTTGTGCAAATGGATGCAATGTGCACACTCTGCTGTTGTAGCAGACAAACAGTGGAATGCCTTACCCCCCAAAGGAGGATAGCTGTTCTGGGGACTTTCAATCATCTCCCTTCTCCGACTGGCCCCTGAGCAATCCACATCTCTTTCCAAATCTGAATCAGTCTCATGGTAGGAGATGAGGAACCCAGCATCTCAGTCATCCATGCCATTGGGCTGGCATTTCTGTTGTTTTAAATAAGTAAATGTGTAGTCCTCTTCTATTTAACCTAATACTCTCAATTTTTTGTATTCTTCATTATGTGTTGCTATCTGTTAAAGAGTGCAATGTTAATATGCAAGATGAGTATAGTAATACATAAATCAAAACTATGACAAATTGTGTGCAGTTTAATATTTAGTATATGGAGTATGTGTCAATATTGTACAGACTTACTGTATATACAGAATTACACATCTCCCAAATGCAAAACATCAAGAGTAGTATACGATAATCACCATGAAGGAATTTAGGCTGGATTGCCATTGAGCAGGACTATATGCTATCAGAGCTCACAAATGCCCTGCAAAGGATGAAAACACCAAATTACAGACATATCCTTGTACTATAGCTTTTGCTTAAGCTCAGAAGAAAGGAGATAACCATTGCCATAACAACCAGGGAAAGATGATTACATGACCCCCATAATTTGTGTGGAGCCCCATATAAAAGGGGTTTATATACCAGAAATACATTCCCTAACAAGAGTCCACATGAGCAAAATGGCAAGACATCTGATTATTTGCTTCTATTAGACATAGTTTAGGGCTGCAACTCAAGTTTACTGTATGTATCTGATGTAGTTGTAACTTTAATATCTGCACTTGCACTTACACCTTGATATTTTGCACTTACAGTATGCTTCTAGACAATTAAAGCTGGAGCTTGGTATGATGCTATGTATACTGCCTCACTGAACTCTCCAAATATTGCTGTTCTTGTTTTGATTGGGTATTTAGGGCCCCAGAACAGCACCAAATCCCTGCACCATCTGCATGACATGACCCTGAGTACTGTTTGTTCTGATGACCATGGAGGTATGTTGCTGTGGGCATCAATTTGACATTGACGGATTATGAGACAGCAAGTGTTTTGTTTGTTTTCAATGCGATTAACCTCCTTATCTGCATCCAGTTATCATTGAAGGTACTCTGCTCTGGGCATCTATCTGAAATTATGAGACTGGGAGCAAGTACCTGGACTGTTTCTAAACAAACATACATGCAATTGTTGAGAGAAAGGCTGTATAAGATTGTACAGGCTCATATGACTCAGATGTCATTGAACCTTCAGAGGACAGGGAATTCAGTTTGGAAGCAATTGAATTGCCTTTTAAACAGAACTAGCTAGCAAAAGGTTTGCTACTAGGAAGTCAGAGCACATAAATTTTGCCAGAGGAAGGTGACATAAAAATTCTGTTTATTAAGTTACAAGGGTTACTATTTAATAAGCTATACTTATAATATGCACTCACCTTGGAAAAATATATCAAGAATAGTAAGTACCATGGAGATTAAGGATAATAAAAACTAAAGAAAATTAACTGAGGATCAGTGGCAGGGTTTTTAGGACAGTAAATTAATAAAAAGGGAACTAGGAGAGCTTCAATTGCAGACAAGTAGTGGAATAGCAGTATAATTGCAGTATAATGTGGGGAGTGGTGCAATGCAGTGGCTGTGGGGCAGCCATATTCATAGAAACATAGACTTTGACGGCAGATAAGGACCACTAGGCCCATCTAGTCTGCTCAATTCCCTACCTACAGGATAGGCCGCAGATCCTAGTTAACCAACAGCCGATATCTTCCTGCCCCCGACAAGAATTGCCTTATGTCTGTCCCATGCATTCTTGAATTCTCCCACAGTTTTAGACCCCACAACTTCCTCAGGAAGGCTGTTCCATGCATCCACTACCCTCTCTGTGAAATAATACTTCCTCACATTGCCCCTGAACCGCCTCCTTCTATCTTTAAATTGTGTCCCCTTGTTCTTGCAAGTCTCTTTTTCTGAAAGATGCTACCCTCTTGGACTTTGTTGATTCCCTTGAGGTACTTGAAAGTTTCTATCATGTCCCCCCCTCTCCTTCTTTCCTCAAGGGTATACATATTAAGCTCCTTTAGTCTCTCCTCATACGGCTTCTCTTGCAGACCCTGCACCATTTTAGTTGCCCTCCTCTGGACTGCCTGTATCCTGTCTATGTCCTTGTGGAGATGGGGTCTCCAGAACTGGACACAGTATTCCAGATGGGGTCTCACCAACTGTCTGTACAGAGGGATAACAACTTCCTGTTTTCTGCTGCTGATGCCTCTCCCTATACATCCCAGTATACCCTGGCCCTCCCTACTGCCTTCTCAGATTGCTTGCTAAACTTAAGGTCATCTGATATGATTACCCCAGGTCCCTTTCCTGTTTTGTTGTTGTTACTACCTCCCACCCATTGTGTATTCTTCCCTGGGTTCTTGTTTCCCAGGTGCATTATTTGCACTTTTGCATTGAATCCTAGCTGCCATATGTCTGACCATTCTCCAACCTTGCCAAGTCCCTTTTCAACCTTTCCACGCCTCCTTGTGTATCAACCCTGTTGCAGATCTTTGTGTCATCTGCAAAAAGGCATACTTTTCTTTCCAGTCCCTCTGCAATGCCACTGATGAAGACATTAAAAAGGACTGGACCCAATACTGAACCCTGCGGTAACCCACTAGTAACCGCCCTTTCTTCAGAGTGGACTCCATTTACAATTACCTTCTGTGTCCTGTTATCCAGCCAATGTTTTACCCAAGCTTCCACCCTGGGACCCACTCCCAGGCTGGTTAATTTGACTAATAATCTTTTGTGTGGGACTGTGTCAAATGCCTTGCTAAAGTCTAGGTAGGCCATGTCCACAGCCCCTCCCTGGTCTACTACTTTGGTCACCCAGTCAAAGAAATCTGTTAGATTCTGTCTGACATGACCTTCCGCTATGAAACCATGCTGCCTTGGATCCTGTGCTCACTGCCTCTAGGTACTCAACTATTCTTTCCTTCAGAAGTGACTCCATCACTTTCCCTACCACAGAGGTCAGACTGACAGGTCTGTGGTTTCCTGCCTCTGTCTTGGTCCCACTTTTGTGAAGGGGAATCATATCCGCCTTCCCTCCAGTCTCGGGTACCACACCATCCTCCCATGATTTATTAAAAAGAGTAGCCAGTGGTTTCACTAGTTCCTTCCTTAATTCTTTTGAATTCTAGGGTGAATTCCATCAGGACCCATTGCTTTGTCCACCTTCAGTTTAGGAGTTCTTGCAGGACCCTTTCTTCTGTAGAAAGGACTGGGATCTAACCCCCTATCAAGAGTGCTTCTGTTAATTGGATTAGGCATTCCCCCTCCTCTTTTAGAATACTGAGCAGAAATATTTGTTCAGTATTCCTGCTTTTTCACTGTCCCCTCTACCCACCCACATCGTTCATTCTATTCAGCCTCACTATCCCTCCTTTGTCTTTTCTACGCTGCTGATGTGTACCTATAAAAGGTTTATCCTTCTTAACTGAGTTGGCTATCCTTTCTCAGTTTGGGCCTTTGCTATTCTGACTTCCCTCCTGCTTCTTTCTGCCTTAACTGGTACAGCTCTCTGTCCTGCTCCTTCTGTGTTTTCTTATATGCTTTGGAATGCTATCTTTTCTTCCTGACTTTCACATCACCTCTCTGAGAACCATAGTGGCTTTTTCTTTCATTTTGATTTGTTTTATTTGCTTCACACAAGGCTTGTTGCTCTGTGATGGCAGTTTTGATAATTCCCATTGTTGCTCGACCCCTCCTTCTAGCCTGTTTGCTAGTGCTTTTCTGAGGCACTCTCATCTTGCCAAAGTCAGCCTCCCTGAAGTCCAGTGCCCTCACTTTTGTAGGCTTGACTCTGTAGCTGAGTTTAACATGAACCACACTGTTTGATGGTCACTTGTCCCCAGATGGCAACCCACTCCTAGATCTGAGATCCTCTCACTGCCTCCATTTGAGAGTACAAGGTCTAAGATTGCTCCCTCATGAGTGGGTTCCAAACTAGTTGTCTAATGCCTGCCACCTGTAGGGTGTCAAGAATGGCCCTGCTCTTGGATGTGGTTGCAGCAATGTGCTCCAGTTAACATCTGGCATATTCAGGTCTCCCATCAACAGTATCTTCCTTTTCTCTGCCATTCTAAGAATGCCTTCCATCATATCCTTGTTCATTCCTTCCCCTGACATGGGGTCAGTACACACCCATGCGGATTGTGGTGCCCTTTCAGTCTCCAAGGTGACCCACAGTGCCTCCTCTCCTCCTGTTTACTCTTTTGTTCAGTTGTTTTATCCCTTCCTTTACATAGAGAGCTACTCCTCCCCTCTTCTCCTGCCTGTCTCTCTCTTAGGTTATGTACCCTGGTATGTTAACATCCCAGTCATGGTTCTCTGTGTACCATGTTTCTGTGACTGCTACGATATCCAGGCATCCTCTTCCATTAAGGCCACCAGCTCAGGGAGCTTGTTGCCCCAGACTTCTGGGCATTGGTACTTATTACCCTCCATTTCCTGATGGCCTTACCCCCTTTTGCCCATCCTCATCCTTCTTGCCTTTGTCACTGTTCCATTTACCCCTGCCCTTCTCCCTATCGACACCTCCATGTTTGTGTTTGCCACACTTACTACGTGATTGTTTGGGGCTAGGGTTTTCCTGCTCCTTTCCAGTGCCTCCCTTAGCTAGTTTAAAAGCTTGCCAATGAAGCATTTAAACCTAATACCTAGGATCCTGGTTCCCCTCCCGGACAGATGCAGCCCATCATGCCAGTATAGGCTTGCATCACTCCAGGTGGACCCCCAGTCCCCAGTGAAGCCAAATCCCTGAGCTCCACACCAGTTTTTCAATCACTGATTGAATCCCATGGTACGGAACACCCTAGCCTCTCCTATGCCATAGATGGGTAGCACCTCCGAGAAGGTTACCGTGCGTGCTACTTGACTAAGGCCCCTCCCAATTCCAAACTCTTCCTGCACTTCTCTAATCCTTTCTTAGCAGGTCATTTGTCCATAAGTGGACAATGACATCCAACTCCCTCCCTGTGCAGCTGCTCGGCAATCCTGAGGATTCGGCTCCTGTCCCTCCAAGCCATGGGCGCCAGGCAGGCACCTTACCTCTCTCTCCCCTTCCTTGCCCAGTTCTACCTTCCTAACAATGGAGTCACCCACCAGGAGTTGTTTCCTTCCCCTGCAGGTCCCCTGCCACCCTCCTGTGGGTCTCCTTTGTGGAGGTTCCCAGCATCCTCCTTGGTCTCCACTGTAGGTTCCTCCATAGAGGAACCACACTTTACCAGAATGGCATAGAAATTGTGGAGAGGTACAACTGTAGGGATGTGCCTCTGTTCCACCACCTCACCTCCCTGAGCCCACTGTGGTCCAACCGCTCCTCTTTCTTGGCAACCTCTGAGGCAATGGCAGTGGCACTGGTGGTCCCTGGATGGAAGAGGAGGTCCCACAAATCCTGGCCAACTCAGCCTGGAGATGAGCAACCTCCTCCCTCAGCCAAGAGAGGTGCCTGCAGATGGGACAACACCGCATCCTCCAGAACATCTCCTGGAAGACTGATTCAGGCAGACCTTCTGGACATTGAGGTGCTGCCCTATCTGCATGCATCTCTCTGGACTGCAGGATGAGGTAGCCAGACTCACAGTAGAATTAAACTGGGTCAGGAGTACCATCACCCCTATCCAGAGACCACCCAGTCCAATGCAACTGCCTCAAAGGATGCCAAGAACGAAGAGCACTTGGATGACAGTGGGCTCATGGAGGGTTAGAGCAGTCAGGCAGAGGCACATCCCAGATCCTATTCCACTCAAGAACTCATATGCCACACTGGCAAATGAGGACAACCAAATAGAGGTACCCAGGGAAGTGGAAGGAAAGGATGTGGAGGTTAGCCAAGGAGGTGACCTCAGCAGGGAAAGCAGTGGACTCCAGAGGAGGAGAAGGAAGTGAATCTTGGTGGAGGACTTCATCATAAGAGGGATCCAGCTAGTAACACAGGAGGGGGAGAACAGGGAGGTGAGGTGCCTACCAGGTGCCACGGCATGGAAGGATGGAAGGAAGATCCTGGGGATCACTGGGAAGGCAAGATGGGAGGGTGAGTTGGATGTCATTATCCACCTAGGTACTAATGACCTGGGCAAATGGGGAGCATAGGAAGTTCAGGGAAGAGTTTAACAACTGGGGAGGGGTCTCAACAAGTAGCTACTTCTGCCACTTTCTCAGAAGTACTCCCTGCAAGAGGCAAGGAGAGACAAGAGTGCATGCACCAGGAACTTTAACTCATGGTTGAAGAACTGGTGCTGTGAGGAAGGGTTTGGATTCATTGAGACTGGGGACCCACCTGGAGGATGGAGGTTTGTTCAAGCCTGATGGCCTGCATCCATCCTGGAGGGGAATCCAAGCACTCAATGATAAGTTTAAATGCTACATTGACAAGCATTTAAACTAGCAAAGGGGGGTGGCAGGCCAGCAAGGAGGGTACCTACTTGCTCACCCCCCACAGCTAGCAGTGGAACCAGTGAACCAGAGGAGTGGCTATCTCTACAAAGCAGTGTGTAAAAGATGGAGATTAGTGCCCAAGAGGTGGATAGGCAGAAAAGAGCCAAAATTCAGCAGAAGGGCAGACAGCAAGGAGAACCAGGGATAAAGGACAACCAAGGAAGGGGCTGGAGTAGAACAGCGAAACAGTCTAGGGAGGTCAAATTGTGGAAATCCATGTGTGCAAATACCAGGAGCCTTAGCAACAAGATGGAAGATCTGGAGGCTGTCATGGTGCAGTCAGACCTGGACATTGTGGCCATCACTGAAACCTGGTGTAATGATACTGACTGGGAGATCAGCCATACCTGGCTACAACATATTCAGAAGAGACAGAGCAGGCAGGAAGGAGGAGGAGTGGCACTGTATGTGAAAAATGACATAAAGACCACAGAGATCCAGGAGGAACAAAATGGGGAGAGATCTGTGGGTTAAGCTGGAAGAGAAATGGGACAGCCATCCTCGCACAGGTGTGGTCTATAGACCACCAGCCCAGGAGGAAGAAACAGATAGAGCTGATGCTAGCCATCCAAGGATGGCAGACAAGGGTGAGGTAGTACTGGTTGGAGACTTCAATATTCCAGACGTGGACTGGAGCATCCCAGCAGCAGCATCAACTAGGAGCAGATTTATCCTAGACTCCTTCAGGGTGCCTTCCTCAAGCAACTGGTCATGGAACCAACTCGCAGAAGGCAATACTGGACCTTGTGCTCACAAACAGGGACAGTGTGATGGGGTAACAGTGGGGAGCACCTGGAGAACAGTGACTACCAGTCATTGTGGTTTGAAATCACAGAAAGAGAGAACCAAACCACACAAAACACGTTCCTGGATTTTAGGGGGCAGACTTTGGGAAAATGGGAAGATACTTGAAAGAGGCATTAAGGGAATGGGACAGGAATCAGGGGTTGAGGAACAGTGGGCAGTATTTAAAATGGGGATTACAAGAACAACAGAATTATGCATTAAGCAGATTAACAAGAGGAAAATGAAGGAGGAGACCATTATGGTTTTCCAAAGAGGTAGCAAAGAAAGTGAAAGCCAAAAAGATTGCATTCAGGCAATACAAAAAGACACAGGCAGAAGGGGATAGGGAGAAGTACCAGGAGAAGCAAAGGGAGGCAGGGAGGACAATAAGGGAAGCCAAAGCTCAGACAGAAGAGCACATTGCAAAATCAGTAGGTAGAGGGGACAAAACCTTTTACAGGTACATAAGTGAAAAAAGAAAGACAAAGGGAGGGATAGTGAGACTGAAGGGGGAGGATGGGGTCCGCGTGGAGGATGACAACAGTAAAGCTGGCATATTGAACAGGTATTTCTGCTCAGTCTTTACTGAGGAAGAGGAGGGCAATGGGTCTGAGGGGAGTAAAAGGGGTGAGAATGGTGCAGAAATGGCACAAGTCCCTTTACACGAGAAAGGGTCCTAAAGGAACTGGAAGTAATAAGAGTTGATAAAGCAATGGGGCCAGATGGGGTGCACCGCAGGGTCCTTAAAGAACTAAGAGAGGTGGTGTCTGAACCTCTGGCTATCCTGTTTAGCCGATCACTGGAAACAGGGGAGGTACCTAAAGACTGGAAGATAGCAGATGTAGTCCCCTTATACAAAAGTGGGAACAAAGAGGAAGCAGGGAACTACAGACCAGTCAGCCTCACCTCAGTAGTGGGGAAGATCATGGAAGCGCTACTGAAGGAGAGATTGGTGGAACATCTGGTTGTCAATGGACTACAGGACCCAAGGCAGCATGGTTTCATCAGGGGGAGGTCATGTCAGACCAACCTTGTTGAATTTTGACTGGGTGACTAGGGAGGTGGATCAGGGGAGGGCAGTGGACATGGCCTATCTGGACTTCAGCAAGGCCTTTGACACTGTGCTGCATAGAGACTATTACACAGACTGGGGAATATGGGTGTGGGCAGAACAGTAGTGTGGTGGGTAGGTAACTGGCTGGGTGGCAGGACACAGAGGGAGGTGGTAAATGGCTGTCACTCCATAGAGGGAAGAGTGACCAGTGGGGTACCACAGGGATCAGTGCTGGGACCGGTCCTATTCAACATCTTCATCAGTGACAATGTGCAGGACCTAGAAGGCAGAATTTCACTGTTCGCTGATTATACAAAGCTCTGTAACAGAGTAGACACACCAGAGGGTGTAGACAGAATGAGAAGGGACCTGCAGAAACTTGAAGAATGGTCAGGGTTTTGGCAGTTGAAATTGAATGCAAGGAAGTGCAAGATAATGCATATGGGGCACAAAAACCCTGGCTCAATATATCAATTGGGGGGTGAGGATATAGCATGCACCAAGCAGGAAAGGGATCTTGGTGTTGTCATCTCTGATGACCTCAAAGTAGGGAAACAGTGTGACAAGGCAGCAGGTAAAGCAAATAGGATGCTGGGATGTATAGGCAGGAACATCACCAGCAGGAAAAGGGAGGTCATAATTCCACTATACAAGACACTAGTGAGGCCCCACCTGGAGTACAGTGTACAGTTCTGGAGACCATACCTACATAAGGACATATACAGGGTAGAGAAGGTTCAGAGGAGGGCAACAAAGATGGTGCATGGATTGCATCACAAGTCCTATGAAGACAGGTTAAAGGAACTGAACATGTACTCCCTGGAGGAGAGGAGGGAGAGAGGGGATATGATAGAGACATACAAGTATCTTATGGGGAGGAACAGGGTGCAGGAATACACTATTTTTAAGTGAAAAACATGTTCCAGGACTAGAGGGCATGGGATGAAGTTGGAGGGACGATGATTCAGAGGAAACATGAGGAAGAATTTCTTCACAGAACGGGTGGTGGACAAGTGGAACACCCTGCCAGAGGAAGTGGTGGGGGCTGAAACAATCACAAGATTTAAGAATGCATGGGATAGACATAAAGGAATTCTGGAGGTCAGGGGTAAGGGGCAACAGACTTCTAGGAAAACATAAACCGAACTTACAAGCTCAAATGGGCAGACTGGGTGGGCCATAGGCCCTTATCTGCCGACACTGTCTATGTATCTATGTATCTATGTATCTATGTACCTGGTGATCTTGAAAACTTCACATATAGAGAAGAGTGAGAGAACACAGAAGTAGAGCGCTCACAGAGATTTATACATACTGGAATTAAGAAGGACAAAGATAATCTGAATTAAACTACCAAAAACAAAGAAGGCACCAAGAAGGAACATGTACATTTCAAAAAGCATTCCCTATTCTATGATTTAGCTAAAGAACTCAAGTTAATGGTTCCTAAGCATGAAAAACATTTAATTTGAAAGAAGCAGAGAAAACATAACAGAAATGAGACAAATCTTTTTTAATTTTATTTTTCTTTCATTTTAAAAGTAAAACTTTTTACGGATATATCATAGTCGTAAGAACAGGAACAAAGTACATAACACAACTGCACAGTGAATAGCTATTACAAAAAGATACCATGGTCTACTGTGACCCACAGTATGACATATCTTAGCATGGGTGTGTTTAAAAACATGATGAAATATGAGCTTTAGCACAGCAAAGAACTGGGCACATTAAGTATTTATTTGTACTTTATATTGACCATATTACACCAGGGCACAATACCAAAAAGCCCAGGAATCCGGAAAATTGTCAACCCCCCTTGCTACAATGCTTAGTACTGCTCTGTTGAACATCAGTTTCCCAAAGGCAATAAGGCATATTAGCAAAACAGACAAATTCATGCCCCCCCTTTCTGCAAAGAACTGAGAAAAAGCTCAACAGGAGCCACATCTCTGAACAGGATGGGTCTAAAACATAGTGGTCAGCATCATCCTAAACATTTATGTGGGTAAATATCGCATTTCCAAAAGAGAGCAGGAACGCACCATGAATAAAAAGAATTAAGGATTCTCACAGACCAAGCTCCGCTCCATCTTGTAATCTGCTTCCTAGATGCCATGCTGAAGTGGCCATCTTAGAGTCATCAGCAGAGATCAATGGCACCGAAATCAGCTTCTTGGCTGCCATGATTTACTATTTATGAAAATGTATGAATGAGATCCAAAACAATGAAACTTACATTGCAGTTAGCACTGTACTGCAAAATGAATTCCCCAGGCCAGTCTTACCCTTCATAACTGCATATAGCCCACCAGGACATTTACGAAATAAAGTTTCATGCTTCCTGATGCGTATAAGACCACACCCAAACAATGATTTACCTTCTCTGCACCCTGTACTACCTGACTGTACTGTACAGTTTCTGTCTCCCAGGTCGCCCCTGAAAAAGGGACCTTCGGGGCTCAGTGAGCCTACCCAGGCATCAAAATTCAATAAATAAATAAAGTCTAGGAAAGGTCACATTTTTGATATCTAAATCAGGGGCTACGTGTCACGCTGCAAAATCTGCTCTGGGATCATCACAACATTTGCCAGTATTTGCTGGATTGCTGAGTGGAAACATTTTCACAGAGTTGGATGGTCTGTGTTTAGTCAGCACCTGAAGAAAACATGAGAGGCCAAGTTCACAAAGTCCAATCCAAACTGCATTAAAGCCCCATCATCTCTTTTGTAGTAAAACTCAAATCTAGAAAGAAATGGACCTTCAGTTAAATAAAGAGTATCTTTCTTTTTGCAGCAATGAGGATGGTATCTTGTTTAGAGACTCCTCCTTTAACTAGCAGTGGTGTGCAAGGCAGTGATGGGTGCACAGATTTCTTGCACAGTGTGATCTGATATACTGTAGTAATAGTAACAGCTGTCAAAAGTTAAAAAAAGTTTGTGCACCATTTTTTTGACATGTCTTGAGGTCTGTACCCTGCACTCCATCTGGCACACCAATGATTTGCACATTCATGGCACTGGTACAACTCTCCAAGTGTTCAAGTCTTAACTTGAGTGATTCAATTTATTTAACCAGTCACATAATAATAATAATAATAATAATAAAGTTTATTTTTTAATGGCGCCTTTCAAAAACCAAGGCACCAAACAAAGTATAAAACACATCATGCAGCTCAGTGTCCTAAAAATATAAAACAGCAATAAAACAACTAATACAGTCAGAATAAAAATGAACCAGCAAATGCTTGCCTCCACAAATAAGTTTTCAAGGCCTGTTTAAGTCCCTCTACAGTCGCGCACTCCCGTAACCGATGGGGTAGAGAATTCCAGAGGGTAGGGGCCACAAACATAAATTTACGGGCCCCAGAAGATTTTAAACACCCTCGGGATCTCTAGCAACCCCTCGTCAGCGGAGCAGAGTGATCGCCCAGGGCAGTAAGGAACCAGTAGCTCTTTCAAGTAGTCCAGGCCCTATCCATGTAGGGCCTTAAAAGTCAGAAGACTGACTTTAAAGGTGATCCACCACTGTACTGACAGCCAGTGCAGTCTTTGCAGCACTGGCAAAATATGACTGGACTGAGACGTTCCTGTCAAAAGCCGGGCCACTGCATTCTGCACCAGCTGCAGGCAGTGGATTTCCACCCCAGGTAGCTCTAGGTAAAGGGAATTGCAATAGTCCAGGTGAGTGGACACAAAGGCATGGACCAGCATAGGAAGCTCGCTGGATGGAACAAGGTGTTTAATCCTGGAGATATTCCTCAGATGATAGAAAGAGGATTTAATGACAACAGACACCTGTGAATGCAGAGTAAGCCCTTCATCAAAAATTACCCCCAGGTTCTGCACCTGTTCAGAGGTTGGAAGTGACAGGCCCCCCAAGGTATAACCTGAGGGCAGACCAACTCCTGAACCCCCTATCCGACATGCCAGATCCAAAACCAGCACCTCAGTCTTATCTTTATCCAAGTTCAACTTCAGCCAACTTGAATCCATCCACTCCTGGATTTCTGTGTGGCAGTTGTTAAAGACCAAGAGATCTCCATCCTGATCATGTGCAAAAGAAAGTTAGAGCTGGGTATCATCAGCATAGCAGTGAAACCTATTTATTTATTAATTGAATTTTGCAGACCTGGTAAGCCCACTGGGCCTAGAAGTCACTTTTCCAGGAACAACTGGGGGGAAGGAGAATACAGATGGTAAGCAACTGAAATTGAATCAGATTAAGCTGTTGGTGGTATTTTTAATGAATGGAGGAATTCTGGTCATTACACCAGGGAAATTCTCCTACACCTAAACCTAAACCTTGACCCATACAGTACCTTCTTACAATGTCTCCAAGGGGCAGCATGTACACTGCAAACAACATGGAGGATGATACTGAACCCTGAGGAACCCCACAAGACAGAGAAACTGGTTCTGAGGAATAGACCCCAGACACCACTGTCTGTGTTCTTCTGGTGAGGTAAGATGTAAACCACCTGAGGACTACACCAGATAATCCATAGATGAACCGCAGATGACTAAGCAAAACCCCATAGTCCACAGTGTCAAATGCTGATGAGAGGTCTAGGAGAACCAAGATGGAATGGCTCTTCTGATCTTGAGCACATGAACCAGTGCTGTCTCTGTACTATTCCTCTTTTGAAAACCAGACTGGAGGGTTTCATAGATGTCATGGATGGTCAAATGGTTCTACAGCTGTATTGCCACAACTTTCTCAATCATCTTCCTTAAAAAGGGAAGATTTGAGATTAGTCTGTAGTTCGCATGGCAGTTGGGGTCCAAAGAAGCTTTCTTCAAGAGAGGTGTTACCACCGCTTCCTTCAGGGAGCTAGGAAACTCACCTGTTTCCAAGGAGCACCCGATTATCCATGTGAGGACTGGACCAATGGAATCAATACAACCCAAAATCAGGGAAGTTGGTCCAGGATCCAAACTATAGCATGTAGGGTGCATACTCTGGGCAATCCTCATGACATCTGTGAACTCTGGTTGGTCGAAGGTACTCTGGGAAAGCTGAGGAGCAGCAGCCACATGCTGGTCCAGAGCAACACCCCTAGAATGTGCTGGATGGAGTGCCACCCTGATGTCGGCCACCTTATTTGCAAAGAATCAAGCAAGTACATGGCACTCTACTTGTGAAAAGGCTTTTTGCACTTGTAGGCAGACTGGGTTGCACAGTCTGTCTACAGTGTGAAAAAGCTGAGCTGGTCAATTCTGAGCAACAGCAATCTCCCTGGACAGGAATTCTGCCTTCTTATGGGAGATTGCAGATTGACAGGCTTGATAATGCTCCATCAATTTAAGATGGTCGGCATCAAGGGAGGATCTCCACCAACAATGCTCTAACCTTTGTCCTAGTCATCGCATCTTCCTCAGAGTCCCATCAAACCATGAGGACCAAGAGCGAAGGGACAGAGGACAAACATAGACAGGAGCAACGACATCCAGGGCCGCCAATATAGCCATATTATAGGCTACCACAAGGGCCTCTGGGTCACTGTTTGCTATTGGAAAGGACGATAGGTCAATTACCACCGCCAGGCCTTCTGAGCTAATATCTCATAAAGGGTGATACCTGACCATCTCCACAGGGGTAGGCCTATGAAGGGGGGGTACTAAAATTAAACCCTACAGTGTAGTGTTTGCACCATCCACCTGGTTCCACCCCCAAGTCAGAGGTCTCAATTCCCAGGAAGAAGACTAAGTCAAGAGAGTGACCATGTTCATGGATAGCAGTGGTAACTATCTGTGTAAGGTCCAGAGATTACATTGACTAGAGGAAGTGTTGTCCAAACGGTGAGTGTTTGTCATTGACCCAGGTATTGAAGTCACCCAGAAACATCAGTCTGGGCAACTCGAATGCCATGTCGATGACAAAGTCCACCACTCTCTGAAGGAAATGCTTCTCATCTCAGGGTGGACGGTAGATGAGAGCAATCCTACAACCAAACCTGCTACCACAGTACACTCAGAATGACTCTCCTCAACTGGTACACTTGCAAGGTTAAGTTCAGTCTTGAAACAGACCACAACCCCCCCCCCCCCACAATCCAATCTCGGGTGGTGGATCACCAAGTACCAGGCTGGATTTAGAGCCTTCAAGATGGGGCCAGATTTCTCATCCAGCCAGGTCTTGGTGATGCAAGCCAGACACACCGTTCCTACAAGATCTGCAATAGTGGCTACCAAGGATCCATTAGGTGTTTCTGATGCAGTCTTGGTGTAGGTGGTAACTTGAAGAACTGCCACTTCCACAGTGATAACTCTTGTGTTAATGGCTTCCACCTTTCTGTTAAGCTGTCTGACTATCTTCAGAATAGCTTTTATTGACAGCTCAGTCTAATCATTATCATTTCTTGCTGGGCCCAGTGGAGTACTGCTGCAGTTGGACTGCTATAGTTTTACTTTCCCATCTGCTGACAGCATGGCTTTGGGTCTTTCTATCATTATAAACGCTGGAAATTGCACCAAAATTCAGCACAGATCAATATCTATTCAGAAAACAGAGCGTGAGGCAGGAATCACTGTGCAACATCAATAAATAACGTCTCAAGGAGCAAATAGTAATCACATCTTTCCCATCTGACTGTAAATTCCACTCCTGAGACAGACTACAAGGGTTAATTTTCTCATGGAACTGGGACCATACTCACAAAACAGAGGACACTCTAAAAATACAGTAGGTCTGAGCACAAATCTAAAAATTGTGGTTCCACTTGATCCTCCAATAAAGTGAGAAATCATTCATCAAAAACTGAATCAACTACATCCATACACCCCCAGCCAGACCCAAAATAAATATAACTTATTTAGAAAAGGGCAAAAGAAAGAAAGTCCAAATTGCCAAATAAGCAAAAGACACAATGAGGTAAAAGGGAACAGAAACAACTAAGACTACTACATCACTCCAGGAGAGACAAAAGGTCCACAAAAAACAAGTACTCTGTCCAAATATAATTTAACACTGGAACAGGAAAATAATCTATCCAGAGGTTTATCATTTGTCCCCATCCACTACCATCTTTATCAATCAAATATCCGAACAGACTTATGTAAGTTCTTACTCAAGTAACATTTGAAATACTGTTTTATTTAAAAACATGATATGGACTTTATGATAGGTGGATTGAATTTTAAATCTAGACCTACTGGCAACAGGGAAAGAAGTGAGAAGCCAGTTTAATAGTTGCTATGTGAGAATGGACTATGCTGAAATATCAGGAACTTATCAGGAGGATTGTACAATATTGACTGGAGGACCCATGCCTGTGGAACATGATCTGGGAGATATACCAAATGAAAGTGAAATTACATGGGATATAAAATATTGGGGCAATTACATAACTCTGTTTGAATTGCTATAGAAGTCTAAATTAAAAATGATCAACCATAATTTTTTACTTTTTCTGTGGGAAACTAAGTATGGAGTAACTACTGCAGTTGACTGGTTGAATTGTTGTGGTGAATGCTTGAGCAACATAATACATTGCTTGTGCAACTGAATTAGATAAGGGTGCTAAGTATTGTATGTAATTGGGTACTGTTAGCAAGATTGGATTTGAGAAGTCTACGTGGCTCATTACACTCTCTGTTCCCACAGGAAGTATTATCCCTTTGCAGTACCCGAGGCACAGGAACCATCTTGAGGAGGATTCCGTCTCTTCAGGTGTCACAAGACAGTAATTCATGTTGGCTAAAGGTAACATAGGTAAAAAGCCCAGGAGAGAGGTTAACTGCTGGAGGAGAAAGGGGGATAGTGTGAGCAGAGAAACAAGTGTCCAAAAGATGCTTGGAACATGTGCACTTAAGTAACTCTCTGTACGGGACATGATGAGTGTGACTGGCTGCCCCAACTAATCCCAGGCATAACCTTGCAATCCACTGATTCAGTAGGTAACTAAGTATGAATCAACTACTGCAGATGACTTCTTGAATTGCTGTAGTGAATGCATATGTAACATAGTATAGTGTGTGTACAACTGAACTGGATAAGGTTGCTGAGTATTATAGGTAGCTCGGTACTGTTAGTAAGGTGATTGGATTTGAGGAGTATATGAGCCTTTCTCAATCACTGTTCCCAAAGGAATTGCAGTCCTTTTGGAGTTCTCAAGGCGGGCTCCTTCCCTAGAGGTGCTGTAAGACTGCAGTTTTTTGCCTAAAGTTAGTGTACAGTGTGGTTCAATATAAGGACAGTTGTGGAATTGAATCACACAAAGGCAAGGGTCTGGGATTTCAGGAGGGCAGATTTCAAAAACATGGGTGAATGCCTCAAGGATGACCTGGCAGGGGGGATGAACCGGGTGGTGTGAAGGAATAATGGGGGAAACTAAAAAGGGACATAGTGAAGGCATCAAACCTTTGTGTCAAGCAAGGAAGCAAAAGAAAGAGGAAGAAGAGACTGCTATGGTTCTAGAAGGAAGTGGTGGGAAAGGTAAAAGTTTGGATGGTAGCATTCAGAAGGTACAGGGAGATGCAGAGGGAAGAGGATAGGGAGTGTATCGGGAAAACAGAGAAAAGCAGAGAGATCAGTAAGTAGCGCAAAGGTGCAAACTGAAGAGAAAATAGCCAAGGCAGTAACAAAAGGGGACAAGACATTTTTTAGATATGTAAGCAAAAAAGAAAGACCAGGGGTGGGATTGTAAAGTTAAGAAGAGAAGGGGGAACTGTGCAGAGGGGAATAGGAAAAGGCAGACATCCTGAACAAATACTTTTGTTCAGTGCTCACAGAGGAAAGAGGTGGGGCGGGATCACAAAAATGTAACAGGAATATTGGAAAGATGGAGGTGGGCACTAATACATTTTTGGAGTAGAGGGTCCTGAAGTGACTCACAAATCTGAAAGTGGGAAAAGCAATAGGGCCAGATGGGGTGCACCCAAAGGTATTGAGGGAGCTCAGGGAGGTGCTGGCAGCACCTCTGATGGAGCTGTTTAACAGCTCATATGAAACAGGAGTGGTCCTGGAGGACTCAAGATAGGCAGACATAGTCCCACTTCACAAAAGTGGAAGGAAGAGACTAGCAATTATAGGCCAGACAGCCAGACTTTGGTGGTGGGAAAGTTAATGGAATAATGTATGAAAGAAAGGATTGTGGAGTACCTTCAACCCAATGTATTACAAGATCTGAGGAAGCATAGATTCACCGGGGGGAGAGGTCATGTCAAATGAATCTAATAGAGTTCTTTAACTTGGTGATCAAAGAACTAGATCAGGGTGGAGTGATGGACGTAGGCTACCTAGATTTTAGTAAGCCATTCAACACCATTCCACATAGGAGATTAATATGCAAGCTGTGTAACTTAGGTGTGGGTCCAAAGGTGGTAAACTGGGTAAGAAATAGGTTAAGGGATAGGTGGCAGAGGATGTTGGTAAATGGAGTTCACTCAGAGGAAGGATGTGTGACCAGCTGGGGTACTCCAAGGAAAGTAAGTACTAATGGCTACTGTAAACATTCAGCAACTAGTACACTACAGAGGGCAGATAATGCACAGCGTAAACACCTTATTGACTCTATAACATACTGTAGAGTCAGTTTCTGAGTGCAATGAAAAACTGCTCAAGTCTGAATAGTTATATTTATTCAGTATCATATTTTAATTTGTTTGATCAGATGTTTTTACAATTTAAAAATAAAACAATTAGCCACACTTATCTCAGTGCATAGAAAACAAATTAAGATTATCAATGATACCACTGCACACATCAATTTTTTTTTTTTGTAGACTCTCTTTATGCTCCTTTCACTTGAGCCTCGGGCTCTCTCCAGAGGGACACCTGACCGACCTGGTTATGCCTGCCTGAAATCCCTAGACTTACCTGCTGGATAGGGAGAGAACTCCACACCACTTATCCCAGTCCACCAACCCCCTCGATCTAAGCCCCCCAGGGTGGGACCGCCAACTCCTCCTGGTGACCTTTCTGAAATCTAGTGGTTGGCCAGGATCTGTGCAGGGAGCATCTGGAGGATCCGGCGTTGGTCATGGTGATCCATTACTCAACCCATCTTCACCTACCAAGGCTCCAGGGCTTTTCCCTTATTCTTCCCATCACCCCAATGGCTCAGACATACAATGCATCCAGCACAGGCATACTCACTCCTGAGCATGCCCACAGGATCGCTGCCATAGCCAATCCCCTGGCTTTGACACCCACAAGCTGCTCTGCCCCTGATTACCATTAGGAGCCACCATAGCCCAGAGGATCTGTCCCACTCTCACTCCCAGGACAGGAAAGCCATCCTCTGAATGCTCAATCCTGCCCCCTACTGCCCCCCGGCAGCCCGAGCTTGCTCCAGAACCTGGATCACCGGCATGGCATAAGGTTTGGCATCCAGCGCCTCAACCTTCAGCACCATCGGGCTGGCCTGCACACATCAATTTGCAAACTCAAAAAAGTACAAAGAACATTATATCCACTTAGTAGCTTTCATATGCCAGAGATCAGGTATATAGGCAGTAACACAATTTACAAAAAAAGATTTTCTAAGGATTTTTTTTTAAATAAAGGTGTTAATCTCTTCTGTGGCCAGAGCCAGAAACTTTTCAGCTTCTGTACCTGCCTCTCCTGATGGCAGCCACTGCTCCAGGACTTACCTGACCCAACAAGTCTCCCACAAATTGCCTCCATGGCAGGGTTGGGGGAAGGTCCCTACCCCCAGAGAATAACATCCAAATGAAGGCCCAGGATTCTGGTGGTGGTAAGGGTAGTTGGCTTGTATACAGAGCTTTATGAAGCAGGCCTCGACATTTTTCTATCAGTCTTTTGTCCTTTCCCTTGCTGTGGCATGCACATCAGCACATGTGTGTGGAGGCACACAACATGACACGAGAGTCCTGTAGCTCCTTCCCTTATGTGCCACTCTAATCTGTACTGCCACCCAGCCTCCACAGTGTGGCAGTTGAGGACAGAGTAGACAAGCCATCACTCTCTGAGAGGGGAGGCAGCCCACCAGATGCTCAATCCTATTCCCTCCCCCAGCCAACCCCCAGAGACCCGAGTGAATCCATTCCCAAATCTGAGTCTCCAATGAGGGAGCAATTGAGGCTCATGCACCTCAGTCCTCTGAACCACTGGACTTGCTCAAGATTTCCTATGTTTTAACGTCATTTAAAAAAATACTGTTTTATTGCATATTCTATGTCTATTGGGTTGAGAAGGATTACCAAACAGTCTCATAGTGCATTATGATATAGTTTCACGATATCAAGAAGGAAAACCCTTATTAAATGAATGTATAAGGGGCAATTAAATAACACATGATGCACTGTACGTTTTCTTCATGTCCTTCCTTACAGACACATTCTAAGTCCCCCGTGTTACCTACTCCCCTCATATATCCATTGTCTTACGTTTTCAATGGAAACATTTCAAATCTAATCCTTTTTATTAAACATCTCTCCTCTAGATTCAGAGGAAATTGAAGATATAGTTCAAAGCCATGCCAGGTTTAATTAACTGCCAGCCATGACAACATTTTTTTTTTATATGCAGAAAACCTCTTTCTGCATAAGTCAGAAAAATGATTTTCTTGATGTAAGGGCCATAGCCAACTGCAATCAGGATATCTCTTCAGTAATTACTTCAGATGTGATAAAGATGGAATTATATAAAACATTAAAACAGGGGACTCCTGTTCTAAGTGGGCAATATTCTACCCAAATTTCTGCCCTGTATAACATTATAAAATTAAGTCTGACTTCTGCAACTCTAAGTACTGGAAACTCAATAAAACCACAGTGTCTGTTATAAAATCTGGTGATTCCTATTAAGTTCTTATTTCATGTTTAGACCAGCTTCCTTTTCTAGTAAAGGTCACCCCCAAGTGAATGTATCCTTTTACCATTTCCATTTTGCAACTGTTTAAGAAAAAGGATAGGGTTTGTTACCCCCAAACACAATAGATTTGTTTGATAAAGATTTAGTGTTAATTTATGTTTAATACTGAGGTTATTTAAACAATCCAATTTATGCTGCAGGCCAATCTGGGAATAAGCCAGGAGAATCATGTCATCAGTGTAAGATAATGCCAGCCAGCAATGCCCTTTGATGTTTGGTGAATAAAACTTAGGATCACCTCTATTCAGGAAAATAGGAGAATATCAGTAAATAAAGGTTGTACAAAACAGGTGCAAAGAAACAACCTGGTTTCACCCCATGGTTAGCACTAAATCATTTTACTCTCCCCTCTGTCTTCTCCATTTTCTTTGCAGACACCCCCCCCCACCCGTGGAGACCAGAGGTCGTGAGGGCCAGAAGAGAAGCCCTCCCTGACAAAAGAAAAGCACAGCACACTGAGCCAGGTAATTTGCTGCTCACCTAAAGGAATCCATTGCTGTGTAGCACCTTTTTCAAACAGCCACCAACCCCCAGCCTTGCCGCTCGTTCACCCCAGCAGAAAAGCAGCTGCCTTGCCCTGCGAGTTTCGGCTCAGGTAGAGCCCCGCCGAATGCTACGCATTCGGCTCCCCACCGCCCCCACCACCACCCTTGGTTGGCTCCTGAACTTATACCCTGTTCAAGTCAGGTGACAGGGCAAAATAACCTATCAGCCCTCTTTTCCAGCTGCAGGTTATACAGTTCCATCCAGAGAGGCCACTGTTGCACATTCTCTCTTGAAATAAACTCACTATGCATCTCCTACTAATCGCAATGTTGCTGTCCAGCAGGCTCACTCTCCTTGCTCTGCAACCCCTTCCCCCGTGGCTCCTCCACCTCATGACTTCACCACCTTCCCTATTTCTTCACCTATCTCAGACATTGGCTGGCATAGACACCCCTACGCCACACACCAATATCAATTTGTCCTAATTTACCTTCTTTCTCATACTCCTGCACTTACACCCTCTTTACAGATGTGTCAACACTGTACCTCTGCCCTGCTCTAGCCTGCACCTCAGCCCCCCTCCACCCACAAAGACACGACGTTGGTTCTCCCCTCAGTAACCTCCCTGCTTCCCTGCTGCGTCATCTCTAGTCTACCAGTACCAGTCCACAACAAAAAAATAAAACAGTCACCCTATCATTCTCAGCTTGGGTCCCACAAGCATTGCAGGCTCACTCTATTAAGACACACATTACTCCTACTCCTGCTATCCGGAAATATTCACCCCAACCCTGGACCCCCCTTCACACCCCCCCAATCAAACCTCAGGGAAGACTGCTGCTGGTATCAATTAATATTTGTAGTCTTCCTAAAAAACACATGCTACTTGAAGGTTGGATTGCCCAACATGCTCCTGACATTCTAGCCCTCTCAGAAACCTGGCTATCCAAAAAAATCCCCAATGATGCAGTCTCCCTAAGTAACTATAACCTTTTCTGGGCAAATAGATCAGATAAGCATTGGGGTGGCTGTGCAATATTCATTTAATGAACACTCGGTGCCACAGTCGTGGACCCCCCCCCCCCCAGAACATGGGGCACAGGCACTTACCGTCAAAATTAGTCTGGGCACTAAAACTATCCACGTCATCGCTTCCTATATCCCCCCGAGAAACCAGAACTTGCATTTGAATCCATCCTACACACTATCTCTCACCTCCCAAATACTAACGAATCCATATTAATGAGCGACTTCAACATTGATTGGCTATCCCCATCCTCCTCCACCTTCAAAGACGCAGCACAGGCTATGGACCTCACCCAAATTGTTACCTCCCCAACAAGGTGTGACACAAGAACTGGGACCTCCACACTATTAGACCTTATTTTTACCAGCAGACCACGTAACATCACCCGGGCCACAGTGCACCCTGATGCTATCAGTGACCACTCCCCGATTATCTGCTGGTGGTCGGGTAAACTACCCCTAGCACCACCTACCACCACATGGCATCAAAAGCTCAAAAAAGAAGGCCTTAACCGCCTCAAAGAATACCTTGCAAATAGCAACTGGCTACCCATATATAATGCACAGACAGTGGATACCACCCTCACCCACTTTATAACTACGTTTAACAAAGCCTGTGATATATTGGCCCCCCTCACAAAGCAGGTGGTGAAAACCAGGACTACCCCCTGGATTACACCTTCCCTTAGAAACCTTATGCAACACAGGGACAACCTTTGGCACAAAGCCATAGACACCAAGCGCACTAGGGACAGACAACTATATAGGGAGGCGTGTAATAAATGCACCTGGGCAACACGCAGGGCAAAAGCTGAATACTACCAACATACCCTCTCCACTTCCTGGAGAGACAGAAAAAAATTCTGGAGCAACATTCAGGAAATCAGTGGCAAAACTAGCTCCCCCACCCCTACCCAACTCAAAGTGAATGGGAACATTACCCAAGACCCAGCTAAAATCACTGAAGCCCTCAATGACTCCTTCTCTGACCTCTCACATGTCCTCCCGCCAAATTTCTTCCACCTTCCCATAAACCCCGCCACACCTATTCCAGCGAGTATAGACCTCCCTCCCCCGTTCCGGCTCCGAACCATTCCCGGCAACCTGGCCAAATGCTGTATCTCCAAAGCTATCGCTAACACTCACTACAGCAATGACTCCCTGGATCTAAAACTTATTAGGCTTACCCTCGATGTCACACTACCCCATCTCACAAAATTCTTAACCTCTCACTCTGCCTCGGCCAGTTCCCCTCTAACTGGAAAAAAGCCTTGATCACTCCTATCTTAAAGAATGGAGACCCCACCCACACTGGTAATTATAGACCAATCTCAATACTCCCTCCTCTCTCCAAAGCACTAGAAAAAATAGTCTCAGACCAGCTAACTGAGCACCTTACAAGACACGACCTCCTAAGTAAGGAACAGCATGGGTTCCGTGCTGGCCACAGCACCATCACGGCCCTCACTGAACTAACTACGTTCATCCATGGGGCCCTAGACCAAGGATCTATTGCCGGGGCCATCTATGTTGACTTAACAAAGGCATTTGACACAGTCAATCACGATCTTCTCATCCAAGTCCTGCCACAACTAAATGTGGCCTCTGAGGTCTAGGCCTGGTTCAAAGACTACCTCTCGGGTCACTCTCAGCAAGTAAGAATCAACTCCACCATCTCAACCCCCAAATCTGTGTGCTCTGGCGTTCCGCAGGGGTCAATTCTGGGCCCACTGCTTTTTACATTCTTCCTTAACTCACTCCCCAAAGCCTGCAGTGGTCATCTCTTGTTTTATGCTGATGATGCTGTTCTTTACTGGCAACACCCACAGCCAGACACCTTCCAGCTCACGGGTTTTTCAGGGAGCTGGACAACTGGTTTACTGATCACCGCCTGATCATTAACTATTCCAAAACTAAGTCAATGACTTTTGCACATCGCCAAAGCCCACACAGCCAGATGACACTCCATATTACAAACTTGGATGGTACCCATCTGGAACATGTTACTCATTTTAAATACCTGGGTGTCACCTTAGATACCTCTCCTACCACAGACATGTACGCCTCCTCTCATCAGCGATCAACTCCAGAATTGGTTCCCTCTACAGGATCAAGAACAGCCTGCCTGCCCAAGCCATGCAGATAGCTGTCACCTCCTCCATCCTCTCACTTATCGATTACGGGATTGTTATCTACGGCACTGCTGACAACTCCACCCTAAGTAGCATAATCACAGCGCTTAATAAAGCCTGCCACCTCATTACTGGCTGTGACAGACTCACCCACACCTGCGATCTGTACACACTAACTGGTTGGCTTAATTTCCATCAAAGACTCAAATATTAAACCTTCATCTTAGCAAAAAAGATCCACCTCCAGCTTACTCCAGCCGGTCTACTCCATATCGTCAGCTCGGCCCCTCACAGGCGGATTACCAGACTGTTGGCTACCTCATCCTTCATGGTCCCCCCATGTCAAATGTCACTAGGGCAGAGATCCTTCCGCTACCGTACCCCCAAATGGCTCAATGCCCTTCCCCCTACTCTCTCCCAGACCCACAGCATCTCACTTTTCAAAACTGGCCTTCGAACACACCTCTTTGAAAACTCTAAATGTGAATGCCAATAAGGCCTGCTCTCTCCTCCCTCATCCCCTTAACTGACTCTGGGACTTCCTATTCCCTACGAACCACCCTTCGCATTAGCTCTGTCTTGGGCTCACATGTATGCCTCCTAAATGCTTTCAAAACACCTCACAACTGCCAAGTCAATTCTGTAACCTGTAAAAATCTAAGTGTATATAAAACATTTGCTTCTTTTATTGTTTTATACTGTCTTGTGTCTTTCCACCCCCTGTAACCACTGTGGAGCCATTGTATAAATACTGACTGTACTGAAACCTGTATATAATTGCTCGTTCCATCTGTCTTCCTTGTAATTTGTTCTCCCTCCACCCCCTGTAAACGATGTGGAGCCTTTGCAAAAGAGTCCATGACTCAAAGGATTGTAATTCTGATTATACAGTAAATAAAAATAAAAATAAAATAAATAAAATAAAAATAAATTAATCTGTAATATTACATTTTAAATAATTTCCGATACATGTGTTGTTACAACTACAGTATATACAGTATATATATAGAGAGAATAATGCATGGGGTGGTGTACATTATGAGAATTTATAACATGGGAAGGCTGAGGGAGTTTCCTGATTGGTGCAGGACCATCACCTGACTGTGTGATAATGCACGTTATTGGCACAGTTAGGGTGAAGAAGTCCCCCAGATCTGAGATTCCTGGGCAGACCTGCACTAGTTGTTTTGCAAAGGCAGCCATTTGCAATCCTTGCTAAGCAACTCCCAGTAGTAGTAGTGTAGCAGACAGAAGTGCCTTTGCAAAATTATTGTCCCCTACACAAGAACTGCATGTGTGCTGTTATGGCAGAGAGGAGTATCTGTGATCCCCTGCCTATCAGTCACCTGCAATGTCTGTTGTCCTCCTCACCCACCCACCTGATGGACCACCAGGTACTGCACAGTGAGTGAGGAGAGAGAGTGCGATAACTGCACTGTGCACTCCCATGGAGTCATGCAGCAGGAGAATCAGGGTGACACTGGGCAAGAGAGAGGAGTGGAAAAGTAATTTACAAATTTCTCTCTCTCTCTCTGTTGGAATCTTTTCTTTCTCTCTGTGTCTGTCTCTGTAGTGTTCACATCAGAGCGGAATACCAGGAGTGTGTCTGTGGGGAGGGGGAGAGAGACAGAGACAGAGAGAGACAGAGACAGAGGGAGTCAGTAGTACAGTGTTTCATGATTGTGAAAGGGAGGGAGAGAGACAGCACGAAGGGCACAAGTGGATTGTCTCTGTTTCTGTCTATTGTCTGGAGTGATTGGTGAGACACCAAGCAAGTGGCAGCATGCCAGGCAGTGAGAGCAAGCCCCCCATCTCCTGTGCAGTAAGTAGTGGCAGATGACTCCTAAGTTGGCAGTGAGTTAGCGTGGCTGTCATAGTCAGCAATTCCATTGTTGGAACAGCAAAAAATGGAGTGGCAGTGACTGAATTATGTGTCTGCAAGTCTGTGCCACAGCAGTTTTTGCCCCTAGTGGGATTGATAGGGAAGGTGCAAGCAGGGTGACTAGGTGCAGAAAGAGACAGCGGGTGACCATGTGGACAGAGAGAGAGAGCACTGGGACTGCTGAAGCATCAAGGCAATGTAAACTGCACAGCATAGACCATGAGAGAGAGAGAGAGAGAGAGAGAGAGAGAGAGAGAGAGAAAGCAAAAAAGAGACAGTGTATCTCAGCATGAATCCCTACTCGCTGCATGCTGCATTATTTGGCACACCTGTCTGCTGTTTGTACCTCGACCCCACATTATTCCCATTGGTGGCAGCTTTGGGAGGTGAAGGAGGGGCTACTTCAACACATATAGTGTGTACTATTATCTAGCGGCAGCGTCCTCGCGCTTGGCAGTGGCTAAGTGGAGTCGGCCAAAGTGGGCGAGAGTCGGCACGGGTCAACAGGGGGCGGATCAGCCCACAGAAGTATTGCATACTTGTTATTGAGGGTACTAATACCAGCATACACTGCTTTGTGTCCTCATTTAATATGGCTAATAGAGGGATTTTATTAGGTATATTGTATATGTTGTGTGTAATATGTATTGACAATATGGTTTACCACACATTGAAAAATGATTTTACAGTTCAGGAAGATAACCAAACTAGCATACCTAGGAATCAACCATATGAATTTGTGTTTAACTGCACTATGATGCATGGAATTAGTGGTAAATATATGAGCTATAATGTGGGGTATTCTGTTAGAAACAAAAGTTAAGAACATGTGTCGTTTATACACATGTGAAAACATGGTTTTGCTGTTTATTATTGTTACTTCAGTCTGGTAATGTTGAAACTGATCCTGGCCCTAATGCAAATGATTTGGCTGATAGTGATTATTTCACACAAGTTTCACAAGGTCTTAAAATTATGCATTTCAATGCTCAAAGTTTATTGTCTACATTTCATGAGGTGGAATCATGGATTGGGTTGCACAGTCCTGATGTTTTGGCACTGACTGAGACTTGGTTGAATCCCCCTGTTTTAAACTCGGAAATATGTTTTCCTGCTTATAAATTGTTTAGAAATGATTGCATTAGTGGTAGGGGGAGAGGGGTTATGTTCTGTATTAAGGATAATTTAGTAGTGGAAGAACATACTATTTTCAGGGATACTTTAAATCACTGTGAACATATTAGCATTCAGTTGATACTGGGTTCTACTAAAAAATTAACAATATGTTGTGTATATCTTCCACCTAATGGTAGTAAATTTGGTTTTCAAGAACTAATAGATAAGCTCGATAATAGGTCTTTTGGAGAACTTATAATTTTAGGGGATTTTAACTTAAATTGGATTGGTCCTGAGGTCTCTAAATTAAATATGGTCCTGCTTCAGTCTGGCTTTCAACAACTGGTTACTTTACCTACTCAACACAATAACAAATCCAATAACTATACATTACTGGATTGGATTTTATCCAATAAACCTAGAAATATGATGAAGTGTGGCTTAATTTCTGATGCCTTAAGTGACCATCACCCTATGTTTAGCATATGGAATCATGGTGGATTGAAAAAATCTAAGCCAATTACAAGAGTTTCAAAATCTTTTACTAGGTTTGATTTGCAAGCTTTTTGTTCACTTTTGGGTAATATAGACTGGTCTTATTTATATTCCATTCCTGATGTAAATTTTGATTTTGATTTTTTTATTTATGAATATACACGTGTTTTGGATCAATGTGCTCCATATGTTAAAAGAAGGGTATGTAGGAAGTATTTTGGGTGGTTAACGCCTTCCTTAATTAAACTCATGAGACATCGGGATAAGGCATGAAAAACATAGAAAAGTAGGAATTCTGTATCTGATTATCAGATTTATAGAACCTTATGGAACCAATGTAAGGCCCAGATAAAAAAGCTAAAATGGAATTTATCCAGCAGAAACAATGTACAGGCTTATCCAATACTAAAACTTTTTGGGAAACAATTAAGACACTTATTAAACCTAATGTTGTTCAACATAGTTCTATGAAACTGAATGATAATTTGTTGACCTGTCCCATTGAAATAACTAAAGAGTTTAATAAAAGATTTACTGATCTTGGTAACTTCTGTACTGAGCAGCAAGTTGTGGACCATCAAGATTCTCGTGCTGAACTTACCAACACCCGTAAATTTTACTTAAAGATCACTACTCCTAAAGAAGTTGAGAAATTACTATAACAAATTAAATGGGATAGTTCAGCTGTCTCGGATGGTTTATGTCCTGGCCTTCTGAAAGATGCTGCTTCAGTGTTAGAGTACCCAATTAATATTATTTTCAATTTGTCTTTTTCTACAGGCATTGTGCCTGAAATCTGGAAACATTCTTTGGTGTCTCCCATCCATACGTCTGGTTCACACCAGGATTTTGGAAATTATAGGCCAATCTCAATTTTGTCTGTTTTAGCTAAAGTACAGGAAAAGATAGTCTATAAGCATCTGACTGAATATGTAGATTCATTAAGCCTACTGTCTCAAAACCAACATGGTTTTCGTAAAGGTAGAAGTACTGAGACTGCCTTGGTTGAGTTCACGAACACGGTCCTAGATGGTATGGATAAAGGTTATTTGACTGGGGCCGTGTTCGTGAACTTAACCAAGGCACTTGACTTGGTGAACCACCAATTGTTGATTGCTAGGTTGAAGTTTTTGGGAGCAGGACAGTCTATTTTGGCTTGGATTGGGGACTATTTAAAGGATCGGTCAAAAAGGGTTACATTTGGTGGTGCTACTTCTGAATTTGCAGGGGTTAAGTGTGGAGTCCCTCTGGGTTCCATATTAGGACCACTTTTGTTTTCTTTATTTTTTGATCAGCATGTGTCAGCAATTAATAATGCTTTGTTAACTCTTTATGCAGATGATGCAGTAGTATATATGCAAGGCCTTTCTGTTAGTGACCTAAGTGACTCCCTAACAAAAGAAATGTTTCATTTTCAATCATCCGTTATATCTAACAATATGGTCTTAAATAAAGCAAAGACAAAAGCAATGATTTTTGGTACTGCGACAAGATTAAGAAGTATGGACCATTGCTTGCAGGTTAAATCTCTTGATGGGTCTGGGTTTGAGCAAGTGGATACATTTCAGTATCTTCGGGTCATATTAGACTCTAACCTAAGTTATGAACCTCATTTTGCAAAGGTAACTACTAGAATACATTGTAAAATGGCCTTCTTATATAGAATTAGTTTGTTTCTTATTAGGGAATCCAGGTTAGCTATTTCAAATCACTGCTTGATCCTTATTGTAAAGTATGCCACTATCATAACTGATAATGCTTCTTCTACAGTAATTTAAAAAAAAATCTACTTTATTACAACTGATCGCTAAATTTGCTTTAAATTACCCCAAATTGTCTCATCATTGTGAAATTTTGAAAGAAATAGGTTGGCTTCCGGTTTTGTTGAACTTTCATTTTTGTGTGGCTAAACTTACACACAGAATTGTTAATTCTGGTGTCCCACAAAAACTTAGTAACTTACTGAGACCTTATGATGAAGGTTATTTTTCTTGGCATAGGACAGATGACTTGGTTTTTAAAATACCTTTTAGGAGAATGAAATGTGGACAGAGGGCCTTTGCTTATATTGCTCCATCGATTTGGAATGAAATACCTTGTGGTATAAGACAAATGCATTTTGTTAAATTATTTGTAGATGAATTAAGAAAGTTCTTTGAATTACAATTTAATTGTAATTGTTTTACATGATATTTAACTTTTTGTAACAAAGACTTTTTAGTCTGATATTTTATTATTGTACATCTTTTGTATGTACAGTATGTCTTTTATGTGGGTTGCACCTGTAAAAGGAATAAGTTTTCCAGTGTGCTTACCCATTAAATGAATAAACAACTGTACCAGATGATGTTGTTTCTGTGCTACTGTTCACAGTATTTAGAAGGAAAACCACACAGTGGTTGTCATGCACGGTGCCTTGAATTACCAGGTAGAGTTGCTGCACCGTGTGTTACTACTGTAGTCTGCAGTCTACCCTGTTTTCAGTACCCCCACATCCACCACGATGTGTGACAGTGCAATCCACACCAGAGGGACATGTTTGTTTCCAGCACCCCCTATCTGTGATCCGAGATAGAGAGCGAGAGAGAATGAAAGTGTATGCAGGCTTGTTGCACTGTGGAAGCCACTCAGGGTGTTTATTATAGGGGAGCAAAGAACTGTGCTGCACAAAATTGTCACTGCTCTTCCCATTGGTGGCCATTGTTTCTCCCCAGCTTGTTTAATGTCCTGCACTGTGCTTTCTGTATGTGAGCTGCACTATTCTCTGTCTTGCCCTGCCACTGTACTGCTTTCCAGAGAGAGAGAGAGAGAGAGAGAGAGAGAGAGGTAGCCAGAGAGAGCAGCTCCATTCTGTGTGTGGCTGGGGGCAGTGTTTGTGCATGTCATAGCGCATGTAGGAGTGCATGTTATTTACAAGAAATATCAGGAATCCTATCAGTACTGTATCTCTAACATTTCTATAGCCATAACAGCACTCAGATCTGCATTATTGTATGGACTATTTTGCAGGATGGTAGGATACAGTACCTTTTCTGCTGTTTAAACAGCAAAAAAAAAAAAAACAGTTTTACCATGCCAAGTCAACAACGGTGTTGTTGAAGTTCGGCAAGGTGAGATCCCCAATGTCAACAAGCAACATTTCACCTGTCAGACTGTGACAGGGCTAATACTTGTCACGTAATAATGTTTCATTCTTTTCTTGGTTGCAACCATCTATCTTCTTGTCTTCTAGAGCTATCCCTTTGTATTTCCTGATAAGGAGGCAGGCCACCTCCTTATCAAGTAACCCCCCCCTTAAGTCTTCTATATTCTTTTCCCCTCTTTTGATTCTCTTCCTTCCAATGAAACATTATTCAAAGTTTCCAGCAAAAATCCACCTTAAACTGGGTAGAAAAAGTGTTATGGCTCCCTTAAATAATTGTTGTTGTGGTATATTACACTAAATAAAGAAAGAGGTATCCCCTGTGCTTTAGTGGAAAAGACTGTGGGAGCTTTAAGGTTTATAAGGTCCTTAGGATTCCCCAAAGGGGTAATAAAACCTGTTTGAGCTTATTTTGCCTGCTTTAGTAGCTCACCCCTCTGTTTGTTCGCTTTGTGACCGCTTTGCAGTAGCTGCGAGATAGTGCGATCGTGCGCATGTTCGTGCAGTGAATTTTTATGTTCCAAATCGGGAATTAAATGGCAGTATGTTATTAAATGCTGCCTATAGCTGTATTTGAGCCCAAAATCACAAAGCCCCTTGTCTTGGAGAGAGTGCAGTGACTGTTTGAAGTGCTTCCTTGCTCCATGGTCAAACGCTAAGCCGACGGCTTAGTAAAATGCTGCTGACGGCTTAGCCTGCCAAGTCTGCACTGAAGCCAGCTGTCTAGCTTGCATGAACCTGGTTTCCTCCCATTTTCTTGCTGCAGGAGTCTGTGCTTCCTAGTTGAATGGACCTAGTAGCAGCAGAGGGTGGGCAGGCTTGGTATAAAAATGTTGTCCTTGCAGAAAGCCCAGAAAAACACTGTTAAAACAAGTATAAGCTCCAGTTCTCTGTGAGAGCCTTTCTTTTTATTTTTCCTTTGCCCTGGAGCATGATATCAATAGTGTGGCTCCTATTTATACTCTCTGCACCATTAAAGTGTCCCCCTTCAGGTATGCCTCATTAGTAGAAATAATATAAAATGCCAAAATAAAGGAATAAGTTAATTTTACCTTAGGCTTGGCAAGAGAGATAAAAATTGAAGCTGCTCTGAGGATTAACTGCGTCATTTTGGCATGGAGCTATAGGGGAATGGCGGCCCCTAATGGACTAGTTTTATACTGTTACATAGTCATGTATAGTGATTTAATTTACTGAGGCATTGTATATCATAATTTGATTACAGAAAGAACTTCTACAATTCATTTAAGCATTGTACAGCAATGCATGTGTACTTTAAAATTTTAAGACAAGTTTTAAAAGAATTCATTGCTTTGTTACATAATGAATCTGAGTCACATGATTCAGGAGGAGGATATAAATGACCTATACTAGGCTTCCTTTTTTTTAGATAAGGTCAGTTCTTGCTGATCAGTGGTGGAGGAAGGTTCCACTGGTTTGAGGAAATTCCATTTATGATTTTGTTTTTATTTTGTTCTACAAACTGGTGCAAGTTGAAGTGAATGCTGAAGAAGGTGCCAAAGCTAAGACTGTGATTTATGTATTTTGTTTTTATTTGTGTTTTATAATAAAATTCCCGCTTAACCAGGTGGATTGCACCTTTTTCTGGAGCGTCTGTCCATCATTTATATCCCACACCGTAACACAGACATTGTGTGTTTTTCTATTGTGGGGCTGTGCCCTGCCCCCCCCTTCTTAAAGGTTACTAACTCTGAGTCAGAGTTGTATTGAGGGGGGTGAAACACAGTGAAAGAGTGAAATTTCACCCTCATGTCTCTCACACGGACAATCTCAAAACCTGTAGAGATTGTTGCTGTGAGGGATTTTGCTGTGCAAGTTTCATTGTGTGGTTGGCACACCCAAAAAACACCTTGTAAAATATTTGTTTGTTGTTTAAACATAATCCATGTTATAAGTGCATTAACGCATTCCAGGATGTGATGATAATGTGGATTAATGCACAGCCTGGGACTGTGTCGGCACTCAACCTACATCCTCGTGCCTCACAATACCCTTTAGGTGTGCGTTAATCCAAATTTCAGCACACCCTGTCATGCGTTAATGCTAATTTAACACACACCTTCAGTGTGTGATGCTACATAAACCCCAAGAGTGAAGCTTGAGGGGTGTATTGGGTGTTTACTCACCTGGTAAAGGTGATTGTGTTGGTTGACATCCATGGCACTCCAGACATTACATCATGGGTTTTAGCCCACCTGCTAGGCTAGTGATGCACATGACTCTAGGATCAAATTTCTTGTATATCCAGGTCCCAGCAACCCCTGTTCTCCAATTCAAATCTTCCATAGCTGAAATTAAGGTTAGTAACAAACAAGCACGAGGAAAAGGACACAGTAACCATTTCATACAGTAATGCAGACTGAAGCGATAAATACATGTGGGCCAATGGCCCTGGTTTTTATTTACCTATTAAAAACAATGTAAATTCAAACCCTAAGAGGTCGACGGTTGACATCTTGGATGTCCTCAGTAAGGTATATCTTAATCACCTTCAAGACATCCATTTGATTAGTCTAGTCCTGGTAACTCTGAGCACTCTGTCGAGAGAGTCTTGGAGTGCTATGGATGTCAACCAACACAATCACCTTTACCAGGTGAGTAAACACCCACTGTGATTGGTTGACCATCCATGGCACTCCAGACATTACATCATGGGTAGATAAGTAGCAGTATTGTACTCTAGGGAGGGAGACAGAGTGGTCTAGGAGTGAGAGGAGGAGGAGCTGGCAGACAGGAGAACCTGTGTGGCAAAGGTGGGCTGTAGCTTGTACAGGTGCTCCAGTCTGTAATGTCTGGCAAAGGTAAGGATGGAGGTCCATGTCACTGCCTTGCAGATGTCTTCTGAAGACACGTTGGCCCTTTCTTCCCAGGAGGTGGCTACTGCCCTAGTGGAATGGGCCTTGATACCCTCTGGGGGTGTTAGATGCTTAGCCGTGTAGGCTTCCTGGATGGTTCTCCTGAGCCAGCCAGCAATGGTAGACTTAGAGGCTGCCCTACCTTGTCTTTGCCCCCTTGTGACTATGAATAACCTCTCTGTTTTGCGTAAGGGCAATGTTCTGGATATGTAAATTGAAAGAGTGATCCCGATGTCTAGATGGTGTGGGACAGGCCTATCACCAGGTTGATTGTCTCCTGTGAATGTGAGTAACTCAATGGGTTGTTCCCTGTGGAAAGTAGAAGCGGCCTTTGGTTGGAAGGCTGGTACCATGCGTAGGCGTACCCCTTGGGGGGTGAACACGGTGTAAGTTTCTTTGTATGATAGCACCCCTAGCTCCCCAATCCTTCATGCTGAGCAGATAGCGATGAGGAAGCAGGTCTTCAGACCCACCCAGAAGAGATCTACTTTGTTCAGTGGTTCGAAGGGGGTTGAACTGAGGGAGTCCAATACCAAAGGGAGATCCCAGGGGGCGATGGATGGTCTGACTCTGGGTCATAGTGCTTCCACTGCTCTTAGGAAGCGCAAGGCATCCAGGTGTCCCCAATGGGACCTACATCCACTCCAATGGCTGAGATTGTACCCTGAGGGATGAGTGGGCCAACCCCTTGTCTACTCCCCGTTGAAGGAACAAGAGGATAGTGGACATGTCTGCTAGGTCAGGATCCTTATCCGGTTCTCAGCACCACTTCATGAACACTGACCATTGTCTACCATAGGTAGAGGTGGTAGAGGATTGTCTGCACTGTAGCATCGTGAAGATGATTGATTCATGGTAACCTGCCCTCAATAGTCTCTTCCTCTCGGGAACCAGGCTGTGAGTTTTAGGGTCTGTGGAGCCGGGTGTAGTACTGGCCCCTGAGTGAGCATGTCCGGTTGGTAGGGTAACCTGCGACTGTCCAGTGCCATGGCCAGCACTGCGGTGAACCAGGCTCTCCATGACCAGTAGGGTGCCACCAGAATGATGGTTCATTGTGAGGACCGGATCTTGGCCAGCACTTGTGGTAGCAAGGAAATGGGAGGGAAAATGTACGCATGATCCCGGGACCAAGGTAGTGACAGGGCATCGGTTCCCTGTGACCGGTATTCCCTGTATCTTGAGTAGAATCTTTGGACCTGTGCATTCTCTGTTGTGGCCATGAGATCCATGGATACAGGTCCCCAAGTCTCCTGAATAATTTGGAACAGAGTGAAATGGGGACGCCACTCCCCTGGGTGGACTTGTTGCTGGCTGAGCCAGTCCACTTGCACATTGAGCTTGCCTGTGAGGTGTACAGTGCTGAGATGGATGAGGTTGGACTGCGCCCAGTTGAAGACTGTAGCTGCTTCCCTCAGCATAACTCTGCTCCTGATACCCCCTTGTTTGGCGATGTATGCCACCATGACCTGGTTGTCGGAACGAACCAGAACTGACTGACCGGAAATGGAGGATCCGAAAGCTATTAGAGCATGATATACTGCCCTCATCTCTAGGACATTGATAGACAGCTTGGCCTCTGATGTAGTCCATTGGCCCTGTGCCATCAGTTTGCTCAAGCACGCTCCCCAGCCCAAAAGCCTCTCATCCGTTTCTATAGTGGTGTTGCATGATGTCTCTAGTGGAACCCCTTGAGTGAGATTGGAGTTCACTGTCCACCATGCTAGTGACTGTCTCACTGATGGTGGTAGAGACACTATGAGGTGCAAGTTGTACTCATTTGGAGATCCCCAAGTGAGGATGTAAGATTGTAGGGGTCACATGTGCCACCTGGCCCAAGGGATCAGGTCGATGCAAGAAGCCATGCAACCTAGCAACTGGGCTATCCATCCCATGGTTGTCTGATAGCAAGCTCTCATGTGGTGAGCCAGTCTCATTAGGTAGTGTACCCTTGTATGAGATGGTTTTGCCCATCCCTGTGATGTGTTGATTTGCACCCCTAGGTGCTCTATCTGTTGTGTGGGCTCAAGTGCTCATAGAGTGATCACGGTGTCTTGATGTGAGCATTCCTTGGAGCATGCCTGAATCAGCCAGTCATCCAAGTAGGGAATGATATCCAGACCCTGTTCTCAGAGTCTGGCTACTAGTACTATTGACACCTTGGTAAACACTCTTGGTGCTGAGGTAAGACAGAAGGGTAAGGCCTGATATTGATAATGCTGGCCTAGGAAGTGGAACCTTAGGTATTGTCTGTGTTTGGGCCTGATGGGTATATGAAGGTAGGCGTCCTTCAGATCTAAGGACGTGAGGTAGTTGCCTACCCGGATACCATGAAGGGTTGAATTCAGGGTCTCCATTTTGAACCTTTGAGACACTACATTTTGGTTGAGATGCTTCAGGTCCAAGATGGGGTGTAGTTCTCCTGTTTTCTTGCGCATGAGAAAGAAAATGGAGTACACTCCTAGTTTCTGTTCGTGGCTGGGAACGGACTGTATTGCTCTGTTTTGTAACAACTCCAACAGGATATGTTGGATCTGATGAGCTGTTGCCTTCTTTTTGGCAATGGGAGAGCTTATGAATCTGTGTGTGATGGGGGATTGGGATAGCTCTATGGAGTACCCTCTCGACACCACCTCATGGACCCACCTGTCTGAGGTTGTGCAGAACCACTGGTGTCTGAAAAGCGACAACCTTTGTCCCATGGGGGGGCACAGTTCTAGCCCGTGTGCTGTTGTGGTCATGTAGTCATTGTTGCTTTCCCCTATTACCTCTACCTGTTCCTCTAAACTTGGTCCCACAGGCTCTGAAGGAGGAAGGTTGGTAGGAGTGGGTGAAGGAATTGCGGTATCCAAATAATGTTACTCTGCCTCGAAATGTACTGTGTTGGTATTGGGTGTCTCTGCGCATTTGGAGTGACTTGTTTCCCCCCCAAAACCTCCGCCTAGCGGAAGGGAGATAAGTGTGTCTGTTCTTATTTTTGAGTAGATCTTTAACCTCCTCTTTCTTTTTCAGGAATTCCAGCAGGCCTTCCCCAAAAACATGTTTTCCCTTCATGGGTAAATTTTGCAGTAGCGTTTTGGACTCGTTGTTGGCTTCCCATAATTTTAGCCACAACACTCTCCTGGCATGGTTAGTGATGGCTGTAACCGTGACATTCAGTTTGAGAAAGTCAACTGCCATGTCCACCAGGTATTTTGCCTGCATCAAGAGTGCATTCTAACAGTTCTGCCTCTCTAGATTTGGGGTTTGCCTGCTCAAGGAGCTCCTCAAGCCATCGGGTCTGGGTGCGTGCCATGTAAATGGCCGTGATAGAAGCTTTGGCGGCCGTGCCTCAGTTTCAAAGGTCTTCTTTAACATGTCCTCCACTCTCTTATCTGTTGGGTCCTTTAACAATATGGTTCCGCAAAGTAGTATGGTTTTCTTACTGAGTGCCGCCCCCTGAGGATCAATGGTCAGAGCTTTGCACCAGTAGCTGGGCTTGTCCTCCTGGACTGGGTACATGCAGTCCAGGTTTCTCTTGTTTGACATTGTGCTAGGCTCTGTGGATTGCCACTCTTTGTGGAATATGTCCTTGATAGCTGGGCACACTGGGAATGTCTCCTTGATGGACACCTTTTGCTGGATCAGAGGGTCTAGTTTTGATTCTGGTTTTCCTTCTTCAACGTCAAACCCCATGGTGGCCTTGATTATTTTCATAAGGCCAGGAACCATGTCAAAGGAGCAAAGTTTAGACATGAGGGATGGCATGGATTGTGGTTCCATGTCCTCTTCATTGGTCTCCGTCCCATCTTCCTCTTCTGGCATCTCCTTTTCTTCTCTGGGAGTCCGGTCTATGGTTGTCTGGTATTGATTCTACAGGATCCAGATGCTCTTCATGGGCCCCCCTGCATTATCTGGCTCCAGCTGTGGTGTGGTAGTTGCCCTATGCTGGGTAATGGATTCTAGTTTTTCCATTATCTTCAGCATAACGTTCTGTTGGCTATCCATCATAGCCACTGTGGCCTGTTGATTCTGAAGTAGGAGAGCTCCCAGATCCATCCAGGTAGGGCTGCTTGGTCCTGGGATACTGTTGCCCATAACAGGAGTTTTCTCCATTGATAAGTCACCGTCATCCTGCAGGCAGACAGGGCATAGGGGGCCCGGAGCATGGGGAAGGAGGGTAGCAGTGCAAGAGGTGCATTTCTTGACCTTGACCATCTGGTGAAGAAAAGAAGAAGAGGATGCATGTTGTTAGGACTGGGGCTTTGTAAAACTGTTTTAAAAACATTTTGAGAGGGTTGGGGTGTATAGAAGAACAAAAGGCGGGTTCAGTATTAGGGGTCACTATAGTGAGGGACTCAGCATGAAGGAAAACCAGGGAGGAGGTCAGCATGAGGGGTCACTATAGTGAGGGACCCAGCATGGAGAAAACCAGTGAGGAGGTCACTATGGGGAGGGACCACCATGTTCTTAGATGGTCATATAGGGTCGCTATAGAGAGGGACCCCATACTACTAGGGGGAGGTACCACTTAGTTATGTTTGTTAATATGGGGTCGCTATAGGGAGGGACCCAATATGGAAGTATTGGGGAGCTGAGGTTAAAGGACCAGGAGGGTTTGTCTGGCCGGCAGGAGCATTGCTGTAAGGCTTGGGTCCTGTTTCCTCTCCCCTAAACCCGATTTGTTTATCATCTCCCTTCTGGTGCAGTATGCCATGAATTATTCCTTTTCCTGTGAAATATGTGACCCCTCACTCTCACTTTGCTTGAGAAAGTGTGAGTGCTCATCCTGTTAGGCTTGCTTAGGCAAGTGAGGGCATGCCCCCCCATGCTAGGCAGGAGGACATCGGAGGCCAGAAGTAGGCCTCGCAAGCCATGCGGCAGAGCAAGCATGGGGTTTACAATCTAATTCTAGCACAATGCTAATTGGATCCCCCAAAAAACAGAGTAATCCCAGAATGGGATTGTTTTAGCTCATTGTTATGGCAGGGAAAGGCTCTCCGGTAGTGCGCTGGCCAGAAGAATACCGCGGTAACCATGAGGCCAGAAGAGAATATGGAGAGAAAGCACAAGGCTGTTTTGGATGCCAGACACCCTTGGAAATGGCTAAATAATGCTGAATCTCTGGAAAAGGATGTAGGCAGCGGTGGGGGAGAGCTCAAGGGTGTTGCCCCCCCGTGGAATGCTCTCCCGACGGGACCAGAGGAGTGTGAGGTGCCGACCATGATACAGGGGTTGGGGGAGGGGCACCACATGGTGCTTTGCTGGGCTTGCTCTCCTTGCATTAGGCCAGAGGGCCAGCGATGGCAAACAGTTCCCCTGGAGTGAAACCAGCATCGGAGAGACAATAACTGGGTAGAGTACCCTCTTTTTTAAATTTGTGACTGAGGCGATTGCAACTCTACTCGCTCGTGGTGCTAGACAGTGAGAGAGGGCTTTGGGTATGGCCTTCCTGAGCACTGCTGTAACTCGCAAGGTGGAAAGGAGCAGGCTGGCACCAGGACCAGCGAATAAACATGGGTACAGGATTATTTTGATGCAGAAAGGGTGCAAAAACAGAACAAGAAAATCCCTTTGCTAAATCATGCTGTAATTTAAACAAACTAGAAAGACACTTGGGAACAGCAGACATGCCAAGGCAGAAATAATTTTCGATTAATACTCATGAGAAAGATACTACACTCTTACTAGGTCACATATAAATGTATATATTTACAACAATCACTAGGAAAGTGGTCTCAGAATTTAAGCCACATTACATAGGCTGCAGTATTAAATTCTCTTTGGGGAATTTCTTGTGGCCACCCCAAAAAACAAATTGCAGCACATAATAACCTCTAGTATCACAGATAAAGGGTTAAGAGTCATAAGGAGAGGCCTGCCTTTCTGGAGTAGAACAACAGGGATCCTGGTGTGCCAGTAGCCTAATCAGATGCACAATTTGAACTGGAGAACAGAGGTTGCTGGGACCTGGATATACAAGAAATTTGACCCTAGAGTCATGTGCATCACTAGCCTATCAGGTGAGCTAAAACCCATGATGCAATGTCTGGAGTGCCATGGGTGGTTAACCAATCACAATTAAGCATTAGTATAAGCAAACCACCCGATGACTTATTTTATATAATTGCTAGTAATCAATTTTTTCTTAACCCGCCTCTCCCCCATAATTCTTTTAATTTGTAGTTGGTGAACAAGCTTGTTGCCCTTCACAGCAGTCTTTGACTACTGGTACTGGCTCTGATACCAGAAAGAGATCCAGTTTACAACTTTTCTACAAGGTAGTGCATACACTTTTAAATGAAAATTTTTTCCTGAGAAGTACCAGATGCAGATGTCCAAAAGAACTGAAAGTCAGGGCAGGTAGTCAGTTCTTTCAGAAGCAGTCATCTGGCTCTGATGCTGGGTTTGATGAGCAGTACAAAGGAGCACTGTAGGAGACTAGATTTTTAAAGTACAGCTATCTTTTTTAGAAAAACAAAACAAAAACAAATACCGTACTAACAGGTACAATGTCTGCTCTGCCTCCATGGCCATTTCAGATGTGGTATAACTTCTGACTCACTGAATGGCCCTCTCACTACTTCAGCTACTGTTCAGTGAGCATGTGTTTGCCATAATAACCAGCTGGTTATTATATCATATAATAACTGGGCATCTCTATTGGAAAAAATGATGACCAGTTAATACAGAATAATTGAATAATGGGTACCAGTAAATTAAGATCTAGATGGATATTTAAGCAGGGGAACTCAATGAAACAATCAGGGAAAGAGGCAGTGGCCTAGTACAGTAGTTTTAGAGACAGCTCTGTAAAATGCAAGAGATGGGGAAAGACATGGGTTATTGCCCTTAAAGGTTATGGATGCAAAAACAGGGGACTCAATCATGATTACTACTGACTTAAATAAACTTTCAGCTAAGATGGAAAACATCCTAAGAAAATATTGATTAATCCTACAAGAGGATCATACGTTGGCAGGAGAAGTAGGGAAACCACCACAAATTGAATTTTACCAATGATCCAGCTAAAAAAGATAAATATTAAATTAGGGTGTGCAAATATCTTTTTCTGAATAGTTGGCAGCCAATTATTCAGGACAAGGTATTTGGTATTCAGTATTCAACTGCACAAATAAAAAAAGAAAAAAAAACCTTTGCCAATGTTGAATGTTCATTTGCACTGCTGTCTTACTAGAGCCTGCTTGAACAAATTTTTACTATATATTCACCCAAGATAGACCAGATAAGATGCAATATCTCATTTGCAGTGGTGTCCTACTTTTACGAATTGTTTAGATTGTATTTACCTAGGATAGGCCAGCTGAGAGGGAATATTTAACTTTCAGTGGGCTCCTACATTTTGACCCAAACTTTCCAACATAGTCTTTTTATGACCTAATGTTTGGATCAAGACAGGTGGAATATTTCAAATCACATCTGAAAGGTCATTTCACTACACAACTGCAAATACATGTTTTGGAGGGGATTTGAAAAATGACGCCTGTCATGTTCATGACGTTGGGTAGCACAAGGAATATGTTGAACAATAGGGGCCAAAATCTTCAAAAATAAAGCTATGGGTAAACAGTGGAGCAATTCAATATTTCTTCATAATTTTTTTTTTTTTCACATTTTGCTAGATTTTCAATAAAGTGCTTTTATGACCCCTCCTTCAAAACATGACAGGTGTCATTTATAAAATACTTGCTGAAACACCATTTCCAAAACAAATTTTGGTCAGGATTTGAAAAATAACACCAGTCATGTTCATTAGCTGGTTTTAAAAATGGCAGTGCTGAAAATTTGGGTCACAATATTGAAAATCACCAAAGTCGTGAGCAAGCACTGAAAAATTTCAACATACCTTCATCTCTTTGTTGTTTTTCAATATTTTGACTATAAATTTTCAACATAGTCTTCTTATGATCCTACCTCATGAATCTAGTAGGTGAAATTTTTCAAATGCTGCCGAAAAGGTGATTTTGTGGAGTGTCTGCAAAATCACCTTTCGGATCTGATTAGAAAAATCCCACCTGCCTTGCGCGGTCCCAAAAAGGCAATGTTGAAAATCTTGGGGAAAATATTAACAAATGACCAAGTTATAAGTACTAGTTCAAAACACACTGAAATACATTGATGTGTTTACCTGATTACCTCAGTTCCCAGTCCAGCATTAAACAGTGAAGAACTTTCTCTGGTACAGAGAGGATTACAGCATTGGATGCCCAGTAGGTAAGTAAGAGGAAGAGGGTTATAGTGGTGTAGTGTAGTTTGTGCTGAGTGGTAGGGTCAGGTAGGGAGTGGGTAATGGCGACAGAGCCACAGCAACAAACATCAATGGACCTTTATTTAAAAAAAACATACTGTATATATTTTCTGCTCTGTGCTGCAGACGAGGACATTCCCCAACTCTGTCTTCTCATTACCTCACATCAGCATTTCTAGTGCCCACCCATGATGGAGGCACATAGTGGGCCCCCTATGCTAGGGCTCATAGGGAGAGCTGACATCCACCAGTGTTGCCCACCCCAAGACTTACACCTTGGCATAATTTGGTGTGATGCAGAGGGCTTCATTGTGCACTGCTGCACAGGGATTTTCCTTGTGTCAGTTCCTGGAGTCATGGATGTGCAATAACATCAATATCCAGGCATGTGTGCTCCCACACATGTCCCACAAATGTCCACCACTGCCTCAACCCTGTACTTGTTGTCCTGGCTTGATGTATATTCAGCTTCTGCTTGGTGTCACTCGAATGTGAAGTGCCACCTACCTTCCCACCAGAGGAGGAGTACTATTCATGGGATGCTCATCCAACCTTCCACACCTAGTCGTCTGATGCTCTGGGTGTATTTCTGAACCTGAGTCATCAGTAACAGAGGCACAACCATTGTACCAGCAGGCCAGCCTAAAAAAATCAATTTTCTTTTTTACAGAGTGTAAAAAAATAAAATAAAAAACACTGCTAGGAACAGTTTTCTGTATTTCATGTGACAACGCTGGGGAATGGGCACCCCTGTGTCATAGATATATAGATACATAGACACTGTCAGAAGATAAGGACCTATGGCCCACCCAGTCTTCCCATTTGAGCTTGTAAGTTCACTTTACGTTTTCCTAGAAGACTGTTGCTCCTTACCCCTGACCTCCAGAATTCCTTTATGTCTATCCCATGCATTCTTAAATCCCATGATTGTTTCAGCCCCCACCACTTCTTCTGGCACGGTGTTCCACTTGTCCACCACCCATTCTGTGAAGAAATTCTTCCTCATGTTTCCTCTAAACCTCCCTCCCTTCAACTTCATCCCATGCCCTCTAGTCCTGGAACATCTTTTACGCTGGAAAATAGTGTGTTCCTGCACTGTGTTCCTCCTGGTAAGGTACTTGTATGTCTCTATCATATTCCCTCTCTGCCTTCTCTCCTCCAGGGAGTACATGTTCAAGTCCTTCAGCCTGTCCTCATAGGAGTTGTGATGCAATCCCTGTACCGTCTTTGTTTCCCTTCTCTGATCCTTCTCTACCCTGTCTATGTCCTTATGTTGGTAAGGTCTCCAGAACTATACACTGTACTCCATTTGGGGCCTCACAAGTGTATTGTATAGTGGACTTATGACCTCCCTTTTCCTGCTGATGATGCCTCTGCCTATGCATCCCAGCATCATATTTGCTTTACCTGCTGCCTTGTCATACTGTTTCCCTACCTTGAGGTCATCAGAGATCATAACCCAAGGTCCCTTTCCTGCTTGGTACATACTATATCCTCCCCCGCTGAACTAATATGTTGTTCCAGGGTTTTTGTGTCCCATATGCATTATCTTGCACTTCTTTGCATTGCATTTCAACTGCCAAACCCTTGACCATTATTCATGCTTCTGCAGGTCTCTCCTCATTCTGTCTACTCTCTCTGGCATGTCCACTCTGTTACAGAGCTTCATGTCATCAGCAAACAGGGGAAATTCTGCCTTCTAGGTCCTGCACAATGTCACTGATAAAGATGCTGAAAAGGACCAGTCCCATCACTGATCTCTGTGGTACCTCACTGGTCAATCTTCCTTCTGTGAAGTGACAGACATTTACCACCACCTTCTTTGTCCTACCATCCAGCCAATTACCTACCCACTGCCTACTAACCTGCCCACTCCCATATTCCCCAGTTTGCTTAATAGCCTTCTATGTGCACAGTGTCAAGGCCTAGCTGAAGTCCAGATAGGCCACATCCACTGCTTTTCCTTTATCCACCTCCCTTGTCACCTAGTCAAAAAATTCAATGAGGTTGGTCTGACATGACCTCCCTCCAGTGAAACCATGCTGCCTTGGCTCCTGTAGTCCATTGGCAACCAGATGTTTCCCCAATCTCTCTTTCAGTAGTTCTTCCATGATCTCCCTGACTACTGAGGTCAGGCTGACTGATCTGTGGTTCCCCGCTTCCTTTTTGTTCCCACTTTTGTATAAGGGGACTACATCTGCTGTCCTCCAGTCTTTGGGTACCTCCTCTGTTTCCAGTGATCGGCAAAATAGGATTGCCAGAGGTTCAACCACCACCTCTCTAAGTTCCTTTAGGACCCTGGGGTACACCCCATCTGGCCCCATTGCTTTATCAACTCTTATTCCTTCCATTTCCTTCAGGACCCTTTCCCGTGTAACGGGACTTGTGTCCATTTCTGCACCATTCCCACCCCTTGTACTCCCTTCAGGCCTATTATCCTCCTCTTCCTCAGTAAAGACTGAGCAGAAATACTTGTTCAGTATGTCAGCTTTACTGTTGTCACCCTTCATGCAGCTCCCATCCTCCCCTTCAGTCTCACTATCCCTCCCTTTGCCTTTCTTTTTTCACTTATGTACCTGTAAATGATTTTGTCTCCTCTACCCAATAATTTTATGATGCGCTTTTCTGTCTGAGTTTTGGCTTCCCTTACTAACCTCCCTGCCTCCCTTTGCTTGTCCTGGTACTTTTTCCTATCCCCTTCTGCCTGTGTCTTTTTGTATTGCCTGAATGCAATCTTTTAGGCTTTTACTTTCTCTGCCTTCTCCTTGGAAAACCATAATGGCCTCCTCTTCCTTTTCCCGTTGCTGACCTGCTTAATGCATAATTCTGTTGCTCTTGTCATTCCCATTTTAAATATTGCCCACTGCTCCTCAACACCTGATTCCTGTCCCATTCCCATTAATCCCTCTTTCAAGCATCTCCCCATTTTCTCAAAGTCTGTCCCCTCTAAAATCCAGGATACGTGTTTTTGTGCAGTCTGGTTCTGCTCCTTCTGTGATTTCAAACCACAGTGACTGGTGGTCACTGTTCTCCAGGTGCTCTTCCACTGTTACCCCATAACACTATCCCTGTTTGTGAACACGAGGTCCAGTACTGCCTTCTGCTGAGTTGGTTCCATAGCCAGTTGCTTGAGGAAGCCACCTTGAAGGGAGTCAAGGATAAATCTGCTCCTGGTTGATGCTACTGCTGAGATGCTCCAGGCCATGTCTGGAATATTGAAGTCTCCAACCAGCACCACATCACCCTTGTCTGCCATCCTTTGGATGGCTAGCATCAGCTCCCTATATGTTTCTTCCTCCTTCACTGGTGGTCTGTAGACCACCCCTGTGCAGACGGCTGACCCCGTTTTCTATTCCAGCTAAACCCACAGTATCTCTCTCCCATTTTGTTCCTCCTGGATCTCTGTGGCCTTTATGCCATCTTTCACATAAAGTGCCACTCCTCCTCACTTCCTGCCAGCCCTGTCTCTTCTGAATACGTTATAGCCAGATATGGCCATCTCCCAGTAGTGATTATTATTATACCAGGTCTCTGTGATGGCCACAATGTCCAGGACTGACTGCAGCATGGCAGCCTCCAGATCCTCCATCTTGTTTGCTAAGGCTTCTGGCATTGACACACATGGCTTTCCATGATTTGAACTCCCTGCACTGTTTAGCTGCTCTATTTCAGTCCCCTCCCTGGTTGTCCCTTATCCTGGTTCTCTCTCTTGTCTGCCCTTCTGCTGAATTTTGACCCCCTTCTGCCTAGCCTCCTCTTGGGTGCTTATCTCCATCTTTTGCACACTGCTTTGTAGAGATATCCACTCTTCCTGTTCACTGTTTCCACTGCTATCTGTGGGGGTTGGGCAATTAAGTACCCTCCTTGCTGGTCTGCCACCCCCCTTGGCTAGTTTAAATGCTTGTCCATGTAGCATTTAAAATTATCACTGAGTGCATGGATTCCCCTCCAGGATGGATGCAGGCCATCAGGCTTGAACAAGTCTCCATCCCTTTAGGTGGGTCCCCAGTCACCAATGAATCCAAATCCTTCCTCACTGCACCAGTTCTTCAACCATGAGTTAAAGTTCCTGGTGCATGCACCCCTATGCTCTCCCATGCCTCTCACAGTTAGTACTTCTGAGAAGGTGACAGAAGTAACTACTTGCTTGAGACCTATCCCCAATTTCTTAAACTCTTACTGAACTTCCTTAGGCTCCCCATTTACCAGGTCATTAGTACCTAGGTGGATAATGACATCCAGCACACCCTCCCATCTTGCCTTCCTGGTGATCCCCATGATCTTCCTTCTATCCCTCCATGCCATGGCACCTGATAGGCACCTCAGCTCACTGTCCTCCCCTTTCTGTGTTCATAGCTGGATCCCTCTTATGATAGAGTCCCCCACCAGGATTTTACTTCCTCCTCCTCCTCTGGAGTCCACTGCTCTTCCCACTGAGGTCACCTCCATGGATGACCTCCACATCCTTCCCTTTCACTTCTCTGGATACCTTTGTTTGGTTGTCCCCATTTGCCAGTGCATCATAAGAGTTCTGGAGTGGAATAGGATTTGGAATGTGCCTCTTCCTGATTGCTCTAACCCTCCCTGAGCCCACCATCATCCAAGTGTTCCTAGTTCTTGGCATCCTTTGAGGCAGCCACGTTGGACTGGGTAGTCTCTGGATAGGGGCAAAGGTACTCCTGACCCATTTCACTTCCACTCTGAGTCCAGCTACCTCATCCCACAGTCCAGACAGATGCCTGCAGATAAAGCAGCACCTCAGCATCCAGAAGGTCTGTCTGAATATGGCTGCCCCACATTCACTGCATTGCACCACTCCCCACATTATACTGCACTCATACTGCTATTCCAGTACTTGTTTGTTACTGAATCTCCCCTAGTTCCCTCTTTATTAATTTACTGTCCTGAAAATCCTGCCACCGATCCTCAGATTTATTTTCCCTTCTTTTAAAAAAGTAAGAGTCAAAACACTTGCTGTGCCAAGAGTGAGCTTCCTCCCCCTTTTGCCCCTCCTACTCCACAACCCCTGCTATTCCCTGTGCTTAGCTCCTGTCAATCAGATTTAACAGGGCATATTATTAAGACTGGGGGGCAGGGGAGGGATGGTGGGTCAGACAATTAGCACCACTTCTCCAAACTGCAGGGCAAGACAGACAAGACAAGACACAATTTGCAGCAAGTAAAGACAGCAAAGGAAACCAGCCCCACTACAAGCACACCACATTAGGTTTTAAAATGTTCAACAGCCCAAAAACAATTCTAAGTAAAGATCATAAAAAGCCCACAAATCTTGGTTTAAAACAAAAACAGCAATAAACAGTTACTGCACTGCACTGAAATAACTCTGAATCCTTCCCCTTCTGGCTTCTTCTTCCACTATCATAGCAATATGTTTGCCAGTTTAACATTTACAGGGCAAGAGAAGTGACAGGCAGATGGGAGGCATACTTGACAGTGGGAGGGATTTGGTCATGAAGACCAGGCATGGGAGTGGAGGGGGAGGTGAGAGGGACACTCAGCAGTGGAAGGGAGTTGATTTCACAGGCTAGGTATGGGAAGCTATGGGAAAGTTGGAGGGATACTTGCAGTGGAAGGGAGTTGATTTCACAGGCTAGGTATGGGAAGCTATGGGAAAGTTGGAGGGATACTTGCAGTGGGAGGGAGTTGTTTTCACAGACCAAGGTATGGGAAGAATTGGGAGGTGGGAGGATACATGGCAATGACAGGGAACTGTTTTCATGGACAGAGGCATGGGAAGCAACAGGGAGGTAGAAGAAATCCATGGCAGTGGGAGGTTGTGTTGGAGGAAGGACAAGGCACATGCTGATCAAGACATGATCAATTGTTTGCTGGGTGTTGTCATGCAGGTTAAAGCAAAGAGCCTCCATGTGATTCAAGTGGCTGTTTTCTTTGAGCTTTCTGCGCAGGAAGCCTGGATGAGTGTCATGATCAGCCTGGCTGTTGATTGGCCTGACACATTTGAACCCACTGCAGACTGCCCTGCATTGTATTGGCAGTTGCACACCTCTCATATCCACTATCATAGCAATATGTTTACTTTGAGCAAGCGAGAATATAAAAAAGAAACAACCCCACCATCCTCCCCAGACCTAATACTGCTAAATACAACCCAAATCCCCCACCTGTTTTAGAAGCCCAATCACACCCTCCCCCCCCAGCACCCACAGTCGTATACACAATCAGATAAATTTAAAAACATAGAAACCAACATTGTTGGTAGAAAAGGACCAGAAGGCCCATGTAGTCTGCTTCTATTCCCTGCCTATTCTGACACCTCTGACCCAATTTGGTCACTGGCATTCTTCCCTCCCTCTCTTCCTCTACCCAGTTTTCCCCGTGCCTATACTACACATGCTTGTAGCTTTTGGTTTCATTGCATGCCCTTGTCTTCTAGTGCCTTCTTTTCTCAAAAAGAGACACACCACCTGCAACTTGTTCACCCTCTGTGAGGTACTTGTAGGTCTCAATCCTGTTCCCTTTCATTCTCACGCCCTCCAGGCAGTACATGTAAAATTCCTTCAGTTTTTTTTCTCGTATGGCTTTTTGTGCAATTCTCACACCATTTTGGTTGCCCTCCTCTGTACTGCCTGCACTCTGTCAATGTAGTTCAGAGGTGCAACCTCCAGAACTGGACACAGTACTCCAGGTGGGGCCTCATTGGTAAGTGATACATTACACCACCTCTCTCCTCCTGCTAGAAATCCCCCTCCAATTGCACCACAGCCTCATACTATGTTTTCCCACTGCCTTGTCACACTGACCAGGTACCTTGAGGTCATCAGATATGTTGACTCCATGGTCCCTTTCTTGATCAATGACTGTAAGTACCTCTTCCTCTATCTTATATACAGCTCTTGTGTTTCCCCACCCCAGGTGCACAACCTTGCAGTTTTTGGTATTGAAACCCAGCTGCCTCACCCTATTCCAAAGATCTATTTTCCCCAGATTCCTTGGCATTCTGTCCACCCCTTCATGACTGTCCACCCTTTTGCAGATTTTTATATAATTCACAAAGAGGCAAACCTTCTACTCCAGCTCCTCAGCAATGTCATTTATGAAGAAAATGAAGAGGACTGGTCCCAGCAGCAAACACTGTGGCACTCCACTAGACACTCTCCCATCACCTGAATGTCTGCCATTTACCATTGCCCTTTTCCTCCTATCCTTCAACCAGTTAGATACTCAGCTTACAACTTTCTCCCCCACCCTTAGGCTGCTTTGTTTCCTAACTAGCCTTCTGTGCAGCACAGTGTCAAAAGCATTACTGAAGTCCAGATTGGCCACATCCAGTGCTCTCCCTTGATGAACCTCCCTAGTAACCCAGTCAAAGAAGTCTGTGAGATTTGTTTGACTTGACTTCACCCAGTGAAACCATGCTGCTTGTGGTCCTGCAGCCGATTTGCCTCCAGTTACTCCACAAGCCTCTCCTTCAGTAGGATCTCTATCAATTTCCCCACCACTGATGTGAAGCAGGCAGGTCTGTGGTTGCTAGCCACCTCCCTCCTGCCACCTTTTTGCTGAGGGCCACATCAGCCCACCTCCAGTCCTCTGGAAATACCACATCTCCAATGAGGTACTGAATAGTATTGCCAGAGGAGTGGCTAGTGCCATGCTCAGTTCTTTTAGGACCCTTGGATGAATCCCATCCTGCTCCATCACCTTATTCTCCATTAGGGCTTCCAGTTCCTTCTGTACTGTTTCTGCTGAAAATTTACTTGTGTTCAGTCCCCTCTCTCCTGGTGCTTGCGGCTACATCCTGTCCCAGCCACCCTTCATCTACTGTGAGGACCGAGCAGGAGTAATCATTTAAAATTTCAGCTTTCTCTTGGTCTTGAAAAGAAAAGAAAAATGCCATGATGAGTGACTATCATAACCCACCTGCCTCCATGGATATCTGCCATCTGTCTTATTGTAACTAGTACTCATTTGCACCATAAAAAAGTATTCTTATTTCATCCACCCCTTGGAAGCACCCTACTTCCAATGTCCTCCCCGAGCACCAGATTCTATTTATGAGAAAATGACTGGTACATCTTGCCCCCTCCACAGCCATCTGCCTTCTCATGAGTGAAAGTACATAGGTACTTGTACACTATGCATAGTAAAACCAGCTGATTATGTGATCATGGTGTTCAGTGCTGTTGTCAATTCATCTGAGATGGAGTCTGGTATCCCTTTGAAGATTGTGATTCTGTAAAGGAGCTATCAGCTATGACATTTTAACTTTTTTAAGGCCTAACTGTATGTATGACAGGTATGCCACCATTACCTCATTCATGGATGCAGCTTTTTGGTTTGAGATTTGAAAATTGTGATTAAGGCTGTCTCCGGGAGATTTTTTTTTTTGCTTTGCTTTCCTCTCTACAGTGTGTGGTATCAGGAAGGTAAACAAGTGATGAGTGATGAAGGAAAGCACAGACAGAGCCAAAAGGGACAATTACCTTCATGGAGAAGAGGGAAGAGTGGCAATATGGAGCCAGGAACCAGATGAGAGTGGAGACTGCAGACAAAACCAAAAAAATGGGAAAAAAAACAAATAAGCTGCATAATAGAAGATTTTGGAAAAAGAGAGAGAGGAGTGTAAATTTGTCGGCAGGGGAAAAGTGATGTTACAGTATGGATCAGAAGCTGTGACATTAAGCTCTGCTTGCTGCATGTCTGTTTTTGAGCTGGATTTCTTGCTTTACAGCTTTTCAGCAAGTTGTTATTCCTGTAACATAGAGGATTTTAGCACTATATATTGAAATATTGTTATCACACACCCACCTTCATAATTTATTAGGCTTCTAGTCTTCATTGGATTCAGTGCAGCCAAGGATTTCCTTTTACACAGAGCTCCATTTATGTCCTTCATCACTGGTTTGTGAGGCAGTGTGGTTCAGGATATTGATTTTGATGTTGAGTTAATTTTTGATGTGGGCACATTTCTCTTTTTAATCATTTTATTTTATATAAAAGTTTCAATCTTGCACCCAATATGTAAGAAGGGCCAAGATTCAAATTCAGTTCAATTTATTTGGTAAGCAATATGAGGGGAACCCCCTCTTTTATAGTTGCAATCAATAACAATACAAATGCTTAACTCATTGCCTCCAATAGCTCCATATGAAGTCCGAACTATCAATTGTTTATCTGACACAAAATGGCCACCCAGGAGGTAATAAGTTAAGCAATACATTACAAACCACATAGATTCATAGATTCATAAATTGATACAAGATCAGAAGGCAAATGCCCATTTATGAACTCGTCACCAGCTAAATTAGCAGTGGAAGGAACATTTCTTATCACCCATATATTTATCAAGGTTTCTCTTAAATTGTTCAATGTTTTCACTGTTTATAATGTTACTAGGCAATGTATTCCAAATTGGAGGAATTCTCTGTGTAAAAAATCTAGATCATTTGTTAGTTTTACATAAGGATGATTTCATAAAAAAAAACAGTTCCATTTGTAGCACTCACAATGGCTGTACAGCAAGCAACAACACATAGAGTTAAAACATGAAATGGTCAGTAGAGTTCTAAATTTTTCAAAATTTTGTTTTTGTAGCCATGCATATGGGACAGCATATAGTAAAGACAAAGTACCACCTTTGTTCTGGTTTTAACAAGCGAGATGGAAAATAAAACATTGGTCCTTAACTTATGATCTGTACAGCTTGTCACCAATAGCTCAGTTAAGTTAGTAGGAACTAGGCCACAAAAGATTTTATAGACAATGGTACTGTATACCAGTGTAGTAGACTTTTAGCATTCAAAGAAAGCCACTCAACTGAGGCATGTAACACACAATGGTGAGTCTGACAAGTAAGACCAGTTACAGATGTAATGCACTATGATACAAGGTATCAAGGGATCCTAGGACAGTAGCAGATACTGAATAACTAGCCCCACAGTTAATGCTGAGCCTGTTGAGATTATGTGAACAGATGTATAAGGCATGCTCGCTCCACAGAGACTGTTCAATTAACATGCAGCTCACATTTCCTTGCTACTTGATTGTGACATAGGCCACCCTGAACAAGAAGACTGAATAAACCAAGATTGGGTTTTCTTTTTAATAAATAAATATATTAGGAATACACACACCTACAAATATGGCAGCAGATAATGGCCATACAGTCTATCAAGTCTGCTCGAGCCTGCAGTTACTACTGTGTTTACTGAGGGAACTGCCCCCTCCCCATATCCTCCTTGAGCCCTCTCAAATACCCCTTCACCCCCTCTCCCTCCCACCTACAACTTTCCTCCTCACCTTGTCCCAATCTCTCTTGAAGCTGTTCACTGTTTTAAGGGATACCACCTCCTCTGGCAACTTATTCCACTTTGCTACCACCCTGTCAATGAGAAACTACCTCCTCAACTCCCTCCTGAACCTTCCCCCCACCAGCTTCAGGATGTTAGCCCTAGTGGTCTCATTTCCACTAAGACTGAAGAGGCCCTTGGTCTTCACCCTGTTCATACCTTCAAAGTACTTAAAGGTTTCAGTCATGTGATGTACCCCCCTCACTCATGTCTACAAGAGAGTACATGTTGAGCCTCCTGAGCCTCTCCTCATAGGTGTTGCCTTGCTGGCCCTGGATCATATTGGTTGCCTTTTCCTGGACAATTTTCATCAAGTTGGTACCCTTCTTAAGATAAGAGCACCAATACTGCACACTGTATTCTAGGTGCAGTCTCACTAGTGACCTGTACAGTGGCAGAATGACCTACACCTTCCTGCTGGTAATTACTGTGGTTAAGCAGTCCAGCATCTGATTTGCTTTGGCCCAGCTTTCCAGCAGTGTGCTGCGTGTTTCTGGTCACTCGTAATAATTACTCCAAGGTTCTTTTCTTCATCCATTCTTGTTACTTGCACACCACCCAACCAGTATTGGATCCTTGGGTTATTTGTCCCAAGTGCACAACTTTACACTTTTTAGTGTTGATCCCGAGTTACCAAATGCCTGACCACTTTTCTAGCTATATGTAACTGATATATTGCAAGTACAACTTGAATAACAGTTCAGTGTTTCATTATAAAATTGAACCTATATCAGATTTAAATACGTTTTAGCAATACCAATCAATTTTACTGAGTATTAGCATGGAACCAACATCATTGGTGATACAGAAAATTGTTAAACACCAGCCTTTGTGACACTGAATACTCAGTTAGGAATGGAAACATAAGTATTTTTTTATATGTGTTCTCTTGAAGTAACTTACTGTAGGTGGGAGTTTTTTAATTATTTTGATCTGGAAACTGCACATTTCTTTTTCCCATTCATAACAGTAAAATTTTTATTCAGCTTCCTGGCAGATTACCCAACCTGGAGTCTCACTTTCATTATAGGCAGTTCCTTATGACATCACTGTACTAGGGACTGCAACATAAAAAAAATCTTATTCACCTCTTTTTGCATTTTAATCCACTCACAACTAGGTATATAGCACACCTCCTACCTTTCATCCACAATGATAAACTTTGTCAACTGCAATGCCTGCAGAAATCTCTCTACCATGGCTTTTTCACATTATTTGGGACATTGTCTTACATGTACAGCCATCAATTACCTAAGATCCCAACTAATGGCTGCACATGCTGAATTGTATTACCTTAGATTGCAACTGCACCACACCACACAGCGATCTAATGCTATACCTCCTGAATACACTCACATTGCACAAGCACCCCAACGCCAAAGGACTAACAGACCAGGACAGTAGCAGTTAATCACAAAACACAAAGGATTCAAAGGAGCCACATCTAGCTCACTGAGTAACACAATTCAAACAACAAAAAGATTAATTCCACTAGCATCCACGTCATTAAATGAAACTAGCATCAATTCATGGGAGTAACACTTCGTAATCTGGAAGTGCACCCCAACCCAACAATCACAAAGCAGAAAAAAAACATACTTATGCTTGGTGACCCAGTGATACGAGGAGTGGAGTCACACATCCAGTATCAGGATCATGCTACAGTTATGGTCAGGTGTCTCCCTGGGACATCAGCAAGGAGGGACATGAACCATATAGAAACTTGTATGCATGGCACTACAGAACACACACATGTTCTGAGCCACATGGGAATAAATAATCTGGCCAGTCAATCTGTAGAACAGACAAAGTTAAACCTGTCCAAGCTAGGTGATAAACTATCTTCCATTTCATCTGGCATCTTATTCTCTGAGATCCTGCCTATGTGGGAAAAAGGGTTCAGAAGGTGGAAAATCAGGGAAAGGGATATTACCAAATTTAACAGCTGACTAAAGCAGTGGTGCCATGAGAAAGGACACTGCTTCATTGGCTACTGGCACAACTTCAGGGACAGGGAGTTCTTCAAATTCAATGGGCTACACCTTACAAGACAAGGAACTAGGTCACTAACCCAGAAGTTTGACATCCATCTCAATCAGTTAAACTAGAGGGCAGGGAGTAGGCACAGGCACCCAGCAGATCACATGGGTCACCATCTGACCCTACCCATCAGTTTCTTACAGCAATCCATCAGATGAACAATATAAGCATGTCGTCATTAGCAACAATCATCATATTTCCATCCACCAGGTTTGTACACCTGCAAAGTATCACATTTCCACCCAGCAGGTCCCTACACCAGAATCAGCTCCTGATAACCACTTGGATGAAAGAGCATGCCAGCATTCAGACGTTAACACCAGGGAACATACTTTCATCTGACAGCATCACAAACCGCAAAGCCTTACTGAATAAAAAAAACTCAAAGCCCCGGGGGACAACCACAACAAAAAACAAGTAGCCATCCAGGTGGATCAATTGTTCAAGAGTGGAAGACAATGTGTATCAACGCCCATAACCTTTCAGACAAAATCCCTGAACTCTCAGCTATTATGGCAAAGGCACAACTAGACTGGGTAGCAGTCACAGAAGCATGGTTCTCTGAAAACCACAACTGTGATATTAGCATATCTGGCTAGTCACTTTTCCAAAAGGATCGGAAAACAAAGAGGAGAGGGGGAGTTGTGTTATATGTCAAGGAAGGAATTAAGGCTACACAAATTCAGGAAGAACATGGCAAAGCAGATGCCCTATGGGTCACTCTGGGAGCTGGGAATAGGGCTCCTGTCTGCCTGGGTGTCTTATACAGACTCCCAGCCCAGGACATTAGTGGGGACAAAGAGCTCATTGAGACCATTCACACAATGGCTGGCAAAGAGGAGCTGCATCTGGTTGGGGTCTTCAATCTACCAGATATAGATTGGTCCACTTGCACAGCTTCCACAGAAAAGAGCAGAGAATTTCTTATCACAAGGAAGCAGGGATGAACCAACTAGTGGACTCACCCACCAGGTAAAAAGCAACACTGGATCTGGTTCTCACTAACAGTCCCAGAATATCCAACGTCCATGTCAGCATCAGTCTGGGAACCAGTGATCACAGGTCTGTCTGTCTACAAATTAATAATATGGAGTTTTCAGGCCACATCAGACAAACAGTGATTGATTTCCAAAAAAGCAGATTCCCATAAAATGAGATCCAGTATTAAGGCAGTATTAGGAAACAGCACCACAGGGGATGTAGAAGCTCACTGGAAGTCCATAAAAGACTCATTGAACACAGTAACTGCAGATTGTACATGGCTAATAGCTAAACAAAAAAGGAAGATGAACGGTATACTGACTGCAGAATGAACCCACAACAGCAAAGAAATCACAGCGACAAATACCTCGGGTCACTGTGATGGTCTCTGCTGGCACTGAGACTGCATTGCCCAGTGTTTTGCCCCCTCCCCTGCGACAACTCCAACTTAGAGTTGTATCCCTAGAGACCAGGGCATGTGGGGGCACAGTCCCTCACCTGGGGGGTTCAGGGGCACAGCCCCCAATAGAAACAATGTGGCATCCCCAACAGTGCAATGTTGACATTCGGCATTGCGGCTGTCGCTGTCGAGGATGTCAGTGAGGCGGATGTCACCTCACTATAGTAAAACCAAGAGGAACCCTCTCTGGTTTTCTAGAGAGGTAGCACTAATGATTAGGGAAAAGAAAAAAAGACTTTGGGTGGTTCAAGGAGACACAGAGGGAAGTTGATATGGAGCACCACAGGGAAAAGCTTAAGGAGGCTGGAAAAGCTCTCAGATTGGCAAAAGCTCAAACAGAGGAAAGAACAGCTCTCAGAGTCAAGGAAGTGGACAAAACCTTTTTCAGATATATCAGTGAAAGAAGGAAGAGCAAAGGAGCACTAGAATAGTAACAAGAAAGGGTCAGATAGTGGAAAAAGACAAGGATAAAGCTGAAGCACTCAATGCATTCTTTTGTTCAGTCTTCACAAATGAGCTAAATGGCAGTGGGTCAACATTAAATATAACAGAGCACCCTAAAGAGGATGCAATCACAAGTCCCTTCACAAGGGAAAGGGTGCTGAAAGAACTGGAGAAATTGAAGAAAGACAAAGCCACAGACTAGACGGAATTCATCCAAGAATATTGAGAGAGCTTAAAGAGGAACTAGTCGCACCATTAGCAGTATTATATAATGAATTTCTAGAAAGCAGTAGGGTGCCACAAGATTGGAAGAGGGCAACAGTGGTGTCCTTGCACAAAAGTGGCAGCAGGGAGGAGGCTGGTAACTACCGCCCGGTCAGCTCGACCTCGGTAGTGAGTAAAATCATGGAGACACTCCTTAAAAAGCAGATAGTAAACTTATTAAGGAGGACAGAAAAACTGAACCCCAAACAACATGGGTTCACTGCAGGCAGATCATGCCAGAGTAACCTGATCGAGTTCTTCGATTGGATGACCAGGACAGTGGGCCAGGGTGGGGCAGTGGTCGTGGCATACCTGGACTTCAGCAAAACTTTGACACCATCCCGCACAGGAGACTAATAAAAAAACTTGAAGACACAAGTGTTGGTCATCAGATAGTAAGCTGGATTGCATAGTGACTGCAAGATAGGACTCAAAAGGTCACTGTAAATGGTGCCATGTCCAAAGAGGGTTATGTGACCAGTGAAGTGCCTCAGTGGTTAGTGCTGGGTCCAGTCCTCTTCAACATATTCATTAGTGACATTGCTGATGGTCTAGAGGGAAAGTCTGCCTGTTCACAGTTGATACAAAACTCTGTAATAGGGTGGTTATTCTAGAGGGAGCCTCTAGTATGATAGGAAATCTTGAAAGACTTAAACAGTGGTCCAAAAACTGGCAAGTGCTAAAAAATGTGAAGTGATGCATCTGGGTAAACAGAACACAGAAATATAGTATATCCTAGACTGGCACACACTAGAGGTGACCAAGACTGAAAGGGACTTAGGCATAATCATATCAGACAACCTTAAAGTAGAGAAACAAAGCTAAAAAGCAGTGCAAAAGGCAAGCAGTATCCTCAGATGCATAGGCAGGGGAATTACGAGCAGGAAACAAGAAGTAATCATCCCACTCTATAGATCTTTGATGAGGCCTCACCTGGAATACTGTGTCCAGTTCTGGAGGACAAGGAGCGCTTGGAGACTATTGGAGAGTGCCTGACCATGGAAAGCTTTAAATCTGCTTTAAAAAAGTATCTTTTGATATGGCTTTCCCAGACCCTGTCCAATTTATAATAGTCTAATTTTAGTAATTTGTTATTATATTTTATGGTTTTACTACATATTTTATAACCTGTAGTACAGATCTTTGATCATTGTTGGAACTGTGCTTGATAAATAAAATTTGACTTGACTTGACTATTCAGAGAACGGCCACAAAGATGGTGCAGGGCCTCCATCACAAGCCTTATGAATCTAGATGCAGAGACTTGAACTTGTACTCCCTGGAACAGAGAAAAGTCAGGGGGGACATGATAGAAACATTCAAATTCATCAAAGATATAAACACAGTTGAGGCAGACAACCTCTTCCAGGCCAACAAAGAGGCACATACTAGATGGCACAACCTATGCCTGAGAGGAGGAAGGCTAAGAAATAATGTCAGGAAGTACTTTTTCATGCAGAGGGTGAACAATCCATGGAACAGCCTTCCCACAGAGGTAGTAGTAGTAGTAGTAAAAAGTTTATTTCTGATATCAGAAACAGGATAAACCCAATTTAGCAACAGCTAATTTACAATGGGGTCCTACTGTACAAAAATATCAGTTTCATTCTAAAATACTATACATACATACATACATACAACAAAATACATACATAAACAGGAAAAAAGGTGGTTGCAGCAAAGACGGTGAATGAATTTAAACACACATGGGACTGACACTACGATAAAAGAAAACAAGCAACCTATTGGGTCAGGATTAGGATTCACTAGCAGACTAGATGGATGACAAGGTTCCCATCTGCCGTCATCTTCTTATGTTCTTATTACAAAAGGGGAGTATTGTCTTAAGTAAAATATTGAACACTGAACTCGATGCAATATGCAGTACATTCTTTGTTGATTACAAAATTTGGGTGTTCCTGAACAGCTAGATTGGCTCTTGTTTGTTGCCTCTACAAAGAAACTTGGCTACATTGATTTTATTACGTGCACTAATCTTTACAGCAACTGACTATTTAGCAGCAAGCACAGATAATTCTGCATGACCTTGTGATTCCACTGGGATAAGTATTTAACAAACAGAAGTGAACATTTTTATGACCATTAAGTGACTGTTGTGTGAAACCCCACAAAATTTCTTCAAACTGTTAACTTACTTATGAGCTTGTAATCGGGACCAGCACTGGGGTGGTGGCACAACTCAGTAGGTATAGACTGTTACAAAAATTTAGTAGGTGCACTCACCCCTTCCAAAACAAATGACACAAACTGCTGCTTTGTAGTGCATAAAGGTATTTATTGCAGCGCCAGCCTCACACTGTGTGCTGCTCCTAACATACATATGGCATAACATCAAGGTGGGAGGCCACTCAGGGCCCAGAGATCACTGTATATTATGGTTCTATATAGGGATGGCTGCGAAATCAAGTCACACATGGGCAATGGTCTTGGACTTCAGGAAAGCAGATTTTATAAAGATGTGTGAATGCCTCATCGATGACCTGGAAGGGGGGATAGCTTTGATAGGTTGGAAGATAAGTGGGCAAAGATAAAAGGGAGCATAGTAAAGGCAACAAACTTGTGCATCAAACAAGTGAGCAAAAGCAAGAGGAAAAAGGACTGCAATGGTTCTCAAAAGAGGTGGCCAAAAAGGCAAATGCTAAAAAGTTAGCATTCAGAAGGTATATGAAGATGTAGAGGGAGGAGGAAAGGGAGGTGTCTCAGTGAAAGCAGTAAGGAGTGCAGAAGCACAAAGTGAAGTAAAAATAATCCAGAAGGTAATAAACAGGGACACAACATGTTTTAGGTATGTACTGTAAGTGAAAAGAGGAAGACCAGTGATGGGATTGTACTGTATGGTTAAAAAAGGAAGACGGTCTGTGCAAAGGGGGACCAGGAAAAGGCAGACAACCTGAACAAATACTTTTGTTCAGTGTTAACAGAGGAAGGAGAAGGGGAGGGGCCACAAAAAAGTAACAGAAGCTTTGGAGGGAGGGAGACAGACACTAGTCCTTTTTTCAAGGTGAGAGTACTGAAGGGATTTGCTAATCTGAAGGTGGACAAAGCAATGAGGCCAGATGTGGTGCATCCAAGGGTATTGAGGGAGCTCAGTGAAATACTGTCTGCTCCTCTGTTGGTTATATTTAACAGCTTACTGCAAACAGGAGTGCTTCCAGAGGACTGGAGAAGGGCAGATGTAGTCCCACTACACAAAAGTTGTAGCAGGGAGGAGGCTGGAAATTATAAGCCAGTCAGCCTGACATCAAGGGTGGAAAGTTCATAGAATCACTACTGAAGGAAAGGATTGTGGAATATCTTGAATCCAGTGGGTTACCTGACCCGAGGCAGCATGGTTTCATGGAGGCAGTCACTTCAAACAAATCTGCTAGAATTATTTCACTAGGTGACAAACGATTTAGATCAAAGTGAAGTGGTGGACATGGCCTACCTAGATTTCAGTAAGAATTTTAACACTGTTCCACACAGAAGATTAGTAAGCAAGCTGTGTAGCTTGAATGTGGGTCCAAAGGTGGTAAACTAGATAAGAAATTGATTAGGGAATAGGTGACAGAGCGTGGTGGTAAACTGAGTTCACTCCAAGGAAGGGAGTGTGACCAGCAATGTACCTCAGGGATCAGTTCTGGGACTGGTCCTCTTTAATGTCTTTATAAGTGACATTGCAGAGGAGATGGAAGGGAAGTTCTGCCTCTTTGCAAATGACACCAAAATCTTCAATAGGGTGGACACTCTGGGGGGGTAGTGGAAAGGACAAGCAGAGACCTGAGAAAACCAGAGGTGTGGTCAAGGGGATGGCAGCTGGGTTTCAATGCAAAAAAGTGCAAAATAATGCACTTGGGGCATAGAAACCCATGGGTGGAGTACAAAATGGGTGGAGTGGTATTGATGACCACCAAGAGGTAAAGAGACCTGAGGACAATCATGTTAGATGGCCTAAGGGTGGCCAAGCAATGCGGCAAGAGAGTATGGAGGGCTAGTGGGATGCTGGGGTGCATGTGGAGAGGTATCACCAGCAGAAACTGGGAGGTGGTGTTGCCCCTGTATAGATTGCTGGTAAGACCCCACTTAGAGTACTGTGCCCAGTTCTGGAGACCACTTCTCTGGAAGGACATAGACAGAGTGGAGGTGGTCCAGAGGAGGGCAACCAAAATGTTTTTGGGTCTGCATCAAAAGTCCTATAAGGAGGGACTAAATGACCTCAATATGTACACCCTGGAAGTGAGGAGGGAGAGGGGGATATGCTAGAGACTTTTAAATACCTCACAGGAGTTAAAAAGGTACATGAGGGTAGTATTTTTTAGAAGAAAAGATGCTCAAGAACAAGAGAACATGTTATTAATTTGGAGGGGGTAGATTCCGAAGATATGTTAGGAAGTACTTCTTCACAGAAAGAGTGATGGATTCCTGGAATGGCTTTCTAGTGCAGGTGGTGGGGTGAAAACAGTGGTGGGATTCAAGAATGTATGGGATAAGCAAAGGGATCATAGTGAAAGGAATGGTGGGGAGAGAGCTGTAGATTAGGCACGGTTACTGGTAACAGAGTAGGTAGGGAGAAATGTGAAGACTGGATGGGCCAAGTGATCCTTATCTACCATCAAATTTAATGTTTCTATGTTTCTATACCTCTAAGTGCTATCTTCTCCAGATTGTAATAGATTGTTAATTTTATGTATAATATTATTCTCTGTTAATTATATTTATAGGTATCTGATTTATCTCTCCATTATGTAAGCATACTGGCAATTAAACATAATGAGAAACTGAAACTAGTAGGGTTAGGAAATCTAAAGAGGAGGGCAAAGGGGAACTTGATAGGATACCCTTATATAAGACTGAATCTACATTACAACTGAAAAATAAGAGAATTGTTGTCACAAGGGTTATTAAGGAAAATTAACCCCTGAAAGCTTTGGCTCCTAGTGTTAAGTAACAAGAAGACAATATAAACCATGAGGAAGACAGAGGCCTCCCTAATGGTAACAAATCAGGAAACTAAATCATATAAAACATTAGGGATTTGAGGATGATAAAATGGAAAAATGTGCCGAAGGTCATGTTAGACCATTAAGCCAAGAAAATGACAATGAAGGAAAACAGTGATGCTAGTCAAGAAGAAAGCCCAAAATATATAAAATTCCAAAGTAAGAAATCAAGGAAGAGTTAGGCTAAAGGTAATCTAATCAGGAAAGTGGCGGAGAAAACAATGGGTTAATGGAAGTAACTGAATTAAACATTTTTTTCAGGGGCAATCATATTTAACAAAATATTTGGAAAACAAAAAGTAGGAAGTATAATAAGAATGTGATCATAGTATTAAATTTTACTGGGACTTCAAGAAATAACTGTTTAACAGATAAATCAGGAAGCCAAGATAATGTTAACCCTGGAAGTCCCAATAAACAAGATTCTATCAAGACTGAACTTTTGATCCCTTTTGACCAGAGGATGATATGAGAGCTCAGTTTTATTCTCCAGTTTTCGACATACCTACGTCTAAAGGATAGCTTTAGAAAAATTATCAAATAAATACTTAGTGCTACAATTCATACCTCAATCTATAATAAATATCCTATGATTCTTTCAAAAGATTTGAATGACCTGTAACATCTAGAGATGCAGCAAAGTAAAATTCTGCCCACAAAGTGGTCGCGAATTGGTCACTTCTCGTTAGTATTCTGCTACGTGGAGTACCCATTTTAAACCCTCACTTCACCACTTTGCATTGTAATTATGGCTTCGTGTTGTGCACTCCACTTTATTCCACTTTAAGGCAGAGTGAGAATTCACAGGCAGCCCACACATATCACAATGCTTACATAGTGTAGGTCACATGCTTCAGGCAGGCAGGCAGGAGGTTATGGGCAAAAACACTCTCCAATGTGGGCTGACTTACACATTTTGCACAGGGTATGACAAATGGCTCAGCTCTGTGAATGGCAGGGGGTGGTGAGTGGATGTGTGATAAAGAGGGGTGCACAGGTGACAAGTCCTCAAATGAAGTTATTTTCCCTGTTTTATGTACAGGGGTTGATGTACCACTTGCACTAGACATACTGAATTGACCACCACCACCACCACTGCTACTCTGACCACCACTTGACATGATTTCTAAATCATAATCTTTCCCTCTTCATGCCTGTAGTAGTCCTCTAGTGTTATTTTATCACTGCTGCAGACATTCCTACTTGGTCATATACTTATGGAAGGGGATTAAATGCTCAGTAAGGTTGATAACAAGGGTGAACACCCCACTTTGGCATTAGCTGCCATCTGGTTCTGGGTCAACAGTGCCGTAAGCCTGTTCTTAAGATGTGTATGCTGGCCTTCCATGCCCAAATGGCTCCCCTTTTTATCTTGACTCACATATGCATGGCAAAGATGGAAGATTGCAACTGACTCATCATTTGTAACTTGGACAAAAAAATCCCAAACAAGGGATTGTGATCCCCTACTTTTAACATGTCACTGATGCTGCTTATTGGACTCCGTTTTTTTAACCCCTGAAATGGGGGGTGTGCTACATGATTTTTCAGGCTAGACACACTTGGATTCCAACTGACCACCATGACTATCTATGATTATTACTGGATCATCATCATTATCATCAATAGGAACCACCAAATCACTAATTTTTTGAGGAGGGGGGATTTAATGTCAGCAAACCCAGACACAGCCACCTTGACTTTCTTTTTCTCTGGTTCCCAACAGGGGTCACTGCCATCATTATCATATTCATCAACATCATCTGCATCCACATTTTCAGCTTGGATGCTGTCATGTGGAGAACATGTTCCAACCTCATCATCATCATCATCACTCCATATTTTTGTGCCACACTTTGAATCATTGGATGGCAAAGGCATAACCTCAACAGCGCTGGAAGAAATGTGACATTGTGAGTTATCATTGCCAAGATCAGAATCATGTTCAACTACCATGGGGATGTTAATGGGGAGTGTAACATCATCTACATTGTCAGTCACAGCTTTAGACTCAACTATATTGTTTGAAATGGTTAACAGGTCAGAAGTGGAACTTGAGGCAGCAATAATCATCCCAGCAGAAACTGCACTAACACCACCAGCTGGGACATCATCTCCTTCAACTATGAGAGAAGCTACAGATTGCGCTGTAAAAAACATTGATGGAGCAATCCCTTTACTGACATCAGCTATGCACTTCTGCTTTCTACCATGCCGATGGACAATCTTGCCACTGGCAGCAGTGCCATGGCCAGAAACAGCTTTGCTTGCACATCTCTTTGCAGGCATTTTGGGGGATCACCAAGAAAATTCTAGACAAATTTAGATTTCTGAACTTTCAGTTTGGGCTGGTGGTTGTGAAGCCAAAAAAACCAACTGTGACTTGTAGATGGAGATTGGGTACTAAAAAGATGCAAAAGCACAGGCAGATTACGATTGCACTGTGCAATGAAGAAGAGATGCAGATGCAAAGTCACAACATCTTACCCAGTGCTCACAAGTCACAATCCAATCTGGAAAAGAATGCCTTTTGCCGGGTGGGGTGGGGGTGGGGTGGATGGGTGCAGTGCACTGCAGTAACAGTCCAAAACCAGGATACCACAAAGCAGTACAAAATCATGCAGTTGCAGTGGATAACAGGTCCACACTGCTACACTTACTCTGTGGCACGATAAAATGTGTGATTTGATGGCACGCATCACACACACACTCATACACACACTGCAAGTAATGTGTAGCAAATTGAAAACTTCAGTAATATAACCAAATATTTTAAACAAACTGAAGTTATGCACTGCTGCACCACAACAATCAGAAAAAAAGTCAAGAATTACTGAAAATATTACTGTGTGTACATTAACACAGTTATACAAGAAAAATATAACCAAAACAGAAAGACTGCCTTTTTCTCCTAGTTTTAACCATCCTCCGCCACAGATATGCCCCTCCTCAAAGCACACTTCAAGTGTCTGACAGTACACTGACTAAATGTTCTAAATTAACATTCAAAATCCACACACAAACAATAAACACTCGATGATATGAGCACAGGAGGGTTTTCTACAATTGATGTACTAAATATTGAGCAAAAAAAATGGCTCAAAAAGGCTTTTTTAACAGCTTTTAGAGGATTTGAATCGCAGAGCTCCTAGAGGAAACTGTCTTCATCTACCACTACACACACACTACACAGAACTGAGGCTGTGCAGAAGAATCTAGTGCCCATATGACCTGCAATCCCATGAATCACTGCAAAATTCTCCTTGAGCTCAATAACAAGGCAAAGTGATACGAAGTACATTCATTTATATACACTTTGCATTAAAATTGGTGCTGAAGTGGTTGGGGGAAGGTGGAGTAACATGAAGTCATTGTTATCAATGGACTTCACATTCCTCATTATGAAGTGAAGTGCTCCATTTCGCTTGTGGATTATTTCATGGATTATGCATTATTCCATGAATTGCTTCACAGAGGGAATTTTCGCCACTTCGCCCAAGTCTAGTAACATCTACATATGGCAAAAATATTAATCATGTAATATTTACAAATGTTCAAAAATTAATTGGACACCATTAGTAGTGAGCTGCAATAGAAAAGGGGCCTGAGTTGCTCTGAGCACAATCAGGTGTAAGCATGAGTAACAGTATTAAGAGTAAAAAGGATGCAAATGTCCGGTAATAACTTTTTAAACTTCCAGTGCAATAGCAAAAATGTCCAAATCCTTGTAAATGAAACAAAAAGAAGGGGAAACAGTGCTAAAAATGTTGGTTCCCAACAAGCTTAGGCTGATATTAATACTATAGTCAATAGTGAAATAAGCTATGATAAAGAAATGGTACACTCACAGATACTGAGCAATAATATCTCAAAATGCATACAAAACAAAGGTGACAGCATTGCCCTGAATGTGGATAGTGTGCAAACATTAGTGTACACAAGAGTTCAAAGTACAGGATTCCAAACAGTGCCAATGTCTCAGAGATCAGTAGCAGAATCAGATCAAAATATAAACAAGCATTTGTCAATGCTGCACATTCACAATTATATTGCTGTTGTACCTGCTCCTGCTTGTACACAGTTTTACTATATATTTACCCAGGAAAGAGAAGATGAGATGCAATACCTCATGTTCGGTAGTGTCCTGCTTTTACACATTGTTAGATTGTAATTACCCAGGATAGAGTGGCTGAAAGACAATATCTAATTGTCTGTGGGCTCCCACATTTTGTCTTCAAATTTCCAACAATCTTTTTATGACCTGATGTTATGATGAAGACAGATGGAATTTGTAATATCCTATCCAACAGGTGTTTTCACTGTGTGACTGTGAAAACAAGTTTCAGAGGGGATTTGAAAAATGACACCTGCCATGTTCAGGGGTTAGGTAACACAAGCGGTATATTGAACATTAGGGGCCAAAATATGCAAAAATAAAGTGGTGAGTAAATGTAGGAACATTTGTTTTCCCACATTTTTACCCCAAATTTACAATACAGTCTTTTTGTGACTACTCTTTCTGAACATGACAGGTGTCATTTATGAAACAGGGGTTGAGATGTCATTTTGCACCACAAGTGTGAAAACATATTTTGGCTAGGGTTTGAGAAACAACAGCTGTCACATTCATGAGATGGTGTGAAAAAAAATGACTATGTTGCAAATCTGGGGTCAAAATACTTAAAATTGCTGAGGGTATGAGCATGTGTTGAAAAATTTCAATGTACACTCATAACTTTGTTGTTTTTTAATATTTTACCCCACATGTTCAATGGTATCCAGTGAGGATAGCGAATGAATAATGGTGACTCATATTCAGTGCTTTCCCCTATGGGCTGACCTGAAAGTGTAGTGATCCTACATGAAAGCAAGCATAGGAAAGGGTAACCAGAAGGGGGGATAGTGAGGGGAAGGGAAGGGACAGGAAAAGGGTTTTAGGGGACTGGTGTGACTGCTGCCACCAAGCTAGCCATGTGGTGTGGTGGTGTGGGAGGCTAGCGCTGGTGCAACAGGTACTGGGTTCAAGGCTGGGAATGGGAGTGTGTAAATGTTGCTGCTGCCAGTGGCTGCGGGACTTAAATTTTTGCAGAATTTGGATTTTACCCCCTCCCTGACATGCACCCCCCCTGGATTTGAGAATCTGAATTCAGGGGGTGGAGGGGGCAAATCCTCCCTATGAGGGGGAGCAGGGGGCACAACCCCTCCCGCAAAAACTCTTTTTTGTTTTACGGATGTCGGGTAGCCTGGGAGTGTATATCGCAGATTTGCTTTTTGCCAAAATACACTCACCATAATGGTGATCGCTGTTTTGTGATTGCTATTATGATGCGGAACCCTGTTCAACATATGCTTCTCATGACCCCACATAGCTGTCTTATAATTCCACCTTATGAACAAAGGCAGAGAAAATGTTCAAATCCTGTCCAAAAGGTGACTGTGCACCACAAGTGTAAAAAACACATTTTGGACAAGATTTGAAAAATGAAAATGTATTGCTCTCCTACTCAAGGTAGGGTATTTTTAAGGGCAGTAAAATATCAGAGAAGTTGGATAAAGAATGCTACTGTTTCAATACAGTAAACTACCTGATCCATGTTCATCCATTGTACTGGTATGTTATTATATCTAATTTAAACTGTTATGTCATCATGCCAGAATGCTTTTTATTGCATGTGTTTAATGTACTTTTTAATGTAACACAGTATTTCTGCAGATATTTGCAATGTCTATTTACAATCAATAAATTAATCTGAACTTTAATTTTGGTGTAGCTCAGTTTGCCTCCCACAGGAGGAGGGCCAGGTATGGCCACCTTCTGGGTGGCAGTTTCCAGCCAGAGGGATAGAGTGCTCTAGGTGTGTAAATCAGAAGCAACTGACAGACCAGGAAACGTTATAAAATTCACAGGTAGCATTTTATTATTATTAATAACAATAAAATAGAAAAAATTAAATTGCACAGCATAGCTCACTATAAAGGAAGTGCAAACAAAAAAATCATCCAAGTCAACCTGGAAAAATATTGTTCTGACTATATACGATGTTTTTACATGGCAGTTTAATCTCTGCATCTCTGTAGTTGTAAGTTACATCTCCTGTTTTTCACGAAAATGTATCAAAACTTTGTCATCTTTCTTCCTGAAGCCAGCCTAAAGAGCATATGTAGTCTTAACAGGTGAAACAAAATAATACATTTTGTCCCAGAGCGGGTTTCCTGTTGACAGTTATGATGTAAACAAGCTTGTGGGGGTCAAAATGCATCTCAAGATCAACCCCCCTGTATTCCAGATTGTTATCTTTTTTAATAAAGTCAAATAGCATTCTGCAGTCATGTCAACAATATAATTATATACATATGCAAACCAAAGGATCCCAGTATCACATAAAGATTTACATATATAATTTAACTACAGAGAAGGAAGGGGGAAGTTAGAATAAATTAAAACAGCAAGTGAAGGAAAGGAGATAGTAGGGGGGAAATGTGGGACCATAGCAGTGGCCAATTACTAGATGCTGCAAGAAAATTTGATTGCACAATCAGACAAGCAAGAGACAAACAAGTGGTAGAAAAGGAGTGGACAGAATAGATCCGTGCATTTAACTCTCTCTGCATAACAAATGGAACAGGCTCTTACCCAACCCTGTCACATACATTCCTCTTTAAGAGGGAACGTTAAAAAAGAAAGCAGGTTCCTAAAACATTCTTTTATTCCTCTTTTAACACCACCTTATAACATTTACAGAAATTTGCATATGCAGGATCCCTTTTTCATTGCACCTTTTACAGCAAACACCTCAGTTAAGCACACACATTTTTCATCTTTCTGAATTCTCTATTACTGAACCATATCTTAACAGAACATCATCACTGACATTGTCTTTTCCAGATTTGTGCATCACTTTTAATTTAAATGGCTGTAGCGTCAAATACCACCTTGAGATTGTGGGATTGTTTTCATTCATTTGATTATGCCAACAGAGAGGACTGTGATTTATTATAAGTACAAAGTCAGCTCCTAGCAGATAAAACCTAAGGGATTCCATTGCCCATTTCACAGCAAGGCATTCTTTTTCAATAGTGGAGTTTTTTTCTCTCTGTTCTGCAGTTTTCTACTGATATACAGAATAGGGTTTTCCTTTTCATCTATATCCTGACTCAGGACTACACCTAGGCCTACCTCTGATGCATCTGTCTGTTAACAGAAATTGTTTCTCAAAGTCTGGATACCTTAAAACAGGGGATGAAAAGAACACAGCCTTGAGAGTTCATGAAACCCCATCACATTCTGGGGACCATTTCACATTATTTGGGAACTGTTTTTCCTGTGAAGGGAGTAACTAACTAGGCAAAGTTAGGAATACAAAATTACACATGCCCCCACAATGTAAAGCATCATGGGCTGCATATGCAAATCACCAAAGTTAGGAATAATCGCTAGTAGTAACCAGCCAGACCTAAAAATGACCTGACATGTTTCTTTGTTTTAGGGACAGGATTGTAAGTTACAGCTTCTATCTTGGATATCTCTGGCTTTCCATTTCCATTTCCTGAAATATAACCCAAATATCTGGTTTCCTGCACTCCCAATGTGCATTTGGTAGTATTAATGGTCAGACCTGCATTTTTGATATATTGGATAACTGCTTGCAGATGTTCCAGGTGGCTTTTCCTGTCTGGACTGTACACCACAACATCATCCAGGTAAAGCAGTACAATAACCAGTGTGAGGAGCTAGAATTTTGTCCATGTACTGGTGGAATATAGTGGGTGCACCTGTAAACCAAATGGCATGCTGGTAAACTGATAGAATCCAAGTGGAGTGGAAAATGCAGTTTTCATTCTGGATTCTATAGCTAGGGGAATTTGCCAGTAACCCTTGGTAAGATCAAGGGTACTAATGTATTTGGCACTTCCCAATCTGTCCACCAAATCATCTGCCCTGGACCTAGGATATCTGTCAAATATGGACTCTTAATCAAGACAGATTCTCACACCACCTTGTTTTTTTTAATTACAACCACAGCTGGTGATGAGCACTTCTCACTTCTTCAATAATACCAAACTCTTTTATTGTTTATATTTATTTAACCACATCTGCTCTTATAATCTGTATGTTTTTTGTCTGATAGGGTGAGCATTCTTTGTCACTATTAAATGCTCAACCTCTATTACTCGGCCTTGCACTGAGGAAAAAGTACTTTCAATGTCTTTCCCAAGTTATGAGTTTCTGCAGTTTGTTCAGTAGGAAAGGAACCATTTGCCTTTACAGCATCAGAAGTTGCAGTTTGATCCAGTTTGTCATAACCTATATCAATATCTTCTTTAGCAGTTTTTGGTAATACTAGCAAAGCAAACTTTGGTGTGTTTTCAACCCATTTCTTCAGGAGGTTAGCATGGGATATCTTGGTAGTTTTTTTTTCCCTATCAGGAGTTTTGATCTCATAGTTAATTGTAGCAGTGTATCTCATCTCTTTATAAGGCCCTTTCCACTTCATTAACATTTTGGTTTCTGTAGTGGGTAACAATAACAAGACCTTTTCACCTGGATCAAACACTTTCTGTTTTACCCCATGGTCATCTTATACCTTCTGCTGTTTCTGGGCTTCTTCCTGATTACTGTAGGCAACTTCCATGTATTGTGCCAGTTTCTTGCTCAATGCACACATATATGATATAATAGATTCTTTCTGAGTGAGATTATCTTCCCATGTTTCTTTTAGTACACCAGCTGGTCCTCCAGGTTGTCTACCATACAACATTTTTAAGGGTGAAAACCTGTTGATGCTTGTGGCACTTCTCTGTAAGAAAAAGCAAGTAAGGTAAGTACTGGTTGAAGTCTTTCACTTCACCTTTCACAAACCTTTTTAACATTCATTTTAGGGTTTGATTAAAATGCTCAGCAAGACCATCTGTCTGAGGATGATAAGGGAAAAGGGAAAAGGGGAAATTGTTTAACCAGGAAAGGCACACTGAGCCAGATCTTGTTTCCAGGTGTGACCTGGGAACACAAGGAAGTCAAGTGACTTGCTCAGGGTCACACAGTATGCAAGTGGGGGCTGATGAGGTTCAAACCTAGGTCTCCAGGTTTGCAGCTCAGTGCCCTTAACCAGTGCACTATACTGCCTCCCAAGGGAAGGTTCTAATGGCAGTGATACCTAATAGCCAGTACAGCTCCTTCAGCAATGCAACACTAAAATTACTATCCTACCCACTAATAATCTCTTTAGGTATGCACACTCTGCTGAAAATGTTGGCAAGCTCAGCTGCCATGTTTGGGGCTGTGACAGTAGGCATTAGAATTTCCTCTTGGTATTGAGAAGCATAGTCACACTCTGCGAAAATGGGTCAGTTGCCCTTTTTACTGTTGTTTATGGGGCCAGCCATATCTACTGCAATTCTGTCAAAAGGCACATCTGTCAAGGGTAGAGTCATTAGGGTCACCTTGTCTTTTCTAGTCACTGGGGCTACTTTCTGACATTCAGCACAAGAACTGCAATAGGTAGCAACATCCTCATGAATCTAAGGCCAGTAAGTAAGCAATAATACATGACAGGGTGGGTGATATTATGCTATACTGGACTTTCCCAGTGGCATAATGAGGCCCAATACCACAGGTGGAGGGCCTTATAGATCTGGAAGGTCCAGTATAGCACAATACCACCCATCCTGAAGGGTATTATTGCACTTAGAAAATGGATATTTGTTGCTATATTAACAAATAAATAAATAAAAAGACAATAAAAAAGGTTGATTGAGAAAAAAGATGAAAGCATTTATTTGTAAAGTAGCTCCTCTAGTGATACAGTTGCAAGTAGGGTGCCTATTTTTTCCCCTGTTTTGCTTTTTTCTTGCCCTACCAACAGTAAAATTTGCTGAGAAGTGTTCTATTTCCAAGTTTGTGTTTGACGCCAGTTGCAGAAGAGCGGCAGCTATTTGGGAGTGTTTTTGGCAAAAGGCTGCACTTTGTAACTCACTTGAGGAGTGTAAGGGGACATCCAGCTTTGTTGGGGCATTGCCAAGGAGATGAAGAGAGAGAGAGACCAGGAAGTCTTCAAGAGGGACAGGTGAAACACACTAAAAGTGGCAAACTGATCACTGCTATTTAATTTTATAGAGCCTGGACAGATTTAATGATCTTTTAAGGGCACCAGAAACATTATTTTAACCTGTTGGTGGCTTTCGTTGTAGTGAGAAAACTGTACACCAGATGAATGCTGCTTCCAGTTCCCCCACTATAAGTTCCCCTTCCTAGTAAGCATCAGAAAGCTCAGCATCAGCGTGCACAGCAAAGGCAGAACAGCAAAGGCCACTGATTGTGTCTGTCGGTGTCTGCCGGGATAGCCGGTATAGCGGCCACAGCAGTAGTAAGTACAGAGCAGTAAAAATATTGATATTGATTGTAATTAACCTGTTATTGTATCCTTTACTGGGTCAGTATGTCTATATTGACTGTTGATTGTGAAATGACATGTATGTATTTTGTTATGTTTATAGATGTATGTAATTAATTCTGGGTCACCCTTGAAAAAGAGACTGTTTCTGTCTCAGTGGGCCTACCCGGTCAACTAAATTTAAATAAATAAAAATAATAATAATAATAAAATGAGAGGCTTTGGGGAAATGGACTCTAATGTAGTGATGTTACAAAATGGTACTTTGGCTATTAAATGTATTATATGTAACAAACTCAATACAGAAGACACAAATGAAGTTTTGATTTATACCTGTGCAGAATATATGTTAATCAGGGAGTTACAAATATTGAATAATGGATAGGGAACTGTGCACAACAAGGCTGTGTTTCCATCGAGGGGGTTGATGACATCATAGACCTCAAGAGCGAAGCTCGAGAGGTCCTGATGTCATCAACCACCAGATAAACACGACTGATTACTGCACAATTCCCTATCTAATATTTTATATAGTATATGGTTCCCCCCATAAATTCACAAAGTTGAGGTATAATTTCATACCTTGTGTATACCTTCAGTCACACTGCGCATCTACCCGGTCTGCGTTGCCGCGCCACTCTGCTGCCGACCTGAGTATCTCCATTCTCACCATTATCCCGCTGTGCTGCCGACCACAAACATGAACCAAGGTAGTGTTGTTACAAACACTAAAAAGGACAAACTGAATGTTTGGAAACACGGAGCCAATTATGGCAGAGTCCATGTCCAAAGAATCTTTTACCTGCTCTCCCAGCTGCTCGCTAAGTGGCGCCGCCATGTTGACTCATATTTTTTTTTAAAGTGCGATGTTTCAGTCAATCAGGAAACAGTTCAAGGGTAAAAAGTTGTTGTACTATCGAGTTGATGTCAGAATGATAGTACAACAACTTTTTTGACCTTTGAACTGTACTACAACAAGATTTCAGCAATTGCTGAAATCCATTCTCAATAGAGGCTAACCATATACTATAGTAGAATATTGCACTTAGAAATGAAGTTAATCACACATGGACAGCAAGAGTTTATTAAAGTAGATGACACCCAAATTACAGAAGAAGAGGCAAGAGGTTCAGGCTATAAGCAAATCTAATGAGGAAACCATTAGTATATGTACATCAAGCATAGAAAGCAATAGGAAACACAGAAAAAGAACAAGAGATAATGACGATGATGATTCCTGGATGGTTGAAACTGGAAAATGTTAAAAGGGGCATAGAGCAATGGCATGGCACACTGTCCTTCAAAACAGTTATTCACCTCTAATTGATCTAGATGAGAAGAATTGGGATAGTTTAGAGTTAAATAGGGAGCTAGTCACTGCTGAAAACACAGTGGACATCGGTGTACAGAAGTGCAGGGAAATATTCAGTTCATCTAGGCAGAACATAGAAAATGGGGATGCTGCAAATGTACAAGCAGCAGGAGGAGAGACATATACCGGGGCACAACAGTCTGAATTGTCAGATGATGAGCCCCTTGCTATGGGTCCTGCAGTTCTACAAAATGAAGACAGTGGAATTAGATCCTTGGACAATGATCATGAACCAGGGACAGTGAGCACTCCTAATATTTAGATGGAGTACTGGGAGAGTATCTGGTCGACATGGAGCAAACAGAAAATATGTTTCAACAGGTCTATATTTTGGGGGATTCCATACTTAAATATACAGACAGGTAAACTTCAAAAGGCAATAAAGAAAGGGTTACTACTAGTTATTTTCCAGGTGCTAAAATAGGTGATATTACACCGATGTTGTCAGATATATTCAAAGAAGTGAACAAGTCTTCTGCATTAATTTTACATTTGGGTACAAACAACATTCCCTACCAGAGTGTACCTGATATAATAGAGGAATTTAAGGCCATTAAAAATGAAACACATAGATGGAATTATAAACTGTTTTTGTCAGAAATCTTACCAGTCCCAAGGGCAAATGAAAACAGAACAACTACAATTAAATCTATTAACAATTGGTTGAGGCTTTGGGCATTGCATGAAGGAGTGGGATGTGCTGCACACTGGGAAGACTTTGTAAATAAAGACCAATGTAAGCAATAATACCCGACAGGGTGGGCGGTATTGTGCTATACCGGACCGCCCAGGGGCGTAATGAGGCCCGGCGCGCGGGCGAATATCTGCCTGCTGGAAGATGTATAGCACAATTCCCACTGTCAGTAATATACGCTTAAAAATGGGCATCAGCTTAGATTTTTTCCAGTAGTTAACAGATAGGTACAACATTGAAAATATTACCTTAAATACAAAAAAAAAGTTTAATGGTAAAATAGTCCCTGGTTAACACAGTTGCCTTCTCTGCCTAGTACAGTTGCCAGTAGAGGATGCTGCTACAGGAGCTAGCACTTTGGGAAATGTCTTTGAGGAATTTCCTATGGTTGCAGTATTTTGCAGTTTATTTTTGTTTCCTCTGTGGTACTTCTATTCAGTTCTCGCCCCTCACATTTAGTTTAAAGTAAGGTGTTAGCACCAATATTGGTTTTTAGTGTGTGCGTCTCATCTCCCTGGGCTATCTCCCCTCTCCACCAACAGCTGCCCTTGTCAACTGATGCAGGTTTCAACGGTTTACGTTGACGCCAGCGATCCTGCTTGCCCTTGCGATCCATCCTGCCCTCATGCCGAAAGAAGAGACTGATGTTCCCTGACTGAAACTGGGAGATCAGGTAGAAATAAAGTGACTTTTAACTCTCACTCATCTTAAGTAACTGATCACAGTAGTGTGAGGCCAGGAAGCGGCGACCCGGGAGGGCGGGTGGAGGAAGTCGTGTGTCAGAGCAGCAGACTATGATTTTGAATTGTGGGGTTGATTCTGTGTTCACCGACAGGGCAGACTGAGACAGTGGTGGCAGACAAGTAAAAAAGAGTGAGACCGTTTTAAACCGGAAAAGAGGTGATCACGGTAGTGTGGGGCCAGGAGCCAGCGAGCGGGACGGCGGGTGGAGGAAGTCATGTATGATTTTTCAGTTGTGGGGCTGATTCTATGTTCATCGACAGGGCAGATTGAGAGATCAGTGGCAGACACATAGAAAAAAAAAAAGAGACTGTTTTAAATCCGGAAAAGAGGTACACATTTTTTTTAAGCGGGCTGTTATCTAACAAGTCAGTGTGTGTGTGGGGGTGGGGGTGGGTGGGGCTCACACTGTCTTGCTAAGTGATGGAAAAAAAAATGACAGCCATTTGAAATTATGTGCCCAATGCTTCAGCCAATGATGAAGCAGGCTAGGCACAAGAATATTTAGCTGGCCATGAGGCAGGTTTGGGCTGGGGCTTTTTATTTGGTGGGCATCTATTGTCTGATAGATGCCCACCTAAATAACTGTCTCAGCCAATCAGAAGAGAGAATGGTCTTTGCCCATTTTCTAAATTATAGTAGGGACGGCTTGCACTTAAATAAACTGGGCAGTAGGAAACTTCGTGTTAGATTAAAACATGTGGTGAATAACTGTTTAAACTAAAAAATAGGGGGAGACTTGGGATTGATGGGAATCTATTAAAGGGGTCCATGAAAAAATCTAAGGGTATCCTGGAGCAGAATATTTGAAAAGGAGAATTGAAAATTTGGGCTTTGAATGCTCACAGTTTGAATTGTCTGATGAAAGCAGAATTGGACATATTATTAGGTAAGGGAAATATTGATGCCTGTATGGTATCAGAGACTTGGTGTGACAGCAATGTTAATTGGAATAAAAATATTGAGGGATATAGGTTATATACAAAGGATAAACAGAATAAGAATGGTGGTAGTGTTGCAGTTTACATTAGAGATACATTTCAGAGTTATTTAGTAAATACAACAAATCCGGATATTGAATCTCTATGGGTGGCAGTCAAAACCAAAGATGCAAAACAACTACACCTAGGTATTGTTTATAGGGCTCCAAATTCAAGCACAATAATATCAGATGCAATTAACCAACAGTTAATAGAGATGTCTGAAAAGGGTGACGTGTTAATTATGGGTGATTTTAACTACCCAAATATAAATTGGATGAGTATTACGGCTCATGGTGGGATGGAGAGTCTTTTTTTGGATACTTTGTCCATAGCTGGGTTACAACAAATGATCCTTAAACCAACAAGAGGAAATAATATCTTAGATTTGCTAATAACTAACACTAAGGATAGAGTGGGTAACAATACTCTAACAGATAATTTGGGGGGAAGTGATAATAAATTAGTAGCATGTATATATAAACAAGAAATAGATAAAATTATGGGAAAGACAGTTATAAAGAATTATAATAGAGCTAATTTTAATAAAAGCAGTAATGAGCTTAAAGCATAGACATGGGAATATGACTTTTAGAACAAAGACACCTTAGAAAGATAGCATAGATTCAAAAATAAACTTAGGGAGGTAGAAAACAAATATGTACCAAATAAAAAAGTATATAGTAAAAGAGTGAAACTGTCTCCATGATATACCAGTAGGGTTTTAAGACAGATTAGTAAGAAAAGAAATGCCTATAGGCAAATGACAAGATATCAAACTTCTGTAGCAGTTGATACTTATAAATAAGAAGCAAAAACAATTTAAAAAAATCATCAGACAAGAAAGATTAAAAATTAAATTTAATATTGCACATAGGAAAAATGAGGGGAAGAGTTTTTTTGCATATATTAATAGTCACAATAAAGCAAGTACAAATGTAGGCCCATTAACACATAAGGGGGAGGTTTTGACAGATCCTATATATATGGCCAATAGATTTAACTATTTGTTTGTTCTGTTTTCTCTGTTAAAAAGCTCAGTCAGATGATCAAGAATAATAGCAATAGAAAAGTTCTTGATTTGGAGGTTAGTCAGAAGGAAGTTTTGGAGATGGTAAATAAAATAAAAACAAATTAGGCAGCAGGGCCTGACTTAATTCATCCAAGATTATTAAAAGAAATAATTAAAATTATTGTAGAACCCTTAACCAGGGGTTGACCTTAACTGTTTTTTGCACTAGCCAGCAGGAAAAGTCAGTCTAAAATTGCACTAGCCCACAGTGGTTTGCACTAATCCGCTCTCCGGTCACCGCGGGTATTTACCAGACAATGATTAAGGACAAAAGCAGTGCAGTTAAAACATTTATTTACATTTCTATAATGAAATAGGACACAAACAAACAATTGTTTTCAAAACATTAGTGAATCATCATAATTTTATAAGTAAGGCAACTTAAGAAATACAAACAATCCGTTCCCCCCACAACTGTCCCAACAATGTCCCTTTCAAGAACTGCAACATGATGATGATGCATCTGGCAAGTCTGGCTGATCCTCGAGCTCACTAATGTCACTAATATTACTGTCACAGTCACTTTGTGAATCTGTTATATCCTCATCCTGATTTCGAGGCTCAGAACTACCAGTCTATGGCTGCCTTCTCCTTTCTACCCCAGTGTCCCACAGGCCAATTGCTACTTGGGGATTGAACTTATCAATATCAGGAGAGTTCATTTGTACAACCATGAGGTCAGTCACTGTGTCAGACTGAAGCTTGGAATGTAGACTGGACTTCGTGAGCTTCAGTTTGCTGAAACCTCGCTCTGTTTCAGCCAAACCTGCAGGCAGTGGCAAGAGAAGATCCATAAGAGCCAGGATGTTGGAGTACTTCTGATGGTAAGCAGCATTCACCTTCTCCCATGTCAGACTGTGAGTCTGTTTAAACCTGGAAAATAAAAGAAAGGCATACAATGAGAAGAAGCATACCAAAACACTCTAACAGCTTATACACAGAGTTAATTAAAACATGCTTCTTCCATGACAGGGTTCTTCTCTGACATATGGCATCAAGTTCTTTAAATACATTTGAGACTCATGAATCGACAAAGTAACTCTTTGCACATAACATATCTGTCATATAGTTCAGATTTCAACATAGTCCATTCTGTTTCAACCATGTCAGTTTTCACAGCAGCAGCTTCCCAGGACTGGTTCACAGTGCTCTGCAAGCAAGACCACTTCCTTGTCTCCAAATTCTGAAAGAAACACAAAACTAAAAAATTAGAAAAAAAAGTTTTATTGAAGGTCCCATCCACAGCACAATTCTCTGCTGCCCACACAAATTCTGTTCTACCTACCTTGTTGGCTCTCCTTGTCTGGACATAGTGCAAAGCTAGCAACTGTAGCTGGATGCAGAAGCTGTGGGTTTGCATCCACAAAGTGATCCTGCAGGCTTTCCTCCAAGCTTTTGAGGACCTTCTTATGGACAGAAGTGATGTCTGAATTCCCTACCAGTTTCTACCATGCAGCTCTGTGACACCCTCCACTTGGTGTTCTTTTAGTCCAGACCTTCATAAAAAGAAAAATATATAAATACATAAATTTACAGGCTAGATCACTGCAGTAGTTTCTCTGGCTCATCATAAGGTAACTCACCTCGTGTTATAGGATTTTAAAGTTTCCGGGGTTGACTGCATAGTCACAAAAACATCAGCTACTGTTGCATCCCTCTGCTGTGCCACATGAGATAGAACGGAGAGAACACCGATGACATCTAACATGAAATGTGCGAATTTCATTAAATCTGCCTGCCAACGGATCTTCAGTATTCCTGCAGCTTCATTCATCCGCTCCGGATTTACACCTTGACATTGCTGCATCTGTAACACAAAACAAAAACATTAAAAATGCACAATAGAAATGCACAACAATAAATAACATAAAAAAAACCAACATGTTTTATACCATGTAAAGACTACCTCACCTGGGTCATGTGCAGAACGACAGCAGGACATCCCTTCAGCAGGCTCTGCAGAGCTGTTTTCAGGTGAGGAAGCCATCGTGTACTCCCAACTTGTGTAGGAACTAGAGGATGCATCTGTAGCTTTTCATATGCGTCTTTGAATTTGCTCCTATTTAGGGGGGAGTTGTGATAGAAGCAGTACATGTGAAGCAACAGACTGCTTAATCTATTATAAATGGTGATGTTTTTCAAAGCTCCCTAGTAAGCCAACTCAAGGTGATGGGCGAAGCAGTGTATAGACTGCACACAAGGTTGCATCCATTTCAGGAGGGAAACTACCCCATTGGTCTTGCTGACCATCGCAGCTGCACCATCACTGCCGAAACCCACCAGTTTTCTTGTCCACTCCTCAGTTGTAATGTTAAGCTTTGTTTCCAGAACTTTTTGAATGGCTCCTTTTATTGACTGGGCATCTGCTTTTGCAACGGTCTGCAGCCCAACCAGCTGGTTATGCACTTTGCCTTCCGGTGGCAAAACACACATAGTCAATTTCAGCCTCTGTAACAGAGGAGTCAGTGGTACCATCGCTGATGAGGGAAAAGAACTTTGCACAGTTCATCTTTTCTCTCAGGGAGATATGTTCCTCCTCTGCTATGTAGTGTATAAAACATTGTGCATACTTGTCGTTCCAGTACATCAGGCCAATGTCTAATCCTTTCATCTCATCTAGACTACACATCCATGCAAAGTCTCTGAAGGGACAGCCTTTCTTAGCAACGGCATGAGAAGTCTGAAATAGTTTTTCCAGCCGATTGAGAGTTGCCTGGTTCATGGTCTTGAGCATTTGCTCTGCAGTACTCTTACCTGGGACAGTGGAGCTGGCACTCTCTTTCTTTTTCTGCCCTAATGTGACATTCATTACTGCCATGAAAAGAAACTGATTCAAGTTGGAAGTTGTAAGTCCTGTGGCAAAAATAATTTTTATTTCCTGCCTTACCCGACTGCAGGTTATCATACTTCTGACACAAATAACAGCACATCACATCTTTACTGGCATCGTATCTAAGCCATTCATATTTCTCTAGCCAGGCTGTCTGTTACCGACGACTTCTTTTACTTCGCTCATATTCACGATACCTAATTTTTTTTTCTTCTTCGGTGCGCTTTCTTTTACTATCAGCCAGATTGCTCACATCCTTAAGGTATTTCCACATTTTACAAATTCTTATGTGACGTAGAGCCCGGGTAATAAAATGTGTTTGTCTGAAGTGTCTGTGCCTGTCTTTTTTTGATTGTCTCCCACCACAGGCCCCATCCCAACACCACTCGCTTACACTTCAGTGCTTGTTCTATGAAGTTAAAAAAACTAAACAAAACAAAAACATATATATCAAAAATAAAAAGCAACTATTACTAGCTTGTTCTATGAAGTTAAAAATATGTATCAAAATAAGAATAACTACTGCTGGCTTGTTCATAATTTAGTATGCAATTTGACTAGCACGCAAATATAATAGCAGGAGCATTTTTTAAGCCAAGAGGATTTTTCACTGTACAAAAACACAAACGAGTGTAGCTAGCTACTGTCACATTTTTATGCTGCTTGCACTCATGTGCAAGAAACATAGTGCCATCATTCGAGTTTTCAGAGGTGTGGCACCTGTCTTCCAATGCAGTCAATGTGTTTGCAGGTGCAGCCCCAGTTCCCCAATCACTGCTGCAGCTGTCTATGACAGCAGTTGAAAATGCAGTGGTCATACAGTTGAAAGGGAGAGCTCTGCTTCAGTGAGCAGAGCTCCCCCCTCCACACACACACACACACACATACTCGCACGCATGCATACTGCATGCTCATGCGCCTTCCCCTTCCCCCCATACTGTACGGCCGATGGGAGTGCCCAATCCCCCGTTGGCTGCCCGCCCTCCCAAAGCATCCAGGTGCCATGCTGGGAGCCCATCCCAGCATGGTAAAATGTTTTATGGCCGATGGGGGTGCCCAATCCCCCATCAGCTGCACACCCCACCAAAGCATCCAGGTGCCATGCTGGAAGCCCACCCCAGTGTGGCAAAATGATGTTATGGCCGACGGGGGTGCCCAATCCGCCGTCAGCTCCAGCCCCCAACAGCCTTCCAGCTGCCATGCTGGGATCACCCCAGCGTGGCAAATGTCCCTCATAGTCTTGGTCCTCGTAGTCTTGTTAAAAAAAAAACTGTAAATACAAAACTGTCCTCGGCGCTTCTCCCTGCCCCTCCACAACCCACACCCACCCACTGTGCACCTACCTCCCCACCCCCCTCACCCCATACTTACCTCTGGACCTTGGCGATGATCTTCGGTTGACTGGGAATGCGTCTGCACTCTTCAAAGCCGACCGTGAACTAAGAAAATGCCGGTAAGCTGTATAATGGGATAGATAGGGTTTTTTCAACTTTGCTGCATATCTCAGGCATTTTTGGGAATTTTGACACCAAATTTTCAACATGGGGTTTTTGGGACCCTTCCTCATGAATTCTGTCACTGTCATGGTGTTAATCGGGCCCGAAGGGTGATTTTGTGGTCACTGCACAAAATCACCTTTTGGGACTGATTAACAAATTGAATGCCAGTGTCATAAGGTGAGGCTCACAAACTATGTTGCAAATTGATAACATCTAAAATGACTGTTTGACGAGCATTAGCGCAGTTCCACACACTGTCGTTTAGTTAATTTTAATATTTGTACCCAGATTTTCAACATTGCCATTTTACCACACCTCCTTATGAGCAGTGTAGCTGTCATTTTCACATCTCACCCAAATGTGTTTCCGCATGTAGTGCACAATGGCACAGTCGGTGTGCGAAATCAATGTATGGGACACATTCAGAAAATCACAGTGACACTGTTCATGAGCAGAGGTCTTAAAATGGCTATGTTGAAAATTTGGTGAAAAATTCCTTCAGACATTCTGCAATGTTACTAATGAAGACATTGAACAGGACTGGCCCCAGGACCGATCCCTGCAGCACCCCACTGGTCACCCCCTCTCCCTAGACTGCACCACATTTACCACCACTCTCTGCCTCCTGTCTGTTATCCAATTTCTAACCCAGTTTACCACCCTTTTCCCCATGCCCAGCCTACCCAGCTAGTTTATCAGCCTCCTATTTGGGATGGTGTCAAAGGCTTTGCTGAAATCAAGGTAAGCGTTGTTCACTGCCCAACCCTGACTCACTTCCTTTGTCACCCAGTCAAACAATTCAACCAGACTTGTCTGACATGATGTCCCCACTGTGAGTCCATGTTGTCTATGGTCCTGGGCTCCGATGGCTTCTAGATGCCCCACTATCCTTTCTTTAAGCAATGTCTCCATGATCTTCCCCACTACTGAGGTGAGGCTGAACAGCCTATTGTTCCCCGCCTCCTCCCTGCTGCCAGACTTCTGTAGAGGGACCACATGTGCCCTCATCCAATTCACTCGTGTTGAATGACTCAGTGAACATGGCTGCCAGAGGTACTGCTATCTCCCTTCACAGTTCTCTTAATATCCTTGGGCGTATGCCATCTGGTTCCATCGCTTTGTCCACTTTCAATTTAGTGAGCTCCTGCAGGACTGTTTTGCCTTTGAATGGACTATTTTCCACCTCTTCACCCCATTGGCAACTGCTGTACTATTGTGGCCCTTGCCCCTCCCACTCTTCTGTGAATACTGAATGGAAAGACACAGTGGATGTCTTGGGAGGAAAGCATGGAACTATCACTTCCAAATACCTAAACAGCACATACAAGCAAGCAACATTCGGCATTGACAAATGCTTGTTAATTTCATTATGAATATGAAACCGCAGAGAACTCTATTCTAAACCACACCACAGTTTTAGAAAATAAACTGCACATTATAATTGCAAGGTAGCAAGTGAAAAGTACAGCTGTTCAGCAATCTTTCTTATATGTATGTCTCTCTACCCCAAAACATCACCAGCCCCACAACAAGCCACAGACATTCCCTCCTTCCCCTTGTAGACAACACAAAATAAGGGAAAGTGCAGAAAATGCCAGAATGGGCACAGCAGCACAGAGAAACACTTTATCGATCCTCCCCCAACCCTGGCCCCACACAACCTCAGAACAACTGCTGACATTATTAACATCCACGTACTTACCTGAGAACCTTGGTGGTGTGTTCAAACAGCAAACCAAAAAGATAAATAAAAAGCAAGCAACAGAAATCCCCAGCCCCACAACAAGCCACAGACTGACCCCACTCCCCACCTTGTAGGCAAGTTAAGGCAACAGAGCACGCAATGAGGGAAAGAACATTACATTATATAAGCCAGAATTTTTCAGCAAGATACAAACATGCCACACTTTGTTTTACCCCCCCCCCATAGTCCCAGGCCCCCACACAACCTCAGAACAGTAACCTGCCAAAACAACTGGCACAACTCGATTGACTTCCCTGCATACCTTGATGTGTTGTGTACTTGTGCTCAAAGACAAACTGCAAACCAAAAAGAAAAAGCCACATCCCCACGACAAGCCACAGACATCCTTCCCCAAGGCAACGAAACACAATATGAGCAGAGCTGAGCCAAGGAAAGGTCATACTATGCTTGCAGCCTGCTCAATATAAAGAACAGACAGTCATGCCCAACCCCACAACTAAGCACACACAGCCAAGCCCCAGACATCCATCCCCCACCCCCAAGCAGAGCTGAGTGAGAGAAAAAGACAGTGACAGAAGCCAAAATAAAAAGCAATTTGTTTTTAAATTTAAAACCAAATTCAATTTAGTAAAGCAATTTATGCACTATTTTCCTCAGGGACACTGCTTCATAGTCACTATTCTAACACCACCGTTTTTTGGGGGGGGTCTCAATCAGAGCTGTGCATTTTTATTCATAGCAGAACACACCATTATTCAGCTCAATAGCACTCACAGCTGATCTGACTGAAACATAAGTTCTGCACACAAAGGAACCTCTCTCAGACCATGGAGGAGGCACCATGCAACACTGTACACAAAAACACTTTATTCAGTTTACCCCCACATAACTTCAATAAGAAGTGCAGCAGAACTGTCTGAGCATTTTTTTTTAATTGTTGTGCCATTCAATTGCCTTACCTGAGCTGGTGTTTTACTTTGCCTTTGGGGACCCAGCTCCAACCTGCTCTTCAACTATCAGTGCAGATCACCACAGCACTGCTGAATCTTGGGGTCTGCGATACCACCAAAACTGTGAAAATCTCTGAAACTGCTGAAACCACTGAAACCTCTGATCAGCCCTCACATGCCAAACAGCTCTTCCTATAGCAACACAGTCAGCATCCAGAAATTCAAATCACCACGCAGTTTCCAGGAAAAACAGAGGGTTTAAATCTTCCTTTCGACACCATGAAGCTCCACTCCCTAAGCACTTACTGCCAATCATGGCTGCCAGTCTGTTTCCTTACATACTCAGCTATGGGCTTTGGGCCAATCCCGGCGAGTCAGTGACATTAACCAGCTTAACTGCTATTGTTCTGTTACTGGTGACGTTGATGCTGCCCAGCTGTTTCCACCTCCTGCCACTACCCCCCCCGCTGACTTGAGCTGGCTGATGGTGGCAAGGAAAATCATGCACATGACAGGCTGATTGCCCACAAGCCCGTCCTCTAGGGGGAAGCCCATGTGCAATGGCAAGGAAATGCTTGTTTGGGTCCCTACCACAAGGTCGGCTGATTTGCAGCCTCTCTAGGCTTCCAGGGGCTCGGTGTGATTTTCCTGCTTCCAGTGCTAAGGACGACCAGAAGTACTGCTGATTTGATGGAATGTTTGCTGCCGTACTGGGGTTCAAGGGGCTCAGTGTGATTTTGCTGCTTCCAGCACTAAGTAAGTAAAAATTTATTTATAAGCGCTTTTCAAAAACCAAAGCGCTGTACAATAATAACATTAAATAATAAACAAAATATTAATAGTAAAATCAATCTTTAAATGCTTTTAAAAACAAAAAATTTTAGCTCAGATTTAAAGCTCTTGATGGTCAGGGAACCTCGTATCCGGTGAGGCAGAGAATTCCACAGGGTGGGGGCAGCGTAAGAAAATGCACCTTCCCCAGATGTCTTTAAACAAACCCTGGGAATCTCTAGCAATCCCTCATCGGCGGATCAGAGTGAGTGAGAGGGACAGTAGGGAGTAAGGAGATCTTGCAGATACCATGGTCCCTGTTCGTGTAGGGCTTTATAGGACATTAAAGGTGATCTGCCACTGAACCAGCAGCCAGTGGAAGTCCACGCAGCACAGGCTTAACATGACTATTTCTAGATGTCTCAGTCAAAAGCCTGGCTGCTGCATTCTGCACCAGTTGCAAGTGGCGGATATCAACACCTGGTAGCCCTAGATACAAGGCATTGCAGTAATCAAGGCAAGAGGTCACAAAGGCGTGGCCCAAGATAGGAAGATCAGCCAGAGGAACCAGGTGTTTCACCGGAGCGATATTCCTAAGATGGTAAAATGAGGATTTGACAATGGCCGACACCTGAGATTTTAGGGTCAGGCCATCGTCTATAATAACACCCAGATTAAGTACCTGGTCTGAGGTTGGGAGTTGGACACCATCAAGTCATATGCCTGATGGAATCCCAGTCCTACAACCCACCTCAAGGTGACCAGGGTCCACAGCCAGCACCTCAGTCTTATCTGGGTTTAACCTCAGCCAGCTGGTACTCATCCAATCTTTGATTTTGGATAGACAGTTGTTAAGCATAGAGATCGCACCTTCCTGTCTGGGATTGAAGGACAGATACAACTGGGTGTCATCTGCATAGCAGTGAAAACCTAGATCATATCGCCTAATAATGTCTCCCAATGGCAGCATATATACGGCGAACAACATGGGTGCCAAAATGGAGCCCTGCGGCACCCCACAGGATAGGGAGATGGCGTCAGAGGAATTAATTCCAGTGACAACCCTCTCCTCCAACCTGTGAGGAAGGATCAAAACCAATGCAGAACTGTACCAGTCAGTCCACAATAAAGTTGCAGACACGCCAAAAGCACCCCATCGTCCACAGTATCAAATGCTGCAGAGAGATCAAGAAGAACTAGAATAGTATGAGCCTTTCGATCTCTCGCAATCAGGAGATCATTTAAAACCTGGACAAGGGCGGTCTCAGTGCTATGTCTTTTCCTAAATCTCGATGGAAGAGTATCATAGACATTGTGATTTATAAGATGGTCATCCAGTTGTAGTGCAACCACCTTTTCAATAACCTTACCCACAAAGGGCAGGTTAGAGATAGGTCTGTAGTTAGCTAAGCAGTCTGGATTCAATGAAGGCTTTTTTAGTAGTGGTTGAATGACCGCCTCTTTTAGGGGGTCAGGAAAGACCCCCTGCTCCAAAGATTTCCAGACAATTTCAGCAAGGATCGGACAGATAGTATCTATGCAACCTAATAATAGTGACGTAGGGCCTGGACCCAAACTACAGCTGGTTGTTCATACAATCTGGACAATCCTCACAATATCCATGAGCTCCGGCCTACCAAAGTCAGACCAGATAACAGAGGTGTTTGCTTCCTCGCGCCGATTACTGCAAACCCTTAAAGAGGGAGCTTGGCCGATACCCGACCTGATGTTGGTAATCTTATCTGTGAAGAACTGAGCAAGCTCATCACATTGTTTTTGTGAGAAATCTCTTCCAGACTGCAGACAGAGTGGATTGCACTGTCTGTCGATGGTCTGAAAGAGTTGAGCCAGTCAGTTCCATGCAGTAGCAATCTCCCTGGACAGGAGTTCTGCCTTCTTACTGGTGATTACTGATTGATAGGAACCATAATGATCCATCAACCTAAGTTTGTCCGCATCAAGGCCTGATTTCTGCCAAGCCCTCTCAAGCCTTCGCCCCACTCTCCCCAGTTCCTTTAAAGACTCATCAAACAATAGAGTCTTTGGGTGCTGAGTGAGTGGGCGAACATGGACAGGAGCAACTAGGTCCAGGGCCTCACTCACTGCCTTATTATAGGCAAGAACAAGGTCCCCTGGACCCATGCACTCACCAGAAATACCTGATAGATCCAGTACCGCCCATAGACCCTCTGGGGTGACTCTCCTTAAAGGGCGATACTGGACCATCTCCGTAGAGGCAGGTCTATTTGGGGGTGCCCCGAAGCAAAATCTTATGGTATGATGGTCTGTCCATGCATTCGGTTCCACCCCGAAATGTGTGACCTCCAAATCCAGTAGAAACACTAGATCCAATGAGTGACCCCCTATATGGGTAACAGAGGTAACTACCCGTGAGAGGCCCAACATAGTCGTAAGTTGGAGGAGGTTCTTTCCAAAATGCGAGAGTTCATCATTGACCCAGGCATTGAAGTCACCCAGTATTAACCGTCTGGGCGACTCCATTGCCATGTCAACAATGAAGTCCGCAAACTCCTTCAGAAATTCTCCACCATCACGGGGTGGACGATAGATGAGGAGAATCCTGAACCCCACACCTGCTCCCAGGATACACTCAAAGGATCGAGTGCTATCCACTGGCACATCCACAAGACTCAACTCTGTTTTAAAAAAGATGGCTACTCCCCTGCCTCTACGATCCAATCTCGGGTGGTGTATCACCGAGAACCCAGCCAGAGCAGCAGAGGCTAGTATTGGACCTGTCTTCTCATCAAGCCAGGTCTTGGTGATACATGCCAGGTCAGATGTTGCAACAAGATCTGCAATAATAGCAGTCTTGTTCTTAATAGACCTGGCATTACATAGCACCGCCCGAGTTGGATGGGTTTTCAGGGAGGAGCGCAGTACCTGCCCACAGTCTGCGGAGCCCTTGGGTATGGGAATCAGGCAGGGAGGACCCCTCTCCCAATCCCATTTCACCCCAGGGCGTCTCCTAGTCCCAACTATCCCTATCTGCTCACTCCTTTCCATTCTCCCACTCAGACCAGTCCCTCGACCCCTCAAGTGCCTTCTCACTATCCCCAATGCATGACACTTAGTAAAAACATCGGCAGGTAAGTGGGGACAGTGAAAGGGGTGGAGGCTCCGGAGCAGAGTGGGAGAATAGCGCCTGACCGTCCTAAAGCCCTCCCAACACATCTTAAAACAATCAATAAAACCCAACAAAACAAGCAACTCACTTTCAACCCAACCCCAAAATAAATAACCCACAAATAACGAATAAATAATAATAATAACAAGTCTATAAAAAAATAATAAACACACAAATTAATAAATATTAACTTCTTCTAACCCACCCCCAATGAATGCAAGATAAAACTAGAAATCACTAAAAATATAAATCATAAACTTAACATCAGAATCCAAATCAAATAAGTCTGTAAAACACAAATCATAGGAAAGTGGATAACAAGTCTTTGAAGCTGTAAATGAAACCAATAAATAAAGTAATTTCCAAGCACTAACTCTCACAAAAGCGAGAGTAAGTGCAATGCAACCAAAGTCTCTCAGTCCCCAGACACTCTCACCACCTGGAGAAAGAGGACGTATTCAATAACAAAATATGGAATAAAATAGTAATAAGTCTTTAAAGCAGCCAATGTCTTTAAATCTTCAGACCCCCAGACCCTCTCACAACCCAGGGATCAAAGAAAATACAGGCAATCTAACTGCCTTAAACCGAAGGAATGCGAGTCGACGGGTTAAAGTCTTAACCATAATCCATGGGCAGAAAGTCAGAGGAGCAGAGGAGCAAATCCAGAGTCAGTGGGACTGAAGGCTCAGAAATCCAACAAAAAGGGGGAAGAACCCTGAAAGTGGCCGCTAATCAGGTCGGATCCTAAGGACAAGTCTAAGGGTGTCTCAGGACAGCTGGAAGTATTGCTGACTTGACGGACTGCACTAGCCAACACAGACAGATAGGGAAGTACAGTGCCTCCCACTTAAGTGCAAACCTGATAAACGCATAGCCCACACAAACGCATAGAATTTCCAAGTCCTGATTTTTTCTTATACTTCCTATGCTAACTAGACCTGTTAAACGCATATAAGGATCCCTTTTAAATGCATATTTTTTCCTGCAGTTTTGTTGTTCAAGTGTGGACTCACTGGCCTAATTTTATGGACACTGTCTGTAGCTGTCCTACTAATTAGCAATTAAGTGTCTGTTAATGGGCTGCTGTATTTAAAATGAGGTGTATTCACCTCCTTCAACCTTTAACCATCAAACCCACATCACAGTAGCACCCTCCCTCACAATGAAATCAGAAACAAAGAACCCAAAAGAATGTCACAGAATCACTTATCGTGAATCCCAGAAGAACCCTCCCTCACACAGGAATCAGACCAAAGAATGCCACAGCATGTCACAAAATCACTTTATCCCAACCAAAGAAGCACCTAGGTGCTACTGGCACTTCTTTTCTCTACCCAGCCTCCTGGAATATACTGTGAGTTGTGCTCACCATTAAAAGAATACAAGATCCGATAAATGCATAGCCCTCTTAAATGCATACTTTTTGCTGGTCCCAAGGGTATGCATTTAAAAGGGCTGCACTGTATCTGCACTAGCCCAAGGCCATCTACACTATGCCCTGGGCTAGTAAATGTATGTTAAGGTCGAACCCTGCCCTTAACCTATTTACTCAACTCTTCCTTTAATACAGGATTAGTGCCGGATGACTGGCATCATGCTATTGTTAATCCATTATTTAAAAAGGGAAGCAGATCAGTATGTTAAATTATAGACCTATCAGTCTGACCTCAATTATTTCTAAGTTAGCAGAAATCTTTCTTAAGAACAAATTGGAAGAAAATTTATATATAGATACATAGACAGTGTTGGCAGATAAGGGCCTATGGCCCACCTAGTCTGCCCATTTGAGTTTGTAACTTCAGTTTATGTTTACCTAGAACTCTGTTGCCCCTTACCCCTGACTTCCAGAATTCCTTTATGTCTATCCCATGCATTCTTAAATCCTGTGATTGTTGCAGCTCCCACCACTTCCTCAGGCAGGGTGTTGTAGTTGTCCACCACCCGTTCTGTGAAGAAATTCTTCCTCACATTTCCTCTGAATCGTCCTCCATCTTCATCCCATGCCTTCTACTCCTGGAACATCTTTTTTGCTTAAAAATAATGTATTCTTGCACCGTGTTCCTCCCTCTAAGATACTTGTATGTCTCTATTATTTCCCCTCTCTCCATCCTCTCCTCCAGGGAGTACATATTCAATTCCTTCAACCTGTCCTCATAGGACTTGTGATGCAATCCATGTACCATCTTTGTTGCCCTCCTCTGAACCTTCTCTACCCTGTCTATGTCCTTACATAGGTAAGGTCTCCAGAACTGTACACTGTAATCCAGATGGGGCCTCACTAGTGTCTTGTATAGTGGAATCATGACCTCCCTTTTCCTGCTGGTGTTGCCCCTGCCTATGCATCCCAGCATCCTATTTGCTTTACCTGCTGCCTTGTCACACTGTTTCCCTACCTTGAGGTCATCAGAGATGATAACCCCAAGATCCCTTTCCTGCTTGGTACATGCTATGTCCTCACCCCCCCCCAACTGATATATTGTGCCAGGGATTTTGTGCCCATATGCATTATCTTGCACTTCTTTGCATTGAATTTCAACTGCCAAACCCTGACCATTCTTCAAGTTTCTGCAGGTCCTTCTCATTCTGTCGACACCCTCTGGTGTCTACTCTGTTACAGAACTTTGTGTCATTAGCGAACAGTGAAATTCTGCCTTCTAGGTCCTGCGCAATGTCACTGATGAAGATGTTGAATAGGACCGGTCCCAGCACTGATCCCTGTGGTACCCCACTGGTCACTCTTTCCTCTGTGGAGTGACAGCCATTTACCACCACCCTCTGTGTCCTGCCACCCAGCCAGTTACCTACCCACCACACTACTGTCCTGCCCACACCCATATTCCCTAGTGTTTGTAATAGTCATCTATGTGGCACAGTGTCAAAGGCCTTGCTGAAGTCCAGATAGGCCATGTCCACTGCCCTCCCCTGATCCACCTCCCTAGTCATCCAGTCAAAAAATTAAACAAGGTTGGTCTGACATGACCTCCCCCTGGTGAAGCCATGCTGCCTTGGATCCTGCAGTCCATTGACAACCAGATGTTCCACCAATCTCTCCTTCAGTAGTGCTTCCATGATCTTCCCCACTACCAAGGTGATGCTGACTGGTCTGTAGTTCTCCACTTCCTCTTTGTTCCCACTTTTGTATAAAGGGACTACATCTGCTATCCTCCAGTCTTTGGGTACCTCCCCTGTATCCAGTGATAGGCTAAACAGGATAGCTAGAGGTTCAGCCACCACCTCTCTGAGTTCTTTAAAGACCCTGGGGTACACCCCATCTGGCCCCATTGCTTTATCAACTCATTACTTCCAGTTCCTTCAGGACCCTTTATCATGTAAAGGGACTTGTGTCCATTTCTGCACCATTCTCACCCCTTGTACTCTGTTCAGACCCATTACCCTCCTCTTCCTCAGTAAAGACTGAGCAGAAATACCTATTCAGTATGTCAGCTTTACTGTTGTCATCCTCCACGCGGCCCTCATCCTCCCCCTTCAGTCTCACTATCCCTTCCTTTGCCTTTCTTTTTTCACTTATGTACCTGTAAAAGGTTTTGACCCCTCTACCCACTGATTTTGCAATGTGCTCTTCTGTCTGAAATTTGGCTTCCCTTACTGACCTTCCCTGCCTCCCTTTGTTTCCTCCTGGTACTTCTCCATCCCCTTCTGCCTGTGTCTTTTGTATTGCCTGAATGCAATCTTTTTGGCTTTCACTTTCTTTGCTACCTCTTTGGAAAACCATAATGGCCTCCTTTTCCTTTTCCTCTTGCTAACCTGCTTAATGCATAATTCTGTTGCTCTTGTAATCCCCATTTTAAATACTGCCCACTGACTATTGTGATAAAACGCAGCATGGTTTCAGATAAAATAGGTCATGCATAACAAACCAGATGCGTTTCTATAACAAGGTTAGTAAATGCATAAGTGAAAATAAGGAAACAGATGTAATAATGATTGATTTCCAAAAAGCCTTTGATAAGGTACCTCATGACTTGTTGATCAGTAAATTAATAACACTGGGTATTGATTCAAAGCTAGTAGTGTGGATTGGGAACTAGTTGACTGGTAGGAGGCAGAGAGTTAGGATTAGGGGTTGTATATCTGAGGAGGGGGAGGTGACCAGTGGGGTGCCCCAGGGGTCTGTCCTGAGCCCCACGCTGTTTTCCATATATGTTAGTGATTTATATAAGAATGTAAATAGTTGGATCGTTAAACTTGATGATGATGTGAAACTAGGTGGTCCTGCTGATACAGTTAAAAGTGTGGATCAGTTGACACAGGATTTGAAACAGGTTGAAGCATTGGCAAAGGTTAAAATGCATTTTACTGTGGATAAATGTTCGGTTTTACACATGGGTAAACTAAACAAAAACCAGAAGTACTTATTAAATGAGGAAATAATTAAGAGCATCGAATTTGAGAGGGACTGTGAAATTATTATTGATCAGCATCTGAATTTTACAGAGCATTGTTCACGTATTATCAGGAAAGCAAATTATATGGTAAGAAATGTTAGGAGATAATTTTCAAGCAGGTCGGCATCATTTATACTTCCACTATATAGGACATATATAAGACCATACTTGAATTATAGGTACCCATTGTTGAGCCCCTACTATAGAGGGAAATAAATAAAATGATGGGGATTTAATGTAGAATAACTAAGATTTTGGGTGGCTGGAAAAAGATAAATTATAAAGGTAAGTTACAAAAATCAAATCTGTTTAGTTTTGAGAATAGGAGACTGAGAGGAGATTTATTGTTAATGTATAACATTATGCATGATGAAGATTTAATGCAAGATTTGGACATCAAAATACAGCAAAAAACAGGTAGATTAAGGACCCATAAATAACAAATAAAGCTTGACACCTCTAATGAAAATGTGAGATTTAACCGCTTCACACAGAGAGCTTGTAAACCTTGCAATAAATTACCAAGTAGCATAGTGAATGTAATATCCTGAATATGTTTATGAAACAACTGGATAAATACCTCTTGAATAGGGGGTGTATTTGGACCTGCTGATGTGGGTGAATGGTTAATATGGACAGATATGCCTTCTTCCATTCAAAACCCAGTATACAAACTATTTTTCAAAACCCCTTGGAGCTGTCATTGTCTTTATCTGAGTTTGCCCCCTCCACACACACACACACACACACACACTCATTCAGGCTCCTTGCCTACTGGTAAAATGGCGAGCACTGTATTGCTGCTTCTCCTTCCTGGGCTGTATCTCTTTTTGTTTGTTAGGGAGATGCTTCGCTTGTGTTGACCAGAGGACAGAAAGTGAGCTGCTGGCCATTTTCAAATGTATTGGAAGTGTTCGACAATAAGGTAAGCATGCGATTGTAGATGTGTTGTGGATGGTACTTTTGTCAAATTTGTTTTGCAGCCCAATATGAACAGGAAGAAGTCTTAATGAGGCTGGGACTTGAGTAATTGTAATGTTTAAAAATTATTCAGTCCCTTCAAGTATATTTGTCCCACAATGATGATCCCTCTACCGATCTCTTGGCCTTCACAAACAGAGTGGGGAAGGGGGAAGTGCACTCTGAGGAGAATGTCAACTGTTTGACTGTTTTTTTTGTGACCTCCCCAGTCCACTACTGTTAAAGACAAGCAGCTTTGAGAATGGTTGTGGTTTGAGTCACATTGTGATTGGCACATTCGTGCTCTCTGGAGGTGGGCAACAGGGGAAGCTCTCTCTCCATCTCTCTCTTGCTTTGTGAGATTTAAAAAAATTGTGGTATTTTCAAATTGAACATTCTATGGCTAAATAATTTTTCTTGTCAGAAGGGAGAGACTGGGACTCATTATTTCCAAGTCTCTGTTGCCTGCTACTTGACCAGGTAGCTGGTGGCTGAAGCCAATCAGCCTCTAGGATTTTCAAAACCCACTTTCTAAAATTTGTATGACAATCTGACAAAAGTGTGGTCCTTCCCCAAGTGACCAGCCTCAGCAGTATCATGTGCTATCTGTAACAACTCAATTCTATACTTCTTCTGTGTGATCAATTGTTCCATGTGTTCCTGTGTCTAAAGATTAACACAAACTCTGTACAGTAGCCCATTATATTTTTTAAACATTGGTACACGCTCTTTTTGTTTTATGCCCAGCTGCTTAAAATAACCTTGGTGAGAAACATTGTTAGCTTGCTCAGAAATGAAATTACAATCAATTATCAGTTTAGTTTCAACATTTTCAAATATCAACCCCTTGTATCCATCAGTCTTTTGTTGCCACTGTTTTTTTTCAAGTATCTTCTTTCTTTCCTGGATTTCTGGATCTTGGAGTTTGGCTCAACCAAGTCTGAATCAAGTCACCAAAAGAAAAAAAAGTCCCAACACCTGAGATTTCCTTTGTCTGTGCTCTTGTTATCACAGCAGCAGAAACAGCAGGGCTTAATCTCTGTGTGATAAACTTAGAAAATCCTGAAAAGTCATTTCCAATAATCACAGGTACAGGTAACTTTGTTACTACCCCCACTTTCATTTGCTGTGACCCCTCATTAATGATCAGAGTCACTTGAGTGATGGGATAGTATTACATGTCTCTGTGGATACAGATGACCCTGGTACCTGGTCCTTTTGCAGTCTTTTCCAAGACTTCAACATGCACCACAATCTTTCTACTTCCCGAGTCTATATTCACAGTCTTAACTTCCACCTTGACATTTGTTAAATACTTGTTTTAATTTGCTAAGGCCAGATTTTGTCTAGTGTTACCCTCCTTATTTTAAAGCAGATTCTTGCAATAAGACCTAATTTATTACACTTACAGTATAACACATAGTCTTTGGGTGCAGATTTGTTACCCCCATCAGAGTTCTTATCTGATTTGGAATTAAATCAGCAAAAAGAGTTACCATTCCTTGGCTGTTAATTCTTTGCTGTGTCATCTGTCTGGCCATCTGACAGTCCTCAGGCAAAGAAATGGCCTTATCTGCACTTTCTGGTTGGTGTTCTTTTACCTAAAGATGAACATCTGTAGACAGGCTGTTGATGAATTGCTCCATTGCTAATATGGTGATGATCTGTGGGAATGTTCTGTCTTTGGTTGGAGCCATTTAAAGAGGAGTTATCTGTATTGTGTGAAGGCTTCTCGAGAATTGTCAATTGAGTAGTACTTCAGGGACCGGAATCTCTGGCTGTAGGTCTCTCCTGTGATATCATATCTTTTAAGGATTTCTCTTTTCAAAAGTTCATAGTTTTCTGATTGTGCTGTGTCCATGTTGCTGTAGGCAAGTCGAGAATTACCTGTCAGATAAGGTACCAGACTGACTGACCATTGTTACTATGGTCATTGTCAGGCTTCAGCAAACCTTTCAAAAGTTGTCAGGTATGCTTCAGTATCATCCCAGTGACGCACCTAAGCAAGTTTAATGTCTTTTAAGTTGTTTGTGTTTTGTTGATCTGCTGGACCTGTACAAGATCCTCCAGCTTTGTTAGCTAGCAAGGCATCCAGCCATCTCTGCTCTTGTTGCTGCCATTTGAGGAAGGAAGACATGCATTCAAGTTCTGTCCCTGACTGTTCTTTTTCTATCATCACTGGTGCCGGCTGTATGGTCTCAGTTTGGACTTTTGTATCTGTTGCTTATTTTTGATGCCATTCTTCTGGTAATCACTTATGAGCTTGCTGTTGCAGGATCCATAGGGCAGCATGGATCCAATGCATCCTGGAGGTACTGGGGGTACTAGGTACATGCAGCCAACCCAAAATGATAGTTGCAGCAAAGCATTCCTGCAGTCAAAAATCACAATGTGGAAAGTATCTTTCAAAATGAAGGACATTTATGTGAGCACATCTCCAACCCTGTCTGGGTTCATGAGTGTCCTCCAGACAGTTTGGATATGTGCTACACATAAATACTCTTCACTTTGCAAGATATTTCCACCATTGTGAGTTTTGAATGCCGGAACCTTTGGTGCAACTGTTACAGAACACATACCTTTCTTCCAAGCTTCCCTAGTACCAGGTCTAGTAACCACACATACAAAACTCCTGGTGTAGAGTATGCACAGCATAAATCCCACTTTGTCTGATACCAGCTGTTGTAGTGGCATGAGTCAGGAAGCATAAACTGACCAGGAATAGTGAAAATATGTGCAAGTAGTCTTTTACTGTTATCAGTAATGAGTCCTCCATCTGAATCTCCCTTGGAAGAAAACATTGCTCTTACTATAAAAGATGTTTTTGCCTGTCAGTTCAAACTCTGCATCCTGTTGTTGAAACTTACATCTCCTGTATCAAAACCTTTTCATTTTCCTTTCTGAGGCCAGCCTGAGGAGCACATCTAGTCTTAACAGGTGCAACAAAATAGTATATTTTGTGCTAGAGCTGGTTTCCAGTTGACAATTCTGTAGACAAGCTTTTGGAGGTCAAAATGTATGTCAAGGTCAACCCCTTGTGTTTCAGATTGTTACCTTTTCTAATAAACCCAAATAGTGTTCTGCAATCAGTTTAATATAGTTATATACATTTGCAAATCAAGGGAACCCAGTTTTCCATAAAGATTCACATGTATTTTTGAACCACAGATAAGTAAAAGGAGAAAGAAAAAGTATAAAGAGCAAATGAAGGGAGATAATGGGAAGGGGAATTATTGGACCATTGGAATGACCAATTCCTAGATGCCACAAGAAAAATTTGATCATGCAAACAGACAGTCAAGAAGCAGACTAGTGGCAGAATAGGAGACAACAAAATAGATCATTGCTTTAAACTCTCTCTGAATAGGAAATGTGATAGGATCTTACCCAACCCTGTCACAAGATGCCCCCTAGCAGTGATAAAATTAGGGAAGCTATTAAGGAACTAAAACAAGGAAAGGCACCAATCCCAGATTTTATAAGGCATTTGCACCACAACTCTGTCCAATCTTTTTAGAGGTATTTAATATCTAGTTACACAACCCCTTTATGCCTGATATTTGGAAGGAAGCCCAGCTCTCTGTGATATGTAAGGAAGCAAAGGAATGCACATATTGTGGTAGTTAGAAGTTGATTGAGCTCTTGAATCAGGATGTTACCCTTTCTGAGAAAATTCTAGTCACCAGATTACAAAGTGAATTAATATATTACCACCAAACTGTGTTCATCTCCAATAGGAAAATGAGATATTACTAAAACACTTCTGTCATTAGGGGTAGTGGATGTTTGGCAGTTTTTCTTTCTGAGACAAAGGGAATTCTCTCATTATTCACCCAGGCATGGTACTTTTTAAGGCTTGATTACTTATTTACAATGGTAGAACATATTGATTTGATCCACGTGGTGTTGCATGGCTCTTTCTACCTTTAAGTCAATGCCCCATTGCATGCCTCTTTTATTTTTGGGAGCCCCAAACTCTACACCTTCTGGTGCCTTCACCCAGGTCTTCTACAGGACTAACATTTATTAGACAAATTACAGGTTCAGATCCCCCAGTTTCTGCAAGAGAATGATGTAGAAGGGGTTATCCCTAATATTTTGTGGGACACATTTAAAGGGAAATGTCCATCTAGTTTTAAATTAATCAATATTGTTACTAATGGAAATCTGTTTTACATAAGCTATTGACCACACCTGTAACACCTTTAGGGCCAGAATTATACCTATTCAGTTTCCCATCCCTTTATAGCTGCAGGCATCCATTTTCTAAATCACAGGCTCTGGAAATGACATTACACCAGGGGAAACACATATAGTCAATAAATATTTTAGCCAGGAGAGGCATACTAAGCTGAAGCCTGAGTCCAGGTGTGACCTGAGAGAACAAGAAAGTTAAGTGACTAGCTCAGGATCATACAGCAATGCAAGTGGGGACTGTGGGTTTTGAGTGTCCTCCAAACAGTTTGGATATGTGCTACAAATAAATACTCTTCTTTTTGCAAAATATTTTCCAGGTTGTGATTTTTGAGTGCAGGAACCTTTGCTGCAACTGTTGCAGGATACATACTTTTCTTCTATGCTTCCCTAGTACCAGATCTAGTAACAACACATACAAAACTCCCTGTGTAGAGTATGCATAGCATAAATCCCACTTTGTCTGACACCAGCTGTTGTAGTGGCATGAGTCACGAAGCATAAGCAGACCAGGAAAAGTAAAAGAATATGCAAGTAGCATTTTACTGTTATCAATAACAAGTCATCTATCTGAGTCTCCCCTGGAAGAAAACATTGCTCTCATTATATAAGATGTTTTTCCCTGCCATTTCAAACTCTGCATCCTGATGTTGTTACTTACATCTCCTGTATCAAAATGTTTTCATTTTCCTTTCTGATGCCAGCCTGAAGAGCACATCTAGTCTTATCAGATGCAGCAAAATAATACATTTTGTCCCATATCTGCTTTCCAGTTGACAACCCTGTAGACATGCTTTTGAGGTCAAAATGCACCACAAGGTCAATCCCCTGTTTTCCAGATTGTTACCTTTTCTAATAAACCCAAATGGCTTTCTGCAATCGGTTCAATATAATTATCTACGTTTGCAAATCAAGGGACCCCGGTTTCACATAAAGATTCACATGAATTTTTTTAACCACAGAGAAGCAAGGGGAGAAAGAGCAAGTGAAGTGAGATACTGTGGAGAGGGGAATTGTGGGACCATCAGAGTGGACAATTCCTAGATGCCACAAGAAAAAATTGATCATGCAATCAGACAGGCAAGAAGCAGATAAGTGGCAGAATAGTAGAGGACAAAATAGACACTTGCTTTAAACTCTCTCTGCATAGGAAATTGGATAGGATCTTACCCAACCCTGTCACAAGATGCCCACTTCACAGTGATAAATATTATGGCAAGCTATTAAGGGAAAAAACAAGGAAAGGCATCAATCCCAGATTTTATAAAGCATTTGTACCAGAACTCTGCCCAATTTTTATTGAGGTATTTAGTATCAAGCTACACAACCCCTTTATGCCTGATATTTGGAAGGAAGCCCAGCTCTCTGTGATATGTAAGGAAGCAAAGAAACATACAAATTGTGGTAGTTAGAAGATGATTGTGCTCTTAAATCAGGATGTTAAGCTTTTTGAGAAAATTCTAGTCACCAGATTACAAAGCAAATTAATATATAGAAACATAGAATTTTACGGCAGATAAGGACCGCTTGGCCCACCCAGTCTGCCCATTTCCCTACCTACTGGATAAGCTGCAGATCCTAGTTAACCAGCAGCCTACTTCTTCCTACCCCCACCCCCCAGAATTGCCTTATGACTATCCCATGCATGCTTGAATTCCACCACTGATTTTGACTCCACAACCTCCTCTGGGAGGCCATTCCATGCATCCACAACCCTCTCTGTGTAAAAATACTTCCTTAAATTACCTCTGAGCCACCCCCCTCTATCTTCAAATTGTGCCCTCTTGTTCTTGCACACCTCTTTTTTTGAAAGATACTACCTTCTTGGACTTTGTTGATTCCCTTGAGGTTATATATATCATCCCCAAATTGCATTTCTCTCCAATAGAAATATGAGGTATCAATAAAAACACTTCATTTATTAGGGGTAGTGGCTGTTTGTCAGTTTTTAGTTCTGAGACACAGGGAATTCCCTCATTATTTGCCCAGGCATGATACTATTGCAAGGCTTAATTACTTACAGATTTCATTACCCAGTCCATGTTCGTCCTCTCCCCCTTCACCCTTGGTCCCCATGGTTTGATGGGACTTTGAGGGAGATGCGGCAACAAGGGCGAGGATTAGAACATTGCTGGTGGAGATTTGCCCTTGACACCAACCATTTTAGATTGATAGAACATTATCAGTTCTATCATTCTGCAATCTCCCATAAGAAGGCAGAATTCCTCTCTGGGGAGATTGCGGCTGGTCAGAACTGACCAGCTCAGCTCTTTTGAACTGTAGACAGACTGTGCAACCCAGCATGTCTTCAGGTTCGAAGAGCTTTTTCACAAGTTGAGTGTGAAGAGCTTGCTCGCTTCTTTGTGGCTAAGGTGGCTGACATCAGGGCAGCACTCCAGCCTGCACCCTCTATGGGAGAAGCTGTGGCTTGGCACCTGGTGACAGTCCTTAGGCTCTCTTGGAGTTCCTTTGACCAGCCGGAGTTCATTGATGTCATGCAGATTGTTCAGGGTATGCGCCCTACATGCTGTAGTTTGGATCCAGGGCCAACTTCCCTGATAAAGGGTTGTTGTGATATTATCAGCCTGGTCCTTGTACTGATAGTCTGGGGCTCCTTGGAGATGTGTGAGTTTTTTAGCTCCCTGAAGGAGGCAGTAGTAACACCCCTCCTGAAGAAAGCTTCTTTGGACCCAGACTGCCATGCTAACTACAGACCAATCTTTAACCTCCCCTTTGTGGGAAAGGTGATTGAGAAAGTAGTGGCCGTACAACTGGAGAACCATTTGACCATCCATGACATTTATGAACCACTCCAGTCTGGTTTCCAAAAGAGGCATAGTACCAAGACAGTGCTGGTTCGGGTGCTCAGTGATCTTCTGATGGCAAGAGATCGAAAGAACCATTCCATCTTGGTTCTTCTTGACCTCTCTTCAGCTTTTGACACTGTGGACCATGGGATACTTTTCGAATGCCTGAGGTTCATCTGTGGCCTGTCTACGACAGTCCTCGGTTGGTTTAGATCTTTCCTCAATGGAAGAACTCAGAGGGTGGTATCGGGGATTAATTCCTCTGGCCCAGTCTCTCTGTCTTGAGGGGTTACTCAGGGTTCAGTGTTGTCTGCCATGTTGTTTGCCGTGTGTATGCTGCCCCTCAGAGACATTGTAAGAAGGTATGGGCTGATGTTTCACTGCTATGCTGATGACAGCCAGCTCTACCTATCTTTTGCACCCAACCAGAATAGAGCTCTCTCAGTATTTAACAACAGCCTCACTGAAATCCAGAACTGGATGAATTCAAACTGGCTAAGGTTGAACTCAGAAAAGATGGAGGAGATGATTGTGGACCCGGGTCACCAGATAGAGGGAATGGGAGCTGGTTTACCCTCAGGACTTTTTCTGGGAGGCATCCAGCTCCCTACCTCTGAATGAGTGTGAAACCTGGGGGTGATTTTTGATGACGGTCTGACACTGCAATCATAGGTGTCGGCAGTTGTCAAATCATCCTTTTACCATCTGAGGAACATTTCCAGGATTAAGCACTTAGTTCTGTCCGGTGATCTGCCTACTTTGTTCCATGCCTTTGTGACCTCATGCCTTGATTACTGCAACTCCCTGTATCTAGGGTTACCAGGGGTTGATATCCATTGCTTGCAACTCATGCAGAACACTGCAACCCAGTAATTGACAGGTACTCCTCGTACCTGTCATATTTTTCCACTGCAGCGTGATCTGCACTGGCTGCCAATACAGTGGTGGATCACCTTTAAAGTCAGTCTTCTGACTTACAAAGCCACACACTAACTGGGCCCAGACTACTTGAAAGAGCATCTGGTACCTTACTGCCCTAGGTGATTGCTCCGATCGGCAGATGAGGGGTTGCTAGAGATTCTGAGGGTTTCTTTAAAATCTTCAGGGGCCCATGCTTTTATGGACACGGCACCTGCCCTCTGGAATTCTCTACCCCATCTGCTTTGGTAGTGTGCATCCGAGAAGGAATTTAAAAAGGCCTTTAAGACACATTTATGATCAAAAGCTTACCCCTGATGATGATATTTTATTGCATTTTATGAATTTAGCAGTTACTGAACTGTATTTATTTTATTGTTTTATGTGCAGTTATTGTAAAGGTGCCTTGGTTCTAAGAAAGGCACTGTACAAATAAAGATTTATTATTATTATTATTATTTACAATGGTAGAGCATACTGATTTGATCCTCATGGTGGACCACTGCTCATTCCACCTTTCAGACCATGCTACATTGCATGCATCTTTTATTTTGGGGAGCACTGAACTCCACAATTTCTGAAGCCTTCACCCAGGTCTTCTACATGACTACAGTAACTTTTATTAGATAAGTTACAGGTTCAGATATTCCAGTTTCTGCAACAGAATGATGTAGAAGGGATTACTCCTAGTATTTTGTGGGACACCCTTAAGGCCATTTTTTGGGCTACAATAATAGCCTACACATCTGCTTTGCACTGAGAACAGGAATGGATACATAGATACATAGACAGTGTCGGCAGTTAAGGGCCTATGGCCCACCCAGTCTGCCCATTTGAGCTTGTAAGTTCAGTTTATGTTTTCCAAGAAGCCTGTTGCCCCTTACCCCTGACCTCCAGAATTCCTTTATGTCTATCCCATGCATTCTTAAATCCTGTGATTGTTTCAGCCCCCACCACTTCCTCTGGCAGGGTGTTCCACTTGTCCACCACCCGTTCTGTGAATAAATTCTTCCTCACGTTTCTTCTGAATAGTCCTCCCTCCAACTTCATCCCATGCCCTCTAGTCCTGGAACATCTTTTTCACTTAAAAATAGTGTATTCCTGCACCCTGTTCCTCCCTGTAAGATACTTGTATGTTTCTATCATATGTTTCAGGAATTATATTTTACCCTTTGTTCCTATCAGACACGATGTATGCTCGGGGACCATTATGTCAGACCATTGATTTTAGAGGTCCAGGCTCTAGTGCAGAAGTTGCTTGATCAGAAGGTGGAGCAGGTTTTGTTTTATCTCCTTCAGCAGTCTTTTGAATGGGGACCTCACGGTGCATGTCATTTAGTTCACTGTCTTTCTGCCCATATAGTCACTGCTACAATTGGTAAGTTACAAGACTCTACTAAGAGGCAATACAATTCTAATAGTATGAAGATTGCATCTCTTTTTCAGTCTTATTATTTCTCTTTGTATCCTCCTGATGTCTGCTCTCCATCTCTCCCATGAATACAATCTTTCTTTTTTCAGGCAAGACTTCCCAAGCTTTCTCCTGAGCAAGTTCAGTGCTTACTGTCCCCTATATTGACACTGGAATTATCTTGTAGTATTCAGGAGGCTTAATGAGGGAAGTCCCTGGGTATAGATGACTACCCCTCTGAATTCTATAAATCTGCTTCTTTAATGCTTCTTTAACACTAACACTTTTGTGCCTTTTTTGCCGTCTTCAGGATGGCAATCTCCCATCCCCTTCATGGCATTATGCACTTATCATGGCCCTAACAAAAGTAGGCAAAGACCCCTCTTTTCTGACTTCTTATGACCCTATTTCTGTTCTTAATACACATTACAAGCACATTGGTTAAAGGGCCTTTTCCCCACCTTGCTGGACCAGGACCAAGCAGGTTTTGTTTGTATTACACAGGCATATTATAATGTGCACCACCTCATTCTTTTATTGGATTATATTTCTAGTCATTCCATACCTTTGGTCCTGGCCAGCTTGCCTATGGAGAAGGCCTTCGATTGGGTGTCCTGGCCCTTTCTTTGGACACTCTTCAAGCTTTTGGTTTCCCTTTACAGTTGATACTTATGTTTCAGAAGCTATACAATTCCCTATTGCTTTGGGTAAGGTTAATGGGCTTTTTCTCTCCCTTTTTCTTTGGGTAAGGGCACTAGGCAAGGGATCCCCTTTCTCTGCTTTTGTTTTCTCTTGATATCAAACCATTAGCTTCTCATATCAGGCTTTCTCAATATATTCATGGTGTTCCCTTGACAATCAGGACTTTAGGATTTCTTTGTTTGGAGATGAGATTTTGTCGACTCTGACTGAACTTATTATCTCAATTCCATTGCTTTTCAGCTGCTAGATCAGTTTGAACTCTTGCTGGGTTTTTGTTTAAACAAGGATAAAACCAAACTATTGATTTTAATTAAACTCTGCTTTCTCATATTGTTGCACTGCTCCATAGTCACTGGAACAGAAACTTACTGAGGTATTTAGGGTTCACATTTTTAAAATCCTGATCACCTGGAGCTGATTAATTTTGAACCTTGACATTGGCTCTTGCAGATGATTTAAGTCGTTAGTCTGCTTATCGCTTTTTTTTTCAACAGATAGAAATCATGCACCTTACTGTACTTCCTTGAATTGTATTTTCTTCAAACCTTACCTATATATCCCATCTCCTTTTATATTTATGATTGGCATTGGATGATTGGTATTAAATACAGATCAGATAGATTACAGGTTCTGATCCCCCAGATTCTGTAAGAGAATGTTGTAGAAGGGGTTACTCCTAGTATTTTGTGGGACATCCTTAATGCCATTCTTTAGGTTACAATAATAGCCTATGCATCTGCTATGCACTGAGAATGGAATTGGAAATTTCAGGAATTGTATTTTACCCTTCTTTCCTATCAGATGCGTTGGATGCTGGGGGAACATTCCATTAGACTGTTGATTTTAGAGGTCCAGGATCAAGTGCAGAAGTTACTTGACCAGAAGGTGAAGCAGGTTTTGTTTTACCTCCTTCATCAGTCTTTTTAAGGGGGACCTCATGATGCCCATCATTTAGCTCACTGTCTTATGGCCCATAAAGTCACTGCTATGATTGGTAAATTACAAGATCCTACTTAGGGCGATACACTTTTAATAGTATGGAGATTGTGTCTCTTTTTTAGCCTTATTATTTCTATTTGTATGCTCCAGATGCCTGCTCCCACTTTCTGCCATAAATACAATCTTTCTTGTCTCAGGCATGGCTTCCCAAGCTTTCTCCTGAGCAAGTTCAGTACTTACTGTCCCCTATATTGACACTGGAATTATCTCATAGTATTCAGGAGGCTTAATGAGGGAAGTCCCTGGGTATAGATGATTACCCCTCTGAATTCTATAAATCTGCTTCTTTAATGCCTCTTTAACACTAACACTTTTGTGCCTTTTTTGCCGTCTTCAGGATGGCAATCTCCCACCCCCTTCATGGCATTATGCACTTATCATGGCCCTAACAAAATTACGCAAAGACCCCTCTTTTCTGACTTCTTATGACCCTATTTCTGTTCTTAATACACATTACAAGCACATTGGTTGAAGGGCCTTTTCCCCACCTTGCTGGACCAGGACCAAGCAGGTTTTGTTTGTATTACACAGGCATATTATAATGTGCACCATCTCATTCTTTTATTGGATTATATTTCTAGTCATTCCATGCCTTTGCTCCTGGCCAGCTTACCTGTGGAGAAGGCCTTCGATTGGGTGTCCTGGCCCTTTCTTTGGACACTCTTCAAGCTTTTGGTTTCCCTTTACAGTTGATACTTATGTTTCAGAAGCTATATCAATTCCCTATTGCTTTGGGTAAGGTTAATGGGCTTTTTCTCTCCCTTTTTCTTTGGGTAAGGGCACTAGGCAAGGGATCCCCTTTCTCTGCTTTTGTTTTCTCTTGATATCAAACCATTAGCTTCTCATATCAGGCTTTCTCAATCTATTCATGGTGTTCCCTTGGCAATCAGGACTTTAGGATTTCTTTGTTTGGAGATGAGATTTTGTCGACTCTGACTGAACTTATTATCTCAATTCCATTGCTTTTTCAGCTGCTAGATCAGTTTGAACTCTTGCTGGGTTTTTGTTTAAACAAGGATAAAACCAAACTATTGATTTTTAATTACACTCTGCTTTCTCATATTGTTGCACTGCTCCATAGTCACTGGAACAGAAACTTACTGAGGTATTTAGGGGTTCACATTTTTAAAAATCCTGATCACCTGGAGCTGATTAATTTTGAACCTTTGACATTGGCTCTTGCAGATGATTTAAGTCGTTAGTCTGCTTATCGCTTTTCTTTTTTTCAACAGATAGAAATCATGCACCTTACTGTACTTCCTTGAATTGTATTTTTTCTTCAAACCTTACCTATATATCCCATCTCCTTTTATATTTGTGATTGGCATTGGATGATTGGTATTAAATACAGATCAGATAGATTACAGGTTCTGATCCCCCAGATTCTGTAAGAGAATGTTGTAGAAGGGGTTACTCCTAGTATTTTGTGGGACATCCTTAATGCCATTCTTTAGGTTACAATAATAGCCTATGCATCTGCTTTGCACTGAGAATGGAATTGGAAATTTCAGGAATTGTATTTTACCCTTCTTTCCTATCAGATACATTGGATGCTGGAGGAACATTCCATTAGACTGTTGATTTTAGAGGTCCAGGATCAAGTGCAGAAGTTACTTGACCAGAAGGTGAAGCAGATTTTGTTTTACCTCCTTCATCAGTCTTTTTAAGGGGGATCTCATGATGCCCATCATTTAGCTCACTGTCTTATGGCCCATAAAGTCACTGCTATGATTGGTAAATTACAAGATCCTACTTAGGGCGATACACTTTTAATAGTATGGAGATTGTGTCTCTTTTTTAGCCTTATTATTTCTATTTGTATGCTCCAGATGCCTGCTCCCACTTTCTGCCATAAATACAATCTTTCTTGTCTCAGGCATGGCTTCCCGAGCTTTCTCCTGAGCAAGTTCAGTGCTTACAGTCCCCTATTTCTGAGTTAGAATTATCTCGTAGCATTCAGGAGGCTAAATCAGTGAAATCCCTGGATATAGATGGCTACCCCTCTGAATTCTATAAATCTGCTTCTTTAACACCTTTTTTGGCACTGACTCTTTTGCTCCTTTTTTACTATCTTCAGGACAGGAACCTCCCACACGATTAATGGCATTATTCATTTGTTATGGCCCTACCAAAACCTGGCACAGACCCTCCTTTTCACACTCCTTATGACTCAATTTCTCTACTTAATACAGATTACAAGTTGTTTATGTCCATATGGGCAGCTCAGCTAGAAGACCTTCTCCCCACCTTGCTAGACCGGGACCAAGCAGATTTTGTTTGTACTACACAAGCATATGATAATGTGTTCCATACTCTTCTTTTGTTAAATTATGTTTGTAGTCATTCCATACCTTTGGTCCTGGCCATCTTGGATGTGGAGAAGGCCTTCGATTGGGTGTCCTGTCCCTTTCTTTGGACTACTCTTCAATCTTTTGGTTTCCCTTTACAGTTCATACTTATGTTGCAGCAGCTATACCAATCCCCTATTGCTTTGGCTAAGGTTACTGGGCTTTATTGTCTCTCTTTTTCCTTTGGGTAAGGGCACTATGCAAGGATTCCCCTTTCTCCAATTTTGTTTGCTCTTTATATCAAACAATTAGAAGTTCATATCAGGTTTTCTCCCTCTATTCATGGTATTCCATTGGGCAGTCAAGATTTTAGGATTTCTTTGTTTGCAGAGGATATTTTGCTGACTCTGACTGAACCTAATATCTCTATTCCATTGCTTTTTCAGCTGCTAGTTCAGTTTGAACTCTTAGCGGGTTTTTGTTTAAACAAGGATAAAACCAAACTACTGTTTTTTTTAATTACAGTCTGCCATTTCATATTGTTGCACTGCTCCTTGTTCATTGGAACAGAAATTCATTGAAGTATTTAGGGGTTCACATTCCTAAAAATCCTGGATATCTGGAGCTCCTCAGTTTTGAACCTTTGACACTGGCCATTGCAGATGATTTAAGTCATTAGTCTGCTTATCAATTTTTTTCAACGGATAGAAATCCTCCGCCTTACTGTACTTCCTTGAATTGTATTTATTCTTCAAACCTTACCAATCCATCCAAGCACCTTTTATATTCATGACTGGCATTGGATGATCTCATTTTAATTCGGTAGTCAGAAGTCTAGGATATGGCTTATGTTATTAAACTTGCCTTTGCCTTAGGGACCAGATCCTCCAGCTTTTATTGCTTGCAAGGCATCCAGCCAATACTGCTTTTGTTGCTGCCATTTGAGGATGGGAGACATACTTTCAAGTTCTGTCCCTGACTGTTCTTCTTTCATCACTTGTGCCGGCTTTATGGTTTCAGTTTGAACTTTTGTTTCTGCTGCTTATTTTCAATGCCATCCTTCTGGTACTCACTCCTGAGCATGCCGTTGCAGGATCTATAGGGCAGCATGGATCCAATGCATCCTGTAGGTACTGGGGGTGCTAGGTTAGGGCAGCCAGCCCAAAATAATAGTTACAGCAAGGAGTTCCTGCAGTCAAAAATCACAATGGAGAAAGTATCTTGCAAAAATAATAACATTTATGTGTAGCACATATGCTACCCCATCTGGGGTCCTGCGTGTCCTCCAGACAGTGTGGATATATGCAACAAATAGGGGTGGGTGGAAATGGTGTTTTCTGCCTATGCAGAACTTCCACAGAACTCCCCAAACTTTCTTGGAAGTTTCCAAACTTCGACCTGTGGTGGAGCAGAAAATGTCCATGAATGTCATAGGCAAAATTACACCCATTTCTACAAAAAAATAAACTGTGGTGGCTAGTGGTCCCTTCCCCACCCACCCCACAAGAGCCAAAATATCCCAATCATCCATCATGTTATAGAAAAAAATCCTTGGTGTTTTGGTGGTTTCAAACCCCGCCCCATCCCCAATCCTCTGGCAGTCCCTGAATAAATTACCTGGTGGTCTAGTGCCCCGTATACCAGTAGGTGTCCCAGCACACAGCCCCATCCCAAACCCCAGTGAGCAGACCGGTATAACCATCCTCTCTCCAGCATGGCAGGCCCACTCACTGAGCTGTCAATGAATGAGTGTATTCTAATGTGCTCATTTGCTGACAGCTTAGTGGGTGGGCTTGCCATGGTGGAGAGGGAGGGCTGTACTGCTCCACCCACTGGGGTTCAGGATGGGGTGGGAGTGGGGTGGTGGTGGTGGTAGTACAACTGCTGGGGTGGAGTGGGAGGTTGGGGGGCACTAGACCACCAGGGAATTTATTTGGGGGCTGGGGATTGGGGACAGGGATGAGGGTTGAAATCACGCTAAACCACCATTTTTTTTTTAAAACAGGACTTTCGGGGCAAGATAGAGATGGGAGGGGATACTGCCCACTTTGTTCATGGTGGATGGGGGGAGGGGCCACTAGCCCCAAGGGAAGATTTGTTGGGAAGGTAATGGAGTAGGGTGAGGGATCGCAATCACCAAGGGATGGCACTTGTTTTTATGTTGGGCAATTCGGTGGGGGGAGGGACCGCTAGCCACCAGGAATATTTTGTATATTTGTGGGGCTTGCAGGGAGATGCACCACTAGCCACCATGGCTTATTTTTAAAGGGAATTGGGTTGCTCATTGGGTGGTGATTGGAGGCAGAATTTCCGCAAAAGTTCAGAAATGGATTTTGGAACTTTCGCCGAATTCACTTGAATTCCGACTGCAAAGTTTTTTTCGCACACCTCTAGCTACAGATACTCTTCTTTTTGCAAGACATTTTCCCTATTATGATTTTTGAGTGCAGGAACCTTTGCTGCAACTGTTGCAGGATATATAGCTTTCTTGTATGCTTCCCTAGTACCTGGTCTAGTAACCAGAGAATACACAGCATAAATCTCACTTTGTCTGACACCAGCTGTTGTAGTGGCATGAGTCAATAAGCATACGGAGAGCAGGAAAAGTTAAAAATGTGCAAGTAGCATTTTACTGTTATTAATAACAAGTCCTCCATCTGAGTCTTCCCAGAATAAAACACTGCTCTCATTATATAAGATGTTTTTGCCTGTCAATTCAAAGTCTGCATCCTGTTGTTGTAATTTACTGTACATCTCCTGTATCTAAACTTTTTCATTTACCTTTCTGATGTCAGCCTGAAGAACACATCTAGTCTTTACAGGTGCAACAGAATAATACATTTTGTCCCAGAGCTGGTTTCCAGTTGACAGTTCTGTAGACAAGCTTTTGGAGGTCAAAATGCATCTCAATGTCAATCCCCTGTGTTCCAGAGTGTTACCTTTTCTAATAAACCCAAATAGCTTTCTGTATAACTATACACTAGTTCTCTATAACTATACACATTTGCAAATCAAGGGACCCCAGTTTCACATAAAGATTCACATGTATTTTTTAACGGCATTGAAACAAGGGGAGAAAGAAAGAAATAATATGAAGAGCAAGTGAAAGGAGTTATGGGGAAGGGGAATTGTGGGTGCATCAGAGTGGCCAATTCCTAGATGCCACAAGAAAAATTTGATCATGTAATCGGACAGGCAAGAAGCAGACAAGTGACAGAATAGGAGAGGACAAAAGAGATCCTTGCTTTAAACTCTTTCTGAATAGGAAATTGGATATGGTCTTACCCAGCACTGTCACAAGATGCCCCTTAAACAGTGATACAATTAGGGAAAGCTATTAAGGAACTAAACAAAGAAAAGCACCAATCCCAATTTTTATAAGGCATTTGCACCAGATCTCTGCCTAATTTTTTCAGAGGTATTAAATATCAAGCTACAGGATCACTTTATGTCTGATACTTGAGAGGAAGGCCAACTGTCTGTGATATGCAAGGAATCAAAGGAACACACACATTGTGGTAGTTAGAAGCTGAGTGTGCACTTAAATCAGGATATTAAGCTTTTTGAGATAATTCTAGTCAGCAGATTACAAAGCAAATTAATATATCATTACCAAACGGTGTTCATCTCTGATTGGAATAGGAAGTATCACTAAAACACTTTGGTCATTAGGGGTAGTTGGTGTTTGGCAGTTTTTCTTCCTGAGATGCAGGGAATTCTCTCGTTATTCACCCATGCATGGTACTCTTGCAAGGCTTGATGACTTATTGACAAGGGTAGAGCATACTAATTCAATCCATTTGGTGGAGCACAGTTCATTGCTTCTTTCAAATAATTCTCTATAGCATGCCTCTTTTATTTTGAAGAGCTCTGAACTCCACATCTTCTGGTGCCTTCACCCGGGTCTTCTACAGGACTAACTTTTATTAGATATAGTACAGGTTCAGATCCCCCAGTTTCTGCAAGAGAATGATATAGAACGGGTAACTCCTAGTATTTTGTCGGACACCCTTAAGGCAATTCTTCTGGGTACATTAATAGTCTATGCATCTACTTTGCACTGAGAATGGGAATGGAAATTTCAGGAATTATATTTTACCCTCCATTTCTATCAGACACGCAGGATGCTGGGGGAACCATTCTATTAGACCATTGATTTTAGAGGTCCTCATTCCCTCACAATAGTTAAGCTGACAATTTCCTTGTGTTTGAAAGAGTTTGCATGGAAATACTGAATGTGTTTTTTTTTAACCCTTGTAGGTTCAGCTCAGTTTCAGGGCTGTCAGACTGGAGAATGTTGGAGAGAGGGAGTGTGGGGCATCCACATTAGATCATGTCCATATTTTTTGAACTTGTTCTCTTCTCTAACTCTATTGGTAGGAAATTTTACTAGTCATTAATTCATTGTTTGATATACCTTATCTTTTATCGGTGCAACTGGTTCTTATGCATATTCCTCCTCTAGATAATTCTATCAATGGAGGGCAACTAAAATTATTAATAATTCTTTTGGCATATACTAAGAAATTTATTACTAAATTGTTTTTAACCCCACATATTCCATCATTCTCTCATTGGATGAAGTTGGTTGATTCTATTTATTATTCTGAGAGATGTACCTATCAGTATTTAAACTGTCTAGCTACTTTACAACTTATTTGGCAGAAATGGGGGCACTATAAGCTGCAGTCAGAACCATCTCTCGCCCCTTGAGTTGATATTCTGATATTATTGGGGGTTGCCTCAGTTTACCGTCAGAGCATTTTCCTGCTTGCTCTTCGGGTACTGTTTCATATTAGATTTCCATTAATTATGGGTCTCCCTGTCCCATCTGGGATCTCTTAGCATTAATGTGTTGGTTTCATTATTTATGGCTTTATATGTTGGTCTTCATTTTGGATTGTTATTATTAAATTACAGTGCCCAAGGTATGATGAAATGAGTATTGTCAGCTTCTCATCCATCCATGTAGTTCTTCTTTTTGTTTGGGGTGGTTCAAGTCTATTCTTAATGTTTTTTGTTTAAGTATGTTTGTTTAACTTTTACTGATTATATGTACAGTGTATTTCTTAACAATTTGCACTTCATTTTGTATATTTACTGCTTTGGTTATTTTTTTTATTTTGATAACTTTTAATAAAGATGTTATTATAAAAAAAGGAATAAGAGGTATCATGTTCATAGACTCTTGAAAATTATCAGTGGCATGAGGAGGCACTTGGACAGCAGGTAGGAATATTGGTGGATGCCGAGAAGCCCTTTGACAGGCTGAACTGGAAGGCCACCTTGAGTAAAATGGAATTCTGGGACCAGAAAAAGTGAATGGAACCCTATAGGATACTGTTAAGATTTAAAAAGGCACAAGACACTTCTGACAACTTCCCCCCCCCATCCTCTTTGCTATAAGCAAAAAACCCTTATCTGAAGCCATTCATAGCCATCCAGAGGGGGAGCAAGAAGATGGATTGGACCATACAATTTCACTTTTTGCTGATGACACCCTACTTTTTTAGATAACCCCACTATGTCCTTTCTGCATATGTCAGCCTGCTACAAGAACATGGACATGTCTCTTAGTTCCTTCTTAACAATAATAAATAGAAAGTGTTATGGTTGAATGAGCTGTAAACTCCTGAAATTAACATGCCAATTTCCCTCAACTGGCTGACAAGACCAATCAAATGTCTTGGAGTCCAGATCGCTACAACCTCACCCCACCCCAAGATCTATTTATGAATAATCTGGAATCCTTAGAGTGGTTGCCATTCTAATCTTCCTCATTTACCACACAAAAGGTTACCACATGTACTTTAATGCAGCACTTCTCTGTACAGCAGTATTATTCAAAGTACCACATTAGTTTAAGTGTTACTTTATTGTGCTAACTATGCACAATAAGGTACCACTTCAGCTTATGGGGCAGCTATAATGATAATGAAGTAAGAGATAAGTGCTGCATTTCAATACCTTAATGGAACAACCTGTTCTTTTGAAAATTAGGATGGCTACCATGGTATATTCCCAAGTGGCACAAAATACAGCTCAATGGAATTTACTCCCTCTCTATCAATGGGCCAGAGGCAAGATGATTAGGATGAATATGTTGCCACTATTTTTTGTTTCTTTTTCTTATGCTTCCCATCACAATTAGAACATCTTTCTTTTATGAGGTTCATAAAATGCTATCCAGGTTTCTTTGACCAGGTAGGAGACTGAGACATACCTGGGCTATAGTGACCATGGCAAAACAATGCAGAGAGATTGATATCCCAGGCCTATTCCAGTAGTATGGGGCAGTGCAGCTCACCACCTTGTTCTTATACCTCTCATCAGGGGAAGATGGGTCTAGATGGAAAGAGACTGAAAATTTGACTTCATTCTCAACAACTTACTGGTGGGCCAAAGAACAAATTCTTATTTGGCCCAAAGATCCAAGAGAGTAGAGGTCATGGCTTAAGTTCTTGGTGGCAACTAGCAGAGTGGTCCTCTGGGCTTTTTATTTTAAATAAAATTTCACCATGGAATATCCATGATACACAGATTTAACAATCTTCCACTACCTCCTTCCCTACTAAGGGATGGCAAGTATTTTTCCCTTGTTGTCACTGAATAAACATTTTGCAGTTCCTTATATATGTTTTGGTTCATTCTCTTCTGCTTCTCCCTGTTAACTTGTACTACCTCAACCCATATCCACACATGCAGTGTGTAACTACTGTTCTTTTTAAGAAAGCTTTACTAGTTCCTCTTTGTATGTTATATACACATAGATGCTTCTTGTAGTCCTAAGACAATTATGGTATGTCTTTCATCTGGGTGGGGATTGTTTTTCAGTAACTGCATTCTTATACACATTGTGACACTCATAATTTGATTTAACAGCCATCTGCTCAAGTAGTTGTTATCTTATATGTCAATTTAATTTATATGCAGCAGAATTCTTAGTATGTTTTCTGCACTAAGCACTTCTGACCCTGAGACTCTCCCAGCTAAAGGTGACATGGTACTGTTAAGCTTCTCTGATATCATCATCAGTTTTTTTAAATGAGTATTTTAAACCAATGGGGATATTTTCTTTTTTTTTCTCTGCATGATCTGGGTGTTAAAAGTATTGTTTTTTTCTAAATAACTGCCATTACACTTCTGATGAAGAACTTGTTCCTCCAAAAGCTAAAGCACTTAGTTCTTTTTGTTACATCTATGTTGGTCCATTAAAAGGTATCAAATCATTTGCTTCTGGATCTGTTCTTACAAGGACCAATACAGCAAATACTAAATCTAGATTTCCCATACCCACACAGGAAGAATGATTTTGGGCATCAGCCCAACTTTGTCCACCCACAAAAATATGCCATATTACATGACTGTGCTTAAAAGCTATAGCTAAATGAACAACGTACTGTTATCTGTGTGAAAATGCATGATTTATACCTGTGTTCCTGTAAAAAAAAATTTCTGGAAAACTCAATAAACCTCTAGTTAAATAAAAATAAAAGAAATTGCTCTGGCAGGGCATTTAGCTTAACTCTTTTATTTAGTTCTAATCCATGGGACACAAGACTTTTGCAACCCCCTCCTTGGGAGAGAGCTTACATGGCCTGCCTGCTTGTCACTCTCCCAAGGTCCCTGGGATGGCTGCTGACCTTGATGCCAGCTCCCTCCTGATTTACCATGTGCATGGTGGTGGAAGAGAGAGCATGACAGAATGGATGTTCTCAGTGCCTTCTCCGCCCTTTCAGCTGTGGCTGTGGCTGTAGTTCTGTGCCTGGTCCCCCACTCCTAGCTGTGGGGAATGGGTGGGACAGAATTCCTTTTCTTTCTTTCATGCATCAGCACCATGAGGACACCAGCCACCATATTGAGTGGTAGGGTGCTCTGCAAAGGGGAACCTCATCAGTGTTCCCACTCTACCAGGCCCAGCAGGCAAGTGACAGGCTCCTCTGTCATACCACAAACTCACCAACACATCCGGACAGCAGCCCAGGAGGGCTGCAACAGAAACTAGAGGGCCAACACACTATGGTTGGGCAAATAAATAATCAAAAATAAAGGTGTTTGGAGCACAGGGCTCCATCAGATATGGCAGTAGCCATTCTGATGAGTCCAACCAAGTCAGCCACCCAATTAGAGGGCTAGAAATCCCTAACAATCACAGCAAGGGATTGTATGTGTGTGGGGGATGATGTAATAAGGACCCTATCAAAGGATTGGCAAGTTTAAGGAGCCAATCAGAGAGCAGGATAGGGCAGAAAGATTGATGGACAGCCCTGCCTGTTGAGTGGGACATTCAACTGGAGAAAGAATTTCTGGCTCTTGAGGAGTTTGTGGCAGTTTGGAAGAGATATGGAGGTGTTCAGACCTGCTGCTTGTGAGACCAAGTGAGAGGCCTAGCCAGGTCAACAATTCTGCAAGCCCTCAACAGGGATCATCCTGTAAACTCACTGTGAGTCTTATCTTGAGTTTACTCTGTTCAGAGACTATTCCAGAGGAGCCCCTGTTGGAAGAAATTGCTGAGGGTGTGAGCCTGTGGGCCACTGTTGTATACCAAAGTTGCTGAGTGGTACCGAGTGGAAACAGAAACCTGCATACCAGGCTGGTCCAGTGGCACTGAGGGTTGAGGCACTGGATGCCACACCTTGTGCCATGCTGATGACTTGGGTTTGGGAACAGACCTGGGCCATCAGGGGTCAGCAGAGGAGGGAGAGGATTGAGCTTCCAGAGGACTGCTCTCCTCTCCCAGGGTGGGTTACAGGGTGTTCCCAGTTCTGTAGAAGACTCTGGTGGAAAATGGTGGCAGCACAAGAGCAAGGGACATTGTAGGGGGATGGATGATGGCAGACTCCAGTGGAAGAGGAGTGGAGGAAGCCACACAGGAGTCATTGCATGCCACGTCCCATGGGTGAAACACCACAATCAAAAGTCTCTGGTGGACTTAGGGAGATGATGAAGGTCCCTGAAGCCCAGGCCCACATCCCAACATCAGACCTGCTTTCCACCAGCTCTCCCGAGCCCCTCAACCCAGACCAGGACTGTCCCTCTAATCCCAGAAAGTCTGCCAGGTAGGTGAGGTGGGCCCTCCCCCGGGGGGGTGATTCAGGGGGTGGGACAGGTCTGTGGGTCTGAGGAGGAGGTACTCAGCAATGTGTTTCCTGGGGAACAGAGGTTTCAGGCTGGGAGTAGAGACAGTGGCTGTGAGAGAACTCCTGAGAGATGCCCTGGTCCTCAGTGCAGGAAGAGAATGTACAAGAAAAGGAAATCTGCACACCACACTATGAGAGCAAATACATAATACAAAGTAAAGATGTTTGGAACAGTAGGCTCCATCAGATATGGCTGTGGCCATTCTGATGACCCTCAACCCTGTCAGCAATCCCATCAGAGTGTTAGGAAGCCGTAACAACCACAGCAAGAGATTGTGGGGGGATAATGCAATAAGAACACTCCCAAATGGATTGGCAGGCTTAAAGAGCCAATCAGAGGGCAGGACAGAGTTGAAGGACTGATGGACAGCCCTACAGTACCTGTTAAATGGGACATTGAACTGGAGAAAGACATTTCTGTTATCTCAAGGAGTTTGTGGCAGTCTGGAAGAAACTTGGAGGTGCTCCGACCTGCTGCTGATAATACCCAGTGAGAGGCCTAGCTAGGCCAGCAATCTTGTGAGTCCTCAGCAGGGTTCATCCATTAAACTTACTGTGAGCCTTAGCCTGGGCTTATTCTGTTTAGAGACTGTGCCAGATAAGCCCTTGTGGGAAGAAATTGCAGAGGGTGTGAGACTGTAGGCCAATGCTGTATACCAAATCTGCTGAGCTTTATCAAGTGAACACAGAAACCTGCATCCTACTCAAGTTATTCTGGAACTAGGAAAGGGGCCTGCTAGCACTTATCTAGTAAGGTGGATTAGGGGAATAGGGACCCACTGGGCACATACTCTGAGTATGTGGGTACTCTTGATCCAGAGAGGAGTTGGACCTTGGGGGTTGCTCCTTGGGTCTGGGCTCCTTTTGAACCAGGAAGCAGCTGTTTAGTGCTTCCATATCCTGAGAGCTAAGCCAGAAGGCTGTATCTTAAGAGGTGTGAGCCAGAAGGGCAATGCATCTGCAGAACACCCGAGAGAGAGAGAGAGAGAGAGAGAGAGAAACTAAAGTGTTTCATCCACAACCCAGTGGGTTTTTTTCCTGATTGTTGTCTGACCTGGTGCCGTCTGCTCTTTTCCACCTCGACTGAACTGCTGCATCTCTGGGTTACATGAGTGCTGGCATTGCTGGCTGGGGCCTTTGTACTTTTCCAGTTTGGGATTCGATTTCAGCCTTTGGATTGCGGCTGTGTTTCAAACATTTTCCTGTTGGATTTCAACTTCTTTAAATTGTGCTAGCATACAATGACCTTTTGGGGGGCTAAACTGTAAGATTAGTAATTTTCATCAAGCGCACCACTGAAAGAACTGGGACAGCGTAGCTACCAGACTTGCACCAGGACTCTAGTGTAATTCCTGGGTACATAGAGTCATTGGTAGTTGTGTTATACTTGAAACTGTAGTTGTACTAATGGTACAGCTGAAGTGTTACGAGAGCTTGTATAGTATAATTCATCTCTTTGAGTCCCTTATTTAGGTGGATGCTTTAGCAAATGTATGGCACCTGTGGCTCCTGGGGTGCATTGTTTTAGGGTGGGAGTGTTAAAGATGACATGCAATTGCCTAACCCCTCCTTTTCTTCCATCTCACAGACATGTGTTCTTAAATAAAAGTAAACTGTTAATTTGTTGAAATTTACTCCAGTGTGTGTGTGCCCGGTTTGTATAACCTGGTTGAAGTGTTTATTGATGAAGGTGAAAACTATCTTACTTGTCCCCATGGGGTAGTCCAGGCCAGTGTAGAGAGGTGCTTAGCTACTGCATCACAGGATGTGGTACTGCACACATCTGACCCACTTATTCTCTGTGGGTGGGGTCACCACACTATTTATTATTTGTTCTGCAATGAACTGCCCTACCACAGGAGAAAGCACCCCCCAACCAGATGGGTGCTGTACAGTCACCAGACAGGGGTGTGAATCAGATTAGGTGGCAAGACTTTTACTTTGTTCCTTCAGTCTCTGAAGCTTTTAACATCTTCCAGAGTCTTGTTATGAGGGTACTTGACAAACATGCCCCTCTCAAAAAAATTAAGACTGGAAAAAAGTCTTGCCTGTGGTTCACTCCTCTAAAAGAGGCATTAAAAAACAGGGACAGGCTCTGGAAAAGGGCCAGAAAAATAAAATCCGGCCTTGATTGGAGAACAGCCAGAAACCTCTGTATCAAACTTACAAGGGCTGAAAAATCTAAATGTTTCCAGTCATCTCTCAAAGCATCTCAAAATAACACAGGCAAGTTTTGGAGCATATTCAGGGAAATTCAAGGCCATACGCCATCATCTCGGTTGCCCACCAAAATTATTTCTGGAAATGGCATATTCACTGACAGAGGTAGTATTCTTCAACAACTTAACAACCACTTTACTACAGCAGAACTAGCTTTTGATCCTTCACCAGCAAGTAAGCTATTCACTCAGCCCTTCAGTAAGGACTCATATACTCTTGTTTCAAACGATACTCTGCATAGCACTTCCTTAAGTTTCAGTCCTGTTTTATACAGGGGAGGTCGAGGATCTGCTCATCTCCCCAGACATTAAGAAAAGTGCTGGTGCCTATCTTCTAGAGCCTCTTTTTCTAAAAGTATGCTACCATTACTTAACTGCCCCCATCACGGATCTCTTTAATCTCTCTTTATCCTTAGGAAAAGAGCCCACATGATACCTCTCTTCAAATCTAGCTTTACTTGTGACTTCAATAATTACAGGCCCATTTCCTTGTTACCCATACTAGCTAAGCTACTAGAAAAACTAGTTAACTACCAACTGAGGTAATACTTGGAAACTAATAGCCTGTTAAATCCAATCCAGTCCAGTCCAGTTTTTTCGACCTAAGCACAGTACAATATCTGCCTGCTCCAGAGTAACTAATGAATGGCAATCTGCGCTTGACTCCAAAAGACACATTTGTACCCTTTTTCTTGATCTAAGTAATGCCTTTGATACTGTTGATCACGATTTGCTTCTATCCATACTGCATTGCATTGCACTTGGCAACACTGCCTTGAGGTGGTATAAATCCTACCTTATTGGCATAAAACAGCAAGTAAAGGCACAGGAGGACCTCTCACCACTGAAACTACACCTGAGGGGTGTACCTCAGGGGTCTATTTTGGGACCTCTTCTCTGCAATTTACATAAATAAGAGAGACTATAATATCACTACTGCAAATATGCACCTCTTCGCAGTTAATATGGTTATTTACACAGCCAAGTCCACCCCCAAGCTAGCATGTGCAGAACTACAGAGAGAGAATTTGATGTCCTTCAACACAACCTTCTACAGCTAAAACTTCTCCTGAATGCAAAAAAGACAAAAGCCATGTTCATCTCCACCTCATTATCCTCTTTAAAACCTGCCCCAAGTAATCATGTCTTAAAGATCCAAACTTTTCTTGGAGAGACACTGGAAGTCGTAGAAAAATTCAAATACCTTGGGTTTTGGATTGACAGTAATCTCAGCTTTATATACCACATTGATGAGCTAGCCAAAAAATTACAGCAAAGACTGAGTATATTCTTCCGCATCAAACACCTCCTCAACCATGAGGTGAAAATAAAGCTAGTACAAACTACCTTCCTTCCATTACTTCACTATGGAGACATTCTCTACATTCACTGCCTAAAAGTTGCACTTTCCAAACTTGACTCGTTGTATCACTGTGCACTGCGCTTTGTCACAAATGCTCCCTTAAACACCTACCACTGCTCGTTGTATACTACATCAGGCTGGTCCTCCCTTAGTGCCAGGAGATTGAGGGACGCTTCTCTCTGAATATATACAGCCATTTCCAACAAGCTGCCCTTATACATCTCCGGCCTTTTCCAACAGGCGCAAGGGACCTACTGCCTAAGGTGCTACTCCCTTATCTCACTCATTGTCCCAAAGGTCAGAACACACTGTTGTGCCTCTTCAATCAGTTTTGCCCTCAGTACTCTTTGGAACACCCTCCAGAAGTCTTTAAGACTTACCCAGATATGTGGTGTTATTGCCCTTAAATCTATGCAAAACAGTATGCTTTATGAAACTTGTAACTGCCATACTTAAATGCCTTACATCCTTGTCAGTATATCCCTTGTAGCCTACTTCCCTATTCCCTGCCTTATTCTCCTTCCTCCATTTCACCCTATGTAGCCATTCTAGCCTTTTTCTTAGTAGCCCTCCAAACCCTCCTCTCCCTCGACAAAACTTCCCTACCCTTAAGCATAAGCCCCTGCCTCTTTCCCTCTTCCATCCTCTCCTCCTGTTCACCCCATGTAGCCATTTTAGCCTTCTTCCAAGTAGCCCTCCTAGCTCTCCTTTTTTACCTCTCCCCTCCCTCTGCATAAGTTTTTGTACCTCTAAGTCTAAATCCTTGCCTCTCACCTACTTCCATTAGCTCCCCTTCACACTATGCTCCCTCTCTGCCCTCCTTTGCCTAACCTCAGTTTGCTAGCCACCTTGTTTGCATTGGGTACTTTGGTTAGGACGAAGTGTAACATGGAATATGTAATATGGACGTGAATGTAATATGGAATATGTATTATGGGTATGCTCCTGATGCTTTTCTGCTTGTGGTATTGTATTATTTTATTTTGTGTTCTTAAATTTTCTTAATTTGTACATGCCTTTGTAAAATAAAAAAAAAATGTTCTTGTCCATCCCAGGACCATCTTGCAAATGAGCTCTGCTCAATGGTGTTTTTGCCTGGTTAAATAAAATTGAATTGAATTGAATTGAACCCAGACATGGTGACCTGGGTGTCACACTTATGAACTGACATTAAGGTTTCCTGCAATACCTATCAGATGTGTTGTAGGATACCAGTTGCCTTCCTATCGTCATTTTATGTGAATGTTTCTTTTTCTTTATTTGCTTTTACTGTAAAGAGCCAACACTTTTCATTCAATCACATTGAAATCTTGACTATCTATCAGTCAAAAGAAGAAATACAGTATTCACAGAGAATGACAGAAAATGTAGTAGTGGCATTTAGAGGCAAATAATTCATTGTGTTCCGATAAACAGTAAAATCATTAGCCCATATGTATAAGGCTGGAGTTTGTTATTTTCAAGATGTTTTGCAGAGTAGGCAAGAAAATACTAACCTGTCAGAGTGGTATCTTCTTGAAAGCACTTACACAGGCTTTTATATGATACATTAAGTAGCTTTCCTTTTAGACATAAACAATTTTCCTAAATTGTAAACAAAAATACGGCCTTTCAGTATTTAAATGTATCATGTTTCTATATGATGACTAATGTATCCAACTTCAGCTTCAGTAGCTATTCTGACAAAAAAATGCATAAAGCTATTAAGAACAATAAAGAAAACTTCAAGTGACAATGGAAGTAAGGTTATAAAAGCACCACATTTGACAAATACATTCATAAAATATGCCCTTATTAATCCTGTTCAAATTACCAAGTAGAATGCAGATTGCACATGGACAGAGGTGTTTCCAGTTTTGACAAAATTGGTGTTGTTCCATGTTTTACAGATAAGCTTTTCAGCTCTGGACCAGCTCACCAGGGCAGCAGTAGCAGCACCACTTGTGACACCAATGACATGGGTACGGAAACAAACTTGGCATATTGGAGGGCTGGCAAGGGGAGGAGGAACAAATGTCTGTAGGACTGCTCTCCCCCTTGGTAGTGGGAGGGTGGTCAGAGCCCAGCACTTGTGTGGACCCTAGCAGAAGCTGGTGGAAAAGCTGCCTGAGCCACACATGGTGGGGGGCAAGGCAGACATCAATGCATGTCACATGGGAGCACATTTTGTGCATCATAATGTCATTGCCCACCATGCCTCCCAGGGGTCAGTAAGGGAAAAAAGGCAAGCCGCAAGATGGCACTGAGGGTCTACAGGACCCATACCCAACCAGCTGGGCATGCCAGATGGAACTGGATCCTGACCTCAGCAGGGGTTGGGAAACCCCACTGACACTACCAGGGGGGAGCAAGCTCTTGGGTAAGAAGACATGCAATAAGTCCTAGTGGATTTTGTAGTGATGGGGCTTGGGGACTTGGCAGATGGAGACCAACATGGGGGGTAGAAACAGAAAAAGAAAATAAAAGAATTCCCATCCCAAAATTTGGGGCAGAGTATTTACTTGCAATTAAAACTGTACTACCATCATCAAAGATGGAGAGTCCATCTTTGTCTAAAAAAAATCTATTGTTCTTTCCAGTACCTATACTATGAAAATACTGTTTCACTCAGACTGTAGTTGTCACTGTTGGAATATTTTGCATGCTAGATGGATTGCGGACTGAAAAAAACCTCTAACAAAAAATAAAGAAATGTTAATCAGAGAGTGAGCATTGCAACAAGCAGAACAATTTATCACAAGGTAACTGCAGTACCAGCACATGAGATGAGGACAGTTCCAGTATTACAAAAAGAGCCTAGGGAGCTACACCAGTGAAAACTAATGTGGATAAACTGTTCTTAGTGGGGGAGGACTCCTACACATTATATTGACAGTGACAGTAATAGCAATCTCAAAAAGGGAGACACAGGTAGCTAAAGAAGAAAATAGAGCCACTAGAGAAAAGGGGCACGGTGCCATGTCTAGGAGCACAACCACCTAAACCAGCTTACCAGGGAAATCTGTGCTACTTAGCCTGCCACAAATGAAACTGAGACCATGCATCTATATTAGGCCTTCTGTTAGGGGTGTGCATATGTGTATGTATGTGGGGAGAGGGGTAATGGACATTTGTCATGTGAATTGTGCAGAATTTAAAATTCATGTATTCATTAAGAAACATTCCAACTATTGAATGTGCATGGTACTATTCTTTTGGACTGTTTCAAATTACATTAGTATTTTTGCATATCTCTTAAAATTCTTACCTACAGAAGATGGAAGTATAAGACGTTAGTATATCCTTCCACTGAGTTAGAACAAGTTCTCATTTATTTTTTCTTTCTTTCGTCACATTCATTTTTATGTTCATCATGCACGCACTTGCAGAGAACATTTTGCTATGAGAATGTCTTTTCAGGGGTGTGACACTACTAGTCCAATGCAGAGTGGTCTACAAGGGCCCCATTAGTGTCACACCAATCATCTGTCAGGCTGATCATGACACTATTCTAGCTTGCTGGGTGGAAACTTTGTGAATTTCAAAGGAAAGAGCCAACCCAATCATAGGTCAGCTCTTTCCTCTGATCTACACTGCCCAACAAGCACAGCTGGTCTGTCAAGATCAGCCTGCTGAGTAATTTCACTTTGTAACAAATAAAACCATCCATCAATGTTTGCTGCTGGTGCCCTTATAACTGTCCCACTGACCCTCCCTCTCAGCACCCACTACCCCCATACACCCCCAAACAAAACATTGACACTGGGGCAGCCCAATTCCCCAGTGTTGCCACCTCATATTTTTTTATGTGTTTTATATATATAGCCTCCAACAAAGAAAACCATCTATTGATGTCTGTTGCTGGCACCCCTGTAACTGTCCCCCCGACCCTCCATCTCAGCACCCCCTCTTCATAAAATTGACATTGGATGTGCCCATTCTGAAAGTGTCGCCACCTTGTAGATTTTTTTAAAATATTTGTATATATAGCTTGTAAAAAATGAAAACTATCCTTTGGTGTATGTTGCTGTTGCCCCTGTAACTGTACCCTACCCAACCCTCCCTCTCAGCATCCACTACCCCTCCTCCTCACAAACATAACACTGATATTGGGGGTGCCCAATCCACCAGCATCACTTTCACCTTCTGAAATAAAGAAAAGTGTCCCCCATCATTTTTTTAAACCCTGTAAAAAAGAAAACCATCCATCAATGTCTGTTGTGCCATTAGTTGCCCCACCCAACCCTCTCACTCAGCACTCACCATTTCACTCCCCCAAGCCCTTACTTCCCCACCACAGGTCCAACTCCATAATCCTCTGTGGACCATAGACACGTCTTCACTCTTCAAAGCCAGACCATGAACTAAGGAAATCAGGTACGTGGTTCAATGTATTTCAATGGATTTTGAACTTAGTAGCATGACTTGGCCATTTTTTTTAGTTCATTTATTTGTATTTCTCGACTGGGGGAGGTTGTGCCTTTGCTTTCTCCCCCCATCCAGCCAACCATCCTGTCTTCTTCCCCAGTTGTGGACAGAGCTCTAACCTCCCCATCACTACCCCCCTCTGGTTGCATTGCAGTGGGTGCTTACCCCACACACTGCAGAGACAAGAAGGGTGGACCCAGGAGGGAGCTAGCTTGCATGCAACCATGGTGGCACTGGAGGGCAGCCTTCATGCTGCCAAGAATTTTCTTGTGTTGGTTCTCCCTTCAGGGAGGGGAGTGCAGTGACACCAGTAGGAGGAGAATGCATGCATCCATACGTGCTCCTCCTGGTGTCTACCCCCTCCTGTCCCTCTTCCTGCAGTGATGGCACACTGCCCCCAAGTCTCCATTAGGAGCCAGCCATGCACCACTTACTGCTGTCCCCCCTCCCTGGAGTAGGAGAGCAGTCCTCTGGATGCTCAATCCTTCTCCAACCCTGCCAACCCCAGCAACCCATGCTCATTCCCAAATATGGGTCACTGGCATAGGACTAGGTAAATCAGCCAGCACCTCAGCCCTCAGCACCACAGTGCCTGACTATAACTTGGCCATTTTTGAATATTTTTGCCCCACCTCATTGGCAGTAAAATCAGGCAAATCTGTCCAGAATGGTAATTTCATGGTGTCTGCACAAACTCATCTTTTGGGCAGGAGTTGAACATTTTCTCTGCCCTTGGTCATGAGGTGGGGTCATAAGAAGGCTATGTTAAAACATTTACAGTACACATATTAAAGCTCAACAAAGTTATGAACCTACATTTAAATTTGCAAATGCAGGCTTGTAACTTTGTTACTTTTCAATATTTTGATCCAAATTTTCAACATTGCCATTTCTTCAAAGCACCTCATGAATGTGAGAGTTGTAAGTTTTCAAATCCTGGCCAAAATGTGTTTTCTTGTCCCAAACAGTGATTTTTCATCCTCTGCGTGAAATCACCTTTTGGGAAGGAGTTGAAACTTTTCTCTGCACTTGTTCATGAGGTGGGGTCATAAGAAGGCTACTGTATGTTGAAAATGTGGAGCAAAAATATTACAAAAACAACAAAGTTATGAGCCTACATCGAAAGTTATGAACTCAGGCTCATAACTTTGATAATTTTCAATATTTTGACTCCAGATTGTCAGCCTAGCCATTTCTTCACAGCACCTTATGAATGTGGCAGCTGTTATTTTTCAAATTCTATAAAAAATATGTTTTCACACTTGTGGCGCAAAACTGCCTTTCGAGCAGGATTTAAAAATGTTCTCTGCCCTTGTTCATGATGTGGGCTCATAAGAAGGCTATGTGGGGTGATAAGATGGCTATGTTGAAAATTTGGCTTAAAAATATAAGAAAACAACAAAGTTATGAATCTGCATTGCAATTTTTCAACACACACTCGTAGCTGTGTTAATTTTCAATACTGTGATCCCAGCTTTTCGGTATAGCCATTGTTTTACACCAACTCATGAGTGTGACTGCTGTTCCTTCTCAAATCCTACCCAAAAGTTGTTTTAACACTTGTTGCACAAAATGACATTTCAGCCAGTGTTTTATAAATGACACCTGTCATGTTCAGGAGGAGTGGTCATAAAGAGATTATGTTGAAAATTTGGAATAAAAATATAAAACAATCAAATAAGTTATGAGGAAACAAATAGTTTCAACATTTACTCATAACTTTATTTTTTGCAGATTTTAGCCCCTAATGTTCAGCATATCTCTTGTACTACCCCACCTCCTGAACATGGCAGGTTCCATTTTTTCAAATCCCCTCCAAAACATGTTGCCATATTTGCACAGACAAATCACCTTTCAGCTGTGATTTTAAAAATTCCACCTGTCTTGATCATAATGTCAGGTTATAAAATGATTGTTGGACATTTGGGGTCAAAATGTGGGAGCCCACTTATACATAGATACATAGACAGTGTCGGCAGATAAGGGCCTATGGCCCACCCAGTCTGCCCATTTGAGCTTGTAAGTTCAGTTTGTTTTCCTAGAAGTCTGTTGCCCCTTACCCCTGACCTCTAGAATTCCTTTATGTCTATCCCATGCATTCTTAAATCCCATGATTGTTTCAGCCCCCACCACTTCCTCTGGCAGGGTGTTCCACTTGTCCACCACCCGTTCTGTGAAGAAATTCTTTCTCATGTTTCCTCTGAATCGTCCTCCCTCCAACTTCATCTCATGCCCTCTAGTCCTGGAACATCTTTTTCGCTTAAAAATAGTGTTTTCCTGCACCCTGTTCCTCCCTGTAAGATACTTGTATGTCTCTATCATATCCCCTCTCTCCCTCCTCTCCTCCAGGAGTACATGTTCAGTTCCTTCAACCTGTCTTCATAGGACTTGTGATGCAATCCATGCACCATCTTTGTTGCCTCCTCTGAACCTTCTCTACCCTGTATATGTCCTTATGTAGGTATGGTCTCCAGAACTGTACACTGTACTCCAGGTGGGGCCTCACTAGTGTCTTGTATAGTGGAATTATGACCTCCCTTTTCCTGCTGGTGATGCCCCTGCCTATACACCCCAGCATCCTATTTGCTTTACCTGCTGCCTTGTCACACTGTTTCCCTACCTTGAGGTCATCAGAGATGACAACCCCAAGATCCCTTTCCTGCTTGGTGCATGCTATATCCTCACCCCCAAACTGATATATTGTGCCAGGGTTTTTGTGCCCCATATGTATTATCTTGCACTTCTTTGCATTGAATTTCAACTGCAAACCATGACCATTCTTCAAGTTTCTGCAGGTCGCTTCTCATTCTGTCTACACCCTCTGGTGTGTCTACTCTGTTACAGAGCTTTGTGTTCATCAGCGAACAGTGAAATTCTGCCTTCTAGATCCTGCACAATGTCACTGATGAAAATGTTGAATAGGACGGTCCCAGCACTGATCCTGTGGTACCCCACTGGTTACTCTTCCCTCTGTGGAGTGACTGTCATTTACCACCACCCTCTGTGTCCTGCCACCCAGCCAGTTACCTACCCACCACACTACTGTCCTGCCTACACCCATATTCCCCAGTTTGTGTAATAGTCTTCTATGTGGCACAGTGTCAAAGGCCTTGCTGAAGTCCAGATAGGCCATGTCCACTGCCCTCCCCTGATCCACCTCCCTAGTCACCCAGTCAAAAAATTCAACGAGGTTGGTCTGACATGACCTCCCCCTGGTGAAACCATGCTGCCTTGGATCCTGTAGTCCATTGACAACCAGATGTTCCACCAATCTCTCCTTCAGTAGTGCTTCTATGATCTTCCCCACTACCGAGGTGAGGCTGACTAGTCTGTAGTTCCTGCTTCCTCTTTGTTCCCACTTTTGTATAAGGGGACTACATCTGCTGTCCTCCAGTCTTTGGGTACCTCCCCTGTTTCCAGTGATCGGCTAAACAGGATAGCCAGAGGTTCAGCCACCACCTCTCTTAGTTCTTTAAGGACCCTGGGGTGCACCCCGTCTGGCCCCATTGCTTTATCAAAAGTAGTACTTAAAAGTAGTTTAGTGCCTGTCAGCTACCCTGTCTTGGGTAATTACAATCTAACAATGTGTCAAAGCACGACACCACTGAAAAAGAGATATTGAAACTCATCTGCTGTATTCTGGGTAAATACATAATAAAAATTTGTACAAGCAAGACCCGGTAGAACAGCAATACCATTGGCAAACATTTGGCATTGACAAGTGATTGTTTATGTTTGCTGTGCACTTATGAGAAGGGGTTTTGAGAGGTATGTCACTATTGTCCAATGCAGGGAAGCCTACAAGGGGCTCATCACTGTCGTACTAATTATCAGACAGGCTGATCATGACATTGTTCTGGCTTGCTGGATGGAAACGTCATGTAGTTCAAAGGAAACAGCCAACTCAATCATAAGGTAGCTCTTTCCTTTGTTCTGCATGATGCCAGCCCTGCAAATGGCTGATTGGAGTCCTCTTCAGCTTGACCCATGTCCCCCACTTTCAGTTTGCTTGGTTTCCCCAATGGTAAGAAGCAGCTCCTTGTCAATCCATCTGTGAGGAAGAAAAGGAGGAGGAAAGAGAGAAACTGCCCTTTGTTTGCATTGTGGCTTGTGCTCTTTCTGCTCCCTGGGAGCTCACAGTATTTCCCCCTCCTCCCAACTCACAGAGGAGAGCTCAGAACCTGCATCCATTTCCATTCAGTTTCAATGATCCTTCCAGTAAGCATTACTTCTGCTTATTCTAGCAGCTTCCTGAGTGGATATCACCAATGTATTAAACATGTCCCTGATTTCGGTCATTGGTCCGTGATTAATGAGTTGGGGAGATGTATGCTTAATGACAGGATCATATAAATATTTGATCTCTAAAAATACATCCTTTCTACTGCATGGGCAGCTTTGCTTTTGTTCAGTAATGAAGGCAGAGGAGAACCATCCCCTTGTTCAGGCACGGCCATGGCAGTAATTATTCCTGTGGTGCCCAACTGGCTCCCTGATCTGCCACTGTACAATGAGCTGCTGCACTTTGTCAGTGTGTCTTTTACCTGCCCCTGTATTGAGTGGGACTTACCATCTGAACAGTGAGTGCCTCTAGTGTTGCAAGTCATCAATCGCTCACCTCTGCTTCTTATTTAAATTGCCAGATGTGCTTAAATGTATAGACGTTCTTTGTGTCTGACTATCTACTCTAGGGCATGCTAATTAGTCTAGTGAATCAGATACAGCTAGGAAGGTATACCCACAACTTAAATGTAGCCATGCTAGTAGGATTTTCTACTACCCAGCATGACCCTGCAGTTCATTTTACAGTAAGCACTTTTCTAACAGTACATTTACTGGTTACAAGTAATCAAGCTCCTCTTAGCATTCTTTATGCAGAACACTGTCACAGCTGATACTAAAAGTCTTTTGCACTGACTTGCCTCCCAAGCCATGATCAGCTACAAGCATATCACAAAATCTACAACTGCAAAATGCTGATCTGCATAAATGTTCCAAAGCACTCTGAAATGAACTTAGTACATTAGTAAGTTCAGTGCTCTAGGTTGTCAGCCACTCCTACCAAAGTATTTAAGACAGCAGGTTTTGTCAATACAACAGAGCAGTTATGTTTACAAGCTTCATGAGATTTTCTACATATTAACATGGTTTGTACTGCTGTGTCTGTACAACGTGAACTCATGTTATTCCTGCAGTGATATATATGCACTTTACTTCAATTTAACAGCTATTTAAAGGAAGCTAGGCAGAAGGCTGCTGTTCTGAATAACTTCTTCTACTTGGTGTTCCCTGAGGAACACACTTGACCACTGCTTGAAAATGGCATTAAAGCATCCAATAAAGGAAAACTGTGAAAGGTAATTTTGTCAATTACCACTGACAGACTTGAAGAAGCACTGCTGCACCTAAAGACAGACAAAGCACCTGGGCCTGACAGACTACACCTGAGGGTGCTGAAGGAGCTGGCTGAGGAGTTGGAAGACCCCTTTGCACATTTGTTCAACTGGTCACTTTTAACAGGTGTCATGCCAAAAGACTGGTGGAGCATAGATGTGGTACCTCTGCACAAGGGAGGGAGTAGAGAGATGTTTGGCAACTACAGATCAATTAGCCTCAAATCTGTCATGGGGAAAATGATGGAAACCTTAATTAAACAGGATCTAGTAGAATAACTGGAAAGGAATGGCATACAGGATGACTGACAGTATGGGTGCATGGTGGGCAGGTCATGCCAGACAAACCTCATTGTGTTCTTTGATTGGATGACTAGAAAATTGGACAGAGGCAACACAGTGGACCTGCTTTACTTTGATTTCAGCAAGGTCTTTGACTTGGTGCTGCACAACTGCCAGTAGGAAAAATTGGAGGACCTGGACACTGCTGAGATCATTGTGAGGTAGATGGAAAATTGGCTCAATGAGAGGAGCCAGAGAGTAGTAGTCAATGGGATGAGGTAAAATGAGGGAAGTGTTACTAGTGGTGTGCCCCAGGGCTCGGTCTTGCGCCCACTCCTGTTTAAAATACTTATTAGTGACATCAGCATAGTCATCCAGGGTAAACTCAAACTCTTCACGGAAGACACTAAACTAGGCAGTAAAGTTAACAGCAAGGAGTTGATCAGGGGCCTGCAAAAAGACTTGCAAATGCTTGAAAGATGGTCTAATATCTGGCAACTGAAGTTCAGCACAAAGAAGTGCAAGGTGTTTCATCTGGGCAAAGGAAATCCATGCACAGATTACTAGCTCAATGGGGTCAAACTCAAAACCTTGCAGGAATAAAGAGACCCAGGGGCCATCATTCATGACACCCTGAAGCAATCAAGCCAATGCAACAAAGCTTACAGCAAAACAAAACAAATGCTACGGTATATAGGGAGAGAATTTGACAGTAGGAACAAAGAGGTGATCCTCCCACTCTGTAGGTTCTTGGTGAGGCCTCACCTGCAGCACTGTGTCAAGTTTTGTAATCCACACCTTAGGAAAGATAAGGATAGGCTAGAGTCCATGCAAAGAAGGGTGACCAAAATGTTAAATGGTATCCAAGGACTCTCATATGAGAAACCTTTAGGAGCACTAAACATGTACTCACTGGAGACTAGAGTACAGAGGGAGAGAGAGAGAGGGGATATGATCGAGATGTTCAAGTTTTTGAGAGGCACTAATAAGGTGCTCTACTCAGAATTATTCAATAAGGTAACCAGCTCAACCACTAGAGGGCACAAGTGGAATCTAAGGAGAGGGAACTTCAGAAGGGATCTAAAGAAGTATTATTTCATGGAAAGAGTCATTGAACCATGGAATAGCCTGCCAGCTGAGGTGGTGGGTGCAAGGACCTTGGCACCATTTAAGTGGGGGGTAGTATAAAGCAAGAACTCAGGTAGAAACCATGGGATCAGGATGAGACAAAAGCCGGTTGGGGGGCTAGATCCCGGGACCGGTAGTAGGTCTTGGACACTCTTGGGTAGACTAGATGGACATTTTGTTTCCTTCTGCCATCATTTTCTATGTTTCTATATTACTTTGAAAACTTCACCCCCTCCACTCCTTTTAAGTTCCCATCACTGTGGATCCCTCCCCCGGTGCCCCAAAACTTGTCACTGACACTGGGGTGCCCAGTCCCTAGTGTCAGTAGTAGTCAAAATAAAGACAGCTTTTACACTATATTTGAAGAACTCATAACTGTTGATTGTCTCCAAGTCATCTAGATGCTTTGAGGTTTTTGACTTTATAGTTGCTGACATGCAATTGCATTTCCTTAGGGTCCACTGTAATACTATGTGTTAGCAAAACACCTTTTAACAGTTTGCTGAAGTTCTGCTTTCTTTTTCCAGTTATTTGTACATCATATTACCATGGAAAGGAACTTGACCCCAACAGGCAGGGCTGAGGAGCAAGAGAGGACTCGCCTTCACAGTCTGGTGAGTGAAGGATGAAAGCAGGGATACAGCCTGGACATTATGTCTTGCACTATCTTACAGTAATGCGTGAATCCTATGAAGGTAATAGTAGTACTGTGCTGAGAAGTCACAGCCATTGTATAGCAATTAAGCATGTACAGCGATACACATTATAAGCAATAATGAGTTAAATTATTGAAAGAACAACTATGTGGTCTTGTGATAAGCCGAATCACTTTATTCAGTAGTGTGCTATTGTTCCATCCAGGCAGACAATAAATGACTGACATATAATATTGTGTTGGACTAGTAGTTGTATCTGACAGTCATTAGGAACTCTGATATAAAATATGAATGGAATGTCTTGACTTGAGTTTACTTACAGAGATTTAATAGTATTTGCTTGAGAGAATATTTTTAAAATCAGGTTGACGTAAGTGTGCAGCACATTGCACTTCAGCTGATGGAACATGGTGATGCCAAATATCATCTTCCATGTGTAAAAATGTTGATTCTTAAGTGTCGTGTCAGGCAGATATTTGAGCTTTCTTTTTGCAAACTCTTTGCAAGCAGTTTGAAACATGTACTACTGAAAAATCAATACACCACCAGCTTTACAAATGGATGGCTTTTGTGTGCAGCATTTCAAACACTCTTCCCATATAAAGTCCTGTAGTAGGTGTAGCTCTTAGAGGGGCCTGTGCCAGGTCTGGATATTGACCTCTGCTGGTTCACCCACTATCACCAACCATCCAGTCCACCATCATTAGTACTCCTCAGCCTACTCAAAATGGCACACTAGTGTAATCCAGTTGCAAGTCAGACCTTTCAAAGAGAGCCTGATTTAAATAGAAATTACTTCACAAACAAGAAACCCAAGACTGTGGAGGTCACAAAAACAAGTTCTGAGACCCCCACAACTAGCATTATATCAACTTTCTGATCTTTCCTAATGACTAAATGTTGCCTTACATTATAATTTCCTATCAGTCATGTAAGTTACATGACCAGAAAAATGTGCAACAATTAACATTAATAGTAATCTGATAATTGCCCCAAACCAAATTAGTAAATTTTATAGAATGCCCATTATTTACAAAACCATGGTTGGAAAACACTTCCGATAACAGTAACAACAATGAAACTATATTGTTCCGTGTGTGTTGGTGTGTGGTGATGGTTGTGGGGGGCTGGATGAGTTTTATAAATGTTGCTGTTGACATATGTTGCTATTAGATGTTTGTCATTATTTGAAAGCCCATGAAAAACTTTTTAATGAGGTATTCAGACTTAGCTGTATCTGACAATAGTCCGGAGATATCCCTGTCTGTATTTGCCCCTGTTTGCTACCACCCGGCTACCATTTTCATATGTGCCGTGCACTTGCACACAGAGTGAATATTTGGTATGAGAGTGGGTTTTGAGAGGTGTGCCACTCTTGGTGCAATGCAGATCAGTCAGCAAGGGGCTGATAAATGTCATACTAATCATCAGCCAGGCTGATCATGACATTGTTCTGGCTTGCTTGGTGGAAACTTTGTGTAGTTCAAATGACAGATCTGGGACAATCATAGAGCATCTCTTTCCTTTGATCTGCACAACACCACCACCCAGCAAGCAAAGCTGATCATGTCATGATCAAGAGGCAGAAATACAGCTGGCACCAGGACCCAGTACATACCATGAAATAGTTTATTTAAATACATGTAATATCTCAGTGGTGCAGTAAAAACAGGTACCCTTCCAACCTGGTTTCACCAACAAGACTTTCTCAAGGGACAGCAGAGTGAGGATGGTGGGTTAGTTTTATAATACATTTCAACCAATCACAAATGTGGATTACATAATTAAAGAGGCAGTGTCTAAAATACAAAAAGTGTTGCCAAGTCTATTCCTTAAGGGTTGATTTTAACTCATTAGTTAAGCTTACTTAGTCAAGTAGGTACAGTTTGTATGTGCATTTTTAGAGCAGCAATTACATTATTTAAGGTGATACCATTCAATAGTTCCCATGGTCTTTACTTGTATGTGAGATGGGTAACTACTGCACCCCTCTGGCTGGCTCACAACTCCAACTCAAAACATAGTGATAGAAGCCTCCCATGGGACCTAGAACATAAGAAAAACAGATAGGTTAAACCCCATACATCAGGTTCAAGGGATTGCTGATATACTAATAACACTTCAGTACCACATTATCATTTCCTATTGGCATTATATTTAACCTGACATTCAGACAAGATAAATAATAGCCCCCAATTGAAAAATCCACAGTGCCTCTGTCTGTAAAAGTAAATCCTTCAGATTTCCTGTTTCCCCAGATATACCTTTTTTATACCACAGCATTTAAAATTATGATCTTGTCTGTTGAGACATTCTAACCAATGAATAGCTAGTGCATTTCTTAAATATCTCTTTTCAATTGCTCTCATGTGTTCCCTATCTTCACCTTTAGAACCCTCAAAGTTTTAAAACCCTGGTGCAGTTGTGGAGCATTTTATGTGGGAAAAACATTAGGGTACTCGATCCCCGTGCTGTCTAACAACCCCTGCCCTATCTGTTTTCAGTGTGTGACACCATGTAGCCTGCCCCCCTAGTGCCACCAACCATAACACCAACACTGGGGTGCCCAATCTTCAGTGTTGGAACATTACCTGAGATACAGAAAACCATTCCTCACAGCCATTTTTTTAACAAGATCCTGTAAAAAAAAAGAAATGAAAACCATCCATTGATGTCTGTTGCTACTGCTGGCACACCGCTGCCATTTCCTCCCTCCACTTGACCCTCCCACTCAGCACCCACCTCCACACATCCCCCAGCCCTTTTTATTTTCCAACACAAGAGTGCCCAATCCCTGGTGCTGGGTACTATCCCCTGTGCAATCTGAAGAAAACCCAGTGCTTGTTTGCCATTATAACCAGCTGATTATAACGACAAATTATAACTAGGTTTCCCTTAGGGAAAAAACACTAACCAGTAATTATATCCCTGTTGTAGGATGTGGTGGAATGTTGTTATGTATGGAAATCTATAAACTCAAAAATGCTGTTGTACCATAGTTGTGATGTCAAGATGTTGCAGTTCCACAGTAGTTATGACACTAACGTAGCATAACAGGATTTTTAGACTCCTAGCCATTTTTAATCCCTTGTGCCACATAATGTTTTCTGGCTCAGGTACCGTATACCCAGTTAAAACAAATAATTGCTACAGTGGTATTTTCAAAGCACAGCCCTGATCAGTAGCTTTTTATTCTCGCTACACAATTATTTGAAGAACGTGACTCAATGGCAAAATGTAAGTTTTTATGTAAAAATATTTATTCTTTATTTTTTTCTTTTCTTTTTCAGATTAAACAATTTTCTGAGAGTATATAACATGGCCATATTTTGCTTATTTCAAGGTTATTCAGGACTTGTATGATCTGTTTGAAAATAAAGTGTATACAGATTTCAATTCTTAGAAACACATAAATTGTCTTAGTCAACTATTTGATTTGAGATTCAGACTAAACCCCATGCACCTGATGAAAGACTGATATTGAATTATCCTGGATTGCTTTTTTTGCTCATAATAAGTATCAACAAACATTTAATTTAAGTACTACTTGGTTAATAGTACCTGTTTCAAGATTCAAGATTCAAGATCTCATTATTCAAGTATGCATAAATACATTGCAGCATACAAGTACACGTCATACAAAAAATATAGTTTACAGATGTATTAATACTGCCATACTATTATCCAGTGTAATATTCATGACAACTGTACCAATTACAAATGAAGTCTGTATAATACCATTATGAGACATTTATATCTTTTAAAAAGAATACTAAAAATCCTTTAAAAAAAGAAGCTTCAATTTATCTCTCATTATCCAAAGAGAGAAAATATTTTAATGACATGTGAGCCAAAAGTATAAATTACAGTACCTGTTGTTTAAAATTGGTCTGTATGTTCATCAAGGAAGAACCTCCAAAATTAACTCTGGTGTTTAATTCATATGCTGGAGAAATATTATGTAAGTTAAAGAGCCAGGAAATACCATAGCCTAATTGTTCTGCTTTCCACTTTTTATTCTTTCCCAAAACAAGAGGACATCTTAGAAAATGGATTTCTAGGAAGCATAGACTGTCATCTGATAAAACAAGTATAAAAAATTATTGTACATCTAACATGGTGAGAACAGCCCCTTTAAAAAGGCTGTCAAAAGAATGACAGCAAAGCAACAGATGGATAATGGCAATAAACCAAATCATGCAGAAGCCCTGATAGAGAAATATATTAGCATTCTGTAACCCTCAGAGACTTTAGGTCTCCATAGTCCATCTGCCTTACTTGAACATGATTTTTATCAATATTTCCCATTACTTTGCCCTTCCACTATGGAGCAGTAAAGTATCGGCTTGAGAGATCTAAATCTTTTAAATGTCTCTGATAGAAACACATTTCTTAAATGCAATGATTGTCAAACACAAATGCAGACTGGTGACAACACCTGAGATGTGAGGCAAGTGAAGTCCAGGATGTATGCAAATAAGCAAAATCCCAAAAGAGACACAGTAGCAGCTATATGTGTCAAAGTGCTGTATCTGGACTGCCTTTCAAATTCACCACAAACTTCAAACCAGAAAATTCTCTGGGTTTTAAAGCAATGATAGTGGGATAGAATAAAGTAAGAGGGTTAATGAAGGTGTTACTCTTCATTTGTATTTCCAGTTCTACTGTAACTAGTCACTAATTACAAGCAACAGGAAAATTACACTGTAGTTGCATGTTTGTAGCATGCAACTACATTGCAATAGCAATTCAGTTACAGTGTAGTTACACTGTAACTACAATCTAGTGAAGGCAATAAAAACATTGGGCTAACTGGGGAAAAGGAAATCCCCAACTAGTTAATGAAAATGATCTCCATCCTTTTCCTAATTGGTAACAATCTGCCTGCACCCAGCAGAAGTCCAATAGGTCTCTGCTCATGGGAACTTCCAGTTAATTAATACATATTGTAGTCTCTGTGCTGAAACACAAAACAAGACATTCAGATATTTTCTCCTTAGCATCATCATCTTTGGTTAACATTGGCACAAACATGTTCTCTAACATTATGTGTTCAGTAATGATTGAAAGACAAACCACATTGAAAGAAAGTGCTGCCCTTTCTGGCATGACTAACTCCAGCTTATTCAGGGACTATTGTATTTTCAGCAAGGTATTAATGTTAGGATAGTAAATTATCCTGTCATTGCAAGAGGGAGTTAGAGTTGCAGTTATCAATGACAGCTTGGACTCTGGGTGTAGTAAAAGAATGAGCAAATTGAATTGCAGCAGTGCTTCTGTGTATAAAGACAGAGCAATTGAAAAACAGTTTTTACACCATTTTTCTATACATGTTTTTCTCAAGGAAGGGACTTTTTCAAAACCCATTTTATCATCAAAATATCTATATACCGAATTTCTAATAGTTTCATTGCACTTCAGTTATAGTTAATGCCAGTTAACATTTTTCCTTCTCCAAATGAAGTACCAGCCCCAACCACCAACCAACAAAGATCTGAATGCATCCTCAAATTGACTACATGCCTTTAAAACATTTTAAAATCAATGTGCTCTAAATCAGTGACTGACAACATTTTGTCATGGTTGTTAGTGGGGAGGGGGGATTGGAAGGGGGTAGAAATAGAGGTTTTCAATGAGTTGGGGATAAAGCAAGATGTCCATATCACTGCCATCATGCCAGTCTGATACTGTAGGTGTGTGTTTATGTTTTTTAGTGGTTGAGAAAGAAAGAAAAGCAGGTCACCATACACTATAAAGCTACAGCAATTGACAGGGTCAGATATGTTCAGATATTTTTGTGATTTTTCTAAAGTGATTCTCCCTGGTCATCCTATAGTGGTTTTGCAGACAGGCAGTGAACATCTGCAAAGATATCACAGACATTTCAGGAAGCACCAAACTATATCAGATGCTGCCACTGTACAAAATACAGTATGGATAACTGTGCACAGCAGGCTGGGTTTCCATTCTGGTGTTGACATGGCATTGAAGGGCCTCTCAAGCTTTGCTCCTAAGGTCAGTCTGATGCCATGGCAACCTCTCAATGTAAATACAATCTTGTTATGCATAGTTATGCATATTGCGCTCTACCTATTTTTCATGGTACTGTAACCAATCAAAATTGCTTAAAGTGGATAGAATTACAGTTGACGTAATTTCCTATGTAGTGGATAAAATGACAGTTGATGTTATTTCCTGTGTTTGAATCTAGATAAAATGATCATGATTATATCAAATGTGTTTTTTGGATATAATTACAAATGATCTTGTTGCCATCAGGTTGTTGCACTGCCTCAGAGAGGTATGTAGGGGTGGTGGGGTAGCCATCTGTTTTAGATCCAACTTGGCCTTCACTGTGAACCCAGTGAGAACCCCGGGTTCTTTTGAATGTATGGCCATTTGTGGGAGGGGGGGTCCGGGCACAGACTGTAGGATTCTCCTTATTTACCACCCCCTTGGGTGGTGGGGAATTTTCTGCAGGAGGTTGCCAAATTCATCATTGGTAAAACATTGCAAGCCCCCAGTTGTATTGTCTTGGGGGATTTCAATGTTTGGGCTGGCGCTGAATCTTCTCAGCTTGGTCATAACCTCCTGAAGACCATGTCATCACTGGGTCTGTCGCAAGTACTTTCTGCCATGACACACCAGGGTGGCCACACATTGGACCTGGTGTTCTCACTGGGTCTTGAGATAAATGATCTCAGGATTGATCGGGTGGTATGGTCCGGCCACTGCATGGTGCAGTTCATGTTCCGGGCTCCCACCACATGACCTCCCCCTACAGAGATGATAATCTGTTGTCCATTGCATGGATTGACCCCAGAGTGAAATGCATGAGCTGGAGGCATTGGCACCATGGTGGGCTCTTATAATAGAGTGCTATCTGATGCCATTGACTCCCTTGCACCCATTCATGTATGACCAAATCTTCCTACCTGAGGTCCCTGTGGTTTGATGGGGATCTAGGGGAGATGAAGAGAATGGGTCAGAGGTTGGAGTGCTGCAGGAGGAAATCTGGCCTGGAGGAGGACAAACTGGCCCTGCATGTGCATTATAATGCATACCAGGGGCAATCAAGCATAAGAAGGCAGTGTTCCTGTCCAGGGAGATTGCTGCTGGGAAGAACCAACAAACTGCACTTTTTCACACCATGTACAGGCTACTTCATCCAGCCTGTCTACAGCCGAAGTAGATTTTTTCTAATGTTGAATGGGAAGAGTTTGCTCAGTTCTTCTCAAACAGAGTGTCCGGTATCTGGCAGGAAGTTCCTGCAGTCCACATTGCCGTAGCTGGCAGTGGTCGCCCAAAGTGTTCTGAGTGCCATCTGCCTGGTTGGGGGGAGTTTAGATCAGTGGAGGTAAGTGAGGTCATCAGAGTGGCCACCAATCTGAAACACACTTTTTGTGAAATGGACCCGGTGCTGACATGTTTCTTGATAAGATGCATCAATGTCATTGGCCCAGTGTTTGCTCTGATCATCCAGTGTTCCTTGCCTTGGGGGGTCTTTCTTGATGCCTTGAAGGAGGCATTGGTAAGACCACTCTTGAAGAAACCATCTTTGGACCCGGAGGTTAGGGAAAATTATCCACCTATCTCCAACCTTCCCTTTTTGGCAAAGATTGTGGAGAAGGTAGTGGCGCTTCAGTTGGAGGAGCACCTTGTGACCCATGAGTTATATAAACACTTCCAGTCAGGATTTCAGGTGAGGCATAGCACAGAAAATGCACTTGTTCAAGTGCAGAATGATGTCCTCAGGGCTAGAGATCAAGGAGAAAGGACAGTTCTTGTTCTCCTTGATCTCTGTTCAGCATTTGACACTGTGGACCATTGTGTGTTGCTTGACTGCCTCAGGGAAATCTGCAGACTCCCTGGCACTGTCATCTGCTGGTTTGAGTCTTTTTTAACCAACAGGAGGCAACAGATCATGATGGGGAGTTTATCCTCCACCCCTTGCTGAGTACCTCAGTGGTTGGGGTTAGCCTCAGTTTTGTTCACAGTACATATGCTATCCCTGGGAGAGATCATTAGGAAGTATGGCTTGGGTTTTCATTGCTATGCTTATGATACCCAGCTATATTTATATTTTGCCCCAGGAACATCCAACATGGTATATGTGCTAAACAGCTGCCTTGCTGACATCAATGATTGGATGGCCACTAGCTGGTTGCGACTGAACCCCGATAAGATGGAGGTATTAGTGGTGGAGTCAAACAGGGTGCATGATAGGATGGCCTCTAGATCAGAGACTGGACATGTTATGGGATCTGTTCCACTGAAGGCCTCATCTAGGGTGCGAAATCTTGGTGGCATTCTGAATCGGAGTTTGACGATGGTGGTGCAGATATCTTCTACTGTCCATGCCTCTTTTTTCCATCTCAGAAATGTTGCCAGGATAAAGCCCCTTGTTAAACCTCTAGACCTCCCTACTTTGATGCATGCCTCAGTTACATCAAGGCTTGACTACTGTAATGTGCCTTACCTTGGGGTCATGGGAGAATCTCTCTGCAGACTACAGCTAGTGCAGAATACAGCTGCCTGGATACTTACTGAGCAGCCAAAATTCAACCATATTACACCAGTGTTGCCTAAGCTGCACTGACTGCCAGTCAGGTGGAGGATCCTCTTTGAGGTGGGTCTTCTCACCTATAAGGCCCTACACCATCAGGGTCCTGGTTATCTGTTATACCTGCTTGCACCTGCTCTCCCGGTTCATCCCCCTCCGTTCCTTCTGTGGGGCCCCCTGGTGATTCCCAGGAAGAGGTTGAAATCGGCTGGTGACAGGGCTTTTAGTGTCACCGCCCCCATCCTGTGGAATTTGCTGCCCCAAGGGGTTAAAGGAACCCCTACTTTAGAGGTATTCAAGGTCCACCTTAAGGCCCTCCTATTCACCAAGGCCTTTCTGGATTAATCTGTTATTCACCAAGGCCTTCCTGGATTAATCTGTTCCATCAACAGATTTGACTAAAGCTATTAGCAATTTGATGTTTTTGCTTATTATTTATGGCAAATGTTTTTATGTGGAATTAATTATCCATATGTTTGTTTTTCTCTTTTGTGTTTTATTGATTTTATTTTTGAATATGTGTTTATTTATCTGTACAGCTCCCAGAGTCTCTAGGATTGGGCATCTTTTAAATAAATTTTGCCTTGCCTTGCCAGAATAAATTGTACATAACTCTGTATTTTGAGAGGAGGAGAGACTCTACATATATTGTAGTACAAATAAACAGTAACTTACAAAAGGGAAAGGTTGTGCTTTTATAATTGCAGTACATTCCCTGGGTAGTTTGACAATCATGAAAGAAATCTTTGTGCCTTCAACTATTAAGGAACATGCATTTATTGTAGCATAACCTACAATAATCAGAGTGAGTTATTGCTAGTAAAATGTGTAAAGAATTAAAACATTCAAAAATGCTATCTAATATAAAAAAATTGTTTGCTTTACAGTGAATTAAATAAAGTTCCTACTTTCCTTTTTCTCTGCCTTTCACTGCATTCTTTTTACATTTATATATTATTAAACTTTGGAAGACATACAGGCCCAGATATTCAAAAGGGTTGCGCATGGCACAACAGTGTTGTGCCATGCACAATCCACTGATGCACCCCAGCAAGATATTCAAAAGGGAAAAGTGCGCGACACAAATCCCGATGCACCAGAGCACATCAGTACTGTATGCAGGCACAGGTGGGGGGGGACGTGCCCATGCATAACCTGCACAGCCCGATAGTCAGCCCGGGATGTGCAGAGTCATACATGCACAACACCTACCTGCATCTGCACAAAGTTAAGCCCCCCAAAAAAGGAACAAGCGATGGTCACCCATAGGTGGATTGCCACATTTCAGGGCACAACACGGTAGCTGCCACCTGTGGGTGGACACCCGAGTTCCTGCCGCACCTGTTGGTGCCCCTCCATGCCCCATCACAGGCATCCATGTAGCGAAATCCCCCCTCCTATATCCCTGGTGGTCCAGTGGACCTCTATGTGCCGAATCACGGGCATTTGTCTTGAAGATTAAGCCCCCATTGTATATCCCTGGTGGTCCAGTGGACCGCACTCAGCCCGATTGTGTGCATCCATAAGATAAACCCCCCCACATCCAATATCCCTGGTGGTCCAGTGGACTGATCACTGCCCAATTGCGGGCATCTGTAACTCATAAAAAAACCCTACTAACCTGGAGGTCTAGTGTACCCCTCCCCACCACCCACTGAGCCCAACTGCCCCACCCCTGTCAGTCAGCGGGCAGCCCGACTGACAGCTCAGGTGAGACTGCGTACCACTGGTTCACAGTATGAGCCACCGGGCATGTAGCCCATACTATGCCACTGATCCGAATATGTGAATGAATTCATTCACATATCTGGACAATTTAATACGTAAACTGCATGCCGATGAGATACATGCTGTGAACCAATAGGTGTGCAGCCCTACTGAGCAGTCGGTTGGTGGGTGGCAGGGTAGCAGGTGGGTAGGGTGCTGCCGCCGTCGGCTGAGCGGAGAAGCAGGGTGGTGGGGCTCAGTAGGTGGGTGGGAGGGGTACATTAGACCACCTGGGTGGTAGGGGTATTTTATGAGTTACAGATGCCCACGATCGGGCAGTGATCGGTCCACTGGACCACCAGGGATATTGGATGTGGGGGGGCTATATTATGGATGCCAGCTATCGGGCTGTAGGGGGTGTCAGTCCCAGACAGCTGCTGCCTGGCAGGGCGTCAGGCGCAAGTCTTTGGTAATCAGTGCACCTCCATGCTAATGGCATGCAAATGGGGCTATAATGAGATGCAAATGGCCCCCTGTGTGCCTTGCATAAATTATGGCCCCCATTTGCATGTCACCTTTTCAATATCGCAGGTGCTGTGCATGGCGCAATGGCACTTGTGCAAGTGCATCTCCATGCCCCACTCTGGCCACTTGCATTGGTGCAGTGCCACTGCACCATGCACAGTGGAGGGTGGCCCAAGGTGCGATATTTAAAGCTGCTACACCATAGTGCACTTCCATTAAATATCGCCCAGACCACACCCCTGCGCAACAAAGTTGAGCTGCACCCAGTCTTGTGCCACAGCCTGGCACAGTTTGAATATCCGGGCCACAGTGAACAAATACTAGAGTTAATGACTAAGCCAGTAGTAATCAGTTTGATCCTTAGATTATTCCTAGGACAGTCTGACCCAGTGGTGCAGAGGGTTAAGGCACTGGACACCACACCTCTGACCACACCAGCAGCCTGTGTTTGGGAGTGGATCTGGGCAGCTAAGGGTCAGCTAGGGTGAGAGGACTGAGCATATGACAGACTGCTCTCCTTTCCTAGGGACAGGGGACTTGCTGCACTGCTGCAGCACTGCTACCACATGGAGACAAGGCAGTAACGCAGTCAGAGTGGCAGCACTGCAGATGGCTAGTGTCATGATGTAGGATAAGTCATTGCATGTCACTGCCTGAGAGGAGAAAAATCAAAATAGAGTTGATGGATGACACCTAGCTCTCTCCCAACCCAACCCACACTGCCACCTGGTGCTCCCAGCTCAATTGGATTATGATAGGGGAGGGGGAGGATGGCCCTCACCCTGCTGGCCATCTCATGGGGGCAAGCTATAAGGGAACATTGCTGGTGAGTACAGAGGGAAGCTGGCTTCTGGTTGGTTGTGGGTTAGGGCAGAGTGGGCTAACCAGCCTCAGGGCAAGAAAAAACACTATGTAAAAAAAATTGCCCTAAGACATAGCATTAAGGATAGATTTAACATAGACCAGCAATAAATATATTTACTAATCAAAAAGTGACACTTGAGAGTGAAAGAAGAATTAAGTAGTCAGCTGGGCCAGTGACACTGAGGGTTGAGGCACTAGACACCACACCTTGCTCCACGCTGGTGGACCATGGTTAGGAATGAACACGGGTCTGTTCTCCTTTCCTGGGGAGGGAAGACTGCAGGCTCTGCTGAATGACTGACACCAGGTGGCTACCTGGTGACAGTTTGGGACAGGAGTATCAGCGGCTGTAGAAGGAGGTACTGTGGGACTTTGTGGCATTCACATACCTCCGCATGCACCTGCCAGTGTTCATGCCTGAACAACAGGCCTGGGAGAAATATCTGTGGAAAAATGGTGGTGGGCAGGCATTCATGAAGTCCTGCTTGCTGACACCTCACTTGTCTCACTGGCATGACACTGATAATGGAACTGTACTGATGGACTTCAGAGGGAAGGATGGCCCTCCCCTTCCTGACCTCACCACGGAGAGAAAAGTCATGGGGGAAGACAGGCCAGCTAGTAGGTCTGGGGAAGGGGCAGTTGGGGCAGTGGGGGTTAGAAGAGTGAAATACAGGAGACCCTAGCCTGTCCCAGCCAGAAGGAGCATAAAATATACATGGACAAAATTAAGTAGTCTTTTACAGCTCATCAGGATGAAACTACAGAATAGTGACAAACTAATTTTACCCAAATTCTCTAGTTTAAAAGAAACTATTTTAATTCATACTATGCTAATCTGAAAAGAATAAAATTTTGTGTTTGCAAGAACTATTGGATAATATCACGTATAATTTACCCAACATTTTTTAATTCAAATTATAATACAAATAACATAATCTCAATTTGATAATGAATGAAGATTGTTAAAGAAAGAGTATGCTAGATAAGGAGGTGCTACAAATACATAACTTCTGTTCAAATATTAAATTTAATGAAATCTTGCTTCTTAAATCTGAACAGCTATCCCTTAGCTTATCCAGAAAAAAAAATATTCAGAAAACAAATCTACTTTACACTAGACTTTGCCATACAATCAAAAGATCAAAAGACATTTAAGTCACTCACTGCTTTTGGTAATAGGTTTATGGAAAACAATACAAAATCATTATTCTGCCAAACATTTGACTTAACTTTTATATCTCACTGTATATTTAGTAAATTACAACATAGCTGATATTTCAACTGAACTATGTACAATATCTAAGAACAAAACTTTAGTTTACTGGCCTCCAAGAGGAACAAGAAATTATTTTTATAAAATGTAAAACAAGCAAATAAATGTGAAGCTCTCAACCCAGTGTTTATTATAACTCCTTAAAGCTTTTATTCAGATCAGCATTATGATTCCAGAGTTCAGTTTTTAAAGTGTTTTCACTCCAATAGTATATTTTATTTCCAAAGTGCTCCCCTCAGATTACCCCAGCATTAACTTTTCGAGACAATCCTGCCTCTTCATCAGAACCATAACATTTATTTTCTTGTTTGAACCTGCATACAGAAGCACTCCCCTATTATTTCCCTTTGTGAAAGAGGAAGAATTGATAGGTTATTTAAGTGATAACACTATATTTTGTTGTGTATATGAGGCAACAACTGGCTTCTGTGGATGATAACACATTGCCTCGGCATCTAATCCCCACAGAAGTCAGTTATTGTGAGCATACTCCATAAAGCATAATGTTATTACTATTATACCACTAGAATTTGTGGTAAAGATGCATTTTTCTGTAGAAATTAAATTTAAGTTGAAGCAGAGGTAATATGTGCTCCGAGCATCTCTGACCTGTAGTGCTGCAGGAGCAACTACGAAGGTCATTTGTCACTAACTGATGCTTTTGTGGTTCCATGTGTAAAACTAGTAATATGGTACATTTACTGGTACATAGATTATTTGAAAGTTTGTCCCATTGAAAACTGAGCACTACAATCCTTTATATTTCTGTTCTGAAATCGAATCCGTGATTCTGGTCATGTGCATTACACATGCTGGCAATGCACATGTTCAGAATGACTGATTCGATTTTGGAATAGAAAATAAAAAGGGATGTAGTGCTTAATTTTCAACAGGAACAACTTTCAAATAATCTATGTACCAGTAAGTGACCCATATTACTAGTTTCACACATAGCATCAGTTAGTGATGAACAACCTTCTTAGTTGCTCCTGTTGCACTACAGGTCAGAGATGTACAGAGGAAGAAATATTATGTGTGATGCAAGTTAAATCTGATATGTAGTGAACTTTTGTTTTAGTACTGAAAATAAATCAGGGAAAGGTTGTAGACAATATAGGCTTGGGATTAAACAGTTTGTGCCAGTGTTTGAAAATTAGTTACACAAAGTGACAGTGTCTGTGTACGATAGGACTGTGAGTGGACAGGAATGGAAGGGAATGTGGATAAATGACTGTGGGTATTGTTATAGATGAATAAACTACTGTGGGAAGATGAATAAACTACTATGGGTGTGGCTATAGATAAATAATCTACTGTGGGGATGTAGGTGATAGTCTGTGGGAGAATAATTTACAGTTATCCTGTGCTCTGATTGGCTGAGACTAGGTACCTGTGGTATAATACAAGATAAACTAAAAGGAAACCATGGGAGATAGTAACAAATTTAGTTATAAAATGTAAAAAATTAAAAAAATAAGCCCCCAGAATTGACTTTATCCATACTGTGTTTTTAACAGATTTGGCTTTATGGGTTCTTATCCTGAGAGCTCTTTATGATTAAATTAACTACTTATTTTAACATTGGACAACTGAGAAACCTCAATTATCATCATTATTTTTGAAACATGAATTTCGTTTCAATCTAAATGATCACTCAGTTAGTCTTTTACATGTCATTTCAGAATAATATACAAAATATTTATTTTAAAAACATAAAAAGTGTGTGAAAAGTTAAAATGTACAGAACGTTATGCTTATCCTGTCAAAACAGTGGAAACAAAGACAGTGTAGTCAAAATTGCTCCTTCATAATTTCTCGGACAGAAAAGCAAAAAATATAAAATGATCGATTGCATTTAATCCACAGCTTAAAGAATACACTGTTTGGTACGAGTGTGTCTTCTGGCACACCTGTTTTTTGCAGCATAGATTTTATCCTTGATGAGTTTCTAATTCTTCCTACACAGTTCATTCTTTTGCATTATTAACAGCACTGTGGATAGATTGTGCTGTCTTTGCACAGTTTTGACATGGAACCAATGTTATATGAAGCTCAGGTAGAATTCTGAGTAGAGATGTGCCAAAGTTTAATTTCACCTGTAAAGTTCCCAATGAAACTGATAGTTTTGCTGTGCAAAATATTTTGTGAATTTAGAGCACTATGCCAAATATTTTGCGGGGTGTGAATTTATGAAATGCTGCCCTCAAAATGAGGATTTTCTCTGGTGAAGTGTGGAATTTCATCCGCAAATGGCAGAATTTTGCCCACAAATGGCAGAATTCTGCACTTCATGACTGAAATTCTGCATTTCATGGTTAGAATGTCACACTTTACATCTGCGTAATATTTTGCAAAATGCATGAAATTCGCAAAATATTTTGTGGAGCAGAGTTTGCCAACTACACCAGTCTCTACTTCTGAGATGAATCATCAGTAATAGACCAGCTTTTCATACTCAGATGTTTAATTGAAAAAATGTAGTTTTACTAGAAACAATTAGGTAACATAGATTATAAACCATCAATATAAATGAACTTTGGCAAAAGCTAGAGTACCCTGGAATTATCCTAGACTATTGGTTTATAATAAAAGCATTTATAATCATTCATAATCCAATGTTCTCATAGGACATGTTTGAGAGCTTTCTGATCCTTTGCCCACTTCTAAATTAATACTTCAAGGGTGCATACCTGCACCTTTGTTGGTTAATTTATATATTAATGATTACAGTATTACAATTAATATGCTCCATTGGTGTTCCAATACTATTGTTAACTGGTAACACTTTTCTCATTTCCTTGGTGCTTTTTGGCCTATACTATTACTTACAGTGGCACCCCGTGTCAAGTTCCCAAGTGTCACAAAATCAGTAATGACTTGTCAAAATGTTTGGATACGCAAGATAATTGTCGGCAAGTAAGCAAGTAGCAAGTGATCACTCTGTCTATTATTGCCAGTTCTTTAGTAAAGATTCTGAATGTCATGATTAGACAAAGTCACACTAAACACCACTGTAGATACTTTCTCTAAAAAATGCTGTAGATGTTTTATCTAAAAATTAAAAAAATGGGATTTAGGTTTAAGTACTGTACTAACTGTGGTGATTTGCATATGCAGCCCATGATGCTTTGCATTGTGGGGGCATGTGTGATTTTGTATTTTCTTGAAACTTGGCTTCCCAGCCAAATGCCCTTTGGGGTAACCCTTGCCTCAGTGTTTGCGCACAGAGGTTCTTTGTCTTTTTAATAAGACTAAATGTCTAGTTTCTGAAGTAAAAATATAAGTTAACCATCAGTGGTGTACTGATTCGAAGAAATTTGAGAAAATACTGTACTTAACTATAAAACATAGAGACATCGAATTTGTCAGCAGATAAAGACTGCTTGGCCCATTCGGTCTGCCATTTTATCCCTGGCTATACTATCACTGCAGACCCTACCTGATCTCTAGATACTTCCCCACCCCATGCTGCTCCTACCAAGATTCATCTATGCATATTCCATGCTGCTTGAAGCCCACAACTGTTTTTGCCCCCACCACCTCCACTTTAAGATTGTTCCAGGCACCTACCACACCTTCAGTGAAGAAATACTTCCTCACATCCCTGGTCTCAGAATTACTTCCTCCTGGCAGGTCTCTGCTTATTCTGTCCACCCTTTCCAGAGTATCTACCCTATTGCTGTTTTTAGTGTTATCTGCAAAGAGGCATCCTTTCCTTTCAAGCTCTTCTGCAATGTTGGTTATGAAGGCACTGAAGAAGGCTGCTTCCAGTATTGAGCCCTGAAGTATCCCATTGGCCACTATCTCCTCTGCAGAGTGAGTGTCATTTACCACCACCCTCTGTCACCTATCCATTAACTAGTTCCATACCCAGTTTACCACCTGGGGTCCAACCCCAAAACTGCCTAGTTTCCTTACCTGCCTCCTATGTGGTACAGTGTTGATGGCCTTGCTAAAATTTAAGTAGGCCCAATCTTCTGCCACACCCTGATCTATAAATTTCTTGGAATTATAGAATCAAGTGTGGGCTCATGGAATTACCATCTGAATGGAACTCAGACATATGCTTAGGATTTAGCTTGTTTTATTTTGGGGTTTTGTCTTCTGATTTGCTGTACATATTTTTAAAGCTGTGTGTGTATGTGTTTCTTTCTGGGTCAAAATATTTAAAATTACAGAAGTTATGAGGAAGCAGAGATAAGTTTCAACATACATTCATAACTTTGCAATTGTTTCATATTTTTACTACACATTTTCAACATGGCCTTCTTGTGACCCCACCTCATTAACAATGGCAGTGACACATTTCAAATTCTGCCTGAAAGGTGACTTCACTACATTATCACAATATCACCTTTTGGGCCTGATTGGCATAATTCCACCATGATTGGTCATGAAGTGGTTTCCCAAAAGGGCCATGTTGAAAATTTGGTGTGCAAATAGGTAAAAATGACAATGTTCAAAGCCCTTTTGAAATACATTGAGTCACATTTACTATAATTTCTCATATAGCAATCATGATTTCCACCAGCAAGATGTGTCTTCATTTGGAGAATAGATCTACACTGTGGGACCTGTTCTGGTGTGTGAGGGTGTGTAGGGGTTGTAGTGGGGTTTTTGAGTGGTGAGGGCTGAGTCGGAGCTTGGGGTTGCTGGGTCAGATCAGCAGGGAACATTTTCTGTTTTTTAGAGGTTTAAAAAAAATTGAGGGACAATTTGCTTTATTACAGCTGAAATTTTCCACTCTAATAGGGGGGTGGCAATCAGAGGGATGGGGTGCCACTAGATACCAGGGAAACATAACATACATGAGGAGACAATGATTGGAGGGTGAGGGGTGCCACTAGACACCTGAAAAACAAGAGGATGGTGGTCGAAGGGTGAGGGCATCAGTGAATATCAGGAAAACATAGCAAACATAAGAAGATGGCAATCAGAGGGTGAGGGGTGACACCTAGGAAATGTAACATGCATGAGGGGATGTGATGAGAGGATGTAGGGCATCACTAGACTCAGGGAAATAGTGACTCACTGCTCTTAGAGCAGCCAGCGGCATGAGTTCCAGCTGTGGCTGCAGAACTCAAGAAAGTCACACTGTTCTCATACAAAGAACGTGGGTCAAAGGATCATCTCATGAAGCTGGCTCCCAGGATTTTGGGATGTCCAGATCAGATATTCCTGGCCATTAATTTGAGAACCAAACATCAGACTCTAGCTAAACAAGTCCTGTTTAGCTAAGTGCTGATTTGTGTTATTTTAAAATGACCACATTTTTATGTATTTTCCATGCTTATTAGTTTTAGGAGAAAAGAAACAAAATGACAGCTCTCATGGCACAAAAAAATGTTTTGTGCTGTGAGAAGCAAGAATTTTTTTGTCTTTATCAGAACATTACCCCAGGAACTGTACTGAACAGGCTCAGAACAGAAAAACTAAAAATTTTAAAGCCTTATAACTCTGGAACCATTTGATATACTTTCACAAAGCATTTCAAAGGCACTACCTTATGACATCATGCCTGTACTTTGAAAATTTTGGGAAAAATTTCAATTTTGTGTAGGCTGTAGGTGAGAGCAAAAAATTCCCACATTAAGTAAAGGGAACAAATTAGACATCAACTGCTACTAAAATGATTCATGGACTGCATGATAAGTCATACAAGGACCGGGTGCGTGAATTAAACATGTACTCACTAGAGCAGCGGATGGAGAGGGGTGACACAATTGAGACTTTCAAATTCCTAAAAGGAATAAACAAGGTGCAGGCCCAGGATCTGTTCCATATCAAACATCTCTCAAGAAACAGACAGCACAACATGAAGCTAGAGGGTGGCAGATTAAGATGCAGCACATGCAGGCTCTTCTTCACCAAGAGAGTGGTTGATCCATGGAACTGCCTTCCACAGGAGGCAGTGGAGGCAAACATGGTGGGTACTTTAAAGAAAGTGTGGGATAGATACAAGGGAATCATAACACACTGAACGGCAGTTAAGGGAAGATATAGGCTTATGGGCAGACAAGATGGGCCACATGACCCCCTTCTGCCATCACTTTCTAATTTTCTGTGTTTCTAACTAAAAAATGACATATGCAAATCACAGATATCAGGAAGCTACCTTCACAAACTTTCCACAGATTTAGGTCTCACCTCCTAGACAACACATGCACAATTTCAATTGATTTCTTAAAAAACACTGCCAAAGCTATTAAGGTGCAAAGTTAGAGGTTTGACACTGAACACCCTACTCAACCCTAACTATTCCCAGTCTACTGTTATGGAAATTACCCGGGTAGTGTTTAAAATGTACAGTGTTTTTTTTTGAGCAGGTATTATCTGAAACTGTTAAGTATATGGTGTCATTGCAAGGATCATAGAAACAGAGTTGCAACTTGTAAGTATTCCTAAATAATTTTCTTTTTAAATACAGTAACGTGCTGTTATGGTAGTTTACCCAAGAATTATCAGGGTATTTAAACAAGAATTTGTAAATGTTGAGTGTTTGCATTTTCTCATGTTTTGATTCAACAGGCACTCAGTCTGCTCATGAATGAATGTGATACTGCAGGATAAGAACCTTTAACAAGAAGATTAGGGGTGAAAAGGCTCCCTCATCATTGAGAGACTACTGCAGTCTGTTCCCTCACACATGTGGAAATATCCCCACTGCATTCCAAGGAAAATTGGCTTGTCTGCAAATTGTTAACACCGATTTTTGTCTTTTGAGGGCCTGGGCTTCACATTGGCACCTGTGTCTGGGCCACTGCTTAGAGTGGATGGCTAGCCTGGCAGTGAGTAAGCAAACTCCTTGTATCTGTGCCATACACCATTTTGAGATTTTTGGTAGAATGGATAGGCTCTACTCCTGCAATGCAACCTGTTACACACTCAGAGACCTGCCCCTCTCAGTCACTGTTCTGCTCTGCCTCTTCAGTCACTCCCTGAATGGGTCCACATCCTTCTCTTACCTCCACTTCCTCCACCACAGCATCTGGTCTCGCCCTTTCTGTTTCCACACTTTTTCCAGCTCAGATGCTGATCCCAGCCTTACTTAATGATGGGCATGTTGCACTAAACCTCATGTATCTGGGGAACAAGCTCTCCCCTGGCAACTATATTCCCCCAGCAACGGGTCCCCTAGTAACTGCTACCACCATCTATATCTGAGATGAGAGTTCTGGGACCACCCTCTCACAAAGAACTCTAAAGAAAGACTAAAATTTAATTTGCAGTGTTGGTACCCTGGCTCATAGATTTTGAATGTGCCCACACTGTGCTATGGACAGCAGTCCCAGTGTATGGGCCACTTTACTCACACTTCTTGCTTGGTTGGGGGTGGCAGAAGAAGAAAGGCAACTTCAAAACAAGAATTAACATGGGTTGTGCTTATGGTGGGTGGCAGTTACAGCCACAGCTGCAAAAGACATTGATGGATTTTTTTTCTCTTTTGCAGGCTGTATTAAAAAGAAAAAACTATGAGGGACTTTCAGGTGGGACACAGGGGGATTGAGTGCCCTCATTGTCAGTGTTATGTGTGTGGGGTGTGTGTGTTTGGGGTGGTGAGTGCTGAGTGCTGAGAGGGAGGGTCTGGTGGGGGGACAGTTACTGGAGAACCAGTAACACAAATTGATGGATGGTTTTCTTTGTTATAGCTGGCATCAGCAAGAGTGTGGGGCTCTTTCTTGATGCTTGAAATTTCTCAGCAGGCTGATCACAATGGATCAGCTATGCTTGCTGGGCAGTGTAGATCAAAGGAAAGAGCCAGCCTATGACTGGGTCAGCGCTTTCTTTTGAAATACATGATGTTTCCACTCAGCAAGCCAAAACTGTGTCATGATCAGCCTGGCTGATGATTGGTGTGGCACTGACACACCCCTTGCAGACTGCTATGCATTGGACTAACAGTGTTACACCTCTCTAAAGTCACAATCACAGCAAGATGTTCACTGCATGCATGTGCATGGAGAACATAAAAACAAAAGCCATAAATACTGCTATGAGCATAGGCAGAGCCAGGTAATGTCACTGTTATTATATTATCACAAAAACCAGATATCTACACTGCTTATACTTGGGCATTCCAAGAGATCATTCATCTGCTCCAGCTATTTTGTAATTGTGTACCATGTAAGTCATTTCAATTTTGATACATTTATCAACTGCACTTTTGCTGCTGTTCTCATTTAGAATTATTCACTTCATATTCTTGTGATGACTGTGGCATACATATTCAGAGCCATTAAACACAATGTTCATAGAGATGTTCTTACAGTAAATAGAATGTCTCAGGTATTAAACTGCAACTTTCAGCACAAAAACCTCTTGGTTTGGCTTATGTAGTTTAGGAATACAGAGTGCATTTTAACTAGGAGAGAGACCCAGCTTCCAACTTCTAAGCTGAACCCAATCCATCAGGTTGCACTCTAGCCCTCTCAACCAGACCCACCGCATGCCAGCCCAGTGGTGCAGAGGGTAGTGGCACTGGACACCACACCTAATGCCACTCCAGCAATCCAGGCTCGGGAATGTACTCTGCCTGCCAGTGGTCAGCAGGGGAGCAAAGGGATTGAGCCTCTGGAGGACTGCTCTCCCTTTCCTGGGGAATTCATCAAATAAAGAGATAAGTTACCCCACCCAAAATGTAAACACACTTTTTATGGAAGTGAATTAGTCAGTCACATCAACCATAGGCATTCATTATACAGTTTGTGGTTGTGGACCATAGCCATGGACTGTATGACAATGTTTACACTTTTTTTTGTGAAAGCCGTAATAAAGGAAAGTTAGTTTCTGCTCAGTGTGTGCCCTAATTCATTGGTACATTTGGAGTCAGTGCTGTGCAGATACAGAAGTCACACTTGTCACACTCACAGCAGCTCTTGCTACCACCAAGTGATAGGCCTGGACTGATTCATGACACAGCACAGTTGTGGTTAAAGCCCCATGCAATCAAAAAAAAACATGCAAAGAGTACAACCTAGGCAGCCCAAGAGTGTACTACATGGAAACAGTGATGCACAATAGCACTCCAGCACAAACCATAACAGAAAGTAACAACCATATCTGCTGCTGTTCATGAGAGCCTGTGGCTCCATGACCTAGTAATACAGTAGTCTACTCTGCCCTGCCACTAGCAAAATGACTTGTACTACTGTATACATAATAATTGGCATGGAACTCAGCTGCTCACTCCAGTAATTAGCTAATAATTCCCATCATGAACTTAAAGTATTTGCTGGACTTACAGATTATGGACAAGTTACTTGCCTCCTGTTGCACTCTCTGCCATGCTGGGACACAGGTGGAAGGGAAAGGGACTGTCACCACAGAGCAGAAGAGTGGGTGATTGTGACTTGAATTTTGGTGGAGCTCCATAACAATGTACTGTAATTAGCAGGGGCAGATGGATACAGTGAGCCATCCAAACCATCATCGTATGGCACACCTGTATGGGTCAGTACTTGCAGTACTCTGTGTATGGTTCTCAATAGCTCTCTGTCCAGTGCTCAGCATCTGAAGTTTGTTGGTACCTGCAGCATTTTGTGTTCAATTGTCTGTGGCTCTCTTTCCAGTGTTCAGGACCTGAAGTGGTTTGGTGACTGCACTACTGTCCACTGTTTATGACCATTAGTGGGTTGGTACCTGCAGTATACATGTCTGGTTCTCAGCTCAGTGGTTGGTATTCTCTCCTTGGTACTGGCAGTATTATAAGTGCACTCCAGTTGCTCAGCAGAGTTTATATACAGTGCTCAATCACCTGTCATGCTGATCTACAGCAGCAGCAGCAGCACATTGAGGCAGCCATGCATGGGTGGTGCTCAACATCCCAGGAGGAACTCACACCTGATCTACTATGTGGGAGTGGGGGCTGTCTATCCAGCAACTTGTGGGTCCAGGTGGAGCTTTCTAGTGGGTCCACCTTACCCCCAGCAGCTGTTACAGACAACAGGGATTGACCCCTTTAAGCCAACCTCCATCAGTATCTGCCCTCATTAGTATCTACTCCTCCCTTATTTAGTCACCACTGTTGGTATCCGCCAACTATGTCCCCCCCTGCCATCACATCCTCCCAGCACAGTCTTCCCCCACACCTACTTACAACCTCCCAGCTGCTAGAGTTCATCTGGGCAGAACAAAAGAAGTGCAGCCCCTCCCAGTCAGTGCCAGACTGTATTTAAGTCTCACCGTCCATCTTCAGTTATGCCACTCTCACCAACAGTCACACCAGTCTAACCATCCGTCACCAGTTATGGCAGTCTTACCATCTTTCACCAGTTACACCAGTCTCACTATCCATCTCATTACACTATTCACACCAGTTATTCAACAGTCTCACCATCTGTTACACTAGTGACACCAGTCATCAACACCAGTAACACCATCCCTCATATCAGGCACACCAGTTCAGGGTCTATTTGATAGCACTCTCCAGATGTAATTACTTTTAATTTGCCATCAAAATAAGAGCAATGAAAGTTGATTTTCCAGCTGGAAACACATTTAAAGTTTCTTTTTCTTTAAAGTTTCTTTTCCCTTTCTTAACATTTTTATCCAAACATGGATGATATTCCCCTGTCAAGAACTACATCCCTTTTTTTATTATAAACTGTCTTCCATGAATTAAATGTTGATCATCTTGTCAATTAGTGCTCTTAATGTATTTATCTGACAACTGTACATTAAAAAAAATATTAAATGTGTGTGTGTGTGTGTGTGTGTGTGTGTGTGTGTGTGTGTGTGTGTATGAGGGATGGAGTCAGGGGTCAGGGCTGAAATTTTGAAAAACATGAACTACAGAGACACCAATTACCAATTCATCTCTGACTGGGTTTCATATCTTTCTCTTCACAACAAAAGCCTTCCTTGAAAAACAGAACAAGAATGTTAAATGATGAGGGAGTTTGTTTTGTTCCGCAGGTTATGGTACAATTACTGTTTCATATCTTTTTGTAGCCTCCATTCATTTATATGAATTTTTAGCAAACAAGTCGCATTTCTTCAGGCAAAGTTATGGTCGCGTACCAGTGTAGTCAGTCATGCAATGCTTGCAGTTTGCAGGAGGTGCTGATTAAATGCTTCTGAGTAACCATTCCTACAGTATTTATACTCTTAGTCTGGGATATTCAAAGCAGTTGCACATGGCGCAACTGAGTTGCACCGGCGCAAGTACGGAAATGCACCAAGGAGCTATATTCAGCGGGAGCCAATGTGCAGCACATTTTCCTTTGTGCCAATGCACAACTCTAATGAATGCATGCACAAGGGCAGGGGGCATACCCATCAATATGCGGTGCAGTGCTATATTCAACCACTGAAACATGGTACAAGTGCAGAGCAAGTCCCAGATGCACCAAACAGACTTGAGCCAATAAATATAGGATGCAAGCACATCAACAGCACATGCACCAGGGTGAGGGGGAGAGAGAGAGAGAAAGAGAGAGAGTGGAACAGGATGATGGAGGGATAAAACCTAGAAGAGCCTGATAGGGACAGGTGACCTGCACAGGCAGCCACAGGGGTGTGGGACAGATGTGGCAGTGGAGAATGAGCCAGGGGCAGAGCAAGTGAGAGAGAGAGGCAGTCATGGTGCCACGCACTACACCAGGGTGGTAGACAGCCCACAGCAGCGGACCACCCAGGGGGGATTCAGGGCAGCAGAGCCATGGCCAGTGCACCCTTTCTAATGGAGGCCATAATGAATGGTGTGAGGAGGCAGGAGGAAGAGTGATGTTGCCATGGAAAGGCCTGTAGGCAGTATGCCCAGAACAGATTGTACCGTGTCCATGCCACCTTTGAGAACTAGAGCGATACGGAGATTGTGGGCTGGTATCGTTTGAACTGTGCCATTCTAAGGCAGCTCTGTGAGCTGTGCAGTGAGGAGATGCAGGCACTCATGAGATGGAGCCATGCTGTCAGTGGAGACGAAGGTAACAGCTGTCATGTGCCTGTTTGCCACGGGCATCTTCCAGAGACCAACAGGGGACACAACAGACATAACCCAGTCAGCCACATCCTGCCTTCTCACACAATTCCTCAAGGTCTGCTGCCACATGCTTCAGAATATATCCATTTTCCTAGCACACAGGCAAAGTGTACATCATCCATGCAGGACTTCCACATGGTAGCAAGCATGCCTGGCGTGCTTGGTGCCATTGACTGCACCCACATGGGCATCCGCATGCCACCTGGCCCTGAGGGTGTGGCATACATAAACAGGAAGGGGATCCCCAGTGTCAACTGCAAGCTGGTGTGCAATGCCAAGGGGTGCATCACCAATGTCTCTGCCACACACCGTGGGAGTGCACATGATGCATTCATCTGGCACAGCAGTGTGCTGTGCCACAGGTTCGAGCATGGCCACCTAGTAGGTGAGTATGGGATGGGCAAGGGGGCTGGGCAGAGCTTGGGAAGGGAGAAGGCAGGGTGGATGTGCTGATGAGGGCACCAGGGAAGGGCAAGGGGCACAGCAACAGAGGACAAGGGGCTAACCATGTCATTCTTCACACAGGTGACAGTGGATATCCACTCAGGCCATGGCTGCTCACACCCTACTGGTGCCCATCATCCCCAGCAGAAAAACAGTAACATGAGGCACATGCCAGCATGCGGAACATCATTGAGCATATATTTGGGATGCTGAAGGCACATTTCCATTGCCTAGACAGATCTGGCAGTGCCCTACAGTACAGCCACTCGATAGTCTGTGGCCTATTCTTGGCCTGTTGCATACTGCACAACATGGCCATTGACCGTGGGATAGCTGTCAAGGCTGAGGAGGGGGACAGTAGTGGGGATGATGAGAACAAAATGCTAGGGGAGGTGAACAGCTCCCCCCGGCGGAGGGACCTCCGGCTCCAGCACATGACATGCCAAAGCAGGGACACCATCACATGGGAGCACTATGAAGCAGGCAGGTAGTTTACACCACACCTATGCACTGTCCATACACACAGGGACAGTACACAGGCAGGGGTGTGCATGGCAATGGGCATGCACACACAATGGCATGGAGCAGGGTAAGGGTTACAGTGCCACACAGTCACACACAGCAGCAAAGAGCAGGGAACAGCAACACACACTGACACACACACACACACACACAAACATATGTGCCCAGGCACTGGCATGTGGTAGAGATCAGATGCAGTGCACCAGTGCACAGGTGCAACTGGCACTAATCTGCTCTCATCACGCCCATGAGCCAGCGGCCAGGCAGGCACGGACACAGGCAGTGTGCAGCAAGACACACAAGTACCACACCTGTGGTATGCACTCACACACACTGCCCATGCACACACAAAGCAGCAACAGGAGACTGCAGCTAGGGCCGCACACAACTCATGTCCACCATGCAGAACCATGGCCACCGTGGCCACGGGGGTGTCTGTGCTGGGGCTGATCGGCAGCCACAGGCTGCACTTCGGCCACGGGGGGATCTGCAACAGCCTCCCAGGGGTTGAACCACGGGACCATGACTTGGTCCATGCAGGGGTTTGTAGGCATCAACACAGGCCCACCTCAGGCATGCCTGGAATGCTGACAACAGAGCCTGGCATTGACAGGGAGCATGTCACTTGATGCCGGGTCCATGGGGTGGACAGTGCACTATGCAATGTGTGAGGTGGTCAGCCATGCCTGGTGGCAGCCGGTGGTACAAGGCCATCCCTGAATTCATTGGCAATGTAATCCTGGGATGCGGTCGTGTCTTCCCACAAGCACTGAATAGCCTCCAGGAGCTGTACAGTGCCTCTCTTATGCTGCTCAGCCGCCTGGTGCACCTCCATGTGCAGTGCATGCAGCCCAGCTACCAGCAGCACCTGTTGCTCCACGGAGGCCTGTAGCAATCAGTTGTGCTCTGACAATGGGTCGGCACCCAGGGTAACCTGGGTAGGGTTTCCAACCCACTGGTGGTCTACAACTGTGTTGCACAGCCTCCCATTCAGGTGGACTGTGCACAGTGGGTCCCCATGTGATTGGTCCCTGTCTGGTGCCCCAGTGGTGGACACTGAATTCAGCTGCCCCGTTCCCTGCTGCCTGCTGCTGCCCCTCCAGTCCCTGTACACTGCCCAGTGGCTGCGCATCAGCACCACCACCACCACATGGCACTGCCATGGCAGTGCACATGGCAACCCCTGCAGTGGTGGCAGGCAGCTGTGCCACCACTGGCAGGCCACTGGGTGTGCTGCCAAGGTGGTACTTGGTATGGGTGTCTCCCCCGCAACACCACCCATCCTGTAAAGGATCGTGGTCATGTCGTCGTCGGTGTCAGACCCCATCCCCATTTCTGTCTCCATGCAGAGGATGCTATGGCTGTCATCCTGCTGGAATGCAGACAGGGCCTCATCTGACCCCATGCCCAGGTCATCTGGCTGGACAGTGGAGGTGTACTGCAGCCAATTAGGCCCCCAGATGGCCATCAAAGTGGATAGTTGGTCCTCTGGGGCTGGGCCAGCCTCCACGGCTGCTGCTGGTGCCCCTTCCACTGTATGCAGGCATGCTGGTGCTGAAAGAGAAAACAGATGTGTCAGAGATGCATGTCCCCGGGCCCGACCCCTCCCGGCCCAGCCCTGTTCCCCATTGCTTGCTGTGTGTGCCCATCATACGGCCCATGCAGTGATGGGCTTCCACCAGTCTGGAACCCTCCACCCAGCACACACTTGACCATGCTTCATCACATGGTGGAAATCACCAGCTCCTCCTGCACCGTGAGCTGTGACACATCAGCAGGCCCTCCTCCGGTGACTGTCCAGGCTGCACGTATGGCTGCCACCTTCTTCTTGATGCAGCGTTTATCAGTGCCCACCTTCTTCTGGCACTCCTGCACTGACCACCGTTGGCTGCTCTGCTGGTTCACACTCACCACCAACTTCACCCAGGCTGCAGTCCAGGCTTGTGGTGTGCTTGTGGCACCACTCAGCAGCAGTTCCCTGTCAAGGTAGGCCTCAAACAGGGTATCAGCCTCTGCCTTGGTAAAGTTGGGCCTGCGCTTGCTTGCAGGCCCACGCACTTCAGCCTCTTCTCGTTCTGACATTGTGTTACCTGTGGACATGGACATGTGTGTCAATGTCAGCAGCAGCCTACACTGTCCCCCCTGCTGTGCTGGTTAGGCTCAGTAGCATGCACAACTTACTTCAAATGGTTGCAATACCTGTCCATGGCCTGTGCAGATCTGTGGCACTTTTATAGTGCAACACAAGCAAATGAGCTTCCGCGCAATGGTAATGACATGCTAATTTCCACAGTGCGCCATGTATTGGCCTATGAGCTCATTAGCATGTGGTGGCTGAATATCGTGGAACTGCTCCGCACACAATGAGATTGCTCTGGAGCAAATTCTGGTGCAATGCACACGCATGCGCACTGCATGGAACTGCAGTGCACATGTGCAGGGCAGTGTGCTACCACCTACAGTATTGCACACTGTTTGCATAGTGTGCAATAGGGCCCATGGTGCACAGTGTGCCATGACTGCTATTGCGCATGTGCGCATCATGCAGCAGCTGTTCCCTGACTCCTGCTGTGACCTCTGTCCCTGGGTGACCCCTGTACCTGTGACCCTCTCAGGCCACTCCCATGCTGCACATCTCTGTGACTGCATGATAGCATATCACAGGGCATTTCCTCTTGGACCGCACATCTGGTACATGCACTATTCATGTGCGCTTCATGCCACCATGTTGTATGGCGGTTCATACTGACCGGTGATGGCACAGCAACAGCGATGCCATGCATGGGTAGCCAACTGGACAAAGGTTGAGCTGGCTAATCTAGTGGCCTGCATCCTGTCACACACACCCCAGCTGTTTGGGCAGGTGCCACTGCAGTAGCCCCGGGTGGCTGTGTGGCAGGCGATTACTGCCACACTCTTGCAGTGCACAGAAGTGGCCAGGAGTGGCGACTAGTGTCTCCACCAATATGGGGACCAGCAGCGGAAGGACCCAGAGTGCCTCCAGTGGATGGAGGCACACGCCTGGCATGGGACTGTGCCACAGCCAGATGAGTAGGCCCAGCATGCATGTGTGCCCTGGTGCTCTACGGTGGTGTTGGCTACACTGCCTGGTGTGTCCTGCTGGGTGGTGTGCTACCATCATGCACAGTGCACTGTGGTTTTATCCTCTTCCACTTGCATTGTGCTGCCACACTGTGGGCAGTGTCAGGTGAGGCCTCGCCCTGTGCACAGAGATGGGGGTGGTGGGCAGCTGCAATGCTTAGTTACTGATGTGTATCTATTTCTGTTCCATTCCCAGCACCTGAGGACAGGTGTCAAATGGTGCTGGTGGGTCACCAGGCTGTGGCAGCCCAGGGAGGTGGAGGAGGAGGAGAAGCAGTGGCAACACTGCCTATGGGGCCATAGAGGGCAGGTAGGCACTGACATAGTTCTGCTCACCATCAGTAGGGGATGGCAGGGCCATGGGTGCATGTGTGGCAGCCTGTGCTGTGTGCTGTGGCAGCTGTTAGTGTGGCACTGTGGGGGATGCCCACCACTGTGGTGCATCCATCAGTCACATGTGCCTGCTGCTGGTGGGGTGGGTGTGCACACAGCCACCACTGATATTGCTGTGGTGCAGGTTGGGCACTATGCCATGTGACTGCCATGTTGCAGTCAGATGGCCACTGTGTGGCATGGACCACTGCTGTGCACTGATGTGGTGTGCCGCCTTGCCAGCAGGCATTGGCCCACAACCCTGTGGGTGGCCTTTATGGGCCCCCCCCTGGAGGGGGTGTTCCCCCTGCTTGGTCAGCGCTCTGGTTGAGCCATGTTCCTTGGGAAGTTGCTCTGATGTCCTAGATCTCCGCAGACATTCACGGCTGCCACTCTACTGCAGGCTTCTGTGGCAGATCATCTTGGTGACCTCAATTACTATGGAGGCTGTCTTCCATGCCCGGAGGCAGGTCCTTGCAATCCGGAGGCAAATGCAGCAACAGGGGGTGGCTGGGCATGGGCACCACTAGCCCTTTAATATGTTCCCCTGTATCTACCACCATACCTCCCCTTCCAGTCCTCCATCCCATTGTACAGTCCCAGTTCTTTGTTCCCTTCCCTTGCTATCCTACCCTTTCCCACCCCCTTGTTTCTGTATATAGTTGTTGTCAATATATTTATATTTTGCCTTACCTGCCTGTGTCTGTGTCTGCTTTGCAGCTGGTGTGTGGAACCATGCTGCAGTGGCATAGTGTGTGACTGTGCAGTGTGCCTGTGTCGGTGTGCAGGTCATGCATTGTGGTATCCTGTCCCTTGATCAGTGGCTATGCCTTGGGGTGGCCATGGGGTGGCTGTCTGGGATGTGTGGCATGTGTGTGCTTGACAGCATGGTCCTGGGTGTGACTTGCTGGGGTCTGGGTGGTGGGGGCACAGGATGTAGGGGGGTCTCTACTGTTGGCCCTCCATTGGCCATTGGTGCCACCTGTTGCCTGCTTTGTATGCCATGGGTGTGTTCTGACATTGGAGTGTCAGGGTGTCTGTTTGTGTCCTGCTGGTGGTGGCCACCTGTGGCCTGCCACTGTACATCCCTGGCACCGTCTCTGGGTGTCATCCTCTGCCATGTCCCACACCTTGGCACTGCTGCTGTGCTCCCACCATTGCCTGGGGCTAGTCTTTGTGCAGCATGGTGCATGTCTGGTTGCACTCTGGTGCATCTCTGGTTGCACTATGGGGCTGGTCTGGGTGCACCTTTGGCACATGTCTGGTTGCACCTCTGCGCAAGTCTGGTTGTGCCATGGCACATCCATGCAACATTCAGCCGTGTTGCACTGACACATTTCACCATGTGCATTCGTTGAATATCGCACTCATTATGCCATGGATCATCAGATAAGCAACTGTGCCAGACTTTTGCCGGTCTTTGGCACATTTCTGAATATCTGGCCCTCAATTTTTTTAAAGTCCTGACTTTACAGCATGTTAAAAATTAAAATAGTATGGCAGAGATGAAAAGTTCCATGAAAGTAAAGAACAATGTCAGACCCTGACATCCTGATCTTGGTTACCTACCAGCAACCAACTTGATCTCAAAGTTAATTTAATTTAAACAGTTTTAAGCTACTAGTACCAAAGGGTACTCAGAAGTTGGAAACAGGCATGGTACCTGTGAATGCTGTCTGATTTCTGAGTAGCAAGCAGCAGTGTGCAATGTATATAATGTGATATACAAGGAAAAGTCTTGTGAAATCATTATTTTTCCAGAAAGTAATTGTGCGCAAAATGTTGATTTACTGCAGATCCATGCTTGAAGGGTAGTTTTCCATAAGCAGACTTGTTGGAACTTTTAAATGCCCCAAACCATCTCCTTTTTGTAAGAAAATAAATATTGCTTTATTGTTCAGCAGACCAATGAAAACCTACCAAAACAAAGTAAATACTAAACAATATCCAAAACATAAAATGCCAACAGTGAGTGAAATGGATTAAGGCTTAAAACAGTTAAATCTTTTTAAAGATTAACTGCATATGTGCAAACATTTTTTTCTCCCTTTTTCATTTTCTAGCTTCCTGTGGAATAAGAAAAAAATATTGCTGACACAATAACATGTCTCTTGTGTTTATTTTTAACATTGAGTCTACACTCATTGGGGCCAGATTTTCAAAGGCAATAGAGTGCTGTAAGCCCCGGGTGTGTGCTAGATATATGGTGCACTGGGCTTGTGGTGATCTAATGGGATTTTCAATCCCATGCAGCAATTGCTGCAAGTTAGACCAACTATTTGTGGTCTAGCTTGCATCAGTCCTGGGGACATTTTTTTACTGTGCTTGTATTGTACCAAAGATTTGGTGCAAACTGATGTAAATTGGGTAAACTGTCACAACTGCATCAGACCTACTAAAATTGATGCAGTTGCAATAAAAGCATTTGGCATACTGCTGATTTCAAACTGCTGTGGCACAAACTACCCAATGAAAATCCAGCCCACTGCATTAATTGTAAAGTAAGCCCTATCCTAGATCATGATTTTTCTGCTTTTTAAGAGTTAGCTCAGCCTGAGTCAGTTCATGATGTCAAACAAGGTGCAATGTCTAATAATGGATCTATGATTGTGGAAAATCTAGGCTAAAACCCTTAAAAATGGATTGTTGAACACTGTCCTGTCTTCTTTTTTTTCCACTTTAAAACTTCTGTAGCAATAGTACCCTCTTATCTCTTCCACTTTTTTCTATTATCTACTTCTGTGCTTCATTTCTATTATTTAGCCAAATCGACTGGGATCATGTCCTACTGAGAAGCAGACTGATTAACTTGTAGAGCTGTCAGATACAAGTCACAGGTAGCTTTTAACATAAACAAACCAATATTTAAATTTAAAAGATAAAAGAACAACCCTGGATCTGTAAAGAAATAGTGCATCATATTTACAGGAACCTTCACTACACAAGCAGCTGTCATTGAGATCAGCTGTTCAAATTATTTTCAGACTTCAGTCACAGCTGATCATGCAAGAGGTACCTGTTCCTTTTTTCTCAGATCATGACATTACCACAGTACTGTTGTATTTATGATAAGGGTGCATAATATCCTACCGGGTCATAATGTACGCTTAATAGCGTATGACATTATAGCTAACACGAAAGAGCAAAGTCCAGGACAGCAAATGGTGCAATACTGCATATACTGCTGTGTGTGGTATTGCACCATTCACACGCTCCCAGGCAGAAGATAAGACCTCTGCTGGGAGTGGGTTCTGCCGAGCAGCTGCAGTGGCTCACTGGACTGAGCCACTGCAGCAGGAACCCAGGTGCTGCTTCTGAGACTGGGTTTGATTACTGGTCACAGACATTTTATTTTTCTTCACAATTTGTACGCTCCCCGAGTTGGACCCCCCGGAGTTGAGAATCTTTTGGGGGGGTTCTGGGGCACAGCCCCCCAAAAACAGGGGGTGTGGGAGGAGGAACCCCCCACAGAAAAAAGACTTATGCTGCATGTCAATTTCACGCTCTATTACCAGTGCAATTTTGCCATGTGGCATAATGTCTTGCAACATTATGACCCCGTGCCAATAATATAGTTTCAACAGTAACTAGCAAGTTACCTCTGTGTCACAAACAGTGACTGATCCTGGTGTTTATTTTAAGAGACAGCACTGTGACTGATTTTATGTTTGGAGATGATATGTATGATGTGTACATCTGGTAGACATATCTAGCTCAAAATTAAAAACAAAACCAGGTTTTAAAAGGGGATCTGTACAGGAACAGCATTTCATATTTACAGCCACCATTAAATTCACAAGCAGTAGCAGTTTACATCAGTGGTTTGGATATCTTTTTAAATTCCAGTCACAGCAGATCAAGCAAAAAGTATTGGTTAGTTTTTCTACTCATGTTATTACCGTGTCACTGTTTTTTATGATAATGGAGCATGGTGTAGTTTTACCAGTAACTAGCAAGTTATCTCTTGCCAGAAACGGCAATCAGTGCTTCTACTAATTTAAAGAAAGAACACCAACAGCAGCCACACAATCACTGGCAGTTTTGATCACCTGTTCCTTTTTCTACTAATAGCATTACTACATAGCTGTTATTTTATGATAAGGGTTTATGGTATAGCAGGCTACCTCGTGTATAGAGTCATAACTGGTGATATGCTCAATTTCACATATCTAATTCAAGTGGCAGTTTGGACTATAGATGTACATATAAGTAAGCAACCTGAAATGTGTTTGCAGGTTTGATTCCCTCCTCTGCCTAAACCAGTCCCAACACATAAGACCCATAAACTACAACGTAATCAAATATGTTTTCTTTATATCAACTATCGATTGCCATAACCTGATGCAAACCATTATCTGGGATATAGTCAGCTGTGAATTATTTAGCTTATCATAGTCTGCCCTCTGCCCAGCCCTCACCCAAAACATCGCACATGCCCCCCCCCCAAAAAAAACAAGCACATTACACAATTATGTAGACACTAGTGTATTGAGCATCGGATAAAACCTACCTCAGGTTGCTTACCTGTATGCACATCTATAGTCTGCTAACTGAAAACGTGGAAAATCATAATCAACAAAAGCCATTTACAAAAGATGTCCCTCATTTGCTCCACATACAACCCACCCAACCATACTGCCACTTAAACTAGATGTATGTCAAACTGAGTATATCACCAGTAATGAGTCGCTATACAGGGTGACCTACTATACCATGAACCCTGAACAGATCTAGCTTTTTTAATGAATACCTGGTTTTGTTTCTGTTTCTAGCTAAATGTGTCTGCCAGATATACACATTATTGATCCCATCTCCAAACATCATTCAGACTTGGTTCACTCTCTTGAAATAAGGACCAGGATCAATCACTATTTCTCACACATATTATGCACCCTTATCAAAAAGCAATGGTACAGCAGTAATGTCATGGTCAGAAAAAAAAGGAACAAATACTTCTTGCACGATCTGCTGTGACTGGTTTCTGAAAAAAGATGTCTGAACAGCTGATCTCTATGGCTGCTGGTTGTGTAGTGTAAGGTTGTTGCAAATATGAAGGACTGTTCATTTACAGATCCTTTTTATGTTTGCTTGCACACATGTGCAAGAAACATAGTGCCATCATCCGAGTTTTCCAGAGGTGTGTCAGCCTCTTCCAGTTCAGTCAGTGTGTTTGCAGGCACGGTCACAGTGCGCCAATCACTGCTCCAGCAGTCTATGACGGCTGAAAATGCAGTGGCATACAGTTGAAAGGGAGAGCTCTGCTTCAGTGAGCAGAGCTCCCCCCTCAACACGCATGCACACATATTGCATGCTGACGTGCTCCCCCCCACATACATACTGCATAGCCGATGGGGGTGCCCAACGTCCCGTCGGCTCCATGCCCCCCCCAAAAAAAGCTTTCCTGGTGCCACGCTGGGTGTCCACCCCAGCATGGCACACGTCCATATGGCCGACGGGGGTGCCAAATCCCCTGTCGCCTCCAGCCCCCCACAAACAGCCTTTCCAGCTGCCATGCTGGGAGCCCATCCCAGCGTGGCAAACATCCCATGTCATCTTAGTAATAAAAAAAAACCCTGTAAATTAAAAAACTGTCCCTCGCAGTCTTCCTGCCCCCACCCACACCTACCCACTGCGCACCCTGCCTCTCCACACCCCCCCACCTCATACTTACCTCCGGAGTCCAGTGCGACCATCTTCGGTGAACCGGGAACATGTCTGCACTCTTCAAAGCCGACTGTGAACTGAGAAAATGCCGGTAAGCTGCATAATGTAATAGATAGGGTTTTTTCAACTTTGCTGCATATCTCGGGCATTTTTTGGAATTTTTGCACCAAATTTTCAACATGGGGTTTTTGGGGCCCCTTCTCATGAATGCTGTAACTGTCATGGTGTTACTCAGGCCCAAAGGGTGATTTCACAGCCACTGTGCAAAATCACCTTTTGGGAATGTCCAATGAAACAACACTGCCAGTGTTCATAAGGTGGGCTCTCAAAAAGCCTATTTTGAAAATTTGGTGGAAAAATTCATTAAAATGACTGTTTTACGAGTGTGCATTGCATAGTTCCTACGCACACTCATAAGTTCATGAATTTTCAATATTTTCACTCCAGATTTTCAACATTGCCATTTTACCACACCTCCTTATGAGCAGTACAGTAGTCATTTTTCACATCTCACCCACAATGTGTTTCTGCCCATGTAACACACAATGGCGCAGTCGGTGTGCGAAATCAATGTATGGGACATGTTAAGAAAATCACAGTGACATTGATCATAAGCAGAGGTGTTAAAATGGCTATGTTGAAAATTTGGTGAAAAAATTCCCCAAAATAACTGTTTTAGGAGCGCACATTGCGCAGTTCCTACGCACGCTGGCAAGTTTGCAAATTTGTAATCTTTGCGCACCAGATTTTCAACAGTGCCATTTTACCGCACTTCCTTATGAGCAGTACAGCTACCATTTTTCACATCTCGCCCAAAATGTGTTTCCACACATGTAGCACACAATGGTACAGTTGGTGTGCGAAAACAATGTTTGGGACAGATTAAGAAAATCACAGTGACACTGGTCATGAGCAGAAAGTCTTAAAATCACTATGTTGAAAATTTGGTGACAAAACTCCATAAAATGACTGTGTTATGAGTGAGCATTGCGCAGTTTCCACGCACCCTTGTAAGTTCATGAATTTGTAATATTTTCAGTCCAGATTTTCACCAGTGGCATTTTTCCACACCTCCTTACGAGCAGTACAGCTGTCATTTTCCATGACATAGCTGAAATGTGTTATCACACTTTCAGCACAGAAATGCATGGTCGCTGTGGGAAATCATTGTTTGGGACAGATAAAGAAAATCACACTGACACTGTTCATGATCGGAGGTCCCAAAATGCCTGTGTTAACAATCTGCTGTAAAAAATACCCCAAACTAGTTACATTATGGGTGTGTGTTGCACAGTTTCTATGCACACTCGTGACTTCACCAGTTTTTTAAAGCTTTTCACAGCAAATTTTCAACATTGCCGTTTTTTACACCTCCCCATGAACAGTACCGCTGTCATTTTTCACATCCTGTTCGGAATGTGTTTTTGCACCTGTGGTGCCAAATGCCATAGTTGCTGTGCAAAAGCAGTTTTCGGCTAACAAACTGATATTGCCAAAGTACATGAGGTGGGGGTCACAAAAAAACCATGTTGAAAATTTGGAGTGAAAATACCAATGAATGCCTGAGGCATTAGGGTTTCCGACCAAAACGCCCCACCCCGTAGAGAATGACAGGCATCAGGGCTGTGACTTGGGATTCTTGCCTGTCATGCTCATACCATTCTACTCCTATCCACATCCTGCAGCCAGTGAGAGGCATCAAGGTGTGCCTCAGACTCTTCGGGCCCAAACTTCACCCCATTCTCCTATACCACACCCATCTCACCACATTTCCTGGTGGAATGAGGTGCGCATAAGGGCCAAAGACCCCAAAGGCACACCGTGACACTTGTCAGTGTCTGCGGGGTAGGGTGTGGTGAAATGGCATGGTCGTTATGCCTGATGACCCAAAGGCACACCCCAATGCTTGTCGCTCTCTGCAGGGTGGTGGTGGTGAGGTTGGCTTCAGTTCAATACTTCGCTGCCATTCCTATTATGCAGCTCTGTAACTTCTACACTACCAATGCCAATGCCAGCAAGCAAACATTCGGCATTGACAAATGCTTGTTTTTATTTACATTTGGGTTTGTTTCTATTGAAGGCTACCTGTGATCTGTGTATGACAGCTCTACTAGTAAATCAGTCTGCTTCCTGACATTTTCTCTTGTGGCAAGTACTGTCAGTTCAGAAAACTGTTCTTATTAGATGTTGCTCCTTGTCTAATGTCATGAATAGGAATGAAGGGGTTAGCTGTGACCCATTTCTGATTCTGACTCTGATTTTTTTCCAAAAGATTTTTATTTACTCTGATGAAAGTAGATGTATTTTTAGTCTATTTGAGTATGATAACTGCATCAGTATTATTCTTTTATATCACTCTGTTAAAACAAAACAAAACACATAACATTTAACTTTTTTTTAATGTGTGTCTTTATTTTTACGTAATTTTTCAAGGCCAGAAAGCAGCCAAAAGCAATAAAATAAATTGACCACTGTTCTTGTCAATCCTGTGTGTCAGACACTACATGGCATTCATAGGAAACAGTGAGCTGAATTCATAAAACTCTTGAAAATCCTGTAGCTGCAGGAAACACTTTGTGGAGGTGGGTTGCCACTTGCAACACTATAATTTCTCCTGCAGCTATGGTATTCTCAGAAGTGGAACCAGTTTATGACTGTCTCCATGATTTACAGCAGCTTGTGGGTGGTGTTGCCATAGAAATCCCCGCAGCCGGGGAAAAATATTACAGCTGGTGGGATTAGCCATAAAATCTCCCACAGCTGCTGTGGATGAGAATAGCAATCTTCACAGCTGCAGAGCTTTGGTCAACAGCTGGAGTTGTGGTGTGGGACTTAGTCCCAAAAACTTTTGTGAATCCAGCCCAGTGTATGCAGGTAATTTGGGGCTTTGCAGTGAAAGGAGGCAGTGTGTCAGTAGATAGAAAGAGAGAGACAGAGACCAACAAATTCAACAGCATTATGACAGCAGCAGAGTGGAGACATTCACTGAGTCTAGCATGTTTTTTGATGAAAGACAGGCAGCATGATTAGGTTATGTGATGGGGTCCCTGCCATCCCTTCCACCCTTTTGACTTGATATGTTGTTCTTTTTTATTTGTAATTATTTTGCCCGCCTACTTGGTTTTATTGCAAGCATCATGGGTCCCAAACCATCCCACACACTCCTGCCTGATTGATCAATAATTTTTTTATCACTAGTGTCTTATAACTTATGTGGCTGACTTTGCCCCTTCCCCCACAACCAGCACTGCAGTCTTTGGATATATCCTGCAAGCTTCCACAACTAATAATCGCAGTCAGTTTTGTTTGTTTGTTTGTATTTTGATAGAGTTGCTTGGCCCTGAATGCCACCTACTCCTACCACGAAACCCACCTGCCAGTCTCCAACCCCATCACCACTCCCGCCATCATCAAACTGGCAGGGATCAGCACAGTGCAGGCTCCACAGACCACTGGGGTCGGCACTCACTGTGGCTGTGTATGCACATAGGTGTTTTTCCTTTGTGCTGCCCCCTCGGTCCCAAATTGCATGTGAAAAACATATACTGCAATAAATGTAATATGCCGTACACCATGACCTCATAAGAAGGATTTTTTTTACTTAATCTCTCTCTTATGGTTGCTGACCTTTAACCTCTGAATTCCCCAAAATAAATAATTAAATTTAATAATACTGTATCATCACCATCATCTTCAAACACTAAGGAGGTACCCTTATTAGGAGACACATGTTGCAGTTGTTCCTCATGATCACTTTGATGTTCTTGCCATGAAGCCCACCTGCCAATCTCCAGCCCCATCACTACTCCCCCATCATCAAGCCACAAGGATCAACATGGTGCAGGACCCAAAGATCACTGGGGCCAGCACTCACTGTGGCCATACATCCACATAGGTATTTTTCCTTTATGCTGCCCCCTTGGCCCTGCCCTCCACCCCAGACATTCAGCAATTCACTGGCTGTGCCATGCTTGTATTTTTAGCTTGCTGAATAAACAAATTATAATCCACCTGGGTTCCTAAACTGAATGTGAAAAACACATACAGTACAGCAATCAGTATCATGTCGTATACACTGTGACCTCTGAAGAAGGATTTTGTTGTTTTATTTGATCTTTCTGTTATGGTTGCTGACCTTTGTCCTCTGAATTCCCAAAAATAAATCACTAAATTTAATAATGTCATCACCATCATTGTCAAATACCAACAAAGAAGCACCGTTATTAGGAAACACCTGTTGTAACTGTTTGTCATTATCACTTTTATGTTCCTGCCACTCTTCACTGAACTCATAAGAGAATTTGTTGAGACTGACTTTTAGGAACTTACAGTTGCAGCCATGATGTGGTCAGATATCGCTAGATATTTTGCAATGTATCCAAAGAGATTCTCTCTGGTGGCCCATAGTGGTTCTGCAGGCAGGCAGGAAATTTCTCTAGACATATCACAGAAATTTCAGGGAATATGTGACTATGTCTATGGTTGCCACTGTAATGCACTGCACATTTTCAGTAGTAAGCCTTGCGCGACCATCAGAGTCAACCTTTCCAGCTGTGCTAAATATATGCTCACAGTAAACACTAGTGGGAGGGCTACTAAAAAGCTTACTAGCAAAGGCAGATAGTACAGACCACATGTTTTTCTTTTCCAGCCAGTACTCAAAATGGTCATTAGTAATATTAATGAGTGGTTCACATAAATAGGCATCCACAATATCAGACAGAGACAAAGAATGCAGCTCCATGGCAGACAAATCTGAATGATCAGTTTCCATGAGTTTTGACCAAAAAGTGTGAGTCATCTGAGTGCTTTTTAGAATGACATGCCTTTTTCAAGGGCCATAAAAGAGGATTTTGTGCAGGACTACTCAATGTTAATGAAGGAGTACATAGTGGCACTAAGTGGAAATTATTGCTGTCACCACCAATAGATGTTGCATTATGAGATGCAGTATCCACATCTTGTGATTCACTAGTATTGTCAAGCACAGTACCATTCTTTTCCCGTACAATTGCTGAGATCAGCATGTTTTTATTTTCAAGATAACAGTCACCGAGGATCGCAGGAGGCAGATATTGCAGCTTAAACCAAGGATCAAGAAGAGTGGAAGGAAGAAAATGTGTGTCTGTCATGATATTGTGAAGTCTTCTGCAATTTTGGAACTGCTGTATTAGTTGATCCTTGAGGGATACACCAGATTTGTCTCATTTTTGGTCAAAACCTATGTGCAACCTCCAGGATTCCTTGTTCAATAAAATTATGATGGAACTAACCTGGCTTAAAGTAGAATTATCTTCTCCTAATCTGTCAAATTGCCCCTCAAAAGGAGTCAAGAGCAATGTAAGATGTTCCATGAGGTCCCAATAGAATGACTTCAGCACAGCAGCATCTGCTACATTGTGCACCATGGTTTATTCATAGGCTGCTTTCCTTTATGTGAGAAATCTCTCACACATGTAAAATGTTGTTTAGTTTAGTTTATTGTTCTAGGAATTATTACCTTTGAGCCAGTGGCTCTTTTACAAAGGTTCCACATCAACAAATGTACATACAAACAAGACATGTTACAATAAATGGTCAGCAATTTACAAAGGCTGCAATAAGTCAGTATAATGCAATTACTTCCTAGAGAAAAAAAAAGGAAAAAAGAGAGAAGAAAAAAAAGAAACTCAGGAACATTTAAGGAAGGGTCAGGTGGGAAAAGTACAAGGAGATTAAGGGGGAATGGGAGCAGACTTAGAGTAGTTAGGGGTACTCAGAATGTCTTTGTCAAGACAGGGGCTGAGGAGGAGGATAAAAAACTGTCAGAGCAGCCAAGGGGGAAGAGTCATTTGTCAAGGCAGTCACTGGAGCTAGAGGCTGAGAGGTGAACATAATGCATAGATTTGAAAGATCCTAGTGCTGTGGAGGATATAGTGGGTGAGCTCAGGGCATTGTACCAGATGGGGCACGGTAGGCAAAAGATCTTTGGCCCTGAGTGGTCCAGCATCTGGGGACCTCGAGAGGCTGGTGTTCAGATCTTCTAGTGGGATGGATGCTGGTATTCGGGCAGAGGAGGTCTTGGATACACAGTGGAGTGAGGCCCAAGATTGATTTTTTTGCCATCAAGTAAGTGAGGTATCTTAAGCGATTTGAGAGTTGCAACCAACCAGTTTCCATGTAGAGCTCACATGTATGCGTCCATCTTTGTGCTCCAGTGAGAAGTTGACAGGCCTTGTTTGGGGTGGTTGAGATGCGCCTTAGTGCAGTGGTATTGGCAGAGCTTTAGATAATTAGGCCATAGTCTATGATTGAGATGACAGAACTTTGTATAGTAATCCTCAGAGCAGCTTGGTTAAGGAATTGCCGGTTCCAGAACAAGATTTCAATACGTTGGTTCACTGTTTTCGCTGTGTTATCAATGTGGGTCGCAAAGGTAAGACCTTGCTCAAAAGTGATTCCAATGTATTTAAATATAGACACTTGTGCTAGTGTATTTCCAGGGTATGTTTTTATTGTGAGTGGAATTTGTCTTTTTCTGTTTTGAGGACAGGAGAAAAGCATGACTTTAGCTTTTTTGTGATTTAGGACCAGCTTGTGATCTAGGAACCACTTTTCTACATTGGAAATTGTTATGGATAAATTATTGATATTTGGGTTTGTGTATAACTAAAATGAATCAATATTATATTGAAACTGAAATTATGTATGTATGTCTTTATGTGCTGTTATGTTAAATGTGGATTCAACTGCAAAAGAGATAATTTAATCTCGATTTGAAATCCAATAAAGTTTGAAATCCAATAAAGTTTGAAAGTTACAGGCTCTGGAGTAATGGTTTGGGGTTCTTGTGAGAGGAGAGAATTATGGCGTCATCAGCATATAGGATTATTTTTTCCGAGCAGGATTCAGGGACAGAGTTTAGGAATAGGCTGAAAAGGAGAGGGCCTAGAATTGATCCCTGTGGGACACTTGAGAGGACCGGTTTTGAGTCTGAGTTTGGTGTTAAGTTCCATCTTTGTCAGAACATCTTGTTTTAGATGCTGTATTGTAAGCCATTATTTTTCTAGAGGTGAGCAAAGATACAACGTGATTTTACAGAGTGAATAAAATGGCCATAGAGTTTCTTTGCAGCTCCAACTAGTGTTATGATACTGTGGTCACTGGAAAGGAAAGCTCGTACTAACAGATTTTAAGAGTGTGCAAAGAACAGCTTGCTTGTAAAACTATAAAGTTTCAGTACACTAACAATATTGGCCCATTCTCCAAAACCACAAATTCAGTAGTGAGTCCCAGGGGCTCTAACCACTCAGATATTTTGTCACATGACTGTTCCAAAATATTATCAGTGGTGTAATGCTTACAAACATGCTTATGCAAAAAGCTGCCATTCTTTGTCTTCCTTCCTGTACACTGCTGCTTGTGGTGGTGTTTGAAGATGATCATAACACCCAAATCAGAGATATTTGAGAACTTGTCCACATGTCTGTGGTCAGGTGCTCAGACCCACATTCACTCACTTGAAGAACCAATCTTATTTTACTTTGCATATATTCATACATTTTGGAAACAGACACATTTGCAAATTATCTATGGCTTGGTATGTTATAATGTGAAGCAAAATATTTTAAAAGGACTCCAGCACCCTCATTCTCCACCACAGAAAATGGTTGTAGGTCCTTGGAAATAAATTCATCTATTAACTGATTAATTTCTAACATGACTTGATGTTTTAATCCTGTTTAATTATTTATTGTTTTATGTATTTGTACAGGTGATTTGGTTATAACAAAAGTGCCTTATATAAATAAAGAATGAATGAATGTTATCTACTGTAGACAATTTTTTGTTCTAGTATTACAGTAATGGTCTGCTGTTAAATTCATGCAGGGCGCAAACACCATGACATTGCAGTGGAAAAGATGTAGCTTGTCCAAATACTTTTGTAAGTAAGTAAATAAGTAAGTAAGTAAAAATGCATTTGTTTAAAGTGCCCTTTCTAGGCTCAGGGCACTTTTACAATATTCCATACAGCTTAAATACAATACAATTTAAAATCAGTAAAACTAATAGCAAACCAATATCAGTCATTTATCAAGTTCCTATAAATGCCTGATTAAATAGGAATGTTTTCAGAGATTTTTTAAAACCTTCCATGGTCAGGCTGTCTCATATCTGGTGAGGTAGAGAATTCCACAGGGTAAGTGCCATAAAGGCAAAAGATCTTCCTCCAGTTGGTTTTAAATATACCCTGGGAATCTCTAGCAATCCCTCATCAGAGGATTGGAATGAACAGGAGGGGCAGTAAGGCACCAGGAGTTCTTTCAGGTAGTGAGGCCCCAAATTGTGTAGGGCCTTATATGTCAGCAATGTGACCTTGAACATGATCTGCCTCTGAATAGGCAGCCAGTGCAGTTCATGCAGCACAGATGTTATATGTCTGGATCTAGAGATTCCAGTCAACAACTTGGTTGTCACATTCTGCACAAGCTGCAAGAGAGGGATATCCACCCACGGCAGCCCTAGATAGAGAGTGTTGCAGTAATAAAAATTACTGGTGACAAAGGCGTGGACCAGGGTAGGAAGATCTTTGGGTGGGATCAAGTGTTTCACCCAGGCTATATTCCTTAGATGGAAAAAGGCAGACTTGACTGCAGCCGACACCTGCTCCCTCAGGGTCAGACCCTCATCAAATACCACACCCAGGTTATGCACTTGGCCAGAGGCCATAAGTGGGGTCCCCTCAAGATATAAACCCGAGGATTTCCCCACCCATACCCCTGTTGTCCTAAAACCAGGGTCCACCACCAGTACCTCAGTTTTACCTGAATTCATCTAAAGCCAACTAGTACTCATCCACTTCTGTATCTCCAGCAGGCAGTTATTAAACACTGTGATAGAATCAGACTCCTGTTCAGGCACAAAAGATAGGTAGAGCTGAGAGTCATCAGCATAATAATGAAAACTCAGCCCATACCATCTTATAATGTCCCCCCATGGAAGCATATACACTGCAAATAACATGGAGGACAGCACCAAGCCCTGTGGAACCCCGCAGGGCAGCCAGTGAGGGACCGAGGAATAAATCCCTGACTCCACTTTCTGTGAATTGCCCTCAAGGAAAGATAGAAGCCAACTGTGGACTGCTCCCCTCGGTCCACAGAAAAAACACAGGCAGTTGAGCAGCACCCCACGATCCATGGTGTTAAATGCTGCTGAGAGGTCCAGGAGAACCAAGATGGAATGAGCTCTCTGATATCTCGCCATCAGGAGATCATTTAGTACTCGCACAAAGGCCGTCTCAGTGCAATGCTGTTTCCTGAAGCCAGACTGGAAAAGATCATAGATATTGTGTCTGATCAAATGATCCTCCAGCTGCAGAGTGACCACCTTCTCAATAGCTTTCCCTACAAAGGGTAAGTTAGAGACCAGTCTGTAGTTTGCTGGACAGTCGGGATCAAGAGAGAGCTTTTTCAAAAGGGGGCGTACCACTGCCTCCTTTAAGAGATCATGAAAGATCCCTCTCTCTAGTGAAACCACCACTATCCCAGCCAGAACCAGGCCAATAACCTCTACAGTCCCCACTAGTAGGTGAGTAGGACCCAGATCCAAACCACAGTAGGTGGGTCCCAGAGTCTGGATGATCCTCACTATATCCATGACTGCCGGTTGGCTAAAAGTGAACCAAGTCAACTGAGCATTAGTACCACCCGATTGATCAGTGCAAGGACCAATGGGAGGGTGCTGGATGATCTCATCTCTGATGGTGGATACCTTGTCAGTGAATAATTACACAAAGTCCTCACATTGTATTTGTGACAACGCTTGACTGACCTGTAGACAGGCTGGATTGCACAGTCTGTCCACAGTCTGGAAGAGCTGGGCTGGTCTATTCCTCACTGTAGTAATTTCCCTGGATAGGAACTCTGCCTTCTTATGGGAAATTTATGATTGGTAGATCTTATAGTGATTTAGCAATCCAAGCCTATCCACCTCCAGGTGAGTTTTCCACCAGCATCTTTCCAATCTTTGTCCCTGCCTCTTCAGCTCATGGATCTCCCCATTAAACCAGGGAGCCACTGGGCACAGAGTAAGGGGATGAACACAGATTGGAGTAATGACATCCAGGGCCCCTACCACAGCCCTATTATAGGCCAGGACCAGGGGCCCTGGTTCAGTGCTATCCATTGAAAGTCCCAAGGAGTTCAGCTCTGTCATTAGGCTTGGCTCCACCTCCACATCAGAGATCTCCATCCCCAGATGTAACACCAAGTCCAATGTGTGCCCTCCCTCATGGGTTATCATTTGTCAATGAAATCAAACATGTATTTTTTCTGCCCTGTCTCTCACTGTCTTCACCATCACACTTGTCTGTAGGATTATTTTCATCACATATATGTGTCCCTTGCTCAGGACTGCTGCTCAGTTGAATGTTTGGATGTGCTGTTTGCAAATGCCTTTTGAGTGATGTTGTCCCTAACTGGCCCCTCACTTTCCCTCTGCTAACTTCCCGATGACAAAAGGTGCAGACACCAAACATTCATTTTTCGGATTTATATAAAAATAGCTTCACACGGTTGAGGTTGAATGTTTTGTCATCATGGCAAGAACTGGTGGCAGTTGTTTCTGACTCAGATTCTTGCACACTGTTGCTGTCCCCAGAAGAGCTACCATAATTGTTGATTGTTTTTCCATTGCTGTCTGTGGCTACTGGTAGTGCTTGCTGTATGTGTTTTTTTATTTTTGTGGGGGATCCCAGGTGGCATCCTTTTCCTCATCAGTATCGCATTCTGATCCATCACATTTGGAAGAGCATAACTGTGATTCATCATGATCTTGTTCTTGTACATTTGCAACCTGTTCTTCATCAGAGGCACCACTTTCTGATGAAGGAGCCAGATATTCATGACTGGCATATTGTGGAGTGCTACATCTAGAGGTATTAGGTAGAGTCTTTTCCTTAATCATTGATTTCTAGGTCTAAGTGTTTTGGCTACCTGTTATTGTTATTTGTGTGTTATTTTATTTTCCTGGCAATGCAGACAGGGCTGCAATACTGTGATCACGGGACTCACCAACATTCTTTTCTTTTTCTGTTTGTGTTTCTTCAGCTTTTTCTAGTTGTGTTGCTTCATCTTTGTCTGGTTGTGTTGCTTCATTTTCATCAATTGCATTATTTATATGTTTAACAACAAATTTCCCTTTTTCTCAATTTTTTTTCAGAAAATACTTTTACTGTTTCATGTACTCATTTCAGCCATTCTGCTGGTGTTGGCCACATGTTCCAGTTCCATCTCTTACAGAAATAATTATATGAAATGTTTTCATGCTGCACACATAAAATTACCCTTGTAATATGTGTGCTGCAAACATGATTTAAATGTTAACTTGGAACCAATTGCATGCACGTAGCAAGCATGCAGCAAGCAAGTGTGGAAATCATGCCTTTTATGTTGAATTGGAACAGACTGCATGCATGCATATGGACTGAATGCAAAAAGCAAGAGGCCACTGATAACTGAACACATAAAAGTTAAGTGACTTGCTTAGGATCACACAGTATACAAGCAGGGGTTTATGAGATTCAAACCCAGGTCTTCAGCTCTCCAGGTTTACAGTTCAGTGCCTTTAACCACTAAGTTATACTGCCTGCATATAAATGGCTCACTTGTACTTCAATACAAATCTACATACATCTACCCAAATGCAGCATGCTCTTAGCCACTGATATACTTTTTAGTTTTTTTGTCTCCCTCATCTCATTTGCACAGAAGAACTGTAGCACACATACTAATGGAAACACATGTGGTTCTTCCTACCCCAATACACACACCTACCCACAAAACTACTTAATTAATTCTGTCTAGCCTGTACTCTTACTGTTTTCTCTCCATAGTTTTGAATGCTTCCATGCAAACAGACCTTAAGCTGTAAACACAAAAGTAGCAATAACTGGGCACCCCACCAACATGGCCAGTCCCCCCATGAACACACACTGTAGTGGGTGCAGCCAGGCTGCTACAGACAACCCACCAAGTATAGATATAAGTTGTGAGTCTCTTACCTGGATATTAGGATTCCAGATGCAGAAGTCTTTTAGAGATTATGTCCATGGGTCAGAGTGCTGGGGTGTACCCCCTTGAAATTAATGGCGTTATTTTTTATTACTATTTTATATATTATGATGATGAGCTGGAGAATAATGAAGGCCACTGTTCTACAAACGAGGCCCTTGTTAGTCAAGTGGTGTTCTTCATTCATCTCCAACTCTTTCCCTGCCTGCCAGCAAAGCGGCAGGATGTCCACTTGTGGAGCCAACATCCAGGATTCAGGGATGGACACAGGAGTTGTAGAGCCAGCCAGAGGGAAGGATTGAGCATCCCAGGGACTGTTCTCCTTCTCTGGGGGAGGAAGAGTTGAGTGTCTGGCACAGTGTGGACCTCTTGCAGAGGCTGGGCATACCACCCCATCCAGCACTACATAACAGTGGGGTAGGGCAGATGCTGGTCATCACTGTACATCCCTTCCCCATGGGATTTCTGCAGCAAAAAGAAAAAGCTGACCCCCACACATGATGCCAGCTCTGCTACCTCCCCCACTGCCTACCCATATCCATCAGGTGGGTCCTGCTTCTGTGACCCTGACCTGGGGGTAAGCCGAGTCCAGCCTATCCAGTGTCTGTGGGAGGGGTGCCACCCAGAGGCCCCACCCAGGGGGGTAAACCTTGACATGGGGGAGTGGTGGGTGGAGTGGAGCAGGGCTGAGCCTCATTGCTGAGGCAAAAAAAGTTAAATAAATGAATAAATAAATCTCCAACTATTGATCAATAATGTATATCATAGTAATAACAAAATACCCTCATTCATTTCAATGGGACAACCCCTGCACTCTCCCTTGCTCTATGTCATAATGTGCCTGAGCATGGGGATGTGGAGGTCAGCTTCATTGGGGGGGCAGAAGCCTGACTATACTGGGGCTCCAATAGTCTGTGCATACCATACTGCTCAACTGTCCCTGAATGCAAGGGACAGCCCTCATTTTACTCCTGAAAGCTGCTGTGCCCCTCATCCATCCCACATTGAAAACATGTTGCTCACTCAGAGAATGTTCTGTAAATTTAGACTTTATGGCAGGAAGGCCATTTCAGATTTCAGTTGGGGGGAACCAACAACCAGTAGATGTCAAGTGCTGGTTAGCCCCTAGGTGGCAAGCTCTGAAAAGTCTGGAACAGCTCTAAAAAGGAAAACTTATTTGTTGTGACTGAAAAGTAATATGCAAATCATGAAAAATTAAAATGTATAAAAGTCATCTGTTTATACTCCAGAGCACTGCATCATATTTGGGCTTAAACCCACCAAGTTACTAACCAATTTTTTTTTTCCTTGCTGAAGTTCTGAAACCTCCGCCCCCCCAAAAAACATTGTCCCAATTTGTCTCCTCAACTACATTCCATTCAATACCCATCTCATATGGGTTGTAATGCCATCCAAAGGTGCAGAAACATGAAAAACACATCAATATTTCAGTCCTTCCTCATTCCCCAATCCCCCAGAAAAAAACTAAAAACTTTGATTTACCCATCCATCTGGCCAGAACCTGTGGCCTAGCCCAGTGTGTCACCAGCCCAGTTTTCAGTCCTCTTCTCCTCCTCCATCCTTTTACCAGAAGCTGGATGCTAGAAGAGACTATCCCAGGTCCCCAACATGGTCCGCAATCTAGTCACCTCACCAACCAAACTCACCCAACCTGCGTTGCTTGCTTCCTGCTTGGCTGCTGCCATGGCTGCTGATGCACTGCACTGATCAAGGCCTATGAAGGCCACCAACACTGCTGTCAATGCTGCTGTGAGGCCTAGCTTGCTGCTGCTGGGGGCCCATGATGTTGTTTTTGTGAGGCGAGCCTAGTAGAGTAAGTAGGTAGTCTAGACTTGAGTTTGCTTCTAGCTCACCCCCAGCCCCTTCAGCCACCAAGGGAGGTGGAGACTCACTAAGAGTAGATCAACAAAAATATGCTGTCACAACACTGCTATTGAGATTTCAAAGTTCACAGACTCCTCCAGGCTGTAGTGTGCAGCCTGTTTACTCTGTGGAGGGCAAGACAGTGTCCCACTAATGTGACTCATGTGCTCTTGCTTGGCTAGAGCTCCTCCACATCATGTGTGATGATGCCACCACTAATAGGTGGAGAGAGTGGACAACATAATACAGACACAGTCGAGTCAGGATTGCACCCACAGCATGAGCGCAACACAGGCCAGGGAGGCACTTATTATGCAAAAGATTATATCTAAATGTAATGTCATTATTGCCACACAATAAAAACAACCTAGACACAAATGTGGGGGGGCAACTGCTCCCCTCTGTGTACCTAAATGGCACTCCTGCTTTATGGTACAATCAATTCTCAGTGGCTAACATCACTACAAATAAATACAATGGTTTCCAATGTGTTCTGAGGTACTGTATCTTCATGTTTCAGGATGTGTTCTTATCATCGTGAGGGTTAGTGTCCTTCATTAATCCTCATTTTAAGTATCCATGTCCCTCAGTTCAGTGACAAAATGTGAGGTATGGTGCATGCTTCCAAGACCCTACTTAGCACAAAGAGTGCTGAGCATGGCCATAGTGTATATGCTTCATACAGAATTACAAAGGGAAAGTGAGTGAGCCGTAACAGTCATGGAGAGACATTTGTAGCACTAAATGTGAATAAGGGGATTTGCATGGCCAAGAACAAATCAGTCAGGCTTCACAACACAGAGACCCCTCTTCACTTACCTAGAATGGAGGATGTTGTCTGACTATATTCTAAGTATTTAATGCAGTAAGCAAACAATACTTTACAAATTAATGGCAATTTAATGACAAAAGTCAAAAGCCATTAAACAACTTGCAAAACTATCAGAATTAATGAGTTTACCTAATTTTAATGGGAAATCAATGAAAAATGTATTTTAATGACTCTAATTGCTAGCAGTAGTATGAGAAATAGAAATTTATGTGTTTTTTAGATGAGAGTTGTACCAGATTAGTTGCTGCACACATGGCAAGAATGCAACATGTGAACCTGATGAGATTCTTAAGTGATGTTCACACCAGCTTAACTGCTGCACTCATGTCAAGCTTGCAACATGCAAACCTGATGTGATTCTTAGACTTGGCTCGCATAGGTTTATTTTATGAATGTGAACCGCATTGAAACATTGCCCAATTATGCATGTGGCATGCATTCTGCATGTACGAAGCAAACATATATTTCTGTAAGGGATAACAGACTGTGATTCTGATTCCATTTTTTTGGGTCCAGCTTAATTGCTTACTCAGCAATATTAGTTTAGATGGAGAAATCAGCAATACAGAGTATGAGATGTGACACCCCCCCCCCTCAAAATACATGAGGCACTATATGACCTAGTAGTAGTGAATGCACAGTGGTGGGTAACACAGAGTCTATGCTACAGGAGTATGCCCTAGTAGTAGTTCAGGCACAGAGATGAGCAATACAGAGTCTGAGATGTGCCCCCCACCTTCGCAATCTGTATGGTACTATTAGTTAGTAGTAGTTCAGGCACAGAGGTGGGCAACACAGAGTCTATGGCAGTTTGATCTTTCAGGGCAGCACAGAGATGGACAATACAAAACCAGAGATGTGGGTGAGCTCCCTCTTTCAAAATCTGTATGGCACTATAAGCCCCACCCTCAAAGTTACTGAGGCACTATGACCTTCAGAGATGTCTTGTCCTGTAGGACTTTGTTCCACTTAATATATATATATATATATATATATATATATATATGTGTGTTATTTTTTTTACATTCTGCTGTTGAATTTGTTGGTCTCTCTCTCTTTCTGCTATATATCTCTCTGTGACTAATAAAAATTGGTGTTTTTTCATTTTTTTACTGTGGAGTCTGCACCCTGCTGCTGTCTACTCTGCACTCTGCTGTTGAAATTGTTGGTTTCTCTGTCTACTCTCTTCTCTCTGTCTCTCTTTCTAATAAAACATTTTTTTTGCTTTTACAGAATACTCTAATACTCTACAGTCTGCTGCAATGTCTACACTCTGTTGTTTGTTGTCTGAGGCTGAATTCCTTTGTCTCAGTCTCTACTTTCCCTCTCTCCCTCTCTAACAAAATGCAAAACATTTTTACCAGTTTTTTGGGGGGAATCTCTCTCTCTCTACACACACACACACACACACACACACACACACACACACACACACACACACTGTCTCTGTTGAATGTAAAACCCTAAATGCACTTAGGGATGTCCTATAGTGGATAACACAGAGGACTGACTAGAACATGTGTCAGTCAGAGAACAGAGACACTCATTGGTTGACTCCCTTCAGTGTCCCAGGATCACAAGTGTTTGCCATTGTTGGTCATGTAACAGTCCAGGGACTCAGGAGTCTTCATCAGAGATTAGAAAAAAAAAACAATTTTTTCTTCTGCATCTTTCTGCACCCTGCCCTTTCTTTTTCATGCAGTATGGGTGGTGATAGCGATATTCCGGACCAGACCACTCTACTGAACCGGTCCGACTTGGCAGTTCAGGTCAAGCCACACAAGGTTTGGTTTTCCCAGTCACAGCCAAGTCAGCCTGAGAAGTCCAATGATGGATTGCGTATGATTCCTAAATATTTGGGGGTGGTGACAGTTTCCAGAGGGGTGCTGTCATCACACTGAACAACTAATTCGGCATGGTTGTCCCTGAGCTGGTGGGGGGTGTCAAAGAGCATCACCTGGGACTTAGAATGGTTGATGAGTAGTTTATTATCTTTAAGCTAAGCCTAGACAACCCTATGGTCAGAGGTTAGGGATCTGTTTACGTTTTACCCCTGCAGTAGCACTGCAGAAGAATAGTAGGTCATTACCATACAAGAGGGGAGTGGATGCATAGAAAAAAGGAGGAGCATTAGAAAAAAAAATAATAATCATAGGGGTCTATATGATTTGAGGAGTTGACCGTCACTTGAAGAAGGACGGTCAATCAAAAGCAGAGGTCAGATGCACCACAGGGGCATCAGCATGAAGGGAAGCTGACCGCACTGAAAACATTATGTGTAGGGTAAGAAAAGACCCAAATGTCCTCATCCATCCGGAAACAAATGACCTCTCCTGTCAGTCTGTGGAAGAGACAAAGGAGCACCTAACCAGGCTAGGTGACAGACTGGCTTCTCTTTCATCTGGCATTTCTTTCTCTGAAATTCTGCCAGTATGGGAGAAGGTAGGAAACAGGCAGAGGATCAGAGAAAGGAAAATTAAGGATATGAATGATTGGCTAAAGGGCTGGTACAATGAAAGGGGTCAACTTTTTTGCAGAAGATTGGGAGATCTTCTAGGAGAGGGAGTTCTTCAAGTTAGACAGCCTACATTTAACAGTGGAGGAGGTCAAACTGCTGAGCCAAAAGTTCAGCATGTTTGCAGATCATTTAAACTAGCAGATGGGGAGAAGACACTGCTGCCTGTTAAGATTTATGAGAGAACAGTTGCCTCTCCCCCATCGGCTGGCAGCTCATTAACAGGGCATGATGAGGTGAGTAGCATGGAGGAAGAGAAACTTACAACCAAGGATACATCATTTATGGAAAACAGGGAAGGTAAGAAGGGAACACAGATGGGGAGAAAAATAACCTCAAGAACAACAGGAAGCAGGGATGGATGACAAAGTGTGTCAATGCCTGCAGTCTGGCAAATAACATCCCAGACATAATGGCCACAATGGCAGAATCAGACATAGACTGGGTTGCAGTAACAGAGACGTTGTTCAATGGGAACCACAGCTGGGATGTAGCCATCCCAGGATACAACTTGTTGAGAAGGGACTGCAAGGAGAAAAAGGGGGGGGCATCTATGTTAAGGAGGTGATCCAGGCTACTGAGAGTCAAAGAACTCACAGTGAGGCTGAGGCCCTGTGAGTCACCATCAAAACAGGAAAGAAGGCCTCCATATGGGTGGGAGTGATCTACAGACCGCCGGTCCAGGAAGTGGAATAGGACAAGAGGATTCTAGAAATCATACAAATGATGGCTGATAAGGGAGGAATAATACTGGTAGGTGATTTCAGTCTACCTGATGTGGATTTGGATTCCTACAAGGCTTCTTCAGAAAGGAGTAAGGAATTCCTAATTGCTCTAAGGGGAGTAGGACTCAGTCAATTGGTAAAACCAACTAGAGAAGAGACTATCATAGACCTCATATTCATAAATAGTAGCAGGGTCTCGGGAGCAGAAGTAGGAACCCATATGGGGTCTAGGGATCACAGGACTGTATGCTTTACTGTGAGCAAATCTGAGGACACAAGTCACTGTAAACTGAAGGTCCCTGATTTTAAAAAAGCAGACTTCCACAAAATGAGAGCACAGAAAACATATATTTTAGGTTGCAGGGTGGAAGGGGGAGTAGAAAAAAGTTAGAGGAAACTAAAAGAAGCAATAACCTAAGTTACTTTAGATTGCACCAAGAAAGTCAGCAACACCAAAAGGAGAGAAAACCCACTCTGGTTTACTAAAGAAGTAGCAGCCAAATATGGAAGAAGAGGAAAGCCTTCTGGAGGTACAAGGAGTCCAAAGTGGAGAGTGACAAGGAGATATATAAAGAAAAGCTGAAAGAGGCAGGGATGGCAATTAGAATTGCAGAGGTCCAAACAGAGGAGAGGCTCGTGAAGGGAAAAAAAAGGGTGACAAAAACTGTTACAGGTATGTAAGGGAAAAAAGAAAGAGCAAGGGGGGGAATTGTTAGATGAGCAAGGGAGGAGGGCAAGCACCTGGAAGATGATTGGGAAAAAGCAGAAACCCTGAATAGGTATTTCTGATCGGTGTTCATGCAGGAGTAGTGCAGCAAAGAACCAGCACTGTGTAAAAAGTATCTCCATATCAGGGGGGCAGACATGAGCCCCTTCACAGAGGAAAGAGTCCTAGAGGAACTCAGTACATTAAAAGTGAACAAAGCAATGGAGACAGATGGAATTCACCCAAGAATTCTGAAAGAGTTTAGGGAAGAACTGGCTGATTGACTAGTGGAACTGTTCAACAAATTTTTAGAGAGTGGGGAAGTCCCAGAGGACTCGAAAGAGCAACAGTGGTACCACTCCACAAGAGTGGGACTAGGGAAGAAATGGGAAAGTATCATCCTGTCAGCCTTACCTCAGTAGTAGGGAAGATAATGGAGTCCCTATTAAAAGAGAGAATAGTCACATTCTTAGAAGCGAGTGGACAGCTGTCACCACCATGCACACACTCGGCACACACCCCTGACAGCCACACCATGTGCACCCCAAGGCACAGCCACTGACCCAGGGGATGGACAACACTATGGTGGGACACACCATAACAGGGAACCACAGAAGTACAACACATGCCCCCTCTCATGCACACCACACAGACAGACACTGGGCCACTGCAGCATGGCTTCTCACACCACCTGCAAAGCAAACACAGACAGGGCAGGTATGTCAGAAAATATTTATATAACAAACAACTATGTACAAAAACAACAGGGGTTGGGAAAGGGTAGGTACAGTGAGGGATTGGGACTGGGACCAGGGACTGTACAGTGGGAGGGGGGACTGTAGGGGAAAGTGCAACAGGGGAAACAGGGGAAAAGAGGTGCATCCTTAGTGATGGCCCCATGCAGCCTCCCTGGCAAGCTGTCTCTCCCTCGTCGCCACTGCCATCATTCTCCTCATGGCCATCACCACCTCAAGGATGCACGACACAATGAGCAAGGTCTGCCACATTACCCAGCTTAGCATCAGTCTCAGCGGTCTGTGCACTGGATGCCAGACACCTATAGCAAAGAACAGGACAGGTGATCAGTGCAATGGCCTGAGGAACCATGCCCACCCACAGTGGGACCACACACCCCTGGAGGGCCTGGAACAGCCACCCACAGGGTAGTGGGCCAATGCCAGCCAGCAACATAGCACACCATGATGTTGCACAGAGGTGATCCTCACTGCACAATGGCCACAAGACTGCGGAGTGACAGTCACGTGGCACAGAGCACTGGCAGCACCACAGCAAACAATGTTGGCAGCTGGGTGCAAACCCACCACACCAATAGCCAGCACATGTGTTCAATGGACTCGCCACAGTGGCATGCACCACGCACAGTGTGACCCACACAGCTGCCATGGCACATGGCACTGGCGGCCATGCCTGCACCAACTCCCCCTGCCACCCCCATGTACAGTGCGAAGGACCATGACAGTGCCTACCTGCCTCCTGCATTGCTGCTGGTGCCTGTCCTCCACCATCAGGGCACATTGCCCAGTCTCATGCTGCTGCAGCCCTGGCAAGCCTGTAGGCCTCTGGTCCTGGGACTAGAAAGAAGACAAGTGCACATCATTAACTGACCACAGCAGCTTCCCCCCGAGACCCCTGTGCACAGGATGTGCCCCTGCCCAACATGTCCCGCATGCCGGCAGTGCAATGCAAGGAGCAGTTGGCAATGCCACTCTATGATGCAAACAATGACAGTGTACCCCAACACAGGGTATGCCAGGCAGCAAAGCCAACACCACAGCACAGCACCAGGGCAGACATGCAACATGGGATGACCTTCCTGGCTGTGGCACTGTCACATGCCTGGTGCATGTCTGAAGCCTACTCAGCCAGTCAGGGTCCCATCTCATGAGGTCACCGTACTGTTGCCTGCACTGTTTGGTGGTTCTGGGCACCCTGGACCTCCACTCCAGACTGGCAGCAGTAGCTTGCCACACAGTGTCCCAGGCCAGCTGCAAGGCACCTGCCCAAACAGCTGTGAGCCATGGGGCTCCACACAGGCCACAAGGTTGGCCAGTTCAACATCAGACCAGTTCAGGCTACATCATCCCCTACCCTGTGCCATTGTACTGTATTGGGTTCAGCAGCAAAACTGGCGGGAGCAGGAGCATGTGTCTGCTACAGGTGCTGGATGCACAATGCACAGGAGATTGCGCAGTGCCTGCCCATCATGCAGTGCTGGAAATGTGCAGTGGGCATGGCTAGGTGGGGTAACAGGGTCACGGAGGTCTGACCCAGGAGTAAGAGGTCACAGCCAGTGTGCAGTGTGCATGTGCGCGATAGGGCACGGTACCCCATGTGCAACCATGCACATAGCTTGCCATGTGCAATATGTGCAATGCCACTGCATCACACTGTCCATGAGTGGTGCAAGATTGACACCAAGATAGCATGATGCAAATGTGCACTGCAGGCCTGTGCACTGCACATGCATAGGTATTATGCCGTGACTTGCTCCAGCACAATCCCATTGTTCATGGAGCAATATCTTGATATTCAGATGCCACATGCAAATGAGCTCATCAGCCAAACTGTGGTGCAGTAGGGTGCATTGGCACGTCATTATTGTTGAGCACAACCTCATTTGCATGCATTGCACCTCATAAGCACCATGGAACAGCACAGGCCATGGACCGGTATTACAACCTTGATAGGTAAGCGGTGGATGCTGCAGCAGCACACTGGGAGCAGACAGCACTGCAGGGTGGGATGGACCAGGGAGATGCTGCAACTGACACATTGTGCTTTCCATATCCACAGGATGCAACATGTCAGCACATGAGGAGGGCAAGGAGCAGGGGCCTGCATGGAAGCGCAGGCCTAACTTCACTAAGGGTGAGACAGATGCCCTATTTGAGGCCTACCTCAACAGGGAGGCCCTGTTGAGTTGTGCCACAGGGACACCACAGGCCAGGGCTGGTGCATGGGAGTAGGTTGCGACCTATGTGAAACAGCATGGCAGCCACCAGCGGTTAGCGCAGAAGTGCTTCAAGAAGATTGGGACTGACAGGTGGTGGATTAAGGAGAAGGTGGCAGCCATCAGAGCATCCCGTAATGCCACTGGAGGAGGGCCAGTGGATGCACCCACACTGACATGGACAGAGGAGTTGGGGGCATCCACCATGCACCACACCATGGTGGAGGGTGTGCCTAGAGGAGGCTTCCAGATGGGTGGCAGCCCATCACTGCATGGTATGTATGTCAGACACACACAACTGGTGGCTCAGACAGTGCATACACAGGCATGCTGGTGTGCATGTGGCCATCACGCATGTCATGTTCAAGTGTGCAAACCCACATGCATGCCATGCTGCAGAACACATGCAGCCGGCAGTGTATGGGGGGGCACATGTGGGCATTGGATCACTGACATGCCATTCTTTTCTTGCAGCACCAGTACACCTTCATGCAGAGGATGGGACGCCGGCAGCAGAAGCTGCACCTGTGGATACTAATACGGCTGCCAGTGCACCTGCTGTGACCATTCCCTCTGCAGACCCCACTGGCAGCATCCACCGGACAGGGGGGCTGTGCAGCATGGCAGGTCACCACCAGAGGAATGGTGTTCTGCCCAGGAGCCCCAGGATGCCGACCTTCTGGCTGAGCACACCTGCCTGCTGTGGGATTCCATTCAGCAACAGGTGCTGCTCACTACTGAGGTGCATGCACTGCTTGCAGAGGTGCACCAGTTAGCCAAGCAACAGGAAAGGGGCACTGCGCAGATCCTAGAGGGGATGCAATGCATGCAGGAGGTCACGACTGCATCCTTGGATCACATTGCCAGTGTGGTTATGGATGGCTTTGCATTGTTGGCTGCCACAGAGTGTGGCCATGCACAGGAGACCCCCCACAGTGCACTGTCCACCCCACAGAAGCAGCATCGGGTGTCCCCAACACAGTCAATGCCGGGCTCTGATATAGGCATTCCATACATGCCTGGGGCTGGCCTGTTTGGGCACCTGCACACCCACATGAGGACACGGTCATGGTCCCATACTTCCACCCCTTTGGAGCTGTTGGACGCCCCCCGGCTGATGCACAGTCTGTGGCTGCCAATCGGCCCCAGCACGGCTGCCCCCATGGCTGTGGTGGCCATGGTACCTTGCAGTGGCCCTGATCTGCATGCTGCCCTGCTTGCAGTCTGCTGCTGCTGCCCTGTGCTCACATGGGTGCATGTGTGTGCCATACCACTCATGGCGTGCCTGTGTGTGTGCATGCCTGGCTGTTGGACCATGTCACGTGGGCATGATGAGGGCAGTCTAGCACTGGTTGCGCCTGTGCACTGGTGCAATGTGTCTAATCCACACCACATCCCAATGCCTGGGTGGGTGCATGTGTGTGTGCATGTGTGTGTGTGTGTGTGTTGCTGTGTGTGGTTGTGTGCCACTGACTCCCCTACCCCTGCATCACACCTCTGTGTGTGCATGCCCCTAGCTATGCATGTCTCTGCATGTGTGCTGTACCTGTCTGTGTGGCCCATGCATGTGTACCACACCACCTACCTGTGTTCACCGTAGTGCTCCTGTGTGATGGTGTCACAGTGGCGTCATGCCTGCTGCAGCAGTCGGGGATCCCTCCACCCAGGGGGGTCACTGTCCACCACCCTCCTGTCCATTGCCTCCGTCATCCCCACTACTGCTGCTCTCATTAGTCTTGACAGCTATCCCATGGTCATTGGCCATGTTGTGCAGTATGCAGCAGGCCAGGAATAGGCCACAGGCTTTTGAGGGGCTGTACTGTAGGGTACTGCCTGACCTGTCAAGGCAATGTAAATGTGCCTTCAGCATGCCAAAGACATGCTCAATGATGTTGTGCATGCTGATATATGCCTCGTTGTACCATTCCTCTGCTGGGGATGATGGGCCCCAGTAGGAGGTGATCAGCCAGAGCCTCAGCAGGCATGTGCTGTCACCTGTGTGTAGAATGACATGGTTAGCCCTCTGTTATGCTGTGCAGTTCTCCTTGCCCATCCTTAGCACCAATGCCACCATGCCCACTCCATCCCCAGGTCTGTTCTGCCTATTGCACCTTGACCATGGCATACTCACCCACTAGGTGGCCTGTGTGGATGTCCCCACATTCAAATCTCTGGCACAGTGCAGAGCTGTGCCAGATGATTGCATCATGTGCACTCCCAGGGTGTGTGGTGCAGACATTGATGATGCACCCCGTGGCATCGCAAACCACCTGACAGTTGATGCTTGGGCTCCCCTTCCTGTTGATATATACCAGTCCCTCAGGGCAAGGTGGTATGTAGATGCCCATGTGGGTGCAGTCAATGGCCACAATCATGCCAGGCATGCGTGCTGCCCTGTGGAAGTCCTGCATAGTAGCTGTACGCTCCGCAGTGTGATTGTGAAATGGATGAATTCCAAAGCACGTGGCAGCAGAGCACTGAAGAACTGTGTGAGGACGTGGGACATGGCCAATTGGGTGATGCCTGTAGTGTCCCCTGTTGGTCTTTGGAAGGTGCCCGTGGAGAACAAGCACATGATGGCAGTCACCTTCATCTCCATGGACATGGCATGGCTCCGTCCGGTGGGTGCCTGCATCTCCTCACTGAACAGCTCACAGAGCTGCCTCAGAATGGCCCTGTTTGGGCAGTACTGGCCCACAATCTTGGTGTCACTCGAGTTTTCAAAGGTAATGTGGTCATGGTACCACCTGTGTCAGGCATACTGCTGACGGGCCCTTCGAAGGCCATGTAGCTGTTCCTCCTGCCCTCTCACACCCCTCATTACTGCCTCCATCATGAAAGGTGCACTATCCCATGGCTCCTGCTGTCCACTGTCCCCCTGGGCAGTTGGCTGCTGGCTGTGTGCCACCCTAGTACATAGGTTTTGTATGTGTGTGTGTGTGTGTGTCTCTCTCTCTCTCTCTCTTTCTGCCTCTCTCTCCCTCTCCCACACCACCTCTCTGTCCCTTTCCCTCTGTGTCTGGTCTTGTGTCTGTCTGTCTGTCTCTATCTCTCATTCTTACTCTTGGCACAACTGCTATATATGTGTTTCTACCCTGTTTTTATAGAAACAAGTCTGGTCAGCGCAACTTCGATTTGCTCCACACTTGCACCATCGTTTCACAGTTGAATATGCTATTGCACTAGATATTCATGGGAATGCCCATTGCACTTGCACCGCACACATTATAGTTGCTTATTGGCTCAATGGATTTCGTATTGCACAAAGGGTCCCACTGAATATGGCTCCTCTGTGCAATTCTGTACTTGCGCTGGCACAGCTCAGTTGCACCATGCACAATTGCTCTGAGTATCTGGGCCCAGATGTTTACTGTATGTCCTGTTGCATATTTTCCCATATGGAAAAGAAATATATTTCAAATATATGTTGCAAAATGTATTTGAAATAGTTGTTGAATTTCATCCATAAATAGATTTTCATAGTAGTTTCCAAATATATGCATTATATCTCACATTGGCTGGTTTTGTAATATTTGAGATATATCTAATACATATATTTCAGATATACTGTAGATATTATTTTTGTATATTTCATAGGAATATCTTGTTAATATTCTGTGAGTTTTTGATCTCCCTTATGGAAAAGATATATATTTTAGACACACTTTTATAAATATATCTCAAATATGTGTTTGATCATATTTTAGAAGTATATGTATTTTTACCACTGGGGTGAGTGCTATTCCAGTGGAATAACCTGTGTTATTTTCTCTGGAGTGAGGAGAAATCCTGATGACATTACCAGAGTGAGGATATCACATTTATCCTCACTCTGCTGATGTCACTGGAGTGAGGATATCACATTTATCCTCACTCTGCTGATGTCACTGGACTGAGAATATGTGCACTGCAGACAGCATTCTAAAGGAAACTTCAAATCAGTTCCTCTTTTTCACTAAAGCTGCAACTTACTCACTTAGCTTGGCAAATCACTCTCAGCTCTGTCCCACTGGGTTTTTACCACTCCTAGCCCATTATTGTGCTGATCTGAGCTTCCAAACAACCTAAATTCTAAATGAAACTGTTTTACAAAGCAGTTTCTCTCTCTCACTGCTATCTGCAGCAGTTTCTTTCTCAGTAAGCCTCTGACTCACTCAATTAGCTTTGCAAAATACTGTCAGATGTGTCCCACAGAGTTTCTAACACACCTAGCCCATGACTGTGCTGATCTCAGCCTGAAAACAAAGTGAATTCTAAATGACACTTTTACAAAGCAGTTTCTTTCTCTTACTGCTATCTGTAGAGGTTTGTCTTTCTCAGTGAGCCTCTGAATCACTCAATTAGCTTTCCAAAACACACTCAGCTATGTTTCTCACTCCCAGTCCATTCAGAGCACCCCCTACCTCCACATACACAGAATGAGCAGGAAACACACAGAAATAGAAAAAAAAGTTCCTAAAGCACTCACCCCAGTGGTATAAACTGCACACATGATGTGCAGATTTTGGGATATTGAAAATATTCTGATTCCTGCATTGTGAGCTGTGCATTCTCAGGCATGCCTTTGGCATGCATGAGAATACAGAGCTCACTCTGCAGGAGTCAGAATATTTTCCATATCTCACTTCTGCCCATCATGAATCCCCTAGATATCTAAAATTGGTTGTTTTTGAAATAGATGATTTATTTACAGAATATATGTGACAGATATATTTAAGATACAGCATACATATATTTCCATGCTATATTTATTATAGGTGCATGATATATATTTTATATATCCGCTTATATATTTTGAATATTTAATAGACATACTTTTATGTAGTTGACATATATCTAAAATATTTTTTTTAAATATATGCATTGCAAACATATCTTAAAATACCCAGACAATAGATTAATCTTGATGTCACATATTCTCAACCATATATTTGAAATTCCTCATATGAGCAACCATTTAGATACCTATAGTACACTTATCATTTAATGATGCACCATTAAAACATATTTACAAAATACACATTTATACTTACACATAGAACTTACCTCTTGGTCTCATTATGTTGAGAGACTCAAATTGATATTTATACCACCACTGCATGGTTCCTTTTTATGTCGGGGTGAGTTGCAACATGTGCTTGTTTTTTCCTCTTTACCATTCCCTCTGGTCTGTAAGCTAATGCTGTCAATTCAAAACTATTTTAAAAATAGAAATTACCATGATTTTGGTTGGTAAACTGTGCTTTTGAAATATGCAAATTAGTTATGCAGATACATATACAGTACCATAGCAAGCATTTGCAAAAATATATTTGCATATATACAAATCCTCAATGTGCCTTTCAAAGATTTTGTGAAAAAATATTAAACGGTTCAAAAGTTATTAAAAAAAAAGGTTCCCATTATACAATGGGGAAAAGTTAATAACATGTTCCACAGTGTCACAAATGCCATTTTTAGTGTCGCAAATGACCCTTGTAGTGTCACAAATCTGCCATCTTGTTTTCAGTTGGTGGTCACAGAAATGCTTGGCATTTAAATCTGGGACCCTCTAGGGCACAATTTTTGCTATGTTCACCTAGTTGAGTCCTGAGGATGCTAGCCATGTTTTTTGGGGGCTTAAAAACCCCAGAAATACATTTTTGAGAAAGTGTCACAAATCACAACACTACTTTGTGACACGATGCCCAAAAGAATAGGAAATATTTGCCACCCTGCTGCAAAAGAATGGTTTGGTCTTTTGGGCTGAAATTTGGAGGGAAGAAAGCCAAGATACCTCAGATGTGCTTTTGGTGGTTTGGTGACCAAATATTAGAGGGCTGCAAAGTTACATCACTCCAAAGTTGATGATTTGTCCCATAGGCTAACATTACGGCATCCACTGTGCCTTTTGGGGCCTGTATCTCAAAAACACTTCGAGATACAGACTTTTTGTCAGAAAAATGCTTAGCCCCTCATTAGGGGGCTAAGAACAAAACTAGCTAGGAAAGTCATAAATAATATGACATTTTAATTTTTTTTCTACGTCATATGATTCCTGAGATATAAGCAATTTAGTATTCTAAGTGTTCATTTTCTGCTCTGATGCCCATTATTATGCACACATTCTTTGTATTCACTGTGCTTCTGAATGCACCTTTTGGGGAAAAATAGGGTGTGCATTTCCCTTACTGTTGCAGTCAGCGTTTCCACTTATGTTTCCGTTACTGTTTGCGTTAGCATTTCTGTTTACGTCACCATGTGCGTTACACTTTGCATTTGTGTTTGCACTTGCATTTGCGTTACTATTACCATTTGCATTTCCATTACTGTTTTTATTTGTGTTTTCTTTTGCATCACTGTGTGCATTACCATTTGCATTTCTGTATGTGCTTCCATCTGAGTTTCCATTTCTGTTTCCTTTGGTGTCATTGTTGGTGTTACAGTAAGCATTAGCATTTCCAATTGTGTTACCATGTCATGTGTGCATTATGATTTGCGTTTGTGTACACGCTTGCATTTGTGCTTCCATTTCTGTTACTGTTCCATTTAGCATCATCGTTGGTGTTGCCATAACCGTTTCCATTTCCATTTGCATTACTGTTACTGTTTTGTTACCATTTGAGTGTCTGTTAGCCTTAGTGTTTGCATTTTCGAAAGCGTTTCCATTGTCGATTGTGTTACTGTTTCCTTCTGCATAGCTGTTGCCATTACCGTTTGCTTTTCTGTTTGCGTATCCAATTTTCATTTCACTCGGTCATACAGTTTTTGCGCAGTGAAGTGACAAAAAAATCACATGGTGGGCCCCGTGCTCCCACCACCACATTTCATTCACTATTTATAGTGCACATTTTCAAAAAGAAGGGAAATTCATGTCAAAAAAATGTGTTTAGTGCATCAGTTAGGGTTGTTCCACAGTGACAAAAGTGAGGAAATTCATTGTTAGGGTTGAAAACCCTATCTGCGCATTCCCCCCCACCACCACACACACACACACACACACACACACACATACATGCAAGTAGGGGAAGGACCAAGGCAACACAACCAATCACACACAACCAGCAGCAGCTAACAGGAATAATATACAACTATGTAAACCACAAAATCACACACCGATGCTCCCATCGGGCTGTGGCATGGAGTCATTACTGATAACTCTCATCCCAGACAGTCCACGCACTGCTAAACACACATCACTACAGACAACTGGACATCTTGGGCCACATGCTGCCTTCAACACATAACACAGACTACACATATGGTATTTTGAGATTCACAATATCCAAAACAGGATTTTGCACATTCCCTGAAATACTTTTGAAAATCACTTACACAAATGCGAATGTGTCATGCTATGACACTTTCATGTTTGCAAAAGTATTTTGGGACAGTATGCGCCTAATGACTGCACATCTTTGCAATCATCCTGCAAGCAAATGGTTGGGTCCTTTGGGCTGAAATTTGCAAGGTGGCAAGACCTGGTCCCACAAATGTGCTTTTTCCTACTATTGTGCTAAAAAACTTAAGGATTACAAAGTTACACTATACTAAAATTGAGTAATTTGCCAAAGACTAACATTGCAGCACCCGTGATGCCTTTGGCCACCCATATGTTGAAAACAAAGTGAGGTACATCATTTTCACTACTGCCAGCTTGGTTCACCTTTATGTGCACTAACCTCAAAGAACAACTTTGTAAATAATGTATGATATCTGAAGTTGGATTTCTCCACTTCCTACAGTAACACAGGTATACACCTCCTGCTGGATCTGTGTGATTGGTTGTGTTGCCTTGGGCCTTCCCCTACTTGTATATATATGTGTGTGTGTGTGTGTGGTGGTGGTGAGGGTGGGGGGATGCGCAGTTAGGGGTTTTAACCCTAACACCGAATTTCCTCACTTATGCCTCTGTGGAACAACCCTAACTGATGCATTAAACTGAGTTGTTTTGATATATATATATATATATATATATATATATATATATATATATATATATATCTTCTTACAAGGAAAACCAGAAATGAAAATATATAAGTAACTCAGATGCACAGAGGTTCTTTGGCTTCAGAATATATATGTTGGATATATTCAAAATATGTAGAAACTGCAATAATGTGTATGCACAAATGGGGTTTTTTTTGGAGAGGGAAGAAGATATAATGAAATAGTGAGAAGTGTAATTTCTTGAGGAAACACAGTGCACGGTGCAACTTAATACAACTGCATTCCCCTTGAAGTCTCTTCCCAACTTGATGATGATTAATAATGAGCTAAAAATAGATTTCTGAGTTATTAAATATCCCCAAACTTATAAAACCATATCAGAGAGCCTGTAGCCTCATTAGACTAAACCCGAAAAGGAAGCCTCTGAAAAATCAGGAGCTCATAAGCTCTGTAGCTACAGTATGTCCAAGCACAACTGTCAGCATATGTTGACTTATAACCTTAGTAGTTTTATTACCTTGAGAATTTTTTTATTTTCATGAAAACTTTCCTTCTAGTTTTCCATCACAGTTTACTGCTGGTTCTCTCAAGGTCTACAGGTGCACAGGTCCTCAAGTTTCTATCCACCGCTGAGGTCCCTTGTTGGGGGGGGTGGCTACCAAGAGCTACAGATTCCCAGTCTGCAAAGTAAAAACTAAACAGACTCCAAGTGTGGCACCTTCCTTCTTTTTCAAAGACAATATATGTAAAAATAGAGAACTATAGTCTCAAATGTGTACTAGATAATCTTTTTCAAGAAAGCTTATTCAGTATAATCCATAGCTCAACATCTCCAAGCATTCAGTTACTACGGACAGCAAACAAGCAGGCAACACCACACACCAGGTCATCAGCTTTTTCTTCACAATACAAAGTCATAAAATATGACATATCTGTGGGTTATTTAGAAATTTCTCTTTTCTACACTGACACTGCTTCGTATAGACACATGAGGTGTAAACACAATAAAATCATCCTCAAAACCTGACAGTGTCCCTTGTACACTGAAATGATCCCCTCAAGTGCAGTGGTGTACATAAAGACACTCAGCTGCTTGCCAGATGGCTTTATGCAAATTTAAGTATTAAAGCATTTTCTCATCGGAGCGCTTCAGTACTTTCAAGTACACAAAATTTACACCCATGGAACTGTGACCACTGTTATACTCAGCTTGGGTGGACAATGGTCTGTCAGGGATGAGCCCAATGTAGACTGCTCTGCATGAGGCTAGTCCATGACACACCTCTGAAATGCCATTCTTCTTTTCAATTTAAAGTTTATTACAAATTTGACACATATATGAGACAGAGCCATTCAAAGTGACTCTTTACAATGATTGGTGAAACCTGATACAATGGATCTGTCCCACCCCCTCCTCCCTTCCCCCTTCCCTCCTCCCTCTCCCTCCCACAGTCCATATACTCCTAGTCATAGTATCAAGAAGCTAAAATTAGAGGAATACAGGATGTGTAAGGGGCCCCAGATCTTTAGATAATTAGGCATTCTGTTATACAGGCTTGCTATTGTTTTTTCTGTTCTGAGGTTAGATAATAACTCATTTAACAATTCAGTATAAGAAATAGTTGCATTATCTTTCCAAAGTTTAAGGACAAGTTTTTTTTTTTTTTACAGACAATGAAATCATTGACATATAATACGAGTTTGTACCACTATTTGGGAGTAATCCCCTAATAAACAAGTTGCAGATGTAAATTAATCTGAAAGCCCTAGCAATGGATCTATTTTAGCTTAAATTGTGGCCCATAAAGGTGCTACTTTGGGACACTGCCAAAAGATGTGGAGAAGAATACCTTTCATTCTTGGAGCAGCGGGAACATAAGTTAGAGGAGATTAAGCACCATTTGTCTAATTTTTGGGGAGAATAATACAAATTGTGCAAAATGTGAAATTGTATAAGGCACAATCTATCTTGTGTCACATACCTGTGGCAATTTCTCAAGAGGGTGGGTCAATCTATATTCTGCTGGGGAAAAAGAGATGACCAGTATTCTGTAGGACCACAGCAGTCATCAAAACACCAGTCATATAAGGCTGTATACATTTTAGACACTGCTTTGGCAGAATTTGCCAACGTAATCAAATCCTCTTGAAAATAAATTTTAGGCAATGGTAGGGGAACCTTTCCCAGCACTTTGATAATGAGATGTCTCAGTTGAAAAATCTTGAAATAGCAGGGCATCAGAGTATTGAATTTATTGGTAATTTCTTCAACTGAGATCCAAGTGCCATCCTCATTCACAAAAAAAGTTAACTTTTCATCCCCCAGCTGATGTAGCCATTAGAATGTCAAGCTCTTATTATCAATTTTAAAAGCTGGATTATTCCCAATGGATTGAGAAAGATCCTTGTGGTGCTTGTAATGTAAAAATGCACATAATTGGGAGTGAACTCTCACTGAAAATGCAATCGGTGTAGATCTTAAACTTGGTGGTAGGAAAGCTAATTTTAAACTTAATGTGGAGGGATCTATATTACAAGAGCAAATCACAGCCGATTCAATTTTAAGTCAGAGCAGACGAGAAGAGGAGGAAGCTGGTGAAAATCATTGTAGATACTGTATTTGGATACATGGCTGGCCCAATAATAGAGGTTAAGGTTAGGCAGACATAGACGTCCCTTAAGTTTTGGGGCAGCTAACTTATGATATGATATTCTAGGTTGCTTCCTTGACCAACTAAATTTGGTAAGAAGTTTATGCAATTTTTTAAACCAGGTACCCAGTTGGAATGTGTTGAGCAAATTGAGGGTATAAAATAAACATTGAACAATATTAATTTTAATTAGATTAATCCTTCCCCATAATGAGATAGGAAGATTCACCCACTGATCTAAATCATAACTAGTGGTTTGTACCAAAGAATCTAAGTTTTTCTTGATACCAAGAGCTGGGTTTTTGATTAGTTTGATACCAAGGTATCTGAGGGAATCTTGGGACCAGGATAGACCCAGAGATTTGACAGTGCTCTTAAATACTTTATAATTAAGGGGGAAGACAATTGACTTATCCACATTTAATTTATGGTTCGACAGTTTACTATATTCTGTTATAATTCTAAGCATGGGAGGAATAGATGTCTCTGGTTGAGACAACTGTAGTAGCAGGACATCTGCATAAGCGGTAATCTTCACTTCAATTTCCTGTATAAGAAGACATTGCATTTCCTGACATGCCATCAATCTGCGAATAAGGGGTTCAAGATTTATATTAAATAATAAGGGGGAGAGGGGGAATCCCTGTCTTGTGCTGGAATATAAAGGGAATGATTCTGAAATTACTCTGTTCCCAGATATTCTGGCTGAAGTAGATTGGTATAGTTAGTGTATCCAGCTCTGAAATTTGGAAGAAAACCCAAAAACCTCTGAAGTTTGAAACAAAAATTTCCAATTCACTCGGTCAAATGCCTCAGAGACACCAAGAAGATGTGTGAAAGTGTATGAAGATGATCTACCGAGGATCTGCTTTTCATGAATCCTACTTGTTGAGAACCTACAGTATTAAATCTGGGAGCACTAAACTTAGTGGGCCAGATACAGAGAAGCCAACTAAGGATGCAAGGCAACTTGCGTTGGCATATATGGTGCAAGTCACACTTGCATTCTGCATTGGGTACCTGCGGGATTCACATAGGCAGCCTGCTACATGTGGCAGGCTGTCTGTGCCCAACAGCACTTATGCACCTGAAACCCCCTTGCAACATGGCGGAAGGGGGGTTTCTGGCAGCATTTGTACTCTATTCAGGTAGGGTGGCCACTACATCCACTGATGGGATTCAGAGATAACCACCAGTGAACATCTGTCAAGACTAGTTACACCAACAAAAAGGTGGTCTAACTGGTCTTTGCTGTTCACTGGAGGTTGCCACTGTGCCCCAGCCCCACAACCCCTGTGGGTTATAGACTCCCATGGGCTCCGTGTCCCAGGCATGGCATGCATGGTGCCAGGCAGGGTGTGTGGCACCCCTCAATGTCCAGACCCCCACAAAAAAATTGTGAGCCCCCATGCCTTGTGGCATGATCCCCCTGCAATCCCTATAACTCTCTGGTAGTCTAGTGGCCCCCCACTCCACAGTGCAAGCTCCACCACACCCCCAGTATCCCACTGGTGACCTGCACAGCCCTCCCTCACCTCCAGGGCCAGTCTCTAAGGCACCCACTGGTGTGTGTGTGGTGAGGGGTTGGGGGACCACTGGGCCCCCTGGGCAGGTATGGGACCATATTCTGGGGGGGCCCATGGCAAGGGGGCTTGGGGCTAACAACCACACTTTATGGGGCCTCAGAGGTGGGCATGGGGGAGTCATGGTGGCCCTTGTTCATTGCACCTGCTATACTGTGACCTGCGGCATTCCTAGTACTGCACCCTACCTTGCGCAGCTACTGCAAGTCACAGGATGCAGACCGCTGCACCCATTCTGATCCTGAATTGGGTGTATGAGCCAGGGTACAGGGCAGGTTGCTGCAAGCTGCCATTGCCACAGCTTGTGGTGGACCTCTCTGAATCCAGCCCCATCTGTCTGCTAATAACTAAGTTAGAATCTTGATATCTTGGTTAAGGAGAGAAATGGGGCTATAATTTTTTACTGATTCTAAGTTTCTATTTGGTTCGGGTAAAAGGACAATTAGGGCTTCAAACAGGGTAGGATCTGCTCAAGCTTCTGATAGTATATGTTGGTATAGTGGTAAAAGGAATGGTATAATCTGATCCTTAAATTTCTTGCAGAAGATGGCAGAAAATCCATCTGGTCCTGGATTTTTATCAGTTGGGAGATTCTATATTACTTTGGTAATTTCTACAGTCAATATAGGCCTATCTAGGGCTAGTTTGTGGGCTTCAGAAAGACTAGGCAAATGGGAGTTAGTTAAATAAGAGGATAATGTAAGGGTTGAAGGGGGGTCTGCCATGGGTCCGTACAATTGTTTATAGTAGGTAGTACATTCTTTTACTATTTCTGCTGGGGCAGTTTTCAAGGAGCCATCACTCTGAGCTTGAATAGGAGGGATAAATCGGGATGATTCCTGCTGCTTAATATGCAGAGCTAGCAACTTTCCTGCTTTTTCTCCTTGATCTGTGTAGAAGGCTTTGGTGTGAAGAATTCCAAACTCAGCCTTTTCCCCAAGTAAATCCAGATAGGAATTTCTTAATTTGGCTAAATTTTGTTTAATATCATCAGGGGAATGTGGAGTCAGTTTCCTTTCTATATTCCAGATTAGGGACAACAGGGTTCTTAACTTTTAATCTTGAGATTTTTTCCTTTTAGAGGCAAACTTTATTAGTATAACTCTAAGATATGCTTTCAGTGTACACCAAAAAATATTGGGACTAGTAGTGGTGTTGAAATTAATGGCAAAAAACAGATTGATATATTCTTTAATATGGTCAGCGGTCTTTGGGTCTCTGAGCAATTGGTCATTCATTTTCCAATGTGCATTTCACTTGGGTAAAGATTTGAGAGAAATCTGGCATAATACTAGGGAATGCTCAGATGGGGGTCCCAGTTGGACTGAGGAGAAAAATACCCCCGGGGAGAAGTGATTGGGATAGTAAAATATAGTCAATGCAGCATGAAGAACCATGGACTGGAGAGGTAGAAGTGTATTCTCTGTCCTGGGGGTTCAAAACTCTCCAGACGTCACACAAACCCAATTGATCGATTAGATTCCGAAATGCACGTTGAGCCAGAGAAAGTCCTCTCCTGGTGAAACCAGAACAGTCTATGGCTGAATCAAAAGCCAGATTCAAATCGCCCACTAAAATTATAGGAATTGGTAATAAGGGCAAAATGATTCTGATGAGTTGCATAAAATATTTAGGATCATCTTCATTTGGGCCATATAACCTATCAAGCAGAAGTTCTGTAGTGTGTAGAGTGCCCCAAACTATAATAAACCTGCTCTGCAGGTCTTTAATATTCTGTATGGCATTAATTGGGGTATTCTTATTGATTAGAATCATAACACAGCAACTGTTTGTTGTACCTTGAGTTGCAAAGACCTGCCCCACTTGCTGTCGTCTCATTTGCAGAACATCAGAATCTAGTATATGGGATTCCTGAATGAAAGTAATTTGTGACTCTAAAACATTTAAATGTTTTAGGACTTTGTATTGATTTAGTTTTCAGCATACCCCTTTCACACTCCATGAGGAAAATATTAAGTCATTAACCACATTTTCTAAAGATGTTAAGATTGTGAACAGCTGTGAAAGGAGAGTAAACATTGCCTCCTGACATCCTTCAAAACCCATGGACTGTGATCTGAGCCTTCCTTCCCATTCCACCCAATCTCCCAACTCTATCCCCTATTTGGAATTCTAACCCACAAAAAACACCCTTTGCAATACACTCACCCAGCTCTTCCCACCCCCTGACAGTTACAAATATTGTTTTGCAGAACCAGATACTTTCACTCCTCCTCCTCTACAACCACCCTAAATTGCAATATGAAATTATTTTAACTAAACCAACCAGTAAGAACTTCAAGAAATCACACTCCTAACTATTAAATGACAGCAGAAAACATTGCTGTATCTACTTTAAACCTATGACATACCATTTGTTATGGCAAAATACGTTATACTCCCACCCAGTGGACAATTGCAGGAACTAATCTTTGCCCCATAACTAGTGGGTGAGGATACTAAATACACCATAGAACTGGCTAGTTACCTGATCCTAAAACTCTAGGAACTCTCTTTTACTGTAGAAGATATCTCGTTTTAACATTAGAACATTTTAACTCTGCCAGATCATACTTTCATGCTATGAATCCCCCTGATAAAACCTTTTCCTGGCAGGCAAAATGAAAAAGCTGCAATTAGGGTCCTAAACAGTCTACATGTATAATGAAAAGGTAGTGCTAAAGCAAAGAGTCAATGGTGAAGCTAGCTCATTTGCCAATTAAATAATACAATCTTTCCTTCTGAAATGATCAAAGCATTTCACAGGATTGAAAATAAAACAAGTACTATCGAGGCTTTCCAAGCAAAGGCGCCTGACCATTGAATTAGCCTCGGTTGTGTACAGTCACTTAAACAGTCCCTAGAGATTCCAATTTCCAGGTTATTCACTAAAGCACTCATCTGAGCGTCTTCAACATACTGAATATCTTCGCTGAGCAACAAAGGAGAAGAGACGCAAGAACCCCAAAATTCAGGTATCGCAAAACAAGTCAGGCAGAGTAGATTTAAGGCAGATGAGCACAGATGCTGAATCCTCGTAGGACTGCCAGGAGCCTGAAATAAGGACCTGGAGTTTTGACGGATAAAGCATTTTGAATTTCAGGCTGGCTGCTATAATTTCGGTAACCAAAGGATGAAAGGCAGATCTCCGTTGTCTGAAAGTTATAGGCAAATCTTGGGCTATTCAAATTTTTCACCTCCCATTGTACCTCTTGTATTTCTTTTATCTTTGTAAGAAAATGCTGCTGTTCCAGGTAGTTTAAGAAACTAAACATGAGGGGTCAGAGAGGTGCTCCAGGTGGAGGGATAAGTCTGAGAGCGCTGTAAGCCCTCTCTATAACGTATTGAGACCCATAAGGAGAAGGCCCCACTATTTTTTCAATGAATTTTTGAATAAATAGAATAGTGTACTGTCCATCCTCTAGTTCTGGAACCCCAATTATAACTGCATTGTTTTGGTGGCTACAACCTTCCAAATCTTCCATTTTTAGTTCCATCTTAGAGAGCCTTTGTTTCATAGCAACCATTTCTGGATCTAACTTATCAGCCCTTCTTCCTAAAGAAAAAGTATGGATCTCGCTATCCAACGTTCGGATTGTGATGTCTTGTAGCACATGGGATAGATTTTTAAAGTCTCTGCCATACTTCTCAATTCATCCTGGAATGGATGGAATTCAGCCAAAAAGCTGGCAAGTGTTAGTGGTTCCTGATCCACTTTTGCTTGCACTTGGATCTGCAAGGCGCTGGTGTTGGCAACCCGTGGCTTTTTGGGGGCCTTCTCCTGCTAAACTGGAGGAGTGTGCCTCGGCAGTGGTTTCTCCATTTCCACCTCCATTTCTGCAGATCTTTCTTTGAAGTGTTCCCGAGTGTCTGGGGAGTCTTTTGATCAAGTTTGAAGGAGTTTGTTCAGCTCTCTACTGTAAAAAAATAACTTTACTGGAGCAGGTGTTTAGAGCAGGGTAGAGGAGCTGTCTTCAGGTGTGCTGCATCACATGGTGTCCTCCACAAATAAGTATTTTTGATTTTATTCAAGGACATAACATTGAAAGAACAAAAACTTTAATTTTGAAATAGTACAGAAAAAATATATTTCAAATATATACATCAAATATGTATTCCAAATATGATGCATCTTGGATCATTCTGTGATTATCTAGAAGATATCTCAAAATATATCTGAAGTGTGTAAATGTATCTGATGTATATTTCAAACATATTTGGGGATACAAGGATATATTCCAGATATAAAAAAATATGGATCTTTTCCATATGGGTTATATGTTTGAGGTCACTCCATTTTGGGTTGTATTATTCCACTTTTCTCAGTGCAAAATGTAATCCAATGTTGAAGAAGAACACATGCATTAGTGCTGTCGGTGAGAGTAGTCCTATGGTTCCTGTCTTGTAGAGCATTTGAGTTTCCGTATTTGTCAGATATTCAGCTTTGTTAAGTCTATTTCATTTGCCTTCTTTTTAAAAATATTTTTGTTATGCTTTCATTATTTTGATGGTTTCTTTAATTATTGTGGTTTTGTGATGTTAATGGGAGGGCCATAGCCCAAGGTTCAATGAGGGGGATAGCTCTTCCCACATCCCCTACAAAGGCCAGCTTCCCATGGCAAATCTTTACTTAGCACATTGTTGCACGCAGCTCCTGGGCTCCCGTGTGGCTCGAGGGGTGAGCCTCCTTCACCCTTCTCTTTCTTACCCTGCTCTTTGTCTCCTGTGCTCCCTCCCACTTCTCTACTACCTTCATTTCCCCTATTTTGCTCTCCACCAACTTTCTCCCCTACTGTGTCATATGTGCATTTATGCAAGGGAAGACTGTGCTGCTCCCTGATGTATACAACAAGCGGCTGTTTATTTGAAAACTTCGCAGACTCGACTGCGTCTACAATTCCAGCATCAAATACTAGCACAAAGCTAAAAATCAAGTTTTGAAGTACATGTACAGACCCTCAAGAATGCACCTGCCAGAATGCACCTCTTTTATCTTGAGAATTCCAAGAACTTGACCACATCATGATCTTCTCTATTTGCCGGTATTTATTTCCTGAATTTGGTTACTTCCAGCTGTCTGTGCACCCTTTGTCATTTGTATGGAAGGTCTTCTTTTCACAGGTGTAGAGCCTCCCTGTACCATCCTGCCCAGCTGTTACTCATGCCTCCTACCATACCTGTTAGCGGCACACACCATGTCAAGCCATTAAGGCTCAGTTCTTGCCTCTACTGTTCTCCCATTTCTGAATGCCCTGCCCTCCATCTGCATCTCCTTCTTGAGTCACCCATATGCAGGCCTTCCTATCATCTGTTCATCTGTGTCCTTTTCCTCCACCACTTGGCTTCTTCATTGCCATGTCCATCTGGAGGACAAATTCTGTTATCAGATGTTTTGAGCCCATCAAGGTCTTGTGGTCTGTTTATCAATGCAAATTCATGTGCTACCCATGATGTGTGGTACAAGCCTGTCCTGCCCTCCCTCCTTCAATCCCATGGCTCTCCTTTTCTGTCCCTGCTGTCTCCTTCCTGGCATGCCTCCCCTTCTCTGTTTCTCTGCCTTTTTCCCCCATTTCCCATTCCTCCACTTGTCCCTTGCTCCTCTGGTTTCCTTTTGGGTCTTTCACTCTTCGCACCAGCATTCCATCCCAATTCCACCCTTTATACCATTCAGACCTGTGCTACCTCTACCCTAGTCAGGCCATTGCACCCCTTGCCATGTTGCTTCCACCCCCTAGACCCTGCTCAGCTTCAAGAATTATGTTTCCCTGTTCTACCCCTGGTGCTCCTCCCCTCCCAGCTTGCAAGTTACCTGCTACATTCATACCTGCTCCCTATACAGTCTCCTTGCAGCACCCTCTAGGCCCACATTTTTGACTCTCCTAATGGCTTTACATCATTCATTGCATTCCATCACTACTAGTATGCTCATTCCTGGATTACTCTAAACTCCCTCTTACTGGCATTCCAGATGACTCAACCTCACATTCTCCTACTCTGACTTCCTTCCTTCCCATGTATACTGCCTCAGTTTCTCTACCTAAGACTACACTGCTAACTGCCTTTTGTTTGCTGAGCTGATACCAGCAGTTTGTCAGGACTTTGTTCTGAGCTCCTACCTTCTGAGGTATTGAGCGAAGGTAGTCTTGCCCTGTCTACCATGGATGGGATTCCGTTACACTCACTACTACCTACTACTCACAAACCTGACATCCTCTGTCTCTAACTCTGCCTGGAGGCATTGAGTGAAGGTTTGCTCACCTGAATACCAGGGATGGGAGCCATGTCTGCATCCTACCATGTCATACTTCTGCATTCTGTACCTGATACCAGTTGCCTCTTCCCTTCTGGAATGGGACCCCTTACCCCATGTGTATTCCACATTCTACCTCTGCCGGGTGACTTCGATAAAGGTCGTCTCACCTCAACTACCAGGGATGGGAGTCTAGGTTTTCTTTTGACTGTTTTAACCTTACATATTCTCTACCTGCTGATTGGTTACCACTTTCCTTCAGGAATGAGACTGCTCTAGTCCATTTTCACTCAAATTCCTACCTCTGCCTGCTGGCATCAACTGCCAGTCATTTCGCACTGACTGCCAGAGTTGGTAACCTGAATCTGCAGTTCATTGTTTAAACCTCTGCATTCTCTACCTGACTATCTGGTTGTCACTTCCCTTCGGGAATGGGACCACTTTACCCTATTTGCCTTCACCTTCCTACATTGCCTGGTGGCATCGAGTATCGATCATCTCACCTCGAAAACCTGGGATGGGAGCCTGCATCCGCAAATGATTGTTTCATTTCTACCTGATATCTGTTTGCTGCTTCTCTTCAGGAATGGGATCGCTGTACCCTTTGACTTCGATATCCTGTCTCTGCCTGGTGGCATCAACTGGAGGGCATCTCGCTTCAACTACTGAGGATGGAATCATGTGTCTGTGTTCCACTTTTAACTTTGTACATTCTTTACTTGAATACCCGGTTGCTACTTTCCTTTGGAAATGGGACCACTGTACCCATTTTATTTCACCATCCTACCTTTGCCTGGAGGCATCAACTGCTGGTCTTCTTGTCTCGACTATCAGGACTCGGAACCTAATTCTCTGATTAACTATTTCACCCTTCTGCATTCTGGACATGCTACCTGGTTGCTACTTCCCTTCCAAACCAGGATCCCTGTACTTTATTTACCTTACAGATTCTACCTTGCCATCCTGTACTTCCATGGACTCATCGTACTTGTCTCTGCATTGGCCTTGGCCTCCTTGTGCTTTGGACTTGGACTCTGCAAGCTGGTTCAGTCTACCTCCATTGACTTCTACCGCCTCCTGGACTTCCACATTGCTGGTTGCCCCTTCCTGTCTACCATGCAAGTTTGCCTTCTCCTCTTCAGAGGTGGGAACCTCGTACCTCATTGATACAGCACCTTATGTTCTCTGCACTTGCTGTTCACCATCTCCCATGACCTTGGGACCTTACTGCATCAACTTCATCGCACTTGGTATCTGGATTAATTTCTGGTCCTCCTTGGATCCACCACTCCTCACCTGCAGTGGCTTGCTACATTTTACATTGGATTGCTTTAGTGCCGATCTCAGTCCCGTTCCATCCTGCACCTATGATGTCAATACAGCTTGCCCTCTGCTGTTTTCTTCCAGGACTCCTTCCTCCAGTCTGCTGCCTTCCTCTCTGGACTCCCCCTCCACCCTTGGACAGCTGCTTTCTCCTCTCTATCATTCCATTTGCTGTGGCCCTTTTTGGGCCTTTTACCCTACCTCCATTCAGTATTCCTACCCAGTCAACTACTCTTTCCATTTATCTATCTCAGACTCCTACCCTGGCCATTCTAACAGCTCCCATCCACTACTCAATGGATCACAGTTCATCTCATCAGAGGAAAGCTTCTTCTAGCAAACATCACTAGGACAACATGCTGTTTAGATTCCTACATCCAAATAGAGTTATATATGCTCCCCAATCATCTCCTCAAGATCATTTCTGGAATCCCATTGGACTTGATCTCATCCCTCATCTGACTCTACTGGATAATCTCTGCACATCCTGTCAATTTGAGCACTATGGCTTCCTTATTTACCATGTCTCATAGGATATCTCTTACAATGGAAAGTGACTTAATTCCTTCCATTTTGCAATGACTCTGTAATCATCATCACTGTTACAGATAACGGGAACCGCAAGATATCTCATAGCAGTACTGGCATCATCTGTTTTACCTTTCCATAATTTCTCCTATGAGCACTGTCTCTGTTGATCCTGTATCTCGACTCCTACTTCCTCAATAGTCATAGGATGTCCTAAGACCTTCACAGATACTGTACCTTCCCAGAACTCCTATAGCTGGATCTCCGGTGCCTAGCTACCTTACTAAAGACAGTCTATCCAAACCACTGTCATCTAGCTCCTGGATGTCACCATACGTAATACAATCATCTATATTCCTTCATCTTATTACCATCATCAGGTCAGCTGCCCATCCAGCAGTTCTTCTAGCTCATCCCTCATCATTCACCTCCCATACTCCCTCCACTGCAGATTTCCACTGACAGCAGACTTCCATTGATTCTCAATCTGAACATCTGCAACTGAGCTGGCTGTCCCCCTATCCCAGTCTTGCTTTTCAACAGGTTTATTTCAATGACAGTGCTAGGCAACACTGGCATTCTACACTGCTCCTGACTCTCAATTGCCATATCAGTTTATAGACTCCTTCATATACCCATTTCCAAGTTTCCCACAGTATTTAAACATTGGATTGCCTGTAAGGCAAAACAGTTATATCCACCGCTATGACATGTCACAGCAATTACACCACAGAAATACCCATATCTACTTTTCTGATGGTCCAGCAAGAGCCTATGCAAGTATCATTATGACTTCAACACTTGAAATAACTCTCTGATTCCTTGTTCTGAACTTCCAATCATTATATACATTCAGTTACCATCTCTACTGCATTTACAAAATTCCTTCATTGGTCAAAAAAAAAATCATTCAAGTCAGTACTCCAAACAGGTATATAAAGACTCTGATCAACTCTGTCTGATTCCTTCTACAGCTCCATGTACTGTATGCTTCCATTGCAACTTATCACTCACTGCTTAACTACTCACCTCCAGACTCTAACTTGAACATCAAACCTTCTGCAAAGTTAGATTATTTACCTTATGACTTCATATCCATCATATTCCTACAGTTCAAAGTTGGGTAGCATATTTATAATGTCATGCTTTTCTTGCTCATTAGCCTCTGTAATCCCTCTGGACATCATTCATCATCACCTTGGAAACCTGGCCTACATTCGCCCACTTTTCGACTGGACCTACTCCACTGTCAGGATTCAGATGCTCCTCCAGAATAGACCTACCTCTTCAACCTCAGAATCATCCACCTGAGAGGTTTTCCTCTTCTACGTACTACTTGTCATACTCTCCATGAGTTGGAGGAGATAATCATTCTCTTTGAATATTCATTCATAATTCTTTTGGGCTTTCTATTCCTTACTCCTGTTCAACTTACCTACCGAGGGCAGGAATTAAGTAAAGACAAAAATAAACTACAGTTACACAAGCACTACTAACCCCATATACGATTCACCCAAACATTGAATGGGAAGGGCCACAGCCTGAGGTTCAATGTGGGGGAATAGCTCCTCCCACATCCCCTACAAAGGCCAGCCTCCCATGGCAAATCTCCACTTAGCGTGTTGTAAAACACCCACTATCCACCCCTGCCGCCTCCTTCTCCAGTGCTCTACTCACCCTTGTGGCTGGGCTTCCTATTCGCTACTCACTACCCAGCTTATCTACCAAGGGCAGGAGTAGAGTAAAGCCAACAGTAAACTAGAGTTACACAAGCACTGTTAACCCTATACTCTATTCACCCAAAGACTGAAATGGTATATGGGTAATTTTCTCTTACAAAGTATTAGTTCAGGTTTCCTAGTATGCCTCGAATGGTTTCTGGTTCATACTCTGATCTGTCCATTTTCTTTTGAGTGAAGATGAAATTTCCCAGTATTTTATCCAGTTTGTTGGTGGAATGTCCAATAGGATTTTGGTTTTCTCTATGGTTTGTAAGATAGGTTTTGATTACTTTGACATAAAAATTTGTTTTTTTAATTACATTTTTATTTTGTTGCTGGTTGATAAATTCCAAGTGTTCTTGATCTGTATAACTTCCAGCCATTTTCCTTTAAGTTTGCAACAAGTCTATGTTGGTCTAAGCATTGAAGGTACTTTATAGAGAATAATTTGTTAACTGGGTACTAGTTTTGGTGGGTTCGCATTTATTGGAACTAGTTGTTTTATGTTTTGTGTGAGGCATTTTTGCATTTTTTTCCTGAGTTTTTACTTGTAGTATACTGTATGGCCTCCATTTTCAAATGGTTAGTGCAGCACAAACCTGGAATAGTGCCAGCTGTTGGGGGTGTGCCCATATTCAAAGGGCACAGATGCACGATGCACCCCGACAGTTCTGTTATGCACAATATTGTTCTGCACCTATGCAAATGAGAGTTCCCAGATGCATATGCGGCACCGCACAATATTGAACGTTTTCAGTGTGCTATATTGGCAAAGCACTGTTTAATGCTTCTGAAACCTGCTCTTAACAGTGGGTAGACCTGTCTGCCCACTATCAAAGGCTGGGTACCCTAGTGGTTCAACTGGCCCCCCAGCCCCAATCCTTGTCCCCATGTAAAATGAAATCCATTGGTGGTACAGCAGGTCCCCTCTAGTAGTGATCCCTGTCCCCACGTAAACCAAAATTCATCTGTGGTTCAGCAGTCCCCCACAGCCCTGATCCTTGTCCCCTTGTGAACCAAAACTCACTGATGGTTCAGTGCCCCCCCCATCCATGATCCTTGTCCCCATATAAAATGAAATCCATCCATGGTCCAGTGCTCCCTCTCATCTCCCCTGTACTCTGATCACCATCCTGTTACATGACAATATTCCTTCCCCTCTATCATTCCCAGATTGCCATCCCAACCAAACCCACAGTGCCCTGCTACTCTATTGGCTCCCCACACCCCTACCCCATCAGATGTGACCCACCACCCTGCTCCCCCCAAACCCAACCTCTGCCAGCAACTGGCACAGCTCTCCTCACAGTACCACAGCCAGCTGCCTAGTGAACTACCACTGAGAATGTATAGTAGACAGTACCAGTCAACCAATGAGCAGGTACTGTCTACAGTACACCCTCAGTGACAGTTCAGTTGGTGGCTGGCCATGGCAGTGTGAGGAGGGTTGTGCCAGTTGCTGGCATGGATTGAAATGGGGGTTAGCATGGTGGTGGATCACACCTTCTGTAGAGGGGGGCCTCTAGACTACCAGGGCATTGTGAGTTTGGTTGGGATGGCAATTGGGGAATGGGGGAACCATCAGGGATGTATTTTCATGTAATAGGGTGGTGACTGGGGAATTAGAAGGGCGGAGGGACCAATGGATTTCAGTTTAGATGGGAAAGGGATTAGGCCCAAGGGAGACCACTGAACCGCGGATGAATTTCCTTTTACATGGGGACAAGGATCGGGGCTGGGGGGGGGGCTGGCTTGGTGCATCAGATGGTGCCCACATGGAGCTGAGCCCATAATGGGCATGCAAATGGCCCCTTAGTGCTGTGCATGGGTCGTTTGCATGTTTGGACTGAATATTGTCCATGGAGGCCACAGTGCTAACCAGTGTGTGCTGCGTTTTACATCTATGGGCAGTCTTCAGCATAGCACTGTGCCAGGCATGGTGGCTGCTTGATATGCTCTCTGCTACCATGGTCCCATATTCAGACAGATGCGTGATCTCAGCTGACTGCAGTATCTATTTGAATATGGACCCAGAGCCGGACTGCCCTATTTTTACATGCAGTGCACCTGTTTGCATTCACAGTCAGCCAGCTCTGAGTATGGGGCCCTATGACATTAATTGCTGTTGCATATGACTTCGATGGCCATCATATATGACTTTAATTGGTGTTGCATATGAGGAAATAAATGATAGTTTTTATAATGAGAGTGTGTGTGTGTGTGTGTGTATGTATATATATATACACACACACACACACATCTATATATATATATATATATATATATATATGTATAAATGCCCACACTGCTACAAAACAGAGAATAATGTATGGTCAACGATACACAACAAGGCTGTGTTTCTACTAAGAGGTGAGTAGACATTATAGACCTCAAGATTTTATTTATGCTCCTTTCTCACCTGGGCATCCTTCCAGGGTATGCATTCGACCCCAGCCTCTGCTCCCTTGCATGAACCAAAGTTAGTGGAGGGACTCCCCCCAAAACCCTGACCACCCCGGCTGACCTAACCCCCTGAATCATCCCCCAGGGGTGGAATGGTCCCCCCACGACAGCCTGTCTGAAATTAGGGAGATCCTACCTGGGTGTTGGGTCACCCTTGGAGTCCTCCAGACATAGGGCTGGCATTTGGGATGTAGGCTGTATCCCTGGCATCCCCTTCTTCTGCATAGGTGAGATAGGGGATTTTCTGGTTTTTGGTTCCCCTTGGGAGTGCGGTGTGCAATAACGTCCATGCACGGCTTCCCTGCTGACATTTGCTGCACTTCTGCTCCTTCTTCTGTCTGGTGTACCTGTGTTACTCCTGATCTCCATCAGGGGTATCCAGGACACTGAGCAGCCCCGGGTCTCTCCCCATAGAGAGGAAATCAGTCTTACAGATGCTCAATCCTCTCTCCCCTGCTGACCCCCGATGACACGGGCTCATTCCCAAACCCAGGTTGCCGGCGTGGCATGAGGTGTGGCATCCAGCACTTCAACCCTCAGCACCACCGGACTGGCAGATTAAAAACATTTAATTAAGCAACAATGCAAGACAGGTTGTGTGTCATCCTGGGATAATGTCATGCCTCTGTGGTTGGGCATGAGGCTACAGGCCAACTGTGTCCAACACTTGAGAAGTGACATTATCCCAGGATGACACACACCCTGGAGTTCAATATTGCTATTATACAATGGCTCACTTGTAAAAACAGAAAAGAAATATGAAGAATTATTTTTTCTTTTACATTTTCAGTTACTTTTTTGTATGTGGAGGTGTATTAATAAAGAAAAAGTCAACAATTTTCATTGTGTCCAGAAGATGATTATGTTGCTACATATTGGTTCCCTATTGAAATGCTGTTCTTCTTGGTTGTAGTGTGGTTACTATTTTTATCTATTTATTTAGTTTTTGTTGACCGGTTAAGTGCACTAGACAAATCCTGCCTATTTTCAGGCACAACCCAGTGGAGGGGGTTACATGTGAATGCCAACTGACCTTGAACCAGATTAAGCTGTTGGTAGCATTTTTAGTGACCCCCCCCCACCATGGTTGCCATCAGTCTTGTCTGGTACTGGTGCAATTTTTTGACTGCACGAGGATTTGAGACCAGCAGGAGGGATATGATGACTTGGGTTAGTGCAGCTAATGGTGTAGTTTTGAAATGTGAGTGTTTTGTGAGATGCGCCGAAAGTAGATTCATGGAGCGCAGTAGATATGTAGTTTTGTATTTTCTGCTCCCCTGGTGACCTGAGTGAGACAGATCAGGTGTGCTTTTTCCTTTCTCAACTCTGCTGCTGAACTGGATCAGAGGTTTCAGTCTGGTTTCTTTGTTAATTTTTATGGCTGCAGTGGGTGGAGCACTACAGACATTTTGCTTCAAAAAGGGGCTCAGCATTACTTCAAAGCATTCTTTCCCGCCTATGAACATGTAGTTGCAGTATAGTCTCCTACACCAGATAACTACACCAGATAACAAAGTCCCTTCCCATAAAACAAGAAAAAACAAAGTTTTTCTTTGGCAGTTGCAACACCTCTCCTATTATACCTGCGTCACAGATCAGTCATTAGTCCAAAATTCCTATACACAACATCCCAGTTCTGTCTGTAGACAGTAATGTTTCCTCCTAGGTTTTAAATTTCACACAGACACACACGCGCACACACACAGGCGTGCACACACACATAACACTGTGTTTAAAGATAACGTGCAACAGATTTGCTACTCTTAATTGTTCTGTGATAAACACTCTAGTACCATGCCTTGTATTGCTGTTATTTCTGAAAATCTTAATAAAAACAAGTCAGTAGTTTCTTTGTAATTAATCTTGATTTTCCTGTTCTTTAATAGCTTCAAGCAGGCATGCTGCTCCTGTGCCTCTGAGCTAGCACATGGGAGTGCTGATGCAATTCCATACTAGGAAGCACTTTCCAGTCGGTTAGACCAGTAGTGTTATGTGTATGGTAGTAGTTAGTGCTGTGAAGATGTCTCTGCTAAGTTTAAGTGCTTTGAAATCTAGTGCATTCCATCTATTTTATTGTGAGTTGAATCCATTTGTCTGGGCCATTTGTCTATCAATGGTTTGTCACCTTTCATTCAAGTCTGCTGTAATGGTCCTTGTCCTTTCCTTCATGCCTTCCCATTTCACCTATTGACAGTGGGGGTTGTTTGTCTGCAGTGATAGCCTTTACTTGTACAAATGAAACAGGTAAATTGTAGCCTCCTGGACATGGCAAAGTGTTTTCATTCTGCTATACAGATCAGTAAGCATGAAAACTTGAAATACATACAAATAGAACTAGGCTGTCCACCAATGTAACTTTCATCACAGCGATCCTATATAGTTGTGATTCCCTGTGTATGTATTGGAGTGCTTCCCAATTAGTGTCTCACAGTTTTATATGGTATTTATGGCTATCCTCAAGTGTCACAGTGTGGTCTACTTCAGTGACTTTAGTGTTGATATCAACACAATGCTTTCCCCCTCTTAGTTGTCACTCAGTGGGAAGAGATGGTGTGACAGTATGTAACAGACCTTATTTCCTTGCATCTTTGATGCTGGTTACTCTTTTTCCTTCCGCAAGACCTTGGTCCTAAGAGCACAACCTAAAAAGCTGACTTGTAAGATTTTTCTGTCCTTTTTGTTCAGTATATTATGACATATTAATTAGCTTTCCTAATGAGTATATCTAGATGTTGTTATATGCCTTATGCTGTACTAAACAATCATTGTGAAGATAAGGAATTAATTGTTCTTTATGTTAAGTACTGCTGCCAACTGTGTCTTTCTTACTTACAAGTGACACATATGCATGTGCTACTAAAGGGATGAAAACATCAATATGGCAAGATCACTACCACTTGTTGTAAGTACCACTTTGTGACAGTCACCCATAAATGCACAATGTTGGTTCATGTGGACCGTGGGCTTTCCTGTGCATTATTCATTATCTTGCATACACTGTGAACAGTTACTTCCTATCACCATGCACTATGCACTGTCTGTGCACCGTCAGTGTACTCATAGACATGTGACATGAAAGTACAACTCCATCAGTGGTGGTACATCTGACAGATGGTGGTGACCATGAGAACATCATTACTGGTACTGATAATTAATGCCAAATGTGGATGTGCATCACGGCTGACACATACAGATTTACAGTCGATGAAACACACAGCAAGTGCCACATTGGGGGGGTGGAAGGAAGCTGAGAGAATCAAACAGCCACCCAACAGGATAGTGCAATCAACATGGAGGACAAAAAACTTATGATATCGTCAGAGGTAACTAAACTCATAAAGGGGGGAACAGCAGAGGACAGAAGGAGGGGGGTTAAAAATAGGAAAGACAAATGAAGAAGGCAAAATGGAAAAAGGGGAATGATAGTAGGAGAAATGGCAAAACGTTGAAGAATATGCATATCAATGCCTACAGTCTAGGAAATAAAATCTCAAATCTGGAGGCCTTGATGACAGAGGCAGACCTGTACATTGTAGCTGTTACTGAGATGTGGTATGCTAGAAATCATGCCTGGGATGTAGTAATAACAGATTATACTCTGCTTGGAAGAGGCAGGGAGAGTAAATAGGGAGGAGGTGGCTCTCTACATCAGGGAGTGTATTAGAGCGACTGAGATATAGGGAATGTGGGGGGCAGGGATACTGTGGGTCACCCTTGAGATGGGCAATGGCACAGCTATTCACAAATGAAGGATGTAGAGACCTCCAATACAGAGGGAGGAGAAGGACAGGGTTCTTGTGGAATCCATCCACACAATGGCAGCTAAGGGGGAGATGCTGCAGGTGAGTGATTTCAGTCTGCCAGATGTGCATTGGAGAATCAAAGCAGCTGCCTCAACCAGAAGCAGGGGCATCCTAAATGTCATGCTAGGGGCAGGCCTCAGGAAGCTATTGTGACATCCTACCCAGGAGGGTGCTATTTTGGACCTGGTACTCAACAATGGGGACAGAATTGCAGAATTGTTGGTGGGCAGACACCTGAGGTTCAGTGATCATCACGCAGAATGGTTTAGTAATAGAACAATAGTAGAGTCAAGTCACACAAAGGTGAGGATCCTGGATTTCAGAATGGCAGACTTCACTAAGATGGGGATATGTCACAAGAATGCACTGGCATGGAGGGACAATTGGGTGGGGGGTTGAGGAGCAGAGAGCCCACCCGAAAGGAGCCGTAGTGGAGACAACAAATCTTTGCATTAGGCAAGTAAACAAGGACAAGAGAAATAGAAAACCACTATGGTTCCTAAAGAAAGTGGCCAGAAAGTTAAGGACAAAAAAAGATGACTTTTAGGAAGTACAAGGAAACACAAAAGTAGGAGGAGAGGGTAGTGTACCTGGATAAACAGAGGGAGGCAGGGAAATCAATCAGGAACACAAAGGTGCAAATGGAGGAAAAAATAGCACAGCAGGTAAAAAATGGGACAAGACTTTTTATAGGTACAGTAGTGAAAAGAGGAACACCAGGGGTAGGAATGTAAGGAGAAGAAGTGGACTGTGTGGAAGAGTAACTGGAAAAAACATCAATACTGAACCAATATTTACCATTAGCCTCTGTTATACTCTTTCACTGTTGATCTGTGTTGTGGCAAAAATATGCTTTTTCATAAACCTAGAAACTGAACTATGTAGCATAGACACTGCAGTGAGGCAAGAGCAAAGAGTTAATTTCCCCTAAGAATTCAATTGTACACATTTAAATATAAACATTATTTTCTCAGTGAAGATGCTGTAATAGAGATACATTGAACCCATGGGACCATGGGTCACACATTGTGTACTTGTCAATGTACCACAGTACAGTTTACTAGTGATGACTGATATTAACCGCTGTTATTCTTTTTGTGATGTGTAAGGAAAACAATACAGTTGCATCAGTAAAAACAGTAAACTTTGAACCTGACATAACTTGTGATCTTTCAAATGTTTGGTATGAAAGGAGCCATGACATTTCTAAAGTCTTGGCACCATACTGGTAAGCTGTGTGAGAAAAGCAATTCATAGACAAAACTCAGTACACGCCAGATGTCTGCAATTTTTCAAGCAGCACTATACCAGCATACAGTGAGGTGTGCATGGCGGTACATGGCATTGCACTGGGTGCAGCATAGTTCGGCATGTGAATATCATCCTCAGCTTGATGCGAGACTTCATGCATGGCAGGCAGGCCCCCAAGGGTTACGTGATAGGAATACAGACAGCATACCATGGTTGACCCTGACACTGGGTCTGTTGATGTGATCTTGGCCTGAGGACAAAATTGCACATGCTGTTAGCTGCCACACCCTAACATGGCAACACCATCCAACAATGCAATATTATGCAATGGCAAAAAATTTCCTGAACTCTGATTAGTCACTTTGGGACTGGACCCGTGATGTTATCCCAGTACAACATCACGGGTCTAGTCCCACTAACACAGAAGACTGCATCAAGTAAAAATCATTACACGCAGCCCGCTTTGCTGCTTCCCACTCTGCACTTCACTTCACTTCACTCGCTCTGGAGCCACCAGCCATCTTCCCAAAATAAAAAAAGCAGCAGAAACAAAAAACAACCATTTCACACTCCCCGCCAGAGTCTTTTTCTCCCATTTAAAAAAAGAAACCTGCAGCTGAAAGCATGATAAGAGGAAATTCAACAATCACAGTCGGACCGAGTACGCCCAGTGAGCGAGCGAGCAACTGACTGTTTAAACAGTCGCCGTGAGGCTGTCTGTAATGCTCGCTGGCTCAACACACTGTCTTCTTTTTTTTTTAATTTAACTTCACCATAAAAATGCAGTCCAAAAAATCCTCCCTACCTCCTCCCTCTAGCTCTTTCAGACGGCAGCGAGTGGCACACTGTAAGACAGATTGTTAGGGGATGGGGGCACGGCAGTCCCGATTCTCATTCAGAACAACAATTAAAAGTCAGTCATGGAAACACAGAGGAAAACAACGTAAATACCATCCCAAAAGGCCAAAACACAGCATAAACAAAGAATTAAAGGGCATATTAACAACGAGTGGCACCAGCAAAGGTTGCTATGGGACTGTACAGCCATGAAAAAGCACTTCAGCTCCACCTGCTGGCTAAAGCAGCACTACTTTTTCATAATGTAATCCTACTCATGCAAAAAATTAAAAAAAATGTACTTAAAAGGCACTTTTTTTTTCTTTTTTTTTTAATGAGCCATTGTATAATAGCAATAATGTACTCCAGGGTGTGTGTTGTGCTGGGATAACATCACTTCTGGGGTAATTAGTCACACTAGCCTGCGGCCTCGAGCCTAATCACCCCAGGCGTGACGTTATCCCAGCACAACACACACCCTGTCGTGCATTATTGCTTAGTTCATGATTACAGCACATGGCGCCCTTCAACCACCTCAGAAATGGACATCACAGGTGTGATTCGGCATTGCACTTGGCAGGTGAGGATTGATATGAACCTCTGATGAACACAATCAGTGTGTACATTCATTGCCCCCAATAGAGTGTCTGGAGGACACTGAGTGATTGTATATGGGTGTGGAATCAGGTTGAATAATGCTGCACATATTTGAACATAGCAACCATCTCTAAATAAAAGGGTGATGCAGGGATTGGATTATGGCGCAGAGGTCATGCATGAAAATTTGGCTGAGGGGCCAAACTGGGCAATCAGTAGGGGGAGGTACCAGGGTGACATTTACATACCAATATGAAAAGTCCAGGCAATTGAAAGATAATAGTAGCGTACTATGGTTATGTCACTGTTAATTCATTTCTGTCGGTAGACATGACATATAACGTTACACGAGGTACCTGCACCCTAATTGGTACCCTCAGAGGTACAATGTAGACAGCTAACACTTAGGTATAGGTTATACTAATATTTAGGGGCTAAGAGCATCTACCATATAAGAGTAGATGTCAGGATATGAATGCATATTGTTGTAATACACTTTACTTGCTAATACACATATATTCTGCCATGTATTTTCTGTGTATTTCTTACTTGTCAGATGCCAAGACACCTGTGTCCTTTAAGTAATTATAACATGTAAGACGGCATTGCCATCTTTTGGTGATTTGTACCACTACACTGAGTTATGCAAGACTGTATAAGAACTCTTTTGTTCTCAAACTGATGACTTTACAGAATTGTATAATGTTATCTTGGACCGTGGAGCCACCTCTAATTTAGCCAATAGGGCTCATCTCTGTAACTAGAAATGTTTCTATCTTTTGGTAACCATAGTAATTATCATAGGTATATAATGTAATGCACAAGCTTTACACCTCGGAGACCTGAGAGACCCCAAGAGACAACAGAGAAACCTTGAGGTGTAAGGAACACTGAGCACTGGCTCCCGGTTTGTATTGGTAAGAACTGCTTAGGGCAACTGTGATTTATCCCTTGGTAGCAATAAACTTGTTTATTACTCTAATGCAACGTGTCTGTGATTACTTGCATTCCCAACATTGTCAAGAATCTGAAAGTGAGGTTTAGACCTCTTAACAATACCACTTGTCATGCATCACAAGTAATAGTCAACACATGTGCATGGGAGGCAGTATAGCACAGTGGTTTAAGACTCTGAGCTGCAACTCTAGAGACCTGGGGTTGAATCCCACAACCCCACTTGCATACTGTGTGACCCTAAGCAAGTCAAGTAATTTTCTTGTGCTCCCAGATCACACCTGGAAACAAGTTGTGGCCTAGTGTGCCTCTCCTGGTTAAACAATTTCCACTTCCCCTTTTTTTATGTTGGCAATCATATGGTACTGTTCCTCAACAATGTAAATAAGGAAAGCATGAAAAGAGAGCGTAGTAAAAACAACAAATTTGATTTTTCTGCACCAATGTGTTGACAAAATTGGGTTGTTTTTAATAACGCACTAAGCACAAGGTCTCGCTAATACAATAGCAACACATAACTTAGCATATTCATGTCATCAGTCAATGCCCAAAAACAGGGGAATAACAATTAACACATTTCTGTATTCTGACTACAAATGGAATCATTTCTTACATTGACTTTCTCTCATTGCTTGAATACCTTCTAAGTTACTCGATAGGGTAACTTCTAATGGTGATAGCTCATTTCTGGCATGTACACAAACAGGTCTCAGTGAAGAAGATGGGATACACATAAAGGGAACCTATGGGCTGTGGGGAAGTTATGAAGGAAAGGTTAACAGGGGATGGAGGCCAGGGTCAATGTAACAGATCATGTTTGTTGGCAGAAAATGCTGTGCATAAGGCTGACTGTCATCAAACTATTCAGAATCTTGGTATCCAGGTATTGATCAGAGGGGAGCGTTTCTCAGATTTTTGCAACTACACAAGCGGGAAGTATTTTTCTGTTCCTCCGTCCCAACTTCTGCCATATCCAGTGGGTGAATCTTCTATAAGCCATATGCATAAAAAGCCTGTCGGGAACACAAACAATATTAACCAAGTTAGTTCTTCTGCTACCTAAAGGATGGTATAGATGAAATACCTATGCTGAATGAGAAAAACAAGTTATCGATGTCATCACTGTGTCATGGATGACTGAGATGCTATTTGTCTGTGCTCTATCCTTTACAGCAGATATATGGAATAAGTCCAGACTGATGAATGGTGCAGTGCCACACAATGGAGTAGTCAGTTACCAGTCAAAAAACATCCACCCCCCCTTGTACTACTGTTCTAGGTCCAGGTCATTGGTGTCTGCTGGTTTCCCCCAACACCAAACATCCAACTCCTCTACCGCCACCCATCCCCTTTCTACAAACACCAGCTATGTGGTCAGTGGAGGGTGAGTGACACAAACATCCACACACCACCATCCTGTAGAAGCAGTAAGCACAATGCTTATTTATAGAGCACTGTGACAGGGACACAATGACTTATAAAAAAGCAGTGTGCTCTCTTACATTATGCCATGCAGTGGGAGGCCAATGCATGGTGTGATGAGTACTGTATCGCTCTATGTCCAATGACATCAGCTATGATGCCAAAGTGGACAGGGATCAGTGGGGTCAGAGGGGTCAGATTTTTGATGCCTTGGAGGTGGGGTATGTGTGGTTGCCAGTCAATGCCAGGGACCTGTACTATAACCTGCAGTACATGGGGCAGGATTTATGTTGAGAGATATCTGAATACTCCACTGTGTGTCACTGCACCTGTTACCAGAAAACTGGTAGGAGTTGCTAAAATGAGTACGGGAATTATTGTGTCTGGTGCGGGTGGAGATGGGTGCAATGCTACTAGTACTGGTTGCATGCCAGTTGGAAGGAACATCACTTCAGTAGGCTTCCCTTGTCAACTGTTGGTGGAGGAATACAGTAACAGCAAGCTTACCATTGTGGTGGCTTATTGGGGACAGGGATACTCAAGAGGATGGACGAGTGGACAACAGGGGCAGGCAGTTTTGGTAATGAGCATGGGATGAGGCAGGGGAAGGCACTGCTGCACATAAGAGAAACTTAATTCCGACATCAGTTATTTTATTGGGGTGGATGGATCACTGGGCAGCAGTTAAATGGGTTTCAAACATCAAACACGGGATCTGTAGTTGGGAGGTACGAGTGGATGCCAGGGAACTTAGCTGTGTACATGGGGCATGGATTCTGATGGTGGGAGGGAGCACTGGACACCAGAGACATTGTGTGGATACATCTGGTGAGGGATTGGGTGCGTTGGGACCACTAACACCAGACATTGCATCATGTCCTTGAATGGGCAATTTGGTGATACAGTACTGTGTTCAATTGCTTGGCCACACATGCAAATGAGCACATACTGGGCATGCAAATGGTAACTTATTCACTTGCATGCCCAATGGGTTCACATGCATGGGTCTAGTAGCATATTGAAAATTGAGTTTTGGTGCAGGACATTGCGGTGGTATAGTTTGGGAGCCATGTGCGGTCTGTGCAATATGATTTAGCATTGTTCCAACATGTCCCTTTATTCAACTGAATAATACCATTACACTTTTAAACAGAGTATTGCTTATTAGGGTACCCATGCAATCACAATGCAGAGCACAAATCTTTAGACACCCCATGACACACTTTTGAATATTGGCATCTTATAAACATAAACTGCCTGTAATGAAGAGTGACCAGTGGTCTGAAACAGCTACATGCATTGCACTGTTTTATTCTGAACATACTTTTCTTGGAGAGTCACATCTCCTACTGGACTGTTATAGTGTATGCACGCTTGCAGTGATGATGTCAGGACGTATTTATCCAGGCTGTTGGACTGAAATCCAGAGTGATCAGTTATGTACTCCAGGTGTGCAAAATCTTAAAACTGAATGGTCACCGCAGTGTAGTAGTGACAGCATCTGTTCTCCCGTGTTGTTTTCATTGGGTCAGTTTCCGCATTCACACCTGCAAGACAAAAGATTACAATGAACCATTAGACAACAGAAGGGAATCACACATTATGACACAGCCACATTTTGTAGATATCTAACATTATGATTTTTATGATGAACATGGTCCTCTTCAATGTCTTTATTTGCAACAGTTCGTGAGGGCTGGTGGTATTATAAGGAAATTAGATTTTTGTCAAGTGATTGATGTACACATTCCAACCTCTTTTTCCCCTTGTTATATATATATTTTGCACTTGCATCATAATCCCAGTCTATATATTTAGTCAGGGATTGGATTCCCCACTCATGTCACTAATCGTATTTCTTTACCGAACTGTAATTTAATTACATCAGCAATCAAGAGCACAGAAGCAATGGCAATGGACCAGATAAACTGGACAGCGAATACAACTAATCATGTTTTACTTTTTCTTTTTACCTTTATCATGCTCTCTGATCTCTACCACTGCAGCTTGTAGTGCTGTATGTTAATTTAAGGTCGCATAATTCACAACCTCAGTCTCCTCACACTGGGAGGTCATGGAGGTCAGAGGGAGACAGATATGCTCATGTGTTTTAGAAAACAATTCTCACTTGATAGAATTACCATCCTGCAATTTAAGTAACTACAATTATACTATACAGTTTATATCTGTATTGATATTAACCACAAAATGAGATATTTACAAAAGTAGCACAAGAAAGAACCACAATATATCATACATTTCCATTCCGTCCAATGCATTTACACTCTCCCAAAGACAAAATGTTCAATTATTGTTTAAAAACGGTTTTCTAAATCCATTTCAGTGACCACTGGGGGGCAAGGTGACAACACTGGCAACCATTAATGAATAAAGAGCAGAATGGTTTTCCCTCAAGAACTGCACGAATAGGGTGACTGTCCACACTTGTTAGTACCTTCTTTTTTAAACTATTTTTACAAAAATGCAGTATTCAATATAACAATAATTTTGTGTTGTAACTTTTTATTAGTTTTAGACAAAGAAACACAGTCTTACATCAAGATGACCGAGGTCTATGACAGTAAAGCTGAGTGCATTTACATAAAACATTAGACATTACCTATCCTATGGGAAAGGGGTAGGTAAAAGGGGGGAGGGGTGAAAAATGAAATCTCTATGGGGGGGTAAGGGAAGGAGAAAGTATCAATAGGCTACCTACAAATCAGCATACAGGAAAGTACAGGTAGGAACCCTATCCATTCTGTTCTACCTGCTAGAAAGGAAATAGAGCTTGTGTTCCACAGTTGTAATTAGATAGTGAAGGATAAGGGTAAAAGATAGGGTTATTAGTATGGGAAAAGTCAGAGGACATAAAAGAGACCTAATCATTTTGGTTTAACAGTATGCTGTCATTATTTATAGCAGTGTGCAATCATTGAAATAAAAACTGTACTCACACAGGAATAAGCCTCAAGACAGGGTTTGCTGGACGTAGGCACACGAGTCAGTTCTACCGTATCTGTGTGAGTCTCTCTAATCATTTTCATGGCATCAAGATAGGAGTTGAGCTATAAGTGTGTATATGTTCTGCTATCTCTAGCTATTACCTACATGCAGAACAGAGGAACATAAGCAATCCCAAGGTCTCAGGTTCGTAACAAAAGTGATAGCCATATGACAATACAACCAAAAAAATCATTTTGGCAAAATAAAGTCATTAAATGCATACTGTAAGACCTACAGAGAGTTTGACTTTTGCGTCTCTGTAAGAGCTAGTTTGAAGGACATATTGGAGTACAGGGAAAATATTTAGGGGGAGCAGGAACCAGTTCTCAGTCAACCTTACACTTAGTTAGCAAGGTACTGAGCCAGCTGAATCTGCCAGATTAAGAGGAGTAATCATCCTACACCCGTTTTAGGGTAAACATAAGTTAAACAGGGGGCCCAACCAAGTCTAAATTTAGAAAGTTGGTATTTTTGCAGGTGTGAGATTCTATCCAATTTAGCCACTGCCGAGAGAGAAGCCAAAACTTCCATCAGTGTAGGGATCATGGAGGACCTCCATTTACAAAGCAGGGCTCTCTTGGTTTGCATAGTCAAAAGAGCTAACCATTTATATTCCAGGTACATGAGCTTAGGAAGATAAGTGGTAATACCCAAAAGATAAAAAAGAGGACAGAGAGGGACTTGAGGTTTTAGTACTTTAGAAGCCACATCTCGTACTGAGTGCCATAAAGGCTGAATTAAGGGGCAGGTCCACAATATGTGCATCAAATCTCCTGTCAGGGCCTGACATCTCCAGCATTTATCGGAGTCCAGGAGCTTAGCTTTGTAAAGAGTCACAGGGGTTTTGTACCACAAGTGTGATATTTTGTTTTCTATTAAATGAGATCTAGCATCTCCTAACCATTTGTGTGTATCCTTCCATGCCTGATCCCAGGCATCAGAAGTAATTGTAAGGTGTAATATCTTTTCCCACTTTCTTTCAGTATCTTCAGACTGAGAGGGCAGAGAGTCCCTAATGTTGGCATAAATACATCCTGCTAGGCCTTTTAGGTTTTTAATCCATGATTGTAAAACAGAAGGACTGTCTTGTGTTTGGGAGGGGGATTCAGAATGGGTCTTAAGGCTTCTCTTAGTTGTAGATACCTCCAGAACTTGGTCTGAGGGATATCCCACTTTTGCTGAAAGTAGTGAAATGAGTATATTGTATTATACCTAGGATCCACAACATCTTGAATAGTGGAGATTCCCCTCTTAGCCCAATTTTTCCACCAGATCCAACAACCCTCAATAGTAATGGCAGGGTTCTGCCAAAGGGGTGTGTGCATAATCTGGAGAGGGTCCATCTTCAATTTCCAATGAACAGCATACCAGTTGGCTCACAAAGCCTCTATTGTAGGGGAGGTGAGGGGAGACTTTAAACTGTTGGGAGGTCTGGATTTGCTATTGGGGCATGCGAGTAAGAGAGAGGAGGGAGAAAAATTCCTGAGCTGTCTAACTCAATTTGGAGCCACTGAGGGGAAGAGGATGGATGAGGGGCCATCCATTTGGTCATCTGAGCCAAGAGAAAGGCCTGACGGTAGCCCTCTAGCCAAGGGAGGTTCCAGCCTCCATGTTTCCAGTGGGTCCGGAGTTTGGCTTGACTGTATCTAGGTTTAGTGCCTTCCCATAGGAAGTGTCCTATTACTTTATCGATGGCTAAGTACCAGTTTTGGGGGAAGTGACTAGGGATATGCATACATAAATAAAAGAGTTTTGGAGCTGTGACCATATTAATAGCAGCAATTTTACCTGCTAAAGTCAGTCTAAGGAGCTTCCATCTATCAAACTCTGTTTTGATGGAGGAAAGAAGAGGGTGAATATTAATTTGCCAAATTGTATCCATCGAGGGAAGCAGTATTATTCCCAGGTAGGTTATCCCTTCTGGGGCCCAAAGAAGGTCTGATCTTTCTGCTATCTGTTGGGTACAGAATTTATTCAGAAGCATTAATCCAGTCTTCTTCTGATTTAATTTGAGAATTGAATATGCATGAAAGGACTCCAGGAGAGACAACAAAGGAGGTATAGATTGGTGGGCATCTGCTAATAGGAGAAGGAGGTCGCCCACATACATAAGAGTTCGGTACAGTATATTATCGACCATAAGACCAATTATTTCAGGGTGGATCCGAATTGCACAGGCCAGGGGTTCGACAGTTAGTACAAAAAGGGGGGGGGGGAGAGGACAGCCTTGTCTTGTCCCGTGTTCTAATGTAAAGGGTGGGGACTGCACCAAGTTTCTGTTCACTCTGGCTGTGGGTAGGCTATAAATGGCTTGTATTCTTGATAGAAATATATCACCCATTCCAAGGTGTGCAAGGGCTAGATATAAATAGTCCCATTCTATGGAGTCAAAGGCCTTTTCAAAGTCCACTGCAAGCACCACAGTGGGAGAGGGAAGAGATCTAGCAGAGCGTATGAGGTTCAGAAGGGTTCTCAAATGATCCGAACTATGCCTACCAGGAATTAAACCAGCTTGTGAGGTGTGTATAAAAGACGAGGGCGGAAGGGAGAGAGCCTAGCTGCCAGAAGCATGGCGTATATCTGTCTATCGAGGCTAATGAGCGAGATCGGGTGATAATTCCCTGGATTAGTGGAGTCCTTACCTTTTTTTTTGGGATAAGAACAATGGTGGCCTCTCTCATTGATGGAGGGAGAGCACCATTAAGTTCTATCTCCTGGAATACCTAAGTCAGAAGTGGAGAAATAATAGGGGCCATTGCTTGGTAGAAGTCAGCCGTGTAGCCATCTGCTCCAGGGGACTTGCCCAGCTTCATAGTTTGAATAGCTGAACACACTTCAGTCTGAGAAATAGGGAGTTTCAGAAGTTGTGACTCCTGCGCAATAAGGGAAGGTAGCAGAAGAGAGTCTGTGTGCAGATTCATACACCTATGAGAAGAGGTGTAAAGAGATCTATAAAAGGATGCCATAATAGAGTTAATGGTCTCTGGGGTGTTACCCACTACTCCCTGCTTATCTTTTAGTCTGTATATAAACCTACTGGCCTTTTGCTTATGGAGTTGGTAATCGAGGACTTTGCTTCTCTTATCTTCTCCCTCCCAGAAGGAGCGTCGAAGGTGTAGGATGGCTACCTTGGCTTTCCTGTTCAGCAGCTGATTAATTTCAAAACAAGAGTCCCAAAATGGTCCTGCCTATGCTGGAGTGGGTGAAGGGATAAGGGAGGGCCTTCAGATTGGCTTCAGCTATTGTCAACTCCTGCTCAAGTTGATGCAGCTTGTGTTCTCGTTCTTTACATTTGGCTGCTGCAAACCCCATAATGTTCCCTTACATTGTAGCCTTAAAGGCCTCCCACGTACTACCCGGTGAGGTATTTGTAACAGGGTTCTCTTCAATAAATAGAGAGGCATTGGTTCGAGCCCAGGGAATAAAGTCTGAATCTCGCATGAGGAGAGGGTCTAGTTTCCAGTTTTGAGTTGGAAGGGCTACCGGATTCCATTGGACAAGAAGTTGGACTGGAGCACGGTCCAAAATAATACGAGGGAGAACTTTTACATCCAAAGTTTTAGATGTCAAGGAAGGGGAGCCTAGCCAGAAGTCTAACCTGTTATATGAGGCATTTGGGGTCAAGTGGAAGGTATAATCCCTCTCTCTGGGGTGGAAAAGCCTCCAAATGTCTGTGAGACCCTCATCCAGAATCATTTGGTTCAATGCTTTCTCACTTCTGAGGTGAGATTCCTTACCTCCATCATTCCTGTCTATTGATGGAATTAACATCAGGTTAAAATCACCCCCCACGAGAAGAGGGCTATGTGGGGAATGAAATTCCAAAACCACCTCTGCAAGAGCATGGAAAAAACTTGGGGTGTCTTCATTGGGGACGTATACATTACAGAGAGTGACCGGTCCAGATGGGGTCTTGTAATTCGCCATCACCCATCTGCCCTCCATGTCCAAAGCTGTCTTAGTCAGGGTTCATGGGAGAGATTTATGCAGGAGGATGATTACCCCGCGCTTCCTGAAGGGGGCATTAGAGTGGACCTGTTGTCCTACCCTGTCCTTTAGCATGTATTTATAATCTTCTCCTGTTAATTTAGTCTCCTGTAGGAAGGCTATTTTGGAGTGAATGTGCTTCAGGTATGTCACTACCGTTTTGCGTTTCAATGGTGAGTTTAAACCTCGAACGTTCCAAGTGTGGAACGGAGTTTCTGACATCCTGCCATGCTTATAGGCTAAATGACGGGAAAAACTGCCACTGAACAAAATTAACACAGCGAGATTTTCCCCTTGGTTATGTTGGAAGTTGTGTTGATGGCCACTGGCCACTGAAATTGGCTTAACTGAGAGTTGCAAACCCTAATATGTGGGAACACACAAACCTACATTTCCTTGTATTTAAGCAAATTCAATATACAAATCGGACTACGTCCTGTAATTTCTATCCCAACATTATTATTCAACGTAACCTTTTAAATTAAATAACAGTTTGAGAACTGAGGAAGGACTTAACCAGTTGGAATACCAACAAATGGTATGTCCAAACACTTCTGTGGGGTGTGGGTAGAGGGAAGAAAATCAGTTATCAGGTGCACAATACAAAGGTTGTTATACCGTATTACACTAATTCTCCAAATAAGCAACACAACAATTCAATTCAACAATAACAGACTGCACCACTACCTAGAGCAAAACATGGTTTAAATAGTCTTCAATCCCTCTAATTTAACCCAGAGAACTCTGTGAAGTCTAGGATGTAAATCAGAGACCTTCTTAACCTAGGCCTCACAACAGAGAACATCCATTGACACTGGGGGCGGGGCGGGATCACTAATGAAAGGAGAGCTTATCAACATCTTCATGGGGAGCCCTCTGGAAAAGTAACTCCTCAACTGAGGAAGAAGACATCCAGCCAATCTACCAAATCAGTAGTAATAATGGAATAGCCCAACATATATGTTAGACTCCCAAAGAAGTGCCTGCTGGGGGGGGGTCCATTGCCGGCCTGCCCAACAAAGAGATAAAGAACAGGAACCCAGTGAAAATAACCCCACTGCCCTCCTTACATCCAAGATTTGCCTCAGGCCAGAGCCTGATTAAGTTATCTGAAACTCGGCATCCGTTTAACTCGGGTTATCATCCTGCAGAGGTACCAGTAGCTCCGAATCAGTAGCCCTGAGGTTGCGGCCTGTAGGGGAACCCGGAGCTACGGTGTTCCAGTCTGAGCCCTGCACAGACAGAGTATTTTCAGACATTGAGGCCCAGAAACTGTTATCTTCAGACAATACTCTAGATGAGGGATCAGACGTAGCCTCCATTTCCTCTCAACAGTCAGTGTCAGGGCAGTCCTGAATGGGAGAGAATCTATTTTTGGCAAAATATGAACTCGTATATTATATTTCATCAGAGGCCCTAACGCGGTCCTGTGGATGGTCTCGCTTAGCGTGCAGTGATTTTGGGGGTTTCTTCCAGATCTTTGAGTTGTGAGTGTCCCGTTCAGTCACCTTGCCCCTTATGCAAATTCATGAAATGGAACTGGAAAATATTTTTTGAAGAATTGTAGAACATTCTGTCATGGGGTGAGTATACATGCATGGCAAAGAATGGAAATGTGTGATATAATTCTTTCTTGCAGTACTTCTGAAAATACCACATTTGGTGGTTATTATAGGTACATATATAAATTGTATAGTGTAACTGGGGTTGCTTAAACTCCAGGATGATAATTCTATCAAGTGAGAAGTTTTTTTTTAAACACTTGAGTATACCTGTCTCCCTCTGACCTCCATGACCTCCGACTGTGAGGTAATGAATAACACAGCTCAAATTAACACACAACCTTACAAACTGTGGCTGGGATGTTCAGACTGTGCCAGGCAGTGATGCAAGCCTGGGCACAGTGAAACTGTGATGCGCCGGGGCCAGATCCGAGTGATATTCAATGGGGATGCGCCATGGTGCAGCACCGTTGAATATGGTAGGGTCAGCGCACATACTGCGCATGGCACAGTGGCACTGTGCCAGTGAAAGACACAGATAGAGAGCATGGGGATGCATCAGTGCAAGTGCAGTTGTCTTAGGCGCACACCGGTGATATTGGCAGGGCATGCAAATAAGGGCTATAATATATGCAAGGCACAAATGAGGCCATTTGTATGTCATTATGGCCCCATTGCATGCCTGCACTATTTAGCTGAGTGACTTGTGCCTGGCACCCCTGCACAGCATAACGTGTGCTGCGTGAATCGCGGGGCATCCCCCGCCCCATTGCCACGATCGTATGGTATATGTGTAAAACGAAATCCCTTGTAGTCTAGTGGCCCCTCTCCCACCTGAGTCTCTGATTCCCTGATATATGTACATAAGACTGTCCCTAGTGGTCTAGTGGAACCTTACCACCTGCCCGCTGCCGCGATCATGGTACCTGTAAATTATAACATTCTCTGGTAGTCTAGCAGATCCCCTTCCCTCCCTTCCTCCCTTCCGAATCCCCAATAGTAGCAAATGCACAAGCATTCACATATTTGGGACTGTCTAGTACAATTTGCCCTGCAATATGTGAATGAATCATTCACATATTTGTGACTGTCTAGGACAGTATGCCCTACAAACCCATTGGTCCACACAGAGGACCAATGGGCTTACAGCCCTTACTGTACCTCTCATTCAGTGGGTGGCCAGGTGGTACACATGTGGGATGCAGCCACCCACAGATGATAGGGGAGATCAGGGTGGCAAGTGGTTCTGTGTGGGTGGAGGGGTGGGGGGTGCCACTGGATCACCAGGGCTGTAGGTGTGTATGATTTACCATGATAGGGGACTTGGGAAAGAGGAGGGTCCACTAGACTACCAGGAATGTTGTAAATTACATGTACCATGATAATGGCAATGGGCAGGGGGAATTCCACTAGAACACCAGGGACAGCCTTATGTACATATATCGGGGAATTGGGGACATGGGTGGAAGGGGGGACCACTAGAACACCAGGGACAGCCTTATGTACAAATATCGGGGAATTGGGGACTTGGGTTGGAGGGGGGACCACTAGACCACGAGGGATGGTCATGTATAATAATTATTGGGGAATCAGGGACTGGTGAGCCACTAGACTACTAGGGATTTCTTTTTATACATATAGCATGCGATCGCGGCTACAGGTGGGGGTGTCCAGGATCAGTGTGTGCTTGTGGACAATGTTCTGGGTGGGCAGGTGGCCACCCAAAGCTGGGCTGCTCTGTTGCACCGTGCAATACTGCAGCCCACCTTTGGCTGGCCTGGAGTCTTTCCTACTCTGCAAGGGCTCAACTTTGAGACCCCCTATGTGGTGCACTGCAGGGTTGCGCCAGCATATGCGCCACACATCCCGGGCTGAATATCAGGATGTGCTGCATATGTATGGGCATGCCCCCCACATCTGCACTGCCTACCATTACATTGCACCTCGGTGCAGCGGGAGTTGCACTGTGCCCAGTAGTCTTTTCAATATCCTGCCAGAGTGCAGTGCGGGGTTGCAACTCCTTTGAATATCTGGGCCTGTAGTGGTAGGGAACAGAGAGAACATGAAAAAGAAACAGTAAAATAGCTTAATTATATTCACTGCCCAACCTATCTAGTCCACTGCAATTGCTTATGTACTCATAATTGTTGATGTAATTAAATTGCAGTTCAGCAAAGAAATAACATTAGTAGCAGGCCAAGTGATGTACAGGTCTGAGGCACTGGACCCCTTATCTCTAATCACACCAGCAACCCTGGTTCCAGAATGAGCCTGAGGTTCTGGAGGTTGGCAGGGGAGGGAAAGGATTGAGCATCTGCTGGATTGCTTTCCTTTCCCAGGGAAGGAGAACTGCCTCTCCTGCTGAATGACTGCCAACAGGTGTAGGTGTAATGGTAATGTGGATCTGAGGATGGTAGGAAAAGGAGGGAACTGCAGGATTCCATTGGGGCGTACACACCTCCATGTACACATGTATGGCTTGCATGCCCCAGTGCAGGGAAGAGGACCAAAAATGGAAAACTGAAAGCAGAAGCAGGCCCCATGACGCCCCTACCATGCTTCCATCCTGAAGTGTCCTCCGGTCCTGAAACAATCTGGATTGTTGCACCGGGGGGAGGGAATGACCCTCCTTCCTGTACATATATAAAAAAGAAAAAAAGAGGTTGGAATGTGCAAATCAATCACATGATGAAAATCTCATCACTTTATAATACCACTAGTTTGTGAAGAGAGGATACAGTCTGGATGGAGGAACTAGAGCCTCATGGATTAAAGCTTTTGATAAATGTCCAAATACGTGTACTGCTTAAAAACACATATAGTATATGTTTCTTATGATACCATCTTTCTTACACATTTTTCACTACCATCAATAATATCGTTCTGCCTACAGCTTTCTCTGGCAAGGGCTGAGTGCATGCTTTATTACAGTAGTCACAGTGAAGCAAGAGTGCACGCAGTAACCATTTCAGAAGGAATGTTAGAGAAACGGATTATAGAAATTTAAAAACAAACAAAACATTTGTTTTTTCTAGATAGAGTTGGTGTTTTGGTACTGTGGCAAGGATTGGGAAAATAGTGGTGTTGGGAGGAGATTACAATGTGTCTTGTGGCTATAGCTCTTCAAAGCCAGAGTGGGACAGTAAAGGCACTGTGAGCAGGGTGTGGTGTGGCCATGTGTGCCTGACCTTCAAACAGTGAAGATACAGTATACTAAGATAACATCATTGATGAAGGTGGGCACTGACCAGTCAGAGCCCAGGGATTTTTTCTTGCCATTGTATATTGTGATTTAACTAACACTACACAAGCTGGCAACATTTTTGATAGTTCATCTTCTTTTTTTTATAAAGCTTTTCCTCCACTGATGGCAAAGGTGCCTTCCCATCCCTGTTCTGCCTTCTCCAAACTGGTTTCTGCTGCCCCTGGGACCTATATGGTCAGTGGCTCCTTCCATGGCCTGCCCCCAGTGGTGGGGTTGGAGGAGGGAGTGACATCTTCATCCCCAGTCCCCAAGTCCAGATCAGAGCAGGTAGGCCAGTCAGCAGTAATGACATAGGTACTGTATGTTGGTACAACAGCATTCTGACATCCCTAATATGGTATTTGACAGTGTGTGGATTTGCATGCTTAACAACACTGGGCCAAATACTATATTTCTTGTCAGAGATGGTGCGTACCGCATATGAGATGTATGCTTATGCTTCCCTAGAGGTGTGCAGGGTTGCTAAAATTTGCTTCACGAAAACATTCTCCAGTTTTGGCAAATTTGCTTCAATGACATCCACAATTCATGTATTTATTTGCTCTGTGAATTGCCCAAATGTTTGCTATGAAATTATGCAAATTGCCAGTTCACAGGCAAATTTAGCAATGTGTGTAGTTATGCTATGCAAATTTGTACAATTTGCCTGTGACAAGCAAACTGCTGTCTTTAAATTATAATAAAAATCCCCTCACCCACTGTGGTGAAATTCTCCCCACCTACCAAACAATTTCAAGTCTTATAACCTCCCTGCCTCCGCCTTGTCAAACTTGTGAATATAAATACACTCTTCCCCCCAACATGTACCAAACACATTCCACCCACCCAATCAAATCCTATTTTTATTTTATTTATTTAGTTTTTGTTGACTGGGTAAGTGCACTAGACAAATCCTGCCTATTTTAGGCACGACCTGGGGGAAGGGGATATAGACGAATGCCAACTGACCTTGAACCAGATTAAGCTGTTGGTGGTATTTTAGTGAGTGAGGGAAATTTGGCCAGGAGACTGGGTAAATTCCACTACTCTTTTCGATAAGTGCCATGGGATCTTTAACATCCACCTGAACTACTACCAATCCAGGCAGATGGGACCTTGGTTTAACATTTCATCCAAAAGATGGTACCTCAGAAGTGCAGCACCCTTCTCATGCTGCACTACAGTGTCAGTACTGGAATATTAACCCCCAAGTGCCAGATATGGGAACTGAACCCACAGCCCTCTGATCTCCTGGCCTTAGAGGTGAGTGTGCTACCTACTGAGCCACTGAAACTGACATTTTACAAGTGCCCCAATCGCCCTCTGCTTTTTCCACCCTCCTCCACCACCAGCACCCAGAAAATAGCTTTCTGTGTAATGCTAAACAAAGAAATAATAAGTTAATAATAAATTATAAATAATAATTTAGAATAATAAAAGAAGAAATAAAAAAACAGTCCCCCTACCCCCATGTACAGCATCTGCTCTGTTCAAAGTGTCCCAGTGACTAATGATGCAGTAGCATATATCAGTGTTGAATGGGTGATGGCTTTGCTCTTAGTAAAACCTGACAGGTTGAAAATTCAGCCAGTCAGGTTTTACTAGGAACAAAGACAATATCATTAATGCATGATACCCCACTGAGAAGGGCAATGAACTGAGCAGACACTCTGCACTGGGGGACTGTTTTCTTTATTACAGCATTACATTAAAATATATTTTCTGGGTGCTTATGGGGGAGGAGGGTGTCAGGTGGTAGATGGTTGTTGGGTGGAAGGATATTTGTAAAATAGGATCTGGGTAGCAGAAAATACAGTAGGTGGAGTGTTCTTGATGTAGTTGAAGGGAAGTTTGGGTATATTTATATTCATTAATTCACCAAGGTGTTGGGGAGGAGGGAGGAGGGTGCTATAATGGGGATGGAAGGGGTTAAAAGATTTCAAAGTGTTTGGGAGGTAGGGGTAATTAAACCACAGTTAGTAGGGGGAGGTAATTTATGCAGTTAGTGTTTTTTTTATTTGTCAGTCAAGGCAACAATCAACATTAATCTACTTTATTATAGAGATCTATTTTAGTATTTCTGTCTGATGTAATGACATGATTTTAATATTCAGTAAGAACTTCAATCTCTCTCTCTCTCTCTAGCAATTGAACAATATTGTACACAAATTGCATGCATTTAGACTCAGTAAAATGTAATGTTTAACCTTCCCCAGGCAGTAAGTTGCAGCAGGTGTTTCTTCTTACAATACATAAAACATGTTCAAAGGAGCAACTGCAAAGATATGATTTGACTTGAATATGTTCTTTTCTTAATCATGTATATCCTATTTCATGCTGAGCACAAACATATTTCAGTAGTATTTTTGAACAGTGTTAAACTGCAGTAGAGGTCAATATTTAACTTGATTATTAAAACTGAAGTGTGATCAGAGAAATCAACTATTCCCTCAACATGTGTATTGAATAAGAAATGCACACCTGACAAAAACAAACTTAATTTTGTTTACCAGGTAAAGCTCCCTGGAATCAGATTCCTTTTCAGAAGCATTCTGAGTTGAGGAAATTAGCATAGATAAGAAGGATTATGATACACGTGCAAAAGTACATTAATTTTGGCAATATCAGATATACATTATAAACACATACAATAATAAAGAACTTATACAGAAGGAGATTTACATCAACAGCAAGTGCATTTACAAGAGGCAAATACATATTTCTTCATTTCACTATTAAATGAGGCAACATCTGAGAGGGATGTGAGCAGAAGCGATACACTATTCCAAGAGGTGGATGCCCTGTTCCTTGAAGTACAATGGCTCATTTTCACTTACATAAGAGGGACCTTTAGCAAACTTTGTGCTAAGGATATGAATTGTATTTGCTTTTGTAATATGAGAGCTGTGCAAAGACTCACTGGCATCTTGTTGTACTTGCCATCAATTTGGTCATGCACCACTTCCATCACCATGTTGTTACTCTACAAAGCCCTACACAGATTGAGCCTAGGTACCTTAAATATCTCTTTGCCTTATATGCACTTGCTCTTCTTCTCCACTCCATAGAGGGGAGATGTCACCTACTCTAAAGTCCCTCTTTAAGCAATCTGGTGATAGAGTTTCTTGATGGTAGCTGCTGTCATCTGAAATTCTTTACCAGACTATCTTAGGATTTCATACTCAGAACAGGGGTTTAAAAAGGGACTAAAGACTTTTTGTCCATGCAAGCATTTGGTACCAAGTGAACTTAAAATGTTTTGACTGCTGAGAACTTAGTTTTACTGGCTTGCTGATATTTACAGTATGTTGTGCAAAATGATGAATTATTATTGTTAATTTGCAAAATCATGTCTGCTATATTTATACATTTCCTAATGTAACATTCTTTGTGATTTGCCTTAAGTTCTTGGGTTAGGGTGCGTGCCATATAAATATAATTGCATTTTCTTTCCTGTATAGCCAAGGTTTTATGTATAAGACATGAAACATTATATCTGAGTTTTTGCTCTAGGAGTTCCAGCTCAGGTTTGCAAGGACAATACTGTGATGAGCTTGAGATGGATCCATTCTGGCAAATTTACAGATCCTGCTGCATAACACCCTTTTCTTATCCAGTATTAATAATGGTAGCAGCATCAACCACCATTGTCCTATAGCCATTGATAAGCATAAGGTTATGTAGGTGATTCTAAGTCTACTTTCAGGGAATAAAAGGGTTGGAATTCTATAAGGCACCCACATGTTTTGCAATGTTTAGTAGTCAAAACATTTAGATACACATACAGGTGAGGTGTTGGTCTAAGTATACAGTACCTCCAAATATTTAAAGGAAACTATATTTTCTAGAGCCATCTCATTGATTATATGTGATTTCAGCTATGGAGTCTAGGTTTGGATCTATACAGCATGGTCTTTATTTAGTCTTGTTTATGGCCAGTAAATATAGCCTGTCCTTGACATTATGAGGTCAAAGTTCCAACTAAGCACTTTGTTTATACTGGTAACTGAGTTAGAATAACAGTAAACTGCATCTGTATATAGCAGCAGTTTTTCATTTTCACAGATACTGGACATATTGTTGATGCAGAAGGAGAACAGCAGAGGGAACAGTATGGACCCCTTTTTGGACTCTGTCCATAACCATCAGAAGTGGAAGGAAGACCCAACCAAGTTTAACCATTAGACATCTACTAGATAGATAGCCTTGCAGCCAGGATAGCAGACCAATCCCTAGACTGTGTTCATCCAATTTGTCGAGGGGGTCCCAATGGTTCAAAAGGTTAAAAGCCTTGTTCAGGTTCCTCGAACAAGGCACCAGTCAGCAGCCTGTTCTCCATGGAACTGTGCACTTCATCTTTCAAGCTAACCAGGGCTGTATCCATCCCATGCTCCTTGAAAAAACATATTGACAATCGGTTAGTAGGTTGTGCATTTTGATATAAGCAATACACAGTACTGACCAATAGTTGTTAACAAAGGATGGTAAACAAACCTTAGGTACTAGTATCACATGGGCTACTTCCAAAGGTCAGGGACCTGACCAGAGGACAGCAATAGATTTACAGATTCAAGTAAAGGGTTCCACAAAGAGTAGGCCTGTCTCTTTTAGGGGTCTGGGAGCAAACCAACACTACCCGCTGAGTTGTTGCTTTATAGTGCTAGCAGGAGAATCACAACCTCAATTTTAATTACTTACTTAAAATAAAATTGAAGGCTCTTAAGTGAAAATCCAGTTGATTGCATCGGTTTGCCTATACTATAGTCATGATTATTATACAGGTCGGCCAGTGGAACTGCCAGAATTGCTGCCAGCACCCCAGTACACTTGGGTGCATACACTCTTCCCAAAGATTTATCTACCATAAGGGTCCTTAAACCCTTAAAGACCTTGTCAGTCATGATTGGCTCCTGCTGCAGGAACAGAAAAGGTTTGGGTGATGTGCTTAGTGTAGCTAAGTGGAAGGGGTTGTTAGGACCCCACACCTAGTCATTAAGGCTAGCAAGGAGGGCTTCAGTCTCCAGGGTGCCACTAAGTGTGACTGCAGTGATTATGCATGTGAATGGTTACTCATGGGACCATGGCTCTGCAAGAAGTGGGGGTGGGTTACATGCACAGGGTTTGCCATTGGTAAAACACAGTAAAGCAGATATTTTCTAGGGGGGTGGTGGTTATGTTTTTTTAGAGGGGTTCTGTCCCAGGGAGAGGAGCAATGTGGCAGGTGCACAAGCTGGATGTTGGGCAAAGCTGGTAAGCCCCTTGTGTAGCACGGTGGTCCATTTCATTGGTTGCTTCCTCAAATCTCCAGGGCAGAAACAGTTAACAATAAAACAAAAACAAACAGTCCACAGCTGAGCAACAGACACATACCTGAAGACACTTTACTTGATGCACATTAAAATTATACTTTCTTGAAGTACAAATAGTATGGTAAGACTCCATTATCAAATACAAAGTTTGTCCGATAGCCCTGGGCTTTGTCAATACCTTTGACAAAGCCAAGGACTACTCAGTGAAATGTTAGATTTGGTTGTGGAGGCTTGTTGTGCTGCTTGTACATCAATAAAATATTATTTCAACCTGCATACATCAACTAAGGTGTCTTAATGTACAGTAAGGGACTAGAGACAGGGTTATAAAGGAGGTTTGGGCAGAAAGAGTCAATCTTGTTCACAGTTGGGGCCTTAGTCAGTCACTTAAGGGTTTGCACTGAAGATGCAGCAGGGTTCATTAAAAGGGGCTGCAAGAGATCTGTTGGACCTTGCATGATTTCAGGTTTCCCAGCTTGAGGTGGAATTGGCATCTCTGGCCCTCTGATCACAGCAAACAAAGCTAGGGGAGCATCTGTGGCCCTGCCACAGGAAGTCTGTGATGTACTGGTTGAAAGGCTCTCAGTGGCCATGCCTTATGTAGGTTGGTCAGAGCCTAAAGAAGATGGGTCAGTGAGCAGTGATTCCTCAGTACATGTACCTCCATTTCATGAGGTAGTTTTTGGGAGATCATCTCGTAGTCTCCCTATATGCTGGATCGGTACTCTTGGTTCAAGTCTGTTGGTTCTTGGTGGTTGGGGTCTTGGTTAGTCCTGTCTCGGAGTAGACCTGGATGGATGGAGGAGGGAGAGATGGAGGGCAGTGGAGAGGAAATGAGATTTCCAGGTGGGCACACCTCAAAGAGTGTGCATCGATGGCTTTCATGCCTGAAGGGGTTTCCTGAAAGCTGGATATCTAAAGATGACAGCTGCATTCCTGAAGTGTGAGACTAATAACTACCCATGAGACCTGCAGTTGTAAGGTAAAATGCAGAATGTTAAACTGCAGTGTTTCTGAGAACAGGAGCTGCCTGGCTGTGCCATTTATCTGGGTGGGAAATCTCAGAGAACAAGTTGACAGGATTTGTGCCTGGTTCATTAGAAGAGTTGCTCTGATGCCTTATTGGGAAGGTGAGGGCCCATGATCCTTATAATGCCCATCCCCCATTTGTGAGTAGTTGTGCAAAGAAGGAATAGAAAGCTAAAATACAAGTATCTGAAATTGTGTTATGCTGAAACCATATCTGAGACAAGATAACACATCCTGGGATATGGAAGGGTCACAACATACAAACTAGTAAGCCATGACTGTGAATAATAGCGATGAGAGATTCTGCAGACATGCATTTATTTATTTATTTATTTATGTATGTGTGTGTGTGTGTGTGTGTGTGTGTGTGTGTGTGTGTGTGTGTGTGTGTGTTTCTATATATATATATATATATATATATATATGTAAAAGGTGTGTATATATATATATATATATATATATTATAGTGGCATGGTAGTGCCACTATAGTTAGGGTTGAGTACCTCATTTAAGGTTAAAGTGTGACATTTTGCAGCTTAATAACTTTGCCACCGTATGACAAATTTGTCTGAAATTTGGCAGGCACAGAATGGTACAATAGATCTCTGGATCTGCCAAATTTCCTAATGGTCAGATATATGGTTGCAGAGCTATAAAGCACAATAGAAAGTCACATTTACTCTTTTTTGCACATTCTTTGCTCGTGCCTACAGGTCGCACAGTTTGTGCGACCAGTCTGAAACCTTGAGCAAACATGCGGCCAAGGTCCCCGATGTGTCTTTTAAAGATTTCATGAAAAAATATTAAACAGTTCAAAAGTTATTCAAAAAACAAGTTTCCTATTATAGTCAAAGTTCGACAGTGTCGCAAATGAGGATTTTAGTGTCACAAATGACCCGTGTAGTGTTGCAAATCCACCATTTTGTTTTCAGATGCTGGACACAGAAAGGATTGGCATTTAAAATTGGGACGCTCTAGGGACACAATTATTTTTGTGTTCATCTAGTCGAGCCCTGAGGATGCTAGCCTTGTATTTTTTTGGGGGGTTAACACCCCAGAAATATGTTTTTGAAATTTTTGTAAACAGTTCAACACATTCATAATTTGTTTTTTCGAACACGTCATGATTTACGATACTACTTTGCAACACTATGCCCAAAAGAATAAGAAAACTTTGCCACCTGCGGAAAAAGAACAATTTGGTCTTTTGGGCTGAAATTTGGAGGGAAGAAAGTCAAGATCCCACAGACGTGCCTTTTGCCTTTTGATGGTTTGGTGACAAAATATTAGAGGGCTGCAAAGTTAAGGTACTCCGAAGTTGATGATTTTTCCTATAGGCTAACATTACTGCGTCCACCGTGCATTTTGGGCCCGTATCTCTGAAATGCTTTAAGATACAGACCTTTCATCAGAAAAGCCCCCCCCCCACTAGGGGAATAAGTGCAAAACTAGCCAGGAAAGTCATACATTATATGAAATTGTGATTTTTCTTCTACGTTGTACGGTTCCTGAGATAAAAGCAATTTAGTATGCCAAGTGTTCATTTTCTACTCCGAGGCCCATTATTATGCATACATTCTTTGTATGCAATGTGTTTCTCTATGCAGCTTTTGGGGAAAAAAAGAGTGTAAGTCTTCGTCACTGTCACAGTTAGACTTCCTACTTGCATTTCTGTAACAGTTTACGTCAACATGTGCATTTGCGCTTGCATTTGTGTTACACTTCAGATTTGCGTTTCAGTTACTGTTCCTGTCCACTCCTCCAGACCAGGTACTGGATCTTGAGTATAAAGCCACAGCACAACTAAAGCCATGGACATCATTGTTATACCTGTCTGTTAACAGCTGCACACAAGTTAGGACACTGAGGAGTTGTACGGTCTCAGCAAGGCAATGCCTCCATCCCCCAGACCAGGTACTGGAGAATGAGTACAGAGCCACAGCACAAATAAAGCCATGGACATCTATGGTATACCTCCCTGATATGAGGTGCAAACAAGATAGGACACTGAGGAGTTGCATGGCCTCAGCCTCCATCCCCCTGACAAGGTATTGGATCCTGAGTACAGAGCCACAGCTCAAATAAAGCAATGGAAATCATCAGTATATGTGTCTGATACCAGCTGTAGACAAGTTAGGACACTGAGGAGTTGCACAGCCTCAGCCAGACAATGTCCCCCAACCAGGCCAGCTACTAGTTCCTGAGTACAGAGCCACAGCACAACTAAAGCCATGGACATCGATAGTATACCTCTCTGATTCCAGTTGCACACAAGTTAGGACACTGAGGAGTTCCACTGCCTCAGCCATGCAATGCCTCCCCACACAGAGCAGGTAATGGATCCTGAGTGCAGAGCCACAGCAGAACTAAAGCCATGGACATCAATGGTATACCTCCCTGATTCCAGCTGTACAAAAGTTAGCACACTGAGGAATTCCATGACCTCAGCCAGGCAATGCCACCCCAACCAGACCAGGTATTGGATAATGAATACAGAGCCACTGCCCAAATAAAGCTATGGACATCATCATTATACTTGTCTGATACCAGCAGTACACAAGTTAGGACACTGAGGAGTTGCATGGCCTCAGACAGGCAATGATCCTCCACCCCACACAGAGCAGGTACTGGATCCTGAGTGCAGAGCCACAGCCCAAATAAAGCCATGGACATCATTGTTATACTTGTCTGATACCAGCAGTACACAAGTTGGGATACTGAGGAGTTGCACGGCCTCAGCCAGGCAATGATCCCCCACCCCACACAGAGCAGGTACTGGATCCTGAGTGCAGAGCCACAGCAGACCTAAAGCCATGGACATCAACAGTATAGCTTCCAGATTTCAGCTGCACACAAGTTAGCACACTGAGGAGTTGTACGGCCTCAGTCAGGCAATGCCACCTCCGACCAGGTACTGGGTCCTGAGTACAGATCCACAGCCCACATAAAGCCATGGACATCAACATTATACTTGTCTGATATGAGCTGCACACAATTTAGGACTCTGAGGAGTTGCACGGCCTCAGTAGGTATTGCCCCCCCAGACCAGATACTGGATCCTGAGTACAGAGGCACAGCCCAAATAAAGCCCTGGACATCATCATTATACCTGTCTGATACCAGCTGTACACAAGTTAGGACATCCCCCAAACCAGGTATTGGATCCCGAGTGCAGAGCCACAGCAGAACTAAAGCCATAGACATCAATGGTATACCTCCCTGATACGAGGTGCACACAAGGTAGGACACTGAGGTGTTGTACGGCCTCAGTCAGGCAATGCCACCTCCGACCAGGTACTGGATCCTGAGTACAGAGCCACAGCCCACATAAAGCCATGGACATCATCGTTATACTTGTCTGATATGAGCTGCACACAATTTAGGACACTGAGGAGTTGCATGGCCTCAGCCAGGTAATGGCCCCCCACAGACTAGGTACTGGATCCTGAGTACAGAGGCACAGCCCAAATAAAGCCATGGACATCATCAATATACCTGTCTGATAACAGCTGCACACAAGTTAGAACACTGAGGAGTTGCACAGCCACAGCCAGGCAATGCCCCAAATCAGACCAGGTACTGGATCCTGAGTACAGAGCCACAGCACAGCTAAAGCCATGTACAGCAATGGTATACCTCCCTGATTCCAGTTGCACACAAGTTAGGATACTGATGAGTTCCATGGCCTCAGACAGGCAATGCCCTCCCACCCCACACAGAGCAGGTACTGGATCCTGAGTGCACAGCCACATCAGACTTAAAGCCATGGACATCAACAGTATACCTACCTGATTCCAGCTGCACACAAGTTACCACACAGAGGATTTGCATGGCCCCAGCCAGGCAATGCCCCCCGACCAGGTACTGGATCCTGAGTACAGAGCCACAGCCCAAATAAAGCCATAGACATCATTGTTATACTTGTCTGATATGAGTTGCACACAATTTAGGACTCTGAGGAGTTGCACGGCCTCAGTAGGCATTGCCCCCCCAGACCAGATACTGGATCCTGAGTACAGAGGCACAGCCCAAGTAAAGCCCTGGACATCATCATTATACCTGTCTGATACCAGCTGCACACAAGTTAGGACATCCCCCCAACCAGGTATTGGATCCCGAGTGCAGAGCCACAGCAGAACTAAAGCCATAGACATCAATGGTATACCTCCCTGATACGAGGTGCACACAAGGTAGGACACTGAGAAGTTGCATGGCCTCAGTCAGGCAATGCACCCCCCTGACCAGGTACTGGATCCTGAGCACAGAGCCACAGCTCAAATAAAGCAATGGACATCATCAGTATATGTGTCTGATACCAGCTGTAGACAAGTTAGGACACTGAGGAGTTGCATGGCCTCAGCCAGGCAATGCCCCCCTCAGGCCAGGTACTGGATCCTGAGTGCAGAGCCATAGCAAAACTAAAGCCATGAACATTGATGGTATACCTCACTGATTCCAGCTGTACACAAGTGAGCACACTGAGAAGTTCCACAGCCTCAGCCAGGCAATGCCCCCCCCCGCACAGAGCAGGTACTGGATCCTGAATGCAGAGCCACAAAATAACTAAAGCCACAGACATCATTGATGTACCTGTCTGGTAACAGCTGCACACAAGTTAAGACACTGAGAAGTTGTGCGGTCTTAGTCAGGCAATGCCCCAACCCCCCTGACCAGGTACTGGATCCTGAGTACAGAGTCACAGCACAACTAAAGCCATGGACAATAACGGTATACCTCCCTTATTCCAGTAGCACACAAGTTAGGACACTGAGGAGTTCCACGGCTTTAGACAGGCAATGCCCCCCCCGCACAGAGCAGGTACTGGATCCTGAGTACAGAGCCACAGCACAACTAAAGCCATGGACATTGACAGTATACCTCCCTGATTCCAGTTGCACACATGTTAGGGCACTGAGGAGTTCCATGGCCACAGCCAGGCAATGCCCCTCCACTAGACCAGATACTGGATCCTGAATACAGAGCCACAGCCCAAATAAAGCCATGGATATCACTGTTACAGTTCTCTGATACCAGCTGTACTCAAGTTAGGACACTGAGGAGTTGCACGGCCTCAGCAAGGCAATACTCCTCCCAGGCCAGATACTGGATAATGAGTGCAGAGCCACAGCACAACTAAAGCCATGGTCATCAATGGTATACCTCCCTGATTCGAGTTGCACACAAGTTGGGACACTAAGGAGTTCCACGGCCTCATCCAGGCAATGCTGCGCCCCCTCACAGAGCAGGTACTGGATCCTGAGTACACAGCCACAGCAAAACTAAAGCCATGGCCATTAATGGTATACCTCCATGATTCCAGCTGTACACAAGTTAGCACACTGAGGAGTTCCACAGCCTCAGCCAGGCAATGTCCTCCCAAACCAGATAATGAATCCTGAGTACAGAGCCATAGCCCAAATAAAGCCATGGATATCATTGTTATACTTGTCTGATACCAGCTGTACACAAGTTAGGATACTGAGGAGTTGCACGGCCTCAGCCAGCCAATGCCCCCCCCAGGCCAGCTACTGGATCCTGAGTGCAGAGCCATAGCACAACTAAACCATGGACATTGACGGTATACCTCCCAGATTCCAGTTGCACACATGTTAGGACACTGAGGAGTTCCACGGCCTCAGCCAGGCAATGACCCCCCCCGCACAGAGCAGGTACTGGATCCTGAGTGCAGAGCCAGAGCACAACTAAAGCCTGGACATCACCAGTATACCTCCCTGATTCCAGCTGAAGACAAATTAGCACACTGAGGAGTTGCATGGTCTGAGCCAGGAAATGCCCCCCCCAAACCAGGTACTGGATCCTGAGTACAGAGTCACAGCACAACTAAAGCCATAGACATTGATACTGACCTGATTCCAGCTGCAGACAAGTTAGCACACTGAGGAGTTGCATGGCCTCAGCCAGGCAATGCCCCCCCCAGTCAGATACTGGATCTTGAATACAGCGCCACAGCACAACTAAAGCCATGGACATTGATGGTACACCTCCATGATTCCAGCTGTACACAAGTTAGCACATTGAGGACTTACATGGTCTCAGCCAGGCAATGCCCTCCCCCAGAGCAGGTATTGGATCCTGAGTAGAGAGCCACAGCCCAAACAAAGCCATGGACATCATCATTATACTTGTCTGGTACCAGCTGTACACAAGTTAGGACACTGAGGAGATGCACGGCCTCAGCCAGGCAATGCCCCCCCCCCAGGCCAAGTACTGGATCCTGAGTGCAGAGCCACAGCACAACTAAAGCCATGGTCATCGATGGTATACCTCCCTGATTCCAGCTGCACACAAGTTAGGATACTGAGGAATTCCACAACCTCAGCCAAGCAATGATCCCCCTCGCACAGAGCAGTTACTGGATCCTGAGTGCAGAGCCACAGCAGAATAAAAGCCATGGGCATCAACGGTACACCTCCCTGATTTCAGCTGCACACAAGTTAGTAAACTGAGAAGTTGCACAGCTGAGCCAGGCAATGCCCCCCCCGACCAATTACTGGATCCTGAGTACAGAGCCACAGCACAACTAAAGCCATGGACATTGATGGTATCCTCTGTGATTCCAGCTGTTCACAAATTAGCACACTGAGGAGTTCCAAGGACTCAGCCAGGTAATGCCCCCACCCCCCTGACCAGATACTGGATCCTGAGTATAGAGCCATAGCCCAAATTAAGCCGTGGATATCATTGTTATACTTGTCTGATACCAGCTGTACACAAGTTAGGATACTGAGGAGTTGCACTGGCTCAGCCAGGCAATGCCTCCCCAGGCCAGCTACTGGATCCTGACTGCAGAGCTACAGCACAACGAAAGCCATGGACATCGACAGTATACCTCCCTGATTCCAGATGCACACAAGTTAGGACACTGAGGAGTTCCACGGTCTCAGCCAGGCAAATGACCCCCCACACAGAGCAGGTTCTTGATTCTGAGTGCAGAGCCACCGCCCAACTAAAGCCATGGACATCAATGGTACACCTCCCTGATTCCAGCTGCAGACAATTTAGCACACTGAGGAGTTGCACGGCCTGAGCCAGACAATGCACCCCCCCCGACCAGGTACTGGATCCTGAGTACAGAGCCACAGCCCAACTAAAGCATTGGACATCAACGGTATACATCCCTGATTCCAGCTGCAGACAAGTTAGCACACTGAGGAGTTGCATGGCCTCAGCCAGGCAATGCCGCCACCCCCAGGCCAGGTACTGGATCCTGAGTACAGAGCCACAGCACAACTAAAGCCATAGACATTGATACTGCCCTGATTCCAGCTGCAGACAAGTTAGTACACTGAGGAGTTGCACAGCCTCAGCCAGGCAATGCCCCCTCAGACAGATACTGGATCCTGAGTACAGAGCCACAGCACAACTAAAGCCATGGACATTGATGGTACACCTCCATGATTCCGGCTGTATACAAGTTAGCACACTGAGGAGTTACATGGCCTCAGCCTGGCAATGCCCTCCCCCAGAGCAGGTATTGGATCCTGAGTAGAGAGCCACAGCCCAAATAAAGCCATGGACATCATCATTATACTTTTCTGGTACCAGCTGTACACAAGTTAGGACACTGAGGAGTTGCACGGCCTCAGCCAGGCAATGCCCCCCCCCCAGGCCCGGTACTGGATCCTGAGTGCAGAGCCACAGCACAACTAAAGCCATGGTCATCAATGGTATACCTCCCTGATTCCAGCTGCACACAAGTTAGGATACTGAGGAATTCCACAGCCTCAGCCAAGCAATGATCCCCCTCGCACAGAGCAGTTACTGGATCCTGAGTGCAGAGTCACAGCAGAATAAAAGCCATGGGCATCAACGGTACACCTCCCTGATTCCAGCTGCACACAAGTTAGTAAACTGAGGAGTTGCACAGCCCGAGCCAGGCAATGCCCCCCCTCGACCAATTACTGGATCCTGAGTACAGAGCCACAGCACAACTAAAGCCATGGACATTGATGGTATACCTCTGTGATTCCAGCTGTACACAAATTAGCACACTGAGGAGTTCCAAGGACTCAGCCAGGTAATGCCCCCCACCCCCCTGACCAGGTACTGGATCCTGAGTATAGAGCCATAGCCCAAATAAAGCCATGGATATCATTGTTATACTTGTCTGATACCAGCTGTACACAAGTTAGGAAACTGAGGAGTTGCACTGGCTCAGCCAGGCAATGCCTCCCCAGGCCAGCTACTGGATCCTGACTGCAGAGCTACAGCACAACTAAAGTCATGGACATCGACAGTATACCTCTCTGATTCCAGATGCACACAAGTTAGGACACTGAGGAGTTCCACGGCCTCAGCCAGGCAAATGACCCCCCCACACAGAGCAGGTACTTGATCCTGAGTGCGGAGCCACCGCCCAACTAAAGCCATGGACATCAACGGTACACCTCCCTGATTCCAGCTGCAGACAATTTCGCACACTGAGGAGTTGCACGGCCTGAGCCTGACAATATCCCCCTTCCCCCCGACCAGGTACTGGATCCTGAGTACAGAGCCACAGCCCAACTAAAGCATCGGACATCAACGGTATACATTCCTGATTCCAGCTGCAGACAAGTTAGCACACTGAGGAGTTGCATGGCCTCAGCCAGGCAATGCCCCCCCCCCCGGCCAGGTACTGGATCCTGAGTACAGAGCTACAGCAGAACTAAAGCCATGGACATCAATGGTATGCCTCCCTGATTCCAGCTGTACACAATTTAGCACACTGAGGAGTTGCATGGCCTCAGCCAGGCAATCTCCCCCACCTAGCCCAGGTACTGGATCATGATTTCGGAGCCACAGCACAACTAAAGCCATGGACATCGATGGTACACCTCCCTGATTCCAGTTGCACACAAGTTAGGACACTTAGGAGTTGCATGGCACCAGTCAGGTAATGCCCCACCCCCAACAGAGCAGGTACTGGATCCTGAGTGCAGACTCACAGCCCAACTAAAGCCATGGACATCAACGGTATACCTCTCTGATTCCAGCTGCACACAAGTTAGGACACTGAGGAGTTGCATGGCCTCAGCCAGGCAATGCCCCCCATCCAGACCAGGTATTGGATCCTGAGTGCAGAGCCACTGCACAACTAAAGCCAAGTACATTAACAGTGTACCTCCCTAATTCCTGCTGCACACTAATTAGGACACTAAGGACTTGCACGGCCTGAGCCAGGCGATGCCCCCACCCCCCTACACCAAATATTGGATCCTGAGTACTGAACCAGAGCCCAACTAAAGGCATGTACATGAACGGTATGGGTCCCTGATACCAGCTACACAGAAGTTAGCACACTGAGGAGTTGCACGGCCTCAGTCAGGCAATGAGCCTAGCTCCCTAGACCAGATATTGGATCTTGAGTGCTAAACCAGAACAATATCCACATGTGCTGTGTGTCAGGATTGTGTCCTGAGTGCAGAGCCACAGCAGAACTAAAGCCATGGACATCAATGGTATACCTCCCTGATTCCAGCTGTACACAAGTTTGCACACTGAGGAGTTCCACGGCCTCAGCCAGGAAATGCCACCCCCCCAGACGAGATACTGGATCATGAGTACAGAGCCACAGTCCAAATAAAGCCATGGACATCATCGTTATACTTGTCTGATACCAGCTGTGCACAAGTTAGGAAACTGTGGAGTTGCACTGCCTCAGTCAGGCAATGCCCCCCCAGGCCACTTACTGTATCCTGAGTGCAGATCCACAGCACAACTAAAGCCATGGACATTGATGATATACCTCCCTGATTCCAGTTGCACACAAGTTAGGATACTGAGGAGTTCCACGCCTGTGCCAGGCAATGCTCCCCCTGACCAGGTACTGGATCCTGAGTACAGAGTCACAGCCCAAAAAAAGCCATGGACAACATCGTTATACTAAAATGGTGCAGGGTCTGCACCAGAAGACATATGAAGAGAGACTTAAGGAGCTTAATATGTATAGCCTCAAGGAAAGCAGGGAGAACGGGGACATGATAGAAACCTTCAAGTACCTCAAGGGAATCAACAAAGTCCAAGAGGGTAGCATCTTTCAAAAAAAGAGGTGTGCAAGAACAAGGGGGCACAATTTGAAGATATAGGGGTGGCGGCTCAGAGGTAATTTAAGGAAACATTTTTTTCACGGAGAGGGTTGTGGGTGCATGGAACGGCCTTCCGGAGGAGGTTGTGGAGTCAAAAACAGTGGTGGAATTCAAGCATGCATGGGACAGTCAAAAGGCAATTCTAGGGAGTTGGGTTGGAAGTAGTAGGATGCTGGTTAACTAGGATCTGCAGCTTATCCATTAGGTAGGGAAATGGGCAGACTGGGCGGGTCAAGCGGTCCTTATCTGCCACCAAATTCTATGTTTCTATGTTTCTATATGAGCTGCACACAGTTTAGGACACTGAGGAGTTGCACAACCTCAGCCAGGCAGTTCCCCCCCCCCCCCACAGACCAGGTACTGGATCCTGAGTACAGAAGCACAGCCCAAATAAAGCCATGGACATCATCATTATACCTGTCTGATACCAGCTGCACACAAGTGAGAACATCCCCCCGACCAGGTATTGGATCCCGAGTGCAGAGCCACAGCAGAACTAAAGCCATAGAAATCAACGTCATACCTCCCTGATATGAGGTGCACACAAGGTAGGACACTGAAGAGTTGCATGACCTCAGCCAGGCAATGCCCCCCCAACCTGGTATTGGATCCTGAGTACAGAGCCACAGCTCAAATAAAGCAATGGACATTATTGGTACACGTGTCTGATACCAGTTGAAGACATGTTAGGACACTGAGGAGTTCCACGGCCTCAGCCAGGCAATGCCCCAGGCCAGGTACTGGATACTGAGTGCAGAGCCACAGAACAACTAAAGCCATGTACATTAACAGTATACCTCCTTGATTCCAGTTGCACACAAGTTAGCACACTGAGTAGTTCCACGGCCTCAGCCAGGTAATGCCCCCCCCCCGAAACAGAGCAGGTACTGGATCCTGAGTGCAGAACCACAGCCCAACTAAAGCCATAGACATCAACGGTATACCTCTCTGAGTCCAGCTGCACACAAGTTAGGACACTGAGGAGTTTCATGGCCTCAGCCAGGCAATGCCCCGCCCCAGACCAGGTACTGGATCCTGAGTACAGAGCCACTGCACAACTTAAGCCATATACATCAACGGTATACCTCCCTGATTCCTGCTGCACACAAGTTAGGATACTGAGGACTTGCACGGCCTGAGCAAAGCGATGCCCCCAACCCCCTACATCAGATATTGGATTCTGAGTGCTGAACCAGAGGCCAACTAAAGGCATGCACATGAATGGCCTAGGTCCCTGATACCAGCTACACAGAAGTTAGCACACTGAGGAGTTGCATGGCCTCAGTCAGGCAATGAGCCTAGCTCTCTAGACCAGATATTGGATGCTGAGTACTAAACCAGAACAATATCCACATGTGCTGTGTGACAGGATTGTGGCCTGAGTGCAGAGCCAAAGCTCAGTGAAAGGCATGGACATCAACAGAATATATACCTGTTAAAACTTGTGCAGAAGTTAGAGTACTTGCAATTGTTTTGTTAGCAGTAGAAATACATAAACATATCTATTTAATACTTAAAATAAACACACTTTGTCTCTTGTTATGAAAAATATTTATGAAAATTATTTGCAAAAATATTCTAACAAAATAAATGTCATCTGTTCTTTTGCAAACATATAAACTGAAGATCTTGATTTTAATAACTTAAATGTACAGTAATAGAAAAATATATAATATCATTATTAAAATGTCAATCAATATATATTTTTTTAAAACAAACAGGGAGGTGTGTTCCCTGGTTGAGGCGGCACAGTCCAGGAAACTGAAGCCATGTGGCGATGCAGTGGATGTGAAAACTGGTGCGCCATGGAGGAGATACCGGCTGCTGTGGAGGGTCCTTCAGCTGTGTCCAGGGGGACCGGATGTTCCTGCATGCGGTGAAGCGGCGGTGCTCTGTCTAGTTGCATCTGTGGCCGAGTCTACAGGCTAGAGCAGAGGGCTGACTGTTCCCTGCTGTGCCTGCAACAGGGACAGTATTGGTTCCTGTCCCTGTAGCAGGTGGTCAACCTTCTGCTCCAGCCTGTCTACACAGCCACAGAGCTGACTCAATGATGATGTTTGCCTTGAGCCTGTGAACAGAAAATAGACAAATCAATATGTTACATTGCTAAGTGTACTTTACTGTATATGCTATATACAATCTCCATAAAGAGGCTAAGTTTTCATGACTGATAGTTCAAACGACTCAGACAAGTACTGCCCCTCTCTTCTGAAGAACAGGCATAGTTTGTTTAGTGAGATGTGCATCTGAAGCTAAGTAATAGACAACCATTTTATATCTTGATGATAAGACCTGGAGAAATGTAACAAATATGAGTACTGGTATGTCGGCAGCCATGCATTGTACCACCCCCACCCACCAAGAATAGGTACATGCTGATGACTGTGCAACCATATAACAATTTATTGTTCTGAGTAGCTGCATGGTGTCAGTTAGGCAATGAACAGAGGTCCGCTAGGCCAGAGATTGCACTCTGCATAGATAAGTGTATTCACGTACAGGTATTTTACAGTTCAATGATGTTCAACTGTGTTGTTGCATTTTTTTGTCAACTTGTTATCCCCCCCCACACACACACACCTAAATGCACACATCTTGAAAATCAGGAAGGTGATCTTGAGTCCAGAGACACATATCAAGTAAAGGCATTTGCATGAATGTGATATATGTGCGATACTAGGTCACCATAAGTTTGGACACTAAGTAATCACATGGCGTCAGGTACTGTAGACAGAACTCAAATATTTGATTTCATGCACAGGATAAGTTGTGCAGAACCATGGCCCAAGCAAAGGCATCTATGTCATCTTATGTATGCATGATAGGGACTAAACTGCATTCTTGACACTGGCTACTTACATGGGTACAGCCGTAAAGTAACAGTGTTCACTACATGCCAGGTGCAAGATTCTGACTTCAAAGGTGTAGCACAAGTAACAGCATGAACATTTATGTCATATCACCCTGTTTACCATCTGGAGAGAACTTAGGAGTGTCTTGTACATGAATAGTCATACAGTGTCCACATGCACTAAACATCATTTACAGGAGCTTGAGTGTAGAGGTACACCTTGTTGATGCCAGCTGAACAGTAGTTAGTACACTGACAACTTCATGGCGTCACACACAGTCATGCATACAAGATGTGGTACAGTGTCTTGAGTGGTCAAGTACAGGTACATAGTGTTATACTAAATTACCGTGATAGGAACTGTTAACATTTATGTTGCACCTATCTGATACAAGCTGACAGCAAACTAGGAGGCTGTTGAGGTGCACAGTGTCAGGTATGGAATGTCAGAACCACCTCTGAATCAGGTATTGTTTCCTGACTGAAGAAGCATATCTCACATTAACTGATTTACATGTATGTTAGCTGTCCACAGATATCACCTGAATATGATATTTATCAGTATTTGACTACATTATTGAGAAGACGTAGAAGTAGTATGCTTTTCAGTTTACCACAAATGTGTGAACTGTATTTCAACACTTACGATGAGCACTGCTATCCACCTCTTCCTTCACTGCACGCAGTGGGTGATGTGACTCAGTCTCCCTGGCAGTTAGAACAAAGATATATCATTATTGATTAGATATCATATTGCTATGTCTATGTACAATAAGACTGGCATTGTTTTTAATCTGTGTTTCTATGCTGCTATTACATCATATCCTGAAGATAATGATTAACACTGTGATATTAATATGACAAATTTTTGTGACAGTTTTCAATGGGAACAACAGTTATGTCTGATCATTACTGGCAACGGATGCACACAAGTGATAACTGTGACCAGTATTGCAACATCAGTTAAGAGTTACAGCACAAGTGGAGATAGAGATCAATCGTATGCTTATCTGATACTATCTGTGCACAACTCATGCCACTACAGAGTTTCATGCCATCAGCCATTCAATGCCTGCAGAACTAGACCCCAGCTGAAGATATACATCAGCAATATATCTACCTCATAACAGCTACACACAAGTTACGACACTGTCACTTGAATGGATTGAAGTACGAAAAGGCCACCCACCACCAGAACAGGAAATTAATGGTATAGGTCATTGATACCACCTGTGTACAAGTTAGGGTGCCACACCCCAAGAGGTACTGTAACCTGACTGTTGAGCTACAGTACAACTACTTCCTTGATACCAGCTGCACAGAAACTAGGGGATCTTAGGAGTAGCACACACTCAGCCAGGCAATGCCCTTCCCCCAGAACAGGTATCGGATCTTGAGTGCTTAGTCACTCCTCAAGTGAAGTCACAGCTACCAATACTATTACTAAGGGATAGCAGCTGTACAGTACTTAGGACAATATGGAGTTGTACCGCATCAGCCTGGCAATGGGCAGGCCCCCCCCCTCAAGAACTTGTGCTGTATGCTAACTCATGAGACACAAGCCAAGTTATTTACATTAACAGTATGCCTCTCTGACAGCAGGTGAACAGAAGTTATTACAGTGAGCAGTTGCATGCCCACAGTAAGACAATGCATCCCCCCAAAAAATCAGCAAATGCTGTATCCTGAGTGCTGATGCACAGCCTAAGTGAAGGCATAGAAATCAGCACTATACCTCCCTGATAGGGCCTACACAGAAGTTATGATTTCCAAGGAGTCATGTGGCCTCAGCCAAGGAATGGACCCACACCCTTCCCCCAGCAGCACTAGGTATTGTATCCCAAGTGCTGACGCAAGTTACTTGACGTCATGGATATAGATGGGATATTGCATTTATAATACCTGCTTAAAAGTTAGGGCACTAGTGGCTTGCACTGACTCAGCCAGGCATGGATACGAATGGAATAGCACATTAATACCACCCACGCACAAGTTAGGAGACTGAAGAGTTGCACATGCTCAGATCAATCCCCCCTCCTGACCAGGTATTGTAGCCCGAGTGTTGAGCTGCAGCCCAACTAAGTGCATGCATATCAATACTATACCTCCCTGATACCAGTTGCACAGAACCTAGGGTACCAAGGCCATCTGTGGCCCCTGGAACACCATCCCCCACTACCCCCACTCCCCTGAAATCGTGTTGGATACTGACTGCTGAGACAGAGTGTAATTACAGTAATTTATATAGATATTGTAGTTCACTGATAACACCTTTATACAAGTTAGGGCACTCAGTGGGTGCAGACCCTTGCTTAGGGAATACCCAACCCCCACCAAACCAGGTGTTGCATCTGTACTTTGGAGCCATAGGAAAACTACATACATGGATATCAATGGTATACCTGTCTGCTGACAGTTACACACAAGTTACTGTACTCACGAGTTCTGCTGCCTCACGCAGCCAATGCCCCATGCAATAGGTGATCAGTTATTCATATTGCTGTAATTCATTTCTCTTACCTTCTGATTCAACAAGAATGACGCTGTCTGAGTCAGAGTGCTGGCTCTCCACAGCCTGATCCTCGGCTGGTACTACCTCAGCCTGTTGTGGGGAACACCTACAATGTTCTGTCAATTAATAATAATACATATTTTGAGTATTGTATACATCACAGCGGAAGTTCAGTAAATATTTGTATAATTATTGCCAATATTCTCTACCACTTAAGAACTATCATGTCTTTATTCTTCTTTCACCTTCTGGATATCTGTGTACTACTGTATGCTTCAACTTAAATACTATACTGAGGTCTATTCAGTTACATTATATGAAACACTATCCAGTAAAAAGATTGCAATAGTCAACAATAGAAGACAATGCCCGTACTGTAGCACAGATACTATGTTAAAAGCTTGCACAGTCATATCTCTTTTGCAAATGTTTAGTATTACAGATTTGCTACATGTTCAGTGAGAAGTGATTATTCTTATGGAGTTCAACTTTTGCAAGGTAGAGGTTCTACAGAAATAGTGGACTTTGCACATTTGTATGTTGTAAGATCTACATATTATCCATTATACAATGGGGTATGAAAGACCTGCAACTTCATTGGTCAAAACACATCACATCACATCACAGTGGTATATCCTGCAATAACCCACGGCTGACTAGTGGCATTAATAAAAAACTTTCATTAGCACATTTTTTAATGTGTTTTACACATGTGTCAATTGTATAATTGTAGTTATACCATGGACATAAGTGAACAGCCAATGAAATCGTCAGACTTGCAGTTTACCACCAGTGTAAATCCTCTGATAACTAATTGCTGATGATGAGCAAACAATCCTACTTCTATTCCAAATCATCTGCACCACAGGAATAACTACAATAAAATTAAAAAACAATGCAACCTCTTTAAAAGTTGTATTTTATAATAGTGAAATTTTTTTTTTTTTTTTAGTTAGTTAACCAGGTATAGCACACTAAGCTTTTTTACAGGAGCGACCTGGGAGCACAAGGAGGTTAAGAGACTTGCTCAGGGTCACACAGTATGCAAGTAGAAGCTGTGGGATTCAAACCCAGGTCTGGTCTGCTTGATGTCACCATATTTGCAACATAGAGCCTTAGACCACTGCACTATACTGCCTCCTGTTAACCTTGGTATCATCGCAATAAGCTACTCAGAGGATGTGGGTTATCAGGAGATTTACCATGGCTGGAAAGGATTTACATACTCAGTTGTGCCACGTGGCAAACCACTCCAGATGTGGTAAATCCACTGATAACTCACACCCTCTTGTGGCTTATTACTTAAATAAGGCACTTGAGGGTGTGGGTTATTGGTGGATTTACCTACTTCTTGTGTAGTTAAGTCACTCGGCTGTGCCTTGTCACTCACCACACAAGGCATGGGTACATACGCCAATTACCCACACCCTGTCATGTCTTATTGCTTGATTATAACTGCTAGTGCTACCAACTATTATTGTACATCATTCTTAAAACTGTCATACATACGGTGCTGAGTAGGAATATTCTTCTATACTTACAACACTGTAGGCACTCCCCCACCTTAGGCTTGCTGGCTTCTTCCCACATTTTGTGGGCATGGTAGTACTAGCAGGCATCATTGTCCGGTATCTTCCCACATTTCTTCTGTATGTAAAAATGCTGGTGCACCAGTTTACTCTTCTGCTTGCACATTTGAGCTGTTTTGTTCTTGATTTTGAACCTGTAGCTTAAATGTGCATTTATATGCCTCCACTTGGCATCCAGCTTGCAATGTGTGCTTCACATTAGAATTTTAGAATTTCCTTTTGTTAGTGCCTCCTCAACCAAGGAACACACCTCCCTCAAGCTCCACAGTCTCATTATAGCTGATTTTTGTTTTGGCCTGAAATACGTAGAGAAATAAATAATAGTAAGTCACTATATGTTTGGGTATATCTTATTCTGAAGTAGCTTCATTCAGTTTTTACATTTGTTATCACCCATATGTGGACAACCATGGTGATTGACATTGTACCATTGTTATGACAACTTTTAAGAAATTGCTTCACTAATGTTTACATTATATGAGAGAGACAACACCCACAGTGCACAGGCATAGTCCAACCACAGTCCTAAATATTAATATTAAATATAGTAACAATTCCAGACAAGGCTGGATTATGAAGAGCTGAATGACAACATGAGTGAGTTACCCCTTCCAAGACAAATGCTAGATATTGTGTAATGAGTGCATAGCCATATCTCAACAGAACTGATAACCATTGATGCTACATGTCCCAGATAACAACCCCACACAACTGAGTACAGTGAGGGTGTCCATGGTGTCACCAAGGTAGTTGCCTGACAGTGTAAGAACACATACTGTGTCGTGACTGTCCACCCACAGACAACCTGTTATCTGTCACAGTTGCACTTGGTGGGCCCTATTTCTCATGATACTGTGGCAACAGAGATTCTATGTGTGTATGTGTCATGTGTGTTATGTATGCAGCTTGTCTAGCTTTTGACCAAAGTTCTGTGGCTGTTAAAAGAACCGTTTTTTCAAGGGGTACATTTAAGCGGTCTGATATTTTTAGAGCACTGTGAGGATTCCATCTTGAAGGTCTGCCAGAAAAAGGCAATTGCCATCATGAGAGAAGTACACACTGTCTGGTAGATATAGCCAATCATTACAATACTTAATTTCAGGGTGACGTATGGTGTGCATCCCAGACATGCAAAGATATCCAGAAATTTGTATGTTCACCTTTCTTCAAGCCCTGTCAAGCAGATACATGTGCTGTTCTGCTTGCCAGACTATACATTCTGTAAAGTCTGAGAACAGTATCTTACAGGCAGGTAACATACTCATAATAGAAGCAAGGTCCGGTTTTGTTTCTACTACTAGATCGACCCATCGTTTGGCGCCTAAATCATTGCTACCAAATCAATACCTATTAAGTTAATCACTCCAGAGTGTGTTAAACATACACCTGTTTCTGATTCTTGTACCCCTACTGTCTCAAAACAAGTGTTAGTCCTGGGAGATTCAATCATTAAGCACATTGACTGGGCGGCATGCAATAGTGACAAGAGCAACCGCACTTGTTCTAGCTTCCGTGGCGCCAGGGTATCTGACATTACCTCCATGATGCCTAAAATTTTACAAAATGTGGGGGAAAATCCACTGGTTATCATACATGCTGGTGTTACTGATATAAACAACCCATTTAATTGGTTACAACAGGACTATGTGGCGTTATGTAACCTGTTACTTGATAGGGGATGCTGTGTATGTATATCTGAAATTCTACCTGTCCTGAGAGCAACATCTACCATGACACAGAAAATCAAAGCCTTAAATGAATGGCTAAGAAAGTGGTGTTTTAAGCAGGATATACCCTGTATTACCCGCTGGGAATTATTTTCAGATTGTTCTTCCTTGTTTTGCTAGTATGGTTTACATCTCAGTCGTAGGGGTAGTACACTTATGGGGAAAAGTATCACTAAAATCATAAATCATTATTTAAACTAAAAACAATGGGGGAGAATGGGTCTATTCCCAAGTCTCTGAATACTTACCAAAATATTATTACAATTAAATGTAAATTCCTAGCTTTGAATGCAAGATCTTTAAACCAACTCAAATTAGCAGAACTCAAAGTCAAATCTTAAACTTTAAATATAGGCATGGTGGGAGTAACTGAAACTTGGTGGGATGCATCCTCAATTTGGTCCAGAGAAATTCCAGGTTATGAGTTATATCATAAAAACAGATTAGATAAGCAATGCGGTGGAGTTTGCATGACTGTACATACAAAATTATATTCCTTCTTTTGAAGTGTGTTCTCCCTTTCCTTTGGAAAGTATATGGGTTAAAATATTATTGAAGGAGCAGTCCTATATAACTACTGGTAACATCTATCGACCTCCATCTGAAAATTCAGATTACACAACTGATATGTTTAAAGAAATTACACATTTTTCAGAATCTCATGATACTGTAATATTTGGTGACTTTAACCTCCCTCATATTAACTGGATCTCATTCTCAGGACAGTCCTATGCCAAGAAAGGACTAATAGATGTGGCAGTTAGTACTGGATTACAACAACTTGTTACTGAACCCACCAAAGGTCCTAATATTTTGGATCTATTATTTACTAACATAGAGCAACAAATTAACAATTTACAAATTTGGGATCCACTTGGGACCAGTGATCATTCATCTATTCTTTTTGAAATTCAACAGTTTAAAACTACACAAAGGAAGTTATACTATACAAAAAATTATAACAAAGCAAATTTTTCTAAAATCAATGAATACTTACAAAACATAAACTGGGAATCTAATCTTTAATTGTACAACACAACAAGCTTGGGACTTTTTTAAAAATATTGTACATTATTTGGAAAATACCTTTATTCCATCTAAGAGGAAATTTAATAATAAAAGAAAAATCCCCCCTTGGTTCAACAAGACAATTAAAAATCAGATTAAAATAAAAATTAAACTTTTTAGGAAACTTAATATTTCTGTTCCATTTAAAACTACTCTATTACATAAATACAGACTATCTGTGAAAAACTTAAAAAATTATATTAAATTGGCAAAAAATAAGCTATAATTTAAACTAGCACACACAAAAGACTGTCACAAATCTCTTTTCTCCTATATACTGTAAATAGTAAAAAAGGTGTATCAAGGACCATTGGTCCCATTATAACCAATGGCTCTTCTCTATCTGATATAGAAACCTAAAATATCTTTAATAAGTACGTTTGTTCTGTCTTCTCTCAAAAATCATCAATTAGTACATTTAAAGTTCACCACGTAGATTGTCATAGGTTCTATCCAACTGATATTATACAGGCTATCAAAAAACTAAAGAAAAATACTAGTCCGAGCACAGACGGTATTCATCCATGGTTTCTGATCGAAACCTCTATAAATATTTCTATACCTTTGTCAATTATTTTCAATAAATCCTTACAAGAAAGCATTGTACCAAATCATTGGCATTCAGCAATAGTTACTCCATATTTAAAAAAGGCAATAGAGGTTCTGTGCAAAATTATTATCCAATTAGCCTGACCTCAGTGGCTGGTAAATTAATGGAATGAGTAATGAAGTCTCTCATAAATCAAGATTGTAAAAAATTAGGAATTTATGATTCAAATCAGCTTGGGTTTACTCCCAAGTATTCCTGCACCACCAATCTGATATCTTTTTACACTAATATAAGTACTCTACTAGATGTGGGTATCTCTTCTGATGTCATTCTTTTGGACTTTAGTAGAGCTTTTGATAAAATCTCACATGAAAAACTCATTACTAAAATGCACAGTCCAGGTTTGTCACCTGATATTGTCAACTGGACTTTAAACTGGTTGACAAATCATTCTCAGAGAGTCAGAATTAATGATATCTTGTCTGATTTGAATAGTGTGACAAGTGGTGTACCACAGGGGTCGGTCTTGGGACCAACATTGTTTAGCATCTTTATCAGTGATTTACAAACAGGGCCAAATAACGTCATAGTTAAATTTGCAGATGATACTAAATTGGGGGGCAAGGTTAATAATCAAGAAAATATTTCTGCATTAAAGAAGGATTTGGAAAAATTAACACTTTGGGCAAATGAAAATCATATGCAGTTTAATCAAGACAAATGTTTAGTAGTGCATTTCGGTGTAAATAATCCAAAAATGATAAATCATATAAACGGACTACCGCTTCCCTCATCAAATTGTGAAAAAAGATTTAGGGATATATGTTAATAATAAACTTACATCAAATGATCACTGTGTTAGAACTACTTGCATGACCAAATAAATAAAATGCACTTTTGTTAATCACACTGAACAATGCCTTATTCCATTGTATAGGGCATACATTAGACCACATCTAGACTATGGCTCCCCTTTCTGGAATCCAAACCAAAACAAAGACATAGCAATTCTTGAACAGGTTCAAAGGAGAGTAACTAGAATGATTCCAAGATTAACAAACTTGGATTATCAGAACAGATTAAAAGCTACTGGTCTCTTCTCTTTTCAAACTAGAAGATTAAGAGGTGATATGCTTATGGTTTTTAATTTAATAAATTCACCAGATCCAGTGGAAAAATGTGATCTAACACTCTTCAAAAGAAGACATGTTCCAAGACTGCATAATAAACAGCTTGAAGTAAAAACTTATGAAACTAGCAAAAGGGGAAACTTTTTTCCAATAAGAGCATCCATTGTATGGAACACCTTGCCACAAGAATTGGTAGAGGCAACTAGTTCCACTGTCTTTAAAAACAAATTAGATGTTTGATTGAGGGATAATAAATAATGTCCCACATAGTGTGGGAAACAGTCTTGATGGATTCTGGCCTTCTTCTGTTCTTTCATATCAAGTAATACCAAGTAATAAGTAATAATCAGCAGTATGTCCAGATGAGCATGAGTTGTACCGTAGTCTGTGTATTGTTGGCATGAGGTGCTCCCACCTCATGCCTCCTCTGCCAAACCACTTTACAGAGCAATTTGGAAGCTGCAGGTCTTTACCAAACTGACTTCTCTAAGCATACTCTGAAGCTTGTCGTACTATGCTGCTGCCAATGACCCACACACTGAGAAGTGGACAGAGAGCTACCAAAAAAATCAGTGTTTGTCCTGCAGTGTCTAGTCACTACTGAATATGAAACTGAGATTTCCCTCTCTGCTTCAACATTGCTTTGGTGGGCTGTTCCCAATGCATATGATAGAAGAAAATAATTGGCTAATAGTTTATCATGGTTGACCAATACAGTGGATGCATGTACTATGCTTACAGTTAATGGTTGCAGGTCCTGTCAAGCAGAAATCTTGCAAAGTTTCCAGGAGGGAAAATACTAAATTTTATAGGCTACTTCAAACAATCACAAGTAAATGGCTAGCTATTATTAGTTGCCTTTTCTTTTATGATACATGTGCTGCCTGCTTGCTGCCTCCATTTGAAGCTCTATCTGTGCTGGTAAGTACTCACTGACTGTCTAACTTTAAACAGTTATAACTTCTTCCCACAGCATAACAGTTTATTTATATTGCTATAGTGAAATTGAGGAGTAAAAAATGTTTTGTTTAATGCTAGTTTTGTGTCATTATCAGTTTTTATAATGCTAGTAAAATTGTATAGAAAATTTCATGTACTGACACAGAGTAAACCAGGTCATTTAGTTTTTGTCTAAGATGGCTGCTATGTCCTTCTTCTCCAGTCTTCAGCACTTGCGATTGGTTGCCTGACATGGCCTGATCAATGTTATGTTCCATTGGTGTGAGCATCCGTCACTCAAATACAAAGCAGTGTCTGATTGGCTTAGCCTTAAAGAGGGTGTTTTTTATTGTGATTATTCAACACTTTCGTGCTGACATCATTTTGCAACACTATCGTATATATTCAACACTATTATTCGACACTTTCATGCATTCAACACTATTTTGTGACACTACTATTTGACACTGTTGTGCTGACGACATAATTTTGTGAGACACCGTCATGCATTCGACACTACTTTGCAAAAATGTTGCAAAAAATCTGTTTTTAACAAATATAGTGTGTATAGTGAAAACTTTCGTTAAAAAAAATGTTCTGCCATATTTTCAGATATTGTGCCATGTTATAACTCAGCTTCTATTGTATGACATCTAAAAGCATTGCATTTTGTCTTCACTAGTGTTGCACTGTGAGAAGGATTATGTGTGCAATGTTTTGTTAGCACTGCTCTCTATTCACGTAATATGACAGATGTACAGTGTGTATGACTGTGCAATGTTATTAAATAATTATTGCTCACCACTAAATATTTTTTTTTCTCTATTTCTTATACAGGTGTCTGATACTCGCAAAACATTTTCCCACACTAGAGTGAATCTGTAGAGAAGAAAGACACCTTCTAAGCAGAGACACAGTTCTATGCAGAGAAGAAACAGGTATCATAGTAGTACACTGTTGCTTAAGAGTGGTAGGAAAACCACACATGCTACATCAAGATGTAAACTGAATTATCATTCTGTTCAAGGAGTGATTTCACAGGTTGCATGCTCCACAGAAATTGTACATACTTGCTCGACTGCAAGCCAAATAGGCACAGCTCAGCAACAGTTGTGGAAATCTTCCAGACAGAAGAATAATGTTGCAAAGGCAAGCATAAAGAAACATACTAATCAACAGCGTAAAGGTATGGCTGATGATGCTCACCTGAGAAAGCAAAGGTATTTCCAATCACTAGCTTGTAAAGCTAAGTTAGATAGACTTATTGCAGCTGTGATGAGATGTGAGTGCAAAAAACTAAAGACTAATCTGTCTTTGATGAAATTGCATCTCAGACATAGTACATTTGTCAACAGATCCATATTCATTCTTCATTGCCTGTGGTGTAAAATGGCACATGTACTTGAACAATTCAGAAAAGTTGTGTACAACATTAAGATGAGGCTGCAACGCTATCCTGTCTTGAACCAACACAACTTCTGTGACATTTTCACAGGTAACTGGCTACACACACAGCACTCAGAGGCATATTTCTGGGAGGAGTCATATTACTCACAGATAAAGGACAGCGAGTTCTGTATTGATGAGCCCGGTAAACTGTGTAATGTGCTGACTGTATGTGATGACATTACAGCTGAGTCAGATGATGAGTCTGAGTCAACTGTTCAGCCTAGTAAGCGTCACTGTCTGGCATGGACATGTGATGTGACTTGCGACCGCAGGCAATCATCATTTGATAAAGCTGAGCACTTTATCAATCTGTTTGTTGTTACTGATCATGAGGAAAGACACAAATTGTTTGAGACTATAGACCTTTGTGAGATCCATCCACATACTGGACTTATGGGTCATTCACTAGCATGCCTAGATAGTGTTGTTTGTGACAGTGTATTTCACCACATGTGGATGCTGGCAGTGAATCAATCAGGGATGCAGAACTTTGTGTATAGGATCTATGAGGTGAGATGAATTGTTGTGCAGTATACTCATCTTAATGAGTTGCTGCAGTCTGGTGACATGCATGGTGCCATGACATTTCTTAAATAGCTGCAATGTGACAGCAATGTCACAGATACTGTGATTGATCAGTAATCAATTGCTGATGGAAATTCTGTCTCTGTCTTAGAAACAGATATTCTGAAGCAGTCTGGGAAATACACTGCCAAATCTGAGTTGGCAAAGACAGAGAAATTTGACTCTGTATATGTGTCATGTGATCAGCTCTGTTACCAGAAACAAATGGTCACAGTTAATCTGGAAACCTTGTCACCGTACAATGACATATAGTTTCGACTCTCAGCATTTCTGCTGTTAAAGTGTGACTTCCAGTTACAGCTAATCATTGTGATATGCAAGCACTTTTTCTCCAAGGTGAAGAGTAACACTCTGTCACCAAGGTCATTGTTGAACAATATGGAGGCACACGTTATGCCTACTGAGATTGCCACATTGAATATCTTTGAGTGGATTCTTATTCAGATTATGAAACCATTTCAAACTATTCTACATCTGAATAAAAAAACACAGAACATTCCTCAAAAAGAACTAATTAGATCTCTTAAGGGTTCTGTTATGTATCTTCCACTTCCTTTGCAGGAAAATGTGGAGGCAATCTCCAGTGAGAACAGTTTGGTGATTCTTGTCAATGGTGTTCCAACGAAGTCAAAGGTCATCTGGCAGGTTGTTGTCAATGTAGATAAGGTGAAGCTTGCTCTTACTTGAAGAGCAACAATCCCTTTTATGTAGACCTTGACATTGATCGCATGAGTAGCATGTCTGCTGAACATGATGTGTTGGATACCACAAAACCAATGATTAAGAAGGTCAATGTAGAGGCAACTGACAATGTGTATGAACAGTACACAATACATCCACTACATGGCAGAGATCCAGTTGGAGATAACATTGATCTGTATCAAATGAAACAGGTGGAAGGTGCCTTTGTCAGCATTTGGGAGGCAACATTGGAAGCATGTTGTTTTCCTGATTTATTTCCAAAAGGGTCAGGTGGATGCTTGGATGATAGAGAAGTGTGTGTGCAAGGTGCTGAATACCGTACCAGTCACGTGCTCAGTAAGGATGGAAAATTCAGATGCAACATACACTAATTGTTCCATCTCCTCTGAGAGGGTGAGCTTAGCATACTGTCTGCATCAAAGCACATACTATATGGCTCACGACTCCACTTGGTGGAATCACTGCTGTTGAGTTTTCACAGAAGTTAAAGCAAAAGGAAGAAACTGTGCAGGTCAATTAGTCTTCCATACTGTCAAGTCTACATGGCACCAAAGAATACTGGTATCGCAGACACTCTGAGGTGATGACTATGCTGCGTGAGTATGCTGCAGTGACATGGTTCCTCACACTTAGCTGTGCCAAGTACACCTGGGAGGAGGTTATTGAATTATTGAAGTGGTCAAATTGAGATGTAGAGGGCATTTCATCAATATGAGTTACCCAGGGATGAGAATGAAGTGTACATCAATGACTACAAACCCACTCTTCTTCTGATGTGGCTAGCAAACATAGATGTTCAGTTTCTGGATGACAACTTGTTGGCTGTGGTCCGGTACATCACTTTGTGCATCACCAAACATGAACAGACTAGCTTGCAAGATCTTTGGGAAGATATTGCCAGTTCAAGCAAGTCACTGACATCTCAGTTGTGGTCACTGGGATTGAAGACCCTATCACACAGAGAATGTGGTGCTTGAGGCCAGCAATCATTTGATCGGTACACATTTGTACGGCAAATCTGATGCTGTGTGATTTTTCAGTGTTAACTACAAAGAGAAGTGCAAATGTGTACTTATTCCTCATGCTGAGATTGAGAAACTGGATCTCAATAGATCCTCTTCAAAACATATATTGAAGAATAACCTGATCAACATGTACTACCCCCAATAGACACAGTGACATGGATGGTATGAGTCTATTTTAGGTGGCTAAATGGTACTACCAGACAGATGTCTCACCTGATTGCACATATGACATTTAAAAGGTCAGAGGAGTGAATGGCTGTCTCACAAAGAGGCATAAGCTTTGGCTCATTGACCATTGCAAATTACATTTAGGTACATCTGAGATCAGAGAACATTACTACTTTACTATTCTTATTTAAACCCTGGAGGAATGAGTCTGAATTGAAAGGTGACTGTGATACATTTGAGGAACAATTCAGCCACAGTTATGACACATTCAAAACTGAATACTCTGACGTATACATACAGAGACTGGATGCTGAGAAGGAACAGCTTGAAAAGGCACAGAAACAGCTTGAGGAGGACACTTCTGTTCACAGGACAACCTTGATCTGGAAGAAGAAGGTACACTTGGAGAACCTCTGCCTCTGAGTGCCCCAGAAGTAATCATGTTGGAAGTGGAGAGTGCTATGGAACATGGCACACACTGCACTATTGATCCAGCAGAATTGAGAGAGAGACTCAATGAACAACAACATGTGGTGCACTCTACAGTTACTGATGTTGTCTGGCATGGGATACTACATGATCAGAAGAAATGTGACTGTCTTGACCACAAGCCATTATACTGATGTTTATTAGTGGCTCAGCAGGTACAGGTAAGAGCTTCCTTACAGAGGCCATTACGGCTGAAATATGAAAACTGACAGGCTCATCAATGTCTGTTGCTGTTAGTGCTCCCACTGGACTGGCTGCATACAACACTGGTGGAGTTACGCTACACTATCTCTTCATGTTGACAGTGGAGCATGGCAAAGCAGGAGAGTGTCGTAAGCTGTCATTTGAGTTTGCATCTCAGCTTTGTTCTATGTTTACTAAAATTAAGCTACTAATCATTGATGAGATTAGCATGGTCTCTAATTTGATGCTTGCCTGTTTGCACCTATGTCTACAGGAGATTTGGGGCACTGACTATGGAGATGCATTTGGTGGTAAAAGTATTGTTGCATTTGGAGATCTTTTACAACTTGCACCAGTTAATGCGGAACATGTCTTTGCAGCTCTGACTGTCAAGCAGGCTAAGAATATACTAGGCTGCATTGGAGGTTGTAACCTGTAGGAGTTATTTACCTATGTCGAGTTGTGTGAGAACATGCAGCAGAGTGGTGATCTGACTTACAAGGCACTGTTGGATCAAGCTTGTACAGGTTCTTTGTCACCACAACATCTTTCAATGTTACATGGTCAAAGAATCACAATGGGCACTACATCCATACATACAGCATGCAATGTTTTCAGCAATGTGTACTCCAAGGGCACACGGATTGTGTGTCTTATGTCACAACTTGGGAAATGTGCTGAATTCAACAGTATTATGTTGCAGAGAGAGAATCAAGAAATTGTCACGCTGCATGCTGTTGATACAGTTGATGGTATAATTCTAAGTTGGAAGCTGGTGGCAAAGATGACTGAACGACTGTCTGAACTGAAGCTGGCTGTTTCACGTACAGCTGGCCTGGAAGCTGTTCTTACAGTTTGTAAGAATGCTTGTGTCATGCTACAGCATAATCTTGATGTTGAGCATGGCATGGTAAATGGTGCCACGGGTCACATCATCAACTTTGTATACAATGTTCACAAGACATTTATTGAGACACTTGTTGTCCACTTTGACAACATGGAACAGTCCATGCAGATTGATCATACCTGTGTCAAGTTCCAGGTATTTAAGGATATCTATTTCAACAGGAAACTGTTTCCAATATGTGTTGCATATGCTGTTTTCATTCACAAGTCACAGGGCTTGAGTTTGGATTCAGCAATGGTAGACATAGGCACAGACATTTTCAAAGATGACATGAGCACTGTCACACTTTCATGCATTCGCAGTCTTTCTGGGTTGCACATCATAACACTTGCACCACAGAAGATACGTGCTGACAAGAGATGTGTTGTGGAGTAAACAGATTACATACTCTGCATCAGCCACAGATGTCTTTCATTCTACTACCTACGTATGTGGTTGTCTCACATGCCACAGTCACAGCTTCAGCTAGCAACTAGAGAAAATGGGTTGCCTCTACTAAATCAACTGTGCACAGTAACAAGAAGATCAGTATGTCAAATACAGATGCAGAATCAGCTGTTTCTAAGAAGTCACTTGGTATGGCTGTTGTTCCAGTGTTTGATAACAGTACTAGAGTAAACTGCTATGCTAATTCAACTATGCAAGCATTTTTCCACATGACACACTTTGTACAGGCAATATCAGATTCACAAGACACTCCCTTATCAAAGGCATTGAAGGAAGTTGGGAATGTGACTTCTGATCAGTTACACAAGGTACAGTCACTGATACCTCTATGACAGGTGTTAGGTACATATTATGGGTGCAGTACATTTGCTGCTAACATGCAGCAGGACACCACTGAGTTTATCATGGCCATCATAAACAATTTGGATGAAGAGGGGATTCCAATGCGACAGTAATTCACTGTCTCATATGTTACCAGATATGTATGTCTGTCATGTGGTCATTCAGAGCAAGAAACCACTGAGGATATGCTTTGGGTTTCTTTGTTTGTGCCTCACTCTCAAAGTGTCAAGTTCCAGCAGCTGTTTGCCAATGCAGAAAGTGGTCACCTATGTGTTAGGTGTGGAGGGATATGTACTCAGTCTATTTGTCTCAGGAGTTCATCTCAATATCTTATGCTTGTATTGCATAGATTTGACTCTAACTGGCTCAGAGTTGACACACCTATCACAGATTTCACAGTTGGTAGAATTGTATTTAACCAAGCAGTGTTTGACATTCAGGCTGTGCTCTACCACCATGGCCAGTCTGTACATTCTGGACAATACACTTCTTTGTTGCAGTACAGAACTGGTTGGATTGAATGCAACTACTCCACAAGCACTTTTAAGCAGAGGCTACCACGACACTTAAAAAATGCATACATCCTGATATTGAAGAACTATTACGATCTTCATGCATCAGAAGAATAGTCACACAACATGTGACATAACTTGCTGTCCATTTTGTTACAGAGTGACTTCTGCTACATAAATACTATTATTTCTTATGAAAATCTGTGTCCATATTGCACTGATAGTACATCTCATGGTCTACATGCATGTGTTTACTCAATCTGACGTCTAAGATAGTTGCATTAATCAGTGACACAGTGAAAACAGTTGCAGTGGTCTTCAATCAGCTCAAACTGTCTTTACAGTCACTAGAGAAACCACACTTAGAAGATGTCTAAGAAAGACTTTGAGATGGCAAAACAGATATGACTATCTGGTCCTCATGTTCTGTCATTATCTTTTTTTCTGAGTAACTCATATGCAGCCATAACAAATACTGCTTGGCACACTTGCCAACTGTGTGCCTCTACTTAGGCACAATACGTGTCCATGTGCATGGAAAAACTGTGTTTCACATGTCTTTTTAATTGCGTGTACTGTGTCGTGATATTATTTGGATCTTATATACGTAAAAGATATCCTGCATTTGTTTGTGCCACTTCTGTGCTTAACACAGTTGCACATTATTTTCTATTGGATCTGCTGACCTGTACTTAAGAGTATCATACTCTGATATAGGCATCACTCTGTGACATGTTGAGTATTACCAGATGTGGCTTGTCTTTTTTTGTCCCTTTGCAACTTTACTTAATACATCCACATTGTAGTGCAACAGTGTACTGCTATGTCTGTTTTCTTTTCGTACATCTGTGTTGTGTATATTTGTATGATTAGTAATAGATGATTTAGTTAAAGTCAGTACTGTTAGCTTCTCAGCGGTTGTCTTAATTGCTATTTAACTGAATGTATCAAACAATGCTAAATATTTTGTTTTACACTAGTTAATTGACAAGTATTTAACATATTCTTAATATAGTACTTAATATTACATAGATCTTTAGTGCAACTTTTCACATTTCTGGTAAGTTTCACACAGGTACCATTAACAGTAGTAACGAGTGTTGTTGTAAATATTTGTTTATTAACAAGAGGTGCCATTTTCTCAATGATAGATTATTATTTTTTTAATATATGGATCTTCAATTTAATAGGTATGTAAAGCATACAAAAAAAATTCTGGTAATAGCCTGAAGGTTTCAGTGATAATAGTATTGTCAATCATTGTTAATACTATCCTTTGGAGCTGATAATAGCATGTTTCCAAGCATCCGAAAAATAATCCTCCTGTCCCCATGTCTGAAGCGTGCCTCCTGATTGGGCAGTTTTCCTGTGTAGGTGGGCAGAACAGTTGAAAAAAGATGGCATTGGTTGTCTCGCTTAGTGAGAGCGAACTCGGTTGTTGCACTTCTCATTTTAATTTTATTGGTTTCCCTCATAAAATAAAAATATCTGGTGGATCCTGCCATTATGGTCCTAAAGAGCAGGTAGTATTTAAAAAATGTTAAAAAAATGGACGGGGGGAACCATCACAAGCGACTGCATACCTGAATCTACAGCGTAGGACACTGTGGCGGTCGACTAGTAGAAAGTCAGTTCAGTCAAACGGTCGAACACCAATTTGAAACATACGTCACAGCCATATATTTAAAAAAATAGCCAATAGGTTTTTTTGTTTATTACCAAGGAGTATTAGCATCTCAAGATTCTGGACACATTGGAACCTCTCGAGCTTCACTCTCAAGGTTCATGTGTCCAGAACCTCTCGATGCTATTACTCCCTGGTAATAGACACAAACCTATTGGTTATTCTCTATATATTCATAGTATTGTGTGCAAGCATTACTTATGATTAACTTAAAGTTTTTAGTGACATAGATACTCCATTAATTCACTATGAATGTTGATTACAGCTTTGATTATTTGTAATGATGTATATAGTACCTGTTAGCATATGCCATTTAATTTTGGTTTGTGTAAGAAGTAAATTAAATACATGTATACAATTGTGCACTATTGTAAATCAGACACTTGGACTGATAACTGATTTTTATGTTCCTGATAATATTTCTCGATCACTTCAATTGGGGGGTCAGGTGGGAATTTTCCAAATGCATCCATATAGCTATATGTCTTTACATGTATATGTATGTGTGTGTATATATATATATATATATATATATATATATATATATATATATATATATATACTTATATATATGCGTATGTCTTCACATAAATATATTAAAATTAAATGTTTCTAAATAGTTTTAATAAGTATCTTTTTTTCACATACCAGAATGTGTTTCTGCTGCTATTATTTAAACAGTTGGCATCTGGTTTTTCACCCACCCCAGAAACATTCACACTATCAGTCACTCAATGACAATAACATCATCACTGTTTGATACATGTTAAGCAGTGTACAGAGACTATCGTGGCAGCTGTGTTCATGTGGTCTGTGCTACTGCCACAACTTCCTCATCAAGTAGCTGTCATACTGCTTTACATGTATTTTTAACTTTGATGTAATACTATTTTTATATTGTTTTGTGAGACTGATTTTGTGTACCAATTTGACTTTTGAGTCGGCCTTTTTAATCAACTATTTATTTGGCAATAAATCTTATAAAGCTTTATCTAATTGTGTTGTGTCTTTTATTATATATAATGTTACAGTACTGCTATCTATACTGGTCTTGGTATATTACTGCATACAAAGAAAGTACAGGAGGTCAATCTGTGCATATTTTCTACTTAGCAGAGTACAGGTACTATTGGTCCATGCGTTGGACATATTACTGTCCTATTCCATACATGTATGAGTTCATTTTTATGTCTAAGGTGTGTCACATGGACTATTGTCACATAAATAGCGTAATACAAGTTCATCTTATGATACAGCTATCTATGTTTTGGTTAGAGTGTGGTGCACAAAGGGAGCCATGCTCTCACCAACATATACAATGTAGTATGCAGATAATGCTTTCTCAAAAAGACAGGAAATTCATGGCAAAAAACTCTGTTTAATGCATCAGTTAGGGTTGTTCCACAGTGACAAAAGCTAGGAAATTTGGTGTTAGGGTTGAAAACCCTAACTCTGCATTCCCAACCCCCAGCACCACATATACACACACACACACACATATGCACATGCAAGTGGAGGGAGGGCCAAGGCAACACAACCAATTACAGACAACCAGTAGCAGGTGACAGAAATAACATACAACTGTCTAAACATACTACAAGACACATCCATCATCGTGGTCCACCAACTGTAGTATTTGTGCAGTCATGGATGTATGCAATGTTCTGGGCATCTGCACAGGGTAACATTCCAGAACAGGAGTACTCTACATGCAATACCTATAATATACATTGTTTGGTTATACAAGAATAATATCATGAGGCATTAACATAGAAGAAAGCATGGATGAAAAGATGTCTAATATAATGTTGTCATAGGCACATAAATGACAGCATGGTATCCTTTGAGTAACATGCAGTGACCAACGTACGAGTGCTAAAACCAAGATGGGCTTCATTACATAAACACAAGCATGTAGTAAAAATAAAAAGTTCTGGTCACTAATCTATGCACACATGCAGTGCTTAATAGTTTTATGACAGCTCTGCAGTTTTCTCTTCATTATTGTATGCAGAAGTAATATTTGGTTATTATGATGCCACATGCAGAAGCAGTACCACAGAACTAACAGTGGTATGAATGCAGCATGGTGCTTTCAGCCTAGGATAACAGTCATTTTTCTTTTTGATATCTGAAACTATTTGTATGGTCCATGATGATACTGAACATTTTGTGTCCTATGATACCACCTAGCTGCACAAGTGTACAAGATTAGATGACAGTGCAACAGCACACTGTATATAGTAGTATTCTGATACATAATTTGCTACTGTTAGGATAACATTAGGAACCATTTACGCATATGAAAGTTCAGTGTAAATGCTGCCTGATATTATCCATTGATAGGTACAACAGTGGTAGCAAGGTGTCTTTGGCCGCCCCTGCTACCAGAAATATAGGAATTTGTATAGAAACAGAAACACACGTTTACACTGACAAACTGTGAGCAAGGGAAAGAGAGTGAAGTGGTACCATGGAATCCTTTGGGTGACACAGTCCCATATACAGCTGCGCAGCTTCAGATAATAGTGGAGAAGGGCTCTGCAGATAATACTGTACTGATCCATTTCTTTCTTATGCCATGGTAAGATCAGGAGGTATTTAGTCACATGAAACTGTGTTACAATGGTCTCTGATAGGTTGTCTGTGACTGTTTGTGTTGCCTTGGTACTCCCCCACTTGCAAGTGCATATGTGTGTGTGTGTGTGTGTGTGTGTGTGTGTCTGTGTGTGTGTGTGGTGCTGGGATGGGGGTGGGAGAATGCGGAGTTAGGCTTTTCAACCCTCACATTGAATTTCCTCACTTTTGTCGCTGTGTAACAACCCTAACTGATGCATTAAACAGAGTTTTTTGGCCATATATATATACTGTGTATATATTATAGTGGCTTGGTAGTGCCACTATAGTTCAGGTTGAGTACCCTATTTATGGTTAAAGTGTGAAAATTTAAAGCTTAATAACTTTGCCACTGTATGATGGATTTGCCTGAAATTTGGCATGCACAGAGTGGTACCATAGATCTCTGGATCCACCAAGTTTTGTAGTGGTCGGACATACAGTTGCAGAGCTATAAAATTCAATAAAAAGTCATATTTATGCTTTTTTGTGCTTTCTTTGCTCGCCCCTACAGGATGCATGGTTTCCATGACCAGTCCACAAAATACAGGGGACATGCAGCCGGGGTCCCCAATGTGCCTTTCAAAGTTTTCATGAAAAAATATTAAACAGTTCAAAAGTTATTCAAAAAACAAGTTTCCTATTATAGTCAATGGGAGAAGTTAACAAAAACATTGACAGTGTCACAAATGCTGTTTTTAGTGTCGCAAAAGACCCCTGTAGTGTTGCAAATCCACCATTTTGTTTTCAGTTGCTGGTCACAGAAATGCTTGGCATTTAAAATTGGGATCCTCTAGGGACACAATTCTTTTTGTGTTCACCTAGTCGAGCCCTGAAAATGCTAGCTGTGTCTTTTTTGGGGGGTTAAACACCCCAAAAACATGTTTTTAAAATTTTTGTAAACTGTAGTTTTGCACAGTAGTGTTGCACTTGTGACACTTTCATGATTTTTTTTTGCTAAAGTGTCTTGATTTGTGACACTACTTTGCAACACTATACCCAAAAGAATAGCAAATCTTTGCCACCCTGCTGCAAAAGAACAGTTAGGTCTTTTGGGCTGAAATGTAGAGGCAAGACAGCCAAGATACCACAGATGTGCCTTTTGGTATTTTGGCGAAAAAATATTAGAGGAACGAAAAGTTATGGTATTCCAAAGTTGATGGTTTTTCACATAGGCTAACATTACGGTGTTCGCCGCGCCTTTCAGGACCCATATCTCGGAAATGCTTCAAGATACAGACTTTTCGTCCAAAAAATGCTTAGCCCCCCACTAGGGAGGTAAGTATAAAACTAGGCAAGAAATTCATAAATTATATGAAATTTTAATTTCGTTTCTACATCATACGGTTCCTGAAATATAAGCAATTTAGAATTCTAAGTGTTCATTTTCTGCTCCAAGGCCCATTATTATGCATACGTTCTTTGTGTTCACTGTGTTTCTCTATGCAACTTTTTGGGAAAAAAAAGGATGTGTGCTTTTGTCACTGTTACAGTTAGTGTTTCCACTTGCGTTTCCATTACTGTTTGCATTAGCGTTCCTGTCTACACCACCATGTGCGTTACCATTTGTGTTTTCGTTTGTGCTTGCGTTTGTGTTACTGTTAACATTTGCATTTCTATTACTGTTTTTCTTTGTTTCCTTTTGCATCACCGTGTGCATTTCCATTTGCATTTGCATATGCACTTCCGTTTGCGTTTCCTTTTCTGTTTGTTTCCTTTGGCATCATCGTTGCTGTTACCGTGTCTGCATTTCCAATTGCGTTACTGCGACCATGCGCTTTAGAGTTTGCAATTCCATATGCACTTGCATTTGTGTTTCTGTTTTCATTGATGTTTGTGCTTGTGTTTCTATTACAATGTGTGTTATCGTTTATGTTTGTGTCACCATGTGCGTTACCATTTGCGCTTGCATTTGTGTTGCTGTTACTTCACTATTTATAGTGCACATTCTCAAAAAGAAGGGAAATTCATGGCAATAAACTCAGTTTACTGCATCAGTTAGGGTTGTTCCACAGTGACAAAATTGAGGAAATTTGATGTTAGGGTTCCCACCCCCTTACACCCCACCCTCACTCTGCCCCCATTAACAGGCATTAGGGTGTGCATTGGGATCATCAGTCCTAACCCTCACCCCATTCTCCTATACTGCACCACCTCAGCTTGTTTACACATGGGATGGGGTGAGAATTAGGACTGATGACCCCAATGCACACCCCAATGCCTGTTGATGAGGGTGGGGTGCAAGGAGGTGGGAACCCTAACATCGAATTTCCTCACTTTTGTCACTGTGGAACAATCCTAACTGATGCATTAAACAGAGTTGTTTGCAATAAGAGATACATATATATATATATATGTGTGTGTGTGTGTGTGTGTGTCTGTGTGTGTGTGTATGTATGTATACATGTATGTCATTCATTCATTCAGTTATTTATGTATGTATGTAAGTATGAATGAATATACTGTATGTACATATTTGTTTATTTACTTATTTATTACATTTTAACAGGAAAATCATACTGAGATGGTATCAGTGCATTTTCAGATGCATTATGGGGGGGAACAGGAAGAGGATTGAAGAGAACAGATGAAAAGCACCATGTATAAAAATAATTCATAATATGGAAATAAGTATAGGAACATATATGATTACAAAAATGCTTAAAAATATAGCCCCTATGCACGACCCCATGGAGTGACTATGTGCTGCATATCTTGGGTGCATAGCCTCTCCACACCCATTGCACCCCATGCAGAGAGCACAAATGGGGGCGAGCAGATCCAATGCACCCGATTCCTTGGACCCATGGACCAAAATGTGCCAGGGTGAGCAGGGTGCATGCCAGTACTATGCACCATGCACTAAGGTGCATAGTGCTGGCCACTGGGGTGCTGAGGGGGATGCAGGGTATGCTAGGAAGAACCCTACCATGAGCCCTCTATGCACCCCATGCACACATCCAGTCACCACCAAGATGAGGTGGATACCCCACACTACCACCAAGATTACTGTGGCTGGACTCTCTATGGCCACCCAGCACCACCCACCCCAGAACACATCGGTGCGAGGCTCCTGCCAGGCACCCTCCACCCAACACACACAATGCAGGGGCACCAGTCCAAGGATGCTGCCCCCCAAACAGCACTCCCAGCCCACACCCACCACTGGTCCTTTCAGACATTTTTTTTTATTTAGTTGTTTAACCAGGAGTAGTTTTACAGGAGCGACCTGGGAGCACAGGGAAGTTAAGTGACTTGCTCAGGGTCACACAGTATGCAGGTGGAAGCTGTGGGATTCAAACCCCAGTCTGGTCTGCTGGATGTCACCAGATTTGCAGCTCAGAGCCTTAAACCACTGCGCTATACTGCCTCCCTGTATGGACATATGGCAGAGTACTGTGCCCCCTCCAGCACTGCCAACAGACCCCCCATCTCAATCCTGTGCCCATCTCTGGTGCTGCAACATGGGTAGAGCCAGGATTCTTCTGAGAACTGAACCCAAACAGAACCAGAACTATTTGATTTTTGCCCAATTTGAACTGAACTAGAACCCTAAAAATAAAAAAAAAACAGATGAACCCAAACCGATCCTGAACTCAGACCATGTGAGATGAGGAGAACCCACATGGAGGCAGTAGTCTATCCATGCTTTTCTACACTTCTCCAGCTGTGTGAAGTACAGCCTCCAGATTGTGAAATGATTGCTTGATTGAAGTCAGTAACGACTGTCAATATCAAAGCAAAATCCAATGATGATGAGCCACCAACAAGAAGGCCAAAAACTGATGTCAAGGACATGCTGTCCAGTCTAGGTGGTCCTTCTTCAACAGCAACCAGATCATTGTCATCCAGTGAACTAAAACATATTTAGAATATGACAGTTATACTGACAACTGCCTTGAATTCTAGAATAAGATGGGAATACACCTGTTCCCAAAACTAGCAAAGCTTGCACAGAAGAACCTATGCTTGCCAGAAAGCACCAGTAGCAGTGAGAGAGTGTTCTCATTCTGCAACCAAGTTCTAGATTACCGATGATCTCACCTATCAGTTAACACACTTGCTTGTTCAGTATTTGTTAAATTCTTAAACATTTATACTTTACAATTAAACTTGTACTTGCCTGTTTTTAGTTTCTTTTACTCAAAGTAATGTTGATTTGAATAAAGTTAACAATGTGAAATCACTTGTCTTGTCTCCATGTTTTGTGTGTATATATATATATATATATAAATATATATATATATATATATATATATATATGATTTGGCAATATAAAGTGAATTTTAGTAACATTTAACTTGATCCAGAACCAGAACCGAACCAGAGATAGAAAATAAACCAAAAGCATAGAACCAAATAGAAAATAAACCAAAAGCATAGAACCAAACTGAACCAGAAGCCAAACATGTAATTTTTAAGCAGAACTGAACTGAACCAGAACCCCACACTGTAGAACCAGAACCGAACTAGAACACCAAAAATCTGGAGAACCCTGGCTCTAATCACAGGAGGGCCAGTGGCTTTGCCCTTCTCTCACCTCCACAGCCACTGGCCAATGGTATTTCATAGGGTGCACTGCCAACATGCAACCCACCGTGTAGGGGATCCACTCAGTGATCCAGTCCGGGTATCCAACTGGATGTCTGGCCAGGTCAGCGATTCCACCCCAGCCACCCTGCGGTGGCCTGTGTGCTTGGAGAGTGGGGCCTCAGACAGGTGGCCAGTGGTCATGAATGCCGCCAGTGCACACCTGTCCACAGGTGCAGAGCTCTGTGGGTCAGATACTCACTTCTGGTGCATAATTCCTGTCCATTGGTGCATAGGCACCATAATTGCCACACTTTAAGTTACCATACAGTGAAATGCAGAACAAGCAAAAGAACATCAAACAGTGAGCAACAAAACAATAATATGAGGAGAAGAGAGACTGATAAATTGATGGAGATGGCAAGTGCTAGGGTAAGTGTGTGGTGGGAGGAAGGTGATAGAAGTCCACAGTACAATCAGAAGTAACTGTAGGCGTGTATACAGAAATCAAAGAGGAGAGATTTCAGAATGTGAAAGGAAGATAGATAGATAGACAGACAGACATTTATTACATTTATTTTTCAACAGGATTTAACTTTTAGGACTACTGTACATAGCCCTGTTTTATAAAGTTTTCCTGTTACTCAAAAATGGTTTCAAACACTATTTTTATTATTACACATACATACAATATGTACAAAGTTAAAGATTTAAAAATTCCTAGAAGTATTACATGACACAGACCATCATATCAAATACAAGTAACAAACATACTTCTATCTTACAGTTCATTAATCAATAAGGGTATTTGAAAATATTGGCATCCCACAAAAGCACTAGACTGTGACACATTAATAAGCAGAAAGTCATCCACTAGACACTTATTTTTTTAAATCACTGAGGTCATAGACAATTATCCTTATTTGTTCTAAACAAGACCCCTTATAGTTTTAAGCAAATCAAGTGCATATCTCCTTCAGTACAGTATCAATACTGGTTTTAAAAATCTTATGGGTTCTGGCATGCCTAACTTCTGGTTTCAATTCATTCCAGGTTTTTGGTAAATAATATTGTTTGTGCATTTTACAATAAGAATTTTTCACAAAGAGGACCACTAAACATCTATTTATTTAGTTCTCCCAAATTATGGGAAGAGCAGACTGAATTGAAGGTGGGAAAGAACCCAGAGTTTAGGGAAACAGAATGAGAAGACAGATTTACCAGCAGTAGATGTCATTGGTGGGAGAGCAACAGAGCAAAAGCAAACTTTGTGAAGGCTGTAAGAGGCAGAAGGGGTGAAAGAGCTGAGATTAAGGTAACAATAATCATAATAATCTTTATTTATTTTACGCCTTTCAGTTATCAAGGCACATTACAAAACAAAAACAACAGATAAAAACATATGTGCAGTAGGACCTGAATACTAATATTAATCACGCCAAGTAGGTCTTCGGTGCCTGTTTAAACTCCCACACAGTCACACACTCCCACAGCCATCAGGGTAGAAAATTCCAAAGAATTGGTGCCAAGTGCATAAATGCACGGGCCCCTGAAGATTTCAAAGCTACCCTAGGAATCTCTAGCAACTCCTCATTGGCTGAACAGAGCAGTCGCTCCAGGCAGTAAGAGGACAGAAGCTCTTTCAGTTAGTCAGGGCCAAGTCCATGTAGGGCTTTATATGTCAGTAATCTGACCTTAAAGGTGATCCACCACTGAACTGGCAGCCAGTGCAATTCATGCAGCACTGGTGTGATATGGGATCTCCGAGAAGTCCCCATCAACAACTGGGCTGCAGTGTTCTGCACCAGCTGCAAGTGAAAGCCCAAAGTACAGGGAGTTGCAGTAATCAAGGAATAATGTCACAAAGGTGTGGATCAGCATGGGAAGGTCACCAGATGGAACAAGGTGTTTGATTCTAGCGATGTTCCTTAGATGGTAAAAGGATAACTTAATGATAGTGGACACCTGAGATTGAAGCGTTAGCTTGTCATCAATCATCACCCCAGGGTCCTGCAACAGTTCAGAGGTTAGGAACTGGGTGCCACCCCAGAAAAAGTCCCAAGGGCAGACCGGCCCCCGACGCACCTATCTGGTGACCAGGATCCACAACCATCACCTCTGTCTTCCCTGAGTTCAAATTCAGCTAGCTGGAATTCATCCAATCCTGGATTTCAATGAGACAATTATTACATACCAAGAGTGCTCTATCCTGGTCAGGTGCAAAAGACAGGTAGAGTTGGGTATCATCAGCATAGCAGTGAAACCTCAGCCGATACCATCTTACAATGTCTCCAAGGGGCAGCATATACACTGCAAACAACATGGGGTACAGCACAGAGCCCTGAAGAACTCCACAAGACAGAGGGAAAAAAATCATAAGAATAAATCCCCGACACAACCCTTGGAGTTCTACCAGTGAGGAAAGACCTAAACCATCTCAAAACTGAGCCAGTCAGGCCACAGATAAGCCTCAGGCACTCAAGCAGCACCCCATGATCCACGGTGTCAAAGGCTGAAGAGATACTGAGGAACACCAAGATGGAGTTATTTTTTTTCCATCTCTCACCATCAGGCGATCATTGAGCACCCGAACCAGTGCAGTCTCGGTACTATGTCTGTTATGAAAACCGGATTGGAAAAACTCGTAAATGTTATGGATAGTCAAATGGTTCTCCAGCTGTAAAGCCACTACCTTCTCAATTACCTTCCCCAAAAAATGGAGATTAGAGATAGGTCTGTAGTTTGACAGGCAGTCTGGGTCCAGAGAAGCTTTCTTCAGGAGGGATGTTACCACAGTCTCCTTCAGGGAGCTAGGAAACTCACCCGACTCAAGGGAGCACCAGACTATCTGCACCAGGACCAGGCCAATGATGTCATAACAACCCAAAATCAGGGTAGTTGGGCTTGGATCTAGACTACAGCATGTAGGGTGCATACCCTGGTCAATCCGCATAACATCCACGATCTCCGGCCGGTCGAAGGTACTCCAAGAGAAGTGAGGGACAGTGGCCGGGCACCGATCACCAACACCCCCCATAGAGTGTGTCAATGGAACTCCACCCTGATGTCGGCCACCTTATCAGAAAAGAACCAAGTAAGCTCATCACACTTTAATTGTTAAAAAGCTCTTCTCACCTGCAAACATGCTTGGTTGCACAGTCTGTCCACAGTTTGAAAGAAATTAGCCAGTTGTTTTTGAGCATCAGCAATTGCCCTGGACAGGAACTCTGCCTTCTTATGAGTGATTGCTGACAGGTAGAGTTGGTAGTGCTCAAGCAGTCTAAGATGGTCGGCCTCCAGGGCAGAATTCCTTCAACAATGCTCTAACCTTCATCCTAGTTGCTGCAGCTCACTCAAGCTCCTATCAAACTACGGGGACTGAGGGCAGAGGGAGAGAGAATGAACACGGACAGGAGCGATGGAATCCAGAGCTGTGGCATTGGCCTTGTTATAGGCCAGGACCAGAGCTTCAGGATTCCCGCTTGCCACAGGAAAATCCTTCAGGACTTAAGTCCCATAAAGGGCAGTACCTGACCATTTCCGTAGGGGCAGACCCACACGAGGAGGCACAAAAACTGAATCTCACTGTGTAGTGGTCGTACCATCCAACAGGTTCCACCCTCACATCAAAGGCTTCGATCCCCAGGAGGAAAACCATGTCAAGGGAGTGACTGTATTTATGAGTAGCAGAGATAACAATCTGTGTAAGGCCCAGTGATGTCATCAGCTGGAGGAAATGTTGTCCAAATTGCAAGAGTTCATCATTGACCCAGGCATTAAAGTCACCCAGGACCATCAACCTGGGTGACTCAAATGCCATATCAATCACGAAGTCCGCTACTTCCTGAAGGAATAGTTTCTCATCCCCGGGTGGATGGTAGATGAGGGCTATCCTACAGCATACACCTGCTACAGCAGTACACTCGAAAGACCTGACATTCTCAACCGGTACATTGGTGAGGTCCAATTCAGTCTTGGAACAGACTGCCATCCCCTCCCGCCCCTGTGGTCCAATCTCGGGCGGTGTATCACCAAATACCCAGCTGGAATCACAGCCTCAAGTATGGGGACAACATTTTTGTCCAACCAGGTTTCAGTGATGCAAGCCAGATCTTTTGTCCCAAAAAGATCTGCTATAATTGCAGTCTTGTTCTTAACTGTTCCGTCATTGTGCAACACCGCTCAAGTTGGACGGATCTCATGGACCGCCCTGCCCACCTGCCCACCTATAGTGATGGTGCCCTTGGGTATGGAGACTAAGCATGGTGGACTATGATTCAGGATCCATTTCAACCCAGGGCATCTTCTGGACTTAACTACCCCGATGTGATTACCCCACTCATCCATCATCCACTGTTCATTCCCCCGGCCCCACCCCGACCCCATGAACAATACCCAGCAAAGCTATGAGTGAAGGTAGTTAAACCAAAATTCAGAGTTAAAGAAGGCATAGTGGGTAAGGCGCCAGGCATCAAGACATGAATCCAGGCCAAGTGGCCCGGGAATAAGTGTCATGTTATTGTTATTCCAAATGACCAATGTGATGAACTATTAAAGCCTCAAGCACTTAAACAGTGCAAAATGAAATAACAGCATTGATGAACTATTGTAAATGAACTAACTCTCTGGTAAAATGGTATGGATATGAATTGCCACTCTGTGTGCACTGAGTAATTACTTTGTAGAAGTTATGGCAGTCACTGTCTCAGGGAAGTGTTTTTTTTTTTCAATTTATTATACTTTATTGAACGTATATAGAAAATACAGTAATCATCATACAAAATGATCCATAAGCACCAGTCACATTGTATGAAAGCCAATGACAATGTAGACAGTAAACAAACGCTGGCAAAAAGCACTGATGACATTATCCCCTGACAAACAATACCCATCACCCCAAGACATGCCCATCAAACCTCCCCACCCCCTCCCACAACCACAGCACAAAAGTGGAAGCACCAAGAAAGAAAACAAAAAGAATGACAAAAAAGGGACACAAAAGTGCTAAGTGGGCTGTGAAGTGGAGAAAGGCCAATAAAGGACTCCATCACCTCATGAATCCTTCCTGATGAAAATGTCAATGAGAAATATGTTTTTCCAATTCAAGGGTTTGGAGTATTTCTGAGTGCCATTCTCTTAAAGAGGGAACAGAGTCATCTAACCAGTATCTAACTATTATTAATTTAGCCACACTAGCAATTAAGGATATGAAGCCCTTACAACAATCTATTACATCCTCCGAGAAATGTCCCACTAAACAGACCTGTGGCGTAAAAAGGGAATCCAGGCCTAAAAGAGGGTCTAATGAATGATGAATAGATAGCCAAAATAGGATGACCTGAGGACAGTGCCGCAATATATGTTTTAATGTACCTTCAAAACATCCACAACGAATACAGGATGGGGAAGAAGCTTCTCCCATCCAATATAATCTAGAGAGTGTGAAGTACAGATTATGAAGGATATGATATTGCAGAAATCAGAGATGATCCATCTTAACATGTGTATATAGATGCCGCCAAACCCACTGCCAACCTTTCTGCCCAAGATTGAGAGCTAGCTCCTGTTGCCAGTAATAGCAAACTCCTTTAAGGCTTCTCGGGTCCTGTTGCTGAAGCAACTTGTAGAGTATAGAGACAGGATGGTGCTGTGGTGCAGTGTCCACCAAAGTTTGCACTAAGGGGTTAGTAACTCCTCTCCAAGGAGAGGAACCCAAGAATTAGGATATGGCTTTGATCAGCTGTAGGTGTTTAAATGGATGATATGCAGGAATGCAAAAGTGATCCCAAATCTCTCTAGCTGAAGCAAGTCTGCCATCTTTAACAAAGAGCCACCAGGGCTCATTGGAGGGGTAAGCAACAATTCGGAGGTGTGGGACGGTTCACTATCTTAAAATGCTGCTTTACAATAAGCGTTTGGAAAAGATCTTTGCTGGGATCTAGGCCGAAATACAAGTACAACTGGCAAAGGGACTGTCTCAGGGAAGTGTATGAAAGTATGGCTGCTATACCATATCATTTTGAAAGCGGATTTCTGGTGAGTCCAGACATTTTTTACTCCTACACACAAGAGTTACTCTGGGCCATGCTCACACCTATCAGGTCATATGCAGGATCGGCTGTCAAGTTATACAGTAGAGCTCATTGTCATGTTTCTTTATTGACTAGTCATGTTGTTACACCAATTTTATGATGCTCTGAATGATGACTAGACATATTGATTGGAAACATAGCAATTTAGTAATTAGCAGTGATGGCTCTGCCTAGTCTTTCCGGTGTGTGTCTTGAGGTGATGATTGATATGACTAGACATAAATTTACATGCCACTGTGCGTCACTGTACATGTAATTTATTTACATAGTCTCTGAATATATTTTATTTCATAGTTATGCACAATGGAAGCCAGCACCATCAGTAGTGATATTATAAATTATGGTGCAACATAAGTCAATATAGTTCTTATTAGTTCTGTGTCACCCATTGCATAGCAAGTGATATCAGCATGTGGCATGGCTTGATATGGCTACTGATGGCATTGGCTACAACTGTATCCACTGTCTTTCTGAATAACTTGTCATGTGAGTGAAACCAAACACAGGAAGAAACAATAACAGGCAGACAGGATGAACCATGATTTTTTTTGTCAGTAAACATGTATGGTTTTAGCTTGTTATATGTTTTTTATTTATTTGATTTATTTCATTCATTCATTCATTCATTTGGACAGCACTTTTGAACTTAACCAGGTCATTTACAAAGGTTGCACTTCAAACAACATAACATCAGTTTACATCTAATTACAAGTGAACAGTGATTACAGTGATTCAGCTACAGACAACAGGGACACAAGTTGTATAAAAGGATACAATATGTATGTAGGTTATCTTTTAATAGAACATTAATTAAAAAAAAAGGTAATGTGACTAGGACCAGGAGAATTTGTTTTTGAATGGCAGAAAGGTGATTAGTATAGCTGCTCTTATATGCCCCGCAAGATAGGTTAGCTTGGTCCTGCATGCTTAACATATATGTCTGTAGCCAAAAAAGATCTGTAGGGATTGGTATGGAGAATGTCATTCAAAGAACATTTTTAGTAGTTTGTTATATACATTGTTCAAACAAAGGATTGTGCTGTTTTCTGTTGACAAAATTGGTGTAGTATCTTTCCTGAAATGCAGGTGTAATCTGCTTGATTAATAGATGGACAGATGTACAGACACACTGATGAGATTATTTTAGGCTTTATTCCTCTGTTCATTGTCTATGATGAAGTGAAAACCAGCAAGGTGTGCTGTAGAATAGAAACAATCACAAAATATACATCAAATTTGTACTGTTTTCTGTCTGTGCTGTCAACAGCTATAGCTGTTCTGCTACTGAAGCAGTGGCTCACCTTGATGGTGGGTTCTGTAATAAGATTTTTTTTTACTATGAGTGCACACTTACATTTATTTAGATGGTGACAAGTCAAGGTGTGGAGAAGAGAGTCTCTGCCAGTTGCTGTTCCTTTTTTTTTGGGGGGGGGAGGAGCACATGAAGTTGGAGGGTGGATATGCGCTGCAGCAGATGGGTAGGAGGGTGGTGTCTAGTGTTTTCCTGATTGCTAGGGAGGATGTTGGAAATGGGCTTACAAGCAGGTGGGAGGAAGGGTTTTTCTTGCCAGGCTGGGGGGTGGCTGGTGGTGTGTGGGTGCTGCCAGTGGGGGGAAGGGGTTATGTTATATTCAAACTAGGCAGGGCTGGGCAGGCAGGAGGAGGGAGGTATCAGGTGCTTCAACAGGGTGCGGAAGGGAAACAAAGTGAACAAGTGGCCACTTCACTGAGTCATCACTATGTAAAGTATTATGTGAAGTGGCACTCTGCAGGTTAAGTGCTTCTTCGTGTAGTTGTTGTCAGGTGAAATTGGCACTTTGCTGCATGAAGTGCTATGTGAAGGGTCTTGAAAAGTACTTTAGCAGCACTTTGCATAGAGAAGTTAATTTACTTTGCATGCACCAAGCCTGGAGCTCAGCCATCTGGGCAAAGGGTTGCATATGGGGAACCTACAGTATCACCAAGGCCACTGGTAAGTAGGTAGCAGGCAGGGGTCATGAAGCACTGGTTTTTGGATTGCTGCTGGAGAGGTTCAAATTCGTACCACCTCTCACTAAAGCCCTAGAGAGAATCATGTTGGAACAACTCATGAAATACCTGAACAAATATAATCTACTCTGCCCCCAGAAGCATGGGTACCAAAAGTCACACAGCACTGTCACTGCACTCACTGACTTTACCACCCACATTTATGATGCCCTTGACTCTGGAAAGACAGTGGGGTCTATTTTTATACTTTTAACAAAACCATTCAACATTGTCAATCACCAGCTCCTGCTTGACAACCTTTTGACTATAGGCCTATTCCCTCGACTCAGTTTCCTGGTTCACTAGCTACCTCGCACATAGGAATCAGTGTGTTAGAATAAAGGAGAATCCTCTGAACCATGATATGTAACCCTGGAGGTTCCCCAAGGATAAATTTTCAGGTGCCTACTTTTCAGCCTGTTTATCAACTCACTCCCTAGTGCTGGTCCTGCAAAAATGTTGCTATGCAGATGATGCAGTGATCCCTGTTTTTGGGAATCATCTGCCTGAAATAACTACTGCTCTTCAAGACAGTTTTTCCAAACACAAGTCCTGGTTCTCGCTTAACAGACTCCTCTTAAACTACAAAAAAAAAACACCTATGCACTTCACTTTTCGCTCTCTAAAAAGAATACTGATCCTCTGGACCTCAATAGTCATGAAGGTGAAGCCATTGCAGTGTCAGTCACTCAGCAGGTAGCACACTCACCTCTGAGGATGGGAGATCAGAAGGCCATGGGTTATATCCCCACACCAGGCACTTGGGTTATATCCCAGTACCGACACTGTACAGGAGCATGAGGGGGGTGCTGCATTCCTGTGGTGCCATCTTTTGGATGAGATGTTAAGCCAAGGTCCCATCTGCCTGTTTTGGTGGTAGTTCAGTTGGATGTAAAAGATCCCATGGCACTTCTCGAAAAGAGTAGGGGAATTTTATTGAAAGACTGGGTTTCATTACAAAACAAACATAATTTGATACATAGCCTTCACAATATAACAAAAGAAAAAACATAAATAAAAGAAAAAGTTTTACCAAATCACCTAATTTACACATCCCTCTTGTAAACATATTACATGACATAATTTCAATCACATATTCCCCATCCTTCACAATGGACCCACAAATGCTTTGCTTTTTCAGATAGTTACCACATCATATCCAACTTCACAGTTTTGCCCACTAAATTCCTGATATTTAGTAGAAACTCTGAATAAGATACATCCCTCTGCTGCATTACCCACATGCACCTGGCCTGCCAGATAAAGTATTTTATGACAGCCAAAATTACATACACAGTGTCAAAATGATATTTTCCAAGTACCCCACCTTTTGGGCCATAAATTAACTTCTGATAATTTAAATCTGCAAATAATGGTTCTGTCCATGCCTCTGCAAGGTATGACCAAAATGGTCTTATGTAAGTGCAATCTAAAAACAAAAGTTGAGATTCCATAGTTTGCCATCCTTGGACAATCTCTTTCTGCAAGCTGCTTGTGCTTGTTGTTGCCTTTCACCCCCAACCTCCCAAAGTTGCATTGCCAAATGCAGTCCCACACAAAAGGAGGAAGTCTGGGATTACTTGGTTGTTAAAGTACCATCCTTTTCTGGGTAACAGGACATCCTGGAAACTCCATCTCTGTCCTAAACTCAGATCCCAATATGAATCCATATACTTTTTTCCTGTCCAGTGTTAGGAGGTGAGTAGCAGTAATACCCCATTTTATTAACATCTTGACACTTTCTATTCCATATTGAGGGAGAGGCGCCTGTCTACCCATCCCCCTAAGGTTCCTATTTTCCCATGTTGATCTACAAGTATCCAACCATGCTTTTACCAGATGTTTCTATGACTATTCCCCAGGTCTCATAGCAAGACTCACATTAAATGACAAAAAAACCACTAAAATAGAATGCTATTAGGTGAATCATCACCACCCCTCCTTCGCTTATAGGGTGGCTGGTGTAGTCCCTCTTCACTGGGTTGAGCCTGGACCCCCAAAATGCCCGAAAGAACACACTGTATAGTGCTGTTATTATATCAGATGGAGGAGGGTATATATAGCATAGCTGAAAAAATATGAGTACCACTAATGTTTTAACTACTATAATACTACCATCTTCTTTTTAGACAACTGCTAACCCTTCCAACTGTTTACCAACCCAGTGGCCCTACCCATACACCTTTCCCAGTTTAAAACAGCTATATTCCCTGGACCGAACTCTATCCCTAACACTGAGATCAGTTGGTTTGACACATTTATCCCACATATATGTCCCAGAGGGGGCAATTGTGTGATACCCAAGCTATCTCCCTTACTTTGATCTAAATTAATCCTAGATTCTGAAACCTCTGAGTATTACTGGAGTACTGCACTCAAAGTTTCTGTGGAGCTAGTCAGGGATACTGCTATAATCAAATCATCTGCATAAGCCAGTACCTTGACCAGAGGGGAATCTGGGATAGGCACTATTACTCTTATTTCTTGATTTTTCAGCAATATTCGTATTAAAATATCAATCCCAAATATATAGAGCAGGGGGTTAAACTGGCATCCCTGACTGACACCTCTCATCACCCTTATCTTTTTCCCATACCACCCATTCACATTATGGAAAATAGTAACCCCCTCATACATATGTTGGATCCATGTTATAAAACCTCTAGGTACTCCAAAGGCAGCTAGCACTTTAAACAGGAACCTATGCAATACTCTGTCAAATGCCTTTTCCTGGTCCACACTTAGGATGTCCCCTTGAGTTTGATTTACCTCTCCTCTAAAAAACAACTCTCTTAGTATAATAAGGTTATCCTGCTGTTTCCTACCTGGTATTGCACAGGCCTGAGGGGGGCTTATGAAGTATTGAGCAACTCTCATCAGTCTGTCCTGCAGAATCTTACTCAAGATTTTCAAATCTGTATTCAACAGACTTAGTGGGCACCAATTCCCTATCACATGTCTAGGCCCTTTTTGATGCAGTAGCACCAAAATTGCTTCCTGCATTGATGGAGCATAGCTGGCAGACGTTAATACATAATTGTATAAGATTTCCAAAGCAGGGGCTAATTCTCTACAAAATGTTTTATAGAAACCTGCTCTTAGACCATCCAAACCAGGGGCTGAGTGTGATGCCAACTGTGCTATGGCAGCCAATACCTCCTCTGGGGATACTTCTTTAATTAAATCATTTGCATCTAAATCCATGTCCTGTGGTAACCCGAAGGAGGCCAGTAATCTTGAAGGACCATGATCCTGTATAGGGGCCCCAAACAATCCTACCACGTACTCCTCTACTATCTCCAAAATCTCCTGTGGAGTGTGAGACCACTGTCCTGATGTAGATAATAGTTTTGATATAAAACTATGCCCCACTCTCTTGCTACATTCTTTAAGTGGGTCTAATGAACCATGTTTTACCTGCACCCCAAATCTTAGTTCCTGATTCAAGGACTTTGCCCAATTGTATTGCATCTCAGTCATTTGTTTCTTTATATTATAAATTACCGCACTGTAGTCATACCTAGACTGTTCAGCTTGGGAAATTAAATGTTGCAAGTAATGCCTAAGACTTAAATACTGCATATACTCCTTGTTGGCAATGTATGAGGCTCTATATTTAAACTGTTTCTGACAGTTTTTTTTTTGTGTCCTCCCACTACTCAGCTATGTTGTCATATACCTCTGCCACCGAGAAGTGGGCTGTCCAATCCCGTGCCCACATCTTTTTCATTTTAGGGTCCTCCAGAAGTGCTTCATTAAGCTTCCACTTGATTTCTTACAGTGAGGGGCCTTAGCCCAAGAAACCTGAACTCGAACTGCCACATGATCTGAAAATTCATTCAGGTGTGTGGAAGCAGTCCTGACTTCCAACACCTGGGATGCAAAGATAAAATCTATACTGGTTTTCAGAGAACCCCCAAAATAAGTAAAACCCCCAGCTAGGTTCTTCTTTCTGTATGTATCAACCAGTCAGGCTGTGTTCACAATTTGCTGCAATGCTGTAGAGTCGCAAAATAACATAGAAGTCTGGAGGCCTCTATCTGATATAGATAGGCCCCTAGAAAAATCACAAGTCTCAATGTGTGGAGCTATGGCTGAACTTCCCTAAAAAGGGCCACTCTCTGGGCCTTTGCCTGAGGTGCATATATTGCTATTAAGCAAAACCGCTCTGAAAGGTATGAAATGTCTAAGAGAAGGGCTCTCCCCAGATGGATAACAACCAATCTGGAGATTTTGAGGAGGTGGTTAGCAAACAAGATGCCTATCCCATCACATGTGTAAGTCCTGGAAGACCAAAAGGATGCCCCTGCTGTCCTGGCCATAGAGGCAGATTGAAGTTCATGATGTGTTTTCAGGTGGGTGTCCTGTATACATACAATGTTGCTATAGAATCATAGACTTTGATGGCAGATAAGAACCACTTGGCCCACCCAGTCTACCCATTTCCCTTCCTGTTGGATAAGCTGCCGATTCTAGTTAACCAACAGCCTACTTCCTGCAAACCCCACTACAATTGCCTTGTGTCTGTCCCATGCATGTTTAAATTCCCCCACAGTTTTAGACCCAACAACCTCCCCAGGAAAGCAGTTCCATGCATCCACCACTCTCTCCAAGAAAAAAGAAATTCTTCACATTACCTCTGAGCTGTCCCCCCTCTATCTTTAAATTGTGCCCCCTTGATCTTACACATCTCTTTTTCTGAAAGATGCTACTCTCCTGGACTTTGTTGATTCCCTTGAGGTACTTAAAAGTTTCTTTCATGACCCCCTGTCCCTCCTTTCATCAAGGGTATATATATATATATATTAAGCTCTCTCAGTCTCTCTTCATATGGTTTCTGATGCAGACCTTGCACCATTTTAGTTGCCCTCCTCTGGACTGCTTCCATCCTGTCTATGTTCTTGCATAGATGGGGTCTCCAAAACTGCACACAGTATTCCAGATGGGGTCTCGCCAACTGACTGTACAGTGGGATAACCACTTCCCTTTTTCTACCTGTGATGCCCCTTCCTATGCATCCCAGCATCCCCCAGCTCTCCTTACTGACTTCTCACATTGCTTACCCACCTTTAGGTTATCTGATATGACTACCCCCAAGTCCCTTTCCATTTTTGTTGTTGTTAGTACCTCCACTGCTATTATGTACTCTTCCACTGGGTTGTTGTTTCCCATGCACATTACTTTGCACTTCTTTGCGTTGAATCTAAGTTGCCATATGTCTGACCATTCCTCCAGCTTTGCCAAGTCCCTTCTCATCCTTTCTACCCCCCTTGTGTATCAACTCTGTTACAGATCATTTTGTCATCTGCAAAGAGGCATACCTTTCCTTCCAGACTCCTCTGCAATGTCACCTATAAAGATGTTAAAGAGGACTGGACCCAGTACTGAGCCCTGAGGTACTCCACTAGTAACCCCCCTTTCTTCAGAATGCATTCCATTCACTATTACTTTCTGTGTCCTGTTGTGCAGCCAGTTTGCTACTCAGGCTACCACCCTGGGACGAACTCCCAGGCTGGCTAACTTAACTATTAGTCATTTGTGCTGGACTCTGTCAAATGCCTTGCTAAAGTCTAGGTAGGCCATGTCCATAGCCCCTCTCTGGTCTATTACTTTGGTCAGCCAGTCAAAGAAATCAATTAGATTCATCTGACATGACCTTCCTGCTGTAAATCCATGCTGCTTTGGGTCCTGTGCCCCGCTGGCCTCTAGGTACTCAACAATTCTTTCTTTCAAAAGTGATTCCATCATTTTCCCTACCACTGAGGTCAAACTTACAGGTCTGTAGTTTCCTGCTTCTGCCTTGCTCCCACTTTTGTGAAGGGGAATCACATCTGCCCTCCTCCAGTCCTTAGGTACCACCCCATCCTCCCATGATTTGTTAAAAAGTGTGGTCAGTGGTGTCACTATGTCCTCCCTTAGTTCTTTTAGGATTCTGGGGTGAATCTCGTCGGGCCCCATTGCTTTGTCCACCTTGAGTTTTAGGAGTTCTTTCAGGACTCTTTCTTCTGTAAATGGAGTGGTGTCAACCCCCTACCCAGAGTGCTTCTATTCTCTGGTTTAGTTAACTCCTCCTCATCTTCTTTTGTGAATACTGAGCAAAAGTATTCATTCAGTATCTCTGCCTTTTCACTGTCTCCCTCTGCCCACCTCCCCTCTCCTTTATTAATCTTCACTATTCCTCCCTTAACCTTTCTATGCCCCCTAAGGTACCTATAAAATGTTTTATCCCCCTTCTTAACTGAGCTGGCTATTTTTCCTTGGTGTGGGCCTTTGCTATTCTGACTGCCTTCCCACTTCTTTCTGCTTTAATTGATACAGTTCCTGTTGTGCTCCTTCTGTGATTCCTTATACTTTTGAATGCAGCCTTTTTCTCCTTAACCTTCCCTGACACCTCTTTGAAAACCATAGTGTTTTTTTTTACTCCGCTTTGTTTTCTTTATTTGTTTCACACAAAGGCTTGTTGCCTCTATGATAGCAGTTTGATTTTTCTCCATTGTTCTTCCACCCCTCCTTTTTGGCCATTTGCTAGTGCATTCCTCAGGTATTCACCCATTTTGCCAAAGTCAGCCCTTTTAAAGTCCAGTTTCCTTGTTCTTGTATGGCTTGTCTCCATGGTTGTGCTTATTGTGAAGCACACTGTGCAGTGGTCACTTGTTCCCAGATGTCTACTGACTTCTAAATTTGTGATCCTCTCTCCATTTGAGAGTACCAGGTCTAGTATTGCTCCCTCCCAAGTGGGTTCCAACACTAGCTGTCTAAAGCCTGCCCCCTTCAGGGTATCAAGAATGACCCTGCTCTTGGATGTGGCTGCAGTACATGTCATCCAGTTAACATCTGGCATATTCAGGTCCCCCATCAACAGTATCTCCCCTTTTTCAGCCATTTTGAGAATGTCCTCTATCATTTTGTTGTCCATTTCCTCCCCTTGAGATGGGGTCTGTATACAACCCCTGTGTGGACTGTGATGCCATTCCATGTCTCCAAGGTGATCCAGAGTGCCTCTTGTCTTCCCCCTTTACTTTTTAGTTCTGTAGCTTTGATCCCTTCCATTATGTATAGAGCTACTCCACCTCCTCTTTTACCCTCCCTGTCCCTTCCGTAGACTGTGTACCCCAGTATGTTGACATCCCAGTCATGGTTCTCCATGTATCATGTTTCTGTGACTGCCACAATATCCAATTGTTCATCTTCCATCAGGGCTACTAGCTCAGGAAACTTGTTTCCCAGACTATGGGCATTGGTATTCATTGCCCTCCATTTAATTTTAGCTTTATCCTTTTTTCCCCCAACCCTGCTCTTATTGCCCTTGTCTATTTTTCCATTTACCTCTGTCCTGCCCTGTGTTGAGCTCTGTACCTCAATGTTTACCTTACTACCAGCCATGTTTTGTGGGGGGAGGCTTGAAATTTCCTGCTTCTTATCAGCACCTCCCCCCTCTTGGCTAGTTATAAGCTTGCCAAGGAAGCATTTAAACCTGTCACTTAGGAGCTTGGTTCCCTTCATAGACAGATGCAGTCCATTGTGCCAGTACAGACCTTCATCTCTCCAGGTGTACCCCCTGTCCCAAATGAAGCCAAAGCCCTGTGCTCTGCACCAGTTTTGCAACCATTCATTAAACTGCATGGTGTGCAGTACCCTAGCTTCACCCCTGCCATGGACTGGCAGCACCTCTGAGAAGGTACCTGTGCTTGCTACCTGTCTGAGGCCCTTCCCCAACTCCACAAATTCATCCTGCACTGCACTGATTCCATGACTAGCTAGGTCATTTCTCCCAAGGTGGACAATGATATCTAGTTCCCTCTCCTGTGATGCTGCTTCTGCAATCCTGAGGATTCACTTCTTGTCCTTCCAAGCCATGGCACCAGGCAGGTACCTTACTTTCCTCTCCTCTCCCTTCCCCAATTCTACCCCCTAACAATTGAATCCCCCATCAGAAGCTTTTTCCTTCCCCTGTGGTGTCCTTTGCCACCTTTTTGTGGGTCTCCCTTGTGGATGTCCTCAGCATTCTTCTTGGTCTCCAGTGAGGGTGCCATCATAGAGGAACCTTGCTCTGCCAGACTGGTGTATGATTTGTGTAGAGGTACAGCTAGGGGGCTTTGCCTCTGTTCCACCACCTGCACCCTCCCAGAACCCACTGTGGTCCAACTGCTCATCATACTTGGCAATCTCTGAGGCAGTGGTTGTGGCAGTGGTGCTCTGTGGATGGGGGAGGCCTCCTTAGTCCTTGCCAGTTCGGCCTGGAGGTGGGTAATCTCCTCCTGCAGAGCTGACAGTTGCTTGCAAATAGGACAGCAATGCAGTTTCCAGAATGTCTCCCAGAAAACTGCTGCCCCACAGCCAGTGCATTGCACCACTCCCCACATGAGCCTCTCCCTTAAAATATACAATAATATATATATATATATATATATATATATATATATATATATATATATATATATATATATTTTGATGGTGTGTACTTACCCTTATGCACTGTGATGGGTTATTAAGAATATCACAGTTCTGCCCCAAGACCTATTGATGAAGTGATTTTAGAACTTTGACTATAAAGGATATGCCACGCCTGGGGGGATGGGGTGGGTAATGGGGGTGGGTAGTCCACAACCACAGGTGACTGTTAGAAAAAATCAAATACACCACTGCTCCACCATCCTGGTGAGTACTGCCCTTTATAGTAATTTAACTAACCTCCAGTAACTTATTTAAAAATAGTTTAACAATCACAAAATCCTACGCACCAGTAAATTATTTAAAAATAGTTTCTGTCTCAAAATCCTAGTAGTCAATACAGCTATCCCCAAGAGACAACCTAAATGCAGCATTCAAACCCTTGTGAAGTTACTTCCAAGATAAGCAGAGTTTGCAAGCTCCTTTTTTAACTCCACAGTCACCTATAATTTATTTTAAAATAGTTTAACTGCTAGAAAATCCTAGTAGACAATCTAGCTACCTCCAGGGGTCTACCCAACTGTAGTATTTAAATCCTTCTGAAGTTACTTACAAGACAGAGTTTTCAAGCCCCTTCTTGGTTAAACACTAAATAAATATATAAATAAAAAGCAATTACCAAAGTTAGTTAGTTTCACCTCCCACAGAATTGAGCAAAAATTCACTTTGTTGCAGATATCAAGTGCAATATAAAAGTTCCCACACAGCTTACAGCTGAATAAAGAAGTAATGTCTTTCCAGGTCAAAAAGATGTGCTTTGTTTCTCTAAATATTGCAGCCACCAGTAGTTTATAGTAATCTGATCAAGTCTCCATCCAGGGCAATTGGTTGACAATGGTTATGATGCAACCTTTCCTGATCCAATACAACACTTTGTGGTCTGAAAATGAGGGAAAAAATTTCCTGCACCTAAGGCTGTCTGTGTTTCAATTCACACTGCAGGTTTTGCTATGACAACTCCTTAATCACAGTAACTTATTTAAAAATAGTTTAACTATCACAAAATCCTATGCGCCAGTAAATTATTTAAAAATAGTTTCTGTCCCAAAATCCTACTAGTCAATCCAGATACCCCCAAGGGACAACCTAAATGCAGTATTCAAACCCTTGTGAAGTTACTTCCAAGATAAGCAGAGTTTGCAAGCTCCTTTTTCAACTCCTCAGTCACCTGTAATTTATTTAAAAATAGTTTAACTGTCAGAAAATCCTAGTAGACAATCTCGCTACCTCCAGGGGTCTACCCAAATGCAGTATTTAAATCCATCTGAAATTAATCACAAGATAAACAGAGTTTTCAAGCCTCTTCTTGGTTAAACACTAAATAAATATGTAAATAAAAAGCAATTACCAAAGGTAGCTAGTTTCACCTCCCACATAATTGAGCAAAAGTGCACGTTGTTACAGATATCAATTGCAGATATCAATTGTAATATAGAATTTCCCACACAGCTCACAGCTGAATAAAGAAGTAGTGTCCTTCCAGGTCAAGAAGAAGTGCTATGAAGGTACTGTAGTGATACTAGAGCACTTATACATTTCCTGTAATTTTTAATGCTGTTAACATTAAGGGTAGCTATGGTCAATGCCATAATGCCAAAGAGAAAGGGAAGGGGGAAACCATGTAGGGTCAGATTAAAAAGTCTTGGACAGTCTACACTGTCTTGTCCTTTTAGCTATGGAATCCCCCTCCCCCCTCAGAATCAGTGACAGAAGCCACCGAGGAGCTATCTGTTCCTTCCCCCTCAGATTCCCCATCTTTGCCTTCTGAACTCAGCATAGCATATTTGTTCACTACCTGAGCTGGGGCAGACATCTTGATCTGACTAGATGTCTTTGAAACCTGAGATACTGATTTCCCCTGCCTATTCCATTTCTTTTATGAAATAGCTCTAAAGGGTTCGTCCTTGTCTCCTGAGGAGAGGGGGGCATTTCAGATCCTACCTCCACCATCCATTTGTCATTCCTCATGGTCCCACTCTCTCTTTTGTTACTATCTAGAGGCAGTCTGACCTCTGAAGGACTCTCTTGGTTAGCTATTCTCTTTGCCAGCTGGTGTTGGGCCATGTTGATCAAACCCTCATGAGAGGGGCTGTCATCCCTGTTGTGGGATGCCCACAGAAGCTTCCCATAAGCATGCCCTGTTTTTTTCACACAAGTTACACCAAAATATGTCCAAACAATTTGCAGCAGAATGAATCACAGGCTGAGCTAAGATGGGCCCTTGACCCACACTTAAAACAGGACCTTGGTTGGCCACTATAAAATACTGACCACCTGTCTTTACCTAAAAAAAAAAGGAGCTGGGGAGGTGGAAAGGGTCTGAGTTTGTAGAAAATAGTTTCACCCTAATCCTCCACCTCCCATTCCATATCTGCTCACTATCCAAATTTGGGATTGGCTTGCCTAAAATCTCACACCTCTATCTCAGCCAAAAGAAAATGTCCTCTATATTTATGCCTTCATTCTTAAAGAATACTGTGACCAGTTTTACTAGAGATTTAGTTAAGGGAACTGCCAAGAGGGGAATCCAGGTTGGATTGTTTTTTAGCGACTGATACTGGGTCCAGAATCTATCCAAACCAGATATGTTTTTGAAGCTGATATCCTAGTTACAACCCCCAACCCAATCAATGCAAATATTTCTGAAGAAAAACATTTCATTGAGGTCTTTAGAAGGTTCCTAGCTATATGGGGGTTCTCTAGGCCACCCTTCTACAATAGCCTAACTGCATTCCATCAGGGAGCCGGCTCCCCTTTGTTTGTGAACAGATCTGATAATTTGAACATGGGCTCTAAAGATGGCCTGTCCTCAGGCCCATGTAACAAATCATTACTGGGACCTATCCATAAAGGTACCTCCACATTCTGCCCAGGGCCAGAAGGAACACTCTTAGAAACAGATTCTCACCTTTACTCATTATCTACTATGCCCCCATTAGACAAATTCAATGAGTCTGCTTTATTAGACATTAAATCTGACACATTGGAGTTCTTAGCCTGTTCTTTGTTGGTGGCCACTGCAGTAGGAAGTGATGCCAGCATTTTGCGGTATGATGGATCCTCCAAGTCAGGAATCCAAGTCCCTTCCTGGCCTTGTGTCCATCCTGCATTTTCGAGTACCTGCGCAATAGTCCAGTCTCTTTAACAATCACTTGATACTCTGGGTACTGTACACAGATTTTCCCTGTACTCAAGAGCTCTTGAGCCCCAATCCTTTGCTTTTCATCTGCGTTTAAAAGAATAAGTTTCCTCCGTTGGTATAGATTTCACTTGTGATGTCTCACAAATGCGAGACTGTCTACCCACTCCTAATCTTGTTTTGCTTTGTCTTACTATCTCAGTCATGGTTGTTTTCAGATGCAGTGGCTTTTGGCACACAAGTCCAGCCATGTTTTTGCTGCCAGCCCCTGTCCCTTGTTTACTCGGTCTTGCTTTCCCTTTAAGGGGTGTTGCAACATTCTCTCCTGGTTTGGGCTGTGGGTCAGAGCAGATGTACTTGTCATCACTAAAACAGTATGTTTTGACAGGTCCTGGATCTCTTTTTCAAGCTCAAGAGCTCTCTGTTCAATTTTTTCTTTTTCGCAATGCAATTGCCTTACTTTATCCTCCCAGTGCATTTTCTGGGCCTCCAGCTCCTTGCCATCATTTGTCTCCATTGCACCTCACTCTGCCATTTCCTCTGTGCTGGATGCTAGCTCTACATCATCCCAATCTGAACCAGATTCCTCATTAATAAACTCTACTGCTAAAAGTTCCAAATCAATTGCCTCCTGAGATGATATTATGGGGAAGAGGCCTTCTTCCCTGCTGTCTCGTCTCCATCCCCTCTCAGTTCTCCTCAACACTGGCCATTCTGGATGAGATGGCCAAGGGTTCCCCCTATCAAAAGAGTAGGGGAATTTTCCTGGTGCCATGGCCAAATTTCCCTCCATTCACTAAAAAATACCATCAACAGCTTAATCTGGTTCAAGGTAGGCTGACTTTCATCTGTATCCCACTCCCTCGGGTCGTGCCTGAAAATAGGCAGAATTTGTCTAGTGCAGTTACCCAGGCAACAAAAACTAACTAAATAAATAAATAAAGTCTCTACTTTCAAATATCTTGGTATCCATCTAGATGACATCATCAAATCTGCCAATATCAGACTTGGGACCCAATACCAACACAGAATAGCCATGACCCCAGAGGGACTGAACCTGTCCACTTGGGGCTCTATACTGACAATTATTGACTATGGCCTAATTATTTATGGAGCTGCCACTGAAACCATGGTAAAGCATGTAAAACTATGCCTCAACAAGGTTTGCCAACTAGTGCAAGGTGCAGACCACCTTACTCACACATGCCGTCTTTATTCCTTCACTGGCTGGATCCCTCTACACCACAGTATCAAACATGTTTAATTGGCAAAAAAGCACTTCTAGGGCTAACACCTGAAACTACAACAGCCCTATTCTAACATCACCAAACCTCCAAAACCACTAGAAGTTTGGCTAAGGGCATGTTACGTGTCCCTTTTAAAAAGAACCACATTTGCCCAACAGTCACTCTCGTATCATGACCCTCTTTGGACAAACGACCTGCCCCATACTACCTTACAATGTGAAAAAATAGGCCCCTTTAAAACAGACCTCCACCCCATCTGGCTGAATCCAACCATTGTGATTGCTACTCTTAAAGATTAGCTTTTCCTCTCTAACGCCTTGCTTTCTCTATCTTCCTATCTCCTCTCTTCCTCCCTCTAACTCCTTTGATCCCTTCTTTCCCCCAGACTAAATCTTCACTGGCTGTCTCCACTGCTTTTACCCATCCCCCCTTATCCCCTGCCTTCTTCCCCCTTTTCTCTCTCCAACGCCACCCTTGCTGACAATGCCATGCTGGCTGCTACCTGCTCCCCCCCACCTACTCCTGTCTTACCTTTCTCTCCCTTCACTGACAAAGCCATTACTGGCTACTACTCTCCTCACTTACTGCACTTAGTTATGGGATTACTAGATAGTTGCCACGTATTGAATTTTGTCCACTCGCTTTTTAATTTTGATTACCTGCTTTTTCTTTTATTCAATTTCTCTTTATAGTAAATTGTCTCAGCATTCTGCTGATAGAACCTTTTCCACTCTGTATTATTATTGCTGCCTACCTTGTCAAAATTGCCTTGTAGTTTGTTATCTGTATTGTACTGTTTGTGTTCTAATGACTTGGTTCTTTTGTGAAAGAGACTTCTTGGTTCAAAGGTTGTAACTCTGAAACAGAAATAAAAAAAATAAAATAAAATGGGATGTGAGGTGAAGGGGGCTTGCCAAACTAAACAGTAGGTACATGCAGCAGAAGCACCATAGGAATGTGAACCTGAGGGATTGGTGATCAGCAGAGTTCAGCGGAGGTGGGCCAGTGTCTGGAGAGTTGCACTGCTTAAAGTTGCTGCAAGGAGGCAGAGAAGAAAGAAGATGGAGGAGAAGAGGAAAATGAGTCCTCACAGACCATGTATGGATGACTTACCTCTAAGCAAGCAAGCTGAGCTAGTGAGCTCCATCCACTCTCCACTCTCCACTCCAGTCCTGTAAGCAGCGACAGGTAGGAAGATTGGGGATTATAAATTTACTAGATATGGCTTGCTTACTTACACTTAGTTAGAGAGAACTATGGACAGTAAAAATGGAAATAATTGCTCAGAGAAATGGGCATTGCAACAGAGCAAAAGTCAACTCCCAAAAAATAAATAGCTTGGCACTCTGCCCCCTCCACCTTATAACGTCTGCATGCTGACTCACAGTTCATGTGCAAAATGCTTTTATTCAGGTGGCAAACAAGCAGACCAAACAAAATCTCTTGTGTTTGGCCTACTTGTTTGCTGAGACACTTGAATAAAAAGCTCTTTGTGCATGAACAGTGAGTTGTGAGCCAATGTGAAGACTTCTGTGTGTTGGAGAGGACAGAGTGCAGAAAAGTGGGAGGAAATCCAAAGTGGCAGCAGCAGAATCAACAGGTACACAGTCACCATAGATGCAGACTGACCAAGCAAAATGGAACAGAAAGCAGGCTATCGAGGCACCACATGAGAAAGACAGGGGATCACAAACCAAGTTGTTGTACTGATTCAGTGGCAGAGGTCAAAACCTTTGGTACATCATTAGAAAAAGCAGCAAGAACAACAAAAAATAGAAAAAAAAAACAAGTGAACCAATAAAGGAACAGTGCAGAGACTAAATCAAAATAGAGGGCCCAGTTCTTGGAACAACACTAGTTGCAATGCTCTAGGGATGCGGCAAACCCCAGGTGTGCCAGGAACCTTGTGCCAGATTCTGAAAAAATCAGGATCCCAGCACCAAACCGCCCACACTTTGCCGCAGGTGTGCAACAGCACCACATCATTTGTGCAGCTGCAAGAAATGCTGCAGGGATCTGGGTCCCACCACCAACACAACACAAAGACAGCTCTCATTGGTGGTGGGGGGGCATCTGCTTGCCATGAGAGGGTCAGGGGCAGAAGGAGCATGGGGGCATAGGGTGAGTTGGAGAGACAGCGGGGAGGTAAGGGATTGCTTTAGCACCCAGACGGGTGCATATGCCTCTGTATGATATATACAGAGGCATCTGCATCCCACCAGGTGCCAAAGTAATCTTTTACTTCCCCACTGTCTCCCAATCTCACCCTATGCCCCCATGCCCCATCTGCCCTTTGACCCCATATGTAGCTCTGCCCCCCAAGCCGCCACAGTGTCACAGACTGACATATGGGCTTAGACTACTTCCTGGCTGGTCTAAGGTGAGCACCTTGCTACAGTCACAGTGGGGCTTTTAGAATCCTCAATAAGGGAATGTTGCAGCCCTGCCGTGGCACAAGCCCTCTTGATACCTGGTGTACTTTGACATAGGTTGAAAGGTGGTGCAATGCTCATTCACGGTCGTGGCTTTCCATTCTGACACAGACCGCATTTCTGAATTGGGTTTGCCACATTTTATGATATAAGGTGCACACTGCTGCATTGCTGTTTGACACAAGCGCCTTGTGTCAGTCTATCTGCTTTTGGAATTGGGCCCAAAGAGACAAATTGGTGACAACACAGATAGAGTAATAAATGCAGCAGCACAGATGAGTCAGGAAAAACAGAGCAGAGACAACTAATGAAAAAGTAGAAGCAGCACATAGAGAAGCGAAGGGGGGGCACACACAGAAAACAGAAGCTCTGAGGCAAATGGGAGAGCAGCACAGACAGATGAAAATGTTGAGCACATGCAATTTGTATTTGTGGCATCTGCTGTGGCCTGGACATGTCAAGTTGGTGTTGATGGGGGGGGATGTGACACAGGTGTGAAAGTGGGGTCTGACCCAGGAATAGATAACATCCACCCTCCTTCACACACACCTCTACAAATCACACACACACAAACCTCTGCCTCAAATACATACTCACACACAAGGACTCCATCACAGCACCACCCACAGGAAGGCCTGCTTTGTCCCCACAGGTGCCACTGCAGGACAAAACAACTGTTGCAGCTTTAAGGGTCAGGCTCTGGCTGTTGTGGAGAGCTGGCTCCAACACTGGAATGGTTAACATCAACATAATCAATGTACACATGTATGTTGTGCAACCAGCCTTCCTCTCATGCAGTCATACTGCAACCCACCTTCATTCCCTCACACATGTGAACAGTACCATCCACCAGCAGACCTGCTGCCAGTTCCAACTGGAGTCACAACTGGGAAGATAGGACTTTGAGTGCAAGTAGAGATTTCTGGACCAGGATGACTACAATAGTTTCCACTACCCTGTCTGACAGACCATGACATGAGAGTTGGGTCAGATACAGGAAAGGAAACACACACACACACAGACACACACACACATACACACACACACACACACACACACACACACATACACACACACACACTCAGAGCATTCTGGCACCAACCACTCACCCATCCACCCACAGAACCCCAATTGGCATACATACTGACAGTCCCTGCAGGAGCCTCCAGCAGAAAGGAAGGGCTCTAAATGCAAGCAGCAACAGCATAGCCAGGTCAACTGCAGTATTTTTCATCATCAGGCCCAGTATGTAGGAGCAAGTAATGGAACTACAGGAATAAATACCAAAGGCCATGTGCTCGTATGTGTGTGTGTATGTGCTGGATGGAGCTGTTGGAGCAGACTGCTCTATTTTTGGGAGCCAGCAAATGCTCTGCCCCCGAACACATTCGCAGTCAATCCCTTGGCTGGAAGGATGGAATAGTGAAACCCTTTAAACTCCCTGGCCAGCACTCCACACAAAAGACTGCTGGCCACACAGTGCATGCCATCTGAACTAGTGAAGGGGTCAAGAGGGGACTCACCAAGCCATCAACTACCCCTTCCCCCACCTATCTCTGAAAGGAGCTGCAGAACTAGACCACTCCATTTTTGGGATCCAGAAAAAGCCCTGCCCCTGAACACATTTGCAGCCAGTCCTACAGCTGCAAGGGCAGAACAGTGAAGCTCTTTAAACTCCGGGGCCAAGATATTCAAACTGCGCCAGGCTTTGGCACAAGCCTGGGAGCTGTTCAACTGGCTGCACAGGGGCGTGGACTGGGCGATATTCAACGGAGCTACTCCATGGCTCAGCAGTGTTGAATATTGCACCCTGGCCACCTGCAGTGTGCATGGCACAGTGGCACTGAGCCCGTGCCAGTGGCCAGAGTGAAGCATGAGGATGCACTAATGAAAGTTCCATTGTGCCAGGTGCAGCAACCTCGATATTCAAAAGCTGACATTTAAATGGGGCTATAATGTATGCAAGCTGCACATGGGGCCATTTGCATGTCATTATGGCCTCATTTGCATGCAGGTGCACTGATCCCCGATGACTTGCACCCGGCGCCCTGCCAGGCAGCAGCCGTCAGGGACCAATGCCCCCTGCAGTGCAGCAGTGTGCCCCACAACCCGATCACGGGCTTCAGTAAAAGGAGATTAATCCTATATCCCCAGTGGTCCAGTGGACCGCTGCCTGCCTGATCATGGGCTAAGTTAAAAAAGTAACCTATATCCCTGGTGGTCCAGTGGACCTGTCTGCCCAATCGCAGGCTGAAGTAAAAATAAAAGAAAACCATTATCCCTGGTGGTCTAGTGGACCTGTCTGATCAATTGTGGGCTGAAGTAAAAATAAAAGAAACCTATTATCCCTGGTGATCCAGTGGACCCCCCCTCCCCGCCTGCCCACTGATCCCCACCACCCTGCTCCCCCGGTCAGCGGCAGGCAGCAGCACCCCGCCTGCCTGCCTGCCACCAACTGAGCCACCAGATATCAGGGCTGTACACCCATTGGTCCACAGCATGACAATGGGCGGCAGTCGATAATAGACATATCCAGATATGTGAATAGATCCATTCACATATCTAGAATGTGTAGTAGGGTATGGGCTGCATGCCCATTGGCTCACGCTATGGGCCAATGGGCATACAGCCCTACTGATGGTGTCAGTCGGCAGGCAGCGGGTTGGCAGGCAGGTGGGGTGCTGCTGCCTGTCGCTAACTAGGATTGAGCAGGATGGTGGGGATCAGTGGTCGGGTGGGGTGGGGGATCCACTGAACCACCAGGGTTAATAGCTTTCTTTTATTTTTGCTTCAGCCCGTGATCGGGCGGACAGGTCCACTGGACCACCAGGGATATAGGTTACTTTTTTAACTTAGCCCATGATCAGGCAAGCAGCAGTCCACTGGACCACCAGGGATTTAGGATTAATCCTTTTTTTACTGATGCCCCCAATTGGGCATGGTGGGGTGCCACCACGGAGGTGCAGTCAGAGCTCAGGTGGCCACCCACAGGTGGCAGATGCTGTGTTGTGTCCTGCAATGTGGCAGCTCTGCTGTGGGTGGCCATCCGTTGTTCCTTTTTTTTTTGGATCAACTTTGTGCTGGCACAGGTAGGAGTTGCGCATGCATTGCTCCGCACATCCCGGGCTGAATATCAGGCTGTGCAGAGTATGCATGGGCACGCCCCCCCTACCTGTACCTGCATACGTTACTGATACGCTCCGGTGCATCGGGATTTGTGCCAGGTGCAATTCCCATTTGAATATCGTGCCAAGCGCATCAGTGGGTTGTGCATGGTGCAACACTGTTGCACCATGCACAATCCTTTTGAATATCTGGGCCCTGGTCTATTGTTCCATACAAGGAAGTGCTGGCCATGCAGTGAATGCCATCTGCACTAGTGAATGGGTCAAGAAGGGGCTCTGCAAGTCACCACTACAACCCCCCCCCCCACTAATCACTGAGAAGAGTTGTGGGACTGGACCACTTCATTTTAGGGAGGCAACAAAAGCCCTGCTCCCTGGACACATCATCATCCAATCCATCACAAGCCCCCTAAACACCTGCTGTATAAATCAAATAAGACATGGGCTGACTTAAGATATCATTTTTATTTTCACTTGAGGATATTGGTCTTTGCCACTCATGAGATATCAAAAGACCAATACCCTGTCATGAAGTAAAAAATAATATCTCATGTCAGCCCATGTTATAGCCCATATACAGATATATATGTACTGTATATGTTGCAAAAATGTTGTTAATGCATTAGTTCAAGTTGCCGCAACAAAAGTAGGGCACACTCACCCATTTCATTGTAAAAAAGCTGTGTGTCAACAGTATAGGAAAATGGGGTGAGTGTTAGGGTTGGTGACCCTAATGTCACCCCTTCCCCACAACACCTCCTGGTCTCCACAGCGGTGGGGTGTTAGGGTAAAACCCTAATGCCTCATGTCCTTACTTCTTTTGCGGCAACCCTAACTAATGTATTAAAGTTTTTGCAACTAATGTCCTTACTTTTTGAGGTACTATAATAGCATCCCCCTGAAAGGGATCACAAAGAGGGAGTTTTAATTTTTAAAACTGCTACTTTTTTTAAATAACTTCACAAAACCAAAGGCATGGGTGGACAGAGGATGTCCCCATAAGCAAAACCCATGCCTCGGTTTTCACAAACTCTGACACCGGACAAAAGTTCTAACATTTTGTTTTCTCCCCTCGCTAAGCGAGAAAACTAAATGGCTGTTGAAGAACACAGATTTTTCTCTCGAAAAGGGATTTTGTGAGATTTCTGAAATCCTTTTCACAATCACTGTTCATGAGCAGCTCACGACTGGAATCCTTGATTGAAACTGTGCAGCTAATTAAAATACTGAACTGTGCATGCTGAGAACCCAACTTTTATAAATTTAATAACTTTCAAATGGAATAATATATTGTCACCAAACTAATGCTGAATAGTTCCATAGAAAATCCTCTTTCTACCCTGAAAATTTTAGACCAAAATTGCAAATGCTGTGGGTGCAGCGCAATGTAGAACAAATTATCCTGACATTTGCCAAAAAAGGCGACAAATTCGTTTTTTGGCATGTCACTGCATGAAAACTGCAATTCCAAATTTCTTGCACATTCATTGAATGGTTGCAATGTTATTAACATGAAACATTTTGGGTTTAACATTAAACTGCCTACTCAACCCTAACTACAGAGGTGCGACCACACCGCTATAATATATATATATTTATATTTAGTTTTTGTTGACCGGGTAAGTGCACTAGACAAATCCTGCCTATTTTCAGGCACATCCCAGGGGAGGGGGATACAGATGAATGCCAACTGACCTTGAACCAGATTAAGCTGTTTGTGGTATTTTTAGTGAATGAGGGAAATTTGGCCAGGACACCGGGGAAATCCCCCTACTCGTCAGAGGGGGAACCTCTGTCCAAGATGGCAGACGTCCCTGTGACTGCTGTGGAGGAAGCTATGGAGGTGGGAGTTTTGGTCTCGGCTCCCACCTTGGCCCTTGTGGAGAGTGACAATGCTGTTATACTGAATGCACATCAGAATTGTGACGCTACTGTGCCTGTCCTGCAGACAGGGCCTGACCCTACATTGTTTGACGAAGTAATGGAACCTTGTATTCTATCTACCGATGCTGTCTCAGAGGATTTCTCCACACCTTCTCCTGACATGTCTAGTAATGTAAGGAAGGCGTTACGTGAACGCCTGGCCAAAGCAGAACGTAGTTTTCTGCTTACCAAGAAACAAATCTGCCAAGAACTTTGTTCTCTCAAGGATCCTCCTTTTTCTGCTGAGTTTCATCGACCTGTTACTCCCCCCACCATATTGCCTGTGAAATTAGCTGACCAGACTACGGAGACTCACCAGTCAGCTGTTGTTGTTGCGTGTTTGGAGTCCCTGGATTCACTTTTTCTGGAAGCTGCTCCCTTGGATTCCCATTCGTCAGAGGTGGAGGGTGGTCATGAGGTGGAGCCTGCTGCCTCGTCTCCTTTGCAGCCACCGCCTCAAGTCTTGGTTTCTCCCATGGGGCTCCCCTGGTCTGTGGACTCAGCTCTGCGAGGGGCTGGCTGGGTGCAAGAACCGGTTGCAGGACATTGGATTTCCGGTCCGTCGCCAATGCAGTCCCTCAGTCCTGCTGATTTCCCTGAGCTGCAGGGTTTAACTGACAAATCTACAGTCTCTCCTTACCCCTTATGCTTACCGGATGAATTGGCCTTGACTCAACACCCAACCATGATGAACCTAGTGGGACCTGACTTCCGGGCTTCTTCCCTTGCTACGTCTCCTGGGGCTGCAGGTACTGTATTGAATCAATCTACCTCAACTAACACAGTATCTCGTAAGGCAGAGCCTAGTCACTCATTCTCCTCATTATTTAAGTTCCCAATTCAGGCTGCTATGAGACACAATGCAGTATGTCTGGTCTATAAGGGAGGGTTACCCGAGCTCCCTGATCGTGTCTATGTTGCTTGGACACTTCTAAAAGACTCCTTGAAGTTTTTTTCTCATGAAATTTATGCGATGATTCACATTTCTGGTGAATTATCTTTTGATGTTAGTTTTCAAACAGCCCGTGGTTTGGAACATTTTTGGACGAAATATTCTACTTTAAAGAACACTGCTCTTTGGACTCCGTTCTGGGCAATCCCTCTTTCAAAGTCTGCCTTTAAGACTATTACTGTGTTGTTTTGGAATGAGAGTGTTGAAGTAGCTGATGTTTTTTGTTGGTTGAGACAATGATGTACTGTTCAGGGTCAGGCAGAGGCAATCGTGGACACAGAAAATATTTGGACAGGGGACTGGAAAATTAAGGTTTTATTACACACAAATGAGTCAGGTACAGTACACCTATCTAATTCTTTCTTTATAGGCCGGGATAAAGGGGTCTTATTTTACCCAGGTCAGCCTAAAGCTTGTTACCAGTGTGGTGATCCTGCACATCTTAGTAATGTGTGTGACAAATTGAAGTGTAATACGTGTGGTGAACTGGGTCATGTGGGAGCACATTGTGTCAATGAGTGTAAATGTAACCTATGCGACGAACTGGGACACACATTCCAGAATTGTCACTGGGCAGCCCACAATCAGGAATCTCATGATGGTGGGGTTGATCTACGTTTTATTATCACACAAGCACAGAAGGCTCATATATGCGCCACTTCTGCAACCCCGCCCTTGGTGGTTTTTCAGTCGAGAACCGGTCCCTGTGTCTGTTACAGCTCCAGGTACTGAGGGGCCGATGGTCTCCCTTCCTGAGAGTAATCTGGTTCAGCCCTCAGCTATGTTGGCCCAGCCTGTTTTGTCACTTTCTGACCCTATTGCAGGTCCTAGCACTATGCCTCCCCCCCCCTCAGGTATTAGCCAGAGCAGGCTGTCGCAGGTCCTTGAGAAATACATCCCGGGTACTGCCTTCCCTTCCGGTGGGCCCAGACTCCTCTCCTGTACCTTTATCTAACCCTTTTGAGTTACTCCAGTCTATCTCAGATGATGATGCTGTGGGTGAGTCAGACTCTTCCTCGGTAGCTTCCTCTCTCCCTGATGGACCTGCTGATTCTGAACTCAACCTAGGTTCTGGTCTTTCTCAAAAATGGAAAGCGAGGGTGAAACCTAAAGGGCAAAAAGTAGTTGGGAGAAGGAAATTGTGATGAGTCTTTTTGCCTTATTCAATCTCTATTTCTTGTTTTACTTGTCATACTCTTAATGTAAACAGTATGATGTGACTGTCGAAGAGACAACTGTTTTTTTCTTTATTACAACTGTTGCCACTGGGAATTTTTTATTGCAAGATACTCGATTACACACTACACAGGAAATCCAACATGCACAGCAAGACTGGTTACAGGGACCTTCTTTCTGGTCTATCGGACAGGATTCTTGTTCAGGTCTGGGGATTCTTATTAATGTCCCGGGGTTCCGATTATTAAAATTATATGATATAGCTCCTGGTAGAGCACTCATTCTAGATTTTGTACTTGGGCCTTGTTCATATTGGGAGATTAATCTTTATGCCCCTCAGACCAAAACAGCACATATAGAATTATTTTCCCTGCTCCGTCCTTTTTTACATACTTCCTTACAAGTTATTTTTTCTGGTGATTTTAATTGTGGCTTGAGTCTACATGATAAGAGTTCTTTTGCAACTACTCGAAAGTTGTTTTGTGACTCACATGAATTGGGAAAATTGGTCTGTACTGACCATTTAACTGATGCTTATCTGTCTTTTACTAAACAACAAACTCTCACATTCCAGAAGGGTAGGTTGGCGACTCAGATTGATTTTGTGTTTTTGTTTCAATCTCTGAATATCGCTTTGGCTAAGGTACAAGCTGTTGCATTTTCTGATCATAAGTTGTTATCGATTGGTTTGGGAACTGTTACCCCCTTTCATACAGGCCCCATATTTTGGAAATTTAACACATCGTTGTTGCTAGTCCCAGTCTTCATGCAGTCTTTGTTGTCATTTACTCAGGCACGTAAATCTGTTTTTATTTGCTATGAGGACCCTTTTAGGCGGTGGTTGGATACTAAGCATAATTTAATTGTTTTCTTGAAAACTTATAGACGTAGGAAGTGTAGACAGGAGTATTTAGATTATTTACAGAAGAGTGTTCACCTTCAGTTCTTATTAACTATTGCATATACGATGAGGCATGACCTCTCTCACCAAATTAAATTGGTCCAGGATGATATGTTGCATTTCCAAACACAGAAATCACAACAACTTTATTTTCAACAAAAATTTGGTACGGCTGGCACACATGCTGTTGTTTGCCCTTTTGAAGCAAATTCCCGTCAAATTTCTCAAAAAACCATGACATGTTTAGTTGATTCTGAAGGTAACTTATGTACTTCTCAATCTGATATTTGTCGTATTGTGACGGACCACATGTTGGCTTTATTCCCCCCTCAATGAGTTGCAGTTGATTCTGCAAGTTTATATGCTGACCTTGACATCCCATTCCCCTCACAGTCTCTTTTGGACCAGGTTAGCTTACCTATTTCAGAGCTGGATGTGACCTTGGCTATTTCTTCTGTGCCTTAACAGAGGAGTTCTGGTCTGGATGGTCTCCCGGCTACCTTATATAAAGTGTTGGGCACCCACTTGATTTTGGAATTGGTTATGGTGTTTAACTCCTTAGTAACATGTGAAATTCTTCCTTTGGAATTTACAAAAGGTATTTTGATTTATATATATAAACACAAAGGGGATTTATACTCCCTTGACAATTGGCGTCCTCTAAGTATGTTGAATACTGATTTTAAGATATTAACAAAAATAATTGCCAAGCGTCATGTGAGAATAGCAGAAGTGGTTTTGCATCCTGCACAGTCCTGTTCGATGCCTACTAGAAGAATCTCTGATCATTTGATTCTCCTTCAGGAATTCTTCTCTCATGGTTTTGCCAATGAAATTTCAGGTTTCTTAATTTCTGTAGACCAGAAAGTGTCATTTGACTCTGTCAACCATGATTTCTCATGGGACGCACTCTGCTTATTGCATGTGCCGGCGGTGTTAATTCAGTGGATCCGTTGTTTCTATCGAACTGCCACTGTGGTACCAGTAGTTAATGGTTGGGTAGAACCTATGACTCCTATTAAGAGAGGGGTTCACCAGGGGTGCCTGCTGAGCCCTATATTATATGTTTTTTTCTGGACATTTTGCTTCGTCGATTGAATACCCCCCTCAGATCCATGCCATTTCCAGCCCTGTTTTATGCTCGCCCTACAAAGCCATTGCCTATGCTGAAGATATCTGCTTTCTTGTAGCCGATGCTCCCTCTGTGGATATCTCTCTTCAGGTCTGTTCTACTTTCAGTATGTGTTCTGGTGCTGTCCTGAATTATGATAAAAGGGTGGGAGTACAGGTGGGCTCTGTTTTATCACCTCTAGATCGCATTGGTCCTTTACGTCTGGTGGAAGGCCCTATTCGTATTTTAGGGGTTTAGTTTGGAACAGTAGATTCTGATTTCTATAACTGAGTTGTTAAGTTACAGCAGGGCAAACTTAAGGTAGCCCATTGGAATAGGGGACAACTTGGGAAAAAGAAATGTGTTTTTTTGATTAAGTCCTATTTGATACCAACTTTTCTTTATTTGAGTTATATCTTCCCTATACCCAAACAACTAGAAACTACAGTCCTTAGCTTGTTTTTTCAAGCTTTTTGGGGGAGTAGACTGAACCCGATCAAAAGGAATATGACATACTTACCCATTTCGGAGGGCGGTCTACTTATGATTAATCCCCTGTTATTTTTTTTCTGTATTTTACTTACAGCTAACCTTAGGCCTTTATTGATTAATACCCAAAGAGGGTGGGAATCTTGGTTTTATGATTCTTGTCGATTATGGTTTCGCCAATGGCAAACTAATTCCCTGTCTGTATTATGACATAATGTTGGTATACCTGTATATGTAAAGAATTTTTTTTAAGTCTGAAACAATGGAAGATAATGGCCCAGATGTTATTACCTTCCTCCCATAAAGTTTTATATAAATCTTTACTTTCCACTGTCTGTGCTGTCCACGTACCTTTTGAAAAATGTCCTCGCCAACATATTCCCTCCCTTTTGTTTTTATTACATTGTACAAGAGTACCTTTCATATGTGGGACTTTCATTGGCTATCCTGCCATGAAAGGATTAACGTGAAGGCAAACCATAAACATAAGCAATTCCAAGACAGAATGTGCTCAAGACTGTTATGTATAACACAGCCAGAAACCATATCTCAATTATTTTTTGACTGTTCTTTTATTCAGACTTGGTGGTCATTTTAAGCACATACCTGGCATCTTCCCTTGTTTCAGATGGTCTCATATTTAAATATTGTTTATGGAGTTTTTTTCCCCTCAATGGTCCTTATGGCACATTGATACTTTGAATCTGGTGTTTATTGTTATTAAGTGGAATATATAGATGGCTAGGTGTTTATTTACATTGCAACAAAAAGAATGTTCGTATACTGAGTTGGAAAGGAAAATTGTACAGGATTTGAGGAATATCTATTTGCAAGAAAGTACTTCTTTATCTGAGTCACAACTTTTGGAACTCTGGAAGGCCCTTCCTTGGGTAACAGATTCTGATTCTGCTGTGACATGAATGTATTTCTCTTTGTTACCCAGTGTTTTCCTTTTTTTCCTTTCCCTTGTTTACTCCTTTGATTTTGTTCTGAGACTTGTTTTTGTGTGCCTTTGTATGATTTTTGTTGCAATAAAACGTTCCCCTACTCTGCTTCCTGTGAGCAGGGGGACCTTTTTGCCAGTGACTCCAAGATGGCTGCTGTTCCAGATCCTGGGGAAGCTGCTACCATGGAGGTGGATGTGTTGGCTGGACAGTTTTCTGGTATACCTGGAGGTGAGAAGGTCTCCCTGCCTCCAGATCCAGCTTTGGTGGCCGATGAAATTCTGCCTAATTGTCTGGAAACAGAGGAATTTATGACACATTCAATTTTGCCACCTGTCTGTGCTGCAGCAGGTCTGTTTGGCCCTGATGTTATTTGGATGGATAACATTTTGCAGCAAAATCAACATTTAAAACGGCCAGAAGGAATGCAAACTATCGAGAATTTATCACATGGTATGCCTATGACTTCTGTGAAAGAACCAAGTGAATTTATTGCTTCTGATCTCCTGAGAGATGCTGCACACCTTATTCAGGAAGAATTAGTGAAGTCTGTAATGGTGGAACCTATATCGAGTGGAGTTGTGAGTCAGCAGGATGATATCCACTTCAAAGGAAGCGCCTGACAGAGCTGCCCTTGATGGTGGGAAATTTGAACCGGCTTTCAGGTGGATATATTGGGTGTGGTGGATGGTCGGAATGAAAATAGGTCTGCTGCTGTGAGTATCTCTACTGTTTCAAATAATGGAAGTTCAGAAAAGCAGGACATATCCTTTTCCTTATGGAAAGGTAGAACTGATGTTGAGCCTCCACAGGCCCCTTGCAAATGTTCGAGTACCTCCCTTGATTGCTCCCTGCTTAATGCGGTCTGGAAGTGAGGTGACAATGGTTCTGGGTTCCAGACCCAGCCCACAGTCCCATACTAGGGCAACCTTCATTGCAAACAGTGGATCTTGCAGTGTGATGGGGAAGCGGATTACCTTGGTTCCACTGCTGCCCGACAAGGGAATACAGATTTAGAATACAGGGCAGCAGGACTATCCTTGGACTCTGAAAGCAATGGAGCAGCTCCATATGGAGTGGGTGACTTGTAGCTACTCCTCGCAATAAGCACGGCCTTCCCTAGACCTCCGTCACAAGCAAAACAGCCTGGGAGTCATTTCAATGAAAATATCCTTTTTAGGTGCCCCTATTACAACGAAGAAATACAGTGCATTTGGAATACCAGGGGGCTTAATTTAGCACCAGATCATCTCTCACGGGGAAAACCTGTTGAAGGACTCCATGGTTTTCTTTCAATGAAATCCATGCACTTATTCATGCGTGTCTGGTCTGTAACTTTGATGTCAGTTTTGTTACTCCACAAAATTTGGCTCGTTTTTGGTTGAAATTGATTTCTAAAATACACTGAATTATGGATGCCTTTTAAAGCTATCCCTTTGACTGAACTATCTATCAACACTGTGCCAGTGTTATTTGAAATGAATCTGTATCAGGTAATGATATTGTTTTACGGTTGCAAAAGCGATGTGAAGTCCTTGGGGGCTCCTAAAGCCTATATTTGATGATGAAATGGTTGGAATGGAGGGTGGGTGTTCTGGGTACGCTTAAGGAATAATCAACTGGGGCCTGTACAACTTCCAAATAGTATTTTCCTAGGTTCTGAGCGAGGGCACTGTTTTATCAGGGCCAGTTATGGTGTGTTTTTTAAATGGGGCCCTTACACATCTAGGGCTCCACTCTGTGAATAGATTACGATGTAATCTTTGTCTTGACTATGGGCATCACAGTCTTGTATATGTCAGGCTGATCTAAATGTAATTTGTGCTATGAATCACATTCATATAAATCATGTCCTTGGCCACACATAATCAAGGTTGATAGGAAGTCAGGACAGTATCTTGCAGGAAGCGAAGAAAGAAATGTTGAAGAAAAGGGTTTGACAGCAGGAACCCCCTTGAATCTAGGTCAAGTCCTCCCCAACTCCCCACACCATTTTCTCAGTTGGATAGTGTATCAGAAGATCAATCGGCCCTCCAACTGAGACCGCTTCAGAGAAGGTTTTTAGAATCTTGTACAGTGGTTACTTTCTTCCACTCTTCTGAAGGAGGACATTCCTTTTAAATGCCTCCTCCCGGGGAAAAGTGTGGCTAAGAAAAGGAGCTTGAAACAAACTCAACCTCAGATCTAAGGTAGTAAAAGCCTTCTTGGAAAGATGACAGCATTGAGCTAATAAATAAATATGAGATTTTGAAACTCAAGTTCTGATTCTGAACCAGGTGGAGATTCTGAGGTTTCTTCTTTAGCCTCCTCCTCTGATACTGATGGGGAGCTCAGGAGCAGTGCCCCAAGTCAGTGATGGCCCTCGACATAGAACCCATGTCCATAGAAGCTCTAGGGTTAAAAAGACACCTTGATTCAATAACTTCTCACCATGTCGCTTTCTGTCTCTTCCTAGGTTGAGAATTTCAACTATTAATGTTAACAGCATTAAAAATCAAAAGACGAGTATAGTTTCTGACAAGGTTAAAAGACATGGAATGTGATATTTTTCTTTTCAAGACACAAGGCTGAATATGACTTTTTAATTAATGCTGCAAAAATTATGGTGTTGGGGCCTTCTTTTTCTCTTATGGCACAGATAATGTGTGAGGGTGTGGGTATTTATTTAGAGGATGTCTTGTGATCTCCAGATTGATTGAGGTATTTTTGGGAGAGCTTGATAATAGATTTTACATATGGACTATGTCCTGAGATTAATTAGTATCTATGACCCTCTTACAAAGAAAGGGAGGATGTATTTGTTTGGGCTGATCAAACCCTTATTTGTTTACCACCAAATTGTTATTTGGGGACTTAATTGATGTCGTATATTGGAGATAGAGGCACAAAGACTACAAAGGTATATAGCGACACTATCTTCTCAGATTATTAGCCCAAAGTCAGATGATTGACACCTATATAAGGTACACAAGCTCGTGGGCAAACGTTTTAATTGATCCTTTACTACAGAATAGATTTTTATTCATTAAAACTAATATAGGAGTGGAAAAGACGGTGTTGCTAATGGAAATTTCTGATCATGCCATTTAATGATCACTCTGGGTACAGTTAATGCACCTCAGTATGGGAAAGGGTACTGAAGTTGAATACGCACTTCTGTCCAATAAACATCTACAGACCCACATCAGGAGTATCTTAAAGCCTGCATGTCAATGGCAGGTTGATACATAATAGAAGCATTTGTGGAACTACAAACTGGACTGAGAAGTATTTTTCAAAAACACTCGGTCAAACAGTGTCAGGGTAAGGAAAGACAGTATTTAAAGCTGCGTATGCAGTTGAACAGAATTTATTCAACTGTAAATTTATTACATATCCCCCTGACAGAGCAGGCCTGTAATATTAATAAGGAGATGTTTTTATTGCAATACAACAGGGCCAAAACATTGTTATATGAACATAAAATTTATACACAGGGGAAAACAGGACTGAGAAATCCCTTCCAGCTCCAGTACTCAGGGCAAATGCGTTGCTTTATGTCAGCTGCCACTGAACATGGGAGATAGTTTCAGATGGGCCTGTATTTTAAGCACAGTCTCACAATATCTAGAGTCAATATACACTCTTCTACGTTGAGGGTGGAAACAGACAAAGCAGATGCTTTCATCCATTACTATGCCTTCACTATCAGAGGATCTGTTCTGTATTTGACTGAGCCTATCATGGAACAAGAGCTTGACTGGTTATCACTAATCTCAAAAAATAAATACATCACCTGGTATAGATGGTTTGCCTACTGAATTTTATCAGACCTTTAAGGATTTATTGGTAAGAATATTAAACATAGTATTTAATTGGGTGTTATTGATTACATAAGTAGATTTTCATTTTTGTGTAGCAGCAAATTATAGTATAATGAAGTGTGAGAGGGTGTTTGGATAATTGAGATCTTTAAGTTTATTAAATACAGATTACAAAATTTTAATTATACTTCATATCTCATTTGTTGCCGCTTGACACCATATTTACTTTCAGCGGTCCAAACCTGTACTATACCAGGGTGTACTATTCAACACAATTTATTGTTATTAAGAGAACTGGTAGAACAAGGCAAAGAGGAACTTTTAGAAGGGTTTATAATGGCTTTGACCAAGAAAAGGCCTTTGATCGTGTTCCACATTCTTACATTTCTTGTATTACATGCTTCCATGGGGTCCCTGGGCAATTTGTGAGGTGGATAACTACTTTGTATTCCCAGGCTAAGGCTATCCTTTTGGTTAATGGTCATCTAGAGAAATACATTAAAATGTCTAAGGGTGTAAGACAGGGATGTCCCTTGAGCCCCCTTCTCTATGTATGTTGTTTGTATCCTTTGTTAAGGATTATCCAGCAAGATGCACAGGTGAAGGGTCTCCTACCACTGGGGGGGGGGTCCAGAAATTCCATTTACTACTTATCCGGATGACATTTGTGTAGTAGTGGCAGATAAGAAGTCAGGTAGAGGGAAGTTAACTCATTGATGAACTTACAAATCTATAGGTGCTAATTTGAATAAACAAAAAGTATAATTTATCCATTAGGTAAGTCATATCAGGGCTCTATGGACTGAAGGGTATATAGTATCACACATGCTATCTCCAATATTTGGGCATTTGGTATGGGAAGGAGGATAATAGAGTGCTTAATTGGTCAAGGAAATTGGAGGAAGTTGTAGCATGTCAATATATGGAAGCTGAATTTAGGAAAAAGGAAAGTTTGTTGGTTAAATTTATCTGATGCCACTTATTCCTGTTTCTCAGTGCTGTATATCCATTACTGTGGCATTTGGAATCATGTTTGTTAGGTCTGGTTTCAGATCATCTGGGGATGAAGCTGAATCTAATAAAGAGAGAGGTACTGTATTACTCTATAGATAAGGGAGGTTTTAATTTGACAACTTGTTCTTTTTCTGTTTACTATCTTTTTCCATCATAACTTACTGATATGTCAAAACCATAGCTAGCTGTATGGCTCCCTTTGCTGATCATTGGTTGGATCCTGTATATTCTAAATGGAAAGATAGGGAATATTGAATGCCCAGGTCAAAACTCCATTGTATATTTTAGACCTGTTCTGGGGAAATTAAAATTATGGAAGGTGTCTGATAAGGTGCTTACTTCAACATCAACAAAGTAATGTATAAGGCTATCCAACAGGGAATTCCTGAGTTACAAGTGAAATTTCATGATGTGGTCACAATTTAGAATGCATGTACTTGAAACTTTGCAGGATCCTAGACTGACACCTAGAATATGGGATGTGATGTGGTTGAGTGCACATGGATGCCTAAATGTGAAAGGAAATGCAAAACATAAAAAATGTGATGAAAGTTTTTGCCTAAGACAGGACTGTATTGAGAAGGTCGAAACTATGCAGCATTTTTTACTTTCATGTCCATTTGTACAAACAGTATGGTGTAAATTGGCTGCTAGATGGAATCAACCTTATTGGTAGGCTCTTATGTATCCAGAAATAGAAGGAGGTTTTAGTCTTTTAGACCTAGCTTTGCAAGGGGATATGGTTAGACTTATTTTATCATTCATAAAATCTGTTCTTTGGCAAGTTAGATGCAAACTGGTTTTGCAGCAAGTTCATCAGATCTTGATACAGTTATCCTTAGTATTGAAATATGCATTAGTAAGGAGAGTTATTTTTGAGGAACAAATATATGAATGAAGGGGTATGGCAGCTCATTGGATGAACATATACCTTTTATGAAAGATAAAATTGGATAGTCTGTTCCAAAATGTAAGAATTGTGTAACTGATTATTTTTTCCACTGAATGTATTTGTAAAATTTATATTATTTTGTTGTTGTTTCTGTTCAGTTTCTTTCAATAAAATTTTCCCCTACTCTTTCATTGTGCTATGGATCTTTTAATATCCACCTGAATGACCACCAATCCAGGCAGATGGTCTGGTTTAGTATCTCATCTGAAAGATGGCACTCTCAGAAGTGCAGCACCTCTCTTTGGTGCTGCACTACAGTGTCAGTACCAGGATATAACCCACTGCCAGATGGGAACTGAACCCACAGCCCTCTGATCTCCCGGCTTTAGAAACATACATATATATATATATATATATATATATATATATATATATATATATACATGGTAGTTGTTTAATGCATTGTTAGAGTTAGCTTATTAGTGACAACAGTGAGAAATGTGGTGTTAGGGTTACCCATTGTTACTTCATGTCCATCTTTTCTTATTCTCACTGTCGACATCGGTGTGCTTTGGGGTTGGTTGGCCCCAACTCACCCCATTCCTTGTGTAAATAAGCCAAGGGGTGCAGTAGGGAGAATTGGGTGAGTTATGCACAGATGATCCCATCACACACCCTGATGCCTGTTGGTGGGGTAGGGCTGCGTGGTGGCAACCTAATACTGAATTTCCTCACTTTTGTCACTTTGTGGAACAGTTTTAACTGATGCATTAAATAGATTTTGCCATGAATTTACCTCTTTTTGAGAATGTGCACATAAATAGTGAATGAAGTGTGGTGGAGCGAGAGGCACTAATCATGGGAATTTTGTCACTTTGCTGCTCAAAAACTGTATGATCGACTGAAATGAAAATTGGTAAATGAAGACATGTACCATACCACTAGATGTATAACAAATGTTATCTGAATCTGTTCAACAATTGCACAGCGTCACGCCGGGAAAACTACGCAGTAGTGCTGAAAATAATATTTTTTCCACTTCGCTACACAAGAACCATATATCCGATGGAACCAAAAATTGCTAAAAGAAGACATGTACCACAGCACACTGTGTGTCCAAAATTGTGTGTACATCCATTCAACGGGTGCACAGAGCCACAAGCAAACAAAGTAACTTGCACAATTCAGCAAGTGTGTGGTAGGAACCTGAGAATTGTCACAGTCAAAGATGTAAGGTATTATAAATCTTTGTACATTCCAAATGCCAGGCAAATCGACACACAGTTCAGAAGTTATTAAAGTATAATGAACCAAATTTTCATTCATCAGAGTGGTAAAATTCTGCTCCTTCTAATGTTTTATACACCAAACCACTGCAAGGCACCTCTGTGCCACTAGGGCTACCTATGCCTTGAATTTCAAGCCAGAAGCACCATGCAGAACACTATGTGCAAAATGTTAAATGTGTCACACAGTATCTCTGCAGTGAATAATTTTTCTAACATGTAAGCAGCATTATTCACATCCCCAGGACATCCACTCAACACCTTGCAAATTTCATGAAAAGACCAAACCATTACAGAGATATTCAATTTTATTATACTTCGCACCTTTAAGAAGTCTCACACCACAAATGGCAGAATCGCATGAAAATGTGCTAAATTGGTGGACCCTATGATTGAAAAATCTAAGTAAGAGGGCCAATCTCAAATGGCAATAACTCTGAAAGGAACATTTTTTTCACCAAACAAAAAATTGGAAACCATTGAACACAAGTCTTTCTACCTGGCAAGTTTCAGGTCGATCAACCATGTACTGTTTTCACTATGAAACCGTGCAGGAGTTCTGTAACATTTTTGCCACTGGTCTTCACACAAGAACCATATATCCAATGGAACAAAAATTATTAAAAGAAGACATGAACTGTGGCACACGGTATATCCAGAATTGTGTAGCATCTGTTCAAAGGTTGCACAGTTCATGAGCTAAACAATGTAACATGCACAATACAGCAACTGTTAGTGCCAGTAGTCTGCAAATTGTCATGTCAAAGATGTACTATAAAGCTTTGTGTATTCCAAATGCCAGGCAAATCGGACACATGGTTCAGAAGTTATTGAAGCATAATGAACCAAATGTTCATTCGTTGAAGTGGCATACTTCCACGCCTGTTAATGTTTTACACAGCAAACCACTGAAAGGCACCTCTGTACCACTAGAGCTACCTACACTATAAATTTCAAGCCAGTAGCACCATGCAGAACGCTATGCGCAAAACATTAACTCCGTCACACAGTATCTCCATAGTGAATTATTTTTCCAACATGTAAACAGCATCATGCACATCCCCAGGACATCCACTCAACACTCTCCTAATTTCATGTGAAAAGACTAAACCATTCTAGAGATATTCAGTTTTTACATTTTTGTACTTGAAGAAATCACGCCACCAAATGGGCTAAATTGTATGAAAAAATGCACTAAATGGTAGACTCAGGACCAAAAAATCTGTAACTGCAAGGTGTCAACCTCTGGTGTCAATAACTCTGAACAGAACAACATTTGTTCACCAAATAAAACTGACATGTTCCTTGAATACAAGTCTTCTACCTCAGTACATTTCAGATCATTAACCACACACTGGTTGTGTGCATGAAACTGCACAGGAGTGCTGAAAATAATTTTGCCACCCGCCACAAAAGAACCATATCCAATGGAACCAAAATTTGTTAAAAGAAGACACACTTCATAGCACACCGTGGTGTCCAGAATTGTGTGTACATCCATTCAACAGTCGCAGCACCATGAGCAAACAATGTAACATGCACAATCTAGCAACTATATAGTCAGTGAACTGAAATTGTCACAGTCTAAGATGTATTATAAATCTTTGTACATTCCAATGCTAGGCAAATCACACAGTTCTGAAGTCATTGAAGCATAATGAACCAAATTTTCATTCATTGAGTGGCATAATTCCACACCTGTTATTGTTTTACAGCAAACCATTGAAAGGCACCCTGTACCACTAGGGCTACCACGTTATGAATTTCTCAAGCCAGTAGCACCATGCAGAACGCTATGCACAAAATGTTATCAAGGCCACACAGCATTCCATAGTGAACTATTTTTACAAAATGTAAACAGCATCATTCACATCCCAGGACATCCACTCACACCTGTAAAATTTACATGAAAAGACCAAACCATTACAGAGATATTCACTTATTACATTTCTGCATCTTTAAGTGTCTCACACCAAAATGGCAGAAATCATGGCTGAAAATAAGCAAAATGGTGGACCTCGTGATTGAAAAATCTGTAATTGTAAGAGGGCCAACTCAATGGCATAACCTGAAAGGAAACATTTTTCTACCAAACAAAATTGGCATGTTCCTTGAACACAAGTCTTCTACCTGGCAAGTTTTGGGTCAATCAACCATGCACTGTTTTCACTATGAAACTGTGCAGGAGTTCTGTAAATAACATTTTGCCACTTTGCTACACAAGAACCATATATCCAATGGAACAAAAAATTATTAAAAGAAGACATGAACCACGGCACACGGTATATCCAGAATTGTGTGTACATCTGTTGAAAGGTTGCACAGTGCCATGAGCAAACAATGTAACATGCACAATACAGCAACTGATAGTGCCAGCAGTCTGCAAATTGTCACAGTCAAAGATATACTATAAAGCTTTGTATATTCCAAATGCCGAAATCTGGACATGGTTCAGAAGTTATTGAAGAATAATGAACCAAATGTCTGTCAGTCATGGCATACTTCCACACCTGTTAATGTTTTACAGCAACCACTGAAAGGCACCTCTGTACCACTAGAGCCACTTACACTATGGTTCCTCAAGCCAGTAGCACTATGCAGAACGCTATGCTAAAACATTAACTCCGTCACACAGTATCTCCATAGTGAATTATTTTCCAACATGTAAACAGCATCATGCACATCCCAGGACATCCACTCAACACTCTCCTAATTTCATGTGAAAAGACTAAACCATTCTAGAGATATCAGTTTTACATTTTTGTACCTTGAAGAAATCTACACCACCAAATGGGCTAAATTGTGGCTGAAAATGCACCAAAATGGTAGACCCAGACCAAAAATCTGTAACTGCAGGGTGCCAACCTCAAATGGCACAACTTGAACAGAACAACATTTGTTCACTAAATAAAACTGACATGTTCCTTGAACATGTCTTCTACCTAGCACATTTCAGATCATTAACCACACACTGTTTACTTTAGAAACTGCAAGAGTGCTGGAAATACAATTTTGCCACCTCGCTACAAAAGAACCATATATCTAATGAACCAAAATTGTTAAAGAAGACACACGCTATACTACACCGTTTTCAGAATTGTGTACATCCATTCAACAGTCGCACAGCACCATGAGCAAACAATGTAATATGCACATTATAACTATAAGTGCTGTACTTGAAATTGTCACAGTTAAGATGCATTATAATCTTTGTACATCTAAATGCTAGTAAATCACAGTTCTGAAGTCATTGAAGCATAATGAACCAAATTCTTTTCATTCATTGGAGTGGGTATAATCACCTGTTAATGTTTTACACAGCAAAACTACTGAAAGGCACCTCTTGGTACCACTAGGGCTAGCTCATGCTTATGAATTTCAAAATAGTAGCACCATGCAGAACGCTATGTTCAAATGTTAATTGTGTCACAGTATTCCATAGTGAACTATTTTACAACATGTAAACAGCATCATTCACATCCCCAGGCATCCACTTAACACCTTAGTTCTTGTGAAAGACCAACCATTACAGATATTCAATTTTATTACATTTCTGCACCTTTAAGAAGTCTCACACCACAAAATGGCAGAAATCATGTTGAACAATGGCAAATGGGGACCTCGTGATTGAAAAATCTGTAACTGTAGAGGGCTAACTTCAACGGCATAATTTGAAAGGAACATTTTTCACCAAACAAAATTGGTGTCTTGACAAGTCTTTCTACCTGCAAGTTTCAGGTTAATCAACCATGCACTGTTTTCACTATGAACTGTGCAGGAGTTCTGTAAATAATATTTTGCCATCACACATGTTAACTATATATCCAATGGAACAAAAATTATTAAAGAAGACATGAACTATGGCATACGGTATATCCAGAATTGTGTACATCTGTTCAAAGGTTGCCAGTGCCATGAGCAACAATAAGATGCACAATACAGCAACTGTTAGTGCTAGCAGTCTGCAAATTGTCACAGTCAAAGATGTACTATAAAGCTTTCAAAGTATTCCAAACTGCAGGCAAATCGGACACATGGTTCAGAAGTTATTGGCTATTAATGAACCAAATGTCATTCGTTGAGTGGCATCTCGCACCTGTTAATGTTTTATACAGCAAACCACTGAAAGGCACTCTGTACCACTAGAGCTACTTACATTATAAATTCTGCCAGTAGTACTATGTGAACGCTATGTGAAACATTAACTCCGTCACACAGTACCCATAGTGAATTATTTTTCCAACATGTAAACAGCATCATGTACATCTCCAGGACATCCACTCAACACCTCCTAATTTCATGTGAAAAGACTGTCCATTCTAGAGATATTCAGTTTGCATTTTTGTCCTTTAAGAAATCACACCACCAAATGGGCAATTGTCTGAAAATGCACTAAATGCAGACCGGTGACCGTAACCTTAACTGCAAGGTGCCAACTCAATGGCAATAACTCTGAAATAGAACAATATTTGTCACCAAATAAAACTGACATGCCCTTGAACACAAGTCTTCTACTCAGTACATTTCAGATCATTAATGCGACACTGGCTGTGCGGCAAACTGCATAAGGAGGAAAATACAATTTTTTGCACTCCAAAAAGGTCTATATTCAACGGAACTCAAAATTGTAAAGAATATACACAAGACACTGTGTGTCCAGAATTGTGTGTACATCATTCAACAGTCGTACAGCACCATGAGTAAACAATGTAACATGTACAATTCAGCAACTATATGCCAGTGACCTGAAAATTGTCACAGTCTACATGGTTATAAATCTGTAATTCTAATGCCAAATCACATGTTCTGAAGTCATTGAATAATGAACCAAATTTTCATTCATTGGTGTGGCATATCCTACACCTGTTAATGTTTTACACTGCAACCATTGAAAGGACCTCTGTACTACTAGGCTACCTACGCTATGAATTTCTGTCTGTAGCACCATGCAGAACGCTATGCACAAATGTTAATTGTGTCACACAGATTCCATAGTGAACTATTTACAACATGTGTGCAGCATCATTCACATCCCCAGCTCATCCACTCAAACCTTGCAAATTTCATGAAAAGACCAAACTATTACAGATATTCAATTTATTACATTTCCATCTTAAGTCTCACACCACAAAATGGCAGAAATCATGGCTGAAATCAAAGTGGCGGATTTCGTGATTGAAAATCTGTAACTGTAAAATAACTTTAAATGGCAATAACTTTAAAGGAACATTTTTCACCAAAAAATTGTATGTCTGAACACAAGTTTTCTACTGGCAAGCAGGTCAATCAACTGCACTGTCTCTACATAAACTGTGCAGGAGTTCTGTAATATTTTTGTCGCTCGCTACACAAGAACCATATATCCAATGGAACCAAAATTAAAAGAAGACATGAACTATGGCACACTGTATATCCAGAATTGTGTGTACATCTGTTCAAGGTTGCACAGTGCCATGACCAACAATAACATGCACAATATAACTGTTAGTGCTAGTAGTCTGTAAATTGTCACAGTCAAAGAGTGCTATAGCTTTGTATTCCAAATGCCAGGCAACTTGACACATGGTTCAGAAGTTATTACATAATGAACCAAATGTTCATTCCTGAAGCATACTTCACGCCGTTCATGTTTTACAGCAAATCACTGAAAGGCACTCTGTACCACTAGAGCTACTTACACTATAAATTTCAAGCCAGTAGCACCACATGCAGAACTAAAGAAACATTAACTCAATACACAGTATCTCCATAGTGAATTATTTTCCAACATAAACAGCATCATGCACATCCCCAGGACATCCACCAACACCTCCACTTTATGAAAGACACCATTCTAGAGATATTCAGTTACATTTTGTACCTTAGCAATACTACCACCAAATGGGCTAAATTGTGTGGAAATGCACTAAAATGGCAGACCTGGTACCAAAATCTGTAACGGGTGTCAACCTCAATGGCACACCTTGAACAGAATAACATTTGTTCACCAACAAACTGATATGTTCCTTGAACAAGTCTTCTACCTAGTACATTTCAGATCATTAACCACACTGGTTGTACAGGAACTGCACAGGAGTGTTGGAAAATATAATTAAGCACCGCTACAAAGAAACCATATATATATCCAATGGAACCAAAATTATAAAAAGAAGACACTTAGCATTAATCATGGTGTCCAGAATTGTGTACATCCATTCAACAGTCGCATAGCACCATGAGTAAACAATGTAACATGCACACTAGCAACTCTAAGTGCCAGTGAACTGAAAATTGTCACAGTCTAAGATGTATTATAAATCTTTGTACATTCCAAATGCCAGGCAAACTGCTGGCTGTGTTCTGAAGTCATTGAAGCTATTAATGAACCAAATTCATTCATTGAGTGGCATAATTCCACACCTGTTATTGTTTTACACAGCAAACCAATAGCACCTCTGTACCACTGGGCTACTTACTCTATGAATTTCTAGCCAGCACCATGCAGAACGCTATTCAAATGTTAATTAAGTCACACAGTATCTCCATAGTGAACTATTTACAAATGTAAACAGTATCATTCACATCCCCAGGACATCCACTAACACTTGCAAATTTCATGTGAAAAGACCAAACTATTGCAGAGATATTCAATTATTACATTTCTGCACCTTAAGAAGTCTCATACCATAAAATGCAGAAATCATGGCTGAAACTGTGTAAATGGGACCTTGTGATTGAAAATCTGTAATTGTAGGGGCTAACTTCAAATGGCAATAACTCTGAAGGAACATTTTTTCACCAAACAAAATTGGCATGTTCTTGAACACAAGTCTTTCTACCTGGTGTTTGTGTCAATCATATGTTGTTTTTTTATTAATAATTTTTAGGAATGTGTTTCTATGTTTTACTATTTTTCTATGAAAATTAGCTTTTGGAGTTTTGTTTTAAATAAAGCTTTTGTTTTGTATATTTTTTTGAAAGAGTGTATTTTCTTTTGGATGGAGTGGTTTTTTGTATTGCATATTATTTTGTTTCTTCTTTCATTAAGGGTATATATATAGCCTCTTTTAGTTTTATAAGTGGTTTTATTTGCATTTTGTACTAGTGTTTAGTGTTCTTCTTGAATTGCTTTCTTCCTGTTTATGTTTTATGTAGATGAGGTTTCAAATTGCTATGTTTGGGGTTTGCTAATTGTTTGGGTAGAGAGAGTAATTATTTTTTTCTTGTGGGATGTTTTTTATGTGCCTTGTGGTTTGGGTTTTGTATTGGATGTATTGGCTAAATTTTTAGATATTTGAGGAGCTAGCTTTTGTGTTTTTATTTTTTGTTGTTGTTAGTATTTTGTTGTGTATTTTGCTTTTGTTTCTGTGTATTATTTTGTATTTTTTATGAATTTGTTATATGTTTGACTATTTTTCAATTTTAAGTTCTTTTATTTTTTATTTTTTGTGTATTGTAGATTTTTGTGTTGGTAAGAGATTTTGTGTTATTTGTATATACTTGGTAGAGTTTACTTAGTTTTAGTTAATGGGTGGGGTTAGAGTGGGCATTGTGCATTGTTGTTGATTGTTTCTGTATTTTATTATTTTTGCAGTTTTGGACTTTTGGTTTTACTAGTTTTTTGGATTAGTTTGAGGTTTGGTTGTGGGGTAAATTTTGGTATAGTGTTTCATTTGTTTTTATTGTTTTTGTCTTTTAATTTTCATTGTGCGTGCAGTTTGTGTTGTTAGTTTTCTGATTTTTGAAATTTCACTTTCAGTATGAGCATATTGAGAAGGGTTGATTTGAGAATGTGTTCTAGCTGACGAGGTTCATTTACTAGTTGGAATACTCTTTTCTATGGGTTTCTTGCAAGCTTGTTCAATCTGAGTGACAAAAGCAGACAACTTTTTATCTTCATTGTTTTGCAATTTGAACTTCCACATTAAGTCTTCCCAGATTCCGTGCTGCAAACACCCCTTCCAATGTAGAGGTACTCAGCTGAGTGGCCTGGTGGTGGATTGAGAAATTGATAGTTTCCAGTGTATGGGCCCTTTAAACTTCTATAAGTCTTTTTCACTCCTCAAAATATTGTTACTCTTGGACCAGTGGAGTAGTATAGTCTATCAATGTTTCTAGGTCATTCTCCTCACTGGTACAGGGATTTCATTGAGAATGTCTGAGCTGTGTTAGGAGTCCAGATGTACAGAATGTATCATGGTAGGAGAGGTCATAAATAGGGATGCCTGGGAGTAGATAGGAGGGTGGAGGAGATTGTATAGACTGTCTTCTGAATCCTCCAAATCTTAACAATTCTTTGGTTGTCTGGCCAGCAGTAACAACCTAATAGTTTGTCTTCAACCTCTCCCCCTCAGGGACTCCCTGGGAGTGACAGGTTACTATGCAAATGAATAACTTCTCCACCTTCTGGGACCTTTTGTGGTATGATAACAGGGGTACTTTTTGGGGTCTATGGGGAAGTTACAAGAAAGGAGGACTACTATGTCTGAATGTGGATTTGAGTCCTGTTCTATATTTCAACTTTTCAGACACTTAACCTTCCCTATTGTTTCTTTCAGTAGTTTCATTAGTGGTCCCATATGATATTAAGTAACATTATGGCTCTGTGGGGATCAATCCTTCAGCTCACTCACTCTACCATATGGTGCATACCAGTTTGGGGGGATTTTCCATTTAGTGTAGTAAGTGCTTATTTCAAATCATGTCTCAATTGTGCCTTGGCTGAAATTTTAACTTTTGGCCCTAGAGGTGCAGATCCTATAGAAAGGGTCAAGATGTAACCCCTAGGTGGTGCTATCCTATGGGCTACGCCCTGTCTGTATGGCTATGCACAGCTGAGTGGCCTGTGTTCTGTGAACGAGTGCCTATCCAGAGGAGTACATTGAAAGCTTAGCTGCTTTGTATAGCCCCTGGGATGCTATAACCACACCCATACTTCGTGGCCTGAATAGTAAACCATAATATCTTACATTCATGGAATAACAGTAATTATATGCTGCTACCCCTTGCAATTACCACCAGGGCTTGATCTGCTGCAACTGTCTGAGACCTCCTGGAAAATATGATCAGCATGCAGCAATACAGTCTTACCACTGTAACCTAACTAATAATATGCACACTAGCCAGGTTAAATGTGAAACAAGACAATCGGATTTATTTAGGGCAGGAACAAGGAGGCCGTGATTCTAGCAGAATGATTAGAATTGATTTAAATCAGACTGATCAGCATGCACTGTGAGTCCTAACAAAACAGTTCAACAACCCTGGTACCCAGTATGTGACTAGCCTGAAGTATTGTCTGGTGCTGGAGTTGCTGCTGTTGTTGGACCCTTAGGAAAGCAGTTAATATGCACACAACCCAAATATTTGTAATCCTGAGCCAGATGGTTCAGTCCTTTGCAATAACTCCAGGATAAGAAACCATTAGATGGTATACAATGATTGCAGCTGATATTGCAGGAGCTACCCAAAGTTACTTACGCTACCCAGACCAGGATACAGCACAGATGGGATGAAGACCTTGTGGTTTTGATCTGTAAGGTCAGGGGAAGCAGGATCTACTTGACTCACCTCCTGGTGGTCACAACCTGTTTGATGGTGTTGAGCCGAGTTGATCTCTGCATCAAGAACAGTTGCCTAGGCCAGGATGGCAGGGCCCAGGCAGGATGAACAGTTCGGGAAATGTTCGTGATCGTTTGCTGGAGATCCCTCCAGCTGGCATAATAGATTTCACCGTGGGAAACCAAATCGTAACCCACGAAACACATTCAGTACATTTAAATAAATAACTTCACTGTGTAACAGTTCGGATAAAGTCCGGTTGCAAAGTACAGTTTCACTGTGCAAACCTTTCAGTCCGATGCTATATTTGCTCATTCAGGCAGGCCGATCACTTCTGGAGCAAGTCTTTGGTCCCACTTTCAAGTAACAATAGCACACTTTTCTCTCATCTGCTGCAGGTCCCACCCGCAATCGGAAATGTCTGAGTTCTACACAAGGTGATATCTTAGGCCAGAGAGCATGGCAAACAGGCCAGCAGAGCCTTCCCACCGATTCTTCTATGATCGTACCAGGAACAGCTGCTTGACAGCTCAAGCTATTCACTCCTTTCACTCCGGCTTTCCACTGACTCTGATTCAGGCAGTTCTGGTTATATCCTCTGAGATACAAAGGGTTCATTTGGCTGCGGGAACTGTCTGTTACAGCAAGAGCTCCCCCTCCAGGTTCATTTAGGTGCCAAACCCTTAAAACTACAAGTACTACAGAATTTTCTTCCCACAAGACCTCTGGGGACAGTCTCCATTTCAGGTCCCTCAGAGCTTTGATTGGTTCAACACTGGAAATCCAGAACCAAAATGGTGGCTCCTATTCAAAAACTCAAGCTGCAAATGAAAGCAGGTTAGACAAACTCCTCTATCATTATCATAACAGACAAACAGTAAATAATCACTTTTCCTAACAGAGCTGCCTTTTGGTGCGAAACTAGTTGAGGTTTTTGCCTGTACTGCTGAATGGCTGTGCATATGGTATGCACTGATAAAAGATTTAAAGATTTCCATATACCTGCGGTGCCGTTGTTTTTCTCTTTCAACTTCATGCTTACAAGGTGGCACGCATTAGTGGAGCTGAGGATTTTATCCATTCTACAAGTAGTGACTGCAGAATGGAGTAGAACAATGGACTGTCTGGCTGGTCTTCAGCCTTAAATTACTCGACCCAGCCCAAACTAATCTCTAACAAAGCATAGGTGCTCTCTTAAAGAGAGAGGTGCAGAGACTCGCCAGAGCACTCTCACGCAGACAAATAGAACTACTGCAAACAGGACACAATCCTGACAGTGGGCATTGACAGCCCAGGAAGACATTATAGTAAACCACAATTTGTAGGGGGGTTACATGTAAAACAATGGAACAGACTGAACAAATCCAGGGAGATCTGGTTAAGATATCCACATGGTTTAACCAATGGGGTATGAGGCTAAATACAAAGAAGTGCAAGGTTATGCACTTAGGTATGCATAACCTGAATACATCATGCATATTATGTGGTGAAACACTTTGTACAGTATGCACCGCTTGTACCGGACTAGTTTGATGTGTGCAGTTGTGTCCCATAGAAGCGGCGTCCGTTACAGCCCCTGCAATTAAAAACGCACTACGAATGATAACAAACAAGCAAAATTACAGACACACAGGACTAATAAAACTTTGCACAGGGTGTAGGGTAGTGATACAGCTCTCTCAGTGAGAATTTCCTTGTGTCACCCCGTGCAACATTTTTAAATCTTTATTAAATGTGTTTAAACAGCAATACAGTACATTTAAAAATACAGTGTACAGCGAAGGCACTCGTGATTCAGATTCAAACCTGGCTGATGTAGTCGGTAATGGCAGTCTACTTCTTCCTCTGTGTCATATAGCATCTCCACTCGTTCTCCATTTTTGTCAACAAACTCCAATTTGGTGCGATATTGGCTCGCTGCTCTGCTGCTCTCCTTAGTGTTAGTAGTGCTTGGCAAATGTCTGCTGCTTGAACAGGCACGTCCTCTGCCTCCGACTTTGTCTCTTCTTCCACTTCTTCTGGCTGTTCTTCCTTGTCAAAACCAGCTATGGCTTCAGCAATGTCATCCACAGTTTCGGACTGAGTGTCTGCTCCCAAGTTGCAGAGCTTGTCCAGAGCATCAGTCGATATTCTGGTTTCTTCTTCATCTTCATAATCTTCTTCTGCCACCACTCCTATAACTGGATCTGTAGTGAAACCACCCTTCCTAAAACATCTCTGAATGGTTTCTGCTGACACTGTCCCCAAGCTCATTTCATCAACCTTACAGCATCAAGCAGATTGATTCTGTGGACACAGGTAGATGCTGTGATCTCTTCATTCTCATCCAGAATTTCTAGCAGCCTGCCATTCATCTGCCTAACGTAGTGTCTCTTAAAGGAATAGATGTTCCTTGGTCTAGGGCTGCACCAAATAGGTTGTGTTTGGGGTAGAAACAGTACTTTAATGTTTTGTAGCCCAGCCACATCTCGGGTGGGCACTATAGTTGTTGAGTAGAAGGACTATCTTTCTATGCCCTAATCTGTGGTCCCAATCGTGCAGCCATGCCTCAAAAATGTCACCAGTCATCAAGCTGTTCAATTATTTCTGTACAGCACAGGGAGATTGGCAACACCTCTGAAGCATCGTGGTTGTGCTGACTTCCCTATGACCATCAGCGGTCTTTTGTCAGTGCCTGATATGTTGCATGTTGCCAAGACAGTGACTCGCTTTTTAACTTTTTTAAGTCCAAGCTGGTTTTCGGACTTAAAGCTAGTGTGCCATAGCCTACACAATGGAAATAAAGTCCAATCTCATCCGTATTATAAATGTTGTCTGGGCAGAAACCATCTAACAGCCCAGGTAAAACATCTTTCAGCCAACTCATAGCAGCAATAGCATCGGCTTTAATTTCTCCCCGTGAATCTTTTTAATCCAATGTTATGCCACTGTTTCCAGTGGCTTAGCCAACCATCAGTAGCTCTGAAATTAGTTTTGCCTAGAGCTTCAGCAATCTTGTCTGCCTTTTGAATCAACAGTGGCCCACTAATCAATACTTCCCTTCCCCTAGCATTGCTAAGCCACAGAAGAAGAGCCTCCTCCACATCATTATCTTTCCCTTCCCTCTTCCTTTTCCTGTCTGGATTGTGGTTTGAATGCCAATCAACTAAGAGGGCAGTTTTTTTTTAAGAAGTCACTCACTGTGGATTTTGGGATTCCGAGGTGCGAGCTGAGGTCGTGTAGACTGAGCTTAGGAAGTTTTTCAATTTGCTGAATAAGTTCCACTTTATGAGCTAAGGTCAAACAGGTACATTTCCCACTGGTAGCTGGAGTAGCAGGCTGAGACTGAGACATCATGAAACAAGAACTGCAGGGTGACACAAAAAAACTAAACTCAGTTGAGTGATTGGATTTTCCTTTTTATGCACATCACAGAATGATGACACCGGGTGGAAACAGTTAATTGCTGCTGCTTAATTGTTGAATTGGGGTAAGACAAAAAAAGATGACAGATTGACAGTTGCTAATTGAAAAATGTTGCAGTTCAGTCAGGCAGAAACCGAACGGTACATATGGAGCACAATGTCCATTTAAAATGATAGTTTTAACATAGGCACAGACTCAAAATGACATTGGGCAAACTCTGATTGTCCGTTACAACCGGCTGTCCATTTCAAACATGGATGGTACATTTGGCGCATACTGTACAACAGAAAATGCAAAAGATTTACGTATCTTCATATCATAAGACCTAGAATATGCAAAACAGATCAATGAGGTATTAGCAAAAGTAACAAAATAATTTGGTCAATTAGGTAGAATATAATTTCAAAAGATCAAAAGGTGTTAATGCCCTTGTTCCACTCACATGTCAGACCACAACTTGAATATGCTTCCCAGCTAAAAAAGTCAAATTGTGTACGGTTGGAAAAGGTCCAGTTGAAGGATTACTAAACATATTCATGGACTAAATAATATGTCATACGATGATAGGCATACAACCTTTAACCTCATGTCTATGGAGGCAAGAAGGATGAGGGAAGACCTGCTTTTATTTTTTGATATTATCAATGATTCTTTTCTCATGACTAAATTAGGATAAGAATGATTCTAGGGACACCAGAGGCCACCCATTACGGATTGTGGGGAAAAAACTTTAAAACTTTAAAATGTAAATATTTCTACACCATTAGGATTGCAAACCCTTGTAATCAGCTTCTATTAGAAGTGGTGATCAGTAAAACAAAGAAAGAGTTGAAAAAAACATCTGGATAATTACATTCTATCTGGTGGAAAATAACAATATACTATGTAAATGTATGGGAACTTTTATGTGCAGTCATGTCTTCTTGCTCCTTGTTCACCTTGTATATACCTCAGTATGTAACTCTTTCCTTGGGGCAGCTTTCTTTAAATTCTCTGTAGGAGGTAGGTCTCTCTCTCTTGGCCATCCTTTCATTCGTGCCCCAGTCTGGGCATTGGCCTGCTTGGGCTAGGTCACTATTGACCTAAGTTCTCACACCTGATTCTGCAGTTGACTAGCTGTCACAGTGTTCAAGAATTGAACAGCTGCTCCCTTCATGGCCGAATTCTGGTTGGGGACCATACTGGGTGAGGCAGGCGAGGTGTCCCCTGCTTTGGTGTTAGACACCACGTCAACCACACTAGCCTTCAATTCTCTGAACTCCTTTATCAACTCTTCAATGTCTAGTGCCCCACAACTGAGTCCTGTCTTTTAATGAGAAATAGCAGCCCCAGCACGAGCACAGGGGTTCCAAGACTCTTCTTCTTCATCTTCAGCCTCCCGCACTTCCTTCATCAACATACTGTAGGAAAGGGGTGTTATCGCTTTAATCTTGTAAGTGCAACTTGAGCAATAACAAGGTGCAATAACATGCAACTTTAACACCTGCTCCAACAGAGTGTGGTTCAGGTCAGAAGAGACTACAGCTCTCTTTCTGAAAACCCTCTGGAGCGCCTTCTCTAGATGGGTCAAATAAACAAACAGCAGATCTCCTCTGCATTGTTTGGTCACCTTGTATCTCCACATGAGATCCTCTCCAGCCTCAGTGCTCCCAAATACATTCTCTAATGCAGTTATGTACTCCTGAGCAGTGGTGGCTCTCAGGGAATGAATTGTGTCCAGTGCTGGACCTTGAAGACTCTACTAACTGTTTCTGCTTCTCAGCTTCAGATCACTGCCAGTTCTGGAAAAGGGGCATGGTATAATCCATCCAGATTTCCAAATCTTTTTCCCTAGGTGGAGAGGGCTGAGTCCCTGATAACATGCAAAATCTTCTGTATGAGTCTGGGACAGATAGTGGCATACAGGCGCCCCCCCAAGGGGTTTGGATGAGGGGCACCCCAGACATATATAGTTCTTGATGAGCCTACTCCAGTGTTTTCCCTTGCTCCAGCAGCCATCTGTTAAATTTGGCCTGAAGCCCTCCTACTTGGGTGAAGCTTCTCTGTGAGAAGTTGTGCTGGCATAGGTTACCAAAGTTCACACAGCATTGGAACCCTCAGTGGTAATCACATCAGGTATATGGGTAGCATCAATAGTGTTTCTGCATCCAAACAATGCAGTCATTGTTTTAGTGGTGGGGTTCATTACTTGCTCTCAGACAGCAGTTACTCCAAGGCACTTAATACTGGACAGAGTTTCTTCAATAGTATCTCCGTCAGTCCCAAGTGGGACACCCTCGAGCAGCAGAGCATTTTGAGGGCCCAAATCTTCTTCCCTCACACCAGTCTGTTAAATGGGGAAAGCCATGACGTCAACACCAACTTTGGGTGTGGGGTCACAGCACATTCTTCCTGAGCAATGGCTTCCATGTGGGGCATGGTTGGTAAAACAGGAGATACCAGTGGTGCCTCCAAAGGTGTAACCTGGGTGTTGTGTAACCGAAGGCTACTACCCCTGCCTGTTGGAGTCCAATCAGGTTGAGGGGCCTGGGCTCTGTTTTGATGATAACTGAGGGTTCTTTCCCAAATAGAAATAAGTAATAGTGCAGTGCCTCCACCCAGAGTGAGTATGGTGGGCCAGTTGTCTATAGGGAACAACCTCCTGGGATGCTGTACCTACTCACTTCCCCTCACAGTCATCCCACACACAGAATACCATATATCAAATAAATTCTCTATGGTGCATGCCATTAATAGCTATCACTAATAATATTTTCAAAGACAGTTTTAAAACTGCAACAACAATGAAAGCTTTATTAACAGGGTAGGGAAAGTTGGAGCTGTAACAATAGAACAGTCAATAGTAACTGATAAATTGAATAGCAAATAAACATAACAATAATAATGCCTTCCTCTAACAGCCCACCTCCCCACTGGTACCAGCGTCCCTAAAAGTCTAGCTGATACCCAGAATAAAGTGCAGGCCTGATCATTGCTGTGGGTTGAGAGCAATGTTGGTGCACTTAATTTTAACAACAATACTTTTCTTTAACTTTATGTGATTCCTCAGCTCAGAGAAGGCCATGCGCTTACTCACAGTTCTGAAGTTCACAGCACAAGGTCTGAACAGACTAAGCAGATGGCAATTGTCTGTGTTGATGTCAGGACCTTGCATAGGAAAATGCTGGCAGTTGTAGAGCTGATGGTGAAGTCTGGCAGCTTGTCCTCTTCAGGTGGTTGCATGCTCTTGCAGCTTGTCACCTTCGGACTGTTCCTGTGCGGATGCTGGATTAGACCAGTTTCAGGGACCAGCACCATACACTGCCCCCACATGTCATGGCTTCTAGTTCTCATTGGCAAATGTTCAGCACTGCCTAGCATTGGTAATACTGGTCTGACTCCAGAGACCATTCTTGGTGGCATACAACTTCTTCCCAGACATTGGTTTAAACAGCCTCTCATTTTCTTCGGGTAGCAGTCACAGTTTCGTGGCAGATTTAATATATGTTCTAGAAAACAGTGTATACAGTCTATAGGCAGGACTCCACACTTTTGGCAATAACCTTTAATACTTTCTAGCCCTCCAGCCTGTAGAAACCCAGCTGGTTTCTCTCAATGCTTCTCTCTTCCTCTCACTGTAATAACTTTATGCTCTGAATTACTCAGTCCCAGTCCCAGTACTAACTGAGGGCTATTCTCAGGATGCCAAACTATCTTCTCCCAGCTGAAACTGGGATTCTGGCTCCCACAGGAAGTGGACAACTTCAACAAGTCTCTTGGCCAATACAACAGAAGTCGTGGTCCGGCTTCACCAAAGCTCCTCTCTTACTCACTCACTCACAGCTCCCTTCTCTCCTCAGGGAGCCTCAGCCATGATCTGCCATGAGCAGCTTTTTCCCCATACATCTCAGAGGGAAAATACCACACCACATTCAGCAATGCAGCTGTTCATCACATAAATAAATATTCATTAGGATTATTTGATCTCTCATTGGTTGAGGCTAAAGGCACCAAGAACAAAGTTTACGCCCTCTACCCAGGAGCCATAGCTACAGTCCTTTGCACTCCTCAATCGCTGATTGGATAGTGCAGGGTCAGGGGTTGCAAAGATGTCGTCCATGTAAACACTTTATAGAAACACCAAGTTTAAAGTCTTAACGCAAGCAACCTGTTCAGTTTCAGCAAGCAATCATCCCACTGTCCGATAGCTACAGCGATGCCCTGTTATCTGATTGTGGAAAGAGCACTGATAAAGTCCTGGTCCACCTTTCACTAGTGCTGTAGCACTCAGTCCCACTGCAGCAGGTAGAAACATTCACAACACAGTCATTAACATTTAAAGCAACAGTCTACCTATTTACAGTTCACCCATTCATTTACTTAACACACTTTTGTCAACTTCAGTAGATGTGTCCAAACCCCCACACATGTTTCAGGATTCCAGGAGTTGGAACACATTAAAGACATGTCCCGTTAGCCAACAGGAGCAAGAATAGTGGGAGCTAGGTAGCATCCCTAGTGCAAGCTGTGCAATGCCCAAAGATAGCAGAGCAGTAATTATTTACACAGCTCCCCATGCACTGGAGCAAGCAGGGTCCACAGGTTGGTAAGAGCATTTCCAAACACCAGGGTCCAGGGCTTGCAGGACCAGACACCTACCCATGGTGGGGGGGGGGGTTACAGACAAATCAATGTTTCTCCTTTCTAGGAAGGCTTTGTCAAGCCTGCAAACCCTCTCTTGTGGAGGCGTTTTATACTGAGGTGTTTTAAAGGCATATGCTGCAGTGATCATTAAACATTCACATCAGGTAATATGGTCAGGGAACCAATTGGCCAAGTTGCATAAGAACAGTAAGATGCTCCCAACGTTGATGATAACTAGGGAGCTCATTATGGAGACTAGTGATTCATTTTTCTGTGTGAAGAGCAAATAGCAATTCAGTATACCATTCCCGATATGAGGGAGAAGTGTGGTCTTTCCAGTGTTGAAGGATTCCTTTTTTGGTGCATGCTGAAATCAGGGCCATATAATACTTCTGCTCACCAATTAGATGCTGAGAGTAATCGCCAATTAAACAAATTTCTGGCAGGAAAGCACTGTCTAAGATAAGAAGTGGGTCTAAGTTATCTTTAATAGAGGTCCAAAATGGTTGCACCAGAGGACATTGACATAGTATATGTGGGAAGTACCCAGACCTGTATCACATCTCATGCAATGATTGGTAGGAGTCATTACATCTTATGCAGTCTGGCTGGGGTGGAGTATATATTGTGTAAAATCTTCTCCTGTCTTAGTATATAAGTGTCATGTTTGACATATTTATACAAGTTTCTCCATATTCAGGACCAGTTGTATGCGCTTCAAGCTTGGGAATAGCTTGTGCCCAGTTACTCCACCTACCCCCTCCTGCTAACCCCTATCTTAACTTTATCCTGTTACCTCATGCCCCAACTCCATTTCTACTTTTCTTTTCCTCCTCAATTACACCCACCCCCTACACCCTCCAGCCCTCTAGCTCCTCCTGCTCCTCCATACTTTCATTTTCCTACTTTGTGGCTGTTAACTCCTCATACACATTCCACTCTTCATTTTCTTTTTTCTTCATTCCAGGGTTATTACATATCGGGTTATTTCCCTAACTAAGCATTATGTACCACATTTCGAAACTGTATTTAATTACCATGATGTTATTTAAAATTGTTATTATGCAATGTGTACTTGTCTGCTTATATGTCTCAGGACCTCCTTGTGAATGAGCTTGCTCAATGGAGTTGTTCCCTGCAATAAACCTGAACTTGAACTTGAAGGAGCAGAGCCATCTGCCTTGTCTCTCGTAAGATTGTATATATGCTGGTATAAGCTAGAAATAGGGTGGGGCTGCACAGCCCATTCCACCAAAGGATGAATGTAAGCATAATAAGCACAGGACCAGCTATGACCTCAGATATAATAAACTAATACATGGGCAACTTGCATATAGGGGAAGGCCCTGTTGGTAGGAAGCTGCTACTTGTCATGAAGCTGGATGAAACCAATCAACTGATTATCTGCAAAAGTGGGCAACACTGTTAAGTCCCTTTCTCACCTAAATGCATAGTGATGAGCCTGCCTCCTATTTGAAAATTGGGATCGCAAAGGATGAGCTGAGAGGTGTCATCATCAGGTTGTAAGCTAAAAGGCGGCTAGGTTGGCAGTTTATCAAAACATATTCGCAACTTTGATTGCTCAAAGGGCTTTAGGCAATTTCTTAGTTGTAATCTATATGAAGGATGCAGGCTCTATATTAACTTTTGAGCATACGCCCTTCAGTTTGTAGTCATAAAGCGGTATAAAACAGATCTTGTCATATAAGAGGGGTTTCCAACTACTGCAGGTACTTACTACATGGAGGGCCATATGGCAACAATAGAAATTTGGAAGCTTAAGGGCCTCCCGGTTGTTTAGGAGCTACCAGTTTATGATAAGCTCTTTGTGCTGGTTTCTCAGCCCCATACAAATGGGACACCAACCCATGGAGTCGCACAAACCAGGCCTTAGGATAATTAGTTTATCATATCCAGAGGGTATAACACTCTGGATAGAAGATTTATTTAAATCAAATTAATTTTACCTGATAACATTAATGGCAGACTGGCCCATCAGGCAAAATCAGATGTTATCTGTCTTAAAGAGGATCTAAACTGTGGGATATCATATCCTGAGGGCACTTAATAACAATCACCCTGAGATATCTAAGATGATCTTTGGGATATTTAAGATCTAAAGCTTAACAGTTTGTGTTGTAGCACCCATAGTTTAAAGGCATCATTTCAGACTTATCCACATTTAATTTGTAATTTGAAACTTCCCCAAATCTATGGATTGTATGCAGGGCACTAGACATGGAAGTAGTTGGATGGGTAATATGTAGTAAAAGATCATCAGCATAGGCTGAAATCTTAAACTGAGTACCAGTGATTGCAATACCAGTAATATCAGCAGTTTGCTTAATTTGAATAATAAGTAGTTCTAGAAACTGATTGAATAATAAGGGTGAGAGACGGTATCCCTGCCTCACAATCTGATGCAAATTAAATGAATCGGAGTTAACTCCACTGCAATAAATTTGTGCTGTAGGACATGAATAAAGTGGTTTGACCCAGTGAATAAAAGCATAGGGATGCAACAATCTGCCAACTAGGTAAAGAAGTAGTCACAATGCACACAATCAAAAAGCTTTCTCTGTGTCTAGGGAGACCAAGACTGCAGGTAGGTCCAGCTCCCCAGATACAGAGATTAAATGAGCTAGTTTATGTAAGTGATCCATAGAGAACCTACCCCGCGCATGAAACCAACCTGCTCATTTGCAATGAGGTAACCCCAAACTTCTGCAACTCTTGCAGCTAAAATCTTAGCCAGTATTTTAATATCAACTATCAACAAAGATATGGGCCTATAGCTGTGTATATAAGAATGGTTCTTGTCTGGCTATGGTACAAGTATAATCAGTGCCTTCATTAAGTCTCTTTTCCTGCATCCCTTCCTGAAAGAGATGGTTATACAGATCCAGCAAAAGGGAACTAAGTTTTTCCTTAAAGGATTTATAAAAATCTGAGGCAAAACCATCATCCAGAGGATTTATCAGCTGATAAATCCTGGAAGCTTGCTTAACCTCAGAGAGAGAGAAAGTGCTCGGACCAAATGCGCCTGCTGAGCCTGGGTTAACTGCATGAGGCAGGTCTTGTAGTTATTCATTGATCTGAGACATAGAGGGAGTCAAAGCCATAGGGCTATGAAGGTCTTTAAAAAAATGACAAAACTCATGGGCAATACCTGGTCTGTGACCAAATGAGGTCATCCAGAGACACAAATACTCTGAATGGTACAAAAGGCCACCTCAATGCTTATTTTGAAGATAAGTATTAGAGGGGAAAAGTTCCAGACAGACAGGAAAGTGATCCAAAAGGACATAGGCTTGGATTTCACAAGAACACAGTCCCTGAAAACTCTCTTAATTGAGATGAAAGTACTCTCACTGGGACTGGGACCATTGGGTCAGACAGTAGAAAAGGTAATCCTTAGTATCAGGGTGCAACATGCGCCAGGGGTCTATGAGACCTAGGGCATCCATCAGGTCTCAAAGGGATCGCTGAGCAAGGGAAAGGTCCCTATGCCAGGCAGCAGTCCTATCCATGTCTGGGTCTAACACGAAATTCCAGTCCCCTACCTGTACTACCTGCAAAGGAGTCCGCAATGCCAGTAAGCTTAACAGATCTGTGAAGAATCCAGGGATATCTACATTTGGGCCATAAATAGAGCCTAAGACAAGCTCAGTTTGCTCTAAAATGCCTCTAGAAAAATGTAGCTACCTAAAGTATCTACCTGTTTACTAGGTTTTTTGAAACTGGAAGCATTAGAAATCAGTATGGCCACTCCCCCTTTACTTCTTATCAGGCCAGCTCTGTATACCTGCCCCACCCAAGTTCTATGGAAATAACTGATCAGCCTGAAGATGGGTTTCTTGAAGAAATGCTATATGGGCCTGAAGAGTATACAAGTGATGTAAGGGAGGTGAGAGGGACATCTGTGATCAAACATGGTCCAGGGTGTAGTATTAGACAGGGAAACTAGGACAAACTACATAGGCCTTCTGGTCTGTTTCTGCCAACACATTTGGTGTTTCTGTGTGTTTATGTTACCATCTACTCTGATCCCAGTTGCAAGATTTCTATTTTGAGAAGCAAAATGGTCCATGGAAGCTTGTCTTAGCTGATTGGCCTGATGGCTCATTTAGCAGAGCACAGGAATGGTACTCAAGGGGATTTGCATTCCAAATACTTAACAATAACTAAAACTACAGCAAGCAGTCCTGATCAACCTGAAATGTAACAAGTCTTTCTTGAATGACAGATGCCTCTCCTGCAACATTTTGAGCACCTGAGATTCATCAGTAGTAGACTGTAAATGGGCTGGTTTATTTTTGCCTCAGATAGCAGAAATTAACTGGCAATCACTCATTGCAACCTTAACAAAAAATGTCTTCTGCATTATATTCAGTAACCACTTATGCTCCATTTATTTATTTCAAAAAGTTTCATCAGGAAAGACATACTGAACTGATAACAGCTTGTTTCCAGATGCATCCTGTGGGAACGGGGATGTGGAAGGTAATAAGACAGGCATAAAATCAGCAGTGAAAACAATGGGTCATATTCTCAAAGGTGTAGAGGTACCATGTATCTGTGGAGCATAGACACTCCATGGCTGCTGCACCCCAGCACCTGAGTCTTCAAAGAGTCCAAATAGGCATGGAGCTGTTACACGCTGGATCCCCTGCCTGCCAGTGAACTCCACAGGTGGGGTGGTCCAGGGTGGTGCAGGGGCATGTCCATGCTCCATGCCATGCCCAAAAGCACAAAGTTCTGGGTGAAGGGTGCAGGCTACATGTTCTGAGGCAGTAATAACCACTGCATATCCCCCAACAGTATGCTGCTGGCAGTGGCAAACACCATAGGGCCCCCACCATGCCTTCCTAGCTCAAAAGGACCACCACCAGGGCAGATAGCCCCATTTTTCGACCTACAGAATTCCTGCACCCATCCCCAATGGCATCTTGGTGCCATAGACCCTGGCACACAGTTGCGCCCCATTCCCGTGAATACCAACACCCCTCCCCACACACACAGATGGGGTACCAGCCCTGGGAATGCAGACACCCCCCACCACCCCCTGCCCAGTACTGCACTACCAGACATATTCTCCTCCCCCACTCCCAGCACACCCAGCCCCAGTCAGTGATTAGTGGTCCCCCACCCCTGCGGGCATCATCAGCACCACCCCCAGCCCCAATACTGCCCATCATCGTTGAGTATGGGACAGCCAGCGGCAAGCTCTCCCTTGCATCACCTTGGCTGTTGGCTGTTCATGATGCTGGGCACGCGTGCCCAGCATTACTTTGATGGCTGTCAGCCAAGGAGGTGTGAAGAAGGATGTGCCACTGGCTGTCCCATGCCACGGCACCAATGTGGAGGTAAGGGGCCCGGAGGTGGTGCTGTCAGTGCTATGGGGGGACCACTAATCACTGATGGGGGCCGGGAATGTTGAGAGAGAGGGGAGTGGGGTATTCTAGACATTCTGAATGGTGCCAGTCTTTACGCGATGGGGCAGATAAGGGGGCGCTGTACCTTCTGGATGGGGCTTGGATATGTAAGAGGTGGCTTATGGGACAGGGGTCCTATGACTGGGGACCATTTGAGGGCCACATGGGTGTTCCTGTACACTGGCACAGCTGGGGGGCACACTGGACATCTGGGTCAGTCCACACTGGTCCAGGTGCCAGCAGGTGGCATTCATGCACCTGGACCCATGCCCTGCAGTGCATGGGATCCACTGTGAGATCCTGGTTGGGAATCTCAATGGATGCCCACCTGGGTCTGCTATGCCAACCCTGCTGTCCTGCATAGACTTGTGCGCCGCGGGGATGGGGCCATGGAAGGCAGCCGTGTGGTGGCTGGTGGCCGTGAATATGACCATCGCACATCTTCCTGCCAGTAAGAGGTTCCATAGGTGGGATACATGCCACTGGGGTGTACTTACCACCCCTTGGAGAATTTCCCCCAAAAAGGATATGCATAACAGGAATAAACTGAGTCACTATTGGTGAGATAATACAATTCAAGTAAGGAACAGAGTTATAGAACATAGCAAACTAATGAGGGGGATAGAATAATGTATGATTTAGAATACAGTAATAGGGTCAAAGACAGTTACAAGAGGGAGAACAAAAGTCACGAAGAAGAGACTTTAGGGAGATAGCAGAAGAAGCAGAATGACTAGACAGGGGAAGAGAGGACCAGAGCTTAGGAAAATGATAAGAGAAAGCAGATCGACCAGCAGTAGTTTTTCTAGAAGAAATAAGGAGGGAATGTGAAGTATTACCGTGGAGAGGGTCGCTGGAAACAAGGGGAGAGGTTAGGAGGGATGTCAGGTAGGAGGGAAGAGCATCAAACCAGAATTTAGAAATAGAGCAAGCACATTGGGAAAGGCACCTAGCATCAAGAGAAGGGGGAGAAAGGTCAGAGTAGAGAGAGCAGTGGTGGGTATGAGGGGAACAGTCTAGAGAAATATTGGCAAAAAGAGTGAAAGAGGGGATCCAGTCTGGCAAGGGAGGATTTGGGTGCACCACTATAAGTAATATCCCCTTAATCAAAGATAGGGAGAATCATCTTTATGACAATTTCATGGCAGACAGGAAATGGGATACTCTCTTTGTTCCCATACAAAGCATCATGTTTGGGGTGAAGTTTTTGATGAATGGTATCAATATGAACTGAAACATCAAGATAACAGTCAAGCAAAATGCCAAGGTACATAAAAGAGGATACACCCTCAATCAAAGCAGCATCCACACTGTGAAAAACAGGGAGATGAGAGAGTCTGGGAAAGCCTCTGGAGGATGCCAAAAGTCATTGAAACTGTATTTTTGTCATTGAGGCATTGTCCCATGGCTTTACAGTTCCTGTGTACATGGAAGATGGTTCTTGCTCTGGATACTGAGAGGTACACAGGTCCTATAGGTAGGTATGTAGGCAGGTAGAGTTGTTAAATTAAGTGATTTTCCAATGCTCAATGTGCTGTACATAAGACATTCACTACATAGCAAAAGAAATAAAATCTGGTCAGAGCCAATATGGCTGCCCAGAGCAATGTAGGTGATTTTTGGTGTGGCAGTTTGAATCGGAGCCACCATGTTCCATGCACCAGAGCCTGCCATGTGCAACATGGCAGCTTAGACAGATCTGCACATGGTCAGTTTGCATTAGAGCCACTGTGTTCTGCAAGGTGGCTGTCACATCCGCAGTTGTGGAAAGTAGTGTGCTTTGGGGAGGGCGAGCACCATTCTGTGGAGGGGAGGGGAAGAACAGACACCAGAGACCACCAGTAACTTCAGCGCTGTGGACAGGAGACTGCATCACTGTAGGAGAACACAGAGATCAGTTCCAGTTTTCTCCTATAATGATGTGATTTCAAAACAACTGCTGGGCTCTGCCCATGCAGTTGTAAAAAATACAACAATAAAATGACATTAAACAGCATCTGAAAATGCAATTTCAAATATTAACTAGAGAACCAGTTCATTGGGCCTTAGCACAAAACATACACCATACTCGACTAGCTGCCTGCATGTTCAGAGATGCTGCCACACACAAACATATGGGCTTACAGCATGAAGGACATCCGGCTGCACCTGCATGCTGGTATTCAAGTTTATAGGTGCCAGCATGGCCCTCGATGTGCACCCAACCCATAAACTGTGAGCGCTGCATTCACCTTGTCTTACTTGGTGGGGAGCCTGCACTGAGGGTGGAGGAAAACATGGAGATGTGGCATGGCTGGGTGCTGGGTGTACAATTGTAGCACACCGTTCAGCCAGCCAGTGGATCCCCTGCTGTGCTCCTGCATGGACTCCTGGGATGCAGCTACCTGTGCAGTAACTACCATATTCTCTTCACATTGGGGAATAGGCTACCATTACCACCTGCCCCATGCTCTGTGTCCCATGGCATAGAGGAGTGACAGAGTTAGCCAGGCACAGGTCCATGCCCATCTGGTCTGGAATTTGTGTCCCCCGGGAGTGTCAGGGGTGGGGATGCAGAGATACTTATGACTGTTGTCTCGCCACTGTAATATAGGCACCCCCTGCTACCTTCTGCCACAGATAAGTTGCATTATGTATCCTATGTTGTGTGGCTGCATCCCTACCTTCTGCCCCCACCCTGGCTGTTCATGGAGCTATACATGGCAGCCAGGATTGGGGCTTGCACTTACCTGCAACTCATGGTGCCATGCATGCCATGGAATTTTCTACAGCCCCCATTCACTGTGATTGATGTTTGTTTGGCCCATATGCCACACAAAACAGTGCATAGATGTAGCACAGGGGACCCATTATCACTAAAATTAAATGACGTGTCTGCCTTGTGTCAATCCACATATACACTCAAAATAGTAGGGAGATCCCTTTTGACTATTACTAAAACAACAGTATGCATAGGCACAGTCACTCAAAACCACAGACCCAATAATAGAGGTGCAAATCTATTTTATTTTTGTTTAGTATAAAGTGCATAGCATTTGAAAACAAGAACCACACTTACACCGCTGCAGGACGAGAAATCATACAGCCTGCCCAGACACCCAATATTTCACCTTACAATCCAAAGCTTCAACAGGGTACAGTATTGGTCACAAATGAACAACTATTTATGCAGCAAAGATCCTTTTTGGCTTTGTGCATAGAGTGAACTATGATTCTGTACACCATTCTTTTACCTTGCAAAACAGTACACTCAGGGAGTAAAATGTATTGCCAAGAATTGTGTGTGTGGTATTTTGAAGTCTGTAGCTACAAGTAAAATTATATGAGAAATACCAAAAGGCCATTAATCATTTATAGTGTATGGTAGAACGTTGTTCTCTCTAGAAATACAACCTCACTGAAAAGCTGTTCATCCATACTTAGCAAAATGAATGGAATGCTGTTCTGACTGTATATGTGCAGAATAGCATTCCACTCATTTAGAGTTGAAAGCTAGAGCCCTGCTTTCAAAGCATGAACTGAAAACCGCTGCATGGCAAGGGTATTTCAAACATCATTGAAAATTGCTGTGGCGGTTTTCTGACGACATCGCCAAAAATTCATTTCAAGGGAAAATGCAGGATTATATTCATAGCCCCTATAAATGTATTAACTCACAAGTGTCTGCCTCTGTGTGCTCCTTCCTACTGCAGCTAAGCGAGTCGTCCTTCTGCCATGTTTTTTTTTTGTACATCCTGCCCACAGCTTAGCGGCAACCAATAGGAGTGTGCATTGCTAACATAGGGATGCCCAGTCCCTAGCAACCGCACAACTCACCATAACAGCAAACCTTATCTCTGGGAGACATGCAGGGAAAAAAACACATTTTGTAAGGTGAAAATCACTCGTGAACTACTTTTAAAATAATTAGTAGGGCACCATACACTATAAAAAATACTGAATGGGTAACCTAATGCAGAACCAATGTGTTCTGCCACCTCGGGGTCTGATTCTCAAAGACCTCTCGAGCTTTGCTCTTGAGGTTACAGGGAATCAGACCCCTCTGTGGTAGAACACACTGGTTCTGCATGGTTACCCATCCAGTATTCTTTATGTACTGAATGATTATTCAGCACATTTGACTTTGAAAACTCGTTAAAGGAGTACTTTACCCTGATATTTTGTAAATATTATTTGTTTCCATTTCAACATATAACTTTTCATGTAGTTGTTAAAATATATATGTTTGCTTCTAATTTGTTTTCAGTGTTCATTCCAGCCCTGTTACTAGCTCGGGGTGACCATTTTCTGGTTTTTGAAATCTCATTGTCCTGGAGAACTGCATTAGCATATGTGAACATGATGTCATAGCACCCATTTACACCAAGGGCTCAATTTTAAAATGGCCCTTAGATTGGTACATCATGCACTGAACCATCACCTGTGGCAAACTTGGGTGCCAGGGACCCTGCACCAGATTTTTGAAAAGAGGGATCCTGGTACCAAAGTCCCTGAGTTTACCACAAACCAATTGCTGCACTGAAGAACTGTACATGGGAAGGGAATGCCACAAACTGCTGGATGGGCTTACAGCAGCAGTGGCCAGTGATGGTGACCTGCCGATTGGCTGCCCTGGTGGCTGGTGGATCTTCTTAGGCATGCCTTGACTTGTGGCAGGTGGGTCAGGTCAGGCTTGGAGAGGGGGGTCGCAACTGCTCCCAGGAGCAAATTCAGGATTTTAAGAAGGGTCCTGTGGCAGGAATAAAAGGGCTGAGCCAAATGTAAGGCTGAACCCACAGGTGCAAAGCTATAGGATGAAATAATGATTATGGATTCCTTACTCAATGCAATAGCCACAATGAAGTTAATTTTAGTTATTTTATACATATTAAAAACACTAATGCTGCTTAGTGTAACATCAAATGAATGATTCTTCTGTAATGTACACCTTTTTGTACTTAATGAAAATTAATTTACAGCATCAGTCACATGGACGCTTCATTTATTGAGTGGTTTATGAACACTATAATTTTGTTTGTTTACACATTGCACCTTCATGCAACCATAGATTTTATGTGGCTAATATTGCTCCAGGTTCAACATGCATAAACAGAAAAACAGGGTTCTGCTCAGATGATCTGGCAAAAATCTTTTATTCTCATGCCAGAGTATCCCAAATATAGTTTAGCAATCACTGGGATTATCTGCAACCAAAATACCTTGTCACCATATCTTGTCTTCACTACACCCATATATGTACACAATACCAGCATAAACACCAGAACACATTAACCAGTATATGTGCTTATATGCAACACATTCTTAAAACATTTCAATTGTGAAAAGATTTAAAGACATAGGGAATAGTCAAATACATGTAAACTTTGTCATTCATTTTCACATTTACTTTTTTCTTGTCTATCACTTCCTTGCACAGCCTCAACACAATCAACTAAAAATCACACAATCAGTTTCCTTCTGCGTGGCTGTAAGGCTTGGCTAATAATCAGTATGTCAATAGTTTTCTGTACTTTGCCAAGCAAGTCCCACATAGATAGAGTCAAGGTGCTTTATATGAGACTTGCCTAACAATCCCACTGCTATAATTTTGCACATAGTAAAATACTTCAAAACATTTTTCAACAGCTTTCGAGTGCACAGTCTTTTCTCAACAGTTGTAGCACTAGAGATCAGCTCCCTTATCTAGTCATCTAAGTTAGTCTTAAATATAGTATCCTGACTCTATTACTCACACGGAAGGCTGTTACAGTTCCCCACCACTGTTTGTGTGAGGCAATGCTTCTTTGTCCATCTTTGTATTTTATTTTTTTAATTTTTGAGGGTTTGTGCCCATGATTTCCCAGTGGAGATGTCACATCCCATTAACGCTGGGGCAAAAATTCTCCATTTGTCCAGCTGGAGATGGACTGGAGTATGAGGGAGGTCATGTGACTTGCACAGTGAGCCAGTGATGGTGTCAGGATTCGAAACTAAAGAATCATCTGGTTTTGTAGGTATGTGGTCCAACCACTGGCCTACACAGCTTCCCCTACTGAGTCAAGATTTGAGATTCCAGTAAGGCAGTAAGGCCCTGGAGGAATGAACTCCAGTGAATTGATTCACACAGAACCAAGGGGAGATGGATAGCCAAGCTCCCATGCTGGGGGAAGACTACAACACCTAAATCAGCAAAATCACGCAGCCAGTGCAGTGCTTTTGGGGAGGGGCAGAGGAAGGAATCCTGACACCCATTCCAGCAATCTGCTACCTCTTAAAAATACAGCTTGTTGCCTTTTTGTTCCCTTTCTGGCACTTTCTTCTGACCTGGGCTTCTTTCCCTTAGATTTTATAAGCCAGAAAACTTCTTCACTGTTCTGTTTCTCAAACACATCATTTAATCTGTTCAGTTAACTGAAGCACATATTGAGAAGGTTTTTTTTTATTCCTTGTAGCCAGGTGAGGCCTGCTAGACACAAGTGCCTGTTTTCAGGAGGAACCTGGGAGCACTATGGAGATTAAGTGACTTGCTCAGAGTCACACAGTATGCAAAGTGAGGTTGTGGGATTCAAACCCAGGTCTGCCGGATGTATGAAGATCATTCATAGCTTGTTACTCTAACCTCCAGGCTATACTACCAGTCCAACTACATAACCCCCCATCTATGCCACTTATAACTCTTGTCTCTTTCTTGGTTGCCTAATAATTCAAAAAAAAGAGTACTCTTTTCCTCAAGCCAGTAATGAATCTAATAATGGAGACCAGCCAGGTGGCTGCAGCGGAGATGATAAGTAGGAAGCTCAACAGTGATTTGAGAGTATGGACCTATGGACTGGATGCACTGGACCAGAGGCTAAGGAAAGTGTTGGAGGGACACAACAGCAGACTCTTCTTTGTTGCTACAGACTGTAAGCTAATATGCACTAGCCCAGCACTCTACATGCTTATCCGAATGTGGATGATAGTAAATCGTTCCCTGTTTGAGTTCCCCCAGGAGGGCACTGGGTCAGTCCCAGCCAGTGATAGAAACATATAGAAGTTGATGGCAGATAATGACTGCAAGGCCCACCCAGTCTGGCCATTTCTTTTTCTACCTTATGAATGTGCCATTGGCTTTTGCTCTGTCGATGGCCTATCTATTCATACTCATCTGTATTGCTCCCTTATGCCTATCCCATGCCTGTTTGAAGTCCTGCACTGTATTTATATCCACCACTTCCTGAGGTAGGCTGTTCCATGCATCCACCACCCTTTCTGTGAAAAAGAACTTCCTCACAGTACCCCTTAATCTGCCTCCCTCTAATCGCATGCTGTGTCCTCATGTCCTGCTATTTTTCTTATATTGACACATGCTAGACTATTTCACCTTGTTAATGCCTTTAAGGTGTTTGAATGTTTCAATCATATCACCTCTCTCTCTCCTTTCCTCTAGGGCATACATATTGAGCTCAGGTAATCTGTCTTCATATGTTTTCTGATGCAGTCCCTGCACCATTTTGGTTGCCCTTCTCTGGACTGCCTCAATTTGGTTAATGTCCTTGTGAAGGTGTGGCCTCCAATACTGCACGTAGTACTCCAGATGGGGCCTAACCAGTGTCTAGTAAAGAGGGATTATTACCTCCCTCTTCTGACTTGTAAAACCCTTACGAATACACTTCAACATCCCTGTAGCCTTACCTACTGCTTTAGTGGTCTGCTTCAATGATTTCAGGTCATCGGTGATGATGACGCCCAAGTCACTTTCTTCCCTTGTGACTGCCAGCAACTCTCTCCCAGCCTACAGGTGGCTTCAGGTTTCTTGTTCCTATGTACATGATCTTGCACTTCTTTGCATTAAACCCCAGTTGCCACTCTTCCGACCATTTTGCCAGTTTATCCATATCTCTTTTCATTCTGCCTACCCCATCTGGATCATCTACTCTGTTGCAGATCTTGCTGTCATCTGCAAACAGACAAACCTTACTCTCCAGTTCATCTGCATGATGTCACTGATGAAGATATTGAAGAGCACTAGCCCCGGACTGATCCCCTGAGGTACCCCACTTGTGACTTGCATCTCTTCTGACTGTATAGCATTCACCAGCACTCTCTGTTTTCTGCCCGTCAACCAGTTTTCCACCCAGTTGACCAATGTCTGACCCACCCCGAGCCTACCCAGCCTATTAATCAATCTTCTATGTGGAACAGTATCGAAAGCTTTGCTGAAGTCAAGGTAGGCGACATCAACTGCTCCCCCTTGTTCCACCACTCTGGTTACCCAGTCAAAGAAATCTATGAGATTAGTTTAACAGGACCTTCCTTTGTAAACCCATGCTGTCTTGGATCCTGTGTCCTATGGATTCCAGGTGTTGCACTATCCTTTCCTTAAGGAGTGCCTCCATAATCTTGCCCACTACTGAGGTAAGACTGACTGGACTGTAGTTCCCTGCCTCCTCCCTGCTACCACTCTTGTGGAGTGGGATCACATGAGCCCTTCTTTAGTCTTCTGAGACCTGTCCTGTGCTCAGTGACTCACTAAACAGTTCTGATAATGACTCTGCTAGTTCCACCCTTAGCTCCTTAAGTACCCTGGGATGTATGCCATCAGGTCCCATTGCCTTCTCCACCCTGAGCTTATTGAGCTCCTATAGGACCCTTTTTATTGTGAAGGGACTAGTGCACACCTCCCTCCCCCCCGTGTCCATGGTGCTGAGCTGTGAGCCCTGCCCTGCCTACTGTTCAGTAAATACAGAGCAGAAGTATCTATTTAGGATAGATGCTTTTACATGGTCCTCCTCCTCACATGCCCCCTTATCCCTTTTGATCTTAGCAATACCTCCTCTGGACTTCCTCCTTTCACTGATGTACAGTAGCTATAGAAAGTCTTGTCACCTTCTTTTTACTGTTCGTGTAGTGTTTCTCGGTTTGGGCCTTTGCCTGCCTTACTGTCCTTCCCTGCTTCCTTAGGGAAGTTTGGTATGCCTCCTATCTTCAGCCTGCTGCATTCTGTTATGTTTCCTGAAGGCCAGCCTTTGGTCTTGACATTTTCTGCTACTGTGTTTGAGAGACCAAAGTGGTTTCCTTCTTTTCACTTCCTTTTCTCATTAACCCAATGGGATGTTACTTCAAGTATTGCATCTTTAATGCTTGCCCACTTTAATGGACCCAGAAGTGACGTGTAGCAGCAGGTCAGACCCTCAGCTCTGGGCTGGTCTAACAACAGGGTCTGTGTGACCATTGGGAGGGCTTGCAAAATCCCACTGTAGGGTATACTGCAGCACTACCCTGGCACAAGACCCTTCTGCCAAGACCCTCTGCATGGCACACGGGTGTGACTATCCAAGGTCAGTGCAAGCCTGGATAGTACAGATGGTCCCCAGTGGCACAGGGTGCCTTACAAAATTGGGACTGGTGCAAGGTGAGATGCAAGGAGCCCTTGCACCATTTTTCTTTGATGTAGGCCCCTTGCACCAGTCTCAATCTTTTGAAAATTGGGCCCCATGTATCTCTATGCTGAAATAATCCATAACGTAAAAGAAAATCTCTAGAAACACAGACTGAATGCAATTTAAAAGAAAAAAAAACTGCATTATCTCCAACACAGTTTGCAAAACTAATTGAAGGTAAATGCGGTATTTCACACCTTGCTGCAACTTGTTTAATTGAATTCTAAGTAAGCAGACAGGCATACTGTGGAGTCTGGCACTTCATGTTCTCATGTGCTAATGCAGCTGTCAGGCACAATGAGATTTCAACAACCAGAAAATAGAACCCCCAGGATGGTTACAGGGACTGCTATGAACATTGTAAATTAACTAAACACACATATATCCCCAACAGCTACACAGAAAGAGTTGCCTGTTGACATGGAAACAGATTACAAGATATGAGGGTGTAGTACTTTTAAATTGAATGCACCCAAACAGAACAGACACATAAACAATTCTGCCTGCTACTGTACCTTGGCAACATAACACAATGTAAATAAATATATTTTTTAATTCTATGATAACTGGGTATTAGCCCCACTAGGCACAAGTGACTGTTTTCAGGGGCAACCTGGGAGCTCTGGGAAGGTTAATTACTTGCCCAGAGTCACTAGTATGAAAGTGGGGGTGGAATCAAACTGAGGTCTGTTGGATTTACAAGCAAATTAACAGCTTGTTATTCTAAACTCTAGGCTGTATTAAGCTAGTATATAGGCTGATATGTAACACTACTGTACAATTAAAGTCAATTTACTGCTTAGAAAACTATAAGCAATATACATGTAGACTATGATTCTGTAAACAAATTCCAACAATGCTTCAATACCACACCAGAGGAGCAATTGAGCCCTATTCCTTACACTAAAAACAACTGCTGAACAACCTTTGTCTGTAAATGCAAGGATGTTGTGCAGTACAACATCAAGTACTGTTGCTGCAGTAAATGGAGAAATTAACATAAGTTTAACAATTTAAAGGGAATTTACCATTCAGCATTTTTAGTTTTAGTACTGTGAGATTAATTCCAGAATAGTTTCTCACAGTCACTTACAGTTTAAAACCTTTCAAACTGTTCTCCCACATACTCCTAATGCAGACACAGTGACAGACTTCCACCTGCTGTTGTGCCTTTAGCTAGTCATGCATCTTTGAAGTGGAACAGAATGATGTCTCACCCTGGAATACTCTTGTGCTAAATACCTTGAGAAAACATAGACACTGCTGACTGGAGATAATGACGTCCATGAGGTGTGAATGCAAACATATTTTCATTAGTGCTATTACAGAACGGCATAAGAAACTGGCATGCTACTAGATTCCTGCTTTGTGAGACGTGAATTTCAAATACTGTACAGTGCATACTATGTGACACTTACTCTGCAAATATGTAGTTCTCTATTTCCAATTAAAGAGAACAAATGTCTGTTATTTAGATAGCCTTAAAATGAAATTATAATGGCGGTGGACTGAACTGGGATATTACTGTCCTCTGCTTTTCTACTTGAAACCTTCCCATGGCTGCATTATCACTTTAGTAAGGATACTGTTTTTTACTTCAGTTCTAAGATAATTCTGCACAGTGGTAATAAATAGTCTAGCATATGTGAGGCACACAGAACACAATATTCAAGCATATAAAGAAGCCATCAATTGCACATAAATACTTTACATGAAGTGACCCCAGCCTGAACTGAACATTAAGAGGAAACACTCTTCTATACCTTCATATACAAGTTTGATTGAATAAATGCAGAACAGCTTGACAGACCCATTACTGAATGCATTTTAAAACAGCAATGAGCTCCGCTAAGTATACTATATTTTCAGTTGTGATTTCTATGCAAAGCAATGGGAGCGAATAATAAGGTACTTGCCATAAAGCTGCAGTATGCCTATATATTGTATCTTGACCCTTAGCTTTTAACATAATATAAACATCTGGGGCCCAATATTCAAAACTGGGAAAAGCGGAGTGTGAAAATGTGTGCAGCCCCTCGCAGTTGTCCGGGTATCCAAAAATGATATATTCAGCAGAATAGTGCACGAGCACTATTGACTGAATATAGGGCCATTGTGGCCCAGCACTAAGCAACTTAGCACTGAGCAGACATGGCCCCTTAATTAGGGTGTCACAATGGCTTGCACCCAGGCTAAACTTCCTATATTCAAACAGACCTATGCTATCGGCTCTTTGGGCATGCAGGGCACTAAGGGCCATTGCATGCTCATTATTGGCTCATTTTCATGGGTAGTGAGGCTGGACTGCACGGCACTGCTCCCAATCACCTGTTCCTTGAGAGCGATCCCTTGGTACAAGTGGACTACTCCCCGCTGATCGCCTGTCCGAGAGTTAAATCTATAGTTTTCCTGGTGCTAGTGCCCCTCACGTTGATTACCATCTGATGTTAACATGTAAAGTTTCCTGGTATCTAGTGGTGTCATCTGCCCCCCACCAATTGCCAGCCCGATATTAAATAAAAACTATACCCTGGTGCTAGTGGTCCCCCACTGATCGCTGGCAAGATGTTACAAAACCCCTTTCCTTGGTGTCTAGGGTCCCTCCCCACCTGCACCGGTACCAGGTCAATATCATGTAAGATAGTGCAGCATTAACTGTGCTGTGTAGAGCATGACTGAATTGATAGCAAAGGGATATAGCAGTGGTAGGGAATTACCACTGTCGCTGTATGCTGTTTATGTAGAAGGATCAAGTTTCTGTGTGCTAAGTGCCTGGTCAAGCCACTTCCATGGTTGAGTGGCTAAGACACCAGCCCACAGCAATTTGGGAGACCTGGAACCATGGTACGGTTCCTCCCAGGTCTGCCTGTACTACTACTTTGTGCTCTATTATTAAAAAAAGTTCCCTCCCAAGTTTCCCCATCTCCTTAGTCCACCCCCAGAGTTTGTTGTATAAATTCCAGCAGGTGTGGTGGGCAATCCTGACATTGGGTGGTTCGCACCACACAAAAAAAACAAGGACTCCTATTGTCTATAAGGATGTGCACTGTTTATGTCATGTCAGTGTTTTACCTGACATTATTTCAGCGCATGCCCTCTTGCTTGTGGCATTCATTGCAGCGCTGTTTTTGTTTTAGGTAACATGGCCCCATGCCCCCTGCACCCATGATCGATGATTTATTTAGTAGTCCCTGGTATCCAGTGGTCCCTCCCCCCACCCGATGCCATGCCTGCTGTGTACCATTTTGTTCCCTTGTACCCAGTGGTTCCCCCATATCAATCCCCTGTAGTAAAAGATGACACAATTCCTTGGTGTCTTGCGGACCTCCCTCCCTATCCCCTGTGTTAGGAATGTATATAATTCCCTGGTGTCTAGCAGATCCCCCACTCTGGCAGGTAGTGCCCCACCACCCTGCTCCCCCCCATACAACCTTGAGCCCGGCCGGCAACTGGCACAGCCCTACATTCTCCACCACTGCTGGTCACTGACTGATCTGTTAATAAGTATGTACTGTAACAGTATGTGTTCACTGATTGACAGCTCACTCTGATCTGTCAATCAATGAACACGTACACTGTATACTGACAGCTTAGTCTGTGGCTGGCTGTGGCAGATAGTGGTGGGCTTAGTCACTGGCTTGTTGTCGGGATGGGGAGTAGGGTCAGGCACCACCTGCCGGGATGGGGCTGGGGTCCACAGGACAGTAGGAAATGGTATACATTCCTAACACAGGGCATTGAGAGTGGGGGGTCCACTAGATACCTGGAAATGGTGTAGCTTTTACTACAGGAAATTGGGATGGGAGGGACCGCTGACACCAGAGACTACTAAATAAATCATTGGGCATAGGTACAGGTGGGGGATGGACAGTTAGACACCAGGAAAAGAGTTTTTGCAACATCTGGCCAGAGATCGGTGGGGCAGACCACAAACGCAAGGGAATGAACTGTTACAACATTGTGCTGGTGATCAACAGGGAGGTGAGAGAGACCACTAGCACCAGGGAACGATCTGTTGTAATATTGTGCCAGAGATCAGCAGGGGAGGGGGTGACCACTAGCACCAGGGAATGATCTGTTATAACATTGTGCTGCTGATCGGTGAGGGGGCAGGGGACCACTAGCATCAGGGAATAGTTTTTATTTAATATCGGCCCAGAGATCAGCAGGGGGGGTGCCACTAACATTAAGGACTACTGTGCTGGGGGTTAGAGGGGCTGCTACACTTTTTCCACCAATTGCTAGCTTTGCACAGGAGTAAGAAGATGTGTAAGGGAAATGAGAAAAACAGCCTTATGCGGTGCATATACACTGAATATTGGACTGCACCAATATTCAGGTCCTCACCTATTCATTTACATTGTGCCCCACTCTGAATCTTGCTGGGTGCAAACCCTGTTTGTCCACACTAACCGGCTTTTCAATATTAAGACCCACACAAAAACCCAGTTTGCGCTGGAAAACTCGGATTTGGCGTCCGGCAGTTTCTTGAATATTGAGTCCTGGTCTCTGTTTTTCTAGTGCTATAGAACCAAAGATCATCTGTGAAATACTACTTTTTTTTATTTATTCATTTGTTAGCCAGGTAAATGACATTGGACTAAAGGCCCCTTTTCAGGTCCAACCTGGAGCAAACAATACACAAAAATACATACAACACAAATAAAAATAAATAAATGTACAGAAAAATTATTTATCGAACTACTGTAAAAAATCTGCAAGGTGACCCATTAAACTGGAAATAGAACACCTGCAGTATTTTTTTCTTTCAAAATACTATTTATTCATGGAATGTTATAAATAGTAGTTTTAGTTTCAATTTATTACACCCAGTATGACATTTTGTGGGCCTAAGAATTAATATGGACTTCAGGTCAAGTTGTCAGAGGATATCGAAATCGGTCTTAAGGCATTAGTCATGCAAACATTCTGAGCATTCTACAGATCTCTTTTTAAAAGTGGGGAAGTGACAGCTTCGGTGGAAGAACAATACCAGAATGATGAACATTGTGCTGAAAGCAGACCTGTTTTATTCACAGTCCCTGTAAGATTAAGTGTTCTGCTATATTTACAGCAATTACAAATTTCAAGCTTTTGCTCTTGAGTTTTATGTGCAAGACAAGTACTTCTAATAGCGTTACTGTATCCTCTCAGTCTTTCATCAGCAGTTTCTACAATTTTCTTTAAACTCACCATCTTTGTAAACACCTCATGCCTACCATGTGGGGGGATATACACTACCCAAGGGATTAATTATTCTAGTTCTTCTTCACCACTTCCAGACTGGAAAAATAATATTACATGCACTGATTAACTTCAGGCATTACACAGAATAATGCACTAGTAATTTTACTAGAACCAGGCAAAAAATGAACTTTCAAAGCGTGACCCATTGAAAGGAATAGCAAACCATTTTACATTTGAATTTGGCAAAATGTGCTCCTGCACAAATTAAAGAGCATGTAAGCATCCTTTACTATGGAATTATGTAGAATTGACATGTAATTAATTTTGAAGCAGCACCATATGGTTATTAATGAGGGTTTCCAAAAAGACATAATTTAATTATCCTATTTAATTATGAAGTCATGTGTCTGTAATGAGTATGTCATGTGTAAATACCACCACTAAATGTATGATGTGACCCTTTATATTTTGTCTGCAAAATGGTTTTCAAATGGTCTGTTATATTTTTCTGCATTAGCTTTAATAGTGTCTCTGAACTAACACAATAAGCAGCAAGTAGTAGGCTCACAGCAAATTGGTATTTACTCACGGGGTAAAGGTGATTACACCTGCACCTTTTCTAGTGCTCAGAAATTCCTCACAAATGAGTAATCCTCCATCCATCCTATTGGTTGATGCACAATCATAAATTGTGGACGCCAGAGGCCTCAGCATCCATCCAAGATAAAATTGCCCAGTAAGAATAAAATACTTTCAGCAGAAAACAAGCTAAAACAGAACAACTGACAAGCAGGCACACCAACGTGATAAGAATGATCAGCAAGCAGAAGTTGTGGTACCAAGGTCATTTACTAGTAGAAAAACATAATGGAACACACAGTTGTTATTAATCAGAAGAAAAACTGCCATTAGTTAGGACCATGTGCCATAGCAAACAATACACTATATGAATGCTCCACAGTAAACAATATGGAAATGCAAACAGTGTGAATATATACTTCACCATACAGTGACAGGTGATATAAAAGGTGTCAATAATAGGCCATATAACAAATTGTCTATAATAAGAAACAGAGATAGCAAAACCTGATCCATCCCAGGGAAAGGAAGCACTGAGGAAAAAACGTCCAGAAGGGCATGTGGGTCCACAATTTCCATAGGGTTCTGGCTGCCCAGGTTCCTAGTTTGTCCACCATAGGGAGGAACTCTGAGCACTATAAAGATTGCAGGTGCTGTATAATCACCTTTACTAGGTGAGTAAATACCTTTATCCCCTGCAACCCTTATATTGCTCAGAAATTCCTCACAAATGGGACTTTTGTAGCAGTGCCAGAAAAAAAAAATCTCAGGTGGGAGAACGAACCTTGTATCAGCAGGAACCCACAGCTGCCTGAAGTACTGCCCTCACCTATTGAATGTGGCTCTTATCCACAGATGCTATGTCCAAGCTGTAATATCAGACAAAAGTATGGTCAGATGACCAAGTAGCACTTTCCACAGATATCTTGGACTGGGGCTCCCCTCTCTCTGCCCAAAGGTGCATGACGCCCTGGTGGAATGCACCTTAATGGCCAAAAGCAGTGTCCAGGTTGGCCTCTTGGTAGTCAGCCACAACGCTGCTTGTACCCACCTGGTTATTGTCTACTTAGAGGCAGCCTGCCCTGCTTTTTGCAGGAAAAGAAATGAACAACATATCAGACTTACTGAAACCTTTCAGTTCTGACCAGGTACTCCTTATTCATGGATACCAAGTCAAGCAGATGAGGAGCCACAAAACATCATCTTGTTCCCCAAACATAGTGGGTAGATGAATTTCCGTTCCATGTGGATCTTCGACCCCACTTTTGGGACAAAAAGAGGGACTGTTCTAATAGATACCCTGTCATTATGAAAGATAAGGAATGGTTCATGGTAGGACAGTGTTTGCAACTTGCTCACCCTTCAGGTTGAGCACAAGGCTGTTAGGAGATCATTCTGACAGTCATCCAGTGGGGAACTAGCAAAGAAAGGAGGCTTGTGAAGGCCATCCAGGGCTAAATTAAGTTTCCACAAAAGGGCAGATGGGCCTAATATGGGAGATCAAATCTGTATTCCTCCTCAGCAGCCTGACTACATTTGGGTTTGAACTCATCTGTCCCACCCCAGGAAGTGAACTCATATGGCAGGAGATAGCAGAAGCCCATTTCCTTAAGGAGGAGTACACAACACATTTGTCGGCCCCATCATTGGAGAAAATCTAGAATCTGTGGGAGGCCCACCACCAAAGGTGACATGCCTTGCTGTACACTACTTACAGAAGATCAGCCAATGTCTGTGATAAGCCTTATTCATTGATTGTCTTCTGACTGCAGAAGCCTGTTGATAACTCTGGGAAGGTACTTCTTCATTCAACAGTCTTTACCTTTCAACATTCATGCTGTCAGACTGAGGGACTTGGGATTGTGGTTCGGTTCTGACCCTTGGCTTAGGAGATCCAGGCGGGTGGAGGCGCCACAGTGTGTCGATTAACATTGCCATGAGAACAGAATACCATGACCTCTTGGGGCATTCAGTTGCTGTCATTATAACTGATGCCTTCAGTAAACCTAATCTTGAGCAGAACTTTTGAATCCTGGTAATCGGTGTAAAAACATGCCTTGATGAAGTTCCACAGTGCTGCCAATGTGTCAGTTTCTTCAGCTTGAGCATTATGGAGACATGAGTGGCATTGAGGTAGCTGAACATTGTGGTGAGAGGCCATTAGATCTACATAGAATTGGTTGGCTCCCATCTGTCTTCGAGTGCCTAAAACACCTGGGGATGCAGGCACCACTGCCTTAGATCTAGCCTGACTCTGCTGAGTCAGTCCACTTGAGAGTTCATCTTATTATATTTATTTATTTATTTATTTATTGAATTTTGATGACTGGTTGGCCTCCACTGGGCCCCTCGGGTTGCCTTTTTAGGGCCACTCGGGAACAGAAGCACACAATATATACAATCAGGTGATCCAGAAGCAATACAATACATACAGTCAGGTGATACAGGGTTACAAGAAGTAGACAAGATAATGAGGATAACAGTACAGGAAGTTATTCAAATCGTAGATCATAAGTGCAACACTTGAAATATTTAAGGATTTAAGGCATGATTTAATGTAGGTTAGGTGAGAAGGGGGGATGGGTGTTGTGATTAGGATCGGGGGTGATTATCCTATACCCTCACAGTGGCATGAGCTTGTCCTGAGCAAATGGGACTTAAGCCTAGTGCAAAACATTGGTAGTGAGGGGGCTTCCTGTACTAGAGGTGGGAGAATTTTCCACAGTTTAGGGACTGTGAGAGCGAAGGAATTGCCTCCCTTGTGAGTTTTGATTCTGGGGATTGCCAGTAGGGACTGACCCGAGGTCCTGAGCATTGAAGGGTTAGGCTTAGCCATGATTATTCCTGTTAGGCTTGGTGGGGCTGCCGGCTCTGCAGTTTGCATGCATGGTAGAGCAGGGGATATTGTAGACGAGCCTCGAAAGAAAGCCATTGCAGTTGGGCTAGTGAGATGCAGAAGTGGCTTATTGGTTGACACATTGTTGCCAATCTTGCATCCTTGTTGTACAGGACCTGAAACCTGCTAATCTTGCCCCTTGCCATGCCCTGGATTTGGGGCAGCATAGGTTAATGTGGGTAGGAGGACAATGGATGCAATTGCTCATCTAGCCTCTGGGATAAGTTGTTTTTTTAGCCTGTACATGGTGCCAAGTTTGATGTGGATAGACCTTGTTACTTGGTCAATGTGGGGCTTAAAGGTGAGACCCTGGTCAATAGTTAGCCCTAGGTATTTTATGTTGTCAACTATGCCTATTCATTTATCCCCAAGGGTAGTAAGTTTTAAGGAATTGGTCTGATCCTGGCCAAGGGATCTAGGACCAAACAGCATGGCTTTAGTTTTTTCTGCATTGAGGATCATTCTGTTTGATGTGAGCCAGGCCTCGAGTGTGTTTAGTTCCCCTTGTAGGAGAGGGCCCAGATCATGTGGTGTGGACCTGGCTCAGAAGATGACAGTATCATCTGCGTATTCAACTACTGAGCTATCCCCACAGTGCTGGTTTAGGTCATTTGTGAAGAGAGAGAGACGGGGAGGCCAAGAATTATTGAGCCCTGAGGCACACCCTCCTTGATGGGTAAAGTGGTGGAAAGCTCTCCTTCCAAATGACCTCTGGGAGCAGCCTGAGGTAGCTCTTGAACCAGTTTAGGCCTGGGCATCAGCCAAATGCCTTGAAGCTTAGTAAGAAGAAGGTTGTGGTCCACAAGGTCAAATGCCTTGGACAGGTTGATGAAGATAGCACCCCTTCGACATGCCCTCATCCATTGCCCTGAATAGGTCCACTGAGAGTTTGATGAGTGCTGTGCCTATTCCATGGTTTGCCTGAAAGTCATGCTGTGAAGGGCTAGGATTTGGTGGAGATCCAGGTAGTCTCTCAGTTGCCATAAACTAGCCTTTCTTGCAATTTGGCCAGGTTACACAGCAGGAGATGGGTCTGTAATTGGCAATTTGTTCACAAGAGCCACCCTTGTAGATGGGGACCACACTGGCAGCCTTCCACTGGTATGGAATGTACTCTTCAAGTAAATACCTGTTGATGATCCAGGTCAGAGGTTTGGCCAGGACAGTGCACCTTCCTGGAGTAGCCTCGGCTGATTCCATCTGGGCCACCAGAGCCTTTGTGTTTGAGGGCTATCAGAAGTTTACAGATCTTACTCATCTTGACCATTCTCATGTGAAATTGGGATCTGTTCAGACAGGGGGATTCATCAAAGGTCTGTACAGGCATGGGTGTTGGTAGCCCTACCTTGTATGCATCAAGGTTGGTGAAGTGGTGGTTGATTGCTGAGGCTATATGCTGGCAATCACTGATATACTGTCCTTGTACCTCAATTTGACCTTGAGCCTCCTTGGAGTCACCCTTAAGCAGTTTGTTGATTTGTGCCCAGAAAAGCTTAGGGTTCCCAGTGTGGCCTATTGGAGGGGTTTTACTACCTTTTGGCATGTTTGATGTCTAGCTTACATTTATTTCTTAGAGTTTTGTAAGTAACAAGGTCTGCGGGAAGGTGAGAGAGACAGAATTTCTTCCAAGCCTTGTCCCTTCTTTTCATCTGAGATTTCACAGAATGGGAGATCCACTTATAGCAGCCTCCTTTTGTATGAAGTTTTTTTATGGGGGCAAAAAGAGATGCTGCATTAAGGAGCGAGTTTTGGAAATAGGCAAGGGCCTCATCCATGTCGGAGGAGCCTAATCGGCTCCAGTCCAGCTACTTAGGTAGTCATTAAATTTTGCTGGCATGAAATTGGAGAAGTCGCATTGTGAGTATCCTGTGGGGAAATCTTTGGTATTCTGTTCTTCCAAATACAGAATATTGGGGAGTGATTACTAACGGTGTCAGCCAATATACCTGCTGTCTGTATGTTGAGGGAGTTAGATACCAGAGCCCAGTCAAGCGTAGTATGGTTCCCATTTTATAATTAAGCCTAGTAGGTAGAGAGATGACCTGCTCCACATTTGCATCTTGGATCGCACCCTTGAGGATCTTTGTTGGGGCCAGTGGCCCAGTTCAGGTTGAAATCTCCCATTTGTAAGAGTTCATTGGTTAATTCACTGCCAACCAATTTGGTGATGTCTTCAAGAGCAAGTTGGGCATTCTTAGGAGGGTTATAGACACAGCCGATGGTGAGATGCTTAGCATTACTAAGGGTTAGATGGATGAAGATAGATTCCCCGTCCTGGCAGCTACCAAGGTTGGGCTTTAGTAGACTCACATTTAGAGTATCTTTCGTATAGATTAGGACCCCTCCCCCTCTCTTTCCTGCCCTGTCCTGTCTAAAGGTATTGTACCCAAGGATCATGATCTCATGATCATGAATATGGGCCTTGAGCCGGTTCTGAGATTGCAAGGATGTCTGGCTTGTAGAGGTTAAGCTAGGGCTTGACCTCATAGATTTTAGGTCTAAGGCTGCATACGCTCATGTGCACACGCTCTGCATAATGCTCTATCCTTAAGCCTTTGATGATGCCCAGTGAGGATCCTAGGGGTGGATACAAGGAAATTGTCTAGAGAGGGCCCTGGTCAGGCTGAACATCTCCTCTATGGAGCAGAAGAAGAGCAAATAGTTGAGCTAACACTTGCCTAATTGAAGATTTTGAGAAGCTGTGGAGCCTTCTGAATGCATTGTGGATCATCACATAGTAGAAGCCATGCTTTACCAACTCGTGTGCTATGACGCTTTCATTTTTAGTTGTTGGAGAGGTCCAGTAGTAATGACCACAAGGCTCAGGTTTGCTGAGATTTTGCCTCATGGTGTCAAGAAGTCCTTCCCCTAAGCACATGTCCACCCAGAGGAGAGACTATATGAGGGCCAGGAGTACAACCCTATTTGGGAGAGAGGCCGGTGAGTTACTAGTCCAGCAGGACTTAAGGCAAGTGGTGCCATAGTTGTATAAAGAGTATTCTGGGGCCATGTTGGAAGACCAGTATATCTCCTGGTGGAATCAGTTATTAGTTGGAAATTTGAGGTAGGTGCCTGTGGGAGAAACCCTTTGTTTTATATTAGTGGCTGTTTTCCTGGCCATCGGCTCTTGTCCTAGTGGAAGACTAGGGAAAAGATCACAGTTGCCAGCGCCAATCAGGTGTCACTATAGGAATGTAAATTGGGACCTGGCCACACATACCTAGCTTAATGACCTTCTTAGATCCCATGCAACAATATATAGGGCACTTAAGGATAAAATAAGTGGTACACGAGGTCGATGTACTGTAGACTAATGTCAAAATATGCAGGTTAAACAGAATCTCAATACTGCCTGTACTCAAGTAAAGCAGCTCTGCATGCTAATATTCAGACTATCACTTTGTAAAGGTACCTAAAGTATCCAGTGACTGAAAGTAAAAAGAAAAAAAAAAATGATTAAGGGACTGACTGGACAAGTGGGAAGGTAGGTTTTAAAATAATTATGGGAGAGAGCAGAAGAAACGCCGAGTCCTGGTTCAAGTTCAACCTAGGAATAGAAAGGGAAACAAGAAACACCCTTTTGAAATTAGGTTATGGCATGAGTTTTGTGCAGCTCTAAAATCAGAGGCATATAGATTTGAGTGGTGAGAGGAGTGACAGGTTTGCCTAGCCCAATGAATATCAGGCAGAGAGCAGCAGAAGACGGAGACAGAATGTCACTGGCAGGGATCCACAATGGGATGGAGTCAGATGGTCATTTGATACTGTGAGGGGATGGTGGGTGGCTAAAAATCCAGCAAGCAGCAGCAGGTCCGACTGATTTGCAGCATCTGCTTCAATAAATTACACTTAGGAGACAGGATTTTCTTTAAAAACTAACAGGCTGCAACAAGAGTTGTATCAGTGATATTAACCAGCCAGGATTTAGTAACAAATTCACAGGCTGCAGCGACTGTACTATTAGCTATAAAAACCACACAGTCTCTCAGTACAGTGCCCGGGATGAGCAGGAAAAAGGCGTCAAGATTTAAACTGGTGCAGTTCTCTCTCTTGTACCTTCTGATGGCCAGCTGGGAACTTTGGACTGGAGTGTGCAGGGGAACCTGGGAGGCTTCTTTCAGCCCAGCCTCATGAGCCCTTCCGATGGCCAGGTGGAAACTTTGGACGTGTGCAGCGAGGGAACCTGGGAGGACTTCTTTCAGCTTAGCCCTCACCACCCTTCCGATGGCCAGCTGGGAAACTTCAGACTGGGTGTGCAGTGAGGGGAACCTGGAGAAAGCTTCTTTCAGCTTTGTTCTGCTCATCTTTATACCTTTAAAGCATCCCATAGCAGTGCTGTGTTTCGTGTTCAGCCTTGTTTGTTTATGTACACCATGGTGCCCTGGTTATCTGTTCTGATCAGGATTGTTTAACCGGTGACTTGTGGAGTGAAGAACAATAGGGCACGGTACACTGCTCTCATCTCCAATACACTGATGGGGAGTTGGGCTTCTGTTAGTGTCCACCAGCCTTGGGTGACATGGCAACCCAGCATTGACCTTCAGCCAAGAAGACTGACATCTGTTATTATCGTCGCTCTGGGATTCATTAACAGTGGCATGCCTTGGGCCAGATTGCAGATGTTGGCTCACCATGAAAGTCTGAATCCAGATTGAGTCAGCACTTAAAGTTCTTGGTCGACTGGTCCCATGAGTCCAGAAAGCATCTATGGAGTGGGCACATATGCAACTGTGCCTGTGGCACTATGGTTATCATTGATGCCATGAGCCAGAGCAGTTGCAGGTTCATCTGCACCGGCCTGTTGGCCTGGTTCTTACCAACCCAATGAGCTGGATCAGACTGAATCTTTTCGGCCATTGGGGTCACCAGTCCCAGGCATGTGTTGATCTGTGCACCTAGGTGCATGATGTTCTTGGTGGGGAACTAACTGGCTTTTGTCCCAGTTTATTACCCAACCATGCAGTTGTAGGCAATGAATGACTGCATCTGTGTCCCTTTGTGACTGAACGGTGGACCTTGCCTGGATGAGCCAATCATCCAGGTAGGGGATAATGTGCACTCCCCTCTTCCACATGGCTGCTGCAAGCACTACCAGTGTCTTCATGAATACCCTTAGGGCTGAGGCCAGCCTGAAGGGGGGCATGTGTACTGATAATGTTGGCTGTTGGCATTGAATCTAAGGAACTTCTGATGGATGGGTATATGCAAGTAGAAACTGACCTTTAGGTCAGTTGAGTCAGGAAGTCACCTGGTTGCATGGCCATTAATGTGGACCTGACAGTCTCCATCTCCATCTTGAACTTCTTGTAGGTAATGAATTTGTTGAGGAACTTGAGATCCAGCACTGGGCGGAGTCCCCCTGTTTTCCTGGGGACCAAAATGAACATAGAGTACACTCCTTTGTCCCACTCAGAGTAGGGTATGGGGACAATGGCCCTGTTGTTGGTAAGGTTGAGCAATGAGAGGTGGAACACCTTGGCCTCGTTGGGGGGAAAGGGGAATCAATGGCAGCAGTGGTCTATGTGGGACTGACATTTCTGAGTGAGCTCTATGGTATAGCTGTGGGTTACTAGTTTCCAGACCCACTTGTCGGTTGTGGTCTGGGCCCATTTCTTGGTGAACAGCTGGCGCTGTGTCCCCCACTGTAGTGCTGTCCACCTAGACCCACCTCATTTCATTGGTGCTTATCAGTGGGGACTTTTCTCGACTTGTTGATGCCAGGTCTGGTTCTCCCATCGGAGCCACCTCTGCTTCTGAACCGGATTTGGTGGGACTATAAATGGGATGTTGAGGCCCCCATGTGATGTTTGGCTGCTGAGTGATTTAGTTTGCCCATATGAGCCCCTGAACGTTTGGCAAAATTGCCTCCCTAACAGCAGGTATAGATATTTCCTTTCCACCATCTTTAAATGGGAGCTTGAGCAGCATGTTGTTGGACTCTGTTCACCTGCCATATTTCAAGCCATAATGCCCACCTGGCCCTGTTGGCTAGGACCTTGGCCTGGGTGGCAAACTTCATGATGTCCAACAATGCATCCACCATGTAGCGACCGGCCTTGATGGTGCAGTCAGCCTCCCTTTATGGAGAAGGAGTCCGGGATGTTCTCGCTGATGGCTTCCACCCAGTGGAGCAGGGCCTCTGCTGGTATGCCACACTGCAGTGTCCACTGGCAGTGCCATCCCATGATCTCATGTATCTTTTGAGATGCTCCACCACCTTTTGTCCATGGAGTCTGTCAGTGCCACTGAGCCTCAGTAGGGATGATGGTCCTTTGAGAGGGCCTATTCAGGGAGGGGTCCACCTTAGGGATTTGTACCATGCCATCCTGTGTGACTCCAGGATTGGGTAGAGTTTTTTGATGGCCTGCTTCTCTGGTGTCCTGATGGTCACTGCACCCTCATGTTCCTTGCTCCAAATAGTCTTGAGGGCTTGGTAGGTGGGGAAGTGCTACCTCACTGAGCTTTGGTGAACGGTGAGAAGGGGGTCCATCAAGGTATGAGGCTTTTCTTGATCCTCTGTCTTGAGCACCTCTTGGATCATCTGGACCAACTCCTCCATGTTTTCCACTGGGCACAATCTACCAGAGGGCTCTGTGTCCTGGTCCAACCCATCATCCTCTGGTGGTTCGGTCACCTCTTCTGACTGCCAGCACTGCCTCTTCAATGGTGGCAGATATGTTTAGTCCAGGCCTTTGCTTGGAGAAGTTGGCTGGGTGCTTTGTGGATACTGGGTTTGTAACTTTTCCAGCAGCTGGAACAGCAGACCCGCCTGTGTTGCATTCAGTGTAATCGGTGCTCTCTGAGGTGTTGAGTCCTCCTCAATAGAGACTAAGTCTTGATCAGTGGCTTGGGAGGCTCTGGGCTCTGATACTGTGCAGACCACACATAGTGCCTTCCTCATGTGGGTCACCGGTAGCGTGGCACCACATTCCAGGCAGGCAGGCATGGTGGGGAGTCGATTGTCACCAGTAGTCTATAGGAGACACAGAGAAAAAACTGAATCAGCAACGTCCCATTTTGTTTGTCATTTTATCAGCAGTTAGGTGAGTGCTGAGAAGAGGCAGTCACATAAAGCGCAAACAACACGGAGAGAACTGGGGCTACCTTTAGTTGTGAATAGACTTCTGTTAGGGGTCCAGATGACCCATTTAAAATGGCCATTATGTGCTCCATTTGTGTTAATTCTATCAAACCCCACTCCCACAGGAATAGTTGGGCTTGTTTTTGACCCACACAATATAGCCACCATCCCTGTACTGTACCAAGATGGCCACTGTTCCCGCAAGACTTTCTGGGGATACCATGGGGAAGATGGCCACTGTCCCTTGAGATCTCGCCTCTCACAAGATTTCCACTGTTATTGCTGGCTGAGTGTTTGTAGTGTACAATAGGAAAACAAATCAGGCTTTGCCATGACTGGCGATGTATGCTGCTGGTATCTGGGCTTGAAGGCTCCTTCAGGGACCTATGCACAGTGTTAGAGCTGGACAACAAGGCACAGTGCCGTATTTATATGATGATAAGCCAATGCCAGATGGTGACTGAGAGATCTTGTGAGCTCACAAGGAGTGCGGAAGCCTGGGGTACAAGCCTCAGAGGAGAGCAGGGTAGCAGGGAAGATGTCCCAGAATGTTGTAGGTGCCTGTGACATGCTTGACAGTGCAGAAAGAATATTTATGGCACCAGTCCCCCCCTCCCAAGGTCTGAATGCATTGTGGAGCTCCCCATTTCACACTGTCTGACTGAGCCTGCTAGAGCTGAGAATGCAGTGCCTTTTCTAAGTGAAGTTGTTTGCTATGGGCTGCAGGAAGGCAGCTAAGCCTGACAACTATGTGAGGCAGGATCAAGCTATAGCAGCAGGCTTACTAAGGGAACTTGTATGCTAATGCACCACACCAAAGCTGTTTTCCATGCCTTTGATTATTGCATACAACCATTCCTTCCCAGTGCCCTCTTACAAATGCTCTCTCTCCTTTCTCCCCGTGTTACTGCTGCAAGCTGTACAGTGCATGTGGCTCATTGTTGGTAGCTACCTGCTATGTAGTGGACACTAGATGAGGGTTCAGTTCCTCAGTGCGCTGTGAAATGGGGATGTTGCTTAAGAGTCCCGACCCCAAACAGGGGGTGCAAGCTAGGACGCTAGAGGAGGGTCCAACTCTTGAATCATGCCTGTGAGTTATGCCCTCATACGGGTTTTTTTTTACAGATAACAGTAGGCATGCAGGAAAATGATACTAATATCATGCCTAAGGTTATCATGCCTTATTGTTGAAGTGTGCTATTTGATAGAGGGAAGTTAAAATTAAATATAAAATAGTTGGTAAATTACCTGAAAGTTTTGACATGTGATCAGTGATTGTGACCAATGTCTAGAGATACACAAAGTAAACTGAACAATGTTATCTTGGCTGGAGGCTGGGCCTCTGGCAGTCCAAAATTTATGATCTTGCATTGACCAATAGGATGAATGAAGGATTACTCATTTGTGAGGAATTTCTGAGCACTAGAAAGGTTGCAGGGGATAAATCATTTTACCATTGCAAGACATGTGGAACAAGAGTGGTGTTTGTTATACAGTAGTTAGTTATAGCTTACGTTGGTTAAGGAAGTGTAAAAAATTATTAAGTGCTACCGGCCCAGTGGTGCTGAGGGCTGAAGCGCTGGTCACCTTACCTCACGCCACACTAGTGACCCGTGTTCAGGAATGAGCATGGGATGTTGGGGGTAAGCAGGGGAGGAGAAGGACTGAGTGTCCATCGGACTGCTCTCCTGAGAAGGGGTCCACAACAGTCGGCACCTGGTTGCCCCCTGGTGGAGGCTGGGGGACAAGGCACTGTGCTGTACTTTGGGGTGGAGTCTGGGGCAGGTAGGAGCACATGCAGACGCATGTGCATTCCCTTCTGCCAACGTCCTTGCATGACCTCAGCTCTGGGTGAGTAAACATCAAACAATAGAGGAGGAGTGTGTGTCTGATGTGGAGCAGCTTGATGGCCATCCATGGGTGCCAGATCTGGAGGGTACATATCTGGATCTATTAGGGCAGGTGAGTATGGGGCTTCCCACCCCGCCATGGGGCAAGACACAGGGAAATCTGGCATGACCCTCAAGAAATGCAGATAAATAGATGGCAGATGGAATTCCAAGGTGGCTGCAGAACACAGGAGCAGCCTAGGTACACAGAGGAGGCAAACAGTATAAACAAACAAACAAAAAAAATTATTAAGTGCTTGTGGGTTTCGTTTACCAAAAATATATATGGTGACCATTTTGGTTCGTTTTTAAGCACCAAGTCCTTAATGTTTTGGATCTTACAGCTGTGGCTCTCCAGTTCCTGAAGCAGAAAGTAAAGACAGACAGGCAGGCAGACAGACAAATAGAAAGGCTGTTGGTAGCTGAGTCACTGTGCCACAGAGAGAAATAAATTAAAAAACAAACATCCACCAGAACTCCATGGTGCACACATCTAGCTTGGGGAAGGCCCACTATGCCTAGCTATGGGCAGAAGCAGAAGTAACAACTACAGTATGTGCCCCATTACACCTGGCCACAAACCAGATTTCTGAGTCCAGAGGCAGGACCAGGAGGGTGGGAGGGAAGCATCGGTTTGTTTGGTTATGGAGGCACTGATGCAGCCAGACTCCATGGGTGCCGCTCAGGGCAGGCAGACAGCAAAGATGGCATTCACCAGGGCTGGGAGGAGGGGTGGAATTGTAATGGTGGGGTGAGTCAGGTAGCTCCAAGAAGTCTATTAGGCTCTTCATGGTTGTGTCCTGCTTCTCCAAATTAAATCCCATGGCAGCTTGAAGTTGCTGCATCATGGTATAAAAGAAGGGTCCTCAGGAGGGAACCTAGGAGTGTAAACCACCGTGTCCTTGCTGCAGGTAGAAACTGTGGACCTGATCCTCTCATATGGACTTTTCACATAATCAACAGCCTCCTCCTCCTCATCCTATACCATAAGATCAGGATTGTATTCCTTGCTGTCATCTGTCTGGTTGATGGGATGAAGAGATAGCTCTGGTGAAGCCATTGGCTCTTGAGAGGGTACAACACTAGTAGATGTCAGCGCAGGAGAGAGTTGAATGATAGACCCTGTTGATGGAGCTACTGGTGTAGCAGGGGAAGGCAAAAACCATTTGAGGATGTCCATAAAGGACTACAAGTTGGTATGTACATTGGCACTAACATAGTTGATGGGAGCACTAGAGGAGGTCGATGGGGGATGCAAGGTCCCCTGCATCGACATCGACACACCTGCCATACTAGGTTTGGTGGCACCTGTAGCCTGCCCAGGAACAAAATACAGCTCTGTTAAACCTAGATCATCCAAACCCTCTGCCCTACAAGGAGTAAGAGAAATTCTGCTGTCCCTTTGAGATGGGAAACTTGCTTTGTTAGCCTTAACCATTTCAAAATCTTGTCTAACTTTGGACAGAACAACATGCCCCCCGAAAAATGTATATGTAACCCCTAAATGGCGCTATCCCAGGGGCTACTACCCCTGCCTGATTTGCCACTAACAGGTTGAGGGGCCTGGATCCAATGGCGGGTGCCTCCACCCAGAGGTCAGGGTTTGCAATAGTTAAACTAACTTGGTCACAGCCCTCTGGGACACTGCAACCCCCCTTTCTTCCCACTAGTGGCCCACACAATATATCAGAATTACCTTCACAGTATACACTTACCCCAGGACTGGTTCCGGCACTGGGACCTCCTGTGAAATGAGATACAGTGCAACAATCACAGTACAGTACTTTAACATAGACAAATACCTCAGGCAGTATAACTTTGCTGAAACAAGCAGCTCTGATTTATTTGAGGGATATAACAAGGACAGGGGAAATCAGGTTAATTAGCTTATCACTCTAATAATCTACCTATGGCTCTGTGCACAGGCCTACTCCTATCAGTTACTGTCCCTGGGTACCCAAGCCCTAGTGGCTAGTCCAAACTGTGGCAGCTGGTAGGGGCCCTTTCACACAGAGAAAAGGAAAATTAAACAGTCAGTAGCACAGTAATTCCATTTGGATTTAATGTGGCAATTCAACAGGAGCCACCTTAATTAGTACTCACGACCTCCAAAGAAGATATGGTCCTTCAATGTCAGCAGGGCTACTTTTGATCTCCAAGAGACTCCCTCACATTTATATGGTAAAAAAGAAAGCACTATACCAGGCAGGCTGCATCTGTATCCCAATCGCAATTACTGCACAATAACCAGGAGAACACACAGCAGATTCAGTTCCTGACAGACCGAGTGTAATTCAACAATTTCTTCAGTCTTCTACAGGGTGAGCCTGGTTTCTACTCTTCAGAGATCCTTTGATTCTTTTCACAGGACTGATTCAGTCCTAACAAGCAGTTACAAGTTGTAGACCGGAACTCTGGGCCTTGCACACGTTTTTTGACTGAAACTGTGCACTGAAGGAGCACAGGGTTTCTTTCCCTTCACTTTCAGATCTCAAACTGAAACTCCAACAGACAAAAACCGGGCACTTCCTTTGAGTTCCTCCCAGTTCTTGACTGGATTGGCTGTCACCACAATAGACTGCTGCTGTTGGTCCAAAAGGCACCAAGTCTAAACTACATCTCCCAGAGTCACTGCCCATACAATCCTCTTGTGGCTGGCTCAGATTATGAGTCCCAAGTTCTGATTCGTCCAAGGCATCATTTTAGAGCTAGTTTACCCCACACTGATTGGTCCAGTTCAGCAGTTCAAAACCAGAATGGGGAACTAGGCAGACAGTTCTGACTGCAAAGAAAGCAGGTTAGACAAACTGTAATTTTATTATTACTGTAAATGATTTCTGGCAATCAGTTACATCTTTCAGACAGGTTCCCTTTGCACTCCTAGTGACTGCAAAAATGGGGTGAATTGGCAGCAGCTTGAGTGGTACTCAATCAAAGAAACACACAGTCCCCCCATATAAACTAATTATGTCTGCAAGCAGACAGCTCTTAAAGAGACAGTACCAGAGGCTCTAAAAACACTCACTGATAAGTGGCTTAAACGCCAAACACCATTCAGGCTTGGAGCATTCAAGCAAGCTCCTGGAAGTCTTTCGGGAACCCCCATTTGCAGGGGGGTTACACCCTTCCTGGTTTGGGAAAGCTTGACGTCCAGGCAACAAGTACTCTTAAAGTTTTAACTGCAACCATATACATTTGCATTAGGCTCACACATGTAATCATCAGTCAATATATCATTTTACCAAGAATACATTTCTGAAACATTGCAGTACGTGACTCTTTACACAGTATTACACACACATTGTACCATAACTCAAGTTATTACCTCTTGTACATGAAACCTGAGAGAGGGGGCCTTCCCTATCAGTTACCTTGGGGCTGGACGGGCAAGGGCACCATACTTAGAGGGCAACACAAGTAACTTGAGTTAGCACTGATGCTCAGTTTGGGCAATGAGCTCGGGACACATACACCCTTTTATGGACAACATTGAGAGGCAAGTCCACAGGCCTCCCAAGTGAATCATAACTGAGGTGCACCACAGGCTTTACAGCTCGACCAGTCTTTCTAGGGGAACTTGTTATAGTCTCTGCACTCTGAGCCTCATTTTCAGCATTGTCCTCACTTGTCAGGGAGTCTCCATGGGGTAGAGAGGCTAGAACTTGGGGCACTTTCAGCTCCAGGAGTTACAGTTTCTGAGTCCACAACATTTGGCTCGTATGGAGAGCTTTCGGACACTGGCAGTGGACTGTCAGGGCACTCAAAATACTCTTCTTGTTCGGTGTATCACCAGTCTGCCCTAATCTATCATTTTCCTCCTGAAAGCTCAAACAGTTCAACCATGCACAATGATTCCATTTCATCTGATCTGATGCTTTGCACTTCACTTTCTGGGAGCATTGGCTCCAGGGATGAAGCTGGGGCTTAGACAGTCCAGAAGGCCCAGCTTTGTCTCCAGTATTGACTAGGGATTGCCCAAACAATTGACTCAGTTCAGAAGAAGGATAGTATTCAAAGTCACTCTCACTTTCTTCTGATATGGACTGACAGTCATGCTCAACTGGGACTTGTGGAGGGAACACTTTAACTTTGCTTCTGTAGTGCAGACTTTCTTGATCTTTTCTTAGCAGGAGCTCTAGTCACTGGTCCAGAGGGGCATCTTCTGGGGCTCAGACTCAATCAGGATTTGTCCAATGGGCAGTAAATGATTTCTATGCATTGTTTTACATCTTTTGAATTATTCTCAGGCCTTACTTTGTACACTGGCAGATCATCTAGTTTGCCCACTACAATGTGAGGGAGATGGTGCCATCTGTCAGCAATCTTGTGCTTGCCATGCAGTCCCAGATTTCTTAGCAATACCCGATCTCCCTCCTGGAGTTCCTGTGTTTTCACCTTTATCATACCTTTCTTTGTTGGCCAGATTTCTTTTGGCAGCCATGGTTTGAGCCAGTTGGTACGCATGAGTTAGCTGGGCTTTAACTTTTGCACATACTGTAAATAGTTGTCAGCTTGAACCCCATCAGAGAGAGACCCCAAAACACACATCTACTGGTAGTCGAGCTTCTTCCAAACATCAGGCGTGTAGGGAGAATCCAGTGGCATCACTTTGGTGCAGTTATAAGCATGTACCAGGGTGCTAATTTGTTGGCTCCATCTAGGCTTGTCCTTTGGTGCAGGGTGCCTAGCATATCTAGCAAAGTGGTTGAAACGTCTCAGGCTGTGGGTCCCCTGGGGGTGGTAAGGAGTGGTTCTGGACTTTCTCGACTCCCCACAGAGAAAGCATCTCTTTGATCAGACGACTCTCAAAGTCTCTCCTTGATCAGAATGGATTCTTTGTGAGCCCCATAGTGAACAAAAAGTTTTCTACAAGTACTTTGGCCACAGTGGATGCTTTCTGGTCTTTGGTGGGAAAGCTTGGGCATATCTCGTGAAATGGTCAGTGACCACCAGCACATTACTGATATTTCTTTGATCTGACTCCAAACTCAGAAAATCAATACAGACCAGCTCCATGGGTGCACTGGTGGTGATGTTAACAAGGGGCAGCCCTCTGGGGCAAAGCTTTCTCTGTAAGCAGCGACTACAAGTTCGAATGTGTTGCTCCACATCAGCCCCATCTTAGGCTAATAGAATCTGGATCTCACCAAGTCAAGTGTTCTGTCTATACCAAGGTGCCCCATGTGGTTGTGCAAGGACCTCAGTACTGAGTCTCGAAAGGCAGTGGGCAGCACTAGTTGTTGTTTGTCTACTTGTCCCCTCTGTCTACTGTTTCTCTGTATAACAGTTTATTGATCAGTTTCAACTTAGGACCTTCTTTGTATAACAGTGCAGTTCTCAAATCAGTGGAGCTAATTTGGACACATCTTTTCCTGCATAGAGGGCTTCTAAAGCTGCTTTGATCATGGGATCGCTGGATTGAGCCCGCGAATACTGTCATTGTCCAGCTGAGGCAGTGCACCAATGTCTATTGCAGAAAAGTGGCAATAAGCAGCAGGTATGCAATTCTCAGAGGCTCCCAAGCAATCCACCATGCAGTCCACTGCGCCGTGGACATTTGTCCTCCCTGTCAAATCCTCCGCAGAGTGCCCGAATATCAGGTTCTGCCAATCGGACCCAATCATTCTGGGGAACAGGCCTCCGGAGAGAGCATCAGCATCTATGTGGTTCAGACCTGCTCGGTATTCGAGAGCATAGTCATATGTAGATAATGCAGAAAGCCACCTATGCCAGTGGCATCCAACTTAGCTGAGGTCTGCACATAGGTCAAAGGATTATTCTGTTTTACTAGTATTTTAGCCCCATACAAGTACTCATGGAATTGGTCAACATAGCCCACTTCAAAGCTAGGAACTCTAACTTATGTACAGGATAGTTCTTTTAGGATGGGGTCAGGCTTCTACTGGCAAAGGCCACTGGTCTCAGGCCATTCTCGTGCTCTTGGTACAACACAGCCCCCAACCCTTGCAAGCTAGCATCAGTGTGCAGGACGTAAGGTTTTTTGGATCGGCATAGGCCAGCACTGGAGCATGGGTAAGTTGATATATGATCTCATGAAAAGCAGTCTCACAATCAGGAGTCCAGCGGGCCCCAAATACTTCACTTGGATGAAAATACACTCTTTCAGTCTTGAGGACGCTGACTTTGGTATTTTTGTGGGTTGGGGATACCCTTGAGTAAGGTTAAGTAAAGGCGGATCACCTTGAATAATCCTTGATGAAGCGCCGATAATAACCACAGAATCCCAGGAATCTTTGCAGTTCTTTTAGATTTTGGGCTGTGGCCAGGTGGTCAAGGCCTCAACTTTACTTGGGTCGTCTCTATTCCTCGTGGATACTATGTGTCCCACATACTTTACTGATGTTTGAAAGAATTGACACTTATCAATGGACAGTTTAAGGCCAAAGTCCTCGATCGGTCCAATACCTTAAATAATCTGCTTTCATGTTCCTCCAGTGAGCTGCCAAACACAATAACATCATCTAGGTATACCAGGCACTCTAGTAAGTTCATGTCCCCACTGCACGCCCATCAATCGTTGAAAAGTGGCTGGGGCACCTGAAATCCCTTGAGGCATCCTCATGAATTCATAGAAGCTAAGCGGACAGATAAAGGCAGTCTTCTCACGGTCCTCTGGGGCCATCGGGATCTGTAGTACCCACTGCGAGATCCAGCACAGAGAACCACTTGCTCCCGCTTAGGCAGTCCAAAGCATCCTGAATGCGGGCATTGTGTACTGATCAGGGATAGTCCGCGGTTTAAGGTGCGATAATCCACACACATCCTTACTGTTCCATTCTTTTCCTCACTACACAATGGGGGAAGCATAAGGGCTTCTGGATTCTTGTATTACACCAGCAGCTAACATCTCTTGCAGATGCCGTCTCACATCATCTATGTCAGCAGGTGCCAGGCGTCGAGACCTCTCACGAAATGGTCTTTCGTCATGCAGCCGGATATTGTGCTCAGCTCCTTGCACGCATCCTACATCCCATTCCTTTAAAGAAAACACCTGGTCTCTCTGGGCAAGCTTCTCACTGATCCTCACTTTCCATTCAGCTGGCAGCGGGGAGTCGCCGAAATCAAACAAGTCAGGCGTTACTCTGTCATTCTTCCTTGAACTCTTGCTGCTGGGTAGCACTGCAGTGTCTGCACAATGCACATTAGCCAGGATGCAACCTCTGTTTACTCGAATGTCTCTTTCAGACACATTATGAACTTGGACCATTACCCTTCTGGCATAAGCATGGGCTCTAGCGGCAAAATACTAGGCTTGACCAGCAGTCCCTCTGGCAATTTTCCATCGCCTGTGCATCCAACATTAATATTTTATTCTTAACATCCTTTCTGATACGGACCTCTCCTGTAAGGTACACTGGGCATTTGCGCCAGGATCAGAGACTCAGGATCCTTCTTCCATACAATTCCGACCGTTCCTCTGGTTCTGTTTTTCAGCATCTCTCTGTGCCTCATAGGCCTTCTTAATTAAAGCCGAACTCTTAAAGCTCTACTAGTCTTTGACCCCTGTTTTTCATAACACAACTGTGCCAGCCTTCCGAACATATGAGCATTTGTTCCAATCAACAAAGGGACACCATCATACAGTCCAGTGGGGGACACACTAAGGCTAGGGTCTCTACTTGTTCGCCACTCCAGCCACGGAGGTGGGAAAGACAGCCAAATTCGGATATACCCGGAATAGGGGTAGGCCTTCTCACTTAACCCCCATACATGCAGTCCTTCTAATGGTTGTAAGGGTACGCCTGACAAATGCTTCTGATACCAATCCTGGAACATAATTGTCACTTGGGAGCCACTGTCTAATCACAGCTCTTGTAGACACTCCATTCACCTTTACAGTGGTCTCCATGGAGGGACCCACTATTCTGGACCAGTCTGAGAGGCGGTAGGGGGGCCTGGGCAACTGACCTTGCCACAAAGGGACGGAATTAGCATTTTGGTGCCCTTCACTGGATCATGTCGCACCTCTTAACCACTGATTTCTTCTCAAGCTCTCCTTGTAGCCTATATGCAACTTTGTCAGTGTCTTTTGGGACTGGCATTCCTTTTCATGTGCCCATCTTTCCCACAATTATAGCAAAACATACTTTCTGGAGTTTGAGCTGGCCGAGCGCCACACTGGGAGCCAGGGCGGGTATTACTAACTGGAAACCTGGGTGCCATCTCTGTCTGCGGCGTGATAAGCATTTGGAGACATCTCGTCAGTTTCTCCACTTCCATGGTCAAGGAATTGAGTTTGAGCTGTTATCAGCAGGAGATACATGGGTGGGTACCCCACCCCATAGCAGATGCAGTCGGATATAGATCAGGGCCCTACTTGCAGGCGTGGCCTTCATAAAGGACTGTTTTGAATTCTCGGATCTCTCTCAACAGTTCGCCCCATTGTGGCATATCTTTTTCCTTGTCAGAGCACTCATTGACTGTCAACCTCTGCCCTGAACTTCACTTGATGGGTCACCTCAGTCACTGGTCGAGCACAGCTGTTGGTGCAGGTCCTCCCGAGGTCGCCTTTTCTCAACTCCTCGAATTTCTCTCATTAACTCATCATAGGAGGGTGGGGATTCCAGTCGATTTGCCAGGCGTAACTGAAGCAACAGCAGTTCTGAGAAGGGGCAGACTTAAGGATTCTGTCCAGTCTGGTTCGGTCCAGTTCAATCGCTGGCAAACTACCCTTTCTGAGGCATTCTTGCAACAATTTTTCCAGCCGAGACATACACAGACAACAACTCCCTTGGTACTGTTGTGCATTTCTTACTCTCCACCATAGGTCCTCATCAGAATCTGGGCTCCCATACACATTCTCCAAGGCCTCAAGATAGGCCTGTGCAGTCGCTCAGGGTTACTGGCCTGCTTAGCACGGATGGTAGCCAGGGCAGGACCGGAGGTCTCACTAACCTCTTTCGCTCGCCTCCGAGCATTGCCATTCTAGCACTTGGGGGCAACATAGTTCATCCAGGTCTCCCAGTCATCCTCCCCTTGGGGGTGGGAGGGTGCCAGAGAAGATCCTCAACCTTCGTAAGAGTCGTGACTAATGGCAGGTGCAGAAATAGGGAGTCTGCATTGGTTCAGCCACCATTACGGGCACTGGAGCAGGAGAGGGTGTTGGGGAGGAACACCCCTGGTGGTGCAAGAATAGTTTCTTCAAGTCCTCCACAGTTTTCCCCTCTCCCAGCAACCATTCAGCAAATTTCTCCTCAAAAGTTTCAGATAGTGGTGGGGGCTGATTCCCCCGGTCTCTTACTGTCCTTAGTTATCACTTCCAAGCAGTGAGGGCTCCTCTGGGGTAATGGTCTGTGGCACTTTGGAGCTATCTATGGGATCCTTAAACTCTACTAGGGCCAGGAAAGTGTGGGTGAGCAGATTAGCATGCCGACCCACCACCACAGGGTTTTGTAAACCTTCCACCTTGGAAAGTACTCCTGCACAGTGTCCGTATTGATACCCAGGGGATGTCCAGGATAAGCATAGCATTTTGGGGGTCGATCTCCTCCCCAGTACACCACTCCACCAGCCGTGCACAGCCACTCTGTCGGGTACCCATTTTTTCTTAACAGTGGTTCAGTAATATGGCCACTAGAGGACACACAATCCCAGCGGTGAGCCTCCAAGATGTAACCCCTAATGGCGCTATCCCAGGGGCTACTACCCCTGCCTGATTTGCCACTAACAGGTTGAGGGGCCTGGATCCAATGGCGGGTGCCTCCACCCAGAGGTCAGGGTTTGCAATAGTTAAACTAACTTGGTCACAGCCCTCTGGGACACTGCAACCCCCCTTTCTTCCCACTAGTGGCCCACACAATATATCAGAATTACCTTCACAGTATACACTTACCCCCAGGACTGGTTCCGCACTGGGACCTCCTGTGAAATGAGATACAGTGCAACAATCACAGTACAGTACTTTAACATAGACAAATACCTCAGGCAGTATAACTTTGCTGAAACAAGCAGCTCTGATTTATTTAGGGGATATAACAAGGACAGGGGAAATCAGGTTAATTAGCTTATCACTCTAATAATCTATTCTATGGCTCTGTGCACAGGCCTATCCCTATCAGTTACTGTCCCTGGGTACCCAAGCCCTAGTGGCTAGTCCAAACCGTGGCAGCTGGTAGGGCCCTTTCACACAAGAGAAAAGGAAAATTAAACAGTCAGCAGTACAGTAATTCCATTTGGATTTAATGTGGCAATTCAACAGGGAGCGACTCTAATTAGTACTCACGACCTCCAAAGAAGATATGGTCCTTCAATGTCAGCAGGGCTACTTTTGATCTCCAGAGACTCCTCACACATTTATATGGTAAAAAGAAAGCACTATACCAGGCAGGCTGCATCTGTATCCCAATCGCATTACTGCACACAACCAGGAGAACACACAGCAGATTCAGTTCCTGACAGACCGAGTGTAATTCAACAATTTCTTCAGTCTTCTACAGGGTGAGCCTGGTTTCTACTCTTCAGAGATCCTTTGATTCTTTTCACAGGACGGATTCAGTCCTAACAAGCAGTTACACAAGTTGTAGACCGGAACCTGGGCCTTGTACACGTTTTTGACTGAAACTGTGCACTGAAGGAGCACAGGGTTTCTTTCCTTCACTTTCAGATCTCAAACTGAAACTCCCAACAGACAAAACCGGCACTTCTTTGAGTTCCTCCCAGTTCTTGACTGGATTGGCTGTCACCACAATAGACTGCTGCTGTTGGTCCAAAAGGCACCAAGTCTAAACTACATCTCCCAGAGTCACTGCCCATACAATCCTCTTGTGGCTGGCTCCAGATTATGAGTCCCAAGTTCTGATTCGTCCAAGGCATCATTTTAGAGCTGTTTTACCCCACACTGATTGGTCCAGTTCAGCAGTTCAAAACCAGAATGGGGAACTAGGCAGACAGTTCTGACTGCAAAGAAAGCAGGTTAGACAAACTGTAATTTTATTATTACTGTAAATGATTTCTGGCAATCAGTTACATCTTTCAGACAGGTTCCCTTTGCACTTAGTGACTGCAAAAATGGGGTGAATTACAGCAGCTTGAGTGGTACTCAATCAAAGAAACACACAGTCCCCCATATAAACTAATTATGTCTGCAAGCAGACAGCTCTAAAGAGACAGTACCAGAGGCTCTAAAACACTCACTGATAAGTGGCTTAAACGCCAAACACTATTCAGGCTTGGAGCATTCAAGCAAGCTCTGAAGTCTTTCGAACCCCATTCATGGGGGTTGCATATACATTAAAAATTTGTCTTAGATGCTTGTTACACAGACTAGTGTCAAAGCCATGCATCTCTTTGTAGTAAAACTAGCAGAGGAGCACCTTGCAGAAAGATGCAGGCTATCACATCCCCTAAATTAGGAGGTTGCCATATCATAAGAGGCAACTACTCCCATTCTGTGGCATATCCTGCTGAAAAGGATAGCATCTTGACCTTGTTTTTCCAAAAGACTTCTTTTATCTTCATCTAACCCTTCTTGGTCAACAATCTGGTCACAGTGCTGAAATTCCAGAAAGCATTTTGGGGCATTACCTGAAGTTAAAAGGATAAGTTTTACTGGCAGGGGCTACTGACTCAACCTCTGTGAGATCCAGAGCCCTGCACATTTTAGTAACCAGGTAAAACATAAACTGAGGATCAAATATAAGGGATGGATGTCCACTGTAGGTGTACAGACCACTCACCATTCTCCTCGGAGAAGACCTCTGCTTTCTAACGGCTCGGCAGATTTTGCTGGGACGGGACTTTCTAACATTTAGTTTTTGTTTCTTTGGCCTAGACTCAGACTCATCAGGGTCAGGTGAGTCTGTCTGCTCTTCAGACGGATAATTCCTGTTATACTCTGGTACATCTGAATATGCCTGTGACTTGCAGAGCCCAAGTCATGTGTGTTTGCAGGAGATGCCTGTGTTTTTTTGTAAGAAAAATGTCATTTAGTATTATTAAAAATAACTTACAGTATGTAATTCAAGTTTTCCATTGCCTTTAGAATTGTCAGACATACAGTACCTTCCCTTTCACCTCCAGAGGCCTGTGGCTTAGGATGTTAAAAAGTTATGTTCACTTCTGTAGCATAGAATGGACAAAAGAAACCATACGGTGAAAGTCTTAACGTTGTCTTGCATTTTTTGTCACTGCATGGTTTGTGAAAAGCCATGGTGTCAAGTGTTGAGAAAAACATTTAAGAAAAACTACACTTTTCCTTTTTCTGCCTATAACGTCTATCTTACAGCCTACAACACAATTCTCAAGTAGGCAGAGCAACTACTATGCCTCCAGTAAGAAGTGCCACTACACAATAATTTAATACCCCGTTAACCTGCAGGTCAAGTAGAACACTAAGAAAATGAGTTTCCTAACAGCAACATTCAGCACCAATTCCTCCCTTTTCCACCTGGAGGGAAAATGGGAGGCTGAGTAATGAAAAGACCAATGATGTGATGTAGAACACATCCCAATACACACTGCATCTCTTTAACCTGTCACCAAAAGTCTGCGCATGTACAGCTGCATTATGATGCCATGCAGCTGATACAAGGAATGCACAGAATGGCTGCTCGGCAGAAGAGGCACATGTTCACACTCTATCAAAACCCAGGCAGAGTGTGCCTGTGCAAGGGCTCCCTCTTGATCATGACAGAAGAGCACAAAAATGGCATTCCCACTATCCACAGCCAGGTGGTGAAGAAGAAAAACAATGTTTGGAAGGTGAAAGAAAAACTTCACTAAACGTGGGCACCAGGGAGGCAGAAAACAGACCAGATCTAACAATGAAAAGATTGTAAATTATTTATTTATTTTGTTTTAGTTGACCAGGAAAGTTGGCTAGGTAATTTTCCTATTTTTAGCCTTGTCCAGGGTGGGGATGAGATACAGATGAAAATCACTTGAAACTGAACCAGATTTAGCTGTTGGTGGTATTTTTAGTGAATGTGGAAAATTTGGCCAGGACACCAGGGAAATTCCTCTACTCTCTACTCTACTAGGTTTGGGTGCAGTGGACCTGTATGCTTTAATTCATGTGGGGGGGGGTCTGTATTTGATATTAGTTTTAAGCAGGTATATGACAGGCTATTGCCTGAAGTTATGTGAGGGAAGAACTCCTCCCCCACATCCTACATAAGACAGCAGGCTACATCCGCTCTGCTTAGCGCGAGACACACTCACTGCCGTGCTGTCACAGATCCATGGCTGCTTCCTTTGCTTGTTTCTGCTCTCTCCCCCCCATCCTGTCATTTGTTTTTGTTTCATTTCCTGGTCCCCTCTCTTGTTGTTTCTTTTATTTTGGGGGAGGTTCTAGCTCCATTCTGCCCACTACCTGTTAGTTCTTACCTGCTTTTTGTTTTCTCCTGTGATCCTGTCCTTGCATTGCTGTCTCTCCCTTGAGCAGCCGACTCCATGCCCAGTCCATCACCGCTTTCACTCGTTTGCAGTCCTGGATTGCATTTCTTTCTGTTCCACCGCCACACTAGGGGTTTACAAGCCCGGCCTGCACCTACTACCTACCTCGAAGTAGAACCTCCACCACCTAACCCACAGCTGCTTCCTACCAACTGGCTGTCAGATTGGACTTTCTGTTCACAGCCAAGAAGTACTCTTCTCCTACTTCCTGCAGCTGCTTGCCATTCTCCATGCTGCTTCAGCTCACCTTGCTATTACACTTTATGCTGTCTGGCCTCACGCCGCTCCCGCGGTAGCCCACCACACTGCTCATATGCTTCACCTACTGCTTTCTACATAGTCTGTGACATTTATTACTTTACAGCGATCCGTAGGCTCTATTCTGCAGCATCTGCATGTGGATTTGTATCAGACTTCTGATTTTGGTCCTATGATAATCCACGTATTCTAGTATTTCTTTACTTGCCCTGATTTATACACATACCTCTCAAACCTTTGTAACCGACATGAGGGACATGGGCATTTCTGAACACCAAAAAATTAGAGACTGTGAGGGACACACACCTCAGAAGGAGGGATGCATCCGTAAACATGGAGATACAAGCCCAGAACGCTGTGAAACCACAGTGTTTAATTGTACAAAGTTTATTATTTTTGGATTTAGTATTTTAGAATATTAGAGTTTCTGCTTTACAGTCTACAATTACAGCACCTTTACATGAGGGCCATGAGGACAGAACTATTTTAAGAGGCAAACGAGGGATGTCCCTCGTATGTGGGACATTTGAGAGGTATGTTTATACAACTTTAAAAATTTGCTTCTCCACAATTCCCGCTGATAAGATTTCCAGTATGTGGACCCAGCACACCGCTACCTTCCATGGCTCTCCAGTCTCGGGTTACCTTTACTATTACCCTCTGTGTATGCTATATGTTTATCCCTAAGCCACCCTAGATCCTGGTGGTTTGTCAGCTTCTTCGCCATAGCCCAAACTTTCTGACCAGAATAATTCAATGCTCAGCAAGCCTATGTAACTGGCTGTCCATGGGTACTCACCTTCCTGCCACCTTGCAGACTGTCTTCCAGCAGCCCTTTGATGTACCTGTCTAATCATCGCAGGCTAATGGCCAAGGAGTCCCTAGTTCAGTGCTGCATTGGCACATGTGCAAGGCTCACCTAGTAGGCTGCCGCCTTGTCCCTTTCATGCTATGTCTCTCTTTCATCGAAATTCATTACATTAGATATGTCACCACAGATTCTCATATTCAGGCATACTCATAAGTTTGGATATTGCAGCCTCCTTACTGACTTTACTTTTCAAGGATACCCTCTTATGTGGACTCTATCTGACTTACAATTCTGGACAGTGGCACACAATTCCCTCAATATAACTTGCTACACTGCTTCACTTCACATGCTTACAGGAGGTGCCTAGTTACCTACATATTTCCATTAACTCAATGGCCCTCAAGGTACTATGTACAATTTACTCAATTGACTCCTTGGCTACTACTTCTGCATTTCATACAGCCTTCTCTACCACTAATGCTGATCTCCTAATGATGGCTCAATGATTTGCATGCTATATGGTCCTTTCCTGCTCTTCTCGATGGATGCCGTCTCCTAATCCATTTCACTCTACTAACCAGGGGTGCCAGGTTTTGAAAATGTTGTGGGTGCTCAGGGTAATTATAAAAGGTTGAGGGTCTTGGGGCTGCCAAGGTCCCCAGAAGCTATAGGGTTCTTCATGCTTGTGGTGCATTTTGAAGGGTATTTTGAGGAGCGGAGACTGGGAGGGAGGCTTCAGGAGTGTCCACTGGACTCTTCCTCTCTCAGGGGTGGAAGGGCCTTGGCACCTGCAGGCAGATTGGGAGCTGCGCTAGGGGACATGAAGCCTTGACATGTCATTGCACATTTCCGCCTCAGGTTACCACTCCTACAAGCAAATCAGGATTGAGTGGGGTGTGCCAAGAAAACTGGAACATGCCCCCTGGTCTGACTGGATGACGAACACTGGCCCTGCAACACCACAGTAGCCCAGGATAGCCCTGCACTGACTGATCCCCACTGCTGATTGCCAGGCTAAGCAGTTGTGCCTCTGGGCACTTCTGCCCCAGGGGGGAGACCCATCAAATGAAGAGTTACATCTGGTCACCTGAGTGATCAATAGGTGGTTATGGGGGGCAGAGGATGGTGACCGGTGGAGCAGGGTAGCCTTGGGGCCTCTGTCAGGGCCAAAGGAGTGGCTGGCCAGGGGGGTGGGGATAGCAATGATCTTTCTCTGGTGCAAATAAATGAAATGTAATCCTACTTACTCAGGTCTATACTTAAGTCTGTGAGGCAGAAGAAGCCTACTGTTCCCATCAAGACTGCAAACACACACACACACACACACACACACACACACACACACACACACACACACTGCTGTTCTTTCTAATAACATGCATAATTCATATCTTTTATTTTAATTTTAGTCTTTGGTAACTGGGTAAGGCCCTCTAGGCACAAGTGCCTGTTTTCAAGGGAGACCTGGGAGCACTGGGCAGTTAAGGACTTGCTCAGGGTCACACAGCATGCAAGTGGAGGTTGTGAGAATCAAACTCAGGTCTGGTCTGCTGGATTTATCAAGCTTGTTCACACCTCATTCCTCTAACCTATAGGCTATATTGCCAGCAAATCTCTGGCAGAATAATGTCCTGTCATTAGCTAAAATATCTCTGGCAGAATAAAGTCCTGCCATTAGCTAAAATAGGATGTGATGGTGTACTTGACTCACAATATTCTAAGCAAAGAGGAGGGGCTTCAGGATAAACGAGGGAGGGAACAGAGCCAGGCACTATCAAATGCTTTACAATTTAATGAAAATTACCACAAACAATAAATTCTGTGGCATACACCATATAGTATATTGTGTAGTAAAATTTAATCTCTGAAAATTTTGGCAGCCATAGAATTACAGAATTCAAGGGCCTTGGTTGTAATATTCAACAGGAGGTCACCCTTCTCTTCCAAGCTATGCAGCTGATGTTTTTCCAGACTTGCATCATACATCATGTTTCTCAATCCTACACCAGCTCTTTAGCCCTCCTCTGTACCCTCTCCACAGATGGTCCACCTTATCAACATCCTTCCTTAGTTATGGTGCCCAAAATTGCATACAAAAAATCTAAATAAGGCTGCACAGTGAGCAAAACAAAATTATTTCTGCTACTGCTGTTATACTGTATACTTATTAGTCTTCTAAATGTTCTAACAGCTGCCTACTCACACTGCCAAGTTTTAGATAAATTCTTATGATGCCCAACTCTTTCTCTTGACAACTTTTCTTGAGTTGAAGAGCCTTTTAATAAAGTAACAAGTAGCTTCACTACTTTTTGAACCCAGAAATACATCATCACACATTTCTCTACATTAAACTTCATACCCCATCCCCAAGTATCAGCCCATTTCATCAAAGTGACCAGATCACCTTGTAATGAAACTACCATGTTTGCAGGCTTCCTTTTCCTAAAGAGATGGACTAAAATCTAGAGTAAAAAAAAATGCACACATTACAAATAGCATCTTTCATACAGAGTAATTGCAAGAATGTACTTTAGTATTTGGTAACTGGGTAAGACCCATTAGGCACAAGTGCCTGTTTTCAGGGGTGACTCTGGAGCACTGGGTGGTTGTGACTTGCTCAGTCACACAGTATGGAAGAGATTGTGGACTCAACCCAGGTCTGCTGGATGTATAAAGCTCATTCACAGCTACTCTAACCTCCGGACTATACTATATATTTTAAGGCGTGAACCAGTGCTCCTAAAGATTAGAATCAGTAATATCTGAAAAGCAGGACTGTTGCTCCAAGTGTCTGCATGGCTTAGCTGGTTGTACAGCCTCCTCAGAAAACATTATGCCCTCTGGTCCCACAGGTAGACTAAGTTGACTCCTAGGGTAGCCTGTAGCAGTGTAAGGGGTGCTGTACTCTGAGACACTTAACCATTATACCTTCTAGGCACATTTCACAAGAATATGGGACATTTTTACTACAACAAAATATCGGGGCTAATCCAATTAAAACAAGGAAACCGACAGGTATTGGGCAATATATTGTTAACAGTGAGCAGTATTTTGGTCAACATATATATTTTTTTTTAGCAATAATATTTTTTCTGGAAAAAATATCAAGATGGCAAATGTTCTACCTCACACAAGATAGAGTCCTCTCGACCGAGTTCCGATGGTGCACACTATGCAGTACCTCTGCACTCTAAACTGCAGTTCCCTGAATGAGGGCAGGATAGAAGGACCATTGGAAGCAGCCACAGCGAGCATCACAATTCTCACATCACATGACCCCTCATTAACTGGTCATGTGTCTTGGGACTTCTGACTTGTTTATGCCACTGGGGGAGCCAAAGAGAAAGGAGGTCTGTCGCACATGCAGAAAAGTGACTGAGTATTGACTGTCAGGGAGAATGAGCCTAAAAGTCTGGACCGGGAGCATGAATGCATGTGGAGGCAGCGGCAGCAGGGGGAGGCTAAGTTCATAGAGTTTAATTAACATATAGGGATGGCAGGGAAGGAACAGGCGAGGGTGGTGCCTGGTGGGGTAAATGGGCTGTCTGCAGTGCCACCTAAAACAGGATTTAAACAAAAATAAATTGGCAAAAAATTTCGGTGCCCATTTTAACTTTGTGGGTGCTCACACCTGAGCACCCACGCTGTCGGTGCCCTGCTACTAACCTTCCCAGCTGACCTTCGAGTGGTCCGTGGCACATGCTAACTTATGTGAGGGTAGCTGCTACTCTACTTACCTCACTGACTGACCTACAAGAGGTCCAACTGTGCATGCTAGCTTACGCTGGTCTAGCTGCCACCTTGCTCACATTACCAGCTGACTTTCAAGGGATCTAGCTGCACCATATCTGCCTACTTCTATGACTAGCTTCACCCCCAGGCCAAGGGAGCACTACTTTTACTCCACCCACCTGCCAGCTCAGGGCCTAAAGATTCCCTTATTCTACTATACGCCTACCTGCTACCTTGGCAGCCAGCCCAGGAGCTCCTTACTATGGATTCACATTTTGATGTTTCGACATTCATCATCTATTCTTCAGACGCTTTTGCCCTGCTTGCCTGCTACTATGTCTGCATCATGCAGCTTGCTTGCTGCTACAACTTATGTACAGGTTCACTTCTTCACCTTACTTGCTCATATTACCTGCTTCGCCCCTACAGGGCTTAGAGGTCATCACGACTAACCTGCCATTACAATCTACTGTGCTCCTCATGAGCTAGCATCCATCTAACCTATGTTTTACATATTTCCATGCATCTCACCTACTGGGACATGACCTCTGCATTGCATGCAGTTTGACATTTCCATTGCATTATCTACCACTGCTCTCTGACCTGCTCACCCTGTAATGGAGGTTAGCCATCTCATTTAATCAGACCTGTGTCCCTATGGGCCCGGATGTCCTTTTGTTCCTATATTTTACTGCACTATACTCGCCTGCTTCTCTGACTCTACCTTTGCCCATCGGGCTGGGGGTTTAACTACTTCTACTCTACACCTGCCTCACCCAGTTCAGGGGCTGGAGTTTCACACATTCTACTATATGCCTACCTCCTGCCGTGTCAGCCAACCAGGAGCTCCTTTACTATGGACTTGCATCTGGATAGTTCTACATTCATCATCTATTCTTGGATGCTTTGCCCTGCCGCTTCAGCTGTATGGAATTATGACTGCTTCTCTCTTCCAGGACACTTAGTTGAGCTTCTCCTGAAGACCTTCACTATCCTGAATTTTGCTCTACCATTTCTCGGACCCTGTGACGATGCTACTTCATTGACTCAGCCTCTTCAGTTATCGCCATCTCGGACTCCTAAACTTGACTATTCAGGATTCGTCAGGATATTCTTCACAAGTCAATTCTAGCTAACTTATCATTCTGGCTTGAAATGTAGATGTCAACATTGTTATGCAATCATTTGGATCCACAAAGATCTCTGATTCCCTTGCTTGTAACATTCTTCATGCCCCTCACTTATAATGTACCCGATCTTGCAATACTACTCCCCTGCTACTACTTTTGCTCATGCAGCTTTACTTACTACCTCAACTGACCTATGCACAGGTCCACTTATTTACACTACTTGCCCATACTACCTGCCTCGCCCTTAGTGGGCATAGAGATCATCCTGACTAACTTGCATTTATATCCTATCACGCCTCCCATGAGCTGGAAATACATCTGACCTACTTCTATGTATTCACTACATTCTCTACCTACTTAATGCTTCTCTCTGGATTGGAGGTTCCTACTGCTCCATCCTCCCTATTATGTAGCACATGCCAGTTCTTGTGCTTCATCATCACGGCCTTCATTTGCTTACCTTGCCATGCAAACTTGACTCATCAGTTCTCCTTCTTGACATGAATGCTGCACCTTGATTCCTGGATTCTCTCTGCAACATCATCCTCACCTGCTGGAGTGCTTCACCACCCGCGACTCTTCACTTCAAATTCATTTCAACCATGGATGCCACTCTATTTCATTCTGGCCTGCTCCTGGATTTTCGACCTTGGGGTCTACTAGATGGATGCTTGATCTATTCACCTGATATTTCACAATTCAATATGTCTTCAGTTCTCCATTTCTCTGGATTGGGTTCTACAATGTGGGGTTTGGATTAGCCAATTAGATTTAGGATTACTGTCCTTTAGTATGCCCAGAAGCATGGGCAGGTCAGTAGCCATGGGTTCTCTCAGATGTTCCCCCCACGGGTGTTTTTCCTCTCCTGCATGCTACTGGTCACAATCTCCGGAGTTGGAGGAGGTGATCATACTGCTACTTATATTCTTGGGGTGTCTTCCTATTCGATTCCTTCATCAGCTGGATACAGAACAATCGTTAATATCATAATTCTTTTGGAGGGTCTCATAATACTGGACTAAGCATTCCTTACGGTGGGTACAGAGTAAGGCCAAACTGAAACTAAGTTATAACAACGTTACTCATCAGCTCAAGCATCTAAGCACTTTGTACAAGACTATCCAGCTCACTCATACTATAAGCGTTGACTGTATAACTATGTTCAAAGTACCTAAGCTCAGAGCAACTCAAACTGCTACATATCTGAAGAGCCATGTCCTACCTACCTATCTGGCCTCTGTATCCAAGCACAAACCTTCATTATCCAATCACAGTATGTAGCACAAGCACTGAGCTCGAACCACACATAAAGTATATTGAGCATTTTTTGCTAAAGTATGATGAGGTCAAGGATATTACTGTGTGGACACCTTTTTTCCCAATGCCTTTGATAAAACCCACTGTAAAAAACATCTGTTATTTTGGATTGAGTGGGTGAACATATCTGACATCCTATACGGGCTGCAGCAGAAGTGTGAGGTGCTTCTCCATCCAGCTCCCATCCTAGATGGCGACCACATCTAGACAGAGGGTTGGAAAGTAAACATCCAGCTGGACAGGCAAACACAGAACTAACCATCTTTTACTGCTTTTCTGTGGAGGCTTTGCCTCTGCATCCTCTTACTTATAGAACTAACTCAGAGGTCGAGAACCTCGGGGAGCAATTGTCACCCTTACTGTAGGGTGCCCATATTCATTGTCGCCCTTTTCACATTTTCTGGATTGCTACAGTTGCAGTTGCTGAAATCCCATCGCTCAATTTACATGATACCATGTAGGGCATGGACACATTTGAGCTCTGTCTGTGAAAAGCTGAGGTGCAATTTATGTTTAGAGTATGGATATGTTAGTCTGCAATGCCTCCAACCCATTAGCTGTGACCTTTGTGTTGAAACTGAGCATTCCTGCAGACAATGCCTGTAGGCAGCTCATAACCATCTGGACAGGGTATCACAGGACCAGTAGATTATAATTATGGAATCCCAGGCCCATGCTCATAGACCAAGGGAACCTTCCCCTGACCCATCCATATGTGATGATCATTTCCTCTCTCCCTACAGCCAGGGCTGGCTGGGCCCTCCACTTCTCAGTCATCAGAGTCTCATCATCCTGCAAATGTTATTCCACCAATGAGTCACTTTTAGAAGAAATACTAGGGGAATCCACTCAACAGTACAGTACCCCTGCCTATTGTGGATACAGTGGATCTATGAGGTGACAAAGGCTCAACTGCTGACACCCCAGTTTTAAACACTAGCCCAGAAAGAGACCCCTCTGAACTGCATAGGATAGAAGTTGCTACAAAGGTGGGAAGTTCTAGATGGAAAATGTAAAATACAAAAGCCACAGCCAATTCTCACAAAGAATAAATATAGCACCCTAAGTAAACACAAGCAATGGGGTGACTCAGAGGAGGAGGATGGGGATTTGGATGCCTCTCTGTGGCTTCATCTCTGATGGCTTTCTGCCAGACTCCCAGTCTGATGTGGCTCATGCTAAAAGAATCATTAGGAGAACCAGATCACAGCAGTGTTACTCGTGGCCTTTAAAACTTCTCCATGTGTAGAAGACCTACTCTAAACCCTTTGACCCTTAATGTGAGTAAAATTAAGAGTAATAAAAATGACTCATAGCTATGAAAATCATTGATTCTCTGTATGGGAATATTTTTTATACAAGGCTAAAACTTTCTATGGGTCGCTTATTTTGATCCCAAGTGCAAGACATTTGTAATGGGTGGCTCTCTGCTATAGAGTACTTGTTTTAATGTGAAAAGTCTAGTAGAAATTCATCTTGAGACAGCATTGTTGGTAGACTCCTTCTGCAGTGATTTGAGGTTTCACTTTATTAGCATCTCTGTCCCTTAAGGCATATCTGCAAGAGTACAGCTATTCAAGAAAATTCAACCTGTCTTACATACAAATAGAGTGACTTTGTCATCTTACAATAGAAGAGAGAGGGGGTCTCACAAAGAAAATTTACAGTGGCATGAACTTTTGAATAATATTATGCAAACGTATGTTTAAAAGATGGTGACAGGCTTACAGTCAAATCAGGGCCAAAACTTATCTCACAAGAGTTCTTACCACTCAGATTAATGTTCTGTTCTTTCCCAGAACACTACAATTTCTGGAGCATGTGCAGTGCCCATTGAGACATTAGACCATGTGGTTGTGTCATGCAGTTGTACTCCTGGGACACAACTGAAAACAAAAATAAACAGTCCTTTGGAAACTAAACAATAACTTAATTACTGATTAGATAGTTATGGAAAATGGAAGGATGTTTGCATAGCACGTAACTTCATTTTATGCTCCTTTGATTCAATTCTGGAAAGGTGGCAAGACTCAAAGCAATACTTTAAGAAGTTTTTATTCAACAAGTCATTAAATTGTCCCAAAATAAGTATTTGCACACTGAAACCTAGGATACAGCTACAAAGTTTAATAGCTAGAGCTCATGAAAATACATGTAATTTGTTACAACAGATTCAGAATGTGAAGGCTGAATGTATAAATATCAGTACAACAGGGATGTGTACTTGAAATTTAAATAACAGTTTGGCACCTAGGAAAGAAACAAAGAGCTAGATATCTTTACAGGATGTGCTAAGAGAGTAGAAAAGACTCAAATCTCTGGATTAAATGACCCATTCTCTTGCACTCTTCATACAGAAACAAGTGGCATGATGTCAGTATGCAGTTACATATATTGTCCATTTTTGCTCCCATTGCATACGAGATGGATCGGTCCTTTCTAGCACATGTAGAAATACCTAAATTATCCGCAAAATGAAAACTGATTTAATATCATTCCATGTCACAACCATAAATAAAAAAGAAGCACCAGGCACCTCCACGAGTGCAAGCCACTGAAATGAGACATGGCGACTGTGCACTATGCCAAAAACACCATAGGCAATGGTCTCATTGGGATCCAATATGTTGCATACACTTTTTTATGAGGAGGGCTATGCCCCCACACCCCCCTTCAAAAATATAATCAACTCCAAGGGGGGTCTGACACTGAGGTACAGGAGACACCCTGGGAAGGGGTTATTTGGGGGGACTCAAGAAACCAAAATGGGGGACGGGGGAATATCTGTGGATGGGGTCACAAAAGAACCAAACAACAACAGCACAACAGACAAAAATATAAAAAGTCTCGACCTGCTTCAGTCCAGCACAGAACCTGGTCCCTGCTGTACCACAGACACCCACCATCTCCACAAGACCAGACGGACAACTCAAAACCACCTGGCCAAACTTCCTCCCATATATTTTTCAAGGTCAGCTCCCTTCTACTGTCGCTATATCCATTTCTCACGGTTATTGTTCTATAAACCTCGCCGAACCAACGTTCGCTGCTCTAACATCCCCCTGTCTTCACAGGCTGTCAAATTGAGGTCACTCAAATTGAGTCGTTCAGTTTGACTCACCCATATCACTGGATACCATTTAATATCATTAATATTACCTGATGAAGTTCAGCAAGCTATACAAAAAGTGAACAACTCTGTACCTGGGTATGATGGATTAACTCTGAGTTTTATAAAAAATGTACTACACTACTTACCCAATCTTGGCTAATTTATTTAATGAAATTCTAGAAAAAGGTGACATTCCAGCCAAGATATTGCAAGCTATCATTATTGTTTTTTTTTTAATTTAAGAAGGGTGACAAGTGTAAAATTGAAAACTGGAGACCAATAAGCATTCTCAATACAGATTTTAAAATTTTAGCATGAGTTTTGGCAACCAGATTATCTAATGTGGCAGACACTTTTAACTACACTGGCCCAAATATGTGCAGTACCTCATTGGTCCATATTTTATAACTTAATTTATTTAAGGGAATTGGTGGATATGGGTTATTCCAGACTTCTCTTGGGGTTTTTATTATTGATTGATCAGGAAAAGGCATACAACAAAGTTTGTCATAAATATATGTTGAAAATATTCATATGACATATGACATGTGAGACAATGACATATCTGATAAATTCATCTTTTTGGACTGCAGCTTTATACAGACATGTTAATATCACACCCTTCATGAATGGATGGCTCGGTAATAGTATAAAAGCTGTTAAAAGAGTAAGACAAGAGTACCCCTTAAGCTCCTTACTTTACACATTTTTATTAGATTCTCTCATAAGAAACATTCAGGCTAATCCTAATATACTTGGCATACAGACCCACCCACAATCAAAGCCTGACAAAATAATGGCTTACACAAATGACATCTGTTTATGCCTTTGGCGAACCTCTCGGGTGCAGTGGTTCCAACAACTCAGTATGAATCTATAGCACGTACTCATTCATTGACATTTCAGCGGGCTGCTGGCCATGGAGGAGAGAGGAGGACTGGCCAGTGGTCTGCTTGGGGTCAGAATGGACAGGGAAAGGGGTGGTGGTGGACTGTCAGGTGGCTTGGTGGGGGGTTCACAGGACACCAGGGATTGGGAACTATTTTTTTATTTTTAGCGGGGATTGGGGATAGGCAGGGGGATCCACTAGACACCACAGAATAATTTGAATAAAGTAATGGACAGCATTTTTTTTTATTAAGGGGAGGGATCATATGGAGGGGGTCCACTAGACACCAGGCAGTTGTAACTTTTTGGGGGCCATGATCGGTGGGTGTGGGCGGGACCACTAGCCACCAGGGACTAGGTTTCTTTTTTTTATCATATTGGGAAACCTGATCAGCGAATGGGGGTGGGACCACTACCCAGCAGGTACGAGTTTTTTTTCAACATAATGGAACCCATGATTGGTCAGTGGGGGGGTAAGGCCACTAGCCACCAGGGAGCAGGTTTTGTTTTTTAACATACTGCATCTGATCAGTGGGTGGGCATGGGACCACTAGTCACCAGGGCTTTCTTTTTTAATTTTTTTATTTTACTTTGGGCCCCAATCAGTGGGTGAGGGAGGGCACTAAACACCAGCATTACCATTCAAATAATACAGCTAAACTGTGGATGGAATAAATTCTGAGTTTAGATGTGTTATTCCACAGTTCAAAGAAAAAGTCAGCAGAACTGGGCAAAAATCTGCTGAATACCCTAATTTCACAGATGGCTAAAATTTGAAAAATTCTGCAAAGTTTTTGACATTTCGTGGAAGTTCAGTGAAAGCAGAATTCACAACTTTCACCCACCCTAATCTAAATACATATGACTACCTGTCTACATGAGGCTAGTTATTAGTAAAATTAGACAAAGGAATCTTACCATAATTCAGATAAATACCAAGAATAGAAAAAAAAGGTATCATTTAGTCATAGACACCAAATTTGCTCCCATATTACATCTTCATTCTTGTCCAAATGGAAAGGAAGATAAACTTTTCCGCCAAATTACAAGTGGACTCCCATTTGTATGTGAGATGTTGCTTGGCTGTCATAACATGGTAAACTTGAGTTTAGAAACTCCTCAAACATAAGGCTATTGAGAAAAGATACTGCACCAGAATTTCTTGTCCTCGGTACTTAAACACATGAGCATTTCTTTTAATATGTCCTGTTGTATTAGAGTTTTGAGACCTATTATTCAGAGAATGGGGTAAGAAATTTCTCCCCATAACATATGAAATGGTAGTATTATGTTTCTTTCCACCTAGATTACACATGTACGGCAAAAACACACTATGTTTGGTATTCACAATGTGCAGATACTACCTATGACAGGCTAGATGTGCTTTCATGCTACAACAGAAGGACACCAGTTAGGGAAATTGTTGCAATTTTGAAAAATGCTCTGACGAAAATTTCTTTCTGAATATGAGACCTTACCGTTGCCATAATTTACTCACCTGTAGGGGCATTGTACATAGATCACCACTCAAATACTCTCCATTTGAATGATCCTGACAGTATTCCAGGGACTCTTGTGCCTTCTCCTCACCCTGCCCTCACTCCTCTGCAGGTCAAGCAGCTTTCTTCTACTGCTTCCCCTTCCTCTTGAGCCAACTCCCCCCCCCACACCTGTCCCTCTCACTTCCTGCTTTTAAATACCAACTAAGATCTATTTCTTCTTCTTCCTGTACCTGCCAACCCACTCCTTGATTCTTCCCCCTTCCCTTCTGTCACTCCCTCCAGTTTAGCCCCACCCTATGTTTCTGCCTTTGACTTCCCATGGTCAGTCTTCCATTGCTGATTATACTGTCTCTTACCCCAATAGGTGCTGAGCACTTTTCCTGGCAATCTAACGAGTGTCCATGTTTACTGCATGATACATCTGTTGCTGCTTTTACATGTACTATTGCATGTACTTCTCTCATCTGTAAAGATACCAACTGTATCATCTGTAAAGATGCCTTTTTTAATTGTGTATTTTATATTTAAAAAAAACAAATACAACAAATTAACATTTATACAAAAGAAAATACAACCAACTAACTATATCCAAAGAAGCACATGAACTATCAGGATAAAAAAATAAAAAACAACAGCAAGCAACCTACTAATAGAAAGAAAAATTGCAATGGTCAAAAACTGAAAAAGGAGTTGTTACATATGTAAAACAGTAGCTAAGCTAATGTCAAGTTTGTAAGAAAAATCTAAAAAGAGCAATAATAATACTATGACTGTATAGCTAAGGTATAAAGCGTGTGTAATTTATCCCATCTTTTCTCATATATTGGCGGTCTATTATGGGTGCTGGCAAAAAGGTTTTCCAGGAGAAGATTACTTAATAATTCAGAACTCTTAACATTCAAGTCCTCTTGTCTGACCTCTACCTGACCAACTGGTCTGGGGTCTTCATAGCACCAAACGTGGACTCCTTTATGTCTTTCACCAACACCTATCTCAGAATCAGGGATCAGCATGCCCTCCCAAAGACTGCGGCTCGTCAAAGCACCTCCCTTGGGTTACCCTAACCTTATCTCTCTTCAAATCCAGAGACCAGGCTTGGCTCACTTTCAAAGCCACCTCATATCAAACTGACCTGCTAAAATACAGAACATTAAGAAACGCCTGCACAAAGGAAGTGTTCTCAGTGAAAGCTAATTTCTCACAAGTCACTGAAACAACAACAGGACCTCATCAACAGAGTTCTGGAAGACCTAACACCCCCTCCTAGGTTCTTCCTCCCTTACTGCCCCTGTTTTCTCCAACTCAGTTGACTTAGACCCTACCTCTGCAACCTCATCTATCAATATCTTTTTACAACCTGTGCTCTTCCACCTGGACCCCTGCCCCTCTCCCCTTCTCCTACACACCATTCCCCTTCCACTCCCACCAGCGGTGGTTTCTCCTCTCCCTCATTACTATAACCAAAAGGCCTTAAATCCCTTTAAACATAGTCCAGATGGCCTTGACCCAAAACTACTTAGGATCTCTGCTCCATCAATCGCCCTCTCTTCACAGACCTATTCAGTCTAGCCATCTCACAATGTGCAGTCTCTAGGTCATAGAAATTGGCTAAGGTCATTCCACCACAGGGTGACAATCCTTTGTTGCCAGGCAACTACAGGCTAGTCTCACTCCTTCCCACTCTCTCCAAAATCCAGGAGGAACTCATCTCAAAAGACTAATCCCTTTATGGACACCTCTTCCACTCTAAGTCCCTACCAGTCAGGATTTATGTACATACATTCCACTTCCTCCTTTCTGCTCTGCCTCACTAGCCACATTTATACTGCCATAGACAAAGGCCACCTCATCTTGACAATTTTCATAGATATTGCTAAGGCTTTTGACTCAGGCTCCCACAGTCTTCTATTAAATAAATTAACTTCCATAGGATTCTCCTCCATAAACTGGTTTTCTTCATAACTCTGGGAAAAACCAATGCAGTTCAATTAGGCCAGTCCAAATCCACCTCCCTCCTCATCCATGCTGGCGTCCCTCAGGGGCCAATTCTTGGTCCTTCTCTTTAATTCTTTGTTAACAACCTTCCCTCATCAAGCACATCCTCAGCATGCATATGCATGCTGACAACACTGTCATCTATGCTTCGGGCCCCTCCCTCCCAGTGAACCAGACTTCCCTACAGGCTGATTTTGAGAACTCCCTCAATTGGTTTGAGGCAAACTTCCTGAAGTGCAGTACAAAAAAAAACTGTTGCCATTGCTTTTAGCACTGCCCAAAGGCTGACAAAGCTCCCCTGCCCCTCCTTCCTTCTATTCCTTGGATGGTGCAAAAATAGATACAGTACAGTCCTTCAAATACCTGGGGGTCTGGTTAGATCCCAAGTTAGACTTCTCCCAGCACATTGACTCTGTCCATTCCAAACTCCAGTCCAAACTGGGTGCCTTGTATAGGATTAAAGATTGTCTCTTGCTCCCAATCAGTAAAGAGCTCATCACCAAACTAATCCTTCCCATGACAGACTATGCTGACATAGTCTACAGCTCAGCCCCCCACAGTCATCTCTCACAAGACTAGACCCCCTGTATAATGCTTTTTGTCACTTCGTATCCAATCTCCCCTTTCAAACCCACCACTGCTCCCTGTACTCTGCCATATCCCTCTCCTCTCTCACAAATTGATGCCTTGCTCACTGTGTTGCCTTGATTGGCAAGTTCTGATTTGTGGCTCTCCCCTCCATCTTTGAATCTTTTATTCCCCTCTTCAATTTCAGGCTACTGCCTCAGAACCCTGATTCCCACACCTTCACTCTCCCTCAGCCACACAGATTTGGGCAAGGTCACATTCTCCTTTAGGCTCCCGATCTTTGGAATCATCTCCACCTCGATCCACCTTACACCCATTCTAACCTCACTCAAAATGCAGCTAAATCTCCTCCCTCCTGCAACTGTTCCCTTTCAAACCCCTGATTCCTCCCATTCCCACCCCTCTACCCTGATTCCCTTCTGTTTCCACTCTCCCTCCCTCCTTTCTTCCTCCATCTCACTCTCCCAGCACATCTTGCCCCAATGTGATCCCCCTCCCCCTTTCTCTTCCCCATCCTTGCACCCCATACCTCTACTTCCTTGCACTGTTCTGAGACCATACTCTTCATCTACCCTAAACTTCCTCATCAATCCTTTCTGTGGGCATGCCTGAGCTGTCCTAGTATTATGTTTATATACACCTAGTATGCCTAGTTGCCTGGGTCATACATTCATTGTGCCTGTATATATTTACTTTTGCCTATGTAAATATTGTTTATTCTGTATTACAATGCATATTACACTCTGCACCTTGTCAGTTTAAGCTACTTCAAATATGTACCCTGTGTAAACATCTGTTACTTGTACATAATGTTTCTACTTTGGTCACTCCAGTATTTTGCTTTTTTGCTGCTCTGACTATTGTACGACCCACTCCCCCCCCCACCAGTCATACCTGGAAATGAGCCTCAGCTCAGTGTACCTTTCCTGATTACACAAATTTTAAATAAATAAATAAATAATTCATTAAGCCACTCCACATATGTTAAATGGTTCTGATCTCTCCAATGGGGTAGAATAATTTTTTTCAGTGCCAGTGATATCATGGTTATATGGTATTTTTGCTCATTTGCAGGGATTGGCTGAAGATCACCAACAATGCAAATTTCAGGAGTAAAATAATTTTGAAGTCCCAAAAGTGGATCCATCCTGTCCTTAATCTCCATCCATCATTTATGAACAGGAGGATATTCCCAAAAAATATGTAACAATATGCCTTCTCCAGAGGCATATATAGTACACAGTGTGGTTGTGGCCCTTCCCATTTTAGCCAGCTTTTGAGGAGTGTAACATAAGTTATGTAAAATAAAGAATTGAGTCAAGCATAGTCTATCTTGTGTTATAGTTAAGTAAAAAGGTATTTCCAAATTTTAGACCAATTAAATAAAGTTTCTGGAAAAACAATTTTACCAGTATTTACATTAAATTTCACAGTTTCTATGAAATTCAATGAGAAGAGCTTGGTATAATTTAGAACCACAGTGGGGTAGAAGTGCCAAAGATTTCAGAGAAGAAAAGAGGGGGTCAAATGTGACTAACCATGTGGAAGAACCCATGTGCTGTGAAACTGCATGCTTAAGTTGAAAGTATTTGAAGGCCATATTGTTGACTAGAGTGAGTTGATCCCAAACTTGGGCAAACGGAACAAATCACCCCTAGTGTAACAAATCAGTGAGGGAGATAGTGTCAATGTTCAGGAGCCAACCAGGTGGAATAGGCTTGCCACCAATTTTGAAATTAATGTTTCTTTCAAGGGGCTGTGCTGCATCTCTAGATAAGTTAAGTGACAGGGATGCAAACATTTGCCTATGTATTAAAAGGGAGATTTTAATGACCGAGTACCATAAATAGGACTGAAGATTTATATATCTGCCATTCAATATGGATGCGGGAGAAAGTCCACAGGAGCAAATTTGTTCCAATTCAATGTTGAGCCATAAGGGAGTATAATAGTTATGTGGAACAGGTTCCATTGAGTGAAACCATTGGAAATATTTATTTAAATGTATGGCCCAATAATGCATTCTAAAATCTAGTAGTTGTAGACCTCCTGAGGCTTTGGATACCACCAATTTAGCATATGCCTGACAAGGTGATTTTCTGGCCCAAATAAATGTGGAGATCATAGAGTGTATCATTTGAAACCACTTTAAGGGGAGAAAAACATTTAACATATGTAAGGGACAGAATAATCTGGGGAGGACATTAATTTTAACTATGTTTATTCTACCACAAATAGTGAAAGATAAGAGGCCCCACCATTCTAAGTCTGCCCTGATATTAAATGTTTATTAAGAGGCATGACTACTGTTTTATTTATATTTAGTTTATAGTTAGAGAGACAGCCAAAGCAATCAATCGTGTCTAGTATAGCAGGAATGGCCACTACAGGGTGTGTTACATGAAACAAAATATTGTCAGCATCAACAGAGAGTTGATTTGAAGTGGGAATCCCTGAGATAAAAGGGATTAAATTTAATATTTAGGATTAAAGGTTCTAAATATAGATTAAAGTAAATGTGTGATATATAATAAATACCACTTTGGGCTCCATAGCCTGCTACACTGGGGCAGCGATATCCCTTCTGTGTAAAAAAATTTAATTTTTTACTCACTCAGTAAAGTGTGGAAAGGGATCGTAATTCAGTTTGAACTATGAGCCAGCTGATCCCTTCCCACTTCCTGGTATGCCTGCTCTGCCCCTGCACTCCCCTGTTTTGTGATGTTTTAACCAGGGAGAGCATGGGGACACACCCCATACAAGTCTGTAGGGCTTAATTTCAAAATGTTTTTACAGCACTTCAGTGTACCTTTGCATAAAACCGAAAGACACTGCTCAACTAATAGGGTCCTACTAGTTGAACAGTGGCTTTCAGTTTATACAAATACAGCAATACTGTAAACATTTTCAAATTAAGCCCCATAGACTAGTATAAGCAATACCTGTTCTCTCCTGATTAAGCCACAAATGGGGAAGCACGGGGTGGAGCAGGTATACCAGGAAGTGGAAGGATCATCTGACTCACAGTTTGGACTAAATTACGATCCCTTCCCACACTTTACTGAGTGAGTAAAAAATTTAATTTTTCACACAGAGGGGCTGTCGCAACCCCTGGGTACTGGGCTATGAAACCCAAAGTTGTACATCACAACATGTCTTTAAACAGGAGCATGGAGAGGGGACAACCCTGTCTGATGCCCTCTGAAGAACAAAAGACGAGGACAAAACTCCATTGCAATATATTCTAGTGCTGTGTCAGTCATAAAGTATTTGTAGCCATTTAACAAATGTGTGTGGAAAACCAAACTTGTCTAATACAGAAAACAAAGAGGGCCAGGCTACCCCATCAAATGTTTCTCAGCACCCAGGGATATAAGGGCCCCTGGGCAGTCCAAATCCTTGGACACTGAGAAAATATGGGTCAGTTTACATTGGTGGTCCAACACAGACCTAGCAGGCATAAATACCACCTCTTCTAGACCAATAAGATGACCCCATACTTTGTTAATACATATAGCAAGAATTTTACAAAGTAGTTTCAAATATTGATTCATGAAAGATATTGGATGATAGTTAAAGACTCATTCTAGAGCTTTACCTGGTTTAGGTAACAGAACAATAAGGGCCTCTGCTAGTGAAGCATCGGAAATACCATTTTCTAAAATGTCAGTGTAGACTTGGGTTAAAAGAAGGGCCAGTTCCTGAACTTATGTCTTATAAAAATTGGAAGTGAAGCCATCTGGGCCAGGGGCTTTGTCCAATGTCCACGAGTCAGTAGTCGTAATAACTTCCTCAAGGAAAAATAGGTTGGGTTAGTTCACATTGTTGAGCTTCAGTTTGAGTAGAGAGGGATTATAGTTTAATAATCAGTAATGGCATCTGAAATGGTGGAGAAGGAGAGAGTCACTACAAAGTTTTGTAGTATAGATAAAATTCATGAGCTATAGTTCTGAGGTGGGACTGAATAGATCTGCCATGGACTATACATGTGGAATAAGCCTAGAACTTTCTTGCTTGGGAAGCCAAAGGGCCATTAATTTTCCAGCTTTTTCTCCTTCATCTACAAATTTAGACTTTTGTTTTATATATGGCATATTCTGCATGGTCTCTTAACAGGTCAATGTATTGATCTCTCAATGCTTCTAGCTCCACTTTCTGCATATCTGTAGGTGAGTTAACCTTCTCCAGACTTCTATTTGCGGATAGCAGGAAAGATAATTTTTCTGATGCAATTTCTTGTGCTTAGTGGCTATACGAATAAATTCACCCTGTAGCATAGCTTTGCACACAGCTCACACTCCATTTCTCTCCATCTAAGAGTACCCCAATTCTTATGAATAAAATTGTTGCTCATTTCTCTCATATGTTTAACCACATAATCATCTTTTAGCAACTGGTTATTAAGATTCCAGCTGGTATCTAATTCAGAATTAGAATCACAGGACTGGTACAGCTAAACCACAGAGGGATCAGATAAATACTCTTGGGGCTATGTCACAGGAATAAAGACCAAATATAAAAGACCAACTCAAAAGAAAAAACAAATCAAGCCTGGAGTAAGAGCAGTGAACTGGTGAGAAAAATGTATAGCATTTAAGTGTAGGATTAAGGATCCTCCATGGGTCATATAAGCCTAGGGAATCTATCATATCATGCAGAGAATGTTGCACTGGGGAAAGCCCTGCTGAGATTTTAGGGTTCCATCCAGGTCATGCCTCGGAGTAATATTCCAGTAGCCCCTAAGGAGAATTGGTAAGTGAGCAAATGGGACAAGTGTGGTAGCCAATTCTACAAAAAAGGAAGGGGTGTCTGCATTAGGACCATAAATACTACCGAAGAGAACCTCTGTCTGTCCAAGACACCCATGTACAAAAACATACTGACTCTAGGGGTCTATTACAGTGTCCACAAGGGTAAATGGTACAGATGAGGTAATCAAAATAATCACACCTTTTTGTCTGACACTATCTTCCACCCATAGATTTGCCCAATATAGTCTCTGCAGAAAAGTGTACTCTCTCTCAGAAGCCAACAATGTGTTTCATGTGTACGAATGAAAGCAGAATATACACCAAATGCTTTGTGAGTTGATAGCTTTTAATCTTTGACCTTGTTTCTCTGACATTCCAGGTTGCAAACTTGAACCTAGTTAACATCTACCCTGAAAAAATGAGATAATATATCACCTATACCAAAGAACCAAAGCAGAAACATTATGAAAATTGCATAGTGCAATCGCTATACCCCCACCCACCTCCCAAGAACCCACAAAACAAAAAGGAACTGTGAGAAACAATTGTAGCCCAGTTGGGTACTATGAGTACCCCGGTCCTCAGACTGCACTCTTGCAGCCAGGTCCCTGGAAGGTTCCCCAGAAGGGGGTTCGGCTAGCCCCTGGTGGGTGTAAATGGATTACTACAAAAAATGTGGTAGCCAGGTGCCTCACATTACCAATAAATGAAGTAACAGCTGTTTGAATAAAATAAAGAAGTGGTATATCCACTGCACTAGATGAGCATCAAAAGAATCGTGTCCTGGAGCAATATTCCATATTTCTAATATTTCTCATATATTCTAAAGGAAAGTGGTGCTCTCCTGAGCACAGGCATTTCTGCCCTAAGAAAAATCAAAGTTTTTAAGTTGACAGTTCATCAAAGTAGAAACAGAATACTGAAAGTTAATATAAAGAGGATAACAAAAGGTTCTGAAAAATGAAACTAGAGGGGAAATCTAATAAACAAATGAAAAAAGGATACTCAGAGAAATAGAAGATTCATACTAGCTTAGCAAAATTAACAGAAAAAGAGCCTAAAGAAAGAAAAGAATGAAGAGAAAGCTAAAAAGGAATGCATTGCTAATAGTTGAGAAAAAATTAAAATACAGTAGAAGCAGAGATGAAATACAAGAAATGAGAGCAGGAAGAAAAGTTAGATGCGGGGAGGAGATAACCAAACCCACCTAAACTGGTGATTTAATGGTGAATGTGAAATAGAAAGTCCTCAATAGTGAATAAAAGATCCACCCCTACTAATGTGACAACAGTGGACACATCTAGTAAGCACATAGGAGTGAAACAAGAAAAGTATTAAAATGTCTGAACATCTGGAGGCACAGTACATAGGAAAGAAAAGACAGACGGCCTCTCGATGGGAGTGTTTTTGTGTCCCTCAGCATCAGAGAGCAAGAACCAGGGAAAACAAGCTCTAGCAGAGCCACTACAACTAAGAATGCATTAACTAGATAAGGGTGTTTCGTGGGCTTAAACATAACCATTTATTTATTTATTTAAAAAAATATCAGATTTACAAACCTTTGAGTCTGAGACTCATTTACAAAGGCACCTCGTCAAAACTAATACAAAGACAGCACAGTTAAGTCCAAAAACAATGGCTCGGAGAGCAGACATTTATAACAATCATTCACTGGAGATACATGGGTAGCAGTAGATAAACAGATTACGTGAGTTTAGGCACACATGCACCACATCAAGAAGACCAAAGCAGTTCAAACAATATGCAATAGCTAAAGCAAATAGGCATCAGGAGTCAAAGAGAAGCCCAGAGTGTTCACATGATAGCTGTTGCATACACTAACTGAATCAAAGTATAGTACATTGAGAAAGGGCATATTTAAGCAATAAGGTATGACAGGGTGTGTGTTATCATGTAATAATATCACTCCTAGGGTGGGTTGAAGCATGAAGTGAAGCCAAGTACTGATTTATTTATTTGCACATATTTATTTGATCCACTGGATCAGCAATATTTGCACAAGCTGTGCCCAGTGCAGATTTTACAGCACTGGTGCTTGTCAGGTGATCTGGTTTTACCATACCACACTGCATATGGCTTAGTGATATACTGTACAGATGGCTGCAGAGTCTAACCCATTGAAGGTTGAAGTTTCAGAAAACCATTATGCTACAAATATCAAGACTCACTCCCTCCTCACCCTCCAGTCACAATGAATCCTCTACCAAAGTCATACTTAAATATACTGCTGCCTCTACATCCACATCAGTAAGCTTTTAATGCCAACATGCTTCTTCTACAGCTGTGAGTTAAACTCTTTATTTAAAAACATTTTGTTGAGAAATTTCTGTTTTAGTCTATCCATGGTCAGGAAAAATGAATTTGTAAAAGAAACCAAACTCCCCATTTACCAGTTCATTGAATCATGATACAGCATATTATGAATTTTTCAGATTCTCTGTGCAACCTACAGTAAGCCAAACAGAAATTAGACACAAATGCTTACCGATTTGCAAATGAAGCAAATGTGGTTATTATCATTCAGTTGTAAACACCTATAGTCACAGCCAGGATTCACATTGCTAGACTCTGGGTAAGTATGACAAGTTTCCTAAATACTGGTAACTTATCCAGCTGTGTTCTGCTTGTGTGGTGTGTGTGTGTGTGTATGTGTCTAAACATGTAACTTTCTATAGTATATCAGATAGCACTGTGAATCCTGGCTGCAGTGTTTTTCTCTGCTGTGGCTAAGCAAGACACTTTAACAAGACACTGGCCTACTGTAGGGGTTATTAGACATCCAACAAAATGGTACGCTGTGAAGACTAACTTGGAGAAGATGCAATAAAACAAACTTGAATGACAGCCCCCAGATGCCATATAACACCCAGGGAAAATTAGAAAAACTCATCTAACAGCCTAGGCAGAAACAAAACACTGGATTGAAGTGAGAATTCAAAACTGGTAGTAATACAAATATTTCTGATTTTAACATGCAGTTTTCCTTTAAGAAGCTTCAGTAGACTATAAATAGTAACCCAGAACTGCCTGCCTGAGAATGAAGTTGGTATATTATTTGGAAAAAGGGAAGGCTAGGTCTCTTGCTATGCAATGTCCCGTACAGTAACACACTGACTGCTCTTATGATGGTAGTGTCAAATGTTGTGAGGTGCCATGGGGAACTTGTTATGCAGAGAGTTCCAGGAAGTGTTTAACCCATTCTACTTCTAATAGGCATCCGTATTATCCGTTTGTGCAAGTCAACTCCACTTCTCAAACTTAAAAGAAAAATACACTTCATCACAGACTGTGTTTACCAAGCACTGTGCCCATGATTAAAATAATTTGAACCCATCCCCAAAATGTGCCTCACATGAACATGCATGATTTATCTGTAAAGACAATTAAAAAGTATTTCTAAATGCATTACTAATAATTAATACTTTCAAAGTTATCTGTAAAGACAATTAAAATAATGTATTTCTAAATGCATTAGTAACACCAATGCTTTTAAGATATTGAAACTACTAAAAAGACAAACTATATATATCAATAGATAGAATATGGTAAACAAATATTGTTAATCCTAAAAGCTGAACTTTGTTTTTAGTATATAAATGTTTAAGAAATGCCGGAAAGCTGTCTATTTTCCTTAGTTTTTAGACACTTCTTAGTCTTTCCTTTAGAGACATCAGGTGACTTTGATAATCATTTGTTCCAAGGGTTTTTAAGTCAGTTTGAAGGCATTTTAAGTATCTCCTGTTGTAGTCCTTAACCAAATGCAGGGAACTCCACAAAATTGCTCTGTTCCTTGGTCCACATCCCAAACATGTGAGTCTTCTTTCAGGATAATAGATCCACCTCATGCCCCTCCCACATGAATAAAAAAAAAGGTGGGATGGATCTTTTGAAACTTTTTGGGTGGAGGTGGGGTGAACCTGTATTTCCCCCCAAAAAACAATGCTGCCTCCCACTACTCAGGTTCCAGTTCTTGTACCACCCATTTAAGAAAGAAAATAGTACCCCGCAACCACTGACTAACGTAAAAGTGTATTTATTTGAGGGCGTAAAACATTTCTTGGAGAAGGGTAAGACGGAGGAGACTATTTACACCTTCAGTCAGTTCCACAGACAGAAAACATGACATCACTGTTTTTGTACATGCAATACTCCTGTAGGCTCCCCCCACAGTTGTAAAAAATGCACACAAAAGACTTCTCGAGTCAGCATGTGAGGTAGTAAAGGGTCCATTGGTTATGTCCATAAGTTCCCAAGTCTAAAGATGAGCAGCTGAAAAAAAAATGCAGTGTTCAGGAAAGAGGACCTCATCAAGCAAATGCTCAAAAGATTTCTCATTTCTGCATGCGAGATGGTGAAAAGTCCGAAAGTTGTGTCCTCAGGTTCCCCATTCCTATGGCGGACAGTTCAAAAAATCACTGTGCTCAGAAAAACGAGACAATCAAATTAGGTAGCATCCCCCCCACCCCCAAAATGCACTCCACTCGTAAAGAGACGTGAAACAATCCATGGGAAGTATTACAGTACTCCTGCTCCGATCCAGTTGATCAAAAAACGAATATTTAACACCTGTGGCAGGGAGCCAGCTCAGGAGCATCCGATTTCTAGCCTGCCCTCACCTGACCTCTGTATAGATGCTTTTTGTTACTCCCATTCATTTGTATTCTGAAATACATTTAGGCTATCTAATTACTGTTCTAAGACATTGTATGTTTATCCTCTGTATTCCCCTGCCCCGGGTCGTACCTGGAAATGAGCCTTGACTCAGTGTGCCTTTCATGATTACCAAATTTTAAATAAATAAATACATTGTTTTCATTCTTCCTGCATTGTATGTATGATTAGGGACAATTACAGATATTTTGTAATAACATTTTGTTACATTTGAAAATGCACAATGGGGGGCGTGTTACACTACTGTACAGTTATGTATATTTTACTTATCACTATGTGATCTGTGCATTATGATTTTATATGCACTGTAACACTGCTTTATCTTTCTTAATAAAACAATTCCCTACTGTTTTTGAGAAGTGCCATGGTATCTTTAACATCCACCTGAGCAACCACCAGAACAGGTAGACAGGACCTTGTTTTTTTTTTCTATGACAGTTTTTTGTTTCCCCCTTGGCGGGCTGGGCGGCTGTATCAACCTGGTCCCCAGTTCATTCGGCCTTCCCGTGTTTTTACCATTCCTCTTTTCCAAGACCAGGCAGGCTGCCAGTGCTGGGTGTGTGTCATGGTGCCTATCCCCCATTTTTCTTCCAGATTTTCTCCCCAGTGTATGGCTGGATGTGCAATGAGTGTGGTGTGCACACTCCACCCTAGAGGAGGTGCCCTCAGCACTCCATATGCCAGCTCTTCCCCAAGCTACATTACCATGCATGCACTGCAATCTGGATACCTCCAGGTGTCAGTCAAGCGTTGGATCATAGGAGCCCTCCCCAAGGGAAGAGAACCTTCCTATGGATGCTCAGTCATCCTTCCCCAGCCGAGATCTCAAGTGACTTGAGTCCATTTCTGAACTTGGGTTGCCGATGTGGCAACAGGGAGGCATAGATGCTTCAATCTGCCATGCCACTGGACCCTGACAAGACCTCAGTTTAAGGTCTCATCTGAAAGAGGGCACCTCAAAAGTTCAGCCCCCCCCAATGCTGCACTACAGTGTCAGTATTGGGATTTACCCCAGGTTCCTGACGTATGGCTGGAACCCACAACCTTTTGATCTTCTGCCTCAGAGGTGAGTGTGCAACCTGTTGATCCACCAACACAGCATAAATCGAAGACACCCTCATACAGAACAAAACGGCAGTGTCTGCACTCACCCAAATCTCTAGGAATGAAGCCTGGTGAAAAAGCAGGCTTGCTTATTTATTTACTTTTGAAAACAGGCACAGTTTTATGTTTTGGAAGCTGCATGCAGCAACATACAACCCCTATCTGCTGAGTTACTGAGTTAAGCTAAACAAATGATAATGATTACAAGGAGATGAAATTGTGTGAAGAGCTCCTTACAAAGCTGCCCCCATCACTGCTGGTACAGAAAGACTAAGGAAAATGGAACCTGAGAACACTGAGGACATCAACATTTCAAGCTGCTAGGCACAGCTTTTTGAAGCTTTAGCTGATCAGTGAGCACCTGGTTGGGGATGCATTTATACCCATGTATAAAGATTACCCATTGACATTGTGGAGCAATACAGAAAAAGGGGTTATCTGATGGGAAGTTAAGAGATGGTAAGGGTGATACTGGGAACGGGAGTGGAGACTAGAGCATCTGCAAGTATGGAATTTTGGGAATACAAAGATGGAATTTTTAGGTCTTTTTCTGTCTTTCACTTTTCCGTGTTTCAGGACCCCACTGAAAATGAGACTTTGCAGCTCAGCTGGAATATTCTGAGTAAATGCAAGATATCAATGGGAAACTAGCCTCCAATTGAAAATGATTTATTGCATGTCAGTTGCACCCAGGTTAAATGCAGTATGAACACAAAAGCAGGACCCCACTGAAAATAAGATGCAGCATTTTTGCTCAGTTACATTGTGAAAACTGGTGAAGCCATGACCCTACCAAAACTGAGATAGTACATCTGTATGCCCCCTCTGACCTGTGTCTAGGGGCCTGATATTAAAAGGGGATGGAGGGGTACCAGCAATGTAGACCATCCGTAATCAAAAGATAAAGATGGACATCCCTGAAAGAAGAAACACAGGTTCTCAGACTGCAGGCTTGATAGCAGACAAGCCAACTCCACACTGCAGGGGGAAGCTGAGTACCAAACCCTGAAAGGCTGTGCTGGGGCAATAGCCAGTTAGAAAGCAGCACAATTCATTTTCAGAAATGAGGACCACACCGATAAAAACTAAATTAATTAATCTTACACTGAAACAACAGCTCCCAGGAGCTGGGGTACATACCGGGCAGGCATGCAAAATGGTGGTGAATAGCCATGGCATATAACTTAAGGCTGAGAAGGCCTATGAACTGGACCTCAAAAACAGAGCTAGGAGGCTCCAAAGATGGGCAACAGAAACCAAGAAGTAAGCCCACAGGACCCTTCATAGACAAACGCTGCGGCCTACCCAAACCTGACAGCAGCTCGACTACTAAACCCACTCAGAAACAGGAGCAGAGGGCACAAACAGCTGCAATATCTACTTTCCACCCTACCTGCAATACAAGGCCTCAGAGCAAGTCCCCCGCCATCCCTGGACCTTGACAAACACAGGAACTGGGGCACAGCCACGCTCCTTTTCTGGCTCCCACAGGCTATCTGAAAAGGTGGAGTGCCACACTGGGTAGGGCTGGAGGCTGCCACCATCTCCACACCCATGCCACAGACTGCCACCACTCGACATCCCCATCGACTACTGGCCTACATACCCAGACCAGGCACATCCTGCCTCGGTGCTGTGGAGCACAAGGTGGGGACCTCCTGCATCAACTCCCACAATTGACTGTCTGCAGCTCCCAAAACAGGCCTAGTCCCACCACTGCAAGGCCCTGCACCACCCACAACCACAGCAGAGCACTTACAGTTGCCGAGTCACCAAGACCTGAATCACGGGCCAGGGTTTGAACCATGGCCCAATGTAAAAGGTGTCTATCTCTCAAACGGCCTCCCCCCGACATTCCAAAATACTATCTAATTTACCCAAAAGGCCCAGCCCAAAACTCCACCCAAGGACAGAGATCTGGCGTATACATGCCATAAAAGGTAAAACGGGAGGAGGGGGTGACTATAGTAAGCCATCCCCGGGGGGTTACACATCTAAGCTTAGCTGTCATGTTTAAATACATTTTTGTAAAGATGGGTAAAAGCAGGACCTCACTGAAAACAAGAAAATTCAAAAGCAGCCATTGTTGGCTGTAGCCAACTCTTGTTTTCTAATGCTGCTTGCTGACAGCCTTCTTAAATGAATGGAGGAGCAATCTATGCATTAGTGAGTAATGATAAGCAGACTGAGAGTTCGGTGGGGCATAATGGCCTTTTAGGTAGGGCTGGGAGAGCATCTGACTATGCTATCAGGATGCAGGAGGGTGCTGGCAGGATGCCAACTGGGGATTTACATATTAATGTAACTGTATGGTATGAGAGCTGTAAGGTGGAGGGCAGGAGATGATTTTTGGCAGGTGTAGCCATGCAATTAACCTGACTTCCAGGGGTGGGATATTTGTTTTCTCCACTACGTCAGTGTCAGTTACCCTTCTCTGGCCTTGGACACCCACCAAGCCCCATTCACCCCTAGCCCACCACCACCACCACCAGCACAATTTCTATGGGCAGGGGAATTCATGATGTGGGGCCCAAGTACAAACATAGAAGTTGACGGCAGATAAGGACCACAAGCCCCGTCCAGTCCTCCCATTTTTTCTACTTTATGAATGTGCCATAGGCCTTTTTACTCTGTCAATGGCCTATCTATTCATACTCATCTGTATTGCACCCTTATGCCTATTCCATGCCTGTCTGAAGCCCTGCACTGTATTCATATCTTCTACTTCCTGAGGTAGGCCATTCCATGCATCCACCATCCTTTCTGTGAAAAAGAACTTCCTCACATTACCCCTTAATCGGTCTCCCTCCAATATCATGCAATGTCCTCTTGTGCTGCTACTTTTGTGTTTGCTTATACATGCGAAAGAGACACCTTGCTTCAGTAGTGGGTGGTGGAGACATGGCAGTGTTGTGGCAAACAGCAGCAGTCCATTTTGGGGCTGGTCTCTGCCACAGCGAATAGAGGAGCATGCTGTTGATGACGGCAGTTAATGAGCATGCCACTATGCTCAAAGAAATTGACTGCTGCAACCAGGGAGTGCCCCGTCACTACACAATCAGCTGTGTTTTGGGGGCGGTCCCCAACTGCAGCATTCAATTACAACTGCATTGTCTGGTGTCTCCTTTCAATAAACATGGTGATGGCTTCCCTGTCAGCCTCTCACAGTCCCCAGGAAGCCGATGGACGGCCGCAGCCTCTCACAGTCCCTGGTGAAGACGACAGGGGTGCCCAATCCCCCTGTTGGCATGCCCCCTCTCCAGTTCATTTGCTGACGGAGTAGCCCAATCCCTGTTGGCATGATGCGCCCCTCCCCCACGTTTGTTGTGTGCCAAGGGGGTGCCCAATCCTCCTCAGCTGATGTACTCTTCCCCCCCCAAGCACACTGTATGGGCAATGGGGAGTGCCCAGTCCCCATTGGCTCCACTCCTCCCCCCAAATAAACTTCCAGGTGGCACACTGGGAGCTCACCCCAGCGTGCCAAAAGTCTTGCATCGTCTTTAAAAAAAAAACTGTAAAAAAAGAAAACAGTCCCTCGTTGAGTCTCTTGCCCCCTCCCCCAACTACGCACCCACCCCCTTCGTACCCCACCTCCGTAACCTCCCCTCACCCCATACTTACCTCTGGAGCCTGGCACAATGATCTGCAGTGGACGGGAACACATCTGCACTCTTCAAAGCCGACCACGAACTGAAGAAATGCCGGTAAGCTGTATAATGGCATAAATGTTTTTTTTCAACTTATGTGGATATCTTGCCCATTTTTTTTGACTTTTGGCATCAAATTTTCAACATGGGTTTCATGGGACACCTCCTTATGAATTCAGTCACTGTCATGGCGTTATTCGGTCCCAAAAGGTGATTTTGGTGTCACTGAGCGGAATCACCTTTCAGGACTCATTAACAAAATGACAGTGTCACTGTTCATGAGGTGGGCTCTCAAAAAGCCTATGTTGCAAATTAGATGAAAAAATTCCAAAAAATTACTGTGTTATGAGTGTGCATTGCACAGTTTCCATGCACACTTGTAACTTCGCGAATTTGTAATGTATTCACTCCAGATTTTCAACATTTGCATTTTTTCACACCTCCTTATGAACAGTTCAGCTGTCATTTTTTACATCCTGGCTGAAATGTGTTTTTGCATGTCCGGTGCAGAATTGTGCAGTCGCTGTGGGAAATCAGTGTTCAAGACAGATTAAGAAAATCACTGTAACACTGACTATTAACAAAGGTCCTAAAATGCCTATGTTGAAAATTTGGTGAAAAAATTCCAAAAATTCCAACGTTACGGGCGTGCATTGCACATTTTCTACCCACGCTCGTAACGTCGTGAATTTTTCATATTTTCACTCCAGATTTTCAACATTGCCATTTTTCCACACCTCCTCATGAACAGCACAGCTGTCATTTTTCACATCCTGTCCAAAATGTGTTTCCGCACCTGTGGCATCAAATGGCATAGTTGCTGTGCGAAATCACCTTTCAGGACTGAGCAATGAAATGAAATGATAATGCCACTGTTCATGAGGTGGGGTCCCAAAAGGCCCATTTTGAAAATTTGGAGTGAAAATACCAACAAAAGCCTGGGGCATTAAGGTTTCCAACCATAATGCCCATCCTGTAGAGACTGACTGGTGTCAGGGGTGTGACTTGGGTTCATCGGCCATAATGCTCATGGCATTCTACCCCCACCCTACAGCCACTGAGAGGCATCAAGGTGTGACTTGGGGTCTTCAGTCCTAAAGTTCACCCCATTCTCTTATACTGCACCCATCTCAGCTTATTTCCTTATGAAATGGGTTGAGCATAAGGGCTGAAGACCCCAAAGCACACCGCAACACCTGTAGGTGTCTGCAACGTGAGGTAAGGTGGAATGGCATAAGCATTATAGCCGACGACCCAAAGGCACACCCCCAGCGCCTTTCAGTGTCGGCATGGTGGGGATGGGGGTTGGCATTAGTTCAATACTGCCATTCCTATTATGCATCTCTCTAACTCCTGCACTAGCAATGCCAATGCCAGCAAGCAAACATTTAGCATTGTCAAATGCTTGTTCTTATCTTGAAACATGTTAGACTCTTTCACCTTGTTAATGCCCATAAGATGTTTGAATGTTTCGATCATATCACCTCTCTCCCTCCTTTGCTCTAGGATATACATATTGAGCTCCCTTAATCTGTCCTCATATGTTTTCTGATGCAATCCCTGCACCATTTTGGTTGCCCTTCTCTGGACTGCCTCCGTTTCGTTAATGTCCTTGTGCAGGTACAGCCTCCAGTACTGCACGCAGTACTCTTTCACTTTGTTAATGCCCTTAAGATGTTTGACTGTTTCGATCATATCATCTCTCTCTCCCTCCTTTGCTCTTGGGTATACATATTGAGCTCCATTAATTTGTCCTTATATGTTTTCTGATGCAGTCCCTGCACCATTTTGATTGTCCTTCTCTGGACTGCCTCCATTTTGTTAATGTTCTTATGCAGGTACAGCCTCCAGTACTGCATGCAGTACTCCAGATGGGGAATAACCAGCATCTTGTAAAGAGGGATTATTACCTCCATCTTACAACTTGTGATACCCCTACTAATACACTCCAACATCCCTCTAGCCTTATTTACTGCTTTAGTTGTCTGCTTGGATGATTTCAGGTCATCTGTGATGATGATGCCCAAGTCTCCTTCTTCCATTGTGACTGCCAGCAACTCCCCTCCCAACCTATAGGTAGCTTCAGGGTTTCTCTACCCATGCACATGATCTTGCACTTCTTTGCTTTAAACCCCAGTTGCCACTGTTCTGACCATTTTGCCAGTTTTTCCAGATCTCTTCTCATTCTGCTCAAGCCCAAGTGTTCCCAAGCCATCATTCTGCCTGAACCAGGGTTCTTCTCCCTTTGTTTGCAGTTCCCTTCAACCTTACCCCCACCTGCACAATTATGCTACCATCCTTCTGTGTTGTTCTCAAACACCACAGTTAACCATTCTACCGGGGTCAGTGTGGTGCCAGTTATCATGCCATCTCCACCACAAGGTGAAAAGTACTGCCAGTGGTAGCACTGTTTCCCAACCTTGCCACCTACCTCATGTGCCCCAAGTCAGCTCATGAACTTTAGTCACACAGAAGCATAATGCATGTCTGCTAGACAAACACATATCCTGATTAGAGATACTGTTCATTACTGTGACCCAAATAAGGAGTAACCCATTGTTTGTGGTATTCAGGAATTAATATTCCTAGCCTTACAAGATATGCTCAGGTCCTCATTTTATGGGAGCACAAGAGATACTTGCAGAATACTGATGCTAAGGCTTCACTGGAGAAGAGAGAAACATAAGTGTTCATGCACTCAGGGCACTAGAAATGGTGCTAACTTGGAAACAACACACTTAAGGCACTGGGAAACTGCACTCATGTCAAAAAGTGGCCATGGTTCTATGCACTTCTGTTTTGCTGCATTAAACTGTGAGTTTTACTACTGCTTGTCTCTTGAACTTACTTTTTGACTCGAGTGAGGCTTCTCACTTTTTTCAGTCCACTGGGGAAGATTTTGCCCTGGTCAGGGCAGGACCAGTGAAGCTATTGGTTGCTGTCATAAGGCTTTCTGTGCTGCTCCTCTTCAGCTGAAGTACTGCAGTTCATCCTTTTTGTTGGTTGAAATTGCATGTACAGCCACTAACCACTGGCCCACACCTGTCTCACTTACTAAGCTGATATTTAAGTAACCCTTGCAGTGGTTATCCCTGTTTGCTTAACCTCTAACTCCCAGGCATTGAGGCCTGCTTGAAAACCCATATCTCAGAGCCCATTGTCTCCTGTTGATGTTGTGGAATCCTCCATGAACTCCCTCAAATGATGCTGTAAGGTTTTATACCTGATTTTGCTTGGATCCTGATAAAATACCTAGGCCCAGATATTCAAACTGCGCCAGGCTGCGGCGCAAGCCTGGGCACAGTGCAACTTGACTGCACAGGGACATTGACTTGGCAATATTCAACGGAGCTGCGCCATGGCACAGCATCATTGAATATCACACCCTGGCCACCCACAGTGCACATGGTGCAGTGGCACTGCGCCAGCGCAAGTGGCCAGAGTGGAGCAGGGGCATGCGCTAGTGCAAGTTCCATTGCTCTATGTGCAGCAACTGCGATATTCAAAAGTGTACATGCAAATGGAGCCATAATGTATGCAAGGTGCAAATGGGGCCATTTGCATGTCATTATGGCCCCATTTGCATGCAGGTGTGCCGATCCCTGGCGACTTGCACCTGGCGCCTGCCAGGCAGCAGCCATCGAGGGGGACTGATACCCCCTGCAAGCTGGGCTATGTGCCCCGATCGCGGGCTTAAGTGAAAAAAACATGAATCCAATATCCCTGGTGGTCCAGTGAACCACTGTCAGCCCGATCACGGGCATTTGTATTAAAAATACATGAAATCCAATATCCCTGGTGGTCCAGTGGACCGCTGTCAGCCCAATCGCTGGCTTAAGTAAAAATAACATGAATCCAATATCCCTGGTGGTCCAGTGGACCACTGTCAGACTGATTGCAGGTTTAAGTAAAATAACATGAATCAATATCCTGGTGGTCAGTGGACCGCTGTCAGCCAGATCGCGGACATTTGTATTAAAATACATGAAATCCAAGTGGACCCCTCCTACCTGCCCACTGGACCCACGCCCTCCCCGGTCAGCGGCGGGCAGCAGCACCACCCTCCTGCCACCTACCGCCCACCGACTGACACCGTGGAAGTAGGGCTGTAGGTCCATTGGTCCTGGCGTGAGCCAATGGGCGTGCAGCCTACCATACTACACATTCCAGATATGTGAATGGTCCCATTCACATATCAGGTAATAGTATAATTACAGGCTGCATGCCCATTGGCTCATGCTGTGGACCAATAGGCATACAGCCCACCTACAGAGTCAGTCAGTGGGCGGCGGGGCAGCAGGTGAGTGGGTGCTGCTTCCCGCCACTGACTGGAGGGAGCAGGTGGTGGGGCTTAGTGGGCGAGGGGAGGGTGGTCCAACTGGACCACCGGGATATTGATTTCATGTGTTTTAATATAAATGCCGGATCGGGCTGTCAGCGGTCCACTGGACCACCAGGGATATTGGATTCATTTTATTATTACTCAAGCCCGCGATCGGGCTGATAGCAGTCCACTGGACCACCAGGGATATTGGATTTGTGTTATTTTTACTTAAGCCCGTGATCGGGCTGACAGCAGTCCACTGGACCACCAGGGATATTGGATTAATTTTATTAATACTTAAGCTCACGATTGGGCTGACAGCGGTCCACTGGACCACCAGGGATACTGGATTCATTTTATTTTTACTCAAGCCCATGATCAGGCTGACAGCAGTCCACTGGACCACCAGGGAGTTTTGAGGGTCATTTTTGTACATATGCCTGTGATCGGGCATGGGGGGGCACTGCCAGGTGCAGCCGGAGCTCGTGTGGCCACCCATACAGGTGGCAACTGCCGTGTTGCCCCCTTCAATATGGCAGCTCACCTGTGGGTGCGCAGTCGTTGTTCCTTTTTTTTTTGGATCAACTGTGTGCGTCTCAAGTATGGGCTGTGCATGCATGGACTCAGCACATCCCGGGCTGAATATCAGGATGTGCAGAGTATGCATGGACACGCCCCCCCTACCTGCGCTGCATACATTACTGATGCGCTCCGGCGCGTAGGGATTTGTGCCAGGCACAATTCCCATTTGAATATCATGCGGGGCACATTAGTGGGTTATGATGCAAACACTGTTACGCTCAACCCTTTGAATATCTGGGCCCTAGTGCCCAATGCTTGGTCTCAGCCATGAGCAGTGAAAATAGGTGGCTTGCACTTGTAAATTTGTGATGGCATCCAAAACTGTAATTAGTTCCTGCACCTCTGTCATCTTTCTCCAGTGAAAACTTCAAGAGAGTTCCTCCACCTTCAAATGATGGAAGGATAAAGACTTGGGCTATGAGGGTCCAGGTCGCTGTACCTGTGTGTAATTACTGCTAGGCAAAGCAGTGTTTTTAAAGTGCTTTTAGACTGTGTGACTGAGGAAGAATGGCATTCCTGTGACCCCCTGATACAAGGGTTATTGGAGCAGACTGTCACTGGCTTAGCAGTGGATAGGGAAGCCCTTTAGTACTCCCTTATTGATTTCTAAGTTGCCTTTTTAGAGGCAGTTTATTGTCAAAGTCTGCCAGTGAGAACAGGCATTGGGGCAGCATCACCATAGCAACAGGTGATGTCAGTACAACTCGCCCATAAAAGCTCTGCCTCCAGCGAATAGAGGCACTGGGAAATGGGGAAATGGGCCAGGAAACTCTACTCCGTAAGGACTTAGACTTCTAGAGGATATTGCATACAAGCAGGTGTAAAACCTGGGTCTGAGCTTCACTATGGATAGAAACATTGTGACATCAAGTAATGGGGAAATAGGGGTATGATGCAAGGAATGTACAAAATTAAGTATTGAAAAATTCAATGATTTTGCAGACTATACGTGCAAACAATGTATGGAAATAAAGGAGCTAAGAGTCAAGCTTATCGGAGTTGAGTTGGAACTAAACTGTTCTAAAATTAAACAGTTAGGAGGAACTTTAAATGAGGCAGGTATAGGTAAAGAGCAAGTAGGATTACACATTCAAACACAAAACAGGGAGTAAGTAAGAGACACAGAAAATTAGGTATGTAATGAAGGAACAAGTTTTAACGAAAGTCAATCATTAAAAAAATGGAGAAGGGCCATAGAATTCACTATACATATGAAAAATCAGTTCTCACCATTGCTAACATTAATTGAAAATGTCGAAAGCGAGGTGCAGGAAATTATGGAATTAGTAAGGGAAGATGGAACAAATGAGATGCAGAGAGAGAATAATACAAATACCACTCAGCATCAGAGTAGCAGCAGTGTACTCGGTGATCAACCCGAGGATCCTAGCATGGACAAATAACAGGAACAAACACAAAAAAGGGACTCAGTTCTCATAGTTGGAGATTCAGTAATTAAATACACTGATGTATATAGAACAAGACGTAATAAAAATAGAGTTGTTAGTAACTGTTTCCCAGGGGCTACTGTATCAGACATTTATGAGATGTTACCTAAACTGCTAAAAAATTTACAAGTAGCCCCCTGGTTTTGATGCATGTTGGAACCAATGACATCAGATACAAGGCTGAAGAACAACTCTTTAATGAACTTAAAGCAGTGGCATAATACTATCCAAAATATTACTGGTTTCAAGGGCTAATTATAATAAAATAGAAAAATTGTTAAAATCAATAATTGGTTGCGAGAATGGAGCTTAGCACAAGGAATAAGCTGTATCAAAACATGGGAAAAGTTTCATAATCACAGGAATTTGTATAGTTAGGATGGATTGCATCTCAACAGAAGCAGAAGTAAAGAACTGGGGACTATGGGCCAGATATACAAAGGATTGTGCCATGCGCAACAGAGATGCGCCAGTGCAAGTCGAAAATGCACCATTGTGCGATATTCAGCTGGAGGTAGCTGCATCACTCAAGTTGTAATGCCCAAGAGCAATGGTAATGAATGCATGTGCAACCGTGAGGAAAGAACCATGAATAAATGGTGCAGTGCGATATTCAACGACATAAGCCATGTGCAGTAGGGAGGTAGCGGAAGTTCGCGATAGTGGAAGTGAGCCAAATAAAAAGAGCAAGAGAGGTGCCAAGAACACTACAGGGAAGGCCTGCAGTGGGGTGAGCTAGCAGCTACAGGAAGAGAGGACCAGAGAGAGGACAGAGAAAGGGCAGGACAGGGCACTCCTGTGCCTACACAGGACAGGTGTGGGAGACAGTGAAGAGAGCAGGGCTAACAGGGCAGTGCTGCAGAGCAGTCAGGGCAGTGGCAGGAGGCAGGACAGCAGAAGGCCAGAGGTGTACCCGGTGCAGGGGGAGCAGCACAGAGGACAGCGGGGGAAAAGGGACAACATCTGCCAGGGGTGAACAACAGCCAGGGACATGGCCAGTGCCACCATACAGATGGAGGCAGTAATGAGGGGTGTGAGAAGGCAGACAGCAGGGGGGCACGGCCGTGGAAGGGGCCGTCGGCGGTACGCTCCCAACAGGTGGTACCAAGCCCGCGTCACCTTCAAGCAGTATAGTGATACAGAGATTGTGGGCCGGTACTGCCTGAACAGGGTGATCCTGAGGTGGCTCTGTGAGCTGTGCAGTGATGAGATGCAGGCACCCACACAAAGGAGCCATGCTCTGCAAGTGGAGACGAAGGTGACAGCTGTCATGTGCCTGCTCACCACGGGCACCTTCCAAAGACCAACAGGGGACACAGCAGGCATAACCCAGTCGGCCGCGTCACGCCTACTCACACAATTCCTCACCACACTGCTGTCACATGCTGTGGAGTACATCCATTTCCCCAGCACACAGGCGGAGCACACAGTACACATACAACAGTTCCACAGGGTAGCACGTATGACTGGCGTGCTCGAGGCCATTGACTGCACCCATGTGGCCATCCGCACACCACCTGGCCTGGAAGGCATTGCCTATAGAAACTGCAAGGGATTCTCCAGCATCAACTGCCAGGTGGTGTGCAATGCCAGGGGGTGCATAACCAATGTCTGTGCCACGCACCCTGGGGAGCACATGACTTCATTCCTGGCACCAGTCTGCATTGTGCCACAGGTTCGAGAGTGGGGATATCCCCACTGGCCACCTAGTGGGTGAGTATGCACAACATGCAGGATGACATGAGCAGCTGTGGGGGGGGAGGCATAGTCAGAGGTGCCAGGGGTACCGGCCTTGATGGCCCATGGCAGAGTGATGCAGACCACCATACTAATGTACACCCTCTATACACAGGTGACAGTGGAGACCCACTCAGTCCCTGGCTGCTCACACTGTACCGGCACCCCTTGACCCCATCACAGCACCGATACAATTAGGCACATGCCACCACACGTAATATCATCAAGTGTGTGTTTGGGATGCTGAAGTCACGGTTCCGGTGCCTGAACACATTTGGCGGTGGCCTACAATACAGCCCCTTGAAGGCCTTCAGGCTATTCCTGGCCTGTTGCATCCTGCACAACATGGCCAACAACTGTGTGATAGCCATAGAGGTCAAAGAGGGACAGTGATGGGGACAATGAGGACGCGGTCCAGATGGTGATGTGCAGCCCCGGTCGAAGGACCCCTGCCTGTTCAGGATGGCTCAGCTGCACTGGGACACCATCACAGAGGAGCATTTCGGCCAACACAGGTAGGTCACGGGCCATGTGCAACCACCAATGGCAAGGGCACAACCCACACACAGGCATGGAACCCCAAGGGTGGATGGTGGCAAGTGAATGGGACTGAGCATGGATCCGACACCGTCAGGAATGGGCATGGCCAAACAGCATGCACGACACACACATACACACACACACACACACACACACCCCCACCCACACACAAGACATGCACAAGGGGTAGAAGGCACGCCGACCATGACTGCAACACCTAGCCCACACAGGCCCACACATGGCAATGCCCAGTGGCCATCACTGTGCGTGTGTCAGATGCTGGGCACCATTGCACACTGGTGGACAGCGCAATGCAGGCATCATCATGCACATGCCACAGTGGCCAGCAGCTGGGAGGGTGTGCACATGGACTGTGTGTGTGCAGGGCCGGGTACCCCACCCATGCATCTTACGGTGCACAACACACTGCACACAGGGCAGCGGCAGACAGTGGCCATGGTGTGAGACAGGTCAGTCATGTGGCACAGTGCCATGGCCACCACGGATGCATGGGTGGCCCCTCTGAGACCTGCCAGCCATGCCAGGCTGACCATTGTCCTCATGGGGTGGTACAGATGTACCACCAGGGATGATGCTGCAGGAACATGACTGTGTTCGCGCAGGGGTCTGCAGCTCACCAAACATGTCTGCGCCTGGCGTGCTCGGTATGCCCACAGCCAAACCCGGTGGCGACATGGGAGGTGTCGCACAACTCCGGGAATGGGCAGGTGGACATGGCACTGCGTTATGTCTGCAGTGCATGAGCAAATAACTGGGTGCCCATTGTGGCCATGACAGCTGTGAATGCCTGTGTCTGCCTGTCAATGGTGGTGGTCACATCCTCCGCCAGCGGTCCATCCCGCCAGGAGCAGACCAGTGTCCCTGCTGCCTGGTGCAGGACCGCACTGAGTGTATCCACTGCCGTCACAAGCCACAACTGCTGATCCACTGAATCCTGGAGTATGTGAGTGTGCTCATCTAAGAGGTCATCCACCTGATCGGCATGCTGTCCCTCATGGTGTTCATGGCCGTGCTGGGCAGCACCCCTTGAAGTCGCGTGCTGTATCCCAGGGCCATGCCTGGGCACATACACACATGGTGCACTGACATCGCCCCCTGACACTGTCCTCCCATCCCCATTGTCCAACTGCTGGCACTGCCCCTCCAGTCACTGATCACCAGGGCTCGCCGGTGCTGATGCATCAGCCACAAAAACCCCACCGGCTTGGACGCACACCAGTGCTGCCCCACTGGGGCATACAGGCAGAGGCTGGGACTGTGATGTCACGCAGGCCTCCACGGTGGCACCACCCATGGCTACGCTGGTGCTGTTCCCTACTGTGGGACCATCCTGTGTCCCACACGTCACTGTCTGGGATGTGTGATCCATCATCATCATGGTGCCTGATCTGGCACCAGTCCGTGTCCCAGCATGCTGGATTCCAAGGCCGCTGTCATGCTGGGACACAGGCAGGGCCTCGCCTGCACCAGCACTACCTTCTTCAGTCTGGACAGACAGGCAAGTATGGTGGTACTGACCCTCGGACACCTGTGGAGGTGGATGGGTGCTCTTCCATGTCCAGGGCCTTGCCCACAGTGGACACCCACCACCGCTGACCCATGTAGATGTTCATAAGCTGTAAGGGAACACAGCAGCATTAATGTCTCTGCCCTACCTGTGGCACTCCCTCACCACCCACACAGTGACAGCACAGGACCTACTATGCAGTGATGGGCTGCCACCCATCTGGAAGCCCCCACCTGGAACGCCCTCTATGGCACAACACCGCATGCTGCCAGCCATCCGCTACTCCTGTGGCATCAAGCAAGGCACATCTGGCTGCCCACCACCGGTTGCAGCACGTGCAGCCCTGATGGCGGCCACCTTGTCCTTAATCCTCCTCCTGTCTGTGCTGACCTTCTTTTTACATTCCTGCACGGACCGCTGGTGGCTGCCATGCTGGTTCATGGCATGTGCAACCTCACCCCATGCCACAGCATGGGTCTGTAGTGTTCCCTGCTGTCCACTGAGCAGTGGTTCCCTGTTGAGGTATGCCTCGAACAGGGCATCTGTTTCTGCCCATGTGAAGTTGGGCCTCCTCTTCCTCCAAAATTCCTGTTCTACCTCTTCTTCACGTTCGGAATGACAAGTGTTACCTTTCACTGTGCAGTCCCATGCATCTCCCACACACCACAGTCCACACTGCCAAACAGCATGCAACCCACCACAATAGACTGCAATACCAGACTATGGCCTCTGTAGCACGATGTCGCATTTATATAGTGCAAGGCATGCAAATGAGGCAAGGCTCAAATTTAAGTGGATGCTAATGCAGTAGCTGTGCAATGGAATTGCTGATGAGCTGATTTACATATGCCAGCTAAATATCACGCTGTTGTGCCTTGCACAAGTGTATTGAGCGTGCTCGGGCACAGGCACAGCTCTGTGATGTGCGCAGTAGGCACCACACGGCGCATGTCCGGGGTGCTGACGCAGACGCCTGCTGCGCTGCTGACATGCTGAGCATGGGAGGCAGTGCAGGGCATGGCCACCACTGTGCCAGTGGCACTAGTGTGCTATTCACATGTATGGAGCTCTTGCCCCGGAGTGCCGTAGGCACTGTGGCGCCACAGCATGGTAGGCCACTACAGGGTGTCTCCCACAGGCACCCAACCGTGCTACACGCAGGGAGTACCAATCACGCTGTGGCTGTCCGTGCATGAGAGACCCTTGACCCTATGCCTGACCTTTGCCCCCTAGGCACCATGCATCTGCATGGGTGCACCCCTATTGTGCTGTTCGATGACAGTGCAATGGGGAATGGCAGTGCTGTACCGCGCAGCATCTGCACGTGGCGGACGTGCGCTACGGAGCGCCGTTTTGACTCCAACCAGAATCAGAGATGGCAAGATGGAGGGCTGTTGTTTGGAGCCAGGTAGAGCTGGCCAATTTGGTGGCCATAGTGGAGCCCCATGCTAGGACACTGTTTGGCAATGCACCCCTGGACAGAGCCAGGAGTGCCGTATGGAAGGAGGTGGTGGTGGCGCGGAGAAGGCCACAGGACTGGACCGTGCTGTGGAGCAGAGTCGCCACAGATATGGGGACCTCCAGCAGAGGGACCCAGACAGGCTTCTCACTTGTGGGCACAGCCAGGGAGGCGCAGTGCCACGACCAGGTAGGTGCCCCATCCATACACTGGTTGCGCCCGTATGTGTATCACAGTGGGCATGTGTCCACCACATGGGGGTGGGCCATCCAGTGTGGGCAGTGGTGGTGGTGGTGGTGTTGGGGGTTGCGGCATGGTTGGGCTGAGCAGGATCACACACATCCGGGGTGGGGGCCTTTGCTACTGGACTGTACTGATATTCTCCTCTCCATATTTGCACCCTAGGCCCTGATGAGCAGCACCGAGCATGAGAAGAATGCCACTGATGTGAGCAGAGGGAGGTGAGCAACAGCCATGGGCCAATGGTCCAAATGTAGGACAGCACCAGGACCAGGCTGATGAGGGTGAGTGCCTTTCTTCCAGGATATTCTGTGAATGCTGTGTTGCAGGGCAGGTGGTGGGACATGGCCACCATCCATTGACACCACTGCTGTGCATGCCACATGGTACAGTCAGCACTGGCACTTCATGTGTGGTGTGCATCACTGGTGGCCCATGCACTGGGTACATGGGTGTGCCACTGCCTTAGCACCGCAAAGCCATGTCACTGCACAGCCACGGTGGAGCTGTGTGGGACTTGGGCGGTGGGTGTGTGCAGTGGTCTGCATGGCTGTGTGCACCTGGGTGGGCAGGTCATGTGGACATGATCACTGTGGGTGGTCGCACACCATCACAGGGGCGTGTCTCATGGCTGTATGCCATGCACAATGGGTGGGCTGCAGGGGGATAGGCATTTACACCTATTGACTCTGCTCCCTTGTCCTAGGTGGACGGAGGATGATGTGACTAGAAGGCCTTGCAGGAGCTGCTACAGGTGGCACATGCCTCTCGAAATCCTGCAGCGCTTGAACCAGCATGGTATCCGGAGGACACATAGCAGGAGACTCCACAGGAGCGGGAGCGGGCGCCCACTGAAGATACCATGCCCCAGGTTCAACCCCTACCCCCGGACCCACCCTCACACCCCTTCTTCCTCTCCCATTTGTTCACCCCAGCCCCTTACCCACCCCCACCTGGTTTGTGGCCCTCACCCCCTACTGTTTTGTACATATATGTAAATAGTTATATTATGCCTTTTCAGATAAATTTGTTTTGTTATGCCTACTGTGGTGGTCTCTGATTTGCAGCAGGCTACAGGTGCTCAGCTGCAGTGGTGTGCATGGTGTCAGGGATGGTGCAGTCATGGGCATGTGTGTGTGTGTGTTCATAGAGGAGGCGACTATGGTGTGGGTGTAGCTATCAGTCACTGTCTGTGGTTTGTGTGTTGTTCCCTGTGCACTGAATGACTGTGTGCAGTGGTCCACAGTGCATGCACTGGGTCCATGCTGCCCTGTCAGACAATCCATGGCCTGTGCAGCTGACACCCTTGCATGTCTGTGACCTGCACAGTCCACTGGCATGTCAGTGATGGCTGTCCATGATGGACAGCCACTGTACCCAGCACAATGTCGGGTTGCCTCCTGTCACTGGTGCACATCTGCCTCAGGTGGCACTGTGGCCTCTGCTGTTGTTGTCCCACCTCCATGCTGTCGCTTGTGTCTGTTGCAGGGGATGTGCTCCACTGTCTGTCACTTGTGCTCCACCGCATGCTGGTGGCATACAGCTTCATGGTACCTGCGCTGGGTTGCTGGCACACCTGTGCCATGGAGGGGTGCTGGTCGTGTGTGCATGGCTGCCGTGGCCACATGCCAGGGGCTTGGTTGACCCGCTAATGTGTCCCTGTGTAGGTGTGCCCTTGGGTATGGGTGGGTGTTTGTCCATGCACTGTGTTGCATCCTGTGTGGCACATGCTTCCATGCACTACTCTGGGTGTCTGCGCTGGCTGTTGTCGCCAGTGCTGGGATGGGGTGTGTCCTTGGGAGGGTGTGCAGGGTGCTGTACCACTGGTGGTGGGGTCCCGGGTATGGCCTGTCATGTGTGGGGTACCTCATGTGCCGACGCATGGTCGGTCTCTCAGCTGTACCTCTGGGGGTACATGCAGGGTGGCACTATGTATGCAGTCATTGCATTGCTGTCTGCTGCCACCCACTGCAGGGTGCTCGTGGTGGGGCTGCCTTGCATGGTTCTATGGTGCACATGGTTGCATTGTCACAGTGGGGTGGTGCATGCATGGGGTGTCCTGCACTGTTGGGCACTACTCCTTGGCAGGGTGTATGGGGATCATACTGCAGGGTGTGCTGTACATTGGTGGGATGGTGTGGCACGGGTGGCAGGACATCCATGTGTGATGGTCACAGCTTGTCAGGGGGTGTGCTGGGGCAACATGCCTGGCTGTGGGTTTGTTGCTGGTGTCCATGGGCCGGTGGTTCTTCCAGCTCTCCTCAGGTTGTGCAGTGCATGGGGTGTGGGGGCGATGTCTGTTCTGCTGTGTGCTCCTCTGCCCATCTCTACTATGGATGGTGGGCCCCTGCATCCTATCCCTATGCATCCCAGGTTGTGCTGTTGTGCTGCTACCCTGCTCCACTGAGCATCCTTGGTTGTGCTATTGTGCATCAGACCTGTGCCACTACGCATCCCTGGTTGTGCAATGGCCAGTTGGTGCGATGTTCAGTCATGTGCCACAGGCGCATCTTGACCTGCACAGTGTTTGAATATCACACGTGTTGCGCATGGGTGCAGTGGACTTGCACCTGCTCCTGCTATTACGCTACTTTGTGGCACAGTTTGAATATCTGGGCCTATATTTACAAATGGCATACAAAAGAGTTTAAACTCAAATGTCAGGGGAGAGGGGACACTGTTTGTACCAATAACAAGAGTAGAGGGTCACCAGGTATGATGAAAGGATTAAATCAATCAAAAGACAGTATTAAGATATTATTAATCAATGCTCGCAGCCTTTGCAACAAAATAGATGAGTTAAAATATATGTTGCTTAAGGACAGGATTCAGATATGCAGCATTACAGAAACGTGGTTCAAGAAAGGTGACTGGTTAGAGGAAATTAGCAGATATAATCTGTTTCACAAGGAGGGATCTGGGAAGAAAGGTGGCAGTGTTGTACTACGTATCTCATCAGCAGTGTTGGAATAAGTTACTTTTAAAAAGTAATCAGTTAGTTACGGGTTACTTTCAAATAAATGTAATCAGTTACAGTTACTTCTTAATTTTATATAAAAAGTAATTAGTAACTGTAACTGTATATTACTTTCAGTATCACTTTAGATTTCACTAAATTTCACTAAAAATACCACCAACAGCTTAATCTGGTTCAAGGTCAGTTAGCATTCATCTGTATCCCTCCCTGGGTCGTGCCTGAAAATAGGCAGGATTTGTCTAGTGCACTTACCGGTCAACAAAAACTAAATAAAAAAACAAAAAATAAAATAAAAATAAATATTACTTTTGATAACATTATTGTATTAAATCATTGAACATAGCTATGTGCTCATGAAACCCCAAGAAGTGTATAGAAAAAATAAAATTGATTCTAAAGACAATGAATATATTAATTTATAACGCAGTACCCATCTGACTTTACCAGCCACAACAATCCCTTTACATTTCCATAAAAAAGAGCTCTATTAAAAAACACTCAAACACACACCCTGTATCTACTGCTACCCTCCACAATAGTTTCCCCAACATCTGAATCCTGACTTTGCCAGCCACTGCTGTCCTTCCCTTTTTCATTTCCATAACACCCACATAGACACAAACAGACATATAGACACAGACACTCACAGACAGACCCACACACATACACACACATACACACACATACACATACACACACACACGCACACATTCATACACACATACACACACACTGCATCTAATGCCAGTGCTTCAGCAGTCTTTCCCACATATCTGAATATTCTGACAGTGCCAGCCACAACTACCCTTTACATCCCACTCTTACCCTACCATACAACATACCCTGCTGCATCTTTTGCACTTGGCGATTTTCCCACACCTAGCCTGTATTCTCCTCCCGACCATGCAAAAGCCACAACTACTCCTTAAAATTCCACCCTCACATAGCTCCCCTTCACTCACACACACCCTGCAGATCTACTGCTCTTCCTTGCCTTGGTGATCATTTCTCATTTCCTCACAGTAGCCTGAATCCTAACATTGCCAGAACCAGCCACAGATCCGCCCCACATCACACACAATAAATTCCACCAGCACATACCTGCTTACCACAACACACAATTTAAACACTCCTTCCTATAGCTGAACCTTGACCTGCCACTGCTACATAGACACAACTGTAATTACAGCTGTCTGCTATGACTATTATGCCACTGCCAGTATGCCACAACTGAAGTCAGTGTCACTTACAATCAAATTATCACACAACACAACACACTTGTTGCACTCCAGTACATACCCCTTTGATGAGGATTTTCTTTGAGATGGATTGGATGAAGGTGATAGACCTGGCAGGTGGGTGGGCAGACAGACAATCAAGTGGCCTGCTGTGGCAGTTTGGTGTATGTGGCGTTGGTGGAAATCGACCCTGAACCTTGCCTGCAGGTAGACTACTTGCCTTTTTCTCTACAACAGCTATGCTCATGCTGGCCTCGATTCCCTCGGGGTTCACAGTGGCTACTAAAGAGGGCTGCAACTGATGACATGCAGTGGTGTAGCTAGCGCTCTATAAATTGTACATCAACTGGCCAATCTGTTGCTCCCTTAAACAAATTTCATCAATTCCTATAGTGATTCTTAACTGTACCATGAAGCGGTGCACAAGTAGTATAATTTATATATTAAATGTTGCAAAATTATGTATTTAATAATAAACCAACAAATAAAATGGTGTTTTCAGACTTTTATTTGTGCAGTACATGATACAGAAATAGAAAAAAATTACAATATTAAAGGGACACTGTCAATCCACTTAGGCCTCAAAGTGTTATTTGTTTAAAAAACACATTTTATGATTGTTCATATAGAGATTGATGATGCATCTGGTAGATTGATTCAGTTTTCTTTTTTATTTTAAAAAGTAAAAAACTGATTGTCCACCACACTGGTGTTATCACACCAAAACATGTTTTGTTTACATTTATTGACCAACTCCCATTGCATTATTTCTGGTCTCAGGAACACCCCCAATACAATCTAGCCACTCATTATGCAGTGGAAGTAGAGGAGACTATTGTATCATGAGAGGCTGCACTTTTTGAGGGTGTTTCTGATGTTCAGGAAGTGTACAGTAAGAGTAGGTCAATGATTTGAAGCAAAACAAGGCTGGGTATAGCTATAAATTACCATGCATTTCAGTTTTTTTTTCTTATGACATTATTTGTCCACTCCTTCATGGACCCAGCAGGGGCTACGATCCCCCCCCCGAGGGGTACGTCCTCCAGCCCATCGGGGCCATCATGGGTCCTGCCAGATCCTGATATTTTCCTCCCCTGCCCCCATGCCTGTGCAATGGGTGCAGCAGCTGTTTCTGCCTCTGTGGAGGCAAACAAGCATTCCTGGGCATGGGCTGAACCTCTCTTGTGCTGACATGAGCAACACACAAACCCCTCACCTCAAGGAAGGAGAGCAGTCCTCCGGACATTCAATTCTTACCTCCCCAGCCAACCCCTGAATGACCCAAGTCCGTTTCCGAACCCGGGTCACTGGTGTGGTGCAAGGTGAGGCGTCCAGTGCCTCAGCCCTCAGAGCCACCAGACCAACATGCATTTCAGTTCTAATAAGTAATTGATAGATAAAACAGCCAACAACATCAATGAATTTTAGAGAAGTAAGTAATCATAAAATGTGGATTTTTACCTAAAATAATATGATGCAAAAAAGGTTGATAGTGTCCCTTTAAATACATGCTGAAAATAGAAAATTAAGTTAGAATCCATGTTTCAACCATAGGTCTTCATCTGTGATTCTCTAAAATAGAAAAAAGCAGGTAAAGGAAATAAGAGAAATATATGTGAGGAAAGAAAATAGGGGAAGGCTGTAGGAGAAAAAGTGATAACAGGTAAGGTAAGAATAGAATGTAGAAAATGAAAAGTTGATGATAGATATGAAAAGGTATAGTAGAAGTGAATAAGCTGAGGAGTCTTTAAGTGGGGACTAATTAACAGGACCTAGTAAGAAGGCAGAAAGGTGAAAGCTGTGTGTGCACACTCATTTTCATTTTCCACAGATCAAACAAATACTTGACCTGAAGGGGCCAGTGATTTACAGTGGATCTTCCATAATTGGTACAAGGACACCCAACACAAAGACACCGCAAAGAGCCATTCAGCCTAACAACATTTTCTGTAATGGGACAACTGGCAAAAACAACCCTGACACCCACCAGCAGTGGGACCATAACCATGTAGAAAGAAGTGATGTGATAAATGAGGCTACATTGTGGATGTAGCCACTGTGTTAGAGCAATGATTTTGTAGTGCAAACCAGTATTAGAGCAACATTCCTAGGCTAAACATCGCAAGGCTGCATGTCTTTGCTCCACTTGTTATGCCACAGGTTTCCACCACCCCATAGCTCTGGCAGCTCATAATTCCTAGACACTGTGGCTAAGCAAACCTAAATACCAACAAGGCTACAAAAACATACCTCACAGCCATGAAATGTTGCATACATTTTTATTGTGAAAAAAGTCAAAAAATAGTAGGCAACCTGCATTCAATGTGCAAGGTGAAGATGCTGAGTGCTCATGCAGTGCTTGTATGAAGGTAGTTTTTTTAGCCCAGTGTAATAAATCGAGCACAAAGTCAACTGAACAGCTTTTGTTTACATTGAAACCTGTATATCAAAAGATACCTGCACAATCTCTGGATTTCTGTGATGTGTTTATGAAGTTACAGGAACCCCTTGATGGATTACAGCAACCGTAACAGATGGATGCCCATCTGTTATTCTATTTATGTTACAGTAACTAGTTACTTCTAGGAAAGGTAATATCATTACAGTTAGTCATTACTTTATTTTAAAGTAATCCATTACTATTACTAGTTACCTAGAAAAGTAATCAAATTACAGTTACTAGTTACAAGTAACCAGTTGCTGCCCAACACTGCTCATCAGACATTAAAGCTGAGAACTGGAATTGCTTGGAGAAGGCACCAAGGATGTGGAACAAATTTGGGTTCACATACAATTACATATAATGAAGCTTAACAATGGTATATGCTACCAGTTACCCAATCTAAATTCTAGGAAATTACCTTTCTCTTGGATGCTATGTAAAACATGGAAACTAAGGAAATTATCTAATGATGGGGGTTTAAATTTTTCCAAGCAATGATTGGGATAACTACACTGGCTATAACAACATAGAAAAAGGATGATTGAGTTCATAATAAGTACAAATTTTGAACAAATGGTGCATGAGAATGCTAGGAAAGACAAAATACTGGATCTTATATTCAGTGACATAGATGATGGAATAAGTGATGTAAAAGTATTCCAGCCACTCAGTGACAGTGATCATAATATGGTTAGTCTAACTATTAAAGGAAAATGGGAGTCTGTCAGAGGCAAAACCAAGATAAAATGTTATAACAGAGTAGACAATGCAGCAATTAAAATACTTAGATACTTGGAATTGAGAGAAGGCATTAAAAGGCCATACAACAGTAAGTGCTTGGGAAATCATTAAAGCAAAGATAGATTACTGCATAAAGGCATATATCCCAGAAGTTAAATAGAATAATGGAGGCAGGATACCCAAATGGTTTAATAACAAAATAAGGAAACATCTGTGCAAGAAATAAAAGGCATATAAGAGGTACAGAAGAAATCAAACAATAGAAATGCTTCACGAATATAAACAACTAAATCTAAAGTGTAAGAAAATCATTAAAGAGGCTAAATCTGAAGCAGAAATGAAACTAGCCTTTGAGACAAAGGATAATAAAAAATGTTTTTTAGTTATGTTGGAAGCTTAAAAGGAGGTCAGAAACAAATAGGTCCCTTAAAGGATGCCACGGAAACTATTAATGATGAAACAGTGATGGCTACAAAAATGTAAAGAGTACATTTTGAGTATCTACCAACAAAATGACAGGGAAGAACTAACTGAATGTCTCAGAGGATAAAACAATAACAGTCCCCCCTGGAGACATTTGAAGTTAGTGAAGTACTGCATAAAATATTTTATTTATTTTATTTATTGAAATTTTGGCTAACACCTTTGAGAGCAAGCTCATTTCATAGGTTCCACGTCAGATGAACAATACATATTGGAAAAGTATGAGATGGAGAATAAACAAAACAAAGAATTATACAAGACATTACAAGATTGTATAACTAGAGAAGTTCAGTACATGTGACATTGTACAATGTATGCCATGGTGCATATTTGATTAAAACCGAATTCAAAGGGTCATATTAGAGGGGTGGGATCTTATGAAACAACCCTTTACAGGAAAATGAGAACAGACTCAGCCTAATATCTAATAATCAACAAGGTAAGGGATGGCATCAGCCCAAGGGCCTAATCAGAGGTGAGAAGATATGGGACAAAGCATTTTAAAGTGAGCAAGAGAGCTCAGGATATATAATGGGGAGGGGGGATGGGGGAAAGCCAGAGAGGGGTGAGGGGAAAGAGTGGAAGGGATCAAGAGGAAATGTGAAGGGGAATGATTAGCAATTTAGTACAGTTATTTACATGCTGAGTACAGTTATGCATAAGGTCAGGATAGCATAAGGTTAGAATAAGTGCTAGTTACAAGAAGGAAGGTTATTGGAAGCCGTCCACAACTGGCATCAGCAACTAGCTGTTTCATAAGTTTAACCTGAAGGAGCCCAAGGTGGATGCTGAAGTTATGTAATGATGCAGCGAGTTCAATAAATAAAATAAAAGTAAAACAACTAAAGATAAATAAAGCATCTGGACCCGATGGTATTCATCCCAGATTTTTGAAGGAATTAGCAAATGAATTAGCTGTCCCAAAGACACTACTCTTTAATGCTTCACTAAAGGAGGGCACAGTGATAGATGAATGGAAAGAGGCTAACATAACACCAGTTTTAAAAAAAGGAAATAAACAAGAGGTGGGAAATTATTGTCCCATCCATCTCACATCAATCACATGGAAGATTATGGAAAGTTTTGTAAGAAACAGACTAGAGCAACATATTACATATAATGGTCTGTCAGACTACCCAGCATGGGTTTGTAACCGGGAGATTGTGCTTAACTAATTAATTAAGTTTCTTCGAACCTGTTAGTAGGGCATTATTTTTTTTTTTTTTGGTCTTTGTAACCGGGTAAGGCCCACTAGACACAAGTGCCTGTTTTCAGGGGTGACCTGGGAGCACTGGGCGGTTAAGTGACTTGCTCAGAGTCACACAGTATGCAAGTGAAGGTTGTGAGAATCAAACTCAGGTCTGCTGGATGTATTAAGCTCATTCACACTTCATTCCTCTAACCTCTAGGCTATGCTGCCAGTCCTTTAGATGAAGGAATGACAGAGGACATTATGTATTTGGATTATTCCAAAGCGTTCGATTCAGTGTCTCATCTAGAATTAGCGAAAACACTTACTGAACTAAAAATTTGACCAGTATCTCATTAACTGGGTAATATCATTGCTTAACAATAGATGCCAATAAGTATGCTACAACCCCTAGCACTATCGCTGTACCCTGACCTTCTCATAATAACAAAACCTGGTTAAATGATAAAACACTTGATCCCAGTATATACATCCCTGGCTACAATATCACCTGGTAAGACCACGCAGGTAGGGGTGGCGCATACGTATATACACCTTGTCCTCCATTCATGCTACCTCAGTCCTATCTGTATCAGTTCCCACAGCTTATGAAGCCCTTGTCCTAGGGCTTTACATGCCTTACTCCACACCAATCTACATTACTGGGATTTATTGCCACCCAGGCCTCTCCCCTACTATTGCCTCTAATCTTATCTCTCAAATTTCCACCCTCACATCAAAGAGCAAACTCTATATACTAGGTGACTTTAACCAAAACTGACCTGACCTCTCCCTAACCAAGCTATGTAACAACATTGTGGCCCTTACCTTAATGCAATTGATCCACAAGCCAACCTGACTAAATACTAAATCAGGCAATTACTCAGTTATCGATTGGGCCCTAACCTCACAAGTCTACAGAGTAATCGAATCAGGCCTCCTCCTGGATGCACTCAGTGACCATCATGTGATCTCCTTGGTCCTCAAACTCCACCGACCAAAAGCCCACATAAAACATTGCTTGTCTGCTCATATAAATCCCTAGACCTTAACCCACCTCCTGTGTGACCTAGCCCACACTGACTGGTCTCCTATTTCATCTGCTACCACAGTTAATGAAGTCCTGGATTATTTCCAAGGCCACTTTCTTAACATCTGGAACAAGATGCACCCTTTAAGTGCACTCAAATATGTGGAAACCACCTCCAGTGGATCACATCGGAATTGATGGCATGTATGGGAGCTCGAGACTGGGCTTGGAAGGCTCACAAAGTCTCTAAATCAAATGCTGATTGTAACAGATATTGAGCCCTCAGAAATGCCTTCTCCAAAGCTACAGGGCTCAATAAGTCTGAATACTTTAGGTCCACCTTGATGCTAACGTATGTACCCCATCAAAATTTGTGAAAGGTATTAACTCCTCTTCTCTCCCCTAAATCCCAAACTCCATTCATTTATGTCAATAATGCCCTTATGTCTACCCACCTCTCGGTTGCCATTGAATTCAGCTCTTACTTTACCTCATGTGCTGCTGCTCTATTAGCTTCTTTTCCTCCTACCCAACCAGTTGCGTCTGTCTGCAATAATTCACACCCAAGCACCCTCCCTAGTGACCTCTTCTCCTCTCCAGTCTCACCTCATAATACTCTAAATGCTCTCCTCACTCTCAATCCCTCTAAGGGTTCCTCACCTAATGGCTTTGACCCCAAACTTCTCTTCCTCGCCACTCATGCCATTTGTTCACTACTTTCTACCTTACTAAACCGTTCCTTCTTGCTGGCCTCTGTCCTTGACCCATGGAAACACGCTAAAGTTCTCCCACTACCCAAGGAGGTGACCCTTCTATGCCTGGGAACTATCAGCCAACTCTCTCTTATCTATTATTGCTAAGCTTCAGGAGCACCTGGTCCTCTCCCAACTTTCCTCTTACCTCTTTGACTCTGCCTTTTTCACTTCCTACCAATCTGGTTTTAGGAAGGATCACTCCATTACCACTTCCTTACTTAGGCTCATCAATTCCATACTCACAGGTATGGACAGTGGTCTAATCACATCTGTGATCTTTGTCCACCTTGCAAAGGCTTTTCACACTGTCTCCCACCCTCTCCTCCTAGATAATCTCCAGTCTGCTGGCCTGTCTGATTCAGCCACAAACTGGTTTAGCTCCGACCTAACAGGCCGGACACAGTCAGTCAAAATTGCTGATTCCACCTCCCCCCTCACTTCAGATTAATGCTGGCATACTCCAAGGCTCCATCCTTGGCCCCCTACTATTATCCATATTCCTTAATGACCTCCTGTCAGTGTGCACCTCCTCTTCCATCTATATGTATGCTGACGATACTGTCCTTTTCTACTCTGGCCACTCACCAACTGATGTCACTTCCACACTTCAGCATGACTTTGAGAAAGTTCAGCAATGGCTAAGCTCCCATCTGCTTTTCCTCAACACCAAGAAAACAGTCTCCATGACCTTCAGCACTAGGCAGAGACTCTCTCGCTAACTAAATTGCCTCCTTCCACACCCTTGATGGCTCTACTCTAGAGGACACCTCCTTGTTTAGGTATCTCAGGGTCTGGCTAGACCAGCACCTAAGCTTCACTGGGCAATAGACTCTGTCCTGAAAAAGTTGAGCCTCAAATTAGGTGCCCTTTACAGGAACCCGAAACTGCCTGCCTCTACAGGCCAGGTTGGAGATTGTACAGAAAATGATACTACCATCTTTGACTACTCAGCGTAGTCTACAGTGCTGCACCAAAGTCATCCTTAAACAGATTGGACACCCTTTTCAATGCTTTCTGTTGTTTCGCTCTGGATGCCCTTTCCTTTACCCACCACTGTGATCTATATCGCTCTCTAGCTTTATCTTACCTGGAAAACTGCCATCTAGCCCACTGCATAAAATTTGTCTCTAAATTCTGGTTTGATACACTTCCGCCTTATCTTGCCTTCTCACTGTCCTCCCAACCCACTGCTCCTCCCTCAGATCCAGTGACTCCCGCAAACTAGCTATACCATGATGCACCACCTCTATAGGTCAATCGTTGTTCTCCTATAGGTTCCCTAAGCTCTGGAACTCAATGCCTCCTCAAATCAGGCACTCTTCCTCCCTGTGGTCCATCTCGACCTCCCTCCTCAACTTCCTCTCTCCATCCTGTAGCTGCTCCTAATTTCCCCTCTGGCTCCTCCTCCTCCTAATTTCCCTCTGGCTTCCCATCTCATTTCCAGCCTAGCACTTAACATGAGGAGAAACCAATGTACTTTATTGCACTTCCTGGTCTACAATGTATGTAATAGTCTGCAGTGCTGTTAATTTGCTCCTCTCACATCAAATCCCAATGTTTTATTTAATGCTACTGATGTATTGTTTTTCCACTCTGTTGCTTCTCTGTTTTATATTAGGTTTGGAAATGTGTTATTTAGTATTGTATATATACTTTTCTATAATACTGCATGGAAATGTGCTTTTGATTACTGCACTCCCATGTTCCCCTTCCCCCAGGATGCTCTGTGAGATGAGCAATTTTATGTTGTTCAGTGTGCCTTTCCTGATTAAACTTTTCAATAAATAAATAAAATGCTTAAGAGGATATGTCTCTGAGTGGGGTAGAGTGAGGAGTGGAGTGCCCCAGGGATCAGTCCTGGGACCCACTTCATTTAGTATATTTGTGTCCTCAATGAGAACATCTAGTGATTCATGGACTTGAAAATATGCAGATGACACCACAATAGGAGCAATAATTAACTATAGGGAGTTGGCCAAGAACTTGCAGGAGCAGTAAATTGGTCTGGAAATGAGGGCAAATCTGCACAAAATGTTTTTTTTATGTGGAGAAGTGCAAAGTAATGCACTTTGGCAACAATAATATCATGTTTGAGTATAGAGTGAATAACAAAGTGCTGGAAAAAACTGAGTGAGAGAGAGATTTGGGGGTCGTTGCTGACAGACATCTCAAATTTGACAAACAAACAAATGAGGTGGTGAAAAAGGGGAATAAAATCTTGGGTTGTGTATTTAGATATCTTAAAAGTCGAGATCCAAAAGTAATTGTACCAATATATGCAACATTGGTAAGACCAGTATTAGAATTCTGCTCACCTTTTTGTTCACCACTAAATGAAGACAGTAACAGGCAACTAGAAAAAATACAATGAAAAGCAACTTAGGGTATTAAGAACTTATAGGATAAACCTTATGAAGAGAGATTGACAGAACTACTGTAGGGATGTTTAGTCTAAACTATAGAAGGATGAGAGGTGATCTTTGCCTTGTATATAAAGCCCTTTGTAATGATGATATAAAGGAATATGTTAGACTAAACTTAAAAACTTGTCAAAGATCTAGCAGATCACATTCTTGCAGCAATCTGGGGAATTGTATAAAACAAACAGGAGGGGTAAATGGTTTAACCAGAGAGTGGTGTCAACATGGAATGCACTACCTAAATCTGTGGTATGGAGAGAAATGATTGACGCCTTTAAAAAATCCTTAGATGTATATATGGGTAATAGAAGAACTAGATTTTACCACTGATAGGTGATGAGTCATGTTAAGGCCCACCAGATTTCTCTGATTATTAGCCCAAAGTCGATGATTGACACTTATATAAGGGTACAAGCTGGGTGGGCAAACGTGATTTTAATTGATCCCTTTACACGAGAATAGATTTTTTTATTCATTAAAATCATTATAGAGTGAAAAGTTACGGTGTTGCTAATGGAAATTTCTGATCATGCCATTTTAATGACTTGTGTACAGTTATGCACCTCAGTATGGAAAGGTACTGAAGTTGAATACGCACTCTGCTCAATAAACATCTACAGACCCACATCAGGAGTATCTTGTGCCTGCATGTCATGGCAGGGTTGGAGTATAATAGAAGCATTTGTGGAACTCACCAAACTGACTGAGAAGTATTTTCAAAAACTCGTCAAACAGTGTCAGGTGTTACAGTATTTAAAGTCATGGATGCAGTTGAACAGAATTTATTCAACTGTAAATTTATTACATATCCCCTGACAGAGCAGGCCTGTATATTAGTATGAGATGTTTTTATTGGTAATACAACAGGCCAAACATTGTTATATGAAGATAAAATTTATACACAGGGGAAAACAGGACTGAGAATCCTTCCAGCTAGTACCAGAGGGCAAATGCGTGCTTATGTCAGCTGCCACTACAGACATGGGAGATAGTTCAGATGGCCTGTATTTTAAGCACGTCCTCAAATTCAGAGTCACACCCCTACGTTGAGGGTGGAATAGACAAAGTAGAGTTCATCCATTATAGTGTTTTCACTATCAGAGGATCAGTTCTGCATTTGACTGAGCCTATCATGGAAATGATCTTGACTGGTTATCACTAATTTAAAATAAATACATCACCTGGTATAGATGGTTTGCCTACTGAATTTTATCAGACCTTAAGGATTTATTGGTGTGATTATTAAATGTATTTTAATTGGTGTTACGACGTTAAGTAATTTTCATTTTGTGTAGCAGGCAATTATGGTATAAGGCAGTGTGAGGTGTTTGATAATTGAGATCTTAAGTTTATTAGTATAGATTACAAAATTTAATTATACTTTCATTCCATTTGTTGCTGCTTGACACCATATTTACTTTCAGCGCCCAAACTCTGTACTATACCAGGGTGTACTATTCAACACAATTTATTGTTAATAAGAGAACTGTTGAACAAGGCAAAGAGGAACTTTTAGAAGGGTTTATAATGGCTTTGGACCAAGAAAGGCCTTTGATCGTGGTTCCACATTCTTACATTCTCTTGTATTATGCTCATGGGGTCCTGAGCAATTTGTGAGGTGGATAACTACTTTTGTATCTATTAAGGCTATCCTTTTGCTAATGGTCATCTAGAGAAATACATTAAATGTCTAAGGGTAAGACAGGGATGTCCTTGAGCCCTTCTCTATGTATGTTGTTTGTATCCTTTGTTAAGGATTATCCACAAGATGCACAGTGAAGGGTCTCCTACTTACTGGGGTCCAGAAATCCTTTCATTACTTATCCGGATGACATTTGTGTAGTAGTGGCATGATAAGAAGTCAGGTAGAGGGTGTAATTTCATTGATGAACTTACAAATTCCATAGGTAAAAGTTAATTTAATAAATGTGTTATAATTTCATCCATTAGGTAAGTCATATCAGGGGCTTCACGATCAGAAGGGTATTACAGTATCACACATGCCATTCCAATATGTTGCATTTGGTATGGGAAGGAGGATAATAGAGTGCTTAATTGGTCAAGGAAATTGAGGAAGTTGTAGTTAATGTCATTATATGGAAGTCAGGTGTAATTTAGGAAAAAAAGGAAAGTTTCTGGTTTAAATCTATCTGATGCCACTATTCCGTTTCTCAGTGCTGTATATCCATTACTGCGGCATTTGGAATCATGTTTGTTAGGTCTGGTCTTCAGATCATCCAGGATGTAGGCTGAATCTATTGGAAGAGAGAGGTACTGCATTTACCTATAGATAAGGGAGGCTTCAATTTACAAAATCCTGTTTTTTTCCTGTTTTACTATCTTTTTCCATCATAACTTACTGGATATTTCAAAACCATGCTAGCTGTATGGCTCCTCTGTGATCATTGGTTGGATCCTGTATATTCTAAATGGAAAGAGCAGGGAATATTGAATCGCCCAGGTCAAAACTCATTGTGTATATTTTAGACCTGTTCTGGGAAATTAAAATTATGGAAGGTGTCTGATACAGTTGCTTCACATCAAACAAAGTAATGTATAAGGCTATCCAACAGGAATTCCTGAGTTGCAAGTGAAATTTCATGATGTGGAGCCACAACTTGAATGCATGTACTTGAAACTTTGCAGGATCCTGGACTGACACTTTGGAATATGGGATGTGATGTGGTTGAGTGCACATGGATGCCTAAATGTGAAAGGAAATGCAAAACATAAAAAATGTGATGAAAGTCTTTTGCCTAAGACAGGACTGTATTGAGAAGGTCTGAAACTATGCAGCATTTTACTTTCATGTCCATTTGTACAAAACAGTATGGTGTAAATTGGCTGCTAGATGGAATCAACCTTATTGGTAGGCTCTTATGTATCCAGAAATAGAAGGAGGTTTTAGTCTTTTAGACCTAGCTTTGCAAGGGGATATGGTTAGACTTATTTTATCATTCATAAAATCTGTTCTTTGGCAAGTTAGATGCAAACTGGTTTTGCAGCAAGTCTATCAGATCTGGATACAGTTATCCTTAGTATTGAACATGCATTAGGTAAGCAGTGTTATTTTGAGGAACAACATATGAATGAAGGGGTATGGCAGCTCCATTGGATGAACATACCTTTTATGAAAGATAAAATTGGATAGTCTGTTCCAAAAATGTAAGAATCTGTGTAACTGATTATTTTTTCCACTGAATGTATTTGTAAAATTTACATTATTTTGTTGTTGTTTCTGTTCAGTTTCTTTTCAATAAAATTTTCCCCTACTCTTTTCAATAAGTGCCATGGGATCTTTAACATCCACCTGAACGACCACCAATCCAGGCAGATGGATCTGGGTTTAGCATCTCATCTGAAAGATGGCACCTCAGAAGTGCAGCACCTCTCTTGTGCTGCACTACAGTGTCAGTACTAGGATATTAACCCAAGTGCCAGATGTGGGAACTGAACCCACAGCCCTCTGATCTCCGCATTCCAGAAAAATATATATATATATATATATATATATATATATATATATATATATATATATATATATATTCATGGTAGAAAACTCTGTTAATGCATCAGTTAGAGTTGTCTAGTGTGACAACAGTGAGAAAATGTGGTGTTAGGGTTGCCACCCATTGCATTCCCATGCCTACCATTCTCAATTAATAGGACATCGGGTGTGCTTTGGGGTCATTATCCTAACTCTCACCCCATTCCTTGTGTAAATAAGCTAAGGTGGTGCAGTATAGGAGAATGGGGTGAGAGTTATGACAGATGATCCCATCACACACCCTGATGCCTGTTGGTGGGGGTGAGGTGGGCTGCAAGGGGTGGCAACCCTAATACTGAATTTCCTCACTTTTGTCACTTTGGAACAGTTTTAACTGATGCATTAAACAGAGATTTTTGCCATGAATTTACCTTCTTTTTGAGAATGTGCAATATAAATAGTGAATGAAATGTGGTGGTGGGAGCGCAGGGCACGAATCATGGGAATTTTTGTCACTTTGCTGCTCAAAAACTGTATGATCGACTGAAATGAAAATTGGTAAATGAAGACATGTACCATACCACTAGATGTATAACAAATGTTATCTGAATCTGTTCAACAATTGCACAGCGTCACGCCGCGAAAACTACGCAGTAGTGCTGAAAATAATATTTTTTCCACTTCGCTACACAAGAACCATATATCCGATGGAACCAAAAATTGCTAAAAGAAGACATGTACCACAGCACACTGTGTGTCCAAAATTGTGTGTACATCCATTCAACGGGTGCACAGAGCCACAAGCAAACAAAGTAACTTGCACAATTCAGCAAGTGTAGGTGCCAGGAACCCGAGAATTGTCACAGTCAAAGATGTACAGTATTATAAATCTTTGTACATTCCAAATGCCAGGCAAATCGGACACACGGTTCAGAAGTTATTGAAGTATAATGAACCAAATTTTCATTCATCAGAGTGGTAAAATTCTGCTCCTTCTAATGTTTTACACACCAAACCACTGCAAGGCACCTCTGTGCCACTAGGGCTACCTATGCCTTGAATTTCAAGCCAGAAGCACCATGCAGAACACTATGTGCAAAATGTTAAATGTGTCACACAGTATCTCTGCAGTGAATAATTTTTCTAACATGTAAGCAGCATTATTCACATCCCCAGGACATCCACTCAACACCTTGCAAATTTCATATGAAAAGACCAAACCATTTGGCAGAGATATTCAATTTTATTACATTTCTGCACCTTTAAGAAGTCTCACACCACAAAATGGCAGAAATCATGGCTGAAATGTGCTAAATTGGTGGACCCCATGATTGAAAAATCCAGGCGTAAGAGGGGCCAACTTCAAATGGCAATAACTCTTGAAAGGAACATTTTCACCAAACAAAAAATTGGCATGTCTCATTGAACATAAAATTTCTACTCTGGTAAGTTTCAGGTCGATCAACCATGTAACTGTTTTCACTATGAAACCGGTAGGAGTTCTGTAATAACATTTTGCTACTTCGCCACACAAGAACCATATATCCACTGAACAAAAAAATTATTAAAAGAAGATATGAACCATGGCACACGGTATATCCAGAATTGTGTGTACATCTGTTCAAAGGTTGCACAGTGCCATGAGCAAACAATGTAACATGCACAATACAGCAACTGTTAGTGCCAGCAGTCTGCAAATTGTCACAGTCAAAGATGTACTATAAAGCTTTGTGTATTCCAAATGCCAGGCAAATCGGACACATGGTTCAGAAGTTATTGAAGCATAATGAACCAAATGTTCATTCGTTGAAGTGGCATACTTCCACGCCTGTTAATGTTTTACACAGCAAACCACTGAAAGGCACCTCTGTACCACTAGAGCTACCTACACTATAAATTTCAAGCCAGTAGCACCATGCAGAACGCTATGCAAAACATTAACCTGGCTACACAGTATCTCCATAGTGAATTATTTTTTCCAACATGTAAACAGCATCATGCACATCCCCAGGACATCCACTCAACACCTCCTAATTTCAGTGAAAAGACTAAACCATTCTAGAGATATTCAGTTTTTACATTTTGTACCTTGAAGAAATCTCACGCCACCAATGGGCTAAATTGTGGCTGAAAATGCACTAAACAGTATCTTAGACCAAAAAATCTGTAACTGCAAGGTAACCCCAAATGGCAATAACTCTGGAACAGAACAACATTTGTTCACCAAATAAAACTGACATGTTCCTTGAACACGTGTCTTCTACCTAGCATTATTTCAGATCATTAACCACACACTGGCTGTGTTATGAAACTGCACAGGAGTGTTGAAAATATAATTTTGGCCACCCTGCCACAGAAAAGAACCATATATCCAATGGAACCAAAATTGTTAAAAGAAGACACACGCTATAGCACACCGTGGTGTCCAGAATTGTGTGTACTTCCATTCAACAGTCGCATAGCACCATGAGTAAACAATGTAACATGCACAATTCAGCAAACTATAAGTGCCAGTGAACTGAAATTGTCACAGTCTAAGATGTATTATAAATCTTTGTACATTCCAAATGCCAGGCAAATCCACACAGTTCTGAAGTCATTGAACTATAATGAACCAAATTTTCATTCATTGGAGTGGTATAATTCCACACCTGTTATTGTTTTACACAGCAAACCATTGAAAGCACTTCTGTACCATCAGGGCTACTCACGCTTATGAATTTCAAGCCAGTAGTACCATGCAGAACGCTATGCACAAAATGTTAATTAGCGCCACAGTATCTCCATAGTGAACTATTTTTACAAAATGTAAACAGCATCATTCACATACCCAGGACATCCACTCAACACCTTGCAAATTTCATGTGAAAAGACCAAACCATTACAGAGATATTCAATTTATTACATTTCTGCACCTTTAAGAAGTCTCACACCACAAAATGGCAGAAATCATGGCTGAAAATGTGTAAAATGGTGGACCTTGATTGAAAAATCTGTAATTGTAAGAGGGGCCACTTCAAATGGTAATAACTCTGAAAGGAACATTTTTTCACCAAACAAAATTGGTCATGTTCCTTGAACACAAGTCTTTCTACCTGGCAAGTTTCAGGTCAATCAACCATGCACTGTTTTCACTATGAAACTGTGTAGGAGTTCGTAACAATATTTTGCCACTTTGCACACAAGAACCATATATCCAATGGAACAAAAAAATTAAAAGAAGATATGAACCACGGCACACGGTATATCCAGAATTGAGTAGGTCTGTTGAAAAGTTGCGGCAGTGCCATGAGCAAACAATGCTAACATGCACAATACAGCAACCGATAGTGCCAGCAGTCTGCAAATTGTCACAGTCAAAGATATACTATAAAGCTTTGTATATTCCAAAATGCCAGGCAAATCGGACACATGGTTCAGAAGTTATTGAAGAATAATGAACCAAATGTTCGCTCGCCATGCAAGCTTACCAATACCCAAGCCAATGTCTTTACACAGCAAACCACTGAAAGGCACCCTGTACCACCAGAGCCACCCACTATAAATTTCAAGCCAGTAGCACCACGTAGAACGCCATGCGCAAAACATTAACTCCGCGCTACACAGTATCTCCATAGTGAATTATTTTCCAACATAAACAGCATCATGCACATCCCCAGGACATCCACTCAACACTCTCCTAATTTCATGTGAAAAGACTAAACCATTCTAGAGATATTCAGTTTTACATTTTGTACCTTGAAGAAATCTCACACCACCAAATGGGCTAAATTGTGGCTGAAAATGCACTGTAAATGGCAGACCCGGTGACCAAAAAATCTGTAACTGCAAGGCTGCCAACCTCAAATGGCAATAACTTGAACAGAACAACATTTGTTCACCAAATAAAAACTGACATGTTCTTGAACACAAGTCTTTCTACCTAGTACATTTCAGATCATTAACCACACACTGGTTGTGCTATGAACTGCAACAAGAGTGTTGAAAATATAACTTTTGCCTCGCTTACAAAGAACTATATATCCAATGGAACCAAAAATTGTGCTAAAAGAAGACACACGCCATACCACTAACTGTTTCCAGAATTGTGTGTACATCCATTCAACAGTCGCTATAGCACCATGAGCAAACAATGTAACATGCACAATTTAGCAACTATAAGTGCCAGTGACCTGGAAAATTGTCACAGTCTAAGATGCATTATAAATCTTTGTACATTCCAAATGCCAGGCAAATCACACAGTTCTGAAGTCATTGAAGCATAATGAACCAAATTTTCATTCATTGGAGTGGCATAATTCCACACCTGTTAATGTTTTACACAGCAAACCATTGAAAGGCACCTCTGTACCACTAGGGCTACCTACGCTATGAATTTCAAGCCAGTAGCACCATGCAGAACGCTATGCACAAAATGTTAATTGTGTCACACAGTATTCCATAGTGAACTATTTTTACAACATGTAAACAGCATCATTCACATCCCCAGGGCATCCACTAACACCTTGCAAATTTCATGAAAAGACCAAACCATTACAGAGATATTCTATTTTATTACATTTCTGCACCTTTAAGAAGTCTCACACCACCAAAATGGCAGAAATCATGCTGAAATGTGCTAAAATGGTGGACCTCGTGATTGAAAAATCTGTAACTGTAAGAGGGCCAACTTCAAATGGCAATAACTCTGAAAGGAAACATTTTTCACCAAACAAAATTGGCATGTTCCTTGGACACAAGTCTTCTACCTGGCAAGTTTCAGGTTCAATCAACCATGCATTGCTTTCACTATGAAACTGTGCAGGAGTTCTGTAAATAACATTTTGCCACTTCGCTACACACAAGAACCATATATCCAATGGAACAAAAATTATTAAAAGAAGACATGAACCATGGTACACGGTATATCCAGAATTGTGTGTACATCTGTTCTAAGGTTGCACAGTGCCATGAGTAAACAATGTAACATGCACAATACAGCAACTGTTAGTGCCAGTAGTCTGCAAATTGTCACAGTCAAAGATGTACTATAAAGCTTTGTATATTCCAAATCCCAGGCAAATCGGACACATGGTTCAGAAGTTATTGAAGCATAATGAACCAAATGTTCATTCGTCGGAGTGGCATACTTCCGCACCTGTTAATGTTTTACACAGCAAACCACTGAAAGGCACCTCTGTACCACTAGAGCTACCTACATTATAAATTTCAAGCCAGTAGCACCATGCAGAACGCTATGCGCAAAACATTAACTCCGACACACAGTATCTCCATAGTGAATTATTTTTCCAATATGAAACAGCATCATGCACATCCCCAGGACATCCACTCAACACCCCTCCTAATTTCATGTGAAAAGACTAAACCATTCTAGAGATATTCAGTTTTACATTTTTGTACCTTGAAGAAATCTCACACCACCAAATGGGCTAAATTGTGGCTGAAAAATGCACTAAATGGCAGACCCAGGACCAAAAATCTGTAATCGCAAGGTGCCAACCTCAAATGGCAATAACTCTGGAACAGAACAACATTTGTTCACCAAATAAAACTGACATGTTCCTTGAACACAAGTCTTTCTACCTAGCACATTTCAGATCATTAACCGCACACTGGCTGTGCTATGAAACTGCATATGAGTGTTGAAAATACAATTTTTGCCACCGCTACAAAAGAACCATATATTCAACGGAACCAAAATTGTTAAAAGAAGACACGCGCCATAGCACAACCGTGGTGTCCAGAATTGTGTGTACATCCATTCAACAGTCGTACAGCACCATGAGCAAAACAATGAACATGCACAATTCAGCAACTATAAGTGCCAGTGACCTGAAAATTGTCACAGTCTAAGATGCATTATAAATCTTTGTACATTCCAAATGCCAAGCAAATCACACAGTTCTGAAGTCATTGAAGCTTATTAATGAACCAAATTTTCATTCATTGAGTGGCATAATTCCACACCTGTTAATGTTTTACACTGCAAAACCATTGAAAGGCACCTCTGTACCACTAGGGCTACCTACGCTATGAATTTCAGCCAGTAGCACCATGCAGAACGCTTATGCACAAAATGTTAATTGTGTCACACAGTATTCCATAGTGAACTATTTTTACAACATGTAAACAGCATCATTCACATCCCCAGCTCATCCACTCAAAACCTTGCAAATTTCTATGTGAAAAGACCAAACCATTACAGAGATATTCAATTTTATTACATTTCTGCACCTTTTAAGAAGTCCTCACACCACAAAATGGCAGAAATCATGGCTGAAAATGTGCTAAAATGGTAGACTTCGTGGATTGAAAAATCTGTAACTGTAAAAGGGCCAACTTCAAATGGAATAACTTTTAAAGGAACATTTTTTCACCAAACAAAATTGGCATGTTCCTTGAACACAAGTCTTTCTACCTGGCAAGTTTCAGGTCAATCAACCATGCACTGTTTTCACTACTAAACTGTGCAGGAGTTCTGTAACAATTTTTGCCGCTCGCTACACAAGAACCATATATCCAATGGAACCAAAAATTATTAAAAGAAGACATGAACCATGGCACACGGTATATCCAGAATTGTGTGTACATCTGTTAAAGGTTGCACAGTGCCATGACCAAACAATGTAACATGCACAATACAGCAACCTGTTAGGTGCCAGCAGTCTGCAAATCTGTCACAGTCAAAGATGTACTATAAAGCTTTGTGTATTCCAAATGCCAGGCAAATCGGACACATGGTTCAGAAGTTATTGAAGCATAATGAGACAAATGTTCATTCGTTGAAGTATACTTCCGCGCCTATTAATGTTTTACACAGCAAACCACTGAAAGGCACCTCTGTACCACTAGAGCTACCTACACTATAAATTTCAAGCCAGTAGCACTATGCAGAACGCTAGCGCAAAACATTAACTCATTTCACAGCATTCCATAGTGAATTATTTTTCCAACATGTAAACAGTATCATGCACATCCCCAGGACATCCACCAACACCCTCCCAATTTCATGTGAAAGACTAAACCATTCTAGAGATATTCAGTTTTACATTTTGTACCTTGAAGAAATCTCACGCCACCAAATGGGCTAAATTGTGGCTGAAAATGCACTAAATGGCAGACCTGGACCAAAAATCTGTAACTGCAAGGTGTCAACCTCAAATGGCAATAACTCTGGAACAGAACAACATTTGTTCACCAAATAAAAACTGACATGTTCCTTGAACACAAGTCTTTCTACCTAGCACATTTCAGATCATTAACCACACACTGGCTGTGTTATGAAACTGCACAGGAGTGCTGAAAATATAATTTTTGCCACATCGCTACAAAAGAACCATATATCCAATGGAACCAAAAATTGTTAAAAGAAGACACACGCCATAGCACACCGTGTGTCCAGAATTGTGTGTACATCCATTCAACAGTCGCACAGCACCATGAGCAAACAATGTAACATGCACAATTCAGCAACCATAAGTGCCAGTGAACTGAAAATTGTCACAGTCTAAGATGTATTATAAATCTTTGTACATTCCAAATGCCAGGCAAATCACACAGTTCTGAAGTCATTGAAGCATAATGAACCAAATTTTCATTCATTGGAGTGGCATAATTCCACACCTGTTATTGTTTTACACAGCAAACCATTGAAAGGCACCTCTGTACCACTAGGGCTACCTACGCTATGAATTTCAAGCCAGTAGCACCATGCAGAACGCTATGCACAAAATGTTAATTGCGTCACACAGTATCTCCATAGTGAACTATTTTTACAAAATGTAAACAGCATCATTCACATCCCCAGGACATCCACTCAACACCTTGCAAATTTCATGTGAAAAGACCAAACCATTACAGAGATATTCAATTTTATTACATTTCTGCACCTTTAAGAAGTCTCACACCACAAAATGGCAGAAATCATGGCTGAAAATGTGCTAAAATGGTGGACCTCGTGATTGAAAAATCTGTAATTGTAAGAGGGGCCAACTTCAAATGGCAATAACTCTGGAAAGGAACATTTTTTTCACCAAACAAAAATTGGCATGTTCCTTGAACACAAGTCTTTCTACCTGGCAAGTTTCAGGTCAATCAACCATGCACTGTTTTCACTATGAAACTGTGCAGGAGTTCTGTAAATAACATTTTTGCCACTTTGCTACACAAGAACCATATATCCAATGGAACAAAAAATTATTAAAAGAAGACATGAACCACGGCACACGGTATATCCAGAATTGTGTGTACATCTGTTGAAAGGTTGCACAGTGCCATGAGCAAACAATGTAACATGCACAATACAGCAACTGATAGTGCCAGCAGTCTGCAAATTGTCACAGTCAAAGATATACTATAAAGCTTTGTATATTCCAAATGCCAGGCAAATCGGACACATGGTTCAGAAGTTATTGAAGAATAATGAACCAAATGTTCGTTCGTCGAAGTGGCATACTTCCACACCTGTTAATGTTTTACACAGCAAACCACTGAAAGGCACCTCTGTACCACTAGAGCTACCTACACTATAAATTTCAAGCCAGTAGCACCATGCAGAACGCTATGCGCAAAACATTAACTCCGACACACAGTATCTCCATAGTGAATTATTTTTCCAACATGTAAACAGCATCATGCACATCCCCAGGACATCCACTCAACACTCTCCTAATTTCATGTGAAAAGACTAAACCATTCTAGAGATATTCAGTTTTTACATTTTTGTACCTTGAAGAAATCTCACACCACCAAATGGGCTAAATTGTGGCTGAAAATGCACTAAAATGGCAGACCTGGTGACCAAAAAAATCTGTAACTGCAAGGGGTGCCAACCTCAAATGGCAATAACTCTGGAACAGAACAACATTTGTTCACCAAATAAAAACTGACATGTTCCTTGAACACAAGTCTTTCTACCTAGCACATTTCAGATCATTAACCACACACTGGCTGTGCTATGAAACTGCACAAGAGTGCTGAAAATACAATTTTTGCCACCTCGCTACAAAAGAACCATATATCCAATGGAACCAAAAATTGTTAAAAGAAGACACACGCCATACCACACCGTGTTTCCAGAATTGTGTGTTACATCCATTCAACAGTCGCACAGCACCATGAGCAAACAATGTAACATGCACAATTTAGCAACCATAAGTGCCAGTGACCTGAAAATTGTCACAGTCTAAGATGCATTATAAATCTTTGTACATTCCAAATGCCAGGCAAATCACACAGTTCTGAAGTCATTGAAGCATAATGAACCAAATTTTCATTCATTGGAGTGGCATAATTCCACACCTGTTAATGTTTTACACAGCAAACCATTGAAAGGCACCTCTGTACCACTAGGGCTACCTACGCTATGAATTTCAAGCCAGTAGCACCATGCAGAACGCTATGCACAAAATGTTAATTGTGTCACACAGTATCTCCATAGTGAACTATTTTTACAACATGTAAACAGCATCATTCACATCCCCAGGGCATCCACTCAACACCTTGCAAATTTCATGTGAAAAGACCAAACCATTACAGAGATATTCAATTTTATTACATTTCTGCACCTTTAAGAAGTCTCACACCACAAAATGGCAGAAATCATGGCTGAAAATGTGCTAAAATGGTGGACCTCGTGATTGAAAAATCTGTAACTGTAAGAGGGGCCAACTTCAAATGGCAATAACTCTGGAAAGGAACATTTTTTTTCACCAAACAAAAATTGGCATGTTCCTTGGACACAAGTCTTTCTACCTGGCAAGTTTCAGGTCAATCAACCATGCACTGTTTTCACTATGAAACTGTGCAGGAGTTCTGTAAATAACATTTTTGCCACTTCGCTACACAAGAACCATATATCCAATGGAACAAAAAATTATTAAAAAGAAGACATGAACCATGGCACACGGTATATCCAGAATTGTGTGTACATCTGTTCAAAGGTTGCACAGTGCCATGAGCAAACAATGTAACATGCACAATACAGCAACTGTTAGTGCCAGCAGTCTGCAAATTGTCACAGTCAAAGATGTACTATAAAGCTTTGTATATTCCAAATCCCAGGCAAATCGGACACATGGTTCAGAAGTTATTGAAGCATAATGAACCAAATGTTCATTCGTCGGAGTGGCATACTTCCGCACCTGTTAATGTTTTACACAGCAAACCACTGAAAGGCACCTCTGTACCACTAGAGCTACCTACATTATAAATTTCAAGCCAGTAGCACCATGCAGAACGCTATGCGCAAAACATTAACTCCGTCACACAGTATCTCCATAGTGAATTATTTTTCCAACATGTAAACAGCATCATGCACATCCCCAGGACATCCACTCAACACCCTCCTAATTTCATGTGAAAAGACTAAACCATTCTAGAGATATTCAGTTTTTACATTTTTGTACCTTGAAGAAATCTCACACCACCAAATGGGCTAAATTGTGGCTGAAAATGCACTAAAATGGCAGACCTGGTGACCAAAAAATCTGTAACTGCAAGGGGTGCCAACCTCAAATGGCAATAACTCTGGAACAGAACAACATTTGTTCACCAAATAAAAACTGACATGTTCCTTGAACACAAGTCTTTCTACCTAGCACATTTCAGATCATTAACCGCACACTGGCTGTGCTATGAAACTGCATAAGGAGTGCTGAAAATACAATTTTTGCCACCTCGCTACAAAAGAACCATATATTCAACGGAACCAAAAATTGTTAAAAGAAGACACGCGCCATAGCACACCGTGTGTCCAGAATTGTGTGTACATCCATTCAACAGTCGCACAGCACCATGAGCAAACAATGTAACATGCACAATTCAGCAACCATAAGTGCCAGTGACCTGAAAATTGTCACAGTCTAAGATGCATTATAAATCTTTGTACATTCCAAATGCCAAGCAAATCACACAGTTCTGAAGTCATTGAAGCATAATGAACCAAATTTTCATTCATTGGAGTGGCATAATTCCACACCTGTTAATGTTTTACACTGCAAACCATTGAAAGGCACCTCTGTACCACTAGGGCTACCTACGCTATGAATTTCAAGCCAGTAGCACCATGCAGAACGCTATGCACAAAATGTTAATTGTGTCACACAGTATCTCCATAGTGAACTATTTTTACAACATGTAAACAGCATCATTCACATCCCCAGCTCATCCACTCAAAACCTTGCAAATTTCATGTGAAAAGACCAAACCATTACAGAGATATTCAATTTTATTACATTTCTGCACCTTTAAGAAGTCTCACACCACAAAATGGCAGAAATCATGGCTGAAAATGTGCTAAAATGGTGGACTTCGTGATTGAAAAATCTGTAACTGTAAAAGGGGCCAACTTCAAATGGCAATAACTCTTTAAAGGAACATTTTTTTTCACCAAACAAAAATTGGCATGTTCCTTGAACACAAGTCTTTCTACCTGGCAAGTTTCAGGTCAATCAACCATGCACTGTTTTCACTACGAAACTGTGCAGGAGTTCTGTAAATAACATTTTTGCAGCTTCGCTACACAAGAACCATATATCCAATGGAACCAAAAATTATTAAAAGAAGACATGAACCATGGCACACGGTATATCCAGAATTGTGTGTACATCTGTTCAAAGGTTGCACAGTGCCATGACCAAACAATGTAACATGCACAATACAGCAACTGTTAGTGCCAGCAGTCTGCAAATTGTCACAGTCAAAGATGTACTATAAAGCTTTGTATATTCCAAATGCCAGGCAAATCGGACACATGGTTCAGAAGTTATTGAAGCATAATGAACCAAATTTTCATTCATTGGAGTGGCATAATTCCACACCTGTTATTGTTTTACACAGCAAACCATTGAAAGGCACCTCTGTACCACTAGGGGCTACCTACGCTATGAATTTCAAGCCAGTAGCACCATGCAGAATGCTATGCACAAAATGTTAATTGCGTCACACAGTATCTCCATAGTGAACTATTTTTACAAAATGTAAACAGCATCATTCACATCCCCAGGACATCCACTCAATACCCTCCAAATTTCATGTGAAAAAAACCAAACCATTCCAGACATATAATATTTTTACATTTCTGCACCTTTAAGACCAATAAAGCACACACTGGCTACACTATGTGTCTTGGAAGACAGTGCAGAAAAATTGCAAAACATAATGTTTTGCACTGCACTACACAAATGCAAAAACACAAATGATAACGTTAACACAAAAGGTGATGGAAACAGTGAGGTAAAAGAAAATAGTAATGCTAACTGTAATGCAAATGCAAGTGCAAATGGTAACTGTAATGCAAATGCAAGTGCAAATGGTAACGCACGTGGTGACAAATTATAATGCAAAGGGTAAGAGAAATGCAAGAGCAAATGTAAATGAAAACATAAATGGTATCCCAAATGATAGCGTAAAACACAAACGGTAATGAAAACAGTAATGCAAATGCTAACAGCAACAGAAATGCACACAGTAACGAAAACGGCAATGGAAATTCAAATGCTAACACAAACGCTAACAGAAACAAAATGGTAACAGCAATGGCAACACAGAAGGAAACAGTAATGCACTCGACAACAGAAATGCTACCAAAAAAGCAAATGCTAAGGACAATAGAAATGCAAACGCAAAAGGTAATGAATATGCATACAGTAACAGTAATGCAATTGGAAACACAAATGGTTACGGTAACACCAACAATGGCTCCAAAGGAAACAGTAACACAAATGGAAATGCAAAATGCAAGCATGTATGCAAATGCAAATGGTAATGCACACGGTCATGGTAATGCAATTGGGAAATGCAAATGCTTATGGTAACACCAATGATGATGCCAAAGAAAACACAAATGCAAACGGAAATGCAAATGCAAGCGCGTATACAAACGCAAATGGTAACGCACACACAGATGCTAAAAGTAAAAGAAAAAAACAGTAACAGAAACACAAAGGGTAACAGTAATGCAAACACAAACGCAAATGCAAATGCAAAAGGTAATGCACAAGCTGACGTAAACGGAAACGCTAATGCAAACAGTTATGGAAATGCAAGCGGAAATGCTAATGGTAAAAGTAACACAAACACACACCCTTTTATTTCCCTAAAAGGTGCATTCTGAAATACAGTGAATACAAAAAATGTATGCATAATAACGGCCCTTGGAGCAGAAAATGATCACTTGGAATACTAAATTGCTTATATCTCAGTAACCGTATGATGTAGAAAAAAATTTAAAATCTCATATTATTTATGACTTTCTAGGCTGGTTTTGTACTTAGCCCCCTAGCTGTGGACTAAGCATTTTTCTAACGGAAAGTCTGTATCTCAAAGAGTTATCGAGATATGGACCCTGAAAGGCATGTCAGACGCCGCAGTGTTAGCCTATGGAAAAACTGTCAAATTTGGAGCACTGTAACTTTGTAGCCCTCTAATATTTTGTTACCAAACCAACAAAAGGCACATCTGTGGATCTTGACTTTCTTCCCTCCAAATTTCAGCAGAGTGACAACGATTCCCTATTGTTTTGGCCATAGTGTTGCAAAGTACTTTCACAAATCACGACACTTTCACAAATGAAATTATGAAAGTGTCACATGTGTGAAAGTACTTTGCGATACTACTTTTTACAAAAATTAAAAAACAACATATTTCTGGGGTGTTTTACCCCCAACAAAAGACATGGCTAGCATCCTCAGGGCTTGACTAGGTGAGCACAACAAGTTCTGTGTCTCCCTAAAGGGTGCAAAATTTAAATGCCAAGCATTTCCCTGGCCACCAACTGAATACAAGATGGCCAGTCTGTGACACTAAAAGGGTCATTTGTGAAAGTAAAAAGTGCATTTGTGACACTTTTGCATATTCTGTTAACTTTTCCCATTGACTATAATGGGAAACTTAGTTTTTGAATAGCTTTCGAACAGTTTAATATCTTTTCATGAAATCATAGAAAGGCACATTGGTGACCCTGGCTGCATGATCCCTGAAGGTTTCGGACTGGCCACGCAAACTGTGTGACCTGTAGGTGCAAGCAAAGGATGTGCAAAAATGCATTATTTGTGCATTTTTCAGTGCTCTGTAGCTCTGCAACTGTACATCCAATCATAACGAAACTTAGTAGGTCCAGAGACCTCTGGTACCAGGCTACACATGTCAAATTTCAGGCAAATCTGTCATAAAGTGACAAACTTATTAAGCTGCCAAATTTCAGATTTAACCTTAAATGGGGTACTCAACCCTATAATGTGTGTGTGTGTGTATGTGTGTAGAGAGAGATAAGATTAAAAATATATATTTGCAAAACACTTTGTTATTGTACCAGTTGTGTAACTTAGCACTGCAAAACTAGAGAAATGTAGTGTTAGGATTTTGAACACTAACTCACCACCCTCCAAGCAGCAAAACAAAAGAAAAATATCTGGGTTTCAGGTCTTCATAGTTCTGGTGATTCAGTGGTGGGTCTTCATTACAGTTGTCAACTCTAATGCTTACCCTCTGCCCCAGCCCATAGTACAAGGTACAACTCAAGCAGGTGCCTCATAGTGTTACACTTCCAAAGTTAGAGAAGTATGTCTCCACATGTTAGCAACACAATTTTTGTAGCTTTCTTCATACAGAGCCCTGCATGATAAAGGAGATCATGTATGACATAGTTTGCTGAGGGAACGTGTTGGGCATTAGGGTTGACAACCCCAGGAAGTGTTCATCACTGATTCACCAAGACTCCCAGAGACCATAAACCCTAATGTTTTTCCTTTTGCTGCTGAGAGTGGGGAGTTAAAGTTGAAAATACTGATGCCATATTTCCCTACTTTTGTGGCATTAGGTTACCCTAGCTGGTGCATTAACAAAGGTTTTATTTGCAAAGGATTTCCTTTTTTTTTTGAGATAGTGGAATCATATCCTCATTCACTCTAGTGCCCTTGTGACCTGTGTGAACTGGTGCAGATGTGAATGGCCCTTTTGACCATGCACCATGAAGACTCTGTCCATGTACAGAAGTGCAGGGTCTGGCAGATTCACTCTTTACACATTCACTTTTTATGCATTCAGTCTTCACACACTCACTCTTCACACTTTCACTCTTCACACATCCACTCTTTATACATTCACTTTTTGTTTATTTAATTTTGTCCCCAGGTTTTCAAGATATTCCTTTTATGACTGTCCTTATAAACATGACATGTAGCATTTATAGTATATCGGCCAAAATGATGACGTCTCATCCAGGATTTAAAAAATGACACCTATCATGTTTATGTGGTAGTGTAGAAAAATGGTGTTCTTGAAAGTTTGAGTCAAAATGTTGAAAATTAGTGAGTTATGAGTGAATGTTGTAAAACTACAATGTTCAGTTACAACCTAAGCATTTTACTGTATTTGTACACACACTTTTTAGCATAGTCTTATTACACCACCAGATGAACCACGTAGATTAAACTTTTAAATCTCTGCCATAACGTCATTGGGTGCCACCAAAATGTCATTCCGTACTACAGGTGTAAAACACATATTGGCCAGGATTTGAAAATGATAACTCTTATGTACATGAGGTGGTATGAGAAAATGACTATGTTGAAAATCTGGAGTGAAAATATTTAAAATTACAGAAATTAAGAGTGATCATAGAAAAATGTCAATGTACACTCATAAGTTTGTCATCATTATATTTTGATTCACATTTTCAGCATAGCTTTTTATTACCCTCTCATGAACAATGACAGTGAAAATGTTCAAATCCTGCCTGAAAGGTGATGTCACCAAGTGACCATGAAATTGCTTTTGGACCTGATTTGCATAATTCCACTGCATTGGCCATGAGGTGTAGTCTTAAAAGGCTAAGCTGAAAATGTGGGTTAATACACAAAATGACAAAGTTCTGCATTAAAAACCCCATTGAAATGCATTGAACTGCACTTTCTGACTTTCTCATATCGCAGTCACTGGTTCCAGCAGCCAAATATGTCTCTGATTGAAAGTGGAGCTACACCATGGAACAGGTTCAGGTGAAGGAGAGTGTATGGGGAGTGTGGTTGTGTGTTGATAGTGAGTGCTGCGTGGGAGGTCAGGGCAAGGGTCAGATCAGCAAGGGGCCATTTTTTTTACAAGTTTGAAAGAAAGAAAAACATTGATCTCCAGTTTATTACAGCTGAGATTGTGACACTGGGGACAATGGACACTGGGGAATGGGGACAAGTTGGAGGAGAGAGGGGTGCAGAGAAGTGGTACAGGGAATGGGCAGCCTAGTCAATTTATGTTACAAAAATAAACATTCAGAATTGCCAGTGGGTGACTTGGAGGGGAGAAGGGAGAAAGAAGCTGTACCAAGGGTGGGCACCCAGGTTTGCTAGATAGATAGATAGATAGATAGATAGATAGATAGATAGATAGATAGATAGACAGAAAGAGAAAGAGAGACAGATAGAATAGGGGATTGGCAGCTCACAGCTCTCACTGCAGGCCACAGTACAACTTCCAGCTGCAGATACAGAATTCAAGAAAGTCCTGCTGTTCTCATACAGAGAACACGGATGAATGACTTCTCTTACTAAATTGGGCACCCTGGATTTTGGGGTGCCTAGAAAAGGTATTTCTGGCAAGTTTTAAAAAACCAGCAGAATCTAGCTAAATGGGTCCTGTTTAATTATGTTCAGTTGTTTGTTTTTTAAAAGATAATTTTAGTACAGTTTTCGGAAAAATTTGTTTTTGTTATCGCCAACAGCCAGACAGTTTGGAATTTAGGTCTGAACTTGTCAGGGTAGAAAGGGCTTGTTCCAGGATGGTGCCTTTTGTTTGTTTGGTGAAAAAATATGAAATTTGTTCCCGTGTTATAAGGATTTGAAATTTCGGTTCTCAGTATTCTCAGTAGGGTATCAAAATCTATCCAAAAGACCCTGGTAAGCATGCTCAGAACCAAACTTTCAAATCCTAATAACTTGGAAATGGATAAATATCATTTTTCATCAAACCAATGAAAGACACCATTATGGGGCATGCCCTTTCTTCCTTGAAAACATAAGACCAAAATTCCAAACCATCTGGATACTAGGTAATAAAAAAAAACAGCAAACAAACACAGTATATGGATCTCAGAATCTGTATATCTGACTGGAATGAAACTTTGCAGGACAAGAGATTGTGCCACAGAGACCAGGCTTGTGAAACTTTGTGTACATCTGTTTAACAGGGGCAAAGCTGTTAAAGTGTAAAGTCAGGAGTTTAACATTAAATAACCTACTCAACCCTAACTATAATGATACTACTGAGCCACTATAATATATATTATAGGAGTATGATAGCACCACTATAGTTATGGTTGAGTTTGCAGTTAATGTTAAACCCCAATTTTTGCACTTTACTAACTCTGCAAACGTTCAATGGATTTGCACAAAATTTTAAATGTGCTGTCTTGTGCAGTAGACCTCTGGATGTGGCAAGTTTTGTTCTGGCCAAATGTGCAGATTCTATTATCCAGATAGTGCAAAAAGTGCATTTTTTTATGTTTTCTTTGAAGGACCTATAGCACAGATGGTTTGGAATTTTGGTCTGAAATATTCAGGAAAAGGACTGGCCCAAATATGCCCTTTTTTGGCTTTGGTGAAAATATTAAACTGTTCCAAAGTTATTTAATTTCAAAATTTCAGATTCTGAACATGCTTGGTAAGCACTTCAACTTAGGTGTATGAAACAAAAATGAATCCTTTTTCATATGGGAAAATCCTTTTCATTTTCTGCCATCTTGTTTCAGTTTTTTTCTAAAAATAAAATTTAAAATTCCACAAAAATAACATCCTGAAAAGAGACCAACCCAAGTATCTTGGTCATCAGGACTCTATTAGGTGGATTCTACACTTGACTGTTGGAAATATGCCCCAAAATGTTTTTTTTTTTAAAATTTGATATCCTTTTCATGACTCACATCCCCTTTTCTGTATGGGCTTTTTGTTCAAACCCATATGAAAAAGTGGTTCCTGTATTTTTTAAATGCATCCCTGGTGTATAGTGGCACCCCCACCCTCTGTTTCACATCCCTGTATATTTCAATCTTTCCCTGCTGTCTTGTGACAACCCCTCCCCCCAGACCCCTCTAATCACCATCCCTGTATTAAAAAGTGGCAAACCTCTAAAAGATGATAGTGTTTTTTTTTTAACTTCTTGGATTTCTTTCTGAACTTTCTTATAGTGATACATATCTTCTTTAATTAATATTTTACTAAACTTCTGAGAACATTCATGGGCTGCCTGATCCAATTCCTCTTTGTGAACAATTCAATTATCCTGGCAAAAGTTTTTTTTTGTCAAAACGCAGACCCCTGGGACTGGATTCTACATCTATATACTGTTCTAATCTGGTGTAACTGCATCAGAAATGTGTCTCTTGGTTAAGCAACCTTTTGAGGTAGACAAATAACATTTTCAGTTTTGAGGTATTAAAGTCTGATTCAGGACCTGAGTTAAATAATTCCTGTTTTCTGTCCAGCCATCGATCTGCAATCAGAGAAATGTCTTCTAGACATGAAGTGTTGCTCCTCTAAAGCTGCTCCCCACTGTTGCTGGTAGTACTTGCACTTGCTTCTGTATCCATTAACTCACTAAAGTGCTTAGGATCACAGAGTTAAAATCAGTGTCACTCTGGGAGCTGACTTCTTGCTGACCACTGATATGTTTGTATAAAACTGCCTGTGACCCGTTGATGCTAACATTTACAGGCTGACCAGGACATGGTGCCTGCAAAACCAGGAACTGCAAAATGATGCCCATTATCATGTAACGTGAAATAACTGCAAAACTGCAGACAATCAATGAGCTCTTGCATCTGCACCAGGCACTATCAATTTCACCACATAAAATGAGCTAAAATCAACACACTCAAGCAGGTGTAGGTGCTGCTGTTAAATGGCACAAACTACTAAAGACAAAAGATATGCAAATGCACCACCAAGCTCTTGCTTTTCTTGTGAGATTTATGTCAGCCTCTGCATGAATAGAATATATGCAACCATGTAAGCCAACATGTACCTAAATATATTACACAGTGACACACACAGTTACATGACTTTATTCAAGCAGAGACTGATATAATTCTCACAAGAAAACAAACTCTTGGTGGTGCACTAGTATATCTGTTGTTTCTAGTACCTCCAGCACCTCCACCTGCATGAGTGCATTGATTTTGGCCCTTTATGTTAGAGATTGACAGTGTCTGGTGCAGATGCAGGAGCTTATTGACAATCTAAAGCTGCCCGCTCTCTCCCGCTGAAGGATCGGAGCTCCCTCCCGGAGCCGAAAGTCACAGTGGTGGTGCTCAAGAGGTAATTTAAACAACCTCTTCCAGCACCTGTGAGGGGGTTAGCCCATCAACACACTACATACGTCGACTGCCCCACCCTCTCACCCAGGGTTGTCCCTTTGTTTATAGTCCCTTCCTGATGGCATCACTTCCTGCTGCTTGAAATACTAAGTCCCCTTTTTCCCCTTTGCAGGTTATACCTGCCAGCCACTAGAGGGACCCTCTATTACTGCCCTAACTCTTCTAGTTTTGAAAGCCTCCCCCTGTTATCCTTGGACCCTCTAACTACCTGTCCTCTCCCCTTCTCTCCCAGCCCTCTTGACCCCCATACCTGCTCCTAAACTAGCCTATTCCTGGACCCCTCCCTTCCACCCCCAAGCCCATACTGGTTTAACCCCCTATTCTGGATTTCTCCAACAACCTATCCCTCTTCCTATCCTTCTGACCACATTGGGCCTGTCTGCTCCCTCTCCCACACCAGATGCTGTACTACATCCTGCCTGGACCTCCTACCATTACGGCTGTGCCTTTCTTCAAGTGGCCTCTAGGAGTCGCTATTAAGCACCTCTTTTTGGTCCCAAACCTACCCTGTGTCCTGGCCCCAGAATGTGGATCATGGCTCTTACCTAGGTCCTGTGTCCAACTGCCCTGAGTTGGTCCTGAACCTGGTACCCTGGCCACCAGAGTCCGTGTCACTACCACTACTCCAAAGTGGCATCCACACTTGCTGAGTGACACAAAAACAACTTCAACCTACCACCCAGCTGCAACCACAAGCAATATGTTAGCCCTCTTATTACAATGCCTCCCTTTCATCCTCACCCTGGCTCCATTGTCGCTCCAACCTAATACCCCCGACAATGGCTCCTGATCCTACTATTCTTCTGGAGCTAGCCCAGCCACACCCTACTCTCATCGTCTGCCCCAGTCATCAACACCTCCCCCAGTCCTCTCCCTACTACTACTTCCTCAGGCGCCCACTGGAGACTTATCCTCCTCACGTTCACAGCCTGGAAAACCCTGCCCACCCCCTGTGCCCAAAAGCACCCCCCCTCCACATGCCATACATATCGAAAGCTCACCTCTACCATCCCCTGGCCAGGGCTGTGGTTATACTACTACTTCTGACAGGCAATATTCATCCGAACCCTGGCCCAGCTCCCCTAAACCTCCTACAGGGACACCGGGCTCTGCATTGCATCTATGAATATATGCAGCCTGATGAAAAAACTAGATTCCCTTCAATGTTGGGTCACCTCACATAGGCCAGATGTCATCGCGGTGGTGGAAACCTGGCTATCAAAATCCACGCCAGACTCATTTGTCACTATTCCTGGGTACACCCTCTACAGGGAGGATCGTGTAGGTAGAAGGGGGGGGTTGTGCGATATGCACCAGGGAATCTCTCACTGGACTGACACTCCCTGCCCCGGTTCTCACCCATACAGCACAGGCCCTTACCCTCAAACTGACTCCCAACCCCTCCAGGGGTCCCCTCTATCTCACTGCTGCTTACATTCCCCAAAAAAAACAAACTGTGGCACTGGCTTCGCTAACTGATTATCTTTCAACCCTACCTCACACAGCTGACTAAGTCCTTGTAGGAGACCTGAATGTTAACTGGCTCAGCTCATCCATCAACACCACCCGTGACTCTTTTGCAGCCATTGACATGTCCCAACTAGTCTCCCAACCCACCAGAATTAACACAAAGAAAGGTACCAGCACACTGCTAGATGTGGTCATCACCAACCGCCCACAACAAATCCATGATACCCAGGTCCTACCGGACTCCATTAGTGATCACTCCCCATCATTTTCCACTGGTCCACCCCCACTCCCAACCCCACAGCTCATCCCACTCTTCGTCGGCACCTCAGACCTGGTGGGCTAAAAGGCCTTAAGCTACATCTTGCCCAAATTAACTGGGCTCCCACACACCACGCCCCAGATGTTGACCGCCCTTACCTTCTTTACCCAAACCTTCAACAATGCCTGCGACATCTTTGCCCCCATGACAGCAGTCCGGACCAAAGTTAGTAATGCCCCCGGATTACCCTGTCCCTGCTGCAACTACTCAAACACAGGGATAACCTGTGGCACCTGGCCACTGAAACAGACCATGCAGACAGTAGACAGGCTCACAATGCTGCTACAAACAAATGCACATGAGCCATCAGGAAAGCAAAGCCGACCACTATCAGGCGGTGCTTACCTCCTCCTGGGGAAGAGGCAGAACGTTTTGGTACAACATTAAGCAACTAAATGGGAGTACACACTCTCCTCCCCCTTCCCAGATCATCATCGAAGGCTCTGTCTCCTCTGACCCTGCCCACATAGCCAACTTCCTCAACACATCATTCACCGACCTTAGTTCGGTCCTCCCCAGAGACTTCTTTGACCCTCCTTCAACCCTACCGCCCCTGACTTTCAATATCCTAGCTTCCCACTTATGGGGTGACTCCCCAGAGCTAGGCCACACCTGCTTCAAGCTCTTAAGAGCAATAATATTGGCAGCGACTCCTGGACCCCAGTATCTCCGCGGTCCTGGATCAGGTCCTGCCCCCTAACTACCCTGCTCAACAAGTCCCTCTGCCTGGGTCAATTCCCTTCAGGGTGGAAAACAGCCTCAGTCTTGCCCGTACACAAAGGAGGTGACAGGTCCTCAGCCGGAACTAGCGGCCTATCTCTATCCTTCCACCCCTCTCCAAAGCCCTTGAAAAACTGGTGGCAACCCAAATCACAGATTACCTGACCAAATACAACATCCTCTGTCATGAACAGCACGGATTCTGTGCAGGTCACAGTACCAGCACTGCCCTTATTGAGTTCTCAAATTTTCTTCATTCCTCCCTAGACTCAAGCTCACTAGCAGGGGCAGTGTTTATTGACCTCTCAAAGGCTTTCAACACTGTCTCCCACCCCTATTGTTGGATGCCTTCAACCGCATCGGCTTTGCCGCCGGCCCAGTCGCTTGGTGCTCCAGCTACTTGTCGGACCGCCTCTCAAGCGTGTTAGAATTAATGGGACCCATTCCAATACATGTCCCATCTGATCAGGAGTGCCCCAGGGTTCCATCCTAGGCCCACTTCTCTTCTCACTATACCTCAATACCATGCCCAGAGCTTGCAGGGTAAAATCCTGCTGTATGCAGATGATGCCATCATCTTTGCCTCCCATCGAAACCCCATCTCCCTTCAAGACTCTTGCAACTAGCCTTCAATGATGCTGAAGCCTGGTTCAAAGAGCACAAACTTGTGGTCAATCTAAAGAAAACCAAATCCATGCTCTTGCCCATCCTCAAAACAAACTCAGTAATTCCCACAGATCCTCCCTGGCTCTAAACTTCCTCTCGAGCAAGTCCGCCTGTACAAATACCTTGGGGTCTCTTGACTCTGCCCTCACTTTCCATGACCACATTGATACTCTAGCCTCAGCTACAAATACTCGGCTAGGTATCCTTTATCCTATACACACTGCCTCCCCTGAGGCCCTCCGACTAGCTGTCACGTCCTCTATCTTGTCCCTTGTGGACTATGGCCTGCCTGTCTATGGTGCGCGTTACAACCGCCCTCAATAAAATTCAACACACTTTGAACAAGGTCTGTAGATTAATCACGGAGCCACCAGATTAACCCATACCTGCCAGCTATATGACTTTGCTAGCTGCTCAACCTGGACGAACGGCTCAGATACCAAACCTGCCTCCTAACTAAAAAAACACTCCTTGGTCTATCCCCTCCCGGTCTGACAGCCTCTATCCACCTAGCTCAACCCTTAGTCCAAACTCATAGCTCCTCCAAGGCCACCCTGTCTATCCCAAGAACCAGGACCACCCATGGTCAACGGTCCTTCTATTACAGAGCCCCCACCTGGTACAATACTCTCCCCAGCTCCATCACCGATACCCGTTCAATCTCCAGCTTCAAAACCGCACTTCGAAGTCAACTATTTAACATGCATAGCTGTGCTTGTCCCCGGCCATAGGTGTTCAAGGTCATTGTACCCGACAAAACTCTCTGAGTAGCTTCACAATCAACAACTGACAAAACTCACAAAGTGGCTCGCCCTCTTCTCATCATCTACCCTGTCCCTTAGCCACCTGTTTTACTAACCTAGCAGCTCCTGCTCAAGACTAGTTGTCTGCTTAACCAATGTATGCTTACCTCTCAATCCTATCTGAATAACTGTATTAACCTGTGAATACCTAACCTGTTACACTGTTATTGTAAACAAAGTAATTACAGCATATATCTGCCTAAACTGTTGCCTGCTATGATGCAAAAAAAAAAAATGCTGTTATCTACAATGATGTAACGAAATGTTGTACTGTGTTTGTCCTTTTTGTGACGAGGTACCTTTGGAAATGAGCCTCTGGCTCAAAGGTTGTAAACTGATGTATAAATAAATAAAATAAAATAAATAAATAAATCTACAGTTTTGCAGTTATTTCACGACATAGTAACAGGCATCATTTTCAAAGTTCCATTTTTTTGCAGGCACCTCATCTTGATCAGCCAGTAAACATTAACATCAATGGGTCAAAAGGCAGCTTTATCGAAACATGTCAGTGGTCAGCAAGAAGTCAGCTCCCAGACTGACACTGATTTTAACCCTGTGATCCTGAACACTTGAGTGAGTTAATGGATACAGAAGCAAGTGCAAGTACTACTGGCAAAAGTGGGGAGCAGCTGATGAGGACCAGCACTTCATGTCTAGAAGACATTTCTCTGATTGCAAAATGAAGGCTGGACAGAAAATGGGAATTATTTAACTCAGGTCTTCAATCAGACTCTAATACCACTAAACTGAAAAGTTTATCTCAGTCTTAGTTAAAAATTATGGGTGTTCCCAATCTCATTCATGTTGGAAGGGGTGTGGGAGTATAGAAACTCTCAGTCATATATTTGGGAATTGTCCCATGATTCAGAGTTATTGGAAAATGGTTGCTAAGATGGTGGGGCATATGTTAGGAACTGATATTCCGCTTCAGTTTTCTGTGTGGATTTTGGGGTTACCCCCACCGCATGTGAGGGATAAGGTGATAAAATATCTATTCCATATACTGGTAGTTTCAGCTTTGAAGACACTCACAGAACTGTGGCTTACCTCAACATCACCATCAGAAGAAATGAGGTTTTGAATTTACCAGGGAATTTTGGTGATGGAGTGTGTAACTGGACATCTCAAATTACAGATGGAGTGTTTTTGAAGCCACTGGCTTTCTTTTTTTAATTTTTTGGCACAGAAAGGACTGGATGTTTTGGAGATCCTGGCTCATTACAGTTGACATTACAGTTGAAATTATAGCAGGGTTCACTGTGATCACCATTTTCCCAGTCTGGAAAGTTTTGGACCATTAGTAATACAGTAGAGATTAATTTCTTTGGGAAAGTCTCTAGATTTCTTTGTTCTAATGTTAAGGGGTTGTTTGGGGAGAGGGTACCGTATAGTGTTTTTTTTCTTCTTCTTGTTCTTGTAATAAGTTGTTGATGCTTGCTGGTCCATATAATGGTGCATTAGGGGGTTAGGCCCAGGTATCACTGCTTTAGTTTTGTTTTTTGATTATAATATGGTCAGGAGCAGCGCTTCAGATAACTGTATTTTGGACATATTTTACGTCCTGAAATTTGTCAAAAACATCCAAAAATAGATTCCTTGGAGTCATTTATGTCCCATATAACATCTATATTTAAGAGCTGACATCCATTTTTATCAGCTGTGGACGTCATTTTCTTTTGGATGTCCACTAGAGACAGCAGCAGCAACTGGCAGCAAATAGTTTTTTTCCTGGTTTCCTGCTTGATCCCCCCTTCCCCCTTGCTAACTGGAGTGAATCACTGCCACACTGGCAACATTTGCACATATGCAGCACAGCACAGGCAGTTTGATGCCATTCTGTGCTGTGCCACTTATGGAGCATACGTGTGCACTAGCTGGGAGAAGAGGATGGTGGACCATGGAGTGGAACTGGAGGAAAGCGAGCAGACTAGTGGTGCTGTTGGTTCACAGAGAAGCAGTCAGGACTGGAGGGTCATGGACCAAATGTGCAGTGGAGGGGCTGTAAACCCTTTCAGTGCAGCCAGAGAGCTGCCAAAAAGAGAACTTTAGTCCCCCCGAGTGTGTGCTGCTGGTGCAGGGAAAGCAGAAGTGCATCAATGGGGCAGGGTCTAGCAGGGTCAGCGGTGCCTTGGCAGCCTAGCTGGATTGGACAGAGGCTGGGGCATGCGGTAAACCCATGCAACACAAGATTGAGTCAGCCATCTACAAAGGTACAAGAATACAATAAAAGCAGATAAAATTATGTACAGCATGGAGGTAAGTAAACGGAACATTCTGTGTAAAAAAAACTCCAGAAGATTTTAATGTCTGAATAAATATTGCATTACTAGTCTACTACTCTACTAGCATACATCCATCCTAGTTCAGATTTTCAGGATGTTTAATTTTCCTGATGTTTTTATCCATTGTAGAGAGGCTTTAATATACCCCAAGAATTACTATTTGAACTCCAAATTCTTTGTCCAGAGCAGATAATGAGGAATCTGTCATTTGCTTTACCAGCTGTCAAAACTATCCAGGACTATGCAGCCAAAGTAAACCTGGGTCTCGTACCACTACTAATTAAGCAGATACACTTTCCATGTAGTGAGAATCCACTCTTGAAAATGTATCTACGAGTGTGGAGCTCACAAAGATTGTGTTACCTACATTGATTGAAAATCCTGAAATCTGTCAGAAAGTTTCCAAACTATTCTGGGCTGGCATTTCTGTTTCACAGCTGGGTAAGAAGAGGCACCAGAAAAGGAAGGTTATGGTTAGGGCTGCTGACATCTCTGGGAAAACTTTGGAAAACATAATATTAAGACAACATTCAGATTGCATGTATATATGAAATAAGATATCGATTTCTCTTCCCTTTGTTTATTACTTAGCTGAGAGTGGTGGATACCTGAACAGCCTGCCACAAGAGGTAGCCTGGCAAATACTGTGGGGATGGGGGTGTTCAAACATGGGCTAGACACAGTGGAGAATACTGATGAATAAAAAGAGTGAGAAGTGTTGCAGGAGACCACTCAAGACTCTGCTGATGCAAAATAAAATGGGAAGACTGGGAAGGCCAAGAGGTCCTTTTCTGCCAATACAGTCTATGTTTCTATGTTTCTGTTACTGAGTTAAGGGCACTGGACTGAGTTGTATCAGTGCATGATTATACAACAGGAGTGGGCCACAGGACAGGGAGCTGAACTGGCCTGTGTTAGTGCTCAATTATACCAAAGGAGTGGGTCTCTGGATAGGGAGCTGTGCCATCCCATGATTATACCACAGGAGTGCTGAATGAGTGTTGTTGGTTAGTATGTTGGGGGTAAGAGACAAAATAGTGAAAAAATATATTTCAGCACAACAGTCAGTATAGTTCAGCTGGCAGGACATCTGCCTCTTTGCCAGAGCCCTACACATTCTAGTCCCACACTGGGACTTAGGATCATACCAAAAACATTGGCAGTCTAATAAAGCACTAGTGTTGGGGGGGTTCTGTACTGTTGGGGTGTGCTGTCCTTCAGATGAGATGTTAAACTGAGGTCCCTTCTACCCATCTATGGTGCTGTCCCTGGTGGGTGTCCAGGAAAAAGTAAAAGAACCCAAGGCACTTTTAATAAGAGTAGAGGATGTTCCCTGATGTCCTGGCCAATAATCCCCCTTCCTTAAAACCTGTTCAGGCAGTTAAGAAATGTATTTTTGTGAATGTGGCATATTTGGGGTACAATGAGGAATTTAGAAGGACTATGACTTCAAAAAAAACATAGAACTTGGAGTATTTTGACTTCCAAAATCTGTGGATTGGAATTATTTTGACTTACAAAAATTAACAGCTGGAAGTATTTTAACTCCAGTAAAACTGAAATGACTTCCAAATTTCCACCCATGGAAGTATTTGACTTCCACCCAAAAATAATTATCTGAAGCCCTGGTCAAGAGTCTTAATTTTATCCTTTTCTCACACATATGGTTATATATATATATATATATATATATATATATATATATATATATATATATATATATAGTAGCACAGTAGTGCTACCATAGTTAGGGATGAGGAGCCATTTACATGTTAAACCTGAAAATTTTGCACATTAATAACTTTGCTACTGTTCAACAGATTTGCCTGAAATTTGGAATACACGATCAAGAACCATACATCTTGAGATCTGCCAACTTTTGTACTGTTCATATATGCGGCTGTGGAGTTATTAAGTGTGATTTGCACACGTTTACATTTATTTGAATTCTTTGCTCGTCCCTACAGGTCACACAGTTTGCGCGACCAATCTGAAAACTTCCGGAAAAGCCTGCAGCCAGGGTCCCCAATGTGCCTTTTGAAGATTTTGTGAAAAAATATTAAACGGTTCAAAAGTTATTCAAAAAACAATTTCCCTTTATAAGTCAATGGGAAAAGTTAAAAAGTTTGACAGTGTTGCAAATGCACTTTTTAGTGTTGCAAATGGCCCTAGTAGTGTTGCAAATCTGCCATTTTGTTTTCAGTTGGTATTCAGAAAAATGCTTGGAATTTAAAATTGGGACCCTCTATGGACACAATTCTTTTTGTGTTTACCTAGTTGGACCCTGAGGATTCTAGGCATGTCCTTATTTTGAGGTTAAACACCCCAGGAATATATTTTAAAATTTTGGAAAAGTAGTGTCGCAAAATAGTGTCGTATATATGACACTTCCATAAATCTGAGTGAAAGCTTTGCAAATCACAACACTACTTTGTGACACTATGCCCAAAATAACAGAAATTCTTTGCCACTCTTCTGCAAATGAACAGCTTGGTTGTTTGGGCTGAAATGTGGAGAAGGCAGTCAACAATTCACAGATGTGCCTTTTGGTGGTTTAGTGACAAAATATTGCATGGATGCAAAGTTACGGTACTCTAAAGTTGATATTTTTCCTATAGACTAACAGTGTTGTCCACTGCATGACAGGAATTCTTTGCTACCCTGCTGCAAAATAATGGTTTGGTGTTTTACACTAAAATTTGGAGGGAAAAAGCCAACATCCCTCAGATGTACCTTTTGGTGGTTTGGTGAAAAAATATTACAGGGCTGCAAAGTTATGGCACTCCAAACCTCTCTTTTGTTTCCATAGGATAACATTATGGCGTTAGCCACACCTTTCAGGGCCCACATCTCGGAAATGGTGTGAGATATGGACTTTTATTATAAAAATGCTTAGTCCCATAAGTACAATAGCAAGGAAAGTCATAAATCATATGACCTTTAAATTTTTTTCTACGTTGTACGGTTCCTGAGATATAAGCAATTTAGTAATCCAACTCCTCATTTACTGCTCCGAGACCCATTATTATGCATACATTCTTTGTAGTCACTGTCTTTCTTTGCAGCTTTGGGGAAAATCAGTCTGTGCGCTTACATTACTGTTACCCTTACCGCTTCCGCTTGCAGTTCCGCACCTGTTTCACTTACCTTTCCCTTCTATGCCTCCAGGTGCGTTACCCTTTGCATTTTCATTTGTGCTTGTGTTTGCATTATTTTTACCATTTGTGTCTGCAGTGCTGTTTCTCTATCTGTTTCACTTTACATCACCATGTGCTTTAACATTTGTGTTTGCGGGCACCGTGTTACTATGTGACAAGACATCATGTGGCAGCCACTGCCACATTACATTCACTATTTCTCATTATTATTCTCAAAAAAAGGGAAATTAGAGGCAAAAAACTTAGTTTAGGTGAGGAAAGTGAGGAAATTGGGGTGTGTTTTGGGGTCGTCGGTCCTAACTCTCACCCCATTCTTCTGTTCCTCAGCTTCTTTCCACATGTGATGGGGTGAGAGTTAGGGCCAACAATCCCAATGTGCACCCCGACACTGGTTGGGGGTGGGCTGGAGGGGTGCAAGGAGGGTTTCAACCCTAACATTGAATTTCCTCACTTTTGTCACTGTGGAACAACCCTAACTGATGCATTAAATAGAGTTTTATTGCCTCTAATATAACTATATGTGTGTATATATATATATATATATATATATATATATATATAGTCTATGCAAAAAACTTTGTTAATGCATCAGTTAGGGTTCTTCTACAGTGAAAAAGTGAGGAAATTTGATTTTAGGGTTCCCATCCCCTGCACCCCACCCCCAGCCTGCCCCCACCAACAGACATGGGGTGTGGATTGGGGTTGTCAGCACTAGCTCTCACCCATTCTCCTACACTGCACCACCTAAGCTTGTTTACACATGGGATGGGATGATAGTTAGGGCCGACAACCCAAAGCACACCCCAATGCCTGTTGGTGGGGGCGGGCTGGGGGTGGTGTGCAAGGGGTGGGAACCCTAAAATTGAATTCCCTCACTTTTTTCACTGTAGAAGAACCCTAACTGATGCATTAACAAAGATTTTTGCATAGAATTTTCTTACTTTATAAGACAGAATAGAAAAGTAGAAAGTTGCACAAGTTGATGGGAGTGCGGGGCCTGTACGCGTGTCAGGCCACATTATACACCCAATGACTAAAAAGTACATTCACAACAGCAAGACCAGCCACCAAGCAAATGTTAATGTAGTAGAACAATAGAAAACACTGTCCACAAAACATAAATTGTGCCACACAATATCTGAGCAAAAAATATATTGTCTGACACATAGACACTTCTATTAACATCTGCAGGACATGCCGTCAACACCCTCCAAATTTCAAATAAAAAGACCAAACCATGTCCAAGATATGACATGTCAAAATTTGAAATTTTCATTCATCAGAGTGGAACAGTTCTGCACCTGCTGACATTTAACACACACACAACAACTGAAAACTACATTCATGACACTAAGGTTAGGTATCCTATCAATTTCAAGCCACCACCACAAGCAAAACACTATATGCAAAATATATACTGTGCCACGCAATATATTTCCACCAAAAAAAAATTTCTGACATGGAAACACTGTAATTTACATCCGCAGGACATGCCATAAACACCCTCCAAATTTCAAGTGAAAAGACTAAACCATGCCCGAGATATAACATTTTAATGTATGAGATTTTCATTTGTCAGACTGCCACAGTTACACACCTGTTGACATTTAACACACACAATGACTGAAAACTACATCAATGACACTAAGGCTAGGTATCCTATCAATTTCAAGCAACCACCACAAGCAAAACAGTGCCCACAACACGTAAAGTGTGTCACACAATATCTCCGCAAAAACAATTTTCTCTGACACATAGATGCCATAATTCACATCTACAGGATATGCCGTAAACACCCTCCAAATTTCAAGTAAAAACACCAAACCGTTTCTGAGTTATTCAATGTTAAAGATTGGTAAAATTTCCCTATCTATTCCATTATAAAAAATGTGGCCATCTTGTCCCTGTCTCGCGATCAAAGATGGCAATCAAAGAATCTCACAATCAAAGAATTTGCCGGCTCATGATCAAAGAATTTGCAGGCTCATGAATAAAGAATTACAAATCCTATAAATCAAAAAAACTGATGGAATTGCGGTATACCACCACCATGGTTCAACAGAACAAATCCCCCTGAGTAAAACCCACCCTCATTTGACTTCCTAGGACAACCCTGGGCTGAGAAAATTGATTTTTAAATTGGGCCATCTCATTCCTCACTCATTATGCATGATCGTGATCAAAGAATCTCATGATTAAAGAATTTGCAGGCTCACGAACAAAGAATTAAAAATGGTGAAATACAAATTTTTCACTGATTTGAATGGAACCAATGGCATGCCACAATAGAATGGACCCTCCTGAGCAAAACCCACACTCATTTGTTTCCTAGTCCACCCCTGAGCTGAGACATTTGTGTTTTAGGTCATGATGCAAGATCGCGATCAAAGAATCTCACAGTCAAAGATTTGCAGACTCGCGATCAAAGATCATTAGCGAGCCACGAATTAAGATTTTAAAAGCTTATAACTCTATTTTTTGATCAATTTGGATGAAACCAAAGGCATGGCTCAATAGATCAGAGCCCACTGAGTAAAACCCATCCAAGTTTTACTTCAGAAGTGACCCCTGAGCCGAGACATTTTTGTTTTTCCAATTGGAAAACTAAAAAAAATGGCAGACCCCACGATCAAAGAATTTTGAAAATCCTTGGGGACAAACATTCTTGAACCACAAGGCTGCAAATTCTTTGACCGCCAGGCAAAACCAGATGGCCATAACACCATTCTTTGTTCGCAAGATATACAGATACATTTTCCCATTGACTTATAATGGGAACTTAAAAGTGCCATAGCTTTTGAATGCCTTAATATTTTTTCACCAAATGAAAAGCAGCATGTTCAGCCTCCAAAGCTCTTTCAAATGGGCCATCTTACAGAGCAACATGCTACATGATGGCTGTGCAGGACCACATTCAGAATCCCAAAAGGTGCCTCCAAAAATGGATAATTTTGCATTTTTCAGCATTTTCGTACACAAAGACCATCACTCTGACCAAAACACAATTTGACATATCAAGAGACCTACCATGCCCCACCATGTACCAAATTTCAGGCAAATCCATTAAATGGGTCCAAAGTTATTAAGGCCCAAACTTTTGACTTTAGTATGTAACTGACCGCTGAAACCTAACTATAGTGGTGCTGATCGTACTATAATAATATATATACTGTATATATATGTAATAGATATACCACTCTGAGGTGTGCAGTCATGCTCTGATATCACGCCTTGGTGTGTGTTGTATGCAGAGGCCACAGGCCGAGTGCGTCAACAGCTCAGGCATGCGTATATCAGAGCGCCAATTTATAATTCTCAGAGTGGTATATCTATTCCTATAAAATGGCCACAGATTTTTTGGGGTGGTGGAAAAAGTAGTCCCTCTGTCTAGCTGGTAAATAAATGATATGTTGGCAGAGGTTTAAAATAAGGTTTTATTGAAAAATGAGGGAGGCAAGTATGATTGGGAGCACTTTCACTGTAATTGTGATATGCAGTTAAATAATAGTAGAAGATTTATTAAATCGCTCAGTATTAAAAAGTAGAAGGAACTATTGTCATAATGTCCTCATTTCAGGTGTCGTGTCTTCGAGTACATCGATCTATCATATTGTCGAACAAGGTGATCAGGGGTAGATTTGAAAATGAGACCAGTAGATCAGTGGGCCTCTGTTTGGTTGTTAGTGATTTCCCAAGTTTGTGGCCCTTTGTTGTTACATACGTATGCGGGTGAGAGGATAGATCGAGGAGTCGACTTTTGAAAGGTAGAAGGAAGTGAGAGCCAGTGGGCCATAGCAACACTCAGTCTCGCTCCGCTCACGCCCCTAAAGCTACTGACTGTCGGTCTATCCTCGGCCCTTCACATACAGTATGTAACTTGTGGCTACCCAAAGGAAACACAATCTAACAGGAGGAGTCACTTTTCTTATTTTGTAAACAGAGAGGGGCTTACTTTCGTCTCTTAACAGGTTCTCATTTTCTGAAATGTGCACCGCTCGGTCACGCTACATTTCGGCAGTGAAAGTGAAAGTCATCCACGATCGCGGTACTCTCCCTAAAAATGCAGCTTTTTTGACAGAAATTATGAGAAGAGAACAAAAAAATGTATGTTTTTCTGCTTTTCTATATACAGCTTGGTTTGTGTTAATCAGACTGATTGGTCACAGTGGTTACAGTAATAAAAGTGGTTGTACACTGTGAGACTGTGAAAATGGCAGGCAGGATTTGATTTTTAAATTACATTTTATGTAAACATTAATGGTAAGATGAAGAGATCAGTTTGTACAGTGTGGGGCTACTACTGGTATATTTACTTATGCCTGTGGGTGTCAGTTGCATATGTATGTTAGTATGGGTGCCTAGTTGCAGCAGGTGTGGAGTGGTCTCGCTGCTGGTGAAAAGGTTTTGAGGACTGGAAAGTAGTTCAGGCGTGAGGTCGTACTGGAAGGCGTGCGGTCATTAGGAAATAATGCACGGTCATGTGACATGTTCTGTCCAATTGTATAAGTGGGGTTTCTATGATTTTACCACCCCATTTTATAAAGATATATATATATATACACACACACTAGCAAGGTTTGTATCATTTGCTGTAAGTATCTTAATAAAGTATAATTTCCAAAAATAAGAAACAAATAAACTGAAAAGTTTATTTGTCTGCCTTGAAAAGATCCAAGAGACAAATCATTGGTATAATTACACCAGATTAGAATGGGTACCCATGGTTAGGGCACTGGGGAAAGGATGCCGGCAATAACGGTAACCCACTTCCCAGCGCATCCCTTCAGGGCTAGGGTAGGGCAGCCAGATAGGGATTCAGCTAATATAGCGACGGGATGTCACTATACATACACATACGGGGAGGCGAGCATGCACAGCGAGGGGCAGGAGGAGATGTGAGGGGTTGTGCCATGGTGGTCTGCCAAGCTGACCCCATGGCATGGTGGGTGGGTTGGTGGTGCTGGTTGGCAGGGTACTGGGTTTGGGTCCAGGCGCTGTTGTGCCTTTTATTTTTTTACTGTCCCCCCCAACATGCGCCCCCTTGGAGTTAAGAATCCTTTAGTAGGGTGGTGTGGGGGGGCACAGCCCCCATCCCCATGAAACAGTAAAAACGTAAGTCCCCGGCACTGTTGTGCTGTGTGCCGGGGTGTCAGAGTGTCAAAAAAATGTTCAGCATTCTGACTTCTTGATAATGGCAATCACCTTTAAGCTTTTGCCGTTATCACATAGATCCATTAGAACAGTATAAACAAGTAGACTGCAGTCCTAGGGGTCTGTGTATTGACAAAATTCTTTTGCTGAGCTAAGTGACTTTGTTCACAAGAGGAATTGGATAAAGCAGACCATGAATGTTCTCAGATGTTAAATAACATTTTAATTATAGAAGATATGTATCACTAAAATAGAGTTCAGAGAGAAATACGAGAAGTTAAAAAAATATTATCTTGTTTTAAAGGCTTGCTGCTTTTTAAGGAGAAAGAGGACAATTATTTACTATTAGACAAAGTTAAAAAAAAGAAATAGCAACTCAAAAAATGCATAGATTTGAACAAGTGAAGCAGGATTATTTAAATGGTGAGGTTTTTTGTTGGGACTGCCCTGCACTCTCAGGTAGCTGAGGTTGAAGTCAAAGGAACAACTATAATTGTTCTAAATCAAGAGGAGACAGGACATGCATGGCAGGAACCCTAAAACTACTATAGTGTGAGAATGCACAAAACACCAGCATGGGAGGCAGTATAGCTTAGTGGTTCAAGGCTCTGAGCTGCAAATCTGGTGAGATCCAGCAGACCAGACCTGGGTTTAAATTTCACAGCTTCACTTGCATACTGTGTGACCTTAAGCAAGCCACTTAACCTCCTTGTACTCCCAGGTCACTCCTGTAAAAAGCTTTCAGCAGTGTGCTGTACCTGGTTAAACAACTAAGTAAAAAAACTTACCATTTGTTGCTGTTAGTATTGGCATGTCCTAATTGTTCATTAATTAGTAAAATATTACCAGGTTGACAACAGTGCTGGGGCAGTCTTTAGAGAGCAAGGCAGACAGCTTGAATTCACTTTTCTCATTGAATGAGTGGGCTATCAGGTCCCCTTCTGATACAAGGATCAGGAGGGTACATCACTTCCAGTTCAGCGGCCAGCACAGTGCAGTAGTTAACAGCAGGTCTTGTTCAGCAAATGAAAAGTTTTTTTTTATAATCAATTAAACTTTATTAAGTTTTTAAACAACAAAACCATGAACATATAAACACTATATAATAGTAAGAATGACATCAATATCAAAGGAGATGAGTGACAAGTTAAATAAAAGAAAACTACAGTATAGAAATTTAGGGGTTTGTTGTGATTCTTCTAGATAGAGCATCCATGTACAGGAGGTAGAGTCAACATTTTGTGCAATGTTACCTCAAGGTCCCTCTTTAAGTAATCTTTCCCTGGTGTTTAGTGGCACCCCACCCTCCAATTCACATCCCGTATAGTAATCTCAGAATTGGGGAAGATGTGATTGAGAAGCACCAAGAGATGCAGTCATGTGGTAGTGAGGAGTGTTACCCTGTTTTAACGGCACAAGATAAACATTTTTTACATGAACTGGGAAAGCAGGGCCTGTAAATTGGATTAGGTGGATATACCACTGAATGCACTCACAATGCTGGACAGGCCATAACTTTAGGCAGTAATCTCAGAATCCAGGGTCTAACAGAGGCAATGGAGTGCACTAATGCAGCAGATTTCATGGGACAGTGGCTGAAAGAAAACACTTGCTTGTAGATAAGGATGGTGATCCACCAGGTGCATAGAATCACTCCCCAAAAAGGAGAGAGGCAGACTTGTTCCCAGGACCCTCCTGTTAGTCTTGACAGGCCCACACACGAGAAAGACAGAGTGCTAACTGTGGCATAACAGAGGGGATCCATAATGCTGGAAAATGACATCAGAATCTCCATTTTCTCAGATCTTAGTTTCATGATCAGGGACTGCCAGGACTGTGGTGCACCCTGCAGAGCCTCAGAGTCTTTTATCCTTCAGTATCCTGCACAATTGCAAATTACCTGCACAGGTAAACAATACCTTCTTCTAACATTATAAGGATGTTGGAACACTGGTTAACAAAATCAAAGGTGATTTTGGTACCCAAGAAATAACATCAGACCAAGCAGGCAATTGAAGTTATGGCCTGTCCAACATTGTGAGTATGGGGTTGAGGGATTTGGAGAGGGAGTGTGGCAGATGAAATGCTGTGGCAAAGAATAGAATCAGTGATATGCATTCAGTGGTATATCCAATTGGCTCAATTTACATGCCTTACTTTACCTGTTCGTGTAAAAAAAATGTTGATCTTGTTCTGATAAAACAGGAACGCACCCCTCATTTATGAAATGGCGATGACTGCATGACTGCATCCCTTGGTGCTCCTTCCTCACATCCTCCTCCCACCTGTAAGTAGCAACTACCTGTGTGTGTTCTCATACTTTTTAATTATTTTTCATCTGAAATGGACTTGTTACAGACTCACCATTCCCATCTACAATCAAGTGTTTCTTTCAATCAGCTTGGTTAAGAAGGGGGATAAAATCTTTTATAGGTGCATTAGGGAGGGAAGGAAGACAAAGGGAGGGATAGTGAGGCTTAATAAAGGGGAAGAGAATGGGCAGAGGGTGACAGTAAAAAAGCAGGGATGCTGAATGAATACTTCTGCTCAGTATTCACAAAAGAAGAGGAGGGGGAGGTACCTAAACCAAACAATAGAAGCACTCTGGATAGGGCAGTCGATACCAGTCCATTCACAGAAGAAAGCATCCTGCAAGAACTTCTAAAACTGATGGTGGACAAAGCAATGTGGCCTGACAGGATTCACCACAGAATGCTAAAAGAACTAAGGGGAGAAATAGTGACACCACTGACTACCCTTTTTAGCAAATCATAGGAGGATGGTGTGGTATCTGAGGACTGGGGGAGGGTGGATGTGATTCCCCATCACAAAGTGGGAACAAGAGAGAGGCAGAAAGCTACAGATCTGTTAGTTTGACCACAGTGGTAGGGAAAATGATGGAATCACTTCTGAAAGAAAGAATTGTTGAGTACCTAGAGGCCAGCAGGGCACAGGACCCAAGGCAACATCGTTTCACAGAGGGAAGGTCATGTCAGATGAATCTAATTGATTTCTTTGACTGGGTGACCAAAGTAGTAGACCAGGGAGGGGGCTGTGGATGTAACCTACCTAGACTTTAGCAAGGCATTCGACACAGTCCCACACAAAAGATTAATAAACAAGTCAGTCAGTCTGGGAGTGGGTCCCAGGGTAGTAACCTGGGTAAAACAATTGGCTGGATAACAGGATGCAGAGGGTAATAGTAAATGGAGTCCACTCTGAAGAAAGGGAAGCTACTAGTGGGATACTTCAGGGTTCAGTAGTGGGTCTGGTCCTCTTTAATGTCTTTTTAGGTGACATTGTAGAGGGACCAGAAGGAAAATGATGCCGCTTTGCAGATGACACAACGATCTGCAACAGGGTTGATACACAAGGTGGTTGGAAAGGATGAGAAGGGACTTTTCAAGGTTGGAGGGAGTGTAAAGGATGAGAAGAGACTTGGCAAGGATGGAGGAATGGTCAAAAGTATGGCAGCTTAGATTCAATGCAAAGAATTGAAAAGTAATGTACCTGAGAAGCAAAAACCCAGGGGAAGAGTACACGGGGTGAGGTACTTACAACAACAAAAATAGAAAGATACCTGAGGATAGTAATATCAGATGGCCTAAAGGTAGGCAAGTAATGTTAGAAGGCAGTAAGGAGAGCTAGGGGATACTAGGATGCGTAGGGAAGCGCATTACCAGTAGAAAACAGGAAGTTGTTCTCCCTGTGTACAAACACTTGGTGAGACCCCCTCTGGAGTACTGCATGAAGTTTTGGAGACCCCTCTCCACAAGGACATAGACAGGATGGAGGCAGTCCAGAGGAGGGCAACTAAAATGGTGCATGGTCTGCATCAGAAGCCATACAAAGAGAGACTAAAGGAGCTTAATATGTATAACCTCGAGGAAAGGAGGGAGAGGGGGGACATGGTAGAAACTTTCAAGTACCTCAAGGGAATCAACAAAGTCCAAGAGGGTAGCATCTTTCAGAAAAAGAGATGTGCAAGAACAAGGTGGCACAATTTGAAGACAGAATGCGGACAGCTCAGGGGCAGCATGGGGAAGTGTTTTTTTGTGGAGAGGGTGGTGAATGAACGGAATGGCCTTCCTGAGGAGGTCATGGAGTCGAAAATAGTGAGACAATTCAAGAAAGCATGGGACAGATATAAGGCAATTCTAGAGGGGGGTTAGGCGGAAGTAGGCTGTTGGTTAACTAGGATCTGCATCTTATCCATTAGGTAGGGAAATGGGCAGACTAGGTGGGCCAAACAATCCTTAGCTTCCATCAAAGTCTATGTTTCTATATTTCTATGATCCTAGTTCCTGTTATAATTAGGATATATGTCTACTCTCTCAGGGCTAGATGTTTGCTCACTATGCTACAATATTTTATACAAACTGTAAACCTGTGAAAAAAGAAAATGGTCCCGTGCCGATCTGACCCACCCACCCAACCTCCCACTCAGTACCCACTACTTCGCACCTCCCACACCCCCACACACCCTTATTCACCTGAACAGGTACCAGTGTGAAGAGCCACTCTCCAACCAAAGACACGTCTTGCTGCTGGAAACGCTGACTGCAATATGAAAAAGTAAGGTAAGTGCGGTTCAATGTATTTCAATGGGATTTTCAAGTTTGGTGCATAACTTTGCCATTTTTGCATATTTTTACAACACATTTTCAACATGGTCTTTTTGGAACCCCACCTTATGAATGATGGTGATGGATTTACGTAACCTGGCATGAAAGACATTTTGTAGTTGCTTGAAAAATCATCTTTTAGTGGGACTTGAAATGTTTCTCTTCCCTTGTTCATGAGGTGGTGTTATAAGAATGGTATGTTGAAATCTTGGGGTCAAAATATTTAAAAATGGGAATGTTATACACCTGTTGAAATTCCATTATGCTTGTTATTTTGGTAATTTTAAATATTTGGATCCCAAATTTTCAACATAGCCATTTTTACAGCACCTTATGAACATGTCAGCTGTCATTTTTAAATCCTGCCAAAACTTTCTTTTCACACCTGTGGCATGGAATTATGTTGTGGTAGTAGTAGAATCAAATTTTGGTGGAGATTTGTACATTTTCAGTACCAGGTACATGAGGTGGGGTAATAAGAAGCCTGTGCTGACAATCTGGTTCCAGTTGTCCTACAAATGGAAGTGCAGGGCCTGGAGGTCCCTTCGCTTCCACAGCAACATGCATATACTATCTACTGAGGGATGGGAGCTCAGGGCCCTGCACTCCCAAAGGCAAATGGGGATATGATTGTAATATTTCAAAAGCAAGGACATTCTTTGCAAAAATCTCAGTTAATACATCAGTTGGGGGGTTCCTATTAAAGCAACAAAAATATGAAATTGCCATGTTATGGTTTTCCACCCTGACTCTTTATTCCCCCAAGGAGCCAACAGAGGCAAGGCAATGCTAGTAATCACAGCCATTCATTATCAGGTAAGACAAACAACATGCAATTCTTTCCACATGACACAAGAGACATCCAGCATCATGTTCCAGGGCTTCTGTAGCCATGGATACATGCTACAGGTGGTTGAAAGCACTCGGCACCTGCATGCAATCATTCATGTGAGCACAGAAGTACAGGGCCCACTTCTGTGGCAGCATAGCTGCATTCGGCACCTGAGTGAAGACATCTGCACTTCCCAGGAGGTTGATGGCACTCAGCGGCACTTCATGCCTCAGTCACAACCCACCTCACAACACTCCTGGGGTGTTTGGTAATTTAGTGTTACTGCACACCTGTCATGTGTTATTGCTTACTTACAATCTGCAATGTGATCCTAAGGGAGTTATATACAGTAGCAGCCACAGACACTGCCAGCTATTTCCTGAAATTTCTGTGATATTTCCAGATATATCTAATGCTTTCTCCATTTCTACAGTAGGGGCAGCAGAGAGAAACTCTTTAGAAATTTTACAAAATATCTGGAAGTAGCTGGCAATGTTTGAGGATGCTACTGTATAACACTGCCCAGGTGGTTGAAGGCATTCAGCTGTGCCTCATGCCTTTCAGCCCACCTGAGGCCTGTAGCAGTTTAGCATTACTGCACACCCTGCCATGTAGTATTGCTCACTTAAAATTTATAATCTGATGCTATGCGAATAATATACCGAACTTCACAGGTTGTTGAAGGCACCCGACTGAACCTTGTGCTGCACAACCCACCTGGGGCAGTGCAGCAATTTAGCATTGCCACACACCCTGCTGTGCGTTATTACTTACTTACAATTTACAGTGTGATCCTATGGGAATCATTTACTGCACTTCCCAGGTGGTCAAAGGCAATCAGTTGCAACTCATGCCTCAGAACCCACCTGTGGTGTGTGGTAATTTAGCATTACTGCACATGCTGTCATGTGTTATTCCTTACTAACAATTTACCATGTGATCCTTTTTGGTTTTTTTTCCTCACACTTCCAAGGTGGTGTGACAGAGCAATTTGTCAGAATACCAGTTTTTATTATGGGTACTAGCAGTGTCCTCTGGTCTTACACCACAAAACATGCCTGCATCATATAACCAGTAAAATTGGCTCAAATCTTATGTTATTACCTATTTTAGATAAGTTCTAGGATAATGATAAATCATTTTTTTCACACTCAGATATATGTATAAAAAATAGATTTTATTTATCCCTGTACAACAATTTTCATACTAATTTGCATATATATAAAACAAAACAGCTCATTTCTTAGGACACTCACTATAAAACTCAATACGGCCATTAAGACATGTGCCACATTTCTTCTAGTGTTGATTTTCCTTAACCTATTATTGGTCCAAATCCTATACAACCTCCAAAGGAAACAACATGGCTGCACCCAAACTATCGACCCTAAGCTCTCCTTGATGGAAATGTTTTTCAACATCCCCGAGACACCTTCCCACTTATTATTCCACATAAGCTCATATACCACCTAGCCTACTCTCTTCATAAATCCTCAGTGATTAACATCACCCTGCCCACCCCTTTCACCCATTGTAAACTATTGCACCTCCTTCTCCTAGCTTTACTGTTAGCAGGGGACATTGAGCTAAACCTGGGATCTGTAACAAACTGGCCACCAAATAAAACAACATGGCAAGACTCCAAGGGACTCCGCATTGAGCACATGAATATTAGGAGCCTCCTTCATAATCTAACCGAACTCGAGGCATGGGTTGCACAGAACCACCCTGATATCCTCTGCCTGTCAGAGACCTGGTTAAAACCCTCTACTGCTGACTCCTATGCACTACTACTTCAATCTCATCAGGCAAGACAGGCCCTCCTCTAAGCGTGGAGGTGGTGTTGCCATCTTCTATAAACAACACCTGCTGCTAGTCCAAATGCGCTACCTATCCTATCTCTCTATGAAGCACTCCACACAACACTACAACAAGGCTCAAAGAAGTTACACATAATCTGTGCCTATAACCCACCTGCTGGAGGGATTAAAGGTCTAGAAGATCTCCTCTTACTAGTAGACAGCACCACTGGCCGTAACGAGGTCCTCATATTGGGTGACTTAAATCTAAACTGGGCAAGCAAATCAAATCAGTCCTCTCACACCTTAGTACAAGGCCATAACCTCCATCAGCTGATCTCTGACCCTACCAGGGTTATGGCTCCCCCTCAGACTAGCACTCTTATTGATTGGGTCATTACAAACTGCCCTGACAGCATCAGTAGTGCCAGTACCCTTCCAGATGTAATCAGTGATCACTCCCCAATCTACTGCATCTGGCACTCTAATAATAGACCATCTCCACCCATAAAACTTATCACATTCCGCATTCTCACCAACTTCAATCCTATACAATTTATACACGACCTCTCAATGATTGATTGGACCTCCATTTACACCGCAGCAAATGTCCAGTCTGCCTTTGACAGTTTCCTTGCAAAATCTGGACTGCTCCAAGACACTCATGCCCCATGGATCACCAGGTGCTTTCGAGGAACCCAGACTAAGTGGCTAACAAAAGACCTACTAACCCAGATAAGGGCCAGGGACAAAGCCTGGCATTGTTTTAAATCCACAGGGATGCAATCTGACTACTGCCACTACGCTCTCTCTCAGGCAGCTTGCAAAGAAACATCCAGCTATCCAAAAGCTCTTTCTGCAGGGACCTTCTAACAGAAGCCGCTGAGGGACTCCAGAAATTCTAGACCACCATAAAACCCTCCTGGGTTCTAATCACAAAGCCCACACAAGTGACATGCTGTTAAACTGCATACATTGCAACAACCCGTTAACCATAGCTACGCCTTCAATCACCATTTCTCAGATCTAACAAACTACCTGACCTCCTTCCCTTCTGGCAACACTGCTCCACCCCAGTGTGATACCAAACCTCCACTTCAAACCCCCACTTCAGGTTTTGGAGCATTAAAAAGATAAGTACAAAACTTCTACTCTCCATTCCTGACAATACCAGCCCAGGATCGGATGGTCTTGAACCTAGGCTTCTGAAGGCTGCTGCCCCCTTCATAGCCTCTCCACTAACCAAAATCTTCAATATGTCCCTATGCTGTGGTACAGTTCCAAATATTTGGAAAATAGCTAAAGCCACCCCAATTCCTAAAAAAGGAGAGCCCAAGGAAATCAAGAACTACCATCCCATCTCTATACTCTCTGTACTAAGCAAAATCCTTGAAAAACTAGTTGCCACCCAATCGATAGAATACCTCCAGAAATACAAATTCCTTTCTAGCTCTCAACATGGCTTCTGTAAAGGTCACAGCACCACCACCGCCCTGCTAAAACTGACAAGTGACATCTATACCTCCATGGACTTAGGCCTCTTAACAGGTGCAGTTTTCATTGATCTAACTAAAGCTTTTGACCTGGTCAACCACACACTTCTTTTTGCAAAACTACAATCCTTTGGTTTCTCCTCAGATACCATTACCTGGTTCGAAAGCTACCTGTATGACAGAAAACAGGCTGTGGTCTTCAATTCAGCCATCTCAGATCCTGCACCGATCTACGTTGGAGTACCCCAGGGCTCCATACTTGGCCCTCCGCTTTTTACTATATTCATTGATGACATCCCATTAACTGCACCAAACTGCTCATCTCTGCTCTATGCTGATGATATAGTTAACTACCACAGTGCTAAAACTGCTGCTGCCCTAAATCATCCCATTGCTGTGGACTTCGCCAGTATTCATTCCTGGCTCACTGACAACAAACTAGTCCTCAACTCTAGCAAGTCCTACTCAATGCTCTTTGGCTCGCCTGCCACACTCAAATCAAATCTCAATCCCCTTATTATCTTGTGCACAGATGGCTCCCCTCTGACTACTGCCAAATCCTTTAAATATCTTGGTGTCACCCTTGACTAATCTCTTGACCTTGACCTCCACATCTCCACTATCTGTAAGTCCGTAAATGCTAAGATAGGAAGTGCCTATTGCACTAGCTACACCCTCACCCTCCTAGCCAGACTATCTGTGGCTCAAGGCTTCCTTCTACTGGCTCTAGCATATGGCTTTGCAATCTACCTATCTGCATCTAAGTCCTCCCTCCATAAATGGGACTCCACTTACAATAGCATCTGCCGCTGTACCTCTGCATCACTGCATTACAAGCACCATTGCCAGCTCTATATGGACCTAAAATGGCTTAGCCCCTCCGCCTATCGTCTCCAGTCCTTTGGCTCATTAATTGACTGTGTTACCAGAACAGGCCTCCCCAATCCCTTTCCCCTGCTCTGGAATTACAACCTCTCACCTATGAGCTACAATCAAATGACAAAGCCCTTCTGCACATCCCAAGATGCAGATCAAACATGGGTGCAAGTGCATTCTCTTGTACAGCTCCTAAATACTGGAACTCTATACCCTCTTCTATCCGTCAAGCAACCACCCATGCTACCTTTAAGAAACTTCACCGTGAGCACCTGCATACCGTGAACCCCTGCACTTGCTTTAACCCACCTTGAACCTTCACTCTTCCCAGCTGTCTGCTTCATCTCCAGATAATCCACCTCCTTGATACCTCTTCCCCCTCCTCTCTTAGTCCTATCATGCCCACTCTCTTACCACCTCCCTTTCCTCTCTTCCTACCATCTCTCCCTCCCTCTCCCCTGGCCACAAACCTCTCTGTTTTTGGCACTTATTGTACTGTCTTGCACTACCTATCTCCTTTTGATTTATTTTTCCTGTGTTACCTATTCCAACCTGTAATATATTTTCACAGTACTGTTTACTTTCATTATTCATTTTTTGTCAATGTGATTGTCTATACTTTTCAAATATTGTTTACTTACTCTGATTTGTACTGCTTTCATGTGCTGCATCACATGTATCTTGTATGTCTGTAAATTGTCTTCTCCCAGGCCATGCCTGAAAATAGGCATTTTATGCCTAGTGCACTTACCCAGTTACCAAAAGCAAAATAAATAAATAAATAATAATAAAAAAAAATGCAAACAATAAAACCACAAACGTTTCAGAAAAAAACAGCAAAGAAACAAAACAAGAACAAAACCATTTACAGTTTTGATAACTTTTGCAAACAGTAAAATTGTTTTTGTAAAAATATTTTGAATGGCTTTGTTTAATTAGTAATCTAACTTTTCTTTGTAACGTATTTAAATACCTTTTCCCATGTGAAGGTATGTATCTTTTATTTAAAATCAAGCTTAACTTATGTACTCAAGGTTTGGTATTTGAAAAGTTAAGTTTACTATGCTGCTTCCCCAGCTAAGCCAAATTAGAATATTATAAAATCAATTAAAACAATACTTTGACATTTGATCATATGTAGTGCTTGGCCTTCTTCCTTTCAACTTAAAATCTTGGTGAGTTCCTCCCTTTCTGGATGATAAAAAATTATTTTTAAGTGGTTGAGCCTTGTTGTAGTCTCTGTTTCATTTCACAAACTCAACCTCTGGACCTTGGAATCCTCTGGCATCAAAACCACAGTGCAAGCCTACTTCTCCTGGTTTAGACATCAGTGGGCATCTCAAGTCCTTTGTCCTGATTTTAGTGAGAATTTGAAACAACAAGGTAAACAATAGCAAAGTTCCACAACACAGCAGCAGATTATTTTAGCATGACGTCCAGATGAGAACTAACCCAACCTATGTTGGGCCCTGTCTTTATTACTTCTGATACAGAGTGACATCATTGCCAGTTCTGATTGGTCTTTGAACAAGAGAAGTTGGTAATTTTTTTCCTTCAGAGTCTCCACCTCTCATTTTGAAAATGCAGTTTTAAGTTTACAATATATTTGTTTCCATAACTTTCAAATGCAACAAAATACAATCTCCAAATGAGCATCTTTGAGTTTTGCATAAAATTTGGAGTTTTTTGACATCAGGCATGACATGTTTATTTCCATTATAAATTTGGTAATTTATAAAGTCTTTCATAGAATCTGTTCTCTTGTAGATTTCTTAAAAATACTTGGCGACCTTAACCTATATTTCTTAAAGTTCAAAAGGACATATCTTTCTGTTAGATGGCACTTTGAGAAGTTTCTCAAAAGACATAAACTCTTTCCTCAGAGGCAGTGTCTTTGTCTCGAGCTGAACATGTGGCACATAAATTATGTTTTAACAGTCCTAAGAGTTTAAGGCATAATCCTTTGAAATGGCATGACATTTATTTCTTATTACTGTAGACAAGTTTATAAAAGTTACATTTCTGAATGTCTCATGGTGTGCCCTTTCAGAAGAGTACCAAAATTAACAGGCTGTCTCTTGCAGTAATGGCATAAAACATTTTAGTAAATAGTTCCATTCCCAGAGCTCTTACAGTAATGAACTTTAAGGGCCCAATTCTCAAAGCCCAGTGACTGATGGTGTATGTGCCAAACATATATGGTGCAAATAGTACCTTGCATCAAAGATTGCCCCTGGAGCTATTCACAAAGGCAGCCTTTGTCAAATGCAGGCTGCCTGACCCAAACAGAGCTTGCACCACAAATACACCCACAAATGGCTGTGACACACTGAAAGAGGGCATGTGGCTGACATAAGCTAGCACATCTATGAAACTGATATTCATAGAACAGTCCACGAGAAAGAATTTCTAAGTACCCTTACACTTACTTAGAATCAGCTCCCTCAGGGATAGTAGGCCCATATACAGCAGTGTGCTGTGTTGCCCCCTTCCCAGACCCAATTGTGCCACAAATAATAATACTGCATTCAACACTCAATGGTCCCCGAAAGTGGCAACAATAATAATAGTGTCCTAGTCCCCCTCCCTGATACATGACAGTGCTGTAATTAGCAATATGTTCCCAGTCCCTCTCCCTGATCCACAATAGTGCCACACATAGTGATAGTATTCTCATCCCCCCTCCCTGATCCCCAATAGTACTGCACAAAATAATAATCATAACCTCTAGTCCCCCTCCCCAATGCCTGGTCATGCTACAAATAGTAGTTTTATTTTCCAGTCCCCCACCTCCCCGAGCCCTGATCATGCCCCACATATGAAAAGTATTCCAATCTCCCTCCCCAACCTCTGGTCATGCTACAAATAGTAATATTATTTTCCAGACCCCCCACCCCGATCCCCATTGTTGTCTGTATAAATAGGAATACCCCAATGCCCCTCCCTGACCCCACAGTTTCCAGTACTAATATTAAGAGCACAGCTTCCATCCAGCACAGCCCACCTCCATCTCCACAGCTGGCTGCAGCTGAAATGCCAATGAGCCTAGTGCATTACAGTAGGCTCATTGACAGTTCAGTTGGTGCCAGCCATGGAGGTGTGAGGCAGGCTGTGCTGGTCACCAGCTCTGCTTCTCAATATTAGTAGTGGCACCTAGTATGGTTGAGGAGAAGAGGCATGAGGAGACATTCCTATTCATACAGACAACATCAAGAATCAGAAAGCAGGATTTGGATAATAATATTATTATTTGTTGCACTATCAGGGAAGGGGAACTGGAATGCTTATATTACGTGGGGTACTATCAAGGATTTGGGAGAGGGACAGCTATGCCACAATGGGGGGGCACTGTTTTGATGTTTAACATGGCACATGGAGAAAAGGGGATGCACGCACAACATGGACTGGAATGGCACACAGCTGCCACATGGTTTGCGATGAACACTACCAGTGCACCCTCTGTTTGGCACCCTGCCCAGGTTGCCACAAGCCTCAGGACTTAGCTGCTGGGACCCTGCCTGATAAAGAATATGGCACAGGGTCTCTGGCATGGGGCATCGGCACAAGGTGCTCTAATGCCACAGCTTGAGCCACTCTAAGCCCCCTTTGTGAATCATATTCTAAGTCTTTAGTAGGCAATAGCACAAGTTTTCAAATGCTGTCCCCATTGTCTCTGTGAGAATTTCACTTTTGATTCAAAATAGATAATCAAATAACTCACCACCTCTTTATGTCGTATGTTCCAGATCCAAACAGGTAGCAGGTTGCAATCTCCTTCACCATCTGTGAAAACGTCATGCTGGCAGCCTATTGCCTTTTTAAATTATAGTCAATAGTCTTTTCATTTCCAATGAAGCCAATGTAACTTTAAGACTTTTCACTTATTTTTCCTCCTTGAAGATAGCTTTGTACCAGCCTGTAACATCATCATAAATAAAAGTCATTCTGGTACGTGGTTACCATAGGAACCTAACTCAGTCCTTGTTTTGATAAGCTTGCTTAGCAGATATCCAAAAGGTAATGTCACCTCCAGAGGCTAGCTTCTAGGGAAGTCCTCCAATTTAAATGGAAAATTTTGACCAGACTAATTCTTTTTTCTCAAGTTTGAAAGCTGCTGAGCAGGCATCTCTGTTTTTCAGAGCTCACTTAAGCAGTCTTTTTTTCCACTGGTAGATCTCATATAGACCAAAATGATGACCAGATGTCTTTATTATGACCTTCCAGTTACCTTAATTAATAACTAAGCATGTATAAATAATATAAAATAATTATAAAGTAACAAAATAATAAATTATAATAAAATATTTTTATAACTAAGTTTTGTTCTTACATTTCCCCTTTTGAATTAAAAATACCCAACAATGCATTTTCTAATTCAAAACTGTACTACTACTATATGTTATATAGTTTAAGCTTTATAGGAAAAAAAAAACGTCACATCATCATGTGATAACTTATGACATCATTAGCTCATGACATCATCATATGTGACATCATTAAATGTGACATCACTAGATGACATCATTGGAGATGTACCTTTGGCATATAAATATGTATGGTACTGCATGAATAAACATGATTACAACTATGTACACATTTCCTTTAACTGGTTTAACAATTTTCTTTTACTTTGTTTTAAACATTCTAAAAACAGAACAAACGTACTCTGTGTTCATCACATTAAAGATTAGTAGTATAACTAACACACTAACTTGACTGTTGTTGCTGATCACCAATCACCACTTTTAGATTCTTTTAAATATTTTGCAATGTCTTGTTGTGCAGGGTAAATGGAGAAAGTGACAAAGGCAAGAAGGATAGGGATGGGACAAAGGGAGTAAGGTTATCAGGAAATGGAGGGTAATGAGTACCATTGCCCATAGTCTGAGGCAACAAGCTCCCTGAACTGGTGGCCTTGATGGAAGAGGATGCCTGGATATCATTGATCACAGAAACATGGTACACAGAGAACCATGACTGGGATGTTAACATACCAGGGTACATAACCTAGGAGATATAGGCAGGGAGAAGAGGAGGAGTAGCTCTCTATGTAAAGGGAGGGATAAAAGCAACTGAACAAAAGAGTAAACAGGGTGGAGAGGAGGCACTGTGGTTCACCATAGAGACTGGAAAGGGCACCACAATCTGCACAGGGTTGTGTACAGACCCCCATGTCAGGGAGGAATGGACAAGGATATGATAGAAGGCATTCTTAGAATGGCAGAGAAAGGGGAGATACTGTTGATGGGAGACCTGAATATGCCAGATGTTAACTGGAGCACATTTGCTGCAGTCCATCCAAGAGCAGGGCCATTCGTGATGCCCTACAGGTGGAAGGCCTCTGACAGCTAGTTTTGGAACCCACTCATGAGGGAGCAATCTTAGACCTTGTACTCTCAAATGGGGGCAGTGAGAGAATCTCAGATCTAGAAGTGGGTTGCCATCTGGGGACACGTGACCATCAAACAGTGTGGTTCATGTTAAACTCAGCTACAGAGTCAAGCAATACAAAAGTAAGGGTACTGGACTTTAGGAGGGCTGACTTTGGCAAGATGGGAGAGTGCCTCAGAAAAGCACTAGCAAGCAGGTTAGAAGGAGGTGTGGAGCAACAATGGGGAATCATCAAAACTGCCATCACAGAGGCAACAAGCCTTTGTGTGAAGCAAATAAACAAATCAAAATGAAAGAAAAAGCCACTTTGGTTCTCAAAAGAGGTGGCTGTGAAAGTCAGGAAGGAAAATGAAACACAGAAGGAGCAGGACAGAGATCTGTACCAGTTAAGGCAGAAGGAAGCAGGGAGGGAAGTCAGAATAGCAAAGGCCCAAACTGAGGAAAAGATAGCCAACTCAGTTAAGAAGGGGGATAAAACCTTTTATAGGTACCTCAGCAGTGTAGAAAGACAAAGGGAGGGATAGTGAGGCTGAATAGAATGAGCAGTGGGTGGGCAGAGGGACAGTGAAAAAGCAGGGATACTGAACGATTATTTCTGCTCAGTATTCACAAAGAGAGGAGAGTGCCTAATCCAATTAAGAAGCACTCTTAATAGGAGGTCAATCCCAGTCCTTTCACAGAAGAAAGGGTTCTGCAAGAACTCCTAAAACTGAAAGCGGACAAAGAGAGAGTAGCATCTTTCAAAAAAGGGTGTGCAAGAACAAGGGGCACAATTTGAAGATGGGGCAGCTCAGAGGTAATTTAAGGAAGTATTTTTTCACAGAGAGGGTTGTGGATGCATGGAACAGCCTTCCGGAGGAGGTTGTGGAGTCAAAAACAGTGGGGGAATTCAAGCATGCATGGGACAGTCATAAGGCCATGCATGCCATTCTAGGGGGTGGGGGTAGGAAGAAGTAGGCTGCTGGTTAACTAGGATCTGCAGCTTATCCAGTAGGTAAGGAAATGGGCAGACTGGTGGGGCCAAGCGGTCCTTATCTGCCGTCAAATTCTATGTTTCTATGTTTCTATGCAATGGGTCCTGATGGAATTCACCCTAGAATTCTAAAAGAATTAAGGGAGGAAGTAGTGAAACCACTGGCTACTCTTTTTAATAAATCATTGGAGGATGGTGTGGTACCCAAAGACTGGAAGAAGGCGGATGTGATTCCCCTTCACAAAAGTGGGACCAAGACAGAGGCAGGAAACTACAGACCTGTTAGTCTGACCTCTGTGGTAGGGAAAGGGATGTAGTCACTTCTGAAGGAAAGAATAGTTGAGTACCTAGAAGCCAGTGGAGCACAGGACCCAAGGCAGCATGGGTTCACAGCAGGAAGGTCATGTCAGATAAATAATAGATTTCTTTGACTGGGTGACCAAAGTAGTAGAACAAGGAGGGGCTGTGGACATAGCCTACCTAGACTTTAGCAAAGCATTTGACACAGTCCCACACAAAAGATTAATAGTCAAATTAACCAGCCTAGGAGTGGGTCCCAGGGTGGAAGCCTGGGTAAATCATTGGCTGGACAACAGGACACAGAAGGTAATTGTAAATGGAGTCCACTCTGAAGAATGAGGGCTACTAGTGGGGTACTGCAGGGTTCAGTATTGGGTCCAGTCCTTTTTAATGTCTTCATCAGTGACATTGCAGAGGGACTGGAAGGAAAAGTATGCCTTTTTGCAGAGGACACAAAGATCTGCAACAGGGTCGATACACAAGGAGGCGTGAGAAGGATGAAAAGGGACTTGGCAAGGTTGGAGGAATGGTAAGAAATATGGCAGTTAGGATTCAATGCAAAGAAGTGTAAAATAATGCACCTGGGAAACAAGAACTCAAGGGAAGAATACACAATGGGTGGGGAGGTAGTAACAACAACAAAAAAGGAAAGAGACCTGGAGGTAATCATATCAGATGACCTTAAGGTTACCAAGCAATGTGAGAAGGCAGTAGGGAGGGCTGGGGCTATACTGGGATGTATATGGAGAGGCATCATCTGCAGAAAACAGGAAGTTGTTATCCCTCTGTACAGACAGTTGGTGAGAGCCCATTTGAAGTACTGTGTCCAGTTCTGGAGACCCCATCTCCGCAAGGACATAGACAGGATAGAGATAGTCCAGAGGAGGGCAACTAAAATGGTGCAGGGTCTGCAATAGAAGCTGTATGAGGAGAGACTAAAGGAGCTTAATATGTATACTCTTGAGGAAAGATGGGAGGGGGAACATGATAGAAACTTTTAAGTACCTCAGTGGAATCAACAAAGTCCAAGAGGGTAGCATCTTTCAGAAAAAGAGACTTGCAAGAACAAGGGGACACAATTTAAAGATAGAAGGAGGGTGGTTCAGGGGCAATATGAGGAAGTATTATTTCACAGAGAGGGTAGTGGATGCATGGAACAGCCTTCCTGAGGAGGTTCTGGGGTCTAAAACTGTGGGAGAATTGAAGAATGCATGGGACAGACATAAGGCAATTCTTGTGGGGGGTAGGAAGAAATAGGCTGTTGGTTAACTAGGATCTGTGGCTTATCCTGTAGGTAGGGAAATGGGCAGATGAGATGGGCCAAGTGGTCCTTATCTGCCATCAAAGTCTATGTTTCTATGTTTCTATGCTGCCGGTATTGCCCCAGCTGATTACTATGAACCCATTTAGGTACCACTTCTCCAGTGTATTTCTATTAGGGTTCAATTTGGTATACTACAGGTGATACTTTGTGATCAAAAATGGCCTTTGGCAGCTTGGAAGGAACTTTTGACCTTGGTTTTACTCTACTGTTCTTAAAGTAAACACCTTCTCTCCATTATGATACTCTTTTAGATTAGTTTTTTGGTCATAATAAGACTTAGAAGCCTCAACACTTTTCTCTAAGTTCTTTTGAGCAAATGCAAAGGTTTCTTGCAAGTGTTGCTTTAAATGAATTACATATCTATGCACTCCGGTAGTACGTGCTGAATTCACATTTCCCGTTGTATACAGGAAATGTACGGGCATCACCATTCATCTTCCTGACATCATTTCAAAAGGAGATACACCTGTAGACTTACTAGGTATAGCATGTATGGCCATCAATACTAATGGCAATTTTACATCCCAATCTTTCCCTGAAGCACTAAGATATTTCATCAGTATATACAGTGCTGCTCATCTAAAAGTTTACCAGTACCCTGGTATACCTCGGCAGGTGCAATAATACTGAGCGGTAGGTCCTGACACATCATTAATGCAGTACTCAGTACTGCTGGTGGTGCAGTAGATGATTAATTCATGTAATCCCCATAGTTCTCTGCTTAAAGTGCCAGGTGGTGCTGTTTGCAGTTAAATTTACCTGCCGTAGTTTCCATATTCCAGTAGGTGTCCCCACAGTCCACAGTGCAGTTTGAGTATACAATAAGAAAAAAAATACATGTGTGTGGAAGGTGATCTGAGGGTGAACCCCCCCCCCCGAATCCTTCAGTGTTTTTTGTTTATGTCTTTTGAATGTCTGACAGTCTTTTTTCTATCGCAAAATGAAGAGACAAAATTTACCTGCAGTCAGATTGTCTCAATGTTAAAAATAAGAGCTTTGCTTGCACTGTATATTCTGTGCTGGTTCTGATTATATTGAAAACTTAATAAAATATCACATGTTAAAAAGAGAAATAAGAGCTTTGTATTGTAACTATCATGTTGATCACTCTGCCTAGTCAAAGTCTTTTTTTTCTCACTTTCCCTTTTACCGGCAATACTCAGGTTACCCCTCATTTCCCTGCAGGTTTCTCATGGCACCCCCACCTGCAAATCACTGTCCCTCTTATTAAATAATAAATTTCTCCTTAATTTCCCAGGTGCCTAGTGGCACCCCCCACCTGTCGATTGCTGTCCCTCTTATGAAATAATAAATTACCCTTAATTTCCCTGGTGTCTAGTGGCACCCCCCACCCAACGATCACTATCCCCCTTATTAAATAGTAAATTATCCCTCATTTCCCTGCAGATTTCTAGTTGCACTCCCTCTCACGAATCACCATCCCCTTCACTAAATAATTAAAGCCCCCTTCATTTCCCTGATAAATATATTCCCTCATTTCCCTACAGTTTTCCATCATGCCCACCAATCACCATCACCTTTATTGAATAATAAATCATCATTAATTTCCCTGGTGTCCAGTGGCACCCCACATCTGCAGATCACCATTCTCTTTAATAATTAATGAATTGCTCCTCATTTCCCTGTAGGTTTCTAGTGCACCCCTCTTTTCGTCACATACTCTGTAAAAATAGTAATTGGTGGGTGCAAAATAAATGGTAATTGGTATTATATTATTATTACTGCTAACACTGACACTTGATTATTATTGTTACAACCCCCACCAGCCCATCTGTGTCCCCATTTTTCTATCCTCTCTGATCTTTTTAACCTGTCCTCAGTGTCCCAGCATGAATGCATGCCATGCATACTGTAGTCTCAAAGCATAACATTTGACATTTGAACAGGATTGCTTGATTCTCTCAGTCTGCCCAGATGTAGCTGCACACTATTCTACTGTACTGTCTTCACAGCACAAAAGAGCCACACCACAGCCTGAGTTGTGGACTTCATTCATGCGGTCTAATTTCTTCTCCTCTCATCCATTCTGTGTGAGGGATATCCCATGAGGTAGTTGAGTAGTGCTCACTGGGTTCCAGATTTAGTGACAGCACTGTTAAGTAGACAGGCTGATGGAATGGAAGAATACTAATTTTAAAATAAATAAAAAAAAATTTCACCCAGGATATTCAAGATGGGATGCAGTATCTCCTCTCCTATGGGATCTTACCTGATAGGAAAGTGTTATGGGGCACAGCACATTGAAAAGGTAACCGAGAATGGCAGCAACACTTAATTTTCATTTGTATTTATGGACTTGTTCATGACACTGTTTAAAAACAAAACAAAATAAAAAATAAAGAATATGATGGTTACCATTATGTGCCATCATGAAATTGGCTCCTTTGCACTATTTATTTATTAGATTTGTGCCTCACTACCCAATACTTCATAAAAATAGTAATTAGTGTATGCATAATAAAGCAGAATTTGTGATTCCAGACTGCATATTTTTGAATACAATAAATTGATCTTATGTTACTTACATGACTGAAATGTTTGAATTATATTATTATTACTTTCAATACTGACACTTGATTATTAATGTTACAACCCCCACCAGCACATCCCTTTCCCAATTTTGTTATCCTCTCTGATGTTTAGTTGGATTACAACCAGGCAATCACAGTTCAACTTATTTGTATTTTTTCCCTTGCTATCTAGTCTGTATAAACACCCCCCACCACCATCACCACTAAACAATTTGATCACTGTTACTCTTGATGTTAGGTTGCTCTGCTGTGTTTGTTGGCACCAAACACTCTCCGATCCTCATATCAATTGTTGTTTGGTTGCACCATGGAGACTAGTGGCACCTCCCACTGATCTGATGAATGCAGTAGAGGGTGACAGAGTGATAGGGAGCAGTACAGCATTTGAAAGAGATGACAAGCTTGTGACTGAATGCAAATAAGATAGTATATTTACAGCAACTTTTACATAATGTAAGTATCTATGACCAAATGATGCTAAAGGAATCAGTATGGAAAAACATTAGTAAAGCTGGTAACATATGGAAAAGTGTGTCTGGGGTTGTAGGTTAAACAAGAGCACCTGTAACAGAAATGAAATGAAAACATTTCCACAGACTGACTGAATACATGCAATCAGGTAAACTATAAAGGTCCAATGTCTCCTTTTTTAACTTTACTTTTGGCAAGAACATGAGTATGTAAACTGGTTCTCCTAATCCTTTATCTTTGAGTGTAGTGAGAATGAAAATAGTTAATAAAAAGATTAGGTTCTAAAATGTGCACATAGTTGTCTGATTAAATTATGAAATATGTACACTCATTTAGATAGATATCGTGAGGTGCCAAGTTTGATCAATGTTTTGCTATGGCATACATGGTATTAAAGTTTTTATTTATGAACCATAGACCATACCTAAATGGCTGGCTTAGAAGGTGGTGCTTGAGGGAGGGGTATACTTTAATAGAGCATTGGAAAACCTTTATAGATTATGGACTTTCTAGTAATGAAGGTCCACATATAAATAGACAGGGATCCAGAATTTTAGCACAGGACATTCCCAAGGCAGTACTAGTAAAATCGCCACATTTAAACTAGAAACTGGGGGTCAGGGTGTGATGTTGTGCATAGGCTAAATCATTCACATAACAAAATAGGAAATCATAAAGATCTAAGTTGGAAATGTCCAAATATAAATGCAAGAAGCATTGTACAAAAGTTTGATGAATTGACATACAAAATTATAAAACACAAAATACAGATATGTGCCATAATGGAAACATGGTGGGATACAGATGACCAATGGGACCATCAGATTCCAGGGTATCAACAGTACTGCACCGACAGACCAGGGAAAAATGGTGGTGGGGTTGCCATCTATATTACAAATGATATTACAATGGAGGAACTAGAAGTACAGACACTTGAAGGCACTGACCAACTATGGATAAGGGGTTTACCCTGCTGATAAAGCCCGCATCACTATAGGTGTGATATATAGACCCCCTGCCATTCCATCAAATATTGATTCCCAGTTAATAGATAGATTAGAAAAAATGAAAGTACCTGGAAACGTGACTATATTGGGAGATTTAAATTTACCAGGTATAGACTGTGAACATCATACAGCTGGGACCATCATGGAAACTGGATACCTTGATGCCTTTAGCCTTATGGGATTGGAGCAATATGTATCACAACCTACTAGAAATTCTAATATATTGGATCTAGTATTAAGTAATATGGGGGAGTATATTCAGCAATGTAAAGTAACTCCACTGTTGGGTTCCAGTGATCATGATATGGTCGAATTCACCATTGAGGGACAGGCAAATAGAATTCTTGGAGAAACCTTAACTAGGAATTACAATATAGCTGATTGTAATAAAATAAGAGGAAGATTTCAGCAACTGGGATTGGAAGACTAACCTACAAAAGAAACCCATCTCATTAATGTGGGACATTCTTATTAAAAAGCTCAAACAAATTGTAGATACACGTGTTCCAATAAATAAGAAATACAATAGATTGGGGAGAATATCTGTCTGGATGACAAGGGGAAATTAAGAACTTGATTAATAAAAAAAAATAGGGCCTATGCTGTAGCCAAAATACATGGTCAGGAGATAAATTGGAAAAAATATAAATACCTGCTAAAAAGGACAAAGAAATGTATTTTAAGAGCAAGGAGAAATTACGAACAGAAACTGGCTAGTAAAGTTAAGGATAATTACAAATCCTTTTATAGCTATATTGACTGTAAAAAGGGAGGATTAAAAGGGATAGGTCCACTCAAACAGGTAGATGGCAACCTGATTCGGGATAATGTACTCATGGCTAAGGAGTTTAATAGGTATTTCTCCTCAGTATATAACCCTAGTATCAGGGTTACCAAGCAACATCTGAATTCAGAAGGTCAGCTCATATTAGACAACAAAGATGTTGAATACAAACTACTTAGTTTAAACCCAAAAAAATCTAAGTGCCCAGATGAGATTCATCCTAGACTGATTAAAGAACTGACTGAATTACTGGTTGAACCATTAACCGGTGTATTCCAGACCTTCCTAGAACAGGGAGAAGTGGCTAATGCATGGAGGGAGGCAAATATTACCCCTACTTTTAAAAAAGATTCAAGATCTGAGGTAGGTAACTATCGTCCAATAAACCTAACCTCAATATTAGGAAAGGTGATGGGAGAGATAATAAAAGAACACACAGGACACAGGGGAGACATCGATATATCACAGCACGGTTTCAGACAAGGTAGATCTTGCCAGACTAATCTTCTGGAATTTTATGAGAATGTCAGCAGAGCCCTGGATTAGGGACACCCAGTGGATGTCATATTTCTGGATTTCTCCAAGGGATTTGATAAAGTGCCCCATGGAGAACTGGTGGACTCCTTAATAGAGCCTGGTATCCATGGTAAAATAACTACATGGATCAGTTCTTGGCTTTCAAATAGAAGGCAGAAAGTAACAATAAGGGGAAGTAACTCAGTGTGGGTGGATGTGACGAGCGGTGTCCCACAGGGATCTGTCCTGGGGCCATGTATTTTAAATATATATATATATATATATATATATATATATATATATATATATATATATAGGGTATATGACATGGCCTGACTGAAGATATCATATTTATCTTCACGAGAGGCCAGTGATATCATGAAATCTCACGAGTGGCGAAGCCACAAGTGAGACATCGTGATATCACTGGCCTCGAGTGAAATAAGTATGATATCCAGTCAAGCCATGTCATGTTCTGTTTATACAACATATGTTTGCCCCCCCAACACAATGCTCTACATGCCCCTTTCAATTCAATGGGACACATACAGGTGATGGTCCTTGCAATATAACCCCTTCCCTAAACCCTCCCAAAACAACATATGTCATATGTTGTTTAAAAAAATATCTGGCTGATCCTGCTTTTTATTTAAAAACAGATACTGCAATATACCCCCCCCCAAGGCAGCCCTCCATGCCACCCACCACCATAACACAACAGATTACATAGGTTATTGAAATAACTGGTTGATCCTGTCATTTTAAATTATTAAAAAATTATCTGGTTGATCCTGTCATTTTTGAATAAATGTTTTTTTTAATACTTATCTGATTTATCCTGCCACTTTGAACATTTTCACTTTCCCCTTAAATGCAGCGTGTCGGAGCACTATTCACACTTGTGGATGGCATAGTTCCAAACATTTTTGAGGAGGCACCCTGAATTATAAAAGACAGAAAATGCTGTACTTTATGCACAGCTTACTGTTATTTTTCCAAAGAAGCTGCTGAGTACATACACACACAGCGAGTGAGCGGCTTCTGAACTGCTGAGAGAAATGCGAGTGTGTGTTGCTATAGCAATGCACACTCGCATTTCTCTTGGCAGTTCAGAAGCCGCTGACTCACTCGCTGTGGTCTGTGTGTACTCAGCAGCTTCTTTTGGAAGAAATTACAGTAAGCTGTGCATAAAGTACAGCGTTTTCTGTCTTTTATAATTCAGGGTGCCTCCTCAAAAATGTTTGGAACTATACCATCCACGAGTGTGAATAGCGCTCTGACATGCTGCATTTAAGGGGAAAGTGAAAGTGTTAAAAGTGGCAGGATCAACCAGATAAGTATTAAAATAAATATTTATTCAAAAATGATGGCAGGATCTACCAGATAATTTAACAGATAAGTCAGAGCTGCATTGGGGGGAGAAGGAGGAGGGGCAAGGGGTAGAGAAAGTCACACAATGGGTTTGTGGATAGCAGGGAAAGTGAAAGTGCTGGAATTATGATGATGTATAGGAGTTTTGCAAGATACACGATGACGTATAGGAACATGAAGATATCAAGTATATCTTCAGTGGGCTACTTGAGATATCACTTTTTATACTGGCTTTTATCCCTAAACATATGTTGTATATATATATATATATATATATATATATATATACATACACAAACTCTATGACAACTGGAGGGGTTACCTGGGAAGCAAAGTTCGCCAATGACACAAGGATTATCTGTATTGTTAAAAACAGTCTGGACATTGATAAAATTCAGGATTCATTAAATAAACTACAAAATTGGGCACACATCTCAAGATTAACCTTCAGTATAGACAAATGCACAGTAATGCTTTTGGCAGAAATAATCTAAGGGCCACATATAGGTTAAATAGACAAACCCTAAGAGAGGTCAATGATGAAAGAGACTTAGGAGTTAGGATCAAAAATTACCTGAAATTTAACCAACATTGTAGTCAAATTGAGAAGAAGGCAGGTAACATCCTGAGCTGCATAAGTAGACATATTGGGTCCAAGAGGAGCGAGGTTATTTGCCACTCTATAGCTCACTGGTGCTGCCCCACCTGGAGTACTCTTCCCAGTTCTGGTCTCCAGGCTACAAAAAGCAGATTACAGCCTTAGAGACGGTCCAGAAAAGAGCTACACGTATGGTTGAGGGAACTCAAGGTGCGACTACCAAACTCGTTTAAACAAATATGGATTACACACTCTGAGTACAGGAGACTGCACAGAAACATGTGTTTGGTTTATAAAGCTCTTACAGATACTAGGTTAAGGAATTTTATTTATTCATTTATTTTTTATTTAGTTTTGTTGACCAGGTAATGCACTACACAAATCTTGCCTATTTTCAGGCACGACCCGGGGGAGGGGGATACAGATGAATGCCAAATGACCTTCAACCAGATGAAACTGTTAGTGGTATTTTTAGTGAATGAGGGAAATTTGGCCAGGACGTTGGGTAAATTCCCCAACTCCTGCTTCCTGTGAGCAGGGGGAACCTTTTTCATGTGGGACCAAGATGGCTGCCATCCCAGACCCTGGAGGAGGTGGAGGTGACTGCATTGCTGTCAGTAGAGGGAAACCTATGGCAGAGGAAATGGCCAGTCCAGATCTGCAGTTGGAGAGAATGGAGGTGCAAGCTCTACAGGGGTATGAATTATCTCAATTAGTGCAAAGTATGGAAATGAAGCATTTGGTTGAAACCTTGTTACATTCAGAAAAAGAAGGAAATACTGCTACAGAATTTTTTTTTTTAACAGAGGATCTTACAGCTAACCCAACAAATGAGGTAAAGGCCATGAGTTCTAAGGATACAGTTTAAAATGCTGAACAGACTTTACGTTTATTTCTACAAAAGGAGGAATTGAGGCATGCTCAGGAAAAAGCCAAGTTGCAAGCTAAACTTAAGGAAGTAACACGTTTGGCTTTAAGCACAAATACAAAGGAGAAGCCGGTCAGGGAACCCTCTAATGCAGCAAACTCAAAGGCCCAGCTGGAGCAGGGTGAGTCAGTCACAGTTGTTAATCATTCCTCTACTGTCTTTGAAAAAGTAGAAGGGGAGAATCAGCCAGCTGGCAGTTTAAACATAGCAGTCTCAAATGTGTGCCTACAGCTGAGCCCCCTTAGTTGAACGAACTGGGATTAGTAAGGTTGCCGAGATGCCTATCACTCAGAATAACATTAAAACTGTTGATACCACCCATAAGTCAGGGCATTTAGTGCTGTCAAAAACCTCGGGGTTTGTGGCCTTACCTGACGGTCAACTGGCTGTCAGATTTCAGACAAACAACTTGGAAACACACACTACGGCAATGCATTTTTCTTTTACAAACTTAAACAAGTTCAGCCAAAAAGAAATGCAGAAAGATAAAAGGCTAGCACAAACCTTAGCACACAGACATTTAAATATGAAACCTTTACAAACTGTTTCAGTACCAACTCCCAAGACTGCTGAATTGCAAGATACAACCTGGACTCCAGGTGGAGCACTGTCCCGTCAGGTTGGAAACAAAACCCTGCAGGGATTTGGGTACCAGATTTGGAGTGGAGCGATAATTTATCATTCACTCCTTTTCATCGATTTGGACTCCAGGACATGGTTTAGAACTAGCAAGTTACTCTTAAAAACCTAGAGCGCCAGATTCAAAACAAACAGATGTTGTTGAGGGGGCCATTAAAGTACATTCTCCAACAGGGGGAACTGACACTGCTAGACAGGTTGAAGAAATCCTGATAACTAGTGCGGATCCTGAGATTGAGCACAATTTGGATGAATCTGCTGATAAAACAACCTCTGCTTTCAGAACTGTTTGCAAATATAAAAAAAGAAGCAGCTCCTAGGAGGAACGCAGTGAGAATTCAGTATAAAGGGGGCATGGAGGACAGACCAGACAGGCATTTTGTAGGAAAAAAAATATTGAAAGATTCTTTAAGGTTCCCCCAGAGAGGTGTTTGCCTTCATAAACATCTCAGGGAGGACAATTTGACATAAGTTTTCAATCTGCTCACTTTTTAGATCTCTTTTGGGAAAGGTATGCCCAGGTAAAATACTCCCCTATCTGGTCTCCTTTCGTGGTTATCCCACTTTCTAAACCGTTGGTCAAATTCATTATGGTAATGTTTTGCAACGAGGGTGTGCACGTAGCAGATATAACATCCTGGTTATCCCAGCGTTGTGAAATATTAAGTGATCCTGAGGCTATTTTGGATACTGAACTCTTTTGGACCGGGGGATGGCGATATAAGGTTAAACTGCAAAATACAGATTCAGGTATAGTCCATATTCCTAACTCATTTATGTTAGGTAGAGACAGGGGGGTGTGCTTTTATGCCGGGCAACCCAGAGCCTGCTACAAATGTGATTCCATACTCATATATCAAGCACATGTGATAAACCAATATGTGGGAATTGGGGAGGTGGGACACATTTCCTTCAATGCACATCACACACTAAATGTGATTTGTGTGACGATGTAGGACATGCATTTAAGGATTGTCCCTGGGCTGCTAAAAATGCAGCTTGCAATGTCAGTCCTGATCTCCTAATTCAACAAGATATAGCTGAGGTACCTGTACAACCGCTACAAAAAATCGGAGAAAGAGCCTTGTTCTGAAAGAAGTTTGGGCCAGGTTGCAATTCAAGCTTTAACCATACAGACTACCATCCCTATCCCTCCCCATCTCTCATAAGTTGGAACAACAGGGTTTCAGTGGGAATGCTTGATTCCAGTGTGTTATAGTGAACCAGCTCAGGATAATGTTCTTGAAGCTTTATCCCCACCTCAGAGCTTAGATCTTCAAGAAATCAAAGGCCACTTTGTATTTCCCCGTCCACTACTCTTCCTTTGGATGTTGTGTCATCCAAAATTCTTCAGAGGATGTACAGTCAAAACCCTTTTGCAGTGCTAGCACCAGAATGGGGGGCTCAGATATGGACCAAGATGAAGGGACAGTAACACTAGGGACCAAGACATGGAGATTCTAAAAGGGTTTGCAGGGTACAAAGGGAAAAAAAGAAGGAAAAAAGGTTGATTACCAAGAAGGTCTAAAAACATTTTCATCTGCTGATGCTTAAAATCAGATCAATAAATGTACATAGTTTGTTAAACTCAGGGAAAAGACAGATTGTGTTTGATTACTTGCATATGCTTAATTTGGAAATCTGTTTTTTACAAGAAACTTGGGTTTTTTTCTATTCATAATATACAAAACTATCAGAATGAATGGTTTTGGGGACCATCTTATTGGTCTTTCAGACTGGATACTGCAGATGGGGTGGGGATTGTATTTAACTCTTTTTCTTTTCATCTTCTAAAATTGGTGGATACCCTTCCAGGAAGAGCCTTGCTATTGGATGGGACACAGAAAAATTAGCATTATAGGTTAATTAATATTTACAGCCCACAGACTAAAGCAGGAGGTAACACTGCTGGCGGCAGTCAAACCTTACCTAATGACCACTCAGAATATAATTTTTTGTGGCAATTTTAATTGTGAAATTCCATCTAATGTTAAAACTAGAAAGCCTATGGCTAAAATATATTGCGATTCCAATGCTCTAATAGATTTAATATCCTCAGCTAACTTGATTGATTGCAGTAAATTCAAGGAATGGGGTCCAAACTTTATGTTTAGGAAGGGGAATTTAAAGTCCACTATAGACTATGTACTGGTGTCTAAGGCTTTATCTAGAATTAAAATGGTAAATTGTCCAGTTGAATTTTCAGATCATTCTTTATTAATAGTACAGATATACGATATCCCTGAATGTACATTTTCTGTTACCAGATGGAAACTGAATATTAAAGCCCTGTATGACCTAGGGGTCCAACAAGGAATAAGAGCCATTATTAAGGCAAGATGTTCTGTTTGTTTTTTATATACGGATTTAGGCCAATGGTGGCTGGACTCAAAAAGAGATTTCCAAGACTGGTTAAAAAAATATGGGAAACATAAGGTGAATGAGGATTTTTTAAAGTATCTCTCCCTGCGACAACAATTATATAAACTGTACACTTGGGCTAATACTTCAAAAATCAATTATTCTGAACAAATCAAGAAAATTAAATCGGAAATGTTAGTCTATCAATATGATAGCGCTAAAACCATGAAAGTATTATTTCAGAATGGGATAAAAAAAAAACAGCAGGCGATCCTTTTCAGGCATGTAAAACTTTGAGACAAAATACAGAAATGACAGCTCTGTTTGATTCTTAGGGGGTGTTGCAAAGTTCAGTTTATGACCTTTTTTCTATCATAAAAGATTATTGGGTAACATTATTACCAGATAGTTATCCCACAGTTCAGAATATTGGGGCTTACCTAAATCATATTCAAATTCCTCCTATACCTTCTGAGCTCCTACACAATGTCACGAGTATCGATTCTTCAGAAATAAAAATAGCAATTCAGAAAATGACATCAGGGAAATCCCCAGGGCTGGATGGTTTGCCCATTGAATTTTATAAAACATTCAAAGTGGAATTATATGATTGTTTAGCAGTAGTTTTTGGCTATTTTTCAAAATGAAAGAATCCCCAGCTTTTTAGATGGTATTCTAATGTATCTTTATAAATCAGGTGACAGACAGCACATTTCTAATTGGAGGCCTATTACCATACTTAATTCGGATTATAAAATTTTTACGCACATTTTAAACAATAGGTTGAAGCTTTTGCTAATCAGGTTATATCTCAGCTCAATATTGTAGTTTACCCTCGTGGAAAATACAATCAGCCCTAATGATAGTGAGAGATGTTATTGAACATCTTTCTCTTTCAGGTAAATTGGCACTTTAATAACCATAGACCAAGAAAAGACATTTGATCAGGTTTCCCATATATATTTGTTTTCAGTTCTGAAATAGTATGGAATTCCAGAGTACTTAATCTAATTAATTAAAATAATTTATAGATCTACAATAGTTTACCCAATTATATGAAATCAAATTATTTATAATTTTAAAACCCAACTTAGGGTGTGTCAGGGCTGTCCCCTGAGTCCTCTTCTTTATGTCTTCTCTTTGGATCCTTTTTTAAGATTTATAACAGATAAACCTAAATGGAAAGGTATTCAGGGACTAGGCTTGCAACCAGCTATAAATGCTCAAGCTTTTGCTGATGATCTCTGCCTGTTTTTCAGACATTTCACAATTTGGAAATTTTCAAACATTATGTTGGATTTTACTAAAGTATCCAACTCTAAAATGAATGTAGCAAAAGTCAAGGTTTATATATTGGGGTAGGATTCCCAGAGGCTCAAATAGTACAGGGTTTACGTATATCCTCTGAACCATTGAAAATTGGGTATTACTTTTGGACCCCAGAATATGGCCTTATTTAATTGGGAAAAATCATTATTAAAAGTTGAAACCAAAGTATCCCACTGGAAATCATGGAGTATTTCACTTCATGTAGCTATGTTGTATCCCCCACCAAAACAGTTAGAGGTAAGATTAAATGGTGTTTTCTTTCAAATGCTTTGGGGGAAACCATTTAAACCCTATTAGGAGGTGTTTTACTTGTCTCCCTAAAAAAGGGGGGGGGTTAGGTATGTTAGATCCTGTTGTTTTTTTTCACACCCTTTTCTTATTGCAAACGGTTAAATGTGGTTTAGGATCATCATCATCACCACAAAGGTCATGGTGTAGATTAATGGTAAAGATCCCTTACCAGTAAGAGCACATCTTCAAGCAGACTTCAACTGCTTGCAGGAGTGTTTACTACAGAACAGGCTCCTAATGAATGCTAAGAAAACTGTAACTATGCTTTTTGGCCCCCTGTCAAGAATCAGATCTCTTACTCCAGACTTATTGATACATTCTCTAGATGACTCCCTCTTGAATTCGTTACCTCCTTCAGGTATCTAGGAGTCACTCTCGACCCATCTCTTGACTTTAACCTCCACATTACAGCTACATGTAAGACAGTTTACTCAAAACTTGGTCTTGCCTTTAAAATTAGGTCCTCCCTCAATGATGCTGCCTAGCTATTGCACAAGGATTTCTCCTCCCTGCTCTAACATATTGCTCTCAGGTTTACCTTAAAGCTAGCTAGGAGCACTCCAGAAATGGAGCACCTGCTATAACAGTATATGCAGATTTGCTCTCTCCGCTCACAGACTTACCCATCATTGCCTGCTCTACTCAAAACTAAATTGGCTCTCCCCAGACTTGCTCAGACACTATTCTGCAGGCTGTACAACTGATAATATGATCAGAACGGGGTCCCCTAAATACCTTGCTGAACTATTAACTCAGCCCTCCCAAGCATACCTCCTCAGGGCATCTGCTCAAACCCAACTTGAAATTCCCAGATATCTCTTACAAAAGAACGATCCTTTGCCAAATCTGCCTCCACTTCTGGAACTCCATTCCCTCCACATCAAACTCTCCAAATCCCACAAGGCCTTTAAACTGAGTCTTCGGGCACACCTATTAGAATCTGACTGCTGCTCTTGTGCTGTAACTTGAGCTTCTCTCCTAGCATTTTCTCCTCCCTATGGCACTTACTGATTTCCTACTGGTCTCCAAAATCTGAAAGTTTTCCACTTCTAGCAGAAATCCTACTGTTATAATGCTACTTCATTTAAATTTTATTTGCAGTTTGTCATTTCAATTTAGTCACTGATGTATCATCAGATGAAAATAATTAATGTAATGTTATCTGTTTCTCTTTGTTATTACTGATAATGACCGTACCTGGCTGTATACTGTTCAAATGTTTGTTCTCACCTCATGCTGCATCATGAAATACTCTTTAAAGTTTACTCTGGTCTCTCCTTTCTGTACTCTCCCGGGTTGTGCCTGAATATAGGCAACATTGTTGTCTAATGTACTTACCCAGTAAACAAAAACCAAATAAATAAATAAATAAATAAGTTTAGGCAGATATTTTAGAGCATGGGGATGGTGGCCCCAAGATTAGGGTCTTTTTACATGTTCCTGATTTTTTAGATCAGCTGTTTCCAAATTATATATTTGGAACCTCACAAAAAAGATTCAGGTTCAATCTGGGAAGCAACTGTATAAAACTGTTTTAGATAAAATCTAACCAATAGAGCCGAGTTTTACATTCTGTACCCTGGACTGTAATAAATATATTTTGGCTTAATTAGTAAACCCCAGAATCCCACCTCAGATGTGGGAACACTTGTGGTTATCAGTTTATGGTAGAACCCAGGTAAGGGGGAATGCTAAGCATAAAGCTGTTGAGGAATGGAATTGTCCCTATCCGGATTGTATAAATGTGGAAGAAACCATGGAGCATCATTTATTTTCTTGTTCCTATTCCACACAATTATGGGGCCTTTTGGCCAAAGTATGGAATATACCTTGGCTTGTTAATTTAAATTATGAGATATGCATTATAGGCAATTATTCCTTTTTGGGCTCCAGCTTCCTCTCAGAAGCTCTTGCTATTTTTTTTGTTGTTTAAAATTTTATCTATGGCAGGCAAGATACAGCTGAGTACTTCGTTAGAATAGGATGTCTTTTGAGATGGTTAGGATCTTTATCTGTGATGCTATGGGTCAAGTATATGTTACTGATACTACACAGACAATGGATAGGCAAGTCCAACGATGGTGGAAAGGTTTTTCATTTTTTATAAAATATAAATAAGGTGTTTAGAATAAATTTGTTTTAAATTATTTATTTTTGGGGGGGTTACTTAGTTTAAATGGGATTTTAGGGTAAAGCAAACACTAATGGTGAAATGTTATAAGGTGTATTATGGAAAGTTTTTTTTTAGTTTTTCAAGGAATTTGTTTCTTATTTTATATACCCTTATCAAGGTATGACTTGTTATATATTTTTTTTCTTTCTGTATTATAATTGTTTAATTATGTTTCCTTGCTCTGTTTCAAAAGTTGTTTATTTGGATGTATTTACGATGTTTTTCTTCTTAATAAAACTACCCCTACACGTTTTGATAAGTGTCATGGGATCTTTAACATCCCCCTGAACTACCACCAATCCAGGCAGATAGGACCTTGGTTTCACGTCTCATCTGAAGTGCAGCATCCCTCTCATGCTGCACTACAGTGTCAGTACTGGGATATTAACCCAAGTGCCAGATGTGGGAACTGAACCCACAGCCCTCTGATCTCCTGGCCTCAGAGGAGAGTGTGCTACTTACTGAGCCACTGACACTGATAAATTAACGGGGCTAAAATTAAAAAGTCAGCCTTATCAAACCAGAGCACATCCATTCCGGCTGCAGATGGATAAGTACAAAACCACTAAAAGAAAACACTAGTTTAGTATTAGGGTTGTGCCAATCTGGAATAAACTGCCTATGGAAGTGGTATCCAATTCTTTGATGCAGGTTTTAAAAAAAAAACTAGATACATCTCTATTAGGAAATTGTAGGTCTTTTAGCTTTGTAACAACTTATGAACTTATGGGAAGGTGTTCATTAATAGTCAATTACCATGTTGTAAGCTTGATGGAAGATGTGAAACAAATTACTGTCATGGTTTTATTTTTTGAATTTGTTCTTAATTCACAGTAAGTAACACAGTAGGTAACATTGTACTTCAAGGGCAGAAAAGTGACTGAAATGTAACAATGGCACCAGTCAGCATGCACATTTGTGGTTTAAAAAGGAATGCACAACTATTAAAAACAAACCAGCACCAATAATAATTTCATACATCCTTAATTCCATATAAAAAAAGGTGAACAAGCTAAATAAAAATGTAAAGCACGTTAAACAACTGCACTGGAATCCCATAGATGGGTGAAATTATGCTTCCTGCAGCTAGGTGCAGGTTTAATGTGATGTATTATGAGTTCCATGGGACTCAACAACCTCTTCCATCCTAAATCAGCACCAATGAAGCTTACAGAAGTAGCTATTAACACTGTCCAGTCTGCGCTCTGATTAAACCCTACTCCCTGCCACCACACGAATAAGCTGATGCCTGGTGCACTCTGCTGTAATTAGGAGTTTTGACAAATTTCACATAGGTATTTTGATATCAATTTGGAACTCAGAATAACAGTTCAGCAGTGATCTGTTTATCAACTTTGTAATACAACACAATTAAAACATTGCTTGATTACTGAGACAGTGAACCACTATTTGTTTCATTATTTCCTGCGAGTAACGCTGATCTAAAGTAAAATATGCATAATAATCTGATGTCTCTTTACTTTTTGTAAATTAAATGTGTTCAGTCCTAATGTTATTACACATAGAACAGTCCTTTTTGTCCTTGTGGGGCTTGAGCTCTGGTTTAATTGTATTGAATAAGAAGTTCAATCATATTTCAGTTCTACTTTATAATGTTTGTCAGACAGTGCCAAAGCCATTAGCATGCTCTGATTGGGTATGGGGGAGGGGGCATTTGGTAGTACACTTCCTGCCTCTTGACAATGGTGATATCTCTCCCTAAGGATACCATCAACCAAGTCAATCTCACAACTGTATAGCCACACTGCACATCCTCATTTAGCCCATCAAGTGTGATTACACTGTGGTCTATTTCCTATCTGTAAATCAATATAACAATTCATATAATTTTAAACTCAGACACTATGCTTCTGCAACCTGCTGCTCATGATCCTTTCATTGCGGTGAAACCCATTTTCCACTAAAAGTTGGCTATTATCACCTGATTGATTTAAGTATGATGTTGCTAAATATAAAAGTCATAGCAGCTGTCATATAGTTCTTATATTTAAATTAGTTTGAGGTGCAGTGATAACCTCTTGCAAAAATTTGTCATGTAATGAAAAATAATTTACAGTGTCCTACAATAGGGGGATTGGGTTAGCCTAGACTGACTTGTGCAACTTGATACCCAGAAGCCTGCTTTGATTTAAAAAACTAGGATTTCAGTCATATTTAAAAAAAAAAATATTGATTCTCATTCAAAAACCATGCTTCTGCATGCTTAGAACATTAATGATGAACTAACTGGAGAGAAAAATAGGCATATGGAACAATTGGAGAAATGTTCCAATGTAAAAGTGGAAAAAGAAATCACAGTTAGTAGTTATTTCTAGATGGACAACAGATTTGGAATAGGTGGAAATGCTAAGAAGCATAATAGTAGTATCCTGGATGTGAGGGGTCAATACTGAAGCATGCAGGCAAATTATTATTTGTTAATAGATAAACAAATGGTAAATTAATACAAAAAGATTACATGTAAATAAATAATAAGTAAATAAATAAAAATAAAAATTATCTTGTGATCAGACCTTTATTCCATATACTGTAAGTGCTGGAGTGTGTGGAAGGGATTGGTGAAACTAGGACTGATGGGGTGATGTGGATAGTTGTGTAAATGTGTATATTCATTGCTGCAAACTACAGGTAAAAAACCCAGCAAATCTGTATAGGATCCAGTTCATACCATTGGTGAATTCAGTAAGAAATGTTAATGGGAATATGAATAAATAGGTGAGAAGAGTATGCATAGGTACCAAAGAAGGCTAAAAAATATATACCTACATAATCTAGCACAGCAATGGTTGCAGTCTAGAAGGAACTGAGTTAAGGGTAGACTAATGTAAAGCAATTACATGTGCACAGGTACTAGGATGGTTTGAGGGGTGTCAAATGCAGAGTTTTGCAGTTGATTTGGCATCGCCAGTGATTTTATTACACAATATATAAAAGCATGTCAGTTTATATCTGACTGCACTCCACTTATGGGTAGAGCAGATCTGCACCTCTAATCTGTTGCTGGGTGTGGGTAGGGGATAAACAGGAGATTAAACACCACACCACTAGCCAACACCATCACCAACAGGTGTTAGACTAATAGAATGGCTTCTAGTTACAATACTGCATTGTGACAAGTCTAGAGTACCACATCAAGGTAGCCAGTCCCACAGAGGTCAATCACACACCACACCAGACATGCCACCACACCAACAGCCAACACCATCACCAACAGGTGTCAGACTAACCAGTGGCTTTTGCTTCAATATTGCATTGTGACAAGCCTCTTTACCACATCAAGGTAACCAGTCTCACAGAGGTCCAGTAACACACCACCACTAGCCAACAACATCACCAACAGGTGTCAGACTAACAGACTGGCTTTTGGTTACACTACTGCATTGTGACAAGGCTATTTACCACATCAAGGTAACCAGACCCACAGAGGTCCTTCCACACTACACCACTAGCCAACACCATTGCTAACAGGTGTCAAACTAACAGACTGACTTTTGGTTACAATATTGCATTTTGATATGATTCTGTACCACATCAAGGTAGCCAGTCCCTCAAAGGTCCAATCACACACCACACCAGACAAGCTACCACACAACTAGCTAACTCCATTACAACAGGTGTCAGACCAACAGACTGACTTTTGGTTACAATATTGCATTGTGACAAACCTCTGCACCGCATTAAGGTAACCAGTCCCACAGAGGTCCAATCACACACCACACCACAAGCCAACACCATCACCAACAGGTGTCAGACTAACAGACTGACTTTTGGTTACAATATTGCATTATGACAAGCCTCTGTACCATATCAAGTTAACCAGTCCTACAGAGGTCCAACTACACACCACACTAGACATACCACCACACCACTAGCCGACACCATCACCAACAGGTGTCAGACTAATAGGCTGGCTTTTCATTACAATATTACATTGTGACAATCCTCTGTACCACACTAAGGTAGCTAGTCCCACAGAGGTCCGGTCACCACCGCATCACTAGCCTGCACCATCACCATCACCAACAGGTGTCAGATTAACAGACTGGCTTTTGAATACAGTATTGCATTGTGACAATGACAAGTCTCTGTACCATCAAGCTTGCCAGTCCCACAGAGGTCCAATCACACACCACACCAGACATGTTACCACACCACTAGCCAACACCATCACCAATTGGTGTCAGAGTAACAGACTGGTTTTGGTTACAATATTGCATTGTGACAAGCCTCTGTACCACATCAAGGTAACCAGTCCCAAAGAGGTCCAATCCCACACCACTTCACTAGCCAACACCATCACCAACAGGTTTCAGACTAACAGACTGGCTTTTGGTTACAGTATTGCATTGTGACAATGAAAAGCCCCTGTACCCCATCAAGGTAGCCAGTCCCTCAGAGGCTCAATCACACAGCCAACACCTTCACCAACAGGTGTCAAACTGACAGACTGGCTTTTGGTTAAAATATTGCATTGTGACAAGCCTCTGTATCATATCAAGGTAGCAAGTTCCACAGACATCCAATCACACACCACACCACAAGCAAACACCATCACCAACAGGTGTCAGACTAACAGACTGACATTTGGTTACAATATTGCTTTGTGCCAAGCCTCTGTACTAAATCAAGGTAGCCAGTCACACAGAGTTCCAATCACACACCACACCAGACATGCCACCACACCACTAGCTAACATCATCACCAACAGGTGTTAGACTAACAGACTGGCTTTTGGTTACAATATTGCATTGTGACAAGCCTCTGTACCACATCAAGGTAGCCAGTCCCACAGAGGTCCAGTCACACTCCACACTAGACATGCTATCACACCACTAGCCACACCATTCACACACCACTAACCATGCCACCATTCACACACTACTAGACATGCCACCACACCATTCACACACCACTAGCCATTCCACACCATTCATACACCACTAGACATGCCACCACACCATTCACACACCATTAGCCATGCCACACCACAATACAACCTACAACAGCTGAACTCCCACTCCAACCAAACATTAGTCATGTACTGCAGCCCAGTAATCACCACAGTAACACATCAGCAACTAACACATACCCACAGTAGATAACAGTAAAAGAGGGGTGGGGTAACCTTGATGGTTCTCTGATTTTGCTTCTGGTACTGTAAACATCACCTAAATTGTTCACACAAAAGAGCCCCATATCTCTGGGCTTGGTTCTGGACCAATTTGAAACTGCTTCACCCCAAAAAGCCTAATGTCAGCCAAACATGGCATGTTCACTTTTCCATTGAAACAGTGAACATGCAATCACACAAACACACAATCACACAAGATGACAAAACAACATACAGCCACTGAGGTCCCTCCAAATAGCAATTAGTCATGTACTACAGCCCAATAATAGCCACAGTAACAAGTCACCAACTAAAACATACCCACAGTAGATTACAGTAAAGAGGGCTGGGGAACCTCAATAGTGCTCTGGTTTTGCTTCCAGCTGTAACAATCACCTAAACCATTTGCACCAGAGAACCCATGCCTCTGGGTCTGGTTCTGGACCAATTTAAACCATTCCACCACAAAAAGCCCCATACCACCCAAACATGGTACATGGTATGTTCACTCTTCCACTGAAAAACACCACACAAGCAGACAAAACAAATCAAAGAGCTGAGCTCCACTTCAACAAAAAGTAGTCATGTATTGCTGCACCCCTGAATAACCACAGTAAACAAGTCACCAACTCAATACATATCCACAGTATGTTACAGCACAGTAAAGAGGGCTGGGGCAAGCTGAAAGTGCTTTAATTTGCTTCTGGTACCATAATCAACTAAGCCATTTGCAAAGAGCCCCATAACTCTGGGTTTGGTTCCTGTGTGTGAAAGCTGCCCATTCTGCATTGCAACATAAGCCCACAATGCTTGTACAGGACATATTTGTTCCCTCTTGTCTTTCCATACAACCTTTGCCTTCCAGATACACCAGATGTTATCTTAGTTCCTGTTCCCCCAATGAAGATCACCAGATGTTACCTTGGCACAGCTCAATTTATGTGTTACATTATGTGTTTGAAAATCTTCTGTCTTTGCATGGATCAATGTTTTTGAGCACCTGATCTTCATCAGTTACAATGTCTTGATGTATGTACAGAAGAGCAAGTCCTGTAAGACGTTCTTCACTCGTGCTGCTTCAGGCACTGACTGATCTTTCTGCACTCATCACACAGACTGGTATGGTGGCTAAGACCGATAAGGTGGCATTTATGTTAGGATACTGATCTGGATTCAGTTGCTACAAGAACTTGAGATTAGTAGGGGTGCCCAACTCCTATGACAGGGCATTTGGATCAGTAAGGGATCTTTTGAAAGACTTATTTGTTGCTGTCTTGAAATTTCCCAAGTCCAGTTTACCCTTTGTAATGAGAGCTTTTTGAGCTCCTATGAGAGAATTTTTGATATGGCTCAACAGAAAACATCTTCCCAAGATGCCAGTTTTGAATTGCTTTCTCCAGATTCTGATGTCATCTTTACTCAAGCCCAGACACAGACTCAAACATTCACTTATACATCAGGACCTAAGTCTACTATTTTTTCTCTGGCTTTTGACATAGATTATGATTTGGTACTAAATACAGCAAAGAAAATTGGTGCCTTACATCATAAAGAGACTATTTGCAATATTTTTCCAGATATTGCTCCATCAACACTGAATAGAAGAAAGCAATGTTTACAGTATAAGGATGAGCTGAAGGGAATTGGTACTACTGTTAAGGTGCTTTACCCAGCTAAGTGCTTTCTTACTAGTGGAGAAGAAACCAATTGTGTTTTATCCTGATCAGCTTAAGACTTATATCATGGGGAAAAAAAACAAAAGGAATGAAGAGCAGCAAGAACTGACCCATGTAAAGGAAGAAATGCCATCATTGGAAAACAGAGATGAGGGATAGATGTAATTGGGATGACATTCTGATAATTGATTTTCTAATATATTCTAACACTAAAAAAATAGTATATTATGATTTGATCACCAGGGTGTAGGAACACAATAATAGTATTCTTTAAGGGTTACAAGTACTATAAGCTTCGACTTACCCACCTCAAGTTTTCAATTTAGTTCTAATTATTGTTCCTATCAGTGTTCTTGGATCATCCCAGCTATAGTGGACTTTAACTTTCAGTTAATGTTGTGTCATTAATACTGATCAAATGTTATGATTAACACTGAATTCATTTTTGCTGATGTCAACAACATAAATTGTCAAATATATAAAAGATCAATAAATAGAAAAAGATCTGGATTCAGTTGTTGTAAGGTTGTCAGATAGAATCTGATCTATCTGCCAATAGTACACCACACCACTTTGCATTCCTTAGTTCCAACTCCGCTTCAAGGTCTTCTAAGCTGCTTAGGTCAGTTTAGTAGGCAGCAAACAAGTCTGCTGTCTGTGCCTCTTGCAGAAACCCAAGTTTTTTTGTTTTGTTTTAATTCAACTTCTTTATTACTTTTATAATAATACAACACAGATATAAACTTTATCAAGGAAGAACCATAGCTGACAAAAAATGTCCCTACAATTCCCCACACCACCACCACCACCCACCCCTGGAGTGTGCCCGCACTATGTATATAATGTATAATTAAAGTAGTAAAAGGTGATTTATTGAGGAGTACCAAGGCCTTCATACATTTAGTGCAAATATAACACATATAATTTGCCCCATTTTTTATCAAAGAGCTTGAGTCTGTTCTTGAAGCTAACAATCAAACACTCTGACCTGAAGGACATAGAAATTTCATTCAGACACTCATTGTATGTCATGGCAAGATGGTCAAACCAGTGTTTAAGCACCGATCTCTTGACAACCATTGAGATTAAGGCCATGTGGAATCTTCTTTCTTTGATCACAATATTGGTATAGCACCCTAGAATACAAATTTCTACTATGAAGAGGCCCTCTAGACCAAGCAGGGGATCCATCTTTCTTGAATTAGGTGCCATAGTGGGGCAACCTTTTCACAATACCAAAATATACAGAAGAATATTCCCTTCTGAGTTTCTGCACCTGGAGCAAGTGTTAGTGGGGAGGCGGCCCATTTTAAATAAAGGAACCGGTGTATAGTACATGTCATTCATCATGTGAAACTGGGTAAGTCTATACCTGTCCTGTGTATTGTAAGTGTAAAGGTCTTTCCAGATTTGTGTCCAATTTAGGGGAACATCCAGCAACAGTGAATTGCAGACCTTAGAGCCTTGTAAAGGTTTGGGGTGGCTCATAGCCAAGAGACAGGAGTACAAGAGTGACACAGCATATAGATTAGAAGTGAGTGTTAGGAACTGATCTAGTATGGGGGTTAATAGGAGGGTCTGGGGACATACCAAAAGACTAGCCCAATAGGTGCCTGAGTTGGAAAATTTTGAAGATCTGTACTTGATTCAGGCCATATTTTGAGAGAATATCCGGGGAAAATAAAAGAGAAACTGGAGAATACATATCAGCTACTGTGGCTTCCTTGAGGGGGTAACCAGTCAGAGGAAAGGGGATTACCCTCAATCTTAATGTTGCAGTTTAGACAATGGATTGGCCAAAGTCTTTCTGAGGAGAGAGTTTGTGAGATGCACAAAACTGAGAGAAAACCTTAAGTGAAGTACCAATCACTGAATCCCTAATCTGGATTGGGAGGGATTTCCATGGGAAAAAAAAAGTTTGGAACAGATAAGTGGTGTGACCTTAGGATCTGATTCTCTAGTTGCAGCCATAGTGGAGTATACTCCCCTTCAGAGTGAGAAAACCATCTACCACATTTAGAAATATGACTTGCCCAGAAATAGGTAAGGAAATTAGGAAGGCGGAGACCTATAAAATCATTTGGAAGACTCAGCTTGAGTAAGGAGCATCTAGGGTGTTTGTGAGCCCAGATAAAACTATATATAAGGGAGTGCAGATGCTGGAAGAAAGATAAAGGAAGCCAGAGGTCCAACATATTCAGGGTATAAAAAAATCTGGGGAGAACATTAATTTTAGTGATGTTTATCCTACCCCAAAGAGATATTGGAAGGGAATCCCACCTCTGATGATATTGTTGGATATTAGCCACCAGATCATCTAAATTTAACTTCTTGGAGAGAGGATCAGAGGTGAGTAGGATACCTAAATATTTAATGGAGTGTGTGTAACCACTTAATACCAAATGGATGAAAGTTGGCTTTGTTAGTATAAAGATTGAGAGGAAAGATCTCAGTTTTATTGACATTCAATTTATAATTGGAGAGACAGCTAAAATGAGAAATGACATTAAGTACCTGTTTGAGGGAAAGTGCAGGGTGTGTTACATGGAGGAGAATGTCATCGGCATACACCAAAATGGTCAGGATGGAGTCCTGTATCAGTATGCCTTGTATCTGGGGTAACATTTTAATCTGCCTCAAGAGGGGTTCCAGATATAAATTGAAGAGAAAGGGCGAGAATGAGCAGCCCTGTCTCGTACCAGTAAAAAGTGAAAAGTGGGAGGAGAAGACCCCGTTACAATAGATCTTGGCAGAGGGGCAGGAGTAAGAGTAAGTATGGTCTGAATCCATTGAATGAAGAGAAGGGGAAAGCCCAACTTCCTTTAGGTCTGCCAGAGGAACTCCCAGTCCACTCTGTCCAAGGCCTTCTCTGCATCTAATGAAATCAATGCCTTGGGGAACTGGGAGAGTTAAGCTATTTGGACAATGTGTTGCAACTTCCTGAGATGATCTGCTGAAGATCTCCCGGGAACAAAGCCCACCTGCTCTGGACTCAACAGGCATGTCCAGACCTTCCTTATGCAGGAGGACAGAATCTTGATTAGAATCTTAATATCATAGTTTAGAAGAGAAATTGGACAGTAACTAGCAGGGTGGGAATGTGGTTTGTCAGGTTTAAGAAGGAGGAAAATAGTAGCCTCTAGTAAGGAGGGGTCAAGGGTATCCACACTCAGTATATGATTATATAATCTGAGTAATGAAGGAGAGAGTTCCTTAGAGAGGTCCTGTAGAAATTAAATGGAATCCATCTGGCCCAGGTGCCTTGTCAAGTGGTAAGTCTTTAATAGCATTGTCCACCTCCTGAGAGAGATGGGAGATGAGTAAGACCTGGTGGCGATCAAGAAGACAAGGAAGATTGAGAGTGTCTAAATAGTTCTGAATTTCCTGATAGGTCAGGGGGGATGATGTTTTCCGTACAGATTATGGTAGAAATTTTCAAATTCCTGGGCAATGTCTCAAGGAGAAGTCTTTATGGAACCGTCCTGGGTGAAAATAGAGGGAATGAGCCAAGAGCCGTCTAGCTTGGGCAATTGGAGAGACAGCAGCCTGTCGGCTTTATCTCCCTGTTCTTCATATTTGGAATGAGTTTTTATAATGGCATATTATGCTTTCTCCCTCAATAAATTGGCATATTTGTTCCTGAAGGAAAGCAGTTGTTCCAGGGAATCAACCGAGGTAGACGAGGAGAGTGCGAGTTCATTCGTCTGGATCTGTGTTAGCAGGGATAAATTTTCAGCCTTTCTTTGCTTCTTCCTTCTCGAGACTAATTTGATAAATTCACCTCTCAGATAACATTTAAATGCACACCATTCGATATCCTCCTTGCCAACCGAGCCTCTATTGATCACAATGAATAACTGTATTAGGGCTTGCACTTTGTAAACTATATGTTTGTCTTTAGAAGCTGAGTATTCATCTTCCGTACCGTGTCTCTCTGGATGTCCAGTTCTGTGGAGATACCTACTCAGGCCACCGAGTGGTCTGATAGGACAATTGGTTCTAGCCCTGCATGGCATAGACCTCTTAGCAGGGAAAGACTGACTAATATGTAATCAAGTCTGGACCAGGACTGGTGGACATTAGAGTAATAAGAGTACAAGTGCTGGGAAGGGTTCAGAATATGCCATGGATGGGTACAGAATATGCCAGGGATCACAAACCTAGTAGGTCATTAAAATCTTGCAGGGCTCTTTGGAATGGGGAAGGAGTTTTTAAGGGCCGATAAGATCTATCCATATCTTGCGTGGGTGTAATATTCCAATCCCCACCAATAATTAGAGGGGTAGGTAATAGAGATGCAAGCTTGTTGACGAGGTTCACAAGAAATAGACAGTCACCTCTCACCGGGCCATATATACACCCCAATACTACCTCAGTGTGGAAGAGGGAACCTTTAATCAGAACAAATCTGCCCCAGGGTCAGTAATGATAGAGGCAGCTTGAAAGGGGATATTACTTAAAACTAAGGCCGCTACCCATCTGCTTGAGGAGGAGTCTCTGGAAGCAAAAACTTGTGAGATCCCTGCCAACAGAGCCAGATGGCCTCTTTGTCTAATAGATGCATTTCTTGCAGGAAATAATACCAGCCTTGAGCAGTGCACAATGTTTCAGGACCTGGTACCTTTTAGTAGGATCTCATACTCCCAGTACATTCCAAGTAAGAATTTAACTACATTACACATCTTTGACAATATGCATTATAGCATAGAAACTCAGGTTGAAGTATATTACGTGGATCCCATACGGCACCTCCATCCCACCCTCCCTCCCCCACTCTGAATACAGATAAGCAAAATGGAGGACCTTAAATGAGCTAACAGAAACCCCCAGATCCCAGCTCCCCCAACCCTTATAACTTGTCAAAAGGGGGAACAACTTGGTAGTGAAAACATGTAATTGTATTAAGGACTCAGGTCCGAAAGTCTAAAAATCAAGACAGTATATGCTGAATGGCTTAAGCCCCCCCTCACCCTCCAACCCCCATGCCCCAATAACTATATACAAAGGTCCCCTTGAAAGTCAGACAAGCAGTGTTTTTAATTAACTTCAGTAGCAGGAGAATTCAACCCCTCACAGCACCTAAACTCACTGCTACAGGCGTTTATTAAAACCCAAGCATACCAGTGAGAATGGGCATAATTCTGAACCAGCAAGCTGTGAGGTAATTATTCCCAGACCACAGTCGGGAGAAGTTTTAAGGCACTAACCCCCAAAATTGGTACACAATGCAGCATCACCTTGAGCCTACTAGATCACAAGCCTCCCCCCCTTCCATATCAGATAGGAAGCCACAAACATACATAGTGTTACATGAAGAACAACAACCATGTTGCTCCACAGACCCCTGGACGATAAGTGGAGCACCCCAGGAGAGAGATTTTCTCCCTCCAGATTGAGCTTTGTGGACAATCCCAGCTGCCCACAACCCAAGAGAGAGATAAAACATCCCACGAGCTATGGGTCTCCGGAGTTGTGGCTGTTATGAAGCCCCCTGTGAGGGAAGCGCTCCCTTGCGTGGGCCTCACTCAGCTGGTGGACCTATTAGGTTCACAATGATTGAACCACACCATGACCAATGCAGAGAATTAAAGTATAGGGAAACAACACTAACACCCTCTGAAAATTGTAATTCAAAGCATAAGTGTAAATAGGTATAAAACAGTACTTGTGAGCATCCATGGGTCCAGATGCCTCAGTGGATTGATACGGAGGAAACAGCCAGGGGAAGATATTGAGAACCGGACCCTAACATGGTCCATAACAAAAAATAAATGTTCCTCCACCCAACACTCCTCCTGGGGGTTCTGTAAACTTTTAGGCTTGTTAAAGGCCCTATTCATAGTGTTGAGGCCTGGGAGATACAAGGGGGACACCGACTACCTTCTCGCTGTATGGTACATCTCATTCCAAGTGCATAAAGGCCTTAGATGCAGGTAAAAGCAAAGAAATACTGAAATTTAACTGTAAATGAGAGGACTAGCCTCTAATAGATCAAACCAGTTCAAATTGGTAGAAAGATCAGCCTGCTGTGAGAGTATGGCAACTTATTTTTAATTCAGCTTCTGCTTGCTTGGGTGTATTGAAGGATAGCCATGTACCAGATATGGACACTTGGAGCTTGGCTGGGTATAGCATCTTAAAGTGGATACCAGCTACTACCAGTTTGCTCACAATGGGTTGGAACGCTTTACTTTTTTGTCAGGTTTTGTAAGGCAAATCCTGAGTAAGTCTGATTTTAGTACCTTCCCACATAATAGCTTGCCAGTCTCTTGCCTTTGTTAATACATGTTGTTTCTCAATAAAACTTAGGAACTTCAGTATGATGGGCCTAGGAGGTGCTTCTGGTGGTGGTTTTGGCCTAAGAGAGTAGTAGGCCCTTTCAATTTGTTAGTTTGTGTTAAGTAGGGAAGGACGTATGACTTTCTGGAGGAATTTTTAAACAAAAACCACAGTGTTGAGGCCTTCTTCTGTCTCCAGTAGGCCGATGATTAGTATGTTCAATTCAAAGATAGAGGGAGGCAGTTCAGGGCAATGTGAGAAGTATTATTTCACAGGGAGGGTAGTAGATGCATGCTTCCTGAGGAGGCTGTGGGGTCTAAAACTGTGGGAGAATTCAAGAATGTATGGGACAGACATAAGGCAATTCTTGTTGGGGGTAGGAAGAAATAGGCTGTTGGTTAACTAGGATCAGCAGCCTATCCTGTAGGTATGGAAATAGGCAGACTAGATGGGCCAAGCGATCCTTATCTGCCATCAAAGTCTATGTTTCTATGTTTCTATGTTGTTCCTTCAGCATTTTCTCGGGCGAAGATGGCGCCTTGTGCTTTAGTGAGGCCTATCTTATATCAGCATCCATCGCAGATATAAACTCCAATAGCGATGCAACATGGATAAAAAACTATTGTTGAAGGTAGGCTCACCCTAAAGTGGTAGAGATTTCTGTGAGATTTATTGTTTGCAGGTTTTGGTAGACAAAAATGTGAGGAAAGGTTAGGAGCCCTAGAGTCCTGCTGCTTCTAGGTTGCTTGTATCACATGACTCCAACCCAAGTTTTTTGATATAAGATACTGGCCAAGGAACTGAGGGCAGCAGTTAATTAGTTTCTAATGCAGTTCAGAAATCACGTGGTCTAAAAATGGAACAAAAATATGTTACACCTATAGTATTCTTTGGGGTGGCAGCATCAATATTGTTGGGTTGTGTTGTGTTTACCTTTGCATATTCAGGGCACCAACTCTTCAAGACATGCAGTGTCTTCAAAGCCACAATATTGTGATACAGCTCCCTAAATGTCCTCTCTGAACACTCCTTCATGCCTGTCAGTCTTTGAATAAGTGTAGAGGCTTCTTCAGAAGCCTGAATTAGATTAATGCTGACCCATTGCAAGTAAAGATGGAGTGGTTTTGTTCTGGCCAAAACAAACTCCACACTACACAGCGTCACAAGGAAGTCAAATCTCATTATTGCGGCAATCTGTCTCCTTCACTGTCATGTTCAGTTATCTTTTTAAGTGCGCTGCCTACCACCAAACATTTGTCTTTGAACCTCAACAGGGAATTAGTTTGTCTCCTCCATCTGGTGTTTCCAGCTGCAGGAATCAATGATATACGGTCTGCTGACTTATCATTGTGGTCAGATGGGAGGTTGCAGAATTCTCTGAGCTCTGATACAAAGGCATTATGATGCTTATAAGATGATTTTAGTGTTGAGACTATTTTCTTTGTTGTATCGAACGTATTTGATATTTGTCTTGTGGAACATGAGTGGATCATTGTGGTGTTTAGGCTGTGAGCCTTGCAAACAGTGTACATTGATTCTGGGGCCACTGCCTTGATCTTTGCTTGAACTCCATTGAATCTTCTACTCATGTTGCTGCCTTTGTCATAGCCTTGTCCTCTCATTAGCTTTGGATCTATGCCCCAAGCTGTTAACCGCTGCAGGAACAGTTCTGCAAGGCCATGACCGGTGGAGTCAAAACCTTTAGTGAATTCCGCAAAATCTTCACAAATGTTGATGATCTCAGAAAGGTCTCAATGTATGTAACACAGAGATAAAGAGATCTGTTCCTTTGCAGACATGTCTGTAGTACCATCTGCTATGACGCTGTACCACTTTGTCTCCTTTACATGTGTAATTTTTTTTCTGTATCTGTTGTCCCATTACCTTTATTAGTTCATTTTGAATTTGTGGTGACATGTACATGGCATTCTGCAGAGCTGCTGTAAGGTGTTCTTGTAGCTCATGGTCTATTTCTGCTGTGTAGTTGACCATGGCATTAAAGTCACCATGATCACTAGATTTGACTTGGTGTGCAATGTTTTGGAGTCCACAAAGAGGATGCTCAACAGTAGGATGCACAGTTCTGTCTGCTGTCTTGTTGGTGTGCTCCAGCAAAGACTGGCTTGCAGTTTTAATTTCTCTGCACAAACCAAGTGAAATGCATCTGCTCTAACAACAGCATCTCCATGGTCCTTTGATTTGCTGTGCCTTTCCAGAGTCTTCTTCCCATTGGTCCAACCCTCATCGGTGAAGATACCAGAATCAAGCAACTGGCACTGTTGAAAACAAAGCATGGAGCACAGAAAAACCCCATCCACTGCTTTGAATATCTTGCAGATCGGTACTCCTGCAATAGCAGATGGTTAAAATGCCTGACACACTGGCTGGGACCTACTGATCCCATCAGATGCCCTGAAAACTGAAACCCTGGTGGTGGTTGCCACTGTGTTTCAATAATTTCCTTTCTCTGAGCATCTGTGTGAGGTACATAGCTGAAACACCCAATGTCATCTGTGCTACAGGGATACTGGTCTGGTTCTTGAGAGATGCTCCAAGTGGGGACCGCCTCAAAAGTAGGTTCTTTCAGAGAACAGTTCAGAGCCTTGATGGCTTCAAAACTAAGTCCTTCCTGGGACTTGCCAAGAGTCTGGATGGCTTCTCTATGGTAGGTTCTTCCAGGGAACTGCTGGTTGTCTGGAAGATGTCAATGGTATGCTCTTCAGTGGTGCCTAATAACTGATGGGTGACATCCACTTCCTCGATAACTGCCTGTAAGGTTGCATTTTCAACTTCAACACTTTCATCTCTAATCAGAAACTCAGAGTTCTCTGATGAGCTGTCAGTGGAACTTAGATGCTGTTCCTCTGTGTTGCCAATCCTGAAAAACACAGATGTTCTGCCTTTAACATGTGCTGCACACCACAATATAATTCAACAGTACTCATTGTACTACATGGTTGGCTTGTCAATATGCATTTCTTACCAAGAGGTAGCTGTAACTTGAGTGATGAAGGACAGCATTATCCTACTCATTTTTGCTGTTTCCTCCAGTCTGGCACGTTTTGTCTTTTGGACTGGTGCTCCAGATGGCTGTTTGTGTTTTCCTGACTCCATTTTGGGAATCTGAATGGTTAGCCCCTGCAATACAAAATGTAAGACTATGAATCTTTGCCACATATGTAAATATAGCAGATGCTTGAAAGACAAGTGAAGGACTTACTGTACCTTAATGCAACAGTTGGATTAATTGTTCAGTGAATTGTAGCTTCTGATAGAGTCCCTACCATTGGCTGTGTATTCAACACTGCTCCAGCTGGCCCTGTGTAGCCACACTATGCAAATGGCAGCTGCCACACCTTTCATAAGGTAAACAAAAAATGAATTGATAGCCACATGAGCACAATGCAGATTTTGGTGGATTGTCTTCACTGACGTGGTGAAACTGTGAACCAGGTGAACCAGATGCTATGAGATAGGCCAGTCGGCAGCTGTTGCTGATAGAGAGTTGGCATCATCATAATATTTGTTGCAACCATTCCTCTATTAAGTGAGGAGTCCTGCAAAGGATTCATGCAATTAAGCAACATGTTTCTTGACGGTGGCAGGTAAACATTACTAATCATAAGTTTGTACTGTATGTGGAGCCCTTGGTACAGACTGCATTCAGTTTCTAATGTATGGAGGTGACTACTCTGATAAACCAATAAGAAAGTATAAGAAATTGAAACTATGGAAATAGTGCAAGTCATCAACCCAGTTTTGTATGAGTAAAATGTTCTCTCTAAAGGCACTACAAATGTGACCATCTGCTGCACATGCTGGGGATGATTTGACATCCATAGATGGTGACTTGGTGATATTACTAATAACAGTTCTACCAGTCAACCCAAGAACAGCCAGTGCAAGATTGCTTCACATGTTTAAAAATGTCATTGTCTCAAGATATTTTTCTATGCTACTCTTTAATGCTATGAAATCTTCTGTTTTGCCAAATAAGTTATTTGATATTACATTAAAAAATCTCTTCAGTCTGTAGAGTGTTGGCAATCACACTAAATAGAAGTTTTAAGCATCATGATTATTGATTGACTGCATAATCATGAGCAAAATAAGATCCACCTATGTACATTTCCTGGAGCCCATACACTGTAGTCTTTAAAACAATGCTGACATAACTTTGAGGTTGCCACAACAGTATAACCTCTCAAAGTTTTGGCTCAAGGTTCACAATGTTGTCATGCTCACCTCTTGGAGTACTGTCCTTTAAGACATGGCAAATACTATTTAAGTGACATATACAGAGGTGAGGCAAAAAAGTAAGTGCCTCAGCTGGGACTTTTACCCAGGTGGCCCAGAATACCATTCGATTACACAAACCAGCTCGCCACTGAGACAATTGATCTGTCTCAGCACATTACTCTTTCTCAAATGCACAACCCAATGGCAACACAAATATTTCCTTGCACAAATCACACTTGAGTGTGATGTACATATGTGTTCCAGAACACATATGAACAGAGATGAGAAATATTAAAACTCAGTTAAGTGCCTGCAATTAATTTGTGAGTGGGGCCTTCTGCTTGTTGTGCTGATATATAGCTACAATAGTGGCCCTCTAATTGCATTGTATTCTATCCTAGGTGGCTGGTTCAAAATCCAGTGTGTAAGTGTTGACCTGTCAAGACAGGTTTTGTCAATTTTAGCTGTCAATTCATTGACTGCTGTAGTACACACTAACTAGAAGGAGACCGAATACTGCATCAAGGAAGGTAAGTGTTCCCATTCCAGGTAGGAAAAGGTAACTATTATGCTCATTGGTCCAGTAGTACTGGCTGCTCCTGTGAAAATTGCCCACAATTGAGACTATCTCCACCCTGCCCCCCTGCAACAGTGGTGAATAGTAAAGAGCAGGTGCCCACTGACAGGTACCTAGCCCCCAAACATATATAGTAGCTGACATGCTCCAGTGTTGAGGAGAAATTCCATGTGCTTCCCTCCAATACAAATGTTACAGCGCCCCCAATGTGTGCCCCCAGAAAACCAGAGCCATGTCTGACATGCCACCAGGAAGGCACCCCCATGTTCATTCTGTGACATTAGCAATTAACTGCCATGTGTGTACACACTTGACTTTTATGGGCACAATTGTTCAGTAGCTGTTGATATACTAATAGCTGCAATTTAGAAAATTCAAAGTGGCAGCTGGAACAGTCCATTACTGGAGCAGTCAGTTTGATTTTCCTATGTTGCAGCAGTAAATAGTATTAAATACAACTTTATTTTCTTGTAGTATCCAACTCAGTCTTAGGCAGAGCATAAATCACATACTTAGGTGTGCACTAAAATACCTGATGCATTGCTTCACACTACTTGTTCTAGGGCAAATGCAGGATGTATGCAGTTTATGCCTTAATCGTGTGATTTCGTGCATCATATAACATAGCAGAGTTTGATACTAAAAGAATGTGTGCACATGCACAGTCTTAAAATGGCAGATTTTCTGTTTTTCACTTACTAAATGTCAGAGTTTTTGCAGAGTTTAAATACTGGTGTACAGCATTAGACCAAGGGATTAGCAGACTTGTTGTACAGCAAAACATATGGTGAAACAATACAGCATCAATTACAACCCACACAAGACACAACAACATATCAACTCTACCTGAGCAAAAAAAAACAAAAAAAAACAAGAAAAATAAAGCCATTACAGAAACCTAAGGAGACAATTCACATAGCTTTTTAATGAAGTATTTAATTACATTATATTTTTGATTACATATCTGCTACATTGATCTAACCATTTGGTTCAGAATAAATGATTCTCTAAGCTACTTGTTAGTTCATCATGATGGCAATAAATTTAATTATCACAAAACTTGTATACAATATAGCAACATACCATTGTGGTGATGGAGGACGAGGGGCATCAGTTAGTTTCCTGTTGCTGCACAGCAATGACTACTTGATGCCAGCTATCATACTGCAAAATGCATTGAGATACAAAGTGCACAGAATATAATACATCAATGTTCCCTTTGTTAGCAGATCAGATGGACTCTAGGTCCCTTCCGTCAAGCGCAATGCTATGTTGCTGTGGATAGAGCCTAGTGTTGTGACACTTAAACTTACTGCTCTCACCATGCTGAAAACAGATACACCTATGACTATGTCCATCAACCAAACTGCTAGCCCAGCTTGTGCAGCTTGCTGTGTAACCATTAATTTCATTGTTATCCAGAATATTCTAAGAGAGCAACCTTTAGACATTGACAAACAGAGGGGTATCATAAAACACACCTTTTCCTTTTTGTAAAGCATGCATCATTCTAAAAAGTGCATTGGTTTCCCTTCTTTTAGCATTGCCACCAAAGTATAACAACAAATGAAATAAGACCTTGTATACAGTAAGGCGGGTAAAACCCTTACAGAAAAAAGAGGCGGTGTGTATATATCTTCAGCCTGTTGCTGCACTTTTCTACAAATCTGTGTTTTACGGCTGCAACTTGGTGACGTTGCAACATTGAAACATAGCTGCACCATGAAAAATCAATACATCATCACCAAAAACACATTCGAGATAATATATCATCAATTGCAAAAACTTACGGCAACAATTGGACAATTGAGCACCGAGGTGGAGTGCCCCACAGAAAGAAATCATTGCACTAACTATTTAACAACAAAATAAAACTCAGGCAATTCATTGGACCACTCTTTTTGTGGGGGTGCTCCACCACCCACACCCCCAGGGTGCTCTGATGAAGTTGTGTAATATTGCCTTTGAGTTACAGTTTCATCGGTGCACCTGGGGGTTTGGGGGGCAGAGCACCCTCACAGAAGAGTTATTTTAAGGATTAAAATAAACCCATTTTCATCCTTTTCTACTGCCAACTTAGCATTTAGGTAGGATGTGGCCATGTGTACCAGTGTATTTCATGTGCTTGAAAGTTTTCTTGCATTTTTACCCATACTGGCCTAACTGAACAGGGCAGGCATGAGTAGCTGCACAGTGCCCTAAGCATTTGTTTTTCTGCTGCAGTACTACTACTAAGCCAAAGCCATATACGAAACAGGTTGGAGGAACTAGGAACACCACACAGAAGTTGAACACTGCCAAAGCCCTAAAGTAATGTAGGAGACAGGAGGTTATACTGCCCTTTTACAGGTTCCTGGTAAGGCCTCATCTAGGGTATGGGGTTCAGTACTTTTGCCAACACCTCAAAAAGGACATTAACTTGCTGATGAAGGTCCAGAGGAAGGCTACAAAGATGAAAGCAGATCAGCAGGGTAAGGCATATGAGGAGAGGTTGAGTGCACTGAAAATGTACTCCCTGGAAAGAGAAGGAGAGAGAGCGAGAGAGAGAGAGAGAGAGAGAGAGACCCCTTCAACAGTACTTGAAAGGGATAAATAAGGTAGATAAGGAGAGTCTCTAAGCTGAGTGGCACCCATAACATGAGGGAGCACAGTGTTAAGCTGGAGGTGGGAGGTTTCAGAGGGAGGTCAGGAAGCACTTCTTCACAGAGGGGTGGTGGAAACTTGAAATGCGAGGCTGGAAGAGGTCATTTCATTAAAGACAGTGGGCAGCTTTAGAGAGGCTGGGATAGGCATAGGGAAGGTAGTAAGAATCATTGGTAGGGAGGGAAGAATGGGGAAGGAGGGCAGGGACAGTAGCTCAGGCTTACTAGACAGACAAATGGCCTCCTGCTGGCTTCTTCATATTTTCATAAAATAAAGACTCCATAGCACTGACATCAAACCTTTATTAGGTGCACAAAAAAGTAGAGAACCACAGTTCCTCTCACTCTAGGAGCAGTGCAAAGCCACACAGTTCTGCTGAGTGAGAATAAATAATGTCCCTCTTGGAGCAGTGCTCAAAACCACAGTTTAGAAAAATAAGATGAAAACAAAAATGTTCCTCTGGCACTGTCTTCACTCATTTCAAAGAAGTATTTAAAGATAATGATGAATGCCTAATTTTGGCTGCCTAATTCTGCAGCTGTCAGCACTGGGATAATTCTTTTTTAGTGTAATTGTATTAAAACAAGCACTTATTTCATAATAATTAAAGTAATACTTTAGGCTAATCACCAGGTTTTTATGGGCAGCATTGACAGCAGTAGCTTTAATCATAGGCCCTATAAGGTATTACTTTGTATTAAAACAAGCACTTAGTCACAGCAAAGCATTATCCTGGTGCTGACAACTGCAAATTCAGGCAGCCAAAATGTGTAATTCATTATTACCTTTGCCTTAATATACAGTTTTTGAAAATGTTAAGACACAGTGCAAGCAGTAACATTAGGGTGCAGTCACAGTGTACAACATCATGGACTAATGATTGCTATCCCTCCCTCCCTGAGGCCATGACCACCTTGTAGTTATAATTTCATACAGCTGGACTTGGTTCTCTTCCCTCCCAACCACAGCACACATCATTTACAACAATGAATTAACCCCCTATAGTCAGCTTATGGAGCCCCTGCCCAAGGACAAGGTTCACCATACCTTAGTTGTAGTTAATATCATACAGCTGGACTTGGTTTGTTCTCTCTTTTTTTACTACCATGACCACCACCACCACAATACTTACAACAATGAGTTAACCCCCAAAAAGTTCCTGAATGTGAGCTGATGATGGTCTTTTCACTGTCTGACAGAGTGACTGATGGGAAGGTCTGTGCCTCGGTGGTGTTGGTCTGCAAACAAAGCTCCTGGCTGATAGTGGCTACTAGACCGATGCAGAGAGTCACTGAAACACCTCCATGGCATGCCATGAACAGTACCAGAGATTGACGAGATCCAGAAAGAGACAGTCAGTATTCAGTAAACTAAAGGCAGCAAGGCAAGCAAGGTGCTGGTTGGTGGCGGCACGCTGATCTCTCTCCGGTTGACCAGCACTTTACTTAAGGCTCCCTTGGCTGGCCTGGCTCAGCAGTGCTCTAAGAGCAGATCTGACTCGCTTTTTTTTGTGAGCAAGCCAACGGAGTGCCAGACAGTCAGTGAGCTGTACACTGTATGCACTCTCCTCCAGCTCCAAATTCTAATCTCTCCTCCTGGTCTGACTCCTGGGATGTTGTGCAGTTTGCAAAGCTCCCTAGGCTGTGGTGGCTCCTTGCTCCATACCATAACCATTCCCAACCCAGCACAGCCTTCCACAGTTCTTTGGAAGTCATCCGATGGATAGAAGATGCACGTTCTGACTTGGATCTCTGATTTCCAGAAAGGATCTTGGCTCAGGCTCAGTTATTCCCACAGAAGACGGTTCCTCAGAGGCTCTGGGAAGCAACAGGTAAAACTATTCTTTCCAGGGCCATTTAAAGAGCCCACCCGGCCTGCCCCTTACTAGCCATGCCTCCTTTCCTCACCAGCTGACCTGATTAAGATGGCAGCATATACTTCTCAATCAGGTCCGCTGGGCCACCACATCACAGGTTTACAGTTAGAGCTCCCCAAAAACAAAAACTTGCAAAGGACTAAGAGTGGCCAGGAAAACCAGTGGGGGAAAAAAAAGGAAATTTGCTGACTGCCGGTGGCTCCTACTACCCACCCGCTGGTCTGCAGCATGCCATGGTGTACCAGGTGTATTGGTGGCTATGCCCTTGACTGCTAGATAAAGTCCTGTAGATCCATCTTGCCTACCCAAAAATGCCATGTTGCTTCTCAGCTGGTTGCTCCTACATGCAGTACAGTAAATCAAGTATAACGATAGGTAAAAGCAGGAGTCATGTTTTTAATTAATGCACCTTACCTCATTAGCAGAACACAACAATCTCACTACAAGACTTGCCAGCAAAAATTGATGCATTGCCCACCAGTGTGCATTTGTTTCAGTTTTTTGAGGAGAACTTGTTCATGCTGCAGGTAATTACAGTATCTCAAACTGACTCAGTTCTCTGTAGGAATTCTCTCTGCAGATTAGTTCATCCACCCACCCCATTATTAGATATCTTTATTAACATACTAAGCAAATAGTTTAGAGCTCTGTACTCATCTGAAGTTGGAGTGCTCCTGCAAAGCTGCCTATACACAAGCCCCACACCGAACTAATTTAGACTAACTGAATGTAACCATGCGCTGCAAACACCTCTATCATATCACTGACATCAGCAAAAATGAACAACCAAGGGGATATTACATATGTTTAGCAACTGTAAGAAGTAGCAAATATGATGATAAAAGATGCTTTATTGAGACTATCTGTGACTTGGCCTCTAGCAGGGAGCACTAGGCTTAAGACATGTTTCCTATTAAGTTACATTATACTGTAACTCTGACTAGATGGTGAAAAACACATGTTATGCCTCTTCTGGGCACTAGTCCCATAACATGTAATTAGTTAGTATTCAGAGGTGAGATGGTACCCCATTGTCTCTTTATCTCTTCCTGGTCATCATAATTAGTATCCATTTTAATATAATCTTAGTAGGTCCAGAGACCTCTGGTACCAGGCTACACATGTCAAATTTCAGGCAAATCTGTCATAAAGTGACAAACTTATTAAGCTGCCAAATTTCAGATTTAACCTTAAATGGGGTACTCAACCCTATAATGTGTGTGTGTGTGTATGTGTGTAGAGAGAGATAAGATTAAAAATATATATTTGCAAAACACTTTGTTATTGTACCAGTTGTGTAACTTAGCACTGCAAAACTAGAGAAATGTAGTGTTAGGATTTTGAACACTAACTCACCACCCTCCAAGCAGCAAAACAAAAGAAAAATATCTGGGTTTCAGGTCTTCATAGTTCTGGTGATTCAGTGGTGGGGTCTTCATTACAGTTGTCAACTCTAATGCTTACCCCTCTGCCCCAGCCCATAGTACAAGGTACAACTCCAAGCAGGTGCCTCATAGTGTTACACTCTCCAAAGTTAGAGAAGTATGTCTCGCCACATGTTAGCAACACAATTTTTTGTAGCTTTCTTCATACAGAGCCCTGCATGATAAAGGAGATCATGTATGACATAGTTTGCTGAGGGAACGTGTTGGGCATTAGGGTTGACAACCCCAGGAAGTGTTCATCACTGATTCACCAAGACTCCCAGAGACCATAAACCCTAATGTTTTTCCTTTTGCTGCTGAGAGTGGGGAGTTAAAGTTGAAAATACTGATGCCATATTTCCCTACTTTTGTGGCATTAGGTTACCCTAAGCTGGTGCATTAACAAAGGTTTTATTTGCAAAAGGATTTCCTTTTTTTTTGAGATAGTGGAATCATATCCTCATTCACTCTAGTGCCCTTGTGACCTGTGTGAACTGGTGCAGATGTGAATGGCCCTTTGACCATGCACCATGAAGACTCTGTCCATGTACAGAAGTGCAGGGTCTGGCAGATTCCTCTTTACACATTCACTTTTATGCATTCAGTCTTCACACACTCACTCTTCACACTTTCACTCTTCACACATCCACTCTTTATACATTCACTTTTTGTTTATTTAATTTTGTCCCCAGGTTTCAAGATATTCCTTTTATGACTGTCCTTATAAACATGACATGTAGCATTTATAGTATATCGGCCAAAATGATGACGTCTCATCCAGGATTTAAAAAATGACACCTATCATGTTTATGTGGTAGTGTAGAAAAATGGTGTTCTTGAAAGTTTGAGTCAAAATGTTGAAAATTAGTGAGTTATGAGTGAATGTTGTAAAACTACAATGTTCAGTTACAACCTAAGCATTTTACTGTATTTGTACACACACTTTTTAGCATAGTCTTATTACACCACCAGATGAACCACGTAGATTAAACTTTTTAAATCTCTGCCATAACGTCATTGGGTGCCACCAAAATGTCATTCCGTACTACAGGTGTAAAAACACATATTGGCCAGGATTTGAAAAATGATAACTCTTATGTACATGAGGTGGTATGAGAAAATGACTATGTTGAAAATCTGGAGTGAAAATATTTAAAATTACAGAAATTAAGAGTGATCATAGAAAAATGTCAATGTACACTCATAAGTTTGTCATCATTATATATTTTGACCCCACATTTTCAGCATAGCTTTTTTACTACCCCGCCTCATGAACAATGACAGTGAAAATGTTCAAATCCTGCCTGAAAGGTGATGTCACCAAGTGACCATGAAATTGCCTTTTGGACCTGATTTGCATAATTCCACTGCATTGGCCATGAGGTGTAGTCTTAAAAAGGCTAAGCTGAAAATGTGGGGTTAATACACAAAAAATGACAAAGTTCTGCATTAAAAACCCCATTGAAATGCATTGAACTGCACTTTCTGACTTTCTCATATCGCAGTCACTGGTTCCAGCAGCCAAATATGTCTCTGATTGGAAAGTGGAGCTACACCATGGAACAGGTTCAGGTGAAGGAGAGTGTATGGGGAGTGTGGTTGTGTGTTGGATAGTGAGTGCTGCGTGGGAGGTCAGGGTGCAAGGGTCAGATCAGCAAGGGGCCATTTTCTTTTTTACAAGTTTGAAAAGAAAAAAAAAACATTGATCTCCAGTTTATTACAGCTGAGATTGTGACACTGGGGACAATGGACACTGGGGAATGGGGACAAGTTGGAGGAGAGAGGGGTGCAGAGAAGTGGTACAGGGAATGGGCAGCCTAGTCAATTTATGTTACAAAAATAAACATTCAGAATTGCCAGTGGGTGACTTGGAGGGGAGAAGGGAGAAAGAAGCTGTACCAAGGGTGGGCACCCAGGTTTGCTAGATAGATAGATAGATAGATAGATAGATAGATAGATAGATAGATAGATAGACAGAAAGAGAAAGAGAGACAGATAGAATAGGGGATTGGCAGCTCACAGCTCTCACTGCAGGCCACAGTACAACTTCCAGCTGCAGATACAGAATTCAAGAAAGTCCTGCTGTTCTCATACAGAGAACACGGATGAATGACTTCTCTTACTAAATTGGGCACCCTGGATTTTGGGTGCCTAGAAAAGTATTTCTGGCAAGTTTTAAAACCAGCAGAATCTAGCTAAATGGGTCCTGTTTAATTATGTTCAGTTGTTTGTTTTTAAAAGATAATTTTAGTACAGTTTTCGGAAAAATTTGTTTTGTTATAGCTAACAGCCAGACAGTTTGGAATTTAGGTCTGAACTTGTCAGGGTAGAAAGGGCTTGTTCAGGATGGTGCCTTTTGTTTGTTTGGTGAAAAAATATGAAATTTGTTCCGTGTTATAAGGATTTGAAATTTGGTTCTCAGTATTCTCAGTAGGGTATCAAAATCTATCCAAAAGACCCTGGTAAGCATGCTCAGAACCAAACTTTCAAATCCTAATAACTTGGAAATGGATAAATATCATTTTCATCAAACCAATGAAAGACACCATTATGGGCATGCCCTTTCTTCCTTGAAACTATAAGACCAAAATTCCAAACCATCTGGATACTAGGTAATAAAAAACAGCAAACAAACACAGTATATGGATCTCAGAATCTGTATATCTGACTGGAATGAAACTTTGCAGGACAAGAGATTGTGCCACAGAGACCAGGCTTGTGAAACTTTGTGTACATCTGTTTAACAGGGGCAAAGCTGTTAAAGTGTAAAGTCAGGAGTTTAACATTAAATAACCTACTCAACCCTAACTATAATGATACTACTGAGCCACTATAATATATATTATAGGGTATGATACTCCACTATAGTTATGGTTGAGTTTCGAAGTTAATGTTAAACCCCAATTTTGCACTTTACTAACTCTGCAAACGTTCAATGGATTTGCACAAAATTTTAAATGTGCTGTCTTGTGCAGTAGACCTCTGGATGTGGCAAGTTTTGTTCTGGCCAAATGTGCAGATTCTATTATCCAGATAGTGCAAAAAGTGCATTTTTTTATGTTTTCTTTGAAGGGACCTATAGCACAGATGGTTTGGAATTTTGGTCTGAAATATTCAGGAAAAGGACTGGCCCAAATATGTGCCCTTTTTTTGGCTTTGGTGAAAAATATTAAACTGTTCCAAAGTTATTTAATTTCAAAATTTCAGATTCTGAACATGCTTGGTAAGCACTTCAACTTAGGTGTATGAAACAAAAAATGAATCCTTTTTCATATGGGGAAAATCCTTTTTCATTTTCTGCCATCTTGTTTCAGTTTTTTTTCTAAAAATAAAATTTAAAATTCCACAAAAATAACATCCTGAAAAGAGACCAACCCAAGTATCTTGGTCATCAGGACTCTATTAGGTGGATTCTACACTTGACTGTTGGAAATATGCCCCAAAATGTTTTTTTTTTTTAAAATTTGATATCCTTTTTCATGACTCACATCCCCCTTTTCTGTATGGGCTTTTTTGTTCAAACCCATATGAAAAAAAGTGGTTCCTGTATTTTTTAAATGCATCCCTGGTGTATAGTGGCACCCCCACCCTCTGTTTCACATCCCTGTATATTTCAATCTTTCCCTGCTGTCTTGTGACAACCCTTCCCCCCAGACCCCTCTAATCACCATCCCTGTATTAAAAAGTGGCAAACCTCTAAAAGATGATAGTGTTTTTTTAACTTCTTGGATTTCTTTCTGAACTTTCTTATAGTGATACATATCTTCTTTAATTAATATTTTACTAAACTTCTGAGAACATTCATGGGCTGCCTGATCCAATTCCTCTTTGTGAACAATTCAATTATCCTGGCAAAAGTTTTTTTTGTCAAAGCATGAACCCCTGGGACTGGATTCTACATCTATATACTGTTCTAATCTGGTGTAACTGCATCAGAAATGTGTCTCTTGGTTAAGCAACCTTTGAGGTAGACAAATAACATTTTCAGTTTGAGGTATTAAAGTCTGATTCAGGACCTGAGTTAAATAATTCCTGTTTTCTGTCCAGCCATCGATCTGCAATCAGAGAAATGTCTTCTAGACATGAAGTGTTGCTCCTCTAAAGCTGCTCCCCACTGTTGCTGGTAGTACTTGCACTTGCTTCTGTATCCATTAACTCACTAAAGTGCTTAGGATCACAGAGTTAAAATCAGTGTCACTCTGGGAGCTGACTTCTTGCTGACCACTGATATGTTTGTATAAAACTGCCTTGTGACCCGTTGATGCTAACATTTACAGGCTGACCAGGACATGGTGCCTGCAAAAAACCAGGAACTGCAAAAATGATGCCCATTATCATGTAACGTGAAATAACTGCAAAACTGCAGACAATCAATGAGCTCTTGCATCTGCACCAGGCACTATCAATTTCACCACATAAAATGAGCTAAAATCAACACACTCAAGCAGGTGTAGGTGCTGCTGTTAAATGGCACAAACTACTAAAGACAAAAGATATACAAATGCACCACCAAGCTCTTGCTTTTCTTGTGAGATTTATGTCAGCCTCTGCATGAATGAAACCTGTGCAACCATGTAAGCCAACATGTACCTAAATATATTACACAGTGACACACACAGTTACATGACTTTATTCAAGCAGAGACTGATATAATTCTCACAAGAAAACAAACTCTTGGTGGTGCACTAGTATATCTGTTGTTTCTAGTACCTCCAGCACCTCCACCTGCATGAGTGCATTGATTTTGGCTCCTTTTATGTTATGAGATTGACAGTGTCTGGTGCAGATGCAGGAGCTTATTGACAATCTAAAGCTGCCCGCTCTCTCCCGCTGAAGGATCGGAGCTCCCTCCCGGAGCCGAAAGTCACAGTGGTGGTGCTCAAGAGGTAATTTAAACAACCTCTTCCAGCACCTGTGAGGGGGTTAGCCCATCAACACACTACATACGTCGACTGCCCCACCCTCTCACCCAGGGTTGTCCCTTTGTTTATAGTCCCTTCCTGATGGCATCACTTCCTGCTGCTTGAAATACTAAGTCCCTTTTTCCCTTTGCAGGTTATACCTGCCAGCCACTAGAGGGACCCTCTATTACTGCCCTAACTCTTCTAGTTTTGAAGCCTCCCCTGTTATCCTTGGACCTCTAACTACCTGTCCTCTCCCTTCTCTCCCAGCCCTCTTGACCCCCATACCTGCTCCTAAACTAGCCTATTCCTGGACCCTCCTTCCACCCCCCAAGCCCATACTGGTTTAACCCCTATTCTGGATTTCTCCAACAACCTATCCTCTTCCTATCCTTCTGACCACATTGGGCCTGTCTGCTCCCTCTCCCACACCAGATGCTGTACTACATCCTGCCTGGACCTCCTACCATTACGGCCAGTGCTTCTTCAAGTGGCCTCTAGGAGTCGCTATTAAGCACCCCTTTTTGGTCCCAAACCTACCCTGTGTCCTGGCCCCAGAATGTGGATCATGGCTCTTACCTAGGTCCTGTGTCCAACTGCCCTGAGTTGGTCCTGAACCTGGTACCCTGGCCACCAGAGTCCGTGTCACTACCACTACTCCAAAGTGGCATCCACACTTGCTGAGTGACACAAAAACAACTTCAACCTACCACCCAGCTGCAACCACAAGCAATATGTTAGCCCTCTTATTACAATGCCTCCCTTTCATCCTCACCCTGGCTCCATTGTCGCTCCAACCTAATACCCCCGGCACAATGGCTCCTGATCCTACTATTCTTCTGGAGCTAGCCCAGCCACACCCTACTCTCATCGTCTGCCCCAGTCATCAACACCTTCCCCCCAGTCCTCTCCCTACTACAACTTCCTCAGGCGCCCACTGGAGACTTATCCTCCTCACGTTCACAGCCTGGAAAACCCTGCCCACCCCGTGTGCCCAAAAGCACCCCCCCTCCACACGCCATACATATCGAAAGCTCACCTCTACCATCCCTGGCCAGGGCTGTGGTTATACTACTACTTCTGACAGGCAATATTCATCCCAACCCTGGCCCAGCTCCTCTAAACCTCCTACAGGGACACCCGGGCTCTGCATTGCATCTATGAATATATGCAGCCTGATGAAAAAACTAGATTCCCTTCAATGTTGGGTCACCTCACATAGGCCAGATGTCATCGCGGTGGTGGAAACCTGGCTATCAAAATCCACGCCAGACTCATTTGTCACTATTCCTGGGTACACCCTCTACAGGGAGGATCGTGTAGGTAGAAGGGGGGGGTTGTGCGATATGCACCAGGGAATCTCTCACTGGACTGACACTCCCTGCCCGGTTCTCACCCATACAGCACAGGCCCTTACCCTCAAACTGACTCCCAACCCTCCAGGGTCCCTCTATCTCACTGCGCTTACATTCCCAAAAAAACAAACTGTGGCACTGGCTTCGCTAACTGATTATCTTTCAACCCTACCTCACACAGCTAAGTCCTTGTAGGAGACCTGAATGTTAACTGGCTCAGCTCATCCATCAACACCACCGTGACTCTTTTGCAGCCATTGACATGTCCCAACTAGTCTCCCAACCCACCAGAATTAACACAAAGAAAGGTACCAGCACACTGCTAGATGTGGTCATCACCAACCGCCCACAACAAATCCATGATACCCAGGTCCTACCGGACTCCATTAGTGATCACTCCCCATCATTTTCCACTGGTCCACCCCCACTCCCAACCCCACAGCTCATCCCACTCTTCGTCGGCACCTCAGACCTGGTGGGCTAAAAGGCCTTAAGCTACATCTTGCCCAAATTAACTGGGCTCCCATACACCACGCCCCAGATGTTGACCGCCCTTACCTTCTTTACCCAAACCTTCAACAATGCCTGCGACATCTTTGCCCCCATGACAGCAGTCCGGACCAAAGTTCGTAATGCCCCCCGGATTACCCCGTCCCTGCTGCAACTACTCAAACACAGGGATAACCTGTGGCACCTGGCCACTGAAACAGACCATGCGGCAGACAGACAGGCCTACAATGCTGCTACAAACAAATGCACATGAGCCATCAGGAAAGCAAAAGCCGACCACTATCAGGCGGTGCTTACCTCCTCCTGGGGAAGAGGCAGAACGTTTTGGTACAACATTAAGCAACTAAATGGGAGTACACACTCTCTTCCCCCTTCCCAGATCATCATCGAAGGCTCTGTCTCTCTGACCCTGCCCACATAGCCAACTTCCTCAACACATCATTCACTGACCTTAGTTCGGTCCTCCCAAGACTTCTTTGACCCTCCTTCAACCCCTACCGCCCCTGACTTTCCAATATCCTAGCTTCCCACTTATGGGGTGACTCCCCAGAGCTAGGCCACACCTGCTTCAAGCTCTTAAGAGCAATAATATTGGCAGCGACTCCCTGGACCCCAGTATCTCCGCGGGTCCTGGATCAGAGTCCTGCCCCCTAACTACCCTGCTCAACAAGTCCCTCTGCCTGGGTCAATTCCCTTCAGGCTGGAAAACAGCCTCAGTCTTGCCCGTACACAAAGGAGGTGACAGGTCCTCAGCCGGGAACTACCGGCCTATCTCTATCCTTCCACCCCTCTCCAAAGCCCTTGAAAAACTGGTGGCAACCCAAATCACAGATTACCTGACCAAATACAACATCCTCTGTCATGAACAGCACGGATTCCGTGCAGGTCACAGTACCAGCACTGCCCTTATTGAGTTCTCAAATTTTCTTCATTCCTCCCTAGACTCAAGCTCACTAGCAGGGGCAGTGTTTATTGACCTCTCAAAGGCTTTCAACACTGTCTCCCACCCCTATTGTTGGATGCCTTCAACCGCATCGGCTTTGCCGCCGGCCCAGTCGCTTGGTGCTCCAGCTACTTGTCGGACCGCTCTCAGCGTGTTAGAATTAATGGGACCCATTCCAATACATGTCCCATCTGATCAGGAGTGCCCCAGGGTTCCATCCTAGGCCCACTTCTCTTCTCACTATACCTCAATACCATGCCCAGAGCTTGCACGGGTAAAATCCTGCTGTACGCAGATGATGCCGTCATCTTTGCCTCCCACCGAAACCCCATCTCCCTTCAAGACTCCTTGCAACTAGCCTTCAATGATGCTGAAGCCTGGTTCAAAGAGCACAAACTTGTGGTCAATCTAAAGAAAACCAAATCCATGCTCTTTGCCCATCCTCAAAACAAACTCAGTAATTTCCCACACTCCGTATCCTCCCTGGCTCTAAACTTCCTCTCGAGCAAGTCCGCCTGTACAAATACCTTGGGGTCTCCTTTGACTCTGCCCTCACTTTCCATGACCACATTGATACTCTAGCCTCAGCTACAAATACTCGGCTAGGTATCCTTTATCGCTATACACACTGCCTCCCCCCTGAGGCCCTCCGACTAGCTGTCACGTCCTCTATCTTGTCCCTTGTGGACTATGGCCTGCCTGTCTATGGTGCCGCGGGTTACAACCGCCCTCAATAAAATTCAACACACTTTGAACAAGGTCTGTAGATTAATCACGGGAGCCACCAGATTAACCCATACCTGCCAGCTATATGACTTTGCTAAGCTGCTCAACCTGGACGAACGGCTCAGATACCAAACCTGCCTCCTAACTAAAAAAACACTCCTTGGTCTATCCCCTCCCGGTCTGACAGCCTCTATCCACCTAGCTCAACCCTTAGTCCAAACTCATAGCTCCTCCAAGGCCACCCTGTCTATCCCAAGAACCAGGACCACCCATGGTCAACGGTCCTTCTATTACAGAGCCCCCACCTGGTACAATACTCTCCCCAGCTCCATCACCGATACCCGTTCAATCTCCAGCTTCAAAACCGCACTTCGAAGTCAACTATTTAACATGCATAGCTGTGCTTGTCCCCGGCCATAGGTGTTCAAGGTAATTGTACCCGACAAAACTCTCTGAGTAGCTTCACAATCAACAAGTGACAAAACTCACAAAGTGGCTCGCCCCCTCTTCTCATCATCTACCCTGTCCCTTAGCCACCTGTTTTTACTAACCTAGCAGCTCCTGCTCAAGACTAGTTGTCTGCTTAACCAATGTATGCTTACCTCTCAATCCTATCTGAATAACTGTATTAACCTGTGAATACCTAACCTGTTACACTGTTATTGTAAACAAAGTAATTACAGCATATATCTGCCTAAACTGTTGCCTGCTATGATGCAAAAAAAATGCTGTTATCTACAATGATGTAACGAAATGTTGTACTGTGTTTGTCCTTTTGTGACAAGGTACCTTTGGAAATGAGCCTCTGGCTCAAAGGTTGTAAACTGATGTATAAATAAATAAAATAAAATAAATAAATAAATCTACAGTTTTGCAGTTATTTCACGACATAGTAACAGGCATCATTTTCAAAGTTCCATTTTTGCAGGCACCTCATCTTGATCAGCCAGTAAACATTAACATCAATGGGTCAAAAGGCAGCTTTATCGAAACATGTCAGTGGTCAGCAAGAAGTCAGCTCCCAGACTGACACTGATTTTAACCCTGTGATCCTGAACACTTGAGTGAGTTAATGGATACAGAAGCAAGTGCAAGTACTACTGGCAAAAGTGGGGAGCAGCTGATGAGGACCAGCACTTCATGTCTAGAAGACATTTCTCTGATTGCAAAATGAAGGCTGGACAGAAAATGGAATTATTTAACTCAGGTCTTCAATCAGACTCTAATACCACTAAACTGAAAAGTTTATCTCAGTCTTAGTTAAAAATTATGGGTGTTCCCAATCTCATTCATGTTGGAAGGGGTGGAGAGTATAGAAACTCTCAGTCATATATTTGGGAATTGTCCCATGATTCAGAGTTATTGGAAAATGGTTGCTAAGATGGTGGGGCATATGTTAGGAACTGATATTCCGCTTCAGTTTTCTGTGTGGATTTTGGGTTACCCCACGATGTGAGGATAAGGTGATAAAATATCTATTCCATATACTGGTAGTTTCAGCTTTGAAGACACTCACAGAACTGTGGCTTACCTCAACATCACCATCAGAAGAAATGAGGTTTTGAATTTACCAGGGAATTTTGGTGATGGAGTGTGTAACTGGACATCTCAAATTACAGATGGAGTGTTTTTGAAGCCACTGGCTTTCTTTTTAAAATTTTTTGGCACAGAAAGGACTGGATGTTTTGGAGATCCTGGCTCATTACAGTTGACATTACAGTTGAAATTATAGCAGGGTTCACTGTGATCACCATTTTCCCAGTCTGGAAAGTTTTGGACCATTAGTAATACAGTAGAGATTAATTTCTTTGGGAAAGTCTCTAGATTTCTTTGTTCTAATGTTAAGGGGTTGTTTGGGGAGAGGGTACCGTATAGTGTTTTTCTTCTTCTTGTTCTTGTAATAAGTTGTTGATGCTTGCTGGTCCATATAATGGTGCATTAGGGGTTAGGCCCAGGTATCACTGCTTTAGTTTTGTTTTTGATTATAATATGGTCAGGAGCAGCGCTTCAGATAACTGTATTTTGGACATATTTTACGTCCTGAAATTTGTCAAAAACATCCAAAAATAGATTCCTTGGAGTCATTTATGTCCCATATAACATCTATATTTAAGAGCTGACATCCATTTTTATCAGCTGTGGACGTCATTTTCTTTTGGATGTCCACTAGAGACAGCAGCAGCAACTGGCAGCAAATAGTTTTTTTCCTGGTTTCCTGCTTGATCCCCCCTTCCCCCTTGCTAACTGGAGTGAATCACTGCCACACTGGCAACATTTGCACATATGCAGCACAGCACAGGCAGTTTGATGCCATTCTGTGCTGTGCCACTTATGGAGCATACGTGTGCACTAGCTGGGAGAAGAGGATGGTGGACCATGGAGTGGAACTGGAGGAAAGCGAGCAGACTAGTGGTGCTGTTGGTTCACAGAGAAGCAGTCAGGACTGGAGGGTCATGGACCAAATGTGCAGTGGAGGGGCTGTAAACCCTTTCAGTGCAGCCAGAGCTGCCAAAAGGAACTTTAGTCCCCAGTGTGTGCTGCTGGTGCAGGAAAGCAGAAGTGCATCAATGGGGCAGGGTCTAGCAGGGTCAGCGGTGCCTTGGCAGCCTAGCTGGATTGGACAGAGGCTGGGGCATGCGGTAAACCCATGCAACACAAGATTGAGTCAGCCATCTACAAAGGTACAAGAATACAATAAAAGCAGATAAAATTATGTACAGCATGGAGGTAAGTAAAACGGAACATTCTGTGTAAAAAAAAAACCTCCAGAAGATTTTAATGTCTGAATAAATATTGCATTACTAGTCTACTACTCTACTAGCATACATCCATCCTAGTTCAGATTTTCAGGATGTTTAATTTTCCTGATGTTTTTATCCATTGTAGAGAGGCTTTAATATACCCCAAGAATTACTATTTGAACTCCAAATTCTTTGTCCAGAGCAGATAATGAGGAATCTGTCATTTGCTTTACCAGCTGTCAAAACTATCCAGGACTATGCAGCCAAAGTAAACCTGGGTCTCGTACCACTACTAATTAAGCAGATACACTTTCCATGTAGTGAGAATCCACTCTTGAAAATGTATCTACGAGTGTGGAGCTCACAAAGATTGTGTTACCTACATTGATTGAAAATCCTGAAATCTGTCAGAAAGTTTCACAAACTATTCTGGGCTGGCATTTCTGTTTCACAGCTGGGTAAGAAGAGGCACCAGAAAAGGAAGGTTATGGTTAGGGCTGCTGACATCTCTGGGAAAACTTTGGAAAACATAATATTAAGACAACATTCAGATTGCATGTATATATGAAATAAGATATCGATTTCTCTTCCCTTTGTTTATTACTTAGCTGAGAGTGGTGGATACCTGAACAGCCTGCCACAAGAGGTAGCCGTGGCAAATACTGTGGGGATGGGGGTGTTCAAACATGCGTGGGCTAGACACAGTGGAGAATACTGATGAATAAAAAGAGTGAGAAGTGTTGCAGGAGACCACTCAAGACTCTGCTGATGCAAAATAAAATGGGAAGACTGGGAAGGCCAAGAGGTCCTTTTCTGCCAATACAGTCTATGTTTCTATGTTTCTGTTACTGAGTTAAGGGCACTGGACTGAGTTGTATCAGTGCATGATTATACAACAGGAGTGGGCCACAGGACAGGGAGCTGAACTGGCCTGTGTTAGTGCTCAATTATACCAAAGGAGTGGGTCTCTGGATAGGAGCTGTGCCATCCCATGATTATACCACAGGAGTGCTGAATGAGTGTTGTTGGTTAGTATGTTGGGGTAGAGACAAAATAGTGAAAAAATATATTTCAGCACAACAGTCAGTATAGTTCAGCTGGCAGGACATCTGCCTCTTTGCAGAGCCTACACATTCTAGTCCCACACTGGGACTTAGGATCATACCAAAAACATTGGCAGTCTAATAAAGCACTAGTGTTGGGGGTTCTGTACTGTTGGGGTGTGCTGTCCTTCAGATGAGATGTTAAACTGAGGTCCCTTCTACCCATCTATGGTGCTGTCCCTGGTGGGTGTCCAGGAAAAGTAAAAGAACCCAAGGCACTTTTAATAAGAGTAGAGGATGTTCCCTGATGTCCTGGCCAATAATCCTCCCTTAAAACCTGTTCAGGCAGTTAAGAAATGTATTTTGTGAATGTGGCATATTTGGGGTACAATGAGGAATTTAGAAGGACTATGACTTCAAAAAAACATAGAACTTGGAGTATTTTGACTTCAAAATCTGTGGATTGGAATTATTTTGACTTACAAAAATTAACAGCTGGAAGTATTTTAACTCCAGTAAAACTGAAATGACTTCCAAATTTCCACCCATGGAAGTATTTGACTTCCACCCAAAAATAATTATCTGAAGCCCTGGTCAAGAGTCTTAATTTTTTATCCTTTTCTCACACATATGGTTATATATATATATATATATATATATATATATATATATATATATATATATATATATATAGTAGCACAGTAGTGCTACCATAGTTAGGATGAGGAGCCATTTACATGTTAAACCTGAAAATTTTGCACATTAATAACTTTGCTACTGTTCAACAGATTTGCCTGAAATTTGGAATACACGATCAAGAACCATACATCTTGAGATCTGCCAACTTTTGTACTGTTCATATACGGCTGTGGGTTATTAAGTGTGATTTGCAACGTTTACATTTATTTGAATTCTTTGCTCGTCCTACAGGTCACACAGTTTCTTGCGACCAATCTGAAAACTTCGGAAAAGCCTGCAGCCAGGGTCCCCAATGTGCCTTTTGAAGATTTTGTGAAAAAATATTAAACGGTTCAAAAGTTATTCAAAAAACAATTTCCCTTTATAAGTCAATGGGAAAAGTTAAAAAGTTTGACAGTGTTGCAAATGCACTTTTTAGTGTTGCAAATGGCCCTAGTAGTGTTGCAAATCTGCCATTTTGTTTTCAGTTGGTATTCAGAAAAATGCTTGGAATTTAAAATTGGGACCCTCTATGGACACAATTCTTTTTGTGTTTACCTAGTTGGACCCTGAGGATTCTAGGCATGTCCTTATTTTGAGGTTAAACACCCCAGGAATATATTTTTAAAATTTTTGGAAAAAGTAGTGTCGCAAAATAGTGTCGTACATATGACACTTCCGCAAATCTGAGTGAAAGCTTTTGCAAATCACAACACTACTTTGTGACACTATGCCCAAAATAACAGAAATTCTTTGCCACTCTTCTGCAAATGAACAGCTTGGTTGTTTGGGCTGAAATGTGGAGAGAAGGCAGTCAACAATTCACAGATGTGCCTTTTGGTGGTTTAGTGACAAAATATTGCATGGATGCAAAGTTACGGTACTCTAAAGTTGATATTTTTTCCCATAGACTAACAGTGCGGTGTCCACTGCATGACAGGAATTCTTTGCTACCCTGCTGCAAAATAATGGTTTGGTGTTTTACACTAAAATTTGGAGGGAAAAAAGCCAACATCCCTCAGATGTACCTTTTGGTGGTTTGGTGAAAAAATATTACAGGGCTGCAAAGTTATGGCACTCCAAACCTCTCTTTTGTTTCCCATAGGATAACATTATGGCGTTCGCCGCACCTTTCAGGGCCCACATCTCGGAAATGGTGTGAGATATGGACTTTTTATTATAAAAATGCTTAGTCCCATAAGTACAAAACTAGCAAGGAAAGTCATAAATCATATGACCTTTAAATTTTTTTTCTACGTTGTACGGTTCCTGAGATATAAGCAATTTAGTAATCCAACTCCTCATTTACTGCTCCGAGACCCATTATTATGCATACATTCTTTGTAGTCACTGTCTTTCTCTTTGCAGCTTTTGGGGAAAATCAGTCTGTGCGCTTACATTACTGTTACCCTTACCGCTTCTCTTGCAGTTCCGCACCTGTTTCACTTACCTTTCCCTTCTATGCCTCCAGGTGCGTTACCCTTTGCATTTTCATTTGTGCTTGTGTTTGCATTATTTTTACCATTTGTGTCTGCAGTGCTGTTTCTCTATCTGTTTCACTTTACATCACCATGTGCTTTAACATTTGTGTTTGCGGGCACCGTGTTACTATGTGACAAGACATCATGTGGCAGCCACTGCCACATTACATTCACTATTTCTCATTATTATTCTCAAAAAAAGGGAAATTAGAGGCAAAAAACTTAGTTTAGGTGAGGAAAGTGAGGAAATTGGGGTGTGTTTTGGGGTCGTCGGTCCTAACTCTCACCCCATTCTTCTGTTCCTCAGCTTCTTTCCACATGTGATGGGGTGAGAGTTAGGGCCAACAATCCCAATGTGCACCCCGACACTGGTTGGGGGTGGGCTGGAGGGGTGCAAGGAGGGTTTCAACCCTAACATTGAATTTCCTCACTTTTGTCACTGTGGAACAACCCTAACTGATGCATTAAATAGAGTTTATTGCCTCTAATATAACTATATGTGTATATATATATATATATATATATATATATATATATAGTCTATGCAAAAAACTTTGTTAATGCATCAGTTAGGGTTCTTCTACAGTGAAAAAGTGAAATTTGATTTTAGGGTTCCCATCCCTGCACCCCACCCCAGCCTGCCCCACCAACAGACATGGGGTGTGGATTGGGGTTGTCAGCTAAGCTCTCACCCATTCTCCTACACTGCACCACCTAAGCTTGTTTACACATGGGATGGGATGATAGTTAGGGCCGACAACCCAAAGCACACCCCAATGCCTGTTGGTGGGGCGGGCTGGGGTGGTGTGCAAGGGTGGAACCCAAAATTGAATTCCTCACTTTTTCACTGTAGAAGAACCCTAACTGATGCATTAACAAAGATTTTGCATAGAATTTTCTTACTTTATAAGACAGAATAGAAAAGTAGAAAGTTGCACAAGTTGATGGGAGTGCGGGGCCTGTACGTGTCAGGCCACATTATACACCCAATGACTAAAAAGTACATTCACAACAGCAAGACCAGCCACCAAGCAAATGTTAATGTAGTAGAACAATAGAAAACACTGTCCACAAAACATAAATTGTGCCACACAATATCTGAGCAAAAATATATTGTCTGACACATAGACACTTCTATTAACATCTGCAGGACATGCCGTCAACACCCTCCAAATTTCAAATAAAAGACCAAACCATGTCCAAGATATGACATGTCAAAATTTGAAATTTTCATTCATCAAGTGGAACAGTTCTGCACCTGCTGACATTTAACACACACACAACAACTGAAAACTACATTCATGACACTAAGGTTAGGTATCCTATCAATTTCAAGCCACCACCACAAGCAAAACACTATATGCAAAATATATACTGTGCAGCAATATATTTCCACCAAAAAAATTTCTGACATGGAAACACTGTAATTTACATCCAGCAGGACATGCCATAAACACCCTCAAATTTCAAGTGAAAAGACTAAACCATGCCGAGATATAACATTTTAATGTATGAGATTTTCATTTGTCAGACTGCCACAGTTACACACCTGTTGACATTTAACACACACAATGACTGAAAACTACATCAATGACACTAAGGCTAGGTATCCTATCAATTTCAAGCAACCACCACAAGCAAAACAGTGCCCACAACACGTAAAGTGTGTCACACAATATCTCCATAAAACAATTTTCTCTGACACATAGATGCCATAATTCACATCTACAGGATATGCCGTAAACACCCTCCAAATTTCAAGTAAAAACACCAAACCGTTTCTGAGTTATTCAATGTTAAAGATTGGTAAAATTTCCCTATCTATTCCATTATAAAAAATGTGGCCATCTTGTCCCTGTCTCGCGATCAAAGATGGCAATCAAAGAATCTCACAATCAAAGAATTTGCAGGCTCATGATCAAAGAATTTGCAGGCTCATGAATAAAGAATTACAAATCCTATAAATCAAAAAACTGATGGAATTGCGGTATACCACCACCATGGTTCAACAGAACAAATCCCTGAGTAAAACCCACCCTCATTTGACTTCCTAGGACAACCCTGGGCTGAGAAAATTGATTTTTAAATTGGGCCATCTCATTCCTCACTCATTATGCATGATCGTGATCAAAGAATCTCATGATTAAAGAATTTGCAGGCTCACGAACAAAGAATTAAAAATGGTGAAATACAAATTTTTCACTGATTTGAATGGAACCAATGGCATGCCACAATAGAATGGACCCTCCTGAGCAAAACCCACACTCATTTGTTTCCCTAGTCCACCCCTGAGCTGAGACATTTGTGTTTTTAGGTCATGATGCAAGATCGCGATCAAAGAATCTCACAGTCAAAGAATTTGCAGACTCGCGATCAAAGATCATTAGCGAGCCACGAATTAAGATTTTAAAAGCTTATAACTCTATTTTTTGATCAATTTGGATGAAACCAAAGGCATGGCTCAATAGATCAGAGCCCACTGAGTAAAACCCATCCAAGTTTTACTTCAGAAGTGACCCCTGAGCCGAGACATTTTTGTTTTTCCAATTGGAAAACTAAAAAATAGCAGACCCCACGATCAAAGAATTTTGAAAATCCTTGGGACAAACATTCTTGAACCACAAGGCTGCAAATTCTTTGACCGCCAGGCAAACAGATGGCCATAACACCATTCTTTGTTCGTAAGATATACAGATACATTTTCCCATTGACTTATAATGGGAACTTAAAAGTGCCATAGCTTTTGAATGCCTTAATATTTTTCACCAAATGAAAAGCAGCATGTTCAGCCTCCAAAGCTCTTTCAAATGGGCCATCTTACAGAGCAACATGCTACATGATGGCTGTGCAGGACCACATTCAGAATCCCAAAAGGTGCCTCCAAAAATGGATAATTTTGCATTTTTCAGCATTTTCGTACACAAAGACCATCACTCTGACCAAAACACAATTTGACATATCAAGAGACCTACCATGCCCCACCATGTGTACCAAATTTCAGGCAAATCCATTAAATGGGTCCAAAGTTATTAAGGCCCAAACTTTTGACTTTAGTATGTAACTGACCGCTGAAACCTAACTATAGTGGTGCGATCGTGCCACTATAATATACATATACTGTATATATATGTAATAGATATACCACTCTGAGGTGTGCAGTCATGCTCTGATATACGCACGCCTTGGTGTGTGTTGTATGCGAGGCCACAGGCCGAGTCGTCAACCTACAAGGCATGCGTATATCAGAGCGCCAATTTATTAATTCTCAGAGTGGTATATCTATTCCTATAAAATGGCCACAGATTTTTTGGGGTGGTGGAAAAAGTAGTCCCTCTGTCTAGCTGGTAAATAAATGATATGTTGGCAGAGGTTTAAAATAAGGTTTTATTGAAAAATGAGGGAGGCAAGTATGATTGGGAGCACTTTCACTGTAATTGGTGATATGTACCTGCTAAATAATATGGTAGAAGATTTAATAAACACTGCCTGTGTACCAAAAAGTAGAAGGAACTAGTTGTTTTTAAGTAATGTCCTCTTAATTTGTGTGAAAAAAGCTGCATCTGGAGGGAGAGTACCACGATCGTGGACGATTTTCACTATCATTGCCGAAATGTAGCGTGACAGAGCGGTGCGCATTTCAGAAAATGAGAACTTGTTAAGAGGCGAAAGTAAGCCCTCTCTGTTTAAAAAATAAGAAAAGTGACTCCCTCCTGTTAGTTTGTGTTCCCTTTGGGTAATACAAGTTACATACTGTATGCGAAAGGGAGAGAGGATAGACCGAGGGAGTCGGTAACTTTAGAAAGGTAGAAGGAAGTGAGAGCGAGTGTTGCCATAGCAACACTCAGTCTCGCTTTCGGTCTCACGATCTAAAGCTACTGACTGTGGGTCTATCCTCAGCTCACTACATACAATGTCAGCTTATGCAAAGGGCCTGGCTGGAGAATCACCTGTATTTTATGTGAGGGGCCACTGGGTCTCTGAGCCTCGGGCCTGAAGTAATGCACCGGCGATCTGTTCGACAGTGGTGGTCATCGATCGTGATCTCTAAAAAATACAGCTTTTGACAGAAAATATGAGAAAGAAAGAAAAAAAATGTATGTTTTTCTGCTTTTCTATATACAGCTTGGTTTGTGTTAATCAGACTGATTGGTCACAGTGGTTACAGTAATAAAAGTGGTTGTACACTGTGAGACTGTGAAAATGGCAGGCAGGATTTGATTTTTAAATTACATTTTATGTAAACATTAATGGTAAGATGAAGAGATCAGTTTGTACAGTGTGGGGCTACTACTGGTATATTTACTTATGCCTGTGGGTGTCAGTTGCATATGTATGTTAGTATGGGTGCCTAGTTGCAGCAGGTGTGGAGTGGTCTCGCTGCTGGTGAAAAGGTTTTGAGGACTGGAAAGTAGTTCAGGCGTGAGGTCGTACTGGAAGGCGTGCGGTCATTAGGAAATAATGCACGGTCATGTGACATGTTCTGTCCAATTGTATAAGTGGGGTTTCTATGATTTTACCACCCCATTTTATAAAGATATATATATATATACACACACACTAGCAAGGTTTGTATCATTTGCTGTAAGTATCTTAATAAAGTATAATTTCCAAAATAAGAAACAAATAAACTGAAAGTTTATTTGTCTGCTATGAAAGATCCAAGAGACAAATCATTGGTATAATTACACCAGATTAGAATGGGTACCCATGGTTAGGGCACTGGGGAAAGGATGCCGGCAATAACGGTAACCCACTTCCCAGCGCATCCCTTCAGGGCTAGGGTAGGGCAGCCAGATAGGGATTCAGCTAATATAGCGACGGGATGTCACTATACATACACATACGGGGAGGCGAGCATGCACAGCGAGGGGCAGGAGGAGATGTGAGGGGTTGTGCCATGGTGGTCTGCCAAGCTGACCCCATGGCATGGTGGGTGGGTTGGTGGTGCTGGTTGGCAGGGTACTGGGTTTGGGTCCAGGCGCTGTTGTGCCTTTTATTTTTACTGTCCCCAACATCGCCCCTTGGAGTTAAGAATCCTTTAGTAGGGTGGTGTGGGGGCAGCCCCCATCCCCATGAAACAGTAAACGTAAGTCCCGGCACTGTTGTGCTGTGTGCGGGGTGTCAGAGATCAAAAAAATGTTCAGCATTCTGACTTCTTGATAATGGCAATCACCTTTAAGCTTTTGCCGTTATCACATAGATCCATTAGAACAGTATAAACAAGTAGACTGCAGTCCTAGGGGTCTGTGTATTGACAAAATTCTTTTGCTGAGCTAAGTGACTTTGTTCACAAAGAGGAATTGGATAAAGCAGACCATGAATGTTCTCAGATGTTAAATAACATTTTAATTATAGAAGATATGTATCACTAAAATAGAGTTCAGAGAGAAATACGAGAAGTTAAAAAAATATTATCTTGTTTTAAAGGCTTGCTGCTTTTTAAGGAGAAAGAGGACAATTATTTACTATTAGACAAAGTTAAAAAAAAGAAATAGCAACTCAAAAAATGCATAGATTTGAACAAGTGAAGCAGGATTATTTAAATGGTGAGGTTTTTTGTTGGGACTGCCCTGCACTCTCAGGTAGCTGAGGTTGAAGTCAAAGGAACAACTATAATTGTTCTAAATCAAGAGGGAGACAGGACATGCATGGCAGGAACCCTAAAACTACTATAGTGTGAGAAATGCACAAAACACCAGCATGGGAGGCAGTATAGCGCAGTGGTCTAAGGCTCTGAGCTGCAAATCTGGTGAGATCCAGCAGACCAGACCTGGGTTTAAATTTCACAGCTTCCACTTGCATACTGTGTGACCTTAAGCAAGCCACTTAACCTCCTTGTACTCCCAGGTCACTCCTGTAAAAAAGCTTTCAGCTTAGTGTGCTGTACCTGGTTAAACAACTAAGTAAAAAAAACTTACCATTTGTTGCTGTTAGTATTGGCATGTCCTAATTGTTCATTAATTAGTAAAATATTACCAGGTTGACAACAGTGCTGGGGCAGTCTTTAGAGAGCAAGGCAGACAGCTTGAATTCACTTTTCTCATTGAATGAGTGGGCTATCAGGTCCCCTTCTGATACAAGGATCAGGAGGGTACATCACTTCCAGTTCAGCGGCCAGCACAGTGCAGTAGTTAACAGCAGGTCTTGTTCAGCAAATGAAAGGTTTTTTTTTATAATCAATTAAACTTTATTAAGTTTTTAAACAACAAAACCATGAACAATATAAACACTATATAATAGTAAGAATGACATCAATATCAAAGGAGATGAGTGACAAGTTAAATAAAAAGAAAACTACAGTATAGAAATTTAGGGGTTTGTTGTGATTCTTCTAGATAGAGCATCCATGTACAGGAGGTAGAGTCAACATTTTGTGCAATGTTACCTCCAAGGTCCCTCTTTAAGTAATCTTTCCCTGGTGTTTAGTGGCACCCCCACCCTCCAATTCACATCCCGGTATAGTAATCTCAGAATTGGGGGGAAGATGTGATTGAGAAGCACCAAGAGATGCAGTCATGTGGTAAGTGAGGAGTGTTACCCTGTTTTAACGGCACAAGATAAACATTTTTTTACATGAACTGGGAAAGCAGGGCCTGTAAATTGGATTAGGTGGATATACCACTGAATGCACTCACAATGCTGGACAGGCCATAACTTTAGGCAGTAATCTCAGAATCCAGGGTCTAACAGAGGCAATGGAGTGCACTAATGCAGCAGATTTCATGGGACAGTGGCTGAAAGAAACACTTGCTTGTAGATAAGGATGGTGATCCACCAGGTGCATAGAATCACTCCCCCCAAAAAAGGAGAGAGGCAGACCTTGTTCCCAGGACCCTCCTGTTAGTCTTGACAGGCCCACACACGAGAAAGACAGAGTGCTAACTGTGGCATAACAGAGGGGATCCATAATGCTGGAAAATGACATCAGAATCTCCATTTTCTCAGATCTTAGTTTCATGATCAGGGACTGCCAGGACTGTGGTGCACCCTGCAGAGCCTCAGAGTCTTTTATCCTTCAGTATCCTGCACAATTGCAAATTACCTGCACAGGTAAACAATACCTTCTTCTAACATTATAAGGATGTTGGAACACTGGTTAACAAAATCAAAGGTGATTTTGGTACCCAAGAAATAACATCAGACCAAGCAGGCAATTGAAGTTATGGCCTGTCCAACATTGTGAGTATGGGTTGAGGGTTTGGAGAGGAGTGTGGCAGATGAAATGCTGTGGCAAAGAATAGAATCAGTGATATGCATTCAGTGGTATATCAATTGGCTCAATTTACATGCCTTACTTTACCTGTTCGTGTATAAAAATGTTGATCTTGTTCTGATAAAACAGGAGCACCCTCATTTATGAAATGGCGATGACTGCATGACTGCATCCCTTGGTGCTCCCTTCTCCATCCTCCTCCCACCTGTAAGAGCAACTACCTGTGTGTGTTCTCATACTTTTAATTATTTTCATCTGAAATGGACTTGTTACAGACTCACCATTCCCATCTACAATCAAGTGTTTCTTTCAATCAGCTTGGTTAAGAAGGATAAAATCTTTTATAGGTGCATTAGGGAGGAAGGAAGACAAAGGGAGGGATAGTGAGGCTTAATAAAGGGAAGAGAATGGGCAGAGGGTGACAGTAAAAAGCAGGGATGCTGAATGAATACTTCTGCTCAGTATTCACAAAAGAAGAGGAGGGAGGTACCTAAACCAAACAATAGAAGCACTCTGGATAGGGCAGTCGATACCAGTCCATTCACAGAAGAAAGCATCCTGCAAGAACTTCTAAAACTGATGGTGGACAAAGCAATGTGGCCTGACAGGATTCACCACAGAATGCTAAAAGAACTAAGGGGAGAAATAGTGACACCACTGACTACCCTTTTTAGCAAATCATAGGAGGATGGTGTGGTATCTGAGGACTGGGGGAGGGTGGATGTGATTCCCCATCACAAAAGTGGGAACAAGAGAGAGGCAGAAAGCTACAGATCTGTTAGTTTGACCACAGTGGTAGGGGAAAATGATGGAATCACTTCTGAAAGAAAGAATTGTTGAGTACCTAGAGGCCAGCAGGGCACAGGACCCAAGGCAACATCGTTTCACAGAGGGAAGGTCATGTCAGATGAATCTAATTGATTTCTTTGACTGGGTGACCAAAGTAGTAGACCAGGGAGGGGGCTGTGGATGTAACCTACCTAGACTTTAGCAAGGCATTCGACACAGTCCCACACAAAAGATTAATAAACAAGTCAGTCAGTCTGGGAGTGGGTCCCAGGGTAGTAACCTGGGTAAAACAATTGGCTGGATAACAGGATGCAGAGGGTAATAGTAAATGGAGTCCACTCTGAAGAAAGGGAAGCTACTAGTGGGATACTTCAGGGTTCAGTAGTGGGTCTGGTCCTCTTTAATGTCTTTTTAGGTGACATTGTAGAGGGACCAGAAGGAAAATGATGCCGCTTTGCAGATGACACAACGATCTGCAACAGGGTTGATACACAAGGTGGTTGGAAAGGATGAGAAGGGACTTTTCAAGGTTGGAGGGAGTGTAAAGGATGAGAAGAGACTTGGCAAGGATGGAGGAATGGTCAAAGTATGGCAGCTTAGATTCAATGCAAAGAATTGAAAAGTAATGTACCTGAGAAGCAAAACCCAGGGAAGAGTACACGGGGGTGAGGTACTTACAACAACAAAAATAGAAAGATACCTGAGGATAGTAATATCAGATGGCCTAAAGGTAGGCAAGTAATGTTAGAAGGCAGTAAGGAGAGCTGGGGGATACTAGGATGCGTAGGGAAACGCATTACCAGTAGAAAACAGGAAGTTGTTCTCCCTGTGTACAAACACTTGGTGAGACCCCCTCTGGAGTACTGCATGAAGTTTTGGAGACCCCTCTCCACAAGGACATAGACAGGATGGAGGCAGTCCAGAGGAGGGCAACTAAAATGGTGCATGGTCTGCATCAGAAGCCATACAAAGAGAGACTAAAGGAGCTTAATATGTATAACCTCGAGGAAAGGAGGGAGAGGGGGGACATGGTAGAAACTTTCAAGTACCTCAAGGAATCAACAAAGTCCAAGAGGGTAGCATCTTTCAGAAAAGAGTGTGCAAGAACAAGGTGGCACAATTTGAAGACAGAATGCCGGACAGCTCAGGGGCAGCATGGGAGGAAGTGTTTTTGTGGAGAGGGTGGTGAATGAACGGAATGGCCTTCCTGAGGAGGTCATGGAGTCGAAAATAGTGAGACAATTCAAGAAAGCATGGGACAGATATAAGGCAATTCTAGAGGGGTTAGGCGGAAGTAGGCTGTTGGTTAACTAGGATCTGCATCTTATCCATTAGGTAGGAAATGGGCAGACTAGGTGGGCCAAACAATCCTTAGCTTCCATCAAAGTCTATGTTTCTATATTTCTATGATCCTAGTTCCTGTTATAATTAGGATATATGTCTACTCTCTCAGGGCTAGATGTTTGCTCACTATGCTACAATATTTTATACAAACTGTAAACCTGTGAAAAAAGAAAATGGTCCTTGATCTGACCCCCACCGCAACCTCCCACTCAGTACCACTACTCCGCACCTCCACACCCCACACCTTCACTGAACAGGTACCAGTGTGAAGCCACTCTCCAACCAAAGACCGTCTTGCTGCTGGAAACGCTGACTGCAATATGAAAAAAGTAAGGTAAGTGCGGTTCAATGTATTTCAATGGGATTTTCAAGTTTGGTGCATAACTTTGCCATTTTGCATATTTTACAACACATTTTCAACATGGTCTTTTGGAACCCCACCTTATGAATGATGGTGATGGATTTACGTAACCCTGGCATGAAAGACATTTTTGTAGTTGCTTGAAAAATCATCTTTTAGTGGGACTTGAAATGTTTCTCTTCCCTTGTTCATGAGGTGGTGTTATAAGAATGGTATGTTGAAATCTTGGGGTCAAAATATTTAAAAATGGGAATGTTATGCACACCTGTTGAAATTCCGCTATGCTTGCTTGTAATTTTGGTAATTTTAAATATTTGGATCCCAAATTTTCAACATAGCCATTTTTTACAGCACCTTATGAACATGTCAGCTGTCATTTTTTAAATCCTGCCAAAACTTTCTTTTCACACCTGTGGCATGGAATTATGTTGTGGTAGTGTAGAATCAAATTTTGGTGGAGATTTGTACATTTTCAGTACCAGGTACATGAGGTGGGGTAATAAGAAGCCTGTGCTGACAATCTGGTTCCAGTTGTCCTACAAATGGAAGTGCAGGGCCTGGAGGTCCCTGCGCTTCCACAGCAACATGCATATACTATCTACTGAGGGATGGGAGCTCAGGGCCCTGCACTCCCAAAGGCAAATGGGGATATGATTGTAATATTTCAAAAGCAAGGACATTCTTTGCAAAATCTCAGTTAATACATCAGTTGGGGGTTCCTATTAAAGCAACAAAAATATGAAATTGCCATGTTATGGTTTTCCACCCTGACTCTTTATTCCCCAAAGGACCAACAGAGGCAAGGCAATGCCTAGTAATCACAGCCATTCATTATCAGGTAAGACAAACAACATGCAATTCTTTCCACATGACACAAGAGACATCCAGCATCATGTTCCAGGGCTTCTGTAGCCATGGATTACTACAGGTGGTTGAAAGCTTTCGGCACCTGCATGCAATCATTCATGTGAGCACAGAAGTACAGGGCCCACTTCTGTGGCAGCATAGCTGCATTCGGCACCTGGTGAAGACATCTGCACTTCCCAGGAGGTTGATGGCACTCAGCGGCACTTCATGCCTCAGTCACAACCCACCTCACAACACTCCTGGGGTGTTTGGTAATTTAGTGTTACTGCACACCCTGTCATGTGTTATTGCTTACTTACAATCTGCAATGTGATCCTATGGGAGTTATATACAGTAGCAGCCACAGACACTGCCAGCTATTTCCTGAAATTTCTGTGATATTTCCAGATATATCTAATGCTTTCTCCATTTCTACAGTAGGGGCAGCAGAGAGAAACTCTTTAGAAATTTTACAAAATATCTGGAAGTAGCTGGCAATGTTTGAGGATGCTACTGTATAACACTGCCCAGGTGGTTGAAGGCATTCAGCTGTGCCTCATGCCTTTCAGCCCACCTGAGGCCTGTAGCAGTTTAGCATTACTGCACACCCTGCCATGTAGTATTGCTCACTTAAAATTTATAATCTGATGCTATGCGAATAATATACCGAACTTCACAGGTTGTTGAAGGCACCCGACTGAACCTTGTGCCGCACAACCCACCTGGGGCAGTGCAGCAATTTAGCATTGCCACACACCCTGTTGTGCGTTATTACTTACTTACAATTTACAGTGTGATCCTATGGGAATCATTTACTGCACTTCCCAGGTGGTCAAAGGCAATCAGTTGCAACTCATGCCTCAGAACCCACCTGTGGTGTGTGGTAATTTAGCATTACTGCACATGCTGTCATGTGTTATTCCTTACTAACAATTTACCATGTGATCCTTTTTGTTTTTTTTTCCTCACACTTCCAAGGTGGTGTGACAGAGCAATTTGTCAGAATACCAGTTTTTATTATGGGTACTCAGTTGTGCCTCTGGTCTTACACCACAAAACATGCCTGCATCATATAACCAGTAAAATTGGCTCAAATCTTATGTTATTACCTATTTTAGATAAGTTCTAGGATAATGATAAATCATTTTTTTCACACTCAGATATATGTATAAAAAATAGATTTTATTTATCCCTGTACAACAATTTTCATACTAATTTGCATATATATAAAACAAAACAGCTCATTTCTTAGGACACTCACTATAAAACTCAATACGGCCATTAAGACATGTGCCACATTTCTTCTAGTGTTGATTTTCCTTAACCTATTATTGGTCCAAATCCTATACAACCTCCAAAGGAAACAACATGGCTGCACCCAAACTATCGACCCTAAGCTCTCCTTGATGGAAATGTTTTTTCAACATCCCCGAGACACCTTCCCACTTATTATTCCACATAAGCTCATATACCACCTAGCCTACTCTCTTCATAAATCCTCAGTGATTAACATCACCCTGCCCACCCCTTTCACCCATTGTAAACTATTGCACCTCCTTCTCCTAGCTTTACTGTTAGCAGGGGACATTGAGCTAAACCTGGGATCTGTAACAAACTGGCCACCAAATAAAACAACATGGCAAGACTCCAAGGGACTCCGCATTACGCACATGAATATTAGGAGCCTCCTTCATAATCTAACCGAACTCGAGGCATGGGTTGCACAGAACCACCCTGATATCCTCTGCCTGTCAGAGACCTGGTTAAAACCCTCTACTGCTGACTCCCTATGCACTCTACCTAACTACAATCTCATCAGGCAAGACAGGCCCTCCTCTAAACGTGGAGGTGGTGTTGCCATCTTCTATAAACAACACCTGCTGCTAGTCCAAAATGCGCTACCTATCCTATCTCTCTATGAAGCACTCCACACAACACTACAACAAGGCTCAAAGAAGTTACACATAATCTGTGCCTATAACCCACCTGCTGGAGGGATTAAAGGTCTAGAAGATCTCCTCTTACTAGTAGACAGCACCACTGGCTGCAACGAGGTCCTCATATTGGGTGACTTAAATCTAAACTGGGCAAGCAAATCAAATCAGTCCTCTCACACTTAGTACAAGGCCATAACCTCCATCAGCTGATCTCTGACCCTACCAGGGTTATAGCTCCCCTCAGACTAGCACTCTTATTGATTGGTCATTACAAACTGCCCTGACAGCATCAGTAGTGCCAGTACCCTTCCAGATGTAATCAGTGATCACTCCCCAATCTACCATCTGGCACTCTAATAATAGACCATCTCCACCCATAAAACTTATCACATTCATAATCTCACCAACTTCAATCCTATACAATTTATACCGACCTCTCAATGATTGATTGGACCTCCATTTACACTAGCAAATGTCCAGTCTGCCTTTGACAGTTTCCTTGCAAAATCTGGACTGCTCCAAGACACTCATGCCCCATGGATCACCAGGTGCTTTCGCGGAACCCAGACTAAGTGGCTAACAAAAGACCTACTAACCCAGATAAGGGCCAGGGACAAAGCCTGGCATTGTTTTAAATCCACAGGGATGCAATCTGACTACTGCCACTACCGCTCTCTCAGAAACGCTTGCAAAAGAAACATCCAGCTATCCAAAAGCTCTTTCTGCAGGGACCTTCTAACAGAAGCCGCCGGGGACTCCAAGAAATTCTAGACCACCATAAAAACCCTCCTGGGTTCTAATCACAAAGCCCACACAAGTGACATGCTGTTAAACTGCATACATTGCAACAACCCGTTAACCATAGCTAACGCCTTCAATCACCATTTCTCAGATCTAACAAACTACCTGACCTCCTTCCCTTCTGGCCACACTGCTCCACCCCAGTGTGATACCAAACCTCCACTTCTGAACCCCCCACTTCAGGTTTTGGAGCATTAAAAAAAGATAAGTACAAAAACTTCTACTCTCCATTCCTGACAATACCAGCCCAGGATCGGATGGTCTTGAACCTAGGCTTCTGAAGGCTGCTGCCCCTTCATAGCCTCTCCACTAACCAAAATCTTCAATATGTCCCTATGCTGTGGTACAGTTCCAAATATTTGGAAAATAGCTAAAGCCACCCAATTCCTAAAAAGGAGAGCCCAAGGAAATCAAGAACTACCATCCCATCTCTATACTCTCTGTACTAAGCAAAATCCTTGAAAAACTAGTTGCCACCAATCGATAGAATACCTCCAGAAATACAAATTCCTTTCTAGCTCTCAACATAAGCTTCTGTAAAGGTCACAGCACCACCACCGCCCTGCTAAAACTGACAAGTGACATCTATACCTCCATGGACTTAGGCCTCTTAACAGGTGCAGTTTTCATTGATCTAACTAAAGCTTTTGACCTGGTCAACCACACACTTCTTTTTGCAAAACTACAATCCTTTGGTTTCTCCTCAGATACCATTACCTGGTTCGAAAGCTACCTGTATGACAGAAAACAGGCTGTGGTCTTCAATTCAGCCATCTCAGATCCTGCACCGATCTACGTTGGAGTACCCCAGGGCTCCATACTTGGCCCTCCGCTTTTTACTATATTCATTGATGACATCCCATTAACTGCACCAAACTGCTCATCTCTGCTCTATGCTGATGATATAGTTAACTACCACAGTGCTAAAACTGCTGCTGCCTAAATCATCCCATTGCTGTGGACTTGCCAGTATTCATTCCTGGCTCACTGACAACAAACTAGTCCTCAACTCAGCAAGTCCTACTCAATGCTCTTTGGCTCGCCTGCCACACTCAAATCAAATCTCAATCCCTTATTATCTTGTGCACAGATGGCTCCCTCTGACTACTGCCAAATCCTTTAAATATCTTGGTGTCACCCTTGACTAATCTCTTGACCTTGACCTCCACATCTCCACTATCTGTAAGTCCGTAAATGCTAAGATAGGAAGTGCCTATTGCCTAGCTACACCTCACCCTCCTAGCCAGACTATCTGTGGCTCAAGGCTTCCTTCTACTGGCTCTAGCATATGGCTTTGCAATCTACCTATCTGCATCTAAGTCCTCCCTCCATAAATGGGACTCCACTTACAATAGCATCTGCGCTGTACCTCTGCATCACTGCATTACAAGCACCATTGCCAGCTCTATATGGACCTAAAATGGCTTAGCCCCTCCGCCTATCGTCTCCAGTCCTTTGGCTCATTAATTGACTGTGTTACCAGAACAGGCCTCCCCAATCCCTTTCCCTGCTCTGGAATTACAACCTCTCACCTATGAGCTACAATCAAATGACAAAGCCCTTCTGCACATCCCAAGATGCAGATCAAACATGGGTGCAAGTGCATTCTCTTGTACAGCTCCTAAATACTGGAACTCTATACCCTCTTCTATCCGTCAAGCAACCACCCATGCTACCTTTAAGAAACTTCACCGTGAGCACCTGCATACCGTGAACCCCTGCACTTGCTTTAACCCACCTTGAACCTTCACTCTTCCCAGCTGTCTGCTTCATCTCCAGATAATCCACCTCCTTGATACCTCTTCCCCCCTCCTCTTAGTCCTATCGCCCCCCTCTCCTACCTCCCTTTCCTCTCTTCCTACCATCTCTCTCCCTCTCCCCTGGCCACAAACCTCTCTGTTTTGGCACTTATTATACTATCTTTTCTACCTATCTCCTTTTGATTTATTTTTCCTGTGTTACCTATTCCAACCTGTAATATATTTTCACAGTACTGTTTACTTTCATTATTCATTTTTGTCAATGTGATTGTCTATACTTTTCAAATATTGTTTACTTACTCTGATTTGTACTGCTTTCATGTGCTGCATCACATGTATCTTGTATGTCTGTAATTGTCTTCCCCAGGCCATGCCTGAAAATAGGCATTTTATGCCTAGTGCACTACCAGTTACCAAAAGCAAAATAAATAAATAAATAATAATAAAAAAAATGCAAACAATAAAACCACAAAGCGTTTCAGAAAAACAGCAAAGAAACAAAACAAGAACAAAACCATTTACAGTTTTGATAACTTTTGCAAACAGTAAAATTGTTTTTGTAAAAATATTTTGAATGGCTTTGTTTAATTAGTAATCTAACTTTTCTTTGTAACGTATTTAAATACCTTTTCCCATGTGAAGGTATGTATCTTTTATTTAAAATCAAGCTTAACTTATGTACTCAAGGTTTGGTATTTGAAAAGTTAAGTTTACTATATTGCTTCCCAGCTAAGCCAAATTAGAATATTATAAAATCAATTAAAACAATACTTTGACATTTGATCATATGTAGTGCTTGGCCTTCTTCCTTTCAACTTAAAATCTTGGTGAGTTCCTCCCTTTCTGGATGATAAAAAATTATTTTTAAGTGGTTGAGCCTTGTTGTAGTCTCTGTTTCATTTCACAAACTCAACCTCTGGACCTTGGAATCCTCTGGCATCAAAACCACAGTGCAAGCCTACTTCTCCTGGTTTAGACATCAGTGGGCATCTCAAGTCCTTTGTCCTGATTTTAGTGAGAATTTGAAACAACAAGGTAAACAATAGCAAAGTTCCACAACACAGCAGCAGATTATTTTAGCATGACGTCCAGATGAGAACTAACCAACCTATGTTGGGCCCTGTCTTTATTACTTCTGATACAGAGTGACATCATTGCCAGTTCTGATTGGTCTTTGAACAAGAGAAGTTGGTAATTTTTCCTTCAAGTCTCCACCTCTCATTTTGAAAATGCAGTTTTAAGTTTACAATATATTTGTTTCCATAACTTTCAAATGCAACAAAATACAATCTCCAAATGAGCATCTTTGAGTTTTGCATAAAATTTGGAGTTTTTTGACATCAGGCATGACATGTTTATTTCCATTATAAATTTGGTAATTTATAAAGTCTTTCATAGAATCTGTTCTCTTGTAGATTTCTTAAAAATACTTGCACGACCTTAACCTATATTTCTTAAAGTTCAAAAGGACATATCTTTCTGTTAGATGGCACTTTGAGAAGTTTCTCAAAAGACATAAACTCTTTCCTCAGAGGCAGTGTCTTTGTCTCGAGCTGAACATGTGGCACATAAATTATGTTTTAACAGTCCTAAGAGTTTAAGGCATAATCCTTTGAAATGGCATGACATTTATTTCTTATTACTGTAGACAAGTTTATAAAAGTTACATTTCTGAATGTCTCATGGTGTGCCCTTTCAGAAGAGTACCAAAATTAACAGGCTGTCTCTTGCAGTAATGGCATAAAACATTTTAGTAAATAGTTCCATTCCCAGAGCTCTTACAGTAATGAACTTTAGGGCCCAATTCTCAAAGCCCAGTGACTGATGGTGTATGTGCCAAACATATATGGTGCAAATAGTACCTTGCATCAAAATTGCCCTGGAGCTATTCACAAAGGCAGCCTTTGTCAAATGCAGGCTGCCTGACCCAAACAGAGCTTACCACAAATACACCCACAAATGGCTGTGACACACTGAAAGAGGGCATGTGGCTGACATAAGCTAGCACATCTATGAAACTGATATTCATAGAACAGTCCACGAGAAAGAATTTCTAAGTACCCTTACACTTACTTAGAATCAGCTCCCTCAGGGATAGTAGGCCCATATACAGCAGTGTGCTGTGTTGCCCCCTTCCCAGACCCAATTGTGCCACAAATAATAATACTGCATTCAACACTCAATGGTCCCGAAAGTGGCAACAATAATAATAGTGTCCTAGTCCCCTCCTGATACATGACAGTGCTGTAATTAGCAATATGTTCCCAGTCCTCTCCTGATCCACAATAGTGCCACACATAGTGATAGTATTCTCATCCCCCTCCCTGATCCCCAATAGTACTGCACAAAATAATAATCATAACCTCTAGTCCCCTCCCAATGCCTGGTCATGCTACAAATAGTAGTTTTATTTTCCAGTCCCCACCTCCCGATCCTGATCATGCCCCACATATGAAAAGTATCCAATCTCCCTCCCCAACCTCTGGTCATGCTACAAATAGTAATATTATTTTCCAGACCCCCCACCCCGATCCCCATTGTTGTCTGTATAAATAGGAATACCCCAATGCCCCTCCCTGACCCCACAGTTTCCAGTACTAATATTAAGAGGCACAGCTTCCATCCAGCACAGCCCACCTCACATCTCCACAGCTGGCTGCCAACTGAAATGCCAATGAGCCTAGTGCATTACAGTAGGCTCATTGACAGTTCAGTTGGTGGCCAGCCATGGAGGTGTGAGGCAGGCTGTGCTGGTCACCAGCTCTGCTTCTCAATATTAGTAGTGGCACCTGTGTGGTTGGGGAAGGGGGCATGGGAGGCTATTCCTATTCATACAGACAACATCAAGGATCAGAAAGCAGGATTTGGATAATAATATTATTATTTGTTGCACTATCAGGGAGGGGGAACTGGAATGCTTATATTACGTGGGGTACTATCAAGGATTTGGGAGAGGGACAGCTATGCCACAATGGGGGGGCACTGTTTTGATGTTTAACATGGCACATGGAGAAAAGGGGATGCACGCACAACATGGACTGGAATGGCACACAGCTGCCACATGGTTTGCGATGAACACTACCAGTGCACCCTCTGTTTGGCACCCTGCCCAGGTTGCCACAAGCCTCAGGACTTAGCTGCTGGGACCCTGCCTGATAAAGAATATGGCACAGGGTCTCTGGCATGGGGCATCGGCACAAGGTGCTCTAATGCCACAGCTTGAGCCACTCTAAGCCCCCTTTGTGAATCATATTCTAAGTCTTTAGTAGGCAATAGCACAAGTTTTCAAATGCTGTCCCCATTGTCTCTGTGAGAATTTCACTTTTGATTCAAAATAGATAATCAAATAACTCACCACCTCTTTATATCATATGTTTCCAGATCCAAACAGGTAGCAGGTTGCAATCTCCTTCACCATCTGTGAAAACGTCATGCTGGCAGCCTATTGCCTTTTAAATTATAGTCAATAGTCTTTTCATTTCCAATGAAGCCAATGTAACTTTAAGACTTTTCACTTATTTTCCTCCTTGAAGATAGCTTTGTACCAGCCTGTAACATCATCATAAATAAAGTCATTCTGATGCGTGGTTACCATAGGAACCTAACTCAGTCCTTGTTTTGATAAGCTTGCTTAGCAGATATCCAAAAGGTAATGTCACCTCCAGAGGCTAGCTTCTAGGGAAGTCCTCCAATTTAAATGGAAAATTTTGACCAGACTAATTCTTTTTTCTCAAGTTTGAAAGCTGCTGAGCAGGCATCTCTGTTTTTCAGAGCTCACTTAAGCAGTCTTTTTTCCACTGGTAGATCTCCTATATAGACCAAAATGATGACCAGATGTCTTTATTATGACCTTCCAGTTACCTTAATTAATAACTAAGCATGTATAAATAATATAAAATAATTATAAAGTAACAAAATAATAAATTATAATAAAATATTTTTATAACTAAGTTTTGTTCTTACATTTCCCCTTTTGAATTAAAAATGCACCCAACAATGCATTTTCTAATTCAAAACTGTAATACTACTATATGTGTATATAGTTTAAGCTTTATAGGAAAAAATAGAAAACGTCACATCATCATGTGATAACTTATGACATCATTAGCTCATGACATCATCATATGTGACATCATTAAATGTGACATCACTAGATGACATCATTGGAGATGTACCTTTTGGCATATAAATATGTATGGTACTGCATGAATAAACATGATTACAACTATGTACACATTTCCTTTAACTGGTTTAACAATTTTCTTTTACTTTGTTTTAAACATTCTAAAAACAGAACAAACGTACTCTGTGTTCATCACATTAAAAGATTAGTAGTATAACTAACACACTAACTTGACTGTTGTTGCTGATCACCAATCACCACTTTTAGATTCTTTTTAAATATTTTGCAATGTCTTGTTGTGCAGGGGTAAATGGAGAAAGTGACAAAGGCAAGAAGGATAGGGATGGGACAAAAGGGAGTAAGGTTATCAGGAAATGGAGGGTAATGAGTACCATTGCCCATAGTCTGGGCAACAAGCTCCCTGAACTGGTGGCCTTGATGGAAGAGGGATGCCTGGATATCGTAGCAGTCACAGAAACATGGTACACAGAGAACCATGACTGGGATGTTAACATACCAGGGTACATAACCTACAGGAGATATAGGCAGGGGAGAAGAGGAGGAGTAGCTCTCTATGTAAAGGGAGGGATAAAAGCAACTGAACAAAAGAGTAAACAGGGTGGAGAGGAGGCACTGTGGTTCACCATAGAGACTGGAAAGGGCACCACAATCTGCACAGGGGTTGTGTACAGACCCCCATGTCAGGGGGAGGGAATGGACAAGGATATGATAGAAGGCATTCTTAGAATGGCAGAGAAAGGGGAGATACTGTTGATGGGAGACCTGAATATGCCAGATGTTAACTGGAGCACATTTGCTGCAGTCCATCCAAGAGCAGGGCCATTCGTGATGCCCTACAGGTGGAAGGCCTCTGACAGCTAGTTTGGAACCCACTCATGAGGGCAATCTTAGACCTTGTACTCTCAAATGGGGGCAGTGAGAGAATCTCAGATCTAGAAGTGGGTTGCCATCTGGGGACACGTGACCATCAAACAGTGTGGTTCATGTTAAACTCAGCTACAGAGTCAAGCAATACAAAAGTAAGGGTACTGGACTTTAGGAGGCTGACTTTGGCAAGATGGGAGAGTGCCTCAGAAAAGCACTAGCAAGCAGGTTAGAAGGAGGTGTGGAGCAACAATGGGAATCATCAAAACTGCCATCAGAGGCAACAAGCCTTTGTGTGAAGCAAATAAACAAATCAAAATGAAAGAAAAGCCACTTTGGTTCTCAAAAGAGGTGGCTGTGAAAGTCAGGAAGGAAAATGAAACACAGAAGGAGCAGGACAGAGATCTGTACCAGTTAAGGCAGAAGGAAGCAGGGAGGGAAGTCAGAATAGCAAAGGCCCAAACTGAGGAAAAGATAGCCAACTCAGTTAAGAAGGGGGATAAAACCTTTTATAGGTACCTCAGCGAGTGTAGAAAGACAAAGGGAGGGATAGTGAGGCTGAATAGAATGAACGGTGGGTGGGCAGAGGGGGACAGTGAAAAAGCAGGGATACTGAACGATTATTTCTGCTCAGTATTCACAAAAGAGGAGGGGGAAGTGCCTAATCCAATTAAAAGAAGCACTCTTAATAGGGGGGTCAATCCCAGTCCTTTCACAGAAGAAAGGGTTCTGCAAGAACTCCTAAAACTGAAGGCGGACAAAGAGAGAGAGTAGCATCTTTCAAAAAAAGAGGTGTGCAAGAACAAGGGGGCACAATTTGAAGATGGGGGCAGCTCAGAGGTAATTTAAGGAAGTATTTTTTCACAGAGAGGGTTGTGGATGCATGGAACAGCCTTCCGGAGGAGGTTGTGGAGTCAAAACAGTGAGGAATTCAAGCATGCATGGGACAGTCATAAGGCCATGCATGCCATTCTAGGGGTGGGGGTAGGAAGAAGTAGGCTGCTGGTTAACTAGGATCTGCAGCTTATCCAGTAGAGTAAGAAATGGGCAGACTGGTGGGGCCAAGCGGTCCTTATCTGCCGTCAAATTCTATGTTTCTATGTTTCTATGCAATGGGTCCTGATGGAATTCACCTAGAATTCTAAAAAATTAAGGGAGGAGTAGTGAAACCACTGGCTACTCTTTTAATAAATCATTGGAGGATGGTGTGGTACCCAAAGACTGGAAGAAGGCGGATGTGATTCCCCTTCACAAAAGTGGGACCAAGACAGAGGCAGGAAACTACAGACCTGTTAGTCTGACCTCTGTGGTAGGGAAAGGGATGTAGTCACTTCTGAAGGAAAGAATAGTTGAGTACCTAGAAGCCAGTGGAGCACAGGACCCAAGGCAGCATGGGTTCACAGCAGGAAGGTCATGTCAGATAAATCTAATAGATTTCTTTGACTGGGTGACCAAAGTAGTAGAACAAGGAGGGGCTGTGGACATAGCCTACCTAGACTTTAGCAAAGCATTTGACACAGTCCCACACAAAAGATTAATAGTCAAATTAACCAGCCTAGGAGTGGGTCCCAGGGTGGAAGCCTGGGTAAATCATTGGCTGGACAACAGGACACAGAAGGTAATTGTAAATGGAGTCCACTCTGAAGAATGAGGGGCTACTAGTGGGGTACTGCAGGGTTCAGTATTGGGTCCAGTCCTTTTTAATGTCTTCATCAGTGACATTGCAGAGGGACTGGAAGGAAAAGTATGCCTTTTTGCAGAGGACACAAAGATCTGCAACAGGGTCGATACACAAGGAGGCGTGAGAAGGATGAAAAGGGACTTGGCAAGGTTGGAGGAATGGTAAGAAATATGGCAGTTAGGATTCAATGCAAAGAGTGTAAAATAATGCACCTGGAAACAAGAACTCAAGGGAAGAATACACAATGGGTGGGAGGTAGTAACAACAACAAAAAGGAAAGAGACCTGGAGGTAATCATATCAGATGACCTTAAGGTTACCAAGCAATGTGAGAAGGCAGTAGGGAGGGCTGGGGCTATACTGGGATGTATATGGAGGCATCATCTGCAGAAAACAGGAAGTTGTTATCCCTCTGTACAGACAGTTGGTGAGAGCCCATTTGAAGTACTGTGTCCAGTTCTGGAGACCCCATCTCATAAGGACATAGACAGGATAGAGATAGTCAGAGGAGGGCAACTAAAATGGTGCAGGGTCTGCAATAGAAGCTGTATGAGGAGAGACTAAAGGAGCTTAATATGTATACTCTTGAGGAAAGATGGGAGGGAACATGATAGAAACTTTTAAGTACCTCAGTGGAATCAACAAAGTCCAAGAGGTAGCATCTTTCAGAAAAAGACTTGCAAGAACAAGGGACACAATTTAAAGATAGAAGGAGGGTGGTTCAGGGGCAATATGAGAGTATTATTTCACAGAGGGGTAGTGGATGCATGGAACAGCCTTCCTGAGAAGTTCTAGGGTCTAAAACTGTGGGAGGAATTGAAGAATGCATGGGACAGACATAAGGCAATTCTTGTGAGTAGGAAGAAATAGGCTGTTGGTTAACTAGGATCTGTGGCTTATCCTGTAGGTAGGGAAATGGGCAGATGAGATGGGCCAAGTGGTCCTTATCTGCCATCAAAGTCTATGTTTCTATGTTTCTATGCTGCCGGTATTGCCCCAGCTGATTACTATGAACCCATTTAGGTACCACTTCTCCAGTGTATTTCTATTAGGGTTCAATTTGGTATACTACAGGTGATACTTTGTGATCAAAAATGGCCTTTGGCAGCTTGGAAGGAACTTTTTGACCTTGGTTTTACTCTACTGTTCTTAAAGTAAAACACCTTCTCTCCATTATGATACTCTTTTAGATTAGTTTTTTGGTCATAATAAGACTTAGAAGCCTCAACACTTTTCTCTAAGTTCTTTTGAGCAAATGCAAAGGTTTCTTGCAAGTGTTGCTTTAAATGAATTACATATCTATGCACTGCGGTAGCACGTGCTGAATTCACATTTCCCGTTGTATACAGGAAATGTACGGGCAACACCATTCATCTTCCTGACATCATTTCAAAAGGAGATACACCTGTAGACTTACTAGGTATAGCATGTATGGCCATCAATACTAATGGCAATTTTACATCCCAATCTTTCCTGAAGCACTAAGATATTTCATCAGTATATACAGTGCTGCTCATCTAAAGTTTACCAGTACCCTGGTATACCTCGGCAGGTGCAATAATACTGGCGGTAGGTCCTGACACATCATTAATGCAGTACTCAGTACTGCTGGTGAGTGCAATAGATGATTAATTCATGTAATCCCCATAGTTCTCTGCTTAAAGTGCCAGGTGGTGCTGTTTGCAGTTAAATTTACCTGCCGTAGTTTCCATATTCAGTAGGTGTCCCCACAGTCCACAGTGCAGTTTGAGTATACAATAAGAAAAAAATACATGTGTGTGGAAGGTGATCTGAGGTGAACCCCCGAATCCTTCAGTGTTTTTTGTTTATGTCTTTTGAATGTCTGACAGTCTTTTTCTATCGCAAAATGAAGAGACAAAATTTACCTGCAGTCAGATTGTCTCAATGTTAAAAATAAGAGCTTTGCTTGCACTGTATATTCTGTGCTGGTTCTGATTATATTGAAAACTTAATAAAATATCACATGTTAAAAGAGAAATAAGAGCTTTGTATTGTAACTATCATGTTGATCCTCTGCCTAGTCAAAGTCTTTTTTCTCACTTTCCTTTTACGGCAATACTCAGGTTACCCTCATTTCCTGCAGGTTTCTCATGGCACCCACCTGCAAATCACTGTCCCTCTTATTAAATAATAAATTTCTCCTTAATTTCCCAGGTGCCTAGTGGCACCCCCCACCTGTCGATTGCTGTCCCTCTTATGAAATAATAAATTACCCTTAATTTCCCTGGTGTCTAGTGGCACCCCCCACCCAACGATCACTATCCCCCTTATTAAATAGTAAATTATCCCTCATTTCCCTGCAGATTTCTAGTTGCACTCCCTCTCACGAATCACCATCCCCTTCACTAAATAATTAAAGCCCCCTTCATTTCCCTGATAAATATATTCCCTCATTTCCCTACAGTTTTCCATCATGCCCACCAATCACCATCACCTTTATTGAATAATAAATCATCATTAATTTCCCTGGTGTCCAGTGGCACCCCACATCTGCAGATCACCATTCTCTTTAATAATTAATGAATTGCTCCTCATTTCCCTGTAGGTTTCTAGTGCACCCCTCTTTTCGTCACATACTCTGTAAAAATAGTAATTGGTGGGTGCAAAATAAATGGTAATTGTATTATATTATTACTGCTAACACTGACACTTGATTATTATTGTTACAACCCCACCAGCCCATCTGTGTCCCCATTTTCTATCCTCTCTGATCTTTTAACCTGTCCTCAGTGTCCCAGCATGAATGCATGCCATGCATACTGTAGTCTCAAAGCATAACATTTGACATTTGAACAGGATTGCTTGATTCTCTCAGTCTGCCCAGATGTAGCTGCACACTATTCTACTGTACTGTCTTCACAGCACAAAAGAGCCACACCACAGCCTGAGTTGTGGACTTCATTCATGCGGTCTAATTTCTTCTCCTCTCATCCATTCTGTGTGAGGGATATCCCATGAGGTAGTTGAGTAGTGCTCACTGGGTTCCAGATTTAGTGACAGCACTGTTAAGTAGACAGGCTGATGGAATGGAAGAATACTAATTTTAAAATAAATAAAAAAAAATTTCACCCAGGATATTCAAGATGGGATGCAGTATCTCCTCTCCTATGGGATCTTACCTGATAGGAAAGTGTTATGGGGCACAGCACATTGAAAAGGTAACCGAGAAATGGCAGCAACACTTAATTTTCATTTGTATTTATGGACTTGTTCATGACACTGTTTAAAAAACAAAACAAAATAAAAAATAAAGAATATGATGGTTACCATTATGTGCCATCATGAAATTGGCTCCTTTGCACTATTTATTTATTAGATTTGTGCCTCACTACCCAATACTTCATAAAAATAGTAATTAGTGTATGCATAATAAAGCAGAATTTGTGATTCCAGACTGCATATTTTTGAATACAATAAATTGATCTTATGTTACTTACATGACTGAAATGTTTGAATTATATTATTATTACTTTCAATACTGACACTTGATTATTAATGTTACAACCCCCACCAGCACATCCCTTTCCCAATTTTGTTATCCTCTCTGATGTTTAGTTGGATTACAACCAGGCAATCACAGTTCAACTTATTTGTATTTTTTCCCTTGCTATCTAGTCTGTATAAACACCCCCCACCACCATCACCACTAAACAATTTGATCACTGTTACTCTTGATGTTAGGTTGCTCTGCTGTGTTTGTTGGCACCAAACACTCTCCGATCCTCATATCAATTGTTGTTTGGTTTTCACCATGGAGACTAGTGGCACCTCCACTGATCTGATGAATGCAGTAGAGGGTGACAGAGTGATAGGGAGCAGTACAGCATTTGAAAGAGATGACAAGCTTGTGACTGAATGCAAATAAGATAGTATATTTACAGCAACTTTTACATAATGTAAGTATCTATGACCAAATGATGCTAAAGGAATCAGTATGGAAAAACATTAGTAAAGCTGGTAACATATGGAAAAGTGTGTCTGGGGTTGTAGGTTAAACAAGAGCACCTGTAACAGAAATGAAATGAAAACATTTCCACAGACTGACTGAATACATGCAATCAGGTAAACTATAAAGGTCAATGTCTCCTTTTTAACTTTACTTTTGGCAAGAACATGAGTATGTAAACTGGTTCTCCTAATCCTTTATCTTTGAGTGTAGTGAGATAGAAATAGTTAATAAAAGATTAGGTTCTAAAATGTCACATAGTTGTCTGATTAAATTATGAAATATGTACACTCATTTAGATAGATATCGTGAGGTGCCAAGTTTGATCAATGTTTTGCTATGGCATACATGGTATTAAAGTTTTATTTATGAACCATAGACCATACCTAAATGGCTGGCTTAGAAGGTGGTGCTTGAGGAGGGTATACTTTAATAGAGCATTGGAAAACCTTTATAGATTATGGACTTTCTAGTAATGAAGGTCCACATATAAATAGACAGGGATCCAGAATTTTAGCACAGGACATTCCCAAGGCAGTACTAGTAAAATCGCCACATTTAAACTAGAAACTGGGGGTCAGGGTGTGATGTTGTGCATAGGCTAAATCATTCACATAACAAAATAGGAAATCATAAAGATCTAAGTTGGAAATGTCCAAATATAAATGCAAGAAGCATTGTACAAAAGTTTGATGAATTGACATACAAAATTATAAAACACAAAATACAGATATGTGCCATAATGGAAACATGGTGGGATACAGATGACCAATGGGACCATCAGATTCCAGGGTATCAACAGTACTGCACCGACAGACCAGGGAAAAATGGTGGTGGGGTTGCCATCTATATTACAAATGATATTACAATGGAGGAACTAGAAGTACAGACACTTGAAGGCACTGACCAACTATGGATAAGGTTTACCCTGCTGATAAAGCCGCATCACTATAGGTGTGATATATAGACCCCCTGCCATTCCATCAAATATTGATTCCCAGTTAATAGATAGATTAGAAAAAATGAAAGTACCTGGAAACGTGACTATATTGGGAGATTTAAATTTACCAGGTATAGACTGTGAACATCATACAGCTGGGACCATCATGGAAACTGGATACCTTGATGCCTTTAGCCTTATGGGATTGGAGCAATATGTATCACAACCTACTAGAAATTCTAATATATTGGATCTAGTATTAAGTAATATGGGAGTATATTCAGCAAATGAAAGTAACTCCACTGTTGGGTTCCAGTGATCATGATGAGTCGAATTCACCATTGAGGGACAGGCAAATAGAATTCTTGGAGAAACCTTAACTAGGAATTACAATATAGCTGATTGTAATAAAATAAGAGAAGATTTCAGCAACTGGGATTGGAAGACTAACCTACAAAAGAAACCCATCTCATTAATGTGGGACATTCTTATTAAAAAGCTCAAACAAATTGTAGATACACGTGTTCCAATAAATAAGAAATACAATAGATTGGGGAGAATATCTGTCTGGATGACAAGGGGAAATTAAGAACTTGATTAATAAAAAAAAATAGGGCCTATGCTGTAGCCAAAATACATGGTCAGGAGATAAATTGGAAAAAATATAAATACCTGCTAAAAAGGACAAAGAAATGTATTTTAAGAGCAAGGAGAAATTACGAACAGAAACTGGCTAGTAAAGTTAAGGATAATTACAAATCCTTTTATAGCTATATTGACTGTAAAAGGGAGGATTAAAGGGATAGGTCCACTCAAACAGGTAGATGGCAACCTGATTCAGGATAATGTACTCATGGCTAAGGAGTTTAATAGGTATTTCTCCTCAGTATATAACCCTAGTATCAGGGTTACCAAGCAACATCTGAATTCAGAAGGTCAGCTCATATTAGAACAACAAAGATGTTGAATACAAACTACTTAGTTTAAACCCAAAAAATCTAAGTGCCCAGATGAGATTCATCCTAGACTGATTAAAGAACTGACTGAATTACTGGTTGAACCATTAACCGGTGTATTCCAGACCTTCCTAGAACAGGGAGAAGTGGCTAATGCATGGAGGGAGGCAAATATTACCCCTACTTTTAAAAAAGATTCAAGATCTGAGGTAGGTAACTATCGTCCAATAAACCTAACCTCAATATTAGGAAAGGTGATGGGAGAGATAATAAAAGAACACACAGGACACAGGGAGACATCGATATATCACAGCACGGTTTCAGACAAGGTAGATCTTGCCAGACTAATCTTCTGGAATTTTATGAGAATGTCAGCAGAGCCCTGGATTAGGGACACCCAGTGGATGTCATATTTCTGGATTTCTCCAAGGGATTTGATAAAGTGCCCATGGAGAACTGGTGGACTCCTTAATAGAGCCTGGTATCCATGGTAAAATAACTACATGGATCAGTTCTTGGCTTTCAAATAGAAGGCGAAAGTAACAATAAGGGAAGTAACTCAGTGTGGGTGGATGTATGACGGTGTCCCACAGGGATCTGTCCTGGGGCCATGTATTTTAAATATATATATATATATATATATATATATATATATATATATATATATATATAGGGTATATGACATGGCCTGACTGAAGATATCATATTTATCTTCACGAGAGGGATGATATCATGAAATCTCACAGTGGCGAAGCCAAGGTGAGACATCATGATGTCACTGGCCTCGAGTGAAGATAAGTATGATATCTTCAGTCAAGCCTGTCATGTCTCTTTATACAACATATGTTTGCCCCCAACACAATGCTCTACATGCCCCTTTCAATTCAATGGGACACATACAGGTGATGGTCCTTGCAATATAACCCCTTCCCTAAACCTTCCCAAAACAACATATGTCATATGTTGTTTAAAAAAATATCTGGCTGATCCTGCTTTTTATTTAAAAACAGATACTGCAATATACCCCCCCCCAAGGCAGCCCTCCATGCCACCCACCACCATAACACAACAGATTACATAGGTTATTGAAATAACTGGTTGATCCTGTCATTTTAAATTATTAAAAAATTATCTGGTTGATCCTGTCATTTTTGAATAAATGTTTTTTTTAATACTTATCTGATTTATCCTGCCACTTTGAACATTTTCACTTTCCCCTTAAATGCAGCGTGTGGAGCACTATTCACACTTGTGGATGGCATAGTTCCAAACATTTTTGAGGAGGCACCCTGAATTATAAAGACAGAAAATGCTGTACTTTATGCACAGCTTACTGTTATTTTTCCAAAGAAGCTGCTGAGTACATACACACACAGCGGTGGCTTCGAACTGCTGAGAGAAATGCGAGTGTGTGTTGCTATAGCAATGCACACTGCGCATTTCTGGCAGTCGAAGCCAGCTGACTCACCGCTGTGGTCTGTGTGTACTCAGCAGCTTCTTTGGAAGAAATTACAGTAAGCTGTGCAAAAGTACAGCGTTTTCTGTCTTTTTATAATTCAGGGTGCCTCCTCAAAATGTTTGAACTATACCATCCACGAGTGTGAATAGCCTCTGACATGCTGCTGCATTTAAGGGGAAAGTGAAAGTGTTAAAAGTGGCAGGATCAAATCAGATAAGTATTAAAATAAATATTTATTCAAAATGATGGCAGGATCTACCAGATAATTTAACAGATAAGTCAGAGCTGCATTGGGGAGAAGGAGGAGGGCAGGGGTAGAAAGTCACACAATGGGTTTGTGGATAGCAGGGAAAGTGAAAGTGCTGGAATTATGATGATGTATAGAGTTTTGCAAGATACCGATGCGTATAGGAACATGAAGATATCAAGTATATCTTCAGTGGGCTACTTGAGATATCACTTTTATACTGGCTTTTATCCTAAACATATGTTTGTATATATATATATATATATATATATATATACATACACAAACTCTATGACAACTGGAGGGGTTACCTGGGAAGCAAGTTCGCCAATGACACAAGGATTATCTGTATTGTTAAAACAGTCTGGACATTGATAAAATTCAGGATTCATTAAATAAACTACAAAATTGGGCACACATCTCAAGATTAACCTTCAGTATAGACAAATGCACAGTAATGCTTTTGGCAGAAATAATCTAAGGGCCACATATAGGTTAAATAGACAAACCCTAAGAGAGGTCAATGATGAAAGAGACTTAGGAGTTAGGATCAAAATTACCTGAAATTTAACCAACATTGTAGTCAAATTGAGAAGAAGGCAGGTAACATCCTGAGCTGCATAAGTAGACATATTGGGTCCAAGAGGGCGAGGTTATTTGCCACTCTATAGCTCACTGGTGCTGCCCCACCTGGAGTACTCTTCCCAGTTCTGGTCTCCAGGCTACAAAAAGCAGATTACAGCCTTAGAGACGGTCCAGAAAAGAGCTACACGTATGGTTGAGGGAACTCAAGGGTGCGACTACCAAACTCGTTTAAACAAATATGGATTACACACTCTGGAGTACAGGAGACTGCACAGAAACATGTGTTTGGTTTATAAAGCTCTTACAGATACTAGGTTAAGGGAATTTTATTTATTCATTTATTTTTTTATTTAGTTTTTGTTGACCAGGTAAGTGCACTACACAAATCTTGCCTATTTTCAGGCACGACCCGGGGGAGGGGGATACAGATGAATGCCAAATGACCTTCAACCAGATGAAACTGTTAGTGGTATTTTTAGTGAATGAGGGAAATTTGGCCAGGACGTTGGGTAAATTCCCCAACTCCTGCTTCCTGTGAGCAGGGGGAACCTTTTTCATGTGGGACCAAGATGGCTGCCATCCCAGACCCTGGAGGAGGTGGAGGTGACTGCATTGCTGTCAGTAGAGGGAAACCTATGGCAGAGGAAATGGCCAGTCCAGATCTGCAGTTGGAGAGAATGGAGGTGCAAGCTCTACAGGGGTATGAATTATCTCAATTAGTGCAAAGTATGGAAATGAAGCATTTGGTTGAAACCTTGTTACATTCAGAAAAAGAAGGAAATACTGCTACAGAATTTTTTTTAACAGAGGATCTTACAGCTAACCCAACAAATGAGGTAAAGGCCATGAGTTCTAAGGATACAGTTTAAAATGCTGAACAGACTTTCGTTTATTTCTACAAAAGGAGAATTGAGGCATGCTCAGGAAAAAGCCAAGTTGCAAGCTAAACTTAAGGAAATGATACGTTTGGCTTTAAGCACAAATACAAAGAGAAGCGGTCAGGAACCCTCTAATGCAGCAAACTCAAAGGCCCAGCTGGAGCAGGGTGAGTCAGTCACAGTTGTTAATCATTCCTCTACTGTCTTTGAAAAGTAGAAGGAGAATCAGCCAGCTGGCAGTTTAAACATAGCAGTCTCAAATGTGTGCCTACAGCTGAGCCCCTTAGTTGAGCGAACTGGGATTAGTAAGGTTGCGAGATGCCTATCACTCAGAATAACATTAAAACTGTTGATACCACCCATAAGTCAGGGCATTTAGTGCTGTCAAAAACCTCGGGTTTGTGGCCTTACCTGACGTCAACTGGCTGTCAGATTTCAGACAAACAACTTGGAAACACACACTACGGCAATGCATTTTTCTTTTACAAACTTAAACAAGTTCAGCCAAAAAGAAATGCAGAAAGATAAAAGGCTAGCACAAACCTTAGCACACAGACATTTAAATATGAAACCTTTACAAACTGTTTCAGTACCAACTCCCAAGACTGCTGAATTGCAAGATACAACCTGGACTCCAGGTGGAGCACTGTCCCCGTCAGGTTGGAAACAAAACCCTGCAGGGATTTGGGTACCAGATGCGGAGTGGGACGATAATTTATCATTCACTCCTTTTTCATCGATTTGGACTCCAGGACATGGTTTAGAACTAGCAGAAGTTACTCTTAAAAACCTAGAGACGCCAGATTCAAAACAAACAGATGTTGTTGAGGGGGCCATTAAAGTACATTCTCCAACAGGGGGAACTGACACTGCTAGACAGGTTGAAGAAATCCTGATAACTAGTGCGGATCCTGAGATTGAGCACAATTTGGATGAATCTGCTGATAAAACAACCTCTGCTTTCAGAACTGTTTGCAAATATAAAAAAAGAAGCAGCTCCTAGGAGGAACGCAGTGAGAATTCAGTATAAAGGGGGCATGGAGGACAGACCAGACAGGCATTTTGTAGGAAAAAAAAATATTGAAAGATTCTTTAAGGTTCCCCCCCCCAGAGAGGTGTTTGCCTTCATAAACATCTCAGGGGAGGACAATTTTGACATAAGTTTTCAATCTGCTCACTTTTTAGATCTCTTTTGGGAAAGGTATGCCCAGGTAAAATACTCCCCTATCTGGTCTCCTTTCGTGGTTATCCCACTTTCTAAACCGTTGGTCAAATTCATTATGGTAATGTTTTGCAACGAGGGTGTGCGTAGCAGATATAACATCCTGGTTATCCCAGGTTAGAAATATTAAGTGATCCTGAGGCTATTTTGGATACTGAACTCTTTTGGACCGGGGATGGCGATATAAGGTTAAACTGCAAAATACAGATTCAGGTATAGTCCATATTCCTAACTCATTTATGTTAGGTAGAGACAGGGGGGTGTGCTTTTATGCCGGGCAACCCAGAGCCTGCTACAAATGTGATTCCCGTACTCATATATCAAGCACATGTGATAAACCAATATGTGGGAATTGTGGGGAGGTGGGACACATTTCCTTTCAATGCACATCACACACTAAATGTGATTTGTGTGACGATGTAGGACATGCATTTAAGGATTGTCCCTGGGCTGCTAAAAATGCAGCTTGCAATGTCAGTCCTGATCTCCTAATTCAACAAGATATAGCTGAGGTACCTGTACAACCGCTACAAAAAGAATCGGAGAAAGAGCCTTGTTCTGAAAGAAGTTTGGGCCAGGTTGCAATTCAAGCTTTAACCATACAGACTACCATCCCTATCCCTCCCCCCCCCCATCTCTCATAAGTTGGAACAACAGGGTTTCAGTGGGAATGCTTGATTCCAGTGTGTTATAGTGAACCAGCTCAGGATAATGTTCTTGAAGCTTTATCCCCACCTCAGAGGCTTAGATCTTCAAGAAATCAAAGGCCACTTTGTATTTCCCCGTCCACTACTCTTCCTTTGGATGTTGTGTCATCCAAAAATTCTTCAGAGGATGTACAGTCCAAAAACCCTTTTGCAGTGCTAGCACCAGAATGGGGGGGCTCAGATATGGACCAAGATGAAGGGGACAGTAACACTAGGGACCAAGACATGGAGATTCTAAAAGGGTTTGCAGGGTACAAAGGGAAAAAAAAGAAGGAAAAAAAGGTTGATTACCAAGAAGGTCTAAAAACATTTTCATCTGCTGATGCTTAAAATCAGATCAATAAATGTACATAGTTTGTTAAACTCAGGGAAAAGACAGATTGTGTTTGATTACTTGCATATGCTTAATTTGGAAATCTGTTTTTTACAAGAAACTTGGGTTTTTTTCTATTCATAATATACAAAACTATCAGAATGAATGGTTTTGGGGACCATCTTATTGGTCTTTCAGACTGGATACTGCAGATGGGGTGGGGATTGTATTTAACTCTTTTTCTTTTCATCTTCTAAAATTGGTGGATACCCTTCCAGGAAGAGCCTTGCTATTGGATGGGACACAGAAAAATTAGCATTATAGGTTAATTAATATTTACAGCCCACAGACTAAAGCAGGGAGAGTAACACTGCTGGCGGCAGTCAAACCTTACCTAATGACCACTCAGAATATAATTTTTTGTGGCAATTTTAATTGTGAAATTCCATCTAATGTTAAAACTAGAAAGCCTATGGCTAAAATATATTGCGATTCCAATGCTCTAATAGATTTAATATCCTCAGCTAACTTGATTGATTGCAGTAAATTCAAGGAATGGGGTCCAAACTTTATGTTTAGGAAGGGAATTTAAAGTCCACTATAGACTATGTACTGGTGTCTAAGGCTTTATCTAGAATTAAAATGGTAAATTGTCCAGTTGAATTTTCAGATCATTCTTTATTAATAGTACAGATATAAGATATCCCTGAATGTACATTTTCTGTTACCAGATGGAAACTGAATATTAAAGCCCTGTATGACCTAGGGTCCAACAAGAATAAGAGCCATTATTAAGGCAAGATGTTCTGTTTGTTTTTATATACAGGATTTAGGCCAATGGTGGCTGGACTCAAAAAGAGATTTCAAGACTGGTTAAAAAATATGGGAAACATAAGGTGAATGAGGATTTTAAAGTATCTCTCCTCAACAACAATTATATAAACTGTACACTTGGGCTAATACTTCAAAAATCAATTATTCTGAACAAATCAAGAAAATTAAATCGGAAATGTTAGTCTATCAATATGATAGCGCTAAAACCATGAGTATTATTTCAGAATGGGATAAAAAAAAACAGCAGGCGATCCTTTTCAGGCATGTAAAACTTTGAGACAAAATACAGAAATGACAGCTCTGTTTGATTCTTAGGTGTTGCAAAGTTCAGTTTATGACCTTTTTCTATCATAAAGATTATTGGGTAACATTATTACCAGATAGTTATCCCACAGTTCAGAATATTGGGGCTTACCTAAATCATATTCAAATTCCTCCTATACCTTCTGAGCTCCTACACAATGTCACAGTATCGATTCTTCAGAAATAAAATAGCAATTCAGAAAATGACATCAGGGAAATCCCCAGGGCTGGATGGTTTGCCCATTGAATTTTATAAAACATTCAAAGTGGAATTATATGATTGTTTAGCAGTAGTTTTTGGCTATTTTTTCAAAATGAAAAGAATCCCCCCAGCTTTTTTAGATGGTATTCTAATGTATCTTTATAAATCAGGTGACAGACAGCACATTTCTAATTGGAGGCCTATTACCATACTTAATTCGGATTATAAAATTTTTACGCACATTTTAAACAATAGGTTGAAGCTTTTTGCTAATCAGGTTATATCTCCAGCTCAATATTGTAGTTTACCCTCGTGGAAAATACAATCAGCCCTAATGATAGTGAGAGATGTTATTGAACATCTTTCTCTTTCAGGTAAATTTGGCACTTTAATAACCATAGACCAAGAAAAGACATTTGATCAGGTTTCCCATATATATTTGTTTTCAGTTCTGAAATAGTATGGAATTCCAGAGTACTTAATCTAATTAATTAAAATAATTTATAGATCTACAATAGTTTACCCAATTATATGAAATCAAATTATTTATAATTTTAAAACCCAGCTTGGGGTGTGTCAGGGCTGTCCCCTGAGTCCTCTTCTTTATGTCTTCTCTTTGGATCCTTTTTTAAGATTTATAACAGATAAACCTAAATGGAAAGGTATTCAGGGACTAGGCTTGCAACCAGCTATAAATGCTCAAGCTTTTGCTGATGATCTCTGCCTGTTTTTTTCAGACATTTCACAATTTCGGAAATTTTCAAACATTATGTTGGATTTTACTAAAGTATCCAACTCTAAAATGAATGTAGCAAAAAGTCAAGGTTTATATATTGGGGTAGGATTCCCAGAGGCTCAAATAGTACAGGGTTTACGTATATCCTCTGAACCATTGAAAATATTGGGTATTACTTTTGGACCCCAGAATATGGCCTTATTTAATTGGGAAAAATCATTATTAAAAGTTGAAACCAAAGTATCCCACTGGAAATCATGGAGTATTTCACTTCATGTAGCTATGTTGTATCCCCCACCAAAACAGTTAGAGGTAAGATTAAATGGTGTTTTCTTTCAAATGCTTTGGGAAACCATTTAAACCCTATTAGGAGGTGTTTACTTGTCTCCCTAAAAGGGGGTTAGGTATGTTAGATCCTGTTGTTTTTCACACTCTTTCTTATTGCAAACGGTTAAATGTGGTTTAGGATCATCATCATCACCACAAAGGTCATGGTGTAGATTAATGGTAAAGATCCCTTACCAGTAAGAGCACATCTTCAAGCAGACTTCAACTGCTTGCAGGAGTGTTTACTACAGAACAGGCTCCTAATGAATGCTAAGAAAACTGTAACTATGCTTTTTGGCCCCCTGTCAAGAATCAGATCTCTTACTCCAGACTTATTGATACATTCTCTAGATGACTCCCCTCTTGAATTCGTTACCTCCTTCAGGTATCTAGGAGTCACTCTCGACCCATCTCTTGACTTTAACCTCCACATTACAGCTACATGTAAGACAGTTTACTCAAAACTTGGTCTTGCCTTTAAAATTAGGTCCTCCCTCAATGATGCTGCCTAGCTTGCTATTGCACAAGGATTTCTCCTCCCTGCTCTAACATATTGCTCTCAGGTTTACCTTAAAGCTAGCTAGGGAGCACTCCAGAAATGGAGCACCTGCTATAACAGTATATGCAGATTTGCTCTCTCCGCTCACAGACTTACCCATCATTGCCTGCTCTACTCAAAACTAAATTGGCTCTCCCCAGACTTGCTCAGACACTATTCTGCAGGCTGTACAACTGATAATATGATCAGAACGGGGTCCCCTAAATACCTTGCTGAACTATTAACTCAGCCCTCCCAAGCATACCTCCTCAGGGCATCTGCTCAAACCCAACTTGAAATTCCCAGATATCTCTTACAAAAAGGAGAACGATCCTTTGCCAAATCTGCCTCCCACTTCTGGAACTCCATTCCCTCCCACATCAAACTCTCCAAATCCCACAAGGCCTTTAAACTGAGTCTTCGGGCACACCTATTAGAATCTGACTGCTGCTCTTGTGCTGTAACTTGAGCTTCTCTCCTAGCATTTTCTCCTCCCTATGGCACTTACTGATTTCCTACTGGTCTCCAAAATCTGAAAGTTTTCCACTTCTAGCAGAAATCCTACTGTTATAATGCTACTTCATTTAAATTTTATTTGCAGTTTGTCATTTCAATTTAGTCACTGATGTATCATCAGATGAAAATAATTAATGTAATGTTATCTGTTTCTCTTTGTTATTACTGATAATGACCGTACCTGGCTGTATACTGTTCAAATGTTTGTTCTCACCTCATGCTGCATCATGAAATACTCTTTAAAGTTTACTCTGGTCCTCTCCTTTCTGTACTCTCCTCCGGTTGTGCCTGAATATAGGCAACATTGTTGTCTAATGTACTTACCCAGTAAACAAAAACCAAATAAATAAATAAATAAATAAGTTTAGGCAGATATTTTAGAGCATGGGGGATGGTGGCCCCAAGATTAGGGTCTTTTTTACATGTTCCTGATTTTTTTAGATCAGCTGTTTCCAAATTATATATTTGGAACCTCACAAAAAAAGAGATTCAGGTTCAATCTGGGAAGCAACTGTATAAAACTGTTTTAGATAAAATCTAACCAATAGAGCCGAGTTTTACATTCTGTACCCTGGACTGTAATAAATATATTTTGGCTTAATTAGTAAACCCCAGAATCCCACCTCAGATGTGGGAACACTTGTGGTTATCAGTTTATGGTAGAACCCAGGTAAGGGGGAATGCTAAGCATAAAGCTGTTGAGGAATGGAATTGTCCCTATCCGGATTGTATAAATGTGGAAGAAACCATGGAGCATCATTTATTTTCTTGTTCTATTCCACACAATTATGAGCTTTGGCCAAAGTATAGAATATACCTTAACATTAATTTAAATTATGAGATATGCATTATAGGCAATTATTCCTTTTGGGCTCCAGCTTCCTCTCAGAAGCTCTTGCTATTTTTGTTGTTTAAAATTTTATCTATGGCAGGCAAGATACAGCTGAGTACTTCGTTAGAATAGGATGTCTTTTGAGATGGTTAGGATCTTTATCTGTGATGCTATGGGTCAAGTATATGTTACTGATACTACACAGACAATGGATAGGCAAGTCCAACGATGGTGGAAAGGTTTTTCATTTTTTATAAAATATAAATAAGGTGTTTAGAATAAATTTGTTTTAAATTATTTATTTTTGGGGGGGTTACTTAGTTTAAATGGGGATTTTAGGGTAAGAGCAAACACTAATGGTGAAATGTTATAAGGTGTATTATGGAAAGTTTTTTTTTAGTTTTTCAAGGAATTTGTTTCTTATTTTATATACCCTTATCAAGGTATGACTTGTTATATATTTTTTTTCTTTCTGTATTATAATTGTTTAATTATGTTTCCTTGCTCTGTTTCAAAAGTTGTTTATTTGGATGTATTTACGATGTTTTTCTTCTTAATAAAACTACCCCTACACGTTTTGATAAGTGTCATGGGATCTTTAACATCCCCCTGAACTACCACCAATCCAGGCAGATAGGACCTTGGTTTCACGTCTCATCTGAAGTGCAGCATCCCTCTCATGCTGCACTACAGTGTCAGTACTGGGATATTAACCCAAGTGCCAGATGTGGGAACTGAACCCACAGCCCTCTGATCTCCTGGCCTCAGAGGAGAGTGTGCTACTTACTGAGCCACTGACACTGATAAATTAACGGGGCTAAAATTAAAAAGTCAGCCTTATCAAACCAGAGCACATCCATTCCGGCTGCAGATGGATAAGTACAAAACCACTAAAAGAAAACACTAGTTTAGTATTAGGGTTGTGCCAATCTGGAATAAACTGCCTATGGAAGTGGTATCCAATTCTTTGATGCAGGTTTTAAAAAAAAAACTAGATACATCTCTATTAGGAAATTGTAGGTCTTTTAGCTTTGTAACAACTTATGAACTTATGGGAAGGTGTTCATTAATAGTCAATTACCATGTTGTAAGCTTGATGGAAGATGTGAAACAAATTACTGTCATGGTTTTATTTTTAATTTGTTCTTAATTCACAGTAAGTAACACAGTAGGTAACATTGTACTTCAAGGGCAGAAAAGTGACTGAAATGTAACAATGGCACCAGTCAGCATGCACATTTGTGGTTTAAAAAGGAATGCACAACTATTAAAAACAAACCAGCACCAATAATAATTTCATACATCCTTAATTCCATATAAAAAAAGGTGAACAAGCTAAATAAAAATGTAAAGCACGTTAAACAACTGCACTGGAATCCCATAGATGGGTGAAATTATGCTTCCTGCAGCTAGGTGCAGGTTTAATGTGATGTATTATGAGTTCCATGGGACTCAACAACCTCTTCCATCCTAAATCAGCACCAATGAAGCTTACAGAAGTAGCTATTAACACTGTCCAGTCTGCGCTCTGATTAAACCCTACTCCCTGCCACCACAGAATAAGCTGATGCCTGGTGCACTCTGCTGTAATTAGGAGTTTGACAAATTTCACATAGGTATTTTGATATCAATTTGGAACTCAGAATAACAGTTCAGCAGTGATCTGTTTATCAACTTTGTAATACAACACAATTAAAACATTGCTTGATTACTGAGACAGTGAACCACTATTTGTTTCATTATTTCCTGCGAGTAACGCTGATCTAAAGTAAAATATGCATAATAATCTGATGTCTCTTTACTTTTTGTAAATTAAATGTGTTCAGTCCTAATGTTATTACACATAGAACAGTCCTTTTTGTCCTTGTGGGGCTTGAGCTCTGGTTTAATTGTATTGAATAAGAAGTTCAATCATATTTCAGTTCTACTTTTATAATGTTTGTCAGACAGTGCCAAAGCCATTAGCATGCTCTGATTGGGTATGGGGAAGGGGGCATTTGGTAGTACACTTCCTGCCTCTTGACAATGGTGATATCTCTCCCTAAGGATACCATCAACCAAGTCAATCTCACAACTGTATAGCCACACTGCACATCCTCATTTAGCCCATCAAGTGTGATTACACTGTGGTCTATTTCCTATCTGTAAATCAATATAACAATTCATATAATTTTAAACTCAGACACTATGCTTCTGCAACCTGCTGCTCATGATCCTTTCATTGCGGTGAAACCCATTTTCCACTAAAAGTTGGCTATTATCACCTGATTGATTTAAGTATGATGTTGCTAAATATAAAAGTCATAGCAGCTGTCATATAGTTCTTATATTTAAATTAGTTTGAGGTGCAGTGATAACCTCTTGCAAAAATTTGTCATGTAATGAAAAATAATTTACAGTGTCCTACAATAGGGGGATTGGGTTAGCCTAGACTGACTTGTGCAACTTGATACCCAGAAGCCTGCTTTGATTTAAAAAACTAGGATTTCAGTCATATTTAAAAAAAAAAATATTGATTCTCATTCAAAAACCATGCTTCTGCATGCTTAGAACATTAATGATGAACTAACTGGAGAGAAAAATAGGCATGTGGAACAATTGGAGAAATGTTCCAATGTAAAGTGGAAAAAGAAATCACAGTTAGTAGTTATTTCTAGATGGACAACAGATTTGGAATAGGTGGAAATGCTAAGAAGCATAATAGTAGTATCCTGGATGTGAGGGGTCAATACTGAAGCATGCAGGCAAATTATTATTTGTTAATAGATAAACAAATGGTAAATTAATACAAGAAGATTACATGTAAATAAATAATAAGTAAATAAATAAAAAATAAAATTATCTTGTGATCAGACCTTTATTCCATATACTGTAAGTGCTGGAGTGTGACGGAAGGGGATTGGTGAAACTAGGACTGATGGGGTGATGTGGATAGTTGTGTAAATGTGTATATTCATTGCTGCAAACTACAGGTAAAAAAACCCAGCAAATCTGTATAGGATCCAGTTCATACCATTGGTGAATTCAGTAAGAAATGTTAATGGGAATATGAATAAATAGGTGAGAAGAGTATGCATAGGTACCAAAGAAGGCTAAAAAAATATATACCTACCGCAATCTAGCACAGCAATGGTTGCAGTCTAGAAGGGAACTGAGTTAAGGGTAGACTAATGTAAAGCAATTACATGTGCACAGGTACTAGGATGGTTTGGGGGGGTGTCAAATGCAGAGTTTTTGCAGTTGATTTGGCATCGCCAGTGATTTTATTACACAATATATAAAAGCATGTCAGTTTATATCTGACTGCACTCCACTTATGGGTAGAGCAGATCTGCACCTCTAATCTGTTGCTGGGTGTGGGTAGGGGATAAACAGGAGATTAAACACCACACCACTAGCCAACACCATCACCAACAGGTGTTAGACTAATAGAATGGCTTCTAGTTACAATACTGCATTGTGACAAGTCTCGGTACCACATCAAGGTAGCCAGTCCCACAGAGGTCCAATCACACACCACACCAGACATGCCACCACACCAACAGCCAACACCATCACCAACAGGTGTCAGACTAACCGAGTGGCTTTTGCTTGCAATATTGCATTGTGACAAGCCTCTTTACCACATCAAGGTAACCAGTCTCACAGAGGTCCAGTAACACACCACACCACTAGCCAACAACATCACCAACAGGTGTCAGACTAACAGACTGGCTTTTGGTTACACTACTGCATTGTGACAAGGCTATTTACCACATCAAGGTAACCAGACCCACAGAGGTCCTTCCACACACTACACCACTAGCCAACACCATTGCTAACAGGTGTCAAACTAACAGACTGACTTTTGGTTACAATATTGCATTTTGATATGATTCTGTACCACATCAAGGTAGCCAGTCCCTCAAAGGTCCAATCACACACCACACCAGACAAGCTACCACACAACTAGCTAACTCCATTACAACAGGTGTCAGACCAACAGACTGACTTTTGGTTACAATATTGCATTGTGACAAACCTCTGCACCGCATTAAGGTAACCAGTCCCACAGAGGTCCAATCACACACCACACCACAAGCCAACACCATCACCAACAGGTGTCAGACTAACAGACTGACTTTTGGTTACAATATTGCATTATGACAAGCCTCTGTACCATATCAAGTTAACCAGTCCTACAGAGGTCCAACTACACACCACACTAGACATACCACCACACCACTAGCCGACACCATCACCAACAGGTGTCAGACTAATAGGCTGGCTTTTCATTACAATATTACATTGTGACAATCCTCTGTACCACACTAAGGTAGCTAGTCCCACAGAGGTCCGGTCACCCACCGCATCACTAGCCTGCACCATCACCATCACCAACAGGTGTCAGATTAACAGACTGGCTTTTGAATACAGTATTGCATTGTGACAATGACAAGTCTCTGTACCACATCAAGCTTGCCAGTCCCACAGAGGTCCAATCACACACCACACCAGACATGTTACCACACCACTAGCCAACACCATCACCAATTGGTGTCAGAGTAACAGACTGGTTTTGGTTACAATATTGCATTGTGACAAGCCTCTGTACCACATCAAGGTAACCAGTCCCAAAGAGGTCAATCCCACACCACTTCACTAGCCAACACCATCACCAACAGGTTTCAGACTAACAGACTGGCTTTTGGTTACAGTATTGCATTGTGACAATGAAAGCCCCTGTGCCCCATCAAGGTAGCCAGTCCCTCAGAGGCTCAATCACACAGCCAACACCTTCACCAACAGGTGTCAAACTGACAGACTGGCTTTTGGTTAAAATATTGCATTGTGACAAGCCTCTGTCTGTCATATCAAGGTAGCAAGTTCCACAGACATCCAATCACACACACCACAAGCAAACACCATCACCAACAGGTGTCAGACTAACAGACTGACATTTGGTTACAATATTGCTTTGTGCCAAACCTCTGTACTAAATCAAGGTAGCCAGTCACACAGGTTCCAATCACACACCACACCAGACATGCCACCACACCACTAGCTAACATCATCACCAACAGGTGTTAGACTAACAGACTGGCTTTTGGTTACAATATTGCATTGTGACAAGCCTCTGTACCACATCAAGGTAGCCAGTCCCACAGAGGTCCAGTCACACTCCACACTAGACATGCTATCACACCACTAGCCACACCATTCACACACCACTAACCATGCCACACCATTCACACACTACTAGACATGCCACCACACCATTCACACACCACTAGCCATTCCACACCATTCATACACCACTAGACATGCCACCACACCATTCACACACCATTAGCCATGCCACACCACAATACAACCTACAACAGCTGAACTCCCACTCCAACCAAACATTAGTCATGTACTGCAGCCCAGTAATCACCACAGTAACACATCAGCAACTAACACATACCCACAGTAGATAACAGTAAAGAGGGGTGGCCTTGATGGTTCTCTGATTTTGCTTCTGGTACTGTAAACATCACCTAAATTGTTCACACAAAAGAGCCCCATATCTCTGGGCTTGGTTCTGGACCAATTTGAAACTGCTTCACCCCAAAAAGCCTAATGTCAGCCAAACATGGCATGTTCACTTTTCCATTGAAACAGTGAACATGCAATCACACAAGAAGCACACAATCACACAAGATGACAAAACAACATACAGCCACTGAGGTCCCACTCCAAATAGCAATTAGTCATGTACTACAGCCCAATAATAGCCACAGTAACAAGTCACCAACTAAAACATACCCACAGTAGATTACAGTAAAAGAGGGCTGGGGGAACCTCAATAGTGCTCTGGTTTTGCTTCCAATACTGTAACAATCACCTAAACCATTTGCACCAGAGAACCCATGCCTCTGGGTCTGGTTCTGGACCAATTTTAAACCATTCCACCACAAAAAGCCCCATACCACCCAAACATGGTACATGGTATGTTCACTCTTCCACTGAAAAACACCACACAAGCAGACAAAAACAAATCAAAGAGCTGAGCTCCCACTTCAACCAAAAAGTAGTCATGTATTGCTGCAACCCCTGAATAACCACAGTAAACAAGTCACCAACTCAATACATATCCACAGTATGTTACAGCACAGTAAAGAGGGCTGGGGCAAGCTGAAAGTGCTTTGAATTTGCTTCTGGTACCATAATCAACTAAGCCATTTGCACCAAAGAGCCCCATAACTCTGGGTTTGGTTCCCTGTGTGTAGAAAGCTGCCCATTCTGCATTGCAACATAAGCCCACAATGCTTGTACAGGACATATTTGTTCCCTCTTGTCTTTCCATACAACCTTTGCCTTCCAGATACACCAGATGTTATCTTAGTTCCTGTTCCCCCAATGAAGATCACCAGATGTTACCTTGGCACAGCTCAATTTATGTGTTACATTATGTGTTTGAAAATCTTCTGTCTTTGCATGGATCAATGTTTTTGAGCACCTGATCTTCATCAGTTACAATGTCTTGATGTATGTACAGAAGAGCAAGTCCTGTAAGAGCGTTCTTCACTCGTGCTGCTTCAGGCACTGACTGATCTTTCTGCACTCATCACACAGACTGGTATGGTGGCTAAGACCGATAAGGTGGCATTTATGTTAGGATACTGATCTGGATTCAGTTGCTACAAGAACTTGAGATTAGTAGGGGTGCCCAACTCCTATGACAGGGCATTTGGATCAGTAAGGGATCTTTTGAAAGACTTATTTGTTGCTGTCTTGAAATTTCCCAAGTCCAGTTTACCCTTTGTAATGAGAGCTTTTTGAGCTCCTATGAGGAGAATTTTTGATATGGCTCAACAGAAAACATCTTCCCAAGATGCCAGTTTTGAATTGCTTTCTCCAGATTCTGATGTCATCTTTACTCAAGCCCAGACACAGACTCAAACATTCACTTATACATCAGGACCTAAGTCTACTATTATTTTTTTCTCTGGCTTTTGACATAGATTATGATTTGGTACTAAATACAGCAAAGAAAATTGGTGCCTTACATCATAAAGAGACTATTTGCAATATTTTTCCAGATATTGCTCCATCAACACTGAATAGAAGAAAGCAATGTTTACAGTATAAGGATGAGCTGAAGGGAATTGGTACTACTGTTAAGGTGCTTTACCCAGCTAAGTGCTTTCTTACTAGTGGAGAAGAAACCAATTGTGTTTTATCCTGATCAGCTTAAGACTTATATCATGGGGAAAAAAAACAAAAGGAATGAAGAGCAGCAAGAACTGACCCATGTAAAGGAAGAAATGCCATCATTGGAAAACAGAGATGAGGGATAGATGTAATTGGGATGACATTCTGATAATTGATTTTCTAATATATTCTAACACTAAAAAAAAAATATTAGTATATTATGATTTGATCACCAGGGTGTAGGAACACAATAATAGTATTCTTTAAGGGTTACAAGTACTATAAGCTTGCGGCTTACCCACTCAAGTTTTCAATTTAGTTCTAATTATTGTTCCTATCAGTGTTCTTGGATCATCCCAGCTATAGTGGACTTTAACTTTCAGTTAATGTTGTGTCATTAATACTGATCAAATGTTATGATTAACACTGAATTCATTTTTGCTGATGTCAACAACATAAATTGTCAAATATATAAAAGATCAATAAATAGAAAAAGATCTGGATTCAGTTGTTGTAAGGTTGTCAGATAGAATCTGATCTATCTCAATAGTACACCACACCACTTTGCATTCTTAGTTCCAACTCCGCTTCAAGGTCTTCTAAGCTGCTTAGGTCAGTTTAGTAGGCAGCAAACAAGTCTGCTGTCTGTGCCTCTTGCAGAAACCCAAGTTTTTTTGTTTTGTTTTAATTCAACTTCTTTATTACTTTTATAATAATACAACACAGATATAAACTTTATCAAGGAAGAACCATAGCTGACAAAAAATGTCCCTACAATTCCCCACACCACCACCACCACCCACCCCTGGAGTGTGCCCGCACTATGTATATAATGTATAATTAAAGTAGTAAAAGGTGATTTATTGGGGAGTACCAAGGCCTTCATACATTTAGTGCAAATATAACACATATAATTTGCCCCATTTTTTATCAAAGAGCTTGAGTCTGTTCTTGAAGCTAACAATCAAACACTCTGACCTGAAGGACATAGAAATTTCATTCAGACACTCATTGTATGTCATGGCAAGATGGTCAAACCAGTGTTTAAGCACCGATCTCTTGACAACCATTGAGATTAAGGCCATGTGGAATCTTCTTTCTTTGATCACAATATTGGTATAGCACCCTAGAATACAAATTTCTACTATGAAGAGGCCCTCTAGACCAAGCAGGGGATCCATCTTTTCTTGAATTAGGTGCCATAGTGGGGCAACCTTTTCACAATACCAAAATATACGAAGAATATTCCCTTCTGAGTTTCTGCACCTGGAGCAAGTGTTAGTGGGGAGGCGGCCCATTTTAAATAAAGGAACCGGTGTATAGTACATGTCATTCATCATGTGAAACTGGGTAAGTCTATACCTGTCCTGTGTATTGTAAGTGTAAAGGTCTTTCCAGATTTGTGTCCAATTTAGGGGAACATCCAGCAACAGTGAATTGCAGACCTTAGAGCCTTGTAAAGGTTTGGGGTGGCTCATAGCCAAGAGACAGGAGTACAAGAGTGACACAGCATATAGATTAGAAGTGAGTGTTAGGAACTGATCTAGTATGGGGGTTAATAGGGAGGGTCTGGGGACATACCAAAAGACTAGCCCAATAGGTGCCTGAGTTGGAAAATTTTGAAGATCTGTACTTGATTCAGGCCATATTTTGAGAGAATATCCGGGGAAAATAAAAGAGAAACTGGAGAATACATATCAGCTACTGTGGCTTCCTTGAGGGGGTAACCAGTCAGAGGAAAGGGGATTACCCTCAATCTTAATGTTGCAGTTTAGACAATGGATTGGCCAAAGTCTTTCTGAGGAGAGAGTTTGTGAGATGCACAAAACTGAGAGAAAACCTTAAGTGAAGTACCAATCACTGAATCCCTAATCTGGATTGGGAGGGATTTCCATGGGAAAAAAAAAGTTTGGAACAGATAAGTGGTGTGACCTTAGGATCTGATTCTCTAGTTGCAGCCATAGTGGAGTATACTCCCTTCAGAGTGAGAAACCATCTACCACATTTAGAAATATGACTTGCCCAGAAATAGGTAAGGAAATTAGGAAGTGGAGACCTATAAAATCATTTGGAAGACTCAGCTTGAGTAAGGAGCATCTAGGGTGTTTGTGAGCCCAGATAAAACTATATATAAGGGAGTGCAGATGCTGGAAGAAAGATAAAGGAAGCCAGAGGTCCAAATATATTCAGGGTATAAAAAAATCTGGGGAGAACATTAATTTTAGTGATGTTTATCCTACCCCAAAGAGATATTGGAAGGGAATCCCACCTCTGATGATATTGTTGGATATTAGCCACCAGATCATCTAAATTTAACTTCTTGGTGAGAGAGGGATCAGAGGTGAGTAGGATACCTAAATATTTAATGGAGTGTGGTAACCACTTAATACCAAATGGATGAAAGTTGGCTTTGTTAGTATAAAGATTGAGAGGAAAGATCTCAGTTTTATTGACATTCAATTTATAATTGGAGAGACAGCTAAAATGAGAAATGACATTAAGTACCTGTTTGAGGGAAAGTGCAGGGTGTGTTACATGGAGGAGAATGTCATCGGCATACACCAAAATGGTCAGGATGGAGTCCTGTATCAGTATGCCTTGTATCTGGGGTAACATTTTAATCTGCCTCAAGAGGGGTTCCAGATATAAATTGAAGAGAAAGGGCTAGAATGAGCAGCCCTGTCTGCATTAGTAAAAAGTGAAAAGTGGGAGGAGAAGACCCGTTACAATAGATCTTGGCAGAGGGGCAGGAGTAAGAGTAAGTATGGTCTGAATCCATTGAATGAAGAGAAGGGGAAAGCCCAACTTCCTTTAGGTCTGCCAGAGGAACTCCCAGTCCACTCTGTCCAAGGCCTTCTCTGCATCTAATGAAATCAATGCCTTGGGGAACTGGGAGAGTTAAGCTATTTGGACAATGTGTTGCAACTTCCTGAGATGATCTGCTGAAGATCTCCCGGGAACAAAGCCCACCTGCTCTGGACTCAACAGGCATGTCCAGACCTTCCTTATGCAGGAGGACAGAATCTTGATTAGAATCTTAATATCATAGTTTAGAAGAGAAATTGGACAGTAACTAGCAGGGTGGGAATGTGGTTTGTCAGGTTTAAGAAGGAGGAAAATAGTAGCCTCTAGTAAGGAGGGGTCAAGGGTATCCACACTCAGTATATGATTATATAATCTGAGTAATGAAGGAGAGAGTTCCTTAGAGAAGGTCCTGTAGAAATTAAATGGGAATCCATCTGGCCCAGGTGCCTTGTCAAGTGGTAAGTCTTTAATAGCATTGTCCACCTCCTGGAGAGAGATGGGAGATGAGAGTAAGACCTGGTGGCGATCAAGAAGACAAGGAAGATTGAGAGTGTCTAAATAGTTCTGAATTTCCTGATAGGTCAGGGGGGATGATGTTTTCCGTACAGATTATGGTAGAAATTTTCAAATTCCTGGGCAATGTCTCAAGGAGAAGTCTTTATGGAACCGTCCTGGGTGAAAATAGAGGGAATGAGCCAAGAGCCGTCTAGCTTGGGCAATTGGAGAGACAGCAGCCTGTCGGCTTTATCTCCCTGTTCTTCATATTTGGAATGAGTTTTTATAATGGCATATTATGCTTTCTCCTCAATAAATTGGCATATTTGTTCCTGAAGGAAAGCAGTTGTTCCAGGGAATCAACCGAGGTAGATGAGGAGAGTGCGAGTTCATTCGTCTGGATCTGTGTTAGCAGGGATAAATTTTCAGCCTTTCTTTGCTTCTTCCTTCTCGAGACTAATTTGATAAATTCACCTCTCAGATAACATTTAAATGCACACCATTCGATATCCTCCTTGCCAACCGAGCCTCTATTGATCACAATGAATAACTGTATTAGGGCTTGCACTTTGTAAACTATATGTTTGTCTTTTAGAAGCTGAGTATTCATCTTCCGTACCGTGTCTCTCTGGATGTCCAGTTCTGTGGAGATACCTACTCAGGCCACCGAGTGGTCTGATAGGACAATTGGTTCTAGCCCTGCATGGCATAGACCTCTTAGCAGGGAAAGACTGACTAATATGTAATCAAGTCTGGACCAGGACTGGTGGACATTAGAGTAATAAGAGTACAAGTGCTGGGAAGGGTTCAGAATATGCCATGGATGGGTACAGAATATGCCAGGGATCACAAACCTAGTAGGTCATTAAAATCTTGCAGGGCTCTTTGGAATGGGGAAGGAGTTTTAAGGGCCGATAAGATCTATCCATATCTTCGTGGGTGTAATATTCCAATCCCCACCAATAATTAGAGGGTAGGTAATAGAGATGCAAGCTTGTTGGCGAGGTTCACAAGAAATAGACAGTCACCTCTCACGGGCCATATATACACCCCAATACTACCTCAGTGTGGAAGAGGGAACCTTTAATCAGAACAAATCTGCCCCAGGGTCAGTAATGATAGAGGCAGCTTGAAAGGGGATATTACTTAAAACTAAGGCCGCTACCCATCTGCTTGAGGAGGAGTCTCTGGAAGCAAAAACTTGTGAGATCCCCTGCCAACAGAGCCAGATGGCCTCTTTGTCTAATAGATGCATTTCTTGCAGGAAATAATACCAGCCTTGAGCAGTGCACAATGTTTCAGGACCTGGTACCTTTTAGTAGGATCTCATACTCCCAGTACATTCCAAGTAAGAAATTTAACTACATTACACATCTTTGACAATATGCATTATAGCATAGAAACTCAGGTTGAAGTATATTACGTGGATCCCATACGGCACACTCCATCCCACCCTCCCTCCCCCACTCTGAATACAGATAAGCAAAATGGAGGACCTTAAATGAGCTAACAGAAACCCCCAGATCCCAGCTCCCCAACCCTTATAACTTGTCAAAAGGGGAACAACTTGGTAGTGAAAACATGTAATTGTATTAAGGACTCAGGTCCGAAAGTCTAAAAATCAAGACAGTATATGCTGAATGGCTTAAGCCCCCCCTCACCCTCCAACCCCCATGCCCCAATAACTATATACAAAGGTCCCCTTGAAAGTCAGACAAGCAGTGTTTTTAATTAACTTCAGTAGCAGGAGAATTCAACCCCTCACAGCACCTAAACTCACTGCTACCGAGGCGTTTATTAAAACCCAAGCATACCAGTGAGAACGTGGGCATAATTCTGAACCAGCAAGCTGTGAGGTAATTATTCCCAGACCACAGTCGGGAGAAGTTTTAAGGCACTAACCCCCCCAAAATTGGTACACAATGCAGCATCACCTTGAGCCTACTAGATCACAAGCCTCCCCCCCTTCCATATCAGATAGGAAGCCACAAACATACATAGTGTTACATGAAGAACAACAACCATGTTGCTCCACAGACCCCTGGACGATAAGTGGAGCACCCCAGGAGAGAGATTTTCCCTCCAGATTGAGCTTTGTGGACAATCCCAGCTGCCCACAACCCAAGAGAGAGATAAAACATCCCACGAGCTATGGGTCTCCGGAGTTGTGGCTGTTATGAAGCCCCCTGTGAGGGAAGCGCCTTCATGCGGGCCTCACTCAGCTGGTGGGACCTATTAGGTCTGACAAATGATTGAACCACACCATGACCAATGCAGAGAATTAAAGTATAGGGAAACAACACTAACACCTCTGAAAATTGTAATTCAAAGCATAAGTGTAAATAGGTATAAAACAGTACTTGTGAGCATCCATGGGTCCAGATGCCTCAGTGGATTGATACGGAGGAAACAGCCAGGGGAAGATATTGAGAACTGGACCCTAACATGGTCCATAACAAAAATAAATGTTCCTCCACCCAACACTCCTCCTGGGGGTTCTGTAAACTTTTAGGCTTGTTAAAGGCCCTATTCATAGTGTTGAGGCCTGGGAGATACAAGGGGGACACCGACTACCTTCTCGCTGTATGGTACATCTCATTCCAAGTGCATAAAGGCCTTAGATGCAGGTAAAAGCAAAGAAATACTGAAATTTAACTGTAAATGAGAGGACTAGCCTCTAATAGATCCAAACCAGTTCAAATTGGTAGAAAGATCAGCCTGCTGTGAAGAGGTATGGCAACTTATTTTTTAATTCAGCTTCTGCTTGCTTGGGTGTATTGAAGGATAGCCATGTACCAGATATGGACACTTGGAGCTTGGCTGGGTATAGCATCTTAAAGTGGATACCAGCTACTACCAGTTTGCTCACAATGGGTTGGAACGCTTAACTTTTTTGTCAGGTTTTGTAAGGCAAATCCTGAGTAAGTCTGATTTTAGTACCTTCCCACATAATAGCTTGCCAGTCTCTTGCCTTTGTTAATACATGTTGTTTCTCAATAAAACTTAGGAACTTCAGTATGATGGGCCTAGGAGGTGCTTCTGGTGGTGGTTTTGGCCTAAGAGAGTAGTAGGCCCTTTCAATTTGTTAGTTTGTGTTAAGTAGGGAAGGACGTATGACTTTCTGGAGGAATTTTTAAACAAAAACCACAGTGTTGAGGCCTTCTTCTGTCTCCAGTAGGCCGATGATTAGTATGTTCAATTCAAAGATAGAGGGGAGGCAGTTCAGGGGCAATGTGAGGAAGTATTATTTCACAGGGAGGGTAGTAGATGCATGCTTCCTGAGGAGGCTGTGGGGTCTAAAACTGTGGGAGAATTCAAGAATGTATGGGACAGACATAAGGCAATTCTTGTTGGGGGTAGGAAGAAATAGGCTGTTGGTTAACTAGGATCAGCAGCCTATCCTGTAGGTATGGAAATAGGCAGACTAGATGGGCCAAGCGATCCTTATCTGCCATCAAAGTCTATGTTTCTATGTTTCTATGTTGTTCCTTCAGCATTTTCTCAGGCGAAGATGGCGCCTTGTGCTTTAGTGAGGCCTATCTTATATCAGCATCCATCGCAGATATAAACTCCAATAGCGATGCAACATGGATAAAAAACTATTGTTGAAGGTAGGCTCACCCTAAAGTGGTAGAGATTTCTGTGAGATTTATTGTTTGCAGGTTTTGGTAGACAAAAATGTGAGGAAAGGTTAGGAGCCCTAGAGTCCTGCTGCTTCTAGGTTGCTTGTATCACATGACTCCAACCCAAGTTTTTTTGATATAAGATACTGGCCAAGGAACTGAGGGCAGCAGTTAATTAGTTTCTAATGCAGTTCAGAAATCACGTGGTCTAAAAATGGAACAAAATATGTTACACCTATAGTATTCTTTGGGGTGGCAGCATCAATATTGTTGGGTTGTGTTGTGTTTACCTTTCGCATATTCAGGGCACCAACTCTTCAAGACATGCAGTGTCTTCCAAAGCCACAATATTGTGATACAGCTCCCTAAATGTCCTCTCTGAACACTCCTTCATGCCTGTCAGTCTTTGAATAAGTGTAGAGGCTTCTTCAGAAGCCTGAATTAGATTAATGCTGACCCATTGCAAGTAAAGATGGAGTGGTTTTGTTCTGGCCAAAACAAACTCCACACTACACAGCCACAAGGAAGTCAAATCTCATTATTGCGCAATCTGTCTCCTTCACTGTCATGTTCAGTTATCTTTTTAAGTGCGCTGCCTACCACCAAACATTTGTCTTTGAACCTCAACAGGGAATTAGTTTGTCTCCTCCATCTGGTGTTTCCAGCTGCAGGAATCAATGATATACGGTCTGCTGACTTATCATTGTGGTCAGATGGGAGGTTGCAGAATTCTCTGAGCTCTGATACAAAGGCATTATGATGCTTATAAGATGATTTTAGTGTTGAGACTATTTTCTTTGTTGTATCGAATGTATTTGATATTTGTCTTGTGGAACATGAGTGGATCATTGTGGTGTTTAGGCTGTGAGCCTTGCAAACAGTGTACATTGATTCTGGGGCCACTGCCTTGATCTTTGCTTGAACTCCATTGAATCTTCTACTCATGTTGCTGCCTTTGTCATAGCCTTGTCCTCTCATTAGCTTTGGATCTATGCCCTAAGCTGTTAACCGCTGCAGGAACAGTTCTGCAAGGCCATGACCGTGGAGTCAAAACCTTTAGTGAATTCCCAAAATCTTCACAAATGTTGATGATCTCAGAAAGGTCTCAATGTATGTAACACAGAGATAAAGAGATCTGTTCCTTTGCAGACATGTCTGTAGTACCATCTGCTATGACGCTGTACCACTTTGTCTCCTTTACATGTGTAATTTTTTTTCTGTATCTGTTGTCCCATTACCTTTATTAGTTCATTTTGAATTTGTGGTGACATGTACATGGCATTCTGCAGAGCTGCTGTAAGGTGTTCTTGTAGCTCATGGTCTATTTCTGCTGTGTAGTTGACCATGGCATTAAAGTCACCATGATCACTAGATTTGACTTGGTGTGCAATGTTTTGGAGTCCACAAAAGAGGATGCTCCAACGTGGGATGCACACGGTTCTGTCTGCTGTCTTGTTGGTGTGCTCCAGCAAAGACTGGCTTGCAGTTTTTAATTTCTCTGCACAAACCAAGTGAAATGCATCTGCTCTAACAACAGCATCTCCATGGTCCTTTGATTTGCTGTGCCTTTCCAGAGTCTTCTTCCCATTGGTCCAACCCCTCATCGGTGAAGATACCAGAATCAAGCAACTGGCACTGTTGAAAACAAAGCATGGAGCACAGAAAACCCCATCCTACTGCTTTGAATATCTTGCAGATCGGTACTCCTGCAATAGCAGATGGTTAAAATGCCTGACACACTGGCTGGGACCTACTGATCCCATCAGATGCCCTGAAAACTGAAACCCTGGTGGTGGTTGCCACTGTGTTTCAATAATTTCCTTTCTCTGAGCATCTGTGTGAGGTACATAGCTGAAACACCCAATGTCATCTGTGCTACAGGGATACTGGTCTGGTTCTTGAGAGATGCTCCAAGTGGGGACCGCCTCAAAAGTAGGTTCTTTCAGAGAACAGTTCAGAGCCTTGATGGCTTCAAAACTAAGTCCTTCCTGGGACTTGCCAAGAGTCTGGATGGCTTCTATGGTAGGTTCTTCCAGGGAACTGCTGGTTGTCTGGAAGATGTCAATGGTATGCTCTTCAGTGGTGCCCAATAACTGATGGGTGACATCCGCTTCCTCGATAACTGCCTGTAAGGTTGCATTTTCAACTTCAACACTTTCATCTCTAATCAGAAACTCAGAGTTCTCTGATGAGCTGTCAGTGGAACTTAGATGCTGTTCCTCTGTGTTGCCAATCCTGAAAAACACAGATGTTCTGCCTTTAACATGTGCTGCACACCACAATATAATTCAACAGTACTCATTGTACTACATGGTTGGCTTGTCAATATGCATTTCTTACCAAGAGGTAGCTGTAACTTGAGTGATGAAGGACAGCATTATCCTACTCATTTTTGCTGTTTCCTCCAGTCTGGCACGTTTTGTCTTTTGGACTGGTGCTCCAGATGGCTGTTTGTGTTTTCCTGACTCCATTTTGGGAATCTGAATTGGTTAGCCCCTGCAATACAAAATGTAAGACTATGAATCTTTGCCACATATGTAAATATAGCAGATGCTTGAAAGACAAGTGAAGGACTTACTGTACCTTAATGCAACAGTTGGATTAATTGTTCAGTGAATTGTAGCTTCTGATAGAGTCCCTACCATTGGCTGTGTATTCAACACTGCTCCAGCTGGCCCTGTGTAGCCACACTATGCAATGGCAGCTGCCACACCTTTCATAAGGTAAACAAAAAAATGAATTGATAGCCACATGAGCACAATGCAGATTTTGGTGGATTGTCTTCACTGACAGTGGTGAAACTGTGAACCAGGTGAACCAGATGCTATGAGATAGGCCAGTCGGCAGCTGTTGCTGATAGAGAGTTGGCATCATCATAATATTTGTTGCAACCATTCCTCTATTAAGTGAGGAGTCCTGCAAAGGATTCATGCAATTAAGCAACATGTTTCTTGACGGTGGCAGGTAAACATTACTAATCATAAGTTTGTACTGTATGTGGAGCCCTTGGTACAGACTGCATTCAGTTTCTAATGTATGGAGGTGACTACTCTGATAAACCAATAAGAAAGTATAAGAAATTGAAACTATGGAAATAAAGTGCAAGTCATCAACCCAGTTTTGTATGAGTAAAAATGTTCTCTCTTAAAGGCACTACAAATGTGACCATCTGCTGCACATGCTGGGGATGATTTGACATCCATAGATGGTGACTTGGTGATATTACTAATAACAGTTCTACCAGTCAACCCAAGAACAGCCAGTGCAAGATTGCTTCACATGTTTAAAAATGTCATTGTCTCAAGATATTTTTCATGCTACTCTTAATGCTATGAAATCTTCTGTTTTGCCAAATAAGTTATTTGATATTACATTAAAAAAATCTCTTCAGTCTGTAGAGTGTTGGCCAATCACACTAAATAGAAGTTTTTAAGCATCATGATTATTGATTGACTGCATAATCATGAGCAAAATAAGATCCACCTATGTACATTTCCTGGAGCCCATACACTGTAGTCTTTAAAAACAATGCTGACATAACTTTGAGGTTGCCACAACAGTATAACCTCTCAAAGTTTTGGCTCAAGGTTCACAATGTTGTCATGCTCACCTCTTGGAGTACTGTCCTTTAAGACATGGCAAATACTATTTAAGTGACATATACAGAGGTGAGGCAAAAAAGTAAGTGCCTCAGCTGGGACTTTTACCCAGGTGGCCCAGAATACCATTCCGATTACACAAACCAGCTGCGCCACTGAGACAATTGATCTGTCTCAGCACATTACTCTTTCTCAAATGCACAACCCAATGGCAACACAAATATTTACTTGGCACAAATCACACTTGAGTGTGATGTACATATGTGTTCCAGAACACATATGAACAGAGATGAGAAATATTAAAACTCAGTTAAGTGCCTGCAATTAATTTGTGAGTGGGGCCTTCTGCTTGTTGTGCTGATATATAGCTACAATAGTGGCCCTCTAATTGCATTGTATTCTATCCTAGGTGGCTGGTTCAAAATCCAGTGTGTAAGTGTTGACCTGTCAAGACAGGTTTTGTCAATTTTAGCTGTCAATTCATTGACTGCAGTACACACTAACTAGAAGGAGACCGAATACTGCATCAAGGAAGGTAAGTGTTCCCATTCCAGGTAGGAAAAGGTAACTATTATGCTCATTGGTCCAGTAGTACTGGCTGCTCCTGTGAAAATTGCCCACAATTGAGACTATCTCCACCCTGCCCCCCTGCAACAGTGGTGAATAGTAAAGAGCAGGTGCCCACTGACAGGTACCTAGCCCCCAAACATATATAGTAGCTGACATGCTCCAGTGTTGAGGAGAAATTCCATGTGCTTCCCTCCAATACAAATGTTACAGCGCCCCCAATGTGTGCCCCCAGAAAACCAGAGCCATGTCTGACATGCCACCAGGAAGGCACCCCCATGTTCATTCTGTGACATTAGCAATTAACTGCCATGTGTGTACACACTTGACTTTTATGGGCACAATTGTTCAGTAGCTGTTGATATACTAATAGCTGCAATTTAGAAAATTCAAAGTGGCAGCTGGAACAGTCCATTACTGGAGCAGTCAGTTTGATTTTCCTATGTTGCAGCAGTAAATAGTATTAAATACAACTTTATTTTCTTGTAGTATCCAACTCAGTCTTAGGCAGAGCATAAATCACATACTTAGGTGTGCACTAAAATACCTGATGCATTGCTTCACACTACTTGTTCTAGGGCAAATGCAGGATGTATGCAGTTTATGCCTTAATCGTGTGATTTCGTGCATCATATAACATAGCAGAGTTTGATACTAAAAGAATGTGTGCACATGCACAGTCTTAAAATGGCAGATTTTCTGTTTTTCACTTACTAAATGTCAGAGTTTTTGCAGAGTTTAAATACTGGTGTACAGCATTAGACCAAGGGATTAGCAGACTTGTTGTACAGCAAAACATATGGTGAAACAATACAGCATCAATTACAACCCACACAGACACAACAACATATCAACTCTACCATGAGCAAAAAAACAAAAAAACAAGAAAAATAAAGCCATTACAGAAACCTAAGGAGACAATTCACATAGCTTTTTAATGAAGTATTTAATTACATTATATTTTTGATTACATATCTGCTACATTGATCTAACCATTTGGTTCAGAATAAATGATTCTCTAAGCTACTTGTTAGTTCATCATGATGGCAATAAATTTAATTATCACAAAACTTGTATACAATATAGCAACATACCATTGTGGTGATGGAGAGGACCGAGGGGGCATCAGTTAGTTTCCTGTTGCTGCACAGCAATGACTACTTGATGCCAGCTATCATACTGCAAAATGCATTGAGATACAAAGTGCACAGAATATAATACATCAATGTTCCCTTTGTTAGCAGATCAGATGGACTCTAGGTCCCTTCCGTCAAGCGCAATGCTATGTTGCTGTGGATAGAGCCTAGTGTTGTGACACTTAAACTTACTGCTCTCACCATGCTGGAAAACAGATACACCTATGACTATGTCCATCAACCAAACTGCTGGCCCAGCTTGTGCAGCTTGCTGTGTAACCATTAATTTCATTGTTATCCAGAATATTCTAAGAGAGCAACCTTTAGACATTGACAAACAGAGGGGTATCATAAAACACACCTTTTCCTTTTTGTAAAGCATGCATCATTCTAAAAAGTGCATTGGTTTCCCTTCTTTTAGCATTGCCACCAAAGTATAACAACAAATGAAATAAGACCTTGTATACAGTAAGACGGGGTAAAACCCTTACAGAAAAAAGGGCGAGTGTGTATATCTTCAGCCTGTTGCTGCACTTTTTCTACAAATCTGTGTTTTACGGCTGCAACTTGGTGACGTTGCAACATTGAAACATAGCTGCACCATGAAAAATCAATACATCATCACCAAAAAACACATTCGAGATAATATATCATCAATTGCAAAAACTTACGGCAACAATTGGACAATTGGAGCACCCGGGGGGGGTGGAGTGCCCCCACAGAAAGAAATCATTGCACTAACTATTTAACAACAAAATAAAACTCAGGCAATTCATTGGACCACTCTTTTTGTGGGGGTGCTCCACCACCCACACCCCCAGGGTGCTCTGATGAAGTTGTGTAATATTGCCTTTGAGTTACAGTTTCATCGGTGCACCTGGGGGTTTGGGGCAGAGCACCCTCACAGAAGAGTTATTTTAAGGATTAAAATAAACCCATTTTCATCCTTTTCTACTGCCAACTTAGCATTTAGGTAGGATGTGGCCATGTGTACCAGTGTATTTCATGTGCTTGAAAGTTTTCTTGCATTTTTACCCATACTGGCCTAACTGAACAGGGCAGGCATGAGTAGCTGCACAGTGCCCTAAGCATTTGTTTTTCTGCTGCAGTACTACTACTAAGCCAAAGCCATATACGAAACAGGTTGGAGGAACTAGGAACACCACACAGAAGTTGAACACTGCCAAAGCCCTAAAGTAATGTAGGAGACAGGAGGTTATACTGCCCTTTTACAGGTTCCTGGTAAGGCCTCATCTAGGGTATGGGGTTCAGTACTTTTGCCAACACCTCAAAAAGGACATTAACTTGCTGATGAAGGTCCAGAGGAAGGCTACAAAGATGAAAGCAGATCAGCAGGGTAAGGCATATGAGGAGAGGTTGAGTGCACTGAAAATGTACTCCTGGAAGAGAAGGAGAGAGGCGGAGAGAGAGAGAGAGAGAGAGAGACCCTTCAACAGTACTTGAAAGGGATAAATAAGGTAGATAAGGAGAGTCTCTAAGCTGAGTGGCACCCATAACATGAGGGAGCACAGTGTTAAGCTGGAGGGTGGGAGGTTTCAGAGGGAGGTCAGGAAGCACTTCTTCACAGAGAGGGTGGTGGAAACTTGAAATGCGAGGCTGGAAGAGGTCATTTCATTAAAGACAGTGGGCAGCTTTAAGAGAGGCTGGGATAGGCATAGGGGAAGGTAGTAAGAATCATTGGTAGGGAGGGAAGAATGGGGAAGGAGGGCAGGGACAGTAGCTCAGGCTTACTAGACAGACCAAATGGCCTCCTGCTGGCTTCTTCATATTTTCATAAAATAAAGACTCCATAGCACTGACATCAAACCTTTATTAGGTGCACACAAAAAAGTAGAGAAACCACAGTTCTCTCACTCTAGGAGCAGTGCTAAAAGCCACACAGTTCTGCTGAGTGAGAATAAATAATGTCCCTCTTGGAGCAGTGCTCAAAACCACAGTTTAGAAAAATAAGATGAAAACAAAAATGTTCCTCTGGCACTGTCTTCACTCATTTCAAAGAAGTATTTAAAGATAATGATGAATGCCTAATTTTGGCTGCCTAATTCTGCAGCTGTCAGCACTGGGATAATTCTTTTTTAGTGTAATTGTATTAAAACAAGCACTTATTTCATAATAATTAAAGTAATACTTTAGGCTAATCACCAGGTTTTTATGGGCAGCATTGGACAGCAGTAGCTTTAATCATAGGCCCTATAGGTATTACTTTGTATTAAAACACAAGCACTTAGTCACAGCAAAGCATTATCCTGGTGTTGACAACTGCAAATTCAGGCAGCCAAAATGTGTAATTCATTATTACCTTTGCCTTAATATACAGTTTTTGAAAATGTTAAGACACAGTGCAAGCAGTAACATTAGGGTGCAGTCACAGTGTACAACATCATGGACTAATGATTGCTATCCCTCCCTCCCTGAGGCCATGACCACCTTGTAGTTATAATTTCATACAGCTGGACTTGGTTCTCTTCCCTCCCAACCACAGCACACATCATTTACAACAATGAATTAACCCCCTATAGTCAGCTTATGGAGCCCCTGCCCAAGGACAAGGTTCACCATACCTTAGTTGTAGTTAATATCATACAGCTGGACTTGGTTTGTTCTCTCTTTTTTTACTACCATGACCACCACCACCACAATACTTACAACAATGAGTTAACCCCCAAAAGTTCCTGAATGTGAGCTGATGATGGTCTTTTCACTGTCTGACAGAGTGACTGATGGGAAGGTCTGTGCCTCGGTGGTGTTGGTCTGCAAACAAAGCTCCTGGCTGATAGTGGCTACTAGACCGATGCAGAGAGTCACTGAAACACCTCCATGGCATGCCATGAACAGTACCAGAGATTGACTGAGATCCAGAAAGAGACAGTCAGTATTCAGTAAACTAAAGGCAGCAAGGCAAGCAAGGTGCTGGTTGGTGGCGGCACGCTGATCTCTCTCCGGTTGACCAGCACTTTACTTAAGGCTCCCTTGGCTGGCCTGGCTCAGCAGTGCTCTAAGAGCAGATCTGACTCGCTTTTTTATGTAGCAAGCCAACGCAGTGCCAGACAGTCAGTGAGCTGTACACTGTATGCACTCTCCTCCAGCTCCAAATTCTAATCTCTCCTCCTGGTCTGACTCCTGGGATGTTGTGCAGTTTGCAAAGCTCCCTAGGCTGTGGTGGCTCCTTGCTCCATACCATAACCATTCCCAACCCAGCACAGCCTTCCACAGTTCTTTGGAAGTCATCCGATGGATAGAAGATGCACGTTCTGACTTGGATCTCTGATTTCCAGAAAGGATCTTGGCTCAGGCTCAGTTATTCCCACAGAAAGCGGTTCCTCAGAGGCTCTGGGAAGCAACAGGTAAAACTATTCTTTCCAGGGCCATTTAAAGAGCCCACCGCCTGCCCCTTACTAGCCATGCCTCCTTTCCTCACCAGCTGACCTGATTAAGATGGCAGCATATACTTCTCAATCAGGTCCGCTGGGCCACCACATCACAGGTTTACAGTTAGAGCTCCCCAAAAACAAAAACTTGCAAAGGACTAAGAGTGGCCAGGAAAACCAGTGGGGGAAAAAAAAGGAAATTTGCTGACTCGCCGGTGGCTCCTACTACCCACCCGCTGGTCTGCAGCATGCCATGGTGTACCAGGTGTATTGGTGGCTATGCCCTTGACTGCTAGATAAAGTCCTGTAGATCCATCTTGCCTACCCAAAAATGCCATGTTGCTTCTCAGCTGGTTGCTCCTACATGCAGTACAGTAAATCAAGTATAACGATAGGTAAAAGCAGGAGTCATGTTTTTAATTAATGCACCTTACCTCATTAGCAGAACACAACAATCTCACTACAAGACTTGCCAGCAAAAATTGATGCATTGCCCACCAGTGTGCATTTGTTTCAGTTTTTTGAGGAGAACTTGTTCATGCTGCAGGTAATTACAGTATCTCAAACTGACTCAGTTCTCTGTAGGAATTCTCTCTGCAGATTCGTTCATCCACCCACCCCCATTATTAGATATCTTTATTAACATACTAAGCAAATAGTTTAGAGCTCTGTACTCATCTGAAGTTGGAGTGCTCCTGCAAAGCTGCCTATACACAAGCCCCACACCGAACTAATTTAGACTAACTGAATGTAACCATGCGCTGCAAACACCTCTATCATATCACTGACATCAGCAAAAATGAACAACCAAGGGGGGATATTACACATATGTTTAGCAACTGTAAGAAGTAGCAAATATGATGATAAAAGATGCTTTATTGAGACTATCTGTGACTTGGCCTCTAGCAGGAGCACTAGGCTTAAGACATGTTTCCTATTAAGTTACATTATACTGTAACTCTGACTAGATGGTGAAAAACACATGTTATGCCTCTTCTGGGCACTAGTCCCATAACATGTAATTAGTTAGTATTCAGAGGTGAGATGGTACCCCATTGTCTCTTTATCTCTTCCTGGTCATCATAATTAGTATCCATTTTTAATATAATTGCCAATTAAAAAGTAACCCGCATAACTATCAGCACTGAATTTACACTGACATGGGCCTTATGCACAGAATTAATCATGAGCCATCCCTCAGCCACCCCTCATCCATACATTGTGTCATTGACTTTTGTCATGCAAAAACTAAATACTTAATTCTAATAAATCAGAGGCATTTTCATGTGATACAGGTGGCCCTTACTATGCAATAAATAAAGCACATGATGACACTACACAACCACCACCCCCAATGATACAAAAGAAATAATTAACACAATAAATCTGGGTACTGGTGATTTATCTACTTCAACACACAGTGTTAAATGACAATTTAGTGGCAGAATTGGGAGATGGGTGGACTTGAAGTATTCTGTACTGTAACACTGGGAATCAAGTAATGGCACGCTCTATATTGGAATATTTATTATTTTCATATATTTCTTTTCATATTTTACATTCCAAACATACATCTCTAGCAAAACACTATACTCAACTATGAGCAATATAATGCCCTGACTGTAAATATTTAAAATGCACATCAGTAACAAATGAAAACAAACATCCTTCTCTGTGACAGTAATATAAGATACAGATGTGGGACTGTTAGCAGACATCTACCACACATATACAATCCTGTCAAGCATAAAATATATATATATATATATATATATATATATATATATGTGTGTGTGTATATATATATATATATATATATATCTCGAGGTGTCAAGAAAGTATGTCCTCATTGTAGAGCAGATTTAAAAATGGCAGATTGGTCAGAGAAATTAAAAAAAATATGGTCAGTGATAGGCAGTCCAGGATGGCAGGGTGGCGAATATAAAAAAGACATTCACTTTCAACTGCAGCCACTGATCAAGGTCATGAGATCTGCAGAATGCACAAAGACAAACTGTGAGCCAGAGTGAGTGCATCCCAGCAAGGAGGAAAAATACAGATTAATGGCACATTGTAGAAGTCTGAGGTACATAAGAAAAATAAATGAGTAAATGAATGTTTCAACCAAATTATGAAAGGCACAGAATGGTATATGATCTTTCAAACTGGGACTGCAAAAACACAGGGAACACATATGTCCTGCAGAGACTGAAAATTAAAGTTATCGTACTGTAAATCCCTATTTTATTTTTGAAATGTGTTCACAGAATGTTTTCTACAATGGACTGTATTCCTAGTCAAATTAATTCGAAGAATTAGTTTAGCTGCACTAATTAGATGATTTCCTGTCCTCTTTAAGGCATGAATGCTTACTGTAACTAGAGTTACAGTACTTAGGCATACAGTGCTAGCATATAATATTAGGGTAAGCATACTGGGGTCAAAAATGGTAAAATAAACTATCAGTTCACTTCCCCTCCCCTTTCACATTTTTATTTCCTTTTTCTTTGTTGGGCATTATGGTAAGATTAACTTCACATCCAAAGCTGCCAAAAGAAAGACAGGAGTGTTTCAGTTTACAATATAGAACTCACAAAGAGTCCATAAGGCAATACAAGTGGTTGGGTGAAGTGTAGTCTGCTGGTCTATTGAAACGGGATTGCCTTCGACATTAACATAAATTAGTCACCAAGGCAATGGACATGCAGGTGGGGGAAGGATTAATTGCCTGTTTCCTGGAGCCAAAGGAGATTCTGGTGGAAGAAAGAGACCATATAGTCTTTAACCCAGCAGTTCTCTGTTTTACACACAACAGTTTGTCAGACAACAGTACATTGCCACTATCCCAGACAGAAGGACAGAAAATGCATTAGTTATCCTCTATTAGTACTGTTTTACAATGAGAAGTACTCTCAGATAATAGGCGGGGAAAGGAAAGGGGAAATTGTTTAACGAGGAAAGGCCCACTAAGCTGAAGCTTGATTCCAGGTGTGACCTGGGAGCACAATGAAGTTAAGTGACTTGCTCAGGGTCACATAGTATGCAAGTGGGGGCTGTAGGATTCAAACAAAACAAAAGCAAAGCAGCGCATCACTAATGAGGGGGTGCTCTTACAGAGGTAGCAAACCTCAGGACAGTTCAACAGGTGGGTAAGTAAGAACAACTCCAGACAAAATAACCGAAGATAAACGCTGTAATAGCAATTTATTTAAGCCAAAGTCAATACGGCCAGGAACCACTGCGCTTCGGCCTGCTAGCCTTCAAAGGGGATTCAAACACCAGTCTCCAGATTTGCAGCTTAGAGCCCTAAACCACTGCACTATACTGCCGCCTAATAAACTGTATTACGTAATAGTGTTATATACCCCTCATTATCAAATCACAAACATTACAGGTCTGACAAGATCAGTGTTACATATTTCAGTGCCAGATAGCTTCAGTTAGTTTCAAACCTGCTGACAACAGATGTAAACTTGAGGCTGTCAACATCCAGAAACACATGTCCTCACCTGCTCCAGCTGATAAATACCAGATGTTAAGTTTGTGCTCCCTCTCCCATTCCTGAAGTTTAGTATTAAGCCAAGACCATAGACAGTCCCACCCTAAGCATAAGTAGGGCCTGAATTGTGGCTAAAATACTCATTGCAAGATTAAGCTGACCATCAATCTCTTAAATGACTGAATGCAGGAGTGCAGAAGCTGTTTTTTTCTTTCTCTTGGCAGTGAGTGGTTTATCTCCCACTGTCTATGATTATGGCTTACAAACTAAACATGAGGTAGGGGAGAGAATGGGTAGCAGACACACAACATGTGATATTTTGCAGCAGTATCAGTATGTGTAATAATGCATTTTTGGATGTTGGATAACATCATGTTTGAGCTTCATGTTAGATTCAAAAGTAACTGAAGCTGTCTGGCACTGAAATGTGTGAAACTGATGTTCAAATCTTTTCAGATCCACCTGTTGACAACCTGACGTGGAGTGCCACTCTGCAGAGAACTGCTATTATTTTTACCGATATGTCCTTATGAATAATCTGGGCAGGCTGTATCCTTCTTTTGGTGATGGGGAAGGGAGGAGGGTATTGGGTGCTAGTAGCTGGGGTGGGTAGAATTCCAATCACAATTAGGCACTGAGGTAGGGGAAGTTTTTTTTATAGCAAGATTGGACATGACATTGTAATTTATACAGAAACTTCAGAGGGAAACTGAGGGGAGCAGGGAAGTGTAAGAGGTCTAAGGGAACACTGCATCACTGCGGATCAATGTCATCCCTCCCTCATCTGGCTTGTGCCTCACTTGGCAGCATTTACTAGTCCTGACCACCTGCTCCCCTGAGTCCACTGCTGAATCCAGGTCATTAGCACTGAAGGCAACAATCATCTGGTGGCCAAAGGATATACTGTTGGAAGAAAGTGACCATACAGTCTGTAACCCAGCACTTCTCTGTTTTACACACACAGTTTGTCAGACTACAGTACCTTGCTACTATCTTAGAAAAGTAAAAACAGAAAATACATTATTTCTTCACTAACAATGCTACTGTTGTTCGAGTTGCTGCTGGCAGCATTCACTACAGCATATACAATTTCACCATCAGTATTACTTTTATGCAGTGGTCATGATTTGGCAAAGAGGGTTATACAGCACTATTAGTACAGTTTATCAATGAGGAGTCCTCTCATATAATAAAGTGGATTAAGCAATAGTGCTGTATATCATTCATGATCAAATCATGAACATTTCTGATCTGACAAGATGTGGGCATCAGCATCACACAGTTCAATACCAGATAGCTTCTGTTCATTTCAAACATGAAAGAGAACATAGTCTGTAGCCCAGTCAAGCCCATTAACATGAGGCATAAATATGAGGCTGTCAGCATTCAGACTACATGACTACAAGTACTGCAGCTGATAAATAGCAGATGTTGAGTGTATTCTCCCCTTCCCATAGCTGATGTTTAGTGTGTTAGCTAAGGGCTGGCCTGACAAGTCTAACACCCTATTTTAAAGACATGAATTTTCTAAGTGCTCCTCATTCTGAAATATCTGTTTGAAATAAGTTATCCATGTTTATTCTGCTGCATAAATTGTCAAGCATCATTGGTATGCATTTAAACCCTGGTATTCACTATACAACAGCTTAATCTGGTTTAAGGTCCGTTGGCATTCATCTGTATCCCCCTCCCCCGGGCCATGCCTGAAAATAGGCAGAATTTGTCTAGTGCACTTACCCGGTCAACAAAAAACTAAAAAAAAAAAAAAAGTCTTGTCTTTTTTTTACTTCTACAATGCTTATATACTTTTCTTGGTTTATTTATAGTTTTGAAATTTACAACAGAGTGGTTATTTTAGCCCATCTGATAAGTGGTACAAGTTTTATTTTTTCTCTCTTTCAATTAACATTAATCCATGATTTTGTGTTATTGTTTACCTTTTCTCTTGGAATATAAAGCATATTGTAGAATGAAACTACTCAAAATAACAATCCATGACATAATTCTACAGTAGGTCTTTTGTAGTTACTATATATTTTAGCTGATGTTCCATTGTCATTACGGTGAGAGCTAAAAGTACATGATGACCCTCACATCTGATCTAAATTTTAAACTGCCAAATAATAAAATGGTTGCTTTTCCTGCTGTATCCCTTTTTAAACACCCATTTGGAACAATTAATAAATTTTAGGGAAGAGAACATGCAGTCTTTAATCCAGTCTGTAACCCGGCATTTCTCTGTTTTCAACACACAGTCTGTCAGACTGCGGTACATTGCCTATCCAACAAACAAAACACTCTTTTCTCCTACACATGAGACATTTTTTTGTAGGGTGCCGATATGTTGCTGCTCCTGAAATGGGCATGTTCTCAGGATGTTTTAAACATTTTTTTTAATGTTCCCACTATATATATATATATATATATATATATATATATATATATATATATATATTATATAAGATACACACACACACACACACACACATATCCTGTGCTGGCACTGTAACTATTTTAGGAGTGGGCTAGCATCAACATTTTAAGCATATGAACCGTGCCTTGCCCTGTGGTTCTTTATTGTACAGGGGGCAAAAATAAAACAAAGCATTACAGGGGAGCATGCAAATAATGCAGTCTGTAGTGTTGCATGGAGTGTTGGTAGAATGCTAACTTTGGTTAGGTGGGGCGCATAAGGGACCTAGAGTCCTTCCACCATGAAAATTAGTGTATTACCACCTTACTCTGTTGAGTTCCTTCTTTGTATACCAATAGACTGAAGTGTGAAGGAGAAGCTGTTTCTGCATTGATTGCATATGCCACTGAATGTATTTAAATAATGTTCGGGGGGGAATTGATGAATGGAAAATTTGAATTTATTTATTTGCTTTTGTTTACTGGGTAAGCACACTAGACAACCAAGTGCCCATTTTCGGGTGTGACCCAGGAGATCACGGGTACATTCATGAACATCAGGTAAAATAAGTAAGGTTACATTTTAGTGAATCATGCAACAAGGTACAATACAAGCAACAACTGTGGTTTACAATGCAGGCAGCAGTTCAACTACCAGTATGGTACTCTCATGATAGACAGTGTCTGACAAGCTGGACAGCAACGCAATGAAGCTTGTGGGTAAACAGAGATGAGGCACATTGGGATAGAGGAGACCCAGAGAATAGAGTGGAAATAGAGCCGTAACTATGCACACACTGATTGAGCAGTTGGGTTTGGAAATGATAAATATTTTTCTGTAACTGCAATTACTTTTTTCTTCTACAGAACTCTCATTCTGCCATTTTATCAATAACCACAGTAGGTGAGCAGATTTTTTTTGTTACTTTTACAGATGAAGGTTAATCTTAAACTGAGTGCTACTGTGGTGATTGACAAGAGAAAAAGTGTTGAGGCCAGGGAAAGCTGTCTTATTTACAGCCCACTGCTTGAAATCAAGCCTTTGTTTAGCTAATTTACTGCTTATCAAAAGCACCACCAAGTTAAATGACTGGTAATGGCTGCTAATTTCATTTAAGCCTTCTACAATGCTCAACTACTGTAATTAAAGAAAAATTATTAAAATTCAGGGAAGAGTATTTTTAGAAATAATCTGATTTATCTAGGTTGCCTCCAATAGGTGCACATACAGTAGGTCATATAATGCTGTGTTTGGATTACTGGCATTTGGTTTATGTCCAGGAATATATTTATATAGTACAAAGTTTGCTTTTTTTGGCTATAAATATATTGAGAGGAAGTTTGACGTGTGTATCCCAGCTATTGTGACTGGAATAGACTTTACCTGAATAAACAAATAGGCTACACTGTTCACAAAATGAGTGTTGATATTCATTGTGAACATGTAAAATTATTATTTTTTTTTTGTTAATAATAACATTATCATGTAGCCCATATGAGACATGGCAGCATTTTGACAAACACTGATTTTGAGATTTGAAATTGTGGCTTAAAAGTGGGTACCCATTCTTGATTAGGCACTTATGTAATTAAATAATTGATGAATTAGTTCATAGTGACATTCTTGAACAAAGCAGGATGCATGTTCATGGCTGAAATTAACAGTCATTACCAGTCCTTTAACTCACTGGTTCTGAATAAATAAGAGAATATTTGGGAGCTGAAAATCTGCTTTCCTAATAAAAATTTGCTTTATTAACATCACTTTACCTGGCATACGATTTTTTAAATTGTATTAAATAATTAAACAAATGTGAGAGTGAATGTTGTGTGGGGGGGGGGAGGCTTTATAAAAGTATGAAAGCCTATACCAAGGAGCATTTTTTTTTATTTATAAGATGCTCCCCACCCCTGCCCAAGACTGACTCTAACATTTAATACATTTAAAAAAAATGTAAAAGTCTGTAGCAGTTGTATCAAATGTGTGTTCATATAAAATGTGAGATAAGGATAACATAAAATGCATAGTCACTGTGAGACACAATGAATGAGCAAAATATACAGTAATATCCAAGGTACAGACATTGAAAATTATATGCATAGAATGCAGATTTTTTCTACTTTCTTTTTATTGAATTTTTGCATTGAATAGATAGATAGATAGATAGATAGATAGATAGATAGATAGATAGATAGATAGATAGATAGATCATTTGATTGGTATAGTGTGGGCTAAATTGTAACTTATCCTGGTCAGTCTTAAAAGCTGTGTGCCTTTTCATCCCAGATGCCACTATTCTAAATTATCATTAATAATACATATATTTGCCATTTTGTAGCTCCATGGTTAGTTCCTCAGTGCCAGATGTAATGTCTTATATATGTTCATCCTATCTACAGTATGTGTAATTATGAACTATAAATGAATTTACTCTGTGAACTACCTGGGTGAGAACAAAGGTGTTCTTCATGGACAGAGAGACATTAGAGCAAGGATGTTCATGACATCTCTAGGTGCAGCCAGTAAGGGTATCAAAACTGCATGGCCATTGGATGGCACACCCAGGAGTGCAAGTGCAGTGGACAGGTTTCCAGACACTTCTGTTGAACCTTTGGGCCACAGTGATGTCAGTGGGGTACCGCACACACCACTACAGTGCCACCACTAGAGAACACATGTGCTTACTGGCCTGAGTGCTGGTGGGTCCTCCAATGCTGAATGGAACCACATCACAGATGTTGCATGGCATGAACTCCAGCAGAACAGGCGTGGGTGCTCCAAGCTCATGACCTTGTTGAGGGTTGGCCATGTTGCCACAGTGGTGGGTCATGTTGTATATTAGTAGCCCGTGGCTCTGAAAACACTGATTGGAGCATTGCTGCCATGCAACACAGACAGGTATGATGCATCTGTCTCCATCTCAGTATACCCTGCACATTTGCTTGTTGTGTACAGCTTGGAAATGATACAGCAGTTCTTTTCAGAAATCTCATTCCTGTTTGGTCTCTTCCCATGGCTCAGGTAAGTACCATGACAGTATGACTGTAGACATGGTGGGCTGTGTTTCACACACCAAGGGATGTTGGCTGCCTCTGTTGATCCACTCCTGACTGGCTCAGGTACTACTTGCGTATTCATTGCAAAGCAATGTAAGCTGTCAGAATCAGCTACTCCTGAGGCAATAATTTTATAAAAAAAAAAATTAAGGTGATTATCAGAAGGAATGGTGAAAAAATAATCAGATGTGAAGAAAAGGGGGTATCGGGTTCATAGATTGTTATAATGCAGAAATGTGCTTGTAGTAAATCATTTTGCCCAACAGCATTACAATAGGCATTGCAAACCGGTGAAGCAGACATCCATTCCCTGGACCTGCAAACAATTGGGGGGGGGCTGAGTGTAAATCATCTGTCAAGTCCAATAAAAGGCACAGATAGATAATAAAGGAATCCCAGGGTACATGGATGACAGATAGTCCAAAAATATGGTAACGGCTCTTATTTTCTGCACACTACATGACATAGGAGGGCATATACAGCTGCAAACAATTTAGCTTGCCTGCAGAGGGGGGAGGCCAGACAGGCTTCCAAACACATATGAAGAAATAAAATAAAACATCACACATTCCACAAAACATAAGGATGTCTATGAAGAAAAAGTGAGCACATTAAGTGTCACTGCATACAACATGGTCCAGCAGACAGTGTCATCCTTCAGCAGCCAGCTATGCAAGTTAATCAGGTGACAAAAACTCACAAATAGAAAGAAGAAAAAAAACAGTGAAAATCAATATTTTAGAGACAGACACCAATACACATTTGCTTTTCAGAAGGCTACCAATATAAAGTTGACAGTCAGCATTCACTACTGTCAGCAACAGGATTTACCTCACTGACTGACAAGAGTATCCGATGTTCAACGTGTCACACTGTCAGCCTCAGCTAACAGTGAGTACACATGAAGACACAAGGAACAGTGACAGGAACAAGCACATACAACAGTCCATGGCAGTCAGTGCATGTTCAGTGATTAAAAGTGTAAACAAACAGCCACAGAGTGCTGTGGTAACACCAGTGAAGCTCTGATTGAGATTTCTGGTAAAAAAATAGAATGAAGCCTCATTATAAAAACAAACTGCATACAAAGATTTCTTATGCCAAAATGTAATATTTAATGTAAAAAAAAATAACACCATCAAAATTTACACAAAACGAGGTTGACAGTGTCTCTTTAAGGGACTCATCACAGTATGTTTAATCCACACCACCTGCTGGTGCACCTGTAAAACCAGTGGTAAAAGTAAAATGGGGACACTTGAGGGCTAATATGTGTTCCATCAACCTCAGGTGGATTAGGGTGGAATTACAATAGGACGCTAATTACACCATGCTGCACCTAGCTGTACAGTGCAGCACCGAACAGCATACTGAGCATTAGAGTGCTGCACCAAGTGGTATACCAAGCGTTAGGTGTGGCACCGAGTGATATACCTCATTACCATTAAACTTTTCAATAGCAAGCACTGTACACAATGGTTTGATTAGCACGTTTCACCTGACCAGATGATTGTGTATGGTGGGACACATGTAGTTTTCTCTGAACCCCTAGTATTTTCCATCTGTTTTCTATAACCTCCACTGTGAAATGAGGACCTCTATCAGATTCCACTCGCAATGGTAAACCCCAGTGACTAAACACATGGTGTAATAATAAGAAAGCTATGGTTTCAGCTGTGTTATTTGGAGCAAGTGAACACTCAACCCATTTATGCACAGACAAGTAACTGTCAAAAGGTACTGATCACCCCTTGAAGACCTTATAACAGGGCCAGTTCAGTCCATCTGGATGTCCAACCAAGGCATGGGAATCCCTTTTGACTGTAGTGGTGCTCTATATCTTAGAGAAGCTGGCTGAAATTTGCAACATGTTATACATCCTTGCACATACTTTGCAACATCACTGTACACATAGTGCCAGTAGGCTACCTGTTTTAAGGTTTCATAAGTTCTATGTGCTCCTGATGGTTTCTAATGAGAATGCTGTAACATTATTCTCCTGTGGTCTAAAGGAATCACCCATTTGGCCTTGTGTGAGTTTTTACCTACTCTCACCAAGAGATCATTCCTTAAATAGAATTTATCATTTTGGTCAGACAAAGCTCTCAGGTCATGGTTATTTTGTAGGTCTCTTTCTGAAATCACATTTACTTTAGGATCCTTGATGAAACGGTAAAACTTTCCTACTACTTTATTACCCTGTTCCATTGTCACCAAATCAAAAAATAAGGCTTATCACTATACAAGTGTAAAACCTTCCTTTCCTGTTTCTGTTGCTTTTGCCTGTGGGTAACCACTGTGACACTTGGACAGCTGGTTATGATCACTGTATCATTTTTGTAATATAAAAATATGTTATGGACTGTCTCTAATGAGAAATGATGAAACAGCATGTGAGTATGACACACACACACACACACACACACACACACACACACACACACACAGGTTTTAGATACAAGGTGTTACCTGGAAGGCCAGAAACTAATTACAGAGTAGAACAAGCCTTGATCAAGGATCTCCTATTTATCTAGTTAATTATAACTGTAATTGTTAAGAGGGAAATCATAAACTTTTGTGGCGTTTAGGGGAAGAGTGCAAGATTATGTGACACTGGGGCAAAGTCATAAATGCTTTGATGTCTGTGTGAGGGAGGATACTGCTTATAGATAAAAGTAACATTTACAGACTTGATTGGGGAAATAACATGGGGAAAGGAGTTTCTGCTGATGTTACCTTAATTATCTTACCTTCTAATATGATAAAATATCCTGGGCATATGATTTTTCATAACCAGAGGAGGAGCTGTGTGACCTCACGCACAGAGGTGGGCAAAGACAGCTTTTAAACAAATATTCTGTTTTCTTTCAGAGACTTTTATCTACACTCTGACAAAGAATTATCTTTGAGCACTTTAAGAAAGTAAACAGGTAGAGAGGGACAAAATTTAAGTACTGTAGTAGGAATTGCACTGTTAAAACCTTGTTCTTTTAAAATATTTGTATGTTTTGTGATATATGGTTCTGTATTTTATGTTTTGCATATTTTTTATCTATTTTAGTAAAACTCTATTTTTAGAGCCTGCTTGGTCTGTCTTTGAATTTCTTCCTTTAACAAGTGGAGTATATATGGTTAAATCAGACACTGAGCATAAGCTTGAATGGTGATACCAAACTGGAAAAAGATAAGATTAATCTGAGGTCTTTATTAGAGTTTTTAAGGGTTCATTTCTGTACACCTTATTAGGTGCCCATATGCAAAAATATCTGCCCCCCCCGAAGACAGAATTATCTGAGCCTGTGCATTGGGTATGCTAGCAAGAGGTTTACAGTTTGAATCCCTCCAGAACTGAGACCAAAGGTTGATTTGAACCTACAAAACAGTCAGGAAGGTTACCCTGTTTCTGTTAACTGTTCACAAGACTAAGCGCGGAGGTTGGCACTTTGGGAGTAGAGGGCTGACCTGCTGAGTGGGTTTGTGACAGATTGGTTGGCAGCAGTGGCATAATTTTGGTATTACAAGCTTTTATTGTTCAGTGTGTCAGTTTGAGACCATCAGCTCACTTGCAAAGAAACAAAAAGGCAATGATTTATTTTTAAGAAAGGAAACAGAACTATATCACTTGGCGTACAGTCAAGTTCCTACCAATTTTATTTTTTTTTCCTAAAGTGCAAGTCTGAGTAGCAGCAGTTTGAGAAGATGGCTTCTAACTACAGCAGGCACACTTTAGACTACTTAAAGCAGTTGTGTGGGGTCAGAGGTGTCCCATTTGAGGTGAAAGCCAGCAAGCAGACCTTCATAGATGCCCTGATAGTAGCAGATACCCAGAGCAGTGAGTCACAGACTGTGACTGAAAAGGACCAAACCTTGAGTGTGGCAGGGCTAGAGGCCAGTAGAGTGTTCAGATCCAATAAGGAGGGCAACAGGGCCACTGTCAGTGAAGGGCCACAGCAGCAGGGGAAGGTCAACAGTATCCTGGATCCAGAAGTAATCAGGCTGCAAATTGTGTTGCACAGGATGGAGCTGGAGTTCCAGAAGAAACATAGAAACATAGAATTTGATGGAAGATAAGGACCGCTTGGCCCACCCAGTCTGCCCATTTCCCTACCTGATGGATAAGTTGCAGATCCTAGTTAACCAGCAGCCTACTTCTTCCTACCCCCCCTAGAATTGCATTATGACTGTCCCATGCATGCTTGAATTCCACCACTGCCTGCATGCTTGAATTCCACCACTGTTTTTGACAGAGCAGGAATAGCAGGAGGCAGACCTTGAGGAGAGTGAATGCCAGCGAGCTGCAGAGGAGAAGAGGATGTGAGAATTCTGAGATGCAGACTGTGAGGAGCACGAACACCAGAGGCAACATGAACTGGAGGATCTATGACTCCAACCAGCGGCACCAGAGCAGGTAAGTGGCTTGGGTTTAACTGGGACTTCAGGACTGGATTACAAATTGAATTCCAAATTAATAGCTGAATTTAAAGAGGGGAAGGATATGGATGCTTTTTTAAATTCTTTTGAAAAAGTTTGTATTTAGGCTAAAATTCCTAGAGAGTCCTGGAGCTTCCAGTTATCCCCGCTTCTTACCGGAAAGCTCAGGATGCATTGGGTCAAATGGACAATGAGGACAGTGATGATTACAGCAAACTTAAAGCTGCACTTTAAAAAAAATGGAATTAACTGCTGAATCATACAGAGCTAAATTCCATAAGCTCAGGAGAAGCCCTGACATGAGTATGAGGGGCTAGCCATGAAACAATGTCAGTTTTTAAAACGTTGGTGGGAAGAAATTGAGGCAAACTCTGTTGATAAAATTTAAAATGTGATTTTGTGAGAACAGTTTTATTAGGCATGTCAAGCAGAGCTAAAAACCTGGCTGGAGGACGGAGATCCCCAAACAGTGCAAGAGGCTGCTGAACTCTTGGACCACTAAGCCAAGAGCTGACCTGCTCTGAGAGCAAATGGGGCAGGTGTGGCAGTGCAGAAAGGGAAGAGCATGCTTTCAGGGCAGCTAAAACCCTCACTGCCTCCACTGAAACCAGTTAGCCCCAAGTTTCAGAGAAAAGATTTCTCTGAGAGAAGAAATTACTGTTGGTTATGTAAAGAAACTGGGCACATTGCCAGACAGTGTCCAAAAAAGGCAAGCAATAATACACAACCAAGTGCTAGAAAAGAAGTGGGTTGTTTGTGTATCCCTGGAAGCATGCCAGTGAACATGAGGGAACACATGCACCCAGTCATGGTGAATGATGTACAGATGCAGGAGTTAAGGGACACAGGGGCATCCCTGACCTTGATAAAGGGGGATCTGGTACAGCCTGGTTAGCTTATACCCAATAAATACATCACTGTACAGGACTTTGCGGGTGGGTAGAAAACATTGCCCCTCACTAGTGTTCTCTAAGACTGGGGTGAAACATGGGGAACTGTGCAACAGGTGGCTGTAGCCAAAACATTAGCAGTAGATGTGATCCTGGGCAACAACCTCCAACAGGGGATGGTATGTGCAGTCACCCATAGCCAAGTGGCAAGGGAAAATTGTAGTTACCTGAACCCCACAGAAGCCATTGTGGAAACCACTGAGAGGCTGGTTGCCCAGCCTGTGTCTCCAGATGGGGAGACTAATGAAAAGGGGGTAGAAATTTCCCAAGTAACAAGTAACCACACAGCTACAGAGGGTACTCTGAAAAGGGAGGTGTGATTCCCTTGTCAGAGGGTTGGGATTGACAATGATCCTGAGTGCCCTGATGCTAGTGCTAGGAACCCTAGTTTAGTGATTGAAAGGGACCTGTCCCATGCCTTGGGTGTGTGTGTGAGGGGTTTGCAGCTGCTCAGAGAAGTGACCCTAGTTTAAAGAAGCTGAGGGCTTGGTAAGACTCAAACGGTGCACAGGGAGGTGATGGCAGATATAAGGTTTATTGGGAAAATGGACTTATGTATACTCAGGCAGTTCAGACAGAGGGAGGGATGCTAGGCAGGCAGCTTGTTGTTCCCCAGGGGTATCATGAGCAGTTGCTCAAGATTGCGCATGATATTCCCCTGTCTGATCATCTGGGAATCATGTGCATGATGCAGCTGTTGGACCAGAATTTCTACTGGCCTAACTTCACCCAGCAGGTGAAGGAATATTACAGATCTTGTCACCGGTGCCAAGAAATAGAGAAGGTGGGCAAGAAAACCCAAGCCACCCTGGTTCCATTGCCCATAGTGGAGGAACCATTCCAGGGGGTGGGAATGGATATTGTGGGGCCTTTAAATACCCCCAGCTCCTCAGGAATTTGTATGGCCTTTCTGGTCTATTCCTACTGTCTCTAGGCATTCTTGACCACTCACATTGAGGGTCATCGGCAGGCCATCTGATTACAAAATTCTGGTCTCCCTCATCAGTTATGGACAATGATTTAAAACAATCTTTCAATTTATGAATATGCTGCTCAATGCCTCCTTTTGCAGTTTTAGAACTGTACATATCTCCTAGCAGCTTCAAGGCTTGTGTAACAGTCTCTGATTTTAAATACTCCTGCTGCTTCTCAGACACTGTTTAATTTACTTTGGACATATCAGGTGACTCATCTTCAGAACCAGAATGTCTTTTCTGTTTAGTTTTATTTCTTTTTATGCTTATCATGTGATTCCTCTTCTGAACAGTGATATTCCTTTTCAGGGGAGAAGTCATCAGTGCCTGATTCCTCAGATGCTTTTGGTTTTACCTGATTTTTACTTTTGACTCTGGAGTCTCCCAGCTGGGCCTTTATGCCACTATTCTCTTTTCCTAATTTAATAAGCTCCTTTTCCAAATGGTTAAAATACTCCTTTAATTGCTTATCTTCTATCTCATTTGGTATAGCTTCTACCATACCCTTTTCTACCAGTTTATCTGGTTTACTTGATGTACTCATCAGTCTTTCCAATGGTCTGATTTCTTTATTTATACATATTGTCACTCTCTCTCCTATCCCTATGTCTTCTTGTTCTGATACATCTTTATACTAGATATCACTGGAAAGTACTCCTGGTATCTTTCTTTCAGTTATTTGTACTGTTTAACTAATTTCTCATGGTACTCATTAGCATGGTCATAGTCACACTGTAATTCAAGTTTCTTCTTATCTAAATCATAATATAATCTCCTCTATTGCTTTGCCACACCTACTTCTTCTTGCAAAGCTGCACAGGTCTGATCTTTTTCTTGTAAACCATGTTTCTAGTAGTACAGCCTGACCTATTAACCAGATGCATACTTTACATGTGACAACTTTGTTCTCACCGCTATGGTGCTCATGAAGAGATGTCACCATCTCAGTTTTAATACCATTTGCACTTAAGTTTTCTTCTAACATGGCTTTGTAATAATAACCACTACTTCAACAACAATAATAATCCTTGTGAACAACAATTACATAGAGAATAATGGTTATGCAACTGTGTGTTATGGAATTTTTTTACACACCCAAGGGATGTGATGACCCATGAAGCTCGAGAGGTTTATGAGGTCATCTCACCCAAGGGTGTGTAAAAAAATTCCAATAACACAACAATTGCAACACTTTTATTTTTTTATAATTGCTGGTGCTGACAGTCACACACAGACACACACACACATGCACAAACACACACATGCACACACACACACACACACGCACACTCACACATACACTTTTCCCCTGTTATTCCTTCTTCTGACCTGTTTTCTGTGAGCTCTGAGTTATGTTAAGGGGGAATGTGAGGAAATTCTTTTTCACAGAAAGGGTGGTAGATGCATGGAATGGCTTACCACAAGAAGTGGTGGCTATGAATACAGTGCAGGGCTTCAAACAGGCATGGGATAGGCATAAGGGAGCAATACAAATGACTATGAATAGATAGGTCACTGACAGAGCAAAGGCCGATGGCACATTTATAAGGTAGAAAAAGAAATGGGCAGACTGGATGGGCCTTGCGGTCCTTATCTGCAGTCAACTTCTATGTTTCTATGTTTCTATGCTGAGGTCTTTTTGGGAGCGGAGTCAGCATCTGATGATTGTAAGACATGATGGGATCAACCAGATATTTATTGTGTATTTTGGGAGGCAGGATCAACCAGATAAATAATTTAAAAATCCTGAGGAAATGGCTCATTGGCAAGAGTTAATCTGAGCTGCCATTTTTTACAGACCACTCAGCCAGCCCACACACAGAGAATGAGTCAATGAAGAAGCAGAATACAGATTGTGCTTAAGGTGACTGGTGCTGAATTTTGAAAATGCCATAATAACCAGTTATTACAGCATTTCCTGGTTATTTCATTTTAAAATCATATTAAAGCCATATATTAAAGGGGGTCACCAGTAATTATATAGTAATAACTTTTACCCAACACAACAATTTAAAAACCAAATAATCAAATCTTTCTTGTAATGCTTCAAAAGTCTTTTCTTTTTTTTTATCAATTGTATTCATCCTCCTGTGGTGGGTCGACATCTGCATTCGCTGTGCCTACCAAACTCAAGGTCCTTCAGGGGCTTCTAATTCCATAAGCACCATAAGCACCCCGGCAGATCCTGAGAGTTGATCCGGGGCATTATCCATGTTGTTCCTCATGATTTTTCTTCCATTTTCTCCCATGGCTACTACCTGGGACCGCTGTAGGTGGTGGCACATGTACGTGGAGGTGCACATGTGCACCACAGCTCCATACTGGGTCCCTTCCTCTCTCCCCATCAACCTAACATCAGAGCTCCTTGTGAGTGGCACCATACCTCTGTCCTTCACCAGGGGGCAGACAAGCTCTGAGACAACTGAGGATCACCTCCCGAGGCAGAACACTGCCAGACAGCAGTGTCTCCCATCCTCTCCCTCCCATCCTGCCAGCCTCTGACAACCCTTGCTCATTCCTGAACCCAAGCCACCAATGTGGCACAAGGTGTGGCATCCAGCACCTCAACCATCAGTGCCACTGGGCCAGCAAGTATTTTCTTTTTCTCTTTGCTTGCAGAAATATTGAGTCAGGCAATTACTTCTTTCTCTCTTTTCTCACTTTGTCTTGGGGTGCTTAGCTTCATTGAGAGGCAAAAACATAAAAATATTTTTTACGTCATTCAGTAGCTTTGCAAATAAATATTTATAATAACATCTATTTTTCATACACACTAGGGTGTGTACTGTTATTCACAAGATAAGTATCCCTGTGTACCACCCTCAAAATGTCAGAGCAATAGGACAGAATACCAATTTGTATTATAGGCACTCAGTTATGCCTCTGGCCTCACACCACAAAATTTGCCTAAATCATATAAACATCAAGATTGGCTCAAATCTTACTTTATTACCTATTGTAGATAAATTCTAGGATAATGGTGAATATTTTTTGTCACACCCAGATATATGTATAAAATAGATTTTATTTATCCCTGTACAATAATTCTAATACTAATTTGCATACATATAAAACATAATAAAAAATGCAAATGATAAAACAACAAAGGTTTCAGAAACAAATAAAAACAAAACAACAAAGAAATAAAAACAATTAGCAGTTTTGATAACTTTTGCAAACAGTAAAACTGTTTTTTTAAAAACATTTCAAATGGCTTTGTTTAATTAGTACTTTAACTTTTCTTTTTTTTTAGTTGTTTAACCAGGAGTAGCACACTAAGCTGAATGCTTTTTTACAGGAGCATCCTGGGAGCACAGGAAAGTTAAATGACTTGCTCAGGGTCACACAGTATGTAAGTGGAAGCTGTGGGAGTCAAACCCAGGTCTGGTTTGCTGGATGTCACCAGATTTGCAGCCCTTTGCAACTTATTTAAATACATTTTTCTTATACTAAGATATTTATCTTTTATTTATTTATTTTTTATTTAATTTACACCCACTTCTCTGATGGCCAATGTTCTAGAAGGAGCCCCAGCCCTGTACCCCCGATGTCTACCAGTCAACACCGGCCTTCATCTTGCAGGAGTTGTCCCCCCAGTAGGATCAGGGGAGGTACCCCAGGCCCCCACCAGAGACCAAATCCAGTTTCAATCAGTGCTGTGGCTGGACAGGGAGTGGGACCTGCAAGCCCTTCCTTCATCCATCCATCCGAGATATGCTTTTCCATTTTTCCTTCACAAGCAGGGCATGCAATGACACCAGTGATGGTGCTTCACATGTTCTTATGTGTGTCCTGTTGGGTGTCTGCCCCATTCCTGCCCATTGTCAGCAGCATTGCTGTGCCAGTCCCCAGCCTTTGCTAGGTGCCAGGCAAGTGCCAACCACTGCTCAACCCCCCCTCAGAAACAGAGATCTGTTCCTGGGATGCTCACTCCTTCTCCTATCTGGCCAACCCCCGGCAACCTACTCACACCATGAACATGGGTCACCAGCATGGCAGGAGGTAAATCAGAATGTCTCAGCCCTCCACACCACTGGGCTGGCTAATGTTTATCTTTTATTTAAACTCAGGCTTAACTTATGTAGCCACAGTTTGGAAATTGAAAAGTTAAGTTTACTATGTTATTTCCCCAGCAAAGCCAAATTAGAATATTATAAAAATCAATTAAAATACTATTTAGATATTTGGTCATATGTAGAGCATGGCTTTTTTCCTTTCACCTTAAAATCTTGATGAGTTCCTCCCTTTCTGGATGATAAAAAGTTCTTTTTTAGTGGTTAAGCCTCTTTGTAGTCTCTGTTTTATTCCACATACTCTCAAACCCTGGACCTTGGTATCCTCTGGCACCAAAACCACAGTGCAAGCTTGCTTTACCTGGTATAGACATGAGTGGGCATCTCAAGTCCTTTGTCCTGATTTTGGCAGAAATTTTAAACAACAAGGTAAACAACAGCAAAGTTCCACAACACAGCAGCAGATCCTTTTAGCATGAAGTCCAGACGAGAACTAACCCAACCCTTATTGGGCCCTATCTTTATTACCTCTAGTCCAGACTGACATCATTGCCATTTCTGATTGGTCCTTGCACAGGAGGGGTTGGTCAATGTTTTCCTTCAGAGTCCCCACCTCTCATTTTGAAAATGCTATTTTATGCTTACCATTCATTTGTCTCAGTAGCTCTCAAATGTAACAATATACATCTTTGAGTTTTGCATAAAATTAGAAGTTTTTTGACATCAGGCCTGATATGTTTATTTCCATTATAAAGTCCATAATTTAGAAAGTCTTTCATAGAATCTGTTCTCTTGCAGATTTCTTAAAAATATTTGCAAATGCGTAATCTATATTGCTTGCAGTTCAGAAGGGCGTATCTTTCTTTTAGATGGCACTTTAAAAAGTTACTCAAAAGACATAAACTCTTTCCTCAGAGACAGTTTCTTTGTCTCAAGCTGAACATGTGGCACATAAATTATGTTTTGACAGCCCTAGTAGTTTAAGGCAGAATTCTTGGAAATGTCGTAACTTTTAAACTTTACTAGGCAAGTTTATAAAAGTTACATTTCTGAATGCCTTATGCTGTACCCTTTCAGGAAAGTACCAATATTAACAAGTCACCTCTTCCAGTACTGGCAAAAAAAAATTAGTAAGTAGTTCCTTTCCCAGAGCTCTTGCATTAAAGACATTTAAGCCCTTAAGAGGTAATAGCACACGTTTTCAAATGCTGTCCCCATTGATCTGTGAGAATTTTACTTTTGATGCAAAATAGATAATATTCATAATAGAAAAGGGGTTGGTGCCCAAAACAAAGTCCTCACGATTGCTGCTGTCTATATCCCACCAAAAGATTTTGATTCCGGCCTACAGACTGTCCTCGAGTTCATAAGTACACAACCTTCTGACATCGAACTCCTTCTCCTTGGGGACTTTAATATAAATTGGCTTGCTCCTGATGCAGGGTCAAACAAAGATGCTATCCTAGCAGCAAATTTAACACAAGTGGTAAACTCCCTACCAGGAAAAACTACAAATCAGGGACCAGCACCCTCATTGACTGGATCCTACCAGGCACCTACCCGTATAACCAGTGTAAGTGTTCTCCCTGACTCGCTCAGTGATCACTCTCCAATAATATGTACCCGGACAAATAAGTTTCGTAAGCCGCCTCGAAAAACCATCTATAGCAGAGTCCTACCTTATGGCAACCTTACTCATCTCAAGACCTGTCTTAGGCAGATAGACTGGTCCTTGATTTACAAAACTGAAGATGTTGACCTAGCCCTTGATTACTTTATTACTACTATCAACACTGCCTGTGACACATATGCACCAGTAAAAGGCGCAAAATCAAAGCACTCACAAATCCCTGTCTACGTTGCTTACATTACACAACTCAAAAGTAGGGATCACCTCTGGGCCACTGCAAGAGCTACTGCCACTCTGTCAGACATCCAAAAATATAAACAGGCTCACAACCACTGTACTAAACAGATCTGCTTGATGAAGAGCTCCTACTTCAAGAATGCCCTCTCCAACTCCTGGGGAGAAGGGAAATCCTTCTGGGACAACATAAGAAATATCATGGGTCAGCAGTCCAAATCCTCTCCTACAATAATGAATGTGGATGGAACTACTACATTAGACCCAGAGATCATTGCAAACACCCTAAATGATACCTTCACGGACCTTAGTGGTGTCCTCTCATCTGATTTCTTCACTGATGCTGACCCTCCAATTTCTACTTCTACTACTTCCTCTCCAACCATACCACCCTTTCATTTCAAACTAGTAAAGGCACATGAAGTCTATAAATATGTAAAGAAGGCCATTTCTAAGTCCCGAGCAAGCAGTGACACTACTGACCTTAAACTTCTGTCCCTCACTCTGGAGGAAGTACTGCTCCCCCTCACAAAAATTTTCAATCTCTCCCTCTGCTACAGCCAATTCCCTAGGAAATGGAAGGCTGCAGTTGTCACTCCAGTGCACACAAGTGGTGATAAGTCACTGCCTGGTAACTATCGTCCGATATCAATACTACCACCTCTCTCTAAGGCCCTTGAACACTTGGTGGCGGACCAACTTTCAGACTACCTGGAAAAGCACAACATCCTATGCACTCAGCAGCATGGATTTAGGAAAGGGCACAGCACATTGACTGCCCTACTTGAATTCTCAGGAGCATTCCACAACGCCATGGACAAAGGAAACCTAACTGGAGCAGTCTACATTGACTTAACCAAGGCATTTGATACAGTACACCATGGCCTACTTATCAAACAACTACTATCCCTAGGGTTCTCGCAGGGTCCTGGTGACTGGGTAAAAAATTACCTTGCTCAGCACTCTCGATCTGTAATAGTAGCTGGAGTTCTCTCAGACTCAAAACAGGATCGCTCAGGAGTTCCCCAGGGATCTATCCTGGGCCCCCTCCTTTTCAGCCTTTTCCTAAACTCCCTCCCCAAATCCTGCCCTGAACAAATAATCCTCTGCCATTGATGCTGTGATTCTTGCCACTCATAAAGATCTGAACCTCTTACGCCTCAACCTTCAGCGTGCTTTTTCCAAAGGTGAGATGTGGTTCCTTGAACATAAGCTGGTTCTAAACCACAACAAAAACTAAATCCATGCTCTTCTCTAACCCGTAAAACAAGAAACGGCAAGTCCCACTCACCATTAATACATACCTGGGAAATACCCTTGAGCAAGTGCCAATTTTCAAATATCTTGGAATCAACTTTGATCAAGGCCTAACCTTGGCAACTCACATTGATAGTACAGCAAAAACTATTAATCAGTGAATTGGGATTCTGTATCGGAACCAGCAGCTTCTTACCCATTCTGCACTGAGGATTGCCATCCAATCTTCTATCATCTCAGTCATTGACTATGGCTTAGTTATATACGGATCTGCCACTACTACAGCACTTAGTCGCATTACAACATCCCTAAATAAGGCCTGTCGGCTGCTCACTGGTGCACATCGATGTACCCACACATGTGAACTCTATGCTGACTCAGGTTGGTTGCAACTCTCAAACCGGATAAAGTACCTTACCTGCCTGATGGCAAAAAAATCCACTCTGGGCCTCACTCCACCTTGTATCCAAGACCTGTTATGCCCAAGTGCTAGCACCTGTTTTACCAGAAGATCAGAACACCAGCCTCTCCAAGTCCCCTGATGCCGGACTTCTCAGGGACAAAGATCATTTGCCTATCATGCCCCCAGCTGTCTAAATGCCCTCAGCACTCATATTACTGCTTCCACCTCTCTAGGTATTTTCAAATCAAGGCTGTTCTCTCACCTTGCCACCTCCAGCTCCTGTGACTACCCTGATAAAACCTCTGATTTTCTCACTACCCACCCTGTTCCATTATTTGACAAAGACATGTTTGGGAAACATTTTCTCCTGCTATTGTCTGCTCTCCACACCTTTCCCTTACCCTCTCTGTTCTGGACTTTTTCCCTATTTGTTTCTCCTAATCTGGCATGACCTCTTTCTTGTAATAATAATGTGATTATTGATATCTCATGTCCTTTTGCACAAATGATTTGATATGTATTTGTATATGTTTTCTCGCTCTTGACACAGCACAAATTGTTGTGTTATCTATGTAACCTTTTTTGTACTGTACCTAATTGACGTGCAACCTTTGTAAAAGAGCCTCTGGCTCAAAGGTAGTAATTCCTAGAACAATAAACTAAACTAAACTAAATAACTCACCATCTCTTTAAATCATATGTTCAAGATCCAAACACTTACCAGGTTGAAATCTCCTTCACCAACTATGAAAAATTCATGCTGGCAATACATTGCCTTTTTAAGTTATATTCAAAAGTCTTTTCATTTCCATTGAAGCCAATGTAACTTTAAAATCCTCTGCACTTTTTTCCTCCTTGAAGATAGCTTTGTACCAACCTGTAACATCATCATAAATAAAAGTCATCCTGGTATGTGGTTACCATAGGAAAATCTGGCAGTCCTTGTTTTGATAAGCCTGCTTAGCAGATATCTAAAAGGTAACATCACCTCCAGAGGCCAGCATCTAGGTTAGCCCTCCAGTTTAAACAAAAAGTTTTGACCAGACTAATTTTTTTTTCTCAAGTTTGAAAGCTGCTGGGCAGGCATCTCCCTTTTTCAGAGCTCACTTAAGCAGTCTTTTTTTTCTGCTGGTAGAGCTCATATAGACAAGGATGAAGACCAGATGTGTTTACTATGACCTCACAGTTACCTTATTAATAATTAAGCATTTATAAAGAATATAAAATAATAATTATAAAGTAATAAAATAATAAATTATAATATTATATTTAATAACTAAGTTGTGTTCCTACAGGTATGCTAGTGTGCATGTTTATCCATGGCTATAGAAGCACTAGACATTGATGATGGATGTCTCTTATGTCATGTAGAAAGAACTGTATATTTGTCTTACCAGGTGATAGATGTCTGTGGTTGCTTGTGTTGCCTTGCACCATTTGGTGTTTGGGAGGAATGTGGAGTTAGGGTTGAAAATCCTAACATTGCATTTCTATACTTTTTTTGATTTAATAACAACCCTAACTGATGCAGTAATGGAGTTTGTTTTTTTTTTTTACAAAGAACACACACACACACACACACATATATATATATATATATATATATATATATATATATATATATTTATTGTTTATTTATATAATCAGTTTGCAACCTTTGAGCCAGAGTCTCATTTACAAAGGTACCTCATCACACTGAGGACAGACAGAGCATTTAGGTTACAGAATACAGCTCACTGACTTAGAGTTACACAGAAAGATTTCTGTATATCTGTGTGTGCGTATATATATATATATATATATATATATATATATTTATACAACATGTGTTTTAATATAAATGTAAGGATAAAGTAATATCTAAATCAGCCAGTGAAGATATCATTGATATCTCCATGTTCCTATCGTCATTTGATATCTTCATGTTCTTATCGTCATACAATAGAAAGTGAAAGTGTTTTACTTTCCATTGTGAGTCTGTGTCTCAGGACCTGCACAAACCCCACCCACTGCACACCACCACACATATGCACCTGTATATGGTTGATCCTGCCCTTATTTTTTACTATAAATAATAATTTTAAAACTTATATGGTTGATTCTGCTGCTGTCAGGTCCATAATCATAGCTTGACTTTCACTTTCCTCCTAAAGCATGGCGTGACGGCGGTATTAACACACCTCTAAATGTACTCCCAGCCCTTCAGAAATGCGTAGCCTGTATAACACTCAAAAAAACCTTCTTGTTCCAGTAAGTTTAAGTGCTTTTATTCAGAGGAAGCTGCCAACTGCGCTGAGATGAGAGCAAGCTAATCGGCACCTTCAGAACAACAGAAGGAAGCGCGAGTGTATATAGCAACACATGTTTGTGCTTCCTTCTGTTGTTCTGAAGCTGCAGACTAGCTCGCTCTCATCTCAGAACAGTTGGCAGCTTCTTCTGAATAAAACCACTTAAACTTAATGAAACAAGAAGGTTTTCCTAACTTTTGTCTAACAGACTACTTTACTCTGAAAAGCTGGGAGAGCATTTAGAGTCTGTGTTAATACTGCTCGGTCACGCTACATTTCAACAGGAAAGTGAAAGTCAAGCTATGATTATAGGACCCAAGAGTGGCACAATCAACCAGATAGCTTTTTTAAAATCATTATTTACAGTGAAAATAAGGGCAGGATCAACCACATAACTTACTTCAAATAACTTTAAATTGCCAGGATGAACCAAATATATATATATATTTTTTCCAAATAACATATAATCTGTTCAGTTAGTGGCTTTATTGAGGATTGTGTTGGGGAGGGGGTTGTTTTGCAAGTGACCTAAAACACATGTTGTATAAACAGAACATGACATGGCCTGACTGACGATATCATATTTATCTTCACTCGAGGCCAATGACATCAAGATATCTCACTCGCGGGCTCACGGTACCGTGATATCATGATATCACCGCCCCTCGCGAAGATAAATATGATATTTCAGTCAGGCCATGTCATATCCCATATATATATATATATATATATATATATATATATATATATCTAGGCCTAGATAGTCAAAGGAGTTGAGCATGGCACAACAGAGTTATGCAGGCGCAACCCTGCTTTGTGCCCCGGTGGGATATTGAGAAGGCTGCATGGTGCAGCACAAATCCCAGTGCACTGGGGTGCAACAATAATGTATGTGGCACAGCTGCAGCGGGCGTGCCCATGCATAGGCAGCACATCCTGATATTCAGCCTGGGATGTGTGGCATATATGCCGGTGCACCCCTGCACTGTGCCACAATGGGGGGCTCAAAGTTGAGCCCATGCAGAGTGAGAGAAAATCCCAGCCACCTACATGTGGGCTGCTGTATTGCAGGGTGCAACACAGCAGCCCAGCCAATGGTGGCCACCCACCTGTCCAGAACACCATCCGCAAGCACACACAACCCTTGTTGTCTAGTGGAACCCCCTGCCCATAGCCATGATCACATGGTATATGTGTCTAAAAATAGCCCTGGTGGTCTAGTGGCCCCCTCAGTCCCCAGTGCCCCACTGTGTATGAAACATGACCATCGCTGGTGGTCTAGTTGTCCCCCATCCCACCCAAGTCCCTGATTCCCCGATAAATGACTTTAAGACATTCCTAGTGGTCTAGTGGAACCCTGCCACTTGTTGCTGTGATTGCAGTAAACTCCCATATTGAAACACCCCTGTGATCAGTGGCACCCCCACCCCACCCACCCCTCAGAACCCTTGCCCCCCTACTCCCCCATCATCGGTGGGTAGCTGCATCCCACCTGCACACTGCCTCTGTACCTTCCAAATGACAGGTACAGTATGGGCTGTAAGCCCATTGATCCCCAGTGTGGACCAAGAGGCTTGCAGGGCATACTCTACTAGATAGCTCCATATCTGTGAATTGCCCAATTCACATATTTGGGACTGTCTAGTACAGTATGCCCTGCAAGCCTATTGGTCCACACTGGGACCATGGGCTTACAGCCCATCCTGTACCTGACATTCAAGCAGGCAGCTGGGCAGTATGCGGTGGATGCAGCAACCCACCAATAATGGGGAGGTGGGCAGCAAGGTGTGGGTGGGTAAGGATGGTGGGGAAAGCACTGGATCACCAGAGCATTTCAATGCAGAAGTGTACTGTGATCACAGCAATGGGTGAGGGGTTTCCACTAGACCACCAGGAACATCTTAATGTCATTTATTTGGGAATCAGGGACTCGAGTGAGAGAGGGGACCACTAGACCACCAGGGATGGTCGTGTTTCATTGACATCTGGGCATTGTGGACTGGGAGGGCATGAGTCTGCCAGGACTATCTTTGGATACATTTACTGCATAATCACAGCTATGGGCATGGGATGCCCTGGGATCCCCACAGCTCAAGTCATTCTTTGCAGGGTGCTAGGCTCAAGTTGCTGGCCTGACCTGCACAAGGTATGAAAATGGGGCCATAATGACATGCAGATGGCCCCACTTGTGCCTTGCATATATTATGGCCTCATTTGCATGCCCCCTGAGGAATATCAAGGGTGATGTGCATAGCACAACTGCACTTGTGCCGACGCATCCTTGTGCTCCCTATCAGTGGCTTCCACCGGCACAGTGCCACTGTGCCATATGCAGTTTGTGTGCTTCCCATGACATATTCAATGGTGCTGCACCATGGCACAGCACCATTAAATATCACCTGGACCTGGACCTGGACCTGGCACATCACAGTTGCACTGTGCCCAGGCTTGCACCACTGCCTGGTGCAGTCTGAATATCCTGGCCATACTGTATATATAAATTGCAAAAAACTTTGTTAATGTATCAGTTAGGGTTAAAGTAACAAAAGTAGGGAAATGTGGTGTTAAGGTTTCCAACCCTAACACCCCTCACCCTGCACAGATGAAGAGGGATCAGGGGTGGCTTTGGCATCTTCAGCCTTCACTCCATTCCATTAGAAAATAAGCTGGGTGGGCACAGTATAGGAGAATAGGGTGAGCTTTAGGGTTGAAGATGCGGATGCAATTCCAATCCCTCTTTGTGCTGGGTGGGGGTGGGGTGTTAGGGTTGTAAACCCTAATGCCACATTTACCTACTTTTGCTGCTTTAACCATAACTGATGCAGTAACACACTTTTTTCAATTTATTTCCTTACTTTTTAAAATAGTATAATAGTATCTTTATTTTACTGTGGGAGTGCAGAGTCCTTCAGACCCTGTGCTCCCATCCCTCCACAAATGCGCATATGTATCTAGCTTTGGAAGCATCCTTGGGGTGGGAGCACATGGTCCTTTGGACCCCGCACTATCATAGTATGTCAGGCAGCAGTACAGTAACCCACAGGCCCTACACTACAACATCTTTAGGGGTGGGAGTGCAGGGTCCTTCAGACCCTGCGCTCCCATCCCTCCATAGATGAGGAAATGCAGGTACCAACAACCCCTGTGCTTCCACACACAAAGTTATGAGCAGGCATAGCTAAATTGCAGCTAATAGTCGTAACTGTTCCATCTTAAATAATTTTCACCCCAAATGTTTAACATAACCTTCTTATCACCTCACCACATGCACCCAGTACAGTAACATGTTAAAATCCCTGCCATAACATAATTCTACACAACTGCATTGCCATTCTATGCCACAGGTGTGAAACCACATTTTGGCCAGGATTTGAAAAATGACAGCTGTGGCATTCATGATGTGAGGGGTGCTAAGAAGACTATATTGAAAGTATGAGGTGTAAATTTCCAGTTACTAGTGTGCATCATAAGATTGTAATGAATGCCTGTAACACAGCCATTTTTTTAAATTTTGACCCCAAATTTCCAACACAGCCTTTTTGGGATCCCTTCTCATGAACACTGATACTGTCATTTTGTTATTTCATCCTGAAAGGTGATTTTGTGCAGAGCCATCCCGCAACACAGGTGTGAAAACATATTTTGAGCAGGATGTGAAAAATGACAGCTGTACTGTTCTTGGGCTAGTGTGAAAAAATGGCTATGTTGAAAATTTGAAGTGAAAATATGAAAGATTGTCAAAGTTATGAGTGTGCATAGCAAAATTTCAACAACTGGATATAACTCTGGTGGTGTTTGGTATTTTTGTACCAAATGCTCAACATGGGCTTTTTGGGACCCCACCTTATGAACACTGGCACAGTCATTTTGTTAAGTGGTCCTGAAAGGTGATTCCATGTAGTGACTACAAAATCACCTTTTGGGACTGAGTTCCAATCCTAAAGGTTGGAATGTTGAGAAAAGTCCCATAGGTTATAGCTGTGCCTTGGGGCATTGGGCCTAACCCTCACCCCATTCCATGTTTAAGGAAGCTCAGATGGTACTGTATAGTAGAGTAAGGTGAGAGTTAGGCCCAACAACCCCAAGGTACACCCCGACACCTGTTGGTATGTGGAGGGTGGAGGGGTGAGTTGGGGTGGCAGGTTTGGGAACCAAACACTGAATTGCCTGGCTTTTGTTGCTGTAATATCAACCCTAATTGGTGCATTAACAGTGTTTTTTGCAATGAATGTTCTTACTTTTTGAGACAGTATAATAGTATCCTTATTTTTCTGTGGGAATGCAGGGTCCCTTAGCACCTGTGCTCCAATCCCTCCATAGACGCACATATGTATGTACAGTAGGTGTTTTGAACAACAGTGGCCAAATTGTCGGCATAGCCATCTTTTTGCCCTACATCATGTACAGATAGATTGTGAAAAGGAAGGCAAAACATAATTATGTGCAACTGCAATGCCATTCTGTATCCCAGGTGTGAAAACACATTTTGGTCAGGATATGAAAAAGGACGGCTGTACTGTTCATGGGGTGCTGGGGAAAAATGGCTATGTTGAAAATTTGGTAGCAAAATATTAAAAAGTACCAAAGTTATGCACGTGCATAGAATAAATTCAATGGGTGCATGTAACTCAGGCACTTTTAGGATTATTTTCACCAGATTTTCTACATGACCTTTTTGGGGCCCCACCACATGAACACTGGCACTGTTATTTCATTAATCTGTCCTGAAAGATGATTTCACACAGTGAGCACTCCACACATATGAAACCACATTTTGGTCAGGATGTAAAAAATGACAGCTGTACTGTTCATGATGAGGTCTGAACAAATGGTAATGTTGAAAATTTGGAGTAAAAATATACAAAATTGCTGAAGTTTTTGTGGGGTGCTTAGAAACATGTCAATGACCATATGTAACTTGGGCATTTTTTGGTACTTTTGTACCAAATTTTCAACATGAGCTTCTTGGGACACCACCTCAAGAATACTGGCACTATCATTTTGTTAGTCAGTCCTGAAAGGTGATTCTGTGCAGTGACCATGAAATCACCTTTTGGGACCAAGTAATGCAATGACAGTGCCAGTGTTCGTGAGGTTGGGCCTCAAAATTCTCACATTGAAACTTTGGTGAAAAAATACCCAAAAATGGCTGAGATACCCACATTTAAATTCTTTTTTTGTATCGGAGTCATATGAAGTAGGATCATGGTTTGCATGACAAGATACACACCAAGATCTTACTTTGCATGACTCACAAAGTAGGATCCTAGTTTGTATCTCGTTATATGAACTAGGATCCTACTTTGTATGACTCACAAAGTAGGATCCTAGGTCATATCTCATCATATGAACTAGAATCTTATTTCATATGACTCATAAAGTAGGATCCTAGGTCATATCTCATCATACAAACTAAGATCCTACTTTGTAAGACGCTGATATGAACAAACAATTTATATGTTAAATAACACACATTTTAATGGCATTTTCCAAGCAGTAAAGTGCAGAATGCATCTGGGGTCCTAATAAACAAGCTTCATGTGGTGGTTCCTCCTTCCCCAGAATATCATTTTGGGAAGTTCCCAAATTTAAATTTTTCAGGCAAAACTGAAAACAAGATGGCTGCCATACGAAGTAGGAAGTTTCCCATATGAAGCAGGATTCCTTCTTTGTTTCATACAGCTATATTGCAGTGCTTACTGAGCATGCTTAGAAGTGATATTTTTCAAATTTTTTATTTGCAATAAGTTAAAAGCTGCTTATTCTTTTTTCACCAGACTTGCAAAAGGCACATCTGTGGGGTAGTAATTTTATGCCCTGCAAATTTCAGACCAAAAATACAAACTTTCTGGGCTGTAGGCAAGTTCAAAGGAAAATCCCAGCAAAGTCAATGAGTGAAAACATGTTTTTTTCACCTCTCCCTAACTCAGAGAGTGCACACCCAACCAGAACATAACTGGCCTCATCAGGAGAGCCACTCCTTAGCACAGTGCATACCAAATGTTGTGCAAATCTATTGAATGGTTGCAAAGTTATTAAAGTGCAAAATTTTGAGTTTAACATTGACGCGCCTACTCAACCCTAACTATAGGGGCATGATTGCACATATATAACATATATATATATATATAGAGAGAGAGAGAGAGAGAGAGAGAGAGAGAAGGACAGCTGTATGTATGTTTGTATGTGTATGTATATGTGTGCGTATACATACGTGTATATATATATATATATATATATATATATATATATACACACACACTCCAATCCTTCTATAGATGCACATGTGTACATAGGTGTGGAAGCGCAGGGCCCATGTGTTGAACAACACTGACCAGATTGTCAGCATAGCTATCTTATTATCCCACCTATTTATTTTGTCCCCACTTCATGCTGCACCATGAACAATTGTCACTAATGTTTGTACCTTCTTTGTACCTTGCTCTCTCTCCTAATTGCATTCTCCCAGGTCGTGCATGAATATAGGCAATACTCTTGTCTAGTGTACCTACACAGTAAACAAAAAAATAAATAAATAAACAAATAACATTGTTAATGCATCAAATAGGGTTGCTTTGACAAAAGAAGGGAAACAAGGCATTAAAGGAACACTGTCAGCCCCCTTAGGGCCCAAAGAGTAAGTAGCATGAAAAACACATTTTTTGATTGTAAACGTTCTGTAAAGATTGCTGATGTAGCTGGCAGTTTGATTCTGATTCTTTTTTTCTTTAAAAAGTGAAAAACAGACTACCCAACATCCTGGTGTTACCACACCAAAACCAGTTTGTTTACATTCCTTGATCAACTCCAACTACATCTTTCTTGGACTTGGGAACACCCACAACACAGTCTAGCCACTCATGATGCAGTGATAGTTTAGGAGGCCACTGCCTCCTAAATGACTGCACTATTTGGGGGTGTTTCTACTGCTCAGAAAGCATGCATTAAGAACAGATCCCAAATTGTAGACAAAACAAGATTATTTGTAAATATACATTAGCATGCATTTTAGTTCTACTAAACAAGGAGACAGACAAAACAAACAGCAACATTATTGAATTTTAGAAAAGGTAGGCAATCATAAAATATAGGTTTTGAACTAGAAATAATATGATGAAAAACAGGTTGACAGTATCCGTTTAAGGTTTCACCCTAACACACTACCCCTACCCTGTGGAGACCAGGAGGTGTTCCGGTGGAGAGGGTGGCATTAGGGTCATGAACCCTAACACTCACCCCGTCCCATTGTAAAATAAGCTGGGTGGCTACAATATAGGAGAATGGAGTGAGTGTTAGGGTTAGCAACCCTAAAGCCACCCTCTCCCCTGATGCCTCCTGGTTTCCACAGGGCAGGGGTGGTGTGTTGGAGGAAACAATAATGCCTCATTTCCCTTCTTCCATCATGTCAACCCTATCTGATGCATTAACAACATTTTTTGCAACTAATTTGCTTACTTTTTGAGGTAGCATAATAGTATAGAAACATAGAAACATAGAATTTAACAGCAGATAAGGACTGCTTGGCCCACCCAGTCTGCCCATTTCCCTACCTGATGGATAAGCTGCAGATCCTAGTTAACCAGCAGCCTACTTCTTCCTAACCCCCCCCCAGAATTGCCTTATGACTGTCCCATGCATGCTTGAATTCCACCTCTGTTTTTGACTCCACAACCTCCTCTGGAAGGCCATTCCATACATCCACAACCCTCTCTGTGAAAAAATACTTCCTTAAACTACCTCTGAGTCCCCCTTCTATCTTCAAATTGTGCCCCTTGTTCTTGCACACTTCTTTTTTTGAAAGATGCTACCCTCTTGGACTTTGTTGATTCCCTTGAGGTACTTGAAAGTTTCTATCATGTCCCCCCTGTCCCTCCTTTCCTCGAGGCTATACATATTAAGCTCCTTAAGTCTCTCTTCATATGTCTTCCGGTGCAGATCCTGCACCATTTTAGTTGCCCTCCTCTGGACAGCTTCCATCCTGTCTATGTCTTTGTGGAGATTGGGTCTCCAGGGTGCACACTGATACCCAGATGTGGTCTCACCAGCTGTCTGTACAGAGGATAATAACCTTGTTTTCTACTGGTGATGCCTCTCCCTATGCATCCCAGTATTCCCCCAACCCTCCTTGCTGCCCTCTCACATTGCTTTCCCACCTTTAGGTCATCTGATATGACTACCCCCAGGTCTCTTTCCATTTTTGTTGTTGTTAGTATCTCACCCCCCATTGTGTACTCTTGCCCTGGGTTTTTGTTTCCCAGGTGCATTACCTTGCACTTCTTAGCATTGAATCTAAGCTGCCATACATTTGACCATACCTCTAACCTTGCCAAGTCCCTTCTCATCCTTTCCACCCCACCTTGTGCATCAACTCTGTTGCAGATCTTTGTGTCATCTGCAAAGAGACATACTTTTCCTTCCAGTCCCTCTGCAATGTCACTTATAAAGACATTGAAAAGGACTGGTCCTAATACTGAACCCTGCAGTACCCCACTACTAACCCCCCTTTTTTCAGAGTGGACTCCATTTACTATTACTCTCTGTGTCCTATTCTCCAGCCAATTCTTTACCCAGGCTGTCATCTTAGGACCCACTCCCTGGCTGGCTAACTTGCATAGTAATCTTTTGTGTGGGACTGTGTCAAATGCCTTGCTAAGGTCTAAGTAGGCCATGTCCACAGCCCCTCCCTGATCAACTACTTTGGTCACCCAGTCAAAGAAATCTATCAGATTTGTCTGGCATGACCTTCCCACTGTGAATCCATGCTGCCTTGGGTCCTGTGCCCCTCTGGCCTCTAGATACGCAACAATTCTTTCTTTCAGAAGTGATTCCATCATTTTCCCTACCACTAAGGTTAAACTAACAGGTCTGTAGTTTCCTGCTTCTGCCTTGCTCCCACTTTTGTGAAGGAGAATCACATCTGCCCTCCTCCAGTCCTCAGGTACCACCCCATCCTCCCATGATTTGTTAAAGGGGTAGTCAGCGGTGTCACTAGTTCTACCCTAGTTCTTTTAGAATTCTGGGATGAATCCCATCAGGCCCCATTGCTTTGTCCACCTTCAGTTTTAAGAGCTCTTTTCAGAACCCTTTCTTCTGTAAATGGGCTGGTATCAACTTCTGTATCCAGAGTGTTTCTACTGTTTGTTTTAGGTACTTCCCCCTCTTCCTTTGTAAATACTGAGCAAAAATATTTGTTTAGTATCTCTGCCTTTTCACAGTCACCCTCTGCCCACCCTACCTCCCCTTTATTAAGCCTCACTATCCCTCCCTTGGTCTTCCTTCGCTTCCTGATGTACCTATAAAAGATTTTATCCCCCTTCTTAACTGAGTTGGCTATCTTTTCCTCGGTTTGGGCCTTTGCTGTTCTGACTGCCTTTCCAGCTTCCTTTTGCTTTAACTGATACAGTTTTCTGTCCTGCTCCTTCTGTGATTCCTTGTACTTCCTGAATGCTTTCTTTTTCTCTTGAACCTTCACTGCTACTTCCTTTGAGAACCATAGTGGTTTCTTACCTAGTTTCATTTTGTTTATTTGCTTTACACAAAGGCTTGTTACCTCTGTGATGGCAGTTTTTATTATTCCCATTGTTCTTCCACCCTCCTTCCTGCCCATTTGCTAGTGCATTCTTAGGCACTCACATTTTGGCAAAGTCAGCCCTCCTAAAATCAGTAGCTTTGCCTTTCTATAGGCTTGACTCTATTGCTGTGTTTATTGTGAACCATACTGTTCGATGGTCGCTAGTTCCCAGATGGCTACCCACTTCTGCATCTGTGATCCTCTTCATCTCCATTTGAGAGGACCAGGTCTAAGATTGCTCCTCTCAAGTGGGCTCCAATACTAGTTGTCTAAGGCATGCCCCTGTAGGGCATCTAGAATAACCCCACTCTTAGAAGTGGCTGCTGCAACTGCACTCCAGTTAACATCTGGCATATTCAGATCACTCATCAGCAATATCTCCCCTTTATCTGCCATTCTAAGTATACTTTCTATCATTTCCTTGTCCATTTCCTCCCCCTAAGAGGGGGGTCTGTATACAACCCCTGTGCAGATTGTGGTGCCATTGCCTGCCTCCAAATTGACCCACAGTGCTTCTTCTCCTCCCTGTTTACCCTTTTCCTGATACTGATTTTACAGTATCCATATGTTACAGTGGGAGCACTGAGTCCTTTGGACACTGTGCTCCCATCCCTCCATGGAGTAGTACAAAAGTATCCATATGTTATGGTGATAGCACATATGTTACAGTGGAAGTCTCATTTCCCTTCTTTTGTCACATCAACCCTAACTGATGCATTAATGACAATTTTTCAACTAATTTCCTTACTTTTTGAAGTAGCATAATAGTATCCTCATTTTACTGTGGGAGTGCAGGGTCCTTCAGACCCTGTGCTCCCACCCCTCCATCCAGATAGTATAACAGTATCCATATGTTACAGTGGGAGAGCAGAGTTCTTCAGACGCTGCACTCCCATCCCTCCATTGAGATAGTACAACAGTATCCATATGTTACAGTGGGAGGGCAGGATGCTCCCATCCCTCCATTGAGATAGTATAACAGTATCCTTATTTCAGCCCAGATTTTCAAAATACCCTTTTTATGACTTCACCACATGTATCCAACACAGAAGATTTTCTAATCCATGCCAAAGCGGAATTCTGCACAACTACAATGCCATTCTATGTGAATGGTGTGAAATGATGTTTTGGACCAGATTTGAGAAATGACAACTGTGACACACATGAGGTGTGGAAATAAAAAGAGTATGTTGAAAATATGGGGTAAAAATATTGAAAATTTCAACAGTTACAAGCATGTGTAGAGAGATTCCAATGAATGCCCATAACACAGCCATTGTTCAAAATTTTGTCCCCACATTATTAACATTGCCTTCTTATGACCCCTCCTCATGAACAATATGACCGTCATTATGCAAATCCCACGGATCTCACTAACCAACAGTAAATCACCCTCCAGTGAGAGTTGCCTATTGACAGTCATATTATTCATAGGTGGGGACCTCAAAAACGCTGCCACGCTGATACTTAGGCCAAAATGTTAAAAAATGTCAGAGTTATGGGCAAAAGTTAAAACCCCTCCTTTGAAATACATAGAACTGCTTTTACCTTTCTTCACATTGCAGTCATCAGTTTCAGCAGCAAGACGTGTCTTTAAGCAGAGGAGCGGGTCTCGAACTTGTGACCTCCTGAGGTGAGTGGTGGTCTGGGGGATGTCAGGGAGATGTGAGGAGGTGGATGTACAGTGGGTGGTTGGGTGTGGGAACAAGCAATTATGGACAGTTTTCCTATTTCAAACTAAAGGGCAACATAAGACACAGAAGGACATTTGTTTTTATTTATAGGAAAAAACAATGAAACTAGACCTAACCGGGGAATACCACTGCCACCAATGATTTGTCTGTAACAGAGAGTGGGGGGGGTACCACTGGATACCAGGGATAAGTGGAAAATAAGTTACAAAACAAATACAAAATTAATTTGCAATAATATTTTAAAAAATATGGGGATTCAGAATGGGAGGAGCCACTAGACACCAGGGATATAAGGAAGGGGTTATTGGGTGAACAAAATGAGAAGATTAACCTATTTTTAAATCTTTGCCCATCAGTCAAATTCCTTGCCCATGGGTACATGTCCATCATGGCAGACAAGGAAAACAGCTGATGGACAAGCATTCCCGGTCTAGCCATCTCGTTGACAAAATTTTGCTGACCACATGGCCAGAAAGGAATCCTTCTCCACCAGCTAAATTCCTTCCTATCAGTCTTTGCCTGTTATGGTGGACAAGAAAAACTGCCAATGGGCAAGGATTCCCTGTCTGGTCATCTGGTTGACAAAATTTTGTTGACAGATGGCCAGATAGGATTCCTTGTCTGTGACTTAACTCCTTGTCCATCAGTCTTTGCCTATAATGGCAGACAAGGAAAATGACTGACAGGCAAGGTTTGCAAAATTTTTGATCCAGATGGCCAAACTGGGAATCCCTGTCCATCAGCCATTTTTCTTGTCCTCCATGATGGACAAAGAGTGATGGACAAGGAAGTTAGCATGCCAAGAGCAAAGATTTAAATGATAAAAAAAATTCTGAGGGCATACAAACCCCACAAAGCACACAACAGAGCTCATCAACTCTTGATGAGCAAAAATTACACTTTGATGTGTGACACACACATCCCTGGCCAAAATCAAAAGACAAGATGGTGGCTCTCGAACAAAGAAATTTTTGTGACAGCAAGGATTGCCAACTGACAGGCAAGGATCTTTGTCCATACTATGCAGCTATCCTAAAAAAATAAAAATCCTATTGAAAATAATGAGAACTTAAAAATGCTATAACTTTTAAATGGATTAATATTGTTTCACCAAAAAATGCTGGCCTGTTCTGTGAACCAAGCTCTTTCTACCACAACAATGTAAGACTAAAATTCTACACTGTTGCTGTGCGATGAGAAATCAAAAGCGAAAAGTGGCGAATGTTACATTTTTTACTATCTGCATCTCAGAATCCACAAATCCAACTGGAACAAAACTTAGCATATCAATAGATTTACATGCAATATTTCATTCAAATGTGGTGAATGGTTGCAAAGTTATTAAAGTGCAAAAAATGAGGATTAACGTAGAAACTGCTGTTCAGCCCTAACTATAGTGGTGCTACTACACCACTATAATACTGTATATGTATAGTATGATATGTGTGTGTGTGTGTGTGTGTGTGTGTGTGTAAATTATTTTAATTAGTAATTGTCCATTTTTTAAAGTTGTTGAATGGTGCTTTAATTGCTGTGGTATATACTTGTAATATCAATGATATATAGAGTATTTTTAATTAATAGGTACTGTATGCAAATAAATTGCTGCTAGACATTTCCATTACAGTACATACAGTATTACACTATTGTGTTAGCACCATTATAGTCAAAGTTCAGTACTGCTTTGAACGATAACCTCCTAACTTTGCACCTAAATAACTTTTGTGGTCTTCAATCAAATTTCCCCAAATTTGGCATGCATTGTCCATGAGACAAGTTTTCAAGATATGGAAAGCATCTGAGATCCAGATATGTCATATTTACAGTAATGTCTTAATTTTTTAGGCTTTTATGACACTTTTGCTGCATTAAACTACACCAAAGTAAAATGGGCCGTTGCCAAGATACTGCATTTTGAAGGTTTTCTGAAAAAAATATTAAGGTGGTTCCAGAGGTACTGCATAGAGATTTAAAGTTTTTTTTTTCTGAGCATGCTCAGTACAGTTTTAGGATAACCCTCTGATATGATGCAAAAATGTTGGCATTGCAAGTATTTTGCTATTGCACCAGTTAGTGTTTTTTGAGTTGTAAGAAAAATGTTTGGGTAGATAGATTATTTTTTTTAAACAAAAATATGGAAACTATATAAAATGATTATTTAAAAAAAAAATGAACACCTAAACCTAGACAAATGGGACCCATTTAGCTAGATTTCAAGGGTTTTGTTTTCCAGTTTGGCCTAGAAATATGTTTTCAGAGCACCTCAAAATCCTGGGTGCCCAGCATAGTAACAACAACTGTTTCTGAGATTGCGTGTTGAGAATTCCCTTGTCACACATAAAGTAATGTGACAGGGGAATTTTTGGCTTGAACCTAAGCCACTGACAGTGATGGGCTCCCTCCTCCTGCCAGATCAGCCAGCCCTTGCTCATCCTTCCTAATTTTTTTTTATTATTTTATTATGCTCCCTCCCTTCCCCTTCCAGCTCTGCCAGCCCTATCAGATCCTTCCTGATGGTGGTACATGTTTTATTTAAGCAGACCAAGGGGGCCCACCAACCAGTACCACACACAACCCCCCTCTTCTCTACACTGCTCTTTCTCACAAAACACATATGTGGTGACACCAGGGTGCCCACCTCAGTGCCGCTGAACACTAAATAATGACATGGGGTGCCCATTCATCAATGTCTGGCTGGTGCCTGCAGAAATGAAAACCATCCATAGTTAATTTTTTTATATATCCCTGAAAAGAGACCAACCCCTCCACTCAGCATCCACCATTCCATACCCACCCTTACACACCCACACACCTAAACAAGGTCCCACATCATACAACATTTCTCTGGTGTGAAAGATATCCTTTTCCAGGAACCAGGACTAAGATATGAGAAAATAAGGTAAGTCCAGTTCATGTATTTTAATGTGTTTTAAACATTTTATCACTTTAGAATATTGTTACAAGAAATTTTCAACATGGCCTTTTAGTGACCCATATCATGAACAAGGTAGGTGCAATTTGTCAAACCTGTCCCAAAAGGTGATTTTTGAGTCACTCCATGAAATCACCTGTTTTATAGGCTATGACAATTGTCACCTATCAAGTTCATGAGATGGAGTCATAAGACTATGTTGAAACTTTGGTGGACAAATATGATAAAATAACTAAGTTATGATTGAACATTGAAATATTTCAACGGTCACTCATAACTTTGCAAATTTTCAGTATTTTTCCACCAAACTTTCTAAATTGCCTTTTTGGGATGCCACCTCATGAATGGGACAGGTGAACCTTTTTAAATCTGAGCCAAAAGATCATTTTGAAGTTCCTCTGCAAAAATCACCTTTTGGGCAGGATTTAAAAGTTTTCTCATACTGGATTCATGAGATGGGGTCATAAGAAGGCTGTTCAAAATGTGTGGCCAAGCTATTGATAAAGAACAAAGCTTGAAGGTACATTACGATTTTTCTATGCTCACTCATGACTAAGGTAATTTTCAATATTTTCAGCCAAACTTTCAACATAGCTATTTTTTCACACCTTTTCATAAACATGTCATTTTTTTAATTCTGACTGAAATGTGTTGTCTTATTTGTGGGGAGCAATGATGTTTTGGCCAGTATTACATGAATGCCACATGTCTTGTTTATAAAAGGAGCCATAAAACAAACATGTTAAAAATTTCAGGTCAAAATTTAAAACCAAAAAATTCTTTACAAAAATGTTTTGTGCTGTGCCAGCCTTTGGTCCAGTGAGTAGTGCTTTGTAATCCTGTGCTGGTGACCTGAGTTTGAGGATGAGGTCAGTGAGCCAGCAGGATGGGGTGAGGTTATGGGGGTGACTCTATCATATGGCACTATCAGCCAGCATGGGAAGGGAAAGTTCAGGGTTGCCTGCATGGTCCCAAGTACAGAATAGTGTAGAGAATTCCTTCTGTTGACATGAGCCTGCACCACTGCACATGTTGCTGCCAGAGTGCCCTGTACTTCAGCTGACAGACAGACTCTTTGCCCTGCATGTCTGTAGCTACAAACACATTAAATATTAAGGCCCAAAGGGTCCTGTGCTTCTGCAGCCTGACAGACAGCCACATGAATGCTTAACATTGGTTGATGCACAGAAGAACAGGGCCCAAAGGGCCCTTTGCATCCACGTCTGTCTACATAGGTCCTAAAGGGACCTGTATGAATGAAGATATGATTAAACTGTTTCAAAATGAAACATTTTTTTAAATGGCATTAATGCACCAGTAAGGGTTCATCTTAGTCACAAAAGTAGTGACATTTTGTGTTAAAGTTTCCAAATCTAACTCTCCACCTTCCACATAAACAGCAAAAGAACAAGTTCAGAGAAGCAACCACAAAAAGCCATAATCAGATAAGACAAACAACACACAGCTGTTTCCAGATTATGCAAATGCAGTAGCACATATGTGAAACCATTGTAAATTTATATCTGTAGCCACAATTGTGTGCTTATGTCTTACAGCATGCATGAGTACATGTGGCTCCTGAAGCACATACTCCACAGGGGCCTGTGCCTCTGTAGGCAGAAGTACTGTTGCAATTTGGGTATCATGGATTTCTATATGCAACTGCAGAAGTTCAGGCCCCACAGGAGACTACATCTCTGCAGCCAGAAGTCAGTGTGTATGTCTTACACTTGTGGCTGCTGAGACATAGGCCCCTCAGGAGCCACTGTTCTCCAGACAAATATTCAGTTGCAATTTTGGAATCGTGGATTTCATGGGGTTTGCACATCTGAAGCCAGAGGTTGGTGTATTTGTCATATAACTGTGACTTTAGAAGCACAGACCCTGGGGCCTGCACTTCTGAAGCAAGAAATGTGTGCATGTCTCACAGTGTGAATAAGTACCTGTGGCTACAGAAGTCTGCAGACAAAAGGATTCTTGGAATTTGAGTGTCATGGATTTGTATCTTTGGCTGCAGGGGCCTGTGCTTCTGCACACAGAAATAGTGTTGTGATTTGAGTATCATGGATTTCTATCTGCATCTAGAAGTGAGTGTGTATGTTTTGCAATGTGCATACCAGAGTTACAAATCTGTGAAGGTAACACATCAGGGTGATTGTATTTTTGTCAAGTTGAAACAGTTGTATGTTGTTTGTCTTTCCTGATTGTGGCTATCTATGATTGATTGTGTGGTTTTATCATTTTGCTGCTTAGGTGGCAGAATTAGGGTTGGAAACCTAACATTTCCCTATTCTTTTGGTGGTAAATCAAAGCCTAATTGGTGTATTAACACAGTTTCTTCGCAAAGAATATTTATACAATGTGTGTGTGTGTGTGTGTGTGTGTGTGTGTGTCTGTATGTATATATATGTGTGTGTGTGTATGTATGTATAATATATATATGTGTGTGTGTGTGTGTGTGTGTAATCACTATCACCAAGAGTTGTCATATAAGATTAGTCCACTAAGACCATTGACCTATTGCTATTTGTTTACCAACCACGTTCATTATTTTTATACCTTGTCACATAACCATTCTTTAACAGAAAGAATAAATATATTGAAACATTTCCATAATTATATGCTGTTCAACTAGCCTTATCTAATTCGTGGGTCTGGTGATAATATTGTCAAGGCTAATAATTACTGATTCATGTGGAACAAATGCCAATATGTGTTGATGTGGCTTGTTTATATAACTTGTTATTGTTAGACCATAGTCTGATATTGAAATCAAAAATGTAGTAAATATGAACATTGAGAACAAGATTTTATTGTTATTAAAATCATTTGATAAAATGTGTGGCCAGTCTGTCAAGGTAAACTTAATATTTCCTTTGTTCCTAATCTTCATTAAACTTCAATGGCACACAGACAATATGATTACTTCAGAATGATGAATTGCTTCATGCATCCAATTATTCAGATGTTTGTACCCAGAAAATATTTTATGGAATGCTAAAACTAATTTAACCAGATATACAAAGATTAATGTATTCATGCAGTGGGGGTAAGTAGAGAAATTTGCAACAGTTATATAATTTAGTAGTCATGGTTCATTTCTTGCTAATGTGGCGATGAAAGCAAAACAAAGGCATATTGCAGACTTCTGTGCACACTTGATTACACTGCTGATTCTCAGCTTTGTGTTATTTTACAGTGAATATATGTGATCATTTTGCATATATGTATCTAGTTTAAGCTATGTCTACATTGTAGTTACTATAAGTTTGTTTCCTTCATGGTGAAACAAAAATTATTTATATAGATCTGAAACCTGTTTCTAAAATATAAAATGTACTAGTTTTAGTTTGTCAATATGTAAGGTCCTCATTAGTTCCCTCTCATAATGCATTATGTTGTTTTTCCTTGAAACAAAGAAAATGCATCAAGTTTACTGTTGATATTTTAATTCTCAAGTATGGACCTACATTTTAAACTCCATAAGGAGCATAAGCATTTACTGGGTAATACCTCATAAAGCACATTTTTGGAAGAATTTGCAGACATATTAATAGCAATATTGGTCCTTGTACAAATGAATAGAAAATAAGCTGTAGGTGATGTGATAACTTGCTTTGGATTAACATTGACATTCTGTTACAAAATAGGTAGAGAAAATCCTGGCATCTGATTGACTAATAATATTCTAAAGGTATAAGCTTATGTTCTAACACCTACTGCTAAAAAAAAGATCTAGTACTAATCTCATTATGTCACAGTTAGCATCACTGTGTCAACATAGAACTTTCAGTTTACGACTGGCTACCATTTTTTCTACCTATCTGGAAAAAGAAAGGTCTGGCATTTCACCAGTTCAATTCTCTCTGATGGGATACTTTTAAATAGAAAGCCTGTGCTCCCAGGTTGCTCCTGTAAAAAAGCTTTCAGCTTAGTGTGCTATACCTGGTTAAACAACTAAAAAAAAAGCAGAAGACACCAGAGTACCAGCTACAAACTATGTGTGGGTAAAGTCTTTAAACTTTGTTACAGTATATGCAGCACAACATGAAATGTAAGCACTTTGTACAGCTTTCAATTAGGGCTATGAGAAGTGAAGTGCCTACTTCAGCAAGCAAAGACTGTGCTAAATGTCGCTTTGCATAGCACTTTTCATGGTAAAGATTTCATGATGTAATGCTTTGCTAGGAAAGTTGCACTTATTTAGCAACCCTGAGATAAACAATATTCTGTTCCCACACACTCTAGCACCAAAAGAATACACCATCTGCCCACCATCCAGACCCAAGAGGCAACCTAGTAATAGTATCACCATTCCCCCAATTGCTTTGCATACATATACATTCCATCCTCTCCCTCTGACAGCTGCATGGAAAGACAAACATGAGTATATATACCCCTTTCCCTTCTCACTAATTCAGCAACCAGCACCTACCTTCCTCCTCCCAGCCCCATACAAAAGGCAATACTCAGCATCCACTACCCTCCACCCACATCTTGCACCTGACACAAAGGAAGAAACTCCTCAGCAGGCACAGGAGGATGGTGACCTACACAGACCAACCTCTTAAAACCTTGGCCAGCTTCCATCTGAAGGAATGGGATTGTACACTTACAGTAAAATGTGGTTTCATGTGATAACAGTGATCACAGAATAAAAATCACTGTTTGGGTAAGTAGGCATCGTCAAAAATAAATTTTGACTATGTACACTCGTGGCGAACTGCAAGAGAGTGCCCGAGATCTACAGTTTTCTTTTTTATGCAGGGGCTCTTTTTAAAGGATGCCCCTTACCACTCTACTAATGGCTTCTCAACTCCTGGGGCATGCATGTTAGGGTGGAGGGTGCAAAACTTAAAACCAAAAAAAAAGCAAAGCAAAAACATGATCATGCCCAGAACCAAACCCAAAATCCTCCCAGTCCTAGCCTGCCACCAAGCCACTATGCCACATGGCCAACTCAGCACCCCACCATTGCACTGCAGCCCACAAACCTTCTCTCTCCTTCCACCCTTCATACAGTGTGGTTCCCCATGGGCATGTTTACATAGTGACATCCCGTTGCTATATTCGCCTACCCCTGTATCCAGTCGCTACCCTGCCAGACAGCCCTGTGCACAGGCACCATGATTGAGTCACCCTTTTTGAAAGTGATCAGTCACAGTCTGCTTGTACATGGGATACTGTAAAATATGATGACGTCACTATAAGCACATGCTCCCTTTCATGCAGATGGCAGTCAACATGAGTAGTTAGAGCAGACTCTATGCCAGTCACCATCTCCCTTTTCCCACTGATAAGTTTCTTCTTTGAGTCAATTGCCAGATGGAGGTGGATGGTGGTGGGTGCTGACAGGGTAGTTGAGAGGGATTTGACTTCTTTATGGAGCTCGGGGGGAGGAGAGACAGTGCCAGTTGAGGTGTAGGTGGGCAAGGGAGGGGGGATATTATCTTGTATAACTGTATATACCTCTGAATACCTTGTAAATGTACAATAATTACTGTAATCAAGGTAATTTTCTGCATCTGTATAACTGAATTGTCCGTGATATGTAATGTTTCACCCAGGTCGCCCCTGAAAAAGGGACCTCTGGGGCCCAGCGGGCCTACCCAGTTACCAGAATAAATAAATAAATAAATACTATAGTTATGTTAATATTTCCCTGAGGTGAGGAAAGAAGTTAGATGAATGAGTGCTGAGCAGGTGGAGAAAGGGGGCACTATTATTTGGATATCAATCATGTCTGGGTGGGGAGCAGTGGTTAGTTTCTGGCATTTACAGAACATGGAGGTGGGTGGGAATTTTTTTAATTACTTTTCAGGCTTTTCAGACATCACCCAGAGGTTGCTGATGATGTGCCAACTTTGTGCTGCCTATGTGTAGCACGAAGCTAGAGACTTCACCAACAATTTTCCAGTGAAAGTAAAACTTCCTAACATTTCTACTGCCGATATGTCACCAGCAAAAGAGATTAAAAAAAGAAGACTATAAGTGAGAGCCACCTGGCTTTACCCGAAATGGAAGCAGACACCATAAAGAATAAAAAGGAAGGGAGAAATATGAAAAAATATATTATTGGCACTTGCTGTTTTTAGTGACTGGGTCATCAAAAAACAAACATCTATAAACTGGAAAACTGACAACCCTGGTCAAGTAAATACTGTATTGTGACCTGAGATGCAGTCACATTTTAATTTGCCAGTGAAGTTTACACAAAGTCAGAAAATTCACAATTCATAAACTTTTTGCAAATTTCTGGGTAGGCACACCAACTTTGCCATGTGAGTTGTTTACAGTTTACAAAAAAAAACTAGAACTGTAATAAATTACATCCCCCACCGACTGTACTGTAATGTCAACCCTTCCCACCTTCCAAATAAATTTTATTCATATAACCACTTCCATCCCCAGTGACACCCTCCTCCCCACCCAATCTGCTCTGATAAATTTCATTAAAAATGAAGGTGTATCGAATCCCTTTGTAAAGAGCTGATGATATGAAGTGTAACTGATGATATAAGTTTTAAGACAAACCCATCCCCCATTCATGTGTAAAATGCACTCCCCCACCACCCCTCACCCAAGTCCTGACCAGCAGATCCATGAGAAAGAGAAGACCCCTCATCCAACCCCCCTCTTGCCCCACTACCTTCCTTCCCCCTCCAGCTCCTAGAAAAAAAATGCATTGGTGTCATCACCCATAATAAAGAAAACAGCCCCCCAATGCAGAGCGTCTGTTCTGTTCAGTGTCCATCTTGATAATGTGCCTGGCATGATAGAATACTGACATCTTTGCTCCTAGTAAAACCTAATCAGTTGACTCAGATTGACTCATGTTGCCAATACATCTGATAGTGATGGATAACAGCCCTAATGTACCATTTGCAGTGAAGTGTGCAGGAAAGAAGGTGGTTTTAACCATTCACCACAGTGATGCATGATTAAAAAATCTGGATTTCTGATGAAGGGAGAAGGAAAACAATGAAGAGGATTTGTTGTCAGGACCTTTTGCCTTTCATAGTTCTTATTGTATTCTAAGTATTACTTATCAGTATTGTTACATTTTGCTTTATTTATTTGCTGAGAAAATATGATCCATGATGGTAGAAAGAGGATGATGATGGTGATGAAGGGATTTTCTGGTTTTGGAAGTTAGACTTAGAGTGATAAATACTGTTAGAACTTGAAGAGGCAGGAAGAAAGCTTGGCAGTATAATGCAGGTATGTAAAGAAAAAGACAGCGTACTTTGTTTTTTACAACACATTCAGCACTTGCTGTGGGGTATACCCAGGTCCTGGCTAAAGCTTTTAGTTGCCTGACCCTTTGTGATGCAGTGCCAGTCCTGTAAAAGGGGGTGCATCAGTTGGTTGAGGTTGCTACCTCCCATATGGCTGAATTATTTGAATGAACCACTTATGTTACCATTTCCAATACCTAACCTAGCTTGACTGCACCTGCAGCTGCTGTTGCTGCTGTTACCTGTCCATCTGACTTGAGTGGGGATTGTAAGTTGGCTTGGCTGTTAGAAGGCTACCATGTTCACATTTTAAACCACTGGCCATAACACTGGTTCCCAAAGTTTAGGTAGACTTCACTCTACCTGAAGATCTTTTTAGCACACTGATTGTAACATGCATTCAGTGGCTTCATGGTGTCATGAAGGATGTGTAGTTACTTGGATTCACATTTGCTGAATGTGTTGAAATCTGATATTTAGGACACAGGTGAAGCAGTTCCAAAGAAACTTGGTTTTCCATCAGCATTTCAGCACTTTCAGCATTATGATGCATCACCATTTATAGGGAGTACACACTGAGCATGTCCAAGTTGTTGGCAAGCCATGTGACCTGCAGAAGCCAATCAGCAATACTGGAGATCAAGAACTTCTCAAGCTGCACACACTTAAGTGCTATTTCTTGCTCGCTCTCACAGGGGTAGGACTTGGCTCCTGAAAGAGCTCCTGTTATGTGTAAAAGCATAACTTTTGATCAAAAAACTTTAGAAATCATTAGCCAGATGGGTATTTTCAATCCAGTGAGGTACAGTAATTATCACTATATTTAATTGTATTTTCAGGCAGGCAGGTTAGTGAAATTAAGTGCAGATAACGTGTGCATAGTGTGAGCCTGCACTGACAGCTGCAGCAGGAACAAGGCCAAGTGAATTTAGTAGACTGGGCAAGGTACAGTGGGAATTTTTGAAAGATTAGTTTGACAAGTTATTTTTTTTGAAGAGTGCTAGTGTAGAGGGTACAGAAGTGCACATTTGTTTGTTTTATTTTATTATGTTGCTTCCTGCAGCAGGAGCAGAGCAAAGTGAAGTTCTTGGACTGCAAATGGTGCAGGGGGAGGTATTATGTATTTGCATTTGAAATTGTTGACCAGGAAAGGTACATTGAACTTTGATAACTTATTTCTAGGTGCATGTTGGTGGTTGACTACATGGACCTGTTTTCTTGATGGCGGCTATTGTCCATCACACCAGGGTTACTCCTCTACTTTTCATCGATAAGTGCCATGGGTTCTTTCACTTTCACCTGTATCATGATGAGAGATGGGTTGAAGGGTCTCAGTTTATTGTCTCCTCCAAACAATGATGGTTGTGGATTTACAGTATTTGACAAATAATTTGACTGCTGGTGGTACAGGCACATAAATCCATCTTTATGTTTTATTGTTTGTTTTTTGCTTGTGAGTGAAAACTAAGTGACCCAGGTAGATGTAGTGAGATACCATGCCTCTCTGTCAATGTGAAGAGAACAACATCTCACAGTGGATGAGGAGTACCCATGTGTGTGTTTGCTGTTGTATCATGCAAAAATCAAGAGGAAAAGATCTGGAGGAGACAGGGATGCAGGGAGAAGGAAAGGAACAGGAATAGTGAAGCCAGTTCCACCAGGTGCCTGTTCTGCAATATGTGGTGGTGGAAAAGTAATCAGGACAAGGACTGGGAGTTATAACTTTAGGAGAAGAGCTATGTCTGATAGATGGACTAGGACTTATCATAGGATATTATGGCCAAAGAAACATAGTTTGTTAGTCCCCAGAAGTACACTGGTTTTAGTCCCTCATGAAGTAGCTCTCCTAGTTGCTTTTCTAATGCATCTAGTGAAGAAACTATGCTGAGCAATCCAGAAGTACTACAGGGTCCCATCTTACTTGCTCCTTATTCCCATGTCTGAGATAGGATAGATCCATCTGAAGTTGTAAAGTAAGCCCACCCCATGTCAATCTATTCTCAACCTGACATCTACCACCACTAAAGTCATCAGTGCATGTGTGTGGGCATGACAAATTATTAGTCTGCCTTGAAGCACTGTATGAATACCCCCTGCCCCAAGCCATGCATCAGCTGTTGTTCTACCCCTCCTAGTGCTGTGCTCAGTCATCTTTATGCAAGTCGGGTGACAGTGAGTCTGGGTCTAAGGGACTGTACAGTAACCTTGACAGTGTAGGAAAAAGCATAATTATTCATGGAAATATGGGGAAGGGCTGGAGCAAGGAACATTACAGCAACTGTGAAATACTAGAAAAACAAGCCAGTAACCATACCACTAAAGAATCTCATTCAAGTGAGAAGGCTATAGAAGCAGAGGTGTTAGAGCAGGGGCATGACAGTGAGGTGGTAGCAGAGAGGGAAGCACATGAGGAAGGAGAAGGAGAAAGAGGAAAAAGGAAAGCACATCATTTACAGAAGAAGAAAATGGGGCAGGGGAAGAGGAGTTTGAGAAAAGAAACAGCAAGGGAAAATTAAGAGTTGAAGAATGGCATGAGAAAGCAGATGTGAAAGAAGAGAATGAAGAATGAAAGGAGCTTAAAGTTTGCTTTCAGTTACACCACTGACTAGTAGTGATGATGAATGTGACAGTGAGAAAAGGAGGCCAAAACAAAAGGAGATTGTAAATTAAAAAGAGTGAATGAAATAGAGGAAAGCAAGAAAATGACTTTGTTAGGCAGGGAAATCTAAAGACTGCCCTTCACCCAGCCCCCTCTTCTCCAACATGATGAGTCCCAAAGTACTGTACCACAGGCTGCCGCTGTCCTGTCAATCTATCCCTGGATACATTTCACCAGAGTAGTCCAAAAAAGAAATTATCTGTTAGTTGCTATCCAGTTCTTTGTGTGTAATCTTTCTTCAGCAGTCCAATCATGTAGAAAAGAAAACAATGAGATATTCTGCAGTGTGCAATTATTTTATAAATGACACCCAAATCCACTGAAAGCATGTTGCAATCCTTGTGGTAGAAAGATCAGTTGGAGTCAGAATACTTGGAGTCTGGGAACCATGATTACTTAAAACATGTGTATGGTGTCTTTCTAACAGCCATACCCATGTCCAGTCCTCAATCTGGTCACATGGGTCAGCAGCGACAGTTGGGTATGGGAAGTGGTGGGACTGGATGGTTTGTCCAAGTAATGCAGCAACCATGGCAGCCTCAACAGCCACCTGATGCATATCTGGGTGTTAGTACTGTTCAAAAGCACCCCTGCATCACCCCTGCATCCACCATAAACAAAATAAACTACACTGCCTGATTCATAACATGCCCATGCAAAACTATCACTTACTTATGCATGTTCTAGCCAAATGACACCAAATGACACAACTCATTGTGGAGGTGACGGCTCTTGATTTTTAGCTATTCTTTATCATAGAAGACACAGGCTTTTAAATATTGGTGCATGAAGTGACGCCCAAACAGTTCACATTTCCCAGGCATGTTTTCCACAGTATATACAAGGCAGTAGGCATGCAGATGGTGACACATCTGAAGGAGGCAGTGGGAGTTATGTACATTTCAATAGTGTTACCTTAAACAATACTGCACATCTATGATTACTAAGTCTCACTGACCATTGGGTTATGTCCATATCAAACTCTGCCACATATCCCATCCCCCCTCCTCTACTACCAGCCCATTCTTCAGCTACATTGAAGCAGAGTTCCTCACAGTGCAAAACCTGCTTATGGGGAAATGGGATGCAGACTTTTTATATAGCAGTGCCACACATCCATATTTTCACCTTCTGACTTGTGCCAGTGCTATATAGATGATATATTCATTGTCTAGATGGGTACAACTGATGACTTTACAGAATTTGTGAGTTGGTTAGAGAGTAAAACTTGGTCCCTTAAGTTGAAACTACACATGCATCATAGAACTATTTCCTTCTTGGATTTGCAGATAACAAAGTGTACTGATGGAATTATTCCCTGAAATCACAGACTGGTATAGTATTCTCAAGTATAAGAGATTCCACCCTTCACACATAGCACACAATATCCCCAAGGACCAGGTTAGGGCCACATTCAACTTTACTAGGGTAATAATTTGGAAACATGAAAACTGGAGTGAGTAAAAAGGTTCCAGGATTACTGCTATATAGTAGTATGACCATAGTGAATGCAATGGAACAAGTCGGGGGTATAAGTAGGGAATCTACTTTGATACCGAAGGTGCATATGAACACACTAGCTACATAACAGTGCAGTTTGTTACAATATACAGCAGTAGAGCAAATTATGTTAAATTAATTGTTACACAGAACTGGGATCTATTAAGTGCTGATAAAAAATTGAAGAATGTGATCTCAAGTGGTTCAGTTTTATATTCAGGAGGCCCAATACCCTGAAAGATAAAGCTGTGTCCAGCTTTTACCAGAAATTAGTAATCTACCAATCTTATGGTTACTTCCATCCTCAGTGCACTTTTAGATGCAATAAGTGAACCTTTTGCACACATGTCAAACAGTGCAAGTCTGTTTTGTACCCAAAGAATGGAGAAATATAAAAGTTCATTAACTCTGAAATAACAGGAGTGGTCTTCCTGTTGTCTTGCTCCTGTTGTTCTTTTTATGTCAGCTGGACTATCTGTCAATGTTATGTACTGATTAGTGAGCATTTACAAGTAATACAAAGAGGTGATATGGCATACACTATTATCAAGCATTTAGCAAGAGTTAACACACATGAGATCAAGTTTATTGGTATCTGAAAAGTAGAACAGAAATAAAGGGGTGGATACTGGGAACACAAGATTGGCAGGTGCAAGAGCTTTGGGATTTATACTCTTGGTGCCAGAGAGGACTTGGTTCTAAATGACTCAACTGATCTTGTAGGTTTCCTATGAACACCCTGACACATACTGTATCAATGGAAATGAAGGGCGTGGAAGTGAGAATGTGTTGACATCTGGCAATTTAGTGAAAAAGATGTGTTTGAATATCTTTGATATGGTTGAGTTGATTTACCTGCTTATGGCGTTGCTGTGTGAATCCATTATTATACCAGTCACATCTTCATGTTTTGTTATTGGTTGCAGGGTTTCGTATATTACAGTCATTCCATTTTCTGTGTCTGTCATACTGTAGAACAGGTTATATTTGATGTACAATAATTATAGCTACAGTATATTCGTTTAAGTGAAAACTGCACTGAAATAAAATAGTGCTAATAGGTCAAAATTTCTAATTTTCAATGAGCATAAATTAGGTGCTAGTTGCAGATCATGAAATTAAATGTCTGTAATTGCAGCCAATTAGTGCAATGCACTAAATATAACTTGAGCAAGAGTAAACAGATATACAGTATTTCTTGACTTTGCTCGAGAGATGCTATAGGTGCACATTACTTGAATATAGTCATTAATTTGTTTGGCATTTTCTAGATGTGCATTTACTAATAAGCATAAATAGGATTTCATATAGTGATTTATTTGCCCAGTCTGCAGCCAAATAATGATAGGATGGTGTGGTATCTATTAAATTATGAACTCACTGCTAAAATCATACACTGAGCTGAAACAATGTCCTTTAAAAAAGGTTTAGTTCCTGGAGACTGACATGTTACCATGATCTTTATGTCACGTATTTATATGCACTGCATGCACATAGCACACAACACTTCACTGTTGTATTTGGTGTTGTGCTTAAGGAACATTTATATATAATACATGCATGGGAACTTTGCCCCATTTAAAAGGCCATCATTTATTTCCCTGAATACAGTACATTTGGCTTATCTATCAATCAAAGCTATATACCTTCACTAACAATAAATTACATCTATACACAGTACCTGCACTATTCAATCAATTACCTATGCTAATTAAAGCTGTATATCTACACTAATCAAACAATTAAAAGTGTAATCCCTACCCGGTCTACCATTTGTTTCGGACAGCAATACCAGGTGGGCTGGATTCGGGGAGGAATACGTCACTCAGCACAAAGGCTAGGTTTGGTTACTCTGCACAAGGGTACCCAAGTAACTCTGAACACAGGAAGCAATAACTGTAATGTCCAATACCAGATGTGGGATTCTAAATTGTGGCTTTTTATTCACATACAAACAGAATAAACAAAGCATAGATGGACCACCACGAGGCTACACTCCTGGTAATGCAAATTAAAAGAGACCAGAACACTTCCTCAACACTTTAGCCCTCAGGTTCTGAACCCACTGGGCACACAGCCCAGACTTGCATGCTGATTTGGGTTACACAGCCCGAACGTGTACACTGTGCTGAGTTTTCCCTGGCTCAGCTCCCTTGCTAGCCACTTGGACACCTTCCATACTTCATGGAAACATTTTCTGGTGGCTCTCTAAACCACCAAAGAGCACCACGGCTCCATCAGGGAATCTTCCTTTCAACCTCATGTCTGGGTACTTTCCTCAGGCACCAAGTGCCTGAGAGAAAACAAAAGGTGTCTCAGAGCAAATCCGTAGAGGTGAATTTGGTTACTACTGATGGGGGGGTCTCCCACCTCTCAGTCCCACAATTCATACCTGGCCATTTCTCTGGACAGTAAACACCTCATCCTGTAAAGCTTTGCAATGTAGATTCTTGCTAAATGTATTTCACATTCAATCTACTTGTCTTGCTTCCCATTTGTGCTGGACTTGAACATACTTTTAAATGACGTTGTCCTTTACTCTAGACTCCCCACTGAGTTAAGTAGTCCAATCCCCAATTTTCTTCAACTCTTTGTGCTGGACTTGAACATACTTGAATTAAGTGGCATTGTCCATTACTCTAGACCTCCCACTGATTAAGCAGTCATATCCCAACTTTCTAACTGTACTTGGCTGTCTTTTTCTGACACCACAGTAACAGTCCCTTTAGTTTCCTTCTGTTCAAGTGAAAACACTTGGTCCTTTTTCAGAACGAACTCACCCTTTGGTTGCAGGTGCCCCACAGGCATTTCCTCCACAAGGAATCTTCCTCTCAGAGCTTCTTGTGCCTCAGCACAACTTGAACAGGCAGCTTCTTTCCCTTAGCTGGACCCAGGGGGGGTACCTATGGAAAACAGGCAAACACCTTCGCCATATCCCCTCAGGGATGGGGCTCTTGAACCATTGAAAGTGGCCTCCACCACTTCAATTACCAGGTCCTGTGTTCTTCTTCAGCTGGAAACACACACCTTCCAAAAGTAGCTCTGAAACAGAGCTTAAAGCTCTGACAGCCTGCACACATTCTGCTGCACTACAGTCTCCACTCAGACTGCACACAGACTGAATGACTTCAAATTCCCCAATTTTCTACTCTAACCTCCAACTGCAACATTCCAGTGTGGCTTATGCAGCTGCGAAAGTTCAATTATGATGTCATCCCTTAGTCTCAGCTGAGATTGAGAACAGAGTGAGACAGTGTGAAATCCATTTAACTGGAGTTTCACAAGCTGCCTTCCCTGCCTACCACTAGGTCTTACTGGGATTCTAATAACCCCGGATAACAGGGGGGTTACAAAAGCATATGGCTGCACTAATAAAAAGTATACACCTGCACTCCATTAAAGCTTATGAGACACTACTACTAACACAATTACACATCATTAGGAAGCTAAGCAAACCAATTAACAAGTTGCAAAAAAGACACTTACACAAAACCTTCCCAAGCCCAAAACTCTCCCAAAATGCCTAGCTGCACTCACTATACACCATTCCCTACTTGCTGCAAGAGACCATGCAATAACTATCCTAATGTATTACAGTCAACAAACAATGGATAAGGGTGGTGCACAAGGATGCATACCGATCTTGGGGCTAATTAGGGCAATAACGCCACTTGCCCATCTGGTTTGTGGCCTTATAGCTCTAATAAGCTGCCTCAATTGATATATATCCTTATATACAGTACCACACTTAACTATTATTTATTCTATATGTATTTGGTTACTATACCTTTAAAAACACTATATTTAAGGGCACTGTAATTCTAGAACAGCCATAGATCAGCAGTATACCTGTGAAACATTAGGCATTCCTAGCAACAATGACATTGTCAATCTACTACCATCGCAGTTTATTCACCATGCTCTGGAGGGACTGATCTTAAGTTGTATAACATACCGCTTTGTTATATGGTATGAACAAATCTGATAAGCACAATTCTTTCTGTGTTGGTTTTTCACGTGGGTGCTTTATTCTTGTTTTACTTTGATTCACATCATGCTGCTGCATAGGATGCTGGACCTCCTTATCATATGCTAAATTTTAAAGCTTCAAAAAAAAAAGCTGTTCCTTCCTTGCTTGTACACAAAACACAAAGCTGCTACACAACCTAATGTCACATGACCAGAAAAATTTAGAAAAAAAAATAAAGCTGGTACCATTCACCTGCTAAATTAGTTTAATTACATGCAAAACTCTAACAAGGAAACAAAAAAATCCAACAAACATTGTAACACAGAATACAATAAAAATAGAAACATCCATAAACCCACCCCACCCTTGCCACCCCAGCAGAGTAATCCATATAAGACTACCTAACCAGTATAGTTCAAAAGAAAAAAAAGATAAATTAGATGACCTAGAAGAAGGGCCAATGTGTGTTAATCCCAAAATCGAGTTATCTGAAAGATCTCCTTTGTCCCTACCATCCCCTCCGTTCTCTCCAATCCTCTGATGAGGGATTGCTAGAGGTTCCCAGGGTATGTTTTCAAACATCTGGAGGTAGGGCATTTAGCTTTGCTACTCCTTCCCTGTGGAACTCTCTACCTCATCGGGTTTGAGATTGCCTAACCATCCAGAGTTTTAAAACTGCTTTAAAAATGTATTTTTTCAGCCTGGCCTTTGCTGATTGAGGTACTGTTTTTGCTTTGTTGTGTTGCTATTATACTGTCATTTGTTGAATTATATGTTTTTTGTAATACTTTATTTTATTTTATGCATTTATTGTACAGGTGCCTTGTTTTCAGAAAGGCGCCTTTTTTATAAATAAAACTGATTGATTGATTGATTGATTGATTGACTGACTGAAAATAAATAGCAGCAGCTAAAGTTGATCATTATGTCCAGTGGAGGAATATATTTGAAATTCCAAAACTGCAACTTCCAAACTCTATAAGTCCAAGTCCAGGAGACTGAATATTGGAAGACCAAAAGGGTCTTACATGCAGCTTCAAGGGGGAGCAGACCTCAGAGTTAAAAAAAAAGTTTTGGGACTGAAATGGCAGAGATCAAAAGTTGCCATGACCTGGAACAGAACCTGGGTCTACACGGCTATGCAGGCTGAGCTGTCAGTAACTCAGCTCTCCATGCCACAGGAGCAGCTTGGCCAGCTCCTGCATTCAGGGGTGTGTTATGATGCCTGATGAGGGGTAGACTAGTGGTTTGTCACATCTGCTACCTTACCGCTGTCGGCATCACATTTCCTCTTGCTGGTGAGTATGTGTTGGGATACTGAACTCAGTCCTGTGAGTTTCAGGATTCTGAGTTCCAGTATCCTAAATAGATACCCCAGTGGACCTAAGAGCTCCAAGCCGAAAAATCCAAAAGGACTTCTTTTTCAAACTGAGCCCCCCCCACCTCACCTCCTCCAAACCACTTCCTCTATTTCTCAGAAACTAACTCTATGTTCTTGTTGATTAGAAGTGCCACAAATATGTTTAGAGAGTGTATTATTACCGAAGAATCACTACTCACAGTGGAACAAAGGTGCTTACCCACTCTAGTCTTAAATGCCTGAGCAGTCTTCCTTACACAGCAGGCAAAATAAGACTACCCAGTTTCAATAAAGTACCCTACACCTGACACACTAGAACATCTTAGGAGATTGTTGGGTCGTTGTTATCCTTGTGCAGTGCCTCTATGGTAGTCCTGACTGGATGTTTAACCATCAAACATGCCATGGTGTGTTCTGAAATAAGTCCATTCTGAAAAGCAGAACAAAGGAATTGATCTGTTTAAATCTCGGTGTAAACTCATTTAAATCAATTAGAATTCCCAGTTAAAAAGCTATCTATAAATCTCATGAATGTATTTCTGTGTGTCCAACAGAACCACTCACCCACGTTTGTTGGATGACCTTGTTGTTATTCCATGATTGTGTAAAGCCCCTCCCTGGTCTGGGGAAGGGGATTCCTCAACACTCATATTCCAGGCAGAGTAGGTATTACATCAATACTGGACACTATGTACTTACTTGGCACTGGATTAGGAGAAACCTCCTGAGCAGTACACTACCAGGAAAATTGAAACTGGGCTAAAAAGCAGAAGTTAGTGCCAAAATGTTTTAAATCACAAACTGAATATCCACAACAGTGGGAAGAGTCTAAAATCATGGATTAACTTATTTTATCACAAATTAATTTCTTTAAATTTAGTCTGAAGGCAAGATGGCAGTTTAATGTATACTGTTTTAATAGTCCAAAATGACAGTACAGTACTGATGGCCCTCGGTAAGACAAAGTCCAAAGTCCCAAACAACAGAAAAACAGGTTTAAAACATGTCATGTATAGTATTTTTCAGATGCCAGTTTCTACAATTTAGGAAGGTCTGCTCTTATGTCCATATAGGTACTGTATTCAAACTTAAAGCATTCAGAATGGCATAAGCCCTCAGCTCTTGGCTGGGCAGTTTGGATAGGTAGCTCCTCATGGCAGATTTCTAATCATTTTCTGTAAAGTTCCAATTGTTTCTACATTAAGCATGTTGCCTAGGTGCAGGTGTGACCTGCACTCAGGAGGAACCCCGGAGATCTGACCTTCAGTTAAGGAGCACTCCAGAATTTAGCCTCTGTCCTATATTGGAACCACAGTTTGAGCCACATTTCCTTTTGAGTGGCGAGTCATCACTTATTCCTGACTGGGCTAGCAGGGCAACTACTGGGTCACCCTCTCCAGGCACTCACATAGATTAAGAGTTTGCAGTTGCTGTCTCAGATTGTGTGGAACACCCTTTCCAGATTTGGGAAGAGTTAAAGGTTTCAAACACAATTTAAAATTTTTCTTTCAGAAAATACCAGTTCTTGAGAGGCAGAGCTAGATAAATGTGAGATATGTACTTGGGGCATGGTTGGAGGGCCACAGCTGACTGATCACCACTAGTATAACACCTCACCTTAATGGCCCTAATCTCAGAAAAAAATAGCAGGATAAAAAATGAAGGGGACAGATTCTGCTTCCTCGCAGGCTGTACTGGGTACTAGGAAAATACATAACAATTCGTCAGGGAGGCACAGCCTAATTCTTTCTCAGTTTAGCAGCCAGGCTTTTACTCATAGTTTCTACTTATTTTAGGATTTAAGCAGGCTGTGCTGCTGCAGGGACCATTGTGGGAATGGCTGTCAATAGGATTGTCTTTCTTCTCTGACAGAACTGAAATCAGACACCATGACTGGTGAACTATGCATAGCTTGATGACCTCTCACCAACTGTCAAAATTAGAGTAAATTGTGATTTATGCTGCTGCAGAAAGCCCCACCCCTAGTTATGATTCTGACTTCCGCTCAGGAAAGCCAACCATTTGGGGTATGGTGCCACATATATGTATTACAGGAACCCGCATGATACCTGGGGGTTACAGTTGATTTCCAGGTGTTTAGGGCAGCACTTATGATAGGCAGAAACTGTGAATTCCAAGCAATTCTGACTTTGGCAAAATCCTCCAATGTGTTTGGTAAATTGCTTCCCCATGCTGCAAAATTTTCTGTCTGAATTGCAGAATAATACACATGAACTGCAGAATGACAGTTTTGTGGAATTTGATTATGCTGTTTAACACATCAATCCATAATACAGGCAATCAATTTACAGTTCTGTGATCTGTTCTGCAGAATTTCTTTCAACAGTTTAATACATTAATCCACAATTCTAATATTCATTACACCGTTCTAAGTCAGAAGTTTGAGAAAATTACCAGAATGTATTACAAAAGTTTATGTAACCAAAATTAACATTTTCATGGTTATTCTGGCAGCAGAATTTTATTTGTGGAAAGAACTAGGCAGCCCTTTACACCATTGTGATGTTAACAAATGCCAGTAGTGTTTGTGAGTTCAATAGTGATTTAATTTCCCATCAGCATGTTTTCTAAATACTGCTACTGTGCAGTTATAGAGGGCGGGGGGTAGTAAAAACAGATGGAGATTTGAAGGGAGCTGGGTATGAAGAACAAGCTGTGAAGAATCTTCACTAGAAATGTCCCCAATGGAAAGTCTATAATCCTGTCCCATTTTGTTCCTATTAAATAATGCTTTAAGACCTCCAAACACTTGGGCTAAATCTCAATACTGACACTGTAGTGCAGCATGGGGGGGGGATACACTCCTGAGGTGCCATCTTTCAGATGAGATGTCCCATCTGCCTGTTCCAGTGGTAGTTCAAGTGGATGTTAGAGATCCCATGATACTTCTCCAAAAAAGTAGGGGTTGTTTTTATTGAAAGAAATCATACATCACGTACAGTAGGGACCATATAAACAAATACCCATTATAACTCGAAACATCCATAAAAGGAAAAAAAAACATTGTACCCAACTACTAGCAGCATTAATGTAAAGAATCAACTTAATCCAACTAAGAGCATGCTTCCATAAATCTTTCAGATGATGCTTAGTTAAATAGTGTTCTTCATTCAAATAAATGGTCTATACTTGATTGGGGATAAAAATGAACAGTTTCTGCTGCCACAAATATTTCTGTTGCAGAACCAATTGACACTGAACCTGCCAAATATAATTAAGCAATAAGGCACAACAGGGTGTGTGTTATTGTGTAATAACATCACTCCTGGGGTGGGTTGAAGAACGAGATGAAGCCGAGTGCTTCCACCACCCCAGGATTGATGCTAATACACAATAACACACATCCCTGGAGTGCCTTATTGCTATTATATAATTGCTCCTTTGTTGAAAAATTAAAATAAAATGAGAATAATATGTTTAAAATGTTTTCCCCACAGTTTTCCTTAGGGTAGATATACATATTGAAAAAATAGTGCACAGTGTCCCTTTTGTCCAGCTGGAGGAGCTGCTGCTACATGTTTACCCAGTATCTTGGTTTGGCCTCTCTTTCCCTCTTTGTGTCAGCCTGCCACTGTTTTCATTTGTTGCTGCCTGCCTTTTCGCTCCACCAGGTAGACAGGTAAATTGGCTATGATTTGCAGATGCCCGTTTAGCTTCTGAAATATGGCACCGCTCACTTAGCCTACGCAGTTTGTATGCAGTGAGTATGAACGGGAGCCTGACCGAGTGGGAGCAGTAAAAGCCATGTGGTGTTTCTTTGAAATTATTGTTTTTTGTTGAGTAGAAGGTTATATGACTTAAGGCTTTTAAAGTAAAGCTTCAAATAGTGAGTAAGATGATGATTTCTGAGTGACAGTGATTTGTAGCGAAAAACTGACAGCTATGCGCTGTCTTTGAAGAACTGCTCGCTGGCTCACTTGCTCCTTTCCTTACAGAAGCTCTGTGTCACAAAAGAAAATGAGTAGTGCTTAAAATAATGTAAGTGTTAAAACAGAAGGAGGAATAGGAGACCCAAGGGATGGAGTGTGTGTGTGTGTGTGTGTTTGTGTGTGGGGGGGGTGACTGTCACTAGATGGTGTGCTTCACTTTCGATGGATTGAAGAGGGAGTAATTCTTAAGTGGTAATGCAGTCTTCTTTGTGCCTGCCCTAGATAAAGTGATGTTATTGTCTAATATCATCACTGTGTCTAGGGGTCAGCAACCAGTCAGGTTGCTAGACATTTTCTTACTATTGTATAATATTTCATAATCCCTCATAGGACTCTCAAAGTACTGGGATGTTACTTAGCCCAGCAACCTGAGTACACGCCAAGAATAAAATCATAGTGAGTAATAGTCTGGAATTCCATGCACTTCAAAGTCTGCACTAAGAGATTCCAAAAATGATCTACAAAGGGACAAGTAAAAAATAAATGATCCTGAGTCTCAAAAATTAAATTACAGGTGTCCTTGGGAGAGTAATGTTCTGTGATTTGCTTGTGCTTATGGTTATCTTGGACCCCTAATCACCCATGACAAGTAAGCCAGACTATATACCACATATGCTTGGGAAGTCTTGTCTCCATCAATTGTTTAAGCATATCCAAGATGCAACCCTCTGTACCCCCAGGGAACAGAACTGGAGTTACAAAATGGGATTCTAAAATTGAGGCATACAAGGCCTTCTTAGATAATGAGCAATACTGGTGTAAGAACACTTTCCATACCTTAATTTTCATCAATACCAAGTTCACATATTGTGGTATGGTCCCCTTTTTAAATTTAGTGTGAAAGTGCCATTTGTTTCCTTCCCATAATGGGATAATTGGCAGAAACCATTCCTTCACCCAAATAACCAAGTCTTAGTGGAATACTGCAAAACTTGTGTTATGGTAACTGACCCCAAAAAATATGAAAAAAAGCAATGGATTGACAATACCCAACTGACCCTTATTAACTGGCAAATATGTGATCTGTCTCTGAATGAGGTTGCGTATGCTCCCCCATATCGTCATAAAAAATAGATTATAGAGTTTTTGTTTCCAACCCTGCTGGTGGAGGAAACACATAACACTGGTGTAAAAAAATTTGAATGAGTTAAGTTTTAACCAAATGAACTCTTTTTAACTTAGAAATCTGCATAGACTTTCAGAGAGTCACCTTTCACTCCACCCTCCTGCAGCTTAACCACCCAATTGATCTGGGCCATATCCACAGCCCCAAACTGCATCTGTAAAATGACTACTTCAGTGTCAGTTGGTATGCCACAGATATGTGTTGAACTACTACTTGTAGACTGACCCAAACAAACCGCCCTACTCTTCCCAATGTTAACATTTGCACGTATTAACTTTGAGTAACCTTGGATCACTGCATAACTTCATAACATGAATGCTTATCCTGCAAAAATAAACATAAATCTCCTGTATGCCCAGAAATCTTAATTGATGGACCCTCCTTAGTGAGAGTCAAGCCTCTGATCTATGGTGTAGCATTCACTTTTTTAATTAACACATCTACACAAAAAATGTATAATAAAGGGCTCAGGGGGCACCCTTGCCTGACACCCCTAGCAATACTCACCCTGCAACCAACAAACCCGTTTAATGAGACCTGAAAATCAGCATGGTGGTTTAGCAGTTTAATCCAAGTTATAAACCTAGGGGATATGCCCTAATGTGCTAATGCCTAATACAAATAATTTTGTGGAACATGGTCAAATGCCTTTTGTTAGTCTAACGATATTACCAAGCCTTGTACCATGAAAAGCTGGCTTCTTTCAAAGACCTCACAAATTTGTATGAGATAATCCCTCATGGTCCTTTCTGGGATGCCACAAGTTTGATTTGTTGTAATCGATTTCTGTGCAATACTAGTCAGATGGTGTATAAGCATATTGGTCACTAGCTTGAAATCAGCATTTAATACAGAAATCTATATAATACTTAATACGTACTAACAGTATATTTAGCTTGTCATCTTTTTTATATAATTAGATCAAAAAAGCTTGCACCATATTGTCTGACACCCTCAACTTATGCGATATATCATTAGTGACTTCTGTCAAAAGTAAAGCCACCTTGTCACAAAATGCCTGATAGAAGCCTACACCTAGGCCATCTGGGCCAGGGGCTGCTTCCAAGCACAGTTTGTGAATCTTACTGGACACTTTCCCCTCCATTATTGGTTGTACCAAATCAGTCTGCTCTGGCGCTGTTGAGCCTTCCAAGTCTTGAACGGCTATTAACTGTGCCAACCCCCCTCGTACTTCCCCCAAAACCTGACATAACCCTTCCGTAACCACTTTCAAAATGTGAGACATGGTCATATGAACTACCCCCTGTAATCTCTAACTGCTATAAACTGCTTTTTAGCCACCCTATCTTGGCAACCCTTATATATCGAAGGACAGCTGAGTCCCATGCAGCCCACAAACTTGTTCTGCTTGCCATGTCTTTGCTCTTGTATATAAAAAGGACTTCATGTCCTTCTTAATCTGTTGGATCTGGGCAGTATATAACCATTTTTTAGTATGCTGTAGTGAAATTAACTGAAACAGCTGTGTCCATAATTTTAAAAACAGAAAATACTCATCCCTCCCTTTTGTCTTACCATACTTCTGGAAAAGACATTGCATGCCTCATTTTATATCCTCCCACCATTCAAGGAGGGAGTCATACAAAACTCCCACCATAGCCCTTGCCTGCAATAATTCATTAGCCTGACAGTTCAGTACTGAATCTCATAATATGGAGGTATTAAACTGCCAATACCCTGGGCCTACCTAGTAACCTGAAACCCACCCGTAGTCACTCTTAATTCAAAATGGTCTGATGTCACCAGGGGGAACGTTTTAGCCAGTAATATTGTCCAGTTCTCTGAAATAAAGAGATAATCAATTCTGGAGCAGAGGGCTCCCATATGGTAAGTGTGCACCCCTTCCATGTACTTTCCAGTAAGTATCCTGCATTTTTTGCCACTGTAAGTATTTGATGCAAAAAGTTGGAGTCACAAAACAACTTAGGTGTACCCTCGTCTTGTCCTGCAACTCCAAAGGGCAATTAAAATCCCCACCCAAAATGACCTTCCTTGTTGTTGGTAATTATGGCTGTATTTGTCTAAATAAAGCCACCCTGGTTTGTTTTGTTTGTGGGTCATATACTACACCCACCCTAAGAAGTTGCCCTTGACCTTGAATGTCCATAAAAAGCGCCCTCCCTGGGTCTATATTCATGATTTGGCTATGTGTAGCTGGCAAGATTTAAACAATATATCCACTCCTGAACAAGAATCCTCCCCTGGTGACCATATAGATGGGCCCCAGATCCATGCCTTCTGAGCTTGATGGATATCTGTTGTTCTTAAATGAGTATCCTGCAATAAAATTATGTTAGCCCTAGCCTGACTAAGTGCTGAAAAGGTGGTACTTCTAACATGATTATGGATACTGTTCACATTTAAAGACAGAACATCAATATTGCCAAATGAGCAAAAATCCATAAAAGCAGTTAGAAAAGGGCATCATGCACTCAATGGGGTTTCTTTCAAGTCTTTCTCTTTGCTTTAATTCATTCTGCTGCATCCATCTCCATATCAGACAAGTCTTTTTGGGAGAATGCCACTAATGAGGGATTCAGAATCTCCATTCTCCTTGTCAGCTGTGGGTTGTATTGCCATAAAATTATTCCTTAGCTCCACACCTTCTGATTTTGCCATCTTTGATTTTGGGGTGTTTCTGGTGGAATGCCATTTGCCTTTAATTACCTGATAATTATCTTGCAGCTGAGTTGACGTGGAATTGCCTCTGCTTGCTCCTGCACCATGTCAACCATCAAGACCCTCACCTCTGAAGGGGGGGGGGGGTGTAGCTGATCACCCTTGACCTCTGCAGGATCAAGCATCATGCAACATGGTGTAGTCTGTGTATCATCTCTTAATTCATCTGGAGGAGCTTCATTCTTGGCTGATACTGAGGAAGACTCTTGTGAATGTTACCCACCCTCAGGCTCTGGTGTCTGCTGTTGAGCTGCTTTCTCTCTAGCCTGTCTGTCTTGGGCCTCATGTACCATGTCTGCTTGGTCATAAAAGGGACCTTTGTTAAGGAAGCCCACGGGTATTGCATATGTAAATGCTCCATCTCATCATACAAGTTGCATTTCATGGGGTTGTGACAAAACAGACTCATATGTCCCATTTGTAAGCAGAAGTTGCATACCACAGTGTCACATGCATTGCTCAGATTTGATAAGGACCAACATATTTGGCTTATCTTTGGTTGCCCTGAATAGAAACAGAACCCACAGTCTTGACCAATGTTATAGCAACTAGGCAAATGACTCGGGCCATTGTCTGAAGTTTGCAGACTGATCCTGATTTTCCATCCCCAGTCCAAAGGACCTCTGAGTCCAATATCTGGGTGGGGCAATCAATTACATCTGCCTTTTGCTTCACCCAATATGGAATGTCAGAAATATGGACACTTTCATTATGGAAAAGTACCATAATGTTTTTCACTGTTGGTTTAGTAAGTGGTATGGCTATGAACGGTGTCCATAAAGGGATGTCTTTAAGTTGGTGATAGTTCTTCCAGAATCTTTCTATATGTTATGAGGTATTGAAATGCCCATCGAACTGAATGTCCCCAGAAATATGAATTAGTGCAAGTATGTCATTGGGTGTGAACTGCATAGTCTTTTAGCAGTTTTCTTCCAATGTACACCCTATCTGGAGTGTCCTCGAGACATTCTTTATATCTGATGAAGACTGCATTTCACTGAGTGGTAGATTTCCCCAAATTGGAGAATAAGTCAGGTAATTTAAATGGATCTGTCTTCAGCCTGTCAGTGGTGTTTTCCCCTGAGGGACACGCTTCAGAATGTGATCTTGGCATGTTAGCAGATGACACACTGAACTCTACATTTTTTGTAAAAGCTTGCATTTCTCTGCAAAACCTGACTGCCCATGCAAGTGTCCGGCTTTGACCCTGTCCATAATGTCTGCCCATGAAGCAGAAGGTAGGCTAGGTTGGAGATTATTTGTAGCAACAGCTGGCTGAATATGTTCTGTGCTGTGTTTATTCATAATATCAGAAACCCGTACTACCACCACATCATTGGTGTTTTCAGTGGGGTGCCCATCACTCTCATAACTACACTAAGAGTGCTGCTATTCTCATCCTACTCATACACAATACATTTAGTAATCTGTTCATCATTTATTATTGTGCTCCCCACAGTCAAGTCCATATCAGTAGATTGCTCTGAAATTCGGACTGTACAGTTTGCACTGGGATTGTTACTTACCAATGCCATTATCTGCATTCACCGCTGTTCTTTTGAAGTGCCTGCCAAAATTTCAGCATCTGCCTTCTCCATAGTTTCCTGGGCTGATAGTGTCTTATCATGCAGAAGCCACATATCCACAGAAACCAGACCTGTTACCATGTCAGTCTCTCTTGCTGTATTTCTCTGTATAGTTTCCATGTCACCTGCCTGACCTTCCAACTTGTGGGTTGATTTGTAGGATTCCATGATCATTTGGGCCATTGGAGCATATCCTGCCACCCAGGCTGATCTGTCAGGTGACCGCTGCCGTCCTGCCGCAAGCAATACTCACTCTGGAGACCAGGGACTTTGATTTCTTCCATTTGCATGAATCTGTACTGCTGTCTTTCCATTACCCTGATGTGATATATCATGCTGGGGCACTGAACTTTCTCATATCCACTATGGAGACTCCAAGGCTGTTTTAGAAACACTTGCAGCTGCATCTTCTTCTGTCAGGAGCCACAAAAGCAAAGCCCTTCTTTATTTTCTGTCAACAGGCATCTGGAAGCCTGTTGTGCCAGCTGACCTCCATTCTGGTTCCAACTGTATTCCAAACTTTTCTCTCTGCCTGAGGCCTGCCCCTTGGGGCATCTCCATTGTTGTCTTAGGATTTACATAAGGTAAAAAAGGTTGTTCTGTAGCATCCACATATTCCTCCATATTAGGAATTTCCATCGAACCATTGAAAGAAATGCCATCCTGTCCCCCCTGTGACTCGATCTTCCTGCTCTCCACCATACTTCCTCCTCCTCTTCCTCTGCCTCCTGGGTCAGCCATCATGCAGACCACAAGCAGCAATTCCCCCTACTGGAAAGTAGGGGAATATTATTGGAAATGCATTATATACAAGTATAAGCAGTAATACAGCAACAAAATATGAATCTAATAGACTTCTTTGACTGGGTGACAGAAAGTAGTAGATCAAGGAGGGCCTGCGGATATGGCCTACCTGGACTTTAGCAAGGCATTTGACACAGTCCCCTACAAAAGATTAATATACAGGTTAGCCAGCCTTGGAGTGGGCTCTAAGACAGTAGCCTGGGTAAATAAATGGCTGGAGACAAGGACACAGAGGGTAATAGTAAATGGAGTCTGCTCTGAAGAAAGGGGAGTTACTAGTGGGGTATCACAGGGTTCAGTACTAGGACTGGTCTTCTTCAATGTCTTTATAAGTGACATTGCAGAGGGACTGGAAGGAAAAGTATGTCTCTTTGCAGACGACACAATGATCTGCAACAGGGTTGACACACAAAGTGGGGTGGAAAGGATGAGAAGGGACTTGGCAAGGTTGGAGAAATGGTCAAATGTATGGCAGCTTAGATTCAGTGCTAAGAAATGTAGAGCAATGCACCTGGGAAACAAAAACCCAGGAGAAGAGTACACAATGGGGGGGGGGTGAGAAACAAAAAACAACAAAAATGGAAAGGGACCTGGGGTTAGTCATATCAGATGACCTAAAGGTGGGTAAGCAATGTGAGAGTGCAGTAAGGAGGGCTGGGGAGATACTGGGATGCATAGGGAGAGACATCACTAGTAGAAAACAGCAAGTTGTTATCCCTCTGTACAGACCCCATCTGGAGTATTGTGTGCAGTTCTGGAGACCCAGTCTCCACAAAGACATAGACAGGATGGAGGCAGTCTAGAGGAGGGCAGCTAAAATGGTGCAGGGTCTGCACCACAAGACATAAGAAGAGAGACTTAAGGAGCCTAATATGTATACCGTCAAGGAAAGGAGGGAGAGGGGGAACATGATCAAAACTTTCAAGTACATCAAGGGAATCAACAAAGTCCAAGAGGGTAGCATCTTTCAGAAAAACAAGTGTGCAAGAGCAAGGGGGCACAGTGCAAAGGTAGAGGGGGGAGGGCACAGAGGTAATGTGAAGAAGTATTTTTTCTCAAGGAAAGGGTTGTGGATGCATGGAATGTCCTTCCTGAGGAGGTTATGGAGTCCAAAAAAGCAGTGAAATTCAAGAATTCATGGGATAGTCTTAAGGCAATCCTAGTGGGTGGGGGTAGGAGGACATAGGCCATTGGTTAACTAGGATCTGCAGCTTATCCATTAGGTAGGGAAATGGGCAGACTGGGTGGGCCAAACAGTCCTTATCTGCCATCAAATTTTATGTTTCTATATATGTTTCTATGTTATATAAGAATTCAAACAATAATACAAGAACAAAATAAAATTATTGCAAACAAACCCAAGTAGTCAGAAATATACAAACAATCAAACAGTCATGTATAAAGGGTTTTAGAAACATATCATATGCATTTAATTTGTATCTTACTATAAAGGAGAAACCTTTCCACCATATTTGAACTCTTGATAATGGATGACTGGCAAGCTCCTGTCTATATGTTGTTGTTAAAGCAGATTTGCACAGTATGTGAAATGTTATTTCTGGCATTCTCTTTTGTTGTAAAACCTATACCTGCCAGAAGTAATATTTCAAAACTGCCAAAAAACTGTTAAAGTGCTTTCGTGATATATTTTCAAAGTCCCTGAATAAATTCCCAAAATGAAATTCTCATACATTAAGTTACATATCCAATAAAGCTGCCACTGTTTAGCCAGATATTCCCATAATAATTTAGAAAAGGTACACTCATATAGGAAGGGATCTATGGATTCTTCCAGGGCTCAACAATCTATAAAAGGACAAGATGTTTCCTCTGTTGCCTTGTGTTTATTATTCCCTTGTACATTTAACCTCCCATATACAGAGAGCCAAAAGATTTCCCACATGTTTCTGGGATTCTTTGGGAATTTAAAATGACCAGGACCTTATCTCTGTTATGATGGGGGCAATTCTTAAATTCTGGTTCAGTAGGGTAATTAGTATGTAAAACTGTATTTCATACAGTAGGTTTCTACCTGAACTTTGGCATATCATGATTTTGCTTAGTCACCATTTCCACAGTTTCTGCAATGCAGGTTATAGGGAATCTGGAACAGAGAGAGAGTTTGTAAGTTTAGGAAGCAAGGATTCCCAATGTGATAAAAAGGTACCAATATTATTAAGAATCCAAAGTTTTGTGAGGGAATTCGTAGGTGATAGTACAATCTTAAGTGCTTGGGAAACAAAAAGAGTACGAAAAAATATCACAGGGTCCACCATGACTACACCTCCTTTATCAGCCTCTAAGTATGCATAGGCTTGTTTGGTAGGATTTAATCTGCTGCCTCACAGCATTTGAAAGAAAAGGCTTTATAGCCAGGTCTCAAAATTAGAAGGTACAGGAAACATCATGCCAACATATAGAAGGCAAGGGATTAAAAATTGCTTTATAATCTGCACCCTTTTAAATTTAGAGTTTCCAGCTTTTCCAGTGGGCTACTTTGGTTTTGCAAGAGGGTAAAACCCTTCTCCAATTATCTTGTGCATTATCTGGGCTACTAAATTATATTCCTCAAATTGTTATTGAATCTGAGGAGATAGTTATGCCAGCTACCACCAAATTATCGGGTGTGGAAGTCCCGAGAAGAAGTCCTTTACTGTTATGTTTATTTAAACAAGATCCTGACACCTTAGAATATGTATGGATATTGTACAAAGCTGCTGTCATACATTGATCCATACTAAGGAGCAAACACAGATCATATCAAATCAAGCAAATTCACTCCTTCGTAGAATTAACAGTATTTTCGTTTCTAGAACTGAGCAGTGTATTATCCCACTTTATAGATCACACATTAGACGTTATATGGACTATGGTTCTCTGATTTGGAGTCCATACCTTTGTGGTGATGTGGATAGGCTGGAGAAGATCCAGAGAAAAGCTACAATATCTATTCCCCACTTGGCTCAGGAAGACTATGATATCAGATTACAAAAAACGGGTCTGCATTCGCTTAAAGTAAGAAGAACGCGGGGGGACCTACTTCAACTTTTCAAGATAATTCATAATCCCACCATAATGAAGCAATGTGGTATTACCTTTGCAAATAGGAAAACCGTACCCAGATTAAATAGTAAACAGCTAAATATTGCCAAATGTAAAACCAATAATAGACAAAACGTTTTTACAATAAGAACCCCAAGACTTTGGAATACACTTCCCCAGGACATTGTAGACTCACTCTCATTTATGATCTTTAAATCTAAACTGGATAAATGGTTAACCAGATAGGGCCATCAATAATGATCCACTTATGTGGAGGACAATATTTATAGGCACCTGCCTTCTTTTGTCCCTCAAACCAAGTAACAAAGTAATATGTGTAAGCCAAAATCTTAACCTCATCACAGGGATGTGACCCTGTTAACCCGTGTATTTGTAGATTAGAGGATAACATAAAAACATAAAATTTGGCGGCAGATAAGGACCGCTTGGCCCACCTAGTCTGCCCATTTTCCTACCTAACAGATAAGATGCAGATCCTAATTAACCAACAGCTTACTTCCTCCTACCCCCAACTAGGACTGCCTTATGTCTGTCCCATGCATTCTTGAATTACCCCACTGTTCTTGACTCCACAACCTCCTCAGGGAGGCTGTTCCATGCATCAACAACCCTCTCTGTGAAAAATACTTTTCACATTACCTCTGCACGTCCCCTCTATCTTCAAATTGTGCCCTTGTTCTTGCACATCTCTTTTTCTGAAAGATGCCACCCTCTTGGACTTTGTTAATTCCCTTGAGGTACTTAAAAGTTTCTATCATGTCCCCTCTCTCCCTCCTTTCCTCAAGGGTATACATATTAAGCTCCTTTAGTCTTTCTTCGTATGTCTTCTGGTGCAGACCCTGCACCATTTTGGTTGCCCTCCTCTGGACAGCCTCCACTCTGTCTATTTCTTGCAGAGATGGGGTCTCCAGAACTGCACACAGTATTCCAAATGGGGTCTCACCAACTGTCTGTACAGAGGGATAACAACTTGCTGTTTTCTACTATTGATGCCTCTCCCTATGCATCCCAGTATCCCCCCAGCCTTCCTTACTGCCTTCTCACATTGCTTGCCCACCTTTAGGTCATCTGATATAATTACCTCCAGGTCCCTTTCCATTTTTACTGTTGTCAGTATCTCACCCCTCATTGTGTACTCTTGCCCTGGGTTTTTGTTTCCCAGGTGCATTACCTTGCACTTCTTTGCATTGAATCTGAGCTGCCATACATTTGACCATTCCTCCAACCTTGCCAAGTCCCTTCTCATCCTTTTCACTCCATCTGGTGTATCAACCCTGTTGCAGATCTTTGTGTCATCTGCAAAGAGACATACTTCTCCTTCCAGTTCCTCTGCAATGTCACTTATAAAGAACATTAAAAAGGACCGGTCCCAGTACTGAACCCTGTGGTACCCTGCTAGTAAGCCTCCTTTCTTCACTGTGGACTCCATTTACTACTACCCTTTGCGTCCTGTTGTCTAGCCAATTTTTTATCCAGGCTACCACCTTGGGACCCACTCCAAGGCTGGCTAACTTGTGTATTAATCTTTTGTGTGGGACTGTATCAAATGCCTTGCTAAAATCTAGGTAAGCCATGTCCACAGCCCCTCCCTGGTCTACTACTTTGGTCACCCAGTCAAAGAAATCTATTAGATTTGTCTGACATGAATAACTTCTGTAGGAGAGGATTTATCACAAATATATATAGAAGGGGACCAAGGTGGCATCCTCACCTTACACCTTCTTGAATATCTACTTCCAACCCACATTGTTCTGCAGTTATGGGAGTTAAAAGAAGCATTATGAAATGGCATGTCAATTTAAAGCCATCTCATTGGATGCCAACAGTGTGTTAAAGTTTCTAACACACACAAGCAAGATCAGGCTATGCCAACTGGGCACTGTTTCCAGTGATGTGCCCACATAGAATGTTCAGAAAATAAACTTGGCCATCTTGTTTTATGCCACCACTCAGAAGGAATACTAAACAGTCAGAAGTGAGAAATACCTGTCTACTATGTCTGACGCCTTGCCCTCAGTCTTTGGAAGTTTGTCTTTTAAATCCATCTGCCCCCTCTTCATGGATGCAGCATATAATAAATGAAAAAAAAAGAACTGTGGCGATCTCTCTCTCCCAGCCTGCCCGCTCTCCATCGTAATCAACAGCCGACTGCCCAGCCACTCAAACTGCCTCCCCCTTAACCTCTCACTTGAACAATAAAACACTTTGTGCCACAAAATACCCTTTTCACTTCCTAGAGGCATCACATAAAAAAAAATTACTACCACGATCATGCACTCTCCCTACCCGCCTACTCCGTGCCTCTTCTGATCAACTGCTAACTTGCTAGCCGATCGCAACTTCCTTCCCATAGTGTCTATTTTCCGATTTCTGTACAACTAATTTATTTACTATATTCCTGTCAGGGTGTCACTCAATAAACAATACATTTTCACGCTGTAAACTGGGGGATGAACAGTTCCATGACATCAGGACCTAAACTATAGAAGCCTTTGGAGGACATGGTGAAAAAAAACAAACATGCAGAACACTTCGGTGGAGGAACTATTTTATTAAAAACTTACACAAAATACATATTTTGTCCTACTTAAAATTATGAATTTTACTTACCAATTGCAGTTGCACTACAGATAGCCATGTCATAAGCGCAATAAGCCACTCCAGGGTGTGTGTTACATAATTTAACACACGGCTAGGAGGCTGGACACACTTGGCCGGTGACCTCGTGCCTCACTACACCTCCTAGCCATGTGTTAAAGTGTCTAACACACAATCTGTCGTGTCTTATTGTTTACATAGACTATAACAATTTTAACCATGTAATAAACTGCTCTAGTATCCCATAGTGTCTTAAAACAGCAAACAGAAAGGAATGGCTGACCCAATCAAAGGCTTTACTTTGAACTAGGGAAAAAACTAAAACCCAATTCATTATGCATCTTGTAGTAAATGCAAATATCTCTGATAATGAATAACGCATGTTGAATTTTGCAATCTGGCAAACCACAAGATTGGGAGGGATGAGTAATATTGGCAGCAATAAACATATGTGTAGACTTTAGAATATGGGAGAGTATTTTAAAATTGGCATTCAGCAGAGTAATGAGCCTCCAGTTCATTAAAAGAGTTCTGTCTCCTGATTTATGTAAGAAAATGACTATACCTTTAATAAAGTTTTTGGAGACTTGTCCCTGGGAAAACAAATATGCATACACATTTTGTAAGTGCTTGGCAATAATTTATTTGAAAGTTTCATAAAACTCATAAGGGATACCATTCATTCCTGGAGTCACCCCTAGCTTAAGGGATCCTATGACTTAAAGTATTTCTTGTTTGGGTATGGGTGCTGTTAATTATTGAAAGTTGGTAGAGCAGGAAGATCTGGGAAATGACAACAGGAAAACCTAAAATGTCTTAGTTAGTAGGAGTAGTAGGGTCCCTACAAAACAAGAGATATTTATGGATCAAATCTTTTAATTTATCTGGGTTAGAGGTTAGTAGTCTTTGCTCATCCTGCAATTCCATAAAAGAATAATTATGTCTCCTAGTTTTACAGGCCTCATAAGGATCCCCTATTGAGGATTTCTGTGTACCATAGGAAAGTTCCACCCTCACTTTACTAGATCTATCATTCTGCCACTTAGCCATTTCTTCCTTAATCTGGGTAATTTGTCCAGAATTCTTGTTTCTGGTAGAAGGAACTTCAGACATTAATTGCTGAAGTTTGTGTCTTAATTTTGAATATCTAAAAAACGTATTCCTGACCTGTGTTTTCCCATAAGCTTGGAACCAGACACTGATATTTGCCTTTTTAGTAGCCCACCAGTCTTCAACATTTTCATAAAGGTCAAAGACAGAGAATCTGGCCATTAACAGCTTTTTCAATTTCTACAAGAACATATCTATTTTGTAAGACAGAGCAATTCAATTTTCATTGTAAAAGCTTTGTCGTCATATTTGGGTTATGATGGGTAAAGACCATTATCAAATTATGGTCAGAAAATTCTATGGGTAGCACTTCCATGTCTCTAATGTGTTTATTCTGGGATATGAAAAAATAATCTATATCTGTGGTCAATGCCCCACTCCTATAGGAATATTTGGGTCCCTTTTCGTGATAAGTGGCATGATTTTGTTAATCAACCATTTGTACACATCTATATAGAGTAACAGAGTCACAGTAAATATTTTTTCCTAAGGAGCGTCTAGTAGTTTGGTTTGAACTATAGTTAAAATCACCTCCTAGATATATTGTTCATGCAGTAGTTAAGTATGCTTGTATAGTTTCAAAAAGCTGCACCCTATCAGCCTTGGACTGAAGACAATACACATTTATAAATCTAACTGATTCATGGTTCCAAGTGCCATCAATAATTAATACCCGACCAGGAATCAGGTCAATTAATTTCTGGAGCCCAAATGAGGTCCCATAAAACAGAATTCTCACTCCATCCACTTTGTCAGGCCAAAGGATCAGTAGGAATGACCTTTATACCATTCAAAATTAAACAGCCTAAGCTGGGTCAATGAAAACATCCATGTCTCCTGCAAAAAAATAAAATCTAAGTGCAAATCTTGTAACAGTTGAAACACACCCTAGCAATTTGACCAAAGCTACAGATGTTCAGTGGTGCAAAGCATGTCATGTAACCTGTCAAAATGGCCAACATTTATTATCTTTTCTTTTTCCATTTCTTTTTGTTTCCATCATGTTTGGGGTCATCCCCCTGAATTCTCCATGAAAAAGAAGAGGAGTTGTCCAAACCACCCTCCCCATTTCATAATCACCCCAGTTGGTAGTAGACAAAGCAGAAAATGGATTGTCCTGTTCTATGTCTTGTGGCACTGAACCAGAGGTTTGTTTATTGATCCTGGAAGATCTTCTTCATGATCGTGGCTGAATCCAGGATTGTATAGGGGGTATTAGAATGCTCATCCATGGGTCTTCTCTGGCTTCCTCAGTATGGTATACTGGCTGTGGAGTGGTGTGTTGGGGTTGTGTCCTTTTAGTGTTCAGTTTTTGTTGATCTGTAGGCACAAAGGGTATGAAATGAGTTTAAGGAGTTCTGAAGGTCCTGGAGATGTTGGGGCTTCAGAAATATCTTCTTCCAGGAGTTCCGTATTAGCTTGGGCCTTTTTAATAAGTTCATCCATGTTTATAGGGTTCTGTTTGTTCTTTAAGGCCTAGTGGCATTCTTGGTAAATGTGCCCATATTTGTTGCTTAAGTTACACCTGGAAAAGATTACACACTTCACCACAGATAGTGCATCTAGGTTTATCGCAGATATTAGAGAGATGTGTTCTATCTCCACATTTATAACATGCTCTTGACTGTCTGGGATAAAAGCAAGCACCACGATCAAGTCCCAAAAGAAAGGTGTTTGGCAGGTGTACAATTCCATCCTCTGTGCTACAAAGTTTAACTTTAAATTTCCAGTTGCCAGTCCAGAATTGCTCGGCACCTAATATCGGTTCTAAGGTACTCAAAACTTTGCAATGCTGTTGAAGCCAGTGAATAATATCCCCTACAGGTACCCCCTCATTCCTGAACATGATAATATATTTAATGAGAGGCTTGGGCAAGAGGATTGCTAGAAAGGGTGACCAAAGGGGGGAGACTTTGACCTGATTATACCACAATCAGAATCTTTCCAGGATTTGGAGGATATGAAAGTTGATGTTGAAGTTGTCTTTCCCTGACACATGAATAAAGGCAAAAACATCTGCTGGGGTGAATCTTAGAGCATCTTTTAGAACAGATTTTCCCACATCGTGCCTATCTGGCCTGGTCTCTAGCCCCCCTTTCTATCAAGTCCAAACTGCATTGTGCTGTGGTGCAAAGTAAGCTTTGTTCTCAAATAATTCAGATAACAAAGGCATACAGTCTAAAGGGGATGGGGGTTGTCCTTGGTTTGAAAGATGAGAATCAGAAGTCACTGTCTGGTCCATTTGGGCCATGGAGTTAACAACAGCTAAACCTTATACTTCTGTTTCAGTCTGCAAAAGTGATTTAGAGTGAGAAACAAAAGCTTGGACAGGATCTCCTGCCATTTCCTGTGTTGTCATAGTAAACAGTTGCAAATCATTTGTACTCAGTGTCTTACTTTCCAAAACATCCAACACAGTAGAAGAAGGTTGTGCAGAATTTGAAACAGGTACCTGTGTAATCTGTGGGCACCATTCAGGAGCAGATGTAGTTGAAGGGTTGATATCGGGCATCCATTCAGGGTTTGGAACCCATTTGCCATTGTTCAACTGCATTCGTCCTGCCTCAATCAGTGCTAACTCTGGATACTGAGGTTGCACAGTGGATGCTGCAGATTGTATACTAAAGTCTGCTTTGATCACAGCCGATGCTGTCACTAGGGTGACCAGCAACTGACAAACAGCTGAGCCAGCACTGCCCTCATCCACAGAATCTTCACTCGAGAGATGCGGTGCATCTTACAAATACTATTTGGAGATCATAAGTACAGCTCATTTATTCTTTAAGTCCGCTTTGCATTTTTTGTAAATCTCCTCATCCTCTTGTCCAGCAAATCTTCCTCCTGGTCATCAGTGGAGAACTCGCTGTAAGATTCATCCTCTGCAGTTTGAATTTTACTCGTCATATCTGGAATCATATTATCCTTTTCAGAATGAGAAATATCTATAAAGCTATCCTCCTTTGCTGCTCCCCAGCCAATTGCAAGCTGACACATCCTGCAGCCTCATGCTCCAATATCACTATGGACAGCAGCTCCCCCTACCCAGAGAGTAGGGGAATTTTTTATTTGTGAAGAAACAAATTTAAGTTTCACAACATATCAACAATGTTTTTCATGAATAATACAGAAAATAAACATGTGAAGCACATTATAATCACAACAACAGCTAAATTATAAATAAACGTTCATAAACCAACCAAAATGCTTACATAAACCCCTTGCATGCATTGAATTTGCAGTATGTTCTGCTTCATAAACTTTTTTGTAAATTCTGTATAACTTGAAATAAAACCTGAGTTGTTCCATATTCTTGCTGTTGAAGCAAAAGTGCACACCTTGCCTGCCACAAATAATAGTTGCAAAATGAAAAGAATAACCATAGTGTGCTAGGATGATATTTATTCAAGGAAAAGGGGAATAAACCTAATACCAGTATTTCATGCATAATATTTGAAATCTTCTCACCCCAGGATTTAAGTACTAGGCTCCAAAATTGTTGAGAAAAGGGACATAGTAAATCAAGTATTCCTGTGTTTCTAACACCCCTGGACATGTGGACCTGGGACACATTTGTTCTGCTAGGACCTTGGGTTTGTGAGTGCTTCTTACTCGCAATCTGTCTGGCATGACAACCATACCATAGCCCACACTTTTTTGGGAATTCTTTTATCTGTTAACTGGGTGAAAATAGTGGGGAATTGCTTATCATATTGTGCCAAACCCTGAGGTATCTCATAAATTTTTTAGTTTAGAATAAATGCATAGAAGGATTTTCATTAATTACCCAACAAATTCTGGGGGATAATCCGCCATAGTTTTAATTTGGCACCTGCTGATGCTAAATAAGAGGGAATTTGAAGCTGTTTTAAATTGCATGGGAGAATAGATGGGGTAGCCAACTATGCGTGAGTAAAATTATGCAGTAAATATTGTATTTAGTTATACCCACTCGGGATGGGATTTGTCAGTAGGGGTAGAACATTTTGGAAAATGGCTATAAAAAATAGCACTGGATGAACCATACACAGTCTGCCTAAACTATTGTCTTGGTAGGGGTGCATTCTTTTTATGGGGTTAAGACTACTATCCCAAAAACCATGAAAGAAGAGATTCACTACATTGGTTTCCATCATAAAAGTAGAGGAAAACCATGAGCAGTATTGAGAAAATTGGGATTATCAGTGTGTACAGTAAGGAGGCTCTTCTTTTTTGAGATAGTTTTATTTTTCTATGAGAATACTGCTTGTTCTGCCTTGTGCACTGCTTGGGACCAATTCAAGGAGGCATCATTTGAACTCCCGAAGTGCAGTCTCAGAATTTTCAGGGGATGTGATGATGTTTTTATATTTACAAAGGACTCTGGGACCCCTGTATCCAGTTATGCTGGAAGAACTAAGGCCTGACACTTGTCTTGGTTCAGTTTTGAACCTGATATATTTTCAAATTCTGAAATCACCTGAGAAACAAATTCTGCTTTTATTTCTGGGAAAGTGCAAATGCAGAGGTCATCTGAATAGGCACTTACTTTGGGGGCAGGGGTTTTGTCTGGGAGAACTATATGTGGGATACCAGAGTCTTTTGAGATTTTCCTAAGCAGGGGATCTATCTGGAAGACATGTAGTAAGGGGCTGAGTGGACAACTTTGCCACACTCTTTTTTTCCCAGAAAAATAAGTTCCCGAGGAACCATTAATGTATGGGATGATTGTTGTAGAAGCATATAACAATGAAATCCATCTTATAAATTTGTCTGGAACCTGATAAGCATGTAATACCTGAAATAAGTAGTTATGATCCACTCCGATCAAAAGCCTTTTCTTGGTCTAAGGCCAGGATCAGGCATTTGGAACTAGATTCATGTATATGGGATGTAATGTCCCTCAATAAAAGTACGTTTTTAAATATGGGCCTTTTTGGGACAGCACATGACTGCACGGTGCTAATCACAGTGTCTGCTACTACTGAGAGGCAAACCATCACTATTGATGCTATAATTTTATAATCTACATTTAGGAGGCTTATAGGTCTCCAGTTCTTTAAATCCTTCCTGTCTCCCTTTTTATATAATAATAGCACTAATGCTTGAGACATTACACCAGGAAAATGCTCTTGGGAGAGTATGTAAGAAAAAACATTAGCCCCAAATTGGACAAAAGTAATTTGAAAATTGGGCATATAATTCTACTATTAAACTGTCCAATCTTGGTGTGGAGTTCTTACACAGCTTGCTTCAAGCTGCTGAGATCTCTTCTGGAGTTACGAGGGAGGTTATTATAGAGAGAGTCCCAGGGTCAGTGGGAGGAATATTTAAATCCTTCAAATAATTTGGATCCCAGATGGCAGTAGATGGGTTACCAAAGATTTCTTGTAAATATGTTTGAGCAATAGTCTGAATTCGATCTGGTTCTGAGTGGTAAACCTGCTTACAAGGGTCCAAGAGTTGATCTACTGTTGTAAGTAGTACCCTTTTCTAGCAACTCATAAATATCTAAAGAAGGCTTGGACCACTGGGTTCCAAACTGAGCTTCTAGTTTTAAAGTATCCACCCTGTTATACTGGATACTAAACATTTCAGCCTTGATTTCCTTTATTTCTTTGCCTAGATCAAGCTTGTATTCATGTGCCCTTGATATTATATTAGCTAATTTATCTCTTAATTTTACATAATGTAAATAAGAGGAGCTTCAATTTCTTGCTGCTTGTTTCATAAAAAAATATTTTATCTCTGCCTAAGAGTCTATGCACCCTTCTGTAAGAGATTCAAATGCCTCAAGAACAGAAAATCTAGTCAATAGTAGATCAGATTAACTTTTCTTCTAGACCTTGTTGTGATAAGAGAGAATTATTTAACTTCCATCTGGAACCCTGTTTTGATGGGGAAGAATCCACTGGCTGTATGACGCATGTTAAATAGACTGCTAAGTGATCTGAGGATCCACATAGAATAACCTGAGCGTGTAAAGTCTACATGTGTCTTGAAATAAAGAGGTAATCTATCCTAGTTGCAAGTGGACCCTTTTAAAATGTTTTTGCACATGTATGGTGTACAGCAGTATATCTGTCCACTAACCCTGCAGTTGCAATAATGGACTTTAAATAATTTGTGTCCCCAAAACATTTTGTGGTACATCCACCTCTATCTACCAGGGACAGTGGACAATTAAAATATTCAGCCAAAATGATATGCCTCCTAGCACGCAAGCATGGTTGGATTAACTGAAAAGGTTTAGAACATGTTGCTATGCTCTGGGGGGGCATATACATTCACCAATCTAAAGGATTCATTCCCAATACAAATGTCTAATACCAGGACTCTTCCTGGGCAGACGTCCACTATTCTTTGAACAGAATAATTAAACCCCCTTAATAATATGCCCACCCCATCACAAATGTCAGTACCCTGAGACCAATACAAAGGGCCTGACATCCATAATTTTTTTTGCATGTGTGACCTCATGTGTTGTTTTAATCCTGGTATCTTGAATAAAAAGAATATCATAGGGCAGATCCATTAGAATTTGAAGGGTAGTCAAATGCTTCTTGTATGGTTTAATACTAAAAACACTCAGTGTTAGTGGAGAAAGCTGCTGACTACCCCTCATAAGCACCAAGAATGTGTGGAACATCAGGGTACTTTCTGACTTAATTTGTCATTTTCCTTTTTGACTGGTCCAGACTGTGAGTCTGAAGATATATCTAACTTAGAGGACACTAAAGATGAGTCAGAATCTTTTTCTTCATCCTCAGTATCTCCCCACTGTCTTCTCTTAGCTAAGGTTTGATACCTATTTCTGGTCACCACATAGTGTTTTTTTTTTTAGGCGGAGTTGATCTGCTTTCTTTCACCTTTTTCTTTTTTTGAATCCACAGTTGTAAACTGCATCTGGGCAGGAGGAGGTGGGGGCATAATTGTGACACTACTTCCAGCCTCAGAAGGACTATTGTGGGGAGAGGTCTTGAGCTGCAGAACTAACTGAGGGGTCATCTTCCATATCCATCTGAAGATTTCCTTCCTCTGAAGGGAGAGGAGTAGGTACACCCTCATTAGATGGAGCTGCCACCAAATCTGACTGTCTCTTCTGGGTTTGCACTTGGCATTTCTCTAGTAGCTGCACTGGATCCTGTTGGTCCTTATCCAGCCTGTTTTTTCAGCCCAAGGGAAGGACCTATAGGAGTGGCCAACTTCATTGCATAAATTGCACTTTAGTGGATTTGGGCAACACAAACTGACATGGCCGTATTCTAAACAAAGGTTGCACTTTGATTTGTCATACACAGAACTTAGGTGTGTGAGTGCCCCACATTTATGACATGTTTTGGATTGCCTAGGGTAAAAGCATAGACCTCTGCCTATGTAAAAACTGCCTGGAAGGTATACAATTCCAGAGTCTAAATGTTTAAGTTGTACTTTTACTTTCCAATTTCCTGTCCCTACTAGATCTTCATCTAGGATAGGGGCGGGTGCTTCCAAAATTGTTCACCTCTGTTTCAACCAATACTGAATGTCAGCAATGTTCAACCCCTCAATTCTAAATAGGAGGCTGATTGTTTTAATAGTGAGCTTGGTCAATGGGATAGGAAAAGATGGCTGCCATGGGGGAGTATTTTGAACCTGAGGGTATTTTGCCCAGAATTTTTCTAGAGAAAAACTGTATTTAAAACTGACATCATATGTAAGTTCACCTTTAACATGTATTACTGCAAATAATTCAGAAGGATTTATATCCATTAAGTCCCTTAACATTTTATGTAATACAGTCCTTCTATCAAGTGCTGTTGCAAGGTCCCAATTAAACTTCAGGCAGATAACATTCCTTTGCTTACAATAGTTTTACTAAGACTTGTTTATGCATTTTAAGGACAATTCTTAACAGATCTTCCTGTAACATTAAAGTTGGTTCCTGTTCAAAAGGCGTAGGATCCATATCTGTCATTCTGGCTTCCTGATGCACAGCTTGATGTGGAATATCAGAATTAATTTTAAACTCCATTGGTTCATGAATTCTTTCCAAAACATCCTCATTACTTGTAGCAATCTGTTGTGCATCCATTATTAGTTTTTTTGTACTTCCCTCTGCAGAATCAGCAATCACCCTGAACCTCACCCCAGCCGTTCCTCCTCCTGCTATCCAGCAGTCCACCATGTTGGAATGGCAGACAAGGTTTCCCCTACAGATGAGTAGGGGAATTTTGTGTTGAAGACGGGAGTAAGAATTCAGAATCATAGCAATACATCACAATCCTAACAGTCATAGACTACCATGAAACAAAATAAGAGACCAATGAATCTAACAAAAGTGCATCACTAATAATAAAACAATAAATGAAGTTCATCCACATCAAAACAAACTTATGTCAAAACAGAAAGTAACAGTTTCTCCATAATTGTCCTATGCATCTCTTTGAACAGCAACTTGAATCCTTGGCATAAACTTTCTGTATCTCTTCTTGAACAGTATTTAATAAACTATCATAAGGTACAAAATGCTGCTGCAGGACCCATTTTCATCTCACTTGCCATAGGTAATATTTCAAAATGGCAAACAATACCTGTAAAGTATCTTTCAAAAATTGCTGCCAAACTGGGGTCCAAACCACATAAATCAATTCTTGATAGGTAATCAATCGAAACTGCTGAACCCCCCATGACTGCAACAAAATCCCAAAATTGCTTAGCATAATCACATTCCAGAAATAAATGTTCCTGTGTTTCTAAGATCTGATGACAAGACTGTCTTAAACAATACCTCTCCTGTATGGCTTTATGCTTATTGTTACCTTTGACATTTAGTTTCCCATGAGTAGTTAACCAAAGGACATCCCAAACAAAAACAGGAATTCTGTTATTCAGCACCTGCTGAAACATATCTAACATATCATGAGGACCACAATATGGCATCAGAAATACAAAGAAGTAAGCAACAGTACCCTAACAAAGAAGATATTTTTCAAGGGGGTTTCTTAGAAGAAGATTTTGTAGTTCTAGCATGTTTAAGCTTCCCAGATTTTTTTCTGGAGCAGCGGGAGGGTGTGCTTTGTCCTGTAGAGGCTCCTCTAATTCTGAACCGAGGTTCAGTAAAGAGGAGACCACTGAAGAACCATCCCAAGAGCCTCCCCCCCATAAGTAAAGGAGCAAACCTGTTTTTAATTGGAGTTTCAGATGTTTTAGGCATTTTTCCAGCAGGTTGGATCCAGTTTTGTCGAAGTCTGAAAGACCTGACCTGGACCTTAGGAGGTTGACAAGATAATTCTGGAGTGTGCTCTGGATGGGACAAATCCACCTCAACAACAGGAGTCTCTACTGAAACCTGGGCATCTGTCACCTGCTGAGGAACTACTGAAACAGGGTCTGTAATAGGTAATTCTGGTTGTGATGTAGCTGGCAACTGTACCATTGCAGGATCTTCAGGTGCAGGAACAGCAAGTTCTGGCCTATCAGAAGGTGTATCCTGAGGCCTAGAGGCCACACACTGAGCATTAGCATGTTATGCCAGAGCAATTATGACCCTTTGCTCATCCCAGTCACCTTGCTTTCCCTGATTATGCGCTGCTAAAGGACAGCAGTGATATGTATGACCTTTTTCCTCACACAAATTACAAACCTGGTCACTTCTACACAATCCTGCACTGTGGCCTAGCTCATTACAGTTAGTGCACTTTAATCTATCACACATACTGCTCAGATGCCTTGTGGCCCCACACCAGTAATATGCTTTAGGCTGATCAGTGTAAATCAAGACCCCTCTATCTTTACCAAAAAAAAAAAAACTGTCAGATAAATGAATCAGCCCAGTATCAGATGTGTTCAAAATCACCTGAATTCTCCATTTCCCAGTCCATATATGGTCATCATCAAAGATGGGTTCTATATTTCCCTTAACCATGCACTTTTGTTCAGCCTTATGACATTTAGCTGGGAAAACTGGGGCTCTAAATAAGGAAGCAAAAGATTTTACAGTTTCAGAGTGTCCATCCACAATCTTGTCCAGTTGGTTCCCAGAGGGTAGGGCAATAGGAACATCAGAACGGTCAGACCCACTCGGTCAAGTCTCCAAAGTGTGCAGTAAGGGCAGAACCGGGTTCTATGTTAGCTTCAAACCCTCTGAATGCAGGGGAGAAGTAATATCCATTCAGAGCCCCAATCCTTCTGTCTATTAATATCTGTCAACAAACAGTTCTGAGTTTCAGAGGTAGTTTTACTGAATGTAGGAATGGAACTTTTTGAAGGTCCAGAAACCCAGGAGCCAGATTTAGATTGTTCCCAACCAGCCACAATCAGAGTCTGATCCACTGACCACTGTGTTGTGTCTGTAGGCGAGTCCTGAGATTCTACTGGCACCTCAGTCATGGAGCCTCATCTTAGGCCAGGTAACGTAGCACCTGAAACTGCCATTCCCAGAGAGGATCCCTCTGTGTTTTTAAACAGATTCTCCACAAATACAAACAAGGAGGACTGCCCCATACCTGGAGAAAAGGAGAACAGGCGCTGGGAAAAATTCTGATCCACTTGTTTGATGCTCTCTGTTGCAACTGCAGCAGACCACAGAGGCCCTGACCAAGAAGCTGTCATGTCAGCATCTGGACAAAGAGCTATCTCCTCTGGAGTTTTAGTCTGTGCAGTGAGATGCACTACTGTGCTGCCACAATCACAGCCTTTAATTCACACTGTCTCACCTTCAAACAAGCTTCTTTCTCCAAGAGTTGCAACCGTAAGGCAACCAACGCTGCCTTATCATTCTTCTGTGCAGAAGATACCACACTTTCACTCAGTTTTGGAAGATTATCATCTCATTCTTGTAGCAAACTGGAGGACTTACGTAAACTTTCGTCTTGTACTAACTCAGTTTCCACACTTGGTGCATCAAAAAAGACTTCAGAATCCATCAATTCAGTCCACATAGGAGAAGCCTGCTCTGCCACTTCAGGTACCTCCATCCTCTCTGCTTGCACAGCAGAAGTGGCCATCACACAGGCCAGCAGTTCCCCTATAGGAGAGTTGGGGAATTTCCCCGGTGTCCTGGCCAAATTTTCCCCTTTCACTAAATATACCATTAACAGCTTAATTTGGTTCAGTATCAGCTGCCATCCATCTATATCCCTCTCCCAGAGGATGAGGCTGAAAATAAGCAGCATTGTCTATTCCTTCTTTCCCAGTCAACAAAATCTAACTAAACTAAACTAAGATTTAATTTCTGAGACTTCTTTAAATCAATAAACAGTTAAAATGTATAATATTTCACAGGTAGGAACAAAATGCAGTCCTTTTTCCAGAACAGAAATTTCTGAATCTGTTTAAATGTATGAGGGTAGGCCGATGACACGTATTTTTGTTTTGTTCTGGGATTTGTTTTTGTTTACACCCCTTCCCCTTCATGTCGGTCTCCACTTTCTGCCTCTTATATATTAATTTATGGGGAAACAAAACTTAACCCTTTGTCTACTCCTACATGGTATCTCTGACCCATATGCTTGGCTTTCTCTAAAAAGCTCCTCTTTGGAATCAGTTTCTGATTCACATGTGGAATGGTAGTAACTGAGCTTTTAATTTTTTGGTATGGACTGTGGTCCTCTTCTGCTGGTACTTCAACATCTACAGTATGCAGCACTGTTTCCAGATGAACCCCTGACCTTGCAGGTAGTTCCAATGATCTCTTCTGAAGTGTTTAAGCTTCTAGGTTTAGGCTTTCTTGCTTTACTTTGAAATATATAGTTATAGTTCAGATCCCAATTATTTTAAATCAGAGCATTCTTTGAGTGCTGCAATTGTAGCTTCTTCCTCAGCCAGCTCAATCTTCAGTTTTTTTTTTTTGCTGTGTCTGGTAATCCATTATAGTGCAGTCCACAAAGAAAAAATTGGCATGGCTTCAACATGTCAATGTCTGTTATGACTTTTATATTGTTTTTACCATCATGTAATGCAATTTTACATACTCACCATCAGCAGGCTCAACTGGGCACCATCTTTTTGCCTTGATCAATCTTCTTTGGGTTGTTTGGTGCTGCAAGAGGACACAATATGTTGTGAAGATGAAACAGGGCTTGCAATTCTTAGGTAACAATCAATTAAAGTAGCAGCATGTGTGCTTTTATCCATGGTGACTGGTGTGATCCCATCTGTTTTCAGGCTCAAACTAGGTGTTTTTATCTGGCAACAGATCCTACACTGATATGAAATTAACTGGCAATGTTGTGATGCATAATTCACCAGGTAAAATTAAAATAATTAACAAATTAACTTTGTGGGACATTAAAGAGCAGCTGACACCTTCAGGACAAATTTAACAAAACATAATATTTAGACACAGTTCTGCTTTTTTTCACTTGTTTAACCAGGAGTAGCACACTAAGCTGAAAGCTTTTTTACAGGCATGATCTGGGAGCACACGGAAGTTAAGTGAGTTGATCACAGTCACACAGTATGCAAGTGGGGGCTGTGGGATTCAAGCCTTGTTTGTCACATTAGTTCTATATTCCTCCTCTACATTATTTACTACTGAGTCATTTGCATTAAAACACAATCTTTGTTCCTGAAGAGTTCATCTATTCATGTTGCTTTCTCCCTACCTGTGATCATAATGTACTGCTTGTGACATCACAGTTACTCTCATGCAAACAGATTGTGATGTCACAACAGCGGATAATGACTTGAAGTAAGGAGTAAACTATAGAGGCAGATGAACTGTAAGGGAACTAAAGGATAAAGAACATGTAGTCATGCAAATTTACTTAGTAATAAATAATTGGGATGAGAATATATAGAATATATATATGTGGAAGGCAAGTTGAATTGTATCTAATTATTATGTCTTCAAAGTTTTCTTTGAGGCATCAGTGGCTCTTTAAGGAATGGCTCATGAACATCAATCAAAGTTTACCCTATATTCTTCAACTCAATCATAAACTGTTCATCATCAAAAGTTCTCAAAGTTGCCGACCTTTGAAAGACTATAAACATAGACAATAATCAATTTGCATAACTCATTTGCATGTTGGGATATTTCAGTTGCTACTTAAAGTGACAAAAATAATCACAGAATCAAAACTCTTACAGTTTTAATTTTTGAGTGGGGAATATATTTTACAGGGCTGTTAACTAATTGAGAACACAAATGGATTAACATTTAAACTCACTACATTCTAAGAGTTGCAGATTTTGATTATACAAATAGCTATTTGGCCTTTTTATTATTAAGAGTAGGTGAACAGTGTTTCCATTTAAAGATACAACAGAAAAAAAGTATAATGTAGGTTACTAATTCTAGAATGTATGGTAAACAAGTCATCAGTTAGAAAGTGTTGAGTTTGCTACAAAAATCAATTGCCATGGGTAATTCCTTATATTGAATGAAAAACACCTGAGGCTTGCATGGGCCTGCTTTTATTTTGTATATGAGGCAAACATTAGGGTCCTTCAAGTAAAGCAGAGTTGTCTTTTGAATGATCCATTTTCTTAAATAGCAGGGTATTTCTGATCACCAAAAATCATTGAGGAATGGTCTCCATGAATGTTTGCTAGAGGTGTGTCTTGAGCGTTCATGGACTGGTATGAACCTCTGTGTTTAAGATTACTGTAGTTTGTTTGAAATGTGTTAACCAGGTATGACCCAAGAGCATTAGGTGCCTATTCTCAAGGGAGTCTTAGAAACATAAAGCAAGGCAACAGCACAGAATAAATATGCAATACATCCGAGAATACAGTAAATATGCAATACTGTAGATCACAGTACTTAGTAATTAATTAATGTTACTCTTGCTCATTGACAATACAATAAATCAGATTGAATAGTAATCATAATCAAGTAACATTACAATTGCTCATTGACAAATCCAAACAGAATTTTTAACACAAATGTAAACATTCTGTGAACTGATAAAGTACAGTGAGGCAGGTAAAATATTCAAAGAAGTAATAGTTTTTAAATAAAAGAACATTTGCCCAGGGAGGAATGGAAGAATGGAGAGCTTATGAAATGAGTGGGAGCAGATCTAGTACTCTGAGAACTAGCAATGGGACTAGCATCAGCTGACAAGGAAAATATTTATTTATTTAGTTAGTTAGTTTTTGATTACTGGGTAAGTGCTCTAGACAAAGAAATTGCCAAGTTTCAGTCACAACCCAAGAGAGTTACAGACATGAGTAAAAGCAAATTACATCACAGTGGTTACTATTACATAATACAGACCTGGGTCAAACACATTACAGTATAGACAGGCATGGTGATACCTACTGTACAGGAGAAATTAATCTTTACACTAGGCTATCCATAGATAAAGGGGAATACACAATACAGTTTCAAGGAGATAGATCATACGGCGTAAGTAAATGGATAAACTATTTGAAACAGTCTTGTGTTGGGTGACCTCACAGCCTGTCCTTGCCTGCTATTTAAAAGCAGGTAAGAGTGATGACTTCCTGAATATGTGCCGAAGGGACATGTAAATGATGCCTAACTAGGTGTCCTCCTAAGGGGTTAGGTTGCAAGTGCATCTGTCAGAGGCCAGGAGGTAGGCAGGGAGCTCATTTTTATAGATCAGGTATGTAGTGGACTGCCTCACAGTTGAAGACAGGGAGTTCCAAAGCTTTGGGGCAGACACTACAAATGCCTGCTCACCCATCCTAGTGGCACATTTGCATGTATTTAGGAGTGACTTTTGATAGATTTCAGTGGGTAAGTCTGATGGGCCAGGTTCATCAAGCATTCAAGGGGCATTGGTGTTCCAGTTCTGATGATACTATCAATTGTGCATCTTGTGGTATAGGCTCAGTAAGAGGTGGGAGAGAGCCAGCCCACACTGGAGTAAAGTACACAATGGTGAGTGCACCTAGGTACTGATAGTGTGAAGTGACAGATACTATTATAACAGGTGTCCCACTTCTGCAATTGTCCCTTGTTTGTGTCTTTATAGGAAGTGATTCCATAAGTCAGGCTTGGTTGCAGTACCCCCTGCACATTTGCTAATTTTGCCTTAGAGTTTAAGGATGCTCTGACTTTGTAGGCCAACCCCAGCTTGATATTGCCTGCCTTACTAGTGTTAGTGACTTGAAGGCTGAAATCCAAAGAAGGGAAACGGGTTATACCAAGGTATCTGTAAGAGTCTACTTAATCCAGAAGTGAGCCATCCCAGCCATGTATGGCCAGTGTTGCAGAGCTGGCTTTGACCCTTGGTTCTGATCCAAACAGTATTCCCACTATTTTTTTTTTATATTCAGAAGATGTTTGTTTTGAACTAGCCACTCATGTAGACAGGCAAAGTTCAACTCAAGTGTGGTATTAATGGCGGTGATGTCCTTGGTGCCAGTGTACAACACCATATCATCCACTTATAAGATGGTAGAGATAGTGCTTGACATTTGAGGCAGCCTATTCACAAACAGTGAGAAAAGTAGTGGCCCGAGAACTGAGCCTTGTGGTACACCGATGCTGGTAGGTGAGAAATCTGATTTGCAATTGTCAATCTGAACAAATTCCATCTGCCTAGATAGGTAACTGCTGGACCATGTTGAGGACCCTTGGAAGAATCCAAGTGTTGCCAGTGTATCTAGTAGCAATGTGTGATTCAACAGATTGAACACTTTAGTTAAATCCATGAAAATCGCTCCAGAGTATAGCCCTTTATCCATCAATAGCTTGATTTCATTAGTGAGTCTGATAAGCACCATGGCTGTACTGTGCCTCTTCCTGAAGTCATGGGCAAGGGTGAGAATGTCATTTTGTTGTACATAGTCCATGACCTGGTCAACTACTAGTTTTCAAGAATTTTGTTTAGTGCTAATAATATTGCAATTGGGTGATAGTTGTTCATGTCTTTTGTGTCCCCTTTCTTATGGATGGGGACTACTCACATTATCTTCCAGAGAGACAGTACTTCCCATGAACTGATGGAATGATTGTAGATCCTGGCAATGGGTGCCACTATAACAGGGGATGCTAGATTAAGGAATCTTGGTAGTAGGCCATCTGATCCCACTGATCCATGCTCATGTAGTTTCCTCAAAAGTCTCAGAACCTCAAGCGTGGTGACCTGCTTAAAACTAAGTGAAGTGGAGGTCTGGGCTGGGGACACAGTTGCAGAGACAGAAGGTTGATTGGTTAGTCTCTCATAGTCCAAGAGGTCAGAGAAGTGGATGTTTTGCACATTCGCAATGGTATAGGCAAAGTGGGCAAGCATTAAGGATACAATACTTGAAGCAACATCCCATTGTGTTAGACAGAAAAGGAAGTGCAAAAGAAGAAGGAAACCACTTTGGTTCTCAAATACAGTAGCAGAAAAGGTCAGAGCCAAAAGGCTGGCCTTCAGAAAATATAAGGGAACACAGCGGGATGAAGATAGGGAGGCATACCAAACTGCCCTAAGGGAAGCAGGTAAGGCAGTAAGGCAGGCAAAGTCCCAAACTGAGGAAACACTAGCACGAACAGTAAAAGAAGGTGACAAGACTTTCTATAGATACATTAGTGAAAGGATAAAGTCCAGAGGGGGTATTGCTAAGCTTAATGGAGAAAGGGAGCATGTGAGGAGGAGGACCCTGTAAAGGCATCTATCCTAAATAGATACTTTTGCTCAGTATTTACTGAAGAGAAGGTAGGGCAGGCCCACAGCTCAGCATCATGGACACAGGGGAGGGAGGTGAGCACTACTCCCTTCACAAAAGAAAGGATCCTACAAGAGCTTGCTAAGCTCAGGGTGGATAAGGCAATGGGACCTGATGGCATACATCCCAGGGTACTTAAGGAGCTAAAGGAGGAACTAGCAGAGCCAGTTAGCAGAATTGTTTAGTGAGTCTCTGAGCACAGGAGAGGTCCCAGAAGACTGGAGAAGGGCTCATGTGATCCCCTCCACAAGAGTGGTAGCAGGGAGGAGGCGGGAACTACAGACCGGTCAGTCTTACCTCAGTAGTGGGCAAGATTATGGAGGCACTCTTAAGGAAAGGATAGTGCAACACCTGGAATCCATAGGGGCACAGGATCCAAGACAGCATGGGTTTACAAAAGGAAGGTCCTGTCAAACTAATCTCATAGATTTCTTTGACTGGGTAACCAGAGTGGTGGACCAAGGGGGAGCAGTTGATGTCGCCTACCTTGACTTCAGCAAAGCTTTTGACACTGTTCCACATAGAAGATTGATAAATAAGCTAGGTAGGCTCGGGTGGGTCAGAAGTTGGTCAACTGGGTGGCAAACTGGTTGACTGGCAGAAAACAGAGAGTGGTGGTTAAATGGTATACAGTCAGAAGAGATGCAAGTCACAAGTGGGGTACCTCAGGGATCAGTCCTGGGGCCAGTCCTATTCAACATCTTCATTAGTGACCTCGCAGATGGACTAGAGGGTAAGGCTTGTCTGTTTGCAGATGACACCAAGATCTGCAACAGAGTAGATGATCCAGATGGGGTGGGCAGAATGAGAAGAGATCTGGATAAACTAGCAGAATGGTCAGAAGAGTGGCAACTGGGATTTAATGCAAAAGAAGTGCAAAATCATGCACATAGGGAAGAGAAACCCTGAAGCCACTTATAGGCTGGGAGGGAGTTGCTAGCAGTCACAAAGGAAGAAAGAGACTTGGGCATCATCATCACTGATGACCTAAATCATCAAAGCAGACCTCTAAAGCAGTAGGTGAGCTAGGGGTGTTAGGGTGTATTAGTAGAATTGTATCTGAGTCGGTAAGAGGAGGACTAATCCCTCTGTACAAGACATTGGTTAGGCCCCATCTGGAGTACTGCGCGCAGTATTGGAGGCCACACCTTCACAAGGACATTAACCAAATTGAGGCAGTCCAGAGAAGGGCAACCAAAATGGTGCAGGGACTGCATCAGAAGACATATGAGGACAGATTAACGGAGCTCAATATGTATACCCTTGAGCAAAGGAGGGAGAGAGGTGATATGATCGAGACATTTAAACACCTTAAGGGCATAAACAAGGTGAAAGAGTCTAACATGTTTAAATATAAGAAAAATAGCAGGACAAGAGGACACAGCATGAGATTAGAGGAGGCAGATTAAGGGGAATGTGAGGAAATTCTTTTCACAGAAAGGGTGGTAGATGCATGGAATGGCTTACCACAAGAAGTGGTGGCTATGAATACAGTGCAGGGCTTCAAACAGGCATGGGATAGGCATAAGGGAGCAATACAAATGACTATGAATAGATAGGTCACTGACAGAGCAAAGGCCGATGGCACATTTATAAGGTAGAAAAAGAAATGGGCAGACTGGATGGGCCTTGCGGTCCTTATCTGCCGTCAACTTCTATGTTTCTATGTTTCTATGTATAGGTGTTACTGCAGTTGGGATCATTAACAGTCATATCAGTGATAGTCAAGCATCCACCTTGTCCCAAGAAAATTTTAACATGGTTCTAGAAACCACATGTGTTGTTGGCCAATTTCTGTAGTAGCTTAAGAGAGTAAACCCTTTTGGCTAACCAAATTTCTCACTTGCATGTGTTCCTCTGCCTAGAATATTCATCCCAGTCAGCTTGTTGGCTGCTTTTCTTTGCAGCAACCCAGGTCTTTCCCTACTTCTCATGCCCATCAGGATCTCACTATTCACTCATCTTGTTGCAGTTGCTCAGAGCCTCCATCTTTTCAACAGAAAGTGCTTATTTTGAGATTCCTGTAGGGTGGTTAGGAGGTAGGATAGAGTAATGCTGACATCATCCACCTAGTAAATTGGGGATCAGTCAGCATGGCAGAGATCTGTATTTAGCTTGCAGATGTTAATTTTGGAAAAGTCCTGAAAGTGTATTTCTTTGGAGGGAGGCTTTGGAATGTGTGCCTCCATTTGCACTAAACCAGGGTATAGTCACTGATAGCATCAGGTAGATTGCCCAAGCCTTGAATATGGTCTGCTCTGTTTGTGGCAATCCAGTCCAGGAGGGAGTTGTGGCTTCCCCTTATGAGGTCCTCATAGGACATTTTATTAGCTGAGCCAGGTGCAACTTGCCAATCATGGCATCATACAATCCCGAGTATTTCCCAATCCAGTCCAGGTTGAAATCTCCCATGAGGAGGAGTTCTCCTTTTACCTTTGTGATGCCAGGTGATCCATAAGGTTAGTTAAACCAGTGATGTTGCTTTTGGATGGGTTGTAGACACATAACAAATTGATTTTTTTGGTGTTACTAAGAGCAGAACCACATGAAGGACCTCCAAAGAACCAGTTATGTCCATAGGCTCGGTAGTTATTGTTCAGTGATCCTTGGCATATAGAATGACCCCTTCCCCCCTTGGAAAAGTAGCAATCCCTACAAAGAAGTTTATAGCCATTAATTATGCATATGGTGTCTGGAATTTTTTTTTTTTTAGTTGTTTACCAGGAGTAGCACACTAAGTTGAAATCTTTTTTTATAGGAGTGACCTGGGAGCACAGGAAAGTTAAGTGACTTGCTCAGTGTCACACAGTATGCAAGTGGAAGCTGTGGGATTCAAACTCAGGTCTGGTCTGCTGGATGTCACCAGATTAGCAGCTGAGAGCCTTAAATGACTGTGCTATACTGCCTCCCTAATTATTCAGCTTCAACCACGTCTCTGTTACCCCAAGTATGTCATGGGAATATTCTGTCACCCATGCTTCCAGTTCCACAAAATTATCTGTAAGACTCCTGATGTTCCTATGTGCCATCTTCATCTCCTTGGTCATGTTCCACTTAGGAGTGATGGATGGGTTTGTACCCAGATTCGGTCCAGGGTTACTTTCAACATTGCCTGACCTTGCAAGTCTAAGTAAGTGTGGCCATAACTCAAGCATATGCTTTAGCCAGTGCCTGTGCCTCTTAGTTCCATAGAAAGATTGGAAGCATAGGTGGTACCCTAGCCTTGCAGTCCATAAAAACTTCCAATACCAAAGTCCAGGAGTGATTTGCTCAGAGCTAAGCAGGAGGTTGGAGTATTTGAAAGATGTTCAATCACAGAGCCTATCCTCCCATCTAGGTTCCTACAGTGAAATGTTTGCCACAAGGACTTGCACCAATAGCATGCCCACCCCTGCAGAAAAGCCCCTAAAATATAGACATTCATTTTCTGGTGGTGATGTTTTAAAGAAATTCCTGAAGGTGATGATCTATGGCCTGGACATATGCAGGATGTGGAAACCTGTTGTCTGTATCTTTCCTTTGTTTTTCAAAGTGGTTGCTGAATAGCTCTCAGGGAAAAGTATTGATTCTTTAGGAGCAGGTCAGATGAAAATGTGGATTCATTGTAGGATTTGCTAGTCTTAGTTTTCCTTTGGATGGCTTCCAAAAAGTTAATTTAAAATGAAAATGCTAATACCTGGTGGTGATGTTTTGCAGAAATTCAGTCCAGAAGACTTTCACAGATGTGTGCGAGAGTGGTATAGTCACTCCATGCAGAGAAACATGAAAATTCATAGAAACTAATCTACAGACACAGACAAACACAAACAGCCACTCACACAGGACCATGTTTGTAGAAGTATAGTAATATGAAAATCTGGGGCTGGAGGTGGAAAATCTACATATGGAATTGTATACAATTGTGTACAGTGTTAACTCTTTGCATGTCCATGACATTTGCAGTGGTGTAGATTAGAAGTCTATAGTTCACTAAGAACAGAAGTAAGTACTGAGCCAAAACTTTATTAGAATAAGTGGATGATCATTTTGTAGCCAATAAAGCTGGCCAAGATGAGAGATCACTGACCTAACCAGTATGTAGTTATGTTCTTCCAAAGAGACAGTCTATGGTAAAAACAAGATAATTGAAATGTTCCTCTTTACACACAAAGGTGCCTCTTAAATCTTTAATTAAGTTAAAGGGGAGAGCCTTTAATTTTGTGTTTTGTTCCAAAGTGCATTTACTTGGTTTAACAAATATTAAGTAGAAGTCCATTTTTAACAACTATTTTTGTACTATTTCAAAATCAGGCTGCAAGTATCTGGATAAGTGAATCACTGACATTAGATATTCTTCTGTACAAAGCAATATCATCTGTGTAAATTATAATGCAAGATTCAATTATGCAATACATCAGCTAGGATGTTCAAGAAAACACTAGACAAAGTAGGCACCAGGATAGATCCTTGGGGTACTCCAATAGTCATTTTGATGAGTAGAGAGGAAATGGAATTCAAAGAGACTGACTGAGAGCTGCCAGGCTGGTAGTTCCGAAATTAGGGTAAAGAAGATACAGATAGCCCAGCAGCCTGTAGCTCAGTAAGCAGGTGACCAAGGTGCATAAGATTAAATGCTTTGGAAAGATCCAGGAAGAGTACACTTGACCAAGTCCCCATTGTCCAAGGTCCTGTGAAGATCATTAGTGACTTCAAGCATAGTTATGAACGTGCTATGATTATCTTGACAACCATGGTAGTAGTGCGTTAGCAAATTTCCAATATCCATGAACTCCTTCAACTGGTCAAAAACAATCCTTTCAAGGACCATAGACAAGAGGGAAAGTAAGGAAATTGCTTGGCAGTTTTTGGTCATGGTGTACCACAGTTGCCTGCTTCTGCAACCCTGGGGACTTGGCAGTAGCTAATGAACAATTTTACAAAATGCACAGATGGTAAGCCAGTACTTTGATAACAAAGAAAATAGTTTTAGATCAATATTGTACAACCCCATGCTTGCTTCTAAGTTCATACTCCTGAGGTACTTAAGGTTTCATCTGCTACTAGTGTTTTAAATGTAAAACCTGCATGAGAACCACCATAGACTAGTCCCAAGATGTTCAAGGTCTGATTGATCAACTAAGACAGCAATTGTGTGGCTCCACAAAAGGTGAAATTGATCTTAGTGGTAATTTCAATAGGGTCTGCCAGATTACCTTGTTCAGTAGTCAGAAGTGGTATTGTAAAAGAACTGTTCTCCCACAAGATTGTTTAGCATTTGACAGTTTGCCTGTTGACCATTTAAGAACTGAAACCGATATTTTAAATAGTATTCCATTTTTGTCATCTTAACTGACTGTTTACAGGGAGGCAATATAGCACAGTGGTTTAAGGCTCTGAGCTGCAAACCTGGAGACCTGGGTTTGAATCCCACATCCCCCACTTGCAAACTGTGTGACCCCAAGCAAGTCATTTAACTTCCTTGTGCTCCCAGGTCACACATGTAAACAAGCTTTCAGCCTAGTGTGTCTCTCCTGGTTTAAAAAAATGTATTGCTTAGGTTTTTTTTATATATTTAAGAAATGTTGAATTTGTACATTGTTTCCTAAAAGCTTTCCAGGCCCAGTCTCTCTCCTGCATCAATTGTACCAGACAAGAGGTGATCCATTCCTGACTTGTTGTTTTAGTATATAAGCCAAAACAGGTCAAAAACATTGCAAACTATGTTAAATTCATAGTATAATCCAGCATCAAATCTATCAAGCGATGGAATGCAGAAATGACCAGTCAATATGTGCAACACCAATCTTATATTCACTAAAGTTCTGGCTAAGAATGATTCCCGAGGTTAACTGTATTAGAGATGGATGAAATCTGCAAATTTCTTTCTGTGAAATATTTTATGAAATCTTTTCATTTCATGAAATATTTTGCAGGTGCGAAAAACTAAATTTAGGATTTTGTCCTTGAATAGCAGAATTTCACATTTCACCAGTGAAATTCCACATTTTGCTGGTGAAATTTGGCATTTTGCACCCATGAAATATTTTGTGGAATGTGTCAATGTTATGAAATATTTACAGTGGCAAAATTCACGATTTTTCCAGAATTTCACCAGCAAAATTACATTTTGCTGCATCTTTAACCTGTATCGAAAGGAACTGAAGCCTACCAGCACTCCAACAGCAAATAACTGAAGAGTGATTACTTAAGCTGTCAAGTAAAGGATGGGATTGATAGATATGATCAGGTCTGAAGGTGACTATACAGCCTATTAATGGCTCAATGTCAGCTTTGTAGTTTAGTCCACTGGATGAGGAAATCACATGCTTAAGGATTTAGTTTTCAGTGTGGTCTCTATTTCTGCAATTTGCCTTATCATCTCAATTAATATTGGGATCACCCAGGAGAAGAATCTCATTCATGTCATGTTAGAATTGCTTACACTCAGAAAGTAAGGCAAGTCCCTCCTCAGAGAAACCCAAGTTTATGTTAAATGTAGCTAATTATAGGTACTTAGCGCATACCAAACGTAACACAACAGAACGAAAACCTTAGGATGAGTGCTTGTTAGTGAAATTATCAGTCACCTCCAGAAAACAAGATTTGTATTGCTAAAGCCCCCCCCCCCAACACATACATTTTCTTGGCCTCTATCACATCTTACAGTTTGGAATCTCAGTTTCTGAACTGAATATTCTGTCAGATAACCATGTCTCAAGCACTGTGACCAGATCAAACCACTCCCCGACACCCATGTTCTGAATTCATCTTATTTTGGCAATAGATTTCTAGGGTGGGATTTTCAAAAGGGTGAAAGCTGCACTTGCATCTGTATTTTGGACACAGTCTGCATCCATGCAGTTGTGTCCAGATGTCTGCATCCTATTCACAGATATCTGGATGCATTTGCAACATTTCCCAGAGTTTACAGTAATTTCTGCTGCAACTGTAGGACTTCCATCTATTTTTCAGATGCAAGTGTGGAATTCCATTGGAAAGTTAGACCAGCTTTCTGTGGTCTAACTTTTTGGATGAATTTTTTATTTTTTTTATTTTAGTCTTTAGTAACCGGGTAATTTCTGCAGTTGTGTTCAGAAAATGAGTGCAACTCTTTGAAAATCGTTCCCCCAATATCTACATGATCAATGGATGAAGCGTGTTTGTGGGTCACATCACTTAAACAGGTTCACATGGAATAGGGCCAGGATTGCGTCGATTGTTACCACCTAAGAGCAAGGGAAGCAAAACAAAGGTCTGTTTTCCAATAGCTAACTTAGAGTGAGACAATTCTCTTTTAGATATCTTGAAGTAGGCAGTATAGCACAGTGGTTTAAGGCTCTGAGCTGCAAACCTGGAGACCTGGGTTTGAATCCCACAGCCCCCACTTGCATACTGTGTGACCCTAAGCAAGTCACTTAACTTTCTTGTGCTCCCACGTCACACCTGTAAACAAGCTTTCACCTTAATGTGTCTCTTCTGGTTAAAAAAAAGATATAATGTTACTACTGCAAATCTGAAACTAAATATCAGTAGCTAGCTTCAAGAAATAGTATACCCAATATTAGGACAATATACTGTAGATAATTGGTCCTAAGTAGGTATAGACATGAATACAAACCAAACATTATGAAATTGTACAGGTAGGCAAAACAGTAATTCCATAACAATAGGCATTTTAGCATTAAGTGATAATAACTAGAATAATAGATATGGGACTTTGTATTCCCTTACAGAAATAATTATATGAAATGTTTTCATGTTGCACACATAAAACTACCCAAATGATATGTGTGCTGCAAGTATGATGTAATTGTTAAATTGGAACTGATTGCATACATATGGCATGCATGCAGCAAGCAAGTGTGGAAACCATGATTTCTATGTTAAACTGAGAAAGACTGCATGCATGTGGCATGTGTGCAAAAAGCAAGTGGTCACTGATAACTGCACACACAAAAGTTAAGTCACTTTCTCAGGATAACACAGTATACAAGTGAGGGTTGATGAGATTCAAACCCAGGACTTCAGGACTCCAAGTCTGCAGTTCAGTACCTTTAAATAGTATGCTATACTGTCTGCATACATATGACTTGCTTGTGCTTCAATACAAATCTGCATACATCTGCATGCATGTAGCTTGCTTATAGCCAGTGATATACTTTTTAGTTTTCTTGCCCCTCATCTCAGCTGCACAGCTGAACTGTAACATACACACCAATGGAAACATATGTGGTTCCTCCCACCCCCAATACACACACTTAAAACAGAACTACTTAATTACTTCTGTCTGGTCTGTACTCCTACTATTTTTTCTGCATAGTTTTGAATGCTTCCATGCAAACAGACTTTAAAGGGATAACACAAAAGTAGCAATAACTTGGGATCTACCAACATGACCAGTCATCACTCCCCATGTTCACACACTGCTGCAGGTGTGGCTATGCTGCTTCAGACAACCCACTAAGTATGGATATAAGTCGAGTCTCTTACCTGAGTACTAGGGAACCAGAGGCAGACGTCTTTAAGAGATGATGTTCATGGATCAGAGTGCTGGGGCATACCCCCTTGAAAATGAATGAAGTTATTTTTTATTACTATTTTATACATTATGATGGTGAGTTGGAGAATAGTGAAGGCCACTGTTCTACTAACAAGGCCCTTTTTAATCGAGCAGTGGCCTTCAGCAATCTCCAACTTTCCATCAATAATGTAAAAAATGCTAATAAAAAATAATCTCCTTCATTTCGTTGGTGTGTGCCCTGCAGTTTCTCTTGCCCTATGTCATACTGTACATGATCATGGGGCTGTGGAGGTCAACTTCACTGGTGGGGCACAAGCCTGACTATAGTCAGGCAACAGTAGTCTGTGCATTATAAACCACTCAGCTGTCCCTGAATGCAAGAGACAGACCTTCTTTTACAATGGAAAACTGCTCTGCTCCTCATCCATCCTTCATGGAAAACATGCTGCTAACACAGAAGATGTCCTGCAAATGTAGACTTTATGGTAATGGCACAATTTGTGATTTCAGCAGGGGAGGGCCAACAACAAGTGGAGGTCAGGTGCTAGTTAGCCCCTAGGTGGCAAGCTCTAGAATGATTGGAATGTCTCTAAGTGGTAAAATATATTTGTTGTGACTATATAAGATTCCTCTATCTATACCCCGGACAGAGCATCAGATTTGAGCTTAAACCCAGCCAGTTACTAATCATTTTTTTTTCCTGGCTGAAGTTCTGACCCCCCTCCAAAAAAGAAAGCTTTGTCCTGATTTCTCTCCCTGACTCCATTCCATTCAACAACCATCCCATATGGGCTGTGAATCTGCTGAAATGTGCAGAGATTTGAAAAACACACCAATATTTTAGTCCTTCCTCCTTCCCCAATCCCCCTGTAAAAAAATATTTACTTTTACTTACCTAGCCATCTGGCCAGAACCTGAAACCTGGTCCAGTGTACCACCAGACCAGTTTTTAGTCTGCTCCTGCTCTGTCCTTCTGCCAGAAGATGGATGCTAGAGCTGAATATCTCAGGTCCCCAATGTGTTCCGTGACCAAGTCATCTCATCAACCAAATCCACCCAACCTGTGTTACTTGCTTCTTGCTTGGCTGCTGCCATGGCTGCTTCCACACTGTACAGCACTGTCACTGCTGCTGCTAGGCATAGCTTGCTGCCATGGGGGCATGTGCTGTTTTTTTTTCAAGGACAGCCTAGTTGAATAAGCAGGTAGCTTAGTCTTGAGTTAGCTTCTAGATCACCCTCTGTCCCATCAGCCACCAGGGGAGATGGAGACTCATTAAGAGTAGACCAACCAAAATAGGAGGCCACAACATTGCTATTAAGAGTTCAGTGCTCACTGACTCCTCCAAGCTGTAGTGTACAGCCTGTCTACTCTATGGCAGGAAAGACAGTGTCGCACTCACATGGCTCATGTGTTCTTGCTTGGCTGGATTTCCTCCACATCATGTGTGATGGTGCCACCAATAATAGATGCAGAGAGTGGATAACAGAATGTAGACACAGTCAAGTCAGGAGTGCACCTGTAGCATGAGCATCCACAACTCAGGGGGCACTTATTGTAGAAAAGATTAAATCCAAATTTAATGCCATTATTGCCACAGCATATGAACAATCTATTAACAACCTAGGCACAAATTCAGCTGAGGGGTCGACTGCCCCCCTCTGCCCTACCTAAATGGCACCCCTGCTTTATGGTAGACATTCATCCTCAGGTGTTAATATTGGTACAAGTAAATACAGTGGTTTCCACTGTGCCCATTTCAGCAGTCCAGGACCAAAATGAAAGAGCTACACCACACAGTCCTTGCTGAAGGGGAAGCAGGTGAACACCCTTATCTTTTCAAGAACCTGCAGCCAAAAGCCTTGGTTTTAAGCTGACCACTCTAAAGATGGTGTGTGAATAAGAGCGTGGGTTTCAGGAGACACCGTTTGGACCGGTGCAGTGGAGTGGAGAGTGAAGATGACTCTTTATTTGTCTGTGGCTTCGCATTGCAAGACTGATTGCACTGAAAAGAAATTGATCACATTCTGCAAAGAAGAAAAAGCCGAAAGCTGATGGAACTTCTGGGCTGAACTTCCTGCTCATCTGGGCATCTACGGGATGTATCCTTTTTAGGCTGTTTTGCTTTTACTAGGAGCTTGTATGGACTCAACTCTGAGAGCCTTCTGTGTTTTAATGTTTTAACTTTTTTCTCTTCTGTTTTTTATGCTCGAAAATATTTTTATGTACCTTATATACCTTATATACATATTCTTAATTCATGATTTTGCGGGTTCCTCTAACCTCGTGACTTTTTAAAGCAACTGGATTCCCTGGTCTTTGAGTACCAAAACGCATGCGTCTCACTCTCCTTTAGGTTCTACGAGACACACGTCACAGTAATAGGAGGTTTCGTGAGAGAACTAGGTAAAATCAGCCATTACTCTCATTCTCTGTATATTTTGTTACTGGCAGTCTATCTGCAAATTAAAATATTGTTTAGTGAAAAGTTAGCGAAAGTTGTTCACTGCATTTGTTAAAATAGACAGGTTGGGTCTCCTTGCTGAAGTGCTTTGCCGTGCTTTGGCATGTTTGGTGTCTTAACCCTTACAGTTTTACTCAGTTTCATCCAGTTTCAATCATGTCCTTAGCACCTGATATTTTGAACTGAGGTGTCTTCCTATAAAGAATGACATAAGCAAGATTAGGACTAGGATTATTATATATTTTTTTCTCAATTCTATGCTGTTGGGTTTACCTGTTCTATATTTACCCCTACCCCTACCTCTTACCCGAGTTAAACGAGGTTTCAAAAGGTTTTAAAAGGAACTCTACTGTACCTAAGCTCATGAAAATGTTCTCAAATTAAGCCTTTTAAGTTCATTAACAGTCACTGGAGACTATAGGGTTTTTATTATATTTAAAAATTTTTGCCTTTAAGGAGTGATTGAGGTATCCAGATTCAGGATTCATATGCTGGGTGCATGCTGGACTTGTTGCACTGGAAATTCATTAACGGTTGAACATTGAACAGTGGACATTGTAACATTTGCTCTGGCATTTGCACTTTTGCATTATTTGCACTATTGCATTATTTGCGCTGTTTTTACTGCTATTGTAGTTTTTACTGCTATTGCTGCTTTTACTGCTATTACTGTTATTAATATATACTGCTATTAATATATAAAGTATAATAGTCTAATATATAAGTCTAATAGATATAGGATAACCTAAAGTTACAACATAACAAATAGATAAGTAGATCTAGTCAGTATGTACACTAGGAGTGGAAAAATTTTAATTAAGGACAATAAACTATCCTCTCTGAATGCACCCAAAATGAGTTCAAAAAATGGTTGTGTATATACACAAGATTTGTTGCTTTCAATGATGCCTTCTGCATCCACACCTAAAGAAGAAACTCAGAATACTATATCCTTAATAAGAGAAAAAGTAAAATATGATAATAGACCACAATTTAATAATGAGTATTCAAACCATAAATCTGTTAATGTTATATCTGTTGTTATGCCTAATAACATGTCCTATGAAGAGACCTCCTTGAACCACTCTCAGTGTTTTTCTTACTCTGTGTCATTTCAGAACCCATAGGAGCAGATAGAGGTGATTTCTCCCCCCTTAACCACTCTGTGTCAGTTTGAGAAACTGATTTACAAGAGCGAGCTGAATCAGGGTTAATCAACTATGAATCCTGTAAAATATTGGAAAACAACAGTAGATCAAGAAATTCTGTCTCTTCCTCACCTATCCCCTCCTCCCCTAGTTACCCTAAACATTCTAAATATTCTAATCATTATAGACAAGGGAAAATCACTGAGTATTTCCTTTTCTCAAAAGTAAAAACTAACAATTTAAATGAAAAAGGGGAGTATAGTATAAACATGCAAGAGATAGATCTAGATATAGACAAGAGATCAGAGGAGGATCCATTTTCACTGCATCCAACTAGGTTAAACCTATTTAGCCAACTTAATTCTAGTATTATAACAATTAATGATACTACCCCCTCTTCTCCATACTTTAACCAACATTACAACCCATCTCTTGGTAACCAATCCATTCTTGCAGGATCCCCTGATAAAGTTTTTGAAAGATTAGATCAGGAAGTCAAAAATATAAATATCCCACAAGAAATGTTAGCGCAATGCCCAGATACCATCTCTAACTACACAGTTAAAGCCCTAGCCCATCCAATCATGGCCAACATAGTCCTGCTTGAAGCCTTTAATGAACTAAAACATTATATGAGAGATCTCACTAATCTGCATGTTGAAACTCATACCAAACTCTCTCAGAGAATTGATGATCTTGAAAAACACTTTTGGAAGGGAAAAACACCCGTCATTTATCCTTTTCATCAATACATTTCCCTAGTTCTAGTTCCCTTCCCTCGCTCCCCAAAAAAAGAGGAATAAAAAGGGCAAACATATAAATAAACATCCTGGAAAAGGTACAACCCAAAAAATGGAGAATGGAAAGCTAGCAAGAAAAAGTCATCTTAAATCAAAGAAAAAGGCCTGGATAACCATTTATTTATTATTTATTTATTTACTGAATTTTGATGACCGGGTAGGTCCGCTGGGCCCCAAGAGGTCCCTTTTTCAGGGGCGACCCGAGTGAAACAACAACATACAGGTAACAGATCAGTACAGTCAGGAGAAAGGATAGTTTTTATCAGTATGAATACATATGTTTATGGGCAGCAGGTAGTGGAAGACATGCAGGCTGTAAGGACATAGAGGTTACACATAATGAGACCATTAAACATTAAGCATCACTAGTTGTTGATTAGATACAAAGTGCTCTGGAATAGTGAGCAGCAGCTAAAGACCTAGGGTTAGCTGCTGTGTGGGCAGATTGGAAGGGGGATAAATTTGGGACATAAGTGCACCCCATCTGTAAGGGGAGGACCGTTATACTGCCAGAATGGAGGTTGGGAGGGTCAATTGAGCTACCCAGTTGGCTGTACATGGTCAGGTACTGTGGCATAGACATATGCTCCTATTGAGCAGGTGTCCCTTAAGCTTAGTCAGGAACTGGTAACTGTCTCAGCCTCCCGTACCTCCAAAGGGAGGTTGTTCCAGGTGGAAGGGGCGTGTACGCAAAAGACCTAGACCCGGCTTTAGTCCTAATCTTGGGAACCACGAGGAGAGTTTGGCCTGATGAGCGCAGGAACCATGGATTGGGTTTCACCCTGACGAGCCCATCCAGGCTGGGGGGAGGTGAGGGACCCAGTAGCTTGTATGTAAGGCAGAGGGTTGGGTAGGAGAGGCGAGCATCCAGAGACGGCCACCTGAGCCTGGATTGGGCCTCACAGTGGTGAGTCCTCGGGGTGAGACAAGGTGGCAAAGTGGACTATCTTATTGTACAAGGTCCTCAGCCTGCCTAACTCCATCGTGGCCACGCCCTGGAGGATCGGGGCCGCGTATGTGAGCTTTGGGAGGAGTACACTAGTGGCAATGGCTACCCTAGCTTCCGGGATGATCTGGTCCTTTAGTCTATAAAGGATGCCAAGTTTCCCATGGATGGCTTTGGTGATTTGATCTACATGATTCTTTAGTGTGAAGCCTTGGTCCAGGGTAAGGCCAAGGTATTTGGTGGAGGTGACCACCTCGTTTTTCACCCCCCCGGACTGGAGTTGAAGGTGATGTGACCTCTCTGTTCCCAGGGATCTTGGGCCAAAGAGCATTACCTTCATTTTGTTAGTGTTTAGAACCATTTTGTTCAGTGTGAGCCAGTCCTCCATCTGATGGATGTCTTCTTGGAGGGCTGTCTGCAACTCAGGTAAGTTAGGGGAAGCTCTATAAATGACTGCATCATCCGCATACTGAATGGCACTGCTACTCCCGCAGTGTTTATGCAGATCATTAATGAACAGTGTAAAGAGAAGGGGGCTGAGGATTGACCCTTGGGGTACCCCTTCTTTGAGTGTGGCTAGCTTAGAGACTTTATCCTCCCACTTAACCCTCTGGGTGCTTCCAGAGAGATAACTCTTGAACCATCCCAGTGAGTGTGTGTCAAGGCCAAGAGAGTGCATTTTTTGTAGAAGGAGGTTGTGGTTTACCAGGTCGAAAGCTTTAGATAGGTCAATGAAGACCACCCCTGTGCTGACCCCTCTGTCATTATTGCTCAGTACTTCAGCTGACAATTTAGTTAGCGCAGTGTCCGTCCCATGCTTGGCCCTGAACCCGTGCTGTGATGGTGAGATTGCCAGGTGGATTTCTACGTAATCCCGGAGTTGGGAGTAGACTAGCTTCTCCTGTACTTTTGCTATGGAACACAACAAGGAGATAGGCCTGTAGTTCTCAATGGGCTCTGCTGATCCTCCCTTGTGTATGGGAATCACTAGAGCCTGTTTCCAAAGCTCGGGTACAGACCCCTCCATTATGGACCGGTTGATCAGCCAGGTTAAGGGTTTAGCTAAAGCTGGGGCTCCTCCTTAGGATTCTGGTTTGGATCCCGTCAGGGCCCCCAGATCCTCTCAAGTGTAGGGATTTAAGGGTGGTAAAAACCTCCTTTTCCCTGACCAGCCTCAGGTGATACAAAGGGCGGTCAAGGTCCAGGAGCTGTTGTGCAACCGGCTCACTCCTCCTGTCAGGGGGTCCCCGCTTGTATGCATCCAGGTTCATGAAGTATCTGTTTAGGGTCTCAGCAAAGAGAGATCCCTCATAGATTAGTTGCCCATTAGCCAAGATTGGGCTGGGTGTAGTTTTAATGATCCCTTTGAGGAGTTCATTAATGTGCATCCAAAAGCCTAGGATTGCCTAGGTTAGTTTTTTGAAGGTTAGTGATATAGGCTTTTTTAGCTAGCTTAATGACCTTTTTACATTGGTTTCTAAGGGCCCTGTAGCCAGCTAAGTCCCTTGGTAGCTTTGATTTCCTGTACTTTTTCCAGGCCTTGTCCCAGGTGGACATCAGGGCTTTTAGAGGAGGCAAGATCCACTTGTAGCAACTTCCCTTTACTCTGTGGGTTTTCAAAGGAGCTAAAAGGTCAGTAATTCTGGTGAGGGATGTCTGGAAAAATTTAACGGCATCCTCCAGACTAGGAAGGTGTCTTATTTTGCTCCAGTCGATACCATTTAAGTACCGAATGAATTGGTCAGGGAGGAAGTTAGAGTAGTCCCTAGAGGTAATAATTCTGGGCAGGACTTTGTTTGCACAGTTCTTCCAGATGGTGAATACAGGCGAGTGGTCACTCAGTGCATCGGCCAAGCTCCCTGCCATTTTTACATTGTTGGGAGTAGAAGCCAGGACCCAGTCGATTATGGTATGCCTTCCTGTAGCATGGTTCATTCTGGTCGGTAGGGAGATGACTTGGGTGAGGTGGGAGTCATTTAGTATACCATTAATGGCAGATTTCACCTCAAGAGCCCAGTTTAGGTTGAAGTCATCCAGTAGGATGACCTCTGAAGCAGATTCTACTGCTGGGTTCTTCAGGAGGGCATCCAGAGAACAGAGCGCATTTAACCTAATGATACTATGAAGCGTGATTCTCCTAATATTCCTAATTCACATAAGGATCCAACAAGGAGCCTTTAATAGAGTCTACCCTAATTAATCCAAAATCAAAGATTGAATCCCATGATACAGATTCATCTGAAGTGACTACCTCCAAAAAGGCCAGGCAGAAAAGGACATGTAATTCCAAGGAAGTCTGAAACTTATTAGTTAATCAAGTATCTCTTCCCCTACTTAATGACAAAAACTCTCCCACAAATCAACAAAACTCCTTGGTTATTAGTGGAAGTGAGGTGGTCTTTAAACTTGAAAATATCTTCCTGAAGTCACATGAAACCTTTGAATCACTTACTGAACTCATTAAGTATCTATTTAGATGCAAGTTAGTTATACCTGAGGCATCAAATGCGATCATGCATGTTTATAGAGATAAAATAGTAGAAACAAACCCTGTCTATGTTCTATTATCTGACATGATTAGTGCAAAAAAATGGGCAAAACAAAGAGAGCTAGATAGATTAGGCATTTTAATATCTTCCCCTGTAAATTGGACTACAATCTGGAAGCATGTCCATGGGGAAACCAAAGCAAACTCTACTCCATCAACTGACATTATAAATGATGCTATATCTAATTTGAATTGGAATCTTGATAATATAGTTTTGAAAACTCTTTCTATTTTTGGAATAGAACATTTGCAGGGTGAAAATTTCACATTGCTGCAATCATATATTAGTAAATTATTGAGTTTCTGTTTAAATACTAACGTCTCCCCTCTAGATTTTAAATCTGTTTCTAGAATATTTCATGAAACCAATGAGACACAAAATGATGTTGTAATAAATTTAAATCTCTACTCTGTTTTAATGTAAAATCTGACTAAATTAGATTATGCCCAATTATGTATAGTTGATTTTACTGCTGGATCAGATCACTTTAGCCAGAATAGTATCTCTGAACCTAACCCTTGACTAGTTAACCTAGGTCACATACATTTGGATGTTGTACTAGATGACTTAAATACATCTAGTAATAATTTATTAGTTGAAAATTCAAAATTTGTATCCTGGACTATAACAGGTCTCGCCACTAAATAGTCAGACCCTGATTGGCAGAAGTTCTGCCAAAAATTTGAACTATTACTTTTCCAGGAAACTTGGGCTATGGAACTGACATTACTAAATGGCTATGAATCTTATTTTGTTCCTGCAAAAAAAGTAAGGAAGAACGGTAGACCTAGAGGGGGATTGTCTACATTTATAATGATACAAAAGGGCATTTTGGATTTGGATCATACCATCCTGGCTGATAATATATTGTTACATGTTGTAAAATGGGATAACTATGTATTTCTTATAGCAAACATTGATATCCCCCCTAATGATCACACTTTAACTAATAACGATGTTTGGTCCAAGTTGGACACCGAAATTGATCAATTAATAATAATACACCCAATTGATATATTTCTTTTGGGTAGAGATCTTAATGCCCGAATTGCTAATTCTGACAACTTATCACTACTTCAATCTATGTTTTATCTGGGAGAACTCAGAACAAGAAAATCAACAGACACTATCCTTAACTGTGCTGGGAAGAAACTTGTTGAATTTATTAATAGCAATCACTTTCTAATTCTTAATGGTAGAATTAAGGGAGACTTAATTGGGAACTCCACTTATTTTTCATCATTGGGAAAGAGTGTTATTAACTACCTGCTTATCTCTCCTGACAGTTATGACTACTTTCACTCCCTTGTGGTCACGATGAGACCAGAAAGTGACCATGCAGCCTTGATAGCTGATATTGATACACTCGGTTCTGAGAGACATTCTGGAGTAGATAAAAGAATATTAAAAAACTCAACAAAAGATAATCAAATCCAGTTAGAGTCTAGAGGGCGATTAAAATTATCACTAAGAGCAATTAATACAAGAAGGATATTAGATCTAATGTACTCCACCCTGATGGCCAAATTATTCTCATTAGCATACAGTTCTTGCTCCCCTCAAAATCTCTGTCAATTGTTGGAGACTGCTTACCAAGCAATTAGGTCCAAAATGTACAATTTTACGACAAATTCAATTAACCTATATACTTGGTTCGACAATCATTGTAAAAAAGAAAAACAGTATCTAATGAAAATTATTAGATATATTAAGAAATTTCCAACCAGGGAGAATTTAGTATATTTAAAAGAAGTAAGGAAACTATATCACAAGTTTCTTGAAAATAAAAAATTAGAATTCAAGCAACTGCAATGGGAAAAAATGTACGATATTATATGATCCAACAATACCAATGCATTTTGGTTAGTGGTCTCTAAGGGAGAAAGAACCGATCATTGCTCTTTATCAGTTCATATATCACAAGACATATGGATTACTCATTTTAAAAAACTACTTACTACAGACCCTCAGGTACTTAGTTTGCATCAAACCGCGCATAAGATCCTACTAGCTGAATACCAACCATTATCAGTTTCCTTTAAGGAAGTTGAAGATGCTGTATTTAAATTAGGTATAAACAAAGCCCCTGGTCCAGATCTCATTCCAGGTGAGATATATAAAAATCATATAAATTACTGGGTACCATTCTTCGTAAATTTCTTTAATCTCTGTTTTAGAGAAAGGTACATTCAGCCATCATGGAACAGAAACATTATAGTTCCTTTGCACAAAAATGGATCTTATCAGTCCCCTTCAAACTATTGCCCTATAAGTCTTTTAGATACAAGTGGTAAACTTTTCTCTAGAATATTATTAAAAAAACTTCAGATCTGGATTGGAAAATACAATCCATTGTCTAATTTTCAATCAGGGTTTATTCAGGGATGCTCAACCCTAGATAATATATATATATGTATATATATATATATATATATATATATATATATATATATATATATAATTAGAGTCAAAAACTCCGTTTAATGCATTAGTTAGGGTTGTTCACAGCGCAAAAGTGAGGAAATTCACTGTTAGGGTTGAAACCCTAACTCAGTCACCCCAGCACCACACACACACACACACACACACATATGCAAGTATGGGAGAGGACCAAGTCAACACAACCAATGACAGACATCCAGCAGCAGGTGACAGAAATAACAAACAATTGTCTAAATGTACTAGAGACATCCCCACCCACCTGACCAGGTACTGCATGCTCAGTGGAGATCAACAGCAAAACTGAGGCCATGTACACAAACGTACACATCCCTGATTGCAGCTGCACAATGTACCACACTTAGTAGTTGCATGGCCTTACCTACGATGCCACACAGACCACACCACATGTGGTGGGCCACCTGAGCAACAGAGTTCAGCAAAACCAAGGAGTTGTACAGGTATAATATCTCTGATTATAACAAGGGTTTGAGAAATGCAGCTTTCTAATTGACTGTAAACATTGTAACAGCCTTATCTTTAGTTTTTATTAACATACATGTAGAGCCTAACCATATGATGAACATGGTTTAATGTTGTTTAAAAAACAATTTTATTATGATAGCAATAAGCCACTCCCAGGTATTATGTTAATGGTCAGTTTATCACTGTCTAGCGACATGTGGCACTCGGCTATGCCTCATTCAACATTAAACCCCTACAGGGTGATTAACAGACCATTTAACATAACTGTTGGTCATGCCTTATTGCTTAATTGTCTTTATGAGTAGATACTCTCCCTCTGCTAGGCACTGCAGCAGCTTTGCAACACAGTGTTCCACCCAGTTACACCATACACTGTCTAGTTACTGGAGAATGGCTGTGAATATGAACTCATGAAGATGAACAGTGTAACTTGATCATTACAGTCATCGAAACCTTAGTGTGATTATAACTGACAGAGTCAGTGATAGAGAATAACCCCTGCTGTCCTAGTACACTTACCCCATTGTGAGTTAAATCAATACTAAAAGACATTCTGTTTATATCTACACCATACCTACTTGATTCCTGTTGTACCACAATTAACATAGTTATCACTTTGATAGCATCAGTGACAGAAGTGTGGCAAACCCAAACACTAGGCATACAGCCTGAGTATGAAACAACTGTTAAAAAAATTACACTGTGTCCATAAGTGGCATAGATCACTCATTGCAACAATAGTAAATGTATTACTATTTGAATAAGTTAGTCATCACAGATGCAATGAGATTGTCTTTATCAGGTACAACATACTCAGTAAGTGCCTACAGGAAAATCTATCCTATATACATCTCTGATACAGGTACGTCATTGTTGGCTCAGTAGTGCTATGATATTTAGAAGTTGCTTGGCCTGATCCATGCAGTTACACTGTTTCTTACAAAGAATACTTACTGCATCTTTAGTATTGAAACACATTGAAGGTCTATGTATGTACATCAGCAGTACACCTTCATCAGTAAGAATGCATCTGATATTGGCAGTACCAATTTCACAGCGTTGAACAGGCAATGCTTTTCCATATGTTTACATCAGCCTCTCTATCTTGAGTAAACCATTGCAGTAAATGTACTACTATGTAAATCACATACTAAATGTAACACTACTTTTATCTTGAGCATGCTAGTGTCTTGTAGTTAATTTATGTACTTCTCTTAATTAATGTATACTCACTAGTGTTAAAACCAAACCTTTCTACAACTGTCATCATGCACCTTCAGCATTTATATTGACTAACGGCACAGTACCAGTTGTGGTGTGGTGTGGGGCATCGGCAGGTAAGGCCATGCAACTACTAAGTGTGGTACGTTGTGTGCAGCTGCAATCAGGGATGTGTACATTTGGTGTACATGGCCTCAGTTTTGCTGTTGATCTCCACTGACCATGCAGTACCTGGACAGGTGGGTGGGGATGTCTCGTAGTACATTTAGACAGTTGTTTGTTATTTCTGTCACCTGCTGCTGGATGTCTGTAATTGGTTGTGTTGACTTGGTCCTCCCCCATACTTGCATATGTGTGTGTGTGTGTGTGTGTGTGTGTGTGTGTGTGTCTGTGTGTGTGTGGTGCTGGGGGGGGTGAATTCGGAGTTAGGGTTTTCAACCCTAACAGCGAATTTCTTCACTTTTGTCGCTGTGGAAGAACCCTTACTAATGCATTAAATGGAGTTTTTTGCCTCTAATTTCCCTTCTTTTTGAGAATGATAATGAGAAATAGTGAATGTAATGCGGCGGCGGGAAGGTCCCCACGCTCCTGCCACATGATGTCTTGTGGCATAGTAAAAGGAAGAGCAACGCAAACAGAAGCACTAACAGTGTCACAGATGGTAATGCAAGTGCAAATGACAACAGAAAGGGCAATGCACACAGTGGCATAGACGGGAACAGTCTACCACATGATGTGTTGTCACATAGTAACATGGTGCCTGCAAACGGAAATGTCAATGGGCATGGTGACGCAAAGTGAAACAGAAAGAGAAACAGTACTGTAGACACAAATGGCAAAAAATAACAGAAACGCAAGCGCAAATGAAAACGCAAAGGATAACGCACATAGGGCCCTGCGCTCCTGGCACTTAATGCAGCAGTGGGAGCGTGGGAACCACCACATGATGTCTTGTGGCATAGTAACAGGAACAGCAATGCAAACAGAAGTGCTAACAGTGGTGCACAAGGTAACGCAAGTGCGAATGAGAACAGAAAGGGTAAAGAACACGGTGGCGTAGACGGGAACGGAGTGCACGTGATGTCTTGTCACATAGTAACATGGTGCCTGCAAACAGAAATGTCAATGGGCATGGTGATGCTAAGTGAAACAGAAAGAGAAACAGTACGGTAGACACAAATGGCAAAAAATAACAGAAACGCAAGCACAAATGAAAACACAAAGGATGACGCACGTGGTGGCATAGACATCAATGGTAAGTGAAACGGGCATGGAACCGCAAGCGGAAAGGGCAATGGTAACAGTAATGTAAGCACACCGTCTGGTTTTCCCCAAAAGCTGAATAGAGAAAGACAGTGAGTACAAAGAATGTATGCATAATAATGGGTATCGGAGCAGAAAATGAGGACTTGGAATACTAAATAGGTTATATCTCAGGAACCGTACGACGTAGAAAAAAAATTTAAAAGTCGTATGATTTATGACTGTCCTGGCTAGTTTTGTACCTAGCCCCCAATGGGGGGGCTAAGGGTTTTTCCAATGAAAAGTCTGTATCTCGCACCGTTTCAGAGATACGGGCCCTGAAAGGCGCGGTGAACGCCGTAATGTTATCCTATGGGGAAAAAAGAGAAGTTCAGAGTGCCATAACTTTGCCTCCCTGTAATATTTTTTCACCAAACCACTGAAAGGCACATCTGTGGGCTGTTGGCTGTCTTCCCTTTAAATTTCAGGAAAAAAGACGAAACTGTTATTTTGCAGCAAGGTGCCAAAGTATTCCTGTAATGCATTCGTTGCCGTAATGTTATCCTATGGAAAAAAATGTCAACTTTGGAGTGCCATAACTTTGCTGCCATGTAATATTTTTTCAATACAACACTGAAAGGCACATCTGTGAGATGTCGGTTGCGTTCCCTTCAAATTTCAGCCCAAAACTCCCAACCGTTCTTTTGCAGTGCAGTGCCAAAGAATTGCTGTCATTTTCCCACAGACTAGAAAATTACTGTCGCAATTTGCAAAAGCTTTCGCAAACATTTGCGACACTTTCGTGAGCACAAAAGTACTTTGTGAAAGTACTTTTTCCAGAAATCTGAAAAACATATTTCTGGGGTGTTTTACCCCAAAATAAAGACATGGCTAGCATCCTCAGGGTCCGACTAGGTGAATACAAAAATAATTAAGTTGCTAGAGGGTCCCAAATTTAAATGCCAAGCATTTTACTAATCACCAACTGAAAACAAAATGGCCGATTTGTGAAAGTAACAGGCCCATTTGCTAAAGTAAAAATGCATTTTCGAAAGTGTTGAACTTTTTAACTTTTCCCATTGACTTATAATGGGAAATTGTTTTTTGAATAACTTTTGAACCGTTTAATATTTTTTCACCAAATCTTCAAAAGGCACATCAGGGACCCCGGCCACATGTTCCCTGAAGATTTTAGGCCAGTCGCACAAAACGTGCGACCTGTACGCGCGACCGTAGAATTCCAGAAAAAGCGTAAACGTATGCGCAAATCACGCTTAATAACTCTGCAGCCGTGTAACCGACTGGTACGAAACTTGGCAGATGCCAAGGCCTATGGGTCTTGATCAGGTATTTCAAATTTCAGCCAAATCTGTGAAACAGTTGCAAAGTTATTAAGGTGCAAAGTTTTGGGGTTTAACATAGAAATGGCTCCTCAACCCTAACTATGGTAGCACTACCGCGCTACCATAATCTATATATAAAATCTCATCTTATTGAGAAATATAAGATTTATAAGAAAATGAAGCTCTATGCATTGTTTGTAGATTTTTCTGCTGCATTTGATTCTATGATAAGAGAATTGTTATGGGAAATTCTATATAAAAAAGGTTCACCCTTAGAATTATTATGTCCTATTGTACTACTTCATTCAAAAACATACAGAGCAGTGAAATATGATAACAGCGGCAATATTACAGATTACTTTCAAACCAACAAAGGGGTTAACCAGGGGTGCTTACTAGCACCATTGTTATTCAATATTTATATAGACTCTCTTCTGTCATTTGATGAATCTTTACCATTAGACTCCCCTAAAGTTAACAATGTTCCTGTTCCTATTTTGGCTTATGCTAATGATCTGGTGATACTGTCTCTTTCAAACACAGGACTTCAAAGAAAAATGGATCAACTTAGAGTAAAATGTAACTATTATCATCTTGGAATTAACTTAAATAATACTAAAATAATGGTGTTTGGTAGTCAGTCAGTGGTTCCTAGAATTTATATTGAGAAACAACTAGTAGAGGTGGTGAAGTCATATGTTTACCTGGGCGTTACATTTACATCAAATGGTCTCTGGAATGAACATATAGAAAAACAGATAGATAGGGCAAAACTAATAGTGAAAGGATTACTCTGTTTTAACTTTAAGTTTGGAGGATCAACTGTACTGCCTGCTGTTAGAGCTGGAGAAGCAAAAATCATTTCATCACTTGCCTATGGAGCAGAGATTTGGGGAACTAAAGAATATTCCCATCTAGAACTCCCCTTATCCTACTTCTATAAGGCCATATTACAGGTTCCCCTCTCCACCTCTAATTCAATAGTATGTGCTGAGTTAGGCAGGATCCCAATAAAAGACATATTGGGCTGGATATTCAAACTGTGCCCAAAAAGTGTGCAATAGCAGGAGCAAGCACAAGTCCATTGTGCCCCTTCGAAATAGATGCGATATTCAAAAAAGGAGCAAGCCAAATTGCACTAACAGCCGATGTCTGAATATCACACAACTTGTGCCACAGCGCAACTAGGAAGGGGAAGCTAAGCAGATACGATGCGCTATGGTGCAACAAGGGCTGCCCAGCTGAGCAGCCCAGGGGCACCATAGCGCAAGCAGGGAGCCCCCCCAGCAGCAGAGCATTGGAACTGCACAACCAGGGAGGTAGGTAGGGGCCCACCACACATGCCACAGATGGGCACAGGAACACACTGCAGAACTGACAATGCACCCCCACTCCCCAAGCACAGCACAACTGGTGGAGGGATGGAATATCCACCAACCCATGGGGACAAGCAAACAAAGCACAGCTGGGCCATGGTGCCCCATCACACCCACTGGCAAGCTGAGACTGCCACACAAGGAGGGCGGACCACCCCATGGCACAGCAGCCCCCCCTGTGCACAGCATACCCTGCACCATGATCCCGAGACACCCCCCATGAGCAGTGACCACCACTGCAGGAATCCCCATGCATACCACCCCCCCACTGTCACACTGCAACCTTGTGTACCACAGAACCATACAAGCCAGACCCACCATGAGCACCCAGCAGTGGGTGCCAGCACACGGCAATGCAACAATGGCAGACACAGTGCCAGCATGCATAATCCCCCTGAGGCACAGCTGAGAGACCGAACATGTGTCACCACAAGAGGTACCCCACATGGGAAAGGGCATGCCCCTGACACCACTGCCATTGATACAGCACCCTGCACAGTAGACAAGTGTCACAGCGCGACCCACCACAAGCCACAGCAGCCAGCACAGACACCCACAGTGGTGTGTGGAAGCATGCAGCACACCAGATGCAACACAGTGCAGGGGCAAACACACGCCCATACCCTCAGGGACACTAACACATGGATGCAGTAGTGTGGCAACCAAGCCGCCAGTGTGGGCACATGTAAACTGTGCACACACAGCCTGCAGTCCACCATGGCACAGGGGCAACACCCACCCTGTGCATGAACTGTGGCCTTGTACACCACCAGTATATGCCTGGATCACAAGTCACAGACAGTGGTGCACAGCCCCTGCAACACACACAAGCCACAGCATGGAGGTGGGACATCAACTGTGGAGGCCACAGTGTCACCCAAGGCAAACATGCACCACACCAGTGACAGGAGGCAACCCAGCATTGTGACGGTCACAGTGGATGACCTGCAGGGACAGCCACCACTGACAAGGCAGCAGACCTCGCAGGACACAGACATGCAAGGGTGTCAGCTGAACAGGCCAAGGACAGGTTGACAGGGGCACAATGGACTCAGAGCAGGCACCATGGACCACTGAACACAGTAATGCAATGCACAGAGAACAACACACACCACAGATACTGACTGATAGCCACTCCCACACCAGAGACACTTCCCCAAGCACACACACACACACATACCCATGACTGAACCACCCCAGATGCCATGCACACCACTGCAACTGAGCACCTATAGCCAGCTGCAAATCAGAGACCACCACAGTATTCATATCAAAATAACTGTATTAGAAAATATATAACAACAACAACTATTTACAAATGTTTACAAACATGGGGTGGAGGGACAGGAACAAGGTGGGGGTGGGTAAGGGGCAGGGGTAAACAAATGGGAGCGGGAATGCGGGGTGTGAGGGTTGGTCAAAGGGGGGAGGTTGTCCGTGGTCACTGGCGGCCAGCCTGGTCCTCCGCTGCCTGCGGCCATTCCCTGGGTCGCCTCCTCCTCCTCACCCCATGCCGATGGAGATCCCTCAGGATGGCAAGGGACTCTTGCACCACTCGTACAAGATCCTGGATGGACCGCTCAATTCACAGGAGTATCCACACACCTAGGACAAGGGATCACAGTCAAATGGGTGTGACTGTCCATCCCCCTGCAGCCCACCCATTATGCATGACATACAGCCATGTGCCACACTCCTGTGATGGTGAGCACCCACCCACGGTGACCGTGTCCACAAGACATGCCCAACCAGGCAGCAACAGCCATGTGTACCACTGCACACACACACACAGCCCATGTCCAGAACAGCACAACCAAGGCTGTACAGTAACATGGCTATGCGGTGGGCAGGCAGTGCCACAGCCATGTGCCCAGAGCATGCATGGACCACCATTGATGCACTCCCAGACATGCAGTGCCACTGGACAGTGCTGACTGTCACATGTCCCGTTCATGGCAGTGGTGTCCATGAATGGTGGCCATGCCCTGCTTCCCACCCTGTCACACAGCATTCAATAGCAATCATGGTGTCATGGCACTCACCCTCATCGGGTTGTTGCTGGCATTGGGGTTGGTCCTCGACATGCCCCCGTGCAGCGTCCACCACCCTCTGCTGCTGCTCCATAACCCTCCTCTGCTCTGCCATGCCTGTGGGAGACAAAAGGAGAGAAACACATCAGTACAAGCCCAAAGCATATTCCCCCTGCCCCAATGTGTGTGCCCACCCACCCAGCCAGACCCATCCATCCCATACCCAGTAAACACCACCACAGCCAACCCTAGACCATCCCTCCCCTATGTGTTGGACACATAAGACAGTGTTACCCAAATGGACCATACAAGTGTGTAGACATATCACCCACCTGGAGGAGGCACCACGCCCCTCCTGGCATGTGACCGCAGACGTGCCAGTAGCTCCGGCTCCCTCTGTCTCAGGTCCCCATACCAGTGCCTGCACTGCTCAGCCATCCTTCTGTGGCCAGTGGCTGCCTCCAGGTCACTGGCCACCTCTTGCCAGACCTGGGTCCTGGTCCTGTCCAGTGGCATCTCAGCAAACAGTGGGCCATAGTGTGGCTCCACAAAGGCTACAAGGTTGGCCAGCTCAAGGGCACTCCATTGAGGGGCTCTCCTGCATGCCATCTCTAGTGCTATAGTAGGCAATATGGTGCTCCACAGCACGGCAATCCCACATGGAAGTGCTGCGCAGTACATCACTGCCATTCCCTATCATGCTGTTGGTACAGAGCCGCCATTCCCTATCACGCTGTCACTGAACAGCGTGTCAGAGCTGCAGCCATGTGAGACATGTAGCGCTAAGGGGGCAAAGGTCAGGCACAGGGTCATGGGTCTCTGGCGCAAGGCCACGCACAGCGCCATTGGACGTCTATGCATCTAGTGCAATTGGTTGCCTGTGTGCCATCGCCACAGCGAACTATTGCGCAGTTGTGCCACAGCGCCATGTAGTGACCCTCGCCGTAGCGCCACTTGCACAATGGTGGCCATGCCCTGATTTGCCCACCACGTACAGCACGTCATCAGCACAGCAGATGCCCGCATAAGCTACCTGGGCATGCACAGTGTGGTGTACTACGCAGCCACAGAACTGTGCCATTGGCTCAGCATGTTGAACACAATTGTGCAAAGCCCAACATTGCAATTTTCAGCCGTCATATGCAAATCATCCGATCAGCCATTCAATGGTGCAGCAGCATGATTTGCATTTCATTAAAGTTGCTCCACACCTAATTTGCAAGGATTGTGTTATTAAAATGCGACACTGTTCTGCAGTGGCCATATTCGGTTACTGCAGTTTATAGGTGAGTTGCATGCTGTGTGGTGTTCTGGACTGTGGTCTCAGGGACTTGCTTTGTACTGTACAGTCACAGGTAACCACTGTCACCCATACAGGCTGAAAAATGACAGAGCGAGGAATGGGTGAGGAGGACGATGGTGGGCGGAAGAGGAGGCCCAATTTTACTAAGGCCGAGATGGAGGAACTCTTCGAGGCCTACCTGGAACAGGAGCCACTGCTCAGTGGATGGCGGGGCACCCCCAGGCCTGTGCTGCTGCATGGGAGGGGGTGGCACATGCCATCAACCTGCATGGCAGCCACCAGCACTCTGTGCAGCAGTGTAAGAAGAAGATGGGTACCGACAGGAGGAGGAGGGTGAAGGAGAAGGTGGCTGCCATCAGGGCGGCATGTGCTGCAACAGGCGGAGGCCAGCCGGAGGTGGTGCAGCTGACTCCGGCAGAGGACAGGCTCACTGCAAGCATGCAGCACAGTGCCATTGAGGGTGTTCCAGGAGGTGGCTTCCAGACAGGTGGTAGCCCATCACTGCATGGTACGTCATGGTCTGTTGGGGGGGAAGGTAGATCACATGCACTAACGTGTCCTTACTTTCTGTTACATATCCTGTGAGTCTGCAGGGGTCAGCGGTGGAGGTCCTGTCCACTGTGGACAGCCATCTGGAGTTGGAGGAGGGACCATCCACCTCTGCAGGTAGCCGGCGTGCATTGCAACAGTGGGTCCGCCTGGCTGTCAACACTGATGTCGTTGAGACAGGTGTGGAGGAGGCCCTTCCTGTGTCTCAGTAGTCTGCCATCCAAGCATGCCAGCATGCTGTGGCTGTGACTGTGGCACAGACCTGCACCATTGATGATGCAATGACCATTATGGGCAGTGACATGTGTGTGTCACGGAATGGACATACAGCAGGCCAGCTCATGCCCATGGACCTGGCTGGTTCCAACATGTGTGCCAGCATGTCAGCACAGTCCCAGGCTGCACCTGTCAGCACCAGTGGGGCAGCACCAGTGGCTAGTCAGGTCAGTGGCACTGTTGCAGCCACAGCGGCGGAACAACCAATCCCTTGGTCACAGCAGGTGGAGGGGCAGCAGCAGCAGTCACCCACTGGGACTGGGGGTACAGGGTTCAGCGGTGGCATCTGTGCACTGCCTGTGGACTTGCCCATACCTGGTCCTGGTGAGCAGTGCCCACCCTCAAGGGGTGCTGAACATCAGGCCCTTCCATACCCTGAGGGACAGGTTGCTGAGGTGGTAGACAACCTCTTTGACGAGCACACCCACCTGCTGTAGGCATCAGTACAGCAGCAGATGCAGCTTGCAACATCCATGGAGGCACTGTGTGTGGCTCTGGAGTGGGTCGAGGAGCGACACAGCAGGGACATTGATAGGATCCTGTCACGGACTGACCATTTGTGGGAAGATGTGACCGCTGCCATTGGCAGGCTAACACAGGCGTTGGTCGCTGTCATGGCCACAATGGGCACACAGTCAGGTGCCCATGTGTCGCTCACACCATGCAGTTCGCTATCCACTCCCCATTCCCTGCGTTGTGCGACACCCACCCTGTCGACACCAGGTTCAGCTGTGGGCATCCCAAGCACTCCTGGTGCAGGTATGTTCAGTGTGCTGCAGACACCTGTGTGGGCACGGTGGTGTTCACGCAGTGGAACCCCTGGTGGACCATCAGTGCCACCCCATGAGGCCCATGCTCAGCCTGCCAGTGCTGCTGGGTCTCAGCGGGGTCGCCCATGCATCCAAGGTGGACGTGGCACTGTGCCACAAGACTGACCTGTCTCCCAGTGCGGGCCCTGTCTGGTGCTGCCCTGTGTGCATTGTGTGTTTTGGTGGGCAGTGCACCGGTGGGTGCCCAGCCCTACACGCAGACACACGGTCCACCTGCACACCCTCCTGACTGCTGTCCACAGGTGCGTGTGCATGATGATGCCTGCATTGCACTGTACACCAAAGTGCAATGGTGCCCAGCATCTGACACATGCACATAGACAGTCAGTGGACATGGTGGCATGTGGACATGTGTGTTGCTAGTGTCTGTGTTCCGGTTCTGTTTTGCACCTGACCCCTGTGCACATTGTGCCTATTGTGTGTGCATGTGTGTGTGTCTGTCCATGTGGCGTGTTACTGTTCACCCCTCCCTGGTTGTATGTGTGTGCTACTGTGCCCTGCCACTTCCCTTGCCGTCATGCACCCCTGGTGTGTTTCCATTTGTGTACGTGGGTTGTGCCCTAGCCACTGGTGGTTGCACATGGCCCCATGACTTACCTGTGTTGGCTGAAGTGCTCCTCTGTGATGGTGTCCTGGTGCAGCTGGACCAGCCAGATCAGTCGGGGGTCCCATCATCCAAGGCAGGGCTGCCCAACCCCATCATCACTGGCATCACCATCGTCCCCATCACTGTCCCCCTCTTCGACCTGTATGGCTATCCCACAGTCTTTGGCCATGTTGTGCAGCATACAACAGGCCAGGAATATCCCACAGGACTTTGTGGGGCTATACTGTAGGGCACTGCCAGAGGTGTCCAGGCAACAGAAATGCGCCTTCAGCATCCCAAACACCCGCTCAATAATGTTGCGTGTGGTGGCATTTGCCTCATTGAAGCGTTGCTGCGATGGGGTCATGGGCCGCCGGTAGGGTGTGAGCAGCCAGAGATGGAGTGGGTATCCACTGTCACCTGTGTGGAGATAGTGGAGGTTAGTGTTTTGTTCAGGCTCAGACTGCCCCAAACCCTGTGTGCCATACCCATGGCACCTGTGGCTAACCCCCCTTTGCCCAAGATTTGTCAGTTCTACATGCATACTCACCCACTAGATGACCTGTGGGGATGTCCCCACTCTTGAATCGATGGCAGAGTGCCGACTGGTACCAGATGAAGGAATCATGTGCTCCCCCAGGGTGCATGGCACAGACATTGATGATGCGCCCACTGTCATCACACACCACCTGGCAGTTGACACTGGCATATCCCTTCTGATTCATGTAGGTGGCCCCATTGGGGCGAGGAGACGTGTGAATGGCCACATGGGTGCATTCTATTGCCCCCTAGCATGCCAGGCATAAGTGCTACCCTGTGGAACTCCTGTATGTTTGCTGTGCACTCCACCGCGGTGCTGAGGAAATGGATGTACTCCGCAGCATGTGGCAGCAGTGTGCTGAGGGATTGGGTGAGGATGCGTGATGTGGCCGACTGTGTTATGCCTGTGGTGTCCCCTGTTGGTCTCTGGAAAGTACCCGTGGCGAGCAAGCACATGCAGGCTGTTACTTTTGTCTCCACTGACAGAGCATGACTCCGTCGTGTGGGAGCCTGCATCAAATCACTGCACAGCTCACAGAGCCACCTCAGTATTGCCCTGTTCAGGTGGTACCAGCCCACAATCTCAACATCTGAGTACAGCTCAAAGCTGGTGCGGGCTCGGTACTGCCTGTTGGGGGCGTATCGCCGATGGGCCCTTCCATGGCCACTACCCCCTGCAGCATGCCTTATCACCCTCCTCATTACAGCTTCCATGTGGGAAGGTGGCATTGTCCATGTCCCTGGCTTGTGCCCCCCAGCTGTTGTTGCTTTGTTCCCCCCACTGTCCTGACTGCTACCTCTGCTGCACCTTGTACACCTACTGGCATCTGCTCTCTCTGGCCCCACACACCTTCCCTTGCCCCTATTCTGTTGTCTTGTTTCCCTGGCCTGCCCTCTTTCTCCCTCTTGCTCTGTCTCTCTCTCCCTGCCTCATGTGGCTTCCCTGTAGCATTCTTGCACCTCTTCCTTGCTCCTTTTTATTTTGGCTCATTTCCGCTATGGCGCAACTTCCGCCTGCTCCACTGTTGCGCATTGCGCAAGTTTTTGAACATTGCACTCGCACTTTATGCATGGTTCCACCCCTTCAGTTGTGCATGCCTTCATTATCATTGCACTGTTGCTCAGCATGTTTTCAATGGCGCAACTGCCTCCTGCTGAATATCGCAGAATGGCGCATTTTCTGACTTACGCTGGCGCAACCCTGTTGCACATTGCACAACCCTTTTGAATATCTGGCCCAATAAATCTAAGAATAGTCTCATATTGGCCAAGGCTAATAAATAAAAATGATAATAATAAAAAGAACTGTACAAGTAGCATCACCTATCTTTGTCTTTTAGAAAAAAAATCACTGGAATACTGAAAGCTTTCATTCTCTTTGGTTAAAAAAGTTGACCACTATTCTTAAAATTATCAATAATTATCATCTGTGGAAAGATTTTAATAAGGGTATTTTGATCTCTATTCAATATAAAAACAAAACTAAAAAATATATTTTTAGATTAGCCCCCAAAAACAACAAATGGAGTCCGTCAAAAGCCCAAAACGGGGGGGGGGGCGTGGCTTATCGGCTAACTGGAAGGCAGCTTAAAATTTTGAGCTGCTGCATGTGGACGTTTATATCCGTTGATCAGCACCCGGATAGATTATGGAAAGACGTAAGAACCGGCAATGAGTATAAAGAGCTCCAGTGCGTGGCGAGAGAATTTTTAAAGGAAATAACCGAAATAATCAATAAATCCCCTTCATCATTACTGTGGCCTGTAAAATGGCGGAGGCGCCGAACTCAGGGCTCAATCTCACATACTTTAATGGCCTGTTTGAAAAGCTACTGCTTAGGATGGATGAGGTAACGGAGGCGTCTCATCACACCACTGAAGCAATCAAACAATTGACAGGGCGCATAACAACAGTTGAACAGAAAACAAAGGTGCAAGAGTCCAAAATCGAAGAGATTAAAGGTATACAGAGAGATCAACAAGGGAAAATAAATATGCTTTTGGCTAAAGTGGACGATTTGGAAAACTGTAGCAGAAGGAACAATTTACAGGCAATAGGATTTCCGGAGGGTGTGGAAAAAAAAGACACTGGTCGGTTCCTTCAGCAAGTCCTCCCTGAGATCCTCGGGCTACAGTCAGATTTTTGTTTGGAGATAGAAAGGGCCCACAGAGCTACTATCCCAGCACCAGGGAAAGGAGGCAAACCATGGGCCATTTTATTCAAACTGCAATCGTTTGATACGCGGCAGGCTCTGTTGCAACATGCCAGGGAAGTGGGTTGACTGAGCTGGCAAGGACACCCCATATCACTGTATCAGGATTTTTTGAAGGAACTATCATTTAAGAGAAGAGAATATACTCCCTTACGACATAGGATGCAAAAATTGGGGATTCAATACTCCCTAAGGTACCCCTCCACCACGCGGATAGTACATAATGGGGCCCCACTTTTCTTTGACACCCCGGCAGCCCTGGAGGATTTCTTGAACAGATGCCTAGGTGAACCGCCTAGTTTCAAGGCAGGCCCAGACCTTTTGGAAACAGAGGAGATGGCGACAGACTCGGAAACACAGTTTGAAGTAGCCGCTGGCCTCCCTCGTCGGAGTAGAAAGAGAACTGTAAGGGATAACCATAGGTGAAGAGACCATCCCCATTTCAGAACTAATCTGCATAATGAGACAGCAGATCAGGAGGAACAATGGAGTGAAAGTACGGCCCTGGTGCGCTATATGACCCACAACCCTTATGAAGTTCTGAGATCTCCCCCCCCCAAATGTGCATCCTGAAGAGGGTCCTCTGGAGTAAAAGAAGACTCCCAGGTCAGTGGTATTACGGGAAGTGCGGTGGGCGAGGAGGGCAATGGCGATGAAGAACTGCAGAAGGATCAGCACTCTCCAGGTGAAGCATCCGAAGCCCATGAAGGAGACTAAGCCTTGAAGCAGCAACATTGAAACATCAGGCTCAGGACAGGAGCAGTAACTTCAGAGGTTGTTTAGATAAGTAGTATATCTGTTTAAGTATAGGGCAGTAAGAGGTATCCAGGCAGAGCAACTATTACCTGGACTGGGGTGATATTTTCGGCCTGTTTAAATCCAGGCCCATGAAATCACGAGACATTGAGACTTTTGACCATTTCAGGGTATCGATCTCAGGGCTGGAAATGATTCTATGTGGGTGTTTACTTGAGGGTGGGATCTGGCAGTGATTGAATGAAGGTGCGTTGTGCTTGCAAACTGTGCCTGTGGTATGTCAGAGGTAATGGTATAATGAGCGGTTCATGTGCATTAGCATGCTAATTTAGTGGGGGAAGGGAGGTATAAGGACCTGGGAAGCATTTAAACGTAGAACTGAGTAGTCGTTGCTATATAGCTGGGTTGGGAAGTAGATCCAGCGTATTACTGATAGAAGGGCCGATAGGATAAAATGATGCATTCAAGATTGTCTTTTTTTTTCTCGTTTTGGGGGCCTATCAATGTGATATATTGAAATTTATTTTAATGATGCTGTGGGAAGGGATATAACACCACGGAGGGTGTAAACGGGATTTTCCCGTTTTAGATCATTTGGGCTTGGTTCTACAATAGTCAACTGACTGCAGGGCTGTAGAGGGTATCCCAGGAAGGCAAGTTGGATCCTGGTGGTGCGTCCAGGCATGCAGCCCCCCCCTCGATTTCCTTTTTGATGGCTATGGATTTCAATAAACAGAGTAGAATTGGGTTGGGCCATGCCCAGACAGCTACCACCCCTGGAACTATTCTGCAGATCGGGCCTCTAGTTGGGAGGCAAAAGATCCTATATGCAGGATGGCTCCAACAGAGCACGGAAGTGCAATGTGTAAATAGGTTTAGTGTGTGGTTGTTTGGTTCGGTAGTGTTTAGGAATTTAGGGGGTACTTTTGATGTACCTTACAGTATAACCTGGGGGTCAAGGATGGGTAGGGGTATGTATAAAGCTATCGGGATCCTGGTTGCACAAGAGAAAGGGGGTTTAATAGCACTACGAGATCTGGAATTCCAATTCGGGCAGGGCTACAGGTACTGGTGTGTGGCAAAGTGGCAATCTTCCATCCTCACCGGCGGTTCTAACCTGGCATTTTATATTTTATGGCTTGTTAAAGGGTATGAATATGGCTGAACTGACTTGTATCACTTGGAATGTGAGGGGCATGAACACGCCGGTGAAGAGGAAGAAGGTAATGTCATACTTGAAAAAGATTAAAGCCCAAGTGGTTTTCCTTCAGGAGACTAAACTGGATGGGAAGGGTCATGGATTACTGAAAAGGGATTGGGTAGGTATAGAGATTCATGCTCCAGCTACTACAAAAAAGCATGGAGTAGCTATTTTAGTACATAAGCAACTGCACTGGGCTCTTACCACCTTTAGGACGGACCAGCAGAGCAGATGGGTGATGGGTACGTTTCAGACTCCCACCGGGCCTATAGTACTGGGGAATATTTATGGGCCAAATGAGGACGATGCAGCCTTTTTCCACCAAACATCCCAGGTGCTTCTAGACATGAATAAAAATAATATGCCCATTATTGTTGGAGGTGATTTTAATTTAGCGCCAGACCCTATGATGGATAAAACTCCAAAAAAAGATGACACAGCACATGGGAGGGGTAGAAGAGCTCTGGTAAACTGGATGGGTGACCAGGGATTGACAGATATTTGGCGGACACTGAATCAAGGGGAAAGATTATTCATTTTATTCACGGTACACAATTCATATAGCCGTATTGATTTCTTTTTAACATCCCACAGATTACATGAGCAGTTAAGAGTCTAATATATTTCCCATTATAATTTCGGACCATGCCCGTGTATTTGTCTGTAACATGGGGCCCCTGTTCCCTGTATCTACTTCTTGGAGGTTAGACCCCTTGTTAGTAAAGGATGTAAAGTTCCTAGAATGGGCTAGAGGAGCCCAGAGATTCCTTGTGGAAAATCCACACAGGACACCACAGCTGGGGTTAGGTGGGAGGCTTTAAAGCCACCATGAGAGGTAAGATTATTGCTTATGCAGGGGCAAGAAGGAGAGATAGGAACAAAAATTAAAGTATTTGGAAGGACAGCTAAAAAAGTACAGAGACAGCATAAGGAGCAAAAGGAAAGCAAGGCATGACTCTCTGCGAAGGAAGATAGTAGGCCTTGAAATGGAGATAAATTCTCTTTTATCAAGGAGAGGGAATTATCAATATTGAGGTTGAAGCATAAATATTGGGAAGGGGGAGAGAAAGGGGGGAAGGTATTAGCATATAGGCTAAGAAAACAGCAAATGGATCGGTATATAGCTGGGCTGAGAGACGCTGCAGGACGGATGTTTACTAACAGTGGGGAGTTAAATACAGTTATGGCAGAATATTATAAAGCTCTGTATTCTTCATCCAGACAAGGGGATCCCCAAGTAATTCAGGATTTTTTGCAAACAGTGGAACTCCCCTCGGTAACTTCACAGCAAGCCGAATTATTGGACGCCCGTTAATTATAGAAGAGATAAACAAGGCCTTATTTTCTCTCAAACCAGGGAAAGCCCCAGGGGGATGGTAATTCAGTGGAATTCTGGCAGGCGTTAGCAGATGTTATTACTCCTATACTTCAACAAGTATATGCTGAAATAGAGGTGCAAGGGATGCTTCCACCCACGCTACGTGAGGTGGTCATAACTGTATTGCCCAAAAAAGGGAAAGATCCCACCTCCCCGGGTAGCTACAGGCCGATTTCACTTCTAAATGTGGATAGCAAGATATTCACCAAAGCATTAGCACTAAGATTGGGTTCTTTGTTACCACAGTTAATACATCCCTCTCAAGTGGGGTTTGTCCCTGGTAGGTACAGTGCAGATCATCTTAGAACCCTAATCAACTTAGCCCATATTGCATCTCAACTACACACTCCAGTGGCTGCAATAGCTACAGATTTCGAAAAGGCTTTTGATTCCCTGGAATGGGATTATCTCCAGGAGGTACTGGGTAAGCTGGGAATAGGCCCTCACTTTCAATCCTGGGTAAAAGCCTTGTATACTTCCCCAACGGCCAGATTGCTGACCAATTCCACTCTATCCCCACCTTTTCAGTTGGCCCGTGGCACCAGGCAAGGTGCCTCTCTCCCCTTCTATTTGTGTTAGCTGTTGAGCCATTAGCGGTGTGTCTTGAGGGCAGTCAGTCTATAAAAGGGATAATGGCTGGAAACACAGAGTACACCACTCTTTTATATGCTGATGACCTTCTGGTCCTAGTGGCAGATACAGGTGAGGCGTTATCTTCTATACTTGCAACCCTGAGCCATTTTAAGGAAATTTCTGGACTTCGAATAAATGCTACTAAAACCAAAGTTCTTCCTCTTAACTCCAGGTGTCTCCCCTCGGTATTAGGGGACACGGGCTTGAAATGGGCTAAGGGAAATATCATGTATTTAGGTATTCATTTTTCTGCCGACCTCTCAAAATTATGGGAATATAATCTTCGCCCTCTATGGGTGGAAATGCAAGAGGATATGTCCAGATGGACCAAACTCCATTTAACCTTAGCGGGCAAAATAGCTGCAATTAAGATGATCTTGGCCCCAAAATTTTTATTTCCTGGCACATATCCCTCTTGATTTGCCACAGGGCTGGATTCAGAAGATAGATAAGGCAATAGGAATTTTCTATGGAAGGAAAACTCCCAGGTACAGTAGGAATAAACTGCATGCACACTGGAAGGTAGGGGGTGTCTGCCCTGGTTTACAGGGTATAAGTGGAGCATTCAACTAGCACAATCCATACGCTGGTTAGGATTAGATTCCTCCCTCAACCACAGTGGGTGGACATAGAGCAGGCTGTAAGTCAAAAAGTCTCTTTGTCATTGCTTATCTACGATAAACCTCCAACAATTTTAAAAAAGCATCCCACAATAGGGGCTACTTTGCAATGTTGGGAGAAGGTAAGGAGGAAGTTGAAGGTGGATTTGGCACCTGTTAAATTAACTCCATTATGGGGAAATGTGAATCTGTGTATAGATAAAAAAGCTGTGTACTGGAAAAGCTGGGCAGATAAGGGCATTACCAGATTGGAGGATATATTAGCCACGTCCGCCCTGGTAGTGGACACATTTGCCAACCTGCAGGTCAGATGGTCAATTCCGACTTCCGATTTTTGGAAATATTTACAAATACGGAGTGTGGCCCAGACATATCTGACCCAGGTGGCAAAAAGAGGCTCCTTAAGTACACCTTCCTGGATAACCAAAAAGGGTTGGCCAGTTTAATTTGTAATGCTTTCCGGGAGTTAATACCCTGCCAAAGTGAAAAATCCAAACAAAAATGGGAAAAGGCTTTAAAACTGGAAATTACTGAGACACAATGGAAGGAATGCTGGAAGGGGGCTCAGAAACATTTTATAGATGTGAGAAGTAATTTAATACAAAATAAAATTTTACACTCCTGGTACCGTACACCGGTAGTATTACAAAAGGCAGGGGTGATAAAATCTAATCTATGTTGGAGATGCAACTCCTACCTGGGGGACTTAGCTCACATTCTTTGGTCTTGCCCAATGATACAACCAGTGTGGGATAACATCTGTGCAGTAGGAACCAAAGTGTTAAAAAAAAGTATTCCACGGTCCCCCCTTTTGCTGTTACTGGGTATAAAATCAAAGCCCCATAAGAAATTGGAACACCGTTGGCTGGCCCTATGGGCCATGCAAGCGAAACTCCTTGTATGTAGATGGCAGACTACACTGATACCTAGTACCAAGAACTCCTTGCCTCCATGGTCCACATTGCCACTATGGATAAGCTTTCCCTTGATAAGTAACTCCTTGTAATATACGAGTTGTTGGACCCCCTTTGTTAGATATGCTACCCCTAAGACTGGTGTGGGTTGAACTGTGCAACCAGGATCTCAAATAAGGTAATAAGACTGTGGAAATTAACTGAAAACTTGGTTAACCAGGGTTGTATATTTAGGTGGCAATAAAATGCCCCTTTACTCATACGTAGGGTATCTAACTTTATAGAATAGTGATTCTTTGTGTTTGTTTGCTCTTTAACTAGGGTGCCAGAAGTCTGGACAGCACCTGAGATATAAAATCCCTTTTCTTTCTGTTCCCTGTTATGAGGTATGAATGAGGAGCATGGATGCCTTGCCTCTCCATAATTTCAAATAACAAATCGTATAAAGTGAGGTGAGTACAGGTCATGTAACATTGCTCTTTTTGCTCCTGTGTTGAGTTGTATATGTAACCAGCAACTCACTAGTTAATCCTGTCTAGTATAAGGGCTATCATTATTGTAAAGAAACTGAAATAATAAAAAAATTAACAGCAAAAAAAAGCCCAAAACAGGCAATTTGGTTCAGTAAAAATAAAATTGATTCAGGGATCAAGAACTATCTGTTGTTACCCCTACCCCAAAGCCCCCAAAAGCAATTACTTGGGCTAGGTTTGGAATTCTTATATCTAAGTATATTTATTTCAATCAGGGTAAAAGCAATGAACAAAACACAGAGCTATTCTGCAAATGTAATAGGGTCTTCCATGAAACATTGGAGCACATAATAATACAATGCCCCTTGTATTGTCATCTAAGAGACTCCCATTTTAAACAGTTTTTGACAAAATACCTAAATTTATTTATGATCCAGTTTTTATTCTGTTGCACCCCATGACCCTAGAGGATGTCATAATGATAGCTAAATTTATTACATCTGCTATCCATTAAAAAAAAAAAAATAAGGAAATTATTAGCCCATAACATTTTTTTTTATTGCACAAATATATTATACTGGTAAAACTTTGACTTATTTACATTATTTCTATTTTTACTATATCTTCTTTTTTATTATGGTACGTGCTGTTTTTAACTGTTGTATTTATTTTAACTTTGTAATGTCCAAACTCTTATGTAATGGATGAACAAATAAATGATGATGATGATGATAGTTTCCACTGTGTTCTGAGGTACTGTATTTCCATATTTCAGGTTATGTTTGATCATCATGAGGGTCAGTGTCCCTCATTGTTCCTCATTTTGAGTTTCCATGTCCTTCATTTCAGTGACAAAATGTAAGGTATAGTACATGCTTTGAAGACCCTACTCAGCACAAACAGTGCTGAGCATGGCCATGGTGCATATGCTTCATACAGAATGACAAAGGGAAAGTGAGTGAGCTGAAACAGTCATGGAGAAACACATTTGTAGCAATAAATATGCATAAGGGGATTTGTATGGCCAAAAACAAAAAGGTTAGGCTAAACAACACGGAGGACCCTCTTCGCACATCTGCAATAGGAGATGTTGGCTGACTATATCATAGACATTTAATGCAGTAAGCAAAAAATACTTTAGAAACTAATGGCAATTTAATTTTTTTTCACTTTATCATTTTATTGAAATTTGAGTATATAAGAAAGCAAACATCTTATACAATTGAAGACTATCCTCCATGTAAGGTATAAAATATCACTTAACAAAACAGTATTTGGGGTAAACATATTGTAGAAGCCTTATATAACTGTATTGATAATAAAACACAAACCTAGACAGGATGTAAGTGGAGAGCAGAAGGGTTACAATCAATAGGGTGTTATAGGATCAGAAATAGCAACCATGTACGAAATACATGCTAGGGCAGGCTATGGCAAGGCATTCAGTAAATTGCAAAAAGTGATAAATGTGGTAATATGAACAATGTTCAGTAATGGAGAGGTGAAGATAACAGAAAAGTGTGCAAGGAAAGAAAGAAGGGAGAAAAAAGCAAGGAAGAGGGGAAGGAGAGAGGGAGAAAACAAGAAAGAAGGGAAAAAACAGGAGAAATCTGTGCACAAAAGTTTCAAGAAAACCTAATCTTAGAGCAAAATTAGAAGGAGGGCTAAATGTCCCTAAGAATTAGGGTCTGGAAAAACTATATTCAAGTACTTGAAGTAATCCTGCCAACATCTGTCATATACGGTGAGTCGGTTATGAGTAACATGAGATAATCAGACAAGAGAGGCATACTGAGAGAGGCTTTGAAGAACATCTGAAAGGGAAGGCACCAGAGTTGATTTCCATTTCATAAGAATCAGATGTTTGACCAGAAGAGAAAGTATCTTTAGCCATCTAAAGTGTGCATGTGAGAGGAGAGAACTATTGGGGATAAGGATGCCTAGAAGGAATAGCTTGGGCTCAAAAGGTAGTTTTTGTCCTGTTACTCTGGAGGCAAGTAAACAGACTTTGTGCCAGAGCTTATTAATGGAAGCGCAAGACCACAAGATATGAAGTAAATCCCTACTGGCCAAATTGCAGTGCCAGCAATTATTATTATTTAATAGATCCATTCATTGAAGCGCAGAGAGAGTTCTATACCAAAGATGTAGGATTTTAGTTTGTATTAAAGAACTGCGGGCATCTTTAAAGGTATTATGTGCAATATGCCAACAAGAACACCATTATGCGTCTGAAATATTGTAGTTAAGAGGAGTACTCCATTTATTTTTGGCCAGTATAGACTGATCAGGTAGATTATCAATATTGTCTTTGTAAATAGAGCTATTTAATTTTACTGATACATTAGTCCAGTGTGAGATGTATGGGTTTAGAAGAGTATGCCTGTACACTAAACTAGAGAGAGAGTTATAAGCTGCCCAAATTTCTAAAAACTTCCAGAAGTCCTGTTTAGGAAGTTTCCATGTGACCTGCAAGTCTGAGAATGATCTAAGACTGAGTGAATTCTGGTCCAAGATATCTCTGAGAAAGAAAATGCCTTTGTTCCTCCATGTACTACAGAAAATTGGATGATCTTCTAGAATGAGCAGTGGATTGCCCCATAAGGGGGCATAAAGCCAGGGTGTTGGATTGGATTTCAGGAATTTGTGGGTTAATTTCCAATAAAGAACAGAGGATGATATATTCGGGTGAGATTTCAGTTTAGAGGAAATGGGATTAAAAATGAAGGAAGTGGTAACTCCTCCCGGGCATAATGTGGATTCCATCACAACCCATAGTGGTGTGTGAGGGGAGGGTTTATGAAACCATGTAATGGTTTGGGCCATTCAGAAAGCCCAGAGGTAGCCTATGAACCAGGGGAGTCTGAATCCCCCTTTTTTCCAATGTGATCGAAGTTTGTTGCAGTTAAATCTCGGTGGTTTCCCATCCCAGATAAAGTTAGCTATTAATTTATCAATTTTAGCAAAAAAAAAGAGGATGGTAAGACTAAAGGAATATTGGCAACGAGGTAAAGAATCTTGGGAGAAATGGACATCTTAATGGCTGCAATTGTCCCCATGAAAGAGAGGTTAAGAAGCTTCCATCTGTCCAGAATTGTTTTGATGTTATCAAATAAGGGGTTAAAGTTAATGACCCATATCTTCCCTAAATTACTAGTAATTTTGATTCCTAGATACATTATACGCTGTGGTGACCAGCGGAATTCAAGAGGTATATTCATAAGGGCTTTACAGTGGTCATTAAGGGGCATAGTTTGTGATTTGCCATAATTCAAAGCAGGGCCAGAAATTTTAGTAAAATTATTAAGCAAATCAACCAACAGGTGCCCAGCCTAATTCAGGTTTTGGAGTAAGATTAAGAGGTCATCCACATAGGAGACAGAAACATATCTTGAATTGCTCACAGGTATGCTTATAATGCCAGAAGATTGATGTAAACAAGCAGTCAGGGGTTCCATGGCTAAAATAAACAGGGAAGGTGACAGGGGACATCCTTGTCTAGTTCCCCTTGCTAGATGAAAGTAAGAGGAAAGGGTGGAATTAGTAAGTACTTTAGCAACAGGAAAGTTATATAATAGCTTGATCCAGGAGCAAAAGGTATGAGAAAGACTGAAATAAGATAAAACTTGATGAAGGTAGTCCCAGTTTAAGGAATCAAAGGCCTTCTCAAAATCAGTAGCTATGGCTGCAGCTGATGTCTTGAGGGATTTGGTTTCATGAATTACATTAAATAAGGAACATAGGTGATCAGAACCAGATCTACCTGTATGTTTAATAGGACCAGCTTGTGAACAATGAGTTAGTTTGGGAATCAAGGATTCAAGTCAAGAAGTTAGTAGTTTAGCAAATATCTTCCCATTTGTGTTTAATAAAGAGACGGGCCTGTAACTTGCGGGGTGAATAGGGTCTCTTTCTTTCTTAGGGATTAGGGTTATGATTGCTTCCGTGCAAGATGGGAGAAACTTACCAGTATTGGAAGCTTCTTGATAAATATTGAGAAGAAGGGGGCATAAGGTGTTGGATAACATTTTATAGAAATCAACAGGGAATCCTTCATCCCCAGGGGATTTGCTGGATTTCAAGGAAGACAACACTTTCTGGATTTCCTGAAGCGAGAAGGGTTCATCTAAAGACATTTTTTTCAAAAGTAGAAAGATGAGGAAGATGTAACAATTTAAGGAACTGTTGAATTTGTAAAGTAGATGGAGGATTTGTGTTAGAGTACAGTTTTTGATAAAGGGTTTTCATGATACAGTTTATAGAGAGGTTGTCAGAGTGAATCGTACCCTGTTCATCTTTTAGGATTAGTATGTGTCATTCTATTTGTTGTGCTTTGAGCTGGTAAGAAAGGAGTTCCTCATTTTTATCGCCATGTTCCCAAAACTTATATTTAAGATTAAACAAGGCCACTTTGGTTTTACGAGAAATTAAATCATTAATTTTAACTCTAAGTTGAAGAATTTCAAGATGAAGTTGAGAATCAGGATGGTGCTTGTTAGAAGAAAAGTATAAATTCTCTTTAGCCTTAAGAGATTTTTCCAAGTCAGCCAGCTGTTGTTCCCTTACTCTTTCCTATATGCAGCATAACTGATAATTTTCCCTCGAATCGTAGCTTTAAGAGCTTCCCATACAGAGGATATAGAAGATTCAGTTTGGGTATTGTGAAAGAGGAAGTCCTGAATTTGTGCTTTGATCATGGGTAAGAGATTGGGATACTTGAGAAGGAGAGGGTCCAGTCACCAGTAAGAAGATTTAGATGTTAATGGGCCCCACAAAAGTTGCAATTTGACAGGGGAATGGTCCAAAATTATGATGGGAAAGATGGATGAATCAATATTTTTTTTCCATTATAAAAGAAGAGGCTAACCAGTAGTTAATTCAACTGTATGTCTTATATAGAGAGGATTAGAAAGTAAATTCTCGATCACGGGGGTGAAGGAGGCACCATACGTCAGCTAATCCAACATCTTGCATTAGTAATGAGAGGACTTTAATACTTTTAGGGAGGGCCTCTGTAGTGGGGCTACTTCTGTCAATGATGGCTTCTAAAGCTAAGTTAAGATCTCCTCCAAGAATAACCAGTGTATTATCAGTGTTAAAGGATAGAATCTGTTGAGCTAAATTATGAATAAAATCCGGGGTATCAGAGTTGGGTGCATAGACATTAACAAGCAGAAGAGTATCAGAGTTGGTATTCAGTGTGACCATCACCCATCTGCCATCAGTATTGGAAATGGAGTTTACAAGGGACCATTTGAGACTCTTATGAATATGGATTAGCAACTCCTCTTTTTTTTGAGGTACAGGATGATTCGTAGCTCTGACCAACCCAATTTTTTTTAAGTCTATGAACATCCTCTGCTAATAATTTTGTTTCTTGAAGGAAAGCAATTTGTGTTTTATGTTTTTTGAGATGTGAAAGAATTTGCTTCTGCTTACAAGGAGAATTAAGTCCCTTCACATTCCACGTATATAAAACTATGTCACTCATATTGTTAGTATTAAAGAAAAGAAATAATCGCTGGAATGTGAGGGCACAAATAAATAAGGCAGAGGATGATTAGAATACAATATAGAGACCTTACATATATGCAGAGAGTGGCAGGAATATTCAAGCCAAAAAAGTGAGATGTATGATACATGGGTAGCACAGATATCTTATTAAAGTTAGAATAGAGATGGGGAAAGAGAAAAGTCATTAACAACAACAACAATACTAGTATGATAAATAACAAAGAAAACGTTTTATGCGTGTGAGGAGATATAAGTCAGCCAACTGGCTGAGAGACACTCTCACCACACTCTGGGACATCAATGTAGGGAGGAGCCTAGGGAGGACCAGTTATAAATATTGGCCCAAACCTAAGTCTGATCCCAGTAATATAATAAAGTAAGAATTCCTGATAAGCTAAACTGAAATGGAATAATACCAAGAAAGGCAGGGGACTGTAATAACCTCAGCTTAATTCTAAGCTAACAGGACAAGGTATAAGGATAAAGCTAAACACCAGAACTTGTTTTAAAAAAATTAGTAGTAATAGTACAATATATAACAACTCAAAATAACAGTAAATTAAAGAACCGTATATGAGATGCCAGTACAGCCTAGACATAGAGCAAGGGATTCAGGGAGCAAGGTGGAATGCAAATGAACAAATATGAAAGGAAAAGTAGATCATTACCACATTAGAGTGACTCAGCGTATACTTTGCAGTGCAACAGAGTAAGTACATAATAAATACAATATTGAGGGAGAAAGAATAAAAGGGAGGTCAATTTAAGCCCTTATGCCCTGAGCCAAATGCAAATTGGGATTATGTGGGAGCTACAGGCTTCAGTGATAACTGTAGACAGAAAAGATAATCATAGTAAAGATCAGCTCTGACTACTCAAAAATCACCTAAATAGGTGTTATAAGGAATGACTAGGTGTAGAAGACTAGGCCCAGTTAGCTCCAAAACAGGAGGGACCACACAGCAGTGGATTTCTATAATATCTGTAGGCTTTGAGTAAAATAAGTAGCATAAGGAAGATGTAGATTGACAATCCTTTGCAACAGTACACTAAACATAGCCCACCTCTTTGAGTGCTAATGATAGTTCTATATTGTAAACAGGAGGTAGTAAGAATAATGGCGGGTAAGGAAGGAGATAGATTAAAAGTAGTTGCCAATAATACATAAGAACCTGTCATCAGAAGAGGGAAGGGGTAAGTTGCCTTGTAATATATAATAATTCACATTTGAAAAAAGAAAAGGTAATAATCAAGATGCATACAGATTGAAGATATGCAACTGAACAGCCAAAATACTATAAACCTGATGCACTGCTAAATTGGAGAGTAAAAGGCTAGTTACAGAAAGCCTGTTTAGTGTGAGGTAATGTATAAGATCTAACACTAAAATAATGGGTTAGAAAAGCATTGCTGATATAACAAAGTTCCTTTGAAGACCTTTAAACTGCTCATTTAAACACTGCAACAATAAGTAAATTGATCGTGCCATGATGTACAGCCTTTGCTTTCTGCACCCACTGGGAGCGAAAGCAACCAGGTAGCATAGACTGTAGAGTGGGTGGCTAGGCATAAAAAGTGTACTAGCACTTCCTCTAAGTATCGTGGAAGCAAAACCTACCAAGATATAGTAACTGTGACCATATTACTGACCATATAAGCTCATGATGCCTTAGATTTATTAGCAGGATTGTGACTATTGATGTTCTTGCTTTTGGTCTTAGCCCTACATTTCTTTTTGGGTGGCTCTAAAGATTTGAGGGGGGAACTTGCAACAACTTCTGCCCATGAAGTATTGGCAGAAATACATCCCTGAGGCACAGGGTCCAAATTAGAGGGATGTCCATCTAAAATTTGCTGGGAAAGATCCTCCTGTGAGGAGTGCATGTCATCCTCCAAGAGAGCAAACTTATTGCTCAAGGGAATAGAGGGGTTGATTTGAAGGTAAGAGGTTGCAGCTTGGGGTGTTTGGGGTGAAACCTTGCTAGTACAGCATGAAAGTCTTGAAGAATAATTCCCCGACAGAAGCTTCTCTTGCAGCCATGTTGATTGCCTTGGGGTCAAATCAGTTGCGGCATTGCTGCTTGGGGCTGCGAGTTCTGCAACACTTTCCCCATGTTCCTGTACCTTGTCATCCACCCTCCATGTGGATACCAAAGCTATGTTCAAGTTGCCAATTGCTGCTGAACTTCCCAGAGTAGGATTGCAGAGAGAGACCTCCAGATAGTTGGCTAAGGCATAAGGGGTTTCAGAATCCTTGAAGGAAGAGCCTGAGAAAAGGCATAGTGTCGAGGGGTAACGTAGAGCAAATATAATGCTTCTTTGGTGGAGGATTTGTTTAGGTGGATTGTAGGCCTTCCTTCTGATGATTAAATCTTTTGAAAAGTCTCTGTAGATGGAAATATTAAACTCTTGCCACTGAAGTTTCCCCATTTCTCTGGCTCATTTCAGTATTAATTCTGTATGGGAATAGTTCAAAAAGCGAGCAATGATAGGCCTTGGTCACTGGTCTGATGTTGGCCTGGGACCCAGAGTGTGGTGAGACCACTCAATGACTAACGTTAGGTCAGGAGGCAGTTTAAGCATTGTAGGCAGCACACGTAATAAAAGCGCAGTAGTGTCTCCTAATTCTACACCTTCAGGGTGCGATGGTCTGCACCTGTCCGGGGGGGGATCCAGGATCCCAGGTGACAGGTTTAAATGCTTCATTGGCAAGCATTTAAACTAGCCAATGGGGGGAGGCACTGAAAAGGAGCAGGGAAATCACAGCCTTCCCCCACAAAGCACAGTAGTTAGAGAGGTAAACACCAAGGCAGAGAAGTCAGTAGGGAGCAGGACAGGGATAAATGCAGAAAAAGGTGTTAAGGACAGGGATGGGGCTAAAAGGGGTAAGGCCATAAAAAATAAATGGAAGGTGATGAGTACCAATACCCATAGTCTGTGGAACAAGCTCCCTGAACTAGTGGCCTTAATGGAAGAGGGATGCCTGGATATTGTGGCAGTCACTGAAACATGGTACACAGAGAACCATGAGTGAGAAGTCCACATACCAGGATACACAGTCTACAGGAGGGATAGGGTGGGTAAAAGAGGAGGAAGAGTAGCTCTCTATATAAGGGAAGGGATTAAAGCAACAGAACTAAAGAGTAAACAGGAAGTTGATGAGTCACTATGGGTTACCCTGGAGACAAGAAATGGCACCACAATCCGCATGGGGGTTGTGTACAGACCCCCATCTCAGGGGGAGGAAATGGACAAGGAATTGATAGAAGGCATCCTTAAAATGGCAGAAAAAGGGGAGATATTGTTGATGGGGGACCTGAATATGCCAGATGTTAACTGGAGCACCTTTGCTGCATGCACATCCAAGAGCAGGGTCATTCTTGATGTCCTACCGTGGCATGCCTCAGAAAGCTAGTATTGGAACCCACTCAGGAAGGAGCAATCTTAGACCTGGTACTCTCAAATGGGGAAGGAGAAAGGATCTCAGATTTAGAAGTGGGTAGCCATCTGGGAACAAGTGACCTCCAAACAGTGTTGTTCACAATAAACACAGCCATAGAGTCAAGCTATTAAAACAAGAGTATTGGACTTTAGGAAGGCTGAATTTGGGAAAATGAGAGAGTGCCTTAGAAAAGCACGAGCAAATGGGCAAGAAGGAGGGGTGGAGGAACAATGGGGAATAATCAAAATAGCCATCACAGAGGCAAAAAGCCTTTGTATGAAGTAAATCAATAAAACAAAATGAAGGAAAAAGCACTATGGTTCTCAAAAGAGGTGGCAGGGATGGTTAAGGAGAAAAGGATAGCCTTCAGGAAATATAAGGAAACACAGAAGGAGCAGGACAGAGAACTTTATCAGTTAAAGCAGAAGGAGGCAGGGAAGACAGTCAGAATAGCAAAGGCACAAACTGAAGAAAAGATAGCAACTCTGTTAAGAAGGGGGATAAAACTTTTTATAGGTACGTTAGGGAGTGAAGAAAGACCAATGGAGTGATACAGAGACTTAATAAAGGGAAGGGAATGTGGGCAGAGGGTGACAGTGAAAAAGCAATGATATTGAAAGAATATTTCTGCTCAGTATTCACAACAGATGAGGAGGGAGAGGTGCCTAAACCAAACAAGGGAGAAACTCTGAATAGGGAGGTCGATACCAGTCCACTCGCAGAAGAAAGGGTTTTGAAAGAGCTCTTGAAACTGAGCGTGGACAAAGCAATGGGGCTTGATGAGATTCACCCAAGAATACTAAAAGAACTAGGGGTAGAACTAGTAACACCACTGACTACTCTCTTTAACAAATCATGGGAGGATGGAGTGGTACCTGAGGACTGGAGGAGGGCAAATGTGATTCCACTTCACAAAAGTGGGAGCAGGGCAGAGGCAAGAAACTACAGACCAGTTAGTTTGACTTCAGTGGTAGGGAAAATGATGGAATCACTTCTGAAGGAAAGAATTGTTGAGTACCTAGAGGCCAATGGGGCACAGGACCCAAGGAAGCATGGTTTCACAGCAGGAAGGTCATGTCAGATGAACCTAATAGATTTCTTTGACTGGGTGACCAAAGTAGTAGACCAGGGATGGGCTGTGAATATGGCCTACCTAGATTTTAGCAAAGCATTCCACACAGTCTCACACAAAAGATTAATATAGAAGTTAGCCAGCCTTGGAGTGGGTCCCAGGGTGGTAGCCTGGATAAAAAACTGGCTGAACAACAGGACGCAAAAGGTAATAGTAAACGGAGTCCACAGTGAAGAAAGGAGGGTAACTAGCAGGGTACCGCAGGGTTCGATACTGGGACCGGTCCTCTTTAATATCTTTATAAGTGACATTGGAGAGCACCTGGAAGGAAAGGTATGCCTCTTTGCCGATGACACAAAGTTCTGCAACAGGGTTGATACACAAGGTGGGGTGGAAAGAATGAAAAGGGACTTGACAAGGTTGGAGGAATGGTCAAATACGTGGCAGCTCAGATTCAATGCAAAGAAGTGCAAGGTAATGCATCTGGGAAACAAAAACCCAGGGGAAGAGTACACAATTGGGGGTGAGTTAATAACAGCAACAAAAATCGAAACAGACCTAGGAGTAATTATATCAGATGACCTAAAGGTGGGCAAGCAATGTGAGAAGGCAGTAAGGAGGGCTGGGGGGATACTGGGATGCATAGGGAGAGGCATCAACAGTAGAAAACAGGAAGTTGTTATCCCTCTCTACAGACAGTTAGTGAGACCCCATCTGGAGTATTGCATGCAATTCTGGAGACCCCATTTCTGCAAAGATATAGACAGAGTGGAGGCTGTTCAGAGGAGGGCAACCAAAATGGTGCAAGATCTGCACCAGAAGACATACGAGGAGAGACTAAATCAGCTTAATATGTATACCCTTGAGGAAAGGGGGGGTCATGATAGAAACTTTCAAGTATCTCAAGGGAATTAACAACGTACAAGAAGGTAGTATCTTTCAGAAGAAGAGATGTGCAAGAACAAGAGGGCACAATTTGAAGATAGAGGGGGGATGGCTCAGAGGTAATGTTAGAAACCATTTTTTCACAGAGAGAGTTGTGGATGCATGGAACAATCTTCCTGAGGAGGATGTGGAGTCAGGAACAGTGGGAAAATTCAAGAATGCATGGGATAGGCATAAGGCAATTGTACTGGGGGGGCAGGAGGAAGTAAACTGTTGATTAACTAGAATCTGCAACTTATCCATCAGGTAGGGAAATGGGCAGACTGGGTGGGCCAAGCGGTCCTTATCTGCCATCAAATTGTATGTTTCTATGTTTCTAAATCATAAATTGTTGCGACGATTACGATTTTCAATATCATCAGTTTTGGCTTGTAGGGATTTAATAGTTCGATCTTGATTGCGGACAGTAGCCTGGAGGTCATGAATAGTAGTGGTGTTACAGGCTGTTGCTTTCTCATTAAATGCAATTTTCTGGCTAAAAGTTTCAAGAGTGGTCACATTCTGTTGGGTGGAGGTTTTTAGATCATTAATCTCAGCCATCAGTTTAGAAAACATTACTTCCACTCTAGCAAGTGAGCTTTACTGTACTTGGAGATCTACCATAATGCTGAAGGATGAGGCCTAGTATGCTGCAGTACAGTGTAGAATAATTGAATATAAGTAGATGATGGATCAAAAATGACTTACAGACTGTGTCAGGCAGTAAGATTACAGGATGGTCACAGGAGTTGGCACCAAAGAAAGGCCTGGTGAAGGCTGTATGAGGTTAGATTGCAGTCATTCCTGCAGAGATTTTGAACTATGCTGCCATCTTCTGCCTGGTCAAGCCACGGCCCCCAATGGCAATTTAATGACAAAAATCAAAACCCATTCAACAACATGCAAAAGGATCAAAATGAATGAGTTTACCTAATTTTAATGGGAAATCAATTAAACATATATTTTAATGGCTGTAATTGCTAGCAGTAGTATGAGAAATAGAAACTGATGTGTCTTTTAGATTACATTTGCATCAGCTTAGAGGCTGCACACATGGTGAGCTTGCAACATGAGAACATGATGTGATTTAGAATGATGTTCCCTACAGCTTAACTGCTACACTCATGTTATAGAAACATAGAAACATAGAAGTTGACGGCAGATAAGGACCGCAAGGCCCATCCAGTCTGCCCATTTCTTTTTCTACCTTATAAATGTGCCTTCGGCCTTTGCTCTGTCAGTGACCTATCTATTCATAGTCATTTGTATTGCTCCCTTATGCCTATCCCATGCCTGTTTGAAGCCCTGCACTGTATTCATAGCCACCACTTCTTGTGGTAAGCCATTCCATGCATCCACCACTCTTTCTGTGAAAAAGAATTTCTCACATTCCCCTTAATCGGCCTCCTCTAATCTCATGCTGTGTCCTCTTGTCCTGCTATTTTCTTATATTTAAACATGTTAGACTCTTTCACCTTGTTTATGCCCTTAAGGTGTTTGAATGCCTCGATCATATCACCTCTCCCTCCTTTGCTCAAGGTATACATATTGAGCTCCGTTAATCTGTCCTCATATGTCTTCTGATGCAGTCCCTGCACCATTTTGGTTGCCCTTCTCTGGACTGCCTCAATTTGGTTAATGTCCTTGTGAAGGTGTGGCCTCCAATACTGCACACAGTACTCCAGATGGGGCCTAACCAGTGTCTTGTACAGAGGGATTATTACCTCCCTCTTACGACTTGTGATACCCCTACTAATACACCTTGTCAAGCATGTAGCACACAAACCTGATGTGATATTTAGAAGATGTTCATACAAGGTTACCTGCTGCACACATGTCAAGTTTGCAGCATGCAAACCTGATTTGCTTTTTATACCTGGTTAGCGTAGATTCACTTTGTGTATGCGAACCATATGCAAACATTACACAATTAAGCATGTGGCATGCATTCTGCATATACACAGCACAGTTATATTTCTGTAAGGGTTATGAGGCTGTAATGCATTGAGAGATTCTGGTTACATGTAAACCTTGAGAGCAAAGCTCTAGAGCTTGCAACATGTCACCAGAATCTCAAGATGGTATTTTTAGTTGAGTGATAAACAGTTGCCTATTTTTTTAATTTTGTAATAAATGGATCCAAGAAGTTTAAAAAATGCTGGCATCCCACCACCACACATACACTTTCCCTTACAGAAATAATTATATGAAATGTTTTCATGCTGCACACATAAAACTATCCAAGTGATATGCATGCTGCAAGTATGATTTAAATGTTAAATTGGAACAGATTGCATGAATATGGCATGCTTGCTGCAAGCAAGTGTGGAAACCCTAGTTTTTATGCTAAATTGGGAAAGACTGCATGCATTTGGCATGTGTGTAGAAAGCAACTGGTCACTGATAACTGCATATATAAAACTTAAGTGACTTGCTCAGGATCACACCATACAATAGAGGAGGTTGATGAGGTTCAAACTGCGGTCTTCATGCCTCCAAGTCTCCTGGCTTGCAGTTCAGTGCCTTTAACCACTAAGCCATACTGTCTGCACACGTATAGTTCACTTGTCCTTCAGTACATCCTGTATCTGATTACATCTGCATGCATCTGGCATGCTTGTAGCCACTGTTATGCTTTTCAGTTTTCTTCTCTTACTCATCTCAGTTTCACAGTTGAACTGTAGCTCACATATCAATGGAAACACATGTGTTTTTCCCCCACCCCAATACACAGACTTACTCACAAAGCCACTTAATTACTTCTGTCTGGCCAGTACTCCAACTATTTTCTCTCCATAGTTTTGAATGTTTCCATGCAAACAGACTTTAAGGTGCAAACACAAAAGTAGCAATAACTCAACACACACCCACATGACCAGTCCCCTTCCCCATGCATGCACACTGTAGCAGGTACAGCCATGCTGCTACAGACAACCTACCAAGCATAGATAAAATTAAAAAGTCTCTTACTTGAGTACTAGGGAGCCAGAGGCAGTAGTCTTTAAAAGATGATGTCCATGGGTCAGAGTGCTGAGGCGTACCCCCTTGAAATGAATGGACTTATTTTTTATTACTATTTTATACATTATGGTGTTGAGTTGGAGAATAATAAAGGCCACTGTTCTACTAATAAGGCCCTTGTTAGTTGAGCAGTGGCCTTCATTAATCTCCAACTCTCCATCAATAATGTAAAAAATAGCAATAAAAAAATACCACAATTCATTTCAATGGTGAACAACTCTGCAGTCTCCTTTGCCCTTTGTCACAATGTGCCTGAGCATGGTGAAGTGGTCAGCTTCACTGAGGTAAAGGGTCATAAGTTGACTATAGTGGGGCTCCAATAGTCTATACATACCTTACTGCTCAACTGTCTGTGAATGCAAGGGACAGCTCTAGAATGTCTGTAACATCTCTAAAAGGTACAACTTATTTGTTTTGACTGAAAAGTGATATACAAATCCAGAAAAATTTAAATGTATAAGATTCATCTGTATATACCCTAGAGCAGTGAATCAATTTGGGCTTAAACGCTCCCAGTTGCTAACCAATTTTTTTTTCCTGGCTGAAGTTATGCCCCCCCCCAAAGAACTTTGTCTCAATTTTTCTCCCAGACTCCATTCCATTCAATATCCAACTCCTATGGGTCATGAAGCCACCCAAAGATGAAGAAATGTGAAAAACACATCAATATTTTGGTTCTTCCTCTTTCCCCAATCCCCTTGTAAAAAAGGTATTTACTTATACTTTACCAGCCATATGGCCAGAACCTGCAGCCTGGCACAGTGTGCCACCAGCACAGTTTTCAGTCCACTCCCCCTCTCTCCTTCCACCAGAAGCTGGATGCTAGAACTGACCATCACATGTTCCCAACATGGTCCATGACCAAGTCACCTCACCAACTGAACCCACCCAACCTGGGTTGCTTGCTTCATGCTTGGTTGCTGCTGAGGCTGCTGCCACACTGCATTGATCAAGGCCTATGAAGGTCACCCACACCACTGTCACCACTACTGCTAAGTCTAGCTTGCTGTCATGGGGGTTTGTGTTGTTTTTTTGCAAGGCAAGACTAGCAAAGTAAGTAGGCAGCATAGTCTTGAATTAGCTTCTAGCTCACCCTCTGTCCCATAAGCCACCAGGGGAGACAGAAACTGACTAAGAGTAGACCAACAACAATATGCTGCCACAACACTGCTATTGAGAGTTCAGTACTCAATGACTCCTCCAAGCTGTAGTGTACCATCTGTCTACTCTGTGGCAGGAAAGACAGTGTTGTACTTACAAGACGCATGTGCTCTTTTTTGGCTGGAGCTCTTTCATATCACCTGTGATTGTACCACTGCAAATAGGTGGAAAGAGTGGATAACAAAATACAGACACAGTCAATTCTGGAGAGTACCTGAAGCGTGAGCACACATAGGCCAGCTGGGCACTTATTGAGCAAAAGATTAAATCCAAATTTAATGCCATTATTGCCACACCATAAGAACAACCTAGGCAGAAATATGGGGGGATGGTAACTGCTCCCCTCTGCCCTACCTAAATGACACCCCTGCTTAATGGTAGAAATTTATTCTCAGGTGCTAATGCAATGGTTTCCGCTGTGTTCTGAGGTACTGCATATCCACATTTCATGATGTGTCCTGATCAGCATGTGGGTTAGTGTCCCTCATTGTCCCTCATTTTGAGTACCCATGTCCTTCATTTCAGTGACAAAATGTGAGGTATGGTGCATGCTTCCAAGATCCTACTCAGCATGAAGAGTGCTGCCCTCAGATATAAGTGTATCTGCTCAATACAGAATGACAAAGGGAAAGTAAGTGAGATGAAACATATTTGTAGCACTAAATATACATAAAGGACTTGCATGATCCAAAACAAAAGAGATAGACTTCACAACGCAGAGGCCCCTCTTAGTACATCTGGAATGGGACATGTTGAGTGGCTATATCCTAGGCATTTAATGCAGTAAGCAAACAATATTTTACAAATTAATGGCAATTTAATGACAAAAATCAAAAGCCATTAAACAGCTTTCAAAAGGATCAGAATTAATGTGTTTACTTAATTTTTATGGGAATTCAAATAACAATGTATTTTAATGACTCCAATTGCTAGCAGTAGTATAAGAAATAGAAACTAATGTATTTTTTTAGATAAGATTCACACCAACTTAGCTGCTGCACACATGGTAATCGTGCAGCATGTGAACCTGATGTGATGTTTAAATGATATTCAAACCAGCTTAACTGCTGCACTCATGTCAAGCATGCAACATGTGAACCTGATGTAATTTTAGAAGACGTTCACACCAGTTTACCTGTTGTGCAGCATGCTAACCTGATTTGCTTTTTAGACCTTGTTTGCTTAGGATCACTTTGTGTATGTGAACTGCATGCAAACATTGAACAATTATGCATGTGGCATTCTGCATGTACACAGAACACCTATATTTCTGTAAGGATTAGGGGGCCAAGACCAGGTAGGTTTTCATTGATTTAGCACTCTGTATTTGCTTCACTTCAGAAAAGTGTTAAAGTGCAGTACCTCATTTCTTTCCATTGCTGAGGTTGGGTTGGTGTGTAAAGTCTCCATGCAAGTGAATGCCTCACAGTGACCACCAGCCTTGGAAGCTGAAAACAAAAAGATACTCCTTCTGGTACTTGTCACACTATACTATTGAAACATGTGATTGGCATTTATGTATGCTTGACTTTCATTGGCTAACCATGAGGCTGGCACTCAGCTGAAGGAGTTCAGATCTATGAACAAAAGTATTACAAGACCTCGTAATAGTATAGTTAGATATCTATAAAAGTATTATGAGGTTTTTAAGTATGACTTTTTATAATATTATTGACCATACCCATATATTACAAAGCAATAGCAAATAGTAATTAAAAGTAATCCATTTTAACAGACAGGTGTATAGAAATGTTATATCTATGACCAGTACTAAACAGTAAACTAGGCACATGCTAAGTAGGGAGTAGGCCTAGCCCCTAATAATTGTACGACATGGTATGGCAAACTGTTAAATTTGGTGAGAAGGCAGTTAAAAGATAGGTAGTAGAGCCAGGTCCCTGGTATGAGCTATACAAATCACCATATTAAGCTACCATACAAGGGTATGCATTTGTGCAACATAGCACTATAGCAGGCATTATAACATGCAGTTTTACAAAATGAAGCAGTATGAAGCATCCATACTTCTGCTGGTAGTTACATTAGTGAACAGTTAGTTATGCAGGAGTCCAGTGGGGTCCCAAGGCTTCCAATGTATATGGGCTGCATATCAATCAGATTGGTAAGCCCAATCTGTGGTCATAAACTAGAGGGATATCATGGTCAGCTGATGGCTGACTCACAGCTGACACCCTTCACATTGTGAGCCATCATACTCCAGCACTTCAGATTTTGGCCCACTAGATAGCAGTGGCCTTTAGAGAGATGAGGAAATCAGACCCATGACACCTGAGCTTCTAGCTGATTGGCTGACAAGGTAAAGGAGGAGACAGTCCACTGAGCACTTAAGCTGAAGACCAGGGCCCCAGGAGGAGATCATGAAGGAAGAGCTAAGATGGAGGTTGTTGCAAGCTCATATAACCCCTTTTAGGCATCCAGCAATGCCATTCTGAATGAACCGGAATTCAGCACAGCATTTTTTTTGTTTAGACTGTGGCAGACTTCCCTAAGTCACACCAACAAGTCAAGAGCTCCCAGCTGATTGGCTGCAAATGGGGTAGGAGAAGGCAGCCCACTGAGCATTCAATCTGAAGCCCAGGTTCATTGGAGGTCATTGATGGGGGGTGGAAAGCTTAGATGGATGTTGTTACAATCTCTCTTGACGGCTGATAGTCTCCAGTGATATGGCTCTGAATGAGACAAAATTCAGCACAGCATTTTTTTTGGTTCAAATTGTGCTGCACTTTTCTGAGCCACACCCAGGAGGCCAGAAGTCTTGACTGATTGGATAACAAGGGGAAGGAGGTGATGGCCCACTGAGCACTCAAGTTGAAGACCAGATCTTTGAAGTATGTCATGGGGTTGGGGACTTAAGATGGAGGCTGTTGCAAGCTCTCTTAACCCTTGCTAGGTGTCTGACAGTGCCATTCTGAATGAGCCAAAATTCAGCACAGCGTCTTTTTTTGTTTAGACTTTGGTGAGCTTACCTAGGTCATGCCCATGAGACCCAAGCTCCCAGCTGACTGGTTGCTGACAGGACTGAGGAGGTGACTCACTGAACACACAGGTTTATGACCAGTGCCCTCGGAGGTGATCAGTAGGGGAGAGCTATGATGGAGGCTGTTGCAAGCTCTCCTGGTAGGCATCCACTTCTGTGGATCCAAATGAGCTGAAATTCAACACAGCATCCTTTTTGTTCAAGCTGTGGTGAGCTTCCCTAAACCATACCCACGAGGCCTGAGGTACTGGCTGATTGACTACTGAGGGAAGAAAGAGGCATCCCAGTGAGCACTCAAGCTGAAGACCAGGGTCCTTGGAGGTTATCAGTGGGGAGTGAGCTAAGATGAAGGCTGTTGAAAACTCTCTTGACCCCTACTATGCATCCAGCAGTGTGACACCAAATGAGCTGAAATTCAGCATATCATCTTTTTTGTTCAAATGTTGGTGCACTTCCCTAAGCCACACTGATGAAACCTGAGCTCCCATTTAATTGGCTGCTGAGGGGAAGGAGGCGGCTGCCCATTCAGCACTCAGGCTCAATCATTCATGCTCACAGAAGTGCCACATAATGTTCTTTCATAATTTATGAACATTTATGAACAGTTTTATTTACTTTTTATGAACTTTAAGTTGAGTTCATGATCCAGTTATGATTAACTCATAAACATTCTTGCACGGTCCATAATTGTGTTGACAGGGTCATCTCATTGCATCACTAGCAAGTGACTTTTTTGTGCTGACTTTGTAGTAGTGAGTGTTTCTTTTGACAGTTCAATGACAATTGTTTTACCTTGCTACTGGTGATAAAACTGTCAACAGTGATTAGTCACTTCAAATGTATCAGCAATTTCAATGCCTTATACTAAAGCAGCTTTTCTGCATGTGAGGAATTCAGTAAATGGCGGTGAATCTCCTCACTGATATGTAATATGTAAATTTGTTTATGAATTGTTACTTCAGGATGCATCCTAATTTGCAGGAGGAAATTAATGATTTTAATCATGTTCAGCCCAACAGCTGTGTGCTGCATAACCAACCCCTGCTTGACATTTTGGCTGAGATGCACAACTCCCAGCTGGCACTATGTACAGCCACATAGTTTTATGCAAGGCTGGTGCCATCTAGATAATGTTGTCATGGTGTGGTTAGGGAAACTAAAGGAACTGATGGAACTCAAGTGATATCTTGAATCTACATCCCCCTTTTTCAAATGCATGGTCATTGGGAGTCCAGATGAAATAAAATTCCTGGACTTTAGTATTAAAGAAGGACTCAGAGATGTATGTACAAAGCTATACAGGAAACCCATCTTCACTACTCTGAAGTTAACATTCTGAAATGACAGTTCCTATGGATAAAGAGGAATTGTAGTAGTTTGGAAGAATATATGAAACAAGCATATCTCATAGAACAGAGACTAAGGGAAAGAAGATAGGGTGAGCAGGTCATTCGCAATGCTGCATGGGATGCTGATAATAGGTAAGGGAAGGGTAGATTGTTTAACCAGGAAAGACACATTAAGCCAAAGCTTGTTTCCAGGTGCAACCTGGGAGCACAAGGAAGTTAAGTGACTTGCTCAGGGTCACACAGTATGCAAGTGAGGCTGATGGCACTGACACCCATGTCTCCAGGTTTGAAGCTCAGTGCCCTTAAGCACTAAGCTATACTGTCTCCATAATATAGGTAAGGAATCTCTTTTGAGACTCTAAGGTCAAAGAGGAATGGGGGATGATAAAAGAATAAACTGCTTTGCGACCTGCTCAAGTGATGAAAGCATAATGCAACAGATTATGCAAAATAATTGACACATCTTAAGGGTGGAATAAAAACTCACTGCATAGAGCAAACAATGCCTAAGGATTGCATAAAGATGACTAGAGATGCAGCGAAGTAAAATTCTGCCCACGAAGTGGCCACAAAGTGGCCAATTTTCATTAGCATTCCGCAACACGAAATGCCCATTTTAAAGTCTCACTTCACCACTTAGAGTTGTAATTATGACTTCACGTTGTCCACTCTGCCTTAATTCATTTTAAGATGGAGTGAGAAGTCTATTGGCAGTCCCCACACATCACATGGCTTAAATTAGTGTAAGTCACATGCTTTAGCCAGGCAGGCAGGAAGTGACTCATGCTTGGAAGAGAGTTTTACTTTAGCCTTGCATGAGCAGAAAGAGGGTGTGTGTAAGAGAAATTCTAGTGAAAAAGGAGAAGCTTTAGAAAAAAAAATACTTTGAATCTTTTATTTATTTATTTTTGGCTATATAGGTGATTTTGTTTGAGTATTTCATTTGTTGTCTGGATTTGTGTTTTTGCAGTATTTGTGTTTAGTAGTATTTGTTTTATTAATTGTTTCTTTGTGTCTGTGTGTGTGTGTGTTTGTTTTTGTGGTGTGGAGGACAGTTTTACTGATCCCACAATGGAGGGTGAGAGATTCTTTACCGGGGTTGATCAATGTGGCGGCGATTGGGTGGGCATTCACATGTGTGGTGGCCAAATTCATCTTGACGGGAGTAACATCTTGAGGGCCCCCCCGAAGCAAGACATATGGGAGTTGGTGCTGCTGCCATGGAACCACCACCTCCTTTGGCATCACCTACCAGTGACCACCAGTGCCAGCAGCAGCATTCATGTCCCCAAGGCAGTGGCTCAGCAGCAGTAGGAAGTGAGGGAGTAGAAAGAGCCACACAGCAGGAAATGCAGCAGAAGGTGTCTGTGCCCCTGGCCCCAACTGCTGAGCCACAGCCCCTGGCCCCCACACCATCTGGGCCCCCCCACCTTTGTTTGGTCCTCCCTGCACCTCCTTAGTTTGGGATTTTTTTGATACATTGTGGGAGACAGCAGCATAGTGAGGTGCAAGCTTTGTGGTGTTGAGGTGCACCATGGCCCCCGAAGAAGTCACCTGCGTACAGAAGTCAATGCACCCATATGCAGAATCATCACCACCAAGAGTAGCAGGCTGCAGTCACCGAACAGGCCAGGAATGCACCTGCTGACCCTGCTGCGGCAGAGTGGGCAGAACGGCGTCCACTTGTGCACAGTGTGAAGCAGGGGAGGGCCACAGCAGAACCTGCTGCTCACTACCACTACCACCACCACCACAATCTGCAGCACTCCTGCTGAGGGTGACAACCCTCTTGAACTGCTTCCCACTCAGGCTGATTTGGCTGTGCTGAGGAGTGTGGTGAATGCTGCAAACCACCAGCTCACCAATGCTGAGCAGTAGCTGGAACGCTTCGAGGGGCACTGACTTCAAATAATGGGGAAGCTCCAACTGCTGCTGTCCCACCATAACATTGACTATTAGTTTTTTAGTTTGTCCTGACTTGCATCCCCCACTACCACCCTCTGTGTGAAAAATATATCCGATTTTCCCCCTGATCCTTCCGCCCTCTGTCTTGATTGTGTTCCCTTTTTCATGCACATCTTTTGTTCTGGTCTTCTGGATATGTCTACCTTGTTGTTGAGTACATTTCTGTACTTAATATTTTCTATCCTGCACACCCACTTTCCTTCTGTTTGTATGTAATGTATTTTAGTGTATCGTCACCTGGCTTCATTCTGGTGTATACCCTTCATCATTTTAGTTCCTCTCCTTTGTACAGCCCTTTTCTGACTTTATTTTGTATGTGATGGCGCCCAGTACATCCCAGTATACCCTGTCCTCATCTCTCCCTAGTTCCTTCTGGCATTTGTCTTGCATACCTTTAGGTAATCTGACACAGGTTTTACTATCCATTTTTGTTGTTGTTTGTCTCCCCCCCACCATTGTGCACCGTTATATGTATAAAACTGTTAAGCTTGTGTTCTGTTTTTGTTTTGCATAACCTTGTTTAATTCCTGAAAATGGTGATAACCATTCCCAAAAGTAGCTGAATAAAATTAAGTAAAAAACGGTTGTCCTTGCCCTCATTATATTCCAACTTAACAAAACAAGAAAGCCATAATGCCACATGAATAGATGCCAGTAAAATATTTTCACTGCTAGTGCAAATGTATTTATGACAAAAGAAGGCACACAGTAATGACCCTTGTGCTTTGGTGGCTAGGCCTTCATTTGTGTGCCTCCTAATGAAGGCCTAAGCGCAAAAGCACAGTGGGCATTTGTGTGTACCTTGTTTTGCGATCAGTAAAGTTGCAGTAGCATTGAACAGTTTTTCTTGGCATGTATTCATATAGAGTAGTGGGTTTGTGGGTTTGTCTTGCACTTTTGGAGCCAGCTACTGAGTACCAGCAGCCATCCACATAGTGCAGTATACTTCATGTGGCTCTGTTATATTCTTACTTAACAATGTCTGTTTACCCTGAAATATTTTTGGTGTCTCAGTAATGTTTCCTTTCTGTCATGGAGATTTATTTGTTAAAAAGCAGGACTGAGAAGTGCACTAATACTCTGCTAAACAGCATGTGTGCAATGACACTGCCATGTGCACCCACTGTCCAGCTTCTTGCAAACATATATATGATGACTTCCGTTCCACTGTTTATGGTATAAAGAACAAAGATAAGAATATATAATGTGTATTTTATTTGTAGCATCATCAACAGCAGACCAAGTCATATCATAAATTTTCAGAGTGCTTGATTGGCAGTGTGCACCTCACAGTGCACACATGAGATTTAGCAGATCATATCACTCCTGCTTTTCAACCAACCCTACCTGACAGAAATGAAATATTGCTGAGTCACCCAAAATATTTCATGGTGAGCAGACACTATTAAGTTGGAATATAACAGAAGCCAGGTCCACTACAACACTGCGCTAACACTGGGGCCAGATCATGTGCTGATATAGAGCAGCCAGCTGCAAAACTGCCACTGCCAGTCTATACCAGAAAGCCAGCACTCCAGACCAAAAAATGCAAAGAAAAAATGTTCACAGTCTGCTACTGCAAATGTATTGATGGCAAAATAAAGCACAGAAATTACCTTTATGTTTTGGTGGTTAGGCCTTTTGGGGGACCCATAATGAAGGCCTAAGCACTGAAGCACAGGGGTCATTTGTCTTTCCATCAAGAAATTTGCAGCAGTGAACATTTCTTCTTTGCATTTTTTTGTCTGGAGTGCTGGATTTCTGGTTTTGACTGGCAGTGGCAGTTTTGCAGCTAGCTGCTATCCACCAGCACCCGATCCAGCCACAATGTTAGTGCAGTGTGGTAGTGGATTGGACCTGTTATATTACGACTTGATAATGTCTGTTCATCATGAAATATTTTGGGTGCCTCAGCAATATTTCATTTCTGTCAGGAAGGGTTTGTTGAAAGGAAGAAGTGAGCAGTGCTACGATCTGCTAAACTGCATGTGTGCACTCTGAGGTGCCCACTGCCCACCGAGCCCTCTGAAAACATATTATTTGACTTTTTCCACTGGTGATGATCATACAAATAAAATATACATTATACATTCTTATATTTAATCTTTATACCTTAAAAAGTGGAACAAATCATCATATATGTTTGCAAGGAGCTGGACAGTGTGTGCATGACAGTGCACTGCACACATGCTATTTAGCACATTGTTATTGCATATTCAATCCTGCTTTTCCAGACATGCATACAGCAAGACAGAAATAAAACATTACTGAGACCACTAAAATTATTTATTTTTGGAAATAGACATTATTAAGTCGGAATATAGCAAGGAAGGGAATTAATTAAAGGTGCACTCAGTCATGCATGCAGTGCTGACACACAGTCCCCAGAATTACTGTGCGTCCTCCAAAATGCTACTGTCTCCTGAGAACAGCTTTGTACGTACTGGGCATGTATGACTATGCTGTATACATGGTATGTGAAGACCATTTTCATGGCTTATGTTACTTGACAAACTTAATAAAAGCTTACATGATGAAAACAAAATGCTACTGTCTTGTGTACAGAAAATCTCTGACTCCAGGCAAAGAGAAATGAGAGCAGAACATGGAATGAAAAGTCTCCCTGAATTAATGGCGCACTCAGTCAGGCATGTGGTGCTGACACATAGTCCCCAGAATTAATGTGCATCCCCAAAATGCTACTGTCTTGTGTCCAGAACATTTCCCACTCTACACAAAGAAAAATGAGAGCATAACATGGAGTGAAAAGTCTCCCCACTCCATACTCCAATAAGAACTAAGTGCCCTGCAGCTGCTGTTGGAATCACATGTAATGCTGCTGTTGACCTGACTGGGTTGATGCAAAGTGTCTTGCCAAATGGTGTGCTAGAAGGATAACCAGACCATTCAGTTAACCATCCAAGATGATGAGACTGAGAATGCTGTTGGTTGCCCAAAGTGTGCTGCACTGATCCCAACAGGAAGGATGCCATTTGTCTGTACACTAATACTTCCCTTGGTAAGTTGATTAACGTACCTGCCTAACAGCATTATTGTTTTCCACAGAACCTGATCTTAACTGTTTTATATATAGATATATTTGTATATATATAGATATATAGATATCTATATATCTATATATCTATATATTACACAGACAAACGTGTGGAAATTCAACATTAGGGTTACCACCCCTACCACCTCACCCCCACCAACAGGCATTGAGGTGTGCGTTAGGGTTGTTGGCCTAATTCTCACCCCATTCTATGTGTAAAAAAGCTGAGGTGGTGCAGTATGGGAGAATGGGGTGAGAGTTAGGCTTGATAACCCCAATGCACACCCTGATGCCTGTTGGTGGATGTGGGTAGTAGTGGGGTGGTAAACCTAACGTTGAATTTCCACACTTTTGTCAGTGTGGAAACAACCCTAACTGATGCATTAATAAAGTTTTTGCAAAGAATTTCTTTTCTTTTTTTAAAAGTGTAATGTAAGTAGTAATAGAGCTGGGCGGCTTGCTGGGAGCACGGGGCCCAGGCCCTGTGCTCCCACCAAGCCACCTATTTGTGCATAATGTATGTATGTATGGGTGGGAGCATGGGCCCTCCTATTAAGGGGGCTAAGAAGCTTTCCAATGAAAAGTCTGTATCTTGAACCAGTTTTGAGATATGGGCCCTGAAAGGCATCACAGGTGCTGCAATGTTATCTTAGGGGAAAATTTGGAACTTTGGAATGCTGTAGCTCTGACCGTGCTGAATGTTTTCGCAGCAAACCATAAAAAAGTACACCTGTGAGACTAGGGCTTTTCACCCCAAAAAGTTCAGGGTAATACAGCAATAAATGTGGCAGCAACGAGGAGACAAAAAGAAACCAGCACCGCAATATTATCCTATGGGGAAATTTCCAAACTTCATAATACTGTAAGTATGGCCATGTTCAATGGTTTGGTACCAAACCACCAAAATTCACACCTGTAGGGACAGGGCCTTGTACTGTGAAAATTTCAGGTCAATACCACAATGCACATAGCCACAATGAAGTGACAAAAAAATGACTCCCACAATGCTATCCTATGGGGAAAATTCATATCTCTGGAATGCTATAACTAGGGACGTGGTTAATGTTTTGGAACCAAACCACTGAAAGGGACATCTGTGACACTAGGGCTTGCCACCCTGGAAATTTCAGGCCAATATTACAATCCAGCTTGCCACAAACAAGTGACAAACAAAACAGCATTTCAGAAAATGTGGTTGTGCAGTATTATCGCAGTCATTTAAAGTATGATCATGACACTCCTATCTTTATAATGGGAATATAACCGTGAATATAAAAAATAGTGTCACGGTTCTATTTTTTATGGTTCTGCATATTGCCGCGGCACTTTGAGATAGTGCCATGATCAAAAAATGGTGAAATGGTGAAAAAAATCTGAAAACCACATTTCCAGACCAGCTGGTGAAAAACTAATGCCAGATTCATGTTCCTTAGGCCCCAAAATGGTAAACTCAATGGCTGGTGTGTCAAAAAGTGCAGTATTTTTTGAGTTATATTGTTTTTTCTCTCTCACTAACTGAAAACAAGATGGTGGCAGCACAACACTATTTTTGTCAAGCTCGACACTAAAAAAATATTATTGCAACAATTTTCAAGCTGCATATATACATTTTCCCATAGGACATAATGGGGTACTAAAAACGCTATAAGGTTTGAACAGAAGAAGATTTTTACACAAAATCTTCAAAAGGCACATCTGTGACCCAGGAACCATGTAGCCAATCCAATTTGAACCCACTCAGATGCAGTCTTCAGTACAAAGTGGACATCTAAAGAAAACAGAATTTGGGGATTTTTCATGTTTTTCAGTGCACTATGATTCTGCAACTGTACATGTGTTCAACATGATAATTTCCAGATCTAGAGACCTACCAAAAATCTTCTTCTATTCCAAATTTCAGGCAAATCGGACAAATGCTTGCAATGTTATTAAAGTGCAAAATTTAAGGTTTAACACAGAAATGGCTATGCAACCCTAACTATAGTGGCACTACCATGCCACTATAATATATATATATATATAGTGCTACCATAGTTAGGGTTGAGGATCCATTTACATGTTAAACCTAAAATTTTACACCTTAATAACTTTGCAACCATTCAATGGATTTGCCATAAATTTTGAATACATGATCAAGAACCATACATCTTGGGATCTGCCAACTTTCGTACTGTTCAGATATATGACTGCGGAGTTATTAAGTGTGATCTGTGAGCACTTTTATGCTTTTTTGAATTCTTTGCTCATCTCTACAGGTCGCACAGTTGTGCGACCGGTCCAAAATCTTCAGAGAACATGTGGCCGGGGTCCCCAATGTGTCTTTTGAAAATTTCGTGAAAAAATATTAAACGGTTCAAAAGTTATTCAAAAAACAATTTCCCATTATAAGTCAAAGGGAAAAGTTAAAAAGTTCAACAGTGTTGCAAATATACTTTTTAGTGTCACAAATGGCCCTAGTAATGTCGCAAATCTGCCATTTTGTTTTCAGTTGGTGATCAGAAAAATGCATGGCACTTGAATTTGGGACTCTCTAGCAACACGATTCTTTTTGTGTTCACCTAGTTGGACCCTGAGGATGCTAGCCATGTCTTTATTTTGGGGTGAAACACCCTAGAAATATGTTTTTCAAATTTCTGGAAAAAGTAGTGTCGCAAAGTAGTGTCACACTCATGACACTTTTGCAAATGCTTACGAAAGCCGTCGCAAATCATGACACTACTTTTTCAGACTATGGCCAAAATGACAGCAGTTCTTTGCCACCCTGCTGCAAATGAACAGTTTGGTCTTTGGGGCTGAAATTTGGTGGGAGGGCAGCCAACTTCTCACAGATGTGCCTTTTGGTGACAAAATATTGCATGGATGAAAAGTTACGGTACTCCAAATTTGACGCTTTTTCCCCATTGACTAACATTGAGGCATCCGCTGCATGAAAGGAATTCTTTGCCACCTTGCTACAAAATAACGGTTTGGTCTTTAACACTGTAATTAGGAGGGAAGAAAGACAGCATCCCACAGATGTGCCTTTTGGTGGTTTGGTGAAAAAATATTACAGGGCAGCAAAGTTATGGTACTCCAAACATCTCTTTTTTCCCTTAGGATAACATTATGGCATTCGCCACGCCTTTCAGGGCCCGTATCTCGGAAACGGTGTGAGATACAGACTTTTCATCGGAAAAACAATTAACCCCCTAGTGGGGGCTAAGTACAAAACTAGCCAGGAAAGTCATAAATCATATGACTTTTAATTTTTTTCTATGTCATACAGTTCCTGAGATATAAGCAATTTGCTATTCCAACTCCTCATTTTCTGCTCTGAAACCCATTATTATGCATACATTCTTTGTACTCACTGTCTTTCTCTATGCAGCTTTTGGGGAAAACCAGCCTGTGTGCTTACATTACTGTTACCGTTACTGCTTCCACTTGCAGTTCTGTACCCGTATCACTTACCATTCCCATCTATGCCACCATGTGCGTTACCCATTGCATTTTCATTTGAGCTTGCGTTTGCATTATTTTTACCATTTGTGTCTACAGTACTGTTTCTTTTTCTGTTTCGCTTTGCATCACCATGTGCATTACCATTTGTGTTTGTGGGCACTGTGTTACTATGTGACAAGACATCACATGGCAGGAGCATGGGGCCCAAAGGGCCACACGCTCCCACCACCATATTACATTCACTATTTGTCACTATCATTCTCAAAAAGAAGGGAAATTATAGGCAAATAACTCCATTTAATGCATCAGTTAGGGTTGTTCCAGAGCGGCAAAAGTGAGGAAATTCAGTGTTAGGGTTGAAAGCCCCCCTTAGACCACCCAGCCCACCCCCCAACCAGCATAGGGGTGTGCATTGGGGTCATCAGTTCTAACTCTCACCCCATTCTCCTACACCTCTGCTTCTTTACACATGTGATGGGGTGAGAACTAGGGCCAACGACCCCAATGTGCACCCGATGCCAGTTGGGGAGGTGAGCTAGAAGTGAGGGGCTTTCAACTAACACAAATTCCTTACTTTTTGTCGCTGAGGAACAACCCTAACTGATGCATTAAATGGAGTTTTATGCCTCTAATTTCCCTTCTTTTTGAGAACGTGCATTAGAAATAGTGAATGGAATGTGGTGGTGGGAGCCATGTGATTTTTTTGTGACATAATAATGGTAAGTGCAATGGAAATGTGACTGCTAACGGTTGTGCACATGGTGACTGAAACGTAAATGGAAAAGCAAACGTTACGAGAAAAGGAAGTGCAAAGTGATGCCAAAGCGAACAGTGATGCAAAAGGAGATGAAAGCATGTAAGCAAACACAAACCGTGACATGCACGGTCATGGTACCACAATCGAAAACACAAATGGTAATGTTAACAGCAGAAATAACACCAAAGGAAACAGAAATGGAAACACAAACGCAAGCGAGTACACAAATGAGAATGCAAAAGGTAATGCACACGGTGACGTACACAGGAATGGTAATGCAAACAGGTATGGAAATGCAAGTGGAAATGGTAACTGTAACAGTAATGGAAGTGCACACCCTGTTTTTGCCCAACAGCTGCATGGAGAAACACAGTGTGTGCAAAGAATGTATGCATAATAATGGGCCTCGGAGCAGAAAATGAACTGTTGGAATACTAAATTGCTTTTATCTCAGGAACTGTGCTACGTAGAAAGAAAATTTAAATTTCACATAATTCATGAGTTTCCTGGCTAGGTTATCACTAGGGCTATGTATTGTCATGATGAAAATTCCATATCTAGCACTGTTTCCGAGATATGCGCCCGGAAAGGCGCAGTGGATGCCACCATGTTAGTCTATAGGAAAACATTTCAAATTTGGTGTACTGTAACTTTCCATCCATACAATATTTTTTCATGAAACTACTGAAAGGCACATCTGTGAGATGGTGGCTGCCTTCCTTCCAAATTTCAGCCCAAAAGACTAAATTGTTCTTTTGCAGCAGGGTGGCAAAGAATTCCTGTGATTTTGCCATAGCCTGGAAAAGTAGTGTTACAATTTGTGAAAGCTTTCACAAAATTTGTGAAAGTGTAGCAGGTGCAACAATACTTTGTGACACTACTTTTCCCAGAAATTTTAAAAACATATTTCTGGGGTGTTTAACCCCAAACTAAAGACATGGCTAGCATCCTCAGGGCTCGAATAGGAAAACACAAAAATTATTGTGTCCCTAGATGGTCCCAATTTGAAATGCCAAGTATCTCTGTGATCAGTAACTGAAAACAAAATGGTGGATTTGATACACTACTAGGGCCATTTGCAACACTAAAAAGTGCATTTGCGACACTTTTGAACTTTTTGTTAGCTTTTCCTATTGACTTATAATGGGACCTTGTTTTTTGAATAACTTTTAAACCATTTAATATTTTTTCACAAAATCTTCAAAAGGCACATCAGGGACCCTGGCCACATGTTCCCTAAAGATCTTGGACCAGTCGCACAAACTGTGCGACCTGTAGCCATGAGCAAAGAATTTGCAAAAAAGCGTAATTGCACAAACTGATGTTACTTAATAACTCCGCAGCCATATGTCTGACCGTTACATAGGTTGGCAGATCCCAAGATCTATGATCCCCCCATGCCTGCCAAATTTCAGGCACATCTGTTGAACTGTGGCAAAGTTATTAAGGTGCAAAGTTTCACCCTTTAATCTTAAAAGTGCTACCATAGTTAGGGTTGAATAGCACTTTTAAGGTTAAAGGGTGAAACTTTGCACCTTAATAACTTTGCCATTGTTCAACAGATTTGCCTGAAATTTGGTAGGCACGGTCAGGCATGGTAGATCTTGGGATCTGCCAACTTATGTACTGGTTAAATATATGGCTGCAGAGTTATTAAGTGACAACCAAAAGCACAATTAGGCTTTTTTTCAAATTCTTTGCTCTCATCTACAGGTGGTACGGTTTGTGTGACCGGTCTGCAAACTTCAGGGAACATGTAGGCATGGTGCCCAATGTGCCTTTTGAAGATTTTGTGAAAAAATATTGAACGGTTCAAAAGTTATTCAAAAAACAAGTTCCCATTATAAGCCAATGGGAAAAGTTAACAAAAAGTTCAACACTTTTGCAAATGCACTTTTTAGTTTCACAAATTGTCCTAGTAGTGTCACAAATCCACCATTTTTTTTCAGTTAGTGATCAGAAAAATGCTTGGTATTTAAAATTGGGACCCTCTAGGAACCTAGTCGGACCCTCAGGATGCTAGCCATGTCTTTATTTTGGGGTTGAACACCCCAGAAATATGTTTTTCAAGTTTCTGGAAAAAGTGGTATTGCAAGTAATTAATAGCACTTGTGACACTTTCACAAGAATCTTGTGGCTTTATGAATGCGACACTACTTTTCAAACAATAAAATTAGGGGTTTTTGCCATCCTGCTGCTGAAAAGTAATTCAGTCTTTTGAGCTCAATATGGAGGAGGCAGCCAACACTCTCAGATGTGCTACTTTGATTTGGTGAAAAATATTGCACAGATAAGGCAAGTTGCAGTACTCCGAAGTTGACGTTTTTTCCCATAGACTAACATGGTGGCATACACTGCGCCTTTCGGGGCTTGTATCTCGAAAACAGTGTGAGATATGGAATTTTTGTCATGACAATGCGTAGCCTATGGTTATCCATCCAATGAAAACATAGCCAGGAAAATCATGAATCATGTGAATTTTTTTTTCCTACGTCATATGTTACTGAGATATAAGCAATTTAGTATTCCAACACCTCATTTTCAGCTCAGAGGCCCATTATTATGCATACATTCTTTGAACACACTGTGTTTCTCTATGCAGCTGTTGGGGAAAAACAGGATATGCGCTTCTGTTAATGTTACAGTTACTGTTTCCACTTGCGTTTACATACCGGTTTGTGTTACCGTTCCCATGTAAGTCACCATGTACATTTCTCTTTGAATTCTCATTTGCGCTTGCATTTGCGTTACTGTTACCATTTGTGTTTCCACTGCTGTTTGTGTTTGTGTTTTGGTTTGCATCACCGTGTGCATTGTCATTAGCGTTTATGGCAGCCCTTTCCTTTGCATTTGCATTTGTCTTTCCTTTTGCGTCTTCATTGCTGTTACTGTTACCCTTTGCATTTCCTATTGTGTTACTGTGCCCGTGCACATTACGGTTTGTGTTTCCATATGTGCTTGTGTTTCCTTTTGCATTTCTGTTTCCTTTGGTGTTATTGTTGCTGCTTATTTATTTATAGCATAATTGCGGTAACATGAATGTGCACATTACAGTTTGCATTTATATGCACGTTTATGTTCACATTTATGTTTCTGTTTCCTTTGTCATTATTGTTCATGTTAACTTTACCATTTGTGTTTACAATTGCGGTACAGTGCCCATGCGCGTTACGGTGCGTAGTTATGTGCTCGATTCGATTTGCATTTTCGTTTCTGTTACATTTCGCATTCTTGTTGCTGTAACACTTAACATTTGCATTTACAGTACTGGTGCCATCACTGTGTGCGTTACCAGTTGCATTTTCTTATGCACTTGTGTGTCTATTTACATCACTGTTCACTTCAGTGTCACTTTAAGCTTGCGTTTCTATTAACGTTTGCTTTACCGTTTATGTTTGCATTACCATGTGTGTAACTGTTGCCACTTGCATTTGCTTTGCAGTTCCTGTTACTATGTAACAGGATATCATGTGGTGGGAGCATAAGGCCCAAAGGGCCCTGTGCTCCCACCTCAGCATTCCATTCACTATTTATTATCCTCATTCTCAAAAAGAAGGGAAATTAGAGGCAAAAAGATCTATCTATCTATCTATCTATCTATCTATCTATCTATCTATCTGTATATATTAGAGGCAAAAAACTCTGTTTAATGCATCAGTTAGGGTTGTTCTACAGCGACAAAAGTGAGGAAATTCTGTGTTAGTGTTGAAAGCCCATCTTAGATCCCCCAGCACACCCCCCAACTGGCATTGGGGTGCATGTTGAGGTCATCAGTCCTGACTCTCACCTCATTCTCCTATACATCTGCTTATTTACATATGTGATGGGGTGACAGTTAGGGCTGATGACTAATCACACCCAATGCTGGTAGGTGTGCTGGGGTCCAAGGGGCCGATAACATGGAGTAGTGAAGCCATGAGTGATGTCATCGGTCAACTGGCACAAAAACAAAAAATATCAACAATAGTTCCAGTATGGGGGTTGTGTATTCCATTTATGTCATGCCTCCAAAAAAGTGGTAAATTCTTGCCATTTTTTGCTGATTATAAAAAATCTAAAAGAAATCTATAAATGACACACCATTCATTTTGTAGGTATTTTTGTCCTGATCAACTTTTTGTCAAAGTACCATGCTATTATTTTTCATTTTAAAGTTAAATATATTTGTTTGTTGCTAAAAGTGAAAAAAATTGATTTTTTGCAGTTTGTTTACTAATTATAACAATACTAAAATGTATCTATAAATAAAAACACCACTCATTTTATAGATATTTTTGTGCTGAACAACTTTCATGCTCATAGTACCATGCTATCATTTTATAATTTTAAAGTTATTTGCATTTATTTGTTGAAAAAGTAAAATAAATTGTACTTTCTGCTGTTTTTTTTGGCTTAGTATTTAAAAAAATAAAAATTAGTCAGAAATGAAACACCTCTCATTTTGTAGATATTTTTGTGCTATCGATTTTCACTTTAAAGTTACTCACATTTGTTTATTGAAAAAAGTGAAACAAATGCATTTTTGCTGTTTTTCAGCTAATTATATAAAAAATAAATGTTAGCCATAAATGAAGCACTATTCATTTTGTTGATATTTTTGTGATGAACAACTTTCGTGCTCACAGTATCATGGTATCATTTTTCATTTTAAAGTTATTCACATTTGAATATGGTTACTACTGCTACTGCGGCCGAATATGCAAATTAGTTCCCAATGAGCCACTCTCTATCTACTGTGTGGATAAATTTACCTACAGTGAGGCTAAATGCGATATTCTCATTGTAGGTCTGATCACCCTGAAAATATTGAAAATATTTGCCTTTTTTATACTCACAGGTATGGCATAAAATAAATATATATATATATATTATGGTAGCACGGTAGTGCTACCATAGTTAGGGTTGAGTAGCCCTTTTAAGGTTAAAGGTTCAAACTTTGCACCTTAATAACTTTGCCACCGTTCAACAGATTTGCTTGAAATTTGGAATGCCAGATCAAGAGTCATACTTCTTGGGATCAGCCAATGTTTGTGCTGGTTGGGTATATGACTGTGGAGTTATTAAGTGAGATCTGCCAGTGCATTTACAGTTTCTGGTGAATTATTTGCTCGTGACTACAGGTCACAAGGTTTGTGTGACTGGTCTGAAAACTTCAGGGAACATGTGGCTGGGGTCCCTGATGTGCCTTTTGAAGATTTTGTGAAAAAATATTAAATAGTTCAAAAGTTATTCAAAAAACAGGTTCCCATTATAAGTCAATGGGAAAAGTTAACAGAAAGTTTGACACTTTCTCAAATGCACTTTTTAGTGTTGCAAATGGCCCTAGTATTGTCACAAATCTGCCATTTTGTTTTCAGTTAGTGATCAGAAAAATGCTTGCCATTTAAATTTGGGACCCTCTAGCAACACAATTCTTTTTGTGTTCACCTAGTCGGACCCTGATGATGCTAGGATTGTCTTTATTTTGGGGTTAAACACCCCAGAAATATGTTTTTAAAATTTCTGTAAATTGTAGTGTCACAAACTAATGTTGCATGCACGACACTTTCGCAAATTTTTGCAAGAGTTGCAAATTACAACACTACTTTTTAGACTATGGCCAAAATTACAGGAATTCTTTGCCACCCTGCTGCAAACAAACGGTTAGGTCTTTTGGGCTGAAAGTTGGAGGGAAGGCAGCCAACATCTCACAAAAGTGCCTTTTGGTGGTTTGGTGGAAAAATATTGTAGGGCTGCAAAGTTACGGTACTGTGAATTTGGCATTTTTCCCCTTAGACTAACATGGTGGCATACACCGCACCTTAAAAATCATGATTTTTGTGATATTTAAATTTTTTTTCTACATTGTGCAGTTCCTGGGATATTAGCAATTTAGTGCTTAGAATGCTCGCTTTTATCTTCTATGCTCATTACAATGCATACAGTCTTTGCACACACTGTGTTTCTCTATGCATCTGTTTGGCAAAAACAGGGTATGCAGTCCCGCTACTGTTACAGTTAATGTTTCCACTTGCATTTATGTCTCTGTTTGTGTCATTGCTACTTTGTATGCCGCTGTGTGCTTCACCCTTTTCGTTGCCATTTGCACTTGTGGGAGTGCAGGACCTGAAGGGCCGCAAGCTCCCGCCACTGCATTCCATTCACTATTTAGTGTTACCCTTTGTGTTGTGATTTGTGTTTTCATTACTTTTACCATTGCTACTATATCACAAGACATCACAAGGTGAGAGTGCAGGGCCCGAAGGGCTCCATGCTCCTGCCAGTGCATTCCATTCACTATTTAGCATTACCCTTTGCATTGTCCTTTGTGTTTCTGTTACTGTTACCATTACTACTATGTCACAAGACATCACGTGGTGGGAGTGTGGGAACCTAAGGGCCCCATGCTGCCGCCACTGCATTCCATTCACTATTTAGCATTACCCTTTGCATTGTCATTTGCGTTTCTGTTACTGTAACCATTGGTACTATGTCACAAGACATCACATGGCAGGAGTGCTGGGCCCAAAGGGGCTGTGCTGTCAGCACTGCATTCATACACCAAATCCCATGCTGAGACTACAGGGCACAAAGTGTCTGCACTCCCACCACTCTATCCATATGTCAAATCATGTGGTGGGAGTGCAGGTCCAAAAGGCCTGCACTCCCACCACCAAATGGATACATCATGCGGTGGCAGGGCAGGCCCTGAAGGGCCTGCAGTCTCACCATTGCATCCATATATCATGTGGTGGGAGCACAGGGCCTGAAGGGCCTGCGCTCCCACCACTGGATATATGCATACTATGATATTGTGTGAGTAGAGTGTCCAAAGGTTCTGTGCTGTCACCAATGCATTTATGCACACAATCCTGTGGTGACAGCACAGGATCTGAGGGCTCCATGCTCTACACATTGCATCCATATATACATATGCCAAATGATGTGGGAGGAGAGCATGGCGTGAAGGGTCTCTCCTCTTACCACTACATGTATTGCTTGAATTATGAGGTGCTAGTGCAGGATGATATATCAAATCTTGTGCTGGAAGTACAGGGTCCAAAGTTGTCCTTTCTATTGTTATGTGTACTAAAAAATCATATATTCTATTATGGTGTGTGATAATCCTGTCACCTCATTGGCCAAAACATGTCACATGACTGTGGGTAAAACCAGCATTACCCACGGTTGAGGAATTTCATTAATAAAAAACATGGTATCACACATTTTGACATTTGTTTTACACATGGTTCCATTACATTATTGCAATATGGCACTCCAGGGTGTGTGGTTAAGCCACTTGGGTGCACTTTGTGACACACAAGACAAGACGTGGATAAATCCCAAATAACCCACATGCTGTTGTGCTTTACTGCCTAAGTATATTTGCATGCATACATACAATGACTTCTATATAATAACGTTCTAACTTGATGGTTAAGTAAAGACTCCAGACAGATGTTATTGCTAATTTTAAACACTAAGAAAAGGCCAAATTAAGAGTACAATAATTGAACACTATCAGTCTCACAATACAAGTGACATATGTGTTACCATTGGTTGTAAAATATGTTAAGCTGTATCACAGATACTTAATACATGATGTGCTATGGGGAAACTTGCTGCATTAATACAAGTATGGCAGCACCCTGTTGCCATTGATTACACACATTGAAAAGTGACGATTTTGTTGTAATTGTGTGACTGATAATGTGTATGTTCCTGGGTTGAGAGAAAAAACAAATGCTAAGTGTTATAGTAATAGCTACTGAAAGATATGATGTTCTCAGTGACATTAGAGAAGTGGTATGTACACTTAAATATGCTAAAAGATATCACTGAGTAATTGCATTTGGAAAATTCCCACCCGACCCCTCAATAGAGGCGATCAAAAACATTGTCAGGAACATGTATGAACTCAGTTGGTATCAGCAAAAGTATCTGATTTACAATTCCAAGTATTATCGATATATATATATATATATATATATATATATATATATATACATATATTACTTGGTTGAGAAGTACATGGAATAATATATAATTACAGGTAAAATGTTAATTTCTTAAAATGATAACATTTCTTACTACGACACTTTAAACTAATACAAAAACAAATGTGTGTAGCATGGTATACTTCCTGTTACACATATAGTTAAATGATTTTTTTCCTGTTGTTTTTATTATGACTTAAGCTGAAAAAAGTCACTTGACTATAATGGTAACAGTTGTAGTACTAATATTTAGCTACTGATCAAGACTGATCTTATGAAATACAAATGTATATCTCATTTATGAGTTAGTATGTAGCAATTTAATATACATAAATCAGTTATTGGAATACTGAAACAGTTATAAAAATGGTACTTTACAATAGTTGTATATCGCTACTTCTTTCATTTGTCAAATAATACAGTATTTTTTATCTTACTTGAATATAATAGTATTAAGAATTGCTTAATTCCATATAAATAGTTATATATACATATACATATATACAGTTTGACAGTTTGAAAACTAACAGGTCTAATAGTACACTGTTGCATGACAGAAAAGTATTGATGGAGTCAATATGTAAACAAGTGAGATACAGAAACAAACTAGTGATATACATGTGACACAGTGTTCAGCATGGTCAACGACACATGTGTTTCAAACTTTGAAAAATAACCAAGGGACAAGTATTTGCCTTTGTGCTGACAACTACTTCTTGTTATGTATGCATATTACATAGTTACAAGAAGAGATATGTACAGAAATGGTGAACCAGAAAGAAATGTGTTTTGCGATGTCACCATCCTTCTGAGACATGTAAGCATGGTTTCTCTAGTGACTGTGAAAACAGTTGGCACCGAGTGAAGCCACTGCAACAATTTTCACAATGTCACTGATCCACACAAAAATCTTATATGTCGTGTTGCATACAATATGCTTTGCCACCATTTCATATTTTACATAGGTAATCATTTATGGAAACTTGTAGGTTGGAAACAATTCTAGTATCCTATGAGTCACTGTGTCACAAGGTAGACAGCAAAGAATGTCACATGTTGTGTGACTATTCCTCTGAGATATGAAGGTCATCGTAATTCTTCAGTATCAGGAGATAGGCATTTTTCAAGTGTCACAGTAGTCTCTGTTTGAAAGAGCTTGTAGAGTCATTACACTGCACTCAGCCAGTTATATACCTTAACACACAGGTGTAATGTCCTGAGTGCATAGATTGACCATGGTGGTAGACCACACTGTGAGTGTCAAACACCGATTGGTTAAAAACTATTCTACCAGCTGTGTAATCTGTGATAGGTGTGTTAACTCTGAGCCCATTTGAGTCAAATATGTGCAATACAAGCAACAGATATTGAGATGAAGTCCTGAGATGTATGGACTGAGAACGTGTGCCTCCACACCTTTTACATAAGTGACCACTTTCAGCATTGGTGAATAGCTGCTGGAATTTGATACTTTTGGCCTGAGGGACAGACAGAGTAATCCACAGCATGTCTTTTGTGGTTTTGCACTCTGAATGACCACATGATACACATGTATATTTGGTAGCATATGACACAGTGAATAGTGATGCACTGGAATCCCCTCTTCATCCAAGCTGTTTATCACTGCCATCATGAACTCAGTGGTATCCTGTTGCATGTCTGCAGCAAATGTACTGCACCCATCATATGTTCCCAGCACCTGCCGTAGAGGTGTTAGTGACTGTACATTGTTAGAGTGATCAGAAACCATGTTGACAACCTGCTTCAATGCATTTGACAGTGGAGTCTCTTGTGAAGCAGATATTGCCTGCACAAAGTGTGGCAGGTGGAGAAAAACTTGCATAGCAGAATTAGCATAGCAGTTAACTCTAGTGCTGTTGTCGAAGACTGGTACAGCAGCCACACCTACTGATTTCTGACAAAAAGCTGGTTCTGCACCTGTAATTGAGACTGGGACCTTTGTAGAATTCTTTGGAGTTGAATCACTTGTGGAAGCTCATCTCCGTTTGTTGACAGATGTAGATATGACTGTGCGATGTGAGACAACCAGAGACATAGACACTGGTATCAAAGGCATGTGTGGCTGGTACAGAGTACGTAACCAGTTGTACTCAACAATACATCTCTTGTCAGCAAGTATCTTTTGAGGTGCAAGAGTTATGATGTGCAGCCCAGATAGACTACGGACATGTGAAAATGCTACATAGCTCGTGCCATCTTTGAAAATGTCTGTACCTATGCCCACCATTGCTGAATCCAAACTTAAATCCTGACATTTGTGGATAGAAATAGCATATGTAACACATACTGGGAACTGTTTCCTGTTTACATCGATATCCTTGAATACCTGAAATTTTACACAGCTGTGGTTTATCTGTACAGGCTGTTCTGTGTTGTCGAAGTGGACTACAAGTGTGTCGATAAATGTCTTCTGGACTTTGTAAAGAAAGTCAATGATGTTTCCCATAGCACCATTAATCATGCAACCCTCAACATCGAGATTACGCTGCAGCATGACATGTGCATTCTTACACAGTGTTGAAAGAGCTTCCAAGCCAGCTGTGCTTGAAACATCTGACTTCAGTTTAGAGAGTCATTCAGTCATCTTCACTACCAGCTTTCGACTTAGAATGACACCATCAACTGTATCAACAGCATGCAGTGTGAGAATTTCTTGATTCTCTCTCTCTGCAACATGACACTGTTGAACTCAACACATTTCTTCAGTCATGGCATGAGACACGCAATCTGTATGCCTGTGGAGTACACATCACTGAAAACATTACATGATGTTTCTATTGATTTACTATCTATTCTGATTCTCCGATCATTTAACATAGTAACATGTGCTGGTGATAGAGAACCTTTGTGAGCTTCATCTAAAAGCGATTTATAAGCCCGATCTCCACTTTGGCACATTTCTCATACAACTTGACATAGGTGAATAACTCCCAAAGGTTTACACTTCCAATGCAGCCTAGTGTGCTCTTAGCCTGCTTGACAGTCAGAGTTGCAAACACATGTTCTTCATTAAGTGGTGCAAGCTGTCAAAGGTCTCCCAATACAAGAACACTTTTGCCACCAAATTTTAACTCCATAGTCAGTACTCAAGATCTCCTGTAGACATAGGTGTAAACAGGTGAGCAATACATTGAACACCATGCTAATTTCATCAATGAGGATTAACTTCATCTTTGTGAACATGGAGTGAAGCTGAGATGCAACTTCAAATGACAGTTTACAATACTCTCCAGTCTTGCCATGCTCTACTGGCAACATAAAGAGACAGTGAAAAGTAACTCCACCAATGTTGTGTGCAGCTAGTCTAGTGGGAGCAGTAACAGCAACAGACATTGATGATCCTGTCAGGCTCCGTATTTCAGCAGTGAAGGCTTCAATAAGGACACTTTTTCCTGTGCCAGCTGAGCCACTTACAAACATCAGAAGTGGTTTATAGTCAAGGCAGTCACATTTTCTGGCCTCATGTAGCAGCCCATGTCGAACTGCATCAGTGACCTGAGAGTGAACTACATGCTGCTGCTGATTTAGTCTTTCTCTCAAGTCAGCTGGGTTGACACCACAGTGTGTTCCATTTTCCATGGCACTCTCGACTTCTGACATTAAGACTTCTGGGGCATCTAAAGGCAAAGGTTCACCTAGAACACCTTCTCCTTCTGGATTAAGATTGTCTTGTGAGCTAACAGGAGTATCTTCCTGAAGTTGTTTCTCTGCCTTCTCAAGCTGTTCTTTGTCACTCTCCAGTCTCTGTATGTATGTGTCTGAGTATTCACTTTTGAAAGTCTCATAACTGAGATTGAATTCTTCCTTGACTTTATCACAGTTACTTTTTAATTCAGAGTCATTCCTCCAGGGTCTAAATAAGAATAAGAGAGCAAAGTAATAAAGTTCTTTGCGCTCTGACATGCCTAGATGTAATTTACAGTGTCTATGAGCCAAGGCTTGTGTCTCTTAACTCATTCACACCACAAGAGCTCTTTGAGACTTCCACAACTTGTGCCCTGCATACTCTTAGCACTGCATCCTGGGCCTTTCTAAGCAAAATCAAGCCATAATCAGCATGCCACAAACAAATGTGAATACCTCTTGAACTGTAAGTGCTACACACAAAGTATGAGTGGCAAAGTTGTTTAGCACAACGTTACCTTTCCAATGGTTCTATGCAATCAGTAGTAATCAATTTAGTTTTTATTTTATACTAGCTGAAATACCAAACAACTGATTTTTTTCAGATTTTTTCAAGGTGCTTAGGTGACGCATGAGACACAAATGTCAGCCACACACAGCATACCTCAAACAAATGCAAATAACTCCTAAAGTATATGTGGTAGACACAAAGTATCAGTGGCAAAATTGTTCAGCACAACATAGCCTTTCTAACAGTGCTATGCAATCAATTGTAATCCATTTATTTTTTATTTTATAGTAGCTGAAATACCAAACAACTGTTTTTTTTTCCAGATTTATTCAAGGTGCTTAGGTGAGGCTTGAGAGACAAATGTTAGCCATGCACACCATACCTTAAACAAATATGAATAACTCCTAAAGTATACATGATAGACACAAAGTATCTGCAGCAAAATTGTTCAGAGCAAAATTACCTTTCTAACGGTGCTATGCATTTAATTCTAAGCAATTCAGTTTGTTAAATAGTTAGGTAAAAACTGCTGACTTCCTCAGACGTTTCTAGGCCTGAGTGAAAGTCAGTTGAGTACGTCTACAGGCGTTGCCTCATAAGCACCATATTCTGTATGTGAAAGGGTTTTCAATCCCAATGACCACAACTGAGATGTCAGGCTATTGCTTGAACTGGCAATTCTTGCAAGTTAGTCTGTTCATACTTAGTTATGTACGAAGTAACGTATTGCACCAGAGCCAGTGAACTGTCTGCCAAAAACTAAACATCTATGTTTGCTTGTCACATTAGGAGAAGTGTTGGGTTGTAGTCATTGATATATACCTGTTTCTCATCTCTAGGTAACTCATATACCCTCTTGGTTGATTTTGCCTTCAAGTTGTGTCGCATGGCTGAAAAAGTTCATCCATGCCACCACCCTGACAAAGTCATCTAGGGAATCCGAAATGACATCTTGTCTATCAATTAAATTTGTTCTTTACTACCCAATGGCAGTATTTCACACAAATATGTCACTGGAACTTTTGAACCAACTTCCATAGTGTAGGGTTGACATACTTGTCCAGAATATGGCAAGTGATGTATTGCTTGATGAATACTAGCACTTGTGCTGCTTCATGTTCACCAATGCATGGTGCATCCTTGATTCACAATAATATGTGTATATGAGGGGAACCCCGTGCTTGATATTCTGTCTTCCAAAAGTAGTGTTCTACAGTACCAAGTGGTGGATTCTCCTTTGACAAAATGAAAGTTAGTATGTCATGGAACTGCTTGTGGAAATGCCTTGTGACAGACACAGGGTCAAGTGAGCACATCTCTCCGACAGTCATTGATGAAATGCCATCTACATCAGAATTTGCCCACTTCAACAGTTCAATGACTTCATCCCAGGCATATTCAGCACAACTGAGTGTGACAAACCATCTGGCTTTACCATACTCTCACAGCATTTTCATCACCTCAGAGTGTCTGTGATACCAATATTCTTTGGTGCCACGTAGGCTTGAGAGAATGGAAGACAAATTGACTTGAACATTTTCATCTTTCTGTTTCAATTTTTGAAGGAATTGTGTAGCTGTGATTCCATCTAGTGGAGTAGTGAGACAAATAGTGAGTGCAATAGATGCAGACAGTATGCTAAGCTCACTCTCCCAGAGGAGGTGAAATAGGTACTGTAAGTTATGTCTAAATTTTCAGTCCTTGCTGAGTACATGGCTAGTATGATACTCAGCACCCTGTACACGTACTTCTTTTTCTTCTAGGTGTTCACGTAACCCTTTTGGAATTAAGTCTGGGAAACAGCATACTTCAAGTGCTGCCTCCCATATGCTGACAGGCTCACCTTCCACCTGTTTTATTTGATAGAGAATAATGTTGTCCCCCTCTCAATCTCTTCCATGCAGTGGGTGTATTGTGTACTGCTTATACAAATTGTCGTTTGTCTGCACATTGACCTTCTCAATCATTGGTTTAGTACTTCCCAACTCATTGCATTCTACTGACATAGTAGGCAATGCATCAATGTCAAGGTCTGTGTAAAAGGGGTTGTTGCTCTTCAAATAAGTAAGAGCAAGCTTTACCTTCTGTACATTGACAACATCTTGCCAGATGACCTTGACCTTGGATGGAACACCATTAATAAGAATCACTAAACTATTTTCTGTGGAGATTGCATCCACATTTTCCTGCAGTGGAAGTAGAAACACAGAAACATAGAATTTGATGGCAGATAAGGACTGCTTGGCCCCAACTAGTCTGTCCATTTTCCTACCTAACAGATAAGCTGCAGATCCTAGTTAACCATCAGCTTACTTCCTCCTACCCCCCCACTAGAACTGCCTTATGTCTGTCCAATGCATTCTTGAATTCCCACACTGTTCCTGACTCCACGGCCATCTCAGGGAGGCTGTTCCATGCATCCACAACCCTCTCTGTGAAAAAATACTTCCTCACATTACCTCTGAGCTGTCCCCCCTCTATCTTCAAATTGTGCCCCCTTGTTCTTGCACATCTCTTTTTCTGGAAGATGCTACCCTCTTGGACTTTCTTGATTCCCTTGAGGTACTTGAAAGTTTCTATCATGTCCCCTCTCTCCATTCTTTCCTCAAGGGTATACATATTAAGCTCCTTTAGTTTCTTCATATGTCTTCTGGTGCAGACCCTGCACCATTTTGGTTGCCCTCCTTTGGACAGCCCCCACTCTGTCTATGTCTTTGCAGAGATGGGGTCTCCAGAGCTGCACACAGTACTCCAGATGGGGTCTCACCAACTGTCTGTACAGAGGGATAACAACTTCCTGTTTTCTACTATTGATGCCTCTTCCTATGCATCCCAGTATCCTCCCAGCCTTCCCTACTGCCTTTTCACATTGCTTGCCCACCTTTAGGTCATCTGATATAATAACCCCAGGTCCCTTTCCATGTTTACTGTTGTTAGTATCTCACCCCACATTGTGTACTCTTCCCTTGGTTTTTGTTTCCCCTCTGCATTACCTTGCACTTCTTTGCATTGAATCTGAGCTGCCATACATTTGACCATTCCTCCAACCTTTCCAAGTCCCTTCTCATCCTTTCCACTCCATCTTGTGTATCAACCCTGTTGCAGATCTTTGTGTCGTCTGCAAAGAGACATACTTTTCCTTCCAGTTCCTCTGCAATGTCACTTATAAAGACATTAAAAAGGACCAGTCCCAGTACTGAACCCTGCAGTACCCCACCAGTAAACCTCCTTTCTTCACTGTGTACTCCATTTACTACTACCCTTTGCATCCTGTTGCCTAGCAAATTTTTTATCCAAGCCACCACCTTAGGATCCACTCCAAGGCTGGCTAACTTGTGTATTAATCTTTTGTACGGGACTGTATCAAATGCCTTGCTAAAATCTAGATAGACCATGTCCACAGCCCCTCCCTGGTCTACTACTTTGGTCACCCAGTCAAAGAAATCTATTAGATTTGTCTGACATGACCTTCCCATCATGAATCCATGCTGCCTTGGGTCCTGTGCCCCACTGGCCTCTAGATACTCAACAATTCTTTCCTTCAGAAGTGATTCCATCATTTTCCCTACCACAGAGGTCAAATTAACTGGTCTGTAGTTTCTTGTCTCTGTTCTGCTCCCACTTTTGTGAAGAGGAATCACATCTGCCCTCCTCCAGTCCTCAGGTACCACCCCATCCTCCCATGATTTGTTAAAGAGAATAGTCAGCGGTGTCACTAGTTCTACCCTTAGTTCTTTTAGAACTCTTGGGTGAATCCCATCAGGCCCCATTGCTTTGTCCACCTTCAATTTTATTAGTTCTTTCAGAACCCTTTCTTCTGTAAATGGACTGGTATCGACCCCCATCTTCAGAGTGTTTCTCTTGTTTGATTTAGGTACCTCCCCCTCCTCTTCCTTTGTGAATACTGAGCAGAAATATTTGTTCAGTATCCCTGCTTTTTCACTGTCACCCTCTACCCACATTCCCTCCCCTTTATTAAGCCTCAGTATCCCTCCTTTGGTCTTTCTTCACTCCCTAATGTACCTATAAAAGGTCTTATCTCCCTTCTTAACAGAATTGGCTATTCTTTCCTTGGTTTGTGCCTTTGCTATTCTGACTGCCTTCCCAGCCTCTTTCTGCTTTAACTGATAAAGTTCTCTGTCCTGCTCCTTCTGTGTTTCCTTATATTTCCTGAATGCTATCCTTTTCTCCTTAACCTTCCCTGCCACATCTTTTGAGAACCACAATGTTTTTTTCCTTTGTTGTGTTTTGTTGATTTGCTTTACACAAAGGCTTGTTGCCTCTGTGATGTCTGTTTTGATTACTCCCCATTGCTCCTCCACCCCTCCTTCTTGCCTGTTTGCTAGTGCTTTTCTGAGGCACTCTCTCATTTTCCCAAAGTCAGCCCTCCTAAAGTCCAATACTCTTGCTTTTGTATGGCTTGATTGTATGGCTGTGTTTATCGTGAACTACACTGTTTGGTGGTCGCTTGTTCACAGATGGCTACCCACTTCTAAATCTGAGATTCTTTAAATGTCCCCATTTGAGAGTACCAGGTCTAAGATTGCTCCCTCCCGAGTGGGTTCCAATACTAGCTGTCTGAGGCATGCCCCCTGTAGGGCATCAAGAATGACCCTGTTCTTGGATGTGCCTGCAGCAAGGTGCTCCAGTTAACATCTGGCAAATTCAGGTCCCCCTTCAACAATATCTCCCCTTTTTCTGCCATTCTAAGGAAGCCTTCTATCATTTCCTTGTCCATTCCTCCCCTGAGATGGGGGTCTGTATACAACCCCCATGCGGATTGTGGTTCCATTTCCTGGCTCCAGGATGACCCAGAGTGCCTCATCTGCTCCCTGTTTACTCTTTAGTTCTGTTGCTTTGATCCCTTCCTTTACATGGACAGCTACTCCTCCTCCTCTTTTACCCTCCCTGTCCCTCCTGTAGATTGTGTATCCTGGTATGTTGACATCCCAGTCATGGTTCTCTGTGTACCATGTTTCTGTGACTGCCACAATATCCAAGCAACCCTCTTCCATCAAGGCCACTAGTTCAAGGAGCTTGTTACACAGACTGCGGGCATTGGTACTCATCAGCCTCCACTTTTTGATAGCCTTACCCCTTTTAGCCCTATTCCTGTCCTTACTGCCTTTGCCTTTTTTTACATTTACCTCTGTCCTGCTCCCTAATAACTTATCTACCTTGGTGTTTACCTCACTAATTACCATGTTTTGTGGGGGGAGGCTGGGATTTCCCTGCTCCTTTTCAGTTCCTCCCCCTTGGCTAGTTTAAATGCTTGCCAATGAAGCATTTAAACCTCTGACCTAGGATCCTGGATCCTCCCCTCAATAGATGCAGACCATCGTACAGTATAGGTCTGCATCCCTCCAGGTGTCTTGCCAGTCCCCAATGAAGCCAAAACCCTGAGCTCCACACCAGTTTTTCAACCACTCATTGAATTCCCTGGTGAGGATTGCCCTAGCATCACCCTTGCCATATACAGGCAGCATCTCCAAGAAGGTTACCGTATGCACTACCTGTCTAAGGCTCCACCCCAACTCTACAAACTCCTCTTGCACTGCTCCAATCCCATTCCTAGCCAGGTCATTTGTCCCTAGGTGGACAATGACATCCAGCTCCCTCCCTCATGCAGCTCCTCCCACGATCCTGAGGATCACTTCCTACCCCTGCAAGCCATGGCATCAGGAAGGCACTTTACCTCCCTCTCCCCTTCCTCCCCCATTTCTACCCCCCTGATGATTGAGTCCCCCACCAGGAGTTGTTTCCTTCCCCTGTGGGATCCCATGCCATCCTCCTATGAGTCTCCTTTGTAAAGGTTCCCAGCATCCTCCTTGGTCTCCACTGCAGGTGCCTCCATAGAGGAACTACTATCCACCAGAAGAGCAAATGAATTGTGGAGAGGTACAGATGGAGGGATGCAACTCTGTTCCACTACCCTCTCCCTCACTCCCTGAGCCCACCCTGGTCCAGCCCCTCCTCTTTCTTGCCAAGTTCTGACATAGCGGCATTGGCCCTGGTGGTCCCTGGGTGGGGGAGGAGTTTTCATGAATCCTAGCCAGGTCAGCCTGAAGGCAGGCAACCTCCTTTCTCAGACCAGAGGTGTGCCTGCAAATAGGGCAGCATTGCAGCCTCTATAATGTCTCCTGGAACACTGCCACCCCACAGCCATTGCACTGCACCACTCCTATCAAGTCTTATTTTGTGCCCCCTCTCCTGTTTCTCTGTATGCTTACTCTCTCCTCTCCTTACAACTCTCACCCTTCCTGTTCTGGGACAGCAACTTCCTATCTTCTTCAGTAGCCTCCTTCTTCCTTGCTCAATGTCAGACCACCAGCAGCTGGGGGGGGAGAGTGAGCTACTTTTTTCCTTTAGGTTTGACAAAACCACTGTTTCTCTATGATCTTTCCCTTCCTACTGCCAAACAGGAAGTTCCTGTTTACAGTCAAATCCAGTTGCTATAAAAGTAGAACTGGCTTAGTGTGGGTGGGATAGAGGGCAATTGGTAAGAAGAAAGGCTAGCAACAGGAAGTTGTAATTTGAGTCACCTGCTTTTATAGTGTCTAAGCCACATTCCCAATTAAGCTCTCTCTCTCCTCCTACTGGTTTAGCAAAGTCAGCTGATACAGTACCCTTCTCAGCACAGAACACACACTAACTGACTTTCTTTTCTTTCTTTTTTAACCCTAAATACGACCCCTTCTACTTCTAATAAAGTATATGTCTACTTAATCTCAACAGACACTGACTCCTGCTGAGATATAAGTGTTAAATTAATAAGAAAATGTAGCTTCTTTTAGTTAGCTGCTTTCTGCTCTACAAGCAAGGCCAGCAACAGGAAGTTGTAATTTGAGTCATCTGCTTTTATAGTGTCTAAGCCACACACCCAATTAAGCTCTCTTTCCTCCTACTGGTTTAGCAAAGTCAGCTGATTCAGTACCCTTCCCAGCACAGAACACACACTGACTTTCTTTCTTTTCTTTCTTTTTTAACCCCAAATAAGACTCCTTCTACTTCTAATAAAGTGTCTGTCTACTTAATCTCAACAGACACTGACTCCTGCTGAAATATAAGTGTTAAATTAATAAGAAAATGTAGCTTCTTTTAGTTAGCTGCTTTCTGCTCTACAAGCAAGGCTAGCAACAGTGGCAGGTACATGACAGAACCCTTGAGAGATCTAATGAGCTCTTTTGTGGAATGTTCTGTGTCTTTGTGTTCAGATGTAGAATGGTTTGAAAAGGTTTCATAGTCTGAATAATAATAAATTCAAACATATTCGATGTGGCAATATCACTTGGTGTAGCTTGTGCCTCCATATTATTCAACAATGACCTTGGTGGCAAAATGGTACACTTCAGTTTGGAGAAACAGTGCTTGAACAGCACAATAATGGTCTGTAACTGGAAGTCTGATTGCAACAGCAAGAATGCTGACAGTGGAAACCACATGTCGTTGTATGGTGACAAGGTTTTAAGGTTCACAGTGATGGTTTGTTTGTTGTAACACAGACGTTCACATGACACACCATACACAGTCAAACTTCTCTGCCATTGCCAATTCAAATCTTGCAGTGTCTTTGCCAAACTGGTTCAGGATTTCACTTTCTAACACAGGAACAGAGGCATCATCAGAAGTAGCAAACTGACTGCTTGCTGTGCCTGTCACAGAAGTAATGTGTCATAGTTGTTTGAGACATGTGATGATACCATGCATGTCACCAGACTCCAATAAGTTTTTCAAAGTAGTATACTGCTTGACAACTTGTCGAACTTCATATACCCTGTATACAAAGTTCCACATGCCTGTTTGATGCACTGCAAGCATCTGCATGTGGTGAAACATGCTATCACAAACACCAGTATCTAGGCACGCATGTGAGTGACCCATAAGTCCAGTATGTGGACAGATCTCACATAGGTCAATATCGGAAAACAGTTTATGTCTGTCTTTACAATCTGTTATGACAAAGAGGTTGATGAAGTGGGCAACTTTATCAAACGATGACTGCCTACGGTTGCAAGTTGTATCACATTCCCATGAGAGACAGTGACACTTGCGATGCTGACTAGATGCTTCAGTGTCATCATTTGAGTCCATTGTTGTGTTGTCAGAGACACTGAGTATGTTTACCAGTTAACCAGACTTATCAATAGTGAAATTGCTGTCTTTTTTCTGTGAATAAGACTCTTCCCAGAAATTTGCTTCTGAGTGCTATGTGTGGAGCCATCAACCTGTGAAAACACCACAAAAATGGTATACAGTCAATTCAGAATATTGCTGTAGCCTTTTCTTAATGTCGTGCACAACTTTTCTGAATAGTTTCAGCACATGAGACATCTTACACCATAAGCTTTGAAGAGCACATACTGCTCTACTCACAAATGTACTTACTTTGAGAAGCAATTTCATCAGACTTATATGACATTTTTTTTTTCTTTTTGCACTCATGTCTCATCACAGCAGCAATAAGTCTCTCGATCTTAGCTTTGGGAAATACTTCTGCTTTCTGAGTTTGACATCACCAGGTACTAGATTCCAATGTTGTTTAGTGCATAAAGTTATGCTTACCTTCACAATAGTTGTGTTTTGTCTCTGTGTTCTACACAACTGCTGCTTAGTTGAACATTTTTTTCTTGCCGCTGAGCAAGTGCACACTGTTACTGTGGTGTGAGACAATTTAGGCTCCACTACTTCAGTGGTTTTCTGAATTGTTTTATGTCTTGAACTCACATCAGTGCCTTATGAATTAATCTTGAGCAACAGTGATCCACTATGATACCTGTCTCGTCTTTGCTTAGACAGTCGTCTGTGTTTGCTGCGCATGTTTTCTATATGGGACTTCACAGTAGTAATCAACAATCTTACAGAGGTATCAGACACCTGTATAATAGAGACAGAAAAAAAGAAGATATTAGTATCACTTTGTTTTGTTCTCTTCTAACATTCAATGTTGAGACTGTGTATTTATGACTGAAACATAAATAATCGACATGATTGTTTACAAAGAAGTACACAGTTCATCAGTGTGGTGACAGTGTTCAATGAAAATCAATGAACAATGGTGCTAAAATGTACTAGTTGATTGAACGAGTAATAATTTAACAATAGGTATGTAAAAATGTGTTGGGTAATGTATTGCTACAATATTAAGTGAACAGAGCTGGTCTTACTCAAAGAATCATTTCTTTTGTGGAAAAAGTGACAGAATAATGTTGTGCATTCAAAAGTGTCACAAAAAATAGTGTCATCCATGTGACAGTTTCGTACTGATATGCTGTCATGCATTCGAAAGCACTCACAGTAGAGTCAAATATTTACTGTTGTGCATGCAAAAGTGTCGCAAAAAGTAGTGTCAAACCTGAACAATTCTGAGAAAACAGTGTCATGCGTTCGACACTTTCACAAAAAGTGTCATGCGTGTGAAACTATAGCAAAAAATGAGTATGGGGAAGCAACAATATGCATTAGCCAATAATATGTTGATTTGCATTTGACTGACAGGCACTTAAACCAACGCAGAGTCAGATTTCTCAGGCCATGTAAGGCAATCAATCAGAGATGCTGAACAGTGAAGAAGTACATAGTAGCCATCTTGGTTAAAAGTGAGAGACTGTGCCTTGCTTGCTGTAAGTAGTTAATATTTTATTTTACATTTTTCTAGCATTATAAAAAAACTGTTACCAACATGTAAATAGTATTAATCAAAATGTTTTTTATTGCTCTATTTGTCTATGTCTATAAAGAGAAGGTAGTCTACTGCATTATTAAGTTATTACTGTTTAAAGTCAGACTGTGAATTGGTACTTACTAGCACAGATACAGCTGCAAAATGGATGGAGCAAGTAAGGTACACGTGTGACATAACAGAAGGGAGAACCAATCAGTGATGACTCTGTGCTTGTCATTGTTTGAATCTGCCTATGAAAATGATTCATTTTGCCACCTTGAAATATTTCTACATTTTCTGCTGAAGCAGAAGTGCTCAGATACTCAGTGCACACACTGCATTTGCTATGTGAGACACAATTCTAGCCAATGATGGACTTTGTTTGTCTTTCATGCATCAGCTCAGTGAGACAGTGTTGAAGCATAGAGGGGAATTTCAGTTTTAGTTTCACTAGTGCCTAGCTATTGCAGGGAACACACTGAGTTTTTTGGTAGCTCTCTGTCCACTTCTTAGTTTCAAATGGCAGAATGGCAGAAAACAGCAAAAGGACATTGTGGATTGTTGACAACAGTATAGTAAGGAGAGCTTCTGAGTATGCTCAGAACAGTGATTTTGGGAAAAACCTGCAGCTCCCAAATTGCTGTGTTAAGTGGTTTGCCGGGGGTGGAATGAGGTGGGATCACCTCATGCCAACAATGCACAGGCTTCTGAGTACTCAAGCTCATCCAGACATACTGCTGATACATCTTGGAGGCAATGATTTGGGCACTAAACACTGGGTAAATTTAGTGAAGGAAGCAAAATTGGACCTTGCTTCTATTATGATTATGTTGCCTGCCTGTAAAATAATTTTTTCGGATATTACAGAGTGTAGCATCTGACAAGCAGAGCGTCATATGTACCTGATTGACAGAGTTTGAAGGAAGGTGAACATACAAATATCTGCATATATGTGCATGTCTGGAATGTACACCATACGTCTCTCAGAAATTAAGTATCGTTATGATTGGTTATACCTACCAGATGGTGTACACTTTTCACATGCTGGCAATTGCTGTTTCCTGGGAGACCTTCAAGATGCAATCCTCAAAGCCCTCTGAAAATGTCAGACTGTTTACACAAATAGAAAGTATAAAAAAAAAGGTTCTTTTCATAACCAAAAAATATTGGTCAAAAAATAGAACAACTACATACATTGCTTACACATGTGTTACAGATAGTCTGTGATTATTGCGAGTGTGCCACCTTGTAAATCAAGTCTGGGTACAGTGCTAGTCAAATGCACCAAAGCTTTGACAGTGTGATATTTAACAGTGCTGTGTAATGCCTCAGCAAGTTCAATATCTGAATGTGGCCACCAACATTGTATATATTATGGTTGCAGTGTGTCACTGGAAGTGCCAGCACAGTACTGTGCTTATAAAGGACTGAAGTGTGGTGGGGCTGGGAGCATCTATTGCAACATTTTGTCATGTATATAGACATGTGACATAATGTATGGAATGTGGAAGTTCCCCACTCATATGTCATCATTGAGCTATAAACATGCAGGTGTCCCACTAGCTAGCATCATGTGTCTGGCATCGTGTCACACATAATTTTTTGGGGATCAGTGTCTGTCACTCCTCCATTTGGTGACAATGTATCCCAACAGCTGATTTTGTGCTCTTCATGACTGAAATACTCCTGCTGTTCCAGTGCACCCTAAACCCTAGTGTGGTCACAGGTATATAGTGTGTTGAATATATACATGGTGTTCCATGGAACCTATTGCTCTTTTCTAATGAGCGTGTTGTGACAACTGCATTGGTTCATCAAAGTTATTTCTACACAGGAAGCCTGTGATTGGGTGCAGGGTTAGCCTGCACTGGACCACCATAAAAATATATATATTTTTTATATATAAAACTGTGATTGGTGATGGGGGTACCAACAGATGGTGGCCCTACAGTAGATGTGGCCATCCACACATATATTGGCTGCTATGCTGCCCTACACAATATGGCAGCTGAACTGTGGGTGTCAACGTTATTTATTATTATTATTTTTTTTTTTGCCTCAATACTGTGTAGTCCAGGTAGGGGTGTTTCTGAATATGTAATCATATAACAGCTCATCAAAGGCGCTCTCATCTGGTTGCTGAGGTGGTAACAGCACAGACAGAAGCTGTGGAGGCTGCACAGTCTGACTCTGACTCTGTTATCTTTGTGGAGTCAGATGGTAAGTAGCAACTAGAAGTGATCATGTTGACTGTGTGCTATCAGTGTTTGTTGTGTATCACAACTGTGAAATTCTGCAAACAGGGCGAGATTGTGAAAAGTTTTGTATCGGTTTATAATGAGCACTGTTCTACAAGCTAAGTTAGACCAGAGTAAAAAGTCATAATATGTTGAAAAACTATATCTCAGGGTGAAATATAGTAAATGCATATGACAGGATAATTGCACAGGGTGACCTCTGCAGAAAGTGTAGTGGGAACTTAAACCTGTGATGAGTCAACTCTGAATATGGAATGAGTAAGTGTAAGTGTCAACATCTTAAACAGTGCATTGAGATGTGACGGTAGGAACAGGTAGACTATCTGATCAATGTATTTGATAGGCATTCTGTAGTTGTGTTGTTGTAGCATACATCATTGCATTTGAAACTATACAGCTCAAACATGTGTAATAGTTCTGTAATTCTTAGATAGCAGTTACATGTTTGTGTGGGTTTAGTGGTGTTTCATGGTGTTTCCTGTTCAGTGGACTCTATCATGACAGCCAATTGTGTTGTTTTGATAACATATTTGATCCTAGTGGGACAGTGGAGTGTTAACACAAGCCAACGATGTTATTCATAAATTATTCATCATCACTAGCACGCAGGGTTCACATCAACGTCATAGCAGGTAATATCATGAAACTGTTTACTAGTGGGTGCCGGTAGTCTCTTACCCAGCTGTTCAATCAGTACTGGCAATGCACTGAAACCCCCCTCCACATTGTGGAATAGGTCCCCACCTGTAAGGTACCTGGTTGACTTTACAGTGATGTCATATGGTATGGCTGTGCGCTGGCTGGTGCAGACTGCCAGACAATAGACATGCAGAACACACTGTAGTACACACTCCCGATATATAAATATAAGTATTATTTATATGTTGGTATTATGAAGGACACTATGGTGTGTACGTCCATTTGGGACATGTTCTGCAAGAATGGGCATAGTGTCATGCTGTACAGCGTAACTCAGCAGTTATGTGTCAGCCTTCTCTGTGTGTAAATGCTGTATGCCAGTGAGTGGGTTGACAGGGAGTAGGGTGACAGAACATACTGGGTGGGTGGGGAAGAGGGCCACCGTTAGCTACCAAGTCATTCTTACATTGTATTACCTGTGATTTGGGTGGAGACCACCACTAGTACATCAGGGATGATAATTCATCTGTGAAATCCACAATTGGGATGGAGGAAGGTTCCACTGGATCACCATGCTTAATAGTATCATGCAAAATGTCTGATTGAGAAATGGGTGGGGTCCAGTGCAACATGTGGGATACATATATATATATATATATATTATGGTAAGGTTGCGCTTCTGTGACAGTACTGTACAGTGTTCTGCCATGGATATCTGTGTAAGGTAAACCTGGACTTGGGTAACGGACTAGGGTTCACTGAACTATGCTGGATATTTATAAGTAGTAAACCTGTAATTGGGTGGCTGGTGCGGACCCACTGCTTTAGCACTTATACTTTCAATGTTGACAGTCCATGATCGCGCAATGGGACATGTTATTCTGAAGGGCATGGGCCCGTGAATATCCAATGTTTTATGCATAACAGGGCACCAGCAGTACGTAGGTGGGGATGAGTCTCCCTGCATTGAAATGAGGCCGTTTAACCATATTAGATGGTCCCATTTACACCTTGCATCCATTATGTCATCATTTGCTTACCCGATGTTTAATATCATGGATGGTATGCATAGCACTAACACTATTGCAGATCCTCATTGGTCTGCCAATGTCAGTCCACTTCTGATGGTGCAGTGCCACTTTATCATCTGCAATGTAGGTGATCAAAGTGGTGAATTCAATGATACTGGCCCATGGTCAACAGCATTAGCTATTGCCCTGTGAATGACATGTGGCATACCAGTGACAGTTTAAGTAGCGTTGTATCATAGTCTGACACAGGTTCAATATGAGAGATATAATGTGTAATGCAATCTGAATAGTGTTACTTTAAAGGTGTAGTGGACTGCCATATACAGAATTGTACCATGTAGTTAGATGCCATCATAATGGAAAAATGTTGAATATGTCACATTGTTAAAGTATTCTTATATATTGACATTTTAATATCATAATAATTAAATAATACTCTCATTTTTTTTCTATATAGTGGCCAGGGAGGCTGTGGCAACACCTGTGGTCCAGGTGAAGCAGGAAGAAGGTGCTAGTGTTCAATGTACAGTAAGTATGACACCAAAAGCATACAGAAAAAAACATACTGTTAAATACATTGTCCCAGCAAGTTATATCCCAGTCAGTGGGCGCTGAATGCATTATTATTATAAGTTATTGTGTGCAGTTCATATACAATATTTTTTAGTGTAACGGGCCAGTATCTAGCATGTCAGGCACTCCTCAAATTGTCAACTACGTTTATTAAGTCACCAATGTTTACAATGTGTCTGATTCATTCCTCTTACTAATAAAATAGCAAAAATTGAGATATTCTGAGCTTCTACATTATTCTGATGGGTACTTACAAAATTAAGTGTCATGTAACATCCTAATAGTTAATGTTGTGATGAAATACAAAAAAAAATGTTATTTATTGCATGGATTGTTTGAATATTGTGTTGCTTATCAAAATCTGCACAGGTGATCTGTTGTGAAAAAAAGAGCTGAAAGTGCTCAGAAGTTAAAATATTGAAAGCCTGAAGATTAAGTAGAAAATAACATGTTTAACATTGATAGAACATAGTTCTTTAATGTTTGTACTAAACAGGTAAAGAATTATCCCTGTTGATCTAGCTGTACCCCCCCCTCACATCCCACCCTCTCACTTCTGCTGCCATGCTCCACCCTGGTCAATAGCAGGTTCCAGCACCACACCTACAACCCACCTGACTGCCTGCTGACTGAGAGCAACTAATACGGCTGTATACCCATTGGTGAAAAGTTTGGGCCAATGGGCATGCAGACCATATTGTACAACACACTTCTGATATGTCAATGGCTCAATTCACATATTGGTATTGCGTAGTATAGGACAGTCTGCACACCCATTGGCCCACGCTGTGGGCTAATTGTTGTACAGCCATAAAGTATGCTGTGAGTATACAGGTGTATGGTTCAGTTCCAGGTGGAGTGCTGCTGTCTGCCATTGACGGGATGGAGGGAGATTGGGGTAGCAGCACTGAGTGGGTAGGTTGGGAGGAGGGTACCACTGTACCACAAGGCATTATTCCTTATTTAAAGCCTGTGATCAGGTGAGGATAGGTTCCAGTGAACCACCAGCTATATTTAATCTACTAAATGAGCGTGATTGGGTATTGGCAAGAGGATCCACTGGGCAACCAGAGATATTTATCATACTGAATGCCTGCGATTGGGCATTTGGAAATAGGGTCCACTGGAACACCAGGGATTATCATTCATATTAACGCCTAAGGTTTAGCATGGCTGGGGGGGCATGGCAATAGCTTTTCCTGCCGTGACTTGTGTGACCATACACAGCTAGCACCTGATGTGTTATGGCATGCTATACGGAACATCACCTGTGGGTGGCTAGCTGTTGCTGTATTTTATTTTTTCTCATGTCTGTGAAGCAAACACCTGCATATGCTCAGCACACCCTGGGCTAAATATTGAGATGTACAGAGTATGCATGGGCAAGTTCTGCTACTTGCGTCACATACATTTCTGATGCACCTGCTGTACTGGCATTTGTGATGTACATATTCCCTTTTGAAATATCACCCTGGGATACATCACTGTGTTGCACATGGTGCTACCATGTTGCGTGACATGTAACCTGTTTCATTTTTCCGTCATAGGTGTATATCTGTTTGTACCATTGATCTCAAAGGATGAAGCACTTTCAATTGTTATATACTGTACTGTCTTATTATGGTTAGCAATGGCTGCATAAAGGAAGATATCGATACAGAAACTACAATAGAATATAAGTTTTATGCTTTTCAGTGTTGCTGGAAACTCATGAAACTGATATTTTTGCAATACATCACAAATGAGATATGATATGCCGACTAACAAGACATGTTATTTGAAAATGTATGGTTCTACATATGTTCATATGGATGAGATCTACATGTACTTAGAATATATATATAGGGAGAAAAATGAAATGTTATGAACTGCAACACAAAAGAGATACAGCTAAATGATAAGCATTATATATTTATGTTTTTCTGTTTATCTCTTTGCAGAAAAATCTCGTAAACGAATGTGCAAGGTCCTCTGTCACTGTGTTTGCAGGCTAGAGTGCAAGATTGATGGTTTGAAAGAGGAGACTGCTGCGCTGCAGGATGGGCAAGAAAAATTATTGTCCCTCTACACAGTGCAGCAAGCTACTATCAATCTTGGTCTCGAGCCGGTGGGCACAGTGGCAGATGGGGCTGCACCCACCAGCACCTGCTCACCTGCACCAACAACATCCAGCCTTCCTGAGCCACAATAAGCAGCCTCCACAGCTTGACTGGTAGCTCCCTTCCTCCCTCCCCATTCAGCCCTGGCACAACAGCTTCCATTTCTATTTAATGCACCGCCACGTGGTGTCCAACTTTTGGACTGGGCTGCCTCGAGCAACAGCACACCTCATCACAGAGTGGACAGGTTTCTTTTTTTTATTAATTTCTATTTTTATTTTTTTGGGGTTAATAATACCCAGTTTTTCATTTCAAAATGCTATGCAAATCACTGTTTTGATTTCATATTTGTGTTTCTAACACTATATTTTAAAAAAGTGTTTGTGTTTCTTACTTTCTTCAAAGAATTATCTATTTTTTATATCAGAAAGATCTTATATGTTTGCTAATGAAACATTAATTGTGACTTTTTGTATGACAAATCAAAATATTAATAGACTATTTTCTTAAGGAAACTGTTGCTTGTGTTTCATTTTTACTTAATGGTGAATATCTACAGAAAATCTCACATTAAAAAGTATTTGTATCTGAGATATGATAAGAAGGGTCTGACAGATGAAGTTATATGATTTACCATAGTATCCATAGAAGGAGTGACATACTGCAACCATAGAACACAAAAACACCTTTTTTTCACACCACCACACCCATTCATTGAATGACATAGTGGGAGCACAGGTACAAAGTTATTGTGTCTTCAGCACTACATTCGTTAACAAAATGAGGTTGTGGGAGTATGGTCTCTAAAGAGCACCACATTACTATTATTGTATAAGAACATCAAATAATGTCATTAAAATATGTAAGTCAGAGGGAAGGAGTACCACCATTGGATAAATACAGCTGCTGATGTGCTGGAAACTTGGGACCAAAATGGCCCTTTGCACCCATCACCACCCCATTTTCATTTACTCTTAATAGTTCTCATCCTCAAAAACAAGGGAAATTCATGGTAAAAAATTCTGTTTAATGCATCAGTTAGGGTTGTTCCACAGCGACAAAAGTGAGGAAATTTGGTGTTAGGGTTGAAAACTCTAACTCCACATTCACCCCCCCAGCATCACACACACACACACACACACACACACACACACACACATATGCAAGTAGCTGGGAGGACCAAGGCAATACAGCCAATCACAGACAACCAGCAGCAGGTGACAGAAATAAAATACAACTGTATAAATGTACTACAAGACATCCCCACCCAACCGACCAGGTACTACATGCTCAGTGGAGATCCACAGCAAAACTAAGACCATGTACACCAAACGTACACATCCCTGATTGCAGGTGCACACAATGTACCACACTTAGGAGTTGCATGTCCTTACCTAGCGATGCAAGACAACCCAACACACCCGGTACTGCACCTAGACTGAAGAGCCACAGCAAAACCTAGGCCTTAGAGATGCATGGTATTTCTATCTGATTGCAGGCATGCAGGACTTAACTCAGTTAACCACTATAGCCCTTTGGCAGCCAATGACCGAGAACCAAGGTCAGGCACTGCATGCTGACTGTACAGTCGTTGCAAAAATAAGGACATGCACATTAACAGTGAAACTCTTTCATTGCAGCCATACATTGGTTTGTGCACTAATAATTTGTACAGTCACAGCCACAGAATGCCCTCCTCCACCAGTTGTTGCATCCTAAATACAAAGCCACAAGAAAACAAAAGGCATGGACATCAATGGTACACCTTTCTGACTGCATCTACACTCCAGTTACCACAGTTATCACTTACATGGCCTGAGTGTGGGAATGCTCCCCAAAAGCACAAGACCATATACTGCATCCTGAGTGTGGTCCACAGTTAAACTGAGGTGATGGAGATCAATGATACACCTGACTTATTGCAATTATACTCAGTTTAGCACAGTTAGGATAAGCATATCCTTATACAGGGAATGACATTGTCCTGCCCAGGTACTGCCTACTGACTAGACAGCTACAGTTAAACTGACTATATGGGCATCCATGGTACAGCAATGGGATTGCACTTACAGTCATCCTTGCATGGTTATAAGTTACATGGGCTCAGCCATGTAGTCCCCCTCCCTCCCACACACAGTGCAGTCGCTGCATTCTGAGTACACAGCCACTGCAAAAGTAAGTTGATGCACATCAATGGTACACCACCATCACTAAGGCTGTACACCTGTTAGCAGAACTAAAACTTGCACACCCTTCTACATGCAATGGCTTACCGAGCCTCAACATCACAGTCTGCAGCTTGATTGTACAGACACAAAAAATATATAGCTAAGCATAACACATGCTCAAATGCTACTGTTGTTGTGTCATGATGATGTATGTATCTTGAAGTAGATTTGTGCAGTTGTATTTTACTTCTGTTTACTCATAAGTGTATAAACAACTGTATTCCTGCAGTCATGGAGTTTCATTGCTGATATGCAGTTATAGTGCACCAGAAGGTGTCATGGGTTGAGTGGCATCACTAGGTAAGGCCATGCAACTCCTTAGTGTGGAACGTTGTTTGCACCTGCAATCAGGGATGTGTACATTTGGTGTACATGGCCTCAGTTTTGCTGTGGATCTCCACTGAGCATGCAGTACCTGGTCGGGTAGGTGAGGATGTCTTCTAATACATTTATACAGTAGTATTTTATTTCTGTCACCTGCTGCTGATTGTGATTGGTCGTGTTGCCTTGGTCCTCCCAGCTGCTTGCATGTTTTTGTGTGTGTGTGTGTGTGTGTGTATGTGTGGTGCTGGGGGAGGTGGGGGGGTGAATGCAGAGTTAGGGTTTTCAACCCTAACACCGAATTTCCTCACTTTTGTTGCTGTGGAACAACCCTAACTGATGCATTAAACAGAGTTTTTTTTGCCATGAATATATATATATATATATATATATATACATATATATATTATGGTAGCACTGTAGTGCTACCGTAGTTAGGGTTGAGGAGCCATTTACATGTTAAACCCAAAAATTTGCACCTTAATAACTTTTCAATCATTTGATGGATTTGCCTGAAATTTGGCATACGTGATCAAGACCCATATGCCTCATGATCTGCCAAGTTTGGTACTGGTAGGATACACAGCTGTGGAGTTTTTAAGCATGATCTGTGCGTGCATTTATGCTTTTTCTGGAATTCTACGATCACGTCTACAGGTTGCACGGTTTGCGCAACCGGCCCGAAATCTTCAGGGAACATGCGGCCGGGGTCCCTGATGTGCCTTTTGAAGATTTTATGAAAAAATATTAAACTGTTCAAAAGTTATGGCAGTCCAAACTTCTGTCTTTTTCCCATAGGATAACATTACGGTGTTCGCCGCGCCTTTGAGGGCCCGAATCTCGAAAATGGTGCGAGATACGGAGTTTTTGTCAAAAAATTATAGCCCTCATCTATGTATAAAACTAGCCAGGAAAGTGATAATACATATGACTTTTATTTTTTTTTTCTATGTCGTACGGTTACTAAGATATAAGCAATTTACTATTACAACTACTGATTTTTGTGTTCCGAGAGTCTTTATTTTGCATACATTCTTTCTACTCACTGTCTTTCTCTATACAACTTTTGGGAAAAACCAGCCTGTGCGCTTACATTACTTTTACCATTACCATTTCTGCTTGTGGTTCCGTACCCGTTTCACTTGCTGTTCACGTTTACGCCACTATGTGCGTTATCCTTTGCGTTTTCATTTACGGTAGCGTTTCTATTATTTTTATCATTTCTGTCTACAGTACTGTTCCTCTTTCTGTTTTGCTTTGCGTCACCATGCGCATTACAATTTGCTTTTGTGGGCACAATGTTTCAATGCGACAAGACATCACCCCCGCGCTCCCACCGCTGCATTACATTCACTATTTCTCATTATCATTCTCAAAAAGAAGTGAAATTAGAGACAAAAAACTCCATTTAATGCATCAGTTAGGGTTGTTCCACAGCAACAAAAGTGAGGAAATTCGATGTTAGGGTTGAAACCCCCTTTGCACCCCTCCAGCCCACCCCCCAACTGGAATCGGGGTGTGCATTGGGGTCATCGGTCCTGTCACTCTATTCTCCTATTCCTCAGCTTCTTTCCACATGTGATGGGGTGACACTTAGGACCAATGACCCCAGTGCGCACCCTGATTCCATTTGGGGGGTGGGCTGAAGGGGTGCAAAGGGGGTTTCAACCCTAACATCGAATTTCCTTGCTTTTGTCACTGTGGAACAACCCTAACTGATCCATTAAATGGAGTTTTTTGCCTCTATATATATATATATATATTATGGTAGCATGTTAGTGCTACCATAGTTAGGGTTCAGTACCCTATTTAAGGTTAAATGGTGAAATTTTGCACCTTAATAACTTTGCCACCGTTCAACAGATTTGCCTGAAATTTGACGGGCAAGAAGTATAACCACAGATCTTGGGATCTGCCAACTTTCATACTGGTCAGATATATGGCTGTAGAGGAATTAAGCAACATTCCGGAGCACATTTACACTTTTTGGTGCATTCTTTGCTCGTGCCTACAGGTTGCATGGTTTGTGTGACTGGTCTGAAAACCTCAGGGAACATGCGGCCAGGGTCCCCCATGTACCATTTGAAGATTTTGTGAAACAATACTGAACGGTTCAAAAGTTATTCAAAAAACAAGTTTCCCTTTATAGTCAAGGGGAACATTAACAAAATGTTCGACAATGTCGCAAATGCAGTTTTTAGTGTCACAAATGACCCTGTAGTGTCGTGAGTCAGACATTTTTTTCAGTTACTTATCACAGAAATGCGTGGCATTTAAAATTGGGACCCTCTAGGGACACAATTATTTTTGCATTTACCTAGTTGAGCCCAGAGGATGCTAGGCATGTCTTTATTTTGGAATTAAACACCCCAGAAATATGTTTCAGAAATTTTTTGGAAAAGTAGTTTCACACCTGCGACACTTTCGTGATTTTTTTTTTGCGAAAGTGTCAAAAATCATGACACTACTTTGCAACACTATGGCCAAAATAACAGGAATTGTTTGCCACCCTACTGCAAAATAACGGTTTGGTCTTTTGGGCTGAAATTTGGAGGAAAGAACGCCAATATTACACAGATATGTCTTTTGGTGGCTTGGTGAAATAATATTGCAGGGATGCATAGTTACAGTACTCTGAAGTTTGAGCTTTTTCCCATAGACTAACACTGCGGGTTCCTCCGTGCCTTTCAGGGCCTGTATCTCAGAAATGGTGCGAGATATGGACCTTTCGTCTGAAAAATGCTTGCCCCCCCCCAACTAGGTGGCTAAGTAGAAAACTAGCCAGGAAAGTCATAATTTATATGAAATTTTAATTTTTTTCTATGTCATACGGTTCCTGAGATATATAGCGGGGCAATATAGCACAGTGGTTTAAGGCTCTGAGCTGCAAATCTGGACACCTGGGTTTGAATCCCACAGCTCCCCCTTACATACTGTGTGACCCTGAGCAAGTCACTTAACTTCCCTGTGCTCCCAGGTTGCACCTGTAAACAAGCTTTCAGCTTAACGTGTCTCACCTGGTTAAAACAATTCAAAAAAAATATATAAGCATTTTAGTATTCCAAGTGCTCATTTTCTGCTCCAAGGCCCAATCTTTTCATGCCCCGAGCAGTGCCCAGGGAGCCTGGCAGCATCAGTGCCGCTACCGCCAAACAAATCTATGCTTCCCACCCGCCCTCCTGGTCTTACCTCCTGGAGCCCATCACAGATTCTTTCTGCACCCCGAACGGCGCCCACAGAGCCTGGCGGCATCAACACTGCTACCGCCAAACAAACCAATGCTTAGCTCCCACCCTCCTGGTCCTGCCTCCCAGAGCCCATCACAGATTCTTTCCGTGCCCCAAGCAGCACCCACGGAGTCTTGCAGCATCAGTGCTACTACTGCTGAACAAACCAGTGCTTCCCTCCGGCCCCCCGTGTGCTGCATCCCGGATCCCATCACAGGTAACCACCGCTAAACACCCTCAGCCACCCAGCTTCTGATGCCTCCTCCGATTGGTGCGCCTACCATTTTGGCGGCCCCTGATTGGACCAAAGATCAGCCCTCTCCTTCCAATTGGAGTGCCTTTCCTGCCGAGCCAGCCAAGCTGCTATCTGACCCATGAAGCCCTCCAGCCAGATTGCCGGAGCGGCCACTAGCCTGGGTCTATGCTCTTCTTTCTACAGAGCTATTTTGAACTGTATAATGATTAATGTTGATGCCATACTACTTAGCATAAAAGGACTGTAATTATAATCCTTGCTCGTGTTATATCTAATTATATTCTCTGCTACCGTACAGCTTAAGTGACGTGATAGTCTTTTTGTGTAGACATTATAGTCATTTGCATCCCTCGCTACTGCAAGCCTAACTAGTTAGCTATTTAACCAGCTCCTGCCTTGCCCCGTGTTGTTTCTACTCCTGCTGTGTGCTCTTTTCTACCTTCCATACAAGCCTGCCATTTTCCCTCTGCCTATTCTCCAATTCCTTGTTTTCGAGCTCCTTGGCACCACTTATTCTCTGCCTTTTTTTCCCTCACTTAACTTCTGCACTAAGCTCTATTTTTATAGCCTGCCCCCCCACGCCCATCTAACTTCTGCCTGTCTAAATCTCTACCTCCTGAACTGATAATTCCTGTCCATTGACCCTAGTTCACACCCCCACCCCCTTTTCAAGTTCCAGCCTGTCTCCTGCCTTCCTTTGTTTCCAACAATTACTTATTGATCTATTTCTCCTCGCTTCCCTCCCAGATTCTTTCCGTGCCCTGAGCGGTGCCCTCGGAGCCTGGTTGCATCAGCACCGCTATCACTGCACAAACCAATGCTTCCCTCCTACCCTCCTGGTCCTGCATCCCGGAGCCCATCACAGGTAACCACCGCTAAACACCCTCAGCCACCCAGCCGGCCCAGCTTCTGATGTCTCCTCAGATTGGTACTCTTCTTTCTACAGAGCTATTTTGTCCCACCCCCACTACCCCCCAGCCACCTATTAAATATGCTACTTACCCTGCCCCTTTCTACCTGCTCCTATCCCTTTCCTACAAATACTACCCCTCCCCTCTTCACCCACCCAGCTATCTACCTAGTACTTCTCGTGACTGATCCTCTTCTCTCTTTATCTACATTACCCCACATTAGACTGTACCTCTCCTCACTCCCTACCTGTGCCTCCTGTACTTGGAAAAATGGCACAAACAATAACCCACTTACTTCTGATCTTCTCCATCATACTGTTCCTCCCCCTTTTAACTCCCCCTTTAAGTTGCTACCCTGCATCCCCCCTCTGCTGTATTGACTCATCCTACAAATGCCTCCTATAAGTCCACAGCATCTCTCCCAGCTACCATCTGGTACCATTTCTCTATGAGCCCCCGCCTCCTCGGTCTATTCCTTTGGCTGCCTCCTGGTCTCCCTCTACCAATCCAGAGTCCACTTTTTCCATTCTGCCTGCCCTACTGCCTCCCTGAAATGGCACTTGGCCAAATCCTGGTGCCTCCACATACCATGCCACCACCTAACCCTTGCCCTGCTACTACTGGCTGTAGGGGATATACACCCCCATCCCAGCCCACCACCCACTCCTGGTCCCAGCTACCCCATGCCTAACCCCTCAACCAAGGCTACCACTGACACTCACTCAGGCTCCCTTCCCCAAGGTTTACATCTATTCCATCTAAACATTCATAGCCTAGCTCCCAAGCTCGATCAGCTTCAGGTTCTAGCCGCCCTCCATGCCCCGGACATAATCATTCTATCCGAGACCTGGCTAAACCCAAACTTCCCAGACCACACCATCACTATTCCAGGGTTCACCATCACTCAGCAAGACTGGTCCACCAGAGGAGGAGGAGTGGATATCTACACCAGCTCAGCCCTACATTTTTCTGTCTCTCTTTCAAAAGCTGAACCCAAAGCTTATGAGCTGCTTATGGTGAAATTGTCCCCTCCCTCCTCATTACCCATCTTTGTGGCTGGTATTTATTGCTGCCCTGGCACTCCAACCACAACAGTCAATGACCTTCTGTGCCAACTCACGTCTCTTGCCCAGTTGGATGAACTATATGTTATGGGTGACTTTAACCACAACTGGCTAGCCCCCACTTTTAACAAAACCCGAACTGAGATATCTGCTCTCAACCTTACCAAAACCATTATGGAACCTACTCAGTCAAACCATAAGACCGGAAACCACTCCCTTCTTGACTGGGCATTTACCTCCCACTCACACCACATCGTCAGCTCTGGCATCCTCCCTGACTCCATTAGCGACCACTACCTAATCTACTTGGTCTGCAAAATCCATAGAGTTAAATGCCCTCCCAAATTTATATTCCAATGGTCATATAAATCCCTAAACCTCTCCCCTTTCCTGGAAGAACTAGCTCACTCAAACTGAGACCTGATCTTAAGCTGCTCTAAAATGAATGCTGCCCTTATGCACTTCCAGAACACCTTCTTTACTGCCTGACAAACATGCCCCCCTGCACCATGCTAGAGTCCAGGGGCTCACCTTCCCTGGATATCACCTGAGCTGATAGCTTGCTAACAGGCCCGTGACAAGGTCTGGTGCATTTACAAATCCACACTCCTCCCAGGTGACAATCTCACCTACCACATGCTCCACAACAAGAGCACAAAGGCCATCCGCTTAACTAAGGCTGAATATTTTAACAACACCCTAAACGCAAATCTTGGGAGGCCTTCTAAATTCTGGAAAGTCATCAACTCCCTTTTCTCCCCCCAGACATCAAATCCCCCACCTCTCCTCCTCACTCAAGGGACTGTACTCTCCGACCCCCTGAAGGTAGTCTCCGAGTTTAATTTCTACTTCACTACTTGTTCTATGACCCTCCTAGATTCCCTTCCTCCTGTAACCACACCCACTCCCCAGACAGCTACCCCCCTACCATCTGGACAGAACCTCTTTTCCTTCAGACACATCTCCCTCATTGAAACCCTAGATGCCCCTCACTCCATGAACCCCACCAAAGGTAAATCCCCCGATGGTCTTGACAACAAACTCCTCTTCCTATCTGCCCCTGCCATCGCTACTCCCCTCATGGCCCTGCTAAATCTTTCATTCATCACTGAGACACTCCCCACTGAGTAGAAGCATGCCACCATCCTACCCCTTCCAAAAGGAAATGATCCTGCCTCCGCAATTAACTACCATCCCCTCTCCCTCCTCCCCAATCTCACTAAACTCCAGGAACACCTAGTACTATCTGAGCTCTCCCTCTTTCTCTCAGAAACTAACTTCTTCACTCCATTCCAGTCTGGTTTTAGAAAAAAACACCCTACCACCATCTCCCTACTAAGTCTCACAAACTCCATCCTCTCTAGGATGGACAAAAGACAAATTACTGCCGCTATTTTCATTGACCTAGCCAAAGCATTCAATACAGTATCCCACTCCCTCTTACTATCCTGCCTATCAGGGGCTGGGTTAGCAGCGTCTGCCACAAACTGGTTCAGTGCCTACCTACAAAATAGAACCCAATCCACTAAAATAACTGACTACACCTCCCCCCACTCCCTATTACCACCAGTGTCCCCCAGGGCTCAGTCCTTGGCCTCATCCTCTTCTCCGTCCTACTAAATGATCTGCCTAGCTGTTGCTCCACTACCGCAATACACATGTATGCTGATGACATGGTCCTCTTTACTTCTGACCGTACCCACGAAGAAGTCACCTCTAATCTTCAGACTGACTTCAACAAAGTTCAACACTAGTTCAACTCCAACCAACTCTCCCTAAATGCCAAGAAAACTATCTCTATGTCTTTCAGCACTAGACAGAGACTATCCAGACTTAACATCCCCTCTGATCTTCCATACCCTAAATAACACCATCCTTGAAGATGTGCCCTCCTTTAGGTACCTGGGGGTTTGGCTTGATCGCCACCTCTCCTTTTCCACACATGTGGATGCCATCCTATCAAAATTGCACCCAAAGCTTGGTGCCCTCTATAGAAACTGCACTAGTCTCCCACTTCCTGTGAGATGCAAAATAGTCCAGAAAATGATTCTACCCTCCTTCAACTACTGCAATGTTGTTTACAGCTCTGCCTCGAAGTCCACCATAGCCAGACTGGACCCAGCTTTAACGCTTTCTGCCGCTTTGCCCTCGATGCCTCCTCCCACATCCATCACTGTGTGCTCTTCCATTCACTGGCCCTTCGATCCCTGAGTAACTGGTCCCAACTCCACAGTGTTAAATTTGTTTCTAACTTCTGGCTTGGTTCCCTTTCTCCCTACCTCCCAATCTAGCCCCACCCTTGTTCTCAGGTCTACTGACTCCAGGCTTTTAGTAATCCCTCACTGAAGGACCTCTACAGGCCAATCGACTTTCTCTTATGTCTTCCCTAAGCTCTGGAATGGCACGCCAGACCAAATCCACCATTCTTCATCGAAACACTCTCTATCCTCTGCCCTCACCAACTTCCTTGCACCAAATTGTACCTGCCCCCGACCTCATACCCCTGATGGATTCTCTCCCCCTCCCCGATCTCTTCCTCCTTACGTGCCTGACCAGCAGCTTCGGCCTTCACCTAATTGTCTGGCTTATTCATTACCCTAAACAACCAATGTTCTTACTGTCTCATTCACTTCTGCTATCTCCCTTCTCTTCCCCCCCCGTCTTCCCTAAATCAACCCCCCAAATACCCCAGTGTTTACTATACAGTCCTGCCACTGCTCCTTTGCCTGAGTCTCTGACTTCCATTTACCACTGCCAACTTGGTGCATCTTGCTCCTGTTCAATCTCTGTTACTGGCATTTATGTAATCTAGTATAGTCCTTGATGTGTATTCAGTTATGTATGCCACTTTCCTTGAGGCTCTTGTTATGTACTGTACTCCTCATGTAATCAAGTTTGTAAGTAATCTCACTCAATTGTGTACCAATTGTTTGTATTGCTCCACTCCAAGTTCAACCTACTGACTTTTGTATATATACCCTCCTCCCTTGTACCCCCCCCAGGTCGCACCATGAGACGAGCATCTATTTGCTCAGTGTGCCTTTCCTGGTGAAACATTTTCAATAAATAAAATAAATAAATAAATTATGCATACATTCTTTGTTTTCACTGTATTTCTGTATGCAGCTGTTGGTCACATAAAGGGTGTGAGCTTTCATTACTGTCACAGTTAGAATTCCCACTTGTGTTTCTGGAACGATTTGTGTTACTGTTCCCATCTACGCCACCGTGTGCATTATGCTTTGAGTTTTCATTTGCATTTGCGTTAGTTACCATTTGTATTTCCATTACTGTTTATGTTTCCATTTCCATTTGCATCACTGTGCGCATTTTCTTTAGTGTCTGTGGGCCGTCCTTCCATTTGCATTTGTGTTTGTCTTTCGTTTGGCATCATCATTACTGTTACCATTACCATTTGCATTTCCAATTGCGTTAACGTGACCATACATGTTACGGTTTGTGTTTTCGTACACACTTGCGTTTCTGTTTTCTTTGGTGTTATTGTTACTGTTACTGTTACCATTTGCGTTTCTAATTGCGTTACCATGACTGTGCACAATACAGTTTGCGTTTCCGTACACACTTGTATTTGCATTTCTTTTTCCTTTGCCCTCATTCTTTCTGTTACTATTACCATTTGCATTTCCAATTGCATTATCATGACCATGCACATTACAGTTTGTGTTTCCATATGTGCTTGCATTTGCATTTGCGTTTCTGTTTCCTTTGGCATTATTGTTGCTCTTAACATTACCATTTGCATTTCCAATTGTGGTACCGTGACTGTGCGCATTATGGTTTGCGTTTCTGCATGCGCTTGCGTTTGCATTTCTGTTTCATTTGCCATTATTGTTGCTGTTACCATTACCATTTGCATTTATAATGGCAGTACCATGACCGTGCGTGTTACCAGTTGCGTTTCCATACGTGCTTGCATTTTCATCTCTGTTTGCATTACTTTCCGCTTTGGCATCAGTTTTTTTTTTATTTGTTCACAATTTGGATTTACAACCTTTGAGTCAAAGGCTCATTTACAAAGGCACCTCATCACAGGGAGGGTAGACAACATTTTGTGGAGTACAAAAATAGAGAACATTACAGGTGAGGTACATAATGGAGCTTACAGTGCAAAGCAAATGAACATTCAAGCAATTCAGTGATACAGTGGAGCACACAGATTTCCAGTTGAGGTGTACAGGACTCAATTAAGTTAATCTAACTAAACTAATATACATATAATACTATGGACCCCTAGAGATACTGGGTATGTGTACCTTGGGGTGAGGAGGGGTAGTTGCTGGGGAGGGTGTGGGACCAGGGAGACTTTGTCTGTGGATTGGGTCAGGCAGAGTTTTAGGTATGGCCCCATCATGGGCATTTGTAGCTCTGAGAGTCAGTGAGGTGTTTACGGAGGGTGATTTTGAAGGGGCCGATTTTGGGGATGTTTGTGATCTGAGCGGGGAGGGAATTATAGCAGGAGGGGGCTCTGGAGTGAAAAGATCTTTGGGAGAGGGAGATCCTGGCTCTCGGCACCTGGAAGGTGGCTTTAGTTGCATTTTTGGTGGTGACCGAGTGAGTGGCCTGTTTAGGGATGAGGTAACCCCCGGCAGGGAAAGCCCAAGTAGTGTTTTTTTGGCCAGTATACTGGTGTGGTATCGCAGGTGCTCTTCAAAGGTGAGTAGGTTCGAGGTGAAGTAAAGCTGGCATGTGTGCCTTCTGCTGGGGGCACCTGTCAGGAGAATGCAGGCCTTGTTGATAGAGGTCTGGACTTTGGAGAGGGTGGTGGGGTCAGCAGCTGCATAGATTGGGAGCCCATAGTCAACCAAAGACAGGATGGAGGAGGTGATAGCCAGCCAGAGGGCATACTCTGGGAGGCAGTCTTTGTGGTGGTAGAGGAGTCCAATCTAGGAATTCATGGCAGATGACAGGGAGTTAAGATGGGAGTGGAAGGAGAAAACTGAGTCAAAGGTGATGCCCAGGTATTTGTATTCTGATACCTGTTCAAGGGGATGTAGGGTGCGGGGGAGGATGAGGAGGGGGCATTTCTGGAGTTACTTTGGTGGCGGGCAAAAATCATAGATTTCGTTTTCTTGTGGTTCAGAACCAGATGATGGTTGAGAAACTATTTTTCAGCTTGGCTGAAGGAGAGTTGCAGAGAGCTCTGGAAGATGATTGGGTTGAGGTGGGAGGTGACAAGGACAGCATCATCAGTGTATAGGAGCATTCTGCCTGAGCAGGAGCTGGGAAGGGTGTTTAAAAGAGACTGAATAATGTGGGGCACAGAATGGAGCCCTGAGGGACACCAGAGCGTACAGGTCAGGCAGTTGACAGGGTACCATTGATTCTGACCCATTGGGATCTGGCATGGAGGTAGCTGGAGAACCAGGCCAGGGGGCCAGATGAAAAACCAAGTTGATGAAGGGAGTCAAGCAATAGAGGGTGACACACAGTGTCAAAGGCCTTAGATAGGTCAATGAACACTGCCCCGGCGATATCCTCAGTGTCAAGTGCAGAGTGTATTTGTTGGGAGAACTCCAGTAAAGCTGAAGTGGTGCTGTGACCAGGACACTTTGCACTTTTTGTGCAGTTTGCACTTGCATTGCTATTACTGTTTGAGCTACCATTTACATTTGCATCACCATGTGCGTTACCATTTCCACTTGCATTTGTATTACAGTTACTGTTACCATGTGACAAAAAAATCACTTAGTGGAAGTGTGGAGCCCGAAGGACCCATGCTTCCAACACCACATTCCTTTCATTGTTTATAGTCCTCTTTCTCAAAAAGAAGGGACATTCATGGCAAAAACTCTGTTTAATGCACCAGTTAGGGTTGTTCCACAGTGACAAAAGTAAGGAAATTCGATGTTAGGGTTGAAAACCCCCCTGGTGCCCCCAACCGGCATTGGGGTGTGCATTGAGGTCATCAGTCCTAACTCTTACCCCATTCTCCTATACTTCACCACCTCAGCTTCTTTACACATGGGATGGGGTGAGAGTTAGGACTGATGACCCCAATACACTCCCAGATGCCAATTGGGGGGCCGGGTGGGGGTCAAGAGAGTTTTCAACCATAACATTGAATATCCTTACTTTTATCACTGTTGAAAAACCCTAACTGATGCATTAAATGGAGTTTTTTGCCGTGGATATTTACTTGGTTTACTTGATTTATAGGACAAAAGGAGGTGACTTGCCCATCAAGATTGTCCTCCATATAAATGGAACATTAACCCATATCCCATTCATCCATCCATTTATCTAGTTTATTCTTAAAAATTGTAATGGTAGGTGAACCAACAATTTCCTGGGGTAGTCTATTCCATATCCTGGGAGATCTGATAGTAAAGAAATTTAGCCTCTTATTGTTTGCTTTTTTAACTTCCAGTTGTTTATTGTGAAGTCTTGGCACAATTTTCCTTAATGAATAAACAATGCCACATTGGGTCATTTGTACTGGTGATTTAAGAATTTTAAACAGTTGCATAAGATTACCTCTAGTTCGCCTACGCTCAAGAGAATGTAATCCCATTTTTTGCAGGTCATATTCTAAGTGATCAAGTTGGGGTACTAGCTTAGTGACTCTGTGTTGAACCTGTTCAATTTTATTAATATCTGACTTTAAGTAAGGGCTCCAAAATGGAGATCCATAATCTAAATAAGGCCTTATATGTGATCTGTACAAAGTTAAAAGGCATTCTTCCAATTTGGAAATAAATGTTTTATTTATTCTATGTAGTAGTGCATTGGTTTGATTTGCAAGTCTGGAACAATGAGAAGAGGAGGAGGATAGTTTATCATTAACCAAAATTCTCAGGTCTTTTTCTGTATAAGATGTCCTAATGATAATGTTGTTTAAATAATATTTTTGTTTGGGGTTATTTTTTCCAAAATGAAGTACTGCACATTTAGATATAGTAAAGTGCATTTTGTTAATAAATGCCCATTGTTCAATTAAGGTGAGATCAGATGTTAAATTATGACAATTTGAAAGGGTATTAACCTTACCCCCAAGTTTGGTGCCATCTGAAAATTTAACCATAATATTATTTGGTGAGATGTACATATCACTAATAAATTAAACAACACTGGGCCCAGAACAGTTCCCTGGGGCACACTACTAGTCACTACACCCACTTCTGACAGTACACCATTCACCCTTACTCTGTGTGTTCTCTTAGTCAGCCAGTTGTTTATCCAGTATATAATAGGTGCTGAGAAACCTAAATGGTTAAGTCTATTAATCAAAATACTGTGTGATACTTTATTGAATGCCTTACTATAGTCCAAAAGAACGACATCCATAGGTATGTTACAGTCAAGGCTAGAACTAATGTAATCATAGAAAGAGATCAGATTTGTAGTGCATGAAAATCCTGTTTTGAAACCATGTTGATGCTCATCATTAATATTTAATATTGACATTTAATTTTCTAATTGTTGTTTAATTATTGTTTCCATAAGTTTACATGGTATCGACATGAGACTAATAGGCCGGTAATTTTCAATTTTAGAATGTGAGCCCTGTTTAAAGATAGGTGTAACAATGGCTGTATGCCAATCAGCTGGAACTGAAGACTCATAAAGTGATTTTTAAAAAAATAATAATCAAAGGCAAGATTATTGTATCCCTTGTCTCTATAAGGAATCTAGAGCTAATATTATCTGGGCCAGAGCTTGTATATTGTTTCAGTGAATCAAAAACCCACTGTATGTCCTGGTAAAAGATTTCATATGGTTCTAGGTTTGATCCTAATAGGGTAGGTGAGATATTAGACAACTCCGGAGTAAAGACAGATAAAAAATATTTATTTAGTTTTGTAGCTGTTTCTATATCAGATGTTATAGTAATGTTATTACAAACTAAAGGGCCGATCATATTATTATTGCTTTTCTTACCATTTAGATAAGTACACAATGCCTTGTGACAGTCCTTAGTAAGAATAATTTTAAATTCAAAATTGTGTTTTGCCAAAATATTTACTCACTTTAATTGTCTAACTACCTCTCTGTATCTAAGTAAAACAGTATCTTTCTGATCAGGTAGACATTTTTTTAAGGCTAAAAATAATTTATTTTTGTGTTTGATTAATTTTTTAATATTACTGTTAAACCACGGGGGATTTTCCCTTTATTATTGTAATTTGTTTTCTATTATGGTAGCATGGTAGTGCTACCATAGTTAGGGTTGAGTACCCCTTTTAAGGTTAAATGGTGAAATTTTGCACCTTAATAACTTTGCCACAGTTCAATGTATTTGCCTGAAATTTGGCAGACATGGGCATAACCATAGGTCTTGGGATCTGGCAACTTTCGTACCAGTCAGATATACAGCTGCGGAGTTATTAAGCGACATTCATGCGTGCAGTTTACATTTTTTTGCACATTCTTTGCTCGCACCTATAGGTTGCAAGGTTTATGAGACTGGTCCAAAAACTTCACAGAACGTGTGGCCAGGGTCCTCGATGTGCCTTTTGAAGATTTCATGAAAAAATATTAAACGGTTCAAAAGTTACTCAAAAAGCAAGTTTCCATTATAAGTCAATGTGAAAAGTTAACCAAAAGTTCAAAAGTCTCGCAAGTGCACATTTTAGTGTAGCAAATGGCCCTAGTAGTGTCGCAAATCTGACATTTTGTTTTTGGTTACTGATCACTGAAATGCTTGGCATTTAAAATTGGGATCATCTAGTGACATAATTATTTTTATGTTTACCTATTCGAGCCCTGAGGATGCTAGCCATGTCATTATTTTTGGGGTTAAACACCCCAGAAATATGTTTTTCAAATTTCTGGGAAAAGTAGTGTCACAAAGTAATGTTGCACTTGCGACACTTTCGCATATTTTTGCGAAAGGTGTCACAAATCACAGCTCTACTTTTCTAGACTATGGCCAAAATGACAGGAATTTTTTGCCACCCTTCTGCAAAAAAATGGTTTGGTCTTTTGGGCTGAAATGTGGAGGGATGGCAGCCAATATCTCACAGATGTGCCTTTTTGTGGTTTGGTGACAAAATATTGCATGGATGCAAAGTTACGGTACTCCAAAGTTGACTTTTTTCCCATAAACTAACATGATGGTGTCCGTCGTGCCTTTCGGGGCTCGTATCTTGGAAATGGTGCAAGATACAAAATTTTTGTCATGACAATGAAAACCTAGCCAGAATACTCATGAATCATGTGAAATGTTATTTTTTTCTACGTTGTGTGGTTACTGAGATATTACCATTTTAGTATTACAACTGCTCTTTTTCTGCTCCAAGGTCCATTATTATGCATACATTTTTGGTTTTCACTGTGTTTCTCAGTGGAGCTTTCGGGGAAAAATATGGTGAGTGCTCCAGTTACTGTTACACATAGGCTTTACACTTGTGTTTCCATGCCCATTTGCATTAGCATACTAGTGTATGCCACTGTGTGCATTACCCTTTGCTTTTCTGTTTGAGATTGCATTTGCGTTACTGTTACCATTTATGTCTCCACTACTGTTTGTGTTTTGCTTAGCATCACCATGCACTTTACCATTTCTGTTGGCAGCCCCCCTTCCATTTCTGTTTGAGTTTGTCTTTCATTTTCCATCATTGTTGTTCTTACCATTACCATTTGCATTTCCAATTGTGTTCCCATGCCCATGCGCATTATGATTTGTGTGTACATACATGCTTGCATTTGCATTTTTGTTTCCTTTGGTGTTATTGTTGCTGTTACCATTACCATTTCCCTTTACAATTGCAGTACCCTGACCATGCGCATTATGGTTTGCATTTCCATACATGCTTGCATTTGTGTTTCTGTTTCCTTTCACATTATTGTTGCTGTCACAGTTATCATTTGCATTTACAATAGCAGTACCATGACCATGAATGTTATCAGTTGTGTTTCCATATGTGCTTGTGTCTGTTTGCGTCACTTTTTGCTTCGGAGTCACTTTGCACCTGTGTTTCTATTAACGCTTGTTTTACAATTTACATTCGTGTTACCATGTGCATAACTGTTACTGCTTGTGTTTGCATTGCTGTTACCATTACTATGTCACAAAAAAGCATGTGGTGGGAGCACGGGGTACGAAGTGCCCTGTGCTCCCACCAACACATTCCATTGACTATTTATAGTCCTCATTCTCAAAAAGAATGGAAATTAGAGGCAAAGAATGCCATTTAATGCATCAGTTAGGGTTGTTCCACAGTGATAAAAGTGAGGAAATTTGGTGTTAGAGTTGAAATACCCCCTTCAACCCCTCAGCCAACCCCACCCAACCGGCATCAGGGTGTGCGTTGGGGTCGTCAGTCCTAACTCTCACCCTATTTTCCTATGCCTCAGCTTATTCATGCATGTAATGGGGTTAGAGTTAGGGCCGATGACCCCAATGCACACCCTGATGCTGGTTGGGTGGGGCAGGCTGAGGGTTGCAAGGGGGGTTTAATCATTGTTTTGTTTTGTGTCACAGGTCACATAGTCACAGTTGGGGTGTGGATTTCTGTGCTTGATGAGGAGTTGTGGCATTGGAATACTGTCAAGCCAGTGAAGGTAAGTATTTTTTGGGGGGGCATTTGCAAAGAAGTTTCATTAATCGTTTATTCTTTGGTTTATTCTTCACAGGTTTTATCTGTATCCTCCTGCAGTCCAGTAATATGGTCATGGTCATGGATTCATACTACTTGTTGCGTGTCTGCTGGCCCGAGGGTATGATGTTGTACTTGTTATTTGGAGAAAGCAACAATGACAGCATGCATAATCAGAAAGTTTCCTTCTAAAAGAGATGAAGTAGGAGTTATTAGTATTTGGCTGCAGTAACCGATTATGTTTAAATTGTGGTTGTTCCATCCTGTCATATGTGCTGATTAACAGATAGCAAGCTGTCTCACTAAGCCACATGAAGACCAAATCATCACAATCACACATTTAGTACCTGAAACCCATGCACCGTGTCACTGACTCTATGTCTTAACTCAAGTTACATTGTAAAAACACATCTTGTCAACTCACAACCTGGATCAAATTTTGTTCCACACTGGCATGGCTGCTGCATCAATACAATGTTCGATGTGCATGACAAATATATTATGTGATGTACTTGTGACTTACTTTATATGACTCGTCAGTCAGATTTGCACTCTTTTGAAAAAATGAAAAACAAAAGTGAACTGATAAAATAACATTTATATACTTACCGGTATGGAAATGGGTATCCGTATGCTGCTATAGACAGTACTGCAGTACCATAGTCCTCCAGCGAAGGAGAGTGGTTTATTAAGCTGCAAAAAAAGAAAATAACTTAACCATATGTGTCTGACTACTGCATGTCATAAAATCAACAGGGAACATAACATGGCTAAAGGAAGTTCCATAGTATGAAACAGCAGTACACATACTCACTTTAAAGTATTGATGGTAACTATGAAGCCTTGTGACTGTGGCTGATGTATGTGGTCTCCTCTCTGACTCTGTCTGCCATGACATGGGCAGGACACAGAATGGAAAACATCAGCATACTGGTGGTGGTGGTGTATGGTCATGGGCACATTATGATGACATTCCCTCTCACATTTATCTGCATCAGATGGCTTTGGCTAACAGGGTTTTCTGGTCGTGGTCATGGGGGGCACATGAAGACATTCCCTCTCACATTTATCTGCATCTAGTGGCTTTGCCTAACAGCGGTTTTCTGGTGGTGGTCATGGGGGCAAATGATGACATTCCCTCTAACATTTATCTGCATCTGGAGGCTTTGGCTAACAGCAGTTTTCTGGTAGTGGTCATGGGGTCACATAATGACATTCCCTCTCACATTTATCTGCATCTGGTGGCTTTGACTAACAGTGGTTTTCTGGTGTTGGTCATGGGGGAAGAGCTGCAGACTGCAACACATTCACGATCTCTATCGGACACACACAGGTGGATGATAGGCAGGATATAGTGTGCACTGTGTTACAAATATGACATATGGAATTTGAATCATTCTGAGTGAGACACTGATTTAACTTTATGAAAAACAAAACATGTACTGTACCATAGGAAAAGTGTGACAGCCTTTTAACTACTTTACTTAAAACCTACCAACATCAACCTTATCATCATCCTCATACTGAAATCTGCCCTCGGAGTCATCAATGTCTGAATTCTGCCCACTAGGGAATTCTTTCTCCATTGTGTCATCATCTACCTCACTGATAGGCTGTTTCATGCTGCCAGTGCCACCAGGATAGTCAATTTCTACAACATCATCACAACCATGACTATGCCGTGGTATGAATCCTGAAGTTGCAGTTCAAGCTGGTATGTGCCCATCATCATTTTTATAAATGTCAGAAAACTGACATTTGAAGGAGAGAGGTTTGTATGATGATCCTGAACTATTGCACCTGCTGAACTGAATAAACTCTTGACACTTACACTGGAGGGTGGGCATGTCAGGTACTTCAGTGCCACTGAGGTCAGCTCTGGCCATTCACTGACCTTTCCACTCCAGTATAAAAAAGCATCACCAGTTATTGATAGATACCTGTTTTCAGCCAAATATGAGTCAACCATTTGTTATGTTGCTTGAAGTCCCATGGTTGATGCATCATCCTGTTCTCTGGAATCATTTATGTCACAAATCATGACTTGGGACAAGGCACCCCAAAGTGGGTTAATGACAACTGGTTTTGATGGCAGACCATCTGGAACTGCAGCCCCTTTACAGGATGTGCTTGATACTACTCCAAACTGACCTTCAGCCTGATTATGTTGCTGAGGTTTGCTGACCTTGGCACGTGACTTTTGTGCACCATGAACCAAGTGCACCAGTTGCCCACTGACATTTTTTACCTGTTCAGGCCCTCCCTCCAGTAGTGAGGCAATTCCATGTTTGTATCGTGGGTCCAGTATTGTTGCTATTGCAAAGTCATCACTCTGCTGAATGCTCAAGTTGTGCTGACTGCACTTGAATAATGTCAGCATGTGTTTCAGCAACACACTGCTAGCACAGTCTCCAGAACCATTAAGGCAATGCTGCAGATTCAGCAATGTCTGCCTCAACTACTGCAGCAGTGGAATTGATTGGCTAATGGAGGCAGACTTGCCACTCACTGCCTGTGTGGCATTTTCAAAAGGCCTCAAAATTGTTATTACAGAGTCCATGAGGCACCACTGTTCAGTCGTGAGAGACATGGACGCCCCAGAAATGTCATGGCTACTGTGCATGTCAAGATAGTCTGAGATAGATTTCTATTGTTCATATAACCTCTCCACCATGTATAAAGTGGAGTTCCACCAGGTGACAACTTCCAGCTTGAGGTGGTGCTGCAGAAGGCTGTTTTGGATCTGCAACTGTTGAAGTTAGTCATGGGCCTTTGTAGAGTATGAAAAGTGAGAACAGATATTGCGTGCAACTGTCAGCATTTCCTTTATATCAGGGTGCTGCAGAAACTCCTGCACCACAAGATTTAAACAGTGGGCCATGCATGGAACCCAAACAAGGCCACTATTCGTGATGCATTTAACCACATTTGACCCATTGTCACTTGCTATAAACCCAGCTCTCAGGGACAGGGGGTTCAGCCACTCATCAATTTCAGTCAGTAGCAAGTCCAGCATGTTTTCACCAGTGTGTGAACAGGTTACACTGTGCATGGAAAGTCTTGCATGGTGTAGAATTCTTGGAAGTTTGCTACCATGACAGTCCACCTTACTACACTGATTATTTACACTACCACCAGCATAAACAACCCCCAGCACCTGAATCCAATGTGCAGTTATACACAAATATGAACTCTGCTGTTTTGCCACTTATCCACATATCCATGGATGAATGGAGAGGAGGAATGTTAAAGGGCATGTCTTACAGAGTTGGCAACAGTACCATATAACTTGGGGACAGCATGGGTGGAAAAGTATGTCCTGAATGGGACTTTCCATTTCAGACTGGTGCGTTCTGCAAACTGACAGAATCCAGAATTATCCATGAAGGAGAAGGGCAAAAGATCATTTGCCAACATTTCAGGTACAGCAGCATTAGGTTCATGTGACACTGCATGACTGGGTGGGTGCTTCAGATTATGGGCAAAATCATTCTGCAACATGGGCTGACTTACACATTTTGCACGGGGTATGGACATGTGATGAAGAGGGATGAACAGATGACAAATCCACAAATGAAGTTATTTTCTCAGATTCAAACACAGGGGTTGATGTACCACTTGCACTAGATGTACTGCATTGACCATCACCACCACTGCTACTCTGACCACCACTTGACAAGATTTCAGAATCATTATCCTCTACCTCATCATGCCTGTAGTAATCCTCTGCTGTTATTTCATCACTGCTGCAGACATTCCCACTTGGTGTTACAGTCATGGAATGGGATAACATGCTCATTAAGGTTGATGATGAGGGTGAATGCACCACTATGGCATTAGCTGCCATCTGGTGCCAGGTCCACAGTGCCATGTGCCTGTTTTTAAGATGTGTATGCTGGCCCCTGGTGCCCAGATAACTCCCCTTTTTACCTCGACTCACACTCACATGGCAAAGCTGGCAGACTGCAACAGACTCTTCATTTGCATCTTGCACAAAAAAGTCCCAAACAAGGGATTGTGATCTCCTACTTTTAGCATGTCCCAGATGCTGCTTATTGGACTCTGTTTTTTTAAGCCCTGAAATGGGGGGTGCGCTACATGATATTTCACGTGGGACTCACTTGGACTGCAACTGACCACCACAGCTACTTATGATTATTACTGGGTCATCATCATCATCATCAACTGGAACTGCTAAATCTAAACTTTTTCAGGAGGGGGGATTTAATGCAAATAGACCCAGACACAGCCACCTTGACTTTCTTTTTCTCTGGTTCCCAACAGGGATCACTGACATCATCATCATATTCTTCAACATCATCCGCATCCATATTTTCTGCTTGGATACTGTCATGTGGACTACATGTTGCAGCCACAGTAACATCATCATCATCATCACCAAATATTTATGCACCACACTGAACCATTGCATGGCAAAGGCATGACCTCAACCACAGTGGAAGAAATGTGACATTGTGAGTTATCGTCGCCATGATCAGAATCATGTTCAACTACCATGGGCATGTTACTGGGGAGTGTGACATCATCTACACTGTCACTCATAGCTTTAGACTCAACTATATATTTTGACATGGTTAACTGGTCAGAAGTGGAATTTGAAGCAGCAATACTCATGCCAGCAGAAACTGTACTAACACAACCAGTGGGGACATCATCTACTCCAACTATGAGTGAAGCTATGGAATGCATGGTAAAAAAACATCGATGGAGAAATCCCTTTCCTCACATCAGCTATACACTTCTGCATACTACCACACCCACAGACAGTCTTACCACTGGCAGCAGTGCCATGGACAGAAACAGCTTTACTTGCATGTCTCTTTGTGGGCATTTTGGAGGATCACCAAGAAAACTGTAAACCAATTTAGATTTTGGAACTTTCAGTCTGGTCCGATGAATGTGAAGCCCCAAAAAACAACAACTGTGGCTTGCAGATGTAGATTGTGAACTAAAAAGATGCAAAGGTCCAGACAGATTAGATTACACTGCACAATCAAGAAAAAGATGCAGATGCAGACGTAAAGTAACAACAGCACCTTAACCACTGTTGCTCAAAACAGTCACAATCCAAATCCAATATGGAAAAGAAGACCTTTTGCTGGTTGGGGGGTTAGTGTCCTGCAGTAACAGTCCAAAACCAAGATACTAGAATCCTGACCACAAAGCAGTACAAAATCATACAGCTGCAGTGGATAGCAGATTCACAGTGCTGCAATTACTCTGTGGCACAATAAAAGGTGTCTGTGATTTGATGGCCTGTGTCACACACACACACACACACACACACACATATACTACAAGTAATGTGTGGCAAATTTAAAACTTCAGTACTATAACCAGATCTTTTCAACAAACTGAAATTATGCACTGCTGCAACACACAAATCAGCAAAAAAAGTTAAGAATTACTGACAATATTACTGTGTGCACATTAACACAGTTATATAACAGAAATATAGCCAAAACAAAAAGATTGCCTTTTTCTCCCAGTTAATCTATGTTTACCCCCAAAGAACACTTCAAGTGTCTGTCAATACACAGACTGAATGTTCAAAATTAACATTCAAAATCCACACACAAACAAGACACACTCAATGATATGAGTACAGGAGGATTTCCTACAATTGTACTATGATTTGAGCCACAAAAATGACTAAAAAAGGCTTTTTTAACAGCTTTGATAGGGTTTAATCACAGAGCTCTGACAGCAAACTGCCTCAGCTACCACTACACACATACTACACAGAACTGAGGCTGTGCAGAACAATCTGGAGCCCATATGACCTGCCATCCCATGAATCAATGCAAAATTCACCAAAAAACAAGGTGAAGTGATGTGAAGTATGTTGGAATCACTGTACTTCACCTAAAAATAGGCACAGAAGTGGTTGGGGGAAGGTGGAGTAACACAAAGTGCATTGAAATCAATGACTTTGCGATCCTCATTATGACACAACGTACTCTGTTTCACATTGTGGAGTACTCTGTGGATTCCCCACTGTACCGTGAATTGCTTCATGGAGCGAATTTCAGCCACTTCGCCCACCTCTAAAGTTTACCTAGAAACCTTGGTGATAAGTTGGTACCTAGTGCCTAACTCATCCCTAAGAAAACCACATGATTAGCCCCACATTCATAGGGATGTAAAAAGTGTGGCCATAGCAAATATTGCTCAGTAATAGTGAATTCATGAACTGTTTGAATCCAACAGATGGCACATTGATAAATATCATTGCATACTGTACATCAACTGTGATACCACCAATGTAATGTATTTTGCCACACGTCCATATGGCACTTTTTACTTTGAGTGGACAAAAAGCATACTCAAGGATTGAGTTGGTGAGCATATAAGAGCAATTATGCAAATGAATAAAAAAATCAGCCTTGAAAATTCAGGTGGAGAACATGGCTGGGGAGTGAAGTGTTACACTACAGTTTTTAGGAAATCGTGAAAGCGTAGTAAAAAGAGGAGACAATATTGAGAAAATCCTTGTGTGAAGGAGTCTTACTCTATCTACCAGTTAGTGGCACTCTCATGACTATGTCTCAATGACCAAATAGAATTAGTAACATTTTTAGAACTAAATCACTAGTGGTGTCCGTTTTCTTCCCCAGATGTTAAAAAAAAACTCAGAGTTTATAATCATGACATTGTATCCCATGATGAAAAAGAATATATAAAAATATGCTCTGTCTACCTTTATTGGTTATCATTTCACTGCAACTTAGGTGATTCCAATCACAAATACGTGTGAAAGAATTGTGCTCTAATTTGTTTACTTTTTTTACCACATTTATGTGCACATTTTCTTTATCAGTACTTAGTGGTGACTGTTCATTGAACAGTTACATTAATTGTGAATTCCACTTTGAAACTGAACTACAAATAATGTCCATTAGAGGGAGATTGTTCACTTTGATAAAGCACCTAGGAGCAGTGGCATGAAGCATTTAGCTCCTGCGGGATCACAACATGACTGCTCAATACTATGATTCTGTGATCTGATTTGTCTTGCAAGAGAAAATAAATTATGTTATGCTAAAAGGCATCTGTTTACCTTGTTAGTTCAGTGCTGAATCCTTTTCTGTGTGACTTTTAGTGACTGGGATTATTCAGCAGCACCCCGTGGTAAGCGTCCCTCTCTAACTTGATGATGGGAAACAGAAATTTCTGTAAGGACTGCTATGTCCCCCATTGCCTAATTGTTTACATTCTGGTTCTTTCAAACTGTGCCATGAAGTCTTCATTCTCTTTCCAGCCCTCTGTAGCATAGAGGGCTTCTATCTAAGCATGCATGGGTGATGTTGCATCATCTAGACTCCTGCAAGGGTGGCACACCACAACAGCCACCCAATGGCTTGTGTAATGAGCACCCCTGACACTGGTCTGGTGTGGCTTAAAGGGTATACCCTTAAAAGGGTGACTGAGATTGAACAACTCAAATATGAGCAACTCGGTCTCAATGCCTGGAATGTGAGCTACCTTTTCAGGGTAGCGACGGGCAAGGAAGAAGGAGAGCAGAAGAGAAAGAGGGAGCACAAAGAGGATGGCGGGGGAATGGGAGAGGATGGCAGGTATTTGGGAGGTAGTGCAGCAAAAGGCTTCCAGGCTGGCCATGTGGTGTGGTGGTGAGGGTGGCCAGCCACAGTGGAAAGGGTGCAATGTTCGGAGCTGGTGAGGTGCACGCTACTTTTTGGTGTGGCGGGGAGAATTTTATTTTCCAAGTTTCTTCCCATCCCCAACATGCATCTCTCTGGAGTTGGTAATCTTTAGTTAGGGGGATGCAGGGGGTGGTAGATTTGTTTTCAGTTGTTTGTCATCACTGTGAGTGTTCATCACCATTTTTATTTTTGGCAATGTAAACTTGCCCTAATGGCTATCACCAAATGGCGATCACTGTTATGACATAGAACTGGCTTAAATGGCATTGTGTATGTTGTGCCTCAGCAGCCTAATACTGTCATGTCCACCCACACCCCCTGTCCCAATGAGTGAAGCAATTGCACGGTTATAGGTGCAGACAAGTTCTAGCAGGGATGTGTGTGTCAGAGCAGGCTGTTTGCGCATCTGCTGGTGTCCCTTGGACACCCAGGATGAGGATATCCCAGCCCTACACGCCATGTGTCATGGCACTTAGTGTTGCATATCTGTGATGCATAGGACCCTTACACAGAAGCTCTGAAAATATAATTCCCATTCATTTCATTGGTGATAAAAGGGTCTTGATTTTCTTGTAAATTCTATTCATGGATTATCCATCATTCAGATGGAGTACATATACACACATGTATAAAGCATGCTATGCAGAAAGAAATAGGCACCAGGAAAAACCTTTCCAGCATAAAAGAGAGAACATTTGAAACTATTGACTTGCTCAGATAATAACTCTCTGCCCCAGAAATGCATCAGGAGTTAAAAATCCAGGAAAGGAAAGTAAAGTCATATGAGGTGATAGTCTCACCAGATGTACAGTAACTACAATCAATTTGCTGATGTCCTTCCCTGCTTGTAGGATTGAGAAGGGAGAGGGAGGCTGTACACTCATAAATGGTGCACAAAGCAAGAATAGAAGACTGTCTGAGCTCAATCATGATAAGATTTAAATCCTGCACACCCAAAGTGTAAATTGAACACCGTGCAGGGAAAACAGATGGTAATAAGATGTTTAAAAAAAAGTTCACAAACTGAGCAGAAAGAGCCTATAGATCACTACAAGATGCAGCAATCTTGGGCTGCAGTAAACTCTGGGTGCACCAGGGATCTTACAGACAATTTTGTAAAAAGCAGGGTTCTGCCACCAAAGTCTATGGGTTTGCCACAAGCTGCAATGTACACCAAACAGTAGGCACACCTGTGGGAATTGCAACAGGGATCATCCCCCCCATGAGGCACAACACAACAGGGGCCAGGATAGTGGGGAGGTGAAGAAAGATCATGGGGTTTGTGGGGTTGTCAGGAGGAGGCATGGGGAATGCAGGGCATAGGAAGTGGCAGTGGGGGTCTTGGGGGAACAGCTGGGCATTGGCAGAATGATGCAGCACCTGGCTGGGTGCGTTGCAATGTATAGTAGTAGTCCTTCTATAGTATACATATCATCCCCGGTGTTCAAATGGACACCCCAAAACCCTGATCCCCGATGTCTACCAGAAATATTAATGTCTTCCCTGGTGGTCTGGTGGAGCCCCTTTCCTGATCTCCTCCATTACATATTATAACTCTATTGCTGGTGGTCTAGTGGACCCCCTCCCTATCCCCAATCACCCCTATATACTGTATATGTGCAGTGGCATCCATCAGGATGAAACCCTCTTTTGAAGCACTCTGCAGTATGCTGCAGCAGAACTGCTAAATAGAGCAATGTAATTTCAATAGCAAATTAGTCCCTCTTGTCATGCAGGAAACTGTGTCATTCACTTAAGCCTGGCAGTGTCAAATTTTCCTGAATGACAAAAGGGAATAATTGGCATTGAAGTTACATTTCTTTGTTCAGTAGGTCTGCTGCAGCATTCTGCATAGTGTTTCAAAATGCTGCGGAAATGGGTTTCATCCTGGGGGAACACCACTGAATATAACCATCCCTGGTGGTCTAGTGGACCTCTCACCCCCCCCAGCAGGCAGTTCCTCACCACCGCACCCCCATCCCATCCCTGTGACGATGACCAGCACAGCCCTCCTCTCTCCACCATGACTGGCCTCTGACTGAGATATCAATGAGGACATACTGTATTGTATACAGTATGCGATCATTGATTGATAGCTTAGAGTGAGCTGTCATTCAATGAGCATGTAATGTATCAGTATGCACTCATTGACAGATCATTAGGTGGTCAGCTGTGGTGTAGAAAGGAGGGTTTTGCTGGTCATGGGCTCAGGAATTGGATGGGGTAGTGGGTGGTGTGTATCATTCTGCCGGGTGGGGGGTGGAGGATCCAATAGACCACCAGGGATGGTTGTATACATATATATATAGGTGTGATCTGGGCTAGGAAGGGGGCCAGCTACACCACCAGGGATGGAGTTATAATACATAATGGGGGAAGTCGGGGAAGGGGGGTGGTGTGGCACTACCTGCCAGGGTGGGGAGTGGGGGGATCCAATAGACCACCAGGGACAATTATATACATACATACATACATATAGGGGTGGTCAGGGATAGGGAGTGGGATCTTCTACACCACCAGAAATGAAGTTATAATATGTAATGGGGAGATTGGGGAAAGGAGGTTCAGTAGACCAACAGGAAAGATATATTAATATTTCTGGGGGACATCAGGGAGTGGGTGTCGGGGGGTCTGCTTGACCACCAGGGATGATATGTAAACTGTACAAGGACAACTACAATACACTGTGAATGCACCCTGCTGTGTGCTGCATCAGTCCGCTGATGTCCAGCTGTACCCCGACTAGAGATGTTGAAGTCGGACCACTTTACTCTGTGTAAAATTTTGTGAATGATGTTGAATTGACAAAATAAATCCACAGGGCAAAGTCCAACTTTGCCTTAAAGGCTTAATTCATGAAAAGCCTTCGTGATAAGGTGAACTTGCCACTTCTGCCAAACGGGGTGAAATTTGCCTGCCACAAAAGTCAACTTTGCCTAACGTCGCCTTGGGAAAATGATCCTAAGGCAAAGTTAGCAAGGATTCATGGGACAGCAAGTCACATGGGTTCAATAATGATTTGCACAGCCTCACTTCAATGTAGTGTGTATTGTGGAAACCTGGAGTTAGTTAGCAGTCTGAGCTGTGTGCTTTAAACCTTTAAAAAAAAACCTTTAACGTGTGTACTTCTGAGTTCAAATTTACTCTGTTCAGTGTATTCTTGCCTTGTGTGCCTGTATCACTGAGCCTTAATTGATTCAGTGTTCATTTTGCTTCTTAAATTAGTCCTTTCAGTGTCTGTATTAAGACAGTGCAGAGGTGTGCTTTGGAGGAGGGGATGATCTGTGCTGGAACTCCACAGACCACAGTCTGTGAAAGGCAGGGTTGCCCAACTGTTGTAGGCTAGTGTGTAGTACTGCTGTGTTCACTTGTGTACACACAGTTATACTTAATGTGGTGTATGGCTATGTTGTGCTGTTTGCTGTGCTTTGGTACTTTAGTTGTGTAGAACAGTGAGGTTTATTGTACTGAAGTGTTAAACTTTCTGTGAGGTACCTTTATTTTGTATACATGCAGATAAGGCATAGGCAGCTTCTTGTGTCACAGTCTGAGCCATAGTAGGAACTGGGAAATCCATGTTGCATACTGTTTCATGCTGCTAGGTACTTCAGTATTTTTTCCACCCTTCCCTCCCCAAAAAACTTGCGTTGTTCAACTAGCGGATTTGTGAAGTGTCTGGGTAAGGTCTTGTGCCCATGCCATCTTGCTGTGTTGCCCCTAGTTCCATCCTGAAGTCCCTCTTGTGGTTTGAACTCCCACCCCCCAAAACCAGAAAACAGAGAACCTTGCTGTTAAGTCCCTACTGGCTTTTTAAAGTTTTGCCAATGTAGTGTGTGGTTCCTCATAGACAGTACCTTGAAAAATCCATGTCGTGTGAGTAGCTCAGCAAGTAAACCAAACAAAGAAACAATAAGTAAAAAAAAAAAACTGGTCATGTATTTTTTCCAGTAGACTGTCTAATGTCTTCTCTTGTAACAGCCACCCCCAAAGAGGGAAAAAAATATATGTGGTGCAGTTATTTCTCTTCTTGTAAACCATCTGTGTAGTATAACAAAATGCCTATAAGGAGATGGTCTGGCAAAGTGGTTTCTGGCTGTGGTGCTGCTGCCAAGACCATTGCTTCTGTGCTTCCAAAGGGTAGCAGTCCAAGTTGTGATGAGAAAGGTTCATCAGGGGCTAATAATATTAATGCTGGTCATAGTACACAGAATCAGGGAGTAGTTCCTACAAGTACAGTCATTTGTATGGCTAAGTTTTTCTCTACCAAATCAGTGGTATGAATGCTGATGAGTGATGCTGGTGCTGGCAGGAAATAAAGTGACTGCAGGGACAACAGGAACAGTATTGCAACAACCCATGAAAAGTTGTCATGTGGGAATGTGGCTGAGTCCGAAGGCTTGAAGGTAGCTGATGTCCCCAAAATAGTTGAACAACAGCCCAAGCATGAGTCACAGTGCCATATAACAACTGATCCTACTGTTAGGGCATCAAATGAAACACGGGGTGACGAAAAAAATTAGAATGATGGGGGTGGGGGAGGCTGTCATATCTCTAGAGGATAGCATCATAAGCAGAGATGTGGTTGATGATATGGGCCCTATATAGAAACCAGAGAAAAAGAAAGTAAGGTGGAGGCAGTGGAACAGGTCATCGTTAAAACACTCCCATCCCCATTCTCCTGCTGTCGCTGTATATGTGGATGACCCAGTAGTCATAGTAATAGATTACAATGATGAGTCACAGTCAAAGGTTGCATCAGACCAGAAATCATGCCTCAGACCCACCACGTCTAGTCCTGAAGTATTGCAGTACCATGTGCACCACCACTGTCATGTGAAATCAAGGGCAGCAAAATCCCTAGTTTGGAATTTTTTTCATTCAGGAAGCAGAGGATGAAACAGTGGCTATCTGCTAGCATTGTCAAGTGTGTGTGAGGCATTGGAAAAAGGGTAGCCACCTTGCCACTGGGGGCCTGCATGCTCTGCTGAAGACCAGCCACCTGGCATGCTGGAATCAGCATCAGAGAGAAGCTCCTGCAGTGAGGCATTCTCCCTTGTCAAACTCATTGAGCAAGGTACTGTATCATATTCCCAATTACATGTAAATAGCAATGAAGGGCAGAGTAGTGAAGGAATCCCAAAGGATTATGAGGAGGAAGAGGAAACACAGAAACATAGAAACATAGAAGTTGATGACAGATAAGGACCTCAAGGCCCATCCAGTCTGCCTATTTCTTTTTCTACCTTATAAATGTGCCATTGGCCTTTACTCTGTCAATGGCCTATCCATTCATGCTCATCTGTGTTGCATTCTTATGTCTATCCCATGCCTGTTTGAAGCCCTGCACTTTATTCATATCCACCACTTCCTGGGGTAGGTCATTCCATGCATCCACTACCCTTTCTATGAAAAAGAACTTCCTCACATTACCCTTTAATTGGCCTCCCTCTAATCTCATGCTGTGTCCTCTTGTCCAGCTATTTTTCTTATATTGAAACATGTTAGACTCTTTCACCTTGTTAATGCCCTTAAGGTGTTTGAATATTTCAATCATATCACCTCTCTCCCTCCTTTGCTCTAGGGTATACATATTGAGCTCCATTAATCTGTCCTCATATGTTTTCTGATGCAGTCCTGGCACCATTTTGGTTGCCCTTCTCTGGACTACCTCAATTTGGTTAATGTCCTTATGAAGGTGTGGCCTCCAGTATTGCATGCAGTACTCCAGACGGGGCCTAACCAGTGTTTTGTAAAGAGGGATTATTACCTCCCTCTTCTGACTTGTGATATACCCCTACTAATACACCCCAACATCCCCCTAGCCTTACTTACTTTATTGGTCTGCTTGGATGATTTCAGGTCATCAATGATGATGATGCCCAAGTCTCTTTCTTCCCTTGTGACTGCCAGGAACTCCCCTCCCAGCCTATAGGTGGCATCAGGGTTTTTCTTCCCTTTGTGCATGATCTTGCACTTCTTTGCATTAAACCCCAGTTGCAACTCTTCCAACCATTTTGCTAGTTTATCTAGATCTCTTCTCATTCTGCCCACCCCACCTGGATCATCTACTCTGTTACAGAGCTTGGTGTCATCTGCAAACAGACAAACCTTACCTTCCGGTCCATCTGCAATGTCACTGATGAAGATATTGAAGAGGACTGGCCCCAGGACTGATCCCTGAGGTACCCCACTTGTGACTTGCATCTCTTCTGTGTATCATTTACCACCACTCTCTGTTTTCTGCCCACCAACCAGTTTGTCACCCAGCTGACCAACTTCTGACATCCCCCCAAGCCTACCCAGCTTAGTAATCAATCTTCTATGTGGAACAGTATCGAAAGCTATGCTGAAGTCAAGGTAGGTGACATCAACTGCTCCCCCTTGGTCCACCACTCTGGTTACCCAGTCAAAGAAATCTATGAGATTAGTTTGACAGGACCTTCCTTTTGTAAACCCTTACTGTCTTGGATCCTGTGCTCCTATGGATTCCAGGTGTTGCACTATCCTTTCCTTAAGGAGTACCTCCATAATCTTGCCCACTACTGAGGTAAGACTGACTGATCTGTAGTTCCCTGTCTCCTCCCTGCTACCACTCTTGTGGAGTGGAATCACATGAGCCCTTCTCCAGTCTTTTGAGACCTCTCCTGTGCTCAGAGACTCACTAAGCAGTTCTGATAATGGCTCTGCTAGTTTCACCCTTAGCTCCTTTAGTACCCTGGAATGTATGCCATCAAGTCCCATTGCCTTTTCCACCCTGAGCTTATTGAGCTCTTGTTGGACCCTTTCTTTTGTGAAGGGACTGGTGCTTGCCTCTCTCCTCCCTGTGTCCATGGTGCTGAACTGTGGGCCCTGCCCTACCTTCTCTTCAGTAAATACTGAGCAGAAGTATCTATTTAAGATAGATGCTCTTACATGGTCCTCCTCCTCACACACACCCTTATCTCCTATGATATTAGCAATACCCTCTCTGGACTTTCTCCTTTCACTAATGTATCTATAGAAAGTCTTGTCACCTTCTTTTACTGTTTGCGCTAGTGTTTCCTCAGTTTGGGCCATTGCCTGCCTTACTGCCTTTCCTGCTTCCCTTAGGGAAGTTTGGTATGCCTCTCTATCTTCATCCTGCTGTGTCCCCTTATATTTCCTGAAGGCCAGCCTTTTGGGTCTGACTTTTTCTACTACTGTTCTTGAGAACCAGTAGTTTCCTTCTTCTTTTGCACTTCCTTTTCTCTCTAACACAATGAGATGTTGCTTCAAGTATTGCATCCTTAATGCTTGCCCACTTCGCTTGTACCCTCTCACCTGTATTTCATTTTGCCAGGGCTAGCTTAACTCTGTTGGCCATCTTATCAAAGTCAGCTCCTCTGAAGTCCCCATATTTTTTGCATTGAAATGGGATGATTTTGTTCTAGTGGCCAAATTGAACCATACCATGTGATGGTCACTGGCCCCCCGGTGACCTTCTACCTGGAGATCTGCAATCCTTTCACTGTTAGTTAGCACTAGATCTTGGATAGCCCTGTCTCTTCTTGATTGTTGTACCATTTTTTTGAGGTCCTCCCCCTGCAGGGAATCCACCATGTATCCAGCTCTGGCAGATGTTCCTGCTGGTATTGATCAATCTGTATCTGGCATGTTGGCATGAGGGGGTGCTCCACTCCTGAGGTGCTGTCTTTCAGATGAGATGTTAAACCGAGGTCCCATTTGCCTGTTCTGGTGGTAATTCAGATGGATGTTAAAAGATCCCATTGCACTTCTCGAAAAGAGTAGGGGAAATTTCCCCAGTGCCCTTGCCAAATTTCCCCCCAGTCACTAAAATACTACCAACAGCTTAATCTGGTTCAAAGTCAGTTGACATTTATCTGTATCCCCCTCCCCCTGGGTTGTGCCTAAAAATAGACAGAATTTATCTAGTGCACTTACCCGGCCAACAAAAACTAAATAAATAAAATAAATAAATGTTGAATTCCCCCATTTTCAGAACCTCCCCTTTAGCTGTCATGTTTTATATATCTTCTAACAGTAATGTGTCTATGTCCTTCCCCTGGTCTGAGGGCCTGTAGACAACCCCAGTTCTTATGGCTGTCCCATTTCCTGTTTCCAGGGTAACCTACAGTTCTTCTTAGGATGTTCAAGTAATGATCAGAGTAACAGTGGTGGTGTGAGTATTACCAGTCAATATAGTCAGTCAAGCACATCAACTGCTGTCATTAAAACATCCCAAATCACATTATTAATTGGATTGTCATCTATGCACCCACCCCAGCTCAAAGCTACCCCATCCATGCCACTTAACAAAGTATGATTATTTGGCATCTCCAGGCCAAAACCTTGAACAATGCAACCTACGGTGCGGTGTCAGTGTCAGTGGCTCAGTAGGTAGCACACTCACCTCTGAAGCCGGGAGATCAGAGGGCTGTGGGTTCAGTTCCCACATCTGGCACTTGGGTTAATATCCCAGTACTGACACTGTAATGCAGCATGAGAGGGGTGCTGCATTTCTGAGGTGCCGTCTTTCGGATGAGACGTTAAACCGAGGTCCCATCTGCCTGGATTGGTGGTAGTTCAGGTGGATGTTAAAGATCCCATGACACTTATCAAAAAGAGTAGGGGAATTTCCCCAGTGTCCTGGCCAAATTTCCCTCATTCACTAAAAATACCAACAACAGCTTAATCTGGTTCAAGGTCAGTGGGCATTCATCTGTATCCCCCTCCCCCGGGTCGTGCCTGAAAATAGGCAGGATTTGTCTAGTGCACTTACCCGGTCAACAAAAGCTAAATAAATAAATAAAGAGCATGTTTGAACATCACACTAAATAGCAACAGCAGCACCTAGCAACAGGAAAGCACTTTTGAGATGAGTAACTTCTAGACATTTGCGGCTAGCAGGAAAAATCTTCAGGACCAAATTAAGAATTATGTTTCACTTCTTAGGAAAGTTTCTCATGTGATTCTTCTCAACTTCTCTTGGTAGTTTCAGACCTCTGCAACTGTAGCACCTAGCAGCAGGAAAGCAATTTTTGAGAATCTCCTCTTCTAGACAGTTGTGGCTAGCAGAAGAAATCTTCAGGACTAAAGCAAGAATTATGTTTTACTTCATAGGAAAGTTTCGCATGGGATTCTTTTTTATTTCTCTTGGCAGTTGCACATCACTGCAACAACTGTACCTAGAAGCAGGAAATCAGTTTTTGAGATGGGTCACTTCTAGACATTTGTGACTAGCAGCAGAAATCTTCAGGACTAAAGCAACAATTCAGTTTCATTTCTTAGGAAAGTTTCTCATGTGATTCTTCTCAACTTCTCTTGGCAGTTGCAACACCTCTGCAACAACCGCTATTAGCAGCAGGAAAGCAGTTTCGAGATGGCCACTTCTAAACATATGTGGCTAGCAGGAGAAATCTTCAGGACTACAGCAAGAATTATGTTTCACTTCTTAAGAATGTTTCTCATGTGATTCTTTTTGACTTTTCTTAGCAGTTGCACACCACTGTAACATCAACACCTAGCAGCAACAAAGCAGTTTGGGAGGAACTTTGGGGCAGTCCATCACATTTATGTTTATCAACAGAAATTCTCAAGACAGGAAGACAAGAATTATATTTTGGTTGTAAGATGAGTCTTCCCCAATACTGTTGGCAGTTCCTGTTACACACTCTTAACTATGGTACAGCAGGTAGCATGATGTAACAGCCTTCCAACTTTAGATAAGATAAGAACTTTTTTTGGGGGGGGGTTATTTTCACAACCTATTTTTTTGTTTGTATTTGTATTTTATTGGGGGGAAGGGACAACTACAAAACTTGAAAACAATTCAGACTACAACACAGGAAAAGGATGATAGAACAGGAGGAAAATATTCGGTGAGATAAAGGCATTTACTAATACAGTTTTTTGGGCGAGTGGGACAAAATGATTATAAGTAGGAAATTAAATGATAAAAAGCTACAGAAGAGGACAGCAAAGATTTTTTTTGTTATTTTTACACATTTTTTTTATTTATTTTTATTTTTATTTCAGTGGGGGATGAATAAATATTGAAGGAAAAAACTTTCTTGAAAGACAGAAAGGAAAATAAAATAATTAGCCACATCAATACATGCCACCATGATTAGGAAGCTCTATCACCATATTTATGAGCTTCTTCTGGTTATCAAGCATGGTTTTTATGTCCTTCCATGCTTCTGTGACCACCTAGCAGAAGTTAGCCATTTCTGTCAACAGTACGGCCATGTCTGCTGGTGTGACTTCATCCTGCTTGTACTTCTTCTGATAGTGCTGCTGGGGCTGCAGCTGCCACCATTTGCTCTGAAATCACTAGGTCTCTGCCCCCATATCTGTGCCTGTGACCTCCCCTGTACAGCTCCCCTTGGCAGCATGGCTTGCATCTCAAGTTGTCCATCATCCTCCTCCTAATCTCCTTCACCAGTAGCCTCCCACAGCCTAGCCTATCATTCTACCTGGTTGTGCACTGTTAGGTGGGTTATCTGCTCACCAGTGCCCAAATATCGACCCTGCTTTCCCCACCACACATCTCTCTCACACAGTTTACAAGTCACCATACTTGCATCCTTAGGGTGACTTGTAAAAAAGTTACACACTGCTGAGCTCCTTTGTAGCTGCCACAGCTGGGGTGCCCCTGGTGTTACTGGCTGCTCTGTGGGGTGGGGCTGCTGGTGATGGTGGCATGAGGCAAGGGAGTCAGAGACCTCAGGCTACCACTGCTACTGCTCCTCCTGCTGCCACTCCTGCATGTCCTTAACCAGGCAGCACTAGTATCCTCCACAGCTGGTGGTGGTGTTGCTGATTCAAGGAGTGACTCACTCCCTATATGAAATGCCTCCCTATTGAGGCAGATGCCACTACCAGTCCCACCATGCATCCTGGGCCATGTCACCAACTGGGTCCCCCATGGACTACTCACTCCTTCTGCATTTCTGAAAATATATACTTTACTACTAAAATAAAACCAAAAAAAAGACAGAGAGAGAGAGAGAGAGAGAAAGACTAGAAAAACAACAACAAATTTAGAAAAAACCAAAAATTAAACAGCAAATAAAAGTCAGGAACAGATTAGAAATTAAAAGTAGTTCAAATTGAACTGGTTTGAAATTATAATAAAAAAAATTATTTATCAGGTTTTCTCTCTGTTGGTTTTGCAGAACTGATCCACTCAACCACTGATGAGAAAGTGAAAGCAAGTCACTCACTTCCTGTCTGCTTGTAATGTTCCACTTCCTGCCTGCTTGGAATGTCCCATGTCACCTGCAGAGACTGTGCCCCGAGACAGAGCCTTTTTTTTTTTTGTGGAAACTTCACCTTGACAGATGCAAGAGGAAGTTACTAGGTGAAGTTACAGGGCAAAGTCAACATAGGTGAATTTTGACTTAAAGCAGGCAACTTCATGAAACACTCCACAGATGTTAAGTTGCCGATTTTGCCTGAACTTCATCTGGGGAGTAAAACTTTGCTGCATCTCTTCATCTGAAACCCATACTGCCATCTCCTGTGCCTTGTCTGCATCTGGTAGCCCAGTGTCAGACCCCCTCCCACTGGTGCAGGCCACTAAGACCACCTCCTGGCTGCTCTAAGTGGTACCCCTTACTGCATCCACAGTGGGGCTTGCAAACTTCCAGATAAGGGGATGTTGCAGCCCCACAGTGATACATGCCCCCTTGCAATCAGGTGCACCACCATGTTGGGTGCAAGGATGGTGCAGGGACACTTTGGGGCAAGGGGTCCCAGGTGGGTCGCGACTCCCAGTTGAAAACTGGGAATGGTGCAAGCTGTGATGCAAGGAGCCACTTGTGTCAATTCTGACTGACTCAAACTCCTTGCATCACTCTGGGGACTTTGAAAACTGAGTCCATGATCTCTAAGCAGGGTAAATGTTTTTGATCCAACCACTAATAGAAAACATCTCATTTACATTAATCCTCATTCAGGGTTGCTTACAGAAAATGTTCTTACCTTGCTTAACAATTTGAGAAAGTGTCATCAGAGCTCATGTCTGACTCATTGCCAATACTTGCCATTTTTCTTCTCTCACTTCCATTTCATCCTCATTGTCCAATATTGTTTTGTATTAACTTCAGTTTCAAGTTTATTGCAGGAAAGACTCCGTTAAGCAAGCTTATTCACAAGGAGGTCCTGTGGCACATACACATACAGTTCGCAATTACATAGACAGGAGATATAAAATGTAGAACAACAAAGAAAAAATATATAATACAAGAGGTATACACAGTAGAAGTCCTTATGCTATATATGCAGTACATTCCAGTTTTAAAGAAGAAACATAGTTTATAATTGCATCTTATAATTACTGTATTACTGTTATGTAAATACAGTAGAGCTATTTACACAGAGCAGTCTGATCTGCGTTGCAAATATATCTTTTAGTTGCAATCAGACATGCAAAGGTACTGTAGATGGACAGGAACCAAAATATGTAAGAGTGCCAAAGCCAAAGAGGAACATCTTAATGAACAACTCAGGTAACTTTGTGTATCCTCTAAAATCTCTTAAAAAATATCACCAAACAGTAACACCAGTTCGATGTTTTGGTTGCACAGACCCTATCCCTTTTTGCAGTTGATGTGAACTTCAAGTACAGTAAATATAAAGGACTTCTTAGATTTATATTATTATGTTTGTAGTAAAAAATGCCTCATTAAAAATAATAAATTAAAACTTGTTTGATTCATCTTGTGTTTTTTTTTTTAAACTTCTATCCACTGTCATTTTCTTGCTGTGCTGGATGACACATTGCAATTTTTGTGTTTACCTGACACTTTCTGGCTGAGAATGCAGGTGTTCCTGTCATCCTGTGATGATGTTACCACCAGGCTGACAGGAGCCTTTTTATTCAAAGGTGTGCATAACAAGCACACACTGAGAATGAGTTGGCAGGCCATCAGGCAGGCAGCAGGGAGGAAAGTTATGTGGTGGAATTATGTTATGAAAAGTATGCAATTATGAACTAAAAGCTTTTGAACTTATTTCAAACACTTTTATTGCAATAACTAGAGGAAACTGTTTCTAACAAATATTTTGTTTGAAAACAGTAAGGCCAAATTGACTCCAAACCCACAGACCATAGATGTTCCATTTAAATCATGCAGAAGTCAGTTGAGATTTTGAGGAACTTTGTTTTCCCTTGGTGGAGATATGGTAGGTCTTGTACTATTAGTCAGATCTTTTATGCAAGACTGGAAATATGAACAGTAAGTCCCATTTCCAAATATTGCAAACCATTGCACTTAGAAGGTGCAATGACTTCCCTTTGAATTCCTAAACATACACATCCTTTGTTATGATTGGGAAAGGGGTACTATACAGAGTTATGATATTTATCAGTCAATATGTTGTTTGTCTTTAAAGCCAGGACCTTAAAAATTGGCATGCATTGCCTTAACGTAATGGTGTGTGTACCCAGACTAGTAAATGTTATTAAAATTAAATTATCAGTTTTGAATCATTACAATAACCATACTTAGAATGTATTTTATTGTTCTACAGTGTGATAAATTGGCATTTGAAAGCTGAAACTTATGAGTCATAATGATACTTATGTATAGGTATGCATCTGTATTTTTATTCAAATTTAAATTAAATGATATACTCCATAGAGCAGAAAGTACAGAATCCCACATGCTGATTGTTCACTAAATGTCCTTATCCCACAGGTAAAGATCTTTTACAGTGAAGAGAATATTGGGAGCACATATGACTGTTGGAACCAAACATTCCATGTATATTGGTTATGAATCTGTTTTCAAATAAAATATTTAATTTTTTTTATTATTTTTTCATAAAACAGTGGGTGGTTCAGAAACACAGAAACATGGAACTTGTCGACAGAAAAGGATCACTTGGCCCATTCAGTCTGCCCAGATGTTTCATAATATCCAAATGGACACCTGCATTGGCCTTTTGCGAATAGAAAATGGAATAGTAGAGTATACATGATCTCAACTTATAATTATTCTACACAAAGCACTATGTTTTCAGTTCTTGTTGCTTAAACAAAGAAGTGTTAAAGAGGGGGATTTGGTGAACATTTCTAACATCAATGAATCAAGCAATAGGATCAGTCCATCCCAAATAACCATCATACCAAAAGTGAGATCTCTATGCCACATTACTTGACAGTAGCATACCTTTTTGTAACCTCATTTTCACTTCTGTTCAAAACAGTTGGTTTTAGTTTAAAGCTACTGATAATGTTGCCTCCATAATTTTCAGCCTAGAATACACTGTCAGCAACATCATATGACATGGTGTATTTCTTGCAGGTTTATTGGAACTGTAGATGCATTGAATATTATAAAAAATTGTGGTAGGTTGGGTATGGTGAATGCACTTCCAGAATGTGCAGAAGCATGGTTCTTCAGAATCTGGTGGGCAGTGTGGTTCTAGAATTCAGTGGTGGTCATGGCTTTGGAAAACCAAGGTTGTACAGGATTTCTGAGTATTACATATCAGATTTCAGACTATGCCAGGGTTGCAGTTTCAGAAAGCAGCAGGGACACCATTTCATAATGCACTGGGGAAATGGCAATGTATACTTGCCCTGGGGCTAGGACACTATATAAAGAGGACAAACACGCACACAAAAAAAATAAATACAGAGTACATTACAAGTGAACAAGAATATAACCAACTAAATAAATAAATAGATCCATGGAACACAACATTCTGGCTATCTGCAGTTCAATGAATTAGGTACATTTAGTAAAACTAAATCTTTCAGTCAGCTAGCTTGAAAATATGGAATTTATGGGCCCCTTTAAAAGGCTTCACCATGCTTCCAGAGTGGATGTGGAAAGGTAGAGAGTTACATAACACGGGTGCTGCCACCATAAATTGTTTGTCACTGGATATATTTAGCCTTAACCAGGGCACAGACGTTAGACTAGCATTGGTGTTACAAAGAGAGCAGACATAGGTGTGCGGCGTCGGGAGATCATTCAGATAGTCAGGTTCCATACCATCTATATCCTTGTATACCAATATGCATATCTTAAAGTTAATGTGCCACTGAATTGGCAACCAGTGCAGTTTGCACAGCACCAGTATAATGTGATCTCTACAAGAAGTCTGGAGATCAAATCTGTTGTCACATTCTGGACCAGGTGCAGGCAGTGTATCAGACTTACAGAAAACCGGAGGCAACAATCATTGTTGTAATCAAGCCTAAATGTGATGAAGGCATTGCCTATCATGTTCAGGTCACTGGCACTAGAAACTGTTTAATCTGAGCAACCTTTAGAGATGGAAAAAGCCACCATTGATGACCACACCTGGTACTCTAGGATCAGCCTACAGGCTATAGGGACTCCCAGATCTTTAGCAGTATCCATAGTTCTGAGATTTAAAGATGGCAGCCAAATGTTGTTCTTTGTTATTGCTGATGCACATGAACTGGCTTCAGTTCAAAGGCAGACTATCCTACCAATCGTGCCTAATAGCGAAAAAGACCTCCCTCTGTCTCTTGCCTCCTGGTGTACAGTCAGTGTTTAGGTCACCAGACCACACCCAGCATACTAAATGCACTGTGAACCACTAGTTCATAGTGCCTCGCTGCCATGCCATCCAAGGGCAATATAGAGCACCATCATGGTATAATTCACTCCACTATGATGTTACTAAAGACCAAACACCGGGCTCCTTCAAAAGAAACTGCACCAAACACTAGTGGCCAATGTCTCGTGTTACTGCCATGCATAAAACAACTTGGGCCTGTTTCCTCTCCTTTGCCCACACCCTACCCCTTCTTCTTGCACCATACCATCCTACTCTTGCTACTATCCTATAACTTACCTGCCTTCCTGAGGTCCCCATTAACCAATCCCTGCATCACACTATGATTGCTGCTCCATATAAGTCATCATCAGTTCCTGCATTGGTTGTCCCACTGGAGTGCACTCAATCTGAATGACACAGCCCTAGTTTGTCTGCTGATACTCCTCTCTCCGCAACGCTCCCACCCCCTCGCTCAGACAATGCCTTGGGCTGTATCACTACTCTGGAACAATGTTAGGCCCTAGCCCTTTGCTTCTGTCTGTCCTATAAGACCATGTCCCTAGTTGTTGTCTTTCCTTCATTTTGTCTCTGACAATGCCACTTGGTTGCATCTTTTTCCTCCTGTAGCTGGATCCAATCCTAATGCCCTTTTTGCTATTTAAGTTTACTCCTAACCACTGCATGTCTTCAAAATACCTGTTTTTGTAACTTAAATCCATATGTGCCTATTTTATTGTCACCTTTATTCCTAGGATCACTGTATATTTTCTCACTATACTGTTTGTTCTGTTCTTTGATATGACATGGAGCCTATGTAATAGAGCCTTTGGCTCAAAGGTATTAATTCCAAGACTGAAATGAATAAATAAATAAAACCGAGTTTGGTACTCATTACATTAGTCTTTCTTTGGTTGAGGATTTGCCAGCTGAAGGCCAACCAGTCATTGACCTCTTAAAGTTATCAACACAGCATGGGCCCAGAACCTACATCAACCTTATCTGGTGCACAAGACAGGTACAGGTCAGTATTTTCTAAATAGCAATGAAACTCCAGACAATATCTTCTAATGATCTCACTCTGTGGCAACATATATGCAACAAACAACACTGGGGGCCAGGATTGAGTGTTGAGGCAAATTACAGCTGAGGGCAGGCATTTCAGAAATGGAATTACCTGCTATTACTTGCTGCATTCTTCTGCACAGGTAGGACCCAAATCAGCACAAAACATTACCAGTGAGTCCCACATAGTTCCTCACTGATTACAAAAGTACATCATGATCAACCATGTCAAATGCCTACAAGAGATGAAAGAACAACAAAAAGGAATGATATCTTTAATCGCTCACCATATGAAGATCATTTAACACCTTGATTAGTGCAGCCTTCATGCTGTGACAAGGGCAAAATCATGACTGAGAAGATAATAAATGTCATGCCTTTCTAGTTGGCTATCCAAGTGTGTTGCCATCACCATCACTGTTTCCTACTCCACTAAAGGAAGTTTGAGAAAGGCCTGTAATGCAGAAAAATGTCAAGATTCAAAGATGGCTTCCTAAATAGGGGCTTCACCATCACCCTTTTCAGAGCAGCAGAGAAGATACCCTTCTCGACTGATGACCTGCCTGTTTCATATGGGGTGGGGCCTGGGTCCAATAAACAGTAAGTGGAATGCAGTACCAAAATTACCCAGAGCACATCGTTATCCAAAATTGAGCAAAACTGCCTCCAAGATGGCCAATCAACTGGGTCCATCTTACGAGGGATATTACCAACATAAGACAGACAACTTGAGAAGATACCATTCTGGACAGAGGACACCATATTAAGGAAGAACTGATTAAACTCATTACATTGCTCAGCAAAAATAAAATCTTTTGCACTGTAGATGGGGGGATTAATTAACCAATCTGTAGTGAGAAAGAGTTGAGTCAGCTATTGTTTCCCCTCGGCAATCACCCTTGATAGGAACTCTGATATTTCAGTGTGATTGCCTGTTTCTACTCTTCATAGTTAGTTTTCTGTGCCAATCTGTCCTCCATGAGTGGAACTTCTGTCAAGAATGCTGCAGGCTCCATTCCTTAGTCTGTATTTACCTCCATTCATGAAAGAACAATGGGGAGCTGTGGTAGAATGTAAAAGAATGAACACAATAATGTGCCAGGAAGTAAAAGGGTGAATGTGCTGTAAGAACCATGTTGTAGCTCTCTATGGTCTCCTTGACTCTGTTATCACAAGCTGACATCATGCCAGACAGATCCAATATTGCCAAGAAGCTGGAAGGCCCCAAATTATTCTTAGGATGATATAAGACCATTTCCATGGGAGGCCCATATGAGAACAACATGGCATGATGATCTGACCAAGCAACTGGATCAAACCTGACTTCTTTTATGTTAAGACCCAATGAGAAGATCATATCCAAGGTACTGCCATGCTGGTGGGTACCAGTGTCAGTAGCCTGTGCTAGACCCATCAACATCAACTGCTGAAGAAACTGTTGATAAAAAACTGAGACTTTGTTATTGACCCAGGCACTTAAATTCCAAAAGAATAACCAGTCTTAGAGACTGTAACACCAGATTGCTGATTAAGTCTACCAGTTCCCACAGAAACATGCTGTTGTGTCCTAGAGGCATGTTCATGAGAACAATCCTGCAACTTGCACCTGGCCTACCCCTACCAGCCACACATTCAAATGATCTTGTTGTTCCCCTGGGGGATGCAGTCAGTCCTAGTGTGGATATAAAGCAGATGGCCACCTTGCTCCACTATGCTCCCTCCTCAAGTAATGTGCCATCTTGAAAAAAGGCTTTGGCCTAAGATGTGAAGAAAGAACTTATCCTGAATAAAAATAAATATTTTACTGTAAGAAGGCAGAGTTCCTGTCCAGGGAGATTTCTGCTGCACAAAACCGACTGGCTCAGCTTTTCCAGACTGTGGACAGATTGTGCAATCCAATTTGCCTCCAGCGCAGAGAAGCTTTTTCTCAGCTAAGATGTGAGGAGTTTGCTCAGTTCTTTGCAGATAAAGTTGCCAGCATCAGGTCTGGCATTGGTCCGACCTCTCCTATAGGGGACTGCAGTGGTCGATGGGAAGTGACATGTACTCGGTCTGTCTGGTCAGAGTTTCACTGGCTGGAGTTCAGTGACATTGTGAAGATCATCCAAATACTGCAACCAACCAGTTGTAGTTTGGATCCGGGCCCTACACCTCTCTTAGAAGGATGTATGGAAGTTATCTGCCCAATCCTTGCTGACATCGTCTAGAAGTCTTTGGAGAGGGGAGTCTTTCATGATACCCTGAAGGAGGCGGTCGTTCGACCACTCCTTAAAAAACCATCCTTAGATCCAGACTGTCTAGCTAACTCCCGGCCTATCTCTAACCTGCTATTTGTTGGTAAGGTTATTGAAAAGGCAGTTGCATTGCAACTGGATAATCATCTTATAACTCACAATGTCTATGATACTCTCCAGTCTGGTTTTAGGAAGAAGCATAACACGGAGATTGCCCTTGTACAGGTATTGAGTGATCTCCTAATGGCCAGAGATCGAAAGGCATGTACCATTCTGGTCCTTCTCGATCTTTCTGCTGCATTTGACACTGTAGACCATGGTGTGCTATTGGATCGCCTGTGGGTTTATTGTGGGCTGTCTGGTACAGTCCTCAAATGGTTTCATTTTTACCTCACAGACAGGCTTCAGAGAGGTGCCACTGGAATTTATTCCTCTGACCCTCACTCCCTGCCTTGTGGGGTACCGCAGGGTTCCATTTTAGCTCCCATGTTGTTTGCAGTGTATATGCTGCCATTGGGAGAAATCATCAGGCGATACAGTTTGGGTTTTCACTGCTATGCAGATGATACCCAGCTGTATCTGTCTTTTCTGCCCAGCCAGGATGATGCACTCTCCATGCTGAATAATTGCCTTGCTGAGATCAGACTTTGGATGAGTTGCAGCAGGTTGAGGCTGAATCTGGATAAGACTGAGGTATTGGTAGTGGACCCAAGTCATCCAGGGGCAGGTTTGGGAGCTGGACAACCATCAAGCTTGTTACTTGGTGATATGTCGCTCCCTACCTCTGATCAGGTGCGAAATCTGGGCATTATTTTTGATGGCATTTTGACCCTAAAATCTCAGGTGTCAGCTGTCATCAAATCCTCTTTTTACCATGTGAGGAATATCATCCGCGTGAAACACCTGGTTCCTCTGGGTGATCTTCCAACATTGGTCCATGCCTTTGTCACTACCCGTCTTGATTACTGCAACTCCCTTTACCTAGGGCTACCTGTGGTTGATATCCACCACCTGCAGCTGTTGCAGAATGTGGCGGCCAGGCTTTTGACTGGTACTCTTAGAACCAGTCGTATTACACCTGTGCTCCGCAAACTGCACTGGCTGCCTGTTAGGTGGTGGATCACCTTTAAGGTTGGTTTACTAACTTTTAAAGCCCTACAAGACCAGGGACCCGGTTACCTGACAGATCTCATGATTCTCTACTGCCCCCTCTGTCCTCCCTGCTCCGCCAACAAGGGATTGCTAGAGATTCACAGGGTTCGATTAAAGACATCAGGATCTCGAGCTTTTGCTTTTTCAGCACCAATCCTGTGGAATTCTCTACCTCATTGGTTGAGAGAATGCCCAACTGTCAATAGTTTTAAAACAGGTTTGAAAACATATTTATTTAGTTTAGCATTTGTTTAATTATGGCTGTTACATTTTAATGCTGTTTTAAAACCTTTTTATCATTTATGTATATGTTTTATGTACAGCGCCTTGGCTTTGACAGGCGCTATAAAAATAAAGTTGATTTGATTTGATTTACCTACTGAATACTTGGCATGGATAAATGCCTCCAGGATAGGACTGGAGTCATTCCCCAACCAGGTTTCTGTAATACTGTACAAGATCAGCTGAGCAGTCTGCAGTGAAACCAATGAGCAGTCTGCAATGAAAGCTCCCCATCATTGCAGTTCCATTCCAAAACAATATTGTATTACACAGCACAACCCAAAGGGAAGGGGCAGATTCACCTGGTCTGGTTACCTCCTGCTTGATAATTTTTGATGGAGCCCTCAGTATCAGAACCAGGCAGGAAATTCTCCTATTCTGATTCTCTGATACTGATTCTAATATCTTCCTAATAATCTCTGGGACTTCATCACCACAATCTTCCACCCCCCAATGTCTTCCTCTGACCCTTTCTATAGCTACTGTTCTACCCTCTGGGTAACTGCAGGTTCACACAGTGGCTGAGAACCATAGAAACATAGATGTTGATGGCAGATAAGGACCACAAGACCCATCCAGTCTGCCAATTTCTTTTTCTACCTTTTGAACGTGCCATCAGCCTTTGCTCTGTCAATGGTCTATCTATTCATACTCATCTGTATTGCTCCCTTATGCCTATCCTATGCCTGTTTGAAGCCCTGTGCTGTATTCATATCTACCACTTCCTGAGGTAGGCTGTTCCCATGCATCCACTGCCCTTTCTGTAAAAAAGATCTTCCTCACATTACCCCTTAATCGCCCTCCCTCTAATCTCATGCTGTGTCCTCTTGTCCTGCTATTTTTCTTATATTGAAACATCTTAGACTCTTTCACCTTGTTAATGCCCTTAAGGTGTTTGAATGTTTCGATCATATCACCTCTCTCCCTCCTTTGCCCTAGGGTATACATATTGAGCTCCGTTAATCTGTCCTCATATGTTTTCTGATGCAGTCCCAGCACCATTTTGGTCACCCTTCTCTGGACTGCCTCAATTTGGTTACTGTGCTTGTGAAGGTGTGGCCTCCAGTACTCCATGCAGTACTCCAGATGGGGCCTAACCAGTGTCTTGTAAAGAGGGGATTATTACCTCCCTCTTCTGACTTGTGGTACCCCTACTAATACACACCAACATCCTCCTAGCTGTATCTACTGCTTTAGTAATCTGCTTGGATGATTTCACGTCATCGGTGATGATGATGCCCAAGTCTCTTTCTTTCCTTTTGACTGCTAGCAACTCCCCTCCCAGCCTAAAGGTGGCATCAAGGTTTCTTGTCTCTATGTGCATGATCTTGCACTTCTTTGCATTAAACCCCAGTTGCAACTCTTCTGACCATTTTGCTAGTTTATCCAGATCTCTTCTCATTCTTCCCACTCCATCTGGATCATCTACTCTGTTGCAGATCTTAGTGTCATCTACAAACAGACAAACCTTACCCTCCAGTCCATCTGCAATGTCACTGATGAAGATATTGAAGAGGACTGGTCCCAGGACTGATCCTTGAAGTCTCCCACTTATGATTTGCATCTCTTTTGACTGTATACCATTTACCTCCACTCTGTTTTCTGCCTGTCAACCAGGTTGCTACCCAGTTGACCAACTCCTGACCCACCCTGAGCCTAACCAACTTATTAATCAATCTTCTATGTGGAATAGTATCAAAAGCTATGCTGAAGTCAAGGTAGGTGACATCAACTGCCCCCCCCCCCTTGGTCCACCACTCTGGTTACCCAGTCAAAGAAATCTATGAGATTAGTTTGACAGGACCTTCCTTTTGTAAACCCATGCTGTCTTGGATCTTGTGCTCCTATGGATTCCAGGTGTTGCACTATCCTTTCCTTAAGGAGTACCTCCATAATCTTGCCCACTACTGAGGTAAGACCGGCTGATCTGTAGTTCCCTGCCTCCTCCCTGCTACCACTCTTGTGGAGTGGGATCACATGAGCCCTTCTCCAGTCTTCTGTAACCTCTCCTGTGCTCAGAGACTCATTAAACAGTTCTGATAATGGCTCTGCTAGTTCCACCTTTAGCTCTTTTAGTACCCTGGGATGTATGCCATCAGGTTCCATTGTCTTGTCCACCCTGAGCTTATCAAGCTGTTGTAGGACCCTTTCTTTGTAGAGAGACTAATACACACCTCCCTCACCCTGTGTCCATGGTGCTGAGCTGTGGGTCCTGCCCTACCTTCTCTTCAGTAAATATTGAGCAGAAGTATCTATTTAGGATAGATGCTTTTACATGGTCCTCCTCCTCCTCACATGCCCTCTTATCACCTTTGATCTTAACAATACCCCATCTGGACTTTCTTCTTTCACTAATGTACCTAAAGAAAGTCTTGTCACCTACTTTTACTGTTCGTGCTAGTGTTTTCTCAGTTTGGGCCTTTGCCTGCCTTACTGCCTTCCCTGCTTCCCTTAGGGAAGTTTGGTATGCCTCCCTATCTTCATCCTGCCGCGTTCCCTTATATCTCCTGAAGGTCAGCCTTTTGGCTCTGAGCTTTTCTGCTACTGATTTTGAGAACCAAAGTGGTTTCCTTCTTCTTTTGCACTTCCTTTTCTCTCTAACACAATGGGATGTTGCTTCAAGTATTGCATCTTTAATGCTTTCCCACTTTGCCTGTACCCCGTCACTAGTATTTCTTTATGCCAGGGCTAGCTTCACTCTATTGGCCATCTTATCAAAGTCAGGTCCTCTGAAGTCCCATATTTTTGCCTTGGAATGGGATGATTTAGTTCTAATTGCCAAACTGAACCATACCATGTGATGTTCACTGGCCCCAGGTGACCTTCTACCCGGAGATCTGTGATCCTTTCCCTGTTAGTCAGTACTAGATCTAGGATAGCCCTGTCTATTGTGGGTCATTATACCAGTTGTTTGAGGCTCTCCCCCTGCAGGGAATCCACCATATGTCTAGTTCTGGCAGATGTTCCTTCTGGTATTGACCAATCTGTATCTGGCATGTTGAAGTCTCCCATTATTAGAACCTCCCCTTTCACTATGATGTTTTGTATATCTTCTAACAGTAATGTGTCTATGCCCTCCCCCTGGTATGGAGGCCTGTACACAACCTCAGTTTGTATGGCTGTCCCATTTCCTGTTTCCAGGGTGACCCACAGTTCTTCTGGCTCCTTATGTACTAACATACTAAAATGCCAGCAGAATAGGCCTAACGGTCTTTCGTGTCTGCTCATTTGGTCAGCCCCCACCCTGGTTGCTGACCTTGCTGCCCCCCTCGCCTTCTCTGGCTTCTCCCTTCCCAGTTCCGGATATTCTTGCTGCATTGGATTTTGCTTCCAGAACCCTTCCCCTGTTCCTGTCCCACCCCCTCTTGAACCCCTCCACTGTCTCTGCCTCCACCAGCCCCCTAGGCAGCACATTCCATGGCTCCACCGCCCTCTCAGTGAAGTAGCACCTCCTCCTTTCTCCCTGAATCTTCCCACCTCCAGCTTCCACCCATGCCCTCTAGTGGCCCCTTCTCCTTCCTTCAAGCACCCTGACTGTTCCTCCCTATTTACCCTCTTCATATACCTGAAGACCTCTATCATGTCCCCGGTCCCTTCTCTCTTCCAATGTGTACATATTTAGCTCTTCGAGCCTCTCCTCATAGGTCCTGTCCCCCAAGCCCCAAATCATTTTGGTTGCCCTCCTCTGGACCCTCTCCAGGAGGTTAATGTCCCTCTTTAAGTGTGGCCTCCAAAACTGCATGCAGTACTCAAGGTGCGGCCTCACCAAGCAGTTATACAGAGAGAATATCACTTCCCTCCTTCTGGAGGTGATCCCCCTAGTGATGCATCCCAGCATCCTGTTGGCCTTGGCTGCTGCCCTCCTACAAGTCTCATAGTTGTTCATCTTGACATCCACCACCACCCCCAGGTCCCTCTCAGCCATCGAGACTTGTAGCATTTCCCCCCCCAGGAAAAAGAAGCAAGTACCTCAGCTGGGACTTGAACCCATGCTGCCCAGAATACCATTCCAATTGTGCTAACCAGCTGCGCCACTGAGACAACTATGTGTATTTTGAATTTCTGTAGCTTTGATATTTTCATTGACATAAAGGCCACTCCACCCCCTTTTGCACCTTGGTTTCTTCTGAACAGTTCATAGCCAGGTTCTGAAGTCTCTCAAGTGTGGTTACTGGTAAACCATGTCTCACTAATGGCTACTATGTCCAGTTTAGCCTCTGTCATTATTGCCTGCAAGTCTTGGATGTTGTTTCCCAGACTCTGAGCATTGGTGTATGTGATTTTCCATTAGCCATATTCTGGTGCGTTAGTTATTGGGTGAGGTCTGGCATGTCCCCTGTGCATCGTATATGGAGCCAGACCTTTTTCCTTACCTGGTGAAGCAAATGAACTACAAACATGCTGAACTCCTGTTTGACCACTAGCTGAGGGGGGAGGGGTGTTCTTCCCTTTCGTCATATGGGGTGCTGCACTCCTCTCCCCATTTGCTAGTTTAAATATTCTGCAAAGATATCAAACTTCTGCCCCAATGCGCTAACTCACTCCTTAGTCAGATGCAGTCCATCAAATTTAAAGAACTTTTGCTCTCAAAACTGTTGCCAGTTCCCTACAAATTTGTGTCTTTTTCCTGGCACCAGCCCTTGAGCCACATGTTTAGCTTCCCTATCTTCCTATCTCTGACCTTCCATCCATCTGCCCTCCTCTTCCAGACTGGCAGGATTTCAGAGAATGAGATGCCAGATGAAATGGATGATTCTTTGCCACCCAGCCTGGTCAGGTGTTCCTTGGTCTCCACAACTGACCGGCTGGCGAGATCGTTAGTCCCTATGTGTACCAGGATGTCAATGTTTTCTCCTGCTTTCTGAACAATTTTAGCAATGTGGTTAGCCAAAAAGGAATTCTCAAAGAGACAGAGATGCCTGGAGCAGTCAGGGGAGTAGATGTGCTCCCCAGGGACCAAACAATGACTCATACTGTGAAACAGTCCTATCAATATAAAATATCACCAAGGCCATCGAGAACCCACTCCCAACCACACATACACTGACTCACTCAACAAATACAAAACAAAACCTACTACTTGCACTCCTGAATCATATTAAGATGAATACAGTAATATCACAAAACTTAAAATAATAACAACGGGGAAAGAAGACCCCTGCATTAGTCCACAGTAAGAGATATAGTAAATTATTTAAACTTAAATCAGCATAGTCATCAGTTATAGTGCCATACTATATCTGCTGAAAGCAAGTGAAGCATACATGTACAGCAGATACATCGCTAACATATTCTGTAATTAGCCCATCACAGTCCATGGATCAAGTTTCTATGTGGTGTATAGATTAACTCCAGGCAGTTTGAGGAGCCTAGTACCCAAAGCAAACAGTACACATTTCAAAATTAATTCCTGATGCAGCCAGCATCAAAACTCTTAGCCCTGCCATTGCCAAAACAACAGTTTTCAGTATTACAGCCCTGTCTCTGGCTTGGGAGGCACACACCCTCAGTCACACTCTCAACGTGACATGAGGAAAGAAGGGGAGAAAGCTTCATCCAAAAATAAGGTTGGCTTTTCCACCCACTGGCCTTCTTTGTGGATGATAAGTCTTTCAGGGCCAGCACTTCCCGAGCTGTCACACCAGCCACAGCCCCAACTGGCAATGGTGATTACTGGAAGATGCCTGAAACTTCACCACTGTTCACCTTCTGCATACACAGTCCCCAGCCTGAAACAGCATCAATGCTCACTGCTCCAAGCACAAGCTGACACATCAGTCCCATGATTCCAGCAAGGGACAATTCCAGACAGGCCAGAATATTAGTTTGGAAAAAAGATAAGTAGAATTGATAGTAAAGGGTTCACAAATGCCCGGTGCTTCATTTAGTTGGAAATGCTGCAGCTACAAATATTCAAAACAACTACAGCAGAACTAAGTTCAGCAAAGCAAACTCACAAAATGTTAAATGCATGCATTGTACAAGATACCAAATCATTCTCTTTCATTACAAATATAATAAAACCTAAGTCCTGCAGTAGATCACTATTTTGCCATAACTGATACACAGTTTTAGAATGTGGTGAGGATTTACAACTTCAGAATGCAGTGAGGACATGAAATTTTGTTACTTGGTTGGATTACATAATTTTGTAATATGGCGAGGTTGCCCAATTTAAAAATGCGGCAGGGATAAATAAATTCAGTTTGTGTTTGGGAATGTACACTTGCATATTGTTAAAGATACACAATGTCAGAATGTGGCAGGGATATATACATTCAGAATGTTGTGAGGACATGCACGTTTGGAATTTGTCAGGGACACAGAATTTTGGAATGTGGTGGGAATATGCAATTTCTAATTCTGGAGGTGGTGCAGAATTCTATAATTTGCTAGGAATGCACAATTTATTAACCCGACAAGGGTGCATGCCTTTGCATTGTAGCAGACATTTATAATATCAGAATGTAGCTGTAATATGCAGTTTCAGAAGATGGTGGGATGTGAATTTCTGGAGTGTGGTGAAGAATACAGTTTTAGAATACACATTCTGAAGCTGCATTTCTCCAGCACATTTTGAAATTATACATCCCCATTATATTCCAAACTTGTGTGTTCCCACCTTATTCCAGAAGTACTCTTTTATTGCCTTCCAACATTGAGCCCTTCCAATTCTAAAATTGAATATTCCCACCACATTTCAAATTCTGCACCATTCCTTATCAGAAATTACATGCACATGCCATATTCTGAAATTGCCCATTCGCACCACATTCTGAAATGTTCCTGCAAGTAATAAAAAAGGTAAACTGTGAGTACTATTTAGCAGGAATGGTGGGTCAAAAACAAGAGGACACAAATAGGGGTTGGTAAGAGGGAAAATCAGGTGGGATGGGATAAAGCTTTACTTTACAGAAAGAGTGGCTGACCCATGGAATGGCCTACCAGAAGAGGTGGAAGGCACAACATTCTTTAATTGGATCAAGCAAAGCTAGGACAGGACTTTCAGTTAGCTACCACCTAAGATGGCCACTGAATAGAAAGTTTCTCAGTAGCCCCCATTCATGACATGCTGTAATCCACTGTAAATCAGGATCAGAACAAGGGAAAACAAACACCTGCCAAAGCTGTACATACTCTTGACTCCACCAACACTAAAATTGAGGCATTCTCATGAATGGGCAGAAAGTTATCGATGAGCACATTCCCTTCAGTGGCTGGCAGGATCTGTCTAAAGTGACATCAGTGGACATGATGGCTGGCCTTGCTGAGTTGTTTGATATTCAAACTACTGTACATTGCAAACATTCATCAGGGGTATCTCTCTTATAAGACAAGTGACATCTGACATAGAGAACAGAGTTGAGGCATTAGAAACCCAGGAGACTTACGATAAATTGTGCACCTCAGCAATGAGCACACAAGTAGCCTATCATGTGCACAGGATCTCAGCCCTGGAGTTAGAAGTGAAGCAGCTCAGAACTGTGATGGTGGACTGACACACAGTGCAGCACCTTGTAGCAGCATTCAGCAGACGGACCTATTTTTTCTGGTAGTTGAAAAATATTCTGGGAGCATGGCATTTATATACATTGTGATTTTCTCACAATTTATCATAAAGTGCATTATGGAAACTGTGGCAGGGGGATCAACACACAGTGTATCACCTCGTAACAGCATTACATATTTATTTTGGTAGCTGAAAATTAGAGAAGACAATGCTAGTGGAGATCAGATATCCATGCAAGAATCCTTCTTTATTCGTGAACCATACAACAAATCCATGACTATTGGTAGGGGAAGTACCAGTACCAGTGGGTGCAAACACACATGCTTCCAATGTTTCAACCCAGTCCGGGGCTTTGTCAAGTTATAGCGCCCCCCAGAGGAGATCATTTGTTTATAACATCAAGACAAGGGGGATTGCCAATAAATGGCAAATCAGGTTGTCCAGTAATCCTCCACCAGGAAGATGTGAATAGGAGGGGGAGGAGGAGGAGGAGAGGGGAGGGTATGGGGGGAGGGCCTGATGAGATCATCAGGCAGGAAAGACAAATAATAAGGTCAGCAGACCTCAGGGTTTGGCTGAGGCACTGACACAAGGAGCCTGACCAGGGTCCTATTAGGGTATATTAGGCCAGGTCTCTGGGATGGCCTCTTTGCTGGGAATTTTTTCTGGAAGCAGAGCTCAGCACATTGCTGACAAGTCAGGTAAGGCACAAAGAACTACTAGGCCTGTAGCCATGTGGCTCAAGGACCATCTCAGGTTTTGCTACTGTTTTTGTGGATAATAAGTACTTCTTCTTAAGCGTTACAGTGAGCAGTTACATGGGAATAAATGTGGGTAATATGTACTGTGAAGGTATTGCTGTAGTTTAAAAGAGTTTTTTTGTGATATAGATTGAGAGAGCGCAGGCTTTTGGTACAGTGAGGCCATCTTGGCCACATGGTTTTTAAAAAACAAAAAAAAAAAGGGAAATATGTTCTGTTTTGAGATGTGTTGTTGCTTAAAAAAAAAAAGAAGGAAACGGTGATTGGCATCATGCAGGCAGTAGCCAGTGAGGGTGCATGCAAAAGGCTTGTTTCAAGGAACTTGTTGGGTCCACGTGGCAGAGATACAAGGCCCAAAAAGACAAAAGGCATTCAAGGAAGGCTGGGCAGCTAGTCGCTGAATGGTGCTTTAAACTAAGGCCTGCTCACATTTGGTGGAGTCTGTAAGGCCATTTTTTGCAAGCGCTGAGTTAATAATAGAGAGTCAGTTAAGGAAAGAGTGAGCTGGGGGGGTGTGCGAGGTAGCATGGGAGAGAGAACATGGGGGTGTTTTGGTTGTGCTCCTTCTGGTGTAATCATAGGGAAGCTGACGATATGGCTCGAGGAGCCTACCTGGCATTTTTTGTTGTGCCCAATGGCCAGGATGATGGCTGTGTTGTGAGTAACGACTTAAAAAAAAATAATAATAACAAAGGCATGGGGAGAAATGATCAGGACAGAGAAGGTTTCTCTAGAAAAGGAGCAATGAATAGCAGGCAACCTCAAGGGAGGAGGTCGTTTTTTGTTGTGCTTGTGAAGCGAGGGCTACTCTGAGGTAACAGCATGGGGGGTCCTTGTGGAATGCCCTAGCAGCATGGCTACTTTTGTTCCTGTAACGTTGAGTACTAGTTTTCACCATACAGGAACAGTGATGAGGCCTGGGCAGGCGTAGATGCAGGACAGCATTTCTGGCAGCTCATTCCAAGATTTTTCATTGGGGCAAAGTTTTTTTTTTTGTTCAGCTGGGTGACGCACTGAAAAAAGGGGCAACGGAGCCCAAGCCATGGCTGGGTGCAAGTGGTGATGACATAAGCATTACCAAGGGGCAGGCAGAGGCCCATACGACATGCGGGCCACAAGAGGGCTCATCGTTATGGTCAGATTTTTGTTTAGTCCCACAGGCAACAAGGGAAGTGATGGAGTAGAGACTGCAAGGTGGAAGTAGAGGGCAGGTGGGAAGGGAGGAGAGAAGGATGACTTTTTGCATAGGGGAAGCAGAGAACAGAATGAGCAGGCCCACCAGGAGGGTGCAAGTTGCTGGCATAGTTGGAAAATTGATGAGGCCTAGTGGACACAGAGCCCAACGAGGCCTGGGGGGCAGGGGGGTTGTTTTTTCTGATATCCAGCCTTGCAGCATGCAATTAAGTATTGGTGCAGGAGTTTTTGAATCTTTGACACAGGCAGCATTTGAGGGTTGTTTTTCAGAAGTTTGGACAAGAGGTTCGCGTGGAAGCTCCATTTTTTGGGTCATGAAGGCAACTGAGCATTTGTGGGCCGTGGACCTGTGCAACAGGAAAAGAGGCGCATGTGGCTGTAAAAGGAGATGCAGCACACGATTCTGGAGAAGGGGGGTCCTGGACAGGGGCACGGGGTCTGGCAGAGTGTGGAAGCACCCTTGGGGGAAATGGGCAGGCCCAGGCTAGGAGGGCCACGCACGGGTGTGGTGAAGGCCCCAGAGTGAGGAGGAGCCGGGAGTGCAGAAGAGGCGGGATGAGTCATAAGAGGACCACGGGCATTTCAGGCAGGGGTGAACATGGTACTACAGCCAGGGAGAGCTGGCAGGGTGGTCAAGCAGTGGGAGGGCATACCTCCGGGGGAGCAGGGAGACTCGAAGACTTCATGTGCAACTGGGACAAGACCCAGGTTTTTTAATTTTTTGCCCAGCAGATGGTTTTGTATTTTTGGGCTGACCCTGTGGGAAGGGACTAGTCCACTGACACACGTGAGGAGGAGAGACTGGAGTCAAGGTTTTGGCTTCCCCCCAAGTCTCCGGGTGCTGCAGCAAGGGCATTTTGGGGGGCAAGTTGTGGAAAGAGCATAGCGTGGCTGAACAATTATTTCTCCCCCCTGAACACAGTGACATAGGAATCAGCATGGCATCAAAATGAGCCTGACTCTCCAGCAAAAAATTGATGCAAGAGGCATCTAAACTGATGAGGCAAATGTCGGAGCTGGTGGCTGCTGTGAAGAAAAGGGAGGTGGAAGAAGAGAAGGCCCTGAGAAAATGGAAGAGGAGCACCTGGGCAAGGGAACAGGGGACAAGAGACCCAGACAGGAGGCACCACAGCCCGCACTGATACCTGCGCCGCTGCTGGCACCAGAGCCAGATGAGGAGAACCTGGATGGTGGCAAGGATAACAGGGATCTCTCAGATGAAAATGGGCTGAAAGAGTATTTGGAGGGCCTCTTGGCAGATATGGGGGGCAGAGGTTAGGAGAAAATAGAACGGGACATTCAGGCTCTAAAAAGCAAAGGGTGGGTAGGGCGGGGGAAGGAGGGAGGGAGGGGGCAAAAAATCTATGATGGCTCTGGGTTGTTGGCTGGGGACCATGTCCCAGTGTTCATAAAAGAAAAAGAATATGGAAGGGGAAGCATGTGGACATTTTCAAGCTGGTGGATGAGGGCACGGCCACGAGGTATGAGCAGAAGGAGTCGGTGGGAAATTCAGAAATGGCAGTGGCTCTGGCAGTGGTGGGCCACAAGGTGGAGGATGCAAAGTACAAAGGGAAACCCATTGACAGCTGGCAAGGGGGTTTCATCATATACAGCACGCTGGTGCTGAAGAAACAACCAGAGCTCACCATTCCCCTGTTGACATACATGTCCATTATCAGTGACACGTATAAGGAGAAAGTCGGGTATGGGTGGTTAAAGTACAATGAGGCATTCCAGAACAGAATGATGGCCAAAGGGGATTTGAGGTGGGACTGCACTCACTTGGAATTATGGGTAAGGACACTATCCTGGGAGAGGAGCAGACCTGATGAGCAAGCAAAGAAGGCCATGGCCACCGCCACCGCACTGGTCAGGGCATGTTGGGGCTACAACAAGGCCACAAACACATAGGGCAATTGTAAGTTTTGACATGTCTGCTCCAAGTCCGGGGTTTGCACCTGGTCTCCAGCTGCTAGCAAGGAGCGGACAGAGGGGGACAGCATGGGTGGCAATACAATGATCAGTCCTTTTGGGGTGCCCAGGGAGGACAGAGCAGGGGCCGGGAGGGTGGGCAGCGAGGGCAACATTATGCTCCTGGGGGATGGTGCTAGAGGGGAATGCAAGGATGGGCAATGGGGTTATGCACTGGCATGCACTCCTATTGTCCAGGTGGTGGTAGAGGAGTGGACAGCAGGCTACCATAACAGGGTGGCAGCAGAACTGCTCAGAGCAGCTTTCAAAGGGGGTTCCATTTGGGTTTTAAAGGAAAGAGAATTCAGATGTGGGCCAAGAATCTAGGGTCAGTAAAAGGGAAAGAGGAAATAGTGGAGGCCAAGATTGAGAAGGAAATAAGGGCAGGTAGAGTGGAGGGCCCACTGGGGGGTCCACCATGTGAGCATTTCTGGGTGTCCCCACTGGGGATTGTACCCAAAAAGGCAGCAGGGGAATTCCTCTTGATACATCATTTATCTTACCCTGAGGGCTCCTCAGTGAATGAGGGCATACCCAACCACCTTTGGGTGGTGTCGTATGCCTCACTGGAGCAGGCGGTAGGGTTGATCAGGGTGATTGAAGGAGCATGGTTGGTCAAGACAGACATAGAGGCAGCCTTCTGGCTGGTACCAGTCAAGCCCCGGGATTGAGACCTATTGGATTTTCAGTTCCAAGGGGCCACATATTTTGACAAGGCCATGCCAATGGGGTGCTCGGTGGTGTGTTCCACTTTTGAACCATTCAGCACCTGGGTGCAATGGGTGTTCAGGGTCCATTACAGGCACAGGAGGGTAGTACACTACCTGGATGATTTCCTCCTCATTGGGTTTCAGGAGTTCAGAAGGAAACATTGGTTGGCCAGTACTGAACCAGCCCTGGATGAACATGTAAAGAAGTTTGTAGTAGAAATGTGGGAGGAAGGGATGGCCCACACAGCGATGGTGGTGCACTTGGCCAGCATCAGTTGGGTATGCCAGAACAAAGGATGACCTGATGTAGGGGCCATCAGGACAATAAAGCTCATGGTGGCAGGTTGGTGGTGGGGCCAGCTGGCCAGGGTGGATGGGAGATATCCCATAAGGGGGGACTCATTGGTAAGAGTTTTACAGGCTGCCCAGAAAGTATGCACATCATCACAAGAGGGGGTGCTGTTCTGGGCCATGTTTGCAGTCATGGCAGCAGGCACATTCTGAGTGGGGAAGGTTGTGGCCCCAAAAAAGGCAGCCACTGGGCAGGCTTTACAGCATGAGGAGGTCCAGTGGGGACAGAACAAGATAGTCATCACCTTGGTCAGATCCAAAATGGATCAATGGGAGAAGGGGACCCAAGTGTCACTGGTAAGATCCCAGTCGGCCAGCTGCACTGTGGGTGCATTAGAAGAATATAGGAGATCTTGGGGGAAGGCTGGAGGGGTGCTGTTCCAGCATGGGGATGGTTCCCTGATCACAGTGTTTCAGGTATGGGCAGTCCTGAAGAAGGCACTGGCATGCCTGGGACAGGACCCCAGCTGGTTTGCCCTACATTCATTTTGGATTGGGACAGCCACCGAGGCAGAAGAAAAAGGGGCTGCAGTGGTGGACGTACAAAAGGTGGGGAGCTAGAGGTTCAGCTGCTACAAGAGGTATGTGAGAAAATAACAGCAAGCAACTCACACTGTTTATTTTGTTTCCATGGCAGGTTCCAAGAGAAAGAGCTGGATAGTGGGGCATTCTTTCATAAATTGGGCTGAAAGGTTTGTGATTGCCACCTCCAGAGGAGCGGAGCTGAGATACAACACGGAGCATACCAGGGTGCTATGGAAAGACATCAGGGGGATGAAATGGGCACAGTTCATGCCTTTGATGGAAGAGTTAAAATTGCAGTGGGGCACCCCGGATTGCATCATCATACACCTGGGGGGCAATGATCTAGGTAGCCTGCCACGGGGGGCATTAGGGCAGAACATTATGGAAGACTTATAAAGGTTAAGAGAATGGTGGCCAAGGGTGATAATCGGCTGGTCCGAAATCACTTCCCAGAAGGTATGGAGGGGAGCGAGGGATGTCCAGCTGATCAAAAAAGTAAGAAACATTTAAACAGGAGGGTGGCTGAGAGGATAATAGAAATGGGGAAGCACATCTGCAGCACAGAGACATCTCTTATGACCAGCCTGCCAAATACAGGTCAGATGGTGTCCACCTGCCGGTGTTTGGGATGTGTCTGTTCCTTTGGCCTATTGGGGAACTAGTGACCCAGATAGCCAAAAAGGGACTTAGATACTAGCCCACAAGGGGGAGCCCCTCCATCCATCGCTAGCTGGAGGAGGGGCAGTGGGAGAACAAAAAAGGGGGAGTGGGGGAAGGAAAGGGGAAGGGGGTAGGATACATGGGCTGGGGACAAAGAACCCAGATGTGGCAGTAAGAGTGGGGAGTGGGCTAGGTCCAGGCACTGGATTCAGAAGTGTCCGGTCTTGTAGGGCGAAAGTCCGGGGAAGGTGAAGTGACCTGGTTCTGGTGTGGAAGAGGGGGCCAGATTCACAGTGTCCGGGCCCTGAAAGCAAGATGGAAGAAACAACCAGAAGAAGGACAGAGGCAGGAACCAGAAAATTGGAAATAAAATGTGGATGTAAATTTTGAATTGTGAATTTTAAAGTATATGAGTTGTAAATATAGTCTTTGTGCCATGAACAAATTTGCCAACAAGCAACCAAGTAAAAATGGTGTGGCGTACATCATTCCTGGGGGGATTCGGGGGACAATGGGGATTGCCAATAAATGGCAAACCAGGTTGCCCAGTAATCCTCCACCAGGAATATGTGAATGGGGGAGGAGAGGGGAGGAGATTAGAGGGAGAGGGGCCTGGTGACATCATCAGGCAAGAAAGGGTAAAATGACAAGGTCAAGCCAGAGCCTCAGGGATTGACTGAGGGGTGGAGACCAAAGGGAAGCCTGGCCAGGAGCCTGTTAGGGGTATATTAGGCCAGGTCTCAAGCAGAACAGCCTCTTTTGCTGGGAATTTTTTCCCACCTCCACCACCATTAAAGGAAGGTGCTGGGGGCTGGTGGTAGCACATAGAAAAGACTATGGAGGGCAGGCTGAGTGCCCTAGCGCCCTGGGCATATGGCCAGGTGGTATACATGGCTGTGGGGAGGCAGCAGAGGCCAGGAGCTGGGCAAAGTTCCCTGGTGAGGAAGGGCAGGTATGCCCATGGGAGAAAGAATGAAAAAGGGGAGGGGGGAAGAAAGGGGAGAGTAGAATACATGGGCTGGGGGACAAGAACCCAGTCATGGTGGTAAAAGCGGGGAGGGGATAGGTACAGGCATCGGATTCAGAAGTGTCTGGGCTTGAAGGGCAATAGCCCGGGGAAGGGGAACTGGCCTGGTTCTGGTGTGGAAGAGGGGGCCTGATTCACAGTGTCCAGGCCCTGAAAGCAACATGGAAGAAACAACCAGAAGAAGGACGGAGGGTGGAACCAGAAAAATGGAAATAAAATTTGGATGTAAATTTTGAGTTGTGAATTTTAAAGTATGAGTTGTAAATATAGTCTTTGTGCCATGAATACATTTGCCAATGAGCAACCAAGTAAAAACGGTGTGGCGTCCATCATTCCTGGGGGGGATTCAGGGGACAAGTAGAAATTACAGCCAGATTCTGTGATTTACAGTGACTGGTTTCAAATAATCAGAAGTATTTATAAAAAACACAAATCATTATTTTTGTTATCACTAGTACTGGGTATTATTGGCATAAACCATATTGTTGAATGTCAAATACTTTATCATGGCTGTACAATAACTTGAATGCAAATATACCTCACTAGAATTGAGAAGACGGGCAGAAAATCCCAAATTCATAGCACCTGAAGGGAATATTGCAATCCAGTTGCTGAAAAAAGGAATCCTTCTGGCAGTTATTTCCTAGTATATAACAAACTATGGCCAGAGTCGATAGGGCTGTGATGACCTGTTAAGTGACCAGAGTTACATGTGTGTAGAAATTATTGAAAGCCCAGGTGTAACTTGACCATTTGTTGGAGGTGTTGCACCAAATTTTCAACATGGCCTTTTTGGGACCCCTCCTCATGAAGAGTACCAGTGTCATTTGGTTCACTTGTCCTGAAAGGTGATTTCGCAGAGCAACTGCGCCATTCTGTGTTACAGGTGTGAAAACATGTTTGAGCAGGATGTGAAAAATGACAGCTGTACTGTTAAAAAGAAAGTGTGCAAAAATGGCAATGTTGTAAATCTGAAGTGAAAATATGAAAAATTGATGAAGTTAGGAGTGTGTGTAGAAACTGAGCAATGCACGCTCAGATCGCAGTCATTTTTTTTAAATTTTTTACCAAATTTGCAACACGGGCTTTTTGGGACCCCACCTCATGAACAGTTGCACTATCATTTCATTAATCTGTCCCAAAAGGTGATTCTGTGCAGCGACTGCAAAATCACCTTTCAGGAATGAGTAATGAAATGACAGTGACACTGATCACAAGATGGGGTCCCAAGAACTCCATGTTGACAATTTGGGGCCAAATTTAAAAAAAAATGGTTAATTTATCAACTTAAGTAGAAAACTCCATTGGATGCTCACTTGCCTTTGATTCTTCAGTTTGCAGTTCAGCTTTAAAGAGCACAGATGTGTCCCAGTCCAGAGAAGATGACAGCATCGACCTCTGGAGGTAAGTATGGGGTAAGGGGAGTGCAGGGAGGCGGGTGCTCAGTAGGAGGGTGGGGATGGGGGACTGGGGCAATGAAGAGGATCCATTTTATTTTGTACAGGTTAAAAAAAATTGTTTTCTTTATTTACAGGAAACAAATATTTTCATTTGGACACACTTTGGTGGGCTCCCAGTGTGCCACATGAGTTGGGGGTGGGTACTTGATGCCAACACAGGGATTGGACACCCTGATGTCAGCAGGGGGAAGAAAAAGCAAACATTTGGGCACACTGTGGTGGGCTCCCAGTGTGCCACATCAGTAGGGGGGCACATAATGCCGACATGGAGATTGGGTACCCCGATGTCAGTGTGGGGCAAAGAAATAAGTACATTTGGCACACTGGGGTGGGTTCGCAGTGTGCCACATAAGTTGTGGGAAGCTACATAATGCCAACACAGTGACTGAGGACCCCAATATTGGCATGGGAGGACAGCAGCAGCAGTGGGAGGGTTTTTCTGCTGGTGGAGGCGATGCAACTGCGCACGAGTGGCACTTTACATGTGTAATTGCGGTGAATGGCATTTTGTCATTCACAATATGATGGCACCAACTGAACTGTGAATGCGCACGAGTCTCGCATGCACAGTTCATGCCCCGGAATGTGGAATTAACAGCTGAAATAGTGCGGCTGTTATTCTGAAGTGGCTGATCGTGGCAAAGAGTTTCAAGCTCTGTTGGACATTCAGAAGGATATTTCCAAATGTCCAATGGAAGGTTCCACGGTCAGCCGTTTTTAAGGTATGATCGATCCCCACAGCCCTAAAAATGCTGTAGAACAACCTGCAATGGAAAATAAGCAGAAGAGAGAAATCCATCAACAATCAGTCATACAGAAATGGTTTGAAAATGTATGCAAAAACACAACAGCTTCCCAGATGCTCAGCAAAAATGGGGGTGGGTTCCTTTGGACTTTAAAAAAAATATACTGAAAAAATACTGCTCTATTTATCTACAATGAAGGGGATCATTTTGAACTGGTCATTCTTACCTGGACATCTACATGCATGCATGGCAATAATTCAAAAAGACTCCCTTTTGGCTAGCAAGAAGGTCACCCCCTGTAGGTCCTGTTTTTACATCCCCAATGGCTGTAAACATAACTCTATGTTCATCTATATTACTTGGCCGCTTGACATGTATTGCTAAAGCATTTGCCTCATTCCCATTATAGATAGCCCTACCTTAATCCCCCACATGCTCCTTGAATTGTCTTTTTGTAGCCCAATATAAAAGACAGCATGGCTACAGGTCACCGTACAGATAACATATGTGGTGTCACAATTTATAAATTAATTTATGTAAATGTTTTTGTCATTACTGGGGTTCAGTACAGTATGTTATCACATTGATTGATCACTTGACACAATTTACATTTTTTACATATCTTCTAACCCTTGACTTTAGGGGGTAGCCAATTTCTGGGCTTCTTAGTATTCTGGGCTGAGTGAACTAGAACATTACCTAATTTCTTAGCTTTTCTATAAGTCATGTGGGGCGGGTTTATCACCACATCATCAAACTTGCTGTCCCGGCCAGGACCTGCCAGTTTGTTTCCTCAAATCTTCACCTGCTTTACTAGTTCTTGTAGAATATGCAGCGACAAAATTAATCTGTGAGTTTTTCTCAAGATTATTTTTCTTTTCTTTTTGTAGCTGAAGCATTACCTGCTGCTGTTGTCACCAGCTACACTTGCCTTCTGGATTGTTTTATCACTGCACCCCCTTCAACCAGCTCTCCTTTTGAGATCTGTTTTTGCTTTCTCATGCCCCCTCTGTTCACTGCATATTCTCCTGCCTGGATTCCCCTCTCTCTTTCCTCCAACTGTTTGTACTGTCCAGAGGCACTCACCTGAGCAGAGTGGCCTTCCAGTTTTGTATCTCTATATGGACAGTGGTAGTGTAAGCACTGCATTGTTGCACAAGAAAGATAATAATAATAATAATAATGGGTCCTATTCACAATCGGGCTGGAAATATGCACCAGAGGCATGTATCCCACCTGTGTAGGTCCACACCAAAGGACAGGCGCACACGTGCCGGTATTCACTACTGGTGGCCACCCATCCGTGATTGTGCCCCCAAGGTGTTCAGGACTCTGCAAGGTTGCCAAGGGAAGAATTGTGGATCCAAGTAGGCATCCAATGGTATGCCCATCCTGGGTCACACAGTGACTCCCTTAGGCTGACAGGCACAGGTCCAGGTGCATGAATGCCTACCATAGGCACCCGGACCTGCATGGTATGGACCCATCATCCATTGTACCCCCTGGCCTAGCTCATGCTACACAGTGCCCTCCCATCACACTGCAGGACCCCCAGCAGGAGGACCCCCATCCCACAGTAGTCCCCCTACCACACATCCATGCCCACCTCAATGTGGCCATACACCCTGAGCCCCCTCCATGCCCCATCCTGATGGAGTACCCCATGTGCTCCATGAATTCCTGTTAGGGACAGAACCTGCCAGAACACCCCATGACCCCCAAACTTGGCATCCCCGTGCCCCCAGCAGTAGCATTGTCACCCCCAGCACTGCCAGCCCACCCCACATCCCCTATACCCACCAAATCAGCTGCCCCAGTCCTCACTTCAGAAAAGTGGAAGCAGGGCAGAGGCAGGAGACTACAGACCTGTCAGTTTGACCTCATTGGTAGGGAAAATGATGGAATCACTTCCAAAGGAAAGAATTGTTGAGTATCTAGAGGCCAGTGGGGCACAGGACCCAAGGCAGCATGGATTCACTGTGGGAAGGTAACGTCAGATGAATCTAATAGATTTCTTTGACTGGGTGACCAAAGTAGTAGATCAGGGAGGGGCTATGGACATGGCCTATCTAGATTTTAGCAAGGCATTTGACACAGTCCAATGTCACAGGATATGGGAAATAATTCAGACAAGGCAATATTTCAAGATTAAAAACACACAGGAATGTAACATTTATTTACAAAAAGTCAGAAAAACCAAAAACAATCAAAAATAAAGAAAAGTAAGTTGCAATGTCAATGACCACTTTCTCCCGCAGTGGTTTCTTGCAAATCCCAATACTCAGTCAAAGACCACAGATAAGTTATGGACCGCTTACTTCTGTATTTACATTACTCTCACTGAAGACCTCCCTGTCTCACTTTCAAGGCTCATCTGCCTAAAGAACAGATTTGGGAGGTATTTATACTCCCTGGACAAGGTCACCTGACTAGACCCTTAACACACTTAACACAAATACAATGCTTTTGAATAGGTTAGGTATCTATATATGACGTAAAACCATTACTTAGATAAATACCATTCTCTTACTGTTCCCATTTATACAGCAGGCTGATAAACAAAACTTGTATTCCTATTTCAGGGTTAATTAGACTGTTAATTAGCTAGCAACCCAAAGGTAATATGCTTAGTAACCATCTGAGTGACAGGGGCTTATTAGGTGAACATATAAAAAGGGGACAGTAGAGGGCACTGATCTCTTAGGAATATCCATTCAAAGATCAGCAGCTCAGAAAAGGAGGAGGTCTTCTATTTTCCTGAGTGACCAGGTAAGCATTTCTACCTGATCAAACCTTAGGTTTTCAAAGCATTATTTTGCTCAGAAATGATTGCAGCTTCACTACAAGGTACACAGTAATACAGGGGTCTAAATAATCTAGTTTTATTATTTTCCCCTCCTTTCTGCAAGTCCTTGTAAGTTTTAAAGAACTAAATTCAACTTGCTTTCTTTATATATTGCTTGGAAGTGTATACATGCAAGGGGGGCCTCTTGTCTTACAGTATCTGTATTACAGTTCATGTTTAGAGACAAGCAAGAGAAAGTAGCACTGTTTATTTCATAGCAACCAGGTGCAGTTTCTACCTGGTTAAACCAAGTCCTTGTTAAAACAAAATAGCTTTCCTTTAAACAAATGCAAGCTGCTTCAATTCTGGCTGTACAGTATTACAGAGAGGTTAACTTAATTCCATTTTATAGTGTTACCCCTTTTTTTCTGTAAGTCCTCATGCTTCTAATGTTCATTTTGCATGCTTTGCTTTTCCTTCTGTTTAATGTTTGCATGCGCCTCTAACGTGCCTCCAGGATCCTGCCTTATTTAACCAGAAGATGTTTATGCATTAGTTTTCTTAAACTCAGAAACCAGAAGACTTTTATTTGGTGGTCTTCATTACTTTATTATGTCCAAGGACATAATCCTCTTTTCTTACTGTACTGTCAGAAAAGCACTAGCAAACAGGCTAGAAGGAGGTGTGGAGCAACAATGGGGAATTATCAAAACTGCCATCACAGACGCAACAAGCCTTTGTGTGAAGCAAATAAACAAATCAAAATGAAAGAAAAAGCCACTATGGTTCTCAAGAGAGGTGGCTGTGAAAGTCAGGAAGAAAAAGATAGCATTCCGGAAGTATAAGGAAACACAGAAGGAGCAGGACAGAGAGCTGTACCAATTAAGACAGAAAGAAGCAAGGAGGGAAGTCAGAATAGCAAAGGCCCAAACTGAGGAAAAGATAGCCAACTCAGTTAAGAAGGGGGATGAAACCTTTTATAGGTACATCAGCGAGTGTAGAAAGACAAAGGGAGGGACAGTGAGGCTGAATAGAATGAACGGTGGGTGGGCAGAGGGGGACAGTGAAAAAGCAGGAATACTGAATGAATATTTCTGCTCAGTATTCACAAAAGAGGAGGGGGAAGTGCCTAATCCAATTGACAGAAGCACTCTCGATAGGGGGGTTGATCCCAGTCCTTTCACAGAAGAAAAGGTTCTGCAAGAACTCCTAAAACTGAAGGTGGACAAAGCAATGGGTCCTGATGGAATTCACCCCAGAATTCTAAAAGAATTAAGGAAGGAACTAGTGAAACCACTGGCTACTCTTTTTAATAAATCATGGGAGGATGGTGTGGTACCCGAGCACTGGAGGAAGGCGGATGTGATTCCCCTTCACAAAAATGGGACCAAGACAGAGGCAGGAAACTATAGACCTGTCAGTCTGACCTCTGTGGTAGGGAAAGTGATGGAGTCACTTCTGAAGGAAAGAATAGTTGAGTACCTAGAGGTCAGTGGAGCACAGGATCCAAGGCAGCATGGGTTCACAGTGGGAAGGTCATGTCAGATGAATCTAATAGATTTCTTTGACTGGGTGACCAAAGTAGTAGACCAGGGAGGGGCCATGGACATGGCCTACCTAGACTTTAGCAAGGCATTTGACAAAGTCCCACACAAAAGATTGATAGTCAAATTAACCAATATACAAAAATAAGCACCCACACAGCTTAAAAAAAAAGGCAAAACGCTCCAAAAATGTTCCAGCGTTCAATATCCAACGTGCAGCAAACGCTATGTGGAGGACAAGCAGACAAATTAACGTTTCACCTAGTCTCTGCTAGGCTTCATCAGAGGCTAAGGGTTTAGAGAATTGACTTACAGGCACTACTCTTACACAGCAATTCTCTAAACCCTTAGCCTCATTGATAAGTTTGTTGTTTAAAATAAAAAATAACATGACATTCATTTTTTGCCTAATAAAATATGTTAAAACAAATATTTTATATTTAATTTTGAATTATGACATATGTATTTGATTGTGACTATTGCAATTTGGACTAATAATTGATTGACCATTTGCAAACAAATAAATAAAATATATATTTGAAAGTTTAAAATATAAATTACATATTACAATAGAGATTGGACAAAAAATGGCTATTGGGGCAGATGTTTTGAACTTACTGAAATATTTTAATCACATTTTTGTGGGTGATATGGAATTTAAATGTATTTTTAAACATTATTTGCATTTTTTGCACATTTACCTTTTAAAGTTGAAAGACTGGTCAAGAATAGGTTAAATGATCTTGATTCTATACATGATAGTGATTGGCCCACTTTTGTCACATGGTTGTACATGAAATGGTATTTAAATGGTTTAAAACTGTGGCACTAATCTATTCTGATGAAGCCTAGCAGAGACTAGGTGAAACGTTAATTTGTCTGCTTGTCCTCCACATAGCGTTTGCTGCACGTTGGATATTAAACGCTGGAACATTTTTGGAGCGTTTTGCCTTTTTTTTTAAGCTGTGTGGGTGCTTATTTTTGTATATTGGTTGTCTTGAATACATAGCACCACACAATTCCTGGTGCTCTTGCTTTCCTTTGTTATAGTCAAATTAACCAGCCTGGGAGTGGGTCCCAGGGTGGTAGCCTGGGTAAAACATTGGCTGGACAACAGGACACAGAAGGTAATTGTAAATGGAGTCCACTCTGAAGAAAGGGCGGTTACTAGTGGAGTACCACAGGGTTCAGTATTGGGGCCAGTCCTTTTTAATGTCTTCATCAGTGACATTGCAGAGGGACTGGAAGGAAAATGTATGCCTTTTTGCAGATGACACAAAGATCTGCAACAGGGTTGATACACAAGGAGGCGTGGAAAGGATGAAAAGGGACTTGGCAAGGTTGGAGGAATGGTCAGACATATGGCAGCTAGGATTCAATGCAAAAAGTGCAAAATAATGCACCTGGAAACAAGAACCCAGGGAAGAATACACAATGGGTGGGAGGCAGTAACAACAACAAAACAGGAAAGGGACCTGGGGGTAATCATATCAGATGACCTTAAGGTTAGCAAGCAGTGAGAAGGCAGTAGGGAGGGCCGGGGGATACTGGGATGTATAGGAGAGGCATCAGCAACAGAAAACAGGAAGTTGTTATCCCTCTGTACAGACAGTTGGTGAGACCCCATCTGGAGTACTGTGTCCAGTTCTGGAGACCCCATCTCCGCAAGGACATAGACAGGATAGAGGCAGTCCAGAGGAGGGCAACTAAAATGGTGCAGGGTCTGCAAGAGAAGCCGTATGAGGAGAGACTAAAGGAGCTTAATATGTATACCCTTGAGGAAAGAAGGGAGAGGGGGGACATATAGAAACTTTCAAGTACCTCAAGGGAATCAACAAAGTCCAAGAGGGTAGCATCTTTCAGAAAAAGAGACTTGCAAGAACAAGGGGACACAATTTAAAGATAGAAGGAGGGTTCAGGGCAATGTGAGGAAGTATTATTTCACGAGAGGGTAGTGGATGCATGGAACAGCCTTCCTAGAGGAAGTTGTGTCTAAAACATGGGAGAATTCAAGAATGCATGGGACAGACATAAGGCAATTCTTGTGGGGCAGGAAGATAAAGGCTGTTGGTTAACTAGGATCTGCGGCCTATCCTGTAGGTAGGAAATGGGCAGACTAGATGGGCCTAGCAGTCCTTATCTGCCATCAAAGTCTATGTTTCTATGTACACTATCCATTTTACTAACTCCTTGCACCTAGGAGTTGGGGGGGGGGGGGACTGTATGAACCAAAAGTAAAAGTTTTAGACAGAGCTAGAGAATAGAAATGAAGTAGAGAAGCAGATAGTACAGTTTCATCCTAGGTGGCCTACCTAGGATAATAGAAAAAAAAGTATTTAAAAGTAGAAGAGATAAGAGGGTACTGCTGCACCAGAAGTTTTAAAGTGGAAGAAGAAGAAGACAGGACAGGGTTCAATAGTCCACTTTTATGGAGTTTAGCCTAGATCTGCCACATCCAACACAAAAGATTAATATACAAGTTAGCCAGCCTTGAAGTGGGTCCCAAGGTGGTAGCCCAGATAAAAAATTGGCTTGACAACAGGACACAAAGGGTAATAGTAAGCAGAGTCCACACTGAAGAAAACAGGGTTAATAGTGGGTACCACAGGGTTCAGTACTCGGATCAGTTCTCTTTAATGTCTTTATAAGTGACATTACAGAACAACTGGAAGGAGAAGTATGTCTCTTTGCAGACGACACTAAGATCTGCAACAGGGTTGATACACAAGATGGGGTGGAATGGATGAGAAGGGACTTGGCAAGGTTGGAGGAATAGTCAAATGTATGGCAGCTCAGATTCAACACAAAGAAGTGCAAGGTAATGCACCTAGGAAACAAAAACCCAGGAGAAGAATACACAATGGCAGTGAGATACTAACAACAATAAAAATGGAAAGGGACCTGGGGGTAATTATAGCAGATGACCTAAAGGTGGGCAAGGAATGTGAGAAGGCAGTAAGGAGGGCTGGGGGGATACTGGGATGCATAGGGAGAGGCATCAACAGTAGAAAACAAGAAGTTGTTATCCATCTGTACAGACAGTTGGTGAGACCCCATCTGGAGTACTGCATGCAGTTCTGGAGACCCCATCTCCCCAAAGACATAGGCAGAGTGGAGGCTGTCCAGAGGAGGGCAATCAAAATGGTGCATGGTCTGTACCAGAAGATATACGAAGAGAGACTAAAGGAGCTTAATATGTATACCCTCGAGGAAAGGAGGGAGAGGGGGAACATGATAGAAACTTTCAAGTACATCAAGGCAATCTACAAAGTCCAAAAGGGTAGTATCTTTCAGAAAAAGAGCTGTGCAAGAACAAGGGGGCACAATTTGAAGATAGAGGGGGGACGGCTCAGAGGTAATGTGAGGAAGTATTTTTTCACAGAAAGGGTTGTGGATGCATGGAACAGTCTTCCTGAGGAGGTCATGGAGTCAAGAACAGTGGGGGTATTCAGGAATACATAGGACAGACATAAGGCAATTCTAGTGGGGGGGTAGGAGGAAGTAGGCTATTGGTTAACTAGGATCTGCAGCTTATCCATCAGGTAGGGAAATGGGCAGACTAGGTGAGCCAAGCAGTCCTTATCTGCTGTCAGATTCCATGTTTCTATGTTTCACCTGCTGCCTACGGGGCTGGGGTGGCACGGAGGGTCTTCACCCAATCCCACCATGACCGGCAGGGTACATCTATTGGGGCATGTAGTGGGTTTTGGCAGGGTTCCCACTGCCATAAACTGTGCTCTTCTCTACACCCCTGTGGGCTGCACTATGAGTCATTATGAATGGTGCATAGTGCTGCCAGGCCCCTGGCCTGCTCCCGGCATGTTGCTCTCGCGTGGTCGGGGGATCGGGTGCGTAACTGTTGCATGTCTCTTTAGTGACTGCCATGTGAACACCACTCCACAGCAGTCATGCAAAATGATGTCATCATGCCTGGTTTGCGCAGCGCATTGGCATCATGCACAGGGCCCATAGAGAGTAAATCTGCATTTTTATTCTTTTGTTAAGATGATGGAAGACAGCTGACAGCAGAAAATAGATAGATAGACAGACAGACAGATAGAATGAATGAATGAATGAATGAATAAATGAAGCAGTATCAGAAACCTGGACAGAGAGGAATGAAGATTTACACATTCTTTTATGTTCTTCCTTCTTTTTTAATGTTTTAATTTTTTTTTTACAACCAGTGAAGAGAACAATGAAAGAAATCAGATAGCATATGATGATGGTGAGTATCTTCCTTGAATCAATGAGTATAGAGAAAATAGAACCAATTTATCTCTGAGGACAGAGGGTGCAACTCCACCATGGAGTTCCCCCAAGCCCTCAAGAGCACTCTGTTGGATTTGGAGCAACACCTCCAAAGTTTATTTTATGGTCCCAACTTAATGGGAGAACTCCCTTATCTCCATGCACAGCTGCATATTTAGTATAAATGGATTAACAAGGAAGATATGAGGTCAGTCTCTAATGCAACCCCCACAGCACCTGAGTATGGCTGAAGCTCCTACTCCTAGTATCTTCTGTGTCCCCCTCTAGGACATGTGCACTGCCTGACGGCCCACCATATCAAATCTTCTTGCACTACCCACCCTGCAGTATGAACTGAGTACTAGGGGTGCCACCACCTCAACCCCTCTCAGCTGCCTCACTCTGTCTCCTCCACACATGCTCCTCCAGCTCTTGGTAGTACCTTACCAGTAGGTGAGTGTCCTGCCCACCTGAGCTCAAATGGTTGCCCTGTTTCCCATGCTGAACAATGGCATGACATAAGGTGCATGTCACAATACTGCTGCTGGTGGGGTCAATCATAACAAAAGTCTTGAATGACTTCTGCTGCCAACAAGGGAAGGAGTCAGATAGTCCCAGGAAGGACTTCTCCTCCTTCTTATGGGGCTCAGGTGGCAGCAAAACCACAGAGGGTGAGCACAATGGAAGGTGCTGCAGCAAGTACAGGATGTACTAAAGTGGGGTCAGCTGGCAGTGGGGGTGTCACTGTGCTGCTGCTGCTGCTGCTGCCGGTGCTGCAGTATGGACGTGGGATTCTGCCAGTGTTCCTGGTGCCAAAGCTGGCTTCTTCAGATAGATTGGATGGTGTGTACCATCCATGGACTGTATCACTCTCTCCTCTCTGTGACTGGTCCCAAACCCAGTCCTCTCAGTGTCCTCCTCGTCATTCCTATTCATTTTAAGTTGGGGAAAAAGACAGTAAAAAAGAACAAAGTAAAAAAGGAAAAATACAGTAGAACAAATAGAATATAATAAAGGAATAATGCCCGACAGGGTGGGTGTTATGCTGGGATAACATCCCACCTTGGGTGGTTGGGCCCGAGGCCAACGGCCGAGGGCGTCCAACACCCGAGGTGGGATGTTATCCCAGCATAACACCCACCCTGGAGGGCATTATTCCTATTATACAATGGCTTGTTGTTTTATAATAAAAAAATAATTGTAAAGAATGTTTTTGTTAGTGTGGAAAAATATTTTTGTTTGTTAAGAGGAGATGGAAAAAAGTGGGCATCATGGGGATCATCCATAGCAGCCATAGTGATAACTATAGTCCTGTGAACAGCAGGGATGTTATGCCAGGATAACATCCCTGCTGTGATGGCAACTGACCAATCAGATCCCAGGATTCTTTCTTGCCATTGTATAATGAAAAATATACTGAAACAACAACTAAATAAATCACCACAAATTGCTAGGCACTATAAACAGAAAATGGCAAGAAAAGCAAAAAAAAGCTGTAAAAATTGTTTTTTTGTTTGCTTTGCTTACAGCAGCAGATCTAACCTCCTCCGCTAACTCATTCAGAGTGCAAAATGAAACTGAAACGCAGTTTGTAAAAGAAGTAGCATGTGACTTGCAGGAGCTTTTTCCATGTGACCTACAGGCACTATTTTACCAGAAACCTAAATTTCAGCAAACTTCACCTACATGCACTCAAAAGCACAGTTGCAGAAAAACTTGCTTGGCAAAGTTACAGAAGACGAATTTCTTAGTAAATGGAAAAAAAATTGAAAATTTATCTGTAAAAGTGAAGTTGGTGACTTCACCAGAACTTCAGTGGTGAATTGAAAGTATGAAATGCCTCAATTTCCAGTCCTTAACTTCTCACATTGCAGACTTCCTGAAAATGTGGAACACCTTAACACAGTATAACCACATATGATGCATTGGGAGACAACTACTGCATTGAGTGGCTGAGCTGTAGGAAGGATACAGGGAAATCTAAAGCAAAAGTGGTTTTAACTAGATTTCAACAATAGCTCATTTTCTACATTTTCTTAGAAAAAGGAAGACGATAAAAAAAATTCAACCAGCTGCATCATCAAATTCTACAGCAAGAGGGTAATCACTGAAAATGAAAACAATATGTTGCCAAAGTAGTTGAATGTGCCCTCGTTAAGCTGGGATGAGCTATATTGTATTGTACACAATGTGTACTTTTACTGGTCTGCATCTGTGTGACCTAGACAAAACTAAAGGAATCCACAATGCCGTCCCCATCCCATCCCTCCTGACCGTGACTGGAGCAGCCCCCTCCCGTTCTCTAGCCCCCCTGAAAAAATTCTTAAAATGGCCACCAGCTATCAATGAATCAGTGCTTGCTAGTACAAGCATGTGCTCATTCATTAAGAGCTCAGTCGGGCTGCCGGACGTGGAGGTGAGTGGAGGGCTGTGCCGGTGGCCTGGTTGGGGTGGGATCAGGATGGGGGGAGTGGGGTGACGTGGTGGAGCACTCCCTGATGGGGTGGGGAGTCCACTAGACATCAGAGAGTGAAGTTACAAAACTGTATTTTATATTTATGACTGGGCAGCGATTAGTGGGTGTGCGTGGGGGGTGGGGGGCAGTGGTGAGTTTCTTTATTTCAACTGTGGCCCACAATCAGCGGGCTAGGAGGTGGGGACCATCAAGGACTTAATTTAAAAAAATACTTATATAGTTTTCTACATTATGGCCAACTGGCCAGCGATTGGGGGGATGGCTGGTGATCAGTGAAGGGAAGGAGGACCCCACCACAAACAAGAGATTTACGATACCTAACTTCTTTCTTTGTTTTTTTTTTTAAGTGCAATTTGCATTTAAAAAAAAACAAAAAGCAAGGTGAAGTAACAAATTGTGAATTTTCAGCAAGAGCTGTAATTTTTGCGAACTTATCCACGGATGTGAAATTTGCAACTTTGCTGGAAATTCGCTGGCAAAATTAAACTTCACCGCATCCCTAAAATAGATTATTACAATCTATGAGCAATGAACCTAATCTTGTTTACAGTTATATAGTTATCTCCATATCCTTAGCAACCTGTGGTATATACGGTATCCTTCTAGCTAGAACAGCAAAATAGAACTATATTTGTCTTGGTGTAAATCAATTTCCTAGCTGCTGAACGTGTTTAAGTGCAACTTCCCTTGGAAGTTGATATCATTAATTACTTCTGTATGTGTGATTAGAATGTTGATTTAAAGAGGAAGACGATACTGTACGTACAATAAAATCTGATTGTACATAATGAAAGCAACTACAGTTACAGTTAAGCAGGGCTCCATGTCATTACAGCTACCCAATATCAGTGAATAGCAAAACAGTGAATCTATTATAGCTACTACAAAAAGAGTGCTACTGCATTATAGCAAGGGACAATGTTAGCAATTATACAGTATACTGATGGACATTAGAAGAAGAAGAAGCAGAAGAATCAGCATTTATATAGCGCTTTTCATACACAGTATCCCAAAGTGCTTTACAAGCAATGCTAGACTGGTAGTGAAGAGACTGAATGCGTGCTGGCAGCCATATCGCACATCATCACCCACACACAGCCTGGATAATTGAATGAACCGGTTTATGGGAAGGGGAATGTTGGCCAGGACACCAGGAATGTTCCCTACTCTTTGAGAAGAGTGCCCTGGGTTCTTTTACTTCCACCTAGACACCCACCAGGACAACACCAGGATGGGCAGTAGGGACCTCGGTTTAACGTCTCATCTGAAGGATGGCACACCCCTGCAGTACAGCACCCCCCAATACTGCACTCGGATGCCAGCGATTTTAAGGTGCAAGTCCAATCTTGGTGTGGGACGAGAACTCACGACCTTCTGGTCCAGAGGTAGATGTGCTACCAACTGAGCCACGCTAACACCTAGTGTGTGTGTGTGTGTGTGTGTGTGTGTGTATATATATATATATATATATATATATATATATATATATATATATATATATATATATATATATATATATATATATATTTAGATGTTCTAGTTTTGTAACTGTCATACATTTTATTATGGCATTTATTAATGGATACAATGTTAGTGAGTACTCCCTGGGAATACTCAGTGCACCAACAGTTGGAGGCCTTGCAGGACACACCCTATCAGACTGCCTCACCCACTGTACCATGCGCTTCAACAGTCAGACAGTGGGCACCATGCAACACAAGTAGCATCCCGTTCTGACTGCGGAGGAATCCTACAGCAATCCTTTCTCCTCTCTCAACAGAATTAGGTGAGTTCCCCAACATGCCACACCTTTTTAACAGCTCATCCACAGATGTGCACACTTACTCACATGCTCTGCCCCCCGCACCCCCCATCTGTAAAATACCTAATCCGAGTCGCATCTGGATAGTGGGAGTATCAGCAAACTGAATTTGTTCATTCCTTCCATTTGCTTTTACAGTACGTAGCAGTCGTTATTAAAGCAATCGCCCATCTGGGGTCATTCATATGTGTTTACGATTAAAACCTCACTATTTTAACATGATACTATTAAGCAGTTATGGTATATAAGTATGCTGCCACCCTATCAGTAGATGAAGATATACTGTACAAAATGTAGATGGAACCTGAGAAGTACATTTCTGTATGCAGCAAAATCAGTAATATGAAAAACAAATCAATAAATAAACAAAATACACATGCTTCATACACAGTAGAGGTATGTATTTTAGTCACATTTTTAAAATACTGTGTTGTATCAAGGCTTTGGAGAATGAACTATAAATATGTGCAGTTTTAAAATTCTTATTTATATTTAGATATCTTTATATACATGTACAGTATATGTAGTATATATTTAGATGTTCTAGTTTTGTAACTGTCATACATTTTATTATGGCATACTTAATATTTTCCAGTCTATGGCTAGATTCACAAAAAGTCGCAAAGCACAGTGAAAATGTTTGCATTGCACTTTGTGATTGAACAGGTGTCAAAGGTTGCTGTTCACAGGAGTATAATGCACCTCCACTATCCATCTGGGAATATGGGCAGATTGAATCAGCGGTAACCCCATTACTGCTAGTGCTACCCCATTAGTGACACCCTGACCTGCAGCCAGAAGAATAGCTCCATAATGAATAGCGCAGGTGCTCTGTTTGGAATTCACAATGGCAGCCAGGTAAATGAGTCCATTGGGCATGCAAGGCACAATGTGGTTATTTGCATGCTCATTATGGATCCATTTACATAGGCCGCACTAAAGTTTAGTGCACCAGCCCCGCACAGATTGTCATCTTGAGTTTATAAGTTTTTCCTGGTGCTAGTGATCCCCCCCCCCAATTGCTAGTCCAATTTTAAAAAATAAGTATCCCTGGTGCTAGTGGCCCCCGCCCCCAATGATCACTGGACTGATTGTAAATATTCATGTCTCCCTGGTGCTACTGGTCCTCCTCGCAATTGCTGGCCTGATTGTAAATAATTAAGCTTCACTGGTGCCTAGTGGTCCTCCCCCATAACTGCTGGTGTCCAGTTGTTCCTGCCACGAGTCAGAGACTGGCACGGCCCTTCACTCTCCTCCATGGCCAGCCACTGACTGAGCAGTCAATAAGCATGTACTGTATAAAGTACATGCTCACTGATAGCTCAGCCAGCACCTGGCCATGGTGGAGAGCAGAGGGCTGTGCCAGTTGCCAAGCTCAGGCTCACATTGGGGGGGGAGTGGGGGGTGAGGCACTACCTGCCAGCGTGGGGGTGGCGGTCTGCTAGTCACCAGGGAAATGGTGACATTTAGTATACAGGGGATCGGGGATAGGGTGAGGGGTCCACTAGATGCAAGGGACTGAGATATAGTTATATCAATATTTCATTTACAGGGGATTGAGGATGGCAGGAAACAGTGGACACTGGGGAATGGTGCCATTTTCATCTACAGTGGATCGGGATAGGGGATCACTGGATACCAGGGAATATGTGTTTTGACATGGGACATGGACAGAGGTGGGGGAGGGATCACTGGACACCAGAGAAAAGATATCCTAATATCAGCCTAGTGATTTGGTGGGTGGGAAGGGACTACTGGACACCAGGGAAACTTCATTCATTATACTCGGGCCAGCAGTCGTGGGGAGGGGACCACTAGACACCAGGGAAACTTTGTTCATTATACTTGGGCTGACGATCATGGGAGGTGGCACTAGGCACCAGGGAAATGTCTTACTTTATAATTGTGCCAGAAATCGCAGGGTGGACCACTAGGCAGCAGGGATGCTTCTGTTTTTACAATTGGGCCATTGATCAAAGAGGGGAACACTAGACACCAGGGAAATGTTATATATTTACTGGGCATGGGATCGGGTGGGGAAGGGACCATTAGACATCAGGGAAATGTTATATATTTACTGGGCATGGGATCAGGTGGGGGAGGGACTATTAGACAACAGGGAAACATTATATATTTAATGGGCATGGGATTGGGTGGGGAGGGACCACTAGACATCTGGGACTATTGTGCTGAGGGTCAGGCAGGGGGCTGCTGCAGTACCTCCTCCGACTACTAGAGTTGCATGGGATTAAGAAAAGGTCTCGGTGGTATTTGCTCCATGTAAGCGGACCATGCAAGAGGCCCTTGCATCAAGCAAATGCTCTGTGATTCAGACTGCGCCAATAGTCAGGTCTCATTCCCCTCATTTGAATTGCACCCCCTCCACATAATGTCCTAGCATGAACCTAGTTTGAATGTGCAAACTAGGCTTCTGTGAATAGGAACTCAACACAAAACCGATTTTGGTTGCGCAAACTTGGGTTTGTGCTGGGGCAAAGTGTTATGAATCCTGGCCCTGGTGTTATGTTTGTTTAAGCAGTGAAATGTGCTGCTCTATTTTTCATTAACACATTTTGTCAAAGCAACATGGTTCCGTGCATTAAACATGTTTTGTTAGCAGTTTACTTTATACATTCCCTAAATGCCAAATATTTACCATCCCAGCATTACCACAAGATTGCCTTTCCAGAAGAAAGATGGAATTATCCAGGTTTATTTTATTGTCAAGGTTTCTCTCTTTTGTTGCCTTCCCCATGAATGTACATTTATAATTGATGAATACTGTTTCTCAAATAAAACATTGACTACTACCTCTTACATTATTGTAGCACATCATAAAATCACAAATAATGAGTCAGAAAACAAATTAAATTTTACCTTGATAATGTAGCTTGTGCTAAATGTGTAACAACACATATTAGAAAATGGGCTTTAAGATATGAGATATCTGATTGGCTGACAGGAGTACTTTCATTCCCAGTGAGATCCCTGGTAAAAACAAGTGCCAGCCTATAATGTCCCTTCACCCACTTAAGTATCATGGTGCCCACCCTGCTTCCTAATTGGCAAAACCTATCTCAAAGAATTTAAAATTGCCACCATTTTTTTCTCTTGCTTAGTGACAGATCTTGCCCCCCAACACTGCCCAGTTCATGCCTCGTGACTCATGCTCAAAAATAACTTCCTAACTACCCAGTTTTACCCCACTTAACATTTTTTTCATGATTTAAGTTTTTGTTTTACTTGTTGGCTTACCATTGCTGCTTCTGCTTTCTTTCCTGCACACACATTCCCTTCTGCCAGTTGGCCATCATCCAAACACATCACACCAGTAAATTACCTATTGGCAAATGAGATGTCTGCTGACAAAAGCAGTTACTGGCCTCAAATAAAAAAGAATAACTGCACTGCAGAGTTAAACAAAAATAAATAACTAAAAATGCTACTTTCTACGATCTTCACTTCCTGTTTCAATGCAAGGTCACTCAAGGTTATGCTCCTGACTGCTCGCAAATCCAGTCTGCCGTCACCACTAAGACAGCAGCTTCTCTGTGTCCTCTAAATTGGACAACCCCAAAAAACACAGACAACTTCTTTTTAAGGAATTATAATGATGGGGACAAACAGTATTGAAGGTGACAGAATTGAGGGAGGAGCAAAACAAGAAAATGGCTCTGTCGGGGAGGGGCAGCAGGAGATGGAACACAATAAAAACAGAGGGACAACTTCACAAAAAAAAAGACTTAAACCTCACTTTTTCTGTATTTTTTAATTTCTTTTTAATTGTATTAAATGCCATATAAAAAATGTCACAGGAAGCCCATTTTCTAAGTGCAATAATACCCTCCAGGGTGGGTGGTATGGTCAATACTGGACCTTCTAGGTGTTATAAGGCCCTCTGCCTGCAACATTGGGCCTCACTGTGCCTGTGGGCAGTCTGGTATTGCCCAAACTGCCCACCCTGTCAGGTATTATTGCTTGTATAGAAATGTAATCTGTGCTTCACTAAAGCACTTGTTGACATATGTAAGGAATAACACATGAGAGACAGGAATTATGCAAGAAATAATACCTGACAGAGTGAGCAGTATTAAGCTATACTGGACTGCCCAGGGGCATAATGAGGCCTGATGCTGCAGATGTACGGCCTTATATCCCTTGGAAGATCAGGTATAGCCCATACCACCCACCTTGGAGGGTATTATTGCACTTAGAAAATGGGCCACTGAATTATATATGTTTGGTGAAAAATAATTGTAATGGTTACAGGTTAAAACTCTTACCTGTTTAATTTATTTTCTAATGAAAGAGTTCCTACACCTGCATTAAAATATTGTGTTTTTTTAAACCTAGGGACTTCTTTTCTAATGCAGCCATAGTTCCTACATTGGAGCTGGTTGTCATGGTTACCCACTACCAACCACACACATGGTTTAAGTTAAAGTGATTTTCCTGTACTTGTTTTTCTTTATTCATTCATTCAATCAGTTTTATTTATTCATTTGTTCAACTTTTTTTCTGTTGTATCCTACCTATCCCAATCTTATGTTGATCGAAATCCCACCCCCAACTGAGCACACTCACCGGTATTCCGTGTTGCTATCAGGTTCCATTTCAGGGAATGTCTTCTTTTGCGGTGCTATCAGACATGGAGATGAGGAGAACTGAAGTGGGTAGCAGACATCATGTAGCTCTTGGCAGGATTGGGCATGATGGCCAGAAGACGTGAACACTCCGGTACCAATAAAGCTGTAGGATGTTAAAAGGAGGTAGACAGGGTGGCTGGTTTTGCAGTACATGTAGGATATTTATAATTTACAACATGTGGCTGTTAAAATACTAAAGCAGCTTTTACTATGGGTGCAAAGTGCAGTTGATAAGGACTGTCCTTGGGAGCTGACACGCTCCACTCTTGGTCTGTAAGTGAACGGAAGGAACAAGTATATAAATAAAAAACAGTTGTTTTCATTTGATTTACATGTATAGTGCTGTCACTGTTTTAGAAATTACTGGGTGCCATTGCATTGAGTGTGTGTGTGTGTGTCTGTGTGTGTGTGTGTGTCTCTGTCTCACTAAGCGAGTAAAAAAAATGGCGGCAGTTTGAAATTGTGTGTCCACTGCTTCAGCCAATGATGTAACAGGCTGGGCATAAAGATATCTGGCTGGGCATCATGCAAGTTAAAGCTTGAACTTTTTATTTGGTGGACATCTATTGAATGTTGATGTACCCCTGTGGAATGGGTGCCAGCCAATCAGACGCCTCCAAATAAAAAAGCCCATTTTCTAAGATATAATAATAACTGGTGACACCCTTTATCACTCTATTGGTACAATCAAACACCATAATAACAGGGTATGACATCATACCCAGTAATTATGATGTTTTTTAGCTCATGCTTTCCTGCTTGTGTTATGTGAAATAGAAACGGGCAGTACTTTGTTGCCATTTGCACATACTGTAGTCAAAACGGCAACAGCAAAGTCAGTGGCTGAGAATTAAAACTCAACTACTCTGAAACTGCTGAAATTATTTTTCTACTTCTGAAAGGCATTTGTTTACCTGTCTGCTCTCAATGCATAAATGTCAGCAGAATGTAAAGAGCACCAGTAGGGTGAGGAGGCTGTGAGTTAAATGCAGCTACAGTCAATTCAACCTGTGTGCCTTTCGGATGTGTGCACATTTCGGTTATGTGCACACATCGCTGAAGTCCCGATTCCATTTGTATTCCCTCAATGTTAAAACTTTTGTTTGTATGCATACTGAATTCCAGTTGTGTGCCTTTTTTTGTCTCATTCCAATGCTTTTCTGTGATTTTGTTTCTGTGGGTGGTGTGAATTGTAAGTGATTAAGCAATTGTCAGTAGCCACAGCATGTTTAATCACGTAATCACTTAACTGCGTCCAGCATGTTAGACATGGCAATGCTCCTGGTGCTTGTAAAAGGTGATAATTTTAACAAGTGATGCTTGTTACACTAACAAGCCAACATCAGGATAGCTGACTGATGCTGAAATCTGTGATTCAGTGTTGGGGGCAGATACCATAGCCGAGGATGATGAGGATGAGGATGAACAGCCACTGAGCACTGGTGAGATATGGGCACTTATGCACAAGGTCCGACATTACACGGAAAAAAAAAAACAACAGAAGGCTCTAATGCCTATAACGTACGGGACTTTACACCAGTAAAAATGACGGTGTGAGTACAGTATTGTATTTCTTATTAAAACATTGCTATACTTTTCAGAAGCGTACAGATTTTTTTTTCTGGTTTAGAGTGTACCGATTGAGCAGTAAACAATTCAAAAATGGTCATTCCGGATAAGTGCCATTTCGGTTGTGTGCACAAAATTTTCATTCCCTGAGCATGTGCACACAACCAAAATTGACTATATATCACAAAACCACCATGCACCAGTAATTATGGAAAATAAAACATAAACAGATGTGTGTCCATTAGTTTTTTTCACACACTGTTGGTATGTGATGACCACATAAAACTCTAGAACTTCAGTCTCAGGATTTATGGTCACCACACACCTAAGGTGTGTAAAATAACCTCATAACACACATGTGCCTATGCATTATTCTTCATGTAACTTTCCTAACAGGGGTTTATATCTTGAGAACATTGACTGAGAGAAATAACTAGCATCAGCATATGTTGCTGTAAAGCATAATTCCCTGTCTCCATATGTTATTCTACTAACAAAATAGTTTCAAATTTAAAAAAAATCTGAATGTTTACTCACAGTTTGAATACTACTACATAGGCATTGTATAGTACAGTGTCTATAAGACCCAGAAGGCAGACATAATCTTTGCAAGATGGGTTAAAGGAATCCATTCCTACAGAGTTCTTTTATAGTGAGTTGAATGCATCACTTTCTTTTTAGGGCTGTAGTGGGCATATTGCTTTCAGATAAAGGGGACTCTGCATTATTTCCTTCCTAACAATAGTTGCATCACAGTTCCCTATGCAGTCTGTGAAACCCTCCACTGTGACAATGCAGTCTTCTCATAGGCACTGTTTTTTTATTATGTGGGGTCGGGGTGGGGAACAGTGTAGTTTAACATTACACTGACTCACATTACTAAGATTCCTTGCTTTCTTTCATGTCAGATATCTGCATCAGCGGGGGATGGGGGGCCTGGGCTACTTTAGTGTGATATTACTCACTTTACAGACGTTCTCAGCTTTCTTACATCTTTGATGTCAAGTGTGTGTGTGGGAGAGGGGGTTATATCTATCTGATTTCAGTTTGGAAGGGTGGAGAAGTTTGGTGCTATTCTCATTAGTACCTGTAATATGATCTATGGTTGCACTGTCTCAATATTATGCATTTATATATAAGTAAAAACTTATACATATGTAACCCCCCACTGGCCACTTGTTTAACTAGTAAGCACACCTCCCATATTTTCTGTCTAGGGGAAAGAGAGGGTTGGGGGTACAGAAACAGTATTACTCACAAATGGCCATACTAAACCCAGGTCCTGAGGAGGGAACTTTTGCTACGGTCTGTGCTAGGTCTGAGCTTCTGGCGGGGTACCCAGTAATTCCACACAAGAAACAGTAACAAGAATGTTCAAACCAGGTTGGGGTTCTAGATTGTGACTTTATTACAAAGTTGGTACACAAAAGCAAAGGTGGATCCCCAAGGGTTTACACTTTGTGGCACAAGGCAATGGCAGACCAACAACAACTTTTGCAGACAGAAACTCTAAACTTCCCATATTGCATAGGACCTTGAAATCTCTTTGGCAGCAAAGCCTCAGCTGAAACACACATCTCTTCTAGTGGCACTGGCCACTACAGAGCACATAATTTCTTCTTGAAAGGCTAGTGACTCCAAAAGTAAGTAATCAGTGTCATTTTCAAGTTAGCGACTGTGCAAGGGACATGCAGTTCACTGAAGGGATGTAATGTATGGAGCAGTGCACTTTCACATTTGTGGAAAAACATAAGTAATTTACAGGGCACAGCAGGCAGAGTTACTTAGCACAGCAAGGGTAATGGTAATGCTGCTTGGAGGAGCATGGCACTACCTGAATGTACCCGCTCACAGTGTTTTACTTTCTTGGTATGGCATGGGTTAGTACTGCAGCAGCGAATGGTGGAAAATTGGTTAAATCAAAAGGGGTCTATGAACATGATTTTTTAAATGAATACCTGGCCCTATGATAGGAAACTACCAGAAACAAAGACCGGAATGCACCATGCAGCACAACATTGCTAGGCAGTGTTGCCTGGTGTTTCCCTTTAAATAAAATTCACTGACTGCTGCCCATATATTCATGTGTGTATGCTATTAACCTTGTCTTTTCTGAAAAAGTATAAATTTACCAGCTGCATTACAATTTCATAGGTTTCATAGGTTAGTTCAAGTGAATATGGATGAAAGTCTGTGGTGCTTGCCGGTTACTATTATTTAAAACAAAATTTGGCTTTGTCACCAAATGCTTGGTCTAAGCTTAATTTAAAGGAGTCCATATCAGGGCTGCTTATTACTTTAGTTGGGAGGTGGTTCCATGTTGAAACCACTTTGTAACTGAACCAATTTTTCCTTTGTAGTGCATTCCATTTACCCAAGACTAGCTGTTTAGAGTGCCTTCAAGTGCTGATTCTATTGTTGTTAAGCACTATCGCCAAGTCATCCCTGAGGGTTGGGTCATTAACTGCTTTAAAAAGGAGACACATGTCCCCTCTTAATCTCCTATAATGGAGCGTATACATGCTGAGCAGTCTCAGCCTAACCTCATAGGACCTATCACCCATACCGGCTATAGCCTTGGTAGCGCTGCACTGTATCCCTCAAGCTTTATGATATTCTCATGGATGTAAGGTGACCATAGCTGCAAGCAATACTCTAGATGGGATCTAACCAAAGTGACATACAACAGAAGAATCACTTATTTTTTTCTACTTGAAATATGTCTGAGGATACAATATGAGATCTGATTTGCTTTTTTGTCCTGAGTTCTACAATGGGATCTAAATTTCAGGTCTGAGCTTATTGATATTCCTAAATCTTTATCTTGAATAGTTGCTGCTAGGTTGTTATTCCACAATTTGTACTTATAATGGTTATTGTGAATACCCAGGTGCATAACTTTGCACTTACTGTAATTGGTCCAGGTTAATATACTGCCAAGGGCTAGTTGAAGGGCAGCATTGTTTTTTTGAGTTGTTAACCACTGCGCCTATCAAACAGTTATCTGAAAATCTCAAGATCCATACATTAGGTATATCAATTGTAGGTGCAGAAATGTAAATATTAAAAAGGCAGGTACCCAAGATGGAGCCTTGAGGTACTCTACTAGTAACTTGGGCCCATTCCAAGAACTCTCCATTTATGATTACCCTCTGTTCCCTTCACTCAGGCCATCTGGCAATCCAGTTTAATATATTAGTCTTTAGTTTGTAGGCTCCCAAGGTATTAATAAGTTCTGAATGAGGAAGCTTATCAAAGGCTTTAGCAAAATCGAGGAACACAATGTCCATTGCATTTCATTGGCCCATTTCCCTGCTAACATTTTCATATAAGGTTAGGAGATTAGTTTAACAGGACCTAGATTTAGTGAACCCATGTTGCAGAGGATCTATTAGCCCGGATTGGTTAAGATATGTTAGTATATGGTCTTTAATAATACTTTCCAGAATTTTACCCATTAGGGAAGTCAGACTGATGGGTCTAACATTTTCAGGGTTGGATTTTGTTCCCTTTTTTATGATGGGTACCATAGTAACAACCTTCCATTCATGTGGGATTTCACCAGTGTCTAAGGAATGTTGAAATATATTAGTTAGTGGTAGATAAATTAATTCTGCTATCTCCTCTAGAACCCTGGGATGGATTTCATTGAGACCTGGTGATTTATTTGCATCCAATTGCTTTAGCCTATCGAGTACTTCTTTAGATTCGATGGTGATTTGGCCAGGTGATGAAATTGTGGCTAATTTTGGACAATTAGGCTGACCTTATTAAATACAGTGCAAAAGTATTTGATCTGTATATCAGCAGCTTCCTTGTTACTGGCTAACTGCCCTGAGTCATTTAAGAAGGGACCTGTAGTAGTAGTTCTGCCCTTTAATTTATTAATAGGAGAGAAGAAGGCTTTTTTTTTTTTTGCAAATGACTTTATTTTTGGTTTTCAGACACATAGTACAAAACCATACAAACAAAACAAACCCCGTAATCAAAACATGGAAGCCAACATTTGTATATAACATTGACAAAAGGAAAGGAAAGAAAAAACACCAATCCTCAACCCACCCCCAACATGGCAGCAAATGCTTAAGACTTACAAACAGTTTACTTTCCTTATAGGGTTTAAGATAGTAAATTTTAGGTTAACCTAGCAAAAAAAGTAAAAAACCTTAGTTCAGTCTTAGAATTACATCTTGAAGAAGGGGGAGACAAGGAAGAAAATACCATCAAAAGAATAAACAAAGAAAAGGGGGGGGTTAAGAAAGTGGACAGAATCTCCATCAAAAGAGAAACGTGGAGAGATACCCTTTCTAATGACTCCATTTCAGAATCCTTGCCTACCCCAAGGGGAAGGAAAGGACAAGGAAGAGCGACCAGGGACATTGATAACCTAGATCCCCGGGGGCTCTGTGTTAGAAGCGTTCAAGGCTCTCTCTTCCCCCCTAGTAACCATACTTGTCTTTTAGGTGTATAAAAAATCCACCCCAGCACTTCTGAAATTTTTCGGCAGAATTAAAGAGATTGGTGACAGACCTTTCAGCATTTAGAGCATTTAAAAGTTCATCCCACCATTCTCTATACAAGGGTTCCCAACTGCCTTACCAGTGCCGGAGGATCACCAGCTTGGTGACGAGAGCTACCATTGCCATCTGACGCTTTTGAGTCCAAGTTGGGATTTGAGCATACATCCCTAATAAGCATACATTTTCATAAAAAAAAAAATGAAATATTACAAAAAGGGACCACCCACTGCTTGACTGAGTCCCAAAATTTAGCAACTTTTGGACAAGCCCATAGTTTGTGATGTAAAGTGGCAAAGGAGTTTCCACAGTCCACACAGGCAGAAGAGGAAGACCTGTATATCCGGGATAATTTGGCAGGAGAAAAATAAAGGTTGTGTAGGATGTTAAATTGGATATTTCTAAGTCTATCTTGTTTAATACAAGCATATGAGTCTAACCAAATTCTTTCCCAAATTTCGGCCGGCCATCTCTTAGCAAAATTGGACTCCCAATAATGAGCTATGGGGGTGTATTTGTGCATTATTTCTGACAAAATTAACTTATAAGTCTTAGAAATTGCTTTTCGGCTGTCTGCTAATTCTTTCATTTTTTTTACTATAATCCCAGCTCCATCTGTCCAAGGACCTTTCCTAAGAAAAGGCATACACTTTGTCGAATCTGGTACAGTCGTAATAGGTTGTTGTGGCTCACCTCGAATTTGGTGGCAAGCGCAGGTGTCGGGATAAATGAATTAGCCGAAACAAAGTCTGCCAGTCGAACTTTGGGGGAATAATTACCTATAAAGCGAATGATTGGGCAATTCCCTATTTGTAAGTTTGGATTCTTTAGCAAAGGTTGTGTCAAGTCTTTTAAGAAAGGTTTATGGAGCAGCGAATAGAGCTGGTGCGAGGCCTTCACGTCCCAGCCTAACGGAGTGTTTTTAATTTTTAGGGGGACTTTAGACCAGGGAAGAGAAGAAGGCTTTTTATCATTCTTTACCTGGTTTGCTAATTTAATTTCATGCTGTGATTTAGCTATTTTAATTTTAGATTTAACTCATTTTACAAGGTTTCTGTACTTAGTGCTAAGATGGGTTTTCCCATGTTTAATACACTTGAACATTTTGTTTTTCCTATTAATAAGCCTCTTGATCGAGGGGTTCATCCAAGCAGGTACTAATCTTTTGGTATCCTCATATTTTTTTGGAACTTGGGATATTAGCTTTAATCAAGTTTTTTAGTTTGCTGAGCAGTCAGCCCCATTTTAATTCAACCAAAAGATCGATGAACTTGTTGGACCAGTCCCAGTTAGATAAACTGGAGTTTATGCATTTGAAATTAGCTTTATGGAGATTAAGTATTTCGGTTACACCAGTGACCCTTTTCCTTAGGTTCCCTGAGAGTTGGAAATTAACAATGTTAATAGTCACTGTTACCTAGGGGTGCACTAGTGGTAATGTTGGTTATACAGTTCTCAGGATTAGTTAAGATGATGTCAAGAATTTTGTCATTTCTAGTAGCCTGGAGGACAGTTTGTTCTAACCCAAGCTGGTCAAAGGTATCCAAGCATAGGCTATCAGTTTTAGTAGTGGCTGTTGCCAGGGTCCAATTAATATTAGGTAAATTAAAGTCACCAAAAATCATTATGTTATTGGATGGATTGAGGTTCCCTATGTAATTCAATAATTTGTTATCATTATCTGGAGTCATTGAGGAGGGTCTGTATACTAGGCCTATGGTAAATGGGGGGCCACCCCGAGGGCACGGTATAATCCAAAGTTCTTCCACATTGCCAGTATCTTCTATAACCTCCTCACATTTGATAGTTTCATGGAGGTAGATGGCCACACCACCTCCTTTCCTGTATTCCCTTCTTTTTGAAAATACATTATACCCTTGTATGTTTTTTTTCCCAGGGTTCATTCTCGTCCCACCAGGTCTCAGTGACCAGTGCAATTTGGATGTCATTTAAGGCTAGCAAATGTTTAAATTTATTAAATTTTCTAGTCAGTCTTCTAGCATTAATAAATACCACCTTCCAGTCATTGTTAGTGAAGTCTGCCCTATTGTTGCTCGATTTACTGCAGTGCTTAATATCCTTGGTGGCCCTCTCCCCCCCGTCTTCCAGTTTAAATGGAATTTTAGGACTTCATTAAATTTTTCCCCCTAGATCCTAGTACCAAAATGGTTTGGATATAATCCATCCCCTTTGAAACAGGCCATGCTACTGAATGTTGCAGAATTGTCCATAAATCCAATGTTTTCTGAAAGACAGAATTGTCTTAGTCAGGCGTTCAGTTTGTAGATTAGTTTTTATATGACTGTCTCCCAGTAGTGGGTAAGACCCCAGATAATATAATTTCCCCATTTTCCTTTTTAATCTGTTTAACAATATTTATATAATCAGCCTGGATGTCTTCCATGATGCGTGAGGATAGTTCGTTGATACCCATGTATAAAAGAATAATAGGGTTGGTGGTATTTTCTAATAGTCCATGCAGGAGGTATATAATGTCACTGGTCTGCACCCTAGGGAGTGAACTCACTGTAACATGTGCATTCCGTCCCTCACACACCGTGGTGTCTACACCTCTTAGAATTGAATCTCCAATTACTACTATGTCCCTAGTTGAGTGGGGGGATTTGCTAATTGGAATGGACCTAGTTGGTTTAGGTGGTAATGGGTTAGGTATTTTGGGTACCTTAATATTTTCTTCGGTGGGAATTACTGTAATACCTTCCTCTTTCTAATGCAAGACATTCAAATCTATGAGACAAAACTATGGATAGTGTGTCATGTTTACAGACTTTGGGGTTTATGCATGTGGGAGGTGTATGAACCCTTATTTCTTGGTGTTGTTCAATAGGAGATAACATAGCTTCAGTTAAAACATTACTAGTACAGGCAGTGTGATTAATACTAACTTCATATACTGCTTTGTCTATGAAGTTTTCAAGGAGTGTGATTTCTTTCTGATTTTCCAGCCTCTCAAGTAACTGACATATTTCTTCTTGAAGTGTTCCAACCAGCAAACACTTACCACAAACAAACTCCTGACTAGACACATTATCAGTGTGCATATTACACTGGGAGCAAATTCACTTTTTGGTTTTACTTCACTTCCCTTAAGGTTGGGTCATTGTATACACAGCAAAGGTACAATATCTCAGGTTTTAGGGTATGTGAAATGCTTATCTACTATCCTGGACAGTTATGTTGTTAATGTCCACCCAGTTCCCCAGTGTCCCCAGTGGACACAGTAGATATGCACTCGCCCTGCTCAGCTTGCCCCGCTCATATCAGGGCTCTCTAAACAGAGCTGAATGCCCCGGAAGTGCTCATGTGGAGTCACGCTTGGTGCGAGTGACAAAATTATTTAAATAAAATCCAAAATGGCCAAAATTACAGCCTGAATATTAAGTTCTGACCACAGAACTCTAGTAGGAAATGCACTGGATGTTTTAGTTTGTGTTGTTTAAAAAGTTACATGCAGACTGAAAATCAGTCTATCTTCCTGGTTACGAAGGTAGAAACCAGGGCTCCCAGACGTAAACAAATGTTTAAAAATAAAACAGGCTTGTCAGTTTCAGTTACATAAAGTCACTCAATTTCTACACCTCAAGTTTACCCTGTGCTACCGCAGGCTGCACAGTATACAGGAGGGAAAGGAAGGAAGCAAGGAAAGTCATGCTGCTGACTCCACCATTTTTGAAACATTCTACCTGTACTATCTGCCTTAAGATATTAAACTAATTTCCTAATAATTTTAAACATGGAGCACCTTAGTGTCTAAATTGGAAAATTAGGTCTTTCTTCACAGATGTCCATCATTATGACAAGAATAACAGTTTAAAATTTCCCCTCCTGATAAAAGATGCATCTAGCCAGGTCTATGAAGATGACTGTGGGGCAGCAGGGTAAATCATATGAGGAGAGACTTAGGGTCCTAAATATTTACTTTCTGGAGGACAGAAGGGAGAGGTGAGACATGACTGAGACCTTCAAGTACTTGAAAGAGAGTAATAAGGTGAACTGGAAGGGTATCTTCAGGCTAAGATGCAGCAAAACCCCGAAGGGGCACAACCTAAAGTTGCAGGGTGGGTGTTTAAGAGGGAGGTTAGAAGACACTGCTTCACAGAAAGGGTGGTGAGCAAGTGGAATGCACTGCCAGAAGGGGTGATCTCATTGAGGGCAGTGGCCAGCTTCAAGAGAAGCTGGGATATATATATAGGGGGTAGATAAAGGTAATGGAAGGAGGCGAGGAAGGTAGTGGAAAGGTGTGGGAGGGTGAGCAGGGACACCAGCATGAGCTAACAACCCTGAGCAACAAGCAGACTAGATAGACCAAAACAGCCTAATTCTGTTGGCTTCTTCATATGTTTATATGTTCGTATGAGATTGCAGCCTTAAGTAAAAATGTTAATTCTTTCAGAAAACAGCCTACTATTCTGTGTGATAATCTATTATTTTAACTATATAATATGAATAAATAAGAGATTAGACCTTATAGCTGCTGTTTCATATATTTTTTTGATTGCAAATCAATACAAACCACAATCCTGTATGATCCTAGAAGGGGCACAAAAAATGTTTTTGTTTATTGCACTGTCATATTTATTCTGATTCTTTTTGGACTAGTTGAATTGCTAAAGTAAACATTATATACTCTCAGAGCTCACTTCCATTCTCATGTCTTTATGTTTATTTAATAAAGATTTTCTTTGTCAGCTCACCCGCCGGTGCAGCTATAAGTCATCTGCTTGTAGTACAAGCATCCCAGGTTTGATGATGGACTCAGGAGTTGTAGGAACAGCCGGGGGATTGAAAATCCCTGGGACTGCTCTCCTTCTATGGGGGAAGGGGGTAAGAGTGTCTGATGCTTTACAGACCCCTGGTAGAGGTCACCATCAGCTGTGGGTGATACTAAATGTGTTCCAGGCCATTCTCACTGCCTTTTTTAATGGAGGTACCCACCCTACTATGCCAAGTGAACAAATGATACCCCAGACATCACTGCATCACTAGGTGCGTCATGCCATTACACAGAATGTGATGACATCATGCACTACTGATGACATAATTGGCCACCCAATTGCTTGCAAAAGCCTGTAAAACCCCTCCCAGGCCAACACAGTCAGCCCTACACCAAAAAAAAAAACCAGGTTGGGGGGGCCCTGGAACCGGAACGATGAGAGGCTAATTTTATTAAGGTCATCAGCTTGGACCTAAAAAATGAATAGCAGCACCAGCTAGGAAACAGTACAGTAATACTGTGGTATATCATAAAATGCTGCAGTATGCTGCAGCAAACAATGCAGTTCAACGGCAATTAAAGCCCTTTCTACTGAAGTATTTATAAATGTTCTCATAAGCCTATCATGCTGATTACTATGGAAATTAAAAAAAAAGTAGCAAACTTGCAAACTAAACAAGATACCGATAAGCTGAGTGTATATATATATATATATATATATATATATATATGTATATATACACATTTTTTTACTTTTTTCAATTTTTTTTCTCCTTCCCTGGGGTCACAGCCTACACATGTGTGCACACGCATGGAGGTGCACACCCATGCTAGGATCCAGTGTCCCCTTCCACCCCACCCCAGACTTACATTGCTGCTCCTGTCACCTACGCACCCACCGGATCTCCACCCAATGGGCGTGGGACTACAGAGGAGTGGCATCCCCCCTGGAGGGGAGAGCCATGGTTCAGTTCTGCTCCAACCCACCCCCCGAACTGGCTCCCTAGTGACCCGAAGTCATTCCTGAACCTGGGTCGCTGATGTGGCACTAGGTAATGCGCCAGCTCCTTAGCCCTCAGTGCCACATAGCTGGCTCTAAACTGAGTATTTTAGAAGGTGCAGGAGTGGGAAGGGGGAATAGGGTGGGACCAATAATAATATTCAATCATGGCTTTTACCCAGTATATTGAACAAACCATGACTAGCCATGGCTTGCTATAACTCTGAATATAATTATATATACCATCTCCCTGCCTCCTGCCATGACAGAATGTTACTGCATGCAGATGATGCAGTAATTTTCACTTGCCACACAGACCCCACCTCCCTTCAGTCTCAACTACAGAAAAGTTTCACAGAAGTGGAAGACTGGTTTTGCTCACATAAACTCATCCTTAACCACAAAAAATCTAAAACAATGTTGTTCAATGGATCCCACAAGTACAAGGACCATGAGCTCATAATTAACAACCATGAAGGCGTAGCTCTTGAGCAAGTGGATATGTTTAAATATCTGGGCCTGACCCTTGACTGCTCCCTGTCGTATATCAAACACATTGACAATATCGCTAAAACTGTGAACTCCCGTATAGGACTACTATACAAGAATAAACATTGCCTAAAGGCTAAAGCCTTGAACCTCCCTATACAGAGCTCTGTTATCTCAACTATTGACTACGGGCTCATTATCTATGGATCCACTACTCATACAGCACTCCGGCGCATAGCTGTAGCCCTTAATAAGTCATGTAGACTCCTTTTTTCAGTTGCCCACCTTTCTCATATGTGTGACATTTACGAGCAGGCTAACTGATCCAGCTATCCGGTAGGCTAAAGTACCAGACCTGCATCCTAGCTAAGAAGACATCACTGGGCCTTATGCCCCCGGAGTCCAATCAATATTGACCCCACAGTGTGTCTGCCACCTATCTAGAAGATCGGACAGTCTAACCTTTACAATACCTCGCTGTCAGACCTCTCAAGCTCAGCATTCTTACCTTGTCAGAGCCTCCACCTGGTTCAACTTGCTACCTACAGAAATCTCCAACATTGCCACGATTGGTGCTTTTAAGTGTAAACTGCATCAACACCTCATGGCTAGTGCCTTCCGTGATTGCTTCTTATAACCAGGGGCATCATGCAGTCAGAAATTGTGGAGGGGCACAAAATCTCAACCTTTCTATGGAGGTCCGGGGGCATGCCCCCCCGGGAAAATATTGAAACACTGAAGTCAAATGGTGCATTTTGGTGACTTTTAGCAGTCCAGAAAGCTGTTCCCCAATAAGCTAAGTGCCATAATACTGATATAGGTTAGAAAAATTATCAATTGTTTTTTCCCTTTGTTCATTCTACTTGCAGTGTTACCTCATTATGCCCCTGGGCAGTCCTGTATAGCAAAATACCACCCACCCTGTCAGGTATTATTGCTAACGCATACAACTGGAGTCAGATTGACCGGTCTGTAATTTCTTGGGTCATCCTTGGGGCTGCTTTTGTGGAGGGACACCACATATGCCATTCTAAAGTCCTGCAGTAGCATGTCTGACTGCACTGAACTAGTGAACAGGCCTGCCAGTGTCCATGCAAGTTCCTCTCCATTTCCCTAAGAACCCTTGGATGTACTCTGTCTGGACCTGGTGATTTGTATACCTGCAATGCCCACAGCCCCTCCCTCATCTATCTTCTTCTATCACTACATCCATGGTCCCCTCACACCTGCTCCTCTTCTCTCTGGAACAGAAGTATTCATTTAGTATCTCTGCTTCTCCCCAATTCTCCTCCACCCACTTCTCTCTTTTCTTAAGCCTAACAATCACCTCCTTTTTGTCCCTTTTCTCACTTATATAGCAAAAAAGGCTTTCTCCCCCTTCTTAATTCCTTCAGCTCTCCATAGTTCCTTCTGAGCCTTAGCCTGCTGGACTTCCTTACTTGTCGCACTAGCCAACCTTAGGTAATTCTCCCAATCCACCTCCCTCAGTCTCCCTGTATTTCATATAGGCTAACCTCTTTTCCCTTACTACCTGGGCAACCCCAGAACTGAACCAGCAGGGTGGTTTGGCCCTCATGTTCTTCTCACTGAGCCTAACACACTCCTGTGACAACCATTATTCTTTCCTTAATGATGGACCACCTTTGGTCCACCCGCATATCTGCTCTGATGCCCACCAGGTGCCTCCTTAGCATACCACCCATTTTTCTGGAGTCTGCCCTCCTAAAGTCCAAGATTTTGGTCTTAGTCAGGATGCTTTCCCTGCTCAAATCCACCTGGAACCACACTGTACAATGGTCATTCCCAGCCAGGGGATATCTGACTATTAGGACCTGTACATGCTCCCCATCCATGAGCACCAGATAAAGGATTGCCTCTTCCCTGGTTGGCTATGTGACGCCCTGAGTCAGGAACCTAATCTGCAGCCCTTCCAGGATCACCTGACTCCTGCTACATGTTATGAATGGTATGCTGCAGTCTACCTTGGGCAGATTTAAGTCATCCACTATTACTACCTCTACTTTTCCTGCAGCCTCCAGTATTTGCGAGCTGAGTTCCCTGTCCCTCTCCTCCTCATCCTGGCTGGATGGTCTGTAAACCACCCCTATCCTCACCTTTCTCTGTCTGTTGGACTGTAACTGAACCCACAATGTCTCCACCTTCCCCTACTCTGACTCCACCCTCATGCAAGTTATTCCCTCCCTGATGGAAACTGCCACCCCTCCCAGCTTCCTGCCTGCCCTGTCACTCCTGTATAGCTTATATCCAGGGGTCACAAGGTCCCAGTCATGGTGTGGTGTGGCCCAAGTCTCGGTTACTGCCACTATGCCTACCATCCCATCTGCTAATAGCACCTGCAGGTCTTCCATCTTGTTTCCAAGACTCTACGCATTCAGAGACACCACTCCCCACCTAGAATCTGACCCCATCTCCCTTTCCACTCTTCCTTTTTTCACATTTCTCCCAACTGTGCGCCCCCATCTCTCCTTGTTAACTGTTCCTTACCCCTCCAGCCTTTGCTAACTTTTCCTCACCCCCTCCATCTCCTTCCTCCAGACCTCTTCCACCAGTGTGTGGGGGGTGGGTCTGTTGACCTCGTCCTTCTGGAGTCTTTGGGATTAGAGACCAGCTGCCCCCCCAGCAGTTTAAATTAGAAAATGGGCTTTTTATTTGGAAGCATCTGATTGGCTGGTACCCATTCCACAGGGGAACATTAACTTTCAATAGATGCCCACCAAATAAAAAGTCCCAAACCAAACCTGCCTTATGCCAAGCCAACTATCCTTGTGCCCAAGCTGTTTTCTCATTGGTTGCAGCACTGGGCACCTAATTTCCAACTGCCACCATTCTTTCACGTCACTTAGCGAGTGACTAAATGACCACCACCACCACAAATTCAAAACGGATATGCTATATATTTGTACCCTGCACATACTTGTAACGTTACTGATCAATTGAATAAAAAAAGTAAAAAAAAAATCCAAAGTGAAAACCAGCATTATTTCCCCTCTAGTAGGGAAGGGAACATTGTTTAAACAGGAGTAGCACACTAAGTCAAAGCTTGTCCCTAGATGTGACCTAGGAGCACAAGGAAGTTAAGTGTCTTGCTCAGGATCACACAGTATGAACCTAGGCGGCTGTGGGATTCAAACCCTGGTCTCCAATAACGAACAGCTGTGCCCCACCGTGACTCAGCGAGCAGCCCAATGCCCAACATAACTGCAAACACACACATAAAGAACAGTTCTGTTTTGTTTCAGTAATATCACAATTAATCCAGCTGCTCTGTACCTACACCGTGGCTTACAGCTCCACAGTAATGTTCAGTGTCCGAGCGATGGCGCCACTTGTCATTTCTCACTCTGTTAGCGAGGGACTTGTACTTGCGTCCCGCCTGCCCACAAACTCAGCCCACAACTCCACTGCAGTTCTCTTGCTTTAAAATATAATGCACCATCCACAAAATACTGCCTCGTTTCTTGAAACCATTAGTTCATAGAAAACACCGTGAAGATAAAAGCTGTGGTTCCCCGAAGAGGTATGCTAGTGTGGCTCACGCTATTCTCCCATTCGTTCACACGGTGCTCTGTGTCTATAAAGAAACCCCAAAATAAAACTGCTGAAACAAGAGACTACTCTTTTTTTAACCAATATAACTGTCCTGAGTTGCAGAGTACCACTCAATCTCAACACACAGAGCACTTTGAAACTTTTGCCACAGACTTGTGCTTCATCTGAAAATGATGAGGAAAAAAAAACTACCCGAATGAATAAAACACAGCAGGTTGCTTTCCCCCATTCCAACTCAGCGCTCATAAAATTAAGTGTGTGTATGGGGGGCAGACAAAGCAGCAAGCAGGCTTCAGCTGGAGAAGATGACAACAGGAAAGAAACTTCACAAAAAACATAGCAGTGCCCTTCAATGGTGACTGTTCCAATACAGGGACTACTTTACCACAAAAGTTAATTTTAAGTGTTTTTTTTATTAACGTTTTATGTATTTTTTTATGGTTTACAAAGAATTTCACCTATACGCATTTTCTAAAGCTGTTAATACCACCCTCAAGGGTGGGCGGTGTGGTGTACCAGACCTTCCAGGGGCTATAAGGCCCTCTGCCATTACACCCTGGCAGTCCAGTATTGCCCATCACCACCCACTCCGTGGGTATTATTGCTTGCTTAATGTAGTAGTTATCTATCCCCCAATTTGTCCTGAGTACCCTCAATTCCTCTGTACTGAGATGTAGCCTACCCTGTGAAAAGAGTTCATTGTTTGACCAGGTTTCCTCCAGTTCCCAATACAGATGAACCCCTTCTCCCTGCACCATTTCCTAAGCCAGCAATTAAACTCTCTATTCTTCTCTTCCTGGCTGTGCTGGTCCTTGTTGCTGGTATCACCTCTGAGAAGACCAGCAAACTTGTTTCCTCCCTGCAGATCTTCCCTAACAACCTGAACCTACTTTGCACTACCTCCACTTCCTTCCCAGCTAGGTCATTGGTTTGCACTGCTTCTTTCTCCCTTCAAGCTCCCCACACATCATCCAGCCCTGCCCTATCACCTACTTACGGTGACCCAGGGTAGATTCCTGTCCAATCCCACCCCTCTGACTACTCAACCCCCTTATTATGTCACCCTTGTCTCTGCCCCCACCCTCCCCCTGCTCTCATCTATTCTGTCCTTCCCCCTCCTTTGGTCACCACCACTTCTGACCCTCCATAACTCTACCTGCACGCTCTAAAGCTCAGCTACCACTATAAATTGCTTGTTCACCTTAGGTATGCTCTTAGTACTGTTGCAATATAGTTGACCTCTCCTACCTGACGTATTTTAACTGTACTTGCTTGAATCTGTATCTGTATGTACCATAATGTACTTGCCTGCTGTATATACCCATATCTGTTTTATAATGTCTACGTACCTTGTCTATTGCATTACGATGTGGAATCTTTGTAAACGAGCTTTTAGCTCAAAGGTGTTATCCGAGATTCCAATAAATAAATAAATTAAAGCTTAAACTAGATAAGGACCTTAAAATCTGGGAGATAGGGTATTCCATCTGAATTGTTGGGGAGGAGTACTCAATGGTCTTTCTTTCCTAAGTTTGTATGTTCATATGTAACCCCTAATTGACAGAAAGCCTGGGGTTTCTCTAAAGATGCCAAATGTAAAATGACCCAATTTGTGGTCTTCATAGAAGCACAACTGGAAACAGAGTAGGGAACTTTCTTCTACTTCAAAAGGCCTACAGACTGGTTTCCAGTGTTGCCACCTTCCAAGTGAGCAGAGGACACCACCGGGGTTCTTATGATTGTTTATTTATTATTGTATTTATTTAGGAAATCGGAATTACAACACTTTGAGTCATAGACTCGTTTCCAAAGGCTCCACGTCAGAATGAACATAGACATTCACACAGTGCATACATAGAATAAATGTGGATGAGCAATCATTGTTGGGCTTATCACCTCAGTGACAGTAGTAGTCATCATAGTGGCCACTTCATGATGGCCAGGGTGTACACAAAAAAGATTCAGTGGTACTTAAGGAGCTTCTGGGTCCCAACTAGTCCCAGCATGCACAAAAACCATGGGAATGCACAAGTCTGCTGGAAGCACATAACAGCATTCAGGAAAAGTGTCTAATTTTTGCTGCCAGAATAGTAACCCTGATTACTAGTGTATCACTCTCAGCTGGAGATCGGAGACCATTCACTGTATTCCCATTTCAGATGCCACCCTTCCCAGCTGTCTCGGCCCTTTTACCACTGTTTTGCACACAGGTCATTGTATGTCCGTGCCCCAGCTGGAATTGGTTTCAGAATGCACCAGGGTTTTGGCCCTCATGTTGATGGGTACAAAGCAGTGTGGGGTCCAAGGATGAGCTCTGTCAGCAAGGGAAGGATGAGGGAATGCCCATCAGTCAGACAAAAGGCATATGTAAGTTTTAGCCTCCTGAGTGAAAGACTGGTAGAGTGGGATGACTGGAAGGTAGGATGGGCTGGCAGGCAGTACAGCCTAGAGGATAGAGTAACAAGCTTTGAATGAGCTTGTGCATCCAGCAGACCTGGGTTTGATTCATGCCAGTCATTTAACTGCCCTGTGTTCCTAGGACATGCCTGGAAATGATCTATTAGAATCATCGTAAATGAGTCCCTGACTCAGATGGTTTATCTGTTTCTAGTGTTATGGTCTGTTTCTCATGAATAAAAATTAATTATTATTGTTGTTGTTATTATTATTATTGGGGCTATGAAACTTACCAAACAAAAGTTGGGGATCTCATGTGAAATAACAGCATATCTCCATTAAGTCATAAAAGCACACAGAGTAACATAATATGGATCCTTTGCTAATGTGAGAACATTTTGACCAGAATGAGTTTCAGAATAAAGTTTATTCAACTCCTGCTATTCAAAATGGCAAATATAGAAGAAAAAAACTAAGCTAATCGCTAAAAAGCAAGTCAAATTTGTAGATTAGTTTCTTCAGCTGATTTTTGCAGATTCAGTACTTTGTGGACTTAGCCACTGTAATGCATTTTTGAGGGAACAGCATATACTTGCAGCTCTTAACATTCTGAGTGATCAGACATGCTGTGCTTTTGTTTTCAAAAACCAACTGGCTTAACCCTTCCACAGGTTCACAGCAGTGCTCTAACCACTGGACCAAACTGCCTCCATTCCCCCATGGCACTGACCTTTTTTAAACTAGGAAGCAGGTTCAAGCAGCTGTTCTAGTGGTCTCAGAGGATGGGAACACTCACACCCGTGACCCGATTTGACCGAATGCACTCTCTTAGTGCCTGCCAACTGTCTGATAACTCGTCCGGACTCGAGCAGTCACTCTCAACTGAAGGAGCGGACATCAGACGACAACAAATGAAAACAATTTGCCGCATGCCCCGAAAGCTGTTTCTTCGTGTTCTCATAGAGACAGTTGATTGGTGGTAACTGCCAGCCAGCAGCCAATCAATTGTCTGTGGTGACTGCCCCTCTTTCTGTGTCTTTGCAGGCGCTCAACCCTGAATGCAGTCACCAGCCCATTGGGAGCAAATACATTTTTTTAAACCGCTGTTCTCAAACAGTCAGTCTTCGATTCGGACCCCCCCCCCCCACACACACACACAAAAGATGTCTAAAAACACAATTTTTTTTTTTTGGCATGTAGGACTATTGAAAAAATTAAAAACGAAACACATTCTTTTTCAAATAGCTCTCTTACAATATTGGGGGGCATAGCCCCCTTGGGTCTATGGGCATGACGCCACTGCTTATAACCCCCTTCAGGCATATTACCTTCAAGCATCCCTCCTCACTGCCTCAGCTCCTCCTCCTTTCCTACCCCCCATTACTGGGTATAGGATGAATCTGTCTCCTTTTCATCCCCCCCTTTCCTCCTCCTTTGCTGTTTCCCATCTACCACATACCCAATGCATTGCCCTCCCCATTTCTCCCCTCCTCCCTCTCTTTCTCTCCCCCATACCACCCCTCACCACCACCACTCTTCTTTCTCTTTTCCCACTAAACCACTCCGAACAAAGTGTCACTGAGCTGCCTATGACTTGTACTGTATAAGTAACTTGCAACACAATTCCTTGACAATGCCTTTGGCTGCTATTATTGTAACCTTGTCTTTTTTTTTTCTAAGTTCAATTGTAATGATCATGTTATGTTTTGTACCTTATTGTCCATATTGCCTTGACGTGGAACTTTTGTAAAAGAGCCCTCGGCTCAAAGGTGTCATCCGAAATACAAATAAATAAAAAAAAATAGCAAAAATAAATAAATGAATTTTAGTGACTACCACAGCAGCACTGATTAGTGTCATTATTCAAGGCACAATTATTTCCAAGGCAGCTGCTTGTAATACTCCTGTTTTCAGAAGTAATATTTCTCCTGACAGGAGACATGAGAGAAACATGGCAAAGAAGAGCTATTTGAAACTCACTGCTTCAGAAAAACATTGTGACAAATGTGGTCCTGAGAGCAGATAGTATGCATTTGATGCCGTATATCCCTTATAGTCAGTTTGTAAGATTAGAAAGAAAATAGTGGCTGGCCCTATGGCGTGGAGGACTGAAGCATCATGCCTTACCTTCTGCCACACTGGCAACCCATGTTCTCAGAGTGAATGGGTTGCCTGGGGCTGACCATGGAGGAGAAGTAGGATCAAGTCTCCCAAATACAGCTCTCCTCCTCCGGGAAGGGGGGGCCAGTGATTGGTGCTTGTCTGGCCCCTAGCAGAGGCTGGGGGATGGCACACTGATGCTCTACAAGGTGGGTGGAGGTGGGGCAGATGCTCAAGGGCCACACATATGGGAGCGTGTCTGACACCAAACTGCTATCCTTGCGCTATTTCCAAGAGAAAAAAAAAGGAAACATGTCTCCAGTGGTCAGATGATGGAGGGGCTGAGGTCCTACTCCCTGACCAGCAAGAAGCAACAGAATTGATCCCATCTGTGTAGCCTAGGGATTCCCCACTGACACCACCAGGGGGAAGCCCTGGGGGAAGTTGATCTGTGCTGACTGTGGACATCAGGGGGATGGGGCTGTGGCTCCATCTTGAATGTGGCCTGCCGGAGATGGGGGAAAAAAGTAATAACAAAAAAAGATTAAAATGAAAATGTAGTTCATCTGAACCATATGACTGACAGGCTAATGCACTGGAGATGAGATTTCTCAATGGGGTTATAGCAAAACATTCCTGATAAAGGCTAGAGATAAAACTTGATTTACTGAAAAAAAAAATGAAGAGCCACTAGAAAAATAAAATTCATGAACATGGTCCCATTACTTTTGTCAGTAAATTCAATCATTTGGCAGGTAAAATTGACAATATAACTTATTGTAACATAGAGAATAATGGATAGGTAAGCGTGTGTTACGGATTTTTTTCACACACCCGAGGTGTGTGATGACCCATATACCTCGAGAGCGAAGCTAGAGAGGTTTATGTGGTCATCACACACCGAGGGTGTATGAAAAAAATCTTTAACATTAAACTTACATATCCTTTACTTTTTATAATTGCTGGTGTGGAGGTTTAGACTATTTCTAGCAGCTTGAAGGAAAAAGATGTTTTTTAGCTGGAGTGCAGTTTTATTTTTGAAGAAATTGAACTGTACATGAATAAAACACAGTTGAAAATTCTGCAGTTAAAATACTTTTTGTGAAACAATGGAATGCAACAGTTTTAAAGTCTTTTCTTTGAGGAATGTAATATCAACTGGATTTTGGGTTATTATGAAGTGTCATATGAACCAAATTTCAGGTTAATAACCCAAAATCTGGTTGATATGCATTTTTAACAAAACAGTAATCTGGCTGATATTTATGGTCACCAGTAATTATTGCCCTGTCCTGCTTGATGACAATGATGTGACTTCAGCAGTGGGTGATACCCCACGCATTAATTTAAGTAGAGAAAACAGTCTTAGATAAAAGTTAGTCCATAGCCGATTTGAAACAAATTAGGCAGCTATCATTAATAACCGATGGTTACCATACAAACATAAAGGTTTCTTCAAATGCTACACTTGTAACATGTACACATATGCACAGCCTGGTAAAGAGTGTGTACACCCCCTTATGAAGATTTAAAGTTGGAGATGTGAATTTATTAACTGCAGTACTGACTTTGTCACATATGTTCTACAGTGTAACTGCAGTAAGATATATGTGCAGAGAATGGTGCCCAGCTTGAAAACTAGCTCACAAGACAAGACCATTGAGCAGTATTATTAATAGGAGACTTGACACCACACTTGGTAATCATTTGTTTGATTGCCGTAATTCAAATCCTAGAAACTTAAAGTCCATAGACATTGAGAGAGTGTGTCCTTTTGTGGGGATGAGTGAATAAACTACTGTGGAAAAAATCAACTTGGATTTATGAATTACAAAGCGCTACACCTCCTGGTTTAAATAAGCAACGGGATTTGAAATATTTTTTAAAAGATTTACTAGCCACACTCCTTGAGGAAGGCCTGTCAAGAGTCAAAGGACTTGGGCTTCCTACAGACATAAATACCTTTTTACCTGTAGCCATACCTTTACATTTAGCATTTACTACATTTGTCAGCTTTCTTGCTTGAATTGGATTATATTTCTGCTTAACGTGGTTCGTGATATTACTGCCATTAAAGAATTTTCAGCATTATGCTGTGCCTGGCTACTAGTTTCTTTTGTGAGTGCCCAGGACTTTTGGATCTTTGCTTCTGCATTTGAAAGCTAACTGCCCTAATTCCCTGATCACCAGCCCTACACCATGTATCATGCCCTTTGGAACCATAAATATAGAAACAAAGTGATTGCTTGCAAATAAGGACCATTCCCCCACCCCCAGTCTGCATTGCAGGATCCCTTCCTGGTAGACTAGTGGTCCCCCTCTCTGAACCCTGATGTCACCTAAAATTAAATTGAATAGTAATATCCCTCCCTGGTAGTCTAGCAGTCCTTCCCCCTCCCCAATCCATGATGTGCCTATACAGTAATAAATTTGCAGGATACCCTCCATCATAGTCTTGTGGCCCCTCCCCGCTGATCTTGATGTCACCAATATTTTATGAATAAATGAAACCCCTCTCCTGGTGATCTAGTGGCTCCCTCCCCAATCCCCTAAGATTAATAGGAAAAATAATATCCCCTTCCTGGTGGTTTAGTGGACCCCCAACCCCAACATGTACTGCCTACCACCCCGTACCCTGATCCCATAACACAGCTGGTGACCAGCACAACCCACTTCTCACCTCCATGGCTGGCCACTAGACTGAAGTGTCACTGAACGCTGACTGTATAGTGTACGCGCTCATGAATAATTCATGATTGCATACACTATGCAGTCAGCAGTCGGTGGCAGTTCAGTCCAGTGACCAGTCGAGAAGATGAAAGGTGGGCTGTGCCAGTCACCGACTGTGTTATAGGATGTTGGTGTGTGAGGTGGTGGGCACTACATGCTGGGGTGGGGGTCCACTAGACCGCCAGGAAGGGGTTATTATTTTTCATATTAATCTCGGGTGATATAGGGGTTACTGGGAGGGGAGGGGTCCACTAAACCACCAGGAGAGGGGTTTAATTTATTCATTAAATATGGGCCTCATCAGGGAGGGGGGCCACTAGACTACCAGGGAGGGGATCCTTTGATTTTATTACTATATGAGTGTATTGGAGATTGGGGAGGGGGGACCTTTAGGTTACCACGAAGTGGATCTTATTTGTCATATTAATCTTGGCCGATGTAGGGGATCAGGAAGGGGAGGGGACCACTAGGCCACCAGGAGAAGGGTTTCATTTATTCATGAAATATGGGCCTCATCAGGATTGGGTTGGGGGGCCACTAGACTACTAGTGTGGTGATCCTTTGATTTTATTACTGTATGGGCACATTGGTGATTGGGGTGGTGGGCTAGACTACCAGGGAGTTGATATTACTATTCAATTAAATTTTGGGCAACATCGGGGTTCAGGAAGGGAGGCATTAGAGCACCAGGAGAGGGTTTTATTTATTTGACCAGTGGCATCAGGGATGGGAAGGAAGTTCTGGACCACCAGGGATGGGGTTTTTATTCTGTGACCTGAGGACTGGGGATGCAGGGATGCTTGCCTTTGCTGCAGAAGCTTGTGCCACACCCCTTCTATGTGCCAGGTGTTTTTCACATGGGAGAGGTTGCCCGCAAGTGTGGGGATGTAGGTGCAGAGTCCCTGGCGTACGGGGCTTCTGCAAAAGCTGCTATTTGCTGCAGCATGCACCATTTAAAGCCCCCTTTGAGAATCAAGCCCTACGTACCTACAGTATAATCTTACATTATTTTGATATATTATCATATTTTCTCAACCAAAATTACAATAATACCTGCATATTTATGTACATTTCTATTATAAATATGTCTTGTCATTTTTTCTCTTTTTGTATATATTGATTTTTATTGATTTTTCTACATTTTAAACAACATGCATAGTAGGTCAAGTTATACAAACAAAAAAGAAAACGTTATATAAACAAAGAAAAATTCTGGCTGGGAAAACCCCAAGGGAGGTAGAACACTAAACTGTCAAAGATGTCATGCATATAGACACTTCAGATGTACAATAACATTCTTTAGTTAAAATTAGTTATCATAGAATCACAGAAGGCAGTTGACAGATAAGGACCTCGAGGTCCATCTAGTCTGCCTGGAACCCCTCCCCCCCAGGAAGATTTCCTCCATCCATTTGCAGTCTGCACTCTGCCCGCCAGCCCCACATGCATGTCCCAGGCCCTCTTGAATTTCTCCGCTGTATCCTCCCCCATCACTGACTCCAGCAGCCTATTCCATGGCTGTACCACCCTCTCAGTGAAGAACCTGTCCCTGATGTCCCCTTTGAACCTGCCCCCCCCCCTCCAGTTTAAGGGTATGTCTCCTTGTGGAATTGTTCTTACTCAGTTTGAATATGCTGTCAACCCTCACCCTTTTTATGCCCTTCAAGTATTTGAATGTCTCCACCATAGTTAGATAAAGTAAACTTGACAAATAGAAAATAACAAACCTTTTCACAGTTAATGTAATAGTCATCTCCAACAGGATAAAAATTACAGAAGTTTAAAGTATTGGGGCCCTAAGGACCATTAACTGCTTCAAAAGAGCACTGACTAACATTGCCTGCATTGGTAGTTTCAACACTAACTTTGTGAAAGCTGTAACAAAACAGATGTCAGTACAAAAGCAAATCCAATCTGTATGTGACATTAAAGGAACGCTGTCAACCCTCTTAGGTCTCAAACTATCCAGAGTTTAAAAAAACACATTTTATGATTGGTCACATTCTGTAGAGATTGTTTATGTAAATGGAAGTTTGATTTTGATTTCTTTTTTTCTTTTAAAAAGTGAAAAACAGACTGCCCACCATATTGGTGTCACCACACAAAAACATGTTTGTTTACGTTACCTTGATAAACTTCTACTGCATCTTTCCTGGACTTGGGAACACCCCAACACAGTCTAGCCACTCATAATGCAGTGGGAGGAGAGGGGCCTACTGAATCATTGGAGACTGCAGGCATCGTTTCTGGGTTTTCCTAATGTTCTGAAAATATGTAAGAAGAGTAGATCAAGGATTTGAAATAAAACAAAGTTGGATATAATTGCACCATTAGCATGCATTTAAGTTCCACTGAGAATGGAAACAGATAAGACAATTAGCAACATTAATGAATTTTAGAGAACAAAAACAATAACAAAATGTGCATTTTTACCTAGAAATAGCATGATGCAAGAAAGAGTGACAGTGTCTCTTAAAGCTGTATCATTGCATAGTTTTCTACTTGCATTACACATTTATACCCACTGTAAAACATTATTTACAAGCTTACAGAAACTTATTGTCCCAAAAAGGTTGTAAACTGCTTGAGTTTACCAGTCACTAAGCACGTGCCTTCCAGACTATAGCTCAAAACCCACCAAATGTTAACTTGGAGAAGCACTGAATACAGTGCCAAAACAAAATGCCCCTGTCTAGTTATGTTACCTTGTACTACAGATCATTAGGACACTGATAAGACTCATCATAAGACCTGTCCATCCTGCATGCATATCCATCCCCTATCTTATGAGAGGAATCTGCAGAGCTACCAAAAAAAACACTATCTCTGGACGTTTATTGTACACAATTAAGCTAGACGTGAGCCCTCATGAGCCTGTTTCATATTAGCGACCTATGGGCCCAAGATACCCTCAAACTTTTATCCTTGTCCCCTGTTATTATATTTGACATGAGATCAATAGACACTCCCATGTACCATTCCCTGACTGATGGAGGATCAGTTTGTCTCCATCACATAAGAATCTGCTGCTTAATTTCCATGGCTAAGTGGTACAGCAGAAGTGACCTGCCCCCCCCACCCAATCATAGGGAACTCCGAAGATCCAGACCCCTGGGGTATCTGGAGTATGTGCACCCATAATGTTTCTGGCTGTACCTATAATGTCCTTCCGAAAACCCTGTACCCTAGTACAGTACCAAAGAATGTACATCATATTCCTGGTGGCATGCTAACATCTCCAGAAGTGACTGGGGACATGTAAGCAAATTTTCACCAGATTGGCTGGAGTTCTATGTCAACACACTTAAATTAATTTCTTAATTAACTGTAATTCGGGGTCTGGAGTACTAGTATATGTCTGTGTCCAGCACAACGTCCCATAGTAGGTCAGTGACCTGGGATGAGAAGTCTTGGTTCCATTGGACCCATTGACTCTTCCATGTCAGAAGGTTACAGTCTTGTAAAAGTCTGTGAAAGCAGTGCCCCCCCCCCCGGTATCTTTTAAGATCACTTCTAAGTTCATGTGCATGTCTGAGATGGTCAAGGTACTGTATAATGCAGGTCCAGCTGACCTTTCAGGGCATGCCTAATCTGCAGGTAGTGCCAAGGGTCACGAGTCAGGAGACCATATTCCTCCCTCAATTGGGCAAAAGACTTTAGAATACTCTGTTGGTTATCCATCAAGTTCCCAAGGGTTAGAATCCCTCTATCCTGCCACTCTTCCAATGCAGCTGTTGGCAATCTACCCTAATACCTGGACTGTTCCACATGGGCCCCAGCCTACCTAAGTTGTAAGGTGCTCAGTCCTTTAGTTGCATTGTCACTCTCCAAGCTTTCCTGGAGAATTTAGCTGTAGGACCAAACCATGATCAAACAGGGGGAGGGTCCTGCAAAGCTAAACTGATGGGAGAGGGGCCATACAGAGCTTTTTATACATCTGCTCAAATAGGATGGTTAGTTAACGGTACCATCAGCCAGCTCAAGGCACACTTGGTACACCGTGTCACATGGTATGCCCACATCCAAGGGAGATTCCAACCCCCTTTCCAAGAAGGGGCACTCTGAAAAGCTTTTTACTAAATCTAGGTGTCTGACCTTCCCATAAGAAAGAGGTTATGAGCTTATCAATTCTCTTCCAAAGGGTAGAGGGGAAAGGGAGGGGGAGATTATTCAAGCAGTTGAGTAGCCTTGGGAATGCCATCCTTTTAAAGGCAGCAATCTTGCCTGGTATGGATAAGGACAGTTTTTTCCACCTATCCATATCTTTGAAAAGTTTGGACAGCAAGGGATTTAGGTTACTGACCCCCAGATCCTGCCACCACAGGGTAATGGTCATATCGAAGTACTTAATATCTTGCAAGGTCAATTTTAGGGTCTTCTGTCCTATTTGGGTAATGTTCTGAGAGCACCCCCAGATAGGAAGGATAGGATAGGAAGGTCTTGGCCCAGTTGACTTGAAGACCAGAGATATCTCTGAATTCTGTCAAGATACCTAATACTATTGGGAGTTACTTTGATGCTTGAGAGAGAGTAAGAAAGAGATCGACAGCATATAGTAGCATTTTGGAAACCATAAGTCCCAAATTTGTTTGCCAGATACGGGCTAACAAACATATAAAAATGCCAGCAGATACAGGCCATATGGTCTGTCGAGTCTGCTCGAGTGCACAGCTCCCAGTCTAATCAACTGCAACTGCCCCTCACCTCTTGCCCATCCATCTGATTTGTAGCCCCTTCTGACAACTTCCTCTTCCCCAGCTTCCCCCCCAGTTTAAAATTTACCTTTGATCCTGTCCCACCCCCTCTTAAAACTGCCCACAGATTTCAATGATATCACCTCCTCTGGCAATGCATTCCACCTTGCTACCATCCTTTCTTTGAAGTAGTGCCTTCTCATTTCCCTCCTGAATCTTTCACCCTCCAGTTTCAGACTGTGTCCCCTTGTCTCCCTCCACCCCTTTAATCTAAGCATGTCCTCAGTAGTACTAACCTTATTCATGTCCTTTAAGTATTTGAAGGTCACAATCATATCCCCTCTCTCCCTTCAGGGAATACATGTTGAGCTCCCCCAGTCTTTCCTCCCACCCAAGGATCATCTTTGTCATCCTGCACTAGACATCCTCCAATAGTTTGATGTCCTTCTTTAAATTAGGGCACTAGAACTGCACACAGTACTTCACATGAGGTCTCACCAGTGACCTGTACATTGGCAGAATGACTTCCTCTTTCCTAGAGGTGATTCCCCTGGCAATGCACCCCAGCATCTTATTAGCCTTGGCCGCCACCTTCCTATGCTGCACTGAGTGATTCATGCCCTCTGTTACTAATACCCCCAGATCCTTCTTCTCCACTGAAGTGGATAAGTGCACTCCTCCTAACCAGTAGCAATTCCCAGGGTTCCTGGTTCCCAAGTGCATGACTTTGCACTTCTTGCATTGAACTCCAGCTGCCATGTGTCTGACTAGTGCTCAAGTCTTGCCAAATCCTCTTGGAGTTCCTGCCCCCCTTCCACATTATCCACCCCCGCACTGATCTTTGTGTCATCTGCAAAAGGGCTGATCTTACTCCTGATCTCATCTGATATAGTGGCAATGAAGATGGCAAATAGCACCGGTCCTAGTACCTAGCCTTTTGGGACCCCACTCATTACAGCTTTGGGAGTCAAGAGTTCTCCCCCTACAACTACCCTCTGCTGTCTGTCCTGCAGCTAGCTTCTAACCCATTCAACCAGTTTCTTCCCTGCTCCCAAGTTTCTCAGCTTACTAGTCAACCTTCCATGTGGTACTGAGTCAAAGTCCTTGCTGAAGTCCAGATACAGGACATCCACCACATGGTCCATATCAAGTGCCCTTGTCACCCATTCAAAAAAGTCAGCCAGGTTTGTCTGGCAGGATTTGACCAACACAGACCCATGTTGCCTATCATCCTGAAGACCATTCTCCTCTAGAAAGATTACCAACTTCTCTTTAAGGATAGTTTCTGTTAACTTCACCTTGATGGAGATAAGGCTGACTGGTCTGTAGTTACCTGGTTCGTACTTGGGCCCACTCATATAGAGGGGCACTGCATGTGCCATTCTGCAGTCCTGGGGCATGCACCCAGTCCCCTGGGAGGTGTTGAGCAAGTCTGCCAGAGGTCCTGACAGGACATCCACCAACTCCTTCCGGACCCTTGGATGCACACCATCTAGCCCTGGCACCTTATCCACCCATAGAGAACTAAGGCCCTCCAACACCCTGCTCTCTGGCTTGCAAGGATTCCATTGCAATAAGGAAGAGGAGAGGGGAGAGGGAGTAGCCTTGCCTCATTCTCGAATGTAAAACAAAGTTAGAAGACAGCAGCCCATTACTAAGGACCTTAACTTCCTGGGAGGCGTAAAGAGTTCTAATCAAGAAATAAAGTCTGAAAGCCATCCCAGTGGCACTGAGAGTTGAGGCATTGGCTGCCACACATCGCGCCATGCCAGCAACCCGGGTTCAGGAGCAGGCTCGGGTTGTCAGGGGTCAGTGGGGTTGGGGATGGATTGAGCACCCTAGGGCTGCTCTCCTTCCCCGGGGAGGGGGGTTCACTTAGCCATAGTTCTGGCAGCCCCTAGCAGAGGCTGGGGGCACTGCAGAGCCTGGTCGCAACATTGCAGGGGATTGCAGCTTCGGCAGATGTTCTCCTTGTGCCTGTGGGAGCATGCTCAGGCAGAGCTGGACATCACTGCATGTCCAAAGCTCCGGAGTGAAAAAACAAGAAACCTCCTCTGCCGTTGGGTGAGGCTACGGTGAACGTTTGCAGGTCTGACCATATGCCCAATGCAGGCTGAGTCTCCAGTACTTCCTGGGGTCTGGGACCTCTCCGAGGGGCTAGGAGAGCCCAGACCTCCCTTAACTGATGCAGTGCTTGGGGATCGGTTCAGGCAGGTGGTTGAGTCAACGAATCTCAGACAGGATCCTGAGAAATGCCCCGAAGGTAGGGAGTATAAACAGAGTCTAAAAAAAAAAAGTTTGGGCTAATTCCCATTCTGTGCATCACCTCAAACAAATAGACATGGAATGAAAGGTCTTTTCCACATCTATAGCAATCAAGGCTAATGACACCGATCCTTGTTGGGCTTGGTCCAAAATGTTCACGAGAAGCTCTTATGTTGGCCGCCTTTTATCTGCCCTTCATGAATCCTGCCTGGGATTTATGAATGATAGTAGACAAGCTATGTTCCAACCTAGATGCCATCACTTTTGCCAAGATTTTAACATTGGCATTAACAAGGGATATGGACAGTAACTGGCACAGAGTGCCCTATCCTTGTGGGACTTCATAAGAACTGTAATCACTACCTACCACATAAGAGGGAAAAGTGCACCATTTTGATGTGCTCCTTGCAAGGGGGAAGACAAGCAGGGGATTAAGCTGTCAAAAAAGACTGCATTGGCAGGCCACCCAGGCCCAGAGCTTTACCTTTAGCCCATGAGTGGATGAAATGATGGGCATGATGACTTCCTGTGTCATGGTAGGTCTTTCCAGCTGAGTGACCAGCTCAAGAGAGATCTGAGGAAGGTTAACTGTTCTCAAAAACTGGTCCACTACCCCCATCTGGGGAACCACCTGAGAAGTGCAAAGGGCCTTATAGAACTCCAAGAAAGTTGAATTAACATGGGTAGGGTTAGAGGAGTGGGTCCCATCTGGCAAGTGAATATGAGGTATCAATGCCTCTCCTTGCTTCTTCTTCATCTGCTATGCCAGGAGTTTGCCTGCCTTCTCCCCTTGTACCAAGTAATGCCAATGCACAAAAAAGAGTGTTGTCTCTGCCTTTTCTGTGTGTATGTTATTAACCTTTTACTTAAGCAGAGTAAGGGTGTGAAGTCTGCCTCCAGTCTAGCAACCTGGGCAAATTATTTTTTCCTCAATGACCTGCAACTGTGACATTAGAAAGTCTATTTCTTGTCATTGTATGCTGTTTTCATGAGATGCATAACTAATGATGTGACACTGAATAAATGCCTTGAAGGCATCCCATACTACCTCCTCTGCTAGCTCTGGTGTAGCATTGACCTCAAAATACCATTGGATTTCCTTGGTGAGTCACTCCATGAAGTCTGGTTTCTGAAGTAGGAAACACAGAAATATAGAAACAAAGAATTTGACGGCAGAAAATGACTGCTTGGCCACCTAGCCTGCCCCTTTTCCCTACCTGTTTCATACACCGCAGATCCTAAATCATCTGCAGCTTACCCTCTCTTTCCTATAGCTAGATTTCCTTTATGTCTGTCCCATGTGTTTTTGAATTCTCCTACAGTTTTTGCCCCTACAGCCTCTGCAGGGAGGCTGTTCCATGGTTCCACCACCCTTTCCATGAAAAAAATACTTTCTCACGTTACCCTTAAGTCTACTCCATGCTCTCTTGTACCTTATTTACACTCTTGAGGTATTTGAACGTCTCTATCATATCCCTCTTCTCTCCTCTCCTCCACGAAGTATATATTGAGATCCTCCAGTCTCCCCTTATATGACTTTTGGTGCAGCCCATGCACCATTCTTGTCACTCTTTTCTGAACTGCTCCTACTCTGTCTATGTCCTTCCAGAGATGCAGCCTCTAGAACTGGACACAGTACTCTAGATGAGACCTCACCAATGTTCTGTACAGTGGCATCACTACCTCCTTCCTTCTGCTGGAGATACCTCTCCTTAAGCACCCCAGCATCCCACTGGCTCTCATCACAGCCTTCTCACGTTGTTTGGAAATCTTTAGATTATCAGATATGATTACTCCCAGGTCCCTTTAATGTTTGGTGGCTGTCAATGCCCCATCATATACTCATCACCAGCATTTCTGTGCCTCAAGTACATGATCTTGCACAATTCTCCCATTGTTCCGCCACACCCTTTTTCTCCTTCCCTGCCAGTGATTTTCTGAGACAGATATGATTACTGCCAGGTCCCTTTCCTGTTTTGTGGCCATCAGAACCCCCCATCATGTACTCCTATCCCACATTTCTGTGCCCCAAGTGGATGATCTTGCACTTCTTTGCATCGAATCTTAGCTGCCACACTCTTGACCACTCCTCAAGCTTCTGTAGGTCCCCTCTCATTTTCTCTACCCCTCCTCTAGAATCAACCCTGCTTCAGATCTTTGTGTCATCTGCAAAGAGACACACCTTCCCTTCCAGCCCCTCTGCAATGTTGCTTATGAAGATATTAAAGAGGACTGGTCCAAGCACTTATCCCTGCAGGACCCTGCTGGTAACCCCCCTCTTCAGATTGAACTCCATTTACCATCACCCTCTGTGTCCTATCTCTCAGCCAATTTTTGACCCAGTTTACCACCCTGGGACCAACTCCCAGGCTGTCCAGCTTGTTTACTAACCTTCATTGTAGGATGGTGTTGAAGACCTTGCTGAAATCCAGATAGGCCACATCCACTGCCCCTTCCTGATCCACCTCCCTAGTCAGCAAGTCAAAGAAATCTATCAGATTTGTTTGATAAGATCTTCCTGCTGTGACTCCATGCTGCCTCGGATCTTGTGCTCCATTGGATTTGAGATGTAGCCCCTCTCCAGTGCTGTCCTGAAGAGGGCCACTGCCCCTACCTTGCTGGCCAGAACAAGGATAAGGGGCCCTGAGTTCCCATAGTAGACCTACAGAGGTCCTTACCCAAAAAGATAAAATAAAATTATGGTGCCTCCACCCAGAGTACATATTCAGTGGGTCTGATTACTTGTAGTACAATCACCTGGGATGTCATACCAACCCACCTTCCCTATAGTTACCCCAACATGGACTTACCAAGATTTGAACCTCCCCACATTTCATTGCATCATTTACCTTTTCCATTTCAGTAAATAACCTGATCACTAAAATGAGGCTCTGGATCCATTTTCTGCTGCAAAACAATAACTCCATGGTTTATTTACAGGGGGAAAGGGTTTAGGATGTGGTAAATAGAATAGAGTTCAAGCATGTTAAAGATTTGCATTTCCCCAAATTCACATTTGCCTTTGATTCAAACCCAGATCTCAATCAATGCAGCCATCCGATCTATCTAACTAGCTAACTGCTGGAGGTGTGCTCAATCCCAGACCCACAGGTCCCAGTCCATTCAACCCCAAAGTCCAGTACCTGGATACCCAGATTCTAGTTGCAGGCCTGAGGTGCAGTTGGTAGCCGGTGTTGGCACTCTTACTTGAATTAAGTAACTTTTTACATACTTCTCTCAACCCTTAACTCTTTTTCCAGCACCGGTATGCGTGCTTATACTATTTACAGTCCCCCGGTGCAGGGCAATTCCTGGGATTTACTCACGGTTCTGCAGAATCAGTCCTTAGACAGCACAGTTCACTGAATTCCTGGGGATTGATTGATCACAGACTGAACCGGGCACACTGCTTGAACAGGGTGCACAGAGGCTGAAGTTTGCTCTCTCTTTCTCTTGCTAGCAGATCTTGCAGCTTGTCCCCTTCAGCCCATTACGGCCCCGTCGTAGGGTATGTGTGCAAGGCCTGCAAACTTCAAAGGATCCAGACCCAGGAGTGGCCTCATGGCCCGGCTCCTTCCAATCAGAGCACCCTAGCACTTAGGCACAAGACTCATGGTCCGCTGCAGTGGCAGACCCCACTTGATGGGGGTTAACAAGTTCCCCACCTAGCCCTGGGTGTCAGCAGAAACATTCAGCACATTCTCTTCCTCTTTTCTTTCTTTCTCTTTCCTGCTACGGTGTGTTGCCACAGCAATTTGTTCCTCTCTTTTCCATGCTGTATCTCAGGAGCAAACAACAGGCACACTACCCAGAAAGGCACCTGTCCATTCTTCTGCTTTCACAGTGTCTCAACTTCAATACAGCCATATTCTCACTCTAGCTCACACATCACTTGCACTCTCAACCCTCCTTTTTTCTCACATGCAAATACATAGTAATTCTCCAACTGAAGAGGCTCACTCTTCCTTTTTCTTCTGCACATTTACATTTTTTTGTTTCTCATCATTCCTCAGCATTCCTGTCTTTTTTCAGGCTTAGATGCAACCTTTGTCCTTTTACCCAGCTCAGGACACAGCCATCTTTCTTTTTCCTTGTTCAGAATGCAACCTTTGTCTTTTTGCAGGATCAAGACACAACCTTTGCCCTTTTTCCTGGTTCAGGACACAACCTCTTTCTTGAATTCTGCAGCTTTCCCTTTTCCATTTGAGCTGCACTTCTCTCACTGCTGTGGTGTAACTTCAGAATGACACAGAAAATTCAGTAACCTGCAGCTTTCCCATATTTCTCTTCCAAGCTGCTCCTTCATTGCTTCTGCTTCCATTTCCTGATGGGGCTGGCAATCCCTGCCCTGGGGGACAAATTGTTGGCAGCCCCCAGGCAGGCCCATCTCGCAGCCCCATTCTCTCCTAGGGCAGGCGCCCCCTTCCCTCTGGAGGTGCTCCCACCGAAATGACTAAAACTCCAAATGTCCTTGCTTTTTTTGGGGTACCATTTCCTCACTCCCCATTGGCTGGAGCCACTGTCCTCAGTCAAAAATTAATATGTATGAAGCTCCCTTGATACCTCATTGGTGCAGAAAAAGGCACCTAGACATTCCCAGGGATTTTCCCCCAAAAGTCCTTTCAATCAGTCCCAGAGTCCCTGGCAAGAATTCTGGCTCGGTGGTTTGCTGGCTGGTGTCACGTAGCTGCCCAATATGGTGGCCGAAGTAAACAGTGTCCACAGTTTATCAGTGTTGCCAGATTTAAAAAGTTCCTGCAGCCAAACTATTTGCTCTTAAATAAATATTTCCCCACCCTGTGCCCTGCAAAGCGACTGCACATCTTAACATATTAGTCAAACCCTTTTCCAGTCGCTGCTGCTGTTTCCTAATGTCCCCAGGCAGCAGACATACATAGCCCCACTTTATTCCCTGGCTGCAGTCTGTGGAGACACTTTATTTATTTATTTTCTCCATGGACTGGTAGTCTTCCTTTTTTGTTTACACCTGCACTTTATTTATTTAATGTGTTTCCTTTTCCCTTGCCTGTCACTAGCGCTAAACCATTTTCTCCAGTGCTAGACAGGCCTCTGTTATTTCAAAGGGATGCCACCTCATGAATATTAATGAGGAGGCTCCCAAATGCTACAGCATGCTTGGTGCTTTTTAGAAGTCTCCCTGCATCTTTCCTGCTGCCTCTCCCCCTTCACTCACATCTCCGGTTCCTCTCTTGTTGCCCAACAGGACTGTGACCACTGGAGAGGACACCCAACGGGGCCAAAAATGGCAGCATTAAAATGTGCTTCTGCTCATGCACGGAGCTTGCCAGCACCACGGTGCCCTTTCCAAAGCTGGTGGCTTCATGAACTTGCTCCTCTGGCCCCAAAACCATGCAGGGGCCAGCAGAGAGAGAAAAGGACACAGGGGCAGGACAAGAAACACAAGACCCAGGAGAAAGAAACATTTGTCAATGTTGAATATTGGCTTGCTGGCATTGGTATTGGTAGTGCAGGAGTTAGAGAGATACATAATAGGAATGGCAGTGAAGTATTGAACTGACACCAACCACACCCCCACCCTGACAGGCACTGGGGGTATGCCCTTGAGATATTGGCCATAACACTCACGCCATTTCAGCTCACCCTACCCGGCAGACACTGACAGGTGTTGCAGTGCCTTGGGGTCTTCGGGCCTTATACTCACCCCATTCCATAAGGAAATACGATGAGATCGGTGTGATATAGGAGAATGGTGTGAACATTGGGGACAAAGACCCTAATGCATGCCTTGATGCCTATCACTGGCTGCAGGGTGGGGATGGAATGGCATGAGCATTATGGCTGATGATCCCAAATCCCCCCCAACGCCTGTCAGTCTCTACAGAATAGGGTTTTATGGTTGGAATTCCTAATGCCCTGGATGTTTGTTGGTATTTTCACTCCAGATTTTCAAAATAGGATTTTTGTGACCCCACCTCATGAACAGTGACACCATTCATTTTTTACTTAATCCCAAAAGGTGGCTTTGCACAGCAACTGTGCCATTTGGAACCATAGGTGTGAAAACACATTTCTGGCAGAATGTGAAAAATGGCAGTTGTACTGTTCATGAGGTGGTGTGAAAAAATGGCAATGTTGAAAATTTAGAGTGAAAATATAAAAAATTGGTGAAGTTACAAATGTGAGTAGAAACTGCACAAAGCACGCCTGTAACACAATCATTTTTTTGGAATTTTTTCACCAGATATTCAACATGGGCATTTTTGAACCTCTCCTCATGAACAGTGGCACTGTGATTTTGTTAATCTGTCCTGAAAGTTGATTTCCCACAGCGACTGTGCCATTCTGAATGACAGGTGTGAAAACAAATTTCAGGAATGTGGTGAAAAATGATAGCTATACCATTCATAAGGAGGTGTAAAAAAATGGCAATGTTGAAAATCTGGAGAGAGAATATTAAAAACTGCAGAAGTTACAAGCATGTGTAGAAACTGCACAATGCATGCTCATAATGCAGTCATTTTTTTTGGAATTATTTCACCAAATTTGTAACATAAGCTTTTTGGGATCTCCCCTCATGAACAGTGGTACTGTCATTTCGTTAATCAGTCCTGAAAGGTGATTCCACGCAGGGACCACAAAATCTCCTTTTGGGACTGAGAAACTAAATGACAGTGACATGTTCATGAGATGGGGTCCCAAGAACTCCATGTTGAACATTTGGGGCCAAAATTCCCAAAAATGGCTGAGATTACAAGAAACCATCCATTGCCTCCTATTATAAAGCTTACCATCATTTCTTCAGTTTGTAGTTCGGCTTTAAAGAGTGCAGATGTGTCCAGCTTCAGAGAAGATCACAGCTCCTGACCTCTGGAGGGTATGTATGGATGAAGGGGGTGTGGGGAGGGGGGCGCACAGAGGGAGGGAGGAGATGGGAGAGGGGGATGAGGGAAACAGCGGTGGACCGTTTTTCTGTTTGCAGGGAAAAAAGAAAATAGACACACTGGGGTGGGCTCCCAGTGTGCCACAATTATGTGGGGAATGCCAATATGGGGTTTGGGCACCCTGATATCGACAAGGTGTATAGATGGGGGGGGGGTGCATCCAACACCGAGAGTGGGCATCCCTGTGTTGGAAAGGAAAGGGGAAATTGTTTAACCAGGAAAGACACACTAAGAGGAAAGAAACACTATAAGAGGGGATGCCAACATGGGGATTGGGTACCCGATGTCAGCTTTTTGAAAGTTTGTGGTGGGCAGCAGGAGCCACCATGTTAGGGTGTGCCACATAATGTGGGGGGGGCATTCCAACAAGTGGATTGGGCACCCCGATGTCCACTTTCTGGGGATTTTGTGGCGGACAGCAGGATTCACCATCTTTTTTGAAATGTTTCACCAGGAAAGGCACGTAATGGAGGCGTGTCATCTGCCTGCTGTAATGATGAGCCTGTCTCTGATTTCAGTGGCAGATTCATTTCAACTCTGTGGCTCTCTCTGAAACTGCTGTCATCAGCAGCATGCTCATTGGTTGGGGGCTGAGGAACACACCCACTAAAGCATCCTCTGCATTTGACACAACAAAGACACACCTCTGAAATGTGTTACTACCACAAGATGTTGCTTATGCATGCACACATGGCAACATAAAAAGAATAAGGGGTGGAAGCAAAACCCCCGGGGGAAATTAGCCTTTGTCAGAGCTCACAGCAGAGATCCCAATGGGGTGGTTATACTCCCCTTCCCCTTAAATGCTTGGCATCCATGCAAAGCCAGGGATTTACCCTCAAATCATCACAGTAACCCATCCACATTTACAGTAATGTCAAAACCTATGACATCCTACTGTATATATACGGTTACCTATTCTGTTCAACAACATTAAACCATTTCTGAATTTTATACAGTCATCATCTATTCCCATCATTTTACACCTCACCCCATCAACTCAGAGCTTTTGATGGTATTAACCCTCCACAGTGACCCTTGGCACTATTATTTCCCAAGTGGCACAATTTGTGGTACAATTTCCACCTTCTACCACCAGAGGGTGTCCCCCCTACATTTTCCTTTGGCCAGCGATGAAAGTCATCCCATGCTAGTTTTGGCACCAAAATAACATTTCCAATACCTTTCATAAGTGTTTTACCATTTCCCGCCACTTGCAAGGGTCCCAAATTTTAGTGAGCTGGGGGTCGTCCATGCTGGATGTGACTGGCACAGGAGATCCCAGCAGTGCCTCCATGCTATAGCCAATTTTCTGTGCCATTCTGGACAGGGCCACTGCCCCTACCTTGCTCGCCAGAACAAGGATAAGGGGCATGGGTTCTCATAACTGACCTACAGGGGCGTCCCTACCCAAAAAGATAAAATAAAATGATGGTGTCTCCACCCAGAGTACATATTCAGTGGGTCTGATTACTTGCAGTACAACCCTCTGGGATGTCATACCAACACACCTCCCCAACAGATACTCCAACATTGACTTATCAAGATTTGAACCTCTCCATATTCTGTTACATCATTTACATTTTCCATTTCAGCCAATAACCTGCTCACTAAAATTAGGCTCTGGATCCATCTTCGGCTGCAAAACAATAACTCCATGGTTTATTTACAGGGGGAGAGGGTTTAGAATGTGATAAGTAGAATAGAGCTCAAGCATGTTAAAGATTTGCACTTTCCCAAATTCACATTTCCCTTTGATTCAAACCCAGATCTCAATCAATGCAGCCATCTGATCTATCTACCTAGCTAACTGCTGCTGGTGTGCCCAAACCCAGCCCACAGGTCCCAGTCCATTCAACCTCAAAGTCCAGTACCTGGATACCCAGATTCTAGCTGCAGGCCTGAGGTACAGCTAGTAGCTGGCATTGGCGTGCTTACTTGAATTAAGTAACTTTTTATATTCCTCTCTCAACCCTTGACTCTATTTCCAGGCGTATGCATGCTTAAACTATTTACAGTCCCCTGATGCAGGGCAATTCCTACAGTTTACTAATGGTTCTGCAGAATCAGTATTTAGATGGCACAGATCACTGATTTCCTAGGGACTGACGGATTACAGGCAGAACCAGGCACAATGCTTGAATGGGATGCACAGAGGCTGCAGCTTGCTCTCTCTTTCTCTTGCTAGCAGATCTTGTAGCTTGTCTCCTTTGGCCCATTGTAGGCCTAGTTGCATGGTACGTGTGCAAGACCTGCCAACTTCAGAGGACCCAGACCCAGGAGTGGCCCCACAGCCCAGCTCCCTCTGATCAGAGCACCCTAGCACTTGGGTACAAGACCTGTGATCCCCTGCAGTGGCAGACCCCACTTGATCAGGGTTAGGGGTTTCCCCAGGTGACAGCAGAATCATTCAGCACACTTCTGCTTCTCTTTCTTTCTCTTTCCTGCTATGTTGTGTAGCCACAACAATCTGTTTCTCTCTTTTCCTTGCTGCATCTCAGGAGCAGACAACAGGCACCCGACCCAGAAAGGCAACCATCTATCCTTCTGCTTTCACATTCTCTCAGCTTCAATGCAGTCACATTCTCGCTCTGGCTCACACATATCACCTGCAGTCTCAAAGTCCATTTTTTCTCACTGTACAGGTACATAGCAATTCTCCAACTGAAGTGGCTCACTCTTCCTTTTTCTTCTCTCTGCACATTTACATTATGTGTGGTTCATAGCTCAGTGCTTATGTAACATATATATTGGAATGATGTTGATGGCTGTTAGATACAGAGGCCAGCATTAACAGGACAATGTTTATTAGGTAGTAGTATAGAATGTTTGTGCTTAGGTACTTGGATGCTTGAATTGAGTTGTCTGATAATAATTTATGGTTTTGGCCTTTCTCTGTATCCCACCTGTAGGAAGGAAGCTTGGTTTAGAATTATGAAAGCCCCAAAAAGGAGATATATATATATATATATATATATATATATATATATACAATTTTTCTTTATCTGAATGCTGAAGAGTCATGCATGACAACACCTAATAATGAAAGGAATAGACAATCACCTCCTCCAACTCTGGAGAGTGTGACCAGTAGCACTCAGGAGAGGAAAACCCCCCTTGGGGGAAACCTCTGAGGACCCATGGCTACTGACCTGCCAGTCCTTCTGGGCATACTAAAGGAGAGAGATCCTAATTAAACTAAATTAATCAGCTAAATCTGAATTCTAATTTGTAGAATTTAATCCAGATAAACTGAGCTTGAGAAGAACCGAATTGTAAGTGTCCAGTGAAGTAATTTCCTCCTAATAAAGTCTGAGTCCGAGAATCCATGTACAATTTGGAATGATGGAGAGTGGATATGAAGAACCTTCTTCCGGACTTCAGTTTATGGAGGGCATAATCCAGGAAATGTATGACAGTGGAGATGAAGTTGATGACTGACGAATTCAATACAGGAGACCAGACACAGATAGTTGCATCCAAACTTGACGTCAACGAGGCAGGATGAATAGAAGTAGTACGACTTCCTGATTTCTAATAGAGGGCCTGTATAGTAAGTGTAATGAGAAAGCTTGTAGCCAGGCTACCCACTGATGAATCCAGTTCTGATAAGAGAAGTATAGTCTTAGGAATTGATATGAAGGCAATGGCTGTAGAGTTGAACTGGAATAATGGCAAGCTGTAGAGGATAATTGGAGACACTGGTGCGAGGAATGAAGCAACCAAGTAGTAGAATATGGTGAGCCCAAAAGGAAGCAAGTCAGTTGGACTGCTAATCCAAAGTGAGAGGTAATAGGAGCAGGGATTGCACCCATGAAGGTGGATGAGAAGGAACAGCACATGGCAATCAGCCCCTGAAGAAAGCGCAGCTTAACTGACAGTTGGTGAGGTAGAAGAGAGAGGCAGCTGATTCCAGGATGGGAAGTGCAGTCAGACCCATGGAAGACTGCTGGTAGAATAGAGCATGGCAGTTAGTCCTTCTACGAGAAGCGCAGCTTGTCATTAGCTGGAGAGGTAAGGAGAGAGGCGACTAGCTCCAGGTAACAGGAAAAATGCAGCAAGACATACGGAGGTCAGCCATTAAGAATAGTGTGTGGTATACAGCCTCCAGGAGATGTGTCTTGAGTCAGTTTAGAGCAGAGTAGGACTGCAATTGTAAGGCAGACATAGAGAATGGAATGGTGCTGAGGATTGATGTATCCAGAAGATCAAGGATGGCAGGAATCACATTGAAGAAACCGTGGCATAGATATGGCAACTGGACGAGGAATAGCATTCAAAACTGTAGGTGTGCAATGATTGAGGCAGCAAAGACATGATGAAACCCAAATAGTCGAGCATAAGAGTCCTGGATGGAGATAACTGAAGAAGCGGAGTCAATTGGAGCAGTGTTGTCCCAGGGTCCAAAAAGCGGTAGAGCACAATCAGGATAAGGTCTTCATGAGAGACACAACTAAGAGTCCTGGAAAGGGAGAAGCAGCAGCAAGTCCACACAGCTGAAGCAGCAGGGCACAGCATCCAAGAATAAAGGAGGAACAAAGAAACGGCCAGATGCAAATCCAAAATAAAAGAGCTTCCAGCTGGCTGACACTGCAGCAGGTAAGTGTATAGCAGAAGTGGGAATCTCCAGGCCTTGAGCCAGATGAGGCACAAGTAGAGCAGAAGCAGGTAAACTTCCCAGCCTGAAGGGTGAAGGCAAGTCATAGAAGCAGGCGATTAGTAGACAAACCTCCCAGCCAGATGGGCAAAGGCAAGTCATAGAAGCAGGCAAGCAGAAGGTAAAGCTCCCAGCCCGATGGGCGAAAGCATGTCATAGAAGCAGGCGATTAAGATGTAGCAGAATATAGGAACAAAGGACCTCCGGGCCCGGGGGGGGCACAGGTCCGATGAAGCGATGACTAACCTCCGGCTTTTCTGAGCGGCGCAGGTTGCAGAGCAGTCGTACATAATGCAATGGAAACGTCGAACTGCAAGCAATGCAGAGGGTCATGTCCCGATATGGAGAGGTTGCAGTAAATACGTAAACAGAGGTAGATTGATGCCAGTTCAGGAGGAGCGCAGTAGAATGTAATGGCAGGTTAAACATGAGGACTCCAAAGGCCTGGGAAGGTGAAGCAGGTAATATGAGCAAGGAAGGTAGTTTAGTTTAGTTTAGTTTATTAGTCTAGGAATTAATACCTTTGAGCCAGGGCTCTTTTACAAAGGTTCCACATCACAAAGAACATTTAACAAAGCACGATACACATTACAGGTAAAACCAGACAGGAAAGTTACATCATAAATTTGCTATTAACAGTTTAAGGCAGTAATGTTTTTAAGTTTCATAGAAAACAAGCTATAACAGGTTCAAGCGAGTAGACATTTGAGGTTAAAAACTTCCAGGGAAAGGGTGATCATTAGGAGCCAAAAGGAGGCTAGAGAGGAGGAAAGTGGTGGCGGGAGAGTAAGTGAGAGGGACAGGAAAAAAGGGGGGAGTGAGTTTGGGTGGGAGACAGGAAGTAGTAGAGGTACCAGAGGGTTCATTAGTCAGGGAGGAAGAGGCCTCAGATGTGAGGATGGACATGAGGAGTAGTAGTCTTTATGTAGCGCAATCACAGTTGCTAGTGGTGGTGAGGTGGGCATAGAGCATGGATTTGAAAGCTTCAAGCGAGGTTGAGGATAGAGTAGGTGGACTAAGCGCATTGAACCATGTCGGGCCCTGTATGCGAAAGATCTTTGTCCCTGTGCAGTCCGGCATCTGGAACCAGGAAAGGTTGGCGTTCAGATCTGGTGGAGGGTCGTGAGCCAGGATATGGTCGGAGTAGGTTTTGAATATATAATGGAGTCAGTCCCAAGACAGATTTTTTTGCCATTGTGCAGGTGAGATAAATAAGACGATTTGATAGGTTCAACCAGCCTGATTCATAGTACAGATCACACGTGTGAGTCAGTCTTTGAGCCCCCGTGAAGAGCCGGCAGGCCTTATTTAGAGTGATTGAGATACGCCTTAGAGCAGTGGAGGTAGCTGAGCCATAAATAATAAGGCCATAGTCAATGATTGAGATTATGGAACTCTGTATAGCTATTCTCAATGCCGCTTGATTTAGAAATTGACGGTTACGGAATAGTATTCCAAGACGTTGGTTTTCGCAGTGTTGTCAATGTGGGTTGCAAAGGTGAGCCCTTGGTCAAAAGTTATGCCAAGGTATTTGAAAGTATTTACTTGGTCCAGTGTAATTCCCGAAGAGGTTTGTATGGTGAGTGGAGTATGCCTATTTTTGTTTTGGTGATTGGAGGAGAGCATGGCTTTTATTTTATTGTGGTTTAGCACAAGTTTACTATCCAGGAACCACCTTTCAACACTAGAGAAAGCAAGTTGCAGGCTTTTTTGTAGGGAGTTTGGATCCTTGTTGGAAGAGAGAATTACAGCATCATCAGCGTATAAGATTATTTTCTCCTGGCAGATATCTGGGAGGGATAAGGAACAGGCTAAGAGGAGCGGTCCAAGAATTGATCCCTGTGGTACACCTGAGAGAACTGGTTTGAAGTCGGAGAGTTCATTAGAGATTTTTACAGCCTGTGACCGATTGGACAGGTAACTTTTACCCAAGCACAAGGACCTTCGCCAGGCCTAGGCTAGAAAGTAGGGAGGTAAGTAGGCCATGATGGACTGTGTCAAAAGCTTTTGTAAGATCGATAAGGCTGCACCTGTTTGGCACCCTTGTCCAGGGCTGAGTGGACTTCTCCAGAGAAACATGAAGGCTGTTGTTGTACTATGTCCTTTCCTAAAGCCATGCTGTTGATTACAGAGTAGATTGTATTTGTCAGGTAATCAGAGAGTTGGTCTGCCACTATTCGTTCAAGTGCTTTGGAGGAGAGGAGTATTGATATTGGTCGATAGTTTCCTGTTGAGGTTTTGTCCCCCTTGTGCACTTGCGTAACCTGGCAGATTTCCACTTGTTGGGAAATTGACTTTGGCAAAGTGACAGATTAAGAATTTTTGCAGGGGTGATACTTCATCAGGGTGAGACAGGATTTTAGATCTAGCGTGTCACTACTTGTTCTGGATTTGGAGCAGGCCTTTCTTATGTACTTGTGTGCTTCATACACTTTGATTTTCTTGAAGTAAAATTGTGGTTTATCACGAGGGTGTTTTGTGATACTAGGCTAGGCACAGGTAAGTCCGAGAAGAAATCTGGGAGGACCCCACTAAGGTCTGTGAATGTCTTATTAGCGCATCTGCAATAGACTTTGGGTCAAGAGTGGTGATCCATCAACTTTCATAATGGTAGGTGACGATTTTGATTGTTTACCCATTATGTTTTGGATGTTGTCCCTAAAAGCTCTACCATCACCCAGGTGGATTCAAGGGCATTTTGAAATAAGCTCTTCATTGCCTAATTTGTGAGGTACATCTTTTACGTGCCTGCTTGTATTTTAGGGTATCATAAGGTGAGCCTGTGTCTCTGGCAACTGCCAGAGGTGGTCCCGAACCTTGAGCTTGGCAAGTAGTTTGGCAGTAATCCATGGATTTGATAGCGCTTTGATTTTACGTTTTTTTACTGGGCAGTATAAGTAGCATGCAGAGTTGAAAGATTTAATGAAGTATTCTAATGCGGTATTAATATCAGTTGATTCAAAGATTGGCGTCCAGTCCTGTTGTAGAGAGATGGGTTTCAACGATAAAGATTCCCATAAGGCAATACTCTGCTTGTTATAACTTGGGGGTGGCTTGAGAAATTTATTAGACCAGGTACAGGACACTGGGGAGTGGTCACTGAGGAGTCAGGGAGGACTTTAATGTTTATTATCCGGTCAGGGTGTTTGTGAGAACCCAGTCAATAAGGGTGCTTGTACCAGTTTTGTAATTTTCCGGGTGGGGAGTTACCATCTGAGTCAGGTTTGCTGCTAGGATGTCATCTTTGTAAGAGCCAGTGTCAGAGGCTAGCCAGTTTATGTTGAAATCCCCGAGGAGGAGGAGCTCATTTTCAGAGGGCTGCAGACTAACAAAATCAAGTACAGACTTAATACTGGCACTGTGGTCTTTTGGAGGGATATAGACTGCGGCCACTGTGAGAACTTTGTTTTGTGCAACAAGAAGCAGTTTGATAGGGAGGAGTTGCATCTGCGTGTTTGTGGGGGTGAAGCTGCCACGTTGACAGGAGAGTTTGTCCTTTATGTAGATAGCACAGCCCCCACCTTTCTTGCTTGCCCGGTCAAGTCTGAAAAGATTGTAGCCTTCAAGCGAGACCACATGATCCGGGGTGCTGGGAGATAGCCAGGTTTCCACAATGGCTAGTATATATATAGGTAAGAAAGGGAACCAGTACAATTTGTAATAGGAAGCATGCTGCGCAATGTAGATATAGTAGCAGGGAAGCAGGGCAAAGCATCCAAAGAATAGATGATAAATGTTGAAATACAAAATGTGAATCCATAGTGAGGAGCTCCTTGGTGGGCTGCTGTGGCAGCAGGTAGGCATATAGTAGGATAAGCGAATCTCCAGGCTCCGAGCTGGGCGAGGCGGTGTAGAGGAAAAGTAGGTATCGAAATGGAGGTAGCATCCTGAGCCAGATAAGTGCAAAGTAGTATTGTAACTGGAAAGCAGACATAAGAAAGTAAAATGATGCTGTAGACTGATGGATCCTGTAGATCGAGGATAGTAGGGATCACAGCGAATATCTTGTCAGAAGAGTAGGCAAACTGTCGAGGCAAAGAACATCCGGAATCTGGAGTCTATGAATGAAGCAAAGGTGTGATCATGGAAGCATTGCAGGCAGGCATGGTCGAGAAACTGAATGGAACATCCAGAAGCACATTTAAAGAGAAGGCCTGAGGAACCATACACGCCCTGCAGAAGCCCTATAGGGAAGAATTGATGGAGGCTATGGCAGGAAGGAGCGGCATAGGAGCTAAGGAGCCATGGGCATTGGAATAGCCAGGAAAGGAAGAAGCACACTTCCCGAATCCCATCAGTGAGCCAGAACATAGCCTGCAATTCATATGAATGGCCAGAAGGTGGAGCAAAGCCCAATTATGTGAGAGGCATGCATACCCCACAACCATTCCAGAATGTCAGGGACATCTCTGACTGAGCCACAAAGTGCACTTTGACCCTCCTAATTTGTGTGTGTCCAAGCTCACGGAATGGTTAAGAAGGCAAGCAGGAAGGCATCTGAGGTCAATATGCAAAACGCAGCATGAAGCATTAAAAATGTCACGGTAGCTTGGCCAGCTGTAAGCAGATGAAATACACCTAGAGCAAGCAGAAACGATGCCAAATTCGCACTCCCCACACAATTGCCAGAATAGAAGGGAGCTGAGGTACCGTGAGCCCATGTCAGGTTAGCAGCAGAGGAGATCCAATAAGCATGGAGGGGCAGTGCAGCAAATGCAGAGGAATGAGCCAGTAGTACAAAAGTAATGGCAGATCACAAGCAGCAGGGCAGCGTACAAACACCCAAACACCTAAAGGTACACAATTTGGTGAGGCTGAAGCACTAAATGGTCTGAACTGATAGCTGTGTCTCTCAGAAGTCAGCAAGTAGTGCATTTGTAAAGCAATGGAATTTCATGCAGGAATGGAGCAGGGCAGAAACTATGGAGCGTATGAAGAAGTAGAATGAAGGCAAGTCAGGATAAGTAATTGAGCAGCAGACAGTTGAACTTGCAGTGGGGCTGCAAACGCTGAAAGGCAGTGGAGGAACCAACCCAGAGTAGTCTTATGGCATGAGGAAGGTCCACAATGGAAGGACCCACCAAAGGGAAATTCAAATGGCAAGCCTTAAAAGCAAAGGAAGGTGGCGAACTAGGAGAGCTGGCGGAATGGGCGGTTGCAAGGGAAGAAACAGCATGCTAACAACAGCAAGAGGAAGCAGGAGTGAAAGCGATGCTTAGGCTAAGGAGGAGGACAGGGGGAGAGTATACATGGCGGCAGAACCCTCAAGAAACATAAAGAAACAACTAGAAGACAGGCAGGAGGAAAGGGAGATGGAGACAAGACAAAGCACAGAAGAAAATGAGCAGGAGACCGCAGGAATGTAGGCAGATCATAGGCGGAGCAGACGAGGACAGAAAAAGGGGGGGTTCAGGAGTAAAGGCATGACGGCATAACTCCCAAAGAAATGGAAGAAACAAACAATGAGGCAGTAGGCAGGAGGGAAAGGAGATAAGATGGAGCAACAGAGGGAATGTGCAGGACGGGGGTAGAGGAAACAAACAGAAACAGCAACCACGCCCCAGAGCACACCAATGAGGCGACTCACTCTAATCATAGCGGGAGCCAGCTGCTTCCTTTAAATAGGCTGTGTGGGAGGAGCTCTTCAACCACATAATACCGGGCTACTCCCTGCAATTCTCATGTTCCTCATCATTCCTCAGCATTCCCATAGTTTTCTAGGCTTAGACGAAACCTTTCTTCTTTTACCTGGTTCAGGACACAACTGCCATTCTTCTTCCAGGCTCAAATGCAATCTTTGTCTTTTTGAAGGATCAAGATGCAACCTTTGCCCTTTTTCTAGGTTCAGGACACAACCTCTTTCTTGCAATCTAGAGCTTTCCCTTTTCCATTTGAGCTGCACTTCTCTCACCGCTGTGGTGCAACTTCAGAACAATGCAGAAAATTCAGCAACCTGTGGCTTTTCCTTTTTTCTCTTCCAAGCTGCCCCTTCATTGCTTCTGCTTCATTTTTCCTGATGTGTCAGACACTCCCTGCCCTAGGGGACAAATTGCTAGCAGCCCCAGGTAGGCCCATCTCACAACCCCATTCTCTCCCGGGGCAGAATCCCCCTTCCCTCTGGAGGAGATCCCACCAAACTGACTTAAATTCCAACTGTCCTTGCTTTATTGGGAGCCATTTCCTCACTCCCTATTGGCTGGAGCCACTGTCCTTAGGCAAAAATTAACATGTATGAGGCTCCATCGATGCCTCATTGGTGCAGAAAAAGGCGCCTAAACATTCACCAATATTGTCCCCTAAAGTCCTTTCAATCAGTCCCAGAGCCCTTGGCAAGAACCTGTGGTTGGCTGGCTTGTGTCACATGTCTGCCCAACATGATGGCCGAAGTAAACAGTGTCCACAGTTTATCAGCGTTGCCAGATTTCAATAGTTCCTGCAGCCAAACTATTTGCAATTAAATATTTCTCAACGCAATTAGAGTCATCTCTACTCCCTTCAAAGCAACTGTACATCTTAGCATATTAGTCAAACCCTTTTCCATTCACTGCTGCCTTTTCCTAATGTTTCCAGGCAGCACACACATAGCCCCACTTTATTCCTTGGCTGCAGTCCGTGGACACACTTTTTTTAATTTCTTTTCCCCATGGACTGGCAGCCTTCCCTTTTTCCTCTCACACCTGTACTTTATTTATTTAATGTGTTTCCTTGTCCCCTGCCTGTCACTAGCACTAAACCCTTTTTTCCCAGCACTAGACAGACCTCAAAGGGATGCCTCCTCATGAATATTAATGAGGTGGCTCCCAAATGCTACACCACGACTGGCACTTTTTAAAACTCTCTCTGCATCTTTCCTGCTGCCTTTCCCCCTTTGCTCAGGTCTCTGGTCCCTCTCTTATTGCCCAATGGGACCGGAACCACTGGAAAGGACAGCCAATGGTGCCAAAAACGGCTGCACGATAATGCGCTTCAGCACATGCGCAGAGCTCACCAGCACCACAGTGCCCTTTCCAAAGCCAGCAGCTCCATGAACTTGCTCCTCTGGCCCTGCCCTCCCCAAAAACCATGTGGGCACCAGCAAGAGAGACCAGAAGACACAGGGGAAAGCCAGGAAACACAGGACCCAGGAGAAAAATGAATGAGGGATGGAAGCAAAACCCTGGGGAAAACAAGCCTTTTTTGAGGACTCACAGGTAAGCCCCCGACAGGGGGATTACAGAGATATATCACAAACCTTTCTGTTAGTGGTGATTCCATTAGTTTCCCCACCACTGAGATCAGGCTGACTGGCCTGTGATTTCCAGCCTCCTCCCTGCTCCCACTTTTGTGGAGAGGGACTACATTAGCCCTCCTCTAGTCCTTTGGTACCACACCTGTTTCCAGCGAACTGTTGAACAGGGCTGTCAGTGGTGCTACCAGCACATCCCTGAGTTTTCTTAATACTCTGGGATGTATCCCGTCTTACCCCATTGCCTTGTCGACTTTCAGATTTGTGACTTCCTTTATTTATTTATTTGCTTTTGGTAACTGGGTAAGTGCACTAGGCATAGGGATGCCTATTTTCAGGCACGACCTGGGAGAATACAGTTTTAGGAATACAAAGTCATATGTGTCGCAGCACATGAAACAGTACAATACATAGTCAAGTAAAAAAAAAACTCACAGAAATGGGGAGATACATTCAGTAACAAGCGAGGAAGTTTAAAAGGTATGATAAAGTTGACAGAAACAGTATGACAGGTAACACAATAAATAACGTAAGTATAACAATAGAGGCATACATATAGGACATTATGTAAAGTTTACACAGAGGTGGTTAACAAGGGTGGGGAGAAAGGGAGTGTGACAGGAGGGGGGAGCGGGAGGAGAGAGAGAGAGAGCAGAGGAAGAGGGAGAGGAAGAGGAGTGGGAGAGATGAAGAGAGAAGATTAGCGGGACAAGGAAGAGAGGATAGAGAGTGGGAGGGAGATGACCTGGATGAGGGTGTAAGAGAGGTGGAGAAGAGAAACAACTAGAGAAGAAGACTAAAGCAATGCAGGGAAGGAAGGGTGTAGGAAGGAGAGTGAAGCTAAGGCGGGTTAAAGCAGATGCTGGAGCTTATAGAGTGAAGGTGCTTTTTTGTGAAGTTTCTTAAAGTTATCATGGGTAGTTGTTTGTCGAATAGCTTGGGGTATGGAATTCCAGTATTTATGGGCCAAGTGAAAAAAGGCGTGAGAACCCAAGTTAGTTCTGAGTCTGGGAAGGTGAAAAAGGGCTTGGTCAGTCGATCGCAGTCCATAGGAGAGAGGCTGTGTGACCAATAGGGATGAGAGGGATGGGGGAGGCCCGATCTGACAATGGAGTCAATTAATGAACCAAAAGCCTGTAGTCTGTGAGCAGAGGTGCACAGACAATTTAGGTCACTGTAGAGCTGGCAATGATGTCTGAAACGGGGAGATGCAGAGGCATAGCGGCAGATGCTGTTGTAGGTGGTATCCCACTTACGGAGGGATGATTTAGAGGCAGAGTGGTAAGTGACTGAACCATAAGAAAGGGCTGGAAGAAGAAAGCCTTGGGCCACAGCGAGTCTGGCAGATGGGGTCAGGGCATATCTAGTTCGGTAGGCACTACCAATTTTGGCATTAACTTATTTACAGGTGGTAGTAATGGGTAGATCAAAGTCTAGGGATTGATCGAGAGTGACACCCAGATATTTAAAGGAGTTTGTGCTGTTCAGCGAGGAGCCATCTGCACAGGGGATAGTTAAGGCAGTATGATTCACTTTGAATCTGGCAGATGAACCAAAGAGCATGGAGTAGGTTTTACTAGAGCTGAGAATAAGTCTGTTTTCAGTGAGCCATGATTGAATATTAGCAAAATCTACGGCAAGAGGATGGTTTAGGTCGGTGACAGTTTTGGCACTGTGGTAGATAACTAAATCGTCAGCGTATAGCAGAGATGAACAGCTAGGTGCAAGTAGGATGTCATTAATAAAGATTGAGAAGAGTAAGGGCCCAAGGATAGAGCCCCGGGGCACTCCGACTTGAATAGTGGAAAGGTCAGATATGGCTGAGTTGAAAACTACAGCTTCCTTTCTGTCGGCCAGGTAGTTTCCAAACCAGGCCACTGTATCATTGGAGAAGTCTAGGGAGTGTAGTTTTGTAAGAAGAATTGTATGGTTGACCAGGTCAAATGCCTTAGTAAGGTCAATGAAGACTGCTTCTGTTAGAATGCCCGAATCCATAGAGGTATATATGTCATTGGTGAGTTTGAGGAGGGCAGTGGAGGTGCTGTGTCCCTTGCGAAAGCCATGCTGTGAGCTTGATATAAGGTTATATCTTTGGAGGTATTCAATGGTTTGGGTGGACACTAGTTTTTCCAACAATTTACTAAGTACAGAGAGGATTGCATGGGGTGGTAGTTCTGTATCTCTTTGGGGTTACCCTTCTTAGAGATAGGTGTGACTTTAGCTGATTTCCAAATATTAGGTACTTTGCCATGGCATAGAGACAAGTTGAAAATTTTTGTAATGGGAGAAGCAATGAGCGGAGCGGCAGCTTTTAGGAGCCGCGGTTCAAGTCCATCAGACCCTGTGCTGGTGCTGTCAGGAATAGTACGTAGCAGTTTTAATACTTCACCTCTTTTTATACTCCAAAACCTAAAGGGTGGGTGTGAGATTGTTGGATTAGTGACGTTAGGGGGTACAGAGTTGAGGACGGAAGGGAAAGACTTGAGGTAGTTTGAGAGATCTGCAAAATAGTGATTGAAAGAGTTAGCTATGGTTGTTGGGTTGTTGCAGTGAATGCCATTTAACAGCATGTCACTAGTATGAGCCCTATGATTAGCTCCAAGAAGTGATTTAATGGTTGACCAAAATTTCCTGGAGTCACCTGAGGCTTTTATTAGGAGGTCCTTGCAGAACGAGCTTTTGGCTAAGTGTATATTTCTCTTGCATGAGTTTCTCAGGGATCGATATAGATTATGGTCTGTCTGCATCCCTGTGATCTTGAAAAACTGCCATGCCTTGTCCCTGGCTCTTATTTGGGTTAGCAGAGCTTTTGTTAACCACTTAGACTGAGTGCCATGAATACGTCGGGTGGCTCAGGGAGCATGAGTGTCTTGTAGAGGGCTAAAGTGGGCCAAGAAGTAGTCAAAGGCTGTCTGAGCACAAGCTGAGGTGTAGATCCGGGACCAGTCGATCAATGATAGATCATAAGTAAACTGCTCTAGGTTAAAGTTGGCCAGATTGCGGAAAGTAATGAGTTTTGGGGGAGAACTCGGTTTACTGGTAGACCAGATACAGTAGATGTGGGAGTGGTCGGTGATTGCGTCAGCTAGGGTGCCTGCACCCATTATGCTGTTGGGGCAATTTCTGAGGATCCAGTCAATCAGGGTACTGGTCCAAGGAGGAACCATAGCTCTAATTGGGTCTGCGATCATTTGGTGAAGGCTGTGGCTTTGCACCAGTGAGTGAAAGGATTGGGTTGCATTGCCAATCCAGTTCAAGTTTAAGTCTCCCAATATAAGGACTTCATTATGACTAATGGTGCTGTCTAATAGGGAGAGGAGCTCTTCGAGACCCTTGGTGCCACAAGCGGGGGGTTGTAGGTGCAGACTACGTGTAATTTTTTTGAGCCTAGCTGTAGTGTGGTATGAAGTGCTTCACAGTGTGACAGTGTAGGCAGTACATTATGGGATAACAGCAGGTGTTGCTTATAGAAGATAGCAACTCCACCTCAGCGTTTTGATGAGGGTCTAACTTTGGTCCCTCCCTTTCCCCTTCTTCTGTGAATACTGAACAAAAATACCTATTCAGGATTTCTGCTTTTTCTTGGTCCCCCTCTCCACACTTCCCCCTTCCCTTTTTAGTCTCACAATCCTATCCTTAGACTTTTTTCTTTCAGTAATGTACCTGAAAAAGTACATGTCTCCTTTTGTTATTGCCTGGGCTATTGTTTTCTTCTGTTTGTGCCTTTGCACTTCTGACTGCTTTCCCAGCCTCCCTTTGCTTTTCCAGACACAGTTCTCTGTCTTTTTCCCTCTGTGTTTCCTTGTACCTCCTGAATGCCACCCTGTTTGCTCTTACCTTCTTGGCCACTTCATTTGAGAACCATATGTTTTGTTTCTTTCTCTTTTCTTTGCTTACTTGCCTAATGCAATGACTTGTTGCCTACACTATGGCTCCCTTAAATCTTTCCATTGTTCCTCCACCTTCCCCTTTCTCCTTTCCTGCCAGTGATTTTAATAAAACATTCCCCCATCTTTGCAAAGTTGGCTCTCCTGAAATCCAGGCCCCTTGCTTTTGTGTGGTTTGACTCTTCTGCTGTTCTTACATTGAACCACACAGTACTGTGATCACTTGATCCCAGATGCCTCCCCACTTTTACATCTATAATTCAGTCAGCGTTGTTGAGTACCATGCCCAAAGTTGCTCACTCTTGGGTGGGCTTTGTAACTAACTGTCTTAAGCATGCCCCCTGCAGGGCTTCCAGGATGTCTATATTCCTGTCAGAGGCTGCAGCCTGGTTGCTACAATCCACATTTGGCAGATTGAAGTCTCCTACCAGCTGCACCTCCCCGTTAGCCATCATTCTGTGGATGGCTTCTACAAGTACACTGTCTGGTTCTTCCCCTTGTGTGGGACATCTGTAGATCACACTGGTGTGAATGGCAGTGCCATTTCCCATCTCCAAGGTGAACCACGATGCCTCTGCCTCAACCTGCATTCCAAGTACCTCTATTTCCTTAATTCCTTTCCTGTCATAAAAAGCCTCTTCTCCTCCCTTTTTACCCACCCAGTTCCTTCTGAATAGAGTATAACCTGGTATTATCACATCCCAGTCATGGTTCCCCATGAACCATGTCTTGGTAACAGCGACAATGTCCAGGTCCACCTCAGACATCAGGGCCATTAGGTCTGGGATTTTGTTTCCCAGACTGTGGTCATTTGTGCACATGGCTTTCTAGTTTTTACTGCCTCCTCTATTAATAACTCCCCTCCTATCCCCATGTCTTTCCTACATACCCCTCTTGTCCTTACTCCCATTCCATCTTTTCTTTGCATTTTTACCTATTTTGATTTTAGTTATCTCTGGCAATTTCTCAACCTTAGGGTCCTTTCTGCCATCTGCATCATTTTGTTGGGGGTGGGGGCTGTTTGCTTCACCCAGCTTATTTCCGCCACTCCCTTGGCTTGTTTAAATGCTTGATGATGAAACATTTAAAACTCTCACTAAGGATCCTGGTTCCCCACCTGGATAAATGTAGGCAATCGCCCATGTATAGGCCTGCATCATTCCAGGTGGAACCCTAGTCCCCAATGAAGCCAAATCCCTCTGCTCTGCACCAGTCCTTCAGCCATGCTTTGAATCTCTTGGTGCAGAGTACACTGTTGTCCTCCTTGCCCTCAATGGGTAACACCTCTGAAAAGGTTACAGAGTGTGCCACCTGTCTAAGGACCCTCCCCAACTCCCTGAAATGCTCCTGCACTACCCTAGCCTCACTACTTGACAGGTCATTCATCCCCAGGTGGACAATGATGTTTAGCTCACCCTCCCATCCTGCTGCCTTAGCTGTCCTTAGGATGTGCTGTCTATCCCTCCAAGCTGTGGCAAAAGGTAAGCACTTGTCCTCCCTCACTCTGTCCCCTCCTGTCCCCAAGTCTACCACCATGATGATAGCATCCCCCACCAGGAGTTGCTTCCTCCTTTTCTATGGTCCTCTGCCTCCCCCCTGGGGTCTCTGCCATGGAGGACCCTCACATCCTCCTTGGTTACCCTTGTGGGAGCCTCTCTGGGACAGTTCTGCCCTGCCAGAGCAGCATAGGAGCTATGAAGTGGAACCATAGGAGGGATGTGTCTCTTCTCCACCACTCTTACCCTTCCCCAAGCACACCATCATCCAGCCACTCCTCTTCCTTGGCATCCATTGAAGCAGTGGAGGTGGACTTAGTGGCCCCTTGGTGGAGGTTCCCCAAATCTGGCCAATTCAGCCTGGAGATAAGCAACCTCCACCCTCATCCCAGAGAGGTGGCTGCATATGGGACAGCACTGCAGCCTCCAGAAAGTCTCCCTGAACACCACAACCCCACAGCTGCTGCACTGCACCACTCCCATCACATTTATAAGTGTCCTTCCTGCTTTAGAGCATTTTTTTAGGATTTTTAGGATTAAGCCTCCATCTAGGAGACCTCACCAGGGTGTCGGCCAACACCAGAGTAACCAGCAACTGGTCTGACTGCATAATTTGCTGTATTGTCACATCTGTAACCTCATTAGCAAATCTGGAACTGACCAGTAAATAGTCCAGATGACTACACGTCAAGTGACGGGAAAAGCAGAAAGTGTACTTCTTTGCTGTGGGCTGTCTTAACTGCCAGATATCCACTTGGCCCTGTTCCTGACATATAGTAAGAAAAGCCTTTCTGGCCAACTTATGGGAAGGGTCCCCAGTGGGCATAAAAGATATATATAGAATGGGATCTAACACCGAGTTGAAATCACCCCCTATTAACACCAAGGTATTGTGGGTCCCCACATCTTGCAAGAGCTCAGCTAGAAACCATAAAAATTAGGCATCATCCACGTTAGGGCCATAGGCATTAGCAGTAACTGTGGGCCTAGACTGAATTTTGCCCAAAGCACTATCCAGCTCCCATCCCTATCCTTACCCTGTCTATCAATTTAGATGGGTTTCCCTTTTCTAATCAGGATGGAAACTCCTCTCTTTTTGGTTGTAAGCACACTAGAGTATTCCCTGCCTGCCCATCCTTATGCTAACTTTGCCACTTCCGCCCTCAAATGGTGGCTCACCTGTAACAGAGCTACATCGCACTTAGTGGAACTGAGGTAAGTTAAAATATTTTTCCGTTTAACAGGGTTGTTAATCTGTCTTTTGTACTGTGTCCTCTAAACACAATGTGTTTCTGAGGCCTTGCCTTGCTATTACTGTTAAACTTACACCATTTTCTCACTAATGGACTTGTACTTGCACTTTATTTGGTTCCAGGCTAAAATCACCCTGGCACTTACCTTGAATTGTCCTGTAATTCATATATTGCTTACCTAGGTAATTTGCCTATTAAACTGCCTACTGCCTCACCAGGACTGTTTTTGTATCTAACTATCTGTACCACATTCCCTACTTTGTACATAATGCCATTTGTACTAAATTTTTACTTTGCTACATAATGTACTTGACACTGTTCTTCTTTGCTAATTTGCCGATTAAACTGCCTTGCCATGATTGTATTTGTAGCTAACTATTTGTACCAAGTTCCTTACCTTGTATAATCCTATTTGTTCTAAGTCTTACTTTGTATATATTGTACTTGGCATTGTTTCATCTTCACTGCTTTGTAACCTCCTGGGTCGTGCCTGAAAATAGTCATGACCGTGGCTAGTGCCCCTACCTGGTAAACAAAAACTAAATAAATAAAACCCCTCACATATTGGAAGACACCAACTTTATCTCTGTCATTGGGGATCTAACCTTCCCTCCCATTATGCATGCATAGTCAAAATAATTAGGCAGGTCTTGCATCTGACCCACAGGCCATCACCATCTTGATTGGTAACTGTGGTACCTCCTCCTCCTGAGACCTTACCACCATGGCATCAGTACTAGGAAGTAAAAGGGTACAGATGAGTAAGACAAATCTGATGAAATATTCATTGAGTAGCAGGTTGGTACTAACAGGTAAGTATACCCATGAATGAAAGATCCAAGACAGGTTAGCCAAAGAAGAAATAGTAACTTGATAAACTAAACCATAACAATAACATAGCAAGCTTTGCACAGAAACAGCATGACCATGTCACAGATGGGAGGAGTGTCATGATTAGAAGGGGCATGAGATACCATGCCCAACTTCTGCTGCCCTCCTCCTGCAGCACTATACATCCCTAATCTCATGGTGATGTGATCACCATCCACCCACTCCCTTAACTCTGCCACCCCTAAGAGTGAATCACCCCAACTGCTCACCCTGTGACAATGTCCAGAGTGGTTCATCAAAGAGTCAGTTAGAAAATTTGTGACAGCTGACAGCTGTACCTTAAATGTGCATCAGTCCTAAGAAACCTTTCTAGAAAGGCAGATAGGTCACTTGGGGCACCATCCCATTTGGATCAGCACAGGGGTATGGTGGTATGTGATGTAGGCATTCAGAGGTGCCTCTCAATTAAGTAGTTAACCTGTTCAGCATCAAGAGCAGTGGGGCACTACCAGCATGGCCAGAATAAGTTAAAGCTTGTTTGAGAGGAGCACTCTAATATGCACCAAAAAGCCAGGCAACCCAAGTCTGTGTAACCCACAAGGGCTGAAAGATGTCAGTAACTGTCCAGTTAAATTAATGCTGACCATCTATACTATACCCCCCCACAGAAGATAACAGTAAGATTGACATGAGTGCCTCCTCACTCTTTCTGTGTGCCATACCCCCGCAACTCTTATAGTGAATGACTCCCAGGGGCAGCAAAGCTCATCCCACCCAAAACTAAACCTCGTTATTGGTGCAGCACCATACCTCTCTCATTAGCCAAAAGGAAAACAATGTGTTTTCTATGGGGGTCAGAGAGAAACCTCCAGGTGAGCATTCTTCCCCTGGCTGTTTGCTCTGTAAACAAAACCACTGCGATCAGCCAGGTTGCTCCAAGCTCACAATAAATATTAACCTTTACTAAATGAGAAAAAGACCGATGTAGAAAGGTCAGTGGGGGATGCTGCAAAATAAGGTAAATCCATAAAAAAATGGAGAGCAATGAGTACCAATGCCCGTAGTCTGAGTAACAAGCTTCCTGAATTAGTGGCCTTGATGGAGGAGGAACATCTGGATATCGTGGCAGTCACAGAACATGGTACACACAAAACCATGACTGGGACGTAAACATACCAGGATACACTATCTACAGGAGGGACAGGGAGGATAAAAGAGGAGGAGGAGTAGCTCTTTACATAAGGGAAGGAATCAAAGCAACAGAACAAAAGGGAAAACAGGGAGGAGAAGAAGCACCGTGGGTAAATTTGGAGACCGGCAATGGTACCACAATCCGCACAGGGGTTGTATACAGATCCCCTTCTCAGGAGGAGGAAATGGACAAGGAAATTGTAGAAAGTATACTTAGAATGGCAGAAAAAGGGGAGATATTGCTGATGGGTGATCTGAATATGCCAGATGTTAACTGGAGTGCAGTTGCAGCAGCCACTTTGAAGAGAGCGGTTATTCTAGATGCCCTCCAGGGGGCATGCCTTAGACAACTAGTATTGGAGCCCACTCGAGAGGGAGCAATCTTAGACCTGGTTCTCTCAAATGGAGATGAAGAGAGGATCACAGATGTAGAAGTGGGTAGCCATCTGGAACTAGTGACCACTCTAACAGTATGGTCTACACTAAACACAGCAATAGAGTCAACATACAAAGGCAAAAGATTGACTTTAGGAGGGCTGATCTTTACTAAATGGGTGAGTGCCTAAGGAATGCACTGGCAAATGGGCAGGAAGGAGGGTGGAAGAACAATTGGGAATAATAAAACTGCCATCACAGAGGTAGCAAGCCTTGTGTGAAGCAAATAAACAAAACGAAACGATGTAAGAAACCACTATGGTTCTCAAAGGAAGTGGCAGTGAAGGTTCAAGAGAAAAAGAAAGCATTCAGGAAGTACAAGGAATCACAGAAGGAGCAGGACAGAGAACTGTATCAGTTAAAGCAAAAGGAAGCTGGAAAGGCAGTTAGAACAGCAAAGGCCCAAATCGAGGAAAAGATAGCCAACTCAGTTAAGAAGGGGGATAAAACATTTTATAGGTACATCAGGGAGCGAAGGAAGACCAAGGGATGGATAGTGAGGCTTAATAAAGGGAGGGAGGGTGGGCAGAGGGTGACTGTGAAAGGCAGAGATACTAAACAAATATTTTGCTCAGTATTTACAAAGAAGAAGGGAGGTACCTAAACAAACAGTAGAAACACTCTGCATACAGAAGTTGATACCAGCACATTTACAGAAGAAAGGGTTCTGAAAGAACTCTTAAAACTGAAGGTAGACAAAGCAATGGGGCCTGATGGGATTCATCCCATAATTCTAAACGAACTAAGGGTAGAACTAGTGACACCACTGACTACTCTCTTTAACAAATCATGGGAGGATGGAGTGGTACCCGAGGACTGGAGGAGGGCAGATGTGATTCCCCTTCACAAAAGTGGGAGCAAGGCAGAAGCAGGAAACTTCAGACCTGTTAGTTTAACCTCAGTGGTAGGGAAAATGATGGAATCACTTCTGAAGGAAAGAATTGTCGAGTATCAAGAGGCCAGAGGGGCACAGGACCCAAGGCAGCATGGATTCACAGCGGAAGGTTATGCCAGACGAATCTGATAGATTTCTTTGACTGGGTGACCAAAGTAGTAGATCAGGGAGGGGCTGTGGACATGGTCTACCTAGACTTTAGTAAGGCATTTGACACAGTCCCACATAAAAGATTAATATACAAGTTAGCCAGCCTGGGAGTGGGTCCCAAGATGACAGCCTGGGTAAAGAATTGGCTGGAGAATAGGACACAGAGAGTAATAGTAAATGGAGTCCACTCTGAAGAAAGGGGTTACTAGTGGGTACTGCAGGGTTCAGTATTAGGACCGGGTCCTCTTCAATGTCTTTATAAGCAACATTACAGAGGGACTGAAAAAAGTATGTCTCTTTGCAGATGACACAAAGATCTGCAACAGAGTTGATGCACAAGGTGGGGTGGAAAGGATGAGAAGGGACTTGGCAAGGTTAAAGGAATGGTCAAATGTATGGCAGCTTAGATTCAATGCTAAGAAGTGCATGTAATGCACCTGGGAAACAAAACCCAGGGAAGAGTACACAATGGAGGGTGAGATACTAACAATAACAAAAAATGGAAAGGGACCTGGGGTAGTCATATCAGATGACCTAAAGGTGGGCAAGCAACGTGAGAGGCAGAAGAGGGTTGGGGATACTGGGATGCATAGGGAGAGGCATCACCAGTAGAAAACAGGAAGTTATTATCCTCTGTATAGACAGCTGGTGAGACCCCATCTGGAGTACTGCATGCAGTTCTGGAGACCCAATCTCTGCAAAGACATAGACAGGATGGAAGCTGTCCAGAGGAGGGCAACTAAAATGGTGCAGGGTCTGCACCGGAAGACATATGAAGAGAGAGACTTAAGGAGCTTAATATGTATAGCCTCGAGGAAAGGAGGGAGGGAGAGGCAGGACATGATAGAAACCTTCAAGTACCTCAAGGGAATCAACAAAGTCCAAGAGGGTAGCATCTTTCAAAAAAAGAGGCGTGCAAGAACAAGGGGGCACAATTTGAAGATGGGGGGGCGGCTCAGAGGTAATTTAAGGAAGTATTTTTTCACAGAGAGGGTTGTGGATGCATGGAACAGCCTTCCGGAGGAGGTTGTGGAGTCAAAAACAGTGGTGGAATTCAAGCATGCATGGGACAGTCATAAGGCAATTCTAGGGGGTGGGGGTAGGAAGAAGTAGGCTGCTGGTTAACTAGGATCTGCAGCTTATCAACTAGGTAAGGAAATGGGCAGACTGGGTGGGCCAAGCGGTCCTTATCTGCCATCAAATTCTATGTTTCTAAATTCTATGTAACCTTTCCCCCAGCCAGAGTTAACTCAACTTCAATCTGCTTTTGGGGAAGTGGGCCACAGAAAACTTGTGACCTTAACCCAGACCCTCCTCCCCCTAAGAGCAGTAGATCTATGAACCAGTGCGCTTAAGTGACAAAAGTGCTACCCCAAAGATCTTTTTTTTTTTAAATATATCTTTTAATTAAGGTATTTTCAAGTAAAACAGGACAAACTATACAAGGACAAAACAAACATCAACAAAGGTATCTCAAGCCAAAAATTAAATAGACTTCACAATTCTTAGCTGTCATAGTAATAATTTAGTAATAGAGATCAACAGAATAAATAACAGTTGAATTCTAATGTGTGAAACCTGGTTTGTGATCAAGCACATACAAAACCCATTTATGCCATGGTGTATCACAATGTTCAGCAGTGTTTTTCAGTTTAGCCATCAACTTCTACATATCATAAACTTGGATCATGCTGTCCTGCTAGTGTGGTACCCCAGGGAGCGTGTAAGAGAGCAAGAGTCTGGTTATAACTTTTATCACCACCAGCAGGTAGATCTGAGCTATGTTTGGTCTGAGAACAGTTATGTCTTGATGGGAGATCAAGGAATAACACAGATGTGACAGATAGCATGAAGTCTGCACCAAAGATTATCTGGAGGGCTACCTGGAGCTGTTCCCAACATGATTTCAATAGTGGGCATGCCCAGAAGATGTGGCCATGCATGGTTGGGGCAATGCCACAACCTCTTCAGCAGTAATCAGTCTGTGTTGGAATATATCTTGCCACAAATTTAGGAGTTCTGAAGAATCTAGCAAAGCATTTCCAAGAGAATTCTTTCCAACAATGAGAGGAAGTTGGTTTATGATAATGCATAAAATATCTGCTCCAGTCTGAAGCAGGGATAGGAGTTTGGAAGTCTCCCTCACACTTTGCTTGAATAAAACTGACATGAAGCCCCTGAAGTTCAAGGATTGCTTCATATACCTGAGAGATCAAGGAAGATACAGGGTGTCCATTTAATACAGAGATTAATATATGATGGAACAAAGGGGTTCCCAAGGTAGATGCCCATACAGAAAAAGAAGGGTTCATTTTCAGTTGTTTTATTCTTAAAGTCCCTTCATATTTCAGCATTCTTGTCATTAAGCCACTCATTTTCCATTTTTTAGCTTTACCCTTCATTTTGTCTCCCAATATCCCTTCAAATACTCTTCAAAAGAGCCATTGTTTTGAGCTGCTTATTCTGAGTCATTCATATTCCATTTTGTTTATTCTGAACCATTCATTTTCCATTCTTTATCTTTCATTGTCATGGTTGTTCCTAATGTCCCTTCAAGTACCATCCAAATGACCCAGCGTAAAGCAGTTCATTATTCTGAACCTTCATTTTACTTTTCTTTTGCTTGACAGTTCAGTTTTTCTGCTACTGATGTTCTCTCATCTACTATGGAAAAACAAATTTCAAAATCCATGATTTGATTGAGATTAGCTGAGGGCTAGAAGAAAGGGGACAAGGCATTCTTCCATTATATATGGGGTGGCATAACACTAAAGAGACAAATTAGGCTGAGGTAAGGCAGAGGAGAGGGAGGCAGGGGATACGCATAAGGGCAACATGCAGAACCAATGGTTTTGTTCAGTTTCCACATGGGAAAAGGAGTCCCCATTGCTGGACTGTGCAATCAGTCTGACAGGAAAGAGGGAGAGGGGACCAATGATGCTCCTACACCAAAGAAAGGGTGCTGGATGGTCTGAAAGCAAGAAATGGGAAAACTCTATGACCAAGATATTAAGTTTGCCAGGGCACAAATCCTAATTTGCCTGTCGAAACTTAGTTTCGTATTGACGTCTTATATTGAAAAGCTCGGTTAGCATGGGCAAACAGGGTTTGCACCAGGGCAAACTTTGGGTTCTATGTGACAATGGTGAGTGTACATCAATGAGAAAAAAACAGTGATGTACACTTGCTATGCTAACACGATGTGACATAGGATTGTTAGCATGCGGGGCAGTCAGCTCCCCTGCACCCTCCCCAACCCCAACTAAGGATTCTCACTCCAGGGGGTGCATGTTGGGGGGCTGGAAACTGATGAAAAAAACATGGCACAATGCAAAAATTTCGAGCAGCTCCAGACCTGAACTCTCAAGATCCTGCCCAGCACAGCTGGGCACACTCCCCACCTTGCCACATGGTCAGTTCAGCTGCCTTCAGCTGCAGAGCTCCCACATTACTTCCCTCCCCTTCTGGCCCCCAACATGTAGTTCCTGTCATGGTTCTGGTCACCTTCCCTGTAGCCCTTCGCTACCCTCTCAGGGTAGCCCAAAACATAGGAGCTGAGATTGAGTCATTGTTATTGCTGTCACTCAATCTCAGTCACCCCCTTCACTGGGTACCCAAACTCTGGAGGGGGGTGCAATGCAAATGAAAGGGCAACCTGAATATTGGCACAGTTCAATATTCAGAGTATTTGTACAATGCAATGGTGCTTTGCATGGTCCCCTTACACAGCATAAATACCGCTGACTTAGACCACAATGTCCTCCCGGACAACCCTAGTGGTTGGTGGGGGAAATGTGGCAGCCCCCTTTTCACTGATCCTGTTCAAAAACAAACAGTGTCCCTGGTGTTCTTTTGTCCCTCCCCACACCCACACCCATGCCTAGTATTTGGATATCCATTTTGTGGTGTCCTATGGTCCCTCACCCCACCTGCTCATCTGCCTGATGTACAAAGTGTCCTTGGTGTTCAGTGGTTCTTCCCCCCACCCAATACCATAAAACTGTTGTTCCTTTTACTGTGGTCCCTCTCCCTGTCCAGTCCCAACCTGGGTTTGACAACCTCCCACTGTGATCATCACCCCACCCCTGATTCACAGGATGCTACATGTCAAGTATCATCCCCATCACAACACAGCCATGGCCCAGTTCACATTCACTGGTCCCCTACCCCAACCCAGTCTGCCCCTCATTGGTACTCATGAACCCCCCACATGTGGCAGAGACAACAAACACCTCCATGGTCTCCTGTACCTGTCTATCAGTGCCATGGTGAATCGACGGCGAGCAGCACAGCCCTCTACACACCAGTTTAGTCACCTACCATCTAACTGAAGCTAGGAGTGTGCTGCTTCTTTATAGGGACTGCCCTATAAATAAGCAGCACAGCTCAAAATTCAGTCAGATGGTGGCCAGCCAAGGTGGTATGTGGTGGGCTGTGTCGCTTGCGGTCAATTCACAATGGCACTGATAGACAGGTATGAGAGACCATGGGGGGGTGGGTTGTTGTTGCTGTGGGTGGGAGGGGGTCCACTAGCACCAACGAGGGACAGGCTTGGAGGTGGTTAACTAGCAAATGTGAATGGAGCTGGGGCAGTGTAGTGGGGGGAACAATACTTTCCACCTGCTATCCCTCAAGTCAGTGGCAGAACGACAATTGTGGGGGGAGGGTTGGTAAACCCAGGATGGGGATCAGATGGTGGAGAGGGACTACTAGATCAGGGACAATAGTTTTGCCTTACTCTAGCAGGGCATCAGCTGGGGGAGGGATCACTGGACACTAAGGACACTATGTAGGGTGTGTGAGTGGGTGGAAGAAGGGACCACTGGACAACAGGGAATATTACAAATGTACATCTACCAAACATTGGGTGGAGAAAGGGACCACTGGACACCAGGGGCACTTTGTCTGTTCATCTGGTGGTTTATTGGGTGGGGGAGGAGCTACTAGACAGCAGGGACACTTAGTCTATTGGGCAGGTAATCAGGTGGACATCAGGGACACTTTATCCATCAAGTGGGTGATCAGCTGGGGTAGGGACCACTGTACACATAATAATTTGCACATAGGGCATTGGTGTGAGATTGGGGGAGGAACCACCAGACACCAGGGAATAATTATTTCAACATCGGCATGGGTGCAGATGAGGGCAGGAACCAGTGGACACCAGAAAATTATTAGTTCAACACAGGGCATGGGTGCAGGTAGGGGAGGAACCACTGAACACAAGGGAATTATTATTTCAGCATTGGGAATGGGTGCAAGTAGTGGGAGAGACCACTGGATACCAGGGAAAGATTTGTTGGGAGGGCTAAAAGACTGTCAGGCGCTATTCTCCCACTGTGCTCCAGGACCTCCACCCTTTTCATTGTCCCCCTTTGTTAGCCGATGTCTATAATAGATGTCGTGCATTGGGGATAGTGAGAAGGCGCATGAAGGTTAGATGGACTGGGCAGAGTGGGAGAATGGAAAGGGGTTGACAGATAGAGGTAGTGGGGACTAGAAGATGCCCTGGGGTGAAATGGAATCATGAGAGGAGTTTTCCCTGTCTGATTTCCATACCCAAGGGCTCTACAAATTGTGGGCAGATACTGCAATCCTCCTTGAAAACTCATCCAACCTAGGCTGTGTTGTGTAATGTCATGTCAATTAGAAACAAGACCGCTACTATAGCGGATCTTGTTGAAACATCTGACCTGGCATGCATCACCGAGACTTGGCTAGATAAGAATGCAGGCCCTATATTGGCATCTGCTGCTCCAGCTGGGTTCTCGGTGATACACCGGCTGAGGTTGGATCGTGGGGGTGAGGGAGTAGCCATCTTTTTTAGAATGGAGCTGGGTCTTCTGGATACTCCAGTGAGTCATACTCAATCCTTTGAGTGTATCCTGGGAGTAGGTGTAGGGTTCAGGATTCTCCTCATCTACCGTCCATCCAGTGATGGTCTAGAATTTCTGAAGGAGTTTGCGGACTTCATCATCGACATGGCATTGGAGCCACCCAGGTGGTTAATACTGGGTGACTTCAATGCCTGGGTTGACGATGAACTCTCGCACTTTGGGAATAATATCCTCCAACTTATGACTGCGTTGGGCCTTACACAGGTGGTTACCTCTACTACCCATATAGGGGGCCACTCATTGGACCTAGTGTTTCTACTGGAGTTGGAGGTCACGCATTTGGTGGTGGAACCAAATGTGTGGACGGACCATCATACCATAAGATTCAGTTTCGGGGCACCCACAAATAGGCCTGCCTCTACGGAGATGGTTCAGTATCTCCCTTTAAGGGGAGTTACCCCAGAAGGCCTATTGGCAGTACTGGACTTATCGAGTATTTCAAGAGAGTGCATGGATCCAGGGGATCTTGTTCTTGCCTATAATAAGGCAGTGGGTGAGGCCCTGGATCTAATTGCTCCTGTTCACATTTGCCCACCCACTCAGCGCTCAAGGACTCCATGGTTTGATGAGACCTTGAAGGAGCTGCAGAGAGTGGGGTGAAAGCTAGAGAGGGCTTGGCGGAAATCTGGCCTGGATGCTGACAATCTTATATTGATGGATCTTTATAGTATCTATCAATCGGCAATTACCTGTAAGAAGGCAGAATTCCTGTCCAGGGAGATTGCTGCTGCATGGAACCAACCAGCTCAACTCTTTCAGATGGTTGACAGATTGTACAATCCACTCTGTCTACAGTCTGGAAGAGATTTTTCACAAATGAAGTGTGATGAACTTGTTCGTTTTTTTGCAGATAAGATTGTCAGCATTAGGTTGGGCATCGGCCCAGCCCCCTCTTTAAGGGATTGCAGTGATTGACGGGAGGAAAATAACACCCGTGCTGCCTGGTCTGACCTCAGTAGGCCAGAATTCATGGATGTTGTGAGGATTGTTCAGACTGTATGACTAACCAGATGTAGTTTGGATCCGGGCTCTATGCCACTGTTAATAGGTTGCATAGAGGTTATCTGCCCGAGCTTTGCTGAAATCATCTGGAAATCTCTGGAGCAGGGGAGTTTTCCTGATCCCCTAAAGGAGGCAGTTGTTTGACCACTCCTTAAAAAATCTTCACTGAACCCTGATTGTTTAGCTAACTACAGACCTATCTCTAACCTGCACTTTGTGGGTAAGGTTATTGAAAAGGTGGTTGCGTCACAGCTAGATGACCATCTTACAAATCACAATATCTATGATACTCTCCAGTTGGGGTTTAGGAAAAGACATAGCTCTGAGACTGCTCTCAAATGGGTTTTAAATGACCTCCTAATTGCGAGAGATCGAAAGGCTCATACTATCTTAGTCCTTGATCTCTCTGCAGCATTTGATACTGTGGACAATGGTGTGCTGTTGGAGCATCTGTGGCATTTTTGTGGACTGTCTGGAACAGTTCTACATTGGTTTCAATCTTTTCTCACAGGAGAGACACAGAGGGTTGTCACTGGAATTTATTCCTCTGACGCCATCTCTCTGTCCTGTGGGGTGCCACAGAGCTCCATCTTGGCGCCCATGTTGTTTGCAGTATATATGCTGCCATTAGCAGACATCATTAGGTGATACAGTCTGGCTTTTCACTGCTATGCAGATGATACCCAGCTGTATTTGTCCTTTATTCCCGGACAGGATGATGCAGTCTCTTTGCCTAATAGCTGTCTATCCGAAATCAGAGACTGGATGAGTGCTAGCTGACGGAGGTTAGATGCGGATAAGACTGTGGTGTTGGTTGTGGACCAAGGTTGCCTTGAGGTGGGTCATAAGGCTGGGGTTCCATTGGGTCTTTGGCTTGATGGTGTCTGGCTCTCGACTTCAGATCAGGTACCTAATCTGGACATTATTATTGACGACAGTCTGACCCTGAAATCTCAGGTGTCGGCCGTCGTCAAGTCCTCTTTCTACCATCTCAGGAATATCACCCAGGTGAAACACCTGGTTCCTCTGGCTGACCTTCCTACCTTGGTCCATGCCTTCGTGACCACTCACCTTGATTACTGCAATGCCCTGTACCTAGGGCTACCGGGAGTTGATATCCGCTGCCTGCAGCTAGTGCAGAATGCAACGGCCAGGCTTTTGACTGGGACATCAAGAAATAGCCATATTACACCTGTGCTGCGCAGGCTGCACTGGCTGCTGATTCAGTGGCGGATCTCTTTCAAGGTCGGTTTACTGACCTATAAAGCCCTACGTGAACAGGGACCACAGTATCTGCAAGATCTTTTTACCTCCTACTGCCCCTCTTGTTCACTCCTATCCGCTGTCGAGGGATTGCTAGAGGTTCCCAGGGTTCTTTTGAAGACATCTGGGGCACGTGCATCCTGTGGAATTCTCTACCTTGTTGGATACAAGGTTGCCTGACCGTCGAGAGCTTTAAATTGGAGCTTAAGACCTATTTGTTTTTTAAAACCTATGGAGAATAATTTTATCAATATTAATGTTTGTTTTAAATGTATCTTATTTTAAATGTTGTTCTATTTGTACAGCGCTTTGGTCCTTTAAAAAGCGCTTAAAAAATAAAAAGTACTTACTTACTTATGTTTAAGACTGGGCTGACGATCAGTGGGGGTGGGTTCACTAGTACCAGGGAAAGATTTATTTTTAACATCAGGCCAGCGATCGGGGGAGGAGATCATTAGCAGCAGGGATAGCTCTCTGGGACTGGGCAACTGGGGGTGGCTCTGTGCAATCCAGCCTTGCTCGTCATACAAATGAGCCCATAATGGGCATGTAAATGGCCCCTTATCATCTTGCATGCCCCATTCCCTCATTTTCATGGGTCTGTTTGAAAACTGGAATTTTAGCACAGGTGCAAGCCATTGTGGCACCCTATTTTGGGATCAATGTCTGCCCAGTGCTAAATGGCTTAGTGCCAGGTCAACATGGCCCTAGATTCAGTGGAACAGCACTAGTGCACTATTCCATGGAATATATAATCTTTGGACACCTGGGTGAGTGAAAGGCATAGTGTAAAGTTTTGCACTGTGCTTTTGTGCCTCTATGAATATCGGAGTCCAATGTGTCCGGATGGTGTATATGTTCAGATTCCCTCACTGAGTTGAATACTGAATTTAGTATTAAAGCAGTCATTAATTTGTCTTCGAAGACTAATGTTTGTCATTTTTAATTATCTTTAGAATATAGGCTTTTTATTTCCTGGTCTCTGATTGGCGGACACCCCTGTAAGGGGGGTACATTAACTTTCCATAGATGATTAGGAATTAAAAAGTACCAACCAAAGTGCCCCTTCACCCATTCTATTACCAATGTGCCCACCCTCCTAGCTAACTGCCCAAACCACCCCACAACATTTGAAATTGATGCCATTTTTTTCTCTCGCTTAGCGAGAGATCCTGCCCACCCCCCGAACAGTGCCTACTTCAATGCCAGCTGCCACAAAAACATGAACACCACCTTAGACCACAGGGCTCACATTATACAAATGCAGCAAATAAAAGAAAATGCATATTTTAAAATGAAAGGCAAGCCATCACTCTAATCGGCTTCATATCACCATGATCACCAGTGTATTTTTCAAACTCGCTCAGCACACCGCTAAACGTCACTCCCCAACAACTACTATTGGGCAGTCTCCTCCCCCCATACTGTGGCAAAAGCAGAAGCTACAACAAAACTAATCATATATTATATAAAATAAAGTTTCCACTCTCAACAAGCACCCCTGCTCTCCCAAAGCAGGCAAACCTAGTGAATCCTGCAAGCCGGCAGCACCTCTCCTTCTCCAGGAAGTCCACCTTACTAGAATACCGCTACTCTGCCTGATTTCCTCTCATGTTGTCACATTTTAAACTGTACCCTGCTGAGTGCCCCTGCTCAAAAGTCCACATAGCAATGTACTTCTTCTTTTTTCTCCCAGCTTGCTCAACCTCCGATGCACTGAACTCCGTGCACTGAAACATTCATCAAACGATTTTCCTCTGCCTTGCCCAACTCGGACACTGCCATTTACGCTGAGCTGATCCCTTGCTGCTCACACAGAATACAACAAAACACAGTTTTGTAATGGGGGAAAACTGTAGAAATTATCCTGTCACAAAACTTATAAGAAGAGAAACTGTAAAGTACTAAAAACAAACAAAAATACAGACACTGTAAACTAATAAAAAGGGCTTTTATATGCACCAGCTCCCTCTAGTGGAAATTCAACTACTCAAGGGACTATTTTACAGAAGCTGTTATTTCTCATCATTGTTATTAATACTTTTACTTCTTTTTCTTAATGAAATCATTATTAAAAAAAACTTATCTGATGACCATTTTCTAAACCCAATAATACCCTCCAGGGTGGGCGGTTAGGGCAATACTGGACCTTCCAGGGGCTATAATGCTCACTGTCTCTGGTGTCACACCTCATTATGCCACTGAGCAGTTTGGTATTGCACAGTACAACACACCTGGTTGGTATTATTGCTTGCTTAATCATCATTTAAAAAATACAGTCTCTACGAATAGTAAATTCTAAGAAGTATTAAGCAGGCTACTTGTTTAAGTAAGCAATAAGACATGACAGGGTGTGCATGGAACATATTTTACTGTGTGACCAGGGTGTAATAAGGCATGAGGCCGCAGGCCAAGTAACTTTGGCCACTGACCGTTTAGTAAAATATGTTCCATGCACACCCTGGAGTGTCTAATTGCTCTTATTAAATAGGCTCCTATTTTTTTTAACTTTTTACAGTTAGAAAAATCATGCTAATATGTAAAAAAAAAAAGATTTGCTTTTGTGAATTTAGTGTAAAATAGTCCTTCCACTTATTACAGAATTACATCATTATGTACGTTCTGGGCACAGTTTGTCCTTTGCTTGCACCAGTAGTTGTTTAACTTCTGCTCTGTGTAATGCAGGAGCACTACCCCCTACTACCCTGCTTGTGTGGATTTTTTTTTAATGGGAAGGAGCTCCATGTGGGGAGAGAGAGAGAGAGAGAGAGAGAGCTGTGTTTTTTGATGAATCACAGTACGGCAGCACAGCAGGTACAGAAGTAATGAGCAGTTGCAGGTATGGACTCAGAGAAGCGCCAGCAGGGTGAGAACAGAAATCATTTCTGCTTTCATTTCACAGAAATGCTTTTTTGTGGAGAGAGAGAGAGAGAGAGAGAAAGAAGTATTTTTTTTTTGTGTACCACATTACGGCAGCACAGCACATGTAGAAGGGATGAGCAGTTGCGGGCATGGACTCAGGGATGCACCAGTGATGTACCAGAAAACATTTCTGCTTTTGTTTCACAGAATTGCATTTTTTTATTACACTGTATAAAGGCAGGGAGTGGGCAGGGACTTCAGCAGTTATGAGCGAAGTTTGAGCCATATTAGTTAGGCAAAAGAAAATGACAGCTTTTAAAACCTCAACATTCTAACTGCTCACAGACTTTTAATGCTATGTGGTCCTGCTTTAGAACACTTGTTATTACCTGTGCATGGAATAGATTTCATGCACAGACAATAACCAGTCAGAAAACTGGATTTGCTGTCCCCATTTTATAAGAGTGAGCGATTACTAAATAAGATTTAGAAATAGAAGTGCAATGCTCTTCAAAGTACATTTTTTTAATATTACTGAATCATAAATGAAGATTGCAGTCAGTCAAGTAGTTCATGGATTTGAATTCAATCAAGGATAGATACATTATCATGCATTTCATTTGTACTAGGCAAGGAGGCTGCTAAAACAACCAGCAACATCAATGAATTTTAGAGAAGGTAAGCAATCATTAAATGTGGATTTTTACCTGAAATAATATGATACAAAAAAGGTTGACTGTGTCCCTTTAAAAGTCTACTGAACTACATTTTCTAGACATCTACTCAGTCAGCAAAATACATTTCCCAGAACCACTTCTTGTTCCCGGCCAGACTGAGGAAAAAAACATACACGAGCACTGATGTAAGTCTCCATTTTGAAGATCAAGCTGGTTTTGCCTGCAGTTAAGATTTACATGTATGAGGTAAGTGCTCATGTTTAAACAGAAAAGTGCATTATTTTAACTGCCTTAAATGTTAAATACAGTAAGGGGATTATTACTCGGGTTTTAAGTTAAATGTTGTGCAGTATTAATTGTGAGTATGTAGTTGTGAAGAAATATTCTCTGCTCTGAACTCATGTGGCAAAACCTTTAAAAAACCCTTTAAATTTATTTTCAATCAAATCACTCTTTAAAGTGTCTAATGTGCATTCTGCCTCTAGATTACATTTTATTTGTGGCATTTTTACTGATTTGGTTACTTTTAAAGTTTTAATTTATGGGGGAGGCAGAGGAGTTACAGAGCAGCACGGAGATATTCAGAATGCATTTTCTGTGTGCATATCCATTCAGTAGCCTATTTATCTACTGTATATTTAGAGAGATAAGACTTTGCAGTTTTTTTTTATCTGTGGTAACCTGCAGATAAAGGAAAATGTATTTATTGCAGATATTTGAGTGTTTGAATGTGTGTGTGGGGGGATCTGCTTTTTTACATTTAATATTTAAGTTGATTAATGTATTTGCATGTGTTAATCCATTATATTAAACAGTAATGATGGGATCCATGTGCTTGTTTGATGTTCCTAAAACTGCTGGCTGTTGTTTTTGAACATATCTCCATATATATTCTGGAGGATTTATATTTCCTTGGATCCTGTTTGTACATAATTGATTTGAGAAGGGGTGGACTGGGAAAGCTGTGTTTTTGCATTTGATATTGTATTTAATTAAGACTTTAACATATGTAATTCCATTACATTAAATTAAATAATAATGCTGGGTTCAATGCACTTTTTTTTCTTTTGATGAAGACTGTTGATTATGAGCATCTCTCTTTTGGGTATACTTGGGGAAGAATTTCTTAATTTCTGTTTTCTGAAAAACATGCCTTTTAACTTATTATTTGAATCCATGTTGCTGTTTATTTGAAAGGCACTCCTGAATTTATATTTTGCATGGTAGTGTCTCACATTTTATTTATACTACATTAAGAAGTATGGGGTCCATGGTTTGCAAAGGGTGATCTGGGGCATGGTGGTCTAGTTGCAGGGTGGGTAGTGGTCTGGGAGAGGTTCTGCTCTGGAGGGAGGGTGGGTCCAGCTCCTGGGAAGGGTGGTTATCTGGGTGTCCAGCTCCAGGGAGGGTGCTCAACTTGGGGGGGGGAGATCTATGGATGGGAACAAACACAGGGGGTCCAGCTGCAGGAAGTTTTGTCTGCTGGGAGATGCTGGTCCAGGGCATGAAAGAGTTAGGCAGCATCAGGGAAGGTGGCAAGTTGGGGGGGGCTAGTTTGGGGATGGAAGTGAGGTCCAGCTTCAGCATGGGTGGTCAGATGGTGAGGCTGATACAGGGCTTGTGGTGGGTCCATCTGTAGGTAGAGTTGTTGGCTGGTTGAGTGCTAGTCCAGGGGCTTGGGGGGGCAGCTGCAGAGATATGGTCTGTTGGAGTGGAGGCTTGGGGAAGTGCTCCAGATGCATGGATGCTGTATGGCATGAAGTTGGAGGTTGATCTAGATGCAATGAGGGTGTTCAGCTGGGGTAGTGGCTGGTCTGGAGCCTGTGTGGTGCTCTAACTCCAGTGAGGTTGCTCATCATGGGAGAGGATGGGGCTAGAAGGGTTGTCCAGCTGCATGGAGGATAGCCTGGTGCCTGGAAGGGTGACCTAGCAGAGAGGAGGGTGGTTGGGAGGGGAAGGTTCATCAGAGCACTGGATGGTGAATGTAGTGGTCAAACTGGAATTTTTAGGATATATATAGCCAGAATTTTAAGGATATATAATGAGAAACCTTGACTTTTTGGGATGAACACAACTGTCAGTCAGTAATTCATCCATTAGTGTAAATATTTTCCCTCTATAGCCCTCAACTGGTAAGGTTAGTACTGCTGGTACCACACTGTGCCATATGCAGTCCCCGGATCACAGTGTCAAGTGCACTGCTACCACCTTGCTGTACCACACACACTTCTGCCACTGCACTGTGCCATGTGCACTGCCATCACAATGCATTTCACATGCACTGCCATCTCTGCATCATGTGCACTGCAGGCACATACTGTATGCATTGCCAGCACTTCACTGTTACACCACTGCCACAGTACTGTGCCACATGCACCACCATCTCTGTGTGGTGCCATGTGGCCTGCTGACTCCATGCTGTGCCACTTGCTCTTCCAAGACCACACAGTGACTCATGTATTGTCATTACTGCATTGCTACATGCACTGCCAACTCTGTGCCATGTACACTTTCAACGCTGCACAGTGCCACTTGCACAGCCACCAGCTTGCTGTTCTATGTACAATGCCACCACTTGCTGTGCCACATGCACTGCTGATTCCACACTGAACCATTTGCACTGCTATCAATATTTGGTACCATGTGCACTGCCGAGTTTTGCTGGAACAGTGCCTGGTGTTGACCATAGCTGTGCCCTTGCTCGTGGGCCTTGGGCTGGAGGCTTGGGCATCTGTGGCATCAGTTATTTTCATCCACTCACCCTTGAGGGCCCAAGTATTGATACATGCCCTGTAGGTCAGGTAATATGCATGGACAGCAGAAGTAAGGCATGTAATGTTAAAATTATTGAATCAAAATGAATGCCTACACTTTAAGACTATGACCTGACTAGTCCCCTAACCTTTTTACAATGACACCCAGTTTCATCCTAGTTTTAAAGATGGGAGGTCATGTGTCATTCCAAATGTCATATCCTGAGCCAGTGACCATGGTGGGACTTAAACTAGAGATCACTGGGCTTGTGTATGCAATATCTATGTTCTCTCTGTAGCTCTTGTACAGTACTTCTCTTGATCTCTGTCTGTACTCTTGCTTTCCTTTTTTGCTTATAATAATCCTTTTTTTCCTTTATTTCTATAGGTCTCAGAAGACATTGTCCCTGGTCTGACAGGACACAGACTACTTACATATCAGATAAGTATTGTTTATGTTTAACCTTCCCTGTTGGTCCCATTTTGTTCTTGATGCGCTGTGGATCCTTTGTGACCCCATGGATATTCTTTTTTTACAGGTACGATTAGACATCTCTCCAAGACACCCATCCCAGGCTCCCCAGGACCCAAGTAAGAGATCTCATATCTATGCTAGTTAGGCAATCTGTAATGAAGCAGCCTCAATTGTGTCTTGCCTGTCTCCTGCACCCACATATCATGTTAATGCATTTGCAGTGTAATATCCAGAATCAAAATGCCAGAACCAGCAGGAATGCAATAAATAGATTACAGGTTCCCACATGGCATTTCCTAACCCTGCAAGAAGAACTGTTTTGAACTGAAACAGATCTGTCAGTTTAAGGTGTCTTTCTTTACAGTACCAGCATAAATTTGTGGGGACAGCCCTGAGTAAGTTATTAAGGATGTTAAGCCTTCGCCTCCCTCCCTGGTTTAGCGCATCTTCCAAGGTTCAGAAGATCTGGTATTTCTCAGTGATAAAGTCCAGCAGAAGCTAACTTTTTACCATGGTGCAGAGATACAGGTAGCCTCTTGAGGTAAAACATGGACTGTGTAGTAGGCAAGCTTTCTCTTTGACCCTTTTGAAGAACAGGATGGCATAATGCCAGGAGACTGAGACACCCACTGGAAGAGGTGCTGTGTGTTGCTGCTCCAGGTGCACTGAGGTGGTTGAGTAGGGTAACACACTGATATGGACCCTTTGTTTATGCTGCAGTGCTGCCTCCAAGAGGGTTTCCAGGCTAAGGGCCATGCCAGGGTTGGCACCTGGGTCCAGGGCAACAACACAGAATTTATGTCCAGCAGGAAAGTGGTTGGCCTTTGTGTGCAGGATAGGGAAGAGTAGAGCTGCTGCTGGCATGTGGGGGCAGATTAGGTAGTATCAAGGAGAACAGATTCTGCCTAAAGTATGCCAGCTGCATTGGGAGAGGCTGAGGGAGCAGGTGCAGCAAGAGAGCGGAGGTATTGTGAGTGAAGTATAGGCTGCTGCTGTATCTCTGACTGTGAGGAAAATACAGCAGGAAGTACAAGTGACTTTATTGCAACAGTTGGGCAAGGAATGCATAGCACTAGTATAATCATTATATTTAATATTATCCTGGTATCTATACACACATGCTTTCACTTTTCAAACATGGAGTTCCATCCATGGCCCTGAGGGAGGGAGGCAAGTAAGCAGGTGTCTCATGGGCTTTATCCAGGATTCACAACCAACACATCAGCTTGTGCCATCTGCAGAGCTACACAACAAGAGAAACCAATTCAGCAGTCCATGTAAGAGCTCACAACACACATAATGCTACAGATAAGTAACTCTTCTGGTTCTTATTATCATCCACAACATGGCACCACACTCCGCATACTTGCACCTGGAATAACTGAGGGGCATTGCCATTCTAGTCATTCTAGCTCTGTGTAATCAGCTATGTAGCAGGGTAGGTTAGAATAATAGCTTTTAAAATTATGCTCTGATCTCACTGCTTCCATGTGCTGTTTACTTACAGCAGAGCATGTGCGTGTGGTTAGTGGGTGTGGCAGCAAGCATAGGATTGGTGGGTGTGACGGCATGCATGGGGGTATAGAATCATAAGATGTGATAGCTGGCATGGTGTTAAGTGGTCAGTTGGTGTGACAGCATGCATAGGGGGCATGGAGTTGTGAGGTGTGATAACATGCATTATGGTATAGGTCAGTGAATTTGACAGGGTGTATGGGGATGATGTGTATGATAGTGTATGTGGTCATAGAAACATAGACTTTGATGGCAGACAAGGACCACTTGGCCCACCCAGTCTGCCCATTTCCCTACCTCTTGGATAAGTCACAGATCATAGTTAACCAACAGCCCACTTTCTGCTACCCCCCACAAGAATCGCCTTATGTCGGTTGCATGCATTCTTGAATTCCTCCACAATATAGGTCATTGGGTGTGACAGTGTGAACGAGGGCATGTGGTCAACTGATGGACGTGACAGCATGCATGAAGGTATGGAATCATAAGCTGTGACAGCATGCATGGAGTATGGGATTGGTGGGTGTGACAGCATGCATGGGAGTATGGGACTGTGAGGTGTGACAGTGTACATGACATTATAGGGTCTGTTGGTGTGACAACTTGCATAGGGTTGGTGGATGTGACAGTGTAAAGGGGGAACATGGGGTCATGATTGCTAACAATTCTTGCCCCACCTGCAGCAAAATAAAAGGATACCATGCTAAAGAAAGTCACTTCTCAGCTGAGCTGCTGTGTTAATTCTGTTGCATGGTGATGTCACTGGAGCAACCCATGGTGGCAATGCCAGAATGGGCTGAATCTGTTTGAACTCCCAGGAAGACCCTTCCCCCTCATCACTAGGAACAGGTAGTATTGGGGCCATTTATTTTATTGTTTTCATTTTTTGTAGGAAGGAGTGTCCCAATAGGTACCTTTGTGCTTTCCATGTGAACAAGAAGGGTTCCTGCACTGAGGCCGCACCATGTGGCACCATGTTATGAGGCCAGGAGGACACAGCATTGCATAGACTAGAAACACAACTGGTGTACAAATAACTTTAGTGGGATTTCCAATGTACAGCTGTTGATTAGCAGATGTTGGATGACACCTACATTAAAGATGTGCAGATATCTGATCTTGTTGGATGTGCCTTAATTATTTTTGGGGATCACTCCACTGGCAGGTTTTTCCCTACAGTGTGGTCAGTGTGATACCAATGACCCACACAGACCATTGTGATACCATGCTGCATAACCATTGTGCCACCACCAGCACAAAGCATGGAATGAGACCATTGTATTGCCACTGCAAGTGCAACGGAATTGAAACAAATCCATTGTGATAACAAATGAAGTGGTATCACACTGGTATTGGCCATTGTGCTACCATCACATGAGAGTGTGCCACTGTGCTACCACTGTGGGTCATGATTCTATGCTTATGTGCTCCGTAGTGCCTAGTAATATCTGTAGTGGACTGCTGCTGTAAACCTTTAACAGGTTGCACTCTATGTTTGTTCAATATTACCAAAGTATAACTCGCCCTAGGTTTAGCTGTTTGGAGACTGTTTGTGAACTTAAGAACTTAACAAGTACAAGTTTAAAAGTATAGTTAGGGGCTGTATGTGTGATAGGGCTCATTTTCTGCGCATGTGTTACCTGAGCTAGCCACTTTAAACCTCCCGCTGCATACTAATTTCCTCCTTCTACCTCTTTACAGACGGGCTCACCTCCCCACCTCAGTATGCTGCCGACCGCGGCAGGTGAAGGAACGCCACATCTCCTACCTGGAGCGTATTCTCGGGAGCCACAGCATCAGGTAAAGGCACCCTGCAAGTCGACTCCTGGGAGTTTTTCTGATGTGATTCCTACTGACTCGTGGCTTCTCTGCCCCTCAGCCGCTGATTGTTTTCCGCTGACTCGGCTGTAGGGTGCTAGCCCGACCCACCTCCACCCCAACCACCCTCCCACCCAGGGGCGGCCGTGTGTTATTGGCTCATGTTGCGTGCGTCACTTCCTGTGACATCACATTCTGTGTGCCTAATACTAAGTCCCCACTTTCCCATTTGCAGGTTATACCTGCTGGCCAGCAGTGGGCGCTGTTTTCCAACTATCAATCCTGCTTCTGCACCACCCTCCCTAATCCTATCTCGGTGTCTGTCTCTCTACCTCACCTCCTCCAGCTCCCACAGCTGCCCCCGGGGCCCTCCAAGCCCCTGATATTTTCATCCTAAAACTCTCAACCCTAGCCAGTCATGTCTATCACTCCCCGTCTCGCTCATCTCCCTCTCCTTCCCCTCCTTCTAATAGTCCTTACCTCCCCTAGGGGCACTATATGCCCATTGGCGAGCTGTTCTTATGCCCCCAATTATCTGCCAGCAATCCACCCCTCTTCTCCCCCTGCCCCTCCTCCCCCCTCCTCCTTCACACACCCAACTTGCTACTCCCTATATCACCGTTTGTATGGGCACCTTCTCTCTCGCCCCCCCCTTCGTGCATATTATCGCACTTGCATTCCCTGTCTGTGCTGCCCTTCCTATCCCTGTACTACTACACCCCCATCCCCCCTACCCCAATCGTCGTAAACTTTCCTTCTGCCACTTGCTCCCAAGGGCAGATCTCCTCCTCCTCCTGCTCCTGTCTGGCAACATCCATCCCAATCCTGGGCCTGGCAACATTGGCTCCCCCTTGAAATCCTCTGGACTTCGTATCGCGTCTATGAACATATGCAGCCTCCTTAAAAAACTGGACACCCTACACTGCTGGGTGATGGTTCATAAACCAGATGTGGTTGCCTTGGTTTAAACCTGGCTGTCTGATTCCACCTCTAACTCCCAGATCTCTCTCCCTGGCTACACCCTCCACCGGCTGGACTGGGTCGGTAGGAGAGGTGGGGCATGTGCAATCTATGTAAAAGACCCTCTCATTGGACTAGCCCTCCCTCCCCCTGACCTTGACCATAAGGCCCAGGCCCTAACACTAAAACTATCTCCTGACCCCTCTAGGGGTCCTATCTTCCTGACCATGGCTTACATACCTCCAAAGAACCAAGCTCAGGTGCTGGGCCCAGTAATTGACTATCTTACCTCCTTACCCAACCCCTCTGACCAAATCCTGGTGGGTGACTTGAACATCAATTGGCTTTGCCCCTCATCCTCTTCCTCCCATGAGGCTTTTGCTGCTATTGATCTAACCCAACTAGTCTCCCAGCCTACTAGAATTAACCCCAGAAGGGGCTCTAGCACTCTCCTAGATGTGGTCCTCACTAACAGACCATGCCGCATCCACAATATCCAAATCCTCCCTGACTGCCTTAGTGACCACTCCCCGGTTCTCTTCAACTGGGTAACCTCTCTGCCTAATCCCTCCGTTCAAACCACCTTTCGGAGGCAGCTTAGACCTGGTGGATTGAAAGACCTAAAGCATTACCTTTCCCATACAGACTGGTCTCCATTGCTAAACACACCTAACATTGACAAGGCACTGGCCTTCTTTATCAACACCTTCAACTCTGCCTGTGACATCTTCGCTCCTATAACTGCTCATAGGTCTAAAGTAAGACATGCCCCCTGGGTCACCCCTGCCCTGCGACTGCTTTTTAAGCAGTGGGACAACCTGTGGCACCTTGCTGTTGAAACTGGCCTCCCAGCAGACAGACAGACAGACAGACCTATGCTGCAGCTCGGAACAGGTGCACTTGGGCTATCCGCAAAGCAAAGGCTGAGTATTATCAAGCCTCCCTTACCTCCTCATGGGGGAACCCCAGGTCCTTCTGGGACAACGTCAAGCAGCTGAATGGCCACACCCGGTCCCCCCTTCCTTCACTTCTTAACATCAATGGTACTGTCTCCTCTGATCCTGCCCTCATTGCCACTCACCTCAATAACTCCTTTACCAATCTTAGCCCAGTGCTCCTGGCAATTTCTTCAGTCTTCCACCCCCCAGGTCTGCCCCACCCATCTCACGCCCCTTGTTCCACCTGCGTTGTGTCACTGCGCAAGAAGTCAGGCCATACCTGCTTAAAGCCTTAAAATGTAACACCATCGGTAATGACTCCCTAGATTTCTGTCTCCTACGTCAGGTCCTTGACCAGGTCATCTCACCTATCACCTGCATCTTTAATAAATCCCTCTGCCTCGGACAATTCCCCTCTGTCTGGAGGGTCGCTACAGTTACCCCTATCCACAAAGGTGGTGACAGGATGCTTCCAGGTAACTACCGGCCTATCTCAATCCCCCCCCCAAGGCCTTGGAGAAAATTGTGGCCACTCAAATCTCTGGCTACCTCTCTAAATACGATGTTCTCTGCCCTGAGCAACATGGGCTCAGAGCTGGTCATAGTACCAATACAGCACTCCTGGAGTTTGCTAACTTCCTCCACACCTCTTTGAACTCTGGCTCCATGGCTGGTGCGGTATTCGTTGACCTGTCTAAAGCCTGATACGATCCCATTCTCCTCTCTGTTAACCACACTCGACCACCTAGGCTTTGCCACTGGTCCAGTCTCTGGTGCGCTAGCTATCTCTCAGCCCGGTCTCAATGTGTGAAGGTTAGTGGAACTCTGTCCAGCACCTGCCCAATCCAATCTGGAGTCCCCCAGGGCTCTATTCTTGGACCCCTACTCATCTCCCTCTTCCTCAACTCGCTACCCAGTGAATGTGCAGGTAAGATCCTACTCTACACTGATGATGCAGTACTCATTGCCTCTGACAGTAATCCTATTTTGCTCCAGAATTCTCTCCAGCTAGCCTATGATATCGCTGAAACCTGGTTCACTGAGCACCGACTCATAATCAACCTAAAGAAAACAAAAACCATGCTCTTTTCCCACCCCCAAAATAAGTCCAGCAATTTTCCTCTCACTGTCCACTCCACCCTCAATATCCCCATCGAACGTGTGCAGTCCTACAAATATCTTGGAATAATCTTTGACCCTGCCCTCTCCTTCCATGGCCATATCTCTGCCTTGACCTCTGCAGCCAACACACGGCTGGGCATTCTTTACCGGCACAAAAACTGCCTCCCCTCAGACACCCTCCACCTGGCTGTCACCTCCTCTGTCATATCACTAATCGACTACGGCCTTCCTGTCTATGGGGCTGCAGATCAGATGGCCCTGAGCAAGGTTCGCCTTACACTTAACAAAGCCTGCAGATTTATAACCAGTGCTTCTAGACTTACCCACACCTGTCTGCTGTACTCCATGGCTATCCTACTCAGCCTGGATGAGCGGCTCATGTACCAAACCTGCCAACTCACTTTTAAAGCCCTCCATGGCCTATCCCCCCTTGGCTTATCTGACTCAATCCGCCGGGCTAATCCAACTGTGAACACCAGTAGCTCATCCAAAACAACACTGGTCATACCAAGAGCTAGGACCCTCGCAAGGCCAAAGGGCGTTCCCTTACAGAGCACCCACCTGGTATAACTCCCTCCCTACCGTTATCTCTGACGCTCCCTCGTTAGCATGCTTTAAACGCAGCCTCAGAAATCACCTGCTCACCTCATGCAGCTGCCGCTGCCACTAAAAAACCCCTCCCCTCTGACAATGCTCACTGAGCTGCACTCCCCCTTCCTATTCACCACCTCACCTTCTCGCTCTGGCCTTCCGCCTTCTTCTGCTTCCCAGCCCTACTCCCCTCTCTTACCCTCCATCCTCTCCTACCCTCCACCCCACTAACCCTAATTAGCCTATTTATTCTTCGCATGTATTGGAAACAACTGTAACCTTGACTGACACCTATTTTGAACCTGTATTGCTATATATCTGTTGTCTCTTGTACCACTGTCTTTGTCCTCTATGTGACGAGGTACCTTTGTAAATGAGCCCCTGGCTCAAAGGTTGTTAAACTGATGTTTAAATAAATAAATAAATAAATAAATATCACAACGGACACAATGACCTCACACTGGAATTGGAACAAAACCACTGTGATACAAACAAACAGTGGTATCACAATGGTGCACATTGTTACCACTGTGGTACCAGCAGAGGTGGTGTTACCAGTGAACTACCACGGTCTGAATGGTATCACAATGGTTACAATGGTATCACAATGGAATTAAAACAAATCCACTATGATACCATTAATGAAACCCACAATGGTAGTATACTGGAAATCACAGTGGTAGTATAATGGTACGGAACAGGTATTACAATGGTATTCCGAATAATTTTTTGAAAGGGTATGCCTATAGTTTCATTAATTGCTTTTCTTACATTTCATGGCTGTACCATTGAAAACTCAGGACCCCTCATTTGGTGTAAACTTTAAGTTAACTGAATTAAGTTTAATTTATAAAACTGGATACCCCAATCAACGCCAGTCTTATCACCTGCACATCCACGTAGGACCATGAAGGGTAGTTAGGTGCCATCTGCTGCCCTCCAGACTTCATGGCACATCAGAAGGGATGGGGAGATACCCTCATGCCATGATGGGATATCCACTGCTTTAAGGGGCAAATGCAGCAGGATGCCTGCAGGCAATAATCTGCCCCCACGCACTGGCACTGTATACAGGCCATATGCATACTGGTGATTGCTCAGACCCTGTCACCATGAGCCACACCTGTGCTACCTGGCAAGCATAGCTGGAGCACAGCACACTGCCTATAGCTGTGCAAATTGCATATATGGCCCCACATAAATGCTAATCGAGTAGTACAGTACTACTATTTTACCACTATTACAAAGTATTCAACTAGACTTCATTAGTCTTCATTGGTATTCACTTATACATTTCAGAAGTACTCATTAAGTAATTATTTAATCTTCACAGCAGTGCCTTAATTTGCATATAAGACTACCTAACTAAGAACTGAATTCTTACTTATTACTAAGTTAGTCTTTAAATACATTGCTCATTTAAATGTTTCGGCTCGTGGGCAGAGTATTTTACTACTATTGAATATTAGCCAAAAATTATCTTAAAATTACTACTTCAATACTAGCAAAGAAGGCAAAATGAAATCAAAAATTAGTATTCAATGTTGGTGAGGGTAGCACATCTGGGTTACCAGTTCTAGCACATCCTGAGCCCACAGGACCACCAGTGCCAACTTTATTTTTTATAAGTGGCAGTATCGCACTGTGGTTTTGGGCACTGAGATGCAAACCTGGAGACTTGGTTTTGAATTTCACAGGTCCCACTTACGTACTATGTAACTCTGATCAAGTCTCTTAACTTCCTTGTGCTCTCAGGTCTCACCTTAGGGAGCTACAAATATTCAATGAAACCCAACATGGCTTTTCTTTTGGAAGATCATGTACTAGTAATCTGCTCCATTTCTTTTTGTGCCATGTAGTCAAGACCTCGATCAAGGCTTTCCAGTAGATGTAATATATTTAGACTACAGTAAAGCATGCGACTCTGTGTCACATGGCATATTGTTGAAAGCCTTAAAGGATCTAGGGGTGCAAGATGGTCTGACAGCCTGTATAGGCTTGAGGTTAGAGACCAGCAAAGGGTATGAATCCGGGGATATTTCTCTGAATGGGGAGGTGTGTCAAGTGGTGTCCCACAGAGGTCAATATTGGGACCCCTTTTTTTGTTCAATCTTTTCGTCTCCATAATGCGTGTCACTAGTGGATCGTGGCTCTGCAAATATGCAGATGTCATGGAGATGGGCTCAATTGTAAATGATAAGGCATCCATACAAAATTTTCAGGAACAAATAAAGAATCTGGAAATCTGGGCAACAGAGCATAAATTAAAATTTAATAAGAACAAGTGCAAAGTCATGCACATTGGTCATAATAATATTAAGGCACATTATAAAATAAATGATAAAATTATTACACACACTGATTATGAAAAGGATTTGGGGAGTCATTATTTTGAACACATTGGCCTTTGACAAACATAATAATGAAACAGCCAAACAGGCACATAAAATCATTAGGAACATTCTTAGGAACATCAGAAGTAGGCAAGAGGAAGTCTTGGTGCCTCTGTACAGGTCCCTGGTGAGGCCTGTATTGCAGTATGGACACCCTTTTTGTGCACCGCAAAGTGTTGCCAGTTGTAAACAGATTGAAAGAGTACAGAGGAGACTAACTAAATGAGTGCTTAAGCTAAAGAATAAGTCATATAAAGTAAGGCTGCAAGAGTTGAGAGTTTTCACAATGGCATAGCGTAAAGTCAGAGGCAAACTCTGTTTTGTGTTTAAGGCTTTGACTAATGAAACACTTTGGGAATCAGCAGGGTTATGTAGAAAAGATGAACTGGAGTGAGCAACTAGGGCCCATCCATTTCAGCTTAGAGGGGGAGCAATTCAGAACAGTTAAAAGGGTACAGTGGTATAATCAAAGAGTGTTGGGAATATGGAACTCATTTCCAACAGCAGTGGTTATGACAAATAACTTATCTGCTTTCAAACAGTTGCTGGATCAGCATATGGGCAATAAGAAATGGGAATTTATCCACTAAATAGTGCCAAGTCCTTAAATGGAATAAATTGATTATGGACTTGTATTTATTTGTACCTATGAACCTAGAAACAAGCTTAGTTTTAATGTGCCAGTCCTGGTTAAACAATTTTCCCATTTCATTAAAGCCATTAACCCAAAAGAAGCTCCATTAACACACTTGTTTTACCTTTCTAAAACACTGGACACTTGACCATCCAGAACACTAAAGGGTTTTAACTGATCCTCTTCACAAACAGCACTTTCTCTACTCTTGCCTATAATTTCTATCTTTATTATTTCATTTCTTCATATGTCTGTTTTCCCACTTTGTCCCAACTGTAACCTTAAATTCTAAATGTCCACTTTTCCTTACTTCTGTGCTGTCCAATGCCTCTTGTATCTCTTGGCTCGCTATTTCTTCTCTTGTTACTGTAATTTTTTCCATATTAATCTAATTTTCTTTATTTTACAGGTGTGACAGGATGCTGACTCCTTCCTTCCCAATCAGGAAAGCATCATTCTATGCCTAACTTGTTCTTTCCACCCTATTTGCTCTCTAAGAACTGTGGATCTTTTGTGACCCCAGTTTTATATTTTGTTTTACAGGTCCCTTGGACATTGTCCCTTAAAGACCCACATCTGGCTCCCTAGTACTCAGGTAAGAGACTCTTGATGTCTATGTGGGTTGACTGTAATGGTGGGGTCGCACCCAGTACAGTGCAAGTCAGATTTGGACATGTGGGAGGGAGCTAAGAGTCAGGGGCTTTGGAGGGAGAGGGTTAGTACTGCGGCTGTGGAGGAAGCAGGGTAGTTTTGAGGACTGAAGTTGGGGATATTGATGATGGTCATGGAGGGATGGTGCTGTCTGGGGCACTGGAGGAAGGTGGCTAGTGTTGGGTGCTGTGGAGAGTGCTGGCTACTGTCTGGGCTGTGAGGGGTAATTGTCTTGTGCTGTGGTTTGGAGGGTGTGGGCTAGTGTCAGGGTGTGATGCAAGGGAGGCTAATATTAAGAGTCATAGAGGAAGGGAGTTAGTATGGGGCTGTGGATGAAGGGGGCTCATGTTGGGTACATAACACTGTGGGGGTAATTAAACACCAAAAATATGAGTGAATAAAGTTTTTAGACCCTGCTTAAAAGCCTCTACCCCTGGGATGCAATGTACAACCTCTTAGTTGTGTGGTGTTAGACCCATTTCCTTCCCTATGCCCTTCACTAGGGAATCCCTTAAAAAGATTAAACAAGGTGACCTGTGAGGAACTATTTAGCCTGAGCAACAATTAAGACACTAGTGGAATGAGTAGAAAATGATGAAAAAGAGGTTCAAGAGGGATATGATAAAGATTAATTTTATAGAAAGTGTTGTACAGTCTGCCAGTCAAGGTGGTGGGTGCAAAAATCATAAATAATTTCAAGTATGGCTGGGACCAAGTGAAGGTAGTGGTTACTCAAGATGGCTGTAGTATGTAGGGTAACACTGAGGTAGATAGTGAGGCTAGTCCCCTGTATGAGCAATTGGTCCTGGGGTTTAATAGGGAACTACAGACAGACTGGATGGACCTTTGGTCTTTTCTGTCATCTTTGTCAATATTTATATTGCATCACACATATTTTTCTGTTACCCACTATATAAATCTCCTCCATCTTTGATCTGTGTCCCAATGTTCTCCATGATTCTAGTGGTGTAATTTTTTTTCTTTTGGGGGGGGCTGCATTTGTGCCCTGCTCCTTGATGTGGGATACATACTGGATGCAGGACCCACTGCCACAAAACATGGCAGGGAATGAACTGTATCTTTACAGGTACTGTATAGGGCCTGTACAAGGCATCCTTTTGCAGGTCTGTTAGAGGTATAAGACAGGTACTAAGTGGGCAAAGAAAAGGAAATGTGCAGACAATGGACAGTACTGCTTTTTTCACCACGAACTCCTCCTCAGCCTTTTAGCAATCCTACCTGACTCTTGATTGGTGCTTCAAGTTGATAAGACCCCTGGCAGCCAGTCAAGAGTGAGTCCCCCCCCCGTAGGTGGGAAGCTTTCAAGGTATCACCTCCCGACTACTGTCCTTGCCTCTTTTGAGTTCCTTGTTTTCCCCCTTTGTGAGGTAAACACTGCCAAGTTATGGTGTGGGTGGATAGGGCTTGCGATTCCCTAGACATCCTACCTTCTTGACACCCTACCTTATACTTTTCCAAGTTATATCCTCTAGCTGTCAGAAACAGCTGAATAGCAGCCCCCACTACCAATGTTCATTTACTATTTGACTGATTCTCCCTCCTGCTACCAATGTCAAGATGTCCTAATGATCTTAGCACCAGTCAGCATGCTCCAAATATGGCCCGCCTGGAGTTAACCTGAAGGATTACTTGCCCCCACAACCGGTAGCCACTTAATTAAATCTATGTAGTTTTGTAATTGCGATTTTGTTTTATGCACTTTTTGACTTCTGCTGTGGCCACCACGGCTATCTCTGTGCTCTCCCAGCCCTAATGTGCACTTCCATCCCCTCCCCTCCCCTACGCTCATATACTGACCATCTGGGACTTGATTGCAGCTGCAGATGGCTTGTCTGTTGCTTCCCTTGGGAGGCACTCAACTTGCCTGCTTCCTGCAGACCTTTTCAATGAAATTTAGCCCCTGGCATTCCAAAAGTCACAGTGCAGCTTAAACTATGCGACACCTGTCGCTCCTACTGCTGCCATCCTCTCTTCTCCCATTCTTACAACCCCCCAGGCTTTACTATTGCCATGGGAATGGTTTTACTCTCTGGCAGCTCCTGCCACCTCTGCACTCCCTTCCTGGCTTCAGCATTACTGTGGGAGCGGTTTCTCTTAATAGCAGCTCCTGCCGTCTTCCAGTCCCAGCTTCCAAAACTGCTGTTGCAGCTGGGGGATGTAGCTCTTCCATGGCCTCCTCCTTACTGTTGCTTCTGCCCCTTAGGGCATAAACAAACTCTGCCACCGAACTGGTGGTTTGAGAAGGTGGGGGGGAGGTGCTTCTATTATTGCCTCTTCCACTTCCCTCTGGCTCCTTTCTCTCTCTCTCCCTCCCTCTCTCTCTCTCTCTCTCTCTCTCTCTATCCCCCACCCATGCAGAGTGTGCTGCAGCCTGAGCTCTGTGTGGGCTGGGAGTTACAAGTGCCCACAGGCACTTTCACTGTAGCATGACTGTAATATGTGACTGGCTGCAGGTGCAACTCAAGCATATCCTCCTTCTGCTACTATTCCATATCAGCAGCACCCACCCAATACTAGGGCTCAAAGAGCCTCCACTAGACCCCAGAGAATGGTACCAATTCATTTCAAAGGAAAGTTGGCCTTAGCAACAGGATACTAGACAATCAGGGTTACCATTTTACTTAGACCTCCATGGTATTTCAAGCTCACAAGATTGCCAATACCTTTATTTACCAACAGGCCTACTAGCTTTGAAGAGCCTCCACTAGCCCACTTGGTTACCAGGTACAATACTGGTCAGTGGGTCACTAATAGGAGCACAGGGTTTTTTGTCTGAGCCCCCTCCCAAACCACACTTCCTTTCCTCTCAGTTTCTTCTCTGCAATTTTTTCCCAGCTAACCTAATTTTATTTTGTTTGACATGTCTGACAGGACATGGACTCCTACCCATCAGATAAGTATATATCTATGCCTAACCTGTCCTTTCTATCCTTACTGTACCCTCTAAGAGCTATGAATCCTTAATGACCCCCTTTTCTCTTTTTTTTACAGGTGTGCTGGACAACATCCCTTTGAGACTCCTACCTCTGGCTCCTATAGAGCTCAGGTAAGATCCTCTACTTAAACTGTATTGGGTGTGTTGACTGTAATGGTGTGCCCACACCCATTATATGCTGAAAGTAGGGACACTAGCTCTTGAGCTCCCCAGCCATGTTGTCATAGTCCTTGTCATACCCCCCTTAGCCCTGGCAACAGGCTCTTGAGCTCCTTTCCCAGCTTCTGGCTTCCCCATTTCCATAGTAATGTTGTTAGACTCCTGACTTCCCTCAATCATGGCCAGAGGTTTCCAAACCCCCAGTGTCCTGGGTGGTAGCAGCATGGTTTGGATGGTCCCTTAGGTGGTCTAGATGGGAGAAGAGGGTGAATGTATGTTTTTTATTTATTTATTTATTTATGTAATGATCTAGGATTAACACCTTTGAGAACAAGCTCACTACATAGGATACACATCAGAGTTGAGGACACACATGTAACAATAGGATACTGGTACCAAAAAATAGAGAACAAGAACCACAAAATTGACATAGATAAAAAAGCATTGGATTCATGTTGGCATTGTACAATGTATGCCAATTTACAGTGTTCAGACATAATGAAAAAGAGAATATGAAAAGAATAAAAAGCAGGAGTCCTGAGGTAGCTGAAAGTATCAGCCCGGGTGTATCGTCATTGTAAAGTGGGTGTGGGAAGGAGATTTATTCGGAGTTGGAAAGGTGCAAAGCATGCCAACTATACAGTATTTGGAACATAATCACAAAGAGAACAGAAAGAAATAACAGTGCAGGAGTCCTGGGGGGTGAAAATATCATCCCAGGGGCATCATCTGGTAGGAAGTAGGTGCGAGAGAGCAGGTTACTAAAAGTAAAGAAGCCGCAGGCAGCTGAGATAAGACAGTAGGCCAAGGGTAAGGGGGAGAATGGGGAGGAAGCAAGGGAGAAAAGGGAATTGCTACAAAAGGAAGGGGAGGAAGGGGAAAACTAAGGGGAAATTATAAGGCAGTACAATAGTAAGCATGTTGGGGATTATTGAAAGCCATCACAGCAGGAGTTTGCAACTAAGATCTTTCTAAGCATTTGCTTACAAAGGCATAAAGAGCCCAGAGAGAAGATGTCTGGAGGAAAGGTGTTGAGCCAGGTTGCTGCCCTATATGCGGAGGACCTTTGACCAAGTGCTGTACGTGGCTGGAGAATGTTGAAGGTAAAATTATCAGAGGCTCTAGTGCTGCGATTTGGTACAAATAGGAAGAGCAGATTTTGAACCCCTGAGGGTACAAAGCCTAGACTAATATTTTTGGCCATGGTACAGGATTGGTACTTGAGTCTACCCGTGAGCTGGAGCCAATTAGCTTGAGCATACAGGTCACAAGTGTGAGTGAGTTTTGCTGTTCTGGTCGTGAGCTGGCAGGCTTTATTTAAAGCCATTTTGAGGTGGTGGAGGGCTATGTCTGTGGCAGAGCCATAGATAATTAGTCCATTGTCAATGAGAGTGATCATAGAACTTTGCATGGCAAGGCTAACTGCCTCCATGGTTAGGCAGTTCTTGTGCTTGTATAGAAGACCAATACGTGAGTTAACTGCCTTGGTCGTAATACTGATGTGTTGGGAAATGGACAAGGTGTTGTCCACAGTAACTCCCAGGTATTTAAAGTGCTGTACTAGATCGAGCTGAGTACCCTCCTTGTTTAGGATTGTGAGAGGGTATGGTTTATGCCTGCTTCTGGTGCTAGAGAACAACATTGTTTTGGTTTTCTTCTAGTTCATGATAACCTAGTGATCACTGAACCACCTCTCTGCTTCCATAAAATTTCTCTGTAGGTTGTATTTGAGGATTCTCGGGTCAGGGTCACTGGTAAACAGGACTGTGTCGTCCTCATAGAGCAAGATGTGACATTGGCAGTAGTTGGGGAGTTGGTTAAGGAATATGCTGAATAGCAGTGGACCTAAAATTGAGCCTTGAGGTACTCCTGAGTGAACCGGTCTGCTATCAGATCATTATTTCAGTTTTCTTTTTGAAGGCTAATTTGCATTTTGCACAATTTTTGAAGGCCATTTGAGAATACATTGAGAAGTTTTTCAATGGATAAAAAGTGTTTTTTGAGGTATAATTGAACCTTCTTTTTGAATGTTAATTTGCATTTTTCATGCTTTTTCTGAAGGGCATTTGAGAACAAATTGAGAAGTTTTTTAATGTCTAAAAACTGGTGTTTGAGGTACAATTAAAGTCAATTTGAATTACTTAAAAAACATGAAAATAGCTGGAAAAGGAAGTGCAAAAGAAGAAGGAAACCACTTTGGTTCTCAAACACAGTAGCAGAAAAAGTCAGAGCCAAAAGTTTGGCCTTCAGAAAATATAAGGGAACGCAGCAGGATGAAGATAGGGAGGCATACCAAACTTCCCTAAAGGAAGTAGGGAAGGCAGTAAGGCAGGCAAAGGCCCAAATCGAGGAAGCACTAGCACGAACAGTAAAAGAAGGTCACAAGACTTTCTACAGTATAGATACATTAGTGAAAGGAGAAAGTCCAGAGGGGGTATTGCTAAGATCAAAGGGGATAAGGGTGCATGTGAGGAGGAGGACCATGTAAAAGCATCTATCCTAAATAGATACTTCTGCTTAGTATTTACTGAAGAGAAGGCTAGGCAGGGCCCACAGCTTTGCACCATGGACACAGGGGGGAGGGAGGGAGGTGTGCACTAGTCCCTTCACAAAAGAAAGAGTCCTACAAGAGCTCGATAAGCTCAGGGTGGACTAGGCAAGGAGACCTGATGGCATATATCCCAGGGTACTAAAGGAGCTAAGGGTGGAATTAGCAGAGCCATTATCAGAACTGTTTAGTGAGTTTCTGAGCACAGGAGGGTAGCACGTCAATTCAGTGTGTCAGTTACCACGAGTAATATTCAGTGACTGAAATTCAGCGACTGAAATATTAGCGAGTGAGGAATATTAACGATGATAGCTTATAGTGACACGGTGTACTATAGCCTACCTCCGAGTTCCATGTGCTCCTCGGAGGATGTTAATTTAGAAATAGCAGGATCTTCGTGGGGCGCAGACCCCCGGGGGGTGCAGGGGTGTGCAGCCCCCCTGCATAACTGTAATTAATTGGTTAGAGATGTGGGTTGGGTATTTAAAGGCTGTGGTTTACATTACAATTTCCAGCTCAACATGTAGCTGAATTTGTATGCACTGATATTGACATTCGCCGTATTTACCGTCGCTATAACAAAGTCACTGAAATTGTAATCGCTGTTGTTTTTTCGCCTAATTGACATGAAGCCTACAGGAGAGGTCCCAGGAGACTGGAGAAGGGCTCATGTGATCCCGCTCCACAAGAATGGTAGCGGGGAGGAGGCAGGGAACTACAGACCAGTCAGTCTTACCTCAGTAGTGGGCAAGATTATGGAGACACTCCTTAAGGAAATGATAGTGCAACACCTGGAATCCATAGGAGCACAGGATCCAAGACAGCATGGGTTTACAAAAGGAGGGTCCTGTCAAACTAATCTCATAGATTTTTTTGACTGGGTAACCAGAGTGGTGGACCAACGGGGAGCAGTTGATGTTGCCTACCTTGACTTCAGCAATGCTTTCAATACTGTTCCACATAGATTGATTAATAAGCTGGGTAGGCTCGGGGTGGGTCAGATGTTGGTCAACTGGGTGGCAAACTGGTTGATGGGCAGAAAACAGAGAGTAGTGGTAAATGGTGTACAGTCAGATGAGATGCAAGTCACAAATGGGGTACCTCAGGGATCAGTCCTGGGGCCAGTCCTCTTCAATATCTTCATCAGTGACATAGCAGATGGACTGGAGGGTAAGGTTTGTCTGTTTGCAGATGACACCAAGATCTGCAGCAGAGTAGATGATCCAGATGGTGTGGGCAGAATGAGAAGAGATCTGGATAAAGTAGCAAAATGGTTCGAAGAGTGGCAACTGGGGTTTAATTCAAAGAAGTACAAGATCATTCACATAGGGAAGAGAAACCCTGAAGCCACCTATAGACTGGGAGTGGAGTTGCTGGCAGTCACAAGGGAAGAAAGATATTTGGGTGTCATCAACACTGATGACCTGAAATCATCCAAGTAGATCTCTAAAGCAGTAGGTAAGGCTAGAGGGATGTTAGGGTGTATTAGTAGGGGTATCACAAGTCAGAAGAGAGAGGTAATAATCCCTCTTTACAAGACACTGGTTAGGCCCCATCTGGAGTACTATGCACAGTACTGGAGGCCACACCTTCACAAGGACATTAACCAAATTGAGGCAGTCAAGAGAAGGGCAACCAAAATGGTGCAGGGACTGCATCAGAAAATGTTTGAGGACAGATTAACTGAACTCAATATGTATACCCTAGAGCAAAGGAAGGAGAGAGGTGATATGATTGAAACATTCAAACACCTTAAGGGCATTAACAAGGTGAAAGAGAATAACATGTGTCAATATAAGAAAAATAGCAGGACAAGAGGACACAGCATGAGATTAGAGGGAGGCCGATTTAGGAGTAATGTGAGGAAGTTCTTTTTCACAGAAAGGGCGGTGGATGCATGGAACGGCCTATACCAGGAAGTGGTGGATATGAATACAGTGCAGGGCTTCAAACAGGCATGGGATAGGCATAAGGGAGCAATACAGATGAGTATGAATAGATAGACTATTGACAGAGCAAAGGCCTATGGCCCATTCATAAGGTAGAAAATGAAATGGTCAGACTGGATGGGCCTTGAGGTCCTTATCTGCTGTCAACTTCTATGTTTCTATATTTCTAGTGGCCTTGCTGTGTAGCTTGTTTAAGGGAGTTACTTATGATATCTCCAAGATCCATTTCCTCAGTAATAGTATCCATCTTAACCCCCACCATCCAATACTTTGTCTCGGGGTTCCTGTTCCCAATTGGCATCACATCAGACTCTTTGGCAGGTCCCCCTGCAACTCCTTTTCCCCCTCCTCACTATCTACCCTATGACAGAGCATAGTGTCATCTGCGAAGAGAGACACATTGCCCCGAGTTCCTTTTCCTACGTCAATGGAAGTATTCAAAAGGACTGGACGCAGGACTACATCCAGTGACACCCGACTTGTGACCTCTTTCTCTGCAGATTTTTTTTAAACTTCGAGTTTATTGGGCACATCATGAAGCGTTACACAGAGGTGCCATTTTACATTGAATGGATTCATATAAGCTATACAGAGTTGATTAATCTTCAATATGATATTGAGCTAGTCAGGACAACAAAAATTTCCATTTAGACGTAAGTTCAAGGCTTCACATTGTAAAATATCCAACACTGCAACATTCCATAACAATTAAAAAAAAGTTGAAGAATAAACCACAATTTTATAGACAGAACTGTTTGTGACATTTTGTCATTTGTGTTTTTACATCTGACTATTTGGTCATGTTGCTTACACTTTAACCAGTGTACCACCTAAAAGATGACCATCTGGTATGAGCAAGGATTGTAACCATATGTAAGCCCCCTTATGGAGCTTACTAGTTAACAGGGGTCTCAGGCTAGAGGGGATAAAAGGGGAGATTTTTGGCACAATGGGGGAGGTCTCTGACAGAGGAAGAGAGAGGAGTGCAGCCAATTGTGTGTTTGGCCATGAGGCTCAAGGTTGAGGGCCGGGGAGGGCCATTTGCCACCTCGGCCCACCACCCTCGAAGATCGGTTTGATGGGTGATTGTGCAGCTGTAAACTGTATGGAGCCAGAGAATGGGACCCTCTGTGCTAAATTGGGGAGCTGGAGCCGGGGAGTTTAAACTGGAGCCCACCTTGTGATCTCAGGCACTGAGGTGGGGCAGCGCAAGTGGCTCTCGGGCATCCTCATCCATGGTGTGAGATTAAGTTGGAGTACAGGTTATTACTAGACCATTGGGTAGTGCAGTGTTGGCAGCCCATAATGTAGGGAGGGCAATGGTCGCAGCCTGTCCCCATTACCATGTGGTATTGTGGTCTGGCTGGGAGGCAATCAAGTATCCTATGCAGCCAAAGAGTGGGAAGTGCTCTGGGTCTCTAGGATTGCTAGGGCCCTGCTGTGTGCTATGATACCCTGGGATCCTCAAAGCTTTGCACCAGCTTTGTCAAGAGGGAACTTCACTATTTCTCTTGGGTCTCTGTTTGTGAGGCAAACCATCCAGATTTGGGACAGCTCCAGAACGAAACCACCGCGTCAGGATTTGGGACCATCTGTTGCAGCTTCAAAGTCCATAACTGTGTTGGGGTGTCCGAAAGTTTGCCTGATAAAGTGAGAAGTGGAGCCAAAGTTTGCTTGTGCAGGAGAGAAGTTTGGAGGGAAATCTTTTATGGCCTTTCTTAGCCCAATGCAAAGTGCAGCTGCCAGGATTTGTACAGCCTCCATGATTCTGAGGGAAGCACTGTAAAAGAAGCTTTTGGGAAACAAAAGTTTACTGCAGACTTTGTCAGGTCTTGTGCCTAGAAAAGTTGCTCATCATTTGATTTTGCACCCCATGTTCCATGGAGTGGACTGATCAATGTTTGCACAATAAAATTATTGTTTTATCTCTTTTACACCTGAGTGGACAATGGATTTAATTATAGCACCTTGTGACTGGACTAAGTGTTGCCCCTGCAGCTGCCTGCACCCCATTAGCTATGAACTGCCTGCACCCACTGAAGAACACTCATCAGCACCCAGGTAACAGGTTATAATTTCTGGGACAGTGTTTCTGGCTGCAAGTGCCCACCTCCCCCAAAGAATCACCTCGCAAACCCCTAGACACAGGGAGGGGGGCTTACACTTATAACCGTGTTCTGAAAATCCCTGTGTTGAAGGCCTCTTCTGCCTCTCCATCAGAGGTTCTATCTCTCATCCCCCCCACCCAACTGAGGATGTGGATTCTGGGGTATATTCCAATTGGTCCACCTTTCTAAAAATGTTTCCTGTGTGAGCCTCAGTGTGGCTGTAATTCATTTCATATTCATTTTTGCATTCACCCATTCCCAGCACTCACCAACCCTGGGAAAGAGGGTGATAACCAGTGGGAAGTAATACCCTTAAGGGCTACCAAACACATACTATGGGAAACTTCCCTGTGGCCCTTGGGCCCACCACCTCAGTGGGAGACCTAGCACATAGATTTTAAAGTTTTGTTGGCCTATTAGGCCCCATATCCTCCACTGCTCCTTTTGGATTTGGGACCACAACTATTTTACCTTGTTAAGGCATTGCCAACATATGTGATGATGGCTACCCTTTTCTCCACTCCATCTCCAGCACCTGTTGGTGGCTCACTTTCCAAAGTTAGCAGTGATGGTGTGGGTATGAAAGTATCTAATCAGGATTTTCCAGTGAAATTTCCAACATTCTGGGGATGCATTGACCTTCCATCCCTCCTTCAGGATTTTCTGCCTCTCCTATTCCATGATGGGTTCCTACATTTCTGACTCCCATCTCACCTAGACCCCTGCTAGATCTGGTTTGCTGGCAGATTGTAACATCTCTACACTAGTGTGATGTATATCCCCTGGACATTGAGCTTGGAAGACCAGTAAAGGACGTATTTCCAGCCTGTTAGTGGGCTAGTGACTTGTTTCATATATTGTGCCATATTCAGATAATGTTTCAACTTATAAATAGTGGAATATGTCTCTGTTTGGAATTCCATATGTCTTTTTTAGATGTTTAAAGGAGACAATAACACCACTGTTCACTAACTGGGCATATCTAGTTCAGGCTAATCTATTCAAGTGCCCAAAGCTGGGCTTTGAATATACTGGGTTGAATTCAGGGTCCCCTAAAATGGTTGTAAGTAGACCAGTTTCCTTTGGGGTGTGAATGAGCTGCCTGATCTTTTTCACCACCATAATGGAGTGTTTGGCCCAGGGATTTGAAATGTTTCTCAAAAGGAGGGGGCTCAGTTTCACAGCAGGTAAAGTAAATAGTGTAACAGGAAGCCCCACCCTATTCTCCAGGGTGTACCACTCTGAGTACAGTCTCTAATTCACTAGCATGACCACTTAGGCTGCTTGGACTATAGGAAATAGAACTCAAAGTTTTTTAGTCTCCATCTGCCTATGTCCTTTGGCAGGTAGAGAGTGGTTATACCCATTCAAACCTTGTGTCCCTGCCATATGAACTTCAATGTAAGCTTCTTTAGCCTTGCCCAGAAAGTGCAGAGATGTTTAATGGTGAGGGCCTGAAAGAAAAACATGAGGTGAGATAGCACATTCATTTTCACGGCCTCAGTCCTGTCCCACCATGACAGCAGGGGACGCCCCACATTTGCAAATCCTTTACGGTCTCCTCCAGTAGGGTTACATAATTCAAGGTATAGAGCTTTGACAATCTGGGTGTTATTTTGATGCCTAGATATTGGAAAGTGTTCTGTTTGGCACATTTAAAATGGAGTGCATCTCTAATTTCTGGAGGACAAGCTTCCGAGATAGTCATGGTTTCAGATTTTCTATATTTTATTTTATGCCCTGAGATAACGTGGAAAATCTATAACCCTTCCAGAAGGGCCCAGACCGAATGCTGGGGTCTCTAACAAAAAAATAAGGAATCACCGACATTAAGTGAGATTGTTTGCTCCATCTGTCCCACTTTCACTCCCCAGATATCCACATTTTCCCTCATTGCCAATCCCAGGGGCTCTAGTCACATGGTGAATAACAAATTGGAAAGGAAGCACCCATGTTGAGTGCCTCTGGCCAATGGGACTCTAGAAGGCATGACCCTATTCACTCTAACTAGGACATCCAGGGTGGCAGAATAGTGCAATTGTTAATTGCACTGAGCTGCAAACCTAGAAACCTGGGTTTGAATCCCACAGCCCCACTTGCACACTGTGTGACCTTGAGCAAGTCATTTAACTTCTTTATGCTCCTAGGTTGTACCTGGAAACTAGCTTTGGCTTAGTGTGCCCTTTCTGGTTAAACAGTTTCCCCTTTCCCTTTCCCCTTTCCTCTCCAGTGTAGAGTACAGGGCTGAGATGGAGGTGGCAAACTTTGGGTCAGAACCCATTGCCTCCTGGGTGTGGAGAAAGTAGACCCAGTTGACCCAGTCAACCCAGTCAAAGGCTTTTTCAGCATCCATAGAAATGGCCAGCTGAAACGTGTTTGTGAAGTGCTGGGCTGTTAGGATATTAAGGAGGTGCCAGATAGTGTCATGTGGTTCCACCCCTAAATGAATTCTGCTTGATCCAGGTTGATGAGGTGGTGATCTCTGATGTGAGCTTCTCCATGTAGACCACCTGTTCTTGTGTGAGGGATTCAAAAGGCAGTTTACCTAAATAGTCTACTGTCTTCACCTCATGATTGGGACTCCTATTTTGTGAGCATAGACTGCTATAATATTCCATGAAAATATCTGCTGTTTCCTTGGGGACTGCCATTTCTGAGCTTGTGAAGTAAGTCATATGTGTAAGTATAAATGTATAATATGTATGTTTGAGTTAAAGCTGCATTGTGAAACAATAATTTAATGCAAATATCTCCATGATTAATAACAAGATGAACTCCAGTCGTATAGAAAGAGGTATGTGTAAATAATAAATACTTTATTTTAGACTGGGTAACAGTCATGGAAACCTGGTTTGCGGGGAAGCATACCTGGGATGTTACTTTACCAGGTTACACATTTTTCAGGAAGGACCGCACTGGAAAAAAGAGGGAGGGGTGGCATTATATGTAAGAGAAGGAATCTCAGCAAAAGAAGTCCAATCAAAACATGGAAGACCAGAAGCTCTATGGGTCACCTGAGTAGCAGGGGACAAAGCTCCCATCAGAATGGGAATCATATATAGACCTCCCTCCCAAGACTCTGACATAGACAAGGAGCTCCTGGAAAGCATCTTCTTGATAGCCAACAAGGGAGACCTGTTATTAGTGGGGGATTACAACATACCTGATAAAGACTGATCCTCATTCACAGCATCATCTGAATGCAGCAAAGAGTTCCTACTTGCCCTGAAGGAGCAGGACATAATCAGATGGTGCAGACCCCCACCAGAGAACAGACTATCCCGGACTTGGTGCTAACAAACAGCACCAGAATCTCAGATGTAACTGTAGGGGTAAATCTGGGAACCAGCGACCACAGATCAATCTGGTTAACAGTGGAAAGTGTAGTGGAATCAAGTCACAGAAAGCTCAAAAAACTTGAGCTCTGCAAGGCAGACTTCAACACCATGAAAACCCAGCTAAGGAACTTGCTTGAAATCAACAACTCATGGGATGTGAAGAGAAGCTGGGAAGCCTTGAAGACAGTTTTACTTCAAATTAGAAAATGGGCTAAGAAATCTATGGGCTCTGATTGGCTGACAGCCCTGCCAAGGTGGGCATCTATCAAACAACAGAGCCCGAGTCTGAAAAAGTACCAGTCCCAACTGACCCGTTCTCTAAAATCAAGGGGTCAGAACGTTCAGTTTTGACCTGCCACCATTTTTCTTTCCGCTTGCATGGAGGGCGAGTTTGAGGCCGCTTCCCCCCCTGTATTATTTTTAGTAAAATAAATTTAAAAAAAAAGTATGAACACATTAAAAGAATCAACGAAAACAAGTCACTACTAATCAGCTGAGAGAGAGAGCGCTATCTCTGGTAGCGCTACTACACGTGAGAGCAGCGGTATTTTCCTCATTTTCCATACCACAGATGGACATCCATCTGCGGTACAGAAAATGAAGAAATTACCGCTCCTCTCACACGTACTAGCGCTGCCAGAACTAGCGATCTCTCTCTTCCTTGCCCACCCGCTCCTCAGCTTGACTCCCAACGTCAATACCCCATACCTCATATTGCCAACAGTTTCCTTCTGTTTCATTTTAAAAATGGAGTTAAACATCCACGAGAAGTTTGCACTGTCTGCCACGTTAATAAAATTTTTCTGTTAAAGCTCAAGAAACCAGTAAGTTATAGACCGTGAGTCTGCTTCCCGAGTCTGAATCCTGAGTCACCAACAGTGCTCAACAAAGCAGTTAAAGTGTTAGAATAACAGTAATAATGATTCATTTTCTTTTGAAGCTGCACTTATGACACAAGTAACCATGAAGGGGAGAAAAAAGTCAATGTTTTAATGAAATCCTGCAGCCTTCTCAACTGCTGCATGTATTGTTGTCAGTTTGAACTGAATTGCACCAGGTAGCAGAACATACGTCTCAGTGTAAAAAAAAATATATATATATATTTATCCCAGGAAGCATGTAGACAGATGCATTAAAAAATATGTAAGCAAATAAATAAAGTAGGTTAAACACAGCAGCATCCTTTACTTGCAACAGCACCAGTTGAGGGACTACTTTACAGCACAATGCATCTGTATGTATTTTTTATTAATTTTGAAGGACTCTTTTTACATTGTGAAAATATTTTATAAAAATATTGCAAATACCCCATTTTCTAAGTGCAATAATACCCTCCAGGGTGGGCCGGTATTAGGCTATACCAGACCTTCAGGGGCTATAAGGCCCTCCACCTGCGGCGTCGGGCCTCATTCGCCCTGGGCAGTCAGTATAATACTCTCTCTCTCAGTATTATTGCTTACTACTGAACAGTGCACAAAGCACATTAGCAAGTCAAAAGAAGAAAAAACACTGTGGTTCTCCAAAGAAATAGCAACAATTGAAAGGTTTGCCTGTAATTCGTTGGCCAAGTAGCCAGCCACTCCCACTTCCTGAGCTATATAAGCAGTTCCTTTCTGCCTCACTATGAATCTTTTTGTCTTTGCAGCCGGAGGCTATGTTGGTTTATCTTCTAAGCTGGCTGGGGCCTAACACCCCCCCCCGCCAAAGCCTGCTGTTTCTGTGTGTCTCTGCTGGACTTCAGTTTGTTTTCCTGCTTCTGGTTTGTATCTTTCCTCTGGCTCTATGCTTCCCTGTGTTTTGTTTCTTGTTTTTTTATGGGAGGGGGGGGGACCTTTCCCTGTTTTCTGTTTTGCTGTGTTTTGGTTTCCTCTTTTGGGTGGGCTTTTATTTTTAAACTCCTAGCATACTGTTACTACAGAGCTCATTCTGCTTGCTTTCAGTTACAACTCTCAATTTACTGCACTGCAACTGCAAACCTACTCAGAGCTCATGCTACTGCTTTCAGTTACCTACAACTTCAGCCACTGCTGCTGACTGTTTACTTTAATTGCTATTGTACCCAGTGCCTGTGTTTTAACACTGTACTCATTTAAATACTGCTGTACAGGCCCACTTGCTTCCTGCTGCAGCATTGTTTACACCCATTCCTATTCTACCTTGTTTACTCTGAGGTTAGCCGAGCTCCTGCTGAGGCTATTAAACTAGCTTTTATATCTGCATGTGGTTCTTGGTCTTTCATCACTTCATTGTTTGTCCTACGGTGGGGACTGGGAGGTGTTTGGGGGTTCATGGCCTATGTGATTAATTAATTTTGTTCTAAATCCTGTCTTCGCTGCTGAAAATCCTCAGAGTTTGTCACCTTGATTTGGCTATTCATGTCTGGCTGGCTTGCTCCTAACTCAGTGCTGTTTACTTGCTATACAGTTGTTATGCAGGTCCATCTATTACTACTACTACTGCTTACTGACCTATCAGGTCCCCACTTGCTTACGCAACCATTGCTCCTTGCTTATGCAAACCATTGCTTTATGCCTAGTGCCATCCCCTCGGCTTTGCCTGGGATTCTGCTGCTTTCAATCTACATCCGACCTTGCAAGGTCTCAGCACTCAATGCTCCTTACAATCTCAGCACGCCGTGCTCATTCAGCTCACCAGCTTTACAGCTCTCAATCAATTCTGGGGCATGCCAGCCATTCTATTCTGGCGCAGGTTCCTGCAGCCGATGGTCTCGCTCTGCATTTAGTCCACATCATCGAGCGTGTCCAACTTGGGGTGGGATCCTTCTCACCTGGCCCATAGCTGGGAATGTCCTTGCCCCGGGCTTGGCTTTAGCTGCCTGCTACACAACAGCAGCTCCTGGTGTAAAATTTAAGACTAGCAGTGTAGGGTGGTTATGACAATCTCCATTGGCTCTAGTGTTCCACTATAACGGTTGGCCATTGACTTTAGTGGTTTCCCTAGTGAGGCACCTTCTCTGCATTCTCCCCACGACTGCCTCTGGTTCACCTGGTTTGATTTAGGGTGGGTAGGCCAGGTGAGTGCCTCAGCAGTTGTTGCTCTCCTCCTTCACCTTGGATGCTCATATTGTTGCAGAGTTTTCTCGCAACCTTCCAAGATATTCCTGCTAGAGGGTTTGAGTGAGAGCCTTCCTCCAAATTGGAATATTTTCCACCTCCCTTTAATTGGGTTTTCCAAATTGCAGCTGCAGAGCCATCACTAAATACATTTTCCCAAGCCTGGAGGGAAGGTGACCTAGGCCTTGGATCCCCAGAGATTTCCTCCTCCTGGGGATTTTTTTCTCTCTTCCGTTGCCTCAGGTAATAACACTTAGAATAGTTTTCCCCTAGTTTCCTTAGGTAGGTTATGTTGTTGGATAGAGGTGGAGGATGTCCTGCTGTTCCCTCTCTCCTTAGGGGATCCCCTTCGCTCAATGCAAGCCATCACTGTTCTTCTCTACTACTATGTTCCAGTTACTGCTTCTACATCACTGTTACTGCTTGCTCATACGCATCATGTTGCCTCCTTTGGGGATGATACTACATTTCTTTTGGGGATTCCTAAGGTATCTTTAGCCATGGGATCCATCCTGTGGCACCTCTAGGGGCAGAACCCTCTCTGAGAGTTCCTTGCTTCGTACCCCTACATGGTGGTAATTCCTCTGGAATAGAGAGCACGAATGGCCACAACCAAAACTAACACAGTTACCCAAGCATAACACTATACTGGCTGCATAGGTCATTGAATTGAAAGGCTTGTCTGTAATTCAGTGGTGAAGCAGCCAGCCACTCCCACTTCCTGAGCTATATAAGCAGTTCCTCTCAGTCTCACTGTGAAGCATTTTGTCTTTGCCCCCACCATCCTCCCCTCCTCCTCCAGTGGCAGCGCTGTCTCCTTAGGGGGATTCCTAAGGTACCTTTAGCCACGGGAACCATCCCATGGCACCTCTAGGGGTAGAACCCTCTCTGAGAGTTCATTGCTTCATACCCCTACAGGGTGGTAATTCCTCTGGAATAGAGAGTGTGAATGGCCACAACCAAAACTAACACAGTTAAACAAGCATGACACTATACTGGCTACGCAGGTCAGTGAATAATAAAACACTAAAAAAAGGGCCTTCAAGCAGTATAAGCAGCCAAAGAAAGAAGAAGACATGCAGAGTTACATATCAAAGCTGAGAGAAGTGAGAAAGGCTGTTAGGATTGCCAAAGGCCAGACAGAGGAGAAAATAGCACAGAGAATAACAAAGGGGGACAAAACATGTTTTAGGTAAATAAGCAAAAGAAAAAAGAGTACGGGTGGGATAATCAGGCTAAAATCAACTGAAAGACAAATAGTTGAAAAGGATGAAGACAAGACAGAAGTGCTAAACAAATTCTTCTGCTCAGTCTTCACCATTGAAGACCAAGGCAGTGGTTCTACTATGGGAAAGGCAATGTGCAACAGTAGAACAGCAGATGATTTACACTTCTCAAGAGAAAGGGTCCTAGAAGATCTTAGCCAACTAAAAGTAGACAAAGCAATGGGACCCAATGGAATCCACCCTAGGATTCTGAAGGAGTTACAGGAAGAAATTGTAACACCACTCACTGACCTTTTTAATAAGACTAGACTGGAAAAAGGCTGTGGTGGTACTCTTACATAAAAGTGGAAGCAGGGAAGAGCCTGGGGACTACTGTCCAGTCAGTCTGACCTCAGTGGTAGGCAAACTTCAATCAATCAATCAATCAATTTTATTTGTATACTGGAAGGTATCTGAGCAAAAATGCCCATTTTCACAGATGTCCAGTGTAGAAGTACAACAAAAAAGTAGAAATAAAAATAACAGAGCACAGCAGATACAAAAAATCAATTCACAAGGGTAGTGATGAAATACAATACAAAATAGTAAAGCAGTTCATATGATGACACCCGGATAAACAGAGAATCAACACAATAATTATAAGGCAGGATCAGACAAACAGGGAGAAGAATAAGTGCAGAATTGTGGGGAAAGTGCAAGTCTACTGGAGATGGTAGCATTACTGGAGTCTTAAGTGGACTTGTGTGAAAGACTAGGTTCAGCGATGAGACCAGGTGGAGCAGCTGCAGTTGGAGGTGTTAAGGAGGTGGGTCTTGAGGGAGGAGTTGAAGGATTGGATGGTCTTACAGACCTGTATATTGGGGGGGTAGCTTGTTGTACAATTTAGACCAAGCATCGGAGATAGAGTTCTGAGCTTGCTAGGTCCAGCAGAATGGGGTGTCAAAGACCATGGTGGAAGAAACTCTGGTAAGCCGCGCAGGAACTGAGAGTGGGAAAAGGGAGTTGACGCTAGGTGGCAAAAATTCAAGGTAGATTTTGTGAAGGAAGGGGAGTATTTTGAGGTGGAACCTCCCTTCAAGTGTGGGCCAGATTAGGAAGGAATAGAGGGTGCAGTGGTGCATTCTCCAGGGAAGACCGGTGAAAAAACACGCTATACTGTTGTAAGTAGCTCTTAGTTTGGAGTAAAGGAGGGAGGATGTTGGGGGGAAGTAGATCATGGAGCTGAAGTCTATGAGGGGCAAGAGTAAGGAAGTAGCCAGGTGTAGTCTAGAGGCAGAAAGCAGGAACTTTCTGATCCTGTACAGAAAACCGAGCCTAGAGTGAATCTTCTTTATAAGGCTGTTTATATGTAGATTTTAGGAGAGGCGGGGGTCCAGGTATAGACCAAAGTATTTGAATTCAGTCACCTGTTCAATGGGATTACCAGAGCTGTTGAGAAGGGAGAGGCTGGTTACAGGGGCTTTTTGAGGGCTGGCGAAGATCATGAATTTGGTCTTCTTTGAATTAAGGAGCATGCCGTTCCCAGAGAACTGGGAGTGAAGCTTCCTAAAATCAGACTATAAATTGTGAAACATAGTGGTAGGATTTTCATGGCTGCAGAATAGTGCTGTGTCGTCGGTGTGTAGTACAAGTTGAATGGTTTGGCAGAGAGAGGGAAGGTTATTAATGAAAAGTGAGAAAGGAAGGGGGCTATAGGATAGAGTCCTGAGGCACCCTTATTTGATTGGACAAGCTGAGGAGATGTGATATTCAATGGAGTTTTGATGGGATCTCCCAGAGAGGTAACTCCCAGCCCATCTGACAACACAGTCAGAGAGGTGCAGAATTTGAAGGGTGTAGAGGAGGAGGGAATGGTCTACAAGGTCAATCGCCTTAGTCAGGTCAACAAAGACAGATCTGGTGTAATGACCTATGTCATTGGCCTTAAGAATGTTGCTTGTGAACCTGACATGGACTGTCTTGGTGCTGTGACTGGATCTAAAACCATGCTGGGCACTGGAAAGCAAGTTGTAGGATTCAAAGTAGGTGGTGAGTTAAGAGTGAACTACTTTCTCGATTATTTTTGAGAGAGGGGCGAGGAGGAAAATGGGGTGATAGTTTCCAATATAATTTCTGGATCCAGACTTGAATAAAGGTTTAATGGTGGTGGTTTTCCAGGTGTTAGGGAAAGAGCCTGAACAGAGGGAAAAATTGAGAAGATTGCTGATAAGAACTGTGAGAATAGCGATGCACAGTTTAAGAATGTTATAGTCAATCCCGTTGACTCCTTTGCTGAGTTTCAGGTTGTTTCTATGGAGAACCTTGATGGTATCATCAGGCTTAAGGACCTTGAAATAAAAGTTAAGGGGGGCAATTCTGGAGCATTGGTTCAGGGAGGCAGCGTTGGGGAGAAAGCGGACAGAGGGGTGGAGGGGGGGTTGTATTTATCGAGGTCCCCGAAATGAGAATTAAAGATGTTCTCTACTTCAGTTGGATTATTGATATGACTCCCTTAATGGTAAAGGGTGATGGGATCAGAGTTTTTGGTTTTGCCAAGGAGAGAGTTGAGGGTGCCCCAAAGATGACAGGAGCTCAAGGCTTCCTCTAGTTGTTTATCATGAAGGTAGTAAATTTTTGCCTTTCTTTCAGCAGATTTGCACTTATTATGGACAGTCCTGTAGAGGGATAGTTGGGTGGGGTGCTTGTGTTTAGAATAGCGGGACTAGGCTTTGTCCCTAGTTCTCATCAGATTTATGAGATCAGGGGTGACCCATCCATTGATTTTACCAGGTTCTAATTTTTTTTTAAGTGGAGCATGTAAATCATTTATTATGGCAAGGATGCTGGAGAATTTAAGTAGAATGGAGTTGCAGTCATCAGGCCCCTCTGTGAAGGACCAGTCTACCAGGCTGAGATCATGGACTATTAATTCCATGTTCTCATCTCTCAATCTCCTGGAAAAGATGAATGTAGGGAGTGTTTGGGATGATTGGCAGACAAAAGGCACTATGTTGCACAATGATTGCTTCTAGAGTTGGGTAGGACTCCAGAGTCGGTAATGTGGATGGAATGTGAGAAGATAATCCAATCAATAAGTGATTGGATTCCTGTTTGGTAGTAGATCTAGTGGGGGAGGAGATGAGCTGGTGGAGACCTAAATATGCGATACAAGATTTGATGGAGTCAAACTGGTTAGAGGTCGAGCTAATATTAAAGTCCCCAAGTAGGATCCACTCTTTGTTGAGAGGGAGGGAATGTTTGAGGACTAGGAGTGATTCAAGGTCAGAAAGCGGGGTACCCGTTGGAAAATAAGTAGTGGTGAGGGTGAGGGTTTTATTTGGACCTAGAAGAAGGTGGATGGAGAAGGTTGCCAGAGGGGAGAACTCTGTCCTGGGATTATGCTCGGTGAAGGAGAATGTGTTAGAAATATAGAAGATACCACTCCCTCCTTTTTTTTCTCAGTCTGTCTTTTCTGACCAAGGTGTAACCACTAAGCTCATTCTCACCATCTGAAATCCTGGGGGAAAGCCAGGTTTCAGAGAGAGCGAGAACATCAAAGTCATTCAGGGCTACCCAGGCTTGGAAATTGTTGATTTTAGCCAGGAGACTCTGAATGTTAAGGTGGACAAAGCTGATATTTTTTTCTTTATTGAATAGGGGCTCCGGAGTGTGGGTGACGGGGCTACATTGGCAGGGGTTGGGATGGATGGTTCCAGAGAGCAGGAGGAGCAGGATCAGTGCCCTTGAAAAAGATGGAGATGAGGGGTACTGACTTGTAATTTCTAGATCTGGAGCATTTGGATGAAGTGATAGTAATGTTCTTAGTGAGGAATATGGGGTTGTAAAGGGAGAGTGGAAGGGTGAGGGAGGACATGGGGTCATCCAGGTTGGGTTGGCAAGGAAGCCGGGGATGTTCAGAGAGTCTGAGAGGTAATGTGCTGGCAGAATGGCATGGGGGGTGAGGGGTAGGAGTGGTGAGTCCTGAGGGAACTTGAGGGTAGGAGCAAGGGGGAAAGAGCAGGGGAGGAAAAACAGGAACAACAAGAGAGAAGGGAGGAGTGACATGGTGGGTGAGAAACAGGTGAGGGAGAAAGTGAAAGACAGATGTTGAGTGGTGGTGATACATGAGTTCAGAGGTTATAGATAGGTGGGATAAAGGGTTGCTGGAAATGTTGAGTAGTTAAGACTCACAGTTGGTGCAGTGGATGGAGTCTCTACATCTGGTGCAGAAGGTACAGGGTTCAAATCCTTGAGGGTGACACAAGAGGGAAACCTTGCAGGGGTGGGGTACTGGAGGTAAGGAGAAGGGGGCAGGGGTGAGTTTTAGATCAAGAGGATTCTCTGTGATGAAAAGAATAGGGGGAGAGAAGGGTGAATCTAGTGACTCCTAGTGGCCAGAATATAGGGAGCCAATGAGAAAGCGAGGTGTTAGCAAAAATAGGCTGCTGTCACATGACTCATCATGTGGCCAATGACAGCACATAAAGGAAATGACAACTGGGGAAGGGGGGACAGGATAGCATGGTGCTCATCTGTTCTCTGGTGGTTGCTGCTTGCTCCGGGAGAGAGCTGGGTGCTGCAATGGCACTTCTGATGCTGACAAGGCTTGAGTGGGCCTAGGAGGAGAGGAGCCTGCTGGATAAAAGAAACTGAGAGTTAGGGGAAGGCAGAATAGGGAGGAACAAAAGGGCTGAGGGGGCTACAGACTGCGCATGTGCAGACAAGAAGACCAAGTGGCACCAAATGAACAAAGAGGAAGTCAAACAAGGTACCAAGCAGTAATATAGTAAACCTACATTAACAAACAGTAGTTTAGTGGGGTAAACTATTAATCAGACCCTAAAACTATATCCTGGAATGTTAGACTGACAAACGCTAGGCTGAGGACATGTACCGTGCAGTACAAGAATGCTCAAAATAAACAGTAGTGCACCCTTAAAGTAACCATCGATCGAACACAGGCCTGAAATGGGAGGTAAGCACAGTTTAAAAACTATCAAAACTGTTGGCCGAGTAAAAAACAAAGAGAAAAAGCAGTCCTTTGGAGCTTGGTCACGTTGGAGGTGGTTGTGCTCTGCCAAGGGTTCAAGTAAAGTTCCTTTTGTTGTGCTCACCTGTTCTCTGGTGGTTGCTTGCTCCGGAGGGGGGGGGAGCTCCAGTGGCACTCCCGATGCTGACAAGGCTCGAGTGGCAACTTTTGGAAACCTTGCTGAAAGACAGAATAGAGGATCATCTAATAGATTCCAGAAAGCTTGACCTCAAGCAACATGAATTTATGGCAGGAAAATCATGCCTAACAAACATGACAGAATTCTTTAACTGGGTGACCAGAACAGTGGATCAGGGAGGGTTGGTGGACATGGTGTACCTAGGCTTCAGCAAGGCCTTCAACACCATATCCTATAGAAGGCTTATGAGTAAGCTAGAGAATATAGGTCTTAGTCAGAAGACAGTCATCTGGATTGCAAACTGGCTTAAGGATAGGACACAGAGGGTCTTAGTTACTGGAGCTTAGTCAGGGGACGACAAGGTGACCAGTTGAGTGTCACAGGAATCAGCATTAGGCCCTATCCTCTTCAACATTTTCATCAGTGACATTGCTGATGAGCTGAAGGGAAAAGTATGCCTGTTTGTGGATGACTCAAAACTCTGCAACTGGGTGGACACCCAAGAGGGAGTCTTGAAGATGGAAAAGGATCTGAATAGGCTGGGAAGATAGTCTAAAAATTGGCAATTGAAGTTCATTGCCAACAAATGCAAGGTCATGCATCTGGGTAGAAGAAACCACAGGAAGGAATACATGCTGCTAGGACACCAGCTTGAAGTAACACAGGTAGAGAGAGATCCTGGCATAATCATTACAGATGACCTTAGGACAAGCAGGCAATGTGAAAGGGCAGCACAGAAACCAAATGGCATCCTTGGATGCATTGGAAGGAGTATAACTAGCTGAAAAAGAGAGGTGATAATGCCACTCTAAAGATCACTGCTCAGGCTGCACATGGAATATTGCGTCCAGTTTTGGAGGTCGCACCTGAAGAAGGATATCAACAATCTGGAGGCGATGCAGAAAAGGGCTACAAAGATAGAGCAGGGTTTGCATCAGGAGCCATATGAAACCAGACTGGCTGACTTACAGCTATACTGACTTGAACAGAGAAGAGATGGGGGGACACGATCAAAATGTTCAAGTATATGTAGGGAATTTACACAGTGTGGAAGGAAAACCTGTTTTAGATGAAATCAGAGTGTCATACAAGAGGCCACAATCTATGACTTGCAGAAGGTAAATTTAGGGGAAACATCAGGAAGTACTTTTTCGGAGAGGTTGGCTGACCTTTGAAATAGCCTACCGCAAGAGGTAGTAGACTCAAAAAATGTAAGATAATTCAAACTTGCATGGGATTAACACTACGTGCAATAAAGGAAATAGTCTAAAAGGAGGGGGTAGGGCAGGCTAGAGGGATCAAGAGGTCTCCTTCTGTCTGCAAGTTCTTATGTTCTTATGTTCTGAACACAGGTGGCGCCTGTCATTAATTTTAAGGACTACTCTATTTGATGCCGTTTTCCAGATTTTCCATCTATTAGCCATGACGTGTCTCCCTCTCTATTTTTCTGACAGTAATCCCTAATCATCTGTTCCACTAATTCCTTAAACTCAGCCTGGTTGAGGAGGGAATTATTTATTCTACAAAGTGTCTTGCAGGCGGTAGTGGAGATGGCAAAATTAGTTTTGACTGGTGAGTGATCAGACAGCGTAATATTGCCAGTCTTAGCTTCCCCAATGGCATGGACCCATTCAGTGTCTACCATTGTCATAGCTATTCACATGTAAGACCTTTGGTGGGGCTAAGTGGAAAGTGAAATCATAGTCCTTGGAGTGTGTAAAATGCCTCGTGTCAAGTAGGCCCATGTCTCAAGTCAGCCACTTTAATCACAGATCCACACTGGGTCCTTCCTCTGCCTCCTGCTGCAATGTTTTTTCTATCCTGGCCTTCATGGAGAATTGCAATAAAATCATTCCTATGAAACAGATACCATTGGGATCTGTGGGTAATGATAATAAGACTGATTGAAATAACTCATACCTATCAGCCTCTGTGTTTGGGACATAGACATTCAGGATATGGAAGGGGGTATCTCTGTATTGCCCTTCAGTCGAAACATACCTTCCCTGGGTGTCTGCCTTAGTAGTGATGATTGTAAGCAGGGCATCACATCAAGGCTGAGAGGCACTGCCCTACCCAGGAATATACAAGTTTACTGTGCTTGCTAGGTGTGTGCTGTGTTTCCTGGAGCAGTGCCACTATAGCCCTCTGCTTGCTAAGTTGCTTCTGTTGTCTAGTGCAATTAATAGGGTTATTAATAACCTTGACAGTGTAGAAGATGACTTTCAAATCCCCTGTCATAGCGTTATGTTATGCCTCCCCTTCAAGTTTACCCCTTCTACTTCTGCTAACATACATATTCTGCTTGTATAGTTTACACAGATAAGGAATTTTTTTTTTAAATAATAGTAAAATTAACTATAAACTGCATCAACTGAATGCCTGAATACACCATAACAGGTAACCTTTTCCATGTGTTTTGTTGGTTATCTTGCAAAGAACTTCACTGTGTAGGTGTTGCACCTTGCACACCATGCTGGTTGGTGCAGTGGCTGCTGGCCTAATCTTTTCCCTCCATAGGTCACCTAACTAAGTTGTCACTGCCAGTGCAGGTGCAGTTGCCTTCAACACAATCTGCTTGTCAGAGTGTACCATATAATTCATTCTGGTCCACCTCCTGGGCCCCCCAAACCAGGGAGTATTTGAGCACCCCAACCACGCTGTATAAGAAGGGCATATACTAGCACCCCCGACTCATGTAAAATGACAGCAACAATCACACACAAAACCAGTCCTGGTCAGATTCACCACAGCTGCATAATGAAGTTAGTGAAGTTGTGCAGAATTGTTAAGGAGGTATGGAGAAACAACACAATGATTTGTAAGTAGTAAGATTTGTTTTAGTTTGAGTTCTAAGGAAGGTATACAGATTATTAGGAAAATATACGGAGGTGTACATTTTAATGGAAGGAATAGGAAGCTTACAAAAGAACCCCAGAGCAAATGCCACTGATGTATGTGTTATCCCAGATGATATTGGCCAGACAGCCAAATTTTAAAGAAAACCCAATTGCACACATCCCAATAATGCAAAGCATCAAGGGAAACATACGTAAATCCACATAACGGTACAGAAGGTGGCAGTACATGAAAAAGTAATGACTGGCATATTTTCAGCCTTGGGATTATTTTCAGTTTTTTTTTTTTTTTTGAAGAGAAACAGGGTTTTTGTCCATGAGGTGATGTAAGTTATAGTTAAGCAATGTGTTGATGTTAGGAAGTCAGGTGTAATGATGATGGACTGTTAGAGAAAATGTGATATTAACTTCCAGAAAGGGTCACTTTTGATAAGGGCAAGGTAGTTATGCTTGTGATAATGGGAATATTAGGAAAGTATGAGGTCTGCACAGAAGTGGAGTTCAGATATGCACAGTTTCATAAGTATGTGCTCATAGTGCAAGCAAATGGGTTGCAAGTTTGTTTTAGAAATAGGTAAAGATAGCAATACATGCAATTAACAGAACAATAAATAATTGCATAGACATATAGATAAAGAGAGAGACACTCAGACAGACAGGCAGAATAGGAATGACAGTGAAGTATTGAAGTGAAGCCAACTCCACCCCATCCCACAGACATGGACAGGCATTGGGGTGTGCCTTTGGGTCATTGCCCACAAGGCTCATGCCATTTCAGTTCACCCTACCCTGCAGACACAGACAAGAGTTAAGGTGTGCCTTGGGGTTTTCAAACTTTACACTCACCCCATTCCATAAGGAAATACACCGAAATGGGTACAGTATAAGAGAATGGAGTGAACTTTGGGGCTAAAGAGTCAAATGCACACATTGATACCTGTCACTGGCTGCAGGGTGGAGATGGGGGTGGAATGGTGTGAGCATTACTGTTGACAATCCCAAGTCACACCCCTGATGCCTGTCAGTCCCTACAGTGCAGGGTGTCATGGTCAGAAACCCTAATGCCCTAGGAGTTTCTTGTTATTTTCACTGTAAGTTTTCAGCATGGGCTTTTTGTGACCCCACTGCATGAACAGTGACACTATCAGTTCATTAGCCAAAAGGAGATGTTGCACAGTGACTGTGCCATTTGGCACCACAGGTGCAAAAACACATTTTGAACAGGATGTAAAAATTGACAGCTGTACATTTCTTGCTTCAGTAACTGCTCAGCACATCTGTTGCATGACCTGCTTGTTGACATTTTATATCTGCTATGCAATGTTCTGCTGCTATGGCTGTATGGCTGAGAGGGACCTTGGGGTGGTGGTGGATGTCAAGATGAACAACTTGGAGATTTGTAGGAGGCAGCGGCCAAGGCCAACATGATGCTGGATGCATCGCAAGGGGGATCACTTCAGAAGGAGTGAAGTGATGGCACCACAATCAGCACAGGGGTTGTATACAGAGCCCCATCTCAGGGAGAGGAAATGGGCAAGGAAATGATTGAAGGCATCTTTAGGATGGCAGAGAAATGGGAGATATTGCTGATGGGAGACTGGAATATGCCAGATCTTAACTGGAGCACCTTTGCTGCAGCCACATCCAAGAGCAGGACCATTCTCGATGCCCTACAGGGGGCATGCCTTGGACAGCTAGTTTTGAACCCACTCAGGAGGGCGCAATCTTAGACCTGGTACTCTCAAATAGGGACAGAGAGAAGATCTCAGATGTAGAACTGGGTAGCCATCTGGGAACAAGCGACCACCAAACAGTGTGGTTCATGATAAACTTAACTGTAGACTCAAGCCATACAAAAATTAAGGTATTGGACTTCAGGAAGACTGATTTTGTCAAAATGGGATAGTGCCTCAGAAAAGCACTAGGAAACAGGCAAGAAGGAGGGGTGGAGCAACAATGGGGAATCATCAAATCCACCATCACAGAGGTAACAAGCCTTTGTGTGAAGCAAGTAAACAAAAAATCAAAATGAAAGAAAAAACCCTATATGGTTCTCAAAAGAAGTGGCGAGGAAGGTTAGGGAGAAAAAAATAGCATTCAGGAAGTATAAGGAAACATAGAAGGAGCAGGACAGATAACTGTATCAGTTAAAGCAAAAGGAAGCGGGGAAGGCAGTCAGAATAGCAAAGGCCCAAACCAAGGAAAAGATAGCCAACTTAGTTAAGAAGGGGGATAAAACCTTTTATAGGTACATTACGGAGCAAAGAAAGACTACAGCAGGGATACTGAGGCTGAATAAAGAGGAAGGTGGTTGGGCAGAAAGCGACAGGAAAAAAGTAGGGATACTGAATAATTACTTCTGCTCAGTATTCACAATGGAAGAGCAGGGGGAGATACCTAATCCAGTCAATAGAAGCACTCTGGATGGGGGGGGGGGTTGATATTTATCCTTTCACAGAAGAAAGGGTTCTGAAAGAACTCCTAAAACTGAAGGTGGATAAAACAATGCGGCCTGATGGGATTCACCCCAGAATTCTAAAAGAACTAAGGGAAGAACTAATAACACCACTGACTACCCATTTTAATAAATCATGGGAGGATGGTGTGGTACCCGAGGACTAGAGAAGGACAGATGTGATTCCCCTTCACAAAAGTGGGAGTAAGAGGTAGGAAACTACAGACCTGTCAGTTTGACCTCAGTGGTAGGGAAAATGATGGAATCAGTTCTGAAGGAAAGAATTGTTGAGTACCTAGAGGCTAGTGGGGCACAGGACCCAAAGCAGCATGGATTCATGGAGGGAAGGTCAATGTAAAAAAACCTAATTGATTTCTTTGACTGGGTGACCAAAGTAGTAGACCAGGGAGGGACTGTGGACATGGCCTACCTAGACTTTAGCAAGGCATTTGACACAGTCCCGCATAAAAGATTAATAAATTAGCTAGCTTGGGAGTGGGTCCCAGAGTGGTAGCCTGGGTAAAACACTGACTGGACAACAGGACACAGAGGGTAATAGTAAATGGAGTCCACAGTGAAGAAAGGGGGGTTAGTAAAGAGGTACAGCAGGGTTCAGTACTAGGGCCAGTCCTTTTTAATGTCTTAATAAGTGACATTACAGAGGGACTAGAAGGAAAAGTATGTCTCTTTGCAGATGACACAAAGCTCTGCAACAGGGTTAATATGCAAGGTGGGGTAGAAAAGATGAAAAGGGTCTTGGCAAGGTTGGATGAATGGTCAATGTATGGCAGCTTAGATTCAACACAAAGAACTGCAAAGTAATGCACCTGGGAACCAAAAAACCCACAGGAAGAGTATACAATGGGGAGTGAGATACTGACTACAACAAAAATGGAAAGGGACCTGGGGTAGTCATATCAGATGACCTAAAGGTGGGCCAGCAATGTGGAAAGGCAGTAAGGAGGGCTGGGGGATACTGGGATGCATAAGGAGCAGCATCACCAGTAGAAAACAGGAACTTGTTGTCCCTCTCTACAGACAGTTGGTAAGGCCACATCTGGAGTGCTGTGTACAGTTCTGGAGAACCCATCTTGGCAAAGACATAGACTGGGTGGAGGCTGTCCAGAGGAGGGCAACCAAAATGGTGCAGGGTCTGCACCAGAAGACATATGAAGAAAGACTAAAGGAGCTTAAGATGTATAGCCTTGAGGTAAGGAGGGAGAGGGGGACATGATAGAAACTTTCAAATACCTCAAGGGACTTAACAAAGTCCAAGAGGGTACCATCTTTCAGAAAAAGAGATGTGCAAAAACATAGATAGAAACATAGAAACATAGATTTTGACGGCAGATAAGGACCACTTGGCCCACCCAGTCTGCCCATTTCCCTACCTAATGGATAAGCTGCAGATCCTAGTTAACCAGCAGCCTACTTCTTCCTACCCCCACCCCCTATAATTGCCTTATGACTGTCACAAGGGGGCACAATTTAAAGATAGAGGGAGGTGGCTCAGAGGTAATGTGAGGAAGTATTTCTTCATAGAGATGGTTGTGGATGCATGGAACAGCCTTCCTGAGGAGGTTGTATAGTCAAAAACAGTGGTGGAATTCAAGAATGCATGGGACAGACATAAGACAATTCTAGTGGGCGTAGGAGGAAGTAGGCTGTTGGTTAACTAGGATCTTCAGCTTATCCATTAGGTAGGGAAATGGACAGACTAGGTGGGCCAAGCGGTCCTTATCTGACAACATAGTCTATGTTTCTATGTCCTTCTGTATAACTGCCTCGAGTACTGCATGCAGTTCTGGAGACCATACTTAAAGAGGGACATAGAGCTCATGTAGAGGGTCCATAGGAAGGCAAACAAAATGATCTGGGGCTTGGGGGAAAGGACCTATTGGGAGGGGATCAAAGAGCTAAATATGAGCACATTGGAAGAGAGAAGGGATAGGGGGTCATGATAGAGGTCTTCAAGTACATGAAGGGGGTAAATTGAGGAGGTGCAGTCATGGTGTTCCGTAGGAAGGGGGGGCAACTAGAGAGCATGGGTGGAACCTGGAGGGTGGAGACTCTGGAGAGAAAGGAAGAGGTGCTACTTCACTGAGAGGGTGGTAGAACCATTGAATGCACTGCCTAGGGAGCTGGTGGAGGCAGAGACTGTGGAGGGGTTCATGAGGGGATGGGACAGGTACAGGGGAAGGGTTGTGGAAGTAAAGTCCAATGAAGCCGGAATACCCTGGACTGGGAAGGGAGAAGCCCGAGAGGGTGGGGGGGCAGCAAGGTCAGATCCCAGGGTGAAGACTGATCGAACGAGCAGACACGAAAGCCCACTAGGCCTATTCTGCTGGCATTTTTGTATGTTGGTATACTTACTACACCAACATCATGAATCATAAAACAGATAACTGCCATAACTAGGGAGGCAGTATAGCACAGTGGTTTAAGGCTCTTAACTGCAAATGTGGAGATCTGGGTTTGAATCCCACAGCCCCAACTTGTTTGTTTTATTTATTTATATTGATAGGACCATGGGCCAAAAATGACCCGTTTTCAGGGGCGATCAGTGTACAGATAACAATTAAGTACAATATAAAATACATACATCTTAAAAAATACAAATAACAAAAGGAAATATACACATACCAATACATATATATATATATATATATATATATATATATATATATATATATATATATATATATATATCTTAACACCATTATTCAAAACATTTACACTAACACTCAGTAAAAGATACACTTTTAACCTATGCCTAAAGGAGTAAAGGGAAAGGTTCACACAATCAAAGACAGACTGTATTGTATTAAAAAAAGTAAGTACCATGCAAGATAAAGACTTTTGTTCTAGGGAAGTACGTATTCTTGGAATGCAAAGAGAAAAATTTTCTGTTGACCGTGTATTAACACTAGAATTCTGTTTTTTAAAGATTAAGAAAAAGGAATCTGGGACACTATTAAGTATCACCTTTTTTTGCTAATATACCCAGTTGAAGTTTATAACTTCCGACCAGAGGAAACCAACCCACTTGCTCTAGAAGATTACAGTGATGGACCCTTTGTGGAGATTTTACTTCAAGTTTAGTAACTGAATTAAGTAACACTTTCACATTAGATAGCAACCCCTCCTGTGTAGTATAATAAAACAACCTCCAAAAATCAATTAATGGCAATAAAAAACTTTTGGCCAGCAATTTGCATACTGGGTGACCCTGAGCAAGTCATTTAACTTCCATGTGCTCCTAGCTTGCCCCTGTAAACAAGTTTTCAGCTTAGTGTGCCACTCCTGGTTAAACAATTGAATGAAAAAAAACACAATATATTATTTTTCTTGCTTTATTTTGCTACTTCAAGCTTTGACTAATACATTCATCCTTATTTATAGCTTATGTATCTGTGACCTAGGCAAAACTACACTTTAAATCTCACACATAAATACATAAAATATCAGAACAGCATTTATTTTAGTAGTATATTCTTCCTTTTCAAGTGCCCATGACACTATATAACTTTTAACTTCAAAGCACTAAATCTATTCAAATGCAAAACACACAAGACTTTATTCTCTTCACACAATAGTGTTGAACTTTAGATCCCAGAATGGCCAAGAAACAATTTAGACTTCACTCTTGCTTGCCACTGTCACGCCCACTTCGCATGCAAACAATCAATTGCATAAACCCTTTCATTGCTATGCTATGCACTCTTACATCAGAGAGACATAAGTCTTACAGAACTGCTAAAAAAACAAATTCATCAAGACTGGATTTCTGAATTAAATCCTGTCATTTACTATACTTATGCAAATAATAGTTTACTGGCTACAACTGATGCTACAGACATGACATTGAAATTTCTGTTTTACATGGAAAACATCCATATAATGAACTTGTCAGAGGATTTGTGACCTTCTGTCTGCATGTTTGTTTTTTGTTACAAATGTGAAGTATCTTTTTAATAAAGTATAAAAATATGTATTTGTGAGTTATTTAGTTTGGAGAATATTTGTTTTATTATTTGAAAAAGTGTGATAGATTAAATGTGTAGTGCAGTCAACCATTGTAATATGGAATCAAATGTGTAGCTGAAATAGCTAAAATAGTCACTATCATCCTATTGCTTCCATGGTATACTACACACAGGAGAAAAACTGACTTCAAAGTATTTTGCAATTTCTAGGCTGCGGCTTCATACCATACACTTCATTAAAAAAAAATGAGAATCCTGTCACAGAGCAAAATCAGCACTAACTGCTAATAGGATCATTTAAAGGATCACCTTTAAAGTAGGTCTTCTGACCTTTAAAGCCCTGCATGGACTTGGCCCCGACTACTTGAAAGAGCTTCTGATTACTTACCGCCCTGTACGACAGCTCCGTTCAGCTGACGAGTGGTTGCTGGAAGTTCTGAGGGTTATATTGAAGTCTTCTGGGGCCAGGGCTTTTGTGTTTGTGGCTCCAACCCTCTGGAATTCTCTGCCTCGCTGGCTTATGGAATGCATGACCGTGGAGTCCTTTAAGTGAGACTTTAAGACTTATTTGTGGAATATGGCTTTTATGATTTGAGGTTGCTGAGATTACTGATTTTATATGTGTATTTTCTGATTTTATCATTCATGTGTACAGTGCCTTGGTGCTTGAAAGGTGCTTAATACAGTTTTTTTATTGTTATTAATATAATGCTGATACCTACATTTACAGTTTAGCAAATACTTGAAACCTAACTGAGTGGGGTTTCTGTAAGAAAACAGCTAGAGTCTCTTTTAACGATAGCATTGATGATCTGGGCAGGTTCTATGCTTTTATGGTTGTGCATAGTTTGATAAAATTAAAAGTTTTAAAATCGAAACACTCCTGCTTGCTAGACCTGACTCACATAGAAACAAAAATAGTGCATTAGAGCTATTTAGTAGCTGTTGTCTTACAGAAACCCCAGTTAGCTAGCTCTCAGGTATCTGCTAAACTGTAAGTGTTGCCATTTATGCTCACTGGATAAGAACAGTTACACAGCTCTGCTGATGTGAACTGATTTTAATATATATATATATATATATATATATATATATAATATGGTAAACAAACATTGTTAATCCCAAAAACTGAACTTTTATGTTTTTAGTATATAAATGTTTAAGAAAAACCTGTGGCTCTGTCAACTGAAATCAGAACATTGTGTCTATTGTTTTCCTTGGGAGCTGTAGTTTTGGCACTCCTTAATTACTCTTTCCTTCTGAGGCCTCAGGTGGCTGTGATAATCATTTGTTTCCAAAGGTTTTTAAGTCAATTTGAAGGCATTAAGTAACTTCTGTTCTCCTAGTACTTAACAAAATGCTGGGACTCCACAGACTGTTGCCTTGTCTAGGTCCCAAACTAGTGTGCCTTGTTCCAACATGATAAGTCTACCTCATGTCCCTCCCACATGAATAAAAAAAAAGGTGGGGTGGATCTTTAGGAGCTTCTCAGGTGGAGGTGGGGGTGGATCTTACTCCCCCAAAAAAACTAATGCTGCCTCCAACTACTCAGGTTCCAGTTCTTGTAATGCCCATTTAAGAAAGAAAATAGTACCCTGTAACCATTGACTAACATGAAAGCATATTTATTTGAGGGCGGAAAACATTTCTTGGAAGAGGGTAAGGTGGAGGAGATTATTTACACCTTCAGTCAGTTCCATGGACAGAAAACATGACAGCACTCCTTTTGCACATGCAAAATGTCTGCAGGCTCCTCTTACTGCAGCCATAAAAAGTGCTCATTGATGTAATTAGTCAGTGCCACCCCCACTCCTGTACCTGCACCTGCTGCCCTTTTGCCTTCAAGCATCATCCTCAGCCACCTGTACCTCAACATGAGTCTTCTTTCATAAAATATGTAGTCCTGTGACATGCTCAGAGACTAATCAACATGGAGAACTACTCTGTGACTCTGTAGGTGGTTAAGAGACACACAGTATCACAGCCAGTCAGGAAATTGTGGGACCCTATCCCAAAACTCGCACTTTGGTTACTTCTGTGCCTCAAAGTCCCCACATCAAAGCAGCAGCCCTCCACCAGCCACCTCACCCCCAAAGGTGAGATCAGTACAGCCAATGTGCTATAAATTTCACCGTTTTTCCCCACTGAGCAGAACAGAACCCCCATAAAGGAACCCCCCCATCAAATTCATATTGCAGATGATATGATTAGGTTAGCCCATCACAGCTTCATATATGAATACATTGAAAGAAAACCAGATTGCATTTTGAGCTTTCCATTTTTCCCTCACCTTAAGCATTCACATAGATTGTCTATGTCCTGAAGCTTTGCAAAGCTGTGTGAGAGTACATTTTAGAAAGAACTGAACCAGTCAATAAATTGTTCATAGGGAAACTTGTATCTTAGACATACAATCCAAACCTCGGCCAACAAGGCAGGGGAGCTGTATGAGATGCTGAGGGTGGGAATGAAACAGTGTTCTAGTTTTGTTGTGTGGGTAGAGAGTAATAATAGAATGTACCTTTGAGTTCTCTGGTTCAGTCTTAGGTGTCAGCTCACTCCAGGGCATGTTTTCCTTTCAGCCACAGTTCCTTCCAGGCTGCAGCCATGCAGCTTGCCTGTCTTTTCTGTCAATTCATGCTAGGGTTTGGGGTGATCCATGTGTAGGACCACAGCTCCATTTCCATTTCAGCTACATTGGACTCAGGTGGTAGGAGGTTGGGGGTGGCTCCAAATGTTCTAATTATCTCTGCAGCTTCCTCCAAGCTCCAAAAAAGGTCTGGACCATTTTTGTCAAAGATTTTAAGCTGGGCCAGAGCAAAGAGCTGGGTCTTCACCACCTTTTCTTGTAATGCCTTAGCTACTTCAAGTATGTGGTGCTGCTGTTCCATCTGGCAAGGAGTGACATTATGATCAAGGTACAAACATTTATTCCCAGAGGTGATCTTCTTCTCCCAGGCTTCTTTAAGTACTAACATTTCACTCTGATAGTCTAAAAATTTCATTGCAATAGAACTGGGCTGAGTCTTAGCCAACTTGGGTTTTGGTGCCACGGCTTGGTGCACCCGTTTGAAGTCCAAGGACTCATCAACAGGCAATCCTATTCATCCTTTTTTAAAAGGGAGGCCAAAGAATCAGTTATAATGCCCCTTTCTGTCCCTCCTGATAATCCATAAAGCCAAGCATTGTTGCAGAGAGAGGTGGACTCCAGATAATCTAGTTTTTCATCTGTGTTCTTCTCTTTCTGCAGAAAGTACAATATGGCCATGGTGTGTAGACCTGTCTTGGTGGTTACCTCCTTCATGCCCTGCTTGATCTTGGAGGTCCATGCCTGGATCATCTTGAGATCTGCATGAGTGGCTGAGGTGGTCTTTTTAAGCTTAGCAAGGGCTAAGTTAATTTTTAGTTCTGCCACATGAGACCTCAATGTGATTGTGACAATTTCTTCCTCTGTGTCAGCCTCCATGTCATAGTCTGGTCAACTGCCCTACAATGCCTGCTGCAGTCTATTTGGATTCAGGCTCTCTGCAATTAACTCTTAATTTCTGGTGAGTGGACATCCTTTGATGGTTTGGATAGTGACTTGATGGAAATTTCAGGGGTACCTCAGATGGATTAATGCCAGTTTAACATTACCTGATGATGGAGCTTAGCAACTCTGCTCCTGCATGAGTAATGATGTCACTGGAAGTCCCTCTCTCCCCAGATTTAAATCCATTTGCAACTACCCTCTGTTGTCTTCCTTCCTGTATCAACTATCCATCCCAGACTTAACTCCATTTGCAATTTCCCTCTGCAGCCTCCCCCCTTACTGACTACACACCCATCTAACTATGTCCTTCCCCACACCTAGATCTTCTATCTTCTTCAGTAACATTCTATGTGGTACAGAGTCAAATACTTGGCTGAAATCAAAGAAAAGTAAATCTGCTGCTAGTTTCTTATCTACTGCCTAGTTACCAGTCAAAGAATACTATTAGCTTGGTCAATCAATACCTTCCTGTCACAGACCTGAGCTGTTTACTATCCCGGAAGCACTACTATTGTGCACATCACTATCCAGGTACTGTAGTACATTAGATCCTGTTTGACTAGTGTCCCCATTGATTTATCCAGAACAGAGTTAAGACTGTTGGCCTGTAGTTACCCCATTGCTCCTTGTCTCCACCCTTATGGAGCTTGTCACCACCCTTATGGAGCAGAACTATGTCTTCCATCTTCCATTTCTGTGAACCACTCCTGACTGAATTGAACTACTGAACAGCCCTGCCTGGGGTTCAGCCCATTCCAGTGCCAGTTTTCTGAACACTCTCACATGCATCCATCAAGGCTTAAGGCCTTCAGGACTGCCAGCCCTTTTCTGACCCTTTCACTTGTAAATATCTTCTGTATCATTTCTAGGATCCTCCAATAAGCAATCTTGATGCTTTTTTTGGGCAAAGACTCACTGTCCTCCACTGTAAAAACTGAGCAGAAGTAGTCATTAAGAATGTTTGACATCTGCATGTCCTCATCTACTACTATTCCTTCCTCTGTTAGCCTATACTCATTTCTACCCTGGTCCTCCTTACTTGACTGGAGGCCCTCCAATAGAGCCACTATGATATGTACTGTTGAACTCCCTCATATTACTTCAAGAGACAGGATTCCCTTTTAGTTCATGGTCTTTGCAGTAAGGAAGAAAGTTTTCTGATGATTTGGACATACAGTATTGTGATATCCCAAAATAAGCCCAGAACCTCATTAAGTAAAAACAGTAACTTAACCATTATCAGCAAGGTATTCTATTTTAGTTTGGTAAGGGTACTCATAGAAGGTCAAAGCTTTCAGGCAGAGCAGGCATCAGTAAAATGGCAGTCACAGGTAACTGTGTTGACATGTACAAGGTACTCCCATGCTATGAAAAATACTTTAAAGTGTGACAGAGCTGACAGAGAAGCTATCAGTAATTTTATAAAAGAGAGGTCAAATGCAATATGACCAAATTATTCTGAAAGATAACTGATCTTTCCAGATCAACATATACAAGAAAATCCAAGTGGCTTCATAAATAGTTGTATACTTAGAGCTAAGGTACTCTTTTAAGAGAACATTTTGAATTCAGTGGCAGAGGGGTGATGGGGAAAGAGATCTAACATTCATATGTCTTCAGAAAGTTGATAAAAATTGGTGCCTAAGAATCATTCTCTATTAATGAGAAGGATATTTTCACCTGTTAAGAACCACCCAGCTCCCAGTAGTGCTTGCTTACAACTGCCCTAAGGGGAGTTTGGTGGCACATGTTTTACTACATGTTACAAATGTCCCAATCAGTCATGCCACCTCTAAGTGTCACTTAGTGAATTGTGCATTGAGCCACCCACCCCCCTGGGAGGACTGTACCCACACAGATCCTCTTCATCCTAATAGCTGGCCTTCAATTTTGATATCCCAGGCTCTGGGCACAAAGCAAGGTTTGCTATGTGCAAGAGCTGCCCTCCTAAACTGCTTGGCATCACAGAACCAACTCAGCAATACATTTTTTCATTCTTACAGTTTATGTTCCCTCTGGATCTGGCTACTGTTCATTAAGAGAGCACCAACAGTACATGCTGGTTAATCTTGCATCTACAATGCCACCACCTGCACCTCCATGGAGCTGTAGTTTGCCCACAGGATAGGGGCAGGGGAATGCACTGTGCCCACAATATTCTAGGTCTTGTCAGGCAGCAGGAGTGATGGACACACAAGGACCCAAATATATAAATGGTCCTGCTGCTGTGGGTGCCAGGGCAAGGCCTTTTTCCTGGTTTTCTCCTCATTGGTCAAATGCATGCAAGGGCTCTAGTGTGCATGCATGCGTGCGTGTGTGCACACACACACATACACACACACATACCAAGTTGTGAAGTATGCAAGCCAGTTGATGACCACCCCCTAACCTGTCTACCTGCACTGTGCTACCACTCACTCATGATCACCTAGGTGGCATCATTGCAGTGGGTGCAGCTACCCTCCCTCCCTGGATGCTCTCCTCCTCCTCTCTGGAGAAAGAGAATATCCTCTGGATCAAGCCAGCTCCTCCTTCCTGCTGGTCCCTCACAACCTGGACTCACTTCCAAAACTGGGTTGTCACCATCACAAGCAGTAGCAAACAATACACATTTAACCATGGAGTAGGCTGAAGTGAAACACAAATTCAGAAAAAGTGGGAAACTGTTTTTTGTTTAATTGGTTTTTAAACAGCATTACATTTTTATATATCAATCTGGACATTGTAAGAACTTCTTGCTGATATAACCTTTCCTGATTTCTAGAATGCATTTGATAAGGTACCTCACAATATTTTATTCAAGAAGCTCAGTGAAATAGGCATAGATAACAAATTTAAAAGGTGGCTATCCAGCTGATTAACCAAGAGATCCTAGAGGGTTAGGGTGAGAGGTGCCCCTATCAGAACTGGGTGGGGTAACGAGCGATGTCCCACAGGGGTTGGTGTTGGGATTGGTCCTTTTCACATTGTTTATAACAAACATTAATGACAAATCAATAAATGGGTTGTAAAGTTTACAGATGATGTTAAATTAAGAAAATCTCTAAGCACACATGAACAGACTAGTGAACTTGCGAATGACCTACACAAAATGGAAGAATGGTCAAAAAAAGAATGGCATGACTTTCAACACTGATAAGTGTGTAGTCATGAATCTAGGACTGAACAACAAAAACAAGTACAAAGTAAATGGTTATACATTGAGATGGGTGGAAAGAGAAAGAGGCCTGGGCATATTGATAAGAAATTACCTCAACTTCAGCCCACGCTGTACTGAAATTATAAAATAAAAATCTAGGTTGCATAACAAGGGCTTTTGTGTGCAAGAGTAGAAGCTGTGTATTGCCACCTTATTCTACATACATAAGACCTTATGTTGACTACCGTACCCCCCATGGCATCCATACTCAATGATATATATTGACAATCTTGAAGAGGTACAACATAGGGCAACCAAAATAATGTTAGGGCTTAAAAACAAGTCAAGTGATAATAGATTGCAGGAACTGGGGATGTATGGACTGGAGATGAGGCACACAAGATGGGATATGTTTCAAATGTTTAAAATTATAGGGGATGAAGAATTAATGAATAGCATGCACTTAGAATTTAATGTACAGGAAGTTAATCTAAGATGCTACTGCAAACAGATCAAGTTAGCATTATCAAAGAAAAATACGAGGAGGAACTTTTTTACTCAGAGAGCAGTTAAATTATGAAATGACCTGCCTAGGGTGGTTGTAGCAACAAATTCCTTTGACATATTTAAAAACAGATTGGCTTGCTACATGCTAAGCAAGGATCATGCAAAGTGGCCCCACTAAAGCGGCAGACAGACTAGATGGCTTCAGTCTCCAACTATCTTAACACCAAGTATAGCAACCAAGTATAGTAACATGATACAGTATATTGATGTATCAATATACATAACTCAAGACTTTCATTAAAAAATGATGTTTCTAGCCCAAATGTTGTCAGCATTAGCCCTTTTTAAGTAAATTATCTTTTGAAACAGTTAATGTTTGGACCATTTAGGCTAGAAACATTTTTTAATGAAAGTTTGGAGTTCATTTATTATGTATTTGGCACATCAGTGCACTATTCATATGTTAAAACAAGTCAATTAAAGGATACGGTAGTGCCCCTATACTGTAGTTAGAGTAGCTGGTGAGTTCTATGTTAAACTTAATTTTTTGTTTGCTGCTTGCAGAAAGATGGTTTTACAGATTTACATTACATTTTCAGGATTTTTTTGTCCATGGCAGAATCTACAGTTCCTGAAAATTTCATGTAAATTAGTTCAGTGTTTATTTATTTTTTATTTATTTATTGATAATTTCGGAAAAGACCTTTGAGTCACGGATTCATTTACAAAGGCTCCATGTCAAAAGAAGGAAGTACAGAGACAACATAATTACAGTACAGTAGATTGACTCAGGCACAGACGTACAGAGGCATGCAGAAAGGAGCTAACAGTTAATTCTACAGGTAGTTTCAGTACATTAAACAAAGGATTGCAATAATTTCAATAGTAAGGCTAACAGGCAATTAAATAATTAGCTACAGTGCATTTAATGGAGTAGAAAAGACCCTAAGGACTCCATTAAGGCAGACAGTCAATTCACATTTAACAATAACCAGCGGGATAGGAGGGGGAGGCAGGCCAGTGACCAATCATCACAGGCGGAGGAGGAGGAGGAGGCATTGCAGAAGGGATCAAAGGCAGTCGCAAGGGTTGGAGGACTGAAGGTACTACCTGAGCAAGGATTTGAAAGAGCCCAGTCTATTTTCCTTGGCTATGTGGTTGAGCAGCATGTTCATTCACAAAGGGGTCTTATAGCTGAATGTCCTCTGGAATTGGGAAGTCTGGCAGTGAGGAACCAAGAACAATGCCTTGCCTGAGCTATGGGTGGATTTGACCACAGTAGTCGGGTGTATGACAGAAAAGAGGCCAGGTGGGGAGAGACCAAGCGACATCTTTGTGGCTGTTAGGCAGGTGTGAAATCTAATGCTGTTGTCCTGGTTGAGCCAGTTAGTAGACCTATAAAGGGAGCAGTTATGGGTATGCTGGTCACAGTCGAGGATGAGGTGGCAGGCTTAGTATAGTGAGAGCTGGAGTCTCTGGAGGGCAGAGGTGGATGGGGTTCTGTATACGAGTATTCCATAATCCAGAAGGGAGAGGATTGAGGATGAGATGGAAAGCCTGAGGGTGTCTGGAGTGAGGCAATGTTTGAACCAATAGAGTAAGCCAATTCTAGAGTTAAGGGAAGTGGACAGGAGATGGATATGCTGGTGGAAGTTGATGGCTGGGACTAGGGTGATACCTAGATATTTAAAGGTGCTCACTTGTTCAATTGGGGACTGGTTGGTATAGAGAATTTGGGGACAGAGGCTCCTAAGAGTGTTCTGGGGAGCATGAAAAACAAGACTTTGGTCTTCTTATAGTTAAGAATTAGGCATTGGGTGGTGAACCATTTTTCAGCTTCACTGAATGAGTATTGGAGTGCTTGGTGAAGTTTATAGGGGTCAGGATTGGATGAATACAGAACAGCGTCATCTGCGTATAAGAGTATGTTACCAGAACAGGTTGAAGGGAGGGAGTTGAGGTACAGACTAAATAGCAGTGGGCCAAGGATGGAGCCTTGTGGGACACCAGAAAGTACTGGGAGGCTGGGGGACAGGGTGGTGCCAATTTTGACCTGTTGGGTCCTATCCGACAGATAGTCAGTGAACCAACTTAGGGCAATGCTAGAAAAACCAATGGAGTTGAGGGTGGTCAGTGATGAGGCATGGTTGATGGTATCAAAAGCCTTGGAGAGGTCCATGAAGATGGCACCTGTGATGTGGCCATGGTCCTAGGCAGAGTAGATGTGTGAGGTAAACTGAAGAAGGGCCGTAGTGGTACTATGACCTTTTCAGAAGCCATGTTGCTGCTTACATAGTAGGTTATATTTAGTTAAGTGGCCTGTAAGTTGATCTGAGACGATACACTCTAATGCTTTAGATGGGGGGGAGAATGGAGATGGGGTGGTAATTATTAATTGAAGTGCAGTCCCCACTCTTGAAGTTGGGGGTAATGGATGCAGATTTCCAGCAGGAGGGGAATTTCCCTTGACAGAGGGAGTGGTTGAGAATGTGGGTGAGAGGGTTGAGGATTTCCAGTAGTTTTAGGTGGAGAAGTCTCAGGACTAGGGAGTCACTACTATAGTGGGAGTTGCTGAGGGCTTTTATAAGGTAGGGTTTGGCAGCATCATGGGTAATGAAACATAGATGAAAGGGAAGAATAAGGGGGGTGAAGGAAGGGGCAGGATGGGGAGGATTGAAAAAGTTAGGGGGGAGGACATGACTGAAGTCAGTGAAAGCATAGTTTAGGGCTGTGGCTATACGGGTGTGGTCAGTGGTGAGGTTACCATTGTCAACAATCTGATCTGAGGGTGGGTGTGGGACCAACTTTCCCACAGATTTCCTTTATATTATTCCAAAATGTTCATCCAGAGCCCCAGTTGGATGTAAGGAATGCCTTGTAGTACTCGACTTTGGCTTTGTACAAGGCCCATGTGCACTTGTTCCAGGCCTCCCTATAATGCTGCCTATCTGCAGGCTGATTAGTCTTGTTGGAGAGATGCCAAAGGGAGTCATGATGCCTCATAAGGTTGAGGAGGTGGTCAGCGACCTATGGGGCAGGGTTATCTTTGGTCATTTTTTTAATAAGAGGGGCAAATTCATCTCAGGCTGTATTAAAGGTGAAGATAAAAAGGTCAAGAGCATAGTCCGGGTCAAGCCTGTTAGTTAGTGGTGTCCAGTCCCAGGTTCTGAGGTGGGATATTAGGAGTGCAAGTTTACCTGTCCTGAGGTTATGATGTAGAGTAAGGTTTGGGGGGGGCAGTCTTTGGGACTTTGCATAACCAGGTGCAGAGAACAGGAGAATGGTTGCTCAGTGCATTTGGTAGTACTTTGGCATTTGTGATTCTATGGGGCCGGTTGGTAAAGACCAGGTCCAGGAGGGAGGAAGACCCAGTGTGGGTGTTAAGTCAAGTGGGGTCAGAGACTACTTGAGTTAGGTCAAGCGTGGTAGCAGCATTTATGTACGGGGCAGCTGTCTTTGTCAGCCAGTTTATGTTGAAGTCGCCACTGACAATTTTTTCATTCTGTGGGGGGAGTGTGGAGAGGTAGGAGAGGATTGAGTGAAATGCCTGTTTCTGGCCTCTGGGAGGAATGTAGACTACGGTAACTAGTTGGGGGGTAGTAGGTCATCCGAGAGTTAATTTTAGCATGAGGGCCTGGGCCCCAGGTTCTAGTTTAGGGGGTGGGTGCAGTTTTCCCTGGAGTGACTCCTTGAGGTAGACGGCACAGCCACCCCCACATTTACCCTGCCGGTCGGTATGAAAGAGATTATAGCCAGGGAGGGTTATGCCAGGTTTCTCCCATGGCAATGATGTCCAGGTGCTGATGGTGAACCTACCCCTGGAACAAGTCCCATTTATTTAGCAGGCTACAGATATTAAGGGAGGCAAGGCAAAGCCCACTATTAGATGAGATGCTGGATTGGGAATCAGCCTGAGGGCCAGGGTTAGGGTGTATATTGCCAACCAGGAGAAGGAGGAGGAGGAGGAGGAGGAGAGACCTGATAAGAGTGTTTTTAGCCAGTTTATTTAACCGATATGCATGGTGAAGCATGGTCCAAGGTCTGATAGTAGAGGTGAGTATCGGGAGTGTGAGAGTGAAGGGAGCTGACAGGAGGATGAGAAAGTGCTGAGAGGGGTAGTAGGGCAGAGATAGTGACACCAGGGGGGCTGACAAGAGGTGGAAAAAATACAGGGAGTGGTGTGCCCTGGGAAGTGGTCATAACTAGAGGGAGTAGGAGTAGAGGTCAGTAGGGTAATAATATGTGTGGTGTGAAGGTTGCAATATAAAGGGGCCTGGAGGTTCGAGATGCTGAGTGAGATTCAGGTGCTGACTGGTGAGAAGGGTGCCAAGTGTTGCCTGCCATGCAGTCAAGGTGTAAGTTGTGAAAATGTGGGCCTGCTTCACTGGGTTTTTTGAAACTGGGAGAGACAGCAGTGTGAACATCAGAGAGAGGGAAGTGAGTGATAGCAGTAGCATGGTGGGAACATCAGAGTATGCCTTAGCCTGAGAGAGGCAGCCAAAGAAGTTACTCGGTCTCTAGTGGTTGGTGGGTATAAGCTGCAGATGTGAAAGTGGGCTGATTGGTTCAAAATCAGCCGCGGGAGTGCCAAGCAACACTATAAAACAACGAGCTGACCAAGGGTGATGGGGAGCCGATGCAGAGCGTCGGCAGGGCCCAAACAGAGTTTTTCCTTCGTGCAACTCTGAGGGAGGCTTTTGCCATACCTTGTGGTTGTTTCGGGTGTGGGGGAGGGCTACTCCGGTAGTCCCTCACGACCTCCGTGGGCAGCAGAAGTTCAGCTGTGGAGAGACAAGAAGGGAGATGTGAGTGACTTTATACTCGATGGCCAGGTGGAGTTGCATTGCAAGATAAAGGGGGAAGGGTCACAGACAGCCACAGGGGCCTTGGAAATGGCTGGCTGAGGAGCCCAGGATTTTATGTAGCTGACAGGGTCTCTAGTAGGGCAGATTATCAGCCGGCTTTTGTTGTTCATGCAGGGCTTAATTTAATTTAAATTGCTTAGCAATTACTAAACCCTCAAGATTAAAGTACCCAAACAAGACTGCAATTATTAAAGTGCATTCACAAAGGATCTGGGAGTTTTAACATGTGCTACAGCACTATTACCTAGTAGCTAAAAAATGCATAGAATTATTTGGACATTAAAAATTAACCTAGTAGCTAAAAAATGCATAGAATTATTTGGACATTAAAAATTAAAGTACACTAACTCACAAATGCAATTGCTAAGGTTCTGGAGTCAACATGTGTGACAGAACAATTATCTGGTTGCTTAAAAATGCCTAGCATTACTACGACCTAGAAATTAAGGTATCTCTACGAGTCTTTAGATCACTACTGCATGCACTAATGTTTGGGAGTTAAAATCTGTTGTTGTACAAATTATGTAGTGCGAGTTAAAGTACCCCTACAGAAACATTACAAAGCATAATAATTCATGGAAATTGAGCAGAAAAGAAACTATCTAAACATATCTGGTGACCATAAAGGCAAAAAGAACTTTCTTTGCTTAGGGATTTTTTTTTCGATGGTTCCTGTTTTCTTTCCCTTTAAAAAAGTGGTGCCAAAACCAAACAGAGCTTTTCTTCATGCGACTCAGAGGGAGACTTTCACCATACCTTGTGGTTGTTTCGGGGGTGGGGAAGGGCTACTCCTGTAGTCCCTCACGACCTCTGTCGGCAGCAGAAGTTCGGCTTGTGGTTGTTTCGGGGGCAGGGGAGGGCTACTCCAGTAGTCCCTTGTGACCTCCATGGGCAGCAGAAGGTTGGCTTGTGGTTGTTTCGGGGGCAGGGGAGGGCTACTCCAGTAGTCCCTTGTGACCTCCATGGGCAGCAGAAGGTTGGCTTGTGGTTGTTTCAGTGAGAGGGGGAAGTTACTCCGGTAGTCCCTCGTCAACTCCATGGGCAGCAGAAGTTCAACTAGTGGTTGTTTCAGGGGGCAGGGGAAGGTACTCTGGTAGTCCCTCGCAACCTCCATAGGCAGCAGAAGTTTGGTGTTTTTAGAGACATTAAAGTGTGAAATAAATTTGATTTTCAAATTAATTTCAACTTTTTTTTTATTCTGAATGTTTGCTCTCATCTAGAGAAAACCCTGTAAATCTTTAAATTGTGGAAGTTTGTACGGTTGTGTGGGTTGGTTGGGAAGGACTTCCTACACTATGTGGGTTTGATGCTTGGCAGTTTTGTATTGTTTAAGATATTTACAGTTGAAAAATCAGGTTTTTACAATTTAAGAGTCTGTCCCTGTAGTCCACCTGGAGTAAATATACTGTATGCACAGAACAATTTCAATGCTGTTGAAGGGAATCAGGAAAATGAAAGGAGTTGGACTGTAGTTTAAAGATCAATGGCAACGTTACTTTTTTATCTAATAAACTGCTTTCTTTTGTGATGTTCTAATAAACATTCAATTATAAAAGCAATACAGTGTTTGTCTTGCATCATTCCTTTTATTATTTAACACATTATCTGGTTTCATATGTGGTGTGTAAAATTAATTTTAGTGCATTTTTTCCTGATCTCAGCTCTGAGTGGACTGCTGTTGTTGTCATTGAAGGAGTGACATCAATGACAGCTGAGTGTGTGTGATATACTGTAACAGCTGATCACAGCTGAAATCTGAAAATAATCTCGAATAAGTTCCCGGCAATTTTTTTTTCCTCTCAAGATGCATATTGGTATTAGCAGTTAGTGGCATCTGTTTATGTACAACATAAAAAATGATAATGCTTGTATTTAATCAGACTGATTTTCCCAGTTGTCTGAACTGACCAATCATCTGAATGCCAGCTTTTAACCACACACACAATTGTTTTGATTAGTTTTTTCTTTTTTTTTTTAAATATCATAATAAGTACAGTCATACCTAAAAGACAGCATCTCACGATAGCAGTGAATCAAACTGGGTGACTAAATAAGGGCGAGTGAAAGAGGACGCACTTCTTTTAGATGATGTGGTTTTAATAGCGAGTATTTTTTCATCAAGGTGGGACAGGAAGATAGGGATGTATAAAATGCACAAGAGGGAGGTCTGCACTGGGAATAGGGGTGCCTGGATAAAAATTAAACTCAAACATATGAAATTCAGCGCTCACTCAAACTGTCAATTATAACTGCTTACAAAACTATTAACGGTTCTTCATTTTATTTTAAAGTTCATGGTGCAAGAAAAATATGCCCAGATGTGTTTTGGAACAATGCAGGTTCCTTTCTCAAAGGATTCTGAATTGAGAAAGGAACTTGTGTTGTTTCGAAATGCATCTGGGCACATTTTTCTTCCACAATGCACTTTATTTTTTTTTTAATCACATCCTTGTTTATGCACCTCTGCAGCACTACCAGCGGGGGCATCCAGCAGTCAACCCACGCCACCCCAAAGAGCAGCAGGCTCACTCGCATGGTGGGGGGTCCAGTGTGCCACCCCAACCTGCCGGAGAGTCTTCCGGTACCTCTCCGGGCCGGGCTGGACCAGACCCCCAGCGCAATTCCACAGCAGTCCTCCTGGTCGGCAGGAGCACGGCCATCAAACTGCTCAGTCACGCTCAGCCTTTTTTCCTTCATTTTTGTCCCCAGGAGCCAGCAGTGCAATGATGTGCTACACATACATGGACACCTTGCCCTGCTCCACCCCTTGGAACTGCAACTGTGCAGCTCCTGGTCATCACCAGGGGCTGTTCCAGCTCTACTTGCTTCCCCTGCCCACCCCAGAGGGAGGAGAGAAGTCCAGGGATGCTCAATCCATCCTCTCCCCTGCCAATCCCCAATGGCCTGAGTCTGTTCCCAAACCTGGGTCACTGGTGTGGTGTGAGGTGTGGCGTCCAGCGCCTCAACCCTCAGTACCACCTGGCCGGCCGCACCATGGACTTTAAAATAAAATGAAGTATCGTTTATAAGTTTGTGAGCAGTTTTTATTGATGGTTTGGGTGAGTGCTGGATTTTGTATGTTTTGAAGATAGGGATGTAGTTCACTGACTGCTGTGTGGTCAGTATTAAGTAGGCTACTGAGGGGTGTGCTGTTGAGCTGCTGGTGTAGCTTAGGGGCTATCGACTGTGTGTGCTTTCAGTGTGCTCAACCTGGGTTCTAAGCTGGGTGTTTCTTTTTTGTATTTTTTTTATACAGTGCTTCCTCTCTATAATGAACACCTCTGGAGCCAGATGAGGTGTTCACTATAGCTAGGTGTTCACTATAGCGAGTTGATAATATGCATACTTAGTGAGCAATGAGAGCCATCAAAGGTGTTCACTATAAGAGGTAGTTTGTTATAGAGAGGTTACATAGAAACAATAAAACATAAAAACTGATGGCAGATAAGGGCCGCTAGGCCCATCTAGTCTGCCCATTTTCCCTGCCTACTGTAAAAGCCGCAGACCCTACTTGATCTCCAGCTTTACCTTCTTGTTCCTATTGCTAGGGTTCCCTTATGCCTGTCCCATGCATGCTTGAATCCCTCCTCTGTGTTCGCTCCCACCACCTCTGCTGGGAGTCTATTCCATACATTTACCACTCTTTTTGTGAAGAAATACTTCCTCAATCAACCCCTTAGTCTAACCCTTCCAAGCTCATGTCATGCCCCTTGTTCCTGGACATCTCCTTTTCTGAAAGATGTTACCCTCCGGTACCCTATGTATGCCTTTTAGATATTTGTAGGTTTCTATCAAATGTCCACTGTTTCTCCTCTCCTCTCCTCTCCTTTCCTCCAGGGTATACATATTGACGTTCCCAGTCTCTCATCATATGACTTTTGGTACAAGCCCTGCACCATCTTTATTGCTCTTCTACACAGTGAGGGAGCACTGTAATTGTTATGTGTTGCTGTTGTTCGCATCTCCCTCCCCAGTTCTATCATCCCACAAGGAACTGGAGTATGAGGTCACCCCCCCTTGGCTTGCTCCCCCTTCTCGAGTTGCTTCCCCCAAGAATATCCTCCCTTCTGAGTTTTTCCCCTTCCTCAAGTTGCATCCCTCATGGAGATGATTATTTATATTAAGGGGATTGAGGGGGAAAAGCCACCTACAATGGGGGTGCAGGAGGTGAAGACCCCTGACAAACTATGCTACAGAAGTGTTTTTGCATTTTGTAGGCATCGCTGCTGTTTCCAGTTGGTGTATTTGTCTGTAGTATTTTGTAGTCATTCTTTTTGTAGTCGCTGTTATCACATGGAACCCTAAAAGATATCCTGTTCGGTTGTTGGTACCTTTGATAAAGACTAGAACGGTGGCCAACTGCAAAGCCATAAATCAGCTTGTACTGCAAGCACTGGAATAACACCAGTGGTGCCAGAATTATGTAACAACCAGGTATTTTTAATCGGTTTGGATCAAATATGTTGTAAGCCATCCAAATCTAATACATGCATTATGAAAAAACAACAGCTGGGAACACGTGTCGCAACTAGACAGTATAGTTCTGTTATTTATTCTGCAGAAAAGGGTGACTTAACAGTAATTACATAAGTGACGCTTGTGTTATTAAAGGAAATGGGGAGGGTCAGGAGAGAGGGAAGGGTTAACACCATAAGATGGGTAACAATAATATCCTATTACTAATATCTGACATGACTGCATTATAAATGAGTGTTGGGGATGTTGTGGAAACAGCACTATTCCTTTTCTGTTATCACGGCACCTGCCTCCCTTATTCCCAGGGATGGGAAGAGCAAAACACCACAAGTGTTGCAAGGCTATAGCAGGATCATCAAGCCTGACTAAAAGCGTAATGCCGACCTTGCCAAGATCAAAGCAACATAGCAGCTACAGGAACCACTAGTGTTGTAACATAGCATTGCTTAAATAACAAATGCATGAAACAAGACTGCAGCTCACCAGTAGGAAAACAATGGCAACAATGTACAGCTGCTACTAAAATATGAGTGCAAGGCAATCCTCATCAAATGTAATCAGCAACACAGTTGTGAGACCACTCGTGCTGTCTTACTGCGAACAGTACAACCTGTTTTATGGCTTTGCAGTGGGTGACTGTTCAAGTCTTTGTCACTGGCAGCAGCAACATAAATTAGCTATCTTTTAGGTAGTACTGTATTTAATATGAAATGACCGTTCAGATGACTTGGGAAACCAGAATCATGTGGGTGTGTTTAAAATGTGCCCTGTGATTGTTAAATAGTTAGATTAAATATAAGCATTGTCACTTTTATGCTGTGCATAACCCCTAGGTGGTGCTATCCCAAGGGCTACTACCCCTGCCTGCTTGGCTAGTAGTAGGTTAAGGGGCCTGAGTTCTAAAAAGGGTGCCTCCACCCGGAGGTCAGGGTTGGTAGTGGTCAAGCTAACCTGGGCACAGCCCTCCGGGACACTGTAACCCCCCCTCTTTCCTTACTAGTGGCTGGAACAATACACAATAATCACTTTCACAGTACCCCTGATACACCACACAAGAACCCACACTGTTTGCACTTACCACCAGGGCTTTCCTCTGGCCCGGCCCTGGGTACCCTTGTAAGACAAGGTTATACACAGCAAATCACAGCAGTGCAGTACTCTTGCACAAACTGGAACCACAGTCAGGGTAAATGCAAAAAAAGACTTAGATCTGATTTATTTAAGGGGCTTGAACAAGAGAGGGGCTTAATCAGGTTAATTTGCTTAAAGGCTCTATCAATCAAACAGTTACGAATGCACTTCAGGGTCCATAAACAGTCATACACTCTGGGTACCCAGATGGAGAATGGTGGGCTAGAAGGAATGTTGCAGCTGGTTGGAGCCCTGTGATGGAAGAAAACAACATGCACAACACATGCTATTTGTAATCTGGAGCCGGAGGGCTCAGTTTGTGAAAAGAAAACAACAAGATAATCAGATGACACATATTTAGATTAGGCTGTTGTTGCAGGGAACTACCCTGATGATTACTCATGATACCCAAGACTGGACACAGGCTGGATGAAAATCGAGACAGCAGGTGGTTAATCTTGAGTGCCAGGAGAAGCAGGGCCCACACAATTCGCTGAGGCATCATTCCTGTTCAAGTGTGGAGCAGGGGGCTGATCCCCAGGCAGGTCTCTTGTCAGTGGCTTTCTCTGTGCAGTGGGGTAGTCTGGCAGGGCCAGTGTGGCATGGCCCAGGCCGATTGGAGATGAAAGTGGATTGAGTCTGATTAGGCTAGATAAAGCTTCCAACAAGCAGAACACAGTTCACACAGTGGGGAACCAAATCACGACCCACTTTCAATACACAGCACATTTACATGTAAAGGATTCTATGGTACCAGCAAGCAGAACACAGTTCACACAATGGGGAACCAAATCATGACAAACTTTCAATACACATCACATTTACATGTAAGGAAATTCTACTGTACTAGGCAAACTGCTCTCCAGTCATGATCGCAAAGTCGCTGCACAAACTGAGAATTCAGAAGCAGCTGGAAATCCTCATGGCCTGATCGCATTCGGTAAATCTTCGGTCTACTTCAGGTTAAAGCCTGGTCACAGTCCAGTGGCTTAAATAGTCGTCACAACTCGGCTTCAGTCCGAATAAACTCTATTTTCTCTCTCAAGGACAGCAGGCAGACAAGCAGGCCACAACTCAGCCTTTTCACATTTCTCCCATGCAAAACTACACAGAACTGCTGCTCAAAAATCAATTGAGCTGTTTCTTCTTCACTTCTCAGCTCAAAATGGATACTAGCTGCAGTAGCCTATGAAATTCTTCAAGATCCAAAAGGTTCGGTTGGCTGATCCTCCTGTCAGTCACAACAAAGGCTCATCCTTCAGGTGCAAAAAGGTGCAAAAAGCCCAAAACTACAATTCCTACAGATTTTGACTCCAGACAACTCTGGCTCTATTTTAGGTCCCACCAGTAATGATTGGTCCAATTCAGCAGTCCAGGACCAAGATAGTGAAGTTAAACAAAACAGTCCTTGCTGCAAAGAAGGCAGATTAGACAAACTACATTAACATTATCACTCTAAATGATTTTCAGAAAATAATGACATCTTTTAACAGCGCTCCCTCTCAGATTAATTATGACTGCAATCTAGGCAGCTCTTAAAGAGACAGTACACAGAGGATATACAGGCACTCTCTGGCAATCACATCTAAACTGCTAAAATGCAGGACACCAGCCTGGCAATGAGCATTTAGGCAAGCTCAAGGAAGACTTTTCAGGAACCTCCATTTGTAGGGGAGTTACATGTGCATAAACAGATGGCAGTAATTACTGGTAACCCTGTGCATCTTGTAAAAAAAAAAAAATTGGCCAGGATACCCAATTGAGATTGTCGTGCGGCTTCAACTGTTCTAGATTGCTTATGTGTTGCATAAACAAAAGGGATCAGGGCAGTTTTAATTGTTAAAACATCATAATTATGAAAGAGAATGATCTTAGACATTATATACATCACATGACAGGCTGTATCCCAGAGAAAGTCAGTATCATGCTTGCTGTTATTCAGATTCTATAATTTATAGGAGAGTCATATTATTACAGCATTATGGTTCATGGGACCTGTCCTGAGTCTGGACACACAATGAAGTATTCCATTTGGTTTATAGAAAGCCACTATGTTATTTCTGTTGCATGGTTCCTTGTTTCTTAAGAGAGTTCAGGATTGGGACTATAGATCTGTTTACTTGGCCTAAAAGATTATTTGCGCCTACTCCTTTTCTTTAGGTTATACTTGCTGATAAAGTTAGATCCTGATATGTGAGGCTGTATAAATGTTCTGCTTTTACTGAACACTTTAGAGTTCCATGTGTGTGTTGTAATATTTGGGATTATACAATGGGGTCCGAGACTGGCACCTTTCTGTCGTGGTAAATCCTGGCATAACCTATGTAAAAGGTGCCAGTCAGCCACATTTGCAATCCCCCCTTTTCACTCTGACCTCCAACATCAAGGTTAAAAAATGCCATCTTGACTGCCTGCTAAACCATCTGTAAACCAAAACTGATGTGCAAATTTCAAAATGCACTTTCTCAAGGGAGACAAAAACTGTAGTTAGAAAGGGACTGAATAATTCATTTCACTGACCCCAACAGTTACCAGACCCCTGTAAATGAAACCTGTTTTTCTTTTAAATATTTCCACATGGTGCACCCAGCTCACCTCTCTCCCCACGCTTCCCACTATTGGGTGTGTTTCTCATTCACCATGACACCATCAGTGGGCAAGTAGAAATCCAGCTACTAAACCCACTTCTAACTGCAAGAGTATAACAGGACAAAAACCAGGGCATCCTCCTGACTGCAAAATCCAAAATGGAACTGGAACTGCTTAAGCCACTAGATGTTTTTGTTTCCCAGTAACTGACAGGAGGCAAACCGCAAACACATTCATTAAAAAAAAAACACCATTTGTCTTTCTCTGTCGCTCCTGTTTCCATTAAATCAGTCTCCCCATTTTCTAGCCCAAGCACAATAATTAACAAAAAAAATCAGCTCCCGATTCCGTACCAGGGCTAACAGCACTTAAATGGTGGTGCTGAGACCAGAGATGCTTTTCTCTTTCCCTTTCTCTATATCTGTCTCCCCCTCCCCTTTTCACATCTTGCTCTGCTACTCTGCTTCTCTAATTAACAAAAATAAGTCAACTCCCGATTCAGCACCAGAGCTAATAGTACTTAAGTGGTGGCAATGACAGACACCGAAGCTGCTGTCACTCTCTTTCTGTCCCTTTCACATCTCACTCTGCCACTGCTTCTGCCACTGACTCAAACCATTGCAACACCATGTCAGTGAGTCTTTCATAGTGCTTTAAGTGATCCCACAGCAGCCCATAATTAACAATGTGAAATGCTAAAGGGAGATCAAGAAGAACCAAGACGGACAACTGACTTTTGCATCTCACCATGAGAAGACAATTAAATAACTTAACAAGTGTAGACTCAGTGTTGTGCTATGGCCCAAATCTTGAAATGCATTGGTTTAAGAAGAAGAAGAATCAACACTTATATAGTGTTTTTCATACACAGTGAATCCCAAAGCGTCTTACAAGCAATGCTAGGCTGGTAGTGAAGTGACTGAATGTGTAGTGGCAGCCATTTTGCACATCAGCACCCACACACAAACTGGACAATTGCATGAACCAATTTTTATGGGAAGAGGAATGTTGGCCAGGACACCAGGAATGTCCCCTACTCTTTGTGAAGAGTGCCCTGGGTTCTTTTGCTTCCACCTGGACACCCACCAGGATGGGTAGAAGGGACCTCGGTTTAATGTCTCATCCAAAGGACGGCACACACCAGCAGTACGGCACCTCCCTAATACTGCACTTGGATGCCAGCATTTTAGGTGCAAGTCCAATCCCAGTGCAGGACAAGAACCCATGTCAAGAACCCTGGTCTGGAAACAGATGTGCTACCAACTGAGCTATGTGACAGAGATCACAAGGGGTTGAGTCAGGTCAGTTCTGATGAAAATAAGCTATGAGGGCAACTAATGAGATGGAGTAAGTCCTGCAAATAATTGGTGATGGGGCTGGGGGAGCAGGCTGAAAAGGGGTCAGCCAGATAAGACAAGGAGCATAAACAGAAAGTAAAAAATAACTAACTAAATGCATTTATTAGATAAATTGTTTCCAGAGGGCTGTTTTGAGCATTTTAACCACATATTTAGCATGGAGATGGTCTCAACTTACCCTTGAGCTCTCTTCCATCTCTGTTATCCTCTGTATAACACCTAGTATATCTATTAAGTCTTATTCTGCTAACACCATTCACTGTTTCTGCAAGCAGTTAAAAAGAAAATAGTACAGACAAAAAAATTAATAGAGAGAGAGAGAGAGAGGAAGGTTGTTCCAGAAAGTAAGAAGACAGACAGTAAAGGTGGACTTACAAATAGATGATTTTCAGTGAGGGATGTAGAAATATTGAGTACCGGGGTGCAAATGGAGTATGAGGGTGGAATGGAGGGGTGAGGATATGTAGGGGCACGAAGTCATAATGTCACAGTCAAATCCACACACATCAACAATGCCACACGCAAAGCAGTGTGTGGCAAAATAATGTTGGTACAACACACCGACCACCACAAACAAAGTGCACACTACAGGAATATCTTAGATTTTGCTCCCCTCACCCCTGGACTAATTAAAAAAGGACTCCGGAGGGTTGTGGACTTTGGGGAAAAAAAATCAGACCAGGAACATTAAAAAAAAAAAGCTGCAGTAGAGTGGGACCTGGGAAGAACTGAACCACAGCCTCAGGTCCCTGATGCTGCCAGAGGCAGGTGCTCTAGTCACAGCACCATGGGAGTGGTTTGGCCAGGCACTGCCTTGGCAGCATCCTTCACATTCCCTACTGGCAGCCTACAGCAACAAGGGCAGCAGTTTTTACCGCTCATTGAAAAAACCCTGTTTGCCGTAGAACCATTAGAGCTTCTTACAGCACTATATTTCATGTGTGGTTCCCTATGTGCTATATTGACCTGGTATCATAAGCAGGAGGGAACTGGGGTTGACCATTATTTAGCCAGGAATGATGAGCAGTAGAAGAGAAGAAGGGCCTCAAGGAAGGAGAGAGAGTTGTAAAGATAAGTGGGGCTGGAATGGGCAATGGGTGAGGCATTCAGGGCAGAAAGAGTAAGAAAGTGGGTCCAGTCTGGCCATAGTGTATTTCGGTTCAGCACTGTAAACCACATCTGTATAGCCAAACACCAACATAATCATCTTTAGGAAGAAGCTGAGGTGCTGCACCAGTCAAAATCCAAGGAGCTTAAAGCATGGCACTGTGTAACTTCCAGTGGGGTGCTATCTTGAGTCCTGAAGACTAAGGTGTGCTGGAGACTCACTAGCCTCAGCTTAGTACCAAATGTCATTGAAACAGTTTTTTGGTATTAAATGAGAGCTAGTTTGAGAGGAACCAGAACTGGGTGTTATCAGTGTCCTGCAGAAGCAATGATTCTAGCTCAGGGACTGAGGCCTCAGAAGCAATGAGTACTGTCATGTCTATGCATGCCAAGGAGGCACAGACTGAGAGGAGATTTGTTTGACCACATTTCTAGATCTCAAGTACTATATGTAAAAGAAGTATGCTGAGCCTGTAAGTCATTTTTATGTTGCTTGCACGCATGTGCAAGCAACATAGTGCCATCATCGGAGATTTCGGAGGTGTGTCACCTCCTCCCCAATTCAGTCTGTGCAGCCGGCAGGCGCGTTTCTTGTAGCCAATGCATTTTGGAGCTGTCTGTGACACGCTCCAAAATGCAGTGGCATATAGTTGAAAGGGGAGCTACGCCTCAGTGAGCACCGAGAGCGTAGCTCCCCACATGCAGGCGGCGCGCCATCAAGACGTTCTGTGTAGCTTGACGGGTGCCCAATCTCACCGGCTGAGCTGCCGTCCCCTCCTCCTCGTTGGTGCCACGCTGGGAGCCCACCCCAGCATGGCAATCAGTTATTGGCGGCCAGGGGTGCCCAATCACCCGTCAGCTGAGCGCTCCCCATCCTTGTGCCATGCTGAGCCCACCCCAGCGTGGCAAGCGGTCCCTACGCCTTTTTTGTTTTAAACCTGTAAAACAAAAAGCGGTCCTTGGCCAGCGTCTCGATCCCCCTCCCACAACCCGCACCCACCCGCGCACTCAGCCTCCCAACACCCTCACCCCATATTTTACCTCTGGACTCCGGCGTGACGATTCTTGTGGACCGGGAACACGCTCTGCACTCTTCAAAGCCGACCGCGAACTGAGGAAATGCCGGTAAGCTGTATAATGGGCTAGATAGGAGGGGTTCAACTTTATTGCATATCTCAGGCATTTTGGGAATTTTGCACCAAATTTTCAACATGGGGTTTTAGGACCCCCTTCTCATGAATGATGTCACTGTCATGGCGTTATTCGGGCCCGAAGGATGATTTCACGCAGTGACTGTGCAGTGACTGCGAAATCACCCTTCAGGCCTGAATACCACCATGACAGTGACATCATTCATGAAAGGGGTCCCAAACCCCACGTTAAAATTTGGTCCAAAAATTCAAACAATGACTGTTTCATTATAGCGTGTTATGTAGTTCCCACGCAGGCTCGTAAGTTCGCAAATTTCAATATTTTCACCCAGATTTTCAACATAGCCATTTTACCACACCTTCTTATGAGTAGTATAGCTGTCATTTTTCACATCTCACCCAAAATGTGTTTCCGCCCTTGCAGGGCAGAATGGCACATTCGATGTGCGAAATCAATGTACGGGACAAATTAAGAAAATCACAGTGACACTGTTCATGAGCAGAGGTCTTAAAATGGCTATTTTGAAAATTTGGTGAAAAAATTCCTAAAAATGACTGTTTTACGAGCGTGCATTGTGCAGTTCCTACGCAGGCTCGTAAGTTCACAAATTTTCAATATTTTCACTCCAGATTTTCAACATTGCCATTTTACCATACTTCCTCATGAGCAGTATAGCTGTCATTTTTCACATCCTGCTCAAAACATGTTTCCTACCATGTAGCATAATGGCGCAGTCGGTGTGCGAACTCAGTATGGGACATATTACTTAAAATCACAGTGTCACTGTTCATGAGCAGAGATCTTAAAATGGCAATGTTGAAAATTTGGTGGAAGAATTCTAAAATGACTGTTTCACAGTATGCGTTGCACAGTTCCCACGCACGCTCGTAGGTTTGCGAATTTTCAATATTTCCACTCCAGATTTTCAACATTGCCATTTTACCACACCTCCTTATGAGCAGTACAGCTGTCATTTTTCACATCCTGCCCAAAATGTGTTTCCGCCCATGTAGCGCACAATGGCGCAGTCGGTGTGCAAACTCAATGTATGGGACACATTAACAAAATCACACTGACACTGTTCATGACCAGAGGTCTTAAAATGGCTATGTTGAACATTTCGTGAAAAATTTCCTAACAATGACTGTTTTACAAGCGTGCGTTGCGCAGTTCCTACGCACGCTCGTAAGTTCTCGAATTTTCAATATTTGCACTCCAATGACTTCCAAATACCTAAACAGCACATAGAAGCAAGCAACATTCGGCATTGACAAATGCTTGTTTTCCCTGTATTAGCTGTTTTTTTTTAAAACTGGTTCCAATTATGTTATTGTTCCTTCTAAACAGGCATTTTAGTCATCACACTGAGTGTTTCTGATCTACATACAGATAGTTAAGTAGTATTTTATAACTGAATGATGAAGTTTATGTCCACGTAAAGCTCTTACACTGTTATTACAATGCATCATTGTTCTATTGCGGAACTCTGTGGCTAAGATGGACTGCATCATACAGCTCTAAAGCAATAGGTAGCACTAGCATGTACAGTAAAAACACCAAGTTAGGGTATTTAAAGGCCCATATAGATGAAGCAAAACATAACTGAAACCAGTATTAACAACAACAACAAAAAAACAATTTCTACTTGGAAAAAATGCTTATAGTTTCTGTGCAGTTCTCATTAAGAAATATGATGTTGAGGATTTAGGCCCAACAGTCAGAAAGTGTTTATGGGGTGACTTCCTCTCCAATTTCGAAGAGCACTGTGGGGTTAAATTTGCTCTTTATTTTTAAAGACTTATTTTCTGGCATACATGCTCGTGTTGTGTTTTGTGTCAAAAGCTCCTACTTCAGATTATTTATGGGCCACAATGCAAAACACCTACTGAAACATGATGCTCTCCAATAAACAGCCATCACATCATGCTTTCAAGATGGCTTCAGCATCATTTTATTTCAGATTTTAGCTTTTGCAATTAGTTGACAGTACAAACATAAGTTTAATTTTTTTCATCAACAGTCTTTTTTGCTTTAGATTTTACCCCTCACTTTTGCAAAATACATATAGATTTAGAGAAATATTTGTCACTCCCTTTGTTTCTGATGTAGAGTGTTAAAATACTGAAAATGAATGTATTACTGATTTTATAATTCATGTTTTAAACAATCTGAAGGGGATGTAGAGCACTGTACCAGCACCCAGAAAAGTAAGCCTAGTCTCCTCAATCTACTGTGATACTATTACAAAGGTAAAAAACTCAAAACAGAGCTGCTGCTCAAAGCGTCATACCAGCAGTTCAATGTAAATGAGGAGCAATGCAAACAACTGTTGCACACTTTCACACCAGGAGAAGGAACACAATAACAAAACTTGCAGATATTTGAATCCTTTTTGTTAATGTAAAATCAGCAGAACAGCAGCACAATCATCTTACCATGCCAACCCAGGAAAGTGGTCAATGTTTCACACAGGCACACTGCACTTTGTCAAGAGTTTTGCAATAAACACGTACACTTACTTAAATAGTGTCATCAATCAAAAAACAGGTGCAACAAATCATTATGTGCACAACATTATTCTGTGCAACAAATTCATTTCAGTTACTTTTGCACATTTTTTACAACTGTGCAATTTCAACTTTGAATTTTTTATTATTTGTGCATAACTATCTGCACTATTTAAGGATGACATTAGACTATAGATACAGTATGCACTTATCAATTAGAACAGGACCTATAGATGTGGTGGTAACTCCACCTTGTTCTTAAGTCCAGGAAAACTCATGGTTTGCAATTTAAAAATCTAAACATTCTCCCTACAAGCAAGGACATTATTCATATCGCCACCTCTGGGACTGAGTTTGACATTTTCAATGCTAGCAAATAGCCATTTATGAGCGGCTCTGTCTGACATACTGTATGTAGGGTATGCTGTAGCATACTCCAAATTATTAATTAAAATAGCCCTCATATGCTTGCACACCCGCTCCTTCAATTTTTGTTTGGTGCTGCCAACATAATATGCACCGCATTGGCATGCCGCCAGAGAAATAAGATAACATGTCACAACTGATACTAATATGTTGCCCAGATGGAGCAAGTGGATTCATTCCATCATGAAAACCAATCCCCAATATGGATAGGTATTGAAAAAGCACAATTCCTGTTAGAGGTATGAGAAGCACTCTCACAATTAACGTTTATGCCAACAGTAAATATAAAAATGCCACCTCATTTGTTAAACATATTGCAAAGATTTGGAATAATACCATGACCTTACTAGATCATCCTGACAAAACCTCTCGTCTGTCTTCCATTTGCCACAATTGCAGTCTCCCATGACCAGTGATGACTTATTTTATCTGGAAATAGAAGGACTTATACTAATTTAAGGAATTATATTACATTTTCTGATAACCTGTTATTTAATCTGTGAAACTTTTCAATCTCATGCAAGGTCATTTTCTTGGTTACTCACAGGACATGAAAGAGAATATATTAGAAGAACTTCGGTTAACTTTAAGACAATCTAAGTATCTCCACTGGAGGCCTTAATGATAGACTCCCTGTCAAATGATTTTATAAATCACTAACATGATTTCAGCCAATCAGCATGCAGAGCCACAGTACCTCCTCTTCTCTGCACAGTATGCTTTAATTGAGGAACATTAAGAGGGAGCACTCCACTTCTGCACCTGGGGGGGTGGCACAATGAATTAAAGAAAAAAGACTCAACCCTAACCTTATTATAAACTGATCAAGCTAAACTTTAGTGATTTATAGTAAGTTAATTGGGCCTCCAAGGCATATCTTTTATGATATAAAAGACTCTTCTCCTGAGGTTTGGTCAGACAGGACTGCATGGCTTTGTGGTCTTCTCATTAAAACCTCACTTACAGAGTCTCTTATATCATAAGAGACATCCCTCTGAGGCCCCATTAAAATAAAATGAACAGCACAATTTATATATGAGCAAAGGAAAGGAAACATCATGAACTCCCTAAACTCAGGAAATCTTGACAAAAAGATTTGGGAATTCAGATGAATGACACAGAATGGTTAGCTTGATTATTATCCCCCAGATAGTGCACAGAAATAACAAATTTAGAATAATGCATGGCATGCTGTGCATTGTGAGAATTATATACACACCCAAGGTATGTGAAGCAACATAAATACCAACAACAACGCTGAAGGGGTTTATTCAAGCATCACACACAGAGAGTGCGTATAACATTTCAGTTACTTCATCACCCCATGTCTCATATGATGTAACTTCTGGACATCAGTATTTGTCAGCCTCTCTCCCCTCCCACTTTTTAATGTTTATATTATTTTTATTTAATTCACCTTTTAACTAAATTACCTAAAGTCAATGTGGGCCAACCTCTGTGACTTCTTGATTTTGACACATTTAAAGGGAGAAAAAAAAACTGGCAATCAGATCCACCAGCCAATTTTCCTGACCGCTTGCACTACCACTTCTTTTTCACTCTCTTTCTTCTGTGACCAAATGTTGAAGCTATGCCTCATAAACAAACTTGTATGGGAGAGGAAAATCACAATCAAAAGGGAAAGTGTTTCTCAGGAGGTACTACTACTGTAAATATACATTCTTTCTTGGCTGGTACTACCTGTAATTTCTGAAATTTCTTCTCAAGAAAGCATGCCAGGGTCCACTGAGACTCTTTCTGAGGTACATCTTGATCATTAGATGTCAATGCTGCTAAAACATGAACACATAGAATTTGCTGGCAGATAAGGACTGCTTGGCCCACTTAGTCTGCAAAATGTGTCCTTGCCTGTACTGTCACCACAGTTTCAACCTGTTCTCTGGCTATTGTCCCCCCCACCCAATGCTTTGCTATTAAAAGTACTTTGTGCATATCTCATGCATGCTTGAAGCCCATCTCTGTTTTCACTTCCACCACCTCCACTGTTATACTGTTCCTGGCATTCACCACTACTTCATTGAAGAAGTACTTCCTCCCATCTGTCCTGCACTTCCCCCTTCCAATTTCATTGCATTTCTTCTTATTCTGTTACATCTTCTCCTCTGAGAAATACTCGTCTTCTTTGACTCATTCACCCCCATGAGGTACTTATTGGTTTCTATCATGTCCCCCTTCCTCCTCTTTTCCATGGTGTACATATTGAGATCACTCAGTCTCTCTTCATATGGTTCTTGATGCAACTACAGCACCACTTTAGTTGCCCTCCTCTGGACAGCCTCTACCCTTCCGATGTCCTTCCTGAGATGTGGTTTCCATAACCGGATGCAATTATCCCAGGTGGGGTCTTACCAACAATTGATACAGTGGCAACACCACATCTCTGCTTCTGCTGATGATTGCCCTCCCTATGCATCATAGCATCCCACTGGCCTTGGCTAGCACCTTATCGCACTGCTCCACCACCTTGATGTCTTCAGATATGATAATCCCAAGGTCTTTTTCCTGCTTCAATACCACTCCCCATTTTATAGACAACCCCTAGGTTTCTGTACCCTAGGTGCATGATTTTGCAGTTTTGTGCATTGAAACACAATGCCATTGAAAACTGCAAAGTGCCCTTAAGAAAACAGGCTGGATTGACAAAGTTGATGAAAACAGCATGTACTGATTTCCATTGGAACAGAATACTGTGTGTTTCACAAGTAAGGTCCTTTTTATCTTTTAGTTTGCCATAGTACTGAGTGAAACTGTTGCCTGTGACTGACACCCTTTTTCATGAGAAACTGATATGTCACTGAACACAGTGCTCAAGAGTGTCTTAACTCATTGCCTCCACAGGAGCTCTCTGCAGTTGCACCACTTGTCTCCTGTCTACTGTTAACAGTAAATCCTAGGCCTTTCTAAGCAAAATCAAGCTATAGTCAGCATGCCACAAACAAATCCTAATAGCTCAAGAACCGTAAGTGCTAGACATAAAGTATGAGCGGCAAAGTTATTCAGTATAAAATTAGCTTTCCAATGGTGGTATGCAAATAATACGTAATTTTGTTTTTTTTCTATGCTGGTTGAAACAGCAAAAAAATATATTTTTTTCACTAAAACAGGCAACATAAGCCATACACACCATACCATAAACAAATGCAAATAACTCCTAAAGTATACATGATATACACAAAATATCAGTGGCAAAGTTGTTCAGCATAAAATTACCTTTCCAACAGTGCTATGCAGTCAAATGTATATTAGATTCTGTTATACTGTATATTAAAATATATAAGTGACTTCTCCAGATGTTGCAAGGGCACACTGGGGAGTCAATAGCTGACTTCTGCAGACGTCCTCAGGACACACCAGTATATTTTACTGATGACTACAGGCGTCTGCTAGGAGACAATGAGTTAAGACTGCAGCTGCTGTTCAATGACTATGTGAATGCCGTAACTACTGACTTTTCCTTAAGAAAAAAACTGATGGCCAGTTATTATGTTCTAACAAATTTAAGTCAAAATATTTCATAGATGTGATTATACCCTCACTAAATTAAAGACATTTAATAGTTTGATCTCAGTTAGATGCCAGAAGTGTAAGACACTCTAAACGATACACTATTTCATATATTGCAACTTGCCCTCTCCTACTGGAATTATGGAGAAAAATCTTATGCTCTGTTGGGTGCATGGTGAGGATGGATTTCCCTTTTGACCCGGCATTTTTACTTTAGGCTTGACACCTTCTAAAGGTTTACAAATAGATCCAGTGGTAATTCCATTGTTAACCTTGACTTAGAAGAATACTACACCCTCATGGCATGTAAATTTTGTTTCCATGTCAACAGAAAACTCTGCTTCTGTAGCTGTTAGGGCTACATGTCTTTGCTTTAGTTTATTTTAATTGTTTGTGGCAGCCTACTGTGACTACCTTGGGGGGCTCCATTTTATGTTTGTTGAAACCTCATTTTCCACGAGCACTTCATTAGCATATGAGAACATGATATCTGATAACCCATTTACACCATGTATCTCTATTCTGAAAGAATAAATACCCTGCAAAAACTCCCTGGAAACCCACATAGTAAATTGAATGCAGTTAAAAGGGAAAAACCCTGCATTACAACTCAGACAGTTTGGAAAGCTAAATGAATGTAAATGTGGTATGGCATTTCTCACCTTGCTGCAACTTGTTTCTTTAAAGTCTAACTGAGCAGACAGGCATACGGTGGAGTCTAAAGAGTGATTGCAACTCATGTTCACAGATGCTAATGCAGCTGTCAGGAACAATGAGATTTCAACAAGCAGCAAACAGAAACCCCTGGGATAGTTCCATGGCCTACTATGAAGTGTGACAACAAACCAAAGCAACTGCATACATCTATTAGCTACAATAAAAGAGTTGTCTGTTGCCATGGAAACAACATTTACAAGATATGAGGGTGTAGTTTTCCTTTAATAAATGCCTGCAGAACTAGCTACTGTATATTACTACATTGGAAAGACCCAATCTTATCATCTTATGTACAGTGGCTTAACATGATGACAGATGGAACACATTTAGAAAGGGTTTATCCTAACATGCAGGATGAATATTATAACTTTGATCAAATATGGAATTTATTCATTAACTCTTTAGTCAATAATTGATTGAACTCTTAAATTCCCATGCCAGAAGGGAACTAAATTTAATAAAACACTAATTATCCCCACTTTTCATGTTCCTGGTGTTTTGGACAGGAGGACTGGATGAACTTTATCTGGCTCCTCAGGTGGAGTAATAATGATTTGCTTTACTTGAACTATGTCTGGTCTTGATTAGTTGCAAGAAATCAGCTACCCAATTCCTGATACATCTTTCTGACCCCTCCCCCTAAGAAAAAAAAACAACATAAAAGCATAAACACTATCTACTAAAAAGGAATACTGGTCCAACAAATCTAAACCCTTTTATTTCCTTTCCATACTCTGTCCAGGCAGAGTTTTTACCTCATCCCTCCAAGTCTTCCATCCTACTTACCCTTGGTGTAACTATCAGACTCCTTACTCTGTTGCAGATGTGCATCAGCCCATTAATGTCTTTTGCTCTTACCAACTCTGCTGATGGACTATTCCATGGCTCAGCTACTCTCTCCTTGAAGTTAACTTTCCTCACATTTGTCCTGAACCTCCCTCCCACCTGCTAACAAAAGAAAACTAGAATAACAAACAATGCTAGCATAATAACATACAGTACACATCTTGCAGTAGTTAAAAATCACATACTATGTAATCCAATTATATACAAATAAAACACTACCTAAATCACTTAGTGAAAAAAATTAAACCCAGCATTATAGGATACTCAAGCAGCAGGATCAGGAAAAAATGTGAATTCCAAAAGAACTAGAACTGGAATGACCAGACAGCCTGGTGGCGCAGAGGGCTGAGGTGCTGGATGCCACACCTCAAACCACGCCGGTGACCCAGGTTCGGGAATGGACTCCGGTAGTCCAGGGCTGGCTGGGGAAGGAGAGGATTGAGCATCTGGAGGACAGCTCTCCTCTCCTGGGGTGGGTTGGGAGGAAGTCTTGCTCTTGTAGTGACCCCTGGTGGAGACCAGGGGTACTACATGCAGCAGAGCAGGAGGGACAATCTGAAAGCCAGAAAACAACTTCGGCTTCTATCAGATGATGGCCTCCATATTCTGCACATCCCTGGAACCTCCAGGAGCCTGCCCCTCCACAGCAGCACCCTCAAGCCTGTAAGGAAAAAATAGAGCACTGGGATTTCCTGGCGGCCCCGGTGCCTTCCTCCTCGAAGGAAATGGACCCGCCCAGAGATGGGTTACTCCGGGATGACTCGTAGGGTTGGCTGCATTATGTGGAGAGGGCAGAGCTCAGGAAGAGGATCGCCGGGAGTGTAGATACTAGGAAAGGCCTGAAGGAGAGGTGGGAGCCAGAGCGTAGGAAAAGGTAAAATGATAACTCAAAAAAAGAAATAGAATGACCAAGTATATACAGGAAATACATAAGGTGAGAGGAAAGAGTAGAATAAATTATAGGATGTAAACTCCTAAATTGCAATTTATTAGTTGCATACTGTACATGGTTCATTTAATTTGCTTCTGTATGGTTTTATTGACAAAGGCAGCAAAAGAGGCTACTGTAATATTTAACAGTTTACAATGGTACCCTTTAACAGGTATAAATTATCTCTATTGGGTCTAAATACAGTCATCCAGAATCAAGTCCAGAAACTGGTATCTACTCTCACAGTAAAAAGGACATGGAGGCAAATAATGTTTGTGTAATTCCCATTCTGGTTTACAAGAGGGTTAGAAACCAATCTCTTTTGGTTTATTCTGATAGCTACTGAATGTCATAGCTGAATGCATAGTTTCCATTCTAAGATTTGTGAATGCTTTGTGGAGATTTGGAATTTTGAGAAAAGACAAGTAAGATTCCCAGGCAAAAATGCTCTTAAACAGGAAAAATATAGGAAGATGTGTGATAGATACCTATTTCTGGTTGGCCAACTATAGTATCTCCATAAATCTATTTTTACTGAGTCAAAAATGAATTGCTTGTCTATTCATTCTGATTCTTTCAAAATATACCTAAGAACACTAGAAAAAAACAAAACTGTTTGAACCCTCAGGCTGCCGACAGAATTAGAATGTATAGGAATTCTGGACTGATATATCAGTCCATGGCACAGCTAGGGTTAACATATTTAAGCCATGAGAACTGATTCTAATGAAATGTATATTCCTTTGCTGTCTTAAAGCATAACCACAGCAGTCACCACTCTTGAATAGTATAATTTTGATTCAATAACTAAAAATTCTGATGTCTGTCAAGTTGTAATTTCTATCTACATAAAAGCTGTAGGAGTACCTTTTTGAACCATAAGTGGTTCATTGAAAAGCAATTTTAAATAGCCATAAAACACAACAAAAGAAACTGGGCACTCACCAGCTTAGTTGAAAAAGCAGCACTCCTAACCACATTTATTAATAAAATAAATATTTTTTGATTTAGTGCCAAAAGATAAAAAATTATGCTGCCTAATGCATTTTAGACGAACAGGCCTTTATCAAAGGCATAGATTCCAGCATGCAATGATGTCTTAAATACATCTAACCCTGTGGCTTCATCTATCCACATCATTACACACTTACAAACACATGTGAAGCATTATCAAGTCAAGACTGACATACACATTTATCCCCCACATTATTTAAAACAGCATTATACATTTTCACATCTAAATTGTATTGACTACATGTCCTTTTGTACAGGCATACAGCATGCATCTTCTCAATGTACACACCTTTATGTTCTTAAACAATTTGGACATTTAATTTTAGGTGCAGCATCAACAGTGCAATAAGGACAAAATACCTAGACACATTATACTAATAAAAGAATGTGTACACATATTAAAAATATTTTGCAAAGTAATAGTTACTGATTTTAAAATAAAGAGAACACGGCCGTGGAGGCTTGTGCAATCACCATTTTTGCTGTTGCTACCATTGTAATGGACACCTTTTTACCTTTTGCAACCTTCTTGACCTCCTAATATTGCAGTCTCTCTTTTAATATAATGGTGGATGTGTTGTTATAATAAACACATTCTTTGACCTTTTGCAACTCTCTTGACCTTATAATGTTGCAGTTAACCTTCCATGTAAACAAACTTTATTCCTTACAGTATATTAAAAATTATAAAGTGCCTATAAGATGAAAGACCCTAATTTGCATCCATTCTTATTAATTTAAATAAGCACTGCATGCAGAATCCACAGAACTGTTCCATATATCACTGAAAATGTCACTGCTGCTTCTGTAGTACATTTTTATAAACAGCATTAATTCACAGGAGGCATTCAATCCTGAAGATTTAGTAGCTTGCAAATTAAAGACCCAAAATGCCTCCCTCTTCAAAATTAGACTATTATATTCACCACCCCATGGATGTTCACCCTGTCAATAACTCTAAATTTAAACTCACAATTTTTGGGGCTAGGTACTTCTTCTGTGTGCATAGCTGTAGCATATGTCATATTTCACTCCACAATTGCCCTATAATGTTCACGTACCCACAGTTTAAGACTCCTATTCATTTTCCCACTATAAAAAGAGCCACAAGTACATATTTCCATATAAATAACACCCACAGTGTACACAAGTGGAAAATTGTCTAATCTAGAATGGTTTATTATTAGGGCCCATAAATGTATCACCCTGTACTACAAATTGGCAGATAAAGCAACCTCAATTCCCCTATTTAGCCAAGTTTTCTGTTTATTTGATGGGATACAAACTGCACACTAAGTAGTCTTTCAGTGTGGTGGCCCTTCTGTATGCCATTCTAGGTAGATTGCCACTAATTTATGTTAAGCCCTCATCACTCTGAAGTACATGCCAATTCTGTTTTATAACATTTTCTACTAATCCACCATGACCTGAAAATGTAGATACAAATTTAAAATGTCCCCCACTATTGTTTCTTTCTCTAGTGCCATACACCAACACATTTCTATCCTGGACCATGGCATCATGAGCACCCCATCTCTGTCCAATTCCTTTTTGTGAATGGCCATTTTAAATAGCCTCTTATTTGTCTCCAACTGCAAAACAGCTCACCTCAGAGACATACCTTAGTTGTGATTTGATCTTGGCATTATAGGCTTGTAGTGCTTTACATGGATGATTACCCAGTAGTTGTTACTGAATCTAATTATTTCATTCATTCAGTGTCTTGCTATAGATTGTCTAATGTTAATATTGGTTGATTAACTAGTATTTTCTGAGAATACTAGACAGAAATAATTATATTGCTTAACTTCTTCTAGCTTTGTAGCTGTTAGAAACTGTGCATGTTTTCCCATTTTGCTTCTGAAAATCATAATGTTGAATTTTTCAATATCATTACAAATCCCTCATTTTATCAAGAGTTCTGAAAAACCTATTGAGTTTTCTATGAAGTCTAACAGCAGCAAAGGCCATCATTACCAAATTATCCACATGAGACAACCAGAAATCTTTCTGCATGCTATCTCTGGGGAGCAGAAATTTGAATGTTCTAATTCTAAGACTACTGTGTGAAGCCCAACAGAATGCAATGTAGAATACTTCAGAATTCTGCAGAGTTACTGCAGGAAATATTATAATTTCAATGGTATTTAATTCCTTTTGTCATGAAGGAATCTGTGCCAGCATTGCATCCCAGCAGGCCCCACTGTTTGTCATTTATAAAGATTGTAAAAAGCATAGGAGCAAGTATGCAGCCCTTTTCAACACCTTTCCTGGAGCTAAATGGAGTTGCAAGTTCTCTGTTAGGGCCCACACAAATTCATATCCTGGAAATATGATGATATTTATGATGAAGAGCCAATACCTATGGATCAATACCTTTGTGTTTAAGTTTAGAACATAGAATGTGTCTCTTGATTGTCAAAAGCTGAATTATAATAAATGATGGTAGTGCTTAATATATATAATAGTGGATGTGTGACCTTCCACAACAAGGATGTATTTCTACTGAGGGACCCGATGACATTAAACAGACCTCAAGAGTGAAGCTCTAGAGGTCTCCAGGATGTCATCAACTGCTGAGATGAAAACACAACTTTTGTTGTGGATGGTCACCCATCCATTGCTTTATATAGTATATGGTTCCATAAAATTCATAAAGTTTAATTTCACAAGGTTCATACCTTGTGTTCACACTCCTGCTTGCTCCCGGACCAGTCCTCATTACATTCCTGCTGTGCTGTAGTAGCATCTCCTGAAGATACCAGTCATCATTGCTGCCATCCCACTCTGCTCTAATCCTGCAACTGCACCAGTGATTTTAAAACCAAAAAAGAAAAAAAATTGCAAATCAATAGTTTGGACAAATGCAGCCCACAATGGCAGTCTGCATCCAAGCTATCTTGATGAACTGCTCACCCAACCACTCTCTAAAAGACATCATTTTCAAGTGTATTTTTTATCAGCCCTGTTTCAACCAACAGCTGAAGGCTGAAAAGCATTACTATTGATATTACATCAGAATGATAGTACAGCTTTTTTGACCTTTGAACTGTCCTACAACAAGATTTGGAAAACCATTGTTTTCCACACACAGTAAGCCCTAACCATGTACTATCTAACTTTTGCTTTGTTGAACATTTATTGACAAAATATAAGAAGAAAAAGCTAGGGCTCTGCAAAAATGCAAGTTCGTCAATGGAATTACTAAGAAAGATTGGAAGGCACTTTGGCAACATTTTCTAAATTCTATGTTAAAATGGTAGAATTAATGTATGAATTGCAGATTAATATATTAACCTGCTGAAAGGAAGTATGTAGAACTGATCACTGAACTGTGGAATGACTGCATGTATTATGGTTTGATGTATTAATCTGTGGAATTGAATTCCACAGAACTGTCATTCCATAGTCCAGTGTATCATTTTGCAGTTCAGCCAGAAAATTTGGGGGATTTGGAAATGGGGAGAAAGTTTGCCAAACACATTTGGAGTATTTGGATTTTGCCAAAGTCAGAATTTTGGAGAATTTCTCAAAATTCATGACATGTTGTAACATTTTTGCAAATTTTCAATTGACAATTTCCAACCAGCACTGTATGAAAAATTATCTGATGTACTCTATAACTTCTTAAAACCAGCACACTCTTCAGTTATCACTTCCATAGTAGTCAACAAGCCCTGCTGTCCTAAAAGAAAACAACCAAATATATGTTATGCATACTACAAGAGTTAAGTCCTGAAATGTACTTTTAACCTTTTTTGAGGGACTTTTTTTTCTATACAGAACAGGATGTGGTTCTGGCACTAAAAACAAAATAAGTGTTAATAGAAAATGGAAAAAAAATACAACAACATAGGAATACACCTTTACTTTTTGTAGCTATAACATGCCTTTTTGTGGATACAGAGGTTTTGAAATCATACAGCAGATCACAACAAAGGGAGACAGCATACAATAATGTAGTCTTCCTTAAATGCTGCTACATGGTTACATGCAGCACTCAGCATATTTTATGCAATCAAATATATATTTAGAGGCTCATCTAAAAAAGTATGAAACTAGACAGTATCTTACAATAAAAACATGGGAGACACATTTTAAGGGGGGAGGCAGTGGGAATTTAAGTTACTGTCTACTGTGCAGCCAGATGTTTATAGTATAAGGAGGTTTGGGGTGACAAAGAAAGATTTAAGGCCACCAGTAAGGACTGCAGACCACACACTGAGACCCCCCAGAGATTTAGACATGAGAACCATGGGTCTATTAACATATTTTTGCTAACCAGGAGACCTGAGTGAAAATCCCACCAGATTCCCTCACTATATGGTTGACATTGAGAATGTCACTTACTCTCCCCTTGCATTAGCCCTCCTACTGTAGCTACAAAATTGAAAAGAAATGGGATACAGTTATAAGATAGATGTTGAATTTCAGTTGTGATATCCAGGGTAAATACAAATTGTAAATCCTGCAAAAAGAAAAAGAAATTGGAGCTAGCCATAAATTCCTTTTGAAACCATGTCCTGCTGAAATAAAGCACAAAATCAAATCATTTGCAGCATGACATTGATGATATAGGTCTGAAAAAACTTTGAACAGCAGACTCGTGATGTAGGTGATAAGGATATTGGAACATGAAAGAACAAGAAAAAAGCCTTTCTGATCATTTGAAATAACATGGACAGAGCTCTGTAGCAGTCCAGGCTTGAATATTGTTAAAGTTTAATAACAAGCTTTTACTGTATGGCTTAATGGTGAACATGCAGTGGAAAAATAGAAAAGTTAAATGTATACCTGCTGTTATGTCAAGGGTGTCATTCATACATGGTTTAGTTTAAATTTCAGCTGCCCATCTTGTCCTGTTATACCGAGCGGTATACTTTTTTTACACATGCACAACAAAGGACAAATTATAATGGTGCCTTGTGAGGTTTAATGTCTTGGCAGTGCACTTCTCTGTTCTTATACATTTTATATACCTATGATTGACATTTTGCTAACATGTATTCAGTGTTGGAAAAGGTTCTCAAGAAGCATAAAAACTCTACAAAACTGAAAGGAACTACTAATCTGGGGCTCTGGGGACATGCCACTCAAGGAAAATGTGTAAAATATAATTACAATTACTTTTATTTAAATTGTTAGCACTTAGTTTCAATATAATGTTGTGCTGTGAGTGGTTACTAATGCTATTGATGTTCAAGGTCCTTTTTGATTTGTTTTGACATAAATTAGAAGTTTATATGTTCCACAGTAATATCTGAAAATAATCAAAAACTATATGGGATAGGCTGGCCTACCGGCACAGCAGTAAGGTTTCTGTCTACAACACTGACATCCCTGGTTTGAGAACTGACTCAGGAGTTGGAGGGATGGCCGGGGGGAGATGGACTGAGCATCCCAGGGGACTACTCTCCTTCTCTGGGAGGAGGGGGTAAGAGTGTCCGGTGCAATGCAGATCTCTGGTGGAGGCTGGGGGTACCATCACAACCAGCACCACATGTCGGGGGGCAGGATGGACACTGGCATTATTGCACATCCCCACCCACAAGGAGAAACTTACAAAAAAATAATGAAGGCTGCTAATGATGGCCCCCACCTCCACCTCCGCTCCTACTGCAGATAAGTCTGCCAGGGGGTGCCGCTCTCATGACACTGCCCTGGGGGGCATGCCAGGGCTCTAAGGACCATATTTCCTGGGAGGGGGTGCCCACCTGGCAGCTCTTTCTAGGGGGCAAGCTTGGGAATGGGGGAGCGGTGAGCAGAGTGGGGGACCATAACCCCTGGCAGAGGAAGATAGCTAGGACCAAACAAAAATGGGAATAGAAAATGAAACATTTTTTCCGTAATTAGTGTTCACCTTTATGTACATTGTTCTGTTCTTCTTTCCCTCATCTTTGCTAAAAGGAATGCACTGGAGCTCATTTCCCTCTCTATGTGGAGGTACAGGACTGTATCTGAGTTCCCCCTTGCAGAGCACAGAGCATCTGTTTATACTCTCCCTGCTTCAACAAACTTCCCCAGCTCCATCCCATCTGCAGACATACTGCCACAAAAATCACATCCCTGGCCTCCTTATATTGTATGACACCTTGATACCCCAATATACAGTATATCCCCAGCCCATCATCTGCAGACCCTCTTCATGCCCCAGTAAGCATAACCAGCACTTCTTTCATTTGCTGATACCCTACCCTACCTGCCATAGTATAGACAATTTAGTTCCCTCCTGTCTTCTGATACCCTCTTTAAACAATTCACATCTCCATCCACACCATCCCATCTGCTTCAGCCTCTTGACCTAGCAACCCCAACCTCAGGCATTCCTTCCCATCAGACGTCTGATACCATCTCTGCATGAACAATGTATAGACATGTACCCAGCCTCTGTCCTCAGCTGGCTCAAAGTAGGTTCCAGAGAGCACTCAAGGGGAAAGCCAGACCCAGAAAGCTGTTCTTGGGGGTGGTGGGGGATTGTCCAAAGACAGGATGTCCAGCTTTAGTATCCAGACTTAACTAAGAGTGGGAAACTAAAGCATGGATATATATAGTTCTGCCCTTCCATGATACTCTATATAAGGGGAAACAACCAGGTCAGTGTGGGTTTCTGGAAAGCAAGGGTTAGAGTCTGGAAGAGAAAGGAGCAGTTCAGCCTCTCTAGCTGTGACTGGGCCTTGGGGGCCTGCAATACTAGAGATGGTGGCAGGGCCCCTGTGATTGGGTGGTGAATAGGTAGGTACTGGTTCCCTAGTGCTTTGTCTCAAGAGAAGAAGAACATCAGGAACCACTAGAGGTTTGGAAGCTCCAGAACTCACCTTGAGAGCAGTGAAGACATCTACCTGGAAAGGCAGGTCATGGAGAGTGGCGACTTGAGGTGGTTTACCCATGCCATAGCAACAGTCATCAAGGAGACATCCCTGACAGTGACAGCTGCAGTGCTGACTGTTGACATTGCAGTGTCGGGGATGCCTCCGTGTATCCATCGGGGAGCTGCACCCAATGAACACCCTTGTGGGAGCTACACCCCATACCCCCTAGTCTCTAGGATTCTAACTCTGAGTCAGAGTTGGACCGGGGGGGGTCAAACACCCAGCAAAGCAGTCCCGATCACTATACAGACCACCACAGTGACTGGTGGATTTTGCCCTATTCCTGTCACTGTGGTGGTCTTCGTGATCAGGGAGTCACTGCAGCAATGGTATATGACTTGAGACACCCTTCATGGGAGGTTGCTGGAACCCTCATTTGGTTCATTCCCAGTAGAAGAAGTAGTAAGAGAACAGGAAAATTCTGTGTTCAGAGTAAACTATTACTTCACCTTGTTAAATATAAATGCGCAATATGTAAAGTCCTAGGCAGTTCCTAGTGCAACCCCTGGCAGGTAGCCAAATGAATGGGCATCAGGTAGGAAGGGGCCTTGCAAGGGTTAAGGTCCATAAGTCCCCTCATGTGTCAGGGGCCAGGCATGGGAGTCTGATGCTTGGGCCACTAGGGCTATCAGGGTTGTGCAAAAAGGAGACATGCATGGCCATACCCACCACACTTTATGTACTTTGTAGTGATACATTACCATAATGCTGATACACTTTCCATAATACTTGTACACTTTCCATAATACTTGTCCTGCTAGGCACATTGAGATATGCACATGACACACTTTGCCCTTCAGGCAACCGCTTGCCCTGCATCAGGAGTTTGCCACCACACAAATGGCCTTGGGAGTGGTAAGGCTGCAGGGACCCTTCAAAGGAGGTTAGGATTCATAGGGTTGAAAGGGACTCAGTATTCGAGTGTACTGTAATTGTGCCTTTTCAGTTCAGCAGTAAGTCATAGAAAATTGTTTAGATATGGGGTGGGCAAACAGGCCCCATAAGCAGCTGGGTATCATCAGACAGTGCATAGGAGCAGCAGTAGTGAAGAATGCACACTAGTGGTGGGGAAAGATATGTGAAAGCTACAGGAATACAATGACTTGCAGTATATGTAGAACATGGGCCAGGTAAAGGATGTAATGTAGTGTGTGCAAGTACCATCCCAGAAAAATATGCTATGGCTAGTGGAATGCTTAGAGAGCTGTGTATCCTCAGGCAGTTAAATAATAAAATACTACCATGCTTGATCCCAGCTCTAGTATGGACAATCAAGTCTGTGTGTGATCTCCTGTTAATGGTCACCAGGATATGGTTTTAAGCTGCCACTGCTCTCCATTGCTTCTGATCTATGATGGCAAGGTGCCTGGTGTTTGTGCAGTACTGATAGTGATGGCACAAGGTGGGCACTCTCCTGAATGAAATGCATCATACAGCCCTAGATGTAGGAGGGTGATCTGGTCCTTACATACAGTACTTTAACACATACACATCCATGTCCCACAAATTGCAACCTCTCTTTCCCCAGTCTCTCCCCCATCTCTGTTGCCCCTTCACGTCCTCTCTTGGCCATTACTTTAGCCTAACACCACCATTTTCCTGCATCTCTTCCAACCTGCACCCCACTCCTACTATGCCTCTATAGAAACAATGGGGCTTGCCATTAAAAGGCAGGCCAGGTTTTCCAGTGATCCCACCAGGAATATAGAAGGCATAGGATAGGAGGGAAGGGGGGTAGGGAACAGAGGTTTTGGAGGAAGGCCTTGATGACATCACCAGGCAGGAAATGGTAATATGACAGGGGCATGCCACAGCCACAGGGATTGGCTGGGGATGGAGCCCAAGGAGTCCTGCCCATGGGCCATGGGGGTATAATAGGCCATGGCTCAGGCAGGACAGCCTCTTTTGCTGAGAATTTTTTCCCTCCTTCCCACCCTTATTAAAGAAGGCAATTGGGGGGGCTGATTTGGCACAAAAGAACAAAGCAATGGTCAGGTCAAGCCCCAGGGGCCCTGGGCATGGGGTCAGGCATGGTTTGTTGCTGTGGGGAGGCAGCTCTGGGTCAGGGGGCTAGGGAAGAGCCCACTGGCAGGGAGGGGCATGTATGCCCAAGGGGAGGGTGAAATAAGGAAAAGAGGGAGCAGGGGGGAGAAAGGGGGGAGGGGATAGGATACATAGGCTGGGGACAAAGAATCCAGATATACTGGTAAAGAGGGGAGGGGGATACGTCCAGGTGCTGGATTCAGAAGTGTCCAGGCCTGGAGGGCTAAAGCCCGGGGGAACTGGTATGGCCTAGTTCTGGTGTGGAGGATGGTGCCAGATTCACAGTGTCCAGGCCCTGAAAGCAAGATGGAAGAAAGGACCAGAAGCAGGACAGAGGCCTGAGCCAGAAAATATTGGGATAAATTGTTGATGATAATTGAATTGTAAATTCAAAGTATATGGCGTTTAAATATATAGTGCTTTGTACCATGAATAAACTTTGCCAACGAGCAACCAGCTTTCAAATTGGTGTGGTGTCCATCATTTCTGGGGGGATTCAGGGGACAATTCTTTAAGCTTTACGATAGAGTCAGAGCATTTAATTCTTTAATGAAAATTACACAATAAGTTTTCTTATTGTTTTGTACATACAGTAATTTCCGAAGAAGCCCAATGGCCAAAATGTTGATTTATTATTTGAGCATGCAGTTAATTTCTAGGGCTGGCTGTCCAAAACAAATACCAGAACCAATACTGTACTGAGAAATACAACACTTTTTACAAATAGAAATACACTCTCTAATATTTGTACTTGTGTTAGGGCATATAAAATAGTACAGTATTAGGCCTCAGCTGAGGCTGATGCGACACACATATGACTAGTATTGTACATAACATGAATACATATTTATTGATAACTCTGCATATTTTTTTTTAAATCTCTCAAATCCTTAGTCATGTGTCATTAACAACAGAAACAAGTCTGAAATGTAAAATAAAATATTTTGCAAATACTAATATGCAAACAAGTACAGATAGATATACTAGAGACACAGATACAATCAGCACCATGCATAACCCTAAATATTGTTTTATTTCCAGCTGACACTTTGCTCTGTTTTTTGCTCTGTTTTTTGTTTCATTCATTAATTTTAATTAATTTATTTCTGGAGAGCTAATTGAGAGTAGAGCTCTCTTTTACAATTGTGTCCAAAAGCGCAAAACACATATGGATATAAATAGTTACATAGATTAATAAAATACAAAACAATAATTTATTTACATTACCATAGCATGCTGGTTGGCAGTGGGAAAAAATGCAGAAGTGTAACACTCAAAAGGACAAGATTCAGGCTGAAAGGAAAATGATCAATGATGAATTTGTTCCAAACACTACAACCAAATGTGCAGCAGAGGTATAGCCTAGTGCTTTGTATCTCAAAAAATAATGCTATAGCAAGGAGTGGAGCCTCATCAAACAGAGCTGCACTTCATATAGCATGGACACCAATGCCTTTGAATAGGTACTTAATTATTGAGACTATACAAGAGGACCATTTTCATACTTAAGTTGATTTGGCTTCATTTTGGCATGACTTACTGAAACCTTAGAGTGTGAGCAATTATAGCAAACAGCAAACATGACAAAGTGTGAGACTCACAAATACTACAATAAGAAAACATTTTATTGTTGATGGTCAAGTCGTTACAAACATGCATAAAAAATAAAAATAAAAATAACAGAATCAAGTGCATTGATTATTTTACATACTATAATGTTGAGATTTACAATCCAATGTGCTATATTAATGTCTACCAAATATGAATTGTATCCAAACATATGGGGCTCAGTTTTCAAAGCCGCAAGAATGCCTCTAGTCCCTGGTGCACAGATCATTTGCTGCTCAGAGCTTATGCCATTTTCCCAGTAGGCAATCAAAACTTTTAATCCCAAGTGCCAAATGCCACAAGTTAAACCAGCCTTTCCCTTAAAAGGAAATGTCCACATCTGATTGGGCCCTACCTCTGTGTGAAGCAGGGCCCAATTAGCAGTTTCATAAATAGTATCTTTTTTTTTTTTACTCACTGGTCCATATTTTATTTAAAATTGTATTTGGTTGATCCTACACTCCCTGCCAGTATTTTACAATTTCAATCCCTTCCTGGTGCACCCACTACCACCCGTGGCTGTCCCCAATGTGACATGTCATGTGGAGAGCAGCGGGGGCACATCCATAGGATTACTGTATTGATATAATTTCTACTAGCTCTGGTTTGGAGCTGATGGCTGTCTGTGCTATACCGAGACCAGGCACAGACTGGCAGGTGTTATCGGTCTGTACCTGGTCTCGATATAGCACTGACAGCTGTCAGCTACAAACTGGAGCTATTAGAAACTGCATCAATTCAGGAATCCTACGGATGCACCCCAGCTGCTCCCCACATGACACGTCATGCTGGGGACAGCCACGGTGGGTGTGGGCACACCAGGAAGGGATCAAAATTGTAAAATGCCCATGGGGAGGGCACAGGATTAACCAGATACAATTTTAAATAAAATATGGCACAGTGAGTAAAAAAAAAGAAGATACTGTTTATGAAACTGCTAATTGGGCCCTGCTTCACATGCAAAAGGGGCCCAATCAGATGTGGACATTTCCCTTCAATTTGAGCCATTTGCGGGACCCTTTTTACGAGGCTTGCACCAAACCTTTTTTTTCCAAATTAAATATGGTTTATTTACTATAAAGGTAACATAGCTAACATCAACCAGTAATAGGCTGCCACTTACATGTAGCAGGATAATAGAATCAGGCAAAAACATGGGAAGACAGCTGTCAGCCATTTTATTGTTAACAGGAATGAACTAAAACTACCTTAATGCACCAATTCTTTTGTGAAGGCTGCCTTAAAATGAGGAAACTGTTGCAACTGCGTCCAATCTACTAAAACCGTGTGCAGCTGTGTCAAAGGAGTTTGGCACAGCTGTTCCAAAAAATGGGTTTGACGCAAGGCTTAATGCAAGCCCTGTGTCACACTTTGAAAATTGAGCCCATGATCACAGTAAAGTGTCTGTCAAGTGGAAATACTTAATGTCAAGAATTGGCTTTGTGCAAAATATATTATACAAAATAAGATGTTCCTTGTCAGATTTCCCTTAATATTATATATTCTGCTGATACTTGAAAAAAATGAGATCTCACCAAGGCTACGGGCAATAAAAGACTGAAGATCCAGGGCAATCAGATCTAACTTACAAGCTCATATGAATGTTCAAGGCAAATATGTGTCTAAAAAGAGAGCCTAGGAAAACATGTGATAACGGAAGAAAACCTAAAAACACATAGCTGCATCAGATATAACACTTTTCTGAATCCCTACCTGAAATCACCAAGTCACAAACATTACTCTGTCTGAACTGAAACTATTCCACCTTTTACTCTATTATACTGTATATTGAACAGATTCTCAACTAAAGGCAAATATTCATTAGGTTAAGCATACTGTAAGTACACAGACTTCAACCTAAGTACATGCCAGCCATAAGCAGGCTATACACGACTTTAAATAAAGGCCAAAAGTAGTCTCAAAAATGCCAAAAATTACCACTGAAGGAGCCAGTCATGAGGTTCTTTTGCCAACCAAGTGACCAAGTGCAGGGCTATACCTGGACCTGTCCCAATAACCCTATGCATAACGAATGAGGCTACTTATTTAAAAGATTAAAATACCAAGTAAATTTATGACTGAATTTTAGGCACAAATCCTGGGTCAAACTGCCATGTTTTTAGGGATAGATCAGTCATTAGCCTTTTTGGGATATTTCCTGAAATTGGGAGAAATTAACCATTAGAACTAACAGGCCCAGGGCATTCATTTTTCTGTATGCATGTAGCTTTTTCTGCTTCACACTCTGAACAACAGCTATTAACCATCACCTTCTAGGGGATTCCTTAAAATTATGGCTACATTCCAATAGCTGAAGACATTCCTAGTTCAAATTAATCCATGATTAGAATGTTTGGGCTGCTACCTTTGTATAATAACTGGTCAGCAATTTCTCTCAATGTACTGACCAGGTTGATATTTTCCATAACAACCAGCTGGTTGTTGTGACATTCATGAGCCATGCCAGTCAAACTATGCTGCTGCCTCATTGGCCAACATTCTGTATGTGGGTGGGGCCAAACAGTCTCACAAACTGCTGGAGAAAAATTGCTGGTCTGTTATTATAAAAAATAAAAGATAGGGAGGGTGTTGCATATGAGAATTTAGTGCACACCCTTGTTGTGGGATGCTTTGATAAACCCCTCGGGCTTTGCCCTTGGGGTTTATGTAGCATCCCACAACTCAGGTGTGCATTAAATTCTCATATTAAACCCTTACCCATCCATTATTCTCTATATAGCTGCTAGTGCCTATGTTACGCTTTGTATTATTTGACCTGTTGAATGTTAACTTTTGTTTACTCTGTATTGCAGAAACGGTACATATGCTACTCATGCTGTTTTGTTATGTCACTGAATCAATATTGTCCAGCCTTTGTTAATCAGTTTTTAATATTGTCTTTGACGTACTATTCACAAATTGTTATTCTGATAAGAAACCTCTGTAAATGAGCATTTCTGTTCAAAGTTGTATTTCTGAACTTTGAAATAAATAAATAAATAAATACATACATACATAACGTTTAAATTAGCCAGTTTCTCCCAACTTTTTGTATGTAAAAATAACATTAATACAAGGCACAAATTCTCACAGCTTTTCCACACATTGAACATGTGATTACAAGGGGACACAATTTAAAGATGGAGGGGGCGGTTCAAGGGCAATGTGAGGAAGTATTATTTCACAGAGAGGGTAGTGGATGCATGGAACAGCCTTTCTGAGGAGGTTGTGGGGTCTAAAACTGTGGGAGAATTCAAGAATGTATGGGACGGAGAAAAGGCAATTCTTGTGGGGGGTAGGAAGAAATAGGCTGTTGGTTAACTAGGATCTGCGGTCTATCCTGTAGGTAGGGAAATGGGCAGACTAGATGGGCCAAGCGGCCCTTATCTGCCGTCAAAGTCTATGTTTCTATGTTTCTATGTAAAAACTAGTATGACAAACTATATATCCTAAACAGAAAAGTTCCTTTTGAAGATTTTTTATATCTCATCCATGGCTTTTAAATTAGCAGCATCTGCCACGTTCACACTATTCTCTTCAGGGAGAATGGACATACAATCTGTTCAGTTTCAAATAAAATCAGCAGTACTCTTCCTTGTGTGAAGGAATCCAGCTTTAAAGCCTTTAACAAGTCTATCTGAAAGTCTCAATAGTCTTTATGCTGCTCCAAATCAATTTATATAGTATGCTGGTTGGGCAAACCTTAAATAGGCAGTTTAAATGTTTTTAATGCAAAAAGAGATTGAATTAAAAAATGTTAAGTCTCTGACCTCAAGAGGTAATTCAAAAATACATTAAAGGTTGATCCCAAGGTAAATTTCACCTTATAGTACCTGGATCATCCTCCAGTTTTTCCTTCAGTATAACCTGCAGCTTCAAGATAAAATTCCTTGAAGTTTTTAAGTTCAGTAACCCAAAGCATAGTTTCAGCAAGTATGGGCCAACCAGGCTCATAACATAGAGTCCTGGCATGCCTCTTTCACTCATCTTAATCCCTGGTTTCTCTTTTTGAAACTTCTTTCATTCATCAAGGTCTGATTCTCTATTTCTGCAGCTTATTTTGAAAAAGAAAAAGCAAATACTTGATTTAAGCAAAGTAATTTAGATATTTTGGACCAATGTCCATAGACACCCCCAACAAAGTTAGCATATATTTTACTAATTTGCATGCACATTTCAGCACTCTATGGTGCTGTTACCACAAACTTGCTTTCTACTAGCTTCACTCCCTTAGTTCTTCTGTGCATGCCTGATTCAACTGGAACTCAACAGGTGGATCAGTCCTCCAGCAGGTCGCGCTGCCATCACTGCAGATATGGACACACCAGGACCACCACAGGTTTCCAGAAATAACCTTCTTCAAACAGAAGTGGCCCAAAACAACACACCAGCATTAGATAAAAATGGTAGCCAACCTGAATATCAGGTCATTCCTGTCTACATTTTCATGAAAATAGGAACATCTCCTTTATTGTGTATGAACAGCTGAAGCTTGATCAGGATTACAGATGCAATAAAGTTTAACTTCAGATGTAAAATTCTTTCAGAGTTTCCATCTTTGAGAAACTTTACAAAGTTTCTCTTACTTAGTTCAACTTTGAGGAAAACATTGCAAATATATTATAAGGTGGATTCACCAGTGACATTCAAAGAATTTTGTGGTGAATTGAGTGCAGCAGCACTAAATAACTAAGAAGGAGAAGGACCACTAATTTGGGTAAATGCACTGGTAGAATTATGTCTTCTGCACTGCTTCACTGCAACAATGGCAACAGAGGTTGTGGAGGAGTCGGCGGCTGCAGTAATGGAGAAGGAGGGCAATAGCTGTGTGCAAATGCAGTGACAGAGTTGTATCTTGTTTCTTCTGGGCAGCAGAACTCCTGGTGATGACAGAACAAAGAGATGACAGCAGCAAAGGCAGATGAGGTTGACAGCTGTCTTTCAATGCAGTAGCAGAGTTGTATCTTTTTTTCTGAACAGCAGCCTTCACGGAGGAGATGCAGCCTGAAGAGGAGGAGCTGACAACAGCAATGGAGGAGGTGGTCCATTGCTGTGTTTGAATGCAGTGAATGAGTTGTATGTCTTTTTTTGGGTGGCAGCTCTGGCAGAGAAAGTGGTGGAGAAGGCAGCAGCAGTGACAGAGGAGGAGGTCGTAGCTGTGTGTTAATGCAGTGGCAGATTTGCTTCTTCTATTATATTGTGCAGTGCCCAGGGAAAAGACAGAAGAGTGTGTGGCAGCAGCAATGCAGGAAGAGGAAGAGGACCAAAAACTATGTGAATTCAGTGGAGTAGATGTATCTTCAGTTCTACTGGACAGCATCCAGGGACGAGATGCTGGAGGAGGAGAAATAGGAGGGAGAAGAGAAGGAACATACACTGTGAGAATGCAGCGGTGAAACACTCTGGATACAGAAGTTGATACCAGCCCATTTACAGAAGAAAGAGTTCTGAAAGAACTCTTAAAACTGAAGGTGGACAAAGCAATGGGGCCTGATGGAATTCATCCCAGAATTCTAAAAGAACTAGGGATAGAACTAGTGACACCACTGACTACCCTCTTTAACAAATCATGGGAGGATGGGGTGGTACCTGAGGACTGGAGGAGGGCAGATGTGATTCCCCTTCACAAAAGTGGGAGCAAGGCAGAAGCAGGAAACTACAGATCTGTTAGTATAACCTCAGTGGTAGGGAAAATGATGGAATCACTTCTGAAGGAAATAATCGTTGTGTATCTAGAGGCCAGAGAGGCACAGGACCCAAGGCAGCATGGATTCACAGCGGGAAGGTCATGCCAGACAAATCTGATAGATTTCTTTGACTGGGTGACCAAAGTAGTAGATCAGGGAGGGGCTGTGGACATGGCCTACCTAGACTTTAGCAAGGCATTTGACACAGTCCCACACAAAAGATTAATATACAAGTTAGCCAGCCTGGGAGTGGATCCCAAGATGACAGCCTGGATAAAGAATTGGCTGGAGAATAGGACACAGAGAGTAATAGTGAAATGGAGTCACTCTGAAAAGGGGTTAGCAGTTAGGGTACCACAGGGTTCAGTATTAGGACGGTCCTCTTCAATGTCTTTATAGCGACATTGCAGAGGGACTGGAAGGAAAAGTATGTCTCTTTGCAGATGACACAAAGATCTGCAACAGAGTTGATGCACAAGGTGGGGTGGAAAGGATGAGAAGGGACTTGGCAAGGTTAGAGGAATGGTCAAATGTATGGCAGCTTAGATTCAATGCTAAGAAGTGCAAGGTAATGCACCTGGGAAACAAAAACCCAGGGGAAGAGTACACAATTGTGGGTGAGATACTAACAACAACAAAATGGAAAGGGACCTGGGGTAGTCATATCAGATGACCTAAAGGTGGGCAAGCAATGTGAGAGGGCAGCAAGGAGGGCTGGGGGATACTGGGATGCATAGGGAGAGGCATCACCAGCAGAAAACAAGAAGTTATTATCCCTCTGTACAGACAGCTGGTGAGACCACATCTGGAGTACTGTGTGCAGTTCTGGAGACCCAATCTCCGCAAAGACATAGACAGGATGGAAGCTGTCCAGAGGAGGGCAACTAAAATGGTGCAGGGTCTGCACCAGAAGACATATGAAGAGAGACTTAAGGAGCTTAATATGTATAGCCTCAAGGAAAGGAGGGAGAGGGGGGACATGATAGAAACTTTCAAGTACCTCAAGGGAATCAACAAAGTCCAAGAGGGTAGCATCTTTCAAAAAAAAAGGTGTGCAAGAACAAGGGGGCACAATTTGAAGATAGAAGGGGCAAGCTCAGAGGTAATTTAAGGAAGTATTTTTTCACAGAGAGGGTTGTGGATGCATGGAACAGCCTTCCAGAGGAGGTTGTGGAGTCAAAAGTGATGGAATTCAAGCATGCATGGGACAGTCATAAGGCAATTCTAGGGGTTGGGGGTAGGAAGAAGTAGGCTGCTGGTTAACTAGGATCTGCAGCTTATCCATCAGGTAGGGAAATGGGCAGACTGGGTGGGCCAAGCGGTCCTTATCTGCCGTCAAATTCTATGTTTCTATGTTTCTATGTAAATTATATATAGAGGTCTGCTCTGCTGTGCAGCAGCAGCCATGTAGCAGGTAAAAGAGAAGGGAGTACAGAAGTGGTGATTGTGGGTGGCTAGAGACCTGTAAAGATAAGTGTAGAAAATATTAAAACACTCATACTGAAGGAGCCTGATACTGCTCTGCTACAGTCCAGTTCAGTTACCTGTGGAAAGAAAATCACACGTCTAAACATAATTCTCATTGTCACAAAATTATACTTGCTATCACTATAGTGATTACCATGCCATAAAGAGCATGATAGTGCCATAGGGTTGAGGACCCCATCAAATGGTGGGGCACCCAGGAGGAGAAGAAAGCATTATATTAATAATTTCATCATACTGTTATATTCATGAATGGTTTGGGTAGCATTTATTCTTCCCCGCTAGATGATATATTTTTTTCATATTTTATATTTCTGTGAATTGAGGAGTGTATTCACATTCATAGTGTTGATTAAGATGACTCTGGATGACAAGTGACCACCATCCCTTCAGCAAAAAGTCATAGGCACAGTGAATCTTTGTCAATGAGTAACATCATGAATGTGATGTGATGTGTTGTGAGGGATTTGGTGTGTCTTTGCTTAAAGTAATGTGTACTGCAACAGTAGGCAGTGCAGATAGTCTGGCACACACTATAGGACAAATAAAGTAGCCATTGAAGAATTGTTGAAACTGCAGTGGCAATACACAATTTCTATTTTGCAGAAAGAGTAGGACAATTATGTGACATTTTGTACACTATAGCACCTGCTGTTTAAGGAAATTTTACTTGATATAGTCCAAACCTTGATTTTCTAGTTTGCTTTGGTGCAATCATCCAGTATTAAGCAAACAGCATTAATGTTTTGCAAAATAAGCAGTAAACGGCATCGTGGGGAACAACGCACATTTTAGGTAAACTTCACACACCATTTAAATGGACAGAAAAGAGAGTGTTTAGAGGCAGAACAGGGAAAATATTATGAGGACCAACTAGGACATATGTGCCTAATACTGTTGCTGAAAAATTAATAATGGCATGGCCTATATAACAAGACCATATGCCGATCGAACATTGACACCTGTACCATGAATAACAGTACAGTGAAACAGCAACAGGTCTCTGTACTGTCACCACGGGACCCTGGTATTGCTTTCTTGTGGTCTTGAACCCCCTTCCTGAATCTTCTCTGACTCAGAGTTGATTATATCAAGTATAGAGGATGCGGGGGACAGAGCCCCCTGTATGGTGGGTTTGGGGTCTGAATTCCTCCTGAACAAAACATAGTGTTCGCAGACAGATTTATGCTAGCTACAATTGCAGTCAACATTAATCCATCACTGTAATGTCAGTCAACAAAATAGTTGTTGAACAGGCATCGTAGAGCCTAACAAGACAGAAGGCAAACATCATTTAATTGGGTACCAAGGAGTGAGACGTGAAACAGTAAGATGGCAGACATTTCTGTACGGGAATGTAATGAGGGGTTAAAAAGGAGGGCAGGGAAAATACTATACAGACCAGATAGTACCAGATAAAAAAGGACACTAACAATAGACCAGCAACACATAATTTTGCATTATAGAATGTCCTGAAAACAGTATTATAGACCATTACAGAAATTATTCCAAAAATAATTATTTTTTGTCTTGCCAAGACTGAAACTGGTGAGACTGTTATTCAAGTGTGCATCAGCATGTGATAATGCTTGCTGTTTACATCATAAGAAAAATAATGCATTGACTGCCCAGGTTAAAAAATTAAACTGTATATCTGCAGGACTCAGTTTTCGTTCTCCTCCATACTTTGTCCTCCTTATTATGCTATTCTGTCTCTTCGTCCTCCACCACAATGACCCCATTTGTCCCTTTTTGCATCCTCAATATCAGTATCTGAGTCTTCAACAGATGGGGATCTGGTCTCAGTTATTTCCACATCTACATTACAGTACCTCTGTTTTGGATAATTGTCCTTGTCATCTGTCTTCTCCTTTATGGTATATATCGGCAGTGCCCACAGTGATACCCTTCGAATTGTGGTATGTGTTTATTATTCATTTTAATAAATTGACATTTGTGGAAGGCAAGTTTGTTTGTTAGTTTGTGATTATGCCCCTGCTGCATTGGACACACATTCAGAACTGGAACTGGATGGGGGACAACAGAAATATTTGAAAAATATGGTTGCCAATGCTGGCCACTCTTTTACTTTTCTATTCCAGTACAGCAGGGGGTTATGATCTGCTACAAGACGTTTGTGGTCTGCCATGTATGCCCTTAATCCTCCAGTAGTTCCTTCTCCTCCTCCTCATAATCTGCATCACTGACCTGTGATAGAATTGCACATAGTGGCTTCGATTTGGATTGTGGTTTTGTGCTTGACTAAGTGGAAGATATCAGAGAAGGATCTCTGTGTTTGACACTCAGCACATCATGCTGTGTTTTCATCATCTGGAAACCATAGATATGATTGATCGATACTTTTTATGGATGTTCAGCTTCCTCTTGACCCCCATTAATTTTTTGCTGCAATCTCACATTTGCAACAAAGTTTCATCGCTGTGACAGTACCGAAATCTAGGGAGGGCAGTATGACTTTCAGGTGCCTGTTACAGTCTAAGATGTCAAGCATGTGTTCTGAATATGCACAGCTTATAGACTCACCAGTTGCTTAAGAGTTCAGACTCTTGCTGCACATTACAAATGATCTGCCTCAGCACATAGAGAAGCAGGATGGCCTGACTAATAGAGGCAGTTTCCCCCTGACTGCCTGTGGAACGTGATCAAAAGGCCTCTAAGATAAAAATCAAACCATTCACAGATTTCTACTTCTCTGAACTCAGCAACATAGAAGTTACCGAAATGTCATGACTTGTAGGAAGCAGCATATGCTTTTAACAGTTCATAAGTCTGCTCCAGCATATGCAGGGTTGAATTTCATCTCAAGTAAACCTCTTACTTTAAATGGTGCTGAGGCAGACTATTTTTTTGCAAAGCACACACTTGGTCCCAGGCCTTTTGGGATAATGCAAAATAGCCATACATTTGATGGCACAGTGTGAGCACATCTTTAACATCTGAATGTGACAGAAATTCTTGCAAAGCCAGATTCAGACAATATGCAAAGAGGCGTGCCCTCACAAAAGCCCTATCACTAATAACCTTGACAACACATGTGCCCTTGTAACTGGCTATGAAGCTTGTTGTTAAAGATAGTGAGTTCATCCTAGAACTTTTCACTTTCAGTATTGTTTCCAAAATGTTTTCACCACTGTGCAAATCAAGCATGCTTTTCATGGCCAGTGCTACATACTTGCAATGTCCAGATGTGTAGCTTTTATTGCAAATTGGCCACTCAGGTTTGCTGCTGAGGTAGTGACCAATCCCCCTCAATTCTACCCAATGTGATGTGAATGAACTAGCAGATGTCTTACCACTCAAAACATCTGTGGTTAGCTGAATGTATTAACTGGAGGAATGCTGTAGGATAGAGTAAACCTCTTTGAAAAACATCTCTTTTCTGGAACAGCCCATTCTGAAAAAGAGATGATGGATGGCACTTCTCATTTGGGGCATGCTTTGACTATAAGGCAGAGGGAGCCACTATTTTTGACAAATGAAAATGGGAGAAGATTAATTGCATTCATGTCTACCTGGCAACATTTATTTCCTTGGCCACAGTATAATTGGAGGGATTTACATTGCCTGGATAAAATACTGGTGATGGTTTTCTGGATCATTTTTGGGGTATGGGCTTTTGGGGAAGTTTTGTGTGGACACATGTCAAAAACCTATAATTTTTCCAAGGCAGTCATCAAGGTGCTGCAGCTCATCATCATTGATTTGCCCCTTTCAGGGACTTTAGGAGGGCTGACTTTGCCAAAATGGGTGAGTGCCTAAGGAATGCACTAGCAGATGGGCAGGAAGGAGGGGTGGAAGAACAATGGGGAATAATAAAAACTGCCATCACAGAGGTAACATGCCTTTGTGTGAAGCAAATAAACAAAATGAAACAATGTAAGAAACCACTACGGTTCTCAAAGGAAGTGGCAGTGAAGGTTCAACAGAAAAAGAAAGCATTCACGAAGTACAAGGAATCACAGAAAGAGCAGGACAGATAACTGTATCAGTTAAAGCAAAAGGAAGCTGGGAAGGCAGTTAGAACAGCAAAGGCCCAAACCAAGGAAAAGATAGCCAACTCAGTAGAAGGGGGATAAAACCTTTTATAGGTACATCAGGGAGCGAAGGAAGACCAAGGGAGGGTTAGTGAGGCTTAAAAAGGGGAGGGAGGATGGGCAGAGGGAGACTGTGAAAAGGCAGAGATACTAAACAAATATTTTTGCTCAGTATTTACAAAGGAAGTGGGGGAGGTACCTAAAACAAACAGTAGAAACACTCTGGATGCAGAAGTTGATACTAGCCCATTTACAGAAGAAAGGGTTCTGAAAGAACTTTTAAAACTGAAGGTGGACAAAGCAATGGGACCTGAAGGGATTCATCCCAGAATTCTAAAAGAACTAAGGGTAGAACTAGTGACACCACTGACTACCCTCTTTAACAAATCATGGGAAGATGGGTGGTACCTGAGGACTGGAGGAGGGCAGATGTGATTCCCTTCACAAAAGTGGGAGCAAGGCAGAAGCAAGAAACTACAGACCTGTTAGTTTAACCTCAGTGGTAGGGAAAATGATGGAATCACTTCTGAAGGAAAGACTTTGAGTATCTAGAGGCCAGAGGGCACAGGACCCAAGACAGCATGGATTCACAGCGGGAAGGTCATGCCAGACAAATCTGATAGATTTCTTTGACTGGGTGACCAAAGTAGTAGATCAGGGAGGGGCTGTAGACATGGCCTACCTAGACTTTAGCAAGGCATTTGACACAGTCCCACACAAAAGATTAATATACAAGTTAGCCAGCCAGGGAGTGGGTCCCAAGATGACAACCTGGGTAAAGAATTGGCTGGAGAATAGGACACAGAGAGTAATAGTAAATGGAGTCCACCTGAAGAAAGGGGGTTACTAGTGGGCACCATGAGGGTTCAGTATTAGACTGGTCCTCTTCAATGTCTTTATAAGCTTACATTGCAGAGGACTGAAGGAGTATGTCTCTTTGCAGATGACACAAAGATCTGCAACAGAGTTGATGTACAAGGTGGGTGGAAAGGATGAGAAGGACTTCTTGGCAAGGTTAGAGGAATGGTCAATGTATGGCAGCTTAGACTAATGCTAAGAAGTGCAAGGTAATGCACTTGGGAAACAAAACCCAGGGAAGAGTACACAACGAGGGGTGAGATACTAACAACAACAAAATGGAAAGGGACCTGGGGGTAGTCATATCAGATAACCTAAAGGTGGGCAAGCAATGTGAGAGGGCAGCAAGGAAGGCTGGGGGATACTGGGATGCATAGGAGGGCATCACCAGTAGAAAACAGGAAGTTATTATCCCTCTGTACCGACAGCTGGTGAGACCCCATCTGGAGTACTGCGTGCAGTTCTGGAGACCCAATCTCCCCAAAGACATAGACAGGATGGAAGCTGCCCAGAGTAGGGCATCTAAAATGGTGCAGGGTCTGCACCGGAAGACATATGAAGAGAGATTTATGGAGCTTAATATGTATAGCCTTGAGTAAAGGAGGGAGAGGGTGGACATGATAGAAACTTTCAAGTATCTCAAAGGAATCAACCAAGTCCAAGAGGGCAGCATCTTTCAAAAAAAGAGGTGTGCAAGAACAAGGGGGCACAATTTGAAGATAGAAGTGGGGTGGCTCAGAGGTAATTTAAGGAAGTATTTTTTCACAGAGAGGGTTGTGGATGCATGGAACGGCCTTCCGGAGGAGGTTGTGGAGTCAAAAATAGTGGTGGAATTCAAGCATGCATGGGACAGTCATAAGGCAATTCTAGGGGTTGGGGGTAGGAAGAAGTAGGCTGCTGGTTACCTAGGATCTGCAGCTTATCCATTAGGTAGGGAAATGGGCAGACTGGGTGGGCCAAGTGGTCCTTATCTGCCGTCAAAATCTATGTTTCTATGTTTCTATGTTTCTATGAATGTCATCAACCTGTTCTTCTCCCATAATATCATCCTCCCTGATCTGCCACTTGGTACTTGGTACTTGGTAGTATGGACAAAAGAAGGCCGAAGCCCATCGAGGATGTCTTCCACACATTGTGGATCATAGTAGATTATATTCTGTCCAGAAGCCATTTATCAAGTTTGAATTTAAATGCGTTAATATTCTGGCAATCAACAATTTCCTGTGGTAAAGAATTCCACATTTTTGGTGTTCTAACAGTGAAGAACTGCTGTCTTCTGTTTGTTCTTGTTTTCTCAATTTCAGTTTGTTTATTATGAATTCTAGCCACCATTTTCTTGATGTAAAAGATACTCCGCATGAACTCATTAATGTGGCAGATTGTAAAATTTTAAATAATTGAAGGAGATCTCCCCTCAGTCTTCTAAATTCAAGTGAATACAACTTTGTTTTTTGGAGCCTAGTTTCATAATTGAAACAAGAAAGATGAGGTATGATTTTAGTAGCCCTTCTTTGAACTTTTTCTATTTTACTGATGTCCTTAACTAAATAGGGACTCCACAAGGGTGAACCAAAGTCTAAATGGGGTCTAACATGGGTTTTATATAAAGTCAAAATGCATTCCTCAGTTTTAAGGATAAAAGTGTTATTAATCTTACGTAGGAGGGCATTAGCATGATTGGCAACCATGTTAGAGTGATTTGAAAAAGACAACCTATTATCAACCAATATACCCAGGTCTTTTTCGATAAGGGATTCCCTAAGTATGATATTATTAAGATGATATATTTGTTTGGAATTTTTTTTACCAATATGTAACACAGAACATTTGGACACATTGAATGTCATCTTATTAGTTACCGCCCAGGATTCAATTTTTTTGAGATCATTTATTAGAATACTCCTATTTGTTTCATTGTCAACACGACCTCCTAATTTAGTATCTTCCACAAATTTGGATAAGATATTCTGTGATGAGATAGTAAGATCACTGATGAAAATACTAAACAATGTGGGGCCCAACACAGAGCCCTGAGGGACTCCACTAGACACAGATTTTTTGTCCGATAGTTCCCCATTGACCCTGACAGTTTGGCTTCTTTTATAGAGCCAGCTATTAACCCAAGACACAATACATTTAGAGAAACCTAATGCTACTAATTTATTTATTAAGATATAATTTGAGACCTTATCAAATACCTTACTATAATCAAGCAGAATAACATCCACTGGAATATTAAGATCGAGATAACTGCTGACTGAGTTGTAAAAAGATAACAGATTTGTTGTACAGGAGTGCCCGGATTTCAATCCATGTTGTGTGACATCGTTTAGTCTTAATGCCAGCATTTCTTCTTCAATTAGATGTTTAATATGCTTTTCCAATAGTTTGTATGGAATGGAGGTAAGGCTGATAGGTCTATAATTTTCGGCCTTGTGATGCACCCCTTTTTCAAAAATTGGAGCAACAATAGCAGTTTTCCAATCTAAAGGAACATTAGACTGTCTAAGAGATTTATTAAAAATAATGGTCAATGGGATAGCGATGTTGTTATATGTTCCCATAAGAAATTTGGGGGTGATATTGCCAGGGCCTGGGCTTGTTGATAACTTCTAGGTTTTTAAAAGTTTCTGGGTATCAGAAACAGTAACAGTATAGCTAGGAGATGTACTAATATTAACATGTGATATGGGTTCATTATCCTGTTCAAAAACAGAGCAAAAATATTTATTAAATTCAATAGCAGTAACCTTATCTGAAAGAATGGTTGTATTATCAATTATTAATGGACCTATTTTATTAGTGTCTCCCTTTTTGTTATTTAAATACGAATGAAGACTTTTATATGAATCCTTATTATAAGCGATCCTAAGTTCTAAATTCTGTTTAGACAGAATAATTGATGTTTTTAGGTCCTTAAGTGCTTTCTTATACTGGATGAGCTTTCCCTTAACTTGTTCAGGTTGGCACTTTTTTAAAGATGTAAATAATTTCCGTTTATAAGTACTGAGTTTTTTAATATTATTATTGTACCAAGTGGGAACCTTGCCACTTGTCTACCTTCCACACCACCTGATGCCCACACCACTTGCTGACACTTTCCCCTGCTGTGCCTGCCATTTGAAAACATAGAACATGATGGCAGAATAAGGTCAAACTGCCTATCCTGTCTGCTCACAATACCTAATTATATTATGTTTGTTCTAGTGGCCATCTTTTTACTTTTTCTTGGCCCACTATTTTCTTACAATGTCCATGTGCCTGTTCCACTCTTTTCAGAACCCCAACTGTTTTAGTTGACACAACATAATTCTGTCAGAGTGTTTCAGTTATCCACTACCTTTTCTGTGAACAACTTCTAGGGAATAGGCAATGGAGTCAGGAAGAAACAAATTACTCACTGAGAATATAATGATAAGTACTTCTTTGGATAAATTAAGTGTGCTATTAAGGAAATTGGAGTGCTAGAATACATTATGTAACCATAAGAAAGCACATAGCCGGTGGCGCAATAAAATATGTTAAGAAAAAAGAAAGACAAAATGGTCTCAGTCAGAATGCTTGTGAACTTTTACTAAAAAGTTGTTTTTGGTAATTCTAATTATTCTAGGGAATATCCTTCTTGAATCTTCCTCAGCTAGTTTCCAAAAATTTCAACTTGTGCTTGTGTTTATACTATGGATGAATATATCTTTGCAGTCCACCCTGTTTACCCCAACCAGGTATTTGTATGTCTCTACAATGTTGCTGCTATTACTTCTAGTTTCCAGAGAGTATTTCATTTTTTGTTGCCTGGAAAAGGAGCTCTAGAAAATATCGCTTATTTGCAACCTTATGGGGGGGTTGGGAAAGACAGATGCACATTAACTGGAATTGAACCAGATTAAGCAATTTGTGGTTGTTTGAATGAATTGTGAAGATCTGACCAGGAAACACAAACAGAGAAATTCCCCCACTCTTTCTGAGAAGTGCCATGGGATCGTTAATGTCCACCTGAACAATCACAAGAAAAGGCAGACAGGACCTGAGTTTAAAGATCAATTGCAGATATATTACAAACAGAATAATAGATAGATGCAGGTGTATTACAAGGCAGTAAAATCATTGAAAGATTTCAAAAGTCCCCAAAACCTTGAGATGGTTTTACTGCCGAGAAATACACCAGCATCTATTTTTAATTTTTTGTAATATATGGATGCATTTTAAATTTTTGTGCCTTTTTGTGAGGCATCCAACTGTGTGCTGTGCTGTCCAGGTGAAGAGTCTCTCTCACTAGCTCACTCCTCATCCCCTCCCCTCCCGCGCATCTGTTAGTCAAATTTGGAATTTTATTCAGTGAGGCAGTGAATCCTACCTTTCGTTTCCTATTTCTACTCCTTGAGAGGATGGAGCAGATAATTTGGTTATTCAAGAAAAAATATGGGTGACCATTCGCTAAGTGACAGTGAATAGCTGCCATGTTTTAAAAAAAGTTCTGCGCACTCCACAGAGGAAAGCAGCCAATAAGAAGGCACAACTTACTTTGGCTGTGCTGGAAGGAACGTGGCACCTTGACAACTGGGTCTGTGTGGCAGGTAGACTTGCAAATGCGCTGTGTATTATAAGTGATAATACTATCATTCGTTGGAACGATTATATTATTGGCAGTGAAGTGTGGTAGTATTGGGAGTGGAGTGTTCTGTGCTACTAATTACAAGGATTGTTTTACATCATTTTCAGTAGTATTATTTTAACTATCCATATATTACAAACATATTATTAATTTTACTCATTTTCCCTAACATAAGGACAACCAGGCCATATTAATTACATATGAAATGAAGAAATTGCCATTAGTCATGTGCAGATACTATTATAATGCTCTCCTTTGATGGTTTCATGGAAAATCCCTCAGACATTTTTAAACCAGCTGGCGGAATCTTGGGTGAGTGCTCATTCAATTCAGGCAACAATTACATAATTTTCCTCAAGGTCCTGGCAGCTCAGTACACACACACACACACACACACACACACACATACACACACACACTAATGTACAACAGATTGCAAAATGGCAACATCTCATGTTTACTTTCAACTGTCTAAGGATCTTTGCCTATTGGATTTTATTGATACAGAATTACATATAAATATGTAGTTACCTTCACAGATTAATGCATATTTTTAGGGGACAATACTTTAAAATTAGGATGAAGCTGTTGGGGCTTCATTGAAGACAGGAAGAGAACAATGGTAACAAAAATGTTCATGTTAAGAGCCTGTCATGTTGTTGATTTTTAGGACTGTGGGTGGAGCCTACAGCCCTACTAGGATCATAGCTCTGAAAATGGCCGATCATGGAACCTTCCTTTGGACATTTGGAAGTATCCTTCAGAATGCTCAGTGGAGCTTGAAACCCTCTTCCACAGTCAGCCACTATGGAATAATAGCCGCACTATTTCGTCTGTTACTTCTGCATTCCATAGCATGAACTGCGCATGTGTGACTCAAGCACATGTGCAGTTCTGCTGGTGGAATCATGTATGGTAGTATGCCATTCATCGCAACTGCACATCTGCAAGTGTCATGCATGCTCAGTTATGTCACCACTGCCAGCTCCATGGCCCAAAGTTTTTTGTTCTGCTCACTGACATCAGGGTCCCAATCCCTGTCAGCCACTGCCAGGTCTGTGGCATTCTGTGCCCCCCCCAAACTCATGTAGCACACTGGGAGCCCACACCAGTGTGCCTATTTTTTTTTCTTCCCCACCCACCCACTGCTGCCAACACTGGGGGTGTCCAATCCCTGTGTGTACACTCCTCCAGTCATGTGGCACACTGGGAGCCCACCCCACTGTGCTCAAATGCTTATTTTTTTGTAAAACAGAAAATGGTCCCTCTTCATCTCTCCAGTCTATTTTTCTCCCTGCAAACAAGAAAATGGTCCCTCATCATTGCTGCAGTCCCCCTCCCCATCCCCACCTTCCTACTGAGCACCCATCTTTCCACACACCCCTTACCCTGTACTTACCTCCAGAGGTCATCACTGTCATTGCTGTCATCTTCTCTGGATTGGGACATGTCTGCACTCTTCAGAGCTGAACTGTGAACTAAAGAATCAAAGGTAAGCCTGCTATAATGCCATTCAGTGGGGTTTTCAACTTATGCTGATTTCACAACCATTTTTTTAGAATTGTTTCCCCAAATTTTCAATATGGGGTTCTTGGGACCCCAGCTCATGAAAACTGTCACTGCCATTTTGTTACTTGGTCCTGAAAGGTGATTTTGCAGTCACTGTGCAGAATCACCTTTTTGTACTGAGTCACAAAATGACAGTGCCATTGTTCATGAAGTGGGGTCCCAAAAATCAGGTGTTGCAAATATGGTAACAAAAATTTCCAAAACAATGTATTTTTTTATTTATTTAGTTTTTGTTGACCGGGTAAGTGCACTAGACAAATTCTGCCTATTTTCAGGCACGACTCAGTGGAGGGGCATACAGGTGAATACCTACTGACCCTGAACCAGATTAAGCTGTTGGTGATATTTTTAGTGAATGGGGGGGGGGGACATGTGGCCAGGGCACTGGGGAAATTCCCCTACTGAGCTGTAGGAGGACCTGCCATCCATCTGCAGGATGGCCGCTCAGGCTGGAGAGCTGGAGAGTGCAGATGTGCTTGTGAAGGGAGAGAAGGCCTCCCTATCCTTTCATGGACAAGCCAGAGGCCAAATATCAAGATATAAAAATTTCAAGTTTGGATTCAGATGAGGACGTCGCTGATGTCTATATTTCTACTGAAGACCTGAGCAACTCTTTATGTATGGATAAAGATTCTGCATTGCTTTGCAACGTGGAGGAAAAATATCAAGAAATCATGATTTTAGTGGTTTCAGAAGAAATGAGCCATGAAATAGAGAGTGAGTGCCTTGCAGCGCTAAATTCAAGTTCTGCTTTCCCTGTCATTTCTAACACCCAGCCTGTCAAACGCTTGAAGGAAACAACAGGAGCCGATGCCTCAACGGGGCTGGGGGAGCCAGTTTTCAGTTGTCCTATGGATAAAACTTCAAGGTCTGGCAGTTTAGACACTGAAGGTAGTGTGTGCCAAAAGCCTAGAATCTCTTCAGTTCCCAATATGGCTCTGGCTTCAGAAGTTGTGAAGTTTAGACTGGAGCAGAGTGCTAATTTAGACTTAACTAAAAGAGCAGTGTTGGATAAAAAAATCACCTGTTACTACACTTTCTAAATCAGCTGGTTTTGTATTTAAACAACCGCAGAGTATGGGTCCTTCACAACCTGTTGTGTATCAAACACAGCAAAATTGTCAAACAAGGACTACTGACTTCATCTTCATCTTTATTAAAAGTGGCCAGAAACAAAATAATTAAAAAGCAGGGCATAATGAAAATGGCTCTGTTTGATACTACAGTATAAACAAACAGCTTGTTAAGCAACATATGTCTTCAGTCACAGTACTACCTACTGCCCAAAATATGATTATATCTCCATGTGATCCATGGCATTGCAAGAGGTAGGTTAGCAACAATCTTTGGGAGGCATTTGGGTTCCTGGCCCACATTCGGATTCCCCATTTCCTCTTTCAGAAGCTTCTCCAGTGTGGAAACCACATGGTTTGGTACAGCCTACACATGGAGACTTTCCTCATCTAGGAAAAGAAGTTCCTACTACATCTACAGCTTTGAGTCCCTCCACAACCCTCCCTGGGGGGGAAATATAAAACTTTCACAGGATTGTCCACCTTTACAACCTCAGAAATCTCATGCTGGGGAGCTTCTTTTACTGCAGCAGGACACAATAAATACAGGCACTGATAACAAGCCATTATTGTCTGAATTATTTTCTAAAGTTAAAAAGGGTGCTAAACCCCGAAGGAATGCAGTGTGCATTCATTATCAAGGGGGTTTGAAAGATAGGCTTGATAGGCACTATGTTGGGAAGCTTCTGTTGAAAGACTCATTACATTTTACTTCATGAGAAGTGTTTGCTTTTATTAATATCTCTGGGGAGGATAACTTTGATGTAAGCTTTCGAACAGCATATGCATTAGACTTGTTCTGGGAGAGAAATGGGCAGGTTACATTTTCCCCTTATGGACTCCTTTTGTAGTAATCCCCTTAACTAAACCCCTTGTGAAATATGTCAATGCAATGTTTAGAAATGAAGGAGTACATGTAGAAGATATTACTTACTGGATTTCACAAAAGTGCGAGGTGTTGAGGGGAACCAGAGGCCATACTTGATAGTGAACTATTTTGGATGGGTGGTTGGAAGTACAAGGTAAAGCTTAGACAGAATGAAACTAGAATTGAACACATTTCAAATTCCTTTTTATTAGGCAGAGACATGGGGGTTTATGCAGGACAACCACAAGCATGCTACAAATGTGGCTCTCGGACCCATCTCTCCAGTTCATGTGATAAGCCTAGATGCAATAACAGTGGAGAAATAATGCAGTGTGCTAATCACACAAGGTGTGATCTTTGTGAAGAATACAGGCGTGTGTTTGGGGATTGCCCATGGGCAGCTCAGAATAAAGCATCATGCATCTATCCTGAACTTCGTATTCAGCAAGTGCAGGACTCAGCACATGCAGATGTTGTGCCTAAGTCAGTTCCCCCCCAGACCTCCCCACTCCTCCCCTCGAGCCTAAGGTTGTAGGTCTTACTTTGCTACCAGTGGAAACATCAATACTACCAGCAGTGCCTCCATCTAAACTGAGTCCACCATTGATCCCTGAATCTTTGACCCCATTATGTTATACTGACCCAGTGGAGGGAGGGAGAGACAGGAAGGTATGGTAAGATTACTCCAGATCTTTTGCCTCATAGAAGGTCTTCTAGGTTTCAGTAAACAATATCTCCTGACCCCCCATCCCAACCTCCTCCACAACCCCCACCCTCAATATCCTCAATATCTCTTCCTTCCCTCTCCGCTCCCCGATAGAAACAAAAAATTCTTACTCTGCCCTATTTATATCCTGGGGAGATTCTGAAATGGAGGTGGGGGATTCTGACTCTCAGAAATCCGTTATATAACAGGGATCTTGCTCGATGGAGCAAGGGGCATATAGGGAGAAGAAAAAGAAAAAAAGGAAAAAAGAAAGTTAGCTGGTTCCATTTAGACCCCCTTTTCTAAAATTAAATGAATAACTTTGGTGCTTTGGGGTCAGTAAATGTTCATAGCTTACTGAATCCAGTCAAAAGACAGGTAGTGTTTCAGTATCTGCATGATGCAAAATTGGATATTAGTCTGCTTCAGGAGACTTGGATGTATACAGAAGAACATATTGTAATTTTAAGAAAGAATGGGTTTGAGGACCTTCCTATTGGTCCTTTGGCCTGGAAGCTGCTGATGGGGTGGGAATTTTGTTTCATTCCTATTCATTTACTTTACATAAATTGATAGACTTGGTTCAAGGGAGGGTTTTTATTTTGGATGGGGTTTGGAAAGGTTTTGATTGTCGATTCATTAATGTACAACTCACAAAAAATGCAGAGAAGGCTTGCCATATGCAGTTAATCGAGCCTTTTTTGGTTACAAATTATAAAGTTTTTCTCTGTGGAGATTTTAATTGTAGCATTGTCCAAAATAAAAAATGGAAAAAGGAAGAAGGAAAGAAAGTTTATTGTGATTCTAATGCTTTGGCACAAACAGTTGGCACAGCTGGCTTAATAAATTGCCATGATTATCATATAAAAGGCCACAAATTTACTTTTATTAAGAATAAATGTACATCTACTATTGATTACATGTTTATTTCCCTGAATCTCCCAAAGGGGGCGTTATCCATTACTCCAGTTGAATTTTCTGACCACTTCATGTTAACACTCTCTTTTGATCAAATGGTTAGCCAGCCGGCTAAGACTGGTAGGTGGAAACTTAATACCTTTGTCTTGTCTGATCCAATAGTTCTTTGAGACATTGCTGCTTTAATATCAGCTAGACTATAGGTGGAGTTTTTATATACTGATAAAGGGGATTGGTGGACCGATACGAAACAGGACATTAAGGCTTGGTTTATGAAGTATCGTAAACACGGAGAAACAACAATTTTTAAAAATATTTATCTCTTAGGCAACAGCTGCAAAGACTGTATACTCGGGCTAATATTTCCACACAAGATTATACACCTCAAATTATTGCTGTTAAAAATGAAATGAACAAGTATCAACAAGATAGTGCTAAGATACTTCAGGCAATACTGCACAATGGCACTCAAAAGACTCCAATAGGAGACCCCTTTTCTACATGTAAAACTATTTGAGACAGAATGAACACGGATTTTTTAATCTCCCCAGAGGGAACGAGGGTTAGAAGAGTTAATAAAGCAGAACTATGACTCTCTTCAACCACATATTCCTATACAAGAAAGTGACATTCTGATGTTTTTACATATTCCTGAATTTCTAACTGAGCTTACCAACCTACTGGCCCATGTTACTAAGTCAGAAATTTTACAGGCTATTAATAAACTGCCTACAATACTGCACCTGGGTTACATGGTCTCCCCAATTTTTTCTATATATCCTTCTGTCAACAGATTGCAATTGGCCTAGAAATAGTATATGTGCATTTTTTTAGTTCTAATTCAATTCCTTCTTCCTTTACAGAAGGTTTGTTAGTTTACCTTTACAAAAAGGGAGAGAAATCTGCTATAAAAAAATTGGAGGCCTATTGTTCTGTTAAATACAGACTATTACATTCTGGATCGTATTCTAAATGACCATCTCCAGAGATATGCTTCACTGGTGATCTCTCCCCAACAGTATTATGGGCTTCCAGACAGGAGAATTCAGCATGCTTGGATGATTGTTCGAGATGTAATAGAACATTGTAATCTATTGGAATTACCATGGTGTGTGGTTGCAGCCAACCAAGAAAAGACTTTTGACAGGGTCTATCATCCTTACCTGTTTTTGGTCCTAAAAGCATATAAGGCTCCATCAGCTTGCATAACACAATTGAAGTTGCTTTATTCTAAATTTTTAGTATGACCTTTTCTTAAGAGACAAGTTAACTCTGGGTTTGAGGTACATTTAAGGGTCCAACAGGGATGCCATTTAAGCCCTCTATTGTACATTTTCTCACTTGATCCTTTGCTCAGACACATCATGGTACAGCCTAAATGGGTGGGTTTATCAGATTCAGGTATTCCACAGCCTTTATACATTCAGGCATATGCAGATGATATTTGTGGTTTCTTTTTATGTAAAGATCTGGTTTTGGTTTTTTTTTGGAGGCACTTTGTCATTATCAGCTGGTGTCCAACGCTAAACTGAATATATCTAAAAGTAAAGGTTTTTTTTATAGGACCTGGAGCCTCAGCTCCTGTTTTGGTAGCCGGCGTATCCATTTTACATGAACCAATTGAGGTATTCGGCATCATTTTTGGGTCTCATAATCTTCCTGAAGAAAACTGGGAAAAGCTGATTCTCAAAGCAGAGATTAAGATTAATAGGTTGAAACAGTGGAAGCTTTCCAAGGTGAAAAGAATTGCAATTCTGAAAAAAATGTATTCTTCCACTGTTACAATATGCTGCCATGATTTACCACTTGCCGGCACAATATGAGACTAGACTTTATAGCATATGTTTTCAAATGTTATGGGGTAGTAAATTAAATCTGATTAAGAGGTGTTATACATATTTGGGGATCAAGTAAGGAGGCCTTGGTATGATAGACCCTGTTGTTTTTTTACATATGTTATTTTTTAAACAGACGGTACAGATGGCTTTTACTGTCACTCTGAATGTACATAATTTTTGGTCAAGGCAATCTTTAGATAGATAATTACAAATGTGGACAAATCTGGCACCTAAACTTCACCCCCAAGTTCATATTCCCTCTTATTTTAAAATAGCTGCACAAAAATTGTATAAATGGGGTGTGACAAAAGCTGCATATTGACTAATGCTAATAAATGATTATATCAAGACATTATGTACAAAATATATCCCTTAGAACCATGTTTTAAAAATTGTCCTACAGCTGACAATCCTTTACTCCTTAGACAGCTTACTAATCCCAGAGTCCCCCAGAAAATGTGGGAGAATCTATGGCTTACTGCTTATGGTAAATTAAACAAGTGGGAATGCTAAACACAAAATTCTAGAAGAAAGAAATTGCCCGTATTTTAAAGGGAATGTATAGAGGTGACTGAAACTGTGAAACATTTTCTTTTGGAGTCTTCATATGTGATAGCATTGTGGAAATATTTAGCTGCCAAATGGAAGATGAGTTGACTTCAAAGTTTAACCTATGATATTCTGGTTCTTGGGAAATGTGACAGAAAATTGAGACTTTACCATCCAGATACACTTGCACTCTTTTTCTGTTGCATTAGGTTTTATTTATGGCAAGCAAGATGCTAATGGGTTCTACAATAACAGAGAATTTCATATGACTGTCTGAGTAATTTAGTTTCAACTGAATTAGGTTGAATGTTTCTAAAAGATCACAATTTGTATTCTTTACAACAGGTGATGCACTAGTGGAAGGGATTTGGTTACTTTACTAAGTATAAATGAGGAGGCTGTGATTAGCTTTTTTCTTTTTTTTTCCTTTAACATGCCTTTATACTGTTTCATGTTAGAGTTTTCATTTTCCTTTTATTTGAATGATTTTCAATATTTTGTCTGTTGTTTTTTTTTGATTGATTTATGATTGTGACTGTGTTTCCTGTATATGTGTTTTCAATAAAATGTCCCCTACTCTTTTCGAGAAGTGCCATGGGATCTTTAACATCCACCTGAACTACTACCAGTACAGGCACGTGGGACCTTGGATTAACATCTCATCCAAAAGACAACACCTCAGGAATGCAGCACCCCCCCCTCCATGCTGCACTGCAGTGTCAGCATTGGGATATTAACCCAAATGCCTAGTGTGGGACTAGAACCCACAGTCTTCTGATCTCCCAGCCTCAGAGGCAAGTGTGCTACCTGCTGAGCCACTGACACTGATGACTGCATTATGAGCATGCATTGCAGTTTCTATGCATGCTCCTAACTTCACCAAGTTTTTATATTTTCACTCCACATTTTCAACATTGCCATTGTTGCACACCTCCTTAAAAACAGTACAGCTTTTATTTTCCACAACCTGCTCAAAATGTGTTTTTGCACCTGTGGCACAGAAGAGCATATTTACTCTGTGAAATCACCTTTTGGAACATGTGAACAAAATAACACTGTCACTGCTCATGAGGAGGCGTCCAAAAAATGCCATGTTGAAAATTTAGTGCAACATCTCCAAAAAAATGGTCAAGTTACAGCTGGGCATTGAATGATTTCTATGCACATGTGTAACTTTGGTTATTTGGTAGCTCTTCACAGCCCTATCAGCTTTGGCTAGAATTTTTTTTCTGGGGGGGGATGATTTTGTGCACCAAGTGCTGATCAGCTTAGGGAAAATGACAGATTTTACTCATGGTGTTTTACTGGAATAATTTGATTAATACAGACCACCACCAGAAAACAGGAAGTCACATTGGGAATCAGGCTGTGACTGAGACAGCTGCCACTTGGCAGTGCAACTTGGTCAGGGAAGGTTGGCAGTGAGTTCCACCGATACAGCAACCCCTGCAGTTGGGTCAGAGATCTTGCTCTTGTCACAGGAGAAGCCTGTGGCTGTGCAAGGCTGACAGAGGCACTGCCCCCACCAGGGGATATGGAAGGGACAAATGTTGTATAAAAACCTGGTAGCTAACCGCATGATGGCTGCTTTCAGCCTGATCATCCATGTGAACAGGTATATCCCTGAGAGATGTGCTGCCAGCCAAAAGAAAAAAACAATATGGAAAAAAAAGAGGCTGCATGGGTCACTTCTCTAATCTCTTGCTGAAAGGCTGACCAAGCTATAAGCAGGCAAAGATTCCAAAATAACATCAGTAATTAAAGTTGAATTTCATGAGCTTTTGTGAAATTGTGGAATGTTGTGATACTTTTGAAGAAGACATGCCTATACATTTTACCCATTCATACACTTGGGCTACCATGGTAAAGGAAGGTAAAGGCAGGGAAAAGTGGCAATAAGATAGCATTCATAGGAGGCTCCATAGTAAAAGTATAGTGGTGCGAAGTGTCAGGTCACTATCTTGAGTGATGAACCATGAAAAATAGTCATGGATTTCACTGTGCACTAGCCTGAATTATTACAGTATGCCAGATAACCACTAGAGCTCACATGCACATGCCACGTTGTTTCCGTACAATGCCACCTGCTGACTCCTTAACAACTCTGTAGATACCACTGTATATTTTTAGTATTTGAAAACAGTTGCACCAAGTGGCACCAAGCCTTACAAATAGTTACAACTTAGGCCATTGTTACAGATGTATCTGCATATCTTATAGTCATGATGGAGCATGGAGCTAGGCATCGCTGTCACAGGAGTGTTGAGGGGTTTTGCAGGCCATGATGCCAGTGCAGCTAAGGTACATCTGTTATGATAAGTACTTTGTGAAAGTTAAATTCCACAAATGGAATTCTAGTGGCATTACCTATCAAACATCCTTGAATTTTTGAGCAATTGTTGACAGTTAGTAATTTCTAAAAGTAACCACAATAAATGTTATCCTACTAAACTACATTTGTCCAACTTAATATGATTCCAGAACATATTTACTATGGCATGCATGCCAAATCTTGAATGTATCCCTGCAATAGCAGTGGAGTAATAGACATCCAAATATTTTGAAAATGTGCACACAATTTAACAGATATTTTAATTTATGACATATTGAACTCCCATAACACACAATTTACAGAACCAATTGCATCTCTATTTAGCAGATTCTATGACTCTTTCAAGAAAAAGTATACATATACATTTTCAATTATCTAGCTCCAAAGGTGGCTAAGTTGTAAACACCAAAACATTTAAAAAAATGCTCAGATGAATAATACATTACCAGACTCTTAGCCCTTATAACATCCCTGCTCCTCATTCAAATGCCAAGAAAGTTGGCATCCTGTTAAGACCTCTTCCAAACAATAGGTAGAACACATTTCAGAACTTTAATTATAACACTGACTGAGCTATAACAAATTAAAAACAAGCATTTGTGAATGCCGAATGTTGTCTCACTGGCATTGGCATTGGTAGTGTTCGAGTCAGAGATGCATAATAGGAATGGCAGTGAAGTATTGAAGTGATGCCAACCCCACCCACCCCACCCTGTAGAGACCAACAGGCATTGGGATGTGCCTTTGGGTCATCAGTTATAACATGCATGCCATTGTACCTTACCCTACCCTGCAGACACTGACAAGTGTTGTTGTGTGCTTTGGGGTCTTTGGGCACTATACTTACCCCATTCCATACGGAAATATACTGAGGTGGGTGCAGTATAGGAGAATGAGGTGAAATTTGTGGCTGAACAGTGCAAGGCACACCATGATGCCTGTCACTGGCTGCAGGGTGGGGGTGTGGGTCAAATGGCATGAGCATTACAGCTGATGATCCCAAGTCACACCCCTGATGCCTGTTGGTCTCTAGAGGGTGGGGTGCTACAGTTGAAAACTCTAACACCATAGGCATGTGTTGGTATTTTTACTCCAAATTTTCAACATGGGCTTTTTGTGAGCCCACCTCATGAAAAGCGGCACAATCAGTTTGTTAGCTGAAAGGTGGTTTTACACTGCAGCTATGCCATTTGGCAACACAGGGATGAAAACACATTTTCAGTAGGATGTGGAAAATGACAACTATATTATTCATGAGGAGGCGTAAAAAAATGATGACGTTGAAAATCTGGAGTGAAAATATGAAAAAATGGTGAAGTCATGAGCATGCACAAAAACTGTGCAACACACGTCCGTAACCCAATTATTTTTGGGAGTTTGTTAGCCACATTTTTAACATAGGCATTTTGAAACCTCCCCTCATGAATGGTGGTGCTGTGATTTTGGTAATCTGTCCCAAAAGTTGATTTCCCACAGCAACCACGCCATTGTGCACCACAGGTGCGGAAACACATTTTGGGCAGGATGTAAAAAAATTGCAGCTGTACTGTTCATAAGGAGGTGTGAAAAAATGCCAGTGTTGAAAATCTGGCATGGAAGTATTGCAAATTTGTGAAGTTACAAGGGTGCATGGAAACTGCGCAACACACGCTTGTAACACAGTCATTTTATGGACGCTCAGCACCAAATTTTCAACATAGGTATTTTAGGACCTCTGCTCATGAACAGTGTCACCGTCATTTCCTCAAACTGTCCCGAATACTGATTTTGCACAGCAACCATGCTATTCTGCACCGGACATGCAAAAACACATTTCGGCCAGGATATGTAAAATGACAGCTGTACTGTTCATCAGGAGGTGTGGAAAAATGCCAATTTTGAAAATCTGGAGTGAAAATATTACAAATTCACGAAGCGATGAGCCTGCATGGAAACAGCACAATGCACACTCATAAAACAGCCATTTTTGGAATTTTTTTCCACAACATTTGCAACATAGCCTTTTTGAGAGCCTCTGTCATGAACAGTGGCACTGTCATTTCATTAATCAGTCCCAAAAGGTGATTCAACACAGTGACCATGAAATCACCTTTTGGGACTGCATAATGCCATGCCAGTGACAGAATTCATGAGGAGGGGTCCCAATAACCCCATGTTTTAAATGTGGTGCAAAAATTCCAAAAAATGCCCAAGATATGCACCAAAGTTGAAAAAACCCTATTTATGTCATTATACAGCTTACAGGCATTTCTTCATTTCACATTCGGCTTTAAAGAGTGCAGACATATTCCCTGTCCAATGAAGATCGTTGTGTCTGACTCCAGAGGTAAGTATGGGGTGGGGGGGTGTGGAGATGCAGGTTGCACAGAGGGTGGACACAGGTTGTGGGAGGGGGCAGGGAGACAGCGAGGTTCCGATTTTTTTTTTCACAGGGTTAAAAGAAAAAAACATTGTGGGACAGTTTTAATTTTTAAGGGGATTTGGCATACTGGGTGGGCTCCCATTGTGCCACCTAAGTGTTTTTGGGGGGGAGTTGCTGCAGATGGGGATTAGGGGCAAGAGCCGAGGGGATTGGCACCCCTCTGCACATAACAAATGGGGGTGGATTATGCTGATGGGGAGTGGGCTCCCTGTTGGCACATACATTGGGTCAGGGCATGCGAACAAGGGGATTGGGCACCCCTGAAGTTGGCATAATGGCAGGCAGTGTGCCAGCATGTTAAATTTTTTTCTCACCAGAGAAAGCACATTGGGAGGTCTGCTGCATTGATGAGCATTGCTTGCATTGCAGCAGATCTTTCCTTAGATGTGCTCACCACATTATGTATGCATGGTGTGGTGCTGGCATGCAGGCTTATTGGGGAATGAGAGACACACCTACTGATGCATGCCCTGCATTCGCCCAACACTGACCATGCCTCCAAATCTGCTACTACTGAAATATGTTGGCTGCATGAGCCAACATAACAATTCAGAGCATTTTGCAAAATTTCATTCAGTTTCACAAAATGTCATGGAATTTTGTGGAATTTTGCTATCGCTTCACAAAATCATAATTTGTTAACTTTGTCCAGCTCTATAACTGAGCAATGCTGACACCTATCATACATATTTGTTGCAAAAAAACTATGTTAATGCAGACATTAGGGTTGTAGAATGCAAAGTGCACAAAGAAGGGAAATTAAAAACATTAGGTAATAGGGTCTCTGTAGTATTGGTGAATCAGCAGTGGGGTTCTACCTGGGGATGCCAACCCTAATGCCCACCCCCAGCCCATGGCCTCCCATCTGAAGCACAAGATACAGCTCCAACCTAGTGCCTCATAGTGATACAATATGGCCAACATAATCTGTTGGAGCTTTCTTCATGCAGGGCCCTTTGGGCACTGTGGGAAGACATCACATTTGATCTGATCTGATCAGGGGAGGGTGTGGACATTAGGGTTTATAAGCCCAGGTAAGACCCCACCACTGATTCGCCAATACTCCAGAGACCCAAATCCCAAATGTTTTTCCTTTCCCTTCTTAGTGCTCTTTGTGTTCTTCAACAATAATGTCGACATAAATGTAGTTTTTTGCAATGAATTTCCCTTCTTTTTCTGATAGCGGAATTGCATTCTTATTTGCACAGGTCCCAAAGGGACCTGTGCAAAATGAGATAAATACAATACTGGAGACAGTCCTGACCAAGTGTGTGGGCCAAGCAGGCCCTGGCACGCATGTTGATATCTTGTGGGTGAGGTTCCCTGACCCACCACTGGGTGTGGTGCCTGCGCCAAAACACTGCTCCATCCCTACCCTGACCAGGGGTGGTGTTGCATGCTCCAGCACCTTCTCCATCAGTCTTGTCCCATTAAACCATCTCACTGAGTTCACAGCTGAACTCAGCTCACTGGCATGGTACAGCAGAGTGTTCCCCAGTAGTGTAACGGACATCCCTGTATACAACGTTACTTAATAAATTCTTTTTTTTTTTAATATTTTGAGCCTACCTTACCTGCACTAGCATCATGGCCCTGCAAAACCCCTTTCAGTCTTCATGTGACCTGACCTCATGAAACCAGTAGGTGAAAATTTTAAAATCCCTGCCAAAACACCATTCCTTGCCACAGGTGTCAAAATGCATTTTATCCAGGAAGTGAAAAGTGACAGCCATAATGTTCATGAGGTAGTGTAAAAAAATCAGTATGTTCAAAATTTTGGGTCAAAATATTAAAAATTACCAAAGTGATGTGCGTGCATAGAAACATTTCACTGTACATTCATACCCTGGGCATTTTTAGTAATTTTTTCACCAAATTTTCAACATAAACTTTCTGGGACCCCACATCATGTGAACCCCTATTGGCGAAATTTTGATAATCAGGCCTGAAAGGTGATTTAATGCAGGAACCCTAAAATCACCTTCTGGGCCTGATTAATGAAATGACACTGACAGTTTTCATGAGGTGGGGTCCCAAAAAGGTTATGTTGAAAATGTGGTGAAAACATTTCTAAAAATTTGAAAGTTATGAACGTAATTTGAAAACTCCAATAAAATACCTTATACAGCACTTTCCTTTATTCCTCAGTTTACAATTCAGCTTTGAAGAGAGCAGATGTGTCTCAGTCCACAGAGGATGACAGTGTTCGACCTCCAGTCATAAATATAGGGTAAGGGTGGGTTTGTGGTGGTGGGTGGGTCAGGATGGGGAGGAGTACAGTGGGACCATGAGGTATGGTTTTCTTTCTTTCAGGTAAAAAAAGACATTGCAGGACAGTTTTCTTCTTTATAGGAACCAAGGAAATTAAGTAACTATTTTGGGACCATGGGGGTGGGCTCCCAGTGTCCCACACTGTTGGAGGGTCTTGTAAATGCCAACATAGGGATTGGGCCTCCAATGTCAGCAAATAAATAAAATAAGGGGTTATGGGGGGTGCATCCAAATCTGTGGGTGGGCATCCCATTGTTCAATTATTCAAAAAAAAAAAGAAGAAATAAATACACTGCCACAATGAATTGGGTCCCCCGGTGTGCAGATACACTTTAGCAAGGCACAACACATTCAGGATGGTGGGGCTATAGTGACAGTAGCCCCATCCCTGACATACTGTATGAGTTATGACACAGCAGGGATTGCTATATGACACAGCTGTCATTTGTTAGTAAATGATAGGTGTGTGGTATAGTGCAATCAGCTATCCAGGTGGCCCTGTGGCATTGAGGATTGAGGTGCTGGATGCCACAGGTTTTGGAATGACCTTGGGTCATTAGGGTGACAGCACAGGGGGAGGGGTGAAGCAGGATCGAGTGCCTACAGCAGCTCTCCTCTCCTGGGGTGGTTGTTACCCCCCCCATAATTATGCTGCCACCAGGTGGCGGTCCAGTGGCAGTGCAAGCTGGAGGGGTGGTAAGTTGGGAGGGCATCTCTGAATATGGTGAACGCGTGCCTCCACACATGCATGTGCATGTCTGGGACTGGGGTGGGTGAAAAAATGGAAAAAAATAGATAAAATACATAATGAAAAAAAAAATTCAGCTATCATTAGAACCTTGATTTTTTAAACTGTGGATGCTCACAAATGAAACTTTTATTAAATAATTAATAAACTACTTAACTATGGGACAAACACAACAAAAGCACATACCTTGGGCCAAACTCTATTAAACCTGAAAGTTTCAGGTTTCAAAGCCTCATATTGTTTTAGTTGTTGGGTGGCAAAAAACAAAAGTCTTAACATTTTAAAAAGATTGATTATTATGTTATTTTGCACCTCTGTAACTTTGCTCCTGCTGAACCGATCCACAAGCTAAAATTGGAGTTTAACATGAAAGTGATTACTCTACCCTAATATACAGTAGTGCTCTGTGGAATTCTCAAATTCAGGTGGAACAAAATTCCATGAAGTTTCAAAATTCCACAAAAATTCTACCAAAATTTGCCAGGAACAGAATGGTATAATTCCACTGCAGTAGATAGTTGCAGAGTGATTTTCCATGGAATACATGCTGTTCCATGGACTATTGTTCCATGGATCTCAATATTTTCCATGGAAATTATTGTGGAATAATTTTCTGTGGAAAAAATGCTGTTCCATGAAATATTATTAATCAGATCATGGTAGGCAGAATTCTGCAGGAGAACCAGTGAAATTCCAGTGGAAATTCCACTGGCAGAATTGTTATTCCATGCTAATTTGGTGGCAGAAATCCTCATTTCTCACAGCACTAATATACAGATGCGACCATGCCTCTATAATTGAGGACCTGCAGTCTCTTCTCAAATATCTTTTGCATCATTTTTCTGAATCATTTTGGTTGCCTTCTCTCTATCATCCCCACCCACTTACAGTATTCTGTAGGAATATGTATGTACTGTATTCCTAATAATTTGGATCTACAAGAAAGGGTTAATATTGTTGTACTGGCTGTGTAGTCTTATACCTGCAGCTGAAAAATATTTAATGAGAACTGTTTTGTATACAGAAGTTTGTGTGTGATGTAAACAAGCATGGTTGCTATGAAAATGCTATTTTGTTTCTATCTTCCATTTTGAACAGCCTGCCTTACATGGTTGCAGATAGGGCAAACTTGTTTTTCTTTGTGGCTGGAAATGTCTAGGATGTTAGCTAGACCTATTGTATGTGTCTAGTTTCTGTTATATGCTAATGTCATAAAACTCTGTGGTCACCTTGTGGGTGATGCACTCCCAAAATGTTCCTCTTTTGGGTTTTGTTAGCATCCTATTCCAATCACTATATTATTTTTTGAATTTTCCATAATGCTTAGACATTGCATCTTTATGTTACTTGTTAGCTGGAATATTAATGTAAATGCCTTCCAAGAAGTGGATTGTACAGTATATCTGACTTTTCATAAAAAAGGAAAACAACATGCTAAAGGGTTAGGTACTGTGCCAAATACTGGGTAGAAGTCAGGAAACTGATAAGGAACTCCTAATAACTCCTAATAAGATAATCGGTTATTGGAAGTGAATATTACAGAGACCATCTTGCTAGGATACTCAGATATAAATTGCGCCCGAACATTTCTGGGTCCAAGGAGCAATGAACCCCTAACGTAGAGTGTTGAATCCTCATGCCTGGTCTGTTTTGCTCCCCCAGAGGAAAGTAATTGATCATTGCTTTGCTCTGTATTCTAGACTGCCAATAATGATTTAGTATATATGTTCACATACTGTAATAAACCTGACTTTGTAGTGTACATTTCAGAGTTCAGTGTGATTTACTGGTTTGAGACACCAGAACTTTCCTTAGGTATGTGTTCCAGAACCCAGCACAATACTCAAGGTGTGGGCACACCAGTGATGTGTACAATGGATGGATCACTTTCAGGCTTCTGTTGCTGACTCCCATCCCTACTCATTCTGGCATCCTGCTTGCCTTCCTTACTCCCCTGCTACACCATGTCATGGAGTTCAAACTTTTCAATATTACCCAAAGGCCTTTTCTTCTCCTGTACATTTCACCACACTTCCTCTCATCTGACATTGTGATTTTGGTTTCTTGTTCCTGATGTGCATCACTTTACATTGTTTTCACACGAAATGTCAGCTGTCGGATCTTACACATTTTCTAGCCTAACCAGGTTCTCCCATAGTGTCCTAATTCCATCCCCACTAACCATCCTTGCACAGATCTTGGTTTCATCCATAAATAGCAGATCTTGACATGCATACCTAACCTATGTTGCAGATGTAAATGTTAAACAGGATGAGACCAGGACTGAGCCTTGTGGTACCAACTTCTTGCCTGTATTACATCCAAGAGTTCCTCATTTACCAGTACCCTCTTTGCCCTTCCCCTCTGCCATCTTTCTACATATGTTGATATGATGTTTTATTACCTATTCCACTACCAGGTTCCTCAGCTTCTTCACCAGTCTCCTGTGTGGGACTGAATCAAAGGCCTTACTGAAGTTCAGGTACAATATACTAACATACTAATACACTATTTGCCAGCAGATTAGGCCTTACGGTCTATTGAGTCTGCTCAAACCTCAGATCCCTAGTTGGGTGCCGAGGCCCTCCCCTCCTTGTGTTCCAGAAACCCCTATCATCCATCCCAACCCCTCTGGGACAGGCCATCATCTGATACATCCACTTTCTGTGTCTGTCCCACCCTCTCTTGAAGCCCTCCACTGTGGATCTCTGAACCAGCTCGCCAGGCAGTGCATTCCAAGGGTCCACCACCCTCTCAGTGAAAAACCTCCTCCTCTTTCCCCCCTCCTTCCACCTTCCAACTTCAAACCATGCCCTCTGGTGATACCCCCTGCTTTAGTCTAAAGATCCCCTCCATGTTTACCCTATTTATTCCCTTGAGGTACTTGAAGACTTCAATCATGTCCCCCTGTCTCTCCTCTCCTCCAATGAAAACAGGCAGAGCTCCTCAAGTCTGTCCTCATACGTCAAATCTCCTAGCCCTTGTATCATCTTAGTTGCCCTCCTCTGTACCCTCTCCAGGAGCTGTATGTCCCTCTTCAAATGTGGTCTCCAGTACTGTACACAGTACTCAAGGTGTGGTCTAACCAGTCCATTGTACAGTGGCAGAATCAATTCCTTGCTCCTAGAGGTGATCCCCCTTATGATGCATCCCAACATCCTGTTTGCCTTGCTAGCCACTCTCCTGCACTGCTCAGAGTTATTCATACATGCATCCACCATGACCCCTAGGTCTTTTTCCTCTATTGAGGCCTCCAGTGCCTCCCCTCCCAGGGTGTACCTGTGTTTAGGGTTTCCCCTCCCAAGATGTAACGCCTTGCACTTAGTGATATTGAAATTTAATTTCCATGTGCGAGCCCAGCTTTCCAGGGTGTCCAGGTCCCCTTGCAGGGCCAACCTCCCCTCTTCTTCCTCAACTACTGCTCCCATCTTGGAGCCATCAGTGAAGAGACTCATTTCACACCCTATACCCTCCCTGATGTCTGATATGTATGCATTAAACAGGATCGGACCCAGGACAGAGCCCTGTGGTACCCCACTACCAACCTCTCTAGGGTTTGAGAGCTCCCCACCGACCACTACTTTCTGAGTGCGTCCAGCTAGCCAGTTTTCAATCCATCTGACCATCAAAGGGCCTACTCCCAACCCCATTAGTTTCTCCACCAGACCATTGTGGGGGACAGAGTCAAACTCCTTGCTGAAGTCCAAGAATAATACATCCACAGGCTTTGCCCTGTACAATTCTGATGTTACCCATTCATAGAACTGCACAAGATTGGTTTGACATGATCTACCTGGCACAAGCCCATGTTGCCGACTATCCAGACCTCCCACCTCCTCCAAGTACACCCCCAATCGTTCCTTTAGTATACTCTCCATCAATTTTCCCACCACCAAGGTGAAACTGATGGGTCTATAGTTATCTGGTACTTCCCTCGACCCCCCCTTTATAGATTGGCACCACATGTGCCTCTTGCCAATCCATAGGTACCCTCCCTGTCTCAAGTGACCTGTTGAAGAGCTCCACAAGGGGTGCAGCCAGTATGTCCGCCAATTCCCATAGTACTCTCAGATGAATGCCATCCAGCCCAGGAGATTTGTCTTTCTTTTGGGCCTTGAGGGCTAACCACACCCTTTTGGTGGAGATAGCATCATCCGTCACCTCCACCTTACTGGCCTTTTTATCCTTATCCAGGTGTGATACCCCTAAGGTACCTCTCCCTCCCTCTTGCTCCATTTCTGTTGCTCCCCTGATCCCACTCACTGCTGCTTCTATCCCCATCGTGCCTTGCTTTGTAGATATCCCATCCCCCACCCTAGTGAACACAGAGGCAAAGTACTCGTTAAATACCTCTGCCTGGTCCCTCCACCCACCCTCCTTGTGATCTCAATCTGCTGAGATGGCTCTTAGTTTTTCTCTGCGCCCCAATGTACCAGAAGAACCCCTTTTCCCCTCCATGTATCCCCTGTGCCAGCTGCTGCTCTTTACTGGACTTTGCCCTCCTCACCATCTGGATGACTTTTCTAGATGCAGGATGGTATCCCTGTCCCCTCTTGTTGTTTTATATTTTTTGTAGGCCACCTTCTTTTCTCTGACCGCTACCTGAACCTCACTGTACCACCAGCATGGTTTATGTGACCTTGCTCCCTTACATTTCACCTTAGCGCAGGTCCTGACTGCATCATGAAGTCCCCGTTTTATGACCTTCCATCTCCTTTCCACATTTGTCATTGATGTAATCCCCTTCAAGTGATCCTTGAGAATATTTCCCATGCCTACAAAGTCTGCCCTCCTGAAGTCCACTGCCAGTGTCCTAGATCTCCCCCCCATGCTTATTTGAAACCAGACAGTATTGTGGTCGCTCCCAGTCAGCGGATCCTCTACAACCAGGTCCCTTACCAGATCCCCATCTGCCAGAACCATGTCCAGGACATGCCCCTCCCTTTTGGGCTCTATCACATGCTGTGTTAAGAACACATCCTGGAAGCCATCCAGCAGTCTCTGCTCCTTGGCCACCTTAGAGGACATGGTCCCCCAGTTTGTACCTGGCATATTAAGGTCCCCCATCAACACCACTCCTTCCCATTTTGGTCCACACTGGGCAATGATGTTGTCCAGCAAACCATCCTCCAGAACATCACGCATCCCGGGGGGCCTATATACTACACCCAGCTTGACCTTATCTCCTGCTGAGGATAGTAAGGTGACCCATAAGGCCTCCGCGTTTCCCTCTGCCCTCTTCTACCCTAGCAATTTCTATGTCATCTCTGATACATAGCCACTCCACCCTCTGCCCTCCTTTCTATCCTTCCTAAGCATAGTGTACCCCTGCACTTTAGGTCCCAGTCATGGTTTTTGTTGGCTCATACGTTCGTGACCGCCCGCCACATCCACCCCCCAAACAGCATGGCTTGGAACTCGGCAACTTGTTTCCCAAGCTCCTGGCATTTATTAACACCAACCCCCACCCCTTATCCCTGATCCCCTTTGTCGAACCCCACCCAGGTTCCTTATACTTCCATCCTCCCTCTGCTCCTCCTGAAACCTCCACCTCCAGTCTGTTTCCCCCTCCCCCCTTGGGTTTGAAGGCTACTCCTCTCATCTGGAGGAGAGGGCTTCTGGTCAGCCCTTCCCTTATCCCTTCCCCCCTCACAAGTTTAAACCCATATGTTGACTGCATTTTCTTTGTTGGCCTCCCTAGTCATCCATTTGAAGAATTCTATTAGGTTTGTCTGTTATGACCTCCCCCTAGAGGGTTTATGCTTTCTGTCATCCTGTAACCAATTTGCCTTGAGAATGCCTACCAGTCTGTATCTCAGTATGGCATCTAGTACTTTTCCCACTTTAGACATCAGGCTGACTGATCAATAGTTCCATGGCTCATCATTCCTTCCAATTTTGTGCAGAGGAACCACATCAGCAGTTCTCCCATCCTTGAGGACCACTCCAGTGTCCAGCCAGCCATAGCAAATATTTGCCAGTGGTATAGCTAACACCTCTGAAGTTTTGATTTTATTTCAAGGATGCATCACATCTGTCCCAGTTTATTTATCTAATCTCAACCCCCTCATCTCCTCCATCACTCTTTATTCCGTGATACAGTGGTGGCTAAGTAAGATAAAGATAAAGAGAGATTTATTGATCGGTCAAATGACTTTAAAAATGATAAAGTACATAAACACAAATACATTGCACTGATAAACACTCTTATAAATAAGCATTCTTATAAATACATACATTATAATAATACATTTTACAAATATTTCACACATTTTAAAAACATAAGAATCCTGATTTTTCATTCTGCCTAAACTGTATATTGTCCATTGCACCGTACAAGATAGAATTTAGTAGTATTATTTTATGTTCTGATTTTATTTTAGAAATTGCCAAGAGGTAGCCTATGGTTTTGTTAACTATTAATTGTTGTAAATAAAATATTTACTAATAATTAGTTGTCATCCGAGTCAATTTCTTCCAAAATTAGAATGAGCCATTGCTTTCTTGGAATATCATACCAGGGACACTTCATAATCCCATGAAATAAATCCTCTTTAACTTCATTTGTACATGAGCAACAGACTGCAGACTCACTTGCTGTTTTTTTTTTATATTGGGCTAATAATACATTACTGGAGAACATCTCAAGTCTATATCTATTGTATAATTACCTGTTTTACATTCTGTAATATATTGAAATATTCTCTATAACAAAATATGGGGTCATTATCCCATAGCCAATAATATATTCTGTTTTTTGTCACAATCTCCAGGTCTAAAGTTTTATAGGGATTAACAATCTTGTTAGTTACATATGGTTTATACTTAATACTTATTGTTATATTATTATCAAGATATTTCTACAAGTATTTAAGATCTGTTTCTTCTAAAATTTTGTTTACTTTTGTTAACCATTTGGACCTATGACATCCTATATTTTCCCAGTGACATTTTTCCTGTAATGAGAGTGCAGATAATATTGTATTGTCCATAAATAATAGCTTTATCTAATAATTGATTTTCCTAGAATATGCATAAGCTTTTGGGCAACTTAGACCAATTTCAGTATGTATAAGAGCAGCAGGGGTTGAGTTATTAAGTCCCGAGGAATTTCTAAGCAATTTATTCATAGGAGTTTCCAAAACCTGACAATTCTCAAAATCCCACACTTCTGATTGATATAACATCTGGGTATAATATTTAGCTTTAATTGTCTCTACAACTGGGTTTATAGAATTCACTCCAAATTTGTAATTAAATACCTTCAATGAATTAGCTGTTAGTTTAAGTTTAGGCAATATCATTTTAACATGCTTGGACCATCATCCATCATTTGATAGATGAAGTCCCAAGTAGGTATATGATTTAGTAACTTTAAGGTTTTTTTCTCCCACCTTCCATATTTGCTTCACTTTATTAGAACCAAAAACCATAATCTGGCTTTTTGGCTCATTTATTGAAAGTTTATATTTTTTTACATACTTATTCAAAATGTCCAACTTTGCTTGAAATCCCTTTTGTGGCAAGGAAAATAGGACAAGATTGTCAGCAATTGCTAAGTGGTGGCTAAGTGGAAATGTCCCTCTTTCTCCTTCCACCTATCCCCAATCTGGTAGTGCCCCTTCTTTTACTTTGATAAATCCAGAACCAAAATATTGGTTCAGTATCTCAGCCTTACCTTTGTTTCCCTCCTCTGATCCTTCCCCCCTTTTCCTCTATACTATTGCCTTCCTGCCTTTGTGTTTCTTCTGGCTGTATTGGAAGAACCATATGGTTAAAGTACCAGGACACTACCCATCCCCCCATTTTGCTGCATCAAAGCCGATGGAGGTGGTTACTTTGCTGAAGTGGTCAGGCTTAATCATGGTTCATCTGGGTGATGAGAACCAAGAGCCCCTCCGAAAAGTATGAAAAGTAAGAACATTGGAGTTAATTTGAAAAATGTGCAGGCTTTAATGCAGCAAAATGGGATGGGGAAGAGTAGTGCCCTGGTACCTTAACCATATGTTTCTGTTTGGTCACACACCAGGACCCACCCCACTAATTTTACTAAATTGTATTGTAAATACAGGGGTGGAGCTTGCAAACTTTTTGTACTGAGATGTATTGGAAGAACACCATATCCCCCAGCTTTGCCCCCTTCACTATTCTCAGTTCTGCTTTAGCCTTCTCATTTCAGACATTTGTAATAGTTTCTCTGTCTGCTGTCAGGTATGCCACCCTGTCATCTTTCCTTTGGCTACCTTTAATTTTTTAATTGCTAGTATAGTTTCTCGTATTGCTTCTTTTCCTTCAGGTGTGGACCACAGTGGCCCCTTTACCTCTTCCCCTTGTTTGGCCTCCTAATACTCTCTACAGACTCTGTGACACCTAATTTAAATGCCTCCCAGTTTCCCTCTATGCCTTCAGTCCCTGTTATTCCCTGCTATTCCCTTTAAATTGTTCCCAGAAGTTCCCTCATACAACTGACATCTACCATCCTGAAATCCCACACCTTTGTTTGGCTGTTACCCTTGCAGGCTTCCATTTGGACCTCCATTCATATCATTATGTAGTTACTTTAACCTAGCAGTCTGAGGTCCAGGTACAATATGAATAGAATATATTCCATCTGGTACCATTGCTTTCTCCTCTTTCATATTAACGAGTCCCTTTAGGAATCTCTCCTCTGAAAAAGAACTGGAGTTGAACTCCCTTCAGAGCTCTTGTTACTTTTTTGTGATCCCTTCCTGTCTCCTTTCAATGTGAAAACTGATAAAATGCATTTGTTTGGGATGTCTACCTTTTCCTGGTCCCCCTCTGCACTATCCCCATCCCTTTTTAACCTTACAATCCCTCCTGTGGCCTTCCTCTTTTAACTTACTGTACATACCTAAAAATGTATTGTCTCCTTTTGTTACCTCTTGGCTTTTTATCTTTTTAGTTTGCACTTTCCCTGCATTTCTCTGTGTGTCCTGATACATCTCCCTATTCTCCTGCCTCTGCATCTCCATATATCTTCCAAATGCTATCCTGTTAGCCTTTATCTTTTCAGTCACCCCTTTCGAGAACCATAGTGGTCTCATTTTCCTCATACTTTTGCTCACTTGTTTGACACAGAGGTCTATTGCCATCATTATGCTCCCATTTAGCTTTGCCCACTGTTCCTCCACCCTACCTAGATCATCCCACCCTGCCATGCCTTCCCTGAAGCATTCACCCATCTTTATAAAATCTGCCCTTCTGAAGTTCAGGACCCTCGCCTCTGTGTGGTTCAGTTCCACAGCCATCCTTATACTGAAGCCCATAGTATGGTGATCACTGATCCCCAGGTGGTCTCCCATCTTGACAAGTGCAACACTGCCCCTATTAGGGAGCACCAAGTCCAGTATTTCCCAATCTCTATGGTGTTTGCTGACTAGTTGCCTGAGGAAATGTCCCCTGCAGGAAGTCCAGAATGTCACTTCTTCTAGATAAAGCCACAGCTGTGTGGGTCCAACCTACACCTGACAGATTTAAATCCCCATTAGCAGCACCTTCCACTTTTCTGCAATCTTGCCATTGACTTCAACCAGTACATTATCTGTCCCTGTGCTGGAGGTCTATAGATCACACCAGTGTTAACAGTGGCTCCATTCCCCTTCTGCAGGGTAACCCATAATACCTCTGCCCCCCCTTTTCCCAATATCTCTGTTGCTATTATACTTTCCTTCACATAAAGCACCACACCCCCTACTTTTCTTCCCACCATGTCCTTCCTGAACAGAGTATCACCTGTTTGGCCATGTCGCAGTCATGGGTTTCAGTGCACCATGGCTCAGTAATGGCCATAATCTCCAGATTGATCACTACCATGAAGGCCTCTATGTCCAAAATCGTATTTCTTGGACTTCTAGCATTCACATGCAGCATTTCAGATTTTGTTATCACTCTGATTACTTCCTCTCATTCTTTCTTTCCCCCCTCTCTTTCCTCACCCTGTTTTTACTGCTTCCATTTTAATTCTCATTCATTTCTACCATCTTACTTCCTTTATTAATTTGCAACCTGAGGTACTTCTTTCCCCCTCAGGTTCTCCCTATGTCCTACTTTAGCCTGTGGGGTAGGCAGTTACTGCCTTCCTGATATCTTCTTTCACCCCAATTGGCTAGTTTAAATGTTCATCAAAGTAACCTTTAAACTGTCCATTGAGGCCCACCTAGTGGCATGGAGGGCTGAGGCAGTGATGCTTTACCTTCTGCCATGCCAGTGACCCATGTTTGCAGTGCAAGACGGTCATTGGTGGTCAGCCAGAGTGGAAGAGGATCAAGCATCTGGAGGACAGCACTTCTCTCCCAGGGAGGGTGGAGAACAGAGACTGGCATTTGCCTGACACCTAGCGGAGGCTAGGTGTTAGCACACCAGGTCATGTACAGTGGGGCTCAGAGGTGGAGCAGCCAATGGGTGTGCTGTGTGGGGATGCACATGGCCATTGTCAGCACTGCATACTCCTCTCTGCAGGGAAAAAAATGGAAATTGCAGGCCAGTTGAGAGGCATGATGGCCATCTGCCACAGGCTCCGCCTCTGAGGAAGCATCACCCAAACACTGGATCTGGTCCTGGTGGGTCGAGATGAGGGCCCCCCACCACTCTGCCATGGATAGTAAGCCACAGGGGTATGAAGGTGAGTGACTGAAGGTCAGGGGACATGGTTGGTTGGGTGGATGGCTGGAAGGAAAGGACTAACCAAGGCCAAAGGAGGAGGACAAAAAAGCAAAAACAAACTAAAATAAACTGTCCACTGAGGACTGCGGTTCTCCTGCAGATTGGATGCAGGCTATTACCCCTGTAAAGGCCCTAATCTCTCCAGGTTGAACCCCAGTCCCCAATGTAGCTGAAACCTTCCACCCCATACCATTTCATCAACCATGATTTGAAGCTCCTGATGTGGCAATACATCTCCTCCTTCTGAAATAGAAAGGGAGCACTTCTGCAAAAGCCACTGAACATGCTACCTGTCTAAGATCTCTCTCCAGTTCCATGAACTCCTCCTGTGCTATCCCAGCCCCATCCCTAGTCAAATCATTAGTCCCCAGGTAGATAATAACTCCTAGCTCTGCCTCCCTTCTTACTGCCCTAGTGATCTTCTGGATCAGCTTCTTATCCCTCCAGACCATGGCACCGAATAGGAACCTAGCCTCCCTCTACCCTCTATTTTCTAAGCCCAGATCTATTCCCCTCACATTAAGTTCCCCAAACAGAAGTTGCTTTCTCCTCCTATGGGGTCCTCAACCACCCTTCATGGGGTTTCTGATATGGAGGACCCCCACATAGTCCCCAGTCCCTACCACTGGTGCCTCCTCCCAGCAGTCTCACCAAGCCAGAATGGTGCAAGAATTACATAATAGTACTAGCTGAGGAATTTGCCACTGAACCACCATCATCACCCTATCAGAGCCCACCATAGTCCAGTCACTCCTCCTCCTAGGCACTCACTGAGGTAATAGTGTCAGGCTTCATTGCCTCTGGGTGAGGGAGGAGGTTGCCAACATCCTAGCCAGCTTGGCCTGGAGTCTAGCAAACTCCTCCCTCAACCCAGACAGCTGCATATGGCTGGGGCAGTACTACAGTCTCCAACTGGTCTCTCTCTGAAAACTGCTGCAAACACTGCATTGCAGCACTCCCAGCATTCTCTGGTTCAGGACCCCTTGTAGGGTCCTGTACCAGTTGCAAAAAGAAAGCCTTCTGGTATACATCCACCAGGATCTGGTTCCTCGTACTTGCCTTGATTGGGACCCTCGGCCTTAGCCATCTGTTTAATTTTAAGCTGGACATGCTGCCTACCTGGGCCAACATAAGGCCCTTTCTTGCTATGGCATATGTAAGCCTGGAAAAGCTGACATATTTCCACAGTAACATCCCATGGGTCAGTAATAAAAAAATCATAGAAGGAATTTTGAAAGTCTTACAAATTTTGGTTGAATGACAGTCGTGTACCTAACAGCACTCAGTGTGGCCCACTTTCTAAAAAGAAAAAACACAAACAGGAGGAGTCTGCTTCAATAACCAGAGAATTTTGCCACCAAATATGGAGAATGAAATTCACTCACCACATTATTAAATGACAACAAATTTTATTTTTTTCTTAATTTATATTTATTTATAAAAAAATTTGGAGAATATCATTTAGTACAAGTGCTCTTTCACAATGGCTCCACATCAATAACAGAGATTACAAGGCAGCATAACAAATACATTAAATGGGTTCCAGTGGAATGAAGTCAACAAGTACAAGAATAGCTGAACAAGTAAAAATAATTAGGACAGATCAGTTGCATGTTACTTTTCAATCAGGCAGGTAGATAGACTCAGTGGCCCAGATATTCTAACTGTGCCAGGCTGTGGCGCAAGCCTGGGCGCAGTGCAACTTGGCTACACAGGGGTGTGGACTGGGCACTAATAAATGGAGCTGCACCATGGCACAGCATCATTGAATATCGCACCCTGGCCACCCACAGTGTGCATGATGCAGTGGCACTGCACCAGCACAAGTGGCCAGAGTGGCGCAGGGGGATGCGTTAGCTCAAGTTCCATTGCGCTATGTGCAGCAACCATGATATTCAAAAGTGCACATGCAAATGGGGCCATAATGTATGCAAGGTGCACATGGGGCCATTTGCATGTCATTATGGCCCCATTTGCATGCAATTGCACCGATCCCTGACGACTTGTGCCTGGCGCACTGCCTGACAGCAGCCTTCAGGGACCGACGCCCCCTGCAGTGCAGCAATGTGCCTCACAGCCTGATCACGTGCCTGCAGTACAAAATAGAATAATCAAATTCCTGATGGTTCAGGTGGATCATTGCCTGAAGCTGACAGGGGTTGTTATATTGTGTTAATATTTTTCAGGTCCAGTGGACTAAAACCTTCGATCGGGCTGAGTTAATATTGGGGTCAATGATTATTATTCTTTGGTGGTCTAGACCCCTCCCCACCCACCACATACTGATCCCCACCACCCACTCCCCACAAGCAGCGGGCGGTAACTCACCTGCCTGCCACCCCGCCACCGCCGACTGACACTATTGATGGGCTGCATGCCCATTGGTCCACAGTGTGAGGCAATGGGCATGAAGTCTATATCAGATTATACTATTCCAGATATGTGAATGGATCCATTCACATATCTGGAATGTGTAGTACGGGGAGTGGGTGCACTCCCATTGGCTCACGCTGTGGACCAATGGGCGTGCAGCACTACCGACAGTCGTCAGTCAGCGGGTGGCAGGGCAGCAGGCGGTGGTGCTGCTACCTGCCGCTGACAGGGGAGCAGGTCGGTGGGGAACAGTGGTGGTGGGAGGGGGTCCACTGACCACCAGGGATAATAGTGTTATGTTATTATTAACTCAGCCCGCGATCAGGGGGACAGGTCCACTGGACCACCAGGGAGAATAATGTTCTTTTATTATTAACTCAGCCCATGGTCAGACAGGCAGCGGTTCACTGGACCACCAGGGAGAATAGTGTTCTTTTATTTTATATTCAGCCTGCGATCGGGTGGGCAGACAGGTCCACTGGACTACCAGGAATGTTAGGATCTTTCATTTCTTTACTTAGCCCACGATCGGGCAGGCAGACAGGTACACTGGACCACCAGGGATATTGGATTTATATGTTATTTACTTAGCCTGTGATCAGGTGGGCAGACAGGTCCACTGGACCACCAGGGATGATAGGAACGTTCATTTCTTCACTTAGCCCGCGATCGGGCAGGCAGACAGGTACACTGGACCACCAGGGATATTTGATTTATATGTTATTTACTTAGCCCGCGATCGGGTGGGCAGCGGTCCACTGGACCACCAGGGAATTTTGATTTCTATTTTTTACTGATGACCGCAATCTGGCATGGGGGGGTGCCACCACAGAGGTGCAGCCGGAGCTCGGGTGGCCACCCATAGGTGGCAGCTGCCGTGTTGAGCCCTGCAATGTGACAACTCACCTGTGGGTGGCCATCCGTTGTTCCTTTTTTGGGGGGATCAACTTTGTGCTGGTGCAGGTAGAGGCTGCGCTTGCATGGACCGCACATCCTGGGCTGAATATCAGGCTGTGCAGAGTATGCATGGGCACACACCCCCACCTGCGTCTGCATACATTACTGATGAGCTCCGGGGCATCGGGATTTGTGCCGCGCACTTTCCCCTTTTGAATATCATGCTGGGGCGCATCAGTGGGTTGTGCATGGTGCAACACTGTTGCACCATGTGCAACCCTTTTGAATATCTGGGCCAGTGTATAACAAGCATAGTAATGATATGTGCCCTCAGAATCAGAGTCTGACACAGTTCAAGGTGCATACCGGGAGGGACTATTAGTTTGGATGATTAGCAGTTACAGTTGTACTGATCTGCTAGGGTTGACTGTAGTGCTCTCTTAAACTCATCAAACTTAAGTACATTGATCAAGGTACCAGGCAGCTCATTTAAACAGCTAGCAGCCATAACTGCAAATGAACGCTTGCCCAACTGAGTATGGTGGAAAGGTAGTTCAAGGGCATTTTGAGCCATGCTCCTGGTGTTGTAGACATTGGCAACAATGTGGAAGCAACTGGGGTTTAGACATAATGCCCTTTTTGGCTAGCAAGCATGTCTGGAACTTAATTCTGCTGGATAGGGCTAACCAGTTTGGGTGTATTGGGTGCAGCTATGGGTGCGCTTGTCAGCCCCAAGCATAAAATAACAAACCTTATTACAAATCAGATTTAGTATGCTAATAATTGAGTCATAGGCAGTTGCATAGACCAGAAGGCCATAGTCAACTCGAGATAGTAGTGAGCTTGCCACTATGAGGCATCTAGCAGTAGTAATGAGGCTGACCTGGTTATGGTACAAGACTCCAAATATTCTATCTAAACTAAATCTTCCATCAAATCTACAATCTAAACTAAGTTTTATTAAGTAAGGTTCTTTCTTGCCAGTTTCCACATTATTTTAGTTAATTTCTCTTTTTTGCTTCTATGTTACTCCCACTTCCTGATCTCCTGTGATCTAATGGCTGATCTTCCACTTACCCACTGTCACTTCAATTTATCCCCAGGATTCCTGCTGCTGCATTGTTTTTCTTCTGTCTCTGGCTGGTGGCCTCTACCTGAGGCTAACACAGCCAGAATATAGTTGCTGAGGAGAGGGAAAAAGTTCATTGCAACACCATGATCTGCCTAGTGAACCCTGGCAATTGGCCACATTTTGGAATTATTTTCCTATCCCCTCCTCTGTAACTGGGAAAAACAGGGGTTCATTACTCATTATTTTTCAACGGTAATCTTGTTGTTGCTTTTTTTAAGGTGTTTGGCTACATGTTATTGTTGTTTATTCTGGTTTACCTGTTACAATTGTTAAATATTGTTTTCTGTTTGCACTTGTACTAAGATGTACTGTAGTGCTGAGGACTAGGATTTTATGTTCAGTTTTGGCATTTTTGCATAGAAGGATGTGAACTTGCCTGTATGTCATTTATTCAGTTATTATGGTGGTGACTGGACATTTACTCAGCTTGGGTATATGGAGGGAAAGAGGAAATTGTTTAACCAGGAAAGGCTCACTAAACTGAAGCTTGTTTCCAGGTGTGACCTGGGAGCACAAGGAAGTTAAGTGACTTGCTCAGGGTCACACAGTATACAAGTAGGGGCAGTGGGATTCAATCCCAGGTTTCCAGGTTTGCAGCTCAGAGCCGTAAAGCTCTGCACTATACTGCCCCCTATGGCTCTAGTGGACCTTAAATGTGTCACTTAGAATATTAAAGAGGGCTACTCGAAAGCAAAATAGTTATACATTCTTAAGCATCTTCACATCTTTAATGTACATTTGGCCTGCTCCAGAAGAGACACATACTCTGTCTGCAGATGTAAACCTGTTTCATTGGATGTGGGTTGGGACTGCACATGGAGCAGGCAATAGAACTCATAGAACTGGAGTGGTTCCACATCAATTGAGCTAGTCAAAATGGATGAACATCATAAGGGCGAATCAGTTTCGGGAGACCATAATTTCAGTGCTTCCACACTACAGTGACACATATGAGAACTACAACTGGATGTTAACTCTGGAGCTGAAAAGTATATGCAAGGCCCCTAAGAAATGCATATCAGCCCCTAACATTGTACTCTGACACAAACTACACCAGACACTCGGTAAGATCCTGATTGTGCCAATGGATGCTAGGGGTCTCCTACACAGACAGAAAATGCTCCAGCTGCACCATACACACCCTTTTAACAGCTATGCAAAAGGGTGAATCCCATCTCATTCATTTATACCTTTTCATGCAGAGGAGGGGCTGTGCCCCCTGTCCCTCCCCCCATTTCTAGGATTCTCACCCCACACTGCAATTGGATGGTGGGGTATCGCTGTAACACTGAATTTGCTCCAGTTGCCCATGCACTTTTTAGTGGCGGTAGCTGTTATTGCTGTCGCCCTTACGGGGTCACCCAAATGCTGTCGCCAAAATATATTTGCCTTTTTAATGTGATACCAGCAGGAGTTGTTATCTTAGTAGAGAGAGAACTTCCCTTTCAAGTACTTCATGAATATGCAGACACTGAAGGCTGACTTATTGTAATTTGGGCTATGCTGGGACTGCAGGAAATGTTGCTTGGATGTATATATGGTCCTAACACTGATTCCCCACACTTTTTCACCTGCCTTCTTAATATACTTTCTGCTCATAACCGGTTACCTAAAATATTTTGGTGGACTGGAATCTTACACTGGACGATATGCAGGATAGGTCTTGTAGGACTTGTAAAGGCATCTCTCCTGCACAAAGGGCCTTTCTGGACTTATTGGATCATTGTGGCCGAGTTGATATTTGGAGGATTCTGCATCCTAAAGAAAGGGATTATATGTTCTATTCTGCAACCCATGGAACACATTCTAAACTGGACTATGCACTGATAAGCTCTTCTCTTATTCTGACAGTCTTGTCCTGCAAAATCCAGAGCCAGGTTATATCAGACCATGCTCCAGTTTCTCTTGCCCTCCATCTACTTTCTGCCACTAAGGTAGACAGATGGTGGAAATTAAACAGCTATCTCCTAAAAGAGGAATGGTGCCCTTCCAAATTACAACAAATGACAATTGATTTCTTTTAGATTAACAAAATGAGTGCTACGAATGTCAAAAATCTTTGGAATGCATATAAATATACCATTCAACAGAAGTTAATATGGATAGCCACTGCTAGAAAGAGACAGAGGGAGAAATAAGTTCAGGAGCTATTTGCTTCTATCCAGACTCTCGAAAAAAAAAATCAACTTTCCCTGAACAAAACACGATAAAGCTAAGTTAAGAAAAGGTCAAATACTTCAAACTTAATAGACAACAATAATAGTTTGACCTTTTTAAGGCTAAACGTACCCACAAAATGTATGGAGAAGAAGCAGGCAAGATTCTTACCATGCATATTAAGCAACAAGAAAATGCTCACCTTATAAAAGCAATTTGATCTTCTAATGGTGAAAATATATTAACTTCTCCTAGGGACATTGCAGCAGAGTTTAAGGCCTTTTATGACTGTCTCTATGACATGGATGCAGACACACCCCAAAAAAATATTCACTCCTTAATAAAAGATTGCCTTATTCAGACTCAGCTTCCACAGTTAGATCCCCAAATTGTTGAGTTACTCAAAACCCCTATTTCCATCACTGAATTAGAGAATATCATCCTCCCTTACTCCAGATAAAGCTCTGTGACCGGATGGCTTCCTGCCTAATTTTTATATCTCTCACAAGTGAGAACTGGCACCTGAATTGGCTGCTCCAATCAATAAATGTTACCATTCTGGCTGCCTGTCTCTCTCACTACTTGAGGTGTACATTACCCTTATCCCCAAACCTGGGAAGGATCACTCTGATGTGAGTAACTACAGGCCCATTTCCCTTTTAAATGTTAATATTAAAATACTAGGAAAAATTCTAGCCATTAGAATTAGTAGAATCTGACAACCCTAATTGGCCAAGAACAGGTCAGCTTTATATAAGGTCAGCTTGACTGAGACCATATACAAAAAAATACTTCATCTGATCTTGGCATCCAGGGACTCAAAAGATGTAGCAGCATTGGTGTCCCTGGACTCCAAGAAAGCGTTTGACAGAGTAACTTGGACATTTATTTTCCAAACACTAACCAAATTAGGTTTTCACAATGAATTTATTAAATGGATTCACCTACTATACTCTAAACCTACAGCCTGTATTGTCTACAATGGAGTATTATTTGAATCCTTTTCCTTATTAAGGGATATCTGACAAGGTTGGTCACTGTCCCTTTATCTTTTTAATTTGTACATAGAACCCTTGCTAAACATATCCTACAAAAAGATACCAATTAAAGGCATCTCAATAGTTCTCCATGCCTTTAAAATTTCTACATATGTGGTTGATAACTTTCACCATTTGACAAGTCCTGACCATTCCTTAACAATAGCACTTTAAGTACTTACTGAGTTTGACACACTCTAGGATTACAAACTTAATTTATCTAAAATAGTATTCATGCCCCATAACCCCAAAGCTATAAAACAGATTCTTCTTCCTGTTAGAGTGGAGCTCTGGCCCCCAAAATTGTCTCACATTTTTGTGCATTAAGTTGGCTACAGATGTCCTCTCATTAATGACCCAGCACTTCTACTCTTTACTTCAAACTCTGCAAGTGGATCTTCAGTGATGGCAGGCATTACCAATATTGCTCTGGGGCAGAATTTATGTTATACACATGAATGTTCTCCTAAGAATGCTATATCCATTTAGCATGATTAGCATTTGCTTTACCAAACACATGGTTTACTAAACTCCAGAAGATCTTCTCAGATTTTTTAAGGAACAGGAAAAAAAAAACACATATTGCATACTCTAAGTTAATGCTGGTGAAGCATCATGGTGGACTACAATTACGAAAACTCTGCTGGTACTATATTGTAGCCTAGGCCAGTAAATTGTTTGCATGGAGTATTCAAGATATCGGGATCTCCCCCAGCTTGGATCACCCAGCTTAAAAGCCCGTTAAGATAAATTTACAGCTTTGTAAATTGTTAGTTTACGCCCCTCAGAACGACCTTTCCCAACCACTTTGACTTAATCCTAATTTTAAACCCAGACATAAAACTATTCCTATATCTCATCTGTCTCAAGTGAATCTTGACCAATTAGCTTATCTTATCTAGAATGACCATCTTATACCATTTACTAAATTTCTATATGATAATAATCTTACTCAGACTAGTATTGTTTCTTTCCTACAGCTCACCCATATGCCACAATCTACCGTAAACCTCCATCCATGGCTTTTTGCTGATGGCACTGGTTTTCACAACTTGGCTTGCCTAGCCACTGGACAGCATGCTATTTAAGCCTTATACAAAGCCCTGAGTGACCTTATATGGGACAAATTTAAAACTAGAAGTACTTATTAAGTAAATCAGTTCCCTACTCAAGCAAGCTTCTTTGAGTACTCCTCTCTTTCAGAATATGTTAACCGATATGTTAATCAAGCAATAACACACGACAAGGTGTAGGTTACATGCTGATAAGAGCATCCCTAGGTGCGTACTAAGGCATGAGGCGCTTGCACCAAGTGCCTTATGCACCTAGGCATGCTCTTATCAGCATGTAACCCACACCTTGGAGTGTGTTATTGCGCTTATAAAATGGGCTAAATGAAACTGAGGAGCCGTTTTTAAAGTTTAACTTTTTTTATTGATTTGTCATTAAAGTTGATCAATTGAGAGGATTTCACAGATTAGAGAAAAAAATAGTGCCATATTACTTTTTGTTACAATGGTGTTAAACAAATTTGTTTTACGGATTTTTTAAATGTCACACTGTTGAGCATTTTTTATTACACAAGACAGGTGCTTTTAAACTGTCTGTTACTTTAACTGAACATTTTTTTAAATGGAAACGTAAAGACTGGTGCTTTTAAACTGTTTGTTACTTTAACTGAACATTTTTTTAACTGGAAATGTATAGGACGTTTTAGTACATTTTAGTACTATTCGTTTTATTTGGACAGATTAATGAATTTAAAATTTTGCATCACACAGTGCTGTATTGTAAAGGGAGAGTTTTTTGTTATAGCTTTAAACTTCTGGATGATTGGGAGCATTCCCGATTCTGATTGTGTGTTTTCAGTGCAGGAAGTGATGTTATTTCCATTTCCGGCATGGAGGAGCTAAGCATGGAGGAACTGCAGGATGGCTGGATGTTTTCTTAATCTTCGGGTGCACTTCACGGTAGAGTTTCTGTGCTTTGAAGGTGCTGAAAGGTATTTTGTGTGTTCTGCTGTACTTAACGTGGTGCTGGCATATTCTGAAATTTTTTTGGGCAACTTCTACTTCGTGTGGACTAGGCGACAAAGAGTTTTCGACTTTTTTTTTTGTACGCACGTCAATCTGTTACTACTTTAAGAAATAACTCACACGTAATTACCCCTTTGCCCATAGTGAGGATTTTTGGTTTTGAGGTCTTTTCCTCACAGTTTCTGGTGATTTTAATCGCATTGCTGTGTGGTTTGTTGTCAGTGACTATTTCCCGCTTTCTGTTGAATGAGCTGTGGCAGTGAGCTTTTTGTTTACTGTTTAGAAAGGTCAGTGATTCACGTTGTGAGGTGCCTTTGATGTGGATAGTAGTGCTGGTTGGCTAGTATATCATCTGATAAGGACACGGCTCAGATGATGTACTAGCCAATCAGATTACTGGATTTTGGAAGCCCATTTTATAAGCTTGATCAATTACATCTTATGCAGTATAAGATAACTAATAATTTATAGTTTACCCCACAAAAGCTCCTCAAGCTGAACATGTTTACCAGACCCACTTGTACAAATTGTAACACCCATGTTGGATCACTAAAACATATTCCATGGGATTGCCCAAAGTCTCAGTCTTTATGGCAGCAGATTAAAACTCATTTGAATCCTTTACTGGGACTGGACAATGCTTTTACTTTGCAGCTCTGTTTGCTGGGTATAGGTATAGACACTCTGCTAGGTTCTCAAAGTCATCATATGGCCCTCATCATGGATGTGGCTAAATTTGGTTATTTTACATCATTGGAAAGATCAAATGTCACCCTCCTATAGGGAGTGGCACAAGGAAATTATTTCTGTAGTATGCATGGAAAAATTCTTAGCCAGCCTTAGACACTCTCTAAAGAATAACCAAAAGAAGACAAGTTTCATACTGTTCTACTACAATACTTTCTTAATTCAAGTTGCTAGCTCCAAGATTTTTTATAATTTTTTACTAAGCTGTCAGAGTGTACCATACTATAGTGCCTTCATTAAAATTTCTATGCAAACCCCACCATCTTTAGTCTAACATGTTTCCACTTGGAATATTGATTCTGTTGGTTAGTACACAGGTTGAGAATGTGTATAATAATATACTTCCTTATTATATTTTATGTGATGCAGTTTTGAATGTAATGATTTCTCTCCTTCCCAATCCCTTCATACTAGGCAGACTTTGTTATAATTGTTTTTTTTTTCATTTTCATATTTGTTTGTATTGTTGTTTATACATAATTTAATAAAATAAAGTATGTTAAAAATATAGATAAGGCCCCAGGACCAGATGGGTTGCTTCTGAGGACACTTAGGGAATAAGCAGCAGAACTGGCTGAGCCACTGGGGTGTACCAACATGAGGTCAAATCCATCACCACGTCATCCAACACAGCAACAGAATTTGCCTGGATGCAGTGAATCACTGTGCAGGACATAGCAGAAACTAGTGGTGTGGCTCCCGGTGATGTGCCCCCCAAGTCCAACTCTGACTCTGAGTTAGAGATCTAGAGATCAGTGGGTATGGGAGGTTGGGGGGCACAGTCCCTTGATTGAATCACACTGACATCCCCGACAGTAGAATGCCGAAATTCTGCATTGCATCTGTCACTATCAGGGATGTTGGCATGAGTGCTGTCACAGCACAATAGTAAAACCAACTGCTGGCTGGGCTGTTCAACTGCTCATTTAGGTCTGGGGCAGTTCCAAGGGACTGGAGAATGATAGATGTTGCACCATTTCATAAGGGGGGAATAGGGAGCAACCAGGGACCTACAGACCTGCCAGTTTGACCTCCATCATGGAGAAGCTAATAGAATCACTAATCAATGAGGACCTTGTTGACTACTTAGAGAGCAACAGGGTTCAGGATAGTAAACAACATGGTTTCATGGCAGGAAGGTCTTGTCAGACTGACCTGATTTTTTCCTTTGACTGGTGACCAGGGAAGTAGACAAGGGCCATTCTGTGGATCTGCTATACTTTGACTTCAGCAAGGCTTTTAATTTGGTACCACACAAAAGGTTGCTCAAAAAGATGGAAGACCTGGGTATAGCTAAAACCATAGTGAGCTGGGTAGGTAGCTGGTCATAAGTGAGGCAGCAGAGGGTGGCAGTCAATGAGGTTAAATCTGATGAAAGGGAGGTTACTGGCAGGGTTCTACAAGGATCTGTCTTGGATCCAGTTCTCTTCATCATGTTCATTAGTGACATAGGTAAGGGAATCCAGGGCAGGCTATGTCTCTTTGCAGATGATACAGACCTATGTGGAAGGGTGGCCGGTAATGAGGGAATAAAGGATATGCAGAGGGACCTACAAAAACTAGAGGGGTGGTCAAATGTCTGGTGGTTAAAATTCAATACCAAAAAGTGCCAGGTAGTGCATTCAGGGAAAAGGAACCCCAAGACAGACTATTGGATGGGTAGGGTGAGACTTAACACTACAGAAGAGGAATGAGATCTAGGAGTTATCATCAGTATCGCCCTTGAAGAAATGAGCAGTACAACAAGGCCTATAGCAAAGCTAACAGGATACTGGGATGTAGAGGGAGGGTGTTGCTAGCAGAAGAAATGAAGTAATACTTCTCATATACCGATTCCTGTTGAGGCCTCTCCTGGAGTACTGCATCCTGAGCCTTCACCACAGAAAGGACAGGGATAGGCTGGAAACAGAGCAGTGCAGTGCAGAGTAGCAAAAATGATTCAGGGCCAGCAGGGCAGATCCTACAATGAGTGCCTTAAGGCACTAAATATGTACTCACTGGAAACCAGAATGGAGAAAGGAGATACTGTATGATAGAGACATCCAAGTTCCTTAAAATAATTACCAAGGTAGGGAGTCATGTGCTGCTTCTGCCAGAGTAGCAGCTCTGCTCCAGCTCTCCCACCTCTTCCACTACTTTTAACTTATTCTGCACCCCTAAAATAGTTTTTTTCCCTCTATTCTTAAGGATATTCTTTTATTGAGCCCTGACGTCTGTGCAAGTGATTCCAGGATAAACATCCACAAAAATGAAGTGCAGATGAAGCAAGCTCATCTGTATCACACCCCTCCACAGACACTGGATGAGCAGCCAAAAAAGCCAAAGGCCCAAAGTGCAGGTACCAGCCATTCTGCTACTACTACTGCAGCACCTCCCCCCTCTCCGAAGATCATTTTCTTACTGAATTTTTACCATTCAAGGAATCCTTGAAAGAGCTCACTGAGGAATTAAAATCTTTGTGGAGTTATGTAAATGACCTTGGCAGACAAGTCAGGGATGTGGAAACTTGAACTTTATCTATTGAAAGATGGAGAGACCAGTCAGTTGTGGAGTCTGCTAAATTGTGGCAAAGAATCGCCAAAATGAAGGTAAAAATGGAAGACCTTGAAGGTAGAAGCCACAGGAACAATCTCATTATTTTTCGTCTTCCCGAGGGGTTAGAGGGGAACTCCCCCATACTCCTTTCCCAGAAGCTTCTGGAAAGGCTGGCTGGTACTTCCCCAAACAACTCCATCTACATGGTGAAGCGGGCCCAACACTCTCTCCCCCTGAAACCTTCTCCTAGCTTCTGCCAAGACCCTTCATTCTCAAGCCACAAAACTTCTTGGATCACCAATACGTTTTGCAAAAAAAACAGAATTGCTGGACATTTTATGGGAGGGCAACTGGCTTCGCTTAACTCAAGATCTTCCTTCTCCCACCTGACAAAAGTGTGTTGCCTTTCACCTGATTGTCACCTGACTAATTGCAGCTGGTATCACGTTCCATATGAACTACCCAGCCCAACTTCAAATCCTTGTAAATGATACCTGGCACTCTTTGACACAGTAAAGCAAGCAACAATGGAGCGCAGAAGTGTACTCTCAGATCTCTTCAAGGACCACTGAAGGAGTCTTACTCTGCCCACTATTTCATATGTATTTTCTATGCATCATTATTGAGCATAAAGCTTTATTGGCTTGCAGGTGGTTTGAATATGTTTTTGGGGTCTACACTGGACTATTTTGTTGTATGATGGCATTCCTACTCATCTGGGTAGCATTCTAGTATGGAGCCACTACTCTTTTACTTCCCCTGGACTTTCTGGAACTATTACAAGTCCCGCTTTGTTTTAATGTACACAATGACTGCTCATCACAGATTGTATCCCCCCCCCAGCAGCTCGCTCTCTCTTTATCTACTAATACCCTGCATCTTCTGTTATTTTCTGCCTGTTATGGAGATTGTAAGTTTTTCTCCTGTTAACTATTTGCCCAAGGTATGAGAATAGTTTTGATTCAAGATCTCCCTTCACATCATAATTCTGCTCTGCAACATATTGTTATTGTGAACCTGAATGCACAAAGATAGGCAGGATTTGGCTGCTGGAGGGAACTCAACTCACCCTTGCAGCTGGCCAGGAACCCGCTTACTGTCTCCTCAATTTCTAAACTTGTGTCTCTTGTTGTTTGACTCAGGATTTTAGCTTGCGTTTCCCACTGGTCCATTGTACCTTGGTTCGACCTGATGTGGGACCATCTTCTAAATTGGGTAGCTGCCTCACTAAGTGGATCCTGGAAGTTCAAATCCTGGACTAAAGGGCCTCATAGGAGTATGTGCAGGAGATACTGCTTCATTTGGGCTATCCCGTTCCTTTGGATCATAGGTTAAAAGCTCTGGGTGTCTCGGACTTAGGGGGTATTCCAGTCTCACTTGGACTGAACTCCTTGCTAAGGATCTCCTCCACACTGTCTTGTCTGTTTTCTGGAGCAATTTTGTTAGTGTCACCCACCCCCCTTCATTGACTTGGCAGGCACGATATCCTGACATGGACTCCCTTGGATACAGGCATTCGGTTTAGAGTGTGCACTCCTGTATTTGAGTTCTGATGTGCAACATATAATTCTGATCCACATTTGTTTGAAGCCCTGAGTTGGAATTCTATGCATTGATTTTAGATCTTGGTTTGATCTTGCAGGATTTGGTTGTTGGGTTGCCTTTCTTATGATTATGATGAGAAGAAAGATTCATACAAGGCACTGGGGGTACACTTAATTTCCACTTTTTGTCATTATTATTATTATTACAATGTTATATTGCTGACTTTAAGCATGCCTCACCAATTTTAATGGCTGACAAGTATGGATCACTAGTCCTTCCAGAGACTCCATTAATTTGGATACTTCTTTTCCATGATGTCTGGATTTATATATTGCTAAAATGTATACAATGTGGGTTACTTTAAATTATTGCACTGGGCTGAATTTATTTTGGACATTTGCAAGGACACCACAACACTTCTTGACTAATGTCCGTGTTAGGAAGAGAATATGTTAGACATTTTCAAGGCTTCCTGAACAGCCTGAGTTTCTTTTCTGTATGTTTTATCTCATTCATAAGCTGTGTGATAACATTGGTTATTGCCTTGTTTTTTATGGGTAGGATGTAGCTTTGTACAAAGTATATTTGATAGGTGTGGGGGGCTGGGTGATATGGGGTGCAGTGCTATGTTAGTTGGGAGCTTCATGCACCTAATTGATGGGGGTTGGATTTTTTCTAGTTCTTGATTGGGGTTTGGGTGGAGGGTTTCTTTTAATACCTTCATATGGTTATGTGACACTTTTGTTGGGAGGGGTGGCTATCTTGGAAGAGTGCAATTTACTTGTTTTGGGATCTTGTTTTTTTCTTCTGGCACGGGGTGTTGCTTTTCTATAACTATCTCCCTTTAGCTGAGAAATATGACAGCTAGTTTTAGTTTTTGTTCGTGGAATGTCAAGGGGGTCCGATCTCCACAGAAAAGATCTAAAAATCTTTTGAACTTAAATAAACTCCAGGTAGATGTTGCCTTTCTACAAGAAACCTATTTTCCTCCAACCCAGGTCTTGCTTTTTTGCCATGCCAGGGTGGGGCAGGTTTTTGGCTCTGGCCTAGACTCCCACTTTAAAGGTATGGCCGTTTTAGTCACCAGGAGAGTCCCATTCTGGGTGCTTCAAGAAATAAATGATCCCCAGGGTCAGTACCTCTATTTATATGCCATACTGGGACACTCTGAGGTTTTTCTGGGCTCGATATATGGCCCCAATAGTGATGACCCTAACTTCTTTGCTTCCTTGTTAAATCTATTGATGTCTTGGACTCCCATCCCTATGCTTATAGATGGAAATTGGAATATTGCTATTGATAATGCTCTGGAAAGATCTGACCCTTACTGCCATGTCCTCTGTACAGGACAGCTTGCCTTCTGTGATTTGATGGACCCTGTGTTTCATTGCTCCATGGAGAGCCCATTACCCACAGTTGCATGAATACTCTTTTTATTCTATCCCCCATGCCTCCCATTCTTGAATAGATTATTAGATTATTTTCTGGTGGACATTGAGCACCTTTCTAATGTCACTTTATGTCATTACAGTGCTACAGGTATGGTTGTCCTTATCCAGGTTACCCTATCATCTACAGCCAAGAGAGATAAAACCTGGAGATTAAACAATCCGCTGCTATAATTGTCAGATTTAGTAGAGCACATCCAGAAATTTATAACCTCCTTTTTAGAAGTCAATGTATCCTCTACAGGTAAGCAGGATATTTTGTGTGCCACACTTAAGTGTTCGCTCCAGGGGAATTGATATGACTGGCCTCAAAAAGGAAAATAATAGCTTCACAGGAACTTTCCACCCTGTTATCTCAGATCGGCTCCCTGGAAACACATCTCTTCTGATTCACCTTCCTCAGAATGGGTTTATCTGGAGTCCCTTTGGGCACAGTATATCCAACTACTTGGTAAGAAAGCAGAGCATATGATTCTGTGCTCTAAGATTAAGTACTTTGACCAGGGTGAGAAGGTGGGCAAGCTTTTAGCACTACAGCTGCATACACAAGCCATGGACAGGATAGTCTTCTCCATCTGCACTGCTATGAGTCAATTAATCACCACCCCTAGAGAGATTGTAGATTATTTCCAGTTGTTTTACCAGGATCTCTATAACGCTATATGAACCCACTTTTGTAATTCCTGTTTTGAAAAGTTTCTAGTCGATATCAACCTTCTTCATTTAACTGACCTAAAATCTGATGTTTAAGACAGCCCCTGTTGATTCACAAAATCAGTACAGCTATTGACTCCTTGACACCGGATAAATCACTACGACCGGACAGGTATACACCTAATTTTTATAAAAAATTTAAACTCCTTCTTGCCCCTATTTTGCTTCTACTCTTCAATTGTATTTCCTCTCATGGTCTTTCAGACCCCTCTTTCAATGAATCTCTACTCGTGGTCCTACCCAAACCTGGCAGAGACCCACTGTTGGTAAGTAGTTATAGGCCCATCTCCTTGATTAATGTTGACTTTAAAATAATTTCCAAAGTTTTGGCAAACCAGCTTGAGCAGGTTTGGGGACATCTCATCAGTGTAGAGCAAGTGGGTAATGTGTCAAGGCAGCTCTCTTCCAACCATTTGCAAAAATGCTACCATCTTATTTCCTCATCTAGGGACTCCCTTATCCCTGTGGTTCTGGTGTTCCTGGATGCAGAAAAAGCCTTTGATTGGTTTTTTTTGGAAATATTTATTTCACCTTCTGCCCAAGTTCCATATTCCTCCTACTTTTTTTCAGGGTCTTAGAGTGTTGTATACTCCCCATCAGCATGGGTTCTTTGTCATGGGGTACTCTTGTGGCATTTTATCCTGCAACAGAGCACTAGACAGGGGTGTCCCTTCCCCCTTTCTTTTCAACTTGCTTTTAGAACCCCTAAATTGGAAAACTGATAACACGGGGTAGATTTCTGGGGTCATGAATGACCCACATTGCTGGCCCAGTGGCACTGAGGGTTGAGGCACTGGATGCCACACCTCACACCATGTCAGTGACCCAAGTTTGGGAGTGAGCTCAGGCACCAGGCATCGGCAGGGATGGGGAGAGGATTGAGCACCTGCAGGGCTGCTCTCCACCCCAGGGGAGGGCAGGGGATAGCCCAGTGTACCAGCAGCTCCTGGTGGAGATCAGGAGTGCTGCAGTGCATGGGTTGCACAATGAACAGCATGTCTGATGCAAGTAGGGTTGCCATGTGCTGCAGCATCAGGAGTGCACATGCAAGGGGGGAAGGGAGAAGCCACCAGAACAGGGAAAAAAACATTCCGTGGGGTAGGCGATGGCACCTGTCCCCATGCCCTCTGCTGGGTCCACCTCACTTGACCATGCAGTTCCTCTGCTTGGACTCTCACTTGCAGCCAGAAACAGAGCACCCATGAGGAGGGGTGGCCCCACCCTGAAGGGGTTAAGCCAGGGGTACTGGTTGCTGGGAGGGTGGAGAGAGGTGGCACAGGTTGGAGTGGCCTCAGGTGGGCAGGATATGGGCAGGATGCCTGAGAGAGGCTCCATGGGGCCATGACCAGAGGGGAAAAATAAGTAAAAAAATTAAAAATGAATGGCCCACATCAATATAAACTGTTGGTATATGCTGACAGTATGCATGTTACCCACCCTGATGTTTCTCAATCTGCAGCTTTGGATATCATTTCTCAATCTGGGCACTTCTCTAAGTACAGACTAAATGTATTGAAAACAGAAATTATGCTCCTAAATGCAATCACAGCCAGAGCGAGTGTGGAATACCTGGGCGTAGTAAGGATTAAAGACAAACTTATATACCTAGGGATCTATCTAAGCACCTCCCCCCCATCAAAATGAAGCAATATAATTTAGATCTGCTTCTTATGCAGCTTACTATCAACTTGAACCAATGGTCCCTTCTACCTAGATCCCTATGGGGCTGATTGAATATTTTAAAAATGAATGTGCTCCCACATGATTTATATCCCTTACAGAAGTTGACTCAAGCCCTACTGCAGTCATGGTTCTTGCAGATACACCTTCTAATGTCTGAGTTCCTTTGGCAACACAAATCACCACGTAGAGCTCTTCACAAACTGATGCAGCTTAAAGCCAGTGGAGGATTGCATGTCCCTAATATTTATTTGTATTATCTAGATAATCACTGTTCCAAAGTCTCTTTATGGCTTGAATCAGGTTCAGCTTACCAGGATCTAAGATATTCCCTGCAGTGGTTGAACATCAGATGATATAAATGTTCTCAGTAAGGGCTAAACATTATATCCCTGTTATATATCATGCTAAAACAGATTCCTCCTTCCTTCAAAGGCTCCCCTCTAGAAATTTCAGTGAAGATTCACAGGCAGCTTTGCTCCTTTTTCCAAGTTGACCTGAGATTGGATGTTATACAGCCCTAACTGGGGAACCGCAATTTCAAGATAGGCAGTCAATTATTGAACAACTCCTTCTTGCCCTCTGGTGGTGAGTTTACAGTGGAACATCTTTTGGACCAGGAATTATTTATTTATTTGAGTTTTGGATTAATACCTATGATCCAAGGGCTCTTTGACACAGGTTCCACTTCATGAATAGAGAGATTGGTACATACAATGAGCAGTTTGGCATTTTACAAAAGTCATTAAACAAGTAAAACAAAATATAAAGAATGGCTGACATCTTGTACCCCAGTGGGCATGAGACCAGGGAAGGCCTTTTTTATTACCAGGAAGGTTTGGTGCATGATTCTTCCCTGGAGTTGGACTCAGTGCACCTGTTCATAAAGGTCACAAGTGTGCATGCGACACCCAACTGGACTGGTTGCTTAGTCAAGAGGACATCTCCTATCCTCACCTGTTGCGAGCGTATTTTAAGTATTTTAAAAAATGAATATGCAACAGTTTGACATTTTACAAAAGTCATGAAACAAGCAAAACAAATTATAACAAATAGTTGACATAGTATATGTATAGTATAAGGTAGTACATTAGCTAAGGCAACAACTAGGCAAACTAGACTGAAGTTACAAAGGTGGCGCTCAGCGGGCACATACACAACAACATGATAAGATGGCAGCCAAAGGCCTTGTCCAGCAATGAAAACAGAACAGAAGGCATGAAGTAGGGCCTTTGGTGATAGTTGTCAGGGCCAGATGACATAGTAGGGGTCAGGGTGAAGCAAGGGTGTGGTGGGGGGAGAGGGGAAGATGGGAAGAGTGAGTGGGAGTGTAGGAGTAAGTAAGGAGAGGAGTGGGAGGGGAGGGGAGGTGAAAAAACAGTATTTAAGGCAATAAGAAGGCACAAAATTGTAGGTGGTCATCTCTGAGTTTAGCTGAAGCAGTGAAAGGTAGCAAAAATCACTGGGAACTGATGTAGTTTGTGTTTGAATGGGTCAAGAGTGGCAATGTTAGAAACCTCACAGGGTAGTGAATTAAAGAGTTTTAGAGTCCTACCTGCGAATGACCACTGGCCTTGCAATGTGCAGCAGTGAGGGACTTTCAGAGCTGAGTATCCAGAGCTTCTGGTAAGGTGGGCGCTGGTAGCTGGGCAGAGAAGCTCCTGCACCCCAGTGAGCATGAGACCAAGGGAGGCCTTTTTCTATTTCCAGGCAGGTTTGGTACATGATTCTTCCCTGGTGTTGGAGCCAGTGTGCCTGTTCATAACGTTCATAGGTGTGCATGCGATAGGAAGCCCAAGTAAGTAGATGACACACCTTGCTCAGCGCAATACAGATCCGTGATAGGGCAGAAACAATGGCTGCTCCATAGATACCGAGTCCATAGTAGAGACAACTGAGCTTTGTATGGCTAGGCTGAGGGCTTCAGGAGTCAGACAGTGCTTATGTTTGTAAAGAAGGCCAATGTAGATATTCACTGATTTGGCAACAGTGTCAATATGATTGGAGAAGGACAGTGTATTGTCCAAAGTCACACCTAGGTACTTGAACATTTGCATCTCTTCAAGTGCATCTCCAGAGCAGTTTCTGACAGTCAGCTGTTTGGTTTTATATTTATTATGCGTGCCATAGAATAGCATAATTTTAGTTTTTTTGTAGTTGATCACTAGTTTCTGAGAGATGAACCAGACCTCAACATCCATAAAACTTTTCTGGAGCTGATTTGCCAGGTGGGAAGGATCTGTATCTTTAGCAAAAATTACGTCATCATCCTCATGTAAGAGGATATGATCAGGGGAGGATGCCAGGAGTTTGTTAAGGAAGATACTGAAAAGTAACGGCCCCAGTATTGATCTTTGGGAGACACCCGACTGGACTGTTTGCTTAGTCGAGAGGACATCTCCTATCCTCACCTGTTGCGACCGGTCAGACAGATAAGTTGTTCAAGTAGCAGTGGATGGTTGATCATATCAAATGCCTTAGAGATGTTAATAAAGGTGGCACCGACTAGTTGTCCTTGATCAAGAACCTGGCCAATGAAGCCAGTAAATTTGAGAAAGGCAATGGTGGTACTATGGCCTTTATGAAATCTGTCCTGCTGTGAGCATTGTAGGTTGTAGTTTTCCATATACTGAACTAGTTGGTCAGCAGCAATTCTTTCGAGCACTTTGGATAATGAGGAAAGAATGGAGATAGGTCTGTAATTTCCAAGTACAGTCCTGTCTCCACTTTTATGGACTGGAGTCACCAGGGCGGACTTCCACTTGAGAGGGAACTGGAAGAGCATGAGGGATTGATTGAAAATCTTGGTTAAGGGGGCAGGACAGCTTCAAGGATGAGGGCGAGGAGTTTCAGACCAAGTGAGTCCCCACTTGCTCTGGTTTTACCGAGTATTTTGAGTAAGTATTTTCTAACTTTACCTTCAGTCACTGCTTTAAAATAGAACTGTGGATGAGTTGGCTTGTTCACAGGCTTGACATGTCGAATGGTCATAGGGGTGGAATCAAAGAAATCAGCAGGTAGTATGTGACAGAGATTGGTGAATGCTGAGTTGAAGGTATTAGCAATTTCGGAGTGGTCGAGGCTAATGGTGCCATCAATATTTAGCATGTTGGGGCAGTTTTGTAGTCCTCCCTTGTTACTTCAGCAAGGTTCCTCCAGAATTTCTTCCCATATCTCCATGAGTTTGATAGGGCATTTCTGTAGTAAGTGGCTTTTTCCAAGTGAATAGTCCTGGTGCAGGCATTCCTGCCTGGTTTATATGCCTGAATGTCAGCTTGACTGCCAGTATCCCTTGCCTGAGCCAATAGGTGGTCACGTGCTTTCATTTGTATGAGGAGGTCATTAGTAATCCAGTAGTTGTCTGTGCCCTTTATTTTCCTCTTCTTGAAAATGGCGTGGATATCACAAGCTGCATTAATGTGGGAGGTGAAATATTCTACAGTCGTATCAACATCAGTAGTGGTTTCAATATGGGACCAATCGTGTTGTCGCAGGAGAGTCTTTAGAGGTTCCAGGTGTCCGTGGATAAGTGCCCTACAGTTGACAGTTCTGGCTGGAGGTTTAGAAAATGTATTTGACCATAGGCACTGGATGGAAGAAAGATTACTTATGGAGTCTTAGAGGACAGAAGGCTGAGTGATATGATCAGGGTGGTTTGTAAGCAACCAGTCCAAAAGAGTATTGGTACCTGTTTTGTAATTAATTCTAGTAGGTGAGGTAATAAGCTGGGAGAAATTTGTCACATCCTTATAGGCACTTGCACTGGAAGACAGCCAGTTTACATTGAAATCACCGAGCATTATGACTTCTGAGTTAAGCTTCAAGTTGTTAATGCAGCTAAGAAAAGGGGTTAGGCCTGATGATGCCAGTTTGGGAGGGATGTAGACTGAAGCAATGATTAGCACTTTACTGTGAGCTCTGAGCAGAAGCTTAATGGCCAGAACCTGAATGTTGACCCCGGGATTAGGCAAGGTCAAAAAATGACCCTTTAGGGATTCTTTAAGATATAGGGCACATCTACCGATGTCCTATTTTCATCACTTCCACAGGTCCATTTCCAAGTTTATTTGGCAGGACAAACAGCCCAGGAAAGCCTTTTTAAAACTTCATTTACCCAAAGTGAATCGAGGGCTCTGTCTTCCCAACTTTATACTCTATTACTGGGCAAGCCACATGGCAAAAATTGGGAGGTGGTACGACCAGAAGGTGGACGAGAGTCTACCAATTTGGGTACAACTTGAGAAAAAGATGCTAACTGAGTTTGGACTTCCCCCATCCAGACTCCTCTATTATAACCTATCCACTTTGCCTCCACTTTTACAGGGGAGCATCACTGGCACTTCTATCAAGGTGTTGAATCAATGCTGGCACTTCTTCAATCTCTCTCACAGGAAAGACACTTCCCAACCTCTTACCCTAAATTTAAATATTAGGATTGGGGGTCTCCCGCTTTCTCTAGACCGGCTTCCTCAGCTGAGAGATTGCTGTGTCGATGATTTATTCCTGAATAACTCTCTTTTATCTTCCAGGGAGGTTCTGACCAAGTATAATATTCCTCAGAAGCACATTTTTAAAGTTTTCCAGTTACGACACCTAGCGGCTTCCAGCTTCGGCTCTAATCCACCGTCTCATATTAAACCCCTTCCTAAACCAGATACAGGAACAAGCAACTAAGGCTCATAGCATCTCAAAGCTTTATTCTTTCCTATTGGATACTAAGTTCCCAGACTACCTGACTGGTTCCAAATGCTGGTCTTCTCTTCTACCAGATGCCCTTCTAGATTGGGAACAAATTTGGGTAGACACGTATTGGTATCTCTCTCAAGACAGGCATAGACTCACTCAATACCATATATTGAACAACATGTATTATATCCCAGTTAAACTGGTTAAATTAAACAGACTATCTTCAACCCTATGCACAAGGTGTGGCACAGTGGAAGGGAACCTGGTACACATTTTCTGGTATTGTGAGAAGGTGGCTCCCTTATGGCAGTCCATCCAATCTAATTTAGACTCTCTTTTGGGCCTGAATGATTTATTCACTATAGAAATTTGTATCCTAGGTAATCTTTCTAATATACAAGTGATGGAGCATAGATTCCACATGGCCTTAATCTCAATGGTTGTCAAAAGACTGGTCCTTAGGCATTGGATGGACCAACTGGTTATCTCGTGTGCAGAATGGATCAGTGAACTTTCTCTCTGTTTTCGGACTGAAAAGCTAATAGCAAGTTCTCAGAATTTTCTGGTTTCATTTGAGCAGAAATGGGGCAAATTATATGTTCTTTATTTGAAGTAATGTCCTGTTGGGTACACCTCTAGCTACCTTGGCAGCCGATATACCTTTATGTATCTCATATGTATCAGAATCAGCTCCCTTTCTTCCTTTTCTTCTCTTTTATTTTCTTTTTTCTTTCTTTTCTCTTATAGAAGGCACATCCTGGGGTGGGGGGATGGGGGATGGGGCTGAGGATTTGGGTGAGGGAGGTAGGGGTATTTCTCATTGCTTTTCCAAATTCAGGGATTTTGGTAAAATGCTGTATATTGTCACTCTGCAGCTGCTATGCAGTTTAGGTCATTGTCCATAATATGTAATCCCTGTACTGTTCTCTCAGGTGTATTACCTTTATATAAAATAAAAAAGAACTATAATTTCAAAAAAAAGATATAAGGCACCTTCGTCCCCTTTTTTTGTGTCTATCCTGCCTGAAAATAGTGTACCCTGGTATAGCAATGGAAGAATCAGGGACAGCAGGTGATAGCCATGTCTCAACCACTGACATGATGTCTGGATTATCTTGGGAGACCCATGCAGTTCATGCATCCAATTTTTTTAGAAGGCTGCAGACATTGATACTAGCCAAAGAGAGTGCACTAGTTCTGACTTTGACAGTAGGTTGGCTCAGGGGTGGGCCTGGATTGGGGTGGATGTTGCCCGATATAAGCAGGAGTAACAGTATTAATCAATTTAGAAGCTCCTTAAGGTATCTGCTGTGGGATAAGAATAACCTTTTCCTTGTAAGCTCTTTTCTAGGTATGCCCTGTGCAGATAGAACACTCGAGAGTATAAGCTGCAGCAGTATAGAGTGGGCTTCTTCCCGGAAGAACATATGAGCAATCCTGAATGAGGGGGTGATAGGGAGAAAAAAATTGTACTGTTCACACTTAGGGCACTAGAAGCAGTCCTTCTTCAGTGCAGGGGATATTCGTCCAGGCAGCCATAGGTGAGAGAGGGTGAGTGCGTATTTACAGTGTGCAAGTAGTGTGCAAGTAGGCTGTCAGCAGGATCAGTGTGAACAAAGAAAGCATGAGAGGAGTTGGCAGCATTGTAAAATGTAATCTAAGCCCTCACTATGGCTAGGACTGGGTACAGGGTAGGACAGGTACAGAAGAGGCTAACAGGCTTGAGGAAAACCAAAAAAGAGTGGGTTCCACTGGGGAGTAAGACAACAGAAATAGTAACTATAGGTGATAACACTGGAAGAGTAATCATTAACACTGTGGAAAAAAAAAGATAAGGGGTATTGGAGCAGTGTGACATGGTAGTAGAGGAGTCATAGTTCAAACTGATTCAGACACTACCCTTGGGCCAATAGGGAAATGGAGAGGAAAAGAGGGGAGGAGCTAAGATGTATTTAATAGATGCCGGGATCGGGGAGGGCAGGCGGGACAAATTACATTACTATACACATTACTACAGCCTAATAGAAATTAGAAAAAGAGTGTAAATTCAAAAAAATAGAAAAAAGAACATACACGGCCAAATCTATGGTAAGGTAGACTGCAGGTTTGAGGAGTGGCCAATCAAGCAGAGTCCTCTCTCTCTCTGCTGTAGCCAATCACAGTGCAGCTGGTGGCAAATGGCAAGATGGCTCATATTGTTCTAAGCCCAGGAAAGATTTAATTGGCCTCCTTTCTTCAGTTTTAAATGTTGTCAGTTATCACATATGCTTGTCTAATATTTCTACTCAGGGCAATGGCAGAGGTCCTATGGGTCACAGATCATTACCATGCTTGTGAATTCACCCTCATCACTCACCATATCACATTTCTACTCTAAATTATGTGATGTTTTTGTCACTAATCAGGGCGACTTCTTCTATTACTGGGACCAGGTTCCTTCTGCGTTGGAGGTGCCTTGTAATTGGGCCCGTATATGGAATAATACCTTCAAATATATAAAATGGGGCAGATATCATTAGACAGTTCCAAATATTGCATCATTTATATTACACTCCAGTGAAACTGCATAGAATGGGGTAAGCTCCCCACAGATACATGTTCCAGGTGTGGTAAGGATGTTGGTACTTTATTTCACATCCTTTGGGTCTTTGAAAAAGTAACTCCATTATGGGAAGCTACTCAACAAAGGTTGGACCCCTTGCTAGATTTGAATTCAAAATTCAACCCAACAGTATGTCTATTGGGTGACGTCACTTGAGAGCTGGTTGGGAATCAATGGTATCACATGGCACTGATCTCAGCCTGTGCCAAAAAAGTTATTCTTAGGCACTGGTATGACCAGACGACCCCCTGATTCACTGAGTGGCACAGGGAAATCTTGTTTGTACTATGAGCTGAAAGAACTATTGACAGCCTAGAAGATCATTTAGATCACTATAAGAAGATCAGGGGAACCCTTATTTGTATTGTTAACTCTTTAATACTCCTTGGATGTGCTGTCTAATGTATAGCTTTTCCCCTCTTATTCTGACTCAGTCTGCATTGGGAAAAGTTACGATATCTTATTGGGTTTAGGTCCTGTACCACAATCTAACTAATGACTCTGTTTCTGCATTTTTTACAACTAGTTCTTAAATTGATTGCATTTCTATTGACACTTCTTCTGAGATAGATTTGGTAGGTGGGGGGGTGGAATATGGTGGTGCTGGAGATGGCAGGATGGATAGGTCATAGGTCAATATGAGCTTGAGGGCCTAGCCCATTATGAACTCTCCACCCACTAGCCTGGGTGGAAATCATATTTCAAATTCTGCATATACAAATCAAGATTCTTTTTGAAGAGCTGGAGAGTAGAACTATGCACCACTTCCAGAGGTAGTGAATTCCAAATTAGCACTATTCTTTGTGTAAAAAAGTGATTTCTTCTGGTTGTCTTATTTATACTTGATTTAAGCTTAAATTTATGATACCTAGTATTAGTTATAGAATGTTGCCATTCCATACAGATAGATTCAAACAAAGCTGTAGCCCTCGTAGCTTTATAAATTAAACATGAGTCGCCTTTTAAGGAACGATATTTAATGGAATAAAGATTCAGCTCTTTAGTCTATTCTCATATGTTAATGTTTTCATATTAGAAGCATATCTAGTAAATCTCCATTGAATTTTTTCTACAGACATCTTATCCTGAACCAGAGTAGGAGCACAAAAGAATGTGCAATAATCAAGATGAGACCTGACTATACTACAATAAATAGGAATTAATACTTCAGGCACTCTAGATTTAATATTTTTCATAATGCAATTGATTAATCTTTGACATTTTTGTACTGTTTTGTTTGTGTGCTCAGTGAATTTCAAGTTGTTAGTTATGTAAACCCCAAGATCCTTCTCAGATGTTACCATACTTAGCTGAATATGGTCCATAAAGTATTTAGCAAGCCTATTACTTTTGCCAAAATGCATCACTTTACATTTAGAAATGTTGAAGATTAATTTATTTTTTTTAGCCCAAATAGATAAGTTATTCAAATTAACCTGTAACATATGAGTGGAGGTAGCATCATTAACTAAACATCCTAATTTTGCAACATCTGCATATTTATTTAACCATACTCCATTTGTGGTATTCATACTAGAGATGAGAATATTAAATAAAATTGGACCCAGCACTGACCTCAGAGGCACTCTGCTAGTAATCATGCTCCAAGTGGACTTGTATCCCTTCATACTAACTTGTTGTTTTCTATTAGTTAACCATGATGAAATCTACCTAGTGATATTCTTGTGTAACCTTATATTTACTAAACACTCAATTATGAGTTTATGAGATACTGAGTCAAATGCCTTTTCATAATCCAAGAAGATTACATCAACTGGAAGGCCTGCATCCAAGGCTGCACTAATGAGTTAAAAAAAAAAAGATTAAATTGTTATGACAAGATATCCCTGGTGTAAATCCATACTGGGTTATATCAGTCTGTCCATTTATTGTTATATGTGTGCTTTGTTGTTTAGCTAGTTTTATTCATTTCTATAAAATGTGTTTTCAATATAGAAACATAGAATATGATAGCAGATAAGGATCGCTTGGCCCACCTAGTCTGCACATTTTCCCTACCTGATGGATAAGCTGCAGATTCTAGCTAACCAACAGCTTACTTCCTCCTATCCCCCCATTAGAATTGCTTTATGTCTGTCCCATGCATTCTTGAATTCTACCGCTGTTCTTGACTCCACACCCTCCTCAGGAAGGCTGTTCCATGCATCCACAACCCTTTCCTTGAAAAAATACTTTATAACATTACCTCTGAGCCTTCCCCCCCATCTTCAAATTGTGCCCCCTTGTTCTTGCACATCTCTTTTTCTGAAAGATGCTACCATCTTGGACTTTGTTAATTCACTTGAGGTACTTGAAAGTTTCTATCATGTCTCCCTTCTCCCTCCTTTCCTCGAGGGTATACATATTAAGCTGCTTTAGTCTCTCTCTCTTCATATGTCTTCTGGTGTAGACCCTGCACCATTTTGGTTGCCCTCCTCTGAAGAGCCTCCATTCTTTCTATCTCTTTGCGGAGATGGGGTCTCCAGAACTGCATGCAGTACTCCAGATGGGGTCTCACCAACTGTCTGTAAAAAGGGATAACAACTTCCTGTTTTCTACTGTTGATGCCTCTCCCTATGCATCCCAGTACCCCCCCCAGCTGTCCTTACTGTCTTCTCACATTGTTTACCCACCTTTAGGTCATCTGATATAATTAGTCCCTGGTCTCTTTCGATTTTTGTTGTTGTTAGTATCTCACTCCCCATTGTTTACTCTTCTCCTGGGTTTTTGTTTCCCAGGTGTATTACCGTGCACTTATTTGCATTGTATCTGAGCTGCCATGCATTTGACCATTTCTACAACCTTGCCAAGTCCCTTTTCATCCTTTCCACCCCACCTTGTGTATCAACCTTGTTGCAGATCTTTGTGTCATCTGCAAAGAGACATATTTTTCTTTCCAGGTGCTCTCCAATGTCACTTATAAAGACATTAAAGAGGTCCAATCCCAGTACTGAACCCTGTGGTATCCCGCTAGTTACCCTCTTTTCTTCACTGTGGACTCCATTTATGTGTCTTCTGTTAGCACTCTTTGAAGACTGTATGAGATACCTTTTGGTACCATGCATTTCTGCTTAAATTTGAACCAGCATAATATACTGTGGTGATTTGCATATGCAGCCCATGGTGCTTTCCATTATGGGGGTATGTGTGATTTTGTATTTCTTTGAAACTTGGCTTTCTGGCCAGTGCCCTTTGGGGTAACCATTGCCTCAGTGCTTGCACGCTGAAGTGCCTTGTTTTTTAGCTTATTTTTTGTTTTTATTGGGTTCACCACAACATAACCCAGATAGATCCTCTTAGGGTAGCTGGTGCATTCCACTGGGGTGTCAAACAGATGAGGCACACTGATGAGTCCTGGTAAGATGAAACATGTGTATGTGTTTTCTGTTAGCACCCTTGGCAGACTGTGTGAGAGACCTTTTGGTTCCATGCATTTCTGCTTAAGGTTGAACCAGCATAATATACTATGGTGATTTCTATATACAGCCCATGGTGCTTTGCATTATGGGGGTATGTGTGACTTTGTATTTCTTTCAAACTTGGCTTCCTGGCCAGTGCCCTTTGGGGTAACCATTGTCTCAGTGCTTGCATGATGAGATTCTTTGTCCATTTACTATTACCCTTTGCATCCTGTTGATCTATTTATTGTCATGCCTTAGGTTGCTATGGCTTTATCTGTCTTTTTTTTGTATGATTTGGTGTGCACTTATTCTTGTTGTTTAATTAAGCTTATTCAATTTGAAAAAAAAATACCAAGGTAAACTGTGCAGAAATATTTACCTGAATGCCAACTAGAGGTCAGGTGTTCATGAGTAGAAATTAACAGGATGGAGGTTAAGGAGGGATGTGAGGAAATACTTCTTTACAGAAAGGGTGGTGGAACCTTGGAATAGTTTGTCAGCCAGGGTGGTGAGTGCAAGCACAGTCAGGGGATTTAAGCAAGCATGGGAGAGAATGAAGGGAATAGTGGTTAACTTAGGTGACAAGCTCAGGGAGGAGACTGGAGATAGGATGAGGAGGGTTAGTACCCTGGAGGAGCAATAGGTGCCAGAGAAGGCTTCAGGTATTACAGGGAGTATGGGCAGAGTAGAAGGACCTCTGATATTTTTCTGCCAGTATGGTCTATATTTCTATGTTTCTGTTTACTATGGACACAAGGTGGTCAATGTGGGGAGCAAACGATGAGGTATCATCAGGATCACCCTACGGTATTTCAGGGTTTCCACTTGTTCAAGTATATGTCCCGGGTCATTGTGGATGACAAGGAGTGTACTTTTTTCTTCATTTGTGAGCTTATTAAGAACACTGTTTCATTTTTTTTCTGTAATTTAGAACCAGTTTGCTTTGGTAGAGCAATTTTTCAAGGGCCTCAAACTTACCCTGGAGTATGATGGTAAGATTGCCAAGGTTAGAGTTATTGGAAAAGATAACAGCATCATCTATAGAGAGAAGAACATTTGCAAACTGACAGGCATCAGTCAGGTGGTTCATGAAAATGCCAAATAGTAGGAGGAGCCCTGGGGAACAATAATTGATACATTCCTAATGTTTGACAAGGAGCCAACTATCTTAACACACTGAGTGCGATTAGTGAGATAACTCAGGAACCAGGTGACTGTGTCTTGTGACAAGCCCAGGCCATGGAATTTGTAGAGAAGAAGCTTATGATTGACCAAGTCAAAAGCTTTTGACAAGCTGATATACAGTAGTAGTCACAGACATTGCCAGCTATTTCCAGATATTTCACAAGATTTTTAGAGACTTTCTCTCTGCTGCCCCTACAGTGGAAATGCAGAAAGCAGGAGATATTTCTGGAAATAACACAGAAATTTCAGGAAATAGCTGGCAGTGTCTATGGCTGCTACTGTACTGTAGATGGCACCATCCTTGTCTGCACGGTCTAGGGCCAGAACACAAATATTCATAAGAAGAGATCACAGAATTTAGCACATAGCCAATATTTTGTATCTCAAGGTTACTTCTTCAGTGCTATGTATATATATATATATATATATATATATATATATATATATATGTATATGTATATGTATATGTATATGTATATGTATATATATATACACATATATCATAGGAGCACAGTCATGCCCCAATAGTTAGGGTTGAGTAGTCTGTTTAATGTTAAACCTCAAATTGTGCATTTTAATAACTTTGCAACAATTCAATGGATTTGTACAAAATCTGGTATGCACTGTACTGTGGGGTAGATCTCTTGACATCTCAAGTTTTGTTCCGGTCGGATGTGCAAATTTTGAGATCTGGATAGTGCAAGAACATTAAAAGTTGCCACTTTTTGCCATTTTTTCTTGATCACCTTGTGCTCAGACAGTGTGGAATTTTGGTGTGATTTTTTCAAGGTAGAAAGAACTTGGGGAACAGAACTACCAGCATTTGTTTGGTGAAAAAATATGAATCTGTTGCAAAGTTATTCAGTTTTTGAGTTCCCGTTATGTCCTATGGGAAGGTTACTTTCTAGGTAGAGGTAAAATGTTCGACAAAGGATTTCAAATCATGAAAAAGAATTCATTCTAACGAGATCCATTCCTTTTTCGTGAGCCACCATCTTTTTTTTTTCACAAACTAAAAAGCATGGAAAAAACATAAAACTGTTGTCATTTTACAAATCAAACACCAGAACCTAGTTATACGTGCCCCATTTAGTTAGATTCTGATGTTTGTTTTTTTCAATTAGGGCCAGAAGTGAAGCAAATGTGGTTATTATCATTCAGTTGTAAACACCTATAGTCACAGCCAGGATTCACATTGCTAGACTCTGGGTAAGTATGACAAGTTTTCTAAATACTGGTACCTTATCCAGCTGTGTTCTGCTTTGTTGTGTGTGTGTGTGTGTGTGTGTGTGTGTGTGTGTGTGTGTTTAAACATGTAGCTTTCTATCGTACATTGTATAGCACTGTGAATCCTGGCTGCAGTGTTTTTTCTCTGCTGTGGCTAAGTAAGACACTGTGACAAGACACTGGCCTGCTGTAGGGGCTATTAGACATCAAACCAATGGGTACACTGTGAAGACTAACTTGGAAAAGATGCAATAAAACAAACTTGAATGACAGTCCCCAGACATCATAAAACACCCAGGGAAAATTGGAAAAACTCATCTAACAGCCTAGGCAGAAACAAAACACTGGATTGATGTGAGAACTCAAAACTGGTAGTAATACTGTACATATATTCCTGATTTTAACATGCAGTTTTCCTTTAAGAAGGTTCAGTAGACTATAAACAGTAGCATAGAATTGCCTGCCTGAGAATGAAGTTGGTATATTATTTGGAAAAAGGGATGGCTAGGTCTCTTGCTATGCAATGTCCTGTAAAGTAACACACAGACTGCTCTTAGGATGGTGGTGTCAAATGCTGTGAGGTGTCATGGGGAACTTGTTATGCAGAAAGTTCCAGGAAGTGTTTAACCCATTCTACTTCTAATAGCTTTCTATGGTGTCTGTACTATCCATTTGTGCAAGTCAACTCCCCTTCTCAAACTTAAAAAGGAGTAGTTCACCCAGAATGTGCAAAAAAACATGTTATGTAGAATGTTTTGATATGTATGTTAAGTCCTAGTGTGTCCTACCTCTGTCTGCTATTTAGAGTTTTTCCTAAATTGCCTGCTAGCTGTATGGTAGTATGGGGATCTCCATAACAAATAGTTTTATTGGCTTTCTTTCTCCTACGATGCCCCCTGTCTCATGTGACAGTGATGTAGCCATACCTTTAGATCTAGCATGTGTACTGCTTTAAAATTAGTTTAGCAACAGCAGATCCTTGTAACTGTTATTATGCAGGGAGCACAAATGTCAACATTTACATATTTTTATTAATATATGGATACCTCCTAATAATGGTATTGAAAAGCATACAAAAATGTTCTGTAATACCATCATTCTGAAAGTGGTAATACCACAGTTCACACCTGATAATACTAGTGTTCAGGTGCGTAATAGTATCATTTGGGACCTGAATGATAGTATTATCAGCAAAAGTCAACAGCGCAAGCTCAAGTCTGCCTCGTGACATCTTCTAAAGTGTGCATTCTGATTGGCCGATTTTCCTGTGTGGGAGGGCAGAACAACTTTCAAAATATGGCATCTCTCTCTTGCTAAGCAAGAGAAATGTCCTCGACACTACCACAGTGTTTTTTTTTCTTTTCTTTTTTTTTTACCATTATGATTGTCTGGTTGATCCTGTTTTCAGTCTTCTCATCACTGAATTCAACTTGCCACTGAAGGAAAGAGTGTGAGTGAGTGACTTGTCAGTGCAGTGCTCATGTCATGTCTCCAGTAAGGAGTATGCAGAGCAGACCTCGGGTGCCCATAGTGAGTGTTAACTGTAGTAGCTGGGCACCCATTTTTCATCTGAGGAAATTTTCAAATCAGATCCAAATACTGTACAAAAAAAATAACAGATAGGTTTGTGTGCATTACCGGGGAGTCTTACCATCTCAAGGTTCTGGACACACTGGAAATTCTTGAGCTTCGCTCTCAAGGTTCCTATGTGTCCACAACCTCTCAGTGGTACTGTATTACTCCCTGGTAATGCACACAAACCTATCCATTATAATATTTTTGCACAAAGGATATTAAAATATCCTGTAACCTGATTAGTCACCTAGGGTCCTTACTCATGCGTAAATCCTACAATAATCTTCAGGGAAAAAGCCATCTAACCTCAGCACAGAAATAAACAAAAATAATTACTTACTACACATACAGTAACTGGCAAGGAATGTTAGATCTCAAACCTGCTGTCATATTCCCTACTCATTTATTTATTCATTTGTTGATAGCTAGGTAAGGCTCACTAGGTGCAAGTGTTTATTTTCAGGGGCAACCCAGGAGCACTGGGGTGGTTAAGTGACTTGTTCAGAGTCACACATTGTGCAGGTGGACCTTGTGGGAATTACACCCAGGAGTATTGGAATACCAATCCGAGTCATAGCTCATTACTCTAATCTCTAGGCTGTACTGCCAGGGCCCATGTTGTCCTAGGTCCTACAGATCTCATCTATATCTTCATGATGTGTTGCCCACCTGAATAGCACAACTCCATTCATCTCCATTGAGCCACCATTTTAAGCTTTTTGTCTTGCCATGGAACATATTACAATGAGGTACTCTCAGACTCACATTGTGGCTCTGCCTCCCCTCACTCCAGGCTGTCTCTCAACTCCCACACATTTTCAAACATTGACACAGATCCCTTAATCCCTTATGTGTTTCATTAATGATTACATAATGCTAACACAGAAAATACCACTCCATGACAATACTCCCATTGGTTACTATTCAGCCCGATGTCACCTACATTTAAATAAAATAGGGCCCCTCTCAGTGCTGTTCTTATTCATCTTCACTCTCTCTCTCTCTCTCACCCAGTTCCTTTCCCTTTCTTCAGTGCATCTCCCTCTCTTCTAGACTATTGTAGCCTTGACAACTGCACTCTCCCAATAACAATTTATAAATAGAACAATTCACAATTTTGACTAAATCTGACAAGTGTGACTAGCTAACCATAAGTAAACAAGATACAACTAGCTACCTCAATGAGTCAACTAAGCGAGAAGGCCATTTACAGCTGTGGTTGGTCAGGAGGACTGCTTCCCATCAGGAGGAAGACTATTTCAGTAAAAACAAAGACAAAGCACTAAGAAATATAAATGTAACATATCTGAACATTTTTTTAGATGCGTCCATTACATGAGTGCAATAAAGCACTTCTAGATGTGGGTAATGGGATTTACCCACTTCTTATATGGTTACAGTCATTCAGCCTGCAGTCTCTTGACACACGACATGAAGTATTGTTGAATGAAACAATAAAGCATGATGGGGGAGCAATACGGTGAGTTTGAAAATGGGCTTGAAAAATAAGGCATGCTGACTGGCTGAAAGCCATGCTCATGCATGCATATATTTTTCAATAGAGCCCAGTGAAAAATAAGTGCTGATTTGGGGTGCCCCATTGCTTAAAGTATTATTGGGCACCCCAAATTTTTAAAGTTGATCTACCGCCATTTCTTTCACTCACTTAACAGGTGAGCTGGTGTCCTTCCAATCCCCTCCATCTCTGTTTGATGTAATTTAACTACATAAAGACTAGGCACACAGAAAAATAGGAAAGGAGGAAGTAAAAAAGAAGCTGTCACTCTGAGCAGCTTTCGAATTGTAAACTGAGTTTAACAAGAGACAGCGCTGTATCTGGCAGCGCTGCTATGCATGAGTGCAGTGTCACTTTCTTTGTTTTCCATCTCACAGAAGGACATTCATCTGCAGTAAGGAAAACAAAGAAAGTACAGCTCCTCTCACACACATTAGTGCTACTGGAGATAGTGGTCTCTCTCTCTCTCTCTCATTCTCTGTTTCTCTCGTCAGTCATGATTTTGCAACCCATAACCAGACCAGACTGAGGTAAACAAACAAAAAACTGCAAAAAACACAGGAATTTTAAATTACTTTCATGAACTACAGTCCCCATCACACTCCATCTCAGACATCTTGCTGACTGTGGGAAACTGAACTGACTAGCAGTAAGAGAAACAGATGAGGAAAAACAGAGCAAAAAAAAGTTTGTATTTCTGTGTTTGACCAATGAGTCTTTTTCAAGACTATCTCTGAATGTGGTTAGAATTCATGGGGACAAACACAGCAGCATGTCATGGTTAGTGGTACACATTAGTCAGTGACCATAAGAAAATACGGTAAGGAGCTAAACAAGCATTTGTCAATGCCGAATGTTGTCTTGCTTGCATTGGCATTGGTAGTGCCAGAGTAAGAGATGCATAATAGGAATGGCAGTGAAGTATTAAAATGATGCCAACCCCACCCCCACCCTGTAGAGACTGACAAGCATTGAAGTGTGCCTTTGGGTCATCAGCTATAACACTCATGCCATTTCACCTCACCCTATTCTGTAGACACTGACAAGTGTCGTGGTGTGCTTTGAAGTCTTTGGGGGTTATACTTACCCCATTCCATAAGGAAATACACTGAGGTGGGTGCAGTATAGGAGAATGAGATGAACTTTGTGGCCAAACAGTGCAAGGCACACCACGATGCCTGTCACTGGCTACAGGGTGGGGAAGGGGATGGAATGGCGTGAACATTACAGCCAATGATTCCAAGTCTCACCCCTGATGCCTGTCAGTCTCTACAGGGTGTGGTGCTACAGTTGGAAACCCTAACACCATAGGAGTGTGTTGGTATTTTCACTCCAAATTTTCAATATGGGCTTTTTTGTGAGGCCACCTCATGAAAAGTGGCACTATCAGTTTGTAAGCTGAAAGGTGGTTTTGCACAGCTGCTATGTCATTTGGTGACACACGGATGAAAACACATTTTGGGCTGGATGTGGAAAATGACAACTGTATTGTTCATGAGGAGATGTAAAAAAATGGCAACATTGAAAATCTGGAGTGAAAATATGAAAAATATGAAAAATTGGTGAAGGTATGAGCATGCATAGAAACTGTGCAACACAAGTCAGTAACACAATTATTTTTGGGATTTATTTTACTACATCTAGAGGGCTAAGTGCAAACAAAACTAGCCAGGACAGTCATAAATTATATGAAATTTTATTTTTTTTTTCTCTGCCTCGTTCGGTTCCTGAGATATAAGCAATTTTGTATTCCAAGTGTTTATTTTCTGCTCCAAGGCCCATTATTATGCATACATTCTTTGTATTCACTGTATTTCTCAGTGCAGCTTTTGGGGAAAAAAAGGGTGTGCATTTACGTTACTGTTACAGTTAGATTTTCCACTTGCATTTCCATAACTGTTTGCGTTAGTGTTCCCGTCTATGCCACCATGTGTGTTACCCCTTTGCATTTTCATTTCTGCTTGCATTTGCATTACTGTTAACATTTGTGTTTCCATTACCGTTTTTGTTTGTGTTTCCTTTTGCGTCACCGTGTGCATTTCCATTTGCATTTCCGTACATGCTTCTGTTTTCATTTCAGTTTGTGTTTGGTTTGGCATCATTGTTGCTGTTCCTTTAAGTGTCTGCATTTCCAATTATGTTACCGTGACCGTGCGTGTTACAATTTGCGTTTCCGTACATGCTTGTGTTTGTATTTCTGTTTTCATTAACGTTTGTGCTTGCGTTTCTATTACTGTTTGCGTTATCATTTACATTTGCATCACCATGTGTGTTACCATTTACCCTTGCATTTGCATTACCGTTACTTCACGATTTATAGGGCACATTCTCAAAAAGAAGGGAAATTCATGGCAAAAAACTTTGTTTAATGCATCATTTAGGGTTGTTCCACAGTGACAAAAGTGAGGAAATTCAGTGTTGGGGTTGAAAACCTTAACTGCACATTTCCCCTCCCCACCACCACCACCACAAACACACGCACATACATGCAAGTAGGGGAAGGACAAAGGCAACACAACCAATCACACACAACCAGCAGCAGGTAACAGGAATAACATATAACTATCTAAACCACAAAACCACACACCTATGCTCCCATCGGGCTGTGGCATGGAGTTGTCACTGTTAACTGTCATCCCGGTCATTCCACACACCGCTAAAAATATATCATGCTATGACAATTTCGTGTTTGCGAAAGTATTTTGTGAAAGCATGCTCCTAATGACTGCACATCTTTGCCATCATCCTGCAAGCAAACAGTTGGGTCCTTTGGGTTGACATTTGCAGGGTGGCAAGACCTGGTCCCACAGATGTGCTTTTTCTTGCTACTGTGCTAAAATACTTAAGGATTACACAGTTACACTGTTCCAAAATTGAGCAATTTGCCATGGACTCACATTGCAGTGCCCATGACACCTTTTACCACCCATATGTTGAAAACAAAGCGAGGTACACCATTTTTGCTACTGCCAGCTTGGTTCACCTAATGAGAATCAATCTCAAAGAACAATTTTGTAAATAATGTATCATATCTGAAGTTGGCTTTCTCCACTTCCTACAGTGACACAGGTATACACCTTTTTCTGGAAGTGTGTGATTGTTTGTGTTGCCTTGGTCCTTTCCCTACTTGCATGTATGTGTGATGGTGGTGGGGGGGGGAATGTGCAGTTAGGGTTTTCAGCCCTAACATCTAATTTACTCACTTTTGTTGCTGTGGAACAACCCTAACGGATGCATTAAACAGAGTTTTTTGACATTATATATATATAAAATGTAAAAACTATTTTCAGAGTGCTTCTTTGCATTATCATTCGTAATGCTGGCAGTCAGCAGCTAGCCATGGAGGTGAGCAGTGGGCTGTGCTGGTCACTGCCTGGGGAATGGTGGGGGGTACTGGGTGGTCTGGAACAGCAGGGGGACCACTAGACTACCAAGAAATATGAAATTATGATTTATTTTATTATGATGGAGAGGGGCCGCTAGACTACCAGGGATATGTACAATGATAATGAATATTATTTCATACAGATCGGGGTGCCACTAGACTACCAGGGATATTAACAGTAATAATTATTTTATACAACTCGAGGGAGCCACTAGACTACCAGGGATGTAAAAAAAATACACATTGGAGGGGCACTAGACTACCAGGACATTGCACATGATAATATTTTTTATTATGATGGGGGGACCACTAGACTACCAGGGATATTTAATACATTATTATTGTTATTCAGATGGGGTAGAACAAAGCCTCCTGAGCAAAATCAAGCCTCATTTAAGTTTGTAGGACACCCATGGGCTGAGAAAACTCATTTTAAAATCTGGCCATCTCATCCAACCCTCACTTACAATGCACATTCGCTATCAAATTATCTCGCAATCAAAGAATTTGCAGGCTCATGATCAAAGAAATTGCACGGTCACATCCAAAGAATAAAAAATGGTGAAACACATTTTTTTCACCGATTTGAACCAACGCACTGGCATGCCTCGATAGAATGAAGCCCCCTGATCAAAACCCACCCTCATTTGTGTCCCTATCCCACCCCTGAGCCGAGATATTTGTGAAAATAGGTCATGATGCAAGATCACGATCAAAGAATCTCACAATCAAAGAATTTGCAGGCTCATGATCAAAGATCGTTAGTGAGCTGCGAACAAAGGTTTTAAAACCTAATAACTCTATTATTTGACTGATTTGGATGAAACCAAAGGCATGGCTCTATAGATCAGAGTCCCCTGAGTAAACCCGATCCAAGTTTTACTTCAGGAGTGACCCCTGAGCTGAGATATTTCTGTTTTTCTGATTGGAAAACTAAAAACAAAATGGCGGACCTCATGATCAAACAATTTTGAAAATTCTTGGGGAGAAAGATTCTTGCACTGTGAGACTGCAAATTCTTTGATTGCCAGGTAGGACTAGAAGGCCAGAACCCTATTTTTTGCACACAAAATATACATATAAATGTTCCTATTGACTTACAATGGGAACTTAAAACTGTCATAACTTTTGAATATCTTAATATTTTTTCACCAAACGAAAAGCAGCATGTTTGGCCACCAAAGCTCTTTCAAACAAGCCATCTCACAGAGCAGCAGACCACACAATGACCATGCAGGGCCACATCCAAAATCCCAAAAGCTGCCTCCAAAATGTATAATTTTGCATTTTTCAGTGCTTTCGTATGCAAAGACCATAAATGCAACTGAAACACAACTTGGAAAATCAAGAGTTATGCCATGCCCCACCATGTACCAAATTTCAGGCAAATCCATTGAACGAGTCCAGAGTTATTAACACCCAGACTTTTGGCTTTAGTATGTAACTGACCTCTGAACCCTAATTATAGTGTGTGTGTATATATATATATATATATATATATATATATATATATATATATGTATATATGATTATCTTGAAATCAGCTTTCTGCTCACATTTAATTTTTAAAGCTCATGTGCAATGGCTTTTACATATTGTTAAAAAATTTGAAAATCTGAAAGTCACGTCCCTACGTCATGATAATTGTTTCCTGAAAATGTCATGCTGTTTGGTTTTGTGGTTTTCTTTAAATCAGAATGTGTTAAATTGCTCAACATTGGCTGAAAACAGTGAGTTATTTCTGCCTCTCTCAAATAGGCTTGGAGAGTGATGACATCACATTAGAGAAGCTTGCTGCTTTAAATTCCCATCAGAGCAGTAGTCTGAAGAATTAATTGTTTGCTGTCCAGGTTTCTTAAAATCCCAGTCTCTGGTTTGTGTTTAGATAAATTAGCTTAAAATCTATCATTCTCTTTTTATAAAAAGTTGATTATTTGAGTTTCAGTGCTGAATTGAAGAAGTGGAAATCTTTCTTTGTGTGAACTTAGCTTGCCTGTAGCATAGCTGTCAGTTCTTTCTCATCAAAACTCAGATTTTTTGTAACTATGTAACACAGGGTTGTTTTATGAATATAAAATAAATCTAAATTTTGTTTATTCATAGAAATAGTTTTGTCTTTTATGTAGTCTTCATAAATACATTCATGTAAGGACTTTTTTTCATGTCAGATTGACAAACAGGTGCCTGATACACTCTACTATTTCAAGCACATGTACTGTCTGAACTCACAAATTTCAGTTCTTTGGTGGTTTCTCTCTGAAAATAAATCATGTACGTGTATAACTAGAAACACTATATGGTATCCCAGTGCACCGTGTCTCTGCCCCACAGTTAAAGCAGCTGCACTCTGCTGCCACCTGTCCCCAGCCCCACAAGCCCTCTGCCTTCTGCTCCACATTTGAGCCTGATGCACCCTGCTGCCCACTGTCTTATCTCACACAGTCAGGGGTTGTGCACCATGCTGCCTAAAGAATCATGGCTGCTGCACCCTGCTGCACCTTTTCTAAATAATTGGAATTGCTGCACCCTGCTGCCTCTCTCCCCCACCCTCACAGTCAGGGATGCTGCACCTGCTACCCCTGTTATTGTCTCCACAGTCAGTGTTGCTGTGCTCTTCTAAGCCATAGAGTCCCAGGTCCCCTGCCTCAACAGTTGGGGCCGCTGCCCCATGCTTCCCTAGGCCACCAGAAGGTGGGACTTTTGCTGCACCCTGCTACCCACTTTCATTGCCCCAAGTGTTGGGATTTGGAGAACAGTTTGGCATTTTGGAGAGTTTTGAATGATTACTTGGATTTGAATTTGGACCTGGACTGGAATGGAGAACCCTGATGACTGAATGACCCTGCACTGGAAGAGGAACTGAGAAATGGAATAAACCCTAGTTTGCTTGCTGTTTGATCACAAACTTTGCCTGACAAATTAGACTTTGCTGTTGATCTCAAGTGCCATTATGCCAAAAAAGTATTCAGTCTTTGAACATTTTGGGGAGCCATGTGAATATAATGCAAATGGGAACTATCATGCTAAATGCAGATTCTGTGGAACTTCTGTCTCTGGCTCAATAAAAGCTACTTCTAACTTCATAAGACACCTCAAGGTAAGTACAGTTAATATTGAAATTATTTGTCTTGCATGTCTACATGGATCAATAATTTTATTGATCAATTCAATGAGTATGTTGTTTAACTAGAGAATCTAATGCTAGTAGAGTATATTGTGTGCAAATGTTGTCTGTGTGGTTAAATTATGGATAAAGTAATGTAAGTTGTATGTTAATGTTTTAGATGAATCACCTTGAAGTCTTTGGGAAGTTGTCTTATCAATCTGGCCATACCTCAGGCCCCAAGAAGTGGGAAGCCACAGACCCTCACCAGGAAAGGCTTACCAGCATAATTGTTAGCTTCATTGCTGAAGATCTCATGCCTTTGTCTGTGGTAGACAACACAGCATTTCACACCATCCTCAGCACAGCTGAACCAAGTTTCACCATGCCAAGCAGGAAACATGTCAGCCAGAAGCTACTTCCTGAACATGCTTCCAGTGTCCAAGATAAATTGAAGAATCAAATGCAGCAAGCACACAACATTTACCTCACCGTAGATCTGTGATTTAGCAGAGATATGAGGTCATTTATTGGATTCACAAGCCACTTCATTGTTGACCACTCACTAGAGATCACCATATTGGCTTGTCACTGATTTAGGGGTGCACATACTGCTGAGAACATTTACAGACAGTATGAGGAAACTGTGACATTTTATAACATTGCAGCTAATGAGTCAGGCATAGTGACTGACAATGCTGCCAACATGGTGAAGGCATTCACAATATTCCCACCAGTAGATGTCCAAGACAGTGATGAAGACCAAGATGAGGATGTTGCCATTGAAGTGGTGAATGTGAGTGACAGGCTGGATTATTTTCCACCTGTGCATAGCCCTTGTTTTACTCAAGCTCTTCGGCTGGTTGTTCATGATGCCCTTGAGCAGGCTGGTCCTTTAAGACCAGTGATGGCAAAGGTGTCGAGAATAGTTGCTCACTGCCATAAATCCAACAAGGCCACAGAGATACTAGCAGGACACTGCAAACTACAGATGTCAAATTTCACAAGGTGGAATAACCAGCTTAAAATGCTGAGGTCCATTCTGAAAATCCCTACAGAGGTCCTATCTGAGCTTCATACCCCATGCAAGCTGACACCATATGAACTGAAAATCATTGGTGAACCCTTGTGAAATTCTTGTGTCCTTTAAGGAGGTCACTGAGAGGATTAGGGGGACTGGATAATCACTGCCAGCTATGTCACTGCATGTGTCAGAGGTTTACTTCATGCAATGGCACATATTAGTGAGAAGTACAGTAACAAGATGGTATCAGCCATGCAGTCTTCCTTGGAGATACAATTTGCAAAGTTTGAGGAGATGGAGAATTTCAAGATGGTTGCAAACCTGGATCCTGACTTCAAGCTTGACTGGTGCAAGGAAGAGAAAGTGCACAGCATGAAGGAGCTGCTGATTGAAGAGGAGACCTCACTCCTGCCAAGAGCTGCTGGCATGGCTACATCACCTCCATTAAGAGAATGCACCAAACAATGGGGAATAATAAAAACTGCCATCACAGTGGTAATAAGCCTTTGTGTGAAGCAAATAAACAAAACAAAATGATGTAAGAAACCACTATGGTTCTCAAAGGAGGTGGCAGTCAAGGTTCAAGAGAAAAAGAAAACATTCAGAAAGTACAAGGAATCACAGAAGAAGCAGGACAGAGAATTGTATCAGTTAAAGCAAAAGGAAGCTGGGAAGGCAGTCAGAACAGCAAAGGCCTGAACTCAGTTAAGAAGTGGGATGAAACCTTTTTTAGGTACATCAGGAAGTGAAGGAAGACTAAGGGAGGGATAGTGAGACTTAATAAAGGGGAAGGGTGGGCAGAGGGTGACTGTGAAAAGGCAGAGATACTAAACAAATATTTTTGCTCAGTATTTACAAATGAAGAGGGGGAAGTACCTAAAACAAACAATAAAAACACTCTGGATACAGAAGTTGATACCAGCCCATTTACAGAAGAAAGGGTTCTGAAAGAACTCTTAAAACTGAAGGTGGACAAAGCAATGGGGCTTGATGGGATTCATCCCAGAATTCTAAAAGAACGAAGGGTAGAACTAGTGACACCACTGACTACTCTCGTTAACAAATCATGGGAGGATGGGATGGTACCTGAGGACTGGAAGAGGGCTGATGAATTCCCTCTTCACAAAAGTGGGAGCAGGCAGAAGGGAAACTACAGACCAGTTAGTTTAACCTCAGTGATAGGGAAAATGATGGAATCACTTCTGAAGGAAAGAATTGCCGAGTACCTAGAGGCCAGAGGGGCACCGGACCCAAGGCAGGATGGATTCACAGCAGGAAGGTCATGCCAGATGAATCTAATAGATTTCTTTGACTGGGTGACCAAAGTAGTAGATGAGGGAGGGGCTGTGGACATAGCCTACCTAGACTTTAGCACGGCATTTGACTCAGTCCCACACAAAATATTAATATACAAGTTAGCCAGCCTGGGAGTGGGTCCCAAAATGATAGCCTGGGTAAAAAATTGGCTGGAGAATAGGACACAGAGGGTAATAGTAAATGGATTCCACTCTTAAGAAAGTGGGGTTACTAGTGGGGTGCCGCAGGGTTCAGTTATAGGACTGGTCCTCTTCAATGTCTTTGTAAGCGACATTGCAGAGGGACTGGAAGGAAAAGTATGTCTCTTTGCAGATGACAAAAAGATCTGCAACAGAGTTGATGCACAAGGTGTGGTGGAAAGGATGAGAAGGGACTTGGCAAGGTTAGAGGAATGGTCAAATGTATGGCAGCTTAGATTTAATGCTAAGAAATGCAAGGTAATGCACCTGGGAAACAAAAACCCAGGGGAAGAGTACACAATGGGGGTTCAGATACTAACAGCAACAAAAATGGAAAGGGACCTTGGGGTAGTCATATCAGATGACTTAAAGGTGGGTAAGCAATGTGAGAGGACACTAAGGAGGGCTGGGTGGATACTGGGATGCATAGGGAGAGGCATCACCAGTAGAAAACAAGAAATTGTTATCCCTCTGTACAGACAGCTGGTGAGACCCCATCTGGAGTACTGTGTGCAGTTCTGGAGACCCAGTCTCCACAAGGACATAGACAAGATGGAAGCTATCCAGAGGACGGCAACTAAAATGGTGCAGGGTCTGTACCTGAAGACATATGAAGAGAGACTGAAGGAGCTTAATATGTATAGCCTTGAGGAAAGGAGGGAGAGGGGGGACATGATAGAAACCTTCAAGTACCTCAAGGGAATCAACAAAGTCCAAGAGGGTAGCATCTTTCAAAAAAAGAGGTGTGCAAGAACAAGGGGGCACAATTTGAAGATGGGGGAGGCAGCTTAGAGGTAATGTAAGGAAGTACTTTTTCACAGAGAGGGTTGTGGATGCATGGAGGTTGTGGAGTCAAAAACAGTGATTGAATTCAAGCATGCATGGGACAGCCATAAGGCAATTCTAGGGGGTGGGGGTAGAAAGAAGTAGGCTGCTGGTTAACTAGGATCTGCAGCTTATCCATTAGGTAGGGAAATGGGCAGACTGGGTGGCCCAAGTGGTCCTTATCTGCCATCAAATTCTATGTTTCTCCCGTTCTGCTGAAATGGGCAGCAGTAGCACCAACACATTTGCACATGTTGAAATCTCGAACTACCTGAGTCAACCCTGTCTGCCAGAAGACTCTGACCCTCTGGCATACTGGAAAGAAAAACTAACAGATTTCCCCCATTTATCCCAGCTAGCCTGCAAGCATTTCACCATACCTGCCTCATCTGCACCTGTAGAGAGACCTTTTAGTGTTGCTGGCAACATTTTCAGGCCTGAACAATGCAACTTGAGTGACGCAAAATTTGAAGAGCTAATGATTGTCAGATGCAACAAATTTGATAAGTGATGGCTATCCTTGTCCTTCCTTCCTGCTGTAATAAACGACAATAAATATGACAAAATGTGTAACTTGTGTTGGATGTTGTTGATACAATATTAGGAAATTTAATGGATTGTGAGAAAGTGGGCCGTATCCACTAAGTGCTTTGGTGACAGGTTAAGGACAGTTTTTCAAACTACATACAACACTCATTGAAGCTTTAAAATGCAAAACATCTTCCTTTGCATGGCTTTCTATTTTGTCATTTTACAGCTTCTGTGACTTTTGTGAATAGTTTCAAAAATTGTCCTTAACCAGTCCTGTCCTAAAGTTGCTTGGTGAATACGGCTCACTATTTGGAATTGACTACTTTGATTTATTATAATTGGAATTTGAGAGGAAAGAATTTGAATTGAATTTGAATTGTGAACACACAATTGTATTGGAATTGATTTATTTGAAGAGGTAAGTGAATTGAATTTAATTTAATTGAATTAGTGGAACTGACCCCAACTCTGGTAGCAAAGAGACTGACTCTGGTGGCAGGAGGCAGCAGGGAGAAACTGCTCCAACTGTGGAAGCAGGGGACAGGATGCAGCAAATGCCCTGACTCATGTGGCAAATGGCAGCATGGTGCAACAGCCCTAACTGTAGAGGCATGTGGCTATAGGGCACATCAGGCAAGAGCAGCCTTGATTATGTAGACAGAGACAGGCTGTAGTGGCCTTGGCTATGGTGGCAGAGACAGAGAATAGCATGGTGCTGCACACTGCTGCCTCCTGTGCAAACAGTTGAGGTTGCTGCACCCTGCATCCCTCAGTACCCCACCCCCACAGTCAGGGCTAATGCAACCTGTTTCTCCCTGGTTTTGTCTCTACAGTCAGGGCTGCTTTGCTCTGCTACAAACTAGAGTCCAAGATCCCCTGCCTCCACAGTTGAGGCTACTGCACCATGCCACTCCAGGCCACCAGAGGTGGGGCTTTTGCTGCACATGCTACCCACTTCCATTGCCTCAAATGGGCATGGTTGCTGCACCACAAGCATCCTGTCCCAAAGTCAGGGCTGCTGTACCCTGTTTGCCTCCTGTATCCTACCCCACAGTTGAAGCTTGTGCACTATGCTGTCCTATGTCTACTGTCACCAGAGCCAGGGCTGCTGCACCCTGCTCCTGTCTACACAGTTGTGGTTGCTGTGGCCTGCTATGCCCTACAGCATAATTCCTCCACTGTAAGGGCTGCTACACCATGCTGCCACTTGCCACAAGAGTCAGAGCATTTGCTGCACCCTGTCCACAGACACCACAGTTGAGGCAGTTGCACCCTGCTGCTCCCTGCCACCAGAATCAGATCCTTTGTCACACTCTGCTGCCCATGTTCCTTGTCCCAAACAGGTGTGTCTGCTGCACCCTGTCCCACAGTTTGTGCTGCTGTACCCTGATACCTTCCCTGTCTCCTGTCCAAACAGTCAGGGCTGCTGCATCCTGTGACCTCTTACCCCACCCCACAAAACAAGATGACAGTATTGTTCTATTTTTTTAGCAGGTTTGGAAGGGTAACAAAGTGGACAACAGGGTGCAGTGTCCCTGACTGTGGGGTTGGGGGTGGGGGAGCATAGGAAGCAGGGTGCAGTAACCCCAAATGCTCAAGCAGGTGGCAACAGGGTGCAGCAGCCATGATTCTTTTGGCAGGGGATATAGGCAGCAGGGTGCACAATCCCTGACTGTGTGGGAGAAGACAGTGGTAAGCAGGGTGCAGCAGCCTCAATCATGGAGCAGGAGGCAAGGGGCTTGTGGGACAGTGGACAGGTGGCAGCAGAGTGTAGCTGCTTCAACTGTGGGGCAGAGACCTAGTGCATTGCGATGCCATATAGTGTTTCTAGTTATACATATACAGAATGTATTTTCTCACAGAAACTACCAAAGAACTGAAATTTGTGAGTTCAGACAGTACATGTGCTTGAAATAACAGTTTGATAGACACCTACTTATCAATCTGATATGAAAAAAAATGTTCTTACACTGATCTATTTATGAAGGCTACATTAAAGACAAACTATTTCTTTTTTAAATCTTCTTTATTGAGGTTTTTGTCATTATTTCCAACACACTGACATACACACTTACCTCCCAGGATACATCCCCGGGCCCACTTCCCCAAACTGGAAGTGGAAACTATGTACATCTCCCCAAATATATACACTCACAGTTACATTTAAATGTCCCCGAACTAAATCCTCCATTTTTGATTCAGATATCCTCATATCCTTCATACAAGTTCGGAAGCAGCTGGTTTTAGCCATAATCCGGATTATGATATCTAAGTACTGCTCTATTCCCAAAGTGCACCTCTTCTGGACATTGTGGGTAACTGTGTTCCTAAGAAAGAGAGAGAATCCCATATGCCCAGCCAAAAGGAACCTATCTAATTACTTAGACATCCAATCTCATATGAGAGATGTATAAAAGCAGATATAGACATTTTCTAAAACTAGTCACAAAATCATATTCAAAGATGAACCCCTAAGACTTTATCCTATATAGATTCAGCTATTTACTCCTCTTCAGACAGACAGATCCGAACCCGAGGACCTTTCACCTGTAATGAGTACACTGTCTCTAGAGCCCCCCATTTCTTGTCAAATACTTTCTTTTTCCCTTCCATCTGCATATGTTGCTTAAGTCTTTCCAAGATCTGTAGGAGTTCCCCCAGCCACTGGTCATAACTATAGGTTTTGTCCTCTTTCCAGTGTCTTAGAACAAAAGCTTTAACCACGGCTGATATAAGGGAAACATGACCCTTAGCTAGACACATCGGTATCCTACCCATGTCCCCGAGTATACATATCTCAGGGCTAATGTACTCCGAATAATTTAGTATCGGGTCCATTTCTGCTTTGATTTGAGCCCAAAGTGGCTGAATCCGAGAGCACGACCACTATACATGCAGTAGGTCTCCCGACTCCATGCCACAACAAAAGCACCGATCTGTCTGTCTGAGTTTTCTGGAACACAACTTAACAGGGGTGTAGTAGATATTTGAACAAATAAAAAATTGCATAGTAATATACTTCGGTATAGGCAGATATTTTGTGTGTTTCCACACTTCTATCCAGTCAGGTCTCAGGGGGGATAATGCTCTGTCCCAATATGTAACCCTGTTTTCGGGGTCAATGCAAACATAGTCTAACAGGACCTTATACACTTTAAACAAGGGATGTTGTAAAAGATCCAATTCCTTTAAGTGATCCCACGTAAACGCCTTACTGTTCCCCCCACATATACGTTCTCGCATGAACTTTTGTAACAATTTAGTAATCTGAATCTTTTTAAAGAACTCCCATTCCCGAAATTGTGTTGGCAGGAGCACCCCATCTGCAACCATGAAGTCCGCCACTTTGGAATCCGACAACAATGATGTCCATTGACCTCTCAACACCCAATTTCCCAAGCGAAAATTAGGGTTTCCCACTATCAGCTGCTCCCTAGCCCCTCTTTGTACTCTCTTTTGCCATGGAGATAACCACTCCCACCACTCCTTAACTGGTTATATATTGAGATTGCTTACTTATACCCGCAATGTCTCCGGGTCTACATATAATAGAGCATTTGGGAAAGTTTTAAATCCTCCAAACGAGGTTGTTCAATCTGCAGCCATGTTGGGGTGTATGTCCCATCCCCACTTTGCCTGACCCAACGTCCCATGCACCCTAATTGCCCAGCAACATATATAGCATTAGATCAGGGACCTTCATGCCACCCTTCTGGTGAGGGAGGCGTAAAACAGCATGTTTCTTCCTAGAAGGTTTAGAGTCCCAAAGGAATTCCGAGATAATCCTTTGGATATTGGTAAACTTACCCTTCGGGATACTATAGGGAGAGAGACAGATCGGGTAAAGCAGTCGAGGCAGGAGGTTCATTTTAATTAGTCCCATTCTGGCAGTGAAGTTTAGAGGGAGCTTCCTCCATCTTTCAATATCTTGCTTAATTTTAGCCACAATATTGCCCACATTCTCATCCACCCCCACTGCGGACCTAGCCAAAATCCAGATCCCCAGATACTTGATTTTGTCCAGATCCCAGTTAAGCTGGAAATGTTCAAAATCCGCCCTATGAGTGTGAACTGTGAGTGGGAGAACCTGAGTTTTAGACAAGTTTAATTTGTAATTAGACACCTTTGAAAAGTTCCCAATAATTTCCAGTGCCCTTAGAAAGCTTTCGGCCGGATTGGATAAGTGCAGCAGGATGTCATCGGCGAATACCGATAGCTTAAGCTCTAACCCCAAAACCTCAACCCCCTGAACTCCTGGATCTATCACTAAGAATCTTAGCAAAGGTTCCAGGTAGATGTTAAATAAAATTGGTGACAGGGCAGCCCTGCCTTGTTCCATTCTTGAGAAAAAACTCCTTAGAGAGATAACCGTTACATAAAATTCAGGCTGTAAGGGCTTTGTACAAATTTCTAAGGCCTCCCAGAAACTCCCTTGGGAATCACATTTTCTCCATTGTGAAAAACAGAAATTGGTGGGAAACCCGGTCTAACGCCTTCTCGGCATCTAATGCAAATAAAGCCATAGCGGACTTTGAAACAGCCGCTGTCTCTAGAATATGATGGAGTTTCCTTAATGCATCCTGAGCCCCCCTCCCCGGCATAAACCCGACTTGTTCTTGGCTAATCACAAAAGGAGCCACCTTCAAGACCCTGTTAGCCAAAATTTTCGTAAGTATCTTAATGTCTTGATTCATTAAGGCTATGGGCCTATAATTACCTGGTAGATGCCTGAGTTTATCTGGTTTTGGAATCAGTGTGATGTAGGCCTGATACAATGGAGGTTGGGGGACCCCATCACTCATAATAGCTACAAAGAGTTGTTTCAATAGGGGTATTATTGTCTCTGCATGAACTTTATAGAATTTGGCCGGGAGACCATCAGGCCCTGGTGCCTTCCCACTTGGTAAATCTTTAATTACCTCTAGTATTTCCAATTCTGATATTGGGACAGCTAGGGCCTGGGCCTGCTCTAAATTTAATTTAGGTAGCGGCACTTGATCTAGAAACCTTCCAATATCCATCACCGAATTAGGGGCCCCCTCCTGGTATATTGCAGCATAGTATTCGCAAAAGCATCTGCCAATTTTTGGGGTCCAAAACCTGCTCGAACTTCACTGCACTATCGCTCTCTCGGCCTCTCGCCTCTAATCCTATGAGATAATAACCCACCTGGCACATCTCCCTGTAGCAAATATTTAGCATCTCAGCCTCCAGCCACCGGTCTGTCCTGTAGTACAAAATACCTCTGAATTCCTCTTTCAGTTCCCTCAGCTCCTCATCTATCTCCTTGGAGGATCCTTCTAGAGGTGATAAAGACTTAATGGCCCCATTATGAATTCCTCCCGGCACTACTTTAGTTTATTCCACCTGACGGTATATTCCTGTGCCCATCCCGTATACAACACTTTACATACGGGCCAGGCCAAGTTCCTATCTCCAAGGGTTGGGATTTGATCCTGAATAATTTCCTTAAGTTTACCCTCCATGCTAGCTACCATATCATCCATCATTAGTATCCTATCATCCAGACTCCATCAGTATGGCTTAAGGGGAATATTGTCCATCTTCCATACCAATTGTATCGGGGAATGATCGGAGAGTGTTCTTTCATAAGTATAGATACCTACGACCCCACTTCAAACTTCCCTATTAACCAAAAAAAAGTCAATCCTAGAGTAAGTCTTGTGCACTCCAGAATAAAAAGTCATCTCAGTCTCCCCTGTTCTATAAATCCTGTGTGGATCAACTAGTGCAGTAGCTTCAAAAAATCTATGTCGTGCTGCCTGCGAGGCTAAATTACTTTATTGAGTGGGTTTCTCTCGACCTATTATTGACGCATATGTTCCAGTCTCCTGCCAGGACGGATGAGCCCTAGGAAGTGCAACAATGTCAGCCTCAATGAAGCAAAAATTCTGCCTTAGCCGGTGTGGGTCCATAAATAGAAGCACACCCAATGGATACCCCAAAATGAACCTATCGTATATCCTCTACCATCTTCCCTCATTCGAATGGACCCAATTATATAAGGACAACCTTTCCTAATTAATATCGCAACCCCACCTGAGGCTTTCACCTTTCCCATTCCTATTACCTTACCTACCCATCCTTTCCTGAGCAAGTGCAACTCCTCAGTCAATAGGTGGGTTTCCTGAAGTGCAGCAATATGTATCCCCATCTGATTAATATATCTAAGTTTAACCAATCTCTTCTTCCTCCCCCAAGACCTTTCATGTTCCACGATAAGATTCTAAGTAATCCCATCTACTACAACCTCGCCCGTGACCTCCCTTCCCATATTCTCTGCTTTTTTTTTTTTTTTTGCATCGCAGGTCTTGGTTTCTCTCTCCTTCCTCCCCCCTCATTACTCCCCTTAATACTACCCCTGATCCTCCGATTGCCTCCCTAATCTGCCCGAGACGTGTATGAGTCAGCTCTCAAGATGTCTCCAAACGTCCCCCGAGTCCCAGTACTAACCCACAGAACCTTTCTTCCCCTCAAACTTCAAACTCAGACCCACCTACCATTCCAACAACTATGAATTATTGAGGGGGGGAACCTAGTTCCCATTAACTTACACCTCTATCATTATAATTGTCTGCTGCAGCAGCCGATCCAATATTTTGAATACCCATATACTGGGAAAAAAAAAAGGGGGGGAAGAGCATCACAACAACATAAAATTCTTCTCAGTAATGTCACTTGTCCGCAATGCTGTTAAGATTCCTTTTCTCATTGTCCTGTTAACAGTTTCCCAGTCCCTTCCTTCCCTTCAGGTTCCCGATTTGAACAAATCCGGTAGCTCCACTCTAAGGCTTTCCAGGGCTTCTTCGGCTGTGAGATACCTTCTGTCCCCTTTCGCCAGCTTTACCACCAAAGTGGCTGGATATTGGATCCTGAACTTCAGCCCTGCCATATACAGCTTTTTTTTAATATCATTATATGCTTTTTGCTTCTCTGTCACCGAGGGAACCAAATCTTGAAACAGCCAGAGGGAGGCCCCTTGCCAATGCAGGTTTCTGTTAGCTTTAGCTTTATTCAGAATATGAATTTTCTCTTTATAGTTTAGAAATCGCATTATTATAACTCGGGGTCGAGCTCCAGGTGGGGTCTCCCTCAATGCACGATGTGCCCTCTCGAGGTTATACAAATCGCCAAACGGGGTGGGCCCAAAAGCTTCATAAGAAAGTCCTGCATGAAGGCCATGCAATCTGCACCCTCCGATCTCTCAGGAAGCCCTGCCAATATTAAATTATTCCTCTGGCTCCTCGCTTCTTGGTCTTCCAGTCGATTTTCCAATTTTTTCACCTGCCTGTTCAAATTGACCACTTCCTGTTCTAGAGTGTGAGTTTTTCTCTTTGTGATGCCACTCTGGCTTCCACATCACCAACACGTTGTGTAAGAGCATGCAAGGCAGGCTTCAGGACTGAGAAATCAGCGACCAGTCCCTTCAATAGGTGTTTAATTTCCATGATGTCTTCCGCTGCTGATTGCCCCTCCTGGCCCTCCACCTTCCAGTCTTCCAGTACCTCTGAGGTCGGCGAATGGGGTTTTGAGCGCTTAATCGCTGGTGTTCTCGCTGCCAAAGGCTCAGGGCTTTCTTGCTCCATCCCGGCCTTTTCCCCTTCCAAGTTCGCTGGCGGTGCGCAAATATCTTCCCCCACCATGCAAAAGCCAAAACCGGTTTCCCCACTGCAGCGACTTTTATTCCGGAACAGCTCCTCACTTCTCCGGTTGTATAGGTTCACCAAACTTGTACAATTTAAAGTTATTTAATTTCGGGACTCGGGAGCGTTGCCGGGGACGTCTGCTCCGTGCTAGCTCATCACGTGATCTCCAAGACAAACTATTTCTATGAATGAAGACAATTTAGATTTATTTTATATTCATTAAACAACCCTGTGTTATTTAGTCAGAAAAAAATCAGAGTTTTGATGAGAAAGAACTGACAGCTGTGATACAAACAGGTTGATTTCTCACAGAGAAAGACTTCCACTACTTCAATTTGGCATTGAAATGCAAATGATCAACTTTTTAAAAGAAGAGACTGATAGATTTTAAGCTAATTTATCTAAACACAAACCAGAGACTTGAGGCCAGATTTTCAAATGGTGGTGCAGGGCTTGCTTCCCACTCTGACCACAGGACTTTAACTTTCATGATGCACCAACCCTCTTTGCCACAACTGCACCCGATTTTCAAAGCTTGATTGCAGTTGCGACATTTTACATGGTTTACGGCAGCTTGTGCCAATCCTCTGGCACAAGCACCATTTAACAGCCTCCAGGGTATGGTGCACGATAGACCACAAAACCATGGCCTAAGGAGGGGCACTCAGCACAAGGGATTGAAAATCCTGATCATTGACAGGGGACTGTTGCAAGGTCCATACATCATTTGTTTGGCACACCAGGGGGCTTACGGCATTCCTGGAGTTCTGAAAATCTGGCCCTGGGTTTGTAAGAAACCTGGAGAGCAAACCATTAAAAAATGGCTGAGACAGGCACAAAGGAATCCTAGGATGAAGGAAGGGGTGGGGCATGTTGGGTCTGCATCAACAGGGAACATAACTAAAAATTGGCATATCAGATGGGCCCAGTAGTCATTATCTGTCATCAATTTCTATGTTTGTGTAATCCCCCTTTTGGAGATTACTAGTCTATTCACCCCTCCCTAGGTTTTTGTAGCCTAATTCAGTCTAGTAAGGAAAAGGGTTAATTATGGTCAGCAGTTGGGTGGAGCCTTCTGTGGGTAATGAGGTTATCATGAGTGCTTGGGGGGAGAAATCCTAGCAGTTTAGCTGGGAGAGGGAGTTCCAGTTGGAGGAGTGAGCAATGAGGAGAGAGAAAGAGAGAGAGTGTCAGCAACAGGCAGGGGCAACTGTCCATTCCATTCCCAGGCACTTGAGGGGACACAGAGGAAGGAGTGGGAGCCAGTAGCCACAAGCTGCACAGTATATAGGAAGCAGCTAAAGTTGAGAGGAGTGAGCAGCTGCAAGTCGCAGAGTGCTCTGGCAGCCCATGCCGATTAGTGTAGGGATCCAGTGGGCAAGAGTGCAGCAGGGAGTATAGTGTCCAGAGATCGAGTTGCCTTGGAGCTCTGTGAGATGTGTCCCCCTTCTCAATTCAGGGACAGTTGCTGTCAGTTCTGGGAAATGATGCGGGGGTCATGAGGGAACCTGCAACTCCCCAAGCTGTGAGGATTGCATGTTCTAAGTGGGACCTTCTTGGCCAGTGTGGAGAAAGAGAGAGACAGAGAGAGAGAGAGATGGGGAATGTTGAAAGTTTAGGTGCCTGTGAAGAAGAATAATAGGCTGCTAGGAACTATGAACTGTTTTGGGGCTTGTGCTGCCTTCAAACTTTTGTGACCAAAATGGTCCTGAGTTAATGCTGCCCTAAAGATTGTGTGACCACTTCAGTCCAGGTAAAAGCTCCTATTATGGCATACCGGCCATGTGAAAGCTGAATGTGTTCCCCACAAATTAACTGATGCTCCCCAGAGCTATGTGTGAATATGTTTAATAAATTTGGGATCCCTGTTGTTTCTTCTAGTTCTGTGTCGACATTTCATTATTGAAAGGAACTATTTAATATGCATTAGCCTGTTGTTTTCATCCAGCACTGGTGAGCAAAAGGGACTCTGTGTGTGACATCTGAGCCTGGGTAACATTGCCACTGAAAGTGTTTCCGCTGTTGTGAGCACCCCCTCCACATGGACATATTCCATCCATACCCCTAGACATGGGGAGGGAGGGCAACATTCCTATTTTTGACAGGTTATGTGATTCAAATGAATAAGGCACACAGCTGTTGGTTTTGCATTTGTACTGTTAGTACACAGAGCAAGTTTAGATACTAAAAATAAACAAATTAAATACCTCTGCCATATAATACCATACACTCCATCAAGCCCAGCAGTGATGAACATTACATACATATTCTGAAGATTACAGTCAGTGATTTCAGAAATACAAAATGTTTTTATCCAAGCCATCAGCTTCCATTCAATACATACATTAAGTTTGATTTGTAAAAGGCTGGGAAATAATTTTAAAGTTTATGATGACAAAAAAAAGGCAAGTAAGTTATCATGTTTGGTCAGCTCCACTGTCAGTATTTCCCTGTATAAATCTGGTTCTGAGAGAGAGAGAGAGAGAGAGAGAGAGAGAGAGAGAGAGGAGGAATGGTGGAACTCTGTTTATCATTCAGTCTTAGATTGGTCCTGAAAGGATTAACAAAACCCACATACAGCAATAAATCATTACACACACACACACACACACCTGGGAGACAGAGAGAGAAGTATAATTTGAATCTCTGCTGGATCAATGCAGTCTCATTACAAACAGTTTTGACAAACAGGCAGTGGTGTAGTGCTAAATTTAGAAGTGTGGGGTCTCCATGAACTAAGATGTCCCCAACCACCCATAGTCTGGGGGTCTGGGGGCATTTTGACACTATTTGTCTGCTTTTAAAGTCTTCTTTGACTTGTTATAAACAACTAATATCACTATCAAAATAACTTTTTATTTTCTTTAAAAAAAAATATTGTCAAACTTAAAGCCAAAAATCCTATCCCAGCCACCCTTCAAACATCTGACAATATACTACTTCTCCTGAGTGCAGTCAGCTATCACTGCAGTGGGCACTGCACTTCTTACCTTGCAACCTGAACAGAAGACTCTGCCCCCCTCCAACAGTGTACCACATAGTCAGACATACAAGGCAGCAAGAAGAGCACACAAAACATCAGCCTAGAGCTGCATGTGTCTGCCACACAGCAGACACTTAAATGGACCATCCATGCCAGAGAGAGGAACTCATTCAAAGGACCCACTGGAGGGTCCCTCAAGGCCCGACATTGACAGAGGATGTATACCAGGTCATGAATGCTTTATCTGCATGTACCCCATACTGAGACAGTTGGAGCAGGAAGGGTAAGGCTCAGCAGGGACAGCTGCATGAAATACAGGGCATATATAGAGTGACATCACAGCCCACAGACTTGACATGCAGCAAGCGTTCTGCAACCTGTGTGAGACCTAGGACAATGGCATGACCATAATTGTAACTGCTCTATAGTAGGAATATGTTTCCCATTCATATCCAGTATATGGCGGCCAACCACCAAATCCCCAGATGTCATACACAAGAACCACAATACCATAAAGCACTGCAGCACAACCTACACATGACAACCAACCTGCAGGGGTGTACAGCCAACTGTAACAGATGCCAAGCATGTCCCATGGCATGTACACAGCCAAGTCACATGGGAAGGGCAGGGGCAATGCCATAGGTAGGCTCATCCCACCCTAAACACACACTCAGAAGTCATCCCAGACACCAAAGCCAAAAAACCCGAATGATCTAAAGTCTCATCAGAATGCAGCACAGGCTTTAATGCTGAGGAATTGCCATCCACCATCAGATGTATGTGGACTTCACTTCATTGGTTCCATCTTCACTCTCAGCAGGGAGATGGGAGGCTGGTGGAAAGGGGCAAGCTGAAGGGAAAAGAGATCACTCAGTTCACTGGAAGCAGCCAGCCACTCGCCATCAGATAAGGCCATTCAATGCAAACACAATTATTAATACAAAACAACACACTTACCTCACAGCACATTTTATGATAAAGCCAGGATGGTTATTAATTCATATTGTTTTGTTGGCACCGACCGTCTATGTCACTTCGTCCTGTTCAAGTCCCAACTCTCAACTTGTGAGTATGAATCCCTCACAGGCTCACATGGCATGACTAGTCAGCTGCTCCCCACTCACACTCCACGTATTACCAGAAGCACCTCCAGTCACACAGGTACAGCTAGCAGCTCACTGGGTTAGAAGATTTCTGCAGGACATTCCCCAGATTGCAGATCCATCTTTTACATGAAGAAAAAGTACCAACTTCAAAACGAGAACAAAGTTATCACTGCCAGCTTTCTGAATTTCTGGGCAATTCATTTTTTATTGCTAAAGCAGATTTAATTATGACATTATTGAAACATGATTTTTCTTCTCTTTAGATATCCTCTTTGTCATCACCAAGGTCTGCTTTGAAGGTATAATTTTCTGCTTATCACATCACAACCAGGTGCCACAAAATGTACTGTGATGTCACAAGCAAAGGATATAGATTCAGGACAGGAAAAACACTTGGACCAGGTGAAGTTCATGGCATGAAGAGTTTGTGTTCATGCAAATGTCTTCAGAAATGGACAGTGGGATTTCCTAAATACATACATACGTACATACACACATACATAAATACATAAATAAGTTGGTCCCTGCCAAAGACAGTTATAAATTATCTGTGTGAAGAAAGGTATGAGTGATCATCTGCTTTGTGCAGGGCCTTGCATGCCTTGTATGAAGAACATTTTAACTGGTCCTGTGCATCATGCAGGGCCCTAAGGGTCCTGTGAAGAAAGTTAGAGCTGATCCTGCAGGCCTTATGTGGAGCAACAGATTTGTGTGGCACAGACTCAGATCTGTAGTTTGAAGCAGCAGACCCTTGAGGATGGCTCTCAACCTGAAACCTGGCTTTGGTTCACGCAGCTAGGGGCTGGAAGAGGGGATAAGTGTAATGGTTGAAAGAACCCTAAAACAATATTTCCTTGCTTTTGTTGCTGATATTCACCAACTTTCAGCCCTCTGTGTATTGGAAAAAGCTGGAGAAATAATGTGTGATGGGGTCTAATTGGGATTGCAAAAGCCATCAAAGGATACAACACAGGAGTACTAAACAGTTATGTCAATGGTATAACACCCCCAACATATCATCCATGTCCACCCAGTGCCCAGAGTCAGGTATATCTGGCTTTGAATGTGTTGCATAGCATGACCTACTACCCCCAACCTGTCTGCCTCCCCATACTAGACCCCATCACAGTTCAAGTGGTCGAGTGAGATTGATTTGGAAAGTGTTAGCCCAAGAGAGTCACAGGGTATGTGTATCTACTTTGAGGGAAGACTTAATGCTGCATACAGGCATGTAGCAGTCAGGGTCTGGAACGAAGTGACATACTGTTTTCTGATTTTACTTTTATTTCAAATACACTTGAGCACTTCTTTATATATTCATCATTGTTTTCTGTTCAGTTTTCATTTTTTAATAATATTTTGTGCTTCCTATCAGTTCATCAGTTTTATTTGGTAATCTAATCCATCCTCCTTTATATCTGATGCTTCCCCTTCAATATCCAATAATCCAAATGTTTTATTCCATCATTTTACCTCACTATAGTATAGTCATCATTCTTTTTCAGTTTTACTTGGCTGCAGATCAAAGTCTGTGTCTTCCTTTTGTTGGTCTCCAGCTAATTATAAGTTAAGACCGAATCAGATTATGGACATGTGAACATATAAAATTGCCAGCAGAAGAAGGCCAAATGATCTATAAAATGTAATTGTTTTAGAGCACATGAACATATGCCACAAATGCCCTGCCCTCCTTCTACTTGCCTTCTTAAAATTATCTGGATCAGAACTATCCAGATGTTCCCCACCCTTTACAACTTCAGTCATTACATCTGTATTTCTTTTCTTTCTCATTCATTTTTCTGTATTGTGACTTTAATTGATGCCACATTAACAAATTGTAATGAAATTTGGTGCTAGGGAACGATGTTTAATTTTCTCACTGCCTGCTCTTCAGTTAGCAGATACATCATCTTTATTACTAGCTAACCTTTAAATATGTTGACCATGTAGAACTGACTGTCCCTCATACACTAGTACTATAGTGTGTATTCTTCCAGACAATTCTGTTTAGCCTCTCTGGCAGAATGTTGATACCATTTTGTTAGGATGCAGCCAATTTCACCTGTAAAGGCCCACACACCTTATAATAATCTCCAGTGTCGTACAAGATAAAACCTTCCTTTCTGTATCACGTCTTTAGTTCCTAATCTGATTTTTCTTTATTCAGGTCTGCATAAGAAACATCTAGTATTCAAGAATACTACCATGGAAGAAGTAAAGGGGAAAACCTAAAAGTATAATTTTACAATTTGTACGTACTGTATACAGTACACAGTATACTGTCACAAATTCAGTTTCAGGAATATCTCTTCTGCCATAACAGCATAAACAGATACACACACACACACACTTGTAAAAGCTTCTCTGCTGTATGTTAATATCGCTGCTAGGTGGTCTCCATACATACATACAGTGGTGTAACAGAACTGCTCAGCTTTGATTTGCAGTTCTCCCACTGTAACAGCGATCTTTGTGGCAGTATTATTATATCATTGATTGTTTAAAAAAACTACTCAATATGTGACTATTTCCAGGGCAGTTGCACGTGAGACACACTTCACAAAATAAGAAGAGTGGATGAAAGGAGCTATCCAACTGGCCAGGAGTGCTCCTTCAAGCTATACTAATATTTATATGCCATCTATATTTAACTCTATGTGAAGTAAAAACTGTTTGTCATGCAATGTGTTATGCAAAGTTCTGCAAATTTCTGCAGCCCTTTGCATAGTACTGCATGTAGTGAAGTGGCTAATTCACCATGACAAAAGAACACAAAGTGACACTCCATGTGTAACATGCAACATAGGTACCATGTTACCTGGCAAAGCCTCCACTAAGTGACACTTTAGTCACAAAGTTGCACAAAGTGCCACTTTACAGAGTCCACCTTCAGTTCTCATCATAAACACAGAAAGCGATTCCCCCTTAATCTCACCCTCTAGTAGCAATCAAATCCCACTCTTCTCCTGAACCATGCTCCTGAACCACACCAACAAATATGCTATACCTCCCTTCACCAATTGGCAACACCACAACATCCCCACTCCTCCTCCAGCATAAGTGGAAAAAGATAATGCAAACAGTAAAAAAGTTACAAAACAAATACACCCCATCTCCAGCTCATCCACTCAGCAACAACCAACTGACCAATCCTCCTCCCCCTCAGCTCTGGTCACAATAAGACACAACACCCCCCTTCCCCCACCCAGTCAACATCCTGGTCACCACCTTCCACCCATGCATGGCACCCACAGATAAGAAAACAGAGTTATCAGGAGGAGGCAACCAGCACAGACCATCCTCTCTCTCCATCTCGGTCTGCTGACAGAAGGAATGGGAACGCATGATTATAGCAATCTATGAAATTCATTTATTCATATGGAAGCTGGCCAAGGTGGTGGGAGGAGGGTCTGTGTCAGTTGCTTTCTCCCCTGATGACTCCATATTCCATTCCCTAGATACTACTGGGGCAGCATGGTAGGGGTGGTAGGTGCTGAGGGTGAGGGTGTGATGGTGTTGTGTCTTGTTGTGGGGATAAGGGGGGTGGAAGGAAAGTGGGTGCTGCTGAGTTGGTGGGCCAGGAAGGGAGAATTTGTTTTACTGTTTGCATTATATTATTTCACCTGAGCTAATGGGGTAAAGGATGATGGCTACTCGGGTATTGCTGAGTGGATGGAGAAGTGGGGCCCATTTATTATTGAGGCTGAGGGTTGAGGCTGATGGGAAGAAGGCAGAATCTGAGTGCTACTAGAAGGTGGTGGGGAGAGAGTTTAGCTTTTTTCACACAAAAATCAATTGACTGCAAAGTGCCAACTTCATGTTATATATGTGTAGCACAAAGTCAGCATTTCACAGGCAAAGTTAAAATGTACACATTTGCAACACACATATATATCAAATCATGCTACTTTATTTAGCAAATAATACTTTTTGAAAATTACTTACAAGGAGGTAGTATGATCAACTAAAAAGCTTTAATCTATTGCAGTGCTTAGTTTTTGACTGATAATTATATTGTTGAAAGGGTCACCACATTCTTTTGGTCAGTCTTTTCAACAATGTGAATGTCAAGTGTAAGTGTTACAAGATTCTATTCCTCTCCTATCAGAATACAAAGTACTCTAACACTGACAGTACCAAATACAATTTAGTTTTTTACTTTTTAGTTTTTAGCAGCAAAATTCTGATCAAAGTTCATGTATCTAAGATAATCAGTCTAGGAACTACTACAGAGCATAAGTTCTCATCACTCAATTCATTTTTTGTGTTTCATGGTACTGCTCATATGCCAGTTTAAAATAATGATAATAAACAGTTGGTAATGTTTTAAAGAAAGAAATACAAGAGGCGTTTAAGTTAGACTAAACCCTGAGAAGAATCACAGTCAATATTTCTGTCAAAAATGGCTATAAAATTGTTGTTTTGGCCATCAAAAGCTAAAAGATTCCATTATTTTTTTTTCAAATAACAATAACCTTCTTAACAGATACTGTAGTGTCAAGATGTCAAGGCTGAGAACAAGCCAAAAGATTTCAAGCAGAGCAAAAACTGACTTTAAAGTGCATCAACTAACTTGAATGCTGGCACATAATTACAGAGGTATGCTGTTTCCCATACAGTGATTTAAGGGTAGAGTAGGCAGCTTAATGTTAAAGCAGCAGTGCAATGAACCTATTTGTGGTTAAAGCCACATAAATAAAAAGGCATTGACTACTTAGTGACTTGTGTGAGGATGCCTGATCATTCAGCATTTTCATTTGTGCATTTTTTAATTAGTTTTTCTCACGTCCTTACGTCACATACCATACCACCCAGTGGTTCTCTAGCTACCTAACTGGAAGATTCCAAAAAGTAAAGGCGGAAGGCTTTTTTTCTACTGCCTTGCCAGTTGCAAGAGGAGTCCCCCAAGGATCCATCTTAGGCCCTATCTTGTTTTCTCTGTACATTAATGACTTAGATGCTAACATATCTATGTCCAATCTGCACTTTTTTGCAGATGATACTGTGTTGTATACTTCTGTCTCATCGTTATCTGAAGTCAAGGGAGTGCTTCAAGCAGTCTTCACACAACTTGAGCATGATCTAATAAAGGCAAAGCTTCTGCTCAATGCTAAGAAGACTAAAGCGATGATATTCTCCCACAGTGCTGTCTCAAGCCCCCCCAATACCCTTGTCCAAGACTTCATTGTCACCACGCTAAACGAGCCTCTGGAAGTTGTAACCAAATTTAAATATCTAGGTATCTGGATTGACAATAAATTATCTTTCAGTGACCATGTCGAAGATGTCTCTAGAAGGTTAAAAGCAAGGTTAGGTTTCTTCTACAGAAATAGGCCCCTTTTCCCCCTTGAAACTGGAAACAAGCTTGTACAGGCCACTTTTCTCCCCCTACTAGACTATGGCTATGTAATCTATTCCTCCACCACTCTTGCAAATCTAAGTAAACTGGACATCCTTTATCACCGTGCGTTACGGTTCATTACCAACTCCTTACCGTTCGCACCACTGTGACTTATATACGGCTGTTGGTTGGACATCCCCTTACTACTAGAGCGCCTGCTCCATGCTGGGCTATGGACTTTTAAACTGCTCCTGCAGAAATTGCCAGTTTATCTTCTCTCTCTTATTAGTATCTCACATAGTACATACTGTTAAGAAAATCTGACTTTATTATGCTAGACATACCAAGGACACAGACTTCCTTTGGTAAACGTGTTATTGCATATGCCCTTCCCTCCATTTGGAACCAATTACAAACCGTACTGAAACTAACTAGCACAGTTTCAATAAACTTCTACAAATCGCTAAGTTCAGCCAAAATAAAAGACACCTGTAACTGTCATTAAGTCTCTTCCTTCCCCATGTGTGCCATATTTATCCACTGGTAAGGTATAATTGATTTGTCATATTAACTGCTTTCCCTCCTTCTACTCCTGGCTTTATCTTTGCTTACGCTCCACTGCTACTCTATCAAATTACTCCTCCCCCATATCAGTTGTAGACTGTTGTTTGTTCTAGCTGCCAAAATACTGTATATGTATTACACACAGTCATCATGTTTCATTTATCCATTATGCAACCTGTAAGTTGCTTCCCTGTCTCATATCAATGTTTACCACCTGCGGTCACCCTATGTAGTACCCTTGTATGTATATCCAGCCTGTATCATGTAATGTGCATTTCATGTATATACTGTTATTACCTATCTGTGTTTGTACTTTAAGTGTTTATGTCACACGACCGCCTTGTGCATGAGCTTGCTCAATGGAGTTTTCCTGCAATAAACTTGAACTTGAACTTGAACGTCCCGTACAGAACATTGTTATTTTGAAATGAGTTGCATCTCAGGTGTTTATTTTTCAGTTTTACTGCTTACCATGGTGCAGTTCAAGAGACTCCCTTGAGTCACTTTGGTGATATTGTGCATTCATAATAATTATTTAAGATGGCCGAGGCAGTAATTTTTCACAGCAGTGTAATCTCCTCAAGCAGCTGCAGTTCAGACTTTTCAGAGTAAGTGCCCTTGGCAGATGAACGATTTGAATAAATTATTTTCAAATTTAGATGACTATTGTCTTTTGTTTGTCTTACATACACGTCATGTGCCTTTTCAGTTATGTATTTGAATCCCCAATAAAATTCATAGCCTGCAGTATGGTGTTCTCCTTTCGTTTTAAACAATTATAAAGTCTATGTTTATCTCAGCACAGACGTTTGGAACTTTATTTTTTTGCTTTCTAAAAAAAATCTTTTATAAATCCACTAAACACCCCTGCCATGGTCAATTTTGTTTCTTATTTATTTATTTATTTATTTGGTTAAACATCAGTTTAGAAACCTTTGAGCCAGAGGCTCATTTACAAAGGTACCTCGTCACAAAGAGGACATCAGAACAGTAGTACAAGGGACACAGTACTTACAAACAAAAAAGTTACAGTTCAATTACAATTTTGTTACAATAGAATACAATCTCCAATGAAGCAAAAGGTGCAAAACTTATGGTCAGGGGAGAGCTGGTGGGAGTAGAAGGGAGGGAGATAGGGGAGGTGGAATTAGTAGGGAAAGGAAGGGGGGGAGCCGCTCAGTGAGCATTGTCAAACAGAGTATATATATATTTGTTTTACACTAGGCTAGCGGCAGTTGCATTTGCGAGAGCTAAGCAGGAAGTTTCTGAGCCTGGGCTTAAAGCAAGCTAAGGTTAGTGAGTTTGAGACACTGGCAGGGAGGGAGTTATACCAGTGGGGTGCACGGTAGGGGAATGCCCTCTGACCTTGAGAGGTCCTGGCTCTCGGAATAACTAGGGTACCTCTTGACGAGCTGCACGTGATCAGGGTCAGTGCAGTACGGTGAATGGAGTTGGATAGGCCTATGGGGGATAGGCCACACAGGGCTTTAAAGGTGAGCTGGCATGTCTGATACATGAGTCGCTCTTCCAGGTTGAGTAGGGTAGCCAGGGTGTACAGCTCACATGTGTGAGTGAGTCTGGGAGCACCAGTGATAAGTCTGCAGGCCTTATTAACTGTGAGGTGAACTTTGTTGAGGGTAGTCTGATCTGCTGAGCCATAGACCGGAAGGCCATAGTCAATGAGAGACATGACAGAGGAGCTGACAGCCAGGTGGAGGACATCAGGAGGGAGGCATTTCTTGTGCCGGTAAAGAATGCCTAGCCATGAGTTGGCGACAGAATTTAGGGCAGATATATGTCCATGGAATGAAAGTGCAGGGTCAAAGTTTATACCAAGATATTTATAGGACTGCACCTGGTCAATGACGAGATTGGGGTGGAGTGGACAGCTAAGGGAAACTTGCTGTACTTATTTTGGGGGTGGGAGAAGAGCATCATTTTTGTTTTCTTAAGGTTGATAACAAGTCGGTGCTCAGTGAACAAGGTAGCTGCAGAGTCAAAGACTAGTTGGAGGGAGTTCTGTGCAGCATGGGGTCATTGTGGGAGGCAACAGGACAGCATCACCAGCATAGAGAAGCATCTTACCCGTACAACTGCTGGGTAGGAGTTAAGAAAGAGTGAGAATAGTAGGGTCCAAGAATTGAGCTCTTATGCACCCCAGAGTGAATGGGGCATGTTTCCAGAGAGAGTACCGTTGACTTTCACACATTGGGAGCGGGCGGAGATAGCTGGTGCACCAGGAAACAGGTCCTGAGGCAAAGCCTATTAGGTCAAGGGTGGAGAGCAAGAGGATGCGAAACGGTATCGAATGCTTTAGACAGGTCAATGAATATAGCACCAGCCAGGGCACCAGAGTCCAAGGAGGCATGGAGGAAGTTGGAAAATTCCAGGAGTGCTGTATTGGTACTATGACCTGCTCTGAACCCGTGTTGTTCAGGGCAGAGAACATTGTACTAGAGGTAGTCAGAGACTTGGGATGCCACAATTTTCTCTAATGCCTTAGAGAGGGGAGAGGATTGAGATTGGTCAGGAGTTACCCGGAAGAGTCCTGTCACCACCTTTATGGACAGGGGTAACTGTGGCACTCTTCCAGGCAGAGGGGAATTGTCCAAGACAGAGTGATTTGTTGAAAATGCATGTAATAGGTGAGATGACCTGATCCAGGACCTGACGTAAAAGGCAGGGATCAAGTGAGTCATTACCGATGGTGTTACCTTTTAGGGCTTTTAGCAAGTAAGGCCTAGCTTCTTGCATGGTGACACGACGCAGGTGGGAAAGAGGGCGGCAATGGGTGGTGGTACAGAGGAGGAGGTGGACTGAAAAAGTTACCAGGAAGTACTGAGCTAAGGTCGGTAAAGGAGTTATTGAGGTGGGTGGCAATGAGGGCAGGGTCAGGAGGAGACAGTACCATCGATGTTGAGAAGAGAAGGAGAGGGGGACTGGGAGGACCATTCAGTTGCTTGATGTTGTCCCAGAAGCACCTGGGGTTCCCCAGGAGGAGGTAAGAGAGGCTTGGTAGTATTCTGCCTTTGCTTTATGGATGGCCCAGGTGCACTGGTTACGGTGGCAGCATAGGGATTGCCCTGTCAGCTGAGCGGCCAGTAGCAACAGCAGGTGCCAAAGATTGTCGCATTGCTTAGTTGCCACAGTAGGGCAGGGGTGATCCAGGGGCATGTTTCTACTTGGACCTCCTAGCAGTTATGGGAGCAAAGATATCACAGGCAAAGTTGAAAGTGCTACAAAGAAGGCCAGGGCCAAGTCAATGTTGGTTGCTCCCCGCCAGAGGACCAATCAGTGTGTGGCAAGGAAGCACTTAAGGCCTATGAGTCCCCAGGCCTAAGCCACCTCTTCGAGAGGTGGTTTGACCAGGGATGAGGGCCGAGGGGTTTCCCAGTTGAAAGCACAGGGAGTGGTCACTGAGGCAGTCAGGGAGGATTTGGATGTTGTGGATGCGGATTGGCCTGTTGGTGAGGACCACATCCAGGAGGGTGCTTGTCCCCCCAGGGTTTTTTCTAGTAGGCTGTGTGACCAGTTGAGTTAGGTCAATTGAATCGAAAGCCTCACGGTGGGAGGAGGACGAGGGGCAGAGCCAGTTTATATTCAAGTCCCCACCAAGATTTGGTCCGACGAGTTGGGTAGGGAGGTGAGGTAGTCAATTAGTGGGCCCAGGGCCTGGGATTGGTTCTTGGGGGTATGTAGGCTACGGTTAGAATAATGGGCCTCTAGCTGGGTCAGGGACAGCTTTAGAGCAAGTGCCTGGGCCTTATGGTCGAGGTCAGGCGGGGGAGTGGTGAAGCCCCATGAGAGAAACCCTTCAATAGAAGACAGGCCCCCACCTCTCCTGCCGGACATGGTCCAACCGGTGGAGAGTGTAGCCGGGGAGAGAGACATGAGAGTTAGGAGTGGAGGGAGACAGCCAGGTTTCAACCAGGGCAACAACATCAGGTTTATGAAGCGTCACCCAGCAGTGTAGAGAGTCCAGTTTTTTCAGGAGGCTACAGATGTTCATAGAAGCAATGCACAGCCCAGGAGATTTCAGGGGGAGGACCAGTGCTGCCAGGCCCGGGATTGGGGTGGACATTGCCTGACAGGAGCAGGAGGAGGAGGGCTGATCTGGGGAGTGCACAATGGCGGGATAGCTTTCGACGATTGGAGAGGGGGTGATGAGGGGGTGATCACCAAGTGAAACAGCTACTAGAGAGCAGTAAATGTGACAAGTGAGGTATTGGGAGCAAATTGTTCAGATCTTAATCAGGCTCCCTCTAGTGGCAAAACAATATAAGGAGCTAATGGAGAAGTTGGGTGTTAAAAAAAAAAAAAAAGATCAAGCACAGACAAAAGATTAACTTGCTGGGGCGGGCTGGTAGTGGGTGTGAGGAGAAGAGCAAATGGGCTGTGGGCTATCAGGTACTATTGTGATTCAAAAAAGAAGGTGATTACTAGCAGGGCAAACTGAAATTCTGCACACAGGAAAAGCACTTAGAAGTTAAACAGTCCCCAAATGAGTTTTTCACAGGGGGTAATTCAGTTACAACTGGAAATGCACTTTACAAATTAACAAACAGTCCCCAGTGAGATTTGCACAGAGGAATTTCAGATAGAACACAGGTCCTGGGCTTGTAGTGACTCTAAGCTTTTAAATACAGTTACAGGCAAATGCAAATAGTTTTAGCTGGTTCGTTTTAAAAGTTTCAAAATCAGGCACAAAAGTAACAGTTCTGCTCCGTTTGAGCCTGTGCAGCAACTCGAGGTGCTACTCTGGCCGGGATTCATGCACTGAGCAGGGGAGCTTGTGGCCGTTTCAGAAAAGGCACCAGATGGCCATCGATGGTGGCAGCAGCCTGGATCAAGGTAGAAATTACCTGGTGTGTCTCGGGTTCGGGTCTTCTTCGGGCAGCGAGGGCTTCAGAGCAGGCCCTCATGACCTCCGGTCTCCTCAGGGGAGGGGGGTGGTCTCTGGTGTGTCTCGGGTTTGGGGCTTCTGCGGGCATCTTGGATGTCAGTTGAATAAAAGTAGCAGAGATTAAACAGAAAGCATCAAATGGGAGCTGCTGCATGATACAGAAACACATTTATTATATTTGCATTGTAGTAGTTACTGTATGTCTCAAATTGCTAACCATAAATTGCAAATAAACTGCTGGCATATTGTTGTATACACACTTTTATTTTAAAAAGAATGGAAAAAAAAAACCCACCAAAGTCTGAGGTGAAATTCGTATCAAATGTCACAACCAACGTTATGTTGAGAAGTGCTCCATACATATGTATTATTTTCAAAGGATTTAATATTTGATCATTTATGGTTTATGGAGTCTTCCTGACTATCGATTTTTTGATGTTACTTTAATTTGATTGCATATTAGTATGTTGGGGGGGTTGTAGCTAGAGGTTATGTTTAATGTATATGTTTACACTATGCAACAATCTTTACCCGAATTCTGTCCTATCAGTTAGAAATGTATGGCAAAGTTAATGGATGGGTCCAAGTTCTTTTGTTAAGCTAGTTACTTCTGGTGATGACATGATTTTTATGTCAAACTTTAGGATGAGTTAAATACCATCTCTTAAATCTTCTGTATGTCAATTAGGTTCTCGGCTTCCTGATGAAAAGTAATATAAAAATTGTTAAAAAGTGTTAATTTTCATAACAGCTTGGTTGTCCAGTGTAAATTATTTGAAATGTGGGACTTAGCACAGTAATACATAATGAATATGTATGTTATAGGAGCATTTGTATTGCCTGGTTCCATTGCTGGCTGCTTGGAGAGTATTGCCGGAGTCTGCTAAAAAATTTTAGCAATACGTTATGCACTCTTTTGTCTCACCAGGAACATGCTAGTGAATGTACTGTACCATCTCACTTATGGACATATGTCTTGTTTATAGTGTGTCCTCCACACCCCTTTGTGGAGCCGTAACCTGCACCAGGGTTTTTCTTGTTTTTGATGAGGCACAAATGGTCCTTATGAAAAGATCCTTGGGTAAAACATCCACAACCCCATCCCGGCAATACCATTCCAAGAGAATGGAAGTTCAACATATACAATAGTGGATGGTTGACTATCCACAACAAGGCTGTGTGTCCATTGAGGGAGCTGAGAGCTGTCAATGTCATAGAGACCTCAAGAGCAAAGCTCGAAAGGTCTCCATGGCATCATCAACTCCTGATATGGAAACACAGACTTAGTTGTGGATAGTCAACTATCCACTATTTATTATAGTATATTGTTTCCTCCAAAATGGACACAAGGTACATACCTTGTGTTGACACTCCTGCACAGGTCCTTGCTTGAGCCCTTCAAAAATAATGGTCCTCCTCACTGCAGTTATGCTGTTCTGATCATGTCCCCAAATATAGCGGTACTAATCAATGTGGTCCCACTCTACTTTCACCGTAACTGTGCCAGAGATTTAAAAAAATGCAATTGAGAGTTTGGATACATGGAGCCAATTTTGGCAGTCTGTGTCCAAACTGTCTGTTCACCTGACCGCTCGCTAAATGAATGAGCCATTTTAGAATGTATTATTTTAATCACTGCCTGTTTCCACCAATCAGGTCGGTGCTCAAGGGACAAAAGTTGTTGTACTATCGATGTGATGTAAGAACAATTTTACAACAACTTTTTTGACCTTTGAACTGTCCTACAACATGATTTGGACAACCATCATTTTCCAGCCACAATATACCCTAACCATATACTATATTACAATTACACACGTACAAAAATAATTAATCATGAAACTCCAACTGTGCATCTGTTACAAAGAGAGATGACATTGCATCATTGGAGACACCCTCAAGACACTGGAAAACGTACATTATACAAGCACAGAGTACAGCTCTCCCTCATCTCTGTTAACTTTCTCCAATGGGGAGGATACAGCAAGTATTTTTTTTAAGAGGAAAAATAAAAGGGTGATATAAGGATTTGAAGTTGAAGGATTCATTGATTGGAATGCTGCTATATTGATGACGTGAGCATTAAAAGGTAATCAGGGGTAATCAAGTGGGAGGGTTTTGTGGGTTCTTTGACATAGAGACCACAACTGTGATAATTAATTAACAAAAAAAGGGTAAATTGATGTTATTAGCTGCAAACATGAGTTTATGCATACCAGACTGTATTTGTAGTGTCAGTTTACCTATCATACTTCCTTTCTGTCAAGTAGTAGCCATTGTGTTGCATTTAACATAGCATGGAACTTTAGGTATTCATTACATAATGTTGAAAAATATATGATTCATTACCCTACCATGACAATCGACTGTTGCAATTTTTTTTCTTTTAATATGTTATCATCAATGTCTAAGATGCAGTTCTGCAAAGTTGTCTATTGGTGCTTTGAAAAAGAGTTCATATATTTGAAAAAAATGCTCTGTAAACGTAGAGGGGGGACATGATAGAAACTTTCAAGTACCTCAAGGGAATCAACAAAGTCCAAGAGGGTAGAATCTTTCAAAAAAAGAGGTGTGCAAGAACAAGAGGGCACAATTTGAAGATAGAGGGGGGGCGGCTCAGAGGTAATTTAAGGAAGTATTTTTTCACAGAGAGGGTTGTGGATGCATGGAATGGCCTTCGGGAGGAGGTTGTGGAGTCAAAATCAGTGGGGAATTCAAGCATGCATGGGATAGTCATAAGGCAATTCTGGGGGTTGGGGGTAGGAAGACGTAGGCTGCTGGTTAACTAGGATCTGCAGTTTATCCAGTAGGTAGGGAAATGGGCAGACTGGTTGGGCCAAGCGGTCCTTATCTGCCATCAAATTCTATGTTTCTATATTTCTATGTTTCTATCCTGAAATACATGTTGATTTGCAAATTACTCATGATGACATCAGGGTCAAAATTTATTTTTCAAATTATTTTAATGAAATGGTATATGCATTTATGTGTTAACAAAGGATATTAGTGTATTACAAAATAAATGTGCTAGAGATCACACCTACAGTATGTCATCCAATATGTATGTCACCCTGAATTTAATTGTAATGAAGCTTGTTGAACCTTGATCAAGTTAGGATTAAGTTGCACCATGTTGAACTATTTCTTTTGTTGTGAAAGATATGACTATAGTGGTATTAATTTACTGGTGTTTCTATGTTATCCGTGAGTTTCAGTGGTCCATTTTTCCCAGTTTTTCTTGTTTCTCTACTGTTTACATTGTGGTCTGTACACATGCTGAAAATGTCAGGTTGCATGCATGAAATAGTAAAGGTACAGTACAATTCACATTAAACCATTCCTCCAATGAGTTGCTTTAGCATTTCTGTCTGAATTGCGTAAGAGTTTCTTAATCCAGTACAAAGCCCTGCATAAACTGTTTCTTAAAAGTTACAAATTCAGTTTTGCATTGCATTGTGACTGGACTTCAGATAGATTCCAAATGAGTTGCAAAAACATTTTACAAACGTAGCTCTTGAGCTGGTAAAGCACGAATAAACAAGGCAGTATGGGTTGTCAGTGCATTGACATCTGTAAAAAACAAAGCTAAATCAGCTCATTGGTGGAACAAAAACAATTTTTATGAGGTCTTATGTCTGTTATGCAGATTTTACAAACATTGAGGTGTGTTGCAATTTATTAAACCAGATTGTGAATCTCTGATCCTTGTATTTCCCCTCCAACCCCCACCATGCCGTCAACCCCAGATTTCCACCTTTAACTGATGTACCTTATAGAATGTCTTTGACTTGTTCTCAACCATCTCTGGTATCATTTTCTCTGTTGCACCTTAGCTCATCTCACAGTTTTCTATGCTTCCTTCAGATAATTCCTGTGCACCACCCTATAATCTATCTTCTCAGTCCCTTATATTTTATGAAGGCCAACCTTTTGGGCCTTACTTTCTCAGCAACATATTTTGCAGGCCATACTGGTTTACTTGTTATCTTGCATTTGAATCTCAGTTTATGACAATGGTCTATCACTTCCAATTATTCTCCTTTTATTTGTGCCCATTGATCCTACAACAACCCCCCCCTTTACTCCTGACTTCTTCTTCGTCATGACTTTTTTATTAAATGGTAACATCCACTATCATGAAATCCAAGATCTTTGCCCTAGCATAGTTTGATTGTGACCTTGATCCATGTTGAACCACATTGCCAAATGATGGAATGGTGACAGGCAGAATTCATGTGCCATGGTGGTCAGGCTGTACATGACAATGCAACAAATATCCATGTAAGGCTGTTGACATGTAAATTAGTTTGCAAAATATTTGAGACCCTTTTTATAGTTATGATTATTAAATCACTTGTGATAAAGAAAAGATTTTCAAGGACTTGATTTCCTTTTTTATCTTATTGCAAGTCAAGTATAGACTCATCTGAAGAAACATTAATGATGGAGACTGTTGTTATTTCTTCTACAGTACAAAGACAATAGATTTAATGTGTACAGGTAGAGGACATGGCCAGGTGAGGACACAAGGAGGATGTTGAGGAATTAGAGGCAGATATGATTTGTCTTCACCTTACTGCTTGTCTTTTGGCATCAGCAGCAATGACGCAGATCCAGCATCCCTGGAACAAGAACATTAAATGATGTTGTTACGAAATACTCCCACTAACTGTTTTTCCTTTTCAAATTAAGTGAACATCTAGGTGTGCTCTAAGAAACATAGAAAATTACTGACAGATAGGGTCTGCCAGGCTTATCCAGTTTGACAATTTTACTCTGACTGATGATTCTAATGGCTATCAGCATAGCCTCTCGTACCCATATCTAGGGTTAACTTATGACTATTACACACAAGTTTGAATTCTCACAATGTGCTCATCCAAATCACCTCCTGTGGCAGTTTATTCCATGTATCTACCACTCTCTTGGTGAAGGAAAACTACCTGAGGTTTTCCCCTTGATCTGTCCCCATGCAATCTAATATCTCACCTCCCTCCCTCTTGTATTCCTCTTAGTCTGAAGCATATCTCCTGCCTGCACTTTATTTCTTCCCTTAAGATAGTTGAAGGTTTCTGTCATATCCATCCATTCTATCTCCTCTTCAAGTGTAATCTCTCTTCATGTTTTCTGGTGCGAGCCCTGCATCATCGTCGTCACCCTTTTCTGAACTGCCTTAACCCTGTCTATAGCTTTATGAAGATGCGTTCTCCAGAACTGCATCATGTTTTCAAGATAAGGCCTCACCAGTGTTTTGTACAGTGAAATCAGAGTTCCCTTCTCCAGCTCATGATACCCCCTGCCTAAGCACCCCAACATAGCACTATCCCCCCTACTGCCTTTGTACACTGTTTAGCCTCCTTCAGGTCATCTGGCTTGATGATCCCCATATCTCTCTCTCCTCCTTGGTGTTTGTCAGCAACTCTGCCCTCCCTCCCCCATCCCACTACAACCCTCCCTAACAGGTTGAAGCTCCTCCACCTGAACATCTGCAGCCTGCTACCTAAAATCGACCTCCTACAAACTCTTATGATTTCACACACCACTGACATCCTAATTCTTACTGAGACATGGCTCAAAAAAAAAACACATAACTGTGCCATTGCTATCATGGGTGTTCCATCTCCATACAAGATCGATCGGGTCGTGGAGGGGGAGTGGCCATGTATATCCTGTCCTCATGGCAGTTTACTACCACCCTATCTAAATTCATCCAAGTTACCTATGAAGCCCTTGTCACCTGCATTACCCTTCCTTTCTCAATCCCAGTCTTTGTGGCTGGCATCTATTGCCGCCCAAGTATTCAATCCTCAGTCACTACTGAACTCTTTAAAAATATCACTTCCTTCTCACAATCTGGTGAACTTTTCATAATGGGTGACATAATCTAAATTGGTTGTCTCCCAAGTTAAACAAGCTATGCAATGATGTCGCTGCTCTAAACCACACTCAAGTTACACTTGAGCCCACCTGCCCTAATCCCAAAAAACACAAAATCACACCCTACTTGACTGGGCACTCACAATCCACCCGCACCACGTCATTAAATCTGGTGTCCTCTCCTGATGCCCTTAGTGACCACTGTCACAACCCCACTCAGCAGGTCAGCCCTCTACTCCCAAAGTGCCAACCTCTGAGTGTAGAATTGTGAACAGTTAACAGAACAAGGAACACTCTTGTCTGTTTTGTGGGTTCGAGTCACCTTAGTCCCAAGTTCTGGAGGGATTCAAACTGATAACCTCTTGCTAGTGTACCCATTGTCAGGCTCAGATAATTCTGTCTTTGGGGGGCCAGATATCTTTGCTTATGGTAGCTGAACCAGGTATTACAAAACAAACCCTTAGAACTCTATGCAAGACCTATGAACTCTTATCTGTTTCCCAGTTTGGTACCACAGTAAGCTCATGCACAGTGTCAACTATAATCATTTAAGCTTCACTTATATTAAAAGAAGTTTCAAGGCACACCAGGCAGTTTCTGTTTTTAATATATATATATATATATATATATATATATATATATATATATATATATATTATAATATAGGTGAAATAGGAAAACAGTAAAATACAGAACAAAATACCCCAACACGTACAATCTTAAAAACAAAACAGGATTAAAAGTGCAAATTACTACAACCCATACACTCAGATTGGTCTTATCTAATGTCCTTATGTTCTTAATCTTTCAGTGCTTCGATGTTCCTCTTTTCTCAGTCAGGAAATGAATGTCTCTGTGTAAGGTCTGCTCAGTATATTTAAAAGCAGTCTTGAGCTGGCCTTCTCTCTGAGGGCACCTAACTCCACCTTGGAGTATTAAAATTTATATTTTATAACACAAGATGTCCCACTAAGATATTTAAAACAATAGTTGGTGACATAAATGAACCTCCTCTCTTCATGTGACTTACCAAAACCAGTCTGTGATCTGCTTCACACAGACATCAAAGTCTCTTTGATGTAATTACTGGATATCTTGAGAGACACCCCTACACATGCATATTCTCCTTCCTTCATGACACCTATTGCAAATCAAAGTATTCCCCTGAGGACATCATGAATGGATAGTTTATTTCCTGGGCTTCAAAGAAAATGTAAAAAAGTAATTACATTTCAGATATCTGCAGTTTAAGCTACCTCCTGTCCTTTGAACTTATCCCTGGGGGGTTTGATGTGTCAATTTCAGCAAGACAGCATTTTCTCCTGACAGACACTCCCTTACATATTTTATATTGCAGAAAAAATATCATTTTGAAATCAGAACCAGGTGTCCATCTCCTGCATGGGATGAGCTTTGTAAATCAGTTCACTCCTCATACACACGAGACAGCCCATCTGAGTTCTGATTGGTCGCTCCAGCCCTATGTAGAATGGTCATGTCATAGCCTTGCAAAGCAAGACTCCATCTTAGCAACTGACCCTTGTTTTTCCCTATCTGTGTTAGCCAAACCAGGGGGTTGTGGTCAGTCTGCACCACAAAATGCTGCCCATACAAGTATGGCTCCAATTTCTTTAGGGCCCACACTATGGCAAGACACTCCTTATCCACCATGGAGTATGCTTGTTCCCTGGGAAGTAACTTTTTACTCAGGTAGGCTATTGGGTGATCCTTCCCTTGGCTGGATGTCTGACTCAGTACTGCCCCAATACCCACTTCTGAGGCATGAGCCTGAACTATAAAAGGTTTGCTATAGTCAGGACTTGTCAAAACAGGAGCACTGCTCAGTGCCTCCTTTAGTTTGGAAAAGGCTTCCTCACAGGCTGGGCCTCAGGTAATTTTCTTTGGCATCCTTTTCTTTGTCAGGTCAGATAGGGGAGCAGCTAGGGCACTATAATTGGGTACAAATTTTCTGTAGTATCCTGCTGTCCCTAGAAAACTCCTGACCTGCTTCTGAGATTCTGGTCTGGGCCATGCCTAGATCACCTCTATCTTTATTTGGTTAGGACAGAGCTGTCCCTGGTCTACCACATGCCTGAGGTATGCCACTTCTCCCATGGTCACCTGGCACTTCTCAGCTTTGACAGTGAGCCCAGCCCTCTGTATCCTTCCCAGCACTTCCCTAAGGAGGGATAGGTGTTTCTACCAGCTGGTACTAGAGATGGCAATGTCAGCCAGGTATACTCCTCAGCACCATTTAACACCTGGTTCACCAACCTTTGGAAAGTGGCCGGGGCATTCTTCACTTCAAAAGGCATTACTTTAAACTCAGATAAGCCTATCAGAGTGATGAAGGCCAGCCTTTCCCTAGCTCTGTCCATCAACTCTACATGCCAATACATTTTTGTCAGATTAATGGTTGCAAGGTAGGTCGCCCCTCCCAACTTGTTCAGGAGTTCTTCTGTCTGGGGCATCGGGTGGGTGTCTGACTTTGTGACTGCATTCAGTCCATGATAGTCTACACAGAAGCAAGTTGAGCCATCTGGCTTGGGTACAAGGGCTACAGGTGAGGTCCAGGGACTGTGGGATTTCTGGATTACCCCTAAATCCAGCATCTCCTCCACTTCCCTCCTAATGTCCTTTTGGACAGCCTCTGACACCCAATATGCTGTCCGCCGTATGGGCATCTGTGTCCCTGTCTCCACATCATGTGTCACTAAGGGGGTTAGTCCAGGTTTGGCGCTAAACAAAGGGGCAAAGTCTGCTAAAACTTCCCTTACTTTCTGGATCTGGCCTGGGGTCAACTGGGGAGACAGTTTTACTGCCTCCACAAATGACTCCTGCTTACTTTCTTCCAGCAAGTCCAGAAGGGGGTCTTATTCATCCGTCCCCTCCCCAGGACTACACACACTGCAAACACCACGTCAGCCCTATTTGCATATGGCTTCATCATGTTGACATGGTACATCCTTTCTGTCTGTCTACAGCCAGGTAACTCCACAATGTAGTTCATTTACCTTCCTAACCACTTTGTATGGTCCTGCTCACTCAGCCTGCAGCTTGTCTTTCCAGACCAGAATAACAACCATGACTTCCTGACCCACCATGTACAAGCGAGCTCTGGCTCTGCTGTCGTACCACACTTTTTGTTTCTGTTGTGCAGTTGCCAGGTTGCTCTGGGCTGTCCCCATAAGCTCCTTCAGCCTTTCCCTAAACCAAAGTACGTAATCCACTATGGGAGTTCCCTGGATGGCATACTTGCCTTCCTAGTCCTCCAAGATCAAGTCTAAGGGCCCATGTACCCGGCATCCGTGCAAGAGTTCGAAGGAGGAAAATCCTGTCAACTCTTGGGGCACCTCTCTGTATGCAAACAACAGGTGGGTAAAGTATTTTTCCCAGTCCCTCCCATTCTGTTCAGAAAATGCCTAGAGCAATGTCTTTAGGGTACCATTCAATCATTCCACAAGCCCATTGGCTTGTGGGTGGTATGGTGCAGTGCATCTCTACACCACCCCACACTTCTCCCATAAACATTTCATCTGGTCCAACATGAAGGAACCCTCTCGATAGGTGATTACATCCTGTGGAAATCCAACACGGGGGAAAATACCAAGTAAAGCATCTGCCACTTTCTCTGTCCTCAGACAGGATAGTGAGACTGCCTCTTGGTACTGGGTGGCATAATCCACCACAGTCAGAATTAATCTCTTTCCTGAGGAGCTGGGGATATTTAAAGGCCCCACAATATCCATCCCCACCCTCTGGAATGGCTCCTCCACTAAGGGCAATGGAATCACTGTAGCTTGGGTTTTCTTGCCCGCCTTCCCTATTTCTTGGTACCGGTGACAAGACCTGCAATACTCCTTCACCTGCTGGGTGAAGTTAGGCCAGTAGAAATTCTGGGCCAACTGCTGCTTAGTGCATGTGATTCACAGATGACCAGACAAGGGAATATAATGTGCAATTTTGAGCAACTGCTCATGATACCCCTGAGGAATGACAAGTTGCCTGCCTAGCATACCTCCCTCTGACTGTACTGCATGAGTATACATAAGTCCATTTTCCCAATAAACCTCATGTCTGCCATCACTTCCCTGTGTTCCATCAGAGTCTGCCCAGGCCCTCAGCTTCTCTAAACTAGGGTCACTCCTCTGAGCAGCTGCAATCCTCTCACACAGTCCCAGGGCATGGGACAGGTCCCCTTCAGTCGCTAAACTAGGATCCCTAGCACTAGCATCAGGGCCCTCAGGATCACTGTCAATCCCAACCCTCTGACAAGGGGTAACCCTTCCCTCTTCAGAGTAACCCTCTGTAGCTGTGTGGTTACTGGCTACTGGGGAAATTTCTAACCCCTTTTTATCAGTCTCCCCATCTGGAGACACAGGCTGTGGAACCAGCCTCTCAGTGGTTTCCACACTGGTTTCTGAGGGGTTCAGGGAGCTACAATTTTCCCTTGTTGCTTGGCTATGGGTAACTGCACATACCATCCCCTGCTGGAGACTGTTACCCAGGATCACATCCACTGCTAATGTTTTGGCTATAGCCACCTGTTACACAGTTCACACTGTTTCACCCCAGTCCAGGAGAACACTGGCCAGTGACAATGTTTTCTCTTCACTAGTGAACCCTTGGACAATGACATATTTATTGGGTATAAGCTGACCAGGCTGTACCAGACCCACTTTTACCAATGTCAGGGATGCCCCTGTGTCCCTTAACCCCTGTGTCTGTACCCCATTCACCATGATTGGGTGCATGTGTCCCCTCATGTTCACTGGCATGCTTCCAGGGACACACAAACAACCCATTTCTTTTCTAGCACCTGGTTGTATATTATGGCTCACCTTTTTGGGACACTGTCTGGCAATATGTCTAGTTTCCTTACACAACTAACATTCAGTTCTTCTCTCAGAGAAATATTTTCTCTGAAACCTGGAGCTAACTGGTTTGGTGGAGGCAGTGAGGGTTTTAGCTGCCCCGAAGGTGCGCTTTTCCTTTTCTGCACTGCCACGTCTGCCCCATTCGCTCTCAGAGCAGGTCTGCTCTTGGCATAGCAGTCCAAGAGTTCAGCAGCCTCTTGGACTATTTTGGGATCTTGGTCCTCTATCCAGGTTTTTAGCTCTGCTGGGCATGCCTAATAAAACTTTTCTAATAAAATCACATTTTTAATTCTATCAACAGAGTTTGCTTCAGTTCCTTCCCACCAACATTTTAAAAACTGACTTTTCATGGCTAGCTCCTCATAGCTCATATCAGGGCTTCTCCTGAGCTTATGTAATTTAGCTCTGTATGATTCATCAGTTAATTAGAACATTGTTTTAATGGTGCAGCATTTAGTTTGCTGTACTTATCACTGCCATCATTGTCCATTTGACCCAATGCATCCCAAGCTTTAAGTAGCGTAAGTAGCGGGGATAGCTGGAAGCTCCAGGACTCTCTAGGAATTTTAGCCTGAATACAAACATTTTCAAAAGAATTTAAAAAGGCACCCATATCCTCCCCCTCTTTAAATTCCGCTATTAATTTGGAGTTCAATTCGTAACCCAGTCCTGCAGTCCCAGTTAAACCCAAGCCACTACCTGCTCTGGTGCCACTAGTCAGAGTCATATCTTCTCCAGTTAGTGTTGCCTCTGATGCTCATGCTCCTCACGGTCTGTCTCTCGATGTTCTTGCTCCCTCTTTTCCTCCTCTGCAACTCACTGGCGCTCATGCTCCTCATGGTCTGCATCTCGGCATTCTCGCTCTGCCTCACGGTCCACCTCGCACTTCTCTCGCTCTCTCTTCTCCTGGAACTCCATCTCCATCCTGTGCAACTCAATTTTCAGCCTGAGTACCTCTGGATTCAGGATACTGGTGACCTTCCCCTGCTGCTGTGGCCCTTGACTGACAGTAGCCCTGCTGTCCTTTTCAGTCATGGTCAATAAATCGCTGCTCTGGGTATCTGCTACCATCAGGGCCTCTATGAGGGTGTGCTTTTTGGCAGTCACCTAGAATGGGACTCCTCTGTCCCCGCTTAACTGCTTTAAGTATTCTACAGTGTGTATGCTGTAGTTGGAAGCCATCTTTTCTGCCTGCTGCTACTCTGACTGGCACTTTAGAAAAAAAAAATAACATGAGTAGGAACTTGGTTGTAAGCCAAGGGATCTAGTTCTGTTTCATTTTGAAATAAAACAGTGCCTTTCTTTTTTCCAAGTGAGCTGAACAGTCTCAAGTTGATACACTGAACAATAAAGCTTATACCACCAAACTTTTTCGCACCACTGCCAACCAATCTGTCACAACCCCACTCAGCAGGTTAGCCGTCTACTCCCAAAGTGCCAACCTCTGAGCGTAGAATTGTGAACAGTTAACAGAACAAGGTAACCCTCTTTTCTGTTTTGTGGGTTCGAGTCACCTTAGTCCCAAGTTCTGGAGGGATTGAAATGGATAACCTCTTGTTAGTGTACCCAACTGTCAGGATCAGATAATTCTGTCTATGGAGGGCCAGATATTTTTGCCTACAGGCACCTAACCAGGTATTACAAAATGAACCCTTAGAACTCTATGCAAGACCTACAGAACTCTTATCTGTTTCCTAGTTTGGTACCACAATAAGCTCATGTACAGTGTCAACTATAATAATCTAAGCTTCACTTATATATATAAAGAAGTTTCAAGGCACACCAGGCAGTTTCTGTTTTTAAAATATATATCTTTACTTTAAAATAGGTAAAATAGAAAAACAGTAAAATACAGAACAAGATATCCCAACACATACAATCTTAAAAACAAAACAGGTTTAAAAGTGCAAATTCCTACAGCCCATGCACTCAGACTGGTCTTATCTAATGTCCTTACATTCTTAATCTTTCAGTGCTTTGATGTTCCTCTTTTCTCAGTCAAGAAATGAATGTCTCTGTGTAAGGTCTGCTCAGTATATTTAAAAGCAGTCTTGAGACGGCCTTCTCTCTGGGGTCACCTAACTCTGCCTTGGTGTATTAAAATTTATATTTTATAATACAGGATGTCCTACTAAGATATTTAAAAAATAATAGGTGACATAAATTAATCTCCTTTCTTCACGTGACTTGCCAAAACCGGTCTGTGAGCTGCTTCACACAAACATCAAAGGCTCTTTAATGTAATTCCTGTCTTCCTGGGGCGGTGGTCCAAGCAAATGCATATTGGACTTCCCCATTTAGTCTGGGATCTGCTTCACACAGACATCAAAGTCTCTTTGATGTTATCACTGGATACCAGTGATATCTTGGGAGACACTCCAAGACATGAACATTCTCCTTCCTTCATGACACCTAGTGCTAATCAAAGGAGTTATCTGAGGACGTCATGAATGGATAGTTTATTTCCTGGGCTTCAAAGAAAACTTAACAAAGTAATTGCATTTCAGATATCTGCAGTTTAAGCTACCTCCTGTCCTTTGACCTTATCCCTGGGGGGGTTGATGTGTCAATTTCAGCAAGACAGCATTTTCTCCTGACAGACACACCCTTGCATATTTTATATTATGGAAAAAATATCATATTGAAATCAGAACCAGCTATCCATGTGCCACAACCACAACCCCACTTCAATTGTACATAATGTTAATCACCCCAAACCTCCCACTAAAATCATACAGCTCCAGTTCTTTAAATCTTTAGACCTTATCCCAACCAGCTCTGCACTTGCTTCCACTGACTGGGCACCCCTCTCCACTGCCATTTCTGTTGACCAAGCACTTGCCTATTTTAAGGATAAATGCATTGCCACCTGGAATGTCTTTGCTCCTTTCAGACGGACCAGAGTCCATGGGCTTCACCTCCCCTGGATCACCCCTGATCTACTGGCCTGCTTCAGGGAGTGTGATTGGGCCTGGAGAAAACACAAATCTACTAAACATCCAAATGACTATGCCAGGTACAGAATTCTATGCAATTCATGTACTAAAGCTACTAGACTGGCTAAGTCTGATTATTTCAACTTCTCATTCCTGACTAATAATAACGCTCCATCTAAATTCTGAAGGGTAGTTCATGCTCTGTTCTATCCCCCTCTCCCCTTCCCCCTCCAGTTCTCAAAATAAATAACTCCCTAGTTTCTTACCCTGGCTCAATAGCCAATGAATTTAATGCCTACTACACCTTGTGTGCCATGTCTCTTCTAAATTCCCTGTCCCCATTGCCACCTACTAACTTCAGCCCTTTACCTCAGCCGGTGCCTATCCTTCCCCCATTTTTCTTTTCTACTACCTCTCCTGACAAAGCTCTTAATGATCTCCTATCCCTCAGCCCTTCTAAAGGCTCCTCATCAGATGAGCTTGATCCTAAACTTCTCTACCTTCCTGCTCCTCCAATTGCTTATCCTATCTCCTTAATCCTTAACCTGTCCTTTATTTCTGCCTAAGTACCCTCATCCTGGAAGCACGCTGTAGTCCTTCCTCTCACCATGGGTGGTGACACATCCACTCCTGGCAACTATTGCCCCATTTCTCTCCTTTCTACCCTTGCCAAACTTCAAGAACATTTAGTTCTCTCTCAACTATCAACATTCCTCTCTGATTCCTCCTCCTTCTTCACCCCCTTCTAATCTGGTTTTCAGAAGAGCCACTCATCAACCACCTCACTCCTCAGGCTTACTGACTGCATCCTCTCAGGGATGGATGATGGTCTGATTACCTTGGCCATATTTGTTGACCTAGCCAAAGCTTTCAACACTGTTTCCAGTCCCCTGCTTCTTGATTCACTCTTCACAGCCAGCCTTGCTCCATCAGCCACCTACTGGTTTAAATCCTACTTCATTAGCAGAACCCAGTTGGTTAGAATCCCTGATTCCATCTCCCCACCACTCCTCATCAACACTAGTATCCCTCGGGGCTCAGTGCTTGGTTCCCTACTGTTCTCCATTTTCCTTAATGATCTTTACACAGCCTGCTCATCCTCATCTATCCACATGTATGCTGATGATACTGGCTCATTCCTCTAACCTCTAGGCTGGCAGTATAGCCTAGAGGTTAGAGTAATGAGGTGTGAACAAGCTTGATACATCAAAAAGACCAGACCTGAGTCTGATTCAAACAACCTTCACTTGCATACTGTGTGACTATGAGCAAATCACTTAACTGCCCAGTGCTTCCAGGTCACCCCTGAAAACAGGCACTTGTGCCTAGTGGGTCTTACCCGGCTACCAAAAGAATAAAAAATAAATTAATAAATAAATACTGTTTTGTAGAGTTCCTGCAAAAAACCTGCTGCTGTGCAAACCAGCTTACAGCATGACTTCAACCAAGTTCAGCTCTGGTTTGCTTCTCAGCAGATTTTTCTAAATGCCAAGAAGACATTCTCAATGACCTTTGGCCCCAGGCAGAGACTCTCTGGGCTCCTGGCCCTACCAACCTTCCACACCCTTGATGGGACCATCTTGGAGGACTTCTCTTCATTTTGATATCTGGGAGTTTGGCTAGACCAACACCTCAACATCTCTGTGCATATCAATGTAATCCTGAAGAAACTGCACCCCAAGCTTGGTGCTCTGTACAGGAATCGTAGTTGCATCCTGCTGACTGTGAGGCGCAAAATTGTCCAGAAGATGATACTCCCCATCTTTGACTACTGCGATGTAGTCTATGGTGCTGCTCCCAAATCTTCCCTTACCAAGTTGGACACTCTCTTTATCTCCTTCTGCCACTTTGCTATCGACTCCCCTTCCCACTCCCACTACTGTGAACTCTAGTGCTCTCTAACCTTCTTTCCACTATCTCACAGACGCATCTCTCACTGTGCCAAACTAACCTCCAAATTCTGGTTTGGGGGGCTCCCCTCATATTGCTCATCCTCTCTGTCCACTCCTCCTCCCCCACCCACTCTCTCAGATCAAATGACGCCCACACCTTGATGGTCTCTCACTGCTCCACCCTCATTGGTCAGACTGGTTTTGCCCGTCATTTCCCTAAAATCTGGAATTCCCTCCCCACAGAAATAGGACACTTCTCCTCCGACTACTTCCTTACCCCTGCCCTACACAATTACCTTTTCTTTAGCTGTTTCTGTTTTAACCCACCTTAATACCTGTCCCCAGTTGCTGCCTTCCTACCATGACCCACCCCAGCAGGGTTCTCAACATCCTGAAGGGGGAAATCAGGAAATGGCAACCCCTTCTTTCTCATATTCAGTTCTTGCCTCTCCCCCTCTCTTCTCCACCTGCCCTTCTGGGTCACCAGTGTGCACAACCTAACCCCATTCTTTTTACTCCAACAGCACTTGTGTACTACCTCGAGCCTGCTCCTGGTACACTCATGCACTATTTATGGTTCTATAGGTTTTGTGCATTCATATGTTCTTTTGTATGATTTTGGACATGTATTGTAATTTACACAATGTTCTTCTACTGTTTATTGTACAATACCTTGTGTACCAACTGTTGCACAATCTTGCAATGTTGTATTGTTTGTATTACTCACATACTATTGTAACTGATCATCCTTCACAACCCTATGTAACCCCCTTCCCCCAAGATTGCACCGTGAGATGAACAACTTGTTGTTCAGTGTGCCCTCCTGGAGAAACATTTCAATAACTAAATAAATAAATAAATAAAATCCTGCATCTCACTGGAAAATATTTTTCTCTCCATATGCATGTTTTTGTACTTCTTCACAATGAACCTCAGTTACCACATTTTGGACCACTTTTCCAGCTTTTCTAGGTCACTCCACATTGTTACCACTCCATCTGGACTGCCTACACTACTGCTGATCCAGTTGTCATCTGCAGACAGGCAAACCTTTCCTTCCAGCCTTTCTGCATTATGGCTAATAAGGACAACATAAAGGACTGGCCCCATGATAGATCCCTGTGTTATCCCACAGGTTACCTCCCTTTCCTCTGACTGGAGCCCATTTACTATCTCCATCTGCTTCTTATTCCATAGCTAGTTAGCAATCAAATTTTCTACTTTTTTGGCACACCCACAGTCTGGTCAACTTGTTTATTAGTCTTCTGTGTGCTACTGTATTGAAGGCCTTGCTGATGTCATGGTAAGTGACATTTACTGCTCCCCTACTTGTCAACCACCTTTGTTACTTAGTCAAAAAAAATCTATCAGAATGGTAAGACAAGACCTTCCTGATGTGAAGCCTTGTTGCCTCAGATCATGTGCTCTGATTTGCTTTGAGGTGGCTCACAGTTTCTCCCTTGAGCAGTGCATCCATAGTATTACTAACTACTGAGGTGAGGCAGACTGGCCCATAGTTTTCTGCCTCCTCCCTGTTTCCACTGTTATGTAGAGGGACTACATGTGCCCTTCTCCAGCGTTCTGTAACCACACCAGTATTGAGTGACTCAATAAACGGGGTTGCTTATGGCATTGCCAGAGCCATCTGAGGTAACTTTTATTATCAAAGGATATATGCTATCCAGTCCCATTGCCTTGTCCTCCATCAGGTTAGTGAACTCAACTAGGACTCTTTTATTTGTGAATTTTGCATTGTTCACCTCTCCCCTCTTCATGTATCATCTGCCTAGCTGTCATCCCTGACCATCCATTTCCATAGTTACATCAGAACAGAAATATTAATTCATTATTCTGGTCTTTTCCAGGGCCCCAAACACATATTCTCCCCTTCTTCCCTTCTGAGAGTCACAATCCCACCTATTACCTTCCTTTGTTCACTAATGTACCTATATAAAATGATGTCCCCTTTTTATCTCTGTCTTTGCTGATATTTAATCTCTCTGCATTTTTGCTATCCTTACCATTTTTTCCACTTCCTTCAGAAAGTTTAAGTACACCACCCCATGCTCCTCACATTGTGTCTCTTTGTATGTCCTAAAACTCAAACTATTGGCTACTACTTTCATAGCAACATCTTTTTTTTTTTTTTGTTAGTTGTTTAACCAGGAGTAACACACTGAGCTGAAAGCTTTTTTACAGGTGCAACCTGGGAGCACAGGGAAGTTAAGTGACTTGCTCAGGGTCACTCAGTCTACAAGTGGAAGCTGTAGGATTCCAACCCAGGTCTGGTGTGTTGGATGTCACCAGATTTGCAGTTCAGAGCCTTAAACCACTGCACTATACTGCCTCTTTCTAGAACCATAGTGGTTTCTTTGTTCTCTTACCATTGCTTTTCAGCTCAGTTCACAGCTTTGTCATTCCTTCTATGGTACACTTTATGTGTGCCCACTGCTCCTCAACTCCCCCTTTGCCAGTGCTTCTTTGATGCACATACTCATCCTGGCAAAATACAACCCCTGAAGTCCCTTGCCCTTGTGTGGCTTGTCTTTGTTTCAGTTTCTAAGTAAAACCAAACTGTACTGAGATTGCTGGAACTCAGGTGACTCTCCACACTGACTTATGTGATCCTGTCACCATGTGTCCGTATCAGGTCCAGTACTGCCCTGTCTCTGGTTGGCTTCTGCACTAGGTGATGAAGGCCTGCCCCTGCAGCAAATCCATGATATACTGGCTCCTGGCCATGGTAGCCACTGAGATATTCCAATCCACATCTGGCATATTAAAATTCCCATACCAGTAGCACCTCCTCTCTTGCTATCATTTCCTCTATTTCTTTCTGTAGCCTACTGCCCAACTCATTCCCTTGAGATGGTGGCCTGTAGATAACCCCATCATGAATTTAAGTTCCACTGCCTGATTCAAGAATGATCTATAATGCCTTGCCCTCTGTCTACCCTGTTCTGTTGTTGCTTTTATGTCTTCCCTAATGAAAAGGATCACTTCTACTCTTTACTGTTCTCCCCTTTTCCCCTGAATGGAGCATAACCCAATACATTCACCTCTCAGTCATGGCTTGCTGTGTACCATGTCTAGGTTATTGTGACTATATGAAGGGCAGCCTCTATCATTAATGTCACCATGTCTGGGATTTAATTTCCAGGGTTGCATGCACTGGTTATCATGACGTTACATGTCTTGAAAAATGCACCTTTCCCGATTATTGCCTAACCACCACCACCCACCCCACTTGTTTTCTCCCCTCCTTTGGTTTTTCTCTTTTGCCATTTTGTTTCTTTTGCTTTGAAATTATTAACTGGTTCAGATGCTACTGCTGACAACTTACTTTCCTTCACCTGTCTCCTATCAGCTCTGGCTTGTTCGGCTGACTGTTAGAGTCTAACTGTTTCCTTTGCCACTCTTCCCTTTGGCTAGTTTAATTTCTCTTTGAGGAAGCATTTAAGCTGTTCATTATAGGCTTCTGTCCTCTTATTTGACAGACTTAGCATATCTCCATTTTATAGTCCCACATCACTCCAGGTGGTTCCCAAGTCCCCAACAAAGCCATATCACCTATTTCTGCACCAGCCCTTCAACCACTGGTTGAATCTTCTGATACAGAGATTTTTTTTAACTTCCCCCTGTCTTGGATAGAAAGAACCTCCAGGAATGTTATGGAGCTTGCAATCACCCCAGCATGTGCACCTAAGTATCTGAAGTCCTCATGAACATACTCCACACTTACTCATTCTTTGGCTAGGTCATTTGTTCTCAGGTGGACAACATCCTCCCTCCTCCACCACCCATATTTGCCACCACTTTAGCATTCCTGTGGATCCACTCCCCTTCATTCTGAGCTGTGCCTTCAGGTAGGCATTTTTTTTTCAATTCTGTTTATTCCCTCAGGCACTGGAACTCTCTCGGGCCTCTCTGCTCACCTATGCCACTCTACTGCCCACTGCAAACCCTGTCATCATCAAGGGTGTTACTTTCTCCTTGAGCCCCGAGGGGGATGAAGGGCTCAAGGAGTCTGAAAGGGCAGTGGCAGGGCTCCAGTGTTGGGCATGTGGCGGTTCAGCACTAGGATGGCCTTCACCTATCCAGGCTCATGGGGCTTTTAATGTAGAGTTTACACCCCAGACGTGGGACATGCAGTGTTGTCCAGCCCACGATGTGGGTGCTCCCACTCATGTCCGGAAGGCAGCTGCTCAGTGTCTTCACCATTTTGTGAGCCCCTGTGTACTGCAGTGCTGCTGGTCTCCACTGTGGGTCACTGCTGTGCCAGGCTACCCCTGGATCCCTCCCCAAGAGAGGAGAGTAGTCCTTCAGATGGTCAATCTTCTCTCTCCCCTACAGACCCCTGGTGGTCCAGGCTTGTTCCCAAACCTGGTTTGCTGGCATGGAGCGAGGTGTGGCATCCAGTCCCTCAACCCTCAGTGCCACTGGGCTGGCCCTTCAGGTAGGCATTTAACCTCCCTTTCTAAGACTTTTTTAACTCTTGAGAACATGTGTGTATACAGTATGTATTTTGATGGTTTGGAAAGGGAGGTATACTTAAATTTCTTTAAGTTAAATCATTTTTTGGGATAGTCACATGACAGATAATGAAATGGAAACATACCAAAGTGTTCCCTTACTGTTTCAAATGTAAATTAGTCAGTCTTGATCAGAGAAAATAATATTCATGCTGTCAACTATGGTGTTTTTCTACTGATTATCACAACAGAGGTGAACACAGTTACAAAATAGTTAAATATTCAAAAGACCTGTATTTCTGTCTCAGTAAAATGAATAATATGATGTTTGACTTAAAACATAGTATATCTCCATGTCACAAAGGGTTTTTTTCTTCTTTTATAATCAAGTCTCCTGTCATTTGCTTATTAATTACCATAACTTTTTATTAATGTTCAAAATATTTAATGTTTAGACAGTAACTAGCCATTTGCAATTAATAGTGGTCTGAACTTCAGAATTCAAACAGAAAATTACCATTTGGAATCCTGGTGGTAGAGTGGTCCATCCCCCTCCCTTTTTTCCAATCATCATCCCAGTATTGAAAAACTTTCACTGTTAGTGTAGTGGTTCCTCTCCACTCACCAGATGTGACAACCATATATCTGTAACACAAGATAATTTTCTTTGCTGTCCAGTGTTCCCTCCACCATCCCACATTCTCTGAGTGTTGTCCCCATAGTAATAAAAATTATACCTAGTATATAAATGTTTGCCCCCTACAATCTCCCATTATTAGGTCTTCATCCACATTCTTAATTATATGGCCTGGTAGTCTAGCATTTTTTCACCCCAATTTTCATGTTCTCTGATTCCTGACCATTTTTAAAATGATCAAGTGCCAGGTCAGTGCAGTAATCCCTACCCTCTGTCATGTTCTTCTATTCCTGTGACCAAATCCTCTCCTTGGAACTATATAGTCCCCAAGTAGGTACATGTGCAAAGTGCTATTGTTTACCTGAACAATACTAAGTATGATAATCCATTCTCCTTAATGATGTTTTTCATGCATCTACTTGGAAATACTATATTGTGCTATATAATAGGAATATGATTCACTGTATTGCACAGATAGATTACTTTGTTAAAACTCAGCTTTATAATTTACTATGCCGTTTGTAAGTATCTGCAGTGCACAATGTGATTGTTCATAACTGAAAATTATTTTTCTTTATCTGTTAATAGGAATTGATATCAAATATGGATACCGGATCTCTTTGGAGATTATGCCTTTCAACTGGAGGAATCTTCAGTTTGTTATGAGATGCTGGTTCCACATCATCTGCTTCTACGTCCAGTCATTCTGCCATTCCATGGTGAATTTGTGGGAACTGCCAGGAGATACGTACTGCAGTGGAATGAACCTGTGAGAAAGTTCCTGATAACTGTGCATCAAAGACATGCACTATGGAGTTACTATGCTTGTCTGAACCAATGCATGCATGGCAGTGGCATATCGTAAAGATGTTTTTGGCTTAGTGGGACACATACAGCATGACTATAACAAAGAGATGTGTTTCACCACATATCGACAATTTATATTGTGACATAATAGGCATCTTGGATCAGGCAATAGATGTGTAATCCCATTATGTTGTATTTGGAGGATTAGGGACAGATTCCCTGATCTCAATGGTATGTACAGGGGATTTCTGCCACATAGGCTTTCTCAAGAAAACCAAAATGCATTATTCTGTATGTTTTTAGTTATAACTCATGCACAAGTGGAACATTAAGGCAGAAGGTAGCCAGTCATTTATTCATTTATTTATTCATTAAAAATCAGGTTTACAACCTTTAAGTCAGAGACTCATTTACAAAGGCATCTTGTTGCAGGGGGGGCAGACATCAAGACAATTATTACAGTGCAGATTAAAACAGAGGATAACATTACAAGTGCAGTAAAAGGAACATTTAACATAGATACACTTAGGTTACATAATGTAAGGAGCATTCAATTTCATATGCATGCATTTATCATGATTATAAAATGAGATCCAGACATCAAATAACCTTATTTATTGCCTGTTGATTTGACCCATGGGGTAATACTTACATAATCCATGGATAAAATGACAGTCTTCCTTGGTAAATACTGAGCATCGGCTAAAATCATGGCCTCTTTTTTTTATTTCCCTACCATGTAGCCATGGTGTTCATACCCAGTGTCTTGCACAACTACAAAAGTTCAAAGTCCCTTACTAGGAAAAAAACAAGACCAATTATAGTATGTGTAACATTAAATTATAACCAAAAGTAAAACACAAAGGCACCTCTCGATTAAATCTGAGGAAAAACAGGGGGCTCACAAAAATGTTTGAAACAGGTGAAAGTGCACACTACCCCAGAGATGAATATTAATGTAATGAATACAACAAATACAAAGGAGTCAGCACTATAGGACTTTTTTAATCAAGATTCTTGCAACAGTTAGAAAACATGTCTAAAAAACACACAACAAATGGCAATAATATCACCCAAACTTTATTGTTTTATGGATGTTACAGCTTTAAACTTAGTCTGTCCCCTTTTATAAGGGCTCATTTGCTGTATTTGGTATACTCTGAAGAGGACTGCCTTATGGTCGCTATGTAAGCATACCCAGAAGTCTGTGCATGCCGAGGGTCTCTACGACATGAGTTCTAGGTGTTTGTACCAAGTTTTGTTTTTACAGTGTGTTTTTGGCATGATATCCACCTAGAATTGGTTTTATATGTATGCTGGCAATCCATTTCTATATTGGTGTGTCAAGTTTTACTATATGCGAAATGATGAATTAAACTGCTGTCTGCATGCCAACTCTGTGAATTTGCACTCACAAGGAGACTTGAGACATCTGGCTGCACTGCACTACAGTTTTCAGTTTTTACACCTGCACTCTTATCTGCACTTTGGGTGAGATTATTGCCATTTATTGTGTGTTTTTTTAGACATGTTTTCTAACTGTTGCAAGAATTTTGATTAAAAAAGTCCTATAGTGCTGATTCCTTTGTATTTTTTGTATTCATTAAATTATTACCCTTTCACAAAAGGTCATCCACTCACTGCCAAAAAAAAAGAAATAATATTAACTGCTGTGATTGCATGCCCGTGATGTCAGACCTTGGATGAAATAACTGGGGCAGCATTGATTATAATGGAATTATAATATAAGTTTTAGTTCTGATTTGGTTCTGATTTGAACAGTATTTCAACTCTGTTGTGAAAAGATAAAAAAAGGAACAGAAATAAAAAATATGAAATAAGAAAAGAAATATAAGTGGAGACATACTTATATGGTAGGTTTTCTTATTTTTTAGTGATGTTGAGTTCTTCGCATTGACCAGTATGATATGAGTATGTCACCTGAATAAACTATCATATGGCCAACATTCGATCCTTACTCCTGAGGTACAACCATGTTCACTAAGAAAGGATAGGCCCTATGTCATACAATTTTATTAGCCATGTATACCACGGTTACCATTACTTTATTATTTTGTGGTTGATAAAATTATCTAAGTGTGTAATTTAATGTTTTAATGCTGTTTTCAAATTCATGTCTATTCCATGTAGGGCAAGATGTCATGTTTTCATTCTGCGTTCAAATCCAGTTTATAACAAGTGTTCCAATAATGACGTGTACATGGAGATTTTCCTCCATTGAACAAAAAAATACTTGTTAGAAAATGTTATTCCTGTTGTTATGTTTTAATCTAGCTATGATTACTTCAGGTTTATAACTTATATGGTCCAATACTCAGACATATACATACACTAAATCATTACATCAGTCTCTTTAATTTGCAATCTACTGTTTCCCAAGTGAGGCACTCCGGGGCAGATACTTCATCCTGCTGTTCATTGCAACAGTCTGATGCCTGCTGAATCTTATTTACTCCTCTTGTTCCTGCAAGGAACTCCTCATCATCATCCACACAATCATTGGAGTGTCTGAAAAAGTTAGATCATTCCTTTCTTCCCCCTCATCCCACAGCCACCAATGAACTACAGTCAATAGGCATGTCCATGATTTGTGATAGTAGTGTGACTGACTGCAATAGTCCATATACTTATGGAGTACAAGGTGTAACTACATAGTGAATTACATACCATATAGTTTACTACTTACCCACACTGCACCATTAATATTGGTACCCTCCCTGATGCATTCAGTGACCACCACATGGTTTATTGTGTGTGAAAAATTCATCACCCCAGAGCTTCCTAACACAATTATCCAAATTAGGTCCTTCAGGTCAATTGAACTGTCTTCATTACATGCTGATCTGCTTTGCACCAACTGGTCCCCGATCTCCATGGCCAGTAATAACAACCAATCCTTCCAATATTTCCTCACACAATTCCTACTGATCTTGGATCAACATGCCTCTCTCCAAATAGCAGGGTCAGAGGTTCACACCTCCCCTGGATCACAGCTAAACATCTAGCCTGCCTCCGTGCACATGTCCTGACTTGGAAGTGATATAAGTCTTCTGGTACTTTGGTAAATCTTAACAAGTACAGTGCCATGAGGAATACTTATACTATGGTCACCAGGCTAGCCAAGGCTTCCTTCTCATTCCAGAACAATCTAAATGACCCCTCCATGTTCTGGAATGTCATCCATGCCCTTTTCTCCCCCTCTACCCAGTCCTCCTCTTTGGTCCTCAAGGTGGGTGATGCCACCATTTCTGATCCTCCTTCTGTCACCTCTGCTTTCAATTCCTACTTCACCACCTGTGCTTCCTCGCTTCTGTTTGCCTTTTCCTCCACATCCTCACTACCTACATCCCCCACGACTTCCCATTACTTCCCTCTTCTTTCCTGCCAGTTCCCCTTCTTTCTCTCCAAATGCCCTCTTAGCTCTCAACTCTAAAAAAAGGTGGGAGCCCTGATGGACTGGACGTCAAGCTCCTGCACTTCTCTACAACTGCCATTTCCATTCCTATCTCCTCCCTTCTCAACCTATCATTCTCTCTTGTCTCAGTCCTGGACTCCTGGAAGCATGCAACAGTTATCCCTCTCCCTAATGGTGGTGACTTCTCCTATCCTGGCAACTTCAGCCCAATATCTCTCCTTTCAACCTTATCCAAACTACAAGAACATATAGTTTTGTCTCAACTCTCCCCTTCCTTGACTCCTCCTCTTTCTTTAACCACTTCCAGTCTGACATTTGCAAACACCATCCACCACCTTCTCCCTCCTAAGGCTCACTGACTCCATGCATACTGGCATGGACCAAGGCCATCTTACTGACACCATATTTGTTTATCTAACAAAAGCTTTCAACACTGTCTCCCACCCTCTTCTCCTTCACAAACTCAAGTCAGCTGGTCTCAGACTCAGCAACCAACTGGATCAGCTCCTACCTGGAAGTAAGAACTAATTTTATGAGAATTGGATATTCCCTGCCCCCCCATCCTCATCGGTATACACCAAGGCTCCATCCTTGTCTTGTTACTCTTCTCCATATTCCTCAATGACCTACCCTCAGCCTGCTCCTCTACTTCCATCCACATGTATGCAGATGACACAGTCCTGTTTGCATCTGGTTCTTCTCCTTCAGTGTTAACATTCAGTTTTCAACTAGATTTGGATACTGTCTAGAAATGGTTTAGGTCCAATCAATTATCTCTAAATGCTAAGAGAATGGTCTTCATGTACTTCAGCACTAGGCAGAGGCTTTCTAGGCTCCCTTCCCACCCCTACTTCCACACCCAAGATGGGGATACAATTAACAATGTACTCTCATTCAAATACCTTGGAGTCTAGCTTGACCAGCACATTGGCTTCTCTCAGCATGTAGATGCCATTCACAAAAAAAACACCTTATGCTCAGTGCCCTTTATAGGAACAAAAGCTGCAACCCTATACCTACTCACTAAGATATTGCCTCTAAGATGATCCTCCCCATCTTTGATTATGGCAACACTGTCTACTGTGCTGCTTCTAAATCTACTTTGGCAAGATCAGATCCCCTTTTTCACTCCTTCTGTTGTTTTACCTTGGCCTGCCCTCCCCATGCTCACCACTGTTCTTTATACTCTGCTCTTTCCCTGCCCTCCATGGTAGATTACCGCCTAACTCACTGTGTCTTCTTCATTTCCAAATTATGGCTGGTTTCACACTCCCCCCCCCCCCATTTCAGCTTGCTTCTCTCTCCATGTCTTTCTCTCTCTCTGTAACTCAGGCTATTGCTCCCTACTGCTCCCATCTCATGAATCCATTGCTGGACAGAATGCTTTCTCTTTCAGCTTTCCTAGTATCTGGAACTTTCTTCCCCTAATAATTCACTATCTTTCCTCCAAATATTCTCTTTCTTCACTACTCCAAGCCACATAGCTCCCTCCTGCAAATGCCCACAGCCCAATGTCCTGCCTCCACTCTTTCTCTTCCCCTTAACTCTATTTCTTCCCAAACTACTACACCCCTTTGCTCTTCCTTTTCCCACTACTAATGTACTCCAACCTCTATACTTATTCTCTCCTTGTCTCAACCCTTCCCTTCCTCTTCCCCTACTACCCTTTCAATCCCTGCTTCCCTTCAACCCTCTCCCTCCCTCTCTATCTCCTCCTCTCCTCACTCCCCACCACTACTACCTCAATCTCATTTCCACTCTTCCTGCATCTACTACCTTCTCCCAATTACCTTCTCCATTCTCCTCCCCTTCCCCTTATCTTATTCACATCACTTGTTCCCCCTCCATATCTCTATATTTGTTATGCCCAACACTAATTCCTCTCCCTCTTCTTTTTTATTCCTCCATATGTCTCTTCCCTATGGCTTCTTCCTGTTTTAATGACCTCTTCCTACCCTGTCCTGTTCCTGATGTTACAGCCTATAAGTGTCTGGTACCTCACACTCCTGATGTAATCAGTTTCTATTGTTATTAATTATGTCAGTATGATACAGTGTATTACTGTAGATTGCTGTGCTTTATTGCATGATTCTATTACTGCACTTTCTACTTGTTATTGTGTACTTATCCCCTCCCCCTTCCCCTAGGACACATCTGGAAATGAGCATTTTGGCTCAGTATGTCTTTCCTGGTTAATCTCTATTAAAGAAATAAATTAATGTATTTTTATTTTAAAATTTAATTCTTTTCTTTTTTCAATAACCATCACCCACAACAACCTGGTTATGTAGATGTGCCTGCATTCCTTTGCATCCTGACTCTGATATTGCCACTTGACAACCACTGGTGGACAGCAACAGGATGGGATGACAACTGTACCTTACTACTATGCCAATCAATGGAATTCTGTCTCCAGATCTGCACTATATTAATTTACTTTCATATTTTTTTAACATTCTTTGTATCATTTACTGAGCTGTGGGAATTCAGAGTTGGCAAAACTAATCAGATTGCATTGAAAATGCTAATAATGAATAATGCAGATTACAGTGTTTCTACAATTAAACTACATTGTGGACACAAAAGGAATGTTTGCACCAGACCAATTGACTTTCCATGGTTCCAAAAATAATTCTAAATTCAGAAATTTAGTTCCCACCCTCATAGGAAAGTATTGATAAACACGAATTTCTACAGCTCATTGCAGGAAATGCAGCAAGACACTCTGAGCATGTTTAAATATCAGACCCTTAGTTTTAATGCAATAATTATCTAGTGTCCTTCATTATTCATTAAATTCATGAAGAACCGTTAATTGCAACCATCCTACTTATAAGATATGCAAATAAAGCACTGATTCATAAAACCTGTAGACAACTGTTTTATTCTCACTAAATCACACATCAGTTTTGGAGGCATGATAAATAAAAAGTGTTTACCATGGTTATGGAGCCAACCATTGTTTTCACTTAAAAGTATTTCATGGGTACACACCAAACCAAAAAACATAGTCTAATTTGCAACGATAATACATAAAATACCTATGATCAAATAGCAAATACTGGCATGTTACAAAAATTATAGATGAAAAGAAATGATATATAATAGTAAAAACAATTCAAAATATTTTTGGTGGTCAGAATCTCTGACAGTATGTAATAACAAACTGTGAAATACAATAAACTAATGTATATTTATATCAAACAGAGATACACAAATTTCAGGGAGAATATAATATCATGGATACACATACATGTTCTACTGTAAAATTTGCTCTGTTCAAATAGTAATGCAGGTAGTTCAGTAGAGATTTATAGTTTGAACATATCATGAGATTTAATGCTGCTGGGGATGGAAAGTTTGTAATGGAATAACTATTATTTTGGTTAAAAATCTAATTAGATCACATGTATGTAGCAATTATGTGGTATAAATAAATATGGGAATAGTTAAATGTGACTGAACCAATGGATGACACAAGTATTTACAGCTGTACTGATTAGTTACGTGTAGTTACACCTACTCATGTAAAACTTACAAACATTCTAGTGCATCTTAACAACCAAATGACTATTGCCTCATTTAAGAAAAAACGTTGTCACATCTTTGTTTTGTTTCATTACCAAAAAATGGCAATTATTGTATTGATTTGCAAAAAGCAATGCCTCCATAGTAGCAGACAGCAGAAAATAGTGTCCCAGTAACAGTACATATACACAGAAAGTTATGTACTTTATAAAAACAAGAACTAATCTAATACCATATGCAAAAAAAAGTTTGACTTGCATTCTGTCAGTAAAACACTCCTTGTTGAGGCTGGTACTAGCCACATGTATTACCAATTACTATACAAGCATTGGTGAGCTACAGCATGCATTTTGAGCAGATACTACTTCCTAAATAGTATGCCCACTTTTTAAATTATTTTCCCTAATTGGTCAAGTAACATGGCTGGGCATGTACAGTAATCAACTTGTTTCACAGTATGTGCCTTAACACAACTCATGTTGTAACTGTTTTGAAATGCTTCTGTTTTTAGTAGTCTTTGACTACATATCTTTTAAATAAACTCTTTGTAGGCTATTTTGGTGGCTGTTGTACCGGACTGTAGCATGTAACCCAGGATGCACTTCTGGGTCATGGAGAGATCAATTGAAAGCCCTAAGCAAGCAGAAGTGGCTAACAACCTGTCAATATGCTGTGTGACTGCCTAAGTATAGTGGGACAGTAGATGCAGGTCATTAACTATTTTATTTCTGTATTATTTCTGTATTGCATTCCTGTGCAGTGCGGAGTGTGGAGGGCCGCATCTTTTAAGCAACTGCATACAAAGCTAGAGACAGAAAGTGGTGCTGAGGATTGTAGCACATGAAAAACATTGGGGAACTACTGAATGGATTCTAGCAGAACATTTTTTCTTTTATATTTAGAGGCACTGTGCTTCTGTTTTTAGTAATCTTTGACGACATATATTTTAAATAAATACCTTTTAGGCTATTTTGGTAGCTGTTGTACCAGACAGTAGTATGTGACCCAGGATGCATTTCCAGGTCACTGACATATAAACTGAAAGCCCTGAGACAGCGGGTGAGCTCGAGTGGGTCAGCACAGATTCATGGTGCATAGAAACATGTGCAAAGACAGGCATATTCTCACCATCTGACAAGCATGTCCAGTGTGGACTGTAGGACTCAGGATAAAGTTATGACTAGTAGCAAGGTAGTTTAAAGTAGAAGCAGTGCCAAACTAGGTAGTAATCATTCTACTGTTGTCTGGCTAACCTTGTTATTAAGTATTTCAAAAGTAGTATCAAACATGGCCTGTGTGTGGGGGGGAGAGAAAGAGAGACAGAGAGAGAGGATAAAATACAAATGAAAATGAATGACAAAATCATGACATTCGATGGTGAAGTTGGTCTCAGGTTTACAAGTTCTCATATATATAAATTATTTAGCACCTTACCAAACATGTCTATTTTCATTTGTGACAAGTGTGACAATAATAGTATTTTGGCAGAGGATATTAAAACATTTTACAACAAATTAGACCTCTTGGAAACAAGCCAGTGACAGATGGCATTAAAAATTCACCAAATAATCAAGTCAAACCAAAATACTGACACCCCCCAGACAACTAAGCCCACAATAGGTGAGGTTATAAATCATCCTCAAAAGGAACTAGTAGAACAAATCACTACAAGCTCCCAAATTAAAGAGGTCAATACTTCATAAGCCAACCATTGAAAATCAGGGTAATGGGGTGGAACCAGATGTTTCAAATATTGATTCTTCCTCCAGAAAATGCAACAGAACTAATGATGAAAATGACGAGTCAGAATTTGATGATTAGTCAATTGTGACTAACAAAAAGGGTTTTAAAAAAAGGTTGTAAAGCATTAGGCGAATTACGTACTCAGAATAGATGTGAGCCCCTAATTGAAGTAGAAAAGGGACATTCAGTAATTACTGAAAATCTAATAGATATAAATGACTTAAATTTGCCTACACCCAACCCTCCAATCCAAAATCCAACTCCAAAGGGGTTAATTAATGATTGTTGCATGAATACTGAAGAATATTCCTCTGAATCATCTATGAGTGATAATCAAAAACCCATAATCCCAAACCCTGCTTTGTTGTTTTCCGATCTCACTTCTTAGCCTAGGCAAACTCTGGTTCTGGGTGATTCAAAAATTAAATACATGGATAAACTGATCTGCAACCCAGATAAACATAGTAGAATGTGTAGCAGTTTTAGGGGAGCAACAATAAAAGACATTACACATGTGGCAAAGAATATATTAAAGAATGCTGGGGAGTCCCCTCTTGTAATAGTATATGTTGGCACCAACAACTTGAATAAATCCAGTATAGAAGAGATAAAATAGAGTACATAGATCTCAATGATTATTTGGCCAGTAGAGGTTGTGAAATTCATTTTTCAGAAATGTTACTGGTTCCCAGTGCAAACTATTACAAGAAAAACAAAATTAAAGCTATAAATGAATGGATGAGGAAATGGATGTTGACTAAACATTATCACTGTATCACCCACTGGGAGAAATTTGAACCTGATCTGGGATTGTTTAGCTGGGATGGCTTGCACTTAAGATGTAGAGGCAGTTAGTACTTGGGCAGAAATTTAAGCAGATTATCTCAAAATTTTCAAACTCATAGAGAAGGAGGACATGGGAGCAAAACTAACGGGAATGATATACATTCTGACACTGACAATATTTTGTGTACTTGGCTGATGGCTAATGCTAGGAGCCTAAATTTGGAAAAAATAGCAGAATTAGAAAGTATTATATCTGAACTAAAATCAAGGGTTGTGGTTATAAATGAAACATGGTGGGACAAAAGTAACTCCTGGGTGGGTAATATTGATGGTTACCATCTATTTTATAAGAATAGATGAGATAGAAAAGGAGGTGGTGTCTGCTGCCATATAAACAAATTCTGGCAGAGCCACTACTGCTGAAAATGCCATTAACATGATAAGGGTGTTTCATGGGCTTAAACATTAACATGAATTGCATTTAGTAAGGCTTACAATACTGTTCCACATATGACCTGTGAACAAACTGGGCAGCCTAGGAGTGGGTTACAAGGTGGTAAACTGGGTTAGGAACTGGTTGAATGATAGGAGAAGGAGAGCCATGGTGAATGTGCTCAATCTAAGGAAAGGAGTGTGATCAGCAGGGTACAACAGGGATCAGTCCTGGGCCCAGTCTTATTTTATGTCTTCACAAAAGAAATTGCAAAGGGGCTGGAGGGAAAAGTGAGCTTGTTTGCGAATGACACTAAGATCTGCAACAGGATGGACACTCTGGAAAGAGTGGAAAAAATGAGATGGGGACGTAGGAAAACTGGAGGAATGGTGCAAAATGTTGCAGCTGAGATTTGATGCAAAAAAATGAAAAATCATGCATTTGCATTGCAGGAACCCAGGAGAGGATTACGGGGGGTGGAAGAGAAACTGATGATCACCAAACAGGAAAGGGATTTTTGGGTAATCATATTGGATGCCCTAAAGGTGGCTAAACAATGTACTGAGGCTGTGGGAAGAGCCAGTGGAATGCTGAGGTGCACAGGGAGAAGCATTACCAGCAGAAGGAAGGAGGTGGTGAAGCCACTCTGCAGACCACTGGTGAGGCCTCATTTGGAATATGGTGTCCAGTTCTGGAAGCCGCATTTTCATCATGTAACTTTAAATCACAAATGGAATAAAGGGTTCTATTTTAGATTTGCATTCCTCTTCCCTTCTGCTCCCACTGGTTAGGTTTACTGAACGCAGCCTGGACATATCTTAGCTAGCATGATGATTCACTTGCACTAGATGCTTCTCAGTCCATATGACTGTCTTTTTAAGATGTTAACTTCTTGTTGAAAATATGGCATAATCTTCCCAACAATGACATTCCTAGATACACTCTACCTATCTTGGCTTGAGGAAGGGTGAATATGGTCAGGACCCCTTAGCAACTGAGATGCATATGCAGCAAATAAGTCCAGATGCACTGAATTACCCTTCAACTGTTAAGTATCACAGTCTGCATAATACTGAAGATGTACAGTGATGAATCTTCATATGATTTGGCTGGTAGGGGTTCTACTGTTTATGATACATGGATGAATCGCTAGGGAGACATTTTCCAATGACTGAGAAATGTGGTACAGCGGTAAATGTTTTGCAAAGGTTTAACAGAAATTATGTCTGTGAGTTTTTGTTGACCAAGAATTGGATCATGTTTTCATAGAAACAGATTACATTTAGGGTACATGATTATAACTTTGTGAATCACTGCAGCTCTCTGTACTGAAATCACTGTTAGACATGTGGCTAACTTAAATCTTTAAGTAGTAATTCTAGAATTTTACCTGGAACCTGTATTTATTAATTTAAAAATGTTTTTTGAGAGGATGCTTGGTTATGGATTAGCTCAATATTTAATTTCAGCATTTTAGTGGAAACTTTGCACTCTGATTTTATATTCTGAATTTTTTGTAGTATGTTGTCTGCATTTATATCAGGGGAATCTGTTTGTGATTGGGTTTGAATAAGGAACTCAAATATTCATTACCCTGGTTTGCTATTGCCACTGGGGTTTTTACTGTTTCCCTTTTAAAATTAATATAGATATATATACATTCCCAAGATCACCCCCTCTGGAATGATATGAATGTCCACACCAAAACTCAATGGGTGCACAAAGGCAAAAGATTTATTACACCACAGTAAGATTTGTCAGTTTTATGTACATCAGTATAATTCAATCATATTTACAACACACTTTATTCCCAGTACGTACAGTTGTCATACAATTTTATACCAATTCAATCTTGCATTGAATACCACTTTCTTCTCCCAGGGCTTGGATGCCTGATCCAACCCTTCACCATTGACACCAATCTTTCCTCCCTGCCATCAAACTCGGTCTGGTTGCCCTAGCGCAGCCCCTTAGCCATTCTATTCACCCCCCTCTGTAAAATATGTCCAGGTGCCTACCCCTGGCTCGTTCGCCCTCCCCCTATTCCCTGCCTATCTCCCAACCCACTTTTCTATGGCCCTCCCTCCTCACTTCTAATCCCTTCCTCACATATTGCACGGCATCACAGGACTTGCCACCTGCCTCAGGCCCTCTCCCTGTCCTGCCAGGACTGCCTCCTGCCTCAGGGCTCCCCTTTTGTACCATACAGCAGGAACTGTCCACCTGCTCCAGGACCCGTAGTCATCCCATATTGCACAGCACTGTAGGACTTGCCACCTGCCTCAGGCCCTTGCCCTGTCTCACCAGGATTGCCCCCTTGTGCTCGCCCCCCCCCATTTTGTACCATACAGCAGGAACTGTCCACCTGCTCCAGGACCCACAGTTCTCCCAAATTGCCTGGTACTGCAGGACTTGCCACCAGCCTGGGCCCTCTCCTTGTCCCACCAGGACTGCCCCTTGCACTTAGGGCCTCATCCTTTGTACCATACAGCAGGAACTGTCCACCTGCTCCAGGACCCGCAGTCCTCCAACCTTCCCTTGCTCCTTGCATGCTCCTTTAACTTTTTGCTTCAGCCTACACAGGGGTGGGTGGGTGGGACGAAAATCCCAGCAGAAGAGGAAGAGGCAACTTCAGCCCAGGGTTAAATAGCCCCTGGGGACCCCTTGTGAGGACCACTACTAGCCATGCCCTGATCCAATCAGGTTCCCCCTGCAGGTGTACACATCATCACCTTGCCCTGTTCGTCATGTCTTCCTTGTCCCCCCCCCCTTTTTGCTTTCTTCTCCCACCTTGTGACCTCACTGGTCCCACCCCTCCACCCTGTCTGCTCCTCTTTCCCTTCAACCCCTTCCCCAACCCTTCCCCCTCAAGCCTTCTCCCCCTCCATTTCCTCTGGAGTGCCACTAGACAATTCAGGTTGCCTTTTATTGACAGCCCTACTTGTTCCATGATCATCCCCTCTGAAATGACATGAATGTCCACTCTAGAACTCAATGGATGCACAAAGGCAAATGATTTATTACACCACAGTAAGATTTCTCAGTTTTATGTATGTCAGTATAATTCAATCATATTTACAACACACTTTATTCCCAGTGCGTAAAATTGTCATACAATTTTATACCAATTCAATCTTGCATTGAATACCACTTTCTTCTCCTGGGGTCTGGATGCCTGATTCAACCCCCCACCATTGAGCCCACTCTTCCCTCCCTGCCATCTAGCTAGGTCTGGATGCCCTAATGCAGACCCCTTAGCCATTCTATCCTCCCCCTCTATAGAACATATCCAGGTGCCTACCCCTGGCCTGTGCATCCTCCCCCCTCTCCCCTATTCCCTGCCTATCTCCCCACCCTGTTTTCTATGGCCTTCTCTCCTCACTCCTAATCCCTTACACCATCCCCCACCTCCAGCTTGTAATGGATGGTGGGGCTTCCTCCCCTAGTGGGGATCCTGCTCTTACCACAGCCATGGGGCAGCCACTTGCCATTGGGCTAGTCTACCATTGCTTTACTGCAGCCACCTGCCCGAGAGCCAGTATGAATACTGCCAACCCCTTATTAGATAAATGCATCCCATCCCCCCCTATAAAGGTGTGGCTTGTCAAAATTAATGCTCAGATGTGAAACACCGATTCCCCCATCCCCTTTACAAAAACTGCCACTCTCCTATTTAGCCATTTTCAGGCTTTTTAAATTGCTTCAATGCTGGCAGCCTGACGCCAAACCCTCCTTGATATAATGTCAGACCCTACAATCTCCATCCTGAGCCACCAAACCTTGATGGCATGCAAATCTGCCATGACAGCCCTTAACAGGGCACTCCATGGCATCTTCCCTAAGCCATTGCCCCCAAGTGGTTAACTAATATATCTGGCCTTCACCAAAACAATTTAAGTTCCTCCAAAACAGGTAGCAATTGAGACCAGTGCATTCCCCCAAATCCCTTTCTATAGTATGTGTGGGCTTCTGAGTCCTCTTGCAAAGGCCCTCTCGCTTTGGTTGTTCACCATGTGCTTCTCTGCTCAGCAGACATAGGAGTGTCTCACGATTCACATATTCCATTGCCTCCCATCACCTGCTAATAGGAAAAGCACAAAGAGGTCATTTCAAGTCTGATATAGCGCTTGCAACAGTTGGATCGCCAGCGGCCCCACTTCTTTATTTCTTTCACAGATCACCCTCCCCAGGCTAATTCTGAAGCTGCTCCAATTCTAAAAGAATGTGTGGTGAACTGTGCCTGGTTGCGTTCCCAAATGTCTATGCCCTCTTCAACAGCCCCCCCACCTGATATCAAGTTGCCACTTCTCCATTCCCTTGTTGAAACCAGTTGCCCACACCTGCCAGCCTGATACTCCCATATTTTTCACTCGCTTTTATTGCACTGATCTGTCTCTCCACACTGCATGGGCTGCACACCTAGGTACTCCAACCCATCTGGTCTGTCTTTGATCATTGCAACCAAATGTGCAGGCCCGCCTTAAAAAATTGAATGTCCTCCCCCTGTAAACATCCCTCTGCGTGACCTTTGTTTTGCCACCAACTCACCCACCCGGAAAGGCCTCCCTGTACAGTAATGCAAATACTGCCTGGAAAAGGCATGCCTCGGATGATGAGTGACATGTGGCCACCAATGCCCTCATGACTGCCTCTAGAAACTCATCCTTGACCACAAAAAAACTAAAACAATGTTATTCCATGGAACCCACAACAAGTACAAGGACCATGATCTCATAATTAACAACCACAAAGGCATCGCGGTTGAGCAGGTGGATATGTTTAAATATCTGGGCCTGACCCTTGACTGGTCCCTCTCATATACCAAACACATTGACAATATCACTAAAACTGTGAACTCCCATATAGGACTACTATACAAGCATAAACATTGCCTAATGGCTGAAGCCTTGAACCTCGCTATCCAGAGCTCTGTTATCTCAACTATTGACTACGAGCTCATTATCTATGGATCCGCTACTGATACTGCACTCTGGCACATAGCTGTAGCTCTTAATAAGGCATGTAGACTCCTTATGTCAGCTACCCACCTTTCTCACATGTGTGACATTTACGAACAGGCTAACTGGCTCCAGCTATCCTGCAGGCTAAAGTACCAAACCTGCATCCTAGCTAAGAAGACATCACTGGGCCTTATGCCCCCTGGAGTCCAATCAATATTGACCCAGCAGCATGTCTGCTGCCTAACTAGAAGATCGGACAGTCTAACCTTTACAATACCTCGCTGTTGGACCTCTCAAACTCAACATTCTTGCCTTGTCAGAGCCCCCACCTGGTTCAACTTGCTACCTACAGAAATCTCCAACATTGCCACGATTAGTGCTTTTAAGTGTAAACTGCATCAACACCTCATGACTAGTGCCTTCTGTGACTGCTTCTTATAATCCCCTCCAGGCATACTACCCTCAAGAATCCCTCCTCACTGCCTCAGCTCCTCCTTCTCTCCTACCCCCCATTACTGGGTATAGGATAAATCTGCCTCCTTTTCTTTTTTATCCCCCCCCTTTCCTCCTCCTCCCTTGTTGTTTCCCATCAACCACATACCCAAAGCAATGCCCTCCCCATTTCTCCCCTCCTCCCTCTCTCTCTCTCTCTCTCCCACCCATACCACCCCCTCACCACCACTCTTCTTTCTCTTTCCCCACTTACCCACTCCTAACAAAGCATCAGTGAGCTGCCTATGACTTATACTGTTTAATTAACTCACAACACAATTCCTTGACAATGCCTTTGGCTGCTATTATTGCAACCTTACTTGTCTTTTTTTTTTGTAAGTTCCATTGTAATGATCATGTTATATTTTGTACCTTATTGTCCTTATTGCCTTGATGTGGAACCTTTGTAAAAGAGCTCTTGGCTCAAAGGTGTCATCCAAAATACAGATAAATAAAAAAATTAAAATGAAAATGAATAAATAATTGTGCTATGGGTCTGCATGTGTCTGTATGCTGGCCCTGCCCCTTCTGCCACCCCAGGAGCATGCATCATACTTTTGACTTCTGTTGGGCTCAGGGAAACCCCTGAAAATGCAGGTCCATCCTATTGCCTGCTAGCAGCACTGCCATGGAAGAGTGGGCCATTCACCTCTCCCATCTATTCACCATTAATCTTATTACCTATTCTTCCAAGGCTGGTGCACTTACCACTATGCCCTGCTGGACCAATACCCTTGAAAGGCTTACCATGCACCTTCATAGGCCTTTATAGTGTTGGCTTACCAGGAGCTCCAGTACAACATTTGGGCTCTTGCTACCCAATTTCCCACACATGTTCTGGTATTGGTGTTTTCAGCAGCTCTGCCTGAGAGGCCAGCAGCTTGAACTTGCAGACTGCAAATGTGAAAGGCTGTCAGCAATCTCCTTATTTACCCCTTCTACATGCCTCACACTAAAGGAAAGGTTCAACTACAGTCCTAGCTGCACCAGTTGTCTGGTGACCTTAGTCACCATCTCAGTGTGTCCTGTCTGCCTGCTAATTACCACTACCATCCTTTTTATCCTTTTTTTGCCTCACCATAACTCCACCTTTCTTTTTCTCATCTCCCTCCCCCATTCCACCAGTGCTACCAAATAGGGACAGTGTCAAGAAAAGAAATGTCCTTCTGTAAAACCTGGGCTTTCCAACTGGTGGGCCATGGTTCTGCCATCCACCTGTCCTCATAGTACACCATGAAGCCTGATGCGCCTGACACATCCATGTATCACTGTAGAGTTTCACTGTCTACTCAATCCTCCTGCCAATGGTCACTCCATTGTACTCCTCCTAAAAATCATTCCACATCAAGAGGTCCTCCTGTACCTCTTTGTGATGTCAACCCAATGGTGTGGCTGCTTTACTTTGCTCATGGCCCAGCCTAATCACCGTGTGAAAAACTCTGCCTGCGTGGATTACCTTACAAGTGAAATTGAGATGGCCCAGCAGCTGCTATATCACTACCAATAGCACCCTTCTCCTACCAAATGCCTGGCTGATGAGCTCCTTTAGTTTTGCCACTTTGGCTTTAGGCAGCCAAAAACATTCCCCTACCATATCCAAATTCAATCCCAGGAACTCAACTACCCTGGTGAGCCCTTCTGTCTTCTATTTTACCATGGGAATACTGACTGCTATGCATAAAGCCGGAAAATCTTCCAACCTCCTCTGTACCTCTGTCCTGGACTACCCTATGACAAGAAAACATCCAAGTAATGTACTAACTGGCTGTGCCCATACCTGCATCTGAACGCCCACTGTAACCATGTGCTAAATGCCTCAAAGGTGGAGCAGGCTACCAAGCACCCCATGGGCAGGGCCATGTCAAAATAAACTCACCCCTCAAATTGGAAACCAATAAGTCCCAGTCCTCCAGTCAGATGGGTAAGAGGTGGAATGCAGATTCAGTATTTGTTTCTGCCAACTGTGCCCCTCCCCCATGCCACCTTGATAAGCAGGACAGCAAAAATGAGGGATGCATATTTTATTTGTTTATTTATTTTTTATTTAACAAATCAGAAAGACCTTTGAGCCAAGGGATGTTTTACAGAGGTTCCACGTCAGGTCACAAGAATAGCAAATTACAGTGGTTTCAATAAGTAGTACAACATGAGGAATGTAATTATATAAACAAGAGAACAATATGGCAAGATAAATATTGTGTCAAGTGCAGCCAGTGACCTTGTCTGAAGAGGGGTGAAGTGGCTTCAAGGAGAAGTACAGGGGGTGAATGGGGGGTGGAAGGAACAAATAAGAACGAGGAGAGATTCCACAATGAAGCTAAGCAGAAAAAATCCGCAGGCGTGGGGGTAGGGAGAGAACAAGGTGAGGGAAACAGAGGAGAGAGGGGGGAAGTGGGAGTGGAGGGGTAAAAGAAGGGGGGATGAGGTAGGATGAAAAGAGGGCAGGAATGGGAAAGTGATAAGGGCGGAAGTGCTGTGAGTATGACACTGCATTGTCCTTGCCATGTATGTCCCCCCATTGCTACTACCACAGCCATTTCAGATTTTCCTACCGTCTCCTCATGCTCATAATACTTGCCTGTCTTTTTGTCTAAAGGGCCAAATATATCCATGTACTCCCCTTTCCAAATCTTATCTTTTATGGAGGCTGATATATAGTCTTCTATGGAGAAAACCAGGAGGGGCATTGCATAGTTCCCCCCCCCCGGACTTGTCTCCCTTGATCCCTTAGGCTTCCCTTACCACATTTTTTACTTCTAAATTCTTCAAAAATCTTCTCCATAGTGCACAGCTCCTTATCCCCCATCTCCACTAATAACCCTTCCCTATATTCCTTCAAACTACCTTCCCCTTGTAGGGTCCCTTGTATCCTTACCCTCATTGGTATCCAAGGGGGCCCCTACTCTCCCGGCCCCTGCTACTGGTTTCCATACTACCCTCCTTTTGTTCTCTCTCCCCTAAATCCAACCCCTCTCTTCAAACTCACCTATCGTTATCTTAAATTATAATTATGTATAGGTTTTATGAATGTATGCACTTACTTACTACTACCTACATTACTGTTGTATCTTGTACTGTTTTTATCCTCTGCGCTACCTAGGAACTGCCCAAACTTGCCACAGGTGGATGTTGGTACTGTAAGGCCTCACCTCCTCCCTCCCCTTCACTTGTCCTCCATTACTGCAAGATGTCCATGGCCAGCGACTGCCACCGGCCCTTATGCCCAGCCTCGGAACCATGAGCCCGGCTGCACCTATCCACCTCCTACTGCTAAAGCTGTATTTCAAGCCGCCTTTACTCCCCACCCACCCCTTCCATTTTCTTCTTCCCTGACAGTGGTACCATGAACCTGGCGTCCCTCTAGCCTGCCGCCGGGATGTCTCTGACATCCTCTCTTACTTCCCTGGGCACCCTGCTGCTGCTCTGGCTGGCTGGCTGCTGACAGCCCGACAGATTCTGGCTCCTTCCACCTTCCTCCCATCTCTTATCCTCTGCGTCTACCTGGGCACTGCTCAAACTTGCCACAGGTGGATGTTGACAAAATAAGGCCTCACCTCCTCCCTCCCTTCTCTTGTCTACCATTTGCACGAGGATGTCCAAGGCCAGAGACTCACACTGCCCTTTGCCCAGCCTCGAACCACGACCTGCTGCACCTACACACCTCCTACCAAAGCCGTGATTTCATGCCGCTCTTTCTCCCGTCCACCCTCCCATATTCTTCATCCCTGACTGTGGGGCCATGAACCTGGCATCCCTCTAGCCTACCTCTGGGATGTCTCTGGCATCCTCGCTTACTTCCCCTGGGTCCCCCTGCTGCTGCTCAGGCTGGCTGTTGCCGGCCACCAGGTTACGGCTCCTTCTACCCCTCCTCCTGACTTTTCTCACTGCTGGGTGCTCTATATGTTTCCCATATATGGCCCACCCCCCCTCCTGATATGTACTTGCCTACTGCTTCTCCTGCTATTCCTGTTGCCTGCACCCTTCCCTGTCACTCCACATCATCCTGCCTGGCTGGGGAACCACAAACCCGGCAGTCTCCATATGCATTCCCTGGTAAAGACGAAGCAGTCCTTTGGCCCTATACTCCTTCCTCACTCCTTACCTGTACCAACACCCTGTAAACACCTCCTTGCTCTTGGCCTGCTGGTCACTGCTTAGTATAGCCTAAATCATGTTAGACTAGCTGGAACCACCTCTATATGTCTGGAATGTACTTGTATGGTTGTTGCCTCAATTGTATTGTTGCTTCCATGTGTTATGATGTATTGTACTCTCCCGGGTCATGCCTGAAAATAGTCACCTGCTGGCTAGCGCACCTACCCGGTAAACAAAAACTAAATAAATAAATGTGAACTTTGGTATAGGAGCAGGCTCTGGGTCTGGGGCTGGTCTCCTATGTCACTTACCTCCAGCCCCCTTTGACTAGCTGTCTGTCTCTGCCACCTCCGCTTCCTCCCTTTTCACTGTCTTGTCAATCAGCTCAAACATCTTAGTCATCAGTGCAGCTGTCTCTGATCTCAGCTGGGCACTGGAGGCTGGAGGGGTTAACGTCTTAGGTGCCATGATCTGTGAATGAATATTTAATGACAAAGGAAAGAAGAGAAAAGCGTGCATATCAGGAAGTTCCCCTCTCTCTCCAACCTAGTGGGTGTTTTCAGAGCCGTAGGGAGGCATTTTGGTGCCCTGGGCAAGAGACTAGTTTTTCACCCCCCCCCCCATAAAACAGCCGGTGGTCTGGGGCCGCAAGGCTCCCAGAAGCTCTAGGTTGTTTACATGCCCTGTAGTGAGTTTTGGGGCTTTTCTTGAAGGAAAAACATACTTTTGTTATACGTTCCCTACCACTGATTTCAGGGAAAACTTTGCTTCCATAGAATCTGAGGTGTGGGAGTCGAAGATGCTGGCTGGCTGTCATCAGAGTATGCAGTACAGCTGCAATTGTTGTGGACAACTGTCTGACCAACAGTTCCATCGTGAGTGGCTCATGGGGGCATATATAGGCACCTCAGTGGCATAGATGCAGTCCTCGAGTGCTGGACACATGTACCTCTGCAATGCCCCACCTGCAACCACTCAACCTCACATAGGGGGATGTATCCCCATAAGCCCAGTCAACTCAGCCCTGATGGTAGGCTCCACTACCCCTGTAGTGCAATCACCACCACCTAACAGAAGGAAAAGCCTCCACCACCGACCATCCTTCCTTCAGCTAGACTATCTGCAGCACTCAATGCTGCTTGACCACCCTTCTAGACCATAACCAGACTCGGCCCTCCAACCATCCTGCAGTGGCTTGAACACCTCCACAACACCACACTCACCTTAGCTGCCTACATTCCCTATAGCTGAACCACCACCCTACGCCAAGGCAAACATCCATGTAGCCAAACAATCCCTGCAACTAGACCAACCCCACATACTGTACCTCTAAACTGTCCTTGATTTTACAACAAAATTTGCATTTGTCCATCATAAAGTTTGTTTTTATGGTAGAGAACAATGGGGTGGGGGTTTAAAATCATGAAATAATGTAAAACATTAAAGTTACAGACTTATTCTTCTTCAGAAAATGCAGATGAACACAAATCCCCTTTTTCTATCAGCTTTCTGAGTGAATAGTGTCAATTTGTAACATGTCTTTGTCCCTGATTATTTTAAGTATTGTCCCTGATTCATGAGGCAAGAGGTTGAGAGGTATGCAGCCCCTAGTCTAGCAACCCTCCAGAGGACCACTCTTTCTGCAGTGGCATCCCCTCACCAAACAATATTCTGACTGTATCCAATCCCCCCACTGCAGGAATCCCCCATAGAAAAGCACCACCTGCATCTGCCTCTACCCTCCCAGTTGGAAGAGGGCCAAGGAGTGTAAGAATCACATCATAGAACTGCTGCAATGGCGCTGTCCAGGATCCCACAGTATAACTTCTGGCATACAAAAAAATGCGCTGCTCTTCTGGTCCACCCCCTCCCTCTCTCTTTCCCCAGCTCAAGACTCATATACTCTATTGGCAACCACAAACATGGCAAGTATTTTTATATGTCATTTATAAGCGCTGCAGAAACTGTCAGATTTTAAGATACAGAAGCGGTCAACTGACATCCATGATTTAGGTGACATGCTCAGTCTATGCAGTGTTATAAATTATTAATAAAACTGTCATGTTCATGGATGCAAGCCAAGCAGACCTAGTGAGTAGGGGAGTTTTCCTTTTCTGCCAGAAGTTTTACTGTGGGACCCTGGACAGCACTGTAGCAGCAGTTCTCTGCTGTGGCTCTTCTGCTTCATGGCCCTCTCCTGACCTGTGGGGGGGGGGCAGTTGCAGGAGGTAGCCTGTCTGGTGGGGGGTCCTTCTGTGGGATGGGGATGGGATACATTATGCAGTAGTGTCCCCAAGTTGTAGTGCCTAGGCGGGGCCCTGTAAAAAAAAAAAAAAAAAGGCATGATAGGGTACTTGAGCTTGAGGACCCCCCAAGGGCTCATTTAGTTAGCCCTGGTGAGAAACAGTGTAGAGGCTCCATGGTGCAATGAGAAGTGTCATTAGGGAAAAAATATTCTGCCTAGCCTATACCAGTTTTCAGTATGCCTTAGCAGTGCAGCATCTCTCCTCTGCCCAGTAAATAACCCCTGTACAGCACCCCTTCTGTACAGCTGAGCCAGCCCAACTGCTCCAGTCAGCATCCCTGCAGCCAGAAGGAGTCCCACTCCAAATCCCCTCATTCCCCTGATTCCCATCAGTTCCCCTCCACAGCCCAAGCCAATCAGATACATGTAACTGTTAATATGTTATGATCTAAACTGTACAGATCCCCTCACATGGCATCCAAGACAACTAGGCAAGGCACTAGCAGGCGAGGCCTCATTTTCTATGAAAGATAGGTGTGGGTGGCGGGGTGAGAATGGAACAAGGACTCTGCTAGGGAGAATCAGAAGGAGAGGACATACAAAAAAGGCAATGGAGTGGGAGTGCAGGAGGGACGTGGGTCAAGAGGAAAGAAAAGAAAATGTAACAATGTGGTGGACACTAGGGATGGTGTGCCGTGGCCCATGCCATGGCAGTCAGGCCAAGGCTGAGGCAACTGCTTCAAAATCTTCACTCCCATCCCAGTCCCCAGTCCAGTGCATGAAGTTCAAGTGAACTACACAGTCGCTGCCCACCTGCCCACCGACCAGCAGAGCTGACTCCAAGACAGGCCCGCCCAGGTCCAATAATTCAATGGCAAGGAAAGCAGTTCTTTGTCTCTCGACTTCCTGAGTGAGGCTATCAATCCCCCCCAACTGTGCTCTCACCACATAGATCCCATCTCATCATGTCACAATTTTGATTCAGAAATTAATTTGGAATTATTCATTGCTTCGCTGGGTCTGCTCCTCTTCTTGTCTGCAGTGCCATCACTTTTTACTACAGACACTCTGTCACTTATGAGTGACAATTACCTGTCTTGTCTACATAGACAACAGACAGAGTACTTAGTGTGGTGTACATTCTGCTTATGCTTACAATACACAAGTGATGAAAAAATATAAGACAAGGCTCTCTTTTGTCTTCTCTGTCTGTCTGTCGTGACTCATCTCTCCTCTCTGACTCTCTCACTTTTTTTAGTCTCAGTGACTGTCTACTACTCTACGCTAGCATGCTCAGCAACCTGCTCCATGCTCCCTGTCTCCAACACAAACCGCCTCTCACTCAGTGCCAAATGCTTCACCCGTACTTTTTATACAAATGGGTGGCACACTGGCCCACTCACAGTTCCTCTTTCTCAACACAACATGATTATTATTTTCTGCAGTAGAGTGCGCACCCATGTGACCCCCCCCCACCACTTGCTGGTCCTTGAACCCCCTGCTGACAGTCATTTCCAATTACAGAACCAAAATAAAAAAAAAAGATTTAAAGCGGCAGCGCAAGTGAATTAGAACTTGAGCTTCAGGTGGAAAACGCGCTTCAGAGGTTGCTTCAGGGCGGAGCACCACCACGCACCCTTCCAACGGTACTGGGTGTTTTCCCCCTATATCTGTGGGTGAACAGAAAACAACTCCCCACGCCCCCTTTTATGGCAATAAAGTATCTGGACTTCTTATTATCCATACAAAGCATGGGGCAGGGGCACTCGTTACCCTGACCCAAGCAATGTGTGGTGGTGGGAGGGGGGCCATTCTTTTTCCTGCTTTCCCTGCTACCCTCTGTATCACAATTTAAACCATGACCCCTACCACAGTAGTGTCCAACCTGCATATCACCCTGTGCATCCCCCCAGTCAAAGCATCCCCTTATATTACCAGTGATCAGGTGCCAAGCCTGCAGCCTCTCTTCCAGGCCCATGCTCCCTGATTATTGATTGTTTATGGCCCTGTTCCTACAGAAACCTTCATCCTTCCTACCAGACCTCCTTTTGCTATCTCATAACCTGCAAATTACCCCCCCCCCCCAAAAAAGCACCCTCCTAAAATCAGTCTCAAGTTCTCAACTGGCCTGCTATCCATGTTCGGCTCTGCCGCATGTATTCCATCATCCTCAGGTCATGTGGCCTGACATCAGACACCCTGCCCATGGTCGGGCTCTGGCAAACCATTTTGGAGACAAAGTAACCCATCTAATATAAAACTTAATAAAACAAAAGTATAATTTCCCCTAAGGTCTTTTATTAGAGTACACCCTCCACTTTGAAAAAGGTAAGTACTCATATTCTTTTGGGACCCCTTACAAAAGAGAAATTACAATACTCTGGTTTAAACTTCTACTGAGGAGGCTTACTGCTTTGCACTTTTAACCAGTTTTTATAAGACACATTATCTTGTTCTACTGGGGTCCTGTAAAATATGAGTTTGATGCTACCATCTGAAATCATGGGGACCCCCCCATGAGCCACCAGTGATGACGTGAGATGCCACACAATGTGGCTGTAGCCTAATGCACCAAAGGCCAAATTTTGCCCTCCAAAAAACTCTACACAGTCCCATACTGGTTTGTGCTCCTCTTCCTTTACTTCATCCCAAATTGCCTTCTTCCTCACCCCCCCCCCACACATCATCATTGCGGCCAGGTTCCATATTGGCCACTGGCTCCCTACCGTCCACAATGCATCCAGGTGGGTATCTGCATCCCACCACCTGGAGGTCAGATCCCCAGCTGCAGTGGTGGGCACAAGACCTCCCGAAATCTCTGCTGTTTTTGTTTTCTCTTCCCTCCCTTTGGCAACTTGTCCACTCCTTAAGGCCCCCCAAAGCTTGCCCCATGGCACACTGTGCTTTGGCCACCAGCCCAGGGCCTTTCCATGTGATTGGTGCCCAAAACCCACAGCCCAAGGGGGCAGAGCTCAAAAACTACCTGTGTGCAACACAGATTTGACCTGAAGCCCCCCTAGGCACTAGGACTTCTGCCCTTGCACTGGCCCAATTAAAACTGGTACTAAAGCTCCTGACAGGCATGAGAGAGGCCCATGGCCCCATCATCCCACCTGCCCATCTTCCAGTGGAACCACACGTAGGTAGAGAAATAACAAGAGGCAGCCACTACAAATTCCAAAATAAATCCGGTGGCTGCATTCAAAACATAAAAAGGGTGAGACATGCTTCACCAACTGTCCACACACTAGCATCTCCACACTAAAGTCCTATCCTAAAACAGTATCAACGTCTACAAACAATCCCACTGCTTAGCTTCAATGCAAAACACCAAGCAAATGCCTAGCATGAACTCCTTTTTTACAGCATAAATGCCACTAAAACGCCATTCCATTTAAAACTCTAGCATCCAACATGCCAAGAACAAATTAGCAAACTCTGTGAAAAAGGAATGCTCCATTTTTCAACTAGCAGTAACCAACTAATAAGTCACTACAAGCTTGAATTTGCTTCCCCAGCTCCTAACTGCTCATCCTAAATACCCACAAATGTTATCTTTTTTTTAAATGCCTGTTATTGTGCATCTTTCAAAATGCTGACAATAAGCATTATTCTTGCTAAACCCAATTCTTAAAACCAGCCAAATTCCATACATACTTTTCTGGGCCTGGTGTGCCATGTGGTTAGCGGGCCCCAAAGTCTATATTCTCTTATTTATCTTTATTAATCCTTTAAATAATTTACTTTCTAAACCACACCAGGCAAGCAAAAACCTCTCAGTAAACCAGCTTGTAATTTGTCTGTCTCCAATACCTGCTTTAGCCTATTAATTAGCAAAACATAAATTCTTAAATCACTTGGTTTTTTAACAGCAGCTAGCAAGCAGTGGCCAATCTTCCAGCATATCTTTTCTTTTTTTTTATATACAAATCTTAGAAATAAATACCTTAAACCACAAAAATTCCATTCTGTATTAAAACTGGCTCTCCCTTGATCTAGCAAACCTCCCTTACAAAAGGACTCTGCTGGCTGCCATGTGGTCGGCCATGCGGCCAGCAGTCCAAGACAAAGCCTCTCAACAAACCAGCCCGTAATTTGTCTGCCAGCTTTAACATATCTAGCAAACTTTCTTAATCAGCAGCAGCTATACATTATTTGCCTAAAATCAGCCAATTTAAAAGAAAAGAAAAGAAAACCCTCAAGGCCTGAGTGCCCAGGCCCCAGAGTTGCAATACCTCATTCAGTGGTGTAAGTAATCAGAACATTTGCCAACACTGTGCTGAGATCCACTTAAGATCAAAAATCCCAGCAGAAAGTGGAAGTGTCGACTTCAGCCCAGGGTTAAATAGCCCCTAAGGACCCCTTGCAAGGACCCCTACTAGCCACACCCCTATCCAGTCAGGTTTTCCCTGCAGGTGTAAGCATCATCATGTCTTCCTTGTTCCCTCCACTTTTTGCTTTGTCCTCCCACCTTGTGACCTCACTGACCCCACCCCTCCACCCTGTCTGCTCCTCTTTCCCTTCAACTCCCTCCCAACCCTTCCCTCTCCAGCCTTCTCCCACTCCATTTCCTCTGGAGTGCCACTAGACAATTCAGGCTGCCTTTTATTTGCAACCCTACTTGGTTGTTTGTTTAGGCTATTGATGTAACTGCACAGTTGCTTGTTGTTGCCTTTGTCTGCATCTATTGCATTTGAGTTCCATTTTCTTTTTCAAATGGTTACTTTTGCTTTTGTTTCTTTTAAAATGTTTAATATTCTGACCATGTGGTTTTGTCATGGACCATAACTGATCTCCAGACTTAAGCCCCGGCCATGCTCCAGCCCTGTTACCCATATGTGTATCCCATGCATGTTTGAAACCTGTTACAATTTTGGTACCCATTACCTCTGTTGGTAGGCTGTTCCAGGTGTCCACCGCACTTTCTTTAAAGAAGTATTTCCTCATAGCCCCTCTAAGTGTCCCCCCTTCTAGCTACATATCATGCCTCCTTGTCCTTGTACATCTCTTTCACAGGAGAATTGAACCTTCCTGTACCTTATTGATATCTTTGAGGTATTTGAATGCTTCTATCATGTCTCGCCTTTCCCTCTATTCCACCAGAGAATACATATTTAACTCCCTGAGTCTTTCCCCATAGGCAACGGTTCCATCATCTCTCATCTAGAGTGCAAGTTTAAAATTCCTGGCTTCATCCATGCTTACATGCATGGTATATCTTACAGCTGAGGTCTTAAGAGCTGGTGCCAAGAGAATTACTCCACACAGGTAAAGGGATACTGCTTCATCCCCAAGAGATACAAATTGGACATGTCACTTTATCAATCATTTATAATAACACCATTTTAGTTTCACAGTCTTACTATGAGGGACGCAAGTAAGATCAAGCAGCATGATTTGCAAATAAATTAATTGACACCTCTGGATATGTGGGGGAGGAGATACCAGCAAAACAAGTTTCTCAGTTTGCAAATGGTTGTAAATTAAACACTGAAACTTAACACAGAAAGAAACTGCCGATAAAACACTATAGAAGAGGTTTCAGCTTGCAAAAAAAAGAGGCACTATTGGGAATAGTCCAATTAAAGGAAAACTACAAGTTAAAATCAGGAAAATATATGTATTATTAACGTTTTGTGTTCCAACTTCATTTCAGTGATTTTTTTCGTTCTGGCTGAAAGAGGATTTTTTTCTAACTTTTGTGGCAGTTTTAATGGCCCCTTGGGCTGCTATTCAGGTTTCTTTTATTGCATCTTGTCCCAGACAATCTTTCCAGAGAGCCATTTGCTCTAATGTTTAATAGCTGCTGCTGGAGGCCAGTGTCTTGTTACATTGTCTTTTTGTTTCAAATTAACTTCAGTAGCGTGAACACAGCAGCCAGAGAAGTCACACTCCAAGTCTTAGGATGTGTATAATTGATAAGTTTCCTACATATTGGTACTTTATCCAGCTGTGTTCTGGTGTGTGTGTGTGTAAGCATGTCACTATTAAAAGTAGTTTAGTCTGTGCTCCTGTTGCTATCCCTCAGTCCCTTTCAGTTTTTGCACCAGTACCAAGTAGCAGAAATGGAGCATCACTTTATAGTTTATTAGCGTAGACCATAAATGAAAGAATATATGCAGAATTGGAATGGTTTATATAAACTAGTCTGGAAACAACATGGAGCACATCTATTGAAAAAAATCTATGATTGCACCTCATCAGTTCTACTTTACACTCCCCTCCCCACACTGCATAGCAAGGGACACATCAGTTTATCTCAGCAGCAGTTTTTGCTGTCTGCATTCCAGGTAGAAACTATATCACTTCGACTAAAATCCTGCTCCCCTCATTTTGATCAACATGTTATGGACTTTTGATTCAATTGCTTCTGTCTTGAATAGAAGACAGTGCTTGTAGACAAATCTAATCATTTTGCAGCTGTGGTCATCCTTTAGCTAAGTAGGCTTTGTGATTGTTTACGTTTAAGTGAGCTCCTTCAGGAGCCCTTTACATAATTTCATCAGGTTTTATTATTAATATCAGCAAATATCAACATTAAAATATTTAAAGAGATGCTTGCTAATGGAATAATCTTCCCATCAATGTTAGTGCTAGACATAATGTAGCTAGCTGAGCTTGAGAAATGGTGAACATGGCCAGGACCCCTTAGCAATTGAGATGCATATGCAGCAAATAAGTCCAGTTGCACTAACTCACCATACAATGGTTAACTCTCACAATCTGCATAATACACAAGGCTTACACTGATAAATCATCATGTGGTTTGGCTGGTTTGGGTTCTACCATTTATAATACGGGGATGAATAGCAAGGAAAGACATTGTTTTCAATGACTGTGAAAAGTGGTAGAGTGTCAGATGTTCTGGAACTGTATAATGGAAATTATGTCTATCAAGTATTGTTATCCTACAATTGGATCATGTTTTCATAGAGACAGATTACATATAGGGTATGTGATGTCCCTTTGAGAATCACTGCTGCTGTCTGTACTGAAATAACTGTTAGACATGTGTCTAACTTAAATCTTCAAGTAGTGATTCTAGAATTTTACCCGAACCAGTATTTATTTATTTTTTTTGATTATTTTGAGGGGGTGCCTGGTTGTGGATTATCCCAATATTTATTTTTAGCATTTTCTTGGAAACTTTACACTCTGATTTTCTTATTCTGAATTTTTTGTAGTATGTTGTCTGTATTTATATTAAATTTGTTCAGAAGCAAATGATTTAATACCTTTTAATGGACCAACATAGATGCAACAACAAGAACAAAGTGCTCTAGCTTTCGGACCAACCAGTCCTTCTTCAGAAGCTAATGGCAGTTATTTAGAAAAAAAACAATAATTATAACAGTTAGATCATGCAGAAAAAAAACCACTGGTTTAAAATACTCATTTTAAAAAATACAGAAGATGATGTCAGAGAAGTGTAACAGTGCCATACTGCCTTCAGCCAAGAGGGTCCCCAGGTCAAATGTGCTTGGTGGAACACACATACAAGGAATTCTACTGCATATAAATTTAATTGACATAAGATAACACTGCTGAAGCAGATGACTCTTAAATCAAGCTATGAGTGTCACAGTTTGTATAAGGATGTGCTTACTGAAAGGCAGCCCCCACCCAGATTAAAGACAAACTAAGATTGTTTTAGGGCTCCAAGAAGTTTCAATGCCTGCATTATAGACAAGAATTTACCAGTAAAGTTGTCTTAAAAACATCAGTGCATACTGTATGGTGTGTAAAACCTAGCTGGACCTGTCACCCAGCTGTACTCTCAAGCTAGATATAAGGGCCAACACATTTCAAAAACCTCTAGTGTAGTGACAGGACTGTATAAATGATAATTTAAATATAAATTGACAGTATTAGTGTCAAACAAAAAACTCTAGTCAAGGAACCTCAAGGAATTAAGACCATGTAGCCTGATATGTACTGATGTCAATGTACACTGAGAATGTAACAACTTGATGTACCACAAGTGTCTAAGGAATCTGAAAAAGAGATACAAAATTAATTTCGCTCCTCCTCTTCATACAAACAATACACCCTACCCCACCCCACATCACCATAATGTGGGGGGGAATACCTAGCTTTAAGGAGATGTTCTCTCTCTCTCTCCCCTCCTCTCTCTCTCCCACAGACACACACACACACACACTCTCTCTCTCCTAGGGAACCTTTATTCACATCAGTCACTGCAATTGTTCCCCAAAGGAATTCAACTTGTCATGAAATCCTAAGTAAAAGGGCTCATGTCTCCTAATACCTACAGAGCAAAAATGTGACACTATTTAACCGAACTACTCTCTGCATAGTAACATTTCCAAGGATTCTGGATAGAACTACTATGAAATAAACCTGCCACCTCCCCAGGATAAGGTAACTGGAAGTAAATATAAAGTATGTGTATAAGACCAGAGGTCTAACATACCTACATATCCACAAATTACTACAATATTGGCCTAATGTAAAAATATCTGTCCAGGACTCCCATGCAAATGAGATCACGACCCCAATATGTACAGGGTTAAAAAAATATGTGACAGTATATGATAACACTCCTGTATGTACAGTAACAGGCTAGGTAATCTGAATATGGTGCAATGGACTCAATCCCACCCCCGGACAAAGATAAAAAGTAAGGAGGAATTAATATTCATTATGTGTGTGAAGTAAGAATAGTAACACACTATAACTCCATATATCTAAACCGAGGCCTACCTCAATGTGACAGCAAGCCCACACCTGTTATATCACATACCTCACAACACATACCCACACACATACATACACACACGCACCCACATCCCATACATGCTAAAGTCCTATAATATGCCAGTCTGAAGAAGAAGAGGTCTGTGGGTATCAGTTTCTGTAGTGTCCCATAAAACCAAGATCGACGTTCATCACATCTGCTACCATATTGAGATGTAAAATAAGTTTAATCTGAAAAGCTTGCCTTTGTTGTGTGTTTTTGAGATTTCCTTTTAAGACCATTACTGACATATCTGAGATTGAGTGGTCAGGCTGGGAGAAGTGGTGCCCCACTGTTTTTTCAGTCTTCTTTTCTGTAATAGTATGTCTGCTCAAGTTCTTCCTAGTGTGGAGCTGTTGGTGTGTCTCTCCAACATAACCTGTTTGTGGACATCTCTTGCACTGAATGAAATAAACAACATGTCGTGATGTGCATGTATAACTCCCATGCACCTGGAATTGTCTGTTTTGTGATGTAACCACACAGTCCGAGGTAGAAATGAGCTCACAAGTCTTACTGGGGCATTGATTGCAGGGTCGTATGCTATCATATGACATGGTATTCTGTTCTGGTGAAAGTTTGCTCCTAATAATTAGGCTGGCTAAATTTGGTGGTTGTTTAAAAGATGGTAGTGGGAGTTCCTTAAAAATACAATTAAGGGTTTCATCCTTACTAAATATTGGGTGGAGGTCTTTAATAATCTTAGGCAGACATTGTTTTTATTAAATCTGTTGGCATTCCTTGTAGTGTAATGGGGCAGGGAACTGAGTTGTAATTGGTTTTGAATAAGGAACACAACTATTTATTACATTATAATAACTGGTCATCAATTTTTTCTATTTGCTGAACCAGTTATAATTTGCTGTTATAACCCAGGGGTTATAACAGCGAGCATGTGCCCATTCAGTCCAGAAAAGCCACTCCCTTATTGGCTGCCCACCTCTTCCTGGGCAGGCTAATTGCATTCAGAATCATGGTGGCTCCTTTTCCCCCGAGCAGTGAGGATCTGCCAGACCACAAGTATTCATCGTGATGTGTTCTGTTTCTTTTTTTCTCAAAAATAAATAGTTAGTTTCTCCAGTTGAAAGTAAAAAAAATGTATCTGGTTGATCCCAATGACTGCAACTGACAAGAACTGCTTCGGGGATTGGCTCCATTCTTGATGACTAGTAAGTAGTGATCACAAGTGCGATCTAAACTGTAAACTATTCTAAAACAAACAAGTTAAAATAAAAGAAATATAAAAACAACTATACCAATAAAATTCTAAAGCAGGGAGAAAAGAAGACTGTCAGAGAGAGAGAGAGAGAGAGAGAGACAGACAGACAGAGTGTAAACTTTCTAAATAATGCTGGAAAAATTATTTTGAGGGGGTGCCTGGTTGTGGATTATCCCAATATTAATTTTTAGCATTTTTGTGGAAACTTTGCACTCTGATTTTCTTATTCTGAATTTTTTTGTAATATGTTGTCTGTATTTATATTAAATCTGTTCAGAAGCAAATGATTTGATACCTTTTCATGGACCAACATAGATGTAACAACAAGAACAAAGTGCTCTAGCTTTTGGACCAACCAGTCCTTCTTCAGAAGCTACGGGCAGTTGTTTAGAAAATACAATACTTATAACAGCTAGATCATGCAGAAAAAAAACAGAAAATATCCCCATTGGTTTAAAATACTTATTTAAAAAACACAGAAGATGATGTCAGAAAAGTGTAACAGTGCCATACGGCCTTCAGCCAAGAGGGTCCCCAGGTCAAATATGCTTGGTGGAACACACATACAAAGAATTCTACTGCATATAAATTTAATTGACATAAGATAACACTGCTGAAGCAGATGACTTTTAAATCTAGCTATGAGTGTCAGTGTGGGATGCCTTAATAAACCCCTCGGGCTTCGCCCTTGGAGTTTATGTAGTATCCAACACCTTGAGCAACTATTAATTTCTCATTAAGCACACTTCCCTATCCATTACTTTATATGCTATGCTATCTCCAATGGGTTTTTTAATGTTTCTCCTCTATTATTAATATTATTTAGTATTTTATTTTGTTTGTTTAGGCTATTTACTGTATGTAATTGCATAATTGCTTGCTGTTGCTTTTGTCTGCATCTTTTGCATTTGAGTTCCATTTTCTTTTGAAATGGTTACTTTTGCTTTTATGTTTCTTTTAAATTGTGTAATATTCTGACCATGGGGTTATGTCATGGCCTTTGTTTTCAGAAATGTTATTGCATGTTTAGCTTTGTTGTTATTGTTGTTGTTGCTGTCATTGAGTTACTTTCTTCACATCCTCATTTAGCCATCTTGCTTGTCATCATTTGTTGTTATATTCATTGATCCTTTTAATGTAAACCATTGCAAATGATAATATGTTGCCCTTTATAATCTGCCAAATATCATTCACTGTTTTGTTATTTTAAATTTTATGGCAATTTGTTTCTTTGATTTTTTGGTTGTTTTATTTTCTACTGCATCTAGTACCCTTTCCATTCCTTTGTATCCTTTTCAACCATTGTATCTATATTTAGGACCTATATTATACTTGAGCTTTCATCCTTTCATAAGTATAAAGAAAATGTGTTTCAGCGCTGGTGTCTTGCTTTATACACCCCCCCCATTGCTTTGGGTTATTTTATGCACACTTTTTCTTCTGTGTTTCTTTTTCCTTTTTCTTTATGGTTCTGACTGCTCTACAGATAATCTTTTTGATTTAAATTGACAATAGGTTGATTCCACAGATTTTGAATATTTGAGTAGTATTTGTTTATGGCACTGTGTTACTAGTACCATAGGCTTTATATTTAACATCTTAAAACTGATGTCAACATGAATGTATAATGCACATGTATCAACTTTTACTAACATAGAAACACAGCAGCTGTTGATTTCTTCAGGTTTTATTGTTAATACCAGCTAATACTAACTTTAAAATATTTAAATATATTCTTGCTAATGGCATAATCTTCTCATCAATTTTAGTGCTAGACATACTGTAGCTAGCTTGGCTTGAGGAAGGGTGAATATGGTCAGGACCCCTTCTCAGTTGAGATGCATATGCAGCAAATAAGTCCAGATGCAATAACTTATCCTTCAACTGGTAAGTATCACAGTCTGCATAATACAGAAGACTTACAGTGATGGATCTTCATATGGTTTGGCTTCTTTGGGTTCTACAGTTTGTAATACATGGATGAATAGCTGGGGCAGACATTTTTCAATGACTGCCAAATGTGGTACAGTGGCAGATGTTTTGCAAAGGTATAACAGAAATTAAGTCTATGAGGCATTGGTGACCAAGTATTGGATCATGTTTTCATAGAGACAGATTACATTTAGGGTACATGATTATAACTTTGTGAATCACTGCTGTTCTCTGTTCTGAAATCACTGTTAGACATGTGGCTAACTTAAATATTTAAAAAGTGATTCTAGAATTTTAACTGGAACTTGTATTTATTAATTAAAAAAAATATTTTGAAGGGTTGTCTGATTATGAATTATCCCATTATTTAATTTGAGCATTTTAGTGGAAACTCTGGACTTGGGTTTTCTCATTCTGAATTTTTTGTAGTATGTTGTCTGAATTTATATTAATTCGATTGACATTCCTGGTAATGTACAGGGGCAGGGGAATGAGTTGTGATTGGGTTTGAATAAGGAACACAAATAGTCATTACATTGCTTTGCTAGTTCCACTGGATTTTTTCCTGTTTCCCCTTTAATATTCATATACGTGTGTGCGTGTATATATATATCTATATATATATAGATATATATATAGATATACAGTATTTATATAGAGATATACAGTATATATATATATATATATATATATAGTTTAGGCTATTGATGTAACTGCACAATTGCTTGCTGTTACTTTTGGCTGCATCTTTTGCATTTGAGTTCCATTTTCTTTTTGAAATGGTTACTTTTGTATTTATGTTTCTTTTAAAATGTTTAATATTCTGACAATGTAGTTATGTCATGGCTTTTGTTTTCAGACATTTTATTGCATGTTTAGCATTTCTGTTGTTCTTATTGTTGAGTTAGTTTCTTCACATCCTCATTTAGCCATCTTGCTTGTCATCATTTGTTGTTATACTCCTTGATCCTTTTAATATAAACTATTGCAAATGATAATATGTTGACCATTATAATCTGCCAATGAGCGGTACTTGTGTATGGTATTGTCTTACTGGTACACTAGGTTTTATGTTTAACATTATCTTAAAATTGATGTCAACAGCTGAGGTCTTGGGAACTTAATTTAAGTAAATTACTCCACACAGGTAAAGGGATACAGCTTCATCCCCAAGTGATGCCTACTGGACATGTCACTTTATTAAGCATTTAAAATAACACAAGTTTAGTTTCACATTCTTACTATAAGGGAAGCAAGTAAGATCAAGCAGCATGGTTAACAAATAAATGAACTGACACCTCTGGATGAGTGGGGGAGGTGACATCAGCAAAACAAGTTTCTTAGTTTGCAAATGGTCATAAATTAAGCACTGAAACTTAACACAGAAAGAAAAGACACATAAAACACTACAGAGGAGGTTTCTACTTCAAAGAAAAAAGGCTCTTTTTGCGGATAGCTCAATTAAAGGAAAACTACATGTTAAAATAAGGAAAATATATGTATTGTTACCTCTTTGTGTTCTAACTTCCTTTCAGTGTTTTTTCTTGTTTCAGTTCTGAGTGTGAAAGGAGTTTTCTGTGTGTGTGTGTGTGTGTGTGTGTGTGTGTGTGTGTGTGTGTGTGTTACTAGTAGCAAGTAACAGAAATGGAATAGCACTTTCTAGAAAAAAAGAGGTGGTTTTAGGGATAGCTCAGTTAAAGGAAAACTACATGTTTTATGGGCCCCTCAGGCTGCTATTCAGGTTCTTTGATTTCATCTTGTACCAGACAATCTTCCCAGACTACCATTTTCTCCAATGTTTAACATCCCCTGCTGGAGGCCAGTGTCTTGTTATGTTGTCTTTTTCTTTCAAATTAACCACAGTGGAGAGAACAAAGCAGCCAGAGGAGTCACACTGCAAGTCTTAGGGTATGTATAGTCAATAAGTTTCCTAAATATTGGTACTTTATCCAGCAGTGTTCTGCTGTGTGTGTGTGTGTGTGTGTAAGCATGTCACTATTTAAAGAAGATCAGTCTGCACTCTTGTTGCTATCCCTCAGACCCTTTCAGTTTTTGTACCAGTACCAAGTAGCAGAAATGGACCTTCACTTTACAGTTTGTTAGAGTAGACAATGAATGAAATAATATATGCAGAATTGGAATAGTTTATATAAGCTAGTCTGGAAAAAACATGGAGCACATCTATTTAAAAAACAAATCTGTAATTGCTCCTCAACAATGTTACTTTACACTCCCCCCTCATTGCAAAGCAAGGGGCACATCAGTTTATCTCAGCAGCAATTATTGATGTCTGCAGTTTGTATAGAAAGTATGTCACTTTGCCTAAAATCCTGCTCTCCTCATTTTGATCAACATGTTATGTACAATTGATTCAATTGCTTTTGTCTTGCATAGAAGACAGTGCTGTGCTTGTACACAAATCTGATCATTTTGCAGCCATGGTCATCCATTGGCTAAGTAGGCTTTGTGATTGTTTGTGTTTTTGTGAGCTCCCCCAGGAGTTCTCTGCATGATTTCTTCAAGTTTTATTGTTAATACCAGCTAATATCAATGTTAAAATATTTAGAGAGATGCTTGCTAATGGCATAATCTTCCCATCAGTGTTAGTGATTGACATACTCTAGCTAGCTTTGCTTGAGGAAGGGTGAATATGATCAGAACCCCTTAGCAATTGAGGAGCATATGCAGCAAATATGTCCAGATGCAATAACTTACCCTACAAGTGTTAAGTATCACAGTCTGCATAATACAGAAGACTTACAGAGAAGAATCTTCATATGGTTTGGCTCTTTGGGTTCTACAGTTTATAATAAATGGATAAATAGCTGGGGCAGACATTTTTAACTGACTGCCAAATGTGGTACAGTGGAAGATGTTTTGCTAAGATATAACAGAAATTATGTCTATGAGGCATTGTTGACAAAGAACTGGATCATGTTATCATAGAGACAGATTACATTTAGGGTACATGATTATAACTTTAGAATCACTGCTGCTCTCTGTACTGAAATCACTGTTAGACATGTGGCTAACTTAAATCCTTAAGTAGTGATTCTAGAATGTTACCTGGAACCTGTATTTATTAATTTAAAAAAAATATTTTGAGGGGGTGCCTGGTTATGGATTATCCCATTATTTAAGTGCAGCATTTTAGCGGAAACTTTGGACTCTGATTTTCTCATTCTGATTTTTTTTTGTATTATGTTGTCTATCTTTATATTAATTCTTTTGGCATTCCTGGTTATGTACAGGTGCAGGGGACTGAGTTGTGATTGGATTTGAATAAGGGACACAAATATTCATTACATTGCTTTGCAATCTCCTCTGGATTTTTTTACTGTTTCCCCTTCAATATTGATATACGTGTGTGTGTGTGTGTGTGTGTGTGTGTGTGTGTGTGTGTAAATATATATATATATATATGTTTAGGCTACTGATGTCACTGCACAATTGTTTGTTATTGCTTTCATCTGCATCTTTTGCATTTGAGTTCGATTTTCTTTTTGGATTTATTAGTTTTGCATTTACATTTCTTTTAAAATGATTAATGTTCTGACGATGTGGTTATGTCATGGCTTTTGCTCTCAGATATTTTATTGCATGTTTAGCTTTTCTGTTGTTCTTGTTGCTGTTGAGTCACTTTCTTCACATCCTCATTTGGCCATTTTGCATCTCGTCATGTGTTGTTATATTCCTTGATTCTTTTAATGTAAGCTATTGCAAATAATATGTTGCCCTGTATATTCTGCCAATGAGCAGTATCTGCATATGCTATTATTTTACTGGTACCATAGGCTTTATATTTAACATTATCTTAAAATTGATATCAACAACTGAGGTCTTAAGAGCTGGTGCCAAGTGAATTACTTCACACAGGTAAAGGGATACAGCTTTATCCACAAGAGGTGCCTACTGGACAAGTCACTTTATCAATCATTTAAAAGAGCAAAAGTTTAGTTTCACATTCTTGCTATGAGGGAAGCAAGTAAGATCAACCAGCATGGTTAACAAATAAATGAACTGACACCTCTGGATGAGTGGGTGAGGGGATACCAGAAAAACATGTTTCTCAGTTTGCAAATGGTCATAAATTAAGCCCTGAAACTTAACACAGAAAGAAAATACCCATAAAACACTGTAGAGGAGGTTTCAACCTGCAGAAAAAGAGGCAGTTTTGGGGATAGCTGCATTAAAGGAAAACCACATGTTAAAATCAGGAAAAGATGTATATTATTAACTTTTTGTATTCTAACTTCCTTTCAATGTTTTTATTTTCAGTTCCATCTGTGAAAGGAGCTCTTTCTATATGTGTGTGTGTGTGTGTGTGTGTGTGTGTGTATGTACCAGACTTGGACTTTGGGTTGAGTTTTCCTTTAACTTACTCTCAAGTCAGAGGAAAGCCCAATAAAAAAACTATGGAGGAGGTTTCAATTTTCGAAAAAAGGCAGTACTGGGGAGGGCACAGCTTAAGCACTGAAACTTAACAAACAAAGAAAAAGCCCATAAAACACTATGGAGGAGGTTTCAACTTGTAAAAAAGACAGTTCATGAGAAGGCTCAATTAACTTCTCAAGCAAGAGGAAAAATAGTGCTCTCCAGCTACCCTACACACACAGGCAGCATAGTAACTCAAGCCCAAGACATCTCCCGGGAATGTTGCTGGACAGTGGGGGTGCCTTAAAGGTAACAGGTGGCTCTCCCTCCTTGCAATTTGTTGCTGAGGGTTGTTAGCCCACCAACACTGTGCGTTGACTTCCCTGTCTGCCCCAGTCACCTTCCCACCCAGAGGTGTCTCCAACTGTATAGTCCTCTTCTGGTCACATGACTTATCACATGACTACCCACAAATGTTTTCTAAGTCCCTGTTTTCCCATTTGCTCATTATATTAGCTGACCACTAAGAGTCATTCTCTCCATCTCCTTTTCCTGGTCCTCCTAGCCTCATTCTCCACTCTAGCCCTCTCCTTCTCTTGTCTTTCCCCTCCCTTTTAGCTGTCATTCCCTGACTCCCTTCCCCTTATTTCCTTCTTTCCCCCTGTGAGACTCAAACCTTGCACCCTTGGCACTAAAGGCAGTGAATCTACTGCTGCATCACTCTGTCTTCCCTCTTGTTGGGTGTCCTTTTCTAACTCCCTTCATCTTTTCTATCCTCTGCACTGGTCCCTGCACATTCTCCCCTTCCCCCCAGTGTTTTTCCCCTATGGCTAATTTTCTCCTCCTTCTTTCTCTCCTTTATCCTATCCCCCGATAGTCCCCCTACTCCCCTCACAGCCCCCATCTTTCATCAACCCACCTCTTATGTACCTCCCACCTCACTCTGTGCTACTCTTCTTTTCACCCCACTCCCCCCTCCAGAGTCCCACCCCTTGCCCCTCACCCCACTCTGTGTTTCCTACATCTCCTCTTATCTCCCCACATCCAAACACTCCTGATCCCTGCCATCACTACCAAATCTACACCCACACCAAACCAATCCCACTGTCTTAATAAACTCACCAGGAATGCTTTCCTCAGGTCTCTCCTCCTCATCCTCTTCCTCCAGGCTAGCAATATTCACCCAAATCCTGGCCCCCTAGACACTGTTCCCTCCAACTCCATGCCTGACAATGGGCTTTGCATTGCTTCCCTTAATGTCTGCAGTCTATTATAAAAGTGGGACTCCTTCCAGCGGTGGGTACTCCAACATTGTCCTGACATCATTGCCATGGGAGAAACCTGGCTCTCCTCCTTGATCCCCCCAACTTGGCCATAACCATCTTGGGCTATAACATCTTTAGAGCTGACCATCTGGGAAAGTGAGGGGGTAGATGTGCCCTCTACCCTAAGGACTCACTCCATGGTAGGCTGCTTCCTCCCCTTGCTGGAACCCAGGGCTCCGGCTCTTACTCTAAAAATAATGACTGGACAATCACCTACCCCCCTTCTCATCATGGCAGTCTACATCCCTCCCAGGGACCAGAAACAGGCCTTCCAATCTGTCCTGTCCTATCTCTGTACACTCCCACCTCAAAACAAAAAAATAATCCTTGGTGATTTTAACATCAATTGGCTTGCCAAGACCACCACTCCCTGCATAGATGCTGCAGCAACTCTTGATCTAACCCAGGTAGTCTCCACCCCAACTCACCTGAACAACCACACAGGGTCATCTTTCCTTCTTGACCTGGTTTTCACCAACCATCCATGCAGAATCATAAACACGGTAGTGCTTCCTAATGCACCTACTGGCCACTCTCCTATTCTCTGTTGTTGGTCCGGCAAAGCCCCAAAGACTCCACCCAAAATAACTCTGCACCACAAATTTGGACCTGGGAAACTTGATCAACTAAAATCTCACCTCAGAACATGGGACTGGAGCCCTTTAACTAATATCCTCAACCCTGATTATGCCCTAGACCTTTTCTTTCTTACTTTTAACACTGCCAGTGACAAATTTTCCTCCTGACAAAAAGGATGGCTAAAGGAAACCCAGTCCCCTGGATCACTGACCACCTCATTAATCTTATGCGGCATCACGACTTCCTATGGCACCTTTCCAATGAGACCATCCAGCCAGCGGATAGGCAGCACCACCGTGAGGCACAGAATAAGTGCACATGGGCCCTTCATGAAGCCAAAACTGAGTACTATAAAGCTTCCTTAATGGCTGCCTGGGACTCATAGATACATAGATACATAGACAGTGTCGGCAGATAAGGGCCTATGGCTCACCCAGTCTGCCCATTTGAGCTTGTAAGTTCAGTTTGTTTTCCTAGAAGTCTGTTGCACCTAACCCCTGACCTCCAGAATTCCTTTATGTCTATCCCATGCATTCTTAAATCCCGTGATTGTTTCAGCCCCCACCACTTCCTCTGGCAGGGTGTTCCACTTGTCCACCACCCATTCTGTGAAGAAATTCTTTCTCATGTTTCCTCTGAATTGTGCTCCCTCCAACTTCATCCCATGCCTCTAGTCCTGGAACATCTTTTCACTTAAAATAGTGTTATCCTGCACCCTGTTCCTCCCTGTAAGATACTTATGTCTCTATCATATCCCCTCTCCCTCCTCTCCTCCAGGAGTACATGTTCAGTTCCTTCAACCTGTCTTCATGGGACTTGTGATGCAATCCATGCACCATCTTTGTTGCCTCCTCTGAACCTTCTCTACCCTGTCTATGTCCTCGTGGGTATGGTCTCCAGAACTGTACACTGTACTCAGGTGGGGCCTCACTAGTGTCTTGTATAGCAGATTATGACCTCCCTTTCCTGCTAGTAATGCCCTGCCTATACATCCCAGCATCCTATTTGCTTTACCTGCTGCCTTGTCCTGCTTCCCTACCTTGAGGGTCATCAGAGATGATAACCCCAAGATCCCTTTCCTGCTTGGTGCATGCCATATCCTCACCCCCAAATGATATATTGTGCCAGGGTTTTTGTGCCCCATATGCATTATCTTGCACTTCTTTGCATTGAATTTCAACTGCCAAACCCTGACCATTCTTCAAGTTTCTGCAGGTCGCTTCTCATTCTGTCTACACCCTCTGGTGTGTCTACTCTGTTACAGAGCTTTGTGTCATTAGCAAACAGTGAAATTCTACCTTCTAGGTCCTGCGCCATGTCACTGATGAAGATGTTGAATAGGACCGGTCCCAGCACTGATCCCTGTGGTACCCCACTGGTCACTCTTCCCATGGAGTGACAGCCATTTACCACCACCCTCTGTGTCCTGCCACCCAGTCAGCTACCCACCCACCACACACTACTGTCCTGCCCACACCCATATTCCCCAGTTTGTATAATAGTCTTCTATGTGGCACAGTGTCAAGGCCTTGCTGAAGTCCAGATGAGGCCATGTCCACTGCCTCCCTGATCACCTCCTAGTCACCCAGTCAAAAATTCAATGAGGTTGGTCTGACATGACCTCCACCTGGTGAAACCATGCTGCCTTGGGTCCTGTAGTCCATTGACAACCAGATGTTCCACCAATCTCTCCTTCAGTAGTGCTTCCATGATCTTCCCACTACTGAGGTGTGAGGCTGACTGGTCTGTAGTTCCCTGCTTCTTCTTTGTTCCCACTTTTTGTATAAGGGGACAACATCTGCTGTCCTCCAGTCTTTGGGTACCTCCCTGTTTCCAGTGATCAGCTAAACAGGATAGCCAGAGGTTCAGCCACCACTCTCTTAGTTCTTTAAGGACCCTGGGTGCACCATCTGGCCCCATTGCTTTATCAACTCTTATTACTTCCAGTTCCTTCAGGAAACTTTCTCGTGTAAAGGGACTTGTGTCCATTTCTGCACCATTCTCACCCCTTGTACTCCCTTCAAACCAATTACCCTCCTCTTCCTCAGTAAAGACTGAGCAGAAATACCTATTCAGTATGTCAGCTTTACTGTTGTCATCCTCAACGCGGCCCCCATCCTCCCCCTTCAGTCTCACTATCCCTCCCTTTGTCTTTCTTTTTTCACTTATGTACCTGTAAAAGGTTTTGTCCCCTTTACCCACTGATTTTGCAATGTGTTCTTCTGTCTGAGCTTTGGCTTCCCTTACTGACCTCCCTGCCTCCCTTTGCTTCTCCTGGTACTTCTCCCTATCCCCTTCTGCCTGTGTCTTTTTGTATTGCCTGAATGCAATCTTTTGGCTTTCACTTTCTTGCTACCTCTTTGGAAAACCATAATGGTCTCTCTTCCTTTTCCTCTTGCTAACCTGCTTAATACATAATTCTGTTGTTCTTGTAATCCCCATTTTAAATACTGCCCACTGTTCCTCAACCTCTGATTCCTGTCCCATTCCCCTTAATGCCTCTTTCAAGTATCTCCCCATTTTCCCAAAGTCTGCCCCCCTAAAATCCAGGACACATGTTTTTGTGTGGTTTGGTTCTGCTCGTTCTGTGATTTCAAACCACAATGACTGGTGGTCACCTTTTCCCAGGTGCTCCCCCACTGTTACCCCCATCACACTGTCCCTGTTTGTGAGCACAAGGTCCAGTATTGCCTTCTGCCGAGTTGGTTCCATGACCAGTTGCTTGAGGAAAGCACCCTGCAGGGAGTCCAGGATAAATCTACTCCTAGTTGATGCTGCTGCTGGGATGCTCCAGTCCACGTCTGGAATATTGAAGTCTCCAACCAGTATTACCTCACCTTGTCTGCCATCCTTTGGATGGTTAGCATCAACTCCTATCTGTTTCTTCCTCCTGGGCTGGTGGTCTATAGACCACACCTGTGCGGATGCTGTCCCCATTTTCCTTTCCAGCTTAACCCATGTACTCTCCCCATTTTGTTCCTCCTGGATCTCTGTGGCCCTTATGTCATTTTCACATACAGTGCCACTCCTCCTTCCTGCCTGCTCTGTCTCTTCTGAATATGTTGTAGTCAGTATGGCCATCTCCCAGTCTTGGTTATCATTACACTAGGTTTCAGTGATGGCCACAATGTCCAGGTCTGACTGCACCATGACAGCCTCAGATCTTCCATCTTGTTGCTAAGGCTCCTGGCATTTGCACACTTGGCTTTCCATGATTTGACCTCCCTAGACTGTCTCACTGTTCTACTCAGCCCTTCCTTGGTTGTCATTTATCCCTGGTTCTCCTTGCTGTCTGCCCATCTCTGAATTTTGCCTTTTCTGCTTATCCACCTCTTGGACACTAATCTCCATCTTTTGCACACTGCTTTGCAGAGATAGCCACTCCTCTGGTTCACTGGTTCCACTGCTAGCTGTGGGGGGTGAGCAAGTAGGTACCCTCCTTGCTGGCCTGCCACCCCCCTTTGCTAGTTTAAATGCTTGTCAATGTAGCATTTAAACTTATTGACTCTGGCTGTAAATTTTGGAATGACATAAAGGAGATTTGTGGCAAGGCCCCAAATCCACCTCCTGCTTAGATTGTAGTCAATGGCAACCTCCCCTCAGATCCTGTCCTCATTGCTAATGCCCTAAACTCCTCCTTCACTGACCTTGGCCATGTCCTCCCTTCTAACTTTTTCAATCACCCACCTGCCTGGTCCACCTCTCTTCCCCTTTTTCCTCCTTTTTGCCTAAAATCCATCACCCCTGAGAAGGCAAAATCCTACATTATAAAAGCCCTAAACAGCTCCCGCTACAGTAGCGAATCCTTAGATCTTAAACTCCTCCACCTCACACTACATGACGTCCTGACCCCCCTTACCCACATTCTCAACTGCTCTCTCTGTCTAGGGAGATCCCCCACATACTGGAAATCGGCTTCCATTACACCCCATCTTCAAAAATGGTGACAGCACTGTGACCAGCAACTACTGCCCTATCTCAATTCTTCCCCCCATCCAAGGCTTTGGAGCTTATCATCTCTGATCAGCTCAATGACCACCTCTCTAAGTATGACCTCCTCTGTAAGGAAAGGCACGGCTTCTGCAAAGGACACAGTACCACTACAGCTCTCCTTGAGTTCACCTTCCATGTTCACTCCACCTTGGACAGAGGTCACACTACCGCACCATCTTCGAGGTTCTCTCTAGGGCATTTGACACCATCAAGCACTCCCTCCTACTCACCACTCTTGCTACCATTGGTTTCTCCCATGATGCCCTAAACTGGATCTGTGAAGATCTATCTGGCTGGACCCAGCAGGTAAAAGTTGGAACCACCCTGTCTACCAGCCTCCAAGTTTGATCCACTGTCTCACAGGGCTCCAGTCTCAGCCCCCTGCTCTTTAGCCTCTTCCTCAACTCCCTCCCTGTGAACTGCTCTGCCAACTTACTCCCCTATAAGGACAATGCTGTCCTTTACTCCTTCCATCCAGACCCCACTTAACTCCACCAATCCCTCCAAACCTCCTTTGCTGAAGCAGAAGACTGAGTCTCCACCCAGCGTCTAATTCTAAATTATAAAAAGACCAAGATCATGCTTTTCTCGTGCCCTCCGAGCACTCATAAGAATCAATGTCCCCAAATTCTTGATGCCAACCAGTCTTCTCTCAAACAAGTTGAATCTTTTAAGTATCTGGTCCTCACTCTTGACCCAATCCTCAACTTTCACCAACATATCCATCTCTTGTCCACTGCCCTTAATGCTAGAATTGGCATACTGTATCGGTATAAACATTGCCTCACTCCTGACATCCTTCAGCTTACTGTCACTTCCTCGGTCCTTTCCCTCCTTGACTATGGCATACTTGTTTATAGTGCAGCGAACACCAATGCCCTTAACAGACTCTGACTAACTCTAAACAAAGTCTGCCACCTCATCCTTGGCTGTGACCAATACACCCGTACCTGCACCCTCTATAGGTCCACAAACTGGCTAAACCTAGACAACAGGATCAGGTTTCACATCTGCCTCATGGACAAAAAGATCGCCATCAGTCTCTCCCCTTCTAACCTCTCCACACTCATACAACTGGCTCCCATGGTCAGAACCACTCATAGCTCAGACAAGTCTGTTCTCCAGGTTCCTCAATGCCATACCTCCCAGTTTTAAAGAAACTTTAACTGCTGGGCCCATTCCTGGGTGAATTCCTTCCCCAGCTCCATTGCTATTGAAAAAAGAATTGGCTCCTACAAATCTCTTCTCGGGGAGCACCTTCAATCATCCAACCCCTGTGACTGCCTCTGATTTCCCCTCCTTCTCCTTCCCTAACTCTGTTTACACCCCTTTTTACACCAAACCTTGACAATGGCCTATGGCTCCCCCCCAGTACTTTTGGGGGTGACTATATAAATCTAATTGTTATGCATTTAAATGGAACTCAAATGTAATAGCAACTTGTCCTATTGTATTGTACCTGTAAATGTGTTGTCACTGTTATTTTGTCTCCCTGACATGTAACCGTTGTAAATGAGTCCCTGACTCAAAGGTACTGTCCAAAATTTAAATAAATAAAATAAATAAATAAATAAAATAAAATAAAGAAAGAAAGTAATGAAGCTTCATTGTAGGACACTATTTTTAACACTCTACCATGTTGTTTGGAAGGTCATTATGCAGGTAGTCCTTTTCTCAAAGCAACATATCTGCAGGGCTACACCCACTGCAGCCATAAAAATGGAATTAAATGTTCTAAAATAATAGCATTTCAAAATTCCATAATTCAAACAGAATCTCTTTGGGTACAAATGCAGTTTAATAACAGACCAAAAACTGTGGTGGGCATGCGCGCTATAGCCCCCCCCCCCGTAGCTGAGATTATAGCAGTGTGTTACTACAAGAAGTTTCCTTAGCTTCTATGCTTGGTGATTGCATTATTTTTGGTGACCTTAATGCACCTGGAATTTGTTGAGATAATAATGTGGGATTTACTGAATTTGAAAGAGACCTACTAAATGTACTAACCATGAATTCATTGGAGCAATTGGTAAATGGACCCACTAGAGGTAGAAATATCCTAGATCTTATTATAACTAATATTCAAGACATCATTCCAGAATCAGAGGTAATGGATTCACTTTGACCTAGTGATCAAAGGATGATAAACTGTACTATTCTTGATGGTAAAATTCATCCTAAAACTCTAGCACCTTTTTTTTGACTATAAATATGCCACATTAGATGCCATTAAACATTCTTTGGAATCGTTGGATTGGGACTCTAGATTATTGGATCTGAATGATGCTGACAGCTGGACTAAAGTCAAAGCAACTATATGGGAATTAGAAACCAAATATGTCCCCATGAAAGTTAAGTACAACAAAAAAGGTAAGATTCCCTTGTGGTTAACCTATCAACTAAGAAGACAAATTAAATGTAAAGAAAAGGCATTTAGAAAACATAAAAAAAGCCATCTGATGAAACTTTAAAATGATATAAAACTGAAAAGAAAACGTTAAAAATTATGACAAGGAAGGAAAAATATAAATTAGAATTCAGATTATCCCATATTAAGGATAATAAATCCTTTTATTCCCTATATAAATAAAGAAAAGACTGCTCAGAGGTCAGTAGGTCACTTGGTATCTGATGGGGAAACAATAATTGATAACAAAGAGACAGAAAATAAATGTAATACATATTTTTCTTCACTGTCCAGTATATCTAAACCACACTTAGGCAATACACATTGTGGGACCACTCAGTGTTTTTTCCATGCTTATGTCCAAACTGTGTTTCAAAGCATAAAAGGAAATACTTCCCCAGGACCTGACAGAGTTCACCCTAGATTTTTGAGTGACATGGAACAAGAATTGGCATACCCACTTATGCTATTGTTTAATAAATCCTTGGAAAGTGGAGTTGTTCCATTGGATTGGAGGGAAGTACTAGTGATACTGATTTACAAAAAGGGCTCAAAAATGATTATATCAAACTATAGGACCATTAGCCTCACTTCTCTCTGCAGCAAGGCTATTGAGAGGTTAGTAAAAGATATCATTGATATTGAAACAGCAACATTAGGTTTACAAGATATGACACAACATGGGTTCAACAGGGGATTATCATGTACAACTAACCTAATTGTCTTTTACAATAAAGTTAGTGCTAATATGGATTAAGGCATACCTGTTGATGTGATTCTTCTTGACATAAGGCAAGCATTTGATTCTCTACCACATGATCTCCTAATTGTTAAATTATGTCAAACAGATTTGAGTATGGATATTGTTAGGTGGATAGCTGGGTGGCTATCTGACCACACCCAAAGGGTAAAAATCAGTGATGAAACTTCAGATAATGGCCTAGAGGAAAGTGGAGTTCCCCAAGGATCAGTATTGGTTCCACTATTATTTGGATTATTTATGCGTTATATAAGCCAAAATGTGTCAAATAATGTGCTAAATTTTGCTGATGACACAAAGTTAAAGCAGGGAGCAGACACAATAGCTAAGTTTAACTCACTGACCCAAGATTTAACATATATAGAAGATTGGGCAACTACAAATAAAATTAAGTTTAATGCTGATAAATTCAGCATTTTTCGTTTTTGTAAAAATAACCCAAATTATTCCAACTTTATTAATAACATCCAATTACAATGCGAATACAAAGAAAGAGACTTGGGTATTGTGGTAAACAATAAATTATCTCATATAGATCACTGTGTTCAGGTCTCAAAAAAAAAAACTAATTGCCTCTTAAGACAAATTAAAGGTAGCACCACATATGAACTAGTATTATTGAGCACATCAACATGAGTGGCTCAATAATATCGCTCACACATAGAGTGAATAGAGAAAAGAGCACTACATAGGTAAAGCAAGTGCAACGCTGAGGGATACATGCTACACTCATGAGAGTAGGGGATAAAACAAAATACACAGTGGAGTTAAGAGTTTTCCTTCCAGGGGGAGCTTCTATTTTTTTTAAGTCCACTCCCCCTGGAGTTGAGAATCTTTAGATTGGGGGTACAGGGGGCTTCCCCCCACAAATGGTGGTGTGGGGCATAGCCCCCTGCAAAAACCAAATGATCCATGTAGTTCCCAAAGGCCATCACTGCTGCAGTCTCGGTAAATGTTAGTCACCATTTTGCTGTGAGCTGTCTGTGCCTCACTCTTTGTGAACACGCAATAAGGGACTCACCCTTATCACATAAAATCCAAATTAAATGCTCATTTGTGTCAAGGAATAAACAATGTTTGCTCCATATATATAAAACATATGCTGTTACACATCTTGATTTTGGATCACCCTTTTGGAGTCCTCATTTGAGGAAGGATGTTGACTTATTGGAAAAAATTCAGAGGAGATCAACTTAAAGGTAGGTAGGGTAGGTAAAACTTAATTTTTATGCAGGAAATACATGTCATTTAAACTTTTACAGTCCAGTTTGCAAGACAGTCCTGTTTTCATCTAAAGTTACAATAAAAATTCACATAAAATGACATTTATACAAATACATAAACATGCCACAAAAAGGACACAAAAACATAGGAAACAATACTCAAGGAAAAACAATATTTACAATACCTTACAATTAAAAAGATCATAAAATGTGTGGACTTACTAAAATACGTTGGAAGGTGAATTAAAGTAAGTCCTTAATTGCCATGATAAAAACCCCATGTGCAGTTTCTGCGCGTACAATGGAGTAATTTTTATTCCAAAATGACACAGCCTGGGAATTTAAAGTTCTGCCCCCATATTTATTTTTTCATTTCCCTTGGTGGATTTTATTCAGGTGAACAGGTCTTGATAACTCTTTCTTAAAGTTAAATTAATCTGGGAAAAGAATTTGAGAAATACCATGCTCAGAATAATAAGTCTTATATTTATGGATTTGTACTAGCCAATCCCTAGAATGACCAATATCAAGGGCTGCCATCTCAGCTTACTTAATAATAAACAGTGGCATGTCCTATAGCTATAGTGCAATACATATCTTGCTATTCTATATGTACTTTATCGAGTTTATCCAGTAAGTGTTTATTTGCTGTGTGATAGACCAGATCCCCATATATCAGGGTAGCCAGGATGAGCTGCTCTGCTACCTTTTTATGGTCTTGGAATTTTAGACATCTAGTGGTTCTCCTTAGGGCCCCCAACTTCTTATTTATCTTTCCAATAGTTATAGAAATATGATCATTACAAGTTAATTGGGAATCAAAAACTACACCCAGGTATCAGTAACTAGTAATTGATTCTGTTTGTACTTTATTGTTTGTGAAGATCTGTATTTGTGAAACATTTTACTTCTTGAGGTAAAGTGCATCATTTTAGTTTTCTTTACATTCATAAGTAACTGTGACCTGATGAACCACTTCTCTACCCTTGCAAAGTTGGCCTGTAGATTAGTCTGAAGGTCCAAGGTATTCACTCCTAAGGCTACCATTACTATGTCAACAGCATACTGCCTTATGGCTGTATGCCGTACCACAGAGGGTAGATCATTATTAAAAATCAGGAAAAAGAGAGGTCCCAGGATGGAACTATGAGGGAGACCCCTGATTACTTTATGAGATTCTGACAAATGTCGTTGTACTTTGACCCTCTGGGTACCCCCAGTTATGCAAGAAGTAAGCCAGAGTAAGGGACCATCAGAAAAGCCCAGGCCTTTTAACTTCTCATATAAGGATTGGTTCACCAGGTCAAAAGCTTTTGATAGGTCAACAATGACAACTGCTGTCTTCCTATCTGAGCTCAGTGAAGTACAAATCAAATCATTAAACTCCAGTAAAACTGTGGAGGTTAAGTAGCCCTTTTGAAAACCAGATTTGTAGGGAGTCAGCATTTTATATTTGTTGATGTACTCACTAACCTGTCCATTAATTAGTTTTTCCAAACACTTAGATAAAATAGGCAAAAGAGCTATAGGGCGATAGATGCTTACTTCTGCTGCATCATCATCACCACCCTTGCAAACTGATATTACTTACTCTCCCTCCAAAACACAGGATATGTCCTGATTATAAGCTCCAGTTAAAAATGTATGTAATAATTGGGGCTATGTATTGTGCTGCTAATTTCAAAAATCTTCCTTCTAATACATCCAGTCCTGTCAACTTGTGTATATTTGTTTTAACCAATTCCCTTGTTACCTCAGATGTAGTGAGGTTTCTAAATCTAAATAATAGAGGATGACCTGGGGTTATTTTTGTATCTTTTATTTCCATCCTTGCTCCTATAATTGATACATCCCCAAAACCTGGGAGATCATTGAAAAAGGTATTTAATATATCTGAGACTGTCTCAGGTGCCTTAGTCAAAGTATTTCCAACTCTTATCAGATTTCTCAACCCCCTCTTCCCCCAGGTTAGTTAAATGTTTTATGATATTCCAACATGTTTGGAGGGGTCTGAAATTTGGTCAATTTTTTCTTCTATAATACTTAAATTTTGCTATTTTTGACAATTTTCTACATTCATTCCTTTTTATTTTAAATAATTCCCAGTCCACAGCCAGTTTGGATTTTAACGCTTTCTTCCAAATTCTGTTCTTGATTGAGATTTTTTTAGTAGTTTTTCATTTATTCAGGGGAATCTGGCTAGTTTATTATATTTTTTTAAAAATTTTAGGAGCGTGGGAATCGCAAATCTTCTGGAAGGTGTTTGTAAAATAAACTATAGTTAGAGCTAGGTCAGGAATTGATCTACAATGATCCCATTTTTCCATTTTTATGCTTACCAAAAATATTCTTTTGAGAAACTTCTCATATCTCTGGACCAGTTTTGTTTTAAATGATCCAGTGATAAAGGGCATGGAACACATGACCAATGGACTGAGATTGGATGCCTTGTGCTTATTTGGTTTTGAAACAAGACACAAAAGGGAGGATTTATTGCTTCTATGTACTGTAACATGCTAAAAAATCAGGAATTAATGACACAATATGGTTTAAAGTTAAAAGACAGGACTACAACTTTAAGGTCTCATGAGAAATAATTATTGGTACCAAGGGTGAATACAAACATGAGACAAAATATTTATTCTATACAAGTTTGCACAAACATATTCCCACCAATATCTAAGTTTTAATAAACTACAGCACTTACACATTATCCACTTTGTAAATAGTCTGCTTTTAACTGCTGGGCCCATTCCTGGGTGAATTCCTTCCCCAGCTCCATTGCTATTGAAAAATAATTGGCTCCTTTAAATCTCTTCTCGGGATTGATTATATCAAACTATAGGACCATTAGTCTCACTTCTCTCTGCAGCAAGGCTATTGAGAGGTTAGTAAAAGATATCATTGATATTGAAACAGCAACATTAGGTTCTGATCCAGGCCTTGGGTATCACTATCCCCTTATTCAAGCATTAACAAACTACCACAGAAGCATACGACTAATAATCCAGAAACAACTTGACCGCATGACGAATACGGTAACTCCATGTAGTCCGTGTGTTGATATGTCTGCTCCAAATTGTCCATGATGATTTGTCCAGGGACTAAATGGCTGTATGCAGTTATCATGTCATGTGGATAAGAAGCAAGAACTTTCTTCCAATTTAGGCTTAAAATGATCAACACCAGCCCTGTGTACAATAAACTAGAGACTCAAGCAAAAAAAAACTAGATCAGCTTCATTTGACTCTTACAGAATTTCACATTCCAGAGCTATCTATCTTCCTATGTACTGTAACATTCTATTATATATATATCTTAGTACACATTCCCTATTTTATCTAGTTGTGCCTTATGCCCCTGCAAGAATGTTAACTTCGGTATGCTACCACTACCGTGACACCTGGACAGCAAACCCCCCACAGTGAAACCCCCACTGCACCTAAATTGGCAGTGATGAGGGTTTTGCATTGAGATATTTTAGGATGATGGGGGAAATATCTAACTCTGCTGTCTGTGTGATGTGGAGTTAGATATATATAGTAGGGGTGTAGGGGCACAACCCCCCCATGGGGGGCGTAGGGGCGCAGCCTCCCCGTATTGTCTGTTGGGATGTTGCCGGGTCAGTTCGGGGTAACATTGTGGTTGGGGTTTTCAATGGGTTCCTGGTGCTATAACAGACATCACAGTTGGGGTTGTAGCACCGTTGTCATGGATCTGTTAACTTCTGATCCATGCAGACTACTGAATTTGAATTGCTGTGTTTATAAAATGGCCTCCTATGCTTTGCAAACTTATTACCATTTTAAATATAATGAATATTGAATGTACAGTATGTGCAGTCATGCTCAACAAGTATGAGTCTGTGTTAACAGTTGTTTCTGTGTTAACAAAGTTCCTCGAGAGTGAAGTTCAATATATTCAGCGATCCTCATATTAACAGCATACAGCAACATAACTTGCTTATTCCAAGATTGGAATACAGGCATAACAGGGTTCCAACTTACTTTGTACAGTCTGCTCTGCTTGATTACCATGGAAACATGATTTCAAAGCTCTCCTTATTACTTATTCTAGATTATTGAAACATTATACTTCCAAGATTATTACATGAGATAAGGGAGGTTGTAGCAGCACCACTGCTTGACCAGTTCAACAAGTCCTGAAATTATGGGACAGATCAAGTGGACTGCAGAATGCCAGATGCATTCCCTTTTCCTCCAATGTGATAATAAGGAAGCAAGACAGAAATATTAGATCAGACATCCAGAGCTCAGTGGTGGGGAAAATTACTGTATTGATTCTAAAGCAAATGGTAGTGGAGCAACTTTACTGTAGCAGAGAATAAGATTTAAGGCAGTACCGATTAATTTATGGAAGGTCGTGTCAAACAAACCTGATGGATTTCTTAGAAATGTTGAATAGGGAAGCTGATCGGGTTGGAACGGAGGGCCTAACCTACTTGGATTTCAGCAAGGCCTTTGACACTGTTCCACAAAGAATGCTTGTAAGCAAGCAGGGCAGACTGGGATTGGGTTGCAAGGCTGGTGAATTGGGCCAAGAACTGGTTTCAGGGATAAACAGAAATATGTTCAAATAATGGAGGATGTCCAGTGTAGTGCCACGTGAATCACATACGAGGCAAATACTTTTAAAAACTAAAACATGATGGGTATACATCATCTCTAATGCATACCTGACATCTACATTTCTGCCAAAGAGTGGTTTACGATTCACTTACATGTTATGGTTTATTGCAGCCTATTTGTTTTGTGTCTCATAACCCTTGCATCTATTAAGGGTAAGATAGAAATTAGTAATCAGTAGTCAACTGCACAGTATGTGATAAGTGTTAACCAACACTGTAAAACAAAGTGTAGAAAAAGTGAATGATTTTGGCAAACAGTAAACATCAAATAGTATACACTGAACATGTCATCCACATCATATTCTCATGTACAGAAGGTAATTGTGCAGAACATTTCATATTGCTTGTTAACCTGGCAGTTCTCTATATCATCTTTACAATGACCACACAAACTATGAACCTGGAAAAATGTCATCTGATATCATGAATGATATACTATGGTGTTTGATAACATGACCAAGAAGAGGAATGTTGATAGGACAGGGCAGATGGGGTGGTCGCTACTCAGAGGTGACATTGAATAAACTGGATGATTGATGAGATTATGATTTGTTATGTGGATCTGTTCTACACTTAAACACTTATGGTCTAGGCATACCTTGTAAGTACTTTATTTACATATATCTTCATTAAATAACTGCACAATCAATTCTGCTTTTGCTATCTATAACACACTGTGGATTAACCAGTCAATTCTAATGCCATATTTGACAAAGTGAAAAAAAAGGATAATAGGAAGCATTGTCATATGCAAGACAACAATATAATGTAGGATACATACCTATATGCAAAAATCTTTGAGGCATACAACAAAATTAAATTATTGAATGTTTCCAATTCACCAGTTGTTCTAAGTGAATAGTTCAAATTATTAGTTAATATTACTTCATATTTTTTATAGGAAAAACACTTTTTTTTTGTTTTAAAATTATTTGATAATTAACAAAACAGACTGGAAATACATAATTGTCTTACCACATTATTAGCATAATATGCATGCTACTCATCCTGATCTAATCCATCAACCAATCTGATAGGCGATCAGTTGCGTGTTGGCAGTCATGTCACTTAACATTCAGACTGTGTGACTAACCAGAAATCATAATTATGCTGGTGATGCAACTCAGTCCAACAGGTAGAGATGACAAGTGCTGTAATGCACAGCTATACACATTGTACTGTGGCTTCTATAGGTACTAAGTCTCCAAGAGAAGTTTGTGTCATATAAGCAGCAATGACCTTTTACCCAAAAATGGCACAATGAACATGTCCATAGCAGCATCTCCTTCACACTACAGAAATGTCTGCTCCATCAGGGTAGAGGCTCACTCTTCAACTTCTTTTATTTTCAGCCCTGTTTGGAGGTATGCGGAATAATCTATTACTTACATTACATTGGTAAAATACTGTAATTTACCATTAAGCCACTTGTCATACACCACTGAACATAATGCATTATGTGGTGGTGAACACTCCACAAGCCACTTTTTGCCATCTGAATGTTCATGGATATCTGCATGTGCACATTGCTCAACCTCATCCAGGTTAAATATCTGCTAAGAATGGACATCCGTGATATGGTGTAGTATTCCTCTCCAGATAGGCTATTAGAGTGAAGATAAAGATACATAATAATGAACAAATAGCAGATCACAACTGGCACTTGTTTCTACATCTAGTTGTGTAACAGTTGAAGAATTAGTGTACTTTAAACTTTTAATCCCAAACAAGTAAAACAGATAGCAATATGTGAGAATTACATGTAGAATTGCTCTATTAAGTAAGGAAAGGGAACATTGTTTAACCAGGAGTAGCGCACTAAGCCAAAGCTTCTTTCCAGGTATGACCTGGGAGCACAAGAAAGTTAAGTGACTTGCTTAGGATCACACAGTATTAACCTAGGTGGCTGTGGGAGTCAAACCCAGGTCTCCAGATCTGCAGCTCAGAGCCTTAACCCACTGCGCTATACTGCCTGCATCATTAACAAACCAGGAACAAATATGATCAACACATTAAACATTGCTCACGGAGCTGATGTCTTATACTCTACATTTTAAAAGTTGCATCTTTCATCTAGGTCCATCATCTGTATCACGAGTGACACACATGCTTGCCATTGAGTGCATGAAAGAAAATGTAACCTATTTAGAAACGTCTTACAATGTTAAGGCGGGTACTGTATTGCATTGCTGATAATTTTGGTGACATACTCACTCCAATCAGTGCTCTTCACTTACCCTTGGTCTTTTGCTTCCCTCCTGGTATATCATGACTTTTAGCACTCCCTTGCTCCCTTAAATATCCCCTGCCTACTACCTCACCCTCCTGACTATCCTATGTACCATACCTTGCCTACCTTCCTCACCCTTTGACTAGGCCTTCTGTGCTGATCCTCCCTCTTTCCCCTACAGTAGTCCCTGGCTACTATCCCTTCCCCTTTGTCTGGGTCTTTGGCTATTCCCTTTTCTCCCATGTAGTAGTATTCTGTCTATAATGCCTACCATTTTACCTGGCCTCATGGCTTTTGCCTATTTCCCCTTAGCTCAGTACCTGTTTGTCTTTCTTTGTCTCCCGCTTCCTGTATTGTATTATTACACTGTGGTATACAATGTACAATGCCTTGTTCCAAATGTTGATGTGATTTATTTGCTTGGTTTCCCTCCAGCATCTGTAGAGTTGTTTATATATTTAGTTCCTACCAGCTTTCTATTGTTTCCTCTGTTTTTTTTACCCTTCTGATGTGGAACCTATGTAAAGAGCTTTTAGCTCAAATGTGTTAATCTGAGATATAAATAAATAAAAAAACCATACTCGCCTGTCTTATTATAAACATACAACAGCTCCGTAATCATTGATGAAGTTTTCTGTTTACCATTCAATACTTATTAACTTACATGTTATGTAAAAAAAACTAGATGACCAAGTTGTGAATAACTCACAGAACGTAGAGTCAGTTGACCTTCACAGTTTATGCATGAGTTCCAAAAGTGGTCAATGGAGTTTGCCCCTTAAAGGGCAGACCATGTTGTCCTGGTGCACCCCTTCCTTCCTTTAGGGAATGGTTGTGCTCAGAAGGGGATGGGATAAGGAAGGGAAGGGGCCAAGAGCCAGAACAATGGGCAGGCAACAGGAAGGGGAGGGGGAAGGGAGGTACATAAGGGACAGCACAAGGGGGCCTCAGCCACTTTTTGCTGGAGTTTTGATTTGATCAGCTGCAGAACATCAGATTTGGCATTAATTTTGAGGTTTGTCCACAAGCAGAAAGAGGTAAGGATGCAACAATTTATTTGGATAGATATGCGAAGTTATTTAAAAAAAGAGAGAGAAAAGAAAATCTTTGTAGCATTTAGTAGAGAGTGAGGTGATCTTTTAGAAGACAAGATGAAGCAAGGGTTTTTGATGGAAGCTATTTGCATGGTGGAGAGTGTAAGTGGAGAAGTGCTTTGGGCAGCACAGAGTGGTAGACTAGTTTTCTTAAGGGTTTATCTTGCAATTGTTTTACAGAAGAGCCAGTTTGATGGAAGCTAGAAAAAAAGGGTAAAAATGTTTGTGGTTACTGGTTAATTTAGCAGGCCTGGAAGAGGCCCTGAAATAAGCTAGTGAGAGCCAGACCCGAGGCCATGTGGCATCGTCACATGCCACGTGGTGCTTGCGAGGAAGGTGGCTCCCCTCTGTTTAGATGGCTTGCTGCCTTTAGGGCCATTTGGGAGTGTGTTCTAATAAAGTGGTATGTCTGGTTTTAGGCCCGGAGGTTAGCAATTGAAGGATTGACCCGAGACCCGTGGCATGATGTCACACACGGCTAGGGTCACGATGAAGCTTTCCCCGTTTGTTTTGTTGCAGGTGACAAATGGCATGAGCCTGTGATTCTATTTCTGTTGAGGCCCTGGCGAAAGTGAATGAGAGGCACGTGGGCAGCACGCCATGTAGTGTATTACCGAGGCCGTGTGGGCGTCACACACCACGTGGAACTTGCGAGGTGGGTTGCCTCCACCTTTTCTTTTGCTTGGGCTATTTGCTGCCTTTAGGGCTGGATAGGTGTTTTTTGCTACTAGGATCAGTGGACCTGATTCAGGTTTTGAGTTTAGTAAGTGAGGGAGTGAGTGGAAACCTGGATGGGTCATCACATGCTGCTAGAGTCACACGAAGCTTTCACCTCGTTCGTGTGGCATGTGACATTTTGGGACTTGTTTCTTATTTGCTGTAAAAAATTGTAGGCCTGTAGAGGCCTTGGCAGGAATGGGAGAGGGCATGATCCCTCAAACCCGCGGCACAGGGTAGCTCGCCACGTGGTGCATTACTGTAAGCTGGCTCCCCCCCTTTTTGTCTTAGGACTGTTTGCAGATCGAGGGCTCATTGTTGCAGGCTGAAAGAGGCTCTGAAGGGCTGGGAGGGAGACTGCGGAACGGCGATCCTGTGGTGTGACATCACACGCCGCGTGGAGGGTCGTGATAGAGGCCAGTTCCCTCAGGGCCGAGCATCAAAGAAAACAAAATGGGGCACGATGCACATGCATGGCAGCCGGGGTGTGGAGATGGTTAAATACCACTGTGGCATCACACATAGTAGGCAGGAGGGAGCAAGGGGAGGCAGGATAGCATAGAGAGAGGGGTGAAGAATAGGCTTGTGGTTGGGAGCAGTCAGCGGTCCACAAAGTCCAAGTTTTCACTATGGACTCAGCTTTATTTGTGACCATAAAGCTGGCCACTCACTGTGCTGATAGTTTTTTGGGTTATACAGGATGTTGGATCAAGCATGCCACAACTGAAATACCTTGCGTTACATTATTGCTCCTTATGAAGCGTCAAAACAAAAGGGGGCACAAAAAAAAAATATATGTATAAATAAATAATAAATGTGTAAAGAGGGAAAGGGGCCCTGGTACATATGAGGGTGAATAAGACATGGGACCTTGAGGCATGGCGTCATGCGCTGCTAGGGGATATGGGGGTCTGGAGAGCTTTCCCTCCTGGGGAGGCATGCTAGGGGTATATAAAAAAAAAGAAAGGGAGGAATCCCGACCCGGGAATTCATGGGAGACACCTCATGTGGTGAAAGGACGGCAGTGAATGTGGGGCCCATGCTAGGAGAGGTCGACCGGCCAGGCAGGATGGGGGGGCCCTTCACGGGTGGTCCTGGTTGGTGTGGCACAGGGGTGGTGGGAGGGACAGGAGGACGATGTACAGGGAGGTACTGATACACAAATAACCCTGTTTTTTGTTTCCTATAGTTGTTTTCACAAAGCACAGGATAAGACGGACATGGCACCCAAGAAGAGCAGGCCATCGAAGGAGGATGCCTACAAGGCTATAATCGAACTGGCTGAAAAAGCAAACAAAATGTGGGAACTGGTGGAGGGGGAGGACCCGGGAAGGCCTGGGGAGAAGAGAAAAGTGGGTACGGAAAAAGGTGGCAAGGGGAAGAGGACAGCCTAAGGGCTACACACTCCTGCTAGGGTAGCACTGGTGACAGAGGGGAAACCAAGGCAGTCGAGCCAGTACCCATAAGGCCGGTTGACCCAGTGATGCCAGCACCTACCCCAGATCAAAGGGGAACCTCCCTGGTGGAACCTGGACACGAAGCCCGGAACAGGGTGTCCAGCCCACAGATCGCAGTAGCTCACCCTCCACCTCCACCTCAACCACAGGAAGAAGCAAGGGGACCTTTGGAGGCCTCCAAGCAGCCTGGCCAGGACAAGGTTACAGGTAACACGTCCAACACAGTGGGTGATAGTATAAAAGAATATATAGGGCAAATTGTGGCAGCTCTGTGGACAGGAGCGCTGGGGCAGATGGAATCGGCTCTGGCAGAGATTAAGGCAGGAAAAGAGGTGCCAGGAGATACGGTAAACGGAGATGAAAGAGAGGGAAAAGGTACAAGAGAGGTGGGGGCTCCGGGGTTGAGAATAGGCGAACATGTGCCCATCGTCACAAAAGAAAAAATATGGAGAGGGGAATATGTGGATATATTTGCTTTGGTGAGCCGAGAAGCGGCGGCCAAATATGAAGAGACAGAGAGCATAGGTAAGAGTGAGATGGCAGCTGCCATAGTGCTCTTTGGAAAGAAAGAGGACGACAAGTTCACGAAAGGGAAGACCTGGGATGCATGGTTTCTAGGTTTTGCCATCTTTTCAGCCATCGCTCTGGAAAAGAGGCTGGAGCTGGGCATCCCGCTCAGTACCTATTCATTGATAATATGGAGAGCAAAAGCAAAAGGTGGGGTAGGATGGATATACTATGATGAATGTTTTCGGCAGAGAATGGCAACATTTGGGGATGTAAGGTGGGACACCAAGCAAATAGATTTATGGATGGATTACGTAACAAATCAGTCCATGCCCGAGGGTGGGTGGGGCAAAAAGGGGGCTACGCCACAGAGATGTTGCTGGGTGTATAACAGGGCCTTCTGCTCATGGCCTCAGTGTCATTTTTGACATGCCTGTGTTAAATGCAGGGGGGGCACACAGCAAGGAAGTGCAGAACAATTTGGCCGCAGGTACACAAGGGCATGTGGGGCAAGGATTGAGCCAGCAGTTCTATCGAGATGGCCAGGGGTTCAAAGGGCAAACATGGAACAAGGGAGGGAACAAAAAATGCCCATACCAACGAACATCTGGGATGTTGGCAAGAAGGAGCAGAAATGCTGTTTCGCAGCTCATGGGCGCCTCAGACTCTGAGGGCCTACTATGGGGCCTGGAGGGTTTTTCAAACATTCAGGGCAGAACACTAGATGGAGGTAAGTGGGCCACTCTCTGAGGAACAGTTGGGAATGTTCACAGTGGAACAATGGCAAAAAGGGACTGCCTACGCCACAATGGGGATTTATCTTGCAGGGATCAGTGTGATCTGCAGCCTCAAAGGATAGAATGATCCTACAAAATCAATGTTCATTAGGAGAATGATGCAGGGATGGGGCAGGCTGAGACGAGGGCCAGGGGATAATAGGAGGCCAATAGGTGAGCAGTGGCTAATAAAGCTAAAAGAAGTGCTCCAGCAATATGTAGATCAAAAGGGGAGGCCCAACCATTCCACACAATTTACATAGTAATGTTTGCAGGGGTGATGAGAGTGAGTGAAGTGGTAGGCCATGGGAAAGATGACAAGGAAGGAGGGGTGGAATGGGATGATGTGAGTTGGGGGATAAGGGAAATACAAATCAACCTAAAGAGGTCAAAGGCAGACCAGAAAGGGTAAGGGTGCATGATAACACTTAAAGGGTGGTCAGAGAGTGCGATATGCCCAGTGCAGGCCCTTTGGGTTTTTGCCGCAGAGCAGGTGACCAGGACGGGGAAGTTATTTGTACACGGGGATGGAAAAAGGGTCACCGGCTATCAAATTGCAGCAGTGCTGAAAAAAGGCATGCGTTTTCTGGGGCTGGACCCAGGTAATTACTCTTCTTATTCCCTACGGATTGGGGCTGCCTCACAGTGGGCAGCAATGGGGGAACCTGTGAAGGACATTTTGGAAAGAGGGCGCTGGCAGTCAGCCAGTTATAAAAGATAGATCAGAGCACTAAAATAAAACCAAACAAATAAATAAATAAATAAATAAATAAATTAAAGGGGGAGAAGAGGAGGGAGCAGTGTGGTTTCAAAAAAAAAAAAAAGAAAACAGAAGAACGGCAAAAGAAGACGGAAGTATGGTACTCATATGAGGAGCACGAAAAAAAAAGAAGCCGGGGGAATAATACAATGAGGACACTGAGAGTATGTATGAATTAATTAATTTTCTTTGCACCCCATAGGTAGAGGGAGGAGCACAGAAGTCTGGATCTGTGGCCATTCCTATATTTACTGGGCTGGTAAGAGAGCAGAGAGAAAAGCTGGGGGGAAACAATTGCACCAGAATGCAAGACAGTGTAGGTTGGGATGGCACAGCCTCAGGGGGATGAGATGGGCGCAGCTCCTGCCCGCATTGAAAGAACTCAAGGGACATCGGCCCAGTCCAGACCTAATCATTATACACCTAGGGGGCAACGACCTGGCAGACAGACCATGGGTGCACACGTATTTACAGATAAAGAGGGACCTGGTGGCAATAAGACAGTGGTGACCTCAAGTATGCCTTGCCTGGTCTGATATGATACCTCGAAGGGTATGGAGATGGGAACACAGCCACAGGGCGGTGGAGAGGGCCAGGAGGAAGATGAATAGATGGGTTGGGACATTGATAAGACAGATGGGAGGACAGGTGATACTGCAGGGAGTAGAAAAATGGGTGGATGACTTCTACAGGTCAGATGGGGTACACTTGTCTGACATAGCAATTGATATGTTTAATGCAGAAACAATGGGTTTCATAGAGGAATGGAGGAAACAGCCAGAAGGCGGTATATAAAAAAAAAAAGAGGAAGGAAGTTTCATCCCCTGAAGAGGGAGAGGGAGACCTAGTTGGGGAAGCTAGTCATTCAACGCAAGCTGAGACCGCTAGGGGAAAAAGGGGGGAGGATGGGAGAGGGGCAGAAAAAAGGAATAACACAAGAGGAAGAAGAAGATGAAGGAGAAAGCGGTCTCGGTTTCCACCGTTACCTAACAGAAAAGGAGAAGAAGAAGGCACCCAGGTTTTCGCCTGGGGGATGGATAATCAGAGAGTGATATATGGATGGAAATAAATGAAAATTATGGAAATATGACAATAAAGAAATGGAAAATGGAATATGGATTTATGAATATAAATAAATTAATTGCCAATTTGAGCACAACAACAAACAATGGTCTCTGTGTTTTTTTGTGAGGGAAAAGGGGGGAATCTGGGACAATGGTGTTTGCCCCTTAAAGGGCAGACCATGTTGTCCTGGTTCACCCCTTCCCTCCTTTAGGGAATGGTTGTGCTCAGAAGGGGAGGGGTTGAGGAAGGGAAGAGGCCAAGAACCAGAAAAATGGGCAGGCAACAGGAAGGGAAGGGGGGAAGGAAGGTACATAAGGGACAGCACAAGGGGTCCTCAGCTACTTTTTGCTGGAGTTTTGATTCCTGCCACCCACCCTGCTAGACAAAGTACGAGGGAAAGACAGTCAATTTGGGGCTATATGGTGGGTCTGTCAAGGTGGAGGACAGACGTGTCCATTAAGACAGTGGACTGCCAAAGGTGAATGGCAGGTGACGATAGTATGGTTATGGACTGCCAAAGGTGGATGGCAAGGGATAATATGGTTATGGACTACCAAAGCTGGATGGCAGGTGGAAAATTCTTGGGGACTGCCAAGAAGAGGATTGCAGATAATAATATGGCTATGGACTGCCAAGGTGGATGGCGGGGAGGAAGGGGGGAGGATGGGAGGGAAGAAAATGGAATAACACAAGAGGAAGAAGAAGATGAAGGAGAAAGTGGTCTCGGTTTTCACCGTTACCTAACAGAAAAGGAGAAGAAGAAGAAGGCACCTAGGTTTTCGTCTGAGGGATGCATAATCAGAGAGTGATATATGGATGGAAATAAATGAAAATTATGGAAATATGACAATAAAGAAATGGAAAATGGAATATGGATTTATGAATATAAATAAATTAATTGCCAATCTGAGCACAACAACAAACAATGGTCTCTGTGTTTTTTGTGAGGGAAAAGGGGGGAATCCGGGACAATGATGTCTTGGACCCATGGCTGTAGATCTGCTTGATGTTTGCCAGATGACACCTACAATCACAGCAAGAGTTGTTCTTCAGTTGAATCTTGTCTGTCATCTAAGCCTACAGTTTTCACAATAGCAGATGTAAATGCATTGTGGTGTAATTACTGTAACATGTACACATTGCACATTAAAAAAAAAACATGGCAACATTCAATTGCAGACATAGAAATGAGGTAGTCTAAAAGGATTGTCGAACTGTAGGTGTAAACCTGTCATTCATGCCATTTGTGAAGACTCAAGGTATTCTACTTATTGTCAGACCTATTCTGTATGTATAATAACATATAAAACACTTACAGTACAGCAAGACATATGCAATATTCCACTACACAGAAAAAATAAAGAGAGAAAAACAAAACATAAATGTTACTAACTTCACATGGTAAAATTACAAATTTAGGAAAAAAATGATAACTGCAGTGGATTCCACTTGTATGCACATTCTGGATGAAAGCACAAAAAAACAGAAGTCACAGTTCTTGCCCTATTCCAGCAATTGTTAAATATTTCATTTGCATGCACATAGTTTTTCAGTTATATGCATATTTTTTTCATCTTGACATGCTCCCCAGCAGGTCCCCAGAAGGCCTCTGTCACCTCTTTGGTACTTGCATTCAGTTGTCATTCCCTTGTAGCCACTAGATTGTCCCTTGTTGCTATTCCACTAATCACTTTACAAATGCCAGAGCCCAGTTAAACCTGTCCCCCTGCACCATAGTGTTAGTGATTGCTGTTAGTTTTCAGTTCTGATTAACTCACCAAGAGTGATGGACTGATGGCAAAGGATCTGACTTCAAAATTTATGCTACTCACTGAAAGCCGCCTTCACGCTCACTTGCTGCAATGGAAGTGGGTCAGCATCAGTAACTTTAGCAAAAAAGTGATGTGCTATGCTAAAGGCTGTCACTTCTCATATTGCTTAAAACAACATCTAACAGCTTTTAAGATGGTTTAGGCATACCTACTAATTGACAAGAAGGTGATTACACAAATACTCTGGCAATAAAACACCATTCACTTTTTATCTGATCTTGTGGCACAGGAACAGTTTGCAACTGTAGCAGAATTTGAAAAACTGTCTCACCTCCTGAGCTCCTCAGGGTTCCGATACCATCAGATTAAGCATTGTGTGCCACAGGTTTTGGGAAAAACCCCTTGGGGTCGAATAAAACAAGGATATATGTTACACAGATCTTATTTATTTATTTAAGAGATTTACCAGCTAAGACTATTGAGCGGGGACCGTTTGTTTCCAGATGCAACCCGGAGGGGTTACATAGATCCAAACAGGTTTAGAATACAAAACATTACAGTGGCTTGAGAACAGGTTCAGAATACAACACAATACAGTGGTATGGCAACAGAATGAGAGTGGATACATACAGGGAGAGTTACAACAGGTTCAGAATACAACACAATACAGTGGTTTGACAACAGGTTCAGAATACAACACAATACAGTGGTATGGCAACAGAATAAGAGTGGATACATACAGGGAGAGTTACAGCAGGTTCAGAATAGGTCCAGGCTGGGTTGACCATTTTTGACATTACAAAGTTCAGTCCTTAGATCAGGGTGCATGGTTAGCTGACATGTTTAGGCCCAGAGCACTGGGTGAAACAGCATAGCAGTAGAAATGTAGTAATGCAGTAGGAATTCTAGGCTTGTTACTTTAATTATAATAGTTAGACATAGTTCAGCAGAGTAGACTTATTTCAAAAATATATAAGGCAATAGGTGCTGTAATCTGGGATAAATGGTCTACAGCATTTTATTGGCAACACAGTGCCAAGATAATCTATGACCCTGCTACTCGGGAAACAAATCTGGGCTAATCTGTACCATTTTATTAAATAAGACAGATAAAGACTAGTACAATTTAATGATCTTCATAATCTTTATTATAAGCCACTTAATTTATTTAAGATGATCAAAACAGCAGAAATTTAAATGTCCCGGGTGTTCCCAAAGGGAGGGTTCTTTGTTGCACATGTTGTGGACCTGTCCAAAAATAAATTCATTTTGGTGTGATAGTGAACAAAAGCTGGCACCTTTTTTAAATTGTAAGGCTACTTTTTCATTAGCTGTTTGTATTATCGGTAATTACCAGTCTATACAGTCTCCCAGAGAAAAGGCATACATGGCAGTCATTTTGTCAGTGACTAAGTAGATAATTATGAGATACTGACTAAGGGATAATCTTCCCAGTTTGAGGTAATGGATACAAGAACTGTTGACTTTCGTTAAAGCAGAAAGGGCAATCACAGCACAAAATCATAGACTGATCTCATTTGGAGAGCTCTGGGAGCCTTTGTTATGTTATTTAGCTGGAAGAGGAGTCAGTTTATGTTGGAGACAGGTACTATCTCCTGCTCCACAGGAAATTAATATCTTAAGATGTGTCTTTTTCTTTTTTCCTCTGATATAACAAATCGTAGGAGGGCTTGTGATTGCTATGTTGGATAATTCAGAAAGCCATTGTTGGACTAGGAATGGGGGGTGGGATGGGGGTGTGGGGTATTATGGGGTTCGTATAGCATGCAAGATGCAGAATGCTTGGACTGTTGATTTGCAGGGAAGGGAGAGGTTGGGGTGTTTAATGATATATAGATACTACTTTGATTTATCGGTGATATCCTTGTATTGTAAATGTTAATATATATTTAATTAAAAAAAAAGATGGCTAAGGAGTATTTGTGAGCATGTGAGTTATGTGTGTATATTGGCCCTCACTGATTTCAATATACAACCATTCATTTCTAAGGCATACTTGTTGTATGCACTTTCTGGTTGTAAACACAAATTCAGCTTGTCCCAGGCATGTGCGTACATCAGAAATCCACTGTCCTCTGTCAAAACCAGAAAAGTATGCTACTACAGGTTTTTGCATCTCTCAGACACATCAGTGGTGGATCTTGAGGTCACAGGTAATCAGAACCCTCACTAATACAACACAATAGTAGTGCATGGTTGTCTATCTAGTATTCACTACAGTATGAATTGCAAAGTACAGTTATATAAGAAAATACAGTAACAGTAGATCTTTGAGAGAGGTTCTTGCAGTAGGTAACACTGGCAGGACTAAGCCACATGAATTAGGACCACCTGGAAAACATCTAGCAAGCAGTCTATAGTGGAGGACCGCCATCTGCTCAGGTGCCGCCCATCCACATCTGCCATCCCAAATAAGAAGGTGGTCCCCAGACCCACCCCAGTTCCCTCACAGCATACTAAAGCAGGCCAGCTAAGGAGAACTGAGGATGAATTTCTTGAGCCAGATAGAAACAGAAACTGAAAGGAATGAAGCAGCACAGAAGCGGGGGGGGGGAGGTGGGAGAGAAAGAAGCACATTATAAGGGCCTCGCTTGAAGATCTACTGTTATGGTAAGTTCTTACATAACTGTACTATTTTACTTTGAGGAGAGATTGTGCAGTAGGCAATTCTGGTAGGTCTGAGTCCTAAGCACTGTAAAATAACAAAACTGGAACTGGGAGCAGGAAAAAACATGACTGCCAGTGTCTGAACTGAGCTTGAGCAGCTATGCCAGCTTGTTTTTTGCCAGATCATCTGGCAGAGACTGGATGAGTTCTTTGGCTTGGTCTAGGCCTTGGCAGATGTTATAGGCCTGATAGCTGTCCTTCTCCAATATTTGCTTCCCATAAGCACGTTTAGTCCGTTTTCAGGAATCATTCAACGGGGCAGGTGAAGACCTAAATCATGACTGCAAACACACTGAAAATGTTGATATTACTGAGAGAAAATGAGAAAATAATTAAGCACAGGGAAAAGATGCATAATGGTGATCTACTGTAGCAATGGAGTGGGTGGCACCAGTGTATGGTGTGGTCCTCCATTCTAGACTGCTAGCGAGAAGTTTTTTGTGTGGTCCTAGCACATGCAGCTTACTCCTAATGGTGTTGCTTGTTATAAGAACCCTCCATGAAGTAAAATCCACATTTTTATGTCACCATAAGCATCTTACCATCTGTAGTCACTCATTAATGGCCTTACTTACACGCCATAAATCTAACTAATGTTGTATTTGTGGAAACTTTTTTCTCTGTTAAATTTTAGACAAATTGACATGAAACACAAATCATACAACTGAGAAATTTACTGTGTTAAGATCAAGCCAATGAAACAGTAAGTATGCACTCAGAATAGCCTTAAATAGACATAATCAAATTCACATAAAAATTATTCTGATGGTGTGAAAGTATGAGGCGCTAGACATCTGCAATCATGATATGGCAGCAACACATGTTGGGGTGTCAACTCGGTGCACTCATAGTGGATGCACAGAGCTTGTCCTCAGCCCTAACATTATCTTAACATACTGAGGTTTTTGAAAAGAAGATATACAGTGTACAATATATAAGAAATACAAAATTACATATACCCTTTAATACAGAGAATCATGGGATATATATATGCAAATGACCAAGAAAATGTAAGCTGGTTCTGCATTAAGCAGGATTTCTATCTATCTATCTATCTATCTATCTATCTATCTACCTATCTATCTATCTATCTATCTATCTATCTATCTATCTTGCTAGCTATCCTGTACACACAAATATATACACAAATACATGTACATGTAAGTTGCAAAAAACTTTGTTAATTCTCCAGTTTGGATCAAAGAGACAAAAGTTGGAAAATGAGGTGTTAGGGTTTTTCTAACACCCCACACTCTCAAACTAGGCAGGAAAACAGGTGTGGGTTTGCCTTGGGCTTCTCAAGCCTAATGATTACTCTATTATATCTCTAAATATGGTCAGATGTGCAGATTTCATAAGAATGGGGTGAGCGTTAGGCTTGAGAAACCCAAGGCACGCCACACACCTGCTCTCCTGCCTGGTTTGGGAGGGTGGAGTGTTAGGGAAACCCTAACACCTCATTTCTAAACTTTTGCTGCTTTTAACTTAACTGGTGAATTAACAAAGTATTTTTGCAACTTTTTTCCTTACTTTCTGAGATAGTGTAATAGTATCCTTATTTTACTGTGGGAACTGAGGGTCCTTTGGACCCTGCACTCCCATCCCTCTGTAGATGCATATATGTATGTAGCAGTAGAAGCACAGGGCCCTCCAGGATATGTGCTTCCATTTATAGGACAACAGCGACCAAATTGTCAACATAGCCATATTATTACCCTACCTCATGTACCCGGTACAGAAAATATTCAAATTCCCACCAAATCATAATTATGCACAATTGCAACACCATTCAGTGCCACAGGTGAGAAAGCACATCTTGGCCAGGATTTGAAAAATGACAGCTGGGATGTACATGAGGTGGGGTAGAATGAAAGCTATGTTGAAAATCTGGGGTAAAAATATTTAACATTTCCGAAGTTGCAAGTGGTCATAGTGAAATTGCAATGAATGTTCATATAGTGACTTTGGCATTTTTTTCCTATTTTGACCCCATATTTTCAACATAATCTTCGTATCACTCCACCTCATAAATGTCATAGGCAAAAATTTTCAAATCTTTGCCAAAATGCCATTAGGAGCCACAAGTGTAAAAACATATTTTGGAAAGGATGTGAAAAATGGCCGCTATAATGTTCATGAGGTGGTGTGAAAAAATTCCTATGTTGAAAACATGGAGTTAAAATATTGAAAATTACCAAAGTTATGTGCCTGCAATGAACACATGTAACTCAGCCAATTTTAGGAATTTGTTCACCAAATGTTTAACATGGCTTTTTTTGGACCCCACCTCATGAACACTGGCAGTGAAAATTTTGTTATTCAGTCCAGAAAGGTGATGTCATGCAGCAACCAAGCAATCACCTTCCAGAACTGATGAACTAAAATACAGTTACAGTGTTCATGAGGTGAGGTCCCAAAAAGGCCAAGTTGAAAATTTGGTGGCAAATTTCCCAAAAATGCAGTTATGAACATAAGTTCAAAATGCCTTTGAAATACATTGCATGGCCCTTACTTTGATTGCTCAGTTCATGGTTCGGTTTTGAAGAGTGCAGACATGTCTCAGTTTACAGAAGATGATAGACTATGACCTCTGGTGGTAAGTATAGGGTACGAAGGGGTGTGGGGTGGTGGGTGATCAGTTGCAGGGTCGAATTGGGAAGGGTGATGGCAGGGACGATGAGGGACCATTTTCTTGTTTTCAGGTTTAAAACAAAAAGACATCAGGGGATTGTTTTCTTTTTTACAGGATTTCATTACTAAATTATTTTAGGACACTTGGAGTGGTCTCTCTAGTGTCCCACACTGTGGATGGGGTGGGGGTTTTATGTGATAAGGGCGAGTACAGAAGGGCAAACCAGAACCATGAGGAAAGATTAGAGAAAGCAGAAACAGCAACTTTTGTTTTCTTTCATGGGGGCTATGCCCCATGCACTGCCCGTTTTGTAGGACTTTTGTCCCCTGCATCCCCCTTACTTATATATCTAACTCCAAGGTCATAGCACCTCGGAGGAGGGGTAAAATGTTTATTGCCATTTTGGTTTGGCCTTTCTTCACTCAAAGACATTAGTGCTGCTCTTTTTGTTTTTGCCCTGTTCACTTACTACTGGGGTGGGGGCTATAAATGCTGACATGGGGATTGGGCACCTCATGTCAGCCAATAAATAAGACAATGGGTGGGGGGCATCCAACACTTGGGGTGGGCATTCTGCTGTCAGATTCTATATAAATAAAGAAACAAGGAAGTGGCGGACTGTGATCGGAGGGTGAGGGGTGCCACTAGACACCAGGGAAATATCGGGACAATAATGGGAGGGTGGAGGGTGTCACTAGACATTAGGGAAACATCATGGACAATGATCAGAGGGTATGGGGTGCCACTAGACACTAGTGAAACATCAGCGACAGCAGTCAGAGGATTGGGGTGCCTCTAGACACCAGAGAAATTAGTTCAATTACAGGCATGGTGATCAGAGGGTGGGGGGTACCACAGACACCAGTGAAATTATTTTATTACAGGGACAGTGACTGGAGGGTGAAGAGTGCCACTAGATACCAAGGGAAATAAATGGGCTAGGGTATTGGAGGGTGGGGAGCACTAGACACCAGGGGAAAACAGTACAGTACTGAGGAGGGCAATAGAATGGACATGAAAAGATTCTTGAGTGATGAAAAAGGACCCTTTTCCATGTCTGATGATACAAAAAAGGATTCTTTTTTTTTTGTACCACACAGTCACAGAAAAGGATTTATATGAAATAAGATGCATTTCAAGGGCTTATTTCTAACTTTTAAGGGCAAATTTCAACTAATGGGGGTCCCAATGAGCCAGCTAGATGTGGTGTTCTCTCTCCAGGATGTAACTTTTCTTGGTTTAAAAAAAAACATTTTTTAAGAAAAATCGGAAACAAGATGGTGGCTTCGGAAAAAGGAATTCTCTCACAAAAAAAGATTTTGTTCTCACAGAAAAGCAAATGATCTCATGAGATTGAATCCTTTTTTATGAGATCTATTCCTTTGTTGGAATTTTTATCTCTATCCTGAAAAAATTATTTCCTATAAGAAATAATGGGAACTTAAAAACTGAAAAACTTTGCAAGAGGTTAATATTTTTGCACCACACAAACACTGGGAGTTCTGTTTCCCATGTTCTTTCTATCATACAAATATCACACATTATCACAATTCTCTGGGCAGCTAAGTATGTAGTCCATTCACATGACTAGGCTAGTCAACTTAATTTAAGGTACAATATCAATAGTTACTTTGTGTGATCTTCTCTTTTGGATGCATGTTCCAGAAGAGACCACTGGAAGGTACTTCTTTCTGGTTACATGAGGCCATGGCATTCATCAGTGGTACCTCCTACTTGGTCCTTGGAGCCTATCTTTTATACAGGTATGTACATAACTGTTTCATATTTCACTCTTCTCCAGTTTAAAGGTGAGTACCCATCTAGCCTAACATTTTACTGCACAGTTATAATATAGAAGTCACTTATAAAATCATGTACTGTATGTACTAACCACTTATAATACTATTCTATATACCTAAAATAGTAGAACCCTGTGACAACTTGCATGCATGCTTCATTTGTTGGCTATCAGTGCTGCTTCTATAATGATGTTTTATGTTGTTGAAAAATCAACAAATATTTAACTGAAAATGTCACACAAATCTTCCACAGCAACTGGCGATAAGAACAAAAATACAAAATGTGGCAACTTTTAACATTGTTACACCACGCGCATCTCAGAATTTGTGCATCCAACCAGAACAAAATATGCCACATCAAGAAACCTTATCCACAGGACACAGCATTCCAAATTTTGTGCAAATCCATTGAAAAATTGCAGTTATTAAAGTGCAAAATTTGAGGTTTAACATTAAACAGGTAACTCAACCCTAACTACTGGGGCATGACCATACCCCTATAATATACTGTATTATTAAAGCATGGTAGCACCCTTGTAATTAGGGTTGAGGAAGGTGTTTAATGTTAAACCCCTGACTTTGCACATTAATAGCTTTGCCTCCATTCAATGAAACTGCATGAAATTTTGCATACATGCTTGAGGGGCTAGGTCTCTTGAGGGCTAGGTTTCATGATCTGGTAAATTTAGTGAAGGTTGGATGTTCAGAGTCTGAGTCCTGGATAGTGGAAAAATCTGGGTCTGGGTTTTTTTGTTTTTTTTTTTTTTGCTGTTTTTTACCTCTCACTTACAGGATAGATCGTTTGGAATTTTATTCTGAAAGTGTCAGAGTTGAGCCCTAAAAAGATGGCCTCTTTTTCTGGTATTGTGGAAAAAGATTAATCCATTTCCAAGTTATAAGGATGTGAAATTTAAGTTCTAAGCATGCTCAGTAGCACCTTTCATTTATCTGTCTGTTACAAAAAAGAGTTCCCAGCTTACATGTGGCAGCCTTCTTGTTTTTTGATTTAAAAAAACAACAACCTGAAAACCCATAAAAATTATGCTCTGAAGAAAAACAAGTACATGTCTCTAGGTAAAGGGAATCCGTTAAGTTCAGTTCTGGAATTCGTTTTTTTTTTTTAATAATGACTCTGAAATATGGTTTTGGGACATCATTAAATCCTCAATGTGAGGCTTAGCAAGGGCTTCTGATTCTTCTTTCTGAGCTGAAATTCTTCATTTGTGAGTCTCATGAAGGAGGAATCTTATTGGCTCATTAAAGAAGTTTGGACTTTTTCTCACAGTTCTTTCATGAGATCATGCAAAAGAACCATTGTTCTTTCATAAGATCTGAGTCTCACAAAAGAAGAATCTCATCTCAAGAATGAAGAGCTTGGACACCATTTTTTCCTCACTGTTCTTTCCTGTGATCTTGCAAAAGAACCACTGCTCTTTTCTGAAATCTCACGAAAGAACTGTGAAAAAAAACTAAGACCAGTCTCTTCTTTTGTGAGCAGAGGTTCTTCTTTTGTGAGACCTATGAAAGAAGAATTTTGACTAATGAAAGAAGAATCAAGAGCCCATGCTAAGAAATCTGACTAGGATTTCTTTGTGAGACGGACTTTCTTGGATTGTGAAACTACAGCTGGAGTTGTGCTGCTGGCTTCAGGTGGAGCAAAGAGGTGGCAGGCTTAACAAGGGCTGATATGAAATAACAATAAAAAAAAACTATATGGCCTTTTGGGACTCCACCCCATGAAGAAGGGAGATGACATTTTTCAAATCTGCCAAAAAAAGGTGAGTTCACAGTTGCTGAACAAAAACATAATTCGGGCAGGATTTGAAAATTTTCACTACCTTTGTTAATGAGTTGGGCATCATAAGAAGGCTATGCTGAAAATATGGGGTTAAATATTAAAAAAAACAAAGTTATGAGCACACATGAACATTTTTATGCATGTGCTCATGACTTAAGTAGTTTTCAATATTTTGACCACTGATTTTCAACACAGACATTTTTTTACACTACGTCATGAATGTGACAGCTATCATTTTTCAAATCCTGGCCAAAATGTATTTTCCCACCTGAGGAGCAAAATGATTTTTCAGCAGATATTTGGCAATTTTCTCTTGCCAGGTTCAAGAGAAGAGGGGGAAAAAAGAAGGCTATGTTGAAATTTGTTGTAAAAATATGACAAAATGGCCAAGTTATGTGTGTACACTGAAATATTTCAACATGCACATATAACTTCACTAATTGTCAGTATTTTTCTCCAAACTTTGAACATAGCCATTGTTTCACACCATGTGACAAACTGAACAGGTGTCATTTTTCAAATGCTGGATGAGGCTTCTTTTCTCATTGGTGATGTGAAGTAACATGTTGTCCACTGTTTGATACCTGCCACATGTCATGTTTATAAGGGGGAGTCATAAAATGACTATCTTGAATATTTGGGGACAAACATAAAACAAAATAATAAGTATTAAAAAACATTGTGTGTAGTGCCAGACTTTACTCCTGCTCATAGTGCTTTGTGATCCTGTGCAGTGAGTTGAGTTTGGGAGCCAGCTCAGTCAGCCAGCTGGGTGGGATGAGGTTGTGAAATGGTGCCATTATGTGACACCCTCTAGTCAGAGAAGTAAAAGTGCAGGGTTGCCCACATGGACCCACGTACCATAAAATGAAGACAACTTTTCTCTTGGCATAGGTCTCTGTACCTCAGCAAGCATGGGTGGCAGAGGGCCCTGTGCATTCGCTGAGAAAATGCCTCTATGCCCTATACATCTGTATCTGTGGCAACATGGAAGCACAGGGCCCATGGGGGTCCTGTGATTCCACAGCCCACCAGACAGCATCATGAATTCTTGACATCCACCACTGCATGGAAGTGCAGGGGAAGAAGGGTCCTGACTTCCATAAGTGGATGGAGTCTTCCCTTGGGGCAGGACCCAGAGGGCCCTGTACATATGCATCTGTTTATGCATGTCCCAAAAGGTCCTGCATGATTGAGGATACAATTCCAATGTAAAAAAAAGATGCCATTCATCATGACTTAAAATGTTTGTTTTTTTCCTATGACCCAAAAACACAATTAGTCATGTACAAAATATGGCTCATGAAAGAAGAATTTTGGGGGCATATAAGTGGGTTACCCTGAAAACGCGAATGATCATGCTCAGTAGCCAAATTTCAAAACCTTATAACTCTATAACTGATATATATTTTTTCACAAAACCTTCAAAGGGCACACCCTTGTAACTAACACCTTTTGTGCTGAAAGTTTCAGAACATACTTTTATACTGTCTTGGCTGTGGGTTAGAGTAAGAAAGGTCAACAATGGTGTATTTTATATATTTTTGATGTTTCCAGATCTCATAATCCTAACAAGTGTCCAGCACAGAACTTACCAAGTCTCAAGAACTTGTCTTCTGGACGATGCATGCCAATTTTTTTTTTTTTTTTAGCTTTTGTTGACCGGGTAAGTGCACTAGACAAATTCTGCCTATTTTCAGGCATGACCAGGGGGAGGAGGATACAGATGAATCCATATATACAAGGCACATTGCCTTAAGGGTAGCTGGTCCACTCCCCTGGGGTGTCAAACAGACGAGGCATACTGATGAGTCCTGGTAGGATGAAACACGTGTCTATGTCTTCTGTTAGCACCCTTTGCAAACTGTGTGAGAGGCCTTCGGCACCATGCAATTCTGCTTAAAGTTGGACTAGCACAACATTCTTTGGTGATTTGCATATGCAGCCCATGATGCTTTGCATTGTGGGGGCATGTGTGATTTTGTATTTTCTTGAAACTTGGCTTCCCAGCCAAATGCCCTTTGGGATAACCCTTGCCTCAGTGTTTGCGCACAGAGGTTCTTTGTCTTTTAAGTAGTTTTTTATTTTAATGGGTTCACCACTATATATCCAAGGCACATTGCCTTAAGGGTAGCTGGTCCATTCCCCTGGGGTGTCAAACAGATGAGGCATACTGATGAGTCCTGGTAGGACGAAACTTGTGTCTATGCCTTCTGTTAGCACCCTTTGCAAACTGTGAGAGGCCTTTTGGCACCATGCAATTCTCCTTAAAGTTGGACTAGCACAACATTCTGTGGTGATTTGCATACGCAGCCCATGATGCTTTGAATTGTGGGGGCATGTGTGATTTTGTATTTACAGATGAATGCCGACTGGCTTTGAACCAGATTAAGCTGTTGGTGGTATTTTTAGTGAATGGGGGGAAATTTGGCCAGGACACCGGGGAAATTCCCCTACACTTTTTGAGAAGTGCCTTGGGATCTTTAACATCCACCTGAACTACCACCAGAACAGGCAGATGGGACCTTGGTTTAAAGTCTCATCCAAAAGACGGCACCTCAGGAGTGCAACATCCCCCACATGCTGCACTGCAGTGTCAGTATTGGGATATTAACCCAAGCGCCTGGTGTGCACAGTTTTGTTGAATTCCACCATCATAGCTGAGGTGCAAAGACTAAAGTTTAATATTGAACACTCCACACTCTCCTAACTATACTTGCTGTATCACACAAGTATAATATATGTATATTATAGTGTTACAGTAGTGCCCCATATAAGGGTTGCATTGGGGTTTTCGGTTTAACCTCGTTTACAAACATTTATAACTGTTAGACCATATTACTGTGAGACTTAGCGGGCATCATCTCAGTCCTGGGTTAACTAATGTGGACATTTTTTAATAGAAATATGTTTGTCTATTTTTGAGTTATAGAATGTTGAATTTATGTATCAATTTATGTATTTTTGCCTTTTTTTCAGACAAACTTTTTTATCTGATAGAGAAAAAATACAAATAGTAAAGTCATGAAACTTACAGATTTAATATATATTATAGAAAAATTTTTCATTTTGGTGCATTGGTGAATAAAACATTAATTTATTTTGAAGTTTTTAATGATTGATTGTTCACACATGCTCAGTTTGTCAAAACGGTAGCTGAAATAATCCACAAAGAGTTACATTTTAAAAGTTACTGGTTTGTTAGATGTTACAGAGCAATTGGTTCTTTTGTTGGTTTGGTTAAAAAATGATAATTCATGTTGAAGTTATTAATGATTTATTATTTGCATATGTACAGTTTACAAAAAAAAAAGGCTAAATACCATATTTCATCAAATACAAGCCACTCACAAATAAAGTCATGAGTCATAATGAATACTTTTTATAAAAGCATCCCTCAAATACAATACATGGCTTCTAGTAAAGGTTTAAGTTCTGTTAGATAGAAAACTGTAGGTGGTACTATCCGTGATTTTATATCTGTACTGTAAGTACGATCATTATTGCAGTTTTTTAAACTTATTGGGCCCTTTTTTGGAGCTCCCTGAGTGATGCAAGATGCTTACATCAAAAAGAAATGATGTGGCAATCCTGATTCTTCAGCATAGTCTGCACTCAGGTCAGATGCAATTGCACCAGTATGGCTCTGTGCCAGATCAGTGCCAAACACAGGGGTGTGACATGGTGCACTGGGCCCTGCACTGAATATTGACTGCCATATACCCTAATGTAGGAGTCTACAAGGGAACCAATGTCTGCAGTGCTGACCCAGAGTTAGACCAGCACTAAGCTAGTCTCACACCCCATGCACCACATGAGGTCCTACCTGTTAACCCACTAGAGAGCAGTAAAAGCCATGTCACTACCCCACATCTATACAGGGACACCAAGTGCTGGGCACTTTGTGAGCCTGGTGATCTGGCAGTGCACAGGAATCCCCATGGCAGTGTGTAGGGCACCACACAGTCATCCACACAGGTGGTACCAAGAGCGTCACTGGGACCTGGGTCCCACCACTGGCAGTGCTGCCTACTGGCACTAAGGGTAGTGGCATGCTGCTAGGCATGGCAAGCAGGCTGACTGCATTGCTGGTGACATTGCATGCTGCTGAGCTTGTGTGCCCTCTGTCATACCAGGGCACCTGCGGGGCATGCAACATGCCCTGCCTGCCATGCTGTGAGAGGAGGCAGGTATGCCCTCTGGCATGCCAGCCAGGGTACCAGCACTGACAGACTACATCAGTGCCAGGGATGGGGGCTGGTATACTACTACACATATTCATAGTTTCATAGTTTAATATGTGTTCAGTAGGTATTTCTATCTTTTGAGAACACGTCACCTTTTTATGGGTGGAAGCTAAATTTTAGGTCAACTTTGTAATTATCTATATTATTTTTAAATGATGTTATAGTTTCACTATTAACCACATTGGATGGTAAGTTGTTCCAGATATTGACAATCCTTTGTGTGAACCAATTATTTTTTACAGTATTATTGGAGGTTCCTTTAAGTTTTAATGTATGAGATCTAGTTGTTTTGTTATTTTTATTCCTTTCTAGGCCTATAGTTTCAAAAATTATGTCATTCTGGAATGCTTTATAAGTTAGACATAAATCACCACGGAGACGCCTGTAGTCCATTGAATAAAGATGTGTTGCTTTTAATCTACTTTCATAGTCAAAATTATACAATCCATTTATTTTCTTAGTTGTTTTTCTTTGAATGTTTTCTATAAGTTATTTGTTTTTGATTAAGAATGGTGATACTACTGAGCTACAGTATTCTAGGTGGGGTCTAACTAGACTGGTATATAATGGCAATAAAACTTTAGCATCTCTGCTTTTAATATTTCTGAGTATACAGTTTAAGATTTTATTGCCTTTTTTAACAGCTGAAATTGTATGAGTATTGAAACTAAAGTTGTTGGAAATAATAACGGCTAAATATTTTTCTTGTGTAGTTTGTTCTAAGTAAGTCTCATTAATCTTGTATGGATAACAAGGGTTGTGCTTTCCCAGATATATTACCTTACATTTGGTCTCATTAAATAAAAGGTTTTTATTTAAGGACCAATCAACTAAATGATTTAGATTTTTTTGCATTTCGTTCATGTCATTTTGATCTTTTATAATACATCCCATTTTACAATTGTCAGCAAATTTTACTAACCAACAGGGATTGTTAAGAGGGCACATTGTAGATATTAGGATGTTAAATAGGGTTGGGCCAGTACAGAACCCTGGGGTACACCACTTGTTACCAGGCCTGGGTTAGATAAATAACCCTTAACAGATACTTGTTGAGATCTGTTAAGCAACCAAGCATGAATCCATCCTATTATTTTAGAGTCTAGATTCAATTTAACTATTTCCGTTATTAATATCTGGTGTGAGACCGAGTCAAATGCTTTGGAAAAGTCCAGAAAAATTATGTCTACCAAAAATCCATTGTCCAGAGCATGACTAACTGGTTCTAAAAAATACAGTAAATTAGTTTGACATGATCTATTGTTAAGAAATCCATGCTGATAAATGTCCAATATACTATTGTCATTTAAATGTTTAGTGATTCTACTCTTGAGTACCCTTTCTAGTAGTTTGCACATAACATCTGTTAGACTAATTGGTCTATAGTTTTGTTCTAGATGTCTATTACCATTTTTAAAAATAGGAATAACTATGGCTTTATTCCAATTAGTAGCCGTTTTTTCTGTAGAGACTGATAAGTTAAATATTAAAGTTAGTGGTCCAACTAGTTGTTCTTTTAAATTAATAATGAACAATGGAGGGATACCATCAGGTCCTGGGGAACCATTAATTTTTAGTATGTTAATAGCTTCCATAACTTCACTTTCTGTTATATAGGAAAAGGATGTAGTTTTAGTTTGTTCAATTGTTGAATCTATCTTGCTTTTTTGAAAAATATTTATAAAATAGTCATTCATTTTGTTACCAATTTCAATTTCATTAGTAATTAGCTGCTGAGATGACTGTAATGGTCCTATTGTCTGACTGTTTTTTTAAAGAACCTATATAGTTATAAAAGGATTTTTTGTTATCTTTAACATTGGTAGCTAATCTTAGTTCTAAGTGTTTCTTTTCTTTTATGATCATATTTTTACTTTTATTTGATGTTAGCTTATACCTATTCCAACTTTCACTTGTTTTATTTTTTTTATATTTCTTGTATAATTGATGTTTTTTGCTAATATTTTCTTTATTTTGTGATTCCACCATAAGGGAGCTCATTTATTTTTAACGTATTTCTTTCTACTAGGGATCCAAAGCTTAATGCTTGTGTTAATTTTTAACATGAATTTGTTATAAACTAAATTAATATCTTTGTCAATAAGATCATTGGCTCAGTTCCATTCCTTTAAGTATTGTTTAATTTTCTTATAGTTTGCATTTATGAAGTCTTTTACAACTGTGCAGCCAGAGGTTGCAGTCAAATAAGTTAAGTTCATTGTTGTATGAACCATATTATGGTTACTGTTTACTGGTGGTTGATTGATAGTAACCTTTTCTTCTGCATTTTCTATGTTGGAAAATATCAAGTCTAATGTATTATTTCCTCTGGTAGGAGATTTTACTAATTGCTTCATATTATTTATACTCATTAGGTCAAGGAATGAGTTCTCCAAAATGGTATTGGCTTTTAAATTTAGCCAATCAATATTAGGAAAGTTTAAGTCTCCCATAAACAAGCAATTTTGGTTGAGTATATTATTTTCTATATTGTTTATGAAATTTTTATTCTCTTCTAAATTAAGATTTGGGGCTCTATAACCTAAGCCTACCATAATAGTATGTTCTGGTGTGAGATTAGTTTTAGTCCATATATTTCACCTGATGTGACCTCCTTTGGTTTAGTTACACTATAGCTTTTAAATTTATTGTGTATGTATAGTGCAACGCCTCCACCTCTGGAGTTGGTATGATTTTTCTCATATTTTGTATATCCCTTTATTTCAGTGCCCCAGTCCTCATTTTTGAACCAGGTTTCCGTTACTGCGCAAATGTCTATTTTGTTTGAATGGACATATTTGGCTAACTCCTCAATTTTATTTAACAAACTTCTTGCTTTTAAGAGCAATATGTTGAATTTTGTGTTATCAATTATTAAATTATTGCTGCCATTTGGAGTGGTAGTATTTTCAGTATGATTTTGTTTTTGCTGATGTAATCTGGTAATGTTTAGAGTATCCAAGTTTTTTGGATACTCCCCCTCATGATTTATTTTAAAACTTTGTCAATATGGACTAACATACTGTATGTTTACCCAGCAGGTTATTTCCTCTTCTACTAAGGTGTAGACCATCATATGCAAATAATTCATCCCTGTAAACAAAGTCTTCCCAATGAGTGATACAACCAAGTTCCTGTTTCAAACACCATTTTCTTAACCAGTTGTTAATCACTTTTATTTTGTTTTGAATATATTCTGAAGCCTTAGGTATTGGGAGGATTTCTGAAAAATTGATACTGCACTTGAGTTCAGTTAGTTTATTTGTCATTGACACATAATCTTGTTTGATTTAATATATTGGATCTCTGAATATGTTATTTGCTCCTACATGGATTATAACATTTGAGTTATGTGATTTGGGTAAAATGTCCTCTAACATTTGAGCAATATCTCCTATTTTTGCACCTTTAAAGGTAGACACTGTTCTGTACTCGCTGTTAGGATTACAGGTTTGTCTGTCAAGAAACTTGACCAAACAGTCACCCAGTACAAACAGATGATTGGGTGATAAGCTGTTAACTTCATCTGCTTGAGATTGATTTATAGTGGGTTCAGAATTTGTTTTTTTGTTCTGGATTATGAAGTTTCATAGGACTAATAGGAGGATTTTCTGTAGTCCCAATGTCTTGGCAATTCTCAATATCTTTTACTGAATTAAAAATAGAATATTGGTTTGACAATGAGAGTTCAAAGACTTTTGCCCTTCTGCCCTTTTTAGCAGCTCTTGTGTTATTAACAGTTACCCAATCGTTATCTAGAATAGCGTTTTCACATTCCCGTGATCTTTTTCTGCTAGTTACTGGGAGATCAATTAATAAATTAGTATTTGTATTTAGTAAAAATGAGTCTGATTTTCTGTTGGTTTCATGTGTCTGAAAGTTTATTAAGTCAGCGTTTGTTGTAGCTTCTGTCAAACTTTTATTATTATCTGGTATATCTTTCGAAGGTTCAATTGCTTGTTCATTAGATATTTGGAATCTATTCACCATACTTTTTTGACTTGTTTATAGTTTTTGAAGCCTCTCCCCAAATGCTAGAATTTCTAGTTGAAGTTCTTCATTGATTATACATTTTATACATTTATTACTTGATTGTGGATCAAGGAACTCTGTGGTAAATGAGTACATAGTACATACAGGACATTTAATGCTGATTTCCCCACTTTCTGATCTAATGTAGTCTGTCATATTAAGTTGTTTATAGTAGTTCAAAACAGGATAGACTTACAATTGCTCTGTTTTGTTTTGTCACGAACCCATGCTCCCATGCCGAACACCCCAAATACGCGCCAACGTGCATGTCTTTGCATGCATCTTTGCGCGCGTTAGCGCGTTGCCCTGCTCTAACTCACCCTGCTCATATTAGTATAGTTTTGTGGAGTATGTTGACCCGGAAGCTATTCGTGAGGGTCACGAATCTTTTGAGCGTTAAAGCTCACAATTTTAAGTACAAAAGGACTGATGTAATGCCCTTTGGCCCCCAAAATGTCTATTTAGCAGTGAAAGTAAATAAAAACTTCTAAAAAATGAGTCTGTAGTTCTCAATGATATGTGAGAACCACATGCTCCTCTTCCTGCTTCCTGTGCAGGGCTGAAGAGATCGTTTGGTTAAAACAATATTAAACAAGCAGTAGGTTTATCAACACAGTAACAGTTCACTGAATAGAGTCACAAAAATGTTTTATCATGTGGAGGTTGCAGCAGAGCGGCTAGTATTGGCTCCACACTGTGGGCAACCCATCTGCTGGTGCTGCTACTGCTGCAAAACTGTCCCACAGCTTTCATCCAGGGGAGTCTTTGCAGGAAGTGGGGGAGTGTGGTGCCAGGACCCTACCCATTTGAGAATTGGGTACAAGGTCCCTGGTGCATCACTGATCGGCGCTAGCTACCATTTGCCACAGCTTCCATGGATCTAGCGGGATTATGAAAATTGAGGCCATTATCTCAGTTGTTGTTTGTTCTGCTTATTTTGACACAGATTAAACCAAAAACAATAAACTGGATAAATTCCAGGACATGTAATGCTTTATTTTTAACACATAAAAAATTGATTTTGCAAGACAAGCCACCCTCAAATTTAAGCTGTATGCTGAGCAATGATTTTTTTAAAAAAACATTCATATAGGAATCCTTCATGAAGGTTTTGAAAATCAACCCACAGTGTGATGTTTTTTTAAAAATGTACATGCTGTATTATGGTTTTCAAAACTAATGTGCTGTGTGAAGGCTTCTAGTTTGTGTTTGAGTTCCACATGCACAAAAACTATAATATCAGATAACTTAAGTCCATTTAGGAGCCAAAAATGTCAACTCAATGTACTATTTAAATTGGAATTTTATCAAATCTGTTACTACAGAAAAAGATCTGAGCATTACTATCAACAGCTCATTTACAGTAAGTGACCACTGTAGAAGAGTTGTGCAGATTGAAAATCATATCCTAACTTCGATGTAAAGAGCATTCATAACTAAGAATAAACTTTCCATCGTCCTGTTAAGAGTGACACATTAGTGTTTTTGAATGAGGGGTAGGATGAGGCACAATGACCCTATATTATGAAGACTAGCCCAGAGCTTAAAAGACATAGCACCATGTTAACTGGACTAAGCACATCTGGATGGGGGGCAAATCCTAAAGGCCACCTACACCACATACAGTAATGTGGATAGTGCTGATGCACAGAATACATGACTGGATTCATGAAAATTAGCTCTCACTCAACTGAACCTTGCTGGTATTATGGAACTGTACTAATGCCCTTCCCTTGCAGGCTAGTGAACAGCCCTCCATCACTCCACCCTTGCAGGCATCTCATCTGCCCCCATGGCCTTATATATGTATATGATTGCTAGCCCTTTCCGGACTCCTTCACTGGTAAATACTTGTAGACTCATATGAGAAAGTCCCCTTATACTCTCTGGCAGAGGCTTGCTGTCTTCCCTTGTGAAGACAGAGCAGAAATTAGGATAGCTGTTTTATGGAAGTAGAATAGAAATAGTACTGCATATTTGTTTAGGATAGTATAATCAACACCCACACACACCTTGTCTTAGCTTGACAGTACTTGTAAAATAATTTATGAACTCAACAACTGCTGACTATCAAACATCACTGTGTACCTATACACTCACCTGTTGTAGTATGGTTTCTTCTTCAAGTACTCTTTTTCAAAGTGTTTAATTATTGTTGTAAGATCCCTCTCATAATAGCATGTATTTCCAAAGAGCCACTGACCCTGGATAAAAGAATGTTCACTGTACTGTATTACCTCTACAGTTGCAGCAATTGACGTGGTCAAATATTATATTTCCAGATATGTTTTAGATAGCAATTATATGTTTTTGGTACAGTATTAGTCACTGTTCAGCAATATAAATCACAGTTTGTAGTGAGAAAGAAATAATGTGACATACTAGGAATCTTTCTCATTATTAGTTGTGGTTTAATTGCTAAGCATTTCTTTTTTATTACAAGTTGTAATTTATGTGTTAAGCAGTGGCTAATACTGCACCAAAGACATCTATATTTGTTATTGTACCTAGTTGTAGGATATGCAATACCAGAGAAAGGAAAAGTATCCTGCATCCCCCAAGTCCAACCATGTGAGCCTACAGCTAAGTGGTTAGAGCACTGAGATGATACTCCGGGGACCAGGGTTCAATTGCCAAGTAATGTTGTTTCTTTCTCATTACAATTTCGGATTTTTTTTAAATATTTCTAAAGATGTTTTCTCTGGTGTCTCTATAGTAGTACTGCAGACAGAAAGGAACTTTCCCTAGAGTTACTGTATAACAGAACTATTAGGACATATCTGACTGTTTCAATTCTTGCAGATTGTATATTACGTACAGTATTTCCATCCATAAATACTTCTAATAGGAAAAAAAGATGGTTGCTTTATGCCATCCTCCTCTATTACCCTATCTCCCCCCTCTGATAGGCTAGCAACTTCCCTTCCCTTCATTCTTTGTACCCCTGCTATACAGTAGCTGAAGAATTTCTCCCCACCCTCGACACCCTCCACAATACACAGCTCTGTGTCTGCTTTTGCTTCCCTGACCACCCTCTTGTTTTCCCCTGTTCTCATTCTGTACTCACCCCTTCTTGCTTGTTTGTAAAAGTTTATTCTTGAATTTCCAAGAAATGGATAACCCAATTGTGCAAACTCATTTACAATTAGATCTTCCTCCCCCTGCTTTTCCTTTTACCTTGTGAAGGCTTTTTGGCTCTCACCACTTCCCTAAACTTTTCAGAGTACCATATTTGCCTTTTCTACCTATTTCTTTTATGTACCATTCTCATGCATGACTTTGTTGCCCTAAGAATTGCCCTTTTAATTGCCCCACATCTTTTCTCTACACCCCTGATGCTGTTCTCCCTGACTAACTTGTCCTGGACCAGCTCCTTCATCTGGTTGAAGTCTGCTCTTCTGAAATGTAAGACTTCAGCTTTTGATGTGCACCATGGTGGTGAAGAAAAATAGGGTAGCATTCAGAGGTATAAGGAAACAAAAAGAGAGGAATAAAGAATGGATTACCAGGTAAAACAAAGGGAAGCAAATAAGGCAGAGGTGGGCAAAGACCAAGGCACAAAGGCAAAGGAAGTAGCAAATGGGGATAACACTTTCTCCAAGTACCTAACTGAGAAGTGGAAAGCAAGGGCCGGGATAGTGAGGATAAGCAAGGTGGCAGAGGGAGATGATACAGAAATGGACCAAAACAAAAGAAGACATCCTAAACAGGTTCTTATTCTCAGTCTTCACAGTGGATGGAATGGGGGAATGGACCACCAAGAAACAACAGGAAAAAAGGTGGAGGGGTGGTAAAGTCAATTTTCAGAGGAAAGAGTCCTGAAAGGACTTGCAACTCTGAAAGTGGACAAGACTATGAAACCAGATGGAATACACCCCAAGGATGCAAATGAATTCAGGGAGGTGCTGGCTGCCTTGCAGATGGCCTTATTCAACAGGTCACTGGTATCAGGCATGGTTCCAGAGAATTGGATGAGAGCAGACGTGGTTCCTTTACAAAGGAGCAGAAGCAGAAAAGAAGCTAGCAACTATTGGCTAGTGAGGTTCACCTCAGTAGTGAGTAGTGAGAAAATTAATGGAAACACTTTTAATGAAAAGGTTGTTAGAGTATCTTGAATCCAGTGGGCTCAAGACCTAAGGCAACATGGGTTCACCAAATGGGGGGATCATGACAGATGAACCTGATTGATTTCTTTGACTAGGTGACTAGGGGACTAGATTGGTGGTGCAGTGGACATGGCCTGCCTGAACTTCAGCAAGACCTTCTGCAGTGCACCATGCAGGAGACTGATTGAGAAATTGAGCAGCCTAGGGGTGGGATCAAAGTGATGAATTTCATCAGAAACTGGTTAATGGATAAGTGACAGATGATGGTTGTTAATGGCACTCACTTTAATGAGGGAAGATTGACCAGCAGGGTGCCACATGGCTCAGTACTGGGACCAGTCCTCTTCAATGTCTTCATAAGTGACTTCGCAGATCAACTGGAAGTGAAATTATGCCTTTTTGCAGATGATAACAAGCTCTCTACCATGGTCACTCAATATAATGAACAAGCCCAGAGCCATGTCCTGCGTTCGTTATAGCAGCTTGTTCGTTATTTTGAGGGAGTGTATTTTCATGATGCCGATTTTTACTGTAGCGTATGCCCCAACACAGAAACACAGAAACACATGCCATTGACTTACTATATGCATAACTTTATTTTTTCAGGCTCAAAACTCAGAAAACTCTAAAAAGAAGTGTACTTTGTAAAACATGACAATCGGAAACAGCAAAATTGGAATTTTCTCTCCACAGACAAGCGTTTACTCACTTGGTACCTCACTCAGTTCCTGCTGAATGGAAAAATGAAGAGAAAACACCACCACCACCTCCTCTAAGCCCAAATGTCCAGCTCTCCCTATCCATCCCTGTAGCCAGATCATCTCATGGTGAGACAGCCACAGAATATAGCACATTCAGTTTCACAGCAGATTAATGAACACATGCTGAGTTAACTTACTGAACTGAATAAATTACTGACTGTCAGGTCTAATGTAGTGTGTCTTATTAGTGCTAATTACAGTGCTGCTTTCAGTGAGTTAACACCATTTAGCTGTACAGTACTGTACCATGTACAGTAATTGCATGCAGCCTGCCATGATGCACTTATCAGATACAGTACAGCTTGCATCTGCAGATGAATTGATAGATCAGCTGTGATTATTTCTTATGCTTTTGATGGCACAGGCTTGGGATCCATAATCCATGTTTGTTATATGTGGCGATTCATTATAGAGAGGTTCGCTATAGCAAGGGAGCAGTGTAATAGGGTGGACAATCAGGAGGAAAAGAAAAGTTTGTGTAGGAATCTTGGGAAATCTGAGAAGTGCTCAAGAACATGGCAATTGGGGGGTTAAAGCCAAAAAGTGCAAAATCAAGCAACTATAGCTTAGGAAGCCAGAAAATGAAAATAGGATGTAGGGGAGGTACTGACACTCACAATGCAGGAAATGAACTTTAGGGTTATGATACCAGTGAACTCAAATTAGCAAGGCAGTGTGATAAAGCAGTGTGTAAGGCAAGTGTGATTCTAGCATGCACTAGGAGAGGTATCTCCAGCAAGAGAAGGGAGGTGGTGTTACCATTGTATCACTCACTGGTGAGACCCCACTTAAAGTGCTGTGTACAGTTCTGGAGGCAGCAAGTCAAACAGGACATATACATGGCATAGGCAGTCCAGAGGAGGGCAACTAAAATGGTGCAGGGATTGCATAACATGCCCTATGAGGAAAGACTGAGGGATTGCAACATGTATACTCTGGAGAAGAGGAGAGTGACAGGGGACATAACAGAGACCTATGAGTACTGTATGGCGGTGAACAGAGTGCAGGTGGGGAGCCTCTTTCCAATAAGGAAGAGTACCAAAACCAGATGGTATGCAGTGAAGCAGGAGGCAGAATCTAAAGGGATATGTGTTGGAGACAAAAGCCATAGGGACTTCAAGCATGCATGGGATAGACATTGGAGAATATTAGTAAGTAGGCATGGAGAAGGGAGGCTCACAGGAAAGCAGGCACTTACTTCTTTCTCTCTTCTGTTTGTGTCACTGGAAACCAGCCAGTCTTTGGAGACAGACTATGCAAGGGCCATCTGGGTACAAAGGGTTGGCCAAGTGCTCCTTTTCTGTTGGCAAATCCTGTGTTTTCGTGTTTCTGTTATTGATCCTGAGGGCCAGTTTGAATCACATAGCGTTATGGTCACTGGGCTCTAGTGTCTCCCATACTCACACTCTTCCTACCACTTTTTGAGTTGGTGAGCACCATGTCAAGAATGGCAGCCTACTTAGTTGCTTCCTTAACCAGCTGCACCAGAAGGCAGTCCTGCAATGTATCCAGCAGGGCCTGACTTCTGGTGGTCCTAGCTGCTGGAATCAATATATGGCAGGTTTAGATCTCACACCCACCACCTCACCGTTTGCCACCTCCTTTCTATTTCTACCCCTAGCTCCCTATCTCTCTCTCTTTCTCTCTTTCCATTTTACTGCTGGCTTGTAGATCACCCATATCTACAATTTCTTTCCTGAGGCCGCCCAGAGCTGAACCCATAGTGATTCTGTTTCCGAATTATCTCCATTGATGTATCCATCCTCCACTGTCTCAGTGTCTTCCCTGATACATAGGGCTATGCTCTCTCCTTTACCTTTACCTTTACCTCTGTCTGGTCTAAATATGGTGTAGCCTGGTACTATCAGATCCCAGTCATTATTGTATGTAGCCCAAGTTTCTCTGATGGCTATGATTTCCATCTCAGTGGCTGCCACCATTGTATGGAGCACACTGATTTAATTTCCCAGAAGTTTGCCATTAAGGCAGACCCCTTTCCATCTTACTCCTGATCTCTTGATTTTTCTAGTCATTCTCCCTTATTCTTGCAGAGCCTCCTTAATTTCTAGTTTGTCTTTTTCATTGTAGGCTTTGTGAGCCCTCTTTTCTTTGCCTCTTCCCCTAATCTAATTTGAACTTCAACCTCCCTATTACCCACCATGATGCTACTAGTCCCCATTTCAAAGGGAGCACTTGCTAGGTTCCCCACCCTTTCTCCCTTCTCAGTGGTTCCCCTAGCCTCCATTCCCCCTGTAGTTAGTTTAACTGTAAAATGTAGTTGTCAAACGTCTGCCCCAGTGCACTGGTCCACCCTTTCATAAGGTGAAAGCCATCGCCCTTGAAGAGCATCCTGTCCCAGAAGCGGCCCCAGACCCTCACAATGAAATAGCTGTCCTTCTGACACCATCCCTTCAACCACCCATTAAACACCTTCATCGCCTCTTTTCTTACTGTACTGTTATCTCTCTTGTCCTCTTACTTGTTATGTATATATGTATATAGGTTATGACGACATGGACTATGTGCTCAATTGTACAAATGTAAAATGTTGCTTGTCTGACTATGTAACCTTCCTTGTACTGCATCATATACATTGTTTGACAACTTTACTTGGCCTGTTAAAGGGCTTCTTGTTACCATCCTTTTATACTATTGTTGTTGTTGTTGATATTGTTCCTTGCTGTATATAATGTGAACCAACCCAGGTTCACCTTGTAAATGAGTTACCTCAATGGTGTTCCACCTAGTAAAATAAAGATTGATTGACTGATTGTTCTCAGCCCTCCTACCCCACACAGGGAGGACCTCAGAAAAAGCTAGGGAAGTTGAGTGCACCTTCAATCTGTCTCCCAGCCTCTAAAAGATTTCTGCTTCACTTACTCCACTGGCTGCTTCACCAGATCATTGGTACTCAAGTGTACCAGCACACCTAGCTCCAACTCCATTTTTCCACCATCCACCTCATCCTGTGTCCCAGATAGCTGAAGCACCAGAAAGGCAAATGACCATCCCCTTCCCCCACACTCCTCTCTATCTCCCAGTTTTATGTGATAACAGTGACTCCTAATCAGTGCCGGTCATATACAGCGAACCAAAAACCATCCAACACAAGCAGAGCGACAGATCCCAGGATGACCATCACAAATGGCGGTGGTTCCTTCCTGCACTGAAGAAACATCAGCAAATCTATTTTTATGCAGGGGGCTATGCCCACTACACCCATCTCTGTGGAGGGCAAGCCCACAGCAGCCTCACAAATAAATATAATCAACACCACAGGGGGCGCATACTAAGAACACAACAAAGGACATGAAAAAACAACAACATTTTTTTCATCTGGCAATAGATCTGATCCTGGGTCACTCACTCCAGGGTTGGTAGAATACTCTGCTATGCTATATGTCCAGCTTGGCGGAAATCAGCAAACCATCATCTCATATCCTGCAGTAGTGAGTGTAGCTCCCTGCTACACTCGCTGTGCAGGATATAGTGACATTTTTCACCAGTCACTGTCCTTATGAGCATTATTATTGTGTCGCTCATCTTAAGTCACTCATATTGGGTGCTATCCTACCTCCCCTAATCATTGAGTCCCAATGACTAAACCTCTCCTTATTGACTTCCTTCCATAACACCTGGGTACCAAGAAGTTGTTCTTCCCACTCCCTGACTTGACTCAGCTATACTTCTGTCCCCAACAGGGATGCAAAACTATTTGCTATTGGGATGATGTGGAACTGGTTGACCCCTTGTGCCTACCCCTACAACCCTGCCCTTTCCCCTTTCCCACCACTCTCCATCATCCTGGACTAGTTGGCTTCTGATGGTGTGGGGAGTGTGCCCCATCTGCACCTGTGCCACAGGTGAGATATCTCATCTCTTGCTGCTACCTTCTGGGCATGGAGTTATGCAATGTCCTGCAGATGGTATAATGCCCCCTCCTCCAGAGTGTAACCCTGAAGAAAAATGCCACACAGTCCCAACAACTGGATACCTCCCTACTGTACCTCATTGCCATACTGATTCTATGATAATCCCAGCACCAGCACTGATAATGACCTGTTTTCCTCTAGCTGCCTAGTACCCTTACATCAAGAAGAACTAATTTACAGAAATGTGATGAATACGTGAAATAGGCACCAGGAACAGATTGTAACAGCAGACACAGCAACAACCTTTAAATTTAATAGGTTCTTCAAAGAAAATGGGCTGACAGAGTATTCCCACGCAACTGAGTGGGGTAAAGAACTTGATTAACCAATGGTCTTCTTTCTTGCCTAAAATCATATGCTCACAGATTCTTGAGTTAGCCATTCATCAAATAGTCTGCAAGTGCAGCTCACTGAGCAAAGAAGAGCTCTGATCCAACATCCAGGTGAATGTCAAAAGATATACTGCCAAGATATACTGCCATGTTTAGCTCTAGCTACATGTGACAGATCAAACTTTTCAGGCAAGCCCTACTACAGCACAATGTAAGAATTAAACATGTAGTCTCAAATCCCTGTATTAGCTGCTTGCTAGATGAGCAGCCTGGAGATACTTTTTAAATGGTAGAAGCTGCTTCTGCTGACAGCAGACATCTGCACTTTTAGAGGCAGACTACATTTAACTGCAATGCATAGGTTGCACATTGCCTTCCCAGTCTTTAACTGTATCCCATTCAAGATGGGTACCTTCAGGCTGTCATTAACTGCAGGGATCTTACAATTTAAAGCCAACAAAATTCAGTTTGTTTTGTGGGGTTGAGCTAGCTGGTAGTCATCTCCACTGTGTAACCTCAAACAAGAACATGTCTAGCATACACACAGATAAATACTGGCTTTGGGTAAATGAAAAATAAAAACTATATATGATCTTTATAACAGTGAGACCCTCCTGTGTATCTTCAGATTATCTTTCCTAAGATCTGTAGATATGCAGCACGCGGCATAGAAACATAGACTTTGACGGCAGATAAGGACCACTTGGCCCATCTAATCTGCCCATTTCCCTACCTACAGGATAGGCCGCAGATCCTAGTTAACCAACAGCCTATTTCTTCCTACCCACCACAAGAATTGCCTTATGTCTGTCCCATGCATTCTTGAATTCTTCCACAGTTTTAGACCCCACAACCTCCTCATGAAGACTGTTCCATGCATCCATTACCCTCTCTGTGAAATAATACTTCCTCACATTGCCCCTGAACCGCCCCCCCATCTTTAAATTGTGTCCCCTTGTTCTTGTACGTCTCTTTTTCTGAAAGATGCTACCCTCTTGGACTTTGTTGATTCCACTGAGGTACTTAAAAGTTTCTATCATGTCCCCCTCTCTTCTTTCTCAAGGGTATACGATAAGCTCCTTTAGTCTCTCCTCATACAGCTTCTCTTGCAGACCCTGCACCATTTTAGTTGCCCTCCTCTGGACTGCTTCTATCCTGTCTATGTCCTTGTGGAGATGGGGTCTCCAGAACTGGGCACTGTACTCCAGATGGGGTCTCACCAACTGTCTGTACAGAGGGATAACAGCTTCCTGTTTTCTGCTGCTGATGCCTTTCCCTATGCATCCCAGTATACCCCCAGCCCTCCCTATTGCCTTCTCACATTGCTTGCTAACCTTAAGGTCATCTGATATGATTACCCTCAGGTCCCTTTCCTTTGTTGTTGTTGTTACTACCTCCCCCCATTCTGTATTCTTCCCCTGGGTTCTTGTTTCCCAGGTGCATTATTTTCCACTTTTTTGCATTGAATCCTAGCTGCCATACTTCTGACCATTCCCCCTACCTTGCCAAGTCCCTTCTCATCCGTTCCACACCTCCTTGTGTATCAACCCTGTTGCACATCTTTGTGTCATCTGCAAAGAGGCATACTTTTCCTTCCAGTCCCTCTGCAATGTCACTTATGAAGACATTAAAAAGGACTGGACCCAATACTGAACCCTGCGGTACCCCACTAGTAACCCCTCTTTCTTCAGTGTGGACTCCATTTACAATTACCTTCTGTGTCCTGTTGTCCAGCCAATGTTTTACCCAGACTACCACCCTGGGACCCACTCCCAGGCTGGTTACTTTGACTATTAATCTTTTGTGTGGGACTGTGTCAAATGCCTTGCTAAAGTCAAGGTAGGCCATGTCCACAGCCCCTCACTGGTCTACTACTTTGGTCATCCAGTCAAAGAAATCTATTAGATTTGTCTGACATGACCTTCCCGCTGTGAACCCATGCTGCCTTGGGTCCTATGCCCCACTGGCCTCTAGGTACTCCACTATTCTTTCCTTCAGAAGTGATTCCATCACTTTCCCTACCACAGAGTCTTGGTCCCACTTTTGAGAAGCGGAATCACATCCACCTCCTCCAGTCCTCGGGTACCACACCATCCTCCCATGTCTTATTAAAAAGAGTATCCAGTGGTTTCACTAGTTCCCCCCTTAATTCTTTTAGAATTCTGGGGTGAATTCCATCAGGCCCCATTGCTCTATCCACCTTCAGTTTTAGGAGTTCTTGCAGAACCCTTTCTTCTGTGAAAGGACTGGGATCGACTCTCCCCCTCCCCCACATCAAGAGTGCTTCTGTTAATTGGATTAGGCACTTCCCCCTCCTCTTTTGTGAATACTAAGCAGAAATATTTGTTCAGTATCCCTGCTTTTTCACTGTCCCCCTCTGCCCACCCACCATTTATTCTACTCAGCCTCACTATCCCTCCCTTTGTCTTTCTACGCTCGCTGATGTACCTATAAAAGGTTTTATCCCCCTTCTTAACCGAGTTGGCTATTTTTCCTCAGTTTGGGCCTTTATTATTCTGACTTCCCTCCCTGCTTCCTTCTGCCTTAACTTGTACAGCTGTCTGTCCTGCTTCTTCTGTGTTTCCTTATACTTCCGGAATGCTATATTTTTCTTCCTGACTTTCATGCCACCTCTTTTGAGAACAATAGTAGCTTTTTCTTTCATTTTGATTTGTTTATTTGCTTCACACAAAGGCTTGTTGCCTCTGTGATGGCAGTTTTGATGATTTCCCATTGTTGCTCCACACCTCTTTCTAGCCTGTTTGCTAGTGCTTTTCTGAGGCACTCTCCCATCTTGCCAAAGTCAGCCCTCCTGAAGTCCAGTACCCTCACTTTTGTATGGCTTGACTCTGTAGCTGAGTTTAATGTGAATCACACTGTTTGATGGTCACTTGTTCCCAGATGGCAACCCACTTCTAGATCTGAGATCCTCTCACTGCCCCATTTGAGAGTATGAGGTCTAAGATTGCTCCTTCACAAGTAGGTTCCAAAACTAGCTGTCTGAGGCCTGCCAAGCATTAAGGAAATGATAACTTGAGGCATCCACAACTGAGAAAAATTGGCCAGGAACATCAAATCTCCATCACTAATGACTACTCATTTTATAGAAGCTTGGTTTCCAAGAGGCCAATGCTCTGCTGAAGTGGTCCACTTTGTAGAATACAATTGAGATGTACAGAAGAATCTCCCTTTGATGTTTTGCCATGAGATGATAATCAAGCAAGCTTATCAAGGCCTCCCATCTGCCTGGTATGGCAAAACCTGAAACCAGATTGGAGGTGCCTATGGATACCGTTGTCTAGATCCATTCTATAGTTGCAGCTAAACACATTGTTAGATATTTCCAGATATTTTACACTATGTTTAAACAGAGTCTCTTTAGTGGCCCTACTGTGGTACTACTGGCAGGCAGATAATTTTTCGAAAGGTAGCACAGAAATTTCAGGAAATATCTGATTATGCATTTTGCTGCAACTGTACCTGTAGCAGAGAAAAGACTTGTAGGCGTCACAGTGTCCAACAAGTCTGTAGATGGGGAAAAATATTGCATCCAGTAGTATCCACTTCTTTGTCAAATGTTTCAGTAAATATTTTATTATAAACTGTTTAAAGATAATCTTAGGACATAAGGGATTCTAGATGTATCGTGTATACCACACATCACCTACCCCAACTTCAAAAGCAGGAATGAATAAGAATGCTGAACAACCATATACTAATTTAAAGGGGTTAACTACCTCTATACTACCTAGGGTACCATGTGATTCCCTTGATAAGTAAACTTTTGTCAGGTTTACCTTAAATGTCTGTCTGAACTGTATTTTTTTTATTGAGACCATTTTTTACCTGCATAGCTTGTTTTTATTCTCTCCTTTATAATCCTTTCCCCAGGTAACACCTGAAATTGAACTTCAGTTTAGTGTTTCCATCTCGATCACCAGTTTTCAAATAAACAACGTCTACTGTTTCTGCAGGTTAAGTTATTCCACAGGATTAGAAACCTACAGGAGAAGACTCTAAGAAGTTGGTGAACCTATAGAACAATGTGCTGGTTTTTCATAATTAAATACTCCTTCACCTTATTGAAGTAGCACTTACCACACCTGCTCTTAACTGAACTTTTACAATTAACTTTTTTATTTTAAATGAACCACACACATTCAAGCCCTTTTAGCTCCCTTTAGAATAGAAACTTTCACTAGCATTTGGGAGGCATTTTGGGGATGTCACCTCGAATATAGCAGTGTCTGTGTCTACAGTATTCATTTTTAGTGTTTTTAAAATGAAAACAAGATGGACAGTAGTAATTACAGCTTTAAAGTTGCAGTACATAAAGGTTTTAATGTTGATTTTTCTATTTTTTCACTATGAAACAGAAAGAGTATAAACCCAGTCAGTATTTACCTTTATCACTTTTAGCTGATAGAAAATGATTTTTACACTGTTAAATGATCATCCAGTTTTTATTACATGTCAGTCATGTACAGGTATTCTGATATGCTTTTTCCATTTTAATGAATTAATGTTCTATCTTTGTAGTGCCCTCAAATCTACATTATGAAATGGGTAGAAAAAATCCAGAATCTTGACTGGCTGAGAGGTACTTCAGCTGGGCTGTTATCCCAGCACAACAGCCCAGCTGAAAGTAGCTCCCAGCAAACAAGACCCTACACCCAATCTGAGGGCCTTCCCCACTGAACGTGCATCTAGTGTTTGAGGCTCACAGTAATGGCTCCCGCTCTACCAGTTAAGTTGATGTATACTTGCTGCATCTTAAAACTGCTGCTTGCTTCCAGCCTGGTGGTACTGAGGGTTGAGGCACTGGATGCCACACCTCATGCCACGCCAGTGACCCAGGATTGGGAATGAACTCAGGCCACCAGGGGCTGGCTGGGGGAAGGAAGGATTGAGTGCCTGTGGCAGCTCTTCTTCCTTCGAGGTGGGTGAGGGACATGCACCATGCTGCAGTGACACCCAAAGGAGGCTGAGTGTCTGGCAGGGTGCAGGCATTTACAATGTGGGGAGCTGGCGGACGTCTGCACTTCAGTGCACTGATGTCAGTGCACATCAGGCTCCTCAGTGGGCATACAAAAAATTCCTGACCCTAACTCATGATGCCACCTCTGCGCCTGGCCTGTATGGCTCTCTGTCACTCCACCACCCCACTGACTTAATTACGGTGCCATGGGCTGCTGCGAGCCCTGAACCCAACCTTGGGGGGAAACCAGGGAGGCAATTCCTGGTAGTTGGCACCTTTCCTCATTGTAGACGGGCAGACAGTGGTGCCACAGACCCACCCCGGGGGGAAGCTAGGGAGTATCGGTGACAGTGGAGGATGGTGGCAATTAGAGGGCAAGGTAGGTATAGGAAGGTGGCTGATAGCCTCAGAGCAAAGGCAAAAAGCATAATGAAAAAAAAAAAAAAACTGCTGCTCACTCACTTTGTCTTTGCTTCAAAGTCCATGGAGTGTCTTTCTCCCTGAACTTGCCACCGATTGCAGCATTTGTTAAAATGTCCAGCAGGACTAAAATAAACAGTCAATCTAGTCATTCCTTAAATGGACATTACGGACAGACACTACAGCAAGACCGGGACCCAGAAGCAGTGGAGTGGGAGATCAGCGACAGTGAGTGGGCAGGTACTACTTTTTCTCTTTTGACTTTTCTGCCTTTATTTCTTATGCTGCAGTCATTTAAAGCACATAAAATATGTTTTTTTTTTATTTACTAATACTGTTGGGACCCATTTCATAAACACAATAAGGCACTTGGGGGGGGCATTATGGTGGGATAATGGCCTATTTCAGGGGGTGGAAGCACTCAGCTTCACCATGAGTTTCAACCCACCCAAGGCAGGCCATTATCCTACCATAACACCCACCCCCTCATTGTGCCTTGTTGCTTAACTATGTTCCTCTCTCCTCAGCAGCTATTGATCTTTCATTTCAGATTTCCTAGACATTCTGAGACATCAGCTACACCATTCCATCTCATTCATCAGAAGGACCCTGAATGGTATAAATAATAAAATGGAATTTTCAGGCAGTATGAAAACAGATATTTATCTGCTGAGGTGAGAGGGATTCAAGGTAGTTACAACGGCACACACACAAAAATCTCAGATTACTAAAGTAACAAAAACATGTCTAAACATAAACATATCAGAACATAGAAAAGACACTAAAAGAAAAACAGGGGAACATCTAAAGGTATAAAACTGGTTCTTATCACTGCTGAAGAGTGCTTTTTCTTTTAAAGGGAAACAGTGGAAAAGGCACAGCTTTACCCAGGCACTACAAAAATGCCTGATTAGTGCTTTCAGACAGTAAAATTTTTAACAAATAACTCTAACTGATTTTTTAGTGCTTTAAACAGTGGCATTCAACTTTCACTTTCTATTGCTGGGATCCACCATTTCATGAGTAGCAGAGAGCTTCCTGAGCTCACTTTATGCTAATATGTCCCGCCAAACAATAGCTGAGGTGAAACAGGCATATTAGCATACAGTGAGTTCAGGCAGCTCACTGCTGCTCATGAAATGGCTGCTGCCAGCAACAGGAAGTTGAAGTTGTGGGTTGCTGCTCTAAATCATTAAATAAAGTTGTTACTGTCTGACAGCACTAATTGAGAGTTTCTGCAGTGTCTGAGGAAAGCTTTGTCTTTTTCCATTGTTTCCCTTTAATACTAGGATACAGTGTATAACTGTAACCTATTATTGAATACTGTTTGGAACTGTTTCAAGTGTGTTGCATCAGAGAAGTCCTTCACGTACAGGAAATGAAGGACTTGACCATGAACTTTTTCATGGTGGCAAACTAGAACTCCTTGAACAGTAAAACTTGAGCTATACAAAATACATGCCAATTATAGCACTGAGACATAAGTGCTGTACATTGACTAGCCCTGTGGCATCTCTTGCTACATATGGCATGTCTGGCCTACATGATGCATTATATTTACTCCTTCATGGCATGTAACAAATATTTCAGAAAGTGTTTTTTAAAATGATTTATTCTGCAATGATCCTGAGTTATTATATTTCAAAATACTCAGATGAGGGCGGCCAACATACAAAGATTGTGTTTAGCTGATCGAAATTATCATGCATCTGAAACTTGGAGCTTTAGGGGATGTATGGCATTTGAAGTAATACACATCAGAAGAACACTTTTGTAAATGCAACACTGGCTCAAAATTAAATTTGTAAAATGCCATGCTATATTAAAGGACACAGAATTCATTTATACTAAGTTATTAGCCATGTGACACTGGTCAAATAAAAAAATGTGGTCATCTGATTGTCTGGCTTTTGAAAACTGTTTAAGAGGAAATTACTAGCCTCAGAATGTGAAAACTTTAATGTATCCAGCTTCTGTTTATCAGCACACTGACAAGGCAAGGGTAAGAGTTTTATGGCAATATGAACTGATTTGCAACAAGTAATCTCAATATATTTAAACAGCAGTGCAAGGAAATGAGGCAGCACATTTGACCTCACTTTTTTCACTATAAAAGATTCCAGGCATATTCCAGTTTCATTTAGTGGTAACATTTTCTAGCTACTCCAAAATGTGAGTAATTTATCATTTTTTTCATTTAATTTTCTCAAGAAAAAAAAAGATGGCCACAATGTTTGGCTCAGAAACAATACTGTAGAGCTGGCAAGACAAGGGTTGGGATAGATAAATTAAAAAAAAATAAAAAAAAGTGTAGTGCACAGCAAAGTGGGTACCTAGACAAGTAGATCTGAAAGGCATGTTAATATTTGGCCCTATGCACTATGGGGTGGAATGGCTACATGCCGCATAGCTGGGGTGCATAGCCCCACCACACCCTGCATGTCCCTCATGCGGAATGCACAAACAGGTGGCGCACAGCACCTACGTGACTGATACGCCTGGCATGCAGATAGCAACATGCTGGGGGCGGGTGGGGTGTGTGCTGGTACTATGCTCAATGCACCAAGGCATGTAGTGCTGGCCATGGGGGTGCACAGGGGGCACAGGTTACACCAGGGAGAATCCTGCCATAAGCCCCCTACATGTCCCATGAACACATCGGAGTTGCCTGACAATGGGACAAGTAGCCCACCCATACTCTGGGGCCACTGCATATGGCTTCCCAGTGCATCCCACCCACCCCAGCACACATCAGTCCCCCTCTACCATCATACCCTCCACACAGGGACACAGGTCATGGATGCTACTCCGACCCCCCTGATTGGCACCGCTTGCCCACCCCCTGCTAGCGGCAGGGTACAGTGCCTACCCTTGCACCACCAACAGCTGTCCGCCCACCCATCCCTTTGCACCTCTCTGGTGCTATCGGAGGTCCGGCAGCATTGCCCTCCTAACACCACCACAGCCACTGGCCCTCAGACTTCCATGGGGTGCAGTGCAAATGTGCATCCTGCCGTGTATGCGATCCACTGTGGAGCCTGGTCCAGGCATCTGACGCAATGCCTGGCTTGGTCTGTGACTCCACCCCCAGCCGCTCTATGGAGTCCTGCGCTGGGGGAATAGGGCCACAGACAGGTGGCAGCAGGTGGTGAATACCGGCAGCATGCACTTATCTGTGGAAGCAGACCTCCATGGGCAGATTACAAGCCTCAAGCACATATTACCCGCCCCATAGTGGATAGGTCCCAGTGCTATTAATTACAGTTGAAACTAGATTTTTGCAAAAAATATTCATTGCACTGCTGCTTTATGACCACCTATTTAAATTCAGTCTGTTTTTTGTTGTATGTACATTTTTGAGATGCACTGGATAGGATATTTTTTTTTTATTTATAAAGCACCTCTTTCACAGCCACAGTGCTTTACAACAAACAAAAAAGAAACATTTCATTACATTTAAACAAATAAGTAAGAAAATACCAATGGTGTAAACAGTTACATAATAAAATGATCAAACATAAAGTAGGGGTAGGAGTAAAAACATTGATGAAAACAGGATCAAGTTATGGGTCCAGGATAGATCAAGCTAAAAAGTCACTTCAAGATCTCAGTCTTGAAGAGACCTATGCTTTAAATCTGTAGGACTGAAAATGGGAGGGAATTCCACTAGAGTGGGGCTGCACCAAAAATACCATTTCTCTTATCAACATCAGTCTAGAATGGGGTATTAGAAGTCCTTTGTCCCTGGATTGTATGGTTCTACCTGGACAGTGGAGGTTAGCACCTTGCAGAGCTAGGTAGGACCTAATCTGTTTAGAGCTGTTAAAGTTAAAACAATAAGGGTTAGTGGGATGCTGAGGTGCAGAGGGAGAGGTAATCACTATCAGAAAAAGGGGAAGTGGTATTGCCTCTGTATAGGTCACTGATAAAACCCCACCTACAGTACTGTGTCATGTTCTGTACACAGCATCCCCAGAAGGACAAAGATAGAGTGGAGGCGGTCCAGAGAAGGGCCACTAAAATAGTACAGGGTCTGCATGAAAAGCCCTATGAGAGACCTCAGAATGTACACCATGGAACTGAAGAGGGAGAGAGGGGATATGATAGAAACCTTTAAATACCTCATGGTGCTAATTAATGTACAGGAGGGAAGTATTTTCTTCAGAAGGAAAGGTGCTTAAGAAAAAGGGGATATACTATGAAGTGGGGGGGTAGAGTCAGAGGAGATGCGAGGAAGTACGTCTTCACAAAAAGAGTGGTGTATTCCAGTACCAGCCTTCCAGCAGAGATGGTGGTGGTGAAAATAGTGGTACAGTTCAAGAATGCATGGGATAAGCACAAGGGAATCCTAGTTAAAAGGTAGGGTAAAGGAGAAAGTGCTGTAGATCGAGCATTGTCTATGGTAATAGTGTAGGCAGGGAGAAATGGGTAGATTGGAATGGCCAAGTGGTCCTTATCTTCCATTTTTATGTTGCTTGCATGCATGTCCAAGAAACATAGTGCCTTCATTGGAGATTTCGGAGGTGTGTCACCTCCTCCTCCTCCAATTCAGTCAGTGGGTTGGCAGGCGTGGCCCTTGTAAGCCAATGCATTTTGGAGCTGTCTATGACATGCTCCAAAATGCAGTGGCATACAGTTGAAAGGAGGAGTTAAGCTTGAGTGAGCACCGATAAGATATCTGCTGCTCATGCGCAGCTCCCCCCCCAACACAGACAGACGTGCGCGCCGCCGTATTGTATAGCCGATGGGGTGCCCAATCCCCGTCGGCTGAGCTGCATCCCCAGTTGCTGAGCTGCGCCCTCCCCTGTTGAGGTGCCACGCTGGGAGTCCTCCCAGCGTGGGCACTCGTAGTCCTTTGGCCGGCGGGGTGCCCAATCCTCGTCAGCTGAATGCCCCCAAGCTTGTGCCACGCTGGGAGCCCACCCCAGCGTGGCAAATGTCTCACGACATCTTTTTTTAAACCTGTAAAATAAAACTGTCCTGCTGCCTCCCAACCCTCCCACAACCCGCACCCACCCACTGCACACCCTGCTCCCCACACCCCCACCCCTATACTTACTCGGACTCTTTCGCGACGATCTGTAGGATCGGGAACACGCCTGCACCCTTCAAAGCCGACCACAAACTGAGGAAATGCTGGTAAGCTGATAATGGGTTACATAGGGTTTCAACTTTATTGCATATCTCGGGCATTTTTGGGAATTTTTTCACCAAATTTTCAGCATGGGGTTTTTGGGACCCCTTCTCATGAATTATGTCACTGTCATGGCGTTATTCAGGCCCGAAGGGTGATTTTGTGCAGTGACTACGAAATCACCCTTCGGGCTCAAATACCACCATGACAGTGACATCATTCATGAGAAGGGGTCCCAAAACCCCATGTTGAAAATTTGGTGCCAATATTCCAAGAAATGACTGTTTTACGAGGGTGCGTTGTGCAGTTCCTATGCAGGCTCGTAAGTTCACGAAATTTCAATATTTTCACTCCAGATTTTCAACATTGCCATTTTACCACACCTTCTTATGAGTAGTACAGCTGTCATTTTTCACATCTCACCCAAAATGTGTTTCCACCCATGTAGCGCAGAATGGCGCAGTCGGTGTGCGAAATCAATGTACAGGACAAATTAAGAAAATCACAGTGACACTGTTCATGAGCAGAGGTCTTAAAATGGCTATGTTGAAAATTGGTAAAAATTCCTAAAAGTGACTGTTTTACGAGCGCAGCGTTCATGCAGTTCCTACACACTGTAGGTCACGAATTTTCAATATTTTCACTCCAGATTTCCAACATTGCCATTTTATCACACCTTCTTATGAGTAGTACAGCTGCCATTTTTCACATGTCACCCAAAATGTGTTTCTGCCCATGTAGCACACAATGGCGCAGTCGGTGTGCAGTTCAATGTCACGGGACAAATTAAGAAAATCACAGTGACACTGTTCATGAGCTCAGGTAGTTAAAATGGCTATGTTGAAAATTTGGTGAAAAAATCCAAAAAATGACTGTTTTACGAGCGTTTGTACAGTTCCTACGCACGCTCGTAAGTTCGCGAATTTTCAATATTTTCACTCCGGATTTTCAACATTGCCATTTTGCCACACCTGATACTGAACGGAAAGACACAGTGGATGTCTTGGGAGGAAGGCATGAAACTGTCACTTCCAAATACCTAAACAGCACATACAAGCAAGCAACATTCGGCATTGACAAATGCTTGTTATGTAACAGTATTGTCAATCCACTTCCTGACTGGCAGCCAGTGCAGTGCACAAAGTGCAAGAGTGATGTGCTCTTCTTTGATCTTGTAGTTTAGTTCTAAAGATGCAATACATAGAAACATAGAATCTGTCAGCAGAAAAAGGCTCATTGGTCCAGCCTATCTGCCTATTCCTATCTATCTAATGCTTAATGAGAGATCCAAAGTGACTTTTCACTAGCCTTTCTCCCATCCCTTCCTGATACGGTCATTACCAAACCTTTGTATCTGTCCCCCCCCACACACACACACACACATTTCAATACCTCCAATGATTTGGCACAGACCACCTCTTTTGGTAACTTATTCCACCCCTCTACTACCCTGTTTATGAAAAGTACTTCCTGACATCCCTTCTAAATCTGCTTATCACTAGCTTCATGCAGTTAACCCTAGGTGTTTGTTTCTGCACTCATTATGAATAATACCCTGCTATGCACTTTAATTTCCTAATGGAGCTATTTGCATGTTTCAGTCATGTCCTGGCTCTCCCTTCTGGCCTTCCATATTAACATGTTTAGATTATCCAACCGTTATTTGTATATCCTCTGCTGCTGTCCCTGGATCATCCAGGCTACCCTCTTCTGTACTGCCTTCACTCTGTTCCTGTCTTTCATCAAATGCAGAGATGAAAACTGCAAACAGTATTCCAGGTGTGAACAAACCAGTGATAAGAGACATCTGAAGCAGCACCTTCCTTCTCCTGCTGCTGATTCCCCTCTCTGTGCACCCAGCAACCTGTTTCCCCATCCACCATCATACTGCACTGTGCTGATGATAGTGATGAGATTGAAAGTCCAGTTTAGTAAGCCACTTCTGATCTATTTGCATTACAGAAAGTCACAGTACTTTGGATATTAAGCCAGATATAAAGACATTTTCCATCTAATCTGTTCAGGAAAAGTACATACCTTGAACCTGAAGGGCACACTGTGTGATACTACTAGCATTATAATTTATCTCAGTGTAATTTCGTGTGTACTTTTTGCTTTACAGCAGTCCAAGTGGTGTCAGTAAGAGGATCACTGGTGCAGGGTAACACAGAAACATAGAATCTGTTGACAGAAAATGACCACTTGGCCCACACAGTCTGCCCAGCTGGTCCCTACCTAGTCAGTTTCCAGAGTCTGTTCCCACAGACCCTAACTGGCCTCTGGTGATGCTCCCTTTTCCCTTCCTATTTACTTATATTCTGTAATGTCTCTTTCATGCATGCTTGAAGCCCTCTACTGTTTTCACATCCACCACTTCTGCTGACAGCCTATTCCAGGCATCATCCACTCTTTCAGTGAAGTAATACTTCCTCACATTCTACTTAAATGTCCTCCCCTCCAGCTTCATCACATGCCCTTTGCTCCTGGTGCTCTTTTTCATTTGAAAGAGACTCACCTCCTGCACCCTTTTCACCCTAATGAAGTACTTAAAGGTATTTGTCATGTCCTCTCTCACTCCCCTTTCTTATAAGGTGTACATGTTAATATTCCTCAGTATCTTCTCATAAGGCTTTTGGTGCAGCCCTGCACAATGTTAGCTGCCCTCCTCAGGACTGCCCCACTCTATGTTCCTTCTGAGATGCGTCCTCAAGAACTGGACACAATACTCCAGGTGGGGTCTCACAAGTGAGCAGTCCATTGGTAACACTACTCCACTCCTCTTGCTGGAGATACCTTTCCCTATGCATCAGAATCCCACTGGCTCTACCCACTGCTTTGTCACACTGCCCTGTTACTTTGTGGTCATCAGATATGACAACTGCAGGGTCTCTTTTCTGTTTAGTGCCTGTCAGTGTCTTTGTATTTACAAGTCACCAAATACATAGACGTTGTACATTATACAGAATAATGCACTGTATAGACAAATATGCACAACAAGGCTGCATTTCCATCAAGGGGTAGAAATGACATCTCAGACCTGCATGTGCCATTACAATCCCAAGACAAAAACTCAGCCATAACTGTGTATAATTTCCCATGCATAGATACACAGATGTTGTCAGCAGATAAAGGCCTACTGCTCCCTCCAGTCTACCCTTGTACCTTTCTACACTGCTCTTATTTTACTGCAGAACCCAAGGCAGCATGGATTCACAGCAGGAAGGTCAACCCAGATGAATCTAATAGATTTCTTTGACTGGGTGACCAAAGTAGTAGACCAGGGAGGGGATGTGGATGTGGCCTACCTAGACTTTAGCAATGCATTTGACACAGTCCCACACAAATGATTAATAAACATGTTAGTCAGCCTGAGAGTGGGTCCCAGGGTGGTAGCCTGGGTAAAAAACTGACTGGACAACAGGACACAGAGGGTAATAGTAAGCAGACTCCACTCCTAGGAAAGGGGAGTTACTAGCAGGGTACAGCAGGGATCAGAACTGGAATTGGTCTTCTTTAATGTTTTTATAGGTGACATTGTGGAGGGGCTGGAAGGAAGAGCATTCCTCTTTACAGATGACACAAAGATCTGCAACAGGGTTAAAACACAAGGGGAGGTGGAAAGGATGAGAAGGGACTTGGCAAGGTTGGAGGAATGGTCAAAAGTATGGCAGCTTAGATTCAATGCAAAGAAATGCAAAGTAATGTACCTGGGAAACAAAAACTCAGGGGAAGATTACACAATGGGGGGAGGTACTAACAACAACAAAATGGAACAGGACCTTGGGGTAGTCATATGAGACGACCTAAAAGGAGGCAAGCAATGTGAAAAGGCAATAAGGAGGGCTGGGGGATACTGGGATGCACAGGGAGAGGCATCACCAGTAGAAAAAAGAAAGTTGTTACTCCTCTGTACAGACAGTTGGTGAGACCCCATTTGGAGTACTCTGTGCAGTTCTGGAGACCTCATCTCTGCAAGGACATAGACAGAATGGAGGCAGTTCAGAGGAGGGCAAATAAAATAGTGCAGGGTCTGCACCAGAAGCCATATAAAGAGATGCAAAATTAGCTTAATATGTATACCCTAGTGGAAAGAAAGGGGGGGGGGACATGATAGAAACATTCAAGTACCTCAAGGGAATCGGCAAAATCCAAGAGGGTAGCATATTTCAGAAAAAGAGATGTGCAAGAACAAGGGGGCACAATTTGAAGATAGAGGGGTCCGGCTCAGGGGCAAATTAAGGAAGTAATTTTTCACAGAGAGGATAGTGGACATATGGAACAGCCTTTCAGAGGAGGTATTGGGGTCAAAAACAGTGGGGGAATTCAAGAATGCACGGGACATACATAAGGCAATTCTAGTAGGGGGTAAAAGGAAGTAGGCTGTTGGTTAACTGGGATCTGCAGTTTATCTGAATGGTAAGGAAATGGGCAGACTGGGTGGGCCAAGTGGTCCTTATCTGCCTTTAAAGTTTATCTTTCAATGTTTATGAATTATATGGGGATTTGAAATAGAAAGATTTACATGAGTGACTCACACACCACACACATTATTCCAACACCAGATTAAGGCAACCTGGGGCCCTAGGTCCAAGAGAAATCTGGGACCCCCCTGTCACAACCATGCCCCTTCACCACTACCACACCCCTTCACCACCAACATGCTCCTTTGCTGTGATCACACCCCTTCATCACTGCATATCAGTTACTGAAACTTTAAAAAAATGTCATCTTACTGACCCTATAAAGTGTCATAAAACCTAAATAACATAATTAAAATGCTTAAAAATGAATGGAACTAATAGTATCAGTATGAAAAAATAACATTAGTCAGAGTTTTGATCATTTAGAGAAAATACCCTCTCCATCATTTCCCCTGCCATACCCCTCCTCCTCATCCTTTTCCTCCCTACTTCTCTCTCCTTCTTACCCTCTCCCCTCCCTAGACCCCTTCCCTCCCTCCCCCGCTCTTTCTCTCCTCCCCCATACCCCTGTCTACAACCCAACAATGGTAACCAGGCTATGGTTATCTGCTCTAATGACTCTACTACCTACCTTTTCCAATGTGTTTTCCACCCTTCACTATAGCCCATGTGTTGTACCTAAGCTTGTTGACTGTTTTATATCTTAATTACCTAAGACTCTGCTCTATTGTAGTTTTCTAATGCTGTAAAAGTTGTACTGCCTGTAACCTGTCTCTCTGTAATTGTCTGACGTGGAACCTCTGTAAATGAGCATCTGCTCAAAGGCTGCAATTCTGAGATTTCAATAAAATAAAATAAAAATAAATAATTTTAGGGGTGTGAGATGTCAGGATTTGCAGATCTCAAAAGGTCCCTCTTCCCCCAACACACATACACCTGCTTGCAGTCTGGTTGTTATATTTTTGTCCTGACAGGTATTATGAACCAGGATGTGGAAGCATCGTTGAGTAGGGTAGTGTCCCATCTCTGAAAAGGGCTAAGTCCTGTGTGGTGTAAGAGTCAAGTTGGTGGTTTATTAGAGGACTTATGAACTGTAGAGATAATATTGCAAAGCAAGTGATTGTTGGAAGAAATCATTCCCAGGATCAAACATTTCAGTTATTGATAAGAAAGTCAGGAGATGGGATCCCTAGAATGTGTTCATTTGTTCATCCTGAAAATAAAGCTATGTCAAGGTCAGAATTTCAAAATGAGTGAGATGAGGAAATAAAAAAAGAGTAAAATTGTTAGCTGTACCACTGAAACACATTGTAGATCTTTCGTTTTTAGGAGTCAGATTAAATATAAAGAAATATACATTGAACTGCATGGTTAATCTTTGATATAAACATAGAAACTGTTGGGAGATTAGGACTGCTAGGCCCATCCAGTCTGCCCATAGGCCTTACACATTGTATGTGGCCACTGACCGTATGTGATCAATGGCTTTTCATTACTCCCTCCCATCTCAAGGTTCCCATAGGCCTGTCCCAGGCATGCTTAATCCCCTCCACTGTGCTTGCCCCCACTACCTCCTGTGGCAGAATATTCCATGTATTGACTACCCTTTCTGTCTAGAAAAACTTCTTCACATTACCTTTTAATCTACCCCCTCCAATTTTATATCCTGCCCCCTTGTTCTCGTACTTTTTCTACATTGGAACAGTCCCCCACCTGCACCTTGTTTATGCCCTTGAGATACTTGAACGTTTCAATCATGTCCTCCCACTCTCTCCTCTCCTCCAGTGAGTACATATTGAGGTCCCTTAATCTTTCCTCATATGTTTTGTGGTGCAAGCTCTGCACAAATCTTTGTCACCCTTTTCTGGATAGTCTCCACCTTGTTTATGTCCTTGTGCAAGTGTGGCCTCCAGAACTACATGCAGTACTCCAGGTGAGGTCTTACCAATGTTTTGTACAATGGCATCACCACCTCCCACCTCCTACTAGTGATACAACTGCTGATGCACCCCAGCATGCAACTGGCCCTCCCCACTGCCTTTGCACACTGCTTTGATACCTTAAGGTCATCAGAGATAATAACCCCTAGGTCCTTTTCCTCTTTGGTGACTGTGGGCTCCTCCCCCAAAGTGTAGCTCTCCCCTAGGGCTCCCTCTACCCAGGTGCATTATTTTGCACTTATTTGCACTGAACTTCAGTTTATCCCATTGTTCCTCAACCCCCCCCCATTACCTCTTCCTTTCCCAGGACTGCATGTATACACCTACCCATTTCAGTGAAATCTGCCTTTCTAAAATCTAATACTTTTGTCCTTGTGTGGCTTAATTGAGCCCATGTCACTGTGCTGAACCACACCATGTGGTGGTCACTGGACCCCAGCTACCCCTCCACCTGTATTCTTTGACTCTGATCCCATTGGTTCATACCAGGTTCAGAATCGACTTGTCCTTGGTTGGTTCATGCACCAGCTGCCAGAGTCCAACCCTCTGCAGGGATTCTAGGATGGCTGTGCTTCTGGCTGAAGTAGCCACCTGGGTGGTCCAATCCATGTCTGGCATATTGAAATCCCCCAGTAGCAGGATTGTACCTTTAGCTGCCATGTTATGTATGTCCTCCACTAGTTCCCTGTCAACTTCCTTCCTCTGTGTTGGAGATCTGTAGATCACTCCTGTGCATATTGCTGTTCCACTTTCTGGCTCCAGGGTGACCCACATTTCCTCAGCCTCCTCCTGTCTTCCCTGAACTTCTCAGCCTTTATGCCATCTCTGATGTACAGGGCCCCCCACCCATTTTACCCTCTCTCTCCCTCCTGAACAGTGTATAGCCTGGTACATTGACTTCCCAGTCATGATTAGTAGAGTACTATGTCTCTGTTATTGTTACTACTGTATGTCAAGGTCTGCATCCACCAACAAGGCCTCCAGGTCTGGAACCTTATTTCCTAGGCGATGGGCATTTGTTAATGTGACCTTCCATGATTTACAGTATGCCTTCCCTTTGCTCTTGTTCTCCCCATCTAGCATCTTCTTCCCACCCTGGTTTCCTTTCCTATGTGCTCTTGCTCCCCCTGTATCAATCGTTATACACTCTACACCTGCCTGCCCCTCCTTGTCTGCTTCAGCTGTACCTGTTGTCAACTTATGTTTCTGCATGTTCCCATGGGGGGGTGTTCCTAAGCCTCCTGACTCTCCTGGCTCCCCCCCCCGGGTGAGTTTAAATGCTCGCTGCTGAAGCATTTAAATGTCTCACTAAGGACCAGGTCCCCTTCTTGGACAGATGCAGGCCATCCTCCTTGTATAAGCTCGCATCTGTCCTGATTGGGCCCCAGTCCCCTATGAAGCCAACAACCTTCCTTCCACACCAAGCCTTCAACAAGGAGTTGAAGGTATGGATGTGGAGTACCCTAGCCTCCCCTGTGCCCTGGATGAGTAGCACCTCCGAGAATGAAATGGAGTGCTGCCTGTTTTAGGTTTCCCCCCAGCTTCCTGAAATCCTCCTAGACTCAGGCTAACTCCACTTTTCTCCTCACCTATTTGTTATCTCTCACATATTGTTTTTCTCTTCATTATGTCCTGTATGGGTGCAGGATGTTCCAGGGTCATGTGGAACCTACCTTATAAATGTAGGTCAAGCCCAGTGGTGGGTGGGTTGTGGGGTGGGAGGATGGGATTACACCACAGACTGTGTCCAAAAACAATCAGCCAATGAGTACTCTGGCAGTGGCTCCTCAATGTTCTTAAGATGGTCAACAAACTTACCAGCATCTGAATGTGATGTGTTATGGGACAGAGTCTTCTGAGTTCAGACTTCAGGTTGGTGGACCACTATACTACCAGGGATGGATTACAACATTATTCAGCTTGATCGGGTATCAGGGAAGGGAGGGTGGCACCTCTGGACTATCAGGGATAGGACAGAATTTATGTCTTTGGTTGTGATTGGGATATGGGGAATTGGGTGGCCACTAGACCACCAGGGATGTGGGGGTTTCATGAACACCCTCACGATTGGAGCTGGGGGGTAGCCACCGAGGGGCTTGGCTGCTGTGTTGCACTATGCAGTACAGCAGCCCCTCTGTGGGTGGCTACCACTTAGGCATGTTTTTCCATGCCTTTCTTTGCAGGGCACATCTCCAAGATGTGCAGGCCTCGTGCAGCACACCTCTGCTGAATATGGAGATATGCTGTGTATGAAAGGGAACACTCCCTCCGGATGCAGTGCATACATTATCTTTGCACTGTGGTGCATCCAGATATGCACAGTACATCAGCCCCTTTTGAATATGGCACAGGGACACATTTTGGGGATGCGCTAGGCCATATTTTTCTTTATAATCAAGGAAAATCTCATAGCATAAACATCGCCATCCCTAGCTCTGGTTACTTATTAGAACACCTTCTATTCTGATTCACTGATTAATTTGTAACCCTCAAATTGAAGTTTTCCATAAACAGTTCAATGTGCACAACACCTAATATGCTGCAAAAATTCCTTCTGCAGGAATACAGTAACAAATAGTCACTTCTTTCTTTAGTCTCTAATAAAATAAGATAAAACCATATCCACGGTCTGCACTGCTATTGTCTATTAGAGATTGTTATGCACAAAATGTACAATACAGAGAACTAAAGTAACAGCCATAAACTAAAACACAAGGACAACAAAATGCTTTAAATTTGTGCACCTGATTGACACGTACACCGTCTCTTACAGTTATCTGACTGCCTGTAAAACATAAAGGGGGCAAGAACCTATCTGTAGACCTTTTAACTCTTGGGGCCAAATTAAAAGAATCTCTTCATGTTACAGTGCTGTATGGAGGAACTCACCTGCTCTTTCTGGTGGCAGTGCACAGTGTCCGGGTCCTGGTTGTCAAGTAAAGATGTGAGAAGTCCATGAAATTCACTCCGTGAGTTAATTCGTGGATTTCACCAGGTTCACAGAGTGATTTCATGAAATTCACAACTGCTAATTTCATGGAATATGACACAGAACATGAAATTTCACCCACGAATTTCACTCTTCACCTGCGAAATTCGTGCTTTGCTGGAAAAAATGCAAATGTCGACTAACTGTTCATGCAATTTGCACAAATTGAAGTTTCGGGGTTTTTCAAAACTCAGCAAATTCCCCAAAGCATTAATTTTTGGCACTTCGCACATACTTTGCAGATGAAGTTTAATTTTGCAACATCTCTACTGTCCAGTAACAGGAGTGCCAAACCAGTGCAGTGACTGTCCTTATACAGGCCTGTAATATCTTCACACTAGGCCATGTTATGAATCTGTAGGTATTTCCACAGGTTGTGTAGGTACTTCCACAGGTTGAGCAGTGGCCACAAGGATAGTTTCCCTGAATATTTTGCCCAAGCATAGTCCTTACTGGTTACAGGCCTTCAGGTACTCTATGACAGGATTGTCACATAGGACATCCATATGATCTATGCTGGGCTGAACTCAGCATGCTGATGTTAACGACATCATAGCATGCCCCATCACAGCTGAAGCCTTGTTCCCACATGGCCCGCTCTGCTTGATCCAGCAGCTAAAAGGAACTGTGGGTGCTCACACTTTGGACATCTAAAATACTATTTATAAACCTGTTGGTAGCAATATATGACTTATGTCAATAAAAAGGGGATCTAACCATGGGAGAGTGACTGGCTCTTCTAACATCTTGTCACACCCTGTGATCAAGTCTTAAAAACCTGGGTAGCCTGTTATATTATCCCCTCAAAAAAATGTACACATATTTACAATGAAACTTTGCAAAGTTAAGTCCTACAACTATGCACATCACTTATAGGTAGCAACTGGAGATATGTGAAAAACAACCCATGTACATTCTGACATTGCTCACCCTCTTCCCACCACACCTGACTTTAAAATATTTCTACCCACCCTGCCACCCTCAAGCACCCTATGTCCCATCTCCTCCCAGAGTCATTGCATGGTTGAGTTTGCAAATGAAAAGTGATATACGTTTTCCTTTCCCTACACACCCTCAATGGTGCCACAATCCTCCCCCCCCACCACCTGACCAAGTAAAAATAAATCAAATTCACTCCCTCTGCCTCATCACTCTCTGGCACCCACCACCCTCCCATCACACCCAGTTACTCCACAAAAGCATATAATGGAGGATCAGCACATTCCTTCCTGCTCATCAGCCAAACTTTAATGCATCAGTCAGAGAAATTTGGAGAACATACCTAAATCCAAAAAATTGTAACTGCCCATGCATTTTTTTTTTGCACCTAGATTTTATTTTTATTCATTGTGATGCTCTGCCTTCAGCTTATGGTTATCTGTATGATATTTCTATTATAAATAAATGGATTGTGTTATGTGATTGTCTGCCTGACACTCCAGTCAGCAAGTAAGCTGACATTTGACATCAGGTTTCAGTTTAGCTGACAGCTGCAGGATGTGTTAACTGGACCAGTAAAGAGAAACCATAATTAAAGGTTTCCTGTTCTGTCTTAATTGGAGCATTCTGGCCATCTGTCAGGATACAGGCCTCATAAATGTTTATGATTTCCTGAAAGAACAGGCCATTTGATAACAGCGCCATATTATAAGTCGTAAACCTTAGATCTTTCCTGGTAAACAGGAATGAGCACACAGTTCAAAGAGAAAATGTTTTGATCAGAGACTCATATTTTAAAAATTGATGACTGTTGATTTCCCCAGTAGAAAATTTAAATCTATGGGAGGCTCTAACTGTGACCTCATGGGTAGCATCACCAGGAGGTGGAGAAACTGACTATTGAATATTGCTTGCAAGAGAATTGTGGGCAGAAGGACTCTGAAACTAAAAAGACACACAGTCTATGGACTGGTAACTATGCACATTAGAAAGGGATAATTTGGAAAGAACTTAAGTATTTGTGGCAGGAGTTTGTGTTTTGTAACTTCCCATTTTTTTATGTGACTGTAAGTTAATGACATAATTGTACTGTGTTTGATTTTTTCCATTTTACAATTTTTTTAGTAAACATTTGCTTTAAAATGCTGCCTGTGCTTTTTCTCTGTTTTTTTACATGTGATTTGCTGAACCTGTGTTTAAGGCTGACAGTTGTTAAAGGTTTGAACATGTTACTAGGCTTGCTAAAAGGTAAGAATAAATCTAGGTTTCATGTACCATTCTAAGGATAAATTTTGCAAACCTGGCTTGGTGCCCCAGGGCGAAAAAGTATATTGCATTTCCCCAAAGAGAATATACATCTGAGCCTGTTAACTGAGTACACTAACATTAGGTTTACATTGTGACCCCACCCCAGAACTTGAGGCTAGCAGGTGATTCAGACCCAAAACAGACAGGAGGGTTATCCTGTCTGTCCCCTGGTCACACTATTGTGCTTCGAGATTGGCACTGTGGAAGCGGAGGGCCTGACCTGTGGAGTGCATTTGTGACAGATTTGGTTGGCAGCAGTGTGATTTAAAAGTATTCAGTAATGAAAGCTTTAACAGTTCAGTGTGTCAGATTAATACTGTACAGCTCACGTGCAAAATAAGGCAGTGGCTTTTTTTTTTTTTTAAAGTAAACAGAACTATATCATTTTGCTTACAGTCCAAGTTCCTACCTGTTTTATTTTTTTTTCAAATGCAAGTTTGTATAGCCATAGTTAGGAAAGATGATGGCTTCCAACTACAGTGGGTACACTGCAGACTACCTGAGGCAGTTGTGCCAGGAGAGAGGAGTCCAGCACGAGAGGAAACCCAACAAGCAGAACCTCATGGATGTTCTGGTGGCAGCCAATGTCGAAAGCCTTGAGTCACAGTCTGTGACTGAAAAAGACTGAACTTTGGGTGTGGAGGGGCCAGGATCTAATGCAGTGTCCAGATCTGGAGGACAGCAGGGACAGTGCAAGCCAAGGGCCACAGCAGAAGGGGAAGGTCATCAACTTTCTGCAGCCAGAAGGGCTCAAGCTGCAGATGGAGTTGCAGAGAATGGAGCTGGAATTTGAACAGAAGAAGTTCCAGTTGAGGCTGGAAAGAGATGAAAGAGAGTAACAGCTTCAGCAAGCCACAGAAGAAAGAGAGACAGCATCAGCGAGAGGTGGAGCGAGAACAGTGAGAAGCTGAGCGAGAACAGCGTGAGGCTGAGCAAGAAGAGCGACAGCGTCAGAGAGAGGCTGGGCAAGAGGATAGAGAGAGGGCCAGTGGAGATTTGAAATGGAGAAGCTACAACTCCCAAGACCAGCACCAGAGCAGGTAAGAGGTCTGGGTTTAACTGGAACTACAGGACTGGATTACAAATTAAATTCTAAATTGATAGTTGAACTTAAAAAGGGGGAGGATATGGATGCCTTTTTAAATTCCTTTAAAAAAGTATGTATTCAGGCCAATATTCCTAGAGAGTCCTGGAGCTTGCAGCTATCCCTGCTACTTACTTGGAAAGCTTGGGATGCATTTGGTCAAATGGACAATGAGGACAGTAATGATTATAGTAAACTGAGAACTGCACTTTTAAAGAAATGTGAGCTAACAGCAGAGACATACAGAGTTAAATTCCATAAGCTCAGGAGAAGCCCTGACATGAGCAATGAGAAGCTAGCCACTAAACAACATCAGTTTTCAAAACAGTGGTGGGAAGGAATTGAAGCAGACTCTGTAGAAAAAATTGAAAATGTTTTCTGTTAGAGCAGTTTTTTGGGGCGTGCCCAGTAGAGCTGAAAACCTAGCATGAGGACCCAGATCCAAAAACAGTGCAAGAGGCTGCTGAACTCTCGGACCACTATGTCAGAAGCATACCTGCTCTGAGAGCAAATGGGGTGGGCATGGCAGTGCAGAAAGGGAAAAGTGCACTGAAGGTGCAGCTAAAATCCTCTCTGCCTCCACCAAAACTAAGTAGCCCTAGATTACAAAGAAAAGATTTACCCGAGAGAAGAAATGAATGTTGGGTTTGCAAAGAAACTGGGTATATTTCTAGACCATGTCCCAAAAGGACAAGCAGTACACAAAGTGGTGCTCAAAAAGAAGTGGGTTGTTTGTGTGTCCCTGAAAGCATGCCAGTAAACATGAGGGAACAATGCACCCAGTCACTGTGAATGGTGTACAGAAACATGGGTAAAAATGTGTTAAAAGGGAATCTGGTAGAGCTTGGTCAGCTTATACCCAATCAATCTGTGACTGTACGGGGGTTCACTGGGGAGGAGAAAACCTTGACACTTGCTAGTGTCCTCCTAGACTTGTGTGAGACAGGAAGGACTGTACAAAAGGTTGCCATAGCCAAAACTTTAGCTGTTGATGTAATAATTGGCAATAATCTCAAACAGGGGATGGTGTGTGCAGTTATCTGCAGCCAAGCAGCAGAGGAAAATTGTGATTCCCTGGATCCCAAAGAAGTCCCTGTGGAAACCACTGGGAAGCTGATTCCCCAGTCTGTGTCTTCTGAAATGGAGACTAATGAAAGGGGGGTAGAAATTCCCCTGGCAACAGTTAACCAGTTACAATAGTAGCCACAGACATTGACAGCTATTTCCAGATATTTTACAAATTTCTAAAGAGTTTCTCTCTGCTGTCCTTACTGTAGAAATGGAGAAAACATTAGATATATCTGGAAATATCACGGAAATTTCAGGAAATAGCTAGCAGTGTCTGTGGCTGCTACTGTACAAAGGGTTACTCCGAGGAAGGAGAGGTGACCCATTGTCAAAGGGTTAGGCATGGCAGTGATCCTGAGTGCCCTGATGCTAGAGCTAGGGACCCTAGTTTAGACACTGAAGGAGACCTGTCCCATGGCTTGGGAATGTGTAAGGAGTTTGCAGCTGCTCAGAAAAGTGACTCTAGTCTACAGAAACTGAGGGTTTTGGTCGACTGTGATGGAGCACAGGAAGATGATTGGAAACATAAAGTTTATTGGGGCAATAGACTCATGTACATGCAGGTTGCTAAGACAGTGGGAGGGGTGATAGGCAGGCAGCATGTCATTCACCAGGGGTACCATGAGCAGTTTCTCAAGACTACACATGATATTCCCTTGTCTGGTCATCTGGGAATCATGCACACTACGCAGTGGTTGACCCAGAATTTCTCTTGGCCCAACTTCACACGTCATCATCATCATCACCATCATCAAAGTTTATTGATCAATTTGTTAAAGTCATCACAATTTTAAAATCAAGAATTTAAAATCTAATACACATCCATATTACACAATGCCTATAACTAAATATGATATACAATAATATCATAAAATAGCTGTACCATTATAAAGTTCTTTACATAAATACAGTCATTATCTTACAAACACTCCCATTTCATAAACACATTTTCATATAACTTTTCAAATTTGAGTGCCTCAATCAATCCATAGCCCAAGTACAATACTCTAGCATGTTCCTATAAAGGGGATAAATTTGTTATATGTTTTTAAACCATCTGGTTACTTACTGGTTACTCAGCCCTTTCTCTTATATGTAGGTTTTTCTTTTGTTTCAATGACCTCAAGAAGGGTCACCACTGCATTTAAAATCTCCACACTATGGAATTTCAGAAGGTATATAACCATTAAATCAGGTTCAAACTCTAATTTTCCAAGAATATTGCCCAATAAATTTCTACTCGGTTCATTGTATAGCGAGCATAGTATTACACAATTTTTTAAGTTATCTATGCCCCTCCCACATTTACATAAAACCTCTCCCTTTTGTTTAGTTATACTATATAAATTCAATTTCCTATTACTTGTTATACATTTGAATCTCTATCTTATAAACAATTTTCTCCATCTTGTGTTGGCTATAAGGTCGAGATTGGCCTCGTATTTGTGTATTCTTCTATTATTTTGCATCCATTTACAAATTGTATATTGTTTACACAAAACCAAATCCTTTTGCATATAAATATCCCTGATTCGTTCATTATTTATTTGTTTAATACATTCAAATGGCAATCTTAAACAATTTGGTATGTTATTAAGCAAACCTAAAGGTTTTATAACCTCTTCAAGAGTTCTCATACACAGAAAAATTATTTTTTGTTTATAGTATTCAACAGCTTCCTTAAGTCATTGTCTTGGTAATAAATTACTTTTAATTTTGTATACCTTTAGCGAGTAATTTACTTGTCTTTGATGAACTTGCCATTCAATTGGTACTTGACCCAGTTCTAGTTCTTACAAATGCTGATGGTATACAATTTGACAAACCAAGTATCTTTTTATAAAATGTACTTAGAATTATTTCTAATTTAACATTATTACTTTGTACCCAAATTTCTTCCCCATATAAGGAAGGAAGTGGGTTGGGTGGAAGCAGGGTGCGATAAGGCAGAAGCACTAAATTTTATTTATTTATTTAGTTAGTTTTTGTTAACCAGGTTAGGTGCGCTAGCCAAATTTGACTATTTTAAGGCACGACCCAGGTATAAATGAGTACTTCTGCTCATTATTTACTAAAGAGAAGGGGGGGTGACACCCAAGGGGGGAGAAATGGCAGAAACAGGGGGGAGGGGGTGATAGATGGGGAAATCATGGAGGGCAGAGTTCGGGAGGGTTTGAAGGCACTGAGGGTGGATAAGGCCCCAGGCCCAGATGGCATCCACCCCAGGGTACTGAAGGAGCTGACAGAGATCCTTGCAGGACCTTTGGCAGACCTATTTAATGCCTCACTACATTCGAGGTGTATACCTCAGGACTGGAGGATGGCTCATGTGGTGCCCCTCCACAAGAGAGTCCCTAAGGATGAACCGGGAAACTACAGACCAGTGAGCCTCACATCCATTGCAGGTAAACTAATGGAGACTATCCTATAGGAAAGGCTGGTGGCCCTCCTAGAGCCCAAAGGACTACAAAACAGCAGACAGCATGGCTTCATATGGGGCAGATCCTGCCAAACCAACCTGGTGGAGTTCTATAACTGGGTAACTAGGCAACTGGACAGGGGCCATGTAGTGGATGTCCTGTATCTGGACTTCAGTAAGGTATTCAACTCGGTGCCGCATGGAAGGCTGGGAAGTAAGTTAGTAGGTACAGGGGCAGGTGCAAAGCTGGTGAGATGGGTAGGGAACTGGCTTCAGGGAAGGCAACAGAGGGTGGTGGTGGTGGGTGGGGAGTTCTCACACCCGAGGGTAGTGATGAGCGTTGTTCCACAGGTCCCGATGTTGGGACCAGTGTTGTTTGGGATATTCATTGCAGACATATCATTGGACATCAAGAGCAAGATCAGTCTGTTTGCTGTTGATACCAAGGTAGGAGCAGTGGTGGATGCCCTAGGGGGATGGCAGGGGTTGCAGGATGATCTGGCAAAGCTTGAAACCTGGTCAGACACCTGGCAACTCAGGTTTAATGCCAAAAGGTGCAAGGTGCTGCATTTTGGGATGAAGAACCCAAAGAGGAGTTACCAACTGGGGGGAGTGCAGCTAGCCCAGACAGAAGAGGAGAAGGATCTGGGGGTGCTCATTACAGGGTCAATGAACAACTTGGCACAATGTAGGAAGGCAGCTGCAAAGGCCAACAAAATGCTGGGTTGTATTGCAAGGGGTATATCCTCAAGGAGGAAAAAGGTGATTCTGCCACTGTATAGGTCTTTAGTTAGACCGCACCTGGAGTACTGCGAGCAGTACTGGTGCCCATATCTGAAGAGAGGCATTAAGTTACTGGAGGGGGAGCAGCATAGGGTGACAAAGATGATCAAGGGGCTGGGGGACTTATCATATGAGAGGAGGCTGAGGGAGTTGAACATGTACTCACTGGAGGAGAGGAGGGACGGCGGGACATGACTGAAACCTTTAAGTACTTGAAAGGAATAAACAAGACAGGTACAGAGGGGCTGTTCAAAGTAAGGAAGGGGAGGCCACCAGGGGCCATGATATGAGACTGGAGGGAGGAAGGTTCAGGAGGGAGATGAGACACTTTTTTACAGAGAGGGTGGTGGCTGGGTGGAATGCGTTACCTGCAGAAGTGGTATCCAGTAGAACAGTGGACTGCTTCAAAATGGGATGGGACAGGACAAGGGGGAGGGTCAATGAAGGGGAAGAGTGGAAGGAAGGGGCAGCTGCAGAATAAGGGGTGCTAGCTGCACATTCAAGCAGACTTGATAGACCTCTAGACCTTTATCTGCTGGCAAATTTCATATGTTCGTATGTTCATATGATTCCAAAGTTTTGCATTCATGACTTTTAATATACCTGTCATTGAATAACTTCTATACTTGTATGCAAAGGCATTTAGAATAGGCAAAAATGTATTTGCTTTACTCTCAGCTTCCCTAAGATGTTTATTCCATGTTCCATCTCTAGCTAATACCAATCCCAATAGCAAAATGTGTTTACTTTTTGTAATGTATTATTGTTGACTATGCATTCAAAAGCCTTAGCCCTGCCTCCGAATACCATCACTTTTATTTTTTCATAATTTAATACTAAATCTGCTTTCTTACATTCCTCAGCAAATTTATTTAGCATTCTGTTTATACTTAAATAACTCATAGATATAAGTAACATGTCATCAGCAAAAACTAAGTATGGACATGAAGTGTTTCCAGTTCTTGGCATATGGTGTTCTGGAGCATACATATTGTTCAGCACAGTCTGCAAATATAAATTAAAAAACACAGGGGAAAGAGTGCAGCCTTGTTTTACTCCTACATTAGATCTAAACCACTCTGTCAAGTTGTTTTTATTAGAATATCGAATGCTGGTGTAATTATTTTGGTAAAGCTATTTAATCATACCTAGAATTGACTTATCAGTCCCTAGACCTTCTAATCTTTCCCATAATTTAAATCGATTGACCTTATCGAATGCTGTCTTCAAAACAATAAATACACAATATAGCGTTTGTTTTTTTTATTGTATTTTAGATATTAGATGTGTTATTGCAAAACATTGGCCTATTGTGGACTGTCTTTTTTTAAAATCTGCCTATGCCACATATATACCCCTTTTTCTTTCTACCCATGCACTTAGTCTATTACAGATTATCTTAGTAAACAGTTTTTCTGCACAGTCTAAAAGACTAATTGGATGATAACATTCAGGTTTGCTCTTATCACCTTTTTTAAATAGTGGTATTACAATATTAAGTTTCCAACTTTCTGGGTCTATCTTCTGTTTCCATGCTGTGTTGAACAGAGTCACCAGGAATGGGATTCATTGAGAAGCTATACAATTAATAACATCAATAGGAACCCCATCCGGCCCGGAGCTCTATGTTTTTTAAAAGATCTGAGTGCTTCCTCTATTTCCATAGCTGTTATAGGATTGGATAGACTAATTGATGATACATCATCCTTCATCCTACCTTGGCATTCCGAGTTCTCTAAACAGAAAATATTTTTTACAATATTGCACCCATACAGCTGGTTCTATATGGGCATTCATTTCCCCTCTGTAATATTTTGTACCCTTATTAACTATATTCCAAAAAGTTTTGTCATCTCTTGAGCTTACAGCCTCTTCCTGTTCTGTCCATAACTGAATTTGATATTTACATCTGCTGTTTTTTAACACTAGATTGTATTATTTCCTTAACTGGTTTATCTTTTTGTTGTTGGCAACACTGGGGTTATTTTTTAATCTTCTTAGCTGACCATTAAATATCTTCCTAGCAAATTTACATTCTTTACTATACCACTTTTGTCCGTCCCTTTTTATTACAGTTTGATCACTTATAATAATATTTCTTATATTACCCATAATTGTATTGAATGTAGTTATTATTAACTTCAGGTTCTCCTTTATAGTTACTTCATGTAAGTTGTCCAATAAACATCTTTCATTCATAATTTGCTTCAAGTTCCCACTATCAATAATTTTCCAACCTATGCAATTCTTTTTAACTACGTCAAAATAATCTTTTCCAGATTCTTTATTAGAATAGCCACCTACCAAATCAATTAGAAATTCCAATGCTGAATGCTGGCTTTCAAAAGTTGATCTTATCTTTAAGTTGACACAGTTGAATAACATGTTTTACTTTTCACAAATGTAATCAATTATTGATGAACCATTACCTCCCTCATAAGTGTAGATTTCTGGTATGTCACCTATTAGACAGCCATTTACTGGAAGAAAATTTCTATCACTTAATAACTTATGTACCACCCGAGTCCCCGATTCCCCGATCTATGGCATTATGACCATCCCTGGTGGCTAGTGGAACCCCCCCCACCCATTGCCATGATCATGATAATACTCCGTAATTAAATGCTCTGGTGATCCAGTGGCACCTCCCACCCACACAGAACCCCTTAACCTCCCCCATCATTGATGGGTGAGCTTCCACACCGCATACCCAGCCGCCCGCTGAATGACAAATACAGTACGGGCTGTAAACCCATTGGTCCCCAGTGTGGACTAATGGGTTTGCAAGGCATACTGTACTAGACAGTCCCAAATATGTGAATGAAGACATCTACAGATTTGTGACTATCTAGCACCATATGTTCTGCAAGCCCATTGGTCCACACTGGGGACCAATGGGCTTACAGCCCATACTGTACCTTTCATTCAGTGGGTGGCTGGGTGGTATGTGGGTGGGATGCTGCTGCCTGCCAATGATGGGGAAAGTGGGGTGGACAAGGGGTTCTGTGTGGGTGGGAGGGATGATGGGTGCAACTGGATCACCAGAGCATTTCATTACAGAGTTTTACCATGATCGTGGCAATCAGTGAGAGGGGTTCCACTAGCTACCAGAGATGGTCATAATGCCATAGATCACGGAATCAAGGACTCAGGTGAGAAGGGGGACCACTGGACCACCGGGGATGGTCATGTCTTTTGCTCATTGGGGACTCAGGGACTCGGGGGGCACTAGACTACCAGGGAAATATCTTTCGAAACATACCATGTGATCATGGCTACAGGTGGGGGGTCCACTTGACCACCAGGGTTCAGTGTTTGCTTGCGGATGGTGTTCAGGGTTGGTGGGTCACCACCTACAGCTGGGCTGCTGTGTTACTCCCTGCAATACTGCAGCCCACCTGTGGGTGGCTGGGAGATGTTCCTACTCTGCACGGGCTCAACTTTGAGCCCTACTGTGTGGTGCAGTGCAGGGCTGCACCAGCATATGCATCACACATCCCGGGCTGAATACCAAGATGTGCTGTATATGCATGGATACGCCCCTTGCATCTGCCCTGCATAGGATTACATAGAGTCCCAGTGCATCGGGATTTGCGCTGCGCTGGCAGCCCTTTCAATATCCCACCTGGGCGCAATGCGGGGTTGCTCCGGTGTAACTCTGTTGTGCCAGGCGCAACCCCTTTGAATAACTGGGCCAAGATGTATAACCCTCCAGATGAAAATCTTCAATTATCTCTGTCTCTTGTAAACATATATAGTCATAAATATTGAAATATCTTATCATCTGGGGATCACACAATCTGTCATGTAATCCAGATATTTTCCAGGATAGTGTGTCCTTCCCAGATTTCCTTATTTTTCAGTGGAGCACCTCCTTGAGTAGCCATTAACTGTCAATGATCCAAATCAATCAATGCTTCATATCTATTTGCTGTTTCGATCATAGCTTTCTAAACCCTATTTTCAGGCACAGTGTGATGCTGTTGTGAATCCTTATTTATTGTTTCCCAATAAACATAAATACCTAACCCATCCAATGCTCCTTGTTTTTCAAGCAACAATTTGTGCATGCTCCCTTTTTTAATTTCAACATTATTTGTCCATCCATTTCCCATCTAACCACATTATTTATTTCACTGGTACAGACATGTGTGTTCAGCAATGTATTTAAAGTAATAGCCAATTTGTTTCTAAAATTATTATTTTCTAGATGTAATTGTTTTAAACCAAAAATAGATAATTCAATGTCATTGTTTTCAGAAAACTTTTTTGCAGCATAATATTCTGGAAAAATATCACCCAAAGATACTATTTCACTTTTCTGTATTCACAGCGTATTTGATTTTTGTTGATTGCTTTTAAAATCTAATATTGGCCTGTTACTACCAATATCTATTCTATTTCCACTATGGGTCTGAATATACTAATGCTTTCCAACATATGGCTGCTTCCTCTAAGTGCCAAACCTAAAAGGTTCTTGATCATCACAAATAAATTCTCCTCAGTTTCATTTGGTAAACAAGACATACCATACAGTGGAAGTACAAAATCAAATCTTATTGTTTTTGTTAAACATTGCTTAAATTTCTTTTGATGTCCCCCATATTCCCCATCCTTGCTGTTCTTGACTCCTACAGTATGTTCTCTTTTTTCCCTCCATTTCACTGTCCTCTCTAGAAGTTTCCATTATTAATTCTGGGGCAATCGCCTGTGTTTTTTTGTTCCTTGTTGTTTTCTATATTTATAACAACTCTTGTCTGTTTATTGTTATCTGCTTTATGACCTTTTTTTCTCCCAATTTGTTTTCCTCTATTACCATTTCTGTTCTTTTTCTTTCTTGATGTCCTTTTACTCCCTTTATTACCCATGGTGTCACTACCTCTCTTAGTCTTTTTTTAATTTCCATTTCTCTATACTTATACCTATATCCTCATTCTCTGCATCTGGTACTTCTCTACAATCTTTTTTCCAAGGGCACTTCATATATTGAAAATTCTTGGGTTCCAGGCCCCTTTCCAAACTCAGTATTATGGGATCCCAGCACTTTTTCATTTATCAGTTTATTTTTTGATTTATCCTTTTTTGTTGGTTTCTGTTCCTCCATTTTTCTATTAAGGTGCTCTTCTCTGGGATCCTAGTACCAAGTGTCTTATCCTTTTGGACTTGGGTATTTTTTTGCTTACTATTTTATATTTTGTTTAGTTTTTTTTTTTTTTTTAGCTAACTGGGTTTGTTGATCTTCTCTTTTTTTCCAGAGTTTTGGGAAAATGTTCTGAAGCTCTAAACAAAATGTTATAATTTCTTACTAATTTATCTGGTAACAATACACATTCCATAGAGTCCTCATATGACAATACCTCAACCCCCACTTCATCTGTTTTTTATTTGATCATGATTAAATTGTTTTGGTATGTAATCAAAATCCAACTGCTCTTTAATCTGTTCCCACTCGCCATCATGCTTGTTTACCAATGGGTCCATTCTTCCCTTGTTTTCTATGCTTATTCCTTTTTAAGAAAGCTATATCTGTCTTGATTTTCATCAATTGCTGGTACAATACAAATTAGCTTTAAGTAGATCTCTGAGTGTTCTTATTATTTCTCCAGTCAACCCTTCTATATCTGAAAAAACTGGGCTATGTGGGCTAATTGACCATGAGCAACTCACATCCCCAACTGACCTTTGCTGAACTTTAAACTCCATTTATTTACCTATATTTGTTCCAGTGGTTTTTTTTTAGACAGCCTATATTTTTCAAATCATCTCTTATCAATTCCCTCATATTCTCAACTGTTTTAACATCTTTAAATTATCGATTGTTGCAGATATATTCATATGAGTACTAAATTATTTACTCTCACCTGAATTATCATCTCCATTTCTTATCTTTGGACTAACTCCTTCACATGACACTACTTCCCCAAACATGCTAGTAGTGGCTTTGGGTGTAGGAAAGAAAATGCAGACTGACTTTCTAGCCTGTCTATTCCATTCATTCTTGTTTTACACAAACATTTCAAAATATCTCAATTCGGGGTAGAAGTGGGGGGCACACCATTATCATTACCGTTGCCATTAATGAAATCCCCAAATTGTGCCCCATTCAACTCTCCCAAAGATTTAATTATTGATTTTTTATTTAATTTTGATACCATTTGTTTATTATGATTTAATACCAACTGTTTTAATGACACGCCCATCTGTTTTTGAATCTTGCCTTTTCATAATTTTTATGTTGCTTGATTATCCTTGATTTTGTCTTTCCCACTTCTTGTTACTGCAGGCAATTTTATTGTCTTCTATGGAAAAACTCTGGGCCCCAAGATATAATAATTAATGTTATAGTAACTCCTCAAATTTAGAATGTGCAATATGCAATGTATAATGTGCAAACTGTTTATACTAAAATCACTAAAAACAAGCTACTTCCCCAATACCAATTAGCTGTCCTCACTTGAACACAATTCTGCCATGATCTTAATTACTATTGGAAAAATAGAAGTCCTGCTTTTTCAATACCAACTCCTCATTTATACCATCTAGAGCAAATATATAGTATTGTATCTTGTAAATATTAACAGACTCTTACAAATAATACAGTCACTCAATATTCAATACTAAAATTGTCCAAACAAAAACAAATTTCACCCAATTCCACTTGGACCAGTGGCAGCTCCTCCAGTCAGTTCGCTTAGCTGTCCTAGTGCCTCAGATGGCTCAATTTAAAAATTAAATAGTTCTGTTGCTTCACAACCTTGGTAACACCTTTGTAACATGCAGACACTTCCACCCAGCCGCACAAACAGTCCTTACTCAATCCTTATATTCTCCATTGGTGTGGTACGATGGAATGCCAATAGAATACCAAAATAATCTGCCCATGCACTCTTCCAACTCTTGTCAGCTCAGGATTGTCAGTTCGGGATCTTCAGGATCTTCAGAATCTACACCCGATTCTGAAACTTCGTCCTTCACTTCTCTTGATAAAAACAGGAAAAAATCTCTGCTGCTTCTTCTTTAGCTTTCCTCCTCAAAGCAGACAGTGAAGTGCAACACAACCTCTGCCTTCAACCTAATACTCCAACTTCACCCAGCAGGTGAAGAAGTATTGCAGTTCTTGTCACCAATGCCAAGAAATAGAGAAGGCAGGTAAGAAATCCCAAGCCACCCTAATTCCCTTGCCCACAGTGGATGAGCCATTCTGGAGGGTGGGAATGGATATTATGGGGCCTTTAAATACCCCAACTCCTCCAGGAAGAGGTTCATCCTGACTATGGTGAATTATGCCACCTGGTACCCAGATGCAGTCACCCTATCCTCACTGAGGACAGACAAAGTGGCAGATGCCTTACTAGGGATTTTCTCCCATGTTGGGTTTTCACAGGATGTTATCACTGATCGAGGGGGTTCCTTCATGTCGGACCTGATGAAATGTTTATGAGAGAAGTGTGGGGTGGGGCAGAGTTTCAAAACACCATATCACCTGCAAGCCAATGGGCTTGTGGAAAGATTTAATGGTACCCTTAAGTCAATGCTCCAAGCATTTGATGAACAGCATGGGAGGGACTGGGAGAAATAACTTCCTCACCTGTTGTTTGCATACAGGGAGGTGCTCCAAGAGTTGACAGGGTTTTTCCCCTTCAAGCTCTTACATGGATGCCGGGTATGTGGGCCCCTAGACTTGATCTGGGAGGACAGAAAAGGAAAGCACACCACCCAGAGAACTCCCATTGTGGATTATTTATTTATTTATTTCATTTTTGTTAACCGGGTAGGTACACTAGACATCATAGCTGCCTATTTTCAGGTACTACCTGAAAGATTACTACAAAGGGTATGTAGACAATAGTAGATACAAGAAAACATCATGGGAGCAAGTAGAAGTCAGAAATAGTACACTTATACAACATTTTCAGCAATCACAGTACATTTGCAGGAATCTATATGTAGTAACAAAACAGGAATATAAGTGCAAATAACTAACAGTCATAAGTCATACAATTAGTGAGTAAGTGCTAGAAGATAGGAAATAGCAAGACTTCCAGGCAGGTTTGAGAGTAGTAGAGGTTGGAGCCAGTAGGCAACTAGGAGGAACCAGTACATGAGTTGATGGATAAGGAACAGGAGCAGGGTTCAGAGCTTAGAAGAGGCATATGAAGCTCCTGTTTGAAGCTGTATGGAAAAGAGGAGAGTTTAGGGGCACAGCTAGAGAAAGCATTCTCCCTCATTTTGATTTTACATCTTGGTTGGACAAGAAGGGATTTGTCAGCTGAGCTCAGTGGGTAGGCAGAGGTCACAGGTTTGAGCGGTAGAGCCAATTTGTCTGGAAGATATTATATTCTTTATAAAACAGTAGAAAGTAAACTGATGGAAGGCTGAGGAGGTAAACCATCCCAGACTGGAGTATAGAGTGCATCAATGAGTAAGTTTTGGAAAAGACAGATCAAAATGGCAAATGCTGTTGTAGCAGACATCCCACTTTATGAGGAGCCCTCCAGTAGTTGCTGGAAAGGCTATTAACCCATATGCCAATTTGTGTCTCAGGATCCCCTGTGTGGTGGCCATCCTTGCCATGAATGTTAGGCTAAGTCTTACCTTATATGCCAGTCCAAGTTGAACATTGACAGATTTAATGACTGAGGCAAGGTGCAGGTCAAAATCCAAGGTGGAATCAAGGGTTACTCCTAGGTATTTAAAAAAGGTAACTGTGTTAAGGGGAGAGCCATCAAGCACTCTGATACTTAATGGTTGGGTACAGGACAGAATTTTTGAACCTGAACCGAAGAGCATAGTCACCATTTTATTTTTATTTAAGACAAGCTTGTTTTGCAATAGCCAGCTCTGAAAGGCATTGAAGCTACTATTGAGATTCAGGTTGATATCTGAGAGGTTTGAAGAGGATGAGTAAAGAACAAGATTGTTGGCATATAGCAGACCCGAGCAAGCACCAGTGAGTGGTGTCATGTCATTTATGAAGACCATAAACAGGAGAGGACCAGAAATCGAACCCTGAGGCACTCTGATCCAAGTAGGAGCAAGAGGGGACTTAGCATCTCCTACCTGGACAAACTGTTGATGCTTCAAAAGATCATTTTGGAACCAGGTGGTGACGGAGGTAGAGAAGCCTATGGATGACAACTTTGATAGGAGCAGCAGGTGCTCAACTAAATCAAATGCTTTTGTAAGATCAACAAAAGTAGCTCCAGTGAGAGAGACTTTGTCCATAGTGAGTCTGGCATCATTTGTAAACTGTATGAGAGCAGTGAATGTACTATGCCCACATCAGAAACCATGCTGGTCAGGGGTGAGGAGTTTGAAGGAGTAGAAGTAATCTGAGACCTGGGTAGCAACAATTTTCTCCAGTGTTTTAGAGAGGGTGGAGAGGATGGCAATAGGGTGGTAGTTATCCAGCTTAGTGGTGTTCCCCTTTTTTGGGCCTGCACAACTCGAGCAATCTTCCAGAAGGAAGAGACATGTCCTGTAAGAAGAGACAGGTTGAAAAGTCTAGTTACTGGAGAGACTATAGATAGTGTAATGGTTCTTAGGAATTTTGGTAAGAGTCCAGCAGGAGAAATGGACTTAAGTAAGCAAAAGATTTCAGTCTCAGAGGCTGGGCGAAGGGTGAAAGATGGGTTGGAAGGTGTAAGGTTATCCTGCAGAGCAACAGGTAAAGGTCCAGGATGTGCAGTATAAGAAGAGAGGTCAGTGAATATGGAGTTAAGAGCCTCGGTGATAGTGAACAGGTTATTTCAACTATAACCATCCACGACCATATCGGAGATGGTATTGCACTCATTTTTTGCCATGATAGTGTTAACATGACTCCAAAAACCATGAGAATCACTGACAGAGATACTAAGGAGCTGACGGTGGTAATTGCCCTTAGCAGATCTGATGGAAACCTTACATAGGTTTTGGAGTCTTCTGTACTCTGCCCAATCCGATGGGGACTGGGCTAGCTTAGCTTTGTTCCAGGCTTTATCCCTCTTTTTGAGAGAGGACAGGAGTAAAGAATTTAACTAGTGGGTAGCAGATCCCCAATACGGCACCTTTTTACTGGGATATATTTGTCTTGAAGGTTCAAAAGCATGGTAAGGAGGTATTGAGCAGCACATTCTATATTACAGGTATTATACAGAGGTGCCCAGTCCGTGTTCTGTAGCTCCAAGATTAGGTCTGTCTTATCCATTTTTGAAAAATCCCTGAAAATAATTTCTCTGTGGGGTCTTTTAAGGGCCCTGGCCTTCCAAACACAGTAAACTAGGGAGTGGTCACTGATTGAGTCTGGTAAAACTCCAACAGCACCGATCTTCTCAGGCCTATTGGAGATGACCCAGTCTAGAAGAGACTGGAGATTGCTGTTACTAGCCTGTCTGGTCAGGAGAGTGACCAATTGAGACAGGTGTAACCTGCCGAGTTCAGTAGCATAGAGATTGGAGATTTTCCCTAGTAAATCCAGGTTGAAGTTCCCCATAACAATGAGCTCTTGTCTACCCTTTAGTGAGGAAAGATGGTCAGTTACCTTAGTCAGGCCTGTAAGTCCATTTTTATGAGGGTTATAGATGCACACAACCTTTAGCTTCTTAGTGAGACCTAAGATAATATATATATGAATTGTTTCACATAGACGGGTAGTGTTGACCTGGAGGACCGTAATATCAAGGTCCTGTCCGGTATAAAACAAAACACCACCACCCTTTTTAGCATTTGGACCATCACACCTGTGAAGTTTATTGTATCCATTGATCCTACATAATGAATCTGGTATATGGGGTTTAAATCAGGTCTCGGTAAGACCTAAGATGTCAGGGGAGTTGTGAGCAATCCAGGCTTCAAGCTGCGCAAAATTAGCTGACAGACTTCTAATGTTCATATGTGCAAGCCTAAACCCCTTTTCTGTGAACTAATAAGATGGGTTCTTGGGAGCGATGCCATCAGGAGGGCCCGGGTTAGGTTCAATATGGGGGAAAGGCTGAAGTAGCTTATGGGGACAGCCCAGAGAAACCTGACAGCTGTCCAACGAAAACAAAAGGTGTGGTATGACTGCAGAGCCAGAGCTTGCTCATACACTGTGGGTCACAAAGTCATGGTCCTAATCCCAGTCTGGAAAGACAACCTTCAGGCCGAGTGGGCAGGACCGTACAAAGTAGTCAGATGGGTAAATTATGTGAACTATATTACAGAGTTACCTGACAGAAGACATACGCAAAGGATGTACCATATCAACGTGATGAAGCTATATACTAATAGGGCTCACATGGTGTTTGCAGTGTGTAGTCCTCGGAAGGGGACGGTTGACGGAGACACCCTTCGAGACTTGCTGGAAGAAAACAAGCTGGAGTCCTCTATGGAGGCAATTAAATTGTCACCCCAGTTTGCACTGGACCAGATCCAGGAAGTAAGAGAGGTTTTAGCAGACTTTGCCCTAATGTTTAGAGCCAAGCCTGGACTAATCCCCTTAGTGACGCACGATGGGGAGACAGGGATGCAGGCTCCCATATGGCAAACAGCATATCGGGTGTCAGAGACTGTCCAAAAGGACATTAGGAGGGAGGTGGAGGAAATGCTGGATTTAGGGATAATCCAGAAATCCTACAACCCCTGGGTCTCACTCTCACCCAGAGTGCTTGTTCCCAAGCCAGGTGGCTCTACTCATTTTTGTGTGGACTATCATGGACTGAATGCAGTCATCATGTCAGACGCCCACCCAATGCCATGGATGGATGAACTCCTGGACAAGTTACGAGGGGCGACATACCTTACAAATAGAGATGCAGCGAAATGTAATTTCACCGGGGAAATTCCAGCAAAATCACCAATTTCACCACTCGAAACATATCACATAATTATGGTGAAATTCACCTGTAAATTTTGCCAATATTTTGCTATTTCGCCTCTCGACTGCACATTTTGCAGCATGTAAGTGTCAATCGAAATTGGGGGGGGAAGCTTATCACATGACTTTCTCTCTAGCAGACTGCTGGTCACATGGGTGACTGCAGTTAGGCAGGAAGCCAGGCTAAATCTACTTCCTTTAGAGCTGTTTCAGCTAGAAAGTAGGAGAGGAGAGAGGGAGAATAGGAGAGCTAACCAGTGAAAAATTTGTGGATTGTTTGTGTGTGTGTGTGTTTGCATTTGCAGCTTTTTTGATTTCTGATCTCTGTTCCCCATTACTTTAAAAAGTTAATATTTTCAGTTAGCTTATTTTTCTTCATTTTGTATAGTTATCTATCTTTTGTGGGGTTTGTGTGTGTGTGTGTGTGTGTGTCTTTTTTTTGGGAGAAGGAGAGGAGAAGGAGTTAGACATAAAAATGATGGAGACTAGTGGGAATGGGAAGAAGGCAGCTGGACCACCCGACCCAGTATCCATATCCTGCAGGAGGCAGGTGCAAGGCCCCCATCACCCTCACCCCAGAGACAGAGGCATCTCCGGGTTCATGGTTGGGACCCAGCAAAGCCTGCAGCCGCCTCAACGCCAGCACCAACAGCAGTGAGTGATGACCTAAGAGCACTGTGCAGAGAGGTGGGAGCTCTGCACAGTGAGTTTAATGATTTCCAGGAACAGTGCAATTGTTTTCGACAACATTAGTAAAAATGTGTTCTCTCTGTATCACATCTAAGCCTGTCCCTTCTTGTATTCTTGGCATATGATTCTGTAACATTCCTCCCGCTAATCTCCTTCCTTCTCCATTGACCTCTTTATATGTTCTGCAATCTTACTTTTAATGTTACAGGTTTCTCCACCCGGATAATTAGTGCTATGCCCATCACCCACTCCTATGCTCCTCACTTTTAGCACTACCTAATTTCACCCTCCTTCCCCCTCTATCCCATCCCTCCCCTCCCTTATTTAATTCCTCTCCTTTTCTAAAGCTCCACCACCCATTACCTGCCCACTCCCACCGTTGTCTACTTCCTCTCCCCTCTGACAAATTCCTTCAATACAGTTATGTATTTAATTCACTATCTACACACTCTCCTCACCAGAATTCATAATCCCTTTATTATTTCTACTTACATGTAAATATATGAAATCTTGTCAATGTATCATGCCTATCCTCACATATGTTATGTGTTGGCATCCTTAATGATTTGTATCACCTAATCTTTTATAGTATTTCTTGTATTGTCCTACGTTTATTTAAATGACCTTGACTTAACCAGGTCCATCTTGCAAATGAGCACTGCTCAATGATGCTGGCCTGGATAAATAAAGATGTTGATTGATTGATTGATTGATTTCCAAGAGGAAGTCAGGGGGTCCTCAGGAAACTCCTTCAGGAACAAGACAAAATGTTTGCACTTCTGAAGGAGCTGCGTGGTGGTGGCACATCAGAAAGTGTACCTGGCACTGGTGCAGTGTAATGGTCAGCCTCCAGACCAGTCAGCACTGCACTGGCAACAACCTTTTTTTTTCTTTCTCTTGTCCTTGCTTTGTTACTGTCACCCTTCCTTCATCTGCACCTCTAAAATAACAACAATTAAAAGAAAAATAAATATATATATATATATATATATATATATATATATATATATATATATATATATATATATATATACACTTGTATATATTCTGTCCTATTCTTCTATATCCTTTCATTTGTTTCTGTCCTCTTTGTCTTCTGATCTATATCCTCGTTTATTTTATCTTTTCCATTTGGCTTATGCTCCCTCTGTTTCCCATCCCCTTTCATATATGAATATGAGTAAGCTTGTCCTCCTCCTGACCATGCAGGTCCCCACTCCCCACCAGTTCCCTCCTCCCTGTCCCCCTGTTGTACTTGTAGTGCCATGCCCATAAATTGGGTATCTTCCTATTTTTATCTTATTCCATTTTCCTTCATATGTTTCCTCCTTGCTCCTTCTATCCTATCCACAAATGTCAAGTATAAGCACTTTACTATGAACAAACTTATTTTCCAAAGCAATGTGAGAGTGAATCTTGGCTCTGTTCATGTAAAACAGTGCCCTCAGGTAATGAAATGCTTACCAAAAAATGTGACATCAAATTAAGACTGAAATGCACTGTCAGTTCTGATGTTTTATGGTGTCCCACCAGCAACCAGACTTTAAAATGCTGTTTTGGCTACCGTTTACAATTGTTTTTAGGCCCTATCTTGTTTCTGCCACTGCAGCACAGGCAGTAAATGTCCAGAAATGTTGGAGAAAAAATGGTACATTAAATTGGAAGTTGAATCTGGTCTCAGCAATTATGTTTTAGGGTGCCCCACCACCACTCAGACATGAAGTAGCTGTTTCAGGGCCTGTTTACACAATATTTCTGCCTGAAACTCATTGCTACAGGCTCGAACCATGTCCAGAAATGTTGCCAAAAAAATTGCACAGTACATTGAGAGTGAAATCAGATCTGAGATACGCAGTGACAGGCTCACACCCACCCTGCTGATCCAAATGTGCTGTTTTCTGCATGTTTTAAATGCTTTTTGAGCCTAAGTCTGTGGCTGCACATTCAAATCATGTCCCACATGTCCAGACATTTTGCCAAAAAAAATTGCACAGTACATTGAGAGTGAAATCAGGTCTAAGACACACAGATACAGGCTCACACCCATCCTGCTGACCCAAATGTGCTGTTTTCTGCATGTTTTAAATGCTTTTTGGAACTAAGTGTGTGGCTGCACATACAAATCATGTCCCACATGTCCATAAATGTTGCCAAAAAAATTGCACAGTACATTGTGAATGAAATCAGGTCTCAGCCATAATATTTTATGGCGCCCCACTACCACCTGAACCAAACAATGGTCTTTGGTCCACTTTTACAATTGTCTTTAGGCCCTATCTTGTTTTTGCCACTGCAGCACAGGCAGTAAATGTCCAGAAATGTTGCAGAAACCCCACCACCCAGACATTAAGTAGCTGTTTTAGGTCCTGTTTACACAATATTTCTGCCTGAAACTCACTGCTGCTGGTGCCAAACAGGGCCTACAAGTTCAGAAATGTTTACCCAAAAATGTGACATCAAATTGAGACTGAAATATGCTGTCAGTCCCGATGTTTTATGGTGCCCTACCACCTCAGGGACCTGAAAATGGGTGCCAACATGCAGAGAAAATAAATACCTTCTGCAAATTGCTGCTGCTACTTTCAATTGTTTCCTGCTGCTGCAGCTGTGTTTCAATTGATTGACATAGAAATGCTGAAGTATCATTTCCCTATCCCTGTGCTGCTGTATTGATTGTCTAGTTGTGATGATTGACTGTCTCTGTGGCAGTACCTTGCCTGGCGGTGGGGTAGTGAATGAAAGTTTGGGGCAGCCTGCTGCTGTCTATGACTACTACTTTCTAAGGTGCCATAAGAACTACTGTTCTGGACGGTTGATGCCTGGTGGATTATCCTCACACAGTCCATATTGCTGCTGATGAACACGTAAGTATCTGTGTTCATTGTTTTTCCTGTGCAAGGTAAGGATGTTGATGGGTTGTTATTATGGCATCTTGAGTTCTAATATGCTTGTACCGCTCTTATACTATTTTTCAGTGTGCTGTGGATGACATCTTCATGCCGGGCCATAACGATGGGAGATGTCAGATGTATGGATCTTCCCTTTTTCTTCCCAACACAGATGGTAAGTATTGCAATTTTCATACAAGTGTGGTATGTCTGTTACTGCCATATGGTTATCTGAGCTTGATAATAATTGTGTTACTTTTAGCTTTTTTCAACATCAGGAATGCAGGCAAAGTTAAGTATTTTTCCATCCTGCTGCTGCTGCTGCTGGCTGCTGAACCAGGTCTGGGGGATTTATTTAATTGCGTCCTTGCTCGATGGTTCCACTTTCACAGTCCTTGAGGTAAGTGTGTCTTCATTTTTTATTGTTCTTTGGGGCAGAGGAGGGGGGTGGATGGTCAGACTCACGGGTGGTGGGAAGGGGGAATTTTCAACAATCACCAAAATTTGTTCTTAATTTTTTTCTTATGTCAAGGTACACAGGGGAAGGGGAATGCCTGCTAGTGCTAGTGCTACTGTGGTTCATCAGACCTTGTCTGGATTGGAATCATGTGCACCACATGGCATGTTCCTGTGGGGAATGTCCTCAGCTGAATGACATCACATCATCATGGGGTATGGTAAGTATACATTTTTTTCTCTGCTTCTTCTTCCAACTTGTTAGATGAAAGCAGGTATGTAGATTGATTAGTATCCAACATTTTATCATATCTTTGCTCTTGCTTAGGTCATTTTTCTCTGTTGAGGTTTCAGTATGTCGTATCTTGACGACACATGATCAATCCAGGTCATGCAGGAGCAGGAGCTGTGTTGTGTCATTGGATAACAGGGATGTTGCTTGAACTGCGATGTTGGCCACTGCACTGGTGTCCATACCATTACCATTAATGAGTAATCACTACTGCCATCCACATACAGGGAGGAACTATGCGTGAACACAGATGGTTGATATGGTGTTTAGTAAATAATTAGGTGGTGGGGGTTAATGTCTTGTCTACTCAATGGAGGTTGCATAGTTGCAGTAATCAAGAACATTTTGAATCCATTCAAAAATGAGGACAGCAGGACACTCAGCCTGCCATGAATCGACAACCCACTCCCAACAGGGAACCGTTGCAATTTTGGTGTACCTTAACCTGGTACTGTAGAAGTAGCCTTTTGGGGGAACTTAAAGTTGTAAGTTGTTAAGCATCTTTATGATTACTTTTGTAATTAATGACTCACATATTAAAGATGCCCACCATTCACGATTTTTCAAAATGTGTTCAACTTGGTGTTAACTGTTGAATTAGAATGTTATATTCATAAGCTACTTGTACACATATCTAGGAGCCAGGGTTCTTGTACATGTCACCAATACTAAGTGGCAGAAAAAAAAATTTCAGTCTCATGGAATGCATGGATGTGTCAAGTCAGATCAGGTGATGAGAGGGGGCAGTGAGGCAGTGCGAAATTTGCCATCCTAGGCACTTTTAAGGACATCAAGACAACATATCTTGCTGTAAGATGATGATGTGTTGATATAGTCAACATAAAAAGTAATATATTTTTTGAAGAAAAACATTAATCATGCAATTGCAAAATATTTACTGTTATGGTAATTACATTGCTGCTACTTTATATAGGCTTGTGGCCTTGGGGGACTGGTGGAGGTGGTGAGGTGACCAATCAATGGGTTATGGCAAAGGGTGATGCCAGGAAACTTAAACATACTGCAGGCTGCAGCACATAACAACATATTTCCATAACCAATGCAGTGGTACATAACTAAAAATAAGGTGTCAAATACACACCACAGCAACCATACTGAGTTGAAAGTTGTTGTTTGGGGGCTTGGACTAAACTCAGCCTTTTTCAACTTCCAATTCCACATCATCAAAGAAGCACCACTCACAGTCTTCAAGACTGGAGTTCTCATCAGGTGGGAATTCTCTCAACATTGCTGCCTCATCCACCTCGCTGACGGTGGCTGCCTTACTCAAGGGATTGTCATCATCCTCATCACCGAAACACAGTTCCTGTGGCAACACCACTGACATCACTGTGTTGTGTGGAATGTGCTTTCATTCATTTTGATGAATGTTAGCATGGACGCATTCTTGGGTGACAGATTGGTCCTACGGTCACTCACAACTGCCCCAGGTGCACTAAACACTCGTTCCGCAGTGACACTGGATGGTGGGCAGCTCAGGTATTTCATAACAACTGATGTTAGTGCTGGCCATTCAGTCATTTTACTGCTCCAGTATAGCAGTGGCTCGTCATTAATGGCAAGATGCTTTGGGTCCCCCATGTAGGCCTCCACCATTTGGTCTGCTGCATGGAGTCCAGCTGCCTCATCTGTCTCCTTCTTCTTTTCCTCCATATCTTCCATTTCCTCCTGAAAGAGAACATCCCAAATGGGATTGCTTGCTTTTTTCTGCTCTGCCTTGCCATTTTTCTCTGATTGTGTTCCCTGTGAGCTGCTGGTGGTGGTAGCAACACCAGTTTTTGAACCCGTTTTTGATGCAGTGCATGCATTTTTCATTTGTGCAGCATGTACCAATCTAATGAGGTTCTCTGTCAACTGCAGTACTCACTGACAACCTCCTTCAGTTATAGATGGCAGGCCACGTTTGTACCGTGGATCCAGCATGGTGGCGATTGCAAACTCAGCTGACTGTAAAATGCCAGATACATGGGTATTTGTGTCCAGCATATGGAGCATGTGATCCATTAGATCACAAGTGCCATGATCCTCACTTGCCTCTGTGTGGTGTCACACATTCACTAGTGTCTGCCTCAGCACATGTATGAGAGGTATGGACTGACTTATGCAAGCAGTGTCCCCACTTGCTGCCTGTGTAGCATGCTCTAATGGATGGAGAATGCATATTAGCCCATCAATTTGGCACCACTGCTCTGTTGTTAGAGAGATGGACACTCCAGCACCGTCATGGGTGGTGTGCAGCAGCAGGTATTCTGATAAAGCCTTATACTGTTCATATAGTGGGTCAAGCATGTACAGTGTGGAGTTCCACCTGGTGACAACATCAAACTTCAGCCATTGCTGAGGCAGATTGTTATTGCACTGTAGCTCACATAGATGGTCAGGGGCCTTTGCAGAATGGGCAAAGTGGACACAGATGCAACGGGCAACAGTAACCATTTCCTTAATGTCTGCATGGTTGAGAAACTGCTGAACAACAAGATTAATGCATTGTGCCAGGCAGGGCACTCTGAAAAAAACACTATCACTAATGCACTTCACTACATTGGAGCCATTATCACTTTCAATGAATCCTGCTATAAGTGACTGTGTGTGTAGTAGCCACCCTTCAATCTCGTCCAGCAGAACATTAAGCGTTTTCGCAGCCGTGTGCGAACCTGTGACACTTGTCATAGTCAGGGTTGCATGCTGCCAAAGACCAGGTGTGTTGCTACCACCACAATTTTGCTTAACTCATGTTTTTCCAGGCCCACAATTAAGTACCGCTCCAGGCAACTGTGCCCAATGTGCTGTTATGCACAAATACCAGCTTGCTGCTGTTTGTTCACTGGTCCACAAATCCATGCTAAGATGGATATAGTGTGATGCACTATGCTTCAATGCATGTCTAATGTAATCAGCAACTCTACTGTTCAGCTCCGGCATGGAATGCTTACTAAAATAGGATTGTAATGGAACCTGCCATTTGGGACAGGTACAGGCCATCTACCTGCAGAAACCAGTATTCTTTATGAATGAGAATGGCAACAGATCGATGGCCAGCATTTCAGCAGTGCAGAATTTAACTCTCATGCAGCAGCATGATTGGATGGGTACTTTGTCTGCTGCTCAAGCATGGTCTTCAGAGTGGGTTGCATCTTTGGGGCTGTCCGACCAGAACGCTGTACTTGTGTCAGCAACGATTTTCTTTTAGGAGTAACAACTGACTCTTGGCAGGGTGGTGGAGACAGCATGAAACCAGTTATTTTAGTTGCTTGTGGGTGTGGGGGTGGTGTACTTGTAAGACTCTTGGGACTGGGACTGGGACTCGCACTGCCACTGCTATGCCCACTACTAGAGAGAGCAAAAGATTGCTCACTCTCCTCCTCCTCCACCACTGACCCACTCTACCCTCCCTCCTCATGTTCTTGCTCTACTACATGCACCTTGTTACCAACAGCTCTGGCATCCTTCTGGTGTTCATGCCATCTCAGCGAGTGCTTGTTTTTCAGGTGGGTGTGTTGGCCACCAGTGCCTATGTGGCTTCCTCCCTCCCTGACTAACATGGGATTGACAAAGTTGGCATATTGCTGTGGTCTCATCAGCAGGATCTAGCACATAAAAGTCCCAAACTAGGGACTTTTGACCTCTGGACTTCAGATGTTTCTGGGACTGGGATGATTCAGAAACAGGTGTGGATGTGTGTTTTTTTTGAGCTGCTAACATGACTTCCATAACACTACTATCGGGAGGGGGTGGTTACTTGACTGCCTGTATGTGTGTTTATAAGCTTGGTGACAGACTGACCCACCACGGGCTGTACAGGTAAATGGCCTACATCACCCTTGACCTTTTTAAACTCAGGCTCCCATGTGGGATCATCCCAGTCATCATCATCACCACCAGGAATAGTGATGATGTCCTTGTCTTCCTCCTCCTCCTCCTCCACCCATCACTGTCTTCTAGGAGGATGGCACCTTTTTCTTTCTGTACAACTATCTCAGGGGGCTGACTATCCTTATCTCCAGGACTATCAGACTCTTGTTGAACACTGTCATCACCAACTCCTGCAGGAACATGGACAGTCACACTGACAGACCTATTATTACCCTCCTCCATGTCCTGGACCACTGTTCCTGTTCTGGTGTCAGTGCCTCTCTTCTTCTCACTGTCAACATCCCCCACTAGCATGGCTGCAACAATTTGAGCTTCAAAAAGTAAGACACAGCTATGCCAGACGCAGTTTGGCCACCAACTCCTTTGCTGGTTCCTGCTGCACCACCACCAGGGCCCACATCAGAACTTGAAGACTGTGATGCAGACATACCTGTGCTTTCACTGCTATGGGGAACCGGAACTGAAATTGCACTTTTTTCAGCAGACTTCTTAGCTCCTTCATTCCCCCAGCCATGTCCCCCCCCCCCATACTTGGCTGCTTCTTACCAGGCATTTTTGCTGACTGCTGCTTAAAAGCTTTGCCTTTCTCTGGCAGTATTTGAAGAAAGAATGTATTACTACTACTAAATGTGTGAATAATACCTCACATGTGAATGATGACATCACACTGTCACACACCTACAGTACTGGCTTCCTTAGAAGTCCAAAAACAATCAGGACAGGTACCAGCACTTACCGTACAACTAATACTGTATATGGTAGGCAGCCCAGTGTCGTAAAACACAAAAAGGTAACTTTTATCCCCCAAACAGGAAGGAATTAAAGAAACACACAAAGGAAAAAAGGGCACAAGTAGCACACTTTAAATACAGATCACCTGTGTATCTCAGTCTCTGGACAAATAAAGTACTGTAATGTGTTATGTTACTCAGTACCACAATTAGTTTTTTATATGTGGACAGAGACAACCATAAAACAGCAACAAAGGAAATTAGTACCACACAATATGTTAGTGGTCTGGATGGGAAGGATCAACAAGAAATGTCTTGAAAATTACTATTTTAATATATACTGTTTTATAATGCATGCGTCAAGTGAGACACAAACAATGCTATAACAGAGAAAGGGTAATGTATGAAAGTCTGCAGTGTGCAGAGTCAAGCTCCAGCAATAACATACAGGGGAACAATTCAACAATGCAGTGCGACTGTAATAGATAAGTTCAAGTGATCGAATAGAAGTACTGTACAACTGTTGATTTTCACAATTTTAGCAACACACAAGTTAACACTCCGGCTAGCAGGGCTGGCAGTATAGCCTAGAGGTTAGAGGAATGAGGTATGAATGAGCTTGATATATCCAGCAGACCAGACCTGAGTTTGATTCTCACAACCTCCACTTGCATACTGTGTGACTCCGAGCAAGTCACTTAACTGATCAGTGCTCCCAGGTCGCCCCTGAAAACAGGCACTTGTGCCAAGTGGGCCTTACCCAGTTACCAAAGACTAAAATAAACAAATAAAACCACAAAAAAATAAAACAAAGGATCAGCTCTGTTTGTTTAAAACTTTAGAATTCAAAATCAATTCACAACTAAAAGCAGAAGAATGGTATATAACACAGCTAACAGTGGCAGGAACTCTCTCAAACAGGACAGAGAAACTTTTCAGAGAAAATAAATTGCAAGTTATAACAAAATTAATAAGAAATAACAGTAAACAGATAACTCACAATTGTGAGTAAATATACCAATCTGCTTGACTAGAAATAGCCTGCACTGCTTTACACTCCTACCCTACCCCACACAACTCTTTCAAAGACAGCTGAGAAAAGTAAACCTAATTCAAACTACAAATTATACAAAAAATCACAAAATTAGAACATGTTCCCTAGTACCAGGCACTACCAGCACAGCAGCACTAGGAAAAAACTTTGGTTCAGATATTCAAAAGGGTTGCACATGGCGCAACAGTGTTGAGCCATGCACAACCCACTGATGCGCCCCGGCAAGATACTCAAAAGGGAAAAGTGTGCCGCACAAATCCCGATGCACTGGAGCGCATCAGTAATGTATGCAGGCACAGGTAGGGGGGTGGCATGCCCATGCATAACCTGCACAGCCTGATATTCAGCCCCGGGATGTGCAGAGTCATGCATGCTCAACCTCTACCTGCGCCTGCACAAAGTTAAGCCCCCCAAGAAAGGAACAAGTGATGGACACCCACAGGTGAGCTGCCGCATTTCAGGGTGCAACACGGCAGCTGGGGTGGCCACCCCAGTTCCTGCCGCACTTGGCAGCACCCCCCATGCCCCCTCACGGGCATCCATGTAGCAAAATCCCCCCTCCTATATCCCTGGTGGTCCAGTGGACTGCTATGTGCCCGATCGTGGGCATTTGTCCAGAAGAATAAGCCCCCCTCCTATATCCATGGTGGTCCAGAGGACTGCACTCTGCCCGATCGCGGGCATGAGTAATATAACCCCCCCATTCCAATATCCCTGGTGGTCCAGTGGACTAATCGCTGCCTGATCGCAGGCATCTGTAAATCATAAAATACTCCTACTACCCTGGTAGTCTAGTGTACCCCTCCCACCCGCCCACTGATCCCACCGCCTCCCCTTGTCAGCGGCGGACAGCAGCACCCACCCGCCTGCTTCCACGCCCGCCTGCCACCCACTGACTGACAGCTGGGTAGGGCTGCACGCCCATTGGTTCTCAGCGTGAGCCAATGGGCATGCAGCCCATACCATACAACACAGTCCAGAGTAGAGTGAGAGGATACGCCCCTTGGCTCACGCCAGAACCAATGGGCATGCAGCCCTACCAAGCTGTCAGTCAGTGGCGGACAGCAGGCAGGGTGCAGCCACCCACCGCTGATGGGGGAGGGAGCGAGGTGGTGGGGCTCAGTGGGTGGGTGGGGGAAGGTACACTAGACCACCAAGGTAGTAGGAGTATTTTATGATTTACAGATGCCCGCAATCCGAAGCGATAGATCCGCTGGACCACCAGGGATATTCGACAGAGGGGTACTATACCGATGCCAGTGATCAGGCACATAGAGGTCCACTGAACCACCAGGGATATAGGATGGGGGCTTATTCTTCTAGACAAATGTCCATGATCGGGCACATAGTGGTCCACTGGACCATCAGGGATATTGGACAGGGGGGTTCTTTTAGACGAATGCCTGCGATCGGGCTGCAGGGGGGTGTCGGTCCCTGACAGCTGCTGCCTGGCTGGGCACCAGGCTCAAGTCGTAGGGGATCGGTGCACCTGCATGCTAATGGTATGCAAATAGGGCCATAATGAGATGCAAATGGACCCCTGTGTGCCATGCATAAATTATGACCCAATTTGCATGTCCCCTTTTGAATATCGCAGGTGCTGTGCATGGTGCAATGGCACTTGCGCTAGGGCATCTCCATGCTCCACTCTGGCCACTTGTGCTGGTGCAGTGCCACTGCGCCATGCACAGTGGGGTTGGCCAGGGTGCGATATTCAAAGCTGCTGTGCCATAGTATATCTCCGTTGAATATCACCCAGGCCACACCCCTATGCAACAAAGTTGAGCTGTGCCCAGATTTGCACCACAGCCTGGCGCAGTTTGAATATCCAGACCTTTATGTTTTGCAGCAATTGGCTCTCAAAAACAAGTTTTAGCTATGTTTTCAAAGGCTTTATTGGCTCTGATGCACCACAGCACACTGCTCTACAACTCAACATGCAGCAGAATGATCTGGAAACAAGCTACATGTGACTTTTGACCTATTTACCTACAATGCATTGCAAATGTTGCCTTTGTACCAAAATTTCGCCGGTGAAATTTTGGATCATCAATGGGTAAAATTGTCATGGTAAGCAAAATTTCGCCATTATGCGAAATCAAGAAAACAGGCAAAATTTCGTTTCGCTTTGGCAAAAAGCTTTGCATAATTTTGGAATTACGCAGAACATTTTGCCAGGCAAAATATTTCAGTTTCACACAAAACTACTTACAACTATTAACCTGACAAAGCCGTATTGACAGGTACAGTTAACTGCCAGAGCTAGGGAGAGGTCAGCCTTCATCACTCCGATAGGGTTATTTGAATTTAAAGTAATGCCTTTCGGAATGAAGAACACCACAGCCACTTTCCAAAGGCTGGTGAACCAGGAGTTAAATGGTGCTGGGGAGTACGCTGTGGCATACCTGGATGACATTGCCAGTGCCAGTCTTTAGTGCCAGCTGGGAGGAACACCTGTCCTACCTTAGGGAAGTGTTAGGCAGGATACAGAGGGCTGGGCTCACTGTCAAAGCTGAGAAGTGCCAAGTGGCCATGGTTGAAGTGGCATACCTTGGGCATGTTGCAGGCTGGGGACAGCTTCATCCTAACCAGGTGAAAATAGAGGCAATCAAGGTATGGCCCAGACCAAAAATGCAGAAGCAGGTCTGGAGTTTTCTAGGGACAGCAGAGTACTATAGTAAATTTGTACCAAATTACAGTGCCCTGGCTGTGGCCCTATCTGACATGGTAAACAAAAGGATGCCTAAGAAAATTACCTGGGAACCAGCCTGTGAAAAATCCTTTACCAGACTGAAGGAGGCACTGTGCAGTGCTCCTGTATTGACAAGTCCAGACTATAGCAGACCCTTTGTAGTCCAGACTGACGCCTCAGATGTGGGTATTGGGGCAGTGCTGAGTCAGACATCTAACCAAGGGAAAGATCACCCCATAGTGTACCTGAGTAAAAATTTGCTTCCCAGGAAGCAGGCTTACTTTACTGTGGAGAAAGAGTGTCTTGCCAAAAAGAAGTTAGAGCCATACTTATATAGGCAGTATTTTGAGGTACAAACTGACCACAACCCCCTGGTTTGGCTGGTACAAATGGGTAAAATCAATGGTAGACTACTAAGATGGAGTCTTGCCTTGCAAGGATATGACATGACAGTCTCACACCGGGCGGGCAGCCAGTGAAAACGCAGATGGACTTTCATGTCAATTTGAGCAATGAACTGATTTGGGGATATTATCCCATGCAGAGGATAGAGCCCCCAAATTCAGTCTAGGTGGGAATGACTATGACACTCTGCCCTCTGCTTATGGTTATTTGTATGATATTTCTATTATAAATTAATGGTAAATGTTATGTGATTGTCTGCTTAACACACCAGTCAGCAAGTGAGCTGACCTTTGACCTCATGTGTCAGTGTGGCTGACAGCTGCAGACCGTGTTAAGTGGACCAGTAAAGAGAAATCATAATTAAAGGTTTCCTTTTCTGTCTTAATTAGAGCTTTCTGGCCATCTGCCAGGATATAAGCCTCATAAACTTTTATGATTTCCTGCAGGAACAGGTCATTTGATAACAGCACTGTGTTATAAGTCATAAACCTTAGATCTTTCCTGGGAAACAGGAACCAGCAGACAGTTCAAAGAGAAAATGTTTTGATCAGAGACTCATATTTTAAAAATTCATGACTGTTGATTTCCTCAGTAGAAAATTAAACTCTATGGGAGGCTGTAACTGTGACCTCATGGGTAGCATCACCAGGAGGTGGAGAAACTGACTATTGAATATTGCTTGCAAGAGAAATTGTGGCAGAAGGACTCTGAAACTAAAAAGATACACAGCCTGTGGACTGGTAACTATGCACTTTAGAAAGGGATAATTCGGAAAGAACTTAAGTATTTGTGGTAGAAGTTTGTGTTCTGTAACTTCCCATTCTTTTTATGTGACTGTAAGTTAATGATATAATTGTTCTGTTTGATTTTTCCTGTTTTACAATTTTTTTGTAAACAACATTTTCTTTAAAATACTGCCTGTGCCTTTTCTCCTTTATTTTACATGTGATTTGCTGAACCTGTGTTTAAGGCTGACAGCTGTTAAAGGTTTGAACTTGTTACTAGGCTTGCTAAAAAGTAAGAATATATCTTGGTCTCATATAGAGTTCTAAGTGTACATTTTGGAAATCTGGCTTGTGCCCCTGGGTGAAAGATTATATTGCATTTCCCCAAAGAGAATATATATCTGAACCTGTTAACTGGGTATGCTAGCATTAGGTTCACATTGTGACCCCCCAGAACTCTAGGCTAGTAGGTGATTAGGACCCAAAACAGACAGGAGGGTTACCCTGTCTGTCCCATGTTCACACTATTGCACTTCAAGATTGGCACTGTGGGAGCAGAGGGCCTGACCTGCAGAGTGCGTATGTGACACTCATAACTTTTACATTTATTAATATTTTTTTACCAAAATTTTACTAGTCACCACCCTTCCTCATGATCACTTACATGTCAACATTTAAAGGGGCTCTGTCAAAAATTGTTTGCATTATTATTTCTAGTTGAAAACCCACATTTTATGATAACTTACCTTCTCAAAAATTCATTGATGTTGCTGGTTGCTTTACTTGCTTCCATTCATATTAGAACTAAAATGCATGCTAATGTTGCATTTATATCCAATATTGCTTTATATCAAATCCTTGATCTACTCCTACTTTATACTTCCTGAACAACAGGACCCCCCAAACAGTGCAGCCACTCATGATGCAATAGGTTTCTCCCTTCCCACTCCATGAATAGTGGCTATAGTGTTTGGTGTGTTCCCAAGAAAAAATGCAGAAGAAGTTAATCAAGGACTGTAAACAAGCATGTTTTTAAGTGGAAACACCAGTATGGTGAGCAGTCTGTTTTTCACAAAGAAAAAAAGAATCTGAATAAAACTGCCTGCTACATCAGCAATCTATATAGAATGTGACCAATCATAATGTGTGTATGTTTTTTTTAACTAAAGACACTTTGAGGCCTAAGGGGGTTGACAGCGTTCTTTAAATCCCAGTCAAAATGTGTTTCACACTAAATAAGCTGCTGCTTACAATACCAGCAACCCTGGTTCACTCCCATGTCTGGATCATCAGATGGCTGGCGGAGGGAGGAGGAGGGCTGAGCATCCCAGAGGATGCTGTCCTCTTTCGCTGGGGAGGAAGAGATGCATGGTCTGATACAGTATCACCAATTGGGAAAACACAGGTGGCAGTGCATTCTCGAGAGCCTGCAGTGTGCACTAGTAGGGGAAATAATTCATGTTCGTTGGGCATGCTGGTACTCGGTGAGGCATGACATGCTCTCAGCAGGAGGGACAATAACAGGGAAACAATTATTGACAAATGGGCAGCTGGCACTCTGCCTACTCTTTCACCACAGCACTTGGGAATCACTATGACACTTTGTCAGGGGGAGTCAGCCCTGCTGATATTCCTAAATGAATACTATTCATACACTTTATCTCTGCAATAAATTGGCACATTTGGTAATTAATTTACTTTTGCATGTGTTAACCCCCTGACTCAAAGTCTAGGGGTATGCAAGATGGTACTTTGAGGGAGGGGAGCACTTACAGCCAGAAAACATGATTCAGAAAAATAAATATGCTCGTTATCTGGTTCAGCTTCTTGGTGGATGGCATAGGGTAGCCAGGCGCCTCACTTCTCTTTGAGGGGCACAGCTGGAGGCAACAATGGTTAATATTCAGCCCATTGTGGCAATGATCATTGGATTAAGTCCATTGTCCACACGAGAGTCAAAGTGCAAATAACTGATTTCATATATGAACATACAAATATACAAAATTTCCAGCAGAAACAGACCTCATAGTTTATCGAGTCTGCTTGAGTGTGCAGCTAGCACCTCATCTCGTAGTTGCCCCTCCCGCCCCTCTTCCCAGTATCCCTTACCCTTACCCTGTCACAACCCCTCTTGAAACTGTCCACCATCTTACGGGACACTATCTCATCTGGTAAGGTGTTCCATTTGTTCACCACTCTTTCAGAGAAAAAATGTCTCCTCATCTCCCCCTGAATCTTCTCCCTTTCAATCTCAGTCCATGCCCTCTGATGTCCCTCCCCCTTCTCATCTGGAAAATCCCTTCTGTGTTGATCTCGTTTATCCCCTTCAGATACTTCAAGGCCTTAATCATATCCCCCTATCCCTCCTCTATTCCAGTGAATACATATTCAGCTCTCCCAGCCTGTCTTCGTAGAGCTTGCTTTCTAATCCTCAGATTATCTTTGTGGCTTTTCGCAGCACCCCCTCCAACAGTCTGATCTCCTTTTTCAGGAATGAGCACCAGTACTGCACGCAGTACTCCAGGTGAGGCCTGACCAATGACCTATACAGGGGGAAGGATAACTTCCCTCCTTCTGTAGGAGATCCTTCTTACAATACACCCCAGCATTTTGTTGGCTTTTGCTGCCGCCTTCCTGCACTGAGCAGAATTGTTCATGTTCCCTGTAATGATAGCACCTTGGTCCTTCTCCTCTGTGGAGCTCCCCAACTGTACCCCATTGAAATGATAATTCCTCCCCTGGTTCCTGGCTCCAAAGTGCAGAACCTTGCACTTCTTGGCATTGAACCCCAATTGCCATATTTTCGCCCACTCCTGCTGCTTAGTCTGGTCCTCCTGCAACCCCTTCCACCCCTCTGCATCATCAACCACAGCTCCCATCTTGCTATCTTTTGCAAACAGAATGATCCTGCTCCTGATCCCGTGTGAGATATCTACGATGAAAATCCCAAACAGCACTGGTCCCAGTACTGATTCCTGTGGTACCCCGCTCATCAACACTCTCAGTGATGAGAGGTCCCCCACCACCACCACACTTTGCTGCCTTCCCTTTAGCCAGTTTGTGATCCATTTCACCATTTTTGGTCCCACCCCCACATATTCCAGTTTCTCCCCCAACCTTCCATGCGGCACTGAATCAAAGGCCTTGCTGAAGTCTAAATACAGGACATCCACTGCATGGCCCTTGTCCAGTTCCCTCATCACTCAGTCGTCGTACTCTACCAGGTTTGTCTGGCAGGATCTGCCCACTACAAACCTGTGCTGTTGACCATCCTGGAGACCATTTTCCTCCAAGAAGCTCACTAGCCTCAAAGCACAATTAAACCATTACTTGCATTTTTTTTCTTTCTAATTACTCTGACTAGGTCACAAACCCAGCAACTTATTTGGAATGGATTTCATTAACTGCAGGTACTGTGGAGCAATTTTCAGAAGGACAGTCTTACAAGATTTAGGACACTGTCCTACATGCTGGGCCTTTGGAGATCTTAGGTCTCAGCTCCAGGCAGCATGGGCAGAGATTGCACACCTCAAATTTCATATTGAAGAGGAATACATTATAAGAACCACCCGCCATTTCCCCAGCATCCAACAGAAAAACCTCGACCGCAGAGGGTGTTGGTCCAGGAGGTTGGCAGGTGGTTAGGAGGAGCAAATCAGGTGCCCCATCACTCTCTGCTCTCCAACACATTACCTCCAAAACCATATAAACACTACAAACAGGTATCTGCCTCTATCTCTGAAATCAAATAAAGAGGCAGAAGACACTGCAGAGCAGGACACTGCGGCACAGGAGCTAGCACAACAATACTCACCCAAATCAGGAACCAAAACTAAACAAGCACAAAGGAAATCCAAAAACTTCTGATCATAGGAGACTCCATGATTCTGGGAGTTGATACCCATCTCCAGCTAGGGTGATGGTCAGATGTCTCCCAGGTACATCAGCATGGAGAGACACTGACCGCATTACTAAAATTGTTCACAAAGCAGGAGAAAACATTGATGTCCTAGTACACATAGGGACTATCGATCTCCAGCCGGTCAGTTGTGGAGACCAAGGAACACCTGACTAGGCTGGGTGACAAACTATCATCTATTTCGTCTGGCATCTCCTTCTCTGAGATCCTGCCAGTCTGGGAGAAGGGAGCAGATGGACGGAAGGTCAGAGAAGGGAGATAGGGAGCTAAACACGTGGCTCAAGGACTGGTGCCAGGAAAAAGGACACAGATTTGTAGGAACTGGCAACAGTTCTGGGAGCGAAAGTTCTTTAAATTTGATGGACTGCATCTGACTAAAGAGGAGTCAGTGCATTGGGGCAGAAGTTTGACGCCTTTGCAGAATATTTAAACTAGCAAATGGGGAGAGGGTGCAGCACCCCATACGTCGAATGGGAAGAACACCCTCCCCTCAGCTAGTGGTCAAACAGGAATTCAGCGTGTTTGCCGTTCATTTGCATCACCAGGTAAGAAAAAGGTTTGTCTCCCATACGATGCACAGGGTAATGCAAACTTCACCCAACAACTAACACACCAAAATCTGGCCAATGGAAAATCATGTACACAATGCTCACAGCCTGGGAAATAAGATCCCAGACCTGCAGGCAATAATGTCAGAGGCTAAACTGGACATAGTAGCATTAGTGAGACGTGGTTTACCAGTAACCACACTTGGGAGACTTCAGTACCTGGCTATGTATTGTTCAGAAGAGACTGAGGTGCAAAAGGGGGAGGTGGCCTGTATGTTAATGAAAATATCAAAGCTACAGAAATTCAGAATACACATAAGGAGCCAGAAGAACTGTGGGTCACCCTGGAAACAGGAAATGGGACAGCCATAAGAACTGGGGTTGTCTACAGGCCCCAGACCAGAGGAGGACATAGACACATTACTGTTAGAAGATATACAAAACATGACAGCTAAAGGGAGGTTCTGATAATGGGAGACTTCAACATGCCAGATACAGATTGGTCAATACCAGCAGGAACATCTGCCAGAACTAGACTCATAGTGGATTCCTGCAGGGGAGGCCTCAAACAACTGGTACAGCAACCCACAAGAGACAGGGCTATCCTAGATCTAGTACTGACTAACAAAGAAGGATCACAGATCTCCAGGTAGAAGGTCACCTGGGAGCCAGTGACCATCACATGGTATGGTTCAATTGGCTACTACATCTAAATCATCCCATTCCAAAGCAAAAATATGGGACTTCAGAGGAGCTGACTTTGATAAGATGGCCAACAGAGTTAAGCTAGCCCTGGCAAAAAGAAACACAGGTGAGGAGGTACAGGCAAAGTGGGCAAGCATTAAGGATACAATACTTGAAGCAACATCCCATTGTGTTAGAAGAAAAGGAAGTGCAAAGAAGAAGGAAACCACTTTGGTTCTCAAATACAGTAGCAGAAAAGGTCAGAGCCAAAAGGCTGGCCTTCAGAAAATATAAGGAACACAGCGGATGAAGATAGGAGGCATACCAAACTGCCCTAAGGGAAGCAGGTAAGGCAGTAAGGCAGGCAAAGTCCCAAACTGAGGAAACACTAGCATGAACAGTAAAGAAGGTGACAAGACTTTCTATAGATACATTAGTGAAAGGAGAAAGTCCAGAGGGGTGCTAAGCTTAATGGAGAAAAGGGAGCATGTGAGGAGGAGGACCCTGTAAAGGCATCTATCCTAAATAGATACTTTTGCTCAGTATTTACTGAAGAGAAGGTAGGGCAGGGCCCACAGCTCAGCATCATGGACACAGGGGGGAGGGAGGTGAGCACTACTCCCTTCACAAAGAAAGGGTCCTACAAGAGCTTGCTAAGCTCAGGGTGGATAAGGCAATGGGACCTGATGGCATACATCCCAGGATACTTAAGGAGCTAAAGGAGGAACTAGCAGAGCCATTAGCAGAATTGTTTAGTGAGTCTCTGAGCACAGGAGAGGTCCCAGAAGACTGGAGAAGGGCTCATGTGATCCCACCCACAAGAGTGGTAGCAGGAGGAGACGGGAACTACAGACCGTCAGTCTTACCTCAGTAGTGGGCAAGATTATGGAGGCACTCCTTAAGGAAAGGATAGTGCAACACCTGGAATCCATAGGGGCACAGGATCCAAGACAGCATGGGTTTACAAAGGAAGGTCCTGTCAAACTAATCTCATAGATTTCTTTGACTGGGTAACCAGAGTGGTGGACCAAGGGGAGCAGTTGATGTCGCCTACCTTGACTTCAGCAAAGCTTTTGACACTGTTCCACATAGAAGATTGATAAATAAGCTAGGTAGGCTCGGGTGGGTCAAGTTGGTCAACTGGGTGGCAAACTGGTTGACTGGCAGAAAACAGAGTGGTGGTAAATGGTATACAGTCAGAAGAGATGCAAGTCACAAGTGGGTATTTCAGGATCAGTCCTGGGGCCAGTCCTATTCAACATCTTCATTAGTGACCTCGCAGATGGACTAGAGGGTAAGGCTTGTCTGTTTGCAGATGACACCAAGATCTGCAACAGAGTAGATGATCCAGATGGGGTGGGCAGAATGAGAAGAGATCTGGATAAACTAGCAGAATGGTCAGAAGAGTGGCAACTGGGATTTAATGCAAGAAGTGCAAATCATGCACATAGGAAGAGAAACCCTGAAGCCACTTATAGGCTGGGAGGGAGTTGCTAGCAGTCACAAAGGAAGAAAGAGACTTGGGCATCATCACTGATGACCTAAAATCATCCAAGCAGACCTCTAAAGCAGTAGGTAAGGCTAGGGGGTGTTAGGTGTATTAGTAGGGTATCACAAGTCGTAAGAGGGAGGTAATAATCCTCTGTACAAGACATTGGTTAGGCCCCATCTGGAGTACTGCGTGCAGTATTGAGGCCACACCTTCACAAGGACATTAACCAAATTGAGGCAGTCCAGAGAAGGGCAACCAAAATGGTGCAGGGACTGCATCAGAAGACATATGAGGACAGATTAACGGAGCTCAATATGTATACCCTTGAGCAAAGGAGGGAGAGAGGTGATATGTGTTACCAGTCTGGTAACATCCCTGGACTTCTGCATGTACGTATCCTTATCTTCATTCCTCCTCAATTTACTGTACTTTCAAAATGTTGCCCTCTTGGGCCTCATCCCTTCCATAACCTCCTGTATCAGCCAACTGGGTTTCTTCGCCTGTCCCTTCTTGCTTTTCTTCCTAGTGCAAGACTCTGTTGCCTCCACCAGCCCTTCCTTTATGATGCCCCATTTCTAGTCTGCATCCATGTGTGGTTGCATACCTACCAGGTGCTTGCACAAAATTTCCCCATCTTCTTAAATTCCACCCCCCTGAACTCATTCACCATTGTACGCATGCCCCCTGTTTCCCCTCCCCTTGTTGAGCATGAACCACACTGAATAGTGGTCACTTCCAGCCAGTGGTTCCTCCACTTCCAGATTCCTTACAGCTTCCCCGGTATCCAGTACAAGGTCCAGAGTCCTTACTAACCAAGTCAGACCCTGGACCAGCTGTGTCAGAAAGCTGTCTTGAAATGCTTCTAATGGGACCCACTACTATGCACTTGTGGTGGATAGGGTGCCCCTCTCCACCCCCGGTAGGTTGAAGTCCCCCACCACCACTGTGCTTCCTTTCCTGCTGAGCCTCCTAATTTGTTCAGCTAACTCCCTATGCAGGTCAACCTCTGAGCCAGTAGCCTGTACACTACCCCCATCCTTAGTGTCCTATTCTTTGCATCTTGGAACTGCATCCATAGTGCTTCTGTCCTCCCCTCCTCCCCTTCCTCCCTTATACACTATATCCCCTCCCTTACATAGATCACCACTCCCCCCATTCCCCTTAGCCCTATCCTTTCTGAAAAACCTGAACCCCAGGATCATCATATCCCAGTCCTAGTACTGGATGGCCCATGTTTCGGGTGATGTCTGCAATGTCCAATCCCTCCACCACCAAGAAAGCCTGTAACTTCACTGTTCTGTTCCTTAGGCTTCTTGCATTCAGTGAGACCATGATCCAGCCTGTCTCCTCCCTTTCCCTACCCCTATTCTTCTCTATCCATTCATCCTTCCCTGTTCAGCTTCCCTACTGCCTTTACCCATAACTAGGGGGATGAACTCACTTGGTTCCCCTTTCTGGACCCTTTTCCCATTAGCCATCCCTTGCCACACTCCCCTCCTAGTTTAAATCCACCTTTGTTGATATATACACCTCTATTCCCCAGTTTAGTAACCTCTTCCCCTCTCAACTCAAATGTAACCCGTCCCCTGTATATAGGTCACTATTGCCCCAGGTCCTGCCCCAGTCTGACCTTAATCTGTACTCCAAGATATGGCAGTTATCCATCAGCCAATTAATTGAACTCCTCTATCCTTTTTTCCTCACTGAACTTGCACATTGTACCGGGAGTACCTCAGAGAATGCCACTGACCCTCACCTCCTCAGACTGCCTACCCAAATTCTCCAACCTTCCCTTTACCACCTCTACCATCTCCCCTGTGAAGTCCTTTGTACCCAAGTGCATCACTATGTGAGGTTTGTTCCTCCCCTTCCATGCGCACTTGAGAAGTGCCTTCACCGCCCTACCAGTGGTCAACCCCAGAATACCCTCAACCCAGATACGACTGTGCCTTTCTCCCTTCTGCCCCATCTGACCCCTTTCAGTATAGAATCCTCCAGCACTAGTACCCCCATCTTCTTGTCCCACACCCCCTCCTGTTTTTACTGTCCACATTTCCAGAGTCTACACTGCCCTGCTCCTTATTATCTCAAGTCCGCACCATTTGCGATTCCTACATCTTCCCCCGTTTCCTCCTCTCTCTCTGCCTCTACCCTGCTCTTCCCCTCCCCTTTCACTACCCTTCTCCTCCCCCCACCAATCTCCGACATCTCCCCTACCACCTCCGATGTCAACACTGCAAACCTATTACTTGCTACCCCCCAGTGGTGCCCATCTCCCCCTTCCCCCTGCCCTGAGCATTACCTCCACTTTCTGCCCCTCTGTTCATCTTACCTCCATCCCCCTCCCTACATCTTCACAGGATTTAGCCCTGCTATTCCTCCTCTGCTTCCCCCAGCAACTCCTCTCCAGGGTACCTCCTGCCCCAGGCCCCCACCATCTCCATTTCCCTCCAGAGCCCCTGTACCTCCTCTTCCATTCTGGTAATTGATTAAATTAATAATACACTCCATGGAACATGGGGGTACAATGATTAATGGTGGGGCAACTTCACAGACACAAAACCAGACCTTGAATCTGCAGCAATAACTTTTCCCAACAGATTGGCTTTACTTCATGCAGTGCTGTCCCTCAGGCCGAAAAGGCTATATTTCCTGGAAGCAACACTGTTACAGTGGGCCATAAAGGCTGCACCAGACTTGTACTTCAGACTTTGCAGTAATCCCTTTTCACACTCCTTGCAACTTTCCAGCATCCCATCCACCAGCAAATTTACTTAAGCTCCTTTTTCTTGGACAATTCATAACTTAATTACAGGGAAACTGGGGCAGCAAAAGATGTTTCTACTGCCTAGTCCTAGTCCTAGTTTGCTTCATTAAACCAGGGAGCACTTTTGTCTTAAATGGTGGTGTTACTTAAGCATGAACAATCCCACCGAAAACCCTTCTGGCACCCAATCACTGATACCACATACCTGCTCCGAGCATCCCAGGGAGTTTTATCTATCCCAAGTGACCCTGAAGATCTAAGGCACTTTCTAATCATGCAGTGATTTCAGTCCAGAAATGCCTTTACCCAGGGGCCTGACTGAAGTACCACACGGAGCACATAGGTGGCCTGCCACCCTGCCTGAGATCCCAAACAGTCACACCTCAAGCAGAACTCCTCATGCCTCCACAGGCTGCACATTCCTCGGGAGCTCCAACTCTGCAGTGGCCCTCTGACTAGGGCCAGATAGGCTGCTACCACTACCCAGCACCCAGGCCCCTATTCTGCTTTAACGTGCCCAGCTGCAGGCCTCTCACTGGCTTTCCTGGATGCACTCACCCACGGGCGAGTCTCCTTGTCACATGAGACCCCTTTCTGCTCCACACTTCTCTTTATGGCCTGAACTGCCACACTCGATGCTTTTTGAGGGAGGAGGGCCGGGGTGGTGGACTGTCCACCCCGGCCCCACTGTGGCCCTCATGGCTGAACTCAAGGCAGACCCTCGACTCTCTTTCTCTCTCTCTCTCTATCTCTCTCGCTATCTCCCAATCTCCTCCCGTTTTCATGCTAAACTACCCCTACTAATACCCATAAGGATGAGTCCCCCTGCAGTCAGTAGGCAGGCCCACATTCCAGACCTACTGGCACCAGCATTTCCTCTCACTTCATTAGCTGCATAGCCCCATTAACCTGTAAGCTCCTGAAGGGGTGCTTACACTCTCCCCCCACTTAAAACCATTCACCTCCTGATGAACGCCTACTAGACCACACACACCATCCCCCCAGAGGAGAGATATGGTCACTGTTCTTCCCCTTAGGGCCAGGGCACTAACTGGCCGCACCACCAAAATGGTGGGATTTAATTTATTCCAACCCAGGGCTGAAATTTAACCAACACTTTATCACCCCACAGGGCATTCTGGCAACCCACCTGATGGTTCCCATGGGTGGATTACCAGGTACTACAGTGTTCGTCTCCTCACTAAGACTTTAAGTAACCCTTTTTTTCTTTTCAATCAGAGTGCTGCTGCCAGGAAGGACACAAAGCTTACCTACCCCTTTTTCAATATTGCATAACAGAGAAATATTACATTTAAAACAGCATGGAGCAACACAGTAATTTTTTTTCCTCTTAAAACAGGATCAAACTCGTTGCTTCTTTAAAGACATAACATACTTAAACATTTCAACATTTTTACTGAAGTCAGCTAACCAGGTTCACCCAGACTCATACACTTTCACACACAACTTCATACCAGCATCAATCACAACTATGCACACCGCCCATATATACCCACAGACAGCACTAAAGCTTAGATATAGGTGCAGAGGTCCATATTCAAGTCCAGCCACCTATTGGTAAATTTTACTAACCAGAAAGTTTTTTTTTCAAATAAGAAAATGCCATTTTTACTTACTGGGTAGTCACCCTCTTTAAATATTTTAAACATTTTAACATTAATTAACAGATAAAAGGAGTTGATCTCACTGAGCATTCAGTGGTGGGGTCCATATTTTTTGTCTTTAGTCCTGTCAGGGCAAATTGATGCCAAGGCCTGCATCGGTGGGAAGAGGAGATCAGTCCAGACACAAATCTTTTAGGGCAGTGTTTTAGCAGTCTGAGGATGCAGTGCTACTCCTAGGGTTATGTGGCAAAATACAGTTTTGGGTCAGGTTTGGTACATTCCTCTCCCGAAGCGTCCTCACAGATGATGTAATACTTCATCCTCTTTACCTCTCCATTCTGGACCAGGGCAAAAGTTTTAAACAGTGTCACTCCTGTCCACACCTTGAAGGTACACATCTGCCTTGCCTTCTTTATAGCTTGCTGCTTGTGTCTTCACATTTCCAGGCACTCCCTCTGCTTCTCTGCTTGACCTTGTCCAGGGCTTCTTGGAAGACCCAGTCGTCTCTCCATTCCGTGATGACATCCCAGATCCTCTGACACAACTATGGATAGTTCTCTCCAGGGTACTCCATTTTGATCTGCCTTCATACCCAGTGCTTGGTCTGCGACTAGTCGTGCATGCTCCTCACACTGTTTCTAGGAGCAGTACCCTTCAGCAGACAACTCCCCAAGGTGTACTACAAGTAGTGGGGGTCAGCTGGGCAGAAAGTGTCTATTTCCTTAATACACTTTGGGCAGACCTACTGCAGCTGGGGGATGGTAAGGCCTTGGGGTGTGCCACTCCAATTGAGGATCATTGAAGCTGTAGGATTTGGCATGGACATCCACAGCAGGGGGCACCATGTCCAGTCCCTCAGAGTCTTCCACCATGCTGGAATCTCCCTCTGATATGACCTCCTCCACTTCCACATCTGGACATTGAGTGGTTACAGCCCCCGCAGCAGCAGAGGAGGGTTCCTTGGATGATTTTCATGGTGTCTGCCACTAACGGGTGGCTATATTCAACAGGGGGCTCTGTTGACTTGAGCTTTGATGCCACCCCATGTCCTGTCCCTCTGCCACAGGGAGATCCAGTCACCACTGCGGAGAAAGGCTGGGCAGATAGCTAGTGCTCTTCTCCCCAGAAACTACCTCACAGGCTGCAGCTTCTAACTCATCCCAATTTTCCAGGCTAGATGTGTCCATGCCAATTAGAGCTGAGATGGTGGACCAATTCCAAGCAGGCTGATACGGCAGGGTGGGCCTAGCTGGAAGAAGTGCTCAACTGCTGGCACAGTCCAAACACATGAGTAGCACTTTCGCATATCCTGCAGATTTCTGGCAAATCACACATCTCTCCTGTGTATGACCCTTCTGAACAACTTCCCAAAGCCAGGATAGGAGTGAAGCTGGACAGGACCATCCCATTTCCAGCACTCAAACCTTCTGCCATGGAAGTAATCCTTCAGACTCTTTCTTGCTGCTGCTCAAAATTTCAGACACTCTTATCGAGCAACTTTTTCATCAAGGTGCAAACACTGGTGGTGCAGTTTGCAATGCTTCACAAAATGTCACTCCCTCTCCCACACACTGTGACCTCTGGCCACAGCCTGGCTGCTTCCAGCCAATAACATATAGTCACAAAATTCTGCATACCTTAAATGTATGCTAAACAGTTCATGCTGGCAGAAAATGGTGGCACAAAAGACTTGCCATTTTATGAGTCCAAAATGGCGCCTCACAGCAAAGAAATCTCCCATGCTGCTATACCCCACAAAATTACAGTCCAGGACCAGATCTGGTACCCACAAATGAGCAATAAACATCCCAGATGAGCCTCCATGTTGTAAGCCCCCCCCCCAGAGTCTAGGGGTATGCAAGATGGTACTTTGAGAGAGGGGGGCACTTGCAGCCATAAAACATGGTCCAGAAAATAAACATGCTCATTACTTGGTTCAGCTTCTTTGTGGATGGTACAGGAAGGGCTAGGCACTTCACTTCTCTTCGAGGAGCACAACTGCAAGGGGCAGCAATGGTTAATATTCAACATATGGCAGCAGCAATTATTGGATTAAGTTCATTGTCCACATGAGAATCAAAGTGCAAATAACTGATTAATATTACTGATTAAATTAATATAACACTCCATGGAGCGTGGGGGTACAATGATTAATGGTGGGGCAACTTCGCAGGCACAAAACCTGTCCTTGATTCTGCAGCAATATCTTTTCCCATCACATTGACTTTACTTCATGCAGTGCTTCTTCCCAAGCAGAGAAGGCTACATTTCCTGGCAGCAGCACTGTTATGGTGGGCCAAAAAGGCTGCACCAGTTTTGTACTTCAGACATCGCATTAATCTCTTTTCACACTCTTTTCAAATTCCAACATCCCTTCCACCAGCAAATTTACATACAGCTCCTTTTTCTTGGGTAAACCATAACTTGATTACAGGGAAACCATGCCAGCATGAGATGTTTCTACTGCCCGGTCCCAATCCTAGTTTATTTCCTTAAACCGGGGAGCACTTTTGTCTCTAATGGTGGTTTTACTTTAGCATGAACAGTCCCAACAAAAACCCTTCTGCCACCCAATCACTGATGCCACATCGATACTCTGACCATCCCAGGGAGTTTTATCTATCCAATCCCAAAGATCCAAGGCACTTTCTTATCATGCAGTGATTTCAATTCAGAAATGCTTTCACCCAGGGGCCTAGCCAAAGTGCCACATGGAGCACACAGGCGGCCTGCCACCCCACCTGAGGACCCAAACAGCCATGCCCAATGCTGAACTCCTCACACCTCCACAGGCTGCACATATCTCAGGAGCTCCAACTCTGTAGCGGCCCTCTGACTGGGGGCTGGATAGGCTGCCACCACTACCCAGCACCCAGGCACCCATTCTTCCTTAATGTGCCCAACTGCAGGCCTCACACTGGCTCTCCTGGATGTACTCATCCACTGGTGAGACTCCTAGTTACACAGGACCTCTTTCTGCTCCACACTTCTCTTTACAGCCCTGTACCACCATACTCATCAGTCTTCGAGAGAGGAGGGCCAAGGTGGCAGACTGTCTACCCCAGCCCAACTGCAGCCTTCATGGCTGAACTCAAGGCTGACCCCTGACTCTCTCTCTCCAGATCTCCTCCCATTTTCATGCCAAACTACCCCTATTTATGCCCATCGGGATGTGTCCCCCTGTAGTTAGCAGGCAGGCCCACATCCCAGACCTACCAGCATCAGCCTTTCCCCTCTCTTCCTTAGCTGCCATTCCCTTTAACATGTAAGCTCCTGAAGGGGTGCTAACATTTGTATTACTTTTCAGTTGAGAGTGCATCATATTTATGTGTGTTTTGTTGCCTTCTTGGTTTTTAGGCTTGAATTCAACTGCACAGCCTATGCTCTGTGTGTTTCCCATCATAAATTCCCCTATTTTCTTCACCAGCCTTCTGTGTGGTATTGAGTCTAAAACCTTGTTGAAATCCAAATACAGGATTTTTTTTCATTTTTTTGTTATTTTGCTATTACTAGGAAAACCTTTCAACATAGGTCTTCTTTGTCAACGGTTCCATGTAATGAAAGTTAAAATAGTGACAGAACAGGTAGATAACAATGAGGCATTACAGTGGATATCAAAAGTGCAGGGCAACTTACAGTCAGTTATTACAGAGATCATCAACACTGTGTGCAAATGCAAATTGTAGGTTTACATAGGATACAGAAATGCAAGGGTATAACCAGAGAGCAGCTAATCAACAGGCACAAGCCTAGGAACAGGGTCACAATCCTTAGGTACACAAGCGATGAGCCTGCTTAGTTAGATGTGAAAGTAGTAGGTTTTTAAATTGGCTCAACTTAGTCATATTATGGAGTGAGATAGGAAGGTCATTCAAACAGTTAGTTTCCCTAGCTGCAAAGGAACACTGCCCATTATGCTAGTCCTGCTGAAGTGCTGAAATGTTTTGAGAGCCTGTGTTGCTACTACAGCAGTACAGTTATTGACAAAGCACAAGCAGAATTTTAAATTGGGGGGGGCACAAGAAGAGCCTTTTTCCATAGTATACAGGTCTGGTGTCTGAATCTCCTAGCAAGGGATAGCCGGTTTGTTAGGGAGTACAGGTCACAACTGTGAGCATCTTTATCCGCAGCCAGGACCACTCTTCCAGCATTATTACATAAATCTCCGACTCTCTCCATAACTATCTTATTTGCCACAGACTGAAAACATATTCCAGAAACTTATTCTGGAAAAAAGCCCACAGCAAATATAATTATATTAATATAAAACCTTAAGTTCTTAGTGTTGCTGCCTCTTCCGATGTGTTGTATGATCAACTATCAGTGGTTCCCCCACAACTTCAGGGGAAAGGAAAGATGAAGGGTACAAATCAGAAGAATTCACATGTAGACAGATCCTCTTGAACATTTATGTATATTTCCTTTATTATAAATATAGGCGCATATCCTCTACGTTTCACCAATGTGTCATTGGCTTCCTCAGGAGATGCCTCTTAAACATTCCTTACTGAAAAAAAACATATAAATATATTTAAGTATCTATCTACATCACTCCTCTTATATATACATAAAAGCCACAGAGTCAATAAATTAAGCAGGAATCAATGACGGATAGAACTAAACTAGCTACAATTAGGCATCTAGCCTCAGGGGTGAGGTTATTTCTGTTTCTCTACTGGGCTCCCAACCATTTGTTGGCAGTTTATCCAGCAAGCTGTCCACGTGGAGGACAACGGACAGAGGCTGGATTTTCAAAGGGTAGTGCGGGGATTGCATCAAGTCCTGCATCAAACCCATTTTTTTGGTGTAGCTGTGCAAAACACCTTTCCCACAATTGCACCCAATTTTAGTAGATTGGGTGCAGTTGTAACACTTTACCTGATTTATAGCAGCTTGTGCCAAATATTTGGTGCAAACCCTGTAAAAAGGGTACCAGGTATTGCCACAAGCTAGATCGGAAAATGTTGTTCCAACTTCCGTCAACTGGTGCACAGGATGGAAAATCCCAATCACTGGCCTGGAGAATGCCGCAAGCCCAGTGCACCATTTGTTTCGCTCACCTGAGGCATGTGCCATTTGGAAGCCTTTAAAAATCTGTGCCTGGGTGTCATCAAAGTAGAGTTTAAGGCATTTGAAGACCTTGATCTGTTCTAGCCTAGTGCCCAAGACACCGAAAATGTCAAAGGGTGAATTTTTTCTTCAGGTATGAGCTGCTGAACAGCATGATCTTTTGGTTTTTTTGTCTTTTTGTAGCTGAGAATTACGCTATTGTTGGAGAACCAGGTTGTAACAGATGTAAACTTGCATTGCAGGGCACAAGTGAATCTGTCTGTGTTGTGGTGTCTAGTAAAGACAATTACATTGTCCATGTACAGGAGGAGTTTGACAGTTTGACAGGCTTTAGGTAGCTGGTTAACAAAGAGACCAAATAGTAGGGAGCCCCGGATAGAGCCTTGTGGTACCCTCAATGAGGCTGCCCTGTCCTGGGAGGTTGTACCTTCAATTTTCTCTTCTTTGGTTTGATTGATTAAATAGCTTTTAAACTGTCTAATGATAGGTTCAGGTTTATAAATGTCTGCAGCAAGAGCTTGTGATTGAATAGATCAAATATCTTGGTTAGGTCTATATAGATTGCCCCATCCATATCACCACCTTCCAAAGCTTCATTGAGGAAGTAAGTATTTTCTGCTAGGTCTATGCAAGTGCTATGGAATTCCTAAAACCATGCTGTTGAGTACACTGGATGCTGTATTTGTTGAGGCAAGAGGTGAGTTGGTCACTGAAAACCTTATTGAGCACCTTAGACAGTGGAGAGAATGTGGAGATAGGCTTGTAGTTGACAAAAATTGTTCTGTCACCACTACTGAAGAGAGGTTGTACCAGTGCAGACTTCCTCTTTTCTGGGAAGTGGGAGCAGCACAGTGATAGACTGAAGATTTCCATTATTGGGTGGGTCAGTTCCAGCAATAGCAGCTTCATGTCTATGGTGTCACCACCCACTCTGGTTTTACCTAACATGTTTTATGTAGTTTATGGTCTCCCTTTTGGTGATTGCTCTAAAGGAAAATCTCAAGTGGTCATGGTCAGTATCAACTGCTGGGTGCATGTTGGACTCAGGATTGTTATGGTATAGTGAGGGAGAATCATTAGAGATCTAAGAGTTCAGGTTGGTGAATGCCTTGTTGAATTTACTGGCAATGACAGTGGGGTCTAGGACCTTAGAGCTGTTGATGTTCAAAACTGTAGGCAGTTTCTTTTCTTCTTTAAGAACTAGACAGTTGACATTTTCCCAAAATTTCTTGCCACTGTTCCAGTTGGAGGTGTGCTGGGATTTGAAATAGTCCTGTTTGCCCTACCTCACTCTTTGTGCATTTATGTCTGAGCTCCCTGTACTTCTGCTAGTGAGCAGTGAGCCCAGATTCTCTAGCAGTGGGCCATCATTTGTACTTCTCATTCATCAGTACCAGGGGTTGTGGTGAGATCCAGGCATTGCTGTCACCTCTGACCTTTCATTTTTTTGACTGGGGCAAACTGATTTCAGACTTTGCTGAATTCCATTATCAGAAAGTCTAGGATCAGATTGACATCCAGGATCAAGTTCAGGTATATACAGTTGATTTGAGGTACCTTACTCCTGAACTCTGTTACTATTTCCTTTTTTAGGATACAGCTAGGGTGAGCCAGGGAAAGATGTGGGACGTTTAGCAGCCGATGTGCACTGGATCAGGGAGTTGTCACTTATGCTGTCTAAGAAGACTGTAACCTGTTTTATCCTGAAATATTGTCAGTAGACAGTCAATGAGGGTTTTGCTGCCTGTTTTGTAGTTAATTCTGATACATTCTGTGACCTTTTGGGTTAAGTACTGACTCATTATATGGTCCCAGTAGCAGTTGTTGTTTTTAGAGTTCCAGTTGTTATTGAAGTCATCAAGGACTATCATTTCCCAGTTCGAGTGTATTTGGGTATAGTTGTTACAAAAGGTGTCAAGTCTCTTGTCCCGTGTACTTGGCAGGATATAGGTTGTAAGGAGGACCAGGTATTTGTGGCAATTTCTCAGTATTAGTTTGTTGACTAGACATAGTCAGCTGACCTGCCTTTCAGTTGAATTTCAGAAGCTATTAATTCTGCTCTGTAGTAAATAGTGCATCTCACACCATACTTACCAAGATGATTTCCCTCAGGAGGTTAAAACCAAGGAGTGCTATAGTGGCACCAGGTATTTTTGAAGTGAGCCAAGATACACTTAGTACTTATATGTCTGGATGAACTGCCTCCACCCAGCCTTCAAACTGTTCTGATTTTGCCAGGAGACACCCAATGTTTAAAGAAACTCTTTAGGTTTCCCAATTTCTTAGGGACAGAACCCATTCCCAGGATAGGCCCAGTGTTGGGATGTATGTTACCAGATAACAAAAGTAGGAGTGACAGAAAGTCCCTGCATGACCTAGCTCAGCTGCCAAAGCCTGTTTTCTTTAACCTGCTTGGCTTGTTCTAAGAGTTGACAGGCTTTAAGCATGTCCTGCTAGCAAGGATGTTGCATACCCTTGAGCTATTAGAGGGGCAGTCTCAAGCAATGGGTTGATAGCAATGAGACCTGTGAACTTACCATGTTGGAGGAGGCACTTTGAGTGGATGAGTGAACCCAGTTATCGAGTAGGATTGGATTAGTTATTTTGTTACCTTGGGTAGATTTTCTTACTAGCCCAGCTGGGACTAGGGCAAGGATCATGAGCACTAATCTAAGCATTTTCACTAGTTACTTGCTTACTGGGAGCAGTCCAGTGCTACAAAATTCAGTTGCACAGCAAATCACTCCCATGACTAGGGAGGGGTAAGGACTAAGCATCCTAAGCACATAGAAACCAGAGAGGGGTGAAAAGTTTAGGCATTAGCGGGGGCCATTCTGAGGAAGTACACCTATTGCGCTGGGCTATCAAGTTAAATAAGTTTTGCACCTGATCATATAGGGTTTCTGAGTGGAGTTAATATATGGCAACACACTGAAGTACTTCACCAGGGTAGGGTGGTGGCTTAGTGCAGGTTAAACACAAGTGTCACAAGTAGATTCCTAAACAGTCTAACAGCTACTTGACAGCAACTCACTCATGAACACCACACAGGTAGGGTAGTGGCTTAGGGTAATTTAAACACTAGTATCACAAGCAAATTCTTAAACAGTCTGTCAGTTCCTAGACATCAAAATACTTGTGTAATCGACTCAGATAGTGTGGTGGCCTAGTGCAGACTAAACACAGTTATTATAGGCATGTTCAAATAGTAGGCTAAACAGATTTCTAACACATGAACCCTCATGAACTCCACCAGATAGGGTGGTGGCTTAGGGCAGGCTAAACACAGTTATAACGAGCAGACTGATTTAGTGGGCTGAACCATTTTCTAAAGCAGCTACACCCTCATAAACTCCACCAGATAGAGTGGTGGTTTACAGTAGGATATACACAGTTATAACAAGCAGATATACATATTGGGCTAAACTAGTTTCTAAAACAGCTGCATCCTTATTAACTTCACCCAGACAGAGTGCGAGCTGAGGACAGTGAAAACTAGTAAGCAGAAATAATTAAAGGGGAGTTACAGTAGGTAACTTAGTTATAACAAGAAGAGTTTTAAACAGTCAGGTTTATCAGCTGTATTGGAGACTTGCCTCTCAACAGTGTTTGGTGCGCTGGCTGGCTGTTTCAAGAAAGAGTTATTAAAAGCAGCTCCTGCTGCTTCAGGAAGGCTGGTGGGGGTTACAAGTCTTGGGGAGCCCTGACTGGACCTGAGCTCATGACCCCTCTTGTAAGATGATGGTATCCTACAGTGAGCCTGGCTGGCATCCAATGGAAGTACTGGCCCTAACTGGGAAACCTAAGATGCTGCACTATGATCAGCTGTGCTAGGGACCTGCCTCTCACCAAAGCTTGGTGCACTGGTTGGCTGTAGCAGGAAAAGGAAAGGAGAACTTGGTTAACCAGGAAAGGCATACTAAGCCAGAGCTTGTTTCCAGGTGCAACCTGGGAGCACAAGGAAGTTAAGTGACTTGCTTAGGATCATACAGTATGCAAGTGGGAGCTGATGGGATTCATATCCAGGACTCCGTGTTTGCAGCTCAGTGCTCTTAACCACTATGCTATACTGCCTCCTACTGGCTGTAGCAGGAGTCAGTTATTAAAAGCAGCTCTGGCTGCTTCAAAAAGGCAGGTGGGGATTTACAAGTCCAGAGGATACCTGACTGGACCTGGGCTCACAAACTCTGGTGCAAGATGGCAGTACCCAATCATGAGGCTGGCTGACGTCTGATCAAAGAGTTGGCTTCGACTGGGAGACCTGGGATGTGGCACTCTGATCAACTGTGCTGGATGCCAGCCTCTCAACAGTGCTCAGTGTGCTGGATGGCTGTTCCTGGACAGAGTTATTAAAAGCAGCTCTTGCTGCTTTTGGAATGCTGATGGGGGATTCAAGTCTTGGGGAGCCCTGCCTGGACCTGGGCTTGCTTTTCCTGTTGCAAGATGATAGTATGATGAGGCTGGCTATCATCCCGTTAAAGAGTTGGGCCCGACTGGGTGACCTGAGATGCAGTGAATTAGATATGATGTGGCTATCTACAGCCTTGTCCACTAACTTGAGTCACTGAGTTGAAGAAGTCAATGAAGTTCATCTAGTATAATCTCTACTTTACAAAGTTATGCTGCCTTTTGTTCTGTTGACCATTTATTTCTAGATAATTTACTACATGTTCCTTGATGAAAGTCTCTCACAATATACTAACATTAGAGGACAGGCTGATTTATCTGTAGTTCTTGGGGTTGACTTTGTTCCTTAAAGGAGGGGTATCACATCTCTTCTTCTACAATTTGCTGGGACTACCCCACCTTCAGTGTGTAATTGAACAAGTCCACTAGCATTAACACCAGTAACACAAATGGCTATTCCATTTCCTACAACACTGCATGTTCCAGCCCATCCGGGCATGATGACTTGTTTACCTTCAGTGGCCGTAACCCTTTTAGCACTCTATTGTTGCCTAAGCCTAAGATTCAATTAACGTTAAGCCTAAGGGCCTTTTTTCTGCATTCTGGCTAGGGTTTTTCCATTTTATTCATGAAAACTGAACTGAAATGTTCGTGCAGTACATCCAACTTTTCCAAGTCTTTCACCACTCACTCTATCCCCTTTGCTAACCTTTTTATGCCTTACTAGTGCTTCTCTTTTCACTAATGTACATGAAGAAGACTATGTCATTCACTTTTACTCCCTCTGTAATCCTCAGCCCTCTTTCCCATTTAGCTTTCATGACAGTTGCACTAGCTGCCTTTAGCTTCTCTTGGTAGGCCGTCCTGCTTTGTTTTTTTTGTTTTGCCCCCCTTGTACATCCTGAGAGCAATCTTTTTGTCCCTAACAACCTTTTGCACTACCCTGCAGAACCATATTGGTTTTCACACCTCTTATTCTTCCCATTCTGCATCTGACAGCACTTCAAGGCCTCCTGCACTTCCCTCTTAATAGTTTCTGATTCTTCTCTGATGTTTGATCTACCATGCTTCTTAGACCCTTGTCTCTAGGATCTCCTCTATATAATATTGTAAAAATCTGTCTTACTAAAGTCAGAAACTTGTATCTTAGACTTTTGGCTCCTGTCCCTAAAGGGAATTTCTGAACTACACAGAGTTTGGTCACCTAATCCAAGGGGAGCTTTTTACCTATCTCCCTCAATTAGCCTCTCTTTTGGGAAAGCAGTTTCTCCAGCTGATGACATCACTGGGACTTATACAGGCAGTTGCCTCTTGTACTCACCAGTATGGCATGCCTTGGATCTGGTCTTCTCATTAAGTCTTGACATTACTAATGTCAAGGTTGATTCAGTTCCTTTTCAGGGCCCTCCAATTAAATTCCTCCACAGTAGAGATGGTCCGATACTGCCCTAGTCCATTTCTGGACCTTGGAATTCTTCTGGTGGTGCTGAATGTCTCAGGCATAGTGACAGCATGTAATAAGGGAGATGAAGTGGCCATGGAGAGCTATAGCATAATTCTTATAGCTGCCTTTGACTCCCTAGTACCTTACTGTGTTGGCCCATGATTTCCCACCACAGGTTACCATGGTTTGATAATGACTTGAGATGGTCTAAGATAAACGGATAGATGTTAGAACATTCTTGTTGGAAGTCCCAGTCAGCTGAGGACTGATTGACACTGAAAACTCACTACAGTTAATATCAGCAGGAAATCACCCTGAGAAAGAAAGCATTCTTGGCACAAGTGATTGCTATTGAGAAGAACCAACCAACTCATCTCTTACACACTGTGGACAGATTGTTAAATCCTATCAGTCTGCAGCCTAGTAAAGTGTTTTCAGCAGTTAAGTGCAAGCAGTTTAACTGATTTTTCCTCAACAAGTTATCCTCTATCTGTACCAGAATCTCCTCAAGCAGTCTGTCATGGACTGGTGGTGGCCGCTCGACAATTGGCAAAGGCATTCCTTTTCTGTGGGCTGAGTTTCAGCCAGTTTGGGTGCTAGAGATCTTCCAGGTGATCTCAGGACTGTGATGTCCCTATTGTGCTTTGGAGCAAGGTCCTACCCAGCTTCTTTTGAGGTGTTGGAAGGCCTTGGATCCAATTTTCATTTAAATTATTAGGTGCTCCTTATTGGAGGGTTGTTTTTCCTTACACCCTGAAGATGACAGTTCTGAGACCCCTCCTGAAAAAAACATCCCTGGACTCTGATGTTCTTGTGATTACATGCCTATTTCAAACTTTATTTTTCTTGGGAAAATAAACATAAAGGTGGTAGAGGTACAGCTAAAGAGTCCTCCTGGAAAAATATGACATCTACAAGCCTCTGCAATCTGATTTCCAGCCTTGCACAGCACCAAGATCACCCTTGTCATGGTGTTCCATCATCTCCTCCTGGCAAGAGACAGTAGACTTTGTTTCATCTTTGCCCTTCTTGACCTTTCCTCTGCATTTGACACTGTAGTCTGTCGGGTGCAGTTGGCCAATCCAATACATTATGTAGAGCTCTCAGGGATGGTGCTATAGTGGTTCAAGTCCTACTTGTGTTACAGGATGCTGCAAGTGGCATTGGGTTCTTACATCTTGGATAGTGCTGCACTCTGCTGAGGGGTGCCCAAAAGGGTGATCCTTGCCCACATGTTGTTTACTGAGAGCATGCTGTCATTGGGGGAGATCATTAGATGTTACAGGCTGTTTTTTTTTGCTATGTTGATGATAAGCAGCTGTTGTGAACCTGATGGGGGGATGCAGTTTTGATGTTGAGTGAGTGCTTTAAGGAAATTCATGATTAGATGGCTGCCAGCCGGCACAGTCTAAATTCATCAAAGACTGAGTTGGTCTTTGGGGAACCAGATCAGCAGGGGTCAGCAATGAACAGTATGAACACTCCTTACGATTGCTAAATGGCATTGTGCTGGGAACTGTGAATAGGGTTAGAAATCTGCAGATAATTGTGAACTGCAAGGAGACATTAGAGTATCTATTGTTAGCTGTAGTCCATAGTGTCTTTTTCCATCTATAAAACATTGCTCTGATAAAGCCTATTCTTGCGCCAACTGACCTGTCAACATGGGTGCATGCCTTTATTGAAGCTAAGTTGGATTACAACAATACCCTTTACTGACTGTTATATTTTGGGCTGGTGCATTGCCTGCAGTTAGGGGAGAATGTGGCAGCTGACTGATTCCTGGGACCTCTTGGTCTGAGCATATCATGCCAGTACTCCACAAGCTGCAGTGGCTGCCAGTTTGGGGGTGCATTAGCTTCAAATTATGCTTGCCAACATACAAGACCCTGCACAGTCTGGGCTCTGTCTACCTGAAAGACTCTGCTAAACACCTACACCCTTGATCACTCACTTTGTTCCTCCAAGGTGAGCCTACTCTATGTCCCCAGGTCCAGATTCAAATCTTCCAAGGATCATGCTTTTGATATTGTGCACTTTTTTCCAACTCTGTTTTGTCTCCCAGACTATGGATGCGGGATGTACCTCTTATTCAGCGCCTGGACCGCCATCTCGGTATCCCCCTCCAGGATGCCCAGCTGGGGGGCCCATAGCTTGCCTCCTATAGTGTGGCTCCTCTGGGGGTCTGGGAGAGATACAAAAATACACCAGAGACCCCAACCGAGGTTTATTCAGGAGGTGGTCCAGGGGAATCACAGAGCTTCATGACCAGGATTTTTCTTGTTTGGTTCCCCAGGAGACACAGATATACAATGATATCAGTGCAGGATGGGTGCACTCATGCACCCATCCCACAGATGTCCACTGATACCTCTACAGTGCCACAGTGCCACACTTTCCTGGCTGCTGGATACCCGGTCTCCACTGGGTGTCATTGGTCTGCCAGGAGACTACAACCTTCTCACCCTGAAGTGGAAAGCAGTCAATGGGATGCTCATCCAACCTTCCTCTGGACAACCCTCTAATGCTCCATGCTCATTTATGAACATTGGTTATCAGCACCGCTGGTGGCAGTGCTACCATTTCACCAGCGGGCTGGCCGTATTGTACACTGTTGATATGGAATGCACTCCCCACTGAGGTAAGAGGGCTCCTTCGATGGACATTTTTAAGGCTCATCTGAAAACAGATTTTTGTTGATTCTAGTTAAGGGTCTGAGGGAGTCTGAAATTGTTTTATTTTATTCGTTTATTCGTATTCTTTGCTTGTACCTTTCTATTCTACTTGTGTAAGGTGTCCAGAGCTCCTGGGATTGGGCACCATATAAATAAACCAGCCTTGCCTTGCCTTGCCAGGCCTATGGTTTCCCTATCTCTTGTTGGCTCCTTTACATACTGGATGAGGAAACCATCTTTAAAGGTGTCCACTATGGTTTTGCTCCTGGTTCTCCTTGTTGCTGGAATGCTTCAGTCTACATCTGGCATTTTAAGGTAGCCAATCAGAATCACATTACATAGTGTAACTGCCTTCTTTATGCCACAGTCCAGAACCCAAGCTCCTTCTTCTGTCTGGTTAGGGTCTCTGTGAACCACCCTCAGCCTGATATTTCTGCCAGTTGCACTCATTGTGATTCTACCCCTGCCTCCAATGATGGATTTTTCTCAATAGCTTTGATGCCCTCTTTAATTAACAATGCTGCCTCTCCTCTTCCTGTCTCTCTATTCTTTCCAAATACTGTATATAATGGCACTAAGAGGCCCCAATTGTGGTGTGATGTAGCCCATTTTTCTGTGACTATAATATTAACCAGCTGCCAATCCTTAGCCATTGCCTGAAGGTCCCACATTTTGTTTACTAGACTCCTCACAATTAAACTGACATGTCAAGAGTATCTTCTTTAACTCTTCTTGCCTTCTCAACTTGGCATGTTAGTTTTCAGCTTCCTCAGATTGGATGGGGGAGTGCCTGCAAAGCTGTTAGTGTAGTGTTCTTTGGTTTACCCTGGCTACAGACTCCCTCCAGCAGTTTAAATGTCTGTTGATAAAAAGAGTCAGACCTTTCAATCCCTCTGCAATTGAATGGAGGCCACCTTGTTTGAATTGTCTCCTATTTCTCCATAACTGGCCCCAGTCTGTCATATACTGGAATGCCTCTTCCTTATGTTACTAGATTAACCAAGAGTTAAATTGGACAATCTTTAGAAGCCTAGTTTTACCCTTTTATCTATATAGCATTGTTAGTCCTGTACAATGCCCCAAGCCTCCGAGAGGGAGCACTGTATAAAATAGGACTGTACCCGTGATCTCTCACTAAAAAGTCAGATAGCAGCCAGTCAAGGAGGTGAGTAGAGGACTATGCCAGTTGCCATCACCATCAGTGGTGCTGTATAAAATAGATCTGTACCCATGACTGCTCACTGAAAGTCTGACGGTGGCTAGCTAAGGAGGTGACTGGAGGGCTGTGCCGGTCACCAACTCTGCCAGTAAATACAGACTGGTGTCTGAGGAGAGCAAGGGCTTGGGCCACTGCAAGGCAGTGGATCTGGAGTGGGCGGATCAAGAGGGAGGTTTGCAACTGTTCAGGGGGAACAACTGAACAACAGAGAATAACTCATTACAAAATCCAGCATGTACAGTCGATAGTGGAGGAACCACTAGATACTTGAGAATAAATAATTACAAAATCTAGCACAGGTGATTGGAGCGACCACTATATATTAAGGAATAAATGATTGCAAAACCTGGTATGGGTGGGTAGGAGGAGGACCAGTAGGCTCCGGGGAATATCAGTAACTGAACCAGCAGGGATGATCAGGTGATGGGGGACCACTAGACACCAGGGAATATTGGTAACTGAGCCAGCAACAATTGTACCAAGTTAAGTGCATGTTTTTGGCAGCATAAAACAGTGCTGCAATGGCAGTTTAACTCTGCTGAAACTTTTGAATATATTGCTACATCTATTATGTACAATATGGGGAATCAATCATTTGCACAAGTGGAGTGGCATATTTTGTGTGGTTACGCTGTCAGGTTAATGTGGCCTCTGAATACGGCCACTGCCATGACCACTAGCACTATTCATGGTTAGCATGGTGATAACCCAATTATTGCTGTGCTAACTATTTGAATAAGGGGGACTACAGGAACACAATACATCTGTCTCCAACCCCAGAGTGACAATTTTGTCATGAGACAGCCACATCCCAGATTTCAGACTATTCATCAAGCCATGACTATACAAAACTGAGGATTGTTCTGCTGCTGCAGTATAAACTTGCCCAAAACTATATTGGTACATTCATCATGTATGTCCAGTTTCAGACTATTTATCTAGCCATGACTATACAAAACCAAGGATTGTTCGGCTGCTGCAGTATAAACTGACCCCAAAACTATGTTGATACATTCATCATTTATGTCCAGTTTCTGAATATTATCAGCATTATACATTTAGCAACAGGCTGAGAAGCTGACCTGGAGAGATACCAGTTTCTCACCATTGACAGGTTTTATGCTTGATTTATTGGCATCTTCAATGTAGCTTGTGAAGGACCAAAAAAATATTAAACAAAGTAGGTTGAAAAGCCAAGATATTTAAACTGGAAATATTTCAAAAGTTTATGTTCTTAGACTGCTAGCAGCTACTATAAGAAAATTTAAATAACAATTTTCCTTCCATTCTATTTTATTCCTGAATTGAGAAATGGGGTTTGGAAGTTTAAAAAAGCTTTTGTTCCCTATCCACATCCACCATCATAAAACTAATCATGTTGGTATGGTTGTGTGCTGTTACTGTCAGAAATGTGTTTTAGCAGCTGGGTCCATGGCACCGAGCTGTAAAGTATTAGTCTAGCTCACAGTTAATCCTGGATTTGTGCCCCAAACTAGGACAGGCAGCTGAAGGGGCGTGAAGAGGAGGAATCATAGCATCCATGAGGCTACTTTCCTCCCAGGGATAAGTGGCTTAGCAGCATCATCCTATGAGTGATACTTAGGGGTGGCCCTGTAGAAGTATCATTGGTGATGTATGACCTGGGTTGATCATGACCACATGCTAACATCACAGGCTTGGTAGATGGAAACTAAAGTGGCTACAGTCCTCTGATTAGCCAGTGTGACAGCCAAGCCAATGGCCTGCCCACACTAGCAGCAACGCTAAAAGTGCAGACTGGCCCTGATACTGATGCCTCTGTTTTGATCTCTGTACTCTCCTTATATAACGAGGCCTTACAAAGCCAGAAAAAGTGGAACCCCTGGATTGTGGAGCTGGCATGGCTCATAGATGCCAGGTCAATCAGGTGTGGAAATGGAGGGGAACTGAACAACTAGGAGAATCAGTGTTGTGTATGCCTAGGTTGGGTAGAGGAACAGTGAGGCAAATTAAGGGATGGCATAGAAAAGGGAACAAACCTCTGTGCAAAAGAAGTGAGCAAGAACATGAGAAAAATAGACTATTATGGTTCACAGGGGAAGCGGTTATAAAAGTAAAGCCTGAACGGGTAGCATTCAGGAAGTAAAGAGAGATACGAAAGAAGGAGAATAGAGATGTGTACTAGGAAAACCAGAGAGAAGCAGGGAAGGCAATGAGGGGCACAAAGACACAAACTGAGGAACAGACAGCCAAAAAGGTAACTAAGGGGAACAAAAACTTTTTATAGGTACATAAGTGATAAAAGAAAGACAGGAAAGAGAGGGATTCTGAGTACAGAAATTTAGAAGTTTTACTTCACCGGTAAAGTTACAGCAAAGTTGCGAAATTCACCTCCACGAATAACTTTGCGAATTGCCCACTTCAGCATTTTGTCACTCCAAATTGAATTTTCCTTGGAAAATTGCACTTTTGGAGGTGAAATCAGGTGACATTAAGGTGACATTAAAAGTTGCAACTTTGCCTTAAAGGGACACTATCAACCCCCTTAAGCCTCGGAGTGCCTCAAGTTTAAAAAACACATCCTATGATTGTTCACATTCTGTAGAGAGGGCTGATGTAGGTGGTTGTTTATTTTTTATTCTTTTTTTTTCCTTTTAAACAATGAAAAACAGACTGCCCAACATACTGGTGTTACCACACCAAAGCATGTTTGTTTACATTCCTTGATCAACTCTTACTGCATTGTTGCGGACCTAGGAACCCTCTCAACATGGTTTAGCCACTCACTATGCAGTGGGAGTATAGGAGACTATTGTATCATAAGTGACTGCACTGTTTTGGGGTGTTTCTATTGTTCAGGAAGTATGCAATAAAAGTAGATCTAGGATTCAAAACAAAACAAAGTTGTTTATAACTATACATTAGCATGCATTTCAGTCCTACTAAGCAAAAAGGCAGACACAAAAAACAGCAACAACAATGGATTTTAGAGTAGGTATGCACTCATAAAGTGTGGAGTTTTAACTAGAAATAATATAATGCAAAAAAGGATGACAGTGTCCCTTTAACTTTATCTTATCTTCACCTGAAAAAGTGTCACTTCGCTGGCTGAAATCTTTGCAAAGTCAGCACTTTGCAGATTTGGAAGACTTCATGACTTATTTTTGTATGGCAATGTTTGCCAACTTTGCACATCTCTAATTGTGAGCTTAAGAAGGGCAAGTGGAGACTGTGCAGACAATGATCAGAAAAAAGTTGATATCCTGCACAGATACTTCTGTTCAGTCTTCAGAGTGGAAGGAAGGGGAATGGACCACATAACAACAGGAACACTGGGGGAGGAATGGAGGCAGAGATAAGTCCATTCACAGAAGAAAAAGTCCTGAAAGGACTTTTGAATTTGAAAGTGAATAAAGCTATGGGACCGGACAGGTGCACCCAAAGGTGCTGAGCGAATTCAAGAAGATATTGGCTTCACATTTGAAAGCCCTATTCAACAACTCACTGGAAATAGGAGTAGTTTCAGAGGACTGAACAAGGATAGATGTAGTTCTGTTTCTTAAAAGAGGCAGCATGGGGGAGGCTGATAACTACAGTATAAACCAGTCAGCCTGACGTGAGTGGTGGGGAAGTTAATGAAGACACTTCTAAAGAAAAGGCTAGTGGAATATCTTGAATCCAGTGTATTACAAGACTCTAGGCAGCACATATTTACAGAGGGAGGTCATATCAGATGAACTTGATAGATTTCTTTGACTCGATGACCAGGAAAATAGATCAGGGTGGTGAGGGGGACATGGTCTACTTAGACTTCAACAAGGCCTTCAACACCATATCACATAGGATGCTCATATGGAAACTGGGCAGTTCAGGGGTGGGACCCAAGCTGGCAAAGTCAGTATAAAATTGGTTGATGGATAGGCAACATAGGGTGCTGGTAAATGGCAATTACTTTTTGGGGGGTGTAATAGTGACCAGTGGGGTATCTAAGGGCTCAGTACTTAGACCAGTCCTCTTTAATATATTTCTAAGTGACAATGCAGAAGAGCTGGAAGCGAAAGTATGACTCTTGGCAGATGACACAAACATCTACATTATGGAAGACTCCATAGAAAGGGGGTGGCGAGAATGTGTAGAGACCTGAGAAAACTTGAGGAGTGGTCAAGGGTATGGCAGCTGGGTTTCAGTGGGGTCAAGTTTTTAGTCACCTTTCAGCATGGCTTGATAAGGTGAGGATCATTGATCAAGTCAAGTCATTGATTAGACTGATCTAAGTTGCCCTGGTTGTTCACACTTTGGCAATGATCAGGTCAGGTGAGTCCCAATGGGCAGATGAGATACACCCCAGGATCATAGTGGAGCTGCTCCATGCCTCTGCCCCAGCCTATACCCATATTAGCTCCAGCTATTCTGTGCTTTGACTCTCTCTCTCTCTCTTTTTTTCTCCCTATGCTTATATCAATTTTAATTGTACTAATGTAATTGCACTAATATATTTGTGAACTGCACTTTTGAATATGTGTTTGGCTGTATTTCATGTGTTCTTTTGCAGTACTATGACACTTCCTTTTTGTATATTGTTCCTATTATTTCTCTGTTCCCCGAGTCGCACCTGTAAATGAGCCCTGGCTCAGTGTGCCTTTCTCAGTTATCAAAAGTTTAAATAAAATAGTAATGACTAATGGTGTCATTTGCAATAACTGTTCAGGAGTCTTTCTAAACAGGTGTGATGCCAGAGGACTGGAAAGTAGCCAGTGTGGTTCCCATCTTCAAGAAGGGGAAAAGGTCAAGCCCAGACAATCACAGGATGGTCAGCTTGACAGCAGTGCTGGAAAAGGTCCAGGAGGTCCTTATCAAGAACAAGGATAGAGTAAGTTAGCACCTTTGTGAGGTCAAATTCTTAGTCACCTTTCAGCATGGCTTGATGAGGTGAGGATCATTCCAATCCATTTTAATCACCTTCTTTGAGGAGATTACCAGTCGAGTGGACAGGTGCATTGCAGTAGATGTAGTCTATCAGGACCTCAGCAAGGCCTCTGGTACTGTGTCGCAGACAAGCCTCTGAGAAGTACAATATGCTTTATATGTCTCTTATAAAGTACAATGCACTTTATAAGAAATATATATATATATATATATATATATATATATATATATATATATATACACACACACATATACAGTAGATATATATATATATATACATACATATATATATATATATATATATATAAATATATATATGTATAGCATAAGATGGATTGCTAACTAGACTGGGGCAGGAAGCAGATGGTGTTGGGCAAGCCTTACCTCGAGTAAAGTGGAGTACCCAGCAACATCAGTGAGGAGCCACTGCTCTTCATCACTGGTATCAATTAATTGAAGCTGGAGTCTCCTGCAGGCTTCTTAACTTCAGGTATATAAGCTGTAGAGTAATGGACTCCACTGAGGACAGGGACAAACTTCAGGAGGACATGAGCAAGCTGGACAATATGTCTGACTCCAGAGCCTAAGATGAAATGTAGCTAAGCATGTTTTGGAATTCTGGGTATTTGGAACATAGAAACATAGAATTTGACGGCAGATAAGGACCGCTTGACCCACCTAGTCTGCCCATTTTCCTACCTAACAGATAAGCTGCAGATCCTAATTAACCAACAGCTTACTTCCTCCTACCCCCCACTAGGACTGCCTTATGTCTGTCCCATGCATTCTTGAATTCCCCCACTGTTCTTGACTCCATGACCTCCTCAGGGAGGCTGTTCCATGTATCCACAACCCTCTCTGTGAAAAAATACTTCCTCACATTACCTCTGAGCCGTCCCCCCTCTATCTTCAAATTGTGCCCCCTTGTCTTGCACATCTCTTTTTCTGAAAGATCCACCCTCTTGGACTTTGTTGATTCCTTGAGGTACTTGAAAGTTTCTATCATGTCCCCTCTCTCCCTCCTTTCCTCAAGGGTATACATATTAAGCTCCTTTAGTCATTCTTCATATGTCTTCTGGTGCAGACCCTGCACCATTTTTGTTGCCCTCCTCTGGACAGCCTCCACTCTGTCTATGTCTTTGCTGAGATGGGGTCTCCAGAACTGCACACAGTACTCCAGATGGGGTCTCACCAACTGTCTGTACAGAGGGATAACAACTTCCTGTTTTCTACTATTGATGCCTCTCCCTATGCATCCCAATATCCTCCCAGCCTTCCTTACTGCCTTCTCACATTGCTTGCTCACCTTTAGGTCGTCTGATATAATTACTCCCAGGTCCCTTTCCATTTTTACTGTTGTCAGTATCTCACCCTCCATTGTGTACTCTTGCTCAGGGTTTTTGTTTCCCAGGTGCATTACCTTGCACTTCTTTGCATTGAATCTGAGCTGCCATACATTTGACCATTCCTCCAATCTTTCCAAGTCCCTTCTCATCCTTTCCACTCAATCTGGTGTATCAACTCTGTTGCAGATCTTTGTGTCATCTGCAAAGAGACATACTTTTCCTTCCAGTTCCTCTGCAATGTCACTTATAAAGACATTAAAAAGGACCGGTCCCAGTACTGAACCCTACGGTAACCCACTAGTAACCCTCCTTTCTTCACTGTGGACTCCATTTACTACTACCCTTTGCATCCTGTTTGTCTAGCCAATTTTATATCCAGGCTACCACCTTGGGACCCACTCCAAGGCTGGCTAACTTGTGTATTAATCTTTTGTGTGGGACTGTATCAAATGTCTTGCTAAAATCTAGGTAAGCCATGCCCACAGCCCCTCCCTGGTCTACTACTTTGGTCACCCAGTCAAAGAAATCTATTAGATTCATCTGACACGACCTTCCCAATCGTGAATCCATGCTGGCTTGGGTCCTGTGCCCCACTGGCCTCTAGGTACTCAACAATTCTTTCCTTCAGAAGTGATTGCATCATTTTACCTACCACTGAGGTCAAACTAACTGGTCTGTAGTTTCCTGCCTCTGTCCTGCTCCCACTTTTGTGAAGAGGAATCACATCCGCCCTCCTCCAGTCCTCAGGTACCACCCCATCCTCCCATGAATTTTTAAAGAGAGTAGTCAGCGGTGTCATTAGTTCTACCCTTAGTTCTTTTAGAATTCTTGGGTGAATCTCATCAGGCCCCATTGCTTTGTCCACCTTCAATTTTATTAGTTCTTTCAGAACCCTTTCTTCTGTATATGGACTGGTATCGACCCTCATCTTCAGAGTGTTTCTCTTGTTTGGTTTAGGTACCTCCCCCTCCTCTTCCTTTGTGAATACTGAGCAGAAATATTCGTTCAGTATCCCTGCTTTTTCATTGTCACCCTCTACCCACATTCCCTCCCCGTTATTAAGCCTCAGTATCCCTCCTTTGGTCTTTCTTCACTCCCTAATGTACCTATAAAAGGTCTTATCCCCCTTCTTAACAGAGTTGGCTATCCTTTCCTCAGTTTGGGCCTTTGCCATTCTGACTGCCTTCCCAGCCTCTTTCTGCTTTAACTGATAAAGTTCTCTGTCCTTCTCCTTCTGTGTTTCCTTATATTTCCTGAATGCTATCCTTTTCTCCTTAACCTTCCCTGCCACCTCTTTTGAGAACCATAGCATTTTTTTCCTTCATTGTGTTTTGTTGATTTACTTTACACAAGGCCTGTTGCCTCTGTGATGGCTGTTTTGATTACTCTCCATTGTTCCTCCACCCCTCCTTCTTGCCTGTTTGCTAGTGCTTTTCTGAGGCACTCTCTCATTTTCCCAAAGTCAGCCCTCCTAAAGTCCAATGCTCTTGCTTTTGTATGTCTTGATTGTATGGCTGTGTTTATTGTGAACCACACTGTTTGGTGGTCACTTGTTCCCAGATGGCTACCCACTTCTAAATCTGAGATTCTTTCTCCGTCCCCATTTGAGAGTACCAGGTCTAAGATTGCTCCCAAGTGGGTTCCAGTACTAGCTGTCTGAGGCATGCCCCTTGTAGGGCATCAAGAATGACCCTGCTCTTGGATGTGCCTGCAGCAAAGGTGCTCCAGTTAACATCTGGCATATTCAGGTCCCCCATCAACAATATCTCCCCTTTTTCTGCCATTCTAAGGAAGTCTTCTATCATTTCCTTGTCCATTCCCTCCCCCTGAGATGGGGGTCTGTATACAACCCCCATGCAGATTGTGGTGCCATTTCCTGTCTCCAGGGTGACCCAGAGTGTCTCATCTGCTCCCTGTTTACTCTTTAGTTCTGTTGCTTTGATCCATTCCTTCACATAAAGAGCTACTCCTCCTCCTCTTTTACCCTCCCTGTCCCTCCTGTAGATTGTGTATCCTGGTATGTTGACATCCCTGTTATGGTTCTCTGTGTACCATGTTTCTGTGACTGCCACAATATCCAGGCCACCCTCTTCCATCAAGGCCACTAGTTCAGGGAGCTTGTTACACAGACTATGGGCATTGGTACTCATCACCCTCCACTTTTTCATGACCTTACCCCTTTTAGCCCCATTTCTGTCCTTACTGCCTTTGCCTTTTTGTACATTTACTTCTGGCCTGCTCCATAATGACTTCTCTACCTTGGCGTTTACATCACTAATTACTGTTGTTTGTGGGTGGATACTGGAATTTCCCTGCTCCTTTTCAGTGCCTCCCCCCTTGGCTAGTTTAAATCCTTGCCAATGAAGCATTTAAACCTCTCACCAAAGATCCTGGTTCCCCCCCTGGACAGATGCAGACCATCGTGCCACTATAGGTCTGCATCCCTCCAGGTGGCTCACCAGTCCCCAATGAAGCCAAAACCCTGAGTTCCACACCAGTTTTTCAACCATTCATTGAATTCCCTGGTGAGTAGTACCCTAGCATCACCCTTGCCATAGACAGACAGCACCTCCGAGAAGGTTACTGTATGCGCTACTTGTCTAAGGCCCATCCCCAACTCGACAAACTCCTCTTGCACTGCTCTGATCCCATTCCTAGCCAGGTCATTTGTCCCTAGGTGGAAAATAACATCCAGCTCCCTCCCTCGTGCAGCTGCTCCCACGATCCTGAGGATTCGCTGCCTGTCCCTCCAAGCCATGGCACCAGGCAGGCACCTTACCTCCCTCTCCCCTTCCTCACCCATTTCTACCCCCCCAATGATTGAGTCCCCCACCAGGAGTTGTTTCCTTCCCCTGTGGGGTCTCATGCCACCCTCCTGTGGGTCTCCTTTGTGAAGGTTCCCAGCATCCTCCTTGGTCTCCACTGCAGGTGCCTCCGTAGAGGACCCAGTATCCACCAGAAGAGTGAATGAATTGATTGTTAACAGATTGTTAAATGCTCTTTACCAAGAAGTGTTAAAATATGCTTAGAAAATTATTCTGAAGATTTATTCTTTGACAAAATACAACACGAAATATGTGTCTTTGGTGGATGGCAATAGAGATTAATTCTCATAGAATGGAATGCTAAGACTGTAAAGAAATTTAATATTGAAAAATTGAGAAATGTCTTTAGAAACAGAATAGCACAGGAAAGGTTACTAGAACATGTATACGCTATAAAGATGCAGCTGATTTTAAAGACAGTTACTGTGGACACGTGGTTCCTCTCGTCAATGTTGCAAATTTAACATAAAACTATAACCTTTTACACAATTTGACCTCATAATTCGGATAGATGAGAAATATGTATTGGACAGTGAGATCTTAAAAGAAGGACCAATGGACAATAATATGCATTTATTGTACAGCATTTTTGATATAACTGTATGTATAGTGCATTGCCATCCCATATGATGCATAACTCTATTGATGTATCTTTAAGAAGAAAAAACTCAAAGAAAGGATTATTGTAAAAAAAGATTGTATAGCCAAATGCTTGGTGATATAACTGGGGACAAAAGACAGAGGTAGGACTTATACACTTTGTGGTGCCCCTCTTATTACAGTCAAGGAGGAAAAGGACCGGGGGGGGTGCATAATAGACAAGGAGCTGAAGCAGTTCAGACCATTATCAAGAAGGTCAACAGAAAGCTGAGGTGTATCAGAAAGGTGATTGCCAGCACAGCAGGGGAAGGACAAGGCCTAGGCTTTGTCGCATCTGGAGTACTGCATGCAGCTGTGGTCTCCTAAATACAAAAAGAGTACTGGGGTAGTCATGAAAGTGAACACAGGACCACCAAAATAAATGATCACTATTATGGGAGACATAAGCTACAGTATGAGGAAAGCAGATGGACCATAACATGTTCACTGTGGGGAAAAAGAAACAGAGAAAGAACATGATCTCAGACTTTTTTCATATTGCAGAGTATTGTTATGGCCAAACGGTCAAGGATGTTTGATCTGGTGTCCTGTAGCAGGAGTTAGGGAGAAACGATGTCCAGTTGGAGTTCAAGAATAAATCAAAATCAAACATTTGTAATGTGCCGCAGTGACTGCAGGGCTGGTCTCTGAGAACAAAATCTTTCGGCTACATCTATAGCATCTTGAAAACAGAACTCGGTTGGCACATGTCCCTGAGGGTTATGAAGGGGATGATTTATGCTGTTTCATCTCCCAGCTACTTTTAACTAAGTTGGGCCTCTCACTTACTGATCTCATTTTCTATGCCTACTGGATTACACCACGGAGGAAAACTGCAGATCAAGATCAACCTCACACTATCCTGATTGTCACAGCGGGACAGCATATCAGGGACAGAATCCTTCAGGCTGCAAAAAATAAGGGCCCTTTACAGTTGCTGGATGGCTCCAGGATCTTCTGTTTTCCAGATCTCAGTTATAGCACTCGTCAGAGATGAAAGGCCTTCGATGTGGTCAGAGGGGAGCTAAAGTCTCTAGGGGTTAACCATTTTTTATTGGTGCCTGTGAAGCTCAGAATTTCATACTCAGGTAAAACTTATATTTTTACTGATTCATCGGAAGCAGGCAAAAAACTGGCTAAGATCAAGGAAGACTTTATGCAAAATGCATTAAACCCTGAAGAGACTGATGAGGGCTGAAAGAAGCTCTAAGTACTGATTTGTGGCTCAATAACTTCTTTGGTATGGTTACTTATTTTTTTTTTTTTTTTATAATTAGTACATTTTCCACAATAAAAGGCAGTTACAATGAGAATGAAACGAGAGTACAGCCACTTATTAAGATATAACTGCCTGACCCTCCCGTCCCTCCCCATACAGCAGTAACAAATCCATATATCCCATAAAAAATAAACTCATTACCTGAGAACCTGCAGGGAAGTTTGAACTCTGACATAACTAAGACTGAGTAAGTAGAATTAGAGAGTGAAGGGGATCCCATATTTTTGTATATACTGCCAATCTGTTGTGGAGACTGGCAATCGCTTTTTCTGTACGTAAATTGGCAAGAATTTCATTCACCCATTCTTGAAAAGTTGGGGTGGACTTGTCTTTCCAGTGACGTAGAATAAGCTTCTTAACAGATAAGGCAATCATAGATATATGAAACCTTCTTACTTTGACTCTAATAGAAGACAAGTCCCCTAAAAGGCAAATATCAGGTGTGAAATACTCCTGAAGGCCCAGTAAAGGATCCAGGCAAATCTTGATCGAATCCCATAGAAGAGAAATTTTGGGGCAGGACCAGAACAAATGAAGAAGTGTTCCTTCTTCCTGAGAACACTTAGTACATAAATTGGAGTTCAAGAGACCCGATTTCTTTAATTTTACCGGGCTATAATGCATGTTATGTAAAATATGATATTGCACGAGACGCAATCTGTCTTGAAAAACATATTTATGACAGGATCTCCACAGGGACTGCCAATCCAGATGATACTGAGGAAGAATGGAGTTCCAGAATCTTATGGGTCCAAAAGAGTCCCCATATCTTTTATGAAACAACACCTGGTATAATTTAGATATGATACCCGAAGATCCAAGTAGTGAAGAAACTTCAGGTATCAGAGCTGTGACAATCTGGGAAGGAGGGGTATTGCCAAGGACTGTTGTAGGTAGATGCCTTAACTGTACAACTTTGAAGTGAGAGGGAGATGGAATATTGAATTTCCTAATAATATCTCCTACTGACAACCATTGCCCCTCTTTATCTACAAAGGAGAGCACTTTCCCATCCCCCAGTTGGGACAACCATTTATGGGGAATCTGCTTCCAGTTAATGGTGAAAGATGGGGAATTCCAGATGGACTGGGCCAAATCTTACTGAGGGGTATATTGCAAAAAGGAACATAATTGTGCATATACCTTTAATGACATAACTACTATAGGGCATTCCTCAGCCATCTGCACCTGAGACATTTTAAGATAGAATAAGATTAGGGGATCCAGGTTCTAAATAAATCCAATTTAATCCTAAGCCAAACCGGCTGTTCTTTTTCTGGGTGGGGACATACCCATATCAAACATTTTGCTAACTGACTGGCCCAATAATATATGGCCAAATGGGGAATCCGCAAACCCCCCTCAAATTTTGGAGCTGCCAATTTGTAATAGGCCAATCAAGGATACTTATCGGCCCAGATAAACCTAGTGAAAATGCCATGCAACTTTTTAAACCAGAGTAACAGGATAAAAGTAATGAGAAGAGATAAAAGGTAAAAAATTCTAGGAAATATGTTCATCTTAATTATGTTGATCTGGCCCCATAATGAAATGGGAAGTTTGGACCACCTATCAAGGTCTTGAGTTATAAGTTGAGAGAGGGATTCAAGGTTTTCCTTAAACCATGTTAAGGAGTTACGAGTTAGTTTAATGCCCAAGTACTTAAATGACCTGGGAGCCCAACATAGACCTAAGGGACTAATATCATTCTTGAATACCTTATGGTTTAAAGGAAAGAATGAGGATTTGTTAGCATTCAGTTTGTAATTGGATAGGGCACTGAATTTTACTATTTTGCCCAGCAAAGTCGGAACAGAGGATACCGGATGGGATAAGTGTATCAGCAAATCATCCGCATATACAGTGACCTTGATTTCATGGCGCCCAACCCAAATACCATGTATTGAGGCATTATTGAGAATATTTTGGATGAGAGGTTCAAGGTACAAATTAAATAACAGAGGAGATAAGGGGCAACCCTGTCTGGTCCCTGAATGGAGTGAAAAAGGTTTGAAAAAGGCCCCATTCCCAGAGATCCTTGCTGTAGGGGTTTTATATAATGTAGCAATCCAGGATATAAATACAGTGGAGAATTGGAAAGCTTCCAGAACTCGAAACAAAAAATTCCAGTTCACACGATAAAATGCCTTCTCAGCATCCAAAGAAACCAATCTTGCGGGAAACTCAGCATCCCTGGTAGCCGAGAAGACATGAGAAAGGGTGCTCAAGTGGTCTGATGATGAGCGCCCCTTCATGAATCCTACCTGGTTCATACCTATTAGGTCAGGGAGAACTACAGTTAACCTATTGGCTAATATCTTTGAAAGAATTGGCTTAGAAGGAATATAGGTCTGTAACTTTGAACAAGCTCAGGGTCTTTATCTGGTTTAGGGGGGAGAAGAACAATCAAGGCCTCAAAGAGGTGGGGGTCTGCCTCTGCCCCAGTTAAAATATATTGGAATAGGTGACAAAGTGCTGGTAGTAGAAGATCCCGAAAAACTTTGTAGAATAGGGAGGAGAACCTGTCAGGGCCTCGGTCTTTGTCTGCAGGTAATCCACTAATAACCTCAGCAATCTCCTCCTGGGATATAGGGGTAACCAAAAACCCTTGTGTTGCTCTGATAAGGAGGGCAGATGGGAGTCCCTCAAATAATTCTCCGTACTCCCAGGACAGGGAGGATACTCCATGTCACTATATAGTCTTTCATAATATAGAGCAAATTCCTGTACTATCTCGGAAGGAGATACTTTCAGGGACCCGTCTGCCACTGCCCGAATTGATGGGATGAATATTGCAAATTCTTGTTGTTTTATACGCAATGACAATAGGTGCCCCACTTTCTCTCCCAGATCCGTATAACTAGCTCTGGTTCGAATAATAGCTAATTCTGCTTTTTCCCTTAGTAAGTCTAGATATCTGTCCTTAAACACTAGGAGCCTCCTCTTGTCTTTATCTGGGACACTTACCGAAGTGTTCACTTCGAGTGACCGAATTTGGGACAATAATGATAATAGTTCTTTCTCCTGTGCCCTTTTCCTACTCACCGCCATACTAATAAGGATCCCTCTCATGTATGCCTTGAAAGCCCCCATAAGATATCCGGCTTTGTACTGCCTAAAGGGTTAGATGAAAAGAAGAACTCAATTTGCTCCCTCATGAGCTTGCAATACTTGGCATCTTTAAGAAGTTGTTCATTGAGCTTCCATCTGGTTTCCCTATTAGGTAAGTTAAGGAATGCCAATTTGCATAACACAAGTGAATGATTAGAGACAGGGCCAGGTTGAATCAAGGAGGTCTTGACCCCGGGTAGGAAAGCCTGAGAAATAAATATGTAATCACTGTGGGACTGCGAGCCGTGCACCATTGACCTAAAAGTAAACTCCGTAGAGTCAGGATATAACACGTGCCAGACATCACAGAGCCCGCACTGGTCTACTAAGTCCCTAAAAGCTCTCTGCCCCGGATACACCCCTCCCGGTCCACTGCCTGACCTGTCAAGATTAGAATCTATGACTTGATTACGAACATACGGACATGCGAAATTTGCCAGCAGATAAAGGCCTAGAGGTCTATCAAGTCTGCTCGAGTGTGCAGCTAGCACCCCTTATTCTGCAGCTGCCCCTCTCTTCCACCCTTCCCCTTCATTAACCCTCCCCCTTGTCCTGTCCCATCCTCATTTGAAGCAGTCCACTGTTCTACTGCATACCACTTCTGCAGGTAACGCATTCCACCCAGCCACCACCCTCTCTGTAAAAAGTGTCTCCTCATCTCCCTCCTGAACCTTCCTCGCTCCAGTCTCATATCATGGCCCTGGTGGCCTCCTCTCCTTACTTTGAACAGCCCTCTGTACCCATCTTGCTTATTCCTTTCATGTATTTAAAGGTTTCAATCATGTCACCCTGTCTCTCCTCTCCTCCAGTGAGTACATGTTCAACTCCTTCAACCTCCTCTCATATGATAAGTCCCCAGCCCTTGATCATCTTTGTCGCCCTGCACTGCACCCAGTAACCAATGTCTCTCTTCAGATACGGATGCCAGTACTGCCGCAGTACTCCAGGTGTGGTCTAACTAATGACCTATACAGTGGCAGAATCACCTCCTCCCTCCTCGAGGATATACCCTTGCAATACAACCCAGCATTTTGTTGGCCTTTCAGCTGCTCTTCCCACATTGTGCTGGAGTTGTTCATTGACCCTGTAATGAGCACCCCCAGATCCTTCTCATTCTCTGCCTGGGCTAGCTGAACTCCCCCTAGCTGGTAACTCCTCCTTGGGTTCTTCATCCCAAAATGCAGCACCTTGCACTTTTTGCCATTAAACCCCAGTTGCCAGGTGTCTGACCAGGTTTCAAGCTTTGCCAGATCATCCTGCAACCCCTGCCATCCCCCTAGGTCATCCACTACCGCGCCAACCTTGGTATCATCAGCAAACAGACTGATCTTGCTCTTGATGTCCCATGATATGTCTGCAATAAATATCACAAACAACACTGGTCCCAACACCGAGCCCTGTGGACACCGCTTGTCACTGCCCTTGGGTGTGAGAGCTCCCCACCCACCACCACCCTCTGTTGCCTTCCCTGTAGCCAGTTTCCTACCCATCTCACCAGCTTTGCACCTGCCCCTGTGCCTACTAATTTCCATCCCAGCCTTCCATGTGGCACCGAGTCGAATGCCTTACTGAAGTCAAGATACAGGACAACCACTGCATGGCCCCTGTCCAGTTGCCTAGTTACCCAGTCATAGAACTTGACCAGGTTGGTTTGGCAGGATCTGCCACGTATGAAGCCATGCTGTCTGCTGTCCTGTAGTCCTTTGGCCTCTAGGAGGGCCACCAGCCTCTCCTTGAGGATAGTCTCCATTAGCTTACCCATGATGGATGTGAGGCTTACTGGTCTGTAGTTTCCCGGTTCATCCTTGGGGCCACTCTTGTGGAGGGGCACCTCATGAGCCATCCTCCAGTCCTGAGGTACACACCCTGAATGTAGTGAGGCATTAAATAGGTCTGCCAAAGGTCCTGCAAGGACCTCTGTCAGCTCTTTCAGCACCCTGGGGTGGATGCCATCTGGGCCTGGCGCCTTGTCCACCCTCAGTGCCTTCAAACCCTCTCGAACTCTGCCCTCCATGATTTCCCCATGTGTCACCACTTCCCCTTCTGCTTCTGCCATTTCTCCCACCTTGGGTGTCACCCCCCTCTTCTTTTTAGTAAATACTGAGCAGAAGTACTCATTTAGTGCTTCCGCCTTATCGTACCCTGCTTCCACCCAACCCCCCCCTTCCTAATCCTTACTATGTGGTCCTTACAGCTCCTTTTCTCCCTAATGTACTTAAAGAAGTCCTTCTCCCCCTTCTTAATGCCTTGTGCCAGTCTAAGTTCCGTAGATGCTTTGGTTCCCCTTACTGCCCTTGTCACCTCCCTCGATTCTGTCAAGTACTCCTCTCTGTCTTCCCCCTCCCTGTTTTCTTGTACTTCCTAAAGGCAGCTCTTTTCCTCCTTACCTTTTCCATGACCTCCTTGCTCAACCAGCTCAGTTTCTTAGCCCTAGCCTTCTTGCTCTGGGCTTTGCAGCAGGTTTTGTTTGCCTCCACTATCCCCAGCTTTATGAGCTCCCACCTCTGGTTAGTATCCATACTAGATTGAATTCTGGCCAGGTACCCTTTTACCACTTCCCCCATCCTCCCAAAGTCGGCCCTCCTGAAGTCCAGCACTCTTGTGCCAGATTCCACTCCTTCCTTGCCCATATCCAATGTGAGCCATACTGAGTGATGGTCACTCCCTGACAGCGGTTCCTCCACTGTAAGTTCTCTCACAAAGTCCCCATTTGCCAGCACAAGGTCAAGGGTATTCCCTTACCTGGTTGGTTCACTGACCATTTGCAGGAGGAAGCTGTCCTGGAAGGCATCCAGCAGTACCTGCTCCCTTCTGTTCCTGGTTGTTGGGGTGCTCCAGTCCACTCTGGCATGTTGAAGTCCCCACAATCACCACACCACCCTCCCATGAGTTCTCCTGATCTGTTCCGCTAGTTCCCTGTCTAACTCCTCCGTCTGAGATGGTGGCCTGTACACCACTCCCATTCTAAGAATCTACTCTTGGAATCCTGGATTTGCACCCAAAGTGACTCCGTACTACCCTCCTCTCCTTCCTCCCTTACACACTTCAGTCCTTCCTTCACATATAGTACCATTCCCCCTTCTTTCCCAATCACCCTGTCCCTACGAAATAACCTGCACCCTGGTACAGACAGGTCCCAGTCATTATATTGGGTGGTTTGTTGCCCCCTAGAATAATCCTGATGGGAAGCATTGGAAGAATAATGGTTATGAGTCTCATAAAAAACCCTGGATCATCCATGTTAGGACCATATATACTACCAAGTAAAATTGGAACTGACCAAAGAGTGCCTTTAACTAAAATAAATCTGCCCTCATGATCTTTGATAACCTGCATAGAAACAAAGGGAATGCCCCTATTGATAATAAGCATGACCCCGCAACTATTAGTGGAACCCTGAGCATCATAAACCAGCCCCACCTGTTGCTTCCTTAACTGTAAGGCTTCAGCTTCTAGTAAATGGGATTCCTGTAGGAAAGTTATCTGAAAATGTAATAAGCTTAAATGTTTGAGAACCTGGTATTGTTTGGATTTTTTTCCTGATCCCCTTAATATTCCAAGTAGCAAAAGTTACCTCATTGGCCATCTGACCGTAGTTATTGAACTTAGTATGTTCAGCCCTGCACACAGGTTACATAAAGCATTCAACCATACTCCAGAAGTTACTGCTGTAAAACCCTCCCTCCTCCCCAACCCCTCACAAATAACCCATCCCCTTCCCCCCAACTTCCCCCATTCCACCTAACAGAACCCCACATTTACCACCCACACCCAACCACCCATACTGCCATAAGTAACATTTAGCATAGTACTGGGTCATTTCCTCCTTCTCCCACCTCCCGATAATGCACCTCTGCTAATAGCCAATACAAACAACATGCACAAGTAAATACTAAACAATGCAAATAATATTAACAACCCACAAAAACTAGAGAGTGGCCTTGGGCTTCCAATGCGTGCACATGCAAATACATTAACATAATAGTGAAAGGGGGAACAGAGTAACCTGCCAAGCTCATAAGTGTGCCAAATAGCTTCAGAAACCTGAATAAAAAATAGGGGGTTACATTACCCCATGAGAAACCTTTACACAAACCAAAACCAGATCAGAAAACTAATGGAGGGGAATAACCCTTTCCCATCAAAATGAGAGCAGAAATCGAGAAAAAGACTGAGATCATGGGCCCCAGGGAAAGAGAGATGAGAAAGACAACTCTTCCCAGAAATATACCAGCCCTTAGGCACAAGAACCCCCATTGGGGTAATTTGCTGCCCTGAACTCGAGACAAGAGCCAAAACTGAGGGAAAACCTCCTCGAATTAAGAGCAGCATGGCGTTACATTTCATATGCATGATACGCCCTCTTGTGGCCTCAACACGATCCTGACGAGATAATTATATGAGTTACTGAAAAAGTCCAACACCACTCCCATTTCTAGCAAACTGTAAAGTGAAACATTGGTCCCAAAATGAATAATACAAACTTCCCCTCTCTAATGCAATTTGCAAAACTGAATGTGCTGAAACACAAAGCTCTTTTCCCAGTTAAGCCAACCCAGAGACCCCAAACGTCCTTGCCCTGAACAACAGTTAACTTTATGGAGTTAGGGCCTGAGAGACTCTTAACAGCTAGGCCATATACTAATTAACACAGTCCAGATGAGAAAACAAGAACTTCTAAATGTAGCTCGTTGACATTATCTCCACAAGCAAGAAGAGAGAAAACAGTTACAGTGAGGCAACTCCAGACAACTCCTCAACATGTAGACAGAGTCTCTCAGGGCTCTCGGAACAAGTCTGGTAGCACGGTTTTAAGGCTCAAAAGGGCAGCTTCAGGATCATCAAAATTTAACCAGGATCCGTTTGCAAAAACTTGTAGCCTGGCTGGGTATCCCATCCTGAATTTCAGGCCTGCGGCAATGATCTTAGATACAATGGGATGAAACGCTTTTCATTTTAAATGAACCGATCCTGGGAGATCTTGTGCAATTCTCAGTTTAGTATTCTCCCAACGAACCTCCTGTAAAGCTCTCACTTTCTGCAAGAAGTGCTGCCTTTCTAGGAAATTTAAGAAACAGCAAATAATAAGTCGGGGGGGAGCATCTGGAGAAGGCTTCGGTCGCAGTGACCTGTGAGCTCGCTCTATGATATATACTGGGCCGAAGGGAGAGGGGCCAGCAACCCATTCCACCAGCTTCTGTATGAATCCTAACGCATGCTGGCCCTCTTCTCCCTCCCTAGTATCACAACATTATTTCTTCGGCTTCGGCCCTCCAGATCCTCAATTTTTGCCTCCACACGAGATAACTTCTGCTGCGTAGACACTAATTCAGGACCAAGTTTCTCTAGTCATTTCTCCAGAGAGACTATTCGGACTGTATTATCAGAGACAGTTAACAAGACTTCATCCAGCTTTTTAGAGAGAGTCTTCAGGTCGATCGCCATTTCTTTCATCTCTTCACGAAAGGGTTTAAACTCTTCTAAGAACCTATTAAGCATTAAAGGTTCTTGTTCTCCAACTTGACTCAAAAGATCAGGCCCATCTGGCCCACCTGAGGCCCAGGATTTCTTTGGGGCCTTTTTGGGAGTAGCGAGTATGTTTCTGTGGGGCTTTCTTCATATAAGCCTCCATCCGCCGATTGAACTCACAAAACAGGCACACAAGATGTTTAGCTAGCAGGAGAATTCGAAAGCAGAGGATTTTGAAAAATTCAAATGTCTAAAAAAGACGATTTTATGATCAGGAGGCAGGAGCTTAGCGGAGGAGCTTCTACTCAGCACTCTGCATCACATGATCTCCATGGTATGGTTACTTATTAACAGGAACAGTCTCTAAGTTCCTATGAAACAAAAGGTTTTTCTTCATTCTGTGTATATAATTTTACAGTTACTTAAGTAATGTTACATTAAGTACAATATTGGTTGTTTCAGGGGCATGCAGACTCCATGGTTTGCCCCAATTATAGAAATGATTATTGAATGGTGAAATTATACATGAATTTTATTACAGGTCACTGGTTGGCTTTAATAGGTCTTGCACCCTGGGACATTTTCGGACTTTGGATCATGTGGTTTTTAGTCCATGGTCATGGTTGCCTTTAGCACTTTGTTAAACTTGTTTTTATACATGCTGAATATTCAATAGTCCTTCCCCCACCTATGTTGTATCTTTGTGTGAGAAGTAACATATCCTGATTTAATTGCTGCACCTTTAATACTTACTACCACTTTGAACCAAGTAAGATTCTGTATCAGCTCTGACATAAGGTAAAAAATATAGTATAACAAAAAAATATTTGTAATGTGAGTCCTAAGGAACTCAGCTTCACTTTGGTATTTCAGCACTTCAATGTTGTGATACAGAAGGCCTGATTCTCAAACGCCTGGTTAGATCGGCGCAGCCTGGAGCAAACAGAAGCTTGTGCCAATCAGTGGTGCACCAAGAACCCTGCACCACATTCACAAACAGATGGGGTCCCAGCGCCAAACTCCAGCATCTTGTGGCAAAGACTCCTGTGTGTGAAAGGCATGGTTCATGGAAGCGGAATGCCTCAAGCTGAGGGACCATCTTGCAGCAATGCCATTGCCTGCAGCTGTGATGCCACCTGTGCAGAGCTGATGTCTGCCATGCTCTTCTGGCACCACTGCTGGCACCAATGCAGTTGGCCAGTGCTGGCACCACTGGCAGGCATATCGGAGGACGTCCCTTCCCACTCTGGAAGCATGGGTGCCAGTGCACAATGCCCGCTCACAGGTGCCCCTGGCAGGACAGATGGCTCACCTCCCATGGCATATAGCCATGCTGCCAGCATTGCAGTTGTATCCTGGGACATGTCCACCAGCACACCACCACCAGTACTGCAAGTGGGCATTCCTGCTGAAAGCAGGCCCAGATCCCTGGGAGTCATCAGGGACCACCTGCATGCCTGGTGAAGTCCCCATATCATGGCACCACAGGTCTCTTGGCCTTGACAGTCCACAGTCGATGTCCCAGTATGGCGGAGGGGGGAGTGCTTCCACAGCTGTCAGTGGTCTCTGGGGGGGTCTATGGGTGGGGCCACTTTTGGTGCATGGGGTGTTACACCAGGTGAGAGCTGATCTAACTTTGAGTCAACGCTGTGGATATGGGCTTGCTTGCAGAATCCCACATAAGGGGATACGGTAGCCAAATGTCCAGGGCATGGCCACACCCACCATGGCATTCCTTAGTTTTTGCCACTGTCCTAGCACAGGGCCTGTTTAGTGCAAGGGCACCTGACCTCGATGCAGAGTGCATTCGAGAATTGGGTCTTGCACAAGTTTTGATGCAAGGTACCCCTTGCATCAATCTTTTTTGATGCAATTGACCCAAGGGGCACCTTGTATCATTTTTTTACATATGTAAATCAGGCTGAGAATGTTTACAGGGATGGAAAACCATATGTCTTGCAGCAGCCAATCAGTGATTCTTGAGATTGAGAACTTCTTATGCTGTGCACGTCTCAGTGCCATTTCCAACTTTCTCTCAGAGAAAGACCTGCAAATGGAAGTTGTGCATTTCTGTATAAAAAGAGTAATCTGTGAATTAAAAACAGTTATAACTCAAGAGAATTGTGCATTATCATTTTATTTAGAAAGGTTACACCATTTAACTATGGTTTGTCAGGCAGGCCAATGAAATAATATGCTGCTGCGAAGGACATGAGAGTGCAGTGTGACTTCTGCAAGCTTGTAGCTGCAGCACCCATAGCAAGGTAGAGAGTGATTTTTGCAGAGTAGGAAAGGTTCAGGGGTATCCAAAGGATTTTTTTTTATTACTAATTCTCCCCCTTGGTCACTGCCAGTTACCTCTGATATCTCTCCCTCACAGTCCCCGAGAATCAGACCCCCCTCCCCTATCACCCCATAACTTACCCTTCATGGCAGGGGTTGGGGAGCTGCTCAATCCACCAGCATGGATTCAGCTTGGGAGGTGTCCTCTTGGGGCAGTGCTATGGGGGGACTATTGTCATTCTGCTGTGGCAGGAACCATTTTTGCATTTTCGTTGTTGTGGCTTGAAGCATGCAGTGCCACCAGTGATGCCCAGCATGTGTGTCAGCATACTGTACGTCGGACGGCTGCTCCACCTCTGCCCCCACATTGTGGGACCTGGCATGCAACCCCTCAGCTGCCGCTAGGGGTCAGACAAGTGCCGGTCCATGTCCCCACCCTCCCTGGGAGAGGAGAGCTCTCCTCCAGATGCTTAATCCTCTCCCTTCCCGGTCGACCACCAGCAACCCGTTCACACCACGGACACAGGTCACCGGTGTGGCAGGAGGTAAGGCAGTGAAGCCTCAGCCCTCCATGCCACTGGGCTGGCCATAAAGGATTTATTTGACAGATATTTTTTGTTACAGACTGCTGGTGGTACAGGGTAGTAAAATCCATAATTTTTATTTTTGGGCGGTGTACTGTGTGTGGGTGTGAATCTGCCAACTAATCAGTGAGTGAAAAGTGAAGTAGGCTGTTGTGTGAGGCACTAGATATCTCAGCAGTGTCTCTCAGGTGGTGGTGGTGTGAGGGTCAGTCAGTGGGGGTCAGCATGTGGCTTAATCATGCTGCTCTTATTTAATTCCCACAATTTCTTGTCACCTCATGAACTGTGTGGCCCTGTGGTGCATGTTTTTTTGTTCTGTGGCACACGGATATCTAACAGTGCCTCCTGCCTACACTCCCTCTCCTCGCTTCTCCTGATCCATATAGAAAGTCGGTAGTTCTATGGGTTCATTTATGTGGAAAGCCTTTTCAATTTGGGGCATAAAAACGGGACTGTTTTCAGGATTGCCCCATGATATATGAATACAGTGAATAGCTTTTTGTATTACAGTGTTACCAGTTCCTCATGCCTGCATGCCTGAGTAGATGGCTACCGAAACTGAAGTTTTCAGCCCCATCCAGTAGAAGCTGTCTTCCTTAATGGGTTTCAAGGGATGTTTCATTAGTGCATTTAGTAGTAGAGTCAGATCCCATGGAGCTACCAATGTCTTTTTTCTAGGCCTGATTTTGAAAATTGCCTTTAAGAATCTTAATACTGTATGGCCAGGTGTGTGCCAGGGGCTGATTTGCCCACCCTGCCAAATGCTGCTCCAATCATTGAAAGTTGTACCCTCAAAGAAGCTGGAGACAGACTTTCATCCACACTCACAGAACATTTTGGCACCACCTATAAATGGTTCCTCACTGAAAGACTCTTGGTAAATGCCCGGAAGACTAAAGCCATGCTGCTCAGGTCGAAACCCAGACTAGCAAGGTAGGCAGATGACATCACTTCTCTCTGCATCCTGTCCCCAGACGGCTCAATCCTTGAATTGGTGCCTAGCTTCAGGTATCTGGGAGTAGCTCTTGACCCCTCCTTGACTTTCTCTGACCACGTCTGACTCACAGCCTGGTGTGCAAACCAAAGATTAGGTGTTGGCTTCTAGCTCAAGAATGTTATGACCTCTGAAATAAGGCTTGTCATTGTCCAGGCCACCTTACTCACCCTGCCAAACTACTGTTCTCCCATCTATATGCACACCTCATCATCCTGCTTTTTTAGTCTGAACATGTCCTGCAACAACATCTGTAGGTTTGCCTTGGTGGACCTTTACTCCACACATCACTGGTCCCTCTACCAGGCCCAAGACTGGCTTCACCTAAGTCCCACTGGGATTGCCTCCTAGGTTGCCTCATTGCCAAATAGATCAGGAAAAAGGAGCTGTCACACCCTTCCCCCTACTCAGGCCAAAGCTCTGTCATCTAGGCCTCTGGTCCTCACCCAGCCTACTACTAGAATGCCCACAAGTCTCTACATGTATGGACCAGAAGGCCTTCTCCTTAGCTGCCCCAAGTCTTTGGAACAGCCTCTCTGCCCTGCTACAGACCCAGGGATCACATTCCAAATTTAAATCCCACTACAAGACCTCTATCAGTGCTGCCATTACCTATAAATGCCCCCCAAAGAAAAGATGACCCCATCTGCGGGCAAAGCTTCAGCTTTCCCCCTCATAGAAACATAGAAACATAGAAGTTGACGGCAGATAAGGACCGCAAGGCCCATCCAGTCTGCCCATTTCTTTTTCTACCTTATAAATGTGCCATCGGCCTTTGCTCTGTCAGTGACCTATCTATTCATAGTCATTTGTATTGCTCCCTTATGCCTATCCCATGCCTGTTTGAAGCCCTGCACTGTATTCATAGCCACCACTTCTTGTGGTAAGCCATTCCATGCATCTACCACCCTTTCTGTGAAAAGAATTTCCTCACATTCCCCTTAATCGGCCTCCCTCTAATCTCATGCTGTGTCCTCTTGTCCTGCTATTTTTCTTATATTTAAACATGTTAGACTCTTTCACCTTGTTTATGCCCTTAAGGTGTTTAAATGTCTCGATCATATCACCTCTCTCCCTCCTTTGCTCAAGGGTATACATATTGAGCTCCGTTAATCTGTCCTCATATGTCTTCTGATGCAGTCCCTGCACCATTTTGGTGTGACACATGGGGTGCCACAGTGGCTCTGGAAATTATTGTTGTCATAATAGTATATTTTAGCCGCTGCACTTCCACAAAGACTGTGCACTTTAATTGTTTACATTAATGCCACTTTTTACCCAGTCATTCATTTCTATACCTATTGTTTTGTATCATTTAATGTATTGTGACCACTTACTGTACCTAAAACCTTCTGTACTCTTTTTGGCCTTGTTTGTGTCATCTGTGTTACCTGGGTCATGCATAAGAATGGGCCCTGGGGTCAGTGTACTCAACCAGTAAACACATACTGTAAATAAATAATCATTCAGTCAATTTATTTCTGTATCCATGACATCAGGCTCTATAAATGCATTTCTACTGATCATTATCAGATCCCCCCAACTCTAGCTCTCAGTGTTTCCTTCTGAGTAGAAATGCTTACTCACTCCCTTTGAAGTCGACGACTTGAAGGTGAGTCCCCGTCATGGGGGGTTCTTCTCAGGCTGCTTGTCACCTGTGGTGCTTCCCAGCAGTTCCATCTGATGGTATGGTCCAGCGCTATGAGGGACACTTTAGCACTACAGACTCATGGTCGGCAGCAGCACACAGTGTCGTATTTAAGACTTTAGTTACTGTAGGGTGGGGTCTAAGCTCAAATGGATTATTGTAGCTGTGCAGACCATGTCAGCAGCACCTTTGAAAGCTATTCTCACTGCAGCTGCCTAAGGTCCACCTATTCTCATTCTGCATCTCCTTCCTTTAGTAATTAGTCAAGTTTAGGCCTCTTCACAGTCTTGAAACTAGGTGCTAGCCTTTCAGCAGTCACTACTTTCCTCATTTCACTTTTTGGTGGTGGGTCTCCTTTATATGGGATTTTCCTTTACCTGCAGAGATCAGCTCATGGCACTCCCACAACATTGTCCTGTTACAGGGATAGAGTAAGAGTTATCACTCCAAAATAGTTAACCTGAATTGGAATTCTAAATTAGCAAAGTGAGCTATAGTAACAAGTACCCATGCCAGGAGGGATGATGGCCTGGGGCCATGGATCCCCAGAAATTTCCACCACAGAGTCTTGTTTCCCCTCTCCTGAGTGCCTAAGGCTATAAAGCAGTTTTTTACTACTGTGGGTGGAGCCTACAAGAGTATTGCATGTACAAAAGGAGTGATGTCATGTTTTCTGTCCGTGGAACTGACTGAAGGTGTAAGTAGTCTCCTCTGCCTTACCCTCCTCCAAGAAATGTTTTCTGCCCTCAAATAAATGCACTTTCATGTTAGTCAATGGTTGCTGGGTACTACTTTCTTTCTTAAATGGGTAGTACAAGAACTGGAACCTGAGTAGTGGAGGCAACATTGTTTTTTTGGGGAAGTAAGGTCCACCCCACCTCCATCCAAGAAGCTCCAAAAGGTCCATCCCATCTTTGGGGTGTGGACCAAGGAACAACACATCTGTGGAGTCCCTGCATTTTGCTAAGGACTAAGAGAACAGAGGATACTTAAATTGCCTTCAAACTGACTTAAAAGCCCTTGGAACAAATGACTATCGGTCACATGGTGTCTCAAAAGAAAACACTAAGAAATATCTGAAACTACAGCTTAAGGATTCAACTTCAAGGAAAATAGACAACTTTCAGGTATTTCTTAAACATTTATATACTGAAATGGGCACAGTACTTGGTAAACACAGTCTGTGATGAAGTGTATTTTTCTTTTTAAGTTTGAGAAGTGGAGTTGACTTGCATATATTAAAAATACCAGCTGCAATTAGCAACTTCTGTAGTTGTAGAAACAAAATGCTGTTTTTTTTTCTATTTACTTTTTTTCCTGGCTCAGTTTATATCAGTGAAGAGCTGCCATCCAACTGGACAAGCTATTTATCATTCATTTTTCATTTAAAATAACATAACTGTGGTTTCACATTTTTACCATGAGGGAAGCAAGATAAACCAGCATGGTTAACAAATACATTCATTGACACCTCTGAATGAATGGGGTAGTTGTTTTTAACATTCCTTTTGAGTTAATTACTACTTGGAACCTGTTATTCCAGTTTTTACAACTGTGATCCTGGAACTTTCTGCATGACAAGTTCCCTTAGGCACCTCACAGCACCTCATTAAACCATGTGACACTACTATCTTTGCAGGACATTGCATATTGTAGCAAGAGATCCAATTTATTTTCATTTTTCCAAATAATATACCAACTTCATTCTCAGGCAGGCAGTTCTGGGCTAGTGTTAATATTCTGCTGAATTTTCTTAACTTGCAGTTTGTGACTATAGGTGTTTATAACTGATTGATAATTACCACATTTGCTTCTCTTGCAAATAGCGAGGCATTTGTGTGTCTAATTTCTGTTTGACTTACTGTAGGTTACACATAGAATCTGAAAAATTCTTAACATGCTGTACTGTGATTCAATGAACTGATAAATGTAGATTTTGGTTTCTTTTACAAATTCATTTTTCCTGACCATGGATATACTAAAACAAAAATTTCTCAACAAAATATTTTTAAATAAATTATCTGGTTGGGGGGGGGGCTGCCACAAGCAGAATGGGATTTCACAGATGAGGGCAACTCACAGCAGCAGAAAAAAGAAGCATGTTGCAGGGTTTTAAATAATTGATTAGCAGTTTTTTTTCTTGGGATGATACTAACTGTACAGAAAGTATTTATATAGATTTTCTAGAAGTGCTGTATTTGTTAAACACAGTGAGGCAAGAGCTACTAATTTTCACAAAGTTTTAATACTTTTATAAGCAAAATGCTAATCAATTTTTAGAGTTAAATAAAACCCTTTACCTGATGCCCAGTTTTAGACCTTATATAGTAATATCTTCCTTCAAGAGAACAGCTTGTAATGAAATGTGTTGAATTTACTTTGGCATTTGGGCATATGGAATTTTATATTATATGAATTTGGTGTGTGAACTGTATATCAGTCGCTAAAAAAACATGCATCAAATGTCTTCAAAAACTTGTCTCAACATTGTGTTTATCTTCCACCTTGTCACAACATACAGCTGTCTCAGCAGTGTTTTCAGTTAGGGTACAGTACCTTTATGTATATGATGGCCTGGTTATGTTGAGTTGATTGCTATAACATTGCATATAATAAAATACAAAACATATAGCTAACTGTAATTCAGAAGGTGGCGTTATTTTTAATTATACAATGACAAGGAAAAATGTAAGAAGCTGATTGGCTGTTGACCCATTGAAACAGTGATGTTATTACACAACAACATCACCGTAGCTTTGGATTTGGATCATTCCTTGCATTTTCTCTTAAGAAATATTGAATTGATAAATTGGGATTTTCGTTTCTTTTTCAAATTCATTTTTCCTGACCATGGATATACTAAAACAAAAATTTCTCAACAAAATGTTTTTAAATAAATTATCTGGTTTGGGTGGGGGGCTGCCACAAGCAGAATGGAATTTCACAGATAAGGGAACTCACAGCAGCAGAAAAAAGAAGCATGTTGCAGGGTTTTAAATAATTGATTAGCGGTTTTTTTTCTTGGGACGATACTAACTGTACAGAAAGTATTTATTTCGATTTTCTAGAAGTGCTGTATTTGTTAAACACAGTGAGGCAAGAACTATTAATTTTCACAAAGTGTTAGCACTTTTATAAGCAAAACGCTAATCAATTTTTAGAGTTAAATCAAACCCTTTACCTGATGCCCATTTGTAGGCCTTATATAGTAATATCTTCCTTCAAGAGAACAGCTTGTAATGAAATGTGTTGAATTTGCATTGGCATTTGGGCATATGGACTTTTATATTATATGCATTTTGTGTGTGAACTGTATATCAGTCTCTAAAAAAAAACACATCAAATGTCTTCAAAAACTTGTCTCAAAATTGTGTTTATATTCCACCTTGCCACAACATACAGCTGTCTCAGCAGTGTTTTCAGTTAGGTACAGTATCTTCATGGATATGATGACCTGGTTCTGTTGAGTTGATTGCTATAACAGTGCATAGAATAAAATGCAAAACATATAGGTAACTGTAATACAGGAGATGGAATTATTTTTAATTATACCATGACAAGGAAAAATGTAAGAAGCTGATTGGCTGCTGACCCATTGAAACAGTGATGTTATTACACAACAACATCACTGTAGTTTTGGATTTGGATCATTCCTTGCATTTTCTCTTAAGAAATATTTTTCCACACTAACAAAAACATCCTTTAAAATGCATTTTTTATTCTGTATATAACAACAAGCCATTGTATAATTGCAATAAGGCACTCCAGGATGTGTGTTATCTTGTAATAATGTCACTCTTGGGGTGGTGGAAGCACTCGGCTTAGTCTCATACTTTAACCCACCCCAGGAGTGATTTTATTACATGATAACACTCACCCTGTCATACCTTATTGCTTAAATATGCCCTTTCTCAATGTACTATACTTTGATTCAGTTAGTGTATATGCAACAGCCTTCATGTGAACACTCTGGGCTTCTCTTTGACTCCTGATGTCTATTTGCTTTAGCTATTGTCTATTGTTTGAACTGCTTTGGTCTTCTTGATGTGGTGCCTGTGTGCCTAAACTATGTACTCTGTTTATCTACTGCTACCCATGTATCTCCAGTGAATGATTGTTATTACTGTTTGCTGTCCGAGTCATTGTTTTTTGACTTGTTAACTGTGCTGTCTTTGTATTAGTTTCAACGAGGTGCCTTTGTAAATGAGTCTCTGACTCAAAGGTTTGTAAATCTGATATTTTTTAAATAAATAACTGTTTATGTTTAAGCCCATGAAACACTCTTATCTAGTTAATGCATTCACAGTCATAGTGGCTCTGCCAGAACTTGTTTTAAATTAACATCTACTAAATAGTAGGCTTCTGCTGTTAATTAGGGTTACATGGTGGCTCACTTTTTCCTACAGTCCTGTCATTCTCTCTATCCTTTTGGAAGTCAAACCTCTGTCTGCTATCAATCATCATCAGCTCTCTATGTTATTACTCCAATCAGTCTGTATTTACAGTTGTTGTTTTGCTGTTCTTTAGGCTTCTTTTTAAGGTACAGTGGGATTGATTGATGAAGGCTGATGCAGGGTTTGTGTCATGCCCTGCATCAAACTCATTTTTTGTGCAGCTGAGTCAGATACACTGCCACAACATGAGCCTGATTCGAGAAGATGGGTGCATTTGCAACACTTATCCCACCTTTTGACAACGTGCACCAAATATTTGGTGCAAGCCCCATGAAAAGAGTCTCAAGAGTGTTACAAGTTAGAACAGCAAAATGCTAGTCTAACTTGTGGCAATTGGCACATGGGATTGAGAATCCCAATTGCCAGACAGGGAATACCACAAGCCCCGTGCACCATATGTTCAGTGCACCAGGGGCTTGTGGCATTCCTGACACATTTGTGAATCAGGCCCAGTACCTTTAGCATAAAGGAATTATGTTCCTGTGGCTGAAAACCTCCTCAAGAGAGTTTCTTTGCCTTCTTGATTCCCCCACAGGGTGGTAGTCCTACAGTGGATAAAGAGTGCAAATGGAAAAAAAATCTACATATAACAATCAACAATTCAGTCATACAATTAGCCTTCTAGCAACAATGTTGCGCAAGCATTACTCCACCTGTTGGTTATGCATACCCATTGAATCAAAAGACCATGTCTGTGGTTCAATGGGTAGGAGCAATCAGCCACACCCCTTTCCTGGGCTATGTAAACCAGTTTCCTCCATTCCCATTAGAAAGCTCTGTTTCTTAGCTCTCACCATCTTCCCCTCCTTATCTAATGGCTCACTTCTCTCCATGAGCTCCTTCCTATGGTACCTTTAGCCTAAAGGAATTATGTTGCTGTGGCACCTCTAGGGGGGACCTTCTTGGTACCCAACAGGGTGGTAGTTCCACACTTGACAGACAGTGTGAATTTTCAAAGCAGCTACATATAACAGTATACAAATTAGCCATAAAATTGGTCTGCTGTTAGCATTATTTCACACTTTTATTGTGTATGCCCATGGAACTAACAATTAGTGGGCTTTGCCCATGGTTTAGTTGGGCTCTGAACAAGAATCACCATGCCCCTGTGAGTGATATTTGAACTCCATATGCCTAGCCATCCTTTGAATGTTCATTTTCTTTGCTGCAGCTGTGCAGCTGCCAGCATTCCAGCCCAACCTACCCATCATCCTACTACCTGTCATTACCGCCTTGCTGAAGCTCAGGGCATCTCTGCTTCTTTTTTGTTCTGTTTTTAATTTGTAATATTCTCCCTGTCTTTTCTATCCCTATCTCACAGAAACATAGAGATTGATGGAAGATAAGGACCGCTGGGCCCATCCAGTCTGCCCATTTTCCCTACCTACTGCAAAAACTGCAGACCCTCCTTGATCTCCGGCTTTACCTTCTTGTTCCTATCACTAGGTTTCCCTTATGCCTGTCCCATGCATTTTTGAATTCACCCATTGTGTGTCCACACACCTCTGCTGGGACTGTATTCCATGCATCCACCACCCTTTCTGTGAAGAAATACTTCCTCATGTTACCCCTTTGTCTACCCCTTCCCATGTCAAGTCATGCCCCCTCATTCCTGAACATATCCTTTTCTGAAAGATGCTACTCTACTATGGTACCCTATTTATAACCTTTAGATATTTTTAGGGTTCTTTCATATCTCCCCTGCCTCTCCTCTCCTCTCCTCCAGGGTATATAAATTGAGGTCTCCCAGTCTCTCCTTATATGACATTTGGTGCAGGCCCTGCACCATCTTTGATGCCCTTCTTTGAACTGCCTCCATTCTATGTCCTTACAGAGATGTGATCTCCAGAACTGGACACAGTACTCCAAATGAGGCCTCACCAATGATCTGTACAGTGACATCACCACCTCTTTTATTCTGCTGGTGATACCTCTGTCTATGCACCCCATCATCCCACTGGCTCTCCCCACAGCCTTGGCACATTGTTTGGCTGCCTTTAGGTAATCAGATATGATTGCCCCCAAATACCTTTCCTGTTTGGTGACCATCAGTATCTCCACTGCCCCAATCATGTACTCCTCTCCTGGGTTCTTGTGCCCCAAATTCATGATTTTGCACTTTTTTGCATTGAATCTCAGCTGCCATGCTCTAGACCATTCCTCCAGTTTACCTAGGTCCCTCCTCATTTTCCACTCCTCCTGGAGTGTCCACCCTGTTGCAGATCTTAGTATCATCTGCAAAGAGACACACCTTCCCTTCCAGCTCTTCTGCAATGTCACTCATGAAGACATTGAGCATGACTGGCCCCAGAACCAATCCCTGAGGCAACTGGTGGTCACCCACCTTTCCTCAGATTGAATTCCATTTACTACCACCCTCTGTCTTCTATCTCCTTCAGGAGTGCCACCTGCAAGACACATCCTGATCCATCTGGCCTCTCAACCACACATATCTGCCCCCATGCTGCTGCTGGATAGCACTCCAGGTGGATCAGGGTGGTGGATATACCCCCTATAGTGGTTCCTGTCAGGTGGTGGGCAGTGGAAGCACAGAGCCTTGATTTACCTGGGTCCATCATCACAAGCAATAAGGAACCATTTTTCTCTTGAATAAGCCCCTCCCACTAGGATGACAGCTTCCTGATGCCGAAAGTAGGCATGCACACTAACTGTGCAACTATGTGGTGTTGGCCCACTTCCAAAAGGTGCACCCTGTCTATAACACCACCTGTGGTCACACAGGTGGCACTAAAGTGGCAGCATCACACAACCTCTTTCCTTCCTTGGAGAGTGAAAGGGAGAGCATCCTTTGGGATGCTGATCCCTTTCCTCAGGCCAACATCTGATACTATACTTAGTATACTCCTATACTTAGTAATAAGACAGAAGAAGGCTATTGTCCATCAAGTCTGTCTCCCAGCTTAATGGTGTCACTTTGTGGAATTGAAATCCAAGAGATATTCATCAAGTTTTCTTTTAAATGTATGAAATGTATCTGCATATATTATTTCCCTTGGTAAAGTATTCCACAGTTTCACTGCTCTTTGAGTAAAGAATACCTTCCTGTCATTTTTCTTAGCTTGTTTAATTTTGAACTGTTTATTGTGGCATGTTAGATTGATGTCTTGTATGTTAAATTCTGCATCAAGACTGTTCATTAGGTCTTGGTCTTTAGTAATGTTTTACATTTGCAGTATGTCCCCCTACACACTACTACTCTCTGAAGTGTACAGTCCTAATCCCCTCAATCTCTGTTCATTAGTTCTTTCTTTGAGCCTGGTAATCATCTTCATAGCACTATGCTGCACCTTCTCTATATTATCAATGTCCCTTCTTAGGTATGGGCTCCACAGTGGAGTGCAATAGTCCAGGTGCGGTATTATATACTATAGATCTTGTAGAGTGGTAGGATGCCATTTTCATTTCTTGATATAAATGACTTCCTAATGCAGCCTACGTGTCTATTAGATGTTGAGATGACCTTGCTACAGTGTTTATTACATTTCAGGTCTTTGTTTTATAATATTTCCTAAGTCTGTTTCACTATCCACAGTTCTTAGAATGATTCCATTTAGTGTGTACTTGTTTTTTGTCATTAGATCCCAGATGCATAACCACACATTTGTAAGTATTAAAAGATGTACTGTTCACAAGGACCCACTGTTCAATATATTTCAGGTCACTTTCAATTTTGTTCATTTGTTCGGTCATGTGTACCACTCCTCCTAATTTGGTGTAATTGGCAAACTTTACCAACCAGCTGTCTACCTTTTGTCCATATCACTGATGCATAGTAAGAATAATGCAGGACCCAGCACAGACCCCTGAGGGACACGTCTCAAGATATTGCCTTTTTTGGACAATATTCCCCTTATTCCCCTTATTCTCCCCCTCTGTGTTCTATTTTCTAGCTAGTTAGATATCCAAGCTGTTGTTTTGCTATTAATTCCTATCTTATGATTTTTTTTCTACGAGCTTATTATGTGGCCCTTTGTCGAATGCCTTTAGGAGAGCAAGGTATATTATTCCCACAGGGATATTGTTGTTTAATGACAGTTTAGTTTTTCATAGAAACCTAATGTATTTGTTGTATACAACCTATTTTTTTTAAAGCCATGCTGGCTCCTGTCCCCTAGATTTTTGATTATGATGTCAGAATCCAGTTTGTCTTTTATAATACTTTCCATTATCTTCCCCAGGATTGAAGTCAGACTAATAGGCCTGTAATAGGCCTGTAGTTTGAACTAGCTATCCTATCTCCCTTTTTGAAAAGTGGTGGCACCACTAGCAAGCAAGCAAGCAATTCTTTGTTTATAAAATGCTATTCCAATAGATCATAGCATCGTACAACTTTCATAAAACACATACTTAAAAATTAAATAATAAAACAGCAGTGCTTTAAATAGTAGAGAATCCTGACTGACATAAATAAGTTTTCAGGACAGATTTAACGGCCTCAACAGATGGGCACACACTAATCTGATGAGGTAGAGAATTCCACAGGGTCGGAGCTGCAAAAGCAAATGATCTGGCTCCAAAAGTTGTCAGATGAACCCTGGGAATCTCTAGCAATCCCTCAGTGGCGGAGTGGAGAGGGTGAAGGGGGTGGTAGGGATGAAGGCAATCTTGCAGTACCATGGTCCCTGTCTGTGTAAGGCTTTATAGGTCAGTCACCCAAACTTGAAGGTGATCCTTCACCACACCAGGAGCCAGTGCAGATTGTGGAGCACAGCTGTGGTATGACAAGATCTCAATAAGCCAGTCAGCAATCTGGCAGCCACATTCTGCCCCTGTTCTAGACAGTGAAAGTCCATCCCCAGTACAGTAATCAAGGTGCGAGGTCACAAAGGCGTAGACCAATGACAGAAAATCATCCAATGGGACCAGGTGTTTTATCCAGGTGATAGTCCTCAGATCATAAATTTAGGTCTTTGACAATGGCCCACACCTGAGATTTAAGTGTTAGCTCACTATCAAGCATAATGCCCTGATTCTGCACCCAGTCTGAGGACAGTAGCTGGTTACCTCCTAGCCAAAGCCCAGATGGCTGCCCAGCCAGTGACCCCTCTCCTGGATGGCCTGGATCCACAATCAACACCTCAGTCTTATCCGGATTCAGCCTCAGCCAGTTGGCACTCATCCAGTCCTGAATCTCAGAGAGGCAGTTGTAAAAGACCAAAACAGCATCATCTTGTTCAGACACAAAGGACATGTGCAGTTGAGTATCATTTGCATAACAGTGAAAACACAACCTGTACCACCTAATAATGTCTCCCAATGGCAGCATATACACCACAAACAATATGGGGGAAAACACAAAGCCTGTGGCACCCCACAAGGTAGGGGGGAGAGGAGCTGAGGAAAACACCCCCAACTCCACTCTCTGTGACCTACCCATGAGGAAAGAATGGAACCATCTGAGGACTGTACCAGACAGCCCACAGAGAGCAGCTGCAAGCACTCTAGCAACACCCCATGATATACGGAGTCAAATGCTGCAGACAGAGTGTGGAGGACCAAGATGGAATGGCTCCTCCAATTCCTTGCTATCAGGAGATCATTACATACCTGAACTAACATGGTCCCAGTACTGTGCCTCTTCCTGAAACTGTACTGGAGAGGATCATAGATACTGTGGGTGATCAGATGTTCCTCAAGATGCATCATGACCACCTTCTTAATAACCTTGCCCACAAAGGGCAGGTAAAACACAGGCCTGTAGTTTGTGAGACAGGGTCGAGAAAATTTTTTTTCAGGAGAGGGTGCACCACTGCATCCTCCAAGGTGTCCGGAAACACCCTGGTCTTTAACGAACACCTGACTATATCAGCCAGGACTGGTCCGATTTTATCCACACAGCCCACCAGGAGGCATGTGTGACCAGGGTCCAAACTACAGTAAGCTGGCCACAAACTCTGGGTCATCTTCACAACATCCCCAGTCACCACCTGGCCAAAGTCTGACCAGACAGATTGGGTGCTTGTAATCTTGCATCGATCTCTGCTCTGCCCATTTGAATGAGCTATGCAGATCTCGGACATGATGATGGCAACCTTATTTGTGAAAATTTGAGTGAACTCATCACACTTCTCCTGTGAAAAGGCTCCCCAATTTTGGAGACAGGCTGGAATGCACAGCCTATTCAGAGTCCCTAAGAGCTGAACCAGTCAATTTTGCATAGATGCGATCTCCCTAGACAGGAACTTTGCCTTCTTATGGGAGATCGCAGCTTGATAGTGCTTATAATGGGACATCAATCTAAGCTTGTCATCACTCAGACCCAATTTCTTCTCACTCTCCTCAACTGACTCAAGGTCCCATCAAACCTAGTGGACTGAGGGTGAAGGGAGAGGGGTGAACCAGGACAGGAGCTATAGAATCCAGAGAAGCCTCTACTGCCTTATTATAGACTAGCAAAAGATCCTCTGGATCCATGCTAACATTCAAACTCCCCAATAGATCCAGCACCACCATAAAACCATCAGGGGTCAAACCCCACAAAGGGCAGTAATGAATCATCTCTGTAGGGGCAGATCTTTTGGGGGGCCCACGAAACTGAACCCTATAGTTGATGATCGGACCACCCGACAGGTTCCACCACCACACTGGAGAGCTCCAGCCCCAGCAGAAACACCAGCTCCAACGAATGGCCTTTAATGTGGGTCACAGAGGTAATCACCTATGTAAAGCCCAATGAAACCATCAGCTGGAGGAAGACAAAACCAAATGAGAGAGTTCATCATTGATCCAGACATTGAAATACCCCAGCACCAATTACCTGAGGGACTCATACTCCATCTCAACGATGAAGTCTGCGACTTTCTGTAGGAAATTCTTCTCGCACCCGGGTAGGAGGTAGACAAGAAGTATCCTACAGTCCACACCTGCACCCAAGATACATTCGAAGGATCTAGTAACCTCAACTGGCACAACTAAAAGGCCCAGTTTCATCTTAAAACAAATGGCTAACCCACTACCCCCCCCTACAATCCAATCTCAGGCGGTGTATTACTGAGTACCCAGCTGGAACAGCTGACTACAAAATGGGACCAGCATTCTCATCCAGCCAGGTCTCGGTGATGCATGACAGATCGGAGGACCCAACGAGGTCAGCAATTACTGACATCTTTTAATCAACCTGGCATTACATAACACTGTCTGGGTTGAATGAGCAGTTGATGGTGACCGTGCCATCTGCCCACACAGAGTGAAAACCTTGGGTATGGGCACCTTCTCCAGTCCTCAGGTACCTCCCCTGTCTCCAGGGATTTATTAAACAAGACAGTCAATGGTTCCACTAACCAGTCCCCAGTTTACTTCAGAATTCTTGGGTTCAGCATATCAGCACCTGCTGATTTATTGATTTTGATTTTTTAATATGTTTCTTAACTTTCAATTCATTTATGACATAGCCTGCTGAACTGTATCCTGGTACTAGCCCTTCTCCTCCTATGTCTAGGTTATCCTTTTGCTTATCATTTATTTTTGTGTATATACAGCAGAAGTATGTATTAAAGGCATTTGCAAATAGTTTTGGGTCATTCATTTCCTTGTTGTCCTGAATTATTGGTCCAACTGTTCTATCTGTATCTTGTTTGTTATTTACATAGGCATAGAAGGACTCAACTCCTGAATCACAGTCACTGACATGAAGAGCAGTAGAGCTACCACTGAGCCAATGGGCTTGGCATTCCTCCTTCTTACTATGGTCTGATAGGCTCCTCTGCCTCCTACTAACCTGCCCAACTCTCACTCTTTTCTCCTGTAACACCCCATTTCTTCTGCTACTACTGTCACTGTGTATCTTCTCTTTTGGCTTTCATCCACTGCTGTCCTGTGGAGGATTTCAGCATTTTTCTCTGTGCCTCACAGCTGACATACTCTGCTCCTTGTGTGCCTTATGGTCCCTGTGTTTCATATGTTTTTTATGGTAGGGGTAGTCTTGCCTCTGTTCCCTTCTTCTACATTCCATGTTTTGCATGCCCTTCTGAGTGATCCTGCTTTGTGTCCCTTGCTGGTTATCTTTTCTGACCCTCCTTCACTTCTGCCTCTTTGATTTAGCCCCCCCAGTGTAGCCTTCCTCTCTGCTGGCTCCTGGATGTCTGCCCCACACACTAGCACACTGCCTGCCCTCAGCCCATAGGTCTTTCTCCTGCTTCTTTCTGGTCCCAGACAGACTGCCTCTTTCTTTTGCTCCCTGTGCTGCATTGCCTTCCCTGCCTCCTGGGCCCATACCATCTGCCTTCCTTTGCCCCTGGCTGTTGTCTATACCAGCCATGCTTTGTGGCCATTCTCTTCAGCTTATGCAGAGGTGCTGCCTGTCTATGGCAAGGAGAAGGTGCAGGAGCTCTACACCAGTGCCTTCAACTCATGGTTGAAGGAATGGTGCAGAGTGGAGGGTTATGGCTACAATGGGGACTGGGTGCATACCTGGGAGGATAACAGCCTATGCAGTGGTAATGGCCTGCATCCATCCAGACTGGGAAAAAAAGTTCTCAGTGGACAGTTTAAACATTACTTCAGTGAGTATTTAAACTAACTGAGGGGAGTAGTGGAAGAAGACGGGGAGGCAGAAACTGCCCCCACACAGTGGAGCAAGTGTGTAGAGGAATTCCAAGGGGTCAGAGCCCCACCATGGAGCAAGTGGATCAAAAAAGTAGGTGGTTAGCAAAGGAGGAAGGGAGGGAGCTGTCAGAAAAAAAGAGGAAGGAAGAGTGAAAAAAGGAAAAAGGGGAAGCAACAAGCAGACAGCTAACAAAATCTGGAAGGCCATGTGTAATAATGCTAGAAGCTTGGGAAATAAGATCACAGACCTAGAGGCCATCATGGTGGAAGCCAGCCTAGATACTGTGGCCATTAGCATGTCATAGTACACAGCCAGTCATGACTGGGAGATAGTCATACCTGGTTACATGATGTTCAGGAGGGACTGGGTAGGAAAGAAAGGAGAGTGAGTGGTGATTTATGTGAGGAAAAGCATAAAAGTAACAGAAATACAGGGAATTCAGGAGGAGGCAGAGGTGGTGTGCATCACCAACAAATTGGAAAACAGAGGCACTATTCAGATAGGTTTGATCTACAGGCCTTCAACACAGGGGAAGGACATAGATAAGAAAATGTTGGAAGAAACTGGTAAAATGGCTGAAATAGGGGATGTACTGCTGAAGGAGCATTTCAATCTGTTAGATGTAGATTGGAGCCTCCCTGCAGCAACTTCATCTAGAAGCAGGAACATCCTGGACTCCCTGCAGGGGACATTACTCAGGCAACTAGTCAGTGAACCCACTGATGATGGGGCAATACTGGAGCTGGTGCTTACCAATAGAGATGCAGCAAATTTAAATTTCACCAGTGAAGTGCCTGTGAAGTAAATACTTTGCATTGTCACTCAGCAATGTGGAGTGGCAAATATGAAAGGCTCACTTTGCCTTGTAATTATTACTTTGTATTGTCATTCTGCTTTAAAGTGAAGTAAGGCTAAGTGACAAAAATATTGGCAGCCCCCCACACACAGTCACCAGAATTAATGTGCATCCCCAAAATGCTACTGTCTTGTGTACAGAAAATTCACCAGTGCTGACGAAATGAAACGAGAGCACAACAAGAAATGCAAAGTCTCCCAGAATTAATGATGCACTCAGTCATGCATGCAATGGTCATACATAGTCACCAGAATTAATGTGCATCCCCAAAATGGTACTGTTTTGTGTCCAGAAAATTCCCCAGTGCTGCTGAAGTGAAATGAGAGCATAACAAGAAATGCAAAGTCTCCCAAAATTAATTGTGCACTCAGTCATGCATGCAGTGGTCACACACAGGCACCAGAATTAATGTGCTTACCCAAAATGCTACTGTCTTGTGTCCAGAAAATTCCCCAGTGCTGACAAAGTGAAATGAGAGCATAACAAGAAATGCAAAGTCTCCCAGAATTAATGATGCACTACAAATGCACAGACAGATTAAGATTACGCTGCACACTCAAGAGATGCAGATGCAAAGACACAACACCTAACCAGTGCTCACAAGTCACAAATCCAAATCTGGAAAAGAATACCATTTGCTGGTTGGGGGGGGGGGTAGTACACAGCAGTAACAGTCTACTACCAGTAAAGATACCACAAAGCAGTACAAAAAATACATGGAGGTGTGGTTGGTTGGTTGGTGGATAGCAGGTTCACACTGATGCAATTACTCTGTGGCACAATAAAAGGTATCTGATTTAATGGCACGCATCGCACACATACTCACACATACACACTACAAGGAATGCGTAGCAAATTGAAAACCTTTAGTAATATAACCAAATGTTTTAAACAAACTGAAATTATACACTGCTGCACCACAACAATCAGCAAAAAAAAAATCAAGAATTATTGAAAATATTATTGTTTGTACATTAACTCAGTTATACAAGAAAAATATAACCAAAACAGAAAGACTGCCTTTTTCTCCCAGTTAATCTACCTACGCCACAGATACACCCCTCCCCAAACCACACTTCACAGCACACAGACTGACTGTTCTAAATTAACATTCAAAATCCACACACAAACAGTAAACATTCAATGACATGCACACAGAAGGGTTTCCTACAATCGATGTACTATATTTTGAGCAAAAAAATTACTCAAAAAGGCATTTTTAGCAGCTTGTAGAGGTTTTGAATTGCAGAGCTCTGAGACTAAACTGCCTCCAGCTACCACTACACACACACCACCCAGAAATGAAGCTGTGCAGAACAATCTATGACCTGCAATCCCATGAATCACTGCAGAATTCGCCTTGGAGCTCAATTACAAGGTGAAGTGATGCAAAGTACATTGATTTCAATGTACTTCATCTTAAAATTGGTGGAGAAGTTGTTTGGGAAAGGTGGAATAATGCAAAGTCATTGGTTTCAATGGACTTCGCGTTCCTCATTATGACGCGAAGTACACCGCTTCGCGTTGCGGATTACTCCATGGATTCCACATTACTTCACAAATCACTTCACAGAGCAAATTTTAGCCACTTTCACCCACCACTACTTACTAACAGGTACAGTGTTGAAGACATCAAAGTGGGAAGCCATCTGGGGACCACTGATCATCATATGGTGTGATTCAACATAAGAACAGCTGCAGAATCAAACCACACAGTGGCAAGGGTCCTGGACTTCAGAAAGGCTGATTTTACTAAGACGGTTAAATGCCTCAGGAATGACCTGGCAGGAGGAGAGGATCTGGAGGGGCCAGAGGAAAAGTGGGCCAAAATAAAAGAGGGCATAGTAAAGACAATTAACCTCTCCGTTAAGCAGTCAAGCAAAAGTAAAAGAAAGAGGAGACTGCAATAGTTCTCAAAAAAGTTAGCAGAAAAGTGAAAGGCTAAAAAGAAGATATAATGAGACCCAGAGAGTGGAGGATAGGGACGTATATGTGGGAAAACAGAGAGAGAGAGAGAGAGAGAGAGAGAGAGGCAAGCAAAACAGTAAGGGGTGTAAAGATGCAAATTGAGGAAAGAATAATACAGGGAGTATCAACAAGGGATGAGACATTTTTACATTTGATGTGCACGTTTGATGCACGTGTGAGCATCAAATGTTTAGCTACAGTTAAAGGGAATGTGGGGGGGTGTCACTGCCAAGTCCATTGCAGTTAAAAAGAGCATGAGCTTGGCAGTCTAGACCAATGGCCATGGGTTGTAGTCACAACATCACTCGCAGCTTGCTGGATGGAAACTTTGTGTCTTTCAAAGGACCAAAGTCACTCTCATCAGAAAGGGCTTCAGTCCTTTGATTTGCATGATGACAGGAGAAAAGAATGCAGAAGCCGGTCAGCAAACAGCTGGTATTAGTATTCTACAATCCAAGCAACTCAGCTTTTAAATCCCATTCCAGTGCAACTTTGCATCTTGCACTCAGATGGTTGTGTTTCCAGACAACTCCATCACATTGGCTTCTTTTATCCCTCCTAGAAACTAGGAGGGATAAAAGGAAACAGCAAAGAAGAAGCAGTAAAGGACGTAAGGCAGGTAGTGAAACGTGTTAGGTCATGGTTACAAATTCCAGCAGCCAGGGAAATAAAATTCCAAACCTGGTGGCCTTGATGATCGACACAAATCTGGACCTAGCAGCCATAACAGAGTCACGGTACACCATAAATCATGGCTCGGAGGTTAATGTACCAGGCTACACTCTATTCAGGAGGGACAGAGAGGGTAAAAAAGGGGGTGGGTGGGGTGGCCCAGTACATGAAGGAGAGTATAAAAGCTATGGTAGTACAAGGCAGACAGGGAAATGATGAGCTACAGTTGGTCACCCTTGAACCAGGCAATGGCAAAGCAATACGCACAGAGGTGATCTACAGGCCTCCATCTCAGGAGGAAGAGGTGGATAGGGGGCTAGCTGAGGAAATACTAGAGATGGCAGCAAAAGGGGAGGTACTAATGCTGGGTGATCTAAATATGTTACATGTAGACTGGACCACTCCAGCAAATGCCACAGCAAGGAGCCAAGACATCTTGGACTCCCTGCAGGGGGCAGGCCTCAAGCTGCTTTTGCTAGAACCCACCAAGCACAAAGCAATACTGGACCTAGTATTAACAAATGGGGATAGGGCCACAGAGGTCAGAGTAGATGGTCACCTAGGGTCCAGTGACCACCACACAGTGTGGTTTAATATAGGCACAGGGTTGAAGGCAAGCCACACTAAGGCAAGGGTTTTTAATTTCCGGAGGGCGGACTTTGCTAAAATGGGAAAATGCATCAAAAAAGCTCTAGAAAGGAGGCAGAGAGGCAGGAGCATGGGCTGAGGAGCAGTGGATACAACTAAAGGGAGCCATAGTAGAGGCAACAAACCGGTGTATTAGTCTGTGCAGTGAGGGCAAGAGAAGTAGGAAATCACTATAGTTCACAAGAGATGTAGCAAAGAAGGTTAGAGCAAAAAGACTGCATTTCAGGAAATCTAAGGAGACTCATAAAGAAGAGGACAGGGTTGAGTACCTAAACTGTCTGAATGAACCTGGGAAAGTAGTAAGGAGAGCAAAGGCTCAGACTGAAGAAAGACTAGCACATCAGTAAAAAAGGGGGGCAAAACATTCTTTAGGTACATCAGTGAAAAAAGGAAGTCCGGGGGGGATTGTAAGGCTCAAAAGGGGCGAAGGGGAGTGTGTAGAGGGGGGCCAGGAAAAGCCAGCAATACAGAATGAATACTTCTATTAGGCATTCACTATAGAAGGACAGTGTCAGGGACCACAGCTAAGAAACAGGTGTGGTGGGAGGGAAGATATAAATGCCAGTCCTTTTATAGAAGAGAGGGTCCTGAGGGAGGTCACTAAACTGAAGGTGGACAATGCAATGGGAGCAGATGGCATTCATCCTAGGATACTAAAGAAACTAAGGATGGAGCTAGCAGCACCACTGGCAGTCCTGTTCAGTGAGTCCCTCAATACTGGGGTGGTCCCACAGGACTGGAGGAGGACACATGTAGTGTCTCTACACAAAAGAGGGAACAGGGAGGAGGCAGGAAACTACAGGCCAGTCAGCCTCACCTCAGTGGTTGGTAAGATTATGAAGGACTGCTTAAGAAAAGTATTGTGGACCACTTGAAAGCCAACGGAGCTGAAGATCCTAGGCAGCATGGGTTTACAGCAGGAAGGTCATGTCAAACAAACCTGATAGATTTTGTTGGCACTGGAATCTCATTAATCTGTCCTGAAAGTTGATTTTGCACTGTGACCATGCCATTCTGTGCCACAGGTGCAAAAACACATTTCGGGAAGGATGCAAATAATGACAGCTGTACTGTTCATAAGGGTGTGCGAAAAAATGGCAATGTTGGAAATTTGGAGTGAAAATCTTAAAAATTGGTGATGTTATGAGTGTATGTAGAAACTGCGCAATGGATGCTCATAACGCAGTCATTTTGGGGATTTTTTTTTCACCAGATTTGCAACAAGGGCATTTTGGGATCCCACCTCATCAACAGTGGCACTGTCATTTCATTAATCGGTCCCAAAAAGTGATTCCATGCACCAACCATGAAATCACCTTTCAGGCCTGAGAAACATAATGACAGCGACTGTGTTCATGAGGTGGGGTCCCAAGAACCCCATGTTGAAAATTTGGGATCAAAGCTCCAAAAAGTGTCTGAGATATCAACCTAAGCTGAAACTCCCTATTGATTGCCATTATAGGTCTTACCATGATTTTCTTCAGTTTTCGGTCTGCTTTTGAAGAGTGCAGATGTGTTCCCGGTCCACAAAACATTGCTGCTGCCAACCTCCGGGGGTAAGTCTGGGTGAGAGGGGGTGCAGGGAGGTGGGGTGTGCAGAAGAAGGGTGTGAGTTAGGGTAGGGGAGCTGGCGGAAATGATGAGGGACCGCTTTTTCGTTTTTCAGGTTTAAAAACAAAAGACATTGTGGGTCTGTTTTCTGTTTTACTAGTAAACTATTTATGGATTTTGGCACATTGGGGTGGGCTCCCAGTGTGCCACAGTACTGGGGGGGATCAATGCTAACCTGGGAATTGGGCACCCTGAGGTCGGAGAATATAGGGGTGTGGGGGTGCATCTTACACAGGGAGTGGGCATCCCAGTGTCGGAAACACCACAGTTAGTTTTTGGCACACTGGAGTGGGCTCCCAGAGTGCCACATTAAGGGGGGAGGGGTATAACATGGAGATTGAGCACCCCGATGTCAGCAGGCGGGGAGATCCGCTAGCGTGATCGATCGCACTTACAGTAAAAGTGCCTTTGGGCACTGAATACTCCCAGTCCGTATGGAGCTTAGGGTGTGGCCTGTTCTGCATGGGTGGAAGAAAATAAGGAAATGGAAACAGCGGGACATGGAGGAGACAGGTGAGGAAAGTGTCTCCTCCCACCTTTCAGGAATGGACCAGTGGGGTGGCGGGGCAGAGACTTCATGACGCAAACAGCTGTTTGCTCTGTGGTGACCTGCAGATTAAATGAAAAAGCCACCACATGATTGGTGCAGCTTTTTGTTTTCAAGTGCAGACCACTTCAGGCAAAACAGCATCAGGACCAGTCTGGCTGATGATTGGTGTGATATTGTCAAGCCCCTTGCAGAGCACTCTGCATTGGACAGACAGTGTCACACCTCTCAAAAGTCACTATTCCAAGGAGTTTGCAGTGCATGCACAAACTCAAAAACTGCTAAGAATACTAGCAGTAGTCTAACAGGGAAGTCTGCTGCATTTGTACTCGAGCTACAATTACAAATTGCTACTATTAAAAAAAAAAACATGTTTTAAACATCCCATCATGTGTGACAATTGAAGACCTCACTCTCATTCAAATAACAAGAACTGTTTGCCTTATATTAATAATTGTCTCATGATGTTTGGCAAGGCAAGTTTTATTTGCATGGCACCTATTCCCAGAGGCTCTGGGCACCTCACAGAAATATATAATAAACACACAATACATAAATATAAAATGTCATTAATGCAATTTAAAATAACTAAAATGTAACCGAGCAACATGTTAAAATTCAGTATTCATTAAAAGCCAGGCCAAAGAGGTATGCTTTCAACCTCCTCTTAAGCACCTCTACCGAGAGGGCCTCCCGGACTGTAGATGGAAGTATGTTCCACAGGGATGGCCCAGAAATGCTAAAAGCATGATCTCCAGAAGTCTTGAGCCAAACCCTTGAAACATCCAGGAGGCCCCTCGAAGAGGCGTGGAAGGAGCGAGCAGAGGTCTCCGGTGTCAGGAGCGCTAACAGACAGCCAGGGCCCAGTCCATTTAGGGCCTTATAGGTGAAACACCCCACCTTGAAAAGGACCCTCCACCTGACCAACAGCCAGTGCAGGGCACGCAGAACAGGGGTAACATGACTGGACCTAGAAAGACCAGTCAGTAACCAAGCTGCTGCATTCTGCACTAGCTGCAGTCTGCAGAGGGTCTCTCCTGTGACCCCAAAGTAAAGAGAGCTGCAGTAGTCAAGCCTGGAGGAAACAAAGGTGTGCACTAGCATCAGCAGTCCTCGGAAGGAACGAGGGGCTTAATCCTGGCAATGTTCCATAGATGGTAAAAACCATTACTGACTACAGACAATACCTGGCCTTCAAAAGTCAGTTTGCTGTCAAGGAACATACCCAGATTTCACACCCTCGGGGAAGCTGTCAATGATGTAGAACCCAGTACAAGACCAGAATCAGCCCCGGGCAGCAACCTATCACGCCCGCGACCAGGCTTGATCACCAGCACCTCCGTCTTGGCCAGGTTGAGTCTCAGCCAGCAGGAAACCATCCAGTCATTGATTTTAGCCAGACAACTGCAAAATAGTTTAGAGGCAAAATAAACTGTAAGCCATTCTTGCCAGCAGTTTTAGTAGCATTTTATAAAATGCAGTCCATATGTGGCCATTTACAGAGCTAGCTCCAACAAATTAGATTTCATCAAATGCAATACGATCACGTGTTTGTTTGATAAGCTTTATTTTAATATGAATCTTTATGGAGACCAGGAATGTTTTTCCTCTGGCACTAATAACATGGTAGGCAGATGACTGTGTCATATCCACAGTGGTACTGTATTGATCACTGATTTTTTTCTGTATTGATGTATGCTCAAAAAGCCTTCTTTATTCAGATGCCAGTTGTGATAACAGAGTGCTTACATTGCAGGGTAATTTGTAGCTTTTGTGTTGCAAAGTGGTAGAATATATTTCTAACAGTCTGGCTCTTACATGTGTAATAAGACACATAAAAGGCTGCTAAACATAACATCTTACAAATGTTATTCCATTTCTTTCCCTTTGCAAATGGTAATACTGTAATTCTGATGTCTGTCTTCTATTCTTGGTTTTAAACTTAAATCAGCATGTGCCACGCTTGTTTAATGCAGTTGTTTAAAATAATCTGTGCCATAGGTACAAGCAGTGACTGCTTTGTTACAGTTAAAAATAAACCCTACAAACTTGCAGAATCTGATATTCTAAGTGCAACTGACAACAGCAACAAACTGTAATCGGGGACTAAAAAGAAGTACATTTTCTTTTATCAGTATACTAGACGTACGTGTGTGTGTGTGTGTGTGTGCGTGCATGTGTGCGTGCGTGCGTGTGTGTGTGTGTGTGTGTGTGTGTGTGTGCAGGTTCTTTTTTGTTTCATGGGCAAGGCCTTACAGGACTGGAGTTTATATACTTTTGTGTAAGAGCTGTGATGGAGCTGGCAAGTAAGTGGGGCAAGGATGCTGGGGATGACTGGGCAAAGCTTTAATCAAACACCTTTCTCTTCATGGGGCCCACAAGATTTACTCCAGACTACAAACACACAGGGTGTAGCTTGAGTGGTGGTGGTGGGGAGGGTGTGTGGATCCTATTTTCATGCCTGAGGCTTACCTCAGACCATGCCTTTGTAGCCTGGGGTATAATGTATTTGGGGTTGTGTGAATCCTTTGTATATCAGGCCAGGTCTACCTCAGACCTAGTGTTTGTAGCCTGGGCTAAAGTTTGGGGGCCCTGTGATAGAAGAGGAGGATGTTATGTGGATCTTTTGTTTGCATGCAATCTAAGACCCTGCAATTGTAGCCATTTGTACCCCACCTCCAAATACTGGGAGTTTATCTGATTTCTCCTTATTGTGAAAGGCATCTGTGCAGGTGAAGACTCAAACCAAGACATGAATGGGGTTAAGGTCCACCAAGCACTATTAAGCATGTGAAATAAGGAATGTGTTGCAAGCTTAGTCTGGAGCCATGATGAGTGATGCCCACCTTCACTAGCTAGCACCAGGGTTGGAGGCCAGAGATAAAAATAGGTTAAGAAAACAAAGGGAAGTTGTCTACTATCTGAAAACAGGGAATTCCACCTAATTAGAAAGACGTGTTCGGTACTTTTTTGCTTACTAGTATGACATCATGTCTTTGGTTCTGCACTTTTTGATTTTAGTGAGGAGATCAAGAAAATGCAGTGAAGAAACATTTTGTCTCATGAGCATATTATTATTGGTAAGTCAGTAATTGTATTTTTATTGAAGTTAAGGTTACACTCAGATTTTTATGTATAATGGGAAACTATGGGGAGATGGGTAGGGACTACATCACTGGGGGGTTGTACCGCTTTGACGTCAGACACACTTAAATTTTACTCTGGATGGAGGCACTTCACTAAACCTAAAAGATCTGGATTCAAGCCTCCCATTCAGGAAAATCAGGACCCAGGCTCCTCAGCTTTGTTTGAGCCCATAAGGTAGAGGTAGTAATCACAACACCTAGAGCAACCCAGTTACAATTTTTTTTAGGAGCCCTCAAACCATGTGCATGTAGCCTGGGTTAAATGTTGAGGGCCCCTGGGTGAGGAGGAAGGTGTGTGGATCTTGTTGGTATGCAATGTGCGTGCGCGCGCGAGTGTGTGTGTGTGTGTGTGTGTATCTGTGTGTGAATTTCCTCATGGATTATTTAACATAGCCTGATGTATACTATTTCGTTTATCAAATGGATTATTTATAAGTTTAAAAAATAGATTTATCACCTACATATGCATTGGTATTTTAATTCTATAAAATTTGCGTAAAACATGAGACACATGTACAAAGATAACTGGATGGGGAGCCCCATCATTAATTTTGCTGGGGCCACCAACATCCTAAAACTGGCCCTGCATAACACTGACAGTTGGGGGTAAGCTGAAACAAACAAAACTTCAAATTCATTGGATTTTCTAAAAATAAAGTGACAATAATCATCTCTTTTCTACCTGCTTGCTTAATTTTAGCTAAATAGCACAAATCAATGCACAGAAAGGAAAGAAACTGGACTCGGTAGAATTGGGGTGGTGGGGGGGAATTGGTGGGGTTTTGGGAGGAAAGGGGCTTGTCAGAAAATACATCGTGAAATATAACATCAAGTAAGAAAGGCCCCAAAAGGTAATTTAATGGTAGACACACTGGCAAGCACATCCCAGTAAGAATTGTAAACAGTGCAAGGGAAAGTCCAGATTTTCAGACTCTTTCAGATTCTTCTGTGTGAGCTGCCATATTATTTACATGAAAACAATATTTCCAGAACTGATTTAAGGCCCCAGTTTTCATTTAACTCAGCTGTATTTCATGAGTTTAGTATGAAAATCCAAAACAGCTCTCTCTGCAATAGATGCTGAAGTCTGTTGCCACCCCTACTACTCACCCTCCGAATTCCAAAGCCATGAATTTCAAGTTTATAACCTCACTGTTGTGGAAATTCCTAAAGTGGTTGCTTACTCAAGTAATGTTTAGATAATTTTTTACAATTCTAACATACTCTTGGATGCATTCACATAAGGGTCTCATGGTTCTGCCCACATATCCCTTACTGCAATTACACCAAATTACATGTACCACAAACCTTGAGCTGCAATTAAAATATTTCCTGACATTAACTTTTTTGGGGGTGTAGAGTAGTTCAAAAATCAGAGTCTGATGGCAGTAAGTGTACACATTGCAGCTACCAGATTTAAATATTCTTAGTGAGTGAAGTCATAGCCAATTCAAATGGAATGTTGCAAGACTGGTTTTACTAAACTGGATGTGAACAAGCTGGTCTCTATTATTTGTTACCCTACAGAATGAGATCTTGGTGAAGTAGTAAAAAAATCCCTGACATTTCGCCATAATTTTGAACAATAGGCCACCATTGTTCTATGATGGCTCCAACCTTCCCACTTATGCTATAATAATCAATGACAAAGCAAATGGGTTGTGGTGAATTTTGACTCTCCAGTTTTAGTGTTAGTGTCAATAAAGACCAACAATTTACCAGTCTGGTTTTCGAAAGGGCTGTGTCCCATACAGCTTTGGTATAACCTCTGTCCAAAAATCTCTCGAACAGTTCCTTTGCTTCAATTTCAAAGTCCCTAGAACAATTTTGCCTCAGTCTAAAGAACTGACTGCATTAATTGGATGTTATCAGTTTCTTAGGGTGAAAGCTATCGGATCTGAGTAGGGTATTGGCTGCAGTATGTGTCCTGTCATTTCTATTTCTGATTGTGTTATTTACATCTACTGTCAAAACCACATCTAGAAAATTAAATGTCTTGAGGTTAATGATGTGTGTGGACCTAAGGTTCAGAAAGAGACAGCAAAAATGTTTAAATACATACATCCTAAAATCCCCATTATAAAAAATACATAAAATAATCAAAGTACTAAAGACACTGTAAGGCACCAAAGTGAATTTTGTAAACTGTTGGTTGATAACATTGAGTGGAATGAGAGGTTCTTGTTTACCTGATAGCAGGTCAGTCATGCATCTCTGTCACATACTGTACACCCACACATCGATTAGTAGTGCACTTCCCTCACCACAGCACTGGCTCCCACTCTACCACAGCACTGTCCCTCACCCCACAATAGCACATCATCTCCACCAGGGTGAGATAAGGGTTCTGCAGATCACAAGACTGTATATAACTGCATGATGATTCATGTATACTGTACCTCTTGGTACCAAATAACTATGGGAGTTGGCTGCCCACACATGCTATACTACATTCATTTCCCAGCAAGAAGGTTTAACTAGTAATACTAGTACACATTTCTCATTCCCAGTACAGAGGTTTAGTTGCACATGTGTGTGCACAGGTGTGGCAACAAATTCCAATTTTTATCCTACACCTAGTTATATGGGAACCAACTTTAATATACTTACGGTATGCATTGAAATACTGATATCTGGCCATGAAGAAAAACATAGAAACATAGAATTTGGTGGCAGATAAGACTGCTTGGCCCACCCAGTCTGCCCATTTTTTCCCTACCTATACTGTCACCACAGGTGCTACTTGGTCTATGACTCCCTCCCCCCATTACATTCCACTAAGATTCCCTTGTGCCTATCCCATGTATGCTTGAAAACCACCACCGTTTTTGCCACTACCAACTCTGGAAGACTGTTTCAGGCATCTGACACTCTTTCAGTGAAGATGTAATCAGGTACGTGATTTAATGTATTTCAGTGAGGTTTTGAACTTAGTGGCATAACTTGGCCATTTTTTGATATTGGTGCCCCACATTTTCAACATGCCTTTTTGGGACATCTCATGAAGAATTTAAGTGATCTTAGGTAAATCTGTCTCAAAAGGTGATTCCGAATTCGCTGTGTGAAATCACCTGTCAGGCAGGAGTTAAAAGTATTTTCCACCATTGTTCACAAGATGGGGTCTTAAGAAGGCTATGTTGAAAATTTGGCATAAAAATATTAAATAAACAACAAAATTATGAGCCTACATTGAAATTTGCCAATGCATGCTCTTAACTTTGATAATTTTCAATATTTTGACCCCAAACATTCAACATAGCCATTTCTTCATAGCACCTTATGAATGTGACAGCTGTCATTTTTCAAATCCTGGCCAAAATGTGTTTTCACATTCTGAAAGGTGATTTTGCAGTCGCTGTATAAAATCACCTTTCAGGCAGGAGTTGACTATTTTCAGCACTATTGTTCATGAGGTGGGGTCATAAGAAGGCTATGCTGAAAATGTGGCATAAAAATATAAAAAAACAAAGTTATGAGCCTACATTGCAGTTCGCGAATGCAGGCTTGTAACTTTGTGAATTTTCAATATTTTTACTCCAGTTTTTCAACATAAGCCATTTCTTCACAGCACCTCATGAATGTAACAGCTGTCATTTTTCATATCCTGGCCAAAATGTGTTTTTGCATACCGAAAGGTGATTTCACAGTCACTGTGCAAAATCACCTTTCAGGCAGAAGTTGAACACATTTTCTCTGCACTTGTTTATGAAATTGGGTCATAAGAAGGCTGTGTTGAAAATTTGGGGCAAAAATGTTAAAAAAACTAAGTTATGGGCATATGTTGGAATATATGAATGCAGGCTCCTAACTTTGGTCATTTTCAGTAGTTTGACACCAAACTTTCAACATAGCAATTTTTGCACATCACCTCATAAACATGACATGTGTCATTTAAAAAAAATCCTGCATGAGATGTGTTTTCATACCTCTGGTGAGAAATTACATTTCGCCCAATATACTATCAATGGTATATGTCATGCTTAAAAGGAAAATCCTCTTTAAAAGTTGGGGTCAGAACATTAAAAACAAAAAAACTACTTAACAAGCATCAAACATTTGGCATTGACAAATGCCTGTTTAGGTATGTTAGTGAGAAAAGGAAGACAAAGAGATGGACTGTACAGTTAAAGAAGCAGGGGGTGTCTGTATGGAGAGGGATGAAGAAAAGGCATACTTCTTAAACAAATACCTCTGCTCAGTGATCACAGTAGAAGAGGAGTGGGAGGGATCTTAAAAAGGCATGAGCAGCATTTATGGGAGGGAAGAGGACACCAGTCATTTTCCGAGGAGAAGGTCCAGAAAGTACTAGCTAACCAGAAAGTGAACAAAGCTATGGGACCAGATGTGGTACATCCAAGGGTGCTGAGAGAGCTCAGGGAGGTACTTGCTGCACCTCTGACAGACCTATGTAGCCACCCCACCTTCTCAATTATCTAGGGGCTCCTGATGTTACAATAAGGGAAGGGGGCCTACTCACAGAGACCGAGACCAGAACATTAAACTGCAATTGAGAATAAAATGGCATTGTCTTACCATGGCCTGGGTCCAACTGCAGCAAAATGGAAACCACTAGCCCTTGCCACTCCTCGGATGCTGCCCAATGGAACTGGGGAACTCCTTCTCTCCTGCTCATCCCCAGAATCATCCACCAGCATCCCAGCCCGGGAAGCACCAACACCACAGGGGCTGCAAACTTTAATCTCCCCCCAAAGAAATTTAGCAAGAAATTTATTAAGTTCTAAGAAATTCATCTATCTAGTAATTTGTTGAAAACACTCACACCCTCAGGAATAAGCAATAAACCAATTTATTACACCTGGGGTCTCAATGATTTCTGCCAGGAACCATGGGTTCTCATTGCTTGTTTAACACTCATCAGCCATGCGGTTCCATGGAGCTCCAACTATTGACTGAACCAGGGGGGCATAAGACTGAGAGAACAGATGTTCTAGGCAGCATTCCACTCCTGGCAGCTAATAAAACTGCAGAAATTGCTATCACTCAAAGCCTCCCTCAGACCTTCACCAGACCTTAGAACCCAACCTACCCTATGGCACTGGTAGGTCAATACCTGGTTTTGCTTGTTCAAATTTCTCAGGTCAGTCTTTCACCTGTCAGAGAGGGGCCCAGTCAAATATGCCTCCAGGAGCCAAGCTCGAGCACAAGCTGCACACTGATAGATGGGATATTCCCTCTCCTTTATAGCCACATCTAACACATCTCATCTTTGCCTGCTCTTTTCATGCACTGTTTCACAACCAGGACAGTAAGGATGAAGGAACCATAGACATTGGTTCCTCAGAGGGAGGCACACTTTCTGCTCCAAACTCCCACCCAACCATCAATGAAAAGAGGTCTATACTTGCCAGGCTAAACCTTCCAGGGCGGGTGAGTTCAAGCAGTTCTAAATTTCAAACCTCCCCTTCGCTTAGATGTTTTGGCTCAGTCCTCCTTGTTCTGCTTGATCCTGCTCTCTCTCTCTCTCCAATATGGCAATGCCTTATTCACTGTTTTTCCCCTCAGTTCACCATCCAGCCAATCAGACAACAGGCTGGGATTACATGACTGGCAAACCTCACAACCTTGCACATGAGAGCAGGATTGTGGCCTTCCACCTGAACTACCTCACCCTTGATGAAAATTTAAGTGCATCACACAGCCTATCCAGCCTGGGCCGGACCTGCCAACCCTCTGTTCCAGGTCACGGGGCACTGGGTGTGCGAGGGGTCCCCAAAAACATCTTGGGTGAGCCCCCACACGTAACCACTCCACTTTCACAATTGTCTAGGGGCTCCTGATGTTACAAGAAGGGAAGGGGGGCCAACTCAAAGAGACCCAGACCAGAACATTAAACTACCATGGAGAATAAAATGGTGTTGTCCTACCATGGTCTGGGTCCTACTGCAGTGAAATGGGAACTGCTACCCCTCACCACTCCTCTGGATTCTGCCCAATGGAACAGGAGACCTCCTCCACTCCTGTTTGTCCCCAGAGTCTAACACCAGCATCCCAGCTCAAGAAGCACCAACATCACAGTGGCTTTCAAACTACAAACTCCCCCCAAATGAATCTGGCCAGAAATTAATTAAGTTCTCTGGAATTCATCTATCTAGTAATTTTTTAAAAACACTCTCACACACTCAGGAATAAGCAACAAACCAATTTATTATGGTAGCAGCCATGAAGATTGCTAAATCAATGGTGTGGTAGGGGTGGGCGCTACTGAAAGAGCACCTACCTAAATGGCGACCGCCCAATGGAGCAGAACAGCAGTTAAATAGTGACTGTAGCTGCAGCTTTGCAAGGATGAGACCCGGAGCAGCTACAGTCTATCCTGCAAGTGCACAAAGCCCCTGCATCATGGAAGCGAGACCTGGGTTCGGCAGCAGGGAAGGCAAAACCCTGCTAACCGAGGCAAGGGATAGCTTGTGCAACTGGCAGTGAGGGGCACAGCAGACAGTACCCGACATAGGGCCACACATAACACAATGACAAAGACCACTGCCTCCCTAGCCCAGCAGATCACCACAGCAGAGCCCCCCATCAGCAGGCCCATGGGAGCCCCAACCATGACCGGGTGATATTCCACACCCACGCTGCATTGCTGCAGAGGCCCTCTCACATGAGCCGCATGCCCCTCCAGTCCAACAGCCACTCACCTGCGGTGGCACCAGTGCCCAAGAGCAGCCTTGTGAGGGTGTTGTTGGCAAGAGCACCAGGAAGCAAAAGTGACAGCTGCTGCAAAATGGAGGGGGGATTCCAGACAGTCAATGCCAGTAATGGGCAGGGTGGGAAGGGGCATCATGCACACTTCCCGCGCCCACATGGCCATCCATTGTGTGCCAGTCCCCCCACCACCGTGTGCTGCAGGACACAGCCCTGACATGGCATGCCTGCTCCGTGCATGGGAGGTTCCATGCCATTGGCATCTGCCCCTGGTGTCCCGTACCTCAGCCCATGCTGTCCATGTCGGCACCCCCCCACAGAGACACAGAAACAGAGGTGACCTGTATGTGTAGCATATACTACCCCTCTCCATCTGCTGGTTACCCACTACATGGTGCCATGTTCTGCTTGCACTATTCCCTCACCTACCACAGGGTGCTCTTGTCTCGGCGCACAGCTACACAGGCACGCTTTCTGTCATCACAGTGGGTTCACCCATTGCATGTTGTCCCATAGCGTAGATGCATGGTGCGATGCGTCCTTGCATCCTCTCCTCCTGCCTGCACTCTCTATACAGTTCACCCTAGTGCCCCCGTTGCCCTTTCTGTGTTCTGCTTTCTGCATTTGCTCACTGGGAACTCACTTAAACAGTGGCACCCTTAACACATAAAACCATTTATTACACATGAGGTCCCAACGATTTCTGTCAGGACCTAGGGGTTCTCATTGCTTGCTTAAAACTAATCATCCAACCAGCTCCATGGAGCTCCAACTATTTACATAACCAGGGGGACATAAGACTGAGAGAACAGATGTTCAAGGCAGCATTCAACTCCAGGCAGCTGATAGAACCACAGAAATTGCTGTTACCCAAAGCCTCCCTTGGACCTTCATCGAAACCTAGAGCCGAATCTACACTATGGCACTGGTAAGTTGATCACTGATTTTACTTGTTCTTTACAAATGTCCCTGGTCAGTCTTCCACCTGTCAGAGAGTCAAGCTGCTTCTCCCACTTGGTCCCATGCCAAGGGATGCAGGACTTTTCCTTCTCTGACCAGTCTTTTCCAATCCTTGTAGGTGCCAGAATCCCCTTACACCATGGCCAAAGTCACACCCAGTCTCCTTTCCACAGACAGAATGGGAGGGGGGCTCTCAAATTACTTCTGGCCTGTGTCCCCACACACTTTTCATCCTGTGCTTGCTTTAAGCTTCTGGGTCCAGAGAGCTTCGCAACACCTGTCATAAATGATCTGTGGCCCACCCAAATAGCTTGTGATTGGCACCTGAGGTCTGCCTCTCCAAACAGGCCCCATAGTGAGTGAGAAGTCTCTGACACCCCCTTAAACCAACCTGGACCACCCTGTCACACCAGGAGCTGGGAAGCAAACTACCACCACTCCTCCTCTGGAGGAATCCTGCCACAAAACCTCCAGCCCTGGCAGTTCAGACCTACTTCCCATGGGCCTGGGACCCCACCATACTACCTGCTAGGGACTCTCACCACCCTTTCTCCCTGGAGCCCTATCTGCCCCCCAAGATGTTGACAGGCTAACTAATGCCCTTCCCCCACACCTCCCATTACCAACACCATGTTGCCTTGTTCCCAGCACTACCTTGGACTCACTGGGGGATCCCTCTGGAATATGGCCCCAAACCCAGACCGATATGCTCATTCCTGCCTGCCTGTCCTGCCATCTCCCAGCCAGCCTCCTATCTCCCCGCAGGATGCTTGTGCTCCCAGCTTTTAAGGGCTAAAAAAACCTGTCCCTAGTGGCAGTCTCACAGTATGGCCCAAAGGTGCCTTCTGCCAAAAACCTACAAATCCCATTAACTGGAGGGGAAGGCACAAAAGAGTGGGGCCCCTAATGGTGAATGTAAGCCCCTTTCATAAAGGGGGCTTACACCTATTTAACAGATCACTGAAGACTGGTGTGGTCCCAGAAGACTGGAGAATGAGAGAGGTAGTCCCACTTCACAAAAGTGGTAGGAGGGAGGAGGTGGGAAATGACAGACCTGTCAGCCTGACAGCGGTGGTGGGTAAGTTAATGGAAACACTGCTAAAGAACTGGATTGTGGAATATCTGGTATCCAGTGGATTACAGGATCCAAGGCAGCATGATTTCACAAGAATAAAGTCATGCCAAACAAATCTGATAGATTTCTTTGACTGGGTGACCAAGGAGTTGAATCGGGGTGGTTGAGATGGCCTGCCTGGACTTCAGCAAGGCTTTTGACACTGTTTCTTACAGAAAACTGATAAATAAGTTGGGGAACTTGGGGGTGGGTATTAAGGTGGCAACCTGGGTAAAAAACTGGATAGGGCACGGGACACAGAGAGTAGTGGTAAATGGTGTTTGCTCCAAGGAAGGGAGGATGACCAGCAGGGTACATCAGGGATCAGTGCTGGACAAGTACTCTTCAATATCTTTTTAATGACATAGATGAAAAACTGGAGGACAGGATTTGCCTCTTTGCAGATAACACTGAGATCTGCAACAGAGTGGACATCCGGGGGAGTGTGGGTGGAAATGATGTGTAGGGATCTGAAAAGACTGGTGGAGTGGTCAAGGGTATGGCTGCTGAGTTTTAATGCAAAAAAGTGCAAAATAATGCCCTTGAGCCATAGAAATGTAGGAGCAGAGTACAGAATGGGTGGAGTGTTACTGCAAAGACCAAGCAGGAAACAGAATTAGGAGTAATTATTTCAGATGACCTAAAGGAGGCCAGGCACTGTGGCAAGGTAGTTAGTAGGGCTAGTGGAATACTGGTTTGAATAGGAAGGAGCATCGCCAGCAGACAGAGGAAGGTGATACTGCCCCTATACAAATCGTAGGTAAGACCTCACCTTGTGCACTGTGTCCAGTTCTGGAGGCCACATCTCAGGAAGGACATAAACAGAGTGGAAGCGGTCCAGAGGAGGGCTACCAAAGTATCAAAAGCTCTATGAAGAGAGGCTAATGGAGCTAAATATGTACACCCTGGAGGAGAGGAGGGATATAATAGAGACCTTTAAACTCCTCATGAGGGTTAATAATGTGCAAGAGGGAGGTATATTTCAGAGAAAAAGGAGCTCTAGAACAAGGGAGCATGCTAAGAATCTGAAAGGGGGTAAATTCAGGAGGGATGTGAGGAATTACTTCTTCACAGAAAAGGTGGTAGATGCTTGGAATAGCCTTCCAGCAGAGATAGCAGGGGTGAAAACAGTCATGGTGTTCATAAATGCCTGGGATAGACTCAAGGGAATCATAAGGGAATGGAAAAGAGAGGAAGAAATGTTGCTGTAGATTAAGTAAAGGTTTGCAGCAAAAAAATAAAGGTTACAAATATATGGGCAGACTAGATGGGCCCAGTAGCCCTTATCTGCTGTTACGTTCTATGTGTCTATAACTGGGGTGTAGGTAGTTGGTTGCTAGAGGGTGGTGCAGTGGAATAAAGAGTTTTTAAAAGGTCTTGATAATGGAGTGGGTGTTAACAGTATCAGGTTACTGTGTCGCTTCAATAACAGCGCAGTATTAACAGTGCTGTGAGAATGGTGAATACACTGACAGTGTCAGGTGTAGAATAGCAGTAGGGAATTACCACTACCCCTGTTGCTGTCCACGGAAAGGAGGAAGGGATGAAGTTGCCATTGGTATGGTGCCTGGTTGAGTCTCTCCCATGGAGGAGTGGCTAAGGTACCAGTTATAGCAATGTAGGAGACCTGGGGACCATGGTTCGGTTCCTTGTCTTCTGCTGTTGAATCAGTGTTTTTTTTTTTAAATAAAGACATTTTTCCCCCTCCTGAGTTTCTCTCCCTTTCCAAAGTCCACACTCCCTCTGAGTTGATTATATTTAGTTTGGGGGATGAAGCCCCCCACATTGCGGGGGTGCAGGGGAAATAGCCCCCTGCAAAACAAAGAATCTGCACTGTTGCCCTATAGGATTGTATTGTTTTGGTGACATTTTTTGCCGGTCAGTGTATTGACCAACATTGTTTTGCCTTTCGACATTTTGCTTGCGGCAATGTGTGCTGTGCTGTTGTTGTTTGTACGGTTATGACCCCATGCTGGTGGAAACCATTTAAAGAATGTGCAGTGGGTACTGGATAGATTTCAGCTTAAAACTTTAAAAAAGAAAACACTTTGTGTAGCTTCTCTGTGCTTCTTTGCCTATCAAAAATATATGTAGAGTAGTGGCACTTAACTGACACTTTCACCAGAGTAGTGCCTCCACATGTAATCTTCACTAGGTGAAGGTGGCCACTTTTTCAGGTGAAAACTACACAAAGTGCACCACTGGCAGAGTGAAACTTTACAAAATACTTCATGAAGCATAGTTTCTGACTGTGCACATCTCTAATTCATCAGTCACATGTGATCAAAATCATCAAAAGGCCACCCCCACGTTCATGTCCCATCCATGCTGTTAGGCAGCCGAACTATTTTTGGAAAAAAAAAGGAAATTATTTTTAATTAATTAACTGGCCTTCCATTATTTTTTTCATGCCAGTCATGTACTCTGATATGCTTTGATCAAATGTTGATAAATAAATAATCTAGCTTTGGGCACATTCAGATCTGCATATAATTCTGCTCTCCTCAACAGATAAATGCCCTTTCTTTTCATATTTCAAAGCCATTCCATGACACCAGTGACACCATTCCATACTATTCATCTGAATGACCTGGAATGGTATTATTGATGTCATAGAATGTTCAGACTGTGCAAAAAGAGAAAGCAGCAACTGTTAAGGAGAAAAGCATTCAGGGTAGTTGCAAAGATGAAAAAAATTAGATTATTCATTTAACCAAAAGAGGTCAAAACATTAGAATATTGTATAGACACTAAAAGGCTAACAAGACTGCATCTAAAGATGTGAAAACTTTCCCATCACCTTTAGCATAAAATGTGTGCTGATCTTTTAATATTATGGTTGACAGTAACTCTGCAAGTGCTAATAAAGTGTTTGCTGGCTATCTGAAAAATTTGAGACAACAGGGCCGAGACACAACAAGCCATCACCCACCGATCAGCCAACCAGACTTACAGCAAACATTTTTCAGTGCTGAATGTTCGTCGTGAGCACTTGTGTCATGGGGGTGGGTGGGAGGAGGATGTCTGAAAATTGGTTCAGTGAAGTTGTTTGTGACGTGGGGTCCCAAAAAACATATATTGACAATTTGGGGCAAAAATATTTAAAATTGGCTAAGTTATGCCACCGAGTTGATAACCTATTGAAATACACTGATGCCAAAAACCACACTGATGTACATTGAAGCGCTTACCTCAGTTCATGGCTGGGCTTTGAAGTGCGAAGACATGCCTGCAGTCCAAGGTATATTATGGTGAAGGACCTCCGGTGGGTAAGTATGGGGGTACAGGGGTGGGTCCTGAGTGGGAGGAGGGGTTGGATAACAGTGGAATGGACAACTATGAATGTTTTTTGTACTGTGAAAAAAAAAAATGACAAGGGACAGTCTTCTTTTTTTTTCAGGGAGTTTGCTGAACAGATGAGGACACTGGGGGATTGGGCACCCCCAGTGTCTGTATACTGTTTGGGGAGGGGGTGTTACATAGCATACAATAATGGATGGACAGATGACACTGGAGGATTAGACACCCCCAGTGTCTGCATACTGTTTGAGGGAGGGTTATACAGCTGTCAACAATGAGTGGACAGGTGAGGACACTGGGGACTGGGCACCCCCAGTGTCTGTATAATATTTAGGGGAGGTGGGGTGACACAGCAGACAATGATGGATGATTTTCTTTTTTTTTAAGGATAAAAAACAAGCATTTTTCAATGTTGAATGTTTGATGTATTGGAAGATGTCCACCTCTGCACCTTGTTTAATCCCTTGAGGTATCTTTCCTCCAATAAGTACATATTGAGGTATTTTCAATCTCGCCTGATATGTTCTGTGTTGCAAACCATGTACCATCTTGGTTGCCTTTCTGTGGACTGCCTCCACCCTGTCAATGTCCTTATGAATTTGCAGCCTCCAGAACTGCACACAGTACTATAGGTAAGGCCTCACTAGTGCATTATACAATAGCATCACCACCCCATGTCTTCTGCTAGTGATACCTCTGCCTATGTACCCCAGCATGCCACTGGCCATCCTTGTAACATTTGTGCTCTGCTTTGGCACTTTAGGTCATCAGAACTGATAACTCCTGTGTCCCTTTCTTCCTTGGTGATCACCAGCACCTTGACCCTACCTGTAATTCTCCCCAGGTTTCCCTCTTCTCAGGTGCTTTATTTGGGCTTCTTTGCATTGAACCTCAGTTGTCACTCCTCAGCCCATTTTTCAAGCCTCTCCATGTCCCTGCTCATTTTCTCCACCCCTTCTACTACAGTTCTACCCACTCTATTACAGATGTTGGTGTCATCTGCAAACAGGCAGACCTTTCCTTCTAGCTCTTCTGTATTGTCTATTGTTATGTTTTGTATGTATATACCTGCTTGTGTAAACCGCTGTAATTATTGTCCATGTATTACACTCTCTGTTGTATAATCCTTTGTAATACTGACTTCCCTCCCACTGACGTGGAACCTTTGTAAACGAGCTCCCAGTTCAAAGGTGTTTAATCCTAGTTCTCAATAAATAAAATGTCTGTAATGAAGACATTGAACAGGACTGATTTCAGGACTTATCCCTGAGGTACCCCGCTAGTCACCCCCTCTCCTGGATTGCATCCCATTACCAGTAGCCTCTGCCTATACATCAGCCAGTTTCTAACCCAGTTTTTCAGCTTGTGGCCCTTTGTCAGACTACTCATCTTGTTAACCAGCCTTCTGTGTTGGATGTTGTTGAAGGCTTTGCTGAAATTAAGGTAGGTGACATCAAATGTCCCTCCTTGATTTACTTCCCTTAATGAGGCATTAGCGTTTCCAACCCTAATGCACCACCCACCCTGCAGAGACTAACAGGCATTGGGGGTGTCCCTTTGGGTCATCAGCTGTAATGCTCCAACCATTCTATCCCCACCCTGCAGACACTGACAGGCATTGTGGTGTGCCTTCAGATCTTTGACCCTATGCTCTCCCCATTTCATAATGAAATAAGCTGAGATGGGTGCAGTATAGGCCAAAGACTCCAAGGCACACCCCAATGCCTGTTACTGGCTGCAATGTGAGGGTGGGGGTGGAATGGTGTGAGCATTATGGCCGATGACCCCAAGGCACACTCCCAATGCCTGTCAGTCTCTACAGGGGTGGGGGGTGGGCATTACAGTTGGAAACCCTAACACCCCAGATGTTTGTTGGTATTTTCATTCCAGATTTTCAACATGGGCTTTTTGGGATACCACCTCATGAACAGTGGCACTATAATTTCTTTACTCCATCCCAAAAGGTGATTTTGCACAGTGACTGTGCCCGTCGGTGCCACAGGTGCTAAAACACATTTCGGCAGGTTGTGAAAAATGGCAGTTGTACTGTTTATGAGGAGGTGTGAAAAATTGGCAATGTTGAAAATCTGGAGTGAAAATATGAGAAAATGGCAAAGTTACAAGCGGGTATAGAAACTGTGCATCGTACGCCCATAACGCGGTCATCTTTTGGACTTTTGTTGCACCAGATTTTCAAAATGGGCTTTTTTGGACCTCCCCTCATGAACAGTGGCACTGCTATTTTGTTACCCCATCCCAAAAGTTTATTTTGCACAGTGACTGCGGCATTCTGAGCAACTGGTGCAAAAACACATTTCAGGCAGGATGTAAAAAATGGCAGCTATACTGTTCATAAGGAGTTGTGTAAAAATGGCAATGTTGAAAATCTGGAGTGAAAATATAAAAAATTGGCGACATTAAGAGAGTGCACAGAAACTACACAATGCACGCTTGTAGTGTAGTCATGTTTTGGAATTTTTTCACCAAATCTGCAACATGGGCTTTTTGGGCCCCCTCTCATGAACAGTGGCACTGTTGTTTCATTACTCAGTCCCAAAAGGTGATTCCACACAGTGACAGCAAAATCACCTTTCAGGACAAAGGAGCAAAATGAAAGTGACGTCTTCATGAGGTGGGGTCCCAAGAACCCCATGTTGAACATTTTGGGCCAAAATTCTTAAAATTGGCTGAGATATCAACCTAAGTTGAAACCTCCATTGGCTCCTATTATACAGCTTACCTTTCATTCTTTCAGTTTACTGTCCGACTTTGAAGAGTGCAGATGTGTCCCGCTCTACAGAAGATCACGTCCACTGGCCTCAGAGGGTAAGCATGGGGTAAGGGGGTGCAGTCAGAAGGGTGCACAGATGGAGGGTCAGGATGGGAGAGGGGGACGTGGAAACAATAAAGGACGTTTTTCATTTTTACACATGAAAAAAAAATAAAAGACCATGAGGGAAGGTTTTCTTCATTTACAGGTAAAAAAAAAAATATATAAATTTAGGTATACTGTGGTGGGCTCCCAGTGTGCCACAACAGTGATGGGGAGGAGGGATGCTGACATCTGGACTGGGCATCCATATGACAGCTAGGGATATAGATGGGTTGAAGGGGTGCATCCAACACTGGTAGTGGGCATCCTGGTGTCAGAAGGGAAAGGGGAAATTGTTTAACCAGGAAAGACACACTAAGTGGCAGCAGGGAAAGGGGACATTGTTTAACAAGGAAAGACACTAAGCCACAGCTGAAGGCTCACATTTCAAAGGACAGTGTTGGCTCTGTCCTTTGAAATGTTTGCCAAGATGAACCCCCTCAGCAAACCAGTGTCATCAGGACATTGCCTACTGATTTGCCAGCCACAGACTGGCCTCTGCAGCGCTGCTGGCCATTGTGCTGGAACCTCTCACACCTCTCTCTAGCAACTCTCATATCAACATGTTCATCTGCGCTTGTGTGCATGACAAACATAAAAATAACGGCAGTTAGAGGCCCTGAACCTAAACGCCATGGCAGGCTGAGTATGACATGGTTGACTTGCATTCCAGATCCATTTTTATGTTTGCTTGCATGCATATGACTTTTTGTAGGGTGCTACCCTCTCTTCCAATGCTGGGATCCTTTTTGTAGGCGCAACCATACTGCACCAATGAATGGCCGAGCTGTCTATGGCAGCCATTCAGATGCAGTGGTGTGCAGATGAAAGTAAACTGCTGCTACAATTAGCCATGGTTACGTTACGCAATTTGCATATTGCCATCAACTGCCATTCAACAAGCTGTTACAGTAACAGTAGTTAAGCTGTAGACCATGTGTGCAACACTTGAGAGTTCAAATCCACACTTTGTCACTGTAAATAATTTCCTTCGACGAGTGAAACACACTCTCCATCACCCTATTCCCAGTCCTTTGACAACTTTCTCAGCCCACTGTTGTTTACTCCTCAGCCGGTATTCTTACGGCAGAAGTGTGTTGTTTGCCACCACACATAAACTAATGGGTCATCAAGTGGATCCCTACTTCCCACCCTACTCTCTTCTTCTGTGTTGTTTTTTAATAATTAAAGCAACAGTGCAGCAAATAGCCATTAAAACAAAAATAAAGAGGAAGGGTAGTCTCTGACCTCAGTGTCAGTTTGGCATCCCCTCAAATAAATGGTTCGTGATGGGCAGCTCCCTTTGAAGGTTTACTGCTCAGCTCCTCACTTCTCCCACCACATACTTGTCTGTGGAGGTGGGGGTCAAAAGAAGAGGAAATTGAAGTGGCTCGACAGTCATTCTGTAAGAGGCGCCTATGCCCCAGGACAAATGTGTGCTCCTCACCCCACTGCTGACTTGTCCCTTACTAGGTGGGGGAGCTAAAGAGTAAGCAACATGCTGGCTGCACATCCCCCACTGAAGCAAGAGTACTCAAGCACTTACAAACTGTGTTTGTGCTCACCAGCCCTACTGTCAGTTTAAAAAAGGGTCACAAGAGCAAAGAATGCCTGCTGCTCCAGCCGTAGGCAGCTTATGTGAAAATTGATGCTGCTAGGTAAGCTCCTGACACAGAAGTGGGCGAGTGGATACAAGTGTGTATTTTTTTCATTGTTTGTTTGTTGTTTTGAGAATTAGAACAGAGCAAGACAGTAGGGTAGAGAATCTGGTCACACTATTTTATGGGCAATAACAATATTGGCACTTTACGATGAGTGGACGATCGAGAGTAAAGACGGGGTGATGGAAAGTGTGTTTCACTTGCATGTTATATCTGCAGTACTAAACTAAATATGCATCAGCAGCACTAAAGTCAATATCCCCACCCCTTTCTATTCCTTTTCCTTGCAAGGCAAAACTCACTACAACTTGCACAGTATTGCTATCAGGTATAATATCGATCCAATTGGCTCCTATCGACAAATTCCACATAGTTAGCAAAATCAAAGAAACCAAACTCTTCACCCCAATCATTTCCTCATGTACCTCGAGCACCAACTAAAATGAGCACACAATTCCAGGAGGTAATATATAAGAGCAGTGTTCTAGCCCGTGATGTGCGATTATCAGAACCCAAGGTTGGGACTGGAATGTATAGTTAGTGTTTAATGCAGATACCACCTCCATTTCCTCTATTTTTTACATTTCATCCAGTATAGCCCAGCTGAGGTGCAATATCTCATTCACAGTGGGGTCATGCTTCTGCTCATTTATTGTATCCTCTTTCACTTTTCCCCACTCACACCTTGAAATGAATCCTGACACTGAGTGCTATTCCCGGTTACCAATTTTCAACAAAAATACAATAAAATGGCTTGCAGGTTCAGTGCAGTTCTTGTTTAACACCAAACAAAACAATGCATACAGGTGGATATGAATCCAAATTGATAGTTCATGAAGCAGACATATTTTCCCATCACAGACCCTGATACAGTATGTAGAGAACAAATTAAGTTATTCATCATGTATGTACAGAGGGAATGGGCATGAATCCTCGAATAATGTTATAGTAATATGTTAAATTATGATGCAGGAGATTCCACCTTCCATCTTGACATCATTTTGCAAAGTGCCCTTCCAGACATGTGTTCTGGTAATTGCTCTTGCCTAGTGCAACTATTATCCAGAAACCTAGTTTTAAAATACATGTAGCTGGCCCGGTGGTACTGAGGGTTGAGGCGCTGGACGCCACACCTCGCACCACACCGGCGACTCTAGTTCAGGAACGGACTCGGGCAGTTGGGGGCTGGCAGTGGAGAGGTTGGATTGAGTATCCTAGGACTGCTCTCCTTCCTCTGAGATGGGTTAGTGGGGTTGCATCATGCTTGAGTGGCACCTGGTGAAGACTAGGAGAAGCACAAGGCATGGCGCTAGCATGGTGCAGAGTTCGGCAAGATGCTTGCATAAGCGCAGCGCGTCATTGCACTGTTGGCTCCAGGGTGACAAATAAAATCAAGGTGGAAAAAGGGCTGGGTGCAACCGAGCAGCTTGATGGGAGCGCACCCGCCGATCTGGAGGCCTGTCATGGAATCGCGTCAGGGGGTTCAGTGATGGCCATGCTTGGACCCTTGCAAACGAGTGAGTCTGCTGTCCTCTGGGTTGGTGGGGGCCAGCGGCTGGATGTCCCCGCCAGAGTGTTGCAGAGGCGCAGAAAAATCGAAGTATGATTAAAAAAAAAAATACATGTAGCTGTTAACTTTGTATTTGAAACACAGCTGAAAAACACTTGAAAGTTTAATCCACTGTTAAACTGATAGTTTATAAAGTTCTGCTATCATATTTGTCATTTTGATTTTAATTTGACAGAAGGACGACCCTGAAAATACAATTTAACCCTATTACCAATATCTGTTATCAGTGTGAGAAAATTTTTGGAACCATCTTTTAAGTGGAACCTGCCCCAGGGGCCTGCCAGTTGCCTCACTGTTTCCTGCATACAAAAGCTGAAATGTCCTGTGAACTAAAATGAGCAGTTTACAATGTCTTTATCCTAACCTTCAGTTCACTTTAAATCTGGATGGAAAAACTGACTTATTTCTTTCCTAAATGCACAGAGGTTCTTTGTCTTCTAAAACTGTATGTATGTATGTATGTATATAATGGTTGTTAAATTGATCTGCTAGAATTCGAGTATTACCAAGTAGTATGAATTATGTTCACAAGATGTCACTCCGTCACACTGCAATATAAACAGCCCCCTCTTAATTGTGCAGCCACGCTAATTACAGCCCTTTAAAAAGTAAACAAGCACTCCTGTTAAAACGGTATAAAATTCCTGAGCATTTATTGGTGCCAACCCAGAAAGTGAAACGGGGAATTATTTCATTCAGCCTTAACTTTCGGGTAAGAGTAGTAGTAGCATTATGTTTTTAGGGACACCCCCCCCCCCCCAGCAGTTAGTCTGTGGATGCCCCTGCCATTTTGGATCCTCTGCCACGGACAAACAGGTCTATACTGTGACAATTAACTTTTTTGTATTACAACATTATTTTAGAAGTTTCTATCTGCCCTGGTGTGCTGTTTTAACAGAGCACAGTGGGCACATCATGATGAGGGTGACACAGGGAATCTCAACCCCCATAGCTCTGAAAATAGCCGCTATAACTCCAACAAAATTATCATTTACTTAGACTGGGAAGGGGATCAGTTTAAAAGAAGGGACTCCACATCCTTCGAAGGCCTTAAAGTGTAATCTCAACAATGACACTGAGTGAAATAAACTTCAAACATGTAAAATGAGTCTTGACTTATTCTAGCTCTGGCTGGACCCTCTATAGGAGAAGGTGTTCCCCAAAACCTGCAGGGGCTGAGGGTGCCCAAGGCCAGCTGTGGATGTGAATTAAATAATCAATTAAATAGCCAAGAACAGCCTGGAAAATGTCCCTGCCAATGGAGTGTTTACAGACCTGTAATCCATTTGATAAGAACAGTACAACACTCCAGAATGCGTGCTATCATTTGGGATAACACCACTTCTCCGGTGGTTGAAGGCACCTAGCTATGCTTCGTGTCTTACCTTGCCCCTGAGGTACGCCATTATCTCATGCTAGCACACACCCTGTCATGTAGTGTTGCTTAATTATTGGTAAAGTGAAGAAATTACAAACATATACTTACCTATCATAGGATGGTACAGGATAAAACCTGTTGTCTAGAATTATTTTGTGCAGTAGATGACCTAACAAGCTCCTTACCTTCAGCTGCTGGGGAAGGGGCTCATGTCTCTACAAGATAAATCACCCACTTGCATATCCACAGTGTGGGGGGTAGCCACTGGGTGGAACTTGTTCAGGCAGTAGGCATCCAATCAGATACCAAAATCCATCTAAGAATGGATCATTGTCCCACACAGGTTAAAATATTGTCAGATGTGGCAGGAGGAATGGTACAGTATTCATTTCACAGTGGGGAGAGGGATGGCTGCATGTCACCTGCAGCAAATTACTGTCTCTGCAAACCAGTACACTACAGAATGCCAGAGAACTGGGGACACCAGTATCCCATGATTTAACACATTCCTTTGTGGAGTTTGGGGTTCCATAGCTAATACAGCACCTCAAGGCCTCATTGCTTATGTCACCACATGTTGGTCCAAACCACTGTCAATTATGAAAGAATGTTAGGAAGCCCAAGCAACTGGAAAAATTGGTAAGAAATATGGAAAGGCTTTGGCAAAAGGTAAAGCAAAATTACTCTCATGACTGGTTAATGCGTAGAAAATCTATGAATTTGTGCACAAAAATAGTTTGTAAGTTTAACCCAAATTACTGTTTTAATGAAGGACTAAAATATGCATACATACATAATACATGCTGTGTATACATATTTAGGAAAGGAAGAAAACCATTGCTGCAATGAGTTCCTCCTGTCCACCTGTTCAGTGGGAATATCATGCCACCCCCTTTTATTCAAAGTACTTGTCAAGTTTGAGCTTGAAAAGTATTACAGTACCAGATACATACTCTGGCAGATTATTCCAAGAGTTTTGCACTTGTTTTGTTAAGCAGTTCCTCGTGAAGTTTACCTTTAACTTTCCGGCTTGCAACGATCATGTGTCTCTTTATCCTTTCTTCCTTGTGTATCATAAAGATCTGCCATTGGTCTGATGGTGTCATCCCTTTTATATACTTGAACACTGTAATTGTCCAGTTCTACCACACGACCTTCATAGCCCATGTTTTCCAGGCCCTTGACTATCTTGGTCACTTTCTCTGTACCATCTGCTTTGAGTCAGTATGCCCTATTTACATATTGGAGAAAAGGGAAATGAAAAAAGGTAACCCAGCACTCTTGAACAGATAACAGAAGATAATCCAATTACCCAAAGTATCCAAATTTTTTGGTTTACATGATTTGAAATTTCTGACTCAAATCTTGTTGCTGAATTGGAATGGAGAGAATTCCATTTAAAACCTGATATCAGTTTGCACGTAAACGAGCTGTGTCTGCATACACAGGGGATGGTATTGCTGTAGACATCGCCACCTTGTGGGCGGGAGTGTGCCTGACCTCATATGTCATCATTTCACATAGACACTGTTATGGGGCATCTCAAAGAAAAAAAAAACCTGTGCCACTGCCGCATGATGCCAAATCCCCAGAAAGTGCCACTTCACCAAGACTCCTGAGGACTTGCTCCAGTGAGATTAGCATCTGGCCCTCCTCCCTCCCACTAGAATGTTGGAGAGAGACCCACCCTGGAGGGCAAGCCACTGTCTCCTGGCAGGTAGGCAAATCCTGGGGCCAGGAGAGTGAAACTGGTAGGGTCCACAATGCAGATATGGGGTATATCCTCACCTCCCAGATGGGAATAAACAGAATTAAAAAAATCTATGCACGAAGGGAAACTTTATAAACAGGCTGCAGGACATAGCACTCCCTTTATACAGCTACAGTGCATTGTCAGGTCCCACTTTAAATACAGTGTACAATTCTGGTCCCACTATCTGAGGAAATATATTTGTTGCACTGCTGGCCCCCAGCCACCACTAGGGTTCAGAATATTGCCGACTGAGTGCCCATCACCAAAGGAGGAGAGCTATGTATCGGACACTCTATCCCGCTCTCCCTGACTGACCCTCAAAGATCCGGGCTTGTTTCTGAACCTGGGTCATCAGTGTTGCAGGTGGTAGTACTGCCGCTTGTACCAGCAGGCTGGATCTCTTCATGCATTTTGCTTTCCTTACTAGTTGCTGCCCCCACACTGCTGCTGCACTCATTTAAAGCTGCTGCTGATCAGTACTCCCAGATCTCTTTCCTTGGTTTCAGTAATCTCTATGCCATTTAAATAGTATCTAGCCTTCTTCATATTCCTTCCCATTGCCTTGCCTTTCTCAGCATTGAAATTTACCTGCGATTTTGCCACCCTCATGTCTGGCGCACAATGGTGCGGTTACTGTGCAAAATCAATGTTCGGGACAGATTAAGAAAATCAAAGTGACAGTGTTCATACGGAGAGGTCCCAAAAAGCCCATGTTGCAAATTTGAACAAATTCCAAAAAATGACTGCGTTACCAGCATGCGTTGCACAGTTTCTACTCATGCTCATAACTGGAATGGGATAAGCATTAGGACAGAAGACCCCAAGGCACACCATGGCACCTGTTTGTGTCTGCAGGGTGGGGTAGGATGAGGTGGAATGGTGTCAGCCTTATGCTCAATGATCCAAAACCACACCCCCAATGCCTGTCAGTATCTGCAAGGTGGGTTAGGGGTTGGCATTAGTTCAATACTTCACTGCCATTCCTATTATGCAGCTCTCTAACTCTTACAGTACCAATGCCAATACCAGCAAGCAAACAATCGGCATTGACAACTGCTTGTTTACCCTGCAGCTGTGAAAGCCACAGATCTTTAAAGCCTGACTCATTTCAGATAAAAATGAATGAACAGGGCCTTATATATGTGACCATGTCTTTCAATGGTAAGACAAAAAACTTATGCCACAGTTTCTGAGAGTGACCATTGAAACTTCTATGGTGACGTTTCAAATTCCTGACCAACAACTCTGCCCAGTGCAATGCCTCAAATGCTAAAATAACAGCAAATGCTCCTTGCCTGTTTAAACATCCCCTCAAAAAACACAAACTGAACTGCAAAACAACACCTTTGGGTTCATACTAGAACCAGTAGGGGTGAACTATCTCATTAGGATGCTGCCGAGAACATACAAGCTTGCAGGCCTCAGCACCATTTACACCAATCACACCCTGTGAGCATGGCAGTGCAAATGTGTCAGATGCCAGGCTGCTACTGACCACAAATTATGGTTGTAACAGGCCATAAGTCTGAAATGTTTCTAAAGAACTACTGGGGAGCTAAACTAACAGATCAGCACACTTGGGAACAGTATCCTTTCTGCAAAGTGATAACCTGCCACACCAAACCTCGAGCTGCATAAATGAACAATCAAGTGCACACGAAACCCAGCCTCTGCCTCAAGCTGCAATGAGCCAGCAACCTCCAGAAATACAGCTTAAAGATCAAGTGCAACGGTTTTTGTATATTTTTAATAAAATCTTTAAAAGCTGAAATTCAAGTCCTTGTGTCATGATTAGTGTTTCATGAAAATTTCATGCTGTTTGGTTTTGTGGTTTTATTTAAATCAGCATTTGTTAACTTACTCTACAGTGGCTGAAAACAGGGGAGTTATTTCTGTCCTGTCAGTCAAACTTAGAGTGCAATGACATCATTTTGGAGTAGCTTATTGTTTCAGATTCCCAATCAGAGCAGCACTCTGTAAAGTTAATTGTTTGCTGAGCTCTCCAAGTTTCTTACAAACCCGGTCTCTGGTTTGTGTTTAGATAGATCAACTTAAAACATATCATCTTTTGATAAAGAGCTGAACATTTCAGTTTCAATGCTGAATTGAAGTAGTGGAAATCTTCTCTGTGAGAAATCAGCTTGTCTGTATCACAGCTCTGTTCTTTCTAATCAAACCTCAGTTTTTTTTCTAACTATATAACACAGAGCTGTTCAATCAATATAAAATAAATCTAAATGTCCATTCACAGAAACAGTTTGTCTTTGATGTTGCCTTCATAAATACAATCATGTAAGAACATTTTTTTTCATGTCAGATGGTCAAACAGGTGCTTGTCACACTCTGCTACAGTATTTCAAGCACATGTACTGTCAGAACTCACACATTTAAGCTCTTTGGTGGTTTCTGTGTGAAAATACATCATGTATGTGTATAACTAAATACACTGTGTGGCTCCCCCGATGCACCATGTCTCTGCCCCACAGTTGAGACAGCTGCAGTCTACTGCCACCAGTCCCCTGCCCCACAGTTGAGGTAGCTGCAGTCTACTGCCACCAGTCCCCTGCCCCACAAGCCCCTTACCTTCTGCTCCACATTTGAGGCTGCTGCACCCTGCTGTCCACTGTCTTCTCCCACACAGTCATGGATTGTGCACCCTGCTGCCTCCATCCCCTGCCTAAAGAATCAGGACTACTGCATGCTGCTGCTCCTTGCCCAAACAATTGGGGCTGCTGCACCCTGCTGCCCTATCTCACCCATTCTCACAGTTAGGGAAGCTGCACCTGTTACCCCCTGTTCCTGTCTCCACAGTTAAGGTTGCTGTGCTGCACTAGGCCCTAAAGTGCCATGTTCCCTGCCTCCATGGGCAAGGCTGCTGCACCACATGTACCACATCTCACAGTCAGGGCTGCTGTACCCTGATGCCCCATGTATCCTGCTCCACAGTTGAGGCTTCTACACCATGCTGTTTTCTATCACCTATCACCACAGATAGGGCTGCTGCACCCTGCTCTTTTCTATACAATTGTGGTTGCTGTGACCTGCTGTGCCCTAGAGCCCCATGCCTCTGCAGTTAAGGCTGCAGCACCATGCTGCCACTTGCCACAAGGTTCTGGGCATTAGCTGCACCCTGTTGCATGTCTCCACAGTTGAGGCAGTTGCAACCTGATGTCCCACTGTCACCAGAGTCAGATCCTTTGCTACACTCTGCTGAGACAGGAACAGGGCAACATGTGCAGTATCCCTGACTGTGAGGATGTGAGAGAGAGAGGTTAGCAGGGTGCAGCAACCCTAACTTTTTGGAAAGGGTGCAGCACAAGAGTAAGAGCATTTGCTGCACCCTGTCCCCTTCCTGTGGAGGCAAGGGGCTGTGTGGTACTGCAGGACACAAGAGATGGTGGGGACAAAGGACAGCATGGTGCAGAAGCCTTGACTGTTGGGCAGGACACAGGTGGGCATCAGGGATACAGCAGCCTTGACAGAGGTACAGGGAGTATATTGTGCAGCATCCATGCACATTTGGAGCAATGAAAATGTGTAGCAGGGCTCAGCAGCCCCAAATGTGGATGCAGGCAGCATGAGACTCTAGGGTGTAGCACAGCATAGCAGTTCTGACTATGGAGACAGGGACGGGGGCAACAGGGTGCCGTGACCCTGACTGTGAACGTGGAGACAGAGAGCAGCAGGGTGTAGCAGCTCTGAATGTTTGGGCAGGAGATAGGGGTGGCATCAAGATACAGCAGCCCAAACTGTGGGACAGGGTGCAGCAGCCATGCCTGTCTTGGATGAGGGATGTGGGCAGCAGGGTATAGCAAAGGATCTGACTCTGGTGGCAGGGGACAGCAGGGTGCAACTGCTTCAAGTGTGGAGGCATGCAACAGGGCACAGCAAATGCTCTGCATCTTGTGGCAAGTGGCAGCATGGTGCAGCAGCCAAAACTGCAGCGGCATGGGGAACTAGAGCACAACAGGCCATGGCAACCCCAAATGTGTAGAAAGGAGCAGGGTGCAGCAGCCCTGTCTCTGGTAACAAGGGATAGAGGAAAGCATGATGCAGAAGTCTCAACTGTGGTGTAGAATACAGGGGGCATCAGCCCTGACTATGAGATGGGGAACAGATGGTGCAGCAGCCCTGCACATTTGGGGCAACAGAAGTGGGTAGCAGGGTGTAGCAAAAGTCCCACCACTGGTGGCTAGGCCAGCATGGTACAGCAGCCCCAGCTGTGGAGACAGGGGACCTGGCACACTAGGGCTCAGCACAGCACAACGGTCCTGACTGTGGAGACAGAACAGAGGTCAACAGGTGCAGCTTCCCTAACTGTGAGGGTGAGGGTGAGGGAGAAAGGGCAGCAGGGTGTGTCATCCCCAATTGTTTGGGCAGGGGGTGACAGGGTGCAGCAGCCCTGATTCTTTAGGCAGGGCATAGAAGCAGCAGGGTGCACAATCCCTGACTGTGCGGGAGAAGACAGTGGGAAGCAGGATGCAGCAGTCTCGCATATCTAGCAGAAGGCAGAGGCTTGTGGAGCAGAGACAGGTAGTAGTAGACTGCAGCTGCCTCAACTGTGGGGCAGAGACATGGTGCATCGGGATGCCACATAGTGTTTCTAGTTGTATACATACATGATATATTTTCACACAGAAACCACCAAAGAAGTGAAATTTCTGAGTTCAGACAGGTGCTTGTCACACTCTGATACAGTATTTGAAGCACATGTACTCTATCAATCTGACATAAAAAATGTTCTTACATGAACATATTTATGAAAGCTACATCAGACAAACTGTTTCTGTGAATGAACAAAATTTAGATTTGTTTTATAATCATGAAACAGTCCTGTGCTATATAGTTAGGAAAAAAAATAAAGATTTTTGATTAGAAATAACTGAAAACTGGAATACAGACAAGCTGATTTCTCACAGAGAAAGATTTCCACTACTTCAATTCAGCATTGAAACTGAAATGGTCAGCTCTTTATCAGAAGATAATGATATGTTTTAAGTTGATCTATCTAAACACAAACCAGAGACTGGGTTTGTAAGAAACTTGGAGAGCTCAGCAAACAATTAACTCTACAAAGTACTGCTCTGATTGGGAATCTGAAACAGTAAGTTACTCCAAAATTATGTCATCGCACTCTAAGTTTCACTGAGAGGACAGAAATAACTCCACTATTTTCAGCCACTGTAGAGCAAGTTAACAAATGCTGATTTAAGGAAAACCACAAAATACTAACATACATACTAACAAACTAACATACTAACATACTAAAATGCCAGCAGAATAGGCCTAATGGTCTTTCGTGTCTGCTCGTTTGGTCAGCCCCCACCCTGGGTGCTGACCTTGCTGTCCCCCTCGCCTTCTCTGGCTTCTCCCTTCCCAGTTCCGGATATTCTTGCTGCATTGGATTTTGCTTCCTGAACCCTTCCCCTGTACCTGTCAAAATCAATTAGCATGAAATTTTCAGGAAACACTAATCATGACACAGGGACTTGAATGTCAGCTTTTAAAGCTTTTATAAAAAATATGTAAAAACCATTGCACATGATCTTTAAAGCTGCAGTGCAACGAAATTGGGCAAAACATTTGACCCTACCTTTTTTCACTATAAAAGATTCCAGGCAACTTCCAGTTTTATTTGCTGGTACATTTTTCTAATTCAGCCAACATTTGAGGATTTCGTGAATGTTTTAATATAGTTTTTTTCTCAATAAAAAAAGATGGTCACAACATTTTGCATAGACATAGCATTGTAGACCCAAGGGTTAGGATTGAAAAAATCAAAAAGCTCATAGTAGGCAGCATAGGAGGTACCTAGACAAGCACATTGGACAGGTGGGCTAATATTTTTCCTAGCTGTAGCTGAAACTAGATTTTTTGTAAAAACATTTTAGTTGCACTAATGCTTTAACTCCACAGCCAGCCAAAACAGCCAAACCATGCATGCAAATGAGCCAGTTCACAATTCCACATTCATTCGAGAGAACAGCTTTTGTGTCTTCTATATTTGCAAATGACTTGTAACAAAACACACACCACTTTTAATCCCTTCAAGTTTGTTTTATTTCTTTCCTCGAGGAATAACCAAAGTAGGAGCAGTGCCTAAATTTAAATGTTGGTCCTGGGCTGAAAAAGAAAGAGCAGCTGTATGCTAAAGTTACTGTATTCATATAACGACAAATGATAAGTATTCACAAAATATACAACGACAAATGAAAATGTGTAAACGTTTTAATTTCCATTTTCTAAGATCCATATTACAAGAGAAGAAAATATAACTAAAACTATAAAACTACCTATAAATATTAAGTAGCTTTCCCCAGAGAGCATGTCCTATGGGTCTGGCAATCCATTTCACTGGCTGCTTTAATTATTCTTTTTTCAGTGGCACTGTATATACAGGACTGAGGTAAGGAAAAATACTAAAATATTCAGTCACTCACATTTGTTATCTTTTCCAATTCTACAGTATTTTATAAGGGCATGACACTAGACCAGGAAAATATAATTAATTAAAAAAAAAAAGTCTTTCCTTGAATATGTATCCTAAGGCATTCGCACTTTCAACACTTCTACTGCTTAATTATTTTTGTTTTCTTTCAGTACCAGTTCAGTGAAGAATTATAGATTGGGAGTCTTCAAGGGGGGCTATAGTATCAGGAAAAATAAAATCGCCCAGAGCACTATCTTAGTCAATAGAGTTTGTGGAATGAGGGACAGTAAGGATCACAAGTAGAGAAATCCTAATATGTGAAGCGTCTAAGGAGAAATTATTATTATAAATCCTTAGCTGTGTGGAGAATGCACAGATTTTGCAGAGTGTGATGGACCAAAACAGTGGGGAACATCACCAGCAAGAAGAATAGGGACAGCAGGACTGCTTCTGAAAAGAGCAGTGGAGTTTCCTTCCCAGAAATTTAAAGCAGGAGAAGGTGTCTCTGGTTAATCTGCTAGTAGAAGAGTTCTGACAAACAATAGCTTCAATTTCAATGAAATTTCAATTTATTTATGGGAAAGCAAGTTGAGCACAGATCTCTTTTGCTATTGCATCCTAGAAACATAGAAACATAGAATTTGATGGCAGATAAGGACCGCTTGGCCCATCCAGTCTGCCCATTTCTTCCTACCTACACTTTTACATCAGACCATGCCTGATCTACAGCTCTTTCTCTCTGCCCCCTTCCTTTCTACTATGATTCCTTTGTGCTTATCCCATGCATTCTTGAACCCCTCAACTGTTTTTGTCCCCACCACCTCTGCTGGAAGGCTGTTCTAGGAATCCCCCACTCTTTCTGCGAAGACGCATGTCCTTACATCTCTCCTGAATCATCCCCCCTCTAGCTTCATAGCATGTCCCCTTGTTCTTGAGCACCTTTTCTTCTGAAAAATACTCCCCTTCTGCACCTTATTTACCCTGTGAGGTATTTAAATGGCTCTATCATGCCTCCCCTCTCTCTCTCTCTCTCTCTCTCTCTCTCTCTCTCTCTCTCTCCTCTGTTTCAGGGTGTACATATTGTAGTCTTTTAGTCCCTCCTCATAAGGCTATTCATGCAGAACCTACACCACTTTAGTTGCCCTCCTCTGGGCCACCTCCACTCAGTTTATGTCCTTCCACAGATGCAATCTCCAGAACTGGACACAGTCCTCTAGGTGGGGTCTTACCAGTGATCTAAACAGAAGCAACACCACCTCCCTCTTTCTACAGGTACTATCCCTCCCTATGCACCCCAGCATCCGACTTTCCCTTCCTACTGCTTTGTCATGCTGCCTGGCCACCTTTAGGTTATCCAATATGATTACCCTCAGGTCTCCTTTCTGCTTGGTGGTCACCACTACTACTCCACCCATTTTGTACTCCTCCCCTGGGTTTCTCTGCTTAAGTGCATTATTTTGCACTTTTTCACATTGAAATCCAGCTGCCATACCCTTGACCACTCCTCTAGTTTTTTCAGGTCTCTGCACATCATCGTCAGCTCCCCTGTAGTGTCCACCCTATTGCAGATTTTGATGTCATCCACAAAGAGGCATATCTTCTCTTCCAGCTCCTCTGTAATGTAATTTATAAAATATTAAACAGGACCAGTCCCAGCACTGATCCCTGAGGCACCCCACTGGTCACTCTCCTGCTGTACTGCTGGGGTGTGTTGTCCTTCAGATGAGACGTTAAACCGATGTCCCTTCTGCCCATCCTGGTGTTATCCTAGTGAGTGTCCAGGTGGAAGTAAAAGAACCCAGGGCACTCTTCATAAAGAGCAGGGAACATTCCCAGTGTCCTGGTCAACATTCCCCTTCCCATAAACCAGTTCATGCAATTATCCAGGCTGTGTGTGGGTGATGATGTGCGATATGGCCGCCACCACACATTCAGTCACTTCACTACCAGTCTAGCATTGCTTGTAAAGCACTTTAGGATACTGTGTATGAAAAATGCTATATAAATGTTGATTCTTCTTCTTCTTCTTCTTCTTCTTCTTTCTTGGAGTGAACTCCATTTCCTTCAGCGGTGATTCCATTAACTTTCGCAACACAAATGTCAGGTTAACTGGCCTATAATTGCAAGGCTCCTCCCTGCTACCACTTTGTGTAGTAGAACTACAACCACCCACCCCCAGTCTTCCAGAACCACTACTGTTTCCAGTGAGCTGTTAAATAGAAAGATCAGAGGTGTAACCAGCATTTCCCTGAGTGCCATCAATACTCCTGGATGCACCCCATCTGGCCCCATTGCTTTGTCCACCCACAGATTAGCAAGTTCCTTCTGGACTCTCACCTCTGAAAAAAAGGACTATTGTGCACCTCCCTCCCTCCCTCCCACCAAAGCTTCTGTGACTTATTCATGGACCCTCCCCTTCTCTTTTCTCTGTGAACACTGAACAAAAATATTTGTTCATGATGTCTGTCTTTTCTTGTTCCCCCTCTGCACATTCCCCCTCCATCCCTTTTCAGACTTACAGTCCGGCCCCGATCTTCCTCTTTTCACTTACATATTTAAAAAATGTTTTGTCCCCTTTCGTTACCTCCTGGGCTATTCTCTCTGCAGTTTGCATCTTTGCATGCTGTACTGCTTTTTCTGCTTCCCTCTGTTTCCCCCCAATACACCTCCCAATCCTCCTCCCTCTTTGTCTCCTTATACCATGTGAATGCTACCTTTTAACCATTACTTTTTCAGCCACCTCTTTCAAGAACCAAAGCGGTATCTTTTTCCTCTTGCTTTTGATCATTTGTTTGGTGCAGAGGTTTGTTACCTTTACTATGCTCCCTTTTGTCTTTGCCCACTGTTCCTCCACCACACCCAGTTCACCCACCACTGATAGGTCATCCCTGAGGCATTCACCCATCTTTTTTAAACCCAGTCCTCCTGATGTCCAGGACCCTCACCCTTGTGTGGTTCTTTTCCACAGCATCCTTGTATTGAATCACACTCTATTGTGATCACTTATCCCCAAGTGGCCTCCCACTTTGATGTCTGCAACCCCACGCCTGTTAATGAGTACCAGTTTCAGTATTTCCCCATCACCAGTGGGTTCACTGACTAGTTTTCTGAGGAATGCCCCTTGCAGAGAGCCCAGGATACCCTGCTTCTAGCTGAAGCCACAGCTGGGAGACTCCAATCCACAACTGGCAGGTTGAAGTCCCCCAACAGCAGTACCTCCCCCTTTTCTGCCATCTTGCCAATGGCTTCCACCAGTACCTTATCTAATTCCTCTCCCTGTGCTGGAGGTCTGTAAATTACTCCAATGTGAACAATGGCTCCATTCCTGTCTCCAGAGAGACCTACAGTACCTCTGCGTCCCCCAGTAATCCCTGTATCTCCATGGCTTTTATGCTTTCCCTCACATATAGCACCACATCTCTTCCTTTCCCATCCGGTCTTTTCTGAACAGCCTGTAGCCCAGTATGGCCATATGCCAGTTAGAGGACCATTTTTACAGGGCTGCAGTTGTGGCATCCAGTACAGTTAAGATAAATTACAGCAGGTAATCACAATAATAGGTTTATGAATAAGTAGGGTAACAAGTTTATGTGTTGGCATGGCAAGGTATTCATTTGAACCAATTGAAAAGATCAAGCAAGGTATTATGAACAGAAGACTTGAATTTGGATGGAGTTACCAACATTTGCAGCTTCAGAGAGATCTTTGTAGTGAGAACCATGAATGGGTTATTGAAAGCCGTAATGAGGAACAACCAGAATTAGAGAGCAAATTAGGTTTACTAAGCAATGCCCAATGGGCAGAATGAAGTCAGGGATGATTGGAATTAAGGAGCATTTGACTAGTATGGATGTATCTTAAAGAATGAGGTAAACAGGGCCTTAAATGCATGACCCTGGGCAAAATTTTCAAAGGCTGACACAGGGCTTGCATCAAGCCCTGCATCACACCAATTTTTTGGTGCAGCTGCACTGAACATGTTTGCAGCAACTGCACCCGAGTTTCCATTATCAGGTCTAGTTGTGACACTTTTGTCACTTTGTGGTAGCTTGCTCGAAATCTTTGGTGCAAGCCCTGTAAAAATGGTCCCTCAACTGGCACAAGCTAGACTGGGGGGGGGAATTGGTCTAACTTGCAGCATTTGGTGCACAGGAGTGAAAATCCCGATCACTGGCCGGGGAAATGCCACTAGCCTCGTGCGATATACAATTGGTGCACCGGGGCTTACAGCATTTCCGGGGCTTTGAAAATCTGGCCCCATGTCTTTCAGTGGGAAGACAAAAAAAAATCATGCCACAGTTTCTGAGTGTGACTGCCGAAACCTCTGTGGCACCATGTTTCAAATTCCTGATCACATGCTCTGCCCAGTGCAATGCCTCAAAAGCAACCTAAGCAAGATACCAGAAAATGCTCATTGCCTGTTTTTACATCCTTGAAAAAACAAATTCTTGTCAGATCCACTGCGACTGCATAATGAAGTTTGTGAAGAAAATGGGCAGACTAGGATGGCCCCTGTGGTCCTTACCTAGAGGCAAATTGTATGTTTATGAGGGTAATGTAGTCAGTTGCTGTGGAAAATCTTTTCCCCATCACCAAGACTCGCCCCGAGAGGCAAAATGTTGCTTGGATTTCCCCCTCTCTTGTCCAGCAACTGAAGCAATGGGATAACCTATGGCACACTGCGGTTGTGTCCGGCAGGACAGTGGACAGGCAAGCCTATAAAGCTGCTTGCAACCGATGCACCTGGTCCATTAGACAAGTCAAGGCCAGCTACTACCAAGCTGCCTTGACTTCATCCTGGGGCTCTGCCTGGCCTTTCTGGGATAACATAAAAGAGCTTAATGAGAATACCCGCTCCCCCCCCCCCGCAGATGGTTATTAACAGCACAATTAATACTGACCAACCACGAATTGCGGACTGCCTTAACACAACATTTTCTGACCTAAGTGCGGTTCTTCCTGCCCACTTCTTTGACCCTATCCTTACATTCAACCACCCAGCTACCTCCCAACCCCAATTCCTCTTCAGGACAATCTCCCCCCATGACAGCAAACCTCTCGTCCTAAAAGCCCTCTCCTCCCACAACCCGAGCGGAGACTCCCTTGACTCCAGGATACTCCGCCTAATACTTGATATCATGTTAGCTCCCCTCACGGATCTCAGTAACCGAACCCTATGCCTTGACCAATTCCCAAGTGCATGAAAACTGGCTGAAATTACCCCTATCCATAAAAATGGAGACTGAACATTACCAAACAATTACAGACTCATCTCCATCCTCCCCCCCCAAAGCCCTGGAGAAGATAGTATCCACCTAACTCATGGATTACCTATCTAAATACAACATACTATGCCCAGAGCAACATGGCTTCCACCCTAGTCACAGCACCTCCACAGCCCTTTTGGAGTTCTCCCACCAAATACACTCTGCACTTGGTGCTGGGGAGATCACCGGGGCAGTGTTTATCAAACTATCTAAGGCCTTTGACACTGTGTGTCACCCACTAATGCTTGACTCCCTTCGTCTGCTGGGAGTCTCATCAGGCCCCCTGGACTGGTTCTCCAGCTACCTCCAGAATAGATCCCAATGGGTCAAATTAAATGGTATCCTATCAACAACCCTACCAGTACACTCCGGGGTCCCTCAAGGCTCCATCCTGGGCCCCACCTTGTTTAGTCATTTTCTAAACACCCTCCCCAGCTCCTGCACAGACAAAATGCTTCTATACGCTGATGACGCAGTCCTCGTCGCCTCACACCCTGACCCACTCACACTCCAGAGCTCCCTGCAACTCACCTTCAACCAAGCTGAAAAATGGTTCCTCGACCCCTGTCTGGTTCTGAGTCTTAAGAAGACAAAATCTATGATTTTTGCACACCACCAAAGTAACTCCAGAAATACTCCCCTTCACATCACCCCCAGCACTCTCCACCCGCCTTGAACAGGTATCAACATGCAAATACCTGGACATCACCATTGACTCGGCATTCTCCTTCCACACCCATCTTAATGCTTTGTCATCAGCCATGAATGCCCAGATTGGTCTCCTCTACCGCCACAAAGACTGCCTTCCTGAGTTTGCCCTGAGGCTTGCTATCACTTTGTCCGTTCTGTCATTGGTGGATTATGGACTCCCTACCTATGCAGCTGCTGACCCCACTGCCCTCACCAAAGTCCAGACCTCTATCAACAAAGCCTGTAGGCTCCTGACTGGTGCCCACAGCAGAACACACACATGCCTACTCTACTCCACCTATAACATACTCATCTTTGAAGAACGACTACAATACCACACCTGTATATTGGCAAAAAAGGCTCCACTTGGGCTTTGCTCCCCAGGTGTCACTACACCCCTTCAACGGGCCTCCCACCTAGTTGTCACCTGCAATGCAACCAAAGCCACCTTCCAGGTGCCTAGAGCTAGGACCTCACTCACCCAAAGGTCCTTTCACCACAGAGCACCCTCTTGGTATAACTACCTCCCCACGCACATCACAAACATCCCAAAAATCGGCCCCTTCAAAATAGCCCTATTCAAATACCTCACTGACAATCGGAACTGTACTTGTCCATTATAGTGCTTTCCTAGAGCACCCTCTGAACCCATCTGTCCTGTTAGTACTACATACGTCACAGCCTACTTAGAATTGGTTGTTGTAGTCTGCACACCACACATAGTACCCTGCGTGCACCACAGGGACATTAAATAGTTTTGTATTTTTTTGTATTCTTGTTTTGTATTATTTTGTTTGTTGTTCTGCTCTGCTGTATCTCACCTATTTTGGTCACTGCAATGCCTTGCTGTATACTCCTTTGTGTCTCACCTGTATTGTTAACCAATGTCTTGCCACACAAATATGTTTGTCCCCCCCTCCCTGAGATGAGGTACCTTTGTAAATGAGTCTCTGACTCAAAAGGCTATGGGATAATATCAATGAACTCCTCAGCAACACCAAGAAATCCTTGTCACAATCTATAATGCTAGGCAATGTCACTATATCTGGCAACAAACCCATAGCTGACACATTCAATAGGATGTTTGGTGACCTAACTGCCTGCAGTACATCCCTAGTGGACACACTCACCCCACCATGCCAGGTGGCCTGATGGGGGTTCTAAGTCATCGTAGTTTTTATTTTAAATGACTGAGTTGGGCAGGCTGCTCATCTCACTTAAGGACACTGATCTCTGTAGATGCTTTCAGTGAATGTTGCATGAACCAACAAAGTAAACATGTTTTGCTGTGCTATACTAGTTATTTATACCTGTTGCGTTTCCATTATAATTGCCTGATCATTATTACTGCCACAGTGTAACTTTGTATAATCTGCTCCTCTCTGTCCACCTGCTGTAATGTACATTCAGTTGCTAGTATTGTAGTCATGGATTCATGTAAAACTTGTCTATGACTCTGAATCCTTTGAAAATAGGCACCTGCCTAATTTTGTGTGAAGAAAATAAATAAATAAATGTTGTTACATATTAGAAACATAGAAAGATAGAATGTGCCGTTAGAAAAGGACCAATTGGCTAATCTAGTCTGCCCTATTTTTTCTGTCTATTACTATACCCTGGTAACAGTCACAGGTTTCCCTCCTCCTCCTCCATTTCCTCTTTCTATTATGCCCATGTGCCTATCCCATACATGCTTGTCACTTCCTATTGCCTTCGCCTTCACCACCTTTTCTGGCTGGCTGTTCCAGGTGTCCACCCCCCTTTTTGTGAAGAAGTATTTCTTCACATCCCTATTATCCCCCTACCCTCAAGCTTCATAGCATGCCCCTGTACTCTGGTGCTCCTCCTCCTCCTCTGAATGAGATACCCCTCCTGCACTTTGATTACCCCCCCATGAGATACTTATAGGTCTCAGCCATGTCCCTACTCACTCTCCTGTCTTACCGGGTTTACATACTAGGATCCTGCAGCCTCTCCTCCTATGGTTTCTTGTACAACTCCCCACACCATTTTGGTAGCCCTCCTATGGACCACTCCCACCTTGTCAATGCCCTTGTGGAGGTGCAGCCTCCAGCAATGGACACAGTACTCCAGGTGGGGTTTCACTAAGGAGCAATACAGTGCCAACACCACCTCTTTTCCCCTGCTAGAAATCCCCCTCCCTATGCCACCCAGCATCCTGCTAGCCTTGCCCACTGTCTTGTAGCACTGTCCAGCAACCTTGAGATCATCAGATATGATAACCCAAGGTCTCTTTCTTGATGACTGGAAGTACCTCCCCCATCTTTACACAGCTCACAGGTTTCCCCATCCCCGGTGCATGGCTTTGCACTTTTTGTCATTGAAACCCAGCTGTTACACCTTTGACCACTTATCTAGTTTCCTCCAGATCCCTTTGTGTTCTCTCCATCCCCTCCTTGATGTCCACCCTGTTACATATTTTTGTGTTATCTGCAAAGAGACACATTTTCTCCTCTAGTTTCTCAGCAATACCTAGCAAAATGATGTTGGGGGGTTCACAAGAAACCAAATCAGCAGAGGCTGCAGGAGCTCAACATGTAGTCCCTAGAATTGCCAATAGGCCACCCTTGTATGGCAGATTAAAATATCAAACCTGTTTGCTGGCTAAAAAAGCACTGTTGGGTCTTATCACCCTGGCCACATGAAACTGCATCATTCCTGTTAACAATTTATTCAGTACTAGAAACATGACATTTGCCCTAGAACTGCCTGTCCAGTGAACTAACCTAGGAAAGTATTCCTTTGCTGTTAGGGCAGTAGGCTGGATCATTGAGTTGCATGAATTCCTATTAAGTCTCCCAAATATTTCCCAATATTAATTGCACCGCACGCAGCCCTCTCCTCCAACTCCAACTGTACATGCTTCAAATAATCTATGAACTAGCATTATATGCGCTGAAACTCCACACTGGTTTTGTTTCCGAATGGTTTAACTTAATCTTCTTATCTAACACATACTGAGTTTGTCTTGACTATATACTACAGGGATTAATGAAGATGTTTATTGTTTTGTATGTAACAATATTTGATGTGGAACATTTGTAAACGAGAATCTGTGCGTAAAGATACTCTCCAAATAAATGAATACACAATAAAATGCCACTCATGAAGACACTGAAGAAGACAGGAACTGGTGTTGATTTCTGCGGTAATATATGGGTCGATCTCTATCTCCAGAGTGACTTCCATTTACCACCAACCAGTTAGATACCCCGCTTACCAACTTCTTCCCACCCCCCAAGGTTGCTAAGTTTTTTTATCAACCTTCTGTGTGGTGCAGTCTCAGAGGCCTTATTGAAATCCAGACAGGCCACATTTTCTGAGCTCTCTTGATCCAGCTATCTAGTTACCCGGTCAAGGAGGTATGTGAGAGTTGTCTGACCTAAACTGCCCCTTTGAAGGATGCTGTTAGTGGTCCTGCTGCCCATTTGCCTCCAGGTACTCCTTCAGTCTCTCCTTCAGTAGGGCTTCAATTGATTTGCCCACCACTGATGTGAGATTTATTGGACTGTAATTGCTAGCTTTCTCCCTGCTACTGCTCTTGTGCAGAGGAACCACACTGGCACTCCTCCAGTCCTCTGGAACAAAACCATCTTTAATGAGATGCTGAATAATGTTGTCAGAGGGGTGACTAGCACTGTACTCAGTTCTTTTAGTACCTTTGCGAGGATCCTATCTGGCCCAGTGCCTTGTTTTTCTTTAGGGCTTCCAATCCCAAGGGGACTCTTTCAACCAAAAATGGACTTGTGTTCACTCCTTCCCCCCACAGTGCCTGCTGACACATGTTGGTCCATCTACTCCCACTTCACTGCACAGACTAAGTAGAAGTTCTTGTTTAAAATGTTTGCTTTTTCTTGAACTTCTTATGCACTGCCCCATCCCGCTGTGCTCCTTATCCTCACTATCCCTCCCCTCACCTTCCTCTTCACTCACGTATCTGAAGAAAGAATATTTATTTGGTCCATGACATGTATACAAAATTTTGAGAGTCTTTAAATTATTGTAACATATGTATTATAAATTGATATGCTGCATTTATATCCCATGTCCCCACCCTCGGATTGCAGTCCCCCCAAAAAAACAAGCCTTAGCTCAGTGTGCTTAACTTTGTCAAAAATTATAAAACAATAATGTAAGAAAGAAAAGTGTTGGAGCTTAACTCACAAATAATGTAATATAACCTAACATCATGCATAGTTGCCACAGTGCAGTCATTATCAAACATCATGCCATTGCATGCCCTCTCTGGAATGGTACTTGACTGCTTAACAATGATCCTAACCTTTATGTCAGGTAAATGAATGCAAAGTGGTGGGCTTTGCAACATACACCTCAATGTCATAGTGGATGTAAACACACAGAAGTGAAAACTGGTTATACAGACTGGCCAGCCAGACATCACAGGTAAAGGTTATAATTTCCATGCATTATAAACTACAAAACAATGACGATCATCCTCTAGACAGAAGACAGGGTCACACTTTTCCTTTCTCATTTCCATTCATGATTAAAAATTGCTTACACATTGGTATAATGCACTGAGAAAGTTATCCAGCTGTCTTTCTGATGTATTTCTAATTACAGGTTGCATAACACTAGAGAAAGGAATGAGCCTGTCTAAGGGAAAGTCCGGAGGCTTGCTAATCATGAGAGCCCAAAACTTAGTGGTTAGAGCACTGCTATGGTATGCCAGGGGCCTAGGTTCAATTCCCAGTGAGTTGTACTTTTCCTTTCTCATTTCCATTCATGATTAAAAATTGCTTAGAGGAATACTGCATTGAGAGAGTTATCTGGCTGTCTTTCTAATGTGTTGTGAGTATCAGGTTGTGCAGCACTGGAGAAAGGAATGTGTATGTCTAAGGGAATGTCTGGAGGCCTGCTAATCATACGAGCCCATAGCTTAGTGGTTAGAGCACATGTACGGTATGCAGGGGGCCTGCCCAGGTGAATTGTTAAATCATCACTCATGGTTTTTGAACTTCAGTCATGACAGATCATTGTTAATCATCAAACGTTACCATATGATCATCAAGAGAGAGCATGATTTAAGATCATCATCTAGATCATGATTTAGTTATCAAGTATGTAACTTTCAAATTACCAACTGATGATTATTTATTATTTTTGTGAGCTTAAATCAGCATGAATGGTTTTTGATGATCTGTAGGTGATCAAATGATGATAAGGGGATGGCGCACAGTTTTGCACATGGAGACATGTGCAGAGACACTGGTTCTCAGTGCATGTTGGCTGTGTCAGCTGTGGAGGCTGGGAGCTGGGAATACATCACACACCTGTAAGTAGAGCCAAGTATGGCAAGCAGGATAGAACCCCTATAAAAGTATGCAACAAATGCCAAATGTTTGTAGCGGGAGAGCATGATAGCACATTTGTTTGTGATAAATGTATTTTGGTGAATGTGCTGCAGGAAGAGATAGCACATCTAGTACAGAGAAAAACAGAGTCAGAGGAGATTGGGAGGTTGGAGGCTTTCACTGATTCTATGGTTTCACAAATAGAGAGCCAAGATGAAGGTAACAGTAGAGTAGAGGAGACACAGAAAAGGAAACCAGGCCCTGAGCATGAAATAGAAGACAAGGCAAGGATGACTAAAACCAAAAGCAGGAAGAGAGGAGGACAGATACACAATAGCACACCCATAATACTACAAAATAAATTATGCACCCCTACCAAATGAAGACCCCGGGCATGCTATAGAAGGCAGCAAACAAAAATCTAAAGCAATTCCACCAATTCAAACACAGGAACCCAGAAAAAATATCTGTGTGGACCAAACTAGGGATTTACTTGTCATAGGAGAATCCTTAATTAGAGGCATGGATACTATATTATGCAGAGGCAGAAGTGAACACAGTACTGTAAGTATGTTACCAGGGGCAAAAATACAAAATATACACCCACTTCTGGGAGGACAAATGGAGAACACCACAAACCCCATGGCATTACTACATATAGGGACAAATGATATACAGCACAGGAAATTGCAGGATATATTTGTAGATTTTTAGGATACTCTAGCTACCATTAAACAAATGGGGGCATACAGTACTATAGTATCTAGCATTCTGCCCATATTTGGCTACCAGTTGGGTAAAAACTCAAGAATAAACACAATACACAACTGGATAAGAGAACTATGTTGGAAAGAGGAGACCCAGTTTTTGGATAACTCAGAGGCATTCAGGGATCCCAATTTTTCTAAATATTATGGACTCCACTTGGAAAGGGCAGTCACAAGATGCTTAGCCAAGAGGTTCAAAGAAGTATCTAGGCTCTATTTAAAGTAAATAACAGGGGGTCCAGGGGGCATGCACAACACATTTAAAAACAATACTCAAGAACAAATAAAATCAGAGACCTGGAACTGCATGCTCCTAAATGCCAGGAGTTTAAATAACAAAATGGATGAATTCAAAAACAATATGTCTACTAAAAACATACACATTGGAGCTGTTACAGAAACATGGTGGGATGCAAATGATGCCTGGGATCAAAACATAGTAGGGTATACCCCTACACAACATCAAGGGAGTACAGGAAAGGGGAAGGGGTGGCTCTATATGTATCCAATAGTATTAAATCTGAAGAGATATATATGGATCCAGATACACCTGATCAACTATGGATAAAAATAACATCTGTAAATAAACCAAAAATAATTTTGGGTATCATTTATAGACCTCTTGCTCAACTCAACAAGCAAACAAGACCCTAATTAACACACTTCTATCATTAAACCCAGACTACAGATTACTAATCCTAGGAGACTTAAACCTACCTGGTATACACTGGGGTGCAACAACATCAGTAACACACATAGAAAGGGAGTTCTTGGATGCTTGTGATCAAATAGGATTAATACAGAGGGTTGAAGGTCCAACCAGGGGACAGAACACTTTGGACCTCATCCTAACAAATATGGGTTGCACATTAAGTGATTGCACAACAACTGTACCACTGGAAACTAATGACCACCTGAAAATAGAATTTAAACTAGCAGAACCACTATATGTACATACAGGGACTACGGCTTTAACAAACTTCAGCAAAGCAAACTTTGCCAAAATCATGGCAAATCTCAAAACATGAGAGTGGGAAAAATGAAATAAGTAATAAACCATTAAATGAGGTATGGGATATATTCTCCACAAAGATCAAACAGGAAATAATAGACAAAATCCCTGTAAAGCTCAAATACTCACTAAAGAATAAAAAAAAAACAGTGGTGGACAACATCTATCAAAAAACTAATAAATAGGAAGCCAAGATTATTCAAAAAATGGAAAATAAATGAAGCAGACAGAACTAGAATTCAATACACAAAACTATCCAATAATATAAAAAAAAATCAAAGGGCCAAAGCTGAGTATGAAATAAACTTAGCCAATAGATTAAATGGGAATTACAAAGCTTTCTATGCCTATGTTAACAACATAAAAGGTAATTTGAATAGTATAGGCCCACTGAAACAAAACTAATGAGGACCTGACTTCTGACAATAAAAAAATGGTGGACCTAGCCAACTCATATTTCTCAACAGTATATAATAGGAAAACGGATAACAATTTAGCACCGATACCAGGGAACTCGCCAACAGATAAAATAGTATTAAAAACTTCTGATGTAGAAGCAAGGTTAAACAAACTAGACCCAAACAAATCCCCAGGACCCGTTGTATTACACTCGAGAATACTTAAAGAAATGGCAAGCATAATAGCCCCACCCTTAAACCACATTTTCCAGAAATCATTGGACACTGGAGAAGTAGTCAACTGTTGGAGAATGGCAAGAGTTATCCCAATTTTCAAAAAAGGGAATAAACCTGACTCCACAAATTACCAACCCATTAGCCTTACTGCTATCCCATCAAAAATCCTGGAAAGAATAAATAAAGGATGAGATGATACAATACCTTCACACAAACCACATAACAGACAACTTTCAACATAGATTTGTAAATGGAAGGTCATGTCAGACTAATATGTTTGCATTTTATAGCAGGGTGATGGAAAGCCTGGATAAAGGTACTCCAGTGGACGTACAGTTCTTGGACTTCTCCAAGGCTTTTGACAGGCTTCCCCATCTGGAACTAATACAGGAAATAGGTAAATTAAGTATCCATTTGTCTATAATAAACTGGGTACACAAATGGTTGGAAAACAGGAAACAATGGGTGTGCATCAGGGGTGAATTTTCTGAATGGTCGGAAGTGGCAAGCGGGGTTCCCCAGGGATCAGTGTTAGGCCCCTGCCTTTTTAATCTATATATATCAACCTTGCAAATCAATCAAACCTCTGTTTGGCAACAAAAATTTGCAGATGATTGCAGGATGGGACAGAAATCAACCACGGTCAAAATACATCAAACCTACAAATAACTATTGACAATATAGTCACATGGACAAAGGATACCCAACTAACACTAAACCAAGACAAATGCTACATCATGTACTTGGGGGAAAAAATCCTAAAATACCCTGTTATCTAGGCAACATTGCCTTAAAAGCAATCGAAGAAGAAAGGGATATGGGCATTATTGTGCCCAGTGACATGTCCTTCAAGCCCCATTGTCAAAAAGTAGCCCAGAAGGGAAACAGAATCCTCAACTGTATACTAAAGCACATAACTGCAAGAAGTAGAGAGGTTATACTACCATTGTACACATCCCTGGTTAGATCAATAATGGATCATGGTGCCCAGGTCTGGGCACCATACAAAATGGGTGATATAGCACTACTAGAAAGAGTACAAAAACAAGCTACCAGGTCAATACAGATGATGTCTGGTAAGGATTATGAAGCTCGGTTATCAGAGTTAAACATGTACTCCTTGGAGACAAGAAGGAAATGGGGGGATATGTATTTAGTACACAGGGTATGGAAAAATGATGATCTCTGGGACATCACTGGACTTGACATGAATACGAATACATATAATACTAGGTCCCACCTACTACAGCTAACAGCACCAAACAGGAAATTGGTGTGTAGTACATGGTGATTTAACCAAAGAGTGATCCATGACTGGAACAGACTCCCATTGGAGGTTGTGGCCAGCCCATCATCTACAGTGTTTAAGACAAGATGGGATGCTCATATAAATCAAATCAGAACCTAGAGTTAAGTTGGTGAGCAGTTAGGACCAACAGACCATTAGCTCAGTTCCATCCTATGTATCCTATGTACTGTTGATGATCATTGATGAAGATAATTAGTTCTGCACTATAAGACTGTAAGTCACATGAGTAATTCCAACATTTTTCTTTCTAATATGAAAGTATGAATGTCAAATATCAACAAAAGCAAATAAACTATATTATAAATCTTGTGAAGTCTGGTTTGAATCCATTTGGGATGGGGAAATGTAATGTTCGATATAGTATACACACTTACATAACTAATTTTCATATTTCAATAGCATAGTTTATGAACCAAAACAATGGTAATTTCCATGTTTGTAATAATTTTTAAGAAGAAACCTGATATTTGTAGAAACTCACCATAACCATAAAATAAATAATTTAAAGGAGATATATAAACTAATTTGAGCCCTTATATTAGTAGAAAGAAATGACATATTAAAGTAAGTATAATTGAAGGCAGCATGTTTGTTTAGAACATGTATCATAGCTGATGATACTAGTAAAAATGTCTAAATAGAAGACTCATTAAATTTCAAAAGTACTGAAAGAAGATAAATAGCTCTTCTTTTAATTTATGATAGTACTCTTGGACATGGGTAATCATGAAAAATTGTGATGATATGCAATCATCATTAATCACAATCACCATTTCCATAACATAATGTTTTTTGATTTGCAGTCATTTAATGTTCATGTTTAATTATTGTTAGTCATGATCACAGTGATGGTTTCTGAAGCATGATTATGATCTTTGCAATAATTGGTAATGATTAATAATTTGTTTTTATTTATTTTTATTTTAGTTTTTGTTGACTGGGTAAGTGCACTAGACAAATCCTGCCTATTTTCAGGCATGACCCGAGGGAGGGGGATACAGAGGAATGCCAACTGATCTTGAACCAGATTAAGCTGTTGGTGGTAATTTTAGTGAATGTGGGAAATTTGGCCAGGACACCAGGGAAATTCCCCTGCTCTTTTTGATAAGTGCCATGGGATCTTTAACATCCACCTGAACTACCACCAGTCCATGCAGATGGGACCTCGGTTTAACGTCTCATCTGAAAGACAGCACCTCAGAAGTGCAGCACCCCTCTCATGCTGCACTACGGTGTCAGTACTGGGATATCAGCCCAAGTACCAGACGTGGGAACTGAACCCACAGCCCTCTGATCTCCCGGCCTCAGTGGCAAGTGTGCTACCTACTGAGCCACTGACACTGCTGACACATAATGATACATCATTATAAAATGATCTTTTCAGCTAGGTGGGTTCAATTCCCAGTGGGTCACACTCTTCCTTTCTCATTTCCATTCTTAATTAAAAATTGCTTAGCAGTGGCTATACTGCACTGAGAGAGCTATCTTGCTGTCTTTCTGATGTGTTTCTAGTTGCATGTTGTGAAACACTAGACAATGGAATGTGTGTGTCTAAGGAAAAGCCTGAAGGCCTGCTAACTATGTGAGTCCATATGGTATCCACAAAATGGTATTGTGCTCCAGTGAACCCAGGGGTGCAGCCTTAGGACAGCTAATCCAATACTTAGAATGTAGCAGAAAACAACTTGCACTCCAACAAACCAACTGCAAACAGAGTCCTGTAACTGCTTCAATCATATTTATTCCAGACAGAAATTAAATCATCAGGATAGCTTTATAATTCACTACAGTGGAGGGAAGCCCAGCTCTTCACCTTATCACAAGGCTTCTAGGGGGCTAATGAACTGAAAACCATCACTGCCTTTAAACAAAAAAAATAATGACATCTTAACACTGTGTCATTTGATCATTAATTAATTTAAAGATAAAAAACAAGGATCATGTTACAAAGCTATTTCTTGTTCTTAAGTTCCTTTCACGTATATCAAAACTAAACTTGCATTTAATTTTACAAAGAGATATACTGTAAATGGTTTGAACCTGAAAATTGACTGGTTCCAGTGTTCTTACTCGGTTAATGAAATTTTAAATAAAAAAAAAATAAATAATAAAAACTGATTAAGGAGCGTCACATAAGGTCCAATGCAAACTAAATACGCAAGTCCGATCGGTACCAATATGTTAAGACTGAACATTAGCAGTTGTATATATTTTTTTCTTTCTATCTGCTTCTGGATTTCTGAGTTGGTGAAGAATGTCAAGATTACCCTCTAAAATCTCATGGCACTGCCTGGGGATCATCTTATAGAATGCACTTTTAGTATTCCAATAAGTCTTCTAGGCTTCATAAAAATGAAATACCTATTTCAATGAAATCACAGAAATTAAATTACATCAGAGTCCTGCAAAAATGTACTTCTTTTAGCCATTAGAAACTAATGTTTAAGAAAAGTGATGGTTAGAAACTTCATGGAATAACTTTTTTAGTTCACAATGTCACTCTGCACTGGGGCACCGCACCATCATCCCTGTCCCCTGCAGATCAAGATGGGCCTCCTTTTCCTTCATCTGTCTCTACTGACTGATGAACAGCTACTAACAATAAAGAGGAAGATTGTATCAACAAGACATTGGTAATAATTATTTTTCAATACTCCAAAATATATACAAAGAGAAAGACTTTTTCTATATAAAGGTGTAGTAGTAAATGAAGTTATTGATAAAAAAATAGGTCCCAATTGAGCTGAGGCTCATTTACAGTGGGATCCCAGTCAATTCTTGTTTCCACTAACTAGTTCATTTTTGTACTTACTCCTGTTTTAAACAGTGTTCTGTAGTTGCAGTGTATTGTAACTGTGAACTGTGTCGGTACTATGTATTTTGCATCCCCTGTTCCCTTCCCCTAGTCAAACCTCAGAATGAGCTTTGGCTCAGTGTGCCTTTCTCAGTCACCAATTTTTAAATAAATAAACTAGCTGAGCTGCTTGAAGAGAGCTGGGAGGTGCTTGCAATGGCACATAACAGATATACAAGCAGGTATGGATAATGTCAGTTTGCAGTGCCAAACCTACACATGGGGCCCAGAACTCATGAGAACAGCTATGTCCTACACAGGTTTTTGGGTGACTGTGATCACTGGCCCTAACAAGTGCCATGAGGAGGTGGATGGGAACATAGCTGAGAAAAAAAAAACAGACATAAAACCTTCATCCAGACCCTGAACTACAACCAACAAGAACAGATGGTGGTGTTTGTCATGGATGGGACTTGGGGGCCTCCACAGAGCACAGCACCAGGTCCATTAGCTAGGTATATGGTAGGTGATGGTGTAAAAGATGGTAGATGGTAAGGAAAATACTCAGAAGATGCAGCCAAAGGCCAGGATCCACCTCATACCCCCAGTCCACTTAATGCTGTGCCATGGCACACAAGATGGCATTCAGTTTATTTATTTTATTTATTTATTTAGTTTTTGTTGACCGGGTATGTGCACTAAACAAATTCTGCCTGTTTTCAGGCACGACCCGGGGGAGGGGGATACAGATGAATGCCAACTGACATTGAACCAGATTAAGCTGTTGGATGTATTTTTAGTCAATGGGCGAAATTTGGCCAGGGCACCGGGAAAATTCCCCATCTCTCCTGCCAGCAGGGGGCTTGACTTCCTGTGAACAGGGATGGAGGAGCCCAGTTGGGAGCCGAACCAAGGAGGAGGAGGAAGTTCTGATGTGGCAGAGGAGCTGGCCTTGTCTTCTGTCCTCATATTGCTAGAGGCTGATTTACTGGAAATAAACCAAGAATTAGTTCAAAATAAGCAAGAAAAGATGTTTTTCTCAATCGAGGACTTGAGTAATATTGATGGAAATAAGGACTGTGAGAGAACTCCAATGGAAGGAATTAAGGGCAAAAGTAAAGAAGAACCTCTGCAGGAATTAGATAAAGCCAAGGAGTAATATGCAGCTTTTATGTCAAGAAAATAAGCTGAATTAAAGTTGCTGGATCACAGTGTGGAAATTGACAGTGGGTATGGCCCAACTGACAGCTCCGAATATGATGCATCAACATCAAAGGACGAGGAAGGAGCAAGCTGACAGGCTCTCCAGCAGGTAAATCTTCACCCTGTTATTTCAACCACTGATTCAAATGTGAATAGAGCTGGCAGGAAAACCAAGAGATTCAGGTGCCTAGAGCCCCAAGGGGTGAATGTTTTGAATAACCTGCGGGAGGTAGAGGGCAGTGATATTAAGGCAGAAGTTCCTACCGAAACTAGCTCTAAAACTGACAAAAGGAGCGAGAAGGGGAACGAAGGTTTAAAAACTGCTGTACAAGATAAAGAAATGCCTAATGTAGTTTCAGAACTGGAAAACAATCCTAACTCTGGTAATACAGTCCCCTGGTTCAACACAGAGATTCAAAAAGGCCCAAATGCAGAGGAAACAAAAACTGGGGAAGTCATTTTCCAAAATAATCCCTTTGAACAGACTGATGCTACCATTTTTGCTTTCTCAGCATGATCTGCTAAACCAGGATCAAAGGAAGGGGAAAAACAGAAGAGAGGATATTATGTTGGCAAAACACAATCTAAATGGGCCTAATACTCATAAAGGGCCTATAGAACACAAGGAGTAAAATATATCTTAGCAATCCTGGCCAACAACAACAACAGACACAATTGGCAAAGCATTTTCCCTACACACTAATCTAAATCAGGGACTTGAACTCTTCTGCAGTTGGTCACCAGGAAAAGCCCTACAGGAGGCAGGATGGAAGAAATTGCCTTCAGGCCAGTGGCTGCCAGACCCACCATGGCCTGCAAACACCCCAGAAAGGTGTCCCAGGGGTTTGCCTCAAATCTCTGTTGGGGAAAAGGGGAGTACAAATCCAGACTCTGCCCAAGATATGGGGGATGAAAATATGGGAAAGGAGAATATAACCGAACTGATTATACTGGAAAAAGAGCCTTTAGAGAAAAACATATGGGAACCCCGGGGGGATCCGGCACAGGACAGGAAGAATAAAACAACCGTTGCAGGGAACCCGAATCTCAGAAGAGGAGTGGCACCTGAAGCTGAAAAAAAATAAACTGACCCCCCTTCCCCAGCACCCACTATTGTCAGAACTCTTTGCTAAATCAAAAAAAAAGAAGCTGCTCCTAGAAGGAACGCAGTTAGGATTTGGTACAAAGGGGGTCTGGAAATCAGGCCAGATTGACAATATGTCGGGAGAAAGCTCCTGAAGAACTCACTACACTTTTCACCAAAAGATGTCTATGCTTTTATAAACATCTCAGGAGGGGACAACTACGAAATTAGTTTCAGATCTGCATACACCCTAGATTTGTTCAGGCAACGCTTCAATCAAGTTCAGTTTTCACCTCTGTGGCCCCCCTTATGGTGATCCCCTTGACAAAACCCCTCATTAAATATGTGACAGGGATGTTTCGGAATGAAGGGGTACACGTTGATGACATTACATATTGGCTTCGACAAAAATGTGAAGTATTGAGTGCACCAGAAGCACAACTGGATTCTGAGATGTTTTTGACTGGGGAATGGAAATATAAGGTTAAATTGAGGCAACTGGAGAGTAACATAGAGCATATACCAAACTTCTTCATGCTGGGCAGAAATAGAGGACTAAGTTTTTATTCAGGGCAGCCTCGAGCATGCTACAAGTGTGGGTCTAGGACCCACCTCTCTAGTGTATGTGATGGCCCCCACTGTGACAACTGTGGGGAGGTGGGGTACATAAGTTTGCAATGCGCAAACCTGACATGATGTGAGTTATGTGAGGACACAGTTCACACATTTCTGGAGTGTCCGTGGGCTGCAAGTAATAAGGCAACAGTCATTAGCCCTGAGCTTCTTATCCAACAAGCTCAAGAGGAAGCAGCCAAAAAAGTGGTAGAGGCTGAAGCCCCTCCTGTGGAACACAGCCCCTCCCAGATAATGCTCCAGACCCTACTCCTGGCAGAAAGGAGGAAGTCGAGACAGAGGAGATAAGAATAGATGAGGAGAATCTTCCACTCTGTCCCAATCCTGATAAGCCCGTCCAGTGGGGAGATCTACTACCGGTTTGCTACACAGATAAGCAATCCACTGATGTGCAGGTGATCCCTCTTCCACCCCCCAAGAAAAACTTCCCTCTAAGAAGAACAACTAGTAATACAAAACCAAACCCACCCCACCCCCACAAGTGAGCAAGCAGGCCTAGCAGAACCTAATCCCTTTGAGGTTTTGGCTCCCACTGAGGTAGAATCAGACACAGAACAGATGGATGTAGCTCTTACACCCACACAAGCTGAAGGAGGGAAGGATGATATGATTGAGTACAAAGGGAAGAAAAAGAAAGGGAGGAAGAAAGGGCCTTGACCTCTCAAGTTGAATGGTTAAGTTATCCCTGGGGTCATGTAGCTGTCATAGCCTCTTACATTCCTTTAGGAGAATGGCGTTGCTTTACCTATTGATAGATCTAAAACTGGATATCTGCTTTTTTGCAAGAAACCTGGATGGTCACATCAGATCAACTTAGGCTGTTCCAGGCCAAATGGAGATGGGGGCCATCCTATTAGTCCTTTGGGTCAGACAGGGCTGATGGAATATGTATCGTATTTAGTACTTTTTCCTTCCAAATGCCCAAGATGGTAGATTTGATTCTGGGGAGGCTGTTCATCCTAGATGGATATTGGGATAAGGTCCCATATAGATTAATAAATGTATACAGCCCTTAAACAAAAGCAGATAGAGTGGCTCTAATTTCCAAACTTCAACTTTACTTACATACGTCCACTTATGTAATCCTGGGGGGGTTAATTGTGACTTACCCAAAGGGGGACTGAGGTGGGAAAGAGTGAAAACATACTGTGATTCAAATGCCTTGCAAAAATGTGTCGATATTGGCGAGCTGAAGAATTGTGCGCACTACCAATCCCAAGGGCCCAAATATACATACAAAAGGGGAGACCTGACATCAAATATAGACCATATTTTTTTTCTAGAAATCTCCCTGACCCAAATTTTCATACTATTCCTATAGAATTTTCAGACCCCCTTCTCTTACAAATAAAGTTTCAAACTGCCCTCCCAAAAATAAGGAGGGAGAAAAAATTGAGACTGACTGTTTCAATGCTCACAGACCTTTTTGTTAAAGAGAAAATTTGATCATTACTCTGGGTTAGGACCTCGGTGAGTGATCTCTATGAAGATTTGGGGGTATGGTGGATGGACACAAAAAAAGAGATAGCAATATGATTCCAAAACTATGGCAAGCAAAGGGCACAAAACATTTTTTTAGCTATTTAAAACTAAGATCAAAACTTCAGAACATGCTTTCACAGTCTGCTATGTCTAGACAAGATTATGGCCCTGACATTGAACATATCCAGGATTAAATGAGGAAATTTCAATATGACAGGGCAAAAACTTTAAATACAGAATTGCAATTTGGAACACAAAAAAACCCAATTAGCGACCCCTTTGAAGCCTGTAAAAAGAAGAGACTTTAGATATGTTTCAATCAGTAGATACATAGATACATAGACAGTGTCAGCAGATAAGGGCCTATGGCCCACCCAGTCTGCCCATTTGAGCTTGTAAGTCCAGTTTATGTTTTCCTAGAAGTCTGTTGCCCCTTAACCCTGACCTCCAGAATTCCTTTATGTCTATCCCATGCATTCTTAAGTCCCATGATTGTTTCAGCCCCACCACTTCCTCTGGCAGGGTGTTCCACTTGTCCACCACCTGTTCTGTGAAGAAATTCTTCCTCATGTTTCTCTGAATTGTCCTCCTCCAACTTCATCCCATGCCCTAGTGTCCTGGAACATCTTTTTGCTTAAAATAGTGTATTCCTGCACCTTGTTCCTCCCTCTAAGATACTTGTATGTCTCTATCATATCCCCTCTCTCCCTCCTCTCCTCCAGGGAGTACATGTTCAGTTCCTTCAACCTTTCTTCATAGGACTTGTGATGCAATCCATGCACCATCTTTGTTGCCCTCCTCTGAACCTTCTCTACCCTGTCTATGTCCTTACGTAGGTATGGTCTCCAGAACTGTACACTGTACTCCAGGTGGGGCCTCTCTAGTGTCTTGTATAGTGGATATAGATGATAGAGGAAACATACTGTAGTGGAAGATGAGATGGGGATCCATGAAATAATCTGTGGGCTTTTGGCATCACATGAGCATTCCCCTCCTCCTTCTACAAATTTGTTTAATTCTTATTTGGAGAAAAGCCAGGTAACCTTGGCCTGGGAGGATCAGGAATTTTTAACCTGTCCTTTGAAATGACAGAAAATGGAAGATATAATTCAATTGTTCAGATGTTCAATTTGGCTACTACATCTAAATCATCCCATTCCAAGGCAAAAATATGGGACTTCAGAGGAGCTGACTTTGATAAGATGGCCAACAGAGTTAAGCTAGCCTTGGCAAAAAGAAACACAGGTGAGGGGGTACAGGCAAAGTGGGCAAACAAGGATGCAATACTTGAAGCAACATCCCATTGTGTTAGACAGAAAAGGAAGTGCAAAAGAAGAAGGAAACCACTTTGGTTCTCAAATACAGTAGCAGAAAAGGTCAGAGCCAAAAGGCTGGCCTTCAGGAAATATAAGGGAACACAATGGGATGAAGATAGGGAGGCATACCAAACTGCCCTAAGGGAAGCAGGGAAGGCAGTAAGGCAGGCAAAGTCCCAAACTGAGGAAAAACTAGCATGAACAGTAAAAGAAGGTGACAATACTTTCTATAGATACATTAATGAAAGGAGAAAGTCCAGAGAGGGTATTGCTAAGCTTAATGGAGAAAAGGGAGCATGTGAGGAGGAAGACTCTGTAAAGGCATCTATCCTAAATAGATACTTTTGCTCAGTATTTACTGAAGAGAAGGTAGGGCAGGGCCCACAGCTCAGCATCATGGACACAGGGGGGAGGGAGGTGAGCACTACTCCCATCCCAAAAGAAAGGGTCCTTCAAGAGCTTGCTAAGATCAGGGTGGATAAGACAATGGGACCTGATGGCGTACATCCCAGGGTACTTAAGGAGCTAAAGGTGGAACTAGCAGAGCCATTAGCAGAACTGTTTAGTGAGTCCCTGAGCACAGGAGAGGTCCCAGAAGACTGGAGAAGGGCTCATGTGATCCCGCTTCACAAAAGTGGTAGCAGGGAGGAGGCGGAGAACTACAGACCAGTCAGTCTTACCTCAGTAGTGAGCAAGATTGTGGAGGCACTCCTTAAGGAAAGGATAGTGCAACACCTGGAATCCATAGGGGCACAGGATCCAAGACAGCATGGGTTTACAAAGGAAGGTCCTGTCAAACTAATCTCATAGATTTCTTTGACTGGGTAACCAGAGTGGTGGACCAAGAGGAGTAGTGATGTCACCTACCTTAACTTCAGCAAAGCTTTGACACTGTTCCACATAGAAGATTGATAAATAAGCTGGGTAGGCTCAGGGTGGGTTAGAAGTTGGTCAACTGGGTGGCAAACTGGTTGATGGGCAGAAACAGAGGGGGTGGTAAATGGTATACTGTCAGAAGAGATGCAAGTCACAAGTGGGGTACCTCAGGGATCAGTCCTGGGGCCAGTCCTCTTCAACATCTTCATCAGTGACCTTGCAGATGGACTAGAGGGTAAGGCTTGTCTGTTTGCAGATGACACCAAGATCTGCAACAGAGTAGATGATCCAGATGGGGTGGGCAGAATGAGAAGAGATCTGGATAAACTAGCAAAATGGTCGGAAGAGTGGCAACTGGGATTTAATGCAAAGAAGTGCAAGATCATGCACATAGGGAAAAGAAACCCTGAAGCCACCTATAGGCTGGGAGGGGAGTTGCTAGCAGTCACAAAGGAAGAAAGAGACTTGGGCATCATCATCACTGATGACCTGAAATCATCCAAGCATACCTCTAAAGCAGTAGGTAAGGCTAGGGGGATGTTAGGGTGTATTAGTAGGGGTATCACAAGTCATAAGAGGGAGGTAATAATCCCTCTTTACAAGACACTGGTTAGGCCCCATCTGGAGTACTGTGTGCAGTATTGGAGGCCACACCTTCACAAGGACATTAACCAAATTGAGGCAGTCCAGAGAAGGGCAACCAAAATGGTGCAGGGACTACATCAGAAGACATATGACGACAGATTAACAGAGCTCAATTTGTATACCCTTGAGCAAAGGAGGGAGAGAGGTGATATGATCGAGGCATTCAAACACCTTAAGGGCATTAACAAGGTGAAAGAGCCTAACATGTTTAAATATAAGAAAAATAGCAGGACAAGAGGACACAGCATGAGATTAGAGGGGGTCTGATTAAGGAGGAATGTGAGGAAATTCTTTTTCACAGAAAGGGTGGTGGATGCATGGAATGGCTTACCACAAGAAGTGGTGGCTATGAATACAGTGCAGGGCTTCAAACATGCATGGGATAGGCATAAGGGAGCAATACAAATGACTATGAATAGATAGGCCACTGACAGAGCATAGGCCGATGGCACATTTATAAGGTAGAAAAAAGAAATGGGCACACTGGATGGGCCTTGCGGTCCTTATCTGCTGTCAACTTCTATGTTTCTATGTAACAGTGAGCCGAATACTGGGACTCGCAAGTATTTGAACATTCAGTTTCCACCACGTTTTGACCATGGTATGGTGTGGATCAAAGCTAAGAGAGGTAATAATCATAAGGTGGCCTGAGAACTTTATTGGACATAAGGTGGTAGAATTCACTGTCAATCATTTAGAAACAAATATGTAACAATGGTATACTGTGCCCATTTATAAGTAAAATAATTAAGAGTCAGAATGTGGGCATTGCAGTTCAGGAGCTCTGCTGTTGCTACACATTGCTCAAAAGCTACTGAGTCACAATTAAAAAAAGTAAGAAAGTCAGTGTGTGTTCTGTGCAGGGAAGGGTACTGTATCAGCTGACTTTGCTAAAACAGTAGGAGGAAAGAGAGCTTACCTGGGGTGTGGTTTAGACACTATAAAAGCAGGTGAGCCAAATTACAACTTCCTGTTGCTAGCCTTGCTTGTAGAGCAGAAAGCAGCTAACTAAAAGAAGCTACATTTTCTTATTAATTTTAAACTTATATCTCAGCAGGAGTCAGTGACTGTTAAGATTAAGTAGACAGATAACTTTATTAGAAGTAGAAGGGGTCTTATTTAGGGTTAAAAAAAGAAAGAAAAGAAAGAAAGTCAGTGTGTGTTCTGTGCAGGAAGGGTACTGTATCAGCTGACTTTGCTAAACCAGTAGGAGGAAAGAGAGCTTATCTGGGGGTGTGGTTTAGACACTATAAAAGCAGGTGAGTCAAATTACAACTTCCTGTTGCTAGCCTTGCTTGTAGAGCAGAAAGCAGCTAACTAAAAGAAGCTACATTTTCTTATTAATTTAAAACTTATATCTCAGCAGGAGTCAGTGTCTGTTAAGTTTAAGTAGACAGATAACTTTATTAGAAGTATAAGAGGTCTTATTTAGGGTTAAAAAAAGCAGGTGAGTCAAATAACAACTTCCTGTTGCTAGCCTTTTTTCTTACTAACTGGCCTCCATCCCACCCCTCCACCCACCCACCCAAAGCCAGTTCTACTTTTATAGCCACTGGATTTGACTGTCAACAGGAACTTCCTGTTTGGCAGTAGGAAGAAAGGATCATAGAGAAACATTGGTTTTGTCAACCCTAAAGGAAAAAAGTAGCTCACTCCCCCCCCCCCCAGTTGCTGGTGGTCTGATATTGAGCAAGGAAGAAGAAGGCTACTGAAGAAGATAGGAAGTTGCTGTCCCAGAACAGAAAGGGTGAGAGTTGTAAGGAGAGGAGAGAATAAGCATCTAGAGAAACAGTAGAGAGGACACAAAATAAGACATGATAGGAGTGGTGCAGTGCAATAGCTGTGGGGCGGCAGTGTTCTGGGAGACATTCTGGAGGCCGCGATGCTGCCCTATTTACAGGCACCTCTCTGGTTTGAGAGAGGAGGTTGCTCGTCTCCAGGCTGACCTGGCTAGGATTTGGAAACCCCTCCCCGCCCAGGGACCACCAGGGCCAATGCCACTACCTCAGAGGTTGCCAAGAAAGAGGAGAGGCTGGACCAGGTGGGCTCAGGAGGAGAGGGTGGTGGAACGGAGTTGCATCCCTCCAGCTGTACCTCTCCACAATTCATTCACTCTTCTGGTGGATAGTGGTTCCTCTATGGAGGCACCTGCAGTGGAGACCAAGGAGGATGCTGGGAACCTTCACGAAGGACACCCACAGGAGGGTGGCATGGGACCCCACAGGTGAAGGAAACAACTCCTGGTGGGGGACTCAATCATTAAGGGGTAGAAATGGGGGAGGAAGGGGAGAGGGAGGTAAGGTGCCTTCCTGGTGCCATGGCTTGGAGGGACAGGAAGCGAGTCCTCAGGATTGTGGGAGGAGCTGCATGAGGGAGGGAGCTGGATGTCATTGTCCACCCAGGGACAAATAACCTGGCTAGGAATGGGATCAGAGCAGTGCAAGAGGAGTTTGTAGAGTTGGGAAGGGGCCTTAGACAAGTACCACATACGGTAACCTTCTCGGAGGTGCTGCCTGTCTATGGCAAGGGAGATGCTAGGGCACTTCTCACCAGGGAATTCAATGAGTGGTTGAAAAACTGGTGTGAAGCTCAGTATTTTGGCTTCATTGGGGACTGGGGAGTCACCTGGAGGGATGCAGACCTATACTGGTGCGATGGTCTGCATCTGTCTGGGGGGAACCAGGATCCTAGGTGAGAGGCTTAAATGCTTCATTGGCAAGCATTTAAACTAGCCAAGGTGGGAGGCACTGAAAAGGAGCAGGGAAATCCGAGCATCCCCCCACAAAACATGGTGATTAGTGAGGTAAACACCAAGGTACAGAAGTTATTAGGGAGAAGAACAGATTTTAAATGTAAAAAAGGGCAAAGGCAGTAAGGACAGAAATGGGGCTAAAAGGGGTAAGGCTATCAAAAAATGGATGGTGATGAGTACCAATGCCTGTAGTCTGTGTAACAAGCTCCCTGAACTAGTGGCCTTGATGGAAGAGGGTTGCCTGGATATTGTGGCAGTGACAGAAACATGGTACACTGAGAACCATGACTGGGATGTCAACATACCAGGATACACAATCTACAGGAGGGACAGGGAGGGTAAAAGAGGAGGAGGAGTAGCTCTTTATGTAAAGGAAGGGATCAAAGCAACAGAACTAAAGAGTAAACAGGGAGCGAATGAGGCACTTTGGGTCACCCTGGAGACAGGAAATGGCACCACAATCCGCATGGGTGTTGTATACAGACCCCCATCTCAGGGGAAGGGAATGGACAAGGAAATGATAGAAGGCTTTCTTAGAATGGCAGAAAAAGGGGAGATATTGTTGATGGGGGACCTGAATATGCCAGATGTTAACTGAAGCACCTTTGCTGCAGGCACATCCAAGAGCAGGGTCATTCTTGATGACCTATAGGGGGCATGCCTCAGACAGCTAGTATTGGAACCCACTCTGGAGGGAGCAATCTTAGACCTGGTACTCTCAAATGGGGATGGAGAAAGAGTCTCAGATTTAGAAGTGGGTAGCCATCTAGGAACAAGCGACCACCAAACAGTGTGGTTCACAATAAACACAGCCATACAATCAAGTCATACAAAAGCAAGAGTACTGGACTTTAGGAGGGCTGACTTTGGGAAAATGAGAGAGTGCCTCAGAAAAGCACTAGCAAAGAGGCAAGATGGACGGGTGGAGGAACAATGGGGAGTGATCAAAACAGCCATCACAGAGACAACAAGCCTTTGTGTAAAGCAAATCAATAAAACACAACGAAGGAAAAAAAAGCAATGGTTCTCAAAAGAGGTGACAGGGAAGGTTAAGGAGAAAAGGACAGCATTCAGAAAATATAAGGAAACACAGAAGGAGCAGGACAGAGAACTTTATCAGTTAAAGCAGAAAGAGGCTGGGAAGGCAGTCAGAATAGCAAAGGCCCAAACCGAGGAAAAGGATAGCCAATTCTGTTAAGAAGGGGGATAAGACCTTTCATAGGTACATTAGGGAGTGAAGAAAGACCAAAGGAGGGATACTGAAGCTTAATAAAGGGAAGGGAATGAGGGTAGAGGGTGACAGTGAAAAAGCAGGGATACTGAATGAATATTTCTGCTCAGTATTCACAAAGAAAGAGGAGTGGAGTTACCTAAACCAAACAAGAGAAACACTCTGAAGACGGGGGTCGATACCAGTCCATTTACAGAAGAAAGGGTTCTGAAAGAACTAATAAAATTGAAGGTAGACAAAGCAATGGGGCCTGATGGGATTCACCCAAGAATTCTAAAAGAACTAAGGGTAGAACTAGTGGCACCGCTGACTACTATCTTTAACAAATCATGAGAGGATGGGGTGGTACCCGAGGACTGGAGGAGGACAGATGTGATTCCTCTTCACAAAAGTGGGAGCAGGATAGAGGCAGAAAACTACAGACCAGTTAGTTTGACCTCAGTGGTAGGGAAAATGATGGAATCACTTTTGAAGGAAAGAATTGTTGAGTACCTAGAGGCCAGTGGGGCACAGGACCCAAGGCAACATGAATTCACGATGGGAAGGTTGTGTCAGATGAATCTAATAGATTTCTTTGACTGGGTGACCAAAGTAGTAGGCCAGGGAGGGGCTGTGGACATGGCCTACCTAGATTTTAGCAAGACATTTGATACAGTCCTACACAAAAGATTAATACACAAGATAGCCAGCCTTGGAGTGGGTCCCAAGGTGGTTGCCTGGATAAAAAATTGGCTAAACAACAGGACGCAAAGGGTAGTAGTAAATGGAGTACACAGTGAAGAAAGGAGGGTTACTAGCGGGGTACCGCAGAGTTCGGTACTGGGATCGGTCCTTTTTAATGTCTTTATAAGTGACATTGCAGAGGAACTGGAAGGAAAAGCATGTCTCTTTGCAGATGACACAAAGATCTGCAACAGGGTTGATACACAATATTGAGTGGAAAGGATGATAAGGGACTTGACAAGGTTGGAGGAATGGTCAAATGTATGGCAGCTCAGATTCAATGCAAATAAGTGCTAGGTAATGCACATGGGAAACAAAAACCCAGAGGAAGCGTACACAATGGGGGGTGAGATACTGACAACAGTAAAAATAGAAAGGGACCTGGGGGTAATTATATCAGATGACCTAAAGATGGGCAAGCAATGTGAGAAGGCAGTAAGGAAGGCTGGGGGGATACTGGGATGCATAAGAAGAGGCATCAATAGTAGAAACAGGAAGTTGGTATCCTCTGTACAGACAGTTGGTGAGACCCCATCTGGAGCTATTGTGTGCAGTTCTGGAGACCCCATCTCTGCAAAGACATAGACAGAGGGAGGCTGTCCAGAGGGAGGAGGAGGGCAACCAAAAATCATGCAGGGTCTGCACCAGAAGACATACTAAGAAAGACTAAAGGAGCTTAATATGTATACCCTTGAGGAAAGAAGGGAGAGAGGGGACATGATAGAAACTTTCAAGTACCTCAAGGGAATTAACAAAGTCCAAGAGGGTAGCATCTTCCTGAAAAAGAGATGTGCAAGAACAAGGGGGCACAATTTGAAGATAGAGGGGGGACGGCTCAGAGGTAATGTGAGGAAGTATTTTTTCACTGAGAGGGTTGTGGATGCATGGAACAGCCTCCCTGAGGAGGTTGTGGAGTCAAGAACAGTGGGGGACTTCAAGAATGCATGGGACCGGCATAAGGTAGTCCTAGTGGGGGGTAGGAGGAAGTAAGCTCTTGGTTAACTAGGATCTGCAGCTTATCTGTTAGGTAGGAAAATGGGCAGACTAGGTGGGCCAAGTGGTCCTTATCTGCCATCAGATTCTATGTTTCTATGTTTCTATATACATTGGATGGGAAATTCACATTCTTAGGAAAGGACAGGGTGCAGTTAAAGTCCCCTTCAAGGAGAACCAGTTTTGCAGTGCACAGATAGTGTTGGATGGTAGAGAATATATTAGTCTGCACCACTTTCAGTTGGGGGGCATATATGTTTATTAACCTGTAAGTTTCACCATCACAGTAATTCTCCAGGACTAGAACCTTCCAAGGGAAGAGGTCCAAAATGCAAAATAAAGAAAAGCGGTTCCCTGAAAAAAGAAAACCCACCCCATCTGCTCGGTCCGTCCCAAAGGACCAATATGACGGGCCCCATGGCCACTCTGACTTAAAAGCCTGGAGATGAGATATTGATGCCTTAGATTTTTTGGGGGAGGAAAAAAACAATCAACATTTAAATCTGAAATCAATTGGAAAACAGCTTGTCTTTTTTTTGGGTTAAGGAGACTGTGGCAATTGATGGTTGCCACTGTAGTAATACCAATGTTCTGCAATTTGAACAATGATTAGTTTTGTATCCTTTTTTCTTTTCCTTCCCAGTGTAGAATTTCTCAGGGGGTAATAGGTGAACATTAGCCACCTCCATCTTCTCCCTGGAGTCTTCCTCCTGTTCTGAGTCCCCACAATCAGAAGTGCCTTGCACCTCATTGGGGTTTTTGTATTCAACCACAGGAGGAGGGTCAACCTTTGTCAGCCTCCTAGAGGCTTCCTCTAGGAGAGCTGGATAGAGCCAGCAGAAGAGGGTAGTGTCTCTGTTTTTTCCTTCTCCAATGTATGGTCCATGGGCTCCATATAACAAACAGGTCGTATGAGTAGAATTGTCTCAGTCATATTCCATGGTAAAGATGGAGATCTGAGATGGGTGGAATGAACTTTGATGTCCATGGGGATAGGTGTGAGCACCTTATCTGAAGATTTCTTGTCCAGTGCCTCTGCTCTTGCCAGAGAGAAGGGAAGGGGAGGAGATCTGAATTTTCATCAAACCTGGGCTTTATTGATCAAGTCCAATGGATCTAGGGGCTGGGCAGTATTTGCAGCAGCCATAGGAAATCCTTGTAGCGATGGCCCTTTTCTTCACATAAGTTACATCAGGAAAAATTTGTACACCTGGAATTGATGTGGCTAACCTCGTTGCATAAACTACAATAGCATTTGTCACAGACGTTGAATAGATGAGTCCGGGATCTGCAATGATAGCATGCCCTGGGTTGGCCCTGGCAATAGCATACCCCATGATCTCAGCCCAAGAAGAAACAGTCAGGGATTCGGAGAATACCTTCATCAGTCTGTAGCAATTTGGCTTGAAATTTCCACCCTCCTGTCCAAAACTGTTCTTTATCCAAGATAGCTTCTGGTGGGCTAAGAACCTGGCATTTTTGTTGAAGCCAGTGGTATATGTCTCCCACTGGGACACTCTCACTGGGAAACATAGTCTTTTGTCAATGGGATCACCATAAAGGGGGTCCATAGGGGGGAGGCCTTTAACTGATTATACCTTGTCCAGAATGCTTCTAGAATAACAGCAGAATGAAAATTAATGTAAAATATATCCTTTCCAGAAATGTAAATAAAGGCAAACACAGCAGTTGGATAAAAATGCAGTGAATCCTTAATTAGCAATTTCCCCACATAGTAACAGTCAGGGTGGACGTCCAGGATGCCTTTATACTTAAGGCACACATCATGTTTTCTGGGAAGAGATTCTGTAGTCATCTTAAATAGATCTGACAGGAGTGGCTTCTGGGGGAGTTCAGCCTGGGGGGTCACCTATCAGAGAAGGTGATGAACTGGACTCCGGGTCCTCCATGTTTCCCTGCCCTAACGTCAGAGGCAGCGAAGGAGATGCCACAGGTAGACTCGCACTGGTTGCCTGTTGTGAATGTAAAGACTACTGAGGTACCGTATCCCCCGCTGTGTTCTCAGGCCGAGCCATTCCCATAGGTGGCTTCTCCAAGGTACTGGAGCCCCAGGGCCCTGGGAGAGAGGCTGATTAGAGCCAATCCCAGTTTGAATCAGGTCCTGGTCCAGCCATTTACCTAACAATGGGGGCGACCATTCTGGTAGTGTAGAAGATTGTGAAAAGGATATATCCCATTGAGGATCCGGGACCCACTGCCCTGACTTATTTTGGATCCAACCAGCTCCTTTAAGAGCAGAATCTGTCCATGGTTTCTCCCCACCAATGTGTCCCTCCAACCCAAAAGCCTGTTTGATTGTAGAAACTGTTGACAAAGGGGGAGAAAAATCAAAAGGAGTAGTGTCCTGCAAAACACCCTCAAAACCAGGCACTCTAATATGTCTATGTTGTGACACCACTGTTTAACATTTCGGATGAGACGTTAAACCAAGGTCCCATTTGCCTGGATTTGTGATAGCTCAGGTGGATGTTAAAGATGCCATGGCACTTATCAAAAAAGTAGGGGAATTTCCCCAGTGTCCTGGCCAAATTTCCCTCATTCACTAAAAATATCACCAACAGCTTAATCTGGTTCAAGGTAAGTTGGCATTCATCTGTATCCCCCTTCCTCCGAGTCATGCCTGAAAATAGGCAGGATTTGTCTAGTGCACTTACCCAGTCAACAAAAACGAAAATAAAAAAAATAAAACTGTCTCACGTTTTTTTCTTAAATCATCAAATTTCCATTTTTGCCCAGCTTCTCAGCCTCTGTGATTTTATGCAACATAGTACTTTTCTTTGGCATGTCTTGCAGAAGAGCCCTAGAATTACAATCAATGAGAGGTAGTACTAATGAACTATCCTCTGTAGCCCCAGGTTGGTCAGAGATTTTACAGGATAGTCCTAGACCAGGGAAAGAGGTCCCTTCTAATGTTACTCCAGACTGTTGTCCTGTCTGATCTTTGTTTGTTTTATTCTGATGTTTGGGGGTTTGATTTATGGTATGCATGATCAGGGCATCTTCATGTGGTGCAGGAACTGAAATGTTTTTAGGGCTGGGGAAACCTACGTCCGACATCTCCTGTTTCAGCCCCAAATTACCCAACAATGTAGAAGAAGTGCAACCAGCTGATTAATGACCTTTTCCCACCACCCACAGAGACTTAGGAAATGAAACCTCAGGCATCGAAATGAGTGAGTGCTCCTGCTCCACAGCCACTTTAGCAGTTTGCCACACACTTGAAAAGGTAAACACAGTTGCATTATCTTGTTGTCCAGTCATAGTCTGATAAGTAATAATAGGAAGGGGTACATGTACAGGGCTGGTGGGAGCAGGAATCTGGATTGTTTCCTCATGGTGAGAAGCAGGCTTCAGAACGCCCACAAAATGATGTGGAAAACTTGCTTCTTCGGTAGAATGTGCTTACGCAAACTTCTAATACTGTCATCTCTCCCGAAGAACCAGTTCCTCTTCGTGCAACAAACGTCAGAGTTCAGAGCCCAATTTCTCCTAAAGAATATCGCAGGAAAGCATATGCTGCCTCATAATCTTCAGTAAGGGTATGCTTAGTGCATGGTCCATCTGTATTGATTGAATATCTAGTGGATCAGTAACGTCAAAACAAACTTCTGTCTCTTGCTGAATAGGGGCAGGGGGAGAGACCTTTCCCTCAGCTTCCTTGATGTCCATCTCCTTCTGCTCCATGGCCCAAATCGCCCTCAGCACAGGTGAAGCGCAGCAGCTCCCCCTACAGCTCAGTAGGGGAATTTATTGTTATGACATCATCACAAATCATAACACATTGTACAAAAAATAGAGGAAAGAAAAAATAAACATACAGAAAAAAAGAACAACAGATATTCACTTCATACACTTGATGCAGTATGTTAAAGACCACACAATAATCACTCCTTAACCCCAAACAAACCTTCCCCCCTCCCCCTAATTATCTTTCCCCATACCATTGTGGCAGGGGAATAATGCTAGTTGTAGCTCTCAAACCTAATTACTTCTGAGTGTGTTAAGTCATATGAAAGAATACAATTGTAATCCCAAATAAACAAGTATTTTGTTCATACTCTAGTTAAAAGTGATTGTTCAAAAATAATTTTCTAACTACTGAGTAACCAATAAACTATTAGGGCAAAAATCAGTAGTACTTTTTAAACACGTCTTGTTTAGAAATAGGTTTTTAGTCTACCTCCTTACTTGTATTTAATAAATCCAAACAACCCTTTCCATTTCCTTAAAACATAGCTCTTAGGATTATCCTGCAGATCTTTCTTAAACACTGCCCCCATAGCTTGTTCTACCAGTGTCTTTTAGGTGGTATATGACATTAGTCTCTGTTGGAGTGTCCATTGACAGCGAGCCTGCCAAAGGTAAAACTATAAACAGCAAAACAACACTATTAAAGTATGATAATCATACATTATCTTGAGGTTGGGAAAATGCCCAAGGACCAAAGACTCATAGGTTAAACTGTCTAACCACCTTAGATGTCATTCTGTCTTTAAATATCCCCATAGGGCTTTTGCATAGGAACAGGTAAAAAGGAAATGATCCATAGTCTCTTCAATATTTATACAACTGTTATATGGCCAATTCCTTTCCTCTTTGGCTTTGTGTTTTGCATTGCCTCTTACATTCAGTCTCCTGTAAGCTGAAAGCCATAATACCTCCCATATGTGCATTGGAATTCTGTTGTTATTTAATTGTTTTAACTCCCCTCCCTTTAGATCTGGGGGGCAATTTTTAAATTAAGGTTGTTCTGGATGGATTTGACTCACCATGTGGTAGTACAACTGTCATCCTGAGATTCTGGAGATATCTGCTTTAGTGATCTCCCATTTGCAAAGCTTTCTGAGCACTGGTTTAATGTATTCTGGTATTTTGATACAGGTGGGCAATTTTGGGGGAATGTTTCCAGTCCAAATTTCCAAATATGCACTACAAGTTTTATAAAACAAATGGTATGTCACATCGGTTGGTTCCCCTAGCCCAATTTTAAGATTGTGAGACAGGAAAAAGCTATGGAAAAAGATTATAGGGTCCACCATACCCAGACGCCCTTGCATATAACCTGGTTTCTAAGATCACTGGGGGTGGGAACATCATGACTATATACAACAAAGTGGGTATAATGAACCTTTTAATTATGTGTACAGTTTTTATTTTAGACAGCCTCCATGACTTCCATCTCTGGACTTTATTTTCAATCCCCAAAGAGCCCTTTCCCAGTTCTCAAGCGGGAGATTATGTTTTCCAAACATTATTCCCAAGATTTTTTGTGGCTCTGAGAAGAAATAAATATGGTTTACTGTTACAGGTGCCCTCTCTGTATTTCCTAAGTATAACCCTTTACATTTATTTAGATTGAGGGTAGCATTAGATACTCTAGAATATTCCTGCAGTTGTTTTATTACTGTTGGTAATTGCCCCAGGTTTGCTATAATGAGGCATGTATCATCCACATAGGCATGAATTTTCAGTTCCATTTGGCCTGGGATCCTCCCCAAACCTTCCCATTCCTGAGTATTGCTCAGAACTCTAATCAGAGGGTCCAGGGAAAAGTTATAAAGGAGTGGGCTGAGGGGGCAGCCCTGTTGAAGCCCTGTATTTATGGTAATACCTTTCATTACCAACCCTCAAATAACAGGTTGTACATGGACTCTAGAACATAGAAGTTGGATTTTATGAGCAAATTCCTTTGGAATACCATAATGTAATGAGATCTGAAAGAGGAAAGGAAGGCATACTTTATCAAAAGCCTTGATTTGATCTAAAGTAATGATACAACCGGTTGTTTGTGCAGCACCACACATCTCTATTACACGTCTGATAATCATGAAGGGATCCCACAAAACTGGGCAGGATGTATTAATAAAGGAGCTATTTGCCTTAACCTATTGTTAAGAACCTGAGACCATATTTTAAAAACAGCATTCAGGAGAGTAACAGGTGTCCAGTTTGAGATGTCTACCTTTCGCCCTCCCTTATATATAAAAATTAAGAGACCTGCTGTGAATTGAGGGGGGACCACCCCTTTATCAAAAAATACTGAAAACAGTTCTACTAAACACCTTGCCATTATTTTGGAAAATGATCTGTAAAACTCATAAGGCAGTCGGTCAGGTCTGGGTGAGGATCCATTTTTTAGTTTCATAATTAGACAACTGTTGGCTACTCAAGCCTCACTGATTTTCCTATATGAGGACTTGGGGGACTGGTGGTTACAAACTAAAACTGACATTACTCTTGTCCTCCAGAGATATAGTAATGATAAATCTAGAACCCAGTATTTCAAACATTTAACACTACAAAAAAAATTCCAACATCTTTATCTTTACATCCACAGGACATCATGACCTTGCTTCCTGGATAGATAATATGTGATGGGAAATGCAAGACTTGCAATTTAACAGGGCCAGTACCATCAGGGCACAATTATCCTATGGGACACAGAAGTCCCCAGTCTTGGATCCCTGTGCTGCTTGCAAAACAAGGAGATTAGCGTCCACACTGTCTAGTCTACAACTGACTGATAGCACCTTGGTTACCTTAGTTCATGAACTCTTTCAGGTGGTCATGACTATAAATGATGGGGAAGGAGCCCCTTCCAAGCGCAAGCATCCTACCTATATAACCTAGGACAGTAGTCACTCTCTTCTTCTGAAATAAATTCCCTTACACACATCATTTCTTCCCAGGAAATTTTGAACGTTATCCAAACCCCAAAAATTGGGGTGGCCCTGGCCATAGACAGACTCCTATTTGAATTTTATAAAACCTTTTCCCCAGAACTAGCCTGTTGTCTAGAACGTGTTTTAAATTTTTTCTTCACACGGAATTCAGTTCCAGCTCTCTTTGCAATGAGTTTGACAATATATTTATTTAAAGCAGGAGACTGTTCTTTGCTCCAGAATTGAGGTCAATAAGCCTGCTGAATAGGGATTTTAAAATCCTTTGTCAAATTCTCCATCTCTGATTAAGAGCTCTGGCAGTGCACATAATACATCTGCTCTAATTTTGCAGCTTACCTGATAGATCCATTCATCACCCCTTGACTATTTTGAGGGAATTTTGGGAATTTTGTCAGACCCGACACCACAATGACTAGATTATTTCCCTTGTCCAGAAGAAGGTGTTTGATTTGGTGGACCATGTTTTTTTTTATTCTCTGTAATGGAAACCTATGGTATCCCTCTTTTCTTTATTGATAAAATTAGAAAGTTACACTGCAATACAAGTTGGATCCCATATATAAATGGGACCATTGACCCTGTCTGTAAGATCCGTAAAGGGGTATGCCAGGGGTGCCCTCGAAGCTCCCTTCTATACATGTTCTCCTTAAATCCACTGATACAGCATATTATAAATAACCAGGGGGTCTGGGGTTTGATGGGACACACTCCAGGGGATGAAGTCAAGATCCTGGCTTATGCAGATGATATGTGTCTGCTCCCTTGGGACTCCAACAGTGTACAAGGCTACTAAGGAAATACAGTGCTTTTCTGATGTCTCAGGGACACGGTTAAACCTTACCAAGTGCAGGACCTTGAGGTTGGGACTTACAGGAGACCCTCCCCATGGTGGGGAATTTCCCTGTTACAACTGATCCCATTAAACTATTAGGAATCAGGTCTGGCCCCCTAGGATTTTGCAACATTAAATTGGTCAATTGTCCTACAAAAGTGTGAGCTAAAGGTGGCTGCCTGGAAAGGCTGGAAACTGTCCAAGTTAAAAAGGACCAGCATTATAAAGAAATTTCTGATCCCTAGTTTGACTTATACTGGAACCATTTTCCCTTTACCACTGTCAATGGAAACTCGAATATACAGTATATTCTTCACCATGTTATGGGGTATCCACCTTAACCCAGTGAAACATGGATTTACTTATCTGTCACAGGACGAAGGAGGTTTAGGAATGATAGACCCTGTCATCTTCTTCTATGCATTGTTCTGGGTGTATTCCACAAAATTACCATGCCTTCTGATGGATACTGTAGTCAAAAAATGTTTTTTAATTAACTGGAATGTTTTTACCTTGAAATTGGTGGATCATCCTCCTCCCCCCAAAAAAATTTCTGCTCTATTATCCATACCCACCCCAATGAAATCTGCAGTTTAGAAACTGTATAAGTAGAATGTTACTAAATGCTTGCTTTTGTGGACTTCCAGAGTACAATTATATCAATATGTTATGGATAAAGTGGGACCCTCTGCCCCAGAGTTTAAAAACTGTCAGCCACAAAACCAGGCTAAGGTTGTTAAAATGCAAAATGAAAAATGGATTGTGGACCACATGTGGAAAGTGCTCTGGTTTAGTGCTTATGGGAGACTCAATGTTAGAGGAACTAACACGACCAAGCTGGTAGATGAACGCTCTTGTCCATATGCAGAGTATAGTGCCTCAGAGGAAACAATGGAACATTGTGTGCTACACTGCATTTAATCTAGTAATCGTTGGATTTTTTTGGCCACAGTGTGGAATGTACCTTGGTTACAAAATCTTAAGTACAAGGTCCTTATTTTGGGAGATTATAGTTTAGGTTGTTAAAATTCAATACAGGTACTTTATCCGTGTATTTTGCAGTTCTGAAGTACTATCTCTGGAATGCCTGGATACAGTGGGTTTTACGTCAATGACAAATGCCCTCTACGGTTTTTTGAGTATTGTGTGAAAATGCATTTTGAGGTATTTGGGATAAGGAAGTAACTCAATTAGGCTCACCAGGCACAAACCTGCAGTGGAAAGACCTTTCTTTTTTATTAAATTTAAGTGACACTCTAGAATTGAGTATGGTACAGTTTGAAGGGAATTCATAATCCATGTTTCACAAGTTGTGTAGTTCACACTGTATGCTGTATGTGCATATAGCTATTGTTTTTTGTTTGTTTGTTTGTTTTCTTTTCCCCTTTTTCGCAATAGCTATTGAAGTGGGTTTTGTTTTCCTTTTCCGTTTTGATGTGATACTCGTGTTGTTTTTGTTTTTTTCTCTCTTATGTATTTAGAAATGTATTATTCTTTGTTTGCTGCATATGTACTGGTACCCTTAATAAAAAACACCCCTACTCTTTTCGAGAAGTGCAATGGGATCTTTAGCATTCACCTGAACTACTACCAGAACAGGCAGATGGAACCTTGGTTTAAAGTTTCATCCAAAAGATGACTGTGGTCACTCAGATAGAACAACAGCTGAAGATCAAAACAAGGCACAAAATAAAGATTCTCTTAGGCAAAATAAATATGCAGCAAAGCATTGGTGTGGAAATTAATTTCTTTGCTTTGAAATAGTGTACAGTGCCAGATTAAGGTGACAGAAGACTGTCAAGAAATTGTTAAAACTCTGAAAACTATTAAAACTATGTCACACATGAAACAAGAGTCAAGGTCTTACAGTATTTACCCTAATGCCATTTATCACCACTCTTGTGGTTTTGTGCATCAACACTAACTAATGTCTATGCATAGTTATTTGCAATGTATGAAAACACCGTAAGCTGTCATCCTACTGGAGCACTGGCACTGCAATTTTCTACTAGCTGGGAGACAAGTATGCATGTGCAAGCCTCAGAATCCAGTGGGGCAGCCATACTGCACAGTCCTTAGCTCCCAGTTACTCAGAGTGTGAGCTACACAGTATTTGTGCACTCCATGTTGGCTAATCAGGGAGTGCCATCAGCATAGGCTGTGATAGAATTCACTCACCTGCCCTCTTGATGAGAGGAAGGATGCACCTAAGATAGACCCATTACTTGGGTGGGAAACTGAGTAAACAGGAAACAAAAGAAATTAAAGCAATTCTATAAACTACTGTATCAGTCTAATGGGTTATATTTTTTGGCAGATTGCCAAACCGATGAAAAACCTTGGTTTCATGTATTTAATGGAGTAGAACATTACTATTCATTTAGGCCCCCATATTTAAATGGTTAGCATGGTACTAATTAGATTTGTGCAGCACCAGCCATAAATAGCACAGTTGGTGGAGTAAGGACAATATTCAAAGCCTTTGGTGCATCATTCAAACCTGAAAACATAACAACACAGAATATACCATTGCACCTATCCAAATAAGGCATCTCTCATGCATAATGGGCACAGCAGTATAGTCAAAGGGTTTTGCAGTGCTAAAAAGCAACCACTGCAGGGCTGTTTATCACTGCTGATACTCTGCCCTTAACCACCTGCACAGGTCCTCATCCCTCCTCTGAACACTCAACATCATAGATGCTGGACATATAGGTGAAGAACAGGACAACTATCTATATGAGTCTTATACATGAGTATGCAGCACCTCAGAACGTTAGACATTGCATATGTTCAACTGGCTTCATTTGTAGATATAATGGCAATTCCCCCATGTGTTCTATAGCTGTATATAACAGTCCTAGTGGTCTGGTATGAACCACCCTGCAGAATGCAACAGCTCCCCTACCTTCCTTCTTCTCAGATCAACCACCTTGTATCTCCCCACCAAGTCACTGATGCCATTCAACGTCAACAGAGACATTGATCGGCATAGTCTTCCACCACTTTCTCAGCCAGACATTGTCTGACAGGTATTTGCGATCATGCATACTCAGTACATACAATAGTGAGTTCCTGTCAAACACAATCTGCCTAGGAGGTAAGTGAAGAGCTGGGCTGGTCATCATGTCTACTGATGTTAAATGACATTGACAACTGGTAAGTGGGCTGCAGGGATGTGGTACCTGAGCAAGTGGATAAGGGGGTACTCCTGATCTCTTGGGGTGGTGGAGGCATCAGATGGTGTATATGTGGGGATTAACATTTGCACATATTGTGGTAGTGTGACCTTTGTTATTTCTGTGGATGGACTGGTGTAGGTATGTCCAAGAAGACATACACAGTCTGAGGTCAAGTACAACAATACAGTTTATTTAAGGCAGCATTGTTTCCAATTAACCGGGGTTGCAGTTACTTTAACAACATACAAAAACCAAAAAAACCTCTATCTGGAGTTTTAACTAAACACAGCATTTCCCTCACTACCTCTGGTCATCAGCTATTCTGGTTCCCAGCCTCCAGGTAGGATAAGAAAGTCCACATACAAACTTCGGAGTACTTCCCAAAGGTCTGTGTAGCTTGAACTTACTGTTTGAAGCACAGCTTCCAGCATTCCTCAGGTCTCTCTCTCTCCTGTGTTGCCCAGGTGGATTTATTAAACTGTACCTAATTAACATTGACTGCAGCTGTGTTTCATTAGCTCCCTATCTGGATGTTTCCAGAGTCTTCCCTATCTGGATGCTTCCAAAGTTTTTGCTATCTGGATGCTTCTAGAGTTTTCAATGTTTGATTAGCTCTGTGTTTGATTAGATCCCTACCATTTGATTAGCTCTGTGTCCCTACCAGACAAACCTTACCATCCAGTCATCTGAAATGTCACTGATGAAAATATTGAAGAGAACTGGCCCCAGGACTGATCCCTGAGGTACCCCACTTGTGACTTGCATCTCTCCTGACTGTATACCGTTTATAACCACTGTCTGTTTTCTGCCTGTCAACCAGTTTGACACCCAGTTGACCAACTTCTGACCCACCCCGAGTCTACCCAGCTATTAATAAATCTTCTATGTGGAACAATATTGAAAGCTTTGCTGAAGTCAAGGTAGGCAACATCAACTGCTCCTCCTTGGTCCACCACTCTGGTCTTTGACTGGGTAACCAGAGTGGTGGAGCAAGGGGGAGCAGTTGATGTCACCTACTTTGACTTCAGAAAAATGTCGATACTGTTCCACATAGAAGATTCATTAATAAGCTGGGTAGGCTCAGGGCAGGTCAGAAGTTAGTCAACTAGGCAGTAAACTGGTAGGCAGATAGAAAACTGAGAGTGGTGGTAAATGGTATACAGTCAGAAGTGATGCAAGTCACAAGTGGGGTACCTCAGAGATCAGTCCTGGGGCCAGTCCTCTTCAATATCTTCATCAGTGACATTGCAGATGGACTGTAGGGTAAGGTTTGTCTGTTTGCAGATGACACCAAGATCTGCAACAAAGTAGATGATCCAGATGGGATGGGCAGAATGAGAAGAGATCTATATAAACTAGCAAAATGGTCGGGAGAGAGAGGCAAATGAGGTTTAATGCAAAGAAGTGCAAGATCATACACATAGGGAAGAGAAACCCTGACACCACCTATAGACTGGGAGGGGAGTTCCTGGCAGTCACAAGGGAAGAAAGAGACTTGGGCATCATCATCACAGATCACCTGAAATCATCCCAGCAGACCACTAAAGCAGTAGGTAAGGCTAGGTGGATGTTGGGGTGTATTAGTAGGGGTATCACAAGTCATAAGAGGGAGATAATAATCCCTCTTTACAAGACACTGGTTAAGCCCCATCTGGAGTACTGCTTGCAGTACTGGAGGCCACACCTTCACAAGTACATTAACCAAATTGAGCCAGTCCAGAGAAAGGCAACCAAAATGGTGCAGGGACTGCATCAGAAAAAATATTAGGACAAATTAACGGAGCTCAATATGTATACTCTAGAGTAGAGCAAAGGAGGGAGAGAGAGGTGATAATGATCGAAACATTCAAACACCTTAAGGGCATTAACAAGGTGAAAGAGTCTAACATGTTTCAATATAAGAAAAATAGCAGGATAAGAGGACACAACATGAGATTAGAGGGAGGCCAATTAAGAGGGCATGTGAGGAAGTTCTTTTTCACAGGAAGGGTGGTGGATGCATGGAACAGCCTACCTCAGGAAGTGGTGGATATGAATACAGTGCAGGGCTTCAAGCAGCCATGGGATAGGCATAAGGGAGCAATACAGATGCGTATGAATAGATAGGCCATTGACAGAGTGAAGGCCAATGGCACATTCATAAGGCGGAAAAAGAAATGGGAAGACTGGATGGGCCTTGCGGTCCTTATCTGCCATCAACTTCTATGTTTCTATAGATGCTTCCAGAATAAAGGAACAATGCTCTATCCATTCTTTTGCTGATATAAACTCCCTCTAACACTCTGTCAAATATTCCTCCCACCCAAATTGGCACCACAAGGATGAGCGGCCAACACCAGTAGATAGTGGGCTCTGGGGAGGACATCTACATTGCTATAAAACAAACCTGCTCTGTCTCTAACTTTAAAAGGAAACAGTTGTAGCGACAGAAACCATCTTGTAAATCTTGCATTTTTCTCCCTATTCCAGTGCATCCATTTTAGGGGAGCATGATCCATAATCAGCGTAAACTGTCTACCTACTAAATAGCATGTTAGTGTCTCACACACCCATTTGACTGCTTAACATTCTTTTTCTACTGTTGCATATTTCTGCTGTCTGGGTAGCAATTTACAACTGAGATACAAGACCGGGTGTTCCTCATCTCCTTGACTTTCCTAAAGCTATTACAAAAATGGATGGGCCCATTTTCTTTGGGAACTAATACAAATCAGGCTAGAACACTCACTATAAGACTCCTCAATAACCCTTAGCTCTAACATTTTCTTTATCTTGGCCCTTACCACCTCCCTCCTGACTTCTGAAATGTGGTAGGGCTTTAGCTTAACTTTCACACCTGGCTCAGGTGAGTGGTCACTTCCAGGTAGCACTTCTGATTTCAACATATAGTCCATTCTAACCATCCTGGGTTTGAGCAGGTTAATGTGATAGATTTGCTCGGGCTTCCAACAGTCAGGCTGTGTTATCTTATAGTTTACTTGGCCCACTGTGTCTATCACTTTCCTATGAATGTTCTGCAGTAAGGGGTCATTAGTCTGCCTTGGTCAATTTTTCCCCAGAGATTCCCAAGTTGCCTAAATCACCTTTCTCTAGTACTTGGGCTGCACCAAGGACCTTATCTACTGTCTCATGTGTGACCTCAGTTTCACTACATTGGATGCCACCCCTTTATTTAACATGTTTTAAAGGTTCATTTGATAAAACCTCAGTGTGTCTTTTCCCTGAAGTTTTAGTACCCCTGAGCTTATCCTGCCTACATTCTCCTTTCATCTTAGGATGCTAACAGTTTTCAAGGCACAAATCTGGGTGGGTTAATGGGAAAACTAACTCCTAATGGACTCTCTCTTTTGTGAAAATGAGTTTTGGTTCAGGTTCATGGCTGTCCCCTAGCTGTGAGTGTAGCAAAGTTTGGAAGTCAGGGCAGTTCCTTCCCAATATCAGTGGGTATGGCAGTTTGGGTACCACCCTGAAAGTAATGGAGATAGTTTCATCATGTATATCTATTTGCCCAGGGGCTGTTGGATAATATTTTACTGCTTTGTGTACACAGGTGATACCTGCCCTCTTAACTTTGTCAGATTAGGAAGGGTCTATTAGGTTCCCTGAAACCAGGGTAATTGTACACCCCGAATCCATCAGGGCCACTGGTGGTTTCCCATTTACTGTAACCATGTCTAAAATACATGAATACAACTAGCCACCTTGACCACACTTACTAACCCATAGTAATCATTATCTGTTCCCCCCATCCTGCACTGCATGGGTTCAGGGCTATTAGGACAGTTAGCCACACTGTGCACCAGTTCCCTATACTCAAAACATCAGTAAGGGGTTTTGGGCTTCGTTTCTCACTTACTGTCCTTTTAGCTAGGAAACCCAAGTCCTTGCTCAGCTTCTGGCTGCTCTTCAGTGTCCCCCACTCCTAGTCTAATTTTTACCAGTTTTACCATAGCTCCCAGTCCTTGGGTTTGGGAGTCACCCCCGGGTCTGTGGCATTGCTGTAGTCGTAGTTTGTCAAAGTTCTTTGGTAGCCAGGTATTGGCCCACTAAGGCTACTATGCTGTCATATGTAGTGAGGATAGCCTGTCCCACACACTCATGTAAATCAGGTGGAAGTCCAGAAAGAAAATGATCCAGTACCAACATCTCTATGATCCGGACTGGGTTGTTGATATCCATTCGTTACCATGTCCTGGCCAGGTGTATCAAATCAAACATTTGTGATCTGGGGGCCTTTCCCTCCTGGAACCACCAGTTGTAGAACCTCTGAGCCATCATCGTTGGAGTTATTAGAGTCCTTGCCAGGATCTCCACTTTCAGATGGTCATATTCTGTCTCTGCTTCTTCCTTTAAGTCATAATAAGGTTTTTGAACTTCACCCAGCAGGAATGATGCCAGGATGCCAGTCCATTCAGAGCAGGGACAGGCCTCCTGAAATGCAGTTCATTCAAAGGCCATTAAGTATGCCTCCACATCATCCTCATATGTCATTTTCTGCAGGCAATGGCTTGACCAGACTGATCACGGTTATTCATTATATCATTCTGGAGAGGCTGGTTGACTCATGCATTGTACTACCTCTGTGAAGACAGCAGAGATCTCCACAATCTGAGTCATTACTGAATGGTTAGTCTCCTGCTGCATTATGTTCTCCTCCTGCTGCACTTGGTTCACCTCCTGCTGCGCTTGGTACATCACCTGTTGTGCTCCGATCACCTCCTGCTGTACTCAGTTCATCTCCTGCTGCACTCAGTTCATTTTCTGCTGTGCTGCTGTTAATTATAACAGGGATTTTACAACCTCTTCCACTTTCTTGACACACCAGGGGGCCAATGAATCCCACCACTGCCACAAATTGTGGTAGACTGACCTCAATTATTTCTGTGGCTGGGCTGGTGTAGGTGTATCCAGGGAGACATACACAGTCTGAGGTCAAGTACAACAATGTAGTTTATTTAAGACAGCATTGTTTCCAACTAACGGGGGTTGAAGTCCCTTTAACAACACAGAAAAAAAAACTTGTCTTGTCTGAAGTTGTAATTAAACATAGTAATTCCTTGACTACCTGTGGTCACCAGTTACTCTGGTTCCCAGCCTCCAGGCAGGATAAGAAATTCCACTTACAAATTTTACAGTCCTTTCCAAAGGTCTCTGTAGTTTGAACTCACTCTTTGCAGCACTGCTTCCAGTACTCCCCAGGTCTCTCTCTCTCTCTCTCTCTCTCTCTCTCTCTTTATTTATTTATTTATTTATTTATTTTAGCTTTTGTTGACCGGGTAAGTGCACTAGACAAATCCTGCCTATTTTCAGGCATGACCCGGGGGAAGGGGGATACAGATGCATGCCAACTGACCTTGAACCAGATCAAGCTGTTGGTGGTATTTTTAGTGAATGAGGGAAATTTGGCCAGGACACCGGGGAAATTCCCCTGCTCTTTTCGATAAGTGCCATGGGATCTTTAACATCCACCTGAACTACCACCAATCCAGGCAGATGGGACCTCAGTTTAACGTCTCATCCGAAAGACGTTCCCCCCCCCTTCTATGTTGCCTAGGTAGATTTTATACACTGACCCTAATTAACATTGACTTCCAGCAGTGTTTGATTAACTCTGTACCTGGATATTTCTAGAGTCTTCCCTATCTAAATGCTTCCAGAATTTTCCCAGTCTGGATGTTTCCAGAGTTTTCTATGTTTAATTAGTTCTGTATTTGATTAGTTCCCTATCTGTATGCTTCCAGAACTTTGTGCAAACCTCTTAGCATTTCTAATAAAGGAGCAATGATGTATCCATTCTTCGGCTGATATAAACTCCTTCTATCACTCTGCCACAATATTCAATGTCAAATGTGCTAAGGTGCTCTTTATTCAAGTGTGAGACTGTTATACAGTATGTATTCATCCTGTTCTTTGTCTATCTGTCCAGAGTCTACAATGTCGTCCTATTTGGTGGGGTGCACACCAAAGCTAAAGGAACCAAAATGGACATACAAATGGTCCCTTAGTACCTTACATGCCCAATGGCCACATTAGCATGCAAGGGCTGAATATGGCCCACAAAAGCCCTTGTGCTATCCCATTTGGGCAGCACTGTCTCCAGTGGACTGCCCTACATGACATACTTCAGCCACGGCTATGTCAGTGCAGCCCATAGTCACTATGCACTGTGCTGGCACAGCCCCATATTCAGCCAGTTAAGAAGCTCCTGTTGTAGCATGTTAACTGTTTGCATATTGCTCTGAGCTGGCCATGCACTAGCTGCTTCACAGTGTTCCTGTCTGCACAGCACAGTTGTCCAGTTCTGAATAATGGGGCCTTAGTTTCTTACAGTTTGGATAGTGGAACTATATAATAGACCAGAAAACAAAAAGGATACTTTATCCAAGCTTTCCAGCTTAATTCAGCTCTGTCAGATCGATAACTATCCAATTATTTTTTGCCATGATCATCTGTAATCCTCCTCCTCCTCCTCAGTAAGGCTAGATTCTTTTCACACCCCACATAAACAAAGCTACATTGTATATTTTATCCATCTGCCATAGAAGGGGGAGCTAAATCAACCCTTTTATCTTACACGGTATACTGAAGGGACTGGAAAAGTGAGATTCTTTCCTCTGCTTTTGTGCTTCTACCGCTATTTGAGCCTAGTTTTGCACCTCCACCTTCATGCTACCCACCCACCCATTAGCCAGTCAATAAAATGTCTGTATAATGGGTAACTATCACAGTAGCTTAATTTTGTGATATCCATAACTCAACTGTGAGTACTTACTTAGCATCTGGGCATCCTCCACTGCTGTCATATTGCCCTATTGCTTCAATCAGCCCAGGATGGGCCAAGCTGGTATTCATTTTATCAAGATTGAGTTATTTTATGGTGATTTTTTTTAAAGAAAGGTCACAGACCACTATTGTATATCCCTGTCTAGACTGAATCAAAATTTAAAGTAAAAAAAAAAAAGAAGAGTTCTACACTATATTCAGGTTTAAACAGAGAGATAAGTCTGGACCAAACAGTTTTAAATCTTCAAAATTTCTTTCTGCTGTACCTTCCTTCTCTCCCAAACATGCTGCTGTGTATACTTACTGATTCTGTATGTTCTTTACTTCTGAAACTCCACCAAAACGTATCACAAAGACCCCAACTCCCCAGAACACACAATCATAGACAGTAGGGTTTGTCATGGTTCCCACAATTTATGAAATGAGAGTCTGGAGGACAATAAAGATTTAAATGTTTGCTAGTCAACACAGCTGTTAATAAAGGGCTAAACCTTTATATTTATCATTTATAACTTTTTTGAGTTGATGGCAAGTGGTACACAAGTTAGCGCAGGCATGTGGAGGAGCAATCTTTTGAAATATTTAAAGGATGAACTCCACCAAATCCAAGTTTTTTTGAAAGCTGTATGATTTTGTTTTATTTAAATTACACCAATCAGACCAGCAGCAGTTTTGTAGCTTTTACACCATGCCCTCAGGCCCATAGACAGTTTCATTTTCTTGCTGTGAGCCAATTACCCCTCTTGAGATACTTTCATGTTTGGGGCATCAGATAGAGTGCTGCCATCATCAAGGCTGGCATAGAGCTCTCTGTAAGCCTGGGGGATGGCAGCACTCTACCTGTTGCACCAAACACAAAAGTATCTCAAGAGGGGCGATTAGCTCACAGCAAGAAAATGAATAAAATATGAATGATTGTAAGGAAGTAACAGGTATGGTTCAAGAATGAGCTATAAACAATTAAATAGTACTTTGGATGGATCACAGAAGAATTAGAATTTTGGAACAATAGTAGAACATTTTAATTAGATAAGACAGAGTTCAACACTGTCTGTGGGCCAGCGGAGTTAATCCTTTATAAATTTCAAGTGATTATGGAATGCCTTTTTGGATGATCCAATATATAGAATGATAAAACATTGGGCAACCTGAACCAATTTAGATAGATTTGTATGTGGTGGAGCAAGTCAAGGACCTGGCATCAGCTCTAACCAACTGAGAGCCCTGCAGTGACCACTTATATATTTAAATTGCAAACACCCTAGTAACTGGAGGCAAAATGCAGAAAGGTATTTCATTTTGGGATAGGTGAGACAAGAAGAATGACAACTGCAATAATCACTGCAATAATCATATTCCTTTATAATATGTTAAAATATAAAACTTCTTATGATCTGCAAGCATTTACAATCTTATACTTAATGGGTTCATATATAATTTCATAGTACTGGGTAGTTCAGACAGAGGAACTCATGGATTATACAGCATATGCCAAAATAGGTGCATGCCTAATGCCAGCCTCCCTGGGGAGGCCCCAGCCTGTTCCAGGGGAGGCTCAAGCAAGTCTGAGAAAGTACTGTATCTAAATTTTGAGTTTTATGTATTTTGTGTGAAGAGATGAAGCAAACTGAAAGAGGATAATAGTAGATGAATTTTATGTATTTATTTACTAATAGGTGACAAGGGAAGGTGAATGAGCCAAGGCTCATTTCAGGTGTACCTGGGGAAGGTGGGGAGTGAATACATTTCAAAAGGTAACTACAAAACAATCAAGAAATACACAATGAACAATAGTGTAAACACGTATGAACAATAAACTAATAATGATTGGTGATAACTGATCAATTTGTAGACTGATGGCAGAACAGCCCAAATACAAGGGTTGAGCATAGAAATGCAAAGAGCAATAGCAGGAAGGAGCAAAGTAACCCCAGAGAAATTGTTTAGGAGCAAGGAAGAAGGGGGAGAGGCAAAGTATGTAGGAAGGTTATTTCATATAGAGAGGAAACAAAGAAAGTAGTCTGACCCATGCAGGTATTGCAACAAGGGGGTAACAATGGTTCAAGAATGAAAATAGCAGATCAAGTAGGCAGGCTTGTTGGGGGGTTACAATAAGCTGAACAATAATATTTGTTTATTTATTTGTTATTCAGATAACACCTTTGAGCACAGGAGCTCTTTTTCAAAGGTTCCACATCAGTATTAGACAAAGAATGAAATGAAAGAACTGAACGTAAGCCAAGTACTCAAAGAGATTTAAATGTATTCATGGTGTACTGCACAAAGTACAGTATGTTATTTTTCTTTAGGGAGGCCAAAGATTATTTCAGTTTTTGGGGGAGGCTCAAAAACTTTTCCATGGATTTGGGGAGGCTCACTGTGACAAAGTCAAAGAACTACTGCACTAGCAAATGGCCAGGAAGGAGGGGTGGAAGAACATGGAGAATAATCAAAACTGCCATCACTAAGGCAACAAGCCCTTGTGTGAAGCAAATAAACAAAACAAAAATATGCAAAAAAAAACACTATGGTTCTCAAAGGAGGTGGCCGGGAAGGTTAGGGAGAAAAAGATAACTTTCAGGAAGTACAAGGAATCATAGAAGGATCAGGACAGATAACTGTATCAATTAAAGCATAAGGAAGCAGGGAAGGCAGTCAGAACAGCAAAGGCCCAAACTGAGATAAGGATAGCCAACTTAGTTAAGAAGGGGTATAAAACCTTTTATAGGTACATCAGGGAGTGAAAGAAGACCAAGTGAGGGATAGTGAGGCTTAATAAGGGGGAGTAGGCAGAGGGTGACTGTGAAACGGCAAAGATACTAAACAAATATTTTTGCTCAGTATTCACAAGTGAAGAAGGGGAGGTACCTAAACCAAGCAACAGAAACACTCTGGATAGGGAGGTTGATACCAGCCCATTCACAGAAGAAATAGTTCTAAAAGAACTCTTAAAACTGAAGGTGGACAAAGCAATAGGGCCTGATGGTATTCATCCCAGAATTCTAAATGAACTAAAGGTAGAACTAGTGACACCACTGACTACCCTCTTAAACAAATCATGGGAGGATGGAGTGGTACCTGAGGACTGGAGAAGGGCAGATGTGATTCCCCTTCACAAAAGTGGAAGCAGGGCAGAGACAGGAAACTATAGACCTGTTAGTTTGACCTCGGTGATAGGGAAAATTATGGAATCACTTCTGAAGGAGAGAATTGTTAAGTACCTAGAGGGCAGACAGGCACAGAATCCAAGGCAGCATGGATTCACAGCGGGTAGATCATGTCAGTCAAATCTAATAGATTTCTTTGACTGGGTGACCAAAGTAGTAGATCAGGGAGGGGCTGTGGACTTGGCCTACCTAGACATTAGTGAGGCATTTGACACAGTCCCACACAGAAGATGAATATACAAGTTAGCCAGCCTGGGAGTGGGCCCCAAGATGTTAGCCTGGGTAAAAAATTGGCTGCTGGAGAACAGGACACAGAGGGTAATAGTAAATAGAGTCCACTCTGAAGAAAGGGTGGTTACTAGTGGGGTACCACAGGGTTCAGTTCTAGGACCAGTCCTCTTCAATGTCATTATTAGTGTCATTGCAGAGGGACTGGAAGGAAAAGTATGTCTCTTTGCAGACGACACAAAGATCTGCAACAGGGTTGATACACAAGGTGGGGTGTAGAGGATGAGAAGGGACTTGGCAAGGTTGGAGGAATGGTGAAATGTATGTCAGCTTAGATTCAGTGCTAAGAAGTGCAAGGTAATGCACCTGGGAAACAAAGACCCAGGGGGGTGTCATACTAACAACAACAAAAATGGAAAGGGACTTGGGAGTAGTCATATCAGATAACCTATAGGTAGGCAAGCAATGTGAGAGGGCAGTAAGGAGGGCTGAGGGGATATTGGGATGCATAGGAAGAGGCATCACCAGTAGAAAACAGGAAGTTGTTATCTCTCTGTACAGACAGCTGGTGAGAACAAATCTGGAGTGCTGCATGCAGTTCTGGAGACCCAATCTCTGCAAGGATATAGGATGAAGGCAGTCCAAAGGAGGGCAACTAAAATGGTGCAGGATCTGCACCAGAAGACATTAGAAGAGAGACTTAAGGAGCTTAATATGTATACCCTTGAGAAAAGGAGGGATGGGGGGACATGATAGAAACTTTCAAGTACCTCAAGGGAATCAACAAATTCAAAGAGGGTAGCATCTTTCAGAAAAAGAGGTGTGCAAGAACAAGGGGGCACAATTTGAAGATAGAATGGGGATGGCTCAGAGGTAATGTGAGGAAGTATTTTTTCATGGAGAGGGTAGTGGATGCATGGAACAGCCTTCTTGAGGAGGTTGTGGGATCAAAAAGAGTGGGGGAATTCAAGAATGCATTGGACAGACACAATTGGGGTTAGGAGGAAGTAGGTTGTCAGTTAACTAGGATCTGCAGCTTATCCATTAGGTAGGGAAATTGGCAGACTGGGTGGGCCAAGTGGTCCTTATCTGCTGTCAAATTCTATGTTTCTATGTTTCTACATAGAATAATGGATGGGGAGTAGCACATTTACATTTTGTTTTATACACTTAAGGTGTGTGATGCTGCATTACCTAAGCTCATGTGGTTTATATAGGCACCACACATTGAGGGTGTGTAAAACAGTTAGTTATAGCAATCCCCTTATTTTATTTTGTAAAATTAGTAGTGTCTTTATCTTTTCTTTTAGTGTCACATGGCTTTTGCTTTACCTATACATTTCCCAATATTGGTGAGCTGGCTGCAAATGTTTGTGCTACATTCTCCAGTCTCTTGATTTTTTCTTACAGAAATATTACAGCATGTAATACTTTGCAGGGGACTGGACAATTTTTTACTGTCCCCTTACTAGTGTGGTGAGTGGAGTCTACAGCCCTTTTAGAATCAGATTGTAGCTCTAAAATGGCTGCTCATGGATCTCACTTTTTGGACATTTGGAAGGATTCCTCCACAGTTGCAAAACAGTGCACTCCACCTCTGATTTTTGCTATTTGCTGCTCTATGTTAAAGGCATCTGAAGGGGGGGGGTGCAACTGTATTGTACCTCCAGACTTCTCAGGATGTTAACAAAAAAAACCTATAGAACCTTATAGAACAAAAAATAAAATTAAACTTTCTATCATCTGTCCATATCAGTCTAATAGATTTATTCAGCATCCTAGGGGTTAACTCAGTATCTGTTGCACTGAAACAGAGAGACTGCAGTGTCAGATTACACACCGTGCAACTGCAGCTAGCTGTTAGCTGTCTAATTCCTATGGGCATGACAGGTTGCATGCACACACACACACACACACACACACACACACACATATACACACACACACACACACACAGAGCAGCATGTACTCTGACTAAATAAATTCAAGAGGACTGAATTAGCAGCATGCCAGTTTTTGATGGCTGTGACTGAACATCACTATACTGCACCAACAAGAAAATAACTTTGGCCGTTTGGCAGCTCTTCACAGCCCTATTGGCTCTGGCTACAGCTTGTTAGTTTTAACCAGAGCTGCCCTTCAGGAAAAGTACAAAGTTTAAGTGAGGAAAAGCTAATTGTAAATTAACTGTTTTTTCTTAGTGGGTGTTTGCTTTCATATAGCATGACATTATACAACTCATATATTATGGTTATATCCATGCATTAAGGGATTTGACAGTCACCAAAACCTAGTTAAATGCCCACTTCTAAGAATAGGGCAGTATATTCTGAATTACTGTGTCACTGCTGCCTCTAGCATTATACGTTGAGGTAAAACACAAATGAATGTAAAAGGCACCTTAATGTGTTCATGTACTGTCGGTTAGCGATTGAAAACAAATGATAAATACACCTTAAGAGTTTATACTGTAGCAGGCTATCTCTAGGTTACTTGTATGTTGACAAATATTATGCAAATACCTCATGCTTCACACTTGTGTTTTTAAATGTGACTGGAATCCCTAAATGCCATTAGAGCCTTATTATGTACACTTGGGCATAATTTATTCCTTAAACTATCCATGAGAAACAGATATTAAATAGATTTTTCATGCAAATAGGGTAGATAATCATATTTCCTGGTAGAACAGAAAAGCAACTGTCTTCCCAAGCATAGTGTTTAGGGCAGTCAGAATGCTTCCTCTTCTCTCAGAGGCCTGACTAATGGGCATCTGCCACTACCGCATGCAAAAATACAATACAGAAACATAACAAAACCAGGTTAGACATTCAGGTATTGAGAAAAGCTGAATAATCTTTTGTAACTGTATATCCAAATGCACATGTATAACATTACAGTACACAGGTATTTAATCACTGAAATGGCATAATTGGATTTGTGGTGAAAAACTACAGGTCCGAGTAAAAAGCTTTCAAACAAGATTGAAACTGATGAGCATATGGTAAGCTCAACTGATTAGTTTATTTTTTTTAAATGTTTAATTCAGCTTTAGAGTGCCATACTGAATCTGTCAGCTCTAGCTCAAGGCTATTCTAAAACAGTACCAGCAAAGTTAATTTATACAAAAAATTCATGCCTTAGAAAATTACCACTTCTGCTATGACCCTGAGGATATCAATAAGGCAAGCAGTGGTTGGCATATGTGATGTACCTATTGCCAATGAAGGAAGATAGGATATCTTCTCAAGCCTCTTCCTTTCATATTTTATGGACATATCCCTCAATAAAATGATAACTATCATATGATTTACATTACACTTTCAACCATTATTATGTCTGTCTGTCCATCTTGCAGTGTTTTGTAATTATTCCTCACTGTATCAAAGTAGAGAATGTTCTTGCAGAATGTTTGAATTAATTTATTTTAGCCTGCAGCTGTGCTGAGGGTCTCTCAGTCCAAATATCAGGCTCAGTTTGGATCCTTATTATTTTGTCATTTCTTCTGTTCAGTCTGTCAGTGATGGAGTGTCACTCCAGGATTTGCAGCTGGCTTCTTCTTCCATTAAAAATAACATAATCTGAAATCATAATGAGCTAGTCTGTTGAACTGCAGCCTCCATTCCCATAGTCAAAGACCCATAGCTGCAGGGAGCCCTCTAGAGTTATATGGCTTACAATATTTGATTGGTTTCTGGAATGCCTCCCACAGCTGTCCCTTCCTATTGGATGCAGCCCGACCATCCCTTATCTGATCTGTGGGTATCATTCTGCAAGCTAATGTCAGCATGCTATATAGGAATCAGATGAATTGCTATACAAGTATATGTGAAAAGTTGTATTCCAGCATTTATTCAGGACACAGTAAGGAAGTGGTCCTCTTGTGGTTTGCAAAGAATAAGTATAGAGGTCTGAAATGGATATGGCTGACAATAACATAGATGTCTACTGGCCAGACCGAATGACTTTCCTTAAAGAGCTAGTAGTGCAAACAAAAAGCAGACACAACATTTTAACAAATTTTAAATGTAGTCCTTGTTTAATTTTTATTTCTGAAGTGTTTTTTTCTTTTCTTTTTCTATGTGCTCATTAGATGGTTTTCTACCTACTTGTTTTAAGTGTGATATAAAAAGCAGTGCTTTACCTGGAAACAGATATACCAAGTTTTATTCCTCCCACTACATTATCAGCATGTGGCCTCACTCATTGTTACGTCACAAGCCATTTGTCACAAGTTACCAGTCAAGTAGCAGGAGATTGGCTCTTCTTGGTAACTAGCGATGTCACAGTCAGTGAGGTCACACACTGATGATGTATAGGAAGGAATAGAACTGGCTATGTCAGCCTGCAGGTACAATGTTGTTCCACACATCACACCTAGTACTGCCAGATAGAAAATCTTCTATATTAGCAGAACAGAAAAGAAAAAAGAATACTTCAGATATAAAAAGTGATATCTGACTACTTCTGAAAGTTACTATTAACTCCCGGCAGCACTCTAGCACTTTAAGCCTATCACTAGATGCAGATGTGAGATACCTGTATGTTAGCATCTTGCAGCACCCAGTGTACCCTTGCCTGGACACAACATGTGCTGATTTCTACACTTCATCATGTATCAATAATTAGTTGCAATTCAATGAAGCATGGATCCAAAGCTGGATGCATACTGACAATTTGGAACAGAATTGCTAGATCATCTAGACCACTGTCTAAGGATGCATTTAGTTGGATGGCTCTGCATCCACTGGCTAAAAATCATGCCCAATTGCATGAGGAGTACAGTGCTCCTTTTAAAAATCTGCCCAGGTGCACAGTGGAAGGGGTACATTCACAATTCTGCCCTTGGTTTTTAATGCTTTTCTGACTCGTAACTAGTGCTGCACGGAATTTTCAAATTCTGTCTGAATTAAATTCTGCCAAAATTCTACTGAATTTCAACCTCAAATGGAATGGCAAAATTTTGTGGTAGAAAATAGTTGCAGGATTATTTCCCATGGAAAAATGATCTTCCACGGATCTCAATATTTTCCATAGAAAAATTTATTTTCTGTGTAATATTGACTTTATTTTCAAGTGATAAACGACCAGCATCCTTCAACAAATTACAATGATGGATCCCAATTGGCAAATTAGTCATAAATCTTAGAGCACTGCAATATGTAACTTTAAATATGGAATGGAATTATTAAAAATTGGCAAAGTTAGGAGCGTGTGTAGAAATGGTGCAATGCATGCTCATAATGCAGTCTTTTTTTGGAATTTTTTCACCAAATTTGCAACATGGGCTTTTTGGGATCCCACTTTATGAACAGTGGCACTGTCATTTCATGAATCAGTCCCAGAAGGTGATTCAGCACAGCAATTGTGAAATCACCTTTTGGGACTGAGTAACAAAATGACAGTGACAGTTTTCATGAGCTGGGGTCCCAAGAACCCCATGTTGGAAATTTGGGGAAAAGATTCTAAAAAATGACCGAGATATCAGCATAAGTTGAAAACCCCATTGAATGGCATTACAGCAGGCTTACCTTTGATTCTTCAGTTCATGGTTCAGCTTTGAAGACTGCAAATGTGTTCTGGTCCAGAGAAGATGACAGCACTGACTTCTGGAGGCAAGTGGAGAGTAAGGAGGCTGTGGGGAGGTGGGTGTTCAGTGGAAGGGTGGGATGGGAGAGGAGAACTGCAGTGATGATGAGGGACTGTTTTCTCATCTACAGGGAGAAAAAAACCAAGAGCAATGACAAGGGACTGTTTCTGTTTTACAGAAAAATAAACATTGGGGACACTGGAGCGGGTTCCCAGTGTATCACACATTAGGGGGTGTACATGGGGTTTGACATCCCATGTTGGCGGCAGTGGGTGGGGGAGAAAAATAGGCACACTGGGTGGGATCCCAGTGTGCAACATGAGTTTGGGGGGCACAGAATGCAGCAGAGCTGGTGGCAGCTGACAAGGGGGATTGGGACCCCAATGTCAGTGGGCAGAACAAAAAACTTGGGATCACGTGATGCTGTGAGCCTGAAGAGACGCCTCTTGTCACCTCTCCCACCTACCACTGCATTAATCCAAATTTAAATCAAATAATTTAACTTGCTGAACACAGAAAAGGCAACTAAAAGGTGTATGAAAGTCTGGAGTATCAAGGCAGAGTGTTTTTTAGGAGATGGAAGTGGACATGAAGAAAATACAGCTGAAACATACTCTGCCAGCCACGCCTGAAAAGGCACCTAAAAAACAAAAGGCCAACACTTTGCCTGGGCAATCCACACCACAACAGAGCTCCGAACAAGAGTCGTTAACTCTCTCAGGCTTCCTGGCTGAATTTAGACCTTTTAAGGAGGATTTAAGGAGTCTTACCTCAGAAATTAAATCGATTACACAAGCTATAGAAGACATCGTATTGAGGATGTCTGACAGTGAGGCACGGATCACTTCTTTAGAGAAAAGAGCAGACAAATCTGAATCTGAGATGGTGACCATTAAACAAAAGTTGGCAAAAATGGAGCAGAAATTGGAGGATTTAGAGGGCCGTAGCCACAGAAATAACGCGGTAATTATCGGCCTCCCTGAAGCTGAAGAAGGGCATGATTCAATCTTATTTGTACAAAAGTTTCTGGAGAAAATAGTGGGTCCTTCTTCTTATGGGACCCAGTACATTATAGAATGGGATCATAGGGCACTTCGCCCAACTCCACCTTCCGGGGCTCCCCCCAAACCCTTGATCTTTAGCTTTCTAAACTATTTGGAGAAGAAGCATTTTTTTATCAAAATATGAGAGATCCAAGACCTTCAGTGGGAGGGGGTAAAAATACGTGTTGCCGAGGATTTGCCACTATCAGTACGCCAACACAGGTCCTCTTTTCACCCTCTTGTCACCAAAATAATTGCGGCTGGAATTAAGTACAAAATGATATACCCAGCCAAACTGCAGGTATTAATTTCCGGAACCTGGCACTCGTATGAGGACTTGGAGAAGGCAACCAAAGGTCTGAAGTCGGCTATGCCCAAATTATTCAAGGACACTTCATGGAGGACTGGTGTTCTCTTAGGAAAATTATCGGAATAGAAGATCAGAAAAAAAAGAGAAATGAGACTTTGACTTGTTGTTTTTGCTTGAGAACAGTCGGCTTCTCAGTATCGGATTAGCCCTGTGGACTTGGGCACTGGTTATATTATTTTAACTCTCTCTCTCTCTCTCAGTTAGGAGGGAATGTAATAAAGGGAGAGGCGTACATTTTTTTAAATCGTAAGGAAGTAACAGGAATAAATGTATAATATAGCCAGGATAGTTGCTTTTCTACCTCCAAGGTAAATGATAAGTTTGAGTTGCTCATGCGGTTGTGTTTGTAGGTATGGGGCTAATACCAGTACCGTGGAGAGAAGTAACAATTTTTTACCATGTAGATAGTATTCAGGAATGTAGTCATGTGGTTTCTGGTATGCAGTCAGTAAGCAGGCATAGTTGCGCATTTCCACTAACTTTAAAGAGGAAAAGAGTTACACGATGGGTGTTGTAGATCTGCTTTAAAGGTCTACACCACATTACAGTGAATTTAGGGGTTTAAATTAAGAGATAGAAATGATCAGAGTCTAATTTCCTTCTCTTTCTTTTGCTGTTTTTTTTTTCCCATATTCTCAGAAAGCGCAGTAAAGCTCTTAGAGATCTAAGGCAGGGATGTAGCTATGCGGAGTCGCCACAGGAGAGGGATGTTGCCTTGGTTTCCCACTAGATTAGTAATGAGCTGAGCTGTGCGAGAAGGCTACTGTAGCAATGTGATTGAACATAATAGCAACAACAGGATACATGTTGCTTTCGAGGATGCAGGATAACTGATTTGGTTGCATTCCAAGTTTAGAGTTAGTGCTTGGAAATCATTAGGCAGTGAAGCCTTAGTAATAGCCAGGGAGGACCTGGTATGGGAGCTTTCTCTTGCTTTATTTTGGTTTGGGGTTTTATCTATGGTGTAGTGAAAGCTTTCATGCTTCATAGTGAAGATTTGGGTTGCTTGCCCTTTTCCTTTTGCTTTTTCCTTTTTCCGGATTTAGTGTTAGCTTACATCTAGATGAAACTTTATATTTTATAGATACTTTTTGTACTTAGGATTTATTATACAGTTTACATGGTTCAAATGTCTAGATACATACCTGGCTAAGGTGATGGTTCTATATTACATTACTTAGAGTTTTAAGGGGATAGAACAGGGCAGGTGGGTGGGAGGGGAAAGGCGATGTGATGGTGTGCTGCAAAATGTTTTGCAGGATAGTAAGGAGGTAGGGAGGGCTGGGAGGGATGGGGTTATTCAAGGGGTTTTTAGTTTTGTTTTTTTTCTGTTTGGGTTTTTTTCTTTTTTCTTGTGGGTAGGTTTAACAGTCCAGTATAACAAATTATTACAATGGTTCAAAAATAATAGGTTTCAAGCTCGAAATTGGCCTGGTGGGTGATTAGACATGATGGCTAATGATGTGAGTATTTCCACTTGGAATGTTAAAGGTGTCCGTCAGAAATTAAAACAATACAAAATTCTGAAACATTTGAATATTTTGTATTCTCATATCTCTTTTATTCAATAATCTCACTTGTTAGACTCCGAGGCCATTCAGATGAGAAGACTGCAAATAGGGCAGTTTTTTTCTGCTCAAGGTACCTCTAACAGTTGAGGAGTTTTAATTCTTATTAATAGGAATATTCCATTTACTGCCACACAAGTGATTAAAGATCCACAGGGGAGATTTGTATTGGTGAAGGGTACTCTTTACTCCAAGGAACTTTTATTGGGGAGTATTTATGGTCCAAATAAGGAGGACCCTCTTTTTTATATGCAGTTACTAAATTCTATACTCCCATTATTACCTGCGTCAATAATTCTGGGGGGGGGGACCTTAACTTGGTGTTGGATCCAGAAACAGATAGTACTGGTATCACTTCAGGAAGACCTTCTCCTGCTCGGTGAGCCATACATGATTTAATGGACTGCCTGGGCCTTTACGATGTATGGAGAGTGCTACACTCAGATGCTAGGGAGTATACCTTTATTTCCCCTGTCCATAGATCCTCATCTCGTATTGATTATTTATTGGTATCACAAAAAATTTTGCCTGGGGTAATAGCCTCTTCTGTTCAACTGGGTCCCCCTTCAGATCATTCAGTGGTGCAATCTAGGTTGTCTCTTCCATCCCTGTCTAAACGTCATACCCGATGGAAGTTGAATGATCAATTACTCAAGGACTCTAAAACTGTTGACTGCATTAAAGATCATATTAAACAATTTTTTGAAATAAATTCTACCTGGGACATTAAACCTGACATTATGTGGTGTGCCTTTAAAGCGTATCTTAGGGGTATCTTAATTGGTTTGGCGTCTAGTAGGGAAAAAAAAACCAAGAGTCAAAGCAGAAAGCTGTGTAATCCCAGATTAGATCAATGGAGGCTAATTTACATCCACAATCAACTGATGAGGTCAAACAAAAATTAGCAAAATTGAAAGACTCATATATTAGCCCTCTTAATGAGAAGGCAGAATTTGCAATATTATGTGCAAGGGCCTTATACGTAGATCATGGAGAAAAAGCAGGGAAATTATTAGCTCAGCGAATTAAACAACAGGAATCAGCATGCTTTATTCCTCCAATTCATTCTAAATCGGATGGATCTCTAAAATCTTCCCCACAGGAAATAATATTGGAATTTACCAGTTATTACAAACAACTGTACGGTGCTATGCCTAACCCTCCTTCTAACTCAGCTATTTCCCTTTACTTAAAAGAGGCTCAACTACCCGTTCTTTCAGAATCCCAGCAGAGGAGGTTAGTGGCCCCAATTTCATCATTAGAGGTAGAGGAGGTAATACAGGGATTACCTTCAGACAAAGCTCTGGGACCTGATGGGTTTTCATCCAATTTTTATAAATGTTTAAGGAACAGATTATCCCTCATCTTCTTTCTTTATATAATTTTATATTATCTGGTATGCGAGTAGATCCCACATTATTTGAGGCTCTCATTGTACTTCTACCAAAGCCTGGCAAGAATTTAGAATTTGTGGAAAGCTACAGACCCATCTCCTTATTAAACCAGGACATTAAGATATTGACCAAGATCTTAACAGATAGACTCAGTCTAACCCTTCCAGATCTAATAGGCTCACAACAGGTAGGCTTTATGAAGCGAAGATCTTCTGTAGATCACCTACGTACTCTTTCCCATGTACTTTCGGTATCTAGGGATGCCTCCATTCCAGCAGCTTTAGTGTCCTTGGATGCAGAAAAGGCTTTTGATAGAGTTAATTGGAACTTCCTCTTGCAAACTTTGAATGCCTTTGGCTTCCCACAACAATTCCTGGATTGGGTTAAGGCACTCTATCAAAATCCTTCAGCCAAAATATCAGGTAATGGTGTAATTTCAGATTCTTTTTCCTTACATTCTGGTACCAAACAGGGCTGTTCCCTTCCCCCCTTCTTTTCAATCTATACCTAGAACAGTTAATCCGCAAATTGTCTTTATGTCCACAGGTACAGGGTATTACAATTTTAGATACAGAAATTGAAGTGTCCGCCTATGCCGATGACTTACTTTTACAGCTTTCATATCCAGAGGCCTCCATTCCTGTCATGTTAGACCTAATAGAGGAATATAGTAAGTTCTCTAACTATAAGTTAAATATTGGTAAGTCCACTGTTTTCCCTTTAAATCACAGAGTTCTTAAGCATAGTATTACTGCCTTAGGCTTGGCGTGGTCAAAGGAATCTTTACGCTATCTCGGTATTGAACTAACTAGAACCACACCGCTTTCCATCAAGGAAAACCTGGATTCATTACTAACAACAGTGATGCAGGATTTAGAACGCTGGGCAATTCTTCCCATCTCTTTATGGGGAAGACTAAATTTAGTTAAAATGAATGTACTGCCAAGGTTGCTTTATCCTCTTCACTTATTGAATATTTATTTACCAGGAACCTGGTTTAAAAAGGTGCAAAGCCTAATAATGAAATTTATTTGGCTCAAGAAACAACCAAGATTAGCATACCACAAATTAGCGGCTTCTAAACTCAAAGGGGGCCTATGATTACCTCATTTTAGCTTGTACTATTGGGCTAGTCAGGCTTCCAAATATCTTCAGTGGTTAGTCCAAAACTCATTGCTCGTTCTTTCTCCATGGTTGAAAATTGAATTGGAAATGATTTGTTCATGTAATATGGATCCTTCCACATTGTTATTTTTAAAAACATCAGTCCTGCCAAAAAAGCTAAAAGGCACCACTATAGAAACGTCTATTAGAATTCACGCACAGTTATGTGGGTTTCTAAAATATAAACAATATGCAGATCCTTCTCAATCAATTTGGAATTCTCCTGCTTTCAGAATAGATAATAAACCTCTATCACTCACATGGTTGCCTCAATTAGGAGAAGGGAAATTGTCTTTGTTTCTAAAGGAAGATGGAACATGGTTATCTGCAGAAGAGTTTGTACGGAGACTTAGTTTACCACTAAAGGATCATTTTAGAGTTCTTCAATTAAGGCACTTTTTGGTTAAAAAATTTGAAAGGATATATCCCACATTACCAACGTACTTTTTCCAAAATGATCTATGTCCCCTAATTACCACTACAAAAGTAATCTCCAAAGTGTATAATTTTTTTATATCACTGGCACTTCCCTGAGGCCTTTGGACCTTCAAGTTATTGGTCTGATCTTTTTCCACATCGGAACATAGATTGGCCAGCACTATGGATTAATTGTCACCATTTTGTAGCTCAAGACAGGCTACGGCTGATGCAGTTCAATATTTTGCACAATCTCTATTATTCACCGCAAAAGTTGTTTACTTGAGGAGTAAAAACATCTGATTTATGCACCAGGTGCTCACAGAGTGAAGGTACTTTGTTATATATTTTCTGGGACTGTCCAAAGATAGCTCCACTTTGGAGGATGACACAGGACACAGCAGATCCATTATTGGGGTTATCTGATTTATTCTCACCTGTGATATGTCTTCTCGGGGATTATTCTCAGATAACAGTGAATCTTCATAAATATCATATAGCCTTGATTTCCATGTCTGTTAAAAAGCTGGTCCTTAAATATTGGAAAAATACACAGTCGGTCCTCTACTCTGAATGGCTTAACGAGTTTTTAGCTAACCTTAGGACAGAAAAGATTATTTCTAGTCTTAATAACAATAATGTTAAATATAAAAAGATATGGGCTCCTTTACATACGTTATATACCACCTAACCTGTAAGTTGTGGTCTAAATATGTTACTTTGAAATGCCTGTATATCGGGACTGTGGGGGGAGGATTGGGGTGGGTGGGTGTGAGGAGGGGATGGGATCATGTATGTTGGATTTCCTGCTTTGATACATATTGTCTTCGAACAATCATGATCCTGTCCATTGTAAAATTTAAAAATGTTAATAAACTTTAAATGAAAAAAAAGAACAAAAAACTTTGTGCCATGGAGCTGGAGGTGGCGACGTCACTGTGCATGTGTGACACTCGTGCATGCTCAGTTGTGATGAATGACCTCTTGCCATACATGACGCTGCCAGCAGAACTGCATATGCATGTGAGTCATGCATGCACAGTTCATGCCATGGAATGTGGAAGCAACAGCTGAACTAGTGTGACTGTTATTTCATAGTGGCCCATCATGGCGGAGAGTTTCAAGCTCCATTGGACATTCAGAAGGATACTTCCAAATGTCCAATACAAGGTTCCATGATCAGACATTTTCAGAGATATGATCCAAGTAGGGCTGTAAGTTCTGACAACAGGCCTAGAAAGGCATATTCCATTCCCCAGTGCGTTACAATGGGACAGCTGCAAAACACTTCCTGACTGTTTATTTATTTATTTATTGAATGTTTCACCAGGAGGGCACACTGAACAACAAGTTGCTCATCTCACGGTGCAACCTGGGGGGTGGGTTACAAAGGGTTGTGATGGATGATCAGTTACAATAGTATGTGGGTAGTACAAACAATACAACATTGTAAAATTGTGCAACAGTTGGAACACAAGGTATTGTACAATAAACAGTACTGGAACATTGGGTAAATTACAAAACATGTCCAACATCATACAAAAGAACATATAAACATACAAAACAGTAATAATGTAATATAACCATTTATAGTGCATGAATGTACCAGGGGCAGACTCGAGGCAGTATGCAAGTGCTGTTGGAGTAAAAAGGATGGGGTTAGGTTGTGCACACTGGTGACCCAGAAGGGCAGGTGGAGAACAGCAGGGGAGAGGCAAGAACTGAATATGAGGAGAAAGGGTAGCCATTTTCTGATTTCCCCCTTCAGGATGTAGAGAACCCTGCCAGAGGGGGTCTTGGTAGGAAGGTAGAAACTGGGATAGGTATTAGGGTGGGTTAAAGCAGGAACAGCTGAGGGAAAGGTAATTATGTAGGACAGAGGTAAGGGAGAAGTTGGAGGAGGAGTGTCGTATTTCAGGGGGGAGGGAATTCCAGATTTTAGGGAACTGATTAGTGAAACCAGTCAGACCAGTGAGGGAGGAGCAGAGAGGGACTGTCAAGGTGCGGGCATCATTTGACCTGAGAGAGTGCGTGGGGGGAGGTGGAGTGGAGAGAGGATGAGAGATAGAAAAGGAGCCCCCCAAACCAGAATTTGGAGGTTAGTTTGGCACACTGAGAAATTAGGGATGTGCAAAAATTAATTTCTTCCCGTGGAATTTTGGTGTAAGTGCAAATTTCACTTCCATGAAAGTTCGGAAATCATTTTCAGAACTTTTGTGGAAATTCCACCTTAAAACTGCAGAAAAAATATAAAAAACTGGGATAATTTATTAAACTGCTGGAAAAAGCATCACCGGAATGTATCACTGCTAGCGGTAATTTCTGAGGCTTTTTTTTAACTGCAGTTTAACTCATTAATCCACCCCCACTGATCGGGGTCCCAGTAAATACCTTCAATCCCTTCCTTGGACCCTCATGGTTTTTAGTGGCCCCCACCTACTGATCATGGCTCCCAAAACATTTTGTTGCCCTGATGTCTAGCAGACCTCCTCCCTATCCTGGATTCCTTAGTCCACAAATAAACAGCTGGTAGTCCACCAACTCATCCCCTTCTATTCCATGTATTCCCTGGTGTCTAGTGGAACTCCCCATCCTAGATCCCTTGTAAAAAAATAATCTCAAATCCTTGGTGTCTATTAGACCCCCACAAGCACCACCCTGACAGTTCATCTACCACTACCCAATTTCCCTTCCCATCCTGCCCCTGAGCAGGCCTCCAGCGTAGCACTCCTCTATCCTCCACTACCAGTGGCACACTGAATTTTCAGTGAATAACTGCATGGTTGTACAAGCAGGTGCTCATTCACTGAATGTTCATTAAATTGTGGAAAGAATAAATTCCACAGTTTTAATGCATTTTTCCACAGTTCACAAAAAAAGTCCACTGAACTCGGTGAAAATCCGTGGAAAAGCCTACTTTCACCAATTACAAAAGTTCTACAATTTCCACGAAATTTCTGCAATTTTGCAGAAGTTCCGCAATAGCAGAATTCACAACTTTCATCCACCTCTATGTGAGATGCATCTGTGAGATAGTGAAAGGAAGGTTAAAGAGTGATAGAGTTCACAGTGGTGGAAGCAGGAAGGGGAGTCAATTGCAAAGGACCAGAAGGAGTTAAAAAGAGTATCCAACTTGGTCAGGGAAGATTTGGGAGCAGCACCATAGACTACATCAAGTAGTCAAAGATGGGGAGCATCATCTTCTGGACAATTTCGTGCCTCTCAGTCAGTGGGATGCAACTACGATTCCTATTTCTTCAGGATAGCATTGATATACACAGAGAAGTAGAGGTGCTGGTCCAGCCAAACCCCTAGATATCTAAATGAGGAGGTGTCCTTCATGATGGTCCCATCAAGGGTGTGGAAGGTGGGTATGGCTGGGAGCCTAGAGAGTCTCTGCCTGGTGCCAAGGATCACTGAGACTGTCTTCTTGACATTTAGAGAAAGCTGGTGAGAAGCAAACCAGAGCTGAACTTGGCTGAAGTCATGCTGTAAGTTGGTTTGCACAGCAGCAGGGGTTTTGCCGGAACTGTACAAAATGGTATTGTCAGCGTAGATGTGGATAGAAGAGGATGAGCAGGCTGTGGGAAGATCATTAAGGAAAATGAAGACAAGTAGTGGACCAAGCACTGAGCCGTCAGGGACACCAGTGTTGATAGGGAGTGGAGGGGAGAAGGAACCAAGGATTCTCACCAATTGGGTCCTGCCAATGAGGTAGGATTTAAACCAGTTGGTGACTGACAGAGCAAGGCCAGCTGAGGAGAGTGAATCAAGAAGCAGGGGATGGGAAACAGTGTTGAAAGCTTTGGCTAAGTCAACAAAAATGGCAGAGGTGATCAGGCCATCATCCATCCCTGAAAGGATGCCATCAGTAAGCCTGAGGAGGAAGGGGGCTGTTGAGTGGTTCTTCCAAAAAACAGATTGGAAGGGGTGAAGTAGGAGGGATCAGAGAGGAAGGGTAATAGTTGAGAGAGAACTAAATGTTCTTGAAGTTTGGCAAGGGTAGGAAGGAGGGAAATGGGATGATAGTTGCCAGGAGTGGATGTGTCATCACCCTTGGAGAGAGGAAGGACTACAGTGTGTTTCCAGGATGAGGGTACTTGGGCAGAAATAAAGGACAGATTAAGGATTGGAGGATAGGATAAGCAATTGCAGGAGCAGAAAAGTAGAGAAGTTTATGATCAAGCTTATCTGGTGAGGAGCCTTTAGAGGGATTGAGGGATAGGAAAGCATGAAGATCTTTGTCAGAGGAGATAGTAGAAAAGGAAAATGGGAAAGGGGTAGGCACTGGCTGAGGTGAAGGGCTGAGGTTAGTAGGTGGCAATCGGGAGAGAGAATTTAGAAAAGACGTGTGTATGAGGTGTACTAGGTATTAAATTCATTGGCCACAGAGCCAAGGTCAGAAACTAGGGAGTTAGTTATTTTGAGAACTGGAGGGGGTCTGAGAGGGGGGAGACAATAAGGCATGAACTACCCTCCAGAATTTAGATGGAGAGTTAATGGTAGTCAGGCATGAGGATTTGAAATAATCAGACTTAACCAGTCTAGTAGCTTTAGTACATGAATTGCATAGCATTCTGTACTTGGCAATGTTGTATGGATGTTTAGGAGATTTGTGTTTTCTCCAGGCCTGGTCACACACCCTGAAGTAGGCCAATAGTTTGGGGGTGATCCTGAGGAGGTGAAGCCCACAGAGTCTGGTCCTTCTGAAAGGAGCAAAGGCATTACAGGTGGCAATGAATTTATCCTTAAAATAGTCAAATGTTTGGTCGACAGCAGTGGAGAGGGGGCCCCAGTTGGTGGAAGTGAGTGCAGAGCTGAATGAGGTAAGGTCTAAGGATTTAAAGGACCAGAGCTGTATGATTTTAGGGGGAGGTTTGGGGTGATGAACTTTCCGTACAATTAAAATGAAGTTGTGGTTACTAAGGGCATCAGGAAGGAGACCAGATTTAATGACGTGGTGTGAGTGGGTTGTGAGTGCCCAGTCAAGCAAGGTGTGGTTTTGTGTCTTGGGATTAGGGTGTGTGGGCTCAGGTATAAGTTGAGTGAGGTTTAGAACAGTGACTTCATTGGGTAGCTTGTTTAACTTGGGAGACAACCGATTTAGAGTAATATCACCCATTATGAAAAGTTCACCAGACCACTAGAGGGAGGTGATATTGGCTAAGAGTTCAGTCATGACTGAGGGTTGAATGCTTGGGTGGCAATAGGTGCCAGTCACAAAGATTGGAACTGAGAAGGGAAAGGTAATGTGGGTGACAAGGGCTTCATAGGTAGCTGGGATGGAGGTGTATAGGGTGGTAGTAAACTGCGCTGAGGACAGGATATACATGGCCACTCCCCCTCTGTGACCCGATCGATCTTGTCTGGAGATGGAATACCCAGAGATAGCAATGGCACTGTCAGGGGTGCTTTATTTGACCCATGTCTCGGTAATAATTAGTATGTCAGGGGTGTGTGCAATCATGAGTTTGTTGGAGGTTGATTTTAGGTAGCAGGCTGCAGATGTTCAGGTGGAGGAGCTTCAACCTGTTAGGGAGGATTGTAGTGGAAGTGGGATTTGGAGACATGTTATTTGGGTAAGGAACCAGGGTAGGAGAAGAAATAGGCCCAGGGTATGGGTGGATGTTGCCTGATGAAAGAAGGAGGAGGGCAAGGATGAAATACTGAAGTTTAGGACTTTTGTAATTGGAGTAGGAAATATGTGAGGGAGCGGAAGAGGGACGGAGGGGTAGAGAGAAGGAGATAAGGAAACAAAGAAAGGCAAAGTGGATAGGAAGGGAAAACAGAAAGGCTGGAGTGTAGTAGAGAAAGTGGAGTATGTTTTCAAGGGGAGCTGTGGGGGTGACTGACAGAATGAAGGAGGTATCTGGAAGGGAAGGGAAGAGAGAAGTGACAATAGGTGTAGAGGGGGAGACTGGGATAAGGGTAACAACCAGGAAGAGTGTGAGTAGGAGGGAGATGGAAACCATTCTCTGTAGGGTAGTAGAGTCTTTTTACAGGCTTATAGATTCAGATCACACCACTGAATGTTAGGACATTAATAATTTGTTCTAGGTATGAATGACCCAGGACTAGAAGTGTTAGGGGATAGTAGTGGAACGATGATTGCAACCTACACATGTTGTTGCCCTCTAATGGCTTTATAGTATAATTTGCAAATGGAAAAGGTAAAAATAATTGACAGGCCAGTGCAGGTTATGCAAATGCTGCTCTGCACTGAACTGCTCACAGAAGTGTGCAACTGAGTGAATTTCAAGCAAAATGATCAGGACTTCACTACACAGATGCTAAATGTAGAAATGTCAAAAGTCAGTATTTCTCTGCAGTCTTATGCCCCAGTCCAAAGATTTCAGCACTGGCTGCAGTGTTGGGCAGGAAACCAATGCCAGCACTCCAGGCCATCTGGAACCTGTCAGTTCTCACTGCAAGGAATTCTCAAAAATCCTCTTTCCCTTGTTCTGAGTCCAGGATCAGATGTTACCTTATGGGCCAAGGAGGAGTGTGGGCAACAGGCACCTTCTTGGCCTGTCCTAGGCAGGCAGGTTGGTTGTGGAGGAGACTGTATCAGCCTGAGAGAGAGAGAAACATAAGAGATGGCAGTTATATGCCTTGGTGGAGGTCAGGGGGAAGTGTCAGAGCAAGGAGGGGTCAGAGAAAAAAAAATTAACAGTTGAAAGGACTTGGGATGATGGGGGGAGTGCTCTGTTACAGACTCTGGCTAGGTGCTAGCAACACATTGCAGCTCAAAGTTAAAACAAAGGGTGTTTGATTCTAAAAGGAACTGATCCGCTATGCAGGCCAGCTCTAACAATGGCTGATTGCTGTAATCTGATTGGCCTATTAGGATAACAGCAAATGTTGTATGAATAATATATGAAAAATTATATACCTTTTGGGTACCTGGGTAAATGTGGATAATGGGTCATATACTGTAGCTCTATCTGTGTCTTCTAAATTGGAGCAATAATGATTAATTATTTTTGGGAAATTTACTTACACACACTAGGCCCAATCTTCAAAGGGTGGCGCTGTGCTTGCATCAAGCCCTGTGCCACTGCACTTAGAAATCAGCAGTGCACTGACTGGGTTTGCTGCAACTGCATCTGATTGCTGTATGTCAGATCTAGATGCGACAGTTTACCCGAGTTATGGCAGCTTGCTTCAAATATCTGGTGCAAGCTCTGTAAAAACAGTCCCCATGGTTGCTGTATGTTAGACCAGAAAAAGTTGGTCTAACTTGTGGCAGTCAGCACATGGGATAGAAAATCCTGATCCCCAGTCTGGTGAATGCCGTTAGCCTGGTGCACCATATGTTCAACACACCAGGGCTTGCTGCATTCTTGTCCCATTGAAAATTGGGCCCACTGTCTTCATTCAGTGCTTGGCATAATAACATGGCTCAGTTGTTCATTGCATAATAGTCAGTGTAGGGAAGGGGATAGTTAGGAAGTGCTGTGAAGAAAACACTAATAGTAAAAAGTAGGCTTCGGCTGTTGTGGTCCACAAACTTTCAAACAATTCCCATTGACCCAGCATGCAGTCATAAGGATATTGACTTGTATCTTTCTGTATCTATTTTGAGGCTAATTTATGGAGTAGATTTGGTCACATAGCATGTACAATGGAGCCAGCCATGATGCAATGCAGTAACTTGCAGTAAATGACATGTCACAAAAATATTGCAGTAAAAAAGGGACTTAATTGCCATTGAACTACATTGTTTCCTTTAGCATACTGCAGCATTTTGTTATATGCTGCAGCCTTACTGTATTGCCTTCTGGCTGATCCTTTCAGAACTATGATTAAAGTAAAGAAAATAAAAAAGTAGAACACCCCAAACCATTAGAAAAATATTCACTAATCTATTCCCTCATGGTCTAACCAGTAGAGAACTGAGAGAAACTAATGGCCCCAGAGTTGTTCCATAAAGGTACCTAATACCAGCCCCAGTGGCCAGCAAATTGTAAATGTCTATGTCCTACAGGACACTGACACATTTCTGTAAAAGACTTCCTTCCCTGCCCCCAAAACAATATATATATAATAGCACCATCATTGAGTCAACAGTAGGGCTAGTCCAAATTCCACAGCCTACAATTTTGTAAGAGGTAGTGGAAAAGAGTTCCTGCTGGTGCCTTCCTAATTTAACCCTTGATGTTTTCCTTCTTTCAGCATAGTGATTTTATTAGTCAAAAAAAGCAAGGGTCCAGCCTTGGAGCTGATGTCATTTCTTTTCAATAATCTCCTTCATTAGCCCAGTACTCCCTGTGAACAAGCCACTTTTGAAACCTAAGCCCCACTCCCATCACTGATGCATGATTGGGGAAAGAGCTTTTTTTATATTATGTTGGGTGCTTGGCACTAGGGCTGAGTGAATTTTGTTTTTCTGCCAGAAAAAGTTTGGTGAAATACCAATTTGGCTTCCACATTTCGTGACATTTCTGTGAAAGTTTCACAATGTTCTCAAAATCATTATTTCTGTTATTTCCATCTAATTTCAAATGTATTTGTCCAAATTGTACCAAACATGGTATGAAGACTTCACCTGAGTCCATACAAAAGTGAACCAAATTTCTGTCTTTAAAGGAGACTGACTTATTAGTCTCCAAACTTTTAGAAATTTTATAAATTTCATTTCAGAATTATGTAAACTGCAACATTTTAAACCCATATAATTTTAAAGCTAGAGAATTGAATATCACTAATTTTGTTAGGTTTAGTCACCCTAAATATTAGGGTTTGATGCCAGTCCCATGACCCAGCAGCAGTGCGTCACACTGCCATGCAGAGGACCCGGGATTGGAGACGAGCCTGAAAAGTCATATTGGGAAGCAAGCCATGGCCGATACACCTGCTGCTTAGCAGTGCATATATGTCAGGAAAAGCTGGCATTAGGTTCCACCGATGCAGCAGTCCCTCCAGCCAGGCTATGGAACTTGTCTTAGCACAGGGGAAGTTGTGGCTGTGCAAGGCAGACAGAGGCACCACCCACACCAGTGGATTTGGAGGGAAAAAATGTGGGAAGAAAACTCAGTGACAACCAACATGATAGCTGGGTTCAGCCTTGGTATATCCCTGTGAACAGGGGATATCTCTGAGAGACAAGCAGCTAGGCAGGAGAAAAGCCAATATGGAAAAAAGAGGCCATATGTGTCAACTCTGTAGTCTCTTGCTCAAAGTCTAGCCAAGTTACAAGCAGCCAAAGATTCCAAAATAGCAGCAATAATTAAAGTTGAATTTCATGAACTTTTGTGAAATTGTGCAATACTGTGATGCTTTTGTCAAAGCCATGTCCAAACATTTTGCCCAGTCATACACTTGAGTTTCCATTGTAGAGGAATGTAAAGACAGCATAAAGAGACAATAAGATAGTATTCATAGGAGACTCCACAGTAAAAGTAGAGTGGTGCCAAGTGTCAGATCACTGTCTTGAGTGACAAACCATGAAGAATAGTAATGTACATCAATGTACACTAGCCTATCTTCTTGCAATATACCAGCCAACCACTGGAGCCCATTGGCTTTGATGAATTGTGGTAGTACCTGCATGTTAAGCATCTTTTCTGTACAATGCCATCAGCTGACTCCTTAACAACCTTTCGTGACAGAAATATCTGAATATCTTTAGTCATGATGTAACATGATGCTGGACATCACTGTCAAAGGAATGTTGGAGGTGCATTGCAGGTCCATGATGTTAGTGCAGGTAAGGTGATTCAGTGGTGATAAGTGCTTTGGGAAAGTTAAATTCCACATGTGGAAGTCTACTGGCATTACCTATTATGGGTGGGATATTCAGAAAGGACGCACATGGTGCAACATAGTTGCACCATGTGCAACCCACTGATTCACCCCGGCGCAATATTCAAAAGGGGAAAGTGCCTGGCACAAACCCCGATGCACCAGAGAGCATCAGTAATGTATGCAGCACAAGTAGTGGGGGCATGCCCATGCTTGCTCCGCACATCCCGATATTCAGCCTGGGATGTGCTGAGCCCATGCAGGCACAACCTCTACTTGTACTGCACACAGTTGAGCCAAAAAAGAAAGGAGCAACAGTTGGCCACCCACAGGTGAGCTGCCATATTGCAGGGCACAACACAGCAGCTGCCAGCTGTGGGTTGCCACCCAAGCTCCGGCAGCACCTTTGTGGTAGCACCCCCCTATGCCCGATCACGGGCATATGTATTAGATGATAGAGTCCAATATCCCCGGTGGTCCAGTGGACCACTCCCAGGTCAATCGCGGGCATATGTAATAAAATAAAATGTCTAATATCCCTGGTGATCCAGTGGACCACGTCCAGCCCTATCGCAGGCATACGTTTTAAAATAAAACACACCAATCCATCCCTGGTGGTCCAGTGGTACTCCCCTCCCCACCAGCCCACTGCGCCCCAGCACCCCACTCCCCCCCTGGTCAGCAGCGGGTAGCAGCTCCCCACCTGCCAGCCACCCCACCACCCACCGACTGACTGCGTAAGGTAGGGCTGTACACCCATTGGTCCACAGCATGGGCCAAGGGATGTACAGACTGTACCGTACTACACGTCCAGATATGTGAATGGATCATTCACATATCTGGACTGTGTAGTATGGTATGGTCTGTACGCAGTCAGTCGGCAGGGTAGCTGGCAGGTGTGGAACTGCGACCTGCCACTGACTGGGGTAGCGGGTGTTGGGGCTCAGTGGGCGGGTGGGGAGGGGTTACTACTGGACCACCAGTGATAGATTGGTATGCTCTATTATAAAACTTACACCCTGTGATAGGGCTGGACACGGTCCACTGAACCACCAGGGATACTGGTCTTTTTATTTTATTAGATATGCCCGCGATCAGGCTGCGAGTGGTCCACTGAACCACCAGGGATACTGGACTTTTTATTTTATTACATATGCCTGCTATTGGGCTGGGAGAGGTCCACTGGACTCTCATTTTCAATCCCCATGCCTGCGATTGAGCAGTGGGGCACTAAAACCACTTATGCAGGGGGCGTTGATCCCCGACGGCTGCAGCCTGGCAGGAAGCCAGGTGCAAGTCACCGGGGATCGGCACACCTGCATGCGAATGGTGCTATAATGACATGCAAATAGACCCATTTGTGCCTTGCATGCATTATGGCCCCATTTGCATGTGCACTTTTGAATATCACAGTTGACGCACCTAGCGCAACGGCACTTGCACTAGCACACCCTCCTTCCCTTCTCTGGCCACTTGAGCTGGTGCAGTGCCACTGCGCCATGTACAATGCGGGTGGCCATGGAGCAATATTCAACGGTGCTGAGCCATGGTGCAGCACCATTGAATATCACCCTGTCAGCGCCCTGGCACATCCCAGTTGCGCTGCAGCCAGGCTTGTGCCAGTCTGGCACAGTCTGAATATCCCACCCCATGTGTCTATGAATTTTTGCACAAATGTTGCCAATTAGTAATTTCTAAAGTATTCACAATGCATTTTATCCTACTAAACCACATTTATCCAGCTTACTTAGATTCCAGGATTTATTTACTTTGGTTGCCTGTCAAATCTTGAGTGCATACCTGCAATGGAGCTATAAATATCCAAATATTTTGAAAATGCTCACACAATTTAACAAATAATTAAATTGTAAAATTTGGAACTCCTCTAACTTACAAATCACATAACACCTACCCTCCATTTAGCAGTTTCTAAGACTCTTCCAAGAAAGTATACATGTATATTTTCAACTCTCTAGCTCCTAAGGTGGCTATGTTGTAAGCATAGAAATATTTTCAGGACTTTTCTGATGAATAATAAGTTGCCACAGTATGAGCCCCTATAACTTCCCTCCTCCTCATCTGAATGGCATGAAGCTTGGCATCCGTTTAGAGTATTTTCCCAGACATATGCATGCCAGACTGCATATCTCTAGCTGTAAGACTTACTACGTTATGGCCAATAAAAGAACATTGGAAAACTCTGCAAAATGTGAAATTCATGGAATTTTACTAAAATTCCATGAAACTGGTATTTGCTAATTTCACCCAGCTCTACTTGCCACTGTTCCAGGAGCTTACATCATCATTTTCAATCACCCCCACTCTAGCTCAAACCCCCAGACCCCCTAAAGGGGCATTTGTAGGAAGTGGACCCCACCTGACCCCAATCCATTATTTTTGGATGGAAATATTCCCAAATCCTGGTTTGTTTAGTCATCCCCTTCCATAACAAACAACATGCCTTCCTGAAAAAAAGTCTATGGGGGAACAGAAGCAGAATGTGTGGCAAAAATCACTAGGAGGGGAAAGGGGTGGTTCACAACATTGATTACACTAAAAAGACTGACCAATTAGTCTTTCATTCATCATGAATTATACTGACAGCCCCGTCTACTTGGTGCATCACATACTCTGCTTTAAACTGCTCTGGTATGGCACTCTGTGAGTTAAGGAAGAAGATGACTGAACAAGCTGAGATCTGTGACTATTTCCCAACTGCATCAATGGGTTTGGGATCAAATGAAAACAGCTCTTGCCCCTAGATCATGTATTAGGAGTTGGGGTACCACTTCTTACAAATGACACTTTGGGCCTAAGGGGTTATGCTGAGTAAGTGCTAATTAACAAAGACTGAGTCAGTAACAGGTGCAGTGCCATGAGTTGGAGTTTTTGGTTTATTAAAACAGCTTTATGTCGGAGGGGGCGGGAGAGAGAATGCTGTTGACATTACATTGGGGAGGGTGACTTAGATTGACACTGTATCTCAAAATATCTCACAGTCCAGGAGATGGAGGGATGAGAATGCTGCTGCCAGTGTGTGTGTGTGTGTGTGTCTCGTCATGGAGGGAGGGGCACAGTGACCAACACCATGTCACAAAACACTCTTCAATCCAGGAGAGAGCTGGGAGAGAATGATGCAGCTATTAGGTTCTGGGAGAATAACATTATATCAAACAGTGCTTTACAATCCAGGAGATGGAGGGGAAAGAATGATGCTGTCATTATATGCGTGTTGGAGTACAGAAAGGGAACAGGGACCAACACCATGTCCCCTAACACTCTACAATACACAAGATAGATGAGAGAGAATGCTGTAGTTATTATGTAGCATGGGGCGAGGACAAACACTGCATTACAAAACACTCCTATCAAGGAGAAGGAGTGGCAAAAATGATACTGCCGTTATGTGTGCTTTGGGGATTGAAGCTCAACCTGGTGTCCCAATGTACTTTACAATCCAAGAGAGGGGGAGGAAAGATTAATGCAACTATTAGGTACTGGGAGAACACCAGCGTATCCTAAACTTCTCTTCAATCCAGGAGACAGAGGGCAGTTAATTAACAAATAATTCTTGTCATGTATCACAACATTCCCATTTCTAGAACAGCCTTGTCGGCACTAGCTATCTCTTCTATAAAATGTGTCTGAGAGGCAATGGTCTAGAATCCCTTCCCCAAAATCTTGTTTGGAATGTCCCAGTCACAGTCCTGATAACTGTAATTCTGGGCATTGCTGAAGGCTCCTATGTGATACCAGTTCAGGATCTCTCAATGCCCCCATAGTTCTGGATTACACTGGTTAAAGAAGGTACTGAGCAGCCCAGCAGGCTAAGTATGGCAGTGTTTGGTTCTGTGATGCATTCTGATTACTGGGAGTGGGACCAAAATGCCCCTGTGGGATTCTTGTGGAGACAGTGAAGATGATGGAGGTAGTCAGGACTGCTAGTGCTCTGCAGCACTTCAGCTTACATTTCTGCAGTGGGATTCCAAGGCTTCTGCAGCAGCATTTGGTGACTACTGTATTTCAAATTATTCAGAGCTATGGCAGGACACAGTCCTTGCATTGGCTAAAATACCTTACTGGGACATACAGTACCTTATCGGGATGTCATTGATGACCTCTCCTGCTGTGCATACAAGAGGGGTTTTTGGATAAGCAATGAAAGGAAGGGAGCCTGGCACAATGGAGAAAACATATATTTGAATGAAAAATCACTATGAGTGATGCATTTCACAGCACTGCATAGCATCTGCAGGGTGATGCCAGTTTTGTGGAAAATTGTACAGTCACAGAATTGCAGAATTCAAGGGGCTTGGAGGCAGTGCAACCTGAAGAAACTTTTAATAGTAAGTATTGGCACAATCTGAGATATTGGGATCCCAGCTCGGGGGTGTTATTGAAAGATGCACATGACAGGTACAATGCACAGGGGGACTTTGCAGGCTGTAGTGACTGGGACTAGTGCACCTGGTGGCCCAGTGAAGCAGCAGTCAGGTGTTTTATTAGAAGTAGCAACTGGGAGGAGGTAATGGGGATTCAGAGGTTAATGGAATGGTGTTGGTGCCCAGTTGGGCTCATAGTAAGATGCTTTACTGGTCAATAGGCTGACAAGGTCCCATTGGGGGCCCAGCAAAGGGATCATATGAGATTTGAAGTCTCTTCTAACCTGGCTTGGCCAGTGTGGCTAAAAACATAAACTCATTATTTTCCAAAGGGGGCGGGTACTTAATGGTCAACCCTTTACCACACACTTGATGTGACTATTAAGAGGATCATCTACTGGTTTTCATGGACTAGACCAATCACTCCATCAGATCAGATAATAAAGTATCTGCTGTAGATTATTTAGATGCAGCAAAATGATAGATTAAACTGCTGCTGACAAGAGGCTTTGCTGACAGATAGCAGAAGCAGCTTTTTAAAAACTTATTTTTCTTTATTGTAGATTTTATTTGAAACTGTGATTGGGAGATCTTGTCAGCTGGAGGGAGGCTGTAAGCCAGAGAGAAATCATCAGACCTAGTGCAATTTATTGCATTACTATTGAACTGCACATTGGCTAGCAGACAGCTAAAACTACATTTTCTTTTAAAGAGCATTTTATGGGAATGCATGACTGAGAGCTTGGATTTTAAACAGCTGGGGATGCTGCAGTGCTACTGTGTCACTGCATATGCAGTCATTCAAATGTAATTGTTTTTGCTGGAATATCAAACAAGATTTTTGAACATGTATTGCAGGTTGTCACATTTTTTTGTGCATTTTAATTTTTATGAAAGGTGCCAGCCCGCTGGTGCAGTTGGAATGTGTCCATCTGCGGCACTGACATCCTGGGTTTGGAATGGACTCAGGAGTCAGAGGGCCAGCTGGGGGAGAATGATTGAGCATCCATGGACTGTTCTTCTCCCAGGGGAGGGGGGGAAGAGTGGTGCAATATGGACCTCTGGCAGAGACTGGGGGGACTGCCATGACCGGCACCACACATAAGGGGGTGGGGCAAATGCTGGCGTCATTGCATGTCCCCACCACCAGGGAAGAAAATTTTAAAAACCACCTCTGGCTGCTAATGATGGACCCCACTTCAACTCCCTGCTGCAGACCAAAGTCCGCAGGGTGGTTCCACTCATGTGACTGTGCCCTGGGAGGCAATCCAGGGCCTTGTGACTGTGTTTCCTGGGAAGGGAATGCCCACCTGGTGGCTGCACCCGGGGGGGTAAGCCTGGGGATGGGGGATTGGCAAGTGGGAGTGGGGGAGCCAGAGCCTTGTGAAGTGGGGGGTGTGCTGCTGGTAAAAAAAAAATAAAATTATATGCAAGGTAGGGCACACTATCTCTCCTAGTTTATCTCATTACATAATCCTTAGGTCCTCTGAGTGCCAAATCTGAAGTGTCATTGTATTTGTTTTACACCACATAAACATTTTTTGGCATCACAAAGCAAAAGGCTTGACCCTGATATTTTAAAGTTTAGCACTGCACAAACTGCCTTTGCACTATCCAAAATCAGATTTGCTCTTTCATGCTGTTGTTTTTTATCCAAATGTTTATGCACTTTTTTTCTGAACAGTTCACATCTGGTCTGCCCCCATCACCATCCCCTATCTTATCCAAATACTTTCCCCATCCTTCATACTGTCGCTTGTCCCCTCATGGCATGTCCTTTGGGGCTACCACCCCCAGAACCCCTATGGAATTCTCTCTGGAGACAATGGTCCATTAGGGCTGTCTGTCATGGTTTGTGGTGTGGAGCCTGTGTGTGTGGGGGGGGGGGGCAGACCTTTATCCAGTGTTGTCTGCTTTTTTTCTATTTTGCTTGTCCCTCTCCCCAGCACATTTCCCATTTTAGCTCCATTTCTCATTGTGTAATTTCACATCATGCATTGCTATATTTGGAATTTGGTACATATGGAAATGGACAATCACATGGACTTCACTGACAACATATTTCTGTCTTGAGAGATCTCGTTATACTTTCTAGAGCATTTCGAATCAAATAAGTAATTAGGGAATTTCCCATTAAATCTTGGTTCTGAGAGTAATTTCTTATAAAGCAATAAGGCATGTGTGAGGATTATAGTAATCTTCTGTTAATCATACCCTGTGAGTGTACTGTGCCATGTAGCCCCTTCTGCAACATGTCTCCAGGATGTGATTAACTGGCCATTAAACCTCAGACATACCTTATTGTTATTATAAAAATGTAAAAATGATAGCAAATATGTACTTTTGTTGTTGTGTTTTCTTTTAATTTATCAGTGTAAAACAACACAAGATAGTTTCCCACATTGGCTGCAGCATGAGAGAATGTCCACCGTGGGGAGATTGAAATCTGCATTGCTTTCACTAGCCCAGTCCAGCTACATGATGTTGCCTAGAAAAGTGACCAGTGCTGTCATGGCAACTAGTATCGTATTGCATGGAGAGTGCCGTCTTAGTCAGAATATCATTTTGGAAAAAAAAGTTAATAATTACAGTTTTTAGATAGTTGCTGCCTTTTAAAATGGAAACCTTTTACACCCTTTGAAGACTTTAATATGGAACTCCTGGAAATGCTTTGTCCTACACCTGCACAAAGTTTCAGTTGTCAATTATACATAAACACTAAAGAAGCAAGACTAAAGCCTGATGACTGGGGTTCAGTGTTTAGTTTTCCAGGCAAGGGATAAACTGTTAGGCATTCCTACAAGGGTAAACAATCATAGGTGGAGCAATTCAATGTATTTTATAAAAGTTGCCATCAGGACTCTTTCTAGTCAGTCTGTGCTCACTGAAGAAATGCAAATCACAGAATGAGATTCACCAAGAGATCCCATTTATGTGTGGGGGGAAGGGCTTGTACATTTCTAATTAGCTGAAATACTTTATACATTCTAATATTTGTATACTGTTAATCTTAATGGACCTCCAATTCACAGAAAAAAGTGATGGTAAATTTTCCAAATTCAGTTTTTTTGCAATTTTTCAAGTAGTAGGTGTGAGTATGGCTTCTGACTTCATATTCTCGTTGTCAGGCAACTGTGAAGAAAAACTTCTCTTATTCATTTTCTTCACACTTATTTTTTCATTTAAATCTATCATTTTTTTGCAAGTCCAAAAGGTTTTTCATTGTACAGGTGTGACAGGGAGCTCCTGCCACTCTTGAGGACTGACTATTTCTTAAATCTGTTGCAATAGTTCTTCTATTTGTTAGCCTAATCTATCCTTTACAGTTTCTAGTCCATAAGGTTGGCCACCTATGGGGGCCCCCTTCCCTTTCTTGACTGTGCTATAGTGTCCTCTTTAATTTTCCTTTTCCCTCTCAGGTCCCCATATAGGGAGGTTATTGTTGTGACCTCCGTCCTGATATAAAAACAGGCTGTGTTCCTCATTGTTGGATTTATTATGCAATGGCACTATGTCATAAAATACTTTAATGTATATATCTTATGTGTATAAAACTTGTAAATGTTGAAAATATCATGACACTGTGTGTTTTTGATAATAGTAAAAAGTACTAGGTGACTGTATATTATAGAAAGTAAGTTAGTTGTGCTATTTAAAATATGTGTAGATTGCTGTAAGTTGAACAATCTGTAATGGCATGTTAATTTGCATATATCCCATGATGCTTTGCATTAGGAAAGCATGTGTGATGTTGTATTTCTTTGAAACTTGGCTTATTGTCAATACCCTTTGGGGTAACCCTTGTTTCAGTGTTTCTGCACTGAGGTTCTTTTTTTCATTTTTTTTTTATTTGAGCCCCCACTACCCAAGCAAACAAGGCCCAAGTGGGGTGGAGGCTGAATCTCAACTTATAAGTTAGATCAGAGATCAGTGAGTCAGTAGGTGCTGGCTAAGTGCAGAGAAAGAATGTACATAGTCTGTTGTTGCAAACTGATGTACTGAACAAAGGATATGCCATTACCTAAGGTTATCTCTTCCATTTTGAATAAACATCACACAGAGATTGTGTGTTGAACCTGAAGTTGGTCTCTGATCCATCTGTTATCCCACACTCCCCTCCACAGACTTGGTGTCAGAAGTGGGATAACTTACTGGAAGAGTCTGGACTGGCCAAAGAGGGACATTTTTCAGTGGATGTTGCCCAGATATCCCTGATGGACTGATGCACCAAAAGTTGTCAGAGGAGAACCCCAAAGACAGAGTTTGTGGAGTTTTGACCAGAACCATGGCTGATAGACAGAGAGAAGCTACTGCCTGGACTAGACCTGGGAGCTCGGAGGAAGGCCAAGCTTGAAGATGATGAAGAGATGCAGGTTGAGGCAGACAGGAGGTGTGAGAGACAATGCACAGGAGGTGGAGACCCTAATGAGGATGATCCACTGGATGATTGGGCAATGTCTGGAGGCAGGCCAACTATGCAGAAAGGTGACACTCTGATGCCAGGTGCTTGAGTGGTTCCTGCCAGATAGTTTGAATAATGAGTCAGAGAAGGATTTTTCTTAGGGTTATTTTGAGGAGGACCCCCAGACTGAGCAGGAAATTCATTTGTTTCCTGTGTTCCCAGGATGTTACCTGAAGGAGGTCGGACATGCAAGTATGGAACTTGTATGTGAGACCCTAAGTAAGACTGTGCCTAGTGATATTGTACTGGGGTTGAAGACTCCAAGCAAGCAAGAAGAAGCCTATGAGGCTGAAGGGATTTTTTTCTTTTATTGATGCAGCTTGATCTATTAACAGTTTTGACTCAGGTATACTGCAGGCTAAAGGCGTGAATACTGCCAAAATGTTACAATATGTTAAGATCAAGGAGGTAGTACATACATTTTATTTATTTATTTTTTTTATGAAAAACCTACAAAGGAGGAGGTGGGTGGAAAATGGATAGGAACCTGTGTTGGGGTAACACCAAAAGAGTGCCTACCCTTAAGTGTCTTATTAATAGCAAGTGAAATGAATGAATCAAAAGACATAGTGAGGTTATGTAGAGGGGTTGAACCTAGTACTGGGCCCCTGCTTAAAACAACATGTCTGGTAGGGTTGGAACAGGTAATTACTCACCCCAGAGAAAGTCTTTCTATGGTACTGGACTTTACAGTCATTCAGATTTTTGGTTAAGAAATGTGACAGACTTTCCCTAAAAAGAGATAGGAAGGTACTGTTAGTATCTGTTGAGAAATGTGTAAATGCCTCAGGGTAAAGAATGATGATATCCATTCTGTTTAAGATGGAATGTTTTTCATTAATAGGTACCCTGTGATGAAGCTTCTGAAGAAGATGAATGGGTGGAAGCTCCATCCCTTCCTGGGACAGGAAGGTGGCAAGCAGTCTGCAATAACTGCTTCCCTGTTAAGGTAGGGGATATGTGACAGGGAGCTCCTACCACTCTTGAGGACCAACCCTTTCTTAAATCTGTTGCAACAGTTCTTCTATTTCTTAGTCTAATCTATCCTTTACAATTTCTAGTCCATAAGGTTGGCCACTATGGGTGCCCCCCCCCTGCCTTGACTATGCTATAGTGTCCTCTTTAATTTTCCTTTTCCCACTCAGATCGTCATACAGGGAGGTTATCATTGTGACTTCCAAGATGATATAAAAACAGGCTGTGTTCCTTGTTGCTGGATTTAGTATGCAATGGCAATATGTCATAAAATACTTTACTGTATATATCTTATGTGTATAAAACCTGTAAGTGTTGAAAATACCATGGCACTAGGTGCTTTTGATAAGGTAAAAAGTATTAGGTGACTGTATTTTACAGAAATTAAGTCAGCTGTGCTATTTAAAAAGCATGTAAATTGCAGTAAGTTGAACAATCTGAAATGTCATGTTGATTTGCATACATCCCATGATGCTTTACATTAAGGAAGCATATGTGATGTTGTGTTTCTGTAAAACTTGGCTTATTGTCATTGTCCTTTGGGGTAACCCTTGTTTCAGTGCTTCTACACTGAGGTTCTTTGTTTTAAGCTTGTTTTGATTTTTTTTTATTTGAGCCCCCACTACCCAAGCAAACAAGGCCTGCATAGGGGAGGAGGCTGAATCTCAACTGCTAAGTTAGATCACAGAACAGTGAGTCTGTAGGTGCTGGCTAAGTGCAGAGAAAAACATGCATAGTCTGTTGCTACAAACTGATGTACTGAAGAAGGAATATGCCATTGCCTAAGGTTATCTCCTGCATTTTGAATAAACAACACACAGAGATTTTGTGTTGAACTTGAAGTTCGGTATCTGGTCCATCTGTTATCCCACAACCCCTCCACAAGAGGATGAATGAAAGGATCTTTTCTTTGCAGTTGTCTGATAATGTTTCCAACACTGGAAACCAGGCAGTGACCTATGCACCCTGTTTTTTCTGGTAAAACTTTCACTTTTTAGAATCATGGCTTTGCTCTTTGCTCAGACAGTTAACAGTTTTGTGTTCACAGTTGGCAAGATTCAATGGTGGCAGCAGGGAACAATTAAGAATGTAGGAGTAGAATTCTTTTAAAAAGGTATCAATTTTCTTGTCTGCAGTATCACTAGTACATGGGAGGGTGGGGGTACCACTAAGCACCAATGAAATATACAATTATCACAAATATGGGCATCAGAGGGTGGGGGGATGCCACTAATCATCAGAGTTTACTATATGGGTACATGGGAGAGTGGGGGTACCACTAACCACCAATGAAGTGTAAAAGTATTATAAAAATGGGTGTCAGAGGGTGGGGTGCCACTAGACATCAGGGTTATAATTTATGAGGATATGGGAGGTTGGGGGGTGCCACTAACCACCGATGTCTTAACTAAATAAATCCTTTTTCATCAGCTGATTTGCTTTTTCTTGATGATGAAAAAGGATTCATGAAAAAGGGAACTTAGTAATTAAGTGGGCTCAGCTTTTATATTCTTGTCCATCTGTAAGGGTCTGGTGAAATGGGATACTTTCCAATCCCTTTCCTCTTCGTTGAGGTACAACACAAGGGTGTTCCCTCTCCCCACTGCTTTTTAATTTATACTTGGAGCCCTTAATCAGAAATTTGCAACATGACAATGGTGATAGGAGGATTCAGGTAGCAGGAAAGAAATATTTACTGTCAGCTTATGCACATGATCTCCTGTTACACCTTGAGAACCAAGCACAGGTTCTTCTGGATGTTTTGGCCACTATCACTCAGATTTCTTAAGTTTCTGCTTATAAAATCAATGTTTCAAAAATGAAAGTTTTCCCTTTGAATGGCCTCATTTTCAAAGATGAGATAACTTTTCTAGGTCTTCGGTGGGAGCCTCAGCAGTCACTATATTTTGGAGTGTTCTTAGTGAGATCTGTATCCTTGCTTATGAAAGATAATCTTTCTGATCTGCTACAACTGATTAAGTAGGACCTAGATAGATGGGCCTTACTTCCTCTTTCTTTGCTCTATGTAACAACTGGCATGTTGGATGCTTGTGGATAAATTTTGATGCCCTTGTAACATTTTTTTAATGTTAGTTGACGAAAATCACAACATAGTATTAATTTCTGGGGGAAATTATTTTTCCCACCTTTGTTATATGGAGTATTAGATCAATAGTTTTTGATGACCTTCTGTTTGGAAAATGTAGACCTGTCTGTTAATAATGAGCCTAGTTGGGCCGTTGGCAATATGGTATTCCCATATCTGTGTATCTTTTTGGTGAACCCTTTCATTTTTGGGGCCAGTATGGTAGAGTAACTTGGCAAATATATACATCCTGTGTGCCCTCCATATCAGAATTCCTCTGTCTCATTCCAATGCCAGGATCTGCTCCTCTTTTGGGAAATGAAGGATGTGGGCAATTAAGGGCCAAGCCCTCTCTCCTTGTTTAAGGACAGGGCCCAAGTTGTGATATCCCCTCTCTATTTCAAAAGTTTGTTTCCAGAGATGCTTCAGTAGATTCTGCAACTTGCTTTGTAAAAAAAAAAAACTGCCACATCTCTTTGCTCAGCCCCGCCAGAAAATCCATAAATCTGAGGTTATTCTGACAGCTGCAATTTTTTGAAACCTCTGTCCTATTCCAAAGGAGACTTGTCAACCTCTCAAGCTCCTGGATCTTGGCTTCATGAGAAGACTCTTTGTTTTTAATATAGGAGAGCAATGTATCCATTATCTCATGCTTTATTTTGCAGTTCCTGTACTTTCTCCTCCAGGGTAGCAACAGAGGTTTAAAAAAAGTGTGATATCTTTCAGGACTTGTAGTAACTGCTTGGCTTCAAGAGCATCCATTGATGGAGGGCCCAGGGTGCTGCCACCTCTTCCATCTTCACACCAGTTTCTGCCAGACACTCAGCCACTGGTGATTTTCTGAGGATATCTCTGCTTTGGATGCTTATTACAATATAATGTTTGTTATGTAATTTGATCTGATCTTTTGGCACAGTTCAGAGCTGTTTTGAAGAAAACTGGTTGGTTTTTCAGAAAGACACACAAAGATGTTGAAGTAGTTGGCACAGAACTGTCATCTCAGGTTACCATCTCAGTTTGCAGCTTACATATGCTCCCAAATGTAGTCCTTAAAAAATATACATAAAAATGAAGTCCATGGTTATGTGCAGTTTTCTCTGGTTTAGGCTTTCTTTTCAACCCTCCCCCCAACCAGCACACAGCACCAGAAGATATCAGCCAGCAATGGTGGAAAGAGAGCTATGCTGGTCCCCCACTGTGTGACAAGACTGTATGAATTTGGGTAGCTTTGAAGACTGGATTGCCATTAGTGGCATAGGTTAGGTGTGAGTGGTGGCAGTTTATTTTCTGTATGGGCTTGGAGGGGGAAGAGGGTAGAGTGATATTTGGCACAGTAGGTGGGGGAAGGATTATAAATTTAACTTATTAAAGTCCTGCACTGAAGTTGGGCACCTGGCGCCCAACATTCAAATACGGGCAAAGTGGAGTGCAAGTATTTGTGTTATACCTTGCCATTGCTTGGGTGTCCAAAACTGTTATATTCAATGGAATAGTGAACCAGAGCTATCCGACTGAATATAGTGCCATTATGGCCCAGCACTATGTCACTTAGCACTGGGCAGACATAGCTTCTGAAATAGGGTGTCATAATGGCTTGCACCCATGCTAAATTTTCAGTATTGAAATGAATCCATGCAAATGAGCTCATTGGGCATGCAAGGTACTAAGGGACCATTTGCATTCCCATTACAGGCTCATTTGCATGGGTAGCCCAGCAATTTAGTGTGGCACTGACCCCTACTTGTCCGGCTCAGAGAGCTATCCCTGGTGCTAGTGGTCCCCCTTCCCGCACTGATCACCAGCCCAATGCTTAAAAGTAAACTGTCCCTTGTGTCCAGTACCCTACCTCACTGATTGCTGGCTCATTGATAATAACGGAGTTTGCCCTTTAAGGGGCAGACCAGGTTGTCCTGGTGCACCCCTTCCCTCCTGCACAGAATGGCTGTGCTCAGAAGGGGAGGGGAAAAGGGGGGATGGGCTAAGGGCAAGAACAATGGGAAGGTAGCAGGAAGGGAAGGGGCGAAGGGAGGTACATAAGGGACAGCACAAGGGGGCCTCAGCCACTTTTTGCTGGAGTTTTGATCTACATCAACTGCAGCATGTCGGATTGGCTAATTCTTTAAGGTTTGTGCACCAGGAGAGAGGGGTAAGAAAACAAACAAGTGATATTGCAGGAAGATAAGCGAATTAAAAAAAAAGAGAAAGAGAAAGAGAGAGGGAGAGGAGGAATATATACAGTATTAAGATAATACATGTTACAATATACAACTGAGAACTGTGGGGGATCCTGAGTATTCAGAATGTTGGTTAAGAAAGCAACCCAGTACCATGTGGGGTGATATACATGCATCACAGGGGTCTTTTTGTAAAGATTTATTTTCTTTATTTATTGTGATGCTGAATTTGTAGATCTGAAAAACCCCTGAGCAGGGTGAGTGAGCAGAAAGCACAGGGCATGATGCCACATGCTTTTTCTGGGGAGGTGGTAATAAAGCAGGTCCGTGGGTGTGCATTTGGTGGCAAGCTATCCCTTTGTGTGGCTGCATGGTGTGAGCAGTGGGCCCAGAAGAGGTTGTTGAGATGTGGGGGAAGTGAGTGCGAGTCGAGACCGTGTGGCGTGACATCACACAGCACGTGGTGGGCTGAAAAAAAACCTTTTGTACTTCTGGAGCCCTGGTAACTGTGTTTTGATGGCCTGGCTAAGACTGGAGAGGAATGGGAGGCCTAGAAGAGGCCCTGAGGATATGGTCAGCATGGTGGGCATCACACACCACGTGAAGGGTTGTAGAAACCCCCTTGTTGTCCTTCCTGGAGCTCTGGTAGCTGTGTGGTGGTCTTTCTGGGCCTGAGGAGGAATGGGAGGCCTAGAAGAGGCCCTGAGCCTACGGGCAGCGTGGCGTGCATCATACGCCACGGGGGGCATTGCTGCACAGGCACTTGCTATGGTTTTTCATGGTTTAAGGTGGCATGGGGAGGTTGTTTGGATAGACATTCAAGATTATGAGGCCTGTAAGAAGCTGTGAAACCGGGCAGGGCGAATGTGATCTTGGGACTGCGTGGCGAGCATCCTGGGGCCTTGCTCTTGTGCGCTGGTGGTGGCTTGTCAGGGAGGATTTTAAAGAGGGCCCATTTGGCTGCTTGGTTGCCTGGGATGGAAGGTAGGCCTGAAAGAGGCCTCAAAGCACATACCACGTGGCTCACGGCACATGCCAGGTGGGGCTGCAGAAGAGAACACTCGCTGGGTTTCTTTTGGTGGCTACTGGGGTGGGGTGAGACATTCTTGGGGAAGAATAAGGAGAGCAGGCTGGGGGAAGAGGCCCTGGAACAAGGGAGAATGAGTAGACAGGGGACCATGCGGCGTGATGTCACACGCTCCTGGGGGTTTTGTGATATGAAGCATGCCCATGTGATAGGGCAATTTCCACAGGTCCAGAAGTCCCTCACCTTTTGGGGAGGCATGCTGGGGGGAGAAATACAGGGTCTGGGAGAGTCCAAGTGCAGAATGAGGGGGATCGCAACCCGGGACCTCTTGGGCGATGTCCCAAGTGGGAATTTGGTCACATTGAAAGTGGTGCCCTCACTTGTTGGGAGATGCTTGTGGTTGGGCCTTTTCCCCTCATTTTGGGTACCATGAGGATAAAGAAGCTGGCACAGGCAGGAATAGGAGGGCAGGGGCCAAATTATTGGACCACGTGGTGTGCCCGTATCCTATAGGGAGGGAATAGGGATGCTGACAGTGGGTGCCTTGGTCATCCAAGACAGGTGGGGAGGCTAGAAAATGGCAGCAGTTAAAGGGAGGGAGCTTCTGGGGGGACAGCACAGTGCAGCCTGGCTGAGGGGCAGCAGGATGCTGTTATAGGCTTAAGGCCCAATTATAAATAAGGGAGGCACTTGAGTGGGAGACGGGGGGTGCCAGGTCATTCACAATGTGGCTGGTGTAGGGCATGGCTGAGAACAGCATAGGGACCCGGCGACCTGTCAAGCAGGATGGGGGCCTTTGCGGGTGGCCCAGTCTGTGGTAAGGTGGCTGGTGGTGTGAAGGACAGGAGGAAGGCATACAAGGAGGTACCAATATACAAATAACCCTGTTTTTCTTTTCCTGTAGTTGTCTTCACAGAGCAAAAATAAGATGGACAAGGCACCTAAGAAGAGCAGGCCATCAAAGGAAGATGCTTACATGGCTATAATTGAATTGGCAGAAAAGGCAAACAGAATGTGGTAACTGGTGGAGGGGGAGGAACCAGGGAGACCTGGGGAGAAGAGAAAAGCGGGTCCGGGAAAAGGTGGCAGGGGGAAACGATCAACTGAAGGGCTACGTAGTCCTGCTAGGGTAACACCAGTGATAGCGGAGCCCACCAGGGTGGTTGATCCAGTACCCCTGCAGCCAGTGGACCCGGTGATGCCAGTACCCACCCCAGATCAAGGGGGGATCTCCCCAGCAGAACCAGACATGATGTTTAGAATGGGATGTTTCCTCCGCAGACCCCAGTAGCTCACCCTCCACCTCCACCTCAACCGCAGGGAGAAGCAAGGGGAAGTTTGGAGGACTCCAGGCAGCTCGGCTCAGACAAGGTTACAAGTAACACATCCAGTGCAGTGGGTAACAGTATAAAAGAATATATAGGGCAAATTATGGTGGCACTGGGGACAGGAGGGCTGGGGCTGATGGAATCTGCTCTGGTGGAGATTAGGACAGAGAAATAGGTGCCAGGAAATAATGAAAAGGGAGTGGAAAGAGAAGGAAAAGGTACAGGAGAGATAGGTGTGCCTGGGATGAGAATAGGCAAGCATGTGCCACTGGCCACAAAGGAAAAAATATGGAAAGGGGAATATGTGGATATATTCACTTTGGTGAGCAGGGAGGCAGCAGCAAAATACAAGGAAACTGAGGGCATAGGTACGAGTGAGATGGCAGCAGCCATAGTGCTTTTAGGGAAAAAAAAGAGGACGACAAGTTCACAAAAGGGAAAACATGGGATGGGTGGTTCCTAGGTTTTGCCACTTTTTCAGCCATCGTTCTGAAAAAAAGGCAGGAGCTAGCCATCCCATTCATTACTTATTCATTGATAATATATAGAGGAAAAGCAAAGGGCGAGGTAGGATGGTTATACCATGATGAATGTTTTTGGCAGAGAATGGCAACATTTGGGGACGTAAGATGGGACACCAAGCAGATAGATTTGTGGATGGATTACATAACAGATCAGTCCACACCTGAAGGTGAGTGGGGCAAAAAGGGGTTTATGCCCCAGAGATGCTGTTGGGCTTATAACAGGGCTTTCTGCTTGTGGCCTCAATGTCGTTTTCAGCATGCTTGTTCAAAATGCGGAGGAGGGCACCCGGCAAGGAAATGAAGAACAATGTAGACCCAGGGAGCACAAGGGCATGGGGGGCAAGGATCAGGCCAACAGTTTTTTCGAGATAGCCAGGGGTTTAAGGGACAAACATGGAACAAGGAAGGGAGGGTTAGGGGGAACGGGAATAGAAGGGGTCAGAACCACTGAGGGAAGGAAGGTCAGACAAAAAGAGAGGGAGGGGTCAGGGAGGAGGGGCAGGGGGCACAACAGGGAACATTTTGGGATGGCCAGAACCCCCATCAACCTGGAGGCATGGACAGTTTGTCTAGACAGATATCCAGACACGAGCATGCGAGATATGATTTTAAGTAGTTTTAACACAGGGTTTTCATTGCAGTGTAGGGGACCCAGGCAAGCGAGGGAGGTGAGCAACCTGGGGTCAGTAAAAGGAAAAGAGGAAATGCTAAGATGGAAGACTGAGAAAGAAAAGGCAGCAGGTAGGCTAGAGGGCCCATTTAACACCCCCCATTGCCAAACATGCGGATATCGCCATTGGGTTTGGTACCCAAGAAACAAGAAGGGGAATACAGGGTGATCCACCACCTGTCCTATCCGAAAGGGGAGTCAGTGAATGACTTCATCAGTGAGGAACATAGTATGGTGACATATGCAACACTAAAGGACGTAGTCTGGATAATACGGGCCACAGAAGACATGTGGATGGCAAAAATGGACATTGAGTCCGCCTTCAGACTGCTTCCGGTCAGGAGGGAGGACTGGGATCTATTGGGTTTTAAAATTGGGGGACAGTATTAGTTTGACAAAGCAATTTCAATGGGGTGTTCCACAGCATATGCTACATTTGAGACGTTCAGCACATGATTGCAGTTGATATTCCAAGAAAAAAATGGGTTGTAGGACAGTCATCCATTACCTGGATGACTTTCTTTTCATTGGGAAGGGCAAAAGGGAGACACAGTGGATGCTGGGTAAGTTTCAGGAATTGTGCCGGGAGCTGGGGGTTCCATTGGCACCAGAAAAACCAGAGGGGCCCAGCAGGGTTATGGAATTTCTGGGGATCAAGATAGATGCCCCAAGAGAAATATTTAGACTACCGGACAAAAAAGAAAAGAAGTTGAAGGAACTAATCCAGGTACATACCAGCAGGAGATGGGTACAACTAAAGTTGGTGAAGCAGGTACTGGGGCATCTGAACTTCTCATACAGGACCATCGGACCAGGAAGGGCATTTACGAAGAGGTTAGCTAGGGCTACAGCAGGGGTCACCAGATCACATCACTGGGTAGATTTGACACGAGGTGTCAGGAGGATTTTAAAATCTGGGAAGAATTCCTCAGGAAGCACAAGAGGAGTGGCTATACTACACGGACCTTGACCTCTACACAGATGCTGTTGGGGGGATAGGCATGGGGGGTACCTGAGGAGTAGATGGTTCGCAGAACCCTGGCCTGTCAGTTGGGTGAAGGAGGGGAAAGTAAAAGATATAACATTACAAGAGATCATGCCCATATGGGCGTGTACCTTGGTCTGGGGGTAGGAATTACAGGATCTGAAAGTGACATTTTGGTGTGATAATAGAGCAGTGGTGGATGTGCTGAACAACATTGGAGCCAGGTCAGGCACAGTAATGCAGGTATTACGACTTTTAGTTTTAAGGGCGTTGCAGCTGAACATGTCTTTTAGAGCACAACACATAGAAGGGGTACACAATACCCTGGCTGACAGCCTTTCCCGTCTGCAGCTGGACCATTTTCAGAGACTGGCACTGACAGCGGTAGAAATAAAAACTCCCTTACCAATGAACATCTGGGACATTGGCAAGAAGGAGCAGAATTGCTGTTTCGCAGCTCATGGGTGCCCCGGACTCTGAGGGCCTACGCTGGGGCCTGGCGAGATTTTCAAACATTCAGGGCAGAGCACCAGATGGAGGTAAGTAGGCCACTCACAGAGGAGCAGTCGGGCATGTTTACCATGGAACAGTGGAAAAAAGGCACAGCCCACACCACTATGGGAGTCTATTTGGCATGGATTAGTGTTATCTGCAGTTTAAAGGGGTGGAAGGACCTGACAAAATCATTACTCATTAGAAGAATGATGCAAGGATGGAGCAGGTTGAAACAAGGGCTAGCTGATAATAGAAGGCCGATAGGGGAGCAGTGGTTACTAAGGCTGCAGGACGTCCTCCTGGCAATATGCAGATCAAAGGCCAAGGCCCAACTGTTTCACACAATTTACATGGTAATGTTCACAGGGACTATGTGAGTATGTGAGGTGGTAGGCCATGGGAGAGAAGACAAAGAAGGGGGGTTAGAATGGGAGGATGTAAACTGGGGGGTGACAGAGATACAGATCAAGATAAGGAGGTTGAAAATGGATCAGAAGGGGCATGGTTGTATAGTGACACTGAAAGGGCAAGCAGAGGGTGCAATATGCCCAATAGAGGCTCTGTGGGCTTTCACTGCAGGGCATAGGAATAGGACAGGGAAATTATTTGTACATGGGGATGGAAAAAGGGTCACTGGCTACCAAGTCACAGCATTACTCAAAAAGGGCATGCAATTCACGGGGGAAGACCCTGTAAATTAATCATCCCATTCTTTGCGGATTGGGGCTGCCTCACAGTGGGCAGCAGCAGGGGAGATGGTGAAAGGGATATTGGAAAAGGGATGCTGGGTGATCAGCCAGTAATAAGAGATACACTCAAGCATAGAAGTAAAAAAAAAAAAGGGAAAGAGAATATTTTGTTTGGAGGTGGTGCTCCTGGGTGGTGGAGCTGCAGTACTGGGGAAGGGTGGCAAAATAAAAAAAAGGAGAATATTGAGGAGTGAAAATACGGGTGTGACACTATGAGCATGTGTAAAATAATGAATTTTGCTTCTTGAACCCCATAGGTAGAGGGAGGAGCATGGAAGTTTGGATCTGCAGCCATTTCTATATTTATTGGGCTGGGAAAAGAGCAGAGAAGAAGGCTGGGAGAAGACAGCTGTATCAGGATGCAAGACAGCGTAGGTTGGTCTGGCAGGACATATGGGGATGAGATGGGCACAGCTGCTTCCATCCTTAAAAGAACTCAAGGGATGGCGGCTGAGTCCAGACCTCATTATTATACATCTAGGGGGCAACAACCTGGCAGGCAGACCTTAGGTAGACACATACCTACAAATAAAAAGGAATTTAGGGGCAATGCGACAGTGGTGGCCAAGGGTGTGCATCACCTGGTCAGACATGATACCGCGGAGGGTGTGGAGGCAGGCACACAACCACAGAGTGGTAGAGTGGGCTAGGAGGAAAATGAATAGGAGAGTTGGGACATTGCTAAGGCAGATGGGAGGACAGGTGATACTGAGAGGGGTAGAAGAATGGGTAGAAGATTTCTACAGTGCAGATGGTGTGCACCTGTCAGACCTAGCCATAGATATGTTTAATACAGAAACAATAGGCTTCATAGAAGCATGGAGAAAACATGCAAAAGATGGAATATAAAAAAAGGGGAGGAAAGCAAGAAGGAATAAAAAGGATATTCCCTGAGGTAAGGGAAATTGGCACCCTAAGTATGAGGGAAGCCAGCCATCCAACGCAAGCTGGAGACTGGCTAGTGGGGAAAAAGGGGGAGGAGGGAAGGGGGAACAAAAAAGGAATAACACAAGAAAAGGAACAAGATGAAGGAGAAAGCAGTCTCGGTTTTCACCGTTACCTAACGAAAAAGGAGAAGTAGAAGAAGGCACCCAGGTTTTCACCTGGGGGAAGGATAATCAGAGACTGACATGTGGATGGAAATAAAAGAAATTTTGGAAAATGATAAAGAAATGGAAATGGAATATGGAATTATGAATATAAATAAATTAATTGCCAATCTGAGCACAACAACAAACAATGGCTTCTGTCTTTTGTGAGGGAAAAGGGGGGAATCCGGGACAACGCACCTTTCCCAGGTGTCTAGTGGTCACTCTTCCCCTACTGACCACTAGCCTGTTGATAATATTCTACCTTTCCCTTGTGTCCAGTGGTCCATCCACCCAACCGCATCTATGCCAGATCATTAGATATTATGCCCTGGTGTCTTATGGCCCCTCCCTCACCCGCACCCATGCCTGATCAATAAATAATATTCCCTTGTGTCCAGTGGTCCCCCCATCCATATCCTCTGTATTGTAAATTAACATCATGTCCTGGTGTCCATTGTGTCCCCCCTTCCATCTTGATCCTTTTTAAAATATATTGAACCCATTTCCTGGTGTCTAGCAGACCTCCCACCCCACCAGGTAGTACATGCATCTTTTGGAATTCAAACAGCTTTATTGTTTTTCAAAATAATACAAGGATAAGACAGAATAATGATACAGAAACAACCCCACCCCATCCCTCCCACCCAACAGAGTGTCCCTAACAAAACTCAAAATTACAAACTGGAGGAAGGCTTGTATAGAGATAGAGGGTACAAGGGCACATAAAACCAAAAGTTTAAATAGTATATAACGTATGTAACTTACCCCATTTCTTATCAAAGAGTGTTGGCTTATGCCAGATACTGGCTATCATGCGTTCGATCCACAGACTGAACAGGAGTTCCTGCAGCCATTCTTGATAAGAAATGAGGGTCTGGTCCAACCAGTATCTAAGCACTAATTTCTTCACTACTGAGGAGATCATGGATATATGGTACTTCTCTCCCTTACTGGGATAGAGCTGTAATCACCCAGAATACATATCTCTGGTGTGAAGAGCCCCTCCAGCCCTAGTAGGGGGTCTGCATTATTTTCAATAAGAGCACATAGAGGTGCCACTTTAAGACAGGACCAAAAAATATGCAGAGGACAACCCACCCCCAAACCACATCTCTTACAGGTGTTTGAGAGGGTTCTGCCCATTTTTGCTAATTTGACGGTCGTATAGTAAAGATTATGCAAAATGTGAAACTGGGTAAGCCTAAGCCAGTCCTGATATATATATATATATTTTTCATTGCAAAAAACTCTGTTTAATGCATCAGTTAGGGTTGTTCCACAGCAACAGATGTTTGGGTTCCCACCCCCTTTGCACCCCACTCCCACCCCGCCCCCACCAACAGGCATTGGGGTGTGCATTGGGGTCATCGGTCCTAACTTTAACCCCATCCCATGTGCAAACAAGCTGAGGTGGTGCAGTATAGGAGAATGGGGTAAGAGTTAGGACCAATCACCCCAACGCACACCCTGATGCCTGTTGGTGGGGGCAGGGTGGAGGTGGGGTGCAAGAGCTGGGAACACTAACATTTAACTTCCTCCCTTTTGTCACTGTGGAACAACCCTAACTGATGCATTAAACAGAGTGAGTACAGAAACGCAAACCGTAACGCACACGGGCACGGTAACGTAATTGGAAACGCAGACAGTTATGGTAAAAGCAATGATGACACCAAAGGAAACACAAACAAAAATGCAAATGGTATGCATATGCAAATGCAAATGGAAATACACACAGTGACACAAAAGGAAATGCAAACAAAATCAGTAATGGAAATGCAAATGTTAACAGTTATGCAAACGCAAACGAAAAGTCAAAGGGTAAAACACAAGGTGGCATAGACAGGAATGGTAATGCAAACGGAAATGCAATTGCAAGCTCATAAGGAAATGCAAATGCTAACGGTAACATCAACGATGACACCAAAGGAAACACAAACAGAAACGCAAACGCAAATGGAAGCACATACGCAAATGCAAATGGTAATGCACATGTAGATGCAAAACAAAACACAAACAAAAACAGTAATGGGAATGCAGGTGTTAACAGTAATGCAAATGCAAGCGCAAATGAAAATGCAAAGGGTAACACACACAGTGGCATACACGGGAACAGCAATGCAAATGGAAATGCAAATGCAAGCACATATGGAAACACAAATGGTAACTCTCATGGTCACAGTACCGCAATAGGAAATGCAAATGCTAACAGAAACAGCAACGATGACACCAAAGGAAATGCAAATGGAAGCACATATGCAAACGCAAATGGTAATGCACATGGTGACGCAAAACAAAATGCAAATGAAAACTAATTGGAATACAAATGTTAACAGTAATGCAAATGCAAGCGCAAATGAAAACGCAAAGGGTAACGCACACAGCGGCATACACGGGAACAGTAACATAAATGGAAATGCAAATGCAAGTGCATATGGAAACACAAATGGCAACACACACGGTCACGGTACCACAATAGGAAATGCAAATGCAAACGGTAACAGCAATGATGACGCCAAAGGAAAACAAACAGAAGCGCATACGCAAATGCAAATGGTAATGCACATGGTGATGCAAAATGAAATGCAAACAGAAACAGTGATGGAAACGCAAATGGTAACAGTAGCACAAATGCAAGCACAAACAAAAAGGCAAAGGGTAAAGCACACAGTGGCGTAGACAGGAACACTAACTCAAACGGTTACAGAATGCAAGTGGGAAAGCTAACTGTGACAGTAACGAAAGCACACACCCTTTTCTCCACCAACAGATGCATAGAGAAATGCAGTGAATACAAAGAATGTATGCATAATAATAGACCTTGGAGCAGAAAATGAGCACTTGGAATACTAAATTGCTTATATCTCAGGAACCGTATGACGCAGAAAAAAAATTAAAATTTCATATAAATTATGACTTACCTGGCTAGTTTTGTACTTAGCTCTCTACTTGGGGGGGGGCTAAGTATTTCTCTGACAAAAATTCCTTTTCTATAAGTGTTTCCGAGATACAGGCCCTGGAAGCTGCGGCACACGTTCAATGTTAGTCTATGGGGAAAAGCGGCAACTTCGGAGCACCGAAACTTTCCATCCATGCAATATTTTGTCACCAAACCAGAGAACGGCACATCTGTGACATGTTGGCTGCCCTCCCTCCAAATTTCAGCCCAAAAGACCAAACCGTTTTTATTGTTGCAGCAGGGTGACAAAGAATTCCTGTCATTTTGGCCGTAGTCTAGAAAAGTAGTGTCGTGATTTGTGACACCTTTTACAAAAATGTGCGAAAGTGTTGCCAGTGCAACACTACTTTGTGACACTACTTTTCCCAGAAATTTGAAAAACATATTTCTGGGGAGTTTAACCACAAAATAAAAACATGGCTTGCATTCTCAGGGCTCAAATAGGTAAACGCAAAAAAGAATTATGTCCCTAGTTGGTCCCAATTTAAAACTATCACTGTTCAGTTTGGCATCACTTTGCGGTTGTGTTACTGTTACCATTTGCATTTCCACTACTGTTTCTGTTTGCATTTCGGTTTTTGTTTCCGGCACCCCTTTCGTTTGCATTTGCATTTCTCTTTCAGTTTGTGTCTTCATTGCTGTTACTGTTACCATTTGCATTTCCAATTGTGTTACTGTGCCCGTGCGCATTACAGTTTGCGTTTCCATACACGCTTCCATTTGCTTTTGCATTTTTGTTTCCTTTGGCATTATTGCTGCTGTTACTGTTACCATTTGCATTTACAACTGTGGTAACGTGACCATGCGTGTTATGGTTTGCATTTCTGTACGCAGTTCCATTCCCATTTCTGTTTCCTTTGATATTATTGATAATGTTAACTTTACCATTTGTGTTTACTATTACGGTACTGTGACCGTGCACGTTACAGTTTGCATTTCCGTGTGTGCTTGCGTTCACATTTCTGTTTCAGTTCCTTTTGATGTTATTCATTCTGTTAATATACCATTTGCATTTCCAATTGCCATACCACATCATGGTTTGTGTTTCCTTAAGCGGTTGCGTCTCCCTTTTGCGCCACTCTTCGGTTTGGTGTCACTTTACGCATGTGTTTCTATTAATGTTTGCTTTGCCATTTATGTTTCTGTCACCATGTGCACAACGATTAGCCCTTGTGTTTCCCTTGCACTTACCGTTACTATGTCAGAAAAAATCACATGGTGGGAGCGCATGGCCTGAAGGGCCCCGCGCTCCCACCACCACATTCCATTGAATTCTTCAGAAAACACACACACACATCATCCCAAAGTATGCTGCTTAGTTTAGCCTCCATGCACTTATTGATGAGTAGCACCAGCAACACCCTTACCCCACAACTGTTGACATATTTTTTTGTCATTTGTCAGCCACCTGTGTCTTCATTATCCCGGATCTCTCCCAAAGTGCATCTTGGCCACAGAGCACTGGAGCTATCAGCAGGTGTCTATTGTAACAAATCACAAAGTCGATCCAAGTCTCCAGCAGCCAGTTCCATTCAATGGTACCACTCTCTCCAAAACTGCACAGCTCTCCTTTGTTTTGACTTGCTGCACTTGTAAGCTTGTGTTGGAGAAGGCATTCAGCTGCTGCACCATGCTAGTTGAGCTGTTCAGTCATTGCACTTGAGAGGTAGAGAAAGCGAAAGCTGTGTTCCACTTCGTTTACACTGTCTACTTATTGTTTCAATGGGTAGAGCTGTGAACCAGGTAAGGAGTACAGTAAAAAAAAACAGGACAGTCATCACTCATTTATGGCTCCTACCACAGATATATGGCCATGCCATACAACACATGAGGCCAGAAGAAATTATTTTTTCTAGATCAAACACAGCCTCATGTACCAAACTCTGTTATGTACACACTTAGTAGTTACTTTGGGCTATCAGCTGAGGTGCAAGGTGCTTCACAGTGACACATTCTGTTCCCCATACCAGTTGCTGCTGTCAGAGGTGAGCCCTGATCACAACCGCTCAACATCATTGATCCAGGGCTGGCAGGTAACACAGCTATGTGCCCACCAGTGCTTCAGTGTGATTATCATTGGGAGGTGCTAACACATCGTACACATCTTACAATTCTATTTAATTTAATGAACAATGCTCCCTGCCAGTGGCATTTGTTTTTCTTTTACTCCAGCAGTGTGTTTTTTTGTCAAAACAGTTTTGGTAAAAATTCCTCCTACAGCTGGTAAATGTTATGATGGCTATGAATTCAAATGATAGAATTTTGAATACAACTAGTGCCACACAACTTAGTACTCTTCTGACTAGCCTGTAGAAGTACAGTAATGAGGAGATTAACATAAGGCTCTTGCAATGCTGATAACGACTAAAATGTAAGCATTGCTGAGATCCTTATAATAATTTAAAAGAATCTGAAAAATGTGAGTTTTCAGATTGGCTGTTAACATTCTAACAGTCAAATGTTTATCTTGTATTAAGATGCATATACAGCTTAGCCATACAGTAACTAAGGTTTAATACTATCTATTAACCTTATTAATAGTAATGCCAGTAAGGCAATGCTATACATTGTTTCAATGATAATTCAATCAACAATTACTGTCATGTACTACTCAACTATAAGTCATCTCACAGTACACTGTGTGGCTGTCAATGACTACCATAGATAGTATCTTACTGGTATCACCTCATTGTAACATTTTTATCCATTTGAAATGTTTTTGTATATGTAACCATTATACAGCACCTCTTCTAGGTGAATCCTATGTGGCAGAGTAGAGTATAATTGTTCAATGAAAAGACTTATCAATACGTTAACATGCAAAATACCACACTCAATGAAAATCTTTAAAATATCTAGTTTTATAGTTCATCAAAGGTGCTCCCCACCACAAAGTGAGGTAGAGCCAGCCATTGCAGAGGCTGTGGAGGCAGTCCATTCTGACACTGACAGTGTCATAATTGTCAAGTCAGAAGGTAAGAACATTGCACAAGAAATGATTAACTATAGTTACTGTCACTGGTGTACATTGATCACACTTTTGATGTAGTGAACCCACTGAGCTGCTATAACATTGGTATGTACTGTGCTACTTTTTTCAGACTGCAGAATGCAAACCAGAAATTCTTTGTGTATCAACCCAGCAAATACCTTTGCTGACCACATGAAAGTATTAATTTCCCAAGCATACAGTATATACCTCAATAATTATCAAGCTGTCCTGTAATTGTTGACAGTACTAGTTTCCCCTGTGCGTCTACACTCAAGACAGATCAAATCTTAAATGTATGACAAAGAAGTAATACCTAACACAGTACTAATGACTTAGAAAGAATTACATAGGAAACAAGTTAGTATCTTCTCACAAAACAGAGTTCTAATTATACAATAGTAAACAGATAAGTATTTAGCACAGCTATTGCCATAGTAAGTTTCTCACCATTACATAGAAAATCATTTGTATGAATATTTTTATTTGTGACTGTCAAGTTGGTATATAATACCATTCTGTGTGTATCTGTGTGTGGGGGGGCATAGCTACAGCACCTGATTATTATCGTACAACAGCTAAAGACACTAACTTTATTCTTGAGATAATACTTTTATTAGTCAACTTAAATTAACACTGTGTACCCAGTCAGTGTAGAGTTGCCATACATGTAACTGGTAAAAACCTATATAACTCTACGCCCCCCCTCAAAAGATGTGTAGTTTGTGTCTCAGTACAATACAAGTGTGTACTGTTCATATTCATGGCTTCACTGTAAGCAAAAGTCACAAGTAAGCATAAAAAAATCTATCAACAACGAATAGCAGGGCTTTAAATAATTGAGTAGCAATTTTCTTGTGACAATAGTAATTGTACAGAAAGCATTAATATAGATTATCTTTTTTATTTATTTATTAATTTATTGATATATCAGTTTACAACCTTTGAGCTAGAGGCTCATTTCCAAAGGTACCTCATCACATGTAAGACAGAAGCTAATACAGACAGGGTATAACAAGTTACCTAGAGCATGTGCTACAGACATTTGTCACCGACATTATTTACAGTATTTACACTAAGTACAGGATGTAGATATTTTCAGACTTTATTTACAATATTAGGATGATGATATTTACATCATCAACACAGCAGAGAGACATTATTAGCTTAAGAAAGCATCTAAACAGAGTAGTCAGTCCTGTTCATGGGTTTGGTATTATTGACATAGGTTGCAATCCATAATGGACTTTGGCAGAGAAATTAGGATCAGAGAGGGTAAGAGAGTTAAATGTTAGTTGTAGTTACAGGAACGGACACTGAAGAGGTGGTTGCAAAGATTGGTTTTGAAGTGGGCGATCTTGGGTGCACTAGTGATGGTGTTTGGGAGTACATTAAACCATGTGGGGGCCTTGGAGAGGAAAGATCTCTGGGGGCAAGGGAGGTTTTTACCCTGGGCACAACCAGTGGTGTTTTCTCTGAGTTGCAGGTGGAGACAGTGGGGGGTGGCAGGATGAAGAGAGGTGGAGACTCCAGGGGGAGAGAGTCCAAGCAGTATTTTCTTGGACAGTATGCAGGTCTGGTAGTGGAGCCTTTCATTGAGGCTGAGAAGATTGGCAGAGGTATAGAGGGAGCAGGTGTGAGTGAGCCTCGGTGAGCCAGTTAGGAGCCTGCAGGCCTTGTTTAGGGAGACCTGGATTTTCTGGAGTGTGGAGTTATCTGCTGCCCTGTATACAGGGAGTCCATAGTCTAGTAGGGACAGTATTGATGAGGTGATGGCCAACCTAAGGGTGTGGGGGGAGGCAGTCCCTGTGTCAGTAAAGGAGTCCAATCCAGGTGTTTGTTGCAGAAGCAAGGGTGTTTATGTGGTCATGGAAAGTAAGAGCCGAGTCGAGGGTAAGCCCAAGATATTTGTAGTTGGATACCTGTTCAAGGGGGAGCTGGGTGCTGTGGAGGATGTGGAGAGGTGCACATTTTGCTTTGTTTTGGCAGTGAGAGAAGATCATTGATTTAGTCTTTTTTAGGGTTATGAGTTATGGTGCAGAGTTTGGTGAGAGGAGTATAGTGGTCACAGGCCTTGGTGAAGGCCTGTGTAAACAAGTTGAGTGCAATGTCAACACTGGGGACTATATTAATTGGGGACAAATCTATTTGGGCGAGCAGCTTTTTAAGTTTTATTAACCCTCCTGGGAGGAGATGCCTTCAGACGGTTGTTTGGGTTATGGGTTAGGATGTGGAAGAGGTCCATTGCAATAGGATGGGCGAGTGGTCACTTAGGGAGTCGGGAATTACTTTTATATCCTGGATTTTTTGGGGGCGGTTAGAGATAATGATATCAAGGAGGGTGTGGGTACCAGTAGATGGGTGAAATCTAGTGGGCTGGGTAACTAATTGGACCATGTCAAGGGCTGAGAACGAGTCCTTTGTTGGCACAGCTGAATGGCCAAGCCAGTTGATATTGAGGTCCCCTACTAGTATCTGCTCTGCATTGTGTGGTAGGGTAGAGATATATTCAGTGAGCGATGAGACGGCAGGCTTTTGGTTCTTAGGGGGTATGTAGGCAACTGTGAGGTATAGTGGGCCCCTGGAGGAGTTGGGGGTGATTTCTAGGGTGAAGGCTTGTGCTCCGTTTGAGAGTTTGGGGGTGGGAATATGTGATCACTAATGTTATTATTAACGTAGCATGCACAGCCTCCCCCACGCTTTTATACCCTGTCTTTCTGATACAGGGTGAATCCGGGGAGTGAGACAAAGTCATTGGGAGTAGATTTGGAGAGCCAGATCTCCACTAGGGCGATGATGTCTGGTTGGTGAAGGGTGGCCCAGCATTGAAGAACTGCGGATTTCTTTGGCAGGCTGCATATATTCAGGGAAGCAATGCGGAGTCCAAAGGGTCTGGTAGGTGTAGTGATGGGGCAGGGCCTGGATTAGGGTGGATATTATCAGAGAGGAGTAGTAGGATGACTAAAGCTGTAACCATACGGTGGCAGGTTTTGATATTTTTGGGAGTACATTGGGGGGGCGGATGTAGTGGAGCAGGGGACGGGCAGGATTTGGAGGGATTGGCAGACGCAGAAGGGATGGAGCCAGTGGGGGCCTCGGTGGGTGCTGGGGTTGAGGCTTCCTGTGGGAGGTGGATGCAGTGGTCCAGTGTATGATGACAAGGTGGGGGGATGGCCAATTCTGGAGTGATGCAATGGTGCAGTCCACCAAGGGCATAGGGTGAGGTCTGGCTGGTAAGAGGTGAACCCCCTAGGTAGTTATGAGGATGAGGCAGATAAGGTGGAAGTGAACAGACATGGTACCTAGATAACTTTGGGGGTGGACAAAAGAGGTTGTGGGGGGAGCCAGAAAAGCTGTAAGAGCTTTGGGATATGCCACAATACAGTAGTTCGACTTGAAGGCTCAGTGGCAGTGCTGCCAACTATGGTGGCAAAGACACAGGATTTGAGAGAGGACATATTTATTATAGGCAGACTAAAATGATAGAGGCTTTGAGAGCTTTAGAAACAAGCATGAATTAACCTGCTTTGGTTGTCTCAGCGGTAGGGCTGAGGATACTGGTGGGAGGGGTACAGGGTTTGTAACCTGCAGTGACTCCTGGAAATGTTATTTTAGCTGACTATGGGGGGGGGGCAGAGGCTTTGAGAGCCTTGAGACAGAGGATAAAAAATAGCCAGATAAGATGGCTGTGTGACAGGGCTACTGATCCTGGCAGCTAGGGTGCAGGGTTTGAAGCCTGCAGTGGTCCCAGGAATGTTATTTTAGCAGAACTAAGGGGGTTAGAGGCTTTGAGAGCCTTAGAAACTATAGCTAACAATAACCTGATATGATGGCTGAGTGGTAGAGCTGCTGACTCTGACAGCAAAAGTGCAGGGTTTGAAGCCTGCAGTGGCACCAACAATATCATTTTAGCAGACTATTGGGGGGGGGGGGTCAGAAACTATGAGAGCCTTAGAAAGTAAGGATATTTTTTTCTAAGTAGGGAGAAATGAAGGGTTAAGGGTTTTGAAAAAGAGGTAGATATCAGCCTGGTTCGTTGGCTTAGAGGCATTGGAGTTTTGGGTACAGGGTTTGAGGCTTGTAAGGGGACTATGGTAGAACAATGGGCAGAGAGATGGAAAGGAGGGAGTAGAGATTAGAGAGAAAGACAACACAAAGGGTTAGGAGATAGCTCTAGTGACTTCTAGTGGACAGTGGTTAAATTAGTTGTTGAGAAGGAGTGGAGATGTGGGAGTGATTGGAGCGGTGCCAGAGATGATAGTGCAGCAACCCCTAGTGGTTGGAGAATATAAGCTGCAAATGGGAAAGTGTTCCTTTAGTAAAATATGGGGTAGGTCACATGATATGTCATGTGACCTGTAAGCAGCAATAAATGGAGTGCCAGCCGTGGGTGGCTAGGGCAGTCCACGGACAGGGAAGATCTCTCCACAAGCTGGCTGGAAGGAAGGATGCTTTACCTCTTAAAGGCTCTCTGCAGCCCCCCTGTTACAAACTCCTCAGCTGGGCAGTGTTCTAGAAGTGTTATGTTTGTTAAACACAGTGCGGCAAGTGCTATGCATTCTCACAAAGTTTCAGATGTTTTATGAGCAAAACACTAATCAATGTTTAGAGTTAAATAAAACCCTGTGATACAGATATGGATCGCCTATTTGATTGCATCCCACTACTAACTCTTCAAATTAATGTTTTCTTATAAGCAGAGAGTCACACCATTCATTTCCACAGACTTTCTTTCACTATCACTGTAGACCTATGATTCAGAACTTTATGAGGAGATGTGCAACATTGCCTGCATCATGTCATGAAACAGCTAAGTGTTCCAAGTTGTCTGATATTCAGTGATCAACCTGTCAGTTAGATGTCCATAACCATTGTTTAACTTAGACTATACAGTGATGTGCAATGTGCAGTGGGGGTTGGGGGTGCGGTAGTGGGCTTTCCATGTGTGCTACCATCTACTTCTTAATGGTTTTAATGTCTCTCAAAGTCCAATGACAGACGTACAGTATCACTGTATCTCTACTTTCTTTAAGTGTAACTCTCCACTCGGGATGTACTATCTCCCCTCACTGGTGGATAAGGACTGCCATTATTTAGATGATAATGAACAAGTACTAACTTTTTCAATTACTATCTACTCCAGTGATACAGCTGAACTGTATAGACCCATTACCTTTGTTTAAATATTTGTTTCCACTCAGAATACTGTGAATACTTGCTTTATTTTTTTTTATGGGGTGGGGGGAACATACCCTAGGTAACAACATGTAAGCATAAGCTGCCACCATGGTCCTACAGCATGACCTTTTATCAGACAGTCATGCTGCCTACTACACTAAGTATAAGAAAAGTCCTAATGTAAATGGTTAAAAAAATGTCAACACAACCAGTAACATAAAAACAAACAGTGATGCACGCATTTGCACACACAAGAAAGATAAAGGCAAGGTGAACATGAAACCAAAAAGGTACAATAACAGTATCAGTAACAAAAGCTATATACTTGCATGTATGTAAGAAACTGTTTCTCTGTCTTACAGTGGTTGTGGAGACTGCACAAACAGCAGAGCCACAGATGAAACAGGAGCATGCTACTAGTCCTGAATGCAAGTCTAGCAACATAAACTGACACAAAGGTCATACAGTTCTTGGAAGACTATCAGTTGATTTCATGTAATAGTATTTGTTAATACAACAATTACAGGTCTTCAGTACATCAGCTCCTCATGTCTTGGGTACCAGCAGGTGTCACTGCCTATCTGACAACATAAAACTAGTAACTGCTCCACATAGTATATTAGTGCAATGATACAGGTGTAACACCTATTACATAGCCTTTTATGTAATAAAACTCTCTACTAAGGATCCACCACCTGTTTTTTAGGCTGGGGCTATTGACTGCATCATGACATACAACTTTTAACTGTCCAGACCACTGTGTTACTGTTATCGTGCAGCTCTACTCAGGGGTGGACTGGCTGGGTCACAGGCCAGGGTGCTACTTAAGGAGGACAGGCCACCTTCACCTGAACTGTCAGATGCCTTCCTACATGAAAAAAACAATTATCAAAATGCAGGATGCAGGCCAGACAACACTTTATTTGGGCAGAGCTACAGCAGAGACACAAAGAAGGAAAGTGACCCACATTTTTGATGGCTTTTATGACTGGTAGAGGTGGAGAGGTTGCAGAGATAGCATACAAACCAACAAGTCACTGTAAAATGGATTGCATTTCTTTCTAATCCATTGTGAAGATTGATTTGTTTGAGCAGCGGGATTGCATCACAAAATACGATGCAATGCAGACTATTTAATACACTGCTTCCCTCTATGCCTGTACAAGCCTCTCTTGAAGCTGCCCACTGTCTTCAATGAGACATCTTACTTCCAGCAGTGGCACTCCAAGTTACCACCACCTTCTCCTTGAAGAAGTGCTTACTGTCCCTCCCTCTTAAAACCATCCCTCCCCTCCAACCCGGCTGTGACCCTTCCTGTCATGGTTGCCACTCAGCTTACAGAGATCATCCTTATCAGGACTAGAAATAATTTTAAAAAGTGGTGTTTGACATGGAATACCATTGCCAAAAATTAGGTAATCTGTCTTGAAAACGGGTATACAAACCCAATTTTTGGTCTGCCATGCCATCACTGTTGTAAGAAGCATGTGGTTTTAAGTCTGTTTGCAGTATTGCTGAATATAAAAAAAAATTAAAAAGGATAGGCTTTGAGTGTCTGTCTGGGAAGAGTGGGGGGAAAAAACAATCACACATGCAATAATCACTACACACAACACTGTTACCTCACCCCAGCAGTGTTGTGCAAGATTGTTACAGTCGGTGCCAGAACATCGCACATGCCTGTGTTCTACTCCTCCCAACAACCCCAGTCCCCAAATCAAAAACCCAGAGAGGCTTTTCAGCCTCAAAAATGATATATTTTGTTACCAACATTTAATGACATCAACTCCGATGTCTTTGGCTATAAGGTAAAGGAGTCCAGAGCAGTGCCTCATCATTTGACCAGCTTGGTGTGGCTCCACACTCCACAGTGTGGAGTTGCACCATGGACTCGCATCACTCAGGCCAAATGATGTGGTGCTGCTCCCATCTCCTTTACCTTACAGCCAAAGATGTCGGAGTTGCTGTTATTAAATGTTGGCAACAAAATATATAGTTTTTGAGGCTATAAAGCCTCTCGAAGTTTACACACACCTGAGTGGGTAGATGCTACATAGCATCGAACCCAAAGGGTGTGTGTAAACTTCTCATTACTCACCCCAGGGGTCAAAATTAGCACCAGTCAATGAGCCAAATGCCAGTAGATCCTTTAACTAGCCCTGCAGGCTTGTACTAGACAAGGTTATATTTCAATAAGGGAAGGGAACATTGTTTAACCAGGAGCAGCACACTAAACCAAAGCTTGTTTCCAGATGCAACCTGGGAGCACAGGAAAGTTAAGTGACTTGCTTAGGATAACACAGTATACTCCTAGGTGGCTGTGGGATTCAAACACAGGTCTCCAGCTCAGCAGCTCAAAGCCTTAACCCACTGCCTATGTTGCCTCCAATACGCTCACCAGCCGAGCTGGTGGAAAAGTCTGTGGGGCTAGTGGATTTTCCCAGTCTGTAGCCCTGCTGGCTAGTGGCTGCAAAACTTAATTCTGACCCCTGATACCCTGACCCACACTTTATTCTATATATTAACATATCTCTAAGTGCATTCTAGGCTTACTGATGTAATGTTTTGAATGATTAGTTAAGTACAGCAAGTAAAAGGCTTGACCTTGATGTGGTAAAAAAATTACATCCATGTTTGACATCTCTTCTCATTTTAACCAAAGTTGCGAAATGTAATAAAAAGTAACCATCAACAGGAGAATATAAATTTGTGCATTACGAGCAGGATAAAATGCAGAACTCAGAAGACCTGTGCTATTATACTGTTACTCCCATTGCTACAGAGCTTCTTGGACAGTGGGCCTGATAACATAGGATTACAACTAAAACAAGTATATATCCTAAATTATTTTTAATTTCTTTTTATTATATTGGATGTGATCACATTCTAGTACAGTCTATTAATCTGTTGCTTTATCATTTACAATATCATTACAAGACTTATATGTATAAGCAATATTTGCAGACATAAACCTTTGTGTTTTAAATAAAAATACATTTATACAATTTGACTGAGTGTATTATTTCACCATTGTTCTTGCCCTCTCTGAAATAAGTACAAATTAATTTTTTCTTATCATTTTTACTCTCAGTACCCCATGGAGAATATCTCCATATTTTTGTTTAAAAACACTATTCCCCTGGTAACCAAATGCTTCCATAGCTTCTCACCCTAAAGAACAAAATCAGGATCTCTACTGGACATGTAGAATATCCATGGCCTCCATAATACCTCAGCCTTTGAAGTTTTGTTATGCAATTTGGCCATAAGAGATTCCGTATAATAGATATTTGACACCAACCCACTCCACTCCTCGATGTTTGGAGCATCCACAGACATCCAACGTCTTGTTATAGCTTTTTTTAGCAGCTATAATATAGATGGGTAAGAAAGTTTTATGCCAAGCTGGTTTATGGGGGGAAATATAGCCAATAAAATTGTCTCCGCAGTCAATTCTACCCTCTCTCCCAGGCACTCTGACACTGCTTGTTGTAGGATACACCAATATGGCATTAGAAGAGGGCATGACCAAAAAATATGGGCAAGGTCAGTTTTTAGGCACACATAGGACCTCCAGCATTTACCATAGGAGGAGGGAAGGTATTTAATGTGAACAGCCAGAGAGTGGAAATACTGAACTCAGTATTTCCATGCAAATTCCTGCCATATGTTAGAATGAGTTATCCTACAAGCCATAGGGAAGACCTGGAGCCAATCTTGTTCAGGTATGTCCATCTCAAGATCTCTACACCAGCTCCTCAAAATGAAAAGTGATGAATCCCTCATTCTCTCCTGGAGGATTCGATTTATGTATCCCACCTGGTGCCCCCATAGTCGCCCAGCTACAGCATACTCAAGGAATCTCCAAAATATTGGAATAGGTTCAGGTTGTTTAGTCATCACTTCTCTTTGTCTTAGGAGATCATTTTTGACCTGAATATATCTGTAAATATCCACATCTGGTAGATCATGATTCTTCTGAAGTATTTCAAACTGGACAATGTCATCACGAGAAATAAATTGTCTAAAGAACTGGAGTTCCACCCTTCTCCACTTTACAAATGTATGGTCTAGTGATGCAGGGAAAACAGTTCTGTCTTCTGAAATTAACGTAAATAGAAAAAATAATTCTCTAAAAGCCTTGTGTTTCTTCAGTCGGTACCATTGTATTAAAACTTAAGCAGTGAAGGGTGTAAAATCCCTTAAACAAGGGACTTTCGTAACTGACGCTAGAGTTATTTTTAATATATCATATAAATCATTTATAGCAAATTCCAAATCCTTCCAAGGTGCTTCAGAAGACAATGATAGCCACAGAAATAAAATCTTAAAAAAGGCTTGCCAGTGCATATAACTTTAAATTGGGTAAATTAGCTCCTCTGTCAGCAAGTGGGAGTTGTAGCAAGGACATCCTTATTCGAGGTTTCTGCCCATGTCAAATAAAATTAGGAATGATTTTCTCCCAGCATTTAAAGTAAAAGTTAGAGGGAAAAGTAGGGCTATTTTGAAATAGGTATAATATTCTTGGTAAGATTGTCATTCAAAAGGACTCTATCCTCTGGAAAAAGCTTAAAGGTACACTTGTACCAAGTCAATAAATCCAGCTGAATTTGCATTGACAATGGTTCATAATTCAATAGCTCCACATTATCTAAATTCTTAGGGATAACTATACCCAAGTACTTGAACTGTGTTCTGTGCCATTTTATTGGGTATTTATTTTTAAGGGGTTGGGATGAGTTAAAATTTAAAGTAAGCAGATCTGTTTTAGCTATGTTTAATACAAACCCTGAGATCTCCATGAAAGTGGCAGGGAATCCCACAGGGCCAGGAGGAAGTATCAGGTGAAAGGGCTGATATCAAAATATCATCAGCAAATAAAGCCACCTTATATTCCCTCTGACCTAAGGGGACCCCCTCCAGCCCAGAATTTCTACAAATTCCTCTGCTAGAGGTTCAATATAAAGTGCAAATAATAGTGGGAACAGGGGACATCCCTGTCTCATTCCCCTTTGTATAGTTATTGGCTGAGATAAAGACCTCCCATTAATTCAAATAAATGCTGTAGGGGACGAGTTAAAATTTTTAAGGCAAGTTAGAAAAGAATCCGGGAATGCAAATTTAGATAAAGTAGCACATTGGAAATCCCACCCCACCTTATCAAATGCTTTATCAGCATCTAAGCTTATTATAATGGAGGGAATCTTTCTGGCCTGTAGGTGTTCCATTATTAAAAAACATTGTTGAAGATTATCTGAAGTACTTCTCTATTCCACAAAGCCCACCAGATCCTTATGTATTAATTGAAGTAGTATGGGTTCTAATCTTTTGGTCCATATGGCCATAAATATTTAATAGTCCACATTTAAAATTGAAATTGGGTGATAAGATGAAGGGAGGGTAAGGACCTTAACTGGTTTAAGCAAAGGAGCTAGAATAGCATAACTCGAGGAGGGAGGAGGAGTCTCCCCCTCAAACACTACAACGCAAGCCGGCAAAAGGCTAGGAAATAACTGGGGTATAAAAGCTTTCTACCATTCCGGACCAAATCCATCTGGGCCTGGACTTTTCAATGATTTTAATTTGTTTGACCTGATGTAGAATCTCTTCAGGTCTAATGGGGCTTTCCAATTGGGTAATCTGTGTATCAGACAATTTAGGTAAAGTGAACTTATTTAAAAAATCCTGCATTCATTTATTTTGTTCTGGAGGGGGGTGGGGGCTATATATAGGGATTCAGAAAATTGTGTGACAATCTGTTTAATTTGATCCTCCTTGTAGGTTGAGGTGCCTGTTATAGTGGATCTTATTTTTAAAATTGTTGAAGCCCTTTTATTGGCACTCACCTTCTGGGCCAATGCTCATGCCTCTTTTTTCCCCTCTTTGCCCCTCTTTCATAATTATATTGTTGCAGATAAGCCAAATTCTGAAGATTTCTATAATCTAGTATTTTTTGTATCTCTTGTTTTAAGCCCCTACTCTATCTTTGGAGGGTAACATCTCCCTCCCTGCATAAAAGCTGATAAGAAGACAGGAGGTCCTCTAGGAATTTCATCCTGGCATTTTGTTTTCTCTGCTTCTGAGAAGCATATTCCAAAATCTCCCTTCTTAATACAGCCTTCAGTGCACACCATTTAATTGGATGGGATACTTCTGAGGTCAGATGGTCCTGAATTGCCTGAGGGATATGTTTCCTCATGGAGTCCAGGAATTCCTGGCCTTTTAAAAGGGACACATTAAATCTCCAAGATTTGGATTTTCGTTGCTTACCCAGGTCTATTTTGAGAATTAAGGGGTTATGATCAGATACAATTCTAGGTTCAATTAAAATATCCTGAATTAAAGTAAGATGTGCCCCGGTAACAAAAAAAGTAATCCAACCTAGAGTACATTCCATGATGTACTGAGAAAAAGGTATAGCCTGGTACTGATGGAAATGTTCTCCTCCAAACATCCTCAAAGCCCCAAAAAGCCAAATTTCTCTTTAAATATTTTCTTGCTTTGGACAATCTATTAGGCTTTGGATTAGAAGAGTCAAAATGAGGATTTAATGCCAAGTTGAAATCACCTCCCATGATTAAAATCCCTTTATATTTTTCCATCACCCTATGTAGGAATGACCGCATCCCCGGTAGAGGAGTCTGTGGGGGGTTCACTGTCAAAACCATGCTACAGCAATAGCGCAAAGCATAACAGTGCTAAGAGTTCAGCGCTTGTTAAAAACAGTGGCGGTACAAAACATGGCGGGAGACAAAATAGCGGTAGCTTGTAAGTTTTACTTACAGTGTGCAGTTACAGTCTGTGGTTCGGTGTGTTCCGAATCTTATTTCACCAGTGAACCCTTAAGCAGCTCAGGGATAAGCTTTACATGTGCTACCAGATGATAGAGGGAAAAATCAGGGAATCTAAGTCCCTAACCCCACCTTTGCTGAGATTGCTTTTTTTACTGGGGGATTTGCAACCTTTTGTCTGTTTGGGACTTTGGCAAAAATTAACAAACATGCTAGATGGACAGTATTTTCCATTTACAGTCTCCCATAGATCGTAGTGCAGTGCAATGCTGAAAGTCAGAACATTGTATGTTAGAAAACATTCACAAATATAAAATAGTTTCATTATTCATTAACTCAAGCACAGATTTAAAAAAAATAAATACTTTTGAAAAATGTTCACCCAGGACTAGGCACTGCCAGCGCATGACAAGCCACCTGTGGAGATTCCAGTCTTGTTGTCCTACTACCTAATGCAGAGTTGCATTTGTTTATTGTGAATTTTTTTTTTTCAGAAAGACCTTTGAGTCACAGACTCATTTACAAAGGTTCCACATCATACATCAAGGGACAGTACAAACTACTGGTTGCAGAGATGACAGTACAAGATATTAAATAGCGAAGGATTACATTACAATTCTTTACAATGGGATACAGGGTAGATTAGGAGGGGAAATAGGCCAGTATAGTAGTAGAGTCACAGTTAAGCACAGCCAATATAGCTGCAGAAGAGTCTGTAACTGGCTGTTTGTCAGTGGAGGGTTAGGGGAGAGTTTGCATCAGAAACTGGGACAGTTGTGGTAATTAGTAGGACAGCAAGATGCAGGATAGTGTCAAGTACAGTCACATACATTAGAGACATGGAGGAGTTCCCTCAGTCTAGTTTTGAAGGGACCTAGCCTTGTTTCATTTGCAATTTGGATAGGGAGAGAGTTAGTCAGATTAGGGGCTTGGTAGCTGAAGGTCCTTTGAAGTTGGGAGGTATGAGGCCGGGGAACCCATAGCAGCTGCTTGTTCGAGTTTCTTGTGGATCTGATTGGGTCAGCTGGGCAGATAATAGAGGAGAGAGAGGGAGAGGCAAGTCCTAGGAGGCTCTTCTTAGTTATTAGGAGTGTATGATACCGGATTCTGCAACCAAGGTTTAGCAATTTTGAGGAGTTGTAAAGAGTGCGGGTGTGGGTCCGGTGATCACAGCCTAGGATGAGGCAGCGGCTTAGTTGAGCACCAGGAAGAGATAGTTTAGTGTTGAGCTGGGAGCGGCACAGTATATGGTAATACCATAGTCAAGAAGGGCAAGGACAGAGGAGTTGATGGCAAGCTGAAGGGCATCTGGGGTGAGGCAACATTTGTGTCTATAAAGAACACCTAATCTCATGTTCAGGGCCGAGGCAAGGAGGAGAATGTGTTGTTTATAAATGAGGGCTGGGTTCAGAGTGATCCCTAGGTATTTAAAGTAGCTAACTTGTTCAAGGGGGGTGTGATTAATAATGAGGAATGGGGACAGCATTTTTTCTGACGGTTCTGAGGGTGGGAGAAGATCATGACTTTAGTTTTCTTGTAGTTGATAGTTGTTGGTTGGAGAACCAATGTTCAGCTTTGTGGAAGCTTCATTGTAGTGTTTGGTGGAGATTAAGTGGGTCGGAGTCAGAGGTGAAGAGTACTGCATCATCCGCATACAGTAGCAGGTTTCAAGGGACAGCTGACGGGAGGGAGTTTAGGAATAGGCTGAAGAGTAAGGGGCCAAGAATTGACCCCTGTGGTACTCCTGAGCAGACCGGGAGGTAAGGGGACAAGACATTGCCAACCTTAACCTGTTGTGTTCTATCCGACAGGTAGCTGGCGAACCATTTTAAATAATCGTTGGAGAAGCCACTGGAAACAAGAGTGTTTAGGAGGAGGGCGTGGTTGACAGTGACAGATGCTTTTGAGAGATCCATGAAGATGGCACCTGTGAGAAGACAATGATTCAGGGCAGAGTGGACATGCGAGGTGAAAGTGAGTAGGGCAGTGGTGGTACTATGACCCTTAGGAAAACCATGTTGTTGGTCACAGAGAAGTTTGTATTTAGTCAAGTGGTCAGTGAGTTCGTCAGCGACAATTCATTCTAAAGCTTTGGGGGAGGAATGGATATTGGATGGTAGTTATTGGGGGAGGTGTGGTCCCCACTCTTAAAGATAGGGCTGATGTTGGCTAGCTTCCATTGGGAGGGAAATTCCCCTTGACAGAGGGAGCGATTTAGGATATGAATAAGTGGGATGAGGACTTCTTGGAGAGTAAGGCAGAGAAGCTTCAGGTCCAGGGGATCACTGTGGTTTGTGGAGTGGCTAAGGGCTTTGTCTAGGTAAGGTTTGGCATCTGCAGGGGATAGAACGTGAAGGTGAAAGGGGGGCTGGGGAGAGGGTGGGCCCGGGTCGTCGGAGGATCAAAGAAGTTAGGGGGGACAATATGGCTGAGATTGTGAAAGAGGAGTTTAGGGCTGAGGCTATGTGGTGTGGATCCGTGGTGATGTCACTGTCTATTTCTAATTGCACTGGGGGATGGTTTGGGGATTTGATATTATTCCAGAATTTCCACCCATCTCCACAGGTAGAGGTTAAGGACGCTTTGTAATAGTCCACTTTAGCGTTGCAGAGGGACCATGTGCATTTGTTACGAGCCTCCCTAAAACGCTGCATGTCAGTTGGACGTTTGGTTTCATTAGTAATATGCCAAAGGGAGTCAAGTTGTTTCATTAGGTCCATGAGGTGAGCAGAGAACCAGGGCCCTGGTAGCCTTTGGACATTTTCCGGGTAGGGGGGGTGAATTTATAACAGATCCTATTGAAAGTGGAGGTAAATAGATCAAGTGCATGATCGGAGTCCAGGGTGTTAATGAGGGGTGTCCAATCCCAGTTTCTAAGGAAGGCCTTGAGTTGGGACAGTTTGCCAGGGCCAAGGGTGTGCTGTATGGTAATTTTGGGGGGTGTTTAGGTGCCCTGCATGACCAAGAGCAGAGCACAGGAGAGTGGTTGCTTAGAGCATTGGGGAGCACTTGGGTGTTGGTAATTCTGTGTGGGCAGTTTGTGAAGACCAGATCCAGGAGGGAGGATGTTCCTGTGCAGGGATTAGTTCTGGTGGGGGAGGTAACTACCTGGGTAAGGTTGAATGCTGAGGCATCATTAGTGTGAGATTCCGCTTTTGTGGACAGCCAGTTTATGATGAAGTCACCCATGTCTATTTTTTCATGTTGAGGAGGAAGAGTCGCGATATGGTACAGGACGGTCTGGAAGGCAAGTTTGTGTTCATTTGGTGGAAGATAGACAATGGTGAGTAGGAGGAGGGCAGCTGACCTGCCTGGAGCTATTTTTAGTGTAAGGGCCTGTGCTGTCAATGTTAGTTGAGGGTTAGGGAGTAGTTGGCCTGGCAGTGAGTTTTTAAGGTATGGAGCACAGCCACCACCTCTTTTACCCTCTCTATCAGAGCGATAGACGGTGTACCCTGGGAGGTTAACAGCACAGTCTGGTACCGAGGATGGCAGGGGCTGAGGGGAGAGACAGAGGGGAGAAAATCTAGGTCAGATAAAGTTGTATATGTCCCAGGAGGACACGCGGGTACAAGTAGTGGTTGTGGGTTTCATTCCAAATTTTGGAGCTGCTGAGCATGAATCGGAGCCTCAATAAGTTTAGATTGGATCCTGCCACCTGATTCTCAGATTACCTTTCTTTTTGATGGCAGAGCTCGCAGTGCTATTTCAGTATTACGCTGTACTGTAATGGGATACTATTTCAACATGCTAAAAAGTATGCACTATAATGACTGGCGCTATTACGGTTGCACTATTTTGACCGTATACCCTGTGGGGGTAGGTAAGCATTGACCAAAGTTATTGTCTGAGAATAGAATGTACCTGATAGGACTACATATCTGCCCTGTGGATCTGAAAAAGAATCAAGAACTTCAAATGGACTGGTGGAAGGTATTAATATTGCAGTTCCCCTCTTATGTTTTCTTGGGTGAGAGGATGCAAATGCTTCATATCTACCCCTCAGTGTAATTTAGAATGTTCAAATGAAGAGAGGTGGTACTCCTGTAAAAAGCATAAATCTGCTTTCTTTTTACTCAAATGTTGCATTATCTTACAAAGTTGAATTGGGGAATGTAACCCATTCACATTCAAAGAGAATATCTTAACCAGGGCATTAGTCATTGGTACCAGGAAAAATTAATACTATGATTTGGGTAGGGCATTGCCCAGTGTCCAGAGGGAATACCACATTACTGGTTATAAATAAACTAATCTCCCCTCTAATCCCTGGTGGTCTCATCAGACCAAGCACAGCATCTCCAGAGAGAAGAGAGATATCTCTATCTAGTACCCTGCAGGACACAACATGTCCAACCTTTTCAGGGGTCAGGAATCTCAAACCTGAATTTGTGTCACCATCCTTTATCTAAATTAACCAAGTTGTTAGGCATAAACAACAAACTAACCTAAACAACTGTTGAATAAACTTTTGTTTCACAACCAAGGAACCTATGTACACATGGTCTTCCAACAGTGGGAGAGAGAACAACATCTCTCACCTTTGTCCCAGGACCACAGATTCCAGCATCCTGGGAAGACAGGGCAGCACCCTCCGATAGGTGGGCAAAGACCTGTCCGAGGGGAGGCACCCCCTCTGGAACAGATACAGAACTACCGAAGCTGTTCCTGTGGTGGTTGGGATTTAGACTCCAGCAGCAAAATAATATCTACTACCTTTGTTTTAAAGGAAAACTTCCTCACCCCACTTTGCCTAGTACCTAAATCTAAATTAAATTATACCCCCTTATAAAATGTTGCTAATAACAAAGTCATTTTGGAGCAGCAACTTAAATACAATTAAAAATTTCTCGTACTTGACCTTAGAGGATAGGGGAGAAGGGGAAAAGGAAAGCGGGGGAAGAAAGGGCACTACTCACATCCTAAGAGAGCTGACTAGCTTGTTATTTTTTACTAGTATCCATCCCCTCTGGAAATTAGAAATTAGCTGAACCACTCATCTTCTAGAGTCCCAGCTTATTTTGGGTTGGCTGGAGGGAGATTAAATATTATACCCCTTGTCTATACAAAACCTATCCTGAGTCTTTTCACTCCGAAGAACCTCTAACAAGAACATCAAGGCTAAGAAGTAAAGTAAGCCACTTAAACTTTACTTGTATTATCTATGACGCCATCTAGTGGGAATTGAATGATATTGCCCTTGCCTCACCCAACTTGATCCCTCAATCCCCAAACTCCAGTAAACTATTCCCCCTGTGTTCACCCAACTTGAGGGGAAGAAAGAGAGAAAAGGAAAAAAAAAGGAGGGGTAGAATGAGGATAAACCTCTGTCTCCAATTTCCTCAACGTCTCATCCGGCCCCCCATAAATTGACCCAAATATATAGTCACAATTTAAATGTAGTTTGTGTCCACTGTAGTTATTAAAGGTTCCAAACTCGCAACCATCCATAAGGAACTGAGCCAGTCCTGAGTCTCGTATTTAAGAAATTCAAACAGTTAAATTCCAGTTCCTGGCTTCATCGATAAGAAATCCCACAGGCTTCCTGAAGAAGCAAAGTACTTGATTCGGAATATGTTAAGTGACCATCATCACTCAGAGAGAATGGGGGGGAGGGAAGGGGACAGGGACTGCCATCCAAGCCGAGGCAGGGTGGGGGGAGAGAAAGGTGCTCTCCAAGTTGCAGCAATCTGCCTAACCCAAGTTAGAGGGCAGTTTGTTAATTAGTTTAATCAGGTGCTGCCTATGGAAGAGCAATAACCCTCTCTTTACCCCACTCCCCACTCCTTGACTGGACAATCGACATCCCTTTTCCAACCCTCGACCTCCCCCCCTCCTCAACTCCAAAACAAGTTAGTGGACTACACATAAGGCTCATACATCAGCCCTCCAAGAAACAGGTCCCAAAGGTCGAGCCCATCGCTCACATAACTAGAGGGCATGGGGGGCCTGCAATCCAGGTCACAGTGAAGGAGGGGGAGAGAAAGGCGCTCTCCAGGAAATCACCTCCTGCCACATGTTTTAGAGGCATAATGTGGTATAGCTCAACCTTCAGTAGAGCAATAGCCCTCCCTCAACCCCTCTAAAATCCTTGCCATCGACCACCTTTGCTTCCACCTCCCCATCATCCCCTCCAACAGCCCAACAGTACCTGAAGGAGATTTACCTCTTATTAAGGCTGCAGGGTAGGATTCCTTAATAGCCACACTCTATCCAAAATCTTCTGTAAATTTTGGTCACCAATCTACATGAGATTTTTCCTGAGAGCCTGTTCTGGAAGATACTTTTGATTCCCTTGCTGCCAACTTGGGATCCTCTTTTGTTAATTAAAATCCCACATTGGAGAAGATCCAATCGGGCCTCCGAAGCAAAAGAATAAGTTATCGGTCCATTAGGAAATTGGAACACCAGTTTAGCTGGATAGGGTGTGTGGGACTTTACATTTTTTGCTCTGAGAGTTGGAAGAAGTGGGGAATACTCCCTTCTCATGCACTGAGTAGCTGAGGCATAATCATTTTCAAATAGAATACGTTGTTCTCTCCATTGCACCCTCTGTTTGTGCCATGCGTTGACTGGCAATTGATCCTTTTGGTAGAAATTAACAAAACACATAACAAAAGATCTAGGGTGGGCGTCTGGTTTGGAAGGGTGGGGGCCCAGTGCTCTACGTGCCTTCTCAATGTCTAACTGGAAGTCTGGGATCAAATTCAGGGTTTGGTGCAGTAACAGATCAGCAAAAGCTACTGGGTTACTCCTCTCCTCTCCCTCTGGTAATCCATATACCTTTATGTTTTTTTCGTCTTCCTCTATTCTCCATATCTTCTAATCTCAATGATGTATGTAATTGTTCCTCTGTTAGTTCAAATACTGCTCTTTCTAGGATCAAAAGTTTATTTGAGTTTTCTGATATTTGTACTTCTGCCTCTTTGGTCCGCAATTGCAATTCAGCAAGATCCTTGTGAATATCTTGCAATGCTTCTCTCATTTCAGAGCGAAACTCCAAAATCGCTGCCAGAACAGCCTGCAAGTGTGACAGTTCAGATGTCTGGCTCTTCTTATCTCCACTTCTTTTCCCCCTTTTTATTTTGGATTGTGGAAGAGCTGTCAGATTGGAGTCTGAACTTTGTGGGCTGTTTTCTTCATCCTCAGGCAGATCTCTAAGCAGTTGGAAATGGTTGCGGTCTGGACATGCCATTTCCTTCAAGTATACTGCAACAATTGCTTAATTTGATTTGATTTTCCTCCCCTAGTTGTCTTCTGATCGTGTAGATCTTCTTTTAATAAAAAAAATTGCCATTGTAAGGGGGGAATTCATCTGTGATGGCAACAGTGGGGTGAGAACTCAGACCAGATACGTCTTCACGGTGCCATTTCCCAACCAGAAGTCCACATCCTAAAAATTTTACAATTCTAATTCCTAATTGTGTGGATACTCAACCCCATTTCTATGTCTGCATATCAAAAGTTATGTTGCTATATTGCTAATGGAGGAGAGAATACAGGGAATGGCATGACTGGATGCAGAATGCATCACATATTTGCTTGAAGCAGATAATCAGTATCCATTAAATCTGGGCACTTCTTCTCTCTCTCTAGATATATAGATCTCCTCTCCCACCACAGACGCATCAGTATCCATGAATCTGGGCACTTTCTCTCTCTCTGTCTTTCTTTAGATATATACATATCCTCCCCTGACACAGACTCACCAGATCCTTCCTCTCAGTACTGTTTTAATAACAACCTCCACACCCTTTTGCCTTTTCTTTTCTTACCTCTGTACTTCCTGTATCCTTTTGTCTAGCTCCCCCTTCCATCCTGATCACCAAAAGTGGCCCCTCTCCTCCCATCACTATTTTCTGACCAACATGTCCAGTGATCACCTGCTGGACCCAGCTGCTAAACGATGTGTGCTGGTGCTCAAAAGGGAAGAGAAGTCAACAAAACTGATTTTCTTGGCACTGGCTCACACACATATATAAAGGTATTGCTGCCTGATCCAGAAGTCATATGTGCATAATGCCCCACCTGAATATTGGATCCTAATGTAGGAATTAATCAATAATGTGAACCATTGAAAAGGAAAGGCCATTGAGCTGATACTCCTTTACAATGGTGTTACATTTAGAATGCATACGTAATGAACCCAATTTGCAGTTGACAGTACAATTACATATGTGTTAAAGAAATTTTACACTCATGTGACATCTAAAATAAAATGAATCAGTGCTCTTAAATATGGACCCTGCTTGGGGGGTGCAGGGACTCAGACTGTGGACATTATCTGTACCAAGCTCATTACTCCTACTTCTCAGCTATACTGCCAGCCCTGATTTAATATACTGCACAGTTGGGTCCCAAGTACAAAACAAGCATTAAAATCAATCAATCAATTAAAATCAATCAAGTCTGTATTTTACCAGGCAGAACACTATTGAGTTAAATGAGTTTACTTCAATGGTATTCTGCCTGGTAAAATAAAGGACTGATTTATTGATTTTAATGCTTGTTTTGTCCTTGGGAACCAACTGTGCAGTATATTAAATCAGGACTAGCAGTACAGCTGAAAAGTTGTAGTAATGAGCTATGAGTGAGCTTGGTACATACAGAAAACCTGGTTTTATTCCCACAACTTCCACTTGCATACTGTGTGACTGACATGTTGACTTGGGCTTCTGTACCAAAACCTCTGTGCCAGTTGATCATCCTTCAGATCATGTCCAATTCCCTGCACACTCCCCCCCCCCCCACACACACACACACCACCACCAAAGCAGGGTCTCTATTTATGAGCACTGATGCATTTTATTTTGTATTTTGATATAATGTGACCATTTGGCTGGCAGTATAGCCTAGAGGTTAGAGGAAAAAGGTGTGAATGAGCTTGATACATCCAGCAGACCAGACATAAGTTTGATACTCAAAACCTCCACTTGCATACTGTGTGACTCTGAGCAAGTCACTTAACCGCCTAGTGCTCCCAGGTCGCCCTTGAAAACAGGCACTTGTGCCTAGTGGGCCTTACCCAGTTACCAAAGACTAAAATAAAAAAAAAATTGTTTTTTTTGTTTCTATAAGGTATGAGTTGGGATGGGGGAAAGCTAACACAAAACTGCTATATCCTTTAGCAAAAATTAGTTTATTTACCTAGGGTAGCCCAGCTGACATGTAACACCTTGATTCCTGCCCATTTTTGTAGCTGAGTGGACTGACATGCTGGATTCTGGAAAATTTCAATGACTTGTTGCTCATGCCAGCACACACAGAGTATAATTACATTTAAACCAAGTCCCAACATCGGTGCTGTAACATAAAGCTGCTCATACACACTGCCTTTGCAAAGTCATTGATCTATTCACCTGACACTTGCATAATACACACCCACAGAACAGAAGAATTAACAGTAGATTCCACAGGCAGCCTACCAATAAATTGTGATGATCTAGGAAACAAAACTCAGCAAAATACAGTGCGCAAATGAAGAGCAAGGCAAAGAAGTTTGAATAATAAACACCAGTGTGTTTTTTTTTACTTATTGCCACAAAAAAGCAGTTTCCAGATAATCAGTAATCCTAGTCCCTCAACGCCTCTACAAGTCTTCAAACTTCTTTGTCTTGCTCTTCATTTGCGCACTGTACTTTGCTGAGTTTTGTTACTTATGTGGAGAGTAGCCATTTCCTATATGGAGCAGCATCATCCATATTTGCAAGCACGAGGTAATAGTGTCTGTAGGTGATCTAGGAAACCCTGCCTGCCTGGTCCCACAGCTCGTACAGCATCCCTCAACTGACCCCCGAGGCCCCAGTCCCATTGGCTCTTGAGTCCTGACTCCTGCCTGCCAGCAGTGATCTTTCCTCCTGCCACCAGGCCCCAATGCATAGATTGCTTAGTGCCAGGGTCGTGGGTTGCACCAGTCAACCATCCATCTACGTTGGCAAATATTAAATGATTTTTCCCACCAAGCCACCATCCACTTCCCTATCATGGAGATCGAACACCAGGAGGAAGATACAGCAGAGGGCAAGGACTGGGGCATAATACACACTACATTAAAATTCATTTACATGCACTCTTATGTAGTCCAATAGTAGGACTGGGCCACAGCCTGTACTGGTGGCATCCCCCCCCCAATTCATATGATTATCCCCTCCAGGCCGGCCCGTTTCTTAGCACCTCAGCTAGTACCATTTTGACTCCTGACCAACCTGTGTGGTCCCATCATATCACTACCATGACCAGGCAATCATCATCAAAACTGGAAAAGCCTTTAAGGCAAGGTCATCAGAGGAATAAAATAAATACACATTTCAAAATGAATTCATTTACTTTACCTACATCAGGGCAGGCATGCACAGAGTCAACACACTCCAGTCATCCTTGATAAATGATGGTCTTATTTTAAGAATGCCAGCAGCTCATTGTACCATCAGATACACTCACCTGACCCACCCACCTACATACTCAATGAAAAATCATTTAATATTTGCCAACGTCGATGGAAGGTTGACTGGTGCAGCCCAAGACCCTGGCACTAATAACTAGCACCAAGTAATAATCACAGAAGGAAACCGCAGCAACACACATTCTCTGACTCCAGGTGCAGACTGCGGTGTAGTGATAGTGAGCACAAACACTCAACCTGGACCTCCTCTCTCCATCTCAACTTGAAAAATGGTGCTTGGTGCCAATTGAAATAACACCTTGCCTTCTCCCCTCTTCATAGCCAGAGTAGAGCACATCAGGATCTTGGCATGATGGGACAGTGAGCAGCGTGCGCAGCTAGCATCCCCCCCCACAGCTGATGTTATTAGCTGTATTGTGACCGGGGCTGGGAATAGAAGCACGTCAATAGTTAATCACCTCAGTGCTGCATTGGTGGGCGCAGGGTGTTTGATCTATTTTTGGACTTCCGTTCCAGCTCTGACATCTGTGACAGCCCCCCCCCCCCAAAAAAAAACAAAAACAAACTTGAGTCTGGCAATCATGGTAATAGCTACTGGTGTTAAACATACAAAAAAAATTGAAACAAAAAAAAAAAAGCAAGGCAGCCCACACAGGCCACATGCAGAAAGGCCAGGGACAGGCCAGGATGCAAATATCATCCCAAACACCCCTGCCAGTCTGCCCCTAGAGCCTCTACTGTTTATACACATAGCTTATTTGTCTTACAAGTTTCCACTGACCATGTAATTGTTGCTCTGGACATGTGTACCATTGCCTAGCTGATAAGGTATAAATCATTATTCTGCAAGTTATGTCTACCTGCAACCATACAGTAAGACCATAAATATCTATTTACTAGCTTGCACAGTGAGTTCCCACTCATAACGCAGTACCTGTACTACCTCTAGTTGGAGGGGGGATACATTTACTAGGCAACACCATTCAACAGTTAACTGTACCAACTAGTACATTATTGCAATCATCCATCTGAGATATTCCTATCCATATCCTTTCTTTTCAAGTGAATCTACACTTAACATGCAGAACCTACTCAAATGCTGAAGGGGGGGTTACCACCCTGATGACTTGCAATTCAGAACTATCCCAACTATTACAGTACTGAAACAATAGAGTTGTACCATCAATATACATAAACTTTGTTTACCTGTGACTCTGCAGTCAAGATGCAGTATGTCCACTGCAGACACAATGAGGGGAAGGGGGGGTTGGAGGACATAATCTAGTTGATGCAAACCTAAATGCCATAACTTGTCTCCTTCTATTAACAATCATGTATACCATTAATATCTATATCCTTTATTTACTGTAACTATTCAGTCAATATAGACTTACAGCTGTATGTATCTGTGACTCTAGGGTGAGCAGTATTCCATGTCTGACAGCACAGAAGTACACCAATCCTAAGTTGTGTTCCCTACAACCACAAAAGTGTACCATTAATAGCTATAGCCCTTCTTTGACAGATAAACTATGTCTACAGGCAAGAGAAGGTAGTAGAAGATGAGGCATTGCCTACTTGTGGAGATGTCTACAGGGAAGAGACGGTAGTAGTAGAAGATGAGGCATTGCCTACTTGTGGAGATGTCTACAGGGAAGAGACGGTAGTAGTAGAAGATGAGGCATTGCCTACCTGCTTAGCCGATGTCATGTAACAATTAACTGTTCTATCTTGTGTCTTATTCCATCATCTAACTGCTAGATCAGTAACCATATCCTCTATTTTACTGATGGTCTCCACTCACAACACAGTACCTTATTTGTGGTGTGTATGTGGAGTGGTGGCTAATTTACCTTGGTGATACCACCCAACTCCTAACTGCATAAGCTGTCATATACCACAAACAGAGATATATGCCATAAATGACTAAAACATTTCTTTTCTCTGGGTATCCGCTCAAGACACAGTTCCCACTGTCTCTGTCTGTGATGTGGAGCGGGGATGGGGATGGGGCATTACCTACATAACCCCATGCAACTCAAAAGTTCCCAAATTTCTATGTCCCTACAACCACAAAGATGCACCATTGATGCCTATGTGCCTTGTTTTCCTCTCACTCTACACTCAAGAATCAGTACATACTGTGTGCGTGTGTGGTGGGGGGGACAAGACATGACACACAATCTGGTCTGTGCAGCCACAGATGGAGGACATGTTGTACCTGATTTCATGCAATTATTTACTCTTCCAACTTGTGTGTTACTTTATTATGATGCTCTAACATGAATATCAGTAAACTTGTTTTTACTGACAGTGTGCACTCACAATACAGTGCCTCAGCTGTAATGTAGAGACAGTACAGTTAAGCAACATACCATGACACAGACTATGTATATTGCTGGATTTACCATACCTGGTGTGTTTCATTCACAAGCACACCTTTACAATATTGAGTAAATCACCTATGTGGCAGCATTTCAACTTGTTATGATACAGTACTGACACACATATTGCATCATAACAGCTATGATTACATAGGTACTGTAGCATAAGAACTCCATCTCAGTAATACATTTCTATACATAACAACATTTTTTCCATACAGTAAAACAGAATACCTCAGAACAGTGCAGCAGGGACAGGTGGGGTGCTGATGAGACCCATTGCCTGGCAGATGAAATGGGGCTCATAACTGTCATAAGTGTGCCCCAAAAGTGAAATAGCGAAACACAGTTAATAAAAAATCACAAAAGTATTTTTGATATTCTCACATAGTAATAATTTGTTTTTTCTCTTTACAGATCAGCCATGTAAAAAGCGACACATTGTGCACTGTCATTGTGTTCGCAGACTCGAGCACAAGATTGATGATCTTACAAATGAAATGAAAGAATTAATAAAAGAACACCAAATGATTTTACAGCAACTTGCGGCACAGCAAGCCACAGTCAATCTTGTGCCTGAGCCTGTGGGCACAGCAGCAGGTGCCATTGTGGACAGCAGCACTGCTTCACCTGAGACCATAACCAGTCTCCCTTGCCACTGATGGATGGCCTCTACAGCAAAGTCACGATATCTCCTCTCAAGTTGGTGCAACAGCTTCCACTTCAGATGCACCTCCACATTTTTCCAGCTTCCTGCCTGGGCTGACTGAGCCACTGAAGATTGATTATGATTGGTTAAAAGTTTATTTTTTCACAGGAAATTCATTTGTTAGGACAAAGTCCCGTTTACAACAAAGTCCTGCATGTGAATTCTAATACAATTACCAATTAACAATTGACATTTAACATAAGTAATACAAACACAACTAATACAAACAAATGCAATTGCACTCTACATACATACATACATTATTTAAAACACACACATAAAAAATACAAACTATTAAACAATTCATTTTTAAATTTAAAAAAATCTAAATTTGTTTTCTGTGATTCAGTCAAACCATTCCAACTTAATGCTACTCTATTCTGGAGCATACTGTCCCTAGTCTATTAAAGCTTCTATACATTGGGATATTGCTTAATGGATTCCTAGTCTTTATATTGATTTGTTATTTATCTTTCTTTTAATTGCTTATACAAAGGATGGTTATACTTTTTGTGAATTATCTTATGGCATATAGTAAGCCAGAGATAGTTTCTTTTTTCTTCAGGTTGAAGACAATTTAACTTATTATAAATTATACAATGATGCTCATTTTTAATACTTCCGGAAGCAAATTTACCTATCCTATAATATATTTGATTAACCAAATTTAAAGCAGTTTTAGTTGAATTCATGTAATTTATAGAACCATACTCCAATATGGGTAATAGCATCTGTTTTGCCAGTCGCTCCTTTGCTACCAAAGGTAAAGCTCTCGCAACTCTTCTAAGGGCCCCTAATCTTTTATTCACTTTCTTTACCTGAACTGATATGTGATTTACATATGTCATTCTAGCATCTACTTGAAACCCTAAATATCTGTATGTTAATACATTTTCAATCTTTGTACCGTCTTGTAAATGTAATTGTGGTTTGGGCTCTTTTCCTCTATATGAACCAATAAAAAACAACATAGTTTGTGTTTTTTTAGCATTCAAAAGAAGACCAGATTTACTGAACCATTTTTGCATTTGTAACAAATCACTTTGAAGCAAATCCATCATACCTGTGAGACTGTCAGCAGACACCACTGAAACAGTGTCATCTGCGTACAGTCTCACCTCACTATGTTTAATTTCATGAACCAAATTATTAACATAACTATTAAATAATAATGGGCCCAAAATAGAGCCCTGGGGAACACCTCTCTCTAGTTTCCCAGGGGCCGACATCATTGTACCACATTGAACACATTGATATCTATTTGTCAAAAAGGACTCAAGCCATTTTAATATTTGGCCCTTAATCCCTATGGCCCTTAACCTAGTCAAAAGCAAATTATTTTGAACTAAATCAAAAGCCTTACTGAGATCCACAAACACCGCCCCTGTGTACTTTCCTTGGTTCATAGATGTAGCAACCAGGTCATTAAATTCCAACAGGGCAGTGTTTGTGGATCTCTAAAACCATGTTGTTCATCTACTATTACAGTATTTGTATCTAAATAATTATTTACCTGTTCATATACTTTCGTTCCAAGATTTTAGATAAAATTGGAAAAAGGGCTATTGGCCTATAATTTGAAGGAATAGTTAGATCCCCAGACTTATAAATGGGAATAATTTTCCCTTCTTCCAAATTTCAGGAACAGTAGAAGTACTCAAACTCCAATTGAACAAATAGGTCACAATAGGGGCTATTACATGTGCTCCCAATTTTAAATATTGGGCCTCAATCCCATCAATACCTCCTGATTTACTTTTATTTAAATTTTTTAGCTCTTTCAGTATATCCCTCTCTTTTAAAATTTCAAACTTAAATATTCCTGTATGGGCTACCAGCATGTCTGATAAAGTAGAGAAATCCATTCCATTCACATTCAAATCTGGCAACTTTAAATCCGGTAATTCCAAAAAATACGTATTAAAAATATTCACTATAACCTTTGTATCAGTAACTAGTTTTCCATCTTGTACCAAAGTAGGACTTATGGAGTCTTTATTTGGGGATTTCAGCCCTGTTATAAGCTTCCAAAACTGCTTGGAGTCAGAGGAATTATTTATTTTATTCTGATAATATTTATTCTTTATGTTTTAATTATATTTTTACACTTATTCCTCCAAAACTTGAAGGTATTCCAATCTGCTTCTTTCTTTATTTTTCTCACCTTTTTCCATATCCTATCTCTAATCCTTAAATATTTTTAATCTTATCAGTGATCCATGGGGCTTCTTTATTCCTTTTAATTGTTCTTATTAATGGGGCATGGTACTGTATTACATTCAAAAACATGTCATTAAACTCTTGAATAGCCAGTTCTATGTCTGGTATCAAATAAATTCTGTCCCAATGGATTTGCCCTAGATGATTTACAAAGGATTGCTCATTAAACTCTTTAAAATCTCTGCTCCAATAACTAGTTGATTGTTGAGTAATGCACTGTTGTAACTCAATAGTACAAGTAATAGGATTATGGTCCCCAAATTTAAAGGTAATACTTCCCAGGTTTTACTATGTCCTGGGATGCAAAAATAAATCTAAAAGAGAACCGTAAGTTCCATTTTTTGTATTTCTTGTAGATTTTTGTATTATTTGGTGCAAACCCAGAATTGAAAAACTACTCTCCAATTTTCTCCCTCTAGTCTGAAACCAATCTGCATTAAAGTCCCCTGTTAAAACTACTTGTTTGTCCTTTATTTTTTCTAAAATTAAAAATGCTAGTACACCAAATGTTTTACTTTTTGTTTTAGGGAGTGCATAAAACACTCCTACCACTAATTTTATCACAATTAATTCAATAATAAGACAGTCAATTCCTTCCTTGTTCATACTTAACAGTACTTTATAGGGGCCAAGAGTATTCTTAATAAACAACATCACCCCCCTGCTCTTTTACCTCTATCTGCTCGTTCTATAGAAAATCCTGAAAGTTGAATTTCTTCCTGCATTATACCTGTATGTAACCATGTTTCTGATACTGCTAATAAATCGTACTCAGTTTTAATTGCCCATACCCTATACTCATCCATTTTATGGACTATGCTTCTAACGTTCTCATGAACCATCAAAAGCTGCTTAATTTTTTTACAATTAGGGCCCAGATTTAACTCAATATCCCCACTTTGAATTAACAGCATTAAACATAATATATTTGTACATCCTATTACTTTTAACCCACAAATACCATGCCTAACACAAGAACTCTTTTGATAATATCGGGATTCATTTGTAAAGTGATTCCTTCTCCGAACGAATTCACCTTCACAATTGAATCGAACATTTCCAGTAAAATACATACCTGATAACTTCATCATATCACCTCTAACTTCCTTATCTTCAAAGGTACTCATGATTATTAATCCCCATACAAACCAACCCCCCAAACATATATACAAAACAGACCCCATAATTAAGCTTCTTACTGCCAAACAAGTTAAAACAAATTCTCTACCGAGTGGCACTCACGCCACTCACATTGCTAGCACCACGGCGCTCACGCCAGTGATCAGCACGAGGTTTTATAGTGCTGGAGCCCCTAGTTCATTCAATCACTGACCCCCTTATGCAGAATGACACAGTTTCAGGTGCAGTTCATTCAAACCCAGAGTAAAAGCAGGCACTCAATTAGCAGCAGTAGTAAGAAGTACAGCTTGTAACAGGCATTTAGTTCAAGCAAAACAGTTCTCCCAAAGAATGTCCCAACTGGATATTATACTGGCGTTTTATGCAGCTCTCACCTGCCAAATTCTTGTTGGTCTCACACAGTCACTGGGCACCTTCCTTTTTGATTTCATTCATTTCCTTATTTATATATTTTTTTACACATTGTTTATTTTTCTAAAAAAAAAATATTTTTGTAAGAACAATTAGTACTTCAAATATTTAGTTTTGTATATTGCTGTGAAAGCACTGTTTTTATTTATATGTCTTTTACTATATACATGTTTCTGAGAAATAAAAAAAAGTCATCACAAAACATTGTTTTTCTTGTAAAAGTTGTAAAAGTTAGTATTTATCACACTTATTGGAAAGCCGACGACTGAAGGTCACTACTCATTCTAGAGTACCTAATCTGTTTTGGCAGTGTAGTAGAGGGATGTCACGTGGCTGATGACATGCAACTGCTAAATGTCATAGCTTATGTACTCCTACAAACATGGATCAATACCGTGAAAATCCATATCATTAATTAACTGTGGAAATGCACTCCCTGGCTAACAGCATATAAGTACAAACTTTTCCACCTACACTATCACTACAACCACAAACATGCACCATTAATGTGCATATCACTTCTTTCCCCCTAACTCTATGGACAGGAAACAATACATCCCAGGAGTGTTGCAGGTGTGCAAGGTGTAGTACAAATACTGAATGGAATGTGGTGTCAGGAGCATGGGGCCCTAAGGTACCATTGAGCGGGGCTGTTTTATTACATAGTAATGTTAAGTGCAAGGGGAATTCAACCACTAACAGTTGTGCACATGGTGACAGAAATGAAAATGGTAAAGGAAACATCAGTAGAAACACAAGCTCAAGGTTTCACCTTAAAAGTGCTATGGCTCACCACTCAGCATGCAGCACCTGTTCATGGGGCTCATAGCCTGGCTGAGGCCATGCAGCTCATAACTGTGCTAACTGAAGTGAACCTGCAATCAGGGAGGTGTACCATTTATGTCAATGGCCTTTATTTTATTGTGGCTCTCCACTCAGGATGCAGTACCTGCTCTGGTTGGGAGGGGAGATTCCTGGCTGAGACTGTGCAGCTTCTAACTGTGCAAACTTGTGTACAGCTGTAATCAGGGAGGTGCACCACTGATGTGCATGTGCTTATTTTTACTGTGGCTCTACACTCAGTATGCAGTACCTGGTCTGTGGGGGGGGCATTGCCTGGCTGAGGCCGTGCAACTCCTAACTGTGCTAACTTGAGTGTACTTGCAATTAGGGATGTGTGACATTGATGTCCACAGCCTAAGTTTTGCTCTGTCTCTCCACTCAGGATGCAGTACCTGGTCTGGAATGTGTGGTGAGCATTGCATGGCTGAGGCCGTGCAAGTCATAAGTGTGCTAACTGGAGTGTACCTGCAATCAGGGAGGTGTACCACTGATGTCCATGGCCTTTGTCTTCCTGTGGCTGTCCACTCAGGATGCAGAACCTGTTTTGGGTGGGGGGGAGCACTACCTGGGTAAGAGCAAGCAAACCCTAACTGTTCTAACTTGTGTGCAGCAGCAAGCTGGGAGGTGCACTGTTGATATCCATGGGTTCATTTTTCGTGTGGTTATCCACTCAGTATGAAGTGCCTGGTCTGTGGGGGGTGGTGGATAGCATGGCAGAGGTCATCCAACTCTTAACTGTGCTAACTTGTGTCTACTTGCAATCGGGGAGGTGTACCATTGATGTCCATGGCTGTAGTTCTGCTGTGGATCTCCACTCAGGATGCAGTACCTGGTCTGGTGGGGCATGGAGCATTCCTACCAAAGGCCAGGCAGCTCCTAACTGTGCTAACTTGTGTGCAGCTGCAATTGTGGAAGTGTACCATTGGTGTCCATGGCTTCAGTTTAGCAATGGATCTCCACTCAGCATGCAGTACCTGGTCTGGTTGTGGTCGGCATGTGTCTTGTACTACATTTATTTTATTTATTAGCCTTTGGTTACCAGGTAAGTGTGTTAGGCAAAAGACCTGCCTATCTCCAAGCATGACCCGGGACTGTACAAGAATACAGTAGTCAATAATACAAAGGACAAGTCAGGTATTAGCACAGAAACACAGGACCACCATGCAGGGTATACTAATGAGGGTACAGAGTAAATACACCCATGTGTAGGTGGGTAGCAACAAAACATCCAGATGATTACATAGATATCAGTATGAGTACTTAACAATGTTGAACATAGGGTAAGCAGATGAACCCAAATGGAAATTAGGGGCAACTGCAGACACCAGGAGAGTTCAAGTAAGAAAAAATTGTTTTTTTTAAAGAGTGGTGTGATGAGGAATACTTAATGTCGGTAGGAAGAGAGTTCCAGTATTTGGGAGCAAAGTGTGAGAAACCTTGCTCACCCATTTTTGTAGAGTAAGGAGGAAAGGTGAGCAGGGGATCAGTTAAAGACCTTAGGTGATGAGCTGGGGTAACAGGTTGAAGCATAGCTGCAAGCGTGTCAGGATGCAGTGGATGTGATAAGGAATCAATAAGGTTACCCAGAGCATAGGAGCACTTGCCACCAAGAGACAGCCAGTTCAATGTAGAGTAGAGACAGCAGTGATGGGTGAGCTGGGGAGCTGACAGGGCGAATCTGCAAATATTGTTGTATGTGGTGTTCCATTTATGTAAATCTGCTGCTTTGGCCTGAAAGAAGACAGGAAGAGCATAAGTCAGCCTAGGTAGCAAGACCCTGTGGGCTACAGAGACACAGGCACAAACAGTGAGTGAGTAAAGTACCCTGTAAGCCGCTCCAATCTTTGAGTCATTGGCCCTAACTCTCACCCATCACATGTGTAAAGAAGCTGAGGAATAGGAGAATGGGGTGAGAGTTAGGAACGACCACTCCAATGCGCAACCCTATGCTGGTTGGAGGGGTGGGATGGGGGGCCCCTGGGTGACTTTCATTCCTGATACCGAATTTCTTCACTTTTGTCACTGTGGAACAACCCTAACTGATGCATTAGACTGAGTTTTTTGGCTCTAAATTTCCCTTTTTTTGAGAATGAGGACAAAAAATAGTGAATGTAATGTGTTGGAGGGAGTGGAGGGCCCCACACCCCCACCACATGATGTCTTGTCACATAGTAACAGGAACAGCAATGCATCCTCAGTGTCTGACTAGGTGAACACAGAAAGAATTGTGTCCCTAGAGGCTCCCAATTTTAAATGACAAGCATTTCTGTGCTCAGTAACTGAAAATAAAATGGAAGATTTGCGACACTACTAGGGCCATTTGCGACACTAAAAAGTGCATTTGCGACACTTTCGAACTTTTTATTAACTTTCCCATTGACTTATAATGGGAACTTGTTTTTTGAATAACTTTTGAACCATTCAATATTTTTTCATGAAGTCTTGAAAAGGGACATCAGGGACCCTGGCCACACTTTACCTGAAGATTTCAGACCAGTTGCACAATCCGTGTGACTTGTAGGTGAAAGCAAAGAATTCACAAAAAATGTAATTGTGCACATGAATGTCGCTTAATAACTCCGCAGCTGTATATCTGACCTGTGCATACCAAATTTCAGGCAAATCTGTTGAATGGTGGCAAAGTTATTGAGGTGCAAAGTTTCAACCTTTAACCTTAAAAGTGCTACTTAACTCTAACTATGGTAGCACTACTGTGCTACCATAATATATATATATATATATATATATATATATATATATATACATTAGGGTTAAAAACTCTGTTTAATGCATCAGTTAGGGTTGTTCCACAGCAACAAAAGTGAGGAAATTCGATGTTAGGATTGAACACCCCTTGGACCCACTCCCACCCTGCCCCCACAGCTGGCTTCGGGGTGTGAGTTGGGGTCATCAGTCCTAACTCTCACCCCATTACATGTGTAAAGGTGGTGAACTATAGGAGAATGGGGTGAGAGTTAGGACCGACGACTCCAATGCACATCCCATTGGCGGTTGGGGTGGGGTGCTGGGGTGCAAGGGGGGCTTTCAACCCTAACACCAAATTTCCTCACTTTTGTCACTGTGGAACAACCCTAAGTTATGCATTAAATGGAGTTTTTTGCCTCTAATTTCCCTTCTTTTTGAGAATGTGCAGAAGAAATAGTGAATGGAATGTAGTGGTTGGAGCGCGGGGGCCCGCTCCCACCACATCATTTTTTGTGACATAGTTACAGTAACAATAAGTGCAAGGGAAACACAACCGCTAACGGTTGCACACACGGTGACTGAAACGTAAATGGAAAAGCAAACGTTAGTAGATATGCAAGCGTAAAGTAATGCCAAAGCGAACAGTGATGCAAAAGGAGATGCAAGAGTGTAAGGAAACGCAAACCATGACACACACAGTCACAGTACCACAATTGGAAATGCAAATGGCAACATTAACAGCAGAAATAATGGCAAAGGAAACAGAAACAAGTGCATACGCAAACGAGAATGCAAAGGGAAATGCACACGGTGGTGTACACGGGAACGGTAACTCAAACGGGTATGGAAATGCAAGTGGAAACATTAACTGTAACAGTAACGGATGCACACACCCTGGTTTTGCCCAACTACTGCTCAGAGAAACACAGTGTGTACAAAGAATGTTTGCATAATAATGGGCAATAATGGGCCTCGGAGCAGAAAATGAGCTGTTGGAATACTAAAATCCTTATATCTCAGGAACCGTGTGACATAGAAAAAAATGCAAATTTCACATGAATCATGAGTTTCCTGGCTAGGTTTTCACTGAATGCATAGCCCATAGGGCTATACATTATCGTGATGAAAATTCTGTATCTTGCACCGTTTCCAAGATACAAGTTCCAAAAGGCGCAGCGGACGCCACCATGTTAGTCTGTGGGAAAAAAAGTCAACTTCGGAGTACCGTAACTTGGCATCCCTGCAATATTTTTTCACTGGACCACCAAAATGCACATCTGAGAGATGTTGACTTTCATCCCTCCAAATTTCAGCCCAAAAGACCAAACCATTTTTTTGCAGCAGGGTGGCAAAGAATTCCTATAATTTTGCCCATAGCCTAGAAAAGTATTGTCATGATTTGTGAAAAGTTTTGCAAACATTTGTGAAAGTGTTGCAGGTGTGACACTAATTTGCAACACTATTTTTCCCAGAAATTTGAAAAACATATTTCTATGGTGTTTAACCCCAAAATAAAGACATGGCTAGCATCCTCAGGGTCCGGCTGGGTGAATACAAGAATTGTGTTCCTAGAGGGTCCCAATTTTAAATGACAAGCATTTTTCTGATCAGTAACTGACTACAAAATGGCAGATTTGCAACACTAGTAGGGTCATTTGCGCCACTAAAAAGTGCATTTGCGAAAGTGTCGAACTTTTTGTTAACTTTTCCCATTGACTTATAATGGTAAATTGTTTTTTTAATAACTTTTGAACAGTTCAATATTTTTTCACAAAATCTTCCAAAGGCACATCAGGGACCATGGCCACATTTTCTCTGAAGTTTTCAGACCAGTTGCACAAACTGTGTGACCTGTAGGCGCGAGCAAAGAATGCACAAAAAAATATAATTGTGCGCACAGATGTAAGCTTAATAACTCCGCAGCCATATATCTGACAGTATGAAAGTTGGCATATCCCAAGATCTATAGTTATGCCCCATGCCTGTCAAATTTCAGGCAAATCCGTTGAATGGTGGCAATGTTATTAAGGTGCAACATTTCACCCGTTAACCTTAAAGGCCACTCTACCATAATATATATATATATATATATATATATATATATATATATATATAGTCTCTCGATATATTAAGCCAATTAGAAGAGAAGGAGGGAGAGGTATCCTGACTACAGGGTGTCACATCCCATTTGGAATAAGCTTGAGGAGAATTAGTGAGTATATACCAGAAACTCCATGAGGTTTAGTGACAAGCTCTGTGAAGGAGCTGAGGAGTTCAGATTGGTCTGTTTGCCAAGGGCTAGGTCCAAACAACTGCAACAGAAGATGTCTGAGCTGGAAAATCTTAAATATGAGAGAAGGGCCCAGCAGGAATTTATCCAAATAGAGGGCAAGGAGAGTAAGGTGCCCTGTGAGATCAAGTCTGCAACTGTAGCATGGGATAACTGTGGCAACCAAGTGGTAGGGATCATCTGCCCACCAATTTTCAGATTGCAATTTTGGAGCAGAGGTTAGGAAAGATCCTTAACTGGCCGATAGTTAAAGGCAGCACAGAACTGGGAATATACCCTCAGAGAGGCGCCAATCACAGAGTACCTCAGGGAGGGTGGTAGAGATCTCCAAGTCGTGAAGTAAAGGGAAGATACAGCTAGGCCAGACTTATTTATTAGGTCCCTCTCCTACTCAAGCCATATGGGTACTTAATATGAAGTAGGACTGGCCTGGGTTTGGGAAGTCCATTTAAAACATTTATGAATGTGACTAGCCCAGTAATAAAACAGAAAATTAGGAAGTTTGAGCCCCTCTACTGATCTAGGTAAGGGAAGCTTCTTATACGACTTCTTGGGAGTTTTGTCCAGCCAGATGAATCTATTGATAAGTGCATGAACATGCTTAAAGAAAGAGAGGAGAAAGAGAGGGGTAGCCATAAGTTTAACATGTTGAGAGGATAGAGTGATCTCGGTAAAATATTCATCTTGATTATATTGATTCTACCCCATAAAGAGAGGGGGAGCAATCTTCTTCTAGTCAATTCTTGCTGGATTACCACTATTAGATCATCTAGGTTGCACTTCTTCATGAGGGCGACATCACAGGACAAGTAGATACCCAGCTATTTAATATGATGGGGGGGTGGCAGTGCATGCCAAAATGAGCAATATCTGTTTTGAAGGTATGGGAGTTAAGTGGAAGTACCACAGTTTTGTCTAAGTTAAGTTTACAGTTGGAGAAGGTGCCGAACCTGTTAATAATTGCTAGGACTTCAGATATAGAATCTGATGGTTGGGAAAGGTATAATAACATATCATCTGCGTACACAGACATGGTCTGGACCATCTCTACAACTGGAATTCCAGTGATCTTGGGTGAAATTTTAATTTGCCGGATTAACGGCTCTCAGAAGAGATTAAAAAGCAGGGGAGATAATGGGAAGCCTTGACATGTACCAGTAAAGAGAGGGAATTTGGATGAGAAGACTCCATTACAGTAGATCTTTGCGGTAGGTGAAGAGTATATTATTTGAATCCAGCAGACAAAGGGTTGGAGAAAAACAAATTTCTTTAGGGTGGTCAAGAGGAAGGTCTAGTCCTCTCGATCGAATGCTTTCTCCATGTCCAGGGACACCAGAACCATAGGGGTAATGGAGTTCCTAGTCACGGAGAAAATATGTGCTAACTTGCGTAAATGGTCAGATGAGGAATGGGACGGAACAAAGCCGACCTGCTCAGGACTGAGGAGACCAGCCCATATATTATTAATCCTGACCACCAAAATCTTAGTTAGACTCTTAAGGTCATAATTAAGCAGTGATATAGGTGACATGATAGAGGGATTTACCTGGTTTCAGCAAAAGAACTATCAGGGCTTCCAAAATGGTTGAGTCCAATGTGTCAGCCTTGTATATGCACTGAAAAAAATGGAGAAGTAAAGGAGATATTTCTTTAGAGAATAATTTATAAAAATTGGAGGAGACGCCTTCAGGACCAGGGCCTTGTCCAAGGTGAGACTATTAATTGCTGAGAGAATTTATGAGGTTGAAATAGGCTGAGATAAAAGAGATTGTTGAGATGCGGATAGTCGGGGTAGGGAAATTATAGCTAAGGAAGCATTAATGTCCTTCACAGAGGGTTGTGGATATCTGGTGCCATAAAGGCCATTATAGTAGGTTTCAAACTCTTGTGCTATATCTCTTGGTAATGTCTTGATTACACCATCAGCTGAGAGGATAGCTGGGATTATTCTAGAGGCTTTGCATTACTTCAGGCGTAGAGCCAGAAGACGCACGACTTTCTCACCCTGCTCAACCTAGGTCACACTAGTTTTGAGGATTGCATATTCAGCTTTTTACCTCAGCAAATCAGAATATTTATCCCCAAGACACATGAGGTCCTTTAGGGTGTCAGCAGAGGAAGATGGAGAGATTGCTTTTTCTAACTCTGTGATTTGGTGCAAGAGACCTTTTGATCTTGCTCCAGAATTTTCTTGTGTTCGGAAGCTAGGCGAAAACATTCCCCACAAAGGAAACACTTAAAAGCACACCATTCTTGGTCGCCCCTAGCAACCAAACCAAGATTAATCTCCATATAGACCTGGATTTTATCCTTAAGCCAAGAGATAATGTAAGGATCCTTCAAAAGCAGATTATTTAATTTCCAGGAGATGTCCTTTTGCAGGGCGGGAGATAAGGATAATGTCACCCATGCTAAGGTATGATCTGACAAGACCCATGGGGGTATTCCACTGTCCAGAACCCCTCTCATCTCAGAGTGACTGATAAGAACAAAATCTAAATGAGAGTAGGAGCGATTGGCAGCAGAACAGTAAGAAAATTCCTGGGTATGAGAGAGGAGAATCCTTCATGAGTCACACAAGCCTAGGGAGTCTATCATGTCTCTTATAGCATGTTAGGAAGGTGAGAGTGGGGCTAATCCTCTGCCAGACTGATCCATGTCTTGGGTGATAGTAGTGTTCCAATCACCTCCAAGGATTATAGGAGCTGATAATAGGGAGGCCAAATGAAATGCGAGTTCCATAAAAAATGTAGTGTCACCACTATTAGGTCGATATACACTACCTAATATAACTTCTGTCTGGTCAAATGACCTTTCAGTAAAATAAATCTTCCCAGTGGATCAGAGATACTTTGTGAACATTAATAATTTACATTCCTGGATAATAAGATGGCTACACCTCTACTCGAGGTATTATAGCCTGCAGCAAAAACCTGGCCTATTGACTGCTTATGAAACCAATCCCTCTCATACACCTGAAAATGGGTTTCTTGCAAAAAGACTGTCCTACTCTGCAACTGTGAAAAATGTTTAAAGCACTTGGTACCGTTTAATTTGAGTTCTTGCTTCTCTGATGTTCCATGATGTAAACTTAAAGAAATTAGCTATTATCTATATGTTGTAACACACACTTGAGCGGAAAATACCCCAAAAAAGAGACATCATCAGCCACCCACCTGCCCCTTCCAGTACCCCAATCAAATCCCCCATCCCCAACCTCCCTATGAAAAAGGAACCATCAGAAAACTCTTCAAGGACTTAAAGCCTGAAATCACAGTAATAGACACAATCAATCCCACCCACATAAGTAACCATGAATACAAACAGCCTGCAGGATACATTCCTGCTTCCCCATGCTCTGCCCACAAAATCTCACTATAGTCCATTAGGAACAGTACCCACATCCGCCAACCCACCAACGCTCCCTCCACTTACCCACTAAAGCCTGTATCTATCATATAAGAAAACTACCAAACTATTGTAATGCCAAAGATTAACATGGCTAACTATGGAGTGCTACAGCTTATATATGTAGCAGTGTATAGAGAGCTGGAGTACAATGGAGATTAATAGCAGGGTATAACAATTTAACAACCTACCCTCTATTATGGAATTAAGCAGTAATCCCCCCAGAAAAAAACATGTATGAACTTGTGCCCCCTGTTGGTTGAATATAATATGCAGTGTTTATTAGCTGCTTGCAGTGAAACCAAAAGGTACAAATGGGCAAAAACTGAGCTCTGGTTTGGAAGTCCACACAGCATAACACAAAACTTAGGGAGACACAAACAAATAGTCCACTTAACCAGACTTAAAAATGCAGTCATCTTGTGGATGGGAGCTACACCTGCTCAGAGTAAACCTCTACCATTGAGGTGAAGAGCTAAAGTTCAAGTACGCTGTAATTGGCAGAATAAGAGCCTTTGTCCATAAATAAACAATCGTCCAATGTGAGGGCGATCAGCGCTACTGCAAACAACTGAAGCTGATACACTACCTTCATATGTCCATCCAAACAATGCAAGGAGACAATAGGCAAATGCTTAGATGACTTCCAACACAGGACAGAGCCCACATCAATCAGTGATCTTTAAAGAGATCAGGAAGAGCTCTCCTGAGTTCAGCCAGAGTAGCATTAGCATCCACAAAAGAGACCCAGGCCCTTGAGATGTAAATTTGCAGCCTTGCTGGATAGGTCATCCAAAATTGAATCCCAGACACTATGAGCTTTGTGACTATCGGATGAAACTGGGCTCTGCGTTGTCTAACCGTGATGGGCAGATCCTGGGTCAAGCATAGTTTTGCATTGTCCCATTTTACTTCTTGCACCTCCCTTATTTTAGCAAGGAAATGCTGACACTCTAAAAAATTCAGGAACCTGAAAATAAGTGGTTGAGGGGGTCACACTGGGTTGTGGCATGGGCTGTGAGCGATGGGCTCTCTCAATCATGTAGTTGGTTTCAAATGGTGAGGGCACAGCGAGCTTCACAAGTAGTTTCTGTACAAACAGAATAGTGTCAGTCCCCTCCTCTCTTTTGGGCAACAAAATTATGATCACATTGTTGCATCGACTCCGGCCTTCAAGATCCTTGACCTTGGTGTGCAATTCATTGCTGGGTCACTGCAATCTCTGGCTCCATCTTGTTGGCTTGTTTCTCGAACAATACCAGACATGCTGTCTCCAGTCCTGCTGAATATGTCTTAGAGTGCTGTGGGCATAGTTTTAAGCTCTGAGGTGAGGGATTGTAGTTCTTCTCAGAACGGCTGAAATTCACCCAGGAATCTGTCAACAATAAAAAGGGCCACATCATGGACTGCAGAAGTAGTAGCACACCCTCCTGTAGAGACCTGGGCCTTAGATTTCTTTCTCGATTATTTGGGTGTTGTCAGAGGGGTGTGCTTTGGGAGCGGTGGACACTTCTTGACTTCCATTTCAGCAACCCAATAAGATCCTTACGTGGTTAGGAAGACTAGAGAGCTGTTTGCTTCATTGTGAAGACAATAGAGGAGAATAAAACATAAGTTTTTATGGTTGGGTGGATGGAGCAGAGCTTAAAAGCCACTACATGGTGCACTACATCACGTGACCTCCTAGTATATGCTTCTTGACAACACAGTGGGCAGCTGGTCATGGTGGAGAGCAGAGGGCTCTGCCAGTCACCGATTCAGGGTCAAGATGGGGGAAGGGGTGGTGGGGAACTATCTGCCAGGATGGGGAGATGGGGGGACTGCTATTGATCGAGCAAGAGTGTGGGTGGGGGAGGGACCACTGGACACCAGGGAAAGGTGGAGTATTATCAACAGGATGGTGATCAGCTGGGGTAGGAACCACTAGACACTAGGGACAGTTTATTTTTTTAACATCAGTCCAGCAATCAGTGGGGGGGTGGACACTAGACACCAGGGAAAGTTGAAAGTTTAACAACGGGCCAACAATTGGTGGGAGAAGGTGACCATTGGACACCACGGACAGTTTCAGTTTCAACACCAGGACAGCAATCAGTGAGGGGGACCACTAGCTCCAGGGAATGCTTCTATTTTACAATGGGACAGTGATCAGTGGGTGGGGGACCAATTGCAACAGGGAATGCTTATACATCTGTGACTGGTGCATGCTAGAGAGTTTGTTATGGGGGAGACGATTATTCCTGGCAGCACGTACCTATGTATAGTGCCAGTGCACCAGTCCCTATTCCACAGCCCTCAGCAGGTGCCTGGTGGCAGTTGGCATGTGTGTAATGGGGATCATTGGGCTTGGGGGGAAGTTTACTAGAGGATTTGGGCATCGCTGCTGGTACCAGTTCTGGACCAGTGGGGGGTGGGTCACAATACCTGTGCCTGCATGCCTCTGCAACATTGGGGGAAGGGAAACACATACAGCATTCAGGACATCAGGGCAGGTTCTTGGGGATGTGAATGGTCAGGAAAAGGCACCACTAGATACCAGCCCAGCAGGTGCTGAGGATGGGGCTGATGATTGAATGGGGGAGCGACCGCAAGCCACCAGGGACTGGCTGAGAAATGAATGAGCCCAGGATCGGGTTGGGGAGGGACTGCTACCCATCAGGGACTGACTGGGAAATAAACAGGCATGAGATCAAGCTGGGGTAAAGCCTGCTAGCTAGCAGGGACTAGCTGGGACATGCACAGGCATGGGATCAGATGGATGTTGGGACCATGGACATCAGGGAAACATGTTGGCATTATTCGGACAGGGGACTGGTTGCAAGGAGTGACTACTGGACACCACCGAAACACTTTTACTGTACTGGACAGGGCATCAGGTGGGGGGAGGGGCCACTGGGCACCAGGGAGAACTGTATAGGGCTCAGGTAAGGGCAATGCACTTCCTCCACCAGCTGCTAAGGTTGCATGGGAGTAAGTCATGATTTAGGTCAGCAGTATTAGCACTGTGCAAGGGGACTGTGCAAAACACCCTTGCATGGTGCAAAACTCTGAATATCAGACTGTGCCAATATTCAGGTCCCCACTCCTTAATTTGCATTGCACACCTCTCCACAGTTTGCCCAGGTGCAAACTCTGTTTGCCTGCACTAACCAGGCTTCTGAATATAGGACAATTGCACAAAGCCCAGTTTGCATGTACAAACCAAGATTTGCCCTCAGGCAAACCCTTGAATATCTAGCCCTTGGATATCTGGTGACCAATTAATTTTTATGTTTGCTTGCATGCTTGCTCAAGAAACATTTTGTGGCAGCTTGCTGGAGTAGCAGGTTGAGATGTGGCAGTGTTGTGGTCAATGCCGCCATTGCTTTTTTGGGCTTGTTTCTGTGGCACCAATGAATGAGCATGCTGTCTATGACAGCAGTTGAGACTCGTGCACCAACTTGAAAGAAATCCACCACTGCATTGAAAGGCAGGCTCGTCATTGCAGCGGCAGATCTTACATGCCTTCATTACATGCCAATCCTGGTGAAACATTTCAATAAACATGGCAGTGGCTCCCGCGTCTACCATTCACAGTCTCTTGGAAGCCGATGTCAGGGGTGCCCAATCATCCTGTTGACATGCCCCTTCCCCAGTTAATTTGCTGATGGGGTGCCCAATCCCATTGTGTATAACGTCCCCCTTGTTTTATTGGTCTGCTGAGGGGGGTGCCCAATCCCTCTCGACATCATGCTGCCCCCAAACACAAACATGCTTTCTTTGCTGATGGGGTGCCCAATCCTCATCAGCTTCAGTCCCCCCTGCCAAAAAAACACAGGAGGCACACTGGGAGCCCACCCCAGTGTGTCCCAATGTATTTGGCAAACCTGTAAAAAAAAACTTCCCACCATGTTCCGTTTTTCCCCCTTGTAAAACAGAAAACAGTCCCTTGTAGTCATGATGCACCCCCTCCCCCAACCTGCACCCACCCTCTGTGCACCCCACCTCCCCGCACTCCTCCTCACCCCATACTTACCTCCGGAGCCTGGTGTGATGATCTTCGGTGGAGCAGGAAATGTCTGAACTCTTCAAAAGTCAACCGAGAACTGAAGAAAATCACGCTAAGCCATATAATTGCATCAATGGGTGGGTTTCAACTTATTTGGACTTCTCAGCCATTTTAGTGATTTTTGGCTCCCAATTTTCAACATGGAGTTCTTAGGACCCCACCTCATGAACTCAGTCACTGTCATTTCATTATTCAGTCCCGAAAGGTGATTTTGTGGTCATTGCATGGAATCACCTTTTGGGACTGATTAATATAACGAGAGTGTCACTGTTCACGAGGTGGGCTCCCAAAAAGCCTATGTTGTAAATTTGGTGAAAAAATTCACTCCATATTTTCAACATTGCTATTTTTCCACACCTCCTTATAAACAGTACAGCTATAATTTTTCACATCCTGCCCGAAATGTGTTTTCGCACATGTGGCACACAATGGCGTGGTCACTGTGGGAAATCAATGTTCGGGATAGATTAAGAAAATAACAGTGACAGTGTTCATAAGGAGAGGTCCCAAAAAGCCCATGTTGCAAATTTTGTTAAGAAAATTCTGTAAAACGACTGCGTTACCAGCGTGCGTTGAGCAGTTTCTACGCATGCTTATAACTTTGCCATTTTTTTAAATTTTCACTCCAGATTTTCAGTATTGCCATTTATGCATACTGCCTTATGAACAGTACAGCTGTAATTTTTCACATCCTGCCCAAAACATGTTTTCGTACCTGTGGTGCACAATGGGCATGGTCGCTATGTGAAATCAACTTTCGAGACAGAGTAATAAAATCACAGAGCCACTGTTCATGAGGAGAAGTCACAAAAAGCCCATGTTGAAAACTTGGAGTGAAAATACCAAGAAACACCCGGGGCATTAGGGTTTCTGACCATAACGCCCTACCCTGTAGGGACTGACAGGTGTCAAGGGAGTGAATTGGGATTGTTGACAGAAATGCTCATACCATTCCAACCCACCCCAACCTGCAGCCAGTGACAGGCATCAAGGTGTGCCTTGGACTCTTCAGCCCCAAAGTTCACTCCATTCTTCTATACTGCTCCCACTTCAGTGTATTTCCTTATGGAATGGGGTGAGTTTAAAGCCCAAAGACCATAAGGCACACCTCAACACTTGTCAATGTCTGCAAGGTAGGGTGAGATGAAATGGCGTGAGCTTTATGGGTGACGACCCAATGGCACACCCTAATGCCTGTCTGTCTCCGCAGGGTGGGGGTGGGGTTGGCATCAGTTCAATACTTCACTGCCATTCCTATTATGCATCTGTCTCACTCCTGCTCTTCCAGTGCTAATGACAGCAAGCAAACATTCGGTATTGACAAATTTTTTTTTTTTTTTTAGATATGATGGCTTTAGCAGGGGAGTAGCCATATCATATCCTAAACTCCTAAGCCTTCATTTGGAGTCAAACATTTTTAACCTATTATGCCTGAACTCAGTTACCAATGGGTACCTGGTCTACACAGCATGTATCCATACTTGGGCCTTCAGTTTTTAAAATCTTGGCTACTCTGTTGTTTAGGGTTTCAACCAGAAGCCTGATTCATTTGCCTCTGACTGCACAGCTTATGACAGAAACTGTGGTATGTGAATTCATCAATTTTTTTTAAGCTGACATTTTTTTGTAATATGCTTATCTCTAGCCAAAAAATCTTATAACCAAATTTCACCAGATAGGTATATCAAGACATCTAGTGCCAGAATACATGTCTTCAAAAATCTTGTGGAAATCTATCAGGGAATGGTTAAGATGTAAGTAGCTGAAAATTGTGATTTAACATGAAAATGTCTTCTCATCTTCACCTACGATGGCACTAACATGCCACTACCCTAAATAAGTATGTTTTGCATAATTGGCAAATATAGTAGCTACTGTACTTTTAGGAGTGCACCTGTGTTTCAGTCAATGCTGTGTTTTGCACCTTGTTTATGTGATGCAGTTTTTGAAGCAAACCTATAAATCGAATATCCTATAATTGGTGACTTTGTTCTAACAATTGCAATTAACTTTTATGACACAGTTTGATTTCACATTAAAATCCCAGTCAAATTATTTTTAAGTAAACAATTCTAAATGAAATGATAAACCACTACAAGTATGCTGTCAAGCCAAATTGCAGACTACTGATAATTATAACCATGCACTTGCTCAGTGTTCACTATGTATTCAGCATTAATTTCAGTGAGACGTTTACAATCTACCATCCTTTGGGAACCACTTTTATGATTCACAAAGACCATAGACTTCATTTTACTTTTATGACTAATTTAAGCTGATAAAATTCTGTTTGCATTTTATTACTTGGTTTCTACAGTGACATTTCAGCATACTCTGATAAAAAACAACTTGGGTAAGTACAGTATTAGTGCCATCAGCATATAAATGGCAGTTGGAATTAACAATATTCCAGTGTTATTTATGGAAATGGAAATTAAAATCACTTTAAAATGGAACCTCAAGGAAAACTCTTTAAGTTACATTCATTGATGCTGCTTGGATGCAGGACCCTCAGTTTAACACATAGGCTTATTTTTCTTTTCAACATTTGGTATTCATGAAGTTTTTGTTATTGTATCTTACTTTTACAATGGTTTTCTTGAAGCATTTTCATAGTCTTACTTTTGGTTCATTTGGCTCTGTTTAATGCTTGTTGTTTTACTCCACTTCAGAATGGAGGTGCAGAATCAGAAGTGGAGTAAAACAAGTCAAGAGTGCAAAAAGAATATTCTGTGTACCAATGTCACCGAGAGGTGTCAAGCTATCCCAAGCAGAAGCAGGACCCCACCTAAAATCGTGTGGCATCTCAGCTTGGTTATTACAGTAAGTGCACAGAAATTGCTTGTAAAGCAACGTGGCATACTATGTATTTAAAACTCTGCAAAATTTACATTTCTATACTTTTCTGCAGTCCATGAAATACAAGTATTTAATCAAAACAACAAGGTAAGTTAGAGGTTCCAAATTAGTATTTCTCACTTTGCCTTCCTATTTTCCTCAATGGGCTTGGATTTTACTTAACATAGAAACATAAAAAGTGACAGCAGGTAAGGGCCATCAGGCCCACCTACTCTGCAGATATTCTTTTAACCTTCAGTTTTTTGCTGAAGACCTTCCCTTTATTTTATTTTTTTAATTTTAGTATTTGGTAACTGGGTAAGGCCCACTAGGCACAAGTGCCTGTTTTCATGGGTGACCTGGGAGCTTTAGGCAGTTAAGTGACTTGCTCAGAGTCACACAGTATGGAAGTGGAGGTTGTGAGAATCCAACCGAGATCTTGTCTGCTGGATGTCCCAAGCTCATTCACATTTCATTACTGTAACCTCTAGATTATACTGCCAGCCCATGAGGTGGTGCCATCTCTTCCCCTCCTTTCCTTTCCTCTATGATTCTCTTGTGCCTGTCCCAGGCATTTTTTAACCTTACCACTGGAAGGCTGTTCTAGGCATCCACCACTCTTTCTGTGAACAAGTAGTTACTCACATCCCTCCTGAATTTACGCCCCTCTGACTTCATAGCATGGCCCCCTTGTTCTAGAGCACCTTGGTCTGTGAAAAATACTCCCACTGCACCTTATTAATCCCCATAAGGTATTTAAAGCAATAGACTGCTCTGTGTAGTATCAAATTAGAGCTGGAACTCTTGTGACTGAAACTGACTGAAGATCACTATCATTCGACATTGGGTGAATCACATAGGACTGTGGCAACGTTATTAAATACATTTCAAAACCAAAATGTTGGATCAACAAGGACAAATACTGTATTCCCATATATCTGATCAATGTTCTTTCAGGGGTATGTGAAGACTATTATCATCCCACTCAGACTTATTTAGAATATTATGTACTGTATCAGGAATGTAATAGTACTGTTATGTCTAAGTTTGATAAATCCAGTTTGAGTATGATTAATCAAACTGGCCCTAAACTGCATGTATTTTTTCTGAGTTTTGTCACTGTTTATATTCCAGCACTGTTTGTATTCCTGTATTCCTGATGTGTAGCCTTTGCAAAAGAGTTCTTGACTCAAAAGGTTGTAATTCTGAATGCCTAATCAATAAATAAATAAATAAACATGGGAGAAAGTACTTAATCCTCGAGGTCTGTTTTTTGAAATACTTATGCATCTCTATATGAAAAAATAGTTTGATCTTTGGAGGGTTTAAATCTGATGATGCTAACCAAGGTCTTCAGTTTTCCAGGGTTCCATGCCAGTAGAACTAATCACAGAGTTCTTCCCCTCCCATAGAAGTCACTGTCGGCCATGGAACTCCAGTGGAACTCACCCTTACAGCAGTGGTGATATAGTTTTTACACCATCCAAAATGGCGTTATCTGTAAGTAATAAGACATGGCTGGGTGTTGGTAGTACTGCTATACCAGCACACCCAAAGGTGCAGTGAAGCATGGGGCCACAGGCCAAGTGCCTTCAGCTGCTGGGTGTGCAGATATATCAGTTCTACCAACACCCAGCCATGTCTTATTGCATATATAAAATAGGCCCATAAACAACTTTTAAAAAAAGAACATTCTAAAAGTTTTCAAAGCCACAAAAAATATTCTAAAATGCTGCTAAATAATGTAAAATAGTCCCTTCACAGATGTTTTTCACCTATAAGTCATCTGCCTTTCTTCACGCTCAATGTATTGTGCGATTGTTTACCATGAAATAGAAGCATTCAAAGCTCTGCATTATTCCAGAAGTAGAATCCCCCACACACACACACACAGAATGGTAACATGGAATGCACTATTTCAAAATTCTTCAGGGTTCCACTGGCATACACACAAAGACACACAGACACAGGCCTCAAGTGGAACCAGACCCTCAGTTTTATCTGTTGCAAATAAGGAGCAGCGAGTTCTCTAGCAAACTGATTGGAATAGGAGGGGGATGTTTCATGGTCATCAAAGAAACACCAGCAATGGAAACTTTGAATAGTACTTGATTTTTAAAATGTGTGTATGTGTGTAAGGGGGCTCATATGTGTAAATAACACCAAATTATTTACTTTCTTTAGGCAAGACAATTTTATTAATAAGGCGCCCAATCCCAGAAGTTCTGGGTACCGAACTTAAATAAGAACATACTGCAGTTAATTAAAACAAATACTAAAATCTCATTAAAACCATAACAAAGTTGGTGTTTAGCACTATTAAAATGTTTCTAGAGGTCAATCTTCAAGGGAACTGGCCAGAACTGAAAATAGCATCAATTGTCAAAAGCCAGGCTGAAGAAGTGGGCCTTTAGCCTCCCCTTAATCACCTCAATCAAGGGAGACTCCCAGACTGCAGAAGGATGCGAGTTCCACAAGGTCAGCACAGAGACACTAAAGGCACTATCTCCCGAAGTCCTGAACTCAATCCTGGGAACATACAGGAGGCCCCTCGAAGAGGACCAGAGAAAGTGAGCAGAGGACACTGGTGTCATGAGCTCAGATGGGTAACCAGGACCAGCTGTATAGGGCCTTGAAGGTCAGAAGACCCAATTTGAAAAGGACCCTCCACCTGAACGGAAGCCAGTGCAGAGCATGCAGGACCGGAGTCACATGACTGGACATCAAAACACCCGTCAGCAACCAGGTAGCTGCATTCTGGATTATCTACAGTCTGCAGAAGGTCCCTTCCATGACCCAGAAGTACAGAGAATTGCAGTAATTGAGACTGGAAGTCACAAAGGCACGCTCTAGTGTAGGCAGGTCCTCAGGCAGAATGAGGGGCTCAATCCGGCCAATGTTCCACAAATGGCAGAAGCCACTGTTAACTACAGATGACACCTGATCTTCAAAGGTCAATCTGCAATCAAGGATCACACCAACATTTTGCACCCTCAGAGAAACCACCAACAGCACAGACCCCAGAACAAGTCCAGAGTCATCCCCCAGTGGCAACCCATCATGCCCATGACCAGGCTTGATCATCAGCACCTCAGTTTTAGCCAGGTTGAGTCTCAGCCAGCTGGAAGTCATCCAGTCATTGATTTTAGCCAGGCAGCTGTTAAGCACATTGACAGTTCCTGATATTCTGGGTGCAAAAGAGAAATACAGTTGGGTGTCATCTGCATAGCAATGAAACTCCACATTGTATTGTTGAATGATCTCACCCAGAGCAGCATGTACACTGTGAACAACATCAGCAACAAGATCAAGCCCTGAGGTACTTCACAGGACAGAGGCACTGGGGAGAAGGAGGAGAGATTCCCCATTACCACCCGCTGCAATCTGTCTGAGACATAGGACTCAAACCATTTGATGACAGTACTGGCAAGTCTGCAAAACTCACAGAGCCAATTGAGAAGCACAATGTGACCTACAGTGTCAAAAGTTGAGAAGAGATCAAGGAGCACAAGAACTGACCTGTCTCCTCTATCTCTAATATATTTAATTTAAAGGACTTTTATTTTTAGGGACCAGTTGAAGTTTTTTTTATAAATGAGTAAAGGCTACAGCCATGTTTGTGATGGAAATTAGGAATTAAGTGGCTTATGAAATTTGTGAGTTGCCCTGGCTTGCAGGGGCTTGTTTTTAGTCATTGGTGGTACTCTCTTGCTGCCATGGCTAGTACCACATCTCAGCCAATCATGACCCAGGGATTTCCTTGCCCATTTTATATAACCTTTTACTGAACAGCACCATCCTTTCTTTTGTTGGGAAATCTGCCATGCTCAGGTGCCAGCTTCTACAGGCAAGATCAGTTTAAAATGTGCACAAGGGGTGGAGAAATACAGTTATTTTTTTTCCACTTTATCTTTTTATTGAAATGCGAGTATATAAGAAAGCACACATCTAATATAATAGAAGACTATCCTCCATGTAAGGTATAAAATATCACTTAACAAAACACAGTATTTAGGGTAAACATATTGGAGAAGCCTTATATACATGTATTGTTAATAAAACACAAACCTAGACAGCATGTAAGTGGAGAGCAGAAGGGTTACAATCAATAGGGTATTATAGAATCAGAAATAGCAACCATGTATGAAATACATACTAGGGAAGGCAATGACAAGGCATTCAGTAAATTGCAAAAAGTGATAAATGTGGTAATATGAACAATGTTCAGTAATGGAGAGGTGAAGATAAGAGAAAAGTGTGCAAGGAAAGAAAGAAGAGAGAAAAAAGCAAGGAAGAAGGGAAGGAGAGAGGGAGAAAATGGGGAAGAAGGGGAAAAAAGAGGAGAAATCTGTGTACAAAAGTTTCAAGAAAACCTAGTCTGAGAGCAAAATAAGAAGAAGGGCTAAATATCCCTAAGAATTAGGGTCTAGAAGAACTAGGTTTGATGTACTTGAAGTAATTCTACCATCATCTGTCATATACAGTGAGTCGGTTATAAGTAACATGAGATAATTGATCTAGGGAGGCATACTGACAGAGGCTTTGAAGAACATCTGAAAAAGAAGGCACCAGAGTTGATTTCCATTTCATAAGAATCAGATGTTTGACCAGAAGAGAAAGTATGTTTAGCCATCTAAAATGTGCATATGAGAGGAGAGAGCTATTGGGGATAAGGATGCCTGGAAGGAATAGCTTGGGGTCAAAAGATAATTTGTGTCCTGTTACTCTGGAGGCAAGTAAATAGACTTCATGCCAGAATTTATTAATGGGAGTGCAAGACCACAAGACATGAAGTAGATCCCCATTGGCCAAATTGAAGCACCAACAATTATTTTTATTTAATAGGCCCATTCGTTGAAGCACAGAGGGGGTTCTATACCAAAGACGTAGGATTTTAGTTTGTATTAAAGAACTATGGGCACCTTTAAAGGTATTATGTGCAATACGCCAACAATTACTCCATTGTGCATCTGAAATATTGTAGTTAAGAAGAGTACTCCATTTATTTTTGGCCTGTATAGACCGATCAGATAGATTATCAATAATGTCTTTGCAAATGGAGCTATTTAATTTTATTGATAAATTAGTCCAGTGCAAAATGTATGGGTTTAGAAGAGTATGCCTAAACACTAAACTAGAGAGAGAGAGTTATAAGCTGCCCGAATTTGTAAAAACTTCCAGAAGTCCTATTTAGGAAGTTTCAATGTGATCTGCAAGTCTGAGAATGAAATAAGAGTGAGTGAATTCTGGTCCAAGATATCTCCGAGAAAGAAAATGCCTTTGTTCCTCCATGTACGACAGAAAATTGGGTGATCTTCTAGAGTGAGTAGTGGATTGCCCCATAAGAGGGCATACAATCAGGGTGTTGGACTGGATTTCAGGAATTTGTGGGTTAGTTTCCAATAAAGAACAGAGGATGATATAGTTGGGTGAGATTTTTGTTTAAAGGAAATGTGATTAAAAATGAAAGAAGTGGCAATTCTTCCCGGACACAATGTGGATTCCATTGCAACCCATAGTGGTGAGTGAGGGGAGGGTTTCTGAAATGATTTAATGGTTTGGGCCATTCAGAAAGCCCAGAGGTAGCCTTTGAACCAGGGGAGTCTGAATCCCCCCCTTTTTCCAATGAGATCGAAGTTTGTTGTGGTTAAATCTCGGTGGTTTCCCATCCCAGATAAAGTTACCTATTAATTTATCAATTTTAGCAAAAAAGGAGGATGGTAAGACTAAGGGAATATTGGCAAATAGGTAAATAATCTTGGGAGAAATTGACATCTTAAAGACTGTGATTTTCCCCATGAAAGAGAGATTAAGAAGATTCCATCTGTCCAGAATTGTTCTGATGCTATCAAATAAGGGGTTAACGTTAATGTCCCATATCTTCCCTAAGTTACTAGTAATTTTGATTCCTTGATATGTTATACCCTGTGGTGACCAGCGGAATCCAAGAGGTATGTTCATAAAGGCTTTACAGTGGTCGTTAAGGGGCATAGTTTGTGATTTGCCATAATTCAAAGCAAGGCCAGAAATTTTAGTAAAATTATTAAGCAAATCAACCAACAGGAGCCCAGCCTCATTCAGGTTTTCAAATAAGATTAAGAGGTCATCCATGTAGGAGAGAGAAACATATCTTGAATTGCTCACAGGTATGCCCATAAATGCCAGAAGATTGATGTAAACAAGCAGTCATGGGTTCCTAGGCTAAAATAAACAGGGAAGGTGACAGGGGACAGCCTTGTCTAGTTCTCCTTGCTAGATGAAAGTAAGAGGAAAGGATGGAATTAGTAAGTACTTTATCAACAGGGGAGTTATATAATAGCTTGATCCAGGAGCAAAGATATGAGAAAGATCAAAATAAGATAAAACTTGATGAAGGTAGCCCCAGTTTAAGGAATCAAAGGCCTTCTCAAAATCAATAGCTATGGCTGCAGCTGGTGTCTTGAGGGATTTGGCTTTGTGAATTAAATTAAATAAGGAATGTAGGTGATCAGAACCAGATCTATGTTTCATAAAACCAGCTTTTGAATAATGAGTTAGCTTGGGAATCAAGGATTCAAGTTGAGAAGATAGTAGTTTAGCAAATATCTTCCCATCCATGTTTAATAAAGAGATGGGCCTGTAACTTGCGGGGTGAGTAGGGTCTTTATTTTTCTTAGGGATTAGGGTTATGATTGCTTCAGTGCAAGGTGGGGGAAGCTTACCAATATTGGAAGCTTCTTGATAAACATTAAGAAGAAAGGGGCATAGTGTGTTGGAAAACATTTTATAGAAATTGACAGGGAATCCGTCACTCCCAGGGAATTTTCTGGATTTCTAGGAAGACAAAGCATTCTGGATCTCCTAAAGTGGGAAGGGTTCATCTAAAGAATTTGTTTCAGGAGTAGAAAGATGAGGAAGATGTAATGATTTGAGCAACTGTTGAATTTGGAAAGTAGATGGAGGATTCGTGTTATAGTTTTTGATAAAAGGTTTTCATGATACAATTTATAGAGGGGTTGTCAGATTGAATAATACCCTCTTCATCTTTTAGGCTTTGGTTGTGTCATTCCATTTGTTGTGCTTTGAGCTGGTAAAAGAGGAGTTTCCCATTTTTATTGCCGTGTTCCTAAAACTTATATTTAAGTTTAAACAAGGCCAGTTCGGTTTTACGAGAAATTAATTCGTTAATTTTAACTCTTAGTTGAAGAATTTCAAGATGAACTTGAGAATCAGGACAGTGCTTATTAGAAGAAAAATATAAATTCTCTTTAGCCTTAAGAGATTTTTCCAAGTCAGCCAGCTGTTGTTTCCTTACTCTTTTCCTATGTGCAGTATAACTGATAATTTTCCCTCGAATTGTAGCTTTAAGAGATTCCCATACAAAGGACATAGAAGATTCGGTTGGGGTATTGTGAAAGAGGAAGTCTTGAGTTTGTGTTTTGATCGTGGCTAAGAAATTGGGATCCTTGAGAAGGAGAGGGTCCAGCCACCAGTAAGAAGATTTAGGTGCTAATGGACCCCACACAAGTTGCAGTTTGAAGGGGAATGGTCCGAGATTATGTTGGGAGAGATGGATGAATCAATAGTTTTTTCCTTTATAACAGGAGAGGCAAACCAGTAGTCAATTCTACTGTATGTCTTATGTAGAGAGGAGTAAAAGTAAATTCTCTATCGTGAGGGTGAAGGAGGCACCATACATCAACTAATCCAACATCTTGCATTAGTAATGAGAGGGCTTTAATACTTCTAGGGTGGGCCTCTGTAGTGGGGATACTTCTGTCAATGCTGGCTTCTAAAGCTAAGTTAAGGTCCCCTCCAAGAATAACTGGTCAATTATCAGTGTTAAAGGATAGAATCTGTTGAGCTAAATTATGAAAAAATGCAGGGGAATCGGAGTTGGGTTCATAGACATTAACAAGCAGAAGAAGATCAGAGTTGGTATTCAGTTTGACCATCATCCATCTGCCATCAATATCAGAAATGGAGTTTACAAGTGACCATTTGAGACTCTTATGAATAAGAATAACAACTCCTCTTTTTTTTCTGTTTTTGAGGTATAGGATGATTTGTAGATCTGACCAACCCAATCTTTTTTAAGTCTATGAACATCCTCTGCTAATAATTTTGTTTCTTGAAGGAAAGCAATTTGTGTTTTATGTTTTTTGAGATGTGAAAGAATTTGCTTCTGCTTACAAGGACAATCAAGTCTCTTCACATTCCATGTATATAAAAGTATGTCACTCATATTGTTAGTGTTAAAGATAGGGAATAATCACTGGAGTGTGAAGGGACAAATACATGAAGCAGAGGATGATTAGAGTACAATATAGAGAGCTTACGTATATGCAAAGAGTGGCAGGAACAATCAATCCAAAAACGTGAGATGTATGATACATGGGTAGCACAGATATCTTATTAAAGTTAGAATAGAGATGGGGAAGGAGAAAAGTCGTTAACAACAACAACAATACTAGTAACCTAACTAACAAAGAAAACATTGTATGGGTGTGAGGAGATACGAGTCAGCCAACTAGCTAAGAGACTCTCTCACCACACTTTGGGGCATTGATGTAGGGAGGAGACTAGGGAGGACTGGTTATAAATATCGGCCCAAACCGAAGTTTGATCCCAGTAATATAATAACGTAAGTATTCCTGATAAGCTAAACTGAAAGGGACTAACGCAAAGAAAGACAGGGGACTGTAATAACCTCAGCTTAATTCAAAACTAGCAGGACAAGGTATAAGGATAAAGTTAAACACCAGACCTTTTTTATAAACATTAGTTGTAATAGTACAAGAAATACCAACTCGAAATAACAGTAAATTAAAGAACCATATACAAGATGCCAGTACAGCCTAGACATAGAGCAAGGAATTCAGGGATCCAGGTGGAATGCAAATGAACAAATATAAAAGGAAAAGTAGATCATTACCACATTAGAGTGACTCTGAGTATACTTTGCAGTGCAAAGAATAAGTACGTAATGAATACAATATTGAGGGGGAAAGAAGAAAGGGGAGGTCAATTTAAGCCCTTATGCCCTGAGCCAAATGCAAATCGAGATTATATGGAAAGGTATAGGCTTCAGTGATAACTGAAGACAGAATTGACAGTCACAATAAAGATCAGCTCCGATTACTTGAAAATCACCTAAATAGGTGTTATATGGGGTGACTAGGTCTAGAAGACTAGGCCCAGTGAGCCCCAAAACAGGAGGGACCACACAGCAGTGGATTTCTATAATATCTGTAGGCTTTGAGTAAAATAAGGAGCATAAGGAAGATGTAGATTGACAATCCTTTGCAACAGTGCACCAAACATAGCCCACTTCTTTGAGTGCTAATCATAGTTCCATATTGTAAACAGGATGTAGTAAGAATAATGGAGTGTAGGGAAGGAGATAGATTAAATGTAGTTGCCAAGTAAACATTAATCCATGATGAAGGTGGCATCTAATGGGGAGGTAATGCATGGTTGTGACCATTGTGGCCCGATGCCGCAGGCCGAGTGCCTACAATGGACCAACCATGCATTAATTCCCCATTAGATGCCACCTTCGGAGTGGATTAATGCACTTGTAACATGGTGTGTAGATGGGAGTATATGTCAGGCATATGCTTCTGGTGATCTTATGCAATAGAGACTGACACCAATAAAGTTATTCTGTTGTTTTTACTGATACTTTGAGAACTCTGAAGGAACCTCTGTTAGATACATTTGTGTTGTTTTTTTTTTGCATAGTACTACAAATATGCATTTGCTGATGATTGCGATACTTCTCATTGATTTCTGAGCGGCTGTTCCTTCACTATTGCTCCTAGGATGACCTCTCCCTTGCTCTTTCACTGCTTGAGCATGAAGCTGTGTGTGTGATTTGCATACTGCTCCGGTGCTTTGGTGCGGATCGTTGCGATTGTTTGCATGGTAAGAGGCACTTTCTAATACTCTGTTATTTTCAGTACTCACATTTGTGGACTCTCTCTGCTATCTCCTCTCTGTGTTGTTTGACCTGGATAATTACCGTTTATGGTGCCATACACCGCGAAGTTGTTGACATTGAAGCTGTTTCCAGCTCTTCGGTGTGCTCCTGTGTCTTCCGCTCCATTCCATCCTCTCTTCCTTACTACTTCTCCTGGAGGTTCCCCTACTTTGTCTGTGCCAGCTGGTCTCTTCTCACTGCTATAAACTATTTATATTTCGGGTTTGGTGCTCCCTATTTGTCTCTCTAATATCAGTCTGTCCTCTTACTCCACATACACTACAGATTGCTGTCTTTATCTTGATCTCTACCTTTGTCACTTCCATGATTCTATCTTTTGTGCTCGTCCCTTGCTCATACTTTTCCTACTACTCCTCTACTGTCTCTGCTTGCTATTTTGCAACTTGCTGCCTTTCATTTATTCATTTGTCATCTTTCAGACACTGCTTGTTTTTGTTACCTGGCTACTTTATGTGCTACACGAGCAACACGGCATTATCATCTCATAATGCCATGTTGCTCATATACCATCTGATGCTGTTAATCCTATCAGCTTTCTTCTTTTCTATCCTATTATTTTCTTCATGTTACAATAATACTTAAGAACCTGTCATCAGGAAAGGGAAGGGGTAAGTTGCCTTGTAATATATAATAATTCACATATGAAAAAAAAAGGCAATAATCAGGATGCATACCAATTGAAGATATGAAACCGAACAGCCAAAAGACTATAAACCTGATGGACTGCTAAACTGGAGAGTAAAAGGCTAGATACATACAACCTGTTTAGTGAGGTAATGTATAAGATCTAACACTAAAATAATGGGTTAGAAAAGCATTTCTGATATATCAAAGTTCCCTTGAAGACCTTTAAGCTGCTCATTTAAACACTGCAACAAAAAGTAAATTGATCGTGCCCTGATGTACAGCCTTTGCTTTCTGCACCCGCTTGGAGTGAAAGCAACCAGGTAGCATAGACTGTACAGTGGGCGGCTAGGCAGAAATAGTGTACTGGCACTCCTTTTAAGTATAATGGAAGCAAAACATACCAAGATATAGCAACTGTGACCATATTACTGACCATATAAGCTCATGACATCTTAGATTTATTAGCAGGATTGTGACTATTGATGTTCTTGCTTTTGGTCTTTGCCCTACGTTTCTTTTTGGGCAGATCCAAAGATTTGAGGGGGGAACTTGCAACAACTTCTGCCCATGAAGCATCGGCAGAAATATATTCCTGAGGCACAGGGCCCAAATTAGAGGGATGTTTGTCTGAAATTTGCTGGGAAAGATCCTCCTGCGAGGAGTGCATGTCATCCTCCAAGACAGCAAACACATTGCTCAAGGGAATAGAGGGGTTGATTTGAAGGTGAGAGGCTGCAGCTTGGGGTGTTTGGGGTGAAATCTTGCTAGAACAGCATGAAAGTCTTGAAGAATAATGCCCCAACAGAAGCTTCTCTTGCAGCCGTGTTGATTGCCTTGGGGTTAAATCAGTTGTGACGTTGCTGCTTGAGGCTGCGAGTTCTGCAACACTTGCCCCACATTCCTGTACCTTGTCATCCACCCTCCATGTGGATACCAAAGCTGTGTTCAGGTTGCCAATTGCTGCTGAACCTCCCAGGGTAAGATTGCAGAGATAGACCTCCAGATAATTGGTTAAGGCATCAGAGGTTCCAAAATCCTTGAAGGAAGAGCCCGAGAAAAGGCGTAGTGTCGCGGGGTAACATAAAGCAAATTTAATGCTTCTTTGCTGGAGGATTTGTTTAAGTGGATTGTAAGACTTCCTTCCGATGGCTAAATCTTTTGAAAAGTCTCTGTAGATGAATGTATTAAACTCTTGCCACTGAAGTTTCCCCATTTCTCTGTCTCATTTCAGTATTAGTTCTGTGTGGGAATAGTTCAAGAAGCGTACAATGATAGGCCTTGGCTGCTCAATGATTAATGTTAGGTCAGGAGGCAATTTAAGCATTGCAGGCAGCACAAGTAATAAAAGTGCTGTAGTGTCTCCTAATTCTACACCTTCAGGGAAGCCAAAAAATTGTAAATTGTTGTGATGATTACGATTTTCAATATCGTCCATTTTGGCTTGTAGGGATTTAATAGTTTGATCTTGATTGCGGACAGTAGCCTGGAGGTCATGAATAGTAGTGGTGTTACAGGCCGTTGCTTTCTCATTAAATGCAATTTTCTGGCTAAAAGTTTCAAGAATGGTGGTATTCTGTTGGGTGGAGGTTTTTAGATCATTAATCTCAGCCATTAGTTTAGAAAACATTACTTCCACTCTAGCAAGTGAGCTTTGTTGTGCTTGGAGACCTGCCATAATGCTGAAGGATGAGGCCTAGTATGCTGCAGTACAGTGTAGAATAATTGAATATAAGTAGATGATGGATCAAAAATGACTTACAAACTGTGTCAGGCAGTAAGATTACAGGATGGTCACAGCAGTTGGTACAAAAGAAAGGTCTGGTGAAGGCTGGATAAGGTTAGATTGCAGTCATTCCTGCAGAGATTCTGAACTATGCTGCCATCTTCTGCCTGGTCAGGCCAGGCCCCCTAGAAATACAGTTCTTAGGGCAAAGTAACACTTGAAAATCAGAGAATTGGGCATTAATGCCTTTTGCAGCTGACCCCAAACCCCCACCCTCACCATGACACCCCACTCAGCACACACCATCCTACACTCCCATACCTGTCACTCACCTAAAACCTGTACAATGCTATAGATGCACTCTGTGATGAAAACATATCCTCCTCCTGCAATTGCAATTGCAAGCTGAGGAAACAAGACAAGTGCAGTCAATGTATTTCCAGTGTGTTTTGAACTTTTTCTCAGCTTGACCATTTTTTAAAATATTTTTTAGCATCTTTTCACCAAATATTTGACGTGCCCTTTTTGGACCCCACTTCATGAACAAAGTACAGTAACAACTATAGATACATTCAGATAGTTCAAGATATTTTTGATATATCTAAAGAAATTCTCTCAGGTGGCCCACAGTGGTACTGCAGGCATAGAATTTCTCTAGAGTTATCACAGACATTTCAAGAAATATCTGACCATGTCTTTGGCTGCAACTGTAGGTTACATTTTTCAAATCTGTTCTACAAGGGATTTCACAGTCGGTCTGCAAAATCACATTTCTGGTGGGATTTGAAAATGTTCATCTACTGTGTCCAAGAGGTATGGTCATAAAAAGACTATTCTGAAAATTTGGTGAAAAAAATGTGGTAATGTGACTAAGTTATGAGTGAACATTGAAATACTTCAATGTTCTCTTATAACTTCAATATTGTTTAGTGTTTCCACCAAATTTTCAACATGATCTTTTTGAGACCTCACCTTATAAACAAGGTAGGTGACATTTTTCAAATCCATCCCAAAAGGTGATTTTGTAGTCACTCCACCAAACCACCTTTAAGGCAAGAGTTTCACCTACCAGGTTCATGAGGTGGGGTCATAAAAAGACTATGTTGAAATTCTGGGGTCAAAATCTTAAAGAACAACAAAATTATAAAGGTGCACTGAAATTTCTCAATGTTTACTCATAACTTTTGTAATTTTTAGCATTTTGATCCCGAATTTTCCATACAGCTGTTTTTTCACACCACCTCATGACATGACAGACATAGTTTTTCAAATCCTGCTCAAAAACGTGTTTTCATATTTGTGGTGCAAAATGTTTTAGACAGTTTTTATGTTGTCTTGCACATGTGCAAGAAATATATTGTGGTAACTTGGAATAGCAGGTTTTGGAGGCGCGGTCCTGTAGTGGCCAGTGGCACCTCTGCTATTTCAGGCTGGGCTCTGTGGCACAGATTAGATTGCATGCTATCTATGACAGCAGTGCAAAAGTGTGCCACCACCTTGAAAGGATTTAGCAGCTGCAATGAGGAAGTGTCCCTTCATTGCAGAGTGTGCCTTCCCTGGTGTAACATTTTAATAAACATGGCAGAGCTGTCCGCATCTCACAGTCCCCATAACAGCCGACATCGGGTGTGCCCAATCCCCCTGTTGGCATTTGCCTCACCAGTTCATTTGCCAATGGGGTAGCCTAATCCCTGTCAGCATAATGTCCCCTCCCAAAATTTGTTGTGTGCTGATGGGGTGCCTAATCTCCCTCTGCTCATGCTGCCCCCCAAAAGCACACTGTGGGGCCGACGGCAGTGCCCAATCTCCATCGGCTTCAGCTCCCCCCAAACAAAAAGCCAGGTGGCATGCTGGGATCCCACCCCAGTGTGCTCATGCCCCCCCAGCACACTGTATGGCCTATGGGATGCCCAATCCCCATTGGCTCTAGCCATCCCAAAGAAACATCCATGTATGCCAGCATGCTGGGAGCCCACCCCAGCATGCACAAAGCATCCCACATTGCTGTTTTTTTGTTTTCCCTGTAAAAACAGAAAAAGGTCCCTCGCAGTCTCTCGTGCCCCCAACCCTCTGTGCACCCACCTCCCCACAACCCCTTCACCCCATACTTACCTCCAGAGGCCAGTGCGATGATCTTCAGTAGACTGGGAACATGTCTGCACTCTTCAGAGCCGACCAAGAACTGAAGAAATGCCAGTAAGCTCTATAATTGCATAAATAGGTTTTTTTTCAACTTTGGTGGATATCTCTGCCATTTTGGGGAATTTTTTCACCAAATTTTCAACATGGGGTTCTTGGGACCCACCTCATTAACTCAGTCGCTGTCATTTTGGTATTCTGTCCCGAAAAGTGATTTTGCGGTCACTGTGTGGAACCACCTTTCGGGAATGATTAATGAAATGACAGTGTCACAGTTCATGAGGTAGGCTCCCAAAAACCCTATGTTGCAAATTTGGTGAAACAATTCCCAAAAATGATTGCATTATGAGCATGTGCTGCACAGTTCCTATGCACGCTCGTAACTTAGAGACTTTTTCATATTTTCACTCGATTTTCAACACTGCCATTTCACCACTCCTCCTTATGAACAGTGCAGCTGTCTTTTTTCACATCTCACCAAAAATGTGTTTTCACACATGTGGTGCACAATGACCCGGTCAGTGTACGAAATCAATGTTCTGGACAGATTAAGAAAATCACAGTGACATGTACATGAGTGGTGGTCCCAAAATGCATATGTTAAAAATTTGGTGACAAAATTCCACAAACTGTGTATTTTATGAGTGTGCATTGCACAGTTTCATACACACTTGTAAGTTCGAGAATCGTTATTTTCACTCCAGATTTTCAACATTGCCATTTTTGCACACCTCCTTAAGAACAATACAGTTGTTATTTTTCACATGCTGCATGAAATGTGGTTTTGCACATGCCATGCACATTGGCATGTTGGCTGTAGGAAATCAATGTTCAGGACAGATTAAGAAAATCACTGTAACAGTGTTCATGAGTGGAGGTCCCAAAATGCCTACAGTATGTTGAAAATTTGGTGATAAAATTCCACAGAATGACTGTGTTACAAGCATGCATTGTGCAGTTTCCATGCTCACTGATAACTTGGAGAATTTTTAATATTTTCACTCCAGATTTTCCACATTGCCATTTTTGCACACCTCCTTAAGAACTGTACAGTTGTCATTTCTCACATCCTGCCCAAAATGTGATTTTCAGCTACTGGCGCAGAATGGCGCAATCACTGTGGGACATCAACATTCAGGACAGATTAGCAAAATCACAGTGCCACTGTTCATGAGCAGAGGTCCCAAATGCTTTCATGAGGTGGGGTGAGAAAAATTCCATGTTGAAAATTTGGAGTGCAAATAGCAACAAATGCCTGGGGCATTAGGGTTTCTAACCATAACGTCCCACCCTGTAGAGACTAACTGGCATCAGGGATGTGACTTTAAATTGTCAGTACTAATGCTCATGCCATTCTACTCCCACCCCCACCCTGCAGCCACTGACAGGCATTGAATTGTGCCTTGCACTCATCAGCCCCAAAGTTCACCCCATTCTCCTACATTGCACCCATCTCAATGTATTTCCAGATGTAATGGAGTTAGCATAAGGCCCGAAAACCCCACGACAGAACGCGATACTTGTTAGACTCTGCATCATAGGGTGAGGTGAAATCACATGAGCATTATGGCCGACACCCAAAGGCACACCTCAGTGCTTGTCTGTCTCTTCATGGTTGTGTGGGGTTGGCGTCACTTCCATACTTCACTGCCATTCCTTTTATGCATCTGTCTAACTCCTGCACTACCAATGCTAATGTCAGCAGGACAACATTCGGCATTGACAAATGCTTGTTTGTAATTGACTCCTTGTACTGTATGTTCAAAAGGGAATCATAAAAAGCATATGTTGAAAATGTGGAATTAAAATGTAAAAAAAAAAAAAAAAAATGAAGAAACGTGAATAGGACAAGTCATTGGCCCAGCAAGTAGTGTGTTGCTTTCCTATCCTGCAACTCAAGTTCAGAGATGAGCTTGGGGAAGCCGTTGGGCAGTATAATGATGGGGACTACACTGATGTGTGCCACAACTCCTAGCCTGCAAAGGGACTTCAGTGTTTGGCTGCACTGGTGACACCCTGTGGTGGACTGGGGAGCCTTCTCCTCACATGGGATTAAATTGCATGTCAAGGCCTGATGGGGCCATGTTCTGCATCAGGAGAAGTGGGTTGGCATGAAAAATGGGGCTTGAAATATCTCCACTATTCTGGAAACTAGACAGCTGGCACAGCAGCAGCAGTACCACTTGCAATTCCGATTACCTGGATTTGGGAACAAGCCAGGATTGTCACTTTATTTATGTGCCAAAGAACTTGTCCACTGCCACAGAAGTAGGCCTAATGGTGTCACAGAAGCTTGGACTCCCTGTCACAGAACTTAGGTCTACTGTGCTTCAGAGAATAGCAAGTCTTGGATAATAACAGATTTGAGAAGGTGAAATGGATTTCTATAGGCATAATTGGAAAGTATACAGTAGTTTAGGTATTTGTTGAGTCTGCAGAGACACTGTTACACTATTACTCTATGTCCTGGGCCTTGCATGATGTAATAGATGTGAACAGCAGCCTACACCTCTGCCTTAGAAATATAGGCAGTTTGACAATGTTCCCATCCTTTAAGAACATGGATAACAGCAGAACTGACAAACTTCTTGGCCAGGGTTTCTCAAATGGAGATGCCAGTGTCCCTGGGGGGACCTAACCTGTTCTGGGGAGGCTCAACCAAGTCTGAAAAAGTACTGTATTTAAATATTGCATTTTAAATACTTTGTGTGATGGGATGAGGCACACTGAAAGAGGATAATAGTCAGTGAATGTATGTATATATTTAAAAAATGGTGTCCAAAAAAGGCACACTGAGCCAAGCCTCATTTCAGATCAACCTGGGGTATGGTAGGGAATGAATACAATTCTAAAGTTAACTGCATAACACTCAAGTAATACAAAATGAACGTTAGTGCAAACAAATAGAAATAATGAATAAATAATGAGAGAGAACACTTGACCAAAAAGACTAATGTCAGAACAACCCAAATACAAGAATTAAGCAGAGAGGTTCTGTACTAACAGCAAGAGCAAGACGGAGCAAAATGATCCCTGAGAACTTGTTTAAGAGCAGGGTAAGATGGGAAATGGTAGAGGTGGGTAAGAATGTTATTCTAGATAGAGGGGAAGCAGACAGAGAGTGCAGTCCAACCCATGACAGTATTTTTTTTTTTTGTTGGCAGTTTTTCTCACCTTGGCCCTCTGGTCTGCAGTCACGTTCTGGCATCCCCTTCCTCCGGTCACCATCCAGATCAATCTGGCTCCCACAGTGGGTCTCGCTGTATACCCCCACTGCTTGCTCCCTGTGTTGGGGGAGCAGAGAGACACCCTTTATCTCTGCAGACACAGGATCCAGTTTCCAGTGAGCCCTCGGATCCAAGCATCCCGCCGAATGGCCATAAAGCCGCCATGACTGGTGCCATTTTCCTCCTTTTCTCTTAGTTCCCCTGGAGTCGGGGGCATGCAAGCATGTCAGTGGCAGTGGTCGCACACACGTCCGCGCTCGTCCAAGTCCAGACATCTGCCCTCAGCTCCTCCCAATGTGTGACATGCATCCCCAACCCTCAGCCTCAGCCAGGGGTCAGTTGGATGCTGACCAATGTGAACCCCCTTCCCCGGAGAGGAAGAGCAGTCTTTCAGATGCTCAATTCCTCTCCTCCACTGCCAGCCCACAGCGACCCTTGCTCTTTCCTGAACCCAGGTCGCTGGTGTGACACAAGGTGTGGCGTCCAGCACCTCAACCCTCAATGCCACTAGGCTGGTGTACCCATGACAGTATTGCAACAAGGGATAACAAGGATTTGAGAGGCAAAATAGCAACACAAGTAGGCTGGCCTGGGGAGGGTGATTACAATAAGGTAAATAAAATGAGAGCCATCTACTCAAAGGTGTTTTTCTTTATGCCTGATGTACTGCTATTTTTTTTTATGTGGAGGACCAAGATTATTTAGGAGAGGCTCAAGATTTTTCATATGGCTTGGGGAAGGGTCACTGGGAGGCCTACATTAGCCTGACAAACACTTGCCTGACAAGTGACTACTCAACATTGTTTGGTCAACATGCAATTGCCTGAAAGTTTTACAGTCCCGACATGGAAATGACCAACACTGGGAATGACAGCGACCTGGAGTTTGTTATATTTACTCTGGGGGATGCAGGGGGTGGATCTCCCCTCAATAATGTAGTGTGAGTCTTAATATGTTTCTGTAGTGCCATTAGTAGGTGGAGTTGCTGCATAAGTGGCCGTGTGTCATTGTGGCTCAGTCGTTGTGCCTTCCTCTTTCATGTCTGCAGTCAGTGGTTTGAGTGGTAACTATGTCATGTTGTATGTTTTTATTTCTGATGGTTTGTGTGTTAAGTGATGTGGGTGAGGCATGGATGTGAGGTGGAGAAAGCTTGGAGGTACGATTTGTATGTTGTTTTGTGTGGCAGGGAGGGATGAGTGAGGTGTGAAAAGAATACTTTTTCTTTATTTAAATATTTATTGGTAGCAGGTAATAACAGAGTCCTTTTAGAATTGTGTTGTTTTTCATCATTTTTTCATATGTTTTTCCCACAGGGTGCTGTTGTGGGATCTTCCTGACCGGTAGTCCAGGAGTGGTTGCTGTTGTCTGCTGTCTAGGGTAGTCACCAGTCTGGTCTCTTTCTCGGCGTAATGTTTTTGGACAGGCGATTTTATATAATCCTCTGCTGATAGCTTCGATGACTATATCTGGTTGTTGTAGTTCTTTGTGGAGCTCCTGGATAAATCTGTATGAGGCTGACGTGTGCTTTTCCAATGAGGGAGATCATTATTCTGTGACATGCTTCCATGTTGTTTTGTGTTATTGTCTGCCACTTGTTTGTTGGGATATTGTGCTTGTCAGTTTAGTGATTGTCAGGACTGTGAAGTCAGGCAGGTGTTTGTCAGTGAAGTGTTTGTCGGGATTTTCCTCTAGATCTGGCTCACTATAACAATGTCCAAGAACTAATAATGTTCTAGGCTTAATACAAGCCTTACTCAGTATCTGAGGAATATAATTCCTTGTTAAAAATCTCAGAAGTACTGTAGCTATGCATATCACAGACTAAACAATAGATGTACTTGTCCAAGTGACTTTCCATTGCCTCTTGCTTTAGTGGCGCTGGTTTCTGTAGCCCCTCCTTTTATTCCATTTCACATTTGTCTTTGCCTGCTTCACTTTTTTTCTAACAGAATTCTTATCATCAGCTGTTTTCCTTTTCCTACCCTAGTGCACAGCATGTACAAAAACTCAGCCTGCCATGACACAACAAGAATATTTTCTGCTTTGCATACATGCAGAAAAATGAAGATGCTGGCAGCTACAAAATCAGATGTGGAGGAATAGTATTGTGGTGCCACCCCAGATAATAGATCAAAATTGGGGTAAGTAAAGAGAGGGTCTGGATAGAAGCACCCAAAGATTGACAAGGTATTTGTCTACACTTGGTGAAGTGTTAAGAGGAGAGTTGCTTCATTGGGTTGCTATGCTGATGGATGCCATAAGGGGGATTTACTGGACTCCAAGGAGTGCTTCACTTGTGGGATGCTGGTGGGGAGCACTGGACTGCCAGGGAGGAATGTGGCCAGAGAGACACAAAGAATTATAGAAAACCTTTCCCAAAAGCAGGCCAAAGTTAAGGGTCTAGAAGGTGGAAAGGTCTTCTTTCAGATAGTACCCCATGTGCCCTTCCTACACAGATGCAGCATGACATAGCAACTTTTGGCTAGAGGTATGTTATGATATACTATGCTACAGTGGCAGCTGTGCAAAAGTTAACCAGTAGGCTGATATAGTGCATGGTGTGGTGCAGGGCTAACAACTGAATAACATGTATTGCATTACCATAAATACTGTGCTATACCCCTTCACTGGTCAACTTTTGCGCAACAAGCACTGTATGCACAGTGCCGTGTGCCAGGATCAAGTCCTGTCCGTAAGATTTCACAGTTCATTGTGCAACAAAATGGAGTAATTGTAATTGCATTAGATTGAGTTTTCTACAGTATCCTGCAAGATAGCACAGAAAAACTGTGGTAAGAGTGCTTGATCTTAGCAGGTGGCTCTGTATGTGTAACAGGCTATATGTTAGTAGGTGCAAGCACAGTTTTCACCCACTAAAATCAGGCTTCTGTCCCTCACTTGCACTGGAATATAATGATAGGGAGGCCACCTTCCTCTTCATGTAAGCTCACTTTCATACCCAGTTAGAACAGTACTGCAATAATAGTACCACACAGAACTGCACTGTCTATATAGCACTTTGACAGACAGTGATAGGGGAATAACAGCACAATGTAGTAAGTGCTCCCAAGGTCCATGGTACGAGAAGAGATCACAAGCACATTCAGTGCCTCTAAAATGGCAAAGACCGAAAGAGCAAGTAGTGCCATTTTGCTCATCCCTTATTGCACTCGAGTTTTGGTTTAGTGCATGCTGTGTCTATATTTGGTAGATGTTATGAAACTGTTTTCAGACTGAGCATGGATTTAAGTCAGTTTTTCTGTGGAATATTGCTGCTGTACTGCTTCAGGTTTAACACATTTTTAAGTGCTTAAAATGCCCTATGAAGTAGGAAGTTTCATAACAATTCATGCGCTTATCTCTGTACCTCCAGCTGTACCTGAGATGATATATCTCTTAGATGTAAGTACACTGCTGAACATTTTTAAGTTAGATAGGATTAAGAGACCTATTCCATTTGGAAATGAGCCAAGACCTTCAGCCGTGAATGGTTTCCTAGAGGTCAGGTTTTGCTTTGCTCAGCACATTTAATGATAACTAACCATATAAGAATAACATTGTAAGTTCAGAAAAAAGAAAACAAAACAAGTATAAACGTGCAGTACTTTATTGACCACGTGTAGTTAAATTCACTATGCAAAACACTAATATAAATAGCACGCCAAAGCAGAGAACAAATACTGTATATATAGATTATTTTCCAGTATTGATGGTTTGCATCATTGCTAATCTAAAAAACAGTTTCAACTCTACTACTGAAAATAAGGAAGTTTTCCTGTTCAGCAGTTTCTCTTGGGAACTGTAGCACACTTCATTTTGCACGGTACATGGAGAAATTGGTTTAGTAGTCAGTGACTTAACTTTTAAAACCAGACAGCTGAACATGCATTTTTAAGTGCTAGACAAACAAAATCTTGTCCATTTTGTATCTGAGTGTGTTTTGTGATGGTGCTTTGTTCAGCCTTATCTAAGAGAGATTTAATTTTTTTTTCTTTGCTACACAAACAGCAGTTCTCATGAAGAGATCCTACGATTCATAAAACCCTGTTATTATTTTTCCAGTGCAACAGAAAAAACACATACTGAACACATAGACTATGGGCAATATATTCAATGCAACTGTGCTGATAAAGTGATATTTTGCCAGCTTAAAGCCATGCTTTGCCCCTACTAAGTTGGTCAGTGCTATTTGTGTGTGATGCTGAAGTTGCAAGTTCAAGTAGAGGGCAGATTAATGAATATCAACATACCCTCTATCATCAAAACTGTTTTGGACATAGACTTGAAAGATCTAAGGGGGAAAGAATAACAAGAACAAAAGCCACTTGTAGGTATTTAAACAACTATACACAATTCAGTACAGATTGCAAACCTCTTTAAACAGTCAGTTTTAATCACTACATCCCAGCTGATGATATATAATAAATATTTTCATTATCCAACCAGCATTTTAGTCATCTAAGTGAAGCATAAAATCCCCAAAAGAACTCTAAAGGGGCAAAACAATTTAAATATTTTAAAAGATGTGTTTAATGATTAAGGTTATGGCTGACTCTTCTGATGACTCAGGGTCAAACTTCGGGAACTATTGCAAGTCATAAAAAACCTTTTGGGTGTATACTGTAAAGGCATGCCTACAACTGATGTCAGAAATCAGAAATCCTTCACTTTGCTAGTGCTTCCCTGCCTCCCATCCCCAACCACACACTGGGTCCTCACATATGCATGCAAATTATTTTTGGTATGTAGATATGGTTTGAATAGCAACCAAAAGTGATGCTTACTATTACACATATGTTTCCTGCTACATATAGTAGGCAATCATTCATTCCCACTAGCTGAGTGTAAGGCCTTCAATGCATGAGCTATAATATGCATGTAATGATACAGTATTTTCTTAATAAGCAGTATCCCAATAGCAACTGACATGACCATTATAGCACCCTACCATACAAAAACAGCAAGGACACTGTGATGCCCTAAACTGGGATCAGTGGATTCATCTTTGACTCTTCCTGTTGTAAATTTCATTTCATTTTATACTGAAGGTCTGTGTGCAATGCCCATTTTCACAGACGTCCAGTACATATTGCTGGCATGATCAAAGCAACCACTTCCTTCTCAGGCTTTGGAAAAGAAATGACATGATCAAGACCTTCAAGTACTGTACAGTACATCACAGGGATGAACAGGGTGCAGGTGGGGAATATCTTCCAATAGAAGAACAGCACCAGAAACAGGAGGCCTGAGGTGAAACTGGAGAGGGGGGGTTTAGGAAGATGTGAGGAAATATTTCTGTACTGAAAGAGTGGTAGACACCTGGAACAGACTGCTAGCAGACTGGTTGGAGGCTAAAATGGTGGTGGCTTCAAGCATGTATGGGATAAACATAGGAGTTAGAGATGTTGTGGAATTTAATTTTGCCAGCAAAATGTCGGGGAAATCACAAATTTCGCCATGCATAATATTTTGCATAATTATACTGTTGTAGTGTAATTTCGCCAGCAAATTTTGCCTTAGATTTCACCTTGCATTTCTATTTTGTGAAATCTGGTGAAATTGGACTTTTCACGTGACCTGCTCTTTGTAGGTCACATGGGTGACTGTGTACAGGCAGGAAGTGAGTGATAAATTTCTCTTCTATGTAGCTATAGACTTGGAGGAAGCAGGCAGCCAGCAACAGAGCCTTTCAGACAGTTTATTGGGTCTGTGTGTCACTGTGTTTCATTGTGTGTGTTTTTTACATTTTTTTGCTCATAAATAATATATTTTGATTGTGTTTGTGTTGTTTGTTGATAATTTCTGTTAAGTGTCTTTGTAGATTGAGAGTGTGTGTGTGTGTGTATGTGTAATTCCTTCTCTCCCTTTCTGTCAGGAAACCATTTTTTTTTGTAAAATGATGGAAGGGAAATGTAAGGGTAAAAGGACTGGGGGAAGGCACCCACTGTCTATCTCGACAGGTGGGTATTTAGGCTAGCTCAGGACCCCTCCCATCAAGAGCTTGTAGCCACCACTTTCTGGCAGCAACAGCAGCAGCAGCAGCAGCAGCATGAGGATGATGTGGCCCCCTCCACATCCACCACCCAGCAACAGAATCCTCCTTTAACCCCCCCAGGTCCAGCAGCAGCAGCAGCAGCATGAGCCCATTGCCCCCCCACAGCAGTGTGAGGATGATATTGCCCCCTCCACATCCACCACCCAGCAACAGAATCCTCCTTTAACCCCAGGTCCAGCAGCAGCAGCAGCAGCATGAGCCCATTGCCCCCACAGCAGTGTGAGGATGATGTGGCCCCATCCACATCCACCACCCAGCAACAGAATCCTCCTTTAACCCCCAGGTCCAGCAGCAGCAGCATGAGCCCATTGCCCCCACAGCAGTGTGAGGATGATATTGTCCCCACATCCCTCACCCAGCAACAGAATGCTCCTTTAACCCCCGGTCCAGCAGCAGCAGCAGCATGAGCCCATTGCCCCCCACAGCAGTGTGAGGGATGATATTGCCCTCCACATCCACCACCAGCTACAGAATCCTCCTTAACCCCCCAGGTCCAGCAGCAGCAGCAGCAGCAGCAGCATGAGCCCATTGCCCCCACAGCAGTGTGAGGATGATGTGGCCCCATCCACATCCACCACCCAGCAACAGAATCCTCCTTAACCCCCCAGGTCCAGCAGCAGCAGCATGAGCCCATTTCCCCCACAGCAGAGTGTGAGGATGATATTGCCCCTCCACATCCACCACCCAGCAACAGAATCCTCCTTTACCACCCCCCAGGTCCAGCAGCAGCAGCAGCAGCAGCATGAGCCCATTGCCCCCCACAGCAGTGTGAGGATGATGTGGCCCCCTCCAAATCCACCACCCAGCAACAGAATCCTCCTTTAACCCTCCAGGTCCAGCAGCAGCAGGAGCATGTGGCCCCCACCCCACAACAGCAGCCACAGAGTAATACCCCCCCAGCAGGAGCATGTGCCCCTCACCTCCCCCTGCATAAGGGTCTGCAATGTGGTGTTTTTTCACTATAAACAACACTGACAGCAGTGTTGTGATCTGCAAGTTGTGAGGCAGATCAGTGTGAAAGGGTAAGCAAGGGGGCCATTTTGGAACTGCTGGCCAAAGGAGCCATCTGCAGCACCACCACGCTGCAGAGCAGCTCCAAAACCAAAAGTAGTTGGCAGCAGCAGGATGCAGTAGGGCCAAGGGGGAAGGGGGCCATCAGGAGGAAGGGCTCAGCAACAGCCCAAAAGTCCCCGCTGGCACCAGCAAAATCAGCAGCAGCACCCCCATCCACCTCATCCCACAGCCAGTGGCAGCACCGGTTCATGCTGGTGGTGAACATGGACAGCCTACATTAGCCCCAACCAGTCTTTCTGTGAGCCAAGAAGATCTGGCAGCAGTATGGAGAGAGGCATCATCTCTGCACCAAGATTTTGCCCAGTTCCACCAGGATGTCAGGGGGATATAAGGAAACTGATGGAAGACCAACATAAAGTTTTGGACTTCCTGGCAGATCGTCATCATGGTGGTGGCAGTGTGGATTGGGGCCTGGAGCTGGAACCATGTAGTAATACGGTAGGTAATGTGCTTGCAAAGTGAGGCAGACAGTGAGCACAGCAGCTGAATTTTCTTTTCTTTTTCATGTCCTTGCTTTACTGTTATCACTCCTCATTCATCTGCACCCCAAAAAAAAATAACAAAAACTCCCAAAAACTAAAAAAATACCAAAAATATATATATATTTTGTCTTCTTCCTCTTTCTATATCCTCTTGTTTCTTTTTGTTGTCCAGCATTTTATGTGTATGTATTATTTATGCTCCTCTTTCCCCTCTTAGATATGAATACCCTTGCACCTACAACCCTGCATATCCCTCCATCATGTATATTACTGTCAGTCACTTAATCTGTACCTTACCTATCATCCCAGTTTTACTGAGCAGTTGATTGATTTGTGCATACCAGTTGGATTTTGGAGACATTTGCATCTGAGCATTGTGGAGTAGCATTCAGGGCAGGACTGCAAAAAGCATTTTATGTTTAAAAATAGGTAACCCACCATTGCCTGCCATGCAGTCTTACCAGTTTATCTTAGGTCAAAAATCCTCTTATGATGTGGTTTGTTCACCGAGTCTCCTTTATTTCATCAAGGAGGAAAATCAGTAACAGTGGTATCTGACTGGACCGTCGGAGTAAGGGAGGGCTCTTGGAAAGCCCTGAAGACTGGACACTGGAGCAGTCCATTGGCAAGTGGTAACTGCTGCAATCGGGCTCTGGGAGTCAGCGAAGCCGGGAGCCCGTAAACCTGCGAATGGAGTGAGCATAGTGTGGAGCAGAGTTTAGTGAAAATAATGAAAGTGGAGAAAAACAGAGTAACCGCAATGGAGGCAATGCAAGAGTGGAAGCTGGCAGCTTATTGATTTAGTTTAAAGGACAAGTTTTTTAATTGAATGCAGCATACTGTGCACAAAAGATAGCACTTACAATACACAGAGACTGAGGTCAAGACTTGCTGACCAATCCTTTTTTTTTAAACATCATATTTGAGGGATGTAATGAATCCTTGCTTTGTTTGCTACTTTTGTGTATTTGTTTTTTTTTTTATTAACTTTCATTAACTTGTCCGGTACTGAAACTAAGTGCTCGGTAAGATCAGTTCCTTCCTTCTCTGTTGATATGCTTTTTATTGCTATCGTTTTACAACTTTTAACTTGCTCAATTCATTTATTTTATAGGATTTAAACTTCTGAGTCTTATTTGGAGTCTGTTCTTTGAAAATAGTTTCATTAATATTATTGGCTATCCTCACCATGTGGGCTAGTACCATAAAGCGCATGCGTAGCGTGTTGTTCCTTAGATTTGCCATTTTGCTGTTCTAGTGACAACGCACTCTGATCCCTTACACAGATTTAAGTATCTTGGCAGACTCCTGAGGTTAAATTATTGGAAATGTATTTATTGAAGATGCAAGTTTGTATTTACTTTATTCTTTTATCTTATTCCAGAGGTTTTTTTATTTATGTGTTATGTCTGCTTTCCAACCATGATTGAAATCATGGTACTGTGGAAGCTAGACCACATGAAAACTGGGAAACTAAATATTTTTCTTTGATTTATTCTAGCAAAATATTTCCTAGTTTGATGGTGTGGTTGAGTGGCAGCTGCAAAGGAGCCACTTTCATTAGCCTGTAAATAAGAGAAGAACATTTCGGGGACAAGGTCAAGTGACAGAAACACAAACTTTTCATTTTGAACTGGCTCACCAAGAAAATAAGCTTTAGAGAATGTGTTGTGATGATTAAACAAAACTTTGGGACTTTTTATTGGAAATTTCTTCTGTCCTGAGAAACGAAAGTTTGCTGAGTTTGTTTCTGGACTAAGCAGAATCCTCTGCAATTCCTTGGATCCTTTATTGTTAGGACTACACCTGTTTTAAAAGAAGGACCTGAATTCCTTTTGCCTCATTATAGGTGACTAGATGAGTGATAAATGTCTTTTAATTAAAAGGGGGAAGATGACTGTGAAATTCTAAATATATTAACATAGCTAAGTATTCCATTGCACCATCTAATTTTAAACTATTTAAATTATTTGGTTAATTGCTTGGTTAATTGACTAAGTGATTAAGTGATCAAGAGATAGCACCTTAACTGGGGGCTGGTGCAATAACTTAATTTAAAGTACTCTGGGCACTTTAATACTTTTCGAAATCTTAATTAGTAAAGGTAGCAGGTGCGAATATGGTGAACACTCAACTACAAAGAAGGTTAAACCCTCAAGCTTCCCCGCTTATGGAAGAAGTTAATGATACCATAAAGTAAAGAAAAAGTTTATCTCTAGACAAACTAAAGTCACCAAACATATTTTGGGTGATTTGTGCCTCAATACTGGTTCTGGTACTTCCACTCCACTAAATATAAATAATAATAAACAAGGTTTTTTTTTTTCCTCTTCACAATTAGACAGAACACCCCGCATATTTACTGATTCAGAAATAATTAACAGCAGTACTGATAGCTGCTGTAATTCACACTTGGCTTATAAGAACAAACTTCTCCCTGGAGGTATGAACATATGAAATATGAAATTTGCTAGCAGATTTTAGTTATTTATTTAGCTTTTGTTATCCGGGTGAGTGCACTAGTCGTAAAATGACTATTTTCAGGCACGACCCGGGAGAGTAGAGACATGCAGAAACTTAACAGGATAACAATTTATAAGTGCTTTACATACAATGAGTTAAAGAGGATACAGTATAGCGGAACATACAAAGTAAAGCGCTTTACATACAGTGAGTTAAAGTTAAAGTGGGTATGATATATCAGAGAGTAGAAAGTAGACCATTCATAAGTTCATAGGTGCCTAGCTATGCAATGAATAGAGAGGACCTTGGGCAATAAATTATCAGGTGACATATCATATAAACAGTACAAGGTACACAAAAACAGGTAATACAACAGGAAGAAATAATCATTGAGAGCAGGGGGTGTCATTAAGAAAAGGTCTGTAAGTGAGAAAAAGGGGAGCAAGCCATGAAATTAGATTATATGAGTATACGTAAGTGTAAGGGAGATGTCTGCAGTGCAAGATTGTATATGGGCAGGAAAAGGGAGCTGGGACAGGCTGAGGCAGTAAGAGGGTTATATAGAGGTGAGGAAATACCAGGGCCATTGCTAGGTGGGGTTCGTCAGGTTCGAACGAACCCCCCTTTGTTTAGGAACAGTTTGATTTTTTTGTCAGTTACATTAACTGTTGTGGCTGTCCCTTTAAACGTCTGACCTGTCCTCGGGCCATAGTAAGAAGCACCCGCTAGTGACTGTATCACTCACTGCTCTCTGACATGCGAACCTCGCCCCCTGCCAGATTGACCCTCCCCCAGTTCCCAATCTGTAGCCCATTCAGGGTTTTAGGAGCTTGGTATCAAATCTCGCGCCATGCCCCTCGTTGGCGAATCAGTTGCCATGCTGAGGAAGTGACCGTCTGCATCTCCCTGACAAGTGTCCACCTCGGCTTGCTTATTTTTTACTACGATGTAGATTTTCGGCAGATTTGAGGATGGAGCAGCATGGCAGTCGACGACTCAAGAGGAAAATAGTGAACAAGATTCAGATCAGGTGCATTAGGACTTTTTAGCTAGCCTGGTAAAGTGCCCTAGCTGGTGGCTGCCAGATATCGAGTTAGTTCATTCAAGAGCTATGGAACTCTGCTCTACATTGGTTGTGGGGGCAGTGGGGAAGGGGGTAGAACAAGCTGGATAGACAAAGTAGTAAGTTAAATTTTTTTAAAAGAGAGCCCTCGGCCGGCCCGGTGGTGCAGAGGGTTGAGGCCCTGGTGCCTTACTTCAGCCCATGCCGGTGACCTGGGTTCGGGAACGGACTCAGGTCACCGGGGGCTGGCAGGGGCAGAGAGGATCGAGCATCCGTAGGATGGCTCTCCTCTCCTGGGGTGGGTAGTGGGGTCTTGTCGTGCTGCAGTGGCCTCTGGTGGAGACCAGGAGCACTGCTGATGCATGCAAGAAAGAGGAGGGAACAAGCAGAAAAAGCAGAAATACCGCTTCTTGGTAGCCGGATGATGGCTGCCCAGTGCTCTGAGGCCATCAAAGGTCCTACTGAGCTCCCTGCCTCAGCAGCATCCCTAGGGCTAAAAAGAAACAGGAGTGCTGGTATGCCCCTCGACTGGTGCCTTCCCCCTCGGAGGAGGGGGACCCATCCAGCAAAAGGGTTATGCCGGGTCACCCTAGGGATCGGCTGCGATCTGAGGCAGGCGGAGTCTCAGAGGATGGATGGATCAGGGGACTGCCTTGGCAAGTCTGAAGGAGTGGCTGCCGAGGAGCATGTAGTGGGGAAAAAAGATCATACAAAAAAAAGAGAGCCCTAATGTTGAATGTCTCTGTCTCCAACATTTAAGACTCATATCCAGGCTTGTATTTTGTCAAAGTCTTTTCCGGGCATAATAGCCACTCTGCTCCGGTCGTTGGTTTGGGTCGTGTAGCAATGTTTGTTGCCCAAGGACCAAGTGCTAAATAGTGAAAAGTTTCATTACAGAGTTTACCTCTGGGATAGCTTTGCTAGCTCAAACGTTTGTGAGAACTCATCTCCCCTCTAGCTTGTAATTCATCCAGCAGTGCACTTTCAGAAGGGGTGGGGGGTGATCTGGATGAAATTAAAACACTAATACACTTAGACTGCTAAAACTGCCTGGAGAGATGAGGACTTTGAGTTAGAGAAGTTCCTTCGTGGAGAGGGGAGAGAACAAGTGCTGAGTTACTGTCTGCACTGAAAAAAGAAAGTTTAATTTAGAGGGTGGTAATAAATGTCTCTGGCTGATCAAATGTTTGATTTTATGGCTTATTTAGTTCACTAGGTGCTCACTTTCAGCTGCTGGGGGTGAGGGTCTGGAGAACGACTGAATAAAAAGCAATGGGTAGTTGTAAAGGTTTAAAGTGCTCTGGCTGACCAACTCCTAACATTTGATTTTATGGCTTGTTCAATTAATCAGAGGCTTGCTTCCCCATAGTAACCATATACCAGTGCCCTGGCTGCCATCTGTTGTGCCCCAGCTGTGCCCTGATAACCTTTTTTGTGGCTAGAGCCACTACTGGCTGGGGGTCTGGACAAGTGGAACAAAAACTGGGGTATTATAATGGTTAAAGTGCTAAACTGCCCGGAGAGCTACAGTATGTGAGAGGATTGAATCTGATATTTGAATGCAAAGTTCTTGCCCAGTACTGCAAGATGGTGGAGATTTTTTTTGGGCGGGGGGGTGGAGGGATGAGTTTACAGACTGGCTGCAAGCACTGTGATATTTAATTAGAAAATGGCTGGCAGTGCTGTGAGGGGTGAATAGATTTGAATACAAAGCTCTTGCCCAGTTCTGGAGATAGTGGAGACACTAGGGCCGGGGGAGGGGGTGTTGTGGGGAGGAACAGAGTGCACAAACTGACTGCAAGCGTTGTGGTATTTAATTAGAAATGGCTAGCAGTGCTGAAGCCAGACAGCATTTTACTAGTAGAATGTATTCCCTGGCTGCCCATTAGCCTAGCCTCTGATAGTTAGCAACTGCTAACATTGGGGAAGAACTGATGGGCAAAAATTTAAAAGATTTTTAAGTATTTGTTGGGAATAAACTTTGGCTCTGGAGAATGAGGATAGATGGGGGTACCATTGTCTGAGCAGCTTACAGAAGAACAGCCATGCAGGACTGTTAGCCCAATGCTTATAGGGGTTCTATGGATGTCAATGGCAAATTCCTATAATGTAAAATCTTGTGGCTTGGGTATAGAACATTAGTGAAGTTTTACAGTACGCTAAATGCTTGCGGTGTGGAGAAGCAGGAGGGCATTTGCTCCACATTTTGTGGTCCTGCTCAGGGGTACTTTCAGCGTGTGATGAGGTAGTGAGAGTAAGTGTCTTTTAGGAGTGGGAGGTAATTATTCTGGAGAACCATTTTAGTTGCCCTCCTCCATGCCTCCATCCTGTCTATGTTCTTGCAGAGATGGGGTCTCCAGAAGTGTGTTCTACCGGTGATGCCTTTCCCTATGCATTCCAGTACCCCCCCCAGTCTCCTAACTGCCTTCTCACATTGCTTGCCTACCTTGAGGACATCTGATTTGACTACCCCAGCTCCCATTCCAGTTTTGTTGTTAGTACCCCACCTCCCCGTGTACTCTTCACCTGGATTTTTGTATCCCAGGTGCATTACTTTGCAGTTCTTTGCAATGACTCTAGTTTATAGTTTGTGAATGAGTTAACATTTGATAAGGTTTGTAAAGGGAGAAGTATGTCTCTTTTATTTAGGTAGCTCCCCACCAGTTACCTGCACATTGGCTGGGAACCATACCTTAATTAAGACAATTTTAGGCTGATGTATCCTATATAAAGGAAGCTATTTGAGGTGGATGCTGTTTAGAGTAGGGACACAGCTGATAGGTGGTCCACCTCAATGGTGGTAGCTGGGCGACTTCACTGCAGGGCCCTGAGGTGAATACCAAGAGACCCTCACTCGTTTTGAAATTAAATTAGTAAATTGCCAATCTGGGGAGGAGTACATTGACTTTTTTGTGTAGATGTATGCCATATGCAGTAGCACCCCTCTTTTAGAATGCTATTTATAGCTTCTGAGTGAGCAAGGGAGAGCAGCTAACTTTGAATAAGGTTTGCATTGAATCTAAGCTGCCATATGTTTGACCATTCCTCTAACTTTCTCAAGTCCCTTCTCATCCTTTCCATCCAGCATTGTGTATCAACGCTGTTGCAGATCTTTGTCATCTGCAAAGAGGCATACTTTTCCTTCCAGTCCCTCCACAATATCACCTATAAAGACATTAGAGGACTGGTCCCAGCACTTATCCCTGCTAGTAACCCCCTTTTCTTCAAAGTGGATTCCATCAGCGACACCACTGGGGAGTTTAAAACATGGGTTGAATTGGACCCACTGGTGTGCAAAGTGTGTCCTGTTATCCCGCCAATTATTTATCCAGGTTACCACCTTGGGACCCACTCCAGGCAGGCCAACTTATTAATCTTTTGTGTGGGACTGTGTCAGATGCCTTGCTAGGTTGGTCAGGTCAACAGCCCCTCCCTGGTCTAGTACTTTGGTCGCCCAGTCAAAGAAATCTACTAGATTAGTCTGATGACATGACTTCCACTGTAAATCCATGCTGCCTTGGGTCCTATGCGCTGTTGGCCTCTAGGTACTCAGCATATATTTCAGAAGTGATTCCATCATTTTCCCTACCACTGAGGTCAAACTGACAGGTCTGTAATTTCCTGCCTCTGCCTTGCTCCCACTTTTGTGAAAGGGAATCACATCCACCCTTCTCCAGTTCACGGGTACCACAATATCCTCCCATGAATGGTGAAAGGGTATTCAGTGGTGCCACTAATTCTACCCTTAGTTCTTTAACAATTCTGGGGGTGAATCCCATCAGGCCCCATTGCTTTGTCCACCTTCAGTTTTAGGAGTTCTTTCAGGATCCTTTCTTCTGTGAATGGACTGGTATTGCCCCTCCCCCATCCAGAGTGCTTCCATTGTTTGGTTTGGGTGCCTCACCTTCCTCTTTTGTGAATACTGAGCTGAAGTATTGATTTAGTATCCCTGCTTTTTCACTGTCACCCTCTGCCCACCCCTTCCCCTTTATTAAGCCTCACTGTATCTCTCTTGGTCTTCACTCCATAATATACCTATAAAAGGTTTTACCCCCCTTCTTAGCTGAGGTGGCTATCTTTTCCAGTCTGTGCAAAGCAGAGCATCTAGTACACCATGGCTTCTGAAGGCCTAGCTGCCCCCAGACCCTTGCTCTAGAAGCAAGCTGGCACAACAGCAAGTTAGTTCTGTACCATACCCAGCCAAATCCAGCTGCAGGCTCTGCCCTGAGGTGCAGTACTACATTAGCCTCAGGTACGGAATACATATATGTAAGCACCCTGCAGCCAGCCACATAACATTATCTTTCCTTACAGCAAGGGGTGGAGGAGAGTACAGATGTGACTTATTTAACTTCAGAAAAATCAAGAAAATGCACCACAGAGCACCTGGTAGTACCCCAGGGCATCTGGAGATCTGGCAGGTCCCAGAACCCCCACTTGGAAATAAAAGTTTATGTGCAGGGCATGTGAGAATATCACCACACGTCACAAAAGAACCTCCCCACAAAAAAAATCCTGACAACGCCCTGGGAAATACTATTGTATGGCAAGAGACATCAGTCATTAGGTAGGGTGAAAGCAGGAAAAGGTATCAGCAATCAGCAGATTTCAACGCAATTTTCTCTTAAAGCATGTGTGGGACCTAGAAAGTCTAATGTCGAGGAGAAGGTAATTCCACAGCTGTGGAGCCACATGCTCAAATGCAACAGTTCCTTTCCTAGTGCGGCACCTCGGCAAATTCAGAAAGGATTTATCAGCAGATCATAGACTATGGAGTGTGTCCTGAGGAACAAGCATAGCTGCAAGACACCTAGGGGTTTCATTTCAAATTATCGAATGAATAAGAGTGCCAAAGTAATATTTCCTACTAGCTAATGGAGAGAGCCAACCAAGATCATTATAAAGTTGACAGTGGTGTTTAAGCTGAGGAGCAGAAGAGGCATAGCAACATATGTTATTATACGTAATATCCCATCTGAGTAGGTCAGTTTTATGAGCAGCCCAAAATAAGGGAGCCCCATAGGTTAGGGTGGGGAGCAGAATCCCCTTTGCAATGGCCATTTTAGCTGATGGCATGAGCGTATAACTAGTCTTATATGCAACACCCAGTTTGGAGTTGACAGCTCTGCAAGCAGACTGTACCTGAAGATTAAGATCAAGAGATTGATCTAGCAGGATGCCCAGGTACTTGAAAGAGGTCACATATTTCAGTAATTGACCTTCTAAGTCCAGCACTGTCAGTGCTGTTGTGCAAGTCCGGAGCTTTGGGGCTGATCCAAGCAGCATGGCTTTAGTTTTGCTAGTGCTGACAGCCAGTTTGTGGTCGTATAGCCAGTTTTGGATATTGTTAAAGTCAGAGGAAAGGGTTGTATTGATAGTGTCTATATTAGTAGAACTTGTATAGATGACAAGATCATCAGCATATAGAATAGCAGAGCAGGATTTTAGAGCAGCTGCAATGTTATTTATATAAAGAGAGACTAGGAGGAGCCCTATGATGGAGCCCTGAGGTACACCAATGTTAATGGTGGTATTGTTCGATAGAGAGGAATTACATTTCACCACTTGAGTTCTATTTGTCAGGTAGCTTTCATACCAGTCAACAACAGAGGAGGAGAAATGCAGGTGTCGAAGCGAGGAGAGAAGCAAAGTGTGATCAACAAGGTCAAAAGCCTTTGTGAGGTCAATAAAGACAGCCCCAGTCAGATTGCCAGTATCCATTTTTGAAAGTGTCTGTGGTGAATTTAGGGAGTGCAGTCGTTGTGCTATGTTCTTTCCTGAAGACATGTTGGGTATCCAAGGGCAGACTGTGCTTAAGTAGATAGTCAGTTGTCTGAGTTGCGACAATTTTCTCCAGGATTTTGCTAAGCACCGAGAGTATGGCAATTGGTCTGCAGTTCATGTCAACCTTAGGATCCCCTTTTTTAAGCACAGGTGTGATCCAAACAGCTTTCCAGAGGTCAGGGAATATTCCACCTGAAAGTGATAATGTATACATTTTGACCAGCGGTAATGCAATAAGGGGAGCTGCAAGTTTCAAGAGGCAGGGTTCCAGGGAGTCTGAGCCAGAGCTGGTATGATCAGAGATGAACCTCAGGAGCTTCAGGACTTCCTTTCTAGACACAGCCTTAAAATAGAATGGAGGAGAATAAGGAGGCACAGGGGACAACACTTTCAGCTTATCTAGACAGGTTCCTGATGAGAAGTGGGAGGATACTGCAGTGGGATTGAAGGAAGAGGTATATTGGGAGAGATCAGAGAAATGCAGGTTGAAAGAATTGACTATGGTTTGTGAGTCATTGCAATGCACATCATTTATCAGAATATCACCAGGGGTAGTTAACTGTGAGGATCCTAGGAAGGATTTGATGTGTGACCAGAATTTTCTGGGATCATTGGCCGAGTTAATCAGTAGATAAAGGCCTAGAGGTCTATCAAGTCTGCTCAAATGTTCAGCTAGTACCCCTTATTCTTTAGCTGCCCCTCCCTTCCACCCTTCCATTTCATTAACCCTCCCTCTTGTCCTGTCCCATCCCCTTTTGAAGCAGTCCACTGTTCTACTGGATACCACTTCTGCAGGTAATGCATTCCACCTAGCCACCATCCTCTCTGTAAAAAAGTGTCTCCTAATCTCCCTCTTGAACCTTCCTCCCTCCAGTCTCATACCATGGCCTGTGGTGTCCCTCCCTTCCCTTACTTTGAACAGCCCCTCAGTACCTGTCTTGTTTATTTCTTTCATGTACTTAAAGGTTTCAATTATGCCCCCCGTCCCTCCTCTCCTCCAGTGAGTATATGTTCAACTCCCTCAGCCTCTTCTCATATGATAAGTAGCAACAGATATACTACACTCCCAGCTGAAATTGAACCATCACCAAATCTGGACTTCATGTCTGAAAGTCCAGAAGGAGATAGTGCAAAAGAAGGCAAAGTTGAAATGAGTATGGCTCCTCAAGTGAAATCTATGAAGGAAATTATATCTGATTTTCAATCAGCTATTGTGGTGATAAAACAAGCTGATAGTATGCTAAAACAAACCACCTCTAATAATAAGTCATCTGGTAATGATGAGGTAATTAGAGGACTCTGTATATATGTCCCTGGCATGTTGAGTGAAGATTTAAATACCTTAATGGAAATCCTAAGAATGTTAATCTTATAGTTATGGAGCAATTAGTAATAAATAAAAATCTCCTGGAATCTTTAAGGGTAGATGTAGCTAGAAATAGATTTGAGATTGATGATATCCAGCATACTGTAGACTAGATGATATATTCCCAATAGTAAGCTCAGATGTCTCAGCCCAGGAGATAAACTTAACTGACTCTAGCTCCAGGAGATTAGACTTTAGCACTATCAGCTTTCCGGATAGCCTTGTGCCTGTTAACCACACACAGAAAAAGGGAAATGGGGATGGAAAAGGAGAAAAAAAGAACAAAAATTTAAAGGGAAAAATGACACAAACAGTTTCAGTTGAAGTTGTGTCAGAGCTTACCCCAGAGACCTGTGCAACTATACAAGTGGTTGCTGGTGATATGCTAAAAGGGGAAAAACTTTAAAGTAATACAACAAGAAGTGAACTGGGGAAAGGGAGGGGCCCCAGCATGCTAAAAGACTCCCCAAGTGCAGTCAACTCCAACACAAATACTATGATGCCCTATCTTGAAGAATTAGGAAACGAAATTAACCATCTTAATCAGATTTTAAGTGTGACAAATGTTAAAGATAGCCAGATAACAAAAGAAAATGCTGGAAAACAGAAAGAACTAGTTAATATAAAAGACGGATATCATGATGAAGGAAATACATGTTCTAATTTAGATAGCAGTATCAGACCACTGGTTAGATTCATGGGTCCTACTGACTGGATTTCATTTGGCACAAATAATGATTTACTGAGAATATTTACTCAGATAGTGGATCATCTGAATTTCCTTTTGGATATTAATATTATATATGAGGACATTTCCGATGTTAAAGTTATGCAACTGGATTTAGTTACTATTGTGGATGTATTTCTAGACTCTGCAAGAGTTGCTAATTATATACGGCTAAATGGTCAGATACTACAGAGTAATTACTTTAATGTCACATATCCCAATAGATCAAAATTTTATAAAATAAGCATTGTAACAGATCCAAAAACAGAAGAAGCCTATCTTAGCCTTTTTGGAATGGAAAGGCTAAGTTATGAAAATGACCAGATTGTAACAGAGGCCTTAGGCAACTTTTTGGAAAATCTTTTGAAAATTTCATTCAGAAACAAGGACAAATTGATGGCAAGCAGGATAGGTGCAATTAGTCAAATAGTTCTGAAAGTGAGTAATAGAGAACTCACCAATAGCATGCTGCAAAAAAGCTATATTTTGGACAAAATGGATTTATATGTAGTGGACTCCCAAATATATGTTACACAGACTCAAGGTGCATTTTATAGTAAAGAACATATGAATATGCCAAGTAATTGTGTCACTAAACTGCAAAGGGTAGCTGGATATATGGATTGACTCATGGGTTTTGATTCAATAAGTACTGGCAGTGATGTGTCTGAAGTACTTAATAACAATGAAGGGATTTCTGTGCTATCTTGAAATATTGCAGGTTGGAAATATAGTAGATAATTTGAGTGCAAGACATTTATTGGGAAACATGATATTCTTGCCTTCCAAGAGACGTGGCATGAAAAGGATGACATTGTAGATCTAAATGGGTAAGAGTCATACAATGTACAAGGAAACTAAAAATGGGCTGGTGTTCTGGAGGCCTGATTTCATATTTTATGATAGGGCCCTTTAGATGGAATCAATGTCTTCTACTGAATACAATTTGTATTATTAACTTGGTTGCAGTTTCCAATTATTGTTTCTTGGTCATCAATTGTTATATGCCCCCTGAAAATTCAAGATACTATGATAATTCTTTCTGGGATATATTAAAAGAAAGTATTTACACACCAAAGGTAAAGGATCCAGATTGTGACATACTTTTATTTAATTTATTTTATTATTATTTAAAATGCATTATTTATTATTTATTATTATTTTATTTAAGGGAGCCAGTATAGTGCAGTGGGTTAAGGATCTGAGCTAAAGAGCTGGAGACCTGGGTTTGAATCCCACAGCCACCTAGGTGCATACTGTGTGTGATCCTGAGCAAGTCATTTAACTTCCTTGTGCTCCCAGATCACATCTGGAAATAAGCTCCGGCTTAGTGTGCTACTCCTGGTTAAATAATGTTCCCTTTCCCTTTTATTAGATGATTTTAATGCCAGGTTGATCAACTATGATGGATACCTCGATAATTTGCATTATCTACTGTATATAATAATACTAAAAATCAAATGACCAGTAGATCTTCTAAGAATAGTGTTATAAACCCCTCGGGTGAGTAATTAAACAATTTATTATTTGAATTTGATTTATATCCCCTGAATGGCAGACTTGTGGGAGATGAGGAAGGTAAATGGACATATTTTTCATCACATGATACATCAGTAATATATTAGGCCTCTTGGGCAGGGCTAGACTCCCTGTGGGAGCAACTACACGTAGTTATACGATCAGAGAGAAATCACGTTCCCATTATCATTAAAAGTTACCTAATGGGTGAAAATAATGCAATATTGTAGACCATTTTCCATTTCTAGAAATAAGAGCCTGCAGAAAGATTGCATGGCATCAGGAATAAAAGGACATATTGACTGATTTATTACTAAATTCATCTATTAATGGGGAGTTTGTTTCTTTCAGAAGTTATCATGGGATCAATTAACAACAAATGAGTTAATCACTGTGTTTAATGTTATAAAGACTAATCTAGGAAGTAGTATTAAGACTCAGACATGGAAGAACCTGAATACTGGATGGTTTGATCAAGACTGTAAGGCTTACAAAAAAAAAGATAAAGAAACTGCACAGGTTTTATAAAGATACTCATAGCAGGAACATATTGAAAGAACTAAATATGACAAAGAGACAGTACAAGAAAATACTAATTGAGAAGAAAGGAAATTACTCTAAAAAGCAGTGGCAAGCAATGGAGAAGGCTGTTAACAAAAAAGACAGTAAAATGTTCTGGTCTCTAGCGGCTAGGAGAACTAATAGTTGTAAATTTAAAATTGATGCATACATTCAAGAGCAAAAATAGGGTTTTTTAGTAATATCTATTAGGACCCGCTGTTACAGACCCTTAATATAATTTTTCAGGTAGAATTCTTAATGCAATAGTCATCCTATTTGAGGAAATTCTCCTGGCAATAAACTCTTTGAAAACAAACAAAGCTCCAGGCCCCGATGTAATACCTGCCAAAGTTTTTCTTTGCCAGTAGATTATATGGGCAAGATTTATGACAGCCTTTTTAAATAAATGTATACAAGAGTCTCAATACCTAGAATCTTGGAGAGAGGCACATATTGTTCCCATCCACACAAAAAAGGGAATACTGCAGATCCAAGTAATTATAGACCTATTAGTTTATTTATTTATTGAAATGTTTCACCAGGAAAATTACACTGAGCAACAATATGCTCGTCTCATGATATGTCCTGGGAGAAGGGAAGTGAGAGTACATAACATGAAACAAACATTATAGACTGAATCAGGTAACAGTTAATGTTACAAAAAACAGACAGTGTAAGATTACAACAACCATGAGTATTAACATTTCAGATAGAATAAATAGAGGAAGTTGGGCAAAAGGGCAGGATTAGATCATAAAAGGAAGGGGATGAGGGGTGGTACAAGAGAAGTGCAAATAAGTGCTTGTTGGAAGTAGGGGTAGGGATTAGGGGGAATATTACGACCAGCTGGAGGAAGGAGGAGGAACAGACCAGCAGCTGAGACTGGAACCCAGTGAGACTTGGGTGCAGTTGCAGTTTGTCACTAGGAAGTTTGTTAGGGATGTAGAAAGTGAACTAACTGAGGAGGAGTGGCAGATTTGAGTTGGTAGTTGGTTGCATAGTTTAGGTTGGCAGTGAGAGAAGGCCATTTGGCCAGAAGTAGTGCTTCTGTGAGGTATAGTCAGAGACCGTGAGTTGCCAGATCTGAGGGAGTATTTGGAGGTGGGAGGTGCAGATCGGGAGGTAGAGAGGTAAGAAGGAAGGAAACCTAGCCAGAATTTAGAGGTAAATTTGGCAGCATGAAGGGTTCTCCTGTAGGCAAGGGTAAGAAAATTTAAAGACAGGTAGAGTGTACAGGGGTGGGTCAGAGCAGGGACATCAAGGGCAAACCAGCAAGAAGGAGTTAAAGAGATGGTCCAGCCTGGATAAGGAGGACTGAGGGGCAGCACTGCACACTATGTCACAGTAGTCAAAGATTGGCAATACAAATTTTTTGTACCAACTCATGCCTAGCAGGAAGTGGGATACTTCTACTGTTGCAGTAAAGGGCCCCTAGATAAGGCTGAATTTCTTTCTGAATGGCAACAATGTGAACCGAGAAGTTGAGATGCCTGTCTAGCCAAACTCCAAGGTAGCGGAAAGAAGAGGTGTCATCTAATACAGTCCCATCAATTGTGTGAAAAGTGGGCAGGGAAGAGAGCCTTACCAACGTCTGCCTAGTGCCAAAAGTCATGGAGACAGTTTTTTTTTTGTTTAGGAAGAGGTGGTGATCTGTAAGCCAGAGTTGGACATTGTTGAAGTCCAGCTGGAGCCTGGAGGTGACATCAGAGACCGATTTGCCTGTTGTGTACGGTTCGGTGTCATATGCATACATGTATATGTTAGTCGATGTACAAATCTGGGGGACATCATTGAGAAAGATTGAAAAAGGAGTGGCCCAAGAACAGAACCCTGGGGGACTCCTGTGGTAATGGGGAGGGGGGGGAGATGGCATCTGCCATATGGACAGATTGTGATCTGCCTGTCAGATAAGACTTGAACCAATCAGTGGCATTTGGGGAGAGACCAGCTGACCTGAGGCAGCACAAGAGATGAGGGTGAGAGACCGTATCAAAGGCCTTGGCCAGGTCAATAAATATTGCAGAGGTTATAAGGCCATTGTCCATTCCCATAGAGACAGAGTCAGACAGCTGTAGCAGGGATGTGGTGGTGGAGTGGTGTTTTCTAAAGCCAGATTGGAATGGAGTGAGAAAGGTGGAGTCAGTAAGATCAGAGGAGAGTTGTTCAAGGATGATGTGTTCCTGGAGCTTAGCTAGTTTGGGAAGGAGAAAGAGATAGGGCGGTAGTTGCTAGGGGAAGAGGGGTCACTACATTTGGGGAGAGGTAGAACAGTAGCATGTTTTCACACTGAAGAGACAATGGAAGAGACAAAGAAGAGGTTCAGCAAGAGGGAAATAGGATAGGCAATAGCAGGAGCAGACAGAGAGAGGAGCTTTGGGTCCAGGCCACCAGGAGAGGAGCCTTTGGCAGGGTTAAAGGACAAAGGGGCTTAAAAGGCAGCAGCAGAGGAAATGGGGAGAAGAAGAAGGGGTAGAGGATGAGAGAGCTGAGAGGGGAGAGGATGAGGGAGCAGAGAAGAGGGGAGAGGATGAGGGAGCAGAGAAGAGGGTAGAGAATGAAGGAGCAGAGAGAGGTAGAGAGAAGGGGCTGGTAGCTGTTGGTGTAGTAGAAGGAAGGGCAGAAGAAGTCAGGGATGGTGAGAGAAGGAAGGGGGTCAAAGGAGAGGGGCTAGGTGACAAGGGTGAGGCTGCAGGGAGAGTAGAGGAGAGAGCAGGAGGGCAGATGTCAACCAAGGGAGGCACTGTGAAAGCTGAATGGGCACCTGGGGAGCAGCTTGGAGCACTGAGGCAATGGACATGAAATGGAAATTAAAGCATTCAGCAAGGGCCATAGGTTCAGAGAGGACTGAAAGATTTTGCCTAAGGGTAGTAGTGGGGGGCTTGCTAGAAGGGGGAAATGAGGGACTGAACAACCTTCCAAAATTTAGAAGGTTTATTTTGTTAGCTTGGAAGGTAACCTGGTAGTGTTCAGCTTTGGCCAGATGTATAGCTTTAGTGCATTTGTTTCGTAGCTCCCTGTATCTTTGGAGATCCCTAGGGCAGTTGGTTTCCTTGTGCTTATGACAAGCAGTGCCCTGGGCTTTTTGACAGGACAGGAGCTCCAAGGTTACCCAGGGTAGGTGGTTTCCACAGACTCTGGTTTTATGCAAGGGGGTGTGGTGATTCCAAATGTGAAGGAACTTATCGCTGAACATCTGGGGAGCAGCGACAATTGAAGAGCAAGCGACAAGCGAGGACCAGTCAATGTTGGAGAGATCCCAGTGTAGTGGTCGCATATCAAGAGAGGAGTAGGAAAGGGTTAGGAGGATTTTGTGTGGTATTTTTTGCCTGTGTATTTTGCGCACAACGTACACAGGATGGTGGTCGCTTATGACATCTGGCAGAAGGCCAGTGGCCTTGACCCTGTGGGGGTGCGATGTGAGGAAAAGGTTCAGGAGGGAATGGTTTTTAGTTTTGTTGTTCAGGCAAGTAGATTCGTGGATTAGCTATGTTAAATTTAGTGACTCGATGAAGGAGCAAGTTTTGGCCAGTGTGTTTGAGAGCTAGTTGATGTTTAGGTTGCCCAATATGTGCAGCTCTCCTAAGTGAGCAAGGTCCATCTGTTTCTTGATCAGTTCAGCGACTTGGGAGAGGGGGTTGGCCAGGGCAACAGTAAACTCCTGCAACAAATAGTGGGGAGGAGTAAGGTAGCTTCAGGTTGAGGAAAATAGCCTTGTGAGATGAAGGAGCAGTAACTTTCAACATAATTGTGTGCTCAAGGGTGGTAGAGACATACTGTAGATTGCCACTCTGCCTCCTCATCAATATCTGTCCATCTGAGTTATAGTGAACCCAGGAAGTGAAACTTCTTGGTCCGTGATATGTTCTGAGAGCAAAGTTTCCAAGGTGACAATAACATCGGGTTTGTATTCAAGAATCATCATCTGCATCAGGGGGAGTTTGCTGGTAAGACTGTGGGCATTTAGGTGGATAATTTTTAGGCCACTTGGGAGGGCATAGGGAGCAGAGGGGACGGGCTGGGGGATAGGGGAGATCATGGAGGGAGGTCCGGGTTTGGGTGGACATCTCCAGCAAGCAGTAGGAGGAGCAGGAAAACAAGAAATTTAGCCTTACGGTATTTTTGGGTTATGGAGCAGCACCAAGTAATGAGCCCGGGTAATTGGGCACAATAGGGAGCAGTCATGGTGATCATTAGCAACATGATTAGTAGGTCAGTAAGTGAGGCACACGGTTGCGATGGGTAATGTGGGTAGATAGAGTGAAGAAGGATCAGAGTGTGAAGCCACAGTCCAATGTAGCTGATGGTGGAGGCATCAGGTTGAGTAAGGGGACTGTTAGCAGGGGAGGCAGATGGGACAGATGGACCGAGAAAGGTGCTAAAAAATATAGCCAAGACTAGATGATGTGGGCACTGTAGGAGCAAGTTAAAGGGCAGCACAGTGGAAAGAGATGGGGTTTGGTAGCAGTGATAGTAATGCAGAGATAGTGATAGACTGAATGATGATTTCCTTAGCCCCTCTAGTGGTGGGAGAATATAAGGAGCCAATGGAAAAATAGACTGTTACAAAAAGAAACAGCAAACATGTGACTGGGTTCAATTATAAATAAGACAGTTGAGATAGGGCAGGAGGGTGGGGGGTGAGTGGGGAGCCAGGATGCAGCACCGGCAGGGCAGCAGCAGTACCTAGACAGGTCTGGTGGCCGGGTTTACTGTCTTGGGCTCAAGGGATGCCATCCATCTGGGGGGGGGCAAGTATTTCTAGCTGAATGAGCTGTGAGCCCTGGTCGTGGGATGGCTCAGCTGCAGGAGAGACAGAAAGTGCAATATAGATGTGCAGGCTGGGTGCTGGGAGGCAGACAGTCACAGCAGGAGAACATTTGTAAGACAAAGGAGTTTAGGCACCAAAGGGGCTGAGTGAGAGGAAATTATCAGGAAAAGGGCTGGAATCACTTAAACTGTAACAGGTACTTAAATTCTACAGTTTATGTAATTCTAAATAACCTTCAGCTGTAATTACAAGTCTTTTAGGCAGCATTAGTAGTAAAGAATTATACAGAAATTGGTGCCAGGCAGCAAAAGGCAGCATGCTGGGAGGCAGACAGTCGCAGCAGGAGAAAATTTGTAAGACAAAGGAGTTTAGGCATCAAAGAGGCTGAGTGAGAGGAAATTATCAGGAAAAGGGCTTGAATCACTTAAACTACAACAGGTACTTAAATTCTACAACTTATGCAATTCTAAATAACTTTCAGCAGTAATTACAGGTCTTTTAGGCAGAATTAGCAGCAGGGAATTATACAGAAGTCGGCACCAGGCAGCAAAAGGCAGAGTGCTGGGAGGCAGACAGTTGCAGCAGGAGAAAATTTGTAACACAAAGGAGTTTAGGCGCCAAAGGGGCTGAGCGAGAGGAAATTATCAGGAAAAGGGCTGGAATCATTTAAACTGTAACAGGTACTTAAATTCAACAGCTTATATAATTCTAAATAACTTTCTGCAGTAATTAAAGGTATTTTAGGCAGAATTAGCAGTAGAGAGTTATACAGAAGTTGGCGCCAAGTGGCAAAAAAGCAGATAGAGAATTGACCAATGGGAGCGTGACCTGAGAAAGCACACACTTTCCAGTTGGTGGAATAGCAGCAGTACCTAGGCAGGTCTGGTGGCCGGGCTTGCAGTCTTGTGCAGTGGCTCCAGGGATGCTGTACATCTGGGGGGGGGCAAAGTCTTTCAAGATGGCAGAGCTGAGAGCCCTGGTCAGGGGGAAGCTCAGCTAGGCAGGTCTGCTGGCCGAACTTGGAGTCTTGGGTGGTGGCTTCAGGAATGCTGTCCATCCAGGAAGCCAAGTCTTTCAAACCGGAGGAGCTGTGAGCCCTGCTTGGGGGGCGGCTCAGTCTCTTGGACATGAACTTAAATTTTTTTTCAAGAGTACTTCTTGAAAAATTGAACATGAAGATAAATCAGACTGGTGGTATTTCACCTCTTCAAGCAGGTTTTAAAAAGAACTCCACAACAATAGATAATATATTTGTCCTGAGGCACTTGATTAAAAAATATGTTTATCTAAGAAAGCAGGCTATATATATAGTATTTGTAGATTATTCACTCATATTCAGTTCTATATCTAGACCCATATTATGGGATACATTATCTGCCAGAAGAATAAGTACTAATTGTTTAACCAGGAGTAGCACACTAAGCTGAAAGCTTGTTTACAGGTGCACAGGGAAGTTAAGTGACTGGCTCAGGGTCACACAGTGTGCAAGAGGGGGCTATGGGATTCAAACCCAGGTCTCCAGATTTGCAGTGCAGAGCCTTAAACCACTGCACTATACTGCCTTCCAAAGTACCGGACTGATAACGTTCTGTGCTCGATATATTCACAGACAAATGTGTCAGTTTGATTGAATTCTAATGGTGTCTTATCAGCACCATTTGAGAATAATAGAGGAGTATGCCAAGGATGCGTGCTTGCTCCTACTTAATTTTTACTATATTTGGATAGTCTATTGAATGACTTAAATAATCTTCCATCAGATTCTTCTAAAATCTTGCACCATACCTGTGCAGCATTAGCATACGAAGATGATATTGTTGTTTTTTTCATTATCCAAAGGAGGATTACAAAAAAAAAAAAAATTGATTTTTTTGGATGAAAGGTCTCAAAATTTAAAATTGAACATAAATATTAATAAACCTAAACTGATTATCTTAGGAGAAAAGCTGAGAGCTCAAGGGAAATGGCACCTGGGCACTACAGAAATAGAGAAGACTGAAAGTTATACTTACTTAAGTGTTATTTTTAGTGCTAATGGTCATTGGATAGCACACATAGATGTGAAAAAGGATTACTTATTGAAAACAGCAAGGAGACTTGATAAATTTAATAACAGATTTGGCGGCAGACTAACAGAACCACTGGTACAAACTACTAAAGCTAAGTATAATATGCAGGATCTCTAGGGCTCTGGGGTCTGAATTAGAAAAAACTAGACACTTTAACGACTCCAATTAACAAGATAATGAGGAAGTGTATGGGACTTGGACAGTCCTTCCCAGCAGCATACTTAAGAGCTGAGTTAGGTATCCCTGATCTCAATGCACTTATTCATATGAGGAAATTACTGTTTTGACTTAGACTGGTTAATCTGCCAAAAGAAACTTTTGCATATTACTGTCTTGAAGAAAAATAGTTTTTGTATAAATTAGATTACAGAGGTTCTTATTGGTACACCCTCTTAATATCTTTATTGAACAAGTACAGGCTTATATTTTTGAAGAACCACATTGATAAAGGTATAATGATTAGTGCACAATATAAGAAATTTATAACCCAAAGAATTATTAACCATTGGAGTCAAGTTGACCTGGGTAAAAAAAGGAGTTTGACCTATTCTAAATGAGTGACTAAGAATTATTATTCTTTTGGATTCAAACCATATTTTAGTATTTTGAGTGATCCCGAACTTAGGAGTATTTTCATACTCTATAGATTTGAATGTTTCCCAAGTAACATTTTACAAGTTAGACACCTTAAATTGTCTAAGGACTTAGAAGTCTATACTTGTTCAGTGGCTGAAAGGGAAGACTTAACACATGTACTTTGGAAATGTACCTGGTATACCAAGGAGAGGCTATGCTGGCTTGGATCATTCATAACTAAATTGTATAATGAGGACTTGCTAACACTTATTTTAATGAACACTGTTGATGAATGGTCATTGATCAGGCTTGCAAAGTATTTTAGTGCAATTTATAAAATTAGAAAGAAATGACTTGCTATAAACTATACAACATAAGATTAAAACATTGAGAGGTTGTGCAATATCGATAGGGGAATGCTGTGAAATTGTATTTTATGCATGATACTGCAGTTGTTAATACTGTGATTTTCGATTTTAACTTTGACTTTTTGCTTATGTATTCTGTGTATATTAAATTCTCTGTTGAAAGCTTTTTAAGCTAAAACAATAATATATATATGTATATATATATATATAGAGAGAGAGAGAGAGAGAGAGAGAGATACACACTGTACATTTCTTCTTGTTTTATGTTAATCCTTCTCCTATCCACAAATGTATTGTAATTTGTTCATATGAACATTTTTTTTTCCTAAAGCTATCTGATGTTGTGGTAGTTGTTTTTGCTATGTGCAGCTGCAGCATCAGGTCAAATATGAACACAACTCAGAAACCTAAATAAGCAGCACATTTATTGTGAAGTTAAACATAAATTTGTTTTTGTGCTTAACAACAGTCCCCTGGACTTAGTTGTCACAAATGTTCATTTGGTGTCCCTCCCTTTCACTCATGATGTTTTCTATAGTGCACCACCACCACCCCATCCAAAACTGTACACTTGGATCACAGCCTATTGCCTCCATGGTGTGCTGAACAGGCTGTGCATGTCCAGAAATGCTGCAGAAAAAATGATAGAGGAAATTCAGACAGAAATCTGGTCCAGCCATAATGTTTTAAGGTGCTCAAACCCCCACCTGGATCAAACGGTGGTCTTTGGTCCACTGTTTGTAATTGGTTCTAGTTTATAACTTGTTTCTGCGAGTGAAGCACAGGCAGTACATGTCCAGAAATGTTTTCTAAAAATGGTACATTAAAGTCAGACAGAACTCTGGTCTCAGCCATAATGTTTTATGGTGTCAAGACCCCAACCCGGATCAAACAATGGTCTTTGGTCCACTGTTTGCAATTGGTTTTAGGCCACATGTTGTTTTTGCAAGTGCAGCACTGGCAGTACATGTCCAAAAATGTTTCCAAAAAAATGTTACATCAAATTAAGACTGAAATTTGGTGTAAGTCCTGATGTTTTATGGTGCACCCCCTCCAAAGCACCCAGAGATTAAAATGCTGTTTTGGCACTGTTTGAAAAACTGAACATGGAGATAAATCAGACAGGTGGTATTTCACCTCTTCAAGCAGGTTTTAAAAATAACTCCTAACCAATAGATAATATATTTGTCCTGATGCACTTGATTGAAAAATATGTTTACCTACTAAAGCAGGCTATATATACAGAGGCCCGGATATTCAAAAGGGTTGCGCCATGTGCAACAGGGTTGTGCATGCTCAAGTCCTACATTGCGCCATTCTGTGATATTCAGCAGGAGGCAGTTGCGCCACTGAAAACAGGCTGAGCAACAGCGAATGCAAATGAATGCATGCTCAACAGGAGGGAGGAACCATGCATAAACTGCAGCCGATATTCAATCGGGCTGTGCAGGTAATGCAGTGCAACCCCAACCTGCGCCTACTGACTTTGAGCCAAAAAAGAGCAGTTGAGGGCCACACAGGTGAGCTGCTGTATTGCAGGGCGCAACACAGCAGCTGCCACCGTGGCTGGTCCCCAACTCAGTCCCTGTGCCCCCACCAGCCCGATTACGGGCGCATCAATGTAACCCCCGCTCCGTTCACATCCTGGTGATCAGTGGACATGTGCCCGATCTGGCAGAATGTAATAAGAACTCCCCAGTGCCTGATCGCGGGCAGAATGTATATTGACAACCCCCCCACCCAAACATCTTCCTGGTGTCATTCACAAATCTGGACTGTCATGTACAGTATGGGCTGCATGCCCATTGGCTCAACTCTGCACCAATGGGCATGCAGCCCTACCAGCCAGTCAGTCAGTGGGCAGTGGGGCGGCAGGGCGGCTGGGATGCTGCGGGGCGGGTGGTGGGGCTTCATGGGTGGGTGGGGTGGGGGACACTAGACACCAGGGAGATGTTTGGGTGGGGGTTGTCAATATACATTCTGCCCGCGATCGGGCATTACGGTCCACTGGACCACCAGGGAGATATTCAGGTTGGGGGTTCTTGTACATTCTGCCCACGATCGGGCACTGGGGGTTCTTTTACATTCTGCCCATGATCGGGCACTGGGGAGGGGTTCTTTTACATTCTGCCTCGATCGGGCACTGGGGGTTCTTTTTACATTCTGCCTGATCGGGCACTGGGGTTCTTTTTACATTCTGCCCACGATCGGGCATTAGGGAGATGTTGGGGTGGGTTCTTTTTACATTCTTCCCATGATCGGGCTGCAGGGTGCATCGGTCCCCGACGGCTGCTGCCTGGCAGGGCGGCCAGGCGCAAGTCCTCGGGGATCGGCGCACCTACATGCTAATGGCATGCAAATTGGGCCATAATCAGATGCAAATGGCCCCCTCTGTGCTTTGCATGAATTATGGCCCCATTTGCATGTCACCTTTTGAATATCGTGATTTTGTGCATGGCGCAATGGTACTGCGCCACCGCCAAGTTGAATGCTTCACTCTGACAACTTGCGGTGGCGCGGATCACTAGCCCATGCTGTCTTACTATGGCTGCTGGGGTGATATTCAATAGAGTAACCCTTTGAATATCACCCCAGCCACACCCCTGCGCAACTATTTTGCGCAGCGCAAGGGCTTGCACCTCCGAATGGCTCAGTTTGAATATCTGGGCCAGTATGTGTAGATTATTCACTCGCATTTGATTATATATCTAGACCCACATTATGGGATACATTATCTACCAGAGGAATAACTACTGGTTTGATAAACATTTTGTGCTCAATATATTCACAGACAAAGGCCTCAGTTTGATTGAATTCACTGCTATGGGTAGTGGGACCTGGAAGTGAAGTTGTGCTCTTTTCAGCAGACATCTTAGCTCCCTTATCTCCCCTACCACATTTCCCCCCTGTATTGGGCCTTTACAGGCATTTTCTCTAGCTGCTGGTTCAAAGCTTTGCCTTTATCTGGGAGTATATCAAGAAAGGATGTATTACTAACTGTGTCAATAACACTTCACATGTCACACCTACAGTACTGGCTTCCTTACAAGTCCAAACACTATCAGGACAGGTAGTAGAACTTAAGAGTACAACTAATACCATATATGGTATGTAGCCTATTGTAGTAAAAACAAAAAGGTAACTTTTTCCTTTCCCCAAACAGGAATTAAAACAACACACGCAAGGAAAAAGGGCACACATGTCCAACTTTAAATACAGATCACCTGTGTCTGGACAACTAAAGTACTGTAATGTTATTACTTAGATAATACCACAATTTTTTTTTATTATATAAGGGCAGAGACAACCATAAAACATTTACAAAGATGAGTACCACAATATGGTAGTAGTCTGGATGGGAGGGATCAGCAAGCAATTGCTTGAAAACTACTATATTAATATACACTTTTTATAATGTGCACATCAGGCATTAAACAATGCTATAACAGAGAAAGGGTAAAGTAAGAGAAAGGGTGGCTTGAGCCACCGACACTCAATCAGACATTCAGAAATATAAAAGAGTGAGGAATGATTGCACAAGGTCCATCCACCTTGAGAAAAATGAATACTACAAGGGCATGCTTACTGACACGTGGGGCAATGGTAAAGCCTTCTGAAATGATATCAAAGAGGTTACAGGGAAAAATCCAAAAACATCACCCACTTTACTTGATGTTGATGGGACTACAACTCTGGACCCCCTAACTACTGCCAATACCTTTAATAATGCATTCCCAGACCTTAGCAGTGTTCTTCCGCCTGACTTATATGATGCAGATGTCACCCTGGCCAATCCTGTATGCTTTCCCCCAATGACCAGTCACCCACCATTCTACTTCAAAGAAGACTCATTGCATGAAGCCTGAAAATACATCTCTAAAGCAATTGGTAAATCTAGACACAGTGGGGACTCCCTTGACCTCAAACTGTTGTCCCTCACCCTTGAGGAAATGTTAGTATATTTAACCAGGATCTTAACCTCTCACTCAGACTCATGCAGTTCCCCAATAAATGGAAATCTGCCACAGTTACCCCAGTCTACAAAAGTGGAGACAGGACTGTTCACGTGAACTACCAGCCCATCTCCATATTATCACCTGTCTCCCCAAGGCTCTTGAATGCATTGTAGCTGACCATCTTACTGACTATCTTGACAAACATAAAATCCAATGCACCCAACAACATGGGTTCAGAAAAGGACTCAGCACCACCTCGGCCCTTATGAAATTCACCAGTTCTATACACAGCTCACTGGGCCATGGTCAATTAGTTGGTTCTGCCTTCATTGACTTGACAAAAGCATTCAACACAGTCCATCGCCCTCTACTACTGGAACAACTACTTATTGCAGGGCTCTACTCTAACTCCACTGCCTGGTTTAAAAGTTATCTTGAGAACTGCACTCAACAAGTCAAAATTGTCGACGTCCTCTCTGTCTTACGACCTGTTCGCTCTGAGGTTCATCAAGGCTCCATCCTGGGCCCACTTCTATTTAGTCTCTTTCTAAACAGTCTCTCAAGCTCCTATCCTGAACAAATTCTACTCTATGCAGATGATGCCATAAATTTACACAACTCACTTGGAGTCTATACCCCTTGAGAACCAGCTACAACTCAGATTTGCCTCAGTAGAGAAATGATTTAGTCATCACAAGTTGATACTAAACTATAAAAAATAGGCTTATGCTCTTCAGCAGCTCCCATAATAAGCACAGGCAACATTCTCTGACTATCATTAACTGCCTTGGTACTGCCCTCGAACAGGTACAATTATTTAAGTATCTTGGAGTCACCATAGACAGCAAGCTGTCATATGGGGTGCACATAGATAACATTGCTAAAGCTGTAAATATTTGTATTGGTCTACTGTACAGACACAGGTGATCTCTAACCCCTGAAGCCTTTAGGATAGCTGTATAGAGCTCTATTATTTCTTTAATTGACTAAGTATGGACTGATCATCTATGGCTCTGCAACTGATACTGCCCTTTGGAGTATCTCCATTGTTCTTAACAAGGCATGCCTTCTCATCTCAGGAGCCCACCATGTCACCCAGACGTGTGACCTCTATGCCCTAGTTGGTTGGCTACAGCTTAAAAATAGCATCAATTACCAAATGTGCCTGATGGCCAAGAAGACAACCTTAGGCCTCTTGCCACCTTGAGTACAAGATCTTCTAAGCCTCCCTTGTAATCCATGCCACACCCGATGTTCTGAATCCCAGCTCCTACAGATCCCTTATCGCCGAACCACCCAGGGGCAAAGATCATTCACCTACAGGGCCCCCCTCAGGATGAATGCTTTCAACAGTGACATGTCCTCCAAAACTAAGCTGAGCCTGTTCAAATCCAAGCCTTGGTCACTGTTCTCTATGGCTAGCACCTGTGACTGTCTCCCTTAACCATGTTTTCCCAAACCTTGACCAGCACTTGACCTCTTTCATATTAACTAAGCACTCCTGCCTCCTACCCCTCCCCCTTGCATCCCACCTCCACCCTTCCTCCCCTTCCCCTTGCACCACCTCTCCTCACATCCTTCACTCCCACCCACCCACCTCTCTTAGTCTTTCTAGCATGACGTCCCACATTCCTTCCTAAACCCTGTACCCTGTTTGTCTTGACAAAGCCTGCTGGCTGATAGCAATGTACTGCATGCATTTTACTGCGCCTGAAACTGATTAGCATAATGTGTCTCTGTTGTTTTACATTGGCTGTCCATTATGATTTTTGTACCTCCTATTTACACTTTATTGTACCCTACTTTACTGTCCTGTTAAATCTGTTGTCCTTTTTACTGACATGGAACCTTTGTAAAAGAGCTCTTAGCTCAAAGGTGTATGTAATCCAATACTTAAATAACTAAGTCAACTAAAATAGAAACACAGCACAATGTGCAGAGGCAAGCTCCACCAATAAAATACAGGGGAGCAATTCAACAAAGCAGTGAAACTGTAAATGGACACATTCAAGTGGTCAAGTAGAAGTACTTAAGTTTCCATACAAAAAAATATAAAACTGTTGATTTTCACAGTTTAAGTGACACAAATTAACACTCAAGCAAACATAAATAACCACAGACTTATAAAATAATGGATCAGCTCTGCATGTTTAAAACTTTTGAATTCACAGTCACAACAAAAAGTGGAAAATGGTATATATAACACAATCTAACTTTGGCAGGAACTCTCAGGAAGGAGTAACTTTTCAAAGAAAAAAATGTCAAGATATAACAAAATGAATAAGTAATAAAAGTAAAAAAATTGCTCACGGTTTATGAGTAATCTGTTTGTAAAAGGCTGAAAAATAGCCTGCACTGGTTTACACTACTGCCCTACCCCATTCAACTCCTTCAAAGACACAGGCAAAAGTAAAACCTAATTAATCTAAGTATTATGCAAAAATCCACAAAATTAGAAAATGTTCCCTAGCAGCACTAGGAAAAAACTGTATATTTTAGAGCAATTAGCTCTCAAAAACAAGGTTTTAAAGAGGTTTTAAAAGGCTCTATTGGCTCTGATGCACCACAACTGACTGCTCTCTGATTAAACATGGAGCAAAATGATCTGTAAACAAGCCGTATGTGATATTTTACCTATTTACCTACAATGCATTGCAAGTTTTACCACCACTCTCTACCTCCTATCTGTTAGCCAGTTTCTAACCCAGTTTACCACCTTTTCCACCATGCCATTCCTACTCAGCTAGTTTATCAGCCTCCTATGTGGGACGGTGTCAAAGGATTTGCTTAAATGAAGGTCAGCATTGTCCACTGCCCCACCCTGATTTACTTCCTTTGTCACCCAGTCAAAGACATCAAACAGATTTGCCTGACATGAACTCCCCACTGTGAATCCATGTTGCCTGCGGTCCCGGGCTCTGATGGCCTCTAGATGCCTCACTATCCTTTCTTTAAGCAATGTCTCTCTGATTTTCCCCACTACTGAGGTGAGGCTGACCAGCCTATAGTTCCTCTGCTCCTCCCTACTGCTGGATTTGTATACAGGAACCACATGTGCCTTCCTACAGTTCTCTGGTACCACCCCTGTGTTGAATGACTCAGTGAACATGGCTGCCAGAGGTACTGCTATCTCCCTTCACAGTTCTCTTAATATCCTTGGGTGTACGCCATCTGGTCCCATTGCTTTGTCCACCTTCAATTTAGTCACCTCCTGCAGGATTATTCTGCCAATGAATGGACTATTGTCCACCTCTTCATACCTTTGCAACTGCTATACTTCTGTGGCCCTTGCCCCTCCCCCTCTTATGTGAATACTAAACAGAAAGACACAGTGGATGTCTGGGGGGGGCACACAACAGTTCTAAGGCATGGTACTATCACTTCCAAATACCTAAACATCATATATAAGCAAGCAACATTTGGCATTGACAAATGCTTGTTTGGAGTTGTTTCACCAAATTTTCAACATGGATTTTTGGGACCCCAGCTCATGAAGAGTACCACTGTCATTTAGTTCACTTGTCCTGAAAGGTGATTTGCAAAGTGACCATGCTATTCTCTGTCACAGGTGTGGAAACAAATTGTGGGTAGGATGTGAAAAATGACAGCTGCACTGTTGATAAGGAGGTGTGCAAAAATGGCAGTGTTGAAAATCAGGAGTGAAAATATTAAAAATTGGCGAAGTTATTTATTTAAATTTCGGAATTACAATCCTTTGAGTCGAAGACTCCTTTGCAAATGCTCCACGTCAGTACAAAACAGAACATTACATCAAGACATATTGTACCTAGTATTCAAACAGAACATTACATTTCAACAAATTTTACATAAAATCACAGTACATGGTATTTACATTGATTGGTTACCATCTCAAGGATTGTAAGAGGACCCTGGGTCATCGAGGTGTGGTGGGACAGGTTATCGATTCAGAAGAACTTTACCAAGCCCTACATTACTAATATACTAACATACTAAAATGCCAGCAGAATAGGCCTAACTGTCTTTTGCGTCTGCTTGTTTGGTCGGCCCCCACCCTGGGAACTGACCTTGCTTCCCCCCTGGCCTTCTCTGGCTTCTCACTTCCCAGTTCTGGATATTCTCGCTGCATTGGATTTTGCTTCCAGAACCCTTCCCCTGTACTTATCCCACTCCCTCTTGAACCCTTCCACCGGCTCTGCCTCCAGCAGCCCACTAGGCAGCACATTCCATGGCTCTACCACCCTCTCAGTGAAGTAGCACCTCCTCCTTTCTCCCCTGAATCTTCCCCCTTCCAGCTTCCACCCATGCCCTCTAGTGGCTCCATCCTCCTCCTTCCTTCAAAGCACCCTGACTGTTCCTCCCCTATTTACCCCCTTCATGTACCTGAAGACCTCTATCATATCCCCCTGTTGAAAACCTATGTATTATGTTCCTCTCCATGTTATGTATTGTACTTGTGCTGTATGCAATCCCATGTATTATTCCATGTAATCCCCAGGTCGCCCCTGAAAAAGGGACCTTCGGGGTCCAGCGGGCTTACCCGGTTATCAAAATTTAATAAATAAATATCCCCCCGGTCCCTTCTCTCTTCCAATGTGTACATATTTAGCTCTTTGAGCCTCTCCTCATAGGTCCTGTCCCCCAAGCCCCAAATCATTTTGGTTGCCCTTCCCGGATCCTCTCCAGGAGTTTAATGTCCCTCTTTAAGTGTGGCCTCCAAAACTGCACACAGTACTCGAGGTGCACCCTCACCAAGCAGTTATACAGAGGGAGTATCACTTCCCTCCTTCTGGAGGTGATCCCCCCTAGCGATGCATCCCAGCATCCTGTTGGCCTTGGCTGCTGCCCTCCTACAAGTCTCTGAGTTGTTGATCTTGACATCTACCACCACCCCCAGGTCTCTCTCTGCCACCGAGACTTGTAGCATTCCCCCCCCCAGGGTGTGCACTTGGCCTGGGTTTCTGGCCCCCAGGTGCAGTACCTTGCATTTCCCTGCATTGAACCTCAGCTTCCACTTTCAAGACCATCTATCCAGAGCCTCCAGGCCCCCCCTGTAGGGCCACCCTCCCCTTCTCCCCATGCACCACTGACCCCAGTTTTCAGTCATCCACAAAGAGACTCATCTCACTCCTGATACCTGTCCTTATATCAGAGACGTAGGCGTTGAACAGGAGGGGCCCATGGACTGATCCCTGTGGGACCCCACTAATGACCCTCCTTGGGGATGAGACTATCCCGCCAACTGCGACCCTCTGGGTCCAGTTCTGGAGCCAATTACCTATCCATCTGATCATCTAGTTCCCCACCCCCATTTCTACCAGCTTATCCAACAGGCCAACATGAGGAACATAGTCAAATGCCTTGCTGAAGTCTAGAAAGAGGACGTCCACTGGTCTACCCAGGCCCAAGGTACTCGTCACCCAGTCATAGAGCTCCACAAGGTTTGTCTGACATGATTTTCCCGGGATGAATCCCTGCTGTCTATCATCCAACCCCCCCATAGGAGTACTCCTAGGTGCCAGGCAAGCATCTCCCTCATATTCCCCCACTGTAGGACCTGACTAGGGCATTGAGGTATAAATACCACAAGGTTGTAGGCCTTGTTGTGCAGTTATGGAATAAGCAAGTTTTTTATCACATTCAGCCTAGGAAGGACTGTTGATAACAGCTAGGGTTGTCAGAACCCTCTGAAGTTCTGGGTTCTAGTTCTAGTCTAGAACTTTTGAAAAAGTTCTAGGGTTCTAATCTTTTTTAGAACTTTTTATAACTCGAACCCTATTTTTTTATTGTGCTGCCAGTAATGAAGATAGTAATAAAATACATGTAAAGGAAAAACTGTTCAATATAAGGGGGAGAGAAATTATCATGTGTGACACTGATTGGAATACAACTAGGTTTATCTATGGTTTCTTCTGTTTGCTAAAGCCAGCAACTTAATATGTAACAGGCCCACCCACCCACCCATGTGTTAAAAGTTTTCCTGCTGCAGCTGCATCCTAGTTCCTTAGTGAAAGAAAGAGGCACATTAGCCATTTATGTACTCAGTTATATATACTCATCGTCATGAATTATGAGAAAAAATAACTGATATTACCTAATTTCAGCTGTTTGCTGCTTTCTGTTTTAAATGAGTAAATCAAAAGTTGCTATGTTTAAAAGAAAGCTTTTATAACAAAGTCAAGCCAAGTACTTCAGCAGCAGCATGTGGAACTGTTGCAAAACATATTATGTCATAACATAGTCAGTCAAGACATTTGAATAAAAAAAATATGCCAGTCATTGTTGCTGTAAAAATGCATGCAATTTTCTAAGGTAATGCATACATATACCAACATTTTGTTGGCAAATTGAAGTAATACATACAACTTTCTAAGATGATGCATTTTTGCAGCTGATACTTCAATAAAATCTGTATTTCAGTCACATAAATGAAAAAAGTGGTTTCCTCACCACATACTAACTTAAGGAACATTTAGTGTAGCTGCAGCAGTTGGCATGTGATGTTTAAGGGACAGCGTCTGTCAACCCCATTATGTATCTAATTATCACTACTTGTAAAGCAAAAACACTTTATGATAGGTCACATTCTGTGAAAACTGCTGATGCAGATTTTCTTTTATTTCTGATTCCTTTATTCTTTTTTAAAGGGGACAGGACAATTGTGCTAGGTGGCAGCAGTTTGCAATGTATTTAATAAGAATATATATTATGTGTACAGTAGGTTCGGTCTGTCATCATTTTTTTCTTCACCATCCCCAGCCGATCACGAATCTGTAAATGAAAGGACTAAAACAACACCCACCTTTCACCCCATCACCCATTCCATTTTTCTTCCACCATCCTCATCTGTGCAGTAGCACCCATGCCACCCTTACACTCATGTTAAAACCAACCCACAATCCTCACCCATGTACTAGCATCCATTTTTGGTTTATGGCTAACATTTCTATAATTGAAAAAATAATAAACAGCTACCAATTAGAACTCATTGTTTTGTCCTCTTTAAAATTGAAAAATAGACTGTCTCCTGTCCCAGCCCATATTGATGCACCACAAAGTCACAGAAGGTAAATCCAAAAATATATGTTTGCACTTTAACTATAAATAATATGATACAGAAAGAATTGACGTGACAGTGTCCCTTTCTATGCCAAATTTGGGCCTGTTCCCACCGATGTTAAAATTGCCCTGTATATAAAACTTGTTGACTTTAGTTTAGACCCTAGCTACAAAGCAGTTTGCTATGAAATGGTGAAAGTTTTGGGGGGTATATAGTCCAAGGCAGTAGATTGAGAAAGGAGAGAGACAACTAAAGTCATCACAGTCTGTAAAAGTTTCCTTTTTGGTGCAGAGAGACTCTGTCCCACACAGTATTTACCAGCCACCACCATCTGAGTTGTCATCACCAACAACATCCACAACATCAATCACTTCAGGATCAGTCTGTATACTCTTGTAAGGATACAAAAATCTTGACTTATTAACTTTAATAAAAGTTAACGTGCGTACATTTTCTGGCAGCAACCTATTTCTGGTGTCTGTCACAATATTGCCAGCTGTACTAAACATGCATTCTGAAGAGACACTTGTTGCAGGACAACCAAGATATTTACAGGCGTCATCATACAGCTCTGTCCAAATTGTCTTTTTTGATCTCCAGTATTCAAAAGGACATGCATCAATAGGAATAGGCAGTTCTTGCAGGTAACTGTCTACCATGATGGACAGAGACCTCTCAGAAAAGGAATCAGCAGAAGCTGGTATGGCAGCAATTTGGGAAAGGTTTTGCCACAGATTTAGCTTGCTACTAAGGGTTAAAGAAGTGGCAGTTGTGGAACAACTACTGTTAATGTTTGTTGACTTTTCCAGTTCTGTATCCCTTTGTGAAGATGAACCTGCATGTTGTGGTGATGACAACCTGAGGGTACTGTGCGTGTCTATGTTTGACTCCTGTGAGTGCTGCAGCTTATCTAGCAACATACATTTGTACTGCTCTATATCATCTGTTTTTGGAAGATGTATAGCCTTGAACCTGGGATCTAAGAGAGTTGCAAGGATGTAGTGTTTTGATTTCATCATTGCAACTAATTCGTCATTGGTTTTGAAGCGCTCACTCATTCTCTTTATGAGATTCCCATGATACAGGTGACATGTTGTCTGCGCTTCAGATCTGTCTTTTTCTATTTGTAGATTTAGAATACTAAGATGATGTGAAATGAGCATTATGAGTGGGATAACCTGACTCACAGATGCGCCTTCAGAAGACATGTCCCTTGTAGCTGTCTCAAAAGGAGTTAGGATACAGCACACTGTCTCCATTAATTTCCACTGTAGCACAGACAGCATAATGCCATCTCCAATAATGTAACTGGAGCAATACTCACGTACAGCTTGCTTTTACTCCAAGAGGTGCTGCAGCATATAAAGCGTTGAGTTCCAACTAGTGGAAACATTTTGAATCAGCTTTTGCTGGGGCAGTTTGTGTTTTTTTTGCAGTTCGGACAATGTCCAGATAGCCTTGGTTGAATGTGAAAAGTGAGTCACAATTTTTTTGCAAACAGCAATCATACCATCCACTTGTGTTTCGTTGCTGAGAAATCCCGTGACAATTAAGTGTAAGCAATGTGCAAAGCAAGAAGCATGCAGAAATCCTCCATCCTGTACTGCTTTCAAGATGTTGGCTCCATTGTCACTTACTATGAAGCCACATTTTAGACCGTGAGAATAAACCCATTCGTCAAGGAGGTCATTTAGTTCCTGCAAGATGTTTGCAGCAGTATGACTTTGCCCAAACTTCTTTATATGCAGCAGCGCCATCTTTTGGGGTGTCTTTGTTTATGAAGAAGCACAAGAAAACGTGAACCAATGAGCGGTAAGGGACATGTAATCTATGTTTTGAGTGCTGGTCCACATATCTGTTGTGACATGAATAACCCCACCCTCCACAGCTTTAAGTGCAAGCATCACTATTGCTTTTAAAGCCTGATAAATGTTTGGCATTTCAACATAGGAAAAGCACCTTCAATGAGGAACATTGTAACGAGGCTCTGCTAATGTCATGAGCTCCCTAAAATCCTCATGATCTACCAAAGAGTATGGGAGAACGGCTCCGGCTAACAGTTCACCAATTCAGTGATTAAGATGAAGGGTCTTTGTATGATTTCTAGTAAAGGTATTCTTCCTTTCAAATGCCTGAGACAGTGTTAGCTGTTTACAACATGTCCCTGCTGGTTTATTATACACCGTGTTTCGATGGGCAGATGGACACGGAGATGGTGGACTAGGACTTATACATTCAGTGCCATCACTGGATGTGCAACTGATACTAATGGTGCTGGCATTGGTGGTAACAGTGATCCTAGGGCTGGCAGTGGTTCTGCCCGCATCAAGTTCAGACAATTCAGTATCCATTTCAGATTCCTGACCCTTCTCACGTGTGGTCTGGAAGATGGAGGACATTGGTTTTGGATGATCAAGCAAAACTGAATGCTTTTTCAGATGGCATTTAAGAGCTGTAGTGCCAAGGCATGACACAACTTTACCACGGCTTACACTCTGTTTACACAGGGAACAAATTGCTCTGCATGGATCAGTTTTACTGACAGAGAAATAATTCCACACCTCAGATGTGACAGATTTTGTTCAAGTGCTAGGAAGATAGCTAAAGACTGTTTGTGTCTTTTCACCTGTCCTAACAGAACCTTGGACATGCTCCTTGGTGCTAGAAGAGTGGGCAGAAGACTCTGATGGATTTTCATTGCTGGCCAACACAGAAGTGGTGGATTCAATGGATATGTCCTTTTCATTGCCAACAGTGCTGGATGTATTTGTAAGTGCACTACCTGATTCATTGTCAGCAGACTTGCTCATTTCACTTTGTTGAGGAAGTAATGATTCGTCGCGAGACACAACACTGTCGGACTGAGACAAAGAGCTACTGTCTGAGTCAGAGAGGGACTCACTGTCACTTACATTATTGCTGCTAGTCACAGGGATCTTAACAGCATGAATGGCATACCTTATGGTGCCTCTCCGTGTGACCACAGCAGCTGTACAGGTTTTCTTAAAAGGTCCCCCTTTACCACACTTCACTGTTGCTCTTTTGCTGTTTGTTGAATTTTTATCACGTGAAACATTTTGCTTATTTCTGCTAGCACCAGGATTACCACTACCACCAACACCTGCTCCAACACCAGCACTAGATGCTTCATCTATGTTGGTGTCAGCCATAACAGAACCAGTATACTGCAGGGGAATACACCCACACAATTCTTGGACCGTGAAGCCACCTCTAATTTAGCCAATAGGGCTCATCTCTGTAACTAGAAATGTTTCTATCTTTCAGTAACCATAGTAATTATCACAGGTATATAATGTTATGCACAGGCTTTACACCTCGGAGACCCGAGAGATCCCAAGAGACTACAAAGAAACCTCGAGGTGTAGGGAACGCTTAGCACTGGCTCCCAGTTTGTATTGGTAAGAACTGCTTAGGGCAACTGTGATTCATCCCTGTTTGTAGTAATAAACGTGTTTATTACTTGAATGCAACTTGTTTGTGATTATTTGCATCTCCCAATATTGCCAAGAACCTGAAAGTGAGGTTTAGACCTCTTACAATTGGCGACCGCTTGCAGGCGATATTGGGTGTTGTAAATCTTCACTTGTTGCTATAAATTTCCCTTTTCCCACGGGGACTGTAGGTGTACATTTCCGTATCACCTCTCCCATCTTTTCTACCAGTTTGTGGATACTTGCAAGGTCTGGCTGACTTTTCGGGTGTGGTCGATGCCGTCTCGACCCACTCCATAGCAGCTTTGAATTGCAAGCCTACAACTTATACAGTAGCCCGGCTGTGTTTAAAGTACCCGAGTTGTGGATCGATACGCAACGCATGGTCTTTTCACAGTTTGAATTTTTCGTTCCCTCCCACATAAATGACCACCGTATCAGATATCTGCGCAGAACTGAGACTCGATGTCTCAAACTTTCTTACCTCCCATGGAGGATGGGCTGACTACGCGTGGGACACAAGTCAATCCGAAAACCCTGTATTGGGGATTTCAACCCAGTACACAGAGGCGCGACAATCAACCAATAGGCGTTGTGCTAAAGGGTTGATGGCCGCTGCTCTCTACGCTGCCTTGGAAGTCTCTGAAGCGAGGTTTCGAACCCTTGATCTGCAGATCACATCTCTTAAGCAGGAGATGGGTTTGCAGGAAATAGAATGTGTTCGGATACAGCAGAACTTGGAGTCAGAACTCCAATCTCTGTGTAATAAAAAGGATTCACTATTGCATCATTCTGCATAGGCTGGTGAACAAGAAATGTGTACTCTGAAGCATGAGTGTGAAAGTTTAAGACAGGATAAAAGTCAGGTGGTACAAATGAATGATTTGTTGAGTGCCGCGAATGCACAATTGAGTGATGAGATGGGTGAACTGCAGGACGAGATCAATCAGGTACGTAATGATTTAGAAACAGCTTATAGGGACAATCGCAAATTGAGCGCCGCGTACCGTGTTTTGCAGAAACAGAAACAGGATCAGGTTGATATGGATGTTGCAAGTGTGAGTCATGATGAATGTAGAGCTAAGATGGATAAACTGCGCCATCAGCGAGAGGTTTTGACTGGCCATGTTAAGGCAATGGGTGGCGTAGCCCCTGCCTTTCATTCGTCGTCGGAGGGGGAGCCATCCGACCATGATATCTCCCAGTACAACGCCCAGTCACGCCCCTACTATGGCCCAGATTCCCCACCCAGCCGTCCACAGCATGGCGGGTCCCCGCGCACTACTCCCCAGGTCACACGTAGACGACGTCATGCCGCTCATCATGGGAAACGCCATCATGGCGGCGCCCATGATAGGGGGGGAGCAGGACCAAGTCTGATCCCGACAGCGCCTCCGGTAGCCGTTATTAGTGTGGAAGACAGGCAAGAGATTGAAACCATGATTGATAGGGCGCTAGAAAGTGTTCCTCTTCCTGAAAGAAGTATGAAAGCCATTAAAAGTCAAATTCAACAAATTTTTCAAGAAGCTGGCACTCAGGAAGGTGTTGTTCAGACGACGGCTGAAGCTGCAGCCCACGCAGCATTGGATGGTGCGCGAGGCGACGTCTTCTTGCCTGATCAACCACCAACTAATCCCTGCAAATGGCTTACTCTGTTCAGCAAATTGCTGACAGCATCGGGTCGGATGAACCCGTCCTACAATCTCAGCTGCCATTTGGAAAAGGTGCACCCAAGTCAGATGCTTAGTCTTGCCGCAGAATACCAGGTCCAAATACCACGCCAGACCATCGATCCTGGTTTATGGGCGAAACTCCCCGAGGTAGTTCGCCAAGATGGGAACGCTACCTTTGACGAAGTCGCAGCTGAGCTCATTTCCGCTCACAGCCCTGGTGTGGTTGGAGTAATGCTAGCATACCCCGTGAAGCAAAATGCCAAATAAAGTCCAGCGACTTACCACCAGAGACTCTGGATGGCCTATTGAGCAGGGAAACATCTGGCACAAGAAGCCGCGGATGTAGATCTTATTGACTATAAGACCCTGTTCCTTAGAAACATGATCCCAGCTGTAAGAGAGAAAGTAGAGCCAACCACATACCCGAATACGGATAGGTTTGCCGATATCCTTCAGAAAACCGAGAGAGTGTACCAGTTGTACATCCGTGATTTGGGTTCCAGTTCCAAAAAGGTTGCCGCTGTGGAACCCACTTCCGGGACCACGACACACTATACGGTGGAGGGACAGGCCCAACAAGAACATTCCAAACCTCCATTGGCCCCTCCAGCTAGCACCCAACAAAACCCCCAACAACAACAACAACAACAGCAGTGGGGTGGGAACCGGAATTGGTCTAAGAACAGAAGGTACAAAGGCAAAGGGAAGCCATTACAAAGATCAGGTCCCTCATATAAAGAGATAGCTGAAGAAAACCTAAAATTTCGGGAGCTTCTGGGGCAAGTGCGTTCTGTAGCAGATGCCGTTCCTGCACAAACACTTGCAGCAGTACAACCGGTGACCCATGACACTACTGGCCATGGAGACTCCGGAGGTATGGGTGCGCAGACCCATACCAGTCTGAACCCGGAAGCCCCGCCTTACATTGCATTAGTGCAACACGGTGAAGTCATCCATGCAAGCCAAGCCCAACCTCTGCATGCCTCCATCAATACGGATTGACAATTACAGGCCCCAGTCCGCACTGTAAACAAGCTGGTCTTGGATACAAATGGAAGGCCCTGCACCGAGGCCGAGGTCGGGGGCCACCAATTAATTGTCTTGTTAGATACAGGTGCAGCTGTATCTGTGTTACACGATGACCACCCTGAAATGTCTCCATGGTCTACCAGACGGAAGACCAATATGTCAGGAGTTGATGGTGCTAGGTTACCTGCATACCGCTCTCTGCCTTTACCGGTAGAACTAGGCCATTTGAAGGCCTCACATGCTTTTCAGCTGATGGTGTTGCAAGATCACCCTAGCATCATTAGGACTGACTTTCTTGCACCACACGGCTGTGTGGTGGATCTAGCAAACATGTTGTTGATACAGATACAGGGTCAATACCATACTGTCTTCATTCCTGACTCACATGCTGTGTGGCAACAATATCCATTAACAACAAAGAGTATGACGTCATAGATTTATTCAAGAATCATGAACTTTTCCCAAAACTTCTACCTATTCTGCAATGACATTTGGAAGCGTTTGCAGTCAATAAACACGATTGTGGCAGAATGCATACCGTTATTGAGGTGCCAGGCCCGGCACACGAGAGACAAAGGCAATACCCATTTCCCTCTGAAGCCTTACCCTCTCTTCGAGAAACAATCAAGTCACTCCTTAAACAAGGAGTAATCAGAACCTGTGTCTCCACTGCCAACTCTCCTGTTTGGCCTGTGAAGAAACCCACAGGTGCCTGGAGACTTACTATTGACTACAGGAAACTGAATCAGGTCACTCCCAGTTGTTCCCCAACTGTGGCATCTGCACCGGATGTGCTTCGACTTTTAACACCAGATCAGAAATGATTCAGTGCTCTGGATATCTCCAATGGTTTCTGGTCATTACCATTGGCCCTCAAGTGTCAATATAAGTTTGCCTTCACTTTTGAAGGGCGACAATATACGTGGACTTGCTTGCCACAGGGGTTCCATAACAGCCCATCCCTCTTCCATCTCCATATGATGGATGCCCTACAAGGTTTCTCAACCCCTCAATGTCTCTTACAGTATGTAGATGACCTGTTGTTGGCTACTGCCACACAGGAACAACATCTGGATCTCTTGGATGAACTATTGACTCTTATTCAAAGAGCAGGCTTGAAGTGTAATCCTGCAAAAGCACAACTATGTCAGAAAGAAGTGTTCTTTCTGGGTTTGAAGAGAACAGATCAAGGTCGGAGTCCTACTTGGAAGAAGATTCAAGGATTGCAAGACTTGCCATTACCTACCAGTGTGTCAACTCTTAGGAGGTTTCTAGGTATGGTAAATTACTCCAGAGATTTTATTTGTGATTTTACACAGAAAGCCGCTCCACTGTACGATTTACTCAAAAAGGACGTTCCATGGAATTGGGACCCTGTCCATACCCAGGCTGTGACGTCACTGAAGCAGGCTTTGGCCTCCGCCCCAGCACTGGTAAACCCCAATCCAACATTACCATTCCATCTAGAGTGTGCCACCTCTGACATTGCTATGTCAGCAGTGTTAGCCCAAAAGGTACATGGCACTTTGAGACCTATTGCATATGCATCGCAGCTCTTGACCCCAGTTTTCTTTATTTACAGCAGAAAACAAGAAAAAACATATAAATTTGGGCACACTGGATGTGAGCTCCCAGTGTGCCACATGAGATGGGTTGGGGTACATCATGCTGACAGGGAGTGAGCGCCCTGATGTCAGTGCAGGAAAACAAAAAGAAAAAGCAAAATTTTGGGCACACTGGGGTGGGCTCCCAGTTTGCCATATGAGGGACGATTTTCTTTAGTCACTGGAAAAAGAAGAAAAATATAAATTGGGCATGGGGTGGGCCCCAGCTGCTGCTACAGGAGTTGGGGGAAAATGATGCCAATATGGGGATTGGGCACCCTCATGTCGGCATGGGGACAGGGAATGGAGGGATCGGGGAGGACAGCAGCAGTGGAAGGGAGCAGGAGGGTTTTATTTGCTGCCGGTGCTGGGGAGGGAGTGGAGGGAGTGGGGAGGACAGGAGCAGTGGGAGGCTGTGGGAGGAGTGCCAGCTGCAAAAAGGTGGCAGTGCCACAACTGCGAATGCATGGCATTTACTCATGTGTAGTTGAAGTGAATGGCATTCTGCCATTCGCAAGATAGTGGTGTCAGCAGAACTGCGCTTGTGCAGTTCTTGTTCTGGAATATGGAAGTAACATCCAAAATAGTGCAGCTGTTACTCCGTAGCAGCTGATTGTGGTAAAGTTTTACCAGCTCCGTTGGACTTTCAGAAGGATACTTCCAAAAGTTTAATGGAAGGTGCCACGATCGTCCGTTTTAAGGCAACAGATCATTCCCAAAACGGCTGTAGGCTCCGCCCATAGCCGTAAAAAGTGAAAAGTCAATTCTGGAGATGGACTTCTTGTGCCAGCATTAAATAACAATAAAAGTTGACACTGTGCAACATTTGTGACTGCACATTTACAGCTTACCCATCAATATATAGCATAAATAATAGGTAGATCACTTATCTGGGTCCTGATGAGCCTGAGATGAGGTAATCGCAGTGACTTAGAATCATACCTGTAAAATAAGAATAGTGATGGGGTCACAAAGGATCTGTAGTTCTTTATGAACAATATTGAACAGATGGAAATATTAAACATAAAACAATACTTACCTGAGATGCCCCATCAGATTGGGGTCTCTGTGCTTTCAGGCCTGAAGAAATAAAGGAAAAAATCTGTTAGTATGAGGATAAAATAATGCTAAGAGTAGACAGACAAAAGTTATAGAGGTGCGAGTGCTCCATGATGAGCATAGATATTTACGTTTTTTCATTTTTGTAGATATTTAAGTAAAAGGTATATTTCAAAGAAAAGTTACAATTTAAACTAAAAGTGAAAAATGTCAAATAGAGAAACAGGAAAAAAATGAGACACAGACATGTACAAAAAAATAATGACCAAAAAACAGGGGAGAGGTATTCAGGATTAACTTGCAGCACCCTGGGTAGAATATTTTTAATGTAATATTGCCCCATGGGCCAATGGGCTATTGAATGCCTCCTCTGGGCTAAGGTCCCACATATGCAACAAAAGTTTGCTTCTGAACTGCAGAACTCCACACAAAATGAACGTTTTCATTTGGCAAACTTTCATGAAACATAAACAGAAATTGTCAGCAGATAAGGACAACTAGGCCCATCCAGTCTTCCTGTAAGACCTGTACTTGATTATAGCTTTTGATCCACCCCCTGCTTAACCTCTCTGGTTCCCCTATGCCTGTTCCATACATGTTTAAATCCAGCCACAGTGCTCGCTCCCACCACCTCCCGTAGCAGACCATTTCATGCGTCCACCACCCTCTCCATGAAGAAAAACATACTCACATTCCCTCTTAACCTGCCACTTTCCAATTTCATGCCATGCCCCCTAGTTCTTGTACTCCTCCTGTATTGGAAGATCCCCCCACCGGGTCATGGTCATAGAATAAAGTAAAGTGCTAGACTACACACACCTCTGTTGTGGCCAATAGGTATAGAATTGGGAAGCTTACCTGTTCATCAAGCTTGCCTGGGTCAGCCAGTGGTTGCCACTTCAATGCCATCACCACTGTCATTGCACTGACCACTAATGGATCCCCCCTATCATAACCTGCTGCCACTAAGGCAAAAACAGGGCTCACCAGCCTGCAATAGGATTTTGTGTCCCCACCATATTCTACTACTTCCCATGCCACCTGTCTTGCCCACAACCCTGCTAACACTGATTGCCATGGGGAAGCAATGTACACACCTAGAATGCCCCTTTGTAAGAGAAAGTGTTGCTGTGAGTGTGAAGCCTCAATGCCACTCACTCCAGACCGAGGCATGCTAACACGGGCAGTGCTTGTCCAACACTCAGAAGCTGTGCCCAAAGACACCAGCCTGCTGATAAATCTAGGTTGCTGGAATGTCCATCCCATCAGGAAGATACTTTCAGTTTTTATGATTGTACCACTTTACTCAGGATAACCCATTTGAAGTGCAACCGTTAGGTGGCTGGCAGATGGGCTCTATGGAGTGAGGTAAGCCCCACATATGGTGGGGGAGAGTTACTCACCCGTCCCACTTCCTTCTCCCAGCCCTGTGGGCAGTAAAACAGAAAAAAAAACTTCTCCATTCTGATAAAACTAAATTCCACAGAAAAGGAAACCATTTCTCCGCCATCATAGAAGCCACCATACCTTCCTCCTGCAGCAATGGGCAGTAAAACAAAATCTAGCAAGGGCCAATATTCATACTTTCATAGTCTAGTACGAGTTCTGGAGGCCTTGGCCTTTTATGAACTCGCCACCTTGTGTTATCGGTAGAAACAATATTTGATGTCACCCATATGAACATCTAGGTTTTTTTTTTTTATGTATTCATATTTTTGCTTTGCACTATATGATTTGGTAGTGTGTTCCATGTGGTGATTATTCTTTGGGTGTACCAATTATTTCTCTTATGTGTTCTATTTGTGACACCCTTTAATTTGTGTTTGAGTGTCTTTGTATTGGTTGTAGCACAGTTTCTCTAGATCTATGGTTTCCATTATTAGTTCATTTTGGATAGCACTAAAGGTCAGGCAAATGTCACCCTTAAGGTTTCCATATTGCATAGAATACATTCCTAATTGTTTTAGCCTATCCTCATATTCCAGGTGCTTCATATTTTTAATTCTCTTTATGACACTTCTTTGAACTCCTTCAGTCATTTTCTTTCCTCTATTTGTAGTTGGAGCACACAAGGGGACACAATAGTCCCAGTGCGACCTTACCAGACTTGTATATATTGGAAGTATTACCCTTGGTTCACAACTTTTGAGATTTCTAAAAATGCAAGCTATAATATTATTGCATTTATTTACTGTAGCCTGTGTATGCATATCAAAAGTTAAATTATTGTCTATCAGTACTCCCAAATCCTTTTCACTGATTGTGTCATGTAGGATTACATTGTTTAATTTGTACATTTTACAGGGATTATTTTTTCCCAGGTGCATAACCTTGCATTTTGTTTTGTTAAAGGTCATTTTGTTTTCTTGTGACCACTTCTCAAGTTTATAGATATTCTCCTGAAAGTTCATTGCAGCTTGTGAGTTATCTATAATACATCCGATCTTACTGTCATCGGCATACTTTGACATCTACGCATTATTGTATGTCTGCATAGTGGAGATTAGGATGTTAAAAAGTGTGGGTTCCAGCAGTGAACTCTGTGGAACCCCACTTGTCCCTGGGCCCCATGCAGACTTATTGCCCCTTATTTCAACTCTCTGTCTTCTATTGTCAAGCCATGAAGTAACCCAGCGTATTTGTTAACAAAAACTAAATTAATAAATAAATGTTACTGTGTAGTTTCAGTTTGTTCAGCTGTTGAATCAGAATGTTATGTGACACGGTGTCAAACGCTTTGGAAAAATCCAAAAATACTATATGTATGGGAAGACATCTGTCCAACGCTACACTCACCGGTTCGAAGAAGTTAATAAGATTTGTCAGTCATGGTCTACCGGCTACAAATCCATGTTGGGTTAAATCCTGGTGCTTACCTTGTGCTGTATGCTCTATTATGCATTTTTGAATTAATTTTTCAAGCAGTTCACATACAACCAAAGTCAGGCTGATAGGCCGATAATTGGCTACATTGTTCTTGCTACCAGATTTGTGTATTGGCATAAGTGTTGCATCTTTCCAATGGGAGGTTATGTTCCCTTCTCTCAATGACGCATTAAAGAACAGTGTTACAGAACCCACTAGCTGGTTAGATACTTCCTTTAGGAATTTGGGATGAATTCCATCCGGGCCTGGTGAGCTGTTTGTTCTTAGCGTCCCTATCATATTAGCAACCTCTTGATTCATGAAGGGTGCAATGTTATTAGTGCTATTATTATTTTTATTGACTCTCTCTCCTTAGGTATGAATACATTTAAAAAGTATTTATTGAATTCTTCCACTATTTTTGTTTCATCAGTGACTATTCCAGCTTCTGTTTGATTAGGTCTGACCCCTGTTTTAGCCCCTCTCATAGACCCAACATAATTATAAAACCTTCGTATGGCTGCAGCCAAGGTCTGGTGGAACACGACACTGTCGAGCGCGTCCAAGATGGGTGCTGGAGTTTTATGCATATGCATGACCACTCACGCATATGCTGTGGGCTCCAGTGTCCCTGTTGGATACGGTGGACTGTGCTACAATGCCGCTGGAGCTCAGTGTGTATGAGTGAGTTGTCACGCATTCACAGAAAACTCTGGTGGCCATCTTGACAGAGTGGACAGTGCCATGTTTCACCAGTGACTGGCAGACAGAATAGGGCAGTGAACACACAGTGATTGCTGTACCCCTCCACTATTTAAAAGTCCAGCCGGTATCTGGTAAGCTCCCTTTTACGCTACTGTGCTCACAAGATGTCTGCATTGCTACATCCACTGCAGTAGTAAAACTGACGTTGTGGTTAAAAATGTATTAAAGTATCTTATACACAGTGCTGATTTCCATTTACAAAATGTTTTATAGATTTGGTTGGCTTATCTAATGATTATACTTCTGAGAATCTGATTTCGTAGTATTCATACTAACATACTAAACTGCCAGCAGAATAGGCCTAATGGTCTCTCAAGTCTGCTTGATTTTGAGCACCCTCACTGAGGGCTGATTTTGGTGTCCCCCCCTTGGGTTATACTGTCCCCAGTCCCAGATGTTCACCTGTATTGGGCCTAGTCAGATTTACCCTCTCCATGTACCTGTACCATCCTCTCTTAAACCCATCCACAGTGTCCACCTCTACCAGCTACCTGGGCAGTGCATTCCATGGCTCCACCTCCCTTTCAGTGAAATAATATCTCCTACTCTCCCCTCTGAGCCTGCCCCCTTCCAGCTTACACCCATGACCCTCTCATGTCCCCCCTGTCCTTCCTCTCCTCTAGGGTGTACATGTCAAGCTCCTTGAGCCTCTCCTCATAGGTCCTCTCCCCCAGGCCCCAGATCATTTTGGTTGCCCTCCTTTGGACCCTCTCTAGGAGTGTAATGTCCCTCTTTGAATGTGATCTCCAAAACTGTACACGATACTCGAGGCGTGGCCTAACCAAGCAGTTGTACAGTAGAAGGATCACTTCCACCTTTCTGCAGGTAATCTCCCTGGCGATGCATCCCAGCATCTTATTTGCCCTTGCCTCTGTCCTCCTACAGGTCTCCGAGTTATTCATTTTGACATCTACCACTACTCCCAGGTCCCTCTCACCCTCCATGACTTGAATCATGTCTCCTCCCAGGGTATATCCCTGGCCTAGATTTCTGACTCCCAGGTGCAGAACCTTGAACTTCTCCACATTGAATTTTAGTTTCCATTTTCCCGACCACCTTTCCAGAGCCTCCAGGTCCTCCTGCAAGGCCACCCTCCCCTCCTCCCCATCTACCACTGCACCCTGCTTTGAGTCATCTGCAAAGAGACTCATCTCTCTCCTGATCCCCCTCCTGGTGTCTTAGATATAGGCGTTGAACAGGAGTGGCCCCAGCACTGACCCTGGGGAGCCCCACTAGTAACTCACCTTGGAGATGAGGCTAACCCTCCAACCACCACCTTCTGAGTACGCTCAGAGAGCCAATTTCCTATCCATCTTAACATCTTTCTCCCTACCCCCATTTCCTTCTGCTTAGCCAGTAAGCCACTCTGGGGTACCGAATCAAACGTCTTGCTAAAGTCCAGAAAGAGGACGTCCACTGGCTTACCCTGGTCCAGGGCCCTCATCACCCTGTCAAAGAACTCAACAAGATTTGTCTGGTACGATCTTCCCATGACAAAGCCATGTTGCCTATCATCCAAGTACCCAGTTTGCTCCAGTAACCCTCCTAGCCTTTCCTTGACAATACCCTCCATCACCTTACCAGCCACAGATGTCAGGCTGATGGGCCTGTAATATCCCACCTCCTCTCTTGATCCCCCCTTGTGGATCGGCACGAATGGACCACATTCTAGTCTTGGGGCACCCACACAGTCCTCAGAGAGATGTTGAAAAGGTCCACTAGAGGGACTGCCAGGACATCAGCCAGTTGCCTCAGCACCATGAGATGTGTCTTATCTGGCCCAGGTGCTTTCTCCATTCAAAGGGACTTGAGGGGCTTCCCTTACTTTCTCTACTGGGATTTCAGCCTCCACATCCTCTCCCTTTTCACCCTGCATTGCTGGGACCCCACCAGTCTGTGATGGCCACTCCCTTTCCCCAGACCCATTAGGGCCCCTGGTCTCTACAGGTCCCACCTCTTGCTCTGGTTTGCCCCTGCTCCCCTCATAAGACATAGCCCCTCCATCCCCCCCCATTAAAAACTGAGGCAAAGTACTCATTTAGGACTTCTGCCTGTTCCCCCACCTACTGTGCCCAACCTTCCCCTATCCTTATCTTGCTGATCTGCCCCCTTACATTCCTTTTTTCCCCTAAGTATCTAAAGAACCCCTTGTCCCCCCTCCAGATCCCACTTGCCAAGAACTGCTTTTTTATGTCTTAGCTGCTCTCAATACCCTGGTGACTCTCTTGGCTTTCAGCTCACATTCCTCCTGATTCCTTTCACTCCTTGAGCACTTGAAGTGCCCATGGGCCGCCTTCTTTTCCCTCACCACCACCTGTACCTCCTGGGTCCACCAGCAGGGTTTTCTGGCCTTACCAAACTTATGCCTTTCCTTTGCGCAGGATCTGGTAACCTCCTGTATTTCCCTCCTAATGATCCCCCACCTGCTGTCAGCATCCATATCCGGCTTTATCCTGTCCTGACAATCTTTAAGGATCCTTCCCATCTCCCTGAAGTCTGCAGCTCTAAAGTCAGTTACTACCATCCTTGTTCAGCTTTCCTCCCCCCCAGGTCCAGAAAGAACCAGACTGTGGCATGATCACTCCCAGCCAATGGGTCTCTCACCTCTAGGCCCCTAATCTGATCACTGTCCGCCAGGACCACGTCCAGTGTATGAGCCTCCCTAGTTGGTTCACCCACCTGTTGTGTCAGAAACACATCCTGGAAGACATCCAGCAGCCTCTGCTCTCTGGCCACTGGTGATGTCATAGTCCCCTAGTCTGTTCCTGGCATGTTGAGGTCCCCCATTACCACTACACTTCCCTGTCCCAATTTTACAGTATCCCTCAAGATATGCCACCAAACTTTCTTCCAGGACCTTCACCAGTGCTGGTGGTCTGTATGCAACTCCGACCTTTACTCTCTTACCCCCCTGCATCAACAAGGTGACCCAAATAGCCTCCACATTCCCTTCTGCCTCTTCTACCCCTCCAATACCCACACCATTTTTGACTAACAGTACTACACCACCACTCCTTCCTTCCCCCCTATATTTTCTGAACATAGTGTAGCCCTCCAGATTTAGGTCCGACTTGTGCCCTTGAATGGCCCAGGTCTCAGTGACTGCTGCCGCATTTACCTCCCCCTCAGCTAGCATCGCCTGGAGCTAAGGCATTTTATTTCCTAAGCACCTGGCATTTATCAGGACCACCCTCCACCCCTTTTCCCTCCTTTCCTTTCTCCCCCCCCCCGAGGTCCCATTTCTCAACTCCTGCACCCTACCTGGTGATGTTAGAAGTGGAGAACAGGAATACTTACAGTAGCTCTTGCTGGATCTATTTTAGATTGTGACTTCTAGCACTTCTTCCCCTGGAGAAATGATTTTAGTTCTAAAATGTTTAGTTCTTATTTTAAAAAAAATCCCATAGCCACAGATAAGCCTTAAAGATCCAGCAACTGATTTTTTTTTTACTAAATCCTTATGATTCCTGACACCTTGATGGATCCAGATATACTCACTGTTGAGTCCCAACTAGAAGAGGCTAACATATATCTTCCAAAAAGCAAACTTCACAAATCAGTACCAAGATGATATTTGCCACTAATGGCCAGTTGGAAATGAGCACAGAGGAGGATCAGCATCATTGTGATGCACTGAAGAATTCTGAGTATTGACAACTCCTCATTCAATCCCCCCCCCCCGCCATTACATTGATTAGTTGACCTAGGACTCAGCTCCATGCTTTAAATTGCACCCCACTTGTCCTGGTTCTCAATAAAGGACCCTTTAATCTGATGTTGATGACAACATGCCCCAGTACCCCTTGAGCTTATTTTTTGGTCTTTTCTTATGACTGCCTTGTTGCAGGTGATAGTAGCCCCTTTTCCCCATCCCAGCTGTTTTCAATTCATTAATCTGACCCATGGCTTGGCCCTGTGCATTGCACCCCTGTCCTGTTTCACAGTTGTGGCCCCTTCAATCTGATGTGGACTCCTCTCCCACTGCCCCTTCAGCTTACTCTGTACTCCATGTTTTTTTTCTTTAGGTGCCATTGTTGTAGACAATGGTAGTTCTCCTTTCACTGCTCCCTCCACTACATTTGGGTGCATCTTTGCTTATCTCCCCTATGCCCTATACCTTCCATCCTTCCCCAATTCACAACTGCACTTTGACTTTCTCTGTGTACTGTTTTCTCAGCTCTCCATCTCCTTGCTCATTGTAATTTGTAACCATACCTCTTCTTGTCTCTATTCTACTTCTAGTACCTGCATTCCCATCTTCCAAGTACCTCCCATCTTCTCCTCATTCAACAAGCTGTGGATAAGGGCAGGCTGTGGTGAGCATACACACAGAGTGCCTCACTGAACTACCACTACCACTCCGTGCATATCAAGTTACCACCTGTTGACTCTACGAGCCACAAAGACAACACAGTCAAAAAAGAAATCTTTAAAAAATCAGCTCAGTATGGACCCTCCCTACTCTTCACCAAAGAAAACCAGGTAATAAAATACATTTTTTTTTAAATAAACTCCCAGCCTGGTACTCGTCTCCTCTGGGTCCTATAGCCTGCACCAGCACCAACAAACCAAATAATGCACTCACTAGTGTCAGCAAATTTAAATAATATTTTCAACAATCTTCAGAATGTGGCCCCCAGACAGACGACATCCCTGGAGCCACTGCCTGAGACCGCAAGCCCGGCCACAAAACCTGAAGAGGTACTGTTGCTACCCAGCTGGCACTGTGTGCCAGATTCCCCACCCACCCCACCTCCTTCCCTATCTCAACTATTTTATTTATAGCTGTAGCAAGTCACATGAGCTGAAATTACTAACAGTCTACTTTCCCATTGGTTGCTTATATTCTCTCACCACTAGAGGGTAAAAGGGAACCTTTGTTCACCCTACAGCTATCTCTGCACTACTCTCACAGGCACCTAAATCTATCTCCTGCCACTATGTCACCCATGAACATGTGCCTGAAATACCCACATCACCTACTCTTGGCGTTATCGATCTGCGCCATCCTAGGGCCAGCAGTTATGCCTGCTTCACCCACTACATATCCAGATATTCACCCTGAAGCTGCCACCGTAAACTACATTGGAACACTGCCCTACACCCTAACTCTGTGCCACACTATCTATCTGCACTACCCATCGCAACCTTGCACCTCTCTTACTTGCCTGCCTGACCTACTGATCATGTTGTTCAAAATATCTTCAACTGCTCCCTGTAGTGTACAACTACCCGGATGCCATGCTCGCTGCTACTCAGCAACCACCAAATATCACAAAACTAGATTCCTTGTTTTTCTGCTCCTCCTCCTGCTTGCTGGTGATGTCCACCCCAACCCTGGCACTCGGTCTCCTCTGGGTCCTATAGCCTGCACCAGCACCAACAAACTAAATAATGCACTCACTAGTGTCAGCAAATTTAAATAATATTTTCAACAATCTTCAGAACGCGACCCCCAGACAGACGGCATCCCTGGAGCCACCACCTGTGTCCCCCTTCATCAAACTCCCCTACCCCCCTTCACACACCCTGTACTCCCCTAGCCCTCCTGAACGACCTAAAAATTATCCACCTAAATGTCTGCAGCCTTACCAACAAACTACCCATACTGCAGGTCATGCTCCTCAAATATAAACCTGATGTCATCATCATCATCATCTCAGAAACATGACTCACATCACGGACCAAGAAGTCCTTATTCCTGGATTTACTTTAACTCGGATGGACAGACATGGACGAGGTGGCAGAGTGGCAATCTATGTCTAAACCTCCATACAGCACACAGTTGTGTTGAAAGTCACCTCTCCTTCCTCTCACAAAGCTATCATCCTCAACCTGAAGCTTCTCTACTCCTGCCATCTATTTATCGCAGGAGTTTACTGTCATCCAGGCCAACCCCCTTCCCAAGTCATTGATCTGATCAAGAAACTAATGGCCCTTGCCCACTCAGGTGAGCTGTACATACTGGGCAACCCTAACATCAACTGGCTCTCTAACATTACCCAAAACTCGCTCCAACATAGAGTCACTAAACTTGACACAGCTAATACAGGAACCCACTCACCTGAACAACAAAACTAATAACCATTCCCTTCTGGACCTTGTCCTCACGTTGTATTCCCACAGGGTCATGGCCGCTGGCCTCCTAACTGATGCACTAAGTGACCATCATCCCATATACATGGTGCACAAAATTCATAGGCAAAAAATACCACACAAAATCCTTCTAACCCATACCTACTCCTCCCTTGACACTCTACCTCTTCATTGTGACCTCACTAACACTGACTGGTCCCCACTTTCCATCTGCACTTTAATAGATGCTGCGCTCCAACTGTTCTGCAATAAGTTCCTTCACATTTGGAACCAACACGCACCACTGTGTAAAATCAGAGTCTGAGGAAACCACCTGCCCTGGGTAACCCCTGAGGTCCTGTAATGTCAAAGAGCTCGGGACACTGCTTGGCGTAAACACAAGGTAACCAACTGCCCCAGGGACCTCCAACGTTACAAGGAGCTTCAAAACAAGTGTACCAAAGCTATATGGCTGGCCAAAACTGAACACTACCAGGCTAACTTCCAAGATAACACAAACAAACCTTCCAAATTAAGGAAAATTGTCCAGTCCCTCTTTTCCCCTTCCACCAAGCTCCCAACGCCTTCCCTTAAGCTAAGTCTGTCAGACATCTCTGGTCCTATGGCTGTCACTGACGGCTTTAACTCCCATTTCACATCCTGCACCACAATACTCCAAGCGGCACCCATGATGCCCATGCAGCTCTCCAGTTGCCCCCCCCCGGATGACACTGGCTCACCTCCACTCCCTGTTTCCTCTTCTTCTACTGCTCCAGCTCCCTCTCCTTCTACCCCCTTCTTCTTTACCCACATCTCCCCGGCTGCTACCTTACAAGCCCTTCAGTCCATTAACCCTGCCAAAGGCTCCTCCCCAGATGGCCTGGACCCTAAGCTCCTCTCTCTGTCTGCTTCTGCCATTGCCTATCCTATATCCCTCTTGCTAAACCTCTCCTTTGTCTCATCCACTGTCCCTACAGCTTGGAAACATGCTACAGTTCCACCGCTCCGTAAAGGGGGAAATCCCTCCTCCCCTAGCAACTACCGCCCAATCGTTCTTCTTCCAACTCTGGCCAAGCTCCAGGAGCACATAGTACTTGAAAAACTCTCCTCTTACATTATTGACTCCTCCTTTCTCACTCCATTTCAATCTGGCTTTAGAAAACATCACTCCACTACACTTCCCTGTTACGGCTGACTGACACTATCGCCATGGGTATGGACAAAGGCCTCATAAGCTCAGCTATTTTTATTGACCTGGCCAAGGCCTTCGATATGGTCTCCCACCCTATACTCCTGTCCTGCTTTGGGTCCACTGGTCTCTCCCCTAATGCCACTGATTGGTTCAAATCCTATCTGTCACACAGAACACAATTTGTCCATATAGCGGATGCCATCTCATCACCCCTCCCCCATTACCACGGGAGTCCCCCAGGGATTGGTACTTGGGCCTCTCCTTTTTTCCATCTTCCTCAACGATCTCCCTCAGTTTTGCTTATTGACTAACATACACATGTACGCTGATGACACTGTACTGTTCACAACTGGCAAATCGGTTCCTGATGTCACCACCAAGCTCCAGCTCGATTTCAACAGTGTACAACATTGGCTAAGTGAGCATCACCTCTTTCTAAACTCAAAGAAAACAGTCTCCATGACTGTTAGTACTAAGCAGAGGTTGGCAAGACTCCCCTCCTTACCGACCTTTTGCACCATCGATGGGACTTTACTAGAAGACACCTCTTTCTTCCGCTACTTCAGAGTTTGGCTGAATAGATACCTAAACTTCTCTGTCCACATCAATGCCATTCTGTAGAAACTCCAGCCTAAGCTAGGTGCCCTCTATCTTAACAGGGGTAGCATCTCTCGTCCGGCTAGGCGTGAACTGGTACAAAAAATGATACTGCCAACTTTTGACTATTGCAACGTTGTTTACGGTGCTGCCCCTCAGTCCCCCTTATCCAGGCTGGAACCTCTCTTTAACTCCTTCTGCTGGTTTGCCTTAGATGCCCCTGCTCTGATACACCACTGCACTCTTTACCACTCTCTAAATTTTCCCTCACTTGTTGGCAGGAGAACCTTGCACGTGGCAAAGTTTACCTCAAAATTCTGGCTAGGCTCGCTGCCCCCTTACCTAGCCGCCTCCTTATCTGCCCCTCACCCCTCCAATTATACCCTCCGTTCTGATGACTCTCATTCTCTGAATATACCATAAAGAAATACTACATCCAGCCAAATGGCATTCTCCCATCACCTACATAAGCTCTGGAATCAACTACCAACCCAAATCCGCCACTGCTCTTCAGCCTATTCTCTCTCTACATATCTAGCAAACTACCTAGTGATGATCTGCAACTGCAACTAGCCCCGCAGGGCCTGCCTAGCTGTTGGTCTATACCTCTTCCTTCCTCCAGCTGGGCCAGATATGCCCCCTTCCTAAATCCTCTTGCTACCCTAGCACTTTCTGCAACCTAGCACTTTCTGTCACACTCCTGTCTCACCCCCTTGCTGAGAACCTTATTACTATACTTCCTGCCAGTCTCTCTCTATGTATCCTAGTCTAGAAATGTTATTAGCTATTGATGGTGGTAATCCTGTACTGTTTGTCTATGTGCTGTTAAGCTACTTACTTATGTATGTATCCTGTTGTATTACTTATTGTTCCCACTCCCCTTCCCCCAGGATGTACCATGAGATAAGCTTTTGTTGCTCAGTGTAACCTTCCTGGTGAAACATTTCAATAAATGAATAAACAAAATGATTACAAAAAAACTAAATAGTGAGGCAGCCAGTATGTACCATAACACCAACACTGGGGTCATGCTTTCACCAATTTTCTGACTGGAAGAATTGAAAAACGAAGAAGGGGTCAATTTATTTGTTCAAGGTCACACTGCATAGTGGGATTGGAACCTGTCATCTATTGATTCATAGTACTATGATTTAACCACCAGAGTATGCTGTTGCAATTTAATTAACAAGTAAATTTTTTTTTTAAGTCTGCTGTATTTCACTAATCTGCAGTATGTTGTAGGTACAGTAAGGGAACATTTAGACGGTAGTGCATGCTAGTAAATTAGACTACAGGCTTGAGAAAAAGGAGATCACAGGTTGAAATTCTACCAGAGCTAAACATTCACTGTGTGACCCTCAGCAACTCACTTAACTTCTCAGTGTTCCAGTCCAACCAGTTATGGGAATCAATAAAAGCAGTACTGCACCGGAAAGGAGATGTTGCATTATTGCTGGATTATCCTGAGTGAATACAATATAGAAACCAGAATTGTCTGCTGCAACATCAGTTAGTTTGGGTATATCAAGTGATGTGCTATAGCAGACACCTTTGAATAAGCCTATGGAATGAACCAGCTGCTGCCATGTGCTTTATATGGTGTTGCAGGAATCCACTCCCTGGACAACCACCCATGCTGGAGACACCTAACCTAGGTCCTGGAAAACTATCATCTCATTGATGTTGGTTGGGAGCTTTGAAAATAATTTACCTATCAGTGCCACAACGGAAATCATTATTGAGGTAGTTGGCTTGGCTGTGGGGTGAAAGAAAAGTTCCATCCTAGGATCGCCCCAAAACCATTAATTCCAAAAACGAAATGACATACATTGTACAATGTACTGGTTTCATTCTGTTGAGTGGAAATGAAATATATCAGTTGGTGCCCCTTGGAACACCACAAGACAAATAAGTTCTGTGTTTTAAGCCTGATTCCATCCTGGCTCTGCGCTACCCATCAATAAGCCACAATTAACCAATCTTTGTGTTACACTATTTTAAATGGGAACTCTGAATGTAGATTATAAAAAGCATCAGCATTTCTGTACTGCCATAGCTTGGCCAAGTGGTACAAACTGTGAATCCTATACCCCAGTCCCACCACAGTCAGCATGCATTCCTTTTTTTTTTTTGACCAGGAGAGACACACTAAACTGAAAGCTTATTTACAAGTGTGACCTGGGAGAACAAGGAAGTTAAGTGGCTTACTCAGAGTCACACAGTATACAAGTGGGGGCTGTGGGATTCAAACCCCGATCTCCTGGTTTGAAGCTCAGAACCTTAAACCACTGAGCTATTGTAATGCCCCAAAGTTGGGGCATCCCAGAAATATAAACTCAATAAAAAGATTAGGGGTTTGCAGGTGCCTAGCGCCTGCCTTAGGTATAGTCTGCAGGGTATTTAGGTAAAAAAGGGGCCCCTCAGTAGTTGTTTCCCCTCCCTGTACTGTATAAAACACTGTAATTGATAAAGAAAGTGCCCTGTGCACTCAAACCTGGAAAAAAAGTAGAATTCAGGTAGCTTCAGCAACAATGGCCTGGATGGAATGCTATGCTGAGCTGCTCATGCACAGCATTCCACTCCAGCCATTCTAGAACCCTGGTAGGTTCAAGTTTAAAAAATATTTGTTCATTTAGTCAGTTGATCCTAGGCAGTGGTTGAGGAGGCAGGACACAGAAGTCAAGGGACAGTTTGGGGCTTACCTTGCATTTAAGCCATCCCTCTGGGCTTGCTGTGGTCCTGTGCTGACTCCCCTGCTTGAAGACTCCTCGCTCTGCCTTATTCTGTGGTTGGTGGTGCCATCGGGGCACCACAAAGTACTAAACGACCATTTGCCATGCATTGGGCTTAATAGCCCCATCGTTTTATTGTTTTAATCCCCCCAGTAGTGTAAAGTTAAAATTTGGTCCCCCATCGGGGGCAAAGAAGAGCTGCATTGCGCCCTAGTTCCTGTCGGACGTCAGAGGCCCCCTCTGGCTGTCCCTCGCTTTGCCTGCAGCTCTGTCTACTCCCTCCCACTGCCAACAAGACCGCCTGCCTCCCGGCTGCCTCCCCGTCTTCTTCTCGCTCCAGTCTGGTGTACGGTGAATCGGCAGCAGTACGCAGATTCATGCTGACTGCCTCTTCCAGCAAAACTGTTTTTTTTTTTTTAGCTCTGAAGAAAGGCAAGCAGCGTTACTGCCGCAGGGAATCCGGTCACTTAGGGACCCTCGTATAATATTCAGGAGGGTGGGTAGCAATGCCAACAGGGAGGGACCAGGACATGAAGGCCAGCTTAGGCCTATAAATATTCAATGAGGGTCGGGTTTAGGGGGCGGCAACCTCCCGAATGAGTGGCAGCAGGCTCAGAGAGCCTTTTATATTTAAAGGAGTCCTGCCACTTTTGGGCCTAATAATTATTTAAAGGGGCGATCCAGGCCCAAAATAAAGTAGGGCTATCAGGCCCATAGTTAAAGAGGGCTCAAGGCCTGTGATATCGGAAGGGCTATCAGGCCCTGTATTTCGAAAGGCACCAGGCCCATTTGTAAAAGGGTATTAGGCCCACTGAATTAAGAGCACCAGGCCCATTTCTGTTAGGGCACCAGGCCCACTATTTTAGTGCATCAGGCCTGGTTTTGAAAGGGCACAAGGCCCGTGGTATTGGGAGGGCTTTCAGGTGCACAGTAAAGAGGGATCCAGGCCCACTGCATTTAGGGTATCAGGACCAGTCTTAAAAGGACTAGGGGCCCACAGCCAAGTGTAGGGCACTAGGCCCGAGGTAAAGGGGGCATCAGGCCCGAGTTCAAGGTAGAGCATCAGGCCGGAGGTAACTGTAGGGCACTAAGTCTGAGGTAATTGTAGGGCACTAGGCCCGAGAAAATTGTAGGGTACTAGACCCGAGGTAAATGTAGGTCACTAGGACCGAGGTAAAGCAGGGTGCTAAGGGTGGCCCTGGCCTAGGGGATTAGGGCAAAGCCAGCCTAGTGGTATTAAGGGCATCCCCGGCCTAGCGGATTAGGGCAAGCCAGGCTAGTGGTAGTGAGGTTAGCCCTGGTCTAGTGTAATAAGGCAAGTCAGCCTAGTGGTACTAAGGGCAGCCCTGGCCTAGCGGATTAGGACAATCCAGCCTCGCGACAGTAAGTGAGGCAAATAGGCCCCATAGTAAGTAAGGCATTTTAGGCCTTTGGTGTTGGTGGCACTCAACCTAGGGCAAGTGGTACCCTGTGTATAGGGGTTAGGGCATCCTTAGCAAAACGTTCAGGGGTAGCCAGATCCTATTCAGGAAGACCCTACATTTAGGAAAAGGGATCCATCCAAGGGTGCTCAGTTCACAAATACGGTGAAGGTACTGTAACAACTGTACTGTTTATACAACTGTGAATGCTGAAGTATTCGAAAGAATGTTAACTTGCTAAGAAGCACCAAGTCTTTATTGTATATGGATTGTGGTTTTTTGCCCCGAGTATCTGAACTATTGCCCCTGGTTGTCTGAACTATTGCCCCTGGTTATCCAAACTATTGTTCTAAGTATCCAAGCTATTGTCCAAAGTATCTGAACTATTGCACCAAGCATCCAAACTATTGCTCTAAGTATCTGAACTATTGTTCAAAGCATTTGAACTATTGCTCCAAGCACCTGAACAATTGCCCCACTTGTAGCAATTACCCAGAAATTTATAATTTGCCTTTCCTCGGCAAATCATCAGAACATTCTGCAGTCTCCTTGGCATTGCAGGAAGGTGCATCTTTCAGCTATATTGTTATTAGTGTATAGGGACAATCTCAATCTTCTACCACACTGCAGTCCCATAGTTTGGTCTGTACTCCTCTGTACACATAATCAGTCTCTACCCAGAAGAGGATGTCTTCTCAGCATTCTTCACTTAAGTGGGATTGTCCATCAGCTCATCTCCTCTGACTGTGTCGTCCGCCGAAGTTGAGTCCATCGCCAGTCGTACCCGCCGTTTCTTGTTTTCACAGCTCGAAGGTACATCCGCCAAAGTGCATCACGACAGCTGTGCCAGTGTCGTTTCGTATGGTTTCTGTTCCAGATGTCCCAAAGTTGGTCACCCTCCTCAGAAGGGTGTGCTCATCCTGGAAAAACCTGGTCTGAGCCCCTGGTTGTTCACCGGAAGTCGAGTCTGTCGAAGCCCAGTACGGGATGCGTCCGCCATTTCTTTGTTTTTATTCTAGTTTCTGATGATAAGATTGCAGAATCAACCATCATCTCTACAGATTCTTCTGGTTCCTGATCCTGTTGGAGATCCTTTGGAGTTTAGCAGGCCCTTGGAGTGCTGCAGCATCCTTCAGGTTGTGGTAGTCCTCCATTGGATACGTTGCCACGCAGGTACTGATTTCTCTTCGTCCTTGGTGACCTTGGAAGTGGGTTTTGGCCGAGGAACCCTTTGGGAATCTGATAGTCCATCAGTGGGTTATTTCAGGAACCAGTTGCTCTGGTTCTTTATTCCGGCAGCCTTGGAGAAAGTGGGCTTTCCCAAAGAATCATATGGTCTGTTTAACAAACCTCTCACCACCCACTGACCTTGACAAGGTCCCTGCTGAGAATTACGTTAGCATCTATTGTTCCATTTGCTTCCCCTTCATAGCTACCATCACAGACCGACAGCATACATGAAGACGCCAGCCCTCTGGACTCTTGTAGCATCTAGACTTTGGTAGAAGTGTGTAGTGATAGCTTAACCAAATACTGTTCTGAGTAGTGTATGTCATCTGATCTTCACCTAAGGTAATTGAATTGTAGAATAATAAAAGAATTAGAGTGGCAGTAGGCCTCAGCATCTAGTCTGTTCTTGTTGTAATAATTTTAGCAGTCATAGATAAAGTATCTGTCTTGTTTACCGCCCTATTGTTTTGGTGACTTCTCCTTCCTCTTGTGACTGTGTCTCCCTACCCTCTGGTACAAAATAAGCACCCTGCGGGCACTGAATCTCTAGGACGACTCCTGCCTCTCCTTGTCTGCGTAATGGTTATCTTATCCACAGTAATTCAGACCTTGGTTCCTCACTCATCTCTTTTCACCACCTTTAGAGCAGAGTACCACACTGAGCACCGCTTTAGACCATGACAAAGCACTAAAATTTTCTTGGCATAGTCGGCAGGATACAGATAATTATTTATCCAAGGAGTCCAAATTTGGAGTTGCCTAGTAAGAAGCACAGATGGAGCCAGGGTGTAGTAGTGGATTGTCTGGTGGACATAGAGAGTTGGTTGGAGGAGACCAAGATGGATCTCAAGGGAATATTCCACCATCTCCCTTAACCATGCCGTATGGCTTCAGAGTGCCATGGCCTCCGCAATTTTCTGGAGAAAAGGATGGAAACAGAACCAGCAATCTACGGGAATTCTGTTCAAAGATGCAGGCAATGTTTAGGCTGTATCAGATCCCTGAGCAACAGAAGGTCGAAATGTTGATCGGGTAACTAAAAGGAGCTGCTCACTGAGAGGTTCAATCCTGGCCGAATGGAGCGGAAGTCACAGCGGAACAGATACTACAGAGGCTACAGCAAATCTTTGATGCTAGCACTGTGCCTAACCTCAAAATGAAGTTCTTTTGTTGCACCCAGAAGCCCCAAAATACCCTGAGGGAGTTTGCACTGAGTCAGCAGGAGCTATTGCGAGCTATAGAGAGGGTAGACATGGCAGAGGTCTGAGATGCATACTGAGTGCTGGTAGAAAGTTCATTGAAGGGGTGCAAAGTGAATCCCTGAGGAGAGAGCTACGCATGCTGTACTTGCAAAACCCTGAGGTTGATTTCCTGGACTTTAAGGAGAAAGCCATCCGGGTATTTGGTTCAGGACACTCCAGAGATGAAGCTCTGGTATATCTCCAAATGGCAGCCTCAATGGGAACTCAATGGCCTGCATACACTACAAAAGAATGGAAGGAAGATAGCTCTTGGCAATTGAGACTCCAGCCAGAGGAAATGTCGTTACAGAGATTGGAGCACGGAAGAGAAGCTGTTGCATACCCGAGCTGGTGTTCACAGCATGAACAGATGCATGGTCCGAGGATACAGACACCGACCTGTTCTGTGTGGGTCAGCACCAGTCAACACTCAGAGCTGACCGAGCAGATTGCCACCGTGACCCACCAGATGGTGGGGATGTGTAAGGAAATGCAAAACTTGAAAGTAGGATAGAAGAATGAGAGATGCTTTAATCAGCCAGGAAAAGAAAGAAAGGGGAATGATCAAATGAATCATCCGAGAAGGAGTGAAGAGGCATTCCACGGATCAGTTTGATGGCCAAGAAAGGCCCTTATGTCATCAGTGTGGTGTTAGTGATCATGTAGAAAGAAGATGTGGTCAGCCAGCAAATAACACCCTGAATTTAAACAGAAATTCTTCAGGGATGAGGACCGAACCTCGAAGAGCAGATGATCAGGTCCAGCAGTCTTATTAGAACAGTCATGTTTCATTGGTAGAAGTCCAATGATACCGGTCAAGATAGACAGTATTGAGCTTATGGCATTGTTAGACACCGGATCACAGGTCACTACGTTGCAAGGATGAGAGTTCCGGAGATAATGAACACCCGATGATCTTAAGCCACCTCCTAGATCATAGGTGAAGTTAATAGTGAGCAACGGTGATGAAGTACCGTATCTAGGATATCTAGAAGCCAATGTCCAGCTAGGAAAGAACATCCAAAGCAACATAGACATCATTGTTAGTGACCTGGAAAGTGATCAACTGCCACCACTAATCTTGAGGATGAATGTTTTACAAAATTGCTTCAACGAACTAGTGCACATTCTCTAACAGCAAGCCAAGCACATACCCCAGGTGGAGAAACATGTCCTGTAACAAACCATCTATAATCTACAATTCCACCAATGGTTTGCTAATGCTGAGGGTGAGATTTACAAAGTAAGAGTGACAGATGCCAGACCGGTAACATTGAAGCCGGGCACTGAAACCACCCTTTGGTGCAAAGCAAAGATGGGCCTGAGGGGTCAAGATTATGATGCTCTAGTGGAACCTTAATCAATCAACAAGAAAGAACCCATAATAGTGGCTCAGAGTGTAGCTACTGTAACCAGAGGTCGGATACCAGTCCAAGTGTTGAATTACGGGAATCACAATGTGCAACTTTATAGAAACCAGCCGTTTGCCCAGAGCCACACTGTGTGCTTGCAAGAAATCATCGAGGCTGAGGAAGAAATAAAGAAAGTGCCTGAAAGAGGGATGGAAAGCAATCAGATAACAGAGTGGGCTAAAGAGATTAAAGTAAGCAATCCAAAGACCACCGTTAAGCAAAGAGCTGATGTCCTGAAAGTGGTTTTACACCGGAAGGAAGCTTTTAGCCAACACCCCTTAGATTTTGGGTTAGCTCGTGGGGTACATCATTACATCAGTACCCAAGGACATATGCCTATCAGAGAACGATTTAGACCTATCCCACCAGCCATGTACCAGCACGTAAAATAGATGATTAAAGAAATGAAAGAGGCTGATGTGATCAAGGAAAGCCGTAGCCCATGGGCAACGCCAATTGTCCTGGTAAAGAAGAAGGATGGTAAGATACGATTCTGTGTGGATTACCGTAAATTAAATGCCATCACCTATAAGGATGCGTATCCTTTGCCTCAGATAGAAGATTGTCTCACGGCTCTTCAATCAGCGGCCGTATTCTCCACTCTGGATTTAGTCAGCAGATACTGGCAAGTTCCTATGGCACTAAAGGATCAAGAGGAAAAAAAAAACTCTATTACCCCCATGGGTCTTTTTGAGTTCACAAGGATGCCTTTTGGACTGTGTAACACACCAGGAACTTTTCAAAGACTGGTTGAACATTGTCTTGGAAGCCGGAATTTCAATATCTTTTTGTTATATCTGGATGACATCATTGTGTAATCAAAGACTCATGAAGATCATCTATTTCACTTGGACGAGGTGTTCCAAAGATTGATCTGATATGGTCTTAAGATAAAACCCTCTAAATGTCATCTGTTGAAAACTAAAGTAAGTTATCTGGGACATGTAGCCTCCGTGGATGGAGTGACACCAGACCCAGAGAAGATTGAAGCAGTAAAGAAATGGCCTGTTCCCGCTACTATTAGAGAAGTTGGAAAGTTCCTGGGATTCGTGGGATATTATCTGAGATTTATCAAGAACTTCTCCAAAATTGCTGTGCCATTACACAAACTTCTAAGAGGATCAGCAGATGGTTGAGTTCCAAAGAATCATCTAGTTACATGGGGAACTAAACAGCAAGAAGCATTTGATCAATTAAAGAAAGTAGTAACTGAGGATCCTATATTGGCATATCCAGATTATGCAAAACATTTTCTCTTGTATACTGATGCCAGTAACAAAGGGTTGGGTCAGTACTCGCACAAGAACAGAATGGCATAGAAAGAGTAATAGCCTATGCAAGCCAGGGTTAAGAGGCTCTGAGTGGAATGACGCCCGCTATAGCTTTTTCAAACTTGAATTTTTAGCACTAGTATGGGCTATCACAGAGAAATTCTGGCAATATTTGGCTGTCACCCCTTTCATGGTTTTCATGGATAATAATCCTTTGGCACACTTGAATACTGTGAAGCTAGAAACCCTCGAGCAGAGGTGGGCCTCTCGACTTGCAAATTACCAATTATCCTTAAAATATTGTTCGGGTAAAGCTAATGTGAACGCTGACACCTTGTCCCTGATGCCTGGACAAGAGGAAGCAGAGGAAGATGACACCTTACTGGAAAACATAGAAATGTCACCTTTTCTGCAGATACCAGCTGAGATTGTGCAAGCATGTTGTCAAATTGCTCCCGTGACTGAAGTAGAAATTCAACCAGAAGTGGATGACATGACTGCAAGCCAAAAGAATCTATGGGTGAAATTACAAAGTCAAGACCCTATAGTTCGCCTAGTAAAAGCTCTAGTTGCCGCACAGAAATGGATGACTTAAAAAGAAAGAAAGAAACTGAACGTAGAAGCAGTGAAACTCTGGAGAAACAGAACTCGTCTGGCCATAGAAGATGGACATTTAGTAAAAAAAGTAGAGATCCTACTACACACATGGAATTGACTCAGATCATAGTTCCAAAGACCAGTGATTCTATACTATTAGAAGCATACCATGATAATTCAGGATATTTTGGTCACAAAAGAACTGAGGCTATTATCAGAAGGAGGTTTTACTGGATAGGAATGCAAAATGATATAATAAAGTGGTGTGAGGAATGCCCAGCCTGTAATTTAAAGGGCAGAGAGAAGATGAATCAGAGAGCTCCTCTCCATCCAGTAGTTAGTACTTCACCATTGGAACTAGTTGCTCTTGATCCCTTAAAGTTAGACTCAAGCAAAAGTGGACACATCTATGTCCTCACTATGGTTGATCACTTTTCCAAGTTTGTGGTTGCGCGCGCAGTAAAAGACCTATCTGCTCGGACTACTGCTGAGACCTTCGTGAGATGTTTTGTACGACCTTTCAGATATCCTACAAAAATCCTTACAGATCAAAGAACTTCTTTTGAATTTCAACTATTTCATGAACTTTTCACCCTGTATGGAAGCCATAAGTTGAAAACCACTGCTTACCATCCCCAAGGCAACTGACTCTGTGAGAGAACGAATCAGACTTTGCTGGAGATGCTGCGAGTCCTACCAGAGTATAAATGCCGCTTCTGGCTAGCATTGCTTCCCGAGCTCACATATCTTTATAATAATACCATCCATTGCTCCACGGGTTATACACCTCATTATCTAATGTTTGAACTCCATGGAAGACTTCCGATGGACTTAGTGTTGGAAGTACCATTAGAAGAAACCAAAGTAAAGAAACCAGTTACAGATTGGGTCCAGGAACATGACCAACATTTGCAGGAGGCTGGATAAATTGTTGGCAGACAAATGGAGCAAGTACGGCAAAAGCAAATGGCAAATTATGATATCAAGACCAAGGCTACACCTTTACTTGTTGGAGAAAGAGTAATGTTAAAGAAGACCCAAAAATGCAGCAAATTTTCTTCAAAGTGGGAACCAGAACCATATCATATTATTGAGATACCTTTTTCTGAAATACCTGTATACAAGATTCAACAAGAATTAAGAAATGGTACCAAGATTGTTCATTGGAATCTCCTAAAAGCTTGCACTTTCAGAGATGCTTTTCTCGTTAAGGATCAGGGCAGTCCTATTCCAAAAGAGAGGCAGGAGCCCATGAAAGACAGGATGTTGGAATTAGAATTGCAAACCAGTTGGTGCAAAGAACTATGAATCTGCACTTTGTATGTGAATTCTCATGACCATCCAAATGGTGTACCAGTGATAGATCCGGAAATGCCAGATTTCCTAGAAAGAGAACGTATTGTTCAAGAACCTATAGATTTCCAACCCCGTAGATACCAAAGATTGAACGTAGCTGTCCCCCTAGAAAGTATATCACAGAAGCTTCCCAACTTGTACCATGGTACCATATGTAGATCCATTCAAAGTAATTACCCAGACACAGTCATTTTAGTGTAAAACTTCAAACATTTATAGTAATAGTAGATGTTTTAAGAATATTTTAGATAATGTAAGAGTGCTTTATTAACATAAGATTTCATAAAGTGTTAAGTAAGATATTAGAGTGTTAAGAAAGAGAGTATCTTTTATAAAGTGTTAAGGGAATACATGGGGACATGTATTTTTAGGCAGGCCCAAATATGTAATGCCCCAAAGTTGGGGCATCTCAGAAATATAAACTCAATAAAAAGATTAGGGATTTGCAGGTGCCTAGTGCCTGCCTTAGGTAAAGTCTGTAGTGTATTTAGGTAAAAAGGAGCCCCTCGGTAGTTGTTTCCCCTCCCTGTACAGTATAAAACATTGTAATTAATAAAGAAAGTGCCCTGTGCACTCAAAGCTGGAAAAAAAAGTAGAATTCAGGTACCTTCAGCAACAATGGCCTGGATGGAATGCTGTGCTGAGCTGCTCATGCACAGCATTCCACTCCAGCCACTATAGAACTCTGGTAGGTTCAACTTTAAAAAATATTTGTTCAGTTAGTCAGTTGATCCTAGGCAGTGGTTGAGGAGGCAGGACACAGAAGTCAAGGGACAGTTTGGGGCTTACCTTGCATTGAAGCCATCCGTCTGGGCTTGCTGTGGTCCTGTGCTCCCTCCCCAGCTTGAAGACTCCTCGCTTTGCCTTATTCTGTGGTTGGTGGTGCCATTGGGGCACCACGAAGTAGTAAACGGCCATTTGCCATGAGTTGGGCTTAATAGCCCCATCGTTTTGTTGTTTTAACCCCCCCAGTAGTTTAAAGTTAAATTTTGGTCCCCTGTCGGTGGCAGAGAAGAGCCGCATCACGCCCTAGTTCCTGTCGGCCGTCGGAGGCCCCCCCGGCTGTCTCTCACTTCGCCCACAGCTCTGTCTACTCCCTCCCACTGCCAGCAAGACTGCCCACCTCCCCGGCTGCCTCCCGGTCTTCTTCTTGCTCCAGTCTGGTGTATGGTTAGTCAGCAGCAGCACGCAGATTCATGCTGACTGCCTCTTCCAGCAAAACTGTTGTTTTTTTAGCTCTTCTAGCGCAAAGGCAAGCGGCTAAGTGCCACAGGGGAATCGTGTCATTAGGACCCCATATTAATATTCAGGAGGACAGGCGGGTAGCGACGCCCACAGGGAGGGGCCAGGGCAAGAAGGCCAAGCTTAAGCCTATAAATATTCAATGAGGGGTGGGTTTAGGGGAGGTGACCTCCCGAATGAGTGGCAGCACGCTCAGAGAGTCTTTTATATTTAAAGGAGTCCTGCAACTTTTGGGCCTAATAATTATTTAAAGGGGCGATCCAGGCCCAAAATAAAGTAGGGCTATCAGGCCTATAGTTAAAGATGGCACAAGGCCAGTGATATTTGGAGGGCTATCAGGCACTGTATTTTGAAGGGCATCAGGCCCATTTGTAAAATGGTATTAGGCCCACTAAATTAAAGGCACCAGGCCCATTTCTGTTAGGGCACCAGGCCCACCGTTTTAGGGCATCAGGCCCAGTTTTGAAAGGGCACAAGGCCCGTGGTATTGGGAGGGCTTCCAGGCCCACAGTAAAGAGGGCTCCAGGTCCACTGCATTTAGGGCATCAGGCCCAGTCTTAAAAGGGCTAGGAGCCCAGAGCCAAGTGTAGGGCACTAGGCCCGAGTTCAAGGTAGGGCATCAGGCCCGAGGTAATTGTAGGGCACTAGGGCAGAGGTAATTGTAGGGCACTAGACCCGATGTAATTGTAGGACTCTAGACCCGAGGTAAATGTAGGGCTAGGCCCGAGATAAAGCAGGGTACTAAGGGTGGCCTGGCCTAGGGGATTAGGGCAAAGCCAGCCTAGTGGTACTAAGGGTAGCCCGGGCCTAGTGTAATAAGGCAAGCCAGCCTAGTGGTACTAAGGGCAGCCCTGGCCTAGCAGATTAGGGCAATCCAGCCTAGCGACAGTAAGTGAGGCATATAGACCCCATAGTAAATAAGGTATTTAGGCCTTTGGTGTTCTCAGCACTCAACCTAGGGCAAGTGGTACCCTCTGTATATGGGTTAGGGCATCCTTAGCAAAATGCTCAGGGGTAGCCAGATCCTATTCAGGAAGACCCTACATTTAGGAAAAGGGATCCATCCAAAGGTGCTCAGTTCACAAATACTGTGAAGCTACTGTAACAACTGTACTGTTTATACAACTGTGATTGCTGAAGTATTCGAAAGAAAGTGAACTTGCTAAGAAGCACCAAGACTGTATTGTATATGGATTGTGGTTTTGTGCCCCTGAGTATCTGAACTATTGCCCCTGGTTATCTGATATATTGCCCCTCGTTATCTGAACTATTGTTCTAAGTATCCGAACTATTGTCTTAAGTATCTGAACTATTGCCCCAAGCATCCAAACCATTGCTCTAAGTATCTGAACTATTGTTCAAAGCATTTGAACTATTGCTCCAAGCACCTGAACAATTGCCCCACCTGTAGCAATTACCCAGAAATTTATAATTTGCCTTTCCTCTGCAAAGCATCGGAACATTCCACAGTCCCCTTGGCATTGCAGGAAGGTACATCTTTCAGCTATATTGTTACTAGTGTATGGGGACAGTCTCAATCTTCTACCACACTGCAGTTCCATAGTGTGGTCTGTACTCCTCTGTACTCAGAATCAGCCTCTACCCAGAAGAGGACGTCTTCTCAGCATTCTTCACTCAAGTGGGATTGTACATCAGCTCATCTCCTCTGACTGTGTTGTCCGCCAAAGTCGAGTCCATCACCAGTCATACAAGTTGTACCAGCCGTTTCTTGTTTTCACATCTCGAAGGTACATCCACCAAAGCGCATCGCGGCAGCCATGCCAGTGTCATTTTGTACGATTTCTGTTCCAGATGTCCTGAAGTTGGTCTCCCTTCTCAGAAGAGTGTGCTCATCCTGGAAAAACCTGGTCTGTGCCCCTGGTAGTTCACTGGAAGTCGAGTCCATCGAAGCCCAGTATGGGACGTGTCCACCATTTCTTTGTTTTTGTTCTAGTTTCTGATGATAAGATTGCAGAATCAACCATCATCTCTACAGATTCTTCTGGTTTCTGGTCCTGTCAGAGATCCTTCAGAGTTTAGCTGGCCCTTGGAGTGCTGCAGCATCCTTCAGGTCGTGGTAGTCCTCCATTGGATTCGTTGCCACGCAGGTCCAGATTTCTCTTCATCCTTGGTGACACTGGAAGTGGGTTTTGGCCTAGGAACCCTTTGTTTTCAGTTGGGAATCCGACAGCCCATCAGTGGATTATTTCAGGAACCAGTTGCTCTGGTTCTTTATTCCAGCAGCCTTGGAGAAAGTGGGCTTTGCCTAAGAATCATATGGTCTGTTTAACAAACCTCTCACCACCCAGTGACCTTGACAAGGTCCCTGCTGAGAATTACGTTAGCATCTATTGTTCCATTTGCTTCCCCTTTTTTAGCTACCATTGCAGACTGATGGTGTACATGAAGACGCTAGCCCTCTGGACTCATGTAACATCTAGACTTTGGTAGAAGTGTGTAGTGATAGCTTAATCAAATACTGTTCTGAGTAGTGTATGTCATCTGATCTTCACCTAAGCTTCTTGAATTGTAGAATAATAAAAGAATTAGAGTGGCAGTAGTTCTCAGCATCTAGTCTGTTCTAGTTGTAATAATTTTAGCAGTCATAGATAAAGTATCTGTCTTGTTTACCACCCTATTGTTTTGGTGACTTCTCCTTCCTCTTGTGACTGTCTCCCTACCCTCTGGTACAAAATAAGCACCCTGCAGGCACTGAATCTCTAGGACGACTCCTGCCTCTCCTTGTTTGGGTAACGGTTATCTTATCCACAATAATACAGACTTTGGTGCCTCACTCATCTCTTTTCACCACCTTTAGAGCAGAGTACCACACAGAGCACTGCTTTAGACCATCACTCTATATTGCCTCTTGCCACTGTGCTATACTGCCTCCTCATGCAGCAACTCACTGTACTGATTAGTTACTTTTTAGCATTTCCAGTGTATTTCATATTAGTTGTACAGTATTTTGTGCATTGGTTTATTGTGGCACATATTGATCGACTTGATTTTTAATTCCTCAGAAGGACAGCTACTCAGGCAGCAATTATATAATTAGATTGGCTATACACCAAGATTTCAGTATTCATTTTGGCGAGGGGGATTAAGGAAAAAAAATATGCTAAAACAATTTGAGTCACACAATGCTCTTGTGTAATTTTAATGCATCCTTGTCTGGTTTGTATGTGGTGCTTCTGTAAGTTTTTGTTTGCTTTTAAATTAAATAAATAAAAAAGTAAAAAAAAAAAACTATTAGTGCAAGCCAGAAATCAGCTTCACTAGCCAGAGCAAAAAGGCTACTCCAGGGAATGCAGTGCTCACAGCATACAAAATGACTCAAAACAAGAAAAATCTAGCCACAAATGCTTCACTGTCAGAATGGACAAGCCCACTGCAACTACACAAAATGCTGGGTGACTCATCATGAAAGGAGTTCTGTTTGCTTTAACTTGTATTTAAAATATTACTAAATTATTTTGTTATTCAACTCCAGCGTATAGTATAGAGTATTCTTATGACAGAAATGCTTTTGTGCTCAGCTTTTTCTTGTCCCTTCACTAGCCTATGTCCTATCAATGTAACTAATTTCCCAAAAGCCCATCTAATATTTAAGCAATATATAACAAGAAGGTGTGGGTGATAGCAGGATTTACCCATGCCTGCTGTGGTGGTTTGCTCACAAGGCCACCACCACAGCAGGCTTGGGTAAATCCTGCCATCACCCACACCCTCTCATGGTATATTGTGATTATACAATATTTTAATTTTAGTATTTTTCTTTTGAATTTCCTGCAGTCGGTAAGCCAACGGAGGTAATATGACGGCCAACATGTTTGATCTTTTTTAATCACAGTGTTATGTGTGTGGCTGGGAGGGGGATAGACTGGCTGGCATTTCTTTCCATAGGGTCATTTTATGATTTACATGTTGCAAATTGTGCCCACCAGCCAATCAGAATACAGTATTTTTGGAGCCATTGTATATTACAACACTCTTTACCTTCATTCCAAGTTTTAAACAGGCTGCATTGAGGCTAACAGCAACAAGTGCTTTCTGTCACTGATTTTCCCATGACTAAGAAGAGCTGCTGTTTTAGCTGGATCGGATTTCCTTTACAGATGTCCACATTAATACCGAGTGTGGCAGTTGTATCAGAATCGGGTTTCCCTATCGCAGAGTAGTTTGTCTTTTAAAGGAAGGTGAGTGACTCAGCTGTACTTCACCTGCATGTTAGTCAAAAACACTAGCAATAAGAACCAGCATTTAACACCCCACACCCACCCACTTGCTGGTGTGGTTGTCTGATGGCTGTTTGTATTGGTGATAATATGTTGGCTGTTGGATTGACCGATCCTGCCTCCCACTGCCTGCTCACAGCTCCGATTATATCCAGACAGCAACAGGGGATTATTGTGGTTCTGCTCCTCTCCAGATTTTTTTTTAAACTTAAGTTTATTCAAAAAAGTAAGAAATTACAGAGTGTTTATAGCATGAGTCATGGATTAAACTTCTATACATAAATAAGAATGAAAGAAAAGTCATTTGAATTTTACCCATATACCATAAGCCAATGAACATTAAAACAGATAAATGTTAGGATAACTAATTTCCAGTGCATACCTCTGCCTAGGTGATAATACAAAGACTCAACTTTTTACCTCACCCTGTGTCCCGGTTCGGTTATAGAGCCATCTATTACATACAACCTAAAAAAGAATGCATTTAAAATACATCAAAATTAATATAATAATTTAGTAACAAACTACTTGCACTGCTCAAACTTGTGGCACTGAATTAAGTGTGGGAAACATCAAACTCAGTGGGAGGGAGGGCTGTCAGGAGTCCTAATAAACAAAGAGAGCTAGAGAGAGGAGACAGAAAAAAAAAGAAGGAAAAAAGGGAAGCCTGCACTGAATGGACCCGTTTGATGGTGGTCCGCTGCTTCTCCAGCCTCATGACTTCTCACCCTATCTAAAGTCACCTCCCATGTTGCTCAAGGACTCCAAACCTCCCTATGTCTCTCCTACCTCAGGTGCAGGCTGGCCCTCAACGTCTCCATCTCAAAGATGTTGTTCACTTGGTTCCACCATTCCCCAAGCATTAGAAGGTCTTCTTTTAGCCAGTGGGAAGTTATACATTTTAATACTTCTGCTGAGAGCACCAAAGCCAGCTTCCTATGAAAAGGTTGCAATCTTATCATGGTAGGAAAGCCCAACACCCAATCTGTGAACCCATCCGGTATGCCCATGTGTAGTATTTGTTGAACTTCCCCCTTTACTTCATTCTAGAAATGAATGAGCTTAGGGCACTCCCAAAAAGCATGACAATGAGAGCTCACCCTTCCCCCCCCCCACATTATGCCAGCAATCCACCATATTGGTTGTGCAGAAATGTTTTGTAACCATGGGGGTCTGGAAGAAACTTACTAAAATTTTCCAATAAAATTCCCTCCACATAGGGGAGGAGGCCACCCACCAACCCAGATTCAGTCTTATGAGCCAATCTCCCAAGGAAATCTAACACGGGACCTCCCCCTTCCATGTAGACTTAACCCCTTCTAATGGTATGGGATAAACCAGGGTGAGCAACCTGTATAACTCAGAAATATATCTCATTTTCACATTTAAAGTGATCCCTTCATAAAGAAAGTCCTCCCAGGGAGTTGTTGGTCTGCTTAAAAGGGCCTTATGATTGGAACTCTTAATAAAATGCCGAACCTGCAAATATCTTTGAAAATCCTAGTTTTCCAAATTAAATCTGGTTTGTAGCTGCTGGAATGACACAAAAGATCCCTGCTCCAGAAGCTGAGTAAATCTGGTAAGGCCCTTAAGCTCCCAACTGGTGTAACCTTGATCAAGGCATGGGGAAATGAAGTCTGGATGATAATGAATAAGGGACAAGGGGCCCACTGATGATGTTGAGGCTAGGAGGCATCTAACCCAGGCCAGTATTTTGAGCATATATTTTATCCAGGGGTTAGTGATCATGCCACCATGATAACTCAGCATATCTGACAAAGCCAGTATAAACAGGGACTGACCTGGACAGTCTCCATTCTCTATCCAGTACCATCCATAGGACTGGTGCTGCCTAGCCCAGGTACACACTACTATCATCTGGCCTGCCAGATAGTATCTTTGCAAATTGGGCATCACCAGGCCCAGCTATCCCTGGGGAGCTGTAATATTTTCCAGGAGATACAGGGTCTTCTTCCCCCCAGACAAATCTGCTTAGCTCAGCATTGACCTTCTGACAAAAAGATAAGGGGCTGGGTAGCGGCAAGGTAGAAAACAAGAAAAGAAATCTTGGTAATAAATTCATGTTGATAGAATCAATTCTGCCCACTACTATCAGCAGGAGTAAAGACTATCCAGCTAAGTCCCCCTGGATTCCACCCCAAAGTTTCTTGTAATTAGCGTCAAATAGTTTAGATTGGTCACTGGTGACCTGCACCCCCAAATTCCTTAACTGATTATTCTTTGCCCAAGTAAAGGGAAGGTCAGATTTAAATCCCAGGGGGCAAGTCTTGCTTAGCTTGAGAGTCTCAGATTTGCCATAGTTAATCCGGTACCTCAAAATAGTTCCAAAGTTTTCTAGATGGGTGAGTTACCTAGGGACTGACCACTCAGGGTGACCCACAAAGAAAATTGAGTAATTGGCATATAATGCCACTTTCTGCTCCCAGCCACCTGCCATAACCCCCACTATTCGGACATCCTGGTGGACTGCTGCAACCAGGGGCTCCAGACAAATTGCAAAAAGTAACAGGGACAGGGGGCATCCCTGACAGTTTCCCCTGAATAATAGGAATCTCTGAGAATTAACTCCATTCACCCAAACCTGTGCTTGTGGAAAAGAGTATAAATTTGAAAATACCTGCAAAAAATGTATCCAAATCCCATTTTCTCCATGTTTTTTTGTAAGAAAAGCCAATTAACCCTATCAAATGCTTTTTCACCATCCATGGAGATTGCTAGTTGAAAGGCCCCCTGTCCCTGCTGCGAAGAGATTATATTCAGTAATCTTCTGATGTTATCAGACAAGTACAGCCCTGCAATAAAGCCTATTTAATTTGGGTGGATGACTTTCTGGATTACCTGTTGAAGGCTGACCGCTAGAATCCCTGTGGATATCTTTAGGTCCATACCCAAAAGGGATATTGGCCTATATTTATTTATTTAGCTTTTGTTGACCAGGTAGGTACACTAGGCAAGTTATGTGCCTATTTTCAGGTACGACCCGGGAGAGTACAATGAAGGTACAGGTTCAAACAGAGTTCATAACAATGAGCAGAGCTATGTACAGAGGCACAAAAGAACAGGCTAACACAGATAGTCTACAGTACGCAGTAATAGGTAATATATACATATATATATATATTTACATATATGCAAAATAAATAGTCTAGGTCATACAATGGCAAGGGCAGTAATCACAGTGTAAGACAGACCTTTTAACATAGCCACAGAAACAGTTAGTTCCTGAGTATATAAAACAAGCAAATCGCATGCATCTCAGTGTGAGTCCAATTCAAACCACACTGTTCCGAGTCTTTGCCATCTTTAGGCAAAACAGAAATTAAAGCATAATACCAGAAGGTGGGAACCTCCCCCTCACTGAAGATGATGATGAAAACAGTCCAACAGAGGTGGGACCTCCTCCTGGAAGACATTGTAAAATTCCGAGGGCAAGCCATCAAGCCCAGGGGACTTACCAACTTTTAACTGTTTTATTTTGTCTAGCACTTCTTGAAATGTAATCCTTTTTTCTACAATACATCTGTCTGCCTCCTGAAGCACAGTTAACTCCACCTGATCTAGGAATTCCTCTATCAGGGCACCATGGGAAACCAGGACATCTTGAGAACATAACTTTCTATAATAATTAGCAAAAATGGAAGTGATCTCCAGTGGGTCCGAAATCAAGGCCCCCCCCCATCTGAATCCCATATCCCAGGCACCATCTTGGAACATACTTGACTCCTGAGGGCTAACGCAAGTAATTTCCCAGTCCTGTTGCTCCCCTCAAAATATCTTTGCTCTGTTCTTCTTAAAGATCCCTCTACCTGTAGAGCTAGCAAATTCTCAATGGCCCTCTTTCTCTCCTGCCAGACTGCCTTGTCTTCAGGATGCAGGGTCAATTTATGTTTGAAATCAGCCTCTCTGAGATCTGCCTCAAACTGTTTCTGTTCCAATTGTTTATGATATTTCTGAGTGGCACTATAACTGATTATAACCTCCCTAAGGGAGGCCTTAAGGGTGTCCCACCTCACAGAGGGGGAGACCCCCTATTGCTGATTGTCCTGAAAAAAAGTTTGTATGGCGTTCCTGTTTGAACTCAGCTGAGTTCAAAAGCCCTATGTTAAGGCACCAGTTAGAATTACGAACTGTAGGGGTCAAAAGCAATTGCATTAGCACTGGAGAATGATCTGATCAGGTCATAGGCAGGATCATGCAGTCCAGAAACAAGACAATCCTTTCAGAGGGAAGGAAAAACATATCTATCTGTGAAAAACTGTTATGCCTATGAGAGAAGAAAGTGAAGTTAGTCTTGGTCAAGTGTTTGGCCCGCCAAGCATCTGACCAGCCCACCTCCTCCTCCATGAGTTTCCTTAAAAAGCCGCCATTGGTGGTCCCGTGATCCAAGGAGTGAGTGCCCAGCCTTTCCATATGAAGCGACATCACTGTGTTGAAATCTCTGCCAATGATATAGAGGACAGGAGGCTCAGTGAGAGATTCCAAGACAGTTTTGTTAAGAAAGAGCTGGTTCTCTTTGTCATCACTGGGAGCATAGACATTTAAAAATACACAGTCTGTATCATACTAGGAGGCCCGCAATCAGATAAACCTCTCCCCTGGGTCCATTTTTGCCTCCCTAACCCTTATGAGGAAGTCACTCTTTATAAGCATCGCCACCCCCCTCCTTTGAGGGTGGGCAGCCCAAGAGGCAGCATAGACATCCCCCACCCAAGAACTCCTCAGCTTAGTATGTTCCTGCTCTGAATGGTGGGTCTCTTGTAGAAAAGCCACAAAGACCTTATGTCTCCCCAATTTCTGTAAAATGCGGGCCCATTTAGGCCATTGACATTTTAGGATATCATGGACAATTCAGCCATCCCTGCTTGCTATCCAAATGTGGCCAATACTTGTTCCGAGTCAGCCCAAATGTCCCCACATACCCCCACTGGATGCTCACCCCCACCGTACCAAGAGCAGTACATTGAAGAAAACTACTAAATCAGGATAATAAACCAATGAACCATAACCTTTGAGAACTTTAACCATGTAACAAAATAACGGTTTCCCCTGACTGCAACCAAGGACCTCAAATTATGCCATCTTTCCCCATCCACTAAGAATCTGATGAATGGACAGATGACGCAGCCTTAAAATGCCACACCTAGCCTGAGTCATCCTTCTGGAATATCTCATGCAAAAGATGGGGTGTCCAACCCCAACTATGGCAGTCCAACACTCAGGAAAGAAAAATCCCCAGAACTCCCACCATGGCACCACCACTGAAAATCCCAGTAAATCTGGTGGGGTACCCCCCCCCTTTCCGCCCTCCCACAGGATCAAGCAGCCCCCAGAAAGTAGAAAGCAAGTCCAAATACATGGTCACCAATGCTAGAAACAGGCGGGAGGGGCAGAAGATCCCCCCCTTCCTACTTCATAGTACCAAGCAAAAAAAAAACAAACTTCCAAAACCAGCAGCAGCATCCCTTGTCCTGCACCCACCCATCCCCAGAAACCCCAGCAAGACATTACCTGACAAGTACTTAGTTAAATCAAAAACACATATAGACTATGGGCTAAAAGGACTATAGTAATCAAAATCAGAGTCTCAAATCCAGCCTGCTCATAAGATCATGAGAAGTGGTGAAAAAATAAATTAGTCCAGCCAGCCAGTGAGAGTCTTACAGTCTTTCGTTGCCATGATCCCCATGCAGAAACCCCCAGGGCTAGCTGCGGCAGATGAAAGACTTCAAACCTCTAGTCCCTATGAGACAGGTGAGGGCATCAAAGCTGATTTCACTTCCAAAACAGTAAGGGATCATTCAGTAGCTCACAGGACCAGTGGCTGTCAGTGACAGGTCACTCATATGGGAACAAACCCCATGGCTAGAAGGCTACATAGTAGTTCACTCTCACTGCCCCCAGAAAATTGAACCCTGTAGCTCCCACTGTACCTCAATGTCTGATGACTCGGCACTGCTAGTCAATGATATGTTAAGGGGATCCTACTTCTATGAGTATCCCAAAGATACACAGTTCAGGTGCAGGGGTGGATGCACAGGTGCCCATGAAAAGAAAATAAGAGTTCTTACTGTAGTTTAAGGGCCATCCAAAGCAACAATCGACCACATATCTCTAGTCAGGAATCTCAGTGACCCCCATCCTGGTTAGGAGACAAACCCAAAAAGGAGAGAAGAGATCTGCCTTTCAAGGGTCCGAGACCAGAGTTATAGCTGCTGCTTGCTCTGATTTCTGCACTTACTGCTCACCTTTCTTGGGGGTAGGGGGCTCCATGAGTGGGAGCTGACCCCCTGGCAACATCCAGTTGATCCAAAGGTTGCGAGGACACAGATCCACCCTTATCCTGCTGTTTCCATTGCCAGTCACCTCCGACTGTGTACCAGCATCTGTTGTCTAATTTCTTAACCATGTCAGAGTCCAGGAACTCCTCAATCAAAATATTCCACTGTCCAAGGAACTTTTTTGCTTCAGGTATAGTGGAAAAAACCTGTGTCCCAGAGTCTGTGGTGATTCAGAGAGCTGCTGGGTAATCTAGGCGGGCCTTGATTCCCTTAGATCTCAGTTGTTTGAGAATAGGGAGAAGCTGTCAGTGGTGAACCATGGTGATCGGTGAGTAATCATGATCAAAAAAAAGTCGGGTATCCCCGAACAGAAACTCTTTCTTTTGCCAAGCTCACTGTAAAATGTCTGATTTTGTTCTATAGTCCAAGAAGGCGATGATGACTGACCGGGGTCTGGCTTTTGGGACAGAAGGGCGGACACTCAGGGATCAGTAAGCTCAAATAATATTTAAAGCATAGTCGGGTTCCAGACCTAGGATCTCACGCAAGAAGCTACATAAATTTGACCATGTCTCCAGGCTTTGTCCCTTCAGGGATTCTATGCACCAGAATATTAATATGTCAGGACCGATTCTCAAGTTCCTCCAACTTCTGCTGCAGACAGATTTCCTAGTCTTACAATTGCAAGATTGTGCCATTATGCAGGTCCGCTATTTTAGACATCTAGGTCATATGCTCCTGCAGGTCTGCAGTCTTTCTGTATTGTGCCTGTTGGTCTTTACAGAGGTCTGACAGGTCATGCTGGATCTGGAAAAGTATATTTCCCAACCACCAGAGCTCTTTATATAGCTTCTTTGAGGTTATTGTGAAGGCTCCCTCATCCTCTTCCAATGGTGGGTCCAGGAATTCTGGGCGAGGCAAGGTAGAGGTTGTGTGGCCTGTACCACCCATTGTCATAGTCTGGTCTGCAATGTCTTTTACAGTGGATCCCGCTGACAATTCCTTAAGGCGTTGGTGAGTAGTGGCCATAAGCTCTTCTAGTTTACATTTTTATGTTGCTTGCATGCATGTGCAAAAAACATAGTGCCATCATCCTAGTTTTCGGAGGTGTGGCACTCGTCTTCCAATGCAGTCAGTGTGTTTGCAGGCATGGACCCAGTTCCCCAATCACTGCTGCAGCTGTCTATGACAGCAGTTGAAAATGCAGTGGTCGTACAGTTGAAAGGGAGAGCTCCGCTTCAGTGAGCAGAGCTCCCCCCCTCCACACACACACATGCGCACGCACGCACACTGCGTGCTCACGTGCCTTCCCCCCCCACACTGTACGGCAGAGGGGATGCCCAATCCCGGCACTGTGCACCCTGCCTCCACACACCCTCCCTCACTCCATACTTACCTCTGGACCTCGGTGCGACGATCTTCGGTGGACTGGGAACACGTCTGCACTCTTCAAAGCTGACTGCGAACTGAGGAAATGCCAGTAAGCTGTATAATGGGATAGATAGGGTTTTTTCAACTTTGCTGCATATCTCAGGCATTTTTTGAAATTTTGATACCAAATATTCAACATGGGGTTTTTGGGACCCCTCCTCATGAATTCTGTCACTGTCATGGCGTTAATCCGGCCAGAAGGGTGATTTCACTGTCACTGCACAAAATCACCTTTCAGAACTGATTAACAAAATGACAGTGCCAGTGTTCATAAGGTGGTCTCTCAAAAAGCCTATGTTGCAAATTTGGTGAAAAAATTCCTAAAAATGACTGTTTTATGAGCGTGCGTTGCACAGTTCCTATGCACTCTCGTAAGTTCTCAAATTTTTAATATTTGCACTCTGGATTTTCAACATTTCCATTTTACCACACCTCCTTATGAGCAGTACAGCTGTCATTTTTCACATCTTGCCCAAAGTGTGTTTCCGTGCATGTTGCGCACAATGGCACAGTCGGTGTGCGAAATCAATGTATGGGACACATTAAGAAAATCACAGTGAAACTCTTCATGAGCAGAGGTCTTAAAATGGCTAAGTTGAAAATTTGGTGAAAAAATTCCTAAAAATGACTGTTTTATGAGCGTGCATTACGCAGTTCCTATGGACGCTCATAAGTTCGTGAATTTTTAATATTATCACCCCAGATTTTCAACATTGCCATTTTACCACACCTCCTTATGAGCAGTACAGCTGACATTTTTCATATGTCACCCAAAATGTGTTTCCATGCATGTAGCGCACATTGGCGCAGTTGGTGTGCGCAATCAATGTTTGGGACAGATTAAGAAAATCACAGTGACACTGTTCATGAGTAGAGGTCTTAAAATGGCTATGTTGAAAATTTGGTGAAAAAATTCCCCAAAATGACTGTTTTAGGAGCATTTGTTACACTGATCCTATGCACGCTTGTAAGTTTGTGAATTTTCAATATTTTCACTCCAGATTTTCAACATTGCCATTTTACCACACCTCCTTATGAGAAATACAGCTTTCATTTTTTACATCTTGCCCAAAACATGTTTCCGCCCATGTAGCGCACAATGGCACAGTCGGTGTGCGAAATGAATATATGGGACATATTAAGAAAATCCCAGTGACACTGTTCATGAGCAGAGGTCTTAAAATGGCTATTTTTTTAAATTTGGTGAAATAATTCCTAAAAATGACTGTTTTACGAGCATGCATTGCGCAGTTCCTACGCATGCTTGTAAGTTCGCAAATTTTTAATATTTGCACTCCAGATTTTCAACATTGCTATTTTACCACACCTCCTTATGAGCAGTACAGCTGTCATTTTTCACATGTTGCCCAAAATGTGTTTCCATGCATGTAGCGCACAATGGCGCATTCGGTGTGTGCAATCAATGTTTGGGACAGATTAAGAAAATCACAGTGACACTGTTCATGAGCAGAGGTCTTAAAATGGCTATGTTGAAAATTTGGTGAAAAAATTCCCTTCAGACATTCTGCAATGTTACTAATGAAGACATTGAACAGGACTGGCCCCAGAACCGATCCCTGCAGCACCCCACTGGTCACCCCTCTCCCTAGACTGCACCACATTTACCACTACTCTCTGCCTCATGTCTGTTAGCCAGTTTCTAACCCAGTTTATCACCCTTTACCCCATGCCCAGCCTACCCAGTTAGTTTATCAGCCTCCTATGTGGGATGGTGTCAAAGGCTTTGCTGAAATCAAGGTAAGTGTTGTCCACTGCCCACCCTGATTCACTTCCTTTGTCACCCAGTCAAACAAATCAACCAGATTTGTCTGACATGATGTCCCCACTGTGAATCCATGTTGTCTATGGTCCTGGGCTCCGATGGCTTCTAGATGCCCCACTATCCTTTCTTTAAGCAATGTCTCCATGATCTTCCCCACTACTGAGGTGAGGCTGAATGGCCTATTGTTCCCCGCCTTCTCCCTGCTGCTGGACTTCTGTAGAGGGACCACATGTGCCATCCTCCAATTCACTCATGTTGAATGACTCAGTGAACATGGCTGCCAGAGGTACTGCTATCTCCCTTCGCAGTTCTCTTAATATCCTTGGGTGTATGCCATCTGGTTCCATCGCTTTGTCCACTTTCAATTTAGTGAGCTCCTGCAGGACTCTTTTGCCTTTGAATGGACTATTGTCCACCTCTTCACCCCCTTGGCAACTGCTGTACTGTTGTGGCCCTTGCCCCTCCCACTCTTCTGTGAATACTGAACGGAACGACACAGTGGATGTCTTGGGAGGAAAGCATGGAACTATCACTTCCAAATACCTAAACAGCACATGCAAGCAAGCAACATTCGGCATTGACAAATGCTTGTTTATTTAGGTCTGACAGCTTTTTAAAAAGACTTGTGCTGGATTAGGGTATGTCCCAGGAGAACTCCAGGGAAACTAGTACACCACACAGGCGATGTCACCAGAGGTCCCCTCCTCTCCCCATTTTCTTCCCCTAAGGTGAGCTGAGGACTGTACAGTAATTTGTCCAACCATGAAGAAAAGAGATAGAGACAGCCCAGAGGTACAGTGTGAGAGGTAGAGAGAGATTACTGAGAGGTGCTGTGCAAGGTGAGAGGTAGAGATTTCCTGGAGGTACAGAGTAAGAGGTAGAGAGAGAGATTGCTGGATTTTCAATGAGAAATAGTATGATATAAAAAGTATTGACAGAGTCCCTTTAACAATGCACAACACTGGTTCCATTCACACCAGCTAACAGTTAAGGAGCAGCTGATTCCATTAGGGCAGCTTTAACAAAACATAATATTTAGACACAGTTCAGCTTGTAATTCACATTAGTTCTGTAGTTCTCCACCCCATTATTTATTACTCAGGACATTTGCATGAAAACGGGATCTTTGCTTTTGAAGAGTTAATCCATTCCTGTTGCTTTCTGCCTATCTGAGGTGCTAATGATCTGTTTGTGACATCACAATTACTCCCATGGCAGCAGATTATGATGTCATAACAGAGGACTATGACATAAAGTACGGAGTAAGCTAAAGAGGCAGATGAACTCCTAGGGATACAGAGCATGTTTCCATGCAAATTTCTCAATAATAAGTAATGGGGACGAGACATTTATCAAATACATATAGAAAGCAAGCTAAAATGTACCTAAAAATTATGTTTGTCAAAGTTTTCTTTGAGGTGTCAGCAGCTCTTCAAGGCCCAAATGACAGTTTCCATGTCCTTTGTGACATGTAAAAAACTTGTTAGATTCAGCTCCCTCTGATTTTGAAAACTCTTGATGGTACCCCAATTGATGAGTGTTCTCATTTTCAGTACCACGTGTGGCTTGATCAACACTTGAGCCTTCTCTGTCCCAATCAATGACATTAGTTAAAGGTTCTACCCCAAACAAACCTGCTCTTTGTTGTAACATAGTTTGCCTACCCCTTCCATTCCAATTTTTTTTTATTTCTTATGTCCTCGGCTGGGGGGTTGTACCTTTGGTTCCCCCTTCTACACTGCCACTGCCCCAGTCATGGCCAGAGATCACCCTCCCCTGCCGCAGCCCTTTCTGGGCCACATCGCGTGGTACTTACCCCACCACTGCGGAGACCTGGAGGGCAGGCACAGGAGAGAGCTGACTTGGGTGCGTTTGTGGTGGTGCCATTGGGGCAGCTATCATGCTGCTGAGGTTTTTTTTGTTTCTTATGTATTCCCCTCCCTCCCTCAGCATGGGCATGCAATGGCGTCAATGACACTGCAACATATGCTTCCATACATTGCACGTCTGACGTCACCCATTCTGCCCATTTCAATCAGCCCCAAGGATGCACCAACCCCCACCAGGAGTCGGCATCTCAGAGGACCTTCCTACTCACCCTCCCTGTAGGAGGACAGAAGTCTATGGGATGCTCAATCCTCCTCCTCCTCCTCCCTGCCGACCCCTGACAATCCATGCTCATTCCCAAACATGGGTCACCTGTGTGGCATTCAGCGCCTCAACCCTCAGTGCCACTGGGCCAACAAAATTAGATCTTCCTTAAAATAATTATTCCGGTGTCTGACTGTACATACAGTAAGTAGTGTATGCTGATGCCCTGAATTTCCCCCTTGCTAGGCTCTGCCCTCTTTTCCATACTTGCTGCCACCTTGCTGCAAACTCTTCTCCCTAAGCATGACTGCTCACTCTATGCTAACCATCTCTCTCTCCTCCAAATTAATGTGCATCCTGACACCCTCCTAGTTGCTCTTTTTTTCTATCCATATTCTGGTTCTCCACCCCCTCCCTCTGCATCTATCTTCCCTTCTCTCCCCATGCACATTTACCTACCTGTTCAAATTTGTTGACTCACAGTCATTCACTGTCCCTCGCTGCAAAATGACTGTGGACAAACTGCCTTCTTTTTCTACTTCCCTCCCTCTGGAATAATCTAGCCCCTCAGCTCCACATCTACTCCTCTTACCACTCACTCAAACAGCTTCTAACAGCTCCCTGTATGCCCACCTCTTCCTGATTCTAGTTTCTCTCTGGTCATCCAAGACTAATGTCAGGTGCTTCTGGGTTCCATACAACTCTACTGCCATCTAGCACTCTTCTCTTCCAAGACTGCTGATATTTGCCTACTCTATTTATTTTGTGCCATGTTTATCATGTAAGTTACCATCACATACCATGGTACCATTGTTGTTCATCTTTTAAATCTATACTGGTTTCCACTTCCACTAACTTGTATTCATTTTTACTGTATCTATGTGGTTATTTTGTTTTTGTATATAATATATTCTCCCGTGTACCCTTCCCCTGAGTAACACCTGTAAATTGCTATTGGCTCAGTGTGTCTCTCTTAGTCAACAATTTCTAGATAAATGAGAAGTGTTAACTTCTGCACAGAGGCAGGGGTAACCAGAGTAAAGGTTATCTGATGGGGTGAAAAATCAGTGTGACCACAAAGGAAAGGGACTTGGGGGTCATCATTCATGATAGTCTGACGTCCTCACCAGTGCAATGCATCATGGCACTTGTGAAGGCAAACAGAATGCTGGGCTGTATAATGAGGAGGTTCTCCAGTAGGATCAATGAGGTATTATTGCCCCTCTATAGGTCATTTGTGTGGCTGCAGTTGGAGTACTGTACTTTGTGAAGTTCTGAAACTCACACCTGAAAAAGAATAAGGGCCATACAGACTCTGTCTAAAGACAAACTACGAAAAAGATACAAGATCAGTTGGGAAAATATATAGGAAGTACTTGGTCAATCTGAACATATATGTTCTAGAGGTCAGAAGGGAGACAGAGGACAGGACTGAAACATTTAAATACCTGAGGTGAATAAATAGGGCAGAGTGTCCTGACTTATCGCAACTTAGCGAAAGTTTAACAACAAGGGCGCACAATCACAACCTGGTATGGAGTGGTTAGATTAATGAACAGCATCAGGAATTACTTTTTTACAGTAATAGTGGTGGATAGATGGAACACCTTGTTCAAAGAGGTGCAAACACTGATATGGTAGTAGTATTAGTGGTAGGTTTTATTTATTAAGCGCCCTTCCACTGAGGCTCTGGGCACTGTAGAAATCAGGCAGGCAAGATAATTACAGTAAACTCTTAGTATAAAAATAGTAGCAAAATCAGAAGAGGGTAGAACAATATTTAAGATTCAAATGCCTTTCTAAAAAGGGTGCATGGTGACAGGCTTCAAGACAGTATGAGACATCTATAATGGTTTGGTGAAATTAAAGGCAGGAATAGAGATAAGAGTAGGGGAAGGAGCTTAACTGCCAGCATTGGCCAAAGCATTTTCAGCAGTAGGTTGGAAAGGTTCAGGTAGGAAAATGGGAAGAAATACTGCCTGGTTTGCAAATCTTTTTCTGCTGACACCTTTCCATGTTTCTGTGTTTCATTAGGAAAGATAATCTGTAAATAGCCATGAAACAGAAGCACCATGACATCCTGTAATTTCACCTTGTACTTTCTCATGACCTGCAGCATCCAATCAATGTACTACACAAGTTAACACATACCCCCTTTACTCATCAGTCCTGGACCACTATTTCAAAGTTTCAAACACTCAATACATGAAAAGTCAGATCTGCCGTAAGTTTTAAACCTTTAAACCACTAAATTAATCAGTTTAGCTCTGAATGGTTTACTATCACTGTGATGATTAGAAAGTTACTAGAACACTGTCAGCAGTGTACTAAGCAGGTAAAGGAAGATGATTTTGATAAAAAAAAGCATGACTCATCTGCCTAGAGCATTAGTGTTTTAATTTTTGTCATCAGAAACATAAACTTAGTTCTCCTGGATAGCTACCAGTTTTTCTTAAGCCACTCATACAGGTTTGCACAGTGACATCCCATGGCATAGCATAACAAGGGTTTTGCCCTCCAGTTTCAATGGTTATTAACATATTTGTCTGTTTAATTTAATCCCTTAACACAGACTTTTTTTTTGTTTTGTTTTTACTTTCCAAGACATGTTTTGTTATTTTCAGAGCTTGTGGAATGTAACAGACTGACAACACAGAAAACTACAATAACTCAGTCCCCCTGGCCAGTACACAGGCATCAGATAATAACAGCTGTTATATGTGGTTCAGAGCTCAGTGCTTGTGTTACATACTGCATCTTATAATATAGATTTCAGTTTGGATAAAGAGGCCAGACCAGTAGGTAGAATGATGCTTCCAAGGTATAGTTATATGAAAGGATAGTGCTTAAGTACCTGGACATAGATATGAATAAGTCAGTGATTATAGTTCATGATGAACTTGACAGTATGACGGTGCTGATACTGGAACAACTGAGTTGATCAGTATAAGCTGATGGTGTGGCTTTTACTCTGTATCCCACCATAGGAAGGAAGGTTAGTTGTTTAGGATGTGACACCCCCCAGTAGGATAAGAGTGCTGGAGAAGGGGGAGGTGTAAGGGGAGGATGGAGGGCAAGTGTGTCTCACTCTAAGCAGAGCAGAAGATTTTTGATACTTAAGTAGGATATGAGGGAGGAGCTCTTCCCCCATATAACTACAGGCAGAGCCTTTCAATTATATGTGGTTCAGAGCTAAGTGCTTGTTTTACATACTGCATCTTATAATGTAGGTTTAAGTTTGGATACAGAGGCCAAACCAGTAGGTAGAGTGATGCTTCCAAGGTATAGTTATATGAATGGATAGTGCTTAAGTACTGAGACATAGACATGAATAAGTTAGTGATTATAGTTCATGATGAACTCAACAGTATGATAGTGCTGATACTGAAACAATTGAGTTGATCGGTATAAGTTGATGGTGTGGCTTTTACTCTATATCCCACCGTAGGAAGGTAGGTAGGAAATAAGGAAGGAAGGAAGGAAGGAAGGAAGGTAGGTAGGTAGGTAGGTTAGTTGTTTAGGATGTGACACTCCCAAAGAAATATGATATCCAGGATTATCTCCTCCAGCTCCAGAGAATATGACCAGCAGCACACAGGAGAGGAAACCCCCCCTTGGGGGAAACCTCTGAGGACCCATGGCTACCAACTCACCTGCCCTTCTGGGCATACTAAAGGAGCATAATCCTACATTAATTAATTATTGGCTAGTCCAAGTTGCAGATTACATATCCAGTGGAGTAGTTTGTAGCCGGATGAAAGGTCAAGAATGGGCTTCTAAGTCTAGTGTGAGTGAAGCAGGTAGTATAATGAAGCATGCAGCATCTAGGTAGAGAGCGCTGAGGTGAGTATTGTAGAATATGTCCAATAAGTTCAGGATAGGACTGAAGTGAGGAGCTCCTGAGGCAAGCAAGTGATAGGTGGGTGGATGGAGTAATAATATCCAGGCTTTGAACTGGCGAGGCAGGATGAAATTAGAAATAGTTTGACTTCCAGGCTTCTACTAACAGAGGGCTTATGTAATACTTGGAATAGTAGAAGGCTTGCAATGAGACTACTGATTGATGAACCCAGATTGGTTAAAAGAATGATAGTAGAATATGCTTAGGTCATGATATAGAAGACATACGGCTGTAGCTGGGCTGGAATCTTGGCAGGCTTTAAGGGTAGTAAATCTGAAGCACTGGTGCAAGGTTAGAAAGCATTCAAGAAGTATAAGAGGGCAAGTTCAATAGGTAAGCATATGTGGGTGGACCGTATAAATTTAGAAAATGAGGTAGTAAGTAGCAAGTAAATGGACCAAGTTGGTCAGCTGATAAGTAATAGAATGTGGCAGCTAGTCCCTCAGTGAGATGTGCAGCTTAACCGTCAGCTGGTGAGGTAAGTAACAGTGGCCGCTTAGGCTCCCAGAAAATGTTAGCATTTTTATTGCATTGTGGTGCATTTTGGGGGCAGCTGTGGGAGCTTTACAGTATTCTACAACCACAGCCTGACATACCACTACAGTTCCACTTTGCTTGCCCCTGGTATGCAACATACACAGGATTTAGGTCAGGATAATTAAAATGCATTAATAAAATAGAAGGAAGTTGCAGTCTCCCTCCAGAACATTTTCATTAATCAGAATAAGATAAAACATGTGATTTTTTTTCTCATATAACAATATACAGTTACACACAGACACACACACACAAAAGTACATATGAGCTTGTTCTGCAGCGATGTTCCTGTTCTGGGTCCACTGCCACACCTCGCTGGGTTACAAATGGGTGGACGGGTGAGAGGTACATGCACTGAAGTACTCTTAATGCAACCCAGCCAGTTCAGCCATAAACTCTGAACTCAGCAAAAACAGGGACACCAGCACTAGAAACAGTCAAACTCAAACTGGGAAAAAAAAGCCAGGCAGAGAGAAAGCAAAAATAATTACTCTGAAAAGCACAACTATGGGGGAGGGTCATGCCCCACCCACACACTTCATTAACCCCCCACTTATGGAAACACTGGGGTTATACTGTCTTCCAACACCTTAAGAGACCACAAAGACCCCAACCTGCAGCATTCTAAAGGACACCCAAGTCCCCCCCCCACAACAGTCAAGCTTACATTCCCAGTGCCTGAGACACACAGTTAACCAGCCAAACAAAAAGCCTTGAGGATGTCTCATTTCCCATTCCTCTGACAAGCACTTACCTAGAAAACAATGTTGAATTGCAGCCTGTGGTTTACTTACTGAACTGACTGGTGGCATGAGGTGACACTTATATGCACGAGAGGCCCTCTATCCAGACCCATAAATGTATATTGCAAAATCCACACAACCCATCAAGGTAAAAGTACCAATGTATATAACTGAAAACATTTTAAGACCAGGGTCAGCATTTAGTGGAATTCAGGGTTGTATTAGAATATTTTCCAATAAGAATTCAGTACCACATCTCTTCTACAGTCACAAGCTTGTTGGAGCACAGCATAAGGAAAGTGATTTATCAGTAAACCAATACTACTATCACCATCACCAAAGCAAGAGAGAAAACTGAGAAAGAGCATTGCATTTCAACAAAGTAAAAGGGCAGTGTGTGGCATTCACCAACCAATACAAGTGCAAGTAGAAGGCACTGTAGCAACTGACTCGAAAACACCCACAGTAGTGTCAAATTGTCTAACAGTCTGAGCCACGCTATGCATGTACTGCTTAAAATGCATTAACACAGCAGGCTAGATTCTGCTGCTCATTGCACCACCTGAGGCCCCACTAGTTACATTCAAATCTGTGGAAATTTTAATACCAACATTAACAATACCCTCCAGGACCAGAACATGCACTTTATAGAGGAGGCAGTATAGCATAGTGGTTTAAGGCTCTGAGCTACGAATCTGGTGACATCCAGCAGACCAGACCTGGATTTGAATCCCACAACTTCCACTTGCATACTGTGTGACCCTGAGCAAGTCACTTAACTTCCCTGTGCTCCCAGGCTGCTCCTCTAAAAAAAAACTTTCAGCTTAGTGCGCTACTCCTGGTAAAACAACTAAAAAAAAGAAATAGTGACAGAGCTACGGTCATATACTGTATGGATATATTCATTTACTATAAGTAACATCAAATTCAATCATCAGCTATTGCGTGTCCTGCCCTCTCTCTTCACAAGGCAGCCTGGATTGCTGAGGGAGACTAAGATGAATCCTAGTCTGGTCTAGCTAGCACATATCAGAGTCCAGGAACTTTTCTTGCCATTGTATAATTAACATTAATGCAAGTGCAACTGTTAACCATTCCATGGACATCTCAGAGTACTTTACTGCTGAAATAACACAGCATAAACTTTTCAACCCCAAATAATGAGGTTTAAAAAAAATGTTGGCACCATTGGAACTTATTGACCCCAGAGTACATTGCAGCTTAATTCCCATGTCTGGGAGGCTTCTAAAGGGAGCATTGAGTTCTACAGCTCCATGGGAACAGAGGGAGGGAGGCCTTCTCATTATGAATGACAATGGGACATCAACTTCCCTCTTCCACAGGCCAGTGCTGGCAAGCCTGGCAATGGACTGGCATAATTGCATCAGGGGAGGCAGGAGAAACATACAGGGGACAAAACAGTACCATGCTTGCTCTCTAAGTGACAGCCAGCCACCTACTCACTATGTTATCAAGCCCAGAACAGAATCCAGAAGGACTGCAAAACTGGGGGGTTGGGGAGGTGAGGGGCACCCCCCCATATGTGATTTTTTTCCAAAATGAGGGAGATCCAGTCCAGAGTGATTTTCCCCCTAAATAATTTGATGCAAAATAATGCATTTTAAAAGCACATGCCATCCGATTCAAGACGAGCATAATCTACCAGCTAATTTTATACACAGCCTTTATTTACTGGGGCTAAAAAAAAATACTCCGAGACAGTAGGCAATAAATAGAATAATAGATAGGTTCTGGTGTATTACAAGGTAGTAATTACATCGAGAGGTTCTGGGGACACAGAAAACCTCGAGAGCGAAGCTCGAGAGGTTCATGTCATCCCCAAGTTTCGAGATATATGTCTACAGAACCATTATTTTTAATATATGGATAGGGGCGAATTGACTCACCTCCGTTTCAGTACTGGAGTTAGCGGGTGTATGTGCGTGCTGGCAGGGTTCCCCAGTCCTGTGTGGACTGACGGCTGCTGTGGGCTTCATTTGGCCGTTTTGGGGGATAAGTGGCGATATGAAGTGAGCAGAGGAGCCCCAGAAAAGTCCGGTTGCCCGATAGTTTTCAACCTAAAACCCGGTTGCCGGAAGATTGTCTCGCTAGCGGTGAGCAAACCGCCATATTTTCAGACTCCTTCTGCACGCCCACAGAGGAAAACGGCCAATCAGAAGGCACGCAGTTTAACACGTTGAGGATAGACTTGGACATGCGCCTTCGGTTTCTGATAATACTATCGTTCAGGTGCCGAACGATACTATTACGGCACCCGAACGATAGTATTATCACTTCGGAACAGTAGTATTATCGCTCCAGGAGTGATGGTATTACAAGAATTTTTTTGTATGCTTTTCAAGGATATTATTTTCACAATCCATATATTAAAAGGCAGTTAGGGATGCAGCAAATGCAGCCTTTATTTTTTCTGGAGATAATCCACCCCCTCTCTCACTAGTAACAACACAAGCCAGTGGGAGCTATCCCATCCGCACCAGTTATAAACACAAGCAGCACAGCAGCAGTCAGGTATTATCCCTCCTCACCAGCTACACCCACCAGCAGCAGCTTAGCTATGCTTCCTCACAGTTACACAGACTACCATATACCACCAGCTTCCCCTCCCACTAAGTTACACACAGCAGCAGCTACTCTGTCCTCATCATCATTACCAGTTGTGCTGCACACTAGCTGCTTGGTCAGTCTCCATTCCCTTTCTCATTAGCTCCTGCCAATGCCAAGGTGTTTGAGGCTTGCAAGGTTAGGTGAGTGGTCAATCAATGAGCAATGAGCCTGACTCCATCTCCCACCCGATGCAATCAGAAGACCGAGACTCTCTCACTAGGTGGTTTTGCTGTAAGAAAAACAGTGATGTTCACTTTCGCCCTAAGCTGAGCCGATCCCATTCCCAAGTGAGCAGTGGGTGGGAAAAAAGCTACCACAGGTGGTTGGCAGAGCAAAGACACACGTGAACAAAACTGTCCAACTGCTCCACCAGATGCTGAAACTGTAGCTGTTGCTTTGAGAGTGCCACCAGCGGTGCCAGCATGTCAGATTATTTGTGGAGTCCCTCCCCACAGTGCTGATGACTGGTGGACCAGACCAGGGTTCAAGGGACCAACATGGGGAAAAAAAAAAAGAAAACATGAAAAACAGGGATTTTTTGGGGATATTTTCTGTACGCACGAGCATACAATAAGTATGCATGGTTACGCCACTGGTAAATACAGAGGCGGCTAGCTCCAGGTAACATGAAAGCATAGCCAGATCGATGGAGGCCTGCTGGTAGTAATAGAATGTGGCAGCTTAGTCAGCTGGTGAGATGCGCTGCTTAACCAGCAACTGGTGAGGTAAGTAGAGAAGCGGCCAGCTCCAGGTAACATGAAAGCACAGCCAGACCTATGGAGGCCTGCTGGTAGTAATAGATCATGGCAACTAGGTCCTCAGAGAGATGCTCAGCTTAACCGTCAGCTGGTGAGGTAAGTAGAGAGGCAGCTAGCTCCAGGTAACAGAAAGGTGCAGTTAGACCTTCATAGGTCTGTTGGTAAGTAAACAGTGTGGCAAGTTAATAGGTAGTAGCATTGGCAGCTAGTCTGATGGTTAGGCTGCGGAAGTTGGACCTTCGAGGTCAGCTGGTATAGTAAGTAGAGTGGCGACTAGCTCCATGTCAATGGGAGAATATGGTCTTGGAATTGATGCTAAGTACGGTAGGAAGCCAGGTAAGAATTAGGACTATACGAACCTCCAGGCCCAGACAGATCATGGCAGGCTAAGAGATGTAAGAACCTCCAGGCTGGATGCGGCACAGGCAGGCATAGTATATGTATAGTTAAACCTCTAGCCCTGAAGGCGAAGCAGGTAAGAGGCGCAGTAGGTAAAGAGATCGGAGTTTACCAACCTCCAGGCCCAGAGTGGGCATGGCAGGTTGACAGAATTAATGAATCTCCAGTCCTATGCTGGGCGAAGAAACCTTGAAAGCTGCTGAATGAGCACTGAGCAAGGACCTTGTAAATTTGATGTAGGTAGGGGATTCTAGGCAGCAGGGGAAGAGCAGGAAACAGGAATGTGAATAGAGCAGGCTATAGGTAATGAGCTGTAAGCATGACCTATACATAGACCAATAGTAGTAGTGGTAGTAGTAGGTGGATGCATTAATGCAGGCAAGGTAGCACGAAGCAATACTAAATACTACAATGTACATAGTGGGGACCGATGAAATGGAACAGCAGGCAATAAGTCTGATAAGTCCTAAAGTCCGTTTATAGACAATGAAGCAGCAATGATAGCAAGGAGCCATAAAGGAAGCAACATCGTGTATCTTAAATAGTAACAAGCCTGCAGAACATGGCCTCCATGTATGCTTCTGTTTTCTGTTGTGCATGTGGTTCAGTAGTATTCCTGAGAACACAGTATTGCTGAGGTCCCCAACTTAGCTAGTTCTATAAATGAGATGTGGGATCTACCATCTGAATCTGTAATGGTTATAGGTGATTAAGTACAAGCAGCAGGCAGTGCCGATTTGGATATGGAATGACTTGCTCTGGAGAAGCAGTGACATGACAGAAGGATTGCTGATCTGGTGCTTGCACCGATACGCTGCATGGTTCTCTGGTTGAGCAGGGTAAGCTTGTGGAGAATGGTGCACAGACGAGGCAGAAGACAATGCAGGCAGGTAAGCTGGTGTTGAGGCAGGCCAGTAGGTGCAGTGGTAGAAGCCCCACAGGCGGCAGGGACTGAGCTGTAAGGAGCAGATGAAGGAGGGTGAAGCAGCGATGAACTGGCATGGAGCTGGGTCTGCTCAAAGAAACATAACAGAGAGAGAAAAGCAGGCGCTCAGAGCAAGCAAAGGAGCAGAGAGAATGCAGAGGGAAAATGCAGCTCAGGTAGTGAGCAAGAACCACCCTTCAAAAAAAAAGCAGAAAGCAACAGATGAACAAGCACAGGGAAAGGGACGAGGGAGGTGGGGGAAACAGCAAACAATGAAGGGACGAAAACCGGGGAGGAAGGAACAATGGAGCAGCCACGGTCCAGCATGAGACGACAGTGAGTGCATCTCACTCTAAGTAGAGCAGCAGGTTTCTGATGCTTAAGTAGGATATGGGGGAGGAGCTCTTCCCCCATATAACTACAGGCAGAGCCTTTCAATTGGTTACAACAGACCTAGCTTGTGTCACACCATGTTAGACCATCACTCAGTGAGCTAGTGTCAATCCACCGAGACATCCAGTTCTCATACACCTTTAACCTAGCAAGGTCTCTTTTTGCTGGACTTTTCAATAAAATGGAAACATTCCTAGATATCCCTCAGTTTTATTCTCAAACAATTTATAGTGGTACACATGGAAAATGCAATGCTTTCTATAATATTGCTGACTTATTGCATAAATGCCTTGATGTTGGTATTCTGTAATCAGCTGCATATGCCTGTTGGTCTTGCGTGTGGGTTTCCAAATGCTTGAAAAAGTGATATTGATGGTCTCACATAAAAGCTCAAGATATGCCTACTGGTACAGTATTTGGGGCTGAATACTGAACACCAGTGTTGTCCAGCTTACACCTACAGTAAGTGATGTACAACATAGCCCTAATCAACCCATGTTTTCCAGAGTGCACATAAACATAAAATCCCAGAACCCATCTACCTGCAGAACCCCTCACTTGAACTTCCTGTCTACAATGTCCTACAATGTGATCAAACCATGGTTAAGTATAATACACAGAGTTACAGTACTCCATTTCATGAAGATTATGTGTCTCCTTACCATTTCAAGAAGCAACAATATTACGTAAGAACTCCAATGGGAGTGGAATCCAGGTGCACTCACAAATTCTGAGGGCTGCCACTGACCACCATCATGGACATGGAGAGGGGGACATATACAAGAACTGATCCACGCTTGTGTTTTAGATCCCCTGAGGTACTAGAAAATGTTCAGAAGCTTCACTGAAGTGTGTATCATCCAAAGTTGTGGGCAGCACCATGTCTGTCAGCCCTACTAAATTAAAGAAACCCATTGTCTTCTGTGATGCTTAAGCCAGTAGTACTGGAGGTCAGTGGTTGGGATATCTGCAGAGTTCCAGTGCAAACTCAAATTAGGCAGACCAACAAATATAGAAGACGGAAGAAACAGAAAACATTATTCCTTCAAATCAGATTCTGGAGTGAGCAGTCAGAGTTCCCTGCCTAGCACTCAGAAACAGTGTTAGAGACTAAGGATGAAAATGCCTGCCCTTGACTTTAGCCTTTGGACAAGAGTAGCCTTGCATAAAGGTTTGATTCTCTGTGAGAGAAACAAGCTTGCTTTTTGCATTCTCCTGCTACATGGATTCTCCCCTAATGAAGAGCAAGGCACCACAACCATGCTTGACTACTTGCCTTTGGGTGGGTGAAGACATGTTCTCTCAAAGGGGTGAATAGGCTAAATGAGGATCACCCAGAGTGAAATTGCAGCTGACATCCTTCACCACCGGAAGCACATTGTGGCTGCAGCACTTTCAACAAAACCTTTTTGCAGTATCCACATGAAAGATGTCCGACAGATATTGCTGAGCAGTTCTATGTGAGCTTGATCCTAAACTTCTCTACCTTTCTGCTCCTGCAATTGCTCATCCTATCTCCCTAATTCTTAACCTATCTTCTATTTCTGCCAAGTACCCTCATCCAGGAAACACGCTGTAGTCCTTCCTTTCCCCAAGGGTGGTGACACATTCACTCCTGGCAACTATCGCCCCATTTCCCTCCTTCCTACCCTTGCCAAACTTCAAGAATATTTAGTTCTCTCTCAACTATCACCCTTCCTCTCTGATTTCTCCTTCTTCACCCCCTTCCAGTCTGGTTTTTGGAAGAACCACTTCATAGGTTTCATAGGTTTCAGAGCTTTTAAGACAAAGTCCATATGCTCGCCTTGTATTTAAGAATATCCCCTTATTCCATTTTTTATTAAGTAAATATCCAGTTTACTCTTAAAAATTTCCATATCCCCACTATCAATTATTTCTTCTGGTAGTCTGTTCCAGATCCTTGGTGCTCTAACTGTTAGCCAGTACTTTCTTTTGTTTGATTTGAGTCTCTCCATTTTTATCTGTAACTGGTGTGCCCTGGTGTTATGATTATGAACCATAACATCCAGGGCAAGTTGATCACTTAATACCGGGTCATTCAGGGCCCTATATATCATACATGCCCTATATAACATACACATGTCCCCTCTCAATCTTCTAAACTCCAATGAGTACAATCCCAATGACACAAGCCTTTGAACATAATCCATCCCCTGTACCTCCTTCATTCTGTGGGTGGCTCGTCTCTGTACCCTCTCTATCAATGCAATGTCCCCTTTCTTAAATGGTGACCACAACTGTGAACAGTATTCCAAATGAGGGCATACTAAGGATGTATACAGTGGCAACAAAACACACTTAACAACCAGCTCCCTCCTTAGGCTTTCTGACTCCATCCTTTCGGGGATAGACTATGGCCTGATCACCTCGGCCATCTTTGTTGACCTAGCCAAAGCTTTCAACACTGTTTCCCATCCCCTGCTTCTTCATTCACTATTCTCAGCTGGTTTTGCTCCATCAGCCACCAACTGGTTTAAATCCTACCTCACTAGTAGGACCCAGTCGGTGAGAATCCTTGATTCCATCTCCCCTTCACTCCCCATCAACACTGGTGTCCCTCAGGGCTCAGTGCTTGGTCACCTATTCTTCTCCATTTTCCTTAATGATCTTCCCACAGCCTGCTCATCTTCTTCTATCCACATGTATGCTGATGACACCGTTTTGTAGAGTTCCTGCAAAAACCCTGCTGCTGTGCAAAGCAGCTTACAGCATGACTTCAACCAAGTTCAGCTCTGGTTTGCTTCTCACTAGCTTTTTCTAAACCTGAGGAAGACAGTCTCAATGACCTTTGTCACCAGGTAGAGACTCTCTAGGCTCCTGGCCCTACCTACCTTCCATACCCTTGATGGGACCATCTTGGAGGACACCTCCTCATTTAGATATCTGGGAGTTTGGCTGGACCAGCACCTCAACTTCTCTGTGCATATCGATGCTATCCTGAAGAAACTGTGCCCCAAGCTTGGTGCTCTGTACAGCAATCGTAGTTGCATCCCGTTGACTGTGAGGCACCAAACTCTTCATCTTTGACTACTGTGATGTAATCTATGGTGCTGCACCCTAATCTTCCCTGATCAAGTGGGACGCTCTCTTTAACTCCTTCTGCCACTTTGCTATTGACTCCCCTTATCGCTCCCACAACTGTGAACTCTATCACTCTCTAACCTTCCACTATCTCACAGATGCATCTCACACTGTGCCAAACTAACTTCCAAATTCTGGTTCGGGGGCTCCCCTCCTAGCTCTCTTTCTCTCTCTCCACTCTGCCTCCCTCCACCCACTCTCTTAGATCAAATGACGCCCGCAACTTGATAGTCTCTTGCCACTCTACCCTCAACGGTCAGACTGGTTTCACCCATCGTTTCCTTAGAATCTGGAATTCACCCCCACCGAAATACGATACTCCTCCCCCAACTACTCCCTTACCTCTGCCTTACACAATTACCTTTCCCTCAGCTGTTCCTGATTTAACCCACCTTAATACCTATCCCCAGCTTCTGCCTTCCTACCATGATCCCCCCCCCAAGCAGGGTTCTCAACATCTTGAAGGGGGAAATCAGGATATGGGTACCCCTTCTCCTCATATTCAGCTCTTGCCTCTCCTCCCCCCTCTTCTCCACCTGCCCTCCCGGGTCACCAGTGTGCACAACCTAACCCCATCCTTTTTTACTCCAACAGCTCTTGCATAGTACCTCAAGCCTTCTCCTCGTACAACCATGAACTATAAATGGTTCTATCACATTATTACTGTTTTGTACGTTTATATTTTCTTTTGTATGATTTTGGACATGTATTGTAATTTACCCAATGTTCCTCTACTGTTTATTGTACAATACCTTGTGTTCCAACTGTTGCACAGTCTTAACAGTGTTGTATTGTTGTATTACCCACATACTATTGTAACTAATCATCCTTCACAACTGTATGTAACCCCTCCCCCCAAGTCACACCGTGAGATGAGCAACTCATTGTTCAGTGTGCCCTCCTGGTGAAATATTTCAATAAATAACTAAATAAAATGTCAGAAGTTGTGAGTTCAGACCAGTGCTTGGACTTGTAACTACTGTAGATACTGTAAATATTTAGATAGATGGGGGATGACTCAGGGGCAATGTGAGGAAATATTTTTTTACAGAGGAAAGAGGAGTCGATAGCAAAGTGGCAGAAGGAGTTAAAGAGTGGACGCATGGAACCGCTTCATGAGGAGGTTGTGGGGTCTAAAACTGTGGAAGAATTCAAGAATGCATGGGACAGACATAAGGCAATTCTGGGGGGGGGGTAGGAGGAAGTAGGCTATTGGTTAACTAGGATATGCAGCTTATCCATTAGGTAGGGAAATGAACAGACTGGGTGGGCCAAGCAGTCCTTATCTGCCGTCAAATTCTATGTTTCTATGTTTTTAAGGCAATTCTTGTGGGTGGTAGGAAGAAATAGGCTGTTGATTAACTAGGACCTGCAGCTTATCCAGTAGGTAGGGAAATGGGGAGACTAGTTGGGCCGAGATAGAACAGCTTGCAGCTGGAATTTGCCTCGCAGGGTTTGAGGGCTTGCTTCTGCAGCCCTTCCCAGCCCAATTTAGGACAGCTCGCCACCGGAATTTGCCTTGCAGGTTTTGAGGGCTTGCTTCTGCAGCCCTCCCCAGCCCAACCTAGGACAGCTCACCACCAGAATTTGCCTCACAGGGTTTGAAGGCTTGCTTCTGCAGCCCTCCCCAGCCCAACCTAGGACATCTTGACGCCAGAATTTGCCTCACAGGTACAGACACGGATGAGCCCTGAGTGCACCAAAACTTTTGAACTTGCCACTTTTTGTGTTGCAGTAGCCCAATTAAATGTCATTGCTATTCAGAGGGAGCTGCTTGCATTTACTGGTGTTAGCTGTGCTCCTTCAAGCTGAAATGTTTCACCCACCCCCTCCCCCACCTCCTCCATCTATTAAATACACCTTTGTTCTGCTCTATACCCTATCTAACTGGCCTCTGGTGATAAAGGGGCATGACGCATAACTGTGGGCAGTCCTAGAACCTGCATTCTACCATGTTTGCTGCCTAAGTCCTGCTTCTGGAAAATATAAGGGACAGAAACTGCTCTGATCACAACAGCATGCTTACAAGGGGGATTTGATTTCCTGTTCCCTCCCATCGTAGTGGGACAGGGTTATTCCCCTACTGACTACCAATTCCTTAGAAAATCCATACTGGTATAGTGTATCATATGAAATCCCAGAAGAAACAGCATACCAATTCACACCTGATAATCGGCCCTAAGACTGATTATTATGGAGAATTTAGTGTTTTTCACCTGGCTTTCCTCCATAGACAAGGTACCCATCCTATGTCTGAATAATTGCCTAAGACAGGACAGAAGAGCTTGTTACTGGCACCTCTGCTAGCACAGCATGCCTCTCCAGAAGTTTATCCATGATCACATGCCATGTGGGGCACTTAACCCTTGGGCCCCTCTCTCAAACAGGGGGGTACTACTGATGACAGTCTATGTACTGTCCCTTATCTAGGTGGACAGGCTCATAGGCCTAGGGCATCCAGAAATAAGGGGACAAAGGTACAGTGACACCCTCCTGTCAGCCTCTACAATTGAATGCCCTGCTCCAGCTTACTTGCCCTCTCCTCAGCCCATAATCTCATAAGAACGGGTATATGCTATGTTATCTTCCACTTTGCAAGCAGGATGTGCCAAGACAACTGAATCCCATTGGCCAGCACAAAATTAGTCTGCCTTCTAGCTGCATTACTACTCCTGGCAGGTGACATACAACCTAACCCTGGCCCTAACACCACCAACTTCTCAATAACATCCCCATATGATCCCCACTGGGAGTCCACAAAAGGGCTGAAAATAGCACATAAGAATGTATGCAGCACAACATCAAAAATGCAAGAAGTACAAGCCTGGCTTGATCTCTACAAGCCTGATAGATATCCTTGCCATCTCAAAGACATGGCTTAAGGCACAAATCTCCGATCACGAGATACTGGCCCAAGGTTATAGTATGCACCGTAAGGACAGGTTGACCAAAAGAGGGGATGGTGTGCTAATTTACGCCAACGTAGCCCTGACTGTATCACTCCTCACCTTGCAGCAACACGCCTCCCCTGATGGTGAATCTATATTCATCCAAGTCACCCTAGGGCACAACAAGTAACTTGCTAATCCCTAGAAGCAATAACCAAAATCAAGTTGTTTCTTTAGAGCTCCTTGTTCTGGATGACTTCAACCTAAACTGGGCCCAGGACCCTAACAACACCCTTATGGCACTGACCCAAGAAGCAAACCCGGTAGAGGTCATCTTAGAACCAACCAGACTTAACTACAAATTGGGGATCCACACCACCCTTGACTGGGCTCTGGTGTCCACTCCCACCAACATCCAGAAAGCCAGCATAATGGCGGACTCCTTAAGTGACCACTCCCCCTTATTCTGCATCTGGAAGAACAGAGCACCCAAGATCCAACCCAGAATACTCACTGTTCATGACTACACAAACTTCTCAGCAGTGCAGTTTAATGACTACCTATGCAGTCTGGATTGGAGCCCAATTAAGCTCCTCCCCACCTTGGATGAGGCTCTGGAGCATTTCCACAGCGCAGTATGTACAGCAGCTAACCTCTTCACCCCCTTGAAAAACTGTAGAACAAAGGGTAGCTGCTACAAGTGGATCTCTCCATCCTTAAAAACCCTTATGGTCAGTCGAGACAAGGCCTGGAAGAAGTTCAAGCTCTCTTCCCTTCCTGCCGACCTCGTGTCATACAAGGTCTTAAGAAATAAATGCAAGAGAGCCATCAAACTTGCAAAAAAGGAGTATGTCACTCTCCTACAAAAAAAAAAAACAATTTGGGCAACCCTAAACAATTCTGGTATTATGTCAACAACCTGATAAGGGGTAACACTAAGACAGAACCTGACCCCATTGAGGTCAGTGGTCAGCCAGTGAGTCACTCCCTCAAAATTGCTACTTCCCTCATCAATCACTTTGCTAACCTCGATGCCTACAAGGTCGGCCTGCCCTCACCAACCTTGACTCCTAATGTTATCGAGCCTACTCGCCTTGACCGTCCTTCCTTCCATCTAAGACTGGTGAAGACAAAAGAGGTCCAATCAATCCTAAGGGTTCTGAAAGACAAAAGCTCATGAGGTCCTGATGGGATAAACCCTCGGCTACTTATGGCTGGTGCCCCATCCCTCACCAGACCCCTGACCTGGCTCATAAATGGATCCCTACTTGAAGGGACTGTTCCGGACCAGTGGAAACAGGCCTACATGGTCCCTATTCACAAGGGTGGCTCCAGGGAAAACATAAGCAATTACAGGCCTATTTCCTTGCTCAGTACACTTGCAAAGCTACAGGAAAGGTTAGTCTATGGCCAACTCCATGACTACCTGGAGTCCCATTAGCTAACTGCACGTTCACAGCATGGTTTTAGAACTAACCATGGGACTGACATAGCACTAATTCATCTCTCGAATGACTTGGTCAGAGCAATGGATAATGGGATACCCACTGGTGCCATCTTTATAGACTTGTCCAAGGCTTTTGACCTTGTGGATCACAAACTCCTGCTACTTAAACTGAATAAAACTGGCCTAGACCCCCTTGCCCTCAAATGGTTTGGGAGTTACCTATAGGGCCGATCCTAGAGGGTCATCTGGAAGGGTGCCACCTCAGGTCATCTATCCTTTACAGATGAAGTACTTCAGGGCTATTTCCTCGGCCCACTCCTTTTCTCCATATTTACTAATGACCTAAGCCTCCACTGTGGGGGAAACTCGATTGTTCAGTACGCAGATGACACCGTCATCTACTGATCCCTGAATAACATTGCAGCTCTAGGTCCCCTTCTCCAAGCCAACCTAGCATCTCTTGAGGCCTGGCTGAGAGCAAATAGAATGGTCCTAAATGCAGGCAAAACTAACGTGCTGCTATTCTGATGCAACGCCCTTGGACATGACAGGTCTAAATCTCTGCAAACCACTGCTCTCTCAGGAAATTACATTGAGGTTGTGTCCTCCTTAAAATATTTAGGTCTAACATTGGACCATTGCTTTACCTTCAAGTACAACATGGATCAAGTCACCAAGACCATACACCTCAAACTTGGTACTCTGTACCGGCGAAAAGACCAGCTCATCCCTGAGGGAAGGGCCTCAATCACCACATGTGTCCTCCTTGCCACCCTGATTTACACTGCTCCAATCTTACAGGGCATGGCCAAGCAGGAGGTTACCAAGATGCAAATCCTGTATAACAAGGTAGCCCAGTTTGCTACCCAGGACCACTCACGAAGGCACCATTGTGACACACTTGTCCAGCTACGCTGGCCCTCCCTGACCTCTCGTCTCCACTATCCCATGCTCTGTTTGACCTTCAAGCTACTCAGCCCTTCAGCTCCACTCAGCATCGCTGGAACTATCACACTCAAACATAACCCCAGGAGCCTATGGACACCTGGATGTATACTGCTTGAAGTTCCCAGAGTTGGGACTAACACTGGTGGCAGGTCATTCTCCTACTCAGCCCCCTACCTGTGGAACAAACTCCCACCCCTAGTGCAAGAAGCCTCCTCACTGATGAACTTTCCACACCAGACTCAAAGCCTATATGTCTGATACTAGCACTTGTCATTGCCACAGCTTATGACCCCCCAACTTGCTTCTATCCTCCTAATATCCAGATCTCCAAGCACCTTATCAGGTTCCATGGTGCTTCCCTCTAGACATAGTACCACAGCTAACTTTCCACTGAGCCCTGCCAGTAGTAAACAATGAGCTTACCATATAAAATTACATTTCTTCTGCACCTTTTGTTCATTCTACTGTCAACACATTTGTAAGGACTGATACATGATGATAACCATGGCTGTAACCTGCTCACACACCTGAAACTACTCTGTCACCCAAGTCTTTCTCTGTATGAAAATATGTATTGTTATCCCAGGTTGCCCCTGAAAAAGGGACCTTTGGGGCTCAATGGGCCTACCCGGTCACCAAATTTTAAATAAATAAATAAGTGGTCCTTATCTGCCATCAAAGTCTATGTTTCTATGTAAAGATAGATACAAGGGTCTAGCTACTTTGTTTGGGCAAAACCTGTGCAATCTCAGAAATGCCTATAGAAAAGTTTTTCTCCAATAAAAAAGGCTTTCATTTTACATTCACATGTTTAGGTGGGGCTATTTGGGGGGATTCCGATCTAACTTGTAAATATCTCTATCGGTACTACACCTCTGTCTATTATCACATCTGAAACCATCACCTTATTGTGTGCACCCATAGAATGTACGAGCTCCAAGAAATGACTTTCCATATTCTCGTGTACCAGGGAGAGGATGTACATTGGGCACTGCATTTTGGAACTGTGTTTGAGGATTGTTGTTTGGAGGGTCATAGGACTTGAATCCAAGTGTGTTTAAATATTTACTTATTTGTCTTACCCCATTTTCCATTCTATATCTGTTCCCATGTTTTTGTCCCCTAGTATACCTTCTTCCTTTTTTTAACTGTTCTTTTGTATTTTATAACGTTACTGTGTTAATATGTATATTGTTTGAGTGTTACTGCATGCAGTTCCTGGTTATCAACTAAAAGGGGGGGATAGAAGGTACTATTGTTATTTTCCTGGTAGGCAGCATTCTGGTACCCAGCATGAAGGAACCCAGCAGGTGAATGTACCACATTTATTAGATATGACACATCAAACTCTATATACTCATACACCTACCAAGATCTCAGGGCCATCTGCCCTAAGGTGTAAGGGCTCTGGTCATATTTAAGCATACACCAAATTGCACCAGTTCTCAAGGCAGGGGATACAGTTACATAACACAGGCAACATAGGTAACTTTTATGAGCCCCTCTGTCCTTGAAGAGAGAGTAGGATTACTGGAGGACTTATTTTCCTGAAGCCAAAGGCAGTACAGGGCAAGGGAATGTGTTCACCAGTCACAGTGAGTGCAGAGCAATACAGACAAGCAATGACTAAACACGCTCCCGTCTGCAGCTCTGGTCAACCTAGGAAAGTGATTTTTATACCTGAAAAGAGACGTTCTGGGATAGTATAATGTTTTATTAAATGTCAATAAGTGAAACCTTATCTTCCTTGGTAACTGCATTACTAAGTTCCTTGGGACATTTTTAAACTTTTTTATTTTATGTGTTTTTCACAATAAACCAGTATGAAATAGGCTAGTACCTACAGTATGACTGCTATAATCGTATCCTAGGGTGAACAGAATTGAAATCAAATGATCCATTAAATATAATGTGCTAAAATGATTTTCAAAACATAATTTGCTAAAGTTATGATAAGCTGCCATTTTGCATGAGCACAGCTAGATTCAATTCATTTGCTTTTGCAAGACTCCTTCCTCATCACTTGCACACATGTTGTTATACTGTATACAGAAAGGTCAGTGAATTGCACATTTGATTTGTGTGTCCGGCAGTCAGACTTGAACATTAAGGCATCTGATTTTGATTCATTTTAATTACAAAACATAGTAAGCATAATAAAAAGAACATTATGGTGAAAAGATTGACACATCAACACCATACACGCTCATCATATTGAAAGACGAGCACAGTTCATGTCTACTGCTACAGAACTATTCATATGGCTTTGCCTGAGAAAAGTCAGTATTTAAAGTAACAGAAAATGCTTTATTAAGTCCCTCAACCATTTGTTTAGATTTATTTACAATGGACAGGCCAGCTAAGATGCAATATCTCATTTTCAGTGTAGTTGTCTGGCATTTTCTATTTGAAAGCTCTGACTACAATGTGTAATTGGGCTGGCTCACTGTTGATGTCTACTATCACAGTACTTCTAACAAGAACACACAGTGACTGCAAACTGTACATTTTGTCTCTTATCAAGATGCAAGTAATGTACCCAGTGTTCTTTTTTTATGTCAATAATAATGGTTTTGAATTCTTTTTCACAGCTGGTCAGGTGGTATGGAAGGCTAAAGTACTAGTGCCTCACCTGACAACACAATGGCAATCAGGGTTTGGGGATGACTGGGGTTGCTGGGGGGGGGGTTGGCCTGGGTCAGAGAGTATTGAGCATCTGCAGACTGTTCTCCTGTCCTGGGGAGGGGGTACTTGTTGTACTGCTCTAATGCTGCCACCACATAGAGGTGTGGTATTGAGCTGTGAAGGCACCACAGCTCTGGGGTTGTGCAGCAGCTGGTACATAGTGTGTGTGCATCCATGAATATGTACATCTGACCATTGCACACCATCAAGCCAAGGGAATACATTGGAGCTGAGCACAAGGATGTTCCTCTCACCTGCACTATTGCCAAAGGACTCTACCAGAGAAACTGGATCTGGACTCTGACCTTGTCATGGAAGACAAGCTATGGGAGACTTTAAGGGCAGGCGAATCCTGGAGGAGTGACCATTTTAGGGGTGAGCAGGGGCTGAGAATTAGCCAGCATTTCAGGGACAAAATAGCTTTACAGAAAAAAAATAATTATTTTTTAACATAGTTATTTTACCTATGATTCAAAAGATTATATAAGACACTATAGAACAACTGTTTGAGCAACTCTTGCCTTCATCTATAACAACATATCTTTTAGGTTGGTCAGAGGAAGACTTACTTTGCAACAGTGCAAGCAATCCATTTTCCAATCACATAATAACTTGGCATCATCTGATGGATGATGTTCACTATGTGGGGAAAGGGACAGAGAAATAACTGCAGAAATGTGTTCATATTATCAGGTAAAATTAATTTAATCTTAACTTTACTGTCAACAGCTTCTGATCAGAAACTGAATTCCTAGACTCAGCATTGTACATTGATCATTCTAACAAATTAACCACACCCTATTTCTGGAAACCCAGAGCAGCAAATTATTTGCTGCAGGCAGACAGTACATACCTGAGATTTCGGACAGAGTATATCCTTTGACCAATTCTACAATCGTGGCTGCACAGAAATGTGTTTGCTAATTATTTATTTGAGAAACAATCTGAGATATTTATAGCCATGTGTTACTTTTTAGAACTACGGTACTCAATGAATAAGTAGGACAGTTAAAGAGGAGACCAACAGATACTCTTCCATTTCACATCTACATGTGAGACAACCATCACCAAGATAACATTCATCATAAGTCACAGTCCATTGATCAAAAGTATAAGCAGTACTGTAAATAAGAACTAACTGGCTATTCATGTGTGTTATATTTTATGAGAAATGGTACATGATTACAGTACAAGGGAATCCACTGAGTTTATACCCAAGTTGGATCTCTGTAGCAGGCTAAAGGAGGTTGAAGGAGAGGTTGTGTGGTATGGCACTCTCTGTCTTGAGGAGGAAGGCAGAGAAGCAGGAGAACTTTGCTAGTTTTATTTTTATAAAAAATATGCCACCATTGCGTGAAATGTAAGCTCTCTTTCCAGGAACTCTTATATACCCCACTCTAAGGGTCCTCCCTCTAGAGTTTTTCATTTTGTTTCCTCAGGAGCAAGCTGTAGCCCTTGAAACATAAAAGCTGACAGTGGATAGTAAAGGAAAAGGTGGCCGGTGGTGACCCCTTCAGCAAAGTATTGGAATTGGAATCAGGGTTTATGTGTTGTTGTGCTTGTTGGAGACAAAATGGTCATTTGGGACGACTGTAAAAAACCTTAGAAGAGGTTCCCCTGAAAAACAAGATTTGTGCTTCAACCTCCGATTTTCAGTTCTGCTTAGAGGTTACTGCAGAATAAAGCAGGACTGGAATTCAAAATGAACTAACTGAATCTGATTTAAGTAAAAAATTTAGTAAAATCCAGGTTTCCTGTTAAGTCCTGTTATATATAAAAGATTTAAAGAGACTTAGAGATGTAGGAGCAGCTATATTTAAAATCTTAAAGCTCTTAATTTTTTAAAATGAAAGTGTTTAGTTTTAAATCTTAAAACAAGTGTTTAAGCTTTATGTGCCTAATGTCTGTATGTTTTTGTATATGAATGTATGTGAATATTGTGGTATATTTTTATATCTTATTTTTATTTTTAGCTCCCCTAGCACTTGATTCTTTGAATTATTGAGCCATTAGGCTGCAAGTGCTGTGGGTGCTTTTCTGGCTGGGGACTTTGATGTATTGTTGCCATTTTACTTCAGTCTTTGGGATTTGCTTTCTGATTTTTGCTTATTTTAGTGACTTATTTGTATGGCTTATTCATATGGCTGAATAGTATGGCCGAAATAGTCACACTATGATACAAGTAAAATTAAGACAAAACATGAGATAGTCTTATTTTTGTTCTTTAGAAACACGAAGACGTATAAAGGTAAAATTGGAGGTGGACAGCAAGTTTGGGAGCTCATTAAAAGTAATTATTTAACTATCTGAACCTGAACCTCAAAGTAGATACCATCTAGTTGTTAATTAATTACTCTGCTGTTAGAGCACAGTTCAGCTAATTTAGATCAGATTGTTATAGTCTGATTCTGACTAGACTGATTAGACTGAATTGGCTCCACTTGAGGAATTGATTAGTTTAGGTCGATTAATATTGAGACTGATTCAGTTCTTCATGAGGAGCCCTATATATAAAAACATACCCAGTGGTCTCTTGTAATTCATCCAGAGCTGCCTTACTAGGATTTTTGTAGTCTACAACAGAGAACAGAAGCAGAGAGTGAGAGAAGGAGTTGAGGAAGGGGATATTTCCTGGGTTATTTTGACTATCCTTGGCTATCTGACTGCATCTGTTTATAAACAAGAGCTGCTAATGAAAATGTTGGTATTATTTTAGTAATACCCAGAGAGGCATCCCAAGACTACGAAAACTGAATTCGTGTTACTTTATTAGTCTTATCCTACTTGCTTACCTCATGGTAAAGAAAATGTCTTTCTCTGTTGGAGATAAAAACTCTGGAAAGCCCACTTTGTTAAATCGCTAAACAGCAAGTAAGTTGAAAATAAGCTAAAACAAATCAAAACTAATCTTTATTTTTGGTTTAAGATCTGTATACTCGTATGATTGCTACTTTGAACTATTCAAGTACTGTACCTAGCTGTTTCAGGCTGTATTTGGCTACATTTAGCTATATTTAGAAATTTATATTAAAATGTATTGCTGGGTGGGGATTTTTTACCCTTGCTCTAACTATCTTGGTGCTTTGTGCGGTTGGATGTGAAGGAACAGAAAAAATATAGATATTGAAATGTATATTATTTGGCTAGAAATTTATAGATGGACAGGAAACTTCTTGTTTTTCTTTACATTTATAGGCTTTTAACTTATATTTATTATTCTAGTGGCTTGTATTGCCTGGCAAGAAAGAACAAAGAGAGTATGGATATCTAATACTCAAAAGAGCAGAATTAAAAGGATCAGAAGGACAGTATTAGAATCATTATTTGTGCCATTTTGTCATTTTGCCATTTTGTCATATTGAGAATTATACATCCCCACTGTAATATTTGAAAGATAAGATCCAAGGAGAGGAAGGCTACAGAAAAATTTAAACTGTGAGTAGGACCTATATGGACTATTACATAAGGGAGAAATAACACAGAGATCAAGTGGAAACTATATGAAATAAGATACAAAAGAAGGACTACATTAAAGAAGTAAGCTGAAAGACTTTCTAGAGTCAGTCCAGTTCTCTGGACTATTTTGTGGACTTCATAGATTATAGTTCTTTGAGATATTGAATTTCTGAATTGATTATGTATGCTGTGATACTGATTATGTGCACCGTTGCACTTTGTACTGATCATAATTATCTATACCTGTTATATTGCAGTTTACACTGACATTTTGCAGTTTATGTTTTGCTAAATGTTATTGATGGATATCCAAGCTTATTAACAAGATTGGCAGCTATTTATTTCACTGATTTTATTATTTAATAAGGTGATTTGAATCTAATTACTAGGTTTGCCTAGTTCTTCTTAGCAGGCTAGTAATAGGTGTCATTTGCACATTGTTTGTTATAATTGCATGGTAGTAACAAGATAAACCAGTGGTAGTTAAATGAATTGATTTTTATGTTTGCCTGTTAAACAAATCAGATATAATTGTTCTTGCTAATTTCTATCCTGTATTCAATTAAGATGAAATAATACCTGTGAAAATACAATAATCGGTTTCTTACATTTAGTTTCAGATGGTGCAAACAAGAAGTGGGAAGCTGATTATAAATAGGGATAACAAAGCTAAAATGGATAAAAAGAACAAGAACATTTACCAGAAAAGGTTAAACCTAAACATGAAAAAAGAGGATAAAGAAAGAATGGAAACTGTTAAGGAAAAGTTAAGGTTAACTGATCCTCTTCATCTTAAACTTACATAATTATGGCAGAGACATATTAATCAACCAATTACATCTTGTGATATTTGCACATTAACAAGTGCCCCAAGCCAGATAGCACTTGAGAACAAAGAAAGAGATGAGGTGGAGAGGAGTTTTAAATGAGATAGTCAGAATATAGCTAACATGCATGATATGTATAATTCAACTCTTAGCAGATATAGTAAAGAGAGTCAAGATATAATAAACCTGGTTTCAGTATCATCCCTTAAAGGAACCTCCAAAGACTCACATGGGTGGATTTCTTATGAATCCTTCAAACCTTATTTACCCACTGATCATTCTTCACATAGGGGTTTACAGGAGATTAGTTTAGAAGCTTATGATCAATATAGTAGTGACAGTAGAGATAACTGCTGTTTTTCACCTGAAAAAAACAGCAGAACTTCAATTTGGAGACGACACATATTGTGAAAGTAAAGATGCAGGGTCACCTAATTTAATGACTCAGAAGAATGGGGAACATACAAATACAACTTTAAAAGGAGGAGAAATTAAACATATTGTACAAAATTTAAGAAACGTTATTGAAGGCCTAAAGAATCTAAAGAGAACTCATGGGGAACATAGCACTTGTAGGGAGAACATAAATGCTAAGAATGATATTATTTATGATCAGGAACACTTTATAGGTAATGGTGATTTTGGCTCATCTAGTTCCTTGTCTAAACAACTTTTAGAAATTATAAAGAATCCTTATTTTGCTAATGTGGTAATTCTGGAGAACCTGATAGCAATTAAGGATGAGATAGATAAGATCAAAAACCACTTATTCCTTAATAGGATTATATTGGATAAATTAGATAAAGATAACAATAGGACTGAGCAATTATGCAGCATTGATGATGACTACAAGGAAAATAAAGATGCAATTGTGGGAGAGAGTAAGGCTGTAAAAGTGAACTTGCCCCCCACTATGATAAAAATCAAACTTGTATGTGCAAGATACAAAAGTATGGAGAAGCAAGGGTTAAGAAAAAATATCAACAGAAGATTCAGGGAGATATTAGAAATCATCACAAAACTAAAAAATAAAATAAAGTCAAATTGAGGAATGAAACAGGAAAGTTGTTAAAGGACACTATAATAAAGCATCCCTCTGAAAATGCGGAGGAAAAGGAATGTGTAGCAAGAGAAACAGGAAAAATCATGACAGATAAGGAAAACAAGAGGTAATATCTACTACTTTAAGAAAGGTATCCAGAAATGGACAACAAAACATCAGATGAGGTTGGGGGAATTTTAGAGTTAGATGGAGGGGAGGCAGAGACTAGCCAGATGCCACTTAGTAATAAGCTTTATACTTCGAGACCCAGAAATGTGAGTCCGGACAATAGAAAAGGATCAGATAATACAAACAAATGTTTAGATTTTGAAGGTACAGAAATGGAATATCTCATGGAAATCTATGGGGCAAATAAATTACATGAAGAAACTAGTGAAAATTTAAGGAATTTAGTACTACATACTCTTCATGTAAGAGATGAAGATAATAAAATAGATATCATAAGACCATCGAATACAGCACACAAGGATTGTCTATTACTGTATACTAAATTGGGATCAGTGGTGGACACCATATGGAGCCAACAAAAAATATTAAATCTCATAGGTACTCTGGTGATGCCAGTCCAGATTGTGCCTACTCAAGATAATTCAGAGCCAGAGAAAGAAATTGGAGACATTATTATAGATAATATAATTGATAATAATGCTATTGAAACCCAAGGAGGAAAGATGAATCCTATTTGAAAAGAACAAGATGATTTCATTTACAAGATGACACAAAGTGAACAGTGGAATAATAAGACTGTAACAATATCTGAAAGGGAAACTAAAGAACTGGATACCTTAGGATATATTAAAAGGGAAATAACAGCTTTCCTTACTAGAATATCACATATGACTATTTCACAACCATAGAATAAATTAAAATTTATAAACATGTAAATAACACCTCTCAGATAGATATAACTTTTAAAAACTGTAGGATAGCACAGAACGTATTGAATCAAGCAAAAACACTGGATGCGATCAGGGTTTATGTTATGCCAATGGAGGAATGGAATGATTCCATATCAGAAAATGTTTCAGATATAGTTAGTCTAAGTAAATCCAGTGAAAAAGAAGATGATTTAAAAAGATCAAGGGATTCAGTCCCTACAATTGGATATGAGACATCGGATAACAATCAGTGACTAAAACATAACAGAATTAAGGAAGATCCTTTGTCTTTGGAGGATTAAGAAATTAAAAATACTGTCCTGGAACATAGAGGGAACTCACCTTAAGATTGTGGATCCAGACGTTAGGCAGTTTTTTTCAGATTTATGATATTTTATGTCTCCAGGAAATTTGGTGTATAACCGGGAAAACTCTGAGATTGCCTGGATATTTAAGTTTATCTAAATTGGCTTTTAGACTAAAAAAGACCAGATGGAAAAAAGAAGGTTTATCTATATTTTAAAAATAAATTTAAATTACATCATTAATAAAGAATATAATGACTATGATGATATTTTTGCATTTCAAATTGAAGAGGCTAGCAGGCAAAATAAGCTAATAATAGCTAATGTGTATTTACAGCCGTCTAATAAACAACTAGACAAATTTCTATCTCAACCATTTTCTAAGATCTATCATGGATACAGATCCTGATCTTCCAATTATTATATTAGGTGACTTTAATGCGAAGATATCGCCTGATCAAAATATTACTGATTTTAATTCTATTATCCCAGAGCTTATTCCTAGAAATAATATTAAAAGAGTGGCAACAGATTCAAGGACAAACAGTAGAGGAAGGTTACTGGCTTGTCAATTGATGGACAGGAACTTTTTGCTACTGAATGGATGAATGGTAGGAGATAAATTAGGAGGAATAACTTACAGTAGCTAACAGGGTGCAACAATAATAGACCTGGTATGGGGAAACATTGAAACTATCAAACTCACACATGATCTTGTGGTCTTGGATAGAGTGGAGTCAGCCCATAATCCAGTGTGGTTGATAATACAAATGGATCAGATGATTAAAAGGAATCTCAACCAAATCAGTAGGGAAGATGTTGAAATCATAAATCAAAAAAGGATACAGAGGACCCCAAGTAATATTAACCTTTTCGATAATTTGCTATATGAAACAACGATGATGGAACTGTGATTTTCCATTATATTTGAAGCTGATTATTATACTTCTTTAGATCAATGGCACAACATTGACATCTTAATTAGACCACATTGCACAGTAAACAAAATAATAACCAAAGTAACAACAGGCAAAAAGTTGGTTTAATTCCAGATGTAGGAAAGCGAAAAAAGAACTAACTAAATCCTTAAGGAGATGCAAGAAATGTAAGAATCAAAATATGATTGAGAAAGGACATAAGTCCATTAATATTAATGAAGAAAGAAAGAATTACAAAAAACCTTGAACCATGAGAAATCTCACTATACAGAAATGTTCTGGGAAAAACTCAGGAAAGCTACAATAAATAAAGATATCAAGAAATTTTGGACACTGGTTAGTCAGGGCTATAATAGATACCTTACAAAGGTTGAAGCATATATTCTTCCAGATGCATGGAAAGAATATTTTACAGATCTTTATTTTTCAGCTGAGGAAGATTGCTTAGCCAAAGAATATAAATATGAAAACCTGTATTACCTCACTTCCCAGTATATAACTTCAGAAGAAATAACACACTCAATATTAAGACTGAAGACTAATAAAGCACCAGGACCTGACAAGATCATTGGGGATATATATATAAACATTTTACTGACTGGTGGAATCCAATATTATATAAGGTATTTAATTCCACAGTACAGGGATATGACCTACCACATAGCTGGAGGGGATATTATATTTATTCTACATACAAAAAAGATAACCCAAACAATCCTAAGATGTATAGGCCAATCAGCCTTATTTTTTTTTAGTTGTTTAGCCAGGAGTAGCACACTAAGCTGAAAGCTTTTTTTATAGGTGTGACCTGGGAGCACAGGGAAGTTAAGTGACTTGCTCAGGGTCACATAGTATGCAAGTGGAAGCTGTGGGATTCAAACACAGGTCTGGTCTGCTGGATATCATCAGATTTGCAGTTCAGAGCCTTAAACTACTGCAGTATATGGCCTTATTGATATATCACAAAAAATATTTACAAGAATCATTCATGACAGGCTAAATGATTGGGTGGTAAAGAATTATATCCTTCATGAGACACAAAATGGTTTTAGGAAATCGAGACTTACTATTCAACACTGCTACGTTTTACAACATATAGCTTGGAAGTATGTTCAAATCAAAAAGGGAAAACTTTATTGCTGTTTTATAGATTTTACATCTGCATTTGACAGCATAGGTAGATGCATTCTTTGAGAAAAACTACATAAATTGGGCATTTGTCCTGATTTATTGAACGTACTTGTAGAATTACATAATACTTGGGCTAAGGTTCAGTACAATCGTTTAGGTAATACAACTTCACCTTTTCATACAAATATAGGGGTGCAACAGGGTTGTCTCCTGGCTCCAAACCTGTTCAATATTTATATTAATGATACTTACAGAATTACAACATCCTGATTTTCATGCTCCCAAGGTAGGTAATATCAGGGTAGATTGCCTAGCTTATGTTGACAATCCAGTGTTGATATCAACCTCAAAACTTGGACTTCAAATAAAACTCAATGACTTAAATGATCTGTGTAAAGAACATTAACTAAAAATTAATATGTCTAAAACTAAACTTGTAGTTTTTGGAAATCAAATTAAGAATAATTATTCAGTGTGGATTAATACAGAGAAGGAAGAGCAGGTGAAATGTAAAGTCTATGTTTCTATGTTAAGATTATTTGGGAGTTAGATTTTCAGAAAATATTAAATGGACTAATCATGTAAGTATGTTGCATAATAAAATGAAAGCAGCATTTAATGCATTTAAAATCTTTAATGCTAAAATGGGCAGAAGTTCTGTTAAAGGTGTCATGAAGGTACTCAATGCCAAATTAAAGTCAAGTCTGCTTTATGCAGCAGAGGTTTTTTTTTTTTTCATGTTAAAAAAAGTTACAGGTGATTATGAACAAACTAATCAGATATGTTCTTATGACTCCACAGTCAGTTCCTGAGGTAATCCTCAAACTTGAAACAGGACAATTTTCAATCGCTACTTTAGTAGCAGAAAGACAATTAATAGCTGTTATTAAAACATTTAGCTTGGATGAAATGAGATTACCAAGGCGATGTATGGAAGAAGAGATTGCTTATTCCTCTTTGGGTTTTGAGGCAATATCAATAAAGATAATTACAAATCTTACATTTCCCAATGGTTTAGGTCACATTATGTGGGATATTTTATCTGTACCCATGGGAAGAAATTATCAACTTAGTTAAAAACAGACATCGAGACACAGAGAGATCAGATATGAAGGAGCAATTAAAAGATTTAAATTATTTAGGTGGTATAAATGTATTAAGCAAGATCACGGGATAGAACCATATTTGTTAAAATGATCAGATCCTCTCAAAAGGAGCATGATAACTCAATTTAGATATGAGACTTATAAAGCTAACTATATTTACCACACGCAAAAGAGGGAAAACATAAAATTCCCTTATTGTAAAGGTGGTATGGAAGATGATGCAAAACATATCATCTTAATTTGCACTTTATATACAAGACAACATGAAACGTTGCTGGGTGGTATCTTGGCTGGTCTCATCCTCCCACCCGGAAGATATGCTAATATATTTATTAAATACAGATGATGGATATATTCTGGAGAAAGTTGCCTCCTTCCTGATAACCATACACTTATGAATGTGTTTTCTCTGCTAATGAAGCATTACATAAATAAGAATTTTCTTGTAAAAAGTAAATGGGTATTTTGATTAACTACAAAATACTGTAATAATGATATATGAGAAATATTCTACCTGGCTAGGAGTAAAAGTAATGTCTAGCAATTTAAAAATAACCTCTAGCAGGGACATTATGATGAAGAACATTAGAAGTACTGTGTATGATGATTTTATAATGTTTATATGTATTTCATGAACTTATTTGTACAACATATTTTGAATATTGAAATGGTTTTAACCAATCAATAAAAAATGTTTTGAAATTTTGCTTTCTGCAGCACAACATAAATAACTTTATGTTATCCCAGGATGCAAACAGCTCTATCTCTGGGACTCCACACCTTTTGAATATGGAGAACAGAACAGCTTGGTCCAGGGACAATTCATGAGTTAAATTACATTATACTTAAATCATCTGCCAGTACATTTTCCCACCAAGAAATGTGTACTGCAGATATCCCTGTATTCACATTTTATGCCAAGTTTAACATTTGCAAGATTTCACTGAATATTTTTGATATTTGGCAATTCCATGTATGTTTATACAATACACAATGGTTGTATTGTTTTCCTTTTTCTGTATCTAAATGTCTTGCCCCTGTTAGGAGAAGAGAAAGACTTCAAGGGGAAGAAGGCATATGTAAGCTCAGACAGACTGATGTGTTCCAGTCTTTCTGATAAACAACATATTAGGTTCAATACCTATTCCTGTTGTTGACCTCCTCAACACAGAAGGAAAGCTTCTGCTTTGAGTACTAATGAGTCCTTGGTTTGCCTGAAATAAGATTTTCTCTCTCAGAATATTTTGTACTACCTTTCTTCAATCCTTAGATAAAACTGCAAGCTGGTTATAAGTACCTCCTTATCTTAATGAAATGCCAAGTAACTAGGGTTAATACTGAGAGCTTCCAATGCACAGTCCCACCTTGCTGGTTGGTGACCAGCCCAGAGCATTCTTTAAGCTTGTGTGTATTGGTATTCTCCATGCTATATTGAAAGTGCAATATTTGATACAAATTTCTTCTAAATGCCACTATATAGTATCTTTCTTACCAGTAACATAGCAAATTGTACCATGGTAATTAACTAGTTCAAGACACAAGGCAAAACAGTTTGATAGATTCCTATGTAGTTTGCTGTGCACCCACCTGAAAACAATCTGCATATTATATTAGAGAATGAGCTGTCTTGAGAAGAAAAGCTATTTATTCTAGAGTGTTTTGTTCTACTCCTTTGAATTTCAGTACTTGAACTGGCTGCAGTTTGGATTTCTCTGTAGGAACCCTAGACTTTACTGGAGAGGTAGTCTGATTCAAACCATTTTTAGCCTGTTTCCTGGTCTTTCCACACTCCAGCAAATTATCCAGATATAGATTGACCACTGACACTTTTCTGCCTTGTGCTGCTGCCACTGGCAGATATGTTTGTTAATGCCCTTGCACTGAGGTTAAACTGCAAGGTTTGTGACTGAGTCTTCTTGTGATGTGGAAGTATCCATCCATTTGGTCCACTGTATGTAACCAATCCCCATTTTATACTGCAGGAATAACTATTTATAATTACATTATTCTATACTATCCCTTGTTTATGTGCCTGTTAAGGCATCTGTGAACTGGTACTGAGTGCAGTTCATCATTGTTCTTTACAATTAAGAAGTACAGTACCTGGAGAAAATTCATTTTGCTAGTTTGGTGACTGGACTTTCTCAATTGCCTTTAATCTAATTAGTTATTTGTGATTACAGTGTTACCAACTGTTTTTCCTATGTATTAATGTAATAAACATTTTTAAATTGAAAAAGTCTGATAAGACAATTTCAGGCCCTCTCTTATTATCTCAAACACCCATATGTCTAATGTTATTGTTTGCTATCTATGGTGATAAAAAAAAGAGAGTCAGTCTTCTGATAGAAAGAGATCTGAGGAGTAGTAACTTAATCCTCAGGGTTTTGATTTGTTTTAGTAGGATGCATGGATGTAGATTGTTGTTTCACTCCTCTCCTGACTCTACCCCTCCTTACTAATTGCACTATAGTAACACTACACATAACTTCTGTAATAGTAACTTTTTTGCAGTACAGTAATGTATTAAGAAGTTGCTTTATGTGGGAGCATGACAATTCGCTCTCGTCAACTCGCTTCTGCCACACTTGCTCCTGACAACTCATTCCTGCACAAATACGCTCCTACGACTATTGACCCCAAACAAATTTGCTCCTGGCTCATATTGTGTACTCACATTCAGATAGCTCCCATATTGCTCCCACATCATCAGTATGCCCCTTCTCAGATGCTCAGAGTTCCTATGGGCAATAGGCTCCACCCCTTCTCCTATGTTCTGACACATGTCTGCAGCCTCCGCCCTCTTCTCCAATACTCGATGTCTGTGGAACATCACCAGCAAAGGATTATTTATTTATTCATTCATTCATTCCTGAATCAGCACTTGGTATCCATACCTACACTTGGTAAGTTCAGCAACACTGCTATTTTTGGGTCATTGATGTTGTGCTGTTAGCCATTCTGACTGGTGCAGTGCTATTGTTGTGGCCAATGTTATTGACTGGTGTTGTTTGCACTTTTGTACTGGGCAATACACTTTATTAAAATGTATTAAAACACTTACTGGCATCAGTTATGGCATCAATAATCAAAGGCATATGCCACCCATGCAGGAATTATTCTGTTGTTCTCTCAGAGCTTTTTTCAAGTATGTAAGGCAGTCACTCCAAATTGTCCCTGTAAGCTCTATTCTATCACTGGCAAATTGCTTTCCTTTCATGCCCTCTCTTGTACAGAGCACAAATAAAGATAGATTCATCCACAAGCTTTCTTCTGTTGTGCTCAGACATGATAAAACTACAGGCCATTGTGCAGCAAAGCAGACAGCAAAATAATGCCACAGTAATTTCAGCATTTCAGTGCAAGCAGCTTTATAATGTGCACTGACTGATTAAAGCTGCCGTGCTGCTGAGCTGCAGAGATGTAATTGCAAAGACTGCTGCCAGCCTGCTGAACGAACATTGTTTAACAAGCAGGCTGGAATCAAACTGATAACTGTACTTGTTTGAGGTTTGACATCAGCTGTCAAAACATGGCAGTGGACTCAATGGGCAAGAGCGATAAGGTGGTATGGCAGGCAGGAGCATAATGGGTGAGAGTGAATTTGCTGCAGAGCGAGTTATTGCAGAAGCGAGTGCGGTGGGAGCGAGTTGGCTGGAGCAAATTGTCATAGACCAGCTTTGTATATGCCAGTCCTGCTCCAGTTTCACAAGGCACATAACTCATTCCTTGATGGATTGGTAAGGCATAGACATTTAATCTTTTGGTGGAGATACAGGATTATGATGTTTTAGACTAGGTAGATATTACGTGACAAGGTGCCGCCACCTGGGAAAGTCCCCTGCTGCACAGTTGTATAAAGGATATGTACACCCAGGAAATACAACAGTTTTACCAATCCCAACAGATCCACCCACAACAGTAACATTGACACTGCAAAGAATAAGTTAACAGTAGACAAACATAAAATGCAAACTAAGGTTAAAGTTTATTTGGGAAGGCAGGAACAAGAATACGTGGAAGGAAGGGTAGAGTTAAGTAAGACAACAGCCATAACAATCTGCAATCCCACTCAGGTCTTCCTTCCCTCAGTGCCACAAAAAGACTTCCCATATCGTGTGCACCAGTACTATGAGCCCCCAGTCACTAGGAGCTTCCTGAAATTAATGTGATACCAAATAGTCTAGGCTGAAATGTAGCAGGCCACTTGCATGATAGATGAGGTGAGTAAACAAAACAAACATGCATGCAATTTAAAATGTATTTGATTCCCAGACTTGGTATTCCAAATGTTTGTCTTTAGATAGTCTGTTATGGCACAGCCCCAGACAAGGGCTTTTGGCACCTTACCAGTCTGAACTAACTAGCTAACTGAATGTACTGCAGGGCCAATGGTCCTGATCAGGTACTAATAGTTTAACGCATCTCACAGAAGCAGAAAGGCCTCGGAAGGTAGCTGCATGTCTCTGTGGATGCAGATGCTGCATCACTGCTTTTGTTTCTCTGTACTGTTACACAGTGGTCATTGCATCATGAGGAACTTGCAGGAGCTTGCTGTGGTGCTGGTGCTCCATCTTTGTTGGTCTTCACCATTTGATAGAAACTTTCCCTCTTCTTCTGCCCTGCATGGGGACTTCTCCAATGTAGTTGGTGGTTAAGAGCAGACACTCATAGTCAGGCTGTGCTTTCTCCTTTTCTCTGCCTCACTGGAGGAATGCTGGCTAGAACACATTTTCTGCAGGCATAGATTCCAACAAGGACTAGTCTCTGATTGTTTGGAAAAAAAAAACTACCTACAAAGTAAAAGTCTCACTGGCAGATGCCCAGCTGCAAACTCAGTGGCGTCTACTTTTAAGTTCCAGACTGGAACTGTTCCTTCTACACATGTATTTGTACACCCAAATACACTGATGCAAATCTTCACTCTAGCAGATCACAGGCAAACCTGGTTAACACTTCTTCTGCAGCAGGTTTTCTAATTCTCAGCCTCCAGCCCCCAAACTCCACCCTTTTGTGGGGTGGGCTGATCAGAAAATCTTTGATATTTGGCTGACATTTTCCCAATCAAAATCCATGCTCTTAAGTCCAGGATGCAGTATTAGGCTTCTTTGCCCACACTTTTTGTGGCCTAGCAGGTTTTATTTATTTCACTTAGGGATTAACACTGTTGAGCCAATGGCTCATTTAAAAAGGTTCCAAGTCAAACATAGTACAGAACAGAATAAACAGCAACAACAGTATGTACACAGAAATGCATTGAAGTACAAAATATAACGACTTCAAGATTACATAGGTTACATAAAAAACAATTGTGCTTGATTGTTAAGTTAAATTTTGGTTACAGATTGTCTATAAATTTACAATGAAATTTATTGTCAGTTCTACATATATAGACAGGCAGTTCAAGTCTGTTCCTAGAAGTAAACTGCCCAATGCTGAGGGCAGAGGTCAGTAAAAGGATATCAGGAACTCATGCTTGGGTAGGGTAGAGACATCAGAAAGAAAGGCTTTGATGAAGATGTGCTTGAGTGGCAGCCTGAGAGGGCTTTGTCTTTGGAGGTGGAGGGTCACGGATGAGGGATAGGAGATGGGAGAAATAGGAAGGGGGAGGTTGAGGGGGTTGGCAGTGATGGGGAAGGGTAGTACAGGTGGGGTGGATAAGGTGAGGGCAGCAACATGTGGGGGGAAGGGGTGGAGGAGGAAGCAGAGGAAGGGACTGGGGGCAGGGGGTAGGGGAGGTGAGGGCGTGAGGGGCATAAATTTATAGTAATGTTGCAGTGCAGTGCAGTGGGGGTTGGAGGGGATATTTAGTGACATTTCAAATGCTTGAATTAGAGCATTCAGGGGACTCAGTTGCTAGTATGGGGGTTAGGTTGTGTTGGGGCACTCAGATACACAAGCAAGAGCTAGGAGTGCTTTTGTTGCTGCTCAACAGGCTGCTCTGTTACCTCTGACCCCATTTCTCACTAGTCCTGAACATCAGGGGTCACAGTCATGGCCTTGGCCATCCGAGAAAAATATTGTAGTGTAGCAGCAAAAAGCTGTAGCTTATTTGTGCAAAAACAGTTAATTGGTTGGTTGATTCTTCCTGAGGCTAGTGCCATGTGTGCACTGCTGCCTCATGTTGCATGTCTTGGGCATCATCCAGTAACCCCATCCAGTGCCTCGAGCAACCCCTCTGCATTAGGTGCAACTCATGTGGTGCATGTATTGCACAGGCAGCCAGTAGTTGACACATGCACTCTGGCCAGTGATGGTGTATCACAGAGATAGTGTCTATGGCAGCACACTATTTTTGGCACTGAAGTGCTCCCTAGTGTTTGGATGTGTACAGCAGGCAGGAATCTATGCCCAATGGTTTCCTGTGCGGTTCTGGTGCACAGACAGCAATGCCATGCATGTGGGAGAGACATGGGTGTGGATGACAGCCCTGATGTCTGCATGGCCAGTTACTGACAGGCAAGGAGGAGCTATGATAGTCCTGTATGTGTGGCTCCCATTCTTACCTGTGGACCTGTCCACAGCACATTGTGTGACATGATGTGTGCCACATGAGCACTCTATGTCTCAGTGCAATACTTCTGAACAGGCAGGTGCAGATCATTCTATTTGTGTGGTATGGTCCACACTGTGTGCCACATACACAACATAAACAGTATGTCAGCCTACAGTGCAACCCCCCAGAGTAATATGTGGAAGTCCCCTATTCTTATGTCTACTGATGGTGTTATACCAGACACATAGCTGGCGGACCTCATCCTGTGTGACCAGTGACATGTATGGTTGTGAGACTGGCTCTGAGGCCTCTGTAGTGCTGATGGTGGGCATACAGTGTACTGTCATGAGGCCATGCAATGGTGGGACCATGGTAGGTATTACAGTGTCACCCTCGATACCAGAGAGGCCACCCCACCCCATGCATATCCCTGTACACCATACCTGTACACAGACATGGATGTCCAGGGATCTCCCTGACACTGTCTCCACATCATTATCTGTCCCCCAACATCCTTGTGTTGCTGTGACAAACTGTGTGGATTGTCAGCACAGTGTTATGTCACTGCTTACAGGTGCAGACGTGCTACACAATGCTATGCATCGTACACTAATGTCCAATCATATTTGCAGTCTAAGTACATCATATCTGTTTTGAAGATGTGTGTCTAAGTAATTGGTTCAATGTGCTTACTCAATCGGATGAGATATGATATGATTCTTGTGTAGCTTGATTTACTTTGTGGCTTTCCACCTCTCTATCCATGGGATATACCACCCTGTAGGGCTACAATTCAAGAAACCCTAGAGGAGGAGGGATTCCACCCCCTTCAGGTGCCATGGAAATTATTTCATCGGCTAAAGGTAGGTTAGAAAGAAGCCCAAAAAGAATTCCCAAAGGTATCGCGCATTGAAGAGGTGAGGATGATGAATGAATGAATTCTAAGAAGATATGGGTGAACTTCCTAATGAGAGAGTGTGGAAAGCCAAGGGCCACCAGCCACCTCCATCCAACAGCAGAACCTAACTCAGTAACTTAAGAAAGCCCTAAATAACTAATATTATGAACATTGGCATGGAGGAGAGGAAAAAAACCCTTTAAGGAGGACACCTCTGGGGATCCAAGACCTAGGTCACCTTCCCTCCAGGCTGACGTTTGATTTGAGGACGACGTTTGATCGGAGGATGTATGTCGGTAAAGATAAGGATTTGTTAAAGAGAAGGATATAAGTAGGGAAGATGATGATAGGATAGGGGAAAAACCACCAAAGAAGGCATAGATTGAAGAAGGAACATGAGGCAGCGAGGAAGACTGATGACAATGACCACCACAAGAAGGCAGCAGGTTGATGAGGCAGCAGAAGACCCAATGAGAGGAATGCTTGATTGAGTGATGTGAGTAAGTAGATGCTGAGGCCAGTAGGGCATGCTTGGTTGTGTGCTGTGAATGATTAGATCCTGAGGTCAGAGTCGATGAGAATAGGATTCAATGATACGAATGCTCGTGCAAGCAATGTAAATAGATAAACTTTTAGATAAGAAGGAGTGAATGATGACCGGAGTTATGAACCGGATACATGCATCAGGATGGCTGCAGGTTGATGGGGCGGGGGGGTGCATAGGAGTCATGATAGGTATGCCCAAAAGAATGATCGATGGGCCACGATTGGAGTAAATCCTGGATGGCCAGTACAGAACTGGAAGAGGAGGAGATAGGAATGAACTTGAAAATGAACTAGTATGAAGGAAGTAAAAGGAAGTAGGCTCCTCTAAAGGAGGGAAACTCCAAGGCTAAGAAGGCAGATCTGGAGCCAGAGGCAACTCAGGTTGAGAGATCGAGAAGCAAAATTGGATGATGTATGATGAGGAGTGAGCAAAATTGGATGATGTACGATGAGGAGTGAAGCTAAGAGTGGAGTAAAGCCACGAAGGTTGGTACTAGAAAAAGTATTAGGACAAGGAAGGTAAAAATAGGAAATGGATGAGGTACAATGATGGAGTGAAGCTACGGAGGCTGGTTAGGAAAGCGAAGCATGAAAGGACAAGGGACAGTAGGGAGGTCAATGGGGTAGCATAGGACCCAGCCAATACAGGATGAAAACAGCAATAGGGTGAGCTGGATAAGGTGCCACGCAGGCCTGGTTCTATGGAAGGCCAGATGGAGTCAGCAATAGATGGCCCGATTATATGAATTACAGAGCAAGCGAATAGATAAACCATGGCATGATGAGAGATAGAAGTGATGACCAGAGTGAATCCTTGACAGCTGATGATGGATGGAATCCGGAACCCGATACAGGATGTGTGAGGGTCGCAGATCGATAAGGTGGGCATATGAGTAATGATAGTTATGCCCACAAAGAAATATCGAGGGCTTGAGATATCATACAGCCAACTAGTAGATGAAGAGAGACATGTTTCCTGGTCCCTTAGGGTTCAACCAAGCAGAAGGTAGGGTAGCCCGGTGATGTACTATGCAAGTCCCGGTGCTGCACACCACTCCGGTCAGTTAAAGCATGCGTACAGAGGCTGGCAGATGTGGGAGTGCTGAATGCGAGAGAATCGATGGGTAACACATATATTGACACATATATATGCTGCTTGGGCATGTGAGGAGAGCACAGGTAAGGACAGCACAGGTGAGGAAGCAATGGTCTGCAAAAAGCAGGAGGAGGAAGGTGATATCAGGTTTTATCATGAATTGGGGAGAAAGTATGCATGAGAGAATTAGGTGAGGGGAGCACAGGTAGGAAATGCAACCAAAATATATATGCAAAAGTACTTACAGGAAGACTGGTGGAATCTGCAGGAGGAGAGTCCCAGGGTAGCCGAGTGGTAAGACAAGCACAAATGCAGGCTAAGCTATGTAAGGTGAGCAGGAGACAAACAATCAGGGTAAAAGGGCTGGAAGGCAGAAGGCCAGAATGAAACTGTGAGAGTAGAATGGAGACAGGACTGCTAAGAAAAAACAGCTCTAGGGAGTTGGGAAAGCAGAAGAAGAAGAAGAAGAAGAAGAAGAAGAAGAAGAAGAAGAAGAAAGAAGAAGTGAGGTACCAAACAGAGCTTTGCGGTGAGAAATTGTTGCAAGTCAGTCCCAGCAAGTAGGAAGGAAAAAAGGAGCTGCGATGCAGCCGGAGAGAGGAACGGAGGAAGGAAAAGACAGGTGCAGGGGGACAGTACACCCAGGAGGCACCAAGGTACAGGATCGGAGATGACCAGAGATAGGCACATGGAAGGATTGCAGCCCAAAGAGATGCAGAAGCAAAACAAACCTGCATCGGCACCTATTGGCGAGCCACGGCAGCATTAGGGATGCAAGTAACACACCCGGGAGGCAGCAAGGCAAGAGGAATGTGAGCAAGAGAGGATAGATTGAGAGGTGGCACATAGCAAACAATCCACCCCTGGGGAGAGCACTGCACAAGCACTGACACAGCAAGCTGAGCTCACAAGAAGCACTGGAGATAGAGTGCAGCCAACAGGAGGGAAAGAGCGGGCTGCCAAAGCGGCAGACTGGGGGGGCACAGTGGGAGAGCTGCCAACAGCAGTGGGAGAGAAAACAAAGGGAAACAGGAGATGGGAGGGGGACAGAACAAGTACAAGGCCAACAAGCGGCAGCATGATAAGGGAAAAAAAGGCAGGATGCTGGAATCGGGTGAGCATAGGATGAGGTGTGCCTGAGAGCTCGGAAAGATAAGGACTAACTAAAAGAAGCAGCATGAGTGGCGTTGATAGAGAAGAATAAAGGGGCATTCAGAGGCAGCAGCAGAGATGAGGGGAAGGCAGGAAAAAGTCTAGAGAGGCAGAGGAGAGGAGAGGAGAGTGGCACCTCCGGCGTCAATGAAAAAATGAATCCTGGGAGAGTCCAGGATGAGTGACCCTATAAGCTCGATGGGGGATTGACGTTGTTGCTTCACCCATCGAACCTTGGGCTTTGGCTTTTTTCCAAACAATCAGAGTCTAGTCCATTGTTGAATTGTTTCTGTCATGTTTTTGTGATGTAGACATACTGTATTCCTACCTGTGGCAGTGATTTGATTTTCCTGGCTGGCTGAGCTGAGCTGCAGTTCCAGTTTGTTGAGTTGCAGTTCTACTGTGCCACCTACTGTACTTGGTGCACATTCCCCTTAAATAGCCCTGAGACAGTTATGGTAATGTATGTGGAACATGCTGGAATGACATGCAATGTGGCCTCTTTGCACTTTCCAATGAGCTGATATACATAACTTGGCTGTTGACCTGTTCTATGCTAGCACAGGGGTCCATTCTGAGCAGACTGTTTGTGCCACAGCTGAGTGGTAATGTCTCCTGCCTATGATGTCTGTAGTCAGCACCACCCCCTGAATGTATCAGCACAAGACTGATGCTGTGTGTGATATTGCGCAGGTCATGTGCAGGCTGCACATGCATGACCCTGTCAAGTGTATGCTGGGCTACACTTTTAGCACTGCACAAGAGGATCCTGTGCTGTGCAGGCCACCTACAACACAGTGCAAGCGGCACAGCCCTCCACAAACAGGAAGCAATCTGCAGACAGTTTCACTGCATGTATAGTCCAGCTGCAGCATGGTGTCCATAGGAAGTAGGCCAATCCTCCAGTGAGACCAGTGGTGGTCAGAGGTGGAGTTGTCCAGTTTGGTCGGATGAGTGATGGAGAGGGAGTCCCAGTTTCTGGGAGATGCAGTGGGGGTAGACAGGCCTCTCTGTGAGGTGTGGGCCTCTGAGGGTTGGAGCCTCATTAGGTACATGAGTGTTGTGCACACTGAGAAATGGTGCTGCCTCAGGTGCAGGGATCCCATGCAAGGGTCAGGCATTCCTCCGATGGTATTGGGGCATGGTAGTCGACGACACAATCCCATGGCCAGGTAGGTGATGTGTGGTGTGTGGCATATGTGTGAATGGGCATTGGATGTGCAAGGCCTGGGTAGGCACCAAATGCATACTGGCTCCAGGGTGCTACCATATGGAGTTGCCAGGGTGCTGTGCAGTCCTGCACTGCACTGTGTGTATCATGACTAAGTACTCCATGTTTTCTGCTGTCACCTTTCCATGACATTTTTCACAGCTACAACCAGTGTACTCTGTCTTATTGCATGTATAGCTGTCTACCATCAGGACATCTGCTTGCACCCATAAAGTATCCCACCACTGCATCAGGCACATCTGTGTCTAGAAACATAGAAACATAGATTTTGACAGCAGATAATGACCACTTGGCCCACCCAGTCTGCCCATTTCCCTGACAACTGGATAAGCTGCAGATTCTAGTTTACCAACAGCCCACTTCTTCTTACCCTCCACCAGAATTCCCTTATGTCTGTTCCATGCATTCTTGAATTCCCCCACTGTTTTGACCCCAAAATCTCCTCAGGAAGGCCATTCCATGTGTCCACCACCCTCTCTGTGAAAAAATATTTCCTCACATTGTACCTCAGCCATTCCCCCTCTATCTTCAAATTATGTCCCCTTGCTCTTGCATGTCTCTTTTTCTGAAAGATGCTACTCTCTTGGACTTTGTTGATTCCCTTGAGGTACTTGAAAGTTTCTATCATGCCCCCCCTTCCTCAAGGGTATACATATTAAACTTCTTTAGTCTCTCTTCATATGGTTTTTGTTGCAGACCCTGCACCACTTTAGTTGCCTTCTTCTGGACTGCCTCCATCCTGTCTATGTCCTTGTGGAGATGGGGGTCTCCAGAACTGCACGCAGTACTCCAGATGGGGTCTCTACTGCTGATGCTTCTCCCTACACATCCCAGTATCCCTCCAGTCATCCTTACTGCCTTTTTAGATTGCTTGCTTACCTTTAAGTCATCTGATATGACTACCCCACGTCCCTTTCCATTGTTGTTGTTATTACCCCCACAGTGTATACTCTTCTCCTGTTTTTTTTTCCCAGGTGCATTACTTTGCACTTCTTTGCATTGAATCTAAGCTGCCATACTTTTGACCATTCTGCCAACCTTGCCCAGTCCATTCTCATCCTTTCCACACACCCCTCTTGTGTTTCAACCATGTTGCAGATGTTTGTGTCATCTGCAAATAGGCATACTTTTCCTTCCAGTCCCTCTGCAATGTCACTTATAAAGACATTAAAAAGGACCCAGTACTGAACCCTGTGGTATCCAGTTAGTAACCCCTCTTTCTTCAGGGTGGACTCTGTTTACTATTACCCTCTGTGTCCTGTTGTCCAGACAGGTTTTTACTCAAGATGCCATCCTGGGACCCACTCCAAGACTGGCTAATTTGTTTATTAATCTTTTGTGCTGAACTGTGTCAAATGCCTTGCTAAAGTCTAGGTAGGTCATATCCACAGCCCCTCCCTGGTTTTACTACTTTGGTCACCCAGTCAAAGAAATCAATTAGATTTAACTGACATGACCTTCCAGCTGTGAAACCATGCTGCCTTGGGTCCTGTGCCTTGCTGGCCTCTAGGTTCTCAACAATTCTTTCTTTCAGAAGAGATTCCATCATTTTCCCTACCATTGAGGTCAAGCTAACAGATCTGTAGTTTCCTGCCTCTGCTTTTCTCCCACTTTTGTTAAGGGGTATTACATCAACCCTCCTCCAAACCTTAGGTATCACGCCATCCTCCCATAATTTGTTAAAAAAGGTAGTCAATGGTGTCACTAGTGCTCCCCTTAGTTCTTTTAGAATTCTTGGGTAAATCCCATCAGATGCCATTGCTTTGTCCACATTCAGTTTTAGGAGTTATTTCAGAACCATTTCTTTTGTGAAAGGACTGGTATAGACCACCCCCCCATCCAGAGTGCTTTATTGATTGGATTAGGTGCTTCCGCATCTTCTTTTGTGAATACTGAGCAGAAGTATTCGTTCAGTATCCCTGCTTTTTCACTGTCCCTCTCTGCCCACTCATTCTCCCCTTTATTAAGGCTCACTATCCCTCCCTTGGTCTTTCTTCACTCCCTAATGTACCTGTAAAAGGTTTTCTCCCCCTTCTTAACTGAGCTGGCTGTCTTTTTCTCGGTCTGGGCCTTTGCTATTCTGACTGTCTTCGCCACTTCCATCTGCTATAACTGGTAAAGTTCTTTGTCCTGCTCCTTCAGTGTGTCCTTATACTTTCTGAACGCTACCTTTTTCTCCCTAACCTTCCCCGCCACCTCTTTTGAGAACCATGGTGGGTTTTTCTTTCATTTTGATGTGTTTATTTGCTTTGCACAACGGCTTGTTGCCTTTGTGATGGCAATTTTGATGATTCCCCATTGTTCCTCCACCCCTCTGTCTTGCCTGTCTGTTAGTACTTTTCTGAGGCACTCTCCTATTTTGACAAAGTCAGCCTTCCTAAAGTCCAGTTACCTCACTTTTGTATGGTTTGACTCTGTGGCTGTGTTTATCGTGAACCACACTGTTTGGTGGTCACTTGTTCCCAGATGGGTACCCACTTCTCGATCTGAGATCCTCTCTCCATCCTCATTTGAGAGTACCAGGTTTACATTTGCTCCACTCAAGAGGGTTCCAACACTAGCTGTCTGAGGCATGTCCTGTGAAGGGCATCGAGAATGACCCTGCTCTTGGATGTGGCTGCAGCAAAGGTGTTCCAGTTAACATCTGGCATATTCAGGTCCCACATCAACAATATCTCCCCTTTTCCTACCATCCTAAGGATGCCTTCTATCATTTTCTTGTCCATTTCTGCCCCCTGAGATGGGGGTCTGCATACAAGCCCTGTGTGGATTATGGTGACATTTCCGGTCTGCAGGGTGACCCAAAGTGCCTCATCTCCTCCCTGTTTACCCTTTAGTTCCATTGCTTTGATCCCCTCCCTTACGTAGAGAGCTACTCCTCCTCTTCTTCTACCCTCCCTGTCCCTCCTGTAGATTGTGTACCCTGGTATGCTGACATCCCAGTCATGGTTCTCTGTGTAGCATGTTTCTGTGACTGCCACAATATTCAGATGTCTCTCTACCACCATGGCCACCAGTTCAGGGAGCTTGTTACCTGGAGTATGCTGCATTGGTACTCATTGCCCTTCATTTTTTGATGGCCTTACCCTTTTGAGCCCCATCCCTGTCCTTACTGCCTTAGCCTTTTTCTCCATGGGAGGGCCTTGTTTCCATGTGACATCTGGTGGAGCCCAGTGTGGTGGGGACACCCACAACCATCTGCCTGCACTGCTGTGCCCATGGGACATGCTGACAGTGTCATGTATCATGGGATGCACCCTGACACCAACATCACAAATAACATGGATATGGCCCACACCTGATATGGCTGGCTGCTGCCCCTTGCCTATGTCACTGGTGGCTGATGAGAGGGCCAAACAACCACCTGCTATCATCACCATATAGGACACCTGTTGTGCCACTGCCATGAGGGGACAACAAACAGGGTGGCTATCTGTCACCACCATAGGTGGCAGGGTCACCCCCTCATGTCGGTGCATGGGCTGCTTGGAAGGGCAGAGATAGGCTTACGGCACAATGCTGCAAAGTGTGGATCTCACATCACCCCATCTTAGCACCCCTACAGATTAATGTTCTAGGGCAGTCTGACAACTCAGCCAGATGACCCTGCCCAGGATGTCACTGGGCCACTCCCTCAGCCATGATAGGGCTCCTTCAGGATCTGTGTGATAGCAGAGACCATGTGAGTATACAGTACTGCTGGATTTTCTTGTTGCCACAGTCTGGGTGCAGCCCACACCACTGATGCTTATTTTCCCCCAACTGCTCCACATGCCCTCATGGTGCTCTGTGTTGCCCTGTGGCATGAGGTCATAACCCCTGCCTCTGCCACACATGCTTCCATAGAACACCTGTCTGCATGCCCAGTCTAGGTGTCTTGAGGGCCCTGTGGCACCACTGGGTTTGGCTGTCATGGTCGTACACTGCTGCAAGGCACCTAGGCCTGCCAGGGGTTGTGAGGTGGGTGCACCAGATGCTGTGGATGTTCCCAGTGCACACTGCCATTACCTCCTGCTTGCAGCAGCTTAATGACAGGGTGCTCCCACTGAGTATGTCCCACTGTCCCCTCATGGCTATGGACAAGGTCTTCCAATTGACATCCCCCCATCAGTCTGTGCTGGACACCCCCATCATGCAAGACCCAGGCAGCACCTTTACAATAGTCCAGCACTGGGTGGTTTGCAGCTACTGTGCTACAGACTACTTGCCAGCACCCAGGCCATGCCACCCAGTCATACCCAATGGAGTTGCATGGGGATTCTGTGGCCCTACACATCATGGCCCATGCCACAGAGTGTGCCACCCACACAGACCACATGTCTGTCAGGGTATTGTGTGCCACTCTGTCAGTCCCCTACTGAGCCAACAGCCTTCCCCCTGAGTTGGCACATGGCATGTGTGTCATCCTGTATCACACATGGGCCTTCGTTACAGTGACCACCTGCCCTTGGGTAGGTCCTGCATTTGTGGCTTCTGAGTCCCGATCCACCTGTGTGTGTGTGGGGGGGGTGTTGACACAAGGCTGCTGGTGTCTGTCTTTGTGTTGGTCCCATGGCACCATGGACAATACCCTGACATTGTCTTACACTGTGGGTGGTACAGGGGCTGCTGCATGTCCTGGTTGCACTACCATTGCATGAAGTGGTGCAGTGCAACAACATGCGGCTTATATTGTGGGCACTGTGGAGCACCCTGGTGGAACACAAGTTGTTTGGGTGGGCCTGGGAGGCCTTGTGGCCATGTGCATTGGCCCTGATGGCAGCTGTACCTGGTGCCCAACTGCACAACATCCTGGGGCTGGAAATCCTGGGTTTGTCCATCAGATGGCCAAACTGGCCTCTGACTGAGGGCCTTGTTTTTTGTCACCTGTGGGGTCTTGTCATCAAGCACTATCTTCATGCCATGCAGGGCACCTTGCCATGCCTGGTGACACAACAGTGGGTTTGCCACCCTTGCCCAGGGGACAGACCCCTAACGGCTGTGCTGGACTGCTTGGGTGCAGACAGTGTGGTACCCATCTGCCCACAAAAGACCCCCTGAGCCAGGTTTTGGCCCCACTCTCCCCAGCATGGGGGAATGCCTGCCCCATGCCTTTGGCAGGGTTGTGCTGGTGGATGCCTCATCACCTGGGGATGTCCTGGGGATGTCCCAGGCCACTGACACGTATGATTCCAGCCACACACCCTTTGCCCCTGGCCCACTTAGATGCTGCAGCACTCCAGGAGCTACATCACACCCTGCCTGTTGCACAGATTGATCCTCTGCTATGGCAATGTTGTAGCATGCTTTCATTACCCTGTCACAGATCATGCCAGTACTGTAGTGTGTGTGCCATGCCCCACCACAGCTTGCTGCCATCCTCTCCCCAGTCTGCCTGCCTCTGCTGTGTGCCTTGATGTAGCTGCATCTGCCCGTGATGCACATGTTTCAGTTCCATACTGACTACTAGGGTGCACACATGCCAATCCTGGGCAGTCATGCCAATGATTACTGACCTCCATGCCTGTGTGCCCAGGCAGCATACCCATCTCAAATACCATTAAATTAGTTAGTTTGTTAGTTAGTTAGTTCAAACATTTTACTAGGAAGGACATTCTGAGCTGGTAACAGCTCATTTCCAGAAGCATCCTGGGGGAAGGTGAAAAGAGGAAAAGATAACATATAAAAATGCAGAATATAAAATACATAGAATGGAATAAGTATAACAAAAGTAAAGATGATAATAATTCTTAGGAACAACATTGACAAATATTTACTATGCAATAAATTGTGGAACTGCACAAAAGAACAATAAAATAATTATCACGTTAAAGTAAAAACTGAGGGGAATGACTGATACTGGGGAGTGGGGAAGTGCTCAGGGACAGAGAATTATGTAAGTTGCAGGAAAGAAGTAGATTCAATATCAGAAGCAACTGCAGGAGTGAGAAGATAACTCAGGGAGGAGAGCTTTAAGAACAGGAAAGGAAGAAGAAAAGTGAATAAAAGGGGGAAGGGAATACCAAAGTTTTGGGAAACAAAATGAGAATGCAGCCTGGCCAGCAGTAGATTTCCTTTGTGGAAGGGCAAAAGAGTGAGAGCAAGAATTGTGAAGAGAGTAGGAGGATGCAGTGGGGGGAGAGAGAGAGAGGAGAGAGAGGAGAGAGAGGTTAGATACAAGGGGAAAGAGTCAAACCAAAATGTGGAGATAAAGGAGATACAGTGGGTGAAGCACCTGGCATCAAGAGGAGGGTGGAAAAAGGAAGACTACAAGGTACAGTAATGAGTACTCATGGGTTTATCAATGGCAAAGCAACAGTATGAGTGAGAGACAATCCAGTCTAGCTAATGCAGACTTTGTAGCAGAACTATAAACAGTGTCTCCATAGTCAAAAATGGGCAAAATTATCTTAGTGAGGATTTCTCTGTGAGCAGGAAGTGGACTGCTTCTCTTGTTTCTATAAAGCCATTCTATGTCTGCCACAACTGCCTCGCTATGGGATGGACATGGAAGTCTTTCAGGCAGGTCTGGCCATGCCTCCCGGCCCCACCGCTCTGAGCACTCCCAGGGTGGCAGTGTGCTCAACATCTGCTGCAGATTGTGGCCCCATACACATCATGTGCAGCTGCTTTTTCTAGTTCCAGAAACTTCATTCTTGGCCTTTAGCCCTTCATAGCACCAGCCAGATTGCCCTGTGTTCACTCAGAGATGATCTCTTGCATAGGTAGCAGTCACACATGTCCAGATTCCTGGGTGGCGTGGAGTGTCTCCTTTCAATGGAGCAGCTGTACCACTCATGTCCCCATTGTACGATGCTATTATCTGTGCTAGGTGGGATACTGTGGCTATGTGTGGTAGTATAACCTATGTGGTCCACCGGGTCTGTACAATTCACTTAGTACATATTCTTTCTCCTCATAGGTGACTGTGGAACAGTGGCAGAGCCGGAAGATTGACTTTTTTGAAAGCTGAGAAGATCTCCTGGGGCTACTTAAATTATTTCAAAGGAGACTGGAAATCATACACTAGAAATCTCTTCTGAAATAGATTTAACCCCCCACCCCCCCGAAACATAGATTGTGTTAAACCTTCTGGAAAATAAGTTATCTTCAAATGTGAGAAAATGTTTTGTTAAACTTATGAAATAGAAGTTTTTCTATATAACTTAAGTACCCATTTATTTGGAACCGAATTAAACCTTCCTGAGGCAACAGAGGACATTATACCTATCTTTAGAGACAAATCTGTCTGTAACACACCAGTTTATGTCCTATTATCGAATATGGACACAGCAAAAAAAAATTGGAAAAACAAAGTTTTATTAATAAACTAGGAATCTCAATATCATCTCCAGTGAATTGGACCACCATCTGAAAGTTAGCCCATGGGACTATGCTTCCTCTTCTATTTACTGAAGAAATGATTACTTCAACATTAACCCTATTGAACTGGAAGTTCCACTCACCCAAGTTTTCTTGGAGCTTTTCTCTTTTTGGAATTCAGAAATACAAAGGGGAAAATAGCCACAGTCAGGCACATTTCATTTGAGCTCTGTTAATAACATATTTAGATTGTGGTTTCTTATTTCAAGAAATTGAGTCAATTAAGAGAGTACACTCAGGCCCCTTAGACTCTCAAGTGGATATTGTAATTTCCTCACCAGAGTTGTACAAAATATTACTACATAACATTCACAAACTTGACAAATTCAACATACATGGGGTTGACCTACTGAGTATAGATTATCATGTTAGAAGGTCAATGGAGTCAGAGGATTATATGTGGCTGACCCCTTTGCCTGATTTGCTTTCTTCTTTTGATTCTAGTGACAGTAAAGGGTTAACAGCTACCTCACTCCAGGAAACTGCAAACTTTATATCATGGAACATTGCAGTCCTAATGTCTAAACTTGTTGATTCTCAATGGCAGGCTCTCACTTCAAAATATAAAATTTTACTATTTCAAGAAACATGGGCAGTCTCAAAAATTTATATGAATACATTTGAATCATTCCACACCCCTGCAATAAAAGATAAAAAATATGGAAGACCCAAAGGTGGGCTTATTACATATGTTAAGATAAGAGAGGGCATTCAAATTTTAGAACACTCCTCACATAAAAATGAGACCCTGCTCAGTGTTATTACTTAGGACTCAATAATGTTTTTAATAGTTAATGTGTACTTTCCTCCCAAGTTTCACATTTCAACTGACTAATGACCCATGGGTTCAACTAACATCATACATTGATTCTTTGTATCTAAAATATCTAATAGATATCATTGGTGGGGACCTTAATGCTCGCATTGCAAAATATGACAATCTATCAACACTTCAGTCCCAGATTTATATGGGTGAATTAGAATCAAGGAAATCTGCTGACAACATTGTTAACAATGCTGGTCACAAATTGATAGAGTTTATAGATAACAATTTTTTGATTTTAAATGGGAGAGTATTGGGTGACCAGGATGATGCATATACATATTATTCACCCAACGGGAAGAGTATTATTCATTACCTCTTGATTTTCCCAGAATTGTATAATCTTTTTCATGGATTTAAAATTTCTATGATGCCTGAAAGTGAACATGTGGCCTTAACAGTTAATATAGATACACTGAAAGATACAGAATGATTAAGCTAAAAGAGCTCCTCTCTCCTTCCTTATCATTGAGAGGTAACTACAGACTCACTTTAAACAACAAGAGCTTGGAAAAAGCATCAGAAATAATCTGCTCCTCTAGAATGTCCTTGCTGTATACTCTCTCTCTTTATCTCTCTCTCAATGTAACTGCCATGTGCAGTACATAAATAAAAACAGCTCTAAGATTGTTTCACCGCAATCAAAACAGCAATTTATACCTATAAAAATCCCAAACCTACACCTCTGTCCTGGCTTGATCAACAACGTTTGGAAGAAAAGCAAAAACTAGGAATACTGATCAAGAACATAAATACAAATTCAGCAAGATCCAGCATCATACATCTTAATAAAGCAAGGAAACAATATAAAACATTTCTTAAATATAAAAAACATGAGTTCACTCAAAAACAGTGGGCTCACATGCAAGAAACCATAGAATAAAAAAAGATTCTAAGGCTATTTGGTTGATGGTAGCAAAGGGTATCAAAACATACTAGCTCTCATTGACTGTATACATTCCTAAGGAAACATGGGTATTACGTTTTTTCTAATCTTTTTTTTTAATGTCTCTGAGTTTAATAAATCACCTAGAACCCCCAAATGGATGCATTTAGAGTCTTATAAACCTTTAGTATTTTCTCTCACTGAAGTAGAGCTGGCTATTTCAAACCTGACCATCTTATCCCAGGAGAAATTTACAAAAAAACACAAAATTTTGGGGGTTCCTTTTTTGTAAATTTATTTAATGCCTGTCTGCAAGAAAGGTTTGTTCCCAACTCATGTGGTAAAAACAGTATAGTCCCTATACATAAAAAAGGCTAAAAATTACTAGCCTATAAGCCTTTCAGATATTAGCAGTAAAATCTTTACTAGTATTCTCCTGTTTAAATTACAGCTATGGGAAAATACTCTCAGTCCTCTCTCTAACTTTCAAACTGGATTCCGACAAGGCTTCTTGACCTTAGACAACCTATCTACTTTCGTACATCTGATAATAAAATATAATGTATACAGGAAAATGAAACTATATGTACTGTTTATCGATTTTCTAGCAGCTTTTGATTATGTAGAAAGAAATACTCTCTGGAATATTCTTTTTCCTTGTGGTCTTCCCTCAAATTTATTAACCCCTATATTTCTTTTGTACTCTGAAACTCTCACTACCATTAGAAATTATTTAAAAGGAAATAATTCAGAATACTTTATAACTAATAAAAGGGTCAAATAAGATTGCCTTCTGACCCTTTTGTTTAATCTGTATATAGACTCCTTACTAGATTTTGATACATCTCTTACTCTGAACTCCCCCCAAATCAACAACCAATATATTCACACTTTAGCATGCTCAGATGACATTGTCCTTCTGTTTTTAACTCAAAGCGGACTTATGACAAAATTAGATCTACTGAAAAACAAAAGTGATTATTTAAACCTTGGAATTGACATAGAAAAAACAAATGTAATGATATTTGGAAAGAATCCCACAAAGCCAAAAATTATGTTAAACAATTTAAAAATTGATCTTTATCGACCTACTGCTACCTTGGAATCATATTTTCATCCAATGGTTCCTGGAACCCATACATTAATGAACAAATAATCAAAGAAAAGCATGCAGCTAAAGCTCTCCTTAGGTTTAATTATAAGTTTGGGGGGCATTTGGTTACCCAGGCTATCAAAGCTGGAGAATCTAAAATTATCCCCTTACTGTTAAGTGGAGCTGAAATTTGGGGAATTAAGCCCCGCCAAAGCTGGCATCACCTTTAACTTTATACTACAAAGCAATTCTTCAAGTTCCACTGTCCATGGCTAATTCTATAATAAGAGCGGAACTTGGCAGAATCCTCGTGGTAGACCTGGCTAATCTTAGACTACTGACATATTGGCTCAGGATCATAAATAATCACAAAAACAATTTACCAATTCTCTGTCTGAAAGAAAAGGAAAAATGGAGTATTCTGTTTACCTTGGCTTAGAGCTCTTCTAACAAAACTTTCAGAACTTAAATTGTATACATCTCTGGAGAGATCATCAGACTGGTATTCTGATATATAATACCTATAGAGACAGATAAAAAATATATATATATTCACTGGCACAGAATAATGAATTACTACAGGTCTGAAGCCAAAAAACAAGCCTTGTGGTACAGACAGAAAAAAATTGACTCAACAATAGAAAATTACTTATTTCTCCCTCTAACCTCTCAAATACGTAAGGTGATAACCTGGGCAAAATTTGGCTTAATCATTTCAAAATACATATACTTTAACTCTAGGTTCTCTAAACAAACTGTAATTTAAACATATGCTCCTGTAACAAAGGGTTTAAAGAAACATTGTTACATATAGTTATCCAGTACCCCCTATTTAATAGGAGGAGAAATCAGATCTTAAAAAACTTTTTAAAGAAACACATAGGCCAGGATTATGACCCACTATTCATATTGCTCCATCATGGGACAGTGAAAGATGCCAAACTATGTTTTAAATTTTTTTCATCAGTTATTAGCTATAAGAAAAAGGCATATTCTAAAAAACACCTTTTAGAATCACTAAATGAATGTATTAATTATTAATTTTTTATGTGATTGCTTTTTATATTAATTATCCTTTTTTGTATTTTGACGATTGTAATATCCAAAATTTTAAACATTTTTTGGAAAAACAATAAGCAAAATCTAATCTAATCCTGATGCAAAAGAACCTGTGGCAGTGCTGGATTTTGAGGAGGCTGGAGGCTCTGTAGGAGGCCTCCAAATTTTAACAAGGAATACTATGCTGCCACCTCCAGCAGTACCCTAGTCAGCCCCCTCATTTCCCACTTTGTAAACCCCTTTACATTCCCTCTCATCATTTGGCCTGTTGGCATCCTATTTTGTTTTTTTCTGGTTGATGTTTTTGTACTGTAAATTTCCTTCTGATGCTTCTGTGTCCTGTGTGCGTTCCTTTCCTGTCTGCTCACTGGACTGTGGTTCTCTGAGATGCCCTCCCAGACCACACTTAACAACCCCAATGGGATACATCCTTCCCTGTCCTCTACCTTGACATCTACCCTGGTGGTCCTACAGTTGTCTCTGGTGGCTCTCCAACACTCCCAGGGTTCCTTACCTGGCATATGAGGAGTGTTGTTGGCTGTCACCACACATACCCAGGTATCTTATTGCACATCACTATTTCAGGATGGGCCATTTCCTGACTGTTCCTGTGCATAGCTGTCGTACTGCACATGTCATGCAGGCTACAGCCTTCATGAGTTCCATGCCATGAGTGCATATGTGCCATTTTGAAATCACTCACATGCTCTATGTCTGGAGTTTCCAGAGTCCCTTACTGCAGTGCTGAGCTGTTGTGACAGATTGCACTGCCCCCTGTGATATATTCAGTGCTGTGCATTATGTGCACTGTGCTCCAGCAAAGACTTGTGCTTTAGTCTTAGTGCACTATATTCAGAGGTCTTTGCACCAGGGCTGAGGTTTGCTAAGGTTTTTTTAAGGAATAGGAATGGACCAAGAGATCCTTCCAGCCTATTCTCCTACTAATTATGTTATCCTCCTGGGATTTGAGTGGATGGATATCCAATAGTTTTTTAAATTCTTTTTTATTCCAAGATTCAACAACATTCTCAGGTAGTGCACTCCATAACTCAACCACTTTCTTAGCAAAGTATGAACCCCTAAGATTGGCCCAGGACCTTCTTCCCATCAGTCTTTTCCCATACCCTCTTGTGTTATAACCATTTTCCTTAATGAGAAGGCAGCGTTCTGCACATAAATGTTTGCCATCTAATATGCTATATAGTGTCAACAGGTCACCTCTTTTTCTTCTCATTTCTAATCTATAAACTCCCACATATTTTAATCTATTATTGTAGTCCAAACCTCTAGTACCATAGAGGCATTTGGTGAACCTCCTTTGTACCTTTTTAATCTTTGCTATTTCCATTTTGGTTGATGGAAACCAGACTGGTGATGCCTCAAATATTGCAGGCCATGGACCTTGTGCAACCACATTGTGCCATGCAACGTAAACTTTGTGCATGGACAATTTTTTTAAATATCTGGCCCCAGATGTTTGTTACACATCAAGGGATAAGCCAGCAGTTCTCAATCAGGCATCACTCCTTGCAGAGGCTAAATTTCTAGGGACTTTATTTCTTTATCATTAATGTTGTATCAATTGCAATTTGAGTTGGTTTGTTAATATTCAGGCCTTTTTGACAGTATGAAATGTAGGAGAGGATTTTGACCCTCCAAATGGCAGATTATCAAATTGTGGCATACAGAAATTCCATAAAGTCCTCTGGTAATATGATGTGTAACTCAGGAAGGTTGCTTGTTTCAGAATAGGAGTGAATATGTATGAATTTTATCCCCAGGCTATCTTACAAGAATCTTTATCAAGCAGTGCTGGTAAGACACTAATTCATTCTGACAATCAGCTTCCTTTGTCCCATCCACTGAGCAGGCTGAAAAGATACAAATGCTTGACCATCTTGGAAAACCACGTATAATTGATTTTTTTGTGAAAGGCAGTTGATGAAATTGGCAACTACAGCATGTGTTGATTCATTTTCATAAAAGAGCTAAGCATAGGAATGGTAATTATTTTTGTGGAAGCTAAGTCTAACATTCCCAACATTTCTGCTTCATTTATACCTGTATCTATTTCTGATCCCACTTTGGGAAGAACAGCATATAATCCATTACTCTTAAAGAACTTGAATAAGAGGAAAAAATCTTCTAAAATTCTGGGAAGAGACTGGGTGGGTCGGGAGTTCAAAGGCTATTTCTGAATGGAATTTTCTATTGTACAATTTCAGACATAAGCCATATTGCCACTGTATTACATTTTTAAAGCAAGAGCACACCTACTGCAAGTCCAGTTTTCAAAACTCTTGACTTAATTATGTTCAGTTTGCAAAGTTCAGATATGTGTGTGACTGGGTACAGTTTGTGAACAGTGTGTAACCTGGTCTATCATTTTCATCTATGTCTAGAATTATTTTTTGTCCCAAACTGGATGTAAAGTATCATAAATAGAGTTGGGCAGAAGTTGTGAAATCCACTTTCATGGAATGTTCGCAACATTTCATAAATTTCATGGAGTTTCCAACATTTTTATCTTTTGCAAAAATCAGAATCTTCCAGGTGTGTTTAGTGACTTTTCACCCTGCTAAAATGGTGCAGGGTCTGCAAGAGAAGCCATACGAGGAGAGACTAAAGGAGCTTAATATGTATGCCCTTGAGGAAAGGAGGAAGGGGGGCATGATAGAAACTTTTAAGTATCTCAGTGGAATCAATAAAGTCCAAGAGGGTGCATATTTCAGAGAAAGAGATGTGCAAGAACAAGGGGATACAATTTAAATAATCTTTTGTTTGGGACTGTGTCAAATGCCTAGCTAAAGTCTAGGTAGGCCATGTTCACAGCCCTTCCCTAGTCTACTACTTTGGTCACCCAGTCAAGGAAATCAATTAGATTCATCTGACATGACCTTCCCACTGTGAATCCATGCTGTCTTGGGTCCTGTGCCCCACTGGCCTGCAAGAGAAGCCATACGAGGAGAGACTTAAGGAGCTTAATACTGTATGTATACTCTTGAGGACAGGAGGGAGAGGGGGGACATGATAGAACCTTTTAAGTACCTCAGTGGAATCAACAAAGTCCAAGAGCATAGCATATTTCAGAAAAAGAGATGTGTAAGAACAAGGGGATACCATTTAAAGGTGTGGGGACAGTTCAGGGGCAATGTAAGGAAGTATTTTGTTCATAGAGATGGTGGTGGAAACATGGAACAGTCTTCCTGAGGAGGTTGTTGGGTCTAAAACTGTGGGAGAATTCAAGAATACTTGGGGCAGACATAAGGCAATTCTTGAGGGGAGTAAGAAGAAATAGGCTGTTGGTTAACTAGGATCTACAGCTTATCCTGTAGGTAGGAAAATGGACAGACTAGGTGGGCCAAGTGGTGCTTATCTGCTGTCAAAGTCTATGTTTCTATGTTTCCATTGTGTAAAATATTCTGGCTGAATTGAGGAATAGTACACATGAACTATGGAATGACAACACTATTTCACAGTACATGTGTAACCCCATCCAGGCGGGGCTTACCAGGTCTGCCTCCCTGCCATCTTGTTCCACCAGTTCTGGGCCACTAGTGACAATTAATCACTCTTACCAGCCCTCTTAGGCTCATTTTGCCATGGGGTTTGGAGGGGCCTCATACATTAGATAAATTTACAACATGGGGTGCAGCATGGTTAGAGCTAAATGACTGGTAAAGTGCTGCCTTAAATCATTATTTGCAGCCCAATACCTGTAAGTCTGTGTGTCCCAACTCCTGGGATCCCAGACACATGTGTGAGGATTCAGACACATGCAAAGGGAGTTATAACTGGTAAAACATTGCATACAGTTGTCTAAGTCACATCCTGTCACTTCCTGTGACATCACATCCTGTGTGTCCTGTACCTAAGTTCCAACTTTCCCATTTGCAGGTTATACCTGCTGACCACTAGTGGGCACTGCTTCCAACTCTCAATTCTACCTCTGTACCACCCACCCTAAATCCTATCCCAGTGTCTTTCTCTCTACCGCTACCTCTGTATCCTATTTTCTTCCCAGAGACTCTCACCCCTCGCGACTCATGTCCATCACTCTCCGGCTCGCTCCCCTCCCTCTCCTTCCCCTCATCCTAATTCTCCTTACCTCTCCTAGGGGTGCTAGATGCCCACTGGTGAGCTGTTCTTATGCCTCCATTTATCTTCCTGCGTACACCACTCCTCTCCCCTGCCCCCCACCCCTTCTGGCTTCACTCTCACCCAATCTGCTCCTCTATGTATCTATGGTCCTATGGGCACCCTCTCACTCACCCCTGCCCCCTCAGGCATCTTATCATGCTTGCATTCCCTATCTGTGCTACCCTTCCCATCCCCAGTACCTCTATGCCCTCCCATCCCCCCTACCTCAGTCGTCGGAAACTTTCCTTCTGCCACCTACTCCCAAGAGCAGCACTCCTCCTCCTGCTCCTGACTGGCAACATCCATCCCAATCCTGGGCCTGGCAACTCTGGCCCCCCCTTGAAATCCTGTGGACTTCGTATCGCATCTATGAACATTTGTAGCCTCCCTAAAAAACTGGACTCTCTACACTGCTGGGTGATGGTTCATAAACCAGATGTAGCTGCCTTGGTTGAAACTTGGCTGTCCAATTCCACCTCTAACTCCCAGGTCTCTCTCCCTGGCTACACCCTCCACTGGCTGGACCGGGCCGGTAGGAGAGGTGGGGGTTGTGCCGTCTATGTAAAGGACCCTCTCATTGGTCTAGCCCTCCCTCCCCCTGACCTTGCCCATAAGGCCCAGGCCCTAACATTAAAGCTATCTCCCGACCCCTCTAGGGGTCCTATCTTTCTGACTACGGCCTACATACCTCCAAAGAACCAGTCTCAGGCACTGGACCCACTAATTGACTATCTCACCTCCTTACTCAGCCCCGCTGACCAGATCCTGGTGGGAGACCTGAACATTAATTGGCTTTGCCCCTCATCCTCCTCCTCTCGTGAGACTTTTGTGGCTATTGATCTAAACCAATTAGTATCTGAGCCGACTAGATTTAACCCCAGAAGGGGCTCTAGCACACTCCTAGATGTGGTCCTCACCAACAGACCAAGCCGCATCCACAATATCCAAATACTCCCTGACTGCCTTAGTGACCACTGCCCTGTTCTCTTCAACTGGGATACCTCTCTGCCCAAGCCCTCTGTTCAAACCACCTTTCGGAGGTGGCTTAGGCCTGGTGGGTTAAAAGACCTAAAGCATTACCTTGCGCATACAGATTGGTCTCCATTGCTAAACTCACCTAACATTGACAAGGTGCTGGCCTTCTTTGTCAACACCTTCAACACTGCCTGTGACATCTTCGTACCTATAACTGCTCGTAGGGCTAAAGAAAGGCATGCCCCCTGGGTCACCCCTACCCTGAGACTGCTCTTTAAGCAGCAGGACAACCTGTGGCACCTTTCTGTTGCAACTGGCTGCCCTGCAGACCGGCAGACCTATGCTGCTGCTCGGAATAGGTGCACCTGGGCTATCCGCAAAGCTAAGGCCGATTACTATCAAGCCTCTCTTACCTCCTCTTGGGGGAACTCCAGGTCCTTCTGGGACAACGTCAAGCAGCTAAATGGACACTCCCGGTCCCCCCCTCCTTCTCTTCTTAACATCAATGGTACTATATCCTCTGATCCTGCCCTCATTGCCACTCACCTCAATAACTCCTTTACGGATCTTAGCTCAGTGCTCCCTAGCAATTTCTTCAGTCCTCCACCCCCCCAGGTCTGTACCATCCATCACACACCCCTTGTTTCACCTGCGTTGTGTCTCCACACAAGAAGTCAGACCATACCTGCTTAAAGCCTTAAAGGGTAACACCATCGGTAACAACTCCCTTGATCCCTGTCTCCTACGTCAGGTCCTGGACCAGGTCATCTCACCCATCACCTGCATCTTCAACAAATCCCTCTGCCTTGGACAATTTCCCATGGTCTGGAGGGTCGCCACAGTTACCCCTATCCACAAAGGTGGTGACAGGACTCTTCCAAGTAACTACCGGCCTATCTCAATCTTGCCCCCCCTCTCCAAGGCATTAGAGAAAATTGTGGCCACACAAATCTCTGACCACCTCTCTAAATACAATGTTCTCTGCCCTGAGCAACATGGGTTCAGAGCTGGACATAGTACCATTACAGCTCTCCTGGAGTTTGCCAACTTCCTCCACACATCTTTGGACTCTGGCTCCATGGCTGGTGCGGTATTCATTGACCTGTCTAAAGCCTTTGATACCATATCACACCCTCTCCTCTTAACCACTCTCGACCACCTAGGCTTTTCCACTGGTCCAGTCTCCTGGTGCGCCAGCTATCTCTCAGCCTGCCTCAATGTGTGAAAGTTAGTGGAACTCTCTCCAGCACCTGCCCTATCCACTCTGGAGTCCCTCAGGGCTCCATCCTCGGACCCTTACTCTTCTCCCTCTTCCTCAACTCACTTCCTAGCAAATGTGGAGGTAAGATCTTACTCTACGCTGACGATGCAGTACTCATTGCCTCTGACAGTAACCCCTCTTCACTTCAGAATTCTCTTCAGCTAGCCTACAATTCTGCTGAAACCTGGTTCACTGAACACTGACTCATAATCAACCTAAAGAAAACAAAAACCATGCTCTTCTCCCACCCCCAAAATAAGTCCCGCAATTTTCCTCTCACTGTCCACTCCTCCCTCGATATCCCCATTGAACAAGTGCAGGCCTATAAATATCTTGGAATAATCTTTGACCCTGCCCTCTCCTTCCATGGCCACATTTCCACCTTGAACTCTGCTGCCAACTCACGGTTGGGCATTCTTTACCAGCACAAAAAATGCCTCCCTTTGCACGCCCTCCGCTTGGCTGTCACTTCCTCTGTCATATCACTCATCAACTATGGCCTTCCAGTCTATGGGGCTGCTGATCAGACGGCCCTAAACAAGGTTCGCCTTACACTGAACAAAGCCTGCAGGCTGATAACCGGAGCACTTAGACTTACCCACACCTGTCTGCTCTACTCCTTGGCTTCCATACCCAGCCTGGATGAGCGGCTCATGTACCAAACCTGCCAACTCACCTTTAAAGCCCTCCATGGCCTATCCCCCACTGGCATATCCAACTCAATCCACCAAGGTACTCTGACTATGAACACCCACAGCTCAGACAAAACAACCCTGGTCATTCCAAGAGCTAGGACGTCGCACGGCCAAAGGGCTTTCCCTTACAGAGCATCCACCTGGTATAACTCCCTCCCTGCCGCTGTCTCTGACTCCCCCTCATTAGCATGCTTTAAAAGTAGCCTCAGAAATCACCTGCTCCTCTCACGCAGATGCCTCTGCCGCTAAATTAAAAAAAAAAAAAGCCTGACAATGCTCACCGAGCTGCTCTCCACCCCTCCTCCTTACCTCCTTCCCTATACTCTCTTCCTCCCTGGCTCTCCCCCTCCTTCCCAATCACTAACCCTATTTTGCTAGTCTGATTAGCCATGTATTCCTCATTCTGTTTTGAACCAACTGTAACCTTGAATGACACTTACTTTGTTCCTGTTTTATCTGTTGTTCCTGTTCCTGTTTTATCTGTTGTCTCCCATGCCACTGTCCGTGTCCTCTATGTGACGAGGTACCTTTGTAAATGAGCCCCTGGCTCAAAGGTTGTAAACTGATGTTTAAATAGATAAATAAATAAATAAATAAGTGCTTTAAGTGTACTATTGTTTTAAAAAGGTTAAAGCCAGATTTAAACACGACCCTAGATAGCTTCTGGAAGAGAATTGTCAGAGAACATCAGGGCAAGGAGCTGCTGATGTGACTGGACTTCTCTACTGGGACTAAAGAAGCAGAACTCTACTACTGGGACCTTCAATTTAGGGTAAAAAAAATGTTAGTGTGTTTGTCTGAGTTGGCAGAAGTGAATTATCTAAGCAGTTATCTAGGTGTTAATCTCAGGTGGCTGAAGGGGATTGTTATCTGTGCAATTTAACTAACTGTGGAAAGATCTGTTAAGTAGGGGAATGGCTTAGCTAGAAGAAAGCCAGTTTAAAGCCAGATTTAAACACTGCCCTAGATAGCTTCTGCCAGAAAATTGTCAGAGAACATCAGGGCAAGGAGCTGCTGTTGTGACTAGACTTCTCTACTGGGACTATATTGTCCTCCTTCCTTCCCCTCCACCCCACACCCAAAGCCAGTTCTACTTCTATTGGCACAGGATTTGACTGACAACAGGAATTTCCTGTTTGGGAGAAGGAAGTGAGTGATCACAGAGCCACCAAAGACTCACCATCCTAGAAGGACAAGGTTAGCTCTTCATCCCACCCTAGCGGCTTTAAGTGTGCATCTGAGCAAGTAAGGGGACTACTAAGAAATATAGGATTTTCTTGTCTTAGAACAGGAAGATAAGGTGCTTAAAGGGCACAGAGGAGTAAAAAAGTAGGGAAAAAAAACAGGAAAGGGTAAGTATTTCAAACAACAGTGAAGGGGCCAGATATAAGGCATGTTGGAAATAGTGCAGTGCAGTGGCTCTGGAGCAGCAGTCTTCCGGGAGATATTCTGGAGGTTGCGGTGTTGTCCCATCTGAAGGCACTTCTCTGGGCTGAGGGAGGAGGTTGCTCATCTCCAGGCTGAGTTGGCCAGGATTTGTGGGACCTCTTTTCCCATCCAGGGACCATCAGGGCCACTTCCATTGCCTCAGAGGTTGTCAAGAAAAAGGAGTGGTTGGACCACAGTGGGCTCAGGGATGGTGAGGGTGGTGGAAAAGAGGCATATCCCTTCAGTTGTACCTCTCCACAATTCATATGCTGTTCTGGCAAAGTGTGGTTCCTCTATGGAGGCACCTGCAGTGGAAACCAAGGAGGATGCTGGGAACCTCCACAAAGGAGACCCACAGAAGCATGGCATGGGACCCCACAGGTGAAGTAAACAACTCCCAGTGGGGGCTCCACTGTTGAGAAGGTATGAACTGGGGCAGGAAGGGGAGAGGGCAGTAAGGTGCCTGCCTGGCACCATGGCTTAGAGGGACAGGGAGCGAATCCTCAAGATCACCAGAGCAGCTGCACAGGGGAGGGAGCTGGATGCCATTGTCCACCTAGGGACACATGACCTGGCTAAGAAAGGGATCAGAGTAGTGTAGAAAGAGTTTATGGAGTTGGGGAGGGGCCTTAGACAAGAAGCATGCACAGTAACCTTCTCAGAGGTGCTGCCTGTCTATGGCGTAGGCGAGGCTAGGGTGCTCCACACCATGGGATTCAATCAGTGGTTGAAAAACTGGTGCAGAGCTCAGGGACTTGGCTTCATTGAGGACTGGGGGATCCACCTGGAGTGATGCAGGCCTATACTGGAGTGATAGTCTGCATCTGTCCAGGAGGGGAACCAGGATCCTAGGTGAAAGGTTTAAATGCTTCATTGGTAAGCATTTAAACTAGCCAAGGGGGGAGGCACTGGAAGGGAGCAGGGAAATCCTAGCCCCCCCAAAAGTCAGGGTAGTAAGTGAGGTAAAAAACAAGTTAGAGATGTCGATAGGGAGAAGGTCAGGGGTAAATGGAGAAAGTGACAAAGGCAATAAGGATAAAGATGGGGTAAAAAGGGGTAAAGCCATCAGGAAATGGAGGGTAATGAGTACCAATGCCTGTAGTCTGGGCAACAAGCTCCCTAAACTGGTGGCCTTGATGGAGGAGGGATGCCTGGATATCATAGCAGTCACAGCAACATGGTACACAGAGAACCATGACTGGGATGTTAACATACCAGTTTACACAACCTACAGGAGAGAGAGGGAGGGGAGAAGAGGGGGAAGAGTAGCTCTCTATGTAAGGGAAGGGATAAAAACAACTGAATGAAAGAATAAACAGGGAAGAGAGGAGGCACCTTGGGTCACCTTAGAGGCTGAAATTGGCACCATAATCAGCACAGGGATTGTATACAGACCTCCATGTCAGAGGGGGGAATGGACAAGGATATGATAAAAGGCATTCTTAGGATGGCAGAGAATGGGGAAGTACTGTTGATGGGAGACCTGAATATTCCAGATATTAACTGGAGCACATTTGCTGCAGCCACATCCAAGAGCAGGGCCATTCTCGATGCCCTACATGTGGCATGCCTCAGACAGCTTGCTTTGGAACCCACTCATGAGGGAGCAGTCTTAGACCTCATACTCTCAAATGGGAACAGTGAGAGGATCTCAGATCTAGAAGTGGGAAACCATCTGGGAACAAGTAACCAAAAACAGTGTGGTTCATGATAAACTCAGCTACAGAGTCAAGCCATACAAAAGTGAGGGTACTGGACTTCAGGAGGGCTGACTTTTGCAAGATGGGAGAGTGCCTTCGAAAAGCACTAGCACATTGGCTAGAAGAAGGGGTGGAGCAACAATGGGGATACATCAAAATTGCCATCACAAAGGCAACAAGCCTTTGTGTGAAGCAAATAAACAAATCAAAATGAAAGAAAAAGCCACTATGGTTCTTAAAAGAGGTGGTGTGGAAGGTCAGGGAGAAAAAGATAGCATTCAGGAAGTATAAGGAAAACAAAAGGAGCAGGACAGAGAGCTGTACCAGTTAAGGCAGAAGAAAGCTGGAGGGAAGTCAGAATAGCAAATGCCCAAAGTGAGAAAAATATAGCCAACTCAGTTAAGAAGGGGGATAAAACCTTTTATAGGTACATCAGGGAGCCTAGAAAGAAAAAGGGACGGATAGTGAGGCTGAATAGAATGGACTGTGGGTGGGCAGAGAGGGACAGTGAAAAAGCAGGGATACAGAATGAATATTTCTGCTCAGTATTCACAAAAGAGGATGAGGAGGGGGAGGTGCCTATTTCAATTAACAGAAGCACTCTGGAAATGGGTGTCAATCTCAGTCCTTTCACAGAAGAAAGAGTTCTGAAAGAACTCTTAAAACTGAAGGTGGACAAAGCATTAGGGCCTGATGGAATTCACCCCAGAATTCTAAAAGAATTAATGGGAGAACTAGTGAAACCACTGACTATCTTTTTTAACAAATTATGGCAGGATGGTGTGGTACCTGAGGACTGGAGGAAGGCAGATGTGATTCCCCTTCACAAAAGTGGGACCAGAACAGAGGCAGGAAACTACAGACCTGTCAGTTTGACCTCTGTGGTAGGGAAAGTGATGAAATCACTTCTGAAGGAAAGAATTGTTGACTACATAGAGGCCAGTGGGACACAGGACCCAAGGCAGCATGGGTTCACAGTGGGAAGGTCAAGTCAGATGAATCTAATTGATTTCTTTGACTGGGTGACCAAAGTATTAGACCAGGAAGGGGCTGTGGACATGGCCTACCTAGACATTAGCAAGGCATTTGACACAATCCCACACAAAAGATTAGTAGTCAAATTAACCAGCCTTGGAGTGGGTCCCAGGGTGGTAGCCTGGGTAAAACATTGGCTGGACAACAGGACACAGAAGGGAATTGTAAATAGAGTCCACTCTGAAGAAAGAGGGGTGACTAGTGAGGTACTGCAGGGTTCAGTACTGGGTCCAGTCGTTTTTAATGTCTTTATAAGTAACATTGCTGGGGGACTGGAAGGGAAAGTATTTCTCTTTGCAGATAACACATAGATCTGCAACAGCATTGATACACAAGGAGGTGTGGAAAGGATGAGTAGGGACTTGGCAAGATTGGAGGAATGGTCACAAGTATGGCAGCTTGAATTCAATACAAAGAAGTGCAGAATAATGCACCTGGAAAACAAAAACCCAGGGGAAGATTACACAAGGGGGTGGGAGGTATTAACAACAACAAAAATGGAAAGGTACCTGGGGGTAATCATATCAGATGACCTTAAGGTTAGCAAGCAATGTGAGAAAGCAGTAGAGAGGGCCTGAGGGTTCCTGGGATGTATAAGGAGAGGCATCACCAGCAGAAAACAATCCCTCTGTACAGACAGTTGGTGAGACCCCATCTGGAGTACTGAGTCCAGTTCTGGAGACCCAATCTCAGCAAGGACAGAGACAGGATAGAGGCAGTCCAGAGGAGGGCAACTAAAATGGTGCAGGGTCTGCAAGAGAAGCCATATGAGGAGACACTAAAGGAGCTTAATATGTATACCATTGAGGAAAGAAGGGAGAGGGGGGACATGATAGAAACTTTGAAGTACCTCAGTGGAATCAACAAAGTCCAAGAGGGTAGCATCTTTCAAAAAAGAGATGTGCAAGAACAAGGGGACACAATTTGAAGATGGGGGGCATTTCAGGGGCAATGTGAGGAAGTATTATTTTCACAGAGAAGGTGGTGGACACATGGAACAGCCCTTCTGAGGAGGCTGTGGGGTCTAAAACTGTGGGAGAATTCAAGAATGCATGGGACAGACATAAGGCAATTTGTGTGGGGAGTTAGGAAGAAATAGGCTGTTGGTTAACTAGGATCTGCAGCTTATCCTGTAGGTAGGGAAATGGGCAGACTAAGTGGCTCAAGTGGTCCTTATCTGCAGTCAAAGTCTATGTTTCAATGTTTCTCTCAAGGACTGTTTTGTGACTGTGCTTCTGCCTTTCGCAGGGCATGTAGTGCTATGGTACTTGCAACAGGCAGGGAAGGACTTCTTTTGTGCCCAATCTACAACCGGATAACAGAACAGAGGTGCTGCTCTTGAACTGTGGGAAAACTATTTGATAAAGCTGTCTGGTTTGCCTGACAGAAAGATTTTAAGTTAGGGACATCATATAAACTGTTTACATAGTCATCATTTTGGTAACCCTTGACCCTGTTCCATACAATCAATACTCAAGGTGCTCCAAGGACTGCTGCTATGGATCCTGGGTAGGGTGACTGAACAATGTCCTTGACATCTTTAGTGTTAGCCAATGGGGTGTCAAGCAACCATAATGCATACTAATATCATGGATGGACAGGTCTGTTGATCAATGACAGTTGTCACTTTGTGTCTCAGACATTGAGAGAAAGACGCAGCTCACGCAGTTCTGCAGGAGGTGCGCTGAGAGAAGCAGGACAGCATGGAGTGAGAGAATAATTTGGAAGTCAGCCAAAGACTTCCACAGCTGAATTACTGGAGACTCTCCTTAGTGTTTTCCCCCTCTTTGAAAGCCAGTATAATCACAGTGACATCATTGATTGAAAAGCAACTTTGCAGCATCTGAGAGAGGTCCTCAGCCTGTATGACAAGGTCAAATCATACGTGGCCAAAAGTCTGAAGTATTTTCCTGAGTTCAGAAGCCAAATTGGGAAGTGGGCCTGCAGAGTTTTCTTGTCTAGAGGGAACCAGAAAATTGGCATTGTGTGGTACCCATGAGTTCCGGACACCTGGGAGACTGTTTGCCCTTCCAGTCAGTGGATATACCAGAGCTGCATTCAGAGGTATCAGAGTTTGCTGCATGTACAAAGAAGGACACTGTGGCTACCAGAATCTCAGAATCAGAAGTGTTGCCTGCAAGTACAGTCAGGGGAGTCAGCCATGTAGTGTTATAGCTGGACATTACCCATCATTTGCCCCTTGGGGAGATAGATGCCTGGATGTGTGGGGTGCGCAAGTGGCCCTGGTCCTCAGTTCTGGTCTGTTACAGTTACAGTTTTCACCATATGAAGGTTACAAGCAGCCAGACCTCTTCTCAGCCAAGCAAACTGCTAGCCATATTCCAGCTTGATGCTCCAGCTTGACTGACTGCACTTATCAGCCTGTCCAGTACCTGAAAAACTGTGCTTCAAATAGCGAGTAATTATAGGGCCTGCCCTGTCCTGTGGATTTGAATAAGGTTGCCAATCAACTCTAGTCTGTTTAAACATGTACCAATGTTGGCCAACTAGCTGCAACACATCAGGCCTGCAACTCTTCCTGGGTACCTAGACTAACTGTGGGGACACTAGTACCAGCAGGGGAGGCAGGCTTACATGTTGGATTATTGCTGCTGTGGGTGAGCATTTGTAATAGTGCTGTTATTGAGCTTATCATCAACTATCAAAACTGTTGCTTATTATTGCAGTCCCATTTCCCTTTCCCCGTTAATATGTCTTTCATTGTTATTGTTCAGTACTGTCTGTAAGCATTTTATTAGTGATAGTCATTATTTGCATGCACCTTGAAAGCACTGAATTGTTTATGGAATTCTGTGTAGGGGTAACTGTAAGGGGAAGTGGGTAGGAACAGCATCTCAGAGGGTTGTACCACAGCCAACAACTAGCAAACTAAATAATTTACTCTAGGTTGAGAAACCACAGTATTTACTTCCATCTTGGCAAAGAACCCCCCTTTTCACTAGAAAGAGTGCCCAGGCCCCTCAAACTTATTGAGCCTGCAAGGTAGCGGTAGTAACTATGAGTTATGTGACACCCCAGTTACAATTTTAGAGGCACCACTGGGATCTCATGTTTTCCAGACAGACCCCACATGGACGCTATTGCCCAGAGGGCAGTTTTGTAACCCTTAAACCCAAACCTAGAGCCAATATCATGACATCCACCCAATTGATGGACTGGTGTGAGGGTGAAGTGTGGACCCTCAAAAAGCACTGCTGCTTCTGGGTGTCCCCCCGAAAATTGAAGAGGCCTTGTCTGGAATCAAATGCTTTGGTATGGTTACTGTCTGAGAGAGGATGATGAATCCCACCACTAAGACTTTAACAACTGATTGTGTGTAGAAACACTATTGATGCCACTCGTGTACCTCATGCGTTAATCCCTGATATTTTCACGAACGCATGGTCCCTTGTGACACAAGGCAGTGTGACCTCTAGAAGAGAGTCTTCGCCCAAGCAGGAAGGATTCAAGACTGAGTTCAATAAGTGGTTGCTAGAACAAGGGAAATCCTTGGAAGTGGCTCAAAAATAGTTGGATGTGCCAGGAGATGCCCTTCCCTCAGTCCCCATGGCGTGGACCCTCTTATGAGCCACCAGTTATTCCTGATTCCTACCATAAATTACGTTTGTTCTCGGGGGTACAGCCTGCTCCACTCAGTGAAGATGACTTGGAAACCTGGATGGACTATGCTACATCCCTGGTGTAAGACTGGCAGTGTTACAAAGCTGAAAAGCAGAAACATTTGGTGGAAAGTCTTTGAGGGCCAGCTCTAGATAACATTCACTTTCTTAGGGCCACAGATCCTGAGGCCATTGCTCAGGAGTACTTGACTCTCTTAGAAAATGTGTTTGGGAGTACTGAGACTGGGAAAGACCTTATGTGGAGTTATAATGCAACAAAACAATGAAGGGAAGCACCCATATCTAATTATTTGGCTCATCTAGAGAAAGCACTCCAAAAGGTTTTTAGAAAGGAGGCAATGCCTCTTCTGAACTGAATTGTGTCAAACTGGATCAAGAACTTAAATCTGCATGGCACTCCAGTATGTTGTTTCTCAAGATGTGGTTACAGAAAAGGAGGTATAACCCCCTCCTACAGTCTAATGATAAAGGAGGTGAGAGAGGCAAAGAATGAGAAAGAGTCTTGTGATCCTTATGCTGGTGCCACCATTGCCATTCCTACTTGCTAAAAAGGGATTACTAGTGAAAGTTTTGAAGTCCAAGAATTCCTTAAAGAGCTCAGGGAACTGAAAGCCAGCACCACTATTTTGTTAAATACTAGTAAATCTAATGATTCTCTGTCTGGGTGTAGTGTCCAACCAGAATTTGGCTGTTATGGGGGCTGCTGTCCAAATACTTAGCATTGCAATTGCTAGTGACCTTCAGAATCAGATGAAGGAACTTACTGCTTTGGCGAATTAGTTGAAGAAAACCAATATTCAGCCTGTTGAATGAAAGAGGGAAGCAAATGATAATAGAGAGTCAACATTTAACAGAGAGTTCAAAGGAAGCCCTGCTAAAGGTAAAAGCCAAGAGTGGAAGTCATCTATGGGTCCTCAACACCCTCCAGCCAGTCAGCCAGGCATGTTTTGCTATCACTGGGGAGAGGACAGACAAATTAATTGAGAGTGCCGGTCCCCCAAAGACATGTGTAAATTAAATACCAAATTGCTTAGTAAAGTGCAAAAACAAGGGAATTCCAGTGTGACTCTTATAGTACTAAATCTAAGACTACTCAATCCATAGCTAGATCTTCAGTCAAAACTACTAAGGCTGCAACTTTCAATTTTGAAAAACTTGTGGAACCCTCTACTGAAATGACAGTCACCACTGAGGGAGTGCCCACCTACCCAAGCTGTGCTAAATAGTGGTTCCCAGATGATTATTATATTTAAGAAGTGGTACAACCAACACTTGTTTCACCTCCAGTTGTTTCCATTGGAAGGTCTGAATGTGTGGGGTTTAAGTGATAAAACCTAACCGTATTTGGAATATCTCAAGGTGAAGATTACTTTCCCATCCACTCAGACCAGGGTGGGAGATCCTGTGGAGACCTTGGCTTTAGAGTGACCAGTCTGGTACATGTGATGGGGTACCAGTCCTCATTGGAACTAATGCTCGTATGTTCAGTTGCCTGGCTCAGTTATGCCAGGAAAGAGAGTTTAAGCACAAAGGAAAGGTATTATGGGTATACACCCTGATATAGAAAGCCTATCAGCAACAAGTGCAGACTACTGATGAAGCCCATGATGATCTGGTTGGCACAGTCTGTCGCTGTGACACTGAAGAGCTTGTGCTGCCACTTAATGCCAAGTGTAATGTTAGTGGCATTGTTCACCTGAAGAAAGACATAAATAACCAAACACTAAGGCTTGATGCTCCTGAAGACTGTGAACTGCTCAAAGGCCTTTTGGTGTAACCCAGTGTGTTGCCAGTGAGGGCACATGCCTATGCTAAACAAGTTATTGTCCACGTCAAGACTGTTACTGATCATGATGTTGGTGTAAGAAAAGGACCCACTGTAGCATGAGTGTACTGTGCAGATACAGCTGCGCAACCAGCGCTGACATGGGAGGGCTGCCAGCTTGGTCTTAATCAAGTGATGTTTGACTTTGGTGATTCACCTATGCTGGCGGTATGGAAGGCCCATGTTAGCTGCAAGCTAGCTGAAAGAACTAAAGTGTTTCCCCTTCATGATTGGGATATTGGGTGTGACCAGAAAGGAGCATCACATCTGGCTTAATGATGAATGCCCTTTCTGGAAGAGATCCCACAGACTGGCAGCTGCAAATATCAATGATGTAAGAAGACACTTCACAGTTACTGGCTGCTGGTATTATTCAAGAATCCTGAAACCCTTATGCTTCCCCCATTGTAATGGTGCAGAAAAAGAATGGAGCTGTGTTTATGTGTGTTGACTATAGGACCCTCAATAAACAGACTGTTCCAGACCAATACACCACGCCAAGAATTCAAAACACCCACAACTGCCTTAATGGAAATACGTGGTTTTCAGTACTTGATCTTAGGAGTGGTTATTACCAGATACCTATGGCTCCTCAAGACAGAGAAAATACAGCTTTTATATGCCCTTTGTGATTTTATGAATTTCACTGGATGCCTCAGGGGATATCAGGTGCCCCAGCGACCTTCTGGCATCTTGTGGAATGGGCAGTCAGAGTCTTGAACTAACTTAGATGCCTAGTTTGTCTTTTTTTTTTTTTACTTTCTCCTGGTCTTGGCCAAGGCAAACCCTTCCTCTAGTCTTATTGGCTGGTTACCAATGTACCGGGAACCCAGTGTCAAGATGCTTGCTACTGGGAGATTTTTACCTATGGTTTTCTCCAATTTTTGTCCCTAATCCTGAGGGCGCCAATGCAAAGAACTTACATCCAAATGAATGGTATGCTAACACATGCTGTCTTCAAGTGTCCACAGCACCCATCCCAACCCTAACTCTTGAGGAGCCACTGCATCCTTGCTGCCTGTGCTTCCACTGGCAGCAATGTTATGGGTATGATCTCCTCTTTTGAAGAAAGCTTCCTTGGACCCAGACTGTTTTTCAAACTATTGGCCTATCTCTAACCTCCCCTTTATTGGGAAGGTTATTGAGAAGGTCGTAGCTGTTCAATTGGACGACCATTTAACCATCCATAATGTCTACGAATCCTTCCAGTCTGGCTTCCGGAAAAGACATAGCACCGAGACTGGGCTGGTTTGGGTGTTAAATGATCTTCTGATGGCAAGGGATCAGAAGAGACGTTCTATCTTGGTTCTTCTTGATCTCTCTGCAGCCTTTGACACAGTGGACCACATGGTGTTATTAGCTCGCCTGGGGCAAATGTGTGGTATGTCTGGAACCGTTTTGAAATGGATCACGTCATTCCTCACCGGAAGATCACAAAGAGTTGTGTCTGGGATTTTTTCCTCTGATGCAATTTCTTTGTTGTGTGGAGTGCCTCAGGGTTTTTTGCTATCACCCATGTTGTTTGCAGTGTATATGCTGCCCTTCGGAGGTATCATAAGACGATATGGGCTGAGGTTTCACTGTTATGCAGATGATGCCCAGCTCTATCTGTCTTTTGCACCCAACCAGGATGGAGCTCTCTCTGTGTTTAATAATTGTCTGGGGGAGATTCAAGACTGGATGTATTCTAGTTGGCTAAAGTTGAACTCGGAGAAAACAGAGGTTCTGGTAGTTGACCCAGGTGGTCGGATTGAGAGGCCGTGTATTGGTGCACCATCTGGAATTTTCCTTGGTGGTGTATCTCTTCCATCCTCTGAACAGGTGCGTAGCCTTGGGTTTATTCTTGACGACAAGCTGACTCTGAAATCTCAGGTGTCAGCTGTTGTCAAGACTTCCTTTTATCATATTAGGAACACTGCCAGGGTTAGGCACCTTGTTCTGTCCGACTCCCTGCCTACCTTGGTCCATTCTTTTGTTTCTTCACGTTTGGACTATTGCAACGCCCTGTACTTTGGGCTTTCTGGGGTTGAAATCCATCGCCTACAGCTGGTGCAGAATGCTGCAGCCCGGGTATTGACTGGGACAAGTAGGTCCTGTCACATTACTCCCATGCTGCGCGAACTGCACTGGCTTCCTATGCGGTGGCGGATCACCTTCAAAGTCATTTTATTGACTTTTAAAGCCCTTCACGACCAGGGTCCAGCCTATCTGAAAGACCTTCTGGTTCCTTACTGCCTGACCGATCCTCCTTCGGCCGACATGGGGTTGTTAGAGATTCCAAGTGAGTTTAAAATTCTCCGGCAGCAGGCGTTTGCATGCTGCTCCCTCTTGGAACTCTCTACCATGCCGGTTACAGCAGTGCACCTCCGTGGAGTTGTTTAAGAAAGATTTAAAAACATATTTATGGAATATGGCCTTTTTAGATAACTAAGTTATTGTATTAATCTTTCGATTTTGCTATTTATATGATATCTGGATGATACGCTGATTTTTATGGATGTTTTATGATTTTTATTTAGAGTTTTGGATTGTTTGTAATTGTTCAGCACCTTGACATCTTGAAAGGTGCTTTATAAATAAAATTACTATTACTATTATTATTATCTCTGCCCAGTAATCCCCCCACCAGAGGAAGAGATCATCCATTGGGACACTCAATCCTTTCTCCCCAAGCCAACACCCAGTGACCTAGGTCCATTCCTGGACCTGGGTCGCCAGTGTAGCAGGAGGTGTGGCATCCAGTGCCTCAACCCTCAGTGCCACCGGGCTGATTGCCTTGTTTATCTTGATGATGTAATAGTATTTAGGAAGACCCTTCAGGAACATAAGACTAGATTATTGAAAGTCTTGATCGACTAGAAGAGTTTGGATTCAAACTCTCCATTAATAAATGTTAACTCTTCAAACTCAGTTAAATACGTGGGGCATGTTGTGTCATCCGAAGGTATCCAAACAGACCCCAGCAAAGTGGAAGCACTGATAAACTGGCTGAAACCCACCAATCTAAAAGAATTTCAAAGGTTTCTTGGTTTCTGTGGAGACTATAGGCACTTTTAACAGGGATTACACCCGAGTTGTATGACCGCTCCTGAATTTTACCAACGGGTATCCTCCCACTACCAAAGGGAAAAAGGTGCCTACCAAGGCTACTGAGTCAACAGTGTAGTTTACATTTCATGCCCATTTGGTGCCTGATGGACTTCTGATTGTGACCAAACCTTTGAAGAGATAATTCACAGACTGTCTCACACTCAAGTGTTGGCCTATGCCAACCCTGAGAAACTCTGTGTCCTTCATACAGATGCCAGTTTCAGTAGCTTTGGGGCAGTCCTCTACCAAGACTACCCAGAGGGACTATGCCCAGTGACTTCTGCAGGTCAGAGCTTAACCACTGCTGAAAAGAAGAATCCTGGGCACAAATCTGAATTCCTTGCACTTAAGTGGCTTTACATGGATCAGTTCTATGAGTATTTGTAAGAAATGCATATCACTGTAAAGACTGACAACAACCCCTTCACATACGTACAGACTACAGCAAAGCTAGATGCTGCCAGACATAGTTTGTTGTCAACTTTGTCCAACTATGACTACTGTGTAGAATATCTTCCTGGCCTCAACCATATAGATTCCAATGCTCTGTCTAGACAACCAACTGCTGTTAGTTCTACTAAGACAGAGTAGAAGCATATACCCAAACAGGCAGTTAAAGCTTTATGCAAAAAGTTCGACACATACGAACAACCTCTTGTTACAACTGCTGACCACTTAGTGGACATGCATGGTACATCTGGATATTGCCTATCAGTCACTTATTGCAATTTAGCTGCTTTAGATGTAAGTTCACTATCCCAATTAACTGCACAAGATTTACAGAGGGGACAAAGACTGGATGTCACTATCAAAGATATCCTCCTTACCCTACATAAAGGGGGAGTGATGCTAACCAAGTTGTAACCTGTGATCCTGATGCTAAACTGCTTTTAAGAGAATGGCCAAGACTTAAAATGAAAGACCATCTACTATATCAAGAAACTCAAAGCCCAAGTAAGACTCCTAACATGCAACTAGTTTTACCTGTAAAATATAGAGAAGTTGTGATGTGGATATTACATGATGATATGGGACATCTGGGAAGGGAGCGCACCCTGGATTTGGTTCATGCATGCTTCTATTGGCCCCGCATGGGGAATGACCTATAAAGACACTAAAAACTGCAGTCTATATGTTCAAAGAAAAGCTCAGCCACAGAAGGCTGGTTCTTTGTGATAATAGCAACTACAAAAGAATGCTGACTACATGACCAAACCTAAAATAGCACTGAGCAATACAATGAAGAGCACTATAGCATGCTCCAAACTCAGCGAAAACGTAGTCTTGCTTTTTTTGCAGGGAGTCCACCCCTACAACTCCCTTTGCAAGGGGCCCTGCCCCCCCAACACCCTATTATTTAATTGACTACCTCCAAGGGGAATGAAAGTCAGGAAGAAGGAGAAACTGGGGGGGGTACTGTACAGGTGGCAAGAGTCAAGGAGGGGGAGAATGTTAGGGGTGCAATGAAATCTTCCTCTACTGGGGGCAAAGGGGAAGGTAGTTGAGAGGGCGGTTGGAACGGCAAACTCCACAATCTGTATTGAATCCTGGTCTACCATTCACAGAGGTGGTGACTCTAATCTCTACACTACACAGACAGCTCAGAACTGTCCCGACAGTCAACTACCCACATATTTGATGCAGAACCTACCTGTATGTCTCCCTGCCAAAATGAAATCACTCTCCATAACATGGGCTGTTAAAATACTGTAGCTCATTTGACACTCACTCTTTTAATGTCACCCAGATTGACTTGCTCTATTTCATTCACCCAAATCGCAGGATACCCAGAGGGCCAATACTGTACTTAATATTGTTACCAGTGTTCCCATGGAGCTTGTGTGCATTGATTTCCTTAGCCTAGAGCCAGACTAAAGAAATATTGCAAATTTTCTCATAGTTACAGACCATTTTTCAAGGTATGCCCAAGCTTATCCCACTAAGGATCAAAATGCCTCCATGGCTGTCAAAGTCCTTGTGGAACAGTTTTTTGTCCATTACAGAGCCCCCTAAAGAATTGACTCCAACCAAAGAAAGGATTTTCGAGAGCTAATTAATAAAAGTGCTGTTATCCTGATGGGCATCAGCAAATCATGAACTAAACCATATCATCCACAGGGGATTCACATCCTGAAAGATTCAACTAAAACCTATTAGATATGTTGGGCACCTTGAATCCGAAAGATAAAAGTAAATGGAGCCAATGAGTAAGTACTTTGGTACATGACTATAACTGCACCAAGAACAAAGCCACTGGGTTCTCACCCCATAGTCTGATGTTTGAAAGGGAAGCAAGACTACCAGTGGATATTTCTTTTGGAGTTTTGCCAGATGGGGCTAAACCTAAACCTTATGTACAGTACATGAAGCAGCTGAGAGAACAGTTGAATTCATATGAACATACAAAAAATGCCAGCGGAGGACCACGTGATGCCTGCCAGCTATACAGAAGCACAGCACCATCGCTCCTGCCTCAACTCAAATCTTTATATTTTATTTCTCCAGATTTAGTGAGATACCCCTTACAGTATTACTTTCCTGGACTTCTGATACTGCAAGGAAGCTGCCAACTGCTAAATCAAAGGTCACTTCAACTAGCAATCTTCCCAAATGGAGGCCAGAATTAAGCTGGTCCTCCCTGCACACACACCACCTCAGATGCCGGATAAGAGCTTGAAGCGCTCCAAGAACCAAGGCACCACTATGGGGAAGAGCACTCAATCTGCTAGTGTGGCTTTACCTCTCTCAGAAGATAAATTTCTAACTGAGCTGGCATCACTTAAAAAATGCATTCTTGGAATTCTCCAATGACCTAAAAACGATCAAAGCTAATCTGAAAGATACGAACAGGAAGCATACAAACATCTCGCTCGCACATTATCCTTAGAAGCCTAGCAGTCCAGAGTAGACCCAGAACTCACATCGTTTTTGCAAAAAATCTTCAAAATGAAGCTGAAATTGGAGGACTTAGAAAGCCAAAGTAGACAAAACAATCTAGTGATTTTTGGCCTCCCTGAGGAAGCGGAGGGTTCATCACCTATCCTGTTTACCCAGAAGTTACTTGCCAAAGTTGCAGGACCTCCTATACATTCTTCGACTTACATCGTAGAGAAAGCCCACAGGTCATTAAGGCCTAGACCACCACCAGGTGCCCAGCCAAGACCTTTCATTCTGTAGCTGCTTAGCTATTTAGACAGGCAGCAAATACTATCTAAAATCAAAGAGCTCCAAGCAATCCACTGGGAGAACTCAACACTTTGGATCACCCAGGATCTCTCGGTTGCAGTTCACCAAAAATGAGCAGCTTACCACAACTCAGTCACTAAGTTAATCTCAGTGAGTATTAAGTTCTGAATGCTTTATCCTGCTCAACTGCTGGTCATGCATCAAGGAACATGGAAAACTTTTGAAATGCAGAGCAAGCGGCCAAAAATCTTCCTACCCTTATTGCTGATCTCCTCATTCCATGTTGAAGCACAGCAGATCAACACAGGAGAAGGCACTGGAATAATATTCCTACAAATGATCTGAATAAAAGTTTTCTGTCCACACTAAATAAGACTACCTGGGTAAGCTCCCATCGGTTTTCATGGAACAAACTCAGACCCCTTCAACTGCAGTAAACTGACTGTAACAATACTACATGGTCTTTCTCTCCACTTGTTCTTTACATTTCCTAATCCAAAAATGTTGTTTTAGCCTCCAGATGCACACCTCCACTGCATGACTGTGTGCATCATTGCACCAGCTCCTATGTGAGAGCTGAGTTCATCCTTGTGAAGATGCGCGCACTGGCCAGTCCCTGTGAGGAGGCTCTCTGGTTCGGATCTCTATAATTTCATGTTCAGAGAACTTATTTAATACCTCAAGCCCTTTCTGCATCTTAGTGAAATGAGAGTCTGATATTTACAGAAGTCGTAAAGCAGACACTTAATTTACAAGCACTTCTTGTGGTATTTAATATGAGTCAGAAATATGACCCATGGCCTGAAGTTGGTTTAATTTATAATTTCTGTATGCTACAAAGTATTCTCATAGGCACTATATGAAGCAATAGACCTAGGTAGATCATGATTTTTCCTTATATTTAATCTATCTTGTTCTGGTCAATATATAAATCAGGCATGCCCTGGCCTGAAACATACTCTAGTTAGCTCCAATGTGGCATACAGTAGGACTTTCTTCTTTGCCATCATTTTTCTTGGATTCCCTTTCTGATTTCCCTTCACTACTTAAAAGATACAGGGGCATAAGGACATGTTTCAAGTAGAGAGATAGGATTATTAATGTTAAATTTTAAATGCAGTTTAATTGGTTACTATTTTATGTCACCAAATCGATCAGCAACAACTTTTTACCTGCTTTTGGGGCAAAGGTAATTTTATGTTGTATTCATGTAGCTGTAAAATTGTACAGCAAGTATTTAAACTGCAGGTGCCCTTTGCACTATTGGATATGGATCAGTAATGCAACCTTCGGCAGGACACTGGCTTAATTTTTTGCTTCTATTATGTTATACCTTACTTTGAAAGACCCTATATGATTAAATAATATAGGCCTTGGTGGACTACGATTGGACTGCATCGGACTTTACTTGTTATGGCCACCATATAAATTGGTCCTGCTCTGGCTTGACACACATTTAAGTTACTTCCTCGGTGGCTTCCAATAGAAATTTCTTTCCTGCCAAGAATTTTTTTAGCTTCTTTTTGGCCTCTTTCTGCAGTTTACAAGAAATAGAGGTCCAGCCACATGTCTTAGCTAGATGGAAGATCTTACCAATATTACATCTTAATAATACTGTTTATTTGGCTACTGTTTTGCAAACCAATTTGGTAATCAGTACTCGTTTCTGTTAATGGGACAAAAAATAATGTCATATGTTCTTTATATTATTGCACATGGTTTTGGTATACTACGTTTTTGAAATTAGATAGTTATGGTTGGGAAAGGGTGGGGGGGTGCGAGGGACTCTACTAGGTGAGCAGTCATGCATCAGTTATTGGGTTGGGGACCTCAACTAGGGCACAGTCCTAAGGTACTACACCACTGTAACCAGAACATGGACATATATGAGGTCCCTATAGGGAAGGTGGGAATGTTAACTTCTAAATCACCTAAGGTCCATATACTACATGGGGAGGGGGTATAGTACAGGGAGGTTAAGGGAATAATAAGGGATCTGTTTGGGGGGAGGGTTTTCCACCAGAAATCAGGGGTTGTGCTCTATGGGTTTTCCTTCTCCTATTTCTTTTTCTTTATTCCTTCTCATACAATGACTATACTGTCCATACTATTAGACATCAATCAGGTGTATGGCTACTTATAACTTTTGCTCCTGGAACATCAAGGGAGGTCAGTCACCGAACAAAAGGATGAAGGTGTTGTTTCACCTATAGTAATTGCAAATAGATATTGCCTTTCTCCAGGAGACCCACCTTCCGCCATCCCAGGTTCTTCAGTTAAGGAGGACCTGGGTGGAGCAGGTATATGGCTCAGTTAATTGTCATTTGTGAGTATTCTGTCTGTTTTGGTAGGTACTTTATTTTCTCTATTAAACAACTGAGTATACTATTGCCTAATACTTTATAGTACATTGTATCTTTTTGTGCAGTCTCTGATTTTTTCTTCTTTCTCCAATGTTTTAGAACTGTTTAGTTATTGTGGCAGAGGTGTGGTACTGTGTTCTTTCTTGTAGTTCAAGGTGCTTTTGGGACTGCTGATTTCTACTGGTTTAAAAGATTATATTTTTTTTCTATTTTAAAAAAGCTACATCAACTTGGTATGTTGTCACCTATTTGTGGTTGCTAAGCAGCAGATGTTTTTGCATTGTGTTCTGGTTCTGTGATAGAATCTGTATTAGTAGAAGGTAGATTATTGTGATTGTAGTTACCTTTTGATGGTAAGGGTAAAGAGCTGAGATAGAAATAGAGGATAATGGCTGGGGATCAGGTGATAACCATGCTGTAATCACCTCGAGTGGTTGCTAGGGCAACATGGTAAACCTCAAGAGCGCAGCTCGAGAGGTTTACTGTAGCCCTAGCAACCACGAGAGGTGATTTCAGCGTGGTTGTCACCCAACCCCCAGCCATCATCTTTTATAGTGTATGGTCAAAAAACACTGTTTGCATTCTGTGTGTGAGAATTATGGAACTCTGGTGCATTCTTTTTTGTTGTGCCATTGTTTGGAAGTTCCGAAGTGTGGTTAACAACTTTTAAAATTCTAAACAGTGCATAACAAAGCTGTGTGACTGCTGATTATGGTGGTTAATAGGCACTTACCATACATTATATGTATGTATTTTTGAATGTTATAGAAGCCAGCAAGGGAAGGAAGCATATTCAATTCAATGCTTTACAGTAACTGGTAATTGCTGTTTTTCTTTTAGACTTGGATTGTGGGCTTTTGGTGACACTGTACTTTGTTGTCTTTACTTAGAATTGTTTTTGGGCTGCTGAGGATTTAAAATGTAGTGGTGGTGTATTCTTTGCTGTCTTTGGTTGCTGCAAATTTTTGCCCCCCCTTCCCCAACTCTTGATTATATGCCTTGTTAAATCTGATTGACAAGAGCTAAACACTGGGTATAGTAAGGGGTGTGGAGTAGGAGGGGCATACCAGGAAAGGAACAGCAGCAAGTGAAGAGGTGACTGCTCTCTCAGTGGAAGGAAGTAAATGCAAATCTAGGAGCTTTCATTATTACTTCTTCTATTGATATTGCATTGGGGAAAGGAGGAGTAGGAGTTTGAAGAAGGTTGTGCAATGGCTACTTAAAGTCTGTTTTTTGAGAGAGATAGGAAGGATAGGAATATAAAAGCAGTTGCTCAATATATCTAAACATGTGCAACAAAGGTAGGAAATAAAGAAAATGTTTTGCACTGATAGGGGAGGAGAGGGGAGACTTTGGGGGAGTGTTTGGTATCCTGCATCTGGAAGGGTGGGGGGTCGCTGATGGGCAATGACAGCAATGAGTAGGGTGGTAGGCTGCAACAACTGCGGTGCACCAATCTTTCTAAAAATTGCCTGGAGTGTGGGAGGATGTTTAGTGTGCAACCACATAGAAAAACTTAGAAAGGAGATTGAGGGTCTGCAGGAGGAACTAAGACAGGCAAGGCAGATTGGGGTGGGTTTAGCCCAATACTGGAGGGAGGAAGAAGGGGAGATGAGGGAGGGTGATTTAAGCAAGCAGCGGTGTGAGAGAGGGTCAGAAGAAGGAAGCAGAGACAAAGGGCCCAGGCCAGGAAGAACAATTGCTGGGGAAACCAGGTCAGGAGACAAAGACAAATGGAAGGAGGAGATAGGGACTTGTGAGGGGAGGCGAAGAAGTGGCAAAAGTCATGGAGTGGAAAGGAGAGAACAGGTTACTATGAAGAGAGAGGGAGCGGGCATTTGTGAAGGGCCTTCAGAAAATAGTTGTGCACTGCTAGAGAGGAAGAAGGTGGAGGAGGGAAATGATGAAATTAGAGGAGTAATTTATAAATGCCTAGACCAAACTGGAGTGGTGGGAAGTTCTGCTGGGAGAATTGCAACAGGGGTAAAAGGGGGAAATAATGTGCAGGAGGATGAGGAGGAGCTGGAAATGAAAGAGGGAGATGAATGGAAGCAAGCAGGGAGTAAGAGGGGTGGAATCTTAGTGCTGGGGGACTCACTACTAAGAGGAGTTAGGTGGGGTAGCAAGGGGAAAGGCACAGTTGCATTTGGGTGGAGGCCATGCCAGGAATGACAGTGGAAAGGGTGGGACAGTCTGTTCTGAAATATGCTAGAAGGGGTAGGGACAAGCCTCATTTAATTATACATCTTGGGACAAATGACCTGGCTGACAAGACAGTAGATACAGTCCAGAGGAGGTTTGAGGAACTAGCACAATTATGTGATGGGGCAGGAAGATCAGTAACTTTTTCACAGATACTTCCGGTGCCAAAGGCAAGCACAACAAGAAAGCTGAGAAAAGAGGAATTTAATGGATGGCTAAGAACCTGGTGTTGTGCTAAAGGGTATGGGCTGTTGGGGGGTGGGGAGGGACCTGGAAGGACAGTAGTCGCTATGCCAAGGACAGACTACACTTAAGTGAGGAGGGAAAGAAAGTGTTGAAACAGAGGATGGAGGAGTACATAGAGGAAGTTGGGAATTTAAACTAGGAGTGGGGGGTGGCAGTTGGGGAAGAGATATACAGAAACCACAGGTTGGGAAACCATATAAGCTTACCCCCCATAACAGTGACAAAGGACAAATGTCAAGTACTGTTGGTGATGCTAGGAAAGGAGGCCAGGATGGGAAGGGGGGAAAAGGGTGGAAGGTGGTTACCCTTAATGCTAGGAGCCTTGGGAAGAAAACTGCAGAGTTACAGGTTCTCATGGCAGAGGGAGAGGTGGACATTGCAGCCATCACGGAAATATGGGCCACCCAATACAATCACTGGGACCTGTCTGTACCAGGGTACAGGTTATTTCATAGGGACAGGGTGATTGGGAAAGGAGGGGGGGTGGCACTATATGTGAAGGAAGGATTGAAGTGTGTAAGGGAGGAAGGGGAGGAGGGTAGTATGGAGTCACTTTGGATGCAAATCCAGGATTCCAAGAATAGGATTCTTAGAATGGGAGTGATGTACAGGACACCATCTCAGATGGAGGAGTTAGACAGTGAACTAGCAGGACAGATCAGGAGGACCTGCGAGAAGGGTAGTGTGGTGATTGTGGGGGATTTCAACATGTCAGGAGTGGACTGGAGCACCCCAACAACCAGGAACAGAAGGGAGCAGGTACTGCTGGATGCCTTCCAGGACAGCTTCCTGCTGCAAATGGTCAGTGAACCAACCAGGTTAGAGAATACCCTTGACCTTGTGCTGGAAAATGGGGACTTTGTGAGAGAACTACAGTGGAGGAACCGCTGTCAGGGAGTGACCACCACTCAGTATGGCTCACATTGGATATGGGCAAGGAAGGAGTGGAATCTGGCACAATAGTGCTGGACTTCAGGAGGCTGACTTTGGGAGGATGGGGAAGTGGTAAAAGGGTACCTGGCCAGAATTCAGTCTAGTATGGACACTAACCAGAGGTGGGAGCTCATAAAGCTGGGGATAGTGGAGGCAACCAAAACCTTCTGCAAAGCCCAGAGCAAGAAGGCAAGGGCTAAGAAACTGATTTGGTTGAGCAAGGAGGTCATGGAAAAGGTAAGAGGAAAAGAGCTGCCTTTAGGAAGTACAAGAAAACAGGGAGGGGGGAGGACAGGGAAGAGTACTTGACAGAATCGAAGGAGGTGACTAGGGCAGTAAGGGGAGCCAAAGCATCTATGGAACTCAGACTGGCACAAGGCATTAAGAAGGGGGAGAAGGACTCTTTGGTACATCAGGAGAAAAAGGAGCTGTAAGGACCACATAGTAAGGATTAGGAAGGAGGGAGTTGGTGGAAGCAGGGTGCGATACTGGAAGCACTAAATGAGTACTTCTGCTCAGTATTTACTAAAGAGAAGAGGGGGGTGACACCCAAGTGGTAGAAATGGCAGAATCAGGGTGGGAAGTGGTGACAGATGGGGAAATCATGGAGAGCAGAGTTTGAGAGGGTTTGAAGGCACTGAGGGTGGACAAGGCGCCAGGCCCAGATGGCATCCACCCAAGGGTACTGAAGGAGCTGGCAGAGGTCCTTGCAGGACCTTTGGAAGACCTATTTAATGCCTCACTACATTCGGGGTGTGTACCTCAGGACTGGAGGATGGTTCATGTGGTGCCCCTCCACAAGAGTGGCCCCAAGGATGAACCGGGAAACTACAGACCAGTGAGCCTCACATCCATCATGGGTAAGCTAATAGAGATTATCCTGAAGGAGAGGCTGGTGGCCCTCCTAGAGGCCAAAGGACTACAGGACAGCAGACAGCAGACAGCATGGCTTCATACGTGGCAGATCCTGCCAAACCAACCTGGTCAAGTTCTTTGACTGGGTAACTAGGCAACTGGACAGGGGCCATGCAGTGGATGTCCTGTATCTGGACTTCAGTAAGGCATTCGACTCAGTGCCACATGGAAGGCTGGGAAGTAAGTTAGTAGGCACAGGTGGGTGCAAAGCTGGTGAGATGGGTAGGAAACTGGCTGCAGGGAAGGCAACAGAGGGTGGTGGTGGGTGGGGAGCTCTCACACCCAAGAGCAGTGACGAGCGGTGTTCCACAGGACTCGGTGTTGGGACCAGTGTTGTTTGGGATATTCATTGCAGACATATCATGGGACATCAAGAGCAAGATCAGTCTGTTTGCTGATGTTACCAAGCTAGGCGCGGTGGTGGATGACCTAGGGGGATGGCAGGGGTTGCAGGATGATCTGGCAAAGCTTGAAACCTGGTCAGACACCTGGCAACTGGGCTTTAATGCCAAAAAGTGCAAGGTGCTGCATTTTGGGATGAAGAACCCAAGGAGGAGTTACCAGCTAGGGGGAGTGCAGCTAGCCCAGACAGAGGAGGAGAAGGATCTGGGTGTGCTCATTACAGGGTCAATGAACAACTCGGCACAATGTAGGAAGGCAGCTGCAAAGGCCAACAAAATGCTGGGTTGTATTGCAAGGGGTATATCCTCGAGGAGGGAGGAGGTGATTCTGCCATTGTATAGGTCATTAGTTAGACCACACCTGGAGTACTGCATGCAGTACTGGCATCTGTATCTGAAGAGGGACATTAAGTTACTGGAGGGGGTGCAGCGCAGAGTGACAAAGATGATCAAGAGGCTGGGGGACTTATCATATGAGAGGTGGTTGAAGGAGTTGAACATGTACTCACTTTAGGAGAGGAGAGACAGGGGTGACATGATTGAAACCTTTAAATACATGAAAGGAATAAACAAGACAGGTACAGAGGGGCTGTTCAAAGTACGGGAGGGGAGGGACACCAGGGGCCATGATATGAGACTGGAGTGAGGAAGGTTCAGGAGGGAGATGAGGAGACACTTTTTTACAGAGAGGGTGGTGGCTGGGTGGAATGCATTACCTGCTGAAGTGGTATGCAGTAGAACAGTGGACTGCCTCAAATGAGGATGGGACAGGACAAGGGGAAGGGTTAATGAAGGGGAAGGGAGGAAGGGAGGGGCAGCTGCAGAATAAGGGGTGCTAGCTGCACATTCGAGCAGACTTGATAGACCTCTAGGCCTTTATCTGCTGGCAAATTTCGTATGTTTGTATGTTCGTAGTTATTGACGCACAAAACAGAGGGGCGGCCATCAAAATGGCATGAAGATTACTATTTCACTTACTTCAGGAAGTTGCAGACCCATCAGGTCGATATATTTTACTCTGGGCATTCTTAAGCCATCTAAAAATAGTGTCAGGCTCCATTTATGGACCGAACAGTGATGGACCATTTTTTTTTTCCACCTTAATGGCAACACTTTCATCCTGATCCTCACTGCCCATGATACTGGGGGGATTAGAACATGGTTTTGAGCAATCATTTAAACAGATCAAGTTGCTCAAGGCTAGTCCCAACCCCAGGTCAGAAGGCACTGGAAGAGTTTATGCACTCCCTAGGACTTATTGAACCTTGAAGAATTTTATACCCTGACAGTAGAATATATTCCTTTTACTCCATATGCCACCACACCTATTCCAGGGTAGATTATTTCATGACTGGAATGAAACATCTTAAGGAATAAACTCCTGTTCTTACTCCCTGAAAGTCCTGTTGACCACCACCCCATAACAGTTAGAATCAATCTAGTTCCCTCACTAGTCAGAGACAAGATCTGGAAATTCAACAACCATCACCTCAAATCCAAAGATTTTCATGATCACCTTAAATATTTTATACCATCCTTCATGGACAATAATGCACTTTCTATGGCCAAACTAGACTTCTTATGGGGTTCCTTAAAGTGTGGGCTTGGGGGGGATCATTCGTTAGGTTACTAAGCATAAGCGACAGTTGGGGCCACCATTTCCTCAATGCTAGAGAATATCCAAGAACAAGAATCTAATTTATCTCCTACTTCACCAATAGAGGACTGGGAATGACTAGAATCCTTGAGAGCTCATTATAACAGATTAATTGGGGAAAAAGCAGAACACCTAATACTCCAGTCTAAAATGATTTATTTTGACCAAGAGAAACGGGCAGAAAAATTGCTTGCCTTGCAGCTCTGTTCACAGGAAATGGACAAAATAGTCCCCCTCTATTTTATCAGAAGATGGGCAACTTTGTACTTCCCCCCAGGATATAGTGGAATCTTTTAAAAACTATTATCAGGCTTTGTATGCCCCACCCAAGCCCTCTTCTCTGTCACTCAACTGGACTTATTTCTCCAGGATGTTGATCTTCCACAGCTCTCTGACTCTCAAGTTACTATTATTACAGGCCCCTCTTAATATCAATGAAATCCCTGCAGCCATAGAGTCATTGCCCATGGATAAATCCCCTGGCCTGGATGGCTTTATGTCAAATTTCTATAAAGAATTTAAAGATCAACTTCCCCTATACTGCTAGACATTTTTAACTATATTTTTGAAGCAGGGCTATCAGACTGAAACATAGAAACATAGAATTTGACAGCAGATAAGGACTGCTTGGCCCACCTAGTCTTCCCATTTCTCTACCTAACGGATAAACTGCAGATCCTAGTTAACCAACAGCCTACTTCCTCTTACCCCTCACTAGAATTGCCTTATGTCTGTCCCATGCATTCTTGAATTCCTTCATTGTCCACTGACCACTGCAATAATTATTGTACTTCCTAAACCATGCCGGGACCCACTCAAAGTTGTAAATTACAGACCAATCTTGCTTATCAACTGTGACATCAAGATATTAGCCAAAATTATGGCGAATCTGTTAAGCTTAGTCTGGGATTCCCTGATCAGCAGGGAGCAAGTAGGGTTCATTAAAAGTAGGCTTTCAGCAGATAATTTCAGGCAATTATCTTTTCTCTGCATCCAGGGATTCCTCAGTACCTGTCACCTTGGTTTCCCTGTGTAACCCCTCTGTTACCGGGGAGTACTAAAATCCCAACAAGACCTAGTGGTAGGCAGGAAGGCAGCTTGTGAAACTCCAGTTAAATGGATTTCACACTGTCTCACTTTGTTCTCATCCTCAGCTGAGACTGAGGGATGACATCACCATAGAACTATCACAGCTGCATGAGCCACATTGGAATCTGCAGATGGGAGTTAGGTTAGAATGTTGGGAGCTTTTGAACAGTGAGCAGCAGCAGCAGTTGTGTGTGGGCAGTCTTGAATAGAGGAGCACAGCAGTCTGTGCACAGGCTCTTGGAGCCTAAACTCTGCTATAAAGCTACTTTTAGGAAAAGGTGTGTGTTTCCACCAAAAGAGGAACACAGTAAGCTGTTCCTGAAGTGGTGGAGACCGCTGATACTGGTCTCTGTGCCCCATCCCTCAGGGGATGGGGGTAGAAAGTTTGCCTGTTTTCCAGGGGCAACCTCCTGGTTCCGGCTAGGGAAGAAGCTGCCTTATTTTCTGAAATGTGTTGTGGCACCAGAAGCTGTCAAGATTCACCTGTGGGGCACCTGCAACCAAAGGGTGAGTTCTGCTCTTGTCAAAGGGCCTATGTTTCACCTGAACTGTGTTAAAGTGGGGATTGGACTGGTGAATTAGTGGGAGGCTTAGAGGAATAGGCTAAGTCAAAGTAAAAGTATGTTCAAGTCCAGCACAAGGGGAAAGTCAAGACATGTAGAGGAGATGTGCAATACATTTACCCTTTAATCTACATTGCCAAACTTTTCAGGAAGAGATGTTTAAGTATGCTCAAGTCTAGTACAAGGGGAAAGTCAAGACATGTAGAGGAAATGTGCTACACATTTACCCTTTAATCTACATTGCCAAGCTTTCAAAAATAGTTTTGTTTTTTTTTGCGCCTCCGCTTCCCTGGCTGCCCACTCCTTCGGGTCTCCTAACACCCCTCCCGACTACCTGCCCCAACTCCCATACCAGCTATCACCTCATATGGCAGGCCCCCCAGGTAACCCAGTGTATCCCTTTGCTGGGCGGGTCCCCCTCCTCTGAGAGGGGAGGCACCAGTGGGGGTGGCCAGCGCACTCTTTCCATTGGCCCAGGGTACTGCTGAGGCGTGCCGGTCATGGGATCGGCGGCATCGGAGGGCAGAGGGGCCATCATCCGGCCAGCCAGGGAGTATTTTCCTGGTTTTCTTGTGGGGAGTGACATCCTGACATCAAGGCATATGCCAGATCTGTCACTCCCCTTAACTCCATCCAGGCATCACTGCTGTGCTCCCAGCCTCCACCAGGAGTCAGCATCACGCCTGTCTTGGCGTCCCTCCTTCCCACAGAGAGGAGGCTGTCTCCAGACACTCCATCCTTCTCTTCCTGGCTAGCCTTCTGGGGACCCGAGTCCGTTCCCAAACCCGGGTCGCCAGTGTTGCAGACGGAAATCCAACCGCTGCGCCGATGGGCCGGTATTAAATATAGTTGTTTAATGTCCAGAGAAATGGCTGGATAAGGATTGTGGAAGCTGGAGTTGGGAGACCCCCTACCTTCAGTATCCAGGTTCACTTCTACGGATTTGCTCTGTGGCCCTTTTACTTTGCCTCAGGTACTTGGCCAGTGTTGAGGGAAGTACCCAGATGTGGGATTGAAAGGAAATTTCCCTTGAGGAGTCGAAGGCTCTAAGGTGGTTTAGGGGAGCCACCAATGGAAGAAATGTCCACTGCCACATGGACAGGGATCGGAGTGGCTGGCAGGGCTGAGGCCAGGAAAAACCCAAATGATGTACAAGTCGGACTGTGTGCAAAAGCAGCATGCAAGTCAGGCTGTGTGCCTGGTGGGTCCGGAGCCTGAGGGCTGAAGTGTTGAAGAAGTGTTCTGTACTCTTATCTGCATTACAGGAATGTAGCCCGTTGGGAGCTGTCTATGCTTTGTTTGTTCAGTTTGATGTGAATAAAAGACACTTTAGGAATCCCATTCCTGGTATTGGACGTTACAGTTGTTGCTTCCTGTGCGGATTTACTTGGGTGCCCCTGTGCAGAGTAGCCAAACCTAAGCCTCTGTGCTGAGTAACCTAGTCCTCCCCACATCCAGTTCCCACCTGGTACTGCTGTCAGCTTCAACAGCATACCACCTGTCATTTGCCAAAAGGCAGGGGTCCAGGTGTTAAACCTGGATGCAGAGAAATCTTTCAATAGGGTTTCATGGGACTATTTATTTTCTATTTTACCTAAATTTCATATTCCCCAAGCGTTTATTCATTGGGTGAAGGTACTTTACTCCTCGCCAACAGCAAGAGTCTCCTGTAATGGCTCTCTGTCCTTATCCTTTTTCCTAGATCAAAGAACAAGACAAGGCTGCCAACTCTCCCCATATTTATTTAATTTGTTCTTAGTACCTCTCATCTGCAAGCTCAACTGTTCACCACACATCTCTGGCATAACAAAAAGTGAAAGAGAATACAAATTATCTGTTTATGTGGATGATATATGAATGCATATTTCTTCCCCCAGCTAAGTCACTTACTGCCACTTTACAGTTAATCTCACAATTTAGTGTGACCTCTAATTACAAATTACATTTACACAAAACTGAGGTGATGCCACTCAACAAATACACCAGTAAAGCTGACCTGCAACATTTGGACCTCATATGGGTAAAGGACAATCTGAAATATTTGGGAATAGTACTCAGTACCTCTCCCCGGTAGATTAAGCAGAATAATTTGGACTCTGTGGTAGCCAACACTAAGCTGGACACTAACAGATGGAAGATGTTACCTTTGTCACTATGGGGAAGGCTCAATATTATTAAAATTAAAATTCTACCCCACTTGTTATACCTTCTCCAGATATGTAATAGGTTCCTACCCCAAAGCTGGTTTGCCCAAATAAACAGAATAATAACTAATTTTCTTTGGCAGGGCAAGAAAGCTAGAAGGGCTTATGCCAAGAAAATTATCCACAAGAGGGTTGGGGGCTTACAAGCCCCAACTCATACCTATACTACCTGGCAATACACCTAGACAGGTCTCTAAACTGGTACAAACACTCTCAGGAACACTTAACAGACTCTTATATCCCCTTGTGGGTGAAGGTTGAAACTCCCTTGTGTTCCAATCATGGTATAGATGTTGGGGCCCTACCCTTCCTCCTGAAAAAAACAGTTACCCACTCAGATACAGAGTACTCAAATAGGAGACTCCCTCATGTCACAAGCACAGCTAAATAAGCTGTTAAAACCAAATCCAAAGCAGGATTGCTCCCAACCACTATTTGGGAACCCTAATTTCCAAATATCAGGCAAGATCCTCTCCAGAGATATATTCTGGCCAAACATGCAAGTGCACAGGGTGGAAGATGTACTAATACACCAACAATTAATGACATTTTAGGAAGCCAGTAGCACCTATGGTTGGAGCACAAGTTCTGTCTTCAAATATTTTCAGATCACTCATATGCTACATGCTGTTCTGGGCAAAGGTCCTTGGGGATCACCTCTTCAAAATGCAATTTCCCCTTACCTGAAGTCACTACCCAAAACCCACTTGATTTCATATTCATATCACTACCTATAGTTATTCTTTGACCTAGGGGATACAACATGGTTCTATTGGTGGGACCAGGCTCTTCCCCCATCTCACCCTCAAGGAACTGACTAGAATATGGAAGCATTTGTATAGTATTCATACATTGGGACCATTCAAATGGGTTGTTTCCCATAGAACCTTTGCACTAAGTATGGTAAAGGACCTGGTACACTGTTCCATATGTTATGTTCTTGTGAGAATATCTCCCCATTGTGGGCTACCATTCAAAGTAGATAAGATCCCTTGCTTTACCTTTCACAGAAATTCAACCCTGAAGTCTGTGTAATAGAGGCATATGCAGATAAACCTGTGGGCAGCCAAAGCCCACAAATGGCCCTGATAGCAGCCTGTGCTAAAAAGATCTTACTTCGGCACTGGAAGGATCAGATTACCCCAATTTATGTTGAGTGGTATAAAGAAATAATGTTTGCACTACAGACAGAGCAAACAATAGCTAGTATGTCTAACAGCCTACTGAAGTACAATCGAGTCTGGGAACCATTATACGCCCTCTTGTCAATACAGTAAACCATCCTCCCGCCTGATTTCTTTTACACTCCTACCACTTACCCCCCCCCGCTGCATCACAAGCTCACCCATCTCCTCAGTTCTTCTTCAAAAGGATCTCAATGCACTCTGTCAGAACATATATTTGCAAGGCTATCAGCAAAACTGGATATAGTGGTGAATATCTTGACTTGAAACTGCTTTCAACTAGTCCTAGATGAGATCATTGAACTCCTGACTAAGATCTTCAACCTCTCCCTAAGGTATGGCCAATTCCCAATACTCTGGAAAGAGGTGTCCATCACACCTGTGCATAAAAGTGGTGACAAGTCACTGCACACCAATTACAGGACCATCTCCATCCTCCCCCCACTATCCAAAGCACTTAAACATATAGTCTCTGACCAGTTTGTCGAGTTCCTGAAAAATCATAATATTCAGTGCCCTAAGCAGCACGGCTTCCGCAAAGGGCATAGCACCATCACAGCTCTGTTGGAATTCACCGGTTACATCCATGATGCCCTAGACCAAGACCTTTGTGAGGGTGCCATATTCATTGGCTTGACAAAGGCCTTTGATACAGTTAATCACCCCCTTCTACTCAGACAACTGACAGCTCTTGGGCTCTCAAAGGATGCAATGCCCTGGTTTGCCAGCTACCTTGGGGAGAGAGTTCAAAGTGTTAAAATTTCTGGTGTCTCCTCAGTTGAAACACCAGTCCTCTCAGGTGTCCCTCAGTGGTGTATACTGGACCCTTTACTATTTTCTCTCTTCCTTAACCACCTCCCTGGCATCTGCCAACAGAGGATACTACTCTACGCAGATGATGCGGTCCTCTTTTCTAGCATCAGGGACTTTAAGCTACTTGAGAATCAACTACAACATGATTTCAGGCTGGTGGAAAAATGGTTTGGCTCCCACAAACTTGTCTTGAATTACAGCAAGACAAAAGTCATGACTTTCTGCAATGCTCGTAGCATGTATAAACCTCTACCCCTCATCATCAATAATCAAGGGGGACCACACTTGAGCAGGTTCATGAGTTCAAATACCTCAGCATCACCCTGGACAGCTCACTTTTCTACCATCAGCACATTGGGATGGTTGCTAAATCTGCCAACATATGTCTTGGCCTGTTCCACAAGTATAAACACTGTATGACCCCTGAAGCCCTAAGACTGGCCATCCACAGCTCTGTTACCTCCATTGTCGACTATGGGCTAGTCATCTATGGCTCGGCCTGCCCCACTACACTTAGGAGAATATCAGTGACACTTAACAATGCCTGTAGACTTCTCATGGGGGCTGACCGCCTAATGCACACCTGTGACCTTTACGCCAAGACTGGTTGGCTACCTCTCATTAGCAGAACACAATACCAGATTTGTCTGATAGCCAAAAAAGCTCTTCTTGGACTCATGCCAACAGGTGTTACAAGTCTCCTTACTACCAACAGCAGCACCCAGTCAACTTGCAGTTCTCAATACCAGACTTTGCATGTCCCAAGGCGCTGGACCTCGTTGGGCCAGAGATCTTTCATGTACAGGGCTCCTCAATGGTTCAACATCCTTAACAAAGAGACTCTTGCTGCCGCAACGCTAAACCACTTTAAAAGGCAACTGCAGCAATTCCTCCCCTCTGCCTCAACTTGTGACTGCCTCCCCTAAGCAATGGTCACCACCCTTTTCTTGTGTCTGTCTCCCCTGAGAAATGATCTCCGCCCTCTACCCTAGCTGTAACTATAACCGGACATGCAAGCCTTGCTTTCTTGGATCCAGCCCTATCACTGTCACCCTTTCACCCCCCCTCACCCTCCCAGCCCCTCTTTTCAGACTCACTCATTGGTATGGCCACTGGCCCCTGTCCCCCTCACTATTTTCATTCTTGTCTGACACCGGCACCTTTCGTCCGGCTTCCTACTGACTTTTCCTACCAAGTATACTATCTTCACCACGAATCTTGTTAGAGACTAGCTTGTGGTTGTTATTCTGCAACAGACTGACTGAACTATTTCATGTACTAGTTATTCTGTATGTTATGACTGTTACCATGTTTACCATTGTTGTATGTTACCCCCATCCTCTGATGTGGAACCTTTGTAAATGAGCAGTCTCTGCTAAAAGGTAATTGTAATCCTAGAGTTTAATAAATAAAAAATAAAAAAATAAAAATTAGGGTATCAGTACAACCTTAGATATTTCCCCCATGCATCTTGGGACACCACCTCTTACTCCCTTGATGTATGTATCCAACCTGGGTGCTTCCTACAGCATTCTAGAAGGAGCATATCCTCTCATTTTTTCTTTCCCCTGTTTTTTCTCTCCTTGATTTATACAGATGTGTTTGGTGGAAAATGGGGAGGAGGGGGAGTGAGGGGAGGGGATGGGGTAGTATTAGGAATTTTATATTTAGAATTATAAAATTATAATGTACTTATTTTGTAGTGGACTACAAATGTATGTTTCATGATGCTTTGTTGATATCCGTATGTCCTGTCATTATTTGGCTCTCAATAAAGTATACTAAATAAAAAAAATGGCAGCAGATAATGATCATAAGGTCTATCAAGTCTGCCTGAGTGTGCCGCTTATCAGTTAATTACTCTGCAACTGCCCCCCCATACAGTAATGACCCTACCTCTGACCCTGTCCCATCCTTTCTTAAAACTGCTCACCGTTTTTATGGTTGCCACTTCCTCTGGTAGGGCGTTCCACCCAGCCACCACCATTTCTGTGAAGTAGTATCTTCTCATTTCCCTCTTGAACCTTCCCCCTTCCAACTTCAGACTGTGCCCCTATTGTCTCCTTTCCATTAATACCAAAATGGTATGCCGTAGACACAGAGAAATTTCGATGGTAAAACCCATAACAATGACAATCTTGCCAGGTTTTGAGATTGTTGCTGTGATGAGCCCCTGTCTCTTCAATCTTTATGTATCATCACTTCAAATAAAACAAAAATCTGTATGGTTGCAAAAGTTTGCTGATGATTGTAGGGTTGGAGCAGAAGTAAATATTACACTAAACACTTCAAACTTACAAGATGCAATAGATAATATTGATACATGGTCTAATAAATTCAAACTGGCATTAAATCTAGATAAATGTTTCATTATGCATTTGGGCAATAGAAATCCTAAATTACCCTACAAATTAGGAAATATACCACTAAAAATAACACATGAGGAAAGAGATTTGGGTATAACAGTCTCTAGTAATATAACATTTTCATCACATTGTCAGAATATAGCCCAAAAAGGAAACATAAACTTAAATTGCATACTGAGGCACATATCATCCAGAAGTAGGATGGTTGTTTTGCCCCTGTACGTATCCTTGGTGAGGCCCATTATGGAGTATGGAGCACAGGTGTGGTCACCCTTTAAAAAAAAACAGGATACAATTCTATTGGAGCGGGTCCAGAAAAGAACAACAAGAGTTATTTGTGACATGACAGGAAAGAATTATGTGACTAGATTGACAGAGTTGAACATGTACTCATTGAAGGAGCGCAGAAAGTGAGGAGATATGTGCTTGGTTTATAGCGCCTGGCAAAATGATGATCTTTGGGATATTCCGGGGCTAAAATTAAACAGTAGTATGTACATAACTTGGTCCCACCCAATGCAGTTAACAGCGTCTAAAAGTAATAAAGTGTGAAGTACATGGTGGTTTAATCAAAGGGTGGTGCATGCTTGGAATGCATTGCCACTGGAGGTTGTGGCTAGTCAGTCTATTGCTGAGTTTAAATCTAAATGGAACAGGTATATGCACCAGATTAGAAATTAGAAGATAGTGGCGAGCATATAGGACGCGAGTCCATCCAGCTCAGTATCTTCCTATGAATCCTATGAATCCTATGGACCACTGGCAAAATTTCATCATTTCAAGTGTGATTCCCCCAATTTTGAACAAACTCCGACTCAGAGTTTGTTATATAGAAATGATGGGACAGCCCCCGATACAAAAAACGATACAAAAAACACAATGTCAGAGAGGCAAAATTTTGCCTATCAGCATTGGGGATGTTGTCAAGCCACATGTTGACAACTTCAGTGTCAATGCAGCTTGGCGGAACCTCTAAAAATCCCCTCTGTACTAATGATAGTTATGCTCTTTATGTATTTGAAGTTTTTGATCATATCCCCTCTATCCCTCCTATCCCCAAGGGAGTACATGTTGAGATTCCTCAGTCTCTCCTTGTAGGCTTTGCCCTCCATTCCTAGGATCATCCTGGTTGCTCTGCATTGGACTCTCTCCAGCAGCTTGACACCGTTCTTTAAATAGGGATGCCAGAACTGCACACAGTACTCCAGGTTTGGTCTGACCAGTGACCTGTACAGTGGTAGGATAACCTCCCTTCTCCTGAAGGTGACTCCCCTGGCAATACACCCAACTTCTTATTAGCTTTAGCTGCTGTCTTCCTACACTGTGCAGAATGGTTCATTTGCCCTGTGATCTTGCACCCCAACATCCTTCTCCTCCTCCTCTGTAGTGGACAATTGTACCCCCCCCCCAGTTTGTAGCAAATCTTTTGGTTTCTGGCTCCTAAGTGCATGATTTTGCACTTCTTTGCAATGAAAACTCAGCTGCTATGTGTCTGACCAGCACTCAAATTTAGCCAGATCATCCTGCAGTCCTAGCCACCCCTCTGTATTGTCCACCACTGCACCAATCTTCAAGTCATCTACGAATAGGCTGATCTTATTCTTAATCCCTTCTTCAATATCATCAATAAAGATGCCAAACAACACTGGGCCTAGCATTGAGCATTGGAACTTCCTGAAACTAGAGCTGCTGCTCGTAGAAGAAATGATAATCATAAAACCCAACTACCTACAGATGAGCTGGCTGACCCTGTTTAGAAAACAGAACAAGATGGTTATGATTCTGACTCAGATGTGAGAAGGATATAGAAGAATACATGATTAAACTTAAGGAAGCAGGAAAAGCAATTAAGGTAGCCAAGACCCATATGGAGGGAAGACTAACACAGGGAGTGAAGGGGAAGGGGGGACAAAACATTATTTCGTTATATACCAGAAAAAAGAAAGAGTAAGGGAGGAATAACCAGGTTAGCAACTAAAGAGGGACAGCTGGTATAGAATGACAAAGTCAAGGCAGAAGTACTCAATGAATTCATCTGCTCAATCTTCATCCATGAAGACAAAAGTAATGGTCCAGCACTAGCCAAGGCACAGCAATACTTAAGGAGCTCCAAGGACTGCTGCTATGGATCCTGGGTAGAGGGACTGAACAATGTCCGTGGCACCTTTAGTGTTAGCCAATTGAGTGTCAAGAATGCCTAATGCATATTAATATTGAGGATGGTCAGGTCTGTTGACCAATGACAGTTGTCACCTCACTTCTCAGATGTTGAGAGAAAGAAGCAGCTCACGCAGTTCTGAGGGAGGTGTACTGAGAGAAGCAGGGCGGTGCAGAGTGAGGGAATAATTTTGAACTTAGTCAAAGGCTTCCAAAGTCAAACTAATTGAGACTCTCCTGAATGTTTTAGCTCTGAAGGAAAGCCAGTGTAATCACAGTGACAGCAATGGTTGAAAAGCAACATTGCAGCATCTGAGAGAAGTCCTCGGCCTAGGTGAGACAGTCAAATCGTATGTGACCGAAAGACTGAAGTATTTGCCTGAGTTCAGAAGCTGAATTGGGGGGGCATGCCCGCAAAGATGTCTTGTCTGGAGGGAACCAGAAAGTTAGCATTGTGAGCCACCCATGAGTTCCAGACACCTGAGAAACTGTTTGCACTTCCAGTCAGTGGATATACCAGAGCTGCATTCAGGGAGGCCAGAATTTGCTTAGAGTATGAAGAAAGATACTGTGGTGACCAAAATTTCAGAATCAGAGATGTTGCTTGCAAGGACAGTCTGGGGAGTCAGCCATGTTGTGTAATCGCTGGACATTACTCATCATTTGCCCCAGGGGAGATAGATGCCTGGACATGTGGGGGTGAGCGAGTGGCCCTTGTCCTTATTTCTGGTCTGTTACAGTTACAGTTCCCACCATCTGAAGGTCACAAGCCTCCAAACCTCTTCTCAACAAAGCAAGCTGTGATCCAGCTATAATCCAGCTCAAGACCCCAACTTGCTGACTGTACTTTTCAGGCTACCCAGAATTTGTAAAACTGTGCTTCAAGTAAGCAATAATACCCAACAGGGTGGGTGGTATTGGGCTATACCGGACCACAAAGGGGCGTAATGAGGACCAATGCCATAGGCGGTTCTTGCAGACCCTGGAATACTGCATTTTGGTTGTCCCTTGAGGGTAGCTGGATTGACTACTAGGATTTTGGGACAGAAGCTATTTTTAAATAATTTACTGGTGCGTAGGAGTTTGTGATAGTTAAACTATTTTTAAATAAGTTACTGTGGTTAAGGAGTTGTCATAGCAAAACCTGCAGTGTGAATTGAAACACAGACAACCTTAGGTGCAGGAAATTGTTTTCAGACCTCAAAGTGTTGTATTGGAACGGGAAAGGCTGCATCATAACCATTGTCAACAAATTGCCCTGGGTGGAGATATCCAGACTAGATCAGATTACTATAAGTTACTGGAGGCTGCAATATTTAGAGACACAAAGCACATCTCCTTGAACTGGAAGGACACTACTTCTTTATTCAGCTGTGAACTGTGTGAGAAATTCTATATTGCACTTGATATCTGCAACAACGTGCACTTTTGCTTAATTCTGTGGGAGGTGAAACTAACTACCCTTGGTAATTGCTTTTTATTCACATACTGTATTTATTTAGCGTTTAACCAAGAAGGGGCTTACAAACTCTGTTTATCTTGTTAGTAACTTCAGAAGGATTTAAATACTGAATTTGGGTAGACCCTTGGAGGTAGCTAGATTGTCTACTAGGATTTTCTGACAGTTAAACTATTTTTTAAATAAATTACAGGTGGGTGAGGAGTTGAAAAAGGAGCTTGCAAACTCTGCATATCTAGGAAGTAACTTCACAAGTGTTTGAATACTGCATTTTGGTTGCCCCTTGGGGGTAGCTGGATTGACTACTAGGATTTTGGGACAGAAACTATTTTTAAATAATTTACTGGTGCGTAGGAGTTTGTGATAGTTAAACTATTTTTAAATAAGTTACTGTGGTTAAGAAGTTGTCATAGCAAAACCTGCAGTGTGAAACAGGAAAAGACAGTCTTTCTAGCAACAGAGGGAGGTGGATCTAGGTTTACGTTTGTTTGTTACAATTCTTAAGATTTTCAGTGCAGGAAGAGTTTAAAGCACAGCTGACTTATTTTGGGGCTGACTGCTTTCAGAGCACAAACCACCAGGCCTGTTTTGGGGCTGGGGAGGTTTACCTGTGTCTGACTTGGATGTGCGGATTTTTCTCTGTTTGATTAGCAGGGTATTTTCTCTGTCAAATTGTTGTGTAGGGTATCTTGCTGACAGGAACGCACTCATTGCAGTGGTGGGTCAGAGCTTTTAACTGACTGTTTTGTGAGGGCACAGTTTAGGCTCAACCCTTCCCACCCTCACCCACCCACCCCTAGAAATAGTTCCTTTATACCTGGGGTTCTGACATCATTTCCTCAAGAGTGCAAGGTGCATATCACTTCATATCCTCTCTAGCACACTGCACTAACAATATAAGCATACACATTGTATAATATATATATTTCTATATAACAAACTAATCACACACACACACACACACACAAAAAAAATATGGGGAGTAGAATGCAATGGCTGTGGGGCAGCAGTCTTCCGGGAGTCTTTCTGGAGGCTGAGATGCTGCCCAATTTGCAGACAACTCTCTGCCCTGAGGGATGAAGTTGCCCGTCTTCAGGCCACACTGGACATTAGTAAGGGAACCTTCCCCCAGGCCACACTGAACAGTAGGAAGGGAACCTCCCCCATCCAGGGAGCACCAGAGCCACCACCACCACTACCTCAGAGGTTGCAAAGAAAGCACAGCAGCTGGACCACAGTGGGCTCAGGGAGGGTGAGGATGGTGGAACAGAGGCACACCCAGTCAGTTGTTCCACACCATAATCCATACACAATTCTGGGGGAGCATAGCTCCCCTATGGATGCACCCACAGAGAGACTAAGAGGCTGAGGACAACTGTCTAGGGAGGCCCACAGGAAGGAGGCAGAGGACACCACAAGGAAAGGAAGCAGCTCCTGGTGGGGGACTCAATTATTAGGGGGATAGAACTGGGGGAGCAGGGAAAACTGAAGTAAGGTGCCTGCCTGGTGCCATGGCTTGGAGACACAGTAAGCGCATCCTCAGGATCACAAGAACAGCTGCATGGGAGTCTGAGCTGGATGTCATTGTCCACCTAGGGACAAATTACTTGGCTCATCATGAGATTAGAGCAGTGCAGAAGAACTTTGTAGAACTGGGGAGGGGCCTAAGACAAGTAGCACACACAATATCCTTCTCTGAGGTGCTGCCTGTCAATGGCATGAGTGAGGCGAGGGTACTTTGCACCATGCAGTTTAATGAATAGTTGAAAAAATGGTGTGGAGCATAGGGGTTTGGCTTCATTGGGGACTGGGGTTCCACCTGGAAGGACACCAGCCTATACTGGCAGGATGGTCTGCATCTGTCCAGGAAGGGAACAAGTCTTTTGAGCAATCAGTATAAATGCTTCATTGGCAAGCTTTTAAACTAGTCAAGGGGGGAGGCACTGGTAAGCAGCAGGAAAATCCCAGCCTCTCCCTGCAAAACAGGGTACTAAATGAGAAAAAGACCGAGGTAGAAAGGTCAGTGGGGGATGCTGCAAAAGAAGGTAAAGCCATCAAAAAATGGAGAGCAACGAGTATCAATGCCTGTAGTCTGAGTAACAAGCTTCCTGAATTAGTGGCCTTGATGGAGGAGGAACATCTGGATATCGTGGCAGTCACAGAAACATGGTACACACAAAACCATGACTGGGACGTAAACATACCAGGATACACTATCTACAGGAGGGACAGGGAGGGTAAAAGAGGAGGAGGAGTAGCTCTTTACATAAGGGAAGGAATCAAAGCAACAGAACAAAAGGGAAAACAGGGAGGAGAAGAAGCACTGTGGGTAAATTTGGAGACCGGCAATGGCACCACAATCCACAAAGGGGTTGTATACAGACCCCCTTCTCAGGGGAAGGAAATGGACAAGGAAATGATAGAAAGAATACTTAGAATGGCAGAAAAAGGGGAGATATTGCTGGTGGGCGATCTGAATATGCCAGATGTTAACTGGAGTGCAGTTGCAGCAGCCACTTTGAAGAGTGGGGTTATTCTAGATGCCCTACAGGGGGCATGTCTTAGACAACTAGTATTGGAGCCCACTCAAGAGGGAGCAATCTTAGACCTGGTTCTCTCAAATGGAGATCAAGAGAGGATCACAGATGTAGAAGTGGGTAGTCATCTGGGAACTAGCAACCATTGAATAGTATGGTTCACAATAAACACAGCATTAGAGTCAAGCCATACAAAGGCAAAAATACTGGACTTTAGGAGGCTGACTTTGCTAAAAATGGGAGTGCCTAAGGAATGCACTAGCAAATGGGCAGGAAGGAGGGTGGAAGAACAATGGGGAATAATAAAAACTGCCATCACAGAGGTAACAAGCCTTTGTGTGAAGCAAATAAACAAAACGAAACGATGTAAGAAACCACTATGGTTCTCAAAGGAAGTGGCAGTGAAGGTTCAAGAGAAAAAGAAAGCATTCAGGAACTACAAGGAATCAGAAGGAGCAGGACAGAGAACTCTATCAGTTAAAGCAAAAGGAAGCTGGGATGGCAGTCAGAACAGCAAAAGCCTAAACCGAGGAAAAGATAGCCAACTCAGTTAAGAAGGGGGATAAAACCTTTTATAGGTACATCAGGGAGTGAAGGAAGACCAAGGGAGGTTAGTGAGGCTTAATAAAGGGGAGGGAGGGTGGGCAGAGGGTGACTGTGAAAAGGCAGAGATACTAAACAAATATTTTTGCTCAGTATTTACAAAGGAAGAGGGGGAGGTACCTAAAACAAACAGTAGAAACACTCGGGATACAGAAGTTGATACCAGCCCATTTACAGAAGAAAGGGTTCTGAAAGAACTCTTAAAACTGAAGGTGGACAAAGCAATGGGGCCTGATGGGATTCATCCCAGAATTCTAAAAGAACTAAGGGTAGAACTAGTGACACCACTGACTACCCTCTTTAACAAATCATGGGAGGATGGTGTGGTACCGAGGACTGGAGGGCTGCAGATGGATTTCCTTCACAAAAGTGGGAGCAAGGCAGAAGCAGGAAACTACAGACCTGTTAGTTTAACCTCAGTGGTAGGGAAAATGATGGAATCACTTCTGAAGGAAAGAATTGTTGAGTATCTAGAGGCCAGAGGGGCACAGGACCCAAGGCAGCATGGATTCACAGAGGGAAGGTCATGCCAGACAAATCTGATAGATTTCTTTGACTGGGTGACCAAAGTAGTAGATCAGGGAGGGGCTGTGGACATGGCCTACCTAGACTTTAGCAAGGCATTTGACACAGTCCCACACAAAAGATTAATATACAAGTTAGCCAGCCTGGGAGTGGGTCCCAAGATAACAGCCTGGGTAAGAATTGGCTGGAGAATAGGACACAGAGAATAATAGTAAATGGAGTCCACTCTGAAGAAAGGGGGTTACTAGTGGGGTACATCGAGGGTTCTGTATTAGACGGTCCTCTTCAATGTCTTTATAAGCGACATTGCAGAGGGACTGGAAGGAAAAATATGTCTCTTTGCAGATGACACAAACATCTGCAACAGAGTTGATGCACAAGGTGGGTGGAAAGGATGAGAAGGGACTTGGCAAGGTTAGAGGAATAGTCAAATGTATGGCAGCTTAGATTCAATGCTAAGAAGTGCAAAGTAATGCACCTGGGAAACAAAAACCCAGGAGAAGTGCACACAATGGGGGTGAGATACTAACAACAACAAAAATGGAAAGGGACCTGGGGGTAGTCATATCAGATGACCTATAGGTGGGCAAGCAATGTGAGAGGGCAGCAAGGAGGGCTGGGGGATACTGGGATGCATAGGAGAGGCATCACCAGTAGAAAACAGGAAGTTATTATCCTCTGAACAGACAGTTGGTGAGACCCCATCTGGAGTACTACGTGCAGTTCTGGAGACCCAGTCTCCACAAAGACATAGACAGGATGGAAGCTGTCCAGAGGAGGGCAACTAAAATGGTGCAGGGTCTGCACCGGAAGACAATGAAGAGAGACTTAAGGAGCTTAATATGTATAGCCTCGAGGAAAGGAGGGGGGACATGATAGAAACTTTCAAGTACCTCAAGGAATCAACAAAGTCCAGGAGGGTAGCATCTTTCAAAAAGAGGTGTGCAAGAACAAGGGGCACAATTTGAATATACAAGGGGTCGGCTCAGAGGTAATTTAAGGAAGTATTTTTCACAGAGAGGTTGTGGATGCATGGAACGGCCTTCCGGAGGAGGTTGTGGAGTCAAAAACAGTGGTGGAATTCAAGCATGCATGCGACATTCATAAGGCAATTCTAGGAGGTGGGGGTAGGAAGAAGTTGGCTGCTGGTTAACTTGGATCTGCAGCTTATCCATTAGGTAGGGAAATGGGCAGACTGGGTGGGCCAAGCGGTCCTTATCCACCGTCAAAATCTATGTTTCTATGGAAGGTCTGGTATAGCCTAGTACCACCCATCTTAGAGGGTAGTATTACACTTACAAAATGGGTTATTTCTGACATGTTAGGAAAATATTTCACAAGTTAAAAAAACCCTAAGAAAATCAGTAAAAATGAATACAAAATAATTTTTTAGTAAGGTAGTTCCCCTACTAGTATGTCTGTGTTGTGCATGTGCTTGTTCCTTTGTAACCAGCTGTCTCACCCCCCACTTTTGTTTTCAATTTGTTTTCAAACAGAAATCTTCTATGATCTAGACATTCATATGCTTTATTGTTTTGCTAACGTGGTTATTTTGGCACAGATGACCAGCTGTCTGAAGTCATGATTGCCATTATGTCCGGGCATGATGTACAGGTCTACAACTTGTTGCATCTACCCTGGGCTCCTTCACCTGATCGTGTGTTTTTGTATTTTGTTTTGTGTGCTTTATTTAACTTGGTGGTCTGCAGGCAGGGAAGGTGGGGTGGACGCTGCTTACTTTCACTCGTGCACACCTGCAAAGGAAGCTTAAACATTTGTCGGCAGGAGCTGGGTTGAGTGTCTCTGTCTCTACCTGACCCCGTCTCTGAGTACTGCTAAGTCCTACTGCTTCTGGTTTTTTTTTAGGTTTCTTGTTTTTTTAATAACTGGCACGTTCTAATATCACAGTGCCCCATGGAATTTGCACACTTTAAAATGCTTGGTGGCCAGCCAATGGTCAGACGGGGTGCGGGAGAGGGGTGCTGCTTACTTTCACTCACCCACTGCTAGTTTGCAACATTTGCTGGTAAGAGTTGGGGGGGGTAACTGGAATCCTCAGCAGCAGACAGATGACTGAGCAGGGTGAGGGAGTCGTATAGCATGATAAACATGAAGGCAGCATGGGAGGGATCAATTAGCAGCAGCAGGTGTTACAGGCAACTCCCAGTAAGAAAGCCACAAAAAAGACACGGCTATTGTACCATGGCAGGTGAAGGGGGGCATGCTGCTTGGTATATATGCAAGCAGCATGGGAGGGATCCAGTGGCAGCAGCAAGTTTTTCTTTTAAGAATTAATTTCTCTCTCATTTACAGGGAGAGAAAACCAGGCAGCAATTTCCAAATGAATTTCTGTTGGCACAAGGATTTGGAACCTAATCAGACAGCAAAGACTAGACTCGTTATTTCCCAGTCTCTGTTGCCTGATACCGGACCAGCTATTTAGTGGCCTTAGCCAATCTGTTTCCAGGATTTCACTAATCAGTTTTGTGAACTGTGAGTAATTACAGGACCTGCCCTGTCCTGGGGATTTATATAAAGTTGCAAATCAACTCTAATCTGTTTAAATGTGCACCAATGCCGGCCAATGAGCTGCAATGCATAAGGCCTGCAATTCTTCCTGGGTACCCCGACTAACCGTGGGGACACTGGTTCCATTAGGGGAGGTGGGCTCATGTGTTGAGTTATTGCTGCTGTGGGTGGGCACCTGTTAACAGTGCTGTCACTGAGCTTATCATCAAATATCACAACTGTTGCTTATTATTGCAACCCCATTTCTCTTTTGCCTGTTAATAAATCTTTAATTGTTATTGTTTAATACTGTCTGTGAGCATATTATTAGTGATAGTCATTAACTGCATGAACCTTGAAAGAACTGAATTGTTTATGGCATTCTGTGTGTGGGGTGACTGTAAGGGGAGGTGGGTAGGTACAGCATCCCAGGGGGTTGTATCACAGCCAACACCTAGCCCACAAATTATTTACTCTGGGTGAGGCACCATGCTATTTACTTCTATCAGTATCTTGTTAAGATATCACTGCAAAAATACTGTGGCAAAAAATGCACTGTAAAACTGTCGAGACCATTTACAGCGACTAGGGTATAATAGCATTGCGGATTTACCATTACCTCTGTCACTGTGTACACAGATATGGAAGAGATCAAGTAGCTGTAGGTGTAGTGTTTGGTTAAGCCACTCATGTGGTAGAGTGGCTAAGGCACTGGCAGCTAGAGTGAAGAATGCCTAGAGACCAGGGTTTGATTCCCTGTCTCCTGATAGTGGACTTTTTTTTTTTTAAGAAAGAAATTTCTCTCCACCCAAGTTTCTTCTCTTCCCCAAGACCCACACCCCCTCAGAGTTGATTATATTAAAAACAAAACAATAACACTCCTTATGTTCCAATATGATTTTCACTAACATTTTATTTGAGTTAGATATTTTGGTTGCAACATTGTATGCCATGATGTTTTTATATGCAGGATTATGACAGTGATCCCTTCTATCTTGGGAAAGAATCCCCCTTTTTTACCAGAAACAGAGCCCAGGCTCTTCAACCTTGTTGAGCCAGTGAGGCAGGGGTAGTAACTGTGATTTACACAGTGCTCCTGTTACGCATGTAATTATTCTGCAGTTCAGTGATCAGTTCTGTAGAATTTCTTTCTGCAGTTTAATACATTAATCCACAATTGTAAGATAACCTGGGACTGAGCAGAAGAGAAGAGCATTATCTCTCGAAAGCTAGTCTGAGAAATAATGTTCGTCCAATAAATGTATCGCCAGCAACATATTTGCTGTTGTTTTTTTTCTTTTTTTCCTTCTACGTCATACATTAATCCATAATTCATGCATTCTGCAGTTCAGTGACTCACTGAAACATAGAAACATAGAATTTGACGGCACATAAGGACCGCTTGGCCCACCTAGTCTGCCCATTTCCCTACCTAACGGATAAGCTGCAGATCCTAGTTAACCAACAGCCTACTTCCTCCTACGTCCCACTAGAATTGCCTTATGTCTGTCCCATGCATTCTTGAATTCCCCCACTGTTTTTGACTCTACGACCTCCTCAGGAAGGCTGTTCCATGTATCCACAACCCTTTCTGTGAAGAAATATTTCATCACATTACCTCTGAGCCGTTCCCCCCATCTTCAAATTGTGCCCCCTTGTTTTTGCACATCTCTTTTCTGAAAGATGCTATCCTCTTGGACTTTGTTGATTCCTTTCAGATTTTTCAAAGTTTCTATCATGTCCCCCCCTCTCCCTCCTTTCCCCGAGGCTATACATCTTTAGTTCCTTTAGTCTTTCTTCATATGTCTTCTGATACAGACCCTGCATCATTTTGGTTGCCTTCCTCTGGATAGCCTCCACCCTGTCTATGTCTTTGCAGAGATGGGGTCTCCAGAACTGTACACAGTACTCCAGATGTGGTCTTACCAACTGTCTGCCCAGGGAGCCAACAACTTCCTGTTTTCTACTGGTAATGGCTCTTCCTATGCATCCCCGTATCCCTAGCCCTCCTTACTGCCTTCTCACATTGCTGGCCCACCTTTAGGTCATCTGATATGACTACCCCCAGCTCCCTTTCCATTTTTGTTGTCGTCAGTATCTCACCTTCCATTGTGTAATCTTCCTGTGGGTTTTTGTTTCCCAGGTGCATTACTTTGCACTTCTTTCATTGAATCTAAGCTGCCATACATTTTGCCATTTCTCCAACCTTGCCAAATCCCTTTTCATCCTTTCCACCCCACCTTGTGTATCAACCCTGTTGAAGATCTTTGTGTCATCTGCAAAGAGACATACTTTCCCTTCCATTCCCTCTGCAATGTCACTTATAAAGACATTAAAAAGGACTGACCCCAGTACTGAACCCTGTGGTACCCCACTAGTAACCCTCCTTTCTTCACTATGGACTCCATTTATTATTACCCGCTGTGTCCTCTTGTCCAACCAGTGTTTTACCCAGGCTACCACCCTGGGACCCACTCCCAGGCTGGCTAATTTGTTTATTAATCTTTTGTGCGGGACTGTGTCAAATGCCTTGCTAAAGTCTAGGTAGCCCATATCCACAGCCCCTCCCTGGTCTACTGCTTTGGTCACCCAGTCAAAGAAATCAATTAGATTTGTCTGACATGACCTTCCTACTGTGAATCCATGCTGCCTTGGGTCCTGTGCCCCTCAGGCCTCTAGGTACTAACAATTCTTTCCTTCAAAAGTGATTCCATCACTTTCCCTACCACTGAGGTCAAACTGACAGGTCTGTAGTTTTCTGCCACTGTCTTGCTCCCACTTTTGTGAAGGGGAATCACATCCGCCCTCCTCCAGTCCTCAGGTACCACACCATCCTCCCATGATTTATTAAAAAGGGTAGTCAGTGGTGTTACTAGTTCTTCCCTTAGTTCTTTTAGAATTCTGGGGTGAATCCCATCAGGCCCCATTGCTTTATCCACCTTCAGTTTTAAGAGTTCTTTCAGAACCTTTTCTTCTGTGAAAGGACTAATATCAACCCCCCTATCCAGAGTGCTTCTATTGACCGGATTAGGTATTTTCCCCCTGCTTTTCCACTGTGAATACTGAGCAGAAGTATTCGTTCAGTATCCCTGCTTTTCACTGTCACTCTCTGCCCAACCATCTTCCTCTTTGTTCAGCCTCAGTATGCATGCCTTAGTCTTTCTTTGCTCCCTAATGTACTGTAATAAAGGGCAAAACAAGTTACCATTTTAAAAGTTGTCCATTGCTGATGGTTAGAAAGGAGACGCATGGAGATGGTGCTGATGGTGGAAGAATTTTAATGATTAAATAATAATCATAGTGAGAGATTACAAGTGGTACATCTTTCATTCTTCATTCTTAATTCTTCAAACTAACAGCGTATAGTGGCTTGCTTATATAGTGGAAGACAGTACTATGGTTGTCTATAATTAGTACAGAACAAGTATAAACATCATCTTACAAGGCAATGCTCTTTTTAGTTCTTGCATGAGCTAATCCTTGTCAACATAAATGTATTGATAGTGTAAATTATACTACTATATAAGGATAGCAATAGTAGTCATTACCAGTTATTAAGATCTAGAAGGAAGAAATAGACTTGCACTTTAAGAATGTGCACACAAGCTTTTTAGTCTGTCCTGTCCTCCTGATAATAATAGTCAAAAGGGTAACTTGAACACTATCCCTGTATTTCTGTCTGTGCAGACACTTAAGACACCTGTTTTCTATCACTCACATGATTAGTACAGATATCAAAACACTTGAATAGTTTTACAAGTTATATGATTTAGCTTCATAGATCATTATTTGTTACATAAACACCTTGGCCCAGATATTCAAAAGGGTTGCGCCATGCGCAACAGGGTTGCGCCATGCGCAAGTCCAAAATGCGCCATTCTGCGATATTCAGCAGGAGGCAGTTACGCCACTGGCACCAGGTTGCTCAAGAGAGCAATGCAAATGAATGCATGCTCAACAGGAGGGGGAGGATCCATGCATAACCTGCGCAACCCGATATTCAGTCGGGTTGCGCAGAGTTGTGCATGCGCAACCCCCAAGCTGCGCCCGCACAAGCTTGAGCCAAAAAAAGGCTTAAGTCGAGGGCCACCACAGGTGAGCTGCTGCATTGCAGGGTGCAACACAGCAGCTACCCTGGCTGGCCCCAACTCGCTCCTATTGCCCCCACCAGCCCGATCGCGGGCGGTACACATACATGTCCCCACACATCCCACAGCCCGATCGCGGGCAGAACCTGTATAAACCCCCAGTGCCCGATCGCGGGCAGAATGTAACCCTCCCCAACCCGAATAACTCCCTGGTGGTCCAGTGGACCGTAAAGCCCGATCGCGGGCAGAATGTCACAGCACAACCCCCAAACATCTCCCTGGTGTCCAGTGTCCCCCACCCACCCACGAGCCCCTCCACCCGCTCCCCGCAGCCGGCGGGCGACAGTATCCCACCGTTACCTCACAGCCTGCCGAGCCGATCAATACGCTTATTGCGAGTTACAGCTATCGGCGTAGCCCATAGTCAGACATGACAGTCCAGATATGTGAATGATCATTCACAAATCTGGACTGTCATGACGGTATGGGCTGCACGCCCATTGGCTGTAGCTCTGCACCACCGGGCGGCAGCCCTACCGGACAGTCAGTCGGGCGGGCGGCGGGCGGCAGGCGGTGGATGCTGTCGCCCGCCGCCGCGGGGAGCGGGTGGAGGGCTGTGGGTGGGTGGGGGACACTAGACACCAGGAGATGTTTGGGGGTTCTGCTAGACATTCTGCCCGCTGATCGGGCTTTACGGTCCACTGACCACCAGGGAGTTATTCGGGTTGGGGAGGGTTACATTCTGCCCGCGATCGGGCACTGGGGGTTATACAGGTTCTGCCCACGATCGGGCACTGGGGGTTTATACAGGTTCTGCCCATGATCGGGCTGTGGGTGATGTTGGGGGCGACATGGTGTTCTGCCCGCGATCGGGCTGTGGGAGGTGTGGGGGCATGAACTGTGATGCCCGCGATCGGGCTGTGGGAGGTGGGGGGCATGAACTGTGATGCCCGCGATCGGGCTGTGGGAGGTGTGGGGGGGTAGACTGTGATGCCCGCGATCGGGCTGTGGGAGGTGGGGGGCATGTAACGTGATGCCCGCGATCGGGCTGTGGGAGGTGGGGGCATGTAACTGTGATGCCGCGATCGGGTTGCAGTGTGCGCGGTCCCCGACGGCTGCTGCCTGGCAGGGTGGCCAGGAGCAAGTCCTCGGGGATCGGCGCACCTACATGCAAATGGCATGCAAATGGGGCCATAAAGAGATGCAAATGGCCCCCCCTGCGCCTTGCATAAATTATGGCCCCATTTGCATGTCACCTTTTGAATATCGGAAATTTGCGCATGGCGCAATGGTACTTGCGCCACCGCAAGTTGAATGCTCAACTCTGGCAACTTGCGGTAGCGCAAGTTCCACTGCGCCATCTTGCCAAGTGCTGTGTTTCGGGCGATATTCAAAGGAGTTGCTCAACAGCGCAACTCCTTGAATATCACTCCGCCACACCCCGCGCAACTATTTTGAGCAGCGCAGGGGCTTGCGCCTCAGACTGGCGCAGTTTGAATATCTGGGCCCTTATGTTTTAGACCAAAATAAGGTTTGCCTGCAATATTGGGACACATTTCTTTTATCCCCTATTACATGTACCTATAAAAGGTTTTATCCCCCTTCTTAACTGAGTTGACTATCTTTTCCTCGGTTTGGGCCTTTGCTATTCTGACTGCCTGACCCGCTTTCTTCTGTTTTACCTGGTACAGTTCTCTGTCCTGCTCCTTCTGTGTTTCCTTATACTTCCTGAATGCCATCTTTTTCTCCCTTACCTTCCCCACCACTTCTTTTGAGAACCATAGTGTTTTTTTCGTTTTTCATTTTGATTTGTTTATTTGCTTCACACAAAGGCTTGTTGCCTCTGTGATGGTGGTTTTGTTGTTTCCCCATTGTTGCTCCACCCCACCTTCTTGCTTGTTTGCTAGTGCTTTTCTGAGGCACTCTCCCATTTTGACAAAATCAGCCCTCCTGAAGTCCAGTACCTTCACTTTTGTGTAGCTTGACTCTACAGCTAAGTTTATCGTAAACCACACTGTTTGGTGGTCACTTGTTCCCAGATGGCTACCCACTTCAAGATCAGAGATCCTCTCTCTGTCCCCATTTGAGAGTACCAGGTCTAAGACTGCTCTCTCCCGAGTGGGTTCCAGAACTAGCTATCTGAGGCATGCCCCCTGTAGGGCATCGAGAATGGCCCTGCTCTTGGATGTGGCTGCAGCAAAGGTGCTCCAGTCAACATCTGGCATATTCAGGTCCCCCATCAGCAATATCTCCCCTTTCTCTGCTACCCCAAGGATGCCTTCTATCATTTCCTTGTCCACTTCCTCCCCCTGAGATGGGGGTCTGTATACAACCCCTGTGCAGATTGTGAAGCCATTTCCAGTTTCCAGGGTGACCCACAGTGCCTCCTCTCCTCCCTGTTTACCCTTTAGATCTGTTGCTTTGATCCCTTCCCTTACATAGAGAGCTACTCCTCCTCCTCTTCTTCAATCCCTATCCCTCCTGTAGATTGTGTACCCTGGTATGTTGACATCCCAGTCATGGTTCTCTGTGTACCATGTTTCTGTGACTGCCACAATATCTAGGCATCCCTCTTCCATCAAGGCCACCATTTCAGGGAGCTTTTTACCTAGACTACAGGCATTGGTATTCATTACCCTTCATTTTTTATGGCTTTTTTTCCTTTTTGCCCCATCCTTGTCCCTACTACCTTTGTCTTTTCCTCCATTTACCCCTGTCCTTCTCCCTATTGACTGCTCTATCTTGATGTTTACCTCTCTAATTACCCTGATTTCTGATGGGGGGGCTAGGATTTCCCTTCTCCTCTTCAGTGCCTCCCCCTTTGGCTAGTTTAAATGATTGCCACTGAAGCATTTAAACCCATCACCTAGGATCCTGGTTCCCATTCAGGATAGATGCAGACCATCATGCCTGTATAGGTCTGCATCCCTCCAGGTGGAGCCCCAGTCCCCAATAAAGCCAAATCCCTGAGCTCTGCACCCGCTTTTCAACCAGTCATTGAATCCCATGTTGAAGAGTGCCCTAGCCTCATCCATGCCATAGACAGGTAGCACTTCTGAGAAAGTTACTGTGTGTGCTACTTTTCTAAGGCCCCTCCCCAACTCCACAAACTCCTGTTGCACTGCTCTGATCCCACGCTCAGCGAGGTCATTCGTCCCTAGGTGGATAATGACATCCAGCTCCCTCCCCCTTGTCTCTCCTCCCACGATCCTGAGGATTCATTTCCTGTCCCTCCAAGCCTTGGCACTGGGCAGGCACCTTACCTCCCTTTCCCCTCCCTCCCCCTGCTCTACCCCCTAACAATTGAGTCCCCCACCAGGAGTTGTTTTCTTACCCTGTGGGGTCCTGGGCCACCCTCCTGTGGGTCTCCATTGTGGAGGTTCCCAGCATCCTCTTTGGTCGCCACTGCAGGTGCCTCCATAGAGGAGCCATGCTTCACCACAGTAGCGAATGAATTGTGGAGAGGCACAACTGGAGGGATATGCCTCTGTTCCACCACCCTCACATTCCCTGAGCTCACTGTGGTCCTACCACTCCTCTTTCTTGGCAACCTCCTAAGTAGTGGTGGTGGCCAGCCTGGGTGGTCCCTGGGTGGGGGAGCAGGTTTCCTGAGTCCTTTCCAGGTCAGCATGGAGACGAACAACCTCTTCCCTCTGACCAGAGAGGTGCCTGCTAATAGGACAGCAACACAGTCTCCAGAATGTCTCCCAGAAGGCTGCTGCTCCACAGCCAGTGCATTGCACCACTCTGCACATGTCTGTGTCCCTTCCAGTTACAAATGTTTTACTCATTCTTGTTTTAGTGTGTGCAAGCTTGTGAGTGTCTCTACCGACTATTCAGTGTGCTGTGCCTTTTAGGATATGAACAGGTGTATGTTGTTAGCAGTTTTGGGGAAGTGATTTCTGAGCCCCTGCTGTAAAGGAAGTTATACACTTGTGGCGGGTGGGATGAGGACAAGGGTTGGTGGGAGTAAACCTATGAACCTATAAACCTACTGAATTGTAGAATGAATGTATGCATTTTGGATTAATGTACTAAAGTGTGAAAAGAAATTCCACAGAACAGACCACTGACAGAGGTAAGTTCTATGGAATTTCTTTATGCAGTTTAATACATTAACCTGTAATTTATACATGCATTCCACCATTCTACAATAACTCAGAATTTCCACAGAACTTGCCAAAGTGCATTCCAAAATTCTGACTTTTACCAAACTTCCATGGCTTAAGTTTAATTTCTCATAGCAATAATCATAAAAGAGTTAAAAATACTGCAGATAAGTCCAACTTTTGAAAATAGCTCCAACAAGATAGAACATGGTTTAGGTATACAGTACCAGGGCAGTCTCCAACACTTATGTAACTAGGAGTTGTAGCCATTGCATGACTTGAAAATCCCTCTTCATGTACTTAGGAGTGTTGCCCATTTCATGACTTTTGAAAATCCTACGCACAATGTCTTCACCTCTAGTAAGTTCTAAGGTTATAGTATCCATGTCTACCTCCTCATATACAGTACATCTTACTCATCTCCAGTTTTATGGGCTGTAGATTATGTGGTCACATTTTGTGTACTTTGCCTCAAAGTCTGAAATAAATTGCCACATCTGTTTACATTCTCCCATGAAAGGCTGCTACTTGCTTTGAGTTTTAGGCTGTTCTATGGACATTGGATGTGGTGACATTTGATTTATATTTTGAAATGTGGTGATCAGGACTGGTCCATTGAGACAGAGCATGTTTACAGGTACAACCTGTGTTGGCATAATAAGTGGTAGTGAACTGGAACACATATAGAGACAACAACAGCACATGTACAAGAACAATAAATATAAGGTACACATGGGGGTGTACTTGAAGGAGATGGGAGGTCTGGATAGTCAGCAACATGGGTTTGTGCCAGGTAGATCATGTCAAACTGATCTTGTGGAGTTCTACTAATGAGTAACATCAGAACTGGACAGGGAAAGCCTGTGGATGTATTATTCTTGGACTTCAGGAAGGCGTTTGACTCTGCCCCCCACAATGGTCTGTTGGAGAAACTGATGGGGTTGGGAGTTGGCCCTTTGATGGTCAGATGGATTTAAAACTGGCTAGCTGGATGCACCCAGAGAGTAGTGGTCTGTGGGGAGCTCTTGAACCCTAGAGAGGTTGGTAGTGGAGTACCGCAGGGCTCAGTCCTGGGTCCGATCCTGTTTAATGCATACATATCAGACATCAGGGAGGGTATAGGGTGTGAAATGAGTCTCTTCACTAATGACTCCAAGATGGGAGCAGTAGCTGAGGGAGAAGAGGGGAGGTTGGCCCTGCAAGGGGACCTGTACACCCTGGAAAGCTGGGCTCAGACATGGAAATTAAATTTCAATATCACCAAGTGCAAGGTGTTACATCTTGGGAGGGGAAACCCTAAACACAGGTACACCCTGGGAGGGGAGGCACTGGAGACCTCAATAGGGGAAGAAGACCTAGGGGTCATGGTGGATGCATATATGAATAACTCTGAGCAGTACAGCAGAGCGGCTAGCAAGGCAAACAGGATGTTGGGATGCATCGTAAGGGGGATCACCTCTAGGAGCAAGGAAGTGATTCTGCCACTGTACAATGGACTGGTTTGACCTCACCTTGAGTACTGTGTAGAGTACTGGAGACCACACTTGAAGAGGGACATACCGCTCCTGGAGAGGGTACAGAGGAGGGCAGCTAAAATAATATGAGGGCTAGGGGATTTGACGTATGAGGACAGACTTGAGGAGCTCTGCCTGTTTTCATTGGAGGAGAGGAGAGACAGGGGGGACATGATTGAGGTCTTCAAGTACCTCAAGGGAATAAATAGGGTAAACATGGAGTGGATCTTTAGACTAAAGCAGGGAGAGATCACCAGAGAGCATGGTTTGAAGTTGGAAGGTGGAAGGGTGAGGGGGGAAAAGAGGAGGAGGTTTTTCACTGAGAGGGTGGTGGACCCTTGGAATGCACTGCCTGGTGAGCTGGTTCAGAGATCCACAGGGGAGGGCTTCAAGAGAGGGTGGGACAGACACAGAAAGTGGATGTATCAGATGATGGCCTATCCCAGGGGTGTGAGGATGAATGATAGGGGTTTCTGGAACACAAGGGGGGGAGGACCTCGGCTCCCAACTATGGATCTGAGGTTCGAGCAGACTCCATAGACCGTAAGGCCTAATCTGCTGGCAAATAGTATAATCAATTGCATAAGAACAAAAGAAAGCTAAGGTGTTGCATATGCATGAGTTATAGAGTGGAACAACAATAATGCAGTGTCAGTGGCTCAGTAGGTAGCACACTCGCCTCTGAGGCTGGGAGATCAGAGGGCTGTGGGTTCAGTTCCCACATCTGGCATTTGGGTTAATATCCCAGTACTGACACTGCAGTGCAGCATGGGAGGGGTGCTGTACTTCTGAGGTGCCGTCTTTCGGATGAGATGTTAAACCGAGGTCCCATCTGTCTGGATTGGTGGTAGTTCAGGTGGATGTTAAAGATCCCATGGCACTTATCGAAAAGAGAAGGGGAATTTCCCCAGTGTCCTGGCCAAATTTCCCTCATTCACTAAAAATACCACCAACAGCATAATCTGGTTCAAATTCAGTTGTCATTCATCTGTATCCCCTTCCCCCGGGTCATGCCTGAAAATAGGCAGGATTTGTCTAGTGTACTTACCCGGTCAACAAAAACTAAATAAATAGAGTGGAACAACAATATAAATAATATGGTGATCACAACCCATGCATGTAAAGCAACAAAATAATGCAGGCTACAAATAAAATATTTATTTAACTTGTGGTTGTGATGACTGCAAAGTAAGATACGTGGTCTACAGCTCTGAGAACCCTTCCTGCTCAACATAGCAAATTTAGCATTGATATTTGCCTACCTTCATCAGGAGAGGTGACGTTAACTGGGTGCTAACATCTACAGCTAATTTTACCATGATTCATCCAAGTATACGCTGCCTCCGTCTCCAGACAAAATAAAGCTAGCAAAGAGGAACAAAATGGGGGACTCAGCCGAAGCAATCCAACCTGCTTCCCATGCCTTACTGACCGAGGCAATCTTTTTTGAGGGGCTGGCTCCCATAAAAGAATCGTTGCAAGCAGTGGTAGGAGATATGCAAGCGCTAAAAACCTCTTTAAACCAGTTAACCATTTGTACAGGAGATATATCATCATTGGATGATTGGAGGTCACGTTTAGATCCGGAGATGACCACCCTGAGACAGCAATTACGAAAAGGCCAAAGGTAAACTTGAAGATTTGGAGGGTCGCTCATGCAGAAATAATTTTGTGATTCTAGGTCTGCTGGGAGGAGGAGAAGGGATGAATCCAGTCCCTTTCATGCAAAAACTGTGCAGTAAGATAGTGGGTCCTTCACCGAATGGCCCAACATATGTAATAGAGTGGGCCATTGCTCCCTTTGGCCCACGCCACCATACAGTTCCCCCATATGGCCTTTAATCTTCCATCTTCTTAACTATCTGGATAAACAATTTATCCTGGAGAAAGTCAGAGAAATGAAAGATATTCAGTGGGAAAGCAAAAGGATCTGAATAGCACAGGATTTACATTTGTCGGTGAGACAAAAGTGTACGGAGCTTCACCAGGTGGTAACGAAGCAGATTGCAGCGGATATCAGATTCCGTATGCGCTACCCTGTAATACTCCAGGTGCAGCATGAGGGTAAATGGCTATGCTATGAATCTTCAATAGGCACTATGGCTGAAATCAAGAAAAGGTTCCCTGACCTCTTCAAGTGAAGGCAACCTCAGACATGTGGGGTTTAATTCCAGGTGCTATTGGTTATATTTAGCTCTAATTTGGACTGCAGCTTTAATCTGGGCATGACTTTTCTCTCCATCATCGTTCTATTGCCAGCAGCACCTATGGAGAGACCAATGTTTTGAGCCAAGGACTGGGTAGGCTTACCGATTAGGCCTCCTTGTGGATTGGCATTGCTAATTTTGTTTAAGGTCCTTTTTAAAGCCCTGTTCAGCAGTACATTTAAATGGTTTTACAGCACAGTTTGTTATAGTGTTGTGCCTTTACTTTACAGCCTTTTAACTGTTGAAAGGAGGGCTATTGTTTTTTCTCAACTATTGTTGTGGGGGGGAAGAGGAGTGGGAGGGAGTGATGAGAATGTGGGACATTTGGCAGTTGGTGTACTTTGTACCCAATAATTGGTGAGGAGGACAGTCTAACGGACTGGGAAATTTTTGGATTTTTACTTTTGGGGTATTTTGGATGGGGGGTTACAGTTTTCTTCTGATTTCAGTTTTCCAGGAGAGAAGGTTTGGGGGGGCGGCGGGTACTCCTCCAACTCAGGAAAACTATGATTTGTACATGGCGATAGGTCTATATAAATCAGTACAAATTAAAAAGGCTCCACTTACTGTATATAATTGAAAGATCTTGATTTTATCTAGTCAATCCATCTTTGTTAACATACTGTTTAACCCAAGATGACACGGTTTGTTTCCTGGAATGTAAATGGAGCCAGGAACAGGGTCAAACGTTATCAAAGCCTTCTGAATCTTGAGTTGTTGCACAGGAAGGTTGCTTTTCTCCAGGAAATGCACTTGCTTGAAACAGAAGGAATAATTTTCAGAAGACACCAAATTGGTCAGATCCATGCTGTGGGGAATGCTACAGCACAGAGAGGGGTAGCAATCATTTTTACACGTGGCTCAGCTTTCCATTTACAAAAGTCTCATGTAGATCCTCAAGGTAGAATTATACTTTTACTCGGCTTGTTGAATCACTCAGAGGTTTTATTGGGCTCAATTTATGGACCCAACATTGACTCCCCGGACTTTTTCTCTGCCCTCTCATATATTCTAGTATCCTTTCTGAAAGTCCCAATGATATTGGCTGGAGATCTGAACCTGGTTCAATCCCCTGAATTAGATAGGTCAAGTGCTCAGGGTACAAAATCTTTAACTCCAGCACAAATAGCTCTTGGAGAACTTATGGCAGACCATTTCCCCATTGACCCATGGCACCTTTAAATCTGGATGTTAAGCAATTCACATTCTATTCTCCCACCCATAGGTCCCTATCAATAGATTTGCTTCTGGTAAATAATTTAGTCTTAGCAGGGCTCACTAGTAGTGGAATTATCCCTAGAACCCTTTCGGACCATGTGCCAATATGGTTAGAGGGTGGCCTGCTTAATGCATTCAATAGAGATAGTAGCTGGAAGCTAAATATACAGATGCTTCAGGATCCAAAAATAGTGCACATTCTAAAAGAACCGATTGACCAGTACATTGCTCATAATCATACCTCCATCCTAAATACAGATAAAGTCTGGAGTGCACTTAAGTGTGTAGTAAGAGGAGAGTGCATATGCTTAGTCACAATCAGGAAAAGGAAAACAGAGACCCTCTCTTCCTCCCTTTGATTCAAATTCAAAACCTGGAAAATAAATTACCTTTTAGTCCCAGTGAGGAGACCCTGACTCAATTGACTTTATTAAGGAATCAATATTCAGAAACATTGAGGGGAATAAGTGCAGTCTGCATTGTTTAAATCCCACACTAGTTATATTGAGCAGAGTGACAGGGAGAGTCATCTATTAGCACTAAGATTAAAAAAACAGGAAGAATCCAGAACTGTAGTTGCCTTGAATTCCTGAATGAAAAACACACTTCTCACTAAACTAAGGGATAGTCCAAGAGTTCGAAGAATTCTACAAAGATTTATCCTCTCCCCCCACCCACCCTCCATTATTTTCAGACATTCACAGTTATCTACAGCAGGCCCATCTTTCCTCGCTTCCCCATCTTATAAAGATTTATTAGTTTGTAAGTTTAGTCAGCAAAAACTATCGGATGCTATTTGTTCTCTTCCCGAGGATAAATCCCCAGGACCTGATGGATTCCAGCCCCGGATCTATAAGCTATTTGAAAAACAGCTCTCCCCCTGCTTTTGCAGATGTTTAACTATTTTTATGATTCGGGGATAACTGACCTATCCCTGTTAGAAGCCCTTATTATTGTTCTCCCAATACCAAATAAAGACAAAAGTAAAATAACTAATTATTGGCCCATATCCCTAATGAACTATGATATTAAGCTTTTTGCTAAAATCCTGGCTGCAAGGCTAGTTAGGGTTTGGATTCCCTTGCTTAGTCCAGAACAGGTTGGATTTGTTGCAGGTCAATCTTCAGCTGATCCCCTGAGAAAGCTCTTTCATATCTTCTCCATGCCTAGGATGGCTCCTCTCCCAATGGTATTGGTGTTCCTGAATGTGGAGTAGGCCTTCGATAGAGTTAACTGGCCTTTCCTATTTGCAGTTCTGGCCAGTTATGGCTTTCCTGACAAATTTGTGCAATGGATTAAGGTCCTTTACACAAATCCCAAGGCTAAAATTTATTGCAATGGGGTCTACTCCAATTCTTTCTCGTTACACTCAGGTACTTGACAGGGCTGTTCGCTGTCACCGATGTTTTTTAATTTATATCTTGACCGCTACTGTATTACCTTCAAAATTCTCCCCTTATAAAGGGTATTCAAGTGGGATACCTACGCAGATTATATTTTGTTGCACTTGACAAATCCAGAAGTTTCAATTCCGGCAGCTCTGGACATTATAGATGTCTATGGAGCAGTTACAAACTATAAATTAAATAAGGAAAAATCCACAGTAATGCCACTAAATTGTCATGCATGTCATGCCCAGGTTGATAAACTGAATCTGAATTGGGCCCCCCAACTTAAATATTTAGGGCTTACTATTTCCCAAGATATGGCTCAGGTTAGGAGGCTTAACTTAGATTCCCTGTTAGGCACTATTAAACTAGATCTAGATGGGTGGGCCCCATTATACCTCTCGTTACAAGGCATAGTTAATGTAATTAAGATGAATATCCTTCCTAGGATATTCTCTCCCTTAAATATGCTTAATTTCCACCTTCCCTACTCTTGGTTCTGGAAACTCCATAGTATTATTTCCCATTTTTTGTGGAGAGGGAAACCCCCGAGAAGATCATATACTAGGTTGGGAGCGACTAAACAACACAGAGGCCTTAAACTTCCAAATTTTTATCACTACTATTTAGCAAGCCACCTAGCTAAATACCTACGTTGGATGTCTCCTGCTTCTCAGCTCCAAGAATCTACTCCTGTACCAGTATGGCTGCAATTAGAGTGCCACCTGATTCAACAGAATAGTATCTCTCCTTTTGCCCTCATATATACTACTGCTAAATCGTGTTACCCTTCTCATAAAAATGAACTGATTTTAATGTCCATCAAGGTTCATGTTCAATTGTGTAAAGCCATTAAATACGATAATGTTAAAGGCATCTCTCAGCCTCTATATTTAAATCATAAATTTAGAATAAATGGGCATTGTCTCAAACAACATGGGACAATCCAGAATACGGATATCACAATATCGAGCCTCCTAGTAGAGGACAAACTTAAAACCACAATAGATCTTCTTTCCATCTTGAATATCCCTGTAAGGCAAATTTTTCATGGTGTCCAAATCAGACATTTACTAATTACTAAACTGTGAAATGTAAAATATGAGGTGGACTAATCAGAGCTTATTGATTTACTCTGAACCTTGGCTTGGCAGCCTCACGCGGTCTCCCAGCTTACTGCTGCTTTGTACCCTGTTATATGTCCTGACATATTGGGTCAATCTACATACTGGTTTGACCAATTCCCTAACAAGGAATTTAACTGAGAAAAAATCTGGCAAGTGGCTTTTTCCCACACATCCAACGAAAGACTCCAGATAATGCTATTCCTCATATTACACAATATATATTTTACTCCCTCTAAACTAGTAGCCATGGGTTAATTAGAGGATAACACATGTTTTAGACATGGTAAATCAGAAGGCACACTGCTCCATACATTATGGGACTGCCCAAATATTAAGGCGCTATGGAGGGAGATACAAGTCAAAGCAGACCCTCTTTTAGGTCTTGAAGAGTTTTTTACACCCGAAATTTGCATAGTGGGTTACTATTCCCAAGTGCCTGTAAAAGAAAGAAGATTCAATGTGGCCCTTGTTTCGTATTTAGTTAAAAAACTGGTACTAAAACACTGGAAGAATTCCTCAATAATTACCTATACTGAGTAGTTAAATGAGCTATAGTGTATAGTCAGGTGTTGTTCTGTATAGAAATCAGAGCCTTTCCAAATGTTGTTGTACCACAGTTCAAAAGGTCATGGAATGTGATTGCAGTACACTGTGGTACAACAACATCTGGAAAAGCTCTAGAGGTTCTATCAGAACCATAAACTGGCTGTGAGCCCTCCTAGCAGCAGCAACAGCAGCATTGGTGGCAAGATCCTCCGAACCAGTGAAGGAACATGAACAGGCACATAAGCGAAAAACAAATGCAGGATCAACCAGATAACCTCAGCTTCATCAAAATTAGAACCATATACTTAAATAAGTTACAAGTAATCGTTTCCTCTAAGCCTACATCCTCTCGCTAACCTAGACATACGCTGCCATGTTTTTTTCTTGAAAATCCCTCACACATCCCATTGACAGCCAATAGAAGGCTACACAATAAATTTAGGGGTGTCTGCTCCCTATCAACCACACATGCAAACATAGCAACCAGCCCCAACTCCCAGAACACGACAGAGCAACAAATACATTTTTTTTTATTTCAAAAATTTGAAACAAAAAACTTTGGCAATGGGGGACCATACACTATAAAAAATAGTGCATGGGCACCCTTATGGACAACCAGCCTATTGTGCCACCTCATGGTTCTGATTACCACGGACCTCTAGAGCTTCACTCTTGAGTCTGAGGTAATCAAAACCCCTCTGTGGTACAATAGGCTGGTTGCGCTTGGTTGCCCATGCACTATTCTTTATATTATTTAATCTCAGGATAGAAAAGATGATTGCATCCCTAAGGCATACCCCTAAAAGTTTTGATAAAAAGTGGGGCAAACTATACACGTTGTATTCATCCCCATATCGTGTTTTTTTTTATTACGCTCTAATTGGATTTATTATAAGTTATTACACATACACCCATTGGCTGGTGTGCATCGCAGCCTGTTTGATCTATGTACTGGCTTGGGTTATTTCTATAGGATGCTTATTATAGGTAGTTTTTTTCTTGGAGGCTTTATTATTTATTTCATTTCATTAGCCATGTTCTCAAGTGATGGTAAGGGATACTACTTTATTCCAAGGTTTTTCTTACAGGAGGGGGGTATGAAGGCTGGGAGGGGTAGATGGGAGTAACAATGTGGGAAGGGGTTGTTTTGGGCTTAATTAAGCTGATGTAACCCTAAGGCTCCAAATTTTCTATTTACAGTTCATGAATCATAGAGATGCCTGTATTGCCTTATGTATCTTATTGTAACCTTGTTTAAAATATCTAATAAAGTATATTGAATTAAAAAAAAAGATTTATTTATTTAGTTAGTTTTTGTTTACTGAGTAAGTGTACTAGCCACAGCAATGACTATTTTCAGGCACAACCCAGGAGTGTACAGTACAACAATGCAGGGAATACATTCCGGTACAGGTACAAAAAATAATTGACAGTAGCATACAACTAGTTTTGACAATAGCATACAAGCAAGTTGAAAGAAGTAGCCATAGAACAAGGAGGTTGTATAGAAGTCAATGAATTAGGAATAAAGAACAAAATGCATGAATACAGTTGAAAACCAGTGTTACAAACTGCCAAGAAAGAATAATTTGCTAATAGTGATGCAGGGGAAGGGGTTAAGGCTAGTTGCAGGTGCATGCTTATATCCTGTATATTAGGGTTCAATAAGTAATGTTAAATCCCAATTTTTGTACATTAGTAATGCCACCCCTGTTCAACTTCTTCACTTGATATTTGAATAGGACAAAGTTGGTACCTGGATCCAGAACATTTTGTGACAATCTGTTTACTGGTAGCAATGTTATAGAGGTGCAAAATATGTAAAACCAGATGAAATTAAGACCTTTTATTTTTTGCTCACCTATAACAAAAAAACAAACTAGGAGGATTACAAATCTAAAACGTGCATGTTTGATAGGGTTTGTTCAAAATGTTGTGCTTTTTAAGTTATTAACTTGCCTAGTTTTTGAGAAATTTAAGAAAAACTGCATGTTCGGTTTAAAAACTGAACATTCTAAGGATAACTGATTTTTTATAACTGTATTTTTTAACTTTATTTATTTATTTAAGTCTTGGATTATATATACCTTTGAATTAAGAGTTCTGTTACAAAGGTTCCACGTCAGTAGAAAGGACAGCAGATTAAACAGGACAGTAAAGTATGGTACAATAAAGTGTAAATAGGAGGTACAAAAATAATAATGGACAGGCAACTTAAAACAGCAGAGACACATTATGCTAATCAGTTTCAGGCACAGGAAAATGCATACAGTACATTGATATCGACCAGCAGGCTTTGTCAAGACAAACATAACACAGGGTGTAGGAAGAGATGTGGGATGGTGGGCTGGGAAGAAGTAAGAGAGGGGAGTGAGAGTGGAGGACATGAGGAGAGGTGGGGCAAGGGTAGGGGTGAGGAAGGATGGGGTGGGGATGCAGGGGGAAGTGCTAAGTTACTATTAAAATTGTTGAGTGCTATGGTCGAGGTTTGGGAAAACATGGTTAAGGAAGACAGTCATAGGTGCTAGCTGTAGAGAGAAGTGACTGAAACTTGGATTTGAAAGGGCCAAGCTTAGTTTAAGAGGAGATGTCATTGTTGAAAGTATTCATCCAGAGGGGAGCCCTGTAGGTGAACTATCTTTGCCCCTGGGTGGTTCGGCAAGGAGAGTCCTGTAGGAACTGAGATTCAGAACCTCGGGTGCAGTGTGGATTATGAGGGGGGCTTAGAAGATCTTGTACTCCAGGTGGCAAGAGGCCTAAGGTTATGTTCTTGGCCATCATGCACATTTGGTATTTGATGCAATTTTTAAGCTGTAGCCAACCGATTATGGCATAGAGGTGACATGTGTGGGTGAGATGGTGGGCTCCTGAGATTTAATGATTTAATTTGACAAAAATGCATGTGTGTCTGAGGGGTTGGGGTGATACCTATTTCTATTTCAACAGTGTTCATTCAGTGGAGGTGGGGCTGCATACAGTATCAGTGCATGGCCCCACCCCTACTGAATGGAGCTGTGCTTGTTTTTTTTTAAAGAACCCTGGGCCACCTATAGCCACATCAATGGCCTGTTTAGAGTAAGCCAGACACCATGGTACCTACTGCCTTTTGCCAACTAAAGAATTACAGTTTCTGAGACTGGAGTATCCACCCACAGTGTTGAGTAAGTTCCACCTCTGTGTTCAGTAATTAGCTACACTGCAAAACCTGGGATCCCATTCCTTGGTATCAGTGAAGTCCTCATGTCTGTCCAATTAAGATGCCAACACCAGGTTGCACAATTCATGGTGCTGACTACTACAGCCCCACCATAAGTAGAACCTGACACCATAATGCTCAATCCCCAGTACTAGATTAGATCCCCAACCACCTCAACTGTGCAACACCAGGGTGCCCACTTCCAGTTCTGCTAAACAAAAAAACAGCACTGGGTGCCCAAATCCCAAGGAAAACTGTCCATTGATGTTGGTTGCTACTCCCCTGTGCCAACCCCAACCCTGATACCCCAACTCAGCACCCACCACCCTCACTCAACTAAAATGGGCTCACCATCATAGAGACAGTCTCTGAGCTGAAAAACATCCTCCTCCTGGAACCATGACTGCAAACTGAGTAAGTAAGGTACTGTAAGTCTTGTTAATGTATTTCCAATCCATGTTGAGCTTTTGTTCATAACTTGGTCATTTATTAATATTTTAACCTGAAAGACCAATATGGCCATTTTGGGACCCCACCTCATGAACAAAATCACCATTTGGGTGGATATGAACATTTATATTTACCAGGTTCATGAGGTGGGATTGTGAGTATGGATGCAGTGAATTTAAATTTTGCTGGCGAAGTGGTCTAATTCGCCTGGCGGAGTACAGTAGTAGCCATAGACATTGTCAGCTATTTCCAGATATTTCGTGAAATTTTGAAAGAGTTCCTCTCTGCTGCCCCTACTGTGGAAATGGATAAAACATGAGATATTTCTGGAACTATCACAGAAATTTTGGGGTATAGCTGGCAGTGTCAGTGGCTGCTACTGTAATTTGCAAAATGTTCCCGCATAAGGCAGAATTTTGCCTATGCAAAATTTCACCTTCCGTGCTGAAATTTCACCTTCCACAGGCAAAATTCCACCTTCTGCAGTAAGATTTCACCTTCCTCGAGTGAAATTCTGCCACTGAAGGTGGAATTGTGCTGCAGAAGGTGAAATTTCACCGCAGAAGTTGACATTTAACCATTCCACTGGGTGAAATTTCATCACTCTGCCAGGTGAAATTTAGCATTTTGCTCCACAAAATGGGTGGAATTTTTCAGAATACTCTGCGAAGTGAATTTCGCTCACTTCACCCACCACTAATTATGAGAAGACTGTCAAAAATTTGATGTCAAAATGTAAATAACAGCAGTTATGAAGGCATGTTGAAATTTTTGAACACTTGCATATAACTCTGGTCATTTTTATATTCTGTCCCCAATTTCTCAACAGAGCCATTTTTCACACAATCTTATGAATGTGACAGGTGTTGTTTTCAAGATCCTGGGTAAAATGTGTTTTTCAACTTGTGGCAGAAAATAATGTTTTGGCCTGAATTTTAAGAATGACACCTGCCACGTTCAAAAAGAGGAGGAGGAAGGGAGTCATAAAAAATGATATTGAAAATCTGGGGTCAAAATGTCACAAAAAAGTATGAAGTAATGTTGTTTGCAGGGTCGGCCATTAACTCAGTGGGGGCCATGTTGCCTTCTTGTGCTGGTGACCTGAGCTCTGCTCTGATGCGAGCTCAGTGAAACAATTGAATGGGCAAGAGCTTTGAGGGAAGGTTCTGGACATGCGACACTGGCCTCAGACCGGGCAGGGACAGAACAGAGTGCTAGCATGTAGACAAGGCATGAGAAACAAGGCTGTAAAGCACTCCAGGCCAACAAAAGGCTCAAGACGATTTATTTACAAGACAGGTATTTTATTATTTAGTCCACAACAAACTTTTCTGCTGGAAGAGTGGGTCCACAGTGCTTCAGCCCAATAATTAGGCTTTCATCAGGGGGTGTGTCCAACAATCATCACCACGTACCTTTATAGGTACCCTTAAAGTGATATGTGCATAAAATGCCAATAATTTTAGTGAGGCAGAGAAAAACAGAAATACAATTAAATAATACAAAATTCAATGATAATTTCATGAAACAAGTCCTGGTATAAAGGGGGTTAAGAAGAAGATGAAAGAAGTAAAGAATGGGAGGTCAAAAGATCAGAGAAAAGATTGGGGTGGGGGAAAGAAAGCCAGGTTTCCAGGTACATAACTTAATAAGGGTGATGTAAGCTGAAACAAAATAATGAAAGCAGCATTAAGAAATAAAGGTCATAGGTTTATAGTTTGATTACTATTCGACTTTTAACCGGCGAATGCCCATATGGGTTAAGTCATTTTTTCAGTAACAGAAAAGTCCCAGGTTAAGCTGGAGAAATTTCATGCCTGTGTGCTCCTAGACCTAAAAAAACAAAACATATTGTTTTAATACATTCTAATACAGGGACAAACTGACATACTGTATATAGACATGCTCAATGTCAATTACTTGGTGTGTACTGAATATAATACAGTGCTCATTGAGAGCTCAGATGGTGGATGGCCATGGTGGTGCCAGTTGCTAGCTCAGTTTGGGGATGTGTGGAGCAGTGTAGTGGAACACCGCCAACCTGGGTGGGGGTTGGAGGTCCACTAGACCACCAATGATGTTGAGTTACTTCTTAGCATATCTTTGGAGCTGGTGGGGAGGCATTATATCACCAGAGAATTAGGAGGACTATAAATACTGTACATATAAGGGACATCAGAGATCGGGAAGGGGGATCCACTTGACCACCAGGGATTTGTTTAATAATGTATTTTCAGTGATATCTGGGATTGGGGAAGGGTAGCACTAGCCATCAGGGACTAGTTAGAGTGGTGCATGGCCATTTGCAGCTTGTGGCACACCCTTAGGATGCACCATCTGTTTAGCACATGGCCAGGGTTTCCACAAGCCATGGGACTTTGCTTCTTTGCCGATAGAGAATCAGGTGCAGGGTCCCTGCCATTCCAGGCTTTGATGCAAGCTGCCTTTGGTGGCAGTTTGCATCAGTCTAAGGGTTCTTTGAGAACTGAGCCCTTAGTGTCTCTTACCTGGTTATCAAAAACAAATAAATAAAAATAAATATGTGCTGTAGCTTCCTGTATAAACTATAGTATATGTGGGAAGACAATCAGAACTTTAAAAGTCTGCATACTGCATTAGAACATATGGAGACAAGATTAAATGGAAAGAAAGATAATGCACTCAGGAACCACGTTTTGAGGAAAAATTAATGTAATCTAGTCAGTTTGAATTCTATGGGAATAGAGTTTGTACAACCCAGAGTACAAAGCAGAAGGTGAGTGGGGGCTGTGTATGCATTACTACAGAAAGAGAACAATGACTCTTTTTACATTGCTGTGCCTGCATCTGCCATGCCTAAATGACTTCATTGATTATGTGCCTTAGCCATCAGATGAAAATGTATTAGAGACAGACTTCTTTAGATGCTTCATAGCTACTTATCTGTGGTTGTGTATTTCGCTTTATTAAGTCTTCTTCTTATGTCAGTAGGCAAACAACCCACATTGATTTGGTTATTTTCATTTTCTTAGTATTAGGGTCTGTGACACCATTGAAAACTGGGAACACTACTTGAGCTCATGATTCTATAGACAGAGGAGAACATGTAACTTTTTGCATGAAGTTTCATTCTGTTAGTGTCTGTATCCAATAAATTGATTGCACTACTGTACTTAAAAAAACTTGAAATAAAGCCTTGATAGATGCTCAGGCAATAATTCCTCCCTTTGCATATGGGTTTTTTATTTGGTGTTGATTGGCGAGTTTTTTTTTTCCATTTTGTGATGTAACACTGTTATTGTGCATTTCTGTGACCTTTCATTTTCTGTTTTATATTTTATAAATAAGCACTTCTGCACATTTGGATTCTTGAGCACCATCAGGCTTATATAATTACACTTCTGGAATTCACCAAAATGTTTTAAGCGGATACTTGCTGTATATTTGATATCAATTTTGTGTTCTGATGCAGGTAACCAAAGTATTAAAAAACAAATTAGGAAAAAGTTGAAAGAAATTATTTTGTAAAGATGATGTTTCTTGTTATAATCCTCAACTATAAGAAGCCTGAAACTTTACAAAAGGTGTTTATATGAAGTGGAGAAATAGCTGAATCCCACCTAATGCAGAAGAAGAAATGTGCCATGAAATGTTGGGATGTTCAGCACAAGCTCTTTATGCATTGTTGTACTTTAATTGAAGCAAGAAACACACATTACTTACTTGAAGCCCTTACTTTGACTTTTAGTTTGACCTAGGATGCATTGCCATTTGTTTTCTCTTGGGTCCTGCTCCTTACCCATTTTTATGCATTACAGAAAAGGGGGCTCTGGGGGCTTGGCCGTGGCTGGATACTGAATGCAGCACAGTTGTTTCCTTACATGGTGTGGAGTTGAAGCACACCGCTCCACATGCTCTCCATTCACAACTCACTACACTATGGTTTCTTCCTCCCCCTCCCACTGCACTATTTTCTGCTTGTCACAATGAATCAGATTACTGCAATCAGGTCCAGTAGCAGGGCATTGGTACTGCAAAACATCCTCCACAGTGCTGTAGTTTGCAGTATCACAAATCCTGTATTTTGTTAATATGAGAATATTTTTTCCACCATGATGCTGTAGCATGTAGTATCATAAATTCTGTATTTTGTTAATGGGAGAATATTGTGTGATGTTTCTAAGTGAATGATCATACCATGATTTGTGACCTTGGTTAAATACAGTATACTCTGCAGTATGTGTAAAATGTTACCTTAACATGAACTGCTGCTTTAAGGGCTTTGTTTTTGTATGAACAGCAGATTAATACAGTATGTCTTTCAAAGATGCAGCATGCTGAACAGGTTACTAAGCTTATTTCTTAGTGCATATTTATAAATTTATTTTACAGGGAAGCTTGATTTTCTCTGTTAAAAGGACGATAGAAAAGGCAGGTAAGAACTTGAAGCATTAGCCAAAGCCCACATTATGCAGATCTCCCTATCAGCGATATCTCATTGACAATGTCTTCCAGTAATTACAGTACAATTCAGTCTTATAAAGGGAAGGATGTCATTCAATTATGATAAATACCAAACCAAGTTGGTTACTCTCAGTGTTGTCTATTATATTTTTTTGGGGGGAGTCCTGTTGACAGACCTGAGTAATGAAGTAGCTTCTTTCTTTTCCCTTGTCATGGATCCACATTCAAGCCCCAGCAGATGCCTATGGGTTCTCTGTCACTGCTTTTCATTGCTGTGGTGGATTGCACAGCTCTCCCTACCTTTTTGAACAAGAGGAAGTCACTGGGTCTGTCTGCTTGTCAACCATCCCGAAGCTGCTTCTGCTGCTACTGCAGTGGTGCTGCTGGGAGGCATGCCTGCAAAGGCTTCCAATTCCCTTCCTTGCGATGCTAGTTGGGCTTCTCTGTGACTGTACAAACATTACATAACAGATCAATTAAGTAATATATGAAGCTGGTCAAGGGACTTTACCTTCCAAACAATATTTCTGTCACCACACAGAGCTTCTTCCTAAAAGTACAGTACAGTGCAATGCAGGAAAGCTGCTAAACTACAGAGTGGCAGGGTTGCCACAGGGAGGTGGTGGAGGTAGGGGAGAGGCCAGTACTGATCCCCAAAGAACAGCTGCTACTGTAGTCAGAGCAGAACATATTCTTCCCCACAGGTGGCTCAGTTGGTGAGCACTGAAGATTTCAACCATGCTGCCTCTCCTCTCTCTGTCACAGCAGTAGCTCCTCCATCACTGTAGCTTTCCTGTCCCTCCCACTAGACCATCCTGTCCAGCCATCAGTCATGTGCAGCACATCAGCCTTCTCCCAAGCAGCAATAGCTTTCCCATCCCTCTTAGACAAAGAACAGCATGGGGGCTTCTACAGCTGGTTACCACTGCATGCATCCGTGACAGGTGCACACACACACACACACACACACACACACACACACACACACACACATACATGTGGGGTAGACACAGCACAAGAAGCTCCTGCTAAACTCCTCTTCTCTTTTTATTACATGATATTTTCCTTTTTCTCTCTCTGCTTCTGCATGTTATGAAAAAACATGGAAGTCAAACATGACCAGCTGACCAAGTAAGGGTTCAAGCATTCAAAGCTGAAAAACAGGCTGAAAGATGTTTCCCAGACCCTCACACAAGTACATACTAACTTCTACACCACTGTCAAACAAGACTACAGTACACTGCCCATGCCTGACTCACATTAAAGGACAAAATTGAACATGTAAGCATTTTCACTTATCCTGGCAATATCAGGGGAGGGTGGGTACCTTAAGCAGTTGCTGTTTTAATTTTATGTACATAACCCATGATCATGATTTATTACCTTAAAGCATAATTCTTTACAGCAGAATCTCATAGTTCTTATTTTTATATGATTTGATCCTTGAGCACTACATTGTGGAATGAAATGCATTTTGGAGAAAGAGCAGCAGCAGCACAAAACTTTGATTGACTCCAATGAATAATTTATGTGCTGTTAAGGTGTATGCTATCATTTCCTGTGGTGGACATGGCATAATAAACAGGACCGTTAACTCCTAATTAAAAGACTGATTTCACAAGACATGCTTGTGCTGTACAAGTTGGAGTGGTAGGAAATTGGACTCTTGATCCCTGCAGTTTTGAGGTATTTATTGGCATACTGCTGAGACAGTTTTAGAGAGAATACGTAACACTTTGACCATAGCCTCCATGAAGAAGCAGCATAGCAAAACTGATGAGCAGTGAAAATATTCAGATACAAAACTCAGCATTTTGAAGCCAACAATGTCCATTAATGAGATATATAAAACAATCATCACAATGACTTCCAGAATCCCATTCATTTCAAGTATCTGTATTAGCATGCATTATTAGAGTTTACTGTGCCTGCAAAACCAGACAGCATCAACAAAAGTCACTTTGAACTATGTATAAACCATGCTGTACATCAGGGGACATGCATCTGAATGAGCAAAACAGATAAAAATGAAAACAGCTTACATTTGTACAGAAAATCATCAAAACATGTTTTCATACACTGAAGTATTCTAAAAGCCAAGGTAAGATGTCATATATTGCTCACAGGGAAATTATTGATGATAACATGTATACAACACACACATTTTGTTGCCAAGTATCTTCCCACCTCCCAGATCTTCACTTTGTGTCCTGGTATGTTCAGACAAAGTCCCTTTCACTGCCAAGTATCCCCCACCTCCCAGTTCTTCCCCATGTGTCCCAGTGTGGTCCCTCAAAGTCCCCTGAAGTAAAGAAAACCATCCATCCACTGTCTCCTCCACCTCAATCCCACCCTGACCCCCCACTCAGCACCCAGCACCACTCACCTCTCTATACCCCTCACTCACCTAGATTTGATCCGGTACCATAGGTCCAGTCTCTGACCTAAACTTGTCTGCCTCCTGTAACTGCAACTATGAACTGAGGATATAAGGTAAGTCTGGTTAATGTATTGGAAATGAATTTTGAACTTTTACTCATAACTTGGTTATTTTTTAATAGTTTCACTCCAAATTTCAACATTATCTGTTTCAGACTCCACCTCATGAACTAGGTAGGTGAAAATTTTCAAATCTGCCCCAAAAGGAGATTTTGCAGTTGCTCAGTAAAATCGCATTTCAGGTTGGATTTGAACATTTCATCTACCTTGCTCATGAGAAGGCATCATAAGAAGACTATAGTATGTTGAAAGTTTTGGGTCAAAATATTGAATAAAAGCAAAGTTATGAATGTGTGTTGCAAGTTTCCAATGCTCACTCATAACTTTGGTCATTGTCAGTATTTTGACCACAAATGTTCAACATAGCCATTCTTTCACACTACCTTATAAATATGGCAGGTGTTGTTTATCAATTCCTGGCCAAACTTTCTTTTCACATTCTTGGTTCAAAATGACGCTTTGAAAATGTTCACCTATTGGGTTCATGAGGTGTGGTCGTAAGAAAATTATGTTGAAAACTTGGGGTCAAAATTCTAAAAAACAACAAAGTTATTAGGCAACATTGAATTTCTTCAAAGTTTACTCATAACTTCACTATTTTTCCAGATTTAGACCCCATATTTTATTCATAGCCTTTTTTAACCCACCTCACAGGGGAGGAAGCTGGATGTCATTCTCCACCTAGGGACAAATGACCAGGCTAAGAAAGGGATCAGAGCAGTGCAAGAAGCATTTGTGGAGGTGGGGAGGGACCTTAGACAAATAGCACACACGGTAACCTTCTCAGAGGTGCTGCCTGTCTATGGCATGGATGAGGCTAGGGTGTGCCACCAAATGGAATTCAATCAGTGGTTGAAAAACTGGTGCAGAGCTCAGGGATTTGGCTTCATTGGGGATTGGGGGTCCACCTGGAGGGATGCAGCCTATACTGGTGAGATGGTCTGCATCTGTCCAGGAGGGGAACCAGGATCCTAGGTGATAGGTTTAAATACTTCATTGCCAAATATTTAAACTAGCCAAGGGGGGAGGCACTGGAAAGGAGCAGGGAAATCCTAGCCCCCCCAAAAGTCATGGTAGTAAGTGAGGTAAACACCAAGTTAGAGATGTCGATAGGGAGAAGGGCAGGGGTAAATGGAGAAAGTGACAAAGGCAATAAGGACAGGGATGGGGCAAAAAGAGGTAAAGCCTACAAGAAATGTAGGGTAATAAGTACCAATGCCCATAGTCTGGGCAACAAGCTCCCTGAACTGGTGACCTTGATAGAAGAGGGATGCCTGGATATCATAGCAGTCACAGAAACATGGTACACAGTGAACCATGACTGGGATGTTAACATACCAGGGAACATAACCTACAGGAGAGACAGTGAGGGCAGAAGAGGGGAGAGTAACACTCTATGTAAGGGAAGGGATAAAAGCAACTGAACAAAAGAGTAAACAGGAAGGAGAGGAGGCAGTGTGGATCACCTTAGAGACTGGAAATAGCACCACAATCTGCACAGGGGTTGTATACAGACCCCCATGTCAGGGGGAGGGAATGGACAATGATATGATAGAAGGCATACATAGGATGGCAGAGAAAGGAGAGATACTGTTGATGGGGGACCTGAATATGCCAGATATTAACTGGAGCACCTTTGCGGCAGCCACATCCAAAAGCAGGGCCATTCTTAATGCCCTTCAGGTGGCATGGCTCAGACAGCTAGTTTTGGAACCTTCTAGTGAGGGGGCAATCTTAGACCTCATACTCTCAAATGGGGACAGTGAGAGGATCTTATATCTAGAAGTGGGTAGCCATTTGGGAACAAGTGACCACCAAACAGTGTGGTTCATGATAAACTCAGCTACAGAGGCAAACCATACAAAAGTGAGGGTTCTGGACTTCAGGAATGCTGACTTTGGCAAAATGGAAGACTGCATTAGAAAAGCACTAGTAAACAGGCAAGAAGGAGGGGTGGAGCAACAATGGGGAAATATAAAAACTGCCATCACAGAGACAACAAGCCTTTTTGTGAACAAATAAACAAATTAAAATGAAAGAAATAGCTACTATGGTTCTCAAAAGAAGTGGCAGTGAAGATTAGGGAGAAAAAGATAGCATTTAGGAAGTATAAGGAAACACAGAAGGATCAGGACAGAGAACGGTACTAGTTAAGGCAGAAGGAAGCAGAGATGGTAGTCAGAATAGCAAAGGCACAAACTGAGGAAAAGATAGCCAACTCAGTTAAGAAGGGGGATAAAACCTTTTATAGGTATATCAGGGAGCGTAGAAAGACAAAGGAGGGTAGTGAGGCTGAATAGAATGGATGGTGGGTGGGCAGAGAGTGACAGTGAAAAAACAGGGATACTAAATCAATACTTCTGTTCAGCATTCACAAAAGAGGAAGTTGGGGAGATGCCTAACCCAAGTAACAGAAGCAATCTGGAGAGGGGGGTTGATCCCAGTTCTTCCACAGAAGAAAGGGTTCTAAAAGAACTCCTAAAACTGAAGGTGGACAAAGCAATGTGGCCAGATGGAATTAGCCCCAGAATTCTAAAATAATTCAGTAGAGAACTAGTGACACCACTGACTACCCTTTATAACAAATCATGGGAGGATGGTGTGGCACCTGAGGACTAGAAGAAGGCTGATGTGATTCCCCTTCACAAAAGTGTGAGCAAGACGGAGGCAGGGAACTACAGACCTGTCAGTTAGATCTCAGTGGTACGGAAAGTAATGGAATCACTTCTGAAGGAAAGAATTGTTGAGTACCTAGAGGCCAGTGGGGCACAGGACCCAAGGCAGCATGGGTTCACAGCGGGAAGTTCATGTCAGATGAATCTATTTTATTTCTTTGACTGGGTGACCAAAGTAGTAGACCAGGGAGGGGCTGTGGACATGGCCTACCTAGACTTTAGCAAGGCATTTGACACAGTCCCACACAAAAGATTAGTAGGCAAATTAACCAGCCTTGTAGTGGGCCCCATGGTGGTAGTCTGGGTAAAACATTGGCTAAACAACAGGACACAGATGGTAATTGTAAATGGAGTCCACTCTGAAGAAAGAGGAGTTACTAGTGGGGTACCACAGGGTTTATTACTGGGTCCAGTCCTCTTTAATGTCTTTATAAGTGACATTGTAGAGGGACTGGAAGGAAAAGTATGCCTGTTTGCAGATGACACAAAGATCTGCAACAGGGTTGATACAAAAGGAGGCATGGATAGGATGAGAAGGGACTTGGCAAGTTTGGAGGAATGGTCAGAAGTATGGCAGCTTGGATTCAATGCAAAGAAGCGCAAAGTAATGCACCTGGAAAACAAAAACCCAGAGGAAGATTACACAATGGGGGGGAGGTAGTAACAACAACAAAAATGGAAAGGGACCTGGGGGTAATCATATCAGATGACTTTAAGGTTGGTAAGCAATGTGAGAAGGCAGTAGGGAGGGCTGGGGGGATACTAGAATGTATAGGGAGAGGCATCAGCAGCAGAAAACAGGAAGTTGTTATCCCCCTGTACAGACAGTTAGTGAGACCCCATCTGGAGTACTGTGTCCAGTTCTGGAGACCCTATCTCCACAAGGACATAGACAGGATGGAGGCAGTTCAGAGGAGGCAAACTAAAATGGTGCAGGGTCTGCAAGAGAAGCCTTAAGAGGAGCGCCTTAAGGAGCTTAATATGTATACCGTTGAGGAAAGGAGGGAGAGGGGGGACATGATAGAAATGTTTAAGTACACTCAGTGGAATCAACAAAGTCCAAGAGGGTAGTATCTTTCAGAAAAAGAGATGTGCAAGAACAAGGGGACACAATTTGAAGATAGAGTGGGGACAGCTCAGGGGCAATATGAGGAAGTATTTTTTCACAGAGAGGGTGGTGGATGCATGGAAAAGCCTTTCTGAGGAGGTTGTGGGGTCTAAAACTGTGGGAGAATTCCAAAATGCATGGGACAGAAATAAGGCAATTTTGTTGTGGGGTAGGAAGAAATAGGCTGTTGGTTAAATAGGATCTGCAGCTTATCCTCTAGGTAGGGAAATGGGCAGACTAAGTGGGCCAAATGGTCCTTATCTGCTGTCAAAGTCTATGTTTTTATGTTTCTCATGAGCAAGGCAGGTGTAATTCTTCAAATTCCGTCCGAAACATGTTTTTGTAGTCCATCCACAAAGCCACCATTCAGACAGGATTTAAGAAAACTCCACTTATCTTGATCATAAGGTGGTGTAGTAAAGACTATTTTGTGTGTGTGTGTGTGTGTGTGTGTGTGTGTGTGCGTGCTTGTGTGTGTATGCGCAACTATTCACTGCAGTCCAGTCCACACATTAATTCTATATCCATTGTCAGATTAATGCATTAGCAGCCACTGTGGCTCTGACCAGAGTATGTTATCAATTGGGAGGGCTGAAACACTGGGTAAGTAAATGACTTGGTAAAGGACACCGTGATTCTGATAAGATTTGAACATGGTTCTTCCAGTTCCCAAGCTTGTGTCCTTACCATTAGAACACACTGTATTCATTTACTAGTTATAGCACCAGAATTTGTCAGGAAAAAACCCACTGTCTATTTTCTTAACAATTATATGAGTCTTGGCCCAGGCCATTTTTTCCAGCACATGCAAAAAAGAAGCTGATGATCTCTTTCTAGAACAACTAGCAGATCTGGTTCTCAAAGAGTTGGGGACAAGGGCAACTGCAGGACTCCATCATAGAAAGATTAAGACTGAGAAAGAAAATCAACATTGTAGACAGGAATCACTTTGGACTAAAGTTGCAACAGAATTTTATGAAAGAACAAAAAATGATATCTGGAAGGATTCAGGTGCTAAACTGTTGAACAGCATAATGACAAAGGAATGCACTTACTATACTGGCCAGTGTTAATGATTCTGAGTGTCTTACACATCAAAATATTTTTTAATGGTATTCAGTGAAGATGGCAATTACAAAAAGAGTGAAGAAAATAGCACGTCCACATAGGGTGACTGGCATAAAACAGTGATTGTCGAAATGGTGACCTATAGCTTTCCCCCTTCCCTAAGTTGTGTCCACTTCAAAGTTGGTTATTTTTAGTAAGGGGGTGCCAAAAAGGGGGGCACAGTGGGCAAATCCCCCAAAAGAAAGCTACTGTAGCACCATGTGGTGTGGTGGGTAGGGTGGACAGCTGGGGTTGGGATGGTGCTGGGTTCGGTTCAGGGGTGGGTGTCTCATTTTTCATTGGGCCTTTTTTAATTTTTTTAAGTTTCACACCCCCCTGACATGCACCCCCCTGGAGTTGAGAATCTTTAGTTAGGGAAGTGTGGGGGGCATAGTCCCCTGCATATCTTACAGTCCCATTGATGGATTTGTAGTCACCACGAGTGCACATCACCGTTATTTATTTTCAGCGATATACACTCACCCAAACAGCGATCACCATTCGGCGATCACCCTCATGACATGATACCATCATGTGCCAGTCATCCGATGCGTCCGAGTTATTTTCCGTTCACCTTTATTGGCCTCACTGTGTTAGGTTCACCATTATTATATAGGACCTTTTTTAATTGACTGGTAATTTTGGGGAAAGCATTTGGTGATACATTTTTAATAGGTAGGGAAGATCTTGTTGTCTGTTATCTCTGGCATATCAATCTCAAAGTGAATCAATGAATATGGAGGGTGCATAGTAGTATAAATTATAATCTAAAGTAAAGAATTTTATTTATTTTATTTAAAAGCTGGTAACTGGGAAAGGCACACTGAGCTGAGGATCATTTCCAGGTGTGATCTGGGGTCTTACAAAATACTGATACAGGGGAAAAACATTTGGTACAGTACAAATAAATAAGCAACTATGTACAATTATAGTGCATACAAGTGAATAACAAGTTATATATACAGCAACAGCAAAGTAGTACAATAATGTGCATCACAGTACTGGTAGGGAGAAGAAAGCACTTAGTCAAAGCATCAGGAAGGTCAATATAGGTTACTTACATGCAACATGAAGTCTGACCAGTTGTTCAGGAACTTCGTTGGTAGAGAACTAGATAATGTCCTGTAGAAAGGAGTGGAGGCTGGTAGTGGGGTGAGGGGAAGTGGAGGAGGATTTGGAAAGGCAAGAGCAAGTAGTGTTAGGAATAGCTCAGACCAGGGGATTTCAGTGCAGAGAAAGTGGGGCAGAGGCGAGTGTCTCAGGGAAGTTGATTCCAGAGATGAGGAAGTCAGTAAGAGAACACTGCCTGACATAAGCATGTACAAGGATGAGGAAGGGAGAACGTTCAAGCGTCCCTGGAGAAAAGGGAGTACGTAGTGGAACTGGCTGGTGATAGGTAGGAGTTTAGGTAGGATGGGAGAGTCCCAAACCAGAAATTGGCAGTGAAAGTAAGGCTATGGATCTGGCACCTTACAGGTAGAGGCATAAGAAAGTGGGTGGGATGGAGGAGACAGTGGTGAGTGAGGTAAGAGGATGTGGTGGCAAAACTGCAAAATTAGATAAATAGGGTATCGAGTCTAGCAAGGGAAGTGGCAGGTGTGGAGCTATAGGCAATGTCTGCATAGTCAATTACTGGTAGAATAGTTTTGGTGAGTAAGTCTTGGATTGACACAGGGGGGCAGTCCTTGTGGAGGTAGGGGCTCTGAGTTTAGGGCAAGATTTGGGGCAGATGGAGTCAATGTGGGCAGAAAAGTCAAGGTTACTACCCAGCCAGACTCTGATACATTTAATGGGCCAGAAAAGTATAACACAATGTCATCCACATACATATGAATATTGAAGGGAAAACAGATGGAGGGTTGATCATGTATAAATAAAGAGTAGAGAACTGGCCCAAGTATGAATCCTTGGGGGACACTGGCTTGGATAAAGGCATGGGAGACAGAACATTTCCTACTTGAACAGATTGTTGTCTATTTTGAAGGTAGGCTCTGAACCAATCTGTGGCAGATTGAGCCAGACCAGAAGAATGAAGTTTTTTGGATTAGAAGGTGTGAGAGATGGAGTCAAATGCATTTGTCAGGTCCACAAAAATGGCAGCAGTGACTAGGTCTTTGTCCATAGCTGATTGGATGGAGTTGGTGACCCAAAGAAATGAGGAGACCATAAAAAGCTGCTTCCTGAAACCTGACTGGAAAAGTGAAAGACTGTTCGTTGCAGTGAAATGTTCCAGGGGCCTTGAGTAGATAAGTGATTCCAGAAGTGTGGTGAGAGAAGGTAAGAGAGAGATGGGTCTGTAGTTGCCAGGGGAAGTGGGATCCCCACCTTTGTAAAGGGGAAGCACCTTGGCCACTTTACAGGCCTGTGGGGCAGAAATGGTAGACAGGAAGGGGCTAAGGAGGTGAGCCAGGAGGGTGGCTATAACAGGTTCTGATATATGAATAATCTTGGAGTTGAGGCCACCTGGACTAGTTTTAGTAGGGTAAGTGACATTAGCACCTAGTAAACTTCTTGGGAGATAGATGATAGGGGGAAAGATGAATCCAGTACCAGAGCAGATGGGAGGAGGCCCAGCAGGGGTGGGAGAGAGATAATCAGGGAGGGCACAGGTGGTAAAGAAAAGTGCTAAAGCTATTGGTGATTAATGCAGAATCAGAAACTGTCAAGCCATTAAAATTTAGGACTAATATCCAGGGATCAATAACAAAATGTTTACATCATAGGAAGGCAAAGTCTTGAAAGAGGATTAACATAAGATCAGCAATAATGCTTCCCTTTTGAAATATTTTCCTTTAGAACAAGTTATGGGTAGTTCCATGCAAGAAGCAGACTTATGGTTGGACAGCTCTTTGATGAATATGCATTCACAAGGTGGATTTATAACTTTAAACTTTACAACAGTACTTCGAAGAATATTTAGTGTTTTGTAATATACAACAATTACTCAGTATAATATTGGTTCAGAAGACAATAATTCACTTGGTTTAAAAGGCTCAGAATTTGAAAATAATTCCATTAGATCTGATCATGATAACTATTTGAGGTATTTTGATTTATAGCTCTTTATTCAACTTACAACAACACAGTAAAACAATATTAATGAAGGTATACCTTATCATAGGAAGAGAATAATATTAGGTATCAGGAGCAATCAGAAATGTAATTGATGACCACTTAAAAGAAGTTTTAAACATAAAGGTGCTCAATTGGTGTAATAAATAAGACAGAAATACAGGTAACAGATAAAGATGCAATAGTGGGGAAGTCAATATCAAAAATTAAAGAAGCAATAGTAGCAGACAACAGTACTCTGAAGAAAATAAGGGACCACCTGAGTTTAATTTGTAATGGATCTAAAACCACTGAATCACCACACATTAACAATCCATGTGTTCAATTTGGCTTATGTATAACCATCAACATTTTAGATAATTTAATGAGGCTCAATTACATGAATTCTGTTTAAATGAGGCAGCAGAAGCTGTAGTTAATTCATTATAGGGTGTCAATGACTCACCAACCCCATTACATCTGTTACTGTTCCCAGTTGTGTCTGGAGCAGTAACACACCCAGTCTTGTGAGTAGCACAAACCATTATGTGAAGGTGTGTCATAATCATAATACTGAAAGAGTAGACACAATAAAGTTACTTCAGTAAGAGAAATTTCAAAAAGATCTTATTTTCCTGGACCTACCCCTGCCCCTGCAGCAGATGTTACACACACACACAGACACACACAAACACACACACACACACACACACACCAATTTGTAATACAGCGTGTAGGATTAGCAAAGTAGAATGTAGTATAGCACTATGTGTTTCTGTAACATATATATTCTATCAAGAGCTAAGTAGCCCAAATAATATTAGTATTGTTTTGTACAGACCACATGACACAGTTCTAATTACACAACTAATACATTTTTATTTTTGTACAAGCTACACAGAACTGGCCTTTACAATCCTTATCTGTGTCCATGATGCAAGTCTCAGAACTGGCATCAGCTATTTCATCGTGTGCTATGCCATTGTTAGCCAGCATGCTTATGTGGTGGTGTTAGAGCACCACCCACTACCATTAGGTACACTGCCATAGTTAGCATATATATATTATAGTGGCACGGTAGTGCCACTATAGTTAGGGTTGAGTACCCCATTTAAGGTTAAAGTGTAAAATATTGCATCTTAATAACTTTATCCCCATATGATGGATTTGCCTGAAATGTGGCAGGCTTGGAGCACTACCATAGGTCTCTGGATCTTCCAAGTTTCATAATGGTCGGATACTGTTGCGGAGTTATAAAGTGACATTCTGTAGCACATTTATGCTTCTTTGTGCATTCTTTGCTCATGTCTACAGGTCACACAGTTTAAGTGACTGGTCCAAAAACTTCAGAAAACATGTGGCCGGTGTCCTCAATGTGCCTTTTGAAGATTTCATGAAAAAATATTAAACGGTTCAAAAGTTATACAAAAAACAAGTTTCCCATTATAGTCAATGGGGAAAGTTAACAAAAAGTTCAACACTGTTGCAAATGCAGTTTTTAGTTTTGCAAATGACCCCTGTAGTGTCATGAGTCAGCCATTTTATTTTTCAGTTAGTGGTCACAGAAATGCTTGGCATTTAAATGTGGGCCCCTCTAGAGACACAATTAATTTTGTATTCACCTAGTCGGACCCTAAGGATGCTAGCCATGTCTTTTTTTGGGGGGGGGTTAAACACCCCAGAAATATGTTTTTGACATTTTTTTAAAAAGTAGTGTCGCACTCATGACACTTTCATGATTTCATTTGGAAAGTGTTGTGATTTGCAACACTATGCCCAAAATAACAGGAATTCTTTGCCACCTTGCTGCAGAACAATGGTTTCATCTTTTGGGCTGAAATGTGGGGGGGGGGGGATGAAAGCCAACATCCCACAGATGTGCCTTTTGGTGGTTTGGTGAGAAAATATTGCACAGATGGAAAGTTACGGTGCTCTGAAGTTAACACTTTTTCCCATAGACAACATTGGAGCATCCTCCGTGCCTTTCAGGGCCCGTATCTCAGAAACGTTTTCAGATGCAGACTTTTCAGCAGAAAATTGCTTAGCCCCCCCCACTAGAGAGCAGAGTGCAAAACTAGCCAGGAAAGTCATAATTTATATGAAATTTTAATTTTTTTCTACGTTGTATGGTTCCTGAGATATAAGCAGTTTAGTATTCCAAGTGCTCATTTTCTGATCCAAGGTCCATTATTATGCATACATTCTTTGTATTCACTGTTTTTCTCTATGCAGCTGTTGGTGAAACAAAGGGTGTGTGCTTTCATTACTATCACAGTTAGCACTCCCACTTGAGTTTCCGGAACCATTTGCATTAGCGTTCCCATCTATGCCACTGTGTGCATTACACTTTTCCTTTTTGTTTGCACTTATGTTTGCATTACTGTTACCATTTGTATTTCCATTACTGTTTCTGTTTGCATTTTATTTTGCATCACCATGTGCATTACTATTTGCATTTGCGTACGAGCTTCTATTTGCATTTGTGTTTCTTTTGGCGTCATTGTTGCTGTTACTGTTAGCATTTGCATTTCCTATTGTGGTACCATAACCATGCACGTTACCATTTGCATTTCCATATGAGCTTGCATTTGTGTTACCGTTCCTGTATATGCCACTGTGTGCGTTACCCTTTGCGATTTCATTTTCACTTGTGTTTGCATTACTGTTAACATTTGCATTCCCATTGCTGTTTTTGTTTGAATTTTGTTTTGTGTCACCATGTGCATTACCATTTTCATTTGCATACGCCCTTCTGTTTGCATTTCCTTTGGCATCATCATTACTGTTACCATTAGCACTTGCATTTCCTATTGCAGTACCATGACTGTGCGTGTTACCAGTTGCATGTCCATACTCACTTGCGTTTCCATTTCCATTTGCATTACCTTTCCTGTCTACGCCACCATTTGTGTTACCCTTTGTGTTTTCATTTGTGTAACTGTTAATATTTGTGTTTCCGTTACGGTTTTTGTTTGCATTTTGTTTTGCATCACCGTGTGCATTACCATTTGTGTTTGCGTACGTGCTTCCATTTGTGTTTCCTTTGGCATCATCATTGCTGTTACCATTAGCATTTGCATTTCCTGTTGTGGCACCGTGACCGTGCGCATTACCATTTGCATTTCTGTATGTGCTTGCTTTTGCATATCCATTTGCATTACCAGTCCCGTGTACACCACTGTGTGCATTACCCTTTGCATTTTCATTTGCGCTTGCCTTTGCATTACTGTTAACATTTGCAGTCCCATTACTGTTTTTGTTTGGTTTTGTTTTGCGTCACCGTGTGCATTACCATTTGTGCTTGTGTACATGCTTCCATTTGTGTTGCATTTGGAGTCATCATTGCTGTTACCCTTAGAATTTGCATTTCCTATTGCGGTACCACGACCATGCGTGTTACCATTTGCATTTCCGTATGTGCTTGCTTTTGCATTTCCATTTGCATTACCATTCCCGTTTATACCACCATGTGTGTTACCCTTTGCATTTTCATTTGTGCTTGCCTTTGCATTACTGTTAACATTTGCAGTCCCATTACTGTTTTTGTTTTGTTTTGCTTTGCGTCACCGTGCGCATTACCATTTGTACTTGTGTACGTGCTTCTATTTGCATTGCCTTTGGCATCATCGTTGCTGTTACCCTTAGCATTTGCATTTCCTATTGCAGTACAATTACCATGCATGTTACCATTTGCATTTCCGTATGCACTTGCATTTGCATTTCCATTTGCATTACGTTCCCATCTGTGCCACAGTGTGCATTACCTTTTGCATTTTCATTTGCGCTTGAATTTGTGTAACTGTTAACATTTGCATTTCCATTACTGTTTTTATTTGCTTTTCCTTTTGTGTCACTGTGTGCATTTCCATTTGCAATTGCATATGCACTTCCATTTGCATTTGCATTTCTGTTTGTTTCTCCTTTGGTGTCATCATTGCTGTTACTGTAACTGTCTGCATTTCCAATTATGTTATTGTGCCCGTGTGGGTTACGGTTAGCATTTCCATACTTGCTTGCATTTGTGTTTCTGTTTTCACTAACATTTGCGCTTGTGTTTGTATTATGTTTGCATTATTGTTTACATTTGCATCACCATGTGAGTTAGCATTGGCGCTTGCATTTGCATTGCCATTACTTTGCTATTTATAGTGCACATTCTCAAAAAGAAGGGAAATGCATGGCAATAAACTCTGTTTAAGGCATCAGTTAGGGTTGTTCCACAGTGACAAAAGTGAGGAAATCTGATGATAAAGTTCCCACCCCCCCTTGCACCCCCCATTCTGTCCCCACCAACAGGCAATATGGTCAAGAGAAGAAAAAAAACATTGGTCCATTCAGTCTGCCCTCTTTTACCCTAGCCTACCATGTTAGACACAATGTCTAGTCAGAATTTTTACCCTCAACCCCCGGCCTTACTGCTGTCACTCTCTGTAACAATGAAGCATTTTATTCAGTCCCAGCCATGTTTAAAACCATTATTGGTTCTTGTAGTAGTGGTAGTAGTACTGGGGGAACCTCAGCTTGCCAGACATTTGACTGGGACATTTCAACAGTTAGGAGCACCAAAAGTCAGGCCTGCTAGATACATTGCAGGACTGCATGCTGGTGCAGCTGGCCAAGGAGCCAATAAAGTAGGCTGTCATTTGCAATGTGGTGCTCTTCAGCTTGAAAAGAGTAGGTGAAGATCTAGTTGCAGAGCCACTGGGATCCTGCAACCATAGCACCACATTGTTCAAGCTGGCTTTTGGTACCAGTAAGCCCTCATCAGAGGCTAAAGTTCTGGATTTCAGAAGGGCAGACTTCAACCAGATGAGGATGTTAGTCCAGAACAGGTGAATTGGAGTGGATAGTATCAAGGGGTGGAGGAGACGTGAGGAGTAATACAAAGGACTATTCCTGAGGCAACATAGTAATGCTTGACAATGGTTACCTAGAGAAACAGGTACAGGAGACAAAGATTGTTCCCTAAAAAGGTCAAGGAAGCAGTGAGGGACAAAAAGAAGGCCTCCACCAGGTACAAGGAGAAGCAGTGGGATGAAGAATGGAGGGAGTACCAAGAAAGAACTAGAGAAGCAAATAGGTCAGTGAAGGATGCAAAACCAGACAGAGCTGCATACTGCGGAGAGGTTCAAGGATGGGAAAATACATTTTCTCAGGTATATAAGGGAAATATCTATAAATATCTAGGTTATATCTACTAAAAAGGAAAATGGAAGGGGGGGATTTGTTGGCTAACAGAGGGAGGGAGGGAGGAAAACTGAGGAGAATAAGAAGAAAGCAGACAGTCTGAGTGACTACTTCTGCTCGGTATTCACTAGGGAGGACAACACGCATTTGGCAGACAGAGGCATAAAGGCTGCTAAAAGGGGATCTCAGAAATATGGTAGCAGGTATTTATTAGTGAAAAGTTCAAAAAAGAGTTAGTAGTCCTGAAGATAGATATGGCCTCAGGTCTGGACGGGATGCATCTGAGGGTGCTCAGGGATCTGGCATTGGAAATTAGTTAAACCCCTGGTGGGTCTATTCAATAGCTCTATTCAGACGGGGTGGTTCAAAAAGAGGGCAGCAAACATAGTTCTGCTCCACAAAGGTGGGGACAAAGAGCAGCTGGGTAATAGCAGAGGTCATCACCTCTACTGGTAGGCTGTTCAATGGCTTAACCACTCTCTCTGCAAAATAAAACATTCTCACATCTCTCCTGAATCTCCCCTCAGCCAGCTTCCACTTATGCCCTGTTGTTCTTAATTTGCAAATCCCACTGAATATTTCCCCTTAATCTACCATGCTCATTCCTTTTAAGAACTTAAAGGTCTGTCATATATCCCCTCTCCCTGCTGATCCCCAGGGAGTACATGTTCAGGGCCTTAAGATGATCCTCACTAAGGATTTCCACATTTGCCCTTTGACCTTTTGTCATAGTTCACTGTGGTACTGCGGTAGGCTGTGGTGGTTGATGATAAAGGGGTGAAGTCTGGAATGTTCTGGAGAAGTTCCAGGTCTCTAGAGGACAGATTGGCATTGAGAATTCTCTGTTCTCAACATCAACAGGCAATTGGCCTGAAAAAGACAGAATTATTATCACAGTCTAGTCTGCAGGAAACAAATCACCCAGCCCAGCTCTTTTGCATTGTGGGCAGGTTGTTAAATCCAGTAGCTCATCAAGATTGCAACTTACAAATGGTAAGGAGTGAAAACAGCATTGAAACACAGGGCATGCCTTATTGGCAACTGAAGTTTCCCCCCTCCCTGAGTTGTGTCTCCCCCCAGAGTTGGTATATTAAGTAAGGAGGTGTGTGGGGAGCAAAGCCCCCCATAAACAGAGAGCTCGCTGTATGTTGCTGCGCTGTGTTTCAGTGCTGTTTTTACTCCTCAACATTCAGGAGTCACTATCTTGACATGGAACTGTTAAATCCTCCCTGTCTGTACTCTATCAGAGCCATTTCCAGAGAAAAGTGCAAGGAGTTTGGGAGTTTGTTCACTGATAAGGCATCAGCCAGTATGTCTGGAATTTCTTCTAGTGGTCTAGTTTGAGCCAGTAGTGGTCATACCTTTGATGACAGAGCTGCATGCCTGGAATGAGTTTTGACCTGTTTCTGAGGCTAAGATGTTGTGGGTGGTCTTAAGTTTACATCCCATCAACTGCATGTTGGACCTAGTACTAATGTGGCTGATTTTCAGTTGCAGTGAGTTCCTAGGTCCAGCATTCACAGAGATCATGAATGGGTACTTGAGGGAAGGTGTCTTTCCATTGGCCCTGAAAAAGGCTGTGGTCAGGTCCCTTCCAAAAAATAACTTCCTTGAACCATGATGTTCTGGTGGATTACAGGCCTGTCTCCAACATACCCTTTTTAGGGAAGGCTATTGTGAAGGACCTCATACCTCTCAACCTTTTGTCCCCAAATGTGGAACATTACTTGTCAAAATGTGGAACAAATGGGCAAAATGTGGAACACTTAATTAAATCTTTACCTAAGAAGCTCAAAACACTTTTAAAATGTTGCATTTATGTTCATAAAGTCTGTTATTAATTGAATAATATATAGGATAACGTATGGTCAGCGGTGTGTAGCAACGCTAGGTTTGCCTTCGAGTGGTTCCCTTGGTGACTCTGTTAAACCTCGAGAGCGAAGCTCAAGAGGTTTACCAGCATCACCAAGGGAACCACGAGAAGGCTAACCTAACATTGTTACACACCGCTGACCATACATTGTTTTTTATAGTGTATGGTGAAATGTATGGTCAGCGGAAAACATGTAAAAGAATGTCAATATATGAAATGCTGTTATTACCTTGTGGTGAAGGATCACGCATTTGTTGATGTTTTCACAGCCAGGACAATTTATTTTTTAAAAAGCATTGTTTTCTTTTTGTGTTTAAACTGGTTTTTGTTGGGCATCTCAGTATCCTAGCAACAACGAAGCTTTGTGTTCGATGTTGTTACACTACTGATGCGACGTAGCGACGATACTGTAACAGGAGCGTGACGTCACATCGATAGTGTAACAACGCTGTAAAAAGATGATTTTGGCCACATTACAGCATTCTACCATACATTATATATTTTTTGCATCGACTATGGATTTTTGCTTTAAAATGTTGACTTTGAATGTGGCACAAATTTTCACGAATGAAAACAGGGAGCTTTTGTGAAGTAAAACGAGGAACATTCCTCATAATGTGGTACAGTTGAGAGGTATTGTAAAGGTGGTGGCTGAGAATCTGACTGATTGACTGGAGTCTCTTTCCATCTATGAACCTCTCCAGTTGAAATTCCAGCCTCAGCATAACACTGAGATGGCTCTAGTCAGGGTGACCCATGATCTCCTTCATGGGAGGGACTAAAGGCAACATTCAGTCCTGGTGCTCTTGGATGTCTCTTTGGCCTCTGACACAATTGATCATGAGGTGCTGTTGGATCACTTGTGGGGCTATGTAAGCCTCACTGGCACAGTTTTGCACTGGTTTGAGTCCTACTTAGCCGGAAGACTGCAGCAGATGGCTCTTGAGAATTTTACCTCAGAATTATCTGTGTTGTCCTGTGGAGTTCCACAAGGCTTGATCCTCAGCCCCATTCTGTTTTTTTGTGTACATGTTACCATTAGGAGAGTTCATTAGATGGTACAATATGGGATTTCACTGCTGTGCAGATGATACCCAATTGTACTTGTCTTGTGCTCCTGCTAATGCATCTGAGACTGTGGTGTCAAGCAGTTTTTTAGCTGAAATGAACTATATGGTCTCAAATTGGTGATACGTCAACCCAGGCAAGACAGAGGTAATTGTGATTGAATCTGGTCACCAGGCTTGTCTGTTGCAGCTTGAATGGCTCTTCCTGTATTGGTTGGCCACTCTTTCATAGCATCTTGTATAGTTAGGGATCTGGGGTAATTTCGGATGACATATTGACATTTGAACAACAAGTGTCTTCTGTTGTCTGACCTGGCTTTTACCACCTGTGGAACATTGCCAGGATCAAACCATATTTAGAACAGGAAGACCTACAATAGCAACAGTCATCCATGCTTTCATCATCTCTAGGTTGGACTACTGCAATGCTCTTTACCTAGGGCTATTTGGAAATTTGATGCATTGACTGCAGCTGATGCAGAGTGCTGTGACTAGGATGATAGTGGGCTCATCACAGAGTGACCACATCACACCAGTTCTTCATGATCTGCACAGGCTAGCTCTGTATTTGTGCATCACCTTCAAGATTTCCTTGTTAATATACCGGGCGTATGTGGTCTGAGACTGGACTGCTTACAAGAGCTCCTGATTCCATGCCACCCAGTCCACCCTCTCTGCTCTGCTGATGCTGATCTGCCAGTCATCCCTTCTGCCAGACTTAAGATTTTGGGTGATAGAGCCTTTGTAGCGACTGCTCCTATGCTTTGGAACTCATTCCCTTTCTACATTCCTTTGGCTAGCATGGCGGAGGTCTTTAAAACCTTGCTGAAAACCTATTCATTTGATCAAGTATTCACAGTATAACTTTTTGACTGACTTTTGGATTTTATTGGTTGGTTACTGCTTTTAATGTGATTCATGATGATTTTTAAAAGTGCTCAGAGCCCATGTGGATTGGGCACTATATAAATAAACTTTGTCTTGCCTTGCCTTACTGGAGCTGCCCTGTTGTCCTTGTCATTTTGGTAACCATACACCATGCCATCTCTAGCCTGTCTTTTGCCATGCTTACATGGCAGCAGCGCTACAGAGTTCTGACTGCAATAGTGCAGTCCTGACCACCTGCAAGTCAGAACCTGCCTGGCCACACAGCCCCTCTCTGCACCACTACAGTCTGCAGTCATGAATGAATGTGCATCAGGGGTCTGAACAGCTGCTCACCTCCACAAGGTGTGATGTAACTGTGCATGCCAATGTGCATGGCCGCAAGCTCACCTGTACGTTTGCATGGAGATTTAAATCAGTTACAGCACCCATTTTTAATGGCAGCTACTATGTTGCACTTGAGGGAGTCTTTTTGCTGAAACACTACTTAGCTAGAAGCATTTGCAGAACAGGAAGACTCTCCATGCATGAGTCTATGTCACTTTGGCTGTGGACGTATCAGAGTGGACGGGTTATGACGGCAGAGACAATCCACACAATGGTTAAATCCACTGCAAGTTGCTCACTCTGCTCAGCATTCCCAGCTTGACAGAGAATCTGGAACCAGCTGAATGAGTGGCTTATCTTTATCTGCTAGGTGTCCATATGGAAGTGTTTGCACTGGAGCAACCCAAGTGATTGGGTTACTCCAGTACAAATCTGACCATGTAAACAGGGCTTTTGACTTTTCTTAGATGGAGACTCCAGAACTGGGCAAAGTATTCCAGATGTTCACTTACAATAGAACAGCAATATCACCTTCTTCCTCCTGCCTCCTAGGCCACTGGAATACTTATCAATGAGGTCTATGTAGAATATAGTCAAAAATGATACTCTTGGGGAGAGGGTGATTGCATCCAGCAGGTCATGTGGGATCTCAATTGTACCTAAACTCCACTATCTAAACATTTTGAGGTGGACAGGGACTCAATAGTTACCCCGATATCAAAGCAGGAATTTTGTGCAAATGGTATGATCCCTCACCTGTAGTAAGGTTCCAGGGACTGACAGCTTCCCAGTTCAGCTAAGCAGAAAATTTATCCCATCAGTTTAGAGTTTTTTTCTATGACAGTATTTATAGTGGCCATAGCAAAGAATAAGCTTGCACCACCATTTGCTGAGGCCAAATAGTCCTCATTACCTAGTCAGGTAAGCTCTGTGAGGAGGTTGCTTTGTATAGACCCATATCTCTGTTGAATGCAGACTTTACAGTCTTTACCAAACCCTAGGCACCAGATTTGTGAACATACTACTCCAGTTGTTTTCCACAGATCAGTCAGGATGTATACAGGGTATGAATGTTGTAGTTAATATCAGAGTCCTCTCTCATGTTCAGGTCTTTGGGGCTTTCTGTACAGATAAACAAGTGGTGGTGGTCCCACCTGATACAGAAAAGACTATTGACCACATTAAATTATACCACCTCTAATCTACAACTGAGTCTATGGAATTTAGGTAAGGCTTCCAGGATAGGATGTGCCTCACGTATAGTGTTTTAATTGCATTTATGCAAACTAACTGGTGGACCTCATCTCCATTTAACCTGGGGAGTGGAACCAGAAAGGGGTGCCCACTATCTCTCCTATTATTTGATTTTAACAACTGAACTGCTTGCTAGGGCCATAAATGCCCATCCACTTATATAGGTATAGATATTTTTTCAGTCTACTTTTCTCTAGTGTTGCAACAGCTTTAATCATTAAATGTAGAATTTGCCAGCAGGTAAAGACTGCTTGGCTCACCTAGTCTTCCCATTTCTCCCTACCTACAGTACCATCACAGATACTACTTGATCTCTGACCTATTTTCTCTCCCCTCTCCAGACCCTCGTAAGATTCCTTTATGCCTATCCCGTGTATTCTTGAACCCCGTCATCGCTTTTGCTCCAACCACCTCAGCTGGTAGTCAGTTCCAAAAATCCACCACTCATTCCATGAAAAAGTACTTCATCACATCTCTCATTAATCTACCCTATCTATCTCATAGCATGTCCCCTTTTTCTTGAGAACCTTTTTTCTGATCAATACTTCCTTCCTGTACCTTGTTTAACCCATGAAGAATTTAAAGGTCTCTATCATATCCGCCCTCTATATCTTTTCTTCCAGGGCATACATATTCAGGTCCTTTAATCTCTCCTCATAGGGCTTCTGATGCAGCCCCTGCACCATTATAGTTGCCTCTTCTGGACTGCCTCCACTCTGTCTATGTCCTTCCAGAGATGTGGTGTCCAGAAATGGACACAGTACTCTATGTTGGATCATTCCAGTGATCTTTACAGAGGAAGCATGACCTGCCTCTTTCTGCTGGTGATACCCTTCCCTATGCTCCACAGCACGCTGCTAGCCCTCCCAACTGCCTTGTTGCACTAGCTGGCAACCTTTAGGTCATCTGATATGATTTCTCCCAGGTCTATTTCCTGCTTGGTGGTCATCATTAACACCCCCAAACCCCATTTTGTACTCAGCACTTGGATTTCTATGCCACAAGTGCATCATTTGCACTTTTTCACACTGAAATCCTGGTGCCATACCCTTTACCACTCCTTGAGTTTTCTCAAGTGGGCAGGGGTGGGCAGAATGAGAAGAGATCTGAATAAACTAGCAAAATGGTTGGAAGAGTGGCAACTGGGGTTTAATGCAAAGAAGTGCAAGATCATACACATAGGAAAGAGAAACCCTGAAGCCAGCTATAGGCTGGGAGGGGAGTTGCTGGCAGTCACAAGGGAAGAAAGAGACGTGGGGATCATTATCACTGATGACCTGAAATCATCCAAGCAGACCACTAAAGCAGTAGATAAGGCTAGGGAGATGTTAAGGTGTATTAGTAGGAGTATCACAAATCATAAGAGGGAGGTAATAATCCCTCTTTACAAGGCACTAGTTAGGCCCCATCTGGAGTACTGCATTCAGTACTGGAGGCCACATCTTCTCAAGGACATTAACCAAATTGAGGCAGTCCAGAGAAGGGCAACCAAAATGGTGCAGGGACTGCATCAAAAAACATATGAGGACAGATTAACGGAGCTCAATATGTATACCCTAGAGCAACAGAGGGAGAGAGGTGATATGATTGAAACATTCAAACACCTTAAGGGCATTAAAAGTTGAAAGACTCTAACATGTTTCAATATAAGAAAAATAGCAGGACAAGAGGACACAGCATGAGATTAGAGGGAGGCCAATTAAGGGGTATTTCTCAAATTAGCCGCAGTTCAAACATTAAAAGAAGTAAAATGAAGCCATGAATGAGTGAAAGAGAATTTTGTGAAAACAACAGCGCTCTATGTCCGATACTGCTCACTCTACAGATAACTTTCCTTTTGTAAAATAGCACTGCTCGCTCTACAGACAACTTTCCTTTTGTAATATTGCTTTTTTGCAGCATTGATTTATTTAATTAAAATAGTGCTGCCATATTAAACACAGTCAAACCCCTGACATGCTTCTGAAGCAGAGCAGAGAAACTGAAAAGCAAAGCTGCTCTAAATTCAGTCACTTTCACTTTCAGTGGGTCTGCTCATATGAGCAATTTACGGATCGCTGTTTTTATTTTTCTTCAGAACTTTACAAATTCTTTGTAATAAAAAATCTAAGTGGTCTCCCTCAGGGGTAAAACAAAGGCTTTGCTGATGGAGAGACCAGGTGAAGGGATGAGACAGAGACATACACAGACAACCCAGTAAAGCAAAGCACCACCTAGTAGAGAAGCAAAAACTTGAAACCTATTTAATTTTAAATAAGCTTCTACTGTAAAAGGCAGCTTAAAAACTGTTAAACTTATTTTATTTTTTTCTTTAAAAACAATACATTTTATAATACAATACACAATATAAGTGTCATTGCCTGCAAAATAGAAAATTGCCCTTCGCTGTTTTTTTTTTTTTTTGGACGGGGGGAGATCCTGTAAAACAGAAAACCATCCATTGTTGTCTGTTGCGCCGTTAGTCCTCTCACTTGAGCATCCCACTCAGCACCCTCCACCCCATACCCCCTCCAAGCCCTTACTTACCCAGTGAGGTCTGACACCATGATCTTCTCCACACTGCAGAGACGTATTCAGTCTTCAATGCCGGATCATGTACTGAGGAAATCAGGTATGTGGCTCAATGTCTTACAATAGTGGTTGAACTTAGTAGCATAATTTTAGCATTTTTCAATAGTTTTGCCCCAAATTTTCAACCTACCTTTTTGGGACACCATCTCATAAACAATGCAAGTGACGTTAGGGAAATCTGTCCCAAAAGGTGATTTTGTGGTTGCTGCTTGAAATCACCTTTCAGGCAGGAGATGAACATTTTCTCCACCATGTTCATGAGGTGGTGTCATAAGAAGGCTATGTTGAAAATTTGGCATAAAAATATTAAAAAACAACAACATTATGAGGATACATTGAAGTTTGTGAACGCAAGCTTGTAACTTTGGTAATTTTCAATATTTTGACCCAAATTTTCAACAATTTCTTCACTGCACCTCATGAATATGACAGCTGTCATTTTTCAAATTCTAGCCAAAATGTGTTCTCACATCCTGAAAGGTGATTTCTCAGTCATTGCATGAAATTACCTTTAGGGCAGGAGTTGAACATTTTCTCCACATTGTTCATGAGGCGGGGTCATAAAAAGGCTATGTTGAACATGTGGCATAAAAATATTAAGAAACAACAAAGTTATGAGGGTGTGTTGCAGTTTGCAAATGCAGGCTCCTAACTTTAATACATCACTGCCACATACACCATTCAAGGAAACATTTGGCATTGACAAATGCTTGTTCCTCTTGCTTTTACTGATTTGCTTGATGCAGAGGTTTGTTGCCTTCACGATTGTCCTTTTTAGTTTCCCCCATTGTTCCTCCAGCTCACCAGGTCATCAACTCTTACAGAGCATAATTGATGGCAGACCCTCCCTATTTTTTTCTTTTAGGAAGCGGTAACGTATTAATAATGTTAATTTTGCCTAAATTGTTGTACCTGTTCTAGGTGTTGCCTATTCCTATCCCAAAATGTAACTTTAAGCATACTAAGGCAGTATTTAGCTAATGGGTGCAGCAAAATAAGGTGCCTGGAATCTGGATAAGTTATCACAGTCATAGTATTGGGGGTGGGGTTGTGATAGGGTCATTACCCGAAGAAAATTTCTTTTGTGTTTCCCTTTATTTGTCTTGTGGTATGAATGAGCAGTCCTTGTCTATGTTTGTTTTTCGTCTATGTCCTTGCTGTACTCTGAAAATAGCGTAGTGTAGCCTGGCCACCTATGCTAAGCTATTATTTCCCCCCCACCTTTCCTTTTTTTTTTGTCCAAAAATCCTGGAGAAACATTTTAATAAATATTAGATTCAAAGTGAATGAGATAGGAAGCGTTCCGAAAATTATTTTTTAAATTGCGGCTTCCAGTTCATCGCAAACCCCCACTCCTTTTTGCCAAAACCCCATGTAAGTTCGATCCTGAAATATTGCAGGGTAACCCAAGGAATCCTTGGAAATGTTCGTTTAGATGTACCCCCCCTTTTGAAATATTTTCCTATGGGAGAATTGAAGTGTCCGCTTTCTTTGTTTAAAATTTCTGTGATCAAAGATGACGCATCGGCAGTTGCCATCGCTGCTTTAAATCTGGAAGTCAGTACGTCGCAGTAAGCATTAGACTTACCTTTTATATTTTCATTTTCGGCTCTTTTGTTTGGTGAAGAGCTGTTCTGGGGCAAAAACTAGTTTCAGAGGCTCGCCTCCGGTTCCTCTTTTGCTGTTCCTATAGGAACCGGGCGGCCGCTTACCCTTTTCTTTTATGTCTGTCTTCTGGGGGAGGGCTTTTCAGATCGCTAATATTATTAGTAAAATCCTCCAAATTCATGCTGTAAGAGTAGGAAATGAATCTAAAAAGGGGTAAAATCACTTATATGCTTTTCTGATAATAATTGGTTCTTTAATAAAGTGTGTAATGTTATTTTTAGTTTTAAAAAGCTGATTGACAATAAAGTAAACCAATGGGACTGCTGAGGGGTCTTTAAAATGGAGGTAATCACTGAAGCAAGGCAGATTGTTCCTGGGTGTTGTACCTATAACACCTACCTGAGCAGCTGAGCTTCTCCTGCTAGTTGAACATGGGGATCTGAGAAGGAAGACTGATGTGCCTTGTTCAATATTTTTATTTTTATTTATTTTAAAAAAAAAGAAAGTTTTTTTTTTTGTGTTTATTTTTGGAGTTTGCCTGGAATAATGCGTCTTTCCCAAATCTAACTGGAATTCTGAGAAATAAAATCTATGGATGGTATCAGAAGTATGGACTCCTGGTGAATATCTTTTGCTCAGCCTCTCACATAGGTGTCAGAAGTGGGATCCGCTATTTGAGGCTGGTTGGGGCTAACCAACTGGAGGATCCAAGTCTCCAGAGGCAATTTGGATGCATCAGGAAGGGGAAGAGCCAGTACTTCAGCCCAGACATCAAGGTGCTCAGACCAGGGCCATCACAGCACAATATAAATTGTCACTGCTGCCAGGGATCGAATCCAGCACCCGAAGGAAAGCTGTGATGGAGGAGAAGAAGCCTGAGGGGCTAGCCCAGGCTGCTGGAGGTGAGGAGGAAGAGGACTATTTCCCTGAGGAACCCCAAGATTTATTACGGTGGTTATGTGCCAGACAACTGGAGATGGATCGTCAAAGGGACAAAGACCGCAGAGAATATAAGGCTCGATGGAATGACACTATGAGAGCATTTCAAGTGATGGGACAAGGGAGACTCTCCGATGTGCAAGGAAGGGGTCAGAAAGATATCAAACTGGTGAAGCTTACTACTACTGATGATATAGAGGCTTATCTATTGACTTTTGAGAGGGTTGCAACTGCTTGTAACTGGCCCCGAGACCAATGGGTCATACATCTAGCTCCTTATTTGACCGGTAAGGCTCAGATTGCATACAGCAGGGTGGAAATAGCTGAAGTGAACGACTATGACCGGGTCAAACAAGCTATTTTGAAATGTTACGATATTAACCCTGAAACTTATCGACAGAGGTTCAGATCATATAGATATGGAACTGCTGATAACCCACAGGATGTCTTTATACATTTGAAAGACTTATGCTATAAGTGGATGCAAGCTGCCAGTAAAACCAAAGAACAGCTGATGGAGACGGTAGTATTGGAACAATTTCTTCAGATACTTCTCCCAGAGGTCCAACTATGGGTTAGAGAACACCGTCTGGAAACTCCAGATAACGCAATTCGTTTGGCCGAGGATTATATTGCTGCAAGATCTCACAAGCAAAGAAGCAGTTTTCACCCAAGCCAGCAGTACCCGGTAAGAACTGTTTCCCCTCCATCTTCTTTAAAAAGTACAGTCACTACTCCAATAAAAACTGGTACACAAAGTATGACAAAACCGGTCAGGGGGGCATAGTACTGACATTATATGTCATGAGTGCAAAGGTAAAGGACATATTGTGAGATTTTGTCCTAAGAGATGAGTTGAATCCTCTCATCTTGCCTTAGCAAACTGGGGAAGCTACATGACTACCGTACAGATTGGCACCAAAACTGTTATGGGATTATTGGACTCAGGAAGTAAACAAACTTTAATACAAGCAGACTTATGGAACGTAATTTCTTCTCCAGAAAAACCTACTACGGAAGTAACTTGTATACATGGGGACACTCATAGATATCCTCTAGAAGAAGTTGAATTACTGATACAAGGACAAACCCAGACCATTCCAGTGGGAGTTGTGCCAAATACTGTTCCTGTCCTAATCGGACATGACTGTCCAATTTTTCAGCAATTACTATCCAATAATCTTTCTGCAATAACTACTAGATCACAAACAAAGGGCAGGATACAGAAAAGACTCCTAGAAACAAATTTTCCTTTTGAACAGGATGTGTTTGGGACCCAGGCAAAGATAAGAAAACTAAGAAACAAAGGAGGACTGAGAAATATAGTTGGACTCAAATTCATGTAGAAAAAAATAATAAAAATAAAAATGTGGGGATGGGAGGATGTGATAAAAGTTTGTTCATGGAACTGCAAAATAAGGATGAGTCTTTAAAGATGTTAATGGCTAACCAAGGAAAAGAGCAAGAGTTGGGAAAGAAATACCAGGTAAAAGATGGGTTAATGTATAGGGTATGTGAGAATCCTAGAACACAGGAAGTCATAGATCAACTATTGATTCCTGAACAGTTTAGATTAAACTTAATCAGCCTTGCTCATGATCTCCCTATGGCCGGACATTTAGGAAGGGATAAAACCTTAAGCCGTTTATTGCATAGGTTCTACTGGCCAGGAATTCATGAACAAGTGACTGATTATTGTAAAAGTTGTCCAGAGTGTTAAAAGGTAGCTAAAATTGGGAGAAAAGATATTGTCCCTATGCAAGTAATGCCCTTATTTTCTACTCCTTTCCAAAGGATTGCTATGGATATTGTTGGCCCAGTCCAAAAAAGTACTAAGGGAAATCAATATATTTTGGTAGTCTGTGATTATGCCACCAAATATCCGGAAGCAATACCCCTTCGTACAGTTACTGCTCCTAAAATTGCTGAGGAGCTGGGAAAAATATTCAGTAGGGTAGGTATACCTCAAGAAATATTAACGGATCGTGGTATGAATTTTTGTTCTCAAGTATTAAAATGGCTTTATCAGACCTTAGGAATAGAGGCTATATGAACATCTCCTTATCATCCTCAAACCGACGGCCTGGTAGAACGTTTTAATCAGACTATGAAAAAAATGATCCAGAAGTTCGTACATGAAGAAGGCAGACAATGGGATTTATACCTACCCTACTTAATGTTTGCATATCGAGAGGTACCCCAAGCTTCGACTGGTTTTTCTCCTTTTGAGTTATTATATGGGAGGAATCCAAGAGGCCCCCTCGATATTATAAAAGAATGGTGGGAGGAAGGCAAGACAAATGACAACATATGTTTACCAGATTATTGGATAAAATTGAGGGAGCGAATACAAAGATATAGTCAGCAAGCCCATACTTTTAATCAGAAACAACAAATAAAACAAAAACAACACTATGATAAGGGAACCAGTTTGAAGTCCTTTTCTGAGGGTGACCAAGTATTGTTATTACTACCAACCTCAGATAACAAATTACTAATGAAATGGCAGGGTCCTTATAAAATAATTCGAAAGTGGGACCTGTCACTTATGAGATTTATATGCCTGATAAAGTTAACCAAAAGCTAATCTATCATGTCAATCTTTAAAACCATGGGTAGAAAGAAAACCAAGTACTGTAATTATGTATGCCCGAAGAAGGGACTAGTGAAATGGAAATAGCTTATCATCGATTAGAAGGGGAGGTAGTCTGAAGGATATTAAATTTAATCCAAATCTAACTTCTACACAAAAACAGAAGTAATGGAAATCCTTCAAAACATAAGGATACTTTTAGAGGAATCCAGGAGAATAACAGGAGAAACACATAATATAAGTTTGTCCCAACAAAACCAATACGCACAAAAGCCCTATCGTACACCAGAAAAATAATAGAAACAGTAATACAGGAAATAAAAAAATGCAAGAAATGGGAATAATTGAACCTTCAGATAGCAAATGGAGCTTCCTTTAATTGTGGTCAATAAAAGGAAGGGGTGTACGATTATGTTTAGACTTTCGCCAACTTAATGCTATATCTAGATTTGATAGCTATCCAATGCCCTGCATTGATGACATTCTGACCATTTAGGAAATTTCAGTTTTTCTACTATTGACTTGACTAAGGGGTATTGGCAAATTCCATTAGATCCAGAAGCAAAAGATAAAACTGCTTTTAGTACCCCCTTAGGTCTTTTTCAATTTACTGTGATGCCCTTTGGGTTACATGGGGCTCCTGCAACTTTCCAAAGGGTAATGAATCGAATATTAGCCCCCCATTCCTCTTATAGTGCCGCATATTTAGATGACGTAGTGGTGTTTAGCCCCACATGGCAAGAACACCTGCAACACTTATCTAGAGTCTTGTCCGCTATTACTAAATCTGGTCTAACCATAAATCTGGAAAAATGTACTATAGGAATGCAGGAAACTAGATATCTAGGATTTTTAATAGGACAAGGAAGTATAAAACCAGATATCAACAAGGTAGAAGCAATAGCTAATAGTCCTAGACCTCAAACAAAGAAAGATGTTCGTGCCTTTCTAGGATTAGCCGGATATTATCGTCATTTTATTCCTTCATTTTCCTCTATAACAAGTCCATTATCTGACCTTACAAAAAACGAATGCCTGACAAAATAATTTGGAATCCTGCCTGTGAAGAGGCATTTTGTACTATAAAAGCATATTTGTGCTCATCTCCAATATTATGTACTCCAAATTTTTCATATCCTTTTATAGTACAGACTGACGCCTCTAATAGGGGTATCGGAGCTGTTTTATCCCAAAACATTAATGGAGAAGAATTTCCTGTGATATATATAAGTAGGAAATTACATGAATGAGAGACCAGATACTCTACAATAGAAAAAGAGTGTCTAGCCATCAAATGGGCAATAGAAGCCCTCCGATTTTATCTATGGGGTACAGAATTTGAAATCTGGACAGACCATAATCCTTTGCATTGGCTAAAAAACATGAAAGATAAGAACCCCCGTATTATGCGGTGATACTTAGCGTTGCAGCCATATCGTTTTACGGTAAAACATAGAAAGGGAGAACAGCATAGAAATGTCGATTATTTATCAAGATAGTGACAGAGAACTCCGGGGTAAAGCCAAGTGATAGTATAGAAGATGAATTACTTCCTCTTACTTGTTGAAGTATTTTGATAGGGACCCCGGAGTGGAACCATGGAGAGGGTGGGCTGTGGTTCCAAAATAATTCCCCTCAAATCCTCCTTAAAGTTTCAAGGAAGATTTGAACAAGAGAGGGGAGGAGAATGTGATAGGGTCATTACCCAAAGAAAATTTTTTTTTGTGTTTCCCTTTGTTTGTCTTGTGGTATGAATGAGCAGTCCTTGTCTACGTTTGTTTTTCGTCTATGTCCTTGCTGTACTCTGAAAATAGCGTAGTGTAGCCTGGCCACCTATGCTAAGCTATTATTCCCCCCACCTTTCCTTTTTTTTTTTGTCCAAAAATCCTGGAGAAACATTTTAATAAATATTAGATTCAAAGTGAACGAGATAGGAAGCGTTCCGAAAATTATTTTTTAAATTGCGGCTTCCAGTTCATCACAATCCCCATTTTTTCCAAAACTCCATGTAAGTTTGGTCCTGAAATATTGCAGGGTAACCCAGGAATCCTTGGAAATGTTCGTTTAGATGTACCCCCTTTGAAATATTTTCCTTGCGGAGAATTGAAGTGTCCGCTTCTTTATTTAAAAATTTCCTCATGATCGCAAAGTATTTCCATGGCAGCTATCACACTTTTAAATCTGGAAGTCAGTGAAGGTCGCGGTAAGCATTAGACTTACCTTTTTTATATTTTCATTTTCGGGCTCTTTTGTTTGGTGAAGAGCTGTTCTGGGGCAAAAACTAGTTTCGTAGGCGGCTCGCCTCCCAGGTTCCTCTTTTGCTGTTCCTATAGGAACCGGGCGGCCGCTTACCCGTTTCTTTTAAGTCTGTCTTCTGGGGGAGGGCTTTTCAGATCGCTAATATTATTAGCAAAATCCTTCAAATTCATGCTGTAAGAGTAGGAAATGAATCTAAAAAGGGGTAAAATCACTTATATGCTTTTCTGATAATAATTGGTTCTTTAATAAAGTGTGTAATGTTATTTTTAGTTTTAAAAAGCTGATTGACAATAAAGTAAACCAATGGGAATGCTGAGGGGTCTTTAAAATGGAGGTAATCATTGAAGCAAGGCAGATTGTTCCTGGGTGTTGTACCTATAACACCTACCTGGGCAGCTGAGCTTCTCCTGCTAGTTGAACATGGGGATCTGAGAAGGAAGACTGATGTGCCTTGTTCAATATTTTTATTTTTATTTATTTTAAAAAAAAAGAAAGTTTTTTTTTTTGTGTTTATTTTTGGAGTTTGCCTGGAATAATGCCTCTTTCCCAAATCTAACTGGAATTCTGAGAAATAAAATCTATGGATGGTATCAGAAGTATGGACTCCTGGTGAATATCTTTTGCTCAGCCTCTCACAGGGGTGAACAGGAATTCCAAATATCAGAACCTATTTTTGGGCAGCACAGATTGCATCTTAATAAAGCTGGTGTAACCTTCCTAAAGGAGGTGTGACATCCTTCATTAAAAAAGGAAGGTCCAGTAAACAATCCTTAACTCACAATGTGCTTTCCCTGAGGAAGGATGATCCAATTTTGATACATCCTTTGAACTTTGCACCATGTACACACACAGGTATGTCACCCTGTTACTATGACTGCACTTACCACTCTTTGGGAAAATGCAGCAAACCCTTGATTTCTTAAAGACTGAGGATTTGACAGGTGGAAGAATGGGGGAATTCTGCACTGAGGCTATTTGTATGTGGAGGTGTTATTAATCTATTTCCAACAGTTGGTCGCCAACTTTGGGGTACCAATACACAAAATATTTAAATATCAGCATGTCTGGCACTTTCTAACTACTGAACTGGGACAATCATTAAAATTAAAGGACCCATTCACCTTGGTGCAGCTTTCACAGGCAGCCAACAACATCAAGGGCCTCATGGTCAACAGGACCACCTTATACACAGGTCATTTGGGTCCTAATGGTGTAATTGTTGCATTCTATTCCTGTGTAAAGATAATGATTTTTACTACTACTACTACTACTATTTCTACATTGTACCAATGTATACTGTTCCAAAATAAACTATCAAACTCTAGAATTAGGACAGCAACTGTTACAGTCTGTTGTAACAGTTGAAGAATGGGCTCACATACAGTTAATTCATGTCATGTCTATTTAGCAGGCATATTACGCACTTGGAAAACTTCAGAGTTTCTCACCAAAGTATGATGGCAGGTGCCCCAGATGCAGAGAGTGATAGCACTCAAATTTCACATATGCTGCTGACCTGTTAAAAACTCAGTTATTGCTTATTAGCCACTCTTCCAGACTCTTTCAACAATTCTGGGTGTTGATGTACAGTACAGCTATCCCCAAGAGCCATGTTGTTGGGGGATCTGGATGAATTGCCTGATTTCTCAGCAAGTCAACATTAATTTCATTTTCTGACACATAGTAGTGCCAAACTGGAAACACCAAAACTGGAGCAGTGCCCAACCATCCCTGTGGTTGCTGGCTTCATACTCTGACTAAACATTTAGCAATGGATAAGCTAGAATATAGATCTAGGTGATATGGAGGGCAATATGAAACATTTGGATTGGCTTTAACTGTATGCAGTATTCGCTCTCTGGTCTCAATTACAATGGAATCAACTTCACCACCTCTCCCAATGAATAATGTGTAATGAAAGAATAATCTGCAGAAAAGGAGAACATTTTTTTTTTTATAATTTATTTTTATTCCATGGCTGGGGGGGAGGTTCTGCCTTTGGTCCCCCCCCCCGATCAAGACAGCTAGGTCACCACCACCTCAGTCCTGGGCAGAGCTCTTGACCTCCCCTCTGTTGCCCCACTTGGTCTCTCCTACCACCATGGAGACCAGGAAGGTGGACCAAAAAGGGAGCTGCCTGGTGCAGCACCACAGCAGCACCAGCAGGCAGCCTTCATGCTGCCAGGAATTTTTCTTGTACTGTAATTCCCCTGCTGGAGGAGGCATGCAATGACACCAAGGTATGGAGTGTGCACATTTTCGTACGTGCTGCTTCTGATGTCTGCCTCCTCCAGCCTCTTGTTTCTGCAGCATCAGTGGTGTTGCCCCCAGTTTCCACCAGGGGGCAGCCACACACTGTCTGCTGATGTCCCCCCTCCCTGAAGAAGGAGAGAAGTCCTCTGGATGCTCAATCCTTCTCCAACCCTTCTAACCATGGCGACCCATGTTCGTTCCCAAACAAGGGTCATCAGCGTGGTGCGAGGTGCATCATCCAGCAGCTCAACCCCTTTTGCCACTGGGCTGGAAAAAAGGAGAAAATTACTTGTCAAGTAGTTTATTCTGAATTTTAAGAGAAACCTTTACTATTCTATGCACTGCAAAACCTATTATGTGTGTTGTTCGTAGTTTTGTAATTTGTTCTAAACCAATAAAATAATAAAAAATATCTCAAAATCTTAAATATTACATTATTAGAAGTGCAACCTTTTTCACAACTAGTAATTTTATTCATCCAGATATACCACTGTTTTCTGAGGAGCCTTAAAAGAAATCCAATAAACTTAGTAGTAGACTGACCTCAGTTTTCCAGGTTGACAGTAAAAGGCAGCAGTCAATTTAGACTCTTTATCCCTAGTAAAACAATATATAACCTTAAAGGGCACAAACAGATTGGCAAGAGGAAAGAAAATCATAGGAGAACATATCGGTAGTATTGCTATGTTGTCCCTAAGTCTGAATCAGAATAGATATCCACTATGGGTATGAAGAGAATTTTATGGTATAAATTTGATAATGCAGCTAGGCTTAACAATGATTAGAATTTTTTAATGCTGGTTGATAAAGGCATTAATCATTTTCAAAATTATACCAATCCTAACATTTCTGCAGCAACTTAGGTGCACTATTCTCTCTCACTAACCATACTGCCTCAAGCATGGACAGGGTAGCCTTACCGGCACAGTCTTAATTGATATAAGAAACATTGTTGACATTATTGACCACCCTCTCCTCTGTGAAAAACTCAGTGAACTGAGTATATCTCTCACTGCACCCCTGTGGTTCAGAAATTTCCTAGTCAATAGAGTGCAAAGAATTAAATTTGGATCTTCCCAGTATGAACTTGTCCCACCACTTATGGGGGACCCACAAGGGTCTATCCCTGGCCCCCTGCTATTTGTCTTACATACAGTGAAGTCCACTAAGATGAAGCACAGTGTCACAGGTTTCCTACATGACAAAAGGGATTAACTTCCATTGAAACTGCATTGTTTGCTACAGTAGCTATACTGCAAAATTCTGCAGAGTTGGGTTTCATCCTCGTGGGCTTCACTGTATAAATCACATCACCTGTAGTACCTGCTCTGCTATACTATATGCAGATGGTTTGGTCCACTACACCAGCTCTAATAATATCTCCTACATTAATCAACATCTTATCTCTGACCTTCAGTCAGTACATGACTGGCTGTTCTGTAACAAACTAATCCTCAATTTATCCAAAACACCGTCAATAACTTTGTGAATCCCCCCTCCCCCAAGGACTGAGACAGTGCCTAATCTTTTTTTTCTGTTGCTTACCAATGCAGTTCTTTAGTCCCTGTGGTCAAATAAGTTTCCTATCTGGGTGTCACCCTTAACCCATACTAGATGTCTTGCTGTACGTTTTGAGCATAGACAAAACAGTCAAACTCCATGGCGTCTCTTACAAAGTTGGCCATAAGCTGACCCTGCAAGATAGACTAGCTATTGTGAGAGGCATGCTCCTACCTAAACTCCTATATGAAACTCCTGTTTTTATATCATCCTCAAAACTCACTTAAGATGGGATGTAGTCTACAACAATATTTGCCATTTTGCACTGGCTTCACACAGAATGGCACAACACTGCTTCCACTACAACATAGAAACATAGACTTTGACAGCAAATAAGAGCTGCTTGACCCACCTACTCTGCTCATTCCCCAACCTACAAGATAAGCTGCAGATCCTAGTTAACCAACAGCCTACTTCTTCTTACCCTTCACCAGAATTGCCTCATGTCTGTCCCATGCATTCTTGAATTCTCCCACAGTTTTATACACCACAAGCTCCTCAGGAAGGCTGTTCCATGTGTCCACCACCCTCTCTGTGAAAAAAATACTTCCTCACATTGCCCCTGAGCAGTCAACTGACTCAGCTGGCTTCTCCAATCCCAGTCTCATGACTTCTTGCTAGGGGTTGTCATCCATGGCATCTTTCAAAATCATATGCCTCTGTCTCTTGTCATCCTACTCAGTTATGTGCACATACACTTGAGATCTGAACTAAATACCCCATTAAAGTTCCCCAAACATAGAACCAGGACTGGGCAATCCACTGTTGCCTATGCTGCACCTACATTATGGAACTTCATTCCAGATGTGATTCAGCATAGTCCTTCAGCATTTTCATTTTGTAGTAGGCACCATGATCACCCATGGTAAGTGTCTAAGTGTTCTTGACCCTGATCCATATTAATATGGCTAAGTTTGATGATTTATGTGTTTTTATATGTTTATTCATGATAGTTAACTCAGTTTGTATAACTAGATTGTAGCTATCTAGTTTTACAAAGTGTCTTTATTCTGCTCCTCTGCAGACTTGCAAAAGCTTTTTACTGTTATTATGTTGGCTTGTGCTTGTGCAGCCAACATCTTGAGGTTGTAGCAGATTTGGAGGTGCAGTCACTGTTGGGCGAATGCAGGACATACATCAGAAGGTGCATCCCTCATTCCCCAATCATCCAGTAGCAAGCATTGACCTCATGTATCCCTAATGTGGCCACGAGAACAAAGAAAAGGTCCGCTGCAATGAGAGCGAAGCTCTCATGTAGCGTGACCACAACACACCTCCCAATGTGCAGGCACATCACCTGTCACAATGTCAACAGGGGACCCCACTCCCTGTTGTATCATGTGACCCCCCCAACAGTTTTCCTTTGCTGAAGGGGGGTCAATCCCCATCGGCATTTATCCCCATCCCCATTGATTGTACTGATGAGGGAGCCCACTCCCTGCCAGCATAATGTCTCCCCCTTGCTTTTGTTGAATGCCCAGGGGGTGCCCAATCCCCCTTGGCTCATGTCTCCCCCCGTATGTGCTGATGGGGGTGCTCAATCCCGTTGACTAAAGAATCCCCCAAAAAACACTTGGGTGGACGCTGGAGCCCACCCCAGAGTGCCAAATCCTGCAAAAAAGTCCCTAAATTTTTTTTTTGTAAACTTGTAAAAAAAAAGTCCTCACAGTCTCGTGCTCCTATCCCTCAACCTGCACCCACCCTCTGCACACCCTACTTCCCCACACCCCCTTCACCCCATACTTACCTCCGGAGTCCGGCGCAATGATCTTCGGTTGACTGGGAAAATGTTTACACTCTTCAAAGCTGACCATGAAGAGAAGAAATGCCCGTAAGCTGTATAATGAAATAAATAGGGTTTTTTTCAACTTTGATGCATATCTCAGGAAGTTTTTGGAATTTTGGTATTAAATTTTTGACATGGGGTTTTTGAGACCCCTCCTCATGAATTCTGGCACTGTCATGGTGTTAATCGGTCCCAAAAGGTGATTTCAAAGTCACTGCATGGAATCACCTTTTGGGACCAATTAAGGAAATGACAGTGTCACTGTTCATGGGGGGACTCTCAAAAATCTATGCAGCAAATTTGGTGAGAAAATCCAAAATGGCTGTTTTAATGAAATAGTATTACAGTTTGATGTGCGTAACTTTGTGAATTTGTAATATTTTCACTCCAGATTTTCAGAATTACCATTTTTCCACAACTCCTTGTGAACAGTACAGCTGTACTTTTACATATCCTGACCAAAATGTGTTTGCGCACGTCCGGAGCAGATTAGCGAGGTTGCTGTGCAAAATCACTTTTTGGGACACTTTGAGGAAATGACAGTGACAATGCTCACGAGCAGAGGTCCGAAATTGCCTGTGTTGCAAATGTGGTGCTGAACATCCATAAAACGACTCTGTTACAAGCATGTGTTACACAGTTTCCATGCACCTTTGTAATTTCACAAATTTGCAATATTTTCATGCCAAATTTTCAACACTGGCATTTTTTTCACACCTCCTTATGAACAGTACAGCTCTCATTTCTCACATTCTGCCAAAAAATGGTTTTCCACACATGTGGTGCACAATGGCATGGATGCTGTGGGAAATCAACTTTTGGGACAGATTAACAAAATCACAGCACCACTGCTCATGAAGGGAGATCTCAAAATGCCTATGTTAAAAATGTGGCTAAAAACTTTCAAAAATAATTGGGTTACAGACGTGTTGCGCAGTTTCTATGCATGCTCATGACTTCACCAATTTTTCATATTTTCACTCCAGATTTTCAATGTTGCCATTGTTTTATGCCTCCTCATGAACAATACAGTTGTCATTTTCCACATCCTGCCCAAAATGTGTTTTCAGCCCTGTGTCACCAAATGGCATAGCGGCTGAGCAAAACCACTTTTCAGCTAACAAACTGACTGTGCTGCTTTTCATGTGGTGGCCTCACAAACAGCCCATGCTGAAAATTTGGAGTGAAAATTCAAACACACACCTAAAGTGTTAGGGTTTCCAACTGTAGCACCCCACCCTGTACAGACTGACAGGTGTCAGGGGTGTGACTTGGGATCATCAGCTGTAATGCTCATGCCATTCCACCCCCATTCCTACCCTGCAGCTAGTCACAGGCATCGTGGTGTGTCTTGCACTGTTCAGCCACAAAGGTCACCCATTCTCCTATACTGCACCCACCTCAATGTATTTCCTTGTGGAATGGGGTAAGTATAACACCCAAAGACCTCAAAGCACACCACAACACTTGTCAGTGTCTACAGGGTAGGGTGAGGTACAGTGACATGAGCGTTATAGCTGACAACTGAAATGCACACACCAATGCCTGTCGCTCTCTACAGGGTGGGGGTGGGGTTGGCATCACTTCAATACTTCACTGCCATTCCTATTATGCATCTCTAGCTCTGGTACTACCAATGCCAATACCACCGAGACAACATTTGGCATTGACACATGCTTGTTTGTTTATGTTTTAATGTTTTACATGCAGTTTTTCCCACTTATGTTGCATTGCACTGACTTGCTCTGCCTGACTTGATAAAGCCTTACACCATGCTTTGTGATTCATTTTAAGTATTAAATTTCCTAGGTTGTCACTAAAAATAGGAATGTGTTTGCCTAGTGCACTTACCTGCTTAACAAGAACTAAATAAATAACATTTATCAAAAATATTTCAAAATATTTCTGCAGTGGCCTTGCCAATTTTGGATGAACTCAACTTACTTTATAATAAAATGGTGGACTGTATTAACACAAGTCATATTGACTTATTGACTGAAGATATAGTTTCATGCTATTTAATGCTGCACTGGCACTGATGGTGTTTATGCAGTATTTCATACCCTGTACAGTGGATTCCCATATTGACCAAGCTTTTCAATACAGTTATAATTTCAGGTTCAGTGCCAATTTCTTTGAAAGCAAACATTGTGCTTCCATTACACAAAAAAGGAGTGCATATCAGACAGTATTATTTGTCCTCTGATAAGCCTGTTCAATGTCTCAGCCAAAATATTCTGCAGGCATAGCACTAATTTAATCAATAACTGAATTTTCAGAAATAATATCCTGGGTGAGGAACAAACTGGTTTCAGACCCTTGACAACTGCTTTGCTCCACTGTATCTTCAGGACAAATATTCTGCAGGTATATCCTGGACTGAGTCAATAATTGGATTGTTAGGAATAATGTTCTGGAGAAGGAAAAGTTAGTTGCAGGCCCTCCTACAGTACAGTTAATCATATATTTGGGACTAATATGTTAGAGTTTGGAAATCCAAATTATTTGCTGTCTTTAATGATTTAAGTCAGCATTTGATAATGTCGATATATATTTTGTTGGTAAAATTAGAATACATGGGCATGGACAATATTTTACAATTAATAGGCACTTATTATGAAAGCACTTGGGTTCAAATAGGAAGTGGCAGAAATTGAGAACTAATAGATTCCCTGAGCTCCTCATTAGGCAGGCTGCACCTTGGTATATATTGTAATTGACTTATTTTAAATTACGTGGCTTTATATTGTACAAAGATGTGCCTGCATACCCAAACAGCTTCTGAAATCAGAATTGCTTTATTATATGCCGATGATCTTATATTACTATCAGTATCATAAATGGATCTGCAATGATTTTTAAGTATTTTGCACAATCTGACCAGCAGTTGAGGCCTGCAGATTAATTTCAGTAACTCTAAAGTATTATTTTTTTTTGTTGCAAGAATACTAAATTTAGCTGGTTCACTGATGGAAACAAAAAAGAAAATGTCAAGAATTTTATGTATCTAGGGATACTTTTTTCAGACAATGGTTCATGGGCTCATACTTCTATCAGTATCAAACAAAATGATGGGCTACATACTTTGAAATACTAGAAGCAAGGATAGTGCAGTTCGGATGTGTGGAGTACTGTGCTCAGTTGTCAGCACCTTATCATAGGGGAGATATTAGAATCTTGGAGGGGGTACAGAGGAAGGCAACCAAGACAGTAAAACATTTAAAACATCTCTCATATGCAGAAAGATTGCAAGAGTTGGGACTGTATACCTTAGAGTATAGATGCATTAGAGGTGATTTGTGCCTTACATAGAGCTTTTAGGAACAGATACCTATGGGAATGCATGGGACTTGAAGACAAGATAACAGACAGAAATAAAAGAGCACATAACTATCAACTGAGGGGAGAAATATATAAAACTAACAAGAAAGGTTTCTGGATAAATCAGAGGGTGGTGGCACATTGGAATGGTCTCCTAGCTGAGATAGTATCTAGTGATACCTTTAAAACTAGGGTAGATAACTACAGTACAGCATGTTGGAAGCACATATATCCATTAATATAATGATGAGTTTTTTTGTCTGATGCTGTTGACTTGCATCCATCCTATGAAGCCAATGAATCCTTTCTTGAAAGCTTTTGTGTAATCCAGATAGACTACATCAACAAAGTCCCCATCATCAAGTGCCTTACTGACCCTATTAAAGAAGTCCATCAAATTTGTTTGGCAGGATCTTCCCCTCATAAATCAGTGTTGTGTTATGTCTGTCAGCCCTGCCCTCCTTATATGGTTATCTATCACCTCATTCAAAATGCCTTCCAAGACTTTACAACACACTGACATTAGGCTAATGGGCCTATAGTTTTACGTTCACTCCTATTGCAATTTTAAAAATCGGGATTACTGATGCTTGCCTCTAGTCTTTAACCACAGTTCTGCTGTTTAATGACATTTGATAAATTAAGGTTATTGGACATGCCAGACTGTCAGATAACCCTTTAAGGAGCCTCGGGTGTATATCATCTGGCGCATGTGTCTTATTTGGGTTAAGCCCCATTAATATGGTTCTGATGTTCTTCTCACTGAGTATTACTGATGAAGAATCTCCTATTGGCCTAGTAACATAAATATTTGTTTTTTCATGAAACTCAGAGCTAAAGTAATCATTAAAACTGTCTATTATTTTCTTCTCCTCAGTTACCAAATACCCATTTCTGTCCATGATAGATCCTACCCTGATACTACCCCCCCTTGTGGTTTATATAATTATAAAATGATTTATAGTTATCTTTTACCATCCATACTAGTCTCGGCTCATAATGTCTTTCTGACTGTCTACTTGCCATCCCTCATTACTGTTCTATATCTTATCAATGCTTCCTCCATGTTTCTTAATTTTGCTTTCTTGTATAATTTCCTTTTCTTATTCAGTAATGTAGTTACTCTCCTTGTGAGTCATTAAAGTATTCTCTCAGAGTTGTTATATTGTAGTTTACCTTTTCTGGGACAAATTCCTGCTCAAGGCCCTTCAATTCATCAAGTAGGATACTCCACATTTGGTTTAATGATTTATCTCAGAGCCTTCTTTCCATTTCCAGCCTTATATGTTGAGTGATAAATCATGTTACATAGAACATAGATTTTGACGGCAGATAAGGACCGCTTGGCCCACCCAGTCTGCCCATTTCCCTACTTATTGGATAAGCTGCAGATCCTAGTTAACCAGCAGCCTACTTCTTCCTACCCCCACCCCCTAGAATTGCCTTATGACTGTCCCATGCATGCTTGAATTCCACCACTGTTTTTGACTCCACAACCTCCTCCGGAAGGCCATTCCATGCATCCACAACCCTCTCTATGAAAAAATACTTCCTTAAATTACCTCTGAGCCGCCCCCCTTCTATCTTCAAATTGTGCCCCCTTGTACTTGCACACCTCTTTTTTTGAAAGATGCTACCATCTTGGACTTTATTGATTCCCTTGAGATACTTGAAAGTTTCTACTATGTCCCCACTCTCTCTCCTTTCCTCGAGGCTATACATATTCAGCTCCTTAAGTCTCTCTTCATATGTATTCTGGTGCAGGCCCTGCACCATTTTAGTTGCCCTCCTCTGGACAGCCTCCATCCTGTCTATATTTTTGCAGAGATTGGGTCTCCAGAACTGCACGCAGTACCCCAGATGGGGTCTCACCAACTGTCTGTACAGAGGGATAATAACTTCCTGTTTTCTGCTGGTGATGCCTCTGCTAACCATGAAGTACTGTGTGCTGCTCTCTTCAGTGAGCATCTTTTACACACTCATCCACTACTTTACTGACAGTTAATGAGGAAACTATATCTAGGATGTTGGGAAGCTCCACAAAGGAGACCCACAGGAGGGTGGCATGGGAAACCACAGGGGAAGGAAACAACTCCTGGTGGGGGACTCCATTGTTAGGAGGGTAGAACTGGGAGAGGAAGGGGAGTGGTAGGTAAAGTGCCTGCCTGGTGCCATGGCTTGGAGGGACAGGGAGCGAATCCTCAGGATCACCACAGCAGCTGCACGGGGAAGGGAGCTGGATGTCATTGTCCACCTAGGGACAAATGACCTGGCTGAGACAGGGATCAGAGCAGTGCAGGAACAATTTTCAGAGTTGGGGAGGGGCCTTAGACAAGTAGCATGCACAGTAACCTTCTCTGAGGTGCTGCCTGTCTATAGCATGGGTGAGGCTAGGGTGCTCCACACCATGGGATTCAATCAGTGATTGAAAAACTGGTGCAGAGCTCAGGGATTTGGCTTCATTGGAGACTGGGGGTCCACCTGGAGGGATGCAGGCCTACACTGGCGTGATGGTCTGCATCTGTCCAGGAGGGGAACCAGGAACCTAGGTGATAAGTTTAAATGCTTCATTGGCAAACATTTAAACTAGCCAAGGGGGGGGGCACTGGAAAGAAGCAGGGAAATTCTAGCCCTTCCCAGGGGTAGTAAGTGAGGGAAACACCAAGATAGAGATGTTGATAGGGGGAAGGGCAGGGATAAATGGAAAAAAATGACAAAGGCAATAAAGACAGGGATGGGGCAAAAGGGATAAGGGTATCTAGAAGTGGAGGGTAATGAGTACCAATTCCAATAGTCTGGGCAACAAGCTCCCTGGACTGATGTCCTTGAGGCAAGAGGGATGCCTGGATATTGTAGCAGTCACAGAAACATGGTACACAGAGAACCATGACTAGGATGGTAACATACCAGGGTACACAACCTACAGGAGAGACAGGGAGGGAAGAAGAGAGGGAGGAGTAGCTCTCTATGTAAGGGAAGAGATAAAAGCAATGGAACAAAAGAGTAAACAGGGAAGAGAAGAGGCAATGTGGGTCACTTTACAGACTGGAAATGGCACCACAATACGCACAGGGGTTGTATACAGACCCCCATGTCGGGGGGAGGGAATGTACAAGGATATGATAGAAGGCATCCTTAGGATGGCAGAGAAAGGGGAGATACTGTTGATGGGAGACCTGAATATGCCAGATGTTAACTGGAGCATATTTGCTGCAGCCACAGCCAAGAGCAGGGTCATTCTGGATGCCCTACATGTGGCATAGCTCAGACAGCTAGTTTTGGAACTCACTCATGAGGGAGCAATCTTAGACCTCGTACTCTCAAATGGGGACAGTGAGAGGATTTCTGATCTAGAAGTGGGTAGTCATCTGGGAACAAGTAACCATGAAAACAGGGTGGTTCATGATAATCTCAGCTACAGAGTCAAGCCATACAAATGTTAGGGTACTGGACTTCAGGAGAACTGACTTTGGCAAGATGGGAGACTGCCTTAGAAAAGCACTGGTAAACAGGCTAGAACGAGGGATGGAACAACAATGGGGAAACATCAAATCTGCCATCACAAAGGCAACAAGCCTTTGTGTGAAGCAAATAAACAAATCAAAATGAAAGAAAAAGCCACTATGGTTCTCCAAAGAGGTGGTGAGGAAGTTTAGGGAGAAAAAGATAGCATTTAGGAAGTATAAGGAAACACAGAAGAAGCGGGACAGACAACTGTACCGGTTAAGGCAGAAGGAAGCAGGGAGGGAAGTCAGAATATCAAAGGCCTAATCTGAGGAAAAAATAGACAACTCATTTAAGAAGGGGGATAAAACCTTTTATAGGTACATCAAGGAGCATAGAAAGACAAAGGGAGGGATAGTGAGGCTAAATAGAATAGACAGTGGATGGGCAGAGGGGGACAGTGAAGAAGCAGAGATACTGAATGAATACTTCTGCTCAGTATTCATAAAAGAGGAGGAGAGGGAGGTGTCTAATCCAATTAACAGATTCACTCTGGATAGAGGGTTCAATCCCAATCCTTTCACAGAAGAAAGGGTTCTGAAAGAACTCCTAAAACTGAAGGTGGACAAAGCAATGGGGCCTGACGGAATTCATTTCAGAATTCTAAAAGAATTAAGGGGAGAACTAGTGACACCACTGACTACCCCTTTTAACAAATCATGGGAGGATGGTGTGGTACCCAAGGACTGGAGGAAGGTGGATGTGATTCCCCTTCAAACAAAAGTGGGAGCAAGACAGTGGCAGAAAACTACAGACCTGTCAGTTTGACCTCTGTGGTAGGGAAAGTGATGGAATTACTTCTGAAGGAAAGAATTGTTGAGTACCTAGAGGCCAGTGGGGCACAGGACCCAAGGCAGCATGGATTCACAATGGGAAGGTCATGTCAGATGAATGTAATTGATTTATTTGACTGGGTGACCAAGGAGGGGCTGTGGACATGGCCTACCTAGGCTTTAGCGAGGCATTTGACACAGTCCCACACAAAAGATTAATAATCAAATTAACCAGCCTGGGAGTGGGTCCCAGGATGGTATTCTGGATAAAACATTGGCTGGACAACAGGACACAGAAGATAATTGTAAATGGAGTCTACTCTGAAGAGAGAGGGGTTACTAGTGGGGTACCGCAGAGTTCAGTACTGGGTCCAGTCCTTTTTAATATTTTTATAAGTGACATTGCAGAGGAACTGGAAGAAAAAGTATGCCTATTTGCAGATGAAACAAAGATCTGCAACAGGGTTGATACACAAGAAGAAGTGGAAAGGATGAAAAGGGACTTGGCAAGAGTGGATGAATGGTCAGAGATATGGCAGCTTGGATTCAATGCAAAGAAGTGCAAAATAATGCACCTGGGAAACAAAAACCCAGGGGGGGTAGTAACAACAACAAAAATGGAAAGGGACCTGGGGTAATCATATCAGATGACCTTAAGGTTGGCAAGCAATGTGAGAAGGCAGTAGGGAGGGCTGGGGGATACTGGGATTTACAGACAGTTGCTGAGACCCCATCTGGAGTATTGCATTCAGTTCTGGAGACCCTATCTCCGCAAGAACATAGGAAGGAGGCAGTCCAGAGGAGGACAACTAAAATGGTGCAGGGTCTGCAAGAGAAGCCATTTGAGGAGAGACTAAAGGATCTTAATATGTATACCCTTGAGGAAAGGAGGGAGAGGGGGGACATGATAGAAACTTTTAAGTATCTCAGTGGAATCCACAAAGTCCAAGAGGGTAGCATCTTTCAGAAAAAGAGATGTGCAAGAACAAGGAGACACAATTTGAAGATAGAGGGGGAATCGCTCAGGGACAAAGAGACAAAGTATTTGTTCACAGAGAGGATGGTGGACACATGGAACAGCTTTCCTGAGGAGGTTGTGGGGTCTAAAACTGTGGGATAATTCAAGAATGCATGGGACAGACATAAGGCAATTCTTGTGGGGGTTAGGAAGAAATAGTCTGTTGGTTAACTAGGATCTGAAGCTTATCCTGTTAGTGGGAAATGGACAGACTAGGTGGGCCAAGCGGTTCTTATCTATTGTCAAAGTCTATGTTTCTAGGTCTGTATGAAAATTGAGGATTTCTCTTCTGCAGAAATGTGGGGAAATTATTAAATTTTCGTGAAATGTTGCCAATATTTGCCATGGGTGAAAATTCTCAACAGTACTGTGGAATTTCAATGTGCTCAGTGGCATAATCACATGAATGGAAGAATTTCCTTGATGAACTGCAGCATTCTTCCTTATTGCAAAACAATTCTGCACATTAAAATTCTGCTGTTTGCAATAGAAATCTGCAGAAACATATTCCAGGAGAACTGCAGTCATGTGATTGCCTTTAGTTAGGCAGGAATAAAAGGGTCAAAGAGTTATCTGCTATAGGAACCCCCTTTCTGTTAATTGGAACTAATCATCTGCATGTTAATACCACTGCTGAGACCACTCTTGCAGATGTCAGTGGTCTTGTGCATTTCTAGGGAATGAGAACTGCAAACTGAAGGTGAGCGGTTCTGATACCCTAAGAATGTAAGTGATATCCCTCTTTCAACTTTAAGAGGGGTCTCAGTGGCATTATTCATATATTATTTATTGAGCTTGATCAATAATGTATTATTAAAAAAAAAAAAAACCTTACCCTTATGTATCGATTTCCAGGGCAGCTGTGCAAGAGATACTATTCACAGAAGGAGAGTATCTCACGCACAGAGGAAAGAAGCATTCTAACTGGTTGGGAGCACTTTCTTGGTTTAGAATTGTTATGTATGACTCCAAGCAGAGTGATAGCAATTTCTAAAGTATTTTTTTAAATTCTGAAGTTTCTCAAAAAATTCTGCCTTCACTGTTGAATCCTGCAGAACACTTAAAAATCTTTCTGCAAACAATATGGTCCTATGATAGCCCTCTGTTAAGCAAAAAATGTAAAGGTTAAAAGGTGAGTTACTAAAGAAACAATGTCTCACCCCCTCTTTCTCTTTATCCCTCCCCCAAGGCAGCAGGAAGGGAGACAGATCTTGGCACACTGACTGGGTAGATCAGACAGAACTTGAGAATTAGAGATCTGGGGAAACAGATCTCTGAGCAGCCTTTAGGACAGCAGAAAGGGAGACAGATGTGGATGTCATTGTCCATCTGTGGACAAATGACAACTATGGATGGGGTTGGGATAGTGCAGAAGGAGTTTAAGGAGCTGGGGAGTTGTCTTAAGCAAGTACTGTAGTGCATTCAGTGACTTTTGCAGACGTTCTACCTGTCTATGACAGAAGGGAGGATAGGGTTCTTCACACCAATACCTTTAAGCCTTGGATGAGTGAATGGTGTAAAGCGGAAGGATGCTGCTCTTGGGGGACTTCAATATATCGGATATGGATTGAAGTCTCACAGCTGCAGTTTCAACTAGAAGCAGGGACGTCCTGCACTTTCTACACGGGGCATCCCTTCAACAACTAGTCAGAGAATCCGCTCATGATGGGAATATACTCGATCTATTATGTACAAAGAGAGACAGTGTGGTAGACGACTGGGTGGGAAGTCACATGGGGCCAGTGATCACACCAGTGGTTCAATATAAGGGCAATAGCACTTTCAAACCACAACAGGGTAATAGCCCTGGACTTCAGGAGGGCAGATTTTGTAAAGATGGGTGAATGCCTAAAGGTGAACTGGCAGTGGAAGGTGACCTAGGTGGAGTTGAGGAATAGTGGGTGAAATTAAAGAGTGCCATATTGAAAGCTACAAACCTGTTAGGCAAGTTAGTAAAAGTAAGAAGATAAACAGACCACTTTGGGTTTTGAGAGAGGTAGCTAGAAAGGTTAAAGCTAAATGGGTGGCATAAAGAAAATATAGCAAGACACAGAGGGAGGAGGATTGGGAAGTGTATCTGCAGAAACAGAGAGAAGCAGAAAAATCAATAAGGAGTGCTAATGCAAAAACTGAAGTGATAGCTGAAGAAGTAATGAAAGGGAACAAGACATATTTTAGGTATTCAAGTGCAAAGAAGAGGACCAGCGAGGAATTGAAAGGTTCAAGGGAGACTGAGGAGGACTGCACACATGGAGAGCAGAAAAAAGCAGACACACTAAACCAATTATTTTTGTTCAGTGTTCAAGTTGGAGGAAGATGGGGAAGGGTCACGAAAAAGCAATATGCACTCTGTGATGAAGGAAATTTATACCAGTCCTTTCTCAGAGGAGTGGGTAGAAAAGGGACTTGCTAGTCTGAAAATATACAAAGCGATGGGACCAGACAGGGTATGTCCTAGGGTATTGAAAGATCTCAGAGAGGTACTGGCTGCACCTCTAACAGTCATTTTCAACAGCTCACTATAAACAGGTGTACTTCTGAAGGACTGGAGGAGGGCAGGTGTCATCCATTTCATACAAGTGGTAGTAGGGAGTCATCCAGTTCAGATGACATTTGTAGCCAGGGATTGGGCCGACCTACAAGACCCACAACTCATGCATTCGGCTACACTGTGCTCCACTACTTGAAATGGCAGTCAGTACTCATGTGCATCTATTTTCAGTACCTCCTCTAGGGCACCAGGAGCCAGACCTATGGGGACTGCTGTTTAACTCTTGGACTTCTTTAAAAGGGGCAATGGCCCTCTCACACAGATACTCTGGGCATTGTACTGTATGGGGGGACCACCAGGTAAGGCCACTGTAAAGGGCAGAACAGTTATGGGGCCATCTTCCCAATCTTACAGTGGGGAAATCTCTTGCTTTCATATAGTCTGAACTAAATCTTGCAGCAGTAACCAATGCCTCACTGATCCATTGTTTTGATGTTATCAACAGGGGGTGAGCCTGGGTCCTTGACAGTATTGGAGCATGGGCCAGTGAGTCTCTGCAACACAGGTAACCCATAGCTTTTATCTTTGGTACCACAGTGTCTATTTGGTCATGCTCCCCCTGAACAAAGGGTCATCTCTACCTTCCCCCCTTACATAGCATTATCATCTGGTTGGCGGCATGTGTAGGATTAAGCATTTTCCCCTGCCACCTGTATGGGATCTGCCCCTCTCCTCTTTTATGGCTATTCTTCTCCTCTCCCCCACTGGATCCGGTCCCCTGCTGCTCCTTTGTCTGCTACTGCACTTGCTCCCAGATTAGTTGTTAATCTGCCCTGGCCTACTGACTGAGCGACCCCTAGCACCCCTGTCCCTCGCTTCTGTATTAATTAATCTTTGCCCAGACTTTTCTTTTAGCGAAGTTCATGTTACTGCTGTGCATTTGACTAGTTTTAGTCAGTGTTAATGCAGCCCTCTGTTAAATAACTGTGTTATTTTAAATGTATCCAAGTATCAGGCTTCTACACTGCTTTGGTTACTGCTTTTTGCATAATTTATAGTGAACTTCATTGCTGAATTGTTTTGCTTGATTAGAGTGTACTTAATTAGCAAAACTGTTTCAACATCACTACTTTTGTGCTTTCTTGTGCTCTGCTCCTTCCCTGTTACCTTTTTTCTTTTTTCCTATTCCCTTCCCCGATGCTTGGCGCTGACCCGTCCTGCTCCCCTGCTTCCTCTTGCTTCCACCTGTATCAGACCCACTCCAGCCTCCCCCATCCATTTAAGGCTATTCTTCTTTTTCCAGCTGGCTCTGGTCCCCTGCTGCTTTGCTGCTACTGCACCATCCGCCCCCGATTAGTTGTTAATCTGCCATGGCCTACTGTCTGAGCAGCCCCTACCTAACCCCACCACTCGCTTCTGTATTAATTAATCTCCTCTTTGTTTGTACCCCCCACAGGTTCTGCCTCCTGACCAGGCACTTGATCTCAGCGGTGTGGCTCCCTTTGCTGCTGCAGCCCACCTTTCCTGCCAGCAACTACCACAAGAATTCCAGCTCAGGTATGGTCCAAGCCAAGGTGCCAAGTGTCGAATTTGGGTGCCTTCACTCCTACGCTTCTCTGACTGGATGCTACAGCTGCTGGGCATAGCTGATTGGCTCGCCCATGCTCCTCTGTTACTGCTATTTGTTCTGCTTCAATTTATAATTCTTTACAGCAGTGAGCTCAAATATTCACCCACCCCCTCTCCCCAACCCCCGACACTCTATAAATCTTCTAGTTCCCCAATGGACTCGGCCCTTGAGGACTGTCATCCAATCGTGCCAAATCATTTCCCACCCCACGAAGGGAATTATCAGCCCTTTCCTCAGACACTAGTGCTCCTGTATATCCTTAGACGGTATCCACCAGTTACTACCTTCTGCCAACAAATAAGTACCTTAATTCCTATCCAGCCACCCCTTTTCTCTCACAAGCAGCTTCTTCTCAATTCTTTTATTACACTGTGATGCTACTCTAGGTACAGTCAGTCTCCCCCTATTTTACTCTTATACCTCCTCCAGCTCATTCCCCTGCCATGTCTCCTCTTGCATTTTCTCCTAACTCTCTTAGGCTACCTTTGACCCTCCTGCTCACTCTTTATCTCCCCCGCCTCATGCTCACTCCAGCTCTGCCTCCTACCATGCCTGACTCTATCCCCTCACACCTTGCTCAACATCCCTCTTTATAACCTCAGAGTGACCCCCTCTCCTATCCTCATTAATTGGAAACACTGCCCCTTTTGGCCCTGCGCCACCCTACTACCCATGCCCTCCTAACTCACCTTGATTCATTTGCTAAAATTCCATCCATTCCTCCCTTCCACCCTCTCACTACTGCTCTGACTATTTCTCTGCTCTGGTATCAGAGTGCTAAAATCCACTTCTTAATCATTAGCCTCCTGCTGCTATCCTCAGGGGACATCAACCCAAACCTGGGCCATGCCCTGCAGCCGCCTGCACATTCACAGTGCTGACCCATCCCTATTAAACACCACAGCCTTACCCAGGGGTTAAAAAATACTACACTTAAACATTCATAGCCTCCTCCCTAAAATAGATCTCCTTCAACCAGTTGCTGCCTCGCTTGCCCCTGATATTATTATGCTTTCTGAGACATGGCTAAACAGCAAAGTGGCAACTGTACACTCTCTATTTCTGGGTTCTCTATATACCAACAAGACAGACCCACTAGATGTGATAGTGTGGCCATTTATGTCTCCTCAAACATGTAATTCACTACCATTCATGCCACAGCAGTCCACAAAGCATAAGAGGTACTCATCCCAAAATTAAACCTCCCTTTCTCGGTACCTATCTATATTGCTGGTGCCAACTGTCACCCCTGGTCTCCCCCTTCCCCCACTGTCACTGAGCTCATTAGCCACATAGTCTCTTTCACACCCTCGGGTAAAGTATGCACAATGGGCAATTTCAACCAAAACTGGCTTTCCCCCTCTCTCAGTAAAGTTCATAATGACATTAATGCCCACGCCCTGTCCCAGCTCACTGTAGAACCAACCCGTATGAATCCTAAAACAAGTAATCACTCCCTAATTGACTGGACACTCACCTCTCACCCCCACAGAGTCATCAGATCTGGACTACTACCAGATGCCTTGAGTGAGCACCACATGACTTATATCATACGCAAAATTCATAGGACTAAGGCACTCCTCAAATCTGTCCAATACCGTTTGTCTGAACTTCACCCCTATCTTACAAGACTTGTCCCAAATTAACTGGGAACCCATTACCTCGGCTCACTCCATTGATGATGCTGATGGGTATTTTCAGGTTAAAGTTTTGGAATGCTGGAATAAACATGCCCCAGTGTGACACTCTAGGGTTAGGTTAAATCACCTCCCCTTGGTCACCTCAGAACTCCTGGTGTGTCAAAGCGCCCATGACCAAGCCTGGAGGAAACATAAAGCCACAAGACACCCTTGTGACTATGACATCTACCACTCTCAGTGCAACAAGTGCACCAAAGCCATTTGAGTAGCGAAATCAGAATACTTCTGTGCCATATTCCAAACTAATATTAATAGCCCATCCAAATTCTGGAAAGTGATCCACTCCATCTTCTCCTCACCCTCCTCAACTACCATCCCCCTCAAGATTAACAACACACAGGTTACTGATCCTCTTAACGTTGCGGCCGAGTTTAACTCCTATTTCACTTCCTGTGCTTCAGCTCTTCTCTGTTCCTTACCGTCACCATACCAGCTGGTGCCCCCTCCTAGCACAAATGCCCCTCCGCTTGCCTTCTCCTTCACTGATATAGCATCCTCCGATACTTTGGATGCTTTCTACACTCTAAACCCATCTAAAGGCAGCTCACCTGATGGTCTGGACCCTGAGTTACTGTACTTGTCAGCTCTAGCTATTTTGACCCCACTTTTGATTCTCCTTAATTGTTTGTTTGCTACAATTTCCATCCCTTCTGTTTTGAAATATTTCACTATACTCCCTCTGCCTAAGGGTGACAACCCCTCCATACCTTCTAACTACCATCCCATCTCTCTCCCAACTACCCTCGCTAAGTTCCAAGAGCATCTGGTTGTATCTCAGCTCTCCTCCAACCTTGATGAATCTAACTTTTTCACTTCGTTCCAGTCCTGCTTCTGGAAGAATCATTCTACCACCACCTGACTGATTAGGCTCACAGACTCCATCCTCTCAGGTATGGATGGTGGCCAAATCACCTGAGCCATTTTTGTCGACCTTGCAAAGTCTTTCAACACTGTCTCCCATCCCCTACTTCTCAATGCCCTCTCCTCAGCTGGCCTAACCAAATTGGCCACAAACTGGTTCAAGGTTTATCTCATAGGCATGGCCAAGTCAATTGAATTGCGGATGCTACTTCCCCACCTCTCCCCATCACCACCGGCATACCACAGGGGTCCGTTCTTGGACCCATTTTATTTTCCATATTCCTAAATGACCTTCCCTCAGCCCGCTCATCCTCTTCTATCCACGTGTATGCCAATGACATGATCATTTTCACATCTGGCTAGTCCCCTGTTGATGTAAAATTCAGACTGCAGCTCTACTTCAGTTAAGTCCAGCACTGGTTCAGCTCCCATCAGCTGTCCCTCAATACCAAGAAAACAGTCTCCATGACCTTTGGCACTAGGCAGAGACTCTCTAGGCTCCCCTCAATGCCCTCCTTCCATACCCTTGACAGGACAGTCTTTGAGGACACCTCAACCTTTAGGTATTAGTGGGTTTGGCTTGACCAACACCTCAGCTTTTCTGGACATGTGGATGCCATCCTGAAGAAACTGCACCCCAAGCTTGGAGCATTATACAGAAACCGTAGCTGTCTCCAACTTACAGCAAGATGAGAACTTGTCCAAAAGATGATTTTACCTATTTTTGACTACTGCAATGTAGTCTATAATGACGCTTCCAAGTCTTCCTTAGTCAGACTGGACACCCTTTTTAACTCCTTCTGTCACTTCACTCTGGATTTCCTTTTTTACCCACCACTGCAACCTATGCCTCTCTCTGTCCTTCTCTTCCTTAGAAAATCACTGCCTTCTACACTGTGCCAAATTTGTGTTTAAATATTGGTTTGGGACACTTCCCTCTTATCTCTCTTCCTTATTATCCACACAGTCACCTCTGGACCATTCCCTTAGGTCATATGATTCCTGGCTTTTGGTAATTCCTTGTCGCACGACTAATGTAGGCCAATTGACCTTCTAGCATCACTTCCCAAAGCTATGGAACACCCTTCCCCCACAAATCTGCTTATCTTCCTCCCTCAACTCAACCTCTTCAGACCTACTTAACTTCCTCTCAGTAAACTGTACCTGCAGCTAATCCCTCTGCCATACCACCCTACTCCATTCACCTGCTCTGTATAATCTTCTGCTGCCACATCTTACCCCCTCAGAGTTGCTGACCCTCTTTTGGGCTGCTCTAACCTGTTCCTCAACCATCAGTGAATGTATTTTCCCTAATGCACTTAATTTAAAGTTGCTTAATGTATGGAACATTGCCTGTATTTTCCCTAATGCACTTAAGTTGTTTAAGTATGGTACTTTAGTAACCTGTTAGTATGGTACTATGTCTGCTCCATCACTTAAACTGTATTACTGTTAATTGGTTGTAAGTATTTGTATGTACTGTATACACAGTTTTCCACTGTTCCCCCTCCTTCAGGTTGCACTGTGAGATGAGCAACTTGTTGTGCAGTGTGCCTTCCTGGTGACACTTTTCAAGAAATAAATAAACAAGTTAAAGGTCCAAATCATCTTCCTGCAGGAGACATGCCTTCCTGGCTCTGAACTGGTATAATTGGTATGGGACTGGGTAGGGCTAGAGATGTGTATCCCAGCATATCATAAAAAAACAGGGAGTTGCTATTCTCTGTCACAGGAGCCTCAAGTGGTCTATTGTGCATGCCACTTTGCATAGAAAAGGTCACCGGATTCTTGCAGAGGCGGCCTGCGGTGTGCAGGGCCCACTGAAGTTGGTCAATGTATACGGTCTTAACCACAATGATCTGTCAATTTTCTTGCCCCAGATCAGCAGATTACTCCATTTAATGGGCATGGTCACTCAACGCTACTCGGTGGGGGAGAACTTCAATCTTACCATGCGTGAGGTTCTTGATCACAATGCCGGATAAGGTGAACCACACTGGTGAGAGAGAGGAGCTTTCATAGAACTTCTTCAATACCACAGCATGTTGGATACATGGCAGACATAGAACCTAAGAGAGAGGGACAACTCTTATTTCTCAACAGTTCACTTAATATCTAGTTCCTTCGATCTCTGGTTCTCATCCCCATGGATAACAAATGCCATCCTTAGTTGTCTCCAACCATGCACCAGTCTCACTCACCATGATGTGGGGGATGTTGGCCACAGTTTCAAATCTGGGAGATTAGACCCCCTTCTTTTACATGATCCGCAGTTTGTCACATGGGTAAAGTCAGAAATATCTGATTTCATTGTTAGTACTAGGACAGGGGACACATCTGATGAAATGGTATGGGAAGTGTACAAGCCATATATGTGGGGCCAGATCACTAGTTATGCCAGCCACAGATGTAAAGAAATAGAAGAAACTCTCCGTACTCTGGAAGATGGTTTGAAGACTCTGGAAGCCAAATACAAAGCTCAGTACCTTTCCTCCTAGGATCTGCTTCCTGAACTGGTGCTCACCAGAATCCAGCTCAATAAGCTCATAACCAGGAAACTTGAGCTTGCCATGTTTCACCTCAGGCATATTTATTGGGAGGGTGGGGAACAGACACAGCACTAATTATCATGCAGAGTCAAAAACCACTGAGCAGACATGCATATTGCAGGACTGTGGGATGCCTTGGGTGTAACATGTGCTAGTACCATAGACACACAGTAAACCATATAATGCACCACTTCTATGAAGAACTGTATGCTTCCATACCATCACCATCTGCTGGATCAGTCAAGTCATTTCTGTATAAGCTACCCATACCTCAGCTCTCTCCCTTGGAGTTCACAGCTTTGGATGCACCCTTTACTCAGTCTGAAATCATGTGAGCTATTCAAGCAGTCCAAAAGGGGAAAGCCCCAGGACCCAACAGTTTTCCCATTGATTTCTGTGACAATCTGCAGGAAGAAATCCCCCCCCCCACAGGTGCTTGGGCATGTTCCAGTACTCCTGTCAACATGGGGTACTACCACCAGTCCTGGAGGAGGCGGTGATCACAATCTTACTGAAAAAATATAAGGACCTCACAGACCCAGGCAACTACATACACATATCCCTTATCAATGCGGATGCCAAAATTCTGGTGAAGCTGTTGGCCACCAGATTGGAGACAGTCCTACAAAGACTAGTCTACACAGCACAAGCTGGTTTTATCAAACAGCAGCAGAGCTCAGATCACCTCCATACACTACTCAATCTCTTGGCATCTGTACACCGGCAGCTTATGCAGACAGTGACTATCAAGGTCAATTTCCAGAGAGCCTTCATTTTGATCAAATGGAAGTTTCTGTATTGTACTCTATAATGCATAGGATTTGGTTCTGAATTTATGCGTTGGGTGCATCTGCTATGCAGGTCACCCAAAGAGAGTGCACTGACCAATGGACTGCACTCCCAATGATTTCCACTGCAGAGAGGCACTCATCAGGGATGCCCTCTCTTGTTCCTCCTGTTTGTCTTTGCTGTAGAGCCCTTTGCCATCACGATCTGGGATCACCCCTCTCTTCAAGGGATTGTTTGTGGGGGTCAGAAACATCGGACTCTGTGATGACCTGCTCATCCTTCAACAAAATGGAAAGGCCAAACCTGACCCATTGATGATTCTCTTACAGGACTTCTCACAGGTCTTCAATCTAACTGTCAACAGAAATAAGACAGAGATCCTCCCCCATCATCATATGACCTATCACCAACTTTATATGACATGAAGTCTCCATTGGCAGTCACATAGAATTACATACCTGGGCATCAGAATTCACATGGACAACTCCAAGATAATTGAAGATGATCCCCTGCCTATGATAGAATATTCCAGAGCCCAGCTAGCCAGATGGCAGCTCCTCAATCTATCCCTATTGGGCAAGATTGAAGCATTGAAGATGATGGCTGCACCTCACATAATGCATCTCCTGTTCCACTTGTTCATAGCCTTGCCCCTGTAGTGGTTCCAGGACATGGATAGACTGGTGGGAGATTTTTATAGGAGGAGAAGCCACCTCAGTTCAGCAGTGGGAAGCTTTGGAGTCACTGGATGAAAGGAAGTTGGGGCCTTCCATGGTTATATGGTCATCACTTAGCATTCACAAACATCTAAACCATGGATGGGTTCACTCACACATCAGCACTCTCTCCACTGTGGCTGCAGTTAGAGCAGGCCCTTAATTGCAGTCCACTGGCAGCTTTTCACCTACAGTATACTCCATGGTGGGTAAGCAACTACAACTCTACCCCCACAATAATGTTTTCTAGGAGGGCATGGGATCAGTTGTACAAGTCTCTGAAGAATGATTCCACACCACCTCAGTTGAAGCTTTTGTGGGGAATGAATCTGTGTGCATCAACCACCAACCTCCTGGTTGGAAGGCATCAAACAAAAGGGGCATTGCACAGTGGGTAATATCCTTACCCCATATGCTCATTGTGTGGAGTCCTTTGCAATGTTGCAATCCAGATATGACATCCCAAAACAGGAGTTCTGGAGATACCTTCAGATTCACAGCATGGTAGCCACTAGGCTTTCCAAAATGCAAAGAGAATAAGTGCTCTCCACAATCACCCTAGTAAGACCAATTTGCTAAAATCCAAGGGCATAAGTAGCCACATACTCTATATGCTACCTTATGAAATGCCCAGCTGGACCTGTCAAGACTGTCCTAATCCATGTGGAAAGCAGAGCTCCAAATCCAGATCAGGGACACCCAGTGGGCTTCCTGCCTTTTGCAGGCCCATAATGCCTGTCAGGACAGTTGCAGCCACCTTATACAGAATATGGTCCTGCTCCACTGGTATTGCACTCCACCAGTTCTTTTTAGTCTGGGTCTTCTCCCACAGGACAAGTGCCAGTGATGCCAACAACCAGGGGCACATCTGTCACATATCCTCTGGTCATGACCCACTCAGCATGCTTTTTGGGCAGACATCACAAACATGTACTCCAAACTCTGGAACCAATTGTCTATCCATCTCATCATCTGGTTCCCCAGCCTCATTTTTCCCAGCTTATCCAACAGGCCCTCATGAGGAACAGAGTCAAATGCCTTGCTGAAGTCTAGAAAGAGGATGTCCACTGGTCAACCCAGGTCCAAGGCACTCATCACCCAGTCATAGAACTCCACAAGGTTTGCCTGACATGATTTCCCTGGGACGAATCCATGCTGTCTATTGTCCAGGCACCCTGACTTTTCCAGGTCCCCCCAGCCTCTCCTTGACAATGCCCTCCCTCACCTTGCCCACCACCGATGTCAGGCTGATAGGCCTGTAGTTACCTGCCACCTCCCTTGATCCTCCCTTGTGGAAATGCACTATATGCACCACCTTCCAGTCCTGGGGCACCCACCCTGTCCTCAGAGAGATGGTGAAAAGCTCCGCCAGGATTTTCACCAGGACATCCGCAAGTTCCTTCAGCACTCTGGGATGTAATTTATCCAGCCCCGGTGCTTTCTCCATGTTAAGGGACCTGAGGGCTTCCCTCACTCTCTCTCTGCTGTGATTTCCACCTCCACTACCTCTTCTCCCTGTTTAGCCTTCCCTCCTTCTGCCAGTGATGCCTCCCCCTCTCCCCAGAGTCGCCGATCAGTAAGGGTCCTCCCACAGTATCACTGTCTCCTCCCATGTATGATGCAGCACCCCCATTTTCCTTGGTGAAAACTGAGGTGAAGTACTCATTTAGTACCTCATCCTGCTCCCCAGGGTCTTGTGCCCATCTCTCCCCTGTTTTAATCCTGCTAATCTGCCCCTTCACCCTTTGTTTTTCCCCAATGTATCTAAAGAACTCCTTGTTCCCTCTCCTGATTTCCCTGGCCAGGTTCTGCTCCTTCCTTGCCTTAGCCACCCTTACCACCCTAGTGGCCCTTCTAGCCATCAGCTCGTACTCCCCTCGATCCCTTTTACTCCTTGAGCACTTGAATTGCCTATAGGCTGCCTTCTTTCCCCACACCACCTCCTGGACCTCCCGGGTCCACCAGCAGGGTTTTAGAGCCCTTCTGCATTTTCATCTTACTGTGGCACAGGTGCTGGTAGCATCCTGCACCCCTCTCCTGATTATTTTCCACCTACTGTCAGCGTCCACGTCTGCCCCAATCACATCCAAATGCTCCTCAAGGATCCTTCCCATTTCCTTAAATTCTGCCCCCCTGTTATGGGCAATGACCCAAAGCCACACTCCAATGCCTGTCCAAGTATTCAAAACATTTACTTGTCCTTATAATTTACTGCATTAAATGCTGTTGCTAGGTTAAGAAGTCACATAACAATACTCAGGGCATTAGGGTTTCTGAACATAACACCCAGCCCTGTAGGGACTGACAGGCATCAGGAGTGTGATTTGGGATTGCCAACAGTAATGCTTACTCCATTCCACCCCCAACACCACCTTGTAGCCAGTGACAGGTATCGAGGTGTGCCTTTGACTCTTCAGCTCCAAAGTTCTCTCCATTTTTATATACAGTACTGTATTCATTTCAGTGTATTTCCTTATGGAATGGGGTGAGTGTAAAGTTTGAACACCCCAAGGCACACCTTGACACTTGTCTGAGTCTGCAGGGTAGGGTGAGGTGAAATGATGTTAGTGTTATTGGCAACGGCCCAAAGGTACACCCCAATGCTTGCCCATCTCTGAATGGTGGAGGGTGGGGTTGGCGTCACTTCAATACTTCACTGCCACTCCTATTCTGCCTTTCTGTCTGTCTGTGTCTCTCTCTATCTATATGTCTATGTAATTATCTATCTTTCTATCAATTGCATGTATCGCTATTTTTACCTATTTCTAAAGCACACCTGCATATCACATTTGCCTGCACTCTAAGCACATACTTACAAAACTGTGCATATTTGTATTCCACTTCTGCATAGACCTCATACTTTCTTAATAGTCCCATTATCACAAGCATAACTACCTTACCCTTATCAAAAGCGACTCTCTCTGATAGTTACTATCACATTTTCTCTGCTAACAGTCCATTATTACACCTGACTCCTGACATCAGCACATTGCTTAAATATAACTTACATCACCTCGTGGACAAAAACCCTGTTTCTCTAAAAAAAAAAACACAAGTGTAAATAATCCCAAGGCTGAACATATGACAGTCATTACTTTTTCATGTACTGCCACCTTCTGTACCATCATGGGAATTTGCATATGTTTCCCATGATGCTTTGCATTATTAGGGTATGTGCAGTTGGGTTTTCTTTAAAATTTGGCTGCCCGGCCAATATCATCCGGGATAACACAGACCTCAGTAGCATTTGCTCTGGGGTTCTTTCAAAAATCTACAGTATATTGCTTCCTATTCCTTCCATTAAAATGTACACCTCCATATATTTTTCTAATAATGTGTATGTCTTCCATAGAAAAGAAATTAAACAAATCTTACTATTTACAGATCATTGTGTTGTTTCTCCATACCTCCTTAACAATTCCACACAACTTCACTAACTTCATTATGCAGCCATGGTGGATCTGACCAGAATTTGCTTAGGGCTGCAGTGGATGGAGCCCTGTAGTCCTATTATGATCACTTAGTAAAAGGACTCTGCATTCTTTCCAAATGAACAACATGTCAGATTGTGTCACTGTCTCCTCTGAGTCTGTGTAGCAATCCACCCATGTTGTCACTACAGACTATAGCACTGCACTGTTTCACAGTGCTGATGGTGAGGATTGTGTCCCACATTCAAAAACATGTGTGCCCCACATTTTCTGGTGGCAGAAGCCTGAGAAGCACAATACCTTTATCCAATCTAACTGAATTAACTCCCTCATCCTGTCTTTGCCTAGGGGTCAGTCACACACTGAACAGATAACCTGTCAGGAGGTTTTGGAGTTCATGCAGACCACTGCTTCTGCACCTCTCATCCAGTCCCACTCCACCTACTTAACTGTCTAGCGCTAATCCATCTCTGCTGCCTGTCTCGCTGTCCCCTCTCTCCATGCACTGCACCAGTTCTGTGACCATACACACTCTGCCATCCTGCCTGCCCCCTCCACTACTGGACACTCTGAATCCTGACAGCAGCAAACCTGCTTAGTCATGGGCCCCACCACCCTAGGAGCCACATAGGAGCAGTCAGCCACTGCCCACATCCATAGAAATTCTAACACACAAGCACTCAACTAGCTTAGTGCTGCTGTCATGCCAGATCAGGCCGCAGTCAACTTTCTGCATGCTCAGTTCGTGAACGGTGGCCCTGACCGCATCTTATTTTAGAAAGCCAGCATTGTCAATCATGTTATAAAAAGTCTGCTGGCAGGATCAAAGAAACTAAAGCAACCCAGCATGTTAAAAGCAGCAAGCATTTTTTTTGTTCTTTTCATGTTTATTTACCCAGCATAACTAAAACAAGATACAATAACATCTCATTTTAAATGATTCCTGTTTCATTTTCATCTAAATATTAGTATGGCTTAATAAAAGGGAGGTCTGTTTACAAGTGCACAGTCACACAGTGTTTGTGCCTGTATTTGATCTAGGATCTTTTGTTTCAAAATGCTAAATGCTTATTATTTAACACCTCCAGTATTGGAAGCCATCAACACTTCCCAGCAGGATCACGGGAGACAGTATTAGCCATGGAAAATGAGAGACATGAAGGATATGGGGGTGCAGGTGAAAAAGAATGGAACAGTCAAGAATTTTGGATATTTAAATGAGGAAGGCAATTCACTGTTGAATTTGTTTTTGATGATAACGAGAGTCACAGCTAGGAATAATGTTTACTACTTACATGTTGACCCTATCACTATTTTATGGGCACACTGGTGCCACTACAGCGGACTGAGCAATTTACCTCATGATATGTCTAGATGAACTACCCCAGAAACAGAGACTTTCATTCACATCTGTCTTCACACCCAAATCATTCATTTGACACCAAAACATTCCTAATATTGGAACTAGAATGCATAACTCACAGCATGATGATTCCAGACCTGGAGCACTAACTGACAGGCACACCCCTGAACGCAGCCACAAACACAAATGTCACCTGTGGTCTCAATCAAGAGATTACCAATAACTCAGTAGATACCATTTTCCCTCATTATGGTGGTCTCTTTCCCTTTCAGTTGCTCCTAGTATTTGTTAATTGTAATAGTCACAGCATCCTGTAACCAGGAAGGGGATTTGCTGTCAGTAATCTACCTCTACAGTACACTAGTCACACTGTTGCTACCATCTGTAGACTCTTACTTTCAGACCTTCACTACCACACTTGGGAGTAAAGTGTAGAACTTGTATTCATTTAATAAAACAAAATCAAGACACAGATGAGAAAGATCGTATTTTACAGAGAACAGCAAACTGCAAGGGCATAATTATAGGGGGTGATGGGGGTGCAAGTTACCCTCAATATTTGGAGCAGTCTCAAATGAGTTCTTTTGTCCTCCCCTCCATATGCAGGAGCCCCCCCCGAGTCCCAAATACGTTACCTTGAGACAAAAAAGTCAAGTAAACTGCAAGAGCTTGTTCATCAGTAGTCAGAGGTTGTGTAAGTACAACAAGAAGTGGTGTGAGTGATCAGACAGGTCAGCATAATAAGCAGGAGCACAGCAGGGGATGAGAGGGAGACTGCAGAGAGAATAGGATAGGGGAGAGATAAGAGGTCACATTGTCTTTCTTTGTCCAAGTTGCAGTTTGCCTTCACTGATGCAGGGCTGAAGGGGTCAGGTATCATTTTGGGTTTAAACTATCTCAAAAAGGAGCCAAGCTGGTTAAAGGTTCACCCCCCCCCCAACAAGCAAAGCCTCAGTGACTCTCTGTCCTGTCAACATAGTTAGGTGTAGAAAGAAATGGCAACATCACCCAATGGATCCATCATAGGATGGGTTCCAAAGGCATGTGATGTGCAATTCTTGAATGAAGTTATGGGAGACTGGGAGATAGGAGTCATGGGAGAGTGAGAGCAAGCAGTTCTACTTATTCTTATTTATTGTTTGATCAGGACTCAGGCTCTCAAAAACTATGTTGCTCTTGAGCAAGACTTGGGGCACATAGTCAAGCAGTGAGGGTCAATCCAATCCCATTTTCTAAGAGGGAGCATGCACAGCCAGGCACAACAGGGGATGCAAGATGGAGCAGGGAGGCAGACAAATTTTCAAAGCTGCTCTTGCTAATTTTTGCTTGCTCTTAGTTATGTTCCTTTTGGGGGTAAGGCTAGCGCTGCTGCCAGACTCAAGATGTGCATGCGTGCATGTGTGTGTGTGTGTGTGTGTGTGTGTGTGTGTGGTTACGTCCAGTGCCATGTTTGCAAATTCACAATGGACAACAAACACAGCAGTAACTGGATTCTTACATGCTGCACTTCACCCCAGTATGTCACTTCAGTTCGGACCAAGACAGCCCTCTGTAGTCTACTGGACCAAGTCAGAACTGTCAGGCATAGCATCTGACACCATTTTACTGATGAATATTTGGGTATGAAATGCAAATGCATGATATTTGACTTAAGTGATATGTCAATGTCTTACATACTGGTGCTCCGGTCTTAATCTGCATGAAAAAATCATTCAATCCAATAGCTCTTTAATTCACCACCTAAGGAGAATAAACCAAACCTAGGCATCTGTCCTTTGTGTCAAGATTTGTCTTGAGAAAGTATTTTTTATCAGAGGCGTTTTTATTTGTTCTCTGGTAGTCATTGCCATTGACACACTTTCCAAAAGCCTAAGATTTCTGAACTGAGTTTTCAAATGCTGTCAAGCAAGGCAATATAAGAAGTTATTCTATATTACTATATACACTTGTGGACACTGGCAATACCTAAATTATCTTCAAATGAACTTTCAGAACATTTACTGCTCTAAGGGGAGGAAGATGTATACTTTATCACAAGAAAAAATAAAATATTTCATGTCTCAACCACTACACACACACACACACACACACACACACACACACACATATACACAAACACCTTAATTTTTATATCTAGTTGCCATCAGGCAAATTAAATGTTCATTTTAGATACTTTCATTATTTATAATACCCTATATTCAGCGATCTTGTTTCTATAATGAATGATACTGCAGAGCAGAACATTGAAACATAGATTTTGATGCAGATAAGGACAGCCTGGTCCATGTAGTCTGCCCATTTCCCTACCTAATTAACTCCTGATCCTAAATGATGAGCAACTTATCCTCTCTTTCCTGCTACTAGGGTTTCCTTGTGTCAATCCCATGCATTCTTGAACTCACCAGTCATTTTAGCCTCTACGGCCTCCATTGGGAGGCTGTTCCATGCATCCACCATCCTTTCTGTGAAAAAATACTTCCTCGCATTCTCCCCCGAGTCTCCCCCCTCTAGCCTCATGTTGTGACCCCTTGTTCTTGTACATCTCTTTTTTTGAAAGATGCTGCCTTCCTGGACCTTGTTGATTCCCCTGAGATTCTTGAATGTCTCCATAATAAACCCCTCTCTCTCCTTTCCTCTAGGGTTCACATATTGAGGTCTTTCAATCTTTCCTCATACGTTTTCTGGTATTTTCTGATGCAATCCTTTCACAATTTTTGTTGACTTCTTTGGAACGCCTCTGTTCTGTCAATGTCCTTCCAGAGATGAGATCTCCAGAACTGAACAAAATATTCCAGATGTGGCCTAACCAACCGTGTGTACAGTGGCATCACCACCTCCTGTTTTCTACTGGTGATGCCCTTCCCTATACACCCTAGCATCCCTCAGGTCCTCCCTACCATCTTTTCATGTTGCTTGGCCAACTTCAGGTCATCTGCTATGTTTACCCCCAGGTCCCTTTCCAATTTTGTTGTTGTTATTACTATCTCTCCCCACCGCCTCCATTTTATGTTCCTCTCTAAGATTCCTGCAGCCCAAGTGCATGACTTGCACTTTTTTCATTGAATTTAAGCTGCCACTCTCTTGACCACTCCACTAATTTGCCTAATTCTCGTCTCATTTTTTCACCCCATCTAGAGGGTTTACCCTATTGCAGAGTGAGCCATAAGATTTCCAGTTTTCACAGCCCTGAAAGGAGCAAACCTGTATTTACAGTGACATACTCATTCATGCTTAACACTGGTAGCTGTTCAAAAATGATTTTCAATAAGAGTGCAGTAAAAAACACACAGGGAAAGGAGCTTGAGCAAATACAGCTACCGGGAAAGTATAGCACAGTCATTACAGTGCTGTACCGTTAGCTATGTTCACTCATGCCGACCACTGTAACATTGCAGCTGACTGCTGGTCACTGCCATCGTGGTTCAGAAGTTATCGTGACAGGCCTTGAAAGGCAGTGCAGCACCAGTTGATGGCAGTCTGAGTCTCAGCCCCGTAGTTTGTGTGTCCTACATTTGTGGCGTTTGATATCTGCATGTTATTTTTTTGTTGGTTTTAACTGTTGCGCATGCTCCTTGCTGGTCTCCAATCAACTTTACTATGGAAAACATAATCCACCCCCATCCTGACTCCCCCCAAGTTTTGCCCCCCTCAGAGTTGATTATTTATAGTATTTTGGGGGGGGGGGTGCCTCCTCTACTGCATTCCCCAGCCTTTTGTGTGTTGTGTGCTTTTTTGTGTGGTGGGACATGCAAAGCTGCTTAGTGGAACGAGTGCACATTTTGCACTCATTTTCCTCACTGCTGTCTTTCTCCTCATTCTTTTGATTGTACTCTATTTGACATAAATGTTGTTTTCATGGTTGCAGTAAAGTATTGATTAACTGACTGATTAATTGATTGAGTGACAGAGTGGTTCATTCATTTATTTGTTCATTCATTCATTCATTCATTGAAGATATAGTAGGAATAGAGACTTTACAACACAGGGAATGTACAATTATTAAAGACTGTGAAGGCCAGTGGTATGATCAGAGCTTTTAACAGTTCTATGTCTTTGCTCCTCTGGATCCTCTTCCACAACCTCAGCTGCAGCCCTATCAGATCAAGCCAGATCTTATTTTTAATGTGGCAGGATGGAACACTAACCAAAAAACAATAATATCTATCCCAAGTGTCAACATAATTCAGGCAAAGCTGTGATGTGACAGCACTAAGGCTGAGCTCAGGAGATGTTGGGTACTCATGGAGGTGAACACAATTAAAGTGGCAGTGATGGCTGAAATATGAGTTATTACCTGAACAATGAAAGTGGAACGCATAGTTTGAAGGATAATCTGAAGATTACATAAACCACTACTTTTTTTAAACTTTTACTTGTGCCCCTTTCCTACCTCCTGCACCTGCATCCCTGAGGAGCTTGGAAGGCACACCTTCCCCCCATAATCCTACCTACAATTGCTAACCTCTATGCAGCTATGGCTTACACCCAAGGAGGGTTGGGGGAGGGGGGATATACTCCAAATATCTGGTTTCATCAGGTGTTGCTGCCACAGTGATGTGTATGTTAATCCTGCTGAGACCACTCTTATGGATGTAAGATTGATCTTATGTGTGTTTTTAGGGTATGAGAACTTCAAACCAAATGGCACCAGTTCTGATATCCCAAGAATGTAAAGAGACAACTCTTACAAATGCAAGAATAGTCTTGGTGGTTGGTTTAATATATTATTGATCGAGCTCAATTAATAATATGTGTTTTCTGACAGAAAAAACCTTACCCAAATATGCCCATTTCCAGGGCGGCTGTGCATGAGGCACTCTTCACAGAGTAAGAGTGTCTCACAGGCAGAGGAAAGGAGTGCTCTGATTGGTCAGGAGCACTCCCTCAATCTATGACAGGTTTCAGATCACTGGGATACAGTACATCAATATACAGCAGGTGCTGGAGACATTTTCCATGCTTCTGCCAGACATCTAGGACATAATCACACAAGGTGCACAATGCAGGAGTCTGCATGATGGCATGCTGGATGGACAGCTGATAACCTCCCTCTTATGATACCTAATGATGTGATTGCACCTGTGGTCATCCAGGTGGCAGCACTGCAATTTAGTCAGTGAATCCCCCTCTCCCCTGCTCAGTCTTCCTCTCCTGGCTGAACCTCCAATGACTCAAGCTCATTCCTAAACCATTCCTAAACCTGAGTCACGGGCATTGCAACAGTTGCCCATCCACTGCACTAGCAGGCCAGTCCAGTCACTTCTTTTAAACCACAGAAAAATGTCCCACTGCATTTATTCTGTGTCACAGAATTCTTGAAAAAAGGAGCCGCATCAGTGTTTCCTCCCAGGTACTGTAGCATCTCATGCTAGTTATACCAGCATCTCAAATCCAGATATTGCAGTGTCCCAGTTGCAGCAGTGTCTCCTCAGATTTACAGTGACTTTTCCCAATTATTACAATGTCTCAGAGTAGTGGCTTCTCCTAGATATTCAAGTGACTCTTCTCTGTTCTTTTTTTATATAGGGTTGCAAAATTTCATTTTCAACTCAATTCAACTTTCATCCTCAGATGAATAGACCCCATTTCAGTGATATCACCTGGTCAGGCCTGAGGTAACCCTCAGCTGTCATGCAAGTAGCTGCTGACTTTTTCTCTCATTCTCCACTTTTATTGCCTCATCACTCCTTCAACTGGTGTAGGAGCTGCCTTTAATTATCCTCACAGCCAGAGTGCCCCTGCATCAAGAGCAAACTTCATGGTCCAGCTGCAGGGGTGCCTGTGGTGTCAGAGCACTGCATTACTCATCCTCAGCTAAGGCACACTGCAGTGCAGCAGCCAATCTAGCCTGGCATGCCTCCTGATGAAATGATCAGAGTCTGCTTCTGAACTCAGATCATCTGCCTGTCAGCATTATGTGTTGTCACTAGGCCATCAGGGTGGTCAGCTCTTCTCAGTTCTAACAGTGTCTCCTCCCAGTTATATTGTACTAATGTCTTGTTACAGCAGTTTTTCTACCTATTCATGGAAGTGCCTCCACCCAGTTATAGCAGGGTCTCTTCCCAGTTACACTAGCTATGTGGGTGTCTCCTCCCAGTTGCAACTGACTCATAGTAGTACTCTGCATGTCTTTTCTCAATTAATGTATACTGGTGTCTCCTCTCGGTTAAAGCAGTATGGTATACCTGTTATAGAAATGTCTCCTTCCAGTTACAGCAGTGTCAGCTCCCACTTTTGGAACAGTCTCATTCTAGTTCTTCCGATGTTTGTCTTCAGTTGAACCAATATGTCTCAGTTACAGCAGCATCTTCTCCCAGTAATGGCAGTCTGTCCTTCCAGTTACAGCATTGACTATTCCACTTATACCTGTGCAATTTCACAATTAAAACAGTGTTTCAGTCTTTTTCAAGTTTGGAGATGCAGCAAATATAAACTTCACCAGCAAAGTTAGATAACATTGGAAAACTTAACACTTCAGAAAGTGGGTGATATCTTCATAAGTTCACCCAACTTTGCCTGACAAAGTTATTTTTTAATTGATTGATTCGCAAATATTGGTGCTTAGGAAAGGCATACCGAGCAAAGGCTTGTTCGAGGTGTGACCCAGGGGAATGGGTGTGTGGAATTCAAGGTGCAGAAGTCCAGAATACAATAGATAAAAAGGTTTTAATAGTAATAAAACACCCCCACCCATGAAATTTAAGGTCCCATCCCTGATCCTTGACAGTTATTTTTCTGAGCACTGCCACCCACCAGCACCAACACCTACCTCCCACAGGCATGAGAAAGTTGCATTTGAAAAAGTTAGTCAGTAGTCACATATTCCTTTCTACACTCCCATCCATTGACTTTGGTTCTGTAAAATTAATTCGCCATCCACACACTGATCCAGTATGAGAGATAGGTCTCACCCCTTTCACCCTGTAACGCCCACCTCCCCTCCAATCTCTCACCTCTGAAATTAAGAATAAAAAAAAAGGTTCCATAGTATTGTGACCAGCACAGCCTTTGCACCACCGGCTGTCATCTTATACATAAAACCAGTGGTGGACAAATATAGTAATCACTTGATTGCCCAGATGGGAAGTCAATCAAGTAATTACTATAGGACAGCACATCCAATTTAATTCTGAAGTTGATGGTAAGGTAAAGGGACTGCCAATCAATATTCTGTGGGCCTGTTTTTTATCTGTTTTGGGGGCAATTAAAGTGAAGGTGGGTGGTGGGGTGAAAGAGAGTGGCAGAATGGGGTCTATCTAGTATTGTGTTGGGTAGGTAGAGGAGGAGGGTGGCTTATTTTACAGAACCACAGATACTGAGAGGGGCAGAGAATGGAATGCACTTTATGACAACTGACTGACTTTTCTGAATACAGCTTCACCAGGACTGCAGGTAGGAGGAAAGTATGAGTGCTTGATGGAGGCCAGGTGGAGGGAAATACTTGTAAATGGTCGAGGTGAGTGAGGAAGGTGGGTAATGGACAACATGGGTGAAGTGCTTTTTTTAAGCTTTTTTTTTACTACAATATACAGTAGTGATACTTCACTGGTGAAGTGCCTACTTGGCCAAAGAACTATACAGTGACACAAGTATTCTCTTAGCACAGTTTCATGTTTTCACACATTACTATTCCAGTCAAAATAGTGCCTCCTCCCACTTTCACTAGTATCTCCCCAGTTACAGTAGCCTTGTACCTCCTCCAAGTTGTAACAGTGTCTCCTTCCAGCTGGGTTAATGCATTTCATTGTATTTCAATTACACAAGTGTTTTACCACAGCTGTTCCAGTATGTCAGTATTTCATTCCAATCACACCAGTGTCTACGGCCAGTTAGACCAGTGTCAAGTGCAGCACTGTCACCTTACAATTATTCAATTTCTCTTCCAAGTTACACAAGTGTCTCCACTTCCCAGCTATGATCCCATCTACACCAATTTCAACTTACTATACAAAGGGGAAAAAAAGCATTTAGTTCCAAGGAAATATTTCCATAATTCACTACATTAGTCCACAATACATGTCAGAATTGTACAGTTTAAGGTGAAATTTAGAAAAATGTTCCTCTATTGTTTGCAACTTCTACAGAAGTGAGTTTCACATTTCATAAGAATTTCACAGGCATAATTTATTTTTGCCTAGCCCTAAGTGGATCACAATTCAACCCAGGCTTAGCACACCCAGAGGTAATATTGACTGTCTACCCCTACAGCTGGAAAAAACTGTTCTCACAAATGAGCTGACTGTTTGTATGTTTCTTATATTAGATGGTCTTATATGTGTATTCCACTGTACTGAACCTCAGTGTGTGTTTTAAAGAAGTTGTGATGTACAGTACTTAATTTCCTAGGGCTGTAAGGACAGTCAGCATTTGTCCTCATGCTTGAAAAAAACCCAGAGTGTGCATAACACATGCTGGAATGGATACCTTGGTTTGTATTATTGCTTGTTTATACTGATTATGTAAGGGTATTATTTATTGAATACATCTAATTTTAGAGTACTCAGAAGCCAGCCAGGTATTCAGACATGTGTGGCAATTATTCTGGTTGACTGAACTGATGGTGATCTACAGACAGGCAATGTGACTTGGTCAATATGACACTTATCGCCATCCCCTTGTGAGTCACACCCACTGCTCTGCCACTGTGCTTCCTCATGGTGGCAGTGTAGGAGCAGTGAGGCTAGGGTCCCCTCCCCAGGAGAGGAGAGCAGTCAAATGGATGCTCAATGTTCTCCCTGCTTCCACCATTTCCCAGTGACCTGAGTCCATTCTCGAACTTAGGTCACTGGTATTGTGGGGAGGTGTGGCATCCAGTATCTCAACCTTTTATGCCAATCAGCTGGCCAAAATTTTGTGTCGTCATAATTTGAGATGGTGAGTGTCCCTTTTTTTTGCCACAATTACTGTACATGGTCCAAGGACCACACTGGTGTTTCCGGTCTTAGAAAGTCACAGAAATTAGCACAAAATAGTCAGAATATGTTAAAAAGAAAAATCAAGAAATGTGAATTCTAGTACATAATTTGGTGTGAACCTAATATTATGCATACTTAAGTACTGCGCACTATTGTATACTGTAAAGTACAGTCCCCTGCCTTTGAAATATAGACACTATGGACCATGATTCACAAAACCCCTGGATTGACACAAGGTGCTTGGGCCAAATTAAATGGCAAAAGCTGCACCTTGCATCAAATTCTGCCCCCTGAGCTATTCACAAAGGCAGCCACATCTGCCACAGACTGCCTGCCCCAAATGGGGCTTCCACCACACATGTGTCCAGACATGGACTGCGACATTGTGCTAGGGGCTTGCGGCAGATGCAGACTGCCACTGTGCCACAAGTGGGATACACAAAGCTCACCCAGAGGGTGAATTTCTAAGGGTACTTAGAAATTCACCCTCTGGGTGAGATGAGCACTGTGTCAATGTGCTGTGGATCTGCCCAAGCCCTTGCCCAAATCCCTCACCTGCGATACGTAAGATAATCCCTGGTAGTTTAGCATCCCTATCCCAATCCCCAATATCACCTGTATTTATAATAATTCAGAAACTTCTCCTGTCCTGGTGGTCTAGTGGTTCTCCCCCCCCTTTGAGCCCCCAGTATCACCAGGTTATTGTACTATTTAATGGCCTGGTGGTCTAGTGGTCCTGATAACACCCATTTAAATAATAATTAATAGTTGTCCTTGTCCTGGTGGTCTAGTGGCCCCCACCCTAGCAGGTAGTACACCCACCACCAAATCCCACAGCACAGCTGGCAACCGGTAACCAGCACAGCCCACCCTCAACTCTGCGGCTTGCCACTGGACTGAACTGTCAGGGACTTATACTGTATAGTGTACATGCTCAGTGCATTCACTATACAGTATCACTCACTGACAGTTCAGTCCAGTGGCAGGCTGCGGAGGTGAGGGAGGGCTGTGCTGGTCACTAGCTGCATTGTGGGATTTGGATGTGGAAGTGGGGTGGTGGGTACTACCGGCTAGGGTGGGGGGCCACTGGACTATCAAGACAAGGACAACTATTAATTATTATTTAAATGGGAGCTATTTTGGATCAGAGACCACTAGACCACCAGGTCAGGGACATTATTAAATGTTACAATAACAGGTGTATCAGGGGTTTGGGAAGGAGGAACCAATAGACCACCAGGTCAGGGGTCTTCTTTATATTTCTAATGGGTGCTATTGGGGATCAGGTAGGGAGTGCTGCTAGACCACCAGGGAAGGAGGCAAGAATGCTTCCTTTGTTGCAAGAGCATGTGGAACACCCCTCCCATATGCCAAGTGTTTGTCAGTTGGGAATGGTTGCCACATGTGTGGGGACTTAGACACGGGGGATCCTCCAGTACCTGAATCTGGCGCAGGGACCCTGGCACACCAGGCTTTGGTGCAAGCTGCTGTTTGCCACAGCTTGTGCTGGTCAAAGCCTCTTTTGTGAATTGGGCACAACATCTTTCAAGGTTAGGCATAGTTGAAAGTTGTGAATTCTGCTTTCGTGGAACTTTCACCAATATTTTCTGAACTTCTGCCATCAGTGAGATCAGAATCTTCCGAATGTGATTGGCAGATTTTCGACATGCTCTGCAGAATTGTTTTTGCTGAACTGCGGAATAATATACACAAACTGTGGAATAATAGTTCTGAGGAATTTTATTCCACAGTTTAATGGATTATTCTGCAATACATGTAATTCATAGTTCAGTGATTACTTCTGCAGACTTTTTTCATGCAGTTTAATACATTAATCCACAATTCATACATTCATTCTGTAGTTCAGTGGCTCATTGAACTGCAAAATAAATATATGAATTGCAGATTATTGTATTACATTTTGGGGAAAAAATCCAGCGCAGAATTGATCACTGACAGTGATCATTCTGTTGGATTTTTTCCTGCAGTTTAATACAATATTCCACAATCCATGCATTTTTTTCTGCCGTTCTAAGTTGGAATTTCCACAAAAGTTGCTCATTTGTTTTCCAAACTTTCGCAGAAGCGAAAGTCTAACATGCACGGACATTTCGCCAATGGAAGGTTTTTTGCACAACTCCATTCATGGCTGGTAACATCCATTTTAGGTTGATTGTAAAGCAGCAGATAATTTCTGGTGTTAACTGTTAAATACAGATGGAAAATAAAAAAATTCACCAGCAACGAGGCACCAGCCTACAGTAGTTTTTTTTGTTGTGAAGATGGTGCAAGTTCAGTTTCACATTTGGAACCTGTAAATGAGCCTAAGAAGGTCAATAATAAAGGTACAGTGGTGGTTATACAGAATATGAGCAAGATTGCAGTATGACATGCAGTGTGTTTGCATGCAAACCACAGTGTGGTATATCCTTAGCGCTTAAATAACATGTATTTGGCTGTGAAAGCACCATGGTTTACTTGTTCAAACACCACATGGTATACTACAATATCATTCAAATTCTGTATAACTTCTACTGTACAACTGATAATTCCCAAACCCACTTCTACAGATGCATCTGTAAAGATCATACTGAGCAAAGATGAAGATAACTTGAGTAAAGATGAAAATAATTGTGTCTTCAATTAGATATCAATTTCTAATAGCAAGCTGGTCAAATGAGCAATACAAGAGCTGCAAAGGAAAACATTTATTTTTTGGTAACCAGATAAGGCTCAATGGGACACAAGACACACTTACAGGGGTGACCAAGGAGCACAGGGGCAGTTAAATGACTTGCTTAGAGTCATAGTGTCATACAGTATGCAAGTAGAGTTTGTGGGCATCAGATCCAGGTCTGCTGGGTGTACCAAGCATGTTCACAACTCTTTACTCTAACCTGTACACTATACTGCTAGCCAAGATGACTGACTGGTCTTAAGAATCTGCCATTTACAGTCCAAATGTTTACTGAACTGAACAAATTGGAAGTACTCCAAGGTAAAAGTATACATGTATAGCCTGAGTAGCATAAATATTTTGTTAAGGTAAATGGGAATAATGCAAATGCCTGCGCAGGCCTTACTTTGAAAAAAAAATAAGGAAAATACCAGCTGTGAAGCATATGGAAAAGTTATTGAAGTAAGTAAAACTGCAAAGGAGCAAAAAATACAATAGACAAAACAGGTTTTTATTTGGGGCAACAAGCTGCATTTTTTATTTGGTGCACTGTATACCAAAAAAAAGCCATATCTGATATTAATGATTTTATTGCTCTACATAATTTAAAAATGGCCAGGAGGCGGATACCTATCTACACTCATGATTTAATGTAACTCGTATTGTTGATCACATAACAGAAGATATAAAAACAAAAATCATTTTGAGAAATATTCTAATACATCATTCAGAAGTGTCTTACAGTATGTTATTGATGATGAGTCAACAACAATATAGTATGGGTGATTGTATATATACAGTACTGTATATAAAATATGAAGTACAAGATACAGATCTAGTAACATTTTCTCAGATCTGGTGGAACTGCCTGTCAGTAATGTTGCAAACACTGAGGAAGCTCTGCTTTAGTGCTTAGAAACTATGTTTTCAATCGTAAGTACAGTACTTGCAAGGAAATCTGGTAATTTTCTGCTGCAATTGAGCTACGGTAGCTGCATGGTATGAATAAAACATAGGGTTGCTACTCTTGATTTCTTATAATAAACCAATACTGTATTCTAGTACCGTTTTCATCACTAGATTCTACTGGCCTTTGATGATACTGTAAAAGATGTCAGTGCTGTCAATCACTTTCAAAAATGTATTCATAAACTCCATTGCATCCAAGGTCAGTCCCCAACAACGCTGATGAACCAAAATAAATTGTTGCAGAGCTTGAAATTAAAATTCAGTAGATTGGCATGGTTTTTGGACCACACTGGTTGGCTTGTAACGCACAAGCTGTGAATGCTGTCTGGAAATTGCAAGTGCACCATATGCTCATTTTTCAAAAGCAGCTACAGATTATAAAAGTCAGGACAGGACCCAATGAACTGCATTTGAACTGTACTTGAGTCATTAGCTAAGAAGATGCCATGTGAATAATTTCTTAAGGCTATAAGTCCCATGATAGATGTATTGGGTAAGATTGATCAATTATCTGAAACTTTGCAGCACAGCGAAATGGACATGGTGAAAGCAGATCAAGTGATAGAAAAAAATTTGAACACTAAAGAAATAAAAAGAAGAAAAGGGTACAAATGAAAAGAAAGGCAAAGTCTTTACTTCATTACAAGGTACAGAATTTATTGCACGTGTGAGGAGGTACAAGAAAATAACTCATGATCAGCTATGTCGAAGTGTCATAAATAGTATGACATGACTCTATACAACAGTTAACACGAGACTTATGATTTTAAAAAACAACACTAGTGCTGAATCATATACAGATCTAGTAAAACAAGTTAATGTTCTTGATCCATAAAAAAATGGCTCCAAGTGAGTGAATGTCTGGCTTGAAGCAGAAAACTGTGTTCCTGCAGTGGACCATTTTGGAGTTGCAAAATGATCATTCTGCAACTTCAAAATAGAAGTGGTCCACCATGTTAATCCAGTAGCTCATTTTTAGAGCTACCGCAAAGTGGCTGCAGGTTTCACCCACTGCAGCCATAAAAAGGTGCCACCAACAATGCAGAGGCCATGAAGGAACATGAAAGCAATCCCCAATAAATTTCTCAGAAGCAGAACGAGGATTTAGTGTAATGAACATGTGTATGGATACTAAAAATCCAGTTTGATGGCAGTCTGTCTCTCAGGTCCTCCACTAAGTCATTAGAAACTGGACCCCACCGTTAAGAGGTGGCTGCAAAACTATAGGCATGCATACAATATCAGAGTATGACAACATACAGATGAAGAAGCAACTGCTATACCTCATCAGAACAGTTTCTGGAGGTTTATGCAATTAGATAAGTCATAAGGACATCATAAAAACTGATCATCATGATTCACAGAATTTCAAATACAGTTTTTTTGGCAATGCACTTACTCTCCACTTCCCCTTGGCAAACACATTTGAGTCCCGACTTCCTGGTGTTCATTTGCTCCTATCAATAAATTTGTGGTATCTTGTGTCATCCTTGAATCCCCTTCCAATCATTCTCTGCTATAAACCTCCTTTTTATGTTGATTGCGCACAGTGCAAGAAACATATTAACACAACTGCTTGAGAAGCAGGCTGTGGGGAGCTTTGTTGCTGGCCATGCCCCATAGCCTGAAAAGGCTTGTCCCACTTCCCCCAATGCCTTTGCAGGCTGCTGGTGACACAGATTTGGAACATTCGCACCAACTTGTGACAAATCAGCTGCTGTAATCAGGGGCCACCTCATCATTGCAGCGTCAGCCATCCGCTGCAATGAGGGATCGACCTGTCATTGCAGGGTGGATCTAGCAAGCCTGATATTATTTGTGAAAATGGTGGTGGGTTGCCACCATGTTCACAAACAATATAATCCCCCCACCATGTTAATGTGCAAACGGGGGCCCCAATCCCCATCAGCTTTGGTTCCCCCGATTCATTTTGCCCATGGCGGAGCCCAGTCCCCATCGGCATTCTGTCACCTCCCTGCGCTTTCATTTTCTGCTGATGGGGTGCCCAATCCCCATCAGCATAATGAAGCCCCCCACTTTATGTGCCTAGGGGTTGCCCAATCCCCCATCGGCTATTGCTGCCCTCACCAACAGAAAGTCATTGGTGCCCCCCCACACGCTGTTATTCCTGCTGACAGGGATGCCCAATCCCCGTCGGTATAATGACTCCCCCCCTTTGTGTGCCAACAGTGGTGCCCAATCCCCCATAGGCTATTGCTGGCCTCCCCCAAAAGAAAGCCATTGGTAGCATGCTGGGAGCTCTCCCCAGTGTGCCACATACCCCTGTAAAAGACAAAAACTGTCCCGTGAAGTCTGTTGCTTTTTTCCTGAAAAGCAGAAAACGGTCCCTCATAGTCTCTGTGCTGCCCACCCACCACCAGCACCCACCCACTGTGCATGCTGCCACACCACACACCCCCACCCCATACTTACCTCCAGAGTCTGGCGCGATGATCTTTGGTGGACCAGGAACCTGTCTGCACTCTTCACAGCCGACCACAAATGGAGGAAATGCCGGTAAGCTCTATAATGTAATGAATAGGGTTTTCTTCAACTTTAGTGCATATCTTTTGCATTTTGGGGAATTTTTTAACCAAATTTTCAACCTGGGGTTTTTGGGACCCTCCTCATGAGCACTTCAACTGTTATGGTGTTAATTGGCCCCGAGAGGTGATTTCGTGGTCACTGCATGGAATCACCTTTGGGGGCTGATTAATGAAACAACAGTGCCAGTGTTCATGAGGTGGGCTGTCAAATAGCCTATTTTTCAAATTTGGTGGAAAAAATCCCAAAAATGACTATTTTATGAGCGTGCACTGGGCAGTTGCTATGCACACCTGTAACCTTGTGAATTTGCAATATTTTGACACCAGATTTTCAACATTGGCATTTTGTCACACCTCCTTGTGAACAGTATAGCTGTCATTGTTCACATCCTGGCAGAAATGTGTTTTCACATTTCTGGCGCAGAATAGCGTGGTTGCTGTCAGAAATCAGTGTTCGGGACAGATTAAGAAAATGATAGTGACACTGTTCATGAGTAGAGGCCCTGAAATGGCTATCCTGAAAATTTGGGAACAATACTCCATAAAATGACTGTGTTACGAGCGTGTGTTGTGCAGTTTTCATGCATGCTCGTAACTTTGTGAATGTATAACATGTTCACTCCAGATTTTCAACATTGCCATTTTACCACACCTACTTATGAACAGTGCAGCTGCCATTTTTCCCATCCTGGCTGAAATATGTTTTCACAGTTCAGGCACAAAATAGAGCAGTCGCTGTGGGAAATCACTGTCCAGGATAGAGAAATAAAATGACATTGATACTGTTCATGAGCAGAGGTCCTAAAATGCCTATGTCACGGGTTCTCAAATGGTGAGGCCAGCCTCCCTGGGGAGGCCCCAACCTGTTCCAGGGGAGGCTCAAGCAAGTCTGAAAAAGTACTATATTTAAATATTGAGTTTTATATATTTTGTGTAAAGAGATGAAGCAAACTGAAAGAGGATAATAGTAGGTGAATTTTATGTATTTATTTACTAATAGGTGACAAGGGAAGGTGAATGAGCCAAGGCTAATTTCAGGTGTACCCAGGGAAGGGTACGGAGTGAATACATTTCAAAGGTAACTGCAAAACAATCAAGAAATACACAGTGAACAATAGTGTAAACAAATGTGAATGATAAACTAATAATGAGTGGTGGTAATTGATCAGTTTGTAGACTGATGACAAAACAGCCCAAATATAAGGGTTGAGCATTGAAGTACTAAGAGCAACAGCAGGAAGGAGCAAAGTAATCCCAGAGAAGTTGCTTAGGAGCAGGGAAGGAGAGGGAGAGGCAAAATATGTAGGAAGGTTATTTCATGTAAAGAGGAAATACAGAAAGTAGTCTGATCCATGAAGGCACTGCAACAAGGGGTAACAATGGTTCAAGAATGAAAATAGCAAAGCAAGTAGGCTGGCCTATTGAAGGTGGGGGGGGTTACAATAAGCTGAATAATAATATTTATTTTTATTTTGTTTTCGAGATACACCTTTGAGCACATGAGCTCTTTTTCAAAGGTTCCATGTCAGTATAAGACAAAGAACTAAATGTGAACCAAGTACTCAAAGGGGTTTCAATTTATTCATGGTGTACTGTGCAAAGTACAGTATGTTATTTTTCTTTGGGGAGGCTCAAGATTATTTCAGTTTTTGGGGGAGGCTCAAAATCTTTTCCATGGATTTGGGGAGGCTCACTGTGTCAAAGTCTGAGAACTATTGGCCTATGTTAAAAATTTGGTGATGACAGTCCATCAAATGAGTTGCATTGCACACTTTCCATACACCCTTGTAACTTTGCAGATTTATAATATTGTCATGCCACATTTTCAACAATGGCAATTTTTCACACCTCCTTATAAGTAGTACAGCTGTCATTTTTCACATCCTGAGTGAAATGTGGTTTCACAGTTGCAGCACAGAATAACGTGGTCACTGTGGGAAATCAGTGTTTGGGACAGATACAGAAAATGACCATGACACTGTTCACGAGCAGAGGACGTAAAATCCCTATGTTGGAAATTTGGTGACAAAACTCCATAACATGACTGTGTTACAAGTGTGTGTTCAACTGTTTCCACACACACTTGTAACTTCGCAAATTTGTAATATTTTCACACCACATTTTCAACAGTGGCATTCTTTCACACCTCCTTATGAACAGTACAGCTGTGATTTTTCACATCCTGGCTAAAATATGTTTTTGCACTCCTGACGGAGAATAGCACAGTCACTGTGGGGCATCAGTGTTTGGGATAGATTAAGATGGAATGAGTGAGGGGGGAGTGACTGAGCTCAGCTGAGCTCTATCGGGACTGCTCCAGATTTGATTGTGGGCATGAAAAGGCCCCAACACAAGAGGCCAGTATAAATGGGCAGCATGCAGCAGTGGGAGAAACAGAACGAGAGAATGAGTGAGGGAGGGGGAGTAAGTAAACTCACCGGAGCGCTGTCAGGACTGCTGCGGATTTCTTTGTGGGCAGAAAAAGGCATCAATGCAGGCAGGGGCCCAGTAGAAAAGGCCAGCCTGCAGCGGTGGGAGAAACGGTATGAGTGAGTGAGACAGAGGGACTGAGTGAGCTCAACAGAGCTCTATCAGGACTGCTGCGGATTTCTTTGTTGGCAGAAAAAGACGCCAATGCAGACAAGAGCACCGTACAAAAGGGCTGCTTGCAGCACCAGGACAAACAGAATGAGCATGTGACAGAGGGAGACTGAGCGACCTCAATGGAGCTTTTTCAGTACAGCTGCGGATTTATTTGTGGACAGACAAAGGTGCCACCACAGCCAGCAGCCCTGTACACAAGCGCAGCCTGCAGTGCCAAGAGAAACAGAATGAGTGAGTGACAGAGTGGTACTGAGCGAGCTCAATGGAGCTTTATTGTGACTGCTGCAGATTTCTTTGTGGGCAGAAAATGCAGCAACGCAGGCAGGAGCCCAGTACAAAAGGCTTGCTTGCAGCGCAGGCAGAAACGGAATGAGTGAGTGAGAGAGGGGGAGTGAGCGAGCTCAATGGAGCTGTGTCGGGACTGCTTAAGATTTCTTTCTGGTCAGAACAAGCCACCAATGTAGGCAGGAGCCCAGTACAAAAGGGCAGCCTGCAGCGTCAGGAGACACAGAATGAGTGAGTGAGGGAGGGGGAGTGAGTGAGCTTAACGGAGCTCTGTTGGGACTGCAGCAGATTTAATTGTGGGCAGAAAAAGACAGCAATGCACGAAGGGGCCCACTACAAAGTGGCAGGAAAACCAGAATGAGCGAGTGAGAGAGGGGGAGTGAGGAAGTTCAGTGGAACTGTATTATAACTGCTGCAAATGGTGGCAATACAGGCAGGAGCCCAAAAGAAAAGGGCAGCCTGCAACGCCACCACAAAAGGAATGAGCGAGTCAGAGAAGGGGACTGAGTGAGCTCAACGGAGCATTGTCAGGACTGCTGCAGATTTCTTTGTGGGCAGAAAAAGGTGCCAACAGAGCCAGGAGCCCAGTACAAAAGGGCAGACTGCAGTACTAGGAGAAACAGAATGAGTGAGTGACACAGGGGGAGTGAGCGCCTTCAACAGAGCACTGTCAGGACAGCTGTGGATTTCTTTGTGGACAGAAAAAGGTGCCAATACAGGCAGGAGCCCAGTACAAAGGGGCAGCCTGCAGCACTGGCAAAAACGGAACGAGTGAGTGTGAGAGGGGGACTCAGCAGGCTCAACAGACCTGTGTGTAGACTGCTGCAAATTTCTTTGTGGGCAGAAAAAGCCAGCAACATAAGCAGGAGCCCGGTACAAAAGGGAAGCCTGCAGCGCCAGGAGAAGCAGAATGAGTGAGTGAGACAGGAGGAGTAAGCCACCTCAACGCAGATCTGTCAGGACAGCTGAGGATTTCTTAGTGGGCATAACAAGGTGCCAATGCAGGTAGGAGCCCAGTACAAAACAGCAGCCTGCTGCACAGGGAGAAACAGACTGTGCAAGTGACAGAGGGGCAGTGAGTGAGCTCAACACACCAGCACAATCAAAATTTGGCATTGACAAATGCTTGTTTACCTTTTCCTTTCCAGGTACTCCCTCATGTCTAGTGTAATTACCCCATTCCCTGTCCTTTTCCTGTTACTCCTTGGTGTCCATCTCATTCCCACATCACTGTCCAGGTCCATTTACAAGTGCTCTCTAGCTGATGTAGACAACAGGGAGTACCTGAAAAAGAAGATGGAGAGCAAGGTGGTAAGGACACAAAAATACTTAGAAAAGGACAACAAGGAGGTTATTACACTGAACAACAGGGAGTGATTGGAAAAGGGTAGGTAAAAAAAGAAGGGGATTACACTGAGACCACCTGCAGTAGGAAAGATTGAAAAAGTAGAGGGTGACACTGAACACCAGGACATGATTAAAGATTGAGGAGGCAGACTGCAACAGGATACAACACAGTTCTTGTGAAGGAGACAGTGAACTATATATGGGGAGCTGAGAAGTTTGATTGCCTTCAAGATTTCATTGAAGGCAAGAGAAATTGTTAATTTCCCCCATTTAGCTCCCTAGCCTCTTCCTCAAAACTATGTTGTCCTGTTGTATTCCTCTTCCCTTTCCAATCATGGCTGGTTACCACTGTCACCCCCTATATATTCACTCCTTGGTGATATCAAGTGCAAACTATACCCTTTATATCTCTCTTTTTCTATTACTAAGTGGTACCTGTGTTAGAGCCCCTCACAGCCCTTTTCCAAGCACTCCATGGTGTCCAACCCACCTCCTTCCTGTTCTTTTCCAAGTACTTGATGTATGCACTGGAGGACTACTTGGAACAGGACAACTAGAGAGGGGTGGTATGGACATGAAGGAGTATTTGGGAAAGGGAAGAGCTATTAGACTAAAAGTTAGAAATGCAGAGAGTTTAATCTTTGTATCAAAGCTGGCACAAAGTTGAAAACTTTACACTTCACAAAGCTTTGCAACGTTCTTGACGTTGGTATCAATGTTGCATGGCAAAGTTTAATAATCTTTTTTTTTAGCTCCTGCCCTACCATCCAGTTTGATAGTACCCATTTCCCACCACCTGAAGCCTTGATAATATGTATTCCACCAAAACCACCCTCTGATGTGCCAAACATCACCCTCCTCCACTGTTCCAATTAAGTTCTCCACCACCAGTAACAGAAAACCAAAAAATCAGCTGTTCCAAATCCAGAGTGTTCTTCAGAATAAGCACAGCCATGGAGACAAGCCATACAAAAACAAGCATACTGGACTTTAGAAGGGTTGGCTTTGGCAAAAATGGGTGAATACCTCAGGAATACACTAGCAAATGGCCAAAAAGGAGGGGTGGAAGAACAATGGAGAAAAATCAAAACTGCCATCATAGAGGCAACAAGTCTTTGTGTGAAACAGATAAAGAAAACAAAGTGGAGTAAGAAACCACTATGGTTCTCAAAAGAGGTGGCAGGGAATGTTAAGGAGAAAAAGGCTGCATTCAAAAAGTATAAGGCATCACAGAAGGAGCATGACAAGGAACTGTATCAATTAAAGCAGAAAGAAGTGGGGAAGGCAATCAGAATAGCAAAAGCCCAAACTGAAGGAAAAATAGCCAATTCAGTTAAGAAGGGGGATAAAACCTTTTATAGGTACATTAGGGAGCATAGAAAGGTTAAGGGAGGAATAGTGAAGATTAAGAAGGAAGAGGGGAGGTGAGCAGAGGGAGACAGTGAAAAGGCAGAGATACTGAATGAATGTTTTTGCTCAGTATTCAAAAAAGAAGATGAGGAGGAGTTACCTAAACCAGACAATAGAAGCACTCTGGGTGGGGTGGGTTCACACCAGTGCATTTACAGAAGAAAGAGTCCTGAAAGAACTCCTAAAACTCAAGGTGGACAAAGCAGTGGGGCCTGATGGGATTCACCCCAGAATCCTAAAAGAACTAATGGAGGACCTAGTGATACCACTGACCACACTTTTTAACAAATCATGGGAGGATGGGGTGGTACCTGAGGACTGCAGGAGGGTGGATGTGATTCCTCTTCACAAAAGTGGGAGCAAGGCAGAAGCAGGAAACCACAGACCTGTAAGTTTGACCTCAGTGGTAGGGAAAATTATGGAATCACTTATGAAAGAAAGAATTGTTGAGTACCTAGAGGTCAGCAGGGCACAGGACCCAAAGCAGCATGGATTTACATCAGGTAGGTCATGTCAGACAAACCGAATAGATTTCTTTGACTGGGTGACCAAAGTAATAGATCAGGGAGGGGCTGTGGATATGGCCTACCTAGACTTTAGCAAGGCATTTGACACAGTCTTGCACAAAAGATTAATAATCAAGTTAGCCAGTCTGGGAGTGGGTCCCAGTGTGGTAGCCTGGGTTGAAAACTGGCTGCACAACAGGACACAGAAGGTAATAGTGAGTGGAACACATTCCGAAGTAAGGGGGGTCACTAGTGGATTACCTCAGGGCTCAGTACTGGGTCCAGTCCTCTTTAACATCTTTATAGGTGACATTGCAGAGGGTCTGGAGGGAAAGGTATGCCTCTTTGCAGATGATACAAAGATCTGTAACAGAGTTGATACACAAGGGGGGCTAGAAAGGATGAGAAGGGACTTGTCAATGTTGGAGGAATGGTCAGACATATGGCAACTTAGATTCAATGCAAAGAAGTGCAAAGTAATGCACCTGGGAAACAAAAACCGAGGAGAAGAGTACACAATAGCAGGAGAGGTACTAACAACAACAAAAATGGAACAGGACTTGGGGGTAGTCATATCAGATGATCTAAAGGTTGGGAAGCAATGTGGGAAGTCAGTAAGGAGAGCCAGGGGGATACTGGGATGCATAGGAAGGGGCATCACAAGAAGAAAAGGGAATTGGTTATCACTCCGTACAGACAGTTGGTGAGACCCCATCTGGAGTACTGTGTGCAGTTTTGGAGACCTCATCTATGCAAGGACATAGACAGGATGGAAGCAGTCCAGAAGAGGGCAACTAAAATGGTGCAGGGTCTGCATCAGAAACCATATGAAGAGAGACTGAGATAGCTTAATGTGTATACCCTTGATGAAAGGAGGGACAGGGGGGACATGATAGAAATATTCAAGTACCTCAAGGGAATCAACAAAGTCCAGGAGGGTAGCATCTTTCAGAAAAAGAGATGTGTAAGAACAAGGGGACACAATTTAAAGATAGAGGGAGGACGGCTCAGGGATAATGTGAGGACATTTTTTTTACACGGAGAGAGTGGTGGATGCGTGGAACTGCCTTCCTGGGGAGGTTGTCAGGGCTAAAACAGTGGGGGATTTCAAACATGCATGAGACAGACACAAGGCAATTGTAGTGGGGGTGGCAGGAAGTAGGCTGATGGTTAACTAGAATCTGCAGCTCATCCAGTGGGTAGGGAAATGTGCAGACTGGGTGGGCTAAGTGGTCCTTATTTGCCATCAAAGTCTATGTTTCTATATTTCTGTGTTTCAGAGTTAAATAACTGTTTCTCCCATCCACATGTTCAAACCCAACTCCCTCGGCTTCCCCTCATTCGATCCAACCACCATCTTTAAGTGAATTCCACCATACCAACCCGCTCTTACCCCCACCACCCTCTTCCCCATAGTACCCCAAAACACCTTTTTCAACCAGTAAACAAGAAAACCATTTTGTGTTGCAGAAATACCTCTCCATTCAGTAAGAATAAAATGAATGAATGAATGAATGAATGACAAGTAAATTCTGGCTGTCTGAGGCCTCAGCCAAACAGGTTTACTACAGTATGTGCAAAGACATCATTCATTCATCTGACACTGCAATGTGGAACAGTTTCCTTTATTACAAGTTGACAATTTTATTGGGGTGATTGGAAGGTAAGAGAGTGTTGGGGGTCAGAGAGGGGTTATGAGGATAAGTAAGTAAGCACAATTTTATGTAAGTGCCCCATCCCTGAGGTGCTGGGCACTGTACAGGAAAGCAGGAGCTAGAATAAACAACAAACAACTAATACAGAACACAAATCAGTAAATAACAGCAACATACAGTGATTAAACCTACAAACCCTAATTAAAATACTGTTCAGCAGTTAGCTATTCTAAAGCTCATAAACAGTCTACAAATGCCTCCCTAAAAAGATGCACCTTTAGACTCCCCCTTAAAAACCTCCACTGATAGAGCCTCCCTCAAAGATCTTGGAAGCATATTCCACAAAACTGAGTCCACCACCTCAAAGGAATGATCTCCTGAGGTCTTCATGTATGGCCCTGGGAACTGCTAGGAGGCCCTCGGTAGAGGAGTATAGTGAGTGTACAGGGCGGACAGGAGTCAGGATGTCACTTAGGTGACAGGGCCTGATCAATATAGGGCCTTATAAATGACCAAGCCCAACCTAAAGGTGATTCTCCACCTAACTTGTAGCCAGTGCAGATCATGTAGAACCGAGACACATGGCAGGACCTTGGACAGCCCATCAGCAATCTGGCTGCTGCTTTCTCAACCAGCTGCAGATGTCATTGAACCCATCCATTGACTCTGAGGTACAGAATGTTGCAGCAGACGAGTCATGATGCCACAAAAGCATGTACCAGTGAGGGCTGGTCGTCAAGTGGGATCGGGGCTTATATCCGGGCGACATTCCTCAGGTGGTAAAAAGCACTCTGGATGTTGAATGATGCCTGAGCCTCAAGTGTTAATCCATCATCAAGGATGACACCCAGATATTTCAACCTGGTTGATGTAGACAAAGGAGTGGGGCCAAGGAATAACCCTGTTCCCATCCTGGCAGCACCCACATCCCTCTGATGACCAGGATTCATCACTAGCACCTCCGTCTTGTCAGGACCGAGTCTCAGTGAGTTAGAGGACATCCAGTCCTGTATCTTGGCCAGACATTTATTTAGCACCTCCACAGCATCACTGTTCCAGGGTATAAAAGTCATGTACAGCTGGGTATCATCTGCATAACAGTGAGCACCAAAACTGTACTATCTAATGATCTCACCCAGGGGCAGCATGTATACTCAAACATCATAGGTGACAGGATTGAAGCCTGGGAACTCCACATGGTAGGGGATTCAGGCAGAAGGAGAAGCTCCCCATCAAAACATTCTGCATCCTGCCAGTGAGAAAGGACTCAAACCAATTGATGACAGTACTGGTAAGTCCACATAGCTCCCTTAGGCAATAACAGTAACACTGTTGGTTCACAGTGTCAAATTCTGAGGAAAAATTGAGGAGAATGAGTATTGACCACTCCCCTCGATTTCTCACTCTGAGGAGATAATTCTGCACTCTAATGCCATTTTGGTGCTATGCCTTGACCCAAATCCTTACTAGAAGGGCTTGCACATGTCATAGGCTGCACGCTGTGCCTCCAGTTGCAGCACCACTACTTTCTGGATAACCTCACCCAAGAATGGGAGGTTAGAGATTGGTTTATAATTTACCAAGATGTCAGTGTCAAGAGATGGTTTCTTGGGGGGGGGATGTCTCACCAGTGCCTCTTTTAGGGAGCTGGGGAAACATCCTTCCAAAAGTGAACACCAGACAATCTCGGTGAACACTGGACCAATGGACTCAACACATCCCATTAACAGATGGGTCGGGCCCTGGTCTAGTTCACAGTATGTAGGCCACAGCTTTGAATTCATGTTGCAAAACCTCTGCCACCCCAATTGGCCTAAACTAACTCCAGATAGTAGGAGTGCTTCTGGACACACACAACATGCCACTGCAGGGATGCAACAACCCAATTGGAGAGATCCCATCCCTAGTGGAGGACACCCTGTCAGAGAAAAACAGAGCAAACTCCTCTCTCTGAGTGACTGAAAATGCTCTTTTCAACTGCAAACAGGCAAGATGAAGAAGCCTGCCTACAGTATGAAAAAGCAGACAGGGTCTGTTCCTCTCGGCAGCAATCTCCCTGGACAGGAACACTGCCATCTCCAAGTTCCTGTTTGCCCTTTGATAGTCTCTGTAGTGAATTCCCAAAGCCAGTTTGTCCTCCTCAGACCAAGACCTCTGCCAACAATTTTCCAACCTCCGACCCCTGGTCTTCATCTCCTTGAGAGCCCCATAAAACCACAGGTGTCTCAGGAGAGAAGACCTGGGCCCTATCTGGACCGGTGCAACACAGTCAAGCACCTTGGAGACAGTAGGGTGGAATTCATTCACCTAAAGATGTGGCTTGAGTTGGGTTTGAATGCGTTGATGTGGGAAGGGCTAATTGATTAAATCTGGATTTGGAACAGCTTATTCTTTTTACTGGTGGCAGACAACTTTACCAGAAGAAGTGTTTTTGTTTGGGGGGGCAGTGGGTGGCTTGGGCAGAGGATATCATTTCAAGGCTTTGAATGGTTGGAGGAAGTGGGTACTATAACATTAAGTGGGTGGCAGTGAGAACAAAAAAATGATGTGGATGTTGTTTCAGAAACATTTTACATATTTCCATGAGGATGAAGTGTCACTTTGCCTGGTCAAAAGAAGAACTTCACAAAGTGCTTCTTTAAGTCAGAGAACTTTGCCACATTCAGGCAAAGTGTGTAGTACTAGGCAAAGGCTAAATAAAGAGTATGCTTTACACAAGATACCATTGATTGTCTGACGAGGTGGTGGAGATACAGTACTAAACACCAGGGCATAACTGTGATCAGTTGCAGAGAGAGGGGTCTTCATAGGACACCATACAATGTTCTTGTGAAGAATGCAGGGAGCTATGTATCAGGTATTTAAGAATTTCACTTTCATTCATCTGGTTTTTAACCCATACCAGGTCATAATGTCATATGCTTAATAGCATACGGTACGCTGCCCCCATACCTGTGCGCCTCCATGTTGGACCCCCCAGAGTTAGAATCCTAGCAGTGGGCCGGGGCCAGCCCTGCAATGGGGTGTGGGTGGCAGAGCTCCCCACAGAACAGAATAAATCTAGAAATCGCATAGCGCAATCTAAGTGCCATCGACATTTTGACCCTGTGCCAGTTTAACCTCCCAAAAAAAGAATCAGAGGATCAGTTTGTTATTTTGTGGCCTATCTGATCTGATTGAGATTGTACAGTAATAGCTGATGAGTAGCTATGTTTTTTAACATAATGTTTTATTATGTAATATCTTATTTGTTTGCTAATATAGGAATGTAGTCCATGTGCAGACTTGATAGGAATACAGCAGTGTAGTAGCACCTACCAGATCAGATCAGTTCACCATATGTACATCGGCATATGCTAAAACCATGCAACACAGACAGCGCAGTTGGGAATAGCAACAGGGTGCAAAACCACTAAATGGACTATGGACGGTTGTGAACCCTGTCACTGTTCTCTGGCAGAGGATAAGTTCTCTGCTGGGAGGTGGGTCTTCCGAGCAGCTGCCATGGTTTGACAGGATGAGTCACAGGCAGCAATGGAGGCGGTGCATCTGCAGACTGGGTATCGAATCCCAGTCCCAGATGCATGGAATTTTTCTTTTTATCACACTTTGTGCAATGTAAGTGTACAACCCCGCCTCCCCCGAGTTGGTTATTTTAGTTGGGGGTGTTCACGGGGCAGAGCTCCCTGCAAAACATAAAGAAATGTCACTGGCAATATATCACACTGTATTGGCAGTGTGGCATATTGCTGCAGCATTCTGTCTTGTGACATTGTGACCCCATGCTGTAGTATCATATGGGATTGAGTACAATACGCACACACTTTCTGGACCATTACATTAACTAGTACCACCATTAATTACAGTATATATGTGTGTGTGTGTGTGGTTGTGTGTGTGAATGCGCGTGTCATTGAGTAAGTTATGTAAAGCTAATCAAAGTAGTGGTAATCATTGCTATATTGGAAGACTGGCAGAGGTGCAGCTGGGAACTGAGAATTGAGGAGACCACAACATGGGAATAGTGGGAGCTGGTTGGAATCCTGTGAACAAGGAGCAAGGCGACCACAACTGAGTGCTTACAAAAACAGTGACTCAATTATGGTGTCTGTGTTCAGGGCTAGCTGGCAGGATAGCGACCGGATACCTGGATGGGTGAAGTAGGATGATGGGAAGTACGCGCATGCACACATGCGGGGGAGGGAGAGTAAGGGGAGGGAAGATATGTGGGAGAGGGTGTGGCAGGCAGCTGTCAAACTAGTCTGCTAGTGTGGTGGGGAGGTGCAGGGTGCAGGGTTTTGGCTTTTTTTTTTTTTAATTTTCACTATTTATTGGGACAGCTGCTCAGACTCCACCCCTGGCTGGTACTAACAAAGCTAGTCTTTTTTTAAGGTTATCTTCCTTTTTTTTTTGTACCAGGCCTTATTGTATCACCAGTATCATTATTATAATTGTACAGTAGTTATAAAGAAAAACACAGTCAAAATGAGTTTTATAGATATTTTGCACACAGTGCCTAAAGGGAGTGCTTTGACACAGTGGTACTTCTTTTCAGTAATGCTTCCTACACTGTACAGTGGTTCAAGTCCACCTGACATAGGCAATTAGTTTACCCCTCCCAGCACCAAACTCACCTATAGGCCCCTCCATATCACCATGTTTATTTATTTTTTTCAATTTAAACTTTATTAATACATTTTCCATTATAAAGGGCAGTTACAATGAGAATGAGATGCAATACAACCAAATATAAGGACATAACTGCCCAACCTCCCATCCCACCCTCCCTCCCTTACAGCAGCAACTACTCCATGAATCCCCTAAGTACCGACCTATGAACCATGGGGCTATGGCATTGTGTGTCTCCATATCCCCCTCCCCATTCCATGCCAATTAAAGAGTTGCACACATATTGGCACCACTGCTGGGTGCAACTGCACTATTATGCATGCCCTCCCCACTTCCACTATGGCACCCCTGCCCATGCTGCCCCTCTACACCTTTGTCAGGCCCCCCAACTCAAGTGGCCACAATGACTGCCAGTGGCACAAGGGGCTTAGACCAGTTCATTGCTGGTCTATCTGGAGCCCCTTGCTGCAGCCACAGTGGGGCTTCTGGAATCTTGGAAAAGGGATTGTTGCAACCCTGCCATGGCACAAGCCACCTTGTGATGTGGTGCACCCTCATGCATGTTGCAAGGGGTGCTATGTGCCAGTTTGCCACAGTGGGTCCCAATTCAGATGCAGACTGTGTTTTTAAATTAGAACCACCACATCCTTTTCCACAAGGTACAAGATCCATCTGAACCTTTTGCCGCATGCTCCTTGTGGCATTTGTATTGCTGTGAAAATCTGTCTCCATGTGTTTCAGTATCCTATTTTCAGTATACAGTATAATCTTTTGTTAGAACCCTTTCTTCTTTTACCCCTCCTTCCCAATCTACTTCCTCATTTACCCGTTTCTCATCCATATTGGTCCTCTTTTTCATGATTTCTATTTCCTCTCCATTCTTACTTGACCCCCTCCTGCTCATTTCCCTCACAACAGTCCTCTATCCTCAATCATGCTCATCATATTCCTTTCTGTCCTCTTTTTCACCAGTTCCTTTTCTATGTCTCCTGTCATTGATTTGCACTTGTTATCTAAGCAGCATCATTGCAATATTATATTACTTTGTTTCTTTTTCTGAGTGTACCCATCTCAAACCGCTCTGGGGTGTGTAGCAGTGACCTTCACTCTATTTCTTTCTACTTATGGTATTGAATTGTCTCAGGAGCTTTACTACTACCACTAATTTATTCAATGAGTCCAGCTTCTTATTTCAAAGTTGTATACTTTGTTTCCCCACTCTTCCTCTCCCATCCCTTCTATTATTATTTCCTTGTCACTCCCTATTATTTTCACGGTACACCATGCCACAGATACATGCATTTTGCCAATGCTGATTACAGTGCAGGCAAAATGCTTCCTGCCCCATGCACCAGCCAAAACTAAATATAGCCTTCTCCAGTGTGGGCATGTCCTGAATGAGATAGAAACTGTGTGGACACAAAGGACAATAAGAGTGGGGGGCAATCTAAATTCAAAATCGACCCATTCACTGTTACCCTTGTTGCAGCGCCATAATTGCCATGTCCAAATGTACTCAGCAACTTAATAGCATATGGTACTTTCAGCTGCAGTCTACTCACACTGTCGGCAGTAACAGCTTTTCCCTGTACTTTTACTTGCAAGTTATTTCTGTACAGGATAGCACCAACTTGTTTCTTTTGCCTATCACTGTTTTTTTTTTCACTACTGTTTTTTTTTTTAAATGCAGTTTTTCCATTTGGTTTCGGTATAATTTTGAATGTGTGCATAGCTTACATTTACAGAGGCAACAGCACATATGTATAGTACAATTATTGTGTTTTTAAATGTTCACTGTTTATTGTGACAGCTGCTCAGACTCCACCCCTGATGAAGTGTCATACCTTGGACATGAAGCATCATGGTTTTTGTGTTAGTGTTTCAAACATGTAAGCCAGCTACTTTGAATTAAATCATTTTTTGCAGTTATACTCTGATAACTTTGTTGATTTTGAGTTGCTACCTTTAGCATTGTAGTACTTTGAGTGCATTCATTTTGTTTCCCTATTTCTAGTTTCTCACTGTTTGCACTCATCACTTAGTTCAGTGTTCATGAGGCTTCAGTGGTTTTGCAACGTTGAAAGTCTCTATGTGCCCATGACATGGCCAAACTACTGCTGTTCACAGGGCCTGATACCTTTTAAGGTATGTGTGACTATTTTCTTGTTTAATGTCTTCAATTTTTCTGAGCTTACTTATATATTGACCATCTTCTTTTTGTGTGCCTCTGTTTGAGGATCAGAATTCTAGCATATAATCAGTACACAGACACCTTTATCTAAGCACTTTGCCTTTGTGTTTGTATCCCCAACGGGAGTATATCCACATTGTTTAACACTCATCACAACAGTATTTTGAATAGCATGTGTTAATAGTAGGGGCACTGAGGCAGATGCCTCTGATTCACATGAAACTGCTGAAGGTGCCTTTTCCTGTTTTGAAACAGTAACAGCATTGGCTAGATGCTGCGTGGGCACAAGCAACTGTCTGTTTCACATTCTGAAAATAGTAACTTCAAAGCATTTTTTCAAAGATTTGAAAAAACTCAAATTCAAATAAATCATTATCTTCTATAATAAGTAATACCTGAAGAAAAATGAAGCCAAACTGTGGCTGGCATCTGTGAGAAATACACTGGCTATATATTTTAGAGGATCCCAATATGTAAATGAAAAGTCAGGAACAAATTACCTTGTGCAGGGATCTTTAATTTGTGCCCTTGGTACAAACACAGTGACTATGCTCCATCTGTTACAGTCTTTTCTGGTCTTGTTGACTGGATACAAGCAGGCCATGATAGTGTGTTGGACCTCCCTTCCAGGTCCAATGTAACCCACCTGACACATTTCACACTTCAATAGCACTTTTTCAATTGCTGGTTAGCACTGGATATTGTCACAGGCATGCATGTTGCCTGTCGGTCACCAGGCCAACTTATCCTTACAAGATGCACCTGGAAGGTGCTGGCTTGATTTCTTGTTTGATGAGCGTTTAAGTCCTGCCACCATTTTCTGCACTCTGCACTTTGTTACAGTACATAGATCACTTTAATATATTTTGCATTAAATAAAGGTTTAAAAGACATCAACAAGGTAAGATGTATCCCTCTGTTTTAATGTAGAGCTACTTGCTTGTGGGTCAATGCTACAGTATTTTATGAAACATTGTTTTTCGCTTATTTTCCCACTTAGCAATGGATATGACACCACTTACTGTATAAATGGACCATTTAAAGGCATAGTCTCTACAAAAATACATAGTGAAATGAGTGCTCAGTGCTCAGCTAAATTAATACAAGTATGCTGCCAACATACATAAATACTAAAGACATATTAAAACAGAATATCTTTGTCATTATGCATATTAATTCAATAAAATATAGACTGACAATTGGGGGCCTATGTTTCTGCTTTTTAGTCAGAGAATTCTGAATGTAGTGTCAGTTTGAATGAAGGGAGAGAGTGTGGAGTAGCCCTGCTGCATTGCCATCTAGTATATGTGTGTCTGTGTCTGTGTCTGTTTTGTGTGTGTGTGTGTGTGTGTGCGTGTACATAGCCAGTAATAGCCTGCCTGAGAGACAAATAACACTAAAGCACAGTCTTAGACTGTGAGGGTAATAAAATGTATTATTTTGCAGTTTGGTGAGTGTGAGAAATATTTTTAGTATGTGCTCACTTCTATAGGAAAATATATTAAGTTTTCACAAGCTCTGAATAAGGGCACAAAACCGGTCTCGAGTCTTGTAGCCAAATATGAACCCTTCCTTGGCTATTACACACAGGAGGAAGACCCAATTATCACACTCTTTTCAAGGTAGCAGTGCTAAAACCTGATTTGGCCTTCTCCCAACAGAACGAGATTTCCCTTCCAGACCCCTTTTCAATTTGGTTGCTTATGGTGGCCCCTCTAAGCAAGTAACAGTTGTCACAGATTATTAATAAACCTTCTACAGTTACACATACAATATAAGGAATTCTCGCTCAGGCAGATATTCTTTAGAAAAGCAAAAGTTTTATTAAAATACTTAAACACATATAGTTATAACTAAAAAGAGAATATTAATTTGAGTTACATTATACAGGAAAAGAAAATGGAAAAAGGTACACTGAAATGCACTGAAACAGTTATCTAATCTACCTCGGTATAAAGATTTCAAAGTTCAGAGAATTGTTGGTTTGCAAAATATTTCAGTCTTTCAATTGCACCCTTTGGTTCTTAGGCAGTCTTTGTGCTGACAGGTGTTCTCTGTGGTCAGGTGAGGGTCCAAACAAAATGGCAAAATGGCCCTTAGTGTCTACTGGGGAGTTTATATAGAAGACCACCTCCCCAGTCTGTGAATAAAGAGTGGCCCTTCCAGGTCAGTGAATAGAGGCTGGCCTTTCTCTTTTTAGGTCACTGGATGTTACTCTTGCACTTCACCAAAGTTTTATTTTCCTGATAATCTTTGCTGGGTCAGATTCCTATAGTTAACCCAGGTTTTACAATCTCATACAGGCCTGTTAGCAGGATGTTTCCAGGCACTTATAAAAAAAAGTCAGTGTACTGTGGGAACCTTTTCTGTCAACTCTTGTCTAAGACCAATTCACTTTTGCTCTTAAGGGTTTACAACAGTGGAAATAGCTTCTCTCATCCTGGGATTTTGAACTGGCTTAATTTAATTAGTTATAAGGAAGATCATGCAAGTTGTACAATTATACAAGCTGATGTTATTACTTCTGTTTCCCTTGGCTGGTTAACATTTGAAGAATATTCCTTGATCATGTATCCACAAGCTTTTTAACAAAACTTGCCAGATTCCTGCAAGCAAGGCTGGCCTTGTAGGTCAGAGGAAGGTCAAGCCCCTTTTAAAAAAAAATCCAATATTTCTCTATGTGCCTTTGCTGACACTGGCATGCACATTCACATAGAATTATATAAAAAAATATATAAAAGAGAATTATATCTGCAAATAAGGGCTAGCTGTGGGGTAGCTCATGACATCCCTCCCTCCCTCCTAGATGGAATTTGTGGTATTACATCCCTAGCATGGTATGATTTTCACAAATTCTGTTCACTGCTCTAAATGGTGAGATAGCCCATCTGCATTGGCATTGGCCAATCCGGCCCTGTAGGTAATGGCAGTGTCAGTGGTTCAGCAGATAGCACACTCACCTCTGAGGCTGGAAGATCAGAAGGCTGTGGGTTCAATCCCCACCCCAGGCACTTGGGTTATATCCCCAAAAAATGGACACTGTTGTGCAGCATGAGGAGGGTGCAGCACTCCTGAAGTGCCATCTGTCAGATGAGACATTAAACTGAGGTCCTATCCACCTATTCTGCTGGTAATTCAGGTGGACATTAAAGATTCCATGAGCTTCTTGAAAATAGTAGGGGAATTTTTATTCATAACTGCACAGCAAATTATAACAAGTAATGTTAATTCACATCAAATAAAACTTAAAATAAAACAATAAAAAAGTATTAGAAACATACTATGCAAACTGAAACAAAATTTAAAAATGATGTGGAGAAGAAAAAGAACTGAAAGACAACCAAAGAATTATTAATTCATACACATCCCCTGTCATATCCACAATAGAAAAAACAAGAAAATATATTAGTCATACTCCTATGATAGTATTATTCAAAGAAAAATATGGTAAGAAAGTTTGGAAACTAAGCAATATCCCTCTCCCCCATAAAAGAGATGGGGAAAGTGTCATGAGCAACTATACAAAATATGCATAATTGTATTTCTTCATACAAATCGAAATAAAAGAAATCAGAACCATAAAAAGTATTACAGCAGACATGTACATAAACTCCCTCATCCTGTATCCAACCAGTGCAATAACTTCCATCTTTTATTATAAAGTTCTACAGGGAGACTTGTCTACTTTTCCCATCTTATGAACAAAACAGCTTCCCTAATAGTCCAAAACAGTTGTTCTTGAGTCATGAAATATTGTTGTAAAGACCATCTACAATGAGCTTGCCAAATATGACACTTAATGCATCCTAAAATCCTATGTAAAATACTAGCATCATAAGATTTCCAGTGATTAGGCAATCTATTTAGTATTACAACCTCTAAAGAAAGACCAATAAATGGTGAAGGGGCCAAATGACTGGACAATATTGACCAGAAGTGTTGTATGAAAGGGCATAAAAAGAACAGATGTTCAGTAGTTTCAATTGGTGCTTGGCAGACGTCAGTTCTTGGACAAGCTCTTTCCTTCACACTTTCGTGTTTTAAATTGCCTTTCACATTCAACTTACCATGGACCCCCAACCATGTAATATCCCACATAAAAGGAAGCATTTTAGAGTGTAGCAACATAGCCCTAATAAGCAAAATCTCAGAATGTGGGTTATTAAAAAATTCAGAAAACTGAAAAAAAATATGTTTGCTGAATAAACTGATAAAAGTATTTTTGTTTCTTATGAGCCATCATAGCTTTGGTGATTTTCCATAATTTAGTTTGCCAAAGTAATAATAATAATAATTATTAGGGAGACCCTGTATATGTTTTTGCTTTGAAATTATTGCATCCCAGTCTCAATTCTCAATCCATGGGGAACTAGTATCCAGTACCCATGGAGACCAAACATGAGGAGTATTTACTAGTAAAGGCCGTATGTTAAAATAAAAATACAGGAAAAAAAAGAAAGAAATTGGATTAACCATATTCAAACCCCGAGCTCCTTTTGGAGATACAGGATGCCTCATTTTATGGGGTGTAAATGACTCTCCCCCATATAGTCTGGAAAAATACACTTAACAGGTAAGTTTCCATATTTTGAAGGAGTGAATAAATTGTATTTAGATGTAAAAAAAAAGCCTATCAAAATGGTCTTAACCATTGATATGCATTTTGTTTTTGACATTCTCCATTTATTCCAAATGCCTATACAGACTTTCACCTCTTTAATAAGGAGTTCCCAATTAAACTCATCAGCATTTACCATTCCAAAATCTATGCCAAGAATTTTGAAACCTGATTGTACATCTGAGATACTCATCACAACATTATATGGACAAGTATCTTCACCAAGAAAAATATACTTTTATGTAGACTAATTTAAGCTCCCACAGCTTCCATAAAAGCTACCATCACTGCTTCCATAGCTCTTCTGGATGGGAGACCTGCCAACAGGATGCAAAGATCATTAGCATAAGCCATTGTTTTAAGCTTAGGAGAGTCACTATGAAGTGAAAGACCTCTAATGATCTCAGTATTATTAAGTCATACCAAAAGGGTTCCAAAGTCAAAATATATAAAAGAGGGCTAAGGGGACAACCCTGATGCACACCCCTGGTGTGCTTAAGAAATTTATCAGACCACCCATTCATATATGGAGCCACCTCTGTATTACTATAATACCGCTCAACTAAGAAATGAAAGCATCTAGAAACCCAAAGCATTCCATACATTTCCAAAGATAAAGGCAGGAGACTCTATCAAAGGCCTTTAGTTGGTCCAAGCTAAACAAAAATCCAGTTGCCTCACCCACTTTGCTCCAATCCATAGCCTCCCTTAATAAAATTAGGGCATCAATAAAATCCTTCCAGGAACCAAACAAAATTGTGAGGTATATAAAATGTAGTAATGTAGTTTAAAACCAGAGAAATTCTTTTACAAAGAATTTTTGTCAAGATTTTACTGTCAGTATTAAGAAGCTCAATTGGCATCCAATTCTTAAGGTCTTCTTTGCTATCTGATTTTTGCAAAAAAAAAAAACTGTTAATCACTGATTACAAGTAGCAGAAAAAAAGCCCTTGTTCTAAACTATTTGTATACATTTGGAGTAATTCCAGACCCAGAGTAACATAGATCAAAGAAAACAACTCATTTGGGAGTCCATCATTACCTGGCACTTTACCCCTAGGTAATGGGTTAATCACTGATTCCAATTTTTGCTAAGTAATTGGGTGTATTAGGGTGGGAATAAAACAATCAGGGCTAGTTGGTAAATCACAAGTACGTAGCATCAATTTTCTCTGCAGAGAGCTGTGGGTCTGCCAGAAACAGCTGTTGCAGATATTTATCCAATGCATTCAAAATCTCCTTCTGAGAAACCACCACATCCCAGATGATGTCACTAGCTGTCACATTTCTTTATAGGTGCATTGTACTGCACAGCTTTCAAAAGGATATATAACCTCTTGTCTCCCATGCACCCAAAACCTTTGTTTCATCTCAAAAGTCTTACTCCTATCATATTGTGCTTGGGACAATTTGAGTTTTTTTTGTTTTGCAGTTCAGATGTGTCCACATGTTCCCCTCTATTCAATTTGGAATATACCAGTAGAAGTTTATGTCTCAATGTCTGATAATAATTTTGTTTTGCTCTACACAGTAACCTCCCTGTATGCTGAAAAATAAATGTTTATGTCCATGTTAATCTCTTCTCACCACTGTTGGGCAGAGTCATATAGAAAATGCACAGATTTCCTTGCCTGCAGTAAGGAAAAGAATCTCTCTCTAACTTCAGGAAAGTCTAACAAAAAAAGATTTAGTTTCCAATACCCTGGTCCTTTAGATGTAGCAGGGTAATTAGAAATCGTAACCCTTAGAACATATGATCGGAAGTCACTACTGGTGACAAAATAGGTGACCCATACTGAAGATTAGGGGAAATAAACCAATAATCAATGCGACATTTACATGATCCAGAAAAATATGTATAGGCAATATCTCTCCTTGTAGTAAAAAGAAAATCCTTCAAACCAGCAAGCTGGAGTAACTCATTCAAAAATTTTGAGTCACTTTATAATATGGCAGTATGAGCTCCCCTATCCTGGACTGTCCTATTAATATTGAGATCACCCCAAAAAGGACATTCCTTCTAGTCAACAAATAAGGTTATATTTTCATCAATAAAGAGGCCCTGACAGTTTTGAATTGAAGGCCATAAACGTTAATGAGTCTAAAGTCAGAGTCATGTACTGAAACATCCAACAGTAGACATCTGCCAGTGTCAATGTCCACTACATTTGTTATTAAGATATCAGAATTCAAAATACAAATACCATCTCTGGAGCATAATACACCCCCCCCACCCAACCAATTACATTCACCCCCTGAGTTATGCATTAGAAGCAGCTTCAAAATCCTAAGTGGTACACAGTCATGTGTCTTGAAAGAAAACCAAATCAATATCAGAACCTAAAAAAAATCAAAAGTAGCAAGCCTTTTTTTTTGAATGAATACTATTCATATTTAAAGCCACAACAATTAAATTGTAAGAAGAAAGAAAGAAAGAGTCAAAAGTGTGTAATCAGGTGGTAGACCTTTTTTTTATGAGTGCTTTTCTGAAATCCTATCCTGAGACCCACTTTCTTTATGGGCTTCTTAGAGCCTTCTTGAGGTTTCCTCTGCCAGGAGGACCTAGATGTTGCATCCTAGTCTACATCTTCCATGCTGTCTTCCTCTGGTAAGACATCACATTTATTGGAAAGCTCAATACTGGGGGTTAAGGGGAGCACAACAGCTTCCATTACAAAAGAGGGTTCACTGCTACTACCTCAGAGGTTGTCAAGAAAGAGGAGTGGTTGGACTATAGTGGGCTCAGGGAGGGAGAGGGTGGTGGAACAGAGGTGCATCCCTCCAGTTGTGCCTCTCCACAATTCATTCACCACTCTGGTGAAGCATGGTTCCTCTATGGAGGCACCTGCCATGGAGACCAAAGAGGATGCTGGGAACCTCCATAATGGAGACCCACAGGAGGGTGGCCCAGGAAGCACAGGGGAAGGAAACAACTCCTGGTGGGGACTCAATTTATAGTGGGGTAGAACTGGGGAAGGGAGGGGAAAGGGAGGTAAGGTGCCTGCTCAGCACCAAGGCTTGGAGGGACAGGAAATGAATCATCAGGATCATGGAAGCAACGGCAAGGGGGAGGGAGCTGGATGCCATTATCAACCTAGAGACGAATGACCTGGCTGAGAATGGGATCAGAGCAGTGCAGCAGGAGTTTGTGGAGTTGGGGAGGGTCCTTAGACAAGTAACACACATGGTAACTTTCTCAGAAGTGCTACCTGTCTATGGCAAGGATGAGGCTAGGGCACACCACACCATGGGATGCAATGGCTGGTTGAAAAGCTGGTGCAGAGCTCAGGGATTTGGCTTCATTGGGGACTGGGGCTCCACCTGGAGGGATACAGGCCTATACAGGTGCAATGCTCTTCATCTGTCCTGGAGGTGAACCAGGATCCTAGGTGGTAGGTTTAAATGCTTCAGTGGCAAGCATTTAAACTAGCCAAGGGGGGGGGGAAGCACTGAAGAGGAGAAGGGAAATCTTTGCCCCCCCCAACAAATTAGGGTAATTAGTGAGGTAAACACCAAAATAGAGCAGTCGATAGGGAGAAGAGCAGGGATAAATGGAGAAAAAGACAAAGGCAGTAGGGACAGGGATGAGGCAAAAAGAAATAAAGCCATATAAAAATGGAGGGTAATGAGTACTGATGCCCATAGTCTTGGTAAAAAGCTCCCTGAAATGGTGGCCTTGATGGAAGAGGGTTACCTGGATATTGTGGCAGTCACAGAAACATGGTACACAGAGAACCATGACTGGGATGTCAACATACCAGGACACACAATCTACAGGAAGGACAGAGAGGGAAGAAGAGGAGGAGGAGGAGTAGCTCTCTATGAAAGGGAAGGGATAAAAGCAACAGAACTAAAAGGTAAACAGGAAGGAGAGGAGGCAATGTGGGTCACCGTGGAGACTGGAAATGGCTCCACACTCTGCACAGGGATTGTATACAGATCCCCATCTCAGGGGGAGGAAATGGACAAGGAAATGATAGAAAGCATCCTTGGGATAGCAGAGAAAGGGAAGATATTGCTGATGGGAGACCTGAATACGTCAGATTTTAACTGGAGCACTTTTGCTGCAGCCACATCCAAGAGCAGGGCCATTCTCGATGCCCTACAGGGGGCATGCCTCAGACAACTAGTTTTGGAAACCACTAGGGAGAGAGCAATCTTAGACCTGGCACTCTCAAATGGGGATGGAGAGAGGATCTCTGATCTTGAAGTGGGTAGCCATCTGGGAACAAGTGACCACCAAACAGTGTGGTTCACGATAACTTAGTTGTAGAGTCAACCCACACAAAAGTGAAAGTATTGGAATCAGGAGGGCTGATTTTGCCAATATGGGAGAGTGCCTCAGAAAAGCACTAGCAAACAGGCAAGAAGGTGGGGAGGAGCAACAATGGGGGAACATCAAAACCACCATCACAGAGGCAACAAGTCTTTGTGTGAAGCAAATAAACAAATCAAAATGAAAGAAAAAAACACTATGGTTCTCAAAAGAAGTGGTGGGGAAGGTAAGGGAAAAAAGATAGCATTCAGGAAGTATAAGGAAACACAGAAGGAGTAAGACAGAGAACTGTACCAGTTAAAGCAGAAGGAAGCGGATAAGGGAGTCAGAATAGCAAAGGCCCAAAACCAAGGAAAAGATAGCCAACTCAGTTATGAAGGGGATAAAACCTTTTATATGTACATTAGGGAGCAAAGAAAGACTAAGGCAGGGATACCGAGGCTAAACAAAGAGGAAGGTGGTTGGGCAGAGTGCGACAGTGAAAAAGCAGGGATACTAAACGAATACTTCTGCTTGGTATTCACATGGAAAAGCAGGGGGAAATACCTATTCCGGTCAATAGAAGTACTCTGGAAAGGGGGGTTGATATTAGTCCTTTCACAGAAGAAAGGGCTGTGAAAGAACTCTTAAAACTGAAGGTGGATAAAGCAATGGGGCCAGATGGAATTCACCCCAGAATTTTAAAAGAACTAAGGGAAGAACTAGTAACACTATTGACTACCCTTTTTAATAAATCATGGGAGGATGGGGTGGTACCTGAGGACTGGAGGAGGGTGGATATGATTTCCCTTCACAAAAGTGGGAGCAAGACAGAGGCAGGAAACTACAGACCAGTCAGTTTGACCTCAGTGGTAGGGAAAATGATGGAATCACTTCTGAAGGAAAGAATTGTTGAGTATCTAGAGACCAGTGGGCACAGGACCCAAGGCAGCATGTATTCACAGTGGGAAGGTCATGTTAGACAAATCTAATTGACTTCTTTGACTGGGTGACCAAAGCAGTAAACCAGGGAGGGGCTGTGGACATGGCCTACCTAGACTTTAGCAAGTCATTTGACACAGTCCTGCACAAAAGATTAACAAACAAAATAGCCAGCCTGGGAGTGGGTCCTAGGGTGGTAGCCTGGGTGAAACACTGGCTAAATGACAGGACACAGTGGATAATAGTAAATGGAGTCCGCAGTGAAGGAAGGAGGGTTACTAGTGGGGTACCACAAGGTTCAGTACTGGGGCCGGTCCTTTTTAATGTCTTTATAAGTGACATTGCAGAGGGACTGCAAGGGAAAGTATGTCTCATTGCAGATAACACAAAGATCTGCAACAGTGTCGATACACAATATGGGGTGGAAAGGATGAAAAGGGACTTGGCAAGGTTGGAGGAATGGTCAAATGTATGGCAGCTTAGATTCAGTGCAAAGAAGTGCAAAGTAATGCACCTGGGAAACAAAAACCCAGGGAAAGAGTACACAGTAGGGGGTGAGATACTTACAACAACAAAATGGAAAGGGACCTGGGGCAATCATATCAGATGACCTAAAGGTGGGCCAGCAATGTGAGAAGGCAGTAAGGAGGGTTGGGGGGATACTGGGATGCATAGGGAGAGGCATCACCAGTAGAAAACAGGAAGTTGTTGGCCCTCTGTACAGACAGTTGGTAAGACCACATCTGAAGTACTGTGTATAGTTCTGGAGTCCCCATCTCTGCAAAGACATAGACAGGGTGGAGGCTGTCCAGAGGAGGGCAACCAAAATGATGCAACATCTGCATCAGAAGACATATGAAGAAAGACTAAAGGAACTAAAGATGTATAGCCATGAGGAAAGGAGGGGGGGGCAAGATAAAAATGTTCAAATACCTCAAGGGAATCAACAAAGTCCAAGAGGGTAGCATCTCTCCGAAAAATAGATGTGCAGAAACAAGGGGGCGCAATTTGAAGATAAACGGGGATGGCTCAGAGGTAAAGTGAGGAAGTATTTCTTCACAATGAGTGTTGTGAATACAGGGAACAGCCTTCCTGAGGAGGTCGTAGAGTCAAAAACAGTGGGGGAATTCAAGAATGCATGGGACAGACATAAGGCAATTCTTGTGGGGGGTAGGAGGAAGTAGGCTGTTGGTTAACTAGGATCTGCAGCTTATCCGTTAGGTAGGGAAATGGGCAGACTAGGTGGGCCAAGTGGTCCTTATCTGCCATCAAATTCTATGTTTCTATGTTTCTAATGTCTTTCCCCGGTGAGGGGGGCCATGAGGAGGAAGGGAGATGGAGGGACCATTTCCCTTCTTACATGAGGGGAATCAACTACCAGAGTCACCCCAGTGACTGATTGGGAAATGTCCAGTAAATCAGCAGAATGAACAATAGAAGCAGCAACTGCAACAATAACATCTGGGACTGGAGAAGAAGCAGGTCCAGTAGCAGGCCGTGGACCTATAGGAGGTCTCGGGTCAGAAGGACCCCTTCCTGACCTGACTGTGTTGATGTAAAAATCCTGAATGGCAAAGTCAGCATCATCAGTATTATGAGAAGCCAAAGAACACTATGTAAATGTATGTTCAAGCTCATCTCAAAAGTTACACGCTGGGGCATTGTCATCCTCCATGCCTGAGTGGTCCAATTCTCCACATCGAAAGCAAATAATTTTATCACAAGTGGTACATACGTGGTGGGGGATCCACATTTATGACATTTTCTGGTTTAGCCTGGATAAAAAATGAACCCCTTATCTCTGCCTATGAAAAAACAGTTCAGCAAATGCTGAAAGTCATTGTCAATTTGAAATAGTTTTACTTTGAGGCACCACCCCCCATTCCAAAACCCTTCAGAATCCAAAATTGTTTCAGGGGTACCCTGTACATTGCAGTCTTTCTCCAGCCAATATAAAATATAAGTGATATTCACCCCTTAAGTATGAAACAGGACCATAACTATCTGAAAAGATTGTTTTGTAGAGGGGATAACCTGAAATGGGGCCCACAACAGATAAGTTTTCAGTATAGAATAGAATATTTTGTCCAGAACCTTTCAAGCACCCCTTGGGTTCAAAAACTCACATCACACATATGCTTACCTGGAGCATATATCAAAGCATAGACTTCATTTGGGGAGAAACCAGGGATTATTTTAAAAGGATTCTCCCTACATAAAACCTGTCCGGGAGCTCACTCATGCCTCCCAAATATCATAAGCGAATGATGTTTCAGTGTTTTGCTTGTTCTACTGGTTTGTGGAACAATCCTGCATAGGTACATTTTCGCTTAGGTACCTACAAGGCTGGGACTTAGTCCTCTGTTTTCGACTGTGCATCATCCCCTTGTAATAGCTGAACCTGGGGGCAAGAGACATCCATCTTATCCAGCAATTTATCAGACTCCTCCATCTCCTGAGTATTTAGGGGAGAAAAGGAAGCTGTACCTGGTAAGGGAGATAATTGCTCTCGGTTCCGATTTCCACCATGCTGTGAACATAAATCCTCCTGAGCAGCACTTGGGTTTTCTAGGTCTGCAAGAGTCACCACACAAAACGCCACACTCAGGGGAACCTCATAGTCTGAGTCTACAGCCCAAGTGCCTTCTGTGTGCCAAATACATCCAGCATTTGACAGTGCATCATCAGCAGACTATCCTTCCTCTCCCGGTGCATGTTGCAAAACTCGCAAATTATCATGTGCACCATGAGTAGGATTTTTGGTTATTCACAGTCCACGTCCAATAAAAAACTTTAGAAGTAGAAGTCTCCAGGGAGGAAGATGTGCCTTGCAGCCTTTTTAATATTTTTTCCTCTAAGAGTTTGGCTGAGGTGGTTTGGTAGTCCAAGTTTGCAATCTTGATTTTCTCCTCCAGGGCCTGCTGCAAGTACTTCTACCGTTCCACGTCATTCATCGCAGGAGTTTCAGGGTTAGACTGCCGATCCTCGCTATCAGCGCTAGACACGCATGTCGAGGATACTGTAGCACAACCACATACCAGCTTCTCCAGCTCCACACTGAGCTCCACCACACACCTGCGAGGCAGTGCCTCCTACCTATGAGTAGGGGAATTTCCCTGGTGCTCTGGCAAGATTTCCCCCATTCACTAAAAATATCAACAGTTTAATCTGGTTCAAGGTCAGTTGGCATTCATCTGTATCCCCCCCTCTCCCATGTCGTGCCTGAAAATAGGCAGAATTTATCTAATGCACTCACCCAGTCAACAAAAACTAAATAAATAAAAATATAAAATAAATAAATGGCCACATTGTAGCAATATTCCACCTTAAGAGATGGCCATTCATTTTCCCCATCTGTGTTAGCCACAGCCATAGTGTTAGGGTTATGATTGTTTGTACCTCAAAGTGCCTCACTTAGAGGTATAGCTCTAATTTCTTCAGGGTCCATACCAGCACAAGACATTCCTTTTCAACTGTGAATTTTTGTCTGCTCCCAGGGAAGCACCTTCTTGCTAAGGTACACTATTGGATGATCTTTCCCATGGTTAGAGATTTGACTGAGGACTGCTCCAATCCCCACATCTGAGGCATCTGTCTGGACTAAAAATGGCATATTGTAATCTGGACTGGCCAACACAGGGGCACTGAACAGTGCCTCCTTTAGACGTGTGAAGGCTCATCCACAGGCTAGGTTCCCTTTTACCTTTTTGGGAATTCTTTTCTTTAGCAGGCCAGAGAGGGGAGCTTCCAGGGTACTGTAATTTGGTACAAACTTTCAATAGTACCTGGCAGTCCCTAGGAAATGCTGAACCTGCATCTGTGTCTCAGGCCTAGGATATGCCTCTATCATGTCAATCTTAGCTTGATTGGGACAAAGTTGCCCCTGTGTCACTACACATCCTAGGTATGCCACCTCCGCCATGGCCACCTGGTACTTTTCAGCTTTGACAGTGAGCCCTGCCCTCTGTATCCTGCCCAACACTACCTTAAGGTGGGTCAAGTATTCCTTCCAACTGGTACTGAACATGGCAATATCATCCAAGTATGCCACTGAGTACTCTTCAATACCATATAACACATGGTTGACCAACCTTTGGAAGGTGACAGGGGTGTTCTTCATTCCAAAAGGCATTACCTTGAACTTGGTTAATCCTATTGGAGTGATGAAGGCCGATCACTCTCTAGCTCTGGCAGTCAACTCCACCTGCCAATACCCTTTTGTCAAGTCAATTGTGGTAAGGCATGTCACCCCTCCCAACTTGTCCAGTAGTTCATCTGTCTATGGCAGGGGTTCTCAAATGGTGAGGCCAGCCTCCCTGGGGAGGCCCCAACCTGTTCCAGGGGAGGCTCAAGCAAGTCTGAAAAAGTACTGTATTTAAATTTTGAGTTTTATATATTTTGTGTGAAGAGATGAAGCAAACTGAAAGAAGAATAGTAGTAGGTGAATTTTATGTATTTATTTACTAATAGGTGACAGGATGGTGAATGAGCCAAGGCTCATTTCAGGTGTACCGGGAAGGGTAGGAGTGAATACATTTAAAAGGTAACTGAAAACAATCAAGAAATATAGAATGAGCAATGGTGCAAATTAACGTGAACAATAAATTAATAATGAGTGGTGGTAATTGATCAATTTGTAAACTGATGGCAGAACAGCCCAATACAAGGTTTGACATAGAAGTGCTAAGAGCAATAGCAAGAAGGAGCAAAGTAACCTCCAGAAGTTGCTTAGGAGCAGAGAAGGGGAGGAGAGGCAAAGTGTGTAGGAAGGTTATTTTATAGAGAGGAAACAGAGGAAGTAGTCTGACCCATGAAGGTACTGCAAGAAAGGGTAACAATGGTTCAAGAATGAAAAAGCAGAGCAATTAGGCTGGTCTGTGTGTGTGGGGGTTAATAAGCTGAATAATAATATTTTAATTATTTGTTATTCAGATAAAACCTTTGAGCACAGGAGCTCTTTCTCAAAAGTTCCAAGTCAGTATAAGACAAGGAAAATACAAAAATCACACATGCCCCCCACAATGCAAAGCGTCATGGGCTGCATATGCAAATCACCACAGAATGTTATGCTGGTCCAACTTTAAGCAGAATTGCATGGTGCCGAAAGGCCTCTCACATAGTTTGCAAAGGATGCTAACAGAAGACATAGACACACATGTTTCATCCTACCAGGACTCCTCAGTATGACTCGTCTGTTTGACACCCCAGTGGAATGGATCAGCTACCCTTAAGGCAGTGTGCCTTGGATATATTGTGGTGAACCCATTAAAATAAAAAAACTATTTAAAAGACAAAGAACCTCTGTGTGCAAACACTGAGGCAAGGGTTACCCCAAAGGGCATTTGGCTGGGAAGCCAAGTTTCAAGAAAATACAAAAATCACACATGCCCCCACAATGCAAAGCATCATGGGCTGCATATGCAAATCATCACAGAATGCTATGCTGGTCCAACTTTAAGCAGAAGACAAAGAACTGAATGTGAGTCAAGTACTCAAAGGGGTTTCAATCTATTTATGGTGTACTGCGCAAAGTACAGTACGTTATTTTTCTTTGGGGAGGCCCAAGATTATTTCAATTCAGGGGGAGGCTCAAAATCTTTTCCATGGATTTGGGGAGGCTCACTGTGACAAAGTCCGAGAACTATTGAGTCTATGGCATTGGGTGGGTGTCAGACTTCTTGACTGCATTGAGTCCACAATTGTCTACACAAAGGTGAGTGCAGCCATCCGACTTGGGAACGAGGACTCTGGGTGAGGCCCAGGGACTATGGAATTTCTGGAGTTCCCTTAAATCCAGCATTTACTCCCCCTCCCACCTAATGTCCTTTGGGATGGCCTCAGACACCTGGTAGGCTCTCTGCTGTATGGGTGCTTGCCTCCACTATCTACAGTGCATGTCACTAAGGGGGTTAGTCCAGGCTTGGCCATAAACAAAATGACAAAGTCAGCTAAAACCTCCCTCACTTCCTGGGTCTGTTCCAGACTCAGCTGATTAGACAGTTTGATTGTCTCCACAGAGGACTCCTACTTGCTTTCCTTCAGCTAGTCCAGTAGGGGGTCTTCTTCATCAGTCCCCTCCCCAGGACTACACACTGCAAATACCATGTCAGCCCTATTTGCATATGGCTACATCATGTTGACATGGTACATTCTATGGGTATGTCTCCTGTCTGGCAGTTCAACAATATAGTTCACATCATTTAGCTGTCAGACTACCTTGTCTGGTACCGCACACTCGGCCTGCAGCTTATCCTTCCAGACTGGAATTAGGACCATGACTTCCTGACCTACCTTGTACAAGTAAGCTCTGGCTCTATGGTTGTACCAGACCTTTTGCTTCTGCTGGGTGGCTGACAGGTTGCACTGGGCTGCTCCCATAAGCTCCTTCAGCTTTTCCTTAAATGTTAGGACATACTCCACTATGGAAGTTCCTTGGGTGGTGTGTTTGCCTTCCCAGTCATTCTAGATCAAATCTAGAGGCCCACGTACCCTATGTCCATAAACGAATTCAAAGCAGAAAAAACCCTGTCAACTCTTGGGGCACCTCCCTGTATGCAAACAACAGGTGAAGAAGGTATTTTTTCCCAATCCCTCCCATGCTGCTCAGCAAATGCTTGGAGCATCAATTTTAGGGTACCATTAAACCTTTCTGTAAGACCATTGGCTTACGGGTGGTAAGGTGTTGTGCATCTCTGCACCACCCCACACTTCGCCCACAAACATTTCATCAGGTCTGACATGAAGGAACCCCCCCGATCAGTGATAACCTCCTGCAGAAACTTGACATGTGAGAAAATCCCTAGCAAGGCATCTGCCACTTTGTCTGTCCTAGGTGAGGAGAGGGCAACTGCCTCTTGGTATCGAGTGGCATAATTTACCACTGTTAGGATAAACCTCTTCCCAGAGGAGCTTGGAGTACTCAAGGGTTCCACAATCTCCATTCCTGTCCTCTGGAATGGCTCCTTCACAATGGGCAAAGGAATTAGGTCAGCTTTGGTTTTTACTACCTGCCTTCCCTATTTGTTGGCACCGGTGACAAGACCTGCAGTATTTCTTCACCTGCTGGGTGAAGTTGAGTCAGTAGAAATTCTGGGCCAATTGCTGCATGGTGTGTGCAATTTCCAGATGTCAGGACATGGGGATATTATGAGCGATCTTGAGCAATCATTCACGGTACCCTGGGGGAACAACAAACTGCATGTCCATCACCTCACCCTTTGTCCGTACGTCCTGTGTATACAACAGTCCATTGTCCCAAAATACTCTAAGTGTCATGTTATCTCCCTGTGTCCTGTCAAATTCTGCACAAGCCCTCAGCCTCCCCAAAGTAAGATCAGTCCTCTGAGCAGCTGTAAATTCTTCATATTTTCCCAAGGCATGGAATATGTCCCCTTCAGTTTCTAAACTGGGGTCCATAGCCCAAGTGTTGGGACATTCAGGATCACTGCCATCTCTAGCCATCTGACTATTGGTTACCTATTCCTCCTTAGAGTAACCTTTGGTAGCTGTTTTGTGAACTGCTACATGGGGAAGTTCTAACTCCCTTTCACTACTCTCCATTTTAGGAGACACAGGCTGGGGAATCAGCCTCCCATTGTTTTCCACAGGGGCTTCTATGGGGTCCTGGGAACTACAATCTGCCTTTGCCATCTGACTGTAGGTAAATGCACACACCACCCCCTTCTGGAGATTGTTCTTTAGAATCACATCCAGGGGGAGGTTATCTGCTACAGCCACTTTTTCATCCTCTCTCATGTCTCACCCCAGCCCAGGAGAACACTAGCTAGTGGCAGAGTTTTTTCCTCCCCAGTGAATCCCCTTACTGTTATGAACTAATTAGGTATAAACTGTTCAGGTTCAACCAAATCCATTTTACTAAGGAAAGAGATGTCCTCTTGTCCCTTAACTCATGGGTCTGCACCCAATTTACAGTAAACAGGTGTATGTGCTCCTTCATGTTTATAGACATGCTTTCAGGGATACACAGTTCACCCAACACTTTTTGAGCACCACTTTGTCCACTCTGTGCCTTTTTAGGACACTGTCCAGCAAGATGCCCTGGCTGTTTGCAAAACCAACAATCATTATTTCTTTTATCTGATAAATCGTTTTTTTTTTTTGTTACCTGGGGCTTCCACCTTTCTGTGGGGGTAGTGAGGATTTAAGTGCCCTGAAGGTATGTTTTTCCCTTTTTGTGCTGCCGCACCCACTCCACTTCCCTTCAGAGCAGGTCTACTCCTGGTGTAGCAATCCAAGAGCTCAGCAGCCTGCTGCACTGTTATGGGGTCATGGTCCTTTATGTTTTTAGCTCTGCTGGGCAAGCCCAAAAGAATTACTCCAAAAGTACAACCTCCTCAATTTTGTCCACAGAGTTTTCTACTATTCCCTCCCACCAGCATTTCAAAAGTTGATGTTGCTTTGTAACGAGTTCCTCATAACTCATGTCAGGGCTTCTCCCGAGCATATGGAACTTAAACCTGTATGCTTCAGGCATTAATTCATACTTTTTAAGCAATGCAGCTTTAGGTTTCTCATAATTACCACAGTTCTGATTGTCCATTTGACCTAGTGCCTCACACCCTTTCTAGTAACCAGCGGGGAGAGCTGGAAGCTCCAGGACTCCCTTCCTAGGTATTTTAGCCTGGATACAGACCTCTTCAAATGAATTCAAAAATGCATTTGTATCCTCCCACTCTTTAAAATTTAGCTAGTAATTTGTAATTTAATTTATACCCCAGTCCTGGAGTTTCAGGTTCATCCCTGCCACTTATTTTCTCGGGTGCTGGTCATTGGAGTTTTAGCTTCTCCATTTCAAACTCTCTCTGACACTGTTTTTCTTCTCTCTCAGCCTCTCTCTGATGCTCATTTTCTTTTCCTTGTATCTCCAGCTCCATCTGGAACTACTTCTGCTCAAATCCCAGCTTCAATCTCCTCAGCTCTAACTGCAGCCTGATCCCTTCTGGCTCCAGCATTGTGGTAACTCTCCCAATGCACCATTGCTCTGGGTTCCCTCTGGTCTCACTGTCCTCCTTCCTTGGACTGGACACTGCAACATCCCTTGGCACCCCCATGCCCAAGGTTTGGTCCCTTTCAGTCACCGACTATGACTTGAGGTCCTGGGAAGTTGCTTGCTCATTGGCTGCCAGAAAAGCATCCATGAGGTGCTTTTTGGTTTGCCCCTCTCACTGGACTCTTCTTTCCTGACACAACTGTTTCAGGTAGTCTGCAGTGTATTCACTGTAGATGGAAGCCATCTTCTTCCCTAAGTACTGCTACACTAGCTTGCACCCAAGAAAAAACCAAAAACAGGTAGGGAACTTTATACTGTAACCAATACCTATATTTATATGTGTGTATATTTTTTTCTATACATCTCTGCCTTGATTGTGTGTGGACTGTTTACACTTTATCAATCTGATACACTGGGCTAGAATCCAGCTGTTATGCCTGTGCCACCAACATCTTTCAAATCATAACACTGTGCAACCAAACCTCTAAGATCCCAATGCTGTGCACCAGATCTGTCATAAACCCACTTTCCTGGGCATCAGGTCCACTGAGCTCACAGTGCCCACAATTAAGTGCAATCTGTGATGGGGGCAGGGCTACCCTCCTTGTCCTTTTTGAATGCTCATGGAGATCATGAATGCCCCTCTGCAATGAGGATCTGGGCATTGCTCTAGCTCTGGATAATGGCACAATACCAGTCTGAGTCTTGTGGCCAAATATGAGCCTTTCCTTGGCTGTTATACATAGGAGGAAAAACCAGGGATCATACGCTCTTTGGGATAGCAGTGTAAAAATCTGATTTGGCCTTCTCCCTACAGGAAATGCAACAGTCTGATTCAAAATCTTTCTAGACTCTGGTATTCTCCCTATTCTTCCAGATGTCCCTTCTAGGCCCCGTCTCATTTTGGTTGCTTATGGAGGTTCCTCTAAGCAAGTAACAGTTGTCACAGCTTACTAATAAACTTTCTACAGTCGCACATACAATATAAGAAATTCTTGCTCAGGCAGATATTCTTTAGAAAACCAAAAGTTTTACTAAAATATTTAAATACATACAGTTACAACTAAAAAATAGAATATTAATGTGGGTTACAGTACACAGGAAAACAAATGGAAAAATATACACTGAAATGCACTAAAACAGCTAGTCTGCCTGAGGTTTGAAGATTTCAAGGTCCAGAGAATCATAGGTTTGCAAAATATTTCAGTCTGTCTGTAGTGGCCTTTGCTTCTTAGGCTGTCTGTGTGCAGACAGGTGTTCTCTGTGATCAGAAAAGGGTCCAAGCAAAATGGCCCTGAGTGTCTGTGCTGGGGAGTTTATATAGAAGACCACCCTGTCCCCCAGTGTGTGAATAAATACTGGCCCTTTCAGGTCAGAGAATAAAGGCTGACATTTCTCTTTTTAGGTCACTGGATGTCACTCTTGTACTTCACCAAAGTTTTATTTTCCTGATAACCATTGCTGGATCAGATTCCTATAGTTAACACATATTTTACAATCTCACAAAGGCCTGTTAGAAGGATGTTTCCTGGCATTTATAAAAAAAAGTCACGTACTGTGGGAACCTTTTCTGTCACCTCTTGTCTAAGACCATTTCCCTTTTGATCTTAAAGAGGAGCTTTCATGATGGTCCAAATAGTTGCAGCTTGTAGTCATTATATGCAGTACCAGACCTGAAAAGGTGTGTGCATTTGTTATTTTTGGCCAAGATTTACTCTGCCTTCCATAATTTGAATTTGTATGTGAGCCCTGCTGCACTTGCTATAGCTGTTCAGCTGCTGGGCGGCTAGCTCCTGATGATATCACTGTAGGGTAGGATAGGGGAGTGACTCATACTGTGCAGTACCATGCAGTTGCAACAATGTTGCAAGGGAAAACTACCAGTATTCAGTGTACATACTGTGTTTCCTCTTCCCCAAGACACTCTGATAGCAATGCATTTTGCCAAAATCCAGATGCCTTGTCAGTATGTTTTTTTGTGTGAAATTAACTCTGCCCTATAGTGATGTCAGCAGTACAACCCTGTGCCCATAGCAACACCAGGCTTGCTATAAAAGCTCTGGTACACTCTGCAGTTTTTAGTAGCTCAGAGTGCAAATATTAACTCCAGTGGACAGTAAAGAAATACAGTTCCAGAATCAATGCAATAAGGGGTAATTTATGCATGAAAGTCAAAATGACTGGGGAAGTTCCTCTTTAAGGGTTTACAACAGTGGAAATGGCTTCTATCATCCTGGGATTTTGAACTGGCTTAATTTAATTAGTTATATGGAAGATCCTGTAAGTTGTATGACTATACAAACTGATTTTATTACTTCCATTTCCCTTGGCCAGTTAACATTAGAGGAATACTTTTTGATCATGTTTCCACAAGCTTTTTTGACAAGGACTTGTCAGATTCCTGCAAGCAAGGCTGGCCTTGTAGGTCAGAGGAAGGGCAAACCCCTTTTTAAAAAAAAATCAAATCTTTCTCTATGTGTCTTTGCTGACACTGGCATGTACATTTACATAGAATTAAATAAAAACATATATACAAGATTATTATATCTACAAATAAGGGCTAGCAGTGGGGTAGTTTGCCACAATGATGTCCTCCATTGTAGCACCCGAGTATCTTGGGGGTTTGAGAGAGATTGTTCACTAAGGGGGTCAGGATGGAGTTTGACAACTCAGAGAGTTGGGAGGTTTGAAAGGGTAGGAAAGGAGGGTGCTTATTTGATTAGGTGTGGGTTGGGGGAAGGGGTATCATGGCAGGAGATGCAATTCTTTACTTATTATAAGAACTTCCTTGGACTGTGGAGAAGGAGAAGGAAGAATGAGGTGGTTCCTAGTTGGTGGCAGCAAGGTAGGGGGGAACTTAATTTTATATTCAGCATCTGAGAGGTGGGCAGGGTGTGGGAGACATTTGAAGTCAGTGGTTTGTTTTTTTATTCATCAACTTTTTTTAATGGCTCACACGTTGCATAGTTTTTCACCATTGAAATGTTACTGAGTCCAGCAAGTACTATGTGTAGTATGCACTTGACCAGTGAAATGCCAATATGTATAGACCTCATTGTGTGAAGTAGGCATTTTGCCAGTTGAAGAGCTGTGCAATGCCAGGAAAGATTGTAAATATTTTTGTGAGGCAAAGTTCCTTGTCTTTCTGTATCACTAGACATGAGCTCCCTCCCCACCAAAGAAAAACAATGTTAAGTGACTGACAGTTCTGAAGCATCAACCCTATGAGAATTCCAGCCAGCCAGAAGGAGCAGCAGCATTCACCCCAACACCCACCTCAGTATTTACTCTGTGCACTGCAGTCAGAGACATATTTTTCTTCCACCTTAGCATGAATCCTGTGAAGAGAATCATAAAAACATACTGACACAATAGCATAAATTAGCCTCACTCATTCTGTTGGAAGAGGAATGAAGCAATGAGTTGGTGTGAGGCATCAGCACTAGCAACATCACAACAATCACTCAGTAAATTCCATCTATCACTCCAGTCAGCAAAGTAATAATATGTGTTACTGGCTGTTATTCAAAGCAAAGAAGGATGCAGTGAAGCACCCAAAAAGGCTCAACTGCCATCAAGAATGTACTGCATATCCAGTCAAAATCATCATCCCCAGATCTGTGACTTCCTCAAGTGCAACTTACAATCAAACAAGCACTGCCTAAATTCATCAAATACTACTGTAGACTTCCACTGTCTATGGAACTAGATACTGCTGATTCTGTTGCTCTCAAACTTCGCATATTGTGCAAGAGTCATTTGGTACCCTGCAATCCTGCTTAAAGGAGAACCGGTCAAAATTCTTCCATCGTTGTTTACATATGCTTTTCATGATGCTTTGAATTATTGAGTATTAGTGATTTTGCATTTCTTTGAAGAGCATCCGTTGTGCTCATTCTTTAACAACCCACTCAAGTACCTACATGGAAGCTTATCTAAACTGCACTGAAACAGTCTATGCTGCAGAATTTTGTGATACCTCAGTACATTAGGGGAAAGGACTGTAAATTCAGCTTTGTCACCCGATACCTTCCTGGTGTTGATCACAACATGGTCTGCTCCTGTGGTGCCCCCCCCCACAACTCCCACATTTTCTGATGCATTAGTCTTTAGAGCATGGGGGTAAGCTCCACTTATTACTATAGGAGCAAAGTTTATATTTCTGAGGGTCACTGGGGTCAAATAAAGGCCACAGCTCAACTAACAAGGCTTTTGCTAGTTGAGCTGTTGCTTTGATTTGACCCCAGTGACCCTCTGAAATACTGAAATCAAGAGTTTTAAACTCTGCTCCCATTATAATCAAAAGAGTATGCCCTCATGCTCTACAAATGTATACATCACAAAATGTGGGAGCACAGGGGTGGCACAGGGTTGCGCTTGCTATAAGCGGCACCATGAAGGACAATGGACTGGGTGAACGAGTTGAATTTATGATCCATTCCCCTAATATATTGAGGCACTAAAAATGATGCAAAATGGACTATTTCAGTTTAAGTAAGATAAGCTTTTATGTGTGGGCTTTATACTATGCACCAAAACTGGTACTCTTTAAAATCTGGTTTTCTTGCCAATGCCCCTCCCAGGTAATAGTTGCCTCAAAGCATTTGTGCTGAGGTTCTTTGTCTTTTAAATGCTGCTGTGGCCCAAATGCTTGCAGTTGATATGCTGCCATGCTCATTCATTAAAAATGCAGGTTTACAGGCTAGCACACTGGTGTGGCATGCTGAGGCACTGGTCTCAGTACTGCCTGTGACACTGGTGACCCAGGTTCAGGAATGGACTAGGGTCACTCAGGGGCTGGCCAGGTAAGCAAGGATTGAACATCACAAGGATGTCTCTCTCCCCCTTAGGAAGGGGTCCTTCTAAGTTCCACCACTTGCCTGCTACATGGCAGAGACTGGGTTGCAGCACAAGAGGGACCAGCTGGCATGGGGCGGTGGAAGGGATCTGCCAACATAGCACAAAGTGCATCAATACACAAAGATGCTGACTCATAGGAACCAAAAAGAAAGAGAAAAAAGCCCTGGCTCACTCTTCATCTCCCACAAGCAATGCACGGCCCTATGTGGTAGCTCATCCACCAAAATATGGCTGTGTATTAGAGGTGGTTAACCCATATGTCCACAGGCTAGGTCTGTGATGAGGCTGGAGAGAGGCTGCTGAGTACAGGGACAGAAGAAGGGAAACAAACTAAGGAAACATGTTGATTTCCGTACTGTAAAGAGCAATGCATTGCTCAAATCCAATGTTCACATATGGACACATTCTTGAAACAAAGCCATTCCTGAATCGTACATACAGTAGTTCTGAAATCATATGTCTCATATGCTCAGAATCCTTCAGTGGTTTGTTTATGGAGCTGTGAGTTGCTCCGTTCAGTGCAGGAGGTCTGTCACTTCAATAAATGACTGACCACAAAACTCCCACTTGAATTCATCAAGTCCTCCTTCACCCCATGAGCCATTTTCACACTGTACAGTGGAGCCGGCCAGAATGCAATGCAGTATCCTGTGACACTACAAGACCCAAGTGATTACCTGGCACTGAAATTGCCTTGTTTATTGCAGTAATTCTGGTGTAGTAGTATGCTGCAGTTTTGTATTACTGCCTGACTGGCTCCTCTTTTACCAGGTTTCTCCCAGGCTGATTGACTAATGCAGCAAACCCCGTATCTTGTAACTGTGGTAGTTGAGGGTCATGGGTGAACAAAATGATGTCAGCTGTGCCCTTTCTGTTGTAGAGCACTGTACCCCAAAGTTGTACTTTTTTATAAGACTTCCTTTGCCAAAAAAAGTATTGTGGACCTAAAATTATTTTCTGCCCACTATGGGAAAGTGCTTGGTTGTAGTTGTGGAGCACAGTACGGTGTACTGTGGGCCTGGAGGGTGGGTGACTCCACTTGAACAGCATGATTACATACACTCAGTAACTGGCAGTGGCAGCAGAGCCTTAAGGTCCTGGTGAAGCTGTAGCTGCTTGCTAGAATGGCACAAAATGTGAAAGACTGCATGCTGTTTTTCTTCTTCCTCCCACTCTGGTCTCCTAACCAGTCCAAGACCATTTGGGCCAGAGGAGTTCAACAGTGCTAGCAGCTATAGGCTGTTAATGGATCCCGGATCCTAACAGATAATACCCATTTGGGGTGGGGTACATACAGTATCTTTAGTTCTTCTGGTCAGCACCTCATGGGGAAAAGGCAGATGCAGCAGCAACACAGTTCATAAGCTGTGAGAATGCTGCCAAATGTGATATGATTCCATCAGAATGGAAATTCTTGTTTTGAAATTCACTTTGTGTGCATTTTTGTGCAATTTAGTGGAATTCTCAAAGCAGCCAATGGAATCATTTTTGAAACCACAGACTGTAACTGCAGAGTTCCAGTACTGGAACTGTAGATTAGTATACCTCTGTACATTTTAGTGACACAGTATGAATGCACCAGAATGGTATTCTGCCAGTGTTTAATGCTGGACTACACTATGTAATCTGAAGAATTCAAGTTAATCTGTGTTTTTTGATTCTGCAGTTTCAGCATGTTCTCATGCAGTTTACTTTCCCTTTTGAGAGTGTGAAGGTTTGAGAAGGGGAGACAGAGACAGAGACAGAGACAGAGACAGAGACAGAGGGAAAGAAAAAGCAGAGAGAGATATTTGTTAACAAAGTTGTTAGAATTGAACATTTTGATATTTCCCGTGATGGTTGTTGTGGTGGGAACTCCTACAAAGTCTCCCATGTTTACAGAGGTCAGCTAAAATATCGAGTATCTTTCTGAAGAAAGTGTGATATATATATATATATATGTATATATATGAATGATTTGGGGAGTTTACCACATTGGTGAGTGGTGGTGGTGGTGAGGGGCATTCACTGTCCAGGACAGTGAAACATTTCTATAACCATTAGAATGGTATCCAATGTAGAGTGCATCAGATGCTGGAGAGTTGGGGGGGGGGATGAGGTGACTGTGAAAGGATGATGAAAGCTCAGTCACAGTGCTGTTGAAGAGTGTTACTGAACTTCTTCCATTCAATCATATTAAACATGAAACAGTAATATTATAAGAATACTGCAGACACTAAGGCATTACTGATTGAGAAGTGGTGGGGTGGGGTTAGTAGCGGTTATGTTATAGTAGTGGCTAGCTGTGGTGCAAATGTTAGTATCTAGCTGGAAATGTGCTGGAATTGCCTCTGCATTTATTTTTGTCTCTGAAAATTCTTATTTTGTCCCACTATGATTTTTAACTATGTTCCAAGTGCCTGAGTCATCAAAGTTCAATTAACATCATCTTATGTGCCATGGTGCCACTTGCAGTTGGCTGGTGGTGGCATTGAGTGTATAGCTTTTGGCTTTATCTTATGCCCTCTTCCACTCCTGCATTCTCATCATGACAGTATTTTTATACAGTCCACCAGCTTTTTCTCTACTACCTTCCATACACCCAGTCCAGACCATAGGCCTCACCCTGCGTTTCATGTAGCCTGTCACAGACGGTTCCATGTCATAACAGTGATCGCAAAATAGCAATCACTATTAAGGCAAGTGTATATCACCAAAAAGCAAATCGGCGATATACATTCCCAGGTGACTCGACATCCGAAAAATGAAAAAGTATTTTTTTTCTGGGGTGCTATGCTCCCATCCTTGTATCCCTCTCACTGGGAGCTTTGGCCCCCCTGCACCCACATGAATATAGATTCTCAACTCCAGGGAGGTGCATGCTGGAGAGGGTGCAAAATCCCTACATAGCAAAAAATTAGGTACTGTGGCCACAGACAGCGGCAAAATTTCCACACACCCAGTCCCGAACCCTGTACCTGCTGCACAAGGGCTAGCCACCCATTCCACCACACGGCTAGCTCATGTCAACAGGCACACCAGTCCCCCAAAACCCCTTCCATGTCCCTTCTCTTCCCCTCCCTACCCCCTTCCTGTCACCATTTATTACCCTTGCATTTGCGTAGGGTCACTACCCTTGCAGGGTAGCCCAGGAGGAAAGCGCTGAATACGAGTCACTTTTTCATGGTCACTCATATTCAGTCACCATCCTCACTGAATACTGCCCCAGATTCCTAAGGCATTAGCATCACCATCTGTCTGTACAGTGAAGGGCCAACGTAGACAACCTGACTGCAGGCTTCATACCAGGGTGTTTTTCCTCAGTGTTCCATCAACCCGCCTCCATGTGGAACTTATTAGTGGTCATTGCCATTGTCCACAGTCTACCATTATGTACACAGAGGAAAACTTGTTCAGGAGCTTCTACTCCATGGTCCACATGTGTAGATTTAGTGCTGGAAACTGGCACATTCCCTATATGCCTGCAATGTGTCAGTGCAGAGGCAAGCACATCCCAGATTTCCCTGAGAAGCCCAGGTAGTTTATTCAAAATTATCAAAGAAAAATCCCTGGTTAGTTTATAGCCCCCTTCAGCAGTGGTGTTATCCCAACACAATATCACCATACAGTATGATGGTGAGGCACATGTGACTGCAGAAACAAAAAAACAAAACAAACAAACAAAAAACAACACTACACCTTCCATGCTCAGGTTGCCCTCACTTGACATGTCTACTTTGCAGCATGCTGGTTCATGGAGCAGTTTTTATAGCATAAATCCCACCCTCACACAGTGTAGAACTAAACCAGAAACATACTCAATCACCCTTACACTCCCCCCTCCCACATATTGCCCAACACTATCTTATCCTTTTCAACTGAGCTGCATCTCACACTGAAGCCATCTCTGCAACGGGATTCGCTTTATCCTACATGAAAGCCCAGGCAACAAAATTGTGTGTGCAACTGAAACTGGAACATGTTGTTTCAACATGCTTAGACTCCACTCCCCTTACTGATCTGCAACTTTCCCCAGTCCTACTCACAACAGATCCTATGCATGAAGGTGTGGACTGGGTACGTGCCTTTTGACCCTGGCACATAGCTCATTCCGCACCCGCACCCGCCCAGGCCCACTGCGCCTCCTGCATGGCATTCATGACCAGCCAGCTGTCCCCCCCCTCCACACTGGATCTCTCGCTGCGTGCAGACCTATGCAAGAAGGGTGGACTGGGGAAGCACTGGAGGTGTGCTGGCACTCTGCTGGATGCACGAACATGTGACATGCCAGTCACAGGTGTTGGTGCCTCCACCAGGTTGGGGCAGCTGTAAAGGTGGGGGCTAGTTGCTTGGCACCCCAGGAGTGACAGCCATGGGCTGCAGCTGTGAGGCGGGGTCCCATGCACCCCCTCCAAGGAAGCCCCAGCATGTAGGGCACACTGGGGGACCTGCGGGTAGTCATCCAGGCACCTGTGCCCACACTGCATGTGGCGCTCTATGTACTGGCACCTCGCCCACCACACATAGATGCAGGTCATCCACTGTGAGGTCTGGGTCAGGCAGCTGATTGGCCGCTTGCCCAGATCCATGGCTCCACACCAGACTACCCCATGGGCCTGCACGCTGGGGGGGCTGGGCCACATACAGGTGTTGCACGGTAGCCACTGTTGATGAATGTGACCTCCCGCAGGTGTGGAGCTGCGTGGGTGGGGTACACGCCCCAGGTATGTTTTTCCTGCCCCTTTGTGCGTAGTAGCCAACATGCATACTCGACTAAAAAACAGCACAAGATTCTTTAACTCTGCATAGACACAGGAAGGAAACAGAGACAGACAGATTGATGGAGATGAATGGATGAGAGGTGAGACTCATAGAGTATAGCAACATACAGCATCACCACCTACTGGCCAGACCTCAACTAAGAACTTTCTGTTTTTTAAACATATACCTACTCATTAAAAAATAAATAAATAAATGGAAAATGTCTTTAAAATATGTTTGCCATCTTTTTTCTTTTGTAAATGATCCATTGTAGAACAGCAATAATGTACTCCAGGGCAGTGTGTCATGAGGATAGCATTTGTGGGCACATGCCCCGGCACCTGAGGCATGACATTATCCTAGCTTGACTCACTGCCCTGTTGTGCTTTAGTGCTTAATTGTCTGTGTGTGGAAAATCATTCTCTTTGTATAGCTGTTGGTCTACTAAGACATAATCATTCCTAAAGTTGTGCTGATCTAATCTTTTCCTTTTGTATTAGCAGTGGTTTGTCCTCCGTTAAAGCAGCAGTACTAGTTAGCCAGCTAAAAAAGTCAGCCTACCTTTTTTTAGCAGTAATGTATTCCTGATAATATTAGATTCTTTAGTGAGGTGTTTTAAATTCAATCAGCTATTTTTAAGACTGTGTTTAATTACAACCTTTGAAATTTGTGTGTATCTACAATAAAGATGACAGTCCCCAGCAACTTTCCAAAATCTTCTTTGACATTACACACTTCCTGTACCCATTTTATTTATAATGCAGATACATCATTGTGTTGCCAGCACATGTTTCTGATGGTCAACACCACAGCACCACCTTGATCTGCTTACATATATGATGGTGGACCCGGCAAATGACTAACAACTTTTAAGAACTTCAGAATCTTATACCTTGCCTTAGGAATGGAATAAAGCAAAAATAAAATCAGATATATCGATGTCTGGGTTTGTCCTAACTGCCAGTCAGATTATCTAAATGTTAACTAGTACTGACTACTGTTTTAAAGGAGAGAGGAGGCATTATACGAGCATAAGGTGGAGCAGCAGAGTCCTGTTGTGGTGTTCAGTATGAAGTAGAACCCACTGCCTAACTTTCAGTCACTTGTACAAAAAGTGCGTAGTATATCAACGATTATACAATGGGCATAGAAACAACGCACAAATCCTGTAATCTCATTGGCTACCTGGCACTCCTCTCCCATTGTAAAAGCTACAATCACCCCATGGGAAGAGGTGCCAGGCAGCTGCATCTCTAAAACCCATCCAACCCCTGAAATTGCCAACTAAAGCCACCATATTGAACTCCACTAAAGTGCCGTGTAACGCAGCTGACCGCAAATTCAAACAGACTTGAGCTGTTAAATTTCACCGCTCCACAAACTTAGAAACCCTACCTAGAAAAACCCTTGGTGACCCATTTTAAAAAATGTATTCTTTCACCTTAACCGTCGCTGTGTCTCTTTCTCGACTTCATCTGCATTAGTGCTGAACTGAGCCAGTGAAACTCACACCTTCCTTAATTTTAATATGTGCTCTGCCATTCAACTTGAAGATACATCTCCTCTCACTCATTTTCTTTCCTTTATGTAGCCAATAACCCTCTCACCCAGACTCCTAAAAAAATCACTGGGTCCCACTCTCTCAGCTCTAAACTACCAGTCCCCAGTGCACCTAACCAGAAACATCACTCGTCACACTCAATATCTCTCAAGTAAACTGCACTGACACACTGCTGCTCGATGCACTCCCAGACACTCATCTGTGAAAGAATAGCACATTATCGGGGCTCTATCCATCAGATGTGTTGTACAAAAAACATTGCAAATCCCCCAACATCGCAGCATCCCATAACTATTTTTTTTCTGTGGCAGCATAGCTCACTATTTTATTAAAAATCTATATAAAATAAAACCTGCCACCTAACATTTTCATATTTTCTTTCTTTCTATGACATTATATACAGCACATGAAACATTAGAAGAGATAAGGATTTATTTCATTTCAGGAAGTTGTTAGTCACTCGGCTGCTCCTCGTGACCGAACAACACCCCAGGGCATGGGTAAATCCTGGCATCACCAACACACTCTAGTGGTATATTGCTTAATTATTTCATTTCAGCTGTGAAGAAAAGGGACCAAAGGGTAATCCCATTGAACCATGCCACACCTCATAAGATTGAATAAATAGTGAACATTATGCAAAGAATTTTCCCAGCATCTTCAAGCTGACTGGTCTATATCAGCAAAATACAAAATCACACATGCCCCCACAATGCAAAGCACCATGGGCTGCATATGCAAATCACCACAGAATGTTATGCTGGTCCAACTTTAAGCAGAATTACATGGTGCCGAAAGGCCTCTCACACAGTTTGAAAAGGGTGCTAACAGAAGACATAGACACGTGTTTCGTCCTACCAGGACTCATCAGTATGCCTCGTCTGTTTGACACCCCAGTGGAATGGACCAGCTACCCCTGAGGCAGTGTGCCTGGGATATATTGTGGTGAACCCATTAAAATAAAAAACTATTTAAATGCCCTTTGGGGTAACCCTTGCCTCAGTGTTTATGCACAGAGGTTCTTTGTCTTTTATATCAGCAAGCTGCACCAGCAATTGTTCATATAGGTCCATCCACCAGGATTTTAGGGTGCCATGTATCTTGTGGAGTGCACCCACTGGACTTATTTACCTGTCATGAAGGAACTTTGCCTGATACCCAGTTAGCAAAGAGGGTATGTATTAGCATGATGACTGCATTGTGGGTACTAAGCTTGATGTTTTTCATGTGATGTGCTCCCCGATACACCCTCCAGCATGGGTTCTTTTGTGAATAGTATGAAGCAAATGTGTTATTCAGGTTTAATGACTGTGTCTGGTGGCATGACATCATCTTTCCTAAATATTCCTTTCTCACAGTCTCCTTGTGATCATATATTAATCTAGTTTCCATATCTTCTCATCTGCCTTACCCATTGATAATTAATAACTGTACAGTTTTGCCATTGACTGTATTTATTTTACCTATCTCTTAATATCACTGTACTATTGTACATTAACTACTGCCTGTATAATTCTGCTTTGACAACATGAATGCACTTTATCATCATATGTATTTGTTCTTTCTGTACCCCTCCGTCTGGGTCGCACCAGGAAATGAGCCTTGGCTTAGTGTGCCTTTCCCAGTTACCCGTTTTCAACAAATAAATACATAATGTAAGATGTTGTCAACAATAATTAATACACTCAGTATACCAAGTCTGACTGTTTAAGGTTCAAAACTACAGTATGCTATAAACATTCAGTTGTATGTCAACAGCTCAGTGGTGGGCCAATAACAACAAGTCTAAGGAAAGCTGAACAAACACTGTCATGGAATGTTTGAAACAGATGGATGGGGATAGAGGGTATAATTAGTCCATCCTAAAACATGAACCTCCATAGGGTATAGAAATTTGAGTCTCTTTATTTGGGAGTCATGTAGGGCCATCTGAATGATGGCAGGGGCCTGATTTGTGCATCTGTTAGCTCATGGCTGATAAAAATCAAGCATGTAAAAGGGTTCACTTTTCAGATTAAATTGACAAGCAACAAGCATTGCAAGCAATTCAAGTACATGCTGATCTAATCTATAAGATGTATATGTTTGAGCTCTTAGCTATCAGAGACACATCTTACTGGTTAGTAACTTAGAAATGTCTACTATAATGAAGTACTGTACTTTTTTTAATTTTAAAAATAAATTCACAAACTGTGCAAAATCATATTTTTCTCACAGTGTAGAACCTCAAAGACCAGAAAAAAGGAATTCACCATTCTGGACCTACAACTGTTTGAACATGATGCTCATGGCTTTTGAATCTGATTTGGTTATGGAGGTACTGTACATTTTTAAAAACACTATACTGTCTGTTTGGACTCATAGCCTTACCATATATTATTTGAATGAGATTAAAAAAATGTATGTTTTCATAAATTGTAATCTCGTAAAGGTTTTTAAATTTGATTACGTGAAATACCACATCAAAGTGTTACATATTTTAAAAATAAGAATTCAGTGCTAAATGCTGGTTAATTGGGAATGCCCAAACAGAAGAGGTGATGAACTGGACAGGGGGCATGCAGTGGATGTCCTGTACTTGGACTTCAGCAAGGCCTTTGATTCCGTGCCACATGGGAGGCTAGAGGGGAAGCTGGACTATATTGGGGTGGATACTAAGATGGTCAAATGGATCACTAATTGGCTCAAGGGCAGGCAGCAAAGGGTGGTGGTGGAGGGGAAACTCCCATCACCAGGGGCGGTAACAAAAGGGGTGCCAAAGGGATCAGTACTGGGACCAGTGCTGTTTGGGATATTCATAGCAGATATCTCACTTGGGACCCAGAGTAAGATCAGTCTGTTCACAGATGATACCAAGATGGGAGCTGTGGTGGATGACATTGAGGGGAAGAGAGGACTGCAGGGAGACCTGAATAAATTACAGGAGTGATCAGAAACATGACAGTTGGGGTTCAATGTGAAGAAGTGCAAAGTACTGCACTTCGGAGCTCAGAACCAGAGGAGGAGCTACCGGCTGGGAGGGGTACATTTGGGGAACACTGAGGAAGAAACGGACCTGGAGGTGATTATAACAGGGATTATTAACAGCTCAGCTCAGTGCAGGAGAGCAGCAGCCAAAGCCAATAAGATGCTGGGCAAGGGGGATCTCCTCTAGAAGTGGGGATGGGATCCTTCTCTTGTACAGATCACTGGTCAGACCTCACCTGGAGTACTGTGTGCAGTACTGGCACCCATTCCTGAAGAAAAACATCAGGCTGTTGGAAGGGGTGCAGCACAGAGTGACTAAGATGATTCAGGGGTTGGAGGTGAATTCCTATGATGGAAGGCTGAACAGGCTTAACATGTATTCCTTGGAGGAGAGGAGGGATAGGAGAGACATGATCGAGACCTGTAAGTACAGTATCTGAAGGGAATAAATAGGGTGAATACAGGAGAGATATTCCAGATCAGAAGGGAGAGGCATATTAGAGGGCACCAACTGAGGCTGGAAGGGGGAAAGTCAGGAGGGAAATTAGGAGACATTATTGCACGGAGTGGGTGGTAGACAAGTGGAACACTCTACCAGAAAAGGTGGTTTCCTGTAGTACAGTGGACTGCTTCAAGAGGGGTTGGGACAAGTAAGGGGGGTATGGCTGAGGGGAAGAGGAGGAGGGGTCGGGCAGCTGCAAGTTGAGGGGCTAGCTGCACAATCGAGCAGACTTAATAGACCATGTAGCCTGTTTCTGCTGGCATTTCATATGTTCGAGAATTCATATGATTTGTCATTGGACTAAAGGCACTGGGGGATATAGGGCAAGTGCAAAAAGTTAGATTTAGATTAGGATTCAACAGAGAAGCCCGCATTCTGTGGAATGGAGGGATAAGTGGTTCACTTTACTAAGTACTGAACTGTTGCTATATGACCTATTATATCTCAATAAGGGCCCACTTACACTGTCCAGGTGCATATTGTATTTTATTTACAGTGTTTAGGAGTTTTCTTAGTTGATGGGTATGTAGGAAAAGGTGTTTTGAGCTTGTGGGTGGATTTTACTGTATGTTAGCTAGCTAGTTTTAAGATTATGAGGGAGGTGTAGAAAGGAACAAGGCCATAGGTTCAGCTTCTTTCTGTCCCTTGTTTGTGACCTGTACCCCTTCTGTGAATCCCCTTTCTGAGCTTGGCATATCATCAGTGCATGGAGGTGGAGACTGGGAAGAGGTGTGAGGGTGGGGTGGGGAACATGGGGACGACTGATGGAGAGGGTGATATTATGACTGTGAGGACCAGGAGAAGCTCTGTGTTAAAATGGGAACTTTGGAAGAGGCCAGATGGGTTTAGTTGCCATGCCCAGAGGTCCCTCTAGAGCAACTGAGAAGATAGCTGAGGGGCCTGCTGCCTCTACTTGTCTTCTTCAGGCAGTGCTATGCAATGCTAGATGAATTAGGAATAAGACTGCTATTTTAGTGGACATTATTTCCTATCCCTTGGTTGATCTGTCTTGCATCATGGAGACCTGGTTTGGTGCTGATGCTGGCCTGGTATTGGAGTCAGTCATCCCAGTAGGATTCTCCTTAGTACATTGCCCAAGGAGGGATTGTGGTGGGGGTGGCCAGCTGTTTTAGATCTGAACTGAACATGGTGGTGCATCCGGTGAGAGATTCCTCGTTGTTTGACTGTGGCTGTGTATGGGGGTCCTGGTGTTGGTTGCAGGATACTGCTTGTTTACCAGCCATCAGGGTGTGAGGAGGAGTTTTTACAGCAAATTACAGACTGTGTTGCTGACAGAGAGTAGGAATCTACCAGGTGACTTATTCTGGGTGATTTTAACACTTGAGTCAACAACAGACTCTCACACTGTGGTCAAGATTTCCTCCAGGGTATGGAATCCCTGGGCCTTATACAAGTTGCTACTTCTGTGATCCACCAACATGGTCATGCAATGGACTTGGTATTCTCTCTGGTGCTCAAGGTCACTGATCAAGATTGATCCAGTAAGTTGGTTGGATCATTGTGCTATCAGGTTCTCTTTTGGGGCACCTCCATGTAGTCCATCCCTGTGGAGATGGTCCAGTACTGCCTTCTGCGTGGGCTTTATCCAGACGATTCTTGGTGGTGCTGGACACATCGGATATGATGGCAGCATGCACCAGGGGATCAGATCAAGCCATTATGACCTATAATCAGGTCATAATGGGAGCAATAGTAGACCTGGTACTCTCAAATGGAGAGAGGATCACAAATTTAGAAGTCAGTAGACATCTGGGAACAAGTGACCATTGCACAGTGTGCTTCACAATAAGCACAACCATGGAGATGAGCCATACAAAAACAAGCATACTGGACTTTAGAAGGGCTGACTTTGGCAAAATGGGTGAATACCTGAGCAATACACTAGCAAATGGTCAAAAAGGAGGGATGGAAGAACAATGGAGAAAAATCAAAACTGCCATCATAGAGGCAACAAGCCTTTGTGTGAAACAGATAAAGAAAACAAAGCGGAGTAAAAAAACACAATGGTTCTCAAAAGAGGTGGCAGGGAAGGTTAAGGAGAAAAAGGCTGCATTCAAAAGTATAAGGAATCACAGAAGGACCACAACAGGGAACTGTATCAATTAAAGCAGAAAGAAGTGGGGAAGGCAGTCAGAATAGCAAAAGCCCAAACCGAGGAAAAAATAGCCAATTCAGTTAAGAAGGGGGATAAAACCTTTTATAGGTACATTATGGAGCATAGAAAGATTAAGGGAGGAATAGTGAAGATTAATAAGGGAGAGGGGAGGTGGGCAGAGGGAGACAGTGAAAAGGCAGTGATACTGAATGAATGCTTTTGCTCAGTATTCACAAAAGAAGATGAGGAGGAGTTACCTAAACCAGACAATAGAAGCACTCTGGGTAGAGGGGTTGACACCAGTCCATTTACAGAAGAAAGAGTCCTGAAATAACTCCTAAAACTCAAGGTGGACAAAGCAATGGGGCCTGACAGGATTCACCCCAGAATACTAAAAGAACTAATGGAGGACCTAGTGATATCACTGACCACACTTTTTAACAAATCATGGGAGGATGGGGTGGTACCTGAGGACTGGAGGAGGGCAGGTGTGATTCCCCTTCACAAAAGTGGGAGCAAGGCAGAAGCAGGAAACTACAGACCTGTAAGTTTGACCTCCTTGGTAAGAAAAATGATGGAATCACTTCTGAAAGAAAGAATTGTTGAGTACCTAGAGGCCAGCGGGGCACAGGACCAAAAGCAGCATGGATTTTCAGCAGGAAGGTCATGTCAGACAAATCTAATAGATTTCTTTGACTGGGTGACCAAAGTAATAGATCAGGGAGGGGCTGTGGATATGGCCTACCTAGACTTTAGCAAGGCATTTGACACAGTCTTGCACAAAAGATTAATAATCAAGTTAGCCAGCCTGGGAGTGGGTCCCAGTGTGGTAGCCTGGGTTGCAAACTGGCTGCACAACAGGACACAGAAGGTACTAGTGAGTGGAACACATTCTGAAGTAAGGGGGGTCACTAGTGGATTACCTCAGGGCTCAGTACTGGGTCCAGTCCTCTTTAACATCTTTATAGGTGACATTGCAGAGGGTCAGGAGGGAAAGGTATGCCTCTTTGCAGATGACACAATGATCTGTAACAGAGTTGATACAAAAGGGGGGTAGAAAGGATGAGAAGGGACTTGGCAAGGTTGGAGGAATGGTCAGACATATAGCAACTTAGATTCAACGCAAAGAAGTGCAAAGTAATGCACCTGTGAAACAAAAACCCAGGAGAAGAGTACACAAAAGTAGGGGAGGTACTAACAACAACAAAAATGGAAAGGGACCTGGGGGTAGTCATATCAGATGATCTAAAGGTAGGTAAGCAATGTGGAAGTCAGTAAGGAGAGCCAGGGGGATACTGGGATGCATAGGAAGGGGCTTCACAAGTAGAAAAAGGGAAGTGGTTATCCCTCTGTACAGACAGTTGGTGAGACCCCCTCTGGAGTACTGTGTGCAGTTTTGGAGACCTCATCTACGCAAAGACATAGACAGGATGGAAGCAGTCCGGAGGAGGGCAACTAAAATGGTGTGGGGTCTGCATCAGAAACCATATGAAGACAGACTGAGAGAGCTTAATATGTATACCCTTGATGAAAGCAGGGACAGGGGGGACATGACAGAAATGTTCAAGTACCTCAAGGGAATCAACAAAGTCCAGGAAGGTAGCATCTTTCATAAAAAGAGATGTGTAAGAACAAGGGGGCACAAATTAAAGTTAGAGGGGGGGGGACGGTTCAGGGGTAATGTGAGGGAATTTTTTTTCATGGAAAGAGTGGTGGACGCATGGAACAGCCTTCCTGGAGAGGCAGTGGGGTCTAAAACAGTGGAGGAATTCAAACATGCATGGGACAGACATAAGGCAATCATAGTGGGGGGTGGCAGGAAGTAGGCTGTTGGTTAACTAAAATCTGCAGCTTATCCAATAGGTAGGGAAATGGGCAGACTGGGTGGGCCAAGTGGTCCTTATCTGCCATCAAAGTCAATGTTTCTATGTTTCTATGACTGTCGATCTCATGGCACCTATGCATGTATGCCTGTTGGTTTCATGCCTTGGCTCATTGTAGTTTGATGGAGAGCTAAGGGAGATGAAGGCACAGGGATGGAATTTGCAGCATTGTTAGAAGAGCTCCAGATCCTCAAAGGACAAACTGGCTTTGGTTACTTGTTATAATGAGTTCTAATGAGTAATCACCCAGAAAACAATAAGATTACTGTCTAAGGAGATTGCTACTAGAAAAATCAACCAGCTCAGCTTTTTTGGACTGTAGACAGGCCCTCCATCCAACTTATGTGGAGCCCACCAAGGTATTTTCACATGTTAAATGTGAGGAATTTGCTCAATTTTTGTCAGACAGGGTAGTCTCTGTCTGGGCCAGGATCTCGCCAAATGGGCCATGACAGCCTAGCAGGGTCAAGCCTACATGTTTCAGATGCATTCAGTGGTCATGGGGAAGAGTTCAGACCAATGATGATTGAAGGGGTTAGTGTGGTAATCTCAGCTGAGGCCAACATTTTGTGAACTAGATCCAGGCACAACATGATTACTAGTGAGTTGAGCTCAGCAGCTGTGTCCGCTGTTCACAGAGATTGTCTGGTGTTTTTCTTCAGAGGAGGTCTTCAGTAGTACCAGTGTATGATGCACTGGTGAAGCCTTCTCAGAAAAACATCTGACCCTGATGTCTTGGCAAATTAGTGACTGATCTCTAATCTACCCTTTTTGGAGAAGGTTACTGAAAAGGTGGTGGTGCAGCAACTGGAAGCAAACTTCACCGAGTTTGACATCCACGAACCTCTCCAATCTGGTTTTAGGACAAGGCAGAGCATGGAAACTGCACTGGTTAGGGTACATAATGACCTGCTCTGGGCAAGGGATAGAGGAGAGCAGGATGGATAGGGTACTGGCAGAACAGATCAGGAGGAACTGCAGGAAGGGAAGGGGGGTGTTGATAGTATGGGATTTCAACCAGCCGGGAATGGAGTGGGACACACCTACCACAAAGAGCAGAAGAGAGTAGGTAATGCTGGATGCCTTCCAGGAAAGCTTTCTAGTATAGTTGGTCAAGGAACCAACTAGGGAAAGGGACACTCTTGACCTCATACTGACAAATGGGGAATGGGTGAGGGATGTGAGGGTGGAGGAACCATTGGGGGGAGTTACCACCAGACAGCATGGTTCCAGTTACAGATGGCTAAAGAGAGGATGGCATCTGGCACAAGGGTGCTGGATTTTAGGAATGCCAACTTGAAGATGATGAGGGAAGTGGTACAGGGGTTCCGTTGCAAAATTCAACCAGGTATGGACATACAACAAAGGTGGGAACTGATAAGACGGGATAGTGGAGGCAACAGAAACTTGCAGAAGGGCCCAGACTAAGAAGATTAAGGGGAAGAAACCCAGTTGGATACGTAAAGGGGAGGTAAACAGGGTGATGAAGGAAAAGAGCAGCTTACAGGAGATACAGAAAATCAGAGAGGGAGGAGGATGATAGGGAGGAATACCTGAAAGAAGTGAAGGAAGTGACCAGGGGGGTAAGGGCAGCCAAGGCAGAGAGTGAACTCAGGCTGGTGCAGGGCATAAAAAAAGGGGAGAAAGACTTCTTTAGGTACATCAGGGAGAAAAGAAGCTGTATGGCCCAAATTGTAAGAATTAAGAAAGAGAGGGGATGGGTGAAAGAATGGGGTGAAAAGGCAGAAGTGCTCAATGACTACTTCTGTTCAGTCTTTACGAAAGCAAAGGAAGGGGTGCTACCCATAGTAGGAGGGAGGATAGAAACAGATGGGGGGGTGACGGATGGTGAAATCACAGTGGGGAGGGTGCTGGAGGGGTTGAGGGCATTGAAGGTAGACAAGGCTACGGGACCGGATGGAGTACATCCAAGAGTGCTGAAGGAGCAGGCAGAGGTCCTGGAAGGGCACATGGCAGACTTATTTAATTCATCTCTAGACACAGGATGCATACTGCAGGACTGGAGACCAGCACATACGGTTCCCCTCCACAAGAGTGGATCCAAGGATGAACTGGGGAACTAAAGGCCAGTAAGTCTAACATCCATAATGAAGAAGCTAAGGGAGACCATCCTAAAGGATAGGCTAGTGGCACTACTGGAGGTGAACAGGGTGTGGGACAGGAGGCAGCATGTCTTTGTCAAGGGCAGGTCATGCCAGACCAGCCTTGTAGAATACTATGACTGGGTGACTAGCAAAATTAACAGGGGTCATTTGGTGGATGTCATGTACCTAGACTTCATTAAGGCCTTTGATTCAGTACCACATGGGAGACTTGGAATCAAGCTCACAGGGCATAGGGGGTGTAAAACTGGTGGGGTGGGTGGAGAACTGGCTAAAAGATAGGCAGCAGAGGGTTGTGGTAGGTGGGGAATACTCATCCCCTAAACCTTTAACAAGTTTTGGGGGTAGGAAGAAGTAGGCTGCTGGTTAACTAGGATATGCAGCTTATCCATCAGGTAGGGAAATGGGCAGACTGGGTGGGCCAAGCGGTCCTTATCTGCCGTCAAATTCTATGTTTCTATGTTTCTAAGTGGTGTTCCATAGGGTTCGATTTGGGGCCTAGTGCTGTTTGGCATTTTTATTGCAGACATCTTGGAGAGCATCAGCAGCAAAATCAGCCTATTTGTGGATTACACCAAGATGGGATCGGTGGTGGATGACCGGGGTGGTGACAGGAGCTACAGGACTATCTGGCAAGGCTGGAGACATTGTCTGACAGATGGCAGTTGGGGTTCAATGCAAAAAAATGCATGGTGCTGCACTTCAGAACAAAAAATCTGAGGAGAAGCTACCATCTGGGGGGAGTGCAGCTGGAGGTAACAGAAGAGGAGAAGAATCTAGGGTGCTCATTATGGGAGCAGTGAACAATTTCACACAATGCAGAAAGGCAGCAGCAATGGCTAGCAAAATGCTGGGGTGCACTACAATGGGAATTACCTCAAGAAGAAGGGAGGCTATTCTACCATTGTACAGATAGTTGGTTAGACCCCACCTGGAATACTGCGTGCAGTACTGGCACACGTACCTACAAAGGGACATTAGGCTGCTGGAGGGGGTGCAGCATAGGGCAATGAAGATGATTCAGGACCTGGGGGAATTGCCATATGAGGTCAGACTAAGAGAGTTAAACATGCACACACTGGAGGAGAGGAGAGATGGGGAGATATGACTGAGACCTTCAAATACATGAAAGGGATAATCAAAATGGACACAGAGGGTTTATTCAGGAGGAGGGTGGGGAGAGTCACTAGGGGCCATGACATGAAATTGGAAGAGGGTAGATTCAGGAGGGAGGTGAGGAAACATTTCTTTATGGAGAGGGTGGTGGCAAAGTGGAACGCACTACCAGCTGATGTGGTGGCATGTACTGCAGTGGAACGCTTCAAGAAGGGGTGGGACAGGACAAAGGGGAGGATAAAGGGAGGTAAGGAGAGGATGGGTGGTGCAGCTGCTGAATAGGGAGCTAGCTGCATTCATGAGCAGCCTAGATAGACCACGATGGCCTTTTGCTGCTGGCAATTTTCATATGTTCATAATTCTTGTTCTCCTCGATCTCTCATCAGCCTTTGACACCGTAGGCCATGGACTTTTATTTAAACAGTTCACTGAGTACTTAGGGCTCACTGGCAAAGACATCTGCTGGTTTGAGTCATATCTCAGTGGAAGAACAGAGTGTTATAATGGAGAATATTTCTCATCCCTGATGGTCTTTCTCTGTGATATTCCCCAGTGAGCAGTCTTTTTGTCCATTCTATATGGGATGTACATGATGCCTCTGGGAAGGAACATTAAACAGTACAGAGTTAGGTTTCAGTGTTATGAAGATGATATCCAGCTCTGTTTGTCTTTTGCAACTGGGTCGCTGGGTGAAATTGATGTGCTTTACAGGTGCCTGACCAAGATCTAAGACTGGATGTCTTTGAGCTGAATATGTCTCAATTCAGGCAAAACTTGAAATGCTGGTGATTGAGCCAGGTCGAAGGGGATGACTGAAGGCTACTGAGAGGGAGACAGGGATTTGGCGTTGCTCCTCTGGGCTTTTAATCACCACAAAGGTGAAAAATCTGTGCATCATTCTAGAGTGGGGGCTGACATTTGAGGCTCAGGTGTCGCGAGTAGTCCCGAGTGGCTTCACCATCTGAGAAACATCTGGCAAATTAAACTCCTTATCCTCCCTGGAGACTTGGTGATGCTGGTACATGCGTTTTGTTACTTTGAGGCTTGACTACTCCTGCACCCTTTACCTTTGGGTCAGCAAGGTTGCTGATCAGCCTTCCATGGTCATGTCATTTCTCCACGATGCTGCGTTATCTGCACTGGCTGCCAGTTAAGTGGCATATCTCCTTTAAAACAGACTTGTTCACTTATAAGACCCTACATGGGTTGGGCCTGAGCTATCTTGCAGCCTTTCTGCATCCTTATGTGTCTTTGTGCTCTCTTTGCTCCACTGTGGAGGATCTCCTTGTGATACACGGTGCAAGCTTAAAAACCTTGGGCGACTGGGCATTTGAGGTGGCAGGTCCAGCTTTGTGGAACACTCTCCTGAGAGCCCTGAGGGAGGCTCCTCAGGGAAGCCTTTAAAAGGGGCCTGAACATATTTATTTAATAAGGCTTTTGGGGGGGTTAAACCTCTTGTATGATCTAATATCCCAGTCTGTTATTTACATATTATGTTATTTGTTCAGAGCTATTTTAGTTTTTTTTTTTTTAACTGAATATACTTTATTGAGTTTCCAGTAGAAACAAAACTATTAACATTACAACTATGCAATAAACAAATAATATGACTTAAATCCCTCCCTCCTCCCCCTCCATCCCTCCCTTCCACAGGGGTATGACATTGTAAGGTAAAGATTTCACTTTGGTCATCCATATGATCCGTGACCTGACACATCAGGAACAGTCCCTTAATAGGGCCAAAAAGGACAAAGTAAAGAAGGCCTTTCATATAGATCTATGTTCTCTAATGCATCATATGAAAACAATACAAATTCTGTTAATGCCCTCTAGGGGAAGAAATCTATAAATATAATGCATGCAATGTACTCCACCTTCTATTGTATACACGGGTTAGATTGTGCAAACTAGCAACCATTTTCTCATGCCTCAAATTATGTAACAGCTTATTGAGCCATTCTGAGTAGGGGATTTTCAGCTGATTCTTCCAGTAAAGGAGCAGCACCCTTTTTACCAACAAGGAGATCATAGCTAAATGGAATCTCCTTTCCTTAACCTGAATTCTAGAATAATCTCCTATTAAGCAGATGTCTGGGGTAAAGTAATCGTCTAGTCCCAGAAGTGGATCTATTTTTTGTTTAATCTTTTCCAAGAGAGAAAGAGGTTACTTTGGGACATTCCCACATAACATGCAGGAGGGTGCCGTCCACCTGGCCACATCTTGAGCAAAGGGACGAAAGAAGTTTCCTCATCTTGACCAAGTGGATAGGTGTATTGTATATATTGTGCAGGATGAAAAACTGGGTGAGACGTAACTTGTCATTAGATATGTGTTTGTACTGATCTGATCAAATCCGATCCCACTAAAGTTGGAAGTTGGGAATAGGGAAGACCAGTAGCCAGAGTAACCTGAGATCTCTGGGAAAAGCTTGAAAAATAATTCCAGTATTACAGTAATTGAGACACTGAGTGAGGCTGCCAAGCTATAGACTGGATCAGCTGTAGGAATTTCCCTTGATTGCTACTCCAAGGTGCCGCTCCAAACCTAGTGACTAGCATGTGCCTACGCTGGTACATTTTAAATATGCAGGTTGGTGGGATATTGAGCTGTTCCAACAAACTTTGATTGGATTGTAGCCTACCTTCAAAGAGGAGGTCAAGTACTTTCTTCCCTTGTATCTCAGGTATTTCCCTTGGTGTCCACTTCTTATCCCCTATCTTGAAATTAGGAGTATAGCACAATGGCTGGAAGATGTCTTTAATATTATTATACTTCAATCTTTTACATAACTGAGCATGTACTTTCAGGGTGGCATGGTGTTTTGAAGTTGTTTAGGGAGCTGTTTGGGCAAAATAAAACATAGGCTGTCCGGGGACATGCCAGTGGCATTTATCTGTTGTCGATCAATTTCAAGCCATAGAGGCACGTATTGGGACTTAGGTTGTGGGTTCTCTGATGCCAGCCATCTAGTATATTTAGCAACATGGCTTGCCGAATAGTAAATGAAGAAATTAGGTAGGTTAAGGCCACCCCAGTCTTTCAGAGCCTCTAATTGATTGTATGTGCGATGGGGAGGTTTCCACTGCCACAAAAATTTAGAGATACAATTAGGGAGTTTTCTGAACCAGTCTAAGGGAAGCCAGAAATTTAGCATATTGAGAGGGTAAAACACTCGTGGGAGAATATTCATTTTAATAGTACTGATTCTACCCTGAAGAGAAAGAGGAAGAGAGGCCCTTCTGTTTAAGTCTTGCATAACAATGCTGACCAGTTCATCTAAGTTTAGCTTCCGCATTAAGGTGGCAGACTGGGAGAGAGTAACACCTAAATATTTGAGTTTAGTGTCCTAGGTCAGTCCAAGGTGAGCTAAATCTGCATGAAGTAACTTAGCATTTAAAGGAATTACCACAGTTTTGTCAATGTTATGTGCTTGTAACTGTGTGGTACAGTATGTCTTTGATATTTCCTACCCTGAATGCTGCATTGTAATCGTGCCCTGAGCCTCCATGGAAGGGCACAAAGAATTATAAATAATCTCTACTACTGCTACTTCAGAATGGATTCCCTTTGCCTGGAACATATGTGTTAGAACCCACAAAGGTGGCTAAAATGGTCCCTGAAGGATTCCTGTTAACATTTATGATGCATTACATAATTGAGAAATACAGAAACAGAATTTATCAGCAGAAAACGATTAGTCTACCCAGTTTGCCCAGAAGATCCCTGCCTAGTCTGTCTCTGCATAACTTAATTGGTCTCTGGTAACCCTCCTTCCTCCCTATATATTTACTAATACTCTTCTATGTCTATCCCATGCTACTGATCTTAAGGAGAGGGACACTCCTGCTATCCTCTAGTTCTCCAGAACTATGCCTGTTTCCAGTGAACTGCTGAATAAGGCCATCGGTGGCATTGCTAGCACCTCCCTGAGTTTCTTTAGTGCCCTTAGGTGTATCCCATCCGATCCCATAGCCTTGTCCACTTTCAAAATTGCAAGTCCCTTCTGCCCCCCCCTTCCTTCAGTATGAAGACTGAGAAGTACCTGTTCAGGATGTCCACTTTTTCTTGACCCTCTTCTGTACAGTCTTCCTCTGCCACCTCCTTATCCTCACTATCCCTCCCCTTGCTTTCCATTTTTCGCTTATGTACCTAAAGAAAATGTTAGCCCCTTTAGCTACCTCTTTGGCTATCCTTTCCTCTGTCTGCTCCTTTACTCCCCATACTTCCTTTCCTGCTTTCCTCTCTTTTACTTGCTATAATTCCCCTGTCTCCCCCCCAAAAAATTTCCTAATACCTCCTGAATGCCATCTTTGTTTCCCTCACCACCATGACAACATCCCTGGAGAACCATAACAGTCTCTTCATTCTTCTGTTTTTACTCACATCTTTCATGCAGAGGTTGGTTGCCTTAATGATGCTGTCCCTTATTTTTTTCCAACTGTGCCTCTACCCCTCCCAGGCAATCCCCCCTTGTGAGGCAGTTTCTGAGGCAGTATCCCATTTTTTTAAATCCACCGTCCTAAAATCCAGGACCTTCATCCTTATGTGATTGGACTCAGTTCCCATCTTAAAATTAAAACACACTGTACAGTGATCACTGGTAGCTAGGGTATTGCCCACTGTGATGTCTATAATGCTGGCCCAGTTTGTAAGCATCAGGTTCAGCATTGCCCCATCCCTAGTGATAACCTTGATTAGCTGCCTGAGAAAAGCCCCTTGTATGGAGTGATGGATGGCCCTGCTCCTTACTGAAACATGTAGTTCAAAGGCTCCAATCCACATCTGGCAGATTGAATTGTCCGACTAGCAGCACCTCCCCTATCCAACTCATCTCATTCTGCTGGAGGTCTATATACAACCACTGTATGGACAGCAGCCCCAGTACTTGTCTCCAGGATGACCCACAAGCACCTCCAGCTCTTCTGTTCCCTCCTTTTGCCCCTATAGTTCCACAGCCTTGATTCACTCCCTCACTTATAGTACAACCCTTCCTGCCCTACTCCCTTCCTGTCTCTCCTGAACAGAGAGTTGCCTGGTATGGCCATGTCCCATTTGTGGTTGTCCATGCAGCATGACTCAGGTATGTCCACCAAATCAAGGTTATCCTCCTCCACCATGATGGTCTCCAGGTCCAGAATTTTATTTCCCAGACTCCTTGCAGTGAAGCATGTGGACCTCCATACCTTCTTCCCTCCAGGCCTACTTCCCTGCTCTCCCTCCACCTGCTTATGCTGTTTCCTGAAGTTCCCCCTGACCCCGGTTCTCTTTTTACCTTGTCTTACCTGTCTACTGTACTCCTTTCTTCTTGTTTTCCTGATGTATACCCCCCTTGACCTTTGGCTTGTTCCACCACCACAGCCTTCTTGCACCCCTACCAAAGGGGAGCTTATTCTCTTTGAGTTCTCCATCTCTGCTTCTTCACTGTCTGGATGGGAAATTGCTGCCTCCCTTCATTTCATAGCCTCCCTCTGGAAAGTTAAAAATGCTAATCCAAGTAGAATTTATATCTCCCACTAAGGGCTAAGATGCCCTCATGGAAAGATGAAGGCTGTCTTTCCCATAGAGTCACATATCCTCCCATGTTTGACTTCATTCCCCAATGTAGCTGGCATCCTCCTCTATGCACCATGCCTTCAACCCATTGCTAAAAGCCCCAGTGCCAAGTGTCCTGTCTTTTCCCCAGCCAAAGGTAAAACTTTGGCAAAAGACACCATGCATGCCACGTGTTTGGATCCCCTTCCCAGCTCCCTGAAATTTCCCTACACCACTCATACTTTGTCCCTTGACAGGTCATTTGTCACCTGGTAGACAATGACATCGAGCTCCCTCCCATTTCCTGCTGCCCTAGTGATCCTCTGGATCTGCTCTCAATCCCTCCAATCCAAAACAACTCTAAAGCACTTCACCTCCCTCTCTCTTTCTCCTTCCCCTTCCATGCCTATCCCCCTAACAACAGAGTCCCTCACCATCAGCTACCTCTTCCTTGGCTGGGAGCCCCTGCCTCCCTTCTTGGGATCTCCCTTTCTGAGGATTCCCACTTCCTTCCATCCACTTCTACAGGTGCCTCCTCCTAGCTGCCATGCCCACCAGTATGATTAAGGAGTTGTGCTGTGGTACAGGCTGAGGTGTGTGTATCCTTCCTGCCTCCCACACCCTTCCAGAGCCCACAAAAGTCCAACTGCTCTGCCTCGGAGTAGGCATTCTTTGGGGGAATGGTGGCAGACATGGTGGTCCCTGGGTGGGGCAGAAGGTTCTTTGCACCCTTACCAGTTCAGCATGGGGTCCAGCAACATATGCCCTCAATCCAGAAAGGAAAGTACAAATGGGGCAGCCCCTTGGTCTCCAGAAGGTGTACTAAATGACTGCAGCTCCACAATTGTTGCACAGCACCACTCCCATTCTCTTTCCTTCCTTTACCTTAGACTCAGGTAAGGAAACAGAATATGTAAAATATTTTCTGATTCATGCTTAAACCAATTTAAATTAATTCAGGACAGGCTTTCCCATATTTAGTTAATGTAATGACCATTATTGAGGAACTATGTATGATAATGGCTAATTATAAAAAAGATGTTAGAGATATAAGGAGAGATATAGATAACTACAGGATGAAAAACAATGTGGTTTCAAAAGGGGAACGCTCTTTCAGACAAATCTAATAAACTTTTTTTAATCGGGTCACAAAGTCAGTTGATAAGAGGTCAGGCAGTGAACATATTGTACCTGGATAGAAACATAGAAACGTAGAATTTGTTGGCAGATAAGGACCACTTGGCCCTCCTAGTCTGCCCATTTTTATCTGCTTATAATTCACCGCAGACCCTACCTAATCTTTGGATACTTCCCACCTGCTTCCTACCTTATATTCCCTTGTGCCTATCTCCCATTCATGCATGAAGCCCAACATTGTTTTTGCCCCCACTGCCTCCTCTGGAAGACCATTCCAAGCATCCACAACTCTTTCAATAAAGAAGTACTTCCTCATATCCCTTCCAAACGTTCCCCCATCCAGTTTCATTGCCTGTCCCCTTATTCTTGTGCACCTTCTTCTCTGCAAAATACTCCCTTCGTGTACCTTGCTCAACTGAGTGAAGTATTTATAGGTTTCTATCATACCCCCCCTTCCATGTTGTTCATATTGAGGTCCCTTATTCTTTCTCATAGGACATCTGATGCTGCCCCTACACCATTTTAGTTTCCCTCCTCTGGACAGCCTCCACCCTGTCTATGTACTTCTTGAGATGTGATCTCCAGAACTGGATGCAATACTCCAGGTGTGGTCTCACCAACAATTTATACAATGGCAACACCACCTTCCTCCTTCTGTTGAGGGGTACCTCTCCCTATGCACCCCATCATCTCACTGTCCCTACCTACTGCCTTGTTACACTGCCTCTCCGCACTGTGGTTATCATATATGATTACTCCCAGGTCTCCCTTTCCTATTTGGTGACCTTTAGTACCTCATATTATACTCCATCTCTGGATTTCTGTGCCCTAAGTGCATGATCTTGCACTTTTTTTTGCACTGAAACCCAGATGCCATACCTTTGACCACTAATCACATTTTCTCAGGTCTTTGAATATAAGCAAGGCCTATGACTCCTCAGTGCCACATGTGAGATAATTAAGAAATTAAATAATCTAGGGGTTGAGAAAAAATATTCAATGGATTAGAAACGAGTTATGTGGGAGAATTTAGAGAGTAGATCTAAACAGAGTACATTAGTCTCAAATGTGAGGGAGGTTACTAGTGGGGTTCCCCAGGCATTGGTTTTGAGCCTAGTTCTTTTTAATATTTTTATATTTGATATAAGTGAGGACATACATTCAAAGATAAGTCTCTCTGCAGGTGATACCAAGATCTGTGCCAAAGCAGATGATGATGAGAGTACAAGACTACTTGGGTAGGATGTGGAAAAAAACTTGAGAAATAGGCTATGGTTTGGCACCTGAAATTCAATGCAACAAATGTAAGATTATGAATACTGGAATAAAAAATCCAAGAGTAACCTATGCTATGGACAGAGAAAAGATGAGATGGCCAAAGACAGAGACTTAGAAGAGGTAATAAAAGATAACTTAAAGCAAACATAACAATGTAATAAGGAAGTGGAGAAGGCAAAAATAAAAAACCTCCTTGGAAGGGAAGTGTAGGCAGCGGAATCAGTAGTAGAAAATAAGAGGTAATATTACCCTTATAGAAAACCCTGGTGAAGTCACTGTTGGAGTACTGTGTGCAATTCTGGAATCCACACTTGAAAAATATAGGGATAGGTTTAGGCAGTACAGTGGTGTGCAGCAAAGATGATACACGGGTAATATGGGGAGCCACCCAGTGGCTCTAGTGGAAGTGTGTGTCACTCTTCCATGCTGGTGACCCAAGTTTGGTAGTGACCCTGGGTATGTCAAGATCAGACAGCCAAGCTGGGGAATGCTCCCAAGGGGAGCATGGGCCAACTGGGGAGGGAGATGATTGGGATCCAGCACAGCAGTGATCCCAGTGACAAGCTGGGGAGCTTACTACCTTGTGAGGAGGGGTGTCAGCTCAGTGCATGCTGCTGACGTGCAAGGATGACAGTGGTTACACCCAACGTCAGGAGGTGGTGGATGGGAAAAAGGGAGAAAAAAATAAAAAAAAAACCCTATATGCATGACCACCATGAATGATGGTTTTCACAGTCCTTGGGCCTCGCTCCATGTGGATACTCTCCAGCTTTGATGGTGGGGGGAGTGCCTGTTGGACCTGGGGGTTGGCAGGAGACCTGAACAACAGGGGCAGGCCATAGTCCAGGCCAAAAAGCTATATGAAAAAAAGGGTGATACTTATGAAGAAAGATTATTAGACCTGAATCTGTACACATTGTGGAACATGAAATTGGTGAGAGGAATGTTCAAAAAGGATATTTATTTCACGGAAAGTGTGATGGAAAATTAGAACAAGTATCTGAATGAAGCAGTATGTTCTAACACTGTAAAATAATTTTAGCATAGCTGGGATAGACATGTGGGGATTGTGAAAAGGGGGGTAAACTTGCACCAGGAGTGAATGTAGAAAAGGTACAGTTCACAAATTAGGTAGAATCTGGTAAATGTAGTGGGTCATGTAAATTGTTACAGTATGCAACTATGTAACTATGGATGGCAGTCTGATTGACTGTTGCCATTTTGAGTCCCATATTTTTTAATGTTTATGAAAGTTACATAGAAACATAGAAGTTGACAGCAGATAAGGACTGCAAGGCCCATCCAGTCTGCCCATTTCTTTTTCTGCCTTATAAATGTTCCATCTGCCTTTGCTCTGTCAAAGGCCCATCTATTCATACTCATCTGTATTGCTCCCTTACGCCTATCCCATGCCTGTCTGAAGCCCTGTACTGTATTCATATCCACCACTTCCTGAGGTACGCCATTCCATGCATCCACCACCCTTTCTGTGAAACAGAACTTCCTCACATTACCCCTTAATTGGCCTCCCTCTAATCTCATGCTGTGTCCTCTTGTCCTGCTATTTTTTTTATATTGAAACAAGTTAGACTCTTTCACCTTGTTAATGCCCTGAAAGTGTTTGAATGTTTCGATCATATCACCTCTCTCCCTCCTTTGCTCTAGAGTATACATATTGAGCTCCGTTAATCTGTCCTCAGATGTTTTCTGATGCAGTCCCTGCACCATTTTGGTTGCCCTTCTCTGGACTGCCTTAATTTAGTTAATGTCCTTGTGAAGGTGTGTCCTCCAGTACTGCATGTAGTACTACAGAATGGGCCTAACCAGTGTCTTGTAAAGAGGGATTATTACCTCCCTCTTCTGACTTGTGATACCCCTACTAATACACCCCAACATCCTCCTAGCATTACCTACTGCTTTAGTGGTATGCTTGGATGATTTCAGGTCATCAGTGATGATGATGCCCAAGTCTCTTTCTTCCCTTGTGACTGCCAGTAACTCCCCTCCAAGCCTATAGGTGGCTTCAGGGCTTCTCTTCCATTTTTGCATGATGTTGCACTTCTTTGCATTAAACCCCAGTTGCCACTCTTCCGACCATTTTGCTAGTTTATCCAGATCTCTTTTCATTCTGCCCACCCCATCTGGATCATCTACTCTGTGGCAGATCTTGGTGTCGTCTGCAAACAGATAAACCTTACCCTCCAGTCCATCTGCAATGTCACTGATGAAGATATTGAAGAGGACTGGCCCCAGGACTGATCCCTGAGTTACCCCACTTGTGACTTGCGTCTCTTCTGATAGCATACCATTTACCACCACTCTCTGTTTTCTGCCTGTCAACCAGTTTGCCACCCAGTTGACCAATGTCTGACCCACCCTGAACCTTCCCAGCTTATTAATCAATCTTCTATGTGAAACAGTAATGAAAGCTTTGCTGAAGTCAAGGTAGGCGACATCAACTGCTCCCCCCTTGGTCCACCACTCTGGTTACCCAGTCAAAGGAATCTATGCGATTAGTTTGACAGGACTTTCCTTTTGTAAACCCATGCTGTCTTGGACCCTTTGCTCCTATGGATTCCAGGTGTTGCACGATCCTTTCCTTAAGGAGTGCCTCCATAATCTTGCCCACTACTGAGGTAAGACTGACTGGTCCTTAGTTCCCTGCCTCCTCCCTGCTACCACTCTTGTGGAGAGGGATCACATGAGCCCTTCTCCATTCTTCTGGGACCTCTCCTGTGCTCAGAGACTCACTAAACCCTGCCTCCTCCCTGCTACCACTCTTGTTCATCTACAGCCTTCTCACTGGAAGGCCAGCAATGAAATAAAAAAGTTTATACCTGTCAGCATTCCATCCACTGACCCAGCTATGTGACAATTTTTTTTTATTTAATGCAAACATACGACAATGCCAGCAGAATAATGCTATTCAGTCTATTGAGTCTGCTCACATTGTAGGGTTCCCAACACCAACTAAGGACTTTGCACCCCAAACTAATAATCCCTCCTTTCTGCCTACCCACCTCTTGGCCATGACTTTCCCCTTCACTTTGTCCCAGCCTCTCTTGAAGCCATTCACTGTTTCAAGCAATACTACTTCCTCAGGAAGCCTATTCCAACCTTCCTCCACCCTCTCTGTGAAGAAATGCCACCTGGTCTCCCTCCTAAACCTCCTCTCCTCCAACTTAAGACAGTGTAGCCTTCTCTTTTTATTCCCAGTGAGCTTAACAAGACTCTCCTTCTCCACCTTATTTATACCCTTTAAATACTTGAAGGTCTCAATCATGTCCCCCCTCTCCCTGCTCTTCTCCAGTGAGTACATGTTCAGGGCCTCCAGTCTCTCCTCATATGTCCTAACCTGCTGGCTCATAATCATCTTGGTTGCCCTCCCTTGGACTTTCTCCAGCAGGTATACATCTTTCTTAAGGTATGGATGCCAGTAATGCACACTGTTGTCTAGGTGTGGCCTCACCAGTGATCTGTACAGTGGCAGTATTACCTCTTCCTGCCTACTTCTGATCCCTCTGGCAATGTAGCCCAGGATTCTAATTGCCTTTACTGCCACCTTCCTGCATTTCATGGAATGCTTCAGGTCACTAGTTATCAACACTCCCAGGTCCTTTTTCTCTTCAGATTTAGTTATGAGGACCCCTCCCAGGTTTTGCTCCATCTTTGGGTTCTTAGATCCAGTGTGCATAACCTCACATTTGTTTGCAATGAAGCCAGGCTGCCAAATTCCAGACCACCTCTTGAGCCTTGCCTGATCATCCCTTGGGTCTTCCATGCCCATCCTCCTACACAGTTTGGTGTCATCTGTGAATAAGCAAATGTTGCCCTTTATGCCCTCTCCAAAGTAGTTGAAGACACCCAAAAGCACCAGACCAAGCAATGGTCACTGTGGGATCTCAACGGTGACCTCCCTAGTGCTTGAGAGCTTGTCCCCTACCACCATGCCCTGAGTCTTCCCTTTCAGCCGGTTAACTACCAATCCAGTGAATTTCTCTCCTATTCCTCAATCTGTCAACTTCATGATCAACCTCTTGTGGAACACCGAAACAAAGGCCTTGCTGAAGTCCAGATACAGAATGTCCACTGCCTAGCCTTTTCCACCGTTTTAGTGATCCAGTTAAAGAAGTCAGTCAACTCTGTCTGGCAAAATCTCCCGGCCATAAATCCATGTTGCCACTCATCCTTGAGGCCATTCTCTTCAAGTGTCCTACTAGCCTTTCCATAAGAATAGCTTCCAGGAGTTTGCACATGATTGAGGACAGACTGACTGGTCAATATTCTTATGGTCATCTTTGAGATGTCTCTTATACAGCAGCATTACATGTGCCATTCTCCTGTCCTGTGGTGCCACCCCAATTCCAGCTAACTATTGAACTGTTCAGGCAAAGTGCAGCAAGTTCCTCTGCCAGTTCCCTCAGCACCCTTGATGGATGTCATCAGGGCCCAGGGATCTGTTCACTCTCAGGGCCAACATCCCCTTCCTTACTTCATCCACCTCTATAAAAACATCTGTTGCCTCAAGTTTTTCCCCTTAAGCCTAACACACTCCTTTGTGGCTGCTGCCATTCCCTCCTTGATGATGGACCACTTTTGGTCCACCCCCATCTCTACGTTAATATATTTGACAGGGAGAGAACACTGACCCAAATCTTATTTCCAGGTGAGTGATGGGAGAAATGGAAAGAGATAGAAGCAATACAGAACACGATAATGCACTAAAGTATACAATAAAATAAACACAAGGTAAAAAGTCTTACAGTACAGTAGACAGTAATACATTACCAAGGTACAGAACAGAACTGCAAAGACTATTCACAGCTAGCAATAAGGATTAGAAGTAGGTGGTGGAGGGGCATCACCTTAACTGGAGACATCCCTGGGAGAACAAAGGGGATACAGAATGAAATTGCAGGCAGATAAAGTTCAGTATATAAAATTCAGTGAAACAAATCAGGCAGTGCAAGGTGTACATGACACGGTAGCCTACAGTAAGTGAAAATGTAATTTCAAAAGGAGGCTGGGACATGCTCAACTGATGCCATTGGCAGACTGCAATAGGAAAAGGGAATAAAAGAGGGAAAGGGATGGAAAGAAAGATAAGAAATGGAGGGGATAGGGAGAGCATATGAGGTGACAGAGGGAGAGATATTATAAGGAGAGGAAGAATATGAATTAATTGTAGGATAATGCAGCCATTTCTTATCCCACTGACACTGCTGACAACCATTTCTACACCAAAAGCATTCAAGTCTACTGTATGTCTAATCTAAATATTCATTAGTAAGCTTTTTAGTGTTTCCATGGAAAAGGTGCCTCATTTACATATGTATGAAAACGATATCTTAAGGCTTATAGTGTCCTCATTTTAATATTCATGACCAGGCTATAATAACTTATAATGCTGACTGTACTAACAGCTCATTATGTTATTTTGCAAGTGCTAATATTGATATCAAATCTCACACAGGGATCTTAGCAATATTTATTTTACTTTTACCTTTCATTTGTGCCATGTGTGAGTTCCCATCCTGAGGTGCCATTTGCATTCAGCCTTACCCCAATGTCACAATAATGTGCAAGCATTTTGCTCACCTGCTGGTGGTATCCAATCAAATGCACCCAAATCTATGAATCAGCTTATATAAATAGTGATGAAGAGCACTCCTACACATTTATCATTGTGGGGTGTCATAAACAGTTATTTAACAGATGAGTGCTTGTGCACATCTCCCTTTGAAGTACACTGGCAACACTACTTGTGCACAAATCTGGTCTCTGTGTGTTGGCACCATCAAGAAATTATTATGTACATTAGTAATAGTGTGAGCCAACCAGCATAAGTTTAAATAGCTTTGCTCACAAGGAAAATTAAACTATGGGTGGGACTATTTTACTGAAAATCTGACTTCAAAATCTGGAAAAACAGACACTGCAGGACACAGATACAGCACCCATGTTTCTATTGATCTTAATAGTAATACAGCATGACCACAGCATAGATTAACAGTCATATAATAATCTCCCCATGGCCATGTGGCAGTCATTTTGCACCCCTTGCAGGTGATTAATAGATCGTTAATCTAATCCTTGATTATGCTTTATTTTCTAATTGTTGAACACAGGTTAGAAATGGAGCTTTCCTAAAAACTTATAAACATAAATCTGTCCACAGAAAAAGATCTAGTGGCCCATACAGTCAATTCTTATTGGCAGATGGCTGTTTAAAAGGATTAATAGCTAAGGCAGTAACTAAAGAGGACAAGACATTCTTCAGACATGCTAGTAAAAGAAGAGAGACCAGGGTTAGGATTGTTGGGCTGGGGTAATATGCAGAGGGGGACCTGGAGAAAGCAGCAGTCTGGAACAAATATTTTTGTTCAGTGTTCACAGAAGAAGGGGAAGGTGGGGGACATCAGTTAAGCTACAGGAGCATTGATGGAAGGAAGGTGGACACTAGTCCATTTATGGAGGAACTCACAAACTTGAGAGTGGACAAGGCAATGTGGTTGGACAGGATACATCCAGAAATATTGAAGGAGCTTAGAGAGGTGCTCATAGCACTACTGATAGCCCTGTTCAACAAATTTCTGGAAATGGGAGTGGTTCCTGAGGACTAGAGGAGGGCAGATGTAGTCCTTCTCCACAGATGTGGGAGCAGGGAGGAGGCTTACAATTACAGGCCAGTCAGCCTGGCCTTGGTGGTGAGGAAATTAATGGACTCACTGCTAAAGGAAAGGATTGTGGTATAGTTTGAACCCAGTGGATCACAGGATCCTAGGCAGTATGGATTCACAGTGGGAATGTCATATCAAACCAATCTGTTAGAATTCTCTTACTAGGTGACCAGGGAGCTAGATCAGGGAGGAGCAATGGATGTGACTTACCTGGGTTTCAGCAAAGCCTTCAACACCATTCCACAGAGGAGGCTTGTAAACAAGCTGGGCAGCCTGGGAGTGGGTCCCAAGGTGGTAAACTGGTTCAGAAAGTGGTTAAGGGATAGAACACAGAGGGTGATGCTAAATGGAGTTCATTCTGAGGAGAGGAGGGTGACCAGCAGGGTACTACAAGGATCAGTTCTGGGGCCATTCCTATTTAATGTCTTCATAAGTGAAATTACAGAAGGGATGGAAGGGAAGGTATGCTTCTTTGCAGATGAAACTAAGATCTGCAAAAGGGTTGCCACTCAAGGGGAGGTGGAAAAAAATGAGAAGGGACCTAAGCAGGCTTGAGGAGTGGTCAAGAGTGTGGCAGCTAAGATTCAATGCAAAGAAGTGTAAAAGCATGCATTTAGGGCACAGAAACCCAGGGGAGGAGCACATGATGAGAGAAGGTATTGACAACCACCAAACAGGAACGGGACCTGCGGCTAATCATATCTGATGATCTAAAGGTGACCTAGCATTGTGAAAAGGCTGTGGGACGAGCCAGAGGGATGCTGGGGGTGCACAGGGAGAGCTATCACCAGCAGAAAAAAAGGAGGTGGTGACATCACTGTAGCAATCATTGGTGAGATCCCATCCGGAGTACTGGTTCTTTTCTGGATGTCACATCTCTGGAAGGATATAGATAGAGTAGAGGCAGTTCAGAGAAAGGCAACAAAAATGGTGCATGGTCTGCACAAATAGTCATATAAGGAGAGACTAGATGACCTCAATATGTATACCTAGAAGAGGAGAGAGAGAGAGAGAGAGGGGATATGACAAAGACCTTCAAATACCTCAGGGGCATAAATAAGGTGCAAGAGGGTAGCATCTTTTAGAAAAAAGATGTTCAAGAACAAGGGGTCATGTTATGAGGCTGCAGGGGTAGACTCAGGGGTAATGTGAGGAAGTTTTTGTTCACAGAAAAGGTAGTGGATTCATGGAACAGCTTCTCAGTGGAGGTGTTGGAGGCAAAAACAGTAGAGGAATTCAAGAATGAATGTGACAGGCACAAGGGAACCCTAGCAATAGAAAAGAGAGGGTAATAGCCAGAGATCAAGTAGGATCTGCGGTATTGCAGCAGGTGGAGAAAATGGGCAGACTAGGCGGGCTAAGTGGGCCTTATCTGCTGTCAGTTTCTATGTTATGTTAACAGCTGGAAAACCTCATCTACAATACAACAACTGAAATTTTAAAAATAGCATTTATTTAAAAAAAAAATTTTGTTTAATAATTACATTATAGCAATCTGTGGGGAACATGATTTTCTAAGGGAATGGGTTAAAGGACCAGGTGGAAATAAAATATCACTGCTAGTTGCCCATGTCAGTGTTCACATTGGTTGCAAATGCAACTGCTTGTCCACAATCCACGAGGCATAAAGGTGTAGCAGCAGCAGTTACTCTCAAGTAAAATTGAAAAGAACTCAGGAAAATTATATGCACTATCCCCCCAAAAATAAGGTATCATACAGTATACTATGGACCATTGTGGATACATTTAAATCTGCTGTAGCCTGTCACAAAGCCATCACTCAGCGCCTAGTTGTGACTGACTAGCAATAGGTAAGCAGCAGGTGCTGCTGGTGAGGGACTTCTATCTGCCTGATGTAGGGGAGGGCAAGGGGCCACAGAGGGGTTACTTGAGCATCAAGGAAAGGGAGGTGGACACTAGTCCATTTACAGAGGAGAGAGTCCAGAAGGAATTTGCAAATCTGAAAGTGGATAAGGCAATAGAGACAGACAGGGTCCATCATAGGATACTGAGGGAACTCAGGGAAGGTGCTGACTGCACCACTAATGGTACTGTTCAACCTTTCACTGGAGATGGGGGTGGTTTGGGGGGACTGGAGGAGAGCAGATGTAGTACCATTTCACAAAAGTGGTAGTGTGGAGGAGGCTGGAAACTACAAGCCAGTCAGCCTAACTTCAGTGAAGGGAATATTATTTTAATCACTACTGAAGGGAAGGATAGTGGATTACCTTGAATCCAGTGACTTACAGGATCTGAGACAACATGGATTCACAGGGGGGAGATCTTGCCAAACAAATCTAGTAGTTCTTTGACTGGGTGACCAGGGAATTGGATCAGGGAGGAGTGGTTTATGCGGCCTACCTGGATATCAGCAAGACCTTTAACACCATTCCACGTAGTAGAGGCAGCCTAGGTGTGGGTCCAAAGGTGGAAAACTGAGTAAGAAACTGCCTATGGGATAGAAGACAGAAGATGGTGGTAAACAGAGTTCACTCTGAGGAAGGGAGGATGACCAGCAGGGTACCACAAGGATCTATACTAGGTCCAGTCCTCTTTAATGTCGTTATTAGCAACATTGCAGAGGAGCTGAATGGAAAGGCCTTCCTGTTCTCAGATGACACAAAAATCCACAACAGGGTAGACACTCCAGGGTGGACAAATGAGTGAGGATCTGAAAAAGTTAGGTAAGCCCCCCTCCAGCTGTCTAGGGGTATTTCTGGTAGCAAATGGGAGGGGGTACTATACAACCATGAACACAGTCCAAGAAAGTATAGGTCATTTACCTAGGTTCACTATGGATAGTTCTGGGGTGCAGGCAGTCTTTTACTGGGGTGTAAACTTTGATTAAAACAAATACAGGCATAATAATGATTAAGTCCATTGTTCACAAATTAGTAAAGATCCAATCTGATTTAATTAAGAAACTGGTAACCGCTTCATGGGGCAATTGAGGTAGCACTATACAGTGGTATGTCCACAATTTTCATTGTCGAAACTAAGGTACAGATACTTTGATCCAGGTATCTATATGGGCACTACAAGGGGTTGAATAAGGCTCCTGTCCAAGTGATGGCAAAAAGATTTACTCCGCAGGCCAAACAGGCCTCCACCATGCATCATCTCCAGTCTCCCCCAGCACTAATTTATTAGAAACAACAGCAACAGGGAACATCATCTTTTTTCATAGACCTCCCTAAACTATTTCCCTGTCTTTTCACACTGCACAAGCACACCACAGATTTCTTCTTCTTGCGGTCCCGAACTTACAAGGCTGGGACCCAGGAGGGCCTCCACACTGCTCTTAGGTGGACACAGGGCTCCTCCGGTGATGGAATACAGGCTGCCACCACTGTACCCACAACAGGTTGAGCTGCCACCACTGACTCTCACACCATGGATCCTGTGGCAACTGCCTGGCATTAACATGCAGTGACCCACCACACCACCCTGCCCCGGTGCCAGAGGACATGTTGCAGGCTCCACTACTCCCAGGTCCCTGGCTTCCTTCATAACATGGTGGTCCCCACACACAGTCCAAACTCACAGAAGCATCAAATGGTCCCCGGCAACTCCAGGTGCACATTTCTTCGAGGGCAATGGGGCAGGGTGGCAATCGTCCCACCCTAGCCACAAACCTTGGTCCTCTGGCTGAACTCTGGCTGACTCCTGACTCCTTCCTCTCCCCACATGACTCCTCTGTCTCCTCTTGGTGTCAAAACCCCATCATTATCTTGCACCCGGCCTCCTGCCCCTCCATTGAGCAGGGGGACCTGGAGACCAGGTGAGCTAACTCAGGGACAAAGTTGCAATATGCTGCCAGATGGGGCTTACAGTTATAAGAGTGGTCAAGGGTATGCCAACTGGGCTTCAATGCAAAAAAGTGCAAAATCATGCACTTGGGGCACAGAAACCCAGGGGCAGAGTATAAATTGGAGAAGAGGTACTGATAACCACCAAATAGAAACTAGACCTGGGGGCTATAATATCTGATGACTGGTGGCTAGATAGTGTGACAAGGCAGTAGAAAGAGCTGCCAGGATGCTGGGGTACATAGGGAGGGGTATCACCAGCAGAAAGAGAGAGGTGGTGTTATCCCTACATAGACTGAAACCTCACCTTGAATACTGTGTCTAGTTCTGGAGACTTCATCTCAGGAAGGACATAGAAATAGCAGAGGCAGCCTAGAGGAGGGCAACCAAAATTGTGTAGAGTCTGCATCAAAAGCTCTATGAAGAAAGCCTGAAGGTCCTCAATATGTACACCCCAGAAGAAATGAGGGAGAGGGGGATAAGATAGGAACTTTCACATAACTCATTGGTATTTCAAGAGGGAAGCATTTTTCACAAAACAGATGTTCAAGAACAAGGGGTCATGCTATGAACCTGGAGAGAGGTGGACTCAGGAAAGATGTGAAGAGGTACTTCTTCATGGAAAGGGTAGTGGATGCCTGGAACAGCCTTCCTGTGGAGCTGATGGGGGCAAGAACTGTAATGGGGTTCAAGAATGCATGGGATAAGCATAAAGGAACCATAGTGATAAAGCAAGGAGGGATAAGCGAGAGATCAAGTAGGGACTGTGGTGTGCAGTAGGTAGGGAAAACAATGGGCAGACTAGGTGGGCCAAGCGATCCCTATCTGCCGTCAAATTCTATGTTTCTATGCATAGCCTGGTGGGTAAAACACTGGCTGGGTAGCAAGGAGAATGCAGGTTCCAACTCCACTAGAGCTAACTATTCTCTGTTTGACCTTTAGCAAGTCCCATAACCTCCCAGTGCTTCAGTCTACCCAGCTGCAACAATAGGTAGAAGCAGGATCACACTGAAAATGAGACGTTGCATCTCACTTGGGCTATTCAGGGTAAATACATTGCAAAAAAAGGAAACATGCTTTTATAGATGTTAAAGTCTCTCTTTGGTTTTAAGTTTAAAGTGCACTGCTATAGCTTGCATTGGAAAAAATATTTCTTTATATATTAAAAACGTGTTTTAGCTTTACATCAAAAACTTTATCAATTACAGATAAGCACTTTTAGAAAACTTCTTGAACTGGCTTGAAACCAAAATGTTTAACTGGTACTTAGTTTCAATGGACTGCTAGAGTTGCAGTGTTGGCATTTTTTGTGGTTTCTGGGTACATTCACAATTTTATTGAAAAAGAAAGTTGTTGATTATTGAAGAATACCACCATGTGCAAACTTTGATCCACTATCCAACAATGAGGAAATGACATATTACAGCAGTACCTGCAGTTTGATGGTCTCAACAAGACTGCCTTGCAGAAACAAATTACAAACTAATGATTAAACCACTTTAATGACAGAACATTAAGATTCTGTACATTAAGCCGCTTGCAGCATAGCAATATCTACACAGAATTCATTATTTTGCTGCACCACAATCTGCTTACATAGCAGTTGCTCCTATCTGGTTGGCTGATTTAAGACTGCTGAGTGCCAGACATGTATCCCCAGTGCTACCCAAAAGAAAAGCTGCTTAGTGGTTTATTTGAAAAACAACTATACAGCCTAGATTTCTTTTACACAAGTCTGCATATTTTGAAATTTTCTTTCATAACAAATAATTAAAATACCTTATTTGGAACATTGAGAATGCATTCTTTGTAGCCAAGATAATTAGAATGTCAGTACTGGCTTTAGGCCAGATTCCACGCTTTGAAAGCCAATCACACAATGCATTCTGTATACCTAAATGAGTCCTTCATTTGCACCTCCAGACTTTGGAAACACAGTAATTTTGGAAGTTATCTTCGTGGCTGGGGTTGGGTCTTTAAATATTTTTTCAAACACATTTCAGAATTTGATCAGTTCTATGTAATTTTCTTTTCCACCTAAAGTTATAACCATTGAGAATTTTCAAATGTCTAGCCCCAGCCATTTGATACTGAATATTGAAAAGTTGTATGTGTTTCAATACTAGTTACTTAAATATTCTTAAGAGAAAATTTCTGTAATGATGTGAAAATGAGAAAGCCTGGACCCAGTCCCAATGTATTTTTACTTGATAGATAAGGATGAAATCCATTTATAACTACATTTGCAAAATCAAACAAAAAATCAGTTGTACAGATTTCTAAATTATACTCCATGGTACCTCTTTTCTCTAGCTTAACTAAATCACATCATTTGACACTATATATATATATATATATATATATATAGAGAGAGAGAGAGAGAGAGAGAGCGAGAGAGAGAGAGACAGAGACAGATGTATATTCTTTGCAAAAAACTGCATTAATGTGACATCTAGGGTTCAGTCTAAAATGAAAAGAAGTAGAAAAATGTGGTTTTAGGGTTTTCAACCCTAAAACCCGACCCCATGCCTAGAACAAATCAAGGGTGAAGTTTTTCTTGCGGTTGTCACCCCTAAATTTCACCCCATTATATGCACTCCAGAAACATGCACACCTAATGGGGAGAGCTTTAGGCTCGACAACCCCAAGGAAAACTGCACTTGATATGTTCTAGGACTGGGGGTAGTGGTTTAGGGTTGAAAACCCTAAAACTACATTTCCCTACTTTTTTCACTTTAGCCTGTATCCTAAATGTTGTATTAAAGCAGTTTTTTTTTTCAAAGAATTTCCTTACCTTTTGAGATAGTATAATCATATCCTTACTTGCCTGTGTGTGCATAGGGCTCAGCAGACCCTGTGCTTTCATTCATCCATACCTTTTGAGATAGCATAATCGTAACCTTATGTGCCTGTCCCTTCATTGATGCATATATGTATGTTGTTGTGGAAGCGCATGGCACAAGAGGCCCTGTGTTTCCATTTAAAGGACAACAGCAACCAAATTGTCAGCATAGCCTTCTTATTACCCCGCCTCATGTACCCCACACTGAAAATGTTCAAATCCCAGTGAAAATGTGATTCCGCACTACCACAACATTATTCCATGCCACAGGTGCAAAAACACAGCTTGGCCAGGATTTGAAAATGACAGCTGTCATGCTCATAAGGTGGTATAAAAAATGGCTATGTTGAAATTTTGGGTTCAAAATATTTAAAATTATGAGGGAACTTAGCCAAATTTCAGCAGATGTGCATAACTACCATTTTTACATATATTGACCCCAAATTTTCAACATGCCCTTCTTATGACCCTACCTCATGAGTAAGGGTGGCAAAAATATGTAAACTCTGCCTATAGAAACATAGAAACATAGAATTTGACGGCAGATAAGGACCGCTTGGCCCACCCAGTCTGCCCATTTCCCTACCTAATGGATAAGCTGCAGATCCTAGTTAACCAGCAGCCTACTTCTTCCTACCCCCACCCCCTAGAATTGCCTCATGACTGTCCCATGCATGCTTGAATTCCACCACTGTTTTTGACTCCACAACCTCCTCCGGAAGGCCGTTCCATGCATCCACAACCCTCTCTGTGAAAAAATACTTCCTTAAATTACCTCTGAGCCACCCCATCTTCAAATTGTGCCCCCTTGTTCTTGCATACCTCTTTTTTTGAAAGATGCTACCCTCTTGGACTTTGTTGATTCCCTTGAGGTACTTGAAAGTTTCTATCATGTCCCCCTCTCCCTCCTTTCCTCGAGGCTATACATATTAAGCTCCTTAAGTCTCTCTTTATATGTCTTCCGGTGCAGACCCTGCACCATTTTAGTTGCCCTCCTCTGGACAGCTTCCATCCTGTCTATGTCTTTGTGGAGATTGGGTCTCCAGAACTGCACGCAGTACTCCAGATGGAGTCTGACCAGCTATCTGTACAGAGGGATAATAACTTCCTATTTTCTACTGGTGATGCCTCTCCCTATGCATCCCAGTATTCCCCCCAGCCCTCCTTGCTGCCCTCTCACATTGCTTACCCACCTTTAGGTCATCTGATATGACTACCCTGAGTCCCTTTCTATTTTTGTTGTTGTTAGTATCTCACCCCCATTGTGTACTCTTCCCCTGGGTTTTTGTTTCCCAGGTGCATTACCTTGCACTTCTTAGCATTGACTCTAAGCTGCCATACATTTGACCATTCCTCTAACCTTGCCAAGTCCCTCTTCATCCTTTCCACCCCACCTTGTGTATCAACTCTGTTGCAGCTCTTTCTGTCATCTGCAAAGAGACATACTTTTCCTTCCAGTCCCTCTGCAATGTCGTTTATAAAGACACTGAAGAGGACCAGTCATAATACTGAACCCTGCGGTACCCCACTATAACCCCCCTTTCTTCAGAGTGGACTCGTTGCCTGAAAGGTGAGTTCAGCAACCAACCTCAAAATCACCTTTCAGGATGGATTTGCATAATTCTACTGACATTGTTCATGAGGCGGGGTCTCAAAAATGCCATGTTGAAAATTTGATGAAAAAATATGCAAAAATGGCAAAGTTATGCATCAAAGTTGAAAACCCCATTTAAAATCCATTGAATCACTTACTTTTCTTTCTCATATCAGTCAATCAATCAATCAATGTTTATTGGAGGGCAAATTGAGAGCAGGAGCTCTCTTTTACAGTTGTGTCTAGTACATAAAGATATCAACAGCATAAAACACTAAGTAGCACATACATTTGCATCACATAATTACAGATGTTAAATATCACTTACACTAAGTGCACAAAGAAGGTGAGAATTCAACCGTAACAGTCAGACAGAAAGTGCAACTATCTAGTTAAACATGCAAATTGGGTGACTGGTAGAATGGTTGTCATCTGTAATGTTTTCTAAATAACCTCAAAAGTGTGTCGGACCACTATTGCAAGAGTGCATTCCCCAGACTTTGTTCAAAATCTTGGCATTGCATAATTTGACAATTTGGCGGATCTGAGTTTGTAAATTTTCAGTGATCCTGGATTTAGCTTGCTCAGTAAGTAGAATGGGATTGTATTTGTTATGGTTCTATATACAAAGATATACCAATGCAGCTTTCTCATGTGGCTCTTCACTCTGTGACCTGTTCAGGTGAGTGAGGTTATGTGGTGGGTGTGAGGGGGTGCAGGAGGTGGGTGCTGACTGGAAGGTTGGGGTGGGGGCATGTCAGATTGGTGAGGGATCATTTTATTTTTTACAGCTTTAAAAAAAAGACATCAAGGAACCATTTTCTTTATTTCAGACAGGATGGGGATTGGAGGGTGGGGGATGCTACTCTACACCAGGAAAAGAAAAAAACTAAACAGAGATAGCATTCAAAGGGTGGGGAGTGCCACTATACACCAGGGAAAATACAAGCATTATGAGAATATGATCAAAGGGTGGGGGTGCCAATAGACACCAGAGAAATATTTAAGCAATACAAGGCCAGGGATCAGAGGTTTGGGGGGGGCACCTCTAGACACCAGGAAAATATGAAATAATTATGGGGATAGCAATTGGAGGATGAGGAGGTGTCACTAGAGTCTAGGGAAATATTAAACAACACAAGAATGGTGATTGGTGGGTGGGGACAACACTAGACACCAGGGAATGATTCATTAATTTGGGGGATGGGCAAACAGATTGTAGATGTACCCTTAGACATCACGGAAAATGAAAGCATTATGGGAGGATGATCAGAGGGTGGGGGGATGTTAGACACTAGAGATTGGTGAAGTCCACAAACTTTGCTCTATTAAATATGTCATTAATTTTCTCATTAAAATCTCACACATTAACCTTTAATGGGGTACTTAACCTAACTATAGTGACACTACAGTGCCACTATAATATATATATATATATATATATATATATATATATATATATATATATATATATCTCCATGGCAAAAAAAACTCAATTTAATGCATCAGTTAGGTTTGCTCCACAGTGACAAAAGTGAGGAAATTCAGTATTAGGGTTCAAAGCCCCCCCTTGCACCCCCCCAGACCACCCCCCAACCGGCATCGGGGTGTGCATTGGGGTCATCGGTCATAACTCTCACCCCATTACATGTGTAAACAAACTGAGTTGGTGAAGTATAGGAGAATGGGGTGAGAGTTAGGACCAATGACCCCAATGCACACTCTAATGTCAGTTGGGGGCAGGCTGGGGGGTGCAATTGGGGGCTTTCAACCCTAACACTGAATTTCTTCACTTTTGTTGCTGTGGAAGAACCCTAACTGATGCATTAAACAGAGTTTTATGCCATGAATTTCCCTTTTTTTGAGAATGAAAACTATAAATAATGAATGGAATGTGGTGGTGGGAGTGTGGGGCCCTTTGGGACCAGAGCTCCCACCATATGATTTTTTGTCACATGGTAATGGTAACAGCAATGCAAATGTAAGTGCTAACAGTTACGTACATGGTGACGCATATGTAAACGGTAAAGCAAATGTTAGCAGCACAGAAAAGAAAGGTAAATAAATTTCAAACCTAACTGGGGCTGCCTGGCTCGGCTCGTGAACTTGGCGCCATTTTGGGTCGGTGCAGATGTGAAGACTGTTTTTTTAAACCTGACAAGTACAGCAGTGGGCCTTTTTAATAGAACTTTGCTACGTGCCTTAATTGGAAACTGTTTGAAGCCAGCAGAGTGCCTTTAAATGAAATTCTTGCCGAGTGCCTTAAATGTTTTAATTTCAGCAGTGGGCCTTTTATTAGACTTTTACAACATGCCTTAAATGTTTTTCTAACCCTGAAAAGTAAATTTTGCAATGTACAATGTTAACAGTCTAAAGCCAGCAGCGTGCTTTTAAATAGGAATTCTTGCAGAGTGCCTTAAATGTTTAATGTGCAGGCCTGTTTCCCTGTTCTTACCGCTAGTCTGAACTTGCAGAGTGCCTTAATTTGTTAAATTTGTTGAAATCTGCAGGCTAGCTAGTCAGTCCTCTACCACGGGGCCTCACTAATTTATTTGTTAAAGTGTGGGCTGCTGTGCAGGCTAAGCTAGTCAGTCCTCTACCAAAGGGCCTCACTACTTTATTTGTTAAATTGTGGGCTGCCCAGAAAAAGTCGATCGTTTTAAGTTGATCGTTACTGCTGTCGGTTCCTGCACCTTCCCCCTCCTTCCCTACTACTTAAATCTCTGATCTCACCTCCACTTTTTCACCTTACAGGTACCGGGGACTGTCTGAGAGATCGTGAGGGACTCTGCTCCTGCCCTCCCCTGCCCCCGCTGCAGTGCAGAAAAGAAAGGTAAATACATTTCAAACCTAACTGGGGCTGCCTGCACTGATTAAACACAACGAAATCTCCCGAAGTGGAACTGGACTTACCCAGAGTCCTGTGGCCTGGAAAAGGCTGCCCCTGGTCGCTCGCTCCTGTGAGACTCACTGGCTGCTGCTGCTGGCTCGACTCTGCTCCGCCACCCCCACCACCACCCTTGGTCATCACTCCAATTTATACGCACTGTGATGGTCACGTGAGCCGAAAATACCTATCAGCTCACTTTGCCTTCTGCAAGTTATGCTGCTTCTCCACAAGGGGCTCCCCTGTCATTTTTGGGACACAACTATCCTAGAGAAGCCTTACCTCACAAATAAATATTGTTGCTGCCTAATACCTTCCCTCTCTCCCCGTCTTAACTAACTAGTATCTAAATCCTTTGCCCTCCAACTGGCGACACCAACCTAAACCAAGCTACTTGCTGGTTTCAGCTTGTTCCTGCGTCTTTTCTCTAAGGGGACTCCACCCAGCTATAAAGGCCAACATGATCCCTCCATATGGGCCTCATTTAACTCAAATCCTGCTAGGACCCACTCCAGATGCACAAAGCTGTACCCTGGTTTCTCACCCTAGGGGGTGTGATTGGCGGAGGACCCTACCTCCCCACTTACCTTCCAGTTATCTGGGCAGGATATTGCTAGCCCTTGGGGGGATATAGAACCTAATCCAGGTACCTACCCCCCAATCTCACCCTCAACAACCCCTTAAACCCCTTGTGGGCCAACTCCAAAGGGCTCAAACTTGCTCACATGAACATCAGCAGTCAAAGGCACAAATTCCAAGACCTCGAGGCATGGGCTGCACTCTATAATCCTGACATACTAGCCGTGACAGAAACCTGGTTCAAACCACAGATCCTCCCCCATGAAGTGGACCTAGTGGGCTACCTTACCTTCAGAAAGGACAGGGTGGTGAAAAAGGGAGGAGGGGTTATTATTTACATCAGCACTGCCCTGCAAGCCTTGAAGCTAGATTACCCCCCTCTACGTGGATCCCTAGCTGAAACACTATTTGTAAAAATCCTCCTTGGTAACACCAAGCCCCTCACCATAGAGTGTATCTACCTCCCACCCCAAGCTGCGGCCTCCTCCTTAGAATCCCTAACAAATCACCTTGAGGATTACTACATGGGGAGGCCATACTCCTCGGGGATTTCAATCTCCACTGCCCATCCCTAGTCTCCTCCTCTACTAAGAACCCAATACTTGGCTCTCCATTTATACAGATCATTGACCTCCCCACAAGACATAACCCTAAGACTGGTAACCGCTCTCTCATTGACTGGGTCCTCGTCTCCTGACCAGGCTGCATTCTGTCAGCGGGGATTATGTCTGACTCCTTGAGCTACCACTCGCCTATCTTTTGCACCTGGTCCAACAAGCCTCCAAAAATTACTGCTAAGGTCATTGAAGAGAGGAACTATAGTAGGTTTGCACCAGCCGATTTCTGCTCTGACCTGAGGAAACTTGACTGGGACCCCATCGTCTCCCTCCCTACACTTGATGAGGCACTTGAATATTTTACCCAGGCCTTCTTGTCTGCATCTAATATGCACGCCCCAATAAAAAAGCTCAGGATACAGGGAAAATGCCATAAATGGCTAAGCCCGAGCCTCAAACATTCCATGCTCCTCCGGGACAGAGCATGTGGCACCTACAAATTCTCTGGCAACTCTTTACACTGGGAGAAGTACAGAGAGCTGAGAAATCAGTGTAAAAATCCTTGAAACAGGCTAAATCTCAGTACCTAAAGGACCTCCAAACAAGTCACCTACATGACCCCAAAAAATTCTGAGGCCACATAAACTTATTCCTCAAGGGTTCCACAAGCAGTCAAACTGACTCCATCCTGGTAGGGGACTCACTGACCAATGTTCCATCCGTAGTTGCTAAGGCCTTCTGTGCCTCTTTCTCTATCCCAAATGGCCCCCCTCTCCCTGTCCTCCCCAGGTCTGCCCTGTACTCTAGAGAGGTATGGGTGCACCCAAGGCCTCAATTCCACCTGAAGCTGGTCAATCAGTCTGAGGTTCTACCTCTGCTACGCAATATTAACCCTACTTCCTCCCCGGGCCATGACCAGCTTGAACCTCGCCTGCTGAGGGCTGCTGCCCTGGCTATCACCCTTCCTGTCACCCTCCTCATAAATAGGTCATTTCTTGAAGGAATAGCCCCAACAATGTGGAAGGTAGTGACCATCGTCCCCATCCACAAAAGCGGGCCCTAAGACAAATTGGGAAACTACAGACCAATCCCCCTTCTCTGCCCCCTTGGGAAAATACAGGAAAGACTAGTTTCTAACCAGTTACAGGACTACCTAGACCAGCACCTTCTCATGGCTGATGTGCAGCATGGTTTCAGGAAGAGCCACAGTACTGACACTGCGCTCATCTGGCTCACAGCGGACATCCTTGCTGCTATGGACCCAGGCTCCCTAACGGGTGCCCTCTTCATTGACCTATCCGAAGCCTTTGACCTTGTCAATCATAATATCCTTCTCTCCAAACTCCTACTCCTAGGACTGGATGACCACTCGCTTTCATGGTTTGAGAGCTACCTGAATGACCATACCCAAAATGTCCACTGGAGGGGTACCCAGTCTGGACCTAGACCCGTTACATCTGGGGTACCCCAGGGCTCTATCCTGGGCCCCCTGCTCTTTTCGCTCTTCCTTAATAATATTGAGGGCAACTGCACACTCAGCAAACTTATTCTGTACATGGACGACACTGTCATATACTGCAATGACCCACAACCTAGTTGTCATGGCAACCAAACTGCAGGACAGTCTCTAAACTCTTGAGGCCTGGTTCTCTTCAAACTCCCTGAAGCTCAATGAAGAAAAAAACAAAGCTGTACTGTTTGGTTCTAGATGTCTGGGCTCTGACAGAAGTGAGCTGCTTCAGATCAGCACAATCCAAGGAAAAAGAGTTGAGGTCATGACCAGTTTCAAATACCTTGGGGTCCATCTCGACCAAGAGGTGACCTACAGATCCCATATCGACTCCATAGCCCGGTCCATCCACCAAAGGCTTGGCCTCCTCTACCGTCTGGGGAACTCCCTTTCCTGTGTTGCACATCGAGCAATTGCCTGCTGCAATCTTCTCCACTCCATCCTATATGGGGTTCCTCTATTGCAGTTCCTCCGTGAAATGGAACTCAATAAACTTACTGTACTCTACAACCGAGTGGCTCGCTTTGCCTCAAACTCCTCCCCTAGGAGGCATCACTGTGAGGCACTTAAGGACCTAAACTTCCCCACTCTGTGGCACAAACTAGCCTACCCCACAGCCTGCCTTGCCTTCAAATACTCTACCCTTGGTCCCCTTCCCCACCTTAGTGGACTACTCTCCCCCAAAGTACAATGCCGAACCCTGCGATCCTCTGCAAATCACCTCCTAGACATGCATCGGGTCCGCTCCAACCAAGGCAAATGTTCCTTCAAATATGCTGCCTCCTACCTATGGAACTCCCTCCCAGCTAGTTTGATTGACTCACCCTCCCTTAACCAGTTTAAGACTGGACTCAAAGTATATCTCCTCGAACTCAGCCTCTGTGGCTGCAACTGTTAGCTCCCTAGTCCAGGTCTCATTCCGTCACTCTGCCTTAAACCCTCCTTTGTCCCGGATGAATCTCCTAAACAAGGATGTCAATTATTCTGTTGTTGTCTCAATTCCCTACTAATTGGTGTGAAACTTGACGTCATGTATTGCTTATAAGAGCCTGAATGCGAACCTGTTGTTACCTCTGTAAACTGTTGCTAATGTATATTTGTGTACCTATTGTAACTACTGTAAATAATGCTATTATGTGTCTTTTTCTGTAACTAATTCCGGGTCACCCCTGAAAAAGGCACCACTGGTCTCAGTGGGCTTACCCGGTTACCAAAATCTAAATAAATAACATAATAGGAAAGCATGTGCAAAGTGACGCCAAAGCAAACAGTGACAGAAATGGAGATGCAAGCATGTACGGAAACACAACTGGTAATGCACACAGTCACAGTACTGCTATTGTTAACTCAAATGGTAACTGTAACAGCAACAATAACACCAAAGGAAACAGAAACAGAAATGCAAATGCAAGCGTGTATGGAAATGCAAACCGTAGCATGCACGGTCATGGTACCACATTTGTAAATGCAAATGGTAACGGTAACAGCAACAATAATGCCAAAGGAAACAGAAACACAAATGCAAGCGCATACAGAAATGCAAACCGCAATGTGTACAGGCATGGTAATGCAATAAATAAATGTAAATGGTAATGGTAACAGCAACAATGAAGCAAAACAAAAAAGAAAAGCAAAGGGAAATGCAAATGGAAAGGCGTCCATAAACGCAAATGGTAATGTGCATGGTGACGCAAACTGAAAAGCAAACACAAACAGTAATGGAGCTGCAAATGGTAGCAGTAATGCAAATGCAAGCAGAAAACAAAAACGCAAAGTTAACACACACGGTGGAGTACACGGTAATGCTAATGCAAACGGGTGTGGAAATGCAAGTGGAAACGCTATGTGTAACAGTAACTGGAGAGCACACCCTGGTTTTCCCCAACAGCTGCACAGAGAAACACAGTGACTACAAAGAATGTATGCAAAATAATGGGCCTCGGACCAGAAAATGAGCTCTTGGAATACAAAATTGCTTATATCTCAGAAACTGTACAACGTACAAAAAAATTAAAATTTCGTATGATTCATGAGTGTCCTGGCTTGGTTTGCACTTAACAATGAGCCACCAAGGGGGGCTAAACCATTTTCTGACAAAAAGTCCATATCTCGCACTGTTTCTGAGATACAGACCCTGAAAGGCACGGCAGACACCCAGTGTTGGTCTATGGAAACAAAATGTCAAATTCAGAGTGCTGTAACTTTGCATCCCTGCAATATTTTGTCAACAAACTACAAAAAGGCACATATGTGGGATGCTGGCTTTCTTCCCTCCAAATTTCAGCCCACAAGACCAAACTGTCATTTTGCAACAGAGTGGCAAACAATTCCTATTATTTTGGCCATAGTGTTGCAAAGTAGTGTCGTGATTTGTGACACTTTTGCAAAAGAAATCATGAAAGTGTCTCAGGTGCAACACTACTTTTCCCAAATATTTCAAAAACATATTACTGGGTTGTTTAACCCCAAAATAAAGACATGCCTAGCATCCTTAGGGCTGAACTAGGTAAACACAAAAATAATTGTGTCCCTACAGGATCCCAATTTTAAATGCCAAGCATTTTTGTGATCAGTGACTGAAAAAAAAATGGCTGACTCTGGACACTACAGGGGTAATTTGCGACACTAAAAACGGCATTTGCGACACTGTCAAAATTTTTGTTAACTTTTCCCATTGACTATAATGGGAAACCTGTTTTTTGCATAACTTTTGAACTGTTCAATATTTTTTCATGAAATCTTCAAAAGACAAATCAAAGACCCTGGGTGCACATTTCCTGAAGTTTTTTGACCGGACGCACAAACCGTGTGACCTGTAGGTCCAAGCAAAGAATGCTCAAACAAGCGTAAATGTGTCCTACGGAATGTCACTTAATAACTCTGCAACTCTATGTCCAACCAGTACAAAACTTGGCAGATCCCAAGATTTATATTAATGCTCTGAGCCTGCAAAATTTCAAGGAAATCCGTTGAACAGTGGCAAAGTTATTAAGGTGCAGAATTTCACCATTTAACTTTAAATGGGGTACTCAACCCTAACTATAGCTGCACTACAGTGCAGCTAATATATATATATATATATATTCATGGCAAAAAAAATCCATTTAATGCATCAGTTAGGGTTGTTCCACAGCGACAAAAATTAGGAAATTTGATGTTTAGGTTCCCACCCCATGACCCCACCCTCACCAACAGGCATCGGTGTGTGCGTTGGGGTTATCGATCTAACTCTCACCCCATACCATGTGCAGGCAAGCTGAGGGGTTGCAGTATAGGAAAATGGGGTGAGAGTTGGGACTGACTATCCCAATGCACTGCAACCCAATGCCTGTTGGTGGGAAAAGAATGTGAGGGAGTGCAAGGGAGGAGTGGGACCTAACTCCATTCTCACTTTTGTCATTGTGGAACAACCCTAACTGATGCAGTAAACAGAGTTTTTTGCCATGAATTTCCCTCCTTTTTGAGAATGTGCACTATAAATAGTGAAGAAATGGCAACACAAATGCAAGTGCAAACATTAATGCACATGGCAAAGCAAACATAAATGATAATGCAAACAGTAATACAAGCACAAGTGCAAATGTTAATGAAAACAGAAACAGAAAATGCAAGCGCTTACAGAAACGCAAACTGTAATGCACACGGGCACAGTAACTTAATTGGAAATGTAGACAGTTACGGTAACAGAACGTTGACACCAAAGGAAACACAAACAGATATGCAAACACAAATGGAAGCACATACGCAAATGCAAATGGTGATGCAAAAGGAAACACAAACAAAAACAGTAATGGAAATGCAAATGTTAGCAGTTCTGCAAATGCAAGTGCAAACGAAAATGTAAAGGTTAATGCACATGGTGGCGTAGATGGGAATAGTAACACAAATGGAAATGCAAATGCAAATGCAAGCACATACGCAAACACAAATGGTAATGTGCATGGTCACAGTACCGCAATAGGAAATGCAAATGCTAATGGTAACAGCAATGATGATGCCAAAGGAAATGCAAATGGAAGCCCATGTGCAAATGCAAATGGTAATGCATATGGTGACGCAAAACAAAAAGCAAACAAAACCAGTAATGGAAACACAAATGTTAACAGTAATGCAAATGCAAGCACAAAAGGAAACACAAAGGGTAATGTACACAGTGGCGTAGACAGGAATGGTAACACAAATGGAAACGGAAATGAAAAAGCAAGCGCCTACGGAAATGTAACTGGTAACATGCACAGTCATGGTACCACAATAGGAAATGCAAATGCTAATGGTAACAGCAACGATGACTCCAAAGGAAATGAAATGGAAGCGCGTACGCAAACACAAATAGTAATGCACACAGTGACACAAAACAAAATGCAAAAAAAAAAACAGTAATGGGAATGCAAATGTTAAAAGTAACACAAATGCAACTGCAAATGAAAACACAAAGGGTAATGCACACGGTGGCATACATGGGAACGGTAATGCAAATTGACACACAAATACAAGTGCATACAGAAATGCAAATGGCAACGTGCATGATCATGGTACTGCAACAGGAAACATAAATGCTAATGGTAAGAGCAACGATTATGCCAAAGGAAACACAAACGCAAATGGAAGCGCATATGCAAATGCAAATGGTAATGCACATGGTGATGCAAAACAAAACAGAAACAGTAATGGAAACACAAATGGTATCAGTAACACAAACGCAAGCACAAATAAAAACACAAAGGGTAACACACAAAGTGGCATAGACAGGAATGTTAACGCAAATGGTTATGGAAACACAAATGAGAATGCTAACTGTCACAGTAACGAAAGCATACATCCTTTTTTTCACCAACAGCTGCATAGAGAAACACAGTGAAAACAAAGAATGTATGCAAAATAATGGGCCTCGGAGCAGAAAATGAGCACTTGGAATAGTAAATTTCTTATACAGTATCTCAGGAACCATACAACGTAGGAAAAAAATAAAAATTTCATATAAATTATGACTTTCCTGGCTAGTTTTGCACTTAGCCCTCTATTGGGGGGCTAAGCATTTTTCCGATGAAAAGTGCGTATCTAGAAGCATTTCTGAGATATGTGCCCCGAAAGTAGCGGCGGGCACCACAATGTTAGTCAATAGGAAAAAGTGTCAAATTCGGAGCACTGTAACTTTCCCTCTGTGAAATATTTTGTCACCAAACCACAAAAAAGCATATCTGTGGGATGCTGGCTTTCTCCCCTCCAAATTTCAGCCCAAAAGACCAAACTGTTGTTTTGCAGCAGGGTGGCAAAGAATTCCTTTTGATTTGTGCATAGTGTCGAAAAAATAGTGTTGCAAATCACAACACTTTCACAAATGAAATCACGAAAGTGTCGTGGCTGCGACACTACTTTGTGATGCTACATTTTACAAAAATTTCAAAAACATATTTCTGTGGTGTTTAACCCCCCCAAAAAGACATGGCTGTCATCCTCAGGGTCCGACTAGGTGAACACAAAAAGTTTTGTGTCCGTAGAGGGTCACAAATTTAAATGCCAAGCATTTCTGTGACCACTAACTGAAAAAACAATGGCTGACTAATGACACTACAGGGGTCATTTGTGACACTAAAAACTGCATTTGCAGTACTGTTAAACTTTTTAACTTTTCCCATTGACTATAATGGGAAACTTGTTTTTTGAACAACTTTTGAACCATTTAATCTTTTTTCATAAAATCCTCAAAAGGCACATTAGGGATGCTGGCCACATGTTTCCTGAAGTTTTCAGACCAGTTGCATAAACCATGTGACCTGTAGGCATGAGCAAAGAATGCACAAAAAAGCGTAAATGTGCTACGGAATGTCACTTTATAACTCTGCAACTGTATAGCCTACCATTATGAAACCTAGCAGATCCAGTGATCTATGGTTCTGCTCTGTGTCTGCCAAATTTCAGGCATATCTGTTGTAAGGTGGTAAAGCTATTAAGATGCAAAATTTCACACTTTAACCTTAAATGGGTTACTCAACTCTAACTATAGTGGCACTACCGTGGCACTATAATATATATATATATATATATATAATAACTGGTCAGCAATTTCTCTCAGTGTACTGACCAGGTTGATATTTTCCATAACAACCAGCTGGTTGTTATGACATTCATGAGCCATGCCAGTCAAACTATGCTGCCGCCTCATTGGCCAACATTCTGTATGTGGGCGGGGCCAAACAGTCTCACAAACTGCTGGAGAAAAATTGCTGGTCAGTTATTATAAAAAATAAAAGATGGGGAGGTTTTCATATGAGAATTTAATGCACACCTCGTTGTGGGATGCTTTGATAAACCCTCGGGCTCGCCCTCGGGTTTCATGTGCATCCCACAACCTCGAGTGCATTAAATTATCATATCAAATCCTTCCCATCCATTATTCTCTCTCTGTCTATATCTATATATACATATATATATATATATATATATATATATATATATATATATATATATATATATATATATATATATATATATATATATATATATATATATATATTCTATGCAAAACTGTTAATGCATCATTTAGGGTTAAACCACAAAACTCAGGAAATTAAAAATCTTTAGGTTGCCCCTCCCCCAGACCCATGAATCATCCCCAGATTGACAGATGATGGGGTGTGTCATTAGGGTTGTGAGGCTTAAATGTCACCCCATTCCATGTGTAATGATATTGGCAAGGGACAGCAAAAAAAGAATGGGTGACATTTAGGCCTCACAACCCCAATGACACACCCCATCATCAGTCAATCTTGAGATGATTGGCAGGTCTGGGGGAAGGGGCAACCCTAAAGATTTTTCATTTCCTGACTTTTTGTGGTTTAACCCTATATGATGCATTAACACAGTTTTTTGCATAGAATTTCCTTCCTTTTTGAGAAAGAATACAATAGTAAGAACTTGCACAATTTGGTGGGAGCGCAGGTCCTTCCCTGTCACTCAAGCAAAGACTTTTTAGCTAAACCCTTTCCTGTCCCCTGCTGGTAGGGCAAACACTTTAAGAGTGTGCAGACATGGGTGCACGGAAAGAGAAAGGATAAGCAAAGGAACAGAAACTGCAAAATAAAAAACCTAGGAGGAGAAGAAGATAAAAAGGATCACACAGAAATACATACATGATACTGGAAAACAGCCACATTGGTAGTGTGAAACTGTAAAACAGATCATGCATGACAGATCAGCACTCAGCCTATGACAAAAGTGGTTCGCAGGTGGATAGATAAATGCAGAGTTTATTTTAGCTTGCAGTGTAACATAAAATCAGGGTTATTCTAAGAAGAATGTCTGAAGAGAAACCCATTTATCTCGATACAAGAACAATAGCTGTATTGCTTCCCACACCCAGAGATATGTTTCTCTCCTCAGACGTTCTTCTCAGGATAACCCCAATTGTAAGTTAGACTGCAAGTTAAAATAAATTCTGTATTCATCTATTCTGTCAGGAGCATTCTGTTGTTCTTGCTATAAGGAGATGGCTTCTGGATTCTATTCCCTCATGGAATCCGTTTTTCCCTCCAATATTGAGAGAGATGGGGAAGGCATGTAACTGGCAGTATAAGGCTTTCTTTTTTTAAGATTTTCTTGCATTGTTACATGCAGGCCACCACATCAAAGGCAATATTTGCTTCTTCCTTGCCCATAAAGGAATGAAAGCCTGTATTGACCATGTGTAATGAGTGGTCATCCTGTAGTTTTTTTAATGCACGATGCTCACTCACATGGCAGCATAACCATGATATTTAGAATTTTTTAAAAGCTCTTCAACTTCTCTATCCTCGTGAGCTGAAAATATGTTTACAGCAAAGTTACATAAAGTGTACACCTCCTTGCGTGTGTTTGGGGGGGGTGGAGGATCTGGAAGCCTTTCTTAAAGTGTAAACTTCAGGAAGTGAGTTATCATTAGTGCAGCCTAAATACTGGATTGGGGAGGGAGAAAAGAACAGTATGATCCATAGATTCTCGATTGTCACATCCCATAGCAACTGGGGGGAGGACTGGCAAAAAACTGTCTTAGTTGTAACTATCAGTAGAACTTAGTTCAGTTTTAAGATGAAAAGGATTTACAGCAGATGAAGGCACAAACAGTAAACTTTTTAGTAATGCTTGTTCTTGCTCTTTGGTCAGTTGTGTCTCAGTAAGATTTATGATTACCTTTTGTTCTGAGACACAGCATTCCCGACATGCAGCGCAGAATTCCTTTTCTGTTTCTGTCTCTCTATCTCTCTCTCTCTCACGCTACAAACAGGCGCACAATAATAAAAACATTAAAAATAAATACAAGATAAAATTAACAATGTAAATACAAATCTGTCACCTGGTCCAGATTATATTTCAGGATGTTCCTTAAAAATATTTATTAATCAAGCCACTACTCATTACAACACATCTATAAGAGAACAAATACGGAGTTATACTGAAGGACTTGCAGTTGGTGCATGTGCTTATTTTAAAAAAATGGAGACACCTCATTTCCTGCCAATTATTGACCAATAAGCCTTACTTCAGTTGATGGAAAATTGTTGGAGAGTATTATTAAAGATAAGATTTACACCATAAAGGCACGAGTCTCTGCTCTAATTTGACAGCCATCTCCTGGCCTCTGCCTTTTCATTTTTTGAAAGCCAGTGGGTGATAGAGAGTAAGCGAACAGACTGTAAATGCAATCTCAGCACCAGTGCCATTCCATTCAGGTACTGCAGAGGTATACACAAGTAGAGAGTACCCAAACATTTGCAGTCAATACTATGTGTACCACGTGGAGTTGAGAGTACCATTCAAATGTGTATATATATTCTTGGTAAAGGCTCGCCTGCTATTTTCTGATAATACATCAGGACAGGTCTATATAAGTGCAGTCATACATCAACAGTCTAATGAACGCTCCTTCTTTTGCAGAAAATGCATGACTCCCTCCCTCCCTCCCTTCTGGACTTTATCAAGGGCTCAGATAACAAATGTATAGAATGGCCCAGATATTCAAAAGAGTTGAGCCATGCTCAATAGGGTTGCGCCTGCTCAAGTCTGAAATTGCGCCATTCTGCGATATTCAGCAGGAGGCAGTTGCGCCTCCGAAAACATGCTGAGCAACAGCACAATGATAATGAAGGCATGTGCAACAGAAGGGGGAGGAACCATGCATAAATGGTGCAGTGTGATATTCAAAGACTTGCACCATGCTCAATAGTTGAGCAAGCGGAGTTGCGACATAGCGGAAATGTGCCAAAATAAAAAGGAGCAAGGAAGAGGCACAAGAACACTACAGGGAAGCCACATGTGTCAGAGGCAGAGGCAGACAGACAGGGCAGGAGGCACAAACAGGGCAGGCCAGGGAAAGGTCACTCTGAACAGCCAGGCACAGGGAAGGTGTGGAGAGCCACACAGCACAGAGGCCAGCACAGGCAGGTGTACCTGGTACAGGGGAGGTAGCAGCCAGGACAGCGGGGGGAATACAGCAACAGCTGCCGGGGGTGAACAGAAGCCAGGGACATGGCCAGTGTCACCTTCCACATGGAGGCCATAATGAGGGGGGTGAGAAGGCGGGTGGCAGGGGGCATAGCCGTGGAAGGGCCCATCAGCAGTATGCCCCCAACAGGCAGTACCGAGCCCACACCAACTTTGAGCTGTACAATGATACTGAGATTGTGGGCCGATACCGCCTGAACAGGGCAATTCTGAGGCAGCTCTGTGAGCAGTGCAGTGATGTGATGCAGGCACCCACACAACAGAGCCATGCCCTGTCATAGGAGACCAAGGTAACAGCCTGCATGTGCTTGCTCACCACGGGTACCTTCCAGAGACCAACTGGGGACACCACAGGCATAACCCAGTCGGTCACATCATGCCACCTCACCCAATTCCTCAGTGCACTGCTGCCACATGCTGAGGAGTACATCCATTTCCCCAACACAGCAGCAGAGTTCACAGCAAACATGCAGGAGTTCCACAGGGTAGCATGTATGCCTGGTGTGCTAGGGGCAATAGACTGCACCCATGTGGCCATACGCACACCACCTAGCCCAGAGGGGGATGCATACTTAAATTGCAAGGGCTATGCCAGCATCAACTGCCAGGTGATGTGCGATGCCAGGGGGTGCATCATCAATGTCTGTGCCACGCACCCTGGGGGAGCACACAATTCTTTCATCTGGCACCAGTCGGCACTGTACCACAGATTTGAGAGTGGGGACATCCCCACTGGACACCTAGTGGGTGAGTATGCAAACCACATGGACAATCATAGGGCCTGGGGGACATGGTCAGAGGTGGCATGGGTAGTGGCCTACATGGCCTGGGGCAGGGCGATGCTGATCTCCAAACTAACCTCCATCCTCTACACACAGGTGGCAGTGGATACCCACTCTGTCTCAGGCTGCTCACACCCTACCGGCGGCCTGTGACCCCATTGCAGCAACGCTAAAATGAGGCACATGCCACCATACTGAATGTCATCAAGCTGGTGTTCGGGATGCCGAAGGCATGTTTCCGTTGCCTGGACACCTCTGGCAGTGCCCTACAGTACAGCCCCTCAAAGGCCTGTGGGATATTCCTGGCCTGTTGCATCCTGCACAACATGGCCAACGAATGTGGGATAGCCATACAGGTCGAAGAGGTGGACAGCAATGGGGACGATGGGGACTCCGGTGATGATGGTGATGGGCAGTCCCCCCTTGGCCGACGGGACCCACGACTGCTCCAGCTGTTACAGCTGCACTGAGACACCATCACGGAGGAGCACTTCAGCCAACCCAGGTAAGTCATGGGGCCTTGCGCAACCACCAGTGGCCAAGGCACAACCCACAAACACGCATGGACACACACCAGGGGTGCATGCCATCAAGGGAAGTGGCAGGGCACAGAGGCACACACACAGCCAGGGTTGGGTGAGGATTAAAATGCCATGCCGAAGGACACACACACACGCACACACACACAATGCAACAAATGTGCACAGAGGGCAGAAGACACACCGACCTAGAATGCACATCCTAGCAACACACATGTCCACAGGCCACCACACCCACTGCCTGTCCATGTGCGTGTGTCAGATGCTGAGCATCATTGCACATTGGTGTACAGCGCAATGCAGGCATCATCATGCACACGCAACTGCGGACAGCAGCCGGAAGGGTGTGCAGGTGGACTGTGTGTCTGCGTGCAGGGCAGGGTACCCACCCATGCACTGCCCACTGACACACACAATGCACACAGGGCAGCACCAGACAGTAGCCAAGCTGGGAGACAGGTCAGTCCCGTGACACAGTGCCACAGCCACCAAGGATGCATGGGCGGCCCCGCCGAGACCCGCCAGCACTGGCAGGCTGACCACTGGCCTCATGTGGTGGCATCGGTGGTCTCCCAGGGGTTTCACTGTGTGAACGTGACCATGCCCACGCAGGGGTCTGCAGCACACTGAACATGCCTGCACCAGGAGTGCTCAGGATGCCCACAGCTGAACCCGGCGTCGACAGGATGGGAGTCACATGATGCCGGGAATGGGGGGGGGATAGTGCACTGCGTGGTGTCCGCGATGCATGGGCACCTGACTGTGTGCCCATTGTGGCCATGACAGCAATGAACACCTGTGCATGCCTGTCAATGGCAGTGGTCACATCCTCCCGCAAATGGTCCATCTGTACCAGGATTGGTTCAGTGTCCCTGCTGCGATGCTCCTTTACCCACTCCAGAGCCACACGCAGTGTATCCATGGATATCACAAGCCATATCTGCTGCTGGACCGATGCTCACAGTAGGTGGGTGTGCTTGTCCAAGAGGACATCAGCCTCCTCGGTATCCTGTCCCTCAGGGTGTGCAAGGCCCTGATGTTTAGCATCCCTTGAGGGTGGGTGCTGAGCACCAGGACCAGGTCTGGGCATGTCCACAGGCGGTGCACAGATGCCTCCGCTGAACCCTGTACCCCCAAGCCTAGTGGGTGACTGCTGATGCTGCCCCTCCGGCTGCAGCACCCCAGGGCTCAGTGGTGCCTCCACAGTGGCCACAATAGTCCCACTGTCCTGAACAGACACCAGTGCTACCCCACTGGTGCTGACAGCTACAGCCTGGGACTGTGCTGACACGCAGGCCTCCATGGCGGCACCAACCACAGCCATGGGCTCGAATTGCCCTGCTGTGTGTCCACCCTGTGGCACACACGTGTCACTGCCCATGACAGTTGTGTCATCATCTTTGGTGCCAGACTCTGCTCCGGCCACAGACACAGCGTGCTGGCATCCGTGGATGCCAGCACACTGGGACACAGGCAGGGCTTCCTCCACACCTGTCACAACGACATCAGTGTGGACAGCCAGGCAGCCCCACTGTCGCAATGCTCCACATATACCTGTGGAGGTGGATGGTCCCACCTCCAACTCCATCTGACAGTCCGCAGTGGACAGGTCCACCACTGCTGACTCATGCAGATGCTCAGGATCTGTAAGGGAAAGCAAAGTCGCATTACTGTATGTGACCTACCCTGTCCCCCATAGAAAGACTATGACTTACCATGCAGTGATGGGCCACCACCCGTCTGGAAGCCATCACCCGGAACACCCTCAATGGCACTTCGCTGCATGCTTCCAGCAAGTCTGTCCTCTGCTGGGGTGAGCTGTACCACCTCTGGCTGTCCCCCACCTGTTGCAGCATGTGCTGCCCTAATGGCAGCCACCTTCTCCTTTACCCCCCTCCTGTCCGAGTCCATCTTCTTCTTACACTCCTGTACGGAGCACTGGTGGCTGCCATGCAGGTTCATGGCATGTGCCACCTCCTCCCATGCAGCAGCATGGGCCTGAGGGGTTCCCCACCGTCCACTGAGCAGTGGCTCCTGATCCAGGTAGGCCTTGAATAGGGCCTTGGTTTCAGCCTTTGTAAAATTTGGCCTCCTCCTCCTCCTCCTCCCACCACTGTTTTCCTCCTCTCCAACAACGTGCTCAGTCATTATGTAGCCTGTATGAATGGCAGTTGTTACCTGTGACTGTGCAGTCCCATGCATGTCCCTGAATCCAGAGTCCACACTCCCAAACAGCATGCAACTCACCAAGAAACTGCAGTAACCGACTATGGCCACTGCAGCACATTGTCGCACCTCTATAGCGCAATCCATGCAAATGAGGCGAGGAGCAACTTTAAATAGATGCAAATTTGAGTGCTGCGCCATTGAATGGCTGATTAGATGATTTGCATATGATGGCTGAATATCGTGCTGTTGCGCTTTGCGCAATTGTGTTAAACGTGCTGAGCCAATGGCTCAGTGCTGTGACATGCATAGTACACCTCACTGTGCATGCCCGGGTTACTGATGCAGGCATCTGCCATGCTGATGATGTGCTGTGCATGGTAGGCAATTCAGGGCATGGCCACCATTGTGCCAGTGGCACTATAGCGATGATCACTACATGGCACTGTGGCACTGGGCTATCATAGGCGCAATGGCCCAACTGCCCGGTAGTCCGCTATGGCGCTGGCACACAGGCAGCCAATCACGCTACATGCATTGTCATCCGATGGTGCTGTGTGTGGCCTTGTGCCAGAGACTCTTGACCCTGTGCCCAACCTTTGCCCCCTTGGCACCATGTGTCAGGCATAGGTGCACCTCTATCGCGCTGTTCGGTAACAGCACAATAGGGAATGGCAGCACTGTACCGCACAACATCTGCACATGGGGATCCACGCTGCAGAGTGCTATATTGCCTACTATAGCTGTTAGAATGGTGTGCAGATGGGCAGCACAGTGGACAGCAATTGAGCTGGCCAATCTGGTGGCCATTGTTGAGCCACACCATGGGCCTCTCTTTGGAGAGGCCCCCCAGGACTGGGCCAGGACCCAGGTGTAGCAGAGGGTGGCCACTGCCCTGACAGAGGCCACAGGATGGGGTGTAGTGCTGAGCAGTGCAGGCACTGCTATGGTGACCTGCGCAGGAGGGAGCCGGAGCTACTGGCCCAACTGTGGGCACGTGCTAGGAGGGGCATGGTGCCACATCCAGGTAAGGGTTCCGTCAACTCACTTTTATCATCTGTGTGAGTCACAGTGTTGTATGTGTCCAGCACATAGGGGAGGGACCATATGGGGTTGGCCATGGCGGTGTTCACAGGGTGTGGGTTGGGTGGGTCTGGCTGGGTGGGAGGGCACACACCTTGGGGCAGGGGGACTTTGCTTCAGGAATGTACTGACGTTCTTCTCTCCTTTTTTTCCCCACAGGCCCAGACAAACTCTGCAGATTGCAGGCAGAGCGGCGGAGGGGGGAGGACAATGCAGCCAGGCGGGGTGAGGACAGTCAACGCCCACCTGGCTGTCCCAATGAGAGTGAGTGCCATACATCCATGATTAGTATTGCATGCTGAGTGACAGGGTGGGCAGCGGGGCATGGCCACCATTCATCGACATCACTGCCATGCAAGCAACTTGTTACAGTCAACACTGTCCAGTGGCAATGCATGTCTGGGTGTGCATCACTGGTGGTCCATGCGTGCACCAGGTGCATGGCTGTGCCACTGCCTTTGCACCACATAGCCATGTCACTAAACAGCCACGGTGGAGCTGTGCGTGACTTGGCCGCTGGGTGTGTGCAGTGTTCTGCATGGCTGTATGCGCCTGGGTGGGCAGGTACTGTGGACATGATCACTGCGGGTGGTCACACACCATCACAGTGGTATGTCCCATGGCCGTATGCCATGCACAGTGGGCGGGCTGTATGGGGTTGTGCATTCACACCTATTGACTGTGCTCCCTTGTCCTAGGTACATGCCATCTCTGGGACATTTGGGGCACCTTACGGGAGCTCCTACAGATGGCCCAGGAGTCCCTTGACATCTTGAGGAGGCTTGACACAACAGGGGTGCTGTGGAGGCACAGAGGCCGGAGGTCCCAGAGCCAGGAACGGTGGTCCTTCAGTCCCTGACTTCCCCTACCCCCCTGGACCCACCCTCACACCCCTCCTATCCCATCCCATTTGTCCACCCCTTCCCTACCCACCCCCACCTTGTTTGTGTCCCCCAAGCTTGTATATAGTTTTATTGTTGTACATAGTTCACTTTTATATTTACAATACATTTGAATTTGATATGAATACTGTGACACTCTCTGATTTGCAGCGGGCTATAGGTGCTCAGCTGCAGTGGTGTGCATGGCATCAGGTGTGGTACAGTCTTGGGTATGTGTGTGTGTCCATGTGGAGGTGACTATGGTGTGGGGGAAGATATCAGTCAGTGTCTGTGTTGTGTGTGTTGTTCTCTGTGCACTGGATGACTGTGTGCAGTGGTCCATGGCGCGTGCTCTGTGTCCATGGTGCACCCATCGGCCCATCCATGGCCTGTGCAGCCAACACACATGCCTGTCTGTGACCTGCACGGTCCACTGGCATGTCAGTGGTGGCATTCCCTGCAGGGTGGACACTGTACCAGTCACTTTGCTGGGTTGCCCCTGTCACTGGTGTGGTGCATACCTAGCTTGGGTGGCACTGTGGGCAACACAGTCATTGTCCCACCTCCATGCTGTGGCTTGTGTGTGTTGCAGGGGTTGTGCCCCACTGTCTGTGGCTTGTGCTCCATGTGACTACTGGTGGTGTATGGGTCCACAGTGCCTGCACAGGGTGGCTGGCACTCCAGTGCCATGGTGGACTGTGGGTTGTGTGTACACGGCTTACATGGGCCCACAATGGGGGCTTGGTTGCCCAGCCACTGCGTCCCTGTGTTGTTGTGCCCTTGGGTATGGGTGGGTGTCTGTCCATACCCTGTGTGGCATCCGGTGTGGTGCATGCTTCCACGCACCACTGTGGGTGTCTGTGCTGGCTGTTGTGGCCAGTGGTGGGTCGGGGGTGTCACTGGAATACTGCAGGGCTCTGTACCACTGGTGGTGGTGTCAAGGGCACACCTGTCCCATGTGGGGTACCTCTTGTGCCAACGCATGGTTGCTCTCTCAGCAGTACTTCGGGGGGGACTGTGCATGGTGGCACTGTGTCTGCCGTTGTTGCATTGCCGTGTGCTGCAATCCACTGATGGGTGCTCATGGTGGGGCTGGCTTGCATGGTTCTGTGGTGCCAGGGTTGCAGTGTCACAGTGGGGGTGATGGCATCCATGGGGTTTCCTGCAGTGGTGGTCACTGCTCATGGGGGGGTGTCAGGGGGTCACAGTGCAGGGTGTGTTGTGCACTGGGGGGTGGTGTGGCATGGGGTGGTCTTCCCTCCTTGTGTGCCAGTCACAGCTTGCCAGTAGGTGTGATGGGGCACCATGGCCAGGCTGTGGGCTGTTTGCTTGTCCCCATGGACCAGTGGTTATCCCAGTCATCCCCCAGTTGTGCTGTGCTTGGGGTGTGGGGGGACGATGTCTTTTCTGCTGTGTGTTCCTGTGCCCATCTGTGGCATGGGTGGTGGGCCCCTACCTCCCTGATTGTGCAGTTACATTGCTCTGCAGCTGGGGGGCTCCCTGGTTGTGCTATGGTGCCTCTGGACTGCTCAGCTGAACATCCCTTGTTGCACTATGACGCATCAGATCTGCTCAGCTTCCCCTCCCTAGTTGTGCTATGGCGCAGGTGGTGCGATATTCAGTCATCAGCTGTAGGTGCAATTTGGCCTGCTCAGTTTTTGAATATTACGTCTCTTGTGTATGGGCGCAATAGACTTGCGCTTGCTCCTGCTATTGCGCACTTTTTGGGTGCAGTTTGAATATCTGGGTCAATGTCTTTTATACCCCAGTCTTGAATTGTATTAACTTAAAAATCAAATACATCAGATATCCTAACTAATACATCATAACAGCATAATCCAGTTTAAACCTTAGAATTCAAAGAGGTTATATTTTAGTAGACATCTAAAAATGTATTCTGCATAAAAGATGTCTCCTCTAAGAGCCGCTGACACACACACATTCTGTACCTTATAATTTACTAATCACTTGCCATCAACTAATTCATACTTAATTCATTATCAAAACCACAAGGCAGTCATCAGTACTTAAGTTTATTAGATCTTAAACAATCCACTAGTTCTTGTGTTCAAGCTTGCCTGTTAGTTTAGGAATGGTAGAGCCTGTTTCCAATCACCATGGAGGAACAAGTATTTAGGTCTATTGATTTAAGTCATTTAATGTTACCCTAACCAATCAGGAAGGTAAAATCATTTCCCAATGTTTTGTTTTTTGATGGGCTCTAATGTCATCACTGAAGCAAAGTGGAGGATCCCATTCACAAAGTGTTAGTTCTTTGTTGTTATAGAAACTGTTAGTGTGAAGCCGTTGGTTGTAAACAAAAAGACCTCAATCACAAAGGAGTGCACTACATATACCTACGAAGGAGACAGAGCAATGATTAATTAAAACTGGCCAAGGATATTTTTTATTCATCTTAGAGATTAACAGCACAGCCTCGATTGATTCAATGTTTTATACAATTCACCGCAAAATTATTTACATGACCCCCCTCCCCCCAAAAAAGACATGACAGAACATTTATGATTTCTATGAATTTGCTTACTATATGAGGTATGCACAGTGTGTAATAGTTCTGTAATCTATATGGCATTAGTTTTGACATTGTCATTATATTTATCCTTCTCCCCCAAATGTGCCCTATGTTGCCTACTATGCTAATCTTATGTCTTTTGTCATTGGTCAAACTGTGCTGTTACAATTTTCAGATGTACATTTGGCGTAACTGAGGAAACCATAGCTGTACAATTGTGAACTATCGGTATTGGATCTATGTTTATAGGAGGGGAAAAACCTACCGGCTATAGCCACTTTTTTTTGTCATGTGTGTCATTAGAGTAAAGGAGGATTGTATATTAAAGAATCATTGCGGAAAAAACTAGTCACAGAAAAAAAAAGAGCTCTAGTAATGCACAAGGTTGCCAAAATGACTAAAAAAGTGGCTGTATACAGACGTCAGTTATAATTGAAAGAACATTCTGTAATAAGGACTGTGTAAAAGAAGCAGTTTCTTCTAGGAGACAGAGAGAGTGTGTATATGAAGAGCTCATTGAAAATTAAATGGGGATGGAAAAAGAGGGGTGCGGCAGTACAGTCTAAAGTGGGCAGTAGCGGGAGGGTTTTAAGAGCTTGGTGAGACAAAAAAAACAAAAACAAGTCCAAATCTGGAGCTGACTGCAATTTGCTGAATAACATCAATATATCTCAGGACAAGGAAGACTAAATTCATGCAGTCTTAACATTTACTAATGTTTTTGGTGATTTAAACTGTTACTTAGGTTCTGAGCACAGGTGGCACACATCGCTGAACTATATTGTAACCTTATTCATGACTGATGTTGATAAAAAATAACAGACATAGAGCGGTTGGACTTCCGCTTTCGACACCAGTGACCCAGGTTTGGGAATGGATGCTAGTTGTTGGAGGGCTGGCTGGGTGGAGAAGGATTGAGCGTCCTTTGGACTGGTCTCCTTTTCAAGGGGGAGGGGGTAGTGTGCTTGGCACAGGAGTGATACCTGGTGGAGGCTGGGTTGGTGCCCTAGGACCGAGTAAGATCGAGAACTCTGGGGAAGGACAGATGCTGGTGTCATTGCACGTCTCTGCCCCAGCTCAAAGGGGAATAAAATCCTTGCACCTACTGCCTACATGAAGCCCTGTCTCTGGGCTTCAATTAGCCTCCTGGCCCTACGCTCTCCCAAATAGATACTGGTATTATGGTACCTGTCTCCTGTATGGTGCTGTGACCTCGCCCCCAGGGGGTAAGCCAGGGGTAACTGGGGGAGCACGAAAGGGCTTAGTAAGAGGCAGAAGCATCAGAGACGCCATGATCAGGGCCGATAACTTCGGCGGTAGGTAAGAGGCAAAAAATAGCAGAATATAAAAAAAATAAAAATAAGAATAACAGATATTTTCCTGTCCCCTTTATTTTTGACTGGGTCAAAGAATTTACCAGCTTATGATCAAAGAAATTGTACTCTCGAGATCAAATATTAAAAAGTACTGAAACTTGACTTTTAAGCAGAATTGAATGAAACCACCAGCATGCCTCGATAAAATAAAGCCCCCTGAACAAAACCCACCCTCATTTGTGTCCCTAGGCCACCCCTGAGCTAAGAAAAATGTATTTTTACCTCACGATGCAAGATCGAGGTCAAAGAAGCTCAAGATCAAAGAATTTGCAGGCTCACGATCAAAGAACAAAAAAAATGCTGAAACTCGAGTTTTAGGCAGAATTAGATGAACCACCACCATGCCTCGATTGAACGAAGCTCCCTGAGCAAAACTCACCCTCATTTGTGTTCCTAGGCCACCTCTGGGCTGAGAAGATTGAATTTTTAAAAAGGCCATCTCATTCCTCACTCACAATGCAGGATCGCTATCAAAGAATCTTGCGATCAAAGAATTTGCAGGCTCACGATCAAAGAAATTACACTCTCGCTATCAAAGAATAAAAAATTATTAAACTGGACTTTTAGGCAGATTTGAATAAAACCACTGCTATGCCTCGATAGGACAAAGCCCCCTGAACAAAACTCACCTTCATTTTTGTCCCTAGGCCACCCCTGAGCTGAGAAAAATGTATTTTTACCTCACGATGCAAGATTGTGGTCAAAGAAGCTCGCAATCAAAGAATTTGCAGGCTTGCAATCAAAGATCATTAGCGAGCCGCGATCAAAGAATTTAAAACCTGATAAGTCTATTTTTGGACCGTTTCACATCAAACCAAAGGCATGGCTTGATAGAACGAGACCCCCTGAGTAAAACCCATCTACGTTTTACTTCAGGAATGACTCCTGAGGCAGGATATTTTAATTTTTAGGGTGGGAAAAGTGAAGAAAACAAGATGGTGAACCTCGCAGTCAAAGAATTCTGGGGGACAAAGATTCTTGAATCACAAGGCTGCAAATTCTTTAACCCCCCGGTGGGACTAGATGGCCAGAACTCCATTCTTTGTTCACAAAATATCCATATACATTTTCCAATTGACTTATAATGGGAATTTAAAAGTGGCATAACTTTTGAATGACTTAGTATTTTTTCACCAAACAAAAAGCGACATGTTTGGGCAGCCAAGCTCTTTCATATGAACAATCTTGCAGAGTGGCACACCACATGACAGCTGCACAGTGCCACAGACAAAATTCCCAAAACTGCCTCCAAAACTGAATAATTTTGCATTTTTTAACGTTTTCATGTGCAAAGACCGTAAGCCCGACCAAAACAAAATTTGGCAAATCAAGAGATCTATCATGCCACACCATGCATTACAAATTTCAGGCAAATCTGTTGAATGGGTCCAAAGTTATTAACGCCCAAAATTTTAACTTTAACATAGAAGTGCCTTCTTAACCCTAAATATAGTAGTGCAACTGTGCCACTATAATATACACATATATATGTATAGATATAGATATAGCTATAGTTATATATGGGATATGCAATGGGGCTTGTGGAACTATCACTGATATTCCACCCCGAGCGCAGTTTAATTTATGACCTCACGAGTGGTGGAGCCACGAGTGAGGTCACAAGGTCAAACTGCCTGATGGGAAATATCTGTGATATTTCCACTAGCCCCATTACATAACTGATTTATGTAATGCGATTTTATTTTTTTAGGTTTTCATTTTTTAAAAATATTTGTTTGAAGTATTTGTAGCCTGTGTTTTCTTCTTTAGATGGGCACTAGTGATTGTATGTAGGGCTGGTAGCATGGTTGCCATGGTCCCTACATGGTTGTGCTGCCAAATGTGGCATTTCATTGGTTGAGTTTTCTTGTTTGCAGGCTGAGTAGTTTTTTGTAACATGGTGGTGGTAGTGCTTGGTTAACAAGGGAGCAGCTCTTTACTTTTTATACATTTTCTTCTAGGTTGCTTGAAAGGACAGAGCAAGGAAAAGGATTAAGGCTTCTTTTGGCTAGGCAGATTTATTGTGTGTTATTATTTTCTTTTGTACTCACAGGGATTGTTACTGTTTGTTGCTAACATTTTATTGCTTTATTTTTCTCAGATTCAAATTGTTGTTGCTGGGTATACCTTCTGCTGCATTATTACAGTGTGTGCCTACAGGTGCGTGCTTACAGATTACTGCTGTAATCTTCTGATTCAAATTGTCTTTTGCAAGGTATATCTTCTGTTACTGCTTTATTTTTCTCTGTAGCAAAGTGTTTTTTACAAGGTATATCTTCTGTGAAATTATTACAGGTGGTTCTTTACAGGTGTTACAGTTTTATCTGTCATTAGGATAAGCTTTCAGGGCTACTGCATTTGTTGCTGGCTGATTGTTTCTGCTCTTACCACCTTGTTTCTTTCATCCACGGTTCTTCTTTTTCAGCTGGGGAAGGGCCCAGCCACCCGTCCCCAAGCAAAGTCATGACGTTTCCTGTAGCAAAGCAGGAAGGGGCGAATCAGAGAGGTATCCACACAGTGACCTCATTTACAGGGGCACAAGTAACTTAACTAGTTATAACAAGTTATACAAATATAAGTAAATCACAAAATCAAACTTTTGCTTTCATTTTCCTCCTAATTATTCTGATCAGGTTATAAACCCAGCAACTTATCTGGAATGGCTATTATTAACTGCAGGTGCTTCCAGACACGTTTCAGGATGGCTGTTTTACAGGATTTAGGACAATGTCCTACATGCTGGGCCATTGAAGATCTAAAGGCTCATCTGCAGGCAGCATGGGCAGAGATTGTGCACCTCAAATCACATATTCAGAAGGAATTATATTACAAGAATCACCCTCCATTTCCCAAACATCCAACAGAAGCATCTCGACCACAGAGGGTAGTTGGTCTGGGAGGTTGGCAGGTGGTTAGGAGAGCAAATCAGGTTCCTCATCACTCTGTGCTCTCCAAAATAACACCTACACAAACCATATAAAAACTACAAACAGGTATCTGCCTCTATCTCTGAAATCAAACAAAGAGGCAGAGGACACTGCAGAGCAAGATACTGCAGCACAGGAGCTAGCACAGCAAAACTCACCCAAAACAGGAACCAAAACAAAAAAAGAAAAAAGGAAATCCAAAAAACTTCTGATCATAGGAGACTCCATAATTCGAGGAGTTGATACCTATCTCCAGCCAGGGGTAATGGTCAGATATCTCTCAGGTAGATCAGCATGGAGAGATACTGACCACATTACTAAAATTTCACAGGAAGCAGAAGAAAACATTGATGTCCTGGTACACATAGGGACTAATGAGCTCGCCAGATGGTCAGTTGTAAAGACCAAGGAACACCTGAACCAGCTGGGTGACAAACTATCATCCATTTCATCCAACATCTCCTTCTCTGAGATCCTTCCAGTCTGGGTAAGAGGGCAGATAGACGGAAGGTCAGAGAAGGGGAGACAGGGGAGCTAAACATGTGGCTCAAGGGCTGGTGCCAGGAAAAGGACACAAATTTGTAGGGAAATGGCAACAGTTTTGGGAGCAAAAGTTCTTTAAATTTGATGGACTGCATCTGACTAAGGAGGGAGTCAGTGCATTGTGGTAGCAGTTTGACATATTTGCAGAATATTTAAACTAGCAAATGGGGAGAGGGGTGCAGCACCCCATACGTCGAATGGGAAGAGCACCCCTCCCCCATCAGCTAGTGGTCAAACAGGAGTTCATCATGTTTGTAGTTCATTTGCATCACCAGGTAAGCAAAAAGGTCCAGTTCCCCATATGATGCACAAGGGAAACGCCAAACCTTGCCCAACAACTAACACACCAAAATCTGGACAATGGAAAATCATGTACATAAATGCTCGCAGTCTGGGGAACAAATCCCAGACCTGCAGGCAATAATGACAGAGGCTAAACTGGACATAGTAGCCATGAGCGAGACATGGTTTGCCAGTAACCACACTTGGGAGACTTCAGTACCTGGCTATGTACTGTTCAGAAGAGACAGAGATGCAAAAGGGGGGTGGAGTGGCCCTTTATGTCAATGAAAATATCAAAGCTGCAGACATTCAGAACACACATAAAGAGCAAGAAGAACTGTGGGTCACCCTGGAAACAGGAAATTGGACAGCCATACAAACTGGGGTTCTCTACAGGCCTCCAGACCAGGGGGAGGACATAGACACAATACTGTTAGAAGATATACAAAACATGACAGCTAAATGGGAGATTCTGATAATGGAAGACTTCAACATGCCAGATACAGATTGGTCAATACCAGCAAGAATATCTGCCAGAACAAGACACATAGTAGATTCCCTGCTGGGGGAGGGCCTCAAACAGCTGGTACAACAACCCACAAGAGACAGTGCTATCCTAGATCTAGTACTGACTAACAGGGAAAGGACCACAGATCTCGAGGTAGAAGGTCACCTGGGGGCCTGGGGGCCAGTGACTATTGCATGGTATGGTTCAATTTGGCCACTAGAACTAAATCATCCCATTCCAAGGCAAAAATATGGGACTTCAGAAGAGTGGATTTTGATAAGATGGCCAAAAGAGTTAAGCTAGCCCTGGCAAAAATAAATACAGGTGAGGGGGTACAGGCAAAGTGGGCAAGCATTAAGGGTGCAATACTTGAAGCAACATCCCATTGTGTTAGACAGAAAAGGAAGTGCAAAAGAAAGAAACCACTTTGTTCTTAAAAACAGTAGCAGAAAAGGTCAGAGCCAAAAGGCTGGCCTTCAGGAAATATAAAGGAATGTAGCAGGATGAAGATAGGGAGGCATACCAAACTTCCCTAAAGGAAGCAGGGAATGCAGTAAGGCAGGCAAAGGCCCAAGCCAAGGAAACACTAGCACAAACAGTAAAAGCAGGTGAGAAGACTTTCTATAGATACATTAGTGAAAGTAGAAAGTCCAGAGGGGGTATTGCAAAGATCAAAGGGGATAAGAGGGCATGTGAGGAGGACCATATAAAAGCATCTATCCTAAATAGATACCTCTGCTCAGTATTTACTGAAGACAAGGTAGGGCATAGCCCATAGCTCAGCACCATTGACACGGGGGGGGGGAGGAAGTGTGCACTAGTTCCTTCACAAAAGAAAGGGTCCTATAAGAGCTCGATAAGCTCAGGGTGGACAAGGCAATGGAACCTGATGACATACATCCCGGGGTACAAAAGGAGCTATGGGTGAAACTAGCAGAGCCATTATCAGAACTGTTTAGTGAGTCTCTGAGAACAGGAGAGGTCCCAGAAGACTGAAGAATGGCTCATGTGATCCTGCTCCACAGGAGTGGTAGCAGGGAGGAGGCAAGAAACTACTGACCAATCAGTCTTACCTCAGTAGTGGGCAAGATTATGGAGGCACTCCTTAAGGAAAGGATAGTGCAACACCTGCAATTCATAGGACCACAGGATACAAGATGGCATGGGGTTTACAAAAGGAGGGTCTTCTCAATCTAATCTTATAAATTTCTTTGACTGGGTAACCAGAGTGATGGACCAAGGGGGAGCAGCTGATGTTGCCTACTTTGACTTCAGTGAAGCTTTCGATACTATCCCACAGAAGATTGATTAATAAGCTGGGTAGGCTTGGGTGTGTCAGATATTGGTCAACTGGGTGGCAAACTGGTTGATGGGCAGAAAACAGAGGGTGGTGGTAAATGGTATACAGTTAGAAGAGATGCAAGTCACAAGTGGGGTATCTCAGGGATCAGTCCTGGGGCCAGTCCTCTTCAATATCTTCATCAGTGACATTGCAGATAGACTGGAGAGTAAGGTTTGTCTGTTTGCAGATGACACCAAGATCTGCAACAGAGTAGATGATCCAGATGGGGTGGGCAGTATGAGAAGAGATTTGGACAAACTGCCCAAATGGTCAGAAGTGTGGCAGCTGGGGTTTAATATAAAGATGTGCAAGATCATGCACATAGGGAAAAGAAACCCTGAAGCCACCTATAGGCTGGGAGGGGAGTTGCTGGCTGTCACAAGGGAAGAAAGAGACTTGTGCATCATCATCACAGATGACCTGAAATCATCTGAGCAGACCACTAAAGCAGTAGGTAAGGTTAGGGGGATGTTGGGGTGTATTAGTAGGGGTATCACAAGTCATAAGGGGGAAGTAATAATCCCTCTTTATAAGACACTGGTTAGGCCCCATCTGGAGTACTGCATGCAGTACTGGAGGCCACACCTTCACAAGGACATTATCCAAATTGAGGCAGTCCAGAGAAGGGCAACCAAAATGGTGCTAGGACTGCATCAAAAAACATATGAAGACAGATTAATGGAGCTCAATATGTATACCCTAGAGCAAAGGAGGGAGAAAGGTGATATGATCGAAACATTCAAACACCTTAAGGGCATTAACAAGGTGAAAGAGTCTAACATGTTTCAATATAAGAAAAATAGTAGGACAAGAGGACACAGCATGAGATTAGAGGGAGGCCTATTAAGGGGTAATGTGATGAAGTTCTTTTTCACAGAAAGGGTGGTGGATGCATGGAATGGCCTACCTCAGGAAGTGATGGATATGAATACAGTAAAGGGCTTCAAACAGGCATGGGATAGGCATAAGAGAGCAATACAGATTAGTATGAATAGATAGGCCATCGACAGAGCAAAGGCCGATGGCACATTCATAAGATAGAAAAAGAAATGGGCAGACTGGATTGACTTTGCGGTGCTTATCTGCCATCAACTTCTATGTTTCTATATTTAGTTATTTTAGCCCCAGTCTGGCATTGGTTAATTTGAGGTGATTTTATATCTGGTTCATCCTGCTTCTTGTTAATGCCAGCTTGTTCATGCAAATGAGGAAGTTGCTGCTGGCTAGCAGAGATAGTGTCAGCAGTTTGCATGTAGGTGGTCCACAGGGTGCTTCAAGTCGGGCCTGGGAAGGGAGAGAGGTATTTGGTGCACTGTTTGGGAACGTACGTGGAATTTGTTCTTTTTAGAAAATGCAAGCTGTGAGAAAAAAGAGAAATAAATAAATGAACCTGTTAGTGTAAATGCCGCTTTCACATTGAGGAGGTTCTGAGTTGCAGTTGACGTGTGCGTGAAATCGGAGCTGTGCAGTTTAACTGCAGTTTGTGCCCCTGTTCTGCTCAAACTGCAGACAGTGCCTTTTGGTGACCTACTGTTTGGATAAATGACGTACAGTGAGGATAAACATGACGTTCTCACTGTAGGTCTGACCCATCAAGGATATTGGTGATATTTGACAAATTTATCCTCACCCCCATTAAATATATATGTATGGTAGATATTCTAAGCAAAAAACTTCATTAATGCATCATTTAGGGTTAAAACATGAAAAGTCAGGAAATTAGACCTTCAGGGTTGCCCCTCCCACCTTGTGGACCTGCCCATCATCCCGAGATTGACAGCTGATTGGGTGTGTCGTTGGGGTTGTGAGGTCTAAATGTCACCCTGTTCTTCTTCTGATCTTTTTAGCCCTGCTACACACAGAATATTAGCCAACGAGGTAGGTGCTACAAAGAAGTGAATCAAGAGTGAAACAAAAAGTTTGAGAACACTGTCATAGAATATGTTTGTGTTATTATGGCATTTGAAAGAGGCATGTTAACCGTGTGATCAAGGGGGTCACCAGTAATTATACATTAAATCAAGTCCATGATGTATTTTTACTTGAAATCTATCTCCTATTTTTATACAAAGGTTAAGAAATTGCCAATCCCATTACCTTTGTAACTGAGGCTTTAAAGAGCTCTTTGGCTGCATAGACTTGTACTGGAGACTGAGTGTGGCCATGGTGGTCTCATGTCAGCTTGTGGTCATGAGTGGTTACAGCACAAACACCAAACCAGAAATACTAAGTATAGAAAACTGAGGGACCTGCAGCACAACTATCAAACATACTGAGAAAACAATCCAAACATAGTGATGTGCAAGCCATCAAGTTATAAAGTTAGTAGGCGCAGGATCAAATATATTATTGCAAGTGAGAGACCCCACTAACACATGGCCAGTGCATGGAATACTGACAAATTCTTAATCACTGGCCCATCAGGGTTCTTTAACCACGAATCTCACTTGTAACTTTGTAGCTTGATTTTTTTTTGTGCACCACTCTTTTGGGTTATTTAGATATAGCACAGAGCTGAAGACTTATTAGAAACCCATAACCATCATTTGCATACTGTGACCCTTAAGAAAGTCCCAACCTCCCAGTGCTTAATTGCTCTCCTGTGTCACAACTGGAAATGAGCTTTCTCTCAGCATACCTTTCTGGTCCATAAATTTAGAAGAAATACATTTTATATCAACACTTACCTTTTAAATGTCCTAAACCACTCTAAGATCACACTTGCCCTAGCGCTCTGTAAGAAACAGAGAAACATAGAATTTGACTGGCAGATAAGGACAGCTTGGGCCACCTAGTCTGCTCATTTTCCTGATCTGTTTCATAGACTGCATATCCTAAATGATCTGTGGCTTACCCTCTCTTTCCTATCACTGGAGTTCCTTTATGCCTGTCCCATGCATTTTCGAATTCCCCTACTGTTTTTACCCCTACAGCCTCTTCCAGGAGGCTGTTACTTGGATTCACCACCCTTTCCATGAAAAAAATACTTTCTCACATTATCCCTAATTCTGCCCCCTCTATTTTCATATCATGGCCCCTTGTTCTTGAGCATCTTTTATTTTTTTTGAAAGATGCTACCCTCTTGTACCTTATTTACATCCTTGAGGTATTTGAATATCTCTATCATATCCCCCCTCTCTCTTCTTCTCCAGGGAATACATAATGAGATCCTCCAGTCTCCCCTCATATGACTTTTGGTGCAGTCCCTGCACCATTTTTGTTACCATTCTCTGAACCACTTCTACTTTGTCTATGTCCTTCCTGAGATGTGGCTTCCAGAACTGGACAAAATACTCTCAATGAGGTCTCACCAATGTTCTATACAGTGGCATTACCACCTCGTTCCTTCTGCTGGGTTTACCAATGCCAAAGCAAGAACAATGCTGTCAATGTTTGGCATAGTGTCATCCCCAATATCAACAGGTGAAATTTTGCCCGACAGACATTGGTGTTGTTCAATGGGGGGCTGTACCCCCCACACCCTCCCCAACTAAGGATTGTTAATTCAGAGTCAGAGTTAACTCATGGGGGGCGTAACATGGCAAAAGGGTGACATTTCACCAGCAGGTACCCCACAGCAACAATTTTGAAACTTGTTGCAATTGTTGCTGTGGGGGATTTCGCCATTGGGGTTTCGCTCTTTTGTCAGCATAGCCTTGTGCTAGAGATACCACCCCCTATGCACTCCAGCATTCCACTGGCTCTATTCACAGCCTTCTCACATTGTTTGGTAACCTTTAGATCATCAGATATGATCACTCCCAGGTCCCTTTCCTGTTTGGTGGCCGTTAGTACCCCCCATCATGTACTCCTCCCCCCATATTTCTGTGCCCCAAGCACATGATCTTGGAGGAAGGCGGATGTGATTCCCCTTCACAAAAGTGGGACCAAGACAGAGGCAGGAAACTACAGACCTGTCTGTTTGACCTCTGTGGTAGGGAAAGTGATAGAGTCACTTCTGAAGGAAAGAATTGTTGAGTACCTAGAGGCCAGTGGGGCACAAGACCCAAGGCAGCATGAGTTCACAGCAGGAAGGTCATGTCAGACGAATCTAATAGATTTCTTTGACTGGGTGACCAAAGTAGTAGACCAGGGAGGGGCTGTGGACATGGCCTACCTAGACATTAGCAAGGCATTTGACACAGTCCCACACAAAAGATTAATAGTCAAATTAACCAGCCTGGGAGTGGGTCCCAGGGTGGTAGCCTGGGTAAAACATTGGCTGGACAACAGGACACAGAATGTAATTGTAAATGGAGTCCACTCTGAAGAAAGAGGGGTTACTAGTGGGGTACCGCAGGGTTCAGTACTGGGTCCAGTCCTTTTTAATGTCTTTATAAGTGACATTGCAGAGGGACTGGAAGGAAAAGTATGCCTCTTTGCAGATGACACAAAGATCTGCAACGGGGTTGATACACAAGGAGGCATGGAAAGGATGAGAAGGGACTTGGCAAGGTTGGAGGAATGGTCAGAAGTATAGCAGCTAGGATTCAATGCGAAGAAGTGCAAAATAATGCACCTGGGAAACAAGAACCCAGGGGAAGATTACACAATGGGGGGGAGGTAGTAACAACAACAAAAAAGGAAAGGAACCAGGGGATAATCATATCAGATGACCTTAAGGTTAGCAAGCAATGTGAGAAGGCAGTAGGGAGGGCTGAGGGTATACTGGGGTGCATAGGGAGAGGCATCACCAGCAGAAAACAGGCAGCTGTTATCCCTCTGTACAGACAGTTGGTGAGACCCCATCTGGAGTACTGCGTCCAGTTCTGGAGACCCCATCTCTGCAAGGACATAGACAGGATAGAGGCAGTCCAGAGGAGGGCAACTAAAATGGTGCAGGGTCTGCAAGAGAAGCCATACGAGGAGAGACTAAAGGAGCTTAATATGTATACCCTTGAGGAAAGAAGGGAGGGGGACATGATAGAAACTTTTAAGTACCTCAGTGGAATCAACAAAGTCCAAGAGGTTAGCATCTTTCAGAAAAAGAGACGTGCAAGAACAAGGGGACACAATTTAAAGATGGGGGTGGTTCCGGGGCAATGTGAGGATGTATTTTTTCACAGAGAGGGTAGTGGATGCATGGAACAGCCTTCCTGAGGAGGTTGTGGGGTCTAAAACTGTGGGAGAATTCAAGAATGCATGAGACAGACATAAAGCAATTCTTGTGGGGGGTAGGAAGAAATAGGCTGTTGGTTAACTAGGATCTGCGGCCTATCCTGTAGGTAGGGAAATGGGCAGACTAGGTGGGCCAAGCGGTCCTTATCTGCCATCGAAGTCTATGTTTCTATGTTTATAGTGATTCAGCCAGTGTGTTCAGGACCAGAACCAGAACCACCTCTTCCTATGGATGTACACCTTGCTATCCTCTTATCAGGTTGCTTCCTGAACATCCTCCACCTCCTAAAATCTGTGCAGTCCTACCACAGGAACAGCTGGACTTGTGTTCTTTCTGGCCTCACCCTGATTGGTTGTGTTGCTGGTTTTACTCATCACAGTATAATATCAGAACCAGGTACCTGCACTGCACCCTCAGAGACACTAGAAAGGGAGCAGTTAATATAATATCAAAGGATGGCAATGCTGTGTTATATATAGAAATTGTGCAACTACAGAAAATTTGTGGCAGTATAACACATCCCTCCACTGGATGTGCTCATATTTTTCATTTTTTTTACATTTAAGTTCAGGTTTGCTATGCTGAGCTACTCCATGACTCTTTTCAACTTTTAAAATACAAACTATTAAAATTATCTTAACAATTATGTAAACTTTTGTACACAATGTTAAGAAATATAACACCCTTCATTAATGTAATCATAGTACGCTTTCTATTATAAAATGGGGAATTACTGCATCCTGTTAGGCCAGGAAGGTTCTGAAGCCTTGTTGTTCAGGAAAAGAAACCATAGTATAAGACATCATATAGCAATCAGGATGCATTACACTCACATATCAATGCCTCTGAGAAATTTTTCAAAAATGAATTCTGGGGGCATGGCTTGGATCCAACTACAATGGCAGCCTGACAGATCAGCTCCATTCTACCCTGGGATATATTTAAGGATTTCCTCTGAAACACTCCTTGAACCTAACAAAAAACTGATGACCAGATAGATCTACTTCCACACTACAATATTTGCTACCAAGTATTAAGAAACCAGCCATACCTGCTCAAAAATTCCAGTGTGTGAAACTTGCTTGTTAGGCAGAGAGCATGGCTGCTTCTAATACACAGGCCAGGGAGGCTCTGTACAATACGAAGATCATGGAAATGTTTAATACTTTAATACAACAAATGTCCAAAGTGACCATAGCATTCAACAGTACAACACTAGCTATACGTCAGCTAGATGTCCATATATTCCAAATGGAATGCTGAGCTACAGCTAACACAGCAGCAACTGACAACCTACACTCCTTATTACTGGAACAATTTCAAACCATCAAGGCATTGCAGAACAAAGTGAATGACCTGGAGAATTGGAGCTGCTGGAACAACCTACGGCTCCTCAGATTCCCAGAAGGCTCCGAAAAAGGAAACTTTGTGGATTTTCTTTATACAGTGCTCCCCCAACTTCTAAAACAAGACCTACCCCCAGGCTTTATGATCGAACGGGTGAACAGAACTTTAAACCCAACCCCCAATCCTAGGGATCACTCTAGGCCTATTCTGGCAAAAATCCTGAACTTTATGGATAAAGACTGGGTTCTTATCAGAGCTCAAGAATTAAGATCCCTTTTCTGGAATGGCCACCATGTTCTGATTGACCTGGCAAACAGACACAAAGAACAAACAGATGCACACAGACAACTTCATGCATTAGAAGTCCCCTTTCCTCTGTAGTACCCTGCTACTATGCGAATAGTGGTTAACAGGGCTCTGATGTTCTTCTCAACCCCAGAGGCTCTACAGAACTTCATCTGTAGGATGTGGCGCAACTGAAGTTGTGATGCAGTTCATTACACAAGGCCGCAGACACCCTCTCGCTCTGCTGATATACCGTGGGACAGTAGGTCGGACCTGCACACATTTCAAGAAATGGAGGTCCAATACCAGGAACAACAATTGCCCAAAGTTTGGGCCCTCCCTGCCAGAAATAAAAAAAGACAGCAACAGGGCTGTCACGACAAAAGAGATCATCCGCTGGACAGAACGGGTTTGAGGAGTCGCAGTGGGACAGAACTGGAAATGGAGCAGACAGAAATTATCAGCCTGTACTTCAGCAACAACTGGTATGCTCAACTAGCAGCATCAACTAGAGCTCAGCATTCACCGTAGATGACATCAGCACCCCCTGAGATCCGATCCAGCTCCTCTACACAACCAATCATGGAAAAGACATGGGCTGGCATCGTGACCCAGGGGCCGACATCTTCCAGCAGACCAAGTGACCATTCCCCGAAGCACTCTACTCAAACAACAGGGATTAGCCTTCATAAGCAGGCACATCCAGGGGAGGATGCTGAAGAAGCTCAAGACCAGCACACATATGGATAATATGTCAGATAAGTGTGCTGTTTACTTTATCTCAGTGGTACTAGGGGAAGAGGTGATCTGAAAAGATGAGGTTGGTAATACTACATAGCTTTTTCTACTGCTACATGCTGTAAAAACTTAAAATCCCAAATAGCAATAATATGGTAGCTAACCTGCACCCACCCCCTGCTAAATCAAAACTATCTGGCAACATACCGGTGATAATCCCTCTTGCACCCTTAAACCTATGGGACAAGGCTAACCCCATGCTGCCTTATTTAATGTACTGTGCACTGTGATGTGACTGGGACATTTATTGGGTAGGGGAGGTGGGAAGTGACAACATATGTGAGTGACCCTTGAAACTACAGGCCTTGCAACAAGATCCCAACCCCCCATCCTGTAAGATCCCCTACCTCCTGTGTAGAATTTCTGAAACTGACCCGACCCACAGAATGATTAGTGGTAGATGTTCCATAATGCTGGGTAAGTGCTAGTGTGGAAGGCTTACGTAACTTAGACAATTGTGTGTTAGCAATGTAGTTATGGATAAGTTAGACAGTAGCACAATATGGCTTAAAAGGCCTGCGTACAGCCTCCAGCATATGGGCTCAGGCTCTATAGAAGATAATGCCTTAGATACCCTTGATACAAAGGGCTCCAGACCCCTTATACCAAATGCTACTCACAAGGGCAGCCCATGGAAATATGCCTAAGCTTCTACATAAGGTCAGTCTAAGCGCTGCAGGTATCCTACTGGGGAATCTAATGCACTTACTTACATGATATAATGCAGCTGCTTGGTAACTGTGATGTTGAACCTTATGAGGGATGGATCATGATTGTTACCGGGCTTGACAGCATGAGAGCTCAACCTTCTTTGGGTACACCCCTGATATCACCAGGTAAAGGGAACCCACTGAAAATTTCACAGATGGGTAAATAATATTACTCGGGACCCCGCCGCGGCTCCCCCTGCTGTCACCACCTCCCCTTCCCCACACAAAAATGTTACTAAAGGGCCTATTTTTTCCTTTGATACCTATGGAGTGCACAAGTGTTAGGTGAACCCCGGCCCTTTTTACATTTGAACATATTCTAGACAACTGCAGGGTGGGGGGGTTAAGAGACCCTGTAACTGAACAGAGCCAACTCACCCTGTGCCTAACTGCTAGCCTACAAAGTTAAGGCATACCACAGATGTCAGGAGGATATATAGATGACTACAATATTAACCCAGGGGACGGCACTATGGATGGTGAAGGTGCCACTAGTTTTCACACCCAAACTCCCTAGGATAACTTTCCCAGTCTGCAGTAGACTGGTCTTCTGCCAACACACTATTCCCCATGTGACAGACAGAGCTGGCCTAGGATGGGTAAGCACCCTCGGCCAATGAAATCCACCTTCTTTTTAGCACAGGTATGTGCCTCTGTTGTAAATAGTTATATTAGATGTAATAGTTATTTGATGTGTAGCACACTAAGTTTCTACAATATGGTTCAAATATGTGGACGCCTCTACATTCTCTGGGTAATGTTTCTATTCTACATGCACTCTGATCAAAAACTGTTTCTAGATGGGTTTACTCTACAGACACATATTTGTTACCTGAGCATTATATGAGTGGTTTTACTTTCTTCAGGTGGTCACATAGCAAATTATTCCATTCTTCTTACTATCATGGCCGAAATATCCTGTCATACTTAAAATGTTAGGGGGTTGAATATCCCTATTAAATGTAAAAAAGTATTTCCTCACCAGTAGAGAGTAAAAATGCACATAGCCTTCCTACAGGAGACAAAACTGATTAGAAACCACCACTCCTACCTGGTCAAGGACTTGGACTGGAAGTGCATGTTAGTGCCCCCTCACAGTAAAGGGGAGTGGTCATTCTGATACATAAGGCCCTCCCCTGGACCATTATATCTAGCCATTCTGGCTCTCAGGGAAGGTGGGTCATTGCCCTCATGGATATCCCCCATGGTCCAATCCTACTAGTCAACATATATGCAGCCCGATGAGGATAACCCAGCATGTTTCCAAGAAATTGCAGATAAAATAGGCTCCATGGGGGAGGAAAGGTTCCCATTTTACTAGGTGGAGATTTGAATCTGCCCCTTGTCCCCATAGTGGATAAGAGCACGCTAGGTAGAGATACCCATCTTAGAAGCACTGGTAAGGAAGTCTTATGGCATAATTAGAGGTCAAGGAACTATTGTCTAGAAAAGCCAAACTGATGCTGCTGAAGGTCAAGCATATGTACTAGGAGGGGGAAGACAAATCAGGGAGGATACTGGCCTATCAACTAAGAAAACAACAAGCTATCAGACATATAACAGGTCTTCTAGACCACACAACTCTCAAAGTGCTAACTAAACCTAAGTAAGTAAAGTCAGTTTTGTGAAGGGAAGACTCAGCATGGATCACATACATTTTCTTTTGATTCTAATGCACTCCGCACAATGCCTCTCAATGCTAGCGGCCGCTATGGCTGTCAACTTTGTGAAGACATTTGATTTAGTAGAATAGGACTATCTAAACCTTGTTCTATGCCATTTTGGGTTTGGCCCTAGATTTTGCTCTTGGATCAGCTCAATATACAGTTCGCATCCACAAAGGCTAGCATACTTATCCTGACTTTTTGTGCTGGTTATGGAGTTTCTAGCAGCGGCCGTCTGCTAACACAAAGATATTCTCGGCATTCAAACAGGGAAGTCCCGATACTCCACTTTACGGTATGCTGATGATCTGCTGAATCCCCGGGCCAACATACACTCATCATTCACCACCTTGAGGAGTCTCATACACAAATTCACTCTATAGTCTGGCCTCAAAGTCATCAAAATAAGACTGAAATCCTTCCTTTAAGCTCTATCTGCCAACCCTATAATTCACCCATCCCAGATCTGAAGTGCATCCAAGATGAACTTACATATTTGGGACTTCAAATTAGTGTAAAGATGGAAACTATGTGGGAGAAAAAGTTGTGGCCCCTTATGGCAGAATGTAAAGAGGAGCCAGACAGATGGGCACAAATGAACCTAACCATGGCAGGCAAGACTGCAGCTCTAAAAATGTCTCTGGCCCCCCAGATTATGAACCTTTTATCCCACGTCCTCTTAGAACACCCTGGCACCTGGTATCATAAGATCAATAAAATGTTTGGCCTTCCTATGGGGACAACAAAACCGATGGTACAGCCGCAAGAAACTACTGGCTCACTGGATGGTGGAAGGATGGTGCCTCCCCTGGGTGGAGGGATATAAAATTGCTTTTTGATCCTCCCAAACTCTGCACTGGTTACATTCTTGGTCCCCAACCTCCCCCCAATGGATCCAGATGGAAGAGGAACAGGTGAAGACCCTCTTGCTGTCTTCTTTTCTCTGGGCGACAACCCTGATATCAGGGAGAGATCACTCCACTATAGGTCCAACAATAAAATATTGGAAGCAACTTCATCAGTTGCTTAAACTAACCCCTATGCCCTCCTTGTTACGCCTCTCTGGCACCCCCCTTGGTTTACTAAAGACAAAACCCCCATACACCGGCCTACCTGGGTGGCTAAGGAAATTTATTATGTCACAGACCTACTCAACCCAATGCTTCGACACGTGGATACATTCAAAAATCTCCAGTGGTGATGGGACATGCCCCATAAAGATTTCTGGAAGTATCTTCAGCTCTGAGAGGCTGTAAAGCCTGCCCCCCATCAGCTGGTAGCTAAACCTCAACCCTCACCCATCACTAGGTGGCTAACTCCTACTAGGGACAGCACTGGAGCTGTATATGCTCAGATTAGGGACACCCTCCCTAGGCAATCAGTGGATTCAAAGCATAAGTGGGAATGCACCCTCAATACTACTATCTTGAATTTACAATGGAAACCATGTTGGTCCACCGGTCACAAAACCCACTCTGATGCATGCAGCCAGATGATACACAATAAGTTGTGCCACTGGTGGTATAGGACACCAACAGTACTACACAGAGCAAAGCTTTTAGGTAATGACAACTGCTGGAGGTGTCAACTGGGGGGGTGACCTTTTTCACATACAATGGTCTTGTCCACCAGTACAACATATATGAAGCAATGTATGCCAGGTGGGTAGCACTGTTCTGGACAAAATATTTCAACAACTCCTCCTGTCTGGTTACCAGGTATGTGACCTCTCACTCCATGTCTCTCTACCTCTGAAATCAGATGGCTGCTACTATTCTGTATGCAGGCCAAACACCAGCTTCTCAGTAATTAGCACAGCCTTCAGATTCCCAAGACAGATGATATTAGATCCATGGGAAATATTTATGAGATGGAGAGATAGTCCCATGTTATCGAATACCAAACAGTCTGACTCAACAAATGTAGGGCGCCCTATATGGCATATCTCACTCCCAGAACAGGTATAGGATAAGAAGGTATCTAATATACACACTTGCAGCACTTGCAATGCAGATCAGCCAGTGTTTTCATGGAAATGGCCCAGGAGGGTATTTTGGATGTCCACTTCTCTGTTCTTGTATGCTACACCTATATTTTGAATACAGTTACAAAGTGTATGTTGATTATATGTTACTCTGTGAAAGCTTGTCTCCCTTGTAGATGTGAATTGGGTACAGAACCACATGCAGATAAGAAACATGGATCAGAACAGTTGCCCTGGTAATTGATCAAACTTTGTTGCCTTCTGTGTGGTCCTGCTTCCCTACCTGAGGTTGTAAGGTAGGTACCAGCCATGTTACTGGTCCCACTCTAAACAAGCCCTTACAGTGCATTTAAACTGTATGAACATGATGTAATACTAAGATATCTACTTCTGATGTACTTCTGAAGTAACAGTGTATTGTCTGATACAGGTACTCTATATGTACCTGCTCTGTTTGAAAACTTGAATACAATTTTTGACATTAAAAAAAATCTGTCAGCCATGTTTGCAAAGTAAAATCAATATTAGCTTTATTTTACAAAGCACACAAACTGTAATGGTGCAGCTGTTTTGGGTCCCCACTCCCCCCACAAACATTTCCCTCAAATAACATTTCAAATGGACATTTAAACTTTTAGCACAGTCTTTGTTTCTTTACTTTTCATTACCTTGTTGTCCAAAGCCTAAAACACTCTGCAGTAGATGTTTGCCTAGGTGCTTGCACCGATAAATGTTCTCCTAAGCTACTTAGATTTGAACACAGTGAGAGGACACAAGAAAACAAGGTAAATCTTAAATATAGAACTAAGAATGAAAGATAATAGTGTTGCCTACTTTTAAATTTAAGTGGGACATTTGACAAGTGGCTCATTTTTATGTTGGTGCACTTGCGCAGCCAGCATCTTGTGGCAATGGAGATTTGGAGGCGTGGTCGCTGTTGGGTGAATGCAAGGCAAGTACCAGTAGGTGCATCCCTCATTCCCCAATCAGCAGGCATACTGGCACCACACCATGCATACATAATGTGGCAAGCTCATCTAAGGAAAGATCCACTGCAATGCAAGCAAAGCTCGTCACACGCAGCGGACCTTCCTATGTGCTTCACCAGCTACAAACATGGCGGCATAGAGACCACTAAACTGCCGACTTCAGGGGTGCCCAATCCCCCAGTTGGTTTACCTGCCCCTCATCTATGTGCCAACAGGGGAGCCCACTCCCTGTCAGCATAAAATGTCCCACCCTCCTTTTTTTGCTTGTCGAGGGGGTGCCCAATACCCCTCGACTCATGCACCCCCCCACTTTCGTTGTTTGCCGACGGGGGTGCCAACTCCTATTGGCATCCGCTCCCACCTTTCACACTTTTAATGTGCTGATGGGGGAGCCCACCCCATCGGCATCACGTCACCCCCTTCTTCTGTGCTGAGGGGGTGCCCAATCCCTCTCAGCTAGTGTCCCCCACTCCCTATTTGCCGACAGGGGTGCCCAATCCCCCATCGGCTTCTGTATCCCCACCAAAAAAAAAAACACCTGTAAAAAAGGAAAACCATACACAATGTTTTTTTTTTTACACCTGTAAACAGAAAAGGTCCCTCATAGTCTCCCTACCTACCACCTGCACCCACCCACTGTGCACCCAGCTTCCCCACACCTCCCTCACCCCATACTTACCTCTTGGGCTCAGCGCGATGATCTTCGGTGGACCAGGAACACGTCTGCACTCTTCAAAGCCGACTGCGAACTGAGGAAATGCCGGTAGGCTGTATAATGGAATAAATGGGGTTTTTTGAACTTTGATGCATGTCTCAGGCATTTTTTGGACTTTTTGCACCAAATTTTCAACATGGGGTTTTTGGGACCCCTCCTCATGAACTCTGTCATTGTTATGACATTACTCAGTCCCAAAAGGTGATTTCACAGTCACTGTGCGGAATCACCTTTCGGGACTGATTAACACAAGGACAGCGGCAGTGTTCATGAGGTGGGCTCTGAAAAAGCCTATGTTGCAAATCTGGTGGAAAAAATCCAAAAATTGGCTGTTTTACGAGCGTACGTTGTGCAGTTTCTATGCACACTTGTAACTTCATGAATTCACAACATTTTCACACCAGATTTTCAAGACTCATTTTTCAACACCTCCTTGTGAACAGTATAGCTGTCATTTTTCAAATCCTGGCCGAAATGTGTTTCCACACTTCTGGCGCACAATAGCACGATCACTGTGGGAAATCAGTGTCTGGGGCAGATATGAAAATGACAGTAACACTGTTCATAAGCAGAGGTCCTAAAATGCCCATGTTGAAAATTTGGTGACTATACTCCTTAAAATGACTGTGCTACGAGCGTACATTGTGCAGCTTGCACGCACGCTCATAATGTTGTGCATTTGTAATATTTTCATTCTGGATTTTCACCATTGACATTTTTCCACACCTCTAGATGAGCAGTACAGCTGTCATTTTACATATCCTGCCCGAAATGTTTTTTCGCACGTCCGGCGCAGAATAGCACGGTCGCTGTGCAAAATCACTTTTTGGGACAGTTTGAGGAAATGACAGTGACACTGTATATGAGCAGAGGTGCTAAAAATGTCTATGTTGAAAATTTGTTGCCAAAAGTCCATAAAATTACTGTGTTACAAGCGTGCGTTGCGCATATCCCACACACCCATGTAACTTCTCAAATTTGCAATATTTACATGCCACATTTTCAACACTGTCATTTTTTTACACCTCCTTATGAACAGTACAGCTGTCTTTTTTCACGTCCTGCCCAAAATGTGTTTCCACACTGCACTACCAAAGCCCATGCCAGCGTGACAACATTCGGCATTGACAAATGCTTGTCTTTCTACAGGGATATAATGAGGACAGAAAACTTCACTGCCCCCTTTTTTCTGAATTTCAATGAATCCTTCCATGCGAGGGTAAAAACTGTTTTTTTGGGGACTTTATTGAATCCACTGCAATACTATAAATACAAAGAACTAAAAACTAAAATTATAGTTTTTGCTGTATTTACTTTTAGATGGGGTCAATGAAATATTGAGGTAGAAACCCGCCCATCCCTACATTTTTTCTAAGAGTTTGAAAGGACACCAACAGATGAAATATTTTATTACTGAGAGATATTTAACAGGTTATTTCCCCCTGATGTTACTTAGATACTGAAAGAGTTATTTAAATCAGAAATATGTTTTTGAAATAATGTGATGTTTATATACAAGTATTAAAAAGAATGTATTTGTGTTTACAGAACAAGACTATGTAAAGCTGAAATAAGGCTTAACGGAAGATTAAAAGACTCATGTCTGATGAAGGAACACAAAAGTTCTGAAATGTTACAAAAGAAAAAATTTTAAAAAGAGCAAATATTTAAAAGAATATTTTGTTTCTGGGCAGCAGTTTTTGGATAAGACAAGGAGTTGAGCTGAATTGTTTGTTGAACTGACCAATAAATGTTCTCCCTAATCCCTCTACAGCCATGACAGAACACCCCCCAGCTTTGCTGCTTGCAGTCCCAGTTCTCTCAGCACATACATCATTTTCTCCCACTCATGATTATGGTCACAGCATTAACAAGCATCTGTCAATGCCAAATGTTGGCTTGCTGGCATTGGCATGGGTAGCGCACGAGTTAGAGAGATGCATAATAGGAATGGCAGTGAAGTATTGAAGTTACGCCAACTCCACCCCCGCCCTGTTGAGACTGATAGGCATTGGGGGGGTGCCTTTGGGTCATCGGCCATAATGTTCATGCCATTTCACCTCACCCTACCCTGCAGACACTGACAGGTGTTGCAGTGTGCTTGGGGTATTCGATCTTCACACTCACCCCATTCCATAAGGAAATACGCTGAGATGGGTGCAGTATAGGAGAATGGGGTGAACTTTGGGGCTGAAGGCTCCAAGGCACATCTCGATGCCTGTCACTGGCTGCAGGGTGGGGGTGGGATTGGAATGGCATGAGCATTACAACTGACAATCCCAAGTCACACCCCCAACACCTGTCAGTCTCTGCAGTGTGGGATGTTATAATTGGAAACCCTAATGCCCCATTCATTTGTTGGTATTTTCACTCCAAATTTTCAACATTTTTTTTTTGTGTCCCCAACTCATAAACAGTGGCACTATCAGTTTGTTAGCGGAAAGGTGATTTTGCACAGCAACTGTGCCATTTGGTGCCACATGTGTGAAAACAAATTTTGGGCAGGATGTGAAAAATGACAGATGTACTGTTCATGAGGCATGGTAAATCAATGGCAATGTTGAAAATCTGGAGTGAAAATATGAAAAATTGGTGAAGTCATGAGCGTATGTAGAAATTGTACAGTGCACGCCTGTAACACAATCATTTTGGAATTTTTTTTACCAAATTTTCAACATAGGCATTTTGGGACCTCTCCTCATGAACAGTGGTACAGTGATTTTGTTCCTCTGTCCCAAAAGTTGATTTCCAACAGCAACCGCACCATTGTGCGCCATGGGTGTGAAAACACATTTTGAGCAGGATGTAAAAAATGACAGCTGTACTGTTCATAAGGAAGTGTAAAAATACCAATGTTGAAAATCTGGAGTGAAGACATGACAAACTGACAAAGTTACAAGCATGCATGCAAACTGCAAAATGTACACTCATAACACAGTCATTTTGGGGAATTTTTTCACCATATTTGCAACTTGGGTTTTTGGGACCCCACCCCATGAACCCCACTGTTGTTTCATTAATCAGTTGCAAAATGTGATTCTGTGCAGTAACCGCAAAATCATCTTTCAGGACTGAGTAACAAAATGACAGTCACATGTTCATCAAGAGGGGTCCCAAGATTCCAAACAATGGCTGAGATATCTCCCTGAGTTCAACCCCCCCCCCATTGATGCCATTATAAAGCTTACAATGATTTTCTTCAATTTGCAGTCATATTTTGAAGAGTTCAGATGTCTTCAACTCCAACGAAGATCACAGTGCTGGACCTCTGGAGGAATATATTGGATGAGGGTGGGTGTGGGCAGGTGGGGTGTGCAGAAGGTGAGTGTGGGTTGGGGAAGGGGCTGGCAGGATGACAAGGGACCATTTTCTTTTTTACAGGGACTAAAGAAAATGGACTTCAGGGGAAGGTTTTCTTTATTTACAGGTTAAAAAAATACTTTTGGGCACGCTGGGGAGGGCTCTCAGTATGCCACATGAGTTTGGGGTGGGGGGCACTGATGCCAATGGGGGCTGGGCACAAATTAAGAATGGGGGGATACTTGATGCCAAAAGAGATTGGGCACCCCCATCGGCAAACAAATTGAACTAGGGGAACATGCCAACATGGGGATTGGGCACCCCCAAAGTCGACTTCCTGGGGATTGTGTGGCGGACAGCAGGAGCTGCTGTATGTATTGAAATGTTTCATCAGAAAAGGCTCTTAATGGAGTTTTGTCATCTGATACTCCAATGAGGAAACTGTATCTCATTGGAGCAGCAGATTTCTTTCAGCTCCGTGTCTCTCTTTGAAACTGCTGTAATCAGCAGCATGCCCGCTAATTCGTGGCTGAGGGATGTACCCAATAAAGCATTCCCTGCACTGATGACAACACTGACACACCTCTGAAATGCGCTACTGCCACAAGATGCGCACATGCAAGCCAACATAAAAATTGCTGGTGCTGCTATGGAAATCTCCCGCCTCGACTATTCAAAAACCACTGTGCCTGCTACTGCTCAGAATCAAAAGTGCAGCAATAAATATCACCACTGCTGATGACAGTAAGCTCTCAGTCTTGTAATCACTGTTTAAAACAAAACAAATAGCCCCAAAACAGTTTTTATCTTGTACGTCTCTGCAGTAAGAGAACATTTTTTTTTTCAACAAACACCAACTTCAGTAAGTAATAACTGAGGAAAACAGAACCACCTAGTGGCAGCACAATAAAAAATGGACTACCTTTGACTTAAAATAAATAAACCCTTTTAAACATTGTTTTCCTTTATACAGTTTGTGTTACTAAATGTTTTATGGGTAAACCATTTTACAGTGCAATAAAACACAACTGGTATGGGTTTCTTTTCAAGAATCACAGTAATCAGATTAAATCCATAGATATCACAAATCAAATTAAAGAAGATGTCACCTCTGAATCAGTATGGCTTAAACTCAGTGGTGGTTGCTCTAAATCAATTATTACAGAGGAAGTATGTTGACCTCCTAACTGCTCAACAGAAACAACAAAAAATATTATTATGGAAACAGAAGAAGTAGGAGAATTAGGTGATTTGATACTTATGGGACACACTAACATAAGTGAAATCAATTGGTCAGAAGAAAGCGTCACATAGTAATGGTAAATAGTTTTGAGAAACTTGTAATAGAAATCACTTAATACAACATGTCATACAACTAACAAGATAAAACCATGTTCTGGACCTGGTTACATGCTCAGAGTAAATTCTAATAGAATTATGTACAGTGGCACCTCCATTACAGAACAGTGACCATAAATTAAAACGTTCAGTTTTACAGCATTATGTAAGCAATAAGACACAATGGGGTGTGTGTTACACAGTTCTAACACATGGTTAGGGGACGTAGCGAGGCACAAGACCACAGGCTGAGTATGTCCATCCCCCTAGCTGTGCATTAGAACTGTGTAACGCACTTCCTTGAGTGGCTTATTGCACTTATAAAATGGGGCTCTGTATTTTACATGGATTTAAAAATGTAAATTTATATGTTTTAATTGTAAAAATAAATCTTTGATGAGTTTTTATGTAAAGTAGTTCCTTCACCTTAATGTAAATGGATTTTGCCCTAAACTGTTTTGATCTATGGTGGCCACCACTACTGTGGTAACAGCTGGTTATCAAGGTTGCCCCCATACCCCCCGGACCCAGACGCACTAAAGCCAGTAAATTTGTATTTTGTTTTTTACCTTAAAACAACAAAAAACAGTTAATGAGAGGTCTGGCCAGGCAATCAAAGGAACCAGCAAGCAGGTTGAAGGACAAGAGCCGAGATGAAACCTGTGAGTGGTGACTGAGGATGCCAGCTATGAATGCATTTGTAAGAACAGAATTTATGGACTTTTTTAGTTTTTTTCATTATTTATACTGTACTTCGGAGCATGAGAGAGATTGTACATCTGGAGATGGGTAGAGCAGCGGAGACGGAAGGAGAGATTTGAGGAAGCAGTAAGATGGAGAATGGTGGGAGAATGCATGCCATTTGAAATATCGAGCAGTTGCAACAGTTGGGACATTCATTTACTTTTTTTTTATCCTTAAGTCAGTTACCCCATTATAGATTAAGGCTTTGGCATGAAGGGGGGGACAGCCATTTCAGAACTTAAACTAAATGAAGTTCATCATTGCAGAAGTAAGAAGTAAGGCTGCAATAAGGGGAGATGAGACTTGAATTGAGTACTGTATCATAGAATTGGTATTTTGAGTTGCACAGACTTGTGAGCAGCAGCAGTCAGGTGCTGAAGTCTGTATTCTCAACACAGTTTTGTAGTAAGTGGTTCTTTCAAAAAAAGTATGCTCACTTAGCTTGCCCATTCCCGAGTATTGAACAAGAATTTTAAGAAGTGAGATAGTAGCCAAGTGTGCGAGGAGGCATGATGGCTAGAAAGTTGCAACACAAATACAATGTTATTTAATACAAGAATTTGTCAATGCTGAATGTTGCTTGCTTCTATGTGCTGTTTAGGAATTTGGAAGTCATTGGAGTGCAAATATTGAAAATTTGCGAACTTACTAGTAAAAGTAGGAACTGCGCGAATGCACGCCCGTAAAACAGTCATTTTTAGGAATTTTTTCACCAAATTTTCAACATAGCCATTTTAAGACCTCTGCTCATGAACAGTGTCACTGTGATTTTCTTAATGTGTCCCATACATTGATTTTGCACACCGACTGCGCCATTGTGCGCTACATGGGCGGAAACACGTTTTCAGTGAGATGTGAAAAATGACAGCTGTACTGCTCATAAGGAGGTATGATAAAATGGCAATGTTGAAAATCTGGAGTGAAAATATTGAAATTTCGCAAACTTACGAGCGTGCGTAGGAACTGCACGCACGCTTGTAAAACAGTCATTTTATGAATTTTCCACCAAATTTTCAAAATAGGCTTTTTGAGAGCCCACCTTATGAACACTGGCAATGTCATTTCGTTAATCATTCCGGAAAGGTGATTTCATGCAGTGGCTGCGAAATCACCCTTCGGGCCCAAGTAACACTATGACAGTGAAAAAGAATTCATGAGGAGGGGTCCCAAAAACCCCATGTTGAAAATTTGGTGCAAAAATTCAAAAAAATGCCTGAGATATGCAACAAAGTTGAAAAACCCTATCTATCCCATTATACAGCTTACCAGCATTTCTCAGTTCAAGGTCGGCTTTGAAGAGTGCAGACGATTCCTGGTCCAACAAGATCATCGACTGGACTCCGGAGGCAGTGGGGTGGGGGGTGGGAGGTGTGTGCAGTGGGTGGGTGTGGGTTGTGGGGGCAGGAGACTGCGTGGGACCGCTTTTTTCACAGGTTTTTTTTTAAATGACGACTGTGACATTTGCCACGCTGTGTGGGCTGCCAGCATGGCAGAAGGATGGCTGGGGGCGGGTTTAACGGGGATTAGGTACCTGTTGGCCATGGCATCTGTTGCCATGCTGGTGTGGCTCCCAGTGTGGCACCCTGTACTGGGGAGGAGACAGTGGAGCCGACTAGGATTGGGCACCCGTGAGGTGACAGCATTGGGGGAGAGACAGTGGAGCCGATGGGGGATTGGGCACCCCTGGCCATAACATGATTTTGTCATGCTGGGGTGGCCCCACATGTGGCACCTGGATGCTTTGGTGGGGACGGAGCCAACGGGGATTGGGCACCCCATCGGCCTTACAGTGAGGGGAAGGCTATGAGAGCACACAGTGTGTATGGCGCACGCGGTGTTAGGGGGAGAGCTCTGGGCTTATTCGGCCGGAGCTCTCCCTTTCAACTGCATGCCACTGCATTTTCAGCTTGTCATAGACAACTACAGAAGTGATTGGGGAACTGGGGCCACGCCTGCAAACACATTGACTGCATTGGAAGACAGGCTGACACACCTCTGAAAACTCGGATGGTGGCACTATGTTTCTTGCACATGCGTGCAAGCAACATAAAAAGGACAGTTAATTTACTGCCAAAATCAAAACATGGAGCTTCTTTATTTTTGGTTATGGGCAACTGTTTACAATGCCTACTGCCGATCTATTATTTGTGTACTGCTGGGAAAATGGTGGTGGTGAGGTCTGAAAGTTCTGATGGCACAAGGATTTCAGGCATGTACTGCATCTTATTTGGCAGGACTTGTTTTAGCTGTGCGTTAGACACTTCTAACGCATGGCTAACAGCCAATCAGATTGCATGAAATCCTTTGCCCATTTTATAAATGAACTCATACCATTGAAGTGTAGTTCAAATAGCTATCTAGTTGACAAAGCAGATACCAAACAACTAAAAAAATAATTTGAAATACTGGGAAAATATACTTCAAAATAAGTCAACAGAAGAAATGTGGCAGATAATAAAAACAAATATCATGAACACTGCAAATGAAACCATACCAATGATAAAGAACCAAAACAAAAAAAACACCAAAAAAACATGATGGGTAAGCAAAAAGATTAGAAGACTCTTAAAAGGAAAAAAAAATCTATATAAAACAAAGACTGCTATGTGCAGAAACATCAATTGATGCATTTAAAAAATAATACAAAAAACTGTAAAAAAGAAAATAGGATAGCAAGCATAAAAATGGAAACAAAACTAGCACAAAAAGCCAAAAACAATAATCTAATAGAGTTTTATGCCTATATAAACTCCATAAATAAACCACAGTCCCAGGTAGGTCTAATAATACATGAAAATAATACAGTAAATGATAATGTGGAACTAGCAGAATTATTCAATATTTATTTTTGTGACGTTTATAACAAAAACTCACGGCTGCACAGCACAATGAATATACAACAGAATTATACTGTAGAATTCAAATTACTGAAGAAGACCTGCACAAATATGGATGATATGTCAGATAAGTGTGCCATTTACTTTATCTCACTGGTACCAGGGGAAAAGGTGGTTTTAAGAGATGGGGTTGGCAATACTACATAGCTTAGATATGATGGAAAGTAAAGGGGAGACAAACAGATGGGCACGTCTGATCCTAACCATGGCAGGTAAGAGTGCAGCTCTAAAAATGTCTCTGGCCCCCCCAAATTATATACCTTTTATCCCATACACCCTTATAACTCCCTGGCGCCTTCCTATGGTGTGAACAAAAACCACTGTACAGCCGCAGCAAACTACGGGCCCACTGGAGGGTGAGGAGATGATGCCTCCCCTGAATGAAGGGATATAAAATCACTTTTCAGTCCTCCCATACTCTGCACTGGTTTCATCATTGGTCCCCAACCTCTCCCCAATGGATCTGGATGGAACATGAAAAGGTGAAAACCCCATTGTTGGCTTCTCTTCTCTGGGCGACAACCCCGATATCAGGGAGAGATCACTCCACTATAGGTCCAACAATAAAACATTGGAAGCAACTTCATTGGTTGCTTAAACTATCCCCTATGCCCTTTTCACTTACATCTCTCTGGCAAAACCTCTGGCTTACTAAAGAAAGATAACCCATACACTGGCCTACCTGGGTGGCTAAGGGAATTTACTACATCACAGACCTACTCGACTAGATACTCCAGCACGTGGATACATTCCAAAATTTCCAGAGGTGATGGGACATGCCCCATAGAGATTTCTGGTAGTATCCTCAGCTCTGAGAGGCTGTGAAACCAACTCCCCCTCCCCCATCACCTGGAGCTAAACCTCGCCCATCACTAGGTGGCTAACTCCTCCTAGGGACAGCACTGGAGCTGTATATGCTCAGATTAGGGACATCCTCCCTGGTCAATCAGCGAATTCAAAGCATAAGTGGGAAAGGGCCCTAAATATTATTATCTTCAGTTTACAATGGAAACCGTGTTGGTCCACCAGTCACAAAACCCACTCTGATGCATGCAGCCAGATGATACACAGTAAGTTGTTCCACTGGGGGTAACCGTATAGGACACCAGCAGTACTACACAGAGCAAAGCTTTTAGGTAATGACAACTGCTGGCGGTGTCAACTGGGGGGTGACCTTTTTCACATACTAAGGTCTTGTCCGCCAGTACAACATATGTGTGGCAAGGTATACCAGGTGGGTAGCACTGTTCTGGCCAAAAATATTTCAATGACTCATTCTCTCTGCTTACTGGGTATGTGACCTCTCACTCCATATCTCTCTACCTCTGAACTCAGATGGCTGCCACTTTTCTGTATGCAGTCCAAATGCCTGCTTCTCAGTAATTGGAACAGCCTTCAGGTCACCAAGATAGATAATATTAGATCCATGTGAAATATTTATGAGATGGAGAGATGGTCCCAAGTAATCAAATGCCAAACCATCAGACTAAACAAATGTAGGGCACCCTATATGGCATATCTTACTCCTAGAACAGGTATAGGATAAGAAGGTATCTAGTATTCCCACTTGCCACACTTGCAGTGCAGATCCAGCCAGTGTTTTCATGGGAATGGCCCAGGAGTGTATTTGGATGCCCACTTCTCTGTTCTTGTATGCTACACCTATCTTTTGTATATATGGCATCGGTATTGGAGGGGTAGAAGAGGTGAGGGTGGAGCATGGAGGCTATCTGGGTTACCCTGCTGATGTAGAGGTGTACGAGAGTAAAGGTCAGAGTGGCATACAGACCACCTGCACTGGCGGAGAATCTTGAGGAAAGTTTGGTAGCAAATCTCGAGGGACGCTGTAGTTTGGGAAAGGGAAGGGTAGTGGTAATGGGGGACCGCAACATGTTGGGAATAGACTGGGGGACTATGTCATCACCAGTGGCCAGGGAGCAGAGGCTGCTGGATGTCTTCCAGCACATGTTCTTGACCAAGCAGGTGGGTGAGCCAACTAGGAAGGCCCGGACACTGGACATGGTCCTGATGGACAATGATCAAATTAGGGGCCTAGAGGTGAGGGACCTGTTGGCGGGGAGTGATCATGCTGTAGTCTGGTTCTTCCTGGACCTGGGGTGGAGGAAGGTTGAACAAGGATGGTAGTAGACAACTTTAGGGGTGCAGGCTTCAGGGTGATTGGAAGGATCCTTAAAGATCATTTGGTCAGGATAAGGCTGGATATGGATGCTGATAGCAGGTGGGAGATCATTATGGAAGAATACAGGAGGTAATCAGATCCTGCATAACGGAAAGGCATAAGTTTGGTAAGGCCCAGAAAACCCTACTGGTGGACCCAGGAGGTTCAGGAGGTGGTAAGGGACAAGAAGGTGGCCTACACATGCTTCAAGTGCTTAAGGAGTGAAGGGGATTGAGGAAATATGAGCTGACAGCCAAGAGAGTCACCAGGGTGGTGAGATCAGCTAAGGCAAAAAAGGAGCAGTCCTTGGACAGGGGGATCTGGAGGGGGTACAAGGGGTGCTTTAGATATATAGGGGGAAAAGGAAAGTAAGGGGGCAGATCAGCAGGATATGGATGGGGAGGGTTGGGCACAGGAGGCTGGGGAACATGCAGATGTCCTAAATGAGTTCTTTGCATCAGTATTTTCCAGGGGGAATGGGGGGGCTATGCCTTGCAGGGGGACAGGGGGCAAACTGGAGGAAGAGATGGGACCAGTAGGGGTCAGGGGCTCTGACAGGTCTGGGGAAAGGGAGTGGCCACCACAGACAGGTGGTGGGCCAGCAGTACAGGGTGCAAAGGGGGAGGAGGCTGAGGCCGATATCCCAGTAGAGAGAGTTAGGGAAGCCCTCACATCCTTTCAGATAGAGAAAGCACCTGGGCCAGATGAGATACATCCCAGGGTGCTGAGGGAACTGGCGGATGTCCTTGCAGACCCCCTGGCGGAGCTCTTCTACATCTCTCTGAGGACTGGATGGGTGTCCCAAGACTGGAGGGTGTCCCATGTTGTGCCAATCCACAAAGGGGGGGGGTCAAGGGAGGAGGTTGGAAATTACAGGCACGTTAGCTTGATGTCAGTGGTCAGCAAGGTAATGGAGGGTATCATCAAGGAAAGGCTATGGGAGTTACTGGAGCAAACTGGGTATTTGGACGATAGGCAGCATGGCTTTGTCCCAGGAAGATCGTGTCAAATGAACCTTGTGGAGTTCTATGACTGGATTATGAGGGCCCTGGACCGGGGTAGGCTGGGGGACGTTCTCTTTCTGGACTTCAGCAAGGCATTTGATTTGGTACCCTACAATGTCCTGCTGGCTAAACTGAAGGAAATGGGGGTAGGGAGACAGTTGTTAAGATGGATAGGAAATTGACGCTCTGAGCATACTCAGAGGGTGGTGGTTGGGGGTTAGTCTCATCCCCAAGGTGGGTTACTAGTGGAGTGCCCCAGGGGTCAGTTCTGGGGCCACTTCAGTTCAATGCCTATGTCTCAGACAAAAGGAAGAGGATCAGGAATGAAATGAGTATCTTTGCAGATAACTCAAAACTGGGTGCAGTGGTGGATTAGGAGGAGGGGAGGAGAGGGAAGGGAGGCCTTACAGGAGGATCTGGAGGCTCTGAAAAGGTGGTCAGGAAAATGGAAACTAAAACTCAATGTGGGGAATTGCAAGGCTCTGCACCTGGGAGTCAGAAATCCATGCCAGGGTTATACCCCGGGATGAGACAAAATTCAAGTCACGGAGGGTGAAAGGGACCAGAGAGTAGTGGTAGATGTCAAAATGAACTACTCAGAGACCTGTAGAAGGGCAGCGGCAAGGGCAAATAGGATGCTGGGATGCATCTCCAGGGAGATTACCTCCAGAAAGGTGGAGGGGATCCTACCTCTGTACAACTGCTTGGTTAGAACACACCTCGAGAGTTGTGTGCAGTTTTGGAGACCACATTTGAAGAGGGACATTACACTCCTAGAGAGGGTCCAAAGGAGGGCAACTAAAATGATCTGGGACATGGGGGAGAGGACCTATGAGGGGAGAGATTCAGGGAACTCGACATGTACACCTGGAGGAGAGGAGGGATGGAGGAACATGATAGAGGTCTTTAAGTACATAAAAGGGATCAATAAGGGGGCCCAGTCAGGGTGCTCCAAAGGAAGGAGGAGGGGGCAACAAGAGGGAATGGGTGTAAGCTGGAAGGGAGCAGGCTCAAAGGGGAGAGGGGGAAGTTTTATTTCACTGAAAGGGTGGTGGAGCCATGGAGTGTACTGCCCAGGGAGCTGGTAGAGGTGGAGATTGTGGATGGCTTTAAGAGGGAATGGGACAGGTACAGGGGGAGGGTAAATCTGACCAGGTCCAATACAGGGGGCATATCTGGGACTGGGGACAGTATAACCCAAAGGAGAGGGGAAGACACCAGAATCAGCCCTCAGTACAGGTGCTGAAAGTCGAGTAGACTCGAAAGACCATTAAGCCTATTCTGCTGGCATGTTAGTATGTTAGTTACAAAGTGTATGTTGATTATATGTTACTTTGTGGAACCTCTTCTCCCTTGCAGATGTAAATTGGTACGAAACCACATGAAGATAAGAAACGTGAATCAGAACAGTTGCCCTGGTAGTTAATCAGACTTTGTTGCCTTCTGTGTGGTCCTGTTTCCTTTCCTGAGGTTGTAAGGTAGGTACCAGCCATGTTACTGGTCCCACTCTAAACAAGCCCTTTACAGTGCATTTAAACTGTATAAACATGATGTAATACTAAGATATCTGCTTCTGATGTACTTGTGAAGTAACAGCGTGTTGTCTGATACAGGTACTCTATATGTACCTGCTCTGTTTGAAAACTTGAATAAAATCTTTAGCAACAAAAAAAAATTCTATCAGTCATATTTGGAAAGTAAAACCAATATTAGCTTTATTTTACAAAGCACACAAACTGTAATGGTGCAATTGTTTTGGGTCCCCACTCCCTCCACAAACTCTTCCCTCAAATAACACTTCAAATGGACATTTAAACCTTTAGCACAGTCTTTATTTCTTTACTTTAAATTACCCTGTTGTCCAAAGCCTTAAACAGTCTGCAGTAGATGTTTTCCCAGGCCCTGGCACCAGTAAAAGTTCTCCTTGTTCCCCCTAGAGCCAGGACAGAACATCACCCCCCAGTTTTGCTCCTTGCAATCCCAGTTCTTTCAGCACACACATCATTTTCTCCGACTCGTAATTATGATCACAACATTAACAAGCATCTGTCAATGCCGAATGTTGGCTTGCTGGCATTGGCAAATGGTAGTGCAGGAGTTAGAGAGATGCATAATAGGAATAGCAGTGAAGTATTGATCTTTTGCAAACCCCACCCCCACCCTGCAGAGACTGACAGGCATTGGGGGTGTGTCTTTGGGTCATCAACCATAATGCTCATGCCATTTCACTTCACCCTACTCTGCAGACACCAACAGGTGTCACGCTGTGCCTTGGGGTCTTCGGGCCTTACACTCACCCCATTCCATAAGGAAATACGCTGAGATGGGTGCAGTATAGGAGAACAGGGTGACCTTTGGGGCCAAAGACTCCAAGGCACACCTCGATGCCTGACACTGGCTGTAGGGTGGGGGTAGGGGTTTAATGGCATGAGCATTACAGTCAATGATCTCAAGTCACACCCCTGACGCTGTCAGTCTCTACAGGGTGGGGTTTTATGATTGGAAACACTACTGCCCTGAGTGTTTGTTGGTATTTTCACTCCAAATTTTCAACATGATCTTTTTCTGACCCCACCTCATAAACAGTAGCACTATCGATTCGTTAGTCAAAACGTGATTTTGCACAGCGACTGCACCATTTGGCACCACAGGTGCAAAAACAATTTCGGGCAGGATATGAAAAATGACAGCTGTACTGCTCATGAGAAGGTATATAAAAAAATGGCAATGTTGAAAATCTGGAGTGAAAATATGAGAAAATTGGTCAAGTCATGAGCATATGTAGAAACCGTGCAATGCACACCTGTAACACAATCATTTTTTGGATTATTTTTACCAAATTTTCAACATAGGCATTTTGGGACCTCTCCTCATGAACAGTGGTACTGTGATTTTATTCCTCTGTCCCAAAAGTTGATTTCCCACACCAACCGCACCATTGTGCGCCACAGGTGTGAAAACACATTTCGGACAGGATATAAAAAATTACAGTTGTACTCTTCATAAGGAGGTATAAAAATGCCAATGTTTAAAATCTGGAGTGAAAACATTAAACATTTGCAAAGTTACAATCATCCTGCAAACTGCTCAATGCACGCTGGTAACACAGACATTTTTTGGAATTTTGTCACCAAATTTGCAACATGGGTTTTTTTGGGACCCCACCTCATGAATAATAGCACTGTCATTTCATTGATCTCTTGCAAAAGGTGATTCCGTACAGTGACCGCAAAATCACCTTTTGGGACTGAGTAACGAAATAACAGTAACATGTTCATGAGGTAGGTTCCTAAGAAACTCATGTTGAAAATATCGAGCCAAAATTCAAAAAAACGTCTCAGATATCCACTCAAGTTCAAACCCCCCATTGATGCCATTATAAAGCTTATCATGATTTTCTTCAGTTTGCAGTCAGCTTTTGAAGAGTTCAGATGTGTCCCACTCCACCGAAGATCGCAGTGCCAGACCTCCATAGGTAAGTATGAGGTGAGGGGGGGTGCGAGCAGGTGGGTTGCACAGAGGGTAGATGAGGGTTCGGGGGGTGGTGGGACGATGAGGGACTATTTTCTTTTTTATAGGGACAACAAAAAAAACAGACAATGGGGAAGGTTTTTCTTTATTTACAGGTTTAAAAAAACACTTTGGGGCACACTGGCGGTGGGCTCCCAGTGTGCCGCATGAGTTTGGGGCTGGGGAGGACTGATGCCGATGGTGACTGGGAATCCCTGTCAGCAAACAAATTAAACTGGGGTGGGACATTATGCTGACGGGAATTGGGCACCCTGATCAGCAAACAAATTAAGCTGGGGGGGGTGATATATGATTCTGACAGGGACTGGGCACCTCCACTCAGCAAACAAATTGAACTATGGGGGACATGCCGATATGGGGATTATACATCCTCTGAGTCGGCTTTCTGGGATTGTGTGGCAGTTGGCAGGAGCCACCATATTTATTAAAATTTTTCACCAGTAAAGGCTCTTAACAGAGTCTTGTCATCTGCTGCTCCAATGAGGAAACTGTACCTCATTGGAGCAGCAGATTTCTTTCAACTCTGTGGCTCTCTTTGAAACTGCTGTCATTGGCAGCATGGTCACTAATTCATGGCTGAGGGATGCACCCACTAAAGCATTCCCTGCATTGGCGACAACACTGACACACCTCTGAAATATGCTAATGCCACAAGACGTTGCTTGCTGGTGCTGTTATGGAAATCTCCAACTTCAGCTATCCAAAACCCACTGTGTCTGCTATTGCTCAGAATCAAAATTGCAGCAACAAAGATTACCACTGCTGATGACAGTAAGCTCAGTCTTGTAATCACTGTTTAAAACAAAACAAATAGCCCCAAAACAGTTTTTATCTTGTACTTCTCTGCAGTATGGAAAACTTTTACTTTTTTCAACAAACACTGCCTTCAGTGAGTAGTAACTGAGGAAACGAGAACCACCTAGTGGCAGCACACTAAAAAATGGACTACCTTTGACCTAAAAGGAGCTAGAGATCTGATAGTTCCCAAATATAAAAATAGATTTGTAACTCTGACTTTCCAGTATAGAGCTGCTATTACTTGGAATAAACTTTCATTGTCATTGAAAACCCACGATTTGACTTTAGCTGAATTTAACTCTGCTATGAAATAAGAAATATGTTTTCGTTGTGAATGTAATAGATGATTTGCATCATTTGAAGATGTTTAAGCACTATGATATAACATTGTTGTTTTGTATTAGATATTTATTGTACTGTCAAATGTGCATTTTTTTTAATGCTCATTTTATTGTAACTTGTATTGACATCTAAAACAGGTGCACCTTGTAAAGTGGGTTATTATAACCCTAATGGTGTTTGAAGTTGTCGTCATATTCCTGTACAAAAGGAAGGTCCTGTGAAACTAATCTCATAGATTTCTTTGACTGGGTAACCAGAGTGGTGGACCATGGTGGAGCAGTTGATGTCGCCTACCTTCACTCAGCAAAGCTTTCGACACTGTTCCACATGGAAGATTGATAAATAAGGTGGGTAGGCTCGGGGTGGGTCAGAAGTTGGTCAACTGGGTGGTGAACTGGTTGATGGGCAGAAAAATGAGAGTGGTGGTAAATGGTATACAGTCAGAAGAGATGCTAGTCACAAGTGGGATACCTCAGGGATCAGTCCTGGGACCAGTCCTCTTCAATATCTTCATTAGTGACATTGCAGATGGACTAGAGGGTAAAGCTTGTCTGTTTGCAGATGACACCAAGATCTGCAACAGAGTAGATGATCCAGATGGAGTGGATAGAATGAGAAGAGATCTGGATAAACTAGTAAAATGGTCAGAAGAGTGGCAACTGGGATTTAATGCAAAGAAGTGCAAGATCATGCACATAGGGAAGAGAAACCCTGAAGCCACCTATAGGCTGGGAGGGGAGTTTCTGGCAGTCACAAAGGAAGAAAGAGACTTGGGCATCATCATCACCTATGTCCTGAAATCATCCAAGCAGACCTCTAAAGCAGTAGGTAAAGCTAGAGGGATGTTAGGGTGTATTAGTAGGGGTATCACAAGTCGCAAGAGGGAGATAATAATCCCTCTTTACAAGACACTGGTTAGGCTCCATCTGGAGTACTGCATGCAGTACTGGAGGCCACACCTTCACAAGGACATTAACCAAATTGAGGCAGTCCAGAAAAGGGCAACCAAAATGGTGCAGGAACTGTGTCAGAAGACATATGAGGACAGATTAACGGAGCTCAATATGTATACCCTTAAGCAAAGGAGGGAGAGAGGTGATATGATCGAGACATTCAAACACCTTAATGGCATTAACAAGGTGAAAGAGTCTAACATGTTTAAATATAAGAAAAATAGCAAGACAAGAGGACACAGCATGAGATTTGAGGGAGGACGATTAAGGGAAATGTGAGGAAATTCTTTTTCACAGAAAAGGTGGTGGATGCATGGAACGGCCTACCTCAGGAAGTGGTGGTTATGAATACAGTGCAGGGCTTCAAACAGGCATGGGATAGGCATAAGGGAGCAATACAGATGAGTATGAATAGATAGGCCACTGACAGAGCAAAGGTTGATGGCCCAATTATAAGGTAGAAAAATATATGGGCAGACTGGATGGGCCTTGCGGTCCTTATCTGCCATCAACTTCTATGTTTCTATGTTTCATAAATAACATTTTACTACTACTACTACTAAAATGAATAAACCCTTTTAAACATTTTATTTCATATTACAATTTGTGTTACTAAATGTTTTATGGGTAAACCATTTTATAGTGTAATAAAACACAACTGGTATGAGTTTCTTTTCAAGAATCACATTAATCAAATTAAATCTATAGGCATCACAAATAAAATTAAAGAAGATGTCACCTTTGAATCAGTGGTGGTTGCTCTAAATCAATTATTACTGACAGAGATTATGTTGACCTCCTAACTGCTCAACAGAAACAACACAAAATACTATTACGGAAACAGAAAGAGCAGGATAATTAGGTGATTTGATACTTACGGGAGACATTAACATGAGTGAAATTGATTGGTCAGAAAAAAGCATCAAGTAGTACTGGTAAACAGTTTTTAGAAACTTGTAATAGAAATCACTTAATACAACGTGTCATAAAACTACAGGGTTTAATTTAACTCTAAAAATTGATTAGCGTTTTGTTCATAAAAGTTCTAAAACATTGTGAAACTGCATAGCTCTAGCCTCGCTGTGTTGAACAAATATAACACTTCTAGAAAACCTATACAAATGCTTTCTGTACAGTTAGCATTGTCCCAAGAAAAAAAGTTCTAATCAATTATTTGAAACCCTGAACTAACAAGATAAAACCATGTACTGGACCAGGTTATATGCTCAGAGCAAATTCTAATAGAATTATGTACAGTGGGCCCTCCACTACAGAACAGTGACCATAAATTAAAATGGTCAGTTTTACAGCATTATGTAAGCAATAAGACACAACGGGTTGTGTGTTAGACAGTTCTAGCACACGGTTAAGGGACATAGTGAGGCACAAGACCGCAGGCCGAGTGTGTTCAGCCCCCTAGCTGTGCATTAGAACTGTGTAATGCACTTCCTGGAGTGGCTCATTGCACCTATAAAATGGGGCTGTATATTTTACATGGATTTAAAAATGTAAATTTATATGTTTTAATAGAAAAAAATAAACCTTTGATGTGTTTTTATGTAAAATAGTTCCTCCTCCTTAATATAACTGGATTTTGCCCTCAACTGTTTTGCTCAATGCTGGCCACCATTGCTGCAGTAACAGCTGGTTGTCAAGGTTGCCCTCCTACCCCCTGGACCCAGACGCACTAAAGCCAGTAAATTTGTATTTGGTTTGTTACTTTAAAACAACAAAAAACAGTTAATGAGAGGTCTGGCAAGGCAATCAAAGGAGCCAGCGAGCAGGTTGATGGACAAGAGCCAAGATGAAACCTGTGAGTGGTGACTGAGGATGCCAGCTATGAATGCATTTGTAAGAGCAGCATTTATGGACTTTTTCAGTTTTTTTCATTACTTATACTGTACTTCAGTGCATTCGAGAGATTGTACATCTGGAGATGGGTAGAACAGCGGAGACGGGGAAGGAGAGACTTGAGGACGCTGTAAGATGGAGAATGGTGGGAGAATGCATGCTATTTGAAACACTGAGAGACTGTGACAATTGGGACATTCTCTCACTTTTTTTGATCCCTAAGTCAGCTACCCCATTAAAGATTATGGCTGTGGCATGGGGGGGGGGCAGCCATTTCAGAACTTAACCTAAATGAAGTTCATCATCGCAGAAATAAGAAGTAAGACTACAATAGGGGGAGATGAGACTCAAATTAAGTACTGTATCATAGAACTGGTATTTTGGGTTGCACAGACTTGTAAGCAGCAGCAGTCAGGTGCTGAAGTCTGTATTCTCAACACAGTTTTGTAATAAGTGGTGCTTTAAACAAGTATGCTCACTTAGCTTGTCCATTCCCCGAGTATTGAACTAGACTATTAAGATGCGAGGTAGTAGCCAAGTGGGCAAGCAGGCAGGATGACTGGAAAGTTGCAACACAAATAGAAATGTTATTAAAAAAATGGTCAGTTAATTAACTGCCAAAATCAAAACATGGAGCTTCTATCTTTTTTTGGTTATGAGGAACTGTTTATAATGCCTACTGCTGATCTGTTGTTTGTGTACTGCTGGGAAAATGGTGGTGGTGAGGTCTAAAAGTTCTGATGGCACAAGGATTTCAGGCATGTACTGCATCCTATTTGGCAGGACTAATTTTAGCTGTGCATTAGACACTTCTAATGTACAGCTAACAACCAATCAGATTGCAAGAAATCCTTTGCCCATTTTATAAATGAACTTATACCATTGAAGTGTAGCTCATATAGCTATCTAGTTGACAAAGCAGATACCAAACAAATAAAAAATAATTTGAAATACTGGGAAAATATACTTCAAAATAAGTCAACAGAAGAAATGAGGCAGATAATAAAAACAAATATCATGAACACTGCAAATGAAACCATATCAATGATAAAGAAACAAAAAATAACACCAAAAAACCAAGATGGGTAAACAAAAAGATTAGGAGACTCTTAAAAGGAAAAAAAACTATAAAACACAGACTGCTATGTGCAAAAACATCAATTGAAGCATTTAAAAAATAATAAAAAAACTGTAAAAAAGAAAACAGGATAGCAAGAATAAAAATGGAAGCAAAACTGGCACAAAAAGCCAAAAACAATAATCTAAAAGAGTTTTATGCCTATATAAATTCCTTAAAGAAACCACAGTCCCAGGTAGGTCTAATAATACATGAAAATAATACATTGAGTGATCAAGTGGCACTAGCAGAATTATTCAATACTTACTTTTGTGAAATTTATAACAAGGATGCATGGCTGCACAGCACAATCAATATAAAATAAAATTAAACTGTAGAATTCAAATTACTGAAGAAAAAATTGTGACTAAACTCAAACACTTGAAAGCAAATTCATCACCTGGCCCTGATAAAATGTCAACTAGACTACTGCAGTTTATGGCTGATCATATTACACTACCACTGAAGTTACTTTTCAAACAATCAGTAAACACAGGAACTATACCCCTGAATGGAAATAAGCTCATGTTGTCTAGAGATGCAGCAAAATGTTATTTTCCTGGCAAAATTCTGGCAAAATCCCAAATTTCACAGCTTGAACTATTTTGCAAAATTCCACAAAATAATTTCCTTGGTGTGAAATGTGAAATTTCATCCACAAATTGCAGAATTGTACTGGAAAAATGTGGAATTTTGCCCATGACTGACAGAATTTTGCCTGTGAGTGGCAACATTTTGCATTTCGCTGACAAAATTCTGCATTTTACCAGTGGAATTTAGCATTTTGCACCGGCAAAATATTTCAAGAAATGTGCACATTTTTCTAAATATTTCACAGAACAAAATTCCGCAATTTTGTACAACACTAAGGTTGTCCCTATATTCAAAAGAGGAGAAACATCAAGATTTCAAAAAAGTGTAGGCCTGTAGGTTTAATCAGTATCTGTCGTGAAATATTGGGTTTAAAAAGGGCAGAAGCTGTACCACATAACACAAGGTTAATGCTACTCTGGACCAAAAAATACTCTGTGACATAATATACATAGATTTCACTAAAGCTTTCAACCTTACGCCACATTGGGACTTTACTGAAAAATTTGAAAATATTAATATTAGCAAAGTTTACATTAACTGGATAAAAGAATGGCTGATTGACAGAGCACAGAGAGTAGTGGTGAATGGATACCTGTCTGGCGTGGGGAGCATGTCAAGCAGTGTGCCACAGGGGTCTGTTTTAGCACCAACACTTTTCAAATTTTCATGTCAGACTTAACATCATATCTACAAAACTGGGTGTCAAAATATGTCAATAACACCAAGATACGTGGCACATCAAGTACAGAAAAGAATACAGCAGCCATTCAAAAACAGATGATTGGGGCATGAAATTAAATTTGAGCATGTGCAAGGTAAAACACATGGGGAAGAATAACCTACGATTTATTTATTTATTTTATGTTATTGAATTTTCTTGACCGGGTAGGCCCACTTAGTGTAGAAGTCTCTTTTTCAGGGGTGGCCCAAGGGAAGGGATACAAATGGTAACCAACTGAAATTGAACCAGATTAAGCTGTTAGTGGTATTTTTAGTGAGTGGGGAAAATTTGGCCAGGACATCGCAGAAATGTCCCTACTCATTTCCTTTATCCTTTTTAGGCCATAGGAGTCTTTGGCTGTAAAATGGTGGTGGAATGTATTGCAGGAGGTGATCAGGAAATGGGTAGATGAAGCTCCAAAGGTTACTGAAGGACTAGCATTACCTGATGGATACAGAGGAACTTTTTTGGAACCTACTGTACATACAGTAAATGGAAAATCACAAAACGGAAACTAATGGGAAATAACAGGAAAGTATTGTATAGGTGGATGTTAGATACCATGGGTCCTAGGGAGTCAGAATTTAAAATGTGTACCTCAGGGAAAAATACTTTAGTATATCAAATGTTGATGAACAAAAGAATCCTAAAGAAAATGTGGGATGCATCATGGTTAATGGCTAATTATGGTTAATGGCTCATGGTAAACCTAGGGAAAAAGGAAATAACAAACATAAAGCCATTGAGGAAAGAAATTGTTTATACCCTCAATGTGGAGCACTTATAGAATCTGAGGAGCATTTTTTGTTTCGGTGTGTATACACTATGGGGTTATGGCCCTATTTGGCTAAAGAGTGGAAATTACCCTGGTTAGCACATTTAACCTATGAGAATTTAGTATTAGGTAATTTTCCTGGGTCATTAAGGGTTTATCATAGGAGCACAATCATTACGTTTTATTTATGGCAAAGCCATCGCCAGTTTTTGCTGCAAGAGAATGAGATGTCTTATATCGCTTTTAATAAAATGTGTAAGGGTGCAATGCAGGAAATATTTAGAAAGGAGTCTAGAACACATCCAAGATCAGAAGTAAAGATGTGGTGGAAAGGCCTGGTGTTTTTTTTCAGAAATATGCTTAGATGTAGATGTAAATGATAGGTAAGGACTGTGATGTGTGAATAAATGCTTTGTTTTTTTCCTCAGGGATTACAATAGGAGACAAGGAATAGTTTTGGTGGGTATGTATATGGGGGGTGTTCAGGATTTTTGCACTGCATATTGTACACATATAACTGTTTCTGTATGAATTCTTGTGGTTGTAGCAGATTGTCTTTGGTTTGTACTAAGGAAAACTCCCCTACTCTTTTTGAGAAGTGCCACACGATCTTTAACGTCCACCTGAACAGGCAGACGGGCCCTCGGTTTAAAGTCTCATCCGAATGACAGCACCTCAAATGTGCAGTATCCCCCTCATGATGCACTACTGTGTCAGTATTGGGATTTACCCCAAGTGTCTGGTGTAAGGCTAGAACGCTCAACCTTTGGATCTTCTTGCCTCAGAGGTGAGTGTGCAACCTGCTGAGCCACTGACACATTTAAATACTATGTGCATGGCTTCCCCCACTAGAATACAGCAGTGAAAAGGACCTAGGTATCAAAATTACTGATGATTTTAACACTACTAAGCAAACATCAGAGGCAATAAAAAAGGCAACAAAAATAACCTGGGCTATCAAGCAAAATATAACATTAAGAGATAACAAAGTCATGATACAATTGTTTAGGGCATATGTGCACCCTCACCTGGAGTTTGCCTCCCAGTTATGGAATCCCTTTAAGAAAAAGAAATAAATTACATAGAAAGAGTCCAGAGGAGATTCACCAAGATTGTTAAGGGACAAGCTAGCAGAAGGTATGAGGAGTGGTTACTATCACTTGATTTGATGTCACTCACTACTAGATGTGTATGTGGGGACGTGCTATTCATGTATGACATCATGCAGGTTCCTATACTTCTTAATGAATTGAATATCAGATTCAAAGAGGGGATGATGGAAACTAGGGGTCATCTATTACAAATCACCGGAATAAAATTTAGGAGTAACATGAGGAAGTATTTTTATACATCAAGGGTGGTGAACGTATTGAATGGCCTGCCAACTGTGGTTGTGATTAATAAAACAAAAGCTGAAATTAAGAAAAAATGATATTTACATACTACAAGGTGGGAAACTGAAGCATTTCGGTTAGGTTTTGTTCTATAGGAGCAAAAATGGACACATGCCTTCTAGCTCCTGACAACTCTTAATATGAGCCTTATTATGAACTTTCAGGTGGTTGAAGACACTTGGTGCAAATGCCTTATGCTAGGGCAGTGCAGGGGCTGAATAGTATTTCATGAATACAATGATTGCCTTGAATAGTAGGGGTCCTGAAAATTCGGGAGCCCTTCTCAAATAGGGGACTATTAGTAGTTGGGAAATTATTCAGCAACTAAAGAAAAGAAAAGAAAAGAAAAGAAAAGAAAAGAAAAGAAATGAAAAGAAATGAAAAGAAATGAAAACAGCACCCTCCCTCCATCTTTCCATCCCAAAACCAGGTAAAATGTAATGCCCATCCCCGCAGCCTCTGTCAAAAACACAATCCCACCCTCTTCCTCCAGCACCCACATGTTGTTTTTTTATACATTTAAATAAGTAGATCCCCCAATAGGTGACCGGCACAACCTGCCTGCCCCCATGGTCAGCCACCATCTTAATGTAAAGCACTCATTTGTGCTTAAAAATAATATAATAACAGGAGCATTTTCTCCCATAGGGAAACCTGGTTATAATTCACCATTATAACCTGTGGGTTATAACAGCAAACACGAGCCAGTTTTCCCACGCTCTTCACATGTGACAGACGATAATCTTCCTCACATCACAGCACAAAAAGTTCTGCACCTCACTTTACACCTAACGTTAATTAAAAATAAATAAATAAACTTTCTGGCATTTTTTTTATGTTATTACTTTTAAAAGAAAATACATTCTGTAATGTACCTTCCCTGGCGAACAATCACCCCTTCCCTTTCCTGGGCAGCACTTCTGTTAAAAGCAGCAGTGAGTAGTAATGAGGGAGCGGGAGTCCAAACACTTCTAACTTACAATTCGTCATTTAGTCTTCTCCCAGAATGTTTAAATATCACACCAAACTATACCAGAAGAACAGTGACAAGGGCACACTGTGGTGTGAGGGGGGGGAGGAGTGACCAAAACCATATAAAAATGCTACCAGAGGCAAATTGGAGCACAAGAGAAGCAGACAGCTTCACCTCATGAAAAAACAGGTAAACAACCTTCTGGCAGCTCAGCGCCATCACTATGTTTGTATTTTATATAATTGCTGTGACAAAAAAAAGTTCTCCAGCAATTATATAGAATAAAACATGGGGTGGTGTGTAAAACTTGAATTTGACACACACCCTCGGTGTTGGATGCTTAAATAAACCCCTTGAGCTTCGCTCTCGGGGTATATGTAGGATCAAGCTCCTCAGGTGTGTGTGTGTAAAATTCTCATTAAGCACACCACCCCATATATGATTCTATACATAACTTTTGTCCCCTCCAGCACAGCACCCACTCCTAGTCCCACCCACTAGCACCTAGTTCTCAATAGAAATTGTCTCAAGAATGTGACCATCTCAACCCTCCCTCCTCCATGGCCGGCCACCTTCTCATGAATGAAAGCACTTGTGCTTGCTGTAATAAAACCAGCTGATCACATGACTTTATAACATCCCTAATGTCCTTGGCATTGACTTTATAAAGGACAAAGTATCTAAAGATGATGATTATTACATAAGGGAGTTTGTTACTTCAGGCCCTAGCTATCTGACAGATATCAAGCATGTATTAAATATTATTACAGATTTTTTTTATTCTTGTTTTATTATGGTGTTCTCAGGTTAACAGTTTACAAAATGAACATGGTGTATTACAAGAGAAGCATGCATTCTGTTTAAGTCCAGTAAGCTATTTGTGTACATGCAATAGTTCAGTATTTTGTAGCTTAGCAAATAAATTATGAAACCACTTAACCAAATTGAAACAGGTATTTTTTAATACACACTATGAAGATAAAAAACAAGTAAGTACTAGGGCTGTTTTGTGAGTCTCCAGATGGTGAGGAAGTCATGCAGTATATCCAGTAAAAAAAAACTATACTATATAGATTACTGCTGAAAGGTTTCTCTGGTAGCCTGTTCACCCCAGAACAATTTAGTACTGTCCTCAGATTCAAATCTCTATGAATAGGGCACCTATCCCATTTCTACTATCCATTTGGTCCACCTTCCCATGAATGTATCCATTTTATCGTATGTTAAATGTCATTTCCTGTATCTCATTAATGATCGTATACCATTCCGCTGAAGTAGGTGGATCAGGACTGAGTCTTTTATGGGTTATAGCTTTACCCACCATTGCTATGCATATATGCCACAAATAATGAGTGTCAGCCCCTCGCACTGATTGGGGGGGATTCCAATATTAAGTTATGAAATGGTAATGGTTTGGCACTCTGAAAGAGGGCTGTCATTGTATCAGAGATCTCCACTTTAAAATTGTCCAGAACTGGGCAATTGTGGAATATATGGACATGTGTGGCAATTGACTCCCCACAATTCCTTCAACATGTGGGAGTGCTGGTCACATCCCACTTACCTTTAATCTGAAGGGTTATAGATACATAGATACTGATGGCAGATAAGGGCATTTAGTCTACCTAGTCTGCCCAATTGTGCATGTAATTTTGCCTCTTCAAGCTTCTCTTGAACTGAGTTGTCCTCTTCCCCCAACTGCTAGGATCCCCCGATGCCTATCCCATGCATTCTTGAATCCTGTCATCATTTCAGCCACCACCATCTCCTGCGGAAGAGCCGTCTACCTGTTCACTACCATTTCCATGAATAAATACTTCCTCGTGTTGCCTCTGAAACTCCCTCCCTCCAATTTCATCCCATGACCCTAGTCCTGGAACATTTCTTCCTCTAAAAAATAGTGTTTTCCTGCACCTTGTTCCTCCCTGTAAAGTACTTGTATATCTCTATCGTATCCCCCCTCTCCCTCCTCTCCTCCAGGGAGTACATATTCAAGTCCTTTAGCCTCTGCTTGTAGGACTTGTGATGCAAACCCTGTACCATCTTGGCTGTCCTCCTCTGAACTGTCTCCATCATAGCTATATCCTTAAGTAGGTAAGGCCTCCAGAACTGGACACTGTACTCCAGGTGTGGCATCACTAATGTTTTGTACTTGTTATAAAGTACTGTGTTTTAATTTTCCAAATAAACACCTGGCACCATGGTGAGGAAGATGTCTTGAACGAGTCTTCCCAAACCCAGAGCCATTTCCTTGTATGTGTGAGATGAAACCCTACCTCAGCTATCCACTTTGTTATCATGTGTTTGGCTGCTTCTTTGCTATGAAAATTAAATAATTGGTATATGTGGGATATCGCTCCTTTTGGAGTTGATACTGTCATCAACTACCCCAGTGTAGGCCCTCTTTCTAAAGAGGCTTGCATGTTGCAGGTCCGCTGTAGTTGGGTCTGTACATAGTTTCTTAATTGCAAGTATCTAAATCTGTCCATTTGCTGCCAGCAAAACTCTCTACAGCATTCTTCAAATGTGTGAGTAATGTCACCCCTTAGCATTTGTGCTGGATATTGCAGGCTACTTTGTGCCTGCCTTCTATACTGTGGATCTAAAGAGCTAGGAGGAAATTCAGTGTTTTAGGCAAAGCAGCATTATCTCCAACCATCCCTTTGTACTAGTGGATAGTGCAGGAATCTATCCTAAGCATAGAAGGTAACCTTCAGTGCTGAAACCTTGCATCCATATTCATGCAATACCACTGTGGGGCAAATAAAATGGATATAGGGGGTCTGTCTCCCCCAGAGTCTCCACTAGAGTTCACCAATGTGCTCAAAGTTGCATCTGACTCCACAGAAGTGACCAATGTACCTGTGTGGAGAACCAATATTCCCCCAAGTCAAGGACTGCCCATCTTCCCCACTTCGGTTTTGGTCAGGAGTAGGGTACTTCTCACCCTGGGTCTCCAATCCACCCATATAAACATGTATTACTTTTTCTGTATATATGCTATCTATTGTTCAGTTAACCTCACAGAGGCACACTGGAACACATATAAAAATCTAGGTAAGAGATTCATTTTTACTCACTGAATACAGGCATGTAAAGGTAGAGGGAGTACTGCCCAACTCTTAATATCCTCTCCTAGTTATTTTATCAATGGTAAATAATTATCTTGAAACAAAGAGAAGTTGGTTGTTGCGAAGTATTATACTGGATTTCTTTAAGTAGGGAAGCATCCACTTCATAGGGTATTGCCTTTGAATTTGATGGGTTGGTGAGAAATGAAAAAGAATCTCTGTTTTAGTGTGGTTAAAGGTATAACCTGATACATCAGAGAATTCTGTCACCATAGTCATTAATCTTTGGAGGTATCTTTTGGGGTGTGTCATGTAGAGCAAAATATCATCAGCACAGAGCACTATTTCATTCTCTTGCCTACCTGCTATTACGCCTGAAATCTCAAGATCCTGACAAATCCACTGTGCAAAGGGTTCAATATACATGGCAAACAACAGCAGTGACATAGGGCAGCCTATCACATGCCTTGCCCAAGAGTGAAGAGTTGTGAGATCTGCCCATTAACTATCACATATGCATGTGAATCCCTATACATGATCTGTATAAGTTCTATAAACAGCTCCAAAAAACTAAACCTGGAAAGGACCCTTTATAAATACTGCCAATCCACTTGATCAAATGCCTTTTTGTCATCTAAATGCATGATTAATGCTATAGTTTTAGTGGTGATGAGATGGTCTATGTACTGTGCACCTAACACTGTCCACTGCTTGATCTCTAGCTACAAAGACCATTTGATCAATACCTACTAGTTGAAGGATAAGCCTGTCTAATCTCTTCAACATAATGGCAGGCAGGAATTTATAGTCTACACTGAGGATGGATACAGGGCTATAAGAGGCACATAGGGTAGGGTTCTTTCCAGGCTTTGGAATAATGGAAATTACCACCCATTTCCATGATGGAGGGAGTACACGTTCCTCTGACAGAGCTTCCTGGTAAGCCCCCAGTAACAACATGGTAACCTGTTTCCAATATTGTTTATAACATTCAGCAGGGAAGCCATCTGTCCTCAGGCACTTTCCCATTTTACTATTGCCAATTACAGTGGTAATCCCAGCCACTGAGATTGGACGACATACAGTAAGTCTAGACTTTGAGCCTTCATGAGATGTAGTAGATTAAGGTGCTGCAAAAAGGTATCTAACTGATCATCAGGGGTCTGCTATTCAGGGTTATATAGGTTGTGGTAATATTCCATGAAGGCATCAAGGATAGCCTTCACCTGATGAGCTTGAAGACCTGTTACCAGATGTGTAATCTTAAGAGTATGTGCTCGGGTCCATCTCACCTCAAGTCTACAGGCCAGGAGTTTGAAAGCAACCTTCATAATATCACTGTTTAAGGAATTTCAAATGTTATGCTACTTTATAATCCAATAATGAATTTATTTCCTTTTTTAGTTTAAGTAAGTCCTTCCATCTTTGCCTATCTATTTTTATTTGTTGTATGGCTTCAAGAGTTTTTATTTGCATTTCCAAAGTAATTTGGCATTCCTGTCATTTTTTTCCTGGAAGCATCTATTACTATTAATTTCCCTTGGAAGATAGATTTTATGGCATTCCAAAGGATCCCCCCTCTTAAGTCTGGGAATGAGTTGTCTTGAACCACTAGCTGAATTGTCTTTTGTACCTGGTCCAAGACCTCCCTATCTTTAAGAAGGAATAGATTGAATCTCCAGAATGTGGACTTTTTTGGGTTCTGCAAGTTGAGTACTATAATTAGAGGAGCGTGATCCGAAATCCCTAGTGGTCCCACCACACATTGAGATAAACTGGTTATAGTCTCCTTTCAAAGGAGAAACAAGTCCAATCTAGAATACATTTGGTATATTTGTAAAAAGCATATATACCCCAGGGTAGAACCCTCTAGGTAGCACCAGGCATCCTGGAGACCCAACTTTCCCAATAACCCCCTTACCTGCTTTGCCACTCCATGTGCCATCCATGGTATTTGGGGGGTACTATCAAGATGAGGGCTAATATGAGGTTCCAGTCTCCCCCATATATCAAACTGTCCTCAGCCTTCTCCATTGCCATCATTAAAAGTTTCCTATAAAAGCTATAAGTGTGCCTAGAGGTGCATACACTGATACCAATGTCATTAGCTGCCTATGAAATCTACCCTTAAGTAAAACATATCTACCTTCAGTATCAACCTTCCTGTCTATAAGTTCAGTGGGGGCATAAGATGAGATAAGAATGGCCATACCCCTCCTCCAGACAGATCTATATGAGAAGGAGCAGACCTCTGCATACCCAGACTGTTTCAGCTTTTGATGTTCAAGTTCCATCAAATGGGTCTCCTGCAAAAGAACAAATTCTGCTTTGGTCTGCCTTATATAGATTAAGACTTTTTTCCATGTTATGGGGTTAGACAGGCCATTCACATAATGTTAACATTTTTGTTCCTATAGATGTCATAATGGACAACTGAGGACCAGGCGGCCACTCCAGAATATCCGGGGACCAGCCCTGACTGCCCCCCCACTACCAGAGACCTACTGAGCCACATTTGTTCCTGCCCTGGATATTCAAATAGAAAAACATGAACAACAGTGCCAACAGGGTGAACTGTCTGTGAAAAAAACTTAAACACCATGAATTGCTTCCAAGGTTGGGGCCAATAACTGTATCTTCCCTGTCTCTGGGTTCGGGGCGCACCCTGGTGAACACCAGCCCGGAATCCAGAATAGCAGTGGTGTTATTATCCCTTAACTGAGTGGCCACTACTAAAGCTAGCATATCCAGGAGAGTCCCGTCAAGGTATCCATCTCTAACAGCTAATGAAAAACTGGAGCCACAGCTGAAATTTCTGACCAGCATCCACCCCCTCCCTCCACAACTGGAGCAGTTGTATCTGGAACACTGTGCATAGTTCAAGACCACATTGTTCAAAAAAAAAAAGAGAGAAAAGAATAAATGGAGGAGGTTTACTATGGGTGCCAGCCCTTTCACCAGAGTGTAAGACAGAAATGGCCTCAGTAGGCTAGCTGGTTCTCCATAAGGTACTACAAGAGTAGGTGGCTCTCAGTGCCACCCCTCTGTTTATTAGCAGTATCCTGTGTGTGTAGGAATACATAACACTACAGTGCCTGACTATTCCTCTGTGACACTGTATGAATACTTCTAGCTAGTTAGTTTCTGTAGGGGACTTATGAGGTGAACAGGCAGCCACTCAACAAAGGAAGTGCCACTAATCAAGAAATGGCCTGGGAACTCTCTCTCCCTTCCTCCATTAATGGAGCTCATGACTCATAGCAACAGACATTCAGCCTCCTGCACAAGCGGATCTCTGGAAACTAGTTGGATCAGCTGTCAGTGTTTGACGCCTGTAACAACAAAAATGTGTCCCTTTTAGTTCAGCAGGGCCATAAAGGAGCCATCGAACCCCACTGGAGGTGGGAGCATTTCTATATATACTATATATCTTCATGAAGTATTTGGTCCTATTGCATCTATCCCCCTCCCAGTAAACAAGGAAATCCTAAAAAGCTGATGACACACATTTGGCAGAGGTATAGGTGGTGTGTGATGAAAGTGATCCCATTACTCCAAATTTTAGTAATGGCAGGGATCTTAATAATCTAACTGTTGCTCTGTAATGCCTCATACAAATAGACAAATTGATATGACCCCCACAAAGATTTTTCATTGGATATATCATAAATGTGAGGGAATACGTGGTGCTACAGTGCCCTGTTATCCCATTGTTACACTCAACTGAACCAGAAGCTAGAAAAAGGCAATAAAGGACTTAATGAAGAACTGCTGGCTTCTCAATGAATTAAGTGCCACAATTTAGGAAGTGGCTTGGAAATTCACTGCGGCTCTCTAGTAATAGTATTCAAGGATAACAGAAATGGTCATTTGTCCTGCAGCTACTCTAGAAGCTGCCCCTTAAAACCAGGTGAACCATCATCCCACACTTAAAACTGTAATAGAAACACGATGTCCTCAAACAGTTCCATAGGTCCATTAGCTAACCTGAGCAGAGATAACACAGAACTATGTATATACAGCAGTACTAGCTCCAATCCTTCCCACCACACTCCTGGTAGAAAAAGAAAACCACAGAAAACAGATACCATACAGGTGGCAGTGGTATATGCAGTTCTGTCAGCAGGGTAGAATGCAGTTCAGGATTGGAACCAATGTCAGAGTTCCTGCTCTTCTATGAAAGATAGTTGCATGATGTAGGTACAGTGGAGGGTTGTGCCATTCTTTGGAGCAAGACATGGATGTCTGCCAGGACTCATAAAGCTGAACCTCATCCCACCATTCTGAGACTCTGACTGGATACCTTTTGCCAATCTCATAGGGCATTCCAGCTTTGAGATCACTGTTAATTTCAATAACACTGTTCCAAGGGCACTCCATGATCCTGGAAAGCCATCACTACATCTTCTGGCATGGAGTAGAGTTGAACGCCATCTTCCCAGAAGATCCTGATCTGAGCTGGGTAAGACATCTTGAAACTTAATTTAGCAGGCACAAAGAACCTTCAAGATGCACAGATATCGCAGACTCTGCCTTTGGATTTCTGAGGGATAATCCTGCTTGAAGAAAAGTTGAGCTCCATTACTGCAGATGTCCCCTTTTTGCCAAGCTAGGCATAGAATATCCTCTTTGATATGGTAACTCACACATTTCATTATTACAGTTCTAGGGTGATCAGTGGGTTCTCAAGATTTAGGTATTAAGCTTGGTGGGCTCTTTCTATATGGAGCACATAGGTTGGTGGTAGTGAGAGGACATCTCTCAGTAAATATTGTAAGAAGTAACACATGTTGCCAGTTTTCGCATGCTCTGGAGTCCTGACAAATGGCGATTGTCCTTTCTTGATCTAGTTTCTAGATCTAAGCATTTCTCCTGGAGGCATCTGTGTATTGCAGAAGGGAATCCATCACTGTATTCATCTGTAAGGTGCCACTTTGCAATATGGCTAGCATCTCTTTCATCTTTTCCATCCATTGCTTAATCAGCTGTGGATAGTAATTCTAACCAGTTTTCAGATCAGGAGGCTTTGATTTCACATAACAAGTTTTCAAACCTGTTTCTCGTTAGTCTTTCATTCTCCCAGTCCATATAATAGGCAGGCTCATGCATGTTGGCTGGAGAGACACTGCGTCTGCCCTCTGAGCTGAGAGCTTGGTATCGAGAGCCATCCTCCACTCATTTGGTTTTGTCATATCTTGATCTGGTCATTCTCTCCCTCCCTCTCTCTCTCTCCCTCTCACCCATCCCTCTCTTGGTCTCTCTCTCTCCCTCTCTCACTCTGACATCTTTAGTGTTTGTAGCCCAATCAATAATAGACAAGGGTTAAATTAATTTAATCACCAGAGAGATGAGAGTTCTGTGTTTAAGCTGCTATTCTGGCTGTGACATCACTGAAAGTCATTATAACAAAATTTAACTACCAGAATTTTAATCAAGATTAAATTTTTCTAGTAACCATTGATGTGGTGGATTTGTACACCTGCATTATTCATCAAGGAGGGTTAACAGAACAGGAAAATTGTTTATAGATAGATTTAGAGAAAGTGACAAATCCAGTAATGACTTCCTGATAGAACTGTCTAACATTATCCTTCCATACAATGGGCAGGATTTTTTGAAGCCTGGCACAGGGCTTGCATCCAGCCCTGTGCCATCACACTTAGGTTAGGGCCATACACCAAACCCTTCACCGCAACTGCACCCGATTTCCTATCTCAGGTGCAACTGTGACCGTTTCCACAATATATGGCAGCTTGCACCACATATCTGGTGCAAACTCCATAAAAATGGCCCCAAGGATTGCCACAAGACAGACCACGAAAAGTTGGTTTAACTTGTAGCAACTGACACCACACAGTAAGGAAAATCCTGTTAGATCACCACAAGCCCCGTGCACCGTATCATCGGTGCACCAGGGCTTGTGGCAATCTAGGGCATTTAAAAAATCCTGCTGAAGATTTTCAAATTTGAAAACAGATGTTACTGGCAAGTAAAGGGGATGGTGATAGGGTCATCTATGGCCCCATTATATGTCAATATTTATATGAGCTTTTGCTGGTTTCTGTGTTTACTCAGGGTTTTTCATTAGATTCTATTACCTGGTTTTGTAGTTAAGTATAGGAAAGGTCTCATTGTATTGTAATCAAGAAGGCACAATCAGACTTTAAGGAGCTATGTTATGGGATTCCTCAGGGTTCCTGGTAAGAACCCTTATTAGTTTCCATTTTTTTTACCTCACTCCATCTGGCCTGTTCTTTGAAATTAATATTACATGCGGTTGACACTGTTTTATTTAATTCTGATAAAGATCTTCTTAGTCTGCAAAAGACTCTTTCCATAAGATTTTGGTGGTATTTATAATTGATTCCTAACATATAAATTACTCTTTAATTCCAAAAAGACCAGATCTATTTTTTTTTCTTAACCAAGTAGGCCACAGCATCAGAGTATTCAAATATTAGTTCTGACTGGGCTTGGGATTGATTGCATAAATAACTTTTGTTGTTTAGGTATCATCTTAGATAAGTTTTTGTCTTTTGACCTTCATGTTGCCCAGCTCACGAAAGTCATACGTAATACGTTAGGTATCTTGCACAGAATGCACCAGTTTCTGGTTCCAGAATCTTGAAAGATATTGGCTAGTAGTTTGCATTTGTTGAAGTTTAATTATGGAAGTATCTTCTATCTCAGTTTAACTGAAAATCGAACAGCAAAATTGAATATGTTATATAATTCTATTTGTATATTTGCAATGAGATCAAGGGGTTCTACTCACCATTGTATGCTTTATGAGGATATGGGATGTCTTCCGTTTAAAGGACGGGTTGAATTCAAGGCCCTTACCTTTTTGTGTAAAATTATTCTTGACCTAATGCCAAGCACTGCTAGTGAGAATTGTCCCAGATATGTAAACACCTTTTCGACCAGATTTCAAAAGAGATTTGTATTTTCCACTGCCAATTTAATTCAACCTTTGGTCAGAGATCATTTAAGTGCAATTATTCTTTACAATAATTTACCTTTGTCAGTTACGAATGTTGTATTGTTTTTCTTCAAATCACATTTGTTTAATATGATGTTGCTAGATTCCAATTGTGTAAGTTCTAAATAATGTTATATTTATGTATTGGTCATTGTGAACTCAAATCACGTCTGGTTAATATGATGTTGTTGGATTTCAATTCTGTATGTTTTAATAATGTTATTGTATTTATGTACTGGTCACTGTGAAAAATTGCATTTTTTGCCGCTCTGCTTGCCAGTTTAAATAAAAAGGAAATGAAAATGAAATGAAGTATGTAGGAATTTAAAATGGAACAAATGTCTGACTGAAACTTAATATATTGATTCAGTAAGATGCTACTTTATAAACATTTTATTGATGACATCATTATTTTATGGAAAGGAAATGATAAATCATTGGAGATATTTTTTAAATACATTACTTCAAGACAGAACAATTTGATTTGCACTGTAAAAAGCATTAGAAAAAGTACTGATTACTTGGATCTTCTGATTTTTGTTAAAAACAATAAAACGCTTACTGATTTGTTTAGAAAGAACATTGAGAAATACATTAATCCATGCAAACAGTTTCCATCAGTGCGGCTTAAAGAGCTAATGTACTGCCTAAAACTAGTGTTAGTTTTTAAAATCAGTCAACCACTGCCTTTTATATCTGAGGTATTTTTTTTATTTCCCCTTTAGACAATTAGAAGACTGTGTACTTGATGTTAGTAGGTGTGCTGTGTAGAACAGCACTCTGCCTGACAGCTGACATATCTAGTTCTATCCCCCCACACATCATCAGCATTGTGAGCTCACCGACTGTGATATCACTGCTGTTTAGGAACAGCCACTCAGCAGCTGCCAGGTCAGTCATCTGTGATGTCAATGTCAATGAGATCACAATGCTGATGATGTAATGGTGGGGGGTTACTAGAGATATATATGGCAGCTGCCAAGTGGAGAACTATTCCACACATCTAGTACAATATTATCACATAGAAAACTTTCTAATGAGCAAAGTGTATAAGAAAAATACTTCAAAAATAGAAAGTTACAGCTGATTACTTCTTAATATTTATATCATTTTTCTGTCTATGTGTTTTGGTTCCAGTAGCTCTTTAATAAACAGCATACCACTTGGACAGCTAATGAGAGTTAAGAGAAACTGTTCAAGAGAAGAAGGAATATAATAAAAGAGAAACCAAAATAACAGACAGATTCAGAGACAGAGGTTATATGGAAAAACCTCTTGAAGGTGAGAGACAGACTGAGAACTTCAGAGAGAGAAACTTTGACTGAGGAAAAAGACCACACAATAACATCAGGGGCAAATGGACAACATTGCAAAAAGCTTTCTTTCAGTATTAAATACAATAAAAATTTTGACAAAATCAAGTCAGTGATTGTAAAGACTTTGAGCATTTTACAGTCACATTCAGGTGATAAAAGACTATTTTCCAACACTCCATGGATAACTGATAAAAAATTTACTAATCTGAAGGATAGACTAGTACACACTAGACAGAACCCCAAATACAAAAATATTGGTTAGGTAGTTCCCCAGATGTTTTCCTAGATGAGGTAGATGTGTTCACTGTTCAAACACAGCAGATGCCAGGGATGTGAGCAATCCAAGTAGGGGGACTCCAGTTATGTTAAAACAATTTATGACATGTGATACAAAGAACATAATATATGCCCTAAAATGTCCCTGTGATTTGATCTACACAGGTCAATCAAGTAGAAAACTGAAAAAGAGACTCAAAGATCACAACAGTGCCATGAGGCTTATGTACCTTGCATCACTGGTAGCTAGTCATTTCCATGAGGCTAGACACCAAATCAGTACTTTATGTTTTGGGGGTTCAGAATGTGTCAAAAGGCATCAGGATTCAGATGTCAATAAAATAAATTAATTAAGAAAAGAAGCAAAATAGATTCATGAATTTAACGTATTGGAAAAGAAATCTGGAATACATGAGGAGCTAGCATGGAGTGAGCTCATATAAAATATTCATGTCATTTTCATATTAACCTCCTCTCACCACTCTGTGACATAATTTGAATGTCAATTAGGAAAAGAATAGTCATTTTTGAAGGAATGTTCATAAATAGGTTGTAAATAGATTTCAAAATAATTGCATAGTGGTAGTTCTAATTTCTCTATAATAGAATGCACTGTTCCTTCTAAATAGGTGGTTACAAATTAAAAACTAGCATTTGTCAATGCCGAATGTTTGCTTGCTGGCATTGGCATTGGTAGGGTGTGCCTTTGGGTCATCAAGCATAACGGCCATGCCATTTTATCACACCCTACCCTGCAGACATCGACAAGTGTCATCGGTGTGCCTTGGGTCTTTGACCCTCATGCTCACCCCATTCCATCAAGAAATATGGTGAGATGGGTGCAATATAGGAAAATGGGGTGAACTTTGGGGCTGAGGAGTCCAAGGGACACCTCGATGCCTCTCACTGGCTGCAGGGTGTGGGTGGGGGTGGAATGGTATGAGCATTACAGGCGACAATCCCAAGTCACACCCCTGATGTCTGTCAGTCTCTACAGGGTGGGATGTTATGGTCGGAAACCCTAACGCCTCAGGCGTTCATTGGTATTTTCACTCCAAATTTTCAACATGTTTTTTTTGTGACCCCCACCTTATGAACAGTGGCAATATCAGTTTGGTAGCCGAAAGCTGATTTTGCACAGTGACTATGGCATTTGACACCACAGGTGCAAAAACAAATTTCGAACAGGATGTAAAAAATGACAGCTGTACTGTTCTTGGGGAAGAGTAAAAAATGACAATGTTGAAAATCTGCAGTGCAAATAGTAAAAAAACTGGTGAAGTCACGAGCATGCATAGAAAGTGTGCAATGCACACCCTTAATGTAACTAGTTTTGGGATTTTTTACAGCAGATTGTCAACACAGGCACTTTGGGACCTCCGCTCATGAACAGTGTCACTGTCAGTTTCTTAATCTGTCCCAAACAGTGATTTCCCACAGCGACCACGCATTTCTGCTCAGAAAGTGTAAAAAGACATTTTGGCCATGTTGTGAAAAATTACAGCTGTACTGTTCGTGAGGAAGTGTGGAAAAATACTAGCGGTGAAAATCTGGACTGAAAATATTACATATTCATGAACTTACGAGGGTGCGTGGAAACAGCGCAATGCTCACTCCTAACACAATCATTTTATGGACTTTTGTCACCAAAATTTCAACATAGCCATTTTAAGACCTCTGCTCATGAACAGCATCACTGTGATTTTCTTAATCTGTCCCAAACATTGCTTTCACACACTGACTGCGCCATTGTGCGTTACATGTGCGGAAACACATTTTGGAGGAGATGTGAAGAATGACAGCTGTACTGCTCATAAGGAGGTGTGGTAAAATGGTAATGTTGAAAATCTGGAGTGCAAATATTAAAAATTTGCAAATTTGCAAGCGTGCGAAGGAACTGCACAATGCACACTCGCAAAGCAGTCATTTTTGGGACTTTTTTATCCAAATTCTCAACATAGCCATTTTAAGACCTCTGCTCATGAACAGCATCACTGTGATTTTCTTAATCTGTCCCAAACATTGCTTTCACACACTGACTGCGCCATTGTGCGTTACATGTGTGGAAACACATTTTGAGGAGATGTGAAGAATGACAGCTATACTGCTCATAAGGAGGTGTGGTAAAATGGTAATGTTGAAAATCTGGAGTGCAAATATTAAAAATTTGCAAACTTGCAAGCGTGCGAAGGAACTGCACAATGCACACTCTCAAAGCAGTCATTTTTGGGACTTTTTTATCCAAATTCTCAACATAGCCATTTTAAGACCTCTGCTCATGAACAGTATCACTGTGATTTTCTTAATCTGTCCCAGACATTGATTTCACACACCGACTGTGCCATTGTGCACTACATGCGTGGAAACACATTTTGGGTGAGATGTGAAAAATGACAGCTATACTGCTCATAAGGAGGTGTGGTAAAATGGCAATATTGAAAATCTGGAGTGCAAATATCAAAAATTTGTGAACTTACAAGTGTGCATAGGAACTGCGCAACGCACGCTCAAAGAAAAGTCATGTTTGGGAATTTTTTCCCCAAATTTTCAGCATAGGGTTTTGGCCTACCTCAGAATTAGACACTGTCATTTCATACATCAGTCCCGAAAGGTGGTTTTGTGCAGTGACTGTGAAATCAGCTTTGGGATGAATAACAAAATGACAGTGACAGAATCTGATGAGGGGCCCAAAAACTCTATGTTGAAAATTTAAGAAAAAGTCCAAAAAATGTCAGATATGCATCAAAGTTGAAAAAACTTTATTCCATTATACAGCTTATCGGCATTTCTCAGTTCGCGGTTGGCTTTGAAGAGTGCAGACGTGTTCCCGGTCCACCAAGATCATCATGCCAAGCTCCAGAGGTAAGTATGGGGTGAGGGGTTGTGGGGATGCAGGGTGTACAGTGGGTGGGCAAGGGTGGGGGCAGAAGCAAAGACAGTCAGCAAGGGACAGTTTTTTCTTTCTAGGTTTTATTTTACTTTTAGGAAGACAATGAACATTTGCCACACTGGGGTGGGCTCCCAGCGTGGCAGCTGAAAGTTTTTTTGGGGGGGAGTGAGCAGAGCTGTCGGGGGATTGGGCACCCCCATCAGCCATAGAGAGGTTTGCCATGCTGGGGTGGGCTCCCAGCGTGGCACCTGGAAGTGTGTTGGGTGGGGGGGCGCAGACAGACATTTGCCACACTGGGGGTGGGCTCCCAGCATGGTACCTGGAAGGTGGTTTTGGGGGGCAGTGGAGCCAATGGGGGATTGGGCACCCCTGTTGGCCATACTGTGTGTGGGGGGGCATGTGAGCACACTGGGGTGGGCTCCCAGTGTGCTACTTTTTGGGGCGGAGCTGTCTATGACAGCTCTTGCAGTGCAGTGCCGATGTGTAGGCACTTTGCATACTGCCGATGGCAGCAGTATGCAAGTTGTCTACACACTGCGGTTCTTCCTTTCAACTGTATGCTGCTGCATTTGCAAAAGCTGTCATAGACAGCTCTAACATTCATTGGTGTGGTGGGGCCATGCCTGAAAAAGGCAGCAGGGCATTGGAAGTAGGGAGGCACATCTACAAATTCTTGTATGGTGGGACTATGTTTGTTGCACATGCGAGCAAGCAAACATAATAAGGACATGGTCTCTTTAAGAACCTGATACTATGGAAAATGGAAACAATGGCACCTTTGGTGAGCCATGTATATTACATGCGGCTAGTACACTGAGCCAGCATCATGACATAATGATGCTGTGCACTACCACATCATCTTTTTGTGACAATGGTGCAGGAACTCCATGAGGGCTATAAAAACCCCAGCATTTAAATGGAACAGTTTAGCATTCAAGAAATTAAGAAACAGACAGGGTAAGTGCTCAGGTTTTTACCACAATTAAACTATTTCTCTTAAAAATGTTTACAGTTAGATATTAAAAATATGTACTCTCCAGAAGGATAGGTTAAAGCTGATTAAATAAGACCACTTGATTTTTTTTTTGTGTGTGTGTGTGTGTAATCTATTTTTCTGCCCCCCCCATGCTCACTGGTCCTCCACTCCTTTGGGCCCTATCAAGTTCCTCCTGACCCTTTCTGTCCTTACCCAGCCCTCCTCTGATCCTCAAGTCATAGCCGACCCCCAGGATATCCCAGTGTATCCCTTCACCAGGCAGGTCCCTCTCCTCCGAGGGGGAAGGCACCGGGGGGGATGGCCCCAGCACACTCTTTCTAGGGCCCAGGGATGCTGCTGAGGAACAGGAGGCACTGGGAAGGCACTGGGGGCTCTCAGGGAACAGATAATCATCATCCAGTGGCCAGCAAGTGATTTTCCTGGTTTTCTTAAGGTGCGTGACATCCAGACGTCAAGGCAAATGCTGACGTCTGTCACACACCACCCCTAATGACCCCAACGTGTTGTTCTACCACCGGCCTCCACCAGTGGTTGCATCAACACTGGGTCGCAATCCTTTCCTTCCCTGAAGACAGCGAGCAGTCGTGGGATGCTCAAGCTGCCTCCCCTCGGCCGGCCCTCCAGTGATCCAAGCTCATTCCCGAACTCGGGTCACTGGCGTCGCAAGCGGAAATCCAACTGCTGCGCTGATGGGCCAGCTTGACCACTTGATTTTTACACTTACTCTAGGCAACGGCTAAGGCTAGGCAGCAAAATGACAACGTGAATCTATCTAAATATAAGAGAGGAACTTAACACTGTAGGTTACAAAAGCATAGCTTTTGAATTCAAATATACATAGAAGCTGTGAAACAACTGTATGACATGCTAAACTTTGTTCTTTAAAACAAATAAACCAGAGTGGTTATAAAAGCAATAACTGCATACAAAGATATGGAAACAAAAGTAAAAATTATCTGAGAAAAAAATCATGTTAAAATGCTAAACTATTTTGGCATATTAACTAATCAGAATGCATTTTAAAATAGGACACTTGATTAAATAAGAAATGTGAAAAGTCTCCCAATTATATATGAGTGAACAAATGTAATAGTAAGTCATTTAATTGAAGTCCTTTGTTTTTTACATTATCTTCTGAATGATTAACTATTACATAATTAATACATGCTTTGTACATCTGAAGGTTAAAAAAGATTACTGACTGTAAAATTAACAGCTTTGGAAATAGTAACTGAATACAAAAATTGCTGGTAAATGCTGTTTATTGTTTGGAATTCAGATTATTCAATTGTATATCCAGAGTTACTTGATTAACTAACATAATTATGTTTATACATTTATCTTAGATGACTACTAATGTGTTCCTGAGGAAGCTGGTTTTAACCAATGAAATGTTGGAAGTGTGATTAGCAGTATTGTCGCATTGAATAAATACATTTCTTGAGCTGAGTATTGGTTCTTGTAATTTTATTAGAAGTTTATAATGGGACTTTGAACTAATTTCAGTATACCTCATTCCAGTTTTATTGATTCTCAAGAGGACTACAATTGCTCCAGGTCCTCATTTTAATAACAAAAACAAAACAAAAAATATATCCCTTACAACATCCCATGTGTGGCTGTCATAATTTCTGTCAAAAAAAGAAATAAAAAAAATTGGATTCTCTCTCACACAGGTTAATACATGCATTTAAAAATATAGATATTTCAGTCTCCCAGCTGCCAAACACTTACGTGAAAGACAGACCTCAGGAGCTCCAGTGTATTATCAAAGTCCAAGTACATTCAAAATGCTGGGCTAATCAAGGAGGGCAGCACACACCAATTGCTTTGGAGACTATAAAATTTATTGATAGAAAATGCAGCAGTAGGCACCCCTGCTACCACCCAGGTAGGGATGCCTATAGCTGCATTTTTTAAAAAATAAATTTTAAATTTCCAAAGCAGTTGGTATATGCTGCCCTACTTGGTTAGCCCAGTTATTTGAATGTACTTATCTGACCACAGTCTCAATCTCAGCTGGTAGCTGCTCAAGCTAGCAACTGTTAATTTGGCTCACATGGCACATATAAAATGGCCATACTACCCTGCCTGTATCGGAATTGACTGCAGCTCTCACAACAGCTGCTGAACACCCCATCTCCCTGTCACTGCTGCCAATTGGCTCCTGGAGCAAGCACATGCTGCATCTGTAGCCTCATTGGTTTCCTGTGACTGCTGCAATTTGGGCAGGACACACTCAAATATGTCAATAAATACCTGCATGTGCATCTCGCTAACACACTGTTGACAGCTCTTCTCGTATATGCAAAGTCACAATAATTACAGTTTTGAATGATCCTGTACCTCCTGCTGAATTGACACTGACACTGTGCTCTGTGTTGAACTGCCACCTGCCCTCAATGCTGCAGTTACTTGAAGGTGGGGTGGGGGGTCGGGGGAAAAACAGGCTGATTACATGCAGAAATAGTGCCACTTAGTGGCTGGAGTATATCCACTGAAAGGTGGCAAGTCCGTTTACGGCCTTGTGGCTGATTGGACTTGTAAACTAAACTATGAAACTATGAAACAGTAACGTACAAATAGAACATTTTTTTTTCTCTTTTTCAACTTTCATTTTAATTTTTTATCCTTTGTTACTTATATAAAAATGTTGTTTACCCATTTCATAATCACAGTAAGGCACTCCAAGGGATTTGCTGTAATGGGATCATGACACTTCTTGGGTGGTGAACATGCTCAGCCTTTTGCCTTAGGCTTTGTCTCACCTAAGGCATGATGTTATCCCACCACAACACACCCCTGTCATGCCTTATTACTTAGATTTCAGTGTCAGTGGTTTGGTTGGCAAAATATTCTCCTCTGGATGTGGAACATCAGAAGGCTGTGTATTGTAGCCCCACACCAGGTCCTTGGGGTAATGACAAGAACTGACACTGTTGTGCAGTATGAGGTGTGGAGCTGCTGCACTGTTGAGGTTCTGTTCTTTCCATGAGACATGAAACCATGGTTCCTTCTGCCTGTCTCTGCTTATCTCCAGTCACTGCCCAAGCAGAGGTTGAAAATACCATGACACGTGTCGAAGCAGAGTATGTGAGTTTTCCAAGACTCTTGTCCAGCATTCCCCGTCACTAAAACAAGTCCAGTTAACTGATCCCCCAGGACAGTAGCTGGGAATCAGCTATACAAATCAGTGTGATTTTCCTGTTCAAAAAGTAGTAGTAGAAATTGGGAGTTGATCCTCCCTTATTACAGGTCACTATTGCAACCACAATCAGAATAAAGTGCAAATCATTGGAGCACAGTGATGATCAGAGAGAGTGAGAATGAAACAAGAGGGAAGCAGTTCTGTGCAGGGTAACCACAATGGTCAATGGAAAAGGCAGCAAGACATGCTGTATGAGAAAAAATGTTAGCACTTGAACACACACACACCCTTGAGAAAAGGAAGGATAGAAGTTATTCATAATGGACATGCATACGCTCTTACTGTATTTTAAAGAAAGAGTGCTGTCCAATCCATCTGTGTGTATATTATCACACTGTTCTTGAAAAGCTGATATAGCATGTGAATAATGCTATGCTACATTTCTTGGTTGGGTGAGTGGACATCACAAGTGAGACACTGACTTAACTGGAGGTAAAAATATGATGCTTCTATTTAATAGACTTTCTAACATCATTATTTTTCTTTGTGTTTATTGACCAAAGGCACATACCAGGCCCAAATGTAACTGAGTACCTGGGAATCAAGGCATCTTACTGATATCCAGAATGACTTCAAGACCCAATTACTGTACGCTGGAGGATTGGCAGTCATCCCAAGCAATGCTATATGTAATACCTGCAAGCTAGCTAGATATTTGCAGCTTTCAGAAATGGCTTCATAAAACGAAGAAAGGCACACAGACCCTTAAAGCCAGGCAGCAGAAAATTCTTGAATGGCTGTGTATACTAGTTGGCCAAGCAGCACCCCCCCACACACACAGCTGCACCACATCTGCACCACAACTCCCACCCCCACCCCCCACCAGAGGCTAATAAAGTCTGGTTCCTCAGTTAGCAGACTCATATATAGTTATATAGCAAATGTGTTTTATGTTAGTGTTCATTGCTTATTTGTTGTTTGTTACTGCTGTTGCTTCTGCTTTACGCAAAAAATATTTTTTTCCTAAAAAAAAAAACAGTGCCTTTTTGTACTTAATCAGTAATTTGCAAAGTGCTACCATTTGGGAACCATAAGTAATATTATATGTTTGGGATGTAAAACCCTGGGACTGATGGGAGATGATTGCCTAGTTGTTGCCTTCTTAATTTCCATTCAGTGCATTTAATGCAACAACATGTCTTTGCTGTAGCTCTGTGATACATTAAGGTAATGAATAAATTGAACACCTCTTTCCAGCACAGTTAACTGTTAACACCTAACTTCTTAAATAGTTATAGTGGAGGGATATCACCTCACTGAAGGAGCACTTTTCTTAAAGAGCTACTGATGCCTCAAAGAAAACTTTGAAAAACATAATAATTAGATACAATTCAGCTTGCATTCCATATGTGTTGTATATATTTCTCATCCAATTATTTATTACTGAGTAAATTTGCATGAATATATGATCTTTATCCCTCTAGAGTTCCCTTACAGTTCATCTGCCTCTATAACTTACTCCCTACTTCAAGTCATAATCCTCTGTTGTGACATCACAAGCTGTTAGCATGAGAGTCACTGTAACATCACAAGCAGTGCATTATGAACTCAGGTAGGGAGAAATCAGTAGGGATAGATGAACTCTACAGGAGCAAAGATTGTATTAATTCAAATGACCTCAGTAACAAATAATGTGGAGGAGGAATATAAAACTAGTGTGACATATAAGCTGAACTGTGTCTAAATAGTATGTTTTGTAAAAGTTGTCCTGAAGGTGTCAGCTGCTCTTTAAAAAATATTCCACTTATAATGCTTCCCAAATCTTTTGTTGAAAATGCTAGTTTTAGTCATTTAATATGAGCGTAGTTCCAAGATGGAATATTCCGTCACAAACTTATAGTATATGGATAGCCTTTATTGTCCACGAAAACCAGTGGCTTTCTAAATGTTGTTGTAGGGCAGTTCAAAGGTAAAAAAAGCTATTGTACTATTGTTTTGACGTCACATCGATAGGACAACAGCTTTTTAGCCTCATTCTCTCACCTGATTGGCTCGTTCATTGAGGACCCACCAGAACAAAAAAAAAGAAAACATGGCAGCTCGATTTACCAAGCACCGAATGGTAGATGGTCCATTAAGTGACACCCATAGAACCGCACATGGCTGTTTGTCAGAAAAGAAAATTCCTTTTTTTTTTATTTAAAAATTAAACTACTAGGCCACAGAAGACGAAAACGAAAAGGAGGAGTTTACTCAGACCGATACGGTCCGACTGTGAGAAGACAGAGCAAGCGGAAGCAGGAGAAGCCAGAGCGAGTGGGACAGGGAACGGCATCAGTAAAAAAAAAAGGTAAACATTCAAAAGGCCACTGGTTTCCATGGACAATAAAGGCTGTCCATACACTATATAAAACAGTGGATGATCGCCCATCCACAACAAGGCTATTTCCCTCTCGGGAGTTGATGACATCAGTGAGACTTCTCGAGCTTCGCTCTCAAGGTCTCTATGATATCATCGACTCCCTCGAGGGAAACACAGCCTGGTTGGATGTGGATGGGCGATCATCCACTATTCTATATATTGTCACCCAAAGTCTGTTCCTGAACTCAATTTAGATTTGAAACATGTTGCTGCCAGAGATTTCTGATTGCTTTACTGCTTTAATTATGAGTAATTGTTTTGTTCTGCCAGCAAGATTTTTGTCCCTATTAGGAAGTACTTTATTATCTAAAAAAATGTTTTCAGTTTTAGTAGCAGTATGAATTAATGCAGTTCATAGCATAGTGTTGTGCAGTCGAGTTCTATAGGTAGCAGAAGCAAGGGAAGAACAGCACATTTATTTATTTAGCTTTTGTTTACTGGCTAAGTGCTCTATACAAAACATTGCTTATTTTCAGGCACAACCTGGGAGGTTACAGAACAGTGATACAACCAGTTGTCCAGTATAACAATAGGGAAGAGAAGCTGGCGAATCTGTAACTGTGCAGCAGAGCTGCATATAACATAGAGGATACTGTATGGCCATCTATTGCTAACAAGCTCGTGTAACTATCGAGAGGTTGCCATGGTGACTGTTTAAACCTTGAGAGCAAAGCTCAAGAGGTTTAAGTGACCATGGCAACCTAGAGATGATTACATAAGCTGGATTCCAATAGTGGACAATACATTGTCTTTTATAGTGTATGTTCCACTATTAACAGGTATTTAGTTTGTCCATTGCACTCATGTTTAGATTGCCCTCTCCGTGGTGTTTCTCTCTCACCACCATGGCCATTTTGGAGTGTGGTTCACGGATCATGCATGTGCAAACACTTTACAGTGTCCAGGACGTGCATGTGCGAACACAGTCTATGTTGTTGTACCATCAATGTGACATACGATGGTATAACAACATCATGACATCATGTCAATAGTATAACAACACTATAAAGTGACCGAATTTAATTAATAACAAAGTCCAACCATACAGCCATTGATGTAGCAGCAACTATTCTTATATCCCAATGACAGGGAGTGTCATCATTTCTGGAGGAGCCTCAGTCAGACTACTGTTACATCTGAGACACAGTCATAGAACATTTTTGAGAATTGTCAGTATGGGGTGTTAGAGAAGGAGCAGGAGGAGGGGACACTGGAATCGGTAAATGGAGGAGATGAGATAATCAAGGAGGATTATAAAAAGCATCACAGAAACACTATATTTTGATTGGGTGTCAGCATTCTGAGAACCTTACATAATCTCTGTTACACTTTGATGTACAGCCTGATCACTATGGTACATAAATTGCAGGGCTGTGCATAGGCCGAATAGTATTTTCTGAATACAATGAATAGTAGGCTTCCCAAATATTCAGATGCATTTTCCGAATAGTTCACTATTCGGCCACTATTTGGGAACTACTATTAGGTGAGATTTCCAAGTCTCGCACAGCTTTGTTGGCCAATCAAAAACTGTTTCTTGAGCTCAAAGGCAAGCACACCATGTGAGTTCCTCATTTTGAGCTGGTAGAAGACAGAAGACAGTGGTTTCTGATATCGGCTCCGCAGTACTTCTGCAACCTTAAACTTGCTAAAAAAGAAATTGATTTTTGCTTCACAGGCTTTTAAGGGTCAGTATAGTTTTTTTGATCAGTGTCAGAAAAGCTGCGTTTGGCTTTCTGAAAAATATTTTGTCCTTATTGCTGTACTCAGTTACAGGGATTAGGAAGGCTGTCTGCTAACACCCCTTCTCTGCTGCTGTCTGACATAGCTCCAGTGTGATTGTTTTGGGTGAAGCACATTTTATTTTTGTGTTTTGTTTTTTTGCTGTTGTCTGGTTCCAGGCTTGGGTCCCTGCATGACTGATGAGGGTGTCTGCTAACTCCCCCTCCTGCAGGTCACTGCTTATGATTTGATGTATATGTGCATAATATGTGATTTTCTGAGGCTTCACCCTGCATATGTATGCTTAATATTTTTTTTCATGAGGCAGGGTCACACGTCTGCACAGTTATGTGCACACAGATTTTGAGATAAACTTCTTCAGTTCTAAGCCAGTCAGGCTTGACTCACTGAATTATTATTGTTAGTCCTCTGATTCTGGGGATAGATCCCTGTACACATGAGGAGTGTGTTGGCTGACTCTCCTCCCCCACTTCTACAGCCCAGTGCATACAATTAACCTGTGCTTGTGAAATATATCCCTCCACAAGTCTGTACCTTGTGTTTAAACAGCTATGCACATGCATTTTTTGTTTGTTTGTTGTTGTTTTGTTAATTAAATCACTGCACTTAGTAGGGCAGGCTTGTCTCACTGAGTTGACTGTATATCATCTGTCTGTTCCTTGCTCGGTTCCATATTTGACTAAATAGATTGCCCTTTTCTCCCCCCTCCTTAGTAGCAGTGTTTTTTTTTTTACTGCTACTTTTTTGTGGCGCAGTATAACTGGTAAGGTTGGTGTATTACTGTAGTTCCACAAGCACTAAGTAAAGCATCACACACACACACACACACACACACACACACACACACACACACACAGGTACTACATAGTAATAGTTTGTGTTTTACACAGTAACCAGTAGTGATCTGATCTAATCTATCATGTCTTTAGCAATCTTGCAAACATGCTTGGTCCAGCCGCAGCAAAGCATCTGCACTGCTGGCACCAAGTGGTGAGGGACAGGATGATAGACCCACAAACGTACAACACATCCAGGTAATTACTGCTAGTGTTGTCCCTAGGCTGCCAAACCCCCAAATAATCTATGTAGAACAAAGGAAGCACTCGGGGAAGGGGGGCAGTAACAAAATACAGTTAAGAGCAGTGGAGCATAAAGTTGCCAATACATTTGTTTGTGCTAAGGCTGGAGGATGCCAATAGAGCCCTGGTGCTTTGACCAGAACCTGGTCTTTGTCAAGGTGCATGTCTGGAACATACAAACACACTATGATAATACAACCCTTAAAGAAGCACACACCATAAATAAGTGAAGTTAAAATGAATGAGACTGAGATGCCCTTGTAACAAAACAATCCACAACTAACATACCCAAGGATGAAACACTGCATCAAGATTATAAAACATAGTTCATACAGTGGTGCCAGATAGTACGCAATGCAGTATCTTGCAAAATTACTGCAAAATGCAGCAGTATGCTGCAAGGAGTAATGTAATTTAATAGCAATTAAGCCCTCTAGTCACCCAATATTTTGTGGTATGTCATTTACTGCAAAGTATTGAATTACATCTTGTCTTGCTCCACTGTATATTATTGATACATAATACAATTTCAGAGAAGGTAGTGAGATAGACTACATAGACAATGACATACAGACGTCTCTCTTTATTCGGCGGGCTCTAATATTGTTCTCCTCAAGCAAGCCTTTTAGTTCTTGTAGCATTGGTAATAGTACTGCTACTACTACCATTAGCAGTACTACTACTATTAGTGTCACCAACTGTTCCATCTTTAAGTTCACTGTCACATCCTGTTGAGCAGTAGTAGGAGGGTATTATAGCATACATGCTTTTGTGCAGGAAGCAGCAGACACCACCACCAGTGTTCCCACTGCTACCACTCTGGCTGCTACATCCACAGCCAGTGTGCTTCCCACCACCACCAGTTCCATTCTTGTAGCAGCCACCCTTTCAGTTGTCACCACTACTACAGTCACTGCTACCACTATTCCTATGCCGATGGTCAGAGCACCTTCTACCCCATGTCTGTGACCATGAACACCCTCTAGTGCTGACCCAGTGCAATGCTTGATATCGTTTTTGGAGTGCTATGTGTGTGGTGTGGTGGATCGAGTGTGCCACATGAAGATTGTGTTGCATTAGTGAGAGCTCAGTGTTGGTGGTTGAAGTGTCATTGAGGTGTATATGGTATACCAGGTTCAATGGGTGATTAAAGGTGTTGCTAAAGTTTCCTTAAAAAAAAAACACCTTTTTTGGCCGAATACCGAATATTTGGGACCCGAATACTGAATATTCGGCCGAATATTTGGGAAAAGGTATTCACACAGTCCTAATAAATTGTTCCTGTCAGCATTCCATTCTCTTGTACTGCTGAATGACTAAAATAATGCATTCTGATTCTGAACTGGTATTTTTAAAATGCTGGTGGATGGTTTCATGAAAAATCTTCTTCTCAATGAGAAAAATAAAAACATTCCAAATGTATGCTTTTGACACTTTAATTTAGATTTTTTTATACAGTAATAGCAATAAGACACTTCTGTGAGTTAGGGTGTAATAGATAGTTACTGACCTCCTATGCCTCATGCTACATTACGCCCCAATTTTAGTGATTAACAAACTATCTAACTTTTGGTAATTCCATACTACTTAAGAGGGAAGTTCCAGTTAAGTATGTTGATTTTAGGAGCAGTGAATCATAGCCCAGTCTCAACTAGCCAGTTCTGGATACAGAATGGGAGCCAGAGAAAGTCATTTAAAATTTAATTCGATAAAAAAAAGGAACAATAAATGTGAAGAGGAGGGTGATAATGGCAAATGTCAAAAATTAAACAATAATGGTTAATGCACAGCAAGGCCACCATGATACAAAACAACAAGGGGACTGTAAATGTGTATCAGGGTACACCAGGCACATTTACCAAATGTTTCTGTCAAGCCCTGTCAATCTCCTTCCTGCCTAAGCAACTCCCCCTTGGTAGTGCGAGGATGCAGGTCACACTTAGTGTGACATTCATGGACACTGTGCACTTCACTGCTATGCTTAAGTGACCAGAACCATCAAAATGTGGCATGGACCATGCTGCACGACCTGAAAGAAGTGTTCATTTCCACCGACAATATCAGTACTGCTGTGATTCATTCATGTCTCGTGCTTTTCCCACTGCCTTAATTTCATTGTCCATAATTTTATGAAGCACAGTAGTGAGCCAGATGACATGCTGACATCTGCCAGTCACTTCTGTGGACATTTTAACCATTCCACTAAGGCAAGGCGTGAGTTCTAAACTCTGATTTGATGGCTGCTTGGATAGTAAAAATCATTAACAGACGTCACCATGCTGTACAGAGAACATGACACATCCTCTGTCTCACACAAATGGATCAGTGGTGCCTGCTGGACACCATGATCAAAATCCTACCATCATTTGAGCACTCAGCAAAACCGAGTGGTGCCAGAAAATTAAAAACACAGAATTTGTTGGCAGATAAGGACTGCGTGGCCCACCTAATCTGCCCAGTTTGCCCATGCTGTACTGTCGCTGCAGAACCTACCTGATCTCCAGCTACTCTCCCCCCCCACCCAGCTTTTGTACTAAGATTCCTTAACATGATAGAGGACTCTATGCACTAGGTACCTGGCTTGACATTTCATCCAACTAGTGTGAAAATGGCAAAGGTTTCCTGTGCAGGTTGGCAGAATCTGTTTTAAAATGTAACCTGTTTCTGTTCCAGTGTTAGTATTTCCCATAGGTCAAGGGTACGATGATGGGTGCTGCCACCTGTGCCAATTTGTACCTTGACCTGAGGAAAAAAGAGGTAATACTGGACCAAGATGAGAATCCTTTTATTGACCAGCTAGGACTTTGGCATTGTTCCATTGATGACATATTGGTGGTGTGATGCGAGGGGTTGGAGGAGCTACAGGCTTTTGTTAATTATCTTGAATAGTCTATTCCTAATCTGATGTTTTCTGTTACATCCCATCCAGACAATAGAAACTGATCTGTTTAGAAAGCAGTCAGATAGAAAATCTCCACACCACTAGTTACCACTCGTGCCCCACCATCAATAGCATTCACAAATCTCTGTTCTTCCATGCTCGAAGGAACTGCTTCGTAGATGGGATGTTTGAACAAAGGTTATCAGAAATGGAACAGTGGTTCTTGGAGGGGGATATGGCTTTGAGCTAGTCAGCAAAAGAAGGGAGGAGGTTAGACCCTTCCCCCCGACCAGAGCACAATGTCTGCAAGGTATCTGGTCAAGATCATGTGGACAGAATAGCACGGATAAAATATGTGCAGCCAAAATAGCGTAAGTGAAAACAGCTCCAGGTGTAGATGTACTCACTCAGGCTGACTCACCTAGCAGTTCCTTTGTTGGGTGTCGATCAAATTGGCTCTGTGGGTCAGCAGGTAGAGTGACAGACTGTGATGCATGGGATGGCCAGTGAAACAGGCTTTGCCTCTTGCTTCACCATTTCTTTTTCTTTCCTAATGTTTGCTGTGGTTCTGAGTACATTTATATATGTTGAGGGGAGGTGCAAGCGACACAGAGAGAATGACCCCCCATTATGAGCTGGGCTGTTTCTCCGTGGCCCAGTGTTGTTTCTGAGGTTTTCTACTGCATAGTTGTGTGTCCATTGTTTTGACCATCAGGATGATTCATGAAATTATAGACTCTGGAAAGAATAAAAAAGAAATGCTCCTTCTCGCTGAAATGGTGAGAAGGAGACAGACTCCACTGGCCATACCTGTTTTCTACCCTGGTAGCCTTTGGGTTCCCAGACTCAACAGTGACCCTCAGTGCTCCAGGCTGTTTCTCCATTGCACTGTGTTGCTTCTGCGGTTTTCTACCACAATGACTGTCTCTGCACTATTTTGACTGTGATCCTGTCTACAATATAGGCAAAAAATTGGACACAGGAAGTGATGGTGTCATTTTTATCACACAGTATTGTCTCAAATCAACCGTTATAAGGGAAATTATTGTGACAAACCTGCACATTTTGTCTACTGAGGCAGGGTTCTATGTGATAAACGTAACTACTAAACAGTGCAGATAATAACAGTGATGCAAAAAAAATGAAATACACTAGAGTGAAAGCACTATAGCGTGCTGCAAAGTTAGCGAATATGTGTACTCTCTTTTCCTGCACCCCACATTATTAAATTAATAACCACCAGGGGGAATGAAACACTTGGACAGGGGAAAACTTGGGAGAGAAGGATACTGTGCAGGTGGACATAAGTAGGGAAGGGGGATATTGTTGAAGGGGGCAATGGCAAAGGGGAGCAAATTCGGTAGGAAAGGATTCTGTGCAGAGGGACAACTGTTGAGGAGGGGGAGATCATTGAAGGGGCAATAAAGAAGGGAAACAAAGCCAGGAGGACAGGAAGAACAACAGGAATGAAACAATACAACAAAAAAAAAAAACACTTCTCCAGCATCGAACCTGGGTCAACGACATTCACAGTCGGTGACTGCATCCTCTACACTATGAGGCCAACTCCAAAGCAGCCTGCCAAACAAGTAGCTACATTCTTCATGATAATGTACTGTACCTGTTCAGCACCCTACCACAAGTAAATCGCTGATCATGACATGGGCTGTTAAAACACTGTAACCTATTTCGAGGTCGCTGTTTTAATGCAGCTCAAACTGAGTCACTATAATTGGCTTGCTCAAATCACGGGATATGCCTTAGGCAGCACTATTGGAAATCCAGATTCCCTAAAAATATTTTACAAGCTGGGTGTCAATCTGGGTCATATACTTGTTCATAGTTTTCAGCAAATGGAAAAAACACAATATAGGAATTGGTTGCCTCCACTCCCCAACAGGTTTTTTTTACTTGTGGCCACTGCAATTGTTGTAGGCTAGTTCAGAGGAGCAAAACATTAAGTACTGCTAATGGCCACAAAACATATAAGATCTTGAAGTTCTTTAGTTGCATTACCCAAGGTGCCATTTATCTGGCAACCCATACCTGCCACTCTTTTTTATGTAGCTAGGACCAAGTGAGCATTTAAAGATTTGGATAGGTGAACAGCTCAGTGCCATCCTCAAAAGAGCTGAACATAATAAAATTATAGTAACTGGGGAGCGTTTCCTCCCATAGGGGAATCCCAGTTATAATTCGTTGTTATAACCTGTGTGTTATAATGGTGAACACGCACCAGGTTTCCCTCACTCCATGCATGCGCAAGCCTCTACTTTTCACTGTCTCAGTTCTAGTTTGCTTCAAGTTGCACTCGGTTACTCCAGCAGTAAGTAAATAACAAAATTCCCTCTGACATAAACTGTCACCATTTCTTACTGAAACAGTTGCTCCTCAAATTAAATAAAAAAAAAAGGAAAGCTTTCAACAGCCACAGACGGCGGACCGCGGGGGGCAGACCTTGCCTCATTCCAACCAGATGACTGAGGCTGAACACTCTCCAGCAATCAATCACCATCACAATTGATGGAGAAAATGCTCTCCAGCAATTATATAAAATAAAACATGGGGTGGAGTGTTTAACTTGAAATTTTACCCCTATCCCCAATGTTGGATGCTGAAATAAACTCCTTGAGCTTCGCTAGCGAGGTTTATGTATCATCCAGCACTTCAGGGTGGGGGTGGGGAGTATAAAATCTTGTTAAACACACCACCCCATGTATTGTGAGATATATATATATATAGGCATCTAAACAGTGTACATGGTGATGAGACATGCGTTTTCTTTCTGTGATACAGAATGAGTTGAGATGGGCCCCAGGGGATGAGATCATGAGACAAAACTTTCAGGATGAGAATCTTTTTCGATTTTTGAGCTGTGTGCTCTTAGTAAATCAGGGCTAAATGATAACATTGAATTAAGGACATTTTTGTAAAAGGTGCCTTATTTTTTAATGAACTATGCAATTGTGCTCCATGCCACATTCAATTGTATGTAGCGCTGATATTACTTACATAGGATTTGGCAGATTGAAACATGGTCAGGCTGTGTTAGTATCAGTTGTAGCAGTCTAAATCAATTTATACATAACGTCATTTGAGTTATGACATAGATCTATTAAACAGTATATGGAACTGTTCTGATGTCTACCTTTGTATAAATCATAGCGATAGTTTTTTCGCCCTACATTGTGCACAGTAACCACTCCTTGCTCCCCTCCCTTTTCTGTCCCCTTTCCACCTTTTAGGTACTGCATTTGTTGAACTGAGTCCTATTTCTGGCCATTTTTACAATTTTTATAATCTTGTGCCTATAAATATATGTTTTTATTTATGTTTTACTTAGCAATTTTGGTACTGCTTTAGTGTTTTTTTGGTATTGCCCTGGGGCACCCCCGTGCCACCCATTGTGCTGCACACCTTATATACTGCTCTTGTATCTATGTTATATATACTTTTTTAAACTCTCTCCCCCCAGTCATTCTGTGTGTGGGTCTAACAATTGCAGTTGTCCTTGGCTGTTGGTGCAATATTATTATAGACTGTATCAAAGTATCTTTCTTCTTCTACATTATTCTGTTTACCCAATACCATTGTGACTTTGATTACTGTGGGGATACTAACATTATGAGTTTGGCTAATAGCCATTCTGCCTGTGATGCTGCTACTATATGCAGTTTGTTGAGTTTAAAATGACTTGCACTGATATTATTCACTCAAACATATGATGTCTGCATTGTTGCACTTATAGAATATGTATGTATTTACATAGACCTTACAGAAGTACTGTCGCTTTAAGGTAGTGAGTAAATATTGGCCGCCATTCACAATCCCTGATAATGCCTTACCAAAACAGGACAGAGTTTCTTTGTTTGTTCTACTAATGTCTCCGTTATGGTGCTTGACCACTGCATATCAGGTTATTGTTTATTAAATTATTACTGCACTCCCTACACCATGCCCTTGGTTTTAGTTTTTGTTCTGGTGTAACTGGGCTAAGATGGGATGGAGCTGTTTTCCCTTGTTACAGCACTGTCTTTGTGAAAAAGCACACCAGGCAATGGAGCAGACTTTTCTAGCCTGGATAAGATTCCTTTGTACCTATTCTATGCAAGCTTGAAACCCACCACTGTTTTTGCTCCCGCAACCGCCACTGGTAGACTCAACTGTAAGAGGTATCCACCACACTTTTGGTGAGGTAGTACTTCCTCTCATCTCTCAGACTTCCACCTTTCCAGCTTCTTTGCATGCCCTATTGTCCTGGAGCATCTTCTCCTCTGAGAAATACTCTCCAACTGTACCTTATTCAACCATGAGGTACTTATAGGCCTCTATCATGTCCCCCTCCTCCTCCTCTCCCTCCTCTCTTCTATGATGTATTTATTATTTATTGCAATTTCAGATTACAGCCTTTGAGCTGAACAGACTCTTTTCAAAGGCACTAAGTCAAAATTAGACAAGACTAAAACAAAAAACACAATGGAATTACATGATGAAGAATGGTGGATTATCACAATGACAACAGTTTGGTTAAAAAAAAACAGTCATATAACAGTTGTTGATGTAGAAACAGGGTTTTAAATAATTGATTAGCAGTTTTTTTCTTGGAACTACACTAACTGTACAGAAAGTATTTATATAGATTTTCTAGAAGTGCTCTGTTTGTTAAACACAGTGAGGCAAGAGTTATGCATTTTCACAAAGATTTAGCACTTTTATGAGCAAAACGCTAATCAATTTATAGAGTTAACTAAATCCCTGAGTTAGCATTATAAAGTGCTGGTGGAATAATAGCGGCACTAGGGTAGTGCAGTTCATAGAGTAAGTAGGACAGAGAGGTGTATTTAGATTACAAAGGCTAGGGATGAGTAACTTGGGAGGGGCAGTGGGCTAGGCGTAGCCTGAGTAGATATTGTCAGGTGTGCAGCTGTGTTGCACAGCAGAGTAGTGAGGGGTTAATGAGGGGGAGGGGTCATGAATGGGGTTGGAAAGGGGAGGTAAGTTTCATAGGTTAGTGTCATAGATGGGGGGACAGATCAAGCTAGGGCGAGCAGCAGACAAGGGAAGATATTGAGAGTGGATGGGATATTGAGGGAGGTTTAGTATGAGGGTTGGGGGTGTAAACATATTGAAATCCCTACATCTCTCCTCACAGGGATCTTGATACAATCCTTGCACTATTTTAGTTGCCCTTCTCTGGACAGCCTCTACCCTGTCTATATTCTTTCTGATATGTGGTCTTCAGAACTGGACACAGTCCCCCAAGTGGCAACACGACCTCTCTCCTTCTGCTGGTGATTCTCCTCCCTATGCACCACAGCATCACACCAGCCCTGCTTACTCCCTTGTCACAGTGCCCCACTTCCTTGAGGTAATCAGATATGAGAATCCCAAGGTCTTTTTCCTGTTTTGTGACCATCAGTACCTTCCCCCATTACATACACTGCCCATGGGTTTCTGTGCCCTAGGTGCATAATTTTGTACTTTTTGTACTGAAACCCAGATCCATACCCTTGATTACTCCTATAGTTTTCTAAGGTCTTTACTCATTTTCTCCACTTGCTCAGGAGCATCTACCAAATTGCAGATTTTGGTGTCATCTGCAAAAAGGCATACATTCCTGTACAACTCTTCTGCAATGCTGCTTATGAATACATTGAAGAGGACTGGTCCCAGCACTACTGGTCACCACTCATTAGAGTGAGTGCCATTTACCACCATCCTCTTTAACAATCCATTAACCAGTTCCTTATTCAGTTTGCTACTTTGGGACCCATGCCTAAAATGCTGGGATCCCTTATAAGCCTCCTGTGTAGTGTGGTGTTGAAGGCCTTGCTGAAGTCTACATAGCAAACCTCCACCACCCAACCCTGATATATTTCCCTGGACACCCAATCACAGAAATTGATCAGATTCATCTGAAGTGACCTCCCTCCTGTGAATTCATGCTGCTCTGGATCTTGTAACCTGCTGGATTCAAGATACTCCACAAGCCTTTATTTCAATATTGATTCCATTAACTTCCACAGCACTGATGTTAGACTGCTTGGCCTATAGTTGCCAACCTCTTCTCTGTTGCCACTCCTATGAAGCTGGACTACATCTGCCCTTCTCTAGTCCTCTGGAACTACTCCTGATTCCAGTGAGTTGTTGAACAAGGCTGTTGAAGGTGCAGCTAGTACCTCCCTGAGCTCCCACACAACCCTTGGATGTATCCTTTAAGGCTCCATAGCGTTGTCCACTTTCAGATTTGTAAGTCCTCTCAGGGCTCTTTCCAATGTGAATGGACTTATGTCTGCCTCCCCTCCACCAGTGTTCCTGCTGCTTCCGAATGTGTTTCTCACAGAGTGTGAAAAAGCACTTTGTGTAAAATGCGTTAGGAAGCAATACCCCATTGTGGATTTGTACAACAGTTTTTTGGAAGAGCTCTGGAACTTTTGCACTGGACACTGAGCTATTTGTCTATTTGGTGCCTTATGCCTTTTTATGTACTGTAGATTTTCTTCGTTTCTTACTTGGAAAATTTTGGATTTAATAAAAGCTTACAGCATCTAAGCCTATCTACGTCCTGCACCTGATTTCAACTCTCCAATGAGCTACATTGAGTAACAACATCCCTATAACTAAGTGACAGTCTTCTTCTCATTAAATTTATTCCTGACCTTGGTACTGCAGACCCCTGGCTGTGGCCAGACTCCTCTTTTGTGTGTCTGTACATTGTTAGAGCCTAAAGATATACAAGTATTTAATTCTGAAGGGTAATAGCAAAAGATCACATTTCAGGCCTTAAATGTCCACACAGGTGGTGGCCATGGTAAGCATGGTATCAATGTCATTATTGATGTTCAGGTAAAAACATGGCACATGAGTAAATGATCCGTCCTCAGTGACCTTCACTACATTCCTGCCATTGTCGCTGGCAATAAAGTCTGCTTTCATGTCTTGCCACATGAGACGCTCATCAATTTGTTTTCAACTCACTCAATATATTATACAGAAATACATTAGTTGCCATTTTGGTCCTTGAAAGAACAGATCCAGAAGCAAATGGTTTGATACCTTTTATTGGACCAACATAGATGTTACAAAAAGAAACATCTAACTAGACATTGTTTTCTTTTTGTAAAATTTATGTTGATCCAATGAAAGGTATCAAATCACTTGCTTCTGGATCTGTCAATATATTTATGTCAGTGTGCTGCACAGTGCTGTTCATACATGTTATGCTGACTGTGGCCTGCTGCTACACACCAGCAAGGGAAGGATGGCTTGGCTATAAATTAGACTGGCAGGGCTTTAAAGAAAATTAGGTAAACGTGCCCTGTATGCCAAGATACGGTATATATGATGATGCAGCTCCAGGACCACTGCTCTATGTATCAGTTGTGAGGTACGCAGTGTTTATCACACAATTGCTAATGCTATGAGACACAAATGACTTTAAATCGATGTACAGTTAGGGAACGGCTTTTGTTGAAAAATAAGTTTGCGAGGAATATTTCACTTTGGAACTGCCCTACTCATTAGATCCCTAAAACTGGCATTTCCAGCAAGATAGTAAGGCAGCATATCAACTGCCAATTTTTGTGCCAAACATGCATTAAATTCACTGGGGGCTGGGTGGGTATGGTGAAATTTTTTTTTTCTGTTATATTAGATTGAACTAGTGGTGGTAGTGTCGGGAATGTACAGTAACAGGTGACTGGGATATATCACTGCCAGGGATAGGTTGCATACTTCTTCCCTTTGAAACATACCGTAACCATAAATGGAAGTAGCTTGTTTTTGTTTACTGGCGGAGTGCTGGTGTTAGGAAACAATATGGTGTTCATAATACTACTGCTGCTAGTATCAATATCCCTGATCCAGCCTTCATCATCACCCCTTCCTCCATGAACAGGTCACGTAAGCCCCAGTTGAACTTCCCTTCCATGCTGCTGCCACTTAATTAAGTGCTTTGGTTTCATATGGTTATGCTGTCCCATAGTCCCAACACATGACCAAGATTTGCCACGGCTTATTCGAGCTTTGCAGATCTGGCAAACTACAAAGCTCTTATCTGTGAGATCTATAACAAACAAATACCACACTAAGCTGGTTTGAGCCATAAGTTGCTGCTTACTAAAATATGGCATTTGCCCATGTTGAGGGGGCATGACTTGTCCTGCACATCTGCCGTCACAGCCACCCACGCCTGCACTGCCTTTTTATTCCTTATAATGATGGCCCTGGAACAAATTATCCTTTGTTGCTTTAATTTTTGATATGCCTTATCACTCTCCTCCTCCTCCTCCTCCTCCTCCTCACATATAGGATTCCATTTACTTTTAAAGATTTAAATTTTATGGATCTGTCTTGCTGGCTGCCGCCTACATTAAGAATAGGATAGTCTCCGCCCACTCCACTCCTCCAACGAGGGATTGCTAGAGATTCCCAGGGTCCGCCTTCAGACTTCGGGTGCCAGAGCTTTTTCTTTTGTGGCCCCGACCCTGTGTAATTCTCTACTTCGTCGGATTAGAGAGTGCCTGTCCACTGAGACTTTTAAGTCTGCATTGAAAACAGTTTTATTTGATTTAGCTTTTGCAGACAATGTCTACAGGATAATTTATTGTACTGCCTGTTTTAATTTGCGTATTTTATTTCTAAAGATTTACATTTTTATGATGTACAAGCGCTTTGGAACTGGAAAAGTGCTTTTTAAAAATAAAGCCTGACTTGATTTGACTGGATGTGAACAGAAATCACTGCTGCCAAGATCAATATCCTCAACTGCAACTTCCTTTTCCTCCATATTTATCTCCTCCTCTCCTTCGTCTACTGCCCCCAGTGTCTCCTCCTTCTCCAATACATCATACTTGAAACCCACAAATGTTCTGTGACTGAGTCTCAGGTTCGACATTAGCCTGGCTCTGAAACTCCTCCTGTAATGACCTTCTTTGTGACTGGGATGTTAGAAGCATTGATGCTGCAGTACTGATTGTTTGTTTTATGTAACGCTGTGGTACTGTCACACTATTGCTCCCTTCCCTTCACCCATCATCAGACTGAACTACAGGAGCCATTTATCATATTGTGAAACACAAATGTTGGTTGCTGCTGCTCTGTGCTGCTGGTCCAACATCCTTCTCGTCCACTGCACTGACACCTACAGAACTAGACTTCACAGTACGAGGCCCTGAACCACACTTCTTCATAATGATACTGATACAAAGAAATGCCACCATTGTGGGTAAAAATAATGCTGCTTAAAAAAAAAAACAGTATTAAATGAAGCAACAAAAAAAAAATCAGAAATTCAAATGTAGGCCTTTAAATAAGTTTTTTTTTTTTAGCACACAACCAGTAAATTATTTAAGTAGAATATTGCTAAGAAAGCCTTCTCTATGACAGACCATCTCTGACTAGTACAAAACACTGGCTATCTCTTTAAATCTGTCTGCAGCTAACAGTGAGAAGCACAGCCCATCCACCAATGACTGGAAGTGGAAATATAGCTACAACAAACAAATTAAAACAAGCGTTTGTCAATTCCAAACATTGGTTGCTTGTTAAACAATTTGATGTTTTTCCAAAAAAGGCCAATGGCGAGTATAGTCTGCATACCCACAAGACCTCCTATATTGCAGCACCACCCCAGGTGTGGCCTCACCATTGATCTATACAGGGGTAACACTACTTCCCTTTTTCTGCTGGAGATACCCATCCCTCTGCACCCAGCATCCTACTAGCCTTTCCTACTGCCTTATCACACTGCTTTGCTAGAGGTTGAAACAAAGAAATAGTCGGCAGATAAGGACCACTAGGCCAGTCCAGTCTGACCTTAAGCCATGTACTTGGCTATGGCTTCTGATTCTCCCATAGCTGTACCTCTATGGTTCGTCCATGACTGTCTCATGCATGTTTAATTCCTGCCATTGTACCCTCTCCCACCACCTCCTACGGAAGACTATTCCACATGTCCACCACCTCTGTGAAGAAAAATGGCCCCATATTCCCTCTTAGCCTGCCATGTTCCAATTTCATGTCCTGTCCACTCATTCTTTTACTCCTGTATTGGAAGAGGTCTTTCCCGTGCACCTCATTTATACCCTTGAGGGACATGAATGTCTCTATCATGTCTCCTATCCACCTCCTCTCCTACAGCGAGTACATATTGCTGTCCCTTAATCTCTGCTCATTTGTTTTGTGGGGCAAACCCTGTACCATCTTAGTCACCCTTCTCTGGACCATCTCCAGCCTGTTCATGCCCTTTTGAAGGTGCACCCTCCAGAAGTGCACACATTACTCCATGTGAGGCCTGACCAGGGATTTATATAACATCATCATTACCTCCTTCCTTCTGCTGGTGATGCCCTTGCTTATGCACCCCAGCATGCCACTAGCCCTCCATGCTGCCTTTGTAGTCTGCTTTGATATTTTCAAGTCATGTGAAATTATAACCCCCACGTCCCTTTGTTTCTTGGTGACTGTCACAACTGTCCTCCCCCCATCCTGTAGCTCTCCCCAGGGTTTCTGTGACCCAGGTGCATAATGTTGCACTTCTTTTATTTAAACCTCAGTTGCCACTCCTCAGACCATTTCTCAAGCCTGTCCTTTCTCATTTTTATCACCCCTTCTGGAGTATCCATCCTGTTGCAGATATTGGTGTCATCTTCAAACTGGCAGACTTTTCCTTCCAGCCCCTCTGCAATGTCACTAATGAAGACATTGAACAGGATTATCCCAAGGACTGATTGTTGCGATACTCTGCTGGTCACCCCCCCCAGATTGTACTCTTTGTACTCTGTTTACCATTACCTTCTGTTTCCTGTCTGTTAACCAGTTCCTAACCCAGTTCACCACCTTGTGTACCATGCCCAGACTACCAATCTTGTTAACAAGTCTCTTATGTGAGATGGTGTCAAAGACCTTGCTGAAACTGAGATAGGTGACATCCATGCCTCCCCCCGATTAACTTCCTTCATCACCCAGTCAAAGAAATCTATCATATTTGTCTGACACGACCTACCCGCTGCTGTTAGGCCTGACCAGTGATTTATATAACAGCATCACTACATCCCTCCTTCTGCTGGTGACATCCCTGCCTATGCACCCCTTGTCATTTTCTCTCATTTTGATGCCAAATTTTCAACATAGTCTTCTTATCACTGTACCTCATAAACTCCAAAGGTGAACATTTCTTAATCTGTGGCAAAATGCCATTCCGCACCACAGGTGCAGAAACTTGTTTTGGGCAGGATGTGTGAAATGACAGATGTACTGTTCATGAGGTTGTGCAAAGAAATAGCTAGGTTGAAAATTTGTAGTCAAAATATAAAAAATTGGTAAAGTTACGCATGTGCGTAGGAAAATTTCAATGAGTGCGCATAACTCTGTCTTTTGTTGGTATGTTTGCTCCAAATTTTCAACCTGGGCTTTTTGGGACCCCACCTCATGAACAGTGGTGCTATCATTTTGATACTTAATCCCAAAAGGTGGTTTCACGCAGTGACTGCGCCATTCCAAGCCACAGGTACAAGAACATATTTTGGGCAGGATGTGAGAAATGACAGTTATACTGTACATGGGGCAATGTGGAAAAATGGCTATGCTGAAAATTTGGAGTGATAATATTAAGAATTAACCAAGTTACACTTGTACGTAGGAAAATTTAAATGAGTGCACGTAAGTTGGGTGTTTGTTAGTATTTTTGCTCCAGATTTTCAACATGGGCTTTTTGGGGATCCCTCCTCATGAACAGTGGTACTATCATTTCAGTACTCTATTTCAAAAGGTGATTTCATTCAGCAACTTTACCATTCCGCACCACAGGTGTGAAAATACATTTTGGGCAGGATGTGGAAAATGACAGCTTTACTGTTCATGAGGTGGAGTGAAATGATGGCTATGTTGAAAATTTGGAGTCAAAATATTTAAAATAATCAGAGTTATGTGTGTGCATATAAAACCTTCAACGAGTGCACGTACAGTAACTCATACATTTTTTGGTATTTTTACACCAGATTTTAACCATGTTTTTTTGGGGATCACACCTCATGAACAGTGGCACTGTCATTTCATTAATCGGTCCCAAAAGATGATTCCATGCAGTGACTGCGAAATCACCTATCAGGACTGAGTAATGAAATGATAGTGACAGTGTTCATGAGGTGGGGTCCTAAGAACCCCATGTTGAAAATTTGGTGTAAAATTCTCAAAGAATTGCTGAGATATCAACAAAAGTTGAAACTACCTTTGACAACCATTATACAGAGCTTACCTTGGTTTTTCAGTTTGCGGTTTGGCTTTGAAGAGTACAGATGTGTCCCAGTCCAGAGAGGATGACAGCACTTGGCCTCTGGTGGTAAGTATGGGTGGTAAGGAAAGGTGGGTACACAGAGGGAGGGTCAGGATGGGGAAGGGGATAGGGGAGATAACAAGGGACTGTTTTCTTTTTTACAGGGTAAACAAAATAATAAAGACATTGGAGGACTTTTTTTTTTCTAGGGACAAGAATGTTTTGGCTTTACTGTTATGCTCCACCAGCCGCCAACCAAGGCCAACAGAAAACGGAGCTGGCAGAAGCACTCGGTGGCCACCCAGGACCCGGGGAGCAAGGCAGCACACAAATTGCTGCATGTTTTTGTGGGCTGAATGGTCATGCAAATCAAAGGGCCAAAGACCTCTCAGATTAGATCCACTTTGGTGCTTTGAAATGCATGACTCTTTAGCCCACCAAGCAAACAATGTGCATCAGGACCACACTGAGTGGTCATTAGGGTAGACTGCCAAGCCCCTGGTTCTGTGAACTGCAATGAACTTGGTAGTGACACCAATCCAAAATCCCTTATTGCCAGAATACATTGGTTTGTGCAAGCACAACCAATGCAAAAAAATACAAGGCAGTAAATCTAATTAATACTAGGCACACCATCAACACCCCTGTAACTTTTAATAAATCCTATAGTAAAAGTACTCCACTAGTTTTTTTTTCCACTTTACTGAAGTTTCTGTTTTAGCAATATCAGAGTAAATCCTTCACACCCAATGACTCATAAGGTCTTCACTGACCTCAGAGAGTCACATGGGTACATTTGCTGTGGAATGCAGTACCATGTGACCTTTTTAGAACCTTTATGAGATTAGCTGCTGTATTATATTCTGCACATGTACATTTCTGCTGGACAGTAATCCATGCATCATGATGTACTTTTTGGTGAATTAAGTGGCATAGTAGAACTTTAACTACAAACATTGAGAACACACTTTATAATCAGGTTACTCATCCTAAAGGTTACAACATTCAAACTGGTGAATTTTAATCAAATTGGATAAATGGATTATGTAGAATCATTGTAAAATGATTGAGGAAAAGTTCCACAGAAAATATTGAAATCTTATTATTGGAGGGAAATTCTGCTGTTTAACTTCTGATGAAATTCAGTGGAATTTGAAAATAATTTTATGAAATTCTGCAGAATTCTGTTCCGACAGAATTTAAAAATTTCTGCACAGCATAGCTATTACAGATTTTTACTTTACTATGTTACCATGGATCCTCCTATCACCACTGTCCTTAAAGGTACAGCAAACTACTGTCTACTCTAGCCTGCATCTACCAACCATAATGTGTGATCCCTACCTCACCTTACATAATGACCTACTCCCACTGCTAGGGGGCTGTGCAATGGGGCCCACCCTTCTCCAACCCTACCAATCAGTTGGGCCTCCACCAACTGCTTTACTCACTCCGACTGTGGAAAAGAAAATACAAAAATGTGCCACCCCTTCCTCCTAGTACTAGCACATATCCTCCTCGCTGCAGGACCTGCAAGTCCCCAAAGACCCCCCGCTCTGCTCTAGCAGCTTGAATCCTCCTGCCCTGGCTCTGGCACCTTGTTGAAAGTATCTGGTGTTACCTCTTCACTGGAGACCTACCCTACAAACTGCACACCACTGACAAACCTGTTGGACCTTGCCTCTGCCCCCAGCTGAGGCACAATTGCACAGCTAGTCCCCACAAATACCTCCCTTAAGATCAATTTGCCCTTCCCTGGCAAAGTTAGATTCTGCAAGGACTGGACCACACTTACCACCACCTCCTCAACTCAGAAAGCAATCTTAATACTACTACTTCTGTCAGGAAATGTACACCTGAATCCTGGCCCAACACCCACCATACCCAGAGGGTGTTAGAGTAGAGGTCTTTGAATTGCTGTCATACATATATGCAGCCTCCTTGCCAAATCTGAGCAATTTCAGGCCTGGACTGCCCTTCACAACCCTGACATTGCCTGCCTAACTGAGATCTGGCTAACCAGCAAGACAAAAAGTAATGAGATCACACTGCTGGGCTACCTAGCCTTCTGGCTTGACAGGAGGGGAAAGAAAGAAGGCAGCTGCCTAATGTATATCATGGACTCTCTCCACTGTACTGTCCTCCCCTCCCCATAACCAAGGTGGCCGACGACCATGAACTCCTAGCCATGAGAGTTCAAATTGGTCAGCATGGCAAGACCCTAGTCATCGCTTCGGTCTACCTAACCCCTAAGAAAGCCAGTGACAGCCTCCTGAAGATCTTGGAGGTGGTGGCCTCTCTAAACAAGGACTGTGAACTCATCATAACTGGAGACTTTAACATAAATGGGACAGCAAAGAACTGACCCCCACAAAGTGATGCAGTGGGCAACTCATACCTTTCACAGCTTGTCAATGAACCCACAAGGATGAACTACAAAACAGGCAGTAACACCTTTATTGACTGGATCCTCTCCAACTCCATCTCCCAGATATCAAAGATCACTATGCTACCTGACACACTGAGTGGCCACTCCCCTATCACCTTCAGATGGTCCAACAAACTCATAAACACCCCCCCTCCATCACAACCAAGAGCAGGGTCCTAAGGATAGGTCAGCTAGGGTCTCACAAAGCTTCTCTCTCTCTCTCTCTCTCTGACTGGTCACCCATTGATGCAATGCCAGACTTGGACCTTGCACTGAAGTTCTTCGTTGATGGGTTCAACCAGATCTGCAACACATTTGCCCTGGTAAAAAAGGAGGAAAGTCCATGGAAGCAATAACGGCGGGATCACAGGAGTGCTCCTTGCTCCAATGCTTGAAAGGGACAACTTTTGGTCAAAGACCAGGTCCTCCGGATACAAGCATGACTACCAGTCCTATAGAGCTTCAAGAAACTGATGCACGAAGCTCATTAGACATACTAAAGCAAGCTTTCACAAGGAACAGCTGAATAGAAGCTGGGGAGATGGCAAGAGGTTCTGGGAGAATATCAAAAATCTATTCGTGAAAGACAAAAAAGTAAACTCTCAACAGATCCTTATCAATGGCACTCTCTCATTGGACCCACTCTTAAAAGCAGAGTCCTTCAACTCTGCCTTCACTGACCTCAACACAGTCCTTCCCCCCTCCTACCTACACCCCACATATGCACATCAGCGTGCCAACACATCCACTCGCACCCTCCCAAATTTCTACTTCAGGAGGGTGACAGCCATGGAGACCTTGACATACGTGAAAAAAGTCCTTGGAAAAAACAGAATGGGGAGTGACGGAGTGGACATGACACTGGTTTCCCTCACACTAGATGAACTCATTGTTGCCATAACCAAGCTTTTTCAACAAATCACTCACCCAAGCAAAATTCCTTGAAGTCTGGAAACAAGCACTGGTGACCCCCATCGACAAGAGCGGGGACAGATCCTGTATTGCCAATCATAGACCCATCTCCATCCTCACCCCCTATCAAAGGTGCTGAAAAAGACTGTAGCAGACCAACTCACCAAATACCTCAATAAATATCAATTGCTGTGCCCCAACCAACATGGTTTCAGGCAGAACCGTAGCACTACTACTGCTCTGGATGAGTACACGGAATTCGTACACAAAGCTGTGGATGAAGACAAACTGGTTGGGTCCGTGTTTATAGATTTAACAAAGGCCTTTGACACTTTTAACCAAGCCCTCCTCCTGGAGCAGTTGCAGAACCTGGGTGTGGCTGCCAACACTGCACAATGGTTCCAGAACTACCTGACTAGCCAGTCTCAGAGGGTTAGAGTTGGTCAAACAGTGTCAGGATCCACAGACATCACACTGGGAGTCCTCCAAGGGTTGATCCTGGGACCCTTGCTTTTCAGCCTTTTTCTAAATGACCTTTCTAAGGCCTGGGGCATCAAAATTATCCTTTATGCTGATGATGCAGTCATCCTCAACAGCAACCAGTGAATTGAGACTTTTCAATCTGAACTGAAGACATCCTTTCATCTGCTCAAGAATTAGTTCAGTGAACACAAGCTTTTGCTTAATTATGAAAAAAAAACAAGATAATACTTCTCTCCAGCCCACAGCTCAAAAAAAGGTTCCCCATCCTTGCCATCTCAAACAATGTCCATGCACCACTGGAGCAAGTGCTCTCATTCAGATATCTGGGTATCACGTCTGATGACACTCTATCCTTCATTCAACTCATAGATCAGGTGGTTAAGGCGGTCAACTCCAAGCTGGGAGTGCTCTACAGACACAGGAAGTACCTCACACCTGATTCCCGTCGCCTTACAGTTTCTAGCTCATTACTATCAACCATTGACTATGATCTGGTAGTTTATGGAGAAGCCACTGACACAGCACTAAAGAGGGTACAAATAGCACTAAACAAGGCATGTAGACTCATCCTCTCTGCAGACCACCTTACTCACATCTGCTCACCCTTTGAGCAGACAAACTGGCTACCGCTGGGTTGCAGAATCAAATTCCAAACCTGCCTGCTTGGCAAAAAAGACTCTTCTGGGAAACGCACCCCAATACATATCCGATATCCTCCCTAGGGCCAGCTCGGTGTATGGCACTAGAGGCAGAAAGCCAGGAGCACTCTTGGGTCCTTTTTGGAGAACTGCACTTGGTCAACGCACCTTCTCATATAGAGCCCCTCTCTGGCTCAACAATATTCCTGAAGCTGCTCTCAACTCCCTCATTGTCTCTAACTTCAAATCTGAACTCAAGCACTACCTTGCCTCCAGCACTGCCTGTGATTACTTCATGAACACCTAACACCGCTTCCCCAGCTGGCCAAAGTAACTGCCCTTTGGGTCTTTCCCCTACCAGACCAGGGCTATGTCTATACCCTCCTGACCTGCCTCCTATCCCCATGCCCACCTCCCCTTTCTCAATTCCCTCCCTCTCTCTATTATTTTCCACCAGTACTTGTGACCCACTAGCCCCTTCTACAGCATGTCCTGACTCCCATGCCCCTCCCCTTGCCTTACCTGCTGTCAGACAAGGCCTCTTAACTCGAGGTTGCTCCTTACACTCCCCTAACCTGACACTAACACACCTGGAGGGTCTTTTCATGAATTCTACTTTGCTCTCGCCCCCTCCAACACTTGCTCAAGCCCAGTAGACTGGTGGCGTCTCTCTGAACATGACCAGTCTCCTGTTCCCTCTGTCACTTGTAGAGGGTTATCTCTTTAGTTCTTGTGTATACTAAAGTAACCCTGCATTGCTATGTAACTGATTTGTTGTTTGTATCTGACTTGTGTTTGTATTTTATGTCTGTATGACGTGGAACCTTTGTAAAAGAACTCATGCTCAAAGGTTGTTTGTGTCATATCTAACATATAGAACATTGATTCAGAATTTCTCAAATCTAAATTGTGTTATAATCTTTATTTTTCTGGGTCAATTAGCATCATTAGACAAAGGGTGAGAGGTAGGTATCCAATCCTGACCAACACTTGGCTTGGTATAATCCTGTTTCAGTCTGTGGTTTCATCCTCCACTAACCCTGTATTCAACTGTGTATATCGGTTTGTACTGAAGCACTAGATTGTATGCATGCCATGGGAAAACAGATATATCAAAATACATTTTTTTCTTTTTTATTTATTTATTGCATTTTTATATTAAATTCCAATTTTGCACACTGTTTCGTAATGACAAATATGTCAAACAAAAAAAATGATGATGATGATTGTTAGATAACATTCAAAGCAATTATTTAGTATAATTATACACCATTACAGGTTATATCTTGAATTTGAAACTGCCTCCATATTATTTTGTTTTCCACATTCCATCAACCTTTTTATTTTATTTATTTTTATTCATTTGTATCAGTCAATGCATACAAAGTATATGCAGGAATCCAAGACATAGAAATACTGTACAACTACAACGGTATAACAGGAACCTATACTTATCCTCCAGTGATTCAGATACTGAGAGTTCTTCTTTAATACCAGCATCAAACCACTTAGGTCCAGATATTCAAAGATGAGCACAAGTACAGTACAAATATTTTTGTTGCACTTGTGCCCAACCTCTTGGTTGCTATATTCATTTTTTGTTGTTTTACACAAAAAGGATTGGACAAGAATGTCCTTGGTTAAGTGTATAGTAAAGTAAGGATGCTAGCATTAGGTAAAACTGCCAAGCTAAATGTGATATGTTAAATACTGTGGTTTGTGTGCCTTGCTGTGCAGCAACTGTCCCAGTATTTGTTTATCTGTGTTTGTTTGTTCCACTCCCCCCCCCAGACTGACCATCTGTGGGTTTGTGTGTTTGTGTTTGTCATGTATGCTTGTGCAACATTAAAAGTTTAAGACAATTGTGTTTTAACCGGTGCACTAGCCTGTTGAGCACCAGGTTTAGTGGCTGGATATGAATACAGAAGGTGGATTTTGTTTTCAGTTTGTATTATTTAAAGTATGTGGTGTTGCTATCTCTTCTAATGTTTGAAATAAAAGCTACACTATAGTGAAAGCTTTAAGTGATTTTCTAGGGAATGAAAGTTGTAAAAACACACAGTAACGGTAAAAAATTATTCTAAAACATGTGGTTACTTCGGTAGTAACACTCTGTGAAAAGGCCTAAACAGTTCAAACAAACAGCTTGGAAAACAGGAAAACACTCACAACCCAGAGTAGTTTGCTTTGTACTCTCTGATGTTTTGGGATTGTAGCAGTGTTACTAAAAAGCTACTCAGCAGAGTTAAACAGTTGTAGCATTTTATTGTTTAATAATATGTTTAAAGCTCAAGAGTACTGCTGTAGGTTCTTACTACAAAGGCAGCTGGCCCCACCCTGCCCTTTTTTGTAACCTTGTGAAAGAAATCTCAGAGCAGCAGGTGCAGCTTGGAGGAGGGCGTATGCATATTTGGGGTGGGATTTGCATGTGTTAAGCCCTTTACCTTCATTTACTTGTACAGGAAATAGTCCACATTTAGAAGTGTAGCTTTCCTGTAGTATTTATTTTAGTATGTATGTGTTATTTATTGCATTGACTTTCTGTGGAGTATGAATTTTACCATGCATATGTAAGTACCATGAAGTAGGGATCACATGACCTTGTGGGAGGGCTATAAAAGGCCCCTTGTATGGCTTGTTCTGTGAAGGATATATATATATATATATATATATATATATATATATATATATATATATATATATATTTATATATATATATATATATATATCAGTTAAAGCTGGATGCTGACACAGACCAGGGCTGCTCTCCTGATTACAAGCTGTCTAAAGCTTCACTTCCTGGTATTCCAGGAATAATGTGTGCCATCATTATTCCTGAGGAATGGTTCATCCTGAAGGAATTGGTTGGAACCCTGCATTGTTCAAGGTGATCATGTCTATTTTTTAATTTATAATCTTTATCATTGTATACAGATATGAACATAGTACAAACATCCAGGAATACAGACTTACATGTGTCATACAGTGAATGTCCATATCCGTCCCTTTTCCCCCTCACCTTTCCTTCCTCCCATCCCATTCCCATCCTCCCACAGTATTCCTTCCCCCTTCCCTTCCCTGCCATGGTTAGGTGGATTGTCATTTGTAGAAAAGTGGGGAAAGCAGACCTAGATAGTGACTAAAGGTCTTTTGTTACCTATGTTTGATGAAGGACCTTCCAGGGATGACCACATCAGTTCAGGGGGAACCCCCCCTTGCAGCAGAGAGAGGGTATGCTACTCTCCCATATGTTTTTATAGAAGGTCTGGGAGTTTCTAAATCTCACCCTGAATTATTCTGCTCTTCAGTTAAACAGGAGTTCTTGCAACCATTCTGTGTAAGTGATCGGGTTTAGGTCCACCCAGTGTCATAAGACTACCTTCTTAAGTGATAGGGAGATAAGGGCCATATAGTATCTTCTTTATCTAACCATGATACTAGTGAATTGCCCAGTTAAGCAAACTTCTGAAGTAAAACAATCTGAAATGCCTAGCAGAGGATCAACTTAGCTTTTAATGGTCTCCCATAGGGTCTTTACCTCCAGGTAGTCCCAAAATATGTGCTTCAGGGTTTCACTATCTGTCTGACAATGGCGACAAGATGGTGAGGCTAGCCTACCAAGGTGATCATGTCTTAAAGATACAGCCTCCTGAAGTTCAGTGTACAATGTTTGTTATTTTAGTTTGTTATTTTGTTTCAAATAAAATGATCGGCATATTTATGCCTTTTATGCACTTTATAAGCTGTGTCTTGGCTCACCCTGACACAGTTGTTTATCATTATTGTTTGGTAACTGAGTAAGACTCTCTAGACACAAGTGCCTGTTTTCAGAGGTGATTCAGGACCACTACAGAGGTTAAGTGACTTACTCCGAGTCACACAGCATGCAAGTGGAGGTTGTGGGACTCAAATGCCGGTCTGCTGGATATACCAAGCTCATTCACAGCTGGTTACTCTACCCTCTAGGCTACACTGTCAGCCAGTTATACTGCCAGCCATATTTCCAGCTATACTGCCAGCCAATGGGTGGTGCTATCTCTTTTTCTGTATATATTTGATTCCCCCATTCACCCTTGGCACACACGTCTATGTCCAGACCCCCCCCAGCCCTCCAGGTCTTACCTTGCCACTGATGTCCCACTGATGCTTATTATCCTATGTGAATAGACAACCTTACAGAGCTAATTCCAATGAAGAGACATGCCCTATACTACTAGTACACCCATATGCCAACACTATGTACATAATATGCTGTCATTGTATGCCTTTGATCCCTGCACAGTTAGTGGAATCACCTCAAAGTGGGACCACCACCCATTATCCTACGCATGACCCTACATCCTATCTATCCAAATGCTCTATGGTTTGGTGATATTCTGCATGGATCATAGGCTATGCATCTGTAGGACAGCCCAAGGGACAATTCAACCCCCAGATCTCTGTACTCAAATCTACACTAGATGCAAAAAGACTTGTGCTTTCATACTTTTCCTTGATTACCTGAGGAAAATTGTGCTCCTCCTACTTCTGTGCTCGGGCGATGTGGCGTTGTGGAAAAAATTACAGTTAGTAAATTATCAATTACAGATACTTAGAAAGGAGACGAATGGAGATGAGACTGATGGTGGAAGAATTTAATGATTATAACAATAATCACAGCGAGAGATTACAAGTGGTACATTCTTCAAAATAACAGTGTGTGCTGGCTTGCTTATATAGTGGAAGACAGCATCATCATTTCCTATGGTTTTCTATGATTGGCTTAACACAAGCACAAGCACCAACTTATAAGGTAATACTCTTTCTTTGGTATATGTATGAGCTCATCCTTGGTCAGCACAAGTATAGAAAGTGTGCATTCTATTATCATATATGGCTAGCAACAGCTGGCACTACCAGTTACCAAAGTCCAGGAGGAAGAAATAGGTTTGGACTTAGGAATGTGCATACAAGCATTTTGACCTGTCCTGATAAGGACAAACACTAGAGATAGTCAAAAGAGTAATTTGGACATTATCCTGTGTTCCTGTCTTGCAGTCACATAGGCCAAATGTTTGCTATTACTTACATGGTCAGCACAAATGTCAAAAGGCACTTTAATATTGCAACTTGTGGCTTAGTTTGTCTTGTGACTTCAACAAGCTTTATATGATCCAATTATATAGGCCAACATTTGTTACATAGACGCATGATATTTCAGACCAAAATGAGGTTTAGGCTGCAATATGGGGACAAACTTCTTTATCCCTTGTTACAGGTGGCATCGAAATTAATCCTGGCCCCATGAAAGTGCTATCATCCCCTTCTGAACTTACAACTCTAAAAGGATTCAGCTTCTTGCATGCTAACATTTGTAGCCTTCTAAAGAAGATGGTTGCTGTCTGGCATGGATTATCCACATTGCACCAGACATACTCGGAATCCTGGGTATGGACATCCACACCTGACACAGAAGACAATATCCCTAACTACCACCTCTTCAGAGCCAACAGGCTGACCAGGGGTGGCGGAGTAGCCATTTATGTTAAAAAACAAATTCACAGTATCTATATTGGTTGCCACCTCCATTGCTGGGGATTTGAATGCCTGTCTCTTAAAGTTGAACCTTCCCCATCAGTGGCATTCCACATCATAGGCTGTTATAGACCCCCTGCAGCAGGACCACAACTCCTGGCACACCTGTAATCTTTCCTGGATGCTACCCCACTGAAAACAATTATATTAGGTGACCTTAATTACAATTGGCTGTCTAAAGTCTCATTACCCTTGAAGTAATTCTGCGACTCCCATGGGTTCACTCAACCTATAACTGAGCCAACCCGCACCAACAACAAAAATACAATGAGAAGCACCCTCCTGGATGTCCTCCTCATTAACAAACCTCACTTCTTCTCCCATGTCGGTATCCTCTCAGTGGATGTTAGTGACCACTGCTTTATTGCTGGCATAAGAACTGTTACCAAGCCTCCATCTACATCAAAATTCTCCACTAAAAGATCCAAATGGAACTTTGACCCCCTTGCATATTTCAATGATCTAAAAAACTCTTTGCTCTGGCAGAGCTTCTACCTGGCTAAATCAGTGAGTGATGCACATGACGTTCTCCATGAAATCATAACCAATGCCCTGAACAACCATGCTCCCATGGTTAAATCACGAACAAAATCCAGAACCTGTCATTGGTTTACAGTGGACCTGAAGACTGCCTTACTCAAAAGAGATTATTTATGGAAAAAGGCCCGGAAATCACATGCTGACGTAGAATGGTGTCTCTTTAGGGCAGCTAGAAATGCCTGCACTAAGTTGATCAGAGAGGACAAGACCAATTTTTTTCAAAATGAGCTGTTCTCTGCATCAAACCATCTTACCAAATTCTGGTCTACCATAAAAGAACTGTCTGGTCACTCTCCAGGAAGTGTGCTCCCTACTAAAATTACCATTGACAATGTTATCATCAATGATGAAACTGAGATACTGCAAGCTTTCAATAACCATTTTGCCACTGCAGGCATGGCATTCGATAATGCACCAGTAAGTAGTCTCTTTCCACAGATCAACGCTCAGCCTCCAGAACCAAATAACAATAATGAGATTTTCTCCTTTTCTCCTACCACCATAAAAGAAGTTGAAGACTTTCTACTATGACTAGATACTAAAAAAAGTGCTGGAGCCGACTCTTTCGACCCATATTTTTTGAAAATAGCTTACCACATTCTTGATCCACCTATATGACATCTATTCAACCTGTCCCTAGCCCATGGCTCTATCCCCAAGGAATGGAAAACCACTCATGTCATCCCTCTGTTTAAAGCAGGGGATCCCTGTGACTTGAATAACTACAGGCCAAACTCCTTACTACCCATACTCTCAAAGCTTCTGGAAAAAATTGTGGATTTACAGTTGAGATTTTTCCTAGACAACTCTACTTTACTTAACCCAATGCAGTCTGGCTTTAGAGCGAAACATAGTACAATCACTCACTGGCTAAAGTCACTGATGACTGGCGATGGGATCTAGACAATAAAAAATTTGTTTGTGCCATATTTTTGGACCTCAGCAAGGCTTTCGACACCATCAACCACTGCCTGCTTCTCTCCACCTTAAAATCTATAGGCATTAACACAATCCCACTGGGGTAGTTCCAAGACTACCTCACTGGCAGGCAACAGCAAATCAAGGTGGAAGGAGAACTATCTCCACTTACGCACAGCATAAGAAATAGTAGTTAACTGCCTTACTAAGCTTCAAAAGTCTCCATTTTGCCCCAGGTGCTTGTAACTAATTTGCACAGGAATTTCAGCAAGTAAAACCTTCCAGTGGCTTCTGGTGCCTTAATTTTACACTGCACAGCATAAGAAATAGTAGTTAACTGCCTTACTAAGCTGTAAAAGTCTCCATTGTGCCCCAGGTGCTTGTAATTAATTTGCATAGGAATTTCAGATTGCCCTTCCCTCTGCTTACCTGCATATAAATTCAGTGCCTTTTTCTCTTTCTTCCTTAGCTGTGGTGGTCGTGAGGGCCCTCTGTTGCTTCACTATCCCCCCTAGCTGGACCCCTGCAGAATCATCTCCCCACAGGGGAAAAAAAGGAACAGGTACACACACAAGGAACTCAGCCGCACCTACCTACTTCGGTGGACTGCTGCCAGTGGAGGCCCCACTGGCGCTGAGCAGCGGCTCCCCACCACCTCCACCACTGCCCTTGGTGTGCATCTGCTTATATAGTTGAGATCACGTGAGCTGCAGAACCTATCAGCTCACTTTACCATTTGCAGGTTCTCAGTTTCCTCCACTAGTTGGTGCATCTCACATATCTTGTTCGCTCTAACCCACATCAGCTGGCTAAATAGACAGGACATTTTGTCCCTTCACATTTCTGGCTACAGTTTCTGTCACACTGGAGCAGGCAGTAGGAAAAGCCTTCAAAACAACTCTTGCAAAGCAAGCATAGCTCGCTGTGGTCCTGCCTTGTCTAGATTGGGGACTCATGGCAACAAACTGCTCTGAACCTAAATCATACTGTGCTCAGCCTGCTTCACTCTCCTCTGAACCCCCAGAGGTGGCCAAACAATATTGAATATACTTATCCCCATTCTTAACCTGATCCCTGCTGTAGTCTCCCAGCACATTTTCTGACCAAATCAACTACAGCTAAATTTGCTGGGTGATTCTCACTTAGCACACTTGCTTCCTAACCTAGCTGACTGGTGCTGAGGTTACAGCTCGAAACCTATTTCCAACCCCCTCATATACATAACTCATCATGCTGCCTCCACAGTGGGAAGAGGTAAAGGGTCTAAATATTGCCCACCTCAATATACTGAGCATCCTTGTCAATCACTCAGATCTAACAGCATGGGTCACCTACTACAAACCTGACATCCTTGGGGTCTCCAAAACCTAGCTCAAACCTGTGCACCCTGACACTGTCTGTGCTCTCCCTGGCTACCTTGCGATTAGACAGGACAGGGAGGGCAAAAAGCGTGGAGGTGGGTTGGTGCTCTATTACAAATCTCATCTAAAAGTGACTGACATACCTCATCCCCCTCCTCCTCCTATTAGGTAACACTAAGAAGCTTCACCTCGCCTGTGTATACAACCCCCCAAAACGTGGTGTTCGTGGGCTCACCTACCTACTTGACTGCCTTAGACCCAAGGTGAGGACTAGTGAACTCCTAATGTTTGGGGACTTCAACCTTAACTGGCTGAGTGGGAATGCAACAATCTATGAACCCCTTCTATCTGGCCTTGCCCTCAGCCAACTTATCACCAAACCCACCAGACCCTCCTCCTCCGGGGAAAATGGCTCTCTGCTTGACTGGATGCTGTGTAATAGGCATGACTGAATTACCACCTCAGGCCTCCTCCCCAATTCGATCTCAGACCATTGCCCTACATACTGCATCTGGAAGGTTAAAAATTCCAGGGTTCCACCAAAAGTCTTACAGATGAGAGATTACTCAAACTTTGACCAAAACAACTTCCATACCGACCTCAGCCTGACAGACTGGTCCCTGGTACATGCAGACCCGGACCCCTCTGTTGCTCTAGACAGCTTCCTGACCATATTCACCTCACTACAAGACAGACATGCTCTACTCATTAAAAGAAGAGTGAGGGGCACAGTCACTAAATGGTTACAAGGGGAACTGTTTGCCCTGATGAAGCTCAGGGACAAAAGTTGGCTAACATACAAAGCCTCTGGGAACAGATCAGACTTCGAGGTCTACAGGGAGCTTAGAAATTCATGCAAATGGGCAATCCACTTGGCAAAGTGTGATTTCTGCAAAGCATCCCTCAAAGTGTCCGCCAAGAACGCGAGGAGTTTCTGACGCACTGTAAAGCACATGGTATATGATCCGGCCTGCCAGCAGGTCCCTGACCTGCAAATAAACAGAGTCAGTTGCAATAATCCCCAAAGGATAGCTAACGCATTCAATGACCTGTTCTCAGACCTATCTGATTATACCTCTATGCCTTCAATTTCTAAGGATATGGGTCCTGCTCCTGGTGCACTACCCGATCCTCCCCTCCTTCCCTTTTACTTTAAGTCTGTCTCCTTCAAAGAAACCCAGAAGCTTCTAGTAGGTCTCTCCCCTTACTCCAGTGCTGGGCACGACAACCTTGTGCACAAACTGCTAAACCTTGGGGACCCCTTCTTGGCCCACCCTATTTCCCACATTCTAAACTCCTCACTCACGATGGGGTCTGTCCCTCCCATTTGGAAGGTGGCCCATGTGACCCCTGTCCTCAAGCATGGCAATCCCAAATTACTTAAGAACTATCGACCCATAGCAATTCTATCCGCAGTCAACAAACTGCTCGAGAAAGTAGTGGCCTCCCAGATTGCCCTCTTCCTCCAAACCTATGGCCTTCTCTCCCCTGAGCAGCAAGGGTTCCAAAAAGGACGTAGTACCTCCACTGCCCTAGCATAGGTCACCTCCAACATTAGAACCATGACTGATCAAGGCAAACTCACGGGGGCTGTCTTCATAGACATGTCCAAGGCCTTCGACTTGGTCGATCACACCCTCCTGGGATCTGCTTTCCAGTCTTTTGGTCTCTCCCCTCCCATTCTAGCCTGGTTCCCTAACTAGTTCTCAGGTAGGAAACAGTACACAAAGTTCCAAAATGCCATATCCGTCCTATCACCAGTAGCCTGTGGGGTACCTCAGGGGTCGGTCCTTGGTTCCCTCCTGTTTTCCCTCTTCATAAACCAGTTGCCCTGAATCCCAACCTTTGGACAAGTTACTCTATATGCTGATGATATGGTGCTCCTTACCAGTTCACAAAGTATTGATGACATTAACTATGGACTAAACTTGGATTTCGGTCGCATCCAATCTTGGCTCAAGGCAAGTAAGCTGGTCATCAACCTTCAGAAGATGCAGGCAATGTTATTCGGCTCACTTCCCAAGATGAGAGCGTGCCCGGCCATGCTCAGAGTTGATGGCACTGACGGCACCCATTTAAAGGTGGTGGAATCGTTCAAGTACTTGGGGGTGACTCTTGACCCACAAATGGATCTCAATCTGCACATACTTAACTCCTGTAAGGCAACCAACTGCAAACTAGGCCTTGCGTACAGAGCAAAAAGTTGCCTCACCCCAGCTGCCAGACTTGCCCTGGCAAAAGGAGTCTTCCTCCCCTCGCTTTGCTATGGGCTTACCTCCTTCAAGAATGCCATCAAATCCTGGCTTTCCAAATGGGACACCTCGTATAACAACATATGTCGGTTCACCATATGAGCCCCTCGTCTCACCCATCAGTGTCTACTTTACTCTAGACTGGGTTGGCTTTCCCCAAGCAACCATCACTCATTCAATATGGGCAACTTCACGGATAACATCATCTGATCATCTACTCCTCCAGCACTTGCTGACCTCCTCCAGCCTGTCCCCTCTGGCTATCAGTTGAGGTCCACTGAATCCCAAGCGCTGAAGATTCCGAAGACTCACTCCCTTGCGGGAGATCAAGCATTTGCAGCTCTTGCCCCCAAAACCTGGAACCTACTACCTCCTCACGTAAGAACTGTCTCCACCCACAGTTGTTCCAGGTCCTCCCTTCGGGATTACCTAAAACAAGCCTCAAGCTGTCTCTGTCCCCTGTAGTCCCTCCCTCCGTGAAGTACCTGAAATAAAAAAAAAAAAAATAATACCTGGCTGCGGGCATGCACTTATTCCAAAAATAAATAACAAATAAGCAATATGCACAAATATTGTTGCTGCTGACACTGGCTTTAATTTTTCCTGGCTGCCCTCCCTGGGTTATTCTGCCTCATACCGAACTGCACTAAAACTGTTCTCTGCCTGTTACCTGACTGTAGATGATTGCTTATACCTGTCTGTACCTTGCCTGACAGTTGGACCCAAGCCTTTGTACTTTGTTTTGGCTGGTCCTTCTTGCTTGAATTCTGACTGTACCTTTGTGTAACTTGATGCTAGCCTCTGTACTGTTATTGCTTGTATCTCTGTAACTCTCCCAGGTCACACCTGAAAATAGGCACATGACTGTCTAGTGTGCTTACCTGGTAAACAAAAGTTAAATAAATAAATAAACTGATAAAAAGAGGAGTCCCTCAGGGCTCCATACTGGGCCCTTCATTGTTCGCCATCTACATTAACAGCCTGGGCACAGGCATCATGGAATCCAGTATCCACTTATTTGCCAATGATACTGTGCTCTGTTTAAGTCTTTCGGATGAGACGTTAAACCGAGGTCCCATCTGCCTGGATTGGTGGTAGTTCAGGTGGATGTTAAAGATCCCATGGCACTTATCGAAAAGAGTAGGGGAACTTCCCCGGTGTCCTGGCCAAATTTCCCTCATTCACTAAAAATACCACCAACAGCTTAATCTGGTTCAAGGTCAGTTGGCATTCATCTGTATCCCCCTCCCCCAGGTCGTGCCTGAAAATAGGCAGGATTTGTCTAGTGCACTTACCCAGTCAACAAAAGCTAAATAAATAAATGAATAAATAAAAGTCGTGATTCTTCTGAAGCTAACTGTGCTGACCTACAAACCGATTTTAATATTCTGCAGCATCAGCTCCTAAGCAAAAAGCTACTACTTAATGCAAAAAAAAAAAACAAGGCCATGCTCTGCTCTTCTCTCCATCAGGTCCAGGGGCTTACACTGCTGTTGCTGGTCTGTTACCTTCCATCTCTACCTTATTAGGTGAAAAACATGAATTTGTGCTTAAATACAAATACTTGGGTGTCTGGTTAGACAATAAACTCTCTGTTGTGGAACACACAGAAGAGCTGCTGAAAAAACTGAGGCAGAGACTTGGTCTTTTTTTCAGAATTAAATGCCTCCTGACCACAGAAGCAAAAAGACAGTTTGTACAATCTACATTCCTCTCATTAATTGACTACACTGACTTTATTTATGGCCATTGCCCTGTCACGCACCTCGCAAAACTGGACGTATTGTACCACAGAGCACTGAGATTTTATAACTGGTCTTCCATCCTCCACACATTACTGCTCTCTATACGCAGCCGTAGGGTGGCCTTCCCTTCAATATAGGTGGTGTAAAAACACAGCCCTTTGGACGCTCCAAGCCCTTACTAACAAACTCCTACAGTACATTGTCGACTGTCTCCCCCTGAGTCCGATCAGGACCTATGCCTTAAGAAGTCACTTGCTGGTTTCTCTGAAAGTCCCAAGGGCCAACACTTGCTTTGGAAGGGCCGCCATAAGCTATGCCTTGCCTACGATCTGGAACAGGATACAAAGATCATTGAGACTCAGCTCCCCTGTCAGTATTGCCTTGTTCAAGACCATTTATGACAAAACATTTGCCAAAATCTGTAATTGCTACCGTCGTTCCTAGCAGCCTGATTGCTGCTTTCTCCTGACCTATTCTAGTCCCAGTCGGTGACCCCAGTCCCCCACTGCCGCTATTGCCCACCCACCCTTCACTGGCCCCAATTGCCCTTAACATCTTCTTCACCCTCTCCCTTCCCACCACCCCCCGTCACATAAGACTGAGACCCAGACAACGTCACGCGCACCTCCATAGCTCAGAGTCTCCCTCTCAGGCCTACAACTTGCAGCTGATGGCCAAGAACATAAACAATCCTCGTTCTCTCCTATGGCCTGTATATAACAATAGTACACATCAGGCTTCGGTAGCTGCTGGTTATATCATGTTACTGTAGTTTAATGTATATATTACTTGTATATGCGCCTTTGGAATGTTTATATTCTGCTTCTATCACTATTGTAATTATCTTGTTCATTTTGTATTATGCATACCTTAACTGTGACTGAACAATTGTCCTTGCCAACAACAGGTCCACCTTGTAAATAAGCTTGCTCAGTGGTGATTGCCTGGATAAATAAATATGTGATTGAATGATTGATTGATTGATTGATTGATGTCTCAGCTACTGGACTGTGGCTAGATGCCCTGTCACCAGTGCTGGGCCCGTGAGGACCAGACTTCATCCTGCGGCCAAGAAGGTTTCTCCACTTTGGTTCTGTTGGGTTCCTCTAGGGCCTGGACAGTGCAATGCATGTGGCAGACAAGATCCACCTCTGTGAAGGTGTTCTAACACATCTAAATGTGGCTCTCTGTCCTGACTTACCCAGACTTGCACTGTCACCTGGACATCTCCTGGTTTGCAGTGTTGCAGAAGGTTTTCATAACCCCCTTTCCCTAAAGGAGGAGAGCTGTTCTTTGAACACTCAATCCTCCATCTCCTGGCCGACCCCCAAGCAACCCACATCTGTTCCTGAACCTGAGTGACTGGTGTGGCAGGCGGTAAGGTGCCAGCACCTCAGTCCTCCATGCCACTGGGCCGGCTCTGTTGGTGGTGCAATCTGGTTGAACATTGGACTGTGTCAGTACAGCATTAACTGACACTGTACTGTCCCGATATGGACCTGAGCTGTATATATCCCATAGGGAATAGATCTGCCTGAAACAGAATAGTGCCAAGACCTCTGTGAGCTATATTCAGCCACAACATGCAAATTAGTCCACTTGGCACGAAAAGTGTTAACGGGCCATTGGTATGCCTATTATGGGCTCATTTTTTCATGGGTGGAGCAGCCCCTTTGCACCAGTCCCAATAAACCGGTATACCCTAGTGGTCTAGTTTTCCCCCAGCCCCAGTAATTTCCCTATAATGTAAATAATTCCTTGGTGTCTAGTGGTACCCCTGATCACATGCTGTAAAAAAAAATACACTTATTCCTAGTATCTAGTGGTCCTGCCCATCACTCATTTACAGACAGTAAGTAAGCCCTGGTGTCCAGTGATCTCCCAGCCACCCCGAGCACCCATTGACAAATGTACAATGTATCAGTGGTGATCCAGTGTTCCTCCATCCATCCCACCCAATGACATGCCATCACCCCACTACCCTTTTACCTGGATGGCTGGCTATCAGCAAAGCCCAAAATGGCAACCAGCACTGCCCTCATCTCTCCAGTTGGCTATCATATCAGATCTCAGTGAGCACATGTACAATATTTTTACTGTATGCATGCTCGCTGACAGCTTATATGGAGGCTGGCTGATGAAGTGAAAGGAAGGCTGTGCCAGTCAACATATCAGACTTTACTGTTTGCCAGACACTTGGGTAAGAGGGGTGTGAGGAGGGGGTATGTGAGTGTATGAGACAGATTGGGGGGAGACACTGGATCACCACTGATACATTGTACCTTTGTCAACAGGTGGTCAGGAGGGTGGGGGAAAAACCACTGGACACCAAGGCTTACTTAATATCTATAAATGGGGGACTTTTGGTGAGGTCACCAGTTTGATGACTGCTTGATTTGAGAGCTCCTTGAGCAGAAGGAAACAAGTATCTTCAGAATTCAGTATTTTCTTCCCCAGACACTGAAAACCTAACATACCTGAGAAGGCTTCAAACAGACATTGGAAGCAACAGTTGCAATCTGCTAAGTTGAAAGCCTTGATTGAGTCTGATGGGGGATTCCGTAGAGCCGATGGCAGCAGGCAGGGATCCCTGACCCCAAGTGCTGATGGTATGGAGGATGTCTAGGGTGAGTTGGAACAGTGCATTGTTTAACATAGAAACATAGAATTTGACTGCAGATAAGGACCGCTTGGCCCACCCAGTCTGCCCATTTCCCTACCTACTGGATAAGCTGCAGATCCTAGTTAGCCAGCAGCCTACTTCTTCTTACCCCAACCCCCCAGAATTGCCTTATGACTGTCCCATGCATACTTGAATTCCACCACTGATTTTGACTCAACAACCTCCTGAAGGCGCTCCATGCATCCACAACCTCTCTGTGAAAAATACTTCTCTAAATTACCTCTGAGCCACCCCTCCCATCTTCAAATTGTGCCCCCTTGTTCTTGCACACCTCTTTTTTTGAAAGATGCTACCCTCTTGGACTTTGTTGATTCCCTTGAGGTACTTGAAAGTTTCTATCATGTCCCCCCTCTCCCTCCTTTCCTCGAGGCTATATATATTAAGCTCATTAAGTCTCTCTTCATATGTCTTCCGGTGCAGACCCTGCACCATTTTAGTTGCCCTCCTCTGGACAGCTTCCATCCTGTCTATGTCTTTGCGGAGATTGGGTCTCCAGAACTGCACACAGTACTCCAGATGGGGTCTCACCAGCTGTCTGTACAGAGGGATAATAACTTCCTGTTTTCTACTGGTGATGCCTCTCCCTATGCATCCCAGTAACCCCCCAGCCCTCCCTGCTGCCCTCTCACATTGCTTGCCCACCTTTAGGTCATCTGATATGACTACCCCCAGGTCCCTTTCCATTTTTGTTGTTGTTAGTATCTCACCCCCCATTGTGTGCTCTTCCCATGGGTTTTTGTTTCCCAGGTGCATTACCTTGCACTTCTTAGCATTGAATCTAAGCTGTCATACATTTGACCATTCCTCTAACCTTGCCAAGTCCCTTCTCATCCTTTCCACCCCACCTTGTGCATCAACTCTGTTGCAGATCTTAGTGTCATCTGCAAAGAGACATACTTTTCCTTCCAGTCCTTCCAATGTCGCTTTTAAAGACATTGAAGAGGACCGTCCTAATACTGAACCTCTGCGGTACCCCACTAGTAACCCTCCTTTCTTCTGAGTGGACTCATTTACTATTACTCTCTGTGTCCTATTCTCCAGCCAATTCTTTACCCAGGCTTTCATCTTGGGACCCACTCCCAGGCTGGCTAACTTGTATATTAATCTTTTGTGTGGGACTGTGTCAAATGCCTTGCTAAAGTCTAGGTAGGCCATGTCCACAGCCCCTCCCTGATCTACTACTTTGGTCACCCAGTCAAAGAAATCTATCAGATTTGTCTGGCATTACCTTCCCGCCGTGAATCCATGCTGCCTAGGGTCCTGTGCTCCTCTGGCCTCTAGATACTCGACAATTCTTTCCTTCAGAAGTGATTCCATCATTTTCCCTATCACTGAGGTTAAACTAACAGGTCTGTAGTTTCCTGCTTCTGCCTTGCTCCCACTTTTGTGAAGGGGAATCACATCTGCCCTCCTCCAGTCCTCGGGTACCACCTCATCTTCCCATGATTTGTTAAAAAGGGTAGTCAGTGGTGTCACTAGTTCTACCCTTAGCTCTTTTAGAATTCTGGGATGAATTCCATCAGGCCCCATTGTTTTGTCCACCTTCAGTTTTAAGAGTTCTTTCAGAGCCCTTTCTTCTGTAAATGGGCTGGTATCAACTTCTGTATCCAGAGTGTTACTACTGTTTGTTTTATGTACTTCCCCCTCTTCATTTGTAAATACTGAGCAAAATATTTGTTTAGTATCTCTGCCTTTTCACAGTCTCCCTCTGCCCACCCTCCCTCCTCTTTATTAAGCCTCACTATCCCTCCGTTGGTCTTCTTTTGCTCCCTGATGTACCTATAAAAGGTTTTATCCCCCTTCTTAACTGAGTTGGCTATCTTTTCCTCGGTTTGGGCCTTTGCTGTTCTGACTGCCTTCCCAGCCTCCTTTTGCTTTAACTGATACAGTTCTCTATCCTGCTCCTTCTGCGATTCCTTGTACTTCCTGAATGCTTTCTTTTTCTCTTGAACCTTCACTGCCACTTCCTTTGAGAACCATAGTGGTTTCTTACATCGTCTTGTTTTGTTTATTTGCTTCACACAAAGGCTCGTTACCTCTGTGATGGCAGTTTTTATTATTCCCCATTGTTCTTCCACCCCTCCTTCCTGCCCATTTGCTAGTGCATTCCTTAGGCACTCACCCATTTTGGCAAAGTCAGCCCTCCTAAAGTCCAGTACTTTTGTCTTTGTATTTGTTTCATCTAAACTTCATGGTATTATCAAGGCACTAAACTGTGTTGAATCTTCAGTCAAAGATCTTAAAGCAGACTTAAAAGGGATGGGGAAGTGCACAAGGGTCACTGAACAAACTCTGGAGGATGTCACTAAATTAGTCTCCATGATTGCCCCATTCTCTGTTTACTGCATAGAGAGAAGGATCTTCAAAATTGTATTGATGACCCGAAGAACCGAGCCCACCACAATCATTTATGGGTGCGTGGTGTTCCAGACGATATGGAAAAGACACTCACAGATATGTAGGACTTTGTACATTTACTTCATTTTGTGCTAAAAATACTAGATAATTCTGTATCTCCCTTCCAATTGAGAGAGCACACTGATCACTTCAGCAGAAGCCCACTGATCAAAAGGCCCAGACCATGGATTAACATAATCTCTTCCTCATAGCACAGCATAGGGCTGAAAGATCACAGAGAGCTAATTTGTCTGCTAGCTCATTGCCACTGCATCCAAGATCAGATATACAGAAAATACTAGACAAGGAAATTATGGCACTGAACCGCACTAGATAAGCACAAGAGATTTGGGCAACAGGTACCTCAGCACAGAAACCATGAACGGAAGTGAGAGTCACCAACAGCACTTCATTTTATGCAACCATACTACATTTAGTACTCCTGCCTTCCTCTTATGATTGCCCTGCATTAGGTACTGTTCCCTTTGCTCTCCCCCAGATGAAAGTCAAAGCTCATACAGAATGTGGGACATTGACCAATAGACTGGAAGTGGGACTCCCTCCTACACAGGACTTGGGCTAATTACCACAAAAGATGCTCCTTTGCAGCATTATCAAGTTGCATCTTTAAAGTGACAATTTGAACAATTGATGGCTTATTTGGCTTTGCTCCCTTCCCCTTCCCCCTTTGACTTTAATGATGTATTTTGTTTTGCAACTTTGGGTTTCATGACCCGTCTCAAAACCAGGTCTCAGACCAATCACCCTTTACATAACGTACTCAAAAAGGGTATGACTGGTCATTGGGTGGCAGCAACTGTTGAGATTGGGATTCTGAATTATGGTGGTGGGGGGTGTGTGGATGGGGTACTGGCTGTGAAGTTTTGGGCATAGTTTCAGTTTTATTGCAATTTATAAATTGCCCATGGTTATGGGGGGCAGGCTCATTCTGGCCTGGAAGCAAACAGCTTATGATTTCCAAGAACTTGATTAATTTATACCCCAAGCACTTCGAAAGCTACAGGATGGACCAAAGCAGGTGTTGCCTATATGGAAGACCACACAGCAGACATATATGGTGGGGTGCCTGCATGGAGACCCCTTTCATGGGCTGGCTCTGGGGGGCCCCTTCCATTCGAGAAGGCCTACCTGTGAAATGGAGTTAGACGTGGGCTGCAATGGTTAGTAGATGAGCTCTCAGGAAAGCAAATTACAGACACCATGTTGGAGTAGCTGTAACCCATACATGGCTCCCAAGGTGGAGTCCAAGGAGGACTGGAAAAGGGGTGGTTTACCTGAGGCCGGAGACTGGGTGGATTTTTATCTGGAGGGGGTCTGCCTACCTGATGACAGACAGTGATGTATTGGATCTGGCCAGGACTTTGTTGCACAGACCTTCCTAGAATGGGAAGTTTGAAGTCTATTGGCTACTGAACTTCATCCTTTGTGTGTGTGGGGGGGGGGAGGGGATGTTTTGAACCTCATAGGGGAACCCAAAAATTGGATTGCAATATGATTTTGTCCATAGCTCATGAGCGGTTGGCTAGTTTCTTTACAACACCACAGGCTGCAACACCACAGCCCTCAACCCAGGACTGTCTCTGATCTTGTTTAAAATAGACCAGGCTTGCGCAAAACTGGAAGCACTGTAGCTTACTCGCTACTTCTTCCTTGCCTTACAAGGATGACACATTCATCCTAGGAAGTATAAGTCATTTCAAGCAACTGTTTTCTGATTCCACTTTATAATATTCTCCATCACTTGTGCATTTTCAATTGTGTCTACTGCTTGCTGTTGTGTGTTTTATTAGGATGAAGCTAGTCACTCATGTGTCTGAAGGTCAGTTCCAAGATATAATATTACTAGTTACACTCCATGTGTGTGGGCTTACTGGGCAGGGGCTGAGCAAACTCATTTATCTGCCATAGGGTCAATTAAGGTCACTTCCCTCAATGTTCAGGGAATATATTCAGCAGCTAAAAGGACTAAAGTTCAGGACCAATTAAAGTGCCTGGGTAGTGATATTGGGGTTCTGCAGGACACCAGATTCCCAAAGGCAGAACACCTTAAGTTACATAGAAACATAGAAGTTGACGGCTGATAAGGACTGCAAGGCCCATCCAGTCTGCCCATTTTTTCTACCTTATGAATGTGCCATAGGTCTTTACTCTGCCAATGGCCTATCTATTCATACTCATCTGTATTGCTCCCTTATGCCTATCTCATGCCTGTTTGAAGCCATGCACTGTATTCATAGCCACCATTTCCTGAGGTAGGCCATTTCATGCATTCACTACCCTTTCTGTGAAAAATAACTTTTTCACATTACCCCTTAATCAGCCTCCCTCTAATCTCATGCTATGTCCTCTTGTCCTGCTATTTTACTTATATCGAAACATGTTAGACTCTTTCATCTTGTTAATGCCCTTAAGATGTTTGAATGTTTCGATCATATCACCTCTCTCCCTCCTTTGCTCTAGGGTATACATATTGAGCTCTGTTAATCTGTCATATGTTTTCTGATGCAGTCCCTGCACCATTTTGGTTGCCCTTCTCTGGACTGCCTCCATTTGGTTAATGTCCTTGTGCAGATGCGGCCTCCAGTACTGCACACAATACTCCAGAAGGGGCCTAACCAGTGTCTTGTAAAGAGGGATTATTACCTCCCTCTTATGACTTGTGATACCCCTACTAATACACCCTGACATCACTGTAACCTCACCTACTGCTTTAGTGGTCTGCTTGGATGATTTCAGGTCATCTGTGATGATGATGCCCAAGTTGTGTTGTATATGGGTGTGGCAGGTGGTGGACTATTCACACACTTCTGGAAAAAAGGGCTGGGGCTGCAATTCTCCATAGGGACATAACTTTTGAAGTGCTCAGCACAGAAGGCTCAGAGAATAGACAGCTGGTGGTCCTCTCTAAAAGTCTGTTTGGGCAGAAACTTCACCTTATTACTATTAATGCCCCAAATGTGGATATCCCAACATTTTTCAGAAAGCTTTATTTTTTTTTCAAAGGTTGTCGCATTAGGTGAAGGTATAATTTTGACTGGAGGAGACCTTTACTGTGTGGTTAATCCCAGCTGGACTGCTCCTCAGGCTCTACCACCACAAACTAATGAATCAGGTAGGCAGGGCAGGGATGGAAGAGTTTGCTTTGGTAGATACTGTATATGGATGTAGAGTTGCCCCACTATGAAAGACTTGACATTCCACTCCAACATGCACAAGTCCTACTCAAGAACTGATTACTTTCTAGAGATCAAATTAGAGCTCAGTATATTCGTAAACTACTTAATCCACCTCAACATGAATACAGACCAAGACCATGCAACTGTCATGGTGGATCTTCAAATGGAGTACTGGATGAAAGCAACTATTTGGAGAATAAACTCTCTCTTACAAGGTAAGAAAGATTTCAAGCACCTGCTTGATGACACAACAAAGATGCTATTTGAAAGACCTTATTGCCACTAAAGTAAAAGAACAATGGTTATGGGATGCACTAAAAACAAAATTCAGGGCAGTATCTCTTATGCCTCTTGAATAAAGAGACAACAGACAGAAAAGAAAGCTAGATTACAGGTCACTCTCCGGGATTTAGAGGGGCAGCATAAACAGGCAGGCAAATCTGATTTAGTTGCTAAAATGACAAAGGTCCATTAGGAGCATCACACTCAGAAAGATTATAAAACAGAAGGTAATTTAAGATACCTAAATCAGAAATACTTTAAGTGTGGAAAAAGGGCAAGAGTGCCTGCTGGTCTTTCATCTTCATAAGGCCCAGGTGGATGGCCATGTTAAAAAGGTTAAAAATGCAGCCTTTACTCCCAAAGAAATTGTCTCCTCCTTCCAATCTTATTATCCAATGTCACATCAAAAAGACAGGATGGCTCGGGTATAAAATGGTAAGATCCAGGACTTTTTAAGCAAGGTAGAACTCCTGGGCTGACAGAAGAAGACAAAGACATGACTGATGCTCCCATAACATTGGGAGAGATGGAAAGGGTTATAACTGACATGCAGCCAGGGAACTCACCTGGTCTGGATGGTTTTAACACTGAATTTTACCAAACCATTAAACACCAGTTAGTTCCACTTTTAACCAAGGTATTTAATGCTGTGGAAGGCCTGGGAGACATGTCTCAGTCTTGGGAGTCAGCCTTTATAGCAGTAATTCCTAAGCCCAGCAAACCATTAGACCAATGTGAGTCATACCATCCAATTTCCTTGTTTAATGTGGATTCAGTCATTTTAATAAAAGTTTTGGCCTGCAGGGTTAATAGAGCTTTGCTGAAATTAGTTCATCCAGATTAGTCACTTGTTATACTCTCTGCAACTCTCTGATAACATCAGACATTGCTTCTGTAATTTTCAAGAGAGGAAACACTCAAAAGCACAACAAATTGCCATCATGATTGATTCAGAAAATGCCTTTAACAGGCCCAGTTGGGACTTTCTCTTGCAGTACAGACACAATACAGCTTTGGGGACAGATTATGTTGCTGGGTCCAGGGTTTGCATCTGAGACCTGTGGCTCAGATGAAGGTTAACAATACAGCTCAGTGCCAGATCCCCTTTCCATTGGTAAGGGCACCAGGCAAGGATGCCCCCATCACCCTTGTTGTTTGCACTTAGTACAGAACCACTGGCTGTAATGATGAGGTCACACCTAGACCTTGAAGGTATTAGAATAGGAGGAAAGGGAAATCGGATTTCATTATATGCGGATGATATCATGCTGTATCTCAGGAACCCTGTTCCCACTTTACTAATTATGCAACACATTCTAAAGGCATATGGACAAACATCAATGTCAAAAATTTATGATGTGAAAATGGAATTAGTTCTTATCAGTGGCAACCTCACACCTTTTCTAAATCAACTAATCACGTTTAAATGGATTATCTCTAAAATTCTTTACCTGGGGATACATGTCCCAGAAGGCTTGAACGAAATCCAGCAAGCAAATAATGGCAGACCCATAAACAAGGTTTCCTGGAACTGAAACAGTGGGGGATAGTCCCTCTGTCCCTACTAGGCAAAGTAGACTGCATACATATGATTGTTCTTCTGTAGTTTCTTTTCCTTTTCCAGACACTCCCATAGAATATTCGCCAAACAAAATGGATAAAGTTCAATAAAGTCATATATCCATTTATATGGGGGTAGCAGAAAGACCAGGGCATGATGGGCAGACTTGCAGGGACCCAGAGATCAGGGAGGAGTGGGACTTTCCAATCATAAAATCTATTATCAAATGGCACAACTGCTGCCTTGGATTGCATATAACAAAAAACAATCCTGGGAATGCATGAGTAGCACAGGAGAGTCACAGTAATGGGATTACTACCCAATCAAGATATTCCTTGCCTCTGTAGACAAAATAACATCCACAACAACAAACCAAGGGCTATGAACACTAATGACCTGGGGAAAGTCATATGCCGATGCTGCAGCAAAATTTTTATAGTGACATACATTATAGAGACAAGTTGCTGCTGTTATGTCCCCGTTGGACCCTGGCACTGCTTTCTCCATGGTTTGCCCCCTTCCCAAATCAACTTCAACCAGAAGCTGATAATCTTTAGTTAAGGGGGTGCAGGGGGCAGTGTCCCCTGAAAAAAACAGACAGTTTCCAGGTGGATTTATGCCGACTACAACTTGCGGTAGACATAAATCCATCATTGTCATGTCGCTTTGAAACAAAGTTGTCAATGCCATGTCATGGATCCAGGGAAAGTAAGGTCGGAACTGACAATTACTAGTTTGATAACCTGTTTTACCCAGATAGTTAGATGTCTGAACTTTGCCACCCACCTCCACCCTGAATGGATATCACCATCCTTAGATGGAAGAGGCTGGGCTTTACTTGGTTCTCACAGTTTGTGTATAAAGGAACACTCTAATCCTTTGCCTAACTGAAGTTTGAGTTCACCTTGCATAGAATTGACCTCTTTCAATATTTGCAGATTACATCTTACATTAGGGAAGCCCACCAGTTAAGGGATGTTCAGGTGGACCTACATCTTGTATTCAAGGTTTTTGAAAATGCTGGGGATGAAAAAATATATTTGCCATCTAGTTAAAAGTTTCATAACACACCAGAATGAGCCACCAACCTCCTACCAGACCACTTGGGAATAGGAGAAGAGACTATGTCTCTCTCCCCTCAGGAATGGAAGTCTACTGGGGACAGGGTATACTTCACATCAGCTCCCAGTAACTGGAAGTAATTTAGGTGGAAGTTAGTCAGTCAATATTTACTCACCCCGTCTGCAATGAAACATTATAATAGGGGAAATGGTGACTGCTGCTGGAAAGCCTGTGGGGTGGAGGGAAGCCCCTAATGTATCTTTTGGGGGTGTCCCAAAATCCAACCCTTTTTAAATGAGATGGGACAGAAACATGGCCCAATGGCAGGGATACCAGAGTCACTGTGGTTTGAGCATTTGATACTAGGTAAGCTGCTCAAGGGTAAATGGTCTAATCATCAGAAAGCCTTCTTAGGAATGAGCAAAGCTATCACTAAGAGGTGGTGTACACCATCCTTCCCCAAATTAGAGGACTGGATTTCTATTATCAAAACTATATATCACATGGAAAAAAATTACATCAGATCTCCACCTTCAAATAGACAAAATGGTGGGGGTATGGCTGCCTTTTATCCATTTGACTGAAGAACTAGAAAGCAGATCAGCTCTGTCTCAACAGGCTTTTGGGTGCTTATGCTCATCAGTGATAACCCATAAGTTCCCAAATCAAATGTCACAATAGTACAACCTTAACACCTTAGCCTTATTCTACCTGTTTGCCTGTTTTGAAATATGTTGGGGTATACCCCCATTTATTGAACTTTATAGTTACTAATTCTGTTTCATCCTATCACAGTTGTAACAGGGTGCTGTTTATAACACCACCACAGAGAGTTGGTAGATGCAGTCTTATCCTGATATACAGCACGGGAGATTGTTGATACTACAAGGCTATTACCCATTGTACATATGGGGCTGGATATTCATACTGCGCCATTCTGTGACGCAAGCCCTTGCACCGCACAAAATAGTTGCGCAGGGGTATGGCCGGGGCGATATTCAACGGAGTTGCGCTATTGAGCAACTCCTTTGAATATCACCCCCCGGCCACAGCCACTGTGTATGGCGCAGTGGAACTTGCTCCACCGCAAGTGGTCAGAGTGGAGCATTCAAGATGCAGTGGCACAAGTTCCATTGCGCCATGTGCAAATTTTCCATATTCAAAAGGTGACATGCAAATGGGGCCATAATTCATGCAAGGCATAGGGGGGGCCATTTGCATCTATTTATGGCCCAATTTGCATGCTATTAGCATGCAGGTGCGCCGATCCCTGAGGACTTGTGCCTGGCGCCCTGCCAGGCAGCAGCCATCGGGGACCGACGCCCCCTGCAGCCCGATCGCGGGCATAACTATTGAAATCCTCCCACCCCCTGACTGGCCCGATTGTGGGCATAAGTTTAAACCCCGACTGGCCAGATCGCAGGCATAAGTGACCAAAACCCCCACCCCCACTAGCCCGATGCGGGCAGAACAAGTTCAACCCCCAAGAACATATCCCTGGTGGTCCAGTGGACGCGGAAGCCCGATCACGGGCATTAGAGTACACCACCCCCAAGGTCCACCTACCCTGGTGATCTAGTGGCCCCCATCTCACCCACCCAGAAAGCCCCACCACCCGCTTCCCCCGTCAGCAGGCGGGCAGCAGCATCCACCGTCTGCCGCCCCGCCCGCCGACTGACTGCTCGGTAGGGCTGCACGCAGTGAATGAATTCATTCACATATCTGGACTGCCTTGTATGGTATGGGCTGCACGCCCATTGGCTCTTGCTCTGTACCAATGGGCGTGCAGCCCTACTGAAGCAGTCAGTCAGCGGGCGGTGGGAGGCGGCAGATGGATGGATGCTGCTGCCCACCTGCTGATGGGGAAAGCGGGTGGTGGGGCTTCGTGGGTGGTGAGGTGGGGGCTACCAGATCACCAGGTAGGTGGACCTTGGGGGTGGTGACTCCTAATGCCCGCTGATCGGGTCTGTGGTCCACTGGACCACCAGGGATATGTTCTGGGGAGTTTGAATCTTTGTTCTGCCCACCATCGGGCTAGTGGGGGTGGGGTTTTTGTCACTTATGCCTGCGATCGGGCCAGTCGGAGGGAGGGGTTTACACTATGCCTAATCAGGCCAGTCGGGGAGGGGTTTTTACATTATGCCCATGATCGGGCCAGTCGGGGAGGAGGGGGTTCTTCTATTATGCCCGCGATCGGGCCAGTCAGGGAGGTTACATATACCCGCAATGGGCTGCAGGGGGGCACAGGAGTACGAGGGCCACCCACAGCTGGCAGCTGCTGTGTTGCACTCTGCAATGTAGCAGCTCACCTGTGGGTGGCCCTCAACTTAGTCCTTTTTTTTTTTTGCTCAAAGTTGTGCAGGCGCAGGTTGGGGATTGCGCCTGCACAACTCTGCACAGCCCGCTGAATATCGGGCTGTGCAGTTTATGCATGGTTCCTCCTCCTCCGGTTGAGCATGCCTTCATTAGCATTGCGCTGTTGCTCAGCTTGACTTGGGGGGCGCAACTACCTCCTGCTGAATATGGCAGAATGGCGCAATTTTGGACTTGCGCAGGCACAACCCTATTGCGCATGGCGCAACCCTTTTGAATATCCAGCCCATGTTGCCTTACAGTCTTATCTAAAGGATCTTATATTAATAACTTCTCATTTTCTAATATGGGGAGGATATACCTAATACGGGAAAAGGAAAGAAACCAGCCATTCCAAAGGTTTCAGATATCTTTTGTACTTTATTTTTCTTGTTTTGTTTTTCATTAGATCCTCATGTACCAATGTTTCACTGTTATAGGCTTCTTCAGGGTGGAGGATCTAATATAAGGATAATAGTGCATTATTTCTATATGATTTGTATAATACAGGAACAAAAAAAAATGTTACTATATTTTGCAGTACTTCATTCATACCATATGGTGGCACTTGCTGTCTATTTCACATTCCTACTATTCCATCTAAGGGTTAGTCATACTAAATATATTTTAACCCAGAGTGTCCTCTATACTATGTTTTGTAGGCATACTTTGCATTCTGGCAGTGGGGCAGACAAGTAAACACTCCCCTAAGCACTCCACTCACTAGACTTGTATTGTTACACATACAGTAAACAAGCATTTTTTTATGATGAAATAAAAAGATCTAAAACTAAATTTTTTACATCACTACTGTTAAGCTTTATCACAGTATGAGGTCTCTATAATTCCTCAAATTACCTTACATACATATTCAATTATGTCAATAATATCCAACATATAGTTCAATCTTATGTTTGTTAATTAAGTGTATGGAATAGTCTGTAATACTAACCCTTCTCCAGAATTATATTTAATTTACATACCTCCTTATTATCAATCTCCAGGCTAGTATCAGCTTCAAATGTTGTCTTTGTGATGATATACTTCTGGGGATGGCTCTGCATATGTTAAATAAATACTTAGTTGGTACGCTTTACGGTTCAACAAAAAGTTTCTACAGATAAATCCTGTTCTAAAGGTTCATACCTGAATAGGTCAGTTTCAATTCATAAACTGTAGTTAAAGTACTCTAGAGACATCTTGCCTACGAGGCTGCAATAAAAACGTGCTTCAAATTATTATTCAAAAGGCCAATGGCGGCTACTCCAATTTGTTTAACTTCTTGTTTCTCACTTTTTTGTTTAGTATCTTTGCTTAAATCTGCTTGAGTATCCCCATTTTTTTGTAAAACAGTTGATTCTACAGTCAGAGAGCAGACTATTCTGAAAATACATTCAGTCATAGTTTCACAGGTTAAATGTTTTAAGAGCATTAGTATTATGGCAAGGCAAAAAACTTTTACTTAGCTTACATTTTATACTGCTGTTTCACACTGTTTCATAGGCCTAATGGGTACATGTGCTAGTAGGAGAGTCTGTCTGCAATGGGGAAAGTTTTTTTTAACAACTTTTAACAAACGCTACTGTTCAATGTGCTAACACATACTCAGCAGGGTGTCCTTACCTCTAAGTAGTTTCATGGATAGTGCGTTCAAGAGCATATACTGCACTGTGTGTTATGCTCCTGAATCTTTTATTGTCCTAGGTGCCATAGGGTGGATTCAAAACACCTGTCGGACCATGTAGTTCATGGTCCAATCCAAGTGCAGATGCGGTTGCTAGGCAACAGAAAACACTAAACCCTTCTCTGTAGGCAAGGGGCAGGTGCTGTCCACCCCATGATTACCTTGATTTGTTTTGATGTTCCTGTCAGGGCTTGAATAACTTGAAGCCACTTACCTTTTTGTATAGTCTACACTTTTAAAGAGTTAGCTGGTCTATATTTTTATTTAACCAGGCAGTTACATCATTGAGCAAGCTCATTTTCAAGATGGTTCTGGACACAGAGGACACTTTTGCTTACCGTAGACAAAACGTCATACAAAAGTAGACATCAGTACAGGCAGTTACAATATACAAACTCAGTACTTGGATGAATCAGACATGTAAAGCAAGTGCAAATATAAACATTTAAAGTGCAGCGTATACAGGTTGTAGCTAATAGAGTACAAGTGAGGAGAGAAAGGAGGGACTTAGAGAAGGGCAGTGGGAAGAAAGGGTATTAGACACATAGTAGAGAGGGAAAATAGGGCAGCCTAATAGAATGAGGCCCTCTGTGAAGCTAATTAATAACAGGGGGGAGGTGGGGGGAGAGGTGGTTGCCCTAAAGGGATGCTGACCGACACGGGAAATAGGCGGCCCAGGATTACAGAGGTTAAGGGACTCAGTTGAGTGGGGTAATGTTTTACCTGAAACAATCACACACCATTTTCAAGCCTCTGTAGAGCAGCCCCCTAAATATAAAATGGCTGGGCAGCAGGGAGGTTTTAAGTAATTTTTTGCATGCCGTTCCTAAGATCTGGTAAAAAGGAGCTAATGGCAGTTGAGCCAAGACATATCCTTGTTCATGGTAGCTTAAGGAGGACAAAGGAGGAGTTCCTTAGTCCGTAGGCACCCTTTGAATGTTCAAACAGGCCACAGATATAGGGTGGTAGTTTGTTGGACGAAGCCCGGATTGAGGGTGTTTATTTGCCTCCTCATGGAGAGGGGCGGCCAATCTAATGCTTGATACAATGAGCAGTGATGAGTCTGCAAGAGCAAGTCAAGAACAAATCTCAGTACACAATGATAGCGTGTATCCAGCTTTTGGAGTGCATACTGGGGGCAATGGTTGTATAGGAAGTCAGCATAATCAATCGGGGAAGAAAGGTTGTTTGAACCAGCAGCTTTCTAGCTTCCAGGGTGAGTAGGTGTACTATGTGGTAGAAAATACCGAGGCACTGCCTTAGCTTTTTTGTTAACTCACTTAGATGTACACCAAAGGTGAGTTTGTTATCCAACCAGACTCCCAAATATTTAAATTTATCCACTAGCTCTAGTGGTACATTAAGGAGGGTAATAATCTGTGCGGTCCCAGGTATCCCCATATTGTCAGATGGAGAGATAATCATAGCTTTTTTTTTTTGCTTTTAACAAGAGCTTTAGATTCAGCAGGTTGTGTTGGAGGATGATAAAATCCTGCTGTAGCTAACTGTACACAATGTCCAAGGTGGGGTTGGTCATGTAGAGGACTGTGTCATCTGAGAAGAGATGAATGTTTCCAGCAACCAGGCCAGAGTTGATGCAGTTGACGTAAAGGGCAAAGAGGATAGGTCCCAAAATGAAACATTTTTAGAATGCCTTGGGGCAGTAATTTTAGTTGGGTGAATTCCCTTTGGGCTTTAATTTGCTGTTTACGATTTGTGAGGTAGCAACAGAACCACTTTATTGCAGCAGAGGTTAGACCGATGCTACTCAGGGAATCAAGAAGTATGGAATGATCAACCCTATCAAATGCTTTGACGAGGTCAAGGAAGAGTGCACAGATGTGCTGTTTACTGTCCAGGGCTTTTAGCCAGTCATTTGACACTTTGGCTAGAGCAGACACGGTACTGTGCAGGTCTGAAACCTGATTTGACTGGACTGAGGATTTTCTCACAATATAAGTACTCCGTTAATTGAGAGTTTACAATTTTTTCAAGTAGCTTGGATAAAACAAGAAGCAACAAAATAGGCCTATAGTTGTTCAAGTCACTGGGGACTCCTGACTTGAACAGGGGGATAATGTGTACGATTTTCCTACTAGGCGGCAATTCCCCTTGGGATAATGAGCTGTTAAAGAGATGGGCAATTGGAGCTGCCAGATAATAAGAACCTCCTTTTAAGAAGAAGGGTTCAAGCGAATCAGCACTAGTGCTCTTCTTGGTGTCCAGTGAGAGGAGCAGGGCCTCTACCTGTTAGTAGGAGACTGACTGGAACTTGAAGAGAGGTCAGTCAGTGGGGCTATGGCTGGTTTAGTAGCTATGCTGATGGTGCTTGTGGTGCTTAGTTTACTAATGGGTGACGTGTCAAATGTGAGGCCTGCAATGGTGAAGTGGTTATTGAGCTGATCAAGGATCTCAGATCTATCTGTGTAGGAGGTGTTATTTACCACAGTTTTGGCTGGTAGAGGGTGGAAGGGGAATATCCCTCAACCTCTCTCAGTATCTGACAAAAATTGGTGGAACAGTTTTTGTTTGCCACCAGTGCTGACTGGAAGAACCGTTAGTTTTTCCAACCTTAACAGTTCGGTGCAGGCATTTCTGGCTACCCGGAAGGAGAGCCAGTCTATGTCAGTCTGTCACGTCCTTGCCCTTTTCCAAAGGGTGTCTCTATGCCGTAAGGCCCTCTTAAGTAGTGGGCTAAACAAATCAGGTGTGCGTTTCCTGGATTTGATTTTCCTTAAGGGTGTGTATTTGTTGATAATGTATACTCACAGATCCTGGAAGATACAGAATGCTTTAGACACTGAGGGTGCAAGGTAGAAATCCTGCCACTTTATGTTCCCAAGATCTGTCAGGAAAGCCGGGAGACCGAAGTATTTTAGGTTGAGTTTAAGCTTGAAAGTAGAGGTGGAAAGGAGGTGTGGGGAGCACCTCACACAGGCGATTGGGCAGTGATCACTCAGATCATTGTGGAAGACCCTTGCATGAGAGATATTATGTGGCTTGTTGACAAATATAAGGTCCAGAAGTGAACTTCAGTCTGGATTTTTCTTGTTAGGTTGTGTAACATCAGAGATAATCTGAGTGAGCCCGTGCTCGTCGCAGAAGTCCTTAAGCTTGTTTGCACTGGCATTGTTATAATTTAGGTTAAGGTCACCCATGATAATGCAGTCCATGTTCACTTTTTCCAGGAGAGAGAGTGAATATGGGGCAGAATACAAAGGCCCGCTGCAGGAGGTTTATAGCATGCAGCTACCAATAACGGTATACCAAGCGAGAGGGTAATTTTGATGGCAAGACATTCAAATTCTTTGAGCATTGATGTAGGACAATATCGGTGGTCAGAAATTTATCTTTAATATATATGGCAACACCACCACCTCTGGTCAGCCTGTTACATCTGATCAAGTTGTATCCCGGTAAATTAAACATTTTGCCAGGTAAAGTATTGTTCAGCCAGGTTTCCGAGAGCATTGCTACATCAGGATTGGCATGTAGTACCCAGGTGTGGACCTGGTCAAGTTTGTTGGCAAAGCTGCATATGTTCATATGCAAGAAGCTCAGACCCTTTAGCTGTGGGAGTTCCCCTGCAGCAGCAACCAGTAGGGGGGCTCCCGGTTTAATTCCACACTGCCTGCACAGAGTAGCAGTAGTACTAATAATTTCCTCAGACATCTTACCAGGAATCTTAGGAAGGCTTTGTTTGGTTTTTTGCCTTGGACACTATCAAGGGCAGCAGAGTGGGAGTTTGGTACACAGCAGAAGTTGATCAGAGCAGATAATACTACCCTAACAGAGAGGGTAATAGGGGGTCTGCTTAGAGAATGTTGGGCAGTAGGAGGTGTGAAGGGTTGGAAATGTGTAAGGATTACTGCCTTTAGAGGAAGTTAACTGGTTGGCAGACACCATTGGGCTTATTTATAGTCCTATAGGAGTATTTGGGCAGGATGAGTATTTCCTGGGGTCCAAAACTGGTTCCACTGTCTTAAGGAGAATGTAGCCAATGAGGAGAAGGGTGGCTGAGGAAGCCATCTCTTGGTTGTATTACAATAGTTAATGAAACAGTACTATCTAGAGCTGTAAAACCACAGCCAGGGAAAGAGAGAACACGGCTTTAAGGAGAAAGTGTCTTATAGTGAGGATGCCTTTAAGGGAAGGGCAGAATCAACAAAGATCAACAAAGAGGATGGAGAGACAGAAAGCTTTAAGCTCAGAGCACTAGTACTGGGAGCCAATGGAGCAGGATGGGGTAGGAGAGGGAGGCGTTTAAGTGTATTTAAGGGTGGCCTGGGAGGGAGAGGGATAGAAGGGGTGGGAGAAAAAATCTGGCAGCAGGAGCAGCAGCCCAGGAGGCTGGGCTGTTTATAGGCAATACCTGATGCTTGATTCCAGGGAGCTGGTGGCAGCAGGCTCCTTGGCACTGACAGAGGCACAGAGTGGTGTCCAGGTGTGCAGGAGGCAAACTGCGGGTGCGGTAGGTAGCTCAGTGGGCTACAAGGACACTTGTTGGAAAAGGGACAGAACAGGGATTTATAGAACTCCAAAGGGGTGTGAGTGAAACTAAGATTAGCACAGAGACTAAAGAGCTGCAGTTTACTAAAAGAGTGACAGTGGGTCAGGAAGCAGATAGATAGGCACCAGCTGTGTAACTGAGATTTGTAAAACAGTGGGGGGAGGCAGGGCGCAACTAAAGGAGGAATTAAAATGTCAGCTGCACTGGATTAAAATACAATTCAGTATGCTATGCAGACTTTCAGCAAAGAAATCTTAAACTTTGAATTCTGACTCTAAATTTTGTAAATTAATAAACATAGACACAGCAACTGAGGTGACAGGTTAAATACAGTACAAAAAAAAAACACTGCAAGCAGAAGCACAGAGAAAAATCATTACAGGGGAGGCTGTGAAGAACACCTTGGTGCACTGGAACTGAAAACTGCACTTGCAGGGATACAGGAACCCTGTAAGTGCAGGGTTTGATCTGCAGGGGGGAGGAAAAACAGAACTATTTCTTTACTAGTTCCAGAGTGTTTGAACAGAGTCAGCCCAAAATAATTCACTGGCTTAATATCTAAGAGTTGAGTACAGTATGGGGATAGCAACAAGCCAATCCATTGGGCAGACTTTAACTACAGTTTATGCAGATATTCCAACATTATTGTAAGTTTTAATTGTGATAGAAGTATAGTATTGATAGTAGTTTAAAATAAATTCAGAAGAGACACTAACAATTATCATTTAGACAGGGTTTATAACTGGAAGATAAAAACTCCTAATTATAGCAATTTTAGGACAGAAACAGACTCAGATAGCTCTGATAACTACACTACCAGAACAGATAGTGTGGTGCTTGGCCAGCTGGTTATAATTGTTGTATGACATTTGTAATATAAAAAATAGTATGTGATTGTCTCACATAAGTTAACCTGTGCTTCCATGGGTGCCCCTCAGATTTCAGTGAAGCTACAGGATATACAGTATATTACACTGACCAGGAGATCTCAGTAATGTGATTAACTTCTTTGAGAAATTGCATGTTATGGCCTTTTTATTGGCTATATCGCACCTAGGTGAGGGACTGCAGGGTAGAAAACCTCAAAGGAACCGGTTGATGAAAGACTCAAAATTTGGGAAATGGGTTTTTGCTAATGTCACCCTATTTAATATACCTCCTGATAGGACATCATGTTTGTATTTTTTTTTATTCTAAAAGGAAGAGCTAGATGACTCACAGAAGGAGTGTGGAGACACAGTTTAAACTGATACTTGTGTCTGAAATGAATGTCATATTATTTGGGGATTCCAGAGAGACACAGTTCTCTGATTCAAATGAAACACTTACAGAAGTAATACATTAGACAGAAAAGATCTATATGTATTTTGGTAGGAGTTTGTTCTGTAGTTTTTTTTTTTCTTTTATGTGATTGTAATGCTCTTTGATATTTGTTCTGTATTTTATCTTACTGTTTTTATCCATTTTTAGTAAACATATTATTTAAGATTCTGTCTGGGCCTCCTCCGTCATTATTTTGCATGTGGAGTGCATGTATTTTTAAGTCTAACAACTGTTCAATGGCTTGATGGTGTTACTAAACTAGGAAAAGGTAATAATTTATCTACAGTAAAGATCTCTTATAGAGTTTTAAGGGTTCGTTTTGGAAGCCTGGCTTGGTCCCCCTGGCAAAAGATTGTACTCGCAATCCCCGAAGAGGGTACATATTTGAGCCTGTACCTTGGGTACGCTAGCATAAGGTTCACAGTTTGAATCACCCCAGAACTTGAGACTAAAGGTGATTCAGACCCAAAGGCAGACAGGAGGGTTATCCTGTCTGTTACCTGCTCACACAATTGTGCTCTGATCTCGGCACTGTGGGAGCAGAGCATCTGACCTGCTGAGTGCATTTATGACAGATTTTTTTTGGCATTGGTGCTAAAATATTGGTAACACAAGCTTTAACTGGTCAGTGTGTCAGCTTAATACTGTACAGCTCACTTGCAAAAGAAGGCAGTGATGTTATTTTTAAAAAGAAAGCAGAACTATATAATTTTGTTTACAGTCAAGTTCCTACCTGTTTTATTTTTTTTCTAAAGTGCAAGTTAGAGTAGCGGTAGTTAGGGAAGAAGATGGCTTCTAACTACAGTGAGCAAAATGCAGACTACCTGAAGCAGTTGTGTAAGGAGAGAGGAGTCCTGCTCGAGGGGAGAGCCATTTAGCAGAACCTCGTGGATATCCTGATGGCAGCAGATGCCCAGAGCATCAAGTCACAGACTGTAACTGTAAAGGACCAGACCTTAGGTGTGGAGGGGCCAGTGGCCATTGCAGTGTCCAGATCCGGTGAGGAGGACAGCAGAGCCAGTGCAAGTGAAGAGCCACCGGCGGCAGGGCAAGGTCACCAGCATTCTGGAGCCAGAAGCAATCAGGCTGCAGATTGAGTTGTGTAGAATGGAGCTGGAGTTCCATAGAGAAGAGAAGCGAGAGCAGCGAGCCACACAGGAGAAGATTGAGCGAGAACGTCGAGACGCAGAGTGAGAGAAACAAGCCACATAGAAACATAGACTTTGATGGCAGATAAGCACCGCTTGGCCCATCCAGTCTGCCCATTTTCTCTACCTACAGGATAGGCCACAGATCCTAGTTAACCAACAGCCTATTTCTTCCTACCCCACACAAGAATTGCCTTATGTATGTCCCATGCATTCATGAATTCTCCCACAGTTTTAGACCCCACAACCTCCTCAGAAAGGCTGTTCCATGCATCCACTACCCTTTCAGTGAAATAATACTTCCTCACATTGTCCCTGAACTGTCCCCTCTATCTTTAAATTGTGCCCCCCTTGTTCTTGCACATCTCTTTTTCTGAAAGATGCTACCCTCTTGGATTTTGTTGATTCCACTGAGGTACTCAGAAGTTTCTATCATGTCCCCCCTCTCCCTTCTTTCCTCAAGGGTATAGATATTAAGCTCCTTTAGTCTCTCCTCATACAGCTTCTCTTGCAGACCCTGCACCATTTTAGTTGCCCTCCACTGGACTGCCTTTATCCTGTCTATGTCCTTGCAGAGATGGGGTCTCCAGAACTGGACACAGTACTCCAGATGGAGTCTCACTAACTGTCTGTACAGAGGGATGACAACTTCCTGTTTTCTGCTGCTGATGCCTCTCCATGTGCAACCCAGTATACCCCCAGCCCTCCCTACTGCCTTCTCACATTGCTTGCTAACCTTAAGGTCATCTGATATGATTACCCCCAGGTCCCTTTCCTTTTTTGTTGTTGTTACTACCTCCCCCCCCATTGTGTATTCTTCCTCTGGGTTCTTGTTTCCCAGGTGCATTATTTTGCACTTCTTTGCATTGAATCCTAGCTGCCATACTTCTGACCATTACTCCAACCTTGCCAAGTCCATTCTCATCCTTTCCATGCCTCCTTGTGTATCAACCCTGTTGCAGAACTTTGTGTCATCTGCAAAGAGGCATACTTTTCCTTCCAGTCCCTCTGCAATGTCACTTATGAAGACATTAAAAAGGACTGGACCCAATACTGAACCCTGCGGTACCCCACTAGTAATCCCTCTTTCTTCAGAGTGGACTCCATTTACAATTACCTTTTGTGTCCTGTTGTCCAGCCAATGTTTTACCGAGGTTACCACCCTGGGACCCACTCCCAGGCTGGTTAATTTAACTATTAATCTTTTGTGTGGGACTGTGTCTAATGCCTTGCTAAAGTCTAGGTAGGCCATGTCCACAGCCCCTCCCCAGTCTACTACTTTGGTCACCCAGTCAAAGAAATCAATTAGATTCATCTGACATGACCTTCCCACTGTGAACCCGTGCTGTCTTGGGTCCTATGCCCCACTGGCCTCTAGGTACTCAACTATTCTTTCCTTCAGAAGTGACTACATCACTTTCTCTACCACAGAGGTCAGACTGACAGGTCTGTAGTTTTCTGCCTCTGTCTTGGTCCCACTTTTGTGAAGGGGAATCACATCTGCCTTCCTCCAGTCCTCAGATACCACATCATCCTCCCATGATTTATTAAAAAGAGTAGCCAGTGGTTTCACTAGTTCCCCCCTTAATTCTTTTAGAATTCTGGGGTGAATTCCATCAGGCCCCATTGCTCTGTCCACCTTCAATTCCAGGAGTTCCTGCAGAACCCTTTCTTCTGTGAAAGGACTGGGATCAACCCCCCTATCAAGAGTGCTTCTGTTAACTGGATTAGGCACTTCCTCCTCCTCTTTTGTGAATACTGAGCAGAAATATTCGTTCAGTATCCCTGCTTTTTCACTGTCCCCTGCTGCCCACCCACTGTTCATTCTATTCAGCCTCACTATTCCTCCCTTTGTCTTTCTACGCTCGCTGATGTATCTATAAAAGGTTTTATCCCCCTTCTTAACCGAGTTGGCTATCTTTGCCTCAGTATGGGCCTTTGCTCTTCTGACTTCCCTCCCTGCTTCCTTCTGCCTTAACTGGTACAACTCTCTGTCCTGCTCCTTCTGTGTTTCCTTATACTTCCGCAATGCTATCTTTTTCTTCCTGACTTTCACAGCCACCTCTTTTGAGAACCATAGTGGCTTTTTCTTTCATTTTGATTTGTTTATTTGCTTCACACAAAGGCTTGGTGCCTCTGTGATGGCAGTTTTGATGATTCCCCATTGTTGCTCCACACCTCCTTCTAGCCTGTTTGCTAATGCTTTTCTGAGGCACTCTCCCATCTTGCCAGAGTCAACCTCCTGAAGTACAGTACCCTCACTTTTGCATGGCATGACTCTATAGCTGAGTTTAACATGAACCACACTGTTTGATGGTCACTTGTTCCCAGATGGCTACCCACTTCTAGATCTGAGATCCTCTCACTGCCCCCGTTTGAGAGTATGAGGTCTAAGATTGTTCCCTCATGAGTGGGTTCCGAAACTAGCTGTCTGAGGCCTGCTACCTGTAGGACATCAAGAATGGTCCTGCTCTTGGATGTGGCTGCAGCAAATGTGCTCCAGTTAACATCTGGCATATTCAATCAATCAATCAATCAATCAATCAATCAAATCTTTATTTATTCAGGCGAACATCATTGAGCAGAGCTCATTTGCTAGATGGACCTGTTAAGGTCATAGTTTAATAGTTGGTACAAAAACAAATACATTTAAAATAGTTATATATACATAATCAAAAGACAGAAGTTGATTAAAACATAACAGGACAAGGTAGGACATATGAAAAGTACACTAGATATTACAGTATATACATATCCCAGTGGAGGAATCAAGGCATACACTCAACATAAGGCACCCAAAAATTTCCAAGTTCCAGGGCAAGCCAATGCAGACAAGGAGACACAGTGTTTGAGTGACTGAGAAAATGGTGATCACAGCCTCTGGTAAAAGACATGGAAGGGAGGGTATAGGGGACTCGGACAGAGGCTGGGGCTAATACTAGGAGGTGTAAGAGAGTAATAAGGGCTGGGGTAAGGGCCAGGAATTAGTGGGAGAAGATTATAGCCAGGGGTAGCAAGATCACTGTAGAAAAGGTTATAGGGAACTGAAGTACCGTAAAATGAGGGCTGCCTGGGAGGAAGAACTGTGGGGATAAGTTATGGGAAATGAGTTGCAAATTATGATAGTTGTCTAGAAGGGGGAGGGTAAGGAATGTGAATAGGCTAGAGCTTGTGGTAGCAGTTGCATTTCTCTGAAAAGAGACTGATGCAAAGCTGTTTAAAGGATGCTAGAGGTATAAGATTGATCAGCTTCAGGGACTTCTGTAAAGTATTCCATGCCATAGCTAGAGAATAGCTGATTGCAGACCTCCCTTGCCGGGTGTTGACTTTAGGCACCTTGAGCATGATGAAGTTGTTGCTTCTTAGGACATAGGAGCTAGCTGTGGCCTGTGTGAAGCAGTCTAAAATATAATTTAGAAGCTTCTTAGACAACACACTGTAAATCCATAGTGCAGCATTTATGTTCCTTCTGAGGTATAGGGATGCCCAACCGACTACAGCATAGAGAGGGCAGTGATGAGTGTTAAATGGAAGATCTGTTATGAACCTTAGTGCTCTGTGGTACAGTGTATCCAATTTGCTTTGACAGGAGATGGGGCTGTGACTGTAAAGGAAATCTGCATAGTCAATAACTGAAAGAAAAGTGGCCTGGACCAACCTCATCTTACAGTCTCTGGTTAGGAAGTACTTTATTCTGAAGAATAGGCCAAGCCTCTGGTGAAGTTTTTTCAGAAGTTCTTCAATGTGATGTGTGTAATCAAGCCTGCTATCTATCCACACACCCAAATATTTGAAGTTTTCTACTTAGTCCGGGCTTTCTCCAAGGATAGTGGATAGCTGGGGGAGATTGTTTAGTGAGGAGGTATTTGTATAGCTTTGGTTGGAGAAAAACATTGCTTTTGTTTTCTTTGCATTTAAAAGAAGTTTTTTCCAGTAGTTGATGTTGTAATAAGGAGATTCTGCTTGTAGAATTTCACAATTATTGCAATGATGGGTTGCTGACATACAAAACGCGAATCTGCAAACAGGTGAACAGTGGCTTTGGTGAGGTTTGAGTCAATATTATTAATGTAAATGGCAAAAGGATAGGGCCCAGGATAGATCCTTGTGGAACTCCTCTTAGAAGTGATTTTAGTGGAGATAGATCACCTCAGCTTTCACTTGCTGTGACCTATCCGTGAGGTAACACCTGAACCACTTAAGGGAGGGTGGGTCCAAGCCTATGGAATGCAAGGAAGAGAGTAGCAGCTCATGGTCCACTGTGTCGAATGCCTTGCTGAGATCTAGAAATACAGCACAGACACTGTTCTTTTTATCCAAATTGGTTTGCCAGTCATTTGTAACTTTGGCCAGTGCAGAAATAGTACTATGCCTAGCTCTAAACCCAGGCTGAGCTGGATTTAAGTGATTAGCATCTTCAAGGTATTCTCTTAGCTGGATGCTCACTAATTTCTCTAGAAGCTTGGATAGCACTGGAAGAATGGATATAGGCCTGTAATTGTTGAGGTCCATGGGATCCCCTGATTTTAGTAGGGGAAACACTTGGGCTGTTTTCCACATTGTAGGAATAGAACCAGAGATTAATGACAGATTAAAAAGATGTGTTAAGGGAACTGCAAGTGCATGTATTGCAATCTTTAGAAAGTAGGGGTCAAGGGAGTCTGCCCCAGGGCTTTTTTTTGATATCCATTTGCAACATTAGATCATTAGATCCTCTACTTGCTTCAACAGGATCGGTTTGAAGGAGAAGGAAGAATCAGTTCTCTGAGCCCCAGTGTGCTGGGAGCTTAGTTGTGCACATAGCAGATTAGCTGGAGAGGTGTCAAAAGCAAGGCCAGCAGTTGTGAAGTGATTATTGAAAGCATCCAGTACTTCCATTCTGTCTGAGATTGCACCCTTATTGTTGTGCAATTGAGTTGGTAGTGAGGTGCTAGAATCCTGTCCTAAAATACCCTTAATGGTGCTCCAGAACCTAGCAGGATTGTGGTAGGAGGAGTCAAGTTCAGCCCTATAAAAGGCAGCCTTTGTATCCCGTACTTTCCTGGTACAGCTATTTCTGGCTTTCTTAAACATCGCCCAGTCATTTGGGTTCTTGGTCTTCCTCGCCAGTTTCCATAGCTTGTCTCTCTCCAGCAGTGCAGATTTAAGGCCAGCTGAAAACCAGCGGCAAGATTTGTTTTTTAACACTAGTGATTGGTGCATGAGTGTTAAGGGCACCTAGTATTATGCTGTTTAACACCTGATGTGCTTTTTCCACAGAGTGTACTAGGTAAAACTCTTGTCATCTTGTAGAATGAGTTAGATCATGGAGATATCCCTCAATATTGAAGTTTTTCTTGGATCTCCTCCGTAGGAATTTTGCTGGGGGTGCTGATTTGCCAGATGATCTTACTCCTGCAATGAGGCAGTGGTCACTTATGTCACTGAAAAGCACTGCAGTGTGCGTGAATAGGTGGGGTTTATTCACCAGAATGATGTCAAGTAATGTGCTGTTGCTTCTATTCTTTAAGTTGATTCTTGTTGGCTCATTTATCAGTTGTGAGAACCCGTGTATATCACAGAATGAAACTAATGGACATGGCCTACCTAGACTTCAGCAAGGCATTTGACACAGTCCCACACAAAAGATTAATATACAAGTTAGCCAGCCTGGGAGTGGGTCCCAAGATGACAGCCTGGGTAAAGAATTGGCTGGAGAATAGGACACAGAGAGTAATAGTAAATGGAGTCCACTCTGAAGAAAGGGGGGTTACTATTGGGGCACCTCAGGGTTCAGTATTAGGACCGGTCCTCTTCAATGTCTTTATAAGCGATATTGCAGAGGGACTGGAAGGAAAAGTATGTCTCTTTGCAGATGACACAAAGATCTGCAACAGAGTTGATGCACAAGGTGGGGTGGAAAGGATGAGAAGGGACTTGGCAAGGTTAGAGGAATGGTCAAATGTATGGCAACTTAGATTCAATGCTAAGAAGTGTAAGGTAATGCACCTGGGAAACAAAAACCCATGGGAAGAGTACACAATGGGGGGTGAGATACTAACAACAACAAAAATGGAAAGGGACCTGGGGGTAGTCATATCAGATGACCTAAAGGTGGGAAAGCAATGTGAGAGGGCAGCAAGGAGGGCTGGGGGATACTGGGATGCATAGGGAGAGGCATCACCAGCAGAAAACAGGAAGTTATTATCCCTCTGTACAGACAGTTGGTGAGACCCCATCTGGAGTACTGGCGCAGTTCTGGAGACCCAATCTCCACAAGGATATGACAGGATGGAGGCTGTCCAGAGGAAGGCAACTAAAATGGTGCAGGGCCTGCACTGGAAGACATATGAAGAGAGACTTAAGGAGCTGAATATGTATAGCCTCGAGGAAAGGAGAGAGAGGAGGGACATGATAGAAACTTTCAAGTATCTCAAGGGAATCAACAAAGTCCAAGAGGGTAGCATCTTTCAAAAAAAGAGGTGTGCAAGAACAAGGGGCCACAATGTGAAGATAGAAAGGGGGCTGCTCAGAGGTAATTTAAGGAAGTATTTTTTCACAGAGAGGGTTGTGGATGCATGGAATGGCCTTCCGGAGGAGGTTGTGGAGTCAAAAACAGTGGTGGAATTCAAGCATGCATGGGACAGTCATAAGGCAATTCTAGGGGGTGGGGGTAGGAAGAAGTAGGCTGCTGGTTAACTAGGATCTGCAGCTTATCCAATAGGTAGGGAAATGGGCAGACTGGGTGGGCCAAGCGGTTCTTATCTGCCGTCAAAATCTATGTTTCTATCTTTCTATGTTAATGGAGCTGCTGCTTTGGAAAGCCAATTTAGATTTAGATCACCTAGGATTATGATTTCTTCAGTGCCCGGTTTGATCAGATTCTCCAGGTTGGTTAGAAGCTTGTGATCAGCAGAGGGGGGCCTATAGCAGCCAACTAGCTGAAAAGCTGCTGTATTGGAGAGAGTTACTTTGAGGGATATACATTCAAATTCTTTGGGCATAGATGTTGCATTAAGGCAGGATACAGATAAACTGGATTTTACATATATAGCTACTCCACCGCCCCTTGTCTGGTGATCCGCTCTGAATATTTGATAGTTGGGTAAGTTTACATCCCTATCTGCTGTGGCGGGTTTGAGCCATTTCTCAGACACCACAAGAAAGTCTGGCAGGGTATGGGCAACCCAGGCTTGTATCAATGTGAGCTTTTTTAGGAGGCTGCATGCATTGATATGTAGAAAACTTAGGCCTTTGGTTGAGGCTAGGTCTCCTGGTGAGGTGATACACTCAGGAGGGCCTGGGTTGCTTTCCACATTTCCAATACAGATCAGCACAAAGAATAGGAGTTTCATAAGGGCTTCAAGAGTTAGAAAGAGGGGACTGTCTTTGTCCCTCCTTTTCTTATTCAGGTCTCCCATCAACAGTATCTCCCCTTTTTCTGCCATTCTAAGAATGCCTTCTATCATATCCTTGTCCATTTCCTCCCCCTGACATGGGGGTCTGTACACAACCCCTGTGTGGATTGTGGTGCCCTTTCCAGTCTCCAAGGTGACCCACAGTGCCTTCTCTCCTCCCTGTTTACTCTTTTGTTCAGTTACTTTTGTCCCTTCCTTTACATAGAGAGCTACTCCTCCCCCTCTTCTCCCCTGCCTGTCTCTCCTGTAGGTTATGTACCCTGGTATGTTAACATCCCAGTCATGGTTCTCTGTGTACCATGTTTCTGTGACTGCTACTATATCCAGGCATCCCTCTTCCATCAAGGCCACCAGCTCAGGGAGCTTGCTGCCCAGACTACGGGCATTGGTACTCATTACCCTCCATTTCCTGATGGCCTTACTCCTTTTTGCCCCATCCCTGTCCTTCTTGCCTTTGTCACTTTCTCCATTTACCCCTGCCCTTCTCCCTATTGACACCTCTGTGTTGGTGTTTACTGCACTTACTACCATGATTTTTTGGGGGCTAGGATTTCCCTGCTCCTTTCCAGTGCCTCCCACCTTGGCTAGTTTAAATGCTTGCCAATGAAACATTTAAACCTCATCACCTAGGATCATGGTTCTATCCTGGACAGATGCAGCCCATCATGCCAGTATAGGCTTGCATCACTCAAGGTGGACCCCAGTCCCCAATGAAGCCAAATCCCTGAGCACACACCAGTTTTCAACCACTGATTGAATCCTATGGTGCGGAACACCCTGCCTCTCCCACGCTATAGATGGGCAGCACCCGAGAAGGTTACTGTGCAAAAGTACGGTCTAAGGACCCTCCCCAATTCCACAAACTCTTCCTGCACTTCTCTAATCCCTTTCTTTGCCAGGTCATTTGTCCCTAGGTGGACAATGACATCCAGCTCCCTCCTCTGTGCAGCTGCTCTGGCAATCCGAGGATTCACTCTCTGTCTCTCCAAGCCATGGCGCCAGGCAGGCACCTTACCTCCCTCTCCCCTTCCTCACCCAGTTCTACCTTCCTAACAATGGAGTCCCCCACCAGGTGTTGTTTCCTTCCCCTGCGGGGTCCCCTGCCACCCTCCTGTGGGTCTCCTTTGTGGAGGTTCCCAGCATCCGCCACAGAGGAGAAGAGGGAGTGAAAACAGCGAGCAGCTGAATGTGAACAGTGAGAGGTGGACTGTGAGGAGCATAAGCACCAGAAGTGACATGAACTGGAGAAGCTATGACTCCAACCACCAGCACCAGAGCAGGTAAGTGGCTTAGGTTTAACTGGAACTACAGGACTGTGTTACAAATTAAATTGCAAATTGATTGCTGAATTTAAAGAGGTGGAGTATATGGATGCCTTTCTAAATTCCTTTGAAAAAGTTTGTATTCAGGCAAAAATTCCTAGAGGGTCCTGGAAATTACAGCTATCACTGCTACTTCCCGGGAAAGCTCGGGTTGCATTGGGTCAAATGGACAAGGAGGACAGTAATGATTACAGCAAACATAAAGTTGCACTTTTAAAAAAGTTTGATTTAACTGCGGAAGTATACAGAGCTAAATTCCATAAGCTCAAGAGAAGCCCTGACATGAGCTATGAGGAGCTAGCCATGAAACAACATCAGTTTTTAAAATGTTGGTGGAAAGGAATTGATGCAAACTCTGTAGATAAAATTGAAAATGCTATATTGTTAGAACATTTTTGGGGGGCAAAATGCGTCTTCAGGGCAGCTAAAACTCTCACTGCCTCCACCGAAACCAGTTAGCCCCAGGTTTCAAAGAAAAGATTTTTCTGAGAAAAGACACAAATTTTGGGTTTGTAAAGAAACTGCGCATATTGCCAGACAGTGTCCAAAAAGGACCAGCAATACACAAAATGGGTCTAGGAAAGAAGTGAGTTATTTGTGTGTCCCTGGAAGCATGCCTGTGAACATGAGAAAACACATGCAGCCAGCCACTGTGAATGGTGTACAGACACAAGGGTTAAGAGGCACAGGGGCATCCCTGACATTGGTAAAAGGGGATCTGGTAGAGCCTGGTCAGCTTATACCCAATAAATTTGTAACCGTACAAGGGTTCACTGGTGAGGAGACAACACTGCCACTCGCTAGTGTTCTCCTAGACCAGGATGAAACAGGGGGAACTGTGCAACAGGTGGCTGTAGCCGAAATTTTAGCAGTTGATGTCATCCTGGGCAACAACTTTAAACAGGGGAAACTACTGGGAGGCTAGTTCCCCAGCCTGTGTCTCCTGATATGGAGACTAATGAAAAGGGGGTAGAAATTTCACCAGTAGCAGTTAACTAAACAGCTATGGAGGGTTACTCCAAAGAAGGAGGGGTGACCCATTGTCAGAGAGTTAGGGATGACAGTGATCCTGAAGTTCCCTGATGCTCCCTCACCCCTGTAAGCAAGATTGGGTCCATGCTGGGCCAGCCATCAGTCTAGTGCAGTATTTACTTGTTTGACTTTGTATTTTTAATTTAATTTTGCTATTTTAAGTTGGGATTTCTTTTTTAATTTTTATCCCAAATTCAACATTAGTGCAAACTGTAAGTGAAAGCCACGGTCGTTTGTTTTCTATTTTGACTAACGGCTGTTGGACCGCTGAATGCTCACTTTAAAACTGACAGCAAGTTTTACCTGACACTGTCATTATTTTTTGTATCAGTAGTTCTGAGTGTATCATACTCGTGCTTTCAATGCCGCACTTATTTGCCAGCAGTTGGAGTTTTTGAGTGGATTGTTTGGAGAACTGCTGGAGCTGGGCCACTGTGGAGGTAGCTATCTGGGAGATGCTGCCCAATAGTCTCTGGAACAGCTGGGGGATTGCTCGATTGGAGTCGAAGAGTGCCTGGTGTGACAGAGGAGCAACCAGGAGTGGAAGGAGCAGCGAGTCTGATGGGATTATATGGGCTGCTTTTCATGGACTGTGCAGAAGCTGAGCCCTTTTTGGCAGAGACGGATCACCACTGCCGTCTGGTGGATTGGTCTGGACCCTGGAGCTGGAGACTGTGGTCCTGAGGCTGGGTTCTTTTTTGAGGACTTGGTGGCTTTTACTTTTGGACTGCTGCATCGTCAGTGCCAGTTTTCTGGAGTGAGTGAGCCTGTGAAAATTCTGGTCTGAACCCTGGGTGGTGCATCTCGGGGGATGACCGGGGGGTGAGTTTCTTTAAATCCTGGCCTGAACTCAGGGTGGTTTACTGGGGCAGTTGACTGCAACGGGAGATTGGGGTGGTACTGTTGGAGGACAGGCCCCAGTGTGCCCATGGTCTCTGGGCTTTGTGAAGGGCAGGCTGGAGAGCCTGTTCACATGGATCCAGTTGCTGATCGACTTCTTCAGCGGCATGCTGGGGGACGACCGGGGGGAAGAATCTCTTTTTGGTTGGTGGCTTGAGCTCACCTTTAAACAGCTGAGATTAATCTTTGAGGATTTTACTGCAGCAAAGGTCTGTTTTATTTACTTGGAACTTACGTATCTCGTCTGAACACTACCTAGGTCAGATTGTTCTTTTTTCTTTTCCCCTGTATATTTCGGCGAGGCAGTGAGAATGATTCATTTTTGTATTCAAGATCGAATTGTGCGACTGTTTACTTTGCCTATGTGAGAGACAGGCCTGAGACTAACACCTCAGGGGTGAGAGCTCTGAGGGTTTTTTCATTGTTCTCAGTTTTCAGTGATGTACAGGTGGAAGGGAACCGAGACTTTGTGTCCAAACTGTTATTAACTCTTTTGGAGGAGTTAAAATCTCCCTAGACTACTTAAGATCCCTTCTTGTTATAAATAGGGAGTGGAGCTGTTGTTTAAGACATTTGTGGGTTTGATAGTATTAATCAAACTAATTGATTAATAGCTGTTTTAAATATTTGGTAGCATGTGTTGGGACTGGGCTTCATTGGGCAGGCGCTACTTCCCCTCTAGGCTGAGGGACTTGCGCCCTTTCAAAAGCCCCCGTTGCTACCTTAGGTATATAGGTGTTCTCGTACCTTAGGGATTGCATGGAGGAGGCAGAGGGGAAGGGAGGTTCCTCAGCTACGAGGGGGGGAGTGGAGTGAGCAAATTAGGGTGGTGAGGATGGAGAAATGCCCAGGGATGAAATGGGTCCAGGATAGGAGGGTGCGATACCTGGTTCCCATACCCAAGGGTTCCACTGAGAGTGGGCAAGTGGCCCACCCCTCCAAGGCCTCTCATCCAACCCAGGTGGTGTTATGCAATGCAAGGTCTATAAAAAACAAGACAGCAATTATTGCTGATCTTATTGAGTCATCTGACCTGGCTTGCATTACCGAGACCTGGCTGGACAAGAATGCTGATCCCATATTGGAGTCAGAAATTCCAGCCGGGTACTTGGTAATACATCTCCCAGGTTGAATCGAAGGGTTGTGGGGGGGGGTCGCTATTTGTTTTAAATCAGAATTGGGCCTTGAGGAGGTTCCAGTGGTGTCCCCTAGATCCTTTGAGTGTATCATGGGAGCAGGTGTGGGTAGCAGACTTTTACTCGTCTACTGTCCACCCGGTGATGAGAATGTTTTTCTGCAGGAAGTTGCAAACTTCATTGTTGACCTGGTGTTGGAGCCCTCCAGGTGGTTGGTCCTGGGGGACTTCAATCCCTGGGTCAATGACGTGAACTCTCACACTTTCATCAAAACTTCCTCCAATTGATGATTTCATTGGGCTTCACACAGGTTGTTACTGCTGCCACCCATATCCAGGGTCACTCTTTGGATCTGGTGTTCACCCTGGGGATGGAGATTACGGAACTGGTGGCGGAACCAGTTGGGTGGTCTGACCATCACTCCATAAGGTTCAGTTTCGCGACCCCACCTTTGTGAGACCTGCCCCTTTGGAGTTGGTCCAGTACCGCCCTTTGAGGGGAGTTAGCCCTGGGGGTTTGAGGGTGGTACTGGACCTATCGAGTTGGCCTATGGAGTGCATGGAACCAGATACCTTAGTAGTGCACTATAATAATATGGTGCTGAGGGCACTGCATTCCATAGCACCCATCCACTTTTTGCCCCCTCTCCCTTCACCCTCGGTCCCCTTGGTTTGATGGGATACTGAGGGAGTCGAGGAGAGTGGGGCAAAGATTGGAACACTGTTGGCAGAAATCCAGCCTGGAAGATGACAGGCTTAGATTGATGGCCCATTATGTGGACTATCAATCAGAAATCTCCCATAAGAAAGCAGAGTTCCTGTCCAGGGAGCTAGCTGCATCAAGAAATTGACCAGCTCTGCTCTTCTGGACCATGGACAGACTGTGCAATCCAGCCTGTCTGCGGAGTCAGAGAGCTTTTTCACAAATATAGTGTGATGAGTTTGCTTGATTTTTTGAGGATAAGGTGTTGTCGATCAGGTCGGAGATTCACAGTACATGTTCTAATGAGTTTTGCAGGTATTGATGTGGGGTTACAGGCCCTCGGTCTACCTGGACAGATTTTGACCAGCCAATGATCATGGATATCATGAAGATTGTCCAGGGCTTGTGACCTATTTGCTGTAGTTTGGATCCTAGTCCTATGTGCCTCCTTGTGAGGTGCATGGATGTGATCAGACCAGTCCTTGCTGAGATAGTCTGGTGATCTTTGGACCAAGGGGTGTTTCTGGAGCCCTTAAAAGAGGCTGTCTTGACACTTCTTTTGAAGAAATCTTCCCTTGACCCAGACTGTCTCGCTAACTAAAATCCAATCTCTAACCTGCCCTTTTTGGGCAAGGTTATTGAGAAAGTAGTCGCGTTGCAGCTCGATGACTTTCTTATCACCCATGAGGTCTATGATCCTCTCTAGTCCAGTTTCAGGAAGAGGCATAATACCAAGACGGCATTGGTCCAGGTACTTAATGATCTCCTGATAGCGAGAGATCAGAAGAGCCATTTGATCTTGGTCCTCCTTAATCTCTCTGCAGCGTTTGATACTGTAGACCATGGGATGTTGCTAGATCACCTGCGGCTATTCTGTGGACTGTCAGGGACAGTCCTCAGATGGTTCTACTCTTCCCTCACAGGCAGAAGTCAGAGGGTAATTTCAGGAATTTTTTCCTCTGCTCCCTTTGCTCTGTCCTGTGGGTGCCGCAGTGCTCTGTACTTTCCCCCATGTTGTTCACAGTGTATATGCTGCAGTTCGGAGACATTATAAGGCATTATGGGCTGAGTTTTCACTGCTATGCAGATGATACTTAGCTCTGTATGTCCTTTGTACCCGAACAGAATGATGCATTATCGATCTTTAATAACTGCTTCGCTGAGATCCAGGACTGGATGAGTGCTAACTGGTTGAAACTGAATCCAGATAAGACTGAGGTGTTGGTTGTGGACCCGGGTCATTGTGCAGAGAAGTTGACTCCTGGGTCTCCCTCTGGGCTTGTACTAGGGGGTAACCAGTTGAGACCTTCTGAACAGGTGAAGAATCTGGGCGTAATTCTTGACAGCGAGCTGACACTGAAGGCACAGGTGTCGGCTGCTGTCAAGTCTTCCTTTTACCATCTGAGGAATATCACTCTGATAAAACACCTTGTTCCAAATGATGACCTTCCTGTGCTGGTCCACGCCTTTGTTTCCTCGTGTCTTGATTACTATAATACTGTATATCTAGGGTTGCCGGGAGTGGATCTCTGTCATCTGCAGCTGGTGCAGAATGCTGCAGCCAGGCTGTTGACTGGGTTAGCAAGAACTTGCCACATCACACCTGTGCTGCGTGAACTCCACTGGCTGCTGGTGCAGTCGAGAATCACTTTCAAGGTCGCGTTGCTGACCTATAAGACACTTTATGGTCAGGGACCGGGCTACTTGCAATATCTCCTTCGACCTTACCGCTCTCTTCTCCCATTCCGCTCCACTGATGAGGGATTGCTAAAGATTCCCAGGGTTTGTCTTCAGTCATCTGGGGCCAGAGCTTTTTATTTTATGGCCCCAACCCTGTGGAATTCTCTACCTTGTCAGATTAGAGAGTGTCTGTCCATGGAGTCATTTAAGGCGTCTCTGAAAACTTATCTGTTTGAATAAGTTTACTGCTACTTTTATTGTTTTTATGCTGTTATTTATTATGTTTGATTTTATTTTGATATGTAGAAAAGCGCATTATAAATAAATTTTGATTAGATTTGATAGTGTTAGGGACCCTAGTTTAGAGACTGAAGGGGACATGTCCCATGCCTTGGGAATGTGTTAGGAGATTACAGCTGCTTAGAAAAGTGACCCTAGTCTAGAGAAGCTGAGGGCTTGGGCAGACTCTGATGGAGCACCAGGAGGTGATGGGAAACATAAGGTTTATTGGGAAAATGAACTGATGTATACTCAGGATGGGAAGAGAGAGAGGGAGGGGTGATAGGCAGGCAGTTTATTGTTCCCAAGGGGTATCGTGAGCAGTTGCTTAAGATTGTGCATCATATTCCCTTGTCTGGTCATCTGTGAATCATGCACACCACATAGCAGTTGGCCCTGAATTTCTATTGGCCCAACTTCACCCAGCAGGTGAAGGAGTATTGCAGGCCTTGTCATCGGTGCCAAGCAATAGGGAAGGCAGGTAAGAAAACTCAAGCTGCCCTAATTCCATTGCCGTAGTGGAGGAGCCATTCCAGAGGGTGGGAATGGATATAGTGAGGCCTTTAAATACTCCCAGCTCCTCCAGGAAGAGGTTCATCCTGACTGTGGTAGATAATGCCACCTGGTATCCAGAGGTAGTCGTCCTGTCCTCACTGAGGACAGACAAAGTGGCAGATGCCTTTGGATTTTCTCCCGTCTTGGGTTTCCACGGGAGGTTATCACTGATCTAGGGGGTTCCTTCATGTCAGACCTGATGAAATGTTTGTGGGAGAAGTGTGGGGTGGTACAAAGGAGCATGACACCTTATCACCCACAAGCCAATGGTCTTGTGGAAAGATTTAGAGGTACCCTGAAGTCAATGCTCTAAGCGTTTCCTGAACAGCATGGGAGAGACTGGGAGAAATGCCTTCCCCACCTGTTGGTTGCATACAGGGAGGTGCCCCAAGAGTCGACAGGGTTTTCCCCGTTTGAGCTCTTATATGGGCACTGAGTACGTGAGCCGCTAGACTTGATATGGGAGGACTGGAAAGGCAAGCACACCACCCTGGGAACTCCCACAGTGGATTACGTCCTTAGGTTTAGGAAAAGGCTGAAGGAGCTTATGGGGAGTACCCAGAGCTTCCTGGCAGCTGCCCAACAGAAACAAAAAGTGTGGTACAACCACAGAGCCAGAGCTCACTCATACATGGTGGGTCAGGAAGTCATGGTCCTTATTCCGGTCTGGAAAGACAAACTGCAGGCTGAGTGGGCAGTACCGTACAAAGTAGTTAGAAAGGTAATTGACATGAACTATAGCATAGAGTTGCCTGACAGAAGACATACAGAAAGAATGTACCGTGTCAACTTGATGAAACCATATGCTAATAGGGCTGACATGGTGTTTGCAGTGTGTAGTCCTGGGGACAGGACGGACCAAGGAGACCCCTTCTGGACTTGCTGGAAGAAAGCAAGCAGGAGTCCTCTGTGGAGGCAGTTAAGTTGTCACTGCAGCTGGCCGCAGACAAGATCCAGGAAGTAAGGGAGGTTTTGGCAGACTTTGCCACACTGTTTAGTGTCAAGCTTGGACTAACCCCCTTAGCGATGCACAATGTAGAGACAGGGACACAGATGCCCATACAGCGGTCAGCATATCGGGTGTCAGAGGCTGTCTAAAAGGACATTAGGCAGGAGGTGGAAGAAATGCTGGAGTTAGGGGTAATCCAGAGAACCCACAGTCCCTGAGCCTCACCTGTAGTTCTTGTGCCCAAGCCAGATGGCTCTACTCATTTCTGTGTGGACTATCATGGACTAAATGCAGTCACGAAGTCAGATGCCCATCTGATGCCCCAGACTGACAAACTCCTGGACAAGTTGGGAGGGGTGACATACCTTCTGACTATTGACCTGACAAAGGGGTATTGGCAGGTAGAGTTAACTGACAGAACTAGGGAGAGGTCGGCATTCATCACTCTGATAGGCTTATTTGAATTTAAAGTAATGCTTTTTGGAATGAAGAATGCCCCAGTCACTTTCCAAAGGTTGGTGAACCAGGTGTTAAATGGTGCTGAGGAGTACGCTGTGGCGTACCTGGATGACATTGCCATCTTTAGTGCCAGCTGGGAGGAACATCTGTCCCACTTTAGGGAAGTGCTGGGCAGGTTACAGAGGGCCAGGCTCACTGTCAAAGCTGAGAAGTGCCAGGTGGCCATGACTGAAGTGGCATACCCTGGGCATGTTGTAGGCTGGGGACAGCTCCATCCTAACCAAGTAAAAATAGAGGTGATCAAGGCATGGCCCAGACCAGAGATGCAGAAGCAGGTCAGGAGTTTTTAAGGGGCAGCAGGGTACAATAGAAAATTTGTACCTAATTACAATGCCCTGACTACTCCCCTGTCAGGCCTGGTAAAGAAAAAGATGCCTAAGAAAATTACCTGGGAAGCAGCCTGTGAAAAAACCTTTACCAGACTGAAGGAGGCACTGTGCAGTGCTCCTGTAATGACAAGTCCTGACTATAGCAGACCCTTTGTAGTCCAGGCTGACACCTCAGACATGAGTATTTGGGCAGTATTGAGTCAGACATCCAACCAAGGGAAAGATCACCATGTAGTGTACCTGAGTAAAAGGTTACTTACCAAGCAGCAGGCTTACTCTACTATGGAAAAAGAGTGTCTTGCCATAGTGTGGGCCCAAACGAAGTTAGAGCCATACTTATATGGGCAGCATTTTGAGGTACACACTGACCACAACCCCCTGGTTTGGCTGACACAAATGGGAAAAACTAATGGTAGACTATTAAGATGGAGTCTTGCCTTGCAAAGGTATGGCATGACGATCTTACATAAGGCTGGAGCAGTCAATCAGAATGCAGATGGCTTATCGCATCTATATAAGAAGTGAACTGACTTGGGAAGATCATCCCATGCAGGGGATAGAGATTCCAAATTCAGTCTAGGTGGGGAGGATTGTGACGCTTGGCCAGCTGGTTATGATTGTTGTATGATATTTGTAATATAACAAAATAGTATGTGATTGTCCCACATAAGACAGCCTGTGCTTCCATGGGTGCCCCCCCACCAGGTTTCAGTGAAGCTACAGGATATATATTACACTGACAAGGAGATCTCTGTAATGTGATTAACTTGCTTGAGAAATTACATTGTATGGCCTTTCTATGGCCTCATGCTTTTGAAGTTGGGAAACATTTTATTACAGGACAGGACATCATTTACCTGATTCCTGTTGGCTATATCACACCTAGGTGACAGAATGCAGGGTTGTAAACTTCAAAGGAACCAGTTGATGAAAGACTCATAATTTGGGAAATGAGTTTCTGCTGATGTCACCCTATTTAATATACCTCCTGATAGGACATCATGTTTTTTTTTTTTTATTCTAAAAGAAGGAGCTAGATGACTCACAGGAGGGGTGTGAAGACACAGTTTAAACTGATAATTGTGTCTGAAATGAATGTCATATTATTTTAGGATTCCAGAGAGACACTGTTCTGTGACTTAGCTTAAGCACTTACAGAGGAAATACATTATACAGAAAAGATCTAAATGTATTTTAGTAGTAGTTTGTTCTGTAGTTTTCCTTGTTTTTCTTCTATGTGATTGTGATGCTCTTTGATATTTGTTCTGTATTTTATCTTACTGTTTTTATCCATTTTTAGTAAACATATTCTTTAAGATTCTGTCTGGATCTCCTCCATCATTTTTTATGTTTGCTTGTGTGCATGCACAAGAAACATTATGTGGCAGCTTAGGAGAGAAGCGAGATGTGGAGGCGCGGCACTATGCCAGCCAATGGAGGCATTGCATTTGGGGGCTTGGCACTGGTGGACCAATGGAGGCACAGTGTGCTGATGACATTGGCTTCCAAAATTGCCAACAACTTGTAAGGTTTCGGCCGCAGCAATCAGGGGCTGCCTCATCATTGCAGCGTCAGACATTCTGCTGCTATGAGGGAATGACCCGTCACAGTAGGGTGGTACCTTGCCTAGTGTAATATTGTTTGTGAATGCAGCAGCAAGCAGCCGCCATGTTTACAAACAATGTTACCTCCCCCAGTGCCGAGGGGGGTGCCCAATCCCCCTCAGCATCATGTACCCCCCAAAAAAGACATCCTTTGTTTGCCGGCGGGGGCCCCATTCCCCAATGGCTTCAGTCCCTGCCTTCCCAGTTTAGTTTGCAGATGGGGGAGCCCACTCCCCATTGGCATTATGTCCCCTGCCCCAAAATACTTTGTTTTGTTCCTGTGGGGGTGCACAATCACCCTTAGTTCTTGCTCCCCTCGGTATGTGCCAACAGGGGGTGCCCAATTCCCCATCGTCTACTGCACCCCCAAAGAAAAACACTAGGGTGGCACACTGGGAGCTCACCCCAGCTTGCTAAATGTCCCTGTTAAAAAAAAAAATGTCCTGCAATGTTTTTGTTTGTTTTGTTTAACCTGTAAAACAGAAAATGGTCCCTCATCGAGTCAGGCAGCCCCTCCCCCAACCCGCACCCACCATCTGCACATCCCACCTCCCCACACACACCTTCACCCCATAGTTACCTCCAGAGCCAGTCGCAATGCTCTTCGGTGGACGGGGAGCACGTCTGCACCCTCAAAGCCGACAGCGAACTGAAGAAATGCCGGTAAGCTGTATAATGGTATAAATAGTTTGTTTTCAACTTTGGTGCATATCTCAGGTATTTTTAGGACTTTTGGCACCAAATTTTCAACATGGGGTTATTGGCACGCCTCCTCATGAATTCAGCCACTGTCATGGTGATATTCGATCCCGAAAGGTGATTTCGGGGTCACTGCGTGGAATCACCTTTCAGGACCAATTTACAAAACAACAGTACCAGTGTTCATGAGGTGGGTTCTCAAAAAGTCCATTTTGCAAATTTGGTGGACAAAATCCAAAAAATGAATGTGTTACGAGCATGCTTTGAGCAGTTTCCACGCACAATTGTAACTTCGCAAATTTTCAATATTTTCACTCCAGATTTTCAACATTGCTATTTTTCCATACCTCCTTATGAACAGTACAATTGTCATTTTTCACATCCTGGCCAAAATGTGTTTTTGAACTTCCAGTGCAGAATAGCGCAGTTGCCGTGGGAAATCAGTGTTTGGGACACATTAAGAAAATCACAGTGCCACTGTTCATGAGCAGAAGTCCTAAAATGCCTATGTTGAAAATTTGGTGACAAAAGTCTAAAAATTGAGTGTGTTATGCACATATGTTGTGCAGTTTAAATGTATGCTCAGAAGTGCAAGCATTTTTAATATTCCCACTACAGATTTTCAACATTGCCATCTCTTCACACCCCCCCCCATTTATTTATTTATTTATTTAGTTTTTGCTGACTGGGTAAGTGCACTAGACAAATCCTCCCTATTTTCAGGCACGACCCGGGGGAGGGGGATACAGATGAATGCCAACTGACCTTGAACCAGATTAAGCTGTTGGTGGTATTTTTAGTGAATGAGGGAAATTTGGCCAGGACACCGGGGAAATTCCCCTACTGCTGCTGAGTCTCAGTAGCCTGTGGGGGGAGTATGGGTGTTGGTGTGCTGTGACTGAGTTAGCCATGGCTCAGTTGGTGGAGGAGTCGGGAAGGGCACTCGTAGGCGCTGAGGAGCTGGAGCAAGATGGAAAAATATCGCAAAATACAATTCTGAGTATTGCTACTGAGGTTTTTGAGAGTTCGCGGCAAAATGTAGCGGTGGAGATAGCGGATTGCAACTGCCCGGAAGTTCCTTGAAGGCTGCTGTAGCGGAGGATCCCTTAGTTACGAGAGAGAAGGTAAAGGACGCGGTTCCTTTAAAACCGGCATCAGAGGTGTATCGGGAAGCCGGCAACGCGGAAGTGAAGGTGCGCGGAGCGCAGATACGAAGTCTAGCGGTGATGGCCAAGGAAAAACTGCAGGAGGAGCAGCGAGAGTCTGAGAAATTGCCTGGCAATCGGAGGAGCTTGTCAGACACAGAGAGAGTGGGATATGCAGCAAATGAGATGCAGGAGACAGGAGCGAGGGGCATGGGATCTTCTGCTATTCCCTTGCGGCCTGTAAGTACTCAGCATAAGACTTTTGCTTTCCCCACTATCCCTATATCTAAGGATTAGGGCTTTGTACATAACCCTAAAGTGGCCCAAGACTCCAAGACGTCGCCAGTAATATATCAAAAAGACGCTGGAGTGCAAGAAGGAGTGACTGAGTTTTGTTTTCCATACCAGCATGAAAAGAAATCATTGCAGGGGCCTGAATCAAGGGACTTGGATTTTCCTAAGACTACTGTTTCTGAGACTCCTGATTTAATGGGCGTACATGATAAAACTTGGTCCCCACAGGCGGCCTTGTCAGCAGCAGGGTGGAAACAGATGGATCATGGGGTTTGGTCTCCAGGCTCTGCTTGGAATGATTCCTGGGGTTTGCAGTCTGCTACTCCAGAATGGAAACCGGGGGGGGGAGATGGGGCTCATGCTTGTGTTAATAGGGTCGCTTTGCAGAAAGAAAAGGCTGTGCATTTAAATGATACTGTGCCTGGTGTTAATGTAGTGAGGCCTAATCCTGATATTTCTGAGCATGTAGAGGGGTATGGAGCTAAGCCCGAAAAACCCCTATTGTCTAGCCTATTTAGTCAAAGCAAGACAGAAGCGGCCCCAAGGAGAAATGCTGTCAGGATTAGATATAAAGGGGGTTTAAAAGAAAAACCAAACAGGTTTTATGTTGGTAGAACTTTGATTAAAGATTCCTTAAAGTTTTTCCCCAGAGATGTTTTTGCATTTATTAACATTTCTGGGGAGGATAACTACGATATCAGCTTCCGTTCCCCAGCCTTGCTGGACCTCTTTTGGGAAAGATATAACCAGGTAAATTTTCCCTTGTGGACCCTTTTTTGTTATTCGCTATTCAAACCTTTAATTAAATTTGTGACAGTCATGTTTAGGAACGAGGGGTTCACTGAGAAGATATAAAGTTTTGGCTTTCCCAGAAATGTGAAGTGTTGAGTGAACCTGATCCAATATTAGATTCAGAATTATTTTGGACGGGGTTGGAAGTTTAAGGTTAAACTGAGGCAATCAAGTGCAGGTGTGGAACACATTCTAACTCATTTTTGTTGGGGAGAGATAGGGGGTCTGTTTCTATAGCGTCAGCCCCGGCCTGCTACAGGTGTGGGTCTAGAACACATTTATCTAGTGCATGTGACCAACCTAAGTGTGACAATTGTGGTGAAGTAGGCCATGTCACTTTGTTTTGTTCAAATGCTTTAAAATGTGATTTATGTGAAGAGCTGAATCATGCTTTCAAAGATTGTCCTTGGGCGGCCCAAAATAAACTGTCTTGTGGAGATTCTGATTTATTGATTCGACAAGCACAAGAGGCTGGTGTGTCTCAGCATGAGGTGACCCCGGAGGTCAAAAACCTGGTTATCCCCCAGAATGTACTTAAGGTGAAAGAAGAGGTAGTGGAGGTGGATACTGTGGTTCATAAGCAAAATATAGGAAAGGTAGTTCCAAACTTACTTCAACCGGTATGCTATGATGATAATCCAGAGGTAAAGGGTGGGGCAAGTGATAGATGGTATTGAATCGAAAAATCCTTTTTCGGAGCTGTCATGGGGTGATTCAGAAATGGATATGGCTGATACTTATTCCCAAGTGTCTGTACAAGAGGGTGGGGGAGTACAGAAGGAGGATTACAAAGGAAAAAAAAAAGAAGAGAAGGAAAAAATGAATGTTTAATAATGGCTTTGGTTAGGCTAATAGGATGGATTTTACATGGGCTACCTTCAATACCCATAGTCTTCTGAAACATCAGAAAAGACAAACGGTTTTTCAGTTGATATTTGATTTACGGATTTCTATTTGTTTTTTACAGGAGACATGGATGTTTGCTAACAATCAAGTTTATACTTTTGCTAAAGATTGGCCGTGGGGACCTTCTTTTTGGTCCTTTGAGGAGGAGAGGGCTGATGGGGTGGGGATTCTTTTTAACTCTTTTAATTTTAAACTACACAAATTGATTGAGGTATGTCCGGGTAGAATATTAATTATAGAAGGATGCTGGTATGACAGCAGAATTAGATTGATTAATATTTATGGGCCTCAATCTAAAGCAGGTAGAGTTAAGTGTTTTACTGATGTTCGGCCATTTTTGATTACAACAATCCCGGTTTTCTGGGAGGGGGGGAATTTAATTGTACTTTAAGGGGGAACAGTGGTGTAGATAGGCTGGTTTCTGGAAATAAAATTTATTGTGACTCTGTGTGTCTAGCTAATATTATAAAAACAGCGGATTTAGTAAATTGTATTAATACTAGGGAGTGTAGCTTATCAGGTACCTTTTTTACAAAAGGGAAAAGTTTTTTGATTGATTATTTATTTACTTCTAAAAGAAATCAGATACATAGTCCACAGATTATTCCTATGGAATTCTCAGATCACTTGGTAGTTATTAAGGTTGGTGCTTATCAAAGTTTTGTAAAACATAGAACTATGTGGAAATTAAATGCTCGATTTTACATGAGATTGTGGTAATTAATTCCATTCGTTGTATTTTGGAAGCTAGGTTGTCAGTGGTCTTTTGTATCAGGATATAGGCATATGGTGGCAAGAAACTAAAACGATTGTATATGTTGATTTCTAAAACATGGATCCGCAGAGGAACACAGCCTTTTTGAATACCTTAAACTTAGAAAACAGCTTCAGAAAGTTTTGACATGGGCTAATTCCTCTAGAGGTAATTTTTCTGATCAAATAGCTGAAATCAAAGGTCAAATGAGGAATCTACAGTATGACAGAGCAAAACGCTCAAGCTCTAGGCCAAAATCATTTTAAAAGTCTGTTTTTGGGGACCCATTTGAGTTGTGTAAAACGACTAAAAATCAAGGAGCGCTGGAATTCTTATATAAAGGAGACACTAAAGTGTATTCCACCAGTGCACTAGAAGAAATAATTACGCAACATTTTAAGGATTTAGAGCCTAAAGTTACTCCATCGTCTCTTCAGATCAGTCAATTTCTAGGCAGAGTTTTAGGAGATAAAAGAGACAAGGTAGGTGGGGGTACATTAGAACAGCCTTTTTCGAAAGCTGAAATCCAGGATGTCATTAAATCCCTAAAATTGAACGTGGGTCCGGGACTGGATGGGTTATCAAACGGTTTTTATAAGGTTTTTCAGACTGAAATTGTGGAAGGTCTTGTTTTGGTGTTTAATTTTTTCCTTACTGGAGGGGCACTGTTGAACTCATTTTCAGAAGGACGTCAGATATACATTTTTAAAGCAGGTGATAGAGGGGATTTCAAAAATTGGAGGCCTTTAACTTTGTTAAACACAGATTACAAAATCTTGGCTACTTTGATTAATAATAGACTGAAAGGGTGGCAGAGGAACTTTTCATGCCTATTCAGCATTGTGGGATTCCGAACAGAAGAATTCATTCAGTTTTATGTTTAATCAGGGATATTATTGAACAAGTTCAGATTGAGGGACGATCAGGGGCCATTGTGTCTTTAGATCTGGAGAAAGCATTTGATAGGGTGGATCAGGGATTTTTATTTGCTACTTTAGACTGGTTTGGTATCCCTCAGAATATTATAACTCTATTGCGAGGTTTATATAACAATGCAAAAGTCTTCCCGGCCTTAAAGGGAGGTTTGGGGGAGGGATTTTACATTAAGTGTGGAGTCCGGCAGGGGTGTCCATTAAGCCCTCTTTTGTATAACTTTCCGTTAGAATCCCTGATAAGTGGGGTTTGCACTTCCCATGTGGCAGGGGATAATGGTGCCAGGGTACCAAGTCCTGTGTCATTCAAGCATATGCAGATGATATTTATGCTTTTTTTTCCAACCATATGGAATTCCCAGCTCTTTTTTCAATCTTTTCTGCTTATGCAAGTGTTGCCAATGCAAAATTAAATATACACAAATCAAAAGGGTTATTGTTAGGTAATTATCAGAGAGAATTATTTTTCTTTAAGTCTGTATAGTTTTCACTAAAACCTTTAAAAATACTGGGTGTGATGTTTTCAAATCAGAACTGTCCATTGGATAATTGGTTAGGGGTTCTCGACTCTATAGCACAGAAAGTGTTACTTTGGAAAAGGTTTAAGTTTTCGAAACTGAAACGAATCCAGATTCTAAAACAATTTATTTTACCAAGAATACAGTATATGGCGGTTCTTTTCCCGTTACCTTTGCAATTCGAGACAAAACTATATAGCATTTGCTTCCAGTTACTATGGGGCAATAGATTGAACCCGGTAAAGAGAGGTTATACTTATTTAAATAGAAAACAAGGGGGTTTAGGGATGGTGGATCCAGTGGTGTTTTGTTTTACTCTTTTCTTTTCTTTTTCTTTAAAAGGGCTTGGGTTCCTCTACAGAGGTAGATTGTTTAGCTTTCAAGAATCTGTTTAAGTTATATCTTAGTAGGTGGGGTTCTCAGGCACCTAAATGGTCTCTGAAATTGAGGGTACTAGGTTATTTTAAACCTCATGCCCAAAAACTATATAAGTGGAAAGTGTCTAAAGATTTGATATTAAGATGCAAATCCAAAAGTTTGTAAGATGAAATTATGGCACAATTTTTCCATTTAGTGCCAAACTTTAAAAATTGTTCAAGTGACAACACAAGAAATGTGTTAGAACAACTTAATAATAAGAGACTTCTCCCTTATATGTGGGAAAATTTATGGCTTATAATGTATGGAAAATTAAACGTGAGGGGTACGGCCAAACATAAAGCTATTGAGGAAAGATTTTGCCCCTATCCAGAATGCATGAATCTGGAAGAGACGATGGAGCACTTTTTCTGCAATGCTCTTTTTCCCACTAAATTATGGTGTTTTTGGCTCAGGTTTGGGACTTTCCTTGGTTGGCTAAGATTAATTATGATATCTTGGTGATTGGGGACTTTCCCCCTCACCTGAGTAGATTTGAGGAAAATACTTTACGCTTATTCTTGGCTAGTCTGTGTTTTTGCTTATGGCATACTAGATGCCAATGGGTGTTATATCAGAAACGTCCCTCTTTAGAGGGGTTTAGAGTTTACGTTACCAATGTACTGAACAGAATTTATGCTGTAGAATGTCAATTATATAACTCTGACAAAGTATGATTTTGGTGGAGGGAATTTTTGCACTTCATTAAATATAAATGAGGAGGATAAAAATAATGATATATATATTAAGCGAATTGTATATAGTTTTCAGAGGGGTGAAGAGTGTATATAATTAGGTATTATGGCCTAGTATGGTTTGTGTTTTGTTTTTAATTCTTTTTTTGCTTTGAATAATCCTGTCCTTTGTGCTTGATTTGTTAACCTGTGGAATAGGAATATGTTTATATGTGATAAATTGTTCAGGATTGTTGTAATTTGCTGTTTTTTTTTTACTTGTTTTTCATATGTTAATGTGCATTGTTTGAATGTGTATATTCTAATAAAGTTACCCCTACTCTTTTCGATAAGTGCCATGGGATCTTTAACATCCACCTGAACTACCACCAATCCAGGCAGATGGGACCTCGGTTTAACGTCTCATCCAAAAGACAGCAACTCAGAAGTGCAGCATCCCTCTCATGCTGCACTGCAGTGTCAGTACTGGGATATTAACCCAAGTGCCAGATGTGGGAACTGAACCCACAGCCCTCTGATCTCCCGGCCTCAGAGGCGAGTGTGCTACCTACTAAGCCACTGACACTACAACTATGCACTGCACTATGGATGGTACTGCTGTCATTCTTCACATCCTGACCAATCTGTGTTTTTGTACATGTGGCACAGAATGGCACGGTTGCTGTTGGAATTCAAAGTTCGGGACACATTGACAAAATCACACTGCCATTCTTCAGGAGAAGAGGTTCCAAATGCTTTCATGAAGTGGGGTCACAAAAAGGCCATGTTGAAAATTTGTAGTGCAAATACAAACAAACACCTGGGCTGTTAGGGTTTCTAACCATATTCCCCACCCTGTATAGACTGATAGGCATCAGGGTGTGCCTCTGGATTGCTGACTGAACTGCTCATGCCATCCCACCCCCACCCCCCAGCCAGTGACAGGCATTGAGGTGTACCTTGGACTCTTCGGCCCCAGAGTTCAACTCATTCTCCTAGGTTGCACCCATTTCAGAGTATGTCCTTATGGAATGGGGTGACTGTTAAGCCAAACACCCCAAGGCACACCTCAGCACATGTCGGTGTTTGCAGAATAGGGTAAGGTGACAGCATGAACATCATGGGCAATGACCCAAACACACACCCCAATGCCTGTCCATCTCTACAGGATGGAGATGGGGTTAGCGTGAAGTTCAATACTTCACTGCCATTCCTATTCTGCATCTGTCTAACTCCTGCATTTCCAGTGCTAATACCAGTAAGCAAACATTCAGCATTGACAAATGCTTGTATTATTTTGTTGCTTGCACGCATGTGCAAGAAACATAGTGCCTTCATCCGAGTTTTCGGAGGTGTGGCACTCTGTCTTCCAATTCAGTCAGTGAGTTTGCAGGCCGGGCCGCAGTTCTCCAATGACTGCTGCAGCTGTCTATGACAGCGTCGAAAATGCAGTGGCATACAGTTGAAAGGGAGAGCTCCACTTCAGTGAGCAGAGCTTTCCCCCCCACACACGCATGCATGCAAGCACACATATTGTGTGCTGATGCGCTTCCTCCCTCCCACGCACTCTATGGCCCACGGGGGTGCCCAATCCCCCGTCAGCTCCACGCCCCCCAAACAAAAGCTGTCCAGGTGCCACGCTGGGAGCCCACCCCAGCATGGCACAAAAACCTTTCCAGGTGCCACTCTGGGAACCCACCCCAGCATGGCAATTCGTTATGGCTGATGGGGTGCCCAATCCCCATCAGCTCCAGCCCCAAACAGTTTTTCCAGCTGCCACGCTGGGAGCCCATCCCAGCATGGCAAACGTCCCGCATCATCTTAATTTAAAAAGAAAACCCTGTAAATATAAAAGGTCCTCGCAGTCTCACTGCCCCCACCCACACCCACCCACTGGGCACCCTGCCTCCCACCCCCCTCACCCCTGTGCCACCTCTGGAGCTCGGTGCGACGATCATCGGTGGACCGGAACACGTCTCACACTCTTCAAAGCCGACCGTGAACTTAGGAAATGCCGGTAAGCTGTATAATGGAATAAATAGGGTTTTTTCAACTTTGTTGCATATCTCAGGCATTTTTGGGAATTTTGGGCCCACATTTTCAACATGGGGTTTTTGGGACCCCTCCTCATGAGTTCTTGCACTGCCATGGCATTAATCGGGCCCGAAGGGTGATTTCGCTGTCACTGAACAAAATCACCTTTCGGGGCTGATTAATGAAATGACACTGCCAGTGTTCATAAGGTGGGCTCTCAAAAAGCCTATGTTGAAAATTTGGAGAAAAAATTCATAAAAATGACTGTTTTACGAGTGTGCATTGCGCAGTTCCTACTCACGCTCGTAAGTTCACGAATTTTCAATATTTTCACTCCAGATTTTCAACATTTCCATTTTACAGCACCTTCTTATGAGCAGTATAGCTGTCATTTTTCACATCCTGCCCAAAACGTGTTTCCGTCCATGTAGCACACAATGGCGCAGTCGGTGTGCGAAATCAATGTATGGGACACATTAGGAAAATAACAGTGATGCTGTTCATGAGAAGAGGTCTTAAAATGGCTATGTTGAAAATTTAGTGAAAAAATTCCTAAAGATGACTGTTTTACGAGTGTGCGTTGCGCAGTTCCTACACACGCTCATAAGTTTGCGAATTTTCAATATTTTCACTCCAGATTTCCAACATTGCCATTTTATCACACCTCCTTGTGAGCAGTACAGCTGTCATTTTTTACATCTTGCCCAAAACATATTTTCGCCCATGTAGCGCACAATGGCACAGTCGGTGTGTGAAATCCATGTATGGGACACTTTTAAGAAAATCACAGTGACACTGTTCATGAGCAGAGGTCTAAAAATGGCTATGTTGAAAATTTGGTGAAAAAATTCCTAAAAATGACTGTTTTATGAGCATGCATTGCGCAGTTCGTACGCACGCTTGTAAGTTTGCGAATTTTCAATATTTGCACTCCAATGACTTCCAAATACCTAAACAGCATATACAAGCAAGCAACATTTGGCATTGACAAATGCTTGTTTCTGACAGTATAATAATACTCTATTTATTCCATAACATCTTAAGAAAGTCCCCCGAAAGGAATTTACTGAGGCATTTGAATAAACAACAAACAATTCAGGGGATAGCCCCTCCCTTTACCTGTCCACAGTATATCTATTGTGAGAAGTGGGCCAGCTGGCTCCTAGATAAACATTTGAAGCAGCAGGAGGGAATGGCGCCATAGAACAGCTAATTCCAGAGGTCCGTTTTAAGGTCAGCTTGTACTACTCCAAAACTATTATTTATTCAATTAAAAAAAAAAAAGAATTTAGAACACTCATCCAGAAGTTCTGTTTTACATTTAACACTGAACGGAGAAAGCCATTGCGTAGTACAGATGTACACAACCACAAATACCTCTCTGCTCATCTGTGCTACTGTGACCTCAGATTGCATAACCTAACTGTAATGCCACATTTAACTTCCTTCTATTGCATGTCTTTGGTGAAAAATGTATGTTATTGTATGTTATTCATCTTGAAAAATGTATGTTATTCATCTTTAAAACAAATATCACAAAACAGAATAATTGCTCAATTCTGGAGACAGCAAAGACATAGACAGGATGGAGGCAGTCCAGAGGAGGGCAACTAAAATGGTGCAGGGTCTGCACCAGAAGACATATGAAGAGAGACTAGAGGAGCTTAATATGTATAGCCTCGAGGAAAGGAGGGAAAGGGGAACATGATAGAAACTTTCAAGTACCTCAAGGGAATCAACAAAGTCCAGGAGGGTAGCATCTTTCAGAAAAAGAGGTGTACAAGAACAAGGGAGCACAATTTGAAGATAGAGGGGGAATGTCTCAGAGGTAATGTGAGGAAGTATTTTTTTCATGCAGAGGGTTGTGGATGCATGGAACAACTTTTCTGAGGAGGTTGTGGAGTCAAAAACAGTGGTGGGATTCAAGAATGCATGGAACACTCATAAGGCAATTCTAGGGGGTGGGGGTAGGAAGAAGTAGACTGTTGGTTAACTAGGATCTGCAGCTTATCCATTAGGTAGGGGAAATGGGCAGACTGGGTGGGCCAAGTGGTCCTTATCTGCCATCAAATTCTATGTTTCTACGTTAATTGGGCACGTTTCTGGACCCCAGCTAAGCAACAAGGCTTCTCAGGATTGGATGACTGGCAGGCAGACTCTGAATTCTTTTAATTTCTTATTTTTCCTGTCTGCCTTGTCCAACTAAATAAACTAAATGATTGCACTGTGAAGAAGATTCCCTAGCTTCTCACTAGTGCTACATCTCGGGGACCCTAATTAATTAATACAAACATGAAAGGTTATTCCTAACCCGTCCCACTACTTACAAATTCCCCGAGGTATGACTGTGCATGAACATTTAGGTCTGCTCCATAGCTAGACATGAAATCTGCGTTTTTATTCTCAGTACCAGGTCTGTGATGTACCATAAATCTATAGGGCTGTAAAGTCAGGTACCACTGCTTTATTCTGGGTTTCCTATCTTTCATTACATGTAGCCAACAAAGGGGATTATGGTTGTCTATTACTTCAAATTCAGATCCCCATAAATAAAACTTAAGAGCTTCAATGACCCATTTGACCATGAGACATTCCTTCTGTATGGCAGAGTAGCATGTCTCTCTCTCTCTCTCTCTCATGGAGCTTGCAGCTTAAATAAATAATAGGATTTCCCCCCTCCTCTATAATTGTGACAAAATGGCACCAATGCCAGTGTCTGAAGCATCTGTCTGTACCATAAAAGGTAATGAAAAATCAGGACTTCGCAGTATAGGGGATGAACTGAGGTACGCCTTTGTGGTACAGAAGGCCTTCTCGCACTCTGAAGTCAACTTCACCTTAGTGGAATTGTGTTTCTTTGTGAGGTTGGCAAGGGGTGTGGCGACTGTTGCAAAATTTGGAACAAATCTGCTATAATAAACTGCTAGTCCCAGAAAAGATCTCATGTATCTTCGTCACTGGTCGAGGGCATTCAGCTACCACATCTATCTTACCTACCTCTGGCTTAATGTGGCCATTACCTATTATAAACCCAAAATATCTCATTTCCTGCATAGCGATGGATCATTTAGTGGGGTTTATGATAAGGCCTGCAGTGGTCTAGGCTTCTAAAACTGCAGCCAGGTGTTTCACATGATCTTCCCAGGTAGGACTGAAAACCACCACATCATCTAGGTATGCAGTACAATAGCAGACATGCTGTTTTAAAGTTAGATCCATAAAGTGCTGGAATGTGGTAGGGGCACCATGTAACCCAAAGGGCATGGTGACAAAGTGATAAGTCCGATTGGGGTACTGAAGGCTGTTTTTTCTTTAGAGGTGTCATGCAAAGGTATCTGCCAGTATCACTTTGTGAGATCGAGCGTGGTTATATATTTGGCATTACCCAACCTGTCTATGATGTCATCTATCCATGGCATCAGATAGGCGTCAAACTTAGAGACAGCATTGAGGCACTGTAACTCCAGGCAGAGGCATATGCCTCCTTCCTTCTTTTCTATGATGATGATTGGGAATGCCCATTCACTATTCGAGGGTTCTATTACCCCTAAGTCATGCATTTTCTGGACTTCTTTGACTACCTCTGCCCTGACCTTTTCAGGTAAATGATAAGGTTTTTGTTTGATGGGGTTATCTATATGGTGCTTGATGCCACGCACCATACCAGGGATGGATGTAAAGGTATGTTGATATTCCAGCAACAACTTATCAAGCTCAGATCTTTGCTGAGAATTCAGTGAAGGGTTAACAGTGAGGTCGCTCATTTCACCCTGTTTCTGTAACTGGTCATAAGCTACCTCCAATTCACTGTCACCCTTCTCTGGAAATATACATAATAACTGGGGTTAGATCTATCGAACCATTTTTTTCAGAAGGTTTACATGGTAGATCCCTTTTTTTGTGGTGCCTAACAGTTAATTCAGTTTCATAGGTAACAGGGCTCATTTGTCTAAGGACGGTATGGGGCCCTGCCATTTCATTAGGATTTTTTTCCGTTGTAGAGGGGAGTAATAACAATACCATTTCACCTTCCTGAAAAGTCATATCCCCTACCCCTTGATCATAGTATACCTTCTGGGTGCTTTGTTTGTCCAGATTATGTTGGTGGGCCACCTGGGTATACTGCATTAGTCTTTTTTGTAAGGCTATCATGTAATCAAGGGTGTTATGGGTACTTTCCCCTTTACCTTCTTCCCATTCCTCTCTGATTACATCCATGGGCCCCCTAGGATTCCTCCCATTGAGCAGTTCAAATGGGGCAAACCCAGTAGAGGTTTGTGGGACCTCCCTGTATGCAAACAACAATGGAGGGAGGTAAACATCCCATGACTTTCCCTCATCCTCCACAAACTTTCCTAACATTTTCTTCAGGGTCTGGTTGAAATGTTCAACCAGCCCATCTGTTTGGGAATGGTAAGGTGTAGTGTGGATTGCCTCAACCCCTAAGGTAGCATACAGGTGTGCAAGCATTCTGGAGCAGAAATACTCCCACAATCCATAAGTATTTCCCTTGGTATCCCGACTTGTCTGAACAATTTGATCAGCTCATCTGCAATTTTTTTTTCAGCAGTACAATAATCACATATTACAGGAATAAATCTGTTCCCCTTGCTGCTCTTCTGTAGTGGTCCCACTATATCCATTGCAATTCTACTAAAGGGGGTTGTAATGATAGGCCAAGGTAGGAGGGGCACAGTATCTTTTCTAGTTACAGAGGCTACCTTCTGCCAGTCCTGACAGCTGCGACAAAAGTCAGCCACCTGAGCATGGATACCCACCCAGTAAAAACCTACAAGTAACCTCTGCAAGGTACGGTCACTACCCAAATGTCCTGTTAATGGTATATCATGAGCTAGATGCTATAATTTGTGCCTGTACTTCTCAGGTACCAACAATTGATCAATTTGTTCTCCTGCAGTTGGGTGTTTACACCTCCTATACAATAACCCACCCTTAATGATACATTGGGGCTCTCTCACTTCCCCTTTTCCTACCATCTGAAAGAAAGGGTAATGGGTTATATCATTTTGCTGTTCTTAGCCAAGCCTACTTTCTTTTGTCACAGATAACAGATCATCATATTTCATGTCATCACTTTCAACATTAACAGTATTAGCATCACCACTCTTATGTCTATAAGTCCATTGTTTCTTTTCTTTCTTCTTTGCTTGTCTGGGCTTCAATGTTTTGCCTGGTACCCCATACCCCTCTTCATCAAACAGGAATAACAGATCTCACTGGTTCTCCTGTTTGGCTTGTGCATGGGTGGTGACTACACAAACACCATCATCTGGGGTAATTAAACAATGGAACTCAGGATGATCATGTCCTATGACAACAGCAATGGGTAGATAGGGAACCAAACCAAAAGCCATATTATGTTCCTTTCTTTGTATCCGTAAACCAATGTTAGTTATTGGGTAATGATGGATATCCCCATGAATGCACACCACAGCAGTGTCTGTCCCTTTTTTCCTTTCATGCTGTACCAAGTCTATTCTGACAAGGGTTTGCTTGCTATCAGTGTAAATCAACCCTGAGAACTCCTGTTCCCCAATCTTCACAGGCACTATAAAGTGTCCCCAGTTTGCCAAAGCTAGTTGGGCGAGTGCAGTCTTTTCCTTGGGGCAATACTTGTCAATATGTCCCTTCCCTTGATATTCCTTACATATAATGTTGGGGTCATATGGTCTGGTGGCATTGAATGTCTTACAACCCCCAATACACTCTGAAGGTGCTGAAGCAGAGCAAGAAGAAGATGTAGAAGGCCTTACCGTGGGTTGGGTAGCATCAGCTCCTGGATGTTCTTGCTGATGATTGGGATGGGCCGTCAGATAATCCTCAGCCAGGGTGATAGCTTTTTCTGTAGTGTTCAACTGGTGCTTCCTCACCCACTCTTGTATATCAGAAAGCAGAATATGGATAAATTGTTCCAGGATCACCATCTCCAACATCTGGTCTGCAGTTTTAACCCCTGGCTGTAGCCACTTGTAGCAAAGATCCTTGAGTCTTGTGAAAGCCTCTCAGGGAGTGTCTTCAGTACATAACTTAAAAGTCTGAAATTCATGTCAGTATATTTTGGGACTTATATCATACTGCTGCAAGATGGCCTGTTTGACAGCATCATAGTTCTCCACTTGGGTACTGTCCATGTGACTGTACATGAGCTGTGCCTTACCAGACAGATAGGGTACCAGACATATGAACCACTGGGATCTGGGCCATCCAAATGCCTGGGCTATCCATTCGAACGTGGTCACGTATGCTTCAGCATCATCAGTCACCCAATATTTAGTTAGTTTTATGTTCTTAGGGGCATCTACAGGTGGAGGATTGTAAGCTCTTATGTACTAAATGGACCATAAGGGATCAGCCCACCGAGCTTCATTTCTTTGGTGGTCAGCCTCCCTTTGCTTATCCATGGCCAGCTGCTTCACACACATCCAGCGTAACAGGCTCTGGACATCCTTTGGGGGTTCATCAACCACCTGCTCTGCACTTGTCTCATCCTCACTCCCTCCTTCCAGTTCCTCCTCCTCCTTCTCCTCCTTGGCCATTTTCCTCCGAAAATCAGGCCCAGTCCTGGCAATGGAGTCTCTCCATATTTGCCAGCCATCTATCTAGTGAGGACACCACTGGGTTTGGTGAGGGTCTTGTCCACTGTCTTTGATTGCATCTGATGTCCATCGTCTGGTAGGCACCAGTGTCACCAAAACATCCCACTATTGACACCAGTGTTGTAGGTAGTGGGTCAATTGATGGACACAGACACAGATTGTAGATGTGGCAAGGCTTAAGACTGCCAAGCCAAATATTTATATTCACAAAATAAAATAAAGCAAGCAAAAATTAACAGCCAAGTTAAATCAGCACTCTTCACAGGCAATAGTGGCAAAAGCTGCCCTGGAAGCAGAAAGAGTCTAAGTCTGTAAGGACAGTGCAGACCTTTCCACTTCAGATCAGTAGCAGGCTGATCCCACAATGAACCTGAAGGGGTTACCAAAATTTGCTTCCTTTTATACCAGGGAGCCATTAGGTGACCACCTCAGGCTTTACCCCTAAACATCTTGAACATTAAAAGCATCATTAATAAACATCTTATTACTTCTGACAGTATAATAATACTCTGTAATAACTGGTGACCCCCATTATCAATCCGTTTTTGAGTACTTTAAAAAGTCGTATCCACCCGCAGGTTGATACGAGAAAACTCGTATCAACCCGCGGGTTGATACGACTTTTATAGTCACGTGCCGAGAAGCCTGCAGCAGTCCAAATGGAGAACCGTTTTCTTGCTGTCCGCGGCACTGACAGGGACAGAGACTAATATAATGTTTCACAACAATTTAACTAAACTGCCTTTTAACTCTGGTACCTTATGGTTGTGGGTTCAAGTTGGGTAAGGTAGATCATTTTCGTAGCTATGGAGAAAAACGAATAACACTTCATTAAAAAAACATTTTTTCAATTTATTTAAATAAAGGCATCAGAACAAGTCCTTCAGCTTTAATGTCTGTTGCTGCCTCATCTCGATGGGTGGGGTCATGCCAGTCCGAAGTGAAAGTTCATGCAGCCTAGGGAACCAGTCAGGGGTAGTGGGGAAAGTATGTTTTTAGTTAGCATTTTTTGATCTAGTAAATACTTATTTTGCACCATTTATTATAAAAAATAAAACATTTGTAGGGGGTTGATAGCAGTTTTTTTAAACACACCCTCAGTGTGTGATACTAGTGAAACCTCTCGAGCTTCGCTCTCGAGGTTTCTCTAATATCACACACCTTGGGTGTGTAAAAAACTGCATATCAACCCCCTACATATGCATTATTCTCTATGTCTATTTCATGACATCTTAGGAAAGCCCCTGAAAGGAATTTACTGAGGCATTTGGATAAACAACAAACAATTCAGGGGATAGCCCCTCCCGTTACCTGTCCACAGTATATCTATGGTGAGAAGTGGGCTGGCTGGCTCCTGGATAAACATTTGGAGCAGCAGGAGGGAATGACACCATAGAACAATTAATTCCAGAGGACTGTTTTAAGGTGAGCTTACACTACTCCATTGGATTACATTTTTATTCAATAAAAAAAAGAATTTAGAACTTCTGCAAAATTGTGCACACTTGTCCAGAGGTTCTCTTTTACATTTAACACTGAAGGGATAAAGCTGTTGCGAAGCACAGATGTACACAACTACAAATAACGCTCTGTTCATCTGTGCTACTGCGACCTCAGACTGCATAACCTAACTGTGAAGCCATGTTTAACTTCTTTCTATTACATGTCTTTGGTGAAAAATGTGTTATTCATCTTTTAAAACAAATATCCCAAAACAAAACAATTGGGTGCATTTCTAGACCCCAGCCTAGTAACAAGGCTTCTCAGGATTGGGTGACTGGCAGGCAGACTCTGAATTCTTTTAATTTCTTATTTTCCTTGTCTGCCTTGTTCCAACTAAATGACTACACTGTGAAGAAGATTCCCGACTACTTGCTAGTGCGAGGGGGAAACAGCAGCATGAAATGCAGCATAACTGGCACTCGCAACATGGAGCGTCATACAGGCATTTACACGCCCAAAGCCTGAATAGCACTGCTGCATATGCATTTCTGCTTTTACCCCCGCCTTTGGCTTAGATGTTTGTCTCCTTGGCATTGCACATACATGAAAATGGGAACTTCGAACTGGTAGCCCAGATATTCGAAACTCTGGATTATTCTTTTTTTTTTTCACTGTAGCCTCTCATGGGGGGTGGGTGGTGCGTACTTAAGGCTCCATATCTGCCTATTGAGGGAAATAAAAGTGATAGAAAGAGCCTATTTTCCAGGTGGTCTGCCTGGAAAAAGGGAAATAAAAAGGAGATAAATAAGAGAAAGGACAGTACGAATAGTCCAGGAGTGCTACTGCAGTAGACTTGAGGAAAACAATTAGACAGGTATATAGAGGGGATACCAGCACTTGTTCACACACCTGCATAGCTGTGTAACCTTTTTGGCCCACTACAGGGTTCACTGCAGCCATGGAACACAACGTACAGGATCCCATCCTGGTTAAGGACACACTACCACTGGTAACACTCCTAAATTCTGTTTCCAGCATACCAATCCTGCTTCTGAAAACAGGTTTTCAGTCTTGGAGTATGAGACACTGCCAATAGGCATCTACTAATGTGAAAAGTTACAAAATTGCATACTCCAATAACTCAAAGCACCATGGGAAAAATATAAAAATCATCATGAGATAACAGAGGCTGATTCTACGTAGCAGAAATGCATGATGCCATTGCAGAGTCATGGTGTCAGTCTTAGTTTGCTACTTATTAGTTTTATCTCGACCCTCTGCCCAACATAAGAGATCGAGAGAGTGACAGCAGTGAATGGGCTTCAATGGCTTTAGAGCTACAGATGTTTTTTAATATAAATGGTTTGTGGTTGCAACTGTGAGAGGGAATGCCGCAATGAAAATGGCATGACATCTAATCTGGGCACGATCAGACGACAACATTGAAGTTGGTTAGTGAACTCACCAGAACAAAAAAAGAGGTGTATTCAATTTTTAAGGAACAGAATGGCACTGGAGTTGTGGGGAGAGGTGTGCATGGGGTTGGGGCTGTCTGACTTGTTGGTTTCTTTTGCTTAGTGAGTGGGAAAAAATAGCAACTCAAAACTTTTAAAATGCAAACTGATAGCATGAGATTAGAGGGAGGCTGATTAAGGGGTAATGTGAGGAAGTTCTTTTTTACAGAAATGGTGGTGGAGGCATGGAACGGCCTACCTCAAGAAGTGTTGGATATGAGTACAGTGCAGGACTTCAAGCAGGCATGGAATAGGCATAAGGGAGCAATACAGATGAGTACGAATAGATAGGAAATTGACAGAGTACAGGTCTATGGCACATTCATAAGGTGGAAAAAATGGGCAGCCAGCCCGTTGGCGCAGCGGTGGGATTTCCGCTTGCGGCGTCAGCGACCAGTTCGGAAATGGACCCAGGTCGCCGAGGGCAGGCCGGGGAGAAGGATGGAGCATCCTATGGACTGGCTGTCCCTCCGGGAGGCGGGGAATCACTCGGAGCGCTGAGGACTTCTGGCGGAGGCTGGGAGAGCTCACGCTGCCAAAGCTGAATCTCTGGGAGATGGGGTGGATGCTGGCGTCATTGCACGTCTCCACCTCCATGAGGAAAAAAGACAAGAAAATACAGGTGGGCGAGGGCCACTGTCTAAATGAAGCCCTCCTGGAAGACCTCGAGCAGCACACATCACTGGGATTACGACTAGATACAGTTTCGTGGTCCGCGATGGAAGAGCGTACGGTCCCAAGCCCAGGGGCAAGCTGGTGATTGGGGGACCCTGGCAGCCATAGATGGTGGTAGCGGCTTCTAGGGCTTCCAGGGGTCATGACCAGGGCTGATAAAGTGACAGGGTCCTGCCAAAAAAAAAAAAATGGGCAGACTAGATGGGCCTTGAGGTCCTTATCTGCCATTAACTTCTATGTTTCTAGAGTGATACCAGTTTGGTAGTAAGACAGGGCAGGGATGCACTTGTTCTTTGCGGGGTTCTCCTGGTATTTAATGTCCCAGCTTGGCATGGCTCTCAGCCATTCAGAAAGCAAGCACTCTTCAGCCCATTTTCTAAAAACAAATACAGTACAATTATACCTACCCCAATAATGCAAAGCATCACAGGAAGTAAATCGACTTATCACATCTACTGCTTTTTAACTGATGCTGATTTCCTGATCTGTGACCCTTCTGATTATATCATTTGTCACATCTAATTATTTGTACTCCAGCCTTTTATTGGACTATGGTAATGCGCTTTACAAGGGGGCTTGATGAGATGTCAGATGCATCATCTACACTTAGCTCAAAATGCTGTGGTAAGGCTTCTGTCCTCAAAATGCTGCGGTAAGGCTTTCTGTCCTCAATTTGGAGGTCAGATCACATTACACCTATGCTTTGTACTCTGGGCTGGCAGATTGTTAGATGATGGGTGGATGCTAGCGTTCTTTTACTTGCTATTAAAGCTAACAATGAGTTGAACCCTCAGTACATCTGTGATATCCTGACCCCCTACTCACCCTCCAGAGCAACAAGGTCAGCTGGTCAGGGCTTGTTAAATGTGTCACCTTTCAGGTTAGAATCAGCTGGTGTTAGATTCTTAGCAATTGCCGTGTCCATCCAGTGGAACTCCTAGTCTGTGTTTTCTTGTATTACAAATTTTTATTTTAATTTAAAACAGTACAATAATGAGATCCACAGTAGATAGTAAACTCTGCCATACACTATGCAGTTTCAAATTTAAATTAAAGAACTACTAGTTAGAGGAATGGTCAAATGTATGGCAGCTTAGATTCAATGCTAAGAAGTGCAAGGTAATGCACCTGGGAAACAAAAACCCAGGGGAAGAGTACACAATGGGGGGTGAGATACTAACAACAACAAAAATGGAAAGGGACATGGGGGTAGTCATATCAGATGACCTAAAGGTGGGCAAGCAATGTGAGAGGGCAGCAAGGAGGGCTGGGGGGATACTGGGATGCATAGGGAGAGGCATCACCCGCAGAAAACAGGAAGTTATTATCCCTCTGTACAGACAGTTGGTGAGACCCCATTTGGAGTACTGCATGCAGTTCTGGAGACCCAATCTCCGCAAGGACATAGACAGGATGGAGGCTGTCCAGAGGAGGGCAACCAAAATGGTGCAGGGTCTGCACTGGAACATATGAAGAGAGACTTGAGGAGCTGAATATGTATAGCCTCGAGGGAGGAGGAGAGGGGGACATGATAGAAACTTTCAAGTATCTCAAGGGAATCAACAAAGTCCAAGAGGGTAGCATCTTTCAAAACAAGAGGTGTGCAAGAACAAGGGGGCACAATTTGAAGATAGAAGGGGGGCGGCTCAGAGGTAATTTAAGGAAGTATTTTTTTACAGAGAGGGTTGAAGATGCATGGAATGGCCTTCCGGAGGAGGTTGTGGAGTCAAAAACATTGGTGGAATTGAAACATGCATGGGACAGTCATAAGGCAATTCTAGGGGGTGGGGGTAGGAAGAAGTAGGCTGCTGGTTAACTAGGATCTGCAGCTTATCCAATAGGTAGGGAAATGGGCAGACTGGTTGGGCCAAGCGGTCCTTATCTGCCATCAAAATCTATGTTTCTATGTTACTGATTAAAGCAACAGTGCATGACAGCGCTGAAAATATTGACCTATACATTCTTGTTCTATTTATTTTGCCACTGACCTCCTAACTTGTATGATACCCTTCTTTCTTCATTTTGTGTCTGCTTTAGTGCTTTTTTAACATTTGAAATAATAAAAGGAGCACTCCTTTTAATATTGCTAGAACCTGGTTTTCATTAGTATTCTCAGCTGTTTTTGACACTTGTCCCATAACATCAGGGAGCAGTGTCTGCTTCTTGCTAGTTCATTATAGTCACAAGAAAAGTGAACTTAAACAATAAGGCCCAGATATTCAAAAGGGTTGCGCCATGCACAACCCACTGATGCGCCCAGGTGCAATATTCAAAAGGGAAAAGTGCTCCTCACAAATCCCGATGTACCGGAGCACATCAGTAATGTATGCAGGCACAGGTAGGGGGGGCGTGCCCATGCACAACCTGCACAGCCCAATATTCAGCCCAGGATGTGCAGAGTCGTACATCATGCAACCCTAACTGTGCCCTGCCTAAGTAAGCCAAAAAGAGGAACAAATGATGGCCACCACACAGGTGAGCTTCTGCCACATTGCAGGGCGCAACACGGCAGCTGCCACCTGTGGTGGCCAACTGAGTTCCTGCCACCTGGCAGTACCACCCATGCCCAATCAGGGCATCTTTGAAATCAACCCCCGCCAATATCCCTCGGTTGATCCAGTGGATCGCTATGTTGTTTCACTGGCATCTGTTCTAACAGAATAATCCTCTGTCCATATTCTGGTGGTCCAGTGATCGCTATGCCTGATCGGCATCAGTATTATAACCCTCTGCCCTTGTTTGGCGGTCCAGTGGACTTACCTGCCTGATCGGGCATTCGTCAATCATGAAATGGCTTTATTATCCTGGTTGTACTATGTACCCTCCCGCTGGCCCACTCAGCCTCACCACTCTCGCTTTCCCTTACTGGTCAGCCAGTAAGGTCAGCAGCCTACCCATTTCCGTCACCCGCCGCTGCTGACTGACGCTCAGTGGGCTGCACGTTTGAAATTGACAGCGTGAGTTAACGGGTGTGCAGTTTGCTATTGTTATTGAAGTCCAGAGCGCGTGAAATGATTCATTCACATATCTGACCGTGAGGAGAGAGCGGGTTGACGCCCATTGCTCACGCCAGAAACCACTGGCTTGCAGCCCTTCGCGAGCTGTCAGTCGGCGGCACCGGGCGGCAGGCGGAGGGTGCTGCCGCCACCAGCGACCGGGGTAGCGGGCGTGCCTCATTGGGCTGGTGGGAGGGGGACACTAGACCACCAGGGTAATAGGCCATTATGTTGACAGATGCCCGCGATCACAGAGGCGGTCCACTGGACCACCAGGACTATAGGACGTGGGGGAGGGTTATAATACCGATGCCCGTGATCGGACACATAGCTGTCCACTGGACCACCAGGGATATAAAATGGGGGATTTTTCTGTTAGACAGATGCCCGCGATCGGGCTGCAGGGTGCATCAGTCCCCGATGGCTGCTGCCTGGCAGGGCGCCAGGCGCAAGTCATCGTGGATCAGCGCACCTGCATGCTAATGGCATGCAAATGGGGCCATAATGACATGGAAATGAACCCATGTGTGCCTTGCATAAATTATGGTCCCATTTGCATGTCCCTTTGAATATCGCAGGTGCTGTGCATGGCGCAATGGCACTTGGCGCTAGCACATCTCCATGCTTCACTTGCCACTTGCGCCATGAGTGCTGCACCATGCACAGTGGGGGTTAGGTGCAGATTCAAAGTTGCTGAGCCATAGCGCAGCTCCGTTGAATATCACCCAGGCCACACCCCTGCGCAACAAAGTTGAGCTGTGCCCAGGCATGCGCCACAGTCTGCCGCAGTTTGAATATCCGGGCCTAGGTGTTTAAAAACAACAGACACAATTAATAAAGCACTGGTCCATGCCATATTAAAAGGAGCACTCCTTTTATTACAGAATTTCAGTTTTTACAAAAAAGTGGTAAAACAGACTCAAAATGTAGAAAAAAGGGGTATATCATTCAAGTCAGGACATACACTGCTGCTTTAAATTTGGCTTGTTAAGGTAATACTGTATATGACTTTGCAGGTTGATACCTTCTAGCCAGAATGTTTTTCTGTTTTAGGCTCATATTGTACTGATTTGTACTCCATAACCTATACTTTTGTAACCTGATTTTGCAATAAGCTGTTCTCATAGCATACATTTGCATTTACTCTTTGATATTGCATGCAACCTATGTATGTCTTGGTCTGTTTACTGGTGTAATGTACATATCCAGGTCAAAAAAACCTAGCTGGCTCAGCAAAGAAGTGGATGGGAAGGTGAAGGGAAAAAAGATTGGCCTTAAGTTCACAAAACTGGGACGTGAGGAAGATAGAGAGGTGTTCACAAAGGCATCTAGGGAGGTGACAAGGTCAGTCAGGGCAGCCAAGGCAGCAAAGGAGCTGAAGTTGGCTCAGGAGATCAGAGAGGAGGGAAAGGAGTTCTTTAAATATATAAGGTAGAAGAGGAGTTGTAGGGATGACATTGTTAGAATCAAGAGGGGTGGGATGGGTGGAACAAGGGGAAGATCTGGCAGAGGCACTAAATGAGTATTTCTGTTCCATGTTCATTAAAGAAAGGGATGGCCTAATACTGAAGGAGAAAGGGGGCAAGGGTGGGAGGTGCAGAGATAAGGGATGGAGTCATCCAAGACGATAGAGTTCTGAAGGGCCTTAAAGCCTTGTGGGTGAACAAGGCACTAGGACCAGATGGTGTAAACCCAAGGGTCCTGAAAAAACTGATGGAGGTGTTGGCAGGCCCTCTGACAGACCTGTTCAACACCTCCTTGGAGATGTTAAATGTACCCAGGGACTGAAATATAGCTCATGTGGTGCCCCTTCACAAGAGTGGACCCAAGGACCAACTGGGCAACTACAGTCTGGTGAGCTTGACTTCCATAGTGGGAAAGTTGATGGAGGCCATTCTGAAGGAGATATTGATAACCTTTCTTGATAGCAATGGTCTGCAGGATGTGAGACAGCATGGGTTTGCCATTGGAAGATGTTGCCAAACTAACCTGATCGACTTCTTCAACTGGGTCGCTAGGCGATTGATGAAGGCCATGATGTGGATGTCCTGTATCTGGACTTCAGCAAGACTTTTGACTCAGTGCCACACAAGAGGTTAATGAGCAAGCTGAGGGATGGGGGTGGGGGAAAAACTGGTGGAGTGGTGGAGAGCTGGCTGTAGGATAGACAACAAAGGGTAGTTGTAAGGGGGGAGACATCCAAGCCAAGGCCAGTAACGAGTGGGGTAAAGCAGGGTTTAGTGCTGGGCACTGTTTTGTTCATTGTTTCTATTGGAGACATTGCAGAGGTGGTCAAGAGCAAGATCAGCCTGTTCACAGATGACACTAAAATTTGTGCAAAAGTGGACAATGAGGAGGAAGGAAGGCACTCAGAGAGGATCTAGCTAAACTCAAACACTGGTATAAGGAGTGGCAGTTGGGGTTTAATACTAAAAAGTGTAAGGTCATGCACCTCTGAGTCAGAAATCCCAGGAACAGTTACTGGCTGGGGGAGTGCAGGTAACAGCTTCAGAGGAGAAAAGGGACCGGGGGGTAATAGTTACAGGGAACATGAAGGTATCCACACAGTGTATGAGGGCTGCAGCAAGGGAAACTAGGATGCTGAGGTACATTGTCAGAGGGACTACCTCTAGAAAAGGGGAGGTCATCCTGTTATTGTACAGATCACTGGTGAGGCCACATTTGGAGTACTGTGTGCAGTACTGGTGCCCATACCTCAAAAAAGATGGGAGATTACTGGAGGCGGTGCAGCGTAGGGCTACAAAAATTATCATAGGACTAGGGGAGTTGCCGTATGAAGAAAGGTTGAAGGAGCTCAACATGTACTCGCTGGAAGAAAGAACGGAAAGAGGGGACATGATAGAGACCTTTAAATACTTGAAAGGCATAAACAAAGTCAGGGAGGGAGGAGTGTTCCAGTTAAAGGAGGCATGGATCACTAGAAGGCACAGTCTGAAGTTGGAAGGGGGAAGGTTTAGGAAGGAGATGAGGAGGCACTACTTCACAGAGAGAGTGGTGTGGGTTGGAAGACACTGTGGGAGGAGTTAATCACTCAAATGACAGTGTGTAGCTTTAAATGGGGTTGGGATGGTATACTTACATTTGTTGGAAACTGTGGATCCCAACACCTACAATCCCAGTAGGCTTTGCCCAAAACAGTTGCTAACCAGACGCTTACACCCGGCCTAATTGCTAGCAGAGGATAAGGTACTGGATGTGATGAAATGCTACCTTACCCCAAGTGATGTGCAAGAAAGGACATCTGGATGGGGTTGCTGGCCGAGCTACCCTGGTGGTGTGGAGGGGAATACCACTGGTAGCTTGGCCTGCATACTGCGCGTGACCCAGTTCTGGTCCGGGTAATGGCATTTTACACACTGCACACCCGTAACACTTAACATTTTACCACGGGGTCTGCTCCCCCTCAGAGTAGGGTCATTTAATTACCGGGGTGTGTGGGAGGCAAAGCCCCCCCACATGGGGGTACAGTGAGCAAAGCCCCCTATTACACTTTGTTTCCAGACAAGCCTGGCATTTGTATGTCAGGCATGTCAGTGATTTGGGCTGGTAGATTACTGGATATTTTACTTAGGTCGGCATACCGAGTTATGGGATATCATAGCATATCTGTTGGAATCAGTCAAGGGCAGGGTTAGTGCAGACAAGAACACAAGGGGAGAAGGACTGGGAAAGAGGAGGAAGAGAGGGGTTCGGTTGGGGGTGGGACAGTTGTAATGATATGAAACTAATATCTGCACAATCAGGCAGGCTTGATAGACCTTCGGGCCTTTTTCTGCCAGCAATTTCGTATGTTCATATATGTCATTTATGAGTAACAATTATTGTTAGTCAATACAGCTGCTTCTGCTTAACTATACTCCCTGGACCCTCTTGAAAACTAGACACTAGCTACATGTGGATATCCTGGTGTGCAACATTTTAACTAAATAAGTATATGATTAGATAATGCTTATATTTAAGTATACCTCCTTTTTGTGTTGTGTCAGTATTTGAAATTGTATTGGTAGGCCTCCAAACACTGGAATGGTGCTTAATCAAATGAAGCATATTATTACTCCACCCTCCTTTTTGTAGATCCATCTCTTTCATAAAAATCTTTGAAGCTGAGTAAAATCTAGTCCAAACGATGAATGCAGTAACTTTTATTTTCTCACACACACACAAAAAGCAGTACATTTAAGCTTACCATTAGAGTGGGAGCAATTTTTTTCCATGCTACTACTCTCTGACTCCTGTAAATTTTAGCGAGAAAAGGATTATTTGGGGTTGCTGTGTTAGATTTATGAGTGAAAACAGTTGTAAGACACACACAGGATACTTTCTGACTAAGATACTTAGATGACATTGGACAGAAAAACACTAAAAGTCCATCAAGCATGCTTTATTGTTTTACTTAGGACTCCTCAACACTTTCAGAGCTCCCAGAGCCGCTGCCCTCCCTTTTGCTTCAATTTGCTCCTGGCTCATATCCCATTGGGTTTTGAACCCTGAGATGGTTCTAGCATTAATCACATTACTGTGTAGCTTGCTGCACCCATTCACCACCCTCTCAGTAAAGAAGTATTTCCTCAAGTCTTTCTTGAAGTTCTCGCCACTAGTCTGAGTTTATGTCACATATCGGTATTGTTACTTCTTAATTTAAGTCAATCAGAGAAACCCATTTGGTGGTGCTCCTGCATCACGGTATCTACTTTTGTATCATATCCCCCTGTCTCTTCTGTCCTCTAGTGAGTTTTAGACTTTCTAATCTTTCCTGATATTGCCTGCCTTGCTGCCCCTGGATCATTTTTATTGCTCTGTGCTGAATAGTTTAAATCCCTTTTGTTATGCTTTTTCAAATAATGGTTTGCAGTACATCAGATATGGCCTAAGTAAGCAATAAGGTATGAAGGGGTGTGTGTAAGATACATTTTACAGCATGGCCAGGGGTGTAGTAAGGTATGAGGCTAAATGCTGAGTGACTTCAGACACTGGACGTGCTGTAAAATATGTTTTACACACATCCCTGAGTGCCTTATTGCGGTTATACAATTGGCTCATTTTTTTTTTTTACTTTTACTTTTGGGAAAAGCATGATTATATGTAGAAACAATAGATTTACTTGTGTACATTTGTGATAAAATAGTCCTTCCACCCACTGCAAGTGATGTCATTGATGATGTAATTGTATTATTGCCTACTTTCTTCTTACTGTTTTTTTTTTTTTTCTCCACATTCAAGATATGGAATACACGGGTTCAAAATCCTGCTCAGTTTCACTGGCAGAATGTTTCTCTCCTAACATACTGTACACACAGACAATAAAGGCCTTTTGTTACAGCCAGAGACTCAATTATCTCACTTTCAGGGCAAGAAGAAGAGAGTTCCCTGATAAGCAGGTAAAGATAGAAGGGGGATTCGTCACTGTCAGAAAAGTAACAATTGTGAAAACTATAAACAATACTTAATGGCCCAGATATTCAAAAGGGTTGCGCCATGCTAATGAGGTTGCTGCTCATGCGAAGTCCAAATGCGCCATTTTGGCGATATTCAGCAGGAGGCAGTTACGCCACTGGCACCAGGTTGCGCTAGAGAGCAATGCAAATGAATGCATGCTCAACAGGAGGGGGAGGATCCATGCATAACCTGCGCAACCCGATATTCAGTCGGGTTGCGCAGAGTTGTGCATGCGCAACCCCCAACCTGCGCCCGCACAAGCTTGAGCCAAAAAAAAAAGGCTTAAGTCGAGGGCCACCCACAGGTGAGCTGCTGCATTGCAGGGCGCAACACAGCAGCTGCCACCCCTGGCTGGCCCCCAACTCACTCCCTGTGCCTCGACCAGCCCGAAGGTGGTGGGGACACTAGACACCAGGGAGATGTTTGGGGGTTCTGCTGTGACATTCTGCCCGCGATCGGGCTTTATGGTCCACTGGACCACCAGGGAGTTATTCGGGTTGGGGAGGGTTACATTCTGCCCGCAATCGGGCACTGGGGGTTTATGCTGGAGGTTCTGCCCGCGATCGGGCACTGGGGGTTTATGCAGGTTCTGCCCGCGATCGGGCACTGGGGGCGATATGTACGGGTTCTGCCCGCGATCGGGCTATGGGTGATGTGTGGGGGGCGATGTATGGGTTCTGCCCGCGATCGGGCTATGGGTGATGTGTGGGGCGACATGTATGGTTCTGCCCGCTACCGGCTATGGGTGATGTGTGTGGGGCTACGATACGGGTTCTGCCCGCGATCGGGCTATGGGTGATGTGGGGGTCATGTAACTGTGATGCTCGTGGATCGAGGTTGCATTGTGCGTCGGTCCCTCGATGGCTGCTGCCTGGCAGGGTAGCCAGGAGCAAGTCCTCGGGATCGGGCGCATCTACATGTAATGGCATGCAATGGGGCCATAAAGAGATGCAAATGGCCCCCCGCGCCTTTGCATAAATTATGGCCCCATTTGCATGTCACCTTTTGAATATCGGAAATTTGCGCATGGCGCAATGGTGCTTGCGCCACCGCAAGTTTAATGCTCAACTCTGGCAACTTGCGGTAGGCAAGTTCCACTGCGCCTACGCAAGCGTTGTGGTTTTGGGCGATATCCAAAGGAGTTGCTCAACAGCGCAACTCCTTGAATATCACCTCGCCACACCCCCGCGCAACTATTTTGACAGCGCAGGGGCTTGCGCTCAGACTGGCGCAGTTTGAATATCTGGGCCAATGTTTCTAATTTGTTTATGTGCATAAGGAGAATGTAATAATTAAGGACACAACATTTAATTAATTTGTTTTATTTTTATTTAAGGTAGTTTTATTTTAGGGCCCAGATGAAGTTTTTTATAGTGTAAAGGTAGCAGCCATGTTTGTGGTGGAAGATCAGTTCTGGCTGTAGGGGCTAACTAAAATGCCTGTGTTCCAAATGCCCATTGATCAGGGTTCCAAACTCTTCACTGCTGAACACTCCTTTTTAACCAAGTGAAACCATAGTTTACACACAAATAAGAGCCAATCAGATTATGGGATTATACCCTGCCATTTTATAACTAATGATACAGTGGGCCCGGATATTCAAACTCGCCCAAAAGTGTGCAACAGCAGAAGCAAGCGCAAGTACACTGCGCTCATGTGCAAGAAGCGCTAATATTTAAAAAATGCGCAGGTCAAGATGCACCTGCGCACACGACTGAATATCATGCCACCTGAGCCATAGCGCAAACAGGGATGTGCAGTTGTGCATTTCAGATGCACCATAGCGCAACAAGGGATGCTCAGTGGAGCAGTCCAGATGCACCATAGCACAACCAGGGATGCCTCGTGGAGCAGGGCAGCAATGCAGCAGCACAACCATGGATGCACAGGGACAGGATGCAGGGGCCCACCACCCATGCCACAGATGGGCAGAGGAGCACATAGCCAAACAGACATCGTCCCCACACCCCATGCACTGCACAACTGGGGAGAGCTGGAATAACCACCGGCCCATGGATACCAGCAACCAACCCACAGCTGGGGCATGGTGCCCCAGCACACCCTCTGGCAAGCTGTTATTGGCACATAAGGAGGGCCGACCACCCCATGCCACACCATCCCACCAATGCAGAGCACACCCTACACCACGATCACCTTACATCCTTCCCAGGAATAGCACCCAACAGTGCAGGACACCCCATGCATGCCACCACCCCACTGTGACAATACAACCCTGTGCACCATGTAGTGATGCAAGGCAGCCCCACCATGTGCACCCTGCAGCAGACAGCGATGCAACAACGGCATGCACAGTGCCACCCTGCATGTCCTCCCCGAGGTACAGCTGAGAGACTGACCATGTATCAGCACACGAGGTACCCCACATGCGGCAGGGCATGCCCCGACCCCACCACCAGTGGTACAGCACCCTGCACACCCTCCAAGGACACATCCTGTCCCAGCACTGGCAACAACAGCCAGCACAGACACACATAGTGTTGCATGGAAGCATGTGCCACACAGGATGCAACACAGTGCATGGACAAACACCCACCCATGCCCAGGGCACACCAACACAGGGACACAGTAGCGGGTCCATCAAGCCACTGGCATGTGGCTACGGCAGCCGTGGGTCCACACGCCCAGCACCCCTACATGGCATAGGTGTGCCAGCCACCCCGCGCAGGCACCATGAAGCTGTATGCCACCAGCATGCTGCCCGAGCACAAGTGACAGGCACTGGAGCAAATCCCCTGCAACAGACACAGGCAACAGCATGGAGGGGACAACAACAGCAGAGGCCACAGTGCCACTGGAGGCAGACGTGTACCATATTGGTGATGGGAGGCAACCTGGCATTGTGCGGGTACAGTGGTTGTCCAGCATGAACAGCCACCACTGACATGCCAGCAGACCGTGCATATCACAGACATGCAAGGGTGTCAGCTAAACAGGCCATGGACGGTCTGACAGGGTGCCATGCACACAGTGCATGCACCATGGACCACTGCACACAGGGATCCAGTGCACAGAAAACAAAACACAAACCACAGACAGTGACTGATCCCCCACCCACACCATAGGCGGTTCCCTTCCGGACACACACACAAGCCCATGCTGACCACCCCTGATGCCATGCACACCACTGCAGCTGAGCACCTGTAGCCTGCTGAAAATCAGTGAGACCACCACAGTTGTCATAACAAAACAAATGTATTAAAAACAGGTAAGCAAAACAACTATTTACAACTATGTACAATGGGGAAGGGCCACATACCAGGTGGGGTGGGTAAGGGGCAGGGGTGAAACATATAGGAGAGGGAAGAAGGGGTGTGAGGGTGGGAAGGTGTTTTCAGGGGCATGGATGGCCTATTATCTGCCCCGCCATCCTCCATGTGGCACCAATGTGTCCTCTGCCTCCTGACCCTGTGTCAGACCATCTTTGGAGGATCTCCAGGGACGCCCTCACCACCTGTAACAACTCCTGCAGTCCCTCTCAATGGCCTGAAGTCGCGGTCCACCTAGGGAGAGGGAGCAGAGTCAATATGTGTGACTGTTCAGCCCCTGCAGCCCACCCATTGTGCATGGCATACAGCCATGTGCCACGCCTGTGATGGTGCGTGACCACCCACAGTGACTGTGTCCACAAGACCTGCCTACCCAGGCACCCACTGCCATGCGGACCTCTGCACACACCCACCGCCCATGTCCCGCACAGCACCACCATGGTCGAGCAGTGACTTGGCTATGCAGTGTGAAGGCAGTGGCACAGCCATGTACCTGGTGCATGCATGGACCACCATTGACACACCCCAGACATGCTAGTGCCACTGGACAGTGCTGACTGTAACATGTTGCCTGCATGGCAGTACTGTCAGTGGATGGTGGCTATGCCCTGCTGCCCACCTTGTTACACAGCATGCAATAGTAATCATGGATATAAGGCACTCACCATCATCAGGCTGGTCCCTGTGCCTCTGGGGACCTTCAGCCCTCCGGCCTGCTGGTCCTCCCGGTGGTGCCTCCTCTCCCTCACCAGCCTGCGCTCTTCTGGGCCTAAGGCAAACATGGAGAGAGGAACATCAGTACAATATGATAGCAAAGTCCCCCTTCCCCACTTGTGTGCAATCCCACACTGCCATACCCATCCACCCCCACCCCGATACCACCACCACGGACAACACTGGACACCCCCCATGTATGCCGGACACATGCAACTGTGATACCCATATGGATGTTACCAGTGTATGGATGGGGCACCTACCTGGCCATGGCACCATGCCCTCCTGGCACGCCCCCGGAGGTGGGCAAGAATGTCCGGTCCCTGCACCTGAGGTCCCGACCTGTGGTGACACTGCTTGGCCATGCACCCCATTCCCGTGGCCTCCTCCAGCGCATCCACCACCTCCTGTCAAACTGCACTCCTGGCCCTGTCCAGGGTGCATCATATAGTGCCCCAGCATGGCTCTACAATGGCCACCAATTGGCTAATTCTACCTGGCTCCACATAGCAGCCCTTCTCCGTGCCATCTCAACAGATAGTTGGAGTTAAATGGCACTCGGCAGCGTCCGCCACGTGCAGATGCTGTGTGGTGCAGCGCCGTTATTCTCATTGCGCTGTCAATGAACAGCGCGATAGTGGTGCACCCATGCCAGACACATGGTGCCTAGGTGCAAAGGTCGGGCACAGGGTCAAGGGTCTCGCCAGCACGGACAGCCACAGCACGATTGGAACCCAAATGCTTGTAGCACAATTGGGTGCCTGTGTGCCACCTCCTGTAGTGGCTTCTGGCAGCCAGGGTCCCAGTGCTGCTCTACAGCACCCCAATGCCGCAGTGCCATATATGTGAACAGTGCAGTAGCACCACTGGCACCATGGTGGCCGTGTTCTGCATTGCCTCCCACGCACGGCATCGCCAGCAGTGTGGCAGACATCTGCGCTATCACCCCAGGCATGCGCAGTTCGGTGTGTACTGTGCATGTCACAGAACTGCGCCTTTGGCTGAGCATGTTAAAACAATTGCGCGCAAAGCGCAACAGCGTGATATTCAGCCGGCATATGCAAATCAGCTAGTCAGCCATTCAATGGCGCAGACACTGCCCATGTCCCAGTGTGCCAGCGTCCATGGATGACAGCATGCTGAGATGCAGGTTGGTACCAGATCCATCACTTATGATGATGGAGCTAATGTCATGGGCAGTGATACGTGTGGGCCACAGGATGGCCACACAGCAGGTGACATCATGGGCATGGCCATGGGTGGTGCCACCGTGGAGGCCTGTGTGACATCACAGTCCCAGCCTGTGCCTGTCTGCACCAGTGGGCAGCACTGGTGTGTGTCCAGGACAGTGGGGTTGTTGCGGCCACTGCGGCAGCACTGTTGAGCCCTGAGAGCGCAGCCAGAGGGGCAGTGTCAGCAGTCGGCCAATGGCCATGGGGTACAGTGTCAGGGGCAGCATCAGTGCACCACCTGTGGACATGCCCAGGCCTGGCCCTGGTGTAGCACCCACCCTCAAGGGTGCTGACCATCAGGGCCATGAACACCATGAGGGACAGCATGCTGATCAGGCAGATGACCTCTTAGATGAGCATGCCCGCATACTCAAGCATCAGTCAATCAGCAGGTGTGGCTTGTGACGGTGGTGGATGCACTCAGTGTGGCTCTGCGCCAGGCAGAGGAGCGGTGCAGCAGAGACACCGCTCTGCTCCTAGCAGGATGGACCGTTGGGGGAGGATGTGACCGCTGCCATTGACAGGCGAGACACAGGCAATCACAGCTGTCATGGCCACAATGGTGCACAGTTATTTGCCCATGCATCGCAGACACTGTGCAGTGCAATGTCCACCCCCATTCCTGGCGCTGCAGTGACACCCCCTTGTTGACACCAGGTTCAGCTGTGGGCATCCTGAGCACGCCTGGTGCAGGCATGTTCGGCAGTGTGCAGACCCCTGCAGGAGCACGGCCACGCTCATGCAGTGGAACCCCTGGGGAACCATCGGTGCAACCCCATGAGGCCATTGGTCAGCCTGTCACTGCTGGCAGGTCTTGGCAGGGCCGCCCATGCATCTGTGGATGCCGTGGCACTGTGGGCGTGACTGACCTGTCTCCAGCATGGCTACTGTCTTATGCTGCCCTGTATGCATTGTGTGTAGTTCAGCGTGCAATGACGGGTGGGATACTCCTGCCCTGCATGCATGCATATTACCATCTGCACACCCTCCCAGCTGCTGTCCGTTGTGGCATGTGCATGATGATGCCTGCATTGCACTGTCCGCCACTGTGCAATGGTGCCAGCATCTGACACATGCACAATGACAGGCAATGGGCGTGGTGGTCTGTGGACTTTGTGTGACTAGGGGTGGCGGTCAGGGTCGAGCGTGCCTCCTACCCTTTGTGCATGTCTTGTGAGGTGTTTGTATGTGTGACCACGTGCCGTGTTAGACCTTGCCCATTCCTGGCGGTGTGTGCAGTTCCATGCTCGGCCAATTCCTTAATGACATTACACTCTGGTGTTTGTCCATGCATGTTTGTGGGTTGTGCCTTTACCACTGGTGGTTGCACATGGCCCCATGACTTACCTGGGTTGGCTGAAGTGCTCCTCTGTTATGTGTGTCCCAGTGCAGCTGTGCCATCCGGATCAGTCGGGGTCCCTTCGACCAAGGGGCTGCCCATCACCATCTTCACCAGTGTCCTCATCATCCCCATTGCTGTCCCCTCTTGACCTGTATGGTTATCCACAGTCATTGTCCATGTTGTGCAGGATGCAACAGGCCAGGAATAGCCCACAGGCCTTTGAGGGGCTGTACTGTAGGGCACCGCCAGACATGTCTAGGCAACGGAAATGTGCCTTCAGCATCCCGAACACCTGCTCAATTACATTGCGTGTGGTTGCATGTGCCTCATTGTAGCGTTGCTGCAATGGGGTCGCGGGCCGCCGGTATGGTGTGAGCAGCCAGGGACGGAGTGGGTATCCACTGTCACCTGTTTGTAAGGGTGGAAGTTAGTTTGTTGATCAGCGCTCTGCCTTGGGCCATCTAGGCCAATACCCATGTCACCTCTGACTATGCCCTTCAAAGCTCCATATGTCTTTCTGCGTGCTTTGCATACTCACCCACTAGGTGGCCAGTGGGGATGTCCCCACTCGAACCTGTGGCACAGTACTGACTGGTGCCAGATGAAGGCATCATGTCTCCCCAGGGTGCATGGCACAGACATTGATTATGCGCCTCTGGCATCGGACACCACCTGGCAGTTGATGCTTGCATACCACTCTGATTCATGTATGTGGCCCTTCAGGGCCAGGTGGTGTGGATGGCCACATGGGTGCAGTCTATTGCCCTGAGCATGCCAGGTATACATGCTACCCTGTGGAACTACTGTATGTTTGCTGCGCTCCGCCAGTATGCTGGGGAAATGGGTGTACTCCGCAGCATGTGGCAGCAGTGCGCTGAGGAATTGGGTGAGGTGGCGTGATGTGCCAACTGGGTTATGCCTGTCATTCCCTGCTGGTCGCTGGAAGGTACCCGTGGTGAGCAGGTAAATGCAAGCTGTCACTTTGGTCTCCGCTGACAGAGCATGGCTCCATCTTGTGTGTGCCTGTATCACATCAGCTCACAGAGCCGCCTCAGAATTGCCCGGTTCAGGTGGTACCGGCCATGATCTCAGTATCAGTGTACAGCTCGGGCTGGTGCGGACTCAGTACTGCCTGTTGGGGGCATACCACCGACAGGCCCTTCCACGGCGCACCCCTGCTGCCTGCTTTCTCACCCCCCATAACTGCCTCCATCTGGATGGTGGCACTGGCCATTCCTGTCTTGTGTTCCCGCCCAGGCAGCTGTTTCAGTGTTCCACCCACTGTTCTTGCTGATACTTCCCTGCACCCAGAATACCTTCCTGTAGTGGCCTCAGTGCTGTGTGGCACCTCCCCTTTGCACTGCACTGTGGCAGTGGCTCCTCACACCTTCTCTGTTCCTGGGGGTTCCAGGTGCTCTGTCTCTCCTGCCCTGAGTGTGTGTTGCCTGTGTGGTTGCCTCATGGCTCAGCAACATGTGCCTTCCTGTAGCATTCTTGTGCCTCTCTCTTGTTCCTTTTATTTTGGCTAATTTCGCTATCCGCACTTCTGCTAGCTCCCTATTGCGCATGGCATATTGTTGAATATTGCACTGCACCATTTATGCATGGCTTCACCCCTTCAGTTGCACATGCATTCATTATCATTGCGCTCTTGCACAGTGTGATTTGGGGCACATCTGCCTCCCGCTGAATATCGCAGAATGGTGCATTTTCAGACTTGCGCTGGTGCATCCCTTTGTTATGCATAGCTAACCCTTTGAATATCTGGGCCCAGTATGTATAGTCATAAATATCAGCTCTTATGAACATACTGAACATACGAATTTGCCAGCAGATAAAGACCTAGAGGTCTATCAAGTCTGCTCGAATGTGCAGCTAGCACTCCCTTATCTGCAGCTGCCCTCCTTCCACCCTTTCCATTCATTGACCCTCCCCTTCTTCTGTGCCATCCCTTTGAAGCAGTCCACTGTTCTACTGGATACCACTTCTGCAGGTAAAGCATTTCACCCAGCCACCACCCTCTCTGTAAAAAGTGTCTCCTCATCTCCCTCCTGAACCTTCCTCCCTCAGGTGTCATATCATGGCCCCTGGTGTCCCTCCTCCCTTACTTTGAACAGCCCCTCTGTACCTGTGTTGTTTATTCCTTTCATGTACTTAAATGTTTCAGTCATGTCCCCCATCCTCCTCTCCTCCAGTGAGTACATGTTCAACTCCTCAGCCTCCTATTGTATGATAAGTCCCCAGCCCCTTGATCATCTTTGTCACCCCGCGCTGCACCCTCCAGTAACTTAATGTCCCTCTTCAGATACGGGCCTGCACTGCATGCAGTACTCCAGGTGCGATCTAACTAATGACCTATACAGTGGCAGAATCCCCTCCTCCCTCCTCGAGGATATACCCCTTGCAATACAACCCAGCATTTTGTTGGCCTTGCAGCTGCCTTCCTACATTGTGCCAAGTTGTTCATTGACCCTGTAATGAGCACCACCAGATCCTTCTCCTCCTCTGTCTGGGCTAGCTGCACACCCCAGCTGGTAACTCCTCCTTGGGTTCTTCATCCCAAAATGCAGCACCTTGCACTCTTTGGCATTAAACCCCAGTTGCCAGGTGTCTGACCACGTTTCGCTTTGCCAGATCATCCTGCAACCCCTGCCATCCCCCTAGGTCATCCAGCACTGCTCCTACCTTGGTATCATCAGCAAACAGACTGATCTTGCTCTTGATGTTAAATTATATGTCTGCAACGAATATCCCAAACAACACTGGTCCCAACACTGAGCTCTGTGGAACACTGCTTGTCACTACCCTTCGTTGTGAGAGCTCCCCCACCCACCACCACCCTCTGTTGCCTTCACTGAAGCCAGTTCCCAACTCATCTCACCAGCTTGCACCTGCCCTGTGCCTACTAACTTCCCAGCCTTCCATGTGGCACCGGGTCGAATGCCTGACTGAAGTCCAGATACAGGACATCCACTGCATGGCCCCTGTCCAGTTGCCTAGTTACCCAGTCATAGAACTACACCAGGTTGATTTGGCAGGATCTGCCCTGTGTAAAGCCATGCTGTCTGCTGTCCGTAGTCCTTGGCCTCTAGGAGAGCCACCAGTCTTTCCTTCAGGATAGTCTCTATTAGCTTACCCACGATGGATGTGAGGCTCACTGCTCTGTAGTTTCCGGTTCATACTTGGGGCCACTCTTGTGGAGGGACACCACATGAGCCATCCTCCAGTCCTGAGGTACACACCCGAATGTGGTGAGGCATTAAATAGGTCTGCCAAAGGTCCTGCAAGGACCTCTGCCAACTCCTTCAGTACCCTGGGTGGATGCCATCTGGGCCTGGCGTCTTATCCACCCTCAGTGCCTTCAAACCTCCCAAACTCTTCCCTCCATGATTTCACCACCTGTCACCCTCTCCCCCATTTCTGCCATTTCTTCCCCTTGGGTGTCACCCCCTCTCTTTTTAGCAAATACTGAGCAGAAGTACTCATTTAGTGCTTCTGCCTTATCGCACCCTGCTTCTCCACCCAACCCCCTCCTTCCTAATCCTTACTATGTGGTCCTTACAGCTCCTTTTCTCCTGATGTACCTAAAGAATCCTTCTCCCTTTCTTAATGCCTTGTGCCAGCCTGAGTTCCATAGATGCCTTGGCTCCCCTTTCTGCCCTTGTCACCTCCTTCGATTCCGTCAAGTACTCCTCCCTGTCCTCCTCTCTCTGTTTCTTGTACTTCCTAAAGGCAGCTCTTTCCTCCTTACCTTTTCCATGACCTCTCTTGGTTTGGATTAGTTAAATCCTGCCTGATATATCCAAGCATCCTCTAAACATTTCCATATGATAGCCTGCATTAAGAGTTGCAGTTCATACTGCTGTTTATTCTAACCCCTAGGTCCCTTTCTTCTTTTGAATTCTTTACTGTAACTCCATTGATGCAATGGGAGAAGCTATGAATTGGCATTTGGTCATGAACCCGAGCTCTCCTGGAGTTTCTTTGACTGACTGGAGCTCATTGATGTCATGCGGATTGTCCATGGTATGCACCCTACTTGTTGTAGTTTGGACCCGGCCCAACTTCCCTGATTAAGGTTGATGGATACTATTGGCCCAGTCCTAGCATGGATAGTCTGGTGCTTCTTGGAGTCTGGTGAGTTTTCTAGCTCTATGAAGGAGGCGGTAATGTCCCTCTTAAAGAAAACTTCTTGGACCCAGACTGCCACGCAATCTACAGACTAGTCTCTAACCTTCCCTTTGTGGGAAGCTGATTGAGAAAGTAGTGGCCATACAACTGGAGAACCATTTGACCATTCATGACATTTATGAACCACTCCAGTCTGGTTTTGAAGAGGCATAGTACCGAGACTGCACTGGTTCAGGTGCTCAATGATCTCCTCATGGCAAGAGATTGGAAGAGCCATTCCATCTTGGTTCTTCTTGATCTCTTCAGCGTTTGACACTGTGGACCATGGGGTTCTTCTCAAATGCCTGAGGTTCATCTGCAGCCTGTCTAGTACAGTCCTTGGGTGGTTTAGATCCTTCCACACTGGCAGAACTCAGAGGTTGGTGTTGAGATTAATTCCTCAGGTCCAGTCTCTCTATCATGTAGGGTACCTCAGGTTTCGGTGTTGCCCTCCATGTTTTCCAAGTGTACATGCTGCCCCTCAGGAACATTGTAAGAAGGTATGGGCTGAAGTTTCACTGCTTTGCTGATGATACCCAGCTCTACCTGTCTTTGCACCTGACCAGGATAGAGCTCTCAATATTTAACAACTTCCTCACGAAATCCAGAACTGGATGGATTCGAGTTGGCTGAGGTTGAATTGGAGAAGATGGAGGTGTTAGTTGTAGACCAGGTCACCGGATAAAGGGGAAGAGCTGGTTTTCCTTCAGGACTTTTCTTGGTGGCTCCAGCTCCCACATCTGAACAGGTGTGAAATCTAGGGTGATTTTTAATGATGGGTTGACACTGCGTCGCGAGGTGTCAGCAGTCGTCAATCTTCCTTTACCATCTGAAGAACATCTCTGGGATGAAGCACCTTGTTCCATCTGGTGATCTGCCTTCATTGGTCCATGCTCTTGTGGCCTCATGCCTTGATTATTGCAACTCCTTTATCTAGGGCTACAAGGGGTTGATACCACCGCTTGCAGCTAGTGCAGCTGCGTTCGGCATGACGGTACCCTCAGACTCATATTTCTCCGTGCTGCATGAGCTGCACTGGCTGTCAGTACAGTGGCAGATCACCTTAAAGTCAGACCTCTGACTTATAAAGCCCTACACAGACTTGGCCTGGACTACCCGAAAGAGCATCTGGTACCTTGCTGCCTAGGTGATCACTCCGCTCAGTGGACAAGGGGTTGCTAGAGATTCCAGAGATTTCTTTAAAATCTTTAGGGGCCTGTGCATTTATGTATGCAGCCCTAGCCCTTTGGAATTCTCTATCCCGCCCACTTCAGGAGTGCATGTCCGTCAGGAGGAATTTAAACAGGTCTTGAAAACCCATCTGTGGTATCAAGTATATCCGACTTGATGTTATTTTATTGGATTTTATGAATCAGTATTTATTGTATTTGTGTTTTGCTATAGTGTTTTATTTGAAATCATTTGTTAAAGGGCCTTGGTTTTAGAAAGGTGCCGTACAAATACAGATTATTATTATTATTATTAAATTCTAGCTGCAGATTTTTGCTACCTATATGCATCCCTCTACATTTTTTGGTATTGCATGTTATCACTCCAGCTTTTCTACATCCCTTTCCATGTTGTTGATCCCTCATCAGCGTCTACCTTCCTGCAGAGTTGTGTGATATCTGTGAACAAACTGGCCTTACACCATAACCCAACCCCACTGTCACTGACTCACATATTAAGGAGTACCTTTCCCAGGATTAACCCCTGAGGCCCATTACTTGTGACCTTCCCGACATCTCAGAATTTATCATTCAGCACTGCTCTCTGGCTTCTGATTGACAATTAGTTGCCAGTCCACTCAGTTAATCTCCTTTCCACACCTTCTGAATAAGTCTCCTATTTGGCACTGAATCAAGCTAGTAAACACACAAGCACTTTCTTTTTATTCAGATTTTTCTTGAGTGAAGCACATACTTCATAGTATAAGTAACAAACATCATGCATTGGTTATACCATTATGTTAATATTCTTTATACAGTTACTATGGTATCATATGGCAGCAATAAAACTTTAGTATAGATTTAGAAATGTCATACTGAAGGACCAAAAAACAATCTGAATTCAAAATATTTCCACAGAACATACTATCTTCAGTATAGAGGCAAAGGGTAAAGGTAAGACAGAAACTCCCTCCCTGTACTCCCTCCATGGCAGCAGCACCTCGACATTATTAGCATTTAACATTCAAGGAACAAACTCCAGGTCTGTCTGGGCCACACACAAGCACTTTCATTCATGAGAAGATAGCCAGTCATAGAGCAGGATGGGTTGTGCCAGTTAACTTTTCAAGAATTGGGTTCTTGGGAAGGAGGGTGGAGTAGAGTACTGCTAGGGTGGGGTGGAAGGCAAACAAGCATATTTAATATTTAGAAAGACAGGGCTGGCCGTGGAGGTGGCAAGTTGCACTGGTTGCCCATAATAGAACTTTATTTTGAATATAAATTAACATTCAACTTTTGTTGGTGCTAAAGGGGCAAGAGGGTGGGAATGGACTTCTGATGGAGGACGGGGGCAAGAGGTTTATTTAACTGGATGTGGGCTGGGGAGGAGAGTATGGTCCATTTCTTTTTACATTACTTTTTTCATTTTACTTTTTTAAATAAATAGTAGTGTCTGAATACAAATGGTTTCCTGTTCAGGAATATTTGGCAGCCCTACTTTTGTTGATATTCAGAAAACACTGTTAGGTCCTAGTACACCCCTAATATGCAGCCTTGTTGGATTCCTTCTGAGCCATCTAGTGCAACCCAAATGACTTTCTTTTGTCCCATACCGTCTCTCTTGCTAGTGAGCCAAAGTGCCTTCCTCTGGTCTGATTCACATGTTTTATATATATGCTTGAGTGACTCCAGTTTTACAATTTTAATCATTGCCTACCTGTTTTCTAGACCTTCTGTTCTGTGTGAGGTTCTCCAGCTCTTTGTCTAGGATTATCTTCATTGTATTACACTTTTTGTTGGTAATATCATTTTTTATTATTTTTATTTTATATGAAATATCATATATACTGTGAGCCAGAAGCTCTTTTACAGAAGTTCCACATCTTGCATAGACTACAGGACATTGTAACAGTATACACAGGGTAATAATGTAGATTTACAGCAATACAGTGATACAAAATGACATGACTACAAAACATAGACTGAGGAGCCAAGATACAGTGTATAGGAAAGTCTTAACCACTAATGGAGATAGTACAAAATACAATTCAGGTACATAAAAATTATATTTACAATCAAGTGCCATCAGTGGGCAGAAAAGTGCATCAGGGAGAGAAGAATACAAAGGCAGTCAGAAAAGGCAAGTAGGAGGTAAGGGGAGAGGTGAGAAGTAAGAGAGTAGTGAGTGGGGACAGTGTGGAGTGGGTGAGAATTATGGGCAATTGCAGCAGTTCAGCGAGAGGAGGTGCTAGCAAGTTTAGTTTTAAAAGGGCCAAGTTAGTCAGTGATCAGAACATCATGGTGCAGGTTGTTCAACAGGTAGGGGGCCTGGTATGGAATGGCATTCTGCCCAGTGGTGGTTTTACAAAAGGAACAAGGTATGAGCCTTTAAGGTGCTCTTAGTAGGATGCAGAGAAGGGTGGGAGTCAGAAAATGAAGGATTGTGGGGGACTGGCAGGACAAGATTTTCTTGGCTATTAAGCAAGTATGGATATGTTAGTTGACCTTTAAAGTCTAATCAGTGTGCTTGATGGTAAAGGTCACAAGTGTGGGTAAGCCAATGGTCTCCAAGAACAAACTCATGGGTTTTGTTAAGAGGGACTTTGATCTTGTTGAGGGCAGTGTCAGATGTGGAGCCATAGATTACTATGCCATAGTCTACTATGGAGAGTACTGAGAGGGTGACAGCAAGACAGGGCGTCATTAGTTAATCATTTTTATGCCTATACAAGAGGCCAATTCTAGTATTAACAACTTTGCAGACTAAGTTAACATGGCCTTGAAAGGAAAGGGTGGAGTCAAGGTAACCCAAGGTATTTAAAGGTGTTGACCTATTCTAACAGTTGGAGATGGTAATTTAGAATTGCAAGAGGACATTTTGTGTTTGTTTTGTGCATTTGAAAATAACATAGATTTATTTTTTATAGTTTATGATAAGCTTGTGTTTAGTGAACCATGACTCTAACTCATAGAAATTAGCCTGAAGACAGCATTGTAGTATGGACAGGTCCGAGTGACAAGCATAGACAATGGCATCATCAGCATACAGTAATATAGTACCAGTGCAGGCTAGAGGAGGGTATTTAGAAAGAGGCTAAAGAGAAGAGACCTGAGAATAGACCCTGCAGGACCCCAGAGCAGACAGATAATGAGGAGGACAGGGTGTTACCAATTTTGACTTGCTAGGAGTGACCATTGAGATTATTTGCAAACCATGAGGTGGCTTCAGGGAGAGCTGATTGAATGGAGGTGAGACCAGGAGGTAATGGTTAACTGTGTCAAATGTCTTTGTCAGGTCAGTGTACATGGACCCTACTAACTGACCCAGATCAAGGGCTTTGTGGGCAAAGCTGGTATATTCCAAGAGAGCAGTTGTGGTATTGTGTCCTTATGGAAACCATGCTGTTGAGCGCACAGGCGGTTGTGCTCCACTAGCAATCAGACAGTTGATCTGATACAATTTTTCTAATACTTTGGCTGGGAGGAGAAGGAAATTGGGAGTAGTTGCCTTGAGCACTTTTGTTACCACTCTTGTTGATAGGAGTGACAATAGTAGATTTCCATAGGGTCGGGAATTGACAACAGTGGAGGAGAGGTTAAGGATCTTGGTGAGGAGGAGAAGTACAGCATCAAGGGCCAGATGTAGTAATTTCAGTTCTAATGAGTTGCCATTGAACCTGACTTACCCAGTACTATCTGGAGGTACATTTTGCTTCAGTAGTGGAGATCAACCTGAAATGGAAGGGGTAAGTCAGAGCAGCTGAAGGAGAGGACAGGCCGGCTTGTTGAAGAGGTCAAAAGGAAGTACCGCACTCATATCAGTATAAAAATAGTTGAATATGTCAGCTATAACCCGATGGGCCTGTGTGATGGCTCCATAGAAACATAGAAACATAGAATTTGATGGCAGATAAGGACCGCTTGGCCCACCCAGTCTGCCCATCTCCATACCTGATGGATAAGCTGCAGATCCTAGTTAACCAGCAGCCTACTTCTTTCTACCCCACCCCTAGAATTGCCTTATGACTGTCCCATGCAAGCTTGAATTCCACCACTGTTTTTGACTCCACAACCTCCTCTGGAAGGCCGGTCCATACATCCACAACCTCTCTGTGAAAAATACTTCCTAAATTACCTCTGAGCCGCCCCTTCTATCTTCAAATTGTGCCCCTTGTTCTTGCACACCTCTTTTTGAAAGATGCTACCCTCTTGGACTTTGTTGATTCCTTGAGGTACTTGAAAGTTTCTATCATGTCCTCCTTTCCTCGAGGCTATGCTATTAAGCCCTTAAGTCTCTCTTCATATGTCTTCTCCGGTGCAGACCCTGCACCATTTTAGTTGTCCTCCTCTTGACAGCTTCCATCCTGTCTATGTCTTTGCGGAGATTGGGTCTCCAGAACTGCACGCAGTACTCCAGATGGGGTCTCACCAGCTGTCTGTACAGAGGGATAATAACTTCTTGTTTTCTACTGGTGATGCCTCCCTATGTATCCCAGTATTCCCCAGCCCTCCTTGCTGCTCTCTCACATTGCTTGCCCACCTTTAGGTCATCTGATATGACTACCCCAGGTCCCTTTCCATTTTTGTTGTTAGTTTCTCACCCCCATTGTGTACTCTTCCCTGGGTTTTTGTTTCCAGGTGCATTACCTGCACTTCTTAGCATTGAATCTAAGCTGCCATACATTTGACCATTCCTCTAACCTTGCCAAGTCCCATCTCATCCTTTCCACCCCACCTTGTGTATCAACTCTGTTGCAGATCTTTGTGTCATCTGCAAAGAGACATACTTTTCCTTCCAGTCCCTCTGCAATGTCACTTATAAAGACATTGAAGAGAACCGTCCTAATACTGAACCCTGCGGTACCCCACTACTAACCCCCTTTTTCAGAGTGGACTCCATTTACTGTTACTCTCTGTGTCCTATTCTCCAGCCATCTTTACCCAGGCTGTCATCTTGCACCCACTCCAGGCTGGCTAACTTGTATATTAATCTTTGTGTGGGACTGTGTCAAATGCCTTGTAAAGTCTAGGTAGACCATGTCCACAGCCCTCCCAGATCAACTACTTTGGTCACCCAGTCAAAGAAATCTATCAGATTTGTCTGGCATGACCTTCCCGCTGTGAATCCATGCTGCCTTGGGTCCTGTGCCCTCTGGCCTCTAGATACTCAACAATTCTTTCCTTCAGAAGTGATTCCATCATTTTCCTACCACTGAGGTTAAACTAACAGGTCTGTAGTTTCCTGCTTCTGCCTTGCTCCCACTTTTGTGAAGGGAATCACATCTGCCCTCCTCCAGTCCTCAGGTACCACCCCATCCTCCCATGATTTGTTAAAGAGGGTAGTCAGTGGTGTCACTAGTTCTACCCTTAGTTCTTTTAGAATTCTGGGATGAATCCCATCAGGCCCCATTGCTTTGTCCACCTTCAGTTTTAAGAGCACTTTCAGAACCCTTTCTTCTGTAAATGGGTTGGTATCAACTTCTGTATCCAGAGTGTTTCTACTGTTTGTTTTAGGTACCTCCCCTCTTTCTTTGTAAATACTGAGCAAAAATATTTGTTTAGTATCTCTGCCTTTTCTGAGTCACCCTCTGCCCACCCTCCCTCCCTTTATTAAGCCTCACTATCCTCCCTTGGTCTTCCTTCGCTCCCTGATGTACCTATAAAAGGTTTTATCCTCTTAACTGAGTTGGCTATCTTTTCCTCGGTTTGGGCATTTGCTGTTCTGACTGCCTTTCCAGCTTCCTTTTGCTTTTAACTGATACAGTTCTCTATACTGTTCCTTCTGTGATTCCTTGTACTTCCTGAATGCTTTCTTTTCTCTTGAACCTTCACTGCCACTTCCTTTGAGAACCATAGTGGTTTCTTACCTCGTTTCATTTTGTTTATTTGCTTTACACAAGGCTTGTTACCTCTGTGATGGCAGTTTTATTATTTCCATTGTTCTTCCACCTCCTTCCTGCCCATTTGCTAGTGCATTCCTTAGGCACTCACCCATTTTAGCAAAGTCAGCCCTCCTAAAATCCAGTACCTTTGTCTTTGTATGGCTTGACTCTATTGCTGTGTTTATTGTGAACCATACTGTTCGATGGTCGCTAGTTCCCAGATGGCTACCCACTTCTACATCTGTGATCCTCTCTTCATCTCCATTTGAGAGAACCAGATCTAAGATTGCTCCCTCTCGAGTGGGCTCCAGTACTAGTTGTCTAAGGCATGCCCCTGTAGGGCATCTAGAGTAACCTCACTCTTATAAGTGGCTGCTGCAACTGCACTCAGTTAACATCTGGCATATTCAGATCACCCATCAGCAATATCTCCCTTTATCTGCCATTCTAAGTATACTTTCTATCATTTCCTTGTCCATTTCTCCCCTGAGGAGAGCTCTGTAAACAACCCTGTGCAGATTGTGGTGCCATTGCCTGCCTCCAAATTGACCCACAGTGCTTCTTCTCCTCCTGTTTACCCTTTTGTTCTGTTGCTTTGATTTCTTCTCTTATGTAGAGAGCTACTCCTTGTCCCTTTACCCTCCCTGTCCCTCCTGTAGATAGTGTATCCTGGTATGTTTACGTCCCAGTCATGGTTCTGTGTGTACCATGTTTCTGTGACTGCCACGATTTCCAGATCTTCCTCCTCCATCAAGGCCACTAATTCAGGAAGCTTGTTACCCAGACTACGGGCATTGATACTCATTGCTCTCCATTTTTGATGGCTTTACCTTCTGTAGCGCATCCCCACTGACCTTTCTACCTTGGTATTTTCTCATTTAGTACCCTGTTTTGTAGGAGGCTGGGATTGTCCTGCTGCTTATCAGTGCCTCCCCTTGACTAGTTTAAAGGCTTGCCAATGAAGCATTTAAACCAATTGCCAAAGACTTGTTCCTTCCTGGACAGATGCAGACCATCCTGCCAGTATAGGCTGGTGTCTCTCCAGGTGGAACCCCAGTCCTCAATGAAGCCAAACCCATATGCTCCACACAATTTTTTAAAACCATTTATTAAACTGCATGGTGCAAAGTACCCTCGCCTCACCCATGCCACTGACAGGCAGTACCTCTGAGAAGGATACTGTGTAGTGCTATTGTCTTAAGCCCTCCCCAACTCTACAAAGTCCTTCTGCACTGCTCTAATCTCATGATGAGCTAAGTCATTTGTCCCTAGGTGGACAATGACGTCCAGCTCGAGACTCCTGTGCAACTGTTCTCGTGATCCTAAGGATGCGCTTCCTGTCCCTCCAAGCCATGGCACCAGGCAGGCACCTTACTTCAGTTTTCCTGCTCCCCAGTTCTATCCCCTAATAATTGAGTCCCCACCAGGAGCTGCTTTCTTTCCCTATGGTGCCCTCTGCCTCCTTCCTGAGGGCCTCCCTTGTGACAGTTGTCTGCACCCTCTTAGTCTCCTCATGGGTGCATCCATAGGGGAACTATGCTCCCCAGAATGGTGTATGGATTTTGAGTGGAACAACTGACTGGGTATGCCTCTGTTCCACCACCCTTACCCTCCCTGAGCCCACTGTGGACAAGCTGCTGTGCTTTCTTGGCAACCTCTGAGGTAGTGGTGGTGGCTCTGGTGCTCCCTGGATGGGGAGGTTCCCTTGCCACTGTCCAGTGCGGCCTGAAGACGGGCAACTTCCTCCTCAGGGCAGATAGTTGTCTGCAAACAGGGCAGCATCTCAGCCTCCAGAAAGACTCCCGGAAGGCTGCTGCCCCACAACCATTACATTGTACTACTCGCCACATAACTGTCTACCTTGTTTAGTTTTTTTTGTGTGTGTGTGATTGGTGCGTTATATAGAAATATATGTATTTATATAATGTGTATGCTTATATTGTCAGTGCAGTGTGCTAGACAGGATATGACAGTGATATGTACCTTGCCTCTTGAGGAAATTATGTCAGAACCCCAGGTATAAATGAACTATTTCCGGGGTGGGTGGGGTGGGGGTTGGGCCTAAACTGTGCCCTCACAAAATAATCAGCTAAACGCTCTGACCTACCGATGCGATGAGTGCCTTCCTGTCAGCAAGATGCCATACACGACAATTTGTAATACTGCTTCAAACCAATTTGACAGAGAAAATACCCTGCTAATCAAACAGAGAAAATCCAAACATCCGAGTCAGACACAGGTAAACCCCTCCAGCCCCAAAAGAGCCTGGTGACTTGTGCTCTGAAACAGTCAGCCCCACAACACGTCAGCTGTGCAGAAGGGCAGACACAGAAAACAGTATTCAGCCTATGTGGTTTAAACTCATCCTGCACTGAAAACCTTAACACTTGTAACAAAAGTAAAGCAACTCCACCTCCCTCTGTTGATTGAAAGACTGCCTTTTCTGATAATTCTAAGTCCCTTATTTCACCCTTCAGTTAGAAGTATCCTCCACTGAAGAATATTAACTTTCCTAAGGAATCTGCTTCAAACCAAAGACAATTGTAAATTGTAAGGTTCACCTCCTTCTGTTGTGAGCACTACTGCCTTCTGCAAATCTTAAGTCCAGTGTTGCAGCTTGCAGCCAGAGGTAGCTTCACCTGAAGACTATGAGGTTATGAGGTTAATGTTAAGGATGGAGGTGGGGCAGTGTTGGATTTCCGTAGTTTCTTTTTGTTAGCCCAGAATTGCTTACCTTTACCCCAGGAGGTGGTAGTTCTCTTTGAAGTGATCAGCCCTAGCTCAACAGATTTCGTGGTGGAGGCATTTTGTGCGGCCCAGTAGTTTCCTGTCAGCAGGTTTTCCAGAGGCGAGGGCCTTATGCCACATGTTATCCCTGTCAGCCTATACAGGGAGATGGGCTGCATCCATCTGGGAGGGACCACAGTCCTCAGTGAATGATTTAAATGTTACATTGATGGGAATTTAATGGCTGAAGGAAATAGGGAAGCCCTAGAGTACTGTGTGTGTAGTTCTGGAGGCCACACCTGCGCAAGGACATAGATAAGGTGGAGACTATCCAGAGAAGGGCAACAAAGATGGTGCAGGGCTTACACCACAAAACATATGAGGAGAGACTAGGGATCTCAATATGTACTCACTGGTGAAGAGGAGACAGCGGGGGGCATGATTGAAACTTTCAAGTCCCTCAAGGCATAAACAAGGTACAGGTGGTGGACCTTTTCAACGTAGAAAAGTATAAGAACAAGGGGCACAATATGAAATTGAAAGGGGTAGATTAAGAGGTAATGTGAGGAAGTTTTTCTACACAGAAAGGGTAATCAATGCTTGGAATAGTCTGCCACATGAGGTAGTGGGGCAAACACAATGGAGGGGTTTAAGAATGCCTCTGACAGGTACAAGGAAGCTTGAGAGGGAGGGAATGATGAAAAGCCATTGATCACATAGGGTCAGTGGCCACATACAATGCATAAGGCCCACGGGCAGACTGGATGGGCCTAGTAGTCCTTATCTGCTGACAATTTCTATGTTTCTATGTTTCTGTGTTTCTATGTTAAGTAGAGAGGGTAATCCAGGGTTTTACCATGCCGCAGCAACAGCGGTTACGGAGACATCTCTGACTGTGACAGCCGCATTGCAGAGTGTTGACAATGCTGTGTCGTGGATGCCTCCTGTTTCCATTGGTGGTTGTGCCCCCAAACACATCCATGCGGGGCTCCCCCACACCCCCTGGTCTCTAGGATTCCAACTCTGAGTCGGATTTGGACTGAGGGGGTGAAACACCCTGGAGGCAATCCCTAATCCTGGCTATGGAGCCCATCACAGCAACAGGCAGATTTTGGCCAATCTCATCGCTGTGGTGGTCTTCGCCATCAGGGTTTCATGTCGCGATGGTATATCATTATCCAGAGATTACTCAGGTTCTTGATCATATGCTTTGAGTAGGGGTGAAGATATTACAGGCTAACTGAAGAATTGTTACATATGCTTTTAAGATCTCTCGAGTCCCTTCACTGAGTTCAAAGAAAATTAACCAGCATTTCAGAATATACATGAGAGTTTGTGGATCCCAGATTACTTAACAAAGAGGAGGGTGTAAATGAAGCAATTTAATGCAGTGCAGGTGACTACCAGACAATAGGCCTTATGCCATTAATAGGTGAAAGACCAGACATACCAATGGTGAGCTACATCAAAGTAAAACCATTACAAAAGATCAGCTGTTGAAAAAGTCCATTAAAGGGAAGTGTCCATGTCCCATCAGGCCCCACCTCCATGTGAAGTGGGATCCATTAGCAGATGTAAAAATGGTAGTATATTTGCCACTGACTATTATTTTATTTAGATTAATATCTGGTTAATCCTGCACCCTCCCTATCGGCATTTTAAGTTCTGACACCTCCCATTGTCCCACAAGCACCTGTAGCTGTCCCAGTAATGATGTGGCAGGCGGGAGCAGCCAGGGTGTCTCCATAGACTTGTTATAGTCCAGGATTGTTAAACTGCTCTGGTTTGGAGCCCATGTACTGCTGAAACATAATGGAGACCAGGTACAGACGGCTAGTGTGCCTGTTATTCTGTACTGACATTTCGGTATTGCAAGGACACCGATAGAATGCAAACAGGAGCTACCTGAAGCTACTGCAACACATATAAGCTCAAAACTGGAGCTGTTCAACAATCCTGGACTATGGCAAGACTTATGGAAACACTGCTACTCTGCCACGCCATCACGGGACAGCCGCAAAAGCTAGGGCATGACGGGAGGGTCTTAAAACTAAAATGCTGGCGGAGAGGGCACAGAATCAACCAGATATGAATCTAAATAAAATAATAATCAGGAAGTGGTAAATTTACTACCATTTTACATCTACTAATCGGGCCCCACTTCACATGGAGGTGGGGCCTGATGGGACATGGACGCTTTCCCTTTAAGTATGCAGGGTGTGTAATGCTGCCAGTTCAGTAGGTTAATTAAGCTGTGTCTGCATAGGTAGGCCTTTAAGTCAATTATGTCCCAACAATAGAGGAAGATTAAAAAAATAAAATAAATGGTAGGACCGAGAGCTGCAATGGAAACTGTCAAAACTCAGTTTGGGATGACTTCCAGTGTGCTATGGAGTGGTGAACAGTGAGTAGGCAATAACTCTTTCCAATTTACAGAAAAAACGTTAAAACATTGCTTTTACCCACTAAAACTTTGTTAAAATGTATACTTCCACTGACTGGTATGTGTTACCAGGCCATTGGTGTAGAAAATATAAGAAATCGCTTTCAGGTGCTTGCAGGTGATGGAGACACAGGGAGAGTGGCCTTCTTCCGACCGAATCCACAATGTTGAGTATTGAAGAGGGGGAAAGGTCACCCAGTAAAACCCAACATAATAAAATCAAATGGACTATAACCTGCAAGCAATTCAAGAGTTCAGGGTGGAGATGAAGGTGGCAATCAAAGAACTTTGAAATGATCTGGGGACTCTTCAGGAGTGTCTGGGTGTGGTGGACCAACAGATAATAATTCGGCCACCTCAACCAGCTTGAGTCCTTGGTCACCTCCTTGGCTGTCTATCAGCTACAAACACTCCTCCATCAGGAAGATTTAGAGAATAGAGGTCACTGAAAAATTTAGATTTTACAGGATACCGGCATATGAGGTAGGCACAGATATGATTGCCTTCCTCGATCAAGTTCTACACTGCACTTGACTTGGGACCAGAATACACACTGAATGTGGAAAAGGCTGACAGAGTGTTGGGCCCAAAGCCCACATCGTCTGATGCTTGCCCGGATCCATCATTGCCAGATTCTAGAACTTTGCAGTAAAGGACTACCTATTACAGAAAACCTGTGCAAAGAAAGCAGTGATGTACGGCAATTACATCATTTTAGAGACAATCATTATGCACCAACTATGCAAAGACTGAAATGGGAATATATCCCATTGTTTCCATGTCTCCTAGGAAATAACCTTAAATTCAAACTCCCTACCCTGCTAAAATGATTTGTCCAATTCCCACTGAATGACAAATCTATGCTGATGGAGGAAGATAAGCAGGACCTGCAAGCAAGGGGACTTTATGTAAAAAAAGACACCTACAATTTGGCGATTGAGATTGAGCTTCTAGAGGCAGAGCAGCTGGGGTCATTTACAGGAGAGGACTTCAGGATACCGATCTGCCCCTGTCTGACTTACTGAAACAGCTACAGGAATATTGGACTCAGTCTAAACTTCCTCAAGTATGAACAAACAGCTAATTGATCCTTTTGACTGAGGACAATGGACAATTCAAGTTGGTGGCTTAGAGGTTTGGTGGGAGTGTGGGTTGAAGTGAGCAAGGGAAGGGGGCAGCTAGGGGCCATGCTGTGAGTGTTGTTTCCATGGTTTCCTAACTGTACCTTGGTTGTACTTGGGCCCTGATATCTCTAGGTGGTAGGGTCTGTGGGACCTGGCCAGGACAGTCAGCAGCTATGGGAAAGCTGTGGGTGTGTCAGTGTGTGGGCCTTAATGCTGCTCATCAGTGGCATAGCATGCTTGGCATGGGCCCTGGTGCAAGGAATGAAATGGGCCCCGAAGATGGTGCAAGGAATGAAATGGGCCCCCGATGATGATGCCAGATGTAGATGAGCAGTCAATGTTCTGGGCTCTAGTGTGTCTCTTCATGCTGCTGCCCTCTGGTCTTTGTTTTCATAGTGGAAAAACTAAGCTTTGTTGCAACTTAAGGTGTGTGTCCTACAATAGATGTCAGCTACAATGGACCAGAGGCTTGTCTGACACTTTTTACCCTTAGGGTCAGCCTGTGACAACAACTATTCAATGTATTTAATTTTTTATTTCTTCCCTGAGTTCCTGACCAGAACCTCCTTGCTCCTCCTTCAGCCAACCACTCCCTATACCCATCCTCTGAGATCCTGTTTGTTGACCTACCTACCTGGGACTCTTGCCACACCAGTGCACCACCTCGCCTCTTGTCTTCTGCTGGCTGTGCTGCTGCTCTTGTCTCCCACTCCAGAGACCAGGACTCCCTGCCGATTGTCACCAACACACTGTGAGCCTGAGCCATGCCACCCATGTGACCCGACTCCCTGACACCTCAATTTAAATCTGGCAAGGAAGTCTGCAGAAGGGTTGCTGTTGGTGCTTTGCTGACCAGCACCTGGCCATTGCGTGACCCGCTCACACTTCTCATGACTTGTCCACCACTGCCATCGTCCCTTCTCTCTCTCTCTCCCGGCTCACCTTGCATACGCTGCCTCACCTCAAGGCACGCGATATGGTGCCTAGTAAGTCCTCCCTCTGGCCAATCACAGTGTGACATGCTGGTAAATTGAAAATGCCACCAGCCACCAACCAACTAGAAGCAGACAGTGTCACATGGTGATTGGGGGTTGACAAGCAAACCTAAAGGCTGGTATGTTAGGTAAGCACTCATCGCTCTCTGCTACCACTCTGCCCGTGGTCATAAAACAAATTGCGGCAGAGTAGCATAGCATTTCAGATGGAAATACTGGGATCCAAACTGACAAGGCTATTTTGAGCCCTGTGTAGCCATGCTCACCTGTGCCTGAGCCCTTCAGCTCATGGGCCCCAGTGCACACTCTATAGCTACGCCCAGCTGCTCACCCCATCCCCTGGCTCGGCTTCTATCGGACCTGAGGTGGCCACCTTAATACCGTGTCTGTAATTAGCAGTAGGAATAGACACTTACCACAAGAAAGATAAAGGAAGAGAAAACTTTTTGGATGACTGAACTCACAGTTTGCTACTTGGGTTGAATGGGTCATGGCTTATGGTCTTGTCAGGGAGGGAGGAAGAGGAGCAGTGGGGTGGGCCTGTGGCATGGCTTACCTTGCTGGGTGGTGCTTTCAGGTTCCCAGGAAAGCATATTTAAATAAAATTGAAAAGTGATTCCAGAAGTCTCCAGGTGGAAGGGCTAAAATGGCCTGGCCATGAGCTTTGGTGCAGAAGATCTCTGTGGCCCACTCTGCTTCCTTTTCTAGCCCTTCCATGCCAATAACTAACTACCTGGTTCTCTGCAGAGCTACATCAGACCAACTCCTTGCCCTCCTGAGATGCACATCCTCATTCAACTATCTGCAGTGAGCTAAGCTAGCCTCCAACATTACAACTATACAGTTATAATGACATGTAAGGGGCTGGTAGATGACTATTACCATAATCTGCAATACTGTGATTCTTTCTACGAGTTTGTTCTCTATGGTTCTAAGGGGCATCATCGTTGGACCAGCATTGTATGAACAAGTTTGAAAAACTTCTGGGAGAATGCTTCCACTTTTACATTTGCTTGTGCTCATGCACAAGAAACATTATGTGGCGCTTAGGAAAGAAGCGGCTTTTTGGAGGTGAAGCACTGCATTTTGGGCTTGGCCCTCTTTCCCCGAGTGTGGTGGCATGCTGCTGTTGACACTAGTTCAGCAAGCATGCCACCAATTTAAATGAATTTGCCACTGCAATGAGGGAGCAACTGTCACTGCAAGGCGGTGCCTGCCTGTTGTGTATTGTTCAATACACATGGCAGCAGTTCTTGCCATCCGCCTCATAGTCCCCATGAAAGCCGATGGGGTGCCCAATCCCCTGTCAGCATGCCCACTCCCTGTTTGTTTGCAATGGGGAGCCCACTCCCCACTGGCATAATGTCCTCCACATATTTTGTTTGCTGAGGGGGTGCCCAATACCCTCGGTATCATGTATCCTCCCCCAAACACAGACCCTTTTGTATTTGTCGATGGGGTGCCCAATCCCAATTGGCTCCTGTCCCCCCAAAACATGCAGGAGGCACGCTGGGAGCCCACCCCAGTGTGCCAAATCTACCTGTAAAAAGAAAACCTTCCCAATGTTTTTTTCTTCTATCTGAAAGTAGAAAACAGTCCTCAATGTCAGCAGCCCTCCCCAACCCACACCCACCTTCTGTGCACCCCACCTCCCACAATGCCCCCACCCCGTACTTACCTCCAGAGTCTGGCGCAATGATCTTCGGTGGAGAAGAAACATGTCTGCACTCTTCAAAGCAGACTGCAAACTGAAGAAATGCCAATAAGCTGTATAATGGCATAAATTGTTTTCAACTAAGGTGGATATCGCAGCCATTTTGTGAATTTTGGCACCATATTTTCAACATGGGGTTCTTGGGACCCACCTCATGAATTCAGTCACAGTCATGTCATTATTCAGTCCTGAAAAGTGATTTTGCAGTCACTGCACGGAATCATCTTTCAGGACTGAGTAACAAAACAACAGTGAGTGTTACTCTTCATGAGGTGGGCTCCTCAAAAGCCAATATTGCAAATGGTGAACCCCAAGAAAATTACTATGTTACAAGCATGTGTTGTGCAGTTTCTATGCACACCCAAGAATTTTAAATATCTTCACTCCAGATTTTTAGCATTGCCATTTTTCACACCTCCTTATGAACAGTACAGCTCTTCATTTTCACATCCTGCCCAAAATGTGGTTTAACATGTTGCGCATAATGGCGTGGTCACTGTGAGAAATCAGTTTTGGGACAAATTAAGAAAATCACAGTGACACTGTTCATGAGCGGAGATCCCAAAATGCCTATGTTGAAAATTTGGTGAGAACATTTTACAAAATGACTGTGTTACGAGCATGTGTTGCACAATTTCCATGCACGCTAGTAACTTTGAGAATTTTAATATTTTCACTCCAGATTTTCAACACTGGCATTTTTCACAGCTCCTTATGAATGATACAGCTGTCATTTTTCCATTCTGGCCAAAATGTGTTTTCACTCATCCGGCGCACAATGGCGCAGTCGCTGTAGGAATTCAATGTTCAGGACAAAGTAACAAAATGACAGTGACACTGTTCATGAGTAGAGGTCCCAAAATGCCTATGTTGAAAATTTGGTGACAAATTTACAAAATGACTATGTTATGAGCGTGAATTGTACCGGTTCCACTTTACTCGCAACTTCAAGAATTTGTAATATTTTCACGCCAGAACTGCAACATTGCCATTTTTGCACACCTTTATGAACAATAGAGCTGTCTTTTTCACATCCTGCCTGAAATGTGTTTTGCACATCTGGCGCCATGGCACAGTTGGTGTGACAAATCAATCTTCAGGACAGATTAAGAAAATCATAGTGGCTTTGCTCATGATCAGAGGTTACAAAATACCTATGTTGAAAATTTGGTGAAATAATTCCATGAAATGACTGTATTAAGAGTGTATCTTGAGCAGTTTCCATGTGCACTCGTAATTCGAGAATTTTTAATATTTTATTCCAGATTTTCAACATTGCCATGTCTTCTCACCTCCCTATGAATGGTACAGCTGTCATTTTCATATCCTGCCCAAACTGTGTTTTCGCACATCTGGTATAGAATGGTGTGGTCACTGTGGGAAATCAACATTCGAGACAGATTAACAAAATCACAGTGCCACTGTTCATGAGCAGAGGTCCCAAATGCTTTCATGAGGTGGGGGTCACAAAAGGCCATGTTGAAAATGTGTAGTGCAAATACTATCAAGCGCCCCTGGCATTAGGGTTTCTTACCATAACATCCTACCCTGTACAGACTGACAGGTGTCAGGGTGCGCCTTTGGATTGCTGGCTGTAATGCTTATGTCATTCCACTCCACCCTGCAGCCAGTGACAGGCATCTAGGTGTACCTTGGACTCTTTGGCCCCAGAGTTCACACCATTCTCCTATACTGCACCCATTTCAGCATATGTCCTTATGGAATGGGGTGACTGTAAGGGTGAACACCTCAACACTTGTTGGTGTCTGTAGGATAGGGTGAGGTGAAATGGTGTGCTAGGTAAAGATGTGACCCAAAGGCATACTCCCCATGCCTGTCTATCTCTGCAGGCTGGAGGTGGGTTGGTGAAGTTCAATACTTCACTGCCATTCCTATTCTGCATGTGTCTAAGTGCTGCATTTCAATGCTAATAACAGCAAGCAAACATTCGGCATTGACAAATGCTTGTTTTGCATGTGTAGTACCTGTATTTTAAGTCTGACAACTGTTCAAGGGCTTGATGGTGTTACTAAACTGGGAAAAGGTAAGCATATACCTAAGTCTCTTATAGAGTTTTAAGGGTTCATTTTGGAAGCCTGGCTTGGTGCCCCTGGCAAAAGACTGTGCACCAATCCCGAAGAGGTATATATCTGAGCCTGTACCTTGTGTATGCTAGCATAAGGTTCACAGTTTGAATCCCCAGAACTTGAGACTAAAAGTGATTCGGACCCAAAAGCAGACAGGAGGGCTACCCTGTCTGTTACCTGTTCACACTATTATGCTCTGAGGTTGGCACTGTGGGCAGAGAGCCTGGCCTGCTGAGTGTGTTTGTGATAGATAGAACCACCCGTTCACAACAACTGCAAAGACAAGTTTTTAGATCACAGACAGGGACAGGACAGCAGACAAGAAACATACCAGGAAGAATCACAACAATGATACTACACGAGATATCAAGACCATATATCAGACACAGAACCCAGACTACAAACAGCTACAGGTGGAGGAGAGACAGGGAGGCAGAGGGAGAGGGCGGGGAGAATACAGAGGCGCGGACGACATAGCCATTTTAACCTAAGTCATAGAGCACTTACAGTCACTGAAATTGGGGTGCTCAGTAGAGGACTGTCCTCACCCTTTTCCCATCAGACAGGTTCCAAATAATTACCTACTTACATAAGTTCTTCAGACAAATCCACCTTAAGGAGCAATTTCACCTACAACCACCACAGGACAGGACAGGGAGGTTAGAAGTCTCAGAGCTAACATGAATTATAAATCAACTTATAGCCTCCAGAAGAGAGGAATGTCGATATCGAAGCCTACATTAAACAGGTTTTACTGGATGTAGAGAGTCTCCTTTGAGATACTCTAATCCTAGACCCAAATATAATTTAAGTAAACCTGAAACACTGACATTGAAAAATCTTGAACTAGAGAACACTATAGTTATAAAGCAAGCAGACAAAGAGTGTGGGGTAGTAATAATTGACAGGGACAAATAAGAATTGATGTGCTAAACACTCTTAAATGTCACCAGTAACTATGTAAAATTACAGGACACCCAACAAAGAGAATACCTTGACAGCTTAGATGCTATTTTAAAAATAGAACTAGAATTAGGACACCTTAAAGAATGGCAGGTTAAGCTACTCCAGGAACCAATATCCAAATATACGGTACTTTATGGACTCCCCAAAATCCATAAAGACCTAACCAACCCACCAGCCCACCCGATAGTACCAGGTAATGAATCAATACTGGAAGGTACATTGAACTTTGTAGATCATCTATACCAGGCCAACGGTACCCTCAGTGGAAACTTACTATGTGATACAAGCTATGTCATAAAGATTATAAATTGTCTAAATACAACACTTACCACTGAGAAACTTCACTAACTGACCCATTGTACTATGGACGTTAAGGACCAGTACATGTGTATACCACACGAGGTCGATGCACTCTAGAAGTGGGTATAAACAAAATATGAAATGAGAATACATCTCGACTAGCACACTACTAGAGCTAGTGAGGCTAGTATTATATGAGAATTATTTTCACTTTAATGGCACATATTATAGAAAAATTAGTGGACGACCATGGATAGCACTGTGGCACCCATTTACTTCAATTTGTATGCTGAACACTTTGAAACATCTTTTATCAACAATCAAATGTACAACCCTTTTCACAAATACATAGTAGTCTACAAATGATATATACATTCTGTGGTGATTTGCATATGCAGCCCATGATGCTTTGCATTGTGGGGGCATGTGTGATTTGTATTTTCTTGAAACTTGGCTTCCCAGCCAAATGCCCTTTGGGGTAACCTTGCCTTAGTGTTTACACACAGAGGTTCTTTGTCTTACAAATGATATATAGATGACTTGTTTTTTTGTCTGGGAGGGAGGGAGATGATTTGAAGCCTTTATATAACACCTCAACCAGATTGAGGTAATCTACAATTTACAATGACAATGAGTGATACAGAGATCCATATCTTGATCTCTTTGATTCACAAGGGTAGAAACCAAATAGAACATTGTCTGTACCATAAAGATACTAACAGAAACACTCTACTCCATGCTAGCAGCTACCACCCACCACACATAATATATAGCATTCCATATTCACAAATGTTGTGTGCACAGCACAACTGTAGTAAATAAAACTCTTCAGAAAGAAAGCTACTAAGACAAGTGTAACAGATTCTTAAACGGAGGGTATGGCAGAAGATCCGTCAGCTCAGCTGAGAACAAAACTATTAACACACAGAACCAAGGGACTGACATAGGGAATGACACAGAGACTGAAACAGAATGGTGTTACCTTTAATTTACTCTGTATTTACTGAACCAATTGAACGATACATAAACACACATTGGGATGCCCTTAGACCCACGGGAGCAGCAGAATTCATGAGTAAGCCTATCATAGCTTCTAAAAGAGTTAAAACACTAAAGGTTAGATTGTACACTGCGCATCGAGAAATGAAACAAGTCAATGGACAACTATTACTAGGACCTCTAGCACCAGGAATGAAGCCATGTGGGAGGTGTTGCCATTGCAACACCACCTCAAAAAAAAAAAAACAGAATTCCAACATACTAGTGGAAATCAAAAATACAATCAAAGCCACACCACTTGTGACATGGATCATGTAGTTTATCTACTGACCTGCCCTTGTTCCAAGTACTATATTGGAAAGACTACAAGACCATTGAAGTTACGAATAACCAGCCATAACAGTAACATTAGACTGAAAATGAAGCCTCCCAGTAGATACACACCTGGTAGAGGCAGGCCACAACCCATCTTCCCTGAAATTCTGGGAATTGAACATGTGGAAACACCTAATAGAGGTGGTAACTGGACCACAGCACTGGAACATACAGAAATGTTCTGGATTTACACTCTGAATACAACCAGCACAAGGTTGGGACTTAATGAGGAAGAAAACTTGGGAGCCATTTGGTAATTATAGTATAAATAAGTTTACTACAACCCCCATCACTCTCCTACCCTTTTACTTCCCTTCCCTGACTGTCTGTTAAGCAAGATCTTGACATATTTAATGTTTTATCTGCCCCCAAACTGACTGGATGGGAGGCTAGTTCTTAGCAGTGACCTCCACAGCACCCTTGACCTCTTGGCAAATATTTAGAATGGTTTTATAAATAGCATCAGTATAAAAGCAGATCTAAATTTTGTATCTTTGAATCAGAGATCTGTATTCTAACTATCCCACTACAAAACAAGTTGGGCAGCACTTTGAATTGACCAGATTATGCCACCACTATCTACCAATAACAAAACCAGATCAGGAAACACTAGTAGTACTTTGTTTCACACACAAGATCTGTAACCTACAAGCTTTTAAGATCTATTTACAGCATTGCTAAACTACTATCAATACTATACTTCTATAATGACTAGAACTTCTGAAAATGTTAGAATATCTACGTAAAATATATATAGACCAGATAAGTTTTTAAAAGTGTGGTCTGTAGAAAAGGTAAGTGGTTTCAGGTTATTCAAGCCCTGATAGGAGCTTCAAAACAAATCAGGGGTAATCATGGGGTGGAAAGTACCTACCTTGCCTACAGGGAAGGGCTTGGTGTTTTCTGTTGGCTAGCAATAGCATCTGCTCTTGGATTGGACCATGAACCACGTGGTCCGGCCAGGTGTTTTGAATCCACCCTTAACCCATAGGACAATAAAAGACCCAGGAGCATAACACACAGTGCAGCATATGCTCGAAGACTGCAGAACACACTATCCATGCAACTACTTAGAGGTAAGGACACCCTGCTGAGTACGTCTTGGCACATAGAACAGTAGCATTTGTTAAAAGTTGTTAAAGAAACCTTTCCCCATTGCAGACAGATTCTCTTACTAGCAAGCATATTCATTAGGCCCTATGAAACAGTGTTATACAGCAGAATAAGATGTAAGTCAAGTAAAAGATTTTTGCCTTGCCATAATACTAATACACTTAAAACTTTTAACCTGTGAAATTGTGATTGAGTGTATTTTCAAAATAGTCTGCTTTCTGACTGTGGAATCAACTGTTTTACAAAAAATGGGGCTACACATGTAGATTTAAGCAAAGATTCTAAACAAAAAGTGAGTAACAGTAAGTTAAACAAACTGGTGTAGCCGACCTTTGGTCTTTTAAATAATAATTGGAAGCATGTTTTTATTGCAGCTTCGTAGGCAAAGCGTCCTAGAGTACTTTAACTACAGTTTATGAATTGAAACTGACCTATTCAGGTATGAACCTTTAGAAAAGTATTTTCTGTAGAAACTTTTGTTGAACTGTAAAGTGTACCAAATAAGTATTTATTTAACATATGCAGAGCCATCCCAGAAGTATATCATCACAAAGACAACCTTTGAAGCTGATACTAGCCTTGGGATTGATAATAATGAGGTATATAAATTAAATATAACTCTGGGGAAGGTTAATATTACAGACTATTCCATATACTTAATTAACAAACATAAGATTGATCCGTAAGTTGGATATTATTGATATAATTGAATATGTATATAAGGTAATTTACAGAATTTAGAGACCTCATGCTGTAATACAGCTTAACAGTAGTGACAAAAATTTTTGTAGATTTTTTTTATTTATTTCATAATGAAAAACACTTATTTACTGTATGTGTACCAATACAAGACTAGTGAGTAGTGTGCTTAGTGGAGTGTTTATTTGTCTGCCCCACTGCCAGAATGCAAAGTATGCCTACAAAACATAGCATAGAGGACACTCTGGGTTATAATATATTTAGTATGACTAGTCTTAGATGGAATAGTAGGAATGTGAAATAGACAGCAAGCCCCACCATATGGTATGAATGAAGTACTGCAAAAATAGTAAAACTTTTTTTGTTCCTGTATCATGCAAATTGTATAGAAATAATGTACAGTTATTCTTATTTTAGATCCTCCACATGAAGAAGCCTGTAACAGTGACATGTTAGTAAATGAGGATCTAATGAAAAAGAAAAATAAAGTACAAAAAGAAATTTGAAACCTTTGGAGTGGCTGGTTTCTTTCCTTTTCCTGTTGTGACTTCACCCACCAGCCCCAAACATTACCTAAGAGAATTGGCACATAAAGGAGGGTACCCACAGATATTGGACTTTGAGGATAGAGCTACTGCCATGATACTAATACTGTACTGTATCTCAACTTACTTTTGAAATAAAAAGTAAAAAAAATGTTGGTAAATTGGCGATTGGGGGAGTACCACTAGACACCAGGGATAAGTGTATTCTTTTATATGGGTGATTAGTGGAACCACTTGACACAAAGGATTGATGGCTTATCTAGTATGGGTGATCGGTGCAGGCAGCTGCAGTACAGCCACCTGCCTATGGGGCATGGGGCACCCCATTAAGAGATGGTTTATGGCAGTGGTAAATAGTGCCACATTTGGGGCTGTTTACCACCACTGCCAACCTTGAAGACACTGCTGTGCTAATATGCACAGGAGACATAGAAACATAGAATTTGACATAGAATTAAAATGAGACCCCTCATTTGCATTAGGCACAGTGGTGTTATATAGTTTTGGTGCTGTGGGTTTATGCTGGAGCTCCCAGGGCTTCTGAATATGGGCCGGAGTGCACCAGTGCAGATCTGGGCTAGTGCTTCAGCTAACCCTGTTACCTGTTGTGCTAATCTTTGAATATTGGGCCCTTATTGTAAGACATCAGTCCATCACTCTCTCAGTTTTATTTCTATGTCAGACTAAGCGTAGCTGTGATTTGTTAGATTATCCCAAACCTATTGCTCCCAAGTTCTGGTAGCTTTCTTCTATAAACATTAACCAATTTGTACAAAACCTCTCTTATGATACTCAGTTTTTTTAATTAAAGTTATCTTAGGTAATTTATAATCAGCCATAAAATGTATTTTTGACAAATATACTAACATTCACACTTTTATTGTTTATTTCAATTTAATCTGCCCTAGCTCTGCTTTTACTAAATGTGCAGATTATATCCTTAGAAGGCCAATACATGAGAATAATGCCTGGGTGGTATACCTTATGAGAATTTAATGCACAGCCAAGGTGTGGGATGCTAGATAAACCCCAAGCGTGAAGGTCAAAGAGTTTACAGAAGCATCCACACTTAAAGCCTGACACACTGAGACTCTTAATCTGTTTTAACAATGTTAACATGGATTTGGGCTTGTTAACTCGGGTTGTGGCCACACGGCAATGCTTGATAAAACATTTTTAAAAAGCGTGTTTTAACCCTGCTAAAAAGCTAGTCTTTAGCACGGGTTTGAAAATGGGTTAAAAAGCAACACGGGTTAGTTTGGTCAATGTGTCCGCAAGCATGTGTATCCAGTGGCTACCACTGAATTAATAACCTTGCCCTTGATGCACCGGAACGCTTGTCCAGGAAGTAAATAGTTCACGGTATCTTGAAGTGAGCCGCTGAATTAGTTCAGTCATCTGAGGAGAAAGTTATCGTTATTAAAAGTGTTAAAATATGGCAGATCGTTCAGCTAGTTGGTCAGAGGAAGCTACAAAATTGCTTATATATTACTGGTCACAAGAGGCTGTGCAGGAACAGTTGAACAATTTTATGAGGAACAATAAAATTTACGAGATGATATCTGCTCATCTCATGGCTAGGGGGCCACGAACGTAGTGCAAAGCAGTGCCGTGAGAAAATAAAACAGTTAAAAGTTCAGTACCATAAGGTGAAGGACAATAATAGAAAATCAGGGTCGAGAGGCTAAGTTGTCCATTTTATGAAGAGCTTGATAGTATTCTTGGCATCAGACCCACATCTGTGCCTCCGTGGTTATTCAAAGTGGCACAACAGAAGAGGATGGGACACTGGATGATGTCACACATGAAATGCTATATGAAGCTGGTAGGTAAATGGGAAAACAAAGGAGAAACCATGAGTCCTATGTTTATAGCTGTCTATGTAAGAAAGGAGTAAAGAACAACAGTTGTTTGTTATTCAGCATAGAATTATTGACATGTCTCTGCACCACTACATCGGGAGAATCATTGGGAGAAAAGGAGTCAAAACAGTCCAGTTCAATTACTTTAGACTGCACCTGCTGGGGAGGGACTGATTTCTTCCTGTGTTATTGCCCCTTCCCCAATAAGTGTACTGTAGCCTTTGCAAATGTAAGGTTGGGTACCCTGGTTTCTGAACTGGCCCACAACAGCAAGTTGCCTGCTGACCCCCTCAACCTGTTGAGCCAGATGCGGGTACCTGTTGATGTGTCCACAGACACTGGTGTTCCTTATGCCCATGAAAACAGCAATAAAACAGAATACATCAGACAAGCAAAGAGGTTTCAAAATATTTTATAAATTACACAAAATTGTGGATGCTAGATACATACAGTAGTCAGCTAACCCCTAGGCATAAAGCAGAAATATGGGCAAAAAAAAATAAACATGTTTTAACTCATGTACTGCGGTTCTCAACAGTTTCAATGTGTCTGTGGCCCATGTTATGGTTTAGTGAGTTTTGTATGCATTGCACCTCTGTTTTTGGGTGTGGGTGCAGACATTTGCAAGATGCTTTTTTTCCCTCGCCTTACATTCTCCATAATGCACCCAGACATGTGATGTCTCCCGTTTTGCAGGAGTGTCCCACTGACCTCCCGCCTAACAGGAAAGCAAATCTCCGATTTACAAAGTAAAAAAACGCTTGCTCCCATTTCCCCACTTCGTTCGTTCTGCTTTGCCCAATTCCTGTGTGACCTGTGTTAATGAGTGTCTGTGAGACAGTAACATAACTGTCAAGTGTAGGTGTTATCAGTAATTTTTGAATAAAATTAAAATCAGGAAAAACTGTCTTTTTACTGACAATAAGCACAAGATTTTACCGAAGACGTGTTCTTTTGAATTGTACTGGGGGTTGGTTTGCTCAGTAAGGGCCCTGTGCATGAAGGCATGTATAATGCACTGAAGTCAGACTTAGCAGTGGTGCGCACATACATGTATGCAAGATGGCACTGTACACTTGTATGCACAACCACAGGCATATGCACAGCCATGGCTACAGGCAGGCACCCACAGATCCAAACAGCTACCAGCTGAATCTGCTGTCTGACAGGTGCCTGCACTGTTTCCCTGTCAGCCAAATTGCAAGAGGAGTGAAGCAGCAGAACGCTGCACAGCTCGAAGCTGCGACTGTGTGAACAGTCGCCGACTGCATGAATGCCACTCTCTTATTGATTAAGTCAGTGGTGGGAGAAAGGGCTGACTAGAATGTCTGACAGTGATCAGCGAAACCCTGCCAAGTTTGCAGTCTATAGTACGGACCTGCCCCCACCCACAGCCACTGAGCCATCAGGCCCTTAGAGAGTTGGTATGTTTGAAGATGTAAGATTCTGTCCAATTTAGCCACTGCCGAAGAGAAGCCAGCACTTCCATCAATGTAGGGACCATGGAAGATCTCCATTTACAAAGCAGGGCTCTCTTGGTTTGCATTGTCAGAAGGGCGAGCCATTTGTATTCCAGATAAGAGAGCTTAGGAAAATCGGTGCTAATACCCAGGAGATAAAAAGAGAGCAGAGAGGACTTGGAGCTTCAGTACTTTGGAAGCCACATCTCGTATTGACTACCAAAAGGCTGAATTAATGGGCAGGACCACAGTATGTCATCAAATCTCCTGCTGGAGCTTGACATGTCCAACACTTATCAATGTCCAGGAGCCTAGCTTTATAGAGGTTCACTGGGGTTTTATACCATGAGTGGGATATTTTATTTTGTATTAGATGTGATCTTGCATCTCTCAACCATTTGTGTGTGTCCATCCATGCCAGTCCCAGGCATCGGAGGTAATTGTGAGGTGTAACATTTTTCCCACTTATGTTTAGCGTCTTCAGACTGAGGCGGTAAAAGTCTGTCTGTTTTCTAGTTGTAGCCTAGCTAAGTGGTATGGCATAAGGTTTACAGTCTAAAAATGACAAGGATGCTATATGTATTTAAAGACCAGTTTAAAATAATGATCCCTTATAATTGTCTGTATAAGGTTTACAATTTATTTTTAACCATTTTGCCACCATAACTACTTCAAGTATACTTAATAAGAGGCACTTGAGAGGATTTCAATAACATTGTCTCCCAGGGCTGAGGAGAAGACTTCATCCAAGCGTATTAGTACATCAGGAGAAGTACAAATGTAATGTGAACTGCACTCCTAGGCAGACAGCACTAAGTTTTCAAGCCAGCTGGACATGTGGTTCAGTCAGCAGACTGTATGAGCATTCTGGGGAGGGTGGGTAGCTTATCAGGCTGGAGTGCACATTGCCCTGTTGCTAAAGTGCTTTCTTGTTCAATTAAAATGGGTTCCTGTGAGGTTGTCTTCTGTTGTTCTTGGTGTTTCAGGAGAGGACCTTGGTGCTGACATGGAGAAACCATGCCCATAATTGGGCACAGATTAGGTGCCACTGTGTTATCACAAAGACCAGGCAGAAGGCAAATAATATTATGGCAAATATGCCTCTCTTTTGTTAGCCACATAGGTATAGGAGCTTTGTTAGTGAAGCATGCCTCTTCAGGCATCCTGTCCAGAGTTTTATGAAGGTAAGTTGACTTCAGCCTGGAAAGATTAATTTCCAGCCATCCAGAAATTAAATTGAAAGTGGGGATTGTGAGACATATTACTAAAGCAGTACCCACTGTCATTTTGAAATAGACCTTCAACCCCGACCTCACCCCATTCACCCATCATGCCAGTTAAGCTGCGTCACTGTTTACATTTCTGCAACAGCTTTAAAATCACCCTTTCTTCAATGTTTCTTTGAGAGGGATTTAGATGACATACCAATACATTTATACTGTCTTCTGCCTCTGGTCCCCTGAATTTTCTGGCATAGTAACTGCTCAACTGGTTTCCCAGCAGGAAGTCATTACAGCTGTTAATCTGTGCTTCCCAGTGGGAATTTATTTGAACTGCTGTTCTGTTTTGGCAGCCTGCTGTGTTGTGGTCACAAGATGACATAAGCTTATGATGCGTGCACCAATATACAAATAAAAGTACACTAAGTCTCAGAATCATGTGATCTGTACTACTTCCTTGTGTCCAACTTGCTATTACAGTGAATCAGTAAACATACTGAAATGTAATGGGAGGTGACAGTGCCATTGGCCACTATACTGTGGTCACAAAATTAATTATGCTGTAATAACATACTTTCATTGTATGGTGGTATGTTATCTCAGCATGGGAACAGTAAACATTTGTATTATTTTCAGAGGCAGAAAATGTCATCGTCAATAATGACCCTGTTCACCAAGTGACTGATGAGGGTGAGACACAAGCAAGTCAGACTGCAATATCAGTAACAGAAGAGGTAAATGTCAATGAACAGTCACATATGACTGCACAAACATGCAGGTCAAGAGTCATTCAAAGGAGCCACTAGCAAACCTAAGGAAAAAAATGTCAGGAATGCAAGAGCTAATGGAGTTGGTGTTTGAACCCACTAGACATCTTTTCTAAGACCAATTTAATAAACTTCTGGACTTTGAATGAGAGAGGGCAGCTGCAGATCATGAGATGGAAGAAGGACTATGGAAGAAGGAGTCTGAACAGACAGACCAACTAATACAGACTCTTACCCAACTGATTAAGCCAACATCAAGTCAAGCATATAGCACACCTCCTCGACATCCTCATTTGCATCAGCCAATGCAACAAGACCAGGCATTCAATGTGATGCACCATAAGTAGCTAGTCACTGAATAACCCAGATATCATGATGTTTAGCCAGACCCCACAACATTTTGCAAATAATTCTAATCAGCAACATTCATTCATTCACTCAACACCAAATAGAAGTCTTACAGACGAGTTGATGAGTGACTCATTTACATGGACAGAACTGTAGAGCTTTATGAGAATCTCACTAATTGTTTCTTTGATTCTATTTAATAGTATTTGAAAAGTGAAAACCTGTAATGTATGAACTGAAAGTTCACAACTTGCTTTGTTATCTTTATCCTATTTATGCATGTAAAACATAAATAAATGAGATTCGAACAGAAAAGGAAAAGTTCATAAGATCATACTGTTTAATTTAATTCTGTTACATTCATATTACACCAGTAGATTAGAAATCTGTTATGTCCGTTCATAATACAACAATATTTAACATCGAGTGATGGTGATTTCTGTAATTCTATATTTTCGCATATGCATTGCCATAATATGTACATCATTGTAACTCATTATAAATTTGGGCTCAGAATATTGCCAACATTTTAATAGAATATGAATATTGACATATATTTTGACATATGTCATCAGAATGCACTTGAATTTATAGCAACAGAAAATATATGAAACAATGTTTATGCCTATCTAAATGAGTTATATACTAATTATTATTACTATGACAACTTTTGATGTTAATAAAGCCAGTACCTTGTACAACACAGTTACTAGCATACAGATTATTTTTTTAATCATCCATTTGAAAATACTCAGCTATAGCTTCTCGTACCATGTTGGCATGTCCACCATGTGTAACAGTACCAGAGTCTTAACATATACATTATCTAATTCTGGCTGCATGAACCCTCTGACTTCCCTGTACACATCCATTCAGAGTCAAAAACTTCACCTTTACTCTCACATATGTTGTGTAACACACAGCAAGCTGAAATTACATTTGGAATGTTTTGGATATCAAAATCCATGCATTTCAGTAAGCAACACCATCTTGCTTTTAACCGACCAAAAGCACATTCAACCACCATCCTGGCCTTACTAAGGCGGTAGTTGAATTTGGCTCTTTTGGTTCAGAAATGTCAGCATAGGGCTTCATCAGCCAAGGAAGAAGATGGTAGGCGGATCTCCTAGGATTAAGACAGGAATATTAGTCTCTCCAATCTTGAATGCTAACAGTGGGAACAGAGTTCCCTCCTGACCATGATGAAATAGCAAACTGTTTTTGAAAATCGTGCATCGTGCACTTTTCCTGGCCAGGCAACATTTATGTCAGTGAAACAGTATTTATTGTCAACCAGAGCTTGCATTACCACAGAATAATAGCATTTGCGATTATAATATTCTACAGCATGATTCAGAGGACAAATAATGGGAAGTGGGTCCCATCAACAGCACCTGCACAATTAGGAAACCATGCTCTCTCAAATCCCAAAATTATGTCATCAAGGTTGTGCAGTTTAATAACTTTTGGAAATAATACTTTTACAATAGCTTTGCACACCTGTAGCACAATCTGACCAGCCGTGGTTCATCCACACCCAAACAGGTGACCTAGAGTCCTGTTCTCGATATTGGTGGCCAGTCGCCACAGTGTAATAGCCACTCATTTTCTCAGGTACAGCATCCCTCATCTGAGTGTCACATTTATGAATGAATGGTTCCAGTTCATTGCAAAGCATACGAAAAGTGGAAAGCTTCATTCTGAAATTTGACACCCATTCCTAGTCTGACCAAGTACTGAGCACTATATCCTCCCACCAATAGGTGCTCCTCTCACAACTCCATGTAGATCGGTTGATGGTAGCAGAAACATATCTACTTAGAATTACATTTAACAGGGTTAACATCATTTCAAGTGATGGCGCCAAGTAAGTCAGCAACTGCGATGTTCTTGATAATATTGCTTTCCGTCTACGCCGTAACCGCTGGTACTTATTACACTGATACTGATGAAATATTGCAGCCACTGCAAACATTATGTCATTATTACAAAGGACAGGCATTTTAATCATATGTTTCAAGTTCAAACTGAAATCTACAGTGAAGGCGTCTAAGAGAAAATAAAAACAGTAACAGTCAATAAAGCTACTGTGTGTATCATATGGAGGAGAATTAATGGTATTTGGTTAACCTCAGATATATGATGGATTACTGAACACCCTCTATCAGATTTATTAGTTTCCTATACTATAAAATGGTCAGAGAAACTGAGCCTTCTGATTGGCTGCAGACATTCTATCCATCTTATGTTAATTTTTATTAACATACATGTAGACTTTAGCCATATACTGAACATGGTTTAACAGTGTTTACAGAATTTTTTTTATTATAATAGCAATAAGGCACTCCCAGGGATTATGTTAATGATCAGTTAATCACCCTCTAGGGGCATGTGGCACTGGCTACACCTCGTGCCACGGTGCACCCATAGAAGGTGATTCACAGACCATTAACATAGCCGTTGGTCATGCCTTATTGTAATAAAGACTGAGTGTAACCTGCAGCTGGAGTATTGTCGATTTTGCCTATCTACAATTGGGCGCCTGCACCAGGATGCAGGTAAACTATATGCTGGTTAACCTGGCCTTGTTAGTTGGCATAGTGATTGATGTCCCATTTATTGTGTAGCCTTATTACATATGACTGTCAGGAGGTGACCAGCACCAAGTCTGTTCTCAACATTAGCACACCATTTTGTTTGAACCTCATTTACAAGTTGTGAAATAATAAACATTTTCATTATTGCTATGGACATTAGGGAAGAAATATGAAAATTACTAAGCTATTAACAATCCTATATAAGGATTCCACTACTATGAAGACAATTTTTATGAACACGTCCACATTACTGGTTGGGGAACCAGGTCTCAATAAAGCTACTTACATATATAGGATACAACAGCAAGTACAGGGTAACAAATAAAATGTCTTTTCTCACTAGCAGATGGACTGCTGAGCAAAGAGAGAGATGGGTTCGGTGCTTGTAGTGTGACCTTGTAGGTTGGAGCACAGGTTTGGAAACAACATGACCATGATTCAAATCCACCAGAGCCACTTACTCATTGTGTGACATTGATTCACTTCACATCCAACTGCGTCTGTGTTCCCAGCAGCAAAAGCTGATTTAATACAGGATTCCAATGAAAATGACATTGTGCTGCTTGGTTGGGCTACCTGGTGTCTGATCAACACTATGGCGCAAATCCGTGCGTTCAATGATCGCACCATCATAACTGAGACAGCCACCTGTAACACCGGCCAACAGATTACACAATATATAAAAATGATAATGTATTCGTTGTGGCACTGATACCAAAAGCCAGTCAGTGGAATTTTGGAGCCAAATATAGGGAATCATAGGAATGTATGGTAATCACAAGTCAGGTATGTCAGCCAGTGAATGAGAAATGAAAAGTATGTTTTAGGGTGATTCTGCAACTTCAGTGATATTAATAGAGTGTGAAATAATTGAAAATGTAGCACTGCTCTGACCCTATTTTCTACACAACCCTACTGGATTCACAACTCGATTTCTTTGGGGAGCGGTATTGTCACTGGGACATTGCATTTATGGGGACAGAACCCGTGGAACTACACATTTTGTGATGCTATAGACTACAGCGTCGACTTGGAAATGTGCACTCCTGCTCTTTCTGATCTTAACCCTGTCTTACCCTGCATATTCCAAGTTTTTTTCCTGATCATCTTCTCTCTCTCTCTCTCTCTGGGAAACATCCCTGGTCTGTGCACTCTGAAAAGTATTATCATTAACTAATCTATTTGTGAATTGGAATTTGCTGCAGTACCATTGTTTGTAATTAGTCTGTAGTACCCTGCTTGTAATCTCCCGGTCATGTGTGAAAACTCATTCTTATGGGTAGCGCACCCACCTGGTAAACAAAACCAAAATAAATAAGCTGTCTGACCTTGGTCAATTCACCACTTCCAGAAACCCAGTCTGGGAATTAGATATAATCTCAGTCTGCCTTACCCTAGGTAAATCGAAATTGTACAATATTTACTGATTTAATTTAGGCAGGAATCCTTGTTCCTCCTGTAATAAATGTATCTTACAGCTTCTATGCATTAGCTCCATGTTTCCCTGACTATATGGTTGCTGCCCTCCTTGCATTTTCATTGCTATTAAACATATACCTTCAACCACAGCCACAGTAGTCATGATGAGGATATAGAATAATGTAGCCTCAGCTGTGACTGCGTACAATTTATTATTCCACACCTCATTACTGTACTATCATACAGGCACTCGATATTTGCTCTTGTGTCTGGATTGCCTACCAGCAAATTATCATGCTGAATGGACACTAGAGACGAGACACGGGTTCACAGGCGAAATGTGGTGTGTGTATATCTTTCACATACTGATGCCATAGCTAAGAACTGTGGTCACAACACGCTTCATACAGTGGTAATATGTGAGAACCATGATGTTACAATTTCTAGACAAGCATATTGGATTTGAAGAATGAGTACAGATAGGGAGACTCAGAAAAAGCGGAAAGCATAATCATAGCTTACAATAGCAGCCTAATCTCCCTATCAGCTGTGCCTTCGCCTCAAATGCTCTGTTTTCACGATCCTACTTCTGCTGTCTCCTATTGTGCTTTCTGGCACTACAAGAAATAACACAAGTGGCACATAGTCAGAACAGAAACCCTGATAAGGTTGCATATCACTCAGCTTAAATTAATGACCTGATATGACTACTCATGAAGTATGCTAGCAGGTAACAGTATGTGTAGGAGTTACAATAAAAACTCATAATATAGCACAGGGGACCGGAAAAAGATACATGAACTATATGGAATTGAGTTCAAATAGGCAGGTAATGGCCCATTACATTTACTTCTTAATTTAACACAATACACACAAAAGCATTCCAGGTTCAGGAATTAAGTGAGCTGTGACTTCTGTGCTGGCAATTACCTGATGATGAGCACTGCTTACTTCAACTGTCCCTTCACACATGTATGTACATACATTACATTGTATTTCAATATAAAATAATAAGCTATTGCATTTTGAAATCACGCAAATACACGTTTAGTGACAGTGGTAACAGCGCATATGTGTACAGTTGCCAAGGGTCATGCGACACCGTTACCAAAGGCTTCATCGCAAAGATTTGTGAGGAATGGCAGCATCGCACTGCATCACAGTCATCTGCTGGGATGTAAGCCATGTTTTGACATGGTTTTGAACATGGAATCGTAACTCTGGTTGTCCACACTAAAACGTTTTTAAGAACTGTACTGTCTTGTGTGTGTCTGCAATAGCGTGCCACACAGCAACCCGTTTCAAAAATGTTTTAAAACACAGCAGTCAGTGTGTCAGGCCCTCGGTGTGTGCATTAAAGTATGCACATCACCCCATGCTTTATTTTTATGCTTCTCCATCAATCCCTCCCCTGAGAGAGTCACATCAGTAGTGCAGTATGTAATTCAGATCGGTCACCTTCACGAAATGTTTGTGCTCTTTCTGGTCACTCTGTTTTATGAGTTGTTTTCCTAGTTCCCCACCTGAATTGCTGACATTCTGGCTAGGCCCCTAGAAAAACGAGGTTCCATCCTTTTTAAACATGTTTCTTTACTTTCTTAGTGGTTGCGACTTTCCGATGGCATTACCTGTCTGTACTTCCAGTTTGATAGGATGCATTCAGAGTGTGCAGTTTAAAAGAAGAGCAAGGTGAATGAAATCACTATATTTGTAGCAAAAGGTTTCTTTACTTGCAGATTTTGTGAGCATCAACTGGTTGTGGTAATTAGAAACACTTAGCTTAAAAATACCTCAAGTGCAGCTGTGTACTGTGTGCATGTGTTTGCTGTAATAACCGGATTGTTATTATGACAAATATCAACTGGCTTGGACCATTGAAAAAATTGATAGGCAGTTATTATTATTCTATACAATATATCCACCACTTTATCTATTTTTTCTTTTGCATCATCCCCTATATTTCAAATGCAAAAGTGCCTCTGCTCAAACTTTAACATTAAAAACCTTTATAACTGCCTTTGCAGTTTACCCCATATTGTGATTAAAATGGATAAACCTTGTGTATTTTGCAATGCACTGTATACTAATTACCATTGCTTTGATATGTTCACTTCTTCATTTTTGTGCTTGCCTTTATATTGAACCCTATATCTGTATTTTGGTGAAATATTTTGACAGTTGCTTATAAAGCAGTTGAAAGTTCTTGATTTTGGCCTATGAGATACGATTTGTGGTATTTCTACTCTTTTAGTAATATAAGACTATCATACAGTTGATCATATGTTGTAAATGTCCTTTGAAATCCTGCTGGGCTTAGGGACACTATTATCATATAATCTGCATACAGTATACAAGGATGCAATTTACTCTATGTTTTTATTATTGGAAAGTAGAATTTATTATCATATACTCTAATAAGGATACCATTCACAAAAATATTGAATAATGAGGGTCACAAGTGCACACCTATTTTCAGTGCTTCAGACTGATATGTAATTCCCTGTAACCCAGTGCAGTTGTGCTTGTTTTCCTGTAGATTGCATTATATCCTATGTCAGCCAAATTGATTATATTTTCCTGTGTAGCCAACACAACCCTATGGGAACAATTTCCATGTAGATGGCTCCATTGTCCTGTAAACTACATGAATCCCTATAGATCAGGGATCCCTATATTTTGCATATCTGTTAAGTCCTGAATATGGCTGTCAGTCCACCTCTAATGAATATATTATTTAAGACCATGCACTGTCATGCAGATTTCTAATAATAGTGAATAATCCCTTGTCCATCTCCATTTATAAAAGCAATTCCCATAATAAACTCTATGACAGTGAATTGAAAGATACCTTTAGATTTAATGTTACTACACTTGCAAGTAAAATGACATATCACAAAGCAGTTATCAATAGTGGATGGTTTATTCGGAAGGAACAATAGAGAATAAAATGACAGTAGAAGAAAGGACAGAGTGACAGAATACAAGAGGGACAACAGGAAGTCAGGAGGGAGGTGAGGGTGGGAGGGACAAGGCAAGAGGACAAAGGGGAGAAAAGTGTGAGAGAGACAGAGAGAGAGAGAGAGAGAGAGAGAGAAAGGAGAGAGAGAGACATATGGGATGCAAGTAAAACTGAGACCTATGTGCACTAATGCGAGCCAGAAAACAAAACGTGTTACCTAGAGACAGTGGTGGCAGGAGAGCAGCTTTGATCTGGTGGTGATCACAGAGATACATGCTACTCAAAGCTGTGACTGGGATTGTACTATCTCAGGGTATTCAGTGTTTAGGATAGAGAGGAAGGAAGGGGAGGGTGGCACTATACATTAGGGATAGGATAATGGCTGTGAAGGTCAGAGACAGTAGACAGGACAAGGAAATAGAGACAGTGTGGGTTAGGGAGTCACACATGAGGAAGAGCATCAGAATAGGAGTAATTCCTGATGGAAAGGGCGCTGGCATAAGGGCACCATGAATCAGAGTGTCGGCTGGAGGTTGCTGGTAGGCTCAGCGCTGGACCTCAGAGTTGCATGGGACCAGGAGCACTAGTCAACACTGCACAGCTGGGCAGTGCCACACACACACACACACGCCAACCTGCCCACTGAATCACAAGTGGGGTACCTTAGGGATCAGTCCTGGGGCCAGTCCTCTTCAATATCTTCATCAGTGACATTGCAGATAGACTGAAGGGCAAGGTTTGTCTGTTTGCAGATGACACCACCAAGATTTACAACAGAGTAGATGATCCAGATGGGGTGGGCAGAAGGAGAGAGATCTGGATAAACTGGCTAAATGGTCGGAAGAGTGGCAGCTGGGGTTTAACACAAAGAAGTGCAGGATCATACGCATAGGAAGAGAAATCCAAACCACCTATAAGCTGGGAAGAGAGTTGCTGGCAGTCACAAGGGAAGAAAGAGACTTGGGCATCATCATCACAGATGACCTGAAATCATCCAAGCAGACCAATAAAGTAGTAGGTAAGGCTAGGAGGATGTTGGGGTGTATTAGTAGGGGAATCACAAGTCGTAAGAGGAGGTAATAATCCCTCTTTACAAGACACTAGTTAGGCCCCATCTGGAGTACTGTGTGCAGTACTGGAGACCACATCTTCACAAGGATATTAACTAAATTGAGGCAGTCCAGAGAGGCAAACAAAATGATGCAGGAACTGCATCAGAAAATGTATGAGGACAGATTAACAGAGCTCAATATGTATACCCTAGAGCAAAGGAGGGAGAGAGGTGATATGATCGAAACATCCAAGCACCTTAGGGATTAACAAGGTGAAAGAGTCTAACATGTTTCAATATAAGAAAAATAGCAGGACAAGAGGACACAGCATAAGATTAAGGGAGGCAGATTAAGAGGTAATGTGAGGAAGTTCTTTTTCACAGAAAGGATGGTGGATGCATGGAGCGGCCTGCCTCAGGAAGTGTGGATATGAATACAGTGCAGGGCTTCAAACAGACATGGGATAGGCATAGGGAGCAATACAGATAAGTATGAATAGATAGGCTATTGACAGAGCAAAGGGCAATGGCACATTCATAAAGTAGAAAAAGAAATTGGCAGACTGCATGGGCTTTGCGGACCTTATCTGACGTCAGCTTCTATGTTTCTATGAATGCCTACACCATCACAGGAGGTGCAGCAATACAGAGGGGCACCACTGTGCCCAGTGCACATGAGACAATTCCCCATGGACCCACAGTGCATGGGACCAGGTGCCATGTACATGACCACATGGCATTGCTCCCATCCCACATACCCTGTGCCGCGGTACTGCTGCACCCAACATCGATGGCCACCAACAGTAGATCGACCGCCGCCATTGCTGGGAGCCACACATGAGCTACAGGTCATCTCGTGAGGCACCCCAGATGTCTGACCAACGATGGTGGCAGTGGGCAGGAAACAACATAACACCGATGGGGTGTGGCGGCATCCATATGACCGTTACTGTCAGGGCGATAGGGCATGTAGCACAAATCAAAGGAGCAGCATTGTACTGCAGAGTGCCAGGCACCCTGTTCCACAGGTGCTCTGATTGCAGGGGCACCCTTGCTGTTTTGACCTCTTACCAGCGCTCTGATTTACGGTGCCCTGATGCAGTGCCCTGACCACCCAGAACCATTGACTGGTTCTGGGTGGTCAAGGCACCGCATCAGGGTGCCATAAATCAGACGGCGAGAGGTCACTGTCACAAACTCACTCAGCAGGTCAGGCCCTCTACTCCCAAAGTGCCAACCTCTGAGTGCAGTCTTGTGAACAGTGCAACAGACAAGGTAACCCTCTTGTCTGTTTTGTGAGTTCGGATCAACCTTTTTCTCAGTTCTAGAGGATTCAAACTGTTAACCTCTTGTTAGCATACCCAATGCACAGGCTCAGATATATCTGTCTTCAGGGGCAGATATCTTTGCCTATGGGCACCTAACCAGGTATTCAGAGACGAACCCTTAAAACTTAATAAAGACCTCAGATTTAAAATGCTTCTGTTTCCAGTTTGGTAGCACCATACAAGCTATATATCTGCTGAACCATAAATATTTCTTAGCAAAAAAGCAATTCAAAGACAGACCAGGTTTGCTCTAAAATTAGAGTTTTACTAAAATATATAATTATATGACATACAATACCAAACTCTTTTATAACACAAGACACACATATCTTTAAACAAAACCAGGTTTAAAACAGTACAATTCCTACAACTATATTTAGATTTTGTCTAGCTTTCTAAATACGTGTTTTCAGTGCTCAGATGTTTCCTTAGTCAGTGTCAGATACAAATGCATCTCTATAGTGAAAAATAATCTTTTCAAGTAGAATTCCAGCCCTTTCGGATGAAGTCATCCAGCACCTCCTCTGGTCAAATATCTAACAAAAATATATTTTTATACAACCACAGGATGTAATTTTAGTAATCTGTACTATACAGCTATACAGGATGTATTAATTCTGCAACCTTAGCATAACTCAAGTTTCAATGACACCTCTTTTGATCTCATGCTGTACCCTCTCCATACAGGCTTCATAGAGTCATTTACCACCTTACACCTCTATGTAACATCCTAGCTTCCCTTATTTTAACATCATAAACCTAGTTTTTGATTTCTCTCTTAACAATAACTTAACAACTCTGTAATTAGCTCAGGAAACAGGATCCTTAATAAAAGTCTTCCAGCAACCGGCCCGCTGGCGCTGAGAGTTGGTAGCTAGACGCCACACCTCGCGCTTATGCCAGCGACCCAGGTTGAGGAATGAACTCAGGTGGCGGGGGTCGGTGAGGAGAGAGGATTGAGCATCCCAATGGATGCTCTCCTCTCTCAGGGTGGGAACCAGAGCATCTGTGTTCTACATCCCCTTCACAGCTGGTGGGAGTACCGACAACTGAAGGGGATAGGCGGCTTCGCTCATTGGAGCCGGGAGGGATGTCGGCGATGCATGAGAGGTCTGGTGCGTCAGCACACCTTCTTGACGTACGTCCTAGCGCTTGGATGTCCTAGGGGTAGGGGATTAAGGGGGGAGAAAATGGAAAAGACACCTCTCGGCAGCCCTAGATGAAATCTGCCCCGGATCCATCCAAGACCACCAAGAAGGGACAGACCCAGCTGTGCAGGAGGTAAGGGAAGGAGGCACTCTAGGGCAGATCCCAGGAAGGTGGGGTGGGGTGGAAAGAGCAGGATGGAAGGAGTGGGCACCAGAGAGGAGGGAGGAAAAATAGAAAGTATAAAAACAAAGTCTTCCAGTAACATTGTCTCTAAAAGACTGAGTGTGTGATACAATGCTGTCAGCAGTTCTCTTGGCCTGCATCTGTCAGCTAAAATCTGGGGGTGAGAGAGATCATTCCTACAGCATTTGAATTTTAGCAGAGATATTAATGCATTTTATATTAAAATAATACAATACAGCACTCAGAACTGGCTGTCCGTCACACTCCTCCCACCTAGACTGAATTTGGAGATCTATTCCTACATGGGATAAGCTTCCCAAATTAGTTCCTCCTCATAGACCCTAGACAGCCCATGGCGTTCTGATTCTTAATGCCTGCCCTATGTATGATTGTCAGATCATATCCTTGCAAAGCAAGACTCCATCTTAGCAGTCTCCATTGCTCTTTCCATCTGCATCAGCCAAACCAGGGGTTGTGGTCAGTCTGCACCACAAAATGCTGTCCATACAAGTATGGCTCTAATTTCTTCAGGGCCCACTATGGCAAGACACTCCTTTTCCACCGTGGAGTCGCGTGTTCCCTGAAGCAGCATCCTGCTCAGGTACCCAACTGAGTGGTCTGTCCACTGGCTACACATCTGGATAAGTACTGCCCCAATACCATGTCTGAGGCATCCATCTGAACTATAAAGGTTTTGCTATAGTCCAGACTTGTCAAAACAGGAGCACTGCACAGTGCCTCCTTCAGTCTAGTAAAGGCTTCCTCACAGGCTGGGCCCCAAGTATTTTCTTTGGCATATTTTTGTTTGTCAGGTCAGATAGGGAGCAGCCAGGGCACTGTAATTAGGTACAAACTTTCTTTAGTACCCTGCTGTCCCTAAGCTCCTGACCTGCTTCTGGGTTTCTGGTCTGGGCCACACCTGAATCACCTCTATCTTTATTTGGTTAGGACGGAGATGTCCTGGCCTACCACATGCCCAAGGTATGCCACTTCCCCATGACTACCTGGCACTTCTCAGCTTTGACAGTGAGCCTGGCCCACTGTATCCTGCCCAGCACATCCCTAAGGTATGAAAGGTGTTCCTCCCAGCTGATACTGAAGATGACAATGTCATCCAGGTATGCTCTGATACTCCTCAGCACCATTCAACACCTGGTTCACCAACCTATGGAAGTGGCCAGGATGTTCTTCATTCAAGGCATTACTTTAAACTCAAATAAACCTATCGGAGTGATGAAGGCAGGACCTTTCCTAGCTCTGTCTGTCAATTCTACATGCCAATACTGCTTGGTCAGGTCCAATGAGTCTAAGGTAGGTCGGCCCTCCCAACTTGTCCAGGAGTTCGTCCATCCAGGGCATTGGGTGGGTGTCAGACTTGTGACTGCATTCAGTCCACGATAGTACACACAGAAACAAGTTGAGCCATCTGGCTTGGGCACAAGGACTATGGGTGAGGCCAGGGGCTGTGGGATCTCTGGATTACCCCTAAATCCAGCATCTCCTCACTTCCCTCCTAATGTCCTTTGGACAGCCTCTGACACCGATATGCTGTTCACCGTATGGGCGTCTGTGTCCCTGTCTCCACATCTATGTCGCTAAGGGGTTAGTCCAGGCTTGGCACTAAACAAGGAGGCAAAGTCTGCTAAAACCTCTCTTACTTTCTGGACCTGGTCAGCTGGGGAGACAATTTTACTGCCTCCACAGAGGACTTCTGCTTGCTCTCTTCCAGCAAGTCCAGAAGGGTCTCCTTTGTCCATCCCTCCTCATGACTACACACTGCGAACACCATGTCAGCCCTATTTGCATATGGCTTCATCATGTTGACATGGTACATCCTTTCTGTCTGTCTATGGTTAGGTAACTACACAATGTAGTTTCGTCTTTACCTTCCTAACCACTTTATGCGGTCCTGCCCACTCAGCTTGCAGCTTGTCTTTCTGGACAGGAATAAGGACCATGACTTCCTGACCCACCATGTGCCGAGCTCTGGCTCTGCAGTCATACCACACCTTTTGTCGCTGTTGGGCAGCTGCCAGGCTGCTCTGGGCTGTCCCCATAAGCTCCTTCAGTCTTTCCCTAAACCTAAGGACATAATCCACAATGGGAGTTCCCTGAGTGGCATGCTTGCCTTCCAGTCCTCCCAGATCAAGTCTAGGGCCCATGTGCCCTGCATCCATAAAAGAGTTTGAAGGGGAAAATCCTGTCTACTCTTGGGGCACCTCCTGTATGCAAACAACAGGTGGGAAGGTATTTCTCCCAGTCCCTCCCATGCTGTTCAGCAAATGCCTGAAGCATTGACTTTAGGGTACCAGTGAAGCATTCCACAAGTCCATTGGCTTGTGGGTTCTGATGTCATGCATCTCTGCACCACCCACACTTCTCCCATAAACACTTCATCAGGTCCGACATGAAGGAACCCCTTGATTGGTGATTACCTCATGTGGAAACCCAACAGGGAGAAAATCCCAGGTAAGGTATCTGCCACTTTATCTGTCCTCAGTGAGGATAGGGCGACTGCTTCTGGGTACCAGGTGGCATAATCCACCACAGTCAAGATGAATCTCTTCCCTGAGGGCTGGGGGTATTTCAAGGCCCCACAATATCCATTCCCACCCTCTGGAATGGCTCCTCCACTATGGGCAGGGGATCAGGGCAGCTTGGGTTTTCTTGCCGCCTTCCCTATTTCTTGGCACAGGTGACAAGACCTGCACTACTCCTTCACCTGCTGGGTGAAGTTAGGCAAGTAGAAATTCTGGGCCAGCAGCTGCATGGTTCATCCGATTCCCAGATGACCAGACAAGGGAATATCATGTGCAATTTTGAGCAACTGCTCACGATACCCTAAGGGAATGACAAGCTGCCTGCCTAGTGTCCCTCCTCTGTCTGTACTGCCTGTGTATACATAAGTCCATCTTCCCAATAAACCTTATGTCTGCCGTCATTTCCTGTGTGTCCTCAGAGTCTGCCCAAGCCCTCAGCTTCTCTAAACTAGGTTCACTTCTCTGAGCAGCTGCAGATCCCTCACACCTTCCCAAGGCATGGGATAGGTCCCTTCAGTCACTAAACTAGGGATCCTAGCACTAGCGTCAGGGTCCTCAGGATCACTGTCAGTCCTAACCCTCTGATAATTGGTCACCCCTCCCTCTTGAGTAACCTTCTGTAGCTGTGTGGTCACTCGCTACCAGGAAACTTTACCCCCTTTTATCAGTCTCCCCATCTGGAGACACAGGCAGAACCAGCCTCTCCATAGTTTCCACACTGGTTTCTGTGGGGTTCAGGGAATTACTACTTTCCCTTGCTGCTTGGCTACAGGTAACTGCACATGCCATCCCTGTTGGAGATTGTTACCCAAGATCCATCTACTGCTAACGTTTAGCTACAGCCACCTGTTGCACAGTTCCCCCTGTTTCACCCCAGTCCAGAAGAACACTGGCCAGTGGCAATGTTTCACTTCACCCCCCAAAGTCCTGTGCAGTCACCGTATCTGTTTGGGATAAGCTGAGCAGGCTGTACTAGATCCCCTTTCACCAATGTCAGGGATGCCCTGTGTCCCTTAACCCTTGCGTCTATATGCCATTTACCATGACTGGGTGCATGTATCTCTCATGTTCACTGGCATGCTCTCAGAAATACACAAACAACCCACTTCTTTTCTGGTACTACTTGCGTATTATTGCTTGCCTTCTTAGACACTGTCTGGCAATGTGCCCAGTTTCTTTACATAACCACAAGCATTTCTTACTTCAGAGAAATCTTTTTGGAAACCTGGGGCTAACTGGTTTGGTGGAGGCAGTGAGGTTTTAGCTGCCCTGAGGCACGCTTTTCCCTTTCTGTGCTGCCATGCCCTCCCCATTAGCTCTCAGAGCAGAGTGCGCTCTTGGCATAGTGGTCCAAGAGTTCAGCAGCTTCTTGCACTGGTTTTGGATCTTGGTCCTCTAGCCAGGTTTTTAACTCTACTGGGCATGCCCAATAAAACTGTTCTAATAAAATCACATTTTCAATTTTATCAACAGAGTTTGCCTCAATTCCTTCCACCAGCGTTTAAAAACTGCCGTTGTTTCATGGCTAGCTCCTCATGGCTTATATCAGGGCTTCTCCTAAACACGAATTTAGCTCTGTATGATTCAGCAGTTAATTCCAACTTTTTAGCAGTGCAGCTTTTAACTTGTTGTAATCATCACTGATTTTATTGTCCATGTGACCCAATGCATCCGAGCTTTTCAGGTAAGTACGGGGATAGCTGGAAGCTCAGGACTCTAGGAATTTTAGTCTGAATATAAACTTTTCAAAAGAATTTAAAAGGCATCTATATCTTCCCATCCTTAAACTCAGCTATTTAGAGTTCAATTTGTAACCAGTCCTGCAGTCCCAGTTATACCAAGCCACTTACCTGCTCTGGTGCCGCTGGTCAGAGTCGCATCTTCTCCAGCTCATGTTGCTACTGGCGCTCTTCTCTCTTCTCCTCCTCTGCCTCTCTGCATTCGCTCTGCATCACCGCATTCTCCTCTGCCTCACAGTCTGCCTCCTCTTTTTGCTCTGCCTCACGGTCTGCCTCCCTCTGTTCTTGCTCTCTCTTCTGCTCTGCAGCTCGCTGGCATTCACGCTCCTCACGGACTGCCTCCCTCTGTTGTCGCTCTGCCTCCAGTTCCATCCTGTGCAACTCAATTTGCAGTTTGACTACCTCTGGATTCAGGATGCTGGTGACCATCTCCTGCTGCTGTGGCCCTTCACTGACAGTGGCCCTGCTGTCCTTTTCATTGGCCGGGACCCCTCACTGGCCACTAGTTCTCTACACTTGAGGTCTGGTCCCTTTCAGTCATGGTCTGTGACTCTCTGCTCTGGGTATCTGCTACCATCAGGGCTTCTATGAGGTTCTGCTTACTGGCTTTCACCTCGAACAGGACTCCTCTGTCCTCCACAACTGTTTTAATTGTTCTACAGTGTGCCTGCTGTAGTAGGATGCCATCTTTCTAACAATTGCTACTCTGACTTTGCACTTTAGAAAAAAATAGGTAGGAATTCGACTGGTCACCAAGTGATATATAGTTCTGTTTCCTTTTAAAATAAAACTCTGTCTTTTTCTTTCTTTGCAAGAGAGCCTACGGTCTCAGCTGACAGAACAATAAAGCTTGTGATGCCAAATTATGCCACCCTGCCAACCAATCTGTCACAAACTCACTCAGCAGGTCAGGCCCTCTACTCCCAAAGTGCCAACCTCTGGCGCAGTCTTGTGAACAGTGTAACAGACAAGGTAACCCTCTTGTCTGTTTTTGTGAGATTCGGATCTACCTTTGTCTCAGTTCTGAAGGATTCAAACTGTTAACCTCTTGTTAGCATACCCAATGCACAGGCTCAGATATATCTGTCTTGAGGGCAGATATCTTTGCCTATGGGCACCTAACCAGGTATTCAGAGATGAACCCTTAAAACTTAATAAAGACCTCAGATTTAAAATGCTTTTGTTTCGTTTGGTACCACCATACAAGATATGTGTCTGTTGAACCATAAATATTTCTTAGCAAAGAAAGCAATTCAAAGATTGACCAGGTTTGCTCTAAAATTAGAGTTTTACTAAAATATATAACAATATGGCAAACATACAATACAGAACTCTTATAACACAAGACATACATAACTTTAAACAAAACCAGGTTTAAAACAGTTGCAATTCCTATAACTATATTTAGATTTTGTCTAGCTTTCAAAATACCTGTTTTCAGTGCTCAGATGTTTCCTTAGTCAGTGTCAGATACAAATGCATCTCTATAGTGAAAGAATAATCTTTTCAAGCAGTATTGGCAGGCCCTTTTGGATGAAGTCATCCAGCACCTCCTCTGGTCAAATATCTAACAAAAATATATTTTAATACAACCACAGGATGTAATTTTAGTAATCTGTGCTATACAGCTATGCAGGATGTATTAATTCTGCAACCTTAAGCATAACTCAAGTTTCAATGACACCTCTTTTGATCTCATGCTGTACCCTCTCCACACAGGCTTCATAGGGTCATTTACCACCTTACACCTCTATGTAACATCCTAGCTTCCCTTATTTTAACATCATAAACCTAGTTTTGATTTCTCTCTTAACAATAACTTAACAACTCTGTAATTAGCTCAGAGAAACAGGATCCTTAATAAAAGTCTTCCAGTAACACATTGTCTCTAAAAAGACTGAGTGTGTGATACAATGCTCTCAGCAGTTCTCTTGTCCTGCATCTGTCAGCTAAAATCTGGGGGGATGAGAGAGGTCATTCCTAGAGCATTTGAATTTTCAGCAGAGACATTAATACATTTTATATTAAAACAATATAATACAGCACTCAGGACTGGCTCTCTACATCACAGTCACCAGCAAGCTCATCACCAGACCTCAGAGCCGCATGGAACCAGGATCACCAGTTAACACTGTGCAGCCAGGCAGTGCCACACACTGCACACTCACTGACCCACCCACTCAATGCCTATGGGACCACAGGAGGTGTAGCAACACAGAGGTCACCACTGTGCCCAGTGCACATGAGATAATGCCCCCATGGACCCATGGCGCATGGGTCCAGGGCACCATGTTCACGAACACATGGCATGGCCTCTATCCCATGCCTTCATGCCCAGTGCCATAGTACTGCTCCCCAACACCGATGGCCACCAACAGCATAGCAAACCACACTGCAGATGAAAGCCACACGAGGCGATGGACCGTCTCATGAAGAGCCCCTCGGATGTGCGGCCAACCATGGTGGCAGTGGGCAGTGGGCAACATAACACCAACAGGGTGTAGGCGCCCATAAGACCAGTATTGTCAGGGGCAGCAGGGCATGTAGCACTAAACACAGGTGCAGCATTGTACTCAGAGCACTGGGCACCCTGTTCCACAGGTGCTCTGACTGTGGAGGCACCTCGCTATTTCGCCATCTTACTGTGCTCTGATTTATGGCACCCTGCTGCTGACACACTGAGCACTCAGAACCACATTGACCACCACTGCAGAAAGAGGCAGCAGATAGTTAACTGGAAAAAGATTAGAAGGGCTGAAAAACAGGGGATATTCTGCTGATGTGTAATTTTAACATGCAAGATATGCACTGGCTGATTCCAGGACAGCAGCAAAAGAAGCCATCTGCTTGTGGAGATATTCCAAGATGATTTCCTGATGTAGTGGGTCAAGGAGTCTGCAATGGAGAAGTCATTCATAATCTAGTTATTTCAAACATGAATGTCTAGGAAAGTCATAGCACAGGACCTGTGGGTACCACTGACCATCAGATTTTGTGGTTTACTGTCAAGCAAGTGGTGAAAAGGAATTAAAGGAATTATTTGCAGACAAAAGACCTTGCGACAGATTTTCAAAGACCCTTGGACCAATGCAAGGTGTGTGAAAAATCCCTCTACGGCAAACTCTAGTGTATCAGCTATAGTGTGCCATATTTTTCTAGGAAAAACAGCCACCATTGCAAAGTCCCCAAAACAATGCAAGAGGGCTACTGCAGGACAAATCTAACACATGGGGCAAGAATGGCCGAAGCTGCATCAAAAGACATGGTGGAAGAAATGATGGAAGGAAGGACAAAAACAAGGCCAGGCAAACAAAGGCACAAGAAAACTTAAGCGAGGCAGAAACCAACATCTTAATGGTTCTATGTGATAAGGGCAAGGGAAAATGAGTGAGGACAAAAGGTCAAAGAGAACCAATGCAGCCACATAGGGCGAGGGCCAACCACAGTAGTCAGTGAAATGGTGACAACAGTCCCACAGTGACTTTTGTGAGGGACTTCGCCCTGCACCCTCCCTTTGTGGGGGCTTCACTACCACACCTCTCTTACTGAATATAATCAACTCCAGGGGACACAGCTTGGAGAGAGGAAAACCATATGTCGCTGTTTTGGAGATTGCTGTTTTTCCGACTTGCCCTATGTGGTTGCGCTGTTTTCTGTTGCCCTTTCTGTCATCGCCCTTTTCCGATCCACCATCTTCATGGGTTATACGCATCCAGTTTGAGGAGGAGATGGTCCAGTCTGACATGCTGCTATCTTGAGGTAAGAACAAGGAGCTATGGGACCGCAGGGAGCTGGCCAGGAGTGAAGTGGCCACTGAGATCAGTGCTGTAGGCCCTGTAAGGCACACCATAAGGGCACTCCAGAAAAGGTACAATGACATCAACTGAAGAACAAAGAAGAGGATGACCCATGACAGACACTGTACCACTGTAACTGGAGGAGGACCAAGCCAGTGTTGACCCTGAGCTGCCAGGAACTGCATGTGGCAGTTCATGTCAGTAACCATACTATCAAGGAAGACAGTAACTATGAACTGTTCAGGCTACATAGCTCTGCAAGTATTTGTCTTCAGAGGTGCCAGAACAGTGGAAGCTAGTAGGGCATGGCCCTACCACTGTCAGATGTGGTAGTGCCTGGCCATAGCCAATGTTGCAGTAATGTTATTACTAGGAGGCCTGTTGTGCCTGTAAAGCAGCAGTATATGTGAGTTGGCATAAAGGTACCTCATATAGTGTGTATAACAAAATGCAGCCCTAGCAAACATGCATAACACAGTATGTTTGTAGTGTTAGCAGAATACACATCGATAAAACTTCCTATGCGGATAAAGTTGTAATTAATGACTGACATCATTAAAGATGTCCACCACTTACTAAGTGGAAACACAAATGTCTGATAAGGTTACCTGTTGAATGTACATACTAGATTCATTCTGTAGCTGTATTAGGATGGTACTGTAACATGTTTATGATGGCAAACAGCTCCCTGTACCAAGATACTTAAGTATTCAAAGCGGGAATGACACAGGAGTGTAAAATGTGACATACTCTGCAGTCCTCTAGCTTGGATCAGGAATGATAGAAAACATAAGGAATATGTGTATCCTGATATTGTTGCTAGACGAACATTATTGCCGACAAAATGGTTATGAACAACGCTTGCTGCTATAACATGCAGTATGTGCAGTACCATCTGTTACATGGCCCTTGTGGCTTGTAGGGTGTCAGCAGAAGTCTGGAAACTACAGCCCTGAGTACTGTTGAGTGGGCTGGGCTGGGTTAATGGACTGCAGCCTGAGTTAAGACTACACAAAATAAAAGGAAGGCCAAGGCCTTCAGGATGCAATCAACGAATTAGGAACAGAACTCTGCTGTCAGTCATGGGGAACCTTACTCCACAGAGTACAAATAGTTGCTAGAAAATGGAGCCTGTCATGAGTGGACACACTCAGTGGGTGTGGCAAGGGGAAGGAGTTACTGTACCCAGTGCTGCCACAGTCATGAAACTCTGCATATTGTTCTGCCACCAGTGGTATCAGGCTGCACCGCTCACTACACCTGTGTGTTGTTAGTGGCCTGTACAGCAACCTAGGTACAAAACAATTGTACCTTAAGCCAGCGTTGCTGTGTGGCTGACACACAGTAGTGCCCTGGCTCTGTAAGTGTTGTCCAAGCCCAACCAGGGATGGTGTCACTATTCCCCACCCCTGGTCTAAAGACCTGTCAGCAGCCTGGACAAAAGTAACCAAGCTGCCATGCGTATAAATATACACATGACAGCACTGTGTGAGAAGGCTATTGCAACACTATAAGAGCAACACAGCTCTGGGAGGGTGCAGAAAGGATGCAATGATACAGGTACACTGACAGCCTTGGACATACGGAACATGATTGCAGAGACATGCAAAACAACCAAATATACGCAGGACAGTATGACAGGCCTAACAAACAGCAATGCAGAGAAACTGTGTACTGCACAGCCTACACCGTGTGATGGTAGCTGCAGCCTACCTGCTGATATTACACAGAACAATTCAACAGCATGCACTGCGCAGTGAACCATGACACCTGATTTGGCTGGTCACCACAAAGCAACAATGTAAATGTTGTGTCCCTAAGATACCACCGGCAAACACACAGTACACACAACACCTGGCTTCTCAAGCACTCCTGAACAACAGCAACACCAAGGACAGGAGACAGAGGAACAGAGACATGACACACAGTACTAGGAGCATGGAGGATAAGGACAGGCAGGAACAGGAGAGCACAGGTCATACTAAAAGCCCAGAGGTAACACAACAATGCAGTGACAGTGATGGTAGCACAGAAGACACACAGGATATTAGAGAGGGTTCAGGCGCGAGGCAAGAGACACAGTCCATGCCAACAGCACCCTGGACCTCAGCCCCATACAATAAGACTAGCGGAGGAGACTCCACAGCAAACTGCAGAGGAGGAGGGAGACAACAGAACCCTTGTAGGATGACAACCTGGGCAGATACTGTTAGGATGTACTTAACACTGAGGAGACAACGAGAAGACAGATATGGGGAATGAGTGGTGCCATGGATGAACACCACATTGCCACTGTGGCACACCACAGTCACATGGAGGAGGCCATTGCTGGGGTACAGGATGCCATCCAGACTGGGGTAAGAGCAGCACAAAATGACAGGTGGATATCATTGTCATACTGCATGGGATCCATGTATACACTCAGAGACAGATGGAGTCACTTGAGGGTATGACAACAGTGCTGGGTTTACTATTGCACAAAAGCAGGAGCAGACAAATGCTATCACTGCAACTTCTGGTGCACTACAGATCATCACAAAGTAGTGTGCCACAGGACAAAGCATCCATTGCCAAATGGTATATAGCAGTCAGGATAACACTGGAACAAGTAACCTGTACTACAGTGCTCACAGCAGTCAACCATACAGTGACAGATGACATGTGCATACAGTGGCTAGGGCTATGGTGGATCCAGTAGCCATGAATACAGGAGCTCCACTGGATATGTATACAATGGCCCCAAAGGATATGGTTACAGTGGCCACAGTGGCCATGGATATAGCTGATTCAGTGGATATGGGTTCAGTGGGACTGGCATTGAGTACTACATTGGAGGCTGCTGAGTGTTCCACGGCACACAGAGCACCCAGGCCCACACCATATCACACACCTGACACAACTTTCAGGGCTTTACAGCCCCATGACACTGGTGGTCTCACAATTCAGGCCTTCTGTGCTCCACAGGCTCCACTGCCCATTGCTACTATGATTCAGGGCGTCAGCACCCAGAACAGGCTCCAATACCCAGTCCTATGGCAGCCCAGAGCTTCACCACTCCACTGGCTCCAGTACCCAGCCTGACCAGCACCCAGCCCTTCAGCACTCAAGTGGCTCCAGAACCCAGTGCTACCTTAATCCAGGCTGTCAGCTCCCAACAGGCTCCAGTACCGAGTCCTAGCAAAACCAAGGCCTTCATCACTTAACTGACTCCAGAATCCAATGCTACACAGGTCAGGTTGTCAGCATGCAACAGGCACTAGAACCCAGTGCAACCACAGAGCAGGTCTAAAGAACTCCACAGGCCCATGCCTCCAGCAGTCTGATTACCCAGTCCACTAGTAGTCCTCCTACCCAGGACTCCACTGACATGGAACAAACTGCAGTCAAAGGTGTACCCTATCAAAAAAGGGTGAGGAGAGCTGCGGACAGTGGCACATGGGAAACAGCATGTGACCCAACAAGCAGCACTACAGTGGCAGACACTCAGGGATCACAAATGACAAAGATCAGTGGCACAGATAGGTCTGTATGTGACCCAACAGCCAGCAATACAGTGGTAGCCAGTCGGTCACAAATACCACATACAGTGGAGGCACAGACTCAGATGCACGACAAGAAGAGGAAAAGCATGCATAATGACCAGTAGAACAACAGTACTGTCCACCATGGATGGATGTGCAATACATGGCTGTGCAGAGAGACCAAACTTCTTCCTGGTGAACATTTGGCATTCTGAGACATTAACAATATGCCACAGCAATTATATGCTGCACAATGTGTCATGATTCTTTCTTTCTTACTGCTACATGTAACCAATAAGACACAACGAGGGTGGGTTATGTCCTGATAAAGCAAGCCCAAGGTGTGTTATCCTTTTGCACCTGGGTGTGCTCTTATCAGGACATAACCCATCATAGTATCTTATTGCACTTATAAAATGGAAAAAAATCTCTCGACAGTCAGGATCAAGTTGTAAACATTTTACTTAGTTTCCTTTTTAAACACTGTTTTGCTAATTTTGATGAAAATAGTCCCTTTAACTGTAGGGCAATGACACTTGTAATGAACTGTAACACAACTTTTTCTAAATAAATTACTGCAACATTAATTGTATTTTATTTTTTGATGAAACTAATAAGTACATTTATTTTTTAAAAGAACACTTTACACTGTGCTGTAATTTTCAAATGAGTTTGAATGCAAACACTTCACTGTTACCAAATGGAATGGAAACTGAAATTCATTTATCTGGTAAAGTTTATAAACTCAACCTTTTCCATTCAGCAGTTCTGCACTATGAAGGGTGTGTTGCTGCTGGTTTGTCTGCTGAAGGACTGGATGACTGCGGTTGTTTTAGGATTTTCCCTGCCATCAGGATCAGCTGTTGCCTCATCAGTAACTGCAGCGTCTGGGTGCAGAGATGAGCTTGGCTGTATAAGGAGCTGCTCGTGGATGTTGCTGTGGAATACTGATAGCTGAGGTATTTTTATTCTCAGTTTCTGGGTTTTGTTTCAGATTGAGGATTTCACTCCACTGCTTCCTGTCCTGCTGTGATGCTGCCCAGTATGACTGCAGATTGAATTCATTCCTTAGGCCTGTCACTGCCATAATTTCTCTTACTCCAAGTCCCACTTCTGAGACAGCTGCACAGCAGTTGTTCTCACACTGTGATTAGTGTATCGGGTTGACCATCTGGCTTCACAGCTGATTTTGGGCATGAGGTTAGTAAGGTCATTTATACCCAGTGGTTTTCTTGTGTACCATGTGTCTGCTTTTCACATTCACTATGTGCTATTTTTCGAGGGTGGCAGTAGAAAGTGGGTGGGTTCGTGAAATTTACTGATGTATTTTTATGTTTGCTTGCCGCATGTGCAAGAAACATAGTGCCATCATCTGAGTTTTCAGAGGTGTCACCCCTCTTCCAATTCAGTCAGTGTGTTGGCAGGCGTACCTGTCCACCAATGCATGCTGGAGCTGTCTATGACAAGCTCAAAATGCAGATGGCATACAGTTGAAAGGGGAGCTACGCCAGTGAGCAGCGATAAGATATCGCCTGCCCGCGCGCAGCCTCCCCACACACACAGAAATGCACGACGCATACTGCATGCTGCCCCCCATGCACACTCTATAGCCGACGGGTGCCCAATCCCTGTCGGCTGTGCTGCGCTCCCCACCCAAAAGCCTTCCAAATGCCACGCTGGGTGCCCACCCCAGCATGGCAACTCAATGTTATAGCTGACGGGGGCCCAATCCCCGTCAGCTTCACTGTCCCCCAGTACAGGGTGCCACGCTGGGGACCCCCAGCGTGGCAACAAATCCCATGGCCGACGGGTGCCCAATCCTCGCCGGCTCCACGCCTCAGCCGCCCTTCTGCCACACTGAGAGCCCACCCCAGTGTGGCAAACGCCAGCGTCGTCTTTTTTAAATACCTGAAAATTAAAAACGAGTCCACTGTGCTTCTCCTGCCACCCCTCCCACAACCCGCACCCACCCTGCGCACCCGCCTCCCACACCCCCTCACCCCATACTTACATCTGGAGTCCGCACGATGATCTTGGTGGACCGGGAACATGTCTGCACTCTACAAAGCCGACCACCGAACTGAGGAAATGCCGGTAAGCTGTATAATGGGATAGATAGGGGGTTTTCAACTTTGTTGCATATCTCAGGCATTATTTGGAATTTGTGTACCAAATTTTCAACAGGGGCTTTTGGGACCCCTTCTCATGAATACTGTCACTGTCATGGCGTTATTTGGGCCCGAAGGGTGATTTCATGATCACTCGCAAAATCACCTTTGGGACTGATTAATGAAACTATACTACCAGAGTTCATAAGGTGGGCTCTCAAGAAGCCTATTTTGAAAATTTGGTGGAAAAATTCCCAAAAGCGACTGTTTTACGATGCGTGCGCGCGAGTTCCTATGCCCGCTCGTAAGTTCATGAATTTTCAATATTTTCACTCCAGATTTTCAACATTGCCATTTTACAGTACCTTCTTATAGGTGGTACAGCTGTCAATTTTCACATCTCACCCAAAGCGTGTTTCGGCTCATGTAGCGCACAATGGAGCAGTCGGTGTGGGAAATCAATTTACAGGACAAATTAAGAAAATCACAGTGACACTGTTCATGAGCAGACATCTTAAAATGGCTATGTTGAAAATTTGGTGAACAAATTCAAAAAATGACTGTTTTCTGACGTCGTTGTACAGTTCCTCACTTTTCGTAAGTTCGCAAATTTTCAATATTTTCCTCCAGATTTTCAACATTGCCATTTTAACACACCTTCTTATTAGTAGTATAGGTGTCATTTTCACCTCACCCAAAATGAGTTTCGCCTATATGGCGCACAATGGCGCGGTCGATTATGCGAAACCAATGTACGGGATAAATTAAAGAAAACCACAGTGACACTGTTCATGAGCAGAGGTCTTAAAATGGCTATGTTGAAAATTCGGTGAAAAAAATTAAGTAAAAAAATGACTGTTTCTGGCGTCGTTGCGCAGTTCCTCGCACACTTTCGTAGGATTACTAAATATTCAATATTTTCACTCCAGATTTTCAACATTGCCATTTTACAGTACCTTCTTATGAGTGGTACAGCTGTCATTTTCACGTCTCACCCAAAAGCGTGTTTACGGCCAATGGCTACAATGTAGCAGTTGGTGTGCGAAATCAATTTACAGGACAAATTAAGAAAATCACAGTAACACTGTTCATGAGCAGACATCTTAAAATGGCTATGTTGAAAATTTGGTGAAAATTACAAAAATGACTGTTTATGAGCGTCGTTGTACAGTTCATCGCCGCTCGTAAGTTCAGGAATTTTCAATATTTTCACTCCAGATTTTCAACATTGCCATTTTACCAAACCTTCTTATGAGTAGTATAGCTGTCATTTTTCACATCTCACCCAAAAGTTTTCTGCCATGTAGCGCACAATGGCGCAGTCGGTGTGTGAAGTCAATGTACAGGACAAATTAAGAAAATCACAGTGACACTGTTCATGAGCAGAGGTCTTAAACTGGCTATGTTGAAAATTTGGTGAAAAATTCCTAAAATGACTGTTTTACGAGCCGCGTTGTGCAGTTCCTCGCTAGGCTCATACGTTAGCGAATTTCAATATTTTCACTCCAGATTTTCAACATTGCCATTTTACCACACCTTCTTATGAGCAGTATAGCTGTCATTTTCATCTCACCCAAAACATGTTTCCCCATGTAGCACACAATGGCGAGTCGGTTCATGAAGTCAATGTACGGGACAAATTAAGAAAATCACAGTGACACTGTTCATGAGCAGAGGTCTTAAAATGGCTATGTTGAAAATTTGGTGAAAAATTCCTAAAATGACTGTTTTATGAGCTGCGTTGCGCACTTCCTGCGCTCATAAGTTTCAATTTTCAATATTTTCTCTCAGATTTTCAACATTGCCATTTTACCACCTGTCTTATGAGTAGTATAGCTCTCATTTTCACATCTCACCCAAAATGTGTTTCCGCCCATGTAGCGAACAATGGGCGCGAGTCGGTGTGTGAAGTCAATGTCAGGACAAATTAAGAAAATCACAGTGACACTGTTCATGAGCAGAGGACTTAGACTGGCTATGTTGAAAATTTGGTGAAAAAATTCCTAAAATGACTGTTTTATGAGCTTGATTGCTTGAGTTCTACGCATGCTCGTAAGTTGTAATTTTCAATATTTTCCTCCAGATTTTCAACATTGCCATTTACCACACCTTCTTATGAGTAGTATAGCTGTCATTTTCACATCTCACCCAAAACGTGTTTCCACCCATGTAGTGAACAATGGAGTCGGTGTTGTGAAGTCAATGTACAAGACAAATTAAGAAAATCACAGTGATACTGTTCATGAGCAGAGGACTTAGACTGGCTATGTTGAAAATTTGGTGAAAAATTCCTAAAATGACTGTTTCACGAGCATGCATTACGCAGTTCTTACGCGCTTTCGTAAGTTCATGAATTTTCAATATTTTCACTCCAGATTTCCAACATTGTCATTTACCACACCTCCTTATGAGCAGTACTGCTGTCATTTTACATCTCACCCAAAATGTGTTTCCGTCCATGTAGCGCACAATGGCAGTCGGTGTCTTGAAATCAATTTACAGGACAAATTAAGAAAATCACAGTAACACTGTTCATGAGCAGACATCTTAAAATGGCTATGTTGAAAATTTGGTGAACAAATTCCAAAAAATGACTGTTTCGGCTGCGATGTACAGTTCCTCGCTTTCGTAAATTCGTGAATTTTCAATATTTTCACTCCAGATTTTCAACATTGCCATTTTATCACACCTTCTTATGAGTAGTATAGCTGTCATTTTTCACATCTCACCCAAAATGTGTTTCTACCCATGTAGCGCACAATGGTGCAGTCGGTGTGAAATCAATGTACAGGACAAATTAAGAAAATCACAGTGACACTGTTCATGAGCAGAGGTCTTAAAATGGCTATGTTGAAAATTTGGTGAAAACATTCCAAAAATGACTGTTTTATGGCGTCGTTATTACAGTTCCTCCTTTTGCTCGTGAAGTTGTAATTTTCAATATTTTCACTCCAGATTTTCAACATTGCCATTTACCACACCTTCTTATGAGTAGTACAGCTGTCATTTTCACATCTCACCCAAAATGTGTTTCCGCCCATGGCGCACATTGGCACAGTCGGTGTGAAGTCATTATCGGGACAAATTAAGAAAATCACAGTGAAACTGTTCATGAGCAGAGGTCTTAAAATGGCTATGTTGAAAATTTGGTGAAAAATTCCTAAAATGACTGTTTTATGAGCTTGAGTTGCGCGGTTCCTTACGCTCGTAAGTTTGCAATTTTCAATATTTTCACTCCAGACTTTCAACATTGCCATTTTACCAAACCTTCTTATGAGTAGTATAGCTGTCATTTTCACATCTCACCCAAAACGTTTTCCACCCATGTAGCGCACAATGGGCAGTCGGTGTGTGTGAAGTCAATGTACAGGACAAATTAAGAAAATCACAGGGACACTGTTCATGAGCAGAGGTCTTAAACTGACTATGTTGAAAATTTGGTAAAATTTCCTAAAAATGACTGTTTTACAAACACGTTGTTCAGTTCATCACTTGGCTTTCGTAAGTTCAAATTTTCAATATTTTCACTCCAGATTTTCAACATTGCCATTTTAGCACACCTTCTTATGAATAGTATAGCTGTCATTTTCACATCTCGCCAAAACATGTTTCCGCCCATGTAGCGCTCAATGGCGCAGTCAGTGTGTGAAGTCAATGTACAGGACAAATTAAGAAAATCACAGTTATACCGTTCATGAGCAGAGGTCTTAAAATGGCTATGTTGAAATTTTGGTGAAAAATTCCTAAAAATGACTGTTTTATGAGCTTGCGTTGCGTAGTTCCTCATGCGCTTCGTAAGTTCTCAATTTTCAATATTTTCACTCCAGATTTTCAACATTGCCATTTTACCACACCTTCTTATGAGTAGTATAGCTGTCATTTTCACATCTCACCCAAAGCGTGTTCCGCCCATGTAGCGAACAATGGCGCAGTTGGTGTGTGAAGTCAATGTACAGGACAAATTAAGAATAATCACAGTGACACTGTTCATGAGCAGAGGACTTAGACTGGCTATTTTGAAAATTTGGTGAAAAATTCCTATAAATGACTGTTTCATGAGCTTGCGTTAGCAGTTCCACGATGCTCGTAAGTTGCGAATTTCAATATTTTCACTCCAAATTTCCAACTTTTTCATTTACCACACCTCCTTATGAGCAGTACAGCTGTCATTTTCACATTTGCCCAAAATGTGTTTCCACACATGTAGCGCACAATGGCGCGATCGATGTCTTGAAATCAATGTATGGGACAGATTAAGAAAATCACAGTGGCTCTGTTCATGAGCAGAGTTCTTAAAATGGCTATGTTGAAAATTTGGTGAAAAATTCCTAAAATGACTGTTTTCTGCGTCGTTGCGCAGTTCATACACATGCTCGTAAGTTCGCAAATTTTCAATGTTTTCACTCCAGATTTTCAACATTGCAATATTACCACACCTTCTTATAGTGGTATAGCTGTCAATTTTCACATCTCACCCAAAACGTGTTTCGGCTCATGTAGCACACAATGGCGCGAGTCGAGTGCGAAATCAACTTACAGGACAAATTAAGAAAATCTCAGTGACACCGTTTATGAGCAGACATCTTAAAATGGCTATGTTGAAAATTTGGTGAACAAATTCCAAAAATGACTGTTTCTGAGGCGTCGTTGTACAGTTCCTACGCTACTCGTAAGTTTGAAAATTTTCAATATTTTCACTCCAGATTTTCAACATTGCCATTTTACCACACCTTCTTATGAGTAGTATAGCTGTCATTTTCACATATCACCCAAAATGTGTTTCTGCCCATATGGCGCACAATGGCGCAGTCGAGTGTGAGAAATCAATGTATAGGACAAATTAAGAAAATCACAGTGACACTGTTCATGAGCAGAGGTCTTAAAATGGCTATGTTAAAAATTTGGTGAAAAAAATTCCTAAAATGACTGTTTTATGAGCTTCGTTGCGCAGTTCCTTGCTTCGTAAGTTTCTTGAATTTTCAATATTTTCACTCCAGATTTTCAACATTGCCATTTACCACACCTTCTTATGAGTAGTATAGCTGTCATTTTCACACTCTCCCAAAATGTGTTTCCGGCCATGTAGCGCACAATGTGCATGATCGGTGTGTGAAGTCAATGTACGGGACAAATTAAGAAAATCACAGTGATACTGTTCATGAGCGAGGACTTAGACTGGCTATGTTGAAAATTTGGTGAAACAATTCCTAAAAATGACTGTTTTATGAGCTGCGTTGCGCAGTTCCTTGCGCTCGTAAGTTCGCAATTTTCAATATTTTCTCTCCAGATTTTCAACATTGCCATTTTACCACACCTTCTTATGAGTAGTATAGCTGTCATTTTCACATCTTGCCCAAAATGTGTTTCCGCCATATAGCACACAATGGCGCGGTCGATGTCTTGAAATCAATGTATGGGACAGATTAAGAAAATCACAGTGACTCTGTTCATGAGCAGAGGTCTTAAAATGACTATGTTGAAAATTTGGTGAAACAATTCCTAAAATGACTGTTTTCTGGCGTCGTTGCGCAGTTCCTCGCTTTCGTGGGATTACATAAATTTCACTATTTTCACTCCAGATTTTCAACATTGCCATTTTACAGTACCTTCTTAAGAGTGGTATAGCTGTCAGATTTCACATCTCACCCAAACGTGTTTCGGCTCATGAGGCGCACAATGGCGCAGTCGGGTGTGCAAAATCAGTTTTCAGGACAAATTAAGAAAGCGACAGTGACACTGTTCATGAGCAGACATCTTAAAATGGCTATGTTGAAAATTTGGTGAACAAATTCCAAAATGACTGTTTCACAGTGCGTTGTACAGTTCCTATGCACATTAGTAAGTTCGCAAATTTTCAATATTATCATTCCAGATTTTCAACATTGCCATTTCACCACACCTTCTTATGAGTAGTACAGCTGTCATTTTCACATCTCACCCAAAATGTGCTTCCGCCCATGTAGTGCACAATGGCGCAGTCGTTGTGTGTAATCAATGTACAGGACAAATTAAGAAAATCACAGTGACACTGTTCATGAGCAGAGGTCTTAAAATGGCTATGTTGATAATTTGGTGAAAAATTCCTAAAATGACTGTTTTACGAGCATGCATTGCGCAGTTCCTCGCATGCTCGTGAGTTAGTGAATTTTCAATATTTTCATTCCAGATTTTCAACATTGCCATTTTACCTCACTTATGAGTAGTACAGCTGTCATTTTCACATCTCACCCAAAGCGTGTTTCCGCCCATGTAGCGAACAATGGCGCGAGTCGGTTTGTGAAGTCAATGTCGGGACAAATTAAGAAAATCACAGTGACACTGTTCATGAGCAGAGGTCTTAAAATGGCTATGTTGAAAATTTGGTGAAAAAATTCCTAAAATGACTGTTTTATGAGCTTGCGTTGCGATGCTTCACTGCGCTCATAAGTTCTGAATTTTCAATATTTTCACTCCAGATTTTCAACATTGCCATTTCCACACCTTCTTATGAGTAGTATAGCTGTCATTTTCACATCTCACCCAAAATGTGTTTCCGCCCATGTAGCGAACAATGGCGCAGTCGGTGTGTTGAAGTCAATGTACAGGACAAATTAAGAAAATCACTGTGACACTGTTCATGAGCAGAGGACTTTGACTGGCTATGTTGAAAATTTGGTGAAAAATTCCTAAAAATGACTGTTTTATGAGCTTGGTTGCGCAGTTCTGCATGCTCGTAAGTTCAGCAATTTTCAATATTTTCACTCCAGATTTTCAACATTGCCATTTTACCACACCTTCTTATGAGTAGTATAGCTGTCATTTTCACATCTCACCCAAAACGTGTTTCCACCGATGTAGTGAACAATGGCGGCAGTCGGTGTGTGAAGTCAATGTACAGGACAAATTAAGAAAATCAAAGTGATACTGTTCATGAGCAGAGGACTTAGACTGGCTATGTTGAAAATTTGGTGAAAAATTCCTAAAATGACTGTTTTACGAGCATGCAGTGCGCAGTTCTTACGCTTTTCGTAAGTTGCGAATTTTCAATATTTTCGCTCCAGATTTCCAACATTGTCATTTTACCACACCTCCTTATGAGCAGTACTGCTGTCATTTTTACATCTCACCCAAAATGTGTTTCCGTCCATGTAGCGCACAATGGCGCATGATGGAATCGAAATCAATTTACAGGACAAATTAAGAAAATCACAGTAACACTGTTCATGAGCAGACATCTTAAAATGGCTATGTTGAAAATTTGGTGAACAAATTCAAAAAATGACTGTTTTACGAGTGCGATGTACACGTTCCTCATGCTCGTAAATTCGTGAATTTTCAATATTTTCACTCCAGATTTTCAACATTGCCATTTTATCACTTCTTATTAGTACAGATGTCATTTTCACATCTCACCCAAAATATGTTTCCGTCCATGTAGTGCACAATGGCGCAGTCGGTGTCTGAAATCAATGTACAGGACAAATTAAGAAAATCACAGTGACACTGTTCATGAGCAGAGGTCTTAAAATGGCTATGTTGAAAATTTGGTGAAAAAATTCCAAAAATGACTGTTTTATGAGCGTCGTTGTACAGTTCTAGCTAAATAAGTTCGCGAATTTTCAATATTTTCACTCCAGATTTTCAACATTGCCATGTTACCACACCTTCTTATGAGTAGTACAGCTGTCATTTTTCACATCTCACCCAAAATGTGTTTCCGTCCATATGGCGCACAATGGCACAGTCGGTGTGAAGTCATTGTGCGGGACAAATTAAGAAAATCACAGTGACACTGTTCATGAGCAGAGGTCTTAAAATGGCTATGTTGAAAATTTGGTGAAAAATTCCTAAAATGACTGTTTTATGAGCTTGAGTTGTGCAGTTCCTCATGCACTCGTAAGTTTCATAATTTTCAATATTTTCACTCCAGATTTTCAACATTGCCATTTTACCAAACCTTCTTATGAGTAGTATAGCTGTCATTTTCACATCTCACCCAAAACGTTTTTCCACCCATGTAGCGCACAATGGCGCAGTCGGTGTGTGAAGTCAATTTACAGGACAAATTAAGAAAATCACAGTGACACTGTTCATGAGCAGAGGTCTTAAACTGGCTATGTTGAAAATTTGGTAAAATTTCCAAAATGACTGTTTTACAAACACGCGTTGTGCAGTTCATACATGCCGCTTGTAAGTTTACGAATTTTCAATATTTTCACTCCAGATTTTCAACATTGCCATTTTAGCACACCTTCTTATAGGTAGGATAGCTGTCATTTTTCATCATCGCCCAAAACTTGTTTCCCCTCATGTAGCGCTCAATGGCGCAGTCTTAATGTGAAGTCAATGTACAGGACAAATTAAGAAAATCACAGTGATACTGTTCATGAGCAGAGGTCTTAAAATGGCTATGTTGAAATTTTGGTAAAAATTCCTAAAAATGACTGTTTTATGAGCTTGCGTGCGTAGTTCCTCATCGCATCGCGTAAGTTCGCGAATTTTCAATATTTTCACTCCAGATTTTCAACATTGCCATTTTACCACACCTTCTTATGAGTAGTATAGCTGTCATTTTCACATCTCACCCAAAACGTGTTTCGCCCATGTAGCGAACAATGGCGCAGTTGGTGTGTGAAGTCAATGACAGGACAAATTAAGAATCATCACAGTGACACTGTTCATGAGCAGAGGACTTAGACTGGCTATTTTGAAAATTTGGTGAAAAATTCCTATAAATGACTGTTTTATGAGCTTGCGTTTAGAGTTCCAGCATGCTCGTAAGTTAGCGAATTTTCAATATTTTCACTCCAGATTTTCAACATTGCCATTTTACCACACCTTCTTATGAGTAGTGTAGCTGTCATTTTTCACATCTCACCCAAAGCGTGTTTCCGCCCATGTAGCGAACAATGGTGCAGTCGGTCTGTGAAGTCAATGTACAGGACAAATTAAGAAAATCACAGTGATACTGTTCATGAGCAGAGGACTTAGACTGGCTATGTTGAAAATTTGGTGAAAAAAATTCCTAAAAATGACTGTTTTACGAGCATGCATTGTGCAGTTCCTCACGCATGCTCGTAAGTTCGCGAATTTTCAATATTTTCACTCCAAATTTCCAACTTTTCATTTTACCACACCTCCTTATGAGCAGTACAGCTGTCATTTTTCACATCTTGCCCAAAATGTGTTTCCACCCATGTAGCGCACAATGGCGCGGTCGATGTCGCGAAATCAATGTATGGGACAGATTAAGAAAATCACAGTGACTCTGTTCATGAGCAGAGTTCTTAAAATGGCTATGTTGAAAATTTGGTGAAAAATTCATAAAATGACTGTTTTACGGCGATGCGTTGCGCAGTTCCTACACATGCTCGTAGATTCGCAAATTTTCAATGTTTTCACTCCAGATTTTCAACATTGCCATATTACCACACCTTCTTATGAGTGGTACAGCTGTCAATTTTCACATCTCACCCAAACGTGTTTGGCTCATGTAGCGCACAATGGCGCAGGTCATTGTCGTAAATCAACTACAGGACAAATTAAGAAAATCTCAGTGACACTGTTCATGAGCAGACATCTTAAAATGGCTATGTTGAAAATTTGGTGAACAAATTCAAAAATGACTGTTTCTGACGTGCGTTGTACAGTTCTCCTACACTCTTAAGTTTGAAAATTTTCAATATTTTCACTCCAGATTTTCAACATTGCCATTTTACCACACCTTCTTATGAGTAGTATAGCTGTCATTTTCACATCTCACCCAAAATGTGTTTCTGCCCATGTAGCGCACAATGGGCAGTCGATTGTGTGAAATCAATGTATAGGACAAATTAAGAAAATCACAGTAACACTGTTCATGAGCAGAGGTCTTAAAATGGCTATGTTAAAATTTGGTGAAAAATTCCTAAAATGACTGTTTTATGAGCTTGCGTTGTGCAGTTCCTACGCATGCTTCGTAAGTTCGGAAATTTTCAATATTTTCACTCCAGATTTTCAACATTGCCATTTTACCACACCTTCTTATGAGTAGTATAGCTGTCATTTTCACATCTCACCCAAAATGTGTTTCCGCCCATATGAAGCACAATGTCGAGTCGGTGTGTGAAGTCAATGTACGGACAAATTAAGAAAATCACAGTGACACTGTTCATGAGCAGAGGTCTTAAAATGGCTATGTTAAAAATTTGGTGAAAAATTCCTAAAAATGACTGTTTTATGAGCTTAGTTGCAGATTCTCACATGCACTAGTAAGTTTCGCAATTTTCAATATTTCACTCCAGATTTCAACATTGCCATTTACTACACCTTCTTATGAGTAGTATAGCTGTCATTTTTCACATCTTGCCCAAAATGTGTTTCTACATATGGCGCACAATGGCGCGGTCGATGTCGCAAAATCAATGTATGGGACAGATTAAGAAAATCACAGTGACTCTGTTCATGAGCAGAGGTCTTAAAATGACTATGTTGAAAATTTGGTGAAACAATTCCTAAAATGACTGTTTTATGAGCGTGTGTTGCGGGTTCCACGCACACCGTAAGTTCGCATGATTTACTATTTTCACCCAGATTTTCAACATTGCCATTTTACAGTACCTTCTTAAGAGTGGTATAGCTGTCAATTTCGATCTCACCCAAAACGTGTTTGGCTCATGTAGCGCACAATGGCGCAGTCGGTGTACAAAATCAGTTTTCAGGACAAATTAAGAAAGCGACAGTGACACTGTTCATGAGCAGACATCTTAAAATGGCTATGTTGAAAATTTGGTGAACAAATTCCAAAAATGACTGTTTTACGGCGTGCGTTGTACAGTTCTATGCACATTCGTAAGTTCATAGATATTCAATATTTTCACTCCAGATTTTCAACATTGCCATTTCACCACACCTTCTTATGAGTAGTACAGCTGTCATTTTTCACATCTCACCCAAATGTGCTTCGCCCATGTAGTGCACAATGGCGCAGTCGTTTGTGAAATCAATGTACAGGACAAATTAAGAAAATCACAGTGACACTGTTCATGAGCAGAGGTCTTAAAATGGCTATGTTGAAAATTTGGTGAAAAAATTCCAAAAATGACTGTTTTATAGCGTGTGTTGTACAGTTCCCCTTTCGTCGTTCACAAATTTTCAATATTTTCACTCCAGATTTACAACATTGCCATTTTACCTCACCTTCTTATGAGTAGTACAGCTGTCATTTTCACATCTCACCCAAAATGTGTTTCCGCCCATGTAGCGATCAATGGCGCAGTCGATTGTGTGAAGTCAATGTACGGGAGAAATTAAGAAAATCACAGTGATACTGTTCATGAGCAGAGGACTTAAACTGGCTATGTTGATAATTTGGTGAAAAAATTCTAAAAATGACTGTTTTACGAGCATGCATTGTGCAGTTCTCGCATGCTTTCGTGAAGTTAGCTGAATTTTCAATATTTTCCTCCAGATTTTCAACATTGCCATTCTACACCTCATATGAGCAGTCCAGCTGTCATTTTTCACATCTTGCCCAAAATGTGTTTCCGCCCATGTAGCGCTACTATGGCGCAGTCGATGTCTTGAAATCAATGTATGGGACAGATTAAGAAAATCACAGTGACTCTGTTCATGAGCAGAGGTCTTAAAATGGCTATGTTGAAAATTTGGTGAAAAATTCCTAAAATGACTGTTTTTACAGTGTGTGTTGAGCAGTTCCTATGCACGCTCATAAGTTTGCAAATTTAATATTTTCCTCCAGATTTTCAACATTGCCATTTTATTACACTTCATATGAACAGTACAGCTGCCATTTTCATATACGCCCAAAATGTGTTTCGCACATGTAGTGCACAATGGTGCTGTTGGTGTGTGAAAGCAATGTTTTGGGACAGATTTAGAAAATCACAGTTACACTGTTCATGAGCAGAGGTCTTAAAATGGCTATGTTGAAAATTTGGTGACAAAAGTCCATAAAATGACTGTGTTACAGTGAGCATTGCACAGTTCCATGCACCCTCGTAAGTTCATGACTTGTAATATTTAAGTCCAGATTTTCACCAGTGGCATTTTCCACACTGCCTTATTTACAGTACAGCTGTCATTTTTCACAACATGGCGAAGTGTGTTTCACACTTTCAGCGCAGAGATCGTGGTCGCTGTGGGAAATCATTGTTGGGACAGGTAAAGAAAATCACAGTGACACTGTTCATGATCGGAGGCACAAAATGCCTGAGTTGACAATCTGCTGTAAAAATCCTAACCTAATTACATTACGATTGTCGTAGCTTTGTGTTTCTATGCGCTCGTGACTTCACCATTTTTTAAATATTTTACTGCAGATTTGCAACATTGCCATTTTACACCTCCCTATGAACAGTACAGCTGTCATTTTTACATCCTGTTCAGAATGTTTTGCACCTGTGGTGCTAAATGCCGTAGTCGCTGTGCATAAGCAGCTTCGGCTAACAAACTGATATTCCCCTGTTCATGAGGTGGGGTCACAAAAAACATGTTGAACATTTGGGTGAAAATACCAACGAATGCCTGAGGTATTCGGTTTGCAACCATAATGCCCAACCCTGTAGAGAATGACAGGCATCAGGGGTGTAACTTGGGATTCTTGCCTGTAATGCTCATACCATTCCACACCCTGCAGCCAGTGAGAGGCATTGAGGTATGCCTTGGACTCTTCTGCCCCAAAGTTCACCCCATTCTTTTATGTCGCACCCATCTCACCGTATTTCCTAATGGAATGGGGTGTGCATCAGGGCAAAGACCCCAAAGAACACCGTGACACTTGTCAGTGTCTGCAGGGTGGGGTGTGGTGAAATGGCGTGACTGTTATGCCTGATGACCCAAAGGCACACCCCAATGCCTGTCACTCTCTGCAGGGGGTGGTGGTGGGGTTGGCTTCAGTTCAATACTTCACTGCCATTCCTATTACGCAGCTCTGTAACTTCTACACTACCACTGCCAATGCCAGCAAGCAAACATTCGGCATTGACAAATGCTTGTTTGAATGAGCTGCATGACAGAGTGGGTTCTGTGACATGGTATATATGAAGTCTCAGTACTGTTCTTTTCTTTTGTGGCTTTATTTTTTTTTTTGTGGTTTTCGTGAATTCGTTGAATGTTAGTGTTATGGATACAGTGCCATCATGATCCATTTTTATTTTGGAGTGATCCGGTCTGAGTTCTTCTCTGCCTTGTCTTGCCATGCATAATTGTACATCAAGCCACACCTTATAGAGAAGGCCTTGAGGGGTGTCCAGTGACAGGATTGGTGAGCTTTGTAGTATGCCAAGATTGGCTTTTGAAATTGCAGGGTGGTAATGTGAGCTGTCTTTTCCTTCTCTCCAGTAACTGTTTGTGTGGCTGTACCAGTGGGTCACACTTGATCCATTGAGTGTATCCTGGGAGCAGGTGTAGGGTTCGGATTCTCCTCATCTACCGTCCACCCAGCGATGGTGGAGAATTCCTGAAGGAGTTTCGGACTTCATTGTCAATGTGGCATTGGAGTCGCCCAGGTGGTTAATACTGGGTGACTGCAATGCCTCGCACTTTGGGAATAACCTCCTCCAACTTATGACTATGTTGGTCCTTACACAGGTGGTTACCTCTGCTACCCATATAAGGGGTCACTCATTGGACCTAGTGTTTCTCCTAGAGATGGAGGTCATGCAGCTGGGAGTGGAACCAAATGCTTGGATGGACCATCACACCATAAGATTCAACCAGGCACCCCAAATAGGTCTGCCCCTACAGATTGGGCCCAGTATCGCCCTTTGAGGGAATTACCCCAGAGGCCTATTGATGGTACTGGACCTATTGGGTGTTTCAAGTGAGTGCATGAGTCCAGGGATCTCGTACTTGCCTATAATAAGGCAGTGGGGATGCCCTGGATTGAATGCTCCTGTTCGTGTTTGCCCACTCAGTGCCCGAGAACCCTATGGTTTGATGGGTCCTTGAAGGAGCTGAGGAGAGTAGGGTGAAGGCTAGTGAGGGCTTGGCAGAAATCTGGCCTGGATGCTGACAGGCTTAGATTGATGGACCATTATGATGTCTATCAGTCAGCAATCACCCATAAGAAAGTAGAGTTCCTGTCCAGTGAGATTGCTGCTTTGCGGAAGCGACCAGCTCAACTCTTTCAGACTGTCGACAGATTGTGCAATCCACTCTGTCTGCAGTCTGGAATAGATTTTTCACAAATAAAGTGTGATGAGCTTGCTCGGTTCTTCACAGATAAGATTGCCAGCATTAGGTGGGCATCAGCCCAGCCCCATCTTTAAAGGGATTGTGGAGATCGGTGGGAGGAAATGAACACCCATGCTATCTGGTTTGACTTTAGTAGCCGGAGTTCATGGATATTGTGAGGATTGTTCAGACTGTACAACCAACCAGCTGTATTTTGGATCTGAGCCCTCGCCACTATTATAAGGTTGTGTAGATGTTATCTGCCCAATCCTTGCTGAAATTGTCTGGAAGTCCTTGGAGCAGGGTCTTTCCTGATCCCTGAACGAAGGCGGTCGTTTGACCACTCCTTAAAAACTCCTTGAACACAGACTGTCTAGCTAACTTCAGACCTATCTCTAACCTGCCTTTTGTGGGTAAGGTTATTGAAAGGTGGTTGCGATACAGTTAGATGACCATCTTACAAATCACAATGTCTATGATACTCTCAGGTCAGGGTTTAGGAAAGGAAATAGCACCGAGACTGCACTTGTCTGGGTTTAAATGAACTCCTAATTGTGAGAGATCGAGAAGGCTGTCTATTCTAGTCCTTCTTGATCTCTCTGCAGCATTTGATACTGTGGACCATGGTGTGCTTTTGGAGTGCCTGCAGCCTATTTGTGGACTGCCTAGTACAGTTCTACACGGTTTTGATCTTTCCTCATGGGCCGGATACAGAGGGTTGTCATTGGAATTTATTACTCTGATGCCATCTCTTTGTCCTGTGGGGTGCCGCAGGATTCCATTCTGGCACCCATATTGTTCTAGTTTACATGATGCCATTAGGAGACATCATTAGGTGACAGTCTGGGTTTTCACTAGTATGCAGATGATACCCAGCTGCATTTGTCCTTCTCCCAGACAGGATGATCACGATCCTATGCTTAACAGCTGTCTATCTAAAATCAAAGACTGGATGAGTGCTAGCTGGCTGATGTTAAATCGGATAAGACCAAGGTGTTGGTTGTGGATCCGGGTTGCCTTGAGGTGGGGCATAGCGCTGGGGTTCCATCAGGCTTATGAAGCTGATGGTGTCCATCTCTCAACCTCAGACCAAGTGTGTAATCTGGGCATTATTATTGACAACAGTTTGACCTGAAATTGCAGGTGTCTGCCATTGTCAAGTCTTCCTTTTACCATCTTGGAATGCCGCCCAGGTAAAACACCTGGTTCCTCTGGCTGATCTTCCTACTTTGGTCCATGCCTTCGTGAACACCCGCCTTAATTACTGCAATGCCCTGTACCTAAGGCTACGAGGGTTGATATCCGCTGCTTGCAGCTAGTGCAGAAATGTGGCGGTCAGGCTTTTGACTGGGACATCTAGAAGCAGTCATATTATGCCTGTGCTGCGCAGAATGCACTTGCTGCCGATTCAGTGGCGGATCACCTTTAAGGTCAGATAACTGACCTATAAAGCCCTACATGAACAGGGACTGCAATATCAGTAAAATCTCCTTACTCCTACTGTCCTCTCATTCACTCTGATCCACCAACGAGGGATTGCTAGAGATTCCCAGCGTTTGCTTGAAGACATCTGGGGCATGTGCGTTTTCCTACACTGCCCTGCCTGTGGGATTCTCTACCTCATTGGATACGAGAATGCCTGACCATAGAGATTTTGTAATCGGAGCTCAAAACATTTCTGTTTTATAAGCATGCAGAAAATTATTTATTATTGTTCTAATTGTTTGTCTTTAAGTGTTAGTTTTAATTCAGTACAGCTCTTGGTTTTGAAAAGTGCTTAAAAATAAAATTTTGCTTACTTTACTTACTTACTTTACAGACTGCTTTGAACAAATTGTTTGTAACTTGGAGCTGTGGGTTGATGTGAATATTTATGTTTCGGTTCACAGGTGGGCTACTGAGGTGGTGAGTTATCACTACTGTTGGGGCTGCCAGGCTGGCTAGGCTGTATGTGTCCCATTACTCTGTCTGACCTCAGCATAAAACTGCCTCAGTATTTGGCAGAGGTATGTGACTCTAACTGTGTGGAAACTAATTATATTTGATGAGTTGCACACTAGTTATTTAAAACAGTGGTTGCCTACACAGTTGTTTTTGTGTATTCAGTCCATCTTTCTTGTGTTCCAGTTTATTGAGCTCCTGAAGTGACAGTGCGGGAAAGTTACTCTCCACCGCAGTGTTTTGCTTCCTTTTGTAGGGTTCTGTCTGCCTGGTTAGTTTCAGTTGGCATTCCTCTTCTGATTCCTCAGATCATCATCTATTTTTAGTTGGAAGTTGATTTTGGGGACATCAGACATTTTTCCTTTTCCAGTCAGATGCGGCTGTCAGATCACAGCTGTTCTACAGTACTTCTGTACTGTTCTTTTTGCCGTCATGCTTGCAGCTGCAACACTGATTTGTCAGGTTTACTAGGCTAACCTGGCAAAATTAGTGCGGTTAGCAAATTGCGGTTGCTAAGGTCATGGCCAAAGATGGTTTCAGCCAATCAGATTGTTAGACATGTTTTGCCCATTTTGAAAACCAGGTAATAGCCACTAGGCATGACTGCATGTCTACAGGGGTGACCCGGGAAGTGGGGTGGTTTAATGACTTGTTCATAGTTTCACAGTATGCAGGCGGAGGTTGCATGAAACAAAACCAGATCCACTAGCTGTACAAAGCTTCACCCCCATATCCTCCCCAGTTCTGATGCCCAGAGCAACCAGTATACCCTTCCTTCTGTCCGACCATGCATAAAACCACTAACAAATTCTACAACCACCTCCTTGGCTGGCAGCCTGTTCCACAGCTCCACCACCCTGTCTGTAACATAGTATATCTTCTTGTCCTCCTGAGCCTCCTTCCTGCCAGCTACCACCCATGACCAAGTGACTGCAAGCTTGTATTCAAGTTTAATAGTGACCCACAGTTCACCCTGATAAGTTCCTGTCTGACTTTGAAGGTCTCTGTCATATCTCCACTCCCCTCTTGGTGTACATCAGTACATATTCACTGCTTGGTGTACTCCTCATAGGATATGCCTGCTTGCACTGAATCATTTATGTTACCCTGCACTGCACCATCTTGTGCCTATTCCTATTTATCCTGAAGCATTTCCCTAGTGATGATATGGGGGTGGGGCAGCAAGATGGCTGCAATGCTGCACTACTCCTGTAACCCACTCCCTATGACTCGCTTTTGCTCTTGGACACCAGACAAAAGGGTTCTTTTCATAGGTCTCATTAATGAGACCCTGGTTATTTGATGCAAGGCTTCTGGAAGTAAGCAAACTTTTTATTTGAAAGCCACGAGTAACTATTAAGCGTTTTATGTTTATGTTTGTGTTTGGTCGATCAGATGTTGGTTGTCGGCATCCGGTGAACCATTTTATTTTGTGCCCAGTGTTTTTGCTGCATTACCGGCAGGAGGTCTTAATTTGAATGACCATATTTACTGCCTGCAAGTAGTAGTATTTTATCGGGCACTAATTGAACTGAGGTGAGAGTGGCAAGAAAGTTAGAGTAGACCCACTCTCCAAAATGAAAGAAGCTGTGAGAGCTTGAGGTGGCTCGAAGCTGAAGGACACCTGTTGCTCCATGGGAACTGTGGTGGAATTGTGAAGGCATGTTAATTGCCGATGAGGCAAGAACTCAGCCTAAACAAAGTATGCTAACATTGCCTAAGGGCTGGGGAGACTAAGTAATTATTTTATGTGAATTTGCTATGCTCAGTGGAGCTTTGTTTTGCTTCCTTTGCAGGTGATTGAGATGGTCGAACCTGTCTGAGTTGTTGGAGCTCTTGCTCTTGTAGAGGAAAAGTCAGAGGAGTTCAGCAAGGAAATGCTGAAGATTAACACCTGCTTAAACAGCATGAGGACTCATCTGGGAGCTCTTGAGAGGCTAGAAATGCTCAATACAATGGAAAGGCATATGTAAGGGACAAGATCACCTCTCCCTGGTGGGGGTAATTTCTCTGCCAGCTAGCCATGCAAAATGCAAAAATGCTGTATTAGCAAACCACCATTGGAGAAAATGCACTGTGCAGGTAATTGCTATTAGGCCATGAAATCCCTTGATCAGACCTGGAAGGAAAAAGATTTCTAGTGGCCCAAGTTTCATATTTGTCATAAGGATTAATATTGTGGAACTTCTTATTATGAGTCTGAATGTTGGGTTACAGATCTATTCATGCCTTATTGTAAACTAGGGAGTTGCATTTATATAATTAACAGGCTCTGAATTTGCTTCAAGCTTTGAGCTAATTGTCTGACCTTAATTTAGGACTCCTGGTAAAGAGCTGAGTGCCGACAGTTTTGCCAAGAATTTGAAATGGAACTAACATTCCAGACTTGAGCTCTGATGTTAAAGATGAATTGCCTGGACTCTTGTTTCCCAAAATCTGAGCTGGGTTAGAATTTAAGAGATGTTTTATAAGCCTTCTAATGTGTATTTGGTTTATTGAATTCTTCTTCCTTCCCTCCACTTTAACAAAAAAAGTTCCTCTTTTAACCAAGGAAGCTGTCTAATAATGTGGTCTCCCAAATAATTTTATGTGTCATTGTGTTTCATCTGTGTAAATCACAAGTTATATGTGCTTTAAATGTTACATTTTCAATCAAGATTCTATTATAGTTGGCCACTTTAAATTAAGTGACAAAATATACATTTATGAGAAAAATGAAGATATGCTACAGCAGCTTGTAGAATAGTAATCTGACCAATGGCCTCAATAGGGAACTGGTAGGGGATCATGTTTCGGCACAATGATGGGACAGTGGAGTAAAATGTTTAGTTGTTTGAGGCAAGGGTTCTTCACAGTGACCTGAGGTGAATACTACTCTTTGCTGGTATGTAATTCCTACCATACCTGGCAATAGTTAGAGGCAGGGAGCAATATTTGTGGCAGGTAGTGTCTAAGTGTTCACTAAGAAGGCTAGGCATAACTGGCAACAAGATAATTCCCATTGGAATATCTGACTAAATGTATGTAATTATATGTTGACATGTAGTAATACCTTCATGAGTTGATACCTGGTCCAAAAGGAGACCGAAGTTAAGTGGGTGTATATTTTATACACTCTCAGTTGAGGCCCATTTGAGGGCAAAGGTGTCTGAAAATGAAGCAAAATGTGTGCACACAGGAAAGCATTCAAGGTTTATGGTGACCCAGATGTGGTTTTAACTGCTGCTGGTTTATAATTCCCGAACCGATTGCGCGGTGTGGAGGCGAGTTGTGGGTGTCCAGTGCCTCAACCCTCAGTGCCACCAGCCAACAGCTGCTAAATGTTTTAACTAAGTGATATCTGTATGAAGTGTGGATTTACACATATCGAAATGTATGTATTGTTTCTTTTATTAGAATATTATGAATATACAAACATACGAATGTGCCAGCAGAAACAGACCACCCAGTCTAAGTCTGTTCGAATGTGCAGCTAGCAACCTTAGTTTATAGCTGCCCCACCCCTCCCATTTGTCATCCCACTGCCACCCCACATCCCCACCCTCACTCTCCCCTGTTACTTGTCCTATGCCCTTTGAAACTGTTCACAGATTTACATGATACCACCCATTCTGGTAGGGTGTTCCATTTTGCTACCGCCCTCTCTGTGAAATAGTGTCTCCTCATTTCCTTCCTAAATCTTCCCCCTCTGTTCTTAGCGCATGCCCCTGTTGACCCTCCCTCCTTAACTTAAAAACACCATCTGCCCCATCCTTATTGATTCCCTCAGATACTTGAATATCTTCTATCATGTCCACCTGTCCTTCTATCCTCCAGGGTGTACATATTCAAGTCTCTCAGCCTGCTGTCATAGTCTGTCCCTTGCATTCCACATATCATCTTTGTTGCCATCCTCTGCACCCCTCCAGTAGCCTGATGTTATGCTTCAGGTATGGCCTCCAAAACTTCACACAATACTCTAAGTGCAGCCATACCAGTGACCAGTTGAGGGCAAGATCACCTCTCTTTGCCTGGACAAAAATCCCTCGCTATGCACCCCAGCATTTTGTTCACTTTTGTAGCCACTGTCCTGCACTGGGCAGTGTTGTCCATGGTCCCTTTATCATTACCCCTCAGTCCTTCTCCTCCACAGTGATCCCCAGCTTAAGCCCTCCCAGCCAATATTCTCTCCTTGGGTCCTTCACCCCAAAGTGCATACCTTAGACTTCTTTGCATTGAACCTCAGCTGCCACCTCTCTGACCACTCCTCTAGCTTGCTTGGGTCCCCCTACAGCTGCTTCCATCCCTCCTCTCCATTCACCACTGCTCCAATTGCAGTGGCTTTATAACCAAACAATAAAATGTGATTACCTACTACTATTTATCCTCAAGTGAGGCCCCAGAACTGGGTGCAGTACTCCAGGTGTGGCCTCATCAAGGATCTAGACAGGAAAGTATCACTTTGCTTTTCTGCTATCAGTACCCTCCTGATACATCCAATCACACTATTTTCTTTGCTGTAAGACTTGTTGCACTGACTCAATTGCTTATTAGACCAGGTTATCATGTTTATACTCCTGGTTATTTATTTTCTGGTAGAAAGAGAAATAAATGGATATTATGCTAATAATTTAGATTGTTTTATGATTTTATTCATGCTTGATGTATTTCACTTTAAGGGTGCAGAAACTAATTACTTAATGTTGTATCATTATTAGTTACCTGATGAAGCAGTAGATGAATACTGCAAAACGTTGTATCATTTGAATATCTTTCCTAATTAAATGATTCAAAAGCAGCTTGCAATATGTGCTAATTTGTTTACTCAAAACAAATGCCGGTGGGGGTCTCCTTTCTCCAAACATCATTTGCTGAACAATGCCTACCACCCTCCAATCCTTTGAAACCACCCGCTCTTAGGCAGACATTAAATAGACCTCTGGCAGATCAGCCAGTTCCGCATGCTAATTCCATGAGTATATTCAGATGCAACCCATCTTATACTGGGCCTTATCAATCACTATGGCTGCCAGCCCTTTCATAACCCTGCCACTTTAGATGTTGGCCACACATCTCCAGGACAGCTGTAATGGCCACATTGATGCCACTGTCTGGCAAGGGCCCACTGTCCTCCCTAGTGAAACCTGAGGCAACATAAATCTGTAAGAACAGCATCATTTTGCCCATCTGCCTCAATCACCCTATCACCCTCTGTTAGCCTTACAACTTCCCCTCTGTTTACTTGTTGTCACTACTGTACCGGTGTGTTATATTTGTGAGACAATGCACTACAAGGATAACAGCAATAATGCACTTCAGCATGTGTGAGGATTGAAGTCATAATATGTCTTGCGTCACCCACATAGACCCCACCCCAGTCACATCCCTAAAGGAACAATGCACACTTATTATAGGCATATGTGATTAGCAGTGGGTTAGTAGTAGCCATTCACAATGAATAAAGCAACTATACTGTGTAACATTGCACACATTACCTGTGTACATTCATTACACATGCAAAGCAACTGTACATGTGTGTCACCCCACGATGCATTGAATGCAGTCATGTAGTGGCATGTCCCCTACAACTATGTGTACATGATGGGTCTGTGGTCATGATGCATTGAATGCTGTCAACACTGTGACTGCGGTATGCACCTCAGTATGTCCTACAGAGGAGATTTTATTATGTAATGATGTGGTACAATCGCATATAATACTGCTATCTGAATACATGTACCACCAGTAGGGGTAGGCGGCGAACAATAGGGTGTCACATCAGTGTTTGTGGACCTGGATACAGCACAGTACAAGGGTGGGGTACAGGTCACTGGGGACCTGCTACATAATAGGGTGGACTAGGTTGTGGTGCCCAGGTCACGGGCGCCTGCTGCAAAGCACTAGGTGGTGGAGTAGTGGTCACGGGGGATCTGCTGCCCAGCAGAGTGGACCAAGTAGTGGTCTACAGGTCAAGGGGAACTGATTCACAACACTGAGTGATAGGCTAGAGGTTATTGAGGGGCTGCTGTCTTGCCACTGAGACTAGGAGAGTATAGAGAACTACAGGGCTACAGGCATTGACATGGTTACTTGTGGGGCTATGTATGAAAAAGAAGCACTCTGGGGAGTACTACAGTATAATACCATATACAGTAAGTGTCCCATCCAAGTGCTAAAGAACTCGGCCCGAGGACCTTGTGGTTCATATCCTATATGGGGTGTGCTCTTGTCTGGCAGTATTCCACACCTCATGGTGTCCATTCGCATACATATCAGAAGGATTGTCACAGGTATTACCTATATTGAGTACATAATGACTGGCCTTACGCACTATTCAAGGCAATACTGTCCTCGGGCAATATATTACATCTCACTGTGATGGCTGCTTGGTGGATTATTATGTCTACTGCTAGGGGACATCTTTCATACAGTGGACATAGTATAGGAAACAATGATTACCATTGAATGTAAGCAGCCCCAGGCAACAGCCAAAGGGGCCTACTGTGTATATATTCTGGAGCACATCTCCCATGTTGGCGTGTCTGTACTCTCTTAGTTGCTTGTAGGTCACAGACATTTGCCTTGGCATCTTAGCTGCTCTTCTGCCTGTTGAATGGGATCTTGGACAGGCAGTTGGAGGTATGGTGAGTGGCTGGTGGTCTCCATGACTGGTTGGAGGGCTGGCCACCTTATGGTCCAACCGACTGTCTTTCAAGACTTTAAAGTACCTTAATAGTATAAACAGGTTGAACACTGATGACATTTCGGCCTTGGTGGGAACACTACATCCACTAGAAGGCATAGCCTAAAGCTGGTACAGAAAGGTTCAGGAGGGGAAAGGAGGCACTTTTCACTTAGAGGGTGGTGGCCAAGTGGGCGAGTTTCTGGATGATGTGGTTTCCATGAAAATGGTGAATGGTTTCAAGAGGAGATGGGACAGAGTGAAGAGGAAAGTTGAAGGAGGGTGTGGGGGAGTTCAAGGAAGTTCATGGGGAAAATGGGGAGGCAGGTCCTTCTTTGAGCACAGTGGGATCTGATCTATACACTTAAGCAGACTAGACAGACAATAAGGCCTATATCTGTTGGCATGTTTGTATGTTCATATGAATACTGAAAGAGATGGGATAGGTAATGGCTGTGCCACTGGCTGAGCTCTTTAATAACTCACTGGCAAAGGGCGCCAACTATGACATCCTGAAAACCAGGTCTTTGTTCACACTATAAGTTGTTCAGTCCAGAGCTGTGAAACTGCATCAGTCAGATGGAAAAAAAATGTTCAGTGGAAGCTCCACAACTGTTCACAGGATGATAAACATTCGTAGATAACAGTTGTCCCTAGTTCTCAAACTTTTATACAAGGCTTTCACTGTGATCTCCAGGATGTGTATCCATTCTGAATCATCACTGATGTGGTTGGGCATCATGATAGAATATTGGCACCTTGGGTTCCCTCCTGGTCTGTACTACATGCAGTAGTTATAGAGTATGTTGGCAATGTGGATAACCAACTGTGTCCCACAGTTTCCAGCTTCACTGTAGTAATGCGTATGTCCAGTGGTTGTTCATCTTGACATCAATGAGCACTCTAGAAAGATATAGCTCAGACTTGAAGACTGAAGCGTTATCCTCCTGAACTCTTGGGAATACTGGTCAACTGGCCTCCATCAGGATTTGAAAGGGAGGAGCTAGCTGCGGTAACTGGAGAACTATTGGCAGTTGGGAAGTTGGAAGGAAGCTGCCTTCCAGGCAAGATATGTCTGCATTTCATCTAATATGTTTCTGTTTTAAGTGTTAACTGCCAAGAATCCTTGAGAATAATAGCAGCCATTGTGTGAGACACAGTGAAGTGACCTCAACAAAACAGAAGATTCCTAAGGAGAAAGATTCCGAGGAACAGAATTAGAGAGACTGAGTTCTGTAAACTATGAGGTGAAATGTTAATTATCTGAGCTATAGAGAATGTTCTGGATACCCAGAGATGCCCTTCCTCCCTGTAGCCAAGCAGGAAGGTGCAGAGAAATGAGTTTGTTTAACTTGGCGTGGGACCATCTGCCCCATGGTGGCTAGAAGGGATAGGATGAGGTGTCAGAACCTTCAAAACTCCTGATTAGTGTTTGTCCCTATACCCATTAAAATGTAAACCACGAATTCTCAGTACTTCTGCAGAGTGGACAGGAAGAAGAGCAACAACCTGGCTGGGAATATGAGCAGACTGAAGGGCACATGCCTCCTGCAATAAGATCAGGCGGATGTGGTTAAAACTTCTAGTTCCTCTGGTGGTCATGTGGGTCCCACGTGCAACACTTCCTTGACCGGCAGATCTGACCCCTGTTTACTAGGTCTGTGGAAACATGCTGTGCATTTGCAGAGCACTCCTCCAAGATAAAAAAGAATGCAGGGCACCATGTCATGTGCCTGGACCCTGAAACCTGTCTGAAAAGAGAAGGATCTACTGTCCAGCTGTTGAAAAGAGTAAGTCTATAAGAAAGTCCTACAAATTGTATTTAGCTATGACAGCCCTGTAATATGTGTGCCTAAAGTAATTATGAACAAAAGTAAACTAAAGTAACTGTGACACCAATATGCTGCCAGCAGCAGAGTGACCCTACCTGTGTGGCCCTCCCATAGCTAAGTGAACATTATCCATATTTGTTCTAATTCTTAAATATTTTTGTGTACAGTTTGTGGATTGAGAAGGAGGGCATTGTTGCCTACAAGAAGATGTGGGATTTGTGTGTTTGATGTTGTTTGGGAGAAGGACAGTCACCACATTTGTCATGTGGTGACTCACATATAATGTACATTTCATTTTATTTATATATAGTTGTTTGGCAGTATGTGCCTTTTGTGAGGTTTTCTTTGTCACCAGGATTTGCTGACTTGTTACTGTGTGGTGGCCTGTTAGATATATGTACTGTTGTTGTTTTTTTGTTGCTGTTTGGTGGGCTTTCTGGGCTGCTGATTTCTTGTTTATAAGAATCATTTATTGAAAACATTTGTAGCTAGAACCAGGCTGTTGCTAAGAAACAGCTTTCCTGGCATAGTGTTCTAGTTCTGATAGGGAAGGGTAGCGGGCAGCCACAAGGGTTTGACCAATCTCACACCATTTAGACAGCAAATTTCTTTGCACCCCGGAGGTTCCAGATACCTGACCAAGTGGTGGTGGCTGTAAGACTGTTGGGTGAAATAGGCAGGATGACTTGGTGGCACCTGAAGGAGTGAGCAGGAGTTAGTGAGCAAGGTGAGTCTAAGTAATTGGAAACTCAATTACTAGGGGAGTAGAGATGGTGGTGGGCAGGGGATGGAAGAGGAGTGAAGTGATCAGATGTCTTCCTGGTGCATCATCCATCAGGGATATAGACAGAATATGGAGGATAGTGGAGAATGGGAAGGAGCATATGGAGGCATTGGTACACTTGGGTACCAATGATCTGGAGAACCAACCTGTGGAGGCAGTGAAGCAGAACTTCAACAGAATGGGGACTGATTGGAGGTCCACTTGACTTCCCTTGCCTTTTCTGAGGTCCTCCTGTGTAGAATAACTGGCATGGGTATAATAAAGTAAGGAAGGAAGAGACTGAGGAGTTTAATGGCTGGTTGAAGGGATGGTGTCAGGAGGAGGGTACCACTTTTGTAGGACACTGCAGGTGCCTCTTGGACAGAATGCTCTTCAAGTGTGATGGCCTTCACCTAATGAGAAAGTGGGCAAGTGCTCTGGGCAAATGTTTGACATTTACATTGGACAATTAAGTGGCTTTGGGGAGACAGACTAGAGGAACCACTAGAGGAAGGAAGAGCAGGTGGGAACCTAGCTAGGGTTCCACCAGAACAGGGACTTGTAGCAGCAAGATGGGCAACTGTAAGAGTGAACTTCAAATTAGGTTAGGGAAGACACAAATGAGGGAGTACTGACAAAATCTATATTCAGCATGAAGAATAAAATATCAAAGAGTCTAGGAAAGAATAACAGAAAAATAGGAAAAACCAAGAGGAGATCAAGAGATAGATGGAAAGGGTCTGCCTTAATGCCAGGAGCCTGGGAAATAAAATTACTGACTTCCAGGCAATGGTGATAGACATTGAGATGGCTCTTAGCCATTACAGAAACTTGGGCAACAGAGAATAATGATTGCTATCCAACAATCTCAAGCTACACCATGTTTAGATGGGATAGAGGAAAAAGTAAAGGAGGAGGGTGTACCTCTGTGTTTCAGACAGGTCACAGAGGTAGTGGAGGCTAAAACATCAGGAGGTAATGGGAAACAAAATCACTGTGGGTTCAGCTCATGGCATCACCAGGCAGACATCTACTGGGGCGGGTGATCTATAGACCTCCAGGACAGGGGCAGAGAGAGAGAGAATGAGAGGGATAAGGAGTTAGGGAAGAAGTATAAAGGGGGTGAAAGAGGTGGTTGTGGTGGTGGGACATCTAAACCTGCCACATATTGTTGGATCATTTTAGGAATCAGGAACTCCAGAGGTCAGGCCCTACTGGATACATTGCAGGACTGCCTGCTGGTGCAGTTAGTTAAAGAACCCATTTGGCAGGCTGCCATTCTCAATGTGGTGATCCCCAGCTCAGAAGTGATAACAGTCATAAGGGTAGGGCCCAGGGCTGCTAGGGTCCAGCGACCATAACTCTATATGGTTTGACCTGGCCCTTGAGACAAGTAAGACCTCATCCAAAGCTGAAGTCTGACATTTCGAAGGAAGACTATAACTGGATATGGGAGCTGGTCTGGGACAAGTTAGTCAAAGTGGACAGCATTAGGGATGTGGAGGAAAATGGGGAAATCAAGGGCCATTTCTGAGGTAACAAAATCATACAAGAAAATGGTAATCTAAAGAAAATCATACAAGAGACCAATATGGTTCTCTGAAAGGTCTGGGAAGCAGTGAGAGCCAAAAGAAGGTCTTTATAAGGTATAAGGAAAACAAGGGAAGGAAGAATAGGGAGAGTATCAAATAAGAACAAGGGAAACCAAAAGGGCAGTCAGAGAAGCAAAGGCAGACACAAAGCTGCATAATGCAGAGGAGGTCAAGGGTGGGGAGAAACTGTTTTAGCTATATTGGGAAAAAAGGAGAGGAGGAATTGTTAGGATAACAGAAGGAAGCAGGACAATCGAGGGGATGAGCAGAAAACCTCCATTTGTAATGACTACTTTTGCTCTGTATTCACAAGGAAGACAGAGGTCTCTGCTGGAAAGTGTCATTAAAGCAGCTGTAAGGGGATCCCTTAGTTGAGGCAGCAAGTATATACCAGTGAAAGGCTTCAGAAAGGGCTAGCAGCCCTTAAGATAGATAAGGCCCCATAGTCAGATGGAATGGATTTCAGGGTGCTCAAGGAATTGGCAGCCAAAGTAACTGAACCCCTGGTGGTGCTTTTCAATAGCTCAGTTCAGACAGGAGTAGTTCCAAAAGACTGGAGGAAGCAGACATAGTCCCATTCTATATTGGGGGGTACAAGGAGCAACAGGGTAACAACAGACCTGCAGTCTTACCACTACTGTTGGTAAACCTATGGAGACACAAGTCAAAGAGGACCTTGTAAACTACGTGGAGAGTAACAGACTCCAAGATAGTACACAGCATGACTTCATGATAGAAAAGTCTTGTCCGACCAACCTGGTAGTATTTTTACTTGGTAAAAGCCATGGATAAAGGCCAGGTTGTAGATTTACTCTACTTTGATTTCACAAGGTTTTCAATTCAGTGCCTCACAGAATGTTGATTAAGAAGCTAGAAGATCTGGGTAACATAAAAGAGATAGTTGGATGGGTGAGAAACTGGTTGGAAGGGAGACAGCAGATAGCTGTGGTTAATTGAGTCAAATTAGAAGAAGGTGGTCACCAGTGGGTGCTACAAGATTGGTCCTGGGTCCAGTCCTTTTCAGTATGTTCATTAGTGACATGGGTGAAGGAGTCCAGGGCAGGATGTGTCTCTTTGCAGATGACACTAAGCTCTGTGGCAGGGTAGGCAGTAAGAAGGGGGTTAGGGGGCTGCAGATAGACTTTCAAAAACTAGAGAGGTGGTCAAAGGTTTGGCAGTTGAAATTCAATGCAAAAGTTCAAGGTGATGCACATAGGGAACAGAAATCTGGGGACAGAGTACTGGAAGGTGGGGGTAAAGCTCTGCATGACCTCTGAGGAAAGAGACCTAGAGTCATCATCAGTGACTCCCTAAAACAATCAAACTAGTGTAACAAGGCCTACAGTAAAGCAACCAGGATGCTGGGGTGTATATGAAGGGGTATTGACAGCAGAAAGGCGGTGTACTAGCTCTCTATACATCACTGGTGAGGCCCAACCTGGAGTACTGTGCCCAGTTCTGGAGTCCTTACCTAAGGAAAGATAAGGACAGGCTTGGAGACAGTGTAACGTAGGGTGACCAAAATGATTCAGGACCAGCAGGGCAGATCTTATAAGGAAGGGCTTTAAACACTGAACATTTATTCACCAGAGAGCAGATGAGAGGGAGATATGATAGAATGTTAAGTTCCTGGAAGGAATGAACAAGGCAAACTGCAAGGAACTGTTTTGCATAAGCAGCAGATCAATGACACAGTGGCACAAGTGGAAACTGGTGGTGGGGAGACTCAAGAGTGAAGTGATTAAGTTTTATTTTACCGAAAGGGTAGTGAAGCTGTGAAACAATCTGCCAGCTGATGTGGTGGGCACCAAACTATCAATGGTTTCAGAAATGGCAGGGACAAAGTAAAGGGCTTAGTGGTTGATCAGGGTGTCAGCAGAGGACAAGGAGCATGGGGTGGATAGTGTAGGTTAGAACCCTTTCTGGACAATAGGTCTCAGGTTTGTTAAGGTTTAAGGATAAACTGGATGGACCGGTGGTCTTTTTCTGCTGTCTCTATGTTTCCATGTGAAAATGTGTCCTGTACCTCTTGGGTTGCATGCAGCCCCAAATTAACTACGGACTCTTAAACCATATATGAGAGGATCTCACCAGTTTATGGACAGATGAAGCCCCCCACAGGGTGCTGGGGCTGGGGTCATGTCAGATGAACCTGATTGATGTCTTTGACTGGATGACCAGGAAATAGATAGGAGGGAAGTGGACATGGCCTCTCTTGACTTTATTAAGGCCTTTTACACTGTGTGTGCTGACTGATTAAGATGTTGAGCAGCCTAGGGGTAGGATCCAAAGTGGTGAATTGGGTTAGAAACTGGTTAACAGGCAGGGGAGTTGGAGAGTGTTGGATAATGGCACTCACTTGAATGATGGATGAGTGACCAGTGGGGTGCCACAGGGTTCAGTACTGGGACTGGACACCTTCAATGTCATCATAAATGACATTGCAGATAAACTGAAGGGAAGTATGCCTTTTGCAGATAATACCAAAATATGTAACAGGGCAGTCGAAGTAGTGGAAAGAATGCACAGGAATCTTAGGAGACTTGAGGAGTGGTCATGAAATGGTAGTTGGGGGTTCAATGCCAAAAGTGCAAAATCGTGCAACTGAGGCATAGAAACCCAGGAACTGAGTACGGGATGGTAGGGAGGTAGTGTCAGTGACTACACAAGAGGGGAACCTAGAGATTATCATATCTGATGATCACAAAATGGTAGGGTCATGTGACAAAAGAGGTAGGGCCAGTTCGATGCTGGGATGCATTGGGAGAGGTACCTCCAACAAAATGAGGAAGGTAGTGTTGCCACTGTATCGCTCACTGGTAACACCCCAGATGTAGTATTGTTTCCAGTTCTGGATGCTGCACCTCAGAAAGGACATAAACAGGCGGAGGCAGTCCAGAGAGGGCAACTAAAATGGTGCAGGGATGCAACAAGAGCCCTATGAGCACAGACTGAGGGATCTCAATGTGTAAACCCTGGAGATGGGGTTGAGTGAAAGGGATATGTGAGAGACCTACAAGCACCCCATGGGATGAACAGAGTGCAGGATGGAAGTCTCTTTTGAATGAGGAAGAGTGCCAGGACCAGAGCTCATGTGAGTGAGCTGCAGGAGGGAAGTTTAAGAGGACTGAGAGGATATCATGGACATCCTTTAGGCAAGAGATTAAAAAGCTGATATATGCAGCCTCCTTTTTGGGTCTAAGAACCTGACATACCTTGATGACATTGCAGTCTCTAGTTTTAATGTTACACAGACTTATCATTTTGCAGTCTATGAACTTGCAAAACTTATAACTCAGCTCTCTCTAAATCTAGAGATTTGACACTTGACAAACACTTTTGGCCTCCTCCTGATAGGCCTGTGCCCCACCTAGACCTCCCTCTGCCCTGTCTCTAGGCTTCTTGTAGACGTACCATATTCCCCTGTCTGCCTCATGGCTTTCCCTTGGCGTGGTGTAGCAGGAATCCCAACGCCCTACCCAAGGATCTTGTCTGAGGGAAGCTACCATGTAGCCAGTGCAAGGCTTGTGATGGGTCAGTCCATCAATCTTCCCCAGATCCACCTGCTTTCTACCTTTTCTTCCTTGCCCTTGAGATGCCAGCCTGGGGAGTGACACAAGTGTGCATGAAGTATGGTACACCTCATGCGCTGGTGTCTCCATGCCCATTGAGCTGCTCCTAAGTGCACTTCCACTTGCAGTCACCGAGGTGGCAGTCATGCACCAGAGCTGGCTGCCCTCCCTTCCAGGAGAAGATCATCCTCTCCTCGGATAGCCCCCTGACTGTTGGCAAACATATGTAAGGAATGTATAACTACAAACACAATGTGAAGAATTTGGATAAGTGGTTACAAACATCAGATGGAAAAACTGAAAATTCAATTTAGGTGTAATTTACTTAAAGTTTTCAGTTATTTTGTAGAAGTGGAAGCATAACATCACCTGAATTCCACTAGTAGAAGGTTACATTCCACAGAGCCCTACTCCTAGAATTTTATGTTTCAGTGGACTCCATCAAATGCCTTCCCTTTGGATCTGGTGGTACAGGAAAGGTTTCATAGCAGAATAATGTGTTGCCCTTTGTAGGCCAAGTGCTGCAGCACTCTAGCCACTGATAAAACCTGTCTATGATCTCACCAGCATCAGTTTTCCTGAGAGGATGATACATGCAGCCTTTCTTTGTCTATGGCGCAATGTGGTAAATCCTGCAAGTCCTCTTAAAATGTTAGTAAACGCTTCATCATGGGCGTTGTGCAAGCTATTCTGCAGCCTGAAGTGAAGTAAGTCTAGAAAGCAATTTCCTTCAATGCCTTTTGAAAATTAAGTGTGGGCAAAGTGAAAAAAATTCACAATTTGCAAATTTCACCACAAAATCTGGAAATTCACATTACCATATGCTTTGCAGATTTTGCATTTTATGGCCCATAAGTCATGAAGTTCACACTTTGCATTGTAAATACTACACACAATTTCAGAAATTCTCCAATTTGAGGTACAGTGAAGGGGCAATTAGCAAATTAAAGTCATGGAATAGTGGCTCAAAGTGGCCACTTCATGGAGGCTGCATGAAATGTGTAGTGGGCCATTTCATGCTATCTTTGCTGGCAAAGTTTAAACTTCACATTGCCCAATAGGCAATCTCAGCAGCTAATGTTATGTGCCCTCACTGTGTTCTCCAGTGCCTCATGGCAGATCCACATTCCTTAACTAATGAGCTAGTTGCAGCTTGAGCCTGTGTCGCTTGCATGTGTACCATCTGGGCTGTGGGGATGGCTACCTGTGTCTTCATATCTGCTCAACCATTCAGTTTAAGATTGCTTTTACTTTTTAGTTAGTACTTTTTTTCCCCCTTTTCCCCCTATTCCTGGGATCCCAGCACATGGGCCTTTTGCATGCGTGGAGGTGCACACATGTCCTGTGATGCCAGCTCAGCCCTTCACCCCTCCCATGGCTAGTGCATGAGCTCGCTCTGGTTGGCGCCTCCATCCATCCTCCACTGGGTGGTGGCTAAAGGCAGGGGCCCCAAGTCCCTCCCAGGAGGAGAGAGCTGCCTTTGGTGACTCAGTCTTGCTCCTAGCCCCCCTCGGCCGACCCCTGACAACCTGGGCTCATTTCTTAACCGGAGTCGCAGGTGCAGCATGAGTGTTGCATCCAGTGCCTCAATGCTCAGCACCACCATGCTGGCCGGTTGCTTTTAGTTTAAAGTCAACGGCCTTTATGGAGAGCATGACCAATTGCCAAGGGGATCTTCTGTATTCAGCTGGACCTGTGATACATAGCTGCTGGGCTGGCCTAAAGATATCAGCTGTAGCTTTGTTTCTCTTCTTGTAGTAGTCCATGGTCTCCCCATGGTGTGAAAGTTGATTGAAATGTGCACCAAAACAGGTACTTTCAGGCAAAGTAAAAACATATCAACCCCAACAAAAACACAACACATTAAATGAATATTTATAGTATTTTCCACTTGAATTTGCAGAAGCTTGCTGGGAGCTCCTCTTTACAACTGAAGTGACCTTTAGCACCCTTTGGAACAGATTGTTTTCATGGTGGCTCCACAATTAAAATCTAGTGTAGGATTCTGGGTTTAATGTGATTTACAGAGCAAAATGAATCACTTAAAAATCTAAACGTTTGTGCTCACAAGTTATACTAGTGCATCATCAAAGAACAGAGAAATGCAATTTCAGAAAAGATAATTTGGGAAATCACTTCTTCAAGCTGTATGGACTTTCAGAGCAGATGACTGCAAATATCTGGTCTACTGTGAATCACAGCAGAAGATACCTGTAATTTTGGCTAGTGTATTTATTAACTAACTAGTACATTGTGTTTTATATCCACAAGGGATAATATATGAGCTAGAACAAGGGAATGAGGCATTGAGAAATACGAAGCAGAAGCACTGCAACATGTCATGTGGACTGTTGTATTAAAACTAACTTTATAATATCTAAGAATCAGGCAAATAAGAAAATAGCAATCATAATATAAAAAAATCAACATGTCCACTGCTTTCTAGTCATAATCACCACCCAGGTCATAGAAAAGTTGTAGGCAGCTCACTTCATGTTTTGAAATAATATACTTGTAATAAAACAGGCTGGAAGTCATTAAACCATCTAAAGTGGATTGTTGCTACAGTTATAAGGAGGTTTAACCCACAACAGGGTGTGGGTTTACTGAGCGATAATCCGCCTGGGGTTGGAATCACAAGGCAAAGCTGGTGATTTCAACCACCCAGGCATGGATTATGCTCAATGTAAACCCATGCCCTGGAGTGGGTTAATCTCTTGTAACATGGGCAATGTTTTGTTAGAGTTTTGCCTAAAGAAACAGTGAAATAAAAGCCATGTGACCATTTAACTGTGGGTATATCAGACATTAATCCACAGTTAGGTGACTTGTTGGACGAATCAGAAGACAGTATTTTAGGAACCAATGTTATAAAATACTGTAATGTGATTACAGTTTCATGCCTAGATTATTTTCCTGTATGGATAACTGTGCTGTTATAATACTATATCTGGTAACAACTGTAACACTTAAAAGTGGTGTCAAATCTATTTAATACTGAAAATGTACTGTAAGCTTTGTAAGCAATAAGACACAACAGAATGTGTGGTTCTAATGCACTGACTGAAGGCGTGGTGAGACATGAGGACCACAGGCCGAGTGCATCCAGCCCTACCCACGTGTTAGAACTGTCTAACACACACCCTGGATTGTCTTATTATGCTTATTAAATGGGGTTTCTTAATTTACATGGGGGAGAAATTAAACTTTTATGTTTCAATAATAAAACAGCAACGTTTTACTATATTGTGATGTCAAATAGTTCCTCTGCCTGCATTAGCTTTCATTTTCTGACTTACTAGGACCTCCGTAGCAAAGAGCTTGTGTGTGATTGCTACGGCTTCCTCCCCTCCCCACACACACACACACAATGTCATAAAACACAGTAAGCATTTTAGAAAAAACAGTAAACATTTAAAAATGTACTGGCAGTTCAGGGCTTATTGCAGAATGCTTGTCTTATACTTGCACAAGCACATCTCAAAGTTACAACTTGTAAGCCATGAGTAAGTGGCTGGCAGGTTGGAGGAAAGCCCATAAAACTGTTGGTTATATGATATTGCCATGTCTTTAATAGAGACATTGTCTCTTGTTTATAAGTGGTCAGAAGGAGGGAAGTGTTGCAGCTGATGTTTGCGGCATGTGGTGGAGTGGATGAGTGACTACAGCAGCCAATATGACTGCTCCATTTTTTCCATTTTAAATTTTATTGAGGAGCGTTGAGACAGAGGGGCAGAGTGATGGAAAAGATGCAGCTGATGTTTACGGCATTCAGGGAGAGTGAGTGGCTACAGAAGCTAATGTAACTGCTCCATGTTTTTGTGTTCTTTCTGTTCTTTTAAATGTTATTGAGGAGCATGGGAGAGACAGAGAGATAGAGAGAGCGGGCAGGCAAGCAGGCAGCCAGAATGATAGATGGCGGTGATGGCATGCTTGTAATGAAGTGGGCACGCATAACGAGCTGAAGCGAGTAATGAACAGCTAGTAGTAAACTGCGTAAGAGGAGGCAACAGGTCACATCACATGTTAAAAGTGTGAAATATTGTGTTCAAATGATTATTTGAAATTTTTGTGCACTATGATGGACACACAGAGAAGGAAGCAGCTTCTATATGACAGGCAATTGGACTGCGTGCTAAGTGGGGAAAAAAATGGCAGCTTTTACTTTCTGAACATTCTAAGTGGCTCAGAGATTTCTTACATTTCCTATGATCCAGGTTAGCAGCACTTGATTTTAGCTGTGTGTTAAACACTTCTGATGCACAGCTAACAACCAATTAGAACCCAGGATTTTCTCTTCCCATTTCATAAATTGAAATTATAGGATTAGAGTTACCTCCTTTGCACTGCAGAAGTTAAGCATATACAGTAGAATTGGGATAATAAACATCATAATAAAACTGACTCTGTGAAATGTATTAGCCTCACACATTGTCTACAATTAAATAGTCTCCAAAGCAAAATATATTTATTGTAGAATGAATGAGAAATGTAAGCATGCCAAGACCAACATGAGCAACTGAACAGAATTAGGGCCATGCTATTTTTGATTTTACTACTTTGCACTGTTCCCCATTAAGTCCACTTCATAAAGACTGGACATCAATGCTCAAAGTGATTGCTGTAGCCTATTTCATATCGCATTTCTGCCAGCGGGTCTCTGCAACAAGATGCAGTTAACCAAACAGCCAGCACATTTCAGCACCTGCCATAAAACATTCAAGAATTAAAAGTCCTTCAGATTTAATGTCACACAATAAAAAAAGGCACAGATGAATATTTTAACTTTTAAGTTTCAGCTCCTGCAGAAACTTTTTATGTCTAACACTATTATACTGCAGTTTTGAAAATGGAATTGCCGAGTTTAATTTTAAGTGACCATTTTTTCTTTATTCTCTCTTGCTCTCTCTGGATCATAATCAGAGGTAGTCTACATATCTAGCAATACTTCTGAAGGCTGGCAGACATTATTTTACAATACATTTGAATTCTAATGTATGACTGAGATGCTGAACTAAACCCATTAAATCATTTAATCATTTAAATTGATGGATGATTGAATATTGTTTAGCAGAAGCTTAATTATTTAATTACCAAGTCTGATTCCCATTTAAAAGATGCATTACAGTACCAGTCAATTTCATTTTTGTCACCACACATCAGGGAAATTGCATGTCTGCTTCGATTCCTTATGATGCCCACATTGTGCAGTAAGCAACTGAACTCTAGGAATGGCTGGAATCACAGCATTTGAATAATCAGATTCCAATCTGTTTTCAGAATTAAGAATGTTTGGAATTGCCAACAGAGGAACAACAGAGCATGCCCACAAGATCCCAAAGGTGCCACCTAAAAGTCACAAAATGGGAAGACACAAATACCCTATGATTGTACATGGCCCATGGAGGACAGTGGGCCCAACAAACAAAAGATCAGAGCTTATATAAACTCTAACATGCACTGCAGGCTATGGAATCTTCTCACTGATGCCTACTGCTCTGATGTCATCTACAGAGTTCTGGGATTTGCAGTAACAGAAGATGTCAGCCTGCAACTAAGCAAAATTAATCTGATACATTCTACTTGTAAGACCCCCACCTCCACTGGGGCTTACCTCATTGGGCTGCAGCCAGAAGGTGTCCTTGTCAGTTGGCTCCAGGAGGGCTTTGGGCATGTTGGAGGTTGGAGTGCCGTAACTTCCTCAGCTGCATCTGCTAATCCTTCTTGGTCTTCGACCCTGTGCCAGAAGGGGCCGAGGTCTGCTGAGTGCTTCTGCACCCTGAGCATTTAGGGGTCAGTTACTCTGTTCCGGGAGCAGTGAGAAATGAATAAATGTAATTATTAAGGATGGCTGCCATGCATCGTATGCACATCCATGGCCCTAAAATCTTAAAGAAGCCATGACTGCAATAGAGGGCACAGTGAAAGACACAAAACAGTCACCTCTTCTATCAGGAGCCCTGATAGGCAAATGGGCTTCCACCAAGTACATAAAGGTGTCCTGGCTCCTATAGGGCAAGTGGAGTCAGGACATATACATTCTAGCTCCTTAATGGGCTTACCATTAAAATAGTGGGGCTGTATGTGTTGGGAAAAATGTAAATAGTAATGGTGGCCCCTACAAGTTTTCTGCAGAAAGGAGGGCTGTTGGTAATGACAAAGGGCACTATAAAATGGCCCGGAAATATGCAGCCAATAAGAAGGGAGCTAGTGAAAGGCTGTATAAAAGCCCTGAAAGCCTTCCATGGAGGATCTGCAGAGATTCCCCAGAGAGCTCAGTCACAGAAAAGACTGTTGTGGGCTGCCTAGACCAAAGGTCTGTTTGTTTCACAATGACCTTGCTGTTCCAAAAGTTGAATAGGGAGTCAAACAGCCTGCTGGAAATTGCCTGCATGGAAGGAAAATCATTGACCTGGTTTCCTAAAGCAAGATTAGACCCTGCTGCTGTGAGTTGGATACTGTCAAGTCACAGCTGGAAGAGTAAGCGAGTTGAAGCCTGAGTCAGATTCTGTTAATGTGCAGCCTGTGAAGTAGAAAGATTGCCGCCTGAGGCATAGCGGATTGTAGTCTGGAAAAAGGGAGACTTGTAGCCTGTGTTCCCTCTGGAATGATAAATTTAGGACTGCATCCCATGCCTCTGGATTGAGAGAGAAATTGCATAATTTGGGCTTGAGAATGTGTCACAGCCCACTGCCTATGTTACGTCAGTGAAGCTGTGTGCCTGCAAACATCTGAGGGGATGCCCAGCCTGCCCTATGTCCCTAGACCAATGGAGAAATCACTGGAGAGGAAGATGTTGAGAGGCCTGTCAGGTGAACACCGCATACAAAGGTCTCAAAGGTGAAGATTTGAATGCCTGACAGGTGAAGTCCAACTGCTGTCTATCTGCAACCTGCTATTGTGGTGCACCATGAATGACCTCTGATACCAGCACAGTACCCTGTGAAACCAGTTTCTTCAAACCCCTTTTGAAGCATCAAACTGTGGGTACCTCTGGGCTGCAGCTCAGAGGAGTTCCTATTACAGCTAGCTAGCTAGTTAGAAAAGGGGTTAAATCCTTGGCAGGACTGCACCAAGCTTCAAGCTATGCCCAGGCACTAAAGTTAAAAGTTGCTGTGTCTGGGGCTTCTGGTGACGTTGACGTCTGGATGACTGCTTAAAGTGAAAGCAATGTAGCAGCCTCCCAAAAACTCCTGAAACTTATCAATATTTTGGGAAAAAGTACCTGAATAACTCTGGGAGCCTATAACTGATCCGATGAAGAAGGCTGAAAAAAAAAAGATGGATAGGTGAGCAGATGTGAAAGGATGGGAACTGGACCTGGACGACTCAGAGGCCTCTCATGCCTCAAGTTCGCAGTACCACTGTGACCGCACCCAACCAATACCCAGCAGAAACCAAAAGCAGAAGTGAAAAAGCTGGACATAATTTTAAATGAACTGAGAGAATTCCAGGCAGATGTCATGGAAAATTTCCAGGGATTAGGAGCAGAGATCAATAGCCTTGCAAAGAGAGCTGATGAAATGGATGAATAGATATCCATGACAGACTGCTGAGTAATCCAGTTGGAGGCAGTCATCTGAGAACTACAGGCCACACAGGAAAAAGTTCAAGAGAGGCAAGAAGATGTGGAAAGTAGATCTAAGAGGAGCAACCTCAGAATTTAAGAGGTACAGGAATGATCAGAAGGATAGGCAATAATCCCTTTAATCACCAGCTTCCTACAACAAGAACTGCAATTAGACCCAGCTAAAGACTTAGAGATTGAGCGGGCTCACAGAACTCCGGCACTCTGCTGAACTCCCCAAAGGCCTGACCTCGATCAATCATCCTAAGATTCCTGAGATATACAGATAAGCAAGATCTCTTGGTGCAGGCCTGGAAGATGAAGGATGTGCAGTTTAAAGGAGAGCAGATTTTCTTTGATAACGATTACCCACCACCCACCATGAGGAAGAGGAGGGCCTACATATCACTGCTTCAAATACTCAAATGTCAGCAGTTCTGCTTCCAGACTCCATAGCTGGCCCATCTGGCAGTGTTTTTTCCAGATGGCAAGAAAATGTTTGAATCAGCAGAAGAAGCAGAGAAAGAACTGGTAAAAGAGGCTTTGGAGGGACCCCAGAGTTGGTGCCCCAGGCCAGAGAGAAGCTGAATAAGAGCAGTGGACCAAAGTGACCCTTCTATAAAGGTGACATTTGAGGAGGCAAAAAATATATCATTGCCAGACTACAGGGTCCAACATCATCTGCTGAAGATCTCACAGAGAAACAGGACACTTGAATAGGATGTACAGCATCCCATGAGAAAATGACTGGCCGGGAGCATTGACTTTGTCCCCTTTGATGCAACTTCCCAGACTCTCGCTTTTTCCCCACCCTCAACAACCATGTATGCTGCTGAATTAAACACCACACAAAGATGAAAACTACAGAAAACGGGTATGTGGGGCAGGGATGAGAGATGGGCTACTTTTAACAGGACAAGGGAGGAACCTAAAAGGGCAACTATACGGGTCCTCTACACATGTTAGATAAATCCTGTAATCAGTTTAGAGCCTCCAAAAGTGTGCTGAACAGGGATGATGCATGGTAGGGGCCAGTGGGTGCGTTGATAATAGTTAACCTTGGGAATTCTCACAAGCATACAACGTCCGTGTTGATTGTCCCCTTCCCCACTAGGTGTGAGTACTCACTCCCCCTACCCCATCCCATACACTGAGCAGGCAAAGAAACCTGATATAGAACTGTAGGCCTACTGACTCATAAGTGCTCCCCACAGAAATTAGCCTGACTCTAACCGCATCTGGGTGGTTTTGTGCACAAATTGAAGCCTGCCCATGGAATGTGAATCTATACTCCTAGCCATTAACACCAGACATTCCCAGGAAGGACAGATGATGACGTTAAGGAGTATTGAAAGCAGGCAGAATGAGTGGGGCTGCTCAACAATTAACAACATTAAATAGTGCATGCAGTTGAATGGCATCAGAGAAGCAGACAGTGTATGTTTGCTTATGAGAATGGGGGCAATGGGAGCCCCACTTAATTAAAGACACACTCAGGGTAACGTGAGACCTCATGGAGCATGCAGCACCACATGGAGTATGAACCAGAATGACCCTGTGCATCAAAAGTGGTTCTCCATGTTCAGTGTAAACATATGTCTCCCTTCCTCAGAACAGGGAGACATCTGAAGAAGGAGATTACTACTCACAACCTTATGCCAGCACCCTCTTCTCATACATAACTGGTCAAAGATCATTGTGTATCATAGTGGGGCTGCTGGAGCAATTATTATGGAGCTCTCAGACAAAGAATAGATGTAGTCCTTTACCCCTCCTGATAACCAAAACCCATCCATTTCCAGAGGAGGTTCCTTCCTTCCTGACCCAGCACCCCCACACTTTGAGCAGACATTGCTCTTTAGGGAGGCTGAGGTTAACTTGTTTACCCCAGCTAACTCCCAGCTCAGTGGGAGGTGATTCCATACTCCTGAGTCACAGGTCTTTGCTTTATAGGGCCCCTACCTTGGTTCACTGTTATTTGTATATAGTTTATGTTAAATGTTGTTTAATTGTTTGAAAAAGGCATTTTCTGTGTTACACCTACTGGCATGGTAAGCTCAATGCTGCTAACAGTAAGATAAGATGGCAAATGATGTGGACTAGTTTTGGTCTCGAGATGCATCTCTTTGTGGCCACTGAATACTCCTCACCTCCAGGGCGAAGGGACAGTGAACAACTGCCAACCAGCTCAGACAGAAACTGAGTCTCATATGATATCACAAATGAAGTAGGATGGCTGCAGCTAAAACAAAAATATACTCCATAAATGCCAATGAACAACCCAGTAAATAGATCAGGTGCTTGCTGTCATCCGCAGAGCGAGATCAGATATCTTGTGTATACAGGAGACACACTCTCTCACCTAGAAAGCTGCAAAACTGACTAAATTTGGATACTCTAGGGTATTCCACTTCCTATAGACAGGGCAAATGGGGGAGTTGTTATACTAATCTCTAAGAGCCTGACCTTTCAAGAAGTAAAGGTTGTAAAGATAAAGAGGGCTATATGGTGCTGGTTCAGAGATCAATAGGGCACTCAAATCACATTGGCAAACATGTATGTTCCCCAGGCTCAGATTCTCTGTTCATCAAATGAATGCTAAATGTTCTGCTGGACAATGTCAGGGAACACAGTTTCTAGAACTGGATTTAAGGTCACTATGGATCCGAGTAGGACACATCAGCTATAGGGCCCACATACTATCTGACAGAGCATAAACATCTCAGGAAATCTATCCCTGCACTGGTATGGGCAGATATATGGAGGAAATTCATGTAAACAGACAGGAATATATACATTTCTCAACTCCTCATAACACATACAGTAGACTAGATTATGTCTTTATGCAAAAGAAAGACCGCACAAAGATCAGCTCATGTAAGAAAGGTCCTATCTTTTTAGACCATGCCCAATCATCACAGTGCTGGATTTAGGTCTATACGTAAAATACACACTGGAGACTTGACCTCGTCTATCTAAAATATCAGGAACTTTTAGACCTAGTTAAAGAGCAGATGAAAGAAATTTGTCAAATAAATGACTCCTGAAACTATCCCCATCATTCTATGGGACACAGTAAAAATGGCTCTAAGAGGTCACATAATCAGCTATGCAGTGCGTAAAACAAGGAGAGAAAGAGCCCACAGGGATGATCTATCAGCTATGCTACACTTTCTACAACACCAACATCAGCAAGATGCACTGGCTGACCCCTCTCAGATCATTAAGACACAAAACAACTAGATGATCTGGGAGGTCAGTGCTGCAGCACTCTAATGGCAGCATAACCCACAGCTCTCCCTCTCTCAACCAGCTAAATCTTTTTTTACCAACTTGAGGACATTGGCTCAGCACTTACTCTATCACAGCTCTCAGCAGACCAGCAACACCCTTTATCGGCGATTAAGTGGTTTTAAATCATTCGCCAGGATGCGACGAACAACCATGAAGGCCGAGATGAAGACCGTTGGGGCCCAAGCACACGCCACCGGAGCACACCGGACAAATCAGCAAAAATCAAGAACCCTGGCCTATGGGTTCTGGTGCTAAATCTGGCTCCACTACCTCTCTGCTAACCGCTGACCGAAGATCGCTTTCTGCAGGAGATAATCCCGTTCGGAAGCGCTGCAGGATATCTCCTCAGAGCTGAAGTCCATGCGCATGATCGCCTCACTGACCATCCGAGTCGGTGACTCTGAAGCTCGAACCTGCTCCTTAGAATCATGGAAGGCTAAATGTGACCCTGAAATAGTTATGCTCAAACAGCAAATCGTCAAATTAAAACAAAAAGACGGAAGACCTCAAGGGACGCAGCAGGAGGAACAATATTCTAATCCTGGGTCTACCAGAGGCGGAGGAAGGGCCAGACATCTTGTCCTTTGTTCAAAAGCTCCTGAACAAGATTGTTGGTCCCCGCCCATCAACCCTTTTATCACATTGAGCGAGCACATAGATCTTTAAAGCCAAAGCCACCACCTGGTTCCTCCCCAGACCCATAATAATTAAATTGCTCAGCTACCTCGAAAGGCAACACATCTTGAGTAAAGTTAAAAGGCCTCCAAGAGGTCCTGTAGGAAACCACACACTGAGACTCTCCCAAGATTTGCCTTTTGAAACCCGACAGAGGAGACGTGATTTCCATCCGACAGTGACCAAGCTGATAGCTGCTGGGATCAATTTGTATGAACTATCCAGCTAGGTTACAAGTACAACTCGACAATGCATGGCTCTTTTGAAAATCGGAACAAGCCAAAGCTGAACTTACCCAGAGACTGCCAGATTTGTTTAGAACTGGCTGACTTGCAATGTTAATCTTAGATTGATGTCTCCTTACCTCTGTTGAGTGATTTTGTGTGGCTAAAATTTGCCCTCCTTTGTTTTCTTGTTAGCTGGGATAGGGTTCTTGGGGTGGTGGGCTGGATGGTCCTCCGTGGTGATTGGGAGTGGTGGTGCTCGTTGGGGCCTGGTTTGCGGCCTATTTTTTCTCGACCGGCCTCTCCTATTGACCAGGAGGTGGGATAGGAACCTTTTTCTGGCTTTCGGTTCCGGCGGTTTGTGTTGTTGGCGGACCAATTAGGTTTCCACCAGTTTACCTTCCCTTCCTTTTCCTGTCAGATGATGGCCTTCACGTTTGTATGGAGCTTTGTCCCTTCTACTCCTGATCCTTGCATCAACTGGACGGGAGCGATCGCTGCAATAGTCAGCTGGCGCATACTTTTCCCACGTTAGAGACTGCCTCTTGCTCTGGTAGGTGGGATTACTACCTTGTGGTTGCGTATTTTGAATTTTGAAATTCTGTTCACTGTTTTTTGGCTGTGGATTAATAGCCCCAATGTTTATTTACTTCATGCTGGGGGGCCGGATCAGCGACCTTGGGAAGCTGCCTCGTAACCGACTTTTGGGGGACTGCAGTTCCGAGGTTTTGTCCCCTTTCTGCCTTACGTTTTTAACCCATATTTTATCATGCCATATCAAGGGGCAACAAGCAGGGGTTGGTTTCAGGGAAGTGTGGGTTTGCCAGTCCGGGATTCGATCCCTATCCAGGACACAAAGTTGGTATAGCCATATTTCCCTGAATTTTAAGGGATTTCTTGTAAATAGTTTTGGGGATTTTGGGTTTACTCAAAGTTCAAGATAATTGGGGGTTGGGTAGGGGTATATATTAATTTTAGGCCAGGTTTCATTAGGATTTATCTTCCTAGATGGGGTAATTATATTCCCCAGTTGCAGTTAAATTCGTTAGGACTTGGCTAATCACCAAAGGTCATTTTCTTATGGGTTTCTGGGGGAGGGAGCCTCGAGAGTTTCAAACTTTGTGGAAAATGTTAAAAGTGGGAAGTTTTGGTGTAATCCGCATACCATTAGCTGCACTGGAGGGGCTGAAGTCTCTAAATCCTTCAAATATTGTACTAATCAGTATGGCAGTGAGACCGCTAAATTAGCAAGTTGGAATGTTCGAGGCATCAATGACTCTCTTAAAAGGCAGCAGGTTTTCTGAATTACTCCCTTTGAATGTGGACATAAGGTTCATGTTGGAAACTCACCTGGCTGCCTCTGAGGCCAAAAGATTGCGCAGGCAAGGGTTCACTCAAATTTTCACTGCGTCCGGCTTCACAAGCTAGCAGGGGGTAGCTATAATAATTAGCACCATGTCCGATTCAGTAGCAGAAGACAGTATTACTGACCAAGACGGTAGGTTTGTATTGGTCAAGGGCCAGCTTGACAACAGTAGTGTGGTACTAGGGGCAATATATGCACCTGTGGGTGGTGACCGCCTTCTTAATGTCCCTAGCAACCAATCTGAGCAGATTTCTGCCCTCCCTCCTTATTCTTTGGGGTGACTGGAACATAGCTCCTTCTAGCGATTTAGATAAGACTTATAGACCGTTAAAACCGATGTCCCCTGCCCAACTAGCCCTTGCTGATTTTATACACCTACTGGGACTGTGTGATCCCTGGCGCCTTCTCAACCCAGATACCCATCTCTATTCCTTCTACTCCCACGTACACCAAACTTGGTCAAGAATAGACTATATTCTAATTAGCTCTTCCTTAATGAGCAGTGTTCACCAAGTGGGTATAGAACCAATAGTTATCTCAGATCACTCCCTGGTGTGGGTTAAGATTTCCTGGGTGTCCAAGGACAAAGGGACACATCATGGAAACTTAATATGCAAATCTTAAGGATGATCACATGGTTTCCCAAATCAAGGACATGATCCTCTCTTACTTAAACTGAACCAAGGGTCTGTCCACAGAGATGACATACTGTGGTGCTCCCTCAAATGTTTCATCAGGGGAACTTATCAAGATTGCTGCCACCAAGAAAAAGTAAGGGAATCCAAAATAAATTTGTTATCCCAACAGCTGAGAGCAGCCGAGGGCAATCTTCTCCTTTCCAACTTCTCAGCAAACCTAAAAGCTCTCATTAAGCTCAGGAATGAATACAACGACCTGACTCGGGAAAAAGCTGAATATGCTTTGTTTAAGACTAAGACCAGATACATCGATCAGGGCGAAAAACCTGGCAATATGCTAGCTCTTAGACTGAGAGAGATGGAGACTCCCATCTAATCCCGGCTCTTAAAGCCCAGGATGGTACTAATAAGACGTTACCTAGGGACATAGCTCAAATTTTGAGTCTTTCTACACAGGCATCTATAGCAGGAATTCTTTTCCATTGCATCCCCAGAGAATTGAGCTCTTCATGGACGAAATCAATCTCCCTTCCCTCCAGTCACACCACTGTGATATTTTATCAGCTCCCATCACCTTAGGCGAAGTTGAAGATGCAATCAATGAGTTGTCATTAGGAAAAGCCCCGGGCCTGATGGTTTTCCTTCAATTTTATAAAGTTTTTCCAAAGAACTCTCCCCTCTTCTTCTTAAACTTTACAAATATATGTTCACTGCGGATTCAATAGATCCTCTCTCCCTAGAAGCTACAATAATTTTAATCCCCAAACCTGATAAACCCTTAACAGATCCAGCCAGTTACCATCCAATCTCGCTTTTAAATTATGATATCAAATTTTATCCAAAATTCTATCACTCAGAATTAAAAGATATGGCTACACCTGCTAAGTCCGGAGCAGGCTGGTTTTGTCCAGGGTAGATCATCAGCTGACCATTTGAGAACTTTGTCCCATGTCTTCCGAGTGGCCCACACTTCACAGATCCCATGGCCCTAGTTGCTCTCGGCTGAAAAGCCTTCGATAGGGTGAACTGGGAATTTTATGGGCCACTCTGAAGAGAATGGGCTTCCTGACTCTTTATTCATAAGATCATGGCAATCTATAAGTCCCTTTGGCAAAGTTTATTGTAATGTTTTTTCCTCCCGATTCCTTTATGTGCTGGTACATGCCAAGGATGTCACCTTTCCCCTACCTCTTCAACCTATACCTAGAACCTTTACTCATCAGCATCAAGAATTCACCACGGTGACAGGCTGTGCCATCTCTCAATTCCTCTGACCGTATCAGCTTTTGCTGATGACATTCTGTTGCACCTACCAATCCTGAGTCATCTTTAACACAAGTATTATGAATCATTGACCGTTTGGCCAGGTATCTAACTTCAGGTTGAATGTCTCCAAATCAATTATTTTCCGTTAAACTCTTCTACCTTCCATTCAGGCTTCACACGGTTCGGTATGAAATGGGCCCGATCTAATTCAAATACTTGGGTATCCATGTGGCTTGGGACTTGGAAGCGGTCAAGAAGCTTAATATGGATGATGTATTAACGAAAATTCAACGTGACTTGGACCAATGGCAAAACTGCAATATCCATATGGGGCGAATTAACATCATCAAAATGAATATCTTACCCCGATTGTTCTACCCCTGAATCTCCTTAGTATTTGGCTTCCCAGGCAATACTTCAGTCAAGTTAACTCTTTGCTATCCAAGTATATTTGGAATGGGAACAGCCTCATCAGTGCCTTTCTTAAACTCAGTGCACCTAGAGACAAAGGGGTCTTCGTTTGCTAATTTCTTACTATATTACTGGGCTAGTCATCTAAACAGAGTTGGTAAGTGGTCCACCACACAGTCTAACTTGCCTCAACCAATTTGGCTACAGATAGAGCTAAGTCTACTAGATCAGTTTAACCTACGCCCCGTATCTTTTGGCACCCTTTCCTCGCTGCCCCAGCTATCTGAGACTCCACTATTGGTCTCTTTATTAAAATCCTTCTTCAATGCTGGAACCTTTTAAACATATCACAAACCAAGGATCCAGGACAACCTCTCACACTAAATCCCAATATTAAAATTGAGGTAGTTGACTAACCTCTGAATGGCTCCCACAAATACACAACCTACGGGTGGAGTCTCTGTATGAGCAAGGTTCACTTCTCTCATCGGATAGAATCTTAACTTCCTTTAACATCCCCAGAAACATATTTTTAAAGTCTTTCAATTGAGACACCTCATTCTCAAAATTTTTGGGCCTGTCTCTCCCTTCCAAATTAGGGTCATTTCTAGAGAAAGTACAGAATGCGGCTGGCAATCTCAAAGGAATATCCATCATATATAATATACTACTAAGTGACCTTTTCCTAACTCCTGGAAGGTCCGTAATCTGGTCACTCCTAACTTGAGCTCCCCTTATCATGGGAAGCAATTTGGAAGGACGTGTACCGCTACTTATCCCAAGATAACCATAGATTGATCCAATATTTTATTTTAAACAATCTCTACTATACTCCAGTTAAGTTGTTCAAATTTGGTAAACTTAAGTCAGTATATGTTCGAGTCTTGGTCGCTGAAGGGAATTTGCTGCATGTTCTCTGGGAATGCAATAGAGTGGCACCATTATGGAACACAATTCGAGATAGTTTGGATCCACTTTTGGGGCTCAAGGAATTCTTCACCCTAGAAGTTTGTATTCTGGGAGTTTACTCTAGCATTGTGGTGAAGGAACATAGGTATCACATGTCTTTAATCTCAATAGTTGTCAAAAAGCTGGTCCTTAGACACTGGTTAGATCAGGATCCTATCACCTACCAGGAATGGCTCAAACAGATGTCCCACTGTTTTAATACGAGAAATTTATTGCTAGTTCAAGACATAATCTGGCGTCTTTTAGTCGGAAATGGGAAAGTTATATGCGCTCTATCTCAATTAACCCTGATGGGTGTAGCCCTTAGATATACCCTGCTGCATTGTTCATCTCCAGTGTATCCAGGCTTCCAGCCTTTGTTTTCCTTTCCTGTGATCCTGCTTTTTCTGTAGCTATTAACTCTGAGGCGATGGGGGTGGGGTGGGTGGGTGGGGGGGTTGTTGTTGTTGTTAGTTTTCTTTTGTTGTTCCCACCTAATTCTGTGTGATTGTACGATTCTCTAGGGCTATATTCTTGTTATGCTTATGTATGATCAGGAAACCTTCAATACTTGTATGTTGTTTTCTTTACATATAAAACTCAATAAACTTAAATTTAAAAAAACTAGATGATCTGGGTTTGAAGCAAACCAAAGGACGCTTAGATATATACACCACAAATACTATGATGGAAGCCCCAGAACAGCACAGCTGTTGTCATACAAAGTGAGGGAATACAAACAGAGGGCTACATTTACTAAGATTCAGGACCCAGTATCTGGCCAGATGCTGGCGACATCAGGGGTATTACTGAAACATTTGCAGCATACTACCAAAAATTTAACAAGGCTAACTCTGCACCACAGACAGAGACATTAAACTCCTTCTTTGCTCCACTTGGTCTACCAAAGATAAATACTCAGGTGCAAGAGATGCTCCAGAGCCCCATCACTAAACCAGAGATCAGGGATGCCATAACATGCCTCAAGACAGAAAAATGCCAGGACCAGATGGCTACTGACTGAATTCTATAAGAAATTCACCCTCAATTAGAACCCCTCTTGTAGAAGGTAGTAGAGGATGTGGTGCAGGAAAGGACCCACCACCTCGTGGAAATATGCTACCATCTCAGTCATCCCTAAACCTGGCAAACCAAAAGACAGGTGTGAGTCTTATAGGCCAATTTTGGTACTAAATGTAGACTACAAAATATGTATGTCTATTTTAGCCAGGAGACTAGACAGAGTCCTCCCTAGCATAATTCACCCTGATCAAACTGGGTTCATTAGAGAAAGACAAACAATGCATAGCATTAAATGGACCCTCTCAGTCCTGCACCATGCATCTACAGAGAATACTCTGCTCCTGGCCCTCAGTCTGGATGTGGAGAAAGCATTTGACAGGGTCTCCTGGTCTTTCCTGTAACACATCCTGTCCCAATTTGGCTTTCCCAAAAGTTTTAGGATTTGATCTTCTCAATATACAGAGCTTCAATGGCTCAGGCGAGAGCTAATGGACATCTCTCTTCTCCCTTCCCCTCCAGAGAGGAACAAGGCATGGATGTCCACTATCCCCTCTCCTCTATGCACTGTATATAGAGTCCCTGGCCCAAGCCATCAGAGAAAACCCCAAAATTCAGGGCCATTTAGGCCCAGAGGATACAGAACATTGCATCACACTATATGCTGATGACATCATGTTATTCCTGTCCTCTCCAGATGATGACCTCGGGGTAGTGTGGTCCATTTTACATCAATATGGCACCCTGTCAGAATACAAACTAAATGAGGGAAGACAGAAGCTTTAACAATCCATTATGCACCAAACTGAGCCACTAAGACAAGGTTCCTTTAAGTGAGACCTCCAGCAGATGACTTAGTAATTAGACTAAACCCGTCGATCTCACAACTACAGTATATGAAGCAAATTATGGCCCCTCAAGCCCAAGTGCAGCAAGAACTTGATAGATGGATAACATTGCTTCTAACCCTAGAGAGAAGAGTGGCAACCATAACAATTATTATACTCCTAAATTTCTCTATCGCTTCCAAAACTTATCCCTCCCAATCCCTCAGCATCACTGGGGACAGTGGAATAAATGTATTTTGAGATTCCTATGGAATGGGCACAAACCTCAGATTGCCCTAGCCACATTGGCAAGACCTAAAATACAAGGAGGCCTAGCCCTCCCAGATTTGAAATTATATTATGAGGAGGCACAAATACAGTCAATAATGTATTGGTTACAGAATTCTCCCCAACAACAATAGGTGCAGTTAGAGAGGTAACAATGCCCAAGACACCCAATAGAACAGACTGTGTTAGATGCTAGACATCACGTGAACATACATGAGACTACATTCACATTTGTTTACACTTCCTTGCAAATATGGAGGAGGTGCGTACATGAGGGGGCATTAAATGCAGACTTCTATGCCTGCTACCATTCATCTACATGCAGATTTATGCCAGCATCCTTGGACAATGGATACAAGGCTTGGTTTCATTTAGGATTAAATGCCCTCTGCAACTGCTGTTAGGCAAGAAATCAAACCATTCCACATATTTAGGCAGAAATATGGATTACCAAGTAGATATGTTTAGATATTTTCAAGCTGGAGCATACATGACTCAGCTTATTAAAGGCATGGATCAGCCCAATGCCCTTACTTAGTACTACAGAATACTCAGGAGGCAGTCTAGGAGCTGAGCTAGCTTGTCTTATATCAAGATTATACAGAGCACTACAGGAAACCTAGAAATTACACCTGCCTAGAGCACACTGAGCATGGAGCAGGAGCTGGACTGCCCTATGGAACAACGAAGCTGGGAGAGTGGCTGTCAAAACACTCATAAAGTTTCCTCTTCATGAATGTGGAGAGAATACAACTGAAATGTCTCATTCTCTTTCTCATAACTCCTGCCCAACAAGTCCTTAGGGGATGGCACAAACAGCACTGCTGGAGATGATGTGGAGAAAATAAGGCATCCCATTATCATATCGTGTGGGGCTGTCTCCAGCTGACTCTTTTTCCAGGAAATAGAAGGAAACTGAAAGAAATGTTCTCCTCATATTACACTAATCAGGAGCTGGTGTTGTTCCACCTGTACCCTCAGGGTTTTAAAGATAACACCACTAGGTGTCTGTTAGAGCACATGTATTACAGCCATCAAGAAATGTATATCACAAAGATGTCTCATGGATAAAATCCTCACAACAGAAGACTGGATGAAGTTGTTAAACTCCATATATAGGTTAGAGATACCAATACAAACACTGAGGAAACAGGTTGATAGAGGAAGAAATAGATGGAATAAATGGGTTCCATATGTTATGTCAAAAGACCCACAATTTGTGCCTTAGAAAGACTAATTCAGCAGACAGCAAGAGTGAGTTGAGTAGAAAATGTATAAAAATCAATAGGTATGCTGGGGATAAAAAGTGAATAACAATGAGCAAAGTAAGATAGAGCACTAAGCATAGTAAGATTGTAACAGAAATGCCAATGTAATGTACATATAAACCGTAGTGAAGCGATTTTATGTATATGTTTGTGTGATGTTTCCTGTTAAGTGTTGTAGAAAATCAATAAAATATACATTTAAAAAACAAGTTGCTGTGTCTGAAGTTTATTGGGCCCCATCACAAGTTCCCTGTTCAAGTTAAACACTGTTATCCTCCCAGCATCCAGCATCTCAGCACCCCAGTTTGGTACCCACTGCAACCAATTGACTGTGTCTCTAATGGCTGTTTGGGAGAAACCTGAGTGCACCTGCAGGTGGGAGGTGAAGAAACCATGTGGGATACCATTTGTTATTGCCATTCACTGTTGAGTGTTATTTTCCCTGTTTACCCTACCCTCCCAAAATAAAAGTGAAGTTAGTTTATGTTACACTTTGGTATTATTGTTTATTGCAAAGCAGGTATTGTTACTGGGTGGGGAAGGTAATGTGGCGGCAGTTACTGTATTTTCATTAGGTGGTAACCTGCAGTTTATCCACAGATATTCAGTATAACTACCCCAGGTGAAGGCACCATGCCATGTTTTCTTCTGTACAACTTGTCCACTAGTGAACCCAGGCTGCCCCACCCCGAGGAGTCCATGCAAGAACCAAGGGCCCTGAAACAGCCAAGGTGAGTCAAGGGCTGTTACAATTGGGGCCACTGATCTACTGCCCCTAGTGGCCACCCCTGCACACTTGAATTCTGAAAATTGTGTACCTCCTTCATAAAATTCAGAAAATTCAGAAAATTCAGTTTGGCACAGCAAGAACTAGAAGATTGGTGCTGAGGGAGCAGTTGACTATAAAAGGCCCACTTAGTGACTGGAATTTCAGAAAGGTTCATAGATCCAAAATTGTTGATGAACTGTTAGCGTTGGACTGTTTTGACAACTTAAAGGTACAAGGACTAAAGTATGACCGTAATAGTAGAAGTGTGGTTGCTTTGATCAAGAAAGATACTGACATTGATGTTGCCAAGCTGCCTACCACATTCTTCTCCATGGAGGATCAGCCTACCTGGACCATTGTGATTTATGGTGGTGCCACGACAATGCCAAATGGTTCCTCAGAGATAGATGGCTTTAAAAAAAATATGAGATTTTGTTGAAATAAGAGGGAAACTCACAAGAAGTGCAAGAACTGTATAAATCTGACAGTGTCACTCTGCCTGATCAACCTCAGGCCTGGTTTACTGCTTGGGTGCTGGGGAGGAACAGGCTCATAAGTGAGGCTGAAATCCTTCTCTGGAAGAAAGCCACTGCTACCCAGAGAAGATGACTTTGAAATGTGGATGGGTCAAGCCACTCCTATGGCGCAAGATCCACAGTGTCCTGAAGCCGAGAAGAGACACAGGCTGTGGAACAGTTTGAGAGGACCTGCTATGGATGGTATTGGAGCTTTGCAAGCTACCCAACCTGATGCGACTGCCCAGATATACCTCAGTACACTGGAAGGTATGTTTGGAAGTACTGACAGTGGTGCACAGGTCCTGAGAAAGCTGTAAGGACTGTGCAAATAGAAGGTGAAGTACTATCTGAATAATTGCTGTATCTTGAGCAATTGATACAGACAGCCTGCCATATGGATGCTGTGCCTGCCCAAAATGTGAATAGGCTGCAGTTGGAAGAAGTTCTACTGGGAGCTGAACACTCAGAAATGTTTCTGTTGAAGTTGTAATTGGAAGAACGGCTGCATAATCCTTTTCCTATATCAAACTAACAGTAACAGAGGCAGAAAAGATCTTGAAATAATTATTAACAATGAATAAACATTTCATTCACATACCACAGCCACAGTTAAAAATGGCATAAAATTATTGAATACATCCTCAAAAACATCAAAAGTAGGGCACCAGAAGTAATAATACCATTATATACCTGTTTGGTGATACCACATATGGGCTACTGTGCACCTTTCTGTGCGCCATCTACCATAAGAGGGAATAAACCAGTGGAGAGTGTCCAAAGGAAAATAACAAAAAGGTGGAAAATATGGAGAACAGCAACTATGAATACTGGTTAGAACATCTGAACATATACTACATGCAATACAGAAGGCTTAGAGGAGATCTGTGTTATGGAGACTATTGGCCTTGTTGGCAATTTTGGAACATCTACCACAAGAACCCACACTTTAAAACTTAAAGGAGAAATAATCACACATATAAAAAGGCAAAAAGTTTTACACAAAGAATAATAAAGGTATGAAACTCTTTACCAAAACACGTGGTAGAAAGTGAACGTGACATTATTCAAAACTAGACTGGATGAAAATATGGGGAGACAAATATAAGTAACCACCTATGAAAGGTGACAAGTTCATAATAGGATGCTGCCTCCAGAATTTGTACTTCCACTATGAAACTGATGCATAAAGTCTAAGAGAAGAGTATCAAGCTGCACAGCAAGGCCCAATGGCAGCACCTCTGAGGAAAATAGAGACTCATTCGGATGATGCTTCGCTGGGTGAGACAACAGTGTAAGCTGAGGACTTGAAAAGACAAATAAGAGTTGACTGAACAGGTGGCTGCAATAAGGGCTTCCAGAGAACTAACTCAAAGAGAGATTTTTCCAACCTCAGTAGGTCAGAGACACAACACCAGCAGAAATGCTGCCACACCAGGCACTGAAAAACTGAACAATGCAGTGACTGATGTTTTTCCGCTACCACTGCAGTGAAGATGAACACATGAAGAGATATTGTAAAAAGCCTGAGAATTTTGTTGTAGCGGTATAAAAGCTATTGAAAGAGAAGCATATGTCAGGAAATGCCAGTGGGGCCCAGTGAGGGAGTGAACTGGGGTCCCAAACCAAAAATGCTCCATGAAACAGACACAACTTGTTAATGTTACTGGCCCCAGTATCCCCTAAAGACTGATAGGACCATATACTAGGTCCCAGCCAAGACTGAAGGATGAACTACACTGTATTACTTGATGGGGTGCCCAAATGACCATTGTGTTTGAAGACTGGTATAGGAAGCATATGAGCCACGTGCCTTTATGACCTTTGGAAGGGCTGTCTATCTGGGAGTGAGTAATCAGTCCTATCCAAATCGGGGGTACATTGTCATACAAATAGAATTCCCACAAAGTGTTGTTGGGGTTCAGGCCCCGATGGAAACTCTTGCCTTGGTGTGCCCTAATACCAGAATGGAATATGAGACCCCATCTTGGTCAGTACTAACACCAATATGTTTCAGTGGCTGACTCTAGCTGTGAAACAGATGGAGGGTCCACAGCCTATACACAGCCCACAGACACACCCTTTGATCTGAAGTGTATATATGATAGGGCCAACTTCCTGCAAGCAGAGACTGAAGATGAGTGAGTGGGTGTGATTGTAGGAGAGATGCCCTGTCTTTGGTTTTGCTCCCAGGAGCTGTGTGCCAGGTGATGGGAAATGGAATTTGAATCACCCACAAGAGGCCCTGCTTACATTGTGACATGCCTACTGATGGTGAGTGGCCAATAGCCTACTAGTACAGATGGGTGGTTCCAACCCACTGTACATCTATCAGAGCTCAGAAGATCAGTGTTCTGTTGATGAAGGAGACTTATAAAGAGGTGCTATTCAGAAAGGATGGACTTTAGCAATTGTTTCACGAGAAGAGACAGTATGACTTGTGGATTCGAAACCAAGCTAACAGTAAAAGCTTGATCTTAACTTATGCAATTTTGAGACTCGCCCTGCCTGAATCTTACAAGTAGAAACTGAGACATAAGTTAGCTGAGAAGACCAATGTTTTTTCAACCAGAGAGGTGGATACTGGATGTGCTTGAAGAGAAGTGCAACATATCAGACTGACAGACAATAGACCATTTTGAGAAAGGTCCCAATGCCTAGCTCCTGCTGATGTGGAAGATGTTTGCAAAAACCTATGAGAGTTGCTAGCTGCTGGTATCATATCTGAATCCAGGATCCCCTATGCCTCCCCATTGTGGTAGCCCACAAGAAGAACGGGCTGTCCGTTGTGCATTGATTATCAGACTTTAAACAAGTGCATTATAATGGATCGGTACTCAGTACCCTGTGTGGAGGATGCTCTTCCCTGCCTAACTGGCAGTAAATAGTTTTCTGTCCTGGATTTACAAAGTGAGTTTTACTAGATTCCCATGGCTGAAGAGGATAAGGAAAAATGCTTTAATTTGCCCCTGGGATTTTATTAATTTGAACAGATGCCACAAGGTATATCAGGGCACCTGCCACTTTCCAGAGGTTGATTGAAAAAGCCATGGCAGACATTAATTTGATACAAGTAACAGTCTACTTTGATTGTTTTCGGACACACCCTGGGAGAACATGAGGAACGCTTGATGATATTGCTGGACCGACTTTAAGAGTTTGGCTTCAGAGTATCAATTGACAAATGTCAATTCTGCCAGCCATCAGTGAAATAAGTTGGGTACGCTGCTTCAGCAGAAGGAGTTCAAACTGATCCTGGCAGAATAAGGCCATTACTGCATGGCCTTGGCCCCATAACCTGATGGCTTTACAATCGCTCCTTAGGTTCTATAGTTATTACTGGAGATTTATTGAAGATTTCTCTGAAGTGGTTCCAGTGCTTACGAATTTACTGCAGGGGCACTTCTATCAATTACAAGAAGCAGAAGGAAAATAATACCGAAAAGACATACTACAAAGTTAATGAACCATGTGGAGATAGATGGGATCAAGACTTTGAAAATGCATTCTGAGAAATAATTAGGAGACTTTCTGAAGCTCTTGTGTTGGCATTTGCTGATTCCACCAAACATTATTTTTGCACACAGACATGCATGGTTGGCAGGAGCTGCACTGCATTAAGAGTATCCAGAGGACTAAGATTCATTGCTTTTACCAGCCAGAGCCTAACACCAAGTGAAATAAAGTATCCAGTGCACAAGCTAGAATTTTAGCTTTAAAATGGGCCATCACAGATCAGTTTCACGATTACCTCTCTTGGGACAAGTTTACAGTTACAGTTGACAATAATCCTCTTACCTACTTTAGCACCACGGCCAAATTGGATGCAACAGGTCACTGTTGGTTGTCTGCCCTTTCCACATACAATTTTACCCTAGAATATCGCAAGGGCATGAACAATACAGATGCTCACATGCCTCACCCTCCACATGAGAACCAGTGGCTTGTATGACACTGCAACTGTGAAAGCTTTATGTACAAAATCTGTGGATGACAAGGGTGAGGCACCTGTTTGCCATACTGGCACTGTTAATACAATGGGAGCCCACCCTGATGCTATACCAGAAGCCTATTACAACTTTGAAGGTTTGGACATCAGTCAGTTGCCCCGCCACAATGGAGAGAGCAAAGATGGTTGCAGCAGCAAGATTATGTCATGAGAGGGTAATATCAGCTTTAGAAGAAGGAGAGGGCCCTGATTAGGTGCCAAATTATCATCATAGATGCTCCAATTTTCTTGAGACAGTGGAGCAAGTTGTTCTTGAAACATGGACTGCTTTTCTGAACTGTCCAAGACCCAAAACCATGGTCACCTGTAACCATTTGGCCTGCTGGAAGTAAGGCAAAGTTGTCCTGATAGCACTTCAATGATGACATTGGGCACCTTGAGTTCAGTGTACCCTGAACCTTGAGAAGCCAATTCTATTGGCCCAGAATGACATCTGACATGGAACAACACTGCAAGAATTGTGCCAGGTGTGTGCAGAGAAAGACGTTACTAAGAAAAGCAGCACCACTTGTGAACATTAAAATCAGTGAACCTATGAAACTAGTATGCATGGATTTTTGTCACTGGAGCCAGACAGCAAGGGTTATAGCCACATTTTAGTCATCAACTACCACTGCACTAAGGTATGCACAGGCCTGCCCAACAAAGAATCAGACAGCCTGGACTGTTGTGCACACACTGGAAGAGTTTGTAACTCATTATGATATACCTCAGCGTATTCACTCGATCAAGGTCCAACTTCAGATCCACCTAGTGAAAGAATTCCTTGCTGTGAATGGCATCCAGCAGACACACACACACACACCACTCCTTACCATCTGCAAGGGATCCTCAAACTGAAATATTTAATAGCACCTTGTTGGATATGTTAGGTATGCTGGGCTTTGAACAGAAAAAGGTTGGTACATGCCTATAATTGTACCAAAACAGTGCTACCAATGCTTCACCATACCTGTTGATGTTTGGCTGAGAAGCCCACCTGCCAATTGATCTAGCTTTCGGTTTCTGTGGATGGATCCTTCAAAGAATCCTACCTTGAATACACTAAACACTTAAAAAGCAACTGAAAGATGCCTACCAATTGGCTGCAGAAGCTGTCAGAAAGGTCATGCTGTAAACAAACTCAGATATAACCAGAAAGTGTGAAATCAGGTTTTACAAGTTTGGGATAGAGTTCTCTCAGAAATCTTGGCATCCGTGGAAAGCACAAAATAACTGACCACTGGTCTTCTAAACTTTATATGGCCCTTGAAAAGTTAAATGACTTACCTGTGTCAAGAACGGGCCAAAGAATTGTCAATACTGTTTACCAAAAGCATCTTCTACTCACTGACCAGCTTGAGCTCATCCTGAGACTGCACCTGAGTCTGGGCCAAGACCTGTCAGGGCTTGAAACCGAGCCCAAGCCAGGAAAGACTGCAGCAACCATTCCTGATGCAGTATTGAGCAATGAACCAGCTATTCCACTTGACCCTGCTGACTGGGCAGGTATTGAGAAAAGAAAGAATTTGTACTGGTGGCAACCTCCTGTAGAAGTACCTAGAAAACAGTGACCCCTAAGAACTGGCCACAAGTGAGTAGTAAGAGACAGATTCCTTGTACTGTTTAAACCCCAATGCAGAAACATCAGTGCCAAGTGCAAGCACTGATGAAGATCAAGAAGTACCCTTTGTGGATATGGATGTAGAAGCATTGGTGGAGAACTTGATAAAGACCATCGACTCCTGCTATTCCTGACAATGCCCTATGCTGGACCCAGAGCAGGAACAGGAACAGGAGGTACAGTAACGCTACCTGATCCTATGCATATGCAGCATTGCCTAGAAGGGCTGGAAGAGAACCAAAGTCCATCATTAAATTTACCAGTGACACCCTCAGAGTGTCCTTAAATACCCCCTTTATGTAACCCATAAATCTATAGTGTCTCAAGTATATGCCTTATCTAGTGTTTATAAATTTTGTTCAAAAGTATGGTTCAATGTGTGGAATGTGGAGTGATATCAACTGCAGCAACTTGTGTGTAGACAAATACTATTTCGTAGACAGCCAACGCTTATGGAGAATGCACACATAAATAGTTTGGATTATCAGGAACCAGGTGCTAGCACTGTGTTAAATGACATGCTTAATTGTAGCTAATGGGGATGAATTTTAATGGCTTGTTGAGGATGCCAAGATTTTAAGAGGGAGTAAGTAAGCCCACCCATCCCCATTGGGGCTTACCTTATGTGACTATGGCCCTGAGATGTGTCCTCATTAGTGGTTTTGGGAGGGCTTCAGTCATTTGAGGGCCCAGAACTTCCATAACTCTGGCCACTAATCCTTCTTGGTCCTCGGCCCTGTGGCAGAAGGGTCAAGGTCCACTGAATGCTTCTGTGCCCGGGCATTTAATGGGTCAGTTACTTGGTCCTGGAAGAAGCGAAACAGACCAAGTAAATGTAAACATTAAAGATGGCCACCATGCATCATATTTGTATGCGGGTCTCTAAATCCTTAAAGGAGTCATGACTCCACTAGAAGGGCACAGTGAAAAGGTACAAAAAGGAGCTCTTGTATCAGAAGTCTCCGCTTGGCAACTAAGGTTATCACCAAGTAAATAAATGATGTCCTGACTCCTATAGGGTATGTTTTAGCCCTGAATGGGTTTAACATTAAAACAGTGGGGTTTTGTGTGTTGGGAAAAATGTAAATAGTAAATGTGGCCCCACAAGTTCTCTACAGAAAGGGGGCTGTTGGTAATGTCAAAGGCATCAAAAATGCCCAGGAAATATGCAGCAAATAAGAAGGGAGTTAGTGAAAATCTAAATAAAAGCCCTGAATGCCCGCCATGGAGGGTCTGCAGAGATTCCCCAGAGAGTTAAGTCACAGAAAATTCTATTGTAGGCTGCCTAGCCCAAAGGCCTGTTTTTTTCTGAATGACCTTGCTGGCCCAAAAGCTGAACAGAGAGGCAAAGAACCTGCTGGAAATTGTGTCTGCAGGAAGGAAAGCCAGTCATGGACTGGGTTTCCAAGCAAGATTTGACTCTGCTGCTGTGAATTGGAGAACTGCCCAGCTGCAGCTGGCAGAGTAGAGAGTTGCAGGCTGAGTCATGACTATTATTGTGCAGCCTGTGAAGTAGAGAGAGTTGCCACCTGAGGCATAGAGGGATTTGGTAATCTGGAAAAATGGAGACAGTGTAGCTTGTGTTCCCTCTGGAGGATACGTTTAGCACTGCTTACCCTGCCTTGGGCCTAAGACAGAAGTTGTATAATTTAGGCCAGAGATCGTGCCAGAGCCTGCTGCTTAAGATACTCCAGTGAAACTGTGTGCCTGTGAAAGTCTTAGGGGATGCCCAGCCTGCCCCAGCCCCTAGACCAATGGGGAAATCACTGAATAGAAAGACATTGAGAGGCCTGTCAGGTGAACACCACATACAAAGACCTCAAAGGCTAAGATTTGAAAGGCCTGATAGGAGAAGACCAGCTGCTGTCTGTTTGTGACCTGCTATCATGATGCACCACCAATGACCTCTGATAATAGCATGGTACTGTCAGAGGAGTAATTTTGACGTAAAGGTCGAGGGGACAACATCACTATCAGCCAGCCTCAGATCACGAGTGATAAGTTACCCAGCAAAAGTAAATTATCTATGGAAAAATACCATTATTTTTATTAACATACCTTTGAAAAGATACATAAATACATTATACAAGCAGGACAACACTAATGTAAAACCTCGGAGGGTACCTGTGCTTTCTCTCACGTTACCTCAAGCACTGGAAGTCTCTTCCCTTGCCATCCGTCACTCGCTGACTCATGCTATATTTAAAAGGAGCTGCAAAATTTCCTAACCAAATCTGTCCCTTGCTTGTGCTTTGATTCTACCTGGTCCTCCTCTATCTAGTCCACTTACTACTGCCCTACCCTTACCCAAATTACCTAACACTGTTCTAATTTTACTTTTTAACTTGTCGTCCTACCCTCCTACCTTAAACTTTCTGTTGATTTTGACTTACCTGAATAGTTCCTCTCCGCTTATCCTTCTGCTCATTTTCTTGCTTGCACTTACCTGGTACTAAACCACTGTGTGTCTCTGCCATTGTTTGGTTCCCTTACTATTTGAAAATCGTACTCACCAGACTGTCACTCATTTCTTATTGTTCATTACTGTGTGCACTTATCATTGTATTTTTGCTTAGCTGATATCTTCCTTTGTTCCCTCCCTCCTATTCATGCTACTGTTTGTTTTTACCTTACATTATGCCCTCAGTGCTACTTCCAATATTTTTTATGCTGCATTTTCTAAGAATTACATTGTATAATTAGGTCAAGATGGCATTTCCTGTTATGTTATTTGTCTCTGCAATCATGGGAAATTGTATTATTTACCTCATTTTTGTACTCTCTCTGTAATGTATATTCTCTACTGTGTAACTCTCCCAGGTTGTGCCTGCAAATAGTCATCTCTATGGCTAGTGTGCCTCACCAGTCAACAGAAACTAAATAAAACAAGCATTTGTCAATGCTGAATGTTTGCTTGCTGGCATTGGCAGTGGTAGTGTAGAAGTTACAGAGCTGCGTAATAGGAATGGCAGTGAAGTACTGAACTAAAGCCAATCCCACCACCACCCTGCAGAGAGTGACAGGCATTGGGGTGTGCCTTTGGGTCATCAGGCATAACAGCCACTCATTTCACCACACCCCACCCTGCAGACACTGACAAGTGTCACAGTGTGCCTTGGGGTCTTTGGCCTTATGCGCCCCATTCAATCAGGAAATATGGTGAGATGGGTGCAGTATAGGAGAATGGGGTAACGTTTGGGGCTAAGAGTCCGAGGCACACCTTGATGCCTCCACTGGCTGCAGGGTGTGGGTGGGGTGAATGGTATGAGCATTACAGGCAAGAATCCCAAGTCACACCACTGATGCCTGTCATTCTCTACAGGGTGGGGAGTTATGGTTGGAAACCCTAATACCTCAGGCATTCGTTGGTATTTTCACTCCAAATTTTCAACATGGATTTTTGTGACTCCACCTCATGAACAGTGGCAATAGCAGTTTGTTAGCCGAAGCTGCTTATGCACAGCGACTACGGCATTAGCACCACAGGTGCAAAACATTCCAAACAGGATGTAAAAATGACAGCTGTACTGTTCATGGGGAGGTGGAAAATGGCAATGTTGCAAAATCTGGTGTGAAAATCTTAAAAACTGGTGAAGTCACTGAATGCAGTATAGAAACTGTGCAATGCACACCTGATGTAACTAGTTTGGGGATTTTACAGCAGATTGTCAACACAGGCATTTGGGACCTCCGATCATGAACAGTGTCACTGTGATTTTCTTTATCTGTCCCTAACAATGATTTCCACAGCGACTTACTGATTTCTGCACTGAAAGTGTGGAACACATTTCGCCATGTTGTGGAAAATGACAGCTATACTGTTCATAAGGAAGTGTGGAACAATGCCACTGGTGAAAATCTGGACTGAAAATATTACAAAGTCATGAACTTACAAGGGTGCGTGGAAACTGCACAATGCTCACTCATAACACAGTCATTTTATGGAGTTTTGTCACCAAATTTTCAACATAGCCATTTTAAGACCTCTGCTCATGACCAGTGTCACTGTGATTTTCTTAATCTGTCCCAAACATTGCTTTCGGACACCGACTGCGCCATTGTGCGCTACATGGGCTGGAAACATGTTTTGGGTAAGATGTGACAAATGACAGCTGTACTGCTCATAAGGAAGTGTAATAAAATGGCAATGTTGAAAATCTGATTGAAATATTGAAAATTAAACTTACCAGCATGCGTATGAACTGAGCAATGCACGCCTGTAAAACAGTCATTTTAGGAATTTTTCACTAAATTTTCAACATAGCCATTTTAAGACCTCTGCTCATGAACAGTGTCACTGTGATTTTCTTAATGTGTCCCATACATTGATTTCGATACCGACTGAGCCATTGTGCGCTACATGTGCGGAACACATTTTGAGCAAGATGTGAAAATGACAGCTGTACTGCTCATAAGAAGTGTGGTAAAATGGCAATGTTGAAAATCTGGATTGAAAATATTGAAAATTCTGAAACTTACGAAATGCGCTAGGAACTGCATAATGCACGCCAGAAACAGTCATTTTTAGGAATTTGTTCACCAAATTTTCAACATAGCCATTTTAAGACCTCTGCTCATGAACAGTTTCACTGTGATTTTCTTAATTTGTCCGTACATTGATTTCGCATACTGACTGTGCCATTGTGTGCTACATGGGTGGAAACACATTTTGATGAGATGTAAAATGACAGCTGTACTACTCATAAGAAGGTGTGGTAAAATGGCAATGTTGAAAATCTGGATTGAAAATATTGAAAATTCTTGAACTTACGAGTGCGTGTAGGAACTGCGCAATGCACTTAAAAGTCATTTTAGGAATTTTGCACCAAATTTTCAAAATAGGCTTTGAGAGCTCACTTTATGAACACTGGCAGTGTCGTTTCAATAATCGGTCCCGAAAGGTGATTTATGCAGTGACTCGAAATCACCTTCAGCCCAATAGCGCCATGACAGTGACAGCATTCATGAGAAGGGGTCCCAAAACCCCATGTTGAAAATTGGTGCAAAATTCCAAAATGCCTGAGATATGTAGCAAAGTTGAAAAAACCCTATCTATCCCATTATACAGCTTACGGCATTTCCTCAGTTCGCGGTCGGCTTTGAAGAGTGCAGGCGTGTTCCCGGTCCACTGAAGATCGTCAGCGCCGAGGTCTGGAGGTAAGTATGGGGTGAGGGGATGTGGGAGGCAGGTGCAGTGGATGGGTGGGTTGTGGGGGGTGGGAGAGCGTTAGGGACAGGTTTTTATTTGCAGTTTTTTTTTTCTTTAAATGACAACGCGGATGTTTGCCACGCTTGGGGTGGGCTGCCATCATGGCACAAGGACAGCTGATTGGGGGGCATGGGGCGATAAAGGATTGGGCACCACTGTCAGCCATAGCATCTGTTAAGCACCCTGTACTCTTGGCGGGGGAGGACAGTGGAGTCGACGGGGATTGGGCACCCCATCGGCTATATGATGAGTTGCCACACTGGGGTGGGTGCCCAGTGGGCATGTGAAAGGCTTTTTGGGGAGCGCAGCACAGCCAATGGGGGATTTGGCACCCTGGCTATACAGTGTGTGCGTGGGGGCAGCCACAGTATGCATGTGTGCGTGTGTGTGTGTGTTTGTGTGTGGGGGCATGCATGAGCAGGCGATATTTTATCACTGCTCACTGAAGCCTTGCTCCCCTTTCAACTATACCACTGCATTTTGAGCTGTCAGACAGCCCAAGCAGGCATTGGAGAACTGCATCCTGATGCAAACACACTGCCTGAATTGGAAGAGGGCTCCCATACCTCTGAAAACTTGGATGATGGCACTATGTTTCCTGCACATGCGCAAGCAAACATAATAAGTAAAATAAGAAAATGATATATTGCATCTCACCTCTACTATCCTGGGAAATGCAGCAGACATCAGAACCCATTGCAAATGACATCACAGATTACATCTCATTTGGTTTATTTTGGTTAAATATATACTAAAATGTGCACAAAGTAGAAGGACCCACCAGCACAACAGCAATGTAAGTGGCAACATTTGGCAGTGACAAATGCTTGTTTTTTTTATTTTGCACAGCTGTTAATTCATTTTAACACAGAAACATAAAATTTTATAGCAGATAAGGACTGCTTCACTGACTTACCCAGTCTGCCCATTTCCCCCTACCTACATTATCACTATGGTCTGTAATCCAACTTGATCTACAGCTCTTCTCCTCCCCTTCCTTTCCATAATGACCTTTGAACCATCCACCCAGACCCACCTGCAGGGTAAGGCTTGATTTTTTTGATGGCTGAGGGCTGACTGGAGTTCAATGAGCAAAGCAACAAACCACTCCTCAACCAGGCCTTAAAAGGCCATCACCCATGCCAGTCCTCGTTCGCTTTCTTCCTAGGCCAGAGGCGCAGCTCATCATACCTGTTCTGTTCTCTGCCTGTTTTTGTTTACTGAATTTTAGCAGCACCTCCGACTGCCGGCTCCATTCCATTTCCCTGCTGTTCATCCTACTGATTGCTGCCACTGGTCTGTGGCTCATCTCCTCCCTCCCTCCTACCGACCCCTGTTCCCATGTCTCTTCCAGTCAGGTGTTCATTTTTCCTCACTTACATACCTCCATCCTGTTCCCGCCCTGGTCCGGTATGCTGAGTAGCCCTTTTGCCAGTTCTACTTCTCTGCCGCGCTCTATGCGGGCCTCCTTCTGTTGCCTGTGCTCCTTCTCCTGTCTCACTGTTCAGTGGCTGTCTGTGGCTCCTTGGTTATCCCATCCTCCTCACTCTGTTTCCTGTACCTTTTATGTAGTTTCTTTTCCCTTCACTCTCTCCCATGTGCTGCTTCTGTCTCTGTCGCCTTTCTCTTCCGGTTTGTGCTGGTGTTGCCACTGCCCAGCTTTCCCTCGTACATTCACTTCCTTCACCCTTGATCCATCTTCATTTGCTTTCTCTATCCCTTTTGCCCACTGTGCTCATCCCCACTGCTATGGAGGATGCCTCACCTCAGCTTTGTTCTCTCCACAGCCGCTTTGCTGTGCCTTGTGCTGTTGAGCTCCTCTGCAGTTCTTGTGAGCTGGGGGACAGCATTTACTCGCTTACTCTTGACTTCTGTTCTCCCCTGGTTGATGCTCACCTCCTGGCCTCTTGTACCTGTTCCAGGACTTCATTTTTGACAGCCTGTCTTGATGTTTGGACCACGCTCACTGTTATTGCCCTGTGGTTCGATTCCAGTCTCCCTTATTGGTTCCCCGGCCCTTTAAAGGGCAGTTGCTCTCAAGAGGACTGCAACTACTACTGTCAGCCCTCATCTGGTCTCCTCTTATTTCCCTTATACCTTGTTTCTTCCTGGTACTTCTAATTCTTCCTTCCTCAACCTCAACCCTAACCTATTTGCCATCCATCCTGTTTCACATCATAGGACTATCAATCTAACTGACTGTATGCCTGGCTGGCATGCTCTGCAGTCTTCCTCTGGATTTGCCTTTGTCCCTACCCTGCTCTCCCTGGCCCTTGACGCTCATTGCTCTGGTTGCACCATGATGCACCTCTCTTAATTTCATCCCTGACTGTGCTTTCCCATGGTGGGCTCGCCTCTTCTCCCCCAATCCTTCATCCTCCATTCCTCTCTTTCTCTGACATCTGCTTTCTTTTTGGGTTTCCCTATCCTGCTATTCCCATATACTACCATACCCTACTCATTCACATATTTGCCTATCATTCCTCCAGCATATCACTCTGCTACTCTGTCTCCTCCTCTGACCCTATTCTCTTGTTCCAATCAAACCTATTCAGATGTCCTCCTGGTACCACCTACCACCATCGGCTGCTAGCTTCATCAGCTCTTGTTCCATCTTCATGTAATTTCATCCATTCCTAATTTGGCTCTCACTGACCTGGCTGGCATGCATCTCATAGTTACCAATCACGGTAGAGTCCTCATGACATGAGTCTGGTTCTCCTTCACTCAGTCCAAACTCAGGGTCTACCCATTCACATCACCTCAATGTAGCATACTTCTCACTAGGTCTTATGCTACCTCATCAAACTGTTCCATTCTGAGACATGCCTCGTGTCCATTGCCCTCGGGCTTAACCTGTAGCAAACAGTCTCACTCTGCACCCACATGAAGTCTGCATCTAGATCATGCAAAGCTCAGAGCAGGGTCCTTCTCCCTGGCCCATAGTGAGAATGTCTTCATTCTGGGTGGACCTTCAGTCATCCCTTTATCTCTCAGTATACCTCTGGATATGAAATTTATGCCATCCAGCTGCTAGGGGGGTCTCATCATCAGATCCCCTTGGCTGCCTTGAGTGGGTTCGGAAGCACCTCTATACTATTCTCTCTCTCAAGACCACCTCTGGTTCACCTAGTCTGTTTCGTAGGTCAGATTGGCCAGCGTCGAGTGCCTTAGCAGTCATCTCTCTCCTCTCTTGCTTTTGAGAGTCTATTTGTAGAGACATCACTCATGACCCTCAACAGTTGTCCATTTAGAAGCACAGAGTGAGAGCTTCCTCTAAATTGGAATGTTTTCCTTCTCCTCGATCCTGACTCTAAATTGCAGTTGCTGAGCCGTCACTAATCAAAACATCCTTGCTTCCAGAGGGAAGGTGACCTAGACCTTGATCCTCAGAGGTGTCCTCCTCCTGAAAGGTTTTTTTCCCTCTCCTGCCAATGATCATAAAATTAGATAGTTAGGGCTCTTTAGGTTCCATAGTTTAGTTCCACTGTTGATGGAGTCGGATGGTGGCCCTGCTGTTCCTCCCTTTAGAAAGTCTGCCCTGCTGCATCTTGTCTTCTTTCATTTCATTCATCATCCTCTTCATATCTCATTCTCTCCTGTCCTTCCCATCTATGTCTAGCACCTTAATTTCTGGTCTCAATATATTCTGATTTCTGCCCTTCGATGCTCGACACTCGCTTTTGAGCATTCTTTTCAGCTTCTTCCTAAGTTACCTTTAGCCAAAGGAATTATTCCCAGCACCTATGGGGTGGGGGAATCCTCCTAGGGTTCCTTGCATCATACCCCTACTTGGTGGTATATCCTTGAATAGAGAGGCAAACAGCCACAATGTATTGAAGTCACACAAGCATACATCTCATCCAGTTGCACAAGCCCATTGAAACTGATGGCTGAGGTCTCACTGGAGTTCACTTGGCAGAGCAACAAACCACTTCCCAACCAGGCCTTAAAAGGCCCTCCTCCGGTCCAGTCCTCATTTGTTTCTTTGTTGCTCCACCATCCACCTCCTCCTCCTCCTCCAGTGACTCGCCTCTCTTTCCTGTGGGCTTTTTCCCAGCTACCTTTGCCAAGGAAATTATTCCTCTGCATCTATGAGAGGAACCCTCCTCTAGTGTTCCTTGTGTCATACCTCTACAGGATGGTATATCCCATGGATAGAGAGGGAACAAGCCACAATGCATTGAAGTCACACAAGCATACATATCATCCAGTTGCACAAGCCCATTGAAATTACTTTAACTTTAGTAATGCAGAGGAAAACACTGCAGTTGCATGCTAGGCTAACCATATACCCCCCCTGTCAGCAGATCTCTGCCCCTGCCAAAACAGGCAACAGTCAGGCTCAGGTGGCACACAGGAGAGATACTAGCCAGCAAAGCATTTTGAATCAGATGCTGACTGTAGACAGTACAGACACGACCAACATAGCAAAGAAGAACAGACCACCAATAAACATAATTAAACAGAAACATCACCTATCCTTGCCTTTTTGTAGACTGTTAGAGCATGTTAGCTCAAGTTTAGCAGTTCTGTGCTGATTGTGCTGGTCACAGTCTACTGGTAGAGTCACAGACCCACTCCAGACACTACAGTAAAAGAGAATGCCTCACAGATTGCAGCAGGCTTTTTCCAGGCACTCCCTGACCCTGACTGGTGCCAAATCAAATGGCTAATAGTGTGTGGCCCCTGCCAGTTTAGAACTGCCCTGTCAAACTAGAATTCCCTTTCACCACCTCCTCTGTTTGTTTGCCAGTGTCTTGTTTTGCAAATTTGTGCATACAGCCTTGTGGAGTAAATGCCCTGCAGCATGATGATGTTGCTGGCCTGCTGCCCCCCAATCACTGCTCACCCTCACCCACTGCATTGCAGCACCACCAGTCAGTCCCACTCCTCCTGGTAGTTATTACATATCATTGCTTGCAGCAGCCTCCAGCAGTCCATATTCCTCTGTCCTCTGCTCTGCCTTCCAAACTTCCTCTGCAGGCTCAGACCGACTGATGCCCTGACTGATCCAACCATCTGACCCCACAGTCACCACTGGTGCCCACAGCCCTGAACCACTTGATCCCAGGCTTCAAAATCCCAGCCTCCCCAAAAACTCCCAGGCTGGAAAGAGCAGCAGCTCCTCCACAGGCATCATCGAGAGCAGATGCAGCAGCTGGAGTCGTGAGGACATGACAGTCACAGTCAGGAGAAGATGGGAAGTAAAGCAGCACCAAGCAGGCAAACACAACAATGGTAGCACCAAAGTTTTTTTCCTCAATGTGAGCAGTCATCTCCCTACCTGCTCCTCCCAACTCCTCGCCATTGATGGTGGCACACTCTTATGCTACTTCCGGTGCGATGTGGTCCGCACTTTCTCCCTTCCTGCTACAATTCACTCATCTCCTCCTGGTTCTGGCCAGGCCACTTGCATAGCACTGGTCCCTCCTCTGCCATCTGTCTGGCTACCATAGCTCACTGCACTCTCTTGGGGCCTCTCTCTCCCAGGACCTGACCCAACCTACCAGTAAAATACAACCCCCTGCCCACAGATCAGCAGGCTCCTGTGCCCTCCTCAGCTCACCAGCAGGCAGCAACAGCATATGGCCTGAATGTTTGGGGGTGACAAATGTGCTCATCTAAAACGTTGGGGGACTTGTGCCCCATCCCCTATAATTACTCCCCTGGGTACTGTGGGGACAAGTTTCTTCAAACTCCCATTTGAAGCATCAAACTGTAAATACCTATGGACTGCAGCTCAGAGGAGTTCCTATTTTAGCTTGCTAGCTGGTTAGAAGAAGTGGGTTGAGCCCTAGGCAGGACAGTGCCAAGCTTTGAGCTATGCTGGCACTGGAATTAAACGTTACTGTGTTTGAAGTGTAACAGGCCCCAACGCAAGTACTCTGTTCAGGTTAAAGACTGTTATTCTACCAGCATCCAAGCATCTCGGCACCCCCAGTGTGGTACACACCACAATCTATTGACTGTCTCTAATGGCCATTTGGGGTGAAAACTTAGGTGCACCTGCAGGTGGTAGGTGAGGAAACCTTGTGGGATACCATTTTCTAGTGCCATTTACTGTTGTGTGTTATTTTCCTGCTTACCCTCCCAAAATAAATCTTAAGTTAGTTTATGTTACACTTCGTATTATTGTTTATTGAAAGCATATATTGTTACTGGGTGGGAAGGTACTGTGGATTTAGGTACTATATTTTCCTGAGGGGGTAACCTACAGCTTATCCTCAGGTATCCTATATCGCCACCTCATGTGGAGGCTTCTCATGTACAACTTGCCTACTAATGAATCCAAGTCAGTCCCCTCTGAGTTGTGTCCATGTGAGACCGAGGGCCCAGAAACAGCCAAGGTGAGTCAAGGGCTGTTACATACAGTATTGCAGTAAACAGTAAGTAAACCAAAATGTTCTTGCAAGCAAAGTAAAGAGAATGCCTCACACTTGAGTGTGATGGCCCTTAGTGGTGACTGTTCATCTTTAAAGTCACAATACATAATGTTCATTTCCTGCAAATCACTTACAAATTCATCTGCATGCATCACAGAGGTAGTACATAAGCAAGCAGCTATAATGTATACCATGTCCTCTGAGTAAACTTAGTAAAAAAAGAAACATAGAAATGCTTCAGAAAGAAAAAATAACATCAAGACTACTCCTTTGCTGCTGCACCTATTCCATTACATCAGCTTATTGCTGTGTATGAGCCTTGACACCCATTACTAGTAATGCTATCCAACCTCTCATTGAAAATGTTTCACTTTAATCAGTCCCCTACATATCTGTCCGACTACCTCTTAAAACTCTCAACAGTTTATAACTCCATCACTATCCTCGCAAACTGTTCCACCTAACCACGCTCTCTCCATGAAAAAATGCTTTTTCACATCCATTCTGAACTCTCCCCTGAGTTTATAACCATGCTTTTGGTGTCGGAACCTAAGAGCAGTTGAACTGTTTCTGGTTTCTAATTTGTTGATGCCCTTTGTGAAGTTTAAAGTTTGAATCATGTCCTTCCTCTTCCTCCTGGTCTCCAAGGAGTATGTGTTCAGGTTAATAGCTCCACCTATATGTTTTACCCTGCTGCCCTGAATCATGTTGTTTGTCCTTACCTGTACTGTCTTGAATCTGTCCCTCTCCTTCTTAATGTGAAGGTTGCAGAACTGAACACAGTATTGCAGGTGTGGCTGCACCAGGTATCTGTGCAGGGTTAAGATCAACCTCTCATTTCTGCTAGAAAGCCTTATTTTTATACAACCCAGCATTCTGTTCATCTTCCTGTGTACATTATTATAATCTCTTCCTTGAAGAATACGCAACACCAGTCTTGAGAACTGGCCCAGCAGTATGTTTATTAAACAACATACTACATGACTGAAGTAATTTGTTCAGTTCTGAAGTCATCCCATTCACCTCGAAATTCTGCACCCCTTCTCATGAAGGGCATTGTTCATGTGCAGATTGAAGGATTGATATACCTCTCTGAGTTGTAACTCAACCTCAGCAAGTAGAGATGTCATGTGACCAGGAGGCAAGTGATCACCCCCGGTGGCACTGTGCCTGCAGGCAAGGCTAGAGGTTGTACCATGAACCTTCCCAAGTGGGGACCAGTCTAATGGCCCCTCACCAATGCTGACCAGGAATAAGAGTCTTTGGAAGAATTCAACTCCTTCCCATTTTCCTTGTACCATTGCCTGAGAGTCTCCCAAGTCACTACAGTACAATGACTGTCACAGTTATTTCTAAACTTAATCTTGATTTTATCCCTTTGAAAGAAGCAAAAACCTTGGAAAACCCTCTGAGGGACAAATGGGAAAAATCCTCCCTGAGCCCTCATTGTGGTCACCCATAAAGTGGCAAAGGGTTCCTTAATCTAGTTTGCCAATCCAGAACCCTGCTTTACGAGGCTGGGGGGATGGTCAGTCTGAAGCTGGGAGAGAAAGGTGAGATTGGGCAGCAGGTCACAGTTCTTTTAACCCCTCATACTCCACCACCATCCAGATGCCAACTGCCTGTGGGCAGCCCAGTGGTTCATCCCCAGGGTGGTGCCACAGTACCACCACACCCCGATGGTGGAATCCTACCTGCCTACCTGAGGCCAGGTTGTAGAATAGGTGACAAAGACAAGGTTTTGTATGTTGCAGTACTTGGTAGACTGTTTGTTGTCTTGATAATCCCATACCTCCTTTCCCTGGAAGAACACATACAAAACAGTCTTAAAGAAATTGCTGCAGCTATATGTTTATTAAATGAAATGTTACATAATTGGAGTGACATGAGCAGCTCTGGAAATCTCACTAGTCACCTTGAAAACCTTCACACCCTTCCCTTGATGGGAATTACCCATCTGCAAACCAAGAGAATGATGCAACTCTCTGATTTGAAGCCCACCTCAGTGAGTTGGGGATCATGAGGCTGGGGTGGCAAGGGACCATCCATGTTTAGTAGTTCTGCACCCATAGGCAAGCACAATGAGGTTTGACCCTGACCCCACAAATGGGTACTGAGGTTCATACTGAGCCTGTCAAGGAGCTAAAGTCAAATTGCCTATACAGAGCTCCTATCTCATATCCCATAATAATGTATATGCCTGTTTTTCAAAATCCAAATGTCTAGTTTATTTTTAAACTATATTTGCTTTCACTCAGTGTTAACAATAGAAACATAGAAACATAGAAGTTGATGGCAGATAAGGACCGCAAGGCCCATCCATTCTGCCATTTATTTTCTACCTTATGAATGTGCCATCGCCTTGCTCTGTCAATGGCCTATCTATTCATACTCATCTGTATTGCTCCCTTATGCATATCCCATGCCTGTTTAAAGCCCTGCACTGTATTCATATCCACCACTTCCTGATGTAGGCCATTCCATGCATCCACTACTCCTTTCTCTGAAAAACTCCCTACATTACCCCTGAATCAGCCTCCCTTTAATCTCATGCTATGTCCTCTTGTCCTGCTATTTTTCTTATATTGAAACATGTTAGACTTTTTCACCTTGTTAATGCCATTAAGGTGTTTGAATGTTTGGATCATATCACCTCTCTCCTCCTTTGATCTAGGGTATATATGCTGAGCTCGCTAATCTGTCGTCATATGTTGTCTGATGCAGTCCCTGCACCATTTTGTTGCCCTCCTCTAGACTGCCTCAGTTTGGTTGATGTCCTTATGGAAGGTGAGCCTCCAGTACTGCACGCAGTACTCCAGATGGGGCCTAATCAGCGCCTTGTAAAGAGGGATTATTACCTCCTCTTCTGACTTGTGATACCTCTACTAATACACCCCAACATCCCCTAGCCTTACCTACTGCTTTAGTGGTCTGCTTGGATGATTTCAGGTCACCGGTGATGATGATGTCCAAGTCTCTTTCTTCCTTATGACTGCCAGCAACTTTCCTCACAGCCTGTAGGTGGCTTCAGGGTTTCTCTTTGCTATGTGCCTGATCTTGTGCCTCTTTGCATTAAACCCAGTTACCACTCTTCTGACCATTTTGCTAGTTTATCCAGATCTCTTCTCATTCTGCCCACTTCATCTGAATCATCTACTCTGTTGCAGATCTTGGTGTCATCTGCACACAGACAAACCTTACCCTCAGTCCATCTGCAATGTCACTGATGAAGATATTGAAGAGGACTGGCCCCTAGGACTAATCCCTGAGGTACCCCACTTGTGACTTGCATCTTATCTGACTGTATACTGTATACCACCACTCTCTGTTTTCTGTCTGCCAACCAGTTTGCCACCCTATTGGCCAATGTCTGACCCAATTTGAGCCTACCAGCTTATTAATCAATCTTCTATGTGGAACAGTATCGAAGCTTTGCTGAAGTCAAGGTAGGCGACATCAACTGCTCCCCCTTGTCCACCACTTGTTACCCAGTCAAAGAAATCTATGAGATTAGTTTGACAGGGCCTTCCTTTGTAAACACATGCTGTCTTGGATCCAGTGCTCCTATGGATTCCAGGTGTTGTACTATCCTTTCCTTAAGGAGTGCTCCATAATATCACCCACTACTGAGGTAAGACTGACCGGTCTGTAGTTCCCTGCCTCCTCCTGCTACCACTCTTGCAGAGCGGGACTACATGAGCCCTTCTCCAGTCTTCTGGGACCTCTCCTGTGCTCAAAGACTCACTAATAATTCTGATAATGGCTCTGCTAGTTTCACTCTTAGCTGCTTTAGTAACCTGGGATGTATGCCATCAGGCCCCATTGCCTTGTCCACCCTGAGCTTATCAAGCTCTTGTAGGATCCTTTCTTTTGAAGGGACTAGTGCACACCTCCCTCCCCTGTGTCCATGGTGCTGGCTGTGGGCCCTGCCCTACCTTCTCTTCAGTAAATATCAGCAGAAGTATTTAGGATAGATGCTTTTGCATGGTCCTCCTCCTCACATGCCCCTTATCCCTTTGATCTTAGCAATACCCCTTCTGGACTTTCTCCTTTCACTAATGTATCTATAGGAAGTCTTGTCACCTTCTTTTCTGTTCGTGCTAGTGTTTTCTCGTTTGGTCCTTTGCCTGCCTTATTGCCTTCCCTGCTTCCCTTAGGGAAGTTTTGGTATGCCTCCCTATCTTCATCCCACTACATTCCTTATATTTCCTGAAGGCCAGCCTTTTGGCTCTGACCTTTCTGCTACTGTTTTGTAGAACCAAAGTGGTTTTCTTCTTCTTTGTACTTCCTTTTCTCTCTAACACAATCGGATGTTGCTTCAAGTGTTGCATCCTTAATGCTTGCTCACTTTGGCTGTCCCCCTCACCTGTATTTCTTATTGCCATGTCTAGCTTAACTCTGTTGGCCATCTTATCAAGTCAGATCCTCTGAGTCCAATATTTTTGCCCTGAGTAGGATGATTTAGTTCTAGTGGCCAAATTGAACCATACCATGTGATGGTCACTGGCCCCAGGTGACCTTCTACCTGAGAGATCTGTGATCCTTTCCTGTTAGTCAGTACTAAATCTAGGATAGTCCTGTCTCTTGTGGGTTGTTGTACCAGTTGTTTTAGGCCCTCTCCCTGCAGAATCCACCATGTTCTGTCAGATGATCCTGCTGGTATTGATCAATCTGTATCTGGCATGTTGAAATCTCCCATTATCAGAACCTCCCTTTAGCTGTCATGTTTTGTATATCTTCTAACAGTAATGTGTTTATGTCCTCCCTCTGGTCTGGAGGTTGTAGACAACCCCAGTTCATATGACTGTCCCATTTCCTATTTCCAGGGTGACCCACAGTTCTTCTGGCTCCTTATGTGTATTCTGAATTTCTGTAGCTTTGACATTTTCATTGACATACAGGGCTCTCCACCCCCTTTTGCACCTTGGTGTCTTCTGAACAGTACATAGCCAGGTACTGAAGTCTCTTAGTGTGCTACTATGTCCAGCTTAGCCTCGACCATTATTGCCTGCAGGTCTGGGATCCTGTTTCCCAAGCTGCGAGCATTTGTGTGCATGATTTTCCATTGGCCAGATTTCTGTGTGTTCGTTGTTGAGCGAGGTCTGGCATTTCCTGCATCGTAGGGGAGCTGGACCTTTTCCTTACCTGGTGATGCAATGAACTACAAACATGATGAACTCCTGTTTGACCACTAGCTGAGGGGAGGGTGTTCTTCCCATTCGACGTAGTGCTGCACCTTTCTTCCCATTTGCTAGTTTAAATATTCTGCAAAGATGTCAAGTGTTCTGTCTCTAATGCACTGACTCTCCTGAGTCAGGATGCAGTCCATCAAATTTAAAGAACTTTCACTCCCAAAGCTGTTGCCAGTTCCCTACAAATTTGTGTCCTTTTCCTGGTACAGCCCTTGAGCCAGATGTTTAGCTCCCTATCTTCCCTTCTCTGACCTTCCGTCCATCTGCCCCCTCTCCCAGACTGGCAAGATCTCAGAGAAGGAGATGCTGGATGAAATGGATGATAGTTTGTCACCCAGCCTGGTCAGGTGTTGCTTGGTCTCCACAACTGACCGGCTGCGGAGATTGTCAGTCCTTATGTGTTCCAGGACATCAATGTTTTCTCCTGCTTCCTGAACAATTTTAGCAATGTGGTCAGTGACTCTCCATGCTAATGTACCTGGGAGACATCGGACCATTACCCCTGGCTGGAGATAGGTATCAACTCCCCTAATCATGGAGTCTGCTATGATCAGAGTTTTTAGATTTCCTTTTGCTTTTTGTTTTGGTTCCTGTTTTGGGTGAGTTTTGTTGTGCTAGCTCCTGTGCTGCAGCATCCTTCTCTGCAATGTCCTCTGCCCTTTTGTTTGATTTCAGAGATAGAGGCAGATACCTGTTTGTAGTTTTTGTATGGTATGTGGAGGTAATATGTTGGAGAGCACTTCAGTGATGGGGCAACGGATTTGTTCCTCCTAACCACCTGCCAACCTCCTGAACCAACTACACTCTGCAGTCAGAGGTGTTTCTGTGGGATGTTAGAAATAGAGCAGTTCTTATAATATATTTCCTCTGGAATATGCACTTTGGTGTGCAGTCTCTGCCCATGCTGCCAGGAGCTCAGCCCTTACATCTCCTGTAAACTGCCCTTCTGAAAAGTGTTCTGCAGTACCTGCAGTTAATGATATCCATTACAGATAAGTTGCTGGGTTTATAACCTGGTCAGAGTAATCAGAAGGAAGAAAATGAAAGTAAACATTTGATTATGTGTTTTGTTTGTTTGTTTTGTATAACTTGTTATAACAAGTTAAATTACTAGTGCCCCTGTAAATTAGGTCACTGTGTGGATACCCTCTGATCCATCCCTTCCTGCCTTGCCACAGAAAATGTCCGACTGTGCTACCCGATAAAGGTAGTGTGCGTGGTTGGGGATGGGGTGGTAGCTGGGCCTTTCCTTGCTGAAAAGAACAACCACGGATGAAAGAAACAAGGAGGTAAGAGCAGAAACAATCAGCCAGAAACAAATGCAGTAGCCCTGAAAGTTTATCCTAATGTTAAATAAAACTGTAAAACCTGTAAAGCACCACCTGTAATAATTTCACAGAAGAAATACCTGTAAGAAACACTTTGCTACAGAGAAAATAAAGTAACAGAAGATATACCTGGCAAAAGACAATTTGAATCAGAAGATTACAGCAGTAATCTGTTAGCACACACCTGTAGGCACACCTGTAATAATGCAGCAGAGGTATACCCAGCAACAACAATTTGAATCAGAAAAATAAAGCAATAAAATGTTAGCAACAAACGGTAACAATCCCTGTGAGTACAAAATAAAAAACAACACAGTTAATCTGCCTTGCCAAAGAAGCCTTAATCCTTTTCCTTGTTCTGGTGAAGGTTATTTGCTCTGTCCTTTCAAGCAACCTACAAGAAAAGAGCTCAGGTGAAACTAGGTGCCTTGCCAGCAAACCTAGTCTTCCCAATGGGAATAAGAATAGCATTCCAAAGGTTCACCACTCTCTGGAAAATAACATTTCCTCCTGGCACTATTAAATTTCAATCAGTTCAGTTATATTGGGTGTCCTCAAATTCAAACCCTATTTCATTAAATAAATAGGGGTCTTATTATTGTCACACATAAGGAGTAGGTCTCCTCTTATCCATCTCAGTTTGTGACTCTGTCATTCCTGTAACCCCTGCATATGCCTCATCATTCTTCTTTGTACTCTTTAATTTAAATACTGTCATTTCTTTTATAAGAGCATCAAAACTGAGCACAGCAGTCAAGGTGTGGCCGGACATACTCTGGATCTAATATTTTTCAGATTGCCCACAAGGTTTTGTTTTTGCTTTACTTATTGCTTCATTTCTTTACCTAGAACAATCAAAATTATTTGATACATAGACCCTGAGATTCTTTTTGAGTATAGTTTCTACTAGTTGTTTTCCACACAGATGGCATGTATGTTTCTTATTGTTGTATCCCAGATGCATAACATTACACTTCTCAAGACTGAATTGCATTTCCAAGCCGCATCCCACTGTATAATTTGATCAAGGTCATCATGTATTCTTGCTGTTTCTTCAAAGGTACAAGTTCCACCAATATTAGAATAGCCTGCTTATTCAGTTGACCAACTACTTAAATTCTGGGTAAGGTCTGATATGAAAATGTGAAAATGAAAGGGCCAAGAACTGACCGCTGAGGTACCCCACTGGGTACACTACCCTCCTGTGAAAGAACCCCACTGATTGCTACCCTATGAGTTCTGTCACTCAACCAGCTAGAGATCCACTTAACCAATTTAAGGTCCAACCTCTTAGTTGTAATTTTTCTGTCACAGCCAATGGGGACAAGGTCAAAAGCCTTCTAAAGTCTAAAAGATCACATCACAGGAGTTTTCTTATCCAAGTGGTTACTAATTTTTCATAGAAGCGTAATAAATTTGTAACATAGAAACATAGAAACATAGACTTTGACAGCAGATAAGGATTGCTTGGCCCACCTAGTCTGCCCACATTTCCTATCTAGAGGATAAGCTGCAGATCCTATTTAACCAACAGCCCATTTCTTCCTACCCCCACAAAAATTGCCTTATATCTGTCCCATGCATTCTTGAATTCTCCCACAGTTTTAGACCCCACAACCTCCCTCAGGAAGGCTGTTCAATGCATCCACCACCCTCTCTGTGAAAAATACTTCCTCACATTGCCCCTGAGCCGTCCTCTCTATCTTCAAATTGTGTCCCCTTGTTCTTGCACATTCTTTTTCTGAAAGATGCTACCTCTTGGACTTTGTTAATTCCACAGAGGTACTTAAACGCTTCTATCATGCCCCCCCTTTCCTCAAGGGTATATATATTAAGCTCCTTTAGTCTCTCTTCATATGGCTTCTCTTGCAGACCCTGCACCATTTTAGTTCGCCTCTTCTGAACTGCTCCATCCTGTCTATGTTCTTGAGGAAATGGGGTCTCCAGAACTGACGCAGTACTCCTGATGGAGTCTCACCAACTGTCTGTACAGAGGGATAACAACTTCTTGTTTTCTGCTGGTAATGCCTCTCCTATATACATCCCAGTATCCCTTAGCCTCCCTACCACCTTCTCACATTGTTGCCAACCTTAAGGTCATCTGATATGATTACCCCTAGGTCCCTTTCCATTTTGTTGTTGTTACTTAGCCCCTTTGTGTAATCTTCCCTGGCTTTTGTTTTCCAGGTGCATTACTTTGCATTTCTTTGCACTGAATCCAAGCTGCCATACTTGACCATTCCTCCAACCTTGCCAAGTCCCTTTTCATCCTTTCCACGCCTCCTTGTGTATTAACCCTGTTGCAGATCTTTGTGTCATCTGCAAAGAAGCATACTTTTCCTTCCAGTCCCACTGCAATGTCACTTATAAAGACATTAAAAGGACTGGACCCAGTATGAGACCCTCTTGTACCCCACTAGTAACCCCTCTTTCTTCAGAATGGACTCCATTTACAATTACTTTCTGTGTCTGTTGTCCAGCCAATGTTTTACCCAGGCTACTACCTCGGACCCACTCCCAAGCTGGTTAATTTGACTATTTATCTTTTGTGTGGGACTGTGTCAAATGCCTTGCTAAAGTCTAGGTAGGCCATGTCCACAGTAGTGATGGGCAGAAGTGGCCCCAATTTGCTCTGCTAAGTGATTCGTGGAGTGAAGGCAAATTTGCAGAGTGCTCGCAGCTGCGAAGCAGAGTATCGCATTATAAAGGGTAACTGCCAAGTCCATTGAAAAAATGACTTTATGCTACTCCGCTTCCATTTGCCTCTACTTCGCCTTTGTTTTAAGCTCCAAAGGCAAATTTTGCAGTGATTCATGGATTTCAGGTCACGTGGGCTCTAGACTGTTCTGCACAGCCTCAGTTTGGGGTAGTGTGTGGTGGGATGTCAGGAGACAATCTGCTCTGAGAGCTCTTTGCAATTTAAACCTTCAAAAGCTGTTAAAAAGCCTTTTGAGTCATTTTGCTGAAACTTTAGTTCATCGATTATAGGAAACCCTCCTGTGCTCATATCATCGAGCGTTTATTGTTTGTGTATGGATTTCGAATGTTAATGTACAACATTCAGTCTGTGTACTGAGAGACAGTGGAAGTGTGCTTTGGGGGAGGGGTGTATCTGTGGTGTAGGTAGATTAACTTGGAAAAAATACAGTGCTTTCTACTTGGTGATATTTTTCTTGTATAACTGTGTTAATGTACATACAGTAATATTTTAATATTTCTTGCCATTTTTTGCTGATTGTTGTGGTGCAGCAGTGCATAATTTTAGTTTGTTTAAAATATGTGGTTATATTACTGAAGTTTTCAGTTTGCTATGCATTACTTAGGTGTGTGTGCAGTATGTGTGTGATGCGTGTCATCAAATCAGACACCTTTATTGTGCCACATAATAATTTCAGCAATGTGAAGCTGCTATCCACTGCAGCTGTGTGATTTTGTACTTCTTTGTGGTATCTTTACTGGTACTAGTACTAGTGACTGTTACTGCCGCAGTGCATAATTTTAGTTTGTTTAAAATATGTGGTTACTGTATATTACTGAGTTTTCAATTTGCTATGCATTACTTAGTGTGTGTGTGTGTGTGTGTGTGTGTGTGTGAGAGTATGTGTGTGAGTGTGTCATCAAACAGACACCTTTTATTGTGCCACAGAATAATTTCAGCAATGTGAAGCTGCTATCCACTGCAGCTGTGTGATTTTTTGTGCTTCTTTGTGGTATCTTTACTGGTATTAGTACTAGTACTAGTGAATGTTCCTGCCCCCTGCTACTCGCCCCAACCGCAAAGGTATTCTTTTCCAGATTTGAATTTCTGATGGTGAGCACTGGTTAGGTGTTGTGCCTTTGTGTCTGCATCTTTTCAGTGCACAGCACAATCTTAATTGTCTGTGCATTTGCATCCTTTAGGGCCCAATCTCCATCTGTAACTTAAGTCACAGTTGTTTCTTTGGCTTCCTTCAGAGTACTGGACAGGTGTGGTGCTTAATTCTGCATGAACATTGTACTCATTAATATGCATTTTAAGTCAGGACCATCATCATGAGTCACTCATGATACAAATCACATTCTTCATCATCACGGTCACAAATGAAGTCACAAATCATGATCATTCACATTACTGAATCACAACATTAATTTTTTTCTAGTTACTTGGATGTATTGTAAGCCTGTTTTGTAGTATCTTCCAGGCTTCACCACCCACCATTGTACTCATTGGTATGTGTTTTTTAATTCTGGGAGTTTTAAGCTACAGCTCATCGGAAGTACAGCCGTGGGCATTCACGTTCCCAATACAGTGTCATACTGGATGTCTCTCACCATCGACACTGAATCACATTCTTTATTATCACAGTCACAAATGCATGGTGATCCAGCAGCAGTTCCAGCATGGACATAATTTGCAACTGATGTTCCTCCTATGTGATCCAGCTGCTGCTCCACAGCACTCACCCTCTCGTTGTTCTCCTCGACAGCACTCCAGAGAACTGGCAAGTCAGCCTGTGTTACACACAGTTGTCTGGGGTCCACACATTCTACAGGCTGACCTGCTGGTGGTGGTGGGGGTGGGGTGCTGGTGGAGCAGGTGGTGCTGTGGCTCCTCCTCTTCTAAGGATGCCGCAATGCACAGCTGCACCCCAGAAAAGACAAATGTAGCTTTTAAAAGCTGTTGGGTCTAAATCAAAGTTTAAATCTCCTCCTCAATCTGATCTCAAAGTATCAGCAGTACAAACACACTACTCTTCTCTCAGTCTTGCACAGGAGAAAGTAAAAGTGACTGCTTGTATGACTCACTTTTCTTCCTGCCTAGCTAAAGAGCATGTGACTTATAGTACTGTAAGCCATGTGATGTGTGGGGGCTGCCAAATCTGAAACACCAAGTGGATCACTTAGAATCATAATGAGGAACATGAAGTCCATTAAAACAATGATTTTGCCTTACTTTGCATTGCCAATCATGCCTTTAACGTGAAGTGACAATGGACAGAAGCGGTCAGTACTTGCATTGCCCACTCCTCGGCAACGCAAAGTGCCCATTTCGTGGTTCACTTCGCCGGGCAGAATTTAAATTGCTGCATCTCTAGTTCACAGCCCTGCCCTGGTCTACTACTTTTGTCACCCAGTCAGAGAAATCAATTAGATTCGTCTGACATGACCTTCCCATTATGAACCCATGCTGCCTTGGATCCTGTGCCCACTGGCCTTTAGGTACTCAACAATTCTTTCCTTCGAAGTTATTCCATCACTTTCCCTACCACAGAGGTCAAACTGACAGGTCAGTAGTTTCCTGCCTCTGTCTTGGTCCAACTTTTGTGAAGGGAATCACATCTGCCTTCCTCCAGTCCTCAGGTACCACACCATCCTCCCATGATTTGTTAAAAAGGGTAGTCAGTGGTGTCACTAGTTCTCTGCTTAATTCCTTTAAATTCTGGGGTGAATTCCATCTGGCCCATTGCTTTGTCCACCTTCAGTTTTAGGGTTCTTTCAGAACTCTTTCTTCTGTGAAAGGACTGGGATCAATCTCTATCCAAAGTGCTTCTGTTAATTGGATTAGGCACCTCCCACCTCCTTTTTGTGAATACTGAACAGAAGTATTCATTCAGTAGCTCTGCTTTTTCACTGTCCATCTCTGCTCACCCACCGTCCATTCTGTTCAGCCTCACTATCCTCCCTTTGTCTTTCTACGCCCCTGATATACCTTAAAAGGTTTTATCCCCCTTCTTAACCGAGTTGGCTATCTTTTCCTCAGTTTGGGCCTTTGCTATTCTGACTACCCTCCCTGCTTCCTTCTGCCTTAACTGGTACAGTTCTCTGTCCTGCTCCTTCTGTGTTTCCATATACTTCCTAAATGCTATCTTTTCTCCCTAACCTTCACCGCACCTCTTTTGAGAACCATAGTGTTTTTCTTTCATTTTGATTTGGTTATTTGCTTCACACAAAGGCTTGTTGCCTCTGTGATGGCAGTTTTGATATTTCCCATTGTTGCTCCACCCTCCTCCTAGCCTGTTTGCTAGTGCTTTCTAAGGCACTCTCCCATCTTGCCAAAGTCAGCCCTCCTGAAGTCCAGAACCCTCACTTTTGTATGGCTTGACTCTGTAGCTGAGTTTATCGTGAACCACACTGTTTGAGGTCACTTGTTCCCAAATGGCTACCCACTTCTAGATCTGAGATCATCTCACTGTCCCCATTTGAGAGTATGAGGTCTAAGATTTTAAATAGTTTTTTATTTTAATGGGTTCACTACAACATAACCACTGTCTTAGGGGTCCATTCCACTGGGGTGTCAAACAGACGAGGCATACTGATGAGTCCTGGTAGGACAAACATGTGTCTATGTCATCTGTTAGCACCCTTTGCAAACTTTTGTGAGAGGCCTTTTGGCACCATGCAATTCTGCTTAAATTGAACCAGTATAACATTCTGTGGTGATTTGCATATGCAGCCCATGATGCTTTGCATTGTGTGGGCATGTGGATTTTGTATTTTCTTGCTCCTCCAGTTCCCACCAAGCTACCAGTACTTGAGAGCCACAGTAAGTACAAGAAGGTGATGGTAGCTAACCACCTTACAGCATACTTTTCCATATTCAGATCAAGTCCTGATATGTTTTGTATGTGTGTTCCGGAGGGAGCATCCAGTTGTAGTCATGGACCAAGGGAGAGAGACCACTTACAAACTAGTAGCAATAGAGATGATCAGCTTTGTGTTCAGTTTACAAAATAAAAAGTTTCTCTTCTGTTATGTGCACTGGGGTGCAGCAGAAACAGAAAGTGGCTTGAAGATTTTTTTAGGCAGTACCATCGTGAGACATGGAGATGTGGATGATAACAAGCGGAGCTGACATCACTACTTAGCTGCCTGGAGGGTTTTGGCTGTGGATGGAGCAGGGAACAAAACTGGATGGTAGTGCAATTACCTACAGTGATGAGGACAGGAAAACAGTATCTGTTGGGGAAAAAAGGTACACCTCTAAAATAATATACAAGTGCGAACTGTTCATAGGTTCATAGGAGAATTACGAGATTGAGGATCTATCCCATTATGATCTCGCCACCAACCTTAGGTGGTAATTGAATTTTGATTCATCCATATATGCACAGTTTTATTTTGCCATGCAATTTGGAGATCCAAGCAAAGTGTAGCTATAGTTGGGGTGAAAGGTTGTTATGGCAGATTGGTAAGAAAAATGTAATCTTTAATCTTTCATGTGTTTTTATTTTTTTTTGTATTGACCTCAATAGAGAGATATGATGTAATGGAGGACAGAAAAATGAAAGTTCTGTTGGTGTGTGTTTATGCATGTGTGTGTTTGGGAGGGGGTCCTATGACAGCAAAGTAGAGTAGAGAAGAAGAAGGAAAAAAGCAATGGTAGGTAATGCAGCAGTTAAAGTATTCCCCACCCCACCTCCACCTCAGGCAATGTTGGGCAAGTTTGGAGGATTACTAACATCCACTGGGAAAGTGTATTATAGCCTGTTACTAGTTTGGAGGTTTCCTTGAAACTTGTAAAGCTTTATTGTGTTAGAAGTTAGATGGAAGTGACAGAGTCACAATATCCTGGAAAGTATTTAGCCTGCCATTCTAAAACCCCTTCAGAAAAATTGGTTGATTTCCTGATCTTGTATTTTAACTGCCACACCTGACTTTTTTGTTCAAACCTCATACTGTTGCAGGGGTGCCCTATTTCTCCTCACCCCTAGGCTTATCATCCACCACCCCATCTTTGTGCCAGCCTACAAACCCACCAACACTATTTCTTGGCACATGGCACAGGTGCCATGGATGCCACAGGGCAACTGCACAGAAATAAATAGTGAAAGGCAAATCTGGAAATCTTTTGTCTACACTAAACATGGACTACACTTGTTGAACAGGATTCAAGCAGACATGTACATCATTAATAATATATCAGTGAGTCACCAGACTGTACCTGAACCAACGCAGTAGCTTGGTGAGGGGACATTCTCTCACTCTCAAGTTTCTTATGTGGGACAGCAAAAGAGCAGACAGCAGTGGCAGCAGGTGGAGAAATGTTATGATTCCATAGTGCTTTTGTCATTGTCAGATCCTCATCAGCATCTCTTAGCTGCTTGTCTCATATTAAAATGCAGTGGTGCATGTCATACTCAATTGTTTTCAATGAACTGAACTTGCCATTTGGGATTGTGCCTTAATTCAGTTCCTCAGTGTTCACATTTAACCTTTACTTCATGCTTTCTGAAGTTTGTGTGCTCTTCTAGAACTTTCATGCATTAGTTCAGCATCCAGACTCAAGAGCCTTATCTTTAGCATAAATGTTTAGGGTGGGTTTCATGGACTATTGATGCATTTGGAGGGAAGGTAAGGACTGTTTAGTTATGAGAAACATTTAGAATATAACTGTGGACCATTCTTATGGTAACTATCATTATGCCACAGTGGATTTATATAGAAGAATGTGAGACATCATATTATATTTTACTTTGACTTTATCTATGCATCTGTCTACCACTTTAATGGTCTGAACACTGAGGACATCAGAGAACTTTAAAGATCCCAGTACATAAAAAGTGGAATATATATATGTGTGTGTGTGTGTGTTGGGGGGTCAGAAAGAAATGCTTATTTATTTGCTTACTGGCAATATTATGTCTATTTAAACCCACTGCATGGCTAAATGAGCTGAATAAGCTCTAAGACATAATAAAATGAAATATGTCCATTATATTCTACAGCTATTTCAGCTCATTTTACTTACAATTTTTTCTTGCATACCTTTCACCACCATCAATAACATCATATTGCAGCCATCTTGGTTCTGACCAGAGTTTGTTACTAAGCTATTCATTAGGATTAGAATACCCCTTATATGTCTCCTTTGAGAGTAAGACTGTGTAAACCTAGATGTTCTGGCCTGTTTTTATAATTAAGTCCTTAAGGCCATAAATGATCTTGGAAATCTCCTCTGAACCCTTTCCATTTGTTGAATGTCACCCTTCTGATAGGTTGGCTAGAACTGTGAACAATAATCCAGATTGAGTATAGCCAGTGACTGTAAAGAGGTACAACATCCCTTTGCCTGCTAATGAATGTTTTCTTAATACAGCCCAGACCTTTTGATGCATTTGCAACAGCTATAGAGTTGTTAGATTTGAGAGTTAGATTCATTTGTATTATGGCACCTAGGTTCTTTTCCTCTGTAACAACTCTTAGTTTCACCCCACCTAAGCTGTATTTGGTACAAATGGTGTTATTTCCCACGTGAAGTATCACATGTCTGTCTGGGTTAAAATACATTTCCCAAGTCTTTGCCCACTTATATAAAGTGTTCATGTCTAACTAGATCTTGTTTGTGTCTTCACTTGTCTAGGCTCTACTGCCTATTGTAGTATCAATAGCAAACTTGTTTACAAAATCCATTGAGTTTTAAATGCAGATTGCTAATGTATATGGTGAACAATACTGGGCCCAAGACCAAACCCTATGGCACTTCAAGTCATCACTCTGATATTATTTGATGTCATGCCCCTAACCCTACTCTTTGTTTCCTATCAGTGAGCCAGTGTCTTATCCAATAAACCACTCCACCACCAATGTTTAACCTGTTTAACTTCTGCAATAGTTTGCCATGTGTTACTTTATCAAAGCCTTGTAAAATCCACATAGATTATGTAACACTGTATATTCTGAACTAATAAGTCACTGATGGGTTTGTAAAAGGAAATGAGATTGTTACATACAAGCTCCTTTTATAAAGCCATGTTGTGTCCTATCCATCAACACATCTTTGTTGATACTGCCAATAATATATTATTTCAGGTTTTCTCCATGATTTTACCAACAAGGGATGTCAAGCTGATAGGCCTGTACTTTGAAATCTGTTTGTAGCCTTTCATATATATGGGGTGACTATTTGCTTCCTTTCAGTCATTAGGGACTATACCAGAATGCAGTGATGATCTAAAATGTTACTGATTGGTTCTGAAATTATTCAGGCTAAATTCTTTAGAATTACTAATTGAATATTACCTGCACCTGTTGCTTTATGGGGTCAATTTCACTAAGTCTCTATTGATTCTATCCAAAGTAAATAGAATCAAATTGAGATCCTTCATTTTGTAAGAGTTTAGTTTTAAGCTGACCTATAGTCATCAGCACTGTTAAAGGCAGAAGCAAATTAATTTAAAAATGTTCTGCCATCTCTGCTGTTGCTCAGTTATTGCTCCGTTTATTGTCAATGGTCCTATTACCACCTCCCTCCATTTCAGTGAATTAATATAGCCAAAGAAGGCCTCTGGGTCGGTTTTATTTTAGCCAAGTTAATTTCAAATTTGCATTTGCTTTTTAAATAGCATTTGTACATTATTTAAGATATATCTTGTAGGTGTCAAAGTTTATAACAGTAGGGTCACTTTTCCATTTCCTGTACAATCTCTTTTGCTCATTCATTTTCCTTTTAATATCTTTAGTCATCTATTTAGGTATAATTTTTTGTTTATAGCTTTTTTTTCTTTTCTGTCCCCATTTATCCTGCAATCCAGTAATTTTTCAACCCATTTCCCATCACAGTCATCTGACTGAATAACACTACCCAGTGCCATTCATTAAATTTCCTAACTATAGCCTCAAAATTAGCTCCACTGTGATCCTTAATTTCTAGATTTTTATATGTTTCTACATCTGTCATTTAATGCTTACATGACTCATGCCATGATCACTGTTCCCATGGGTTCTAGTGCCATGCATAATATAACAAGGTCCTCAATATTAGGTAATACCAAATCTAACAGCTTACTGCCCCAAGTTGGTTTGGACATCATTTGTTCTAGATCACATTCATTCATAACATAGATTAGACATAGTCCTATAGTACTTGTTGATGATCTATTGACCCAGTCTGTTTTGTTTATGTTAGTTTCCTAGTATGATGATGTATTTGTTGGTCGTATATCCATTATGTATAATAGCTAGTAATTTTATAGTGTACTCATGATTGCTAGTTGGTGGTCTATAACATGTTCCAGTTCTAATTGGTTTGAATTTCAGTCCAAATATTTTCAATTAGTGTACTTTCCTCCCGTGATGGGTAGTTAGTAGTGTATGGCCCTGAGTCTTACTGTGTTGCTTTGCTGTTCCTGCAAGCAGTTGCTGCTGGAGACAGAATCAATCGGGGTTCTTGAAGAACAGCTCTTCAGGATGTTTTCACCCCTCCCCAGTACAGACTTTGACTTTTTCAGAGACCCACTCCTGCAACAAAGAAAGGACTTTGGTGGGAGAATCCAGTTCTCTGGACCTCCCCATTCACCAGCATCAGCCAGTCAGGATGGCATTTCTGAAGGTGCAAAATTTACATGGTCCCAGGAGTCTTACTGTGTGGCTTTGTTGTTCCCTACAATCAGGGGTTAGGAAGTTTGCCTCCCCAGCACAGAACTTTAACTTTTCAGGAGGCCCTCCTGCTACAAAGGAAGCTTCAGAGGAAAACCAGTGCTCTGGACTTCCCACTCACCAGCATCAACTGATCAGGAGGTGCTTCTGAAGCACCAAATTCAAATGGTCCCAGCAGTCTTATTGTATGGCTTTGCTGTTCCCTGTCAGCAGTTGCTGCTGGAGCCAGCATCATTTGGAGGTCTTGATGGCAGCTCTTCAGGAAGTTTTGCCCTCCCCAGCATGGAAAGACTTTGCAGGAAGAATCCAGTGCTTTTCCACTGGTCCCCTTCCTGTGCAGCTCATATGAGTTATAGTTTTAAGTCAACAGCTTATGATTGTCACTTTTTGCCTTAAATCTGCATACCCTAGTACAATTCTGTACTTGGCTCTATGTTGTTCAACCTTCCCTCACTGCTCGTTTATCACTTCTGCCACTTTTAATTATGAATACTGATTACATATCATTATTACCTTTTAATTTGTATATTTCTGCATATATTTCATCACTGCCTTGTTGTAATTGTTTATGCTGCATTTATATCATTATTGCATTGCCTTATTTCAGTTGTGTTTACTGCATATACTGCCTATCTAAATTGTGCAACCCTATTATGTGCTCTTGTTTGCTCTTATCACTTGCTATCTGCTGCTTTTCCATCCCCCTATTTTGGAGCCCTACTTTGTTTTTCTTCAGCTACCCATTCTCAACTCCTACTTGCTTGTACCTAATCTCCAATCCCAACCCTTGCCTACCTTTTCCCCCCTCCTTTATCCTCTAGCCACCTTTCATTCTTCCATCTCCCTTTCCTTGTAACCCAGTGTACTAACTCCTTTATTGGGTCTTCCATCTTTCTACCACTGTATCCCTCCACCTCTGTCCCTGTGCTGAGTCTCTAATGCTGCTTTCACTCTTCTTTCTTCCCCTCACTTACTGGCTATTGCACTAACTCCTATACTGGGTCCCCCATCTTCCCTCACTGTGCTGCTCAACTGTTGCCCAGCAGATTCCTCCCAGGCTGCCTTCACTCTCCCCTCTTCCCTTACTTTTTCTGTAAATTGTACAAATTTCCTATATTTTGTCCCCTTATCTTTATATTCACTGTGCTGCTCACCTGTTCTATCTGCCCCATCTCCTTTTCTTCCTGCTTACTCACCCTCCTCCTACCCTGGCTGCCTACACTCTTCCTCCTTCCCCTTACTTTGTTGTCAATTGTGCAAAACTCCCCATATAGGGTCTACCTACGATATCTTTGTTCCACTGCACTGCTCACCTGTTCTACCTGCCCCATCTCCTCTCCTTCCACCTAATCAACCCTCCTCCTCCCCACCACCCTTCATTATGTTCACAAACTGTTTTCTCCCCTGCATTCTATTAAATGCTCACACTTTCCACCATATAATTGACCTTTTCGACTCCCTTCCATTTCAGGCAAGTCAGTACTTCCCCATCCCAACTCCTTCACCACTACTTTTTTTGTAGTGCACTTTCTCAGCCTCCAGTTTTTCAAATTATGTTGCTTATCACCTTTCTCTCTTAACCTCCTGTTTTTTCCCAGTACCCCTCCATCTTACTGGTTTTCCTTATCCTCCTCCTCCTTCTCCCATCCCTTCTGTCTCCCAGTCTCCTGTCCTCCTGCCTTTCCCCTCGTTCTCTCTCTCCCCAGCCCATTCCTGCTGCTCCTGATCCCCTCTTCATGGCTCCACCTTGAAACTCTTAGATCTTTCTCCCTCCCTCTCCCCTCTCCACCCAGCACCCTCTCTCTCCCCTCACCTGTGATGAAACTTATCTGAGTCCATCAAGCTCCTCATCTTGCTGCTGCTCTTAGTGGCAGCTGATATTGAGCCAATCCCATCCCTGCAAATGCTCCCCCCACTTGTCTTACCAAAGGGTTAAAGTGGCACACATCAATGTCTGAAGTCTCCTCCCTACGATAGACTGACTGTAACCACTCATGGTTAATCTTCCACCAGATGTGTTAATAATTTCAGAGTCTTGGCTATCTCCCAAGATCCCTGATTCCACAGCTGCCATCACTGTGTACACTCTCACCCAGAGGATCATGCTAAGAGGGGTGAGTGTTACCATCTACCTCTTCTCTACCATCCGGTTTGTCTCTGTACTCTCGATCACCTCCCCCTCTGCATATTAGCTACTCCTCCTCAAACTGTCTCTCCCTTTCTATGCCCCTGTCTTTGTAGCTGGTGTTTATTGCTGCCCTGGTATATCCACTTCATCATTTACAGTGCTCCTTACCACTAGCTCTACTCATGCCTCATCTGGGGAATTACTTATCCTCTGGGACTTTAATATTAATTGGCTCTCCCTCTCTCAAACTAAATTCTGCCAAAACATTAAGTTTCTTAATCTAACTCAGTTTATCTCTGACCTAACCCATCACAATCATAAATCACACAACCACTCCTTGCTGGACTGGGTTCTTACCTCTCACCCTCACCATATCATAGATGCTAGCACCCTTCCTGATGCCCTCAGTGACCACCATATGGTCTATTGTGAGTGCAGTATACACCATCCAAAGCCCTCCCAAAATCCTCCAGATCCAGTCCTTCTGGTCACTGGACTAGTCTTCCCCTCCATGCATACTTAGTAGCTACTGACTGGTTGCCCATTCCTTCAGCCAGTGCCATCAGTTCAGCCCTCAACTATTTTAATACCAAATTCCTGTCAATCTTGGATCAGCATGCCCCCAGAAATTCATGGTCCATGGCTCACATCTCCCTTGGATCTCAGTGGAATTACTGGCCTGCCTACATGCATGTGATCTTGCCTGGAAGATTCATAAGTCTTGTGGCTCCCCTGCTGATTTACATGAGTGCCAAAGCCCTTTACAATGCCTGCACCAGAGCCACCAGGTTTGCCAAGACTGAGTGCTTTGACTCCACATTCCAGAACAACCCTAAATCAACCCCTTCATGTTCTGGAAGGTCATCCATGCCCTCTTCTCTCCCACAACCCAGTCCTCCAACCAGTCCTCAAGGTGAGTTACATCCACATTTCTGATCCCCATTGCCTCCAAGTTCAATTCATTCTTCACCTCCGTGCCCCTCATTTAACCTTACCCTCTCCTTCTCCCACCCTTGACCCCATCTCTCACTTTCTTTCTCTTCTATCTCTCCTGTTGACACCTTCAAGGTTCTCCTGTCTCTTAATCCTCTCAGGGACATTTGACCCCAGACTCCCATCTCCCCACCCTTGCCATTTTCTACCAATCACTTCCCTTCTTAACCTGTCTGTCTCTCTTGCCTCTGTCCCTGACTCCTGGAAACAGGCCACTGTCATGCCCCTTTGCAAGGAGTGACTCCTCTTGTCCTGGCAACTACCACCCTATCCCCCTGCTCCCCACCTTAGCTAAACTACAAGAACAACTTGGCTGGCTCAACTCTCCCTTCCTTGATTCCTCCTCTTTCTTCACCCCTACTAGTCTGGTTTACATAAATTCCCTCTCCCTCTCCTCCTTCTCCAGCTTTCTGACTCTGTTCTCTAAGGCATGGATCAGGGCCTTATCACCTCCACCATCTTTGTCGACTTGGCCAAAAATTCTTTAACACGTAGCCTCCCTCCTCCTTAACAAGTTTCAAAGCAGTGTGGATCTCTGACTCCACACCAATGGTTCTGCTCCTACCTTGAGGATAGGACTCAGTCTATTAGAATTGGTGAGACCTATCCCCCCACTCCCCTTCAGAACTGGTGTCCCCAAGGTTGGTCCTCATTCCTGTACTCTTTTTTTGTCTTCCTGAGATGACCTTCCCACTGCCAGCTCCTCTATACCTATCCACATGTATGCAGATGTTATAGTACTACTTTCCTTTGTTCCTCCTCCTCTGATCTATTGACCAGGCTTTGCTGGACTTCAACAACATTCAGCACTGATTCCAGTCAAATCAGCCATCCCTCAATGCCAAGAAAATGGTCTCATGACTTTTGGCACTAGGTAGAAACCCACTAAACTTACAGCCCTCCTCTCCTTCCACACCTTAGATGGGACCACAATTGATTATGTTCCTCAATTTAGATACCTCAGGATCTGGCTCGACCAGCACCTTGACTTTTAAGGAGATGTGGATGCATCCACAAAAACTTCACCTTAAACTCGGTGCATTATACAGGAACAGAGGTTGCATTCTCTTCCTTTTCACTGATCCATTGTTCTGAAAATGATTGTCCCCATCTTCACCTTTGGTGACATTTTCTGCAGTGCTGCTCCTAAGACCACACTAGCCAGACTGGATCCCTCTTTTACTCCTTCTGTCGCTTTGCTTTGGACTGTCTGCCCCCACCACCACTGCTCCTATATTCCTCTTTCCCTCCTTGAAGCCAGACACATCTCTCAACTCCTTTACCTCTAAATACTGGCTGGGCTCTCTCCTCCTACATTTCTCTCTTCTTTCCTCTCCCCCACCTTCTTCCTCACCCTTTGCAGCTCTGGCTAGCGCTCCTTGCAATCCCGTCAAGGAATTCCCTGGTTTGTCACACTGCTTTCTCCTACCGTCATCCCAAACTATGAAATTCTCTTCCCTAAACATCTGCTCTGCCTCTTCCCAACACTCAATCTCTCTCTTCTCCATGACTTCACTTCTCACACTGCAATTGCACAGATACCTGTTCCTATTCCACTACTCACTACCTGTTTCCCCATTCCTCCTGACCTACACTTGACTTTCCCTTTACTCCCCCCTATAGCAACATGCTATATCTCCTATTATTATCCCCATTTCCTCTGCACTTTGATATTACTTCCTTGAAACTTCCTTGCATACTGTGTATTGCACTTTGCACTTATTTGCATCTCCTTGATGTTCTCTGGATTGCATTCTGTTCCATATCCTTGTACAAACTGCACAAATTCAAAATTCACTTACTAAATATAGCTTAGTATACAGAAACATAGAATTTAATTGGCAGATAAGGACCACTGGCCCACCTAGTCTGCCCATTTTCCCAACCTGTTTCATGTACCACAGATCCTACGATCTGTGGATTACCCTCTCTTTCCTATCACTAGAGTTCCTTTATGTCTGTCCCATGTGTTTTTGAATACCCTACAGCCTCTGCTGGGAGGCTGTTCCATGGATCCACCACCCTTTCTGTGAAAAAATACTTTCTCACTTTACCCTAAGTCTACTCCTTCTGTCTTTATATCATAGTCCTTGTTCTTGAACATGCTTTTTTGAAGATGCTAACCTCTTGTACCTTATTTACACCCTTGAGGTATTTGAAAATATCTATCATATCCCCATCTCTCTCCTCTCCTCTCCTCTCCTCTCCTCCAGAGAATACATATTGAGATCCCTCAGTTTCCCCTCATATGACTTTTAGTGCAGCCTCTGCATCATTTTTGTTGCCCTTCTCTGAACTGTTTCTACTCTGTTTATGTCCTTCCAGAGATGCAGCCTCTAGGGTGAACACAGTACTCTTGACGAGGTCTCACCAATGTTCTGCTCAGTGGCATCACCACCTCCTTTCTGCTGCTGGAGATACCTCTCCCTATGCACCCAGCATTCTACTGGCTCTTCTTACAACCTTCTCACATTGCTTGGTAACCTTTAGATCATCGAGATATAATCACACCTAGGTTTCTTTCCTGTTTGGTGGCTGTCAGTACCACCCCATAATGTACTCTTCCTTGCATTTATGTGCCCCAAGTGCATGATCTTGCACTTCATTGTATCGAATCTAGCTGCCACACCTTGTCTACTACTTAAGCTTGTTTAGGTCCCTTCTCATTTTCTCTACCCTCCTTGAGTGTCAGCCCTGTTGCAGAACGTTGTGTCATCTGCAAAGGGACACACCTTTCTTCCAACCCATCTGTAGTGTTGCATATAAAGACATTAAAGAAGACTGGTCCAAACACAGATCCTGCTGGTCACCACCCTCTCTTTGGATTGAACTCCATTCACCACCACCTTCTGTGTCCTATAGTTCAGCCAATTCTTGACCAAGGGACCCACTCCCAGGCTGCCCAGCTTGTTTACTAGCCTCCTATGTAGGATGATGTTAAAGGCCTTGCTGAAATCCAAGTAGGCCACATCCACCATCCTTCCCTGATCCACCTCCCTAGTCACACAGTCAATAAAATCTATCAGATTTGTCGACAAGCTCTTCCCACTGTGAATCCATGATGCCTTGGATACTGTGCTTCACTGATTTGAGATATATCACAAAATAGTTTCCCACCACAAGGTCAGGCTACGGCTGACCACGGTACCAGTCTCCTCCCTGCTCCCACTTTTGGAGAAGGGACTACATTCACCCTCTTACAGTCCTTTGGTACCACATCTGTTTCCAGTGAACTGTTGAACAGGGCTGTCAGTGGTGCTACCAGCACCTCCCTGAGTTATTTTATTGGGATGTAGACTGTCTGGCCTCATTGCCTTGACCACTTTCAGATTAGTGAGTTCCTTTAGACTCTCTCTCCTTAACTGGACTTGTGTCTGCCTCCTCCCAGTGATGCTTGGGTAATTCATGAAATAGGGGTACCAATGTGCTAAATACTTGTACATTGATTTAAAAAAAATAACAACAGCCACTGTAGTCATGATAAGTGAGTTTAAAGTTGTCCTCAAGTACAGATACATTTCATAGGTTGAGAAACCAGGTGTGCCCATTTATTTTTATTCAATGTCCAGCTCCAAAATGTCTCAGATTTTTCCTAGCAAAATGTGACATGCAACCCATAGTACATTCCACTTCTTCTATGCAGATTTTATTTTAGTTGTACTTCAGTAAAGTTATGTTGAAAACTGCCTCTGGTGTTGTCTTTTGTTAATGAATACTTTTCACCTAGTTTTCAATGCATATAAAAGTTTTGGTTCCTCAAAGTATTGCATGGCACATGCAACTTGTGGTTCAAGCAGATTGCATTTTCTACATGTTCTCAAAATTTCAGCAAAAGCATCCATCTTTTGTGGTGGAGATTTTCTTTTGGGATGGGGTCTTAAAAGTACTACAGGGCTTTGGTTGAGAGGCCGTGCAGACAATTTTTTTTAACTTAAACAGTTGTGCAGTGTACACTGTTGCACATGCAAAGTTTGGTGTCCACTGTTACATGTGCAACACTAAAGGTGATTTTTTCTCAAGTCTGATATGGAGTTATCCTTGGCATAGTCCCTTTTCGCTCTGGGGTCATAGTGTCTTGGAAATGCTTAGTAAAATAAAAGTAAAGAAAAGCAAAGTTGTTTTTTTAAGTTAAACACCTGTTGTGTTCAGTGCTACATGTGTAATGTTTGGTGTTCACGTTACATGCACAACACTGAAGGTGATTTTCTCAAATCTCTGCTAGGAAGTTATCTCACAAGTTGGTCCCTTTTTTCACTCTTGGGTCACAGTGTCTTGACAAACATTAAAATTTATCTATTGTTGAACTGAAAAATTGGCCCTTATGTCACACTTTGGTAACCCTTTTCATGGACTTACCCTCGTCATCGACTAACTTTGGTCCTCCTTCCTTTTCTTGTGTGAATACTGAACAAAATACTTATTCAAGATTTCTGCTTTTCTTGGTCCCCTCTGCACACTTACCTCCTTCCCTTTTTAGTCTCACAATCCCAATCTTAGTATTTTTCTTTCACTAACTTACCTAAAAAGTTTATGTCCCTTTTGCTATGCCTGGGCTATTTTTCTTCTCTTTGCACCTTTACACTTCTGTCTGCTTTCCTCACCACCCTCTGCTGTTCCAGATACAGTTACCTGTCTTCTTCCGACTGTATTTCCTTGTACATCCTGAATGCCACCTTTTCACCCTTACCTTCTTGGCCATTCCTTTGAGAACCATAGTGTTTTTGCTTTGTCTTTGTTTTGCTTACTTGCTAATGCAGTGGCTTGTTGCATCTGCTATGACTCCTTAAGAGTCTCCATTGTTCCTCCACCCTGTCCTTCTATCCTTCTCTGCCAGTGATTTCTAAGACATTCCCCCATCTTTGTAAGTTGGCCCACCTGAAATCAGGACCCTTGTCTTCTGTGTGGTTCAACTCTTCTGTTGTTCTCACATTGAACCACACCATACTGTGATCCGCTTAATCCCAGATGGCTGCACACTTTTACATCTGTAATTCTGTCCCTGCTGGTGAGTACCAAGTCCAAAGTCACTCCCTCTCAGGTGGGCTCCATCATTGCTGTCTTAGGCCCACCCACTGCTGGGCTTCGAGGAAGTTTCTGTTCCTGGCTGTGGCTACAGCCTGGTTGCTCTAATCCTCATCCAGCAGATTGAAGTCTCTAACAGCAGCCCTCCCTTAACTGTCATTCTGTGGATGGCTACCAGAAGTACCCTGTCCAGCTCTATCCCTTGTGTGGGAGGTCTGTAGCTCATACCAGTGTGAATGGCAGTGCCATTTCCCCATCTCCAGGGTGATCCACAGTACCTCTCTGCCTCTGCATGCATTCCCTGTACATTAGTTGCCTGAATTCCTTCCTGACATAGTCACTCTTCCTCCTTTTCACCCACCCTGCCAAATGAAGGCGACAGATGGGAAAGAGGAAGCATACAGTAAACATTGTGTCATTATGAACAATCATTTCTAGATGTGTTTTATATTGTATGACACTAAGGGTTTGTCATCAATGAAAGGAATGTTTCTTCACAGGGAAAGAACTGTGTTGAGAAGTCAAAATGATGTCTGGACTCAAAAATATAATTCATGAGGAATGGCTAGAAAAGCTAGGCATATTCTAACAATATAGACACATAGAAACACAGACAATGTTGGCAAAAAAAAAAAACAGAGGTCCATCAGTCTGCTCAAGTTCCTATGATCCCAGGAACTTACTGATCCTCAGGGTACTAATTCTCCATCCTCTATTTTTTCTTCTTGGCCCTGTCACCCCCAACTTTTCCTTCATTCTCTGCCTCAGCCCTGCTTGAATCCCCTGACTCTTTTGCACCGTTGCCTCAGGTGACAAATTGTTCCAAGGTTCACCACCCTTTCCATAAAAAGTAGTTCCTCATGTCCCTCCTGAACCTCTCTCCTGTTAGTTTCCACTCATGTCCATGTGACCACCAGTTGGAATTCAGGTTGAAGTTATCCCCACAGTTTGCTTTGCTAATTCCTTTAAGGAACTGAAAGGTCTCTATCATATCACCCTTTTCTTTCTGGTTTCCAGTGAGAATATAGTGCCTTGAGGTGCTCCTCATAGGATCTACCATTCTAGCCTAAATCATTTCTGTTACACTGTGCTGCACAGTCTCCAACCTATCCTTATACTTTCTGAGGTGAAGACTCCAGAACTTGGCACAGTACTCCAGGTGAGGCCTCACCAGGGATCTGTAGAGGAAGTATTATCTCTTTCTTCTGCTATCAATACCCCTTCGCTTCATCCCAGCATCCTGTTAGTCTTGCTATAGGCCTTGTTGCACTGATTCATTTGCTTAAGTGAATTATTGATAATAACTCCCAGATCCAGTCCTCAACTGTGGTGCTAAATTTCTCCCCACCCATCCAGTACTCGTCATTGGGTTCTTTTCCCTAGATGCATTACCTTGCACTTTTTTAGCATTGCATTTTAACTGCCAGACCTTTGACTACCCTCTAGCTTTTGCAGATCTCTCTGCATTTCCTTTATTTCCTCTTCACTATGAATCCTTCCATGTAGTTTTGTGTCATCTGCAAGAGACAGAACCTGCCCTGGATTCCTTCTCCAGTGTCACTAATGAGCACGTTGAAGGGACCAGACTCAGAACAGAGCCCTGTGGAACCCTGCTCAAAACCTCCCTCTCTTCTGATTTCACAGGATTGACCACCACCCTCTGCTGCCTCCCTCTAGCCAATTACTCACCCAGTTCACTATGGTTTTGCAATACCCAGGTCTCCATCTTCTTGTGCAATCATTTATGAACATATGAACATACAAAAATGCCTGCAGAAATAGGCCATATTGGTTTTATCAAGTCTGTGCAAGTGAGCAGTTCAGTTATTTTACTGCAGCTACCCACCACCTTATTCCAATCCCTAGTTTATCATCCCACACATCATCATCCCCCTTGCCAGACTCCTCTCAAATTTGACCTTTTCTTTCACCCTGTCCCAACCCTTTTAAAACTGCCCACAGCCTTCAGCAAGATCACTTCTTCCTGCAATTCATTCTACCTGGCCACCACTTTCTGTGAAAGAGTTTCTCCTCATTTCCATCTTGAATCTTTCCCCACCAATTTTAGATTATGTCCCTCATGGTCCTGCCCTATAAAGCAGAATATGCCCTCCTTACTAACCATATTCATACTTTTAAATATTTGAAGGTTAATCATATTCTCCTCTCCCTCCTATCCTCCAGGAAATACATGATGTGTTCTCTCAGACTCTCCTCATAGTCTTTGCTCCCCAGGCCTAGGATCATCTTAGACACCCTTCCTGTACCCCTTCCAGTAATTTGACATCCTTTCTTAAGTCCAGACACCAGAACTGCACACAGTACTCCAAGTACAGTCTCATTGTAGCATCACTTGTGCTCAAAGCAAATTAAGCCAATATCCTTCACAGCGATGGCACAATACCAACACCAGTGTTGTGCCATCACAAAATAAAGTGTTTTTGTGGGGGCAATTTCTTTATAATCAACTCAAGAGTTGTTTTGGGGAGGAGAAGAACACTGGGAGAAGTTATCAGTGAAACAGACCATTACAGTGACTGTCACTGTAATGGTCTGGTTTTCAGGTTTCACTGTTGTGATGTCACTCTCAAGTGGGCCACCGAGTCTCACCAATTACCTGTACAATGGCAGGATGACTACCTCCTTCTAGAGGTGATTCCTCTGGTTATGCACCCTAGCATTTTATTTGCTTTGGCTGCCACTTACAGCACTGTACAGAGTGTTTCATGTCCCTGTGACAAGCACCCTAGATCCTTTTCCTCCTCTGTTATGGATACTTTTATTCCCACCAGCCAGTAGCTCATCCTAGGGTTCCTGACTTCCAGGTGCATAATCTTACTCTTTATAGCATTGATCTTCAGCTGCCTTATGTCCCACCAGCACTCGAGCTTTGCCTGATCTCTCTTAGTGCCTTCCTCCTTTCTCACTATCCACTCCTGCAAGATTTTGTATCATCTGCAAAAAGCAGATTTTACTCTTGATCCTATCTGCTATGTCCCTGATAAAGATGTAAAATGACACTAGTCTGAGCACCAAGCCCTGTGGGCCTACTATTACAGGTCTAGGTTTTGATAGTCTCCCTCCGACAATTACCCTTTGTGTTCTGTCCTGCAGCCAGCTCCTGACCTACCCACCAGTTTCTCCCTATCTCCTAGGTTTCTCAGCTTACTGAGCAACCTTCCATGAGACATGGGTCAAAGACCTTGCTGAAGTTGCTACAGGATGTCTACCCGCATTGCCTCTGTCGGTGACCTTGTAGAACCAATTGAAAAGTCAGTGTCAAAGTTGTTTGTGAGGAACTGAGTCAAAAGCCTTGATGAAGTCAAAGTACAGCAGATCAACAGCGTGACCTATGTCTAATTCCTTTTCACTCAGTCAAAGAAACTATCAGATTAATCTGATGAGACCGTCCTGCCATGGAACCAGGCCGATCACTGACCTGGAGCCCATTGCTCTCCAAGTAGTCACGAGGTCCCTCTTTGATAAGTGGCTCAATCAGCTTCCCTATGACAGAGGGTAGACTGACAAGCCTCTAGTTTCCTGGCTGCTCCTCATCTCCCTCTTATGGATTGGTACAATGTCTGCCACCTTCCAATCCCTTGAAACTTCCCTAAATCCCAGAGAGCTGTTGAACAGACCTACCAGTCATTCTGCCAGCTCCAATGCTAAATTCCTGAATATTCCTTGGATGCAAACCCATCGGGTTCAGGCTTTGTGTATCTTAAGTGCTGCCAGTCCTTTCATGACCCTTTCACTAGTGTGCAATGGCTGTTTCATTTCCAGGACTCCTCATAGTGGCCACTTTGATGCCAATCACTGACATGGATCCACCATTCTTCTTAATGAAAACTAAGCTGAAGTGGTCATTCAGGAAAATTGCCATTTGTCTATCCTTTTGTATCACCTTGCTCCCTCAACCTTTTTCCTATTTTCATTGCTATATCTGAAAACCTGTATTTCTCAGTTATGGACATCCTCCATGATATACAGCTCTGTATCTGCATTCACTTCTTACAAGTCACAAGAGGGAGGTAATAACCCTCTTCACAAGACACTGGTTAGCCTAATCTGGAGTACTGTGATGCAGTACTGGAGGCCACACCTCCACAAGAACATTAACCAAATAGGCAGTCCAGAGAAGGGCAACCAAATGGTGCACAGACTGCAATAGAAAACATATGAGGACAGATTAACGGAGCTCGATATGTATACCCTAGAGCAAAGGAGGGAGAGAGGATATATGATCGAAACATTCAAACACCTTAAGGGCATTAACAAGGTGAAAGAGCTCAACATGTTTCAATATAAGAAAAATAGCAGGATAAGAGGACACAGCAAAAGATTAGAGGGAGGCCGATTAAGGGTAATGTGAGGAAGTTCTTTTCACAGAAAGGGTGGTGGATGCATGGAATGGCCTACTAGAAAATGGTGGATATGAATACAGTGCAGAGCTTCAAACAGGCATGGGATAGGCATACAAGGAGCAATACAGATGAGTATGAATAGATAGGTCATTGACAGAGCAAAGGCCGATGGCACATTCATAAGGTAGAAAAGAAATGGGCAGACTGGATGTGCAGTCCTTATCTGCTGTCAACTTCTGTGTTTCTATGGCCCTCTCTGCCTCCCCATTTTTCTATAGATAATCCTCCCATTCTACCTCCCCTGCTTTTCCTTGTACTGTATTTATAGAAGGCCTTCTCTTTGGCCCTTACCACTTCCCTGACTCTTGCTGAGAACCATAGTAGTCTTTGAACCTGTGTGAACCTGACAAGAAAAGAGAAGATTTCCTTGTGACAATTGAGATGTTTACATTAAGAAGATAATTGACAAAGATGGTCCTGAAGAATGTTTACTCATGGAATGATTTCAGACAGAAGTTGAAAACTCTTGAGGAATGTAGACAGTATTTGTCACAAAAGAAAAATGTAATAAACATATGACAACATTAGCGTGAAGTCAATGTTTATGAAGCAAAATATATACAGTATGCAGTGTCATTAGACCCTAGATTTGTGGCTTCTGGAATAAGGACTGAGGAATACATGGAGAGAGCAAGTAGCTAGTGATTATTATCTGTCCATAAGACACAATTGTGCCTCTGAGTCTTCCCTAGTTTCTATTATTTCTTGTGCTCTTGATTTAAAAATGCTTAAAATATCCATCATGGAGATACACAGGCACACTACATTTGGCTTTGTCCTTATTTTCATTTGTCTCCCAAACATCCGTGGATTTGCTTTTCTTCTCCCTATTGCTAACCATTTAGTACTACAGCCACAGAAAGTTTACAATGCTCAATAGTTCCAGTAAATCCATTAGGTGACTTTCTGCTTTCTTGATACTTCAGATTAATTAACAGAATGAACTCTCATTATTTCTGTAAAATGCCTATGGATTTGATTTGTGACACTTCTGAGATGCTGAGGTCATGATCATTCAAGACTTCACTCTTCTAATAACATATGCACAACTTATCCTCTTTCTGCTTAACTAGAAGCGAACCATGCTTCTCCATCAAAGTCTTTGTCTCTTAAATGTTTCAAGCTCTTGCAAGATGAAAAGAAAACATACTGATGCATGCACAGCCACTGGGCTATTAAATGGAACAGAATCATTTTCTGAAGTTAAAAGTCTTCCTGATTTGTGATGTGAGCTCTCTACAGCAAAGGCAATAAAACAGTAATAGACTATAACTTCTTTGCTGGAAAGCAATTTTAGTAAATGCTGTCTGGAATTATTTTTGTTGCTGGTCAAATAAAAGTGTAATAGATAATCAATAAGCTAGGTGAAACTATAAAGTTGACTTAAAACTGCAGTTCTTGTTAAATATTGTATTTATTGTTTTATTTTAGTTTTGTTTATCAGTTAAAGAGACACTGTCAACTTGTTTTTCATCATATTATTTCTAGTTGAAAGCCCACATTTTACGATTATTTACCCTCTTTAAAATTCACTGATGTTGCTGTTTGCTTTGTCTGTCTCCTTGTTCAGCAGAACTGAAATGCATGGCAATGTGTATTTATAAACAACCTCGTTTTGTTTACAATCCTGGTTCTGTTCTTACTGCATACTTCCTGAACATTAGAAACACACCAAAACAGTGCAGTCATCATAAGAAAGAAGTCTTGTAAACACCCACTGCATCAAGTGAGGGGCTAGTCTGTTTTGTGGGTGTTGCCAGTCCAGGAAAGATGCATTTGGAGTTGCTCAAGGGATATAAACAAATCTGTTTTAGTGTGATAACACCAGTATGTTGGGCAGTCTGTTTTCACTTTTTAAAGAAAATAAGTGTCAGAATCAAACTACCAGCTACATCAACAATCTTTACCGAATGTTGGCAGTCATAAAATATGTTTTTAAACTGGGGACACTTTGAGACCTAAGGGGTTGACAGTGTCCCTTTAAGTGCACTAGTCATAAAATGCCCATTTTCAGGCATGTCCATGGACAATGCAAGCTAAACCACATACTATATGTATCAGTCATTAGAATCATAAGAACATACATTACATTCTGTACAACTTAGTACATAGTAGCATACTTCAAGTCTGCACTCCTTTGCAACCAGAAATTGATCCCAGATGTTCATTTTATTTCCCAGTCCATTGATATGATGCCATATTCCATTTTTGTCCCCATATTAGAACTCACATTTTGTGACCTGAGTTAGTCCTGATAGCCATAGTGTCACATAAGGCCGGGGCCTGTGTCTGTTGCATACTAAGTGATCTTAGGTACTTGAAAAAGATGTTAAAGGGACCCATACATTTCAGCAGAAACTCTGGGAAAACATTTAAACAGATTTCAGCTGACAATATATCTCACATAATGGGCTTTATGCACTGCTGCTATGTGCAACACGTAAGCAGAGCTAAGTGCAGCTGCCAAACAATGGTGATCCAAAGAGACCTTTTGTGTCATGAGTTCCTCCCCAGTGGACTCCCACGTACCTTCAGTCTGATCCCAGCAGATGCGTATCGGAATGCATGTGGCAGGGGTGGGAGAGTGACTACACAATGTAGAATTTATGAAGCATCTATGGTAAATGTCACCCAAAGAGGCAAGGTGGGTATGAAACATATGCTGTGAAAACCCAGACATTATGTGACTACACATTCCACAACCACCTGTACTCTTAGGGATGGACAGCTTGAACAGCCTGAAAATTAATGTCTTTATGTTATTCTATTTGCATTGTTGTCAGTGCCAATGGCTTAGTAGGTAGTGTGCTTGCCTCTGGAACCAGAGGATCAGAAGGTTGAGGTTTTAGCCACACAAGATACTTGGGTTAATATCCATAAGTGACAATGTAGCATAGTATCATGGATACATAGACAGTGTCAATAGATTAGGGCCTATGGCCCACCCAGTCTGCCCATTTGAGCTTGTAAGTTCCTTTATGTTTTCTAGAAGTCTATTTGCCCCTTACCCCGACCTCCAGAATTCCCTTATGTCTATTCAATGCATTCTTAAATGCCATGATTGTTTCTGCCCCACCACTTCCTCTGGCAGGAGTTCCTCTTGTCTACCACTCTTTCTGTAAAGAAATTTATAGATACATACCAGGAAGTGTTATACTGTTTAGGTGCCATACTGTACTTCAAATGAGACATTAAACCAAGGTCCCTTGTGCCCTTCACTGGTCTCTATCCAGGTGGAAGTTAAAGATCCCAAAGCACTTATCAATTAAGAGTAGGAGACTTTCCCTGAATCATTACTAACTATTCCCTATAAATAAAATGGATCCATGTAACCCACCCACAGGATGCACCTGGAAATAAGCTATCAGAGCTTAGTGTGCCTTACCTGGTCAAAAACACAAACAAATTAAAAAGCAAATTCTTATTTACTGTACCTTTCTGTAAGGATGTGCAGTTCCTTCAGCTGCCAGCTGTAGTCAGAATACCCTGCATTTATGGAACAGGGATACACTGGTTTGTTGGAAGGCTTCTCTATGGGAGTTCATTGCCTTGCCCAAGTCTGCCCCCAGTTGTCCCCTCCTCTTGCATGGAACTACACTCCTGTGTATCAGTCGAGCCAAGGGTAGGGAATACTGGCCATTTATGTTTGGGACTGGATAGACAGCATTTAGATGCTAGGTCTAGTATGCATTGCTCATAGTGGGCTGGTTCTCACATAATATTGTATGTACATTCCCTTTCTATAAGAATGATTCATGTTATCATGGAACCACAATCTTTTCTCCAGGGCTTCGTGCTGCTCTGGCAGATTGTCTACCCAAGGCATCGTAATGCTCTGGTTATGATTTCCACAACATCAGACTGTGATATCACAAGCAGGAGACAAGTACCCTGAGCAGATAAATCTAGAGGACTATGGTCCTGCTTTCATGTTAATGCATTAAAAATGAGAAGTAAAATACAGAAAATAACAACAATAAGCTGAATACTGGATAAAAATATTGATCTGTCAAAATTTATCGTGTTGTCAGGGCCTTTTTAAATTAAGAGTTTTCAAATACATGGAGGATATTAAGAAACCTTGCAACAGCCATATTTAATTAAGTTTACTATTTATTAATTCATCTGCAACAAGAATGATACAGCAAATTTAAAACTGGGACACAAGGCTACTTGACAAGACAAGGGAAAAAATGTAGCCCGTTGCATGCATTTATTTAAGATTTTTGCCCACCAAGCCTCATTTAGCTGATGCACGCTGGCGTTTCCAAGAGGGTTGGAGGCAGATCACGCTAACAGAGCTAGAACAACTACTGTACTTTATGCACACATTTAAAGTTTATGTACAGGTTGCATTCCCAATAAATGAACAGTTACTTTATGAACAGAATGTCAGCTTTCAAGATGCACATTTACAGTTACAGTAAGATCAAAGATATGGTTTGCAGCCTGTATCTTAAACCAATTGCTTTGCTGCATAAGAAGGTTCTGATTATAATAGGAACTTGTAATGCACACACCATGTGGCTCCAAATGTGGCAGGTAGCAAAATCACAATGTCTCTTTTTGAAAAGTGTTGTTATCATTCCATTTTAGAATTTAAAAATGGAGCATGCACTCCATACTCCAGAAAATGGAGCTGAGCTCCCTGATAAGAGCTGATGTCAGGTCCAAAACAGACCTATTACCGTATGTCTATATCTTGAGTGGGAAAAGCAGTTAATCAAGTAGAGGTGCTGTCTGAACTAATTTTCTATGCTGTGTGTTGTTTTAATTATCAGCCCATTTTATTTACTGCAGATGCTGTGGTGCTGCTATAATGTGTGATGTTGTGGTTGTGATTGACATTCCCATCTGTCTACTTTTGGATCAATGTCTGTGTCTCTGCATTCTGTGAGACAGTGTCAATATGTGGAGCTGAAGACCTGTGGAGGCAGGAGGTGCAGGAAAGTACTTGCTCTGTGTTGTTTGTTTGTGTGTTTCTTTTAGTATTGTGGTAGCTTTTATTGAGAGGGCAATATGTGCTGTGGGATTTAAACTGCATCACTGAAATCCAAATGATTTTGTTCTTGGTCTGGGAGGAGGGAAGATGACTGAGGAGGGACAGGGTGGGACTACACAGGAGGAGGAGGGTAGTCACATAACTCAGACCAGGCAATAGCTGGGCTGGGATTGAGTGATTAATAAGGAACCATTTTAAATGTTTGCTCTTATTTGGAGCTGAAGACCTGTAGAGGCAGGAGGTGCAGGAAGTACTTGCTGTGCATTTTAAATAGTAGTTGTACCTGTATTGAGCAAGAAGATATATGTCTAGGGTTCTCTGGGGTTTTGAGTAAGGAGATATTTCTCTGTGGTTTCACAACTGGTGTTTTAAATAACATTTAAGGTAACCATCACTTTAACTCTGCTGAGCAAAGGGACGTATCTCTGTTGTGTGAAATGGGCATTTTGATATCTTTACTTCTGCAGTATGCTCAGTACTTGGAGTGGTACCTATTTTGAAGAAGTGATGAAGGTGGGGTTTAGGCTCACTACCATGAGTGGGGCTGATTGACTATCTTGAGAGTCTGGATTAAGCCCAACCCTCCTCCCCATCCCTCTCTCCTTGGCTCATCCACATTTATAGTGGGCGCTGAATCAGGGTTGGTGGATAGCACAACTAGGTGCATTCTCTAAGTTGGCCTGATCAACTCCTGACCTTCCCAGGGAGGATGATAGAATAAGGCTATAGAGAAAGAGAGAGAAGAAAAAAAAATAAATAAAAGAGATTCAATTAAAGGTAGTATTGTGGTAGATGGTGTGCATTAGACAGGTAACATGGATATCCCTAGAGGTGGGGAGGGTCCAAGGGGATGGGGCAGATGCAGCAGCTACAGAAAGGATATTGGAGGGGTAGCTGCAGCTCGAATGTCTGAAAGGGATATGGGGAGGGTAGTAGGCTGCAACAGCTGCAGGGTAGCTATCTTTGGGGTTGCGCATGGAGATTGTGGGGGTGCTCAGTGTGTGAGACAACTGGAGCACCTTAGGGATAGTTAGTTGGTTAGTACAGAGTTAAGAAGGGGATGCAGACAGCGTGGTGGAACCACCAAGGACCAAGAAACATAGGACTGCCCCAGAGGTAGTCAGACAACTCAGACCCAGGAAGGAGAGGGGGAAGGAGTAAGTGGACAAAAATTGCCACCTCCTCAGGAACCTATGGGGACAGAGCCAAGGGACTGGAAGGAGGATCATAGAATAGGAGCAGTAATGGTCCAAGAGCAGGTAGTAAATGGAAGTCTCATAACAGTTTGCCAAAGGAAGCGAGGCAAGATGGGGTGTCAAAAAAGATTCTCAGTGTAGGCTACACTGGTGGATATGGTAGGGAGGAGCTCATGAGGGGCTGAAGGAAAGGAAAATACTAGCAATCTGGAGGTGGCAGTATGGCAGCTGGTGGGGACAGGGCTTCGATGGGTAATTGTAAGTTAGTGAAGGCTAAGGGACAGTTAGGGAGACTAAAGCTAAGGAGGGAAGCAAGGTTGTAGTGGTGGTGGGGTGATGGTGCAGATGCAGGAGAGCATCAGAGAGAGTGGATGTTAGGTCAGATATGGGACATGGAGGGTGGGGCACAGGATGGGGAGGAGCACAGGGGAGGCTGGGGGAGTAGGAGGCATTGAGGGATATGCAAGGTGGGGTAACCGGGTCGAAAGAGACCAGGAAAGGAGAAGCATCTGGAGTGGGAAACATAAGAAGGGTGGAGTCTTAGTTCTGGAGACTCAATACTTAAAAGGGGTGAGGTGGGGAAGTAAGGATGAGATGGCATAGTCACATCTGGGTGGAATGCATGTCAGGAATGACAGCGGGAAGGGTGGGACAGCTTAATCTTAAGTATCCAAAAGGGAGGAGAAGCCTCATATCTGTGGTGCACTTAGGCACAAATGACTTGGAGGGCACACAGTCAAAGAGGTGCAGGAGAGATCCATGGAGCTTGGAGAAGTTGTGTGGGGAGGCAGGAGTTCGGTGGCTTTCTCAGAAGTTCTCCCAGTACCCAGAGTAGGTGCAGCAAAGAAACTAGAATAGAGGAGTTTAACACATGGCTGGTGACCTGGTGTCAGTCCAAAGTGTATGGGGTGTGGAATAGAACTTGAGACTACAGCACCCACTATGCCAAGAGCAGGTTACTCTTGAGCAGTGAGGGCTCTGGGATCTTACAACAAAACAGAGACTGGGGAATACACATAGCAACCAGGGTGGATTTAGATTAGGTGTGGGGGGCAAGTGGTGGAAATCAAACAATGTCTGCAGGCGAGGGAGCCAATGAGCTTATCTCCCACCAGTAGGATAACAGCAGGGGTGTATTCACACGTGTCACTGACAATAGGGTTCAGAAGGGGAAGAATGGAAAGGGCACATATGGAGGGTAGTCTCCTTAAATGTGAGGAGCCTGGGAACAAAGAAGCAGTTACAGGCTCTGATGGCAGAGGGGAGGTGGACATAGCTGCCCTCACTGAACATGGCCACCCAATACCAGGACTGGGACCTGGTGATCCCATGGTACAGGCTTCTGCAGGAACAAGAAAAAGGGAAGGAAGAGGGTGATATTTATGTGAGGGAGGATAAGGTTTGCCAGGAAGGGGGGAGGATGGCAGGGCAGAAGCATTAGGGATGCAATTCCAGGGTTCAAGGAACAGGACACTTAGGATGGGGGTGATGTATAGACCACCATCTCAGGCAGAAATATGAATAGGGAACTAGCAGGGCAGATAAGAGGGTCAATGGAAGGGTAACAACGTGATGTGTGGGGACTTCAATCTGCCAGAGTAGAATGGAGCACCCCAGCCACCTCAAGCATTAAGGAGCAGATCCTCCTGGAGGCTTTCCAGGACAGCTTCCTGGTACAGATGGTAAATGAACCAACCAGGTTAGGTAACATTCTGGACCTAGTGCTGACTAATTGGGAACTTTGTCAAGGAGCTGCTGATGAAAGACCCACTGAGGGAGAGATCAACACATGGTGTGGTTTCACTTAACATGGGCAGGGAGGTGACAGGAACAGGGACCAGGGTGTTGGACTTCAGACAAGTTGACTTTGGTAGGAGGGAGATAGTGGCAGGGCACCTTCCAGCATCCACACACATAGATGCAAATCAGAAATGGGAGGTTATCAAGCTAGGTATTATGGAGGCCCAGCTCTTATACCAAGACACAAAGCAAAAAGCTAGATCCAGAAACAAGTTGGATAAGCTGGGAGGTGTTGGAGAAGGTGAGGGTGAAAAGAGCAGCCACAGAAGATGCAAGAGATCCAGCAGGGAGGAAGATAGGGAGGACTACCTGAAGAAATCAAGAGGTGACCAGAGTAGTCAGGGCAGCCAAGCTTCAAGGGAGCTTAGGCTGGCACAGGGCATCAAGGATGAAGAAAATGATTTATTCAGATACATAAGGGAGAGAAGAACTGCAAAGATCAAATTTAAGGGTCAAAAGGGATGGAGGGTGGGTGGAGAAGGGGCAAGATCAGGCAGAGTGCTCAATGAATATTTCTGTTCTGTATTTACTAAGGAAAAGGATGGGTCACTGCCTCAGGGATAGGAAGGGTAAGCACATGGGGGCAGAGATAACTGATGGGGTAATCTCACAGGGCAGGGTACTGGAAGGCCTAAGGGCACTGCAGAGTGGATAAGCACCTTGGCCCAGGCACATTCAACCCCTGGTATTGAAGGAGTTGGCAGAGATACTGGCAAAAGTCATTGACAGACTTGTTCAATACCTGTCTGGGAACAGGGTATGTACCCCGAGACTGGAGGATGGTGCACATGGTGCCTCCACAAAGCAGTCCCAAGGATGATCCAAGCAACTATACACCAGTATGCCTTTCATCCATTGTGGGAAAATTAATGGAGACAATCTTAAGGAGTGGTTAGTAACCTTTCTGAAAGGGAATAGTCTGCAGGACAGAAAGCAACATGGTTTGTCTCTGGCAGATCCTCCCAGCAGGACCTGGTGGACTACTATGACTGGAGTGACTAGGGCTTGACAAGGGCCCAGGCGGTGGATGCCCTGTATCTGGATTTCAGCAAGGCCTTTGATCTGGTGCCACATGGGGAGGCTGATTAGTAAGTTGGGATGCCAGGAACAGGAACAAAGATGATAAATTGGGTCAAGAACTGGTTGCAGGAGGCAGCAGAAGGTAGTGGTGGGAGGCGAACTCTCAGCTCCAAGGGCTGTGACTAGCAGAGTGTTGCAGGACTCAGTACTGGGCCCAGTGTTGTTTGGCATTTTGATCACTGACATCTGGCATTAAGAACAAGATTAGCCTTTTGCAGAAGACACAAAGATTGGGGCAGTGGTGGATGACACAATAGGGTGGTGAGGGGAGACATGCAGGAAGTTCTGATTAAACTTGGGTGCTGGTTAGACACTTGGCAACTGGGATTCAATGCAAAGAAGTAAAAAGTACACACGTGGAGCAAGGAACCAGAGGACATGTATCAGCTGGAAGGGATGCAGATAGCCACTACAGAGGAGGAGAGAAAGATCTAGGGGTGATAATAACTGGGCAAATGAACCACTCAGCACAGTGCAGGAAAGAAGCAGCAAAGCCAATAAGATGCTGGGGTGTATTGTTAGAGGTATCACCCAGGAGAGGGGAGAGGAGATAATGCTGCCACTGTACAGGTCATTGGTGAGGCCACACCTGGAATACTCCATACAGTACTGGCACTCATACTTAGGAAGGATGTTAAATTACTGAAGGGGTCCAGTGCAGAGCTACAAGGATGATCCTGGGATTTGAGGACAAACCCTACAGGAAAGGCTAAGGGAATTGAACATGTACTTCTGGAGGACAGGAGGATGGGGAGATATGATAGAGACCTTTAAATATGATGAAGGGATTAACAAGACTGGTACAGAGGAATTTTTAAGTTACAGTGAGGTTAAAGTAAGGAAGGAACACAAGGGGCATCATCTGAGGCTAGAGGGTGGAAGATTCAGTAGAGAATAAGGCACTTTTCACAGAATGGGTGATGTCTAGGTGGAATCGCTGCCCGTGGAGGTGGTTTCATGCAAATCGGAGGCATTTTTAAAAGTGGGACAAAGTGAGGGGAAGGTCATCGTTGAGGGTCAGGGAGGGATGGGCAGCTGCTGGAGTAGGGGATGACTAGCTGCACACTTGAGCAGACTTGATAGACAGTGTGGCCTTATCTGCTGGCAGTTTAATATGTTCGTATGTTCTTATCTACTAGGTCTGTTTGACACTTCCGTCCAGCAATTGGTTGTCATTCATCTATACCAGTATTGCTGTAATTGTGGCCTTTCTGGTTTATATTCCCACTCTGTATGGTCATTTATATATATATTTATATATTATACTGGCACAGAAGTGCCGGTATAGCTAGGGTTGAGCGCAAACTTCTATGTTAAAGCAAATTGTTGAACTTAATAACTTTAGAACTGTTTAATTGATGTGTACAAAATTTGGCATGCATAATTGCTAGTAATAGATCTCTCCAAATGTAGCAAATTGTGTGTGAATCCATTATGTGGTTTCTGAAATACAGAGTGTCACATATCCCTAAATGTACCAATTTTTGCTGTTTCTTTGTCCACCTGTTTCTCAGAAACAGTTTCAGGTTATTCTCTGAAATGTTCAGGTAGAAAGCCCCTGCCTTGTATATGTACCTTTGAAGGTTTGGTGAAAAATATTAATCTGTTCAAAAGTTATTCAATTTTCAATTTTCACATTATTTCCTATCAGAATGTTAGATGTTCTGCATGAAACAGGAGGTACTGCATTTTTGCATGTAGGATCACATAGAACCGAGTTTGTTTTGCAGAACTCTGTCGTCTTTGCAGGAGCTAATGTCATTTCACATGTAGGGTTACATAGAGCTTACTATATATTTGCAGAGCTCTGTTGTGTTTTGCCATTAGTAGAGACAGAAATGAAAGAAAACATGTCAAAATTAATGCAATGACAAATCTGAACTTAGCTAAATGGGACCTGTTTAGCTACATACTGAAGTTTTTTGTAATTGTGGCCAGAAAAATGTTTTGTGGGCATCCTAAATCCCAGGTGCCGAGGTTAGCAGAGTGAACTGCTTCTGTTGAATTCTCTGTATGAGAACCTCTGGATTTTCTTGACTTCTGCAGCTGTAGCTGGAATTCATGCTGCCAGTTGCAGGGTGAGGTGTGCACTGCTGTTTCCCTTTTGTCTTCTGGAACACCTCTAACTCCCGATCAAGGTGCCTCTTATTCCCTGATGTCATGTGTCCCCTAGTCCTTCCTTCATTTATTTATTTTTTTTATATAATGATTCAGCACCAGAATTCCCACCCGATGTTGGATATCCCCCACTCTGCAGGCCATTGCTGTTTAAATTATAGCGGACATTGGGGACCCAATCCCAGCGTCAGCATTTATACCCCAGCAGTGTGGGGAGACACAGAGGAGCCCATCCCAATTTCCCCAGATAGTTTATTACTGTACCTGTAAAAAAACATCCTCTGATGTCTCATTTTTCCCCTGAAACAAAGAAGCGGTCCCTCGTCATTGCCGCAAAACCCCATCCCTCATCCCAACCCTACCTCTGAGCACCCACCTCCTACACCTCCCTTACCTATATTTACCTCTGGAGGTTGTCCACTGTCATCTTCTGTGGACCAGGACACATCTGCACTCTTCAAAGCCAAACCGCAAACTGTGGAATCAAGGTAAGTGCCATATAATGTATTTCAATGCGTTTTGAACTTATATTTCATAACTTTAGCATTTTAGGTATTATTTCACCAAATTTTCAACATGGGCTTTTGGGACCCACCTCATGAACACTGTCACTATCATTTCATTAATTGGGCACAGAAAGTGATTTCCTGGTCTATATGAAATCACCTTTTGGGATCAATTAACAAAATGATGACAGTGCCAGTGTTCATAAGTGGATCCAAGAAGTTCCATGTTGGAAATTTGTAAAAAATTCCTAAAAGGACCAAGTTACAAGCGCTTCATTGAAAATGTTTCTGCACATGGGTAACTTTGTAATTTTAATATTTTGACTCCAAATTTTCAACATAGCCATTTTTTCACACCACCTCATGAACAGTACAGCTCTTACTTTTACATCCTGCGAAATGTGTTTTCAAACCTGTGGCACAGAATGGCATTTTGGCATGGATTTGGCAACTTTCACCTACGGGTTTTATGATGTGGGGTCATAAGAAGACTATGTTCAAACTTTTGGGTCAAAATATGAAAAAATCACCAAGATTAAGACCATTCATTGCATTTCGGTACATCGGCTCATAACTTTGAAAATGTTTTCATATTTTGCTTAGTTTTCAATATAGCCTTCTTATTACCCAACCTCATGTATGTCACATCTGTCATTTTTCAAATCCTGCCCAAAATGTGTTTTCACACCTGTGGCATGGAGCGACATTGCAGTTGCCCAGAATTACATTTTGGTGTGGATTCAGAAAATTTTCTGTACTGAGGTACATGAAGTGGGATAATAAGATGGCTATGTACAAAGCAGGAAATGTGGTGGGGTTTCCAAACCTAACACCCCAACCACCCTGCAGACACTGACTGGCATCAGGGGTGTGCCTTGGGGTCATCAGCCTAATGCTCACCCCATTCTCCTGTACTGTACTCATCTCAGCTTATTTACTTATGGAGCAGGGTATAGCGTTAGGGCTGATGGCCCCAAAGGCACACCACCAATTCCTGTCAGTGTCTACAGGATGGGGGTAGGGTTGTTAGGGTTGGAAACCCTAACATCACATTTCTCTTTTATTGCTTAATGTAACACTAACTGATGCATTAATAAAGTATTTTGCAATTAATATACAGTATATTATTTTGGATTGGTATCACCACTATAGTTAGAGTTAAGTGCACACTCCTGTGTTAAAGCCAAATTTGTGAACTTTAATAACTTTGGAACCATTACACAGATGTACATGAAATGTGGCATGCATAATCTCTAGGGGTATGTCTCTCAACATGGCAAAATTGTGTGAATCTGTTGTGTGGGGTTTGAGCTATTGAGTGCCAAAAATCCCTAAATGTACATGTTTTTGTCATTTCTTTGTCCACCTGTATCTCAGAAACTGTTTTAGGTTGTGATCTGAAATATTAAGGGAAGAAAGTATTTGCCTCACTGATGTGCCTTTCAATGGTTTGGTGAAAAAATATGAATATTTTCCAAAGTTATTACATTTCAAAATTTCCCATTATTTCATATGGAAAAGATTAAATGTTCCTCATGAAAATACTTTGTTTTCATAAGAACTGTTGTATACTTGCATGAAGGGTCACAAAGTGTGTTTTTTTCACAGGAGCTGTTGTATTTTTTGCAGAGAGGGTTACATAGTGTGAGGGAACCTAGTGTATTTTTGTAGAGCTCTGTTGTGTCTGCCATCTTGTTTTCCAGTTAGCGATAGACAGAAAATAAAGAAAACCTGTACAAATGAATGTAATACAAAAGAGAAACATCATAACCTAGCTAAATGGGACCCATTTGGCTACATTCTGATGTGTTTTTTTAACTGTGGCCAGAAACAACTTTTGTGGGTACCCAAAATCCTGGTTGCTGAGGACAGAGAGGACCACTTCTGCCGTGTTCTCTGTATGAGAACAGCAGGATTTTCTTGACTTCTCTAGCAGCAGCTGGAACCTGTGCTGCTGGCTGCAGGTTGCTTTGACCACTCTTTTCCTGGGCGTCTAGTGGCACCCCACCTGCTGATCACTGTCCCTAGTGGCACCCCTTCAGTATCTTTCCCTGGTGTGTAGTGGCACCCCCTCCTCCATGTCTTTCCTGGTGTCTAGTGGTACTCCCCACCCTCCAATTTCTGTTATTTATTTACATCATCTGACACTGGGATGCCCAGCCCTGGTGTCAGATGCCCCCAGTGCTTTGTTATTTGCTGACATTGGGGCCCAATCCCTGTGTGGCATTAGAAGCCCCAGCAGAGTGGGATACTGTGGTGCCCACTCCCAGTGTCCTGAAATATTTATTTATTTTTAAAATGTAAAGAAGAAAAATGTCCCTAGCGTCTTTTTAACCTTAAAAAGAACAGTATCTCTCATCCCCACCATCCCCCCCGTCCCATCACTCCAACTGAACACCCACCACCACACCCTCCCCTCTATACTTACCACCAGAGTTTGTCAGCTGTCATCTTCTGTGGACCAGGACATGTTTGTACTCTATAAAGCCAAACTGCGAACTGAGGAATCCAGGTAAGTTCCATTATAATGTATTTCAATGGAGTTTTGAACTTATGTTTATAACTTTTCAATTTTAGGAATTTTTCACCAAATTTTTTAACATGGGCATTTTAATCCACCTCATGAACACTGCAACTGTCATTTTGTTAATCAGGCGAAAAGTGATTTTGCAGTCACTGCCTAAATCACCTTTGGGACTGAATAATGAAATTTCACTGCCAGTGTTCATGAGGTGGCATCCCAAAAGGCCATGTTGAAAAGTGGTGAAATAATCCCTAAACATCAACTAGTGCTAGTATTCACTGAAATGTTTCTACACACATGAATAACTTCAATAATTTTAATATTTTGACTCTAAATTTTCAACATAGCCATTTTTTCACACCACCTACGTCAACAGTATAGCTGTCATTTTTCACATCTTGCTCAAAATATGTTTTGCACCTGTGGCACAGAATGGCGTTTTGCACATATTTGAAAATTCTCACCTATGAGTGGGGTCATAAGAAGAAGATGTTCAAAATTTGGATCAAAATAAGAAAAATGTAAAAATTATGACCATTCATTGCAATTTCAGTATGCCTGCTCGTAACTTTGGAAATGTTAAATATTTTGACCCCAGATTTTCAACATATCCTTTTATTACCTGACCTCATGTAAGTCACAGCTGTCATTTTAAATCCTGCCCAAAATGTGTTTTCCACACCTGTGGCATGGAATAGCATTCAGTTCATGAAATTACATTTTGGCATGGATTTGAAATTTTCTGTACTGTGGTGCATGAGGGTGGGGTAATAAGATGGCTATGCTGACAATTTGGTCACTATTGTCCTATAAATGGGCTTACAGGGCCCAGAGGGCTATGCACATATATGCATCTATGGGAGACTGGAGGCGCAGGCCAAGATAAATAAGGATATGATTATACTATCTGAAAAGTAAGAAATGAGTGCCCAAAAATTCATTAATGCATCAGTCAGAGTTGTTGCTAAAGAGACAAATGCTGGAAATGTGGTGTTAGGGTTTCTGACCTAACACCCCCTCCCTGCAGACACTGGCAGGAGTCGAGGTGTGCCTTGGGTTCATCAGCCTCTAACACTCAACCTTTCTCCTATACTGTACCCATCTCAGGTAATTTACTAATGGAATGGGTGAGCGTTAGGGCTGATTACCCTAAGGCACCCCCAACACCTGTCAGTGTCTGCAAGGTCAAGCTTTTCCATGCTTTTCTCACTTTAGTAACTACCCTAACTGATGCATTAATTAAGATTTTGCAATGAATATATATTTATAAAATGGGAAAGAAAACAGGAAACAATGGCTTTAGTGGCATTGGACAAACACCATCAGGTGACCATGCGTATATCAAGTGTGACTGCACACTGCCACTACCCCTCTCCAAAACAATTTTGCCATTTTATAAGATAGATAACCCACTCTAAGGTGTGCAGTTGTGCTTTGATATAACACACACCTTGGTTGTTGGCCTTTTCAGTTTCTGCCTTGTGCGTAATAACACATACAAAGGCATGCCTATCTCAGAGCATGACCACACACCCTAGAGTAGGTTATCTATTACATATATATATATATATATATATATATATATAGTTAATAAGTGTCTTTCTGCAGTGCTGTTATACTGTGGTTCAGTCAACATTCTAACATAGAAACATGAAGTTGACGGCAGATAAGGACAAGGCCCAGCCAGTCTGCCCATTTCTTTTCTACCTTATAAATGTGCCATCGTGCCTTTGCTCTGTCAGTGGCCTTTCTATTCATAGTCATTTGTATTGCTCCCTTATGCCTATCCCATTTCCTGTTTGAAGCCCTGCACTGTATTCATAGCCACCACTTCTTGTGGTGCCATTCCATGCATCCACCACCCTTTCTGTGAAAAAGAATTTCCTCACATTCCCCTTAATCGGCCTCCCTCTAATCTCATGCTGTGTCCTCTTGTCCTGCTATTTTTCTTATATTTAAACATGTTAGACTCTTTCACCTTGTTTATGCCCTTAAGGTGTTTGAATGCCTCGATCATATCACCTCTCTCCCTCCTTTGCTCAAGGGTATACATATTGAGCTCCGTTAATCTGTCCTCATATGTCTTCTGATGCAGTTCCTGCACCATTTTGGTTGCCCTTCTCTGGACTGCCTCAATTTGAGTTAATGTCCTTGTGAAGGTGTGGCCTCCAATACTGCACTCAGGTACTCCAGATGGGGCCTAACCAGTGTCTTGTGCCAGAGGATTATTACCTCCTCTTATGACTTGTGATACCCCTACTAATACACCCTAACACCCCCTAGCCTTACCTACTGCAGAGGTCTGCTTGGATGATTTTAGGTCATCAGTGATGATGATGCCCAAGTCTCTTTTCTTCCTTTGTGACTGCTAGCAACTCCCTCCCAGCCTATAGGTGGCTCAGGTTTCTCTTCCCTATGTGCATGATTTTGCACTTCTTTGCATTAAATCCCAGTTGCCACTCTTCTGACCATTCTGCTAGTTTATCCAGATCTCTTCTCATTCTGCCCACTCCATCTGGATCATCTACTCTGTTGCAGATCTTGGTGTCATCTGCAAACAGACAAGCCTTACCTATAGTCCATCTGCAAGGTCACTAATGAAGATGTTGAAGAGGACTGGCCCCAGGACTTATCCCTAGAATTTACCACTTGTGACTTGCATCTTCTGACTGTATACCATTTACCACCACTCTCTGTTTTCTGCCCGTCAACCAGTTTGCCACCCAGTTGACCAACTTCTACCCACCCCAAGCCTACCCAGCTTATTTATCAATCTTCTATGTGGAACAGTGTCAAAAGCTTTGCTGAAGTCAAGGTAGCGACATCAACTGCTCCCCTTGGTCACCACTCTGGTTACCCAGTCAAAGAAATCTATGAGATTAGTTTGACAGGACCTTCCTTTGTAAACCATGCTATCTTGGATCCTGTGCCCCTATGGATTCAGGTGTTACTATCCTTTCCTTAAGAGTGCCTCCATAATCTTGCCCACTACTGAGGGAGAGACTGACGGTCTGTAGTTCCCGCCTCCTCCCTGCTACCACTCTTGGGAGGCGGGATCACATAAGCCCTTCTCCAGTCTTCTGGGACCTCCTGTGCTCAGAGACTCACTAAACAATTCTGCTAATGGCTCTGCTAGTTCCTCCTTTAGCTCCTTAGGTACTGGGATGTATGACATCAGGTCCATTGCCTTATCCACCTGGGCTTAGGCTCTTGTGGGACCCTCTTCTTTTGTGAGGGAGTAGTGCTCACCTCCTCCCCCTGTGTCCATGATGCTGAGCTGTGGGCCCTGCCCTACCTTCTCTTCAGTAAATACTGAGCAAAAGTATCTGTTTAGGATAGATGCCTTTACAGGTTCCTCCTCCTCACATGCTCCTTTTCTCCATTAAGCTTAGCAATATCCCTCTGGACTTTCTCCTTGCACTAATGTATCCTGAGAAGTCTTGTCACCTTCTTTTACTGTTGTGCTAGTGTTTCCTCGTTTGGGACTTTGCCTGCCTTACTGCCTTCCCTGCTTCCCTTAGGGCAGTTTGGTATGCCTCCCTATCTTCATCCTGCTGTGTTCCCTTATATTTCTTGAAGACCAGCCTTTTGGCTCTGACCTTTTCTGCTACTGTATTTGAGAACCAAAGTGGTTTCCTTCTTCTTTTGCACTTCCTTTTCTGTCTAACACAATGGGATGTTGCTTCAAGTATTGCATCCTTAATGCTTGCCCACTTTGCCTGTACCCCTCACCTGTGTTTCTTTTTGCCAGAGCTAGCTTAACTCTGTTGGCCATCTTATCAAAGTCAGCTCCTCTGAAGTCCCATATTTTTGCCTTGGAATGGGATGATTTAGATGTAGTAGTCAAAGTTGAACCATACCATGTGATGGTCACTGGCCCCAGGTGACCTTCTATCTGGAGATCTGTGATCCCTTCTTTGTTAGTCAGTACTAGATCTAGGATAGCCCTGTCTTTTGTGGGTTGCTGTACCAGTTGTTTGAGGCCCTCCCTGCAGAGAATCCACTATGAGTCTAGTTCTGGCAGATGTTCCTGGTATTGACCAATCTGTATCTGGCATGTTGAAGTCTCCATTATCAGAACCTCCCTTTAGCTGTCATGTTTTGTATATCTTCAACAGTAATGTGTCTATGTCCTCCCTCTGGTCTGGGGCCTGTAGACAACCCCAGTTCTTATGGCTGTCCCATTTCCTGTTTCCAGGGTGACCCACAGTTCTTCTGGCTCCTTATGTGTATTTCTAGATTTCTGTAGCTTTGGTATTTTCATTAACATACAGGGGCCCTCCTCCCCCTTTTTGCACCTAGGTCTGTTCTGAACAATACATAGCCAGGTACTGAAGTCTCCCAAGTGTGGTTACTGGTAAGCCATGTCTCACTAATTGCTACTATGTCAGTTTAGCTTCTGACATTGCTGCAGGTCTAGGATCTTATTTCCCAGGCTGTGAGCATTTGTGTACATGATTTTCCATTGGCAGATTTTGGTGTGTTAGTTGTTGGGTGGGGTTGGCATTCCCTGCGTAGTGTGGGAACAAGGCAACTTTTCTTTACCTGGTAGTGCAGATAGATGGCAGACATGCCAGTTCCTGGCAGACCACTGGCTGGGGGAGGGTGCACTTCATGACGTGTGGGGCTACCTCTCCCCATTTGCTAGTTTAAATATTCTGCAAGGCGTCAAACTTCTGCCCCAATGCACTGACTCCCTCTTTAGTCAGATGCAGTCCATCAAATTGAAGAACTTTCGCTCCCAGAACTGTTGCCAGTTCCTACAAATCTGTGTCCTTTTTCTTGGCACCAGCCCTTGAGCCACGTGTTTAGCTCCCTATCTCCCTTCTCTGACCTTCCGTCCATCTGCTCCCCTCCCCAGACTGGCAGGATCTCAGAGAGGAGATGCAGACAGAAATAGATGATAGTTTGTTCCCCAGCCTAGTCAGGTGTTCCTTGGTCTCCACAACTGACCGGCTGGCGAGATCGATAGTCCCTATGTGTACTAGGACATCAATGTTTTCTCCTGCTTGTGAACAATTTTGCTAATGCGGTCAGTGTCTCTCCATGCTGATGTACCTGGGAGACATCTGACCTTCACCTCTGGCTGGAGATGGGTATCAACTCCTGAATCATGAAGTCTCCTATGATCAAGTTTTTGGTTTCCTTTGTGCTTGTTTGTTTTGGTTCCTGGTTTGGGTGAGTTTTGTTGTGCTAGCTCCTGTGCCACAGTGTCCTGCTCTGCAGTGTCTTCTGCCTCTTTATTTGATTTCAGAGATAGAGGCAGATACCTGTTGTAGTGTTTATATGGTTTTGGAGGTAATGTGTTGGAGAGCAGAGTGATGGGGCACCTGATTTGCTCCTTCTAACCACCTGCCAACCTCCTGGACCAACTACCCTCTGCAGTCGAGGTTTTTCTGTTGGATGCTGGGGAAATGGCGGGTGGTTCTTATAATGTATTTCCTCTTCAATATGAAATTTGAAGTGTGCAATCTCTGCCCATGCTGCCCGGAGCTGAGCCCTAAGATCTCCAAGGCCCAGCATGTAGGACAGTGTCCTAAATCCTGTAAGACTGTCTTTCTGAAAATTGTTCCACAGTACCTGCAGTTAATGAAATCCATTCCAAATAAGTTGCTGGGTTTGTAACCTAGTCAGAGTAATTAGAAGGAAAAAAAGGAAAAAAATGCAAGTAATGGTTTAATTGTGCTTTGTTTAACTTGTTATAACAAGTTAAATTACTAGTGCCCTGTAAATGAGATCACCTTGTGGAGGCCCACTGATCCGCCCCTTCCTGCTCTGCCACAGAAAATGTCACAACTGTGGTACCCTATAAAGGAGTGTAGTGTGGGGTGGTTGGGGATGGGGTGGGTGGCTGGGCCTTCCCTGCCTAAAAGAAGAACCACGGACGAAATAACAAGGAGGTAAGAGCAGAAACAATCAGTCAACAACAAGTGCAGTAACCTGAAAGCTTATCCTAATGTTAGATAAAACTGTAAAACCTGTAAAGCACCACCTGTAATAATTTCAGAGAAGATATACGCTGTAAGAAACACTTTGCTCCAGAGAAAAAATAAAGCAGTAACAGAAGATATACCTTGCAAAAGACAATTTGAATCAGAAGATTACAGGAGTAATCTGTTAGCACACACCTGTAGGCACACCTTGTAATAATGCAGAAGAAGGTATACCAGCAACAACAATTTGAATCAGAGAAAAATAAAAGCAATGAAATGTTAGCAACAAACAGTAGCAATCCCTGTGAGTAAAAATAAAAACACCACCACACAGTAAATCTGTTTAGCCAAATTAAGTCTTAATCCTTTTCCCTTGCTCTGGTAAGTTTCTCTACTCTGCCTTTCAAGCAGTCTTAGAAGGAAAGAGCTCAGTAATTTTGCTTCTGTTTCTGTAACACAGTGTTTTCAAATAATGTTACAGGACAGGTTGCTTTTCTGTTTCACATCTGCAGTCATCCTTATGTACTGTTGGTTATTGGTTATCTAACCTATGGCCATTATTTCTTGACCCTCTAAGCTGTATATGTTGGTAGTGATGGTTTTCACTATCATTCTTGTGTTTTCTAACTAGTTTACCTGTGATACTGTGGCTATGGGCTGTTTCTATACTAAAGCTCTTTTACCTTTCTTTTGCTATGTAGCAGTCACATTTGAAGTACCTTCCTACTATCTGGGGTACACTCACTGTGTGACTTATTTGGACATGGTTGTGGTTTGTTGTTTGTTGTGTGCTGCAGTAAACCTCTTATCAGTACTTAAAGTTCTGCAGACATACATCATTTGAGGCTGGGCTGGCTCTTGAACAGGGCAACATATGTTAGGATTGGACAATTTGTAATATTTATAAAGATCCCTACATGGTGTGTTGCAGCTAACTGTGTTAACACCACCAAGATATATTATTTCTTGTTTACGTTTCAAAAGATGAGCATTATCAAACCCTGTGGAATTGGTTTGTGAGAAACAGACTTGCTGATTGGTCTGGCTGTACTGAGCGCAAGTGTATTGTGTTCTGCACATTTCACCCAGGAACATTATGACCCATCCATATCTGCCAAGTACAAACTGAAACTTATGTGGACTGTGACTGATACCTGATGCAGTACCAACCATACACAGTGAGAAGCCTGATACCAAGGAAGTCACAGTCACCAAGATAAAGGATGAGTTTCTGCTTGAGTCAGGTGGCACATTCCACAAGAGAGAACTGGCTGAGGTAAGATTACATGTATTTATCTCATTACTTTACTGTACATCTGCATACATAGCTGTGATGTCTCAGTCGGTGGAAGCACTCTCATGGCATGCCAGGAACCATGGCTCTGGTGCGGTCCATGGTAACCATATTCTGCAGGAAGTGACATTATTTAGCATCCAGAGAATTGTTGTCCTGTGCAGTGTACTGAGGCATATGGTGAATGGTGCTCACCTTGTGCATTTTGTTTCTGTATATTTTAACTATACACAAGCTTAGATTGATTTGATTGTACTCTGTATACGCATCAGAAAGTGCCTGTATGGCCTACAACTGTAGTGTACATGGCAATTCCTTCTTTTATTTTTTAAATAATTGTCAATGTGTAATTTTTTATTTTTTGCTTTCTTCTTTCACTCAATGCTGGAGGCTCGGTAGGAGTATCTAGCCTGGCATAGTAGGAGTGGGAAAGTACCATACTGTAGCCTGGGCTGGTGAGAAAGCTTCATCTAACTGTGACTACTGGGCTATGTTTTCTCACTAAGCCATCCCATTTCCCTTCTGAGGGTGTGATCCTAAGAATTCACCATGTAGAAGGCCTATCAGGAGCTATGTGAAGGATGGGTGAGCTCCATCCTATCTCCAGAACACCCTGCCAGCCCCAGTGTGAATGTGTGATGCCTCCTGTCACACATCAGGTAAGTGAGTGCATACCCATGTAAGGCTACTTTAGAGGATATCTTGTTCCTTCAATTATGATACACCGTCTTCTGTTCCATCAAGGGGCAGTCATGCAATGGAAGGTGGTGCTTTCCTCCCTGAGGCAGGAGGTGTCTATCAGATGGCTGAACCCCACTGGACTGGTTGTCACCAGACATCTCGGTGTTGGTGACCAAACCTGTATCGCCTGGTTGTCAAGTGGAGGGTGTACAGCTGTGCTATCCTGCCTGTGATTTTTACTGTTAATGTTTCAGTGGACATGCTGTCAATGTTGTAGAGATCAAATGCCTTTATTGTTGAGTCCAACCATTGCATAGGTTTTCAAAGTTATTAATTGTTGATGTATTAGTTTAACATGTGTCTGTGGTTTGCAGTGATTTCATTTGATTACATCTCTGGGTTTCACTACTGCATCACGCTGATTGGCTCCAACAAGGGTGAAACATGTATCACCATGCCATACACTCTTCATTGTTTGCAGTAGACATCAAGCAAGGTAAGCAGTACATTTCACGGTGTTACTTCAAATGATGTATTGGCATGTTAACAGCAATAGTGCTTTTCTATGTAAGTGTAATAATGCATGCATGCTGCATGATGTGCACCTCATACTGAATTTATTTGCATGCATCACTCAGAAATTTCTATAACATAACACATCTTTTGAACTGTTGTTTTCAATGCAGCATATAGACTACACAGTAAACCGTGGTGTGTTTTGGACCAAAATGTATCATTATTGGAAAGCAAAAGTGTGTCACACTGATAATGTTGTACATCACATAATGATTATTATAGTTTGTGTTTAAGTATATCTGTATCAGGTTCTGCAACAGTATGTAGATGAGTCCCAAAGAGCTCACCACATCATGTGATGCTGATGACAATGTCACTGAAATTTCACATCAGGACAGTGACAACTGGGGTCATGTGATGGCAAGCTGAAGAGCAGTCCCTCCCAAGCTCACTCACTTGGGCATTGTCCTTTATTGATTTTTACCAGCACCTTGCACTACTAACTCTTTAAGTGAGCTGTGTTTACAGAGGAACTTTATCCTCTCGAATGCTACAACTTTGAATCCTCAATGCAATCGGACACGCCAGATAAGGACACTTCTGCATCCTTGGAGGGTGTCTTGGTCCCTCCCACCTTCTAAGCATCCTAAGGAGGATGTCTCTTCACGCTCCTCTCCGGATCTGGAGGCTGATCTTACCTCCATGGAGCACTTCTTGAAGAATCTTAATACGATCAACGGAAGTCTTATTTGAGTTGATGGCTGACTTCAAATTAGTTAAATGTACCCTGGAGTTGCTCAGCCAACATATTTCAAACTCTGAAGCTTGTTTTTATTGTTGGAAGGCAAACCATCAAAATTGAGTCCAAATTGGTGGATCTCTGGTGGAGAATTAGTAAACTAGGAGGAAGGATTTACAACAAAGAGATTCGTAGCCACTGCAATAATCTGCTTATAGGCCTTCCTGAGAGATCCAAAGGTAAAGACACTATTCTTTTGTACAAAAAGTCTTGGAGAAACTTGTCAGCTGTACCCATTCAAAAATTACTAAGGAAAGTAATGGGGCTTGGATACTTATGCCCAACAGTATATTTGATAGCTGAGTTAGGCTTCTCAGATCTTAATGCATTTATTGATATTACAAAGATATTGCTTTGTATCAGACTTGCTAAACTCCCAACGGACATCATTGCCTAGAAGAAAACGAGTTCTGGTTTAATCTAGGCTACAGAGCACCTATTGGTGTACCTTATTATTATCTCTGTTAAATAAGTACATATTTACTAATCTGAACACTTACTCACACAAAGCAATAGTGATTTATACCAAATATATAAAAAAATGATAACAAAAGAATAGCCAGTTTTGGAATCAGATGGATTTGAGTAAAATAAAGAACTCAGCCTACTCTAGGTGCATGGCCAGGAATTATTACTTTTGGGGTTTAAACCCTACTTGAGCATTCTGGGTGACCCAAAACTTCATAGTATCTTTATATTATATAAATTAGAACAATTCCCAAGCAGTGTATTTCAGGTCAGGCATCACAAATTATCAAAGGATTTGGAGGTCTGTACTTGTACAGTTGGTGAAATGGCAAATCTTCTACAATGTACTTTACAATGTATTCAGTACACTAAGGAAAGACTGTTTTGGCTTGGGCCTTATATGAATGCTCTGTACCCTACTAATGAGGAACTGTTAACTCTCATTCTATTGAATACTGCTAATGAGTGGACTATAAATGGACTGGTGAGATATTTTAGTGCAACTTACAAAATCAAAAAGAAACTATTAGCTATACAAATATGATTCAAAGAATGCAGAGTATAGAGGCCATGTGCAACAGTGTCAAGTGATCGATGTATTTATGAGTTTTGGTTTTAATACCAAAGCCATATTTATTATTGTAAAGAGCGTCTATTATAATTGTGTTGTCCTGGAATTATTTATATTATATAATTTATGTGTGTATCTTTTAAACATTCTGTTGAAAGCTTTTTAAAGTTAAACAATAAAGATTTTGATTGATTGATTGGAGAAACTTGCTGGCCTGTCTCCCTACAGCTCTACCTATATGATCAAGCTAGTTCGCCGATCACTCAGACCTATGCCACCACCCAAGGAAAAACACAACCTGTTATATTCCGGCTCCTAAACTTTAGAGACAAAACTCACATTAAAGCTAAAATCAGAGAGGTCAAGGAACTTTGATGGGAAGGATCCTGTTTATTTGTTTTAAATGACATGATCTATGGTGCCTGTGGCAAGCAGCAAGAATATGAGAAATGAAAAAAACTGTATGCTGCAGGTATTAAATTCCATTTAAGCTGTTTCCATTATGCCAAGAGAAAGGTTTGCTCAGTACACTGGTGACCCAAATTCACACCTGAGCCCAGGATGGAAGGAGTGGAGGCCAGCAGGGAGGTTAGGACCATCTTTAGACGCTGTCCTCCCTGGGGAGGGGTACAGTTCTGTACTGCTTCGCTACTTGCTCCTGGTGGCCCATAGTAGTGAATCATTTGTTGCATGGGTGACCATGTGCTGCAGTGCATCCTTCCAGAACACTGTGTGCATATGGCTGCAACAGGGAGGTGGGCAGGTTGTGGAGAAAATGGGAAAAGTGTCCTCTCGGCAAACCAGGTGAGCGGTCATCGGGTCCCCTTGCACTACATAGCTCAGGCAAGTGTCTTCTAGCTGATTCCCTGCCATATGCACAGTCTAGTGTGAATCCCAGTCTCTCCCCATGGTCCCAGGGAGGGGTGGCCCCATGATGAAGGGATACATTGGGCTGCTTTGGACATGGCATATGGGGAACAGTATGATGCCTGAGAGAGATGGTGGGTAATGGGGGTCCCTAGGTGGCCTGAAGGAGTGGTTGGTAAAGGGGCATGAGGAAGCATAAAGAAATATAGCAAAAATAAATTCTGACTGAGATACCTTGCCATTCTTCAAGTGACAACACCCAAAGGGATAAACAATTTAAATCAGCCTAAGAAGCACAACACGGACCGCTGACTTACTTTCCTAATCTGTTTCCTCTGCCACAAACTCCACCCTGCTGACTTAGCTGAGATCTGCCTTAATATGGATAGATGAGCACTGGAGACAGTCTTTCTACCTGCTGTATTACTGTTTCAGAACTTCATTATAGTGCACAGTGCAGGGGCTCGCCCCACTTCCCCCTACTATTTATATCTAACTCCATGTTGCACAGACAGTGGAGTTAGACATTACCCATTGCCCTAAAGCATCTTAAAGTAAACCCCCATCACTGCCGATTTAGATGTTGTGGGGTTTCACTGTGGGGTTCACTGTGCAGGTGTCGCTATAGTGGCATGATACCATGCAGTGATATTCTACTGTACCTTTAATTAACATAGCTGCCGGGCGCTTCATCACTCCTTATCAAACATTTTCCTGTCTGGTCAGCACACACTGCAGCATTTCTAATTAGCTAGTATACAAGCAGACTATAACATCACAGCTTTGGTTATAAACTTTCCTAGATACTTTCGTGAGGGTCACAAGTTTCTCTCGAGGAGGCTGGCAGTATACTTTATATTTTCCTATGTTACAGATGGGACCTATTCATTGTCATTTTATTTCTCTGATATCTAACCAAGTCTAGTCAACAGAGACCCTGTTCAGCTTTTACATGTGGATTCATGGATGCCGGTGTTAGTGCCTGAAGTAAGCATGCTACGTGGGGACATTTGTAATGTTGAAGCCTTCCTTATAGAGCTACTTTGTTCTTGCTTGCAAACAACAAGGTTTTCATGTTCATGTGACTGTACTGAACTCCACTCAACACATTTTATCTCTTTAAGATTTTATATTTTATCTGATCTTATCCAGACTGATGTTAGAAAGCACAGTACTGCCTCTGTCACTTATCCTGGCTTTATAATAAGCACACAGAGCACTGCAGTATGTCTGGTGGTGATTGACCACAATTTTCTTCCCCGTGCCATACAGTGATAACATCATTTTTTTAACTTAGCTGCTAGATGGGCTTCATCACTATGCACCAATTATTTTTGTTTCTGTTTGGACAGTACACTCTTGTGGATGGTTTATATATTACTGTTACAATGATAGCCTGCAACATCCAAATAGGTATATATATATATATATTTTGGCAATTGCTTAGTTCCTTCTCAGGAAGGTTGTTATTAATTACTTTTTCTTTTCTCAGTTCAAATAGCATGCACTGAAAGGCCTGGTATGGCCTGTATTACTTATGCCAGGGGCAAACTGGGAGCCCTCTGACAGATCCTAAGTGGACCAGACTGCAGGAGTGCAGTGTTGGGAATGGGGATTGCTTTGGTAACTGAAAGTGTTACCTTCTGTTGTATTAGAATTCAAATTATGGCTTTGTTTAATTTTTGGGGTTATAGTTGGGTAGGGTGGGTTGAAGTGAGTGTCTTAATTCATTTACCTGGTGCAGTTGGTGGACCTCTCATTGAAGAGAATAACTTTGTGTTTATATACAGGCAAAATGACCAGTAAAATAAGACATGCAACATGGAATGTTAAAGGGCATGATCTAAAACTAAACATTATCAAATAATTAAACACATGGTTCAATTAGACATACAAACAGCATTCATACAGGAAACATACTTACTGACTAATGAGTGTACAGTACTCTTTTCAGAAGAAATTGCATGGGCCAAGTCTATAGGTCAGCTGAGGCAGCAGGCAAAGGAGTAGCTACTCTACTGACTAGATCTGTCCCATTCTCCCTTATGCAAGCCATAACGTATCCAGATGGTCGTTATGTTCTTATACATGGCATGCTGGGTAGGCAGAGTGCTGTTAGGTAGCATATATAGCGACTCTGACTCCCCCAAGTTCTTTATGAAATTGGATGAAGTACTGACCCCCTTTTTCCCACCAATCATCTTGGGAGGACATTAGAATGTAACTTTCACAAGTGACCTAGATAGAACTAATAAACTTAAAGTGGCTCTATCCTGCCCAACACTACATGTTAGACATGATGGACTCACTGGGATTATGTGATCCATGGTGACTTCTTAACCCTTCCACAAAACAATATACAGTACATACTTTTCTCCAAATCAATAACTCATATTTCAGACTTGATTATGTTTTATTAAGTGGATTGATTCTATCAGGGCTTCACGCCTGTGATATCACCCTCAAGTACTCTCCAACTATTTTATTGGTCTGGCTCAACATTCCTTGGATAGCAATAGTGATAGAGATATACTGTGAAAATTGAATAATCAATTACTTAAAGGCAAATACACAGTGGAACACATTAAGAAAGTTCTGCAGAATGTTATGCAGGAACATTGGGGCACTATAGAAAGAAGAGATATGGAATGGGGCTGACTGCAGAAGTACATTAAGGGAAAATTCATCAGATTGGCATCCAAGCATAAAAGGAAAAACAGGAGAAGGCAGCTTCCTGTTCAGAAAATTAGGACCGAAAAAACTATTAACACCTCCTCTTCAGAAAACAGTAGAACTGGGTTGCATGTTCCTTGAAACAGCTACACAGATCATATGAGAGAAAATGCAGAGTATGCTATTTATAAACCTAAATCAAAGTATGCTGACAAAAAGAAAAGGCTGGCAAATTAATGGCACTTAAACTCGAAAACAGGAGACATCTCGATTACCCCTCCCATGAATCTATTTCTAACACTCCCTTTAAACTAACCCCAGAGAAGTGGCCAACAAATTTTACATTTATTATAAATCTCTGTGGCCCAGCTGTATCCCACCATTCACTACAATCAGTCTCACATCTCTGGATACCATTCAATTTCTGATCCTTTCAGAAACCCACAAACTGGGACTTACCCAACCGACCACACCAGAAAAATCAGAAGGGCCATAAACTCATTAACATTAGACAAAGCCCCAGGGCTAGATGGTTTTATCACAATTTTTATCAAACCTTTGCACTGGAACTTGCCTCTATCTTACACAGGTTTTGACTGACATAACAATGCTATATCGGACCCAGCTTTGACAGAAGCCATGATAGTTTTATTGCTAAAACCAGGAAAAGATCCAGAACAGTTGTTCAGTTATCATCCCAAATCTTTAATGAACCAAGAGCTCAAAATCCTATGTAAAATTTTAGCTTCTGGAATTAATAAAGTCTGGGGTCCCTTAATCAGCCCAGAATAAGTTGACTTCATGTCCATCAGATCTTCTGCAAGTCACCTGCATAAACTAGTACACATTTTCTTGGTGTCAGGGATGCAGCCCATAGAGTGGCACTGATCCCTGAATGCAGAAAAGCCCTTGATATGGTCTACTGGTCATTTTTATTCACTGTCTTTGAGTGCTTTTGTTTCCCAGTAAAATCTATAGACTGGCTCAGGTTGCTTTATGCTTGCTCCAGTGCCAAGATACATTATGTTGTTTTTCTCCACTGTTTACTCCACAGTGAAACTGGCTAGAGTTACCACCTGTTCCCATTATTATTTAACCTGTACATGGAGCCATTAACTCTTTAAATAAAATCCAACCCACTCATCACTGAAATACCCATAGGATCTGCCAGCTATCAACTATCAGTCTATGCAGACAATATTTTATTGCATGTAACCCAAACCTAGAATTCAATCTCTACTGCATTAGACCTATCAAAATTTACAGTGCCTTTCAAATTATAAGCTAAATACTAATAAAACTGTTGTAATCCCACATAATGGTGGTTTAAATAGAACAGCTATACTACACCTCAGCCTGGTATGGGACCTAAAAGTTACAATATCTTGGAATCAGACTTGCACTGGACTTATCCCTTCTGAAAACACTAAATTTAGATAACTTAATTGTTCATATAATATCTAATTTAGTGCACTGGAATCATTGCCATTAACATTATAGGACAGGATTAGTATAGTTAAAATGAGCAGTACTACCCAGAGTTTTTATCCTTTTCAAATGCTAAACATATTTATCTCCCTGTCTTGTTTTACTAAGCTGCATTCTCTAATCTCTAACTTTGTTTGGGTGGATAAAGTACCATGCAGAGCCTATAGTATGCTTTAACAATGCCTAAGAAACTAGGTGGCCTTCAACTGCCAGATTTTCAACTTTACTACTGGGCTAGTGATAATAGTAAATATCAACAATGGTTTAAAATTCAATACCTAGATAACGTGTCAGCCTATGTACCCTTTGGCACCTCATAGTAAAGGAACAGCTACAAAAGCATGGCATTTCACCTCACTTATTGCTATTTACATAGAAACATTGAATCTGTCTGCAGATAAGGACAATAAGACCCACCTAGTCTGCCCATTTCCCAACTCCCAACTGTAGCCCCAGATCCTATTTCATCATATCATGGGTAGGGAGGATGGGATGAGTGGTGAGGGAGGGCAGGGACATTAGCTCAAGCTGTGGACCTGTAATACAAGCAGACTTGATAGACCAAATGGCATGCTGCTGGCTTCTTTGTATGTTTGTATGTATGTTAGTATTTGATCTGCAGCTCTCTGCTCGGCACATCTCCAGGGTACCCTTATGTCTATCCATGTACTCTTGAACTCCCATATTGTTTTGCCCCACCACTTCTGTTGGAAGGCTGTTCCATAACTCCACCACCCTTTCAGTGAAAAGTACTTCCTAACATTTTCCCTGAACCTTCCACCCTTCAGTCTCATATCCATGCCCCTTGTTCTTGTACAGAGTTTTCCCTGAAATATGCTTTCTACCTGTACCTTGTTTATTCCCTAAAGTACTTCAAAGTCTCATCATATCTCCTTCTTTCAATCAGTGACTAGATATTAAGGTCCTTAAGTCTTTCCTCATAGGGCTTCTGGTGCAGTCCATGTACCATCTTCACTGCCCTTCTCTAGACTGCCTCTATCTTGTCAATGTCCTTCAGGAGATGTGGTCTCAGAACTGGGCACAGTACTCCAGCTGAGACCTCACCAGTGATCTGTACAGTGGCATCACCAACTCTTTCCTCCTGCTTGTTATGCCTCTCCCTATGCACCCTAACATTCTGTTTATTCTCCCCATCAACTTATCAGACTGTTTGGTCACTTTCAGGTCATTAGATATGATAACTCCCAGGTCTCTCTCCTGACTTGTGGTGGCCAGAATTTCCCCACCATCCTGTACTCCTCCCTTGGATTCCTGACACCCAGGTGCATGATCTTACACGTTTTAGCATTGAAACTCAACTGCCAGACACCAACCACTCCTTTAATAGGTTTAGGTCCTTTCTCATTTTTCACCTCCTCCAGTGTGTCCACTTTGTTGCAGATCTTGTTGTCATTTGTGGAGATGCACACCTTTCCCTCCAGACCCTCTGCAATGTCGCTGATGAAGACATTGAATAGTACTGATCCAGCACTGACCCTGTGGCACCCCACTGGTTTTCTCCCACCCTTAGATTTCATGCCATTTACCACCACCCTCTGAGTCCTGTCCGTTAGCCAGTTCCCTACCACTTTATCACCATAGGACCCACTCCCAGACTTCTCAATTTATTAAGCAGTCTCCTATGTGGGACAAAATTGAAGGTCTTGCTGAAATCCAAAGTAGGCAACATCCACCGCCCCTCTGATCTACCACCCTGGTTTCCCAGTCAATGAAATCTATAAGATTGGCTGACAGGACCTTCCACTGAGAATCCAACTGCTGCCTTGGATTCTGTGCCCCTGTAGCTCCAGAAACTTCCATCTTCTCATTAAGTAAGGACTCCATTAGTTTCCCACTACTGAGGTCAAACTTCTAGGCCTGTAATTACCTGCCTCCTCTCTGCTTCCACTCTTGTGAGAAAGGACCATATCTGCCCTCCTCCAGTCCTCAGGTACCTCCCTCATCTCTAGTAATGTATTGAAAAGGGCAGCCAGTGGTTCCGACAGCACTTCCCTGAGTTCCTTTAGTACTCTGGGTGAAGCCCATCTGGCCTTGTTGCCTTATCTGCTTTTACTTTCCTGAGTTCTTCTAGGACTCTTTCCACCATGAATGGGTTGATGTCTACCTCTTTCCCTGAATACCTCTTTTAATGAGTCTCAGTACTGTACCTCACCCTCCCTTCCCTGGTGAATACTGAGCAAATGCACTTGTTCAGTATCTCAGCCTTTCAAGGTCATCCTCCACCCTTTCTCCTCCTTCCTTCTTCAGCCTAATGATCCCATTTCTGGTCTTTTTCCTCTCAGTAATGTATCTGAAGAAGATCTTGTTACCTTTCTTAATAGCCTGGGCTATACCTTCCTTTGTCTGTGTTTTTAGCCCATCTAATTATTTTCCCAGATTCCCTCTGCTTCTTCAGATATTGCTCTCTGTCCTCATCCTTTTGTGTTTCCTTGTATCTTCTGAAGGCTCTTTCTTTTCCCTTCGTTCTTGGCCACTACCTATGCATTTTGACACAGTGACCTGTTACTTCTGTTATGACTGTCTTGAGTCTAGACCACTGTTTTTCCACATCTCCCTGTACGTTCCACTGCTAGGTCTCTTTTGAGACTTGTACTCATCTCCTAAAGTTATCCTTCCTCAAATCCTGGGACCTTTATCCTTGTATGACTGGTTCCTGTCATAACAGCGACTTCATAATAGCGATGCTTCCTTTGGGCGGAGTCTACATCTCTGAAAATGAATTTCCTAATGTAGCACACAGTGGATTGTGCCGAATACTTACATTATTTTGTTTTATGTGAGGCTGCTCTCGCGACTTCCTACTAAAGATTCTCAACTCCAGGAGGTGCATGTTGGCGGGTTGCAAAACTAGAAAAATAAAACCCATGACCCGGACGCAATAGCAAGTGTGCCCAAGTCGAACTAGGCACCTTTTCTAACCCCAGCCTGCCACCAACTCACCCTGCCACATGGCCAACTCTGCAGCCTCACTGCCACACTATGCCCCACAAACCCTCCCTCCCTTCCTGCCTGTCACATGACATGGTCTCACCCCAGCCCCGTGTGTGTGTGTATATATACATAGCAACATCCTGTCACTATAATCGCTGACCCCCAGCTTCCTGTTGCTCCTCTGACCAGTATGGTAGCCTGTGTGAGCGCTATGATTGAGTCACCCGCTTTGAAAGCGCCAATTGCGGTCACTGAATACAAGGGCTACCAATCAATCAATTAATCAATCAAAATCTTTATTTTACCAGGTAAACATCATTGAGCAAAACTCATTTTCAAGATGGACCTGGGCAGAATATAGTCATAGAATACAATAGACAACTTATAAAAACAGAAAAGGGGCATAATAATTGCAGAGAACTAATTGATAACAACAGCAAAGCTTAGACATAATATTTCCAGAATACAAGACATTTCAGTGATTTACGAATTAACTGTATTAACTGTACACAGATAAAATAGCCTGAGGATAACAGAGGAGGGAGGAGGAAATCATGATACAGTAATAGGGCCTAAGGATGATATCGATGGGGAGAGGGTAGTAGCAGCAGTGAGGATCAAGAGAGATGATTAGGAAAGAAGTAATGGGGAAGCCTAAGGGCCTCCTTCACAGGCCACTGGTGCAGTGGAGCAGTTTAAGTACATATGCCAGGTTGAGGGTAGAGGGAGGCCATAGACGGAGAGATAGTATGGTCTTGGGGTTGGTTGCATATTAAATCGGTATTCGAATCAGAGGAAGTAGGGAAGGCCATAAACAGATGTTGGTGTGAGTGTGACATATGGTCACAGCAATCAGAATGGGACATTCATAAAATAGGTATGGCTTGCCTCCACTGTGGTTACTTTATACCATATTATTCTGTGGTCACTGGTACCAAGGGACTGCCCACTCCACATATGTGATCCTGTCCCTGTTGGTCAGGACCAAATCAGTATAGCTGCCTTGCAGGATGGTTCTGTTACAAGCTGTCTTAAGCTTGCCCCATTGAGGGCAGTCATGAAGTTCCTGCCCCTTGTACTTGCAGTCTGAGAGCTCCAATCCACCTCAGGTAGACTGAAGTCACCCATTAGTAGTAGTTCCTTTTGGCTGACATTTTGTGGAAGGTTTCCACAAGAGCTGCATCTGATTCCTACCTCTGTGCCGGAGGCCTGTAAATTACTCCAGTGTGAATGGCTGTCCTTTTTCCACCACCAGGGTGACCCACAGTGCCGCTTACTCTTTCTTGTAACCCTTGAGCCTCTATTGCTTTAATCTCCTCCTTCACATACATAGCTACCCCCTCTCCTTACGAAATTAAACTACTACTGTACTCTATATGACAGACAGTGATTGCAATCTCTTTTAAAGTACACAAACAAATGACAATGGCTTTGTCGATTAATGCTGTGTAGGTCATTGACCAACCCATAGTTAGAAACCCTAATATTAACATAGGCAGTAAAGTCATACTGGAGGATTGGCCACTGGCCTTACCAATGCTCCTATTTCTAGGCTGCTTCAAGACAGCCATTGACCTTGTCCCATTTGAACAGGCCAAGCTCCAATTCAATTTCACTGATAAACTAGCCTTTAAATACTTGCAACCTGAAGTTGTGCAACATATGGGACCACCGCCATGGTTAACAACATTAGACCCTCTCTTTTCCACCTCAAGAGACCTGGCATTCTTACCCCAGGCAATTTCTAAGATCTAGCATGCTGTAAACACAATTACTTAGTAATTAATTTAACTCGCTGTTTAAGGAAAGATGAGCAGTAAATTGTGTTTACCTATTTTATCGTGGTTACTTCCTGAGATGACAGATTTACCTGGACAAGCCATGCAATCAGAAGCTGTTAATTTCAATACACAGTTAACATTTAAAACATTTGTGACATTTAGACAGTACAAGACATTTTAGAAAATCTCATTCAGTCTTTTGTCTGCTCGTCACTTTATCTTCTTATACAATTTTCATTACGTATGTATGAGGCCTGTAACTCCTATCAGTAGGCAATTTAAGTAGCATCCTCTCAAGAATAACCTTAACTAACACAAGTACGCAATTCCTTGGTATTAATAATCTTTGCTAGCATTTAAACAATATTTCATTGCATTTTGTCTCTATGCATTTAATAAGGAACCAGTTCTTAAGATACATATTTAAACAAGCACCTTGGAGTCTCTAGGTGTACTCAGCCAATGTTTCATTGGGATCTCATCTCTTTTGTCTGGAGAAGTGAAGTGTCCTTGGACAGGCTGGACTGAAGAAGGTCTTTTCCTGGCCTTTTTAATTCTTTTCTTCTCTAGGCTGGCAAATAAAATAACAAAGTTAGTACAATTTCAATGTTTCTTACTTCTGGCAACAGCCAAAAGTCCATAGAGTTCAGCAGATTGAGCCCTATGCACAAATGGGCAGGTTATATGCACTGGAGATGCATAACCCACCCACATAGGTCTGCATCTGTGGACGGTGTGCATCAGCCAGTATTCACTACCAGCCGCCTCCTGTCTGTGACCCCACCCCCTGGCACTCAGGTCTGTGCAGGATGGCTGGGGGTAGGTCAGACCCAGCTGGGTATCCAATTGATTCCTGCCCTGTGTCCGGGTGGATCACGTGCAGCTGGGTGCAAGTTCGGTGCATGAATTGTGCTCGCAGACACCAGAACCTTCAGGTGCTGTGCCATTGTCGATGTCCCTGGTGCACAGAAGCCAGCTGAAAACCTTCCCAGCCCAGGTCACCCGGCCCCTATGGAGCAAGGCACCCCCTCAATGCACACACCTCACACCAGTGTGTCCACTGCCCCATGTAGATGACTCCCGAACTCTGTACTCCTGACCCAACACATGTCATGTGTCATGGTGCCCCACAACACCTTACATGTACCTTACATATACCTGCAGATTGGGAACTGGGTGCCCAACAGCTGGCACAGTCCTCACACACCTCCACAGCTGCTGGCCATCTGACCTCTGCGTGCACGGATCAACTGCACACCACTGCGTAAGACAGACAGCTGGTGGCAGTGGGTTGTGTTGAGGCTGTGCCACTGGCCATCAGGAACCCAGTACCCCATCTGCAGCTACAGGTGGGGTGATGCCGTGAGGGGTGTGGCTGTGCCCGCTGATGGCTATGCTGGCTCTACTGGGCGATAGGCAATATGGGTGCGGGAGTATAAGAGGGAGACAATGGTGGGATCGCTCCATAAAGTGTGGGGTGTCTGCCAGGGGTTTGGGGTTGGGGCAGCCACAGCTGGGAGGAGCTTGAATTCCACTCTTAGGCCTCTTCTCCCATTGTGGTGCTACAGGGGCTGGTGCGTGGGGCACCTTATGAGGGCTGTCCATGGCATGCCTGCCTGCCCCTACGCTCCAGTGCACAGCCCTACTCACCATGGTGAATGGCACTTACAGTTGGTATGTCCCTCACCTGCCCTGGCACATTGCTCTTAAGCGTGGGTCAGGGACTCAGGCATGTATGTGCTGAGTGCTTCTCTTAGTGCATCCCACTTGGGGTGCATAGGGTGATGAGTGGTTACGCACCCAAGATACGTGCGTGTAGCCACTCCACCCGATTAATGCATAGGGCCCAATAATGGTTCTTAGAGTCAGTACCGTAGCATAGATGTGAGATCTCTTCCAGCGATGAAACACAAATTCAGATGGGAGTGAGCGGGTAATTACAACGTGTTGGTCTTTGGAGTGGTATCATATAGGCAAGTACTTCCTCAGAAATGGCATGAGATTTTGAAATGATATAGCCATATTTGAACAGTGGCTTATCTGGGTTGGAGGTCTATAGCATAGTTGCTGGAATATGTTTCCTTTATTAGACACTCTGTCAGCAAATGGTCTATTGTCCTCTTGAACATGTCCATGAGGTGACAATTAATAAACTTATAACCACAATTCCTTACACTCGCATGTTCAAAAATGAGGTGATGGAGGTTATATCATTTGTGGTTTATGGTGCTGCAGTTGGTGGTATCAAATGGTCTTTGTTAAGAGGAACCAGTTCCTTGTTTGACTGTCTGCATTCAGATATGTGACAACTTCTTATGGTATTTTCTGGTGACATAGTAAATGCTGAGTTTTGATTTTAAAATACTTATGGAGCTGCCAGCTCTTTGCAATATCTGAATCTAATGAATCCAATCAATTGGTATTTTAAATGTTCTTTAAGGCTGGAAAACTTGGAGAATATGATTTGCTGCAGGTTTGTTCAATGATTGCTTTCTGCTGAGATGGATCCACATACCTGGGTTAAGCACTTGAAGGTCTGCTTGCTCAGAGTTTTAAAATGAAATTTTTCATGACAAATTCTTTTGATTAAGGTGGATATCCTTTTTACACTTTGCAGGTCTGGCAGCTTATGGCCACTATTGTGCCTACATATCCCCTACACCTCTTTTGCAGGTCAGTGCCACCATAGCATTTGTGCTTTGCAAAAGGATGTGACACTTAAGGACCTGTCAAAGTGCAGTAGTGTGAACGTATGAGAATTTTGATTCCATAATTTTTAACTTTTAAAGCTGTTTTTCTCTAAATCAACATTTTAAGATTAAATCTGAAAGTATCTATCCTAAGCAACTATTTTAGATAAACCAAAGTATACATTTACTAAGCAAATATCTAGAAATACTAAAATATGTTTCTGTTAAGCTATACCTAATCAATATCATCCTTCAGTATATAGGAAGATTACTCCTAATTATATTAAAATCATGAATGCAATTAAATGTCACATCCTCTGTGCTGTTACACGGCCTATAGGGGTGCATGCAAGCATTGCCCACCATGTTTTACTTTAACTAAACATACTAAAATTAGCTCTTTATGGCTTAAGCCTTGCTTTTGTTGTTTCTAAGCTGTGCCATAGCAATTTTCTTAAGGGAACATTTACTTGTTTTCTGGTCTTCCTAAAGGTGGATTGTATGGATCATAAGGATATGGGGTTTCCTAAGGTGTTCCATGTCAGCATATTCTTCCTCTTCATTTATTAGGACTAAGGCTGGAGAGTTGGTTTGGTTGTTAATAGTTTAGGTGGAGGACAAGGTCTTATTTTGATTCCCAAAGCATGGTTATATAAACCCTGAATTCTCACATGATTAGCATGGGTGGCTTGTGGTGGAATATAACATCCACAGGAAAGCAAGAACCAAGTTGATATTTAAGACGCAAAGGAATGCGATAATGAGGGCCACTGTACTGGTACAGTAGTAGCTACAGAGATGCAGATATTTCAAAATACTTTGCAAAATTTCTAGAGTTTATCTCTGCTGCCTCTAATGTAAATGGAGAAAGCAGGCGATTTCTCTAGAAATGTCACAGAAAATTCAGTAAATATCTGCCCATGTCTTTGGCTGTGACTGTATGCAAATTTGCTCCTTATCACCGGGACTGAACTATTTATCAGAGATAACCAGGTTAGTCTCGGAGATATCGCTCTCACTTTCATGAATGTCCTTGGCATCTAAAAGATGCTCAAGGTCATCGGCTAAAAACTCATGACCTCGAAATGCAGAAATAGGAGTGATTTCCATTTCCTGGGAAACTGTATCAAGGGATACAAGGTGATATGTCCAAAATGGATATGTGCACCTGCAGGAACAGAGATAGTACTACCTTTCTGGGTAAGGTAAGCTGAGTTGTAGTACCATGTCTATTATAAGTAACAGTGACTTCCACAAAATTGGTGCTAACTAGCCATTGAGCTCCAGCGATTTTAGCATGTGTTTTCTTACCTTCACCTGCACGGGTTAAAGTAACCTTACACTTTTGGGGACATTAGTATTGTTAAGGCCACAAAGAACCTCGATGATATCTTTTAGAAAAGGTTTATTGGGACACAGCTAATGTTGTTTTTAGTACTATAGTTTGACACATCGTAAGTTTGGGACTAAATATATAAGTCCAGATTAGGTTCATGGTATACCACTATAGGTGGAGTGTTAATTTTGCATAAATATCTCCTTGCCAGGTACCCACATTAAGAATAGTCTTTATCCTGTAGTCATTTTGTTGTTCTACCAGGGGAACATTTAATATAAAGGCAATGGTCATCTCTTCTAAATTGATGTGAACAGAAATAGTGCTTCCAAGACTCTAAGTGATATTCACATGTAATGGCTCTATTTTTTTTGAGGTGGCTATACTCAAAATTTTTGTCATAAATTCTGGAGGAGGTAAATAGTGTGGAATTTTCCTGCCATTACATCTCCTATGCCACTATTTACCTCTCGCAATTTTGTGCAATTGATCTAATTTGCTGAATAGTGGGAGGTCTTCAACCACAGTTTGAGCTAGGTTATGGAGTTTTGCATGGTATTATTGAGAAGGGTTGTATGGAGGTTAACCATAACTATGGTATCTCCCACAGTTCTTCCTATGCCTGATAGAAACTTTTGCTGTGTAGTGAGTTGTGCCTTAATGTTACCTATATCTCTGCACAGTTTATTAACTGTATCCTTTATTTTAGAAATGTTAACAGAATTCATGGTGTTCATGCCTAATCCAGAAGCAGTTCTAATGCTCTTAAACAAGAAAAGATTAGGGAGGCAGCTCTCTCTATTCTAGTAGATATGTTAAGGGTTTCAGGAAATACAATAACAGATTTTAACTGAAGTAAAATCATTTTTTTTGTCTATTTCAACATAAAGCATATACTCTTAAAACCATTTGGGGCCTTTTTAGTTAACCAAAATGCTTTTACATGCGTTAACATTTGCTTCTATTACATTGTATGGACTGGCCTAAAGTTGCCCCATGCAAGGTTGGAGAGGAGTGGGGATCTGGTGCTGGTGGTAGTTGTTGGAATAGGCACTCTAGGGGTGTAAAGAGTGGCATTAGGATTTGGTGCATGGTGCCAATATGGAGCCCTGGGGTGTGTTTACAAATTTCATCTCTCAATTGTCTGATCTGCCTTTTCAGCTGGTCAATAGCATAGCTGTTATTATCTCTAACAAATCTTGGTAGTATCCCTGTGACCTGCTGCTCATACTTACTAACATACCAACATACTAGTATGTTAGTATGTTAGTAAGTGAGGCAACAGGTCTGGTTCTTTCTCCTCTCCTCTCTCCTGAGAAAAATATTCTACCAGGATTTTGTAAAAATCTTTGGGGCTTGATTCTTTGGCATGTCTCATTAAAACTGCTATGGGACTTCAGTAAGTGGTATAGTCTTTGATCAGGGCTGAGTACATTTGATCAAAATTGGTTCTGATTTCAGGATTTTGTCTAGCCATCCAGACTCGAATGTTGGATACAACAGAAAATCTTAAGACACATAACCGATCTTCAGGGTTATTGATCCTAAAGTATTCCAATTGTGATTGCAAATGAAAAATGTGATCCTCCACCTCCACATTGGTCTTGGGATTGAACCTCATACCTATGGCCTTTATAACCCAGATTAATTGCTTTGGGTCTGGTTGGTACAGAGTTGTGGGGCTAGAGGTAGTGGGTTAGATGTGATAGGACCAGGTAGAGGATGGCTTGTACATTCAGTGATACTATTGTGGCTTTTAGAGGTCTGAGGGACATTTGAAGGTTGTGCCCCAATTTTAAGTCTTGAATTTCTTTTACTAAATCCTGGACCTTGACTGCAAGGTCCTCTACCCTGGCTTTAGGGGGTATCTGGGACAGGAGGTACAAGGGCTCAGCTGGATGTAGGGATTCTGACTGTTGACCAATAGCATCAAGGGACTCAGTAAATGTTTCATGTAGCCGATCTATCTCCTGATGAACTGCATCTGCCTGTTCTTCTGCTCTCAGGGTTGCCTCCTGGGCTGCCTTTACTTGAATTGCTAACTTCTCCTGACTTTCAGATATTTCTGCACTTAACCCAATTTTTTCAGCTTTTAAACCCCTTATTTTCTGTTACAAGTGCCTGACTTTCCTAGGCCCAGGGATAATTTGCTGTTTTAGATCCCCCTTCTTCTGTCAGCCTCTTATTAATTGCTTTTAAGTGTCTCTGTCTGCTTCATTTACTTTAAGGCTGCCCAAATATTTAGCCTTCTCAGACTGTAATTCCAATTTCAATGACTGAATTTTGGTGATTTGGTCTTACCTGCATTGATCAAGTCGAAATCTAAGCTCCTTAGTGTATGTAGCCTGCTTTGGGCTTCCTGATGACAGATTTTATGTTGGAGATATGGAATATATCCTATCAGGATTAGGTTGAGTTGTTTCTTTTACGTTAGCTTGCGCAAGATGCTAGGAACATTTTGGGAGAGTAGCACACTTTGGAGGTGTGCCTCTCCTTTCAGTCCACTGCTCAGTTGAGCAGGCATGGCGAGTCCTGCTCCAATGGGTGTGGGAGCTGTGTATGACAGAGTGGTCTTCGCTTCAAAGAAAACCACGCTGTCATACAGAGCACCGGCGTCGCTGCCCACCTCCATCCGCCACCCCGTCCGCCCCCCAAATCTTTGCTGCCATGTGGCCCACCCCAGCATGGCAAACATCCAGCGTTGTTTGCCAGCGGTGCCCAATCCACATCGGCTCCATGGCCCCCAAGCCATCCTTCTGCCGCGCTGGGAGCCCACCCAACATGGCAACATCCCGTTGTTTTCTGATGGGGTGCCCAATCCCCTGTCAGCTCCTTGGCCCCCTGTTGCGCTCATGCATGCTGGGAGCCCACCCCAGCATGGCAAACGTCCCACGTAGTCTTTTTTTCACCTGTAAAGCAAAATGGTCCCACAGCACTTCTCCCAGTCCCCCTCCCACAACCACACCCACCCACTGCGCACCCAGCCTCCCACACCTCCCTCACCCCATACTTACCTCCAGAACTTGGTGACGATCTTCAGTGGACCGGGAACGCGTCTGCACTCTTCAAAGCTGACCGCGAACTGAAATGCCGTAAGCTGTGTAATGGGCTAGATAGGGGTTTTCAACTTTATTGCATATCTCAGGCATTTTTTGAATTTTTGCGCAAATTTTCAACATGGGTTTTGGGACCCCTTCTGATGAATGATGTCACTGTCATGGCGTTATTTCGAGCCCGGAGGGTGATTTCGCAGTCACTGTGTGAAATCACCCTTTAGGCCAAAATAACACCATGACAGTGACAATCGATGTTGAAAATTTGGTGCAAAATTCCAAAAATACTGTTTTATGGCGTGCATTGTGCAGTTCCTACGCAGGCTCGTAAGTTCATGAATTTTCAATATTTTCACTCCAGATTTTCAACATTGCCATTTTACCACACCTTCTTATGAGTAGTACTAGCTGTCATTTTTCACATCTCAACCAAAACATGCTTCCGCTTCATGTAGCGCATAATGGCGCAGTCGGTGTGTGTAACTCAGTGTATGGACACATTAAGAAATTCACAGTGTCACTGTTCATGAGCAGAGATCTTAAAATGGCTATGTTGAAAAAATTAATCTAAATCCTAAAATTAACTGTTTCGTCGTTGTTACGTGCTCACACGCTCTTAAGTTCGATTTTCAATATTTTCACTCCAGATTTTCAACATTGCCATTTTACCACACCTCCTTATGAGCAGTGCAGCTGTCATCTTTCACATCCTGCCCAAAGCATGTTTCCACCCATGTAGTGCACAATGGTGCAGTCGGTATCTTGAAATCAATGTATGGGACACAGTAAGAAAATCACAATGACGCTGTTCATTAGCAGAGGTTTAAAATGCCAATGTTGAAAATTTCGTGAAAAATTCTAACAATGACTGTTTACGAGCGTGCATTGCACAGTTCACGACGCTCGTGGGTTTGCAAATTTTCAATATTTCCACTCCAGATTTTCAACATTGCCATTTTACCACACTTTCTTATGAGCAGTACAGCTGTCATTTTCACATCCTGCCCAAAACATGTTTCCGCCTATGTAGCACAATAAGGGTAACAAAATGGTCATGCTGAAAATTTATTGTACTAATACCAGCAATCGCACAGGGGCATTAGGGTAAAAGCACCATCGTGCCAAACACCACTGAAAATACCTACAAGCGAACGTCGGCATTGACAAATGCTTGTTTAATCTAGTCTTGGCTTCAGCCAAAGTGAGCTTAAGTGATCCTTAAGGTCCAAGCATTGCAATTCTTTAGCGGTGTGTCTCTAAGTGAATTTTCTGATCAAAAATTGCTTCATGAAAAAAAATATTTTCCTCTTGCCTCAGAAAGGGTCTCCCTGGACATTCAAAGGAAATCTCTTGCTCTGGGAGGTTAACTTTAATCTCCTCCTTTGAGGACTACCCATGGTGATGAGTATTGTAGGAGCATACTCTTGATCTCCTGGGAAAAACCCTGATGAAAAGATATGTCACCTTTCATCTCTTACACAAAGCAGGGTTACTGCAAAATAAATGCTTTGTTCCTTTAATTTTTTCTATTCTTAGTGAAACTTGCTGCTCTTGATGAGGCTTGTGGTTTAGAAATGACTTCCTCCCTTTCTCCAGAGTGGCTAGGCCTTATGTGAAAAAGTTATTCTTTTGCCTCAAGAGCCAGAAAAAGAAAAATATATTCTATCCATTTAACTATTGAACTTTTACCTTTTGACACAATCCTAAGACTATTTCAATTGCAATTCATACTCCAATAATCTGTCATACTGTAGCTAGATTTAGCATAAATCTCAGGCCCATTCAGAGGACTCCATTCTGTAAACACAATTACTTAGTAATTAATTTAACTCAGTTGGCTGTTTAAGGAAGGTGTGCAGTAAATTGTGTTTACGTATTTTGTGTGGTTACTTCCTGAGATGACAGATTTACTTGGACATGCTTGCAATCTGAAGTTGTTTATTTCAATATACAGTTAACATTTAAACCATTTTTGACATTTAGACAGTACAAGACATTTTTAGAAAATCTCATTTAGACTTTTGTCTGCTCGTGCACTTTATCTCCTACACAATTTTCATTGTGTAAGTTTGAAGCCCTGTAACTCCTATAAGAAGGCAATTTAAAGTAGTATTCTCTAAAGAATAACCTTAACTAACATAAGTACACAATTTCTTGGTACTAATAATCTTTGCTAGCATTTAAACAATATTTCATTGCATTTTGTCTCTTAGCATTTAATATGGAACCAGGATTCTTAAAAGACATATATTTAAACAAGAACCTTAGAGTCCCTAGGTATATCGCAGCCAATGTCTCTTTGTGGGATCTCGCTTCCCATTCGTCTGAAGAAGAAAAATGTCCTTGGAGAGGCTGAACTGAAGAAGGTCTTTTCCTGGCCTTTTTAATCCTTTTCTCCTCAAGGCTTGCAAATAAAATGACACAGTTAGTACAATCTCAATGTTTCTTACTTCTGGCAAAATCCAAAGATCTCGTCCAGTGACAAAACACAGATTCATATGGAAGCAGTAAGTAATTACAATGTGTTGGTCTTCAGAGTTGTATTATACAGGCAAGTACTTCCTCAGAAATGGTATGAGATTTTGAAATGATATAGCCATATTTGGACAGTGGCGTATCATGCGTCGGAAGTCTATAGCATACATGCTGAAATATTTTTCTCTTATTAGACACTCTGTCAGCACATGGTCTATTGTCCTCTTGAACTTGTCCATGAGGTGAAAACTGATAAACTTATAACCACAAGACTTTACACCACGTGTTCAAAAATGAGGCGATGGAGGTTATATCATTTGTGATTTATAGTGCTGTGGTTGGTGGTAGCAGATGGTCCCCTGTTAAGAGGAACCAGTTACTTGTTTGGCAGTCTGCATTCAGATATGTGAAAACTTCTTATGGTATTTTCTGGTGACATAATAAATTCTGAGTTTTGATTTTAAAATACTTATGGAGCTGTCAGTTCTTTTCACAATCGTCGAATCTAATGAATCCATTCAATTGGTATTTGAAACGTTCTTTAAGGCTGGAAAACATTGAAAATATGATTTGCTGCAGGTTTGTTCAATGATTTCTTTTGCTGTGATGAGTCCGATATGTGGGTTAAACAATTGCAGGTCTGGTTGTTTAGTGACTTAAAAGGAAATGTTTTTATGACAAGTTCTTTTAATGTACATTAATGGCATCTGAGATTGAGGTGGATATCCTTTTACACTTTGGCAGGGTCTGGCAGCTTATGGCCACTATTTTGCCTACAATGCTCTATAGAGATAGAGATAGAATTTGCCCATACTGGAACAATATTTTTCCAAATACTTCTTTCAATTGGTTCAAATATGGATAGATCTTTTTATTTACATTACCCCAGATACAGTATGACTGACATTTTTATTCTTCACAGACTTTATTTTACCCTTCAGAAATCAGCTAAAATGGGTAAACTCCAATCCAACTTTTGCACTAGAGGCGCTCAGGAGAAGGAAAGGGTAAACCATTACATATTTTATGGGACTGCCAAACTGAACAACCTCTTTGGATGGAGATATGAGAAAAGTTGGACCCTCCTGGGCCTTGACGAGTTTTTATGCTGAAGGTATGCATAGTGGGATACCTTTATTCCATAGATGTAAAATAACAGAAATATAATATGGTTATGATTGCAATGTCAGTGAAGAGACTGATTTTAAGGCACTGTATGGATCAAGACACTTTGTCCTATCCAGAATGACTCTACAAACACTTTTGTAATCCCCAGTTTGAAAAAATGATAGCTAACATTCATAACCGTATTTCATTATATGAAAAAGATGGAATAAGTTGTATACACTATATACCTTCCTGGTGCTTGAAACATCTTTTATGCCCCTACTTCCTGTTATATTGTCTATGATTTGCACCTAGGTTGAAAAATATTTTGGGCCAGATATTCAAAGATTTGCGTGGTCCTCAAACAGTTTGTGTGGGTTTAGCACAGGATTAGCGGGACAGCCATATTCAAAAGGCCACATAGTGTGGGCAAAGTGCATTAGCACTGAGCAAACCATAATTATATGCAAGGGACAAAGTGAACATGAACACAGGCGCAATGAGATATTCAGCGACTAGCACCGCACTAAGGTGTTTAGCGCAACATAGCACGACCCTTAGTGTGGAACAAAGTACCACCCAGGAAAAGCTGGTCTTAACTCTAGGCAAACAGCTTTGCACATCATTGGTGCATAGCGGTGTTTGCATGGGATTAGCGTGGCTTGCACGACCCTAACACAGGAGCATGACACTTAGAAATGCCTGACATGGAGGACACATGCTGCTCACTGCTGGCACCACCGTGATGCCAACAGCTGCCACCAGTCACAGCCAAGCACAGACAGTAAGTGGGGATCCAACCCACAGGGGACAACTAGATAGTGTGGCTATACAGCACACACCTGCAGACCATATCGCCTGTGGTGACCAACAGATGCCAGCAAACACATGCAGCACTGTGGGCATGGCAGCTATTGAGGGAGGGGTATGGGTGGCCAGACCTCACCACAGCCCAGGTGTGGGCCACATGGCTGGGACACATCATGCAGTGCACATGGGCCAGTAGTGGAATACCCACCACCTGAGTGCCTGTCGGAGCATACATGCCCCCCAGCCACATACTCCACAACTGTACAGAAGCCACAGAACACACAGCCAGCCATGCAAATGTCACTGTGAGCATCCCATGCAGGTGCAGCATCTGTGGAGTACACAACTGCGAAACATTACTGTCCACCATCAGTAATCACCTGCATGCTGGGCCTGTCACCGTGTACAGTGCAGTGGTCATCACTGCCCTACAGACCATAGGCATTGCTGTGTCCCTCACACTACCAGCCTCCTTGCTACTGTAGTGTCTGCTGTGCACTGTAGCATGGCCTATAGTGTGATGGTTGCATATAGCACCACCACTGCCTGGGCCTATGCTGTGTTCTCCCTGGGTCACACAATGCTAAGCTGTACTGCATTCATGTATTCTGCAGCAACCATCATGCACTGTCAGACTGACCTACAGGTGGAGCTGCGGCCAGACCTGGTCATCCCTGTACTTCCAGACTGACCTATAGGTGGAGCTGTGGGACCCTGCAGTAACGCTGGGCAAACTGCATGCAAATCAGGGAATGATGAGATGCTAGTCTGGCTGTTTGCCCAGAGACTACCTAAGTAGGCTCATTTGCATGTCACTTTTGAATATGGCAAATCTTAGCTCGGGCAAACATGTTAGCACCAGGCTAACAGATTAGCTCTGTCACGAGGCGCTAACAGTTCGGGGATGTTTATATAGTTTTGATCACTGTTCTTTCACAACTGCTTCTGCCAGCTGCTGTACTGGGTCCACGCTTCTGCTGGCACACACATTGGCCACATAGTTCATCCCTACCTGCCCTCACATCACTGTGCACTGTGTTGTGGTTGTGGTTTGCACTTCCTGATTGCTATATTCAGTGCTGCCTTATTCTAGGGCTACGTTTGCCTGCACTCCCAGCCCTGTTTGCATGGCCTCATTCCCATGCTATATTCAGAAGCTGTTTGCCCTGGGCTTTTCCTTTTGAATATAGCTTGCTTTGTGCTCTGGCTACATTTGCCTGCGGGCAGTGTTAACTTAACCAGGGGCACAGCTTTTAATATCTGGCCCTTCTTCTTTTACTATTCTCTTTTGATAAGATTGTTCAAGCTTCTCTCATGTTTCAAGGTACCTGGTTGCGCTTTTGTTACTGCACTCACTTCTTGTAAATAGTTAGTGGGTTATTAAATTTTATTGTTTTGTTTAAGGCAGGTTTTGTATGTATTCTGTAAACTGAAATCTATAAAATAAACTTAATTTCAAAAAGGACAGTGACAATCATAGCACTAATGCTGTTATGGAGTCCTGCGATATGTCCCTCAGTGCACCCATAACCATCAGTATAAGCCACACAGGCAAGACAACACAGTACTCTGCCCCAAGACCCCATCACTGTTCCATAGGCAAAGTGCCATGTTGTTGTATTTCATTACTTTTGTGCTTCTGTGAATGTCATAGAAGAACACCTACTGTATGTTTGATCAGATTATGACATGCTTTACTCACTTTATAAAGCTTAGATTGCTTAAATATGTGGGTGGTGTGTGTTACAAAGAACTACTCATGTGTAATGGGTTCTTGGTATTCTTTTGGAGGCTGAATACTATGGGTATTAGCAACAAGTGGTAGTGGTGAGCACAGGAAGGTGATGCTTCTGTAAGATAATTTACTGACAGTTACAGGTTGTAGAGATCACTTACCCTTGCTTAAGATTCCTAAGAAAATGCTTACTGCAGTAAAAGTATATTCAGCATTTTATTTTCCTCTGGCAGGGCAGTGCAGCAAAACTGAAATGGATTGCAGCTGAAGCTGCTGTCTAACGTTTCACCCAAACACAGTGGGCTTCCTCAGAGACTGATGAGATAGTGCAATTACATTGTAGTTAAACACAGTAAGAAAAGGCCATCTGTGCATGTTAACCAATCAATGTCTAGTAACATCATAACAACATTTAGTGAGTGTGTAAACCAATTTCAAATAAAAAATAAAGCAAACATGTTCCAGTTCATGCGAATATTCACAGAATTATTCAGCTTTAAATTAAATTATTTTATTAGAACATCAGTGCATCAATCTTGTGTGAAGCACTTGATTCAGAAACAGCTTTTTATTCCCGCAACCTAAGGCAAGAAGAACATTAAAACAGGTTAAATAATGATGACATATGTCATAAAACATTCAAAAGATGTCTGAATCCATATGATTTTCTTTTCATATTGTTTTCCTTGTTCCAAATTAGCAAACATTTATTTATAGCTTATTTATAGCAAACCAACATGCACAGGTGACCTTTTCTTTCTGTGTTTAAATACAATGTAATTGCACTATCTCTTCAGTCTCTGAGGAAGCCCACTGTGTTTGGATGAAACATAAGACAGCAGCTTGGCTGCAATCTGTTTCATTTTGCTGCACTGCTCTGCTAGCAGAAAATAAAATGCTGAATTTATTTTTACTGCAGTAAATATTTTTCTTGGGAATCTTAAGCAGGGTGAGTGATCTTTACAACCTCTAACTATGGGTATTAGGTCTACGTCCCTGAGAGGTATGTAATGTTTTTACTTATTCGTCCCAGTGAACAAACATATGGAGATATCAACTTACAAGAAACATTAATTACTGGAAAGTGAATGGGTCTCCTCATACTTTTAAAATGATATGCAACATATGTTCTGAATGAAGTTTCACTTTGCAAACCTAGGTATTACTGCATCAGTGAAGACAATGGATGCCTCCACACAACAGAACCATGTCATCCCAATCCATATGACCCACCTGCTATGACCTCTACACCTACCCATCTTCTGGTTCCAAATGTAATTCGGTGGCAAAATGTATGATCTGAAGGACTCACTTTATGAAGCTTCATTCAGCAAAGATGAAGACTACACCATGAGTGACACAGTGTAAGAGTTCTCTTTCTTTCTACTGAAATATAACTTGTTAGGTTGCATAAGTGGTCATAGGATGAATCTTTGTCAGAAATATAGTGAACAGTTCCAGTGCTGCTGCACTGCAGCTATGAAGGACACATTCCACGAAGTCCTAATGGCAGTGTACAGAAAACATAGTAGTACTTATGGTGAATACCTGCTTAGGGCTATATTAGTGTTGAATTCCATGCGAATAGCCGGGTTGTTTGTGCATGGTGGAAAACTTGTGCGATTCCTTAACATGTTTCTGTCAACATTATATCATGTAACACATTTTTTCATGGCTTAGGGTTATGGATACCTGTGCTCAGTGTCCTGGATAGGGTGTGCATGGTGCATGTGTACATCACCTGGACTGGGTGATATATGTGTTGCCAGCCTATGGAGGTGTGTAGGTGGCCCAGGTTTCCTGAATATCTTCTCCATCCTGGAACATATGTATGCTGAACACACACACCATCATCCGCACCTTAACAAGACTGTGAACACATGTGGCATGGCTACCCGCCTGAACCAGGAACACTAGTATCCATAACAAACTCCTAGGCAGGACAGACATGCATAATGCCTGCCTGGACATGCAAGGGACATATGTAACTTGCCCTTTTCATCAGGACCCATGAGAGTGGGCAGGACATGTGTTCCCTTGATGAGGAGGGTGCATTGAACACATGTGTTTCTACCCTGTGATTAGTGGGGCTGATGCATGTGTATACAACCTGCACTGGGTGGTCAGGATACATCTGTTTCCAGCCACTGTGGACTGCGTTGGTGCCACAGGTTTCCTGCATTCCTTCTCCATCCTGGGAAGAAATGTATGCAGAACACCTGCTCCAGGTACCACACACACATGCATCATGCACACCATATGTGGTATGACCACCCTACACTCGCCTGGAACAGTAATATTCAGAACAATCTCCCCAGGCAGGACATATATCCATTGTGCAGCCCCTGCACATGAAAGGGACATGTGTAACCTGGTCATTTTCCCAGGACATGAGAGGGTGTGCCAAGAACAAGTGTTCACTGCATGTGGAGGTTGCTCAGGACACCTGTGTTTGTATCCTGTAGAGTGTTACCTGGAAACATGTGAACATGTAACAGTTCACATCAATCTGAAAGCTGTCTTGCCCATGCAACATCACAGTCATCCTCATTTTCTGTGAAATTTAAAGGAATCATAAAACATATGTCTTATTGCATTGGAATTATAGTATGGCTTCATATTACCTTTGTAACACTATTTAACTGTTTCATGTTTTCCAATGAAGTGTAACTTGTTAGATTCAAATAGTGTTAGAGGCTCAGCAGGTAGCACAATCACCTCTGAGGCAAGGAGATCAGAAAGGTTGTCAGAGGGCTGTGGGTTCAATTTCACACCTGACACTTTGTTAATATTCCAATACTGACACTGTAGTATAGCATGAGGGGGTGCTGCACTTCTGAGGTGCCATCTTTCAGATGAGATGTTAAACCAAGGTCCCATCTACCTATTCTGGTGGTAGTTCAGGTGGATGTTAAAGATCCCATGGCACTTATCAAAAGACTAGAGAAAATTTTATTAGAATTCAAAACAACAAACGGAAACATACAGATACTTCATACAGTGCTCAAACGAATGTTATACAAAAGATACAACCTATTGCAAACTTAAACAAAACAGTATTGTTCATGCTAACTAATAAAGAAAAAGGCCCATTCTAAACCAAAACAAAATACATTACTCCACTAAATAACTTGACACAATTTCAACCCCCAAAACAACTTCTCTAATCCTCCCTCCTTTTTAATGAGTAGGAGAAATAGTTGCTATAATTCTAAATCATAGTGCATATACTCATACAGCCTACTTCTACTTTCCTGTTGGGCATCTACTATAAGTTATTAGTTATATTCCTTCTAAACAGTTATCTGCAGAGTACTCTTTTACTTATGTACTTCACGTGTGTTTTTCTTCTACTTTCCTCTTATGTACATCTAAATTATATTCAAATACATCTAAATTTCTCATTTCTCCTGCTTGTTTATATCTTTCATACATATTTAACCTACCCAGTCTATTCCTTCCCAGAAATAATGACTTACTGTATCCCCAAAATTCTCTTTTCATATGCATATATTTCAATGAGTTCAGCTTGTATTTTGAATAATACATCTTGAATCTGAATGTCCTCATTCTGTAAAATTGCTGGCATCTTGTCTGGCATATAAACCATTTTAAGCATGAAAGCATCACATATACAGTACACTTTTCCACTTTTTCCATTGCTCTGTTAGGTCCTAACACTAAGATTTCATATGTAATTGTGTCAAAGATTTCCTCATTCCATAGGACTGCTTATACTGGACCAAAAATTCTGCATAAATATGCAATCAAAAATAAATGTCTCATTGTTTTCACCTGATCATGACAAACTTCTTCCATACAATATCTTTCTTCCTATGTTTTATGCTTCTGACTTCCTCTGATATTCAGTTTTCATGCCCATGTAACCATACTACATCCTGCATTTTCAGAGGTATTCTAGGTTCTGTGATACTTTCTAGTAATAGTGTACAATTAACCCCAGAATCTAAGTACTGGTTCCTCAAGATAACATTTCTCTACTATAGTATTATACAATTGTTTCATATTTACATCTATACACCATTTTAATCATAGCCTGTACATATTTTGGCAATGATTTCTCTGATACATGCCATTTTCCATGGCCCCATGCTTTTAAAAATTCTTCACTCCAGTGTTGCAAGCAGTTTATCCCTGTTGCCTGCTTCCCAAAATTAAAGGTCTTAAGTTAGTGTAAACAAAATTTGCAAATAAATACACTAAGGGTTGTAGCATGTTTATTCCCTGTTTTCAAGGCTCTATAAGTGTGTGCCCTCTTAACTGGGTTCAGCCGACTTCCCACAAGAGGATAAAAACAGGCCCCTCACTTTAGTATGCATGTCCTGTGGCAAGGGGTATATGTGTGATACATACAAAAATCGTGCAATATTTGCCTTTATTTTTCCTTGTCATCTTCCACGACCTCCATTGTTCTACTTTCTGATGTGTTGCCTGAAATGTTAAGCCTCAATGTTTTGTTCAGCTTCCTTTGTTCCAAAATATAGTCCTAATATTTTTGTCATTTTTTTGTGACTGGGATCATGAACTCTGTTTCTACTTGAGCCTGTTCTACCACAAGGACTACACTTTTTGTGTAATTTATTCTCATACCTGTTTCCTCTGAGACCTCTTCCAATAGCTGCAGGGCTTTATGACTTGACTCCAGATTAACTATTGTAAATGTACAATCATCCACGTAGGCATAACTTTTTTTTAACATCTCCTATGTTTATACATTATAGGTTCTACTTCTGGTGTATTTCTATCATCCTAAATAAAGGATCTAATCAAAAATGTACAGGAGGGGGCTGATAGGGCAACCTTGCCTAACACTAATTTTTAAATAAATGGGAATCCTCAAGTGTTAATTTATTAATGGTGTCACTTGGTCTTCCTCAAAAAATATTTATAACATTTTTATCATCTCCTGTGGAACCCCATATGCCTATAGTGCTCCCAGATATATTCTTGCCTTACTGAATCAAAAGCTGTCTCTTGGTCAGTGGTCAGAATATACCCTTCTAGCTCCATCAGCAAACCTTGTTTAACTATTTCCCTTACAAATAGTAAGTTTTGATATATGTTCCTTTCTGTACGGTACAGGTTTGTGACTCTAAAATTATTATTTTTTACAATTTTTGCCAATCTTGCTGTCAAAGTTTTGTGAGTATTTTATAATCTGTTATTAGGAGACTCAATGGTCTCCAGTTTTAATCTCTTGTGGGTTACCTTTTTGTGTAAAACATCATTATTCCTTCCTTCCTGCTAGGCCCTATCCTTTCTTCTGCTTGTTTGCCAAATATTCTGTTTGAAGTATGGGTGCCAGTGTATCTACAAATACTTTACAAAAGTCATTTAGTATGCCATCGCTCTCAGGGGTAGTATCTGAGGACAACTTATTAATAGCATTCTTAATCTCTGCTATAATAACATCTGACTTAGTTCTTTTTTCTCCTCATCTGTTATTTGCGAGATGCCAGAATTCCTCAAACTGTTACACTTTCCTTTATTTCTTTTCTGAAATGTATTACAAACATGCTTTTTATTACCTGTTTTAAAGCTGATTTATCTTCAACTATTACACCTTGTTCATTTTGTAAGGATGTGATAAAAGTTTTTTCATCACCTTCTCATCTTCATTATATGGATTTACTTGCTTTTTGTCCCTTTGTTAAAAACTGCATATTTATTGTCAAGCTTTTTCTCTCCCTTTGATAGGTATACATTTTTTATATTATTCAATTGTGCTATCATGCTTTTCCAGTTTGTCTCATCTATGTAATAATTTTTAAATATTGAGCTCTATGTCCTAAATACTGGAGCCCAGATATTCAAAAGAGTTGTGCCAGCTTAAGTCCGAAAATGCGCCATTCTGCGATATTCAATGGGAGGCAGTTACCCCCAAAATCACGCTGAGCAACAGCGCAATGATAATGAATGTATGCACAACTGAAGGGGAGGAACCATGCATAAATTGCACAGTGCGATATTCAACAACATCATGCCATGCGAATAGAGAACAGGATGAGTTGCACCATGCGGAAATGAGCCAAAATAAAAAGGAACAAGGAGAGGCACAAGAACGCTACAGGAAGCCTAAGTTGCTGAACTATAGCCAGCCACACAGGCAACACACACACACACACACACACACACACACACACACACACACACACACAGGACAGGACAGTGAAAGGGCATCTGGAACCCAAAGGCTCAGGGGAAGGTGTGGGGAGCCACAGTGCAGAAGGGGAAGTGCCACACAGCAGTGAGGCCAGCACAGTCAGGTATTCCCGTGCAGGGAAAGTAGCAGCCAGGACAGTGGGGGAACACAGAACAGCTGCCCAGGGGTGAACACAAGCCAGGGACATGGCCAGTGCCACCATCCAGATGGAGGCAGTAATGAGTGGTGAGAAGGCAGGCAGCAGGGGCGTGGAAGGAGCCCATCGTTGGTATGCCCCAACAGGCAGTACCGAGCCGCACCAGCTTTCAGCTGTATAGTGATATGGAGATTGTGGGCTGGTACCACCTGATCGGGCAATTCTGAGGTGGCTCTTTGAGCTGTGCAGTGATGTGATGCAGGAACCCACACGATGGAGCCATGCTCTGTCAGTGGAGACTAAAGTGACAGCTTGCATGTGCTTGCTGGCCATGGGTACCTTCCAGGGACCAACAGGGGACACCACAAGCATAACCCAGTCGGCCGCATCATGCCACCTCACCCAATTCCTCAGCGCATTGCTGCCACATGCCACGGAGTACATCCATTTCCCCAGCACACCAGCGGAACACATAGCAAACATACAGGATTTCCACAGGGTAGCACGTATGCCTGGCATGCAAGGGTAATAGACTGCACCCATGTGGCCATCTGCACACCACCTGGCCCTGAGGGGCTGTACACATGAATCACAAGGGCATGCTAGCATCAACTGCCAGGTGGTGTGCGATGCCAGGGGCGCATAATCAATGTCTGTGCCACACACCCTGGTGGAGCACACGATGCCTTCATCTGATACCAGTCGGCACTGTGCCACAGATTCAAAGTGGGGACATCCCCACTGGCCACCTAGTGGGTGAGTATGCAAACCACATGGGCAAACATAGGGCTTGGGTGGGGCATGGTCAGAGGTGACATGGGTAGAGGCCTCACATGGCCTGAGGCATTGCGATGCTGATCACCAAACTAACCTCCACCTCTCACACAGGTGACAGTGGATACCCACTCTGTCCCTGGCTGCTCATTACCATACCGGTGGCTCGGTGCCCATCGCAGCAATGCTACAATGAGGCACACGCCACCACACGTAATGTCATCGAGTGAGTGTTCAGGATGCTGAAGGCACATTTCTGTTGCCTGACACCTCTGGCGTGTGCCCTACAGTACAGCCTCTCAAAGGCCTGTGGGCTATTCCTGGCCTGGTTCATCCTGCACAACATGCCCAACGAATGTGGGATAGCCGTACAGGTCAAAGAGAGGGGACAGCGATAGGACAATGAGGACGCCAGTGACAATGGTGATGGGAAGCCCTCCCTTGGGCAAGAGGACTCCGACTGCTCTGGCTGGCACAGCTGCACTGGCACACCATCACGAAGGAGCACTTCAGCCAACCCAGGTAAGTCATGGGGACATGTGCAACCACCAGTGGCTAAGGCACAACCCACAAACATGCATGGACACACACCAGGGGTGCATGCCATCAAGGGAAGTAGCCGGGCATGGAACCACACACACCACCAGGAATGGGTGAGGTCTAACATGGCACGCAGACAGACAGACAGACATACACACACACACACACACACACACACACACACACACACGGCACCAGACATGCACAAAGGGTAGGAGGCACACTGACCCAGAACAACACCCCTAGCCACACGCATGTCCACAGACCACCACGCCCACTGCCTGTCATTGTGCTGTGTGTCAGATGCTGGGCACCATTGCACATTGGTGTACAGTGCAATGCAGGCATCATCATGCACACGCAACTGCAGACAGCAGCCAGGAGGGTGTGCAGATGGACTGTGTGTCTGTATGCAGGGCCAGGTACCACCCATGCATTGCCCGCTGAATGACACAATGCACACAGGGCAGCATCAGACAGTAGCCACGTTGGGAGACAGGTCAGTCACGCGCCACAGTGCCCTGGCCACCACGGATGAGTGGGCCACCCGCCGAGACCTGCCAGCACTGACAGGCAGACCACTGGCCTCATGGGGTGGCACTGATGGTCCCCAGGGTTCCACTGCATGAACGCGATCGTGCTCGCGCAGGGGTCTGCAGCACACTCAACATGCCTGTGCCAGGCGTGCTCAGGATGCCCACAGCTGAACCTGGTTTCAACAAGGAGGGTGTTGCACGATGCCAGGAATTGGTGGTGGACATTGCACTGCGCGGTGTCTGCACCGCATGGGCAAATAACTGTGTGCCCCTGTGGCCATGGCAGCTGTGATTGTATGAGTCAGCCTGTCAATGGCAGCGGTCACATCCTCCCCGCATCCGTCCATCCCTGCCAGGAGCAGAGCAGTTCTCTGCTGTGACGCCTCTCGTCCACCCAGAGCCACACTCAGTGCATCCACCACCATCACAAGCCTCATCTGCTGATTGACTGATGCTTGCAGTATGCGGGTGTGCTCATCCAAAGGTCATCTGCCTGATCGGCATTCTGTCCCTCAGGGTGTGCACGCCCTGATGCTCAGCACCCCTTGAGGGTGGGTGCTGCACACCAGGACCAGGCCTGGGCATGTCCACAGGCTGTGCACTGACACCGCCCTGACACTGTACCCCAAGCCCATTGGCCGACTGCTGATGCTGCCCCTCCGCCGCGGCTCCCCAGGGCTCACTGGTGCCACCGCAGTTGCCACAACAGTCCCACTGTCCTGTACACACACCAGTGCTGCCCCACTGGTGCTGACAGGCACAGACTGGGATTGTGATGACATGCAGGCCTCCATGGCGGCACCACCCACAGCCATGGTCGCTGGGTTACCTGCTGTGTGGCCATCCTGTGGCACCTCACTTGTCACTGTCCATGACGTTAGCGACATCATCATTGGTGATGGACACGGCACCAGCCCGAGTCACAGCATGCTGGCATCCATGGATGCTGGCACGCTGGGACACGGGCAGGGCCTCCTCCGCACCTATTCCAACAACATCAGTCTGGACATCCAGGCGGGCCCACTGTCGCACTGAGCCGCGAGATTCCTGTGGGGTGGATGCTCCTCCATCTCCATCTGACTGGCCTCAGTGGAGATGCTCACCACCGCTGACCCATGCAGACACTCAGGAGCTGTAAGGGAAAACAAAGTCACGTTACTGCATGTGACCTACCTTGTCCCCCAATAGACAGACCATGACCTACCATGCAGTGACGGGCTACCACCTGTCTGGAATCCACCACCCAAAACACCCTCAATGGTGCAATGCTGCATGCTGCCAGCAACCCTCTCCTCCTGTGGGTCAGGCGTAGCACCTCTGGCAGTCCCCAACCTGTCGCAGATCATGCTGCCCTGATGGCAGCCACCTTCTCCTTAATCCTCCTCCTGTCTGTGCCCATCTTCTTCTTGCACTCCTGCACAGAGTGCTGGTGGCTGCCATGCAGGTTCACAGCACACGCCACTTCCTTCCATGCAGCAGCATGGGCCTGTGTGTTCCTGGTGTCCGCTGAGAAGCAGCTCCTGGTCCAGGTAGGCCTCTAACAGGGCATCCGTCTCGGCCTTTGTGAAATTTGGCTTCCTCCTCCCACAACTCTGTTCCTCTTCCTCCACAACTCGCTTGGTCATGATTCAGCCTGTGAGAATGACAGGTGTTACCTGTGACTGTGCAGTCCATGCATGTCCCAAAATCCACAGTCCACACTCCCAAACAGCATGCAACTCACCAATAGACTGCAGTAACTGACTATGGCCAGTGCAGCCCAATGTCGCCTTTTATAGCACAACCCATGCAAATGAGGCGAGGCGATCTTTAGTGGATGCAAATGCAGTGACTGCGCCATTGAATGGCTGATTAGCTGATTTGCATATGACGGCTGAATATCACGCTTTTGCGCTTTGCGCAATTGTGTTGAACGTGCTGGAGCCAAGGGCGAGTTCTGTGACATGCAATACACACCTAACTGCACATGCCCGGTTGATAACACAGGTTTCTGCCTCGCTGCTGATGTGCTGTGTGCGGAGGCAATGCAGGGCACGGCCACCATTGTGCCAGTGGCACCACGGTGCTGTTCACCTCATATGGTGCTGTGGCACTGGGGCATCATAGGCACACTGGGGCAACAGCGCGGTAGGCCACTACAGGAGGTGGCACACAGGCACCCAATCGCACTACACGCATTGGGTTCCAATCATGCTGTGGCTGTCCGTGCGCCAGAGACCCTTGACCCTGTGCCTGACCTTGCTCCCTAGGTGCCATGCATCAGGCATGGTGCACTCACTATCGTGCTGTTCGGTGACAGCACAATAGGGAATGGCAGCGCTGTACCGCGATCATCTGCACATGGTGGAAACCGCTGCAGAGTGCCATTTTGACACTAACGAGCAATAGAGATGGCACAGAGGAGAGCTGCCCAGTGGAGCCAGGTAGAAATGGCAAACTTGGTTGCCATTGTAGAGCCACTTGTTGGCCCACTGTTTAGTGAGTCACCCTGACAGGTCCAGGAGTCAGGTGTGGCAAGAGGTGGCCGACGCCTGAGGAGGCAACAGAAATGGGCAGACAGCGGAGCAGTGCCGCCACAGATATGGGGACCTGAGGCGGAGGGACCTGATCTGCTTGCCGCTCTGTGGGCATGTGCTAGGAGGGGCACGGTGCCACGCCAGGTAGGTGCAACATCCATCACTTTATCTTCCATATGGGTATCACAGTTGCATGTGTCCGGAACATGGGGGGACCAACCGTGTTGGCTGTGGTGGTGTTATCAGGGTGTGGTGGTGGGTCTGGCTGTGTGGGATTGCACACACATGGGGGCAGCGGGACTTTACACAGGATTGTACTGATGTTCTTCCTCCATGTTTGCACCTTAGGCCCAGATGAGTGATGGCTGACGAGGGAGAGGAGGCACCAGCAGGAAGACCATCACTCCAGGAGGGGAAGGTCCACAGAGGCAGAGGGACCAGCCTGATGATGGTGAGTGCCTTACATCCATGATTACTATTGCATGCTGTGTAACAGGGTGAGCAGCAGGGCATGGCCACCATCCATTGACACCACTGCCATGCACGCAACTTGTTACAGTCAGCACTGTCCAATGGCACTGCATGTCTGGGAGTGTGTCAATGGTGGTCCATGCATGCACTGGGTACCTGGCTGTGCCACTGCCTTTGCACCACATAGCCATGTCACTGAACAGCCACGGTGTGTGTGCAGGACTTGGCCGGTGGTGTGTGCACTGGTCCACATGGCTGTGTGTGCCTGGTGGGCAGATCTTGTGGATGCAATCACTGTGGTGGTCACACACCATCACAGAGGCATGTCCCATGGCCGTATGCCATGCACAGTGGGTGGGCTGCATGGGGCTGTGCATTCACACCTATTGACTCTGCTCCCTTATCCTAGGTGGACAGCAGCTGCAGGAGATCAGGGTGGTGCTGAGGAGATTCTCCAGGTGGTCAGGGCATCCCTGGAGATCCTCAAAGGATTGGACAGGATCGGTGTCCGAAGCGTCATGGCGGGAGGATAGGCTGGAGTGGGGAGCAGGGCTCCCACTGAGCTGTGAACTGCCCCTGATTTCCCTACCCCTGGACACACCCTCACACCCTTCCTTCCCTCTACCATTTGTTCACCCCTGCCCCTTACCCACCCCCACCTTGTTTGTGTCCCAACCTACAAACCTTGTAAATACTTGTACATAGTTTTGTTTGCTGTTTTTAATACATTTCTTTTGATATGCCTACTGTGGTGGTCTCTGATTTGCAGTGGGCTATAGGTGCTCAGCTGCAGTGGTGTGCATGGTTTCAGGGTGGTGCAGTCATGTGCATGTGTGTGTGTGTCCGTGGGAAGTGACTATGGTGTGGAGTAGCTATCAGTCACTGTCTGTGGTGTGTGTGTTGTTCCTGTGCACTAGATGACTGTGTGCAGTGGTCCATGGTGCATGCTCTGTGTCCATGGTGCATCTGTCAGCCCATCCATGGCCTGTGCAGCTGACACCCTTGCATGTCTGTAACCTGCATGGTCCGCTGGCATGTCAGTGGTGGCTGTCCATGCAGGACAGCCACTGTACCATCACAATGCTGGATTGCCTCCTGTCACTGGTGTGGTGCATGTCTGCCTCGGTGACACTGTGGCCTCCGCTGTTGTTCCACCTCCATGCTGTGGCTTGTGTGTTGCAGGGATGCACCACTGTCTGTCACTTGTGCTCCAGGCAAATGCTGGTGGCGTAGCAGCTCCACAGTGCCTGCACAGGTTAGCTGGCACTCGTGTGCCATGGAGGAGTGCTGGCCGTGTGTACATATTTCCATGGCCACATGCTGGGGCTTGCTGCCCCACTACTGTGTCCCTGTGTTGGTGTGCCCTTGGGTATTGGTGGGTGTTTGTCCATGCACTGTGTTGCATCCAGTGTGTGCATGCTTGCATGCACCATCAGGTGTCTGCACTGGCTGTTGTGGCCAGTGCTGGGTTGGGGTGTGTCCTTGGGAGGGTGTGCAGGGTGCTGTACCACTGGTGATGGGGTCTGGGGCATGCCCTGTCATGTGTGGGGTACCTCATGTGCCGATGCATGATCGGTCTCTCAGCTGTACCTCGGGGGCTGTCATGGTGGCACTGTGTATGCAGTCGTTGCATCGCTGTGCTGCCACCCACTGATGGGTGCTCATAATGGGGCTGCTTTGCATGGTTCTGTGGTGCACAGGTTGCATTGTCACAGTGGGGGTGGTGGCATGCATGGGTATCCTGCACTGATGGAAGCTGCTCCTGGGCAGGGTGTCTGAAGGTCACGGTACAGGTGTGCTCTGCATTGGTGGATGGTGTGGAATGGGGTGGTCGGCCCTCCTTGTGTGCCGGTCAGCTTGCCAGGGGTGTGATGGGGCACCATGGCCCAGCTGTGGGTTGGTTGCTGGTCTCCATGGGCCAGTGGTTATTCCAGCCCTCCCCAGTTGTGCAGTGCATGGGGTGGGGGACAATGTCTGTTCTGCTGTGTGTTCTCTGCCCATCTGTGGCATGGGTGGTGGGCCCCATCCCTGGTTGTGTTGTTGCATTGCTGTCCTGCTGCTGGGGGTGTCACTGGTTGTGCTATGGCTATCTGACTGCTCAACTGAACATCCCTTGTTGCACTATGGCGCAACAGATATGCTCAGCTTCACCTCCCTAGTTGCGCTATGGTGCAGGTGGTGTGATATTCAGTCGTCAGCTGTAGGCGCATCTTGGCCAGCGAGTTTTTGAATATTACGCCTTCTTGCACATGGGATGCAATGGACTTATGCTGCTCTCCTGCTGTTGTGCTACTTTTTGGGCGCAGTTTGAATATCTGGGCCTGTTATGGATTTAGATTTTGCTACCTTACTAGTACATTTGATCAAAAGGTCCTTTGAATCTCTTTTCGTATCCTCCCACCATTCTATTGGGCTATCATACAAGAAACAAATATCTAATGTTGCATTAACTAAATCCTGGATTTCAGCTACCTAGCTTTCATTTTGTAATACGGTTGTATTCAGTTTCCCAAATCCTCTCCCAAAATGTTATTTATGCTGTACTCATGTTTCTATTTTCTCTACCAGATTATCTGATGTTTCTAATGGCAACACCTGCACTTCTTTAGTTAATATTCTGTCTGAAAGAAACCAAAATCTATCCTTGTAGATAATTTTCCTTTCCTAAAAGTATGCATTGGTGTTTTCTCCATGTCATAAACATCCCTTAATGCATTATTCTGTAGAATATTCTTCAATGCAGTTGTGTCACAGTATAGTTTTCTGTCTTACATCCCCAGTCTCTGTTACTCAGTCCACACTTGAAGTCACCACCCCATAATATTAATTTCAAACTTTTAAGGTAGGGTTCTATCTATCTAAATAGTGCTGCTCTTTCTGCCTTGGATTGTGAGGCATATGTATTGAGACTTTATGTTATTTTGTATATCTGCACATCCATCATTTAAAGCCCTGCCAGGAAGATATCTATAACTTTAATAATATCCACATGAATACTGTACCTGCAAACATAATACCTAGGCCTGAACATTGATACTCCCCAATCAACCATAGGGACGGCCCCATCTCCACTTCTTTGGTACCATGATTATTTCTGTAAGGGTAGGTAACGAGTGTCTTGTATAAAGTAAATATCCCCACCCCATTATTAAACTGGAAAACATAACTTGTCTTTTTTCCTGCTATTTTATACTGTTTGCATTTGCTGTGAATAAGGATATCATGGTTGACATTGTTTAGATGGTTTTAACATAATAGTTCAGTTTTATGATATCAATTTTCTCGTTTCCTTTTCTTGTGCTTTTGTTTTTCCCTGTTCCTGTATTCTCAGTAATTTCCATCTGTGATGAGACAACTGATGGTACATCTGATTCCCCTCCAGTCTCCTCCTCCTCCCTATATCCATCAGAACTCCATATGCATCCATTTCTCTGTTGTGTTCTGGTAGTGACATGATTTTCTGTGATGATTTTAAATGTAACCCTTTTGTATGGAGGGTCTGATACTTTTCTGGGGTGGCATCTCTTGTTCAACAGTTTTTTCTTACTGTTGAGTTTCTGGAACTGCAGCAGGGAATGTATGTTACTATGTCCTGGGTTCTTGCTCTTGTACCGTAGTACTAGACTCATGGTCACCCTTGTCTGTTACCTCATTTAGTGCGATATCTTGACTGTGTCTCTGTAGTCCTAGTGATGTTCCAGGGACAGGTTCTTTTGGATGCTTTGCTCCTCTGTTTCATTTTTCTGTTCCTCTAATAGAAACTGGCCTCTGAGGGTTTGGTTCAGCTGTTGTTAACTGTGCCATCAGTTCCTGACTTCTCATCTTCTCCTTTTGTGCAGTGGCCACAAATACATCCTGTTCTGCACATAGTGCTTGGTCCAGGCTATTATGAGAAGCCTGTAACAGGGTCCTGTTATGAAGTGAAATATCAAGAAATTACAAGATGCCCCCCACTTTTTCAATTTTCACTGTATCCTGTCTGCTTCTATATTCATATCTATCCTAATTTTCTTGTCAGGGTGGCCAACCTGGCAATCTTTAAACCTTTCTTTACTGTCCCCGATTATCTTTAAAACAATCTGCATCCAAATCTTGATAAGCTGAAAAGCAGTTGTTTAATTATGGAGTAGGACTTTAATAAAGAGTATTTGCCTTAAGTATCTAACCCAGCAAAAGTATTGTTGAAAGTAAGAGAAACAATATTGTTAAGAGCTTCCCTGCTCTCTTTAAAGGGCTGTTTATAGTTTTGTTTTGTACACTCACAGGAATAAATGTACACAGGATATCCCATCTTAGTGCTGCATTAAAAGAAAAGAATGTAGAAAAGGACATAGTTTTCTGCTTGGAGATTTTGGCTAAAACCCTGTGTCCTAGATAAATGACAAAACAGAGCTATGGTCTCTTGAAATGAAGATCTCTTATAAGTGGAAGGCTGGGTGGTAAAACAAGCAGTCATCTGAAATTCTAGCTGTGAGGAATTTTATAAAAAAGAAGCATTATGCAGCACATATAAAGAAAATATGTTACAGAAGACTACTGTGTAAAATATTTGCTAGAATTGTTGTCTAAAATAAATGCATGTTTACTTTCTGACAATTACATTTAAAAGTTAATAGAATCCTGAAACCTTGCAAGGAAGACAGATAGGGACCGTGCCCTCATCTGTTTTACCTGCAAGGCTGCAGATTTTATTTCGTCTTTAACAAGTGTCCTTTCTTTCTGTATTAAAAAAAATGCATGTGTACCTGCATGTCTTGCTTTTCCTGCTAAGGTCCTGCTTTAGGATGGCAGCCTACAAAATGGCTGCCTTTATAGTATTCAGGTAATGTGATGTCACAATAGGGGAGGGCTCAGTTCAAGACACGCCCTTCTGAAAATATATAAACCCTTCACCAGGAGACCTGTTTAGATAGAGAGAGAGAGAGAGAGTCAGTATTCGACTGACCACAGAGCAAGACAGTTGTGTTTGTGCTTCCACACAAAGTGCTGTTCAGACAAAAGGAAAGGAAAAGGCAATTCAGGAGTCTGTGGAAATAAGTGTTTCCTGTTGTTTTGGGTGAAGACTAACACTGTTTTTTTTTCTTTCTGTGAACTTCAAGTTAAGAATATTTTTTTGTATGTTTGTTTTTTGGAAATAAATTGACAAATGCATACCTTTGCATTTTTATGCATCTTAAACCTTTGGTCTGGACATCTGTTATTTCCACGCTTCTACACTGATGTCAGAAGTAGGATATAACTGGCATGTCAAGACTGCCTGGGTGGCATTGCCAGGAGGTACTGAAGTTAAGTACCCTAACAGATGGAGGAAGAGGACCTGACAAAGAAAGGTGCATATCATGTCACTCGATCAGTGACTGAAAAACTGGTATTCAGTTATTGCCTGGCCTGGAACCTGGAGCAAGGCCTAAAATGAGAGAACAGAGGAGGAGAATGTGGATAAGGAACCCCTGAGGCAGAAGGCAGCCCAGGTCACCCCAGTACCAGATGACCCTGGAGAATTATTAAAGTGGCTGTGTATTCACCAGATCTAAATGGATTATCAGAGGAAGAAGATCGTCACCAGAGAGATGAGGATCATCACCAGAGGAAGAGGACAGGTGTATCCAGGCTGAGGAACGTCGGCGACAGGATGAGAAATGGACGGATACCCTGAAGGCTATTCAGACACTTGCACAAGGTCAGTCTGATTGAACTATACCAGAGACATTAAATTAACAAAACTGTCAGGAGAGATGATATAGAGGTATACCTCACCACTTTTGAGTGGATTGCCCAAACTTGCGCTTGCCCCCATGATTAATGGGTCATAAGACTGGTCCCATATTTAACTGGTAGAGCTCAAATGGTGTATAGCCAGTTAAGTGGAGCAGACTTAAATAATTATGATCGAGTAAAAGAAGAGATGATTGACGCTATGATATTAGCGTGAAACCTATAAACAGCGGTTTCTGCCCAGAGGATGACTATTCATAATACCCCTAGAGAAATCTATGCAAAATTAAAGGACTATGGTGAGAATGGCTACAACCTTTAGTAAAAACTAAAGAGCAGATGATGGATATGATTGTCATTGAACAGTTTATTCAGGTGTTACCTCATGATATCTGGCTATGGGTGAAAGAACATCAGCCTGAATCTGCAGAGGATACAGGAAGCTGGCAGAGGATTATATAGCTGCTTGACCCACTAGACCCAGAGGGCAACAAAATACCCCACCTCAGACATCAGAAATGGTAAGGTCTTTTATTCTAATGCATGTCAGAATAATTACAGCAGGCGAGACAGAGGGGAAGAATACCATATTCGAACTGATTTGCCATGGGTGTCTTGGCAAAGGCCACATAATGAGAAACTGTCCAAATAAGAAAAGAACTGACATGACTCACCTAGCATTGGCTAATATTGGGCATGTTGCAAATGTGGGGATTGGAGACCAACAGACATTGGGTTTATTAGATACAGGAGTAAGCAGACCCTGCTGAGAGCAGATCTGGCCCCTGACAGTAAGGTTACCCCAAATGATACAACAGTAATGTGCAAACATGGGATATTCATCAATATCACACTACAGTGGTTGAAATAACTGTCAATAATGAGCACCACTGTATGACTGTTGGCCTGGTACCTCGATTGCCAGTTCCAGTGATTATAGGCCAAGACTTTCCCCACTTTAACTCGCTGGTGCAAGCACAAGACTATGTAAAATCAGTAAATTTGGTAACCTGTGCCCAAGCAAAAAACAACAGTCAGAGCCAGTGTTTTCTTTTGAAGAGGATTTCTTTGAAGGAGCTGAAGGTTCGAGGAAACCCAGAAAGTCAAAAAATCTCAAGAAAAAGAGCAGAGAAATTGGGTGAAACAACAAAGAACAGTATTGCTGGCATTTTGCCAGAAGTACCCTTGCAAGACACTATTAAGGAACAACAAGCTGATGTTTCCTTAAACCTTTTTTTCACAGGTTCAACAAGTAAAACACCCTGGACAATCTCATTTTATTGTGAAAAATGATATCTTGTATAGAGTCACTGTTGATACTACCATAAATGAACCTGTAGAACTGCTAATGGTACCAAAATGTATAGAAAATGTCATGCAGTTAGCACACAAAATTCCAATGGCAGGCCATGAGGGAGAGATTGAACCTTGCAAAGATTACTTGCATGGTTTAGCTGGCCAGGTATACATCAGGATGTGGCTGAATATTGTCATGCCTATAAAGAATGCCAATTGGTTGCCCAAGGGGAAAAAAGAGATCAGGTGCCCCTTCAGCCAATACCTTATGTCACTACTCCATTTGAATGAATCACAATGGATGTTGTAGGCCCTCTTACCAAAATTTCTAAGGGTAACCGGTTCATATTAGTGGTATGTAATTATGCCACATGGTATCCTGAAGCTGTTCCTATGTGAACGGTTACTGCACCTCGATAGCTGAAGAGTTAGCCAAAATATTCAGCAGAATGGGGATACCCCAGGAGATTCTCACAGACAGAGGTAGTAATTTTACTTCTGTTATGTTGAGAGAGTTATATCGCCTCCTAGGGTATCTGCTGTTCATACTTCACCTTACCACCCCAAACAGATCAAACCTTACAAAAATGCTACAGAAGTACGTTCAGGAAGAAGGTGGAGATTGGGACAAATATCTCCCTTACCTCCTGTTTGCCTGCAGAGAGGTACCACAGGCTACAACTGGGTTTTCACCTTTCCTTACTTTATGGTAGAAATCCCAGGGACCCTTAGATGTGGTAAAAGAACACTGGGAGGATGGTAAAAATGTTGGCTATAGTACCATCATAGACTACATGACTGCTTTAAGAGAAAAATTGGTCAAATATGTAAACATGGTCCATTTAAATGTGACCAAGAAACAAATAGGACAAAAGAAGCATATGACGTGGGTTAAAATGTAAGTTTTATACCTGGAGAAAAGTGTTATTACTATTCCCTCAACAGAGAACAAACTGTTGATGTGCTGGCAGGGTCCTTTGATGTAATCAGACAAACAGGAAGTGTCAGCTTTGAAATTGAAATGCCTGGTCATCGACCAACTAAGAGAGTATACCATGCAAATCTTTTGAGGAAATGGATAGAAAAACCCCAGGTCCAAGCACTCTACATTCACCCTGAGCCCCAGCAGACAGAACTGGAGATTGATTATGAGAGGCTTGACCAGCCATAAATGATAAAAGTATACAAATAAACCTTATCTAAGCCCTGAACAAAAGGTGGAGATAGATCAGTTGTTACACTATTTTCAGGACACTTTCACATCCACCCCAGGATGAGCTAAGGGAGTAGAACATGACATTAAGGTCAACCAGCAGAAGCCTATACACCAAAAGCCTATAGATTACCGGAAAGATTAGGCAGGAGGTAATTGATGAGATAAAAAGATGGAACAGTTGGGGTGATTGTCCCATCAAGGAGTGCATGGTCTTCCCCAATGGTGGTAGTGAACAAAAAGGAAGGAGGAATAAGAGTATGTTTAGACTTCCAAAAATAAATTCTATTTCAGATTTTGATGGGTACCCCATGCCTGGAATAGATGATCTGTTAGATAGAATAGAAATGCCGCTACATCAGCACGTTAGATTTAACCAAGGGTATTGGCAAAATCCTTGGTCCAAACTGCCCGCAATAACAGCTTTTCCTACACCAGTTGGATTGTACCAATTTACCACTATGCCATTTGGACTCCATGGGGCACCTGCCACATTCCAACAGTACATGGACCATGTCCTAAGAGACATGCCCAGTACAGTTCAGTGTACTTGGATGATGTAGTCATTTTCAGTCATGACTGGCATTCACATTTGGTGCATTTAAGTGCAATTATTCAGACCACTAAGGATGCGGGATTAACAATAAACCCTGCTAAGTGTGCCATAGCAAGGACAGAAACCAGATATTTGGGTTTCATAATTGGGAAGGATCCTTGAAACCAGAGATTGATAAAGTGGAGGCAGTAGCCAACAGCCCCACCCCATTACAAAGAAACACGCTCAATCTTTTTTGGTTTAGCAAATTATTACCATCAATTTATCCCAGATTTTGCTACTCTGGCAACTCCTTAACAGAGCTGACCAAAACAAATATCCTAATAAAGTTAAATGGATGCAGGCATGTGAGGAGGCCTTCAGGAACATAAAAGCAGTCCTTTGCTCAGCCCCTGTGCTAATTAGCCCAGATTTTACAAGACCTTTGAAATTCAAACAGATGCCTCATTAGACAGGTTTGGGGCTGTGTTAACTCAATATGATGAAAAAGGGGAACATCCAGTATTGTATATTAGCAGGAAACTTCATGAGCGTGAAAGAAAGTACTCTACGATAGAGAAGGAATGTTTGGCACTGAAGTGGGCCATAGAGTCCCTTAAGTATTACTTGTGGGGAAATGATTTTGTAGTGATGACAGATCATAATCCGTTGTGTTGGATAAACCAGATGAAAGATAAAAACGACGGATTATGAGATGGTATTTGTCTCTACAACCATAAAAGTTTACTGTAAAACACAGGTCAGGAACGAAGCATTTAAATGCTGATTTTCTATCTCGATATGGTGCTGCAAGAATACCAAAGTAAAATGAATATTGGTGCTAAGTAAGCACTAGACACCTCAGGGAATTGTTTTGTACAGTAGTTCTGATAAGACAGTAAATATTGATTATGTACAGAACTAGTTATAAGGGTCCCTGAGGTGGAACTTCTGAGTGGGTGGGCAGTTCCAACCCTCCCAAGGGTGAAGGGTCTCAGCCAACAAAAAAAACTTATTATGTTGCCTTCTTGTGGTGGGAGGTGTGTAACAGGGTCCTGTTATGAAGTGAAATATCAAGAAATTACAAGATGCCCCCCCACCACTTTTCAATCTTCACTCTATCCTGTTTGCTTCTATATTCATATCTATCTTAATTTTCTTGTCAGGGTGGCCAACCTGGCAATCTTTAAACCTTTCTTTACTCCCTCGATTATCTTTAAAACAAGCTGGCATCCAAATCTTGATAAGCTGAAAAGCAGTTGTTTAATTATGGAGTAGGACTTTAATAAAGAGTATTTCCTTAAGTATCTAACCCAGCAAAAGTATTGTTGAAAGTAAGGAAACAATATTGTTAAGAGCTTCCCTGCTCTCTATTTAAAGGGCTGTTCATAGTTTTGTTTTTTGTGTACCCTCACAGGAATAAATGTACACAGGATATCCCATCTTAGTGCTGCATTAAAAGAAAAGAATGTAGAAATAGAACATAGTTCTCTGCTTGGAGATTTTGGCTAAAGCTCTATGTCCTAGCTAAATGACAAAACGAGCTATGGTCTCTTGAAATGAAGACCTCTTATAAGTGGAAGGCTGGGTGGTAAAACAAGCAGTCATCTGAAATTCTAGCTGTGAGGAATTTTATAAAAGCAAGCATTATGCAGCACATATAAAGAAAATATGTTACAGGAGACTACTGTGTAAGCAATAATACCCGACAGGTATTGGACATGTTAACAGACCGCCCAGGGTTTAATGAGGCCCGATCTCAGAGGCGGAGGGCCTTATAGCTCTGAAGGTCCGTATAGCACAATACCGCCCACCCTGGAGGGTATTATTGCGCTTAGAAATGGGCACTGTAAAAACACAAAATAGTTGAAAAGCGTTAATGAAAAATAAGTTTAAAGTAACTTTTGAAATAAAATAGTTCCTCCACCTGCATTTGACTTTTGTCCTGTCACACACACACACATAAACAAACTGAAATGCTGTTAACTTTTAACTGCTGCATGTCCTGAGACAATGAAGTTTTTTTAAAAGTTTCAGGTGCTGGCTGCCTACTCTGACGATCGAGAGTCACCTCTTACAAAAAAATAGCTGTTCTGGAGCAGTCATGCTGTGATGTCTATGCTGTACAGCTGTGTTTCCCGGTCCTTGCTGTCTATCCTGAGGACCGGAGCATGAAGAGGAGTTCCGCTGATTTTCTTTTTTTTTCAAACTGCAGTTTACTTGCCAACAGCAGCAAAACTACTCTGTCTCTCTCTCTCTCTCTGCCCCCGTAGCGCAAAAGTCTAGTTCACTTGTCAACAGCTTGGGTGATGTCTGCTAAACCGCTTGGTCTCTATCTCTTGTGGCATGAGACATCCCAGTACAAACGGCTGTTTAGGTCATATTCCTGCTGGCACCCAGGGTCAGACTACAATTTCGCGGGACAGAGACAGACTGCAGGAGACAGGGAGCAATGTGGCAGCTTGCCACCATCCAGGAGCAATCATCCATGCCAGGTAAGGGGAGACTCAAAGGGAAAGACTTTCTGTGTGGGTATGGGGGACCTATGGGAGGGTATGTGTTTTGTGCACTAAAGGGACCCCAGCTGATGCATGCTGTTTATGGGCACAGGATGTGAAGGAGGTGATCGTTCGTGCACTGCTGTTATTTTCTGCTGTGCCGACGGATTACTTTAGTTTCTGATTTTGGCTTTAAGTGGAATTCTTTGTATCGGGACCGCTGGTATGACCAACAGATTTTTATTTGTTTACAGCGACTGTTGGTGTGCTGAGTACTGGTTTAAATCACTCACTAAGTTGGCTAGAAAATGGCGCCGAGTTTGAAATTATTTTTAGACAAATTGTCCAATTGGGAAACAGAGTGGGTACTGGAATACTACTGTGGGTATAGCACTGTTGCTGTCTCTCATTTTAGGTGGGCATCTATTGTCTGATAGACGCCCACCTAAAAATGTGTCTCAGCCAACCAGGGAAGATGATTTTCTTTAACCATTTTCTAAGTAAAATATTTACTAGAATTGTGTCTAAAATAAATGCATGTTTACTTTCTGACAATTATATTTAAAGTAAATAGAATCCTGAAACCTTGCAAGGAAGACAGGGACGCGACCCTCATCTGTTTTCCTTGCCAAGGCTGCAGATTTTATTTCAATCTTTAACAAGTGTTTCTTTTCTTTCTGTAATAAAAAATGCATGTGTACCTGAATGTCTTGCTTTTCCTGCAGAGGTCCTGCTTTAGGGATGGCAGCCTACAAAATGGCTGCCTTTATAGTATTCAGGTAATGTGATATCACAATAGGGAGGGCTCAGTTCAAGACACGCCCTTCTGGAAAGTATATAAACCCTCCACTAGGAGACCTGTTTAGGTAGAGAGAGGAGAGTCAGTATTTGACTGACCACAGAGCAAGAAGGTTGTGTGTGCTTCCACACAAAGTGCTATTCAGACAAAAGGAAAGAAAAGGCAATTCAGGAGTCTGTGGAAAGAAGTATTTCCTGTTGTTTTAGGGAGTGAAGACTAACACCGTTTTTCTCCTTTCTGTGAACTTCGAGTTAAGAATATTTTTTTTGTTTGTTTTTGAAATAAATTGACAAACGATACCTTTGCGTTTTCATGCATCTTAAACCTTTGGTCTGGACATCTGTTATTTCCCACGCTTCTACAAATCCCAGGCCCAATTCCGAAAGTAGGACCATTCTCTTTGCACAGATTACATTTTAAAGGCTGTTTGTAGTGTGCACTAATGTGGCCTAGGTCCCCACACAGTCCACATCTCTGTTTTTCACAGATGTTACTTAAATGTTCTATGTCCTCACATCTATAACAAGCCCTGGGTTGCCCAGACTAGAATATGACTCCTCTGTCTTTCCCTAGAAAAACTATTTGGGAGGTGCTTTGTTATGCCATTTTCATGCTTCAGAGTGATTTTATATTTCCAACCTACTGTCCATAGGTGTTATTTATCTAAAATGGGTTCAGGATACCCATTTACAGTACAGAGCAGTGTTGTTTTAGCCAGTATGTTTTATCTGCTATGTTTATACCCTCATTCCAGAATAATGCTGTTATTTTCTTGTACATAAGTTTTGTCAGAGGAACTGCCACAAAAGGTTTCCTTAATGCTGTGTTCTTTAAGGTCTGATATTATTTCCTGAAAAGCTCTAGTCCGCTGGGTGTTTAAAGCTGATGTCATACACTGTGTCTCCTGGCACGTGTATTAATGATTATTTAAATAAATAAATGCATATCAGGGCATATATCTCATATGCATAGTATTTCATGCTATTTTTGAGCAATGCTGTACCCACAAATAGCCGATCAGGAATGTCATTCATATCCCCGCTGTATCTAATGCACAATGCAATGTATCTCTGCCAGGCTCTGCTGCATTTCTTCTATTGTCTGGAAAAAATGTTCCTTTACATGTATTTCCCAAACAGTTCTAGGAGTTTGTTGCTCTTCTTCTGTCTTGGCAGATATATTTACTGCCTCTTCATTATCTAGTGCGTTCCTTGTACTGGAATTAGCACTTGGTGTTGCTGGGAGTGTGGCTGCATGGACTTCTTCCTCTAAGGCATGCACCTCATATTATTTCCCTTCCAATTATCTAATAACTGTCATGACAATGCTGTACCCTCTTCTATATGGGTTTGTACATCAGCTATATTACATTTTTGACCTGGAGTGATCTGAGACGTTGTTTCATCACTCCTTTCTGGGTCTTTTCTGCTGTATATTTTCTGTCACAGCAATGGTTTTACCCAAAAGCCATGGGAGGTTTGCATCTCAACCTACCCCATCTAGCTTTTCAGTCCAACCAGCGTTCTGTAATGCAGTGGTAACCCACTCAGGGTATCTGTTTGTGGCCTTGTGAAGGGCCTACCTTTGTATTATCTTCTGATTTACAAGGTATTATTCTTCCTGCAGTATTCAATTCTTTCTTTCCTTTGCCAAGTGTTTCACTTTGTGGTTGCTTTTAACATTACAACCTGCAGTAGCACCAATCATGAAATTTATCTGTTTTTGGGTTAATATAGTAGCATTCCCTTTGTGCAAGTTCTCTGAACCTTCTTGCCCTTCTTCCCCTCCACCTGAGATGTGCTCACAGATTCATTCCTAATCATTTCCTTTCCTTGCCCCATATTCTGGTTCCCATCCAAGTCCTCTACAAGTAAAATATTGTGTACCAGTGTCCTCAGTGATCTCTCCTGCCTTTTTGTTGTGACTGCTCCAAAGCTTCCATCAGCTGCTGCTCCTTGGTCATTCCACCATCTGTTTCCTCCTTGAACTGCTTTTCTGATTGAACCACTATTTTGGTCCCTTCACTCCTCTCTCTTTCAGTGCCCATTCCAAGATGTTACTGCATTCCAGGAATTGTCACTCCTCCTCCTCCTCCACCATCTTGCTGCAGATAGTCTTCTCCATTTCCATCATCTAGTGATCGACTGTGTTTTCTCTGACATCCTCCTTGTGGATTCCTCTCAGTTGGAGAGTCTGACCCTTCTACGGATTCTCAAATCCTCTACTGCTAACATGAAAGCTTCTTGGTTCACATTTCCATCTCTGTTGCAACTCTAAGGTACAGTGACCGGGAGGAGACCAGCTCATCTGCCTCACTGACATCTATCCTCTCCAAAGACTCAGTGGGACTAGCTATTCAGCACCAGTCACAGCACCTTGACTGAAAGAGATGGGGAATTTTTTATTAAAACTTAAAAACAAAATACACACATATGAGTGTTTCTTCACACAAAATCAGAATATGAAAGGAAAAAGGTAAACATAATTATGTATTCCATCATACATCCATACATAATTCATCCCCCAAACCTATTATTTAATACTGAAAACTGACCTTTCCCTACCCCCACTAAAAGTAGGGGGTTATTAAGAATTCAAAACAAAATGCTGTCCAAGATAGAATACTATATACAATCATGAGGTGAAAAAAGAATGCAAAGGAATATCCAAGGTACACATCACATAGCCAAAACAGCCAACCGTCATACTTCTCCACAAAACCATGCATAGGAAGTATAAAATAAAGCCTTCAAAGAATCCTTTATCTAACAAATATGATGCCAATATCATTCCCAAATTCCCTTCCAAAGCTTACAAATTCTGTTTCCTGTAAATGGAATATATCATTGTGAATCAAATGATACAGTTCTAATGCAGTGATCTGTTGTTGCTGAAACAAAAACAGCATCTGACTTGTCAGATCCAACATAATAAAAAGACTGAAATGACATTTAAAGCACTACTGCTATGACCAGTCCAAGTCTTAGGAAAGATACCACAATATAATTGTAGGCTGTCATGGATTTAAATGCGTAGCATTCCAATGCTCTTTCCAGATATTCCAAAATTCTTGAATAAAGGGACAATTAAAATATAAATGGTCTAGTGTTTCAACTTGTGTAACTCAAGATTGTCTCTGATAGTATCTGTCAGTCACAGCTTTGTGTTTATGGTTCTCTCTAGTATTGATTCGTCCATGAACACGAGCCACACTAAGTCCTACATATGTTTTGGGATTCTTTTTTCCGTAAGTCTCAATAGTATTTGTTTTTGATCTACATCTGGAAAAATTAAAATGGCTGTTCATCAAAGTGTTTACCTAAAATTTCTGGATATAAGGCTCATCTAGATAAATGTAATACATCCTGAACCAACAAATCCCATTTTTCACGTCAAAAATAACCTCCCAATCTAGAGGAAGAATATACCATCTCTTATTATTATGCAAAAAGTAGATGCTTTCCATTCTTTCAATATATCCTGCAAGACAGAGGCTACCCAAGAACCCCAAGGCTTATACACATCCTGAATAATGGGTTTTAAGTTTATGCGAGCAAATATGATAAAGATGAAAACAACTAAATGTACACGCCCCCACACCTCTTTCTTAAGTTCTAAATAAAGAACATTCCTTTTATGGGGTTTAACCTACTTCCCAAAATCAAGAAAAAACATGACATTAGAGCAGTCTCAATTTGTTTGGGTAAAGGAAAAATGTGGATAACAAAAGGAACAAATTCTGGTCAGAGCCAACAAGGCAGCATGATGCTATTTTCAGTGTCAGTGGCTCAGCACGTTGCACACTTGCCCCTGAGGCTAGAAGATCAGAAGGCTATAGGTTTTATACCCACATCAGGCACTTGGGTTAAATCCCAATACATGCCCTGTAGTGTAGCATGAGGGGTTTACTTCACTTCTGAGGTGCCATCATTTAGATGAGGTGTTAAACTGAAGTCCCTTCTGCATGGTCTGGTGGTTGTTGAGGTGGCGTTAAAGATCCTATGACACTCCTTGAAAAGAATAGAGGGCATTTCCCTGGTGTCCTGGCCAGTTTCCCATTCAGTAAAATACCACCAACAGCTTCATCAGGTTCAATTTCAGTTGGTTACCATCTGTACCCAACCCTGGTCACCCCTGAAAAGGGACTTCTAGTTTCAGCAGTCCTATCTGGTCAACAAAATGCGTCAAGTAAGTATTTAATGCTGTATTGGTCCTAGTAAGAACAAATCCAGAACAAATGGTTTGATACCTTTAGTTGAACCAAAAAGGTTGTTACAAAAGAACAAAGAGCTTTAGCTTTCAGACCAACAAGTCCTTCTTCAGAAGTAAACAAATAAATTCATTTTATAGGGGTTAGTAACAATCTATAAGGAATTTATATATACATATATATATATATATATATATATATAGATATATATATATCTATATATATATATATATATCATATATATATATATAAAACCTCAAGCAGCTCAATATTTTGTTTAAAACTGTAACAGTGATTGCTGGCCCAGTTAAAATTAACACATTCTCTGGTGTCCACAAGTACAACCCACCCTCTTACTGCTGGGCCTGTTAATTTAAAAAAATCATTTCCTGGTGTGCAGTGGCACCATTGTTGTCCAATCGCCTGTCCCAGTAGTAACAAATAATTATTTTGCTGCAGTATAACACCTGTCAGGTCCAGTGGTATGGAGGGATGAAGTGTTAGGTGCCTTATTGCCCACCACATCAGTGATCCAAGTTCAGGAATATGCCAGATTGCCAGGGGTTGGAAAGCAGACTGAACATTCATCACATAGCTGTCCTGTCCCTTCATGGAAAGGCATGCTGACTTGACCTTGGCTTCCCCAGGTGAAGGCAGGAACTCAAGAAAGGGAAACATGCAGAAATGGCTTGTGCAGGCTCCATAAAGCCCTATCCAGCTACCTGTGTCCCAAATGACCACCTGGATGACTGGCTCAGTTGTGGATGTAAGTGACTGGGTGGGGATAAGGATGGCTATCCCTTTTCTGGCCACCCTAATATGGGGAGGGAGGCAATCCATGGAACTTTGGGTTCTGTGGTTTGGGACGGGGAGTGATAGACAGGGGAGGTAGGGATAGGGCTGAGATCCTGCCCAAGTCAACTGGCCAAGTGAAAAGTTTTATGGAGGAGGGAAATGCTGCAGTATGTATGACATAAACACATACAGTATACACAACCCTCCCATAATGGGTGCAGATGCACTGTTACAGTAAACCTATGTAGTACAGGTGATAATGTACAGGGTCTCTTACCAGGGTACTATGGAGCCATAGGTAGGAGTCATAAAGGGATGGCATTTCTTAAACCTGTAGAATAAAACAGAGGACAGGGGTTACAAAGGATCCTCAGTTCTTAGAGAGTTACTAGGAGGATAAGACAGGTTATATATTGCAATACTTCTCATATGGGAAAGGGTTCACATCCTGTTAGACCTGTGAAAGTAAAGAGAAGAAGGTTAATAAGGAGTAAATACAGTAGTGGGAACAATAGAGTGGAGAGAGATGAAATGAGTATAAGGAGTGTAAGAGGTAAAAGAATATAGCTGTAGAAGGATTAATTAAATTAAATGAAGTAAAAGATAGAGACAAGCTTAATTTATGTATTATGCTAACCTCAGCAATTGTTTACCATGAGTGTCAAAACAACCCCCAAAAAACAGAATAATGAAATGTTTGTTACCATTGGAAAAGTTGTTCCTGTGTTTTCACCTTGACTTGCATGTTGGTGCTGGCCCAAGTGGGTGCACACCAAGCATGTTGCCAGAAATTAAATCTTGCACTTTGCATGTACAGTAAAACTGAATCTGGGCATGCTGAGTATTCTTTCTTTGTTATTACAAGCTGGCTGCTTTGCTTATGCACCGCCTTTCCTTTACTTCTGTGCACCGCTCTACACTACTTACACAATAGCCACAGCACTGACCCCTGACCATCTCAGGACTGACCATCCCATCTCTGACAGTCACAGGACTGTACCCTTCAGAGAGACGCAGGACTGACACCTCCACTGTCAGTCACAACACTGTGCACCCATGCCTGACAGTCACGGAACTGATCCCCATTCCCAACAATCACAGCACTGACCCCTGACTGTCACAGGACTGACCATCCCACCCCTGACAGTTGCAGGACTGTACCCCTCAGAGAGACACAGGACTGACAGCCTCCACTGTAAGTCACAGCACTGTGCACCCATGCCTAACAGTCACAGAACTGATCCCCATTCCCAACAATCACAGCACTACACCCCATCACCATGACACCACTATACCCATATCCCCGACAGTCACATGGATGACACTTTCCACAGACAGTTACAGCAGTAATCCTCCCATCAGTCACAATACTACATCACAGCATTGATGACCACCCGACACAGTCAGGACCACAATATCCCCTCGGACAGTCACTTAGTTTGGCACATTTTTCAACCTTCCTGCCACATGTACAACTTCTGGCAAATGCTAACTGTCCATCAAAGTTGTAGAATAGCACAGAAGCAGACCTCCAAAAGTCAGAGGAATGACCTTACCTTGATAGTCACATACATGACACCCTATCCCTGACAGTAACATAACAGGCCCTCCTCCTGACAATCAATGGACTGTACCACTACTTTAACAGTTACAGTGGTAACACCATCCACAATCAGTCACAGCAATAACCCCCCAAAGTCATTGGATTGGCCCCACACAGAATCACTAGACTGTTCCCCAGTCACAGGACATTTACCCCTACAGTCACAGGACTGTACCCCCAACAGTAACAGGACTGTATCACCTCCCCCACAAGCATGGGATTGAGCCCCCATCACACGACTGTGTCACCCCACTGACAGTCACAGGACTAACACCCTCCACTGACAAGCTTGACAATGACTACCCACCTTTGGCAGTCACAGCACTGATCCACATCCCTGAGAGTCACAACACTTTCTGTATTCCCAATAGTCAAAAAACTGCTCTCTACCCAATCCTCAACCTGGCAGTCACAGCAAAGACCATACACCACAGTACAAATCCTCATTCCCCGACAGTAACATCACCAGTCACGGGTACTGCAGCCTACCCCCATCTTACAGTACTGATCATCAGTCCCCAACAGTCACACCATTGCTACCTCACCCCAAAAGTCACTGAACTGACACCCCTATCATCAGTCACAGCACTAATTCCTATCCCTGACAAAGAAGCTGACCTACTACTCCTAACAGTCACCACACTGAACCCCATCCACAACAACCACAGGAAAAATTACTCACCTTAGTAATTATGTTTCTTCTAATGGAGTCTTGCTGTATTCTGACTATTGCAGTTAGCCCCAGCACTCAAACTGCCCGGAGAGTAGAAGGTTAATTTTCTATGCAGAGTATAGAATGTTGAGCTCGAGCTTCGGTTCAAACCTCTGTCTATTGCACTTTAAGTGCAACTGTCAGATTCTTAGAGCTAATACTAACTAACTACTATGTGGAAATTGTAAAATTTTTACTAGCCAATGGTAACTCAAATATTTTGGATCCCCAAAAGACTCAAGTCAAGCAATCCAAAATCAAAAACCAGGTAGTGAACAACTTAAGACTGTTAAATTAATAATAACCCTCCCCTCTCTAAAAGGAGGGAGTACCCAAATGCACCCCTGGGGTGCAACACTGCACCTGCCAGCCCACTTTCCAAAAACAGGTTCTGATAGGTGAGGTAGGGAGGAGGTCAGAATACATAGAAACATAGAAACATAGAATTTGATGTCAGATAAGGACACTTGGCCCACCAGTCTCCCATTTCCCTACCTGATGGATAAGCTGCAGATCCTAGTTAACCAGCAGCCTACTTCTTCCTACCCCAAACAAGAAACGATTACAGCAAGACTCCATTAGAAGAAACATAATTACTAAGGTGAGTAATTTTTTTTCAAACAACATGAAGTCTTGCTGTATTCTGACTATTGCAGACTACTAAGCAGTACCTCCATGGAGGAGGGAATCTAACCTACCTTGGGACTAGGCTCTGCAGTACTGTTGTATTGAAACCGTAGCATCACTCCTAGCCTGGATGTCCAGGGAGTAATGCTTGGTAAATGTATGGACTGTTTTCCAGGTGGCTGCTTTATATATCTCTAGAAAGGAAAATCCCTGGCTGCAGCCAGGAAGCAGCTGTACCTCTAGTCGAATGAGCCCTCAGGCCTGAGGGAGGTATTTTGCCTAGCTTCTCATAGCAGAATTGAATACAGAAGACAATCCACCTGGCAATAGTTCTTCTTAGTGGCAGGTTTGCCCTACCACTTCCCCATAAGTGAGAAACAACTGAAGGAGTCAAACCTGGAGCCTTAGTACACTCAATGTAGTAACTAAGGGCTTTTTAACATCCAAACTGTGTAAACTTCTTTCTCCTGAAGAAGAATGATCAGTGAAGAACACAGGGAGAGACATAGACTGGTTCAGATGAAAATCTGAAACCACTTTAGGTAAAAACCTCCTATTAGTTCTAGGAGACCTCCTTATCTCTATGGAATGAGATAAAATCGGGCTCCACTGACAGAGCTTGCAATTCACTGATACGCCTGGTAGAGGTAATAGCTACTAGGAACACAGTTTTCCAAGTCAAGTACTTAAGCTCTGCTGAAGACAAAGGCTCAGGAAGGTTGTATAAGCTGAGCAATGCAAACATTAAGATCCCAAGCAGAGGTAGGATCCCTAAAGTGGGGATTGGTATGAAGCATCTCTTGAAAAATTTACAGAATACAGGGTGAGATGATAGTGAGGAAGGCTTTCCGTTGACAGAAAAGCAGAAACAGCTGACAAATGTACTTTGATAGTAGCTGGTCTGAGGCCTAGGCTATTAAGATGAACCATATAATCCAGAACTATAGATAATTCAGCAGTGTCTGGGAATATATGCTTTTGAACACCAAATGCTGAATCTTTTCCATTTGGAGTTGTAAGTTTTTCTGGTGGCAGGCTTCAAGAGGCTTTGAGAATACCCAGAACCCCTTGGGACAGATGCAAATCTGCATACTGTAACTCTTCAAGAGCCATGCCTTGAGATTGAGAGACCAAGATTGGGAACCAAATCCCCCTGAGAGGAGGTTAACAGGTTGTAATTCCTGGGAAGACACAGGGAAGATGGACTGCTAGGGACAGCAACAGGGTGTACCAAGGCTGCCTGGCACAGTCTGGAGCAATCAGAATCACTTTGCAAGGCTGTGACCTTACCTTGACCAGAACCTTAAACAGTAGAGAAAGGAGGAAGGCATATAGAAATTTCCTTCCCAGTTCAAAATCAGAGCATCCAGAGGGACTGAACCCAATACTGGGGTCTGCAACATAACAGAGGAAGTTGGTGATTGTCTGGGGCTGCAAAGAGATCTATCTCTGGAGTGCCCCACCTTGAAAAAATCACTTTCAACACCAGAGGGTCCAGGGACCATTCGTGATGGCCCTAAGAGATCCTGTTCAATGCATCTGCTAGCACATTGTCCTTTCCTGGAAGGTGGACTGCTATCAGAGAGGTCTGCAGTGAATAAGCTAGGGACCACAATTTCATGGCTTCGTGCACAGGGCCGTGGACCGAGTGACTCCTGCTTGTTGATGTACCACAAGGTAGTGGTGTTGTCTCTCTAACCTGAACCACCTTGTTCTGCACTGACTAAGAGAAACTTGTAGGGCCAGAAAGACTGCCCTGAGTTCCAAGAGATTGATATGAAGAAGGGATTCCTGAGGGGACCACAGTCCCTGGGCTGTGAGAGCTCCAGATGGGCTCCCACCCCAATAGAGAAGCATCCATGGTTAGGACCACAGAGTGAGACTGAGTGATGAATGGGACTCCTCGCCTGAGTTGTCCTGATCCAGCCACCATTGGAGAGCCTGGATCAGAATCTGGGTCACTGGAACTAGTTTGGTTAGAGAATCTTTCTTCTGAGACCAAAAGGCCCTCAGGTGAAACTGAATGTCCCTCATCTGAAATCTGGCCCCTTGGACCACTGCTGTAGAAGCTGCCATGTGGCCCAGAAGTTGAAGGAAGTGCCTTGCTGGCTGAGAGACCAGAAGGTGGAATGAAGAAGTCAGCTCTACAACAGCCCTTGCCCTTTCCGGGAAAAAGCTCTTGCACTATATCCAACTCTGCCCCTATGAGGTGAGGAGCTGTACAGGCTCGAGAACTGACTTGGGAAGACTGAGAAGAACTCTAGAACTGAGCACTTGCTGAGTCACTTGAAGGTCTGACTTGACTTGGTCTGAGACTGACCCACAATGAGCCAGTCGTCCAGGTATGGAAATATGGAAATATTTTTCCTTCTTAAAAGGCCACTACTACTGCTAGGCACATTGTGAATACCCTTGAGCTGATGTCAGGCGAAGGGCATAGCTTGTACTGATAATGGCCTGAAGGCAATTTGAAACTGAGGTACTTTCTGTGGGAGCACCTAATGGGAATGTGAAACTAGGGATCTATTAAGTCCAGGGAGGCTAACCAGTCCCCTGGCCTTAGAAAGGGAAGGATTATTCCCAGAATCACCATTCTGAATTTTGGTTTTAAAAGATGTTTGTTCAGGTATCTTAAGCCTCAGGATGGGTCGCCACCCCTGTCTTTTCTGGGGTAAGGAAGTACCTGGAGTACAGACCTTTGCCCCTGTGCAATGTAGGAACTCTCTACAGCCTTTAGAGACAGTAGAGATGAAACCTCTGCCTCTAGAGCAATGGTTTCGGAGATGCTTGCAGTAGAAAGATCTGGCCCTCAGCTTTGGAAATTTCTTGAAGCTGAGAATGAGCCCCTGGCTTACCACCTCCAGGACCCACTTGTCTGAGGCAACAGACATCCAGTCCTGGATGAAGTAAGCCAGCCTGCCTCCTACAGGAATGGGGAGTCTACCCGGCTGACACATCAGGGTGTCTGCTTGGCAGGATCCTTAGGTTGAAGGATGGATGCAGCCCTGCTCATCCCACTTCTGCCTCTCCTCTGAAGAACCCCTCTGAGGAAAGGTAGAAGAGGCCTGTACTTGTTAGAAAGGCCTATGAAAAGACCTGCCCCTGCCCCTAGCATGCTGCCTTTGAGGAGTTGCCTGCCTTTCCTTGGCCTGTGCACTCCTATAGGTGGTCCTATACTCATCCATCTTTTTCATGTAATTCTCTGTCTGCTCCCCAAACAGAGAATTACCCACCACAGGGAAATCCATGGCCTTAGCCTGGGTGTCCTGTGAGAGACTAGTACATCTGAGCCAAGCCATTCTCCGAAGAGCCACAGATGTAGCCATGACTCTGGAGAACACATCATTGGAGTCCACAGCAGCATGGAACTGTACCTTAGATGCCTCAATCCCATCAGCAGCCACCCACTCCAGCTCCGAGGCTAGCTGGGAGGAGGCCTGCTTAGCCAGTGCCAGTACAGTGTCCCACCTGGACTTCTGGTACCTGGCTGCATAGGCCATATGATTAGCCTGCCTGAGTCCCAAGGCAGATGCCATGTATTGTTTCTTTGCCATGGCATCCAGCTTCCTAGAATCTTTATCTGGGCAGTGAAGTACAAGGGTATATTAGCCTTATCACAGGCTGTAGCCTGCACAACCCCAACATGGTTGCATTGTTGATACAAGTACTCTGTACCAGAACCCGATAAGGTGTACCTTTGTCCATCCTTCTGTTGACAGGAGGTACAGAATTTGAGTTTTTAAAATCTTTTCTGTCTGTTTCCCAAAAGACTTATGAATGGGAATAGACAGTCTCGTGGACTCTGGGATGTCCATCATCTCCACATAATCAGGTTCCTCTTGTTCCTCTACAGCTTCTTCCACAGGGAGCTGGAGGGTTTCTGCCACTTTCCCATAAAACATGTAGTGGGAAGGGGACTCAGAAAACCTAGGAGGGAAACGCCAGAAGGCCTGTCTGGGGAGATGTCCAGTTCAATGGGCTCAACCAGACCTCCCACACCATCGTCATCGCCATCATAATCTTTCATCCTCCAAATCCGGTTCATAGAAATCTTCAGGGCATAATCTTGAACCAGAGGAACTAACTGAACTGAGCGCCTGCCAGAATGCTCCAGATCAGACAGAACCAGACGTAGCAATTCTACAATCCTTATCGTATTGGCAACTCTTTGGCGGTCGGAAAATGGGTATCTGGATCCGAACCTGCCACCAATTTTCTTTTCTTTTTCTTTTTGTAGGAACTGATCCTCAAGATCAGCTTCCACTTGCCTGAAGAAGTATCGCCTGGTCAGAGGGCACCCTCAGGTTCAGTCGGAACCAAACCGGTTGGCCATCTGGGTCAACTGACTTCACGACTTCCTTATCCCTGAGCCTACCTAATCTTTTTCCAGGGTAGAATTATGGAAATTTTACAGATTTGGCAGTCTGAATCAAGGTGGTCAAACCCCAGACAACAAACACAGATGATGTGGGAATCAGATTTAGCAAAGACCTCCCCACACACACTGCAGTGTGGAAACCCAGTAGGCCCAGTTTTCTTTTGGTTTCTGACATAGCCATCCTAACCACAACTTACCCTTTTATGGCAAACAACCAGGCACTACACCCTTATCGGTTTCTAACGTGTCACGGTATTGGAAAAAACAAAAGAAAATGCAGTTTTTTTAAACCGATAAGACCAGTAACCACACTCTAAGTTTAAAAACAAAGACAGAATATATAAATCACTAAACGGTTGGTTCAGCCAAACTGGTCGAAAATCTATTTTTACAATTTCCACAAGTTTACTATGTCTAGTTCACTACCTAGTACTCACTGTACCACAGACAGAGATCTGAACCGAAACTTGCAAAAATAATCAGTAAAACCGAGGAATTTAACTGACTTATGAACCGTGAGTAAAGGAGAAATCTCGAGCGCCATTCAGTTAGGCGAGTAAAGAATCTGACAGTTGCGCTTCAAAGTGCAGCAGACAGAGGTTTGAACCAAGCTCGAGCTCAACGTTCTATGCTCTGCATAGAAAATTAACCCTCTATTCTCCGGGGCAGTTTGAGTGCTGGGGCTAACTGCAATAGTCAGAATACAGCAAGACTTCATGTTGTTTGAACACTGCCTCCTCACCCACAACGGTCACAGGACTGCCACCCCAACTTCCCCAGCAATCACAGAACTGTACCATCCTTCAATAGTCACAGAACTAACACCTTCCACCATCAGTCACAGTGGCCACCTACCCGACAGTCACAGTGCTGATCCTCATCCCCAACAGTGACAGCACTTACCTCTAACCCCAACAGTCACAGTATTAACCACCACAACAGTCAAAGCACTATCCCCCTACATCTACTACAGTCACAGGGCTGATACCTCTACAGACAGACACAGCAGTAATCCCCATCCACCCAGTCACAATACCCACCCTCCACTGCCAAAACTTGCAGTCCTGCCTCCCATCTGATAGTCACAGCACTGACCACCCACCCCTTGATAATAATTGCACTGGTTCCCCACCCACAACTATTAAAACATCAACACCCCAACCACAACAATCACAGTACTGACCCCCACCATTAACATAACAGTCCCTCTGAACCACCCTCAACAGTCATAGTACTTACCTATCACGTTACAGCAAAACCCTTGACAGTCACAGCACTGACAACCAGTCACTGGCAGGCCCTGAACTGACCACACCTCAGTCATTACATTTTAAAATTAGTTGTTTAAGTACTGGCAACCCATTGCAGAGAGTGCAGTGGTCAAAACTTGTACAGGCCAACTTGTCAAATTCTGTGGATTTTGTGTTCAGCTAGTAAGATTTTCCTTTAATTAGCCCTGCAGGTTGGTACTGCAGAATGTAAACAAAAGTACAGTACTTCAGCTTGGCTAGTGGAAGAGTCTATGGGCTAGTACATTTTCCCAGTCACTAGACATGATGGCTATAGGTTGCAAAACATAACTTAGAGCCCTGGAGTGAGCTATAGCATCCACAATATGGCCCTCCCTTTACCCTCTCTGGTTTTACTGATTTAAATTTATGAAAGTGATAATTCATAGACTGAAAATATGTTATGTTCCTTTGTCATATTATGATAGACTTGTTGCTGTTGTACGGCACCCAGAGCCTCCATGGTGCACCCCTTTTCATCGACACTCCGACAGCAAAACAGGAAAAAGACCATTGTGCGACATTTTGTAATAGTCCTTTTTCCATGTTTCACCTTTTCTCCAGTGTTTTGCCCCTCCCAGACCAACTCCGACTTGGAGTTGGAATCCTAAGTCCAGGAATGCGGGCAAACACCTTAGAACAGGCGCACAATACCTGCATCGTATTGTGCCATCGCTGTGGGGAGGTCGGCATTGTCGCTGTCGACCAAACTTAGTGCTTCTGAGCCTCCGGTATGGGCAACTGAAAAATAAAATTTCCTTGCCTCTAGACATTCCTGCCCAGTGCCTAGCCTTAAAGCTGAGCACCCTGCTAAGAGTAGGAAAACCTACATCCCAGTCCCTCCCCAACAGGACCACTCTTCCAGTACAAGTGCAACTCTGTATATTAAACTTTACACTGCTTGTCAAACAGGCTTGTAGCACTACTTTAGGGTTACAACCCCTGCCTGTATTACTATCCACAGGTTGAGGGGCCTGGGTTTAGATGGAGGCCAATTAAGGGTAATGTGAAGAAGCTCTTGTTCACAGAAAGGGTGGCGGACGATGGAACGTCTCACCTCATGAAGTGGTGGATATGAATACAGTGCAGGGCTTCAAACAGGCATGGGATAGGCATAGGGAGCAATACAGATGAGTATAAATAGATAGGCCATTGACAGAGCAAAGGCCAATGTCACATTCATAAAGTAGAAAAAAATGGGCAGACTGGATGGGCTTTGCAGTCCTATATCTGCCGTCAACATCTATGTTTCTGTGTTTCTGTGTTTCTGTGTTTGTAACTAGGTAGTACCAGGGTTTGGTCACCCATGGTAAACACAGTGTTTTGGTAGTTCCACTCAGAGTAAGGTTTCAGTGGGTATTTATTAAATTTGTTACAGCCTCTGGGAAGCTATAACTACCTAATAACCCCATCTAGTGGCCCCATACCTTGGAACAAACCATAATCTCTCACATTCACAATACATTTGTCAACAGACATTAATGGTATGCTCATAGGTTTCACTTACCATGATCTGGGCTTCAGTGTTACCTCCTGGAGCCCCTGCAAACAACGGTTATCAGGCATGCATGTTCTGGAATATTCCAAACACAGTAACAGACCACCAGTAAACTTGCATGAGGCAATATAACACTGCAATACCAGTCAGGTTTATTTAGGGGAGCATAACAAGGAAGGAGCAATTTGGTCAAATTATTTAATCCTTACTGGTTTGAGCCAGGATACTGGTATGCATTTAGTTCCACTTTACAGTTCTATAAATATACTAGGTACTCAGATGGAAAACCAGCTAGCCTAAATGGTGCCTGGGGTTGTAGTTATTGTTAGGACCCTTGATCTAAAGAAGACATGCTGATTTGGCATGCAGTTTTATTTGTGTCCGTATGGATGGGCAGTCTCTTGATCCATTAAACTAGCAGTGAAATGGAGATTAGGTGGTACCACAGTGATTATTGAAGCTTGTCTTGGAGCTACCATGATTTCTACTCACTGTATCCAGACACTGGAGATGAGCCAATGAAATAAGACCTGTGGAGACATTTCTTGAAGTGGGGAAGGTTACTCGTGGTCCTCGTACAGCAGCTGATCTGGTGATACAGGAGCAAACGACTGAGGCCGATTTCACATAGCCCAAGGCCGAATGGCTTAGCAGAGTCATTGAGTAAAAACTGCAAACCAGATATCTTGAACTGGCCGGCCGCATAAACACTTCAGCTACTTTTACACATCTATATGTAAGGATTACAAGAAATACAAAATCACACATACCCTCAAAATGCAGAGCATCATGGGCTATATATGCATGGTATCAAGCGGCCTCTCATAAAGTCTGCAAAGGTGCCAACAGAAGACACATACACGTGTTTTGTCCTACCAGGACTCATCAATGTACCATGTCCATGTAACACCCCAGTGGAATGAACCAGCTACTCTAAGATGGTCTGTCTGGGTTATGTTGTGGTGTTGGGAAGCCCACTAAAAACAACAAAACAAGCTAAAAGACAAAGAACCTTAGTGTGCAAGCACTGAGTCAATGATTACCCCAAAGGGCATTGACCGGAAGCCAAGGTTAAAAGAAATACAAAATCACATACCCCCATAATGCAGAGCATCATGGGCTATATATGCAAATCACCACAGAATATTATGCTGGTTCAACTTTAAGCAAAATGCATGGTGCCAAAAGTCTCTCATACAGTCTGCAAAGGGTGCCAACAGAAGACACATACACGTGTTCGTCCTACCAGGACTCATCAGCGTGCCTAGTCTGTGTAACACCCCAGTGGAATGAACCAGCCTACCTAAGATGGTCTGTCTGGGTTTCGTTATATGTAAGAGTGCTGCTGGGTCCTCTCTGGTTCTTCCAGTAGCTTGCAGGCTGATCCACAATACTGCCTTTTGCTGCATGAATCCTCACTTGTTGCATGCTGCAGCTTGCACCAACTGATGCACCCTGGACCCCGTGGACTGAATCACTGAGAAAAGTCTACACCCACCAGGCCTAACCTCTGAGAGATGACCGGCCCTCAGAGGCTCACACTCTGAACTCCCAAGTAGATCTGGTAAATCTCCACTGTTTCAGCAGTTACTCCCTTTTATATAGGGTTATGGTCCAGCAATCTCATTGACTATCAAAACTATCCCAAACTGTCCCAGTATCTTAATTGCCTTGCTTTTTATCGTGCCTTGAAAAGGTCCTCCTTTTGTCCTCACAAGTCCTTATTAATTCCCTTAAGTCTCTGGTCAAACGTCCAGGCTCTCAACTGGTTATTTTACTGCAAAATGGTGGCTGCTGCATAGTCGCAAACACACATTTTATTGCAGTCCCAATATAACTGTCCTGGTGCATCCAGAATAAATATTATTCTTAATATAAATTCCTACAGTTACATAGCCCAAGCATTTCTCTTTAAACACATTTATTAATCTCTCCCATATGTGACTAGTTTCTGTGTCTGTGCCTTGCAAATACAGCACCCTTTAAAACCCACAGTAGTTCATTAATATTCATTAGGGCTTCACTGCCCTTTCATGTATCCTTTAATACTGGTGCTGGAAGGCAGCGCTATAGGTGCTTGCCTTCTACTTAATTAAGAACACATTCCCTCCCTTTCATCTAGGTCCCCGGTGCCTTTTACCCTAAATACTATATGCCAGGATCCACAGGAACACCTTACAACTTTTGACCGCAACCAGCAATCTCAAACAGTGTGCCTCTTGAAAGTGCAAACAGCTGCTGCTGAGCTGAAATGCCAGCCAGTCATAGAATGCTCCGGCAGCCCAGCAGGGCTCAAACAAGACAATGAAGGGCTGCTTGGGGAACCTGGGGGACACAGAACTTGGGCCAAGCGGTGACCTGGGGGATTCATTGGGAGGATGCCCAAGAGGTACAGCTGACATATGGGAGGACTACCAGGTAAGCCAGCCTGAGGGGGTTACATGCAGTCTCTCAGTACTGGTGCTTGTGTACCCACAAAAGACTAGCAGCTATAGTCCCTCAGGTCTGTGTCTGGAAGGTAAGAATTTGAAGTCTTCAGCTGAACACCCTGCTAGGAGTAGGAAAATCCACATCCCAGCCCCCCACTCATAAGTCCACTCTTCCAGTACTAGTACAGCTCTCAATCAATGGCAAATGGCAGGAATAAACAATTACACCTGTTCTGTGTCCTTTTCCAAAGAACAGCTCTTGACAAGGATTCTTTTCATAACCATACTCCACTGTGACTTAATGAGATCCCAGCTAACATTCTAAATGCTGTTAACCCTGGAACCATCAAAGCTGAACTTATGCAGTTTCTAGTGCAAAAGAATGCTTATGGTGCTGAACTGTTTAGAGCAGCTCCAGAGCCTGCACCTATCCTACCTTCTAGCAACTACTCATGGTCTCACCACGTGGTCCGCAGCCTCCCACTCCTACTCATGTTCCCCAAACTCTGCTACTTCATGCTCCATAACTCTTTATTCCACTGGTGGTTACATAGATACATAGACAGTGTCGGCAGATAAGGGGCTAGGCCAACCTAGTCTGCCCATTTGAGTTTGTAACTTCAGTTTATGTTTTCCTAGAACTCTGTTGCCCTTACCCCTGACTTCCAGAATTCCTTTGTGTCTATCCCATGCATTCTTAAATCCTGTGATTGTTTCAGCCCCACCACTTCCTCTGGCAGGGTGTTCCACTTGTCCACTACTCATTCTGTGAAGAAATTCTTCCTCACATTTCCTCTGAATCATCCTCCTCCAACTTCATCCTGCGCCCTTTAGTCCTGGAACATCTTTTTTGCTTAAAAATAGTGTACTCTTGCATCCTGTTCCTCCCTGAAAGATACTTGTATGTCTCTATCATGTCCCCTCTCCCTTCTCTCCTCCAGGAAGCACATATTCAATTCTTTCAACCTGTTCTCATAGGACTTGTGATGCAAACCATGTACCATCTTTGTTACCTCCTCTGAACCTTATCTACCCTGTCTATGTTCTTACATAGGTAAGGTCTCAGAACTGTACACTGTACTCAGGTGGGGCCTCACTAATGCCTTGTATAGTGGAATTATAACCTCCTTTTCCTGCTGGTGATGCCCCTGCCTATGCATCCCCAGCATCATTTGCTTTTACCTGCTGCCTTGTCACACTTGTTTCCTACCTTGAGGTCATCAGAGATGATAACCCCAAGATCCCTTTCCTGCTTGATGCATGGTTGTGCTCTCTCATTTGTCTCATGCCTCATTTCCCTCTCCCTCCCCACCCCTCCTTTTTCTCCATCAATCTCCACCTCATGATACCACCCTCCACTACTTGGTCTCTACCTCCTTCCCTCTCCCACTTCCTCACCCTCTCTCTCTCTAACCACCTTCTCCTACCTTACCACACTATCTCACATGCACCCTCCCTGTTACTCAGCTCCAAAGCTGTAATGCAATGTGACAAGGCTCCATTGAGCGGCTATATCCCCACCCACTTGCTGGCATTTTCCTTTCTCTCATATACTTCTTTATGCCATACAGCACTTAGTATTAACCCTAATGAAACTCATAAGAAACATGGCTGTTTTCTATTCTTTTTGTTACTTCCTATAATTCAAGTATGTTTGTATTTTATTCTGTGAATTCAGTTATGTACTGATAATTGAACTATGTCTCTACTTGTACTGTGAATTCAACTATATCTGTATTTGCACCATTTAATGGATGCAGCCCTTTGTAAAAGAGTTCTTACTCCAAAGTTGAGGCTGAGCCACTGACACTAAAGGAGTGTCAGTGGCTCAGTAGGTAGAACACTTGCCTCTGAGGCTGGGAGATTAGAAGGCTGTGGGTTCCATCCCCACACTTAGCACTTAGGTTAATATCCCAATACTAATACTGTAGTGCAGCATGAGGGGCTGCTGTACTCCTGAGATGCCATCTTTGGATGAGATGTTAAACCGAGGTCCAATCTGCCTATTCTGATGGTTGTTCAGGTGGAGCGCTAATGATCCCATGGCACTTCTTGAAAAGAATAGAGGGACCTACAATGTAGTAGTTTTTGCTCTATCTGCATTGCATACCTGTAAACCATGTAAATGACTGTTGTTAACCTTGTAATATCCACCTTGCCTATACTGTACCTGCACCATGTGCAGTGCTTTTGTTTTTCCTCAGGCATGCTAGCCCATAGTACTGTCTGTCAACTCTTTCTAACTACTCTGTCTGCATAACTGTTTACTTGATGTGGAGCCTTTGAAAAGGTGTCTATGACTCAAAGGATTGTAATTATGAATATCTTAAGTAAATAAATTAAATAAATAAATTTCTCTGGCGTCCTGGCCAAATTTCCTCCATTCACTAGAAATACCACCAACAGCTTAATCTGGTTCAGTTTCAGTTGGTTACTATCTGTATCCCCACCCCAGGTCGCCCTCAAAATGGACTTCTAGGCTCAGTGGGCCTCTCAGGTCAACAAAATTCAATAAATAAATACATACATACAGTGTCTGCAATTTAAAACCAGGCTTTGGAATCTGCTGCATTAGTCACATAGTTCCACATGGCACCTGTGCTGTTTTATTAAAACTAGTTTTGAAATAATAGTTTGTCACCTATTACTGTGAGTTTACCCAAAGCACTGTGCATGGTCTTTTCAACTGTGCTGCACTAATGCTACTGTAATAATGATGTCATGTGCTGTATCATTCTGGGAGCCTGTATCTATCTGCTGAACAGCTCAGAAGGGTCCTGCTGCATGTTAGTAGTGTACTAGTATTTTATGAGGAGGCTGATAACTGTTTAACCTTTGGCGTGCTTGGCTGGACACATGGCAGTTACGGTGCTGTTCAGCTCTGAACAAGCTACAGGCATACTTTGTTGTTTACTGAACTAACCTGCTGGAATGCTACTCAGAGTTCCGTGTTGATAAATGGTCTCCATAGAGATAATTATGGAAAGTAGCACCCATATGTAAGCAATAATAGGCAACAGGGTGGGCGTATAGGGCAATACCAGACTGCCCAGGGCGTAATGAGGCCTGACACTGCAGGCGGAGGGACTTATAGCCCCTAGAAGGTCCAGTATTGCCCATACCACCCACCCCTGGAGGGTATTATTGCACTTAGAAAATGGGGCATTACATTTTATATGTTTGTAAAAAATATTTTCTAAGTTTTAAGTGTTAAAACTTACTTTTTTTAATTTTTAAATAAAATAGTTCCTCTGCCTTTATTTAAATGTTGTGCATATTTTTACAGCTAATGACTATTGTCCTAATGGAGTACCCATACTTGTTAGTTTTGAGCTGGGTGTTTCTTGCCCCCCACCCCTCCTGGAAAATAGGAGTTAATTTTAAACTATTTTGTTGAGCTACCCCATGAATTGATTCCTTCACTGTATTTGGTTCACTAGATATTTAATTTGACTGCTTGGGAAATTTGGGTAAGGAACAGATACCAGGAGTAGACCGAGAAGTACAGAAACTAACCCTGCAGAAAGCAGGTACATTTGAATATGTTAAAAAGTGGTTTATTCATCTCTTTCCTGAAACTGCCAGTTTGTTGTCTCGGTGAATGCTACTGTGAATGAGGCTACTGTACATTCTTCTTTCCTACCACAGATGGAAGTCCATCTGTGGTAGGAATCCAAAAAATACAGGTGCTCTCATGCACATTTCTGCCAAAAGGGATGGCAGTCTCACAGTGACTCACATATTTTTTTAATGTTAAATAGGCTTGTCTTACAGCCTGTCATTTTTTTTCATTTAACTATGCTGCTCCATTTTAATTTTAACATTTAACTGGTAGGGGCCGCCAGTACGAATCCTTAAAAATACATGTATCATACTGAAACAGACACAGCCACCAACTACGGGACTGCTGACTGTGAAGTGTCAAATCAGTGTAACACTGATCACATACACAAGTGGCAGAACAATGCATTTCTATTTATTGATTTCATTTTGTCCCCAAACAACGTTCGTTAGTTATGGTACTGGGTCATGTAGCGGCCAGAGTGCAACAGGATAACAAGCAGTGAAGTCGCCAAAAAAAAGATTAATCTTGCCGGTCACCTTTTTGTAAGAAGAAAGACAGCCACTTAACTATGGATTCCGCTGACTGTATGTGTCAGAACAGGTAAACACATACAGAAGTGACATTTATTTACTTTGTTGTATTTTTTGAACTGAACAATGAAGTGAGGCCTGTAAGAGAGAGCAGGCAACAAGCAATCAGCTGAGAAGCACTGTACTTTCTGGACGGAGCGGGACATTGGGGCCAGAGCCATCAATGGAAAGACAATGGTACAAAAACTTTTACAATTCACACAAAACAGTTGCTTGTTTATTTTGTGGTGAATCACTGAACTGTCAAGTGATTAAAGCAGGTGTGTGTTGAAGGGGAGAGGAGGATCTCGCTCAGTACTAGTCGAGAAAACAAACATGGCAGTACTAGTCATCTGAACATTCTTCTAGCCCAATAATATTTTTTAATGGTATGAGGCACAGAGACTGGGACTAATTATTTACCGTCTCTATTGCCTCATACCAGACTGGCACATTGCATCTATCAGCCAAGCAGAAATGAGCATAGGCTGGACTCATTTTCTAAGATGTTCTTACAGCACTGTTTGACCAGGCAGAAAGACATTGAACAGACAACAGACTTCCTTCTGACTTCCTTTTCAGCGGCTGAAACTCCAGGAGGAGAAAATAGTGTTCACAATAAAATAATTTCCCAAACAGCTATGGTATTGCTAGATACCAGGAACAAAACTGGAAAAAGTCATAATAGCAAAACACTACAAACATTTTGCCATTGATCTTAAATTGTTTGTTAAACAGGCTTCTGGAATGTATAATGGCACAGCTGTTTAAGTTGAAGAAGAAACATTTACAGTCTCTCAGGTGATGTGTACCAACAGCAGCTTTGCTTATCTAGATGTGTTTTTAAAATCCTGCAGTTCTGTTTACTTTCTTCTGAGTTTCACATAGGCTGTTGCACTCTGACTGAGGAACTACAATCCATTTAGCCTGTCTGACTCAAATTCCTCAAGGTCCTTGTGCCAGCCTGATAAGTTACTGACAGCAGAATATGCTTGAAAAGGTGATCAAATCCTGTGTTTTAAAAACTGTAAAGAACTGTTTCTTCAGTGCCCCAGCAGAAGGGAGAGGAGAGGGTTGTCAGGTCTGCAGATGGAAGGGCCAGTGGAAGCCAATGCTAGAAAAGTGACCGTAGCACTGTGGAGGGACACATGATAGCATTCCTATTCCCTACTCTTCTACTTCATAGCAATAAGACAGCATGGCCATGCTGCCTTAAAAATGGGGATAAGGAAAGTTTTATCATGTAAATCCTTTTAATTTTCCCATCCGCCACTTGTGCCACCTACTAATTCTTTTTCTTCCTTATTTTAAACATAGTTCCCAATTATAGGCAACCAAGTCTCCTTGCCATAATAAATACCCCAAATTTTCTGAGGAGACTGTGAAATGGGTATTTCCACAGAAATATCTGAAACCTGAGAACTAGAGAGTCTTAAACAAATATTCTTGTCCACATTAACCTTAGAGCCAATGATGCTTAACAATGATGTCAATACTATATAAGCCAGTTCCCAGTACTGATATCTGGGGAAAGATACACAAATCAGGTACATATCATATGGTCTTTAACTCCCCATTCCTGGACACTCAATGCTATACAATAAAGGTAATCTATTTAAGACTCTAATTATAGGGTCTAGTGCTAGGACATATAAAATAGGGCTCAGAGGGCAGCTTTGTCTCACCTCACCTTATAGTACAAGCCATCCCAACTCATCCATTTACATAAGGTCTGACATAGGCCAGAGCATAACAAATTTGTAGCCTAATTAACGAACACTGCAGGAATACCATAAGCAGTCAAAGTAAGCCATAAAAATTCTTGAGATATATGATCAAAAGCTTTCGCTTGATCAAAACTTAATATGTAACCTGCAGTGGGGAGTAAAGCACTATGGTTAAATCATTCTCTGATCAGTATAAAGACATCTTGGATGAAGTGCCTGATATAGAACAGAATTGTGAGGGTGAACTAAACAGTCCATGACTAACAAAAGCCTATTGCATAATGATTTGTCGAATATTTTAAAGTCAATGTTTAATAAGGTGATAGCTCACCAGTTATTAATAGAAGTCCTAACACCCTTTTAAACAGAAAGATCATCAGCCCTGGTACATTGATTCAGTTAACCTGTCTTCACACAAAAGGCATTGAAGACTGCTACTAGTTCATTCAGAATCAGTTCCCATAATAATTTATATATTTCGCAGGTAGTCCATCAGAGCTGGGGCTGATTTGTCCTTTAACCCTTTAATGACTAAATCTAGTTCTTCTTACTGAAATCGCAGAGAATTTTCTGTTTGTTTAGGGTGTGAGAGGGGAGGTCAGCCTCTTCATGAAGGAGCATCATATAACCTGGATCATCATGAGAAGAGCCAAACTGAGAGAAAATAAAGTCTTCTAGTACAGTCAGAATTGATTTATTTCTTGACACTGAAGAACCAGTTTTGTCCTGAATGACCATCATTTGTTTAATGAACATACAGGCCCAGATATTCAAACTGCATGAGGCTGTGGTGCAAGCCTGGGTGCAGTGCAACAGCTGCTGAGGGGTGTTGACTGGCGATATTCAATGGAGCTCGCCATGGCACAGCATCATTGAATATTGCACCTGGCCACCCTCAGTGCACATGGCGCAGTGGCACTGCACCAGCGCAACTGGACAGAGTGGAGCAGGGGATGCGCTACGCGCAAGTTCTGTTGTGCTATGTGCAGCAACCGTAATATTCAAAATTGCATGCAAATGGGACCATAATGTATGCAAGGAACAAATGGGGCCATTTGCATGTCGTATCAACTCCATTTGCATGCAGGTGCACTGATCCCTGGCGAATGTGCACCTGGCGCCCTGCCAGGCAGCAGCCATCAGGGACCGGCGCCCCTGCACAGAATAGCAATGTGCCCCACAGCCCGGTCGTGGGCATTTGTAAAGTAAGTTGCATCCTATATTGCTAGCGGTCCAGTGGACCACTGTCAGTCAGTCGGGCTTAAGTATTGATAAAATAACTCCTATATCCCTGGTGGCCCAGTGGATCGCTGTCAGCCTGATCGCGGGCATTTGTATAAAGAAACTTACATCAATATCCCTGGTGGTCAGCGGGCCCCTCCCGACCAGCCACTGAGACCCTACGCCCGCACCCCGGTCACGTGGCGGCAGCATCAACCTGCCTGCTGCCCGCTGTCCACTGACTGACACCACAGGTAGGGCTGTACACCATTGGTCCACAGCATGAGCCAATGGGCGTGCAGTCTAGCTATACTACACATTCCAGATATGTGAATGGATCCATTCACATATTTGGAATGTAGTAGTACAGGCTGATGCCCATTGGCTCAAGCTGTGGACCACGATGCACAGCCCCACCTATGGTGTCAGACAGCAGGCAGTGGAGTGGCAGGCGGGTGGGGTCCTGCCACCAGCCAGTGACTGGGGGTGGGGCAGGGGCTCAATGGGCAGGTGGGGACGGGGTCCACTGGACCACCAGGGATATTGGACATAATTTTCTTATACAAATGCCAGCGATCAGGTGACAGCAGTCCACTGGACCACCAGGGATATAGGATTATTTTATCATTTACTTAGCCCGCGACGGGCTGACAGCGTCCACAGGACCACCAGGTATATAGGATTTATTTTATTAATACTTAAGCTCGCGATTGGGCTAATAGCGGTCCACTGGATCACCAGGAAAGAGAATTTATTTTATCAATACTTAAGCCTGCGATCAGGCTGACAGCGTCCACTGGACCACCAGGAATATAGGAGTTATTTTATCAATACTTAAGCCCACGATCGGGCTGATAGCGGTCCACTGGACCACCAGGGATATTAAGTGATTTTATTTTAAAAATGCCTGCAGTCAGGCTGACAGCAGTCCACTGGACCACCAGGAATATTGGAAGTTATTTTATTTTACAAATGCCTGTGATTGGGCTGACAGCGGTCCACTGAACCACCAAGGATATAGGATTTATTTTATCAATACTTAAGCCCGTGATTGGGCTGACAGCAGTCCACTGGAGCACCAGGGATGTAGGAGTTATTTTTCAATACTTAAGCCGCTATCAGGCTGACAGTGGTCTATTGGGCCACCAAGGATATAGGATTTATTTTATCAATACTTAAGCCCGTGATCAGGCTGCAATCGGTCCACTGGACCACCAGTGATTTTGAAGGTTTGTTTTCTACTTATGCCCATGATTGGGCATGGGGCACCACCAGGTGCAGCTGGAGCTGGGTGGCCACCCACAGGTGGCAGCTGCCATGTTGCACCCTGCAATATGGCAGCTCACCCATGGTGGCCACCCATTGTTCCTTTGTTTGGCTCACCTGTGTGGCACAAGTAGGGGTTGCGCATGCATGGACTCAGCACATCCTGGGCTGAATATCGGGATGTTGCAGAGTATGCATGGCCGCCCCCCACCTGCGCTGCATGCATTACTGATACTGCGTTGCTGTACTACATTCCAGATATGTGAATGGATCCATTCATATCTGGAGTATGTCTGATACAAACTGCATGCCATTGGCTCACACTGTGGACCAATGGGCGTCATCTCTACGTCTCAGTCAGCAGGCGGTGGGGTGGCAGGTGGGTGGGGTCCTGCCACCGCCACTGACGCGGGTAGCGGGGCTCCAGTGGGCGGGTGGAGAGGGGGTCCCTGGACCACCAGGGATATTGGACGTAATTTTCTTATACAAATGCCTGCAATCAGGCTGACAGCGTCCTCTGGACCACCAGGGATATAGAATTTATTTTATCAATACTTAAGCCAGCGATCGGGTTGACAGCAGTCCACTGGGCCACGAGGGATACAGATTTATTTTATCAATACTTAAGCCCACGATCGGGCTGACAGCGGTCCACTGGACCACCAGGGATATTGGAAGTGATTTTATTTTACAAATGCCCGTGATTGGGCTGACAGCAGTCCACTGGACCACCAGGGATATAGGATTTATTTTATCAAGTACTTAAGCCCGCGATCGGGCTGACAGCGATCCACTGGGCCACCAGGGATACAGGATTTATTTTATCAATACTTAAGCCTGCAATCGGGCTGACAGCGGTCCACTGGACCACCAGGGATATAGGATTTATTTTATCAATACTTAAGCCTGCGATCGGGCTGACAGCGGTCCACTGGACCACCAGGGATATAGGATTTATTTTATCAATACTTAAGCCCATGATCTGGCTGCAATTGGTCCACTGGACCACCAGGGATTGTGGAGGTTTATTTTTCTACGATGCCCATGATCGGGCATGGGGGCACCGCCAGGTGCAGCTGAGCTCGGGTGGCCACCCACAGGTGGCAGCTGCCCTGTCTGCGCCTGCAATGTGGCAGCTCTCCTGTGGGTGGCCAGCCATTGTTCCTTTTTTTTGGCTCACCTGTGTGCGGCGCAAGTAGGGTTTGCACATGCATGGACTCAGCACATCCCGGGATGAATATCGGGATGTGCAGAGTGTCATGGGCACACCTCCCACCTGCGCCGCATACATTACTGATGCATTTCGCCGCATCAGGATTTGTGCCAGACACAATCCCTTGCTTTGAATATTGTGTCAAGATCAGTGGTTGCTAATGGTGCAACACTGCTGCACCATACGCAACCCTTTTGAATATCTGGGCCACAGTGTTTACAGTCCTCAAACAGAGTAGTTTGTTCTTTCTTGCCTTGTGTTCCAAATCACTGTCCCATTTCTAAAGTCTTTAGCCTATTATATTGGTGTTACATTAAATCTGTTTTATCCCAGCTATTTCCTCAGCATATGACCCTGTTCCCATATTGACCAAAGAAGTTAATTTATACAGTTCATTCCTTAATTTTAAATATTGTTGATTTTATGGTGTCAAATGCTGTGAGTATTGTTTAAAAAATCAACAAGACATTTCTTGGTATCATCCTACCAGTGTATATGGGAATCATATAGAAACAGTACCAAGTTCTGTCCATTAAAATTTCTTAAGAGACTGTAAAACTTCTGGTTCACGTAACAAACTGGAATTCAATCTCAGATCCCTTTACGGTCTGTCTGGCGGGTGTGGTGAAACTGTTATGCCTATTAGACAGCGGTCAGAAGTCTTTATATGAAGTGTTTCTGACTTTGAAAGGGGAATCGGAAGAAAGAAATCAATAATCAGGTCTAGAATGTAAGTGGCCCTTGAAATATGTAGATTTTGGGTTCAAAGCCAACACATCTAATAGTGCTGCTTGTTTTATTAGGGTCCTCTTTTCAGTACTATCACAATAGGTGTTACTTCCCAACCTGTCTTGAATTAAAATAATATTAAAGTCACCCACAAAAAGACCAAACGACTTGTAAACAGATAGGTTTGCAACTGCCATAATAAGGCTACTCAGAGAGCTTTTACTGAGGGGCAGATATAGTGATTAGTCTGCAGAAAACCCTTTACTATAATATCAAGAAGCAAAGCCCTACCTAGCTCAATTTCAACTAATTTTTGAACCACACAATCTGGTGAAGTAAAACAGACACCTAGGCCTCAGCATTGATCCCTCCCTATGGACCAAATAGATTTCCTTTATACCATTCCTGTGAGTCAAGTTGTACTTCCTGGTCAGTATATATTCTAGTATCTTGTAAGAGAAAGACATCATAGGGTAAGGATTGCAATACCCATATGTAGCCTTCCTTTAAACTCAGATCTTATGCTATTTACATTAAGACTAACTAAATGTAAAGTAAGTGCTGTCAATATAAGAATTTAGTCAAAAGCTTTTTTTATTTGCCCTGGTATTCCTTTTCTTTACTTTAGGTAAAGTCTCCATGCAGGTCTGACCCCTTTGTCCACCGGGGTTCGCTTTATGTTGATTAGATAGAGCGTCAGAATCTTTATTTTCCATTATGTCCCCCAGCTCTGCAAAGGTTCATATGAATTGAACACCACCATAGAGGTGGGAGTCTGTGGTTTCACATTTCTTTTGGTAAAGTTATTATTTTTTTTTTTAACAGGCTTGAAGTCAGATATGTTATCCAATAGAAATGTGGTTTTAGGACTGGTTTCCAGGATACTGGTCATGGGGGAGGGGGCATAACGTTTTTAGGCAGAGGAGGCTGTATTATAGCAGAAACACTTGCTGAATCCTGGTGAGAAGTAGTTTTAGATACTGTCCCTATCCCCAAAGAATGTGATTCTAGATGAGAGTGTTTCTCTGTAGTGGGAGCATTAGACTTTGTAGAGTGGATCTGGCAGCTTTATTTATGTAGAAATCATGCTCTGCATAGTCTGAATTGTTATGAGCTGCCCAAGGACATGAGAAAAATCATGAACTTCAGACCACATAGATTACATGTAGGGGAATGGTACAAGTTGTAGCTGAATGGCCCAAAATCCCACATACTGAACACTTGAGCTGGTCACAGTCAGAAATAATGTGCCTCATGGCACTGCACCTGTAGCAGGAACAGGGTTGACCAGGATAAAACAAAATCCCCCTTCCCTCCCAAGATAAAACAATTAGGTAAATGATGTATACCATCGTCCAAAACTTTGAGTTGAACAGAAAGTTTCAACCCCTGTCCAAAACCATTATCATGAATAATAGTGTTTGGTAAGCCATTCACAGTACAGCTTTCTTCCAGCCAATAGAGGATGTCCAGAACATTCTCTCCTCATTTATAAACAAGACTGTTATTATCTTAGCTGTAGGTCTGGTGATAGGAACTGCAACAACAGGCTTCCATAAAGGGGTGTTTTAACCATATAATATGTAGCCCAGAATTTGTCTAATAAATTAGAAGACCAAAACTAATATTATAATTATGATCCCCAGAGGTGTGGATAAACGATAGACCTCTGCTGGTGTAAAGTGCAGGGATTCAAGAATACGTTTTTCCCAAAATAGTTTCAGTCTGGTGGAAATTACTTTTGCAATATAGATGTACAACAAACCATTTCTGGCCACCTCCTTGGCTATATAAGCTGGCATAACTAACAGGCGACTGTGGCCTGAGCCCTCCGTCTCTCCCAAGTCATTATGCACGCTTTCAGACCAATTAAAAGTAAAATCAATACCAGTTTCTGAAGGTAAACAGGCAATTTTGAAGTTGTTGAAGTTATTATCCTGTGCCAGTGCCTAACCCTGTTTCTTACTTATCTCTTACCTGACAAACCTTGCTTAAGTATTTATTCATTGCTTTGTTTTAGTGCTCTTCTAGATGTCAAATGTTTTACCACTCTGTTAATTTGCACCGTTACTGTATGTCCAAGATTTTACTGTTTCTTTAATTTGTTTCTGTTACTGTATGTAATCCATACCCAGGTCTTCCTAAAAAGGGACTGTATTGTCTCAGTGGACTTACCCAGTCAAAAAATATCAAATAAATAAAGGCTGTTTTCTGTAATACATTGTAAATCTTCTGTCTCCGGATGATCCAGTAAGCCCTGTTCACTTGACACCGACTGCTGTGCTGGCAATGAGTTGACGCTCTAATGCAGTATCATCAAAGGGAATTTCCACGCTCATTTTTTTTTGTATTATCTTTTACCTGTGCTTCTGCTCTCAGCCACTCCTTCAGGCTGTGCCAAGGCACCTCCGATCTGTCCTGTTCCTGTACCCCATCCCTCATATCTGCAATCATCTCCAGGGTGACCCGGATGTAACCCTTCACTGGTGGGCCCTCCTCCGAGGGAGAGGCACTTGTGGAGCTGACAAGTACACTTCTTAGCCCCAGGGTACTGCTGAGGGATGGATGGTGGGGCATTGATGGCACCAGACGCCAGGTGGCCATCATCCGGTCGAGGCGGAGCCATTTTCAGCTTTTCTGGTACGTTCAATCTCTTGCATGCCGTCCTGCGTTGCCCCAGGTCTCCACCAGAGGTCACCGTGAGAGTGATGCATTCCCACAACCCACCCCCAGGAGAGGAAAGCAGCCTCTGGACACTCAATCCTCTTCCCTGCCAACCCCCAGTGCCACTAGTCCATTTCCGAACCCAGGTTGCGGAGTGGGTGAGGTATGGTGCCAGCGCTCAACCCTCTACGCCACCGGCCAGCCTTCCATTCCCTTTAATCTATCTGTCACAAAGTCGACCGCAATTTGCTGACCATCCTTCCCATAGGTTCTTGGAGCTTGTACCGCAGTTGGAGATATGGTCCTGCTCACAGTCAAAGATGTCCTGGCAACAGAATTTCTGGGTCTGGAATCCAGATTCCGCATGCATAATCCATCCAGATTTTGAAGAGCTTGTTTCGTTTCCAAGTCGATTGGTCCATTGTAAACGGAAAAGAATAGAATCTGAAGGTTGTGAAGGGGAGACAGGATTCACAGTAGCCATTTAGTCAGGTAATGAAGCAGTATCAGTGAAGATTCCTTTTTATTACCATGACAATAGGGCTCTGCAAAGAGCCTTTTCTTTTCTTTCATCATCCAGTCAAGTTGCCTTGATTCAAAATCCTTTTCAGCTTCAGATAGCATGTGTAACAAATGGGATTTTCCTGGTTTAGTTCTTGTTGTTTCTGTGCAACCTCATTCATAGGCACCACTATTTCTTCAGAGGTAGTATTTGACATTTTCTAGTTCCATATCTTGAACTGTTGACTGCTGAAAACACCACCTTCCTCCTGCACACAATTGTTGCTGACTGAGAGGATCCATGATGGCCACAGGCAAGGGTCTCCCTACTGTCGAGTAGGGATTTCCCAGTGTCCTGACCAAATTTCCCCATTCACTAAAAATACCACCAAAAGCTTAATCTGGTTCAAGGTCAGTCAGCCTTCATCTGTGTGTTGGGGGTAATTGGGAGGGGCAGCTGCAGACAGTGGGGGTGCTAGCTGCACACTGGAGCAGACTTCATAGATCAGTGTGGCCTGTTTGTGCTGGCAAGTAGTAAGTAATTATGTAGTAATTATCTGCTTTAGGAAGTGCCTGCAAACTCAGAATGACACACTATATACTGAACAGAATGGAAATTCATAGAAACATAGGAACATAGAAGCGATTTGAGATTAGGGCCACAAGGCCCATCCAGTCTGCCCATTTTTCTACCTTATGAATGTGCCATTGTCCTTTGCTCTGTCAATGGTCTATCTATTCATACCATCTGTATTGTTCCTTATGCTCATCCCATGCCTGTTTGAAGCCCTGCACTGTATTCATAGCCACCAATTCCTGAGGTAGGTCGCCCATGCATCCACCACCCTTTCTGTGAAATAAAACGTCCTCACATTACACCTTAATTGGCCTCCTCTAATCTCATGCTGTGTCCTCTTGTCCTACTATGTTTCTTATATTGAGACATGTTAGACTCTTTCACCTTGTTAATGTCCTTAAGGTGTTTCAATGTTTCAATCATATCACCCTCTCCTCCTTTGCTCTAGGGTATAAATATTGAGCTCAGTTAATCTGTCCTCATACAGTATGTTTTCTGATGCAGTCCCCGCACCATTTTGGTTGCCTTCCTCTGGACTGCCTCAATTTGGTTAATGCCCCTATGAAGGTGTGGCCTCCAATACTGCATGCGGTACTCCAGATGGGGCCAACCAGTGTCTTGTAAAGAGGGTTTTTACCTCCCTCTTCTGACTTGTGATACCCTACTAATACACCCCAACATCCTCTAGCCTACCTACTGCTTTAATGGTCTGCTTGGATGATTTCAGGTAATCTGTGATGATGATGCCCAAGTCTCTTTCTTCCCTTGTGACTGCCAGCAACTCCTCCCAGCCTATAGGTGGCTTCAGGGTTTCTCCATTATGTACATAATCTTGCACTTCTTTGCATTAAACCCCAGCAGCCACTCTTCCGACCATTTTGCTAGTTTACCCAGATATCTTCTCATTCTGCCCACCCCATCTGGATCATCTACTCTGTTGCAGATCTTGGTGTCATCTGCAAACAGACAACCTTACCCTCCAGTCCATCTGCAATGTCACTGATGAAGATATTGTAGAGGACTGGTCCCAGGACTGATCCCTGAGGTACCCCATTTGTGACTTGCATCTCTTCTGACTGTATACCATTTACCACCACTCTCTGTTTTCTGCCCGTCAACCAGTTTGCCACTCAGTTCACCAATGTCTGACCCACCCGAGCCTACCCAGCTTATTAATCAATCTTCTATGGAACAGTATTGAAAGCTTTGCTGAAGTCAAGGTAGGCAACATCAACTGCTCCCCTTGGTCCACCACTCTGGTTACCCAGTCAAAGAAATCTATGAGATTAGTTTGACAGGACCTTCCTTTGTAAATCCATGCTGTCTTGATCCTGTGCTCCTATGGATTCCAGGTGTTGCACTATCATTTCCTTAGGAGTGTCTCCATAATCTTGCCCACTACTGAAGTAAGACTGACTGGTCTGTAGTTCCTGCCTCCTCCCTGCTACCACTCTTGTGGAGTGGGATCACATGAGCCTTCTCCAGTCTTCTGGGACCTCTCCTGTGCTCAGAGACTCACTAAACAGTTCTGATATGGATCTGATAGTTCCACCCTTAGCTCCTTTAGTACCCTGGGATGTATGCCATCAGGTCCCATTGCCTTGTCCACCCTGAGCTTATTGAGCTATTGTGGGACCCTTTCTTTTGTGAAGGACTTGTGCACACCTCCATCTCCCCTGTGTCCATGGTGCTGAGCTGTGGGCCTGCCTAACTTCTCTTCAGCAAATACTGAGCAGAAGTATCTATTTAGGATAAATGCTTTTACATGGTCCTCCTCCTCACACACCCCTTATCCCCTTGGATCTTAGCAATAACCCATCTGGACTTCTCTCCTTTCACTAATGTATCTATAGAAAGTCTTGTCACCTTCTTTACTGTTCGTGCTAATGTTTCCTCATTTTGGGCCTTTGCCTGCCTTACTGCCTCCCTGCTTCCCCTGGGAAGTTTGGTATGCCTCCTATCTTCATCCTGCTATGCCCTTATGTGTCCTGGAAGGCCAGCTTTTGGCTCTGACCTTTCTGCTACTGTGTTTGAGAACCAAAGCGGTTTCCTTCTTCTTTGCTCTTCCTTTTCTCTCTAACACAATGGGATGTTGCTTTAAGTATTGCATCTTTAATGCTTGCCCACTTTGCCTGTACCCTCACCTGTATTTCTTTTTCCAGGCTAGCTTAACTCTGTTGGCCATGTTATCAAAGTCAGCTCCTCTGAAGTCCCATATTTTGCCCTGGAATATGATGATTTTGTTCTAGTAGCCAAACTGAACCATACCAATGTGATGATATGGTTCAATTTGGCCACTAGAATATGGTGAATAGTTTTCAATCTTGCCTTCTCTCATTTTCTGTTTTCTGCATTATAAAGAAATGTGTGCTCTAAAAATGACATCAGTAAAAGGTCTTTCATAATTATAGATCAAAACTGTGCCATGTGTAAATTTCAAAATTCATGCCAGCCACAGCCATACATTTCCGCTACCCAGCGGAAATATATTGCTTTCTGCTGCCATTGGCTACAGTGGTATTCCCCACAAAAAGTGATCTGTCTACTTAATTAAATTAGTATTCAGACAGTTTCTGTCATCACATACTATGAGCATACTGGAAATTCTTGCAGCCTGCTATTTACAAGATTTGGACTACAGAGAAAAAAACATAATACAGAAAATAAAACTGATGTCAATAAACTAAGATTTGGTGGAGATGTTCAATGTGACATGTGAGGTCACAGTGCCAAGTATGGTACTGTATCCTTTGATGGACCTAGACAGATGAAAAACTGTGGCAGTAAATCTGGTTCAGGTAGTTAAACAAAAGAATAGCATTATTGTCAAATGTCTACTACCTCATTTTAATAACATTATTGATATTATACCATTTCAGTTCTAATGATCGCTGCAATCATACATTCAAACATTAACTAAGAAGTGTGATATGATATCACAAAACTTAATTTGGGGGTAATATCTTGATGCAATGTCTGAGTAGAAGTGTAACGCTCTTGATGCAATCTCTGAGCAGAAGGATAGTGAAATAAGTAACATTTTATGTTGACATATACTGTATATGTTTTCACATGCCCACAGTCTAATGAGATCACTTCTGCCAATTACATGGAACTGGAGGTCACAAGCATGGCATAGAAGATATCAGGAAAGGACAGATTTTCATAGACTGCATTGTGACTGATCGCAATCCATAAATTCAAAACTATTTACTTAGACAGTCACTCAGAATTTAAACATTGCTGCAATGTCTGGCAGTTTGTGAAAGGTTGTTATGAGTTATTATGCTGCTTATCAAAAACTGATACAGTGGAACTCTCTTAATAGAGAGCCTTATAGTGGACACCACTTACAATGGACATATCCACCTTGCCAAAAGTCAAAAGCTATGTTTGTAATATAAGAAATACATTTATACAATACTTTGCAACTCCTGTATAGGGGACACTGTCAGCTTCTATGCACCCTGTTACATGCTGCAAACTGCCCACTAATTGTAAACTGATTATTCAGCTGGTTTGTCTGGCAGTCTAAAGACATCAGCCACATGACCTGATTTTACCTCGGGTGTTGGAGCACTGATAGAGGAGATTTATCCTTTGATACTTTAGGATATAGTGGGCTGCCTTAATAACGGAGTAAACCTGGATGTAGTAACATGTCTAATTTATGTGTGGATTCCACTGTAATCAGTGAAAGGCTGTAATAAAGAGCAAGCGTGTAAACTGCAATATGTAGTGGCTGAAACTGATGTAGGATATAATCAGCTTTGACAGTGAGGATAACTTATGGAAGATGTTGTACAGTGCATTCAGTGAACCATATAGCCACATTAACTTTGATATTCCATTCATGATGTAATGACTTGACCAAACCTCTCTGGTAATAATGGCTTTACTCTACCTTTGGGCTACCAAATAATTTTTAAGCTTTTATGTTGTATTGTGCACAGTGTACAGGTTTTACACCTTGAGCAGTAATCCTCTCCATGGTTCTATGTGGAAACAATCACATTATCCAGACTTACCTATGAGGAAGTCCAACCTTGATTGTCACTCTGCCATGCCTCTTAAGTACTGAACATTGGCACAATCACCCTGATGCAAAATCTGCAAATATAGAAACATAGAAACATAGAAGGTGACAGCAGATAAGGACAGCAAGCCCATCCAGTCTGCTCATTTTTTTCTACCTTTTGACTGTGTCATAGGCCTTACTCTGTCAATGGCCTACCTATTCATACTCATCTGTATTGCTCCTGATGTCTATCCCATGCCTGTTTGAAGCCCTGCATTTTATTCATATCCACTAGTTCCTGAGGTTGGCCATTTCTTGCATCCACCACCCTTTCTGTGAAAAGAGCTTCCTCACATTACCCCTTAATTAGCATCCTCTAATCTCATACTGTGTCCTCTTGTCCTGCTGTTTTCTTATATTGAAACATGTTACTCGTTCACCTTGTTAATGCCCTTATGGTGTTTAAATGTTTCGATCATATCACCTCTCTCTCCTTTGCTGTAGGGTATACATATTGAGCTCAGTTAATCTGTCCTCCTATGTTTTCTGATGCAGTCCCTGCACCATTTTGTGTTGCTCTTCTGGACTGCCTCCATTTTGTTAATGTCCTTGTGAAGATGCGTCCTCCAGTACTGCACGCAATACTCCAGATGGGGCCTAACCAGTGTCTTGTAAAGAGGATTATTACCTCCCTCGTATAACTTGTGATACCCCTACTAATATACCTCAACATCCCCTAGCCTTACCTACTGCTTTAGTGGTCTGCTTGGATGATTTCTGGTCATCTGTGATGATGACACCCAAGTCTCTTTGTTCCCATGTGATTGCCAGCAATGCCCTCCCAACCTATAGGTGGCTTCAGCGTTTCTCTTCCTTATGTGCTTGATCTTGCACTTCTTTGCATTAAACCCATGTGCCACTCTTCTGACCATTATGCTAGTTTATCCAGATCTCTTCTCATTCTTCTCACCCCATCTGGATCATCTACTCTGTTGCAGATCTTGATGTCATCTGCAAACAGACAAACCTTATCCTCCAGTCCATCTGCAATGTCATTGAAGAAGATATCGAAGAGGCCTGGCCCCAGACTGATCCCTGAGGTACCCCATTTGTGACCTGCATCTCTTCTGACTGTATACCATTTACCACCACTCTGTTTTCTGTCTGCCAACCGGTTTGCCACCCAGTTGACCAACTTTTACCCACCCCAAGCCTGCCCATCTTATTAATCAATCTTCTATGTGGAACAGTATCACACGCCTTGCTGAATTCAAGGTAGGCAACATCAACTGCACCCCTTGGTCCACCACTCTGGTTACCCAGTCAGGAAATCTATGAGATTAGTTTGACAGGACCTTCCTGTTGTACACCTATGCTGTCTTGGATCCTGTAATCCTATGGATTCCAGGTGTTGCACTATCCTTTCCTTAAGGAGTTCCTCCAAAATCTTGTTCACTACTGAGGTAAGACTGACTGGTCTGTAGTTCACTGCCTCCTCCCTGCTACCACTCTTTGGAGCAGGATCACATGAGCCCTCTCCAGACTTTTGGGACCTCCTATGCTCAGAGACTCGCTAAACAGTTCTGATAATGGCTCTGCTAGTTCTGCCCTTAGCTCCTTTAGTATCCTGGGATGTATGCCATCTGGTCCCATTGCCTTGTCCACCCTGAGCTTAGCAGCTCTTGTAGGACCCTTTCTTTTGTGAAGGGACTTGTGCACACCTCCCTCCCCCGTGTCCATGGTACTGAGCTGTGGGTCTTGTCCTGCCTTCTCCTCAGTAAATACTGAGCAGAAGTATCTATTTAGGATAGATGCTTTTCCTTGGTCCTCCCCACACTCCCCCTCATCCCCTTTGATATTAGCAATACCCCCTGGACTTTCTCCTTTCAATAATGTATCTCTAGAAAGTCTTGTCCCTTCTTTTACTGTTTGTGCTAGTGTTTCCTTGGTTTGGGCCTCTGCCTGCCTTACTGCTTTCCCTGTTTCCTTAGGGAAGTTTGGTATGTCCTCATCTTTGTCCTACTGTGTTCCCTTATATTTCCTGAAGGTCAGTCTTTTGGCTCTAACCTTTTCTGCTACTGTTTTGAGAAACAAAGTGGTTTCCTCCTTCTTTGGTCTTGCTTTTCTCCTAACACAATGGGATGTTGCTTCAAGTATTGCATCCTAACGCCTGCCCACTTTGCCTGTACCCCTCACCTGTATTTTTTCTTGCCAGGGCTAGCTTAACTCTCTTGGCCATCTTATCAAAGTCAGCTCCTCTGAAGTCCCATATTGTTGCTTTGGAATGGGTTGATTTTGTCTAGTGGCCAAATTGAATCATACCATGTGATGGTCACTGGCCCCCAGGTGACCTACCTATAATTCTGTGATCCCTTCCTGTTAGTCATTACTAGATTTAGAATAGCCCTGTCTCTTGTGGGTTGTTGTACCAGTTGTTTGAGGACCTCCTCCAGCAGGAAACCACGATGTGTCTAGTTCTGGCAGATGTTCCTGCTGGTATTGACCAATCTGTACCTGGCATGTTGATGTCTGTCATTATCAAAACCTCCCTTTTGCTGTCATGTTTGTATATCTTCTAACAGTGATGTGTCTTTGTCCTTTCCTGGTCAGGAAGTCTGTAGACAACCCCAGTTCGTATGGCTGTTCCATTTCCTGTTTCAGGGTGACCCACAGTTCTTCTGGCTCCTTATGTATATTCTGAATTTCTGTAGCTTTGATATTTTAATTGACTTAAAAGCTTCTCCCCACCCTTTTGCACCTCGGTCTCCTGAACAGTACATAGCTGGGTACTGAAGTCTCCCAAAGTGTGGTTACAAATGGGCCATTTCTCTGCGTGCTGGATGCAGGTTGTGAGGCAGGGCACTGGTGGTTAATGAACTGCAAGGGCAACATCTCTGGTTTGACCCTTCAGTCAGACTGTGATAGGTTATGCTGACAATTATAGCTGCTGATACGTTATGCTTGAGATCAGCCAAAGTAACCCATGACCTCGGTTTTACCCAGCTACAGCTGGGCACCTACCAGGCCTTTTACCTTGTGGCCACCAAGTACAGAGCATCCACATCATGTGTAGACCTAGTGCGTTCATTGTCTTCACAGAACGGGTGGTGCACAAGTGGAACACCCTGCCAGAGGAAGTGGTGGGGCTGAAACAATCACTGGGATTTAAGAATGCATGGGATAGACATAAAGGAATTCTAAGGGGCAGGGAGTGAAACAGACTTCTGAGAAAACAAACTGAACTTACAAGCTCAAATGGGCAGACTAGGTGGGCCATAGGCCCTTATCTGCCGACACTGTCTATGTATCTATGTATCTATGTAGGTGTTACATACACTGTTGTGATTAACCCCTCACCAAGTGACACATGTCTGCCTCAGCACGTTAAATACATTGTCTATGAGGCATGATGAGAAGTCCCCAGACATCTGCACCACTGGATTGATGCTTGGTAGTACACTGACAGCCTGCAGAAACATAGAAGTTGTCAGTAGATAAGGACCACTTGGCCCACCTTGTCTGCAATAAATTCCTTACCTATAGGGCCACTGGAGACCCTACTTGGACTCCGACTTACACCCCTTTGCTTCTAAGATTCCCTTGTGTCCATCCCATGAAATTATTTAATACTGTCACCATTCTAGCTCCTATGACCTCTGCTGGGAGGCTGTTCCAAGTGTCCACAACCCTCCCAATGAAGAAGTACTTCCTCATGATTCTTCTGAGCCTCCCCAGCTTCATATTGTGACTCCTTTTCCTTGAGCATCTTTCACTTTGGAAAAGGCTCCCTTCCTGTACCTTGTTTATTCCTGTAAGGTATTTGAATGTCTCTATCATATCCACCTGTTCCCTCCTGTCTTCTAGGAGTGCATATTTAAGTCCATAAGCTTTCTTCTTAGAACTTCTGATGCAGGCCCTGCACCATTTTAGTTGCCCTCCTTTGCACCTCCTCTACCCCCTTGCTCGTCCTTTCAGAGATGGGGCCTTCAGAACTACACAGTATTGAGGTGGGTATCACCAGCGATCTATACAGGGCATTATTACCTCCCTCTTTCTGCTGGTGATACCCTCACCATGCATCTGAGCATTCCGCTATCCTTTCCTACTGCCTTGTCAGGCTATTTAGCTATCTTCAGGCCATCACAAATGGTAACCCCCAGGTCTCTTTCCAGTTTTGTGAATGCTAATATCCCGATTTGATACATTGCCCTTGTGTTTTGTGCCCTAACTGGATGATTTTGTACTTTTTTGCATTGAATCTTAGCTGACAAACTTGTAACCATTCTTCTAACTTCTTTAGATCCTCCCTCATTCTTTCAACCTCACCCCACCCCCGCCGGGCGTGTCTATTCTGCTGCATATTTTTGTATCATCTATGAATAGGCATACTTTCCCCAGTCCTTCCGTAATGTTGCAAATAAACACATTGAAGAGGACTGGTCCCAATCTGATCCCAGCAGCACCCACTGTCACCTTGCCTTCCTCAGAGTGTACCCATTTACCACCACTTTTGGCTCCTACTACTAAGCCAGATCTCCACCCATGTTACTATTTATGACCTACTCCTAGGTTACTCAGTTTGTTTACCAGCCTTCTATGTGGAATGGCATTGATGATCTTACTGAGTTCCAGATAGGCCATGTCAACTGCCTCCTGGTCCACTTCCTTTGTTACCCTGTCAAAGAACTCGATCAGGTTTGTCTGGCTGGACCTCCTCCTGTGAATCCATGTTGCCTTGGGTCTTGTAGACCACTGGTAACAAGGCATTCACCAGTCTTTCCTTCAGTAGTGATTCAATTACTTTCCCACTATTGAAGTCAGGCTGACCAGTCTGAATTCCCTGCCTTCTCCTGTTTCCACATCTGTGGGTGGGACTACATCTGCCCCCTCCAGTCCCCCGGTATCTCCGCTGTTTCCAGTGACAGGTTGAACAGGGCTGTCAGAGGTACCACCAGCTCCTCCCTGAGCTTCCTCAGCAACCTGGGGTACACCACATTTGGACCCATTACGTTGTCTATATTTAACTTTGCCAACTCCTCTAGGACACTTTCCACTGTGAAAGGACTAGTGTCCACCTCCTGACCCTTTATGCTCTTGTCTTGCAACAATGATCCATTTCTACCCCTTCCATAAATACTGAACAGAGGTATTTGTTTAGTATATCTGTTTTTGTTGGTCCTCATCTACAGAACCCCCTCTCCTTCCCCATTCAGTCTTACTATCCCATTCTTGAACTTACTCTTTTCAGTAATGTATCTAAACAATGTTTTATCCCATTTTTTACTGATTTGGCAATATTTTACTTTGTTTTGCTTTTGCATTCCTAACTACCTACCCTGTCCCCTTCTTATCCTCTTCCTTCTGTGTTCTTTTGCATTTTCAAGGCTAGTGTTTTTGCTCTTACTTTTCCACTACCTCTCTAGAGAACCGTAGTGGTTTCTCTTTCTTGCCCTTGCTGACCTATGGCCTAAGTGACTATGTGTTAGATTTCATTACAGCAGTAAAACGCTAACATTTGAAAGAAATTGAATGCTAATTGAATAAATGTATTGCATTGGTCTCCATCGCTATAACTAAAAATTGGAGGCAGCCTCTAATCAGTGGAGACATAAAGCCTTGGATTACAAGTATTGAATATGATTTACTGGATCCCCTGTTCAACACTCAATGGAGATGGAGAAATGAGGCTGGCCAAAATGAAGTCAATCAGTAAACATATTTATAATGGCCCTAGGCACGATGCAGGCAGGGGTATGTGGATCACATGCATCGCTTCCCGCGTGGCTGCACAGCAACGTACAGGTGTGCATAGGCCGGTATGCACAACCAGCGCCCACCTGTATGACTCACGCGGGTGCACAGTGGTGTATTCCACAGACCGGGTGCACATTCAATGGGATACCTGGTCCAAGTCCGTGAGTGGATCCCTTGCACCCGTGGGGTGTGGAATCAAGATGGTGGGCATGATGTGCACTGCAAGCTTGGAGCGAGAGGTGCCCATCCACCACCCAGCTATCCTTGCTGATTCATGGGCTGGGGCAGCATTTAGAGGGTCTGCAGTGCTCCCACCTCCATGCCACTGCCAGCTGTGGCATCCCGGGGGCACGTGTCCCTTATGGCTGGGTGTTAGCCAGTGTAAGGTGTACACCCCTGCACCTGGCACTCTGCACTTCTGTAACTGGCGTAGAGTGTGGGCTGGCCCTTAGCTCGCCCAACCGCGTGCCCTCCGCGTGGTCTGGTGGGGCTCGCACCCATTGGTGATTTCCACAGCTGGCCATGTGGGTGGCCCACTTGGCATGGGTGGATATGCACCCCAGCTGCAAGGCGCATAGCCACTCTGCTGCTTCGTGCATAGTGACCAATGTGCACATCTGTGCCATCGATCTGTTTCAGAGTGTGCTCACAGGCGCCTGCAGCAAGAAACATGTAAAAGAAAGTGACTGCAACCATGTAAATATCAAACTTTTACTGTACTTACTGAGGCCTTGTATAGTGAGCATGAAGTGATGAGACATGCTGTATTAAATGGGAGAAAATGAATGGAAAAAGTAAACTTATTAAAGCCATTATTGCTTTTAATACTGTGGGTTTCAGAAGATACACTGTGTGCATCTCTTATGGAACAATGATACTGATTTATGATTGATAATGATATACCCATGTACAGCATAGTAACACTATGATTTTCTAAACATAATGTTTACAACAATGTGGCGATAGTGGAGAATACTGGACCACTGCTACTTGCATAGCGTAAAGTGTTTGTTCATACACTGTGAGCTTGTACTTGTTATTCATTTTTGTATTAGTTTATTTGAGTTGTAGGGCTTCACCCCCATCCCCCTCTTTCTTTCTTTTTTAAGGGAGATTGTGGGGAATGAAGCCCCAACTCAAATAAACTAATACAAACAACCGAAATGTAGTTTTGAAAGAGTAGCATAACTTGAACTCTGCATTAATAGTGTGATCCGGTATTCTCACTATTGCCCAATGTACGGCATGTTGTTGTAGATGAAAAGGTTATGTGAAGACTGAACAGATGGAATCACCAATGTAGAGCGCTTTTATTGAGTGCTGCACATTTGAGCAACTCAATAATAGCACTCTATAGGAGCGCGTGGTGGAATACCTCCTATATCATGTATAGTGAGTACAGCATGGAGCTGTACTCACTATACAGGATACAGCATCCTTTGTGGCAATTCCACTGAGCTACTTGCATAGTGTAGTGGTGTACACCACTGTATGTATACAAGCAGATCCGGGTTCGGTCCGCTACAGGCAGGAAACCTTTTTATGATCCAGTAACTTGCCACATGGTCTGCACCCCTCAGAGTTTGTTATTTAAGTTTGGGGGTTGTGGGGCTTGACCCCAGCAAGAGGGGCTCGGCGACAGCCCCAGAATAAAAAAGATTCCTTGTGATTTAGTTAAGTATTGTACTTACCATCGCTATTTGCAATGGTTGGTACAATATGTGTCACCTTTGGCTATGGGCTCAAGTGCTTGCGTATGTGGTAGGTGGTCTTTGAGACTAGCCTTTATCACATAAAACTGAACAGATTCTGTCTAGCAGCACAGTACTACGAGACATTAAAAACTGTCTCCAGTGTATCAAACCTCAGCTTTAGAGATCTTCCACAGTATACTGATGCAGTATGCCCTGAAGGGTGCAGCATTCAGCTTCAAGGGATGTTATGCCAGTAAGATTGTTATCAGCTGTGTGCAACAGTACTCCTAGAGAAGTTTAAAGACATAGGAGCGAGTAAGGAAATTCAAACTTATAAGATCATTGACAGGACTGTGCTTTGAAGGACAGTCAAAGTTAATGGTTGTTTACATGTATAAGCAGTACAAATGCACAAAAGTAACTGCTACTCCAATACCAAGTGATTATGACTTTATTTTGTTATCATTTATATTAGGACTTTTTGCTGCAATACATTTCAATAAAAATGCTGGATTGTCGCAGGCCACATATGACAATGGAGAACCACAGTTCAAAAATGGAGATTCCTAAATACAACAAGCATTTGTCAATGATGAATGTTGTCTCGCTGGCATTGGCATTGGTAGTGCAGGAGTTAGAGATGCATAATAGAAATGACAGTGAAGTATTGAACTGATGCCAACCCGTACCGCACCCTACAGAGACTGACAGGAGTTGGGGTGCCTTTGGGTCGCTGTAGCTATAATGCTCATGCCATTTCACCCCACCCTCACCCTGTAGACACTGACAAGTGTTGTGGTGTGCTTTGGGGTCTTTGGACCTATACTTACCCCATTCCATAAGGAAATACGCTGAGATGGGTGCAGTATAGGAGAATGGGGTGAACTTTGGGACCGAACACTCCAAGGCACACCTCAATGCCTGTTACTGGCTGCAAAAGGTGGGGTTGGGGAGAATGGTGTGAGCATTACAGCCGATGATCCCAAGTCACACCCCAATGCCTGTCAGTCTCTACAGGGTGGGTGTTAAGTTGGAAACCCTAATGTCATAGATAGCGAGATTTGATCTAAATTTTCAACATGGGCTTTTTGTGACTCCTACCTCATGAAGACCAGCACTGTCAGTTTGTTAGCTGAAAGGTGATTTTGCACAGCGACTGCACCATTTGTTGCCACAGGCACGAAACACATTTTGGGCGGATGAAAATGACAACTGTATTGTTCATGAGGAGGTGTAAAAATTGCAACGTTGAAAATCTGGAGGAAAATATGAAAATTGAAGTCATGAGCATGCAAAGAAACTGCACAATGTATGTCCATAACCCAAATATTTTTGGGATTTTTTAACCACTTTTCAACATAGGCATTTTGGACCTCCCTAATGAACAGTGGCACTGTGATTTTCTTAATCTGTCTCAAAAGTTGATTTCCCAAATCGTCCGTCATTGTGCGCCACAGGTGAAAACACATTTTGGGCAGGATGTGAAAATGACAGCTGTATTTTTCATAAGGGGTGTGAAAAAATGCCAGTGTTGAAAATTTGGCATGAAAATATTGCAAATTTGCAAAGTTACAAGGGTGTAGAAACTGCGCTAAAGCATGCTTGTAACATAGTCATTTTATGGACTTTCATCACCAAATTTTCAACGAGGCATTTTAGGGCCTCTGCTCATGAACAGTATCACTGTCATTTTCTTAATCTCTCTCTAAAACTGATTTCTAACAGCTACTGTGCTATTCTGCGCCAAAGTGTGAAAACACAGTTCGACCAGGATATGTAAAATGACAGCTGTACTGTTTATAAGGAGGTGTGGAAAATGCCAATGTTGAAAATCTGGAATGAAAATATTACAAATTTGCAAATTATGTGCGTGCATGGAACTGCACAATGCACACTCAGTAAAACAGTCATTTGGGGATTTTTCATCAAATTTGCAACTTAGGTTTTTGAGAGCCTAACCTCTTGAACAGTGACACTGTCATTTCATTAAGTTGTCCCGAAAGGTGATTCTACACAATAACTGTGAAATCACCTTTTGGGAGTGAATAACACCATGACAGTGACTGAATTCATGAAGAGAGGTCCTAATAACCCCATGTTGAAAATTTGGTGAAAATATTCCCAAAATGCCCAAGATATGCACCAAAGTTGAAAAAGCCTGTTTATGCCATTATACAGCTTACCGCATTTCTTCAGTTTGTGGTCAGCCTTGCAGAGTGCAGACGTGTTCCCGGTCCACAAAGATTGTCGCACCATGCCCGGAGTAAGTATGGGTGTGTGGGGTGTGGGGAGGTAGGGTTTTCAGAGGGTGGGCGCTGGTTGGAAAGGGAGACCAAACTCAACGAGGGACCGCTTTCTGTTTTACAGGTTTAAAAACAATGAAAACACCACAGGAAGGTTGTTTTTTTCCTACAGGGACATTTGCACACTGGGGTAGGCTCCCAGCATGCCACCTGACTGTATTTTGGGGGCTGTAGCCGACGGGAGATAGGGCACCCCTCAGCACATACCGGGAGGCAGGAGCCGAGGGGATTGGGCACCCCTCTGCACACAACTGGAGGGGACATTATGCTGATGGGTAGTGGGCTCCCCATTGGCAGATTGAACTGAGAATAGGGGACTGAAGCCAATAGGATTGGGGCCCCTATCAGCAAAGAAAGACTGCTGGGAGGTGCATGATGCCAAGGGAGATTAGGCACCACCTCGGCACACAACTGAAATGGGAGGGGCATTATGCCGATAGGGAATGGTCTCCCCGTTGGCACATGAACTGGGTTGGGGCATGCAGACAGGGGATTCATCACCCTTGAAGCCTACATTGTAGGTGTAAGGCAGTCAGCTTTCGCCAAGTTTATTGGAATACTTCACCAGGAGGGCACATTGGGAGGTATAAGTTATTGTGCCGCTGTGACCAGCTTGCCTCTCATTGCAGTGGCACTTTTCTTAGATGAGGTGACCACTTTACATATTGCTGGTGTCAGCGTACATGCTGGCTTATTGGGAAATGAGGGCACCTACTGATCGTACTTACGATGCACCTTCTGATAACTGCACCTCCAAATCTGCTACTACTGCAAGATGTTGGCTTGCACACATACTGGAGCCAACATAGAAAAGGACCAGGAGTGGTTCAACCAGTGAAAACTAAGACATCTTATGATAAATATTGCATTGTGTTGTACTGTTAACCATTTTGAGTTACTATAAGTGGAGTATGGATAGAAATACCTCAATGCTGGACCCTGTTCCACCGTGAATACAGTTTCCTGGCAACCATCTGCAGGTCATGAACACATGCATCCTGCCCACCTCATGAGTCTCGAATTCAGGTAACTTGCTGGCACTCCACGCAATGGGAACACATGATCGTGATTTCTTTAAGGAAGGCTCTTAGCAGCAGGCCACACTGATAGGACTAAGCCGCTAGGCACCAGGACCACATGGAAATCTTCTAGCTAGAAGTCTAGGACAGGATCACCCACTACTGACGTCAGTCAGCTGACATCAGCCTAGGTTGTATAGAGGAGTGGTTCCCCACATCAACCTCAGTTCTTTTCCCACTATCAACCCATGCAGATCGGACCTAGCAGATGCCGGTTACAGTCAACCACCATTACCCACACATGCCACTTTTTTATTTGTTTATTCCATTCAGTTCTGTTTTACTTAAACATCGACATTTCCATGTTTTCTTTGATAAGTTTGTCTTTTCCACCAGCCTTGTCTTCTGACTGCTACATGAAGTGTACCTCGGCAAACATATCGCTGGAAAGGACTGCCACTCCATGTCTTGCTTCTGTCTTGGCACCAGCCACTATACTGAAGCCTGCCAGTATTGCCATAAATTCAACCAGGCCATCCAAAGACACCATTTGAAAGCACTGGAAAGCCATCTTTAAAGCAGAAGTTGGCAGCAATGGAGAAGGAGCTGCAGGCCAGGAGCTCGTCCAGCCTTGGCTTCTACCGAAAAGGTGAAGTCTGGGAAGCACAAGCACCAGGACATACACAGGAACGGGAACGGTCAACTTCCCATTTGTGGTCTCCTCTTAGGCTGCGTGGGTCATCCTCCCACATGGGATCATCCTCTTCAGCCAAACCAGCCCTCTCTTCCTCTGGGCTCCCAGTAGCTCCAGTCGCCCACCCTTATTTCCATATTGGACAGTGGCTCTTTCGGACATGGAACTTTGTCTCCTGTCCCCAGCCACTGAAGCTTAGGCCCATATCCTCAATGGACTCTCAGCAGGTGGCTTGGCTGGTGTTGATACCGCTGGGTCTTTTATGTACCTGAACAAGCAATGTTTCTATATGCATTTTAACAACAAATGCATTTTTTATAGTATCCTAACACTGGTTGCTCATCTCCATGGTTGTTGAGCCAAAATTGCCTTTGCTTCTCCTACAGTGTGTTTGTTTGACTCAGTTTTGTGTCCTGAGCCACCCTCTTATGAGGATCTAATTTGGCATCCTGAGCAAGCTCCACATTGATGTGACATTCACCCTGCAAAACTCTCCAGAGGCAGGTGACATATGCATCCTGCACATCCTACTCAGAAATGCACATTGTGATTGGATGCATGTATTCCCTGCATGTGGTTGGCCTTCACATGCCTATGTGCTCATCGTGTCTATGGTGTGCCGAATGTACGATTCGAAGCACTTGTGAGTACATCAGTACTACAGTTATATTCAGCTCAGGCTGTACCTGTACTCATGCCAACCAAATGAAACATCAAGGAGCTAATACTTTTCTGTTTTATATTGCAAAGGACTGTGCTGTATGAAGTCATTGGCAAGAAACCACTCAACACTTGCTACAGACAGATTTATTAACCATTACTCTTTGCTAGCAACAAACCATTTTTGTTTGTTTTTTGATATTCAAATGTGACAAAAGCAGAAAATGCCTTCAAAGCCAGCAAATATTGTTCATTCAAGTATGGCTTCATTGTGAACTTGTCATCAAGTGATGGCCACATTTGTTTTTGTAATGGTATGTAGTTCATGTTGTACCACTTAACTATGTAGATTTCTATCTTGAAATGGGGTATGCTTCTTTCATAAAAATCATATGTGTGTACATTTGTCAGGTGGGACACCAGGGAAGCTCGAATGTATTGGGCGACATTGTGGGAAAGGGATAGGGATAGAACATGACTTATGAATACAGTCCAAATTCAACAGAGTTAAAGAAACAGATGAACACAGTTGCAAACTTTACAGTCCATCGGAACAGGATTCCTTTGGGGTATTCAGTATTTTGTAAAGAAAGTAAATAGGCATTTTAGAAGGAAATACAGTAGGATAGATAGTTTTCTAAATGAAACAAAAGTACAATGATTTGTATGCAACACATAAGGGAAATGCACCATGAAAACTATAGCAAGAGTTTGTTCAAGTGAAAATTTGATATGTTTAATACACAGAAACTAATTTTTGGTGTCATCCTCATTTAGAATTTGTGTTTTCAAGAATCAATGAAACAGAAAGACATTTGTTAAAGAATACCAGGATGAAGGAATGTCAATCGTGGAGGACGCCACCACTAACATTCATGTTTCCAAAGCCTTTGAGGGCTGATGCCATAACCAGATGGAAACTGCACCATCAATTTGTAGCACATTACTAGAAAAGAAAAGAAATTAAGCACAATATCAGGTTCCATATTTTCTGACACTACTAGTTTGTAACTATTGAAATGTACTATGGCAGTGATATCTGTGAAGAGTTGATTTTATGGACAAAGAGCTAGCAGTCGAGCTTAAAAGACACTCACTTAACAATTGCTAGCAACATGCCATTACACCAGTTTCATTTTCACCCTTTATGAGGTTGCTTGGGTCCTGATCCTGGTCTTGTAGGATGAAAAAAGGTATTTTAATATAACAGTCATGATTGTCAATCTGTCATACCAATGGAAGTATATCTCAGTCTTAGTGACATACAATGACCTATTGCTATGTATTATGTTATTTCTGGTACATGAAGTTCCCTAACCAAAACATTTTAAAATAGAAGTTGTAATAGTATGACTTGGGTTACTTTAGGGGTAACATGTTGATGTATTTATACGAGCATACAAACTTGCCAGCAGAAACAGGCCACATGATATAGTAAGTCTGCTCAGTGTGCAGCTAGCCCTCATCTGGCAGCTGCCCCTCCCTCCCTCCCATCACAGAATCCCTTTCCTCACCCTAGCCCAACACCTCTTGAAACTGCCTACCATTTTACAGGACACCAGCTCTTCTAATAAAGTGTTCCACTTGCCTGCCACCCTTTCTGTCAAAATATGCCTCCTTGCCTCCCTCCTAAATCTTCTCCCCCCTTTCTCAGTTCATGCCCTCTCATGTCCCTTCTCCTTCTCAGTTGGAAAATCTCCTCTATAATTATCTTGTTTGTCCCTGCAGGTACTTAAAGGTCTCTATCATATCCCCCATTCCCCTCTCCTCCAATGAATACATCTTTAACTCTTCCAGTCTGTACTCATAGGGCTTGTGCCTGACTCTCTGGAGGATCTTTGTGGCCTTGCGATTTTCCTCCAATAAACTGATGTCCTTCTTCAGGAATGGATGCCAGAACTGCAAGCAGTACTCCAGGTGCAGCCTGACCAATAGCTGTACAGGGCAGTATAACCTTCAGGATGAGATCCCCAGCCATACACCCCAGCATTTTGTTAGCCTGTGCTGCCACCTTTTGCACTGAGCAGAGTTGTTCATGTTCCCCGTTATGATTACCCATAGGTCCTTTTCCTCTATAGTGCTTCCTAACTGTGCTCCATTCAAGTGATAGTCCCTTCCCTCGTTCTTTGCTCCAAAGTGCAGAACCTTGCACTTCTTGGCATTGAACCCTAACTGCCATGTTTCTGCCCACTCCTGCAGCTTAGTCAGGTCCTCCTGCAGCCCCTTCCACCCTCAATGTCATCTACCACAGCTGTCATTTTGTATTGTCTTCAAACAGACTGATCTTGCTTCAGATCCCATTTGAGACATCAGCAATAAATATCCCAAAAGTACCAGTCCAGTACAGATCCCTGTGGTACCCCACTCGTCACCACTCTTGGTGAAGAGAGTTCCCCTCCACTGCCACCTTTGCTGCCTTCCTTAAGTCAGTTCATGATCCATTTCACCAATTTTGGTCCTGCCCCCACATATTCCAGCTTTCCCCAACCTCTCATGCAGTACTGAATCAAAGGCCTTGCTGAAGTACAAATACAGGACATCCCTGCATGACCATCGTCCAGTTCCCATGTCACCCAGTCATAGTACTCTACAAGGTTGGTCTGGCATGATCTTCCTGTGACAAACCCATGCTGCTGACTATCCTGGAGACCATTTTCTTCCAAGAAGCTCCCCAGTCACTCTGTAAGTATGGTTTCCATGAGCTTCACACGATTGATGTGAGGCTCACTGGGATATACTGTAGTTCCTTTGTTCATCCTTTGGACCACTTTGTGGCCACTTTTCTTTTATTTGTTTAACAGAAAGGCATAAATGTCTCCTATGTTACTGTAACTTGAAAAAGTTAAAAGAAACAAAGAGTGGTGCAATATTGTGTATGTATGTTGTACACAGACACTTAACAATGACATCAGGAAAGATGGATTGACTACATTATTAAATAAGCTGACTGTTTCTGAAGCAGAAAATATTTTTAAATTTTTTTTCAAAAGTGTCAGCAGGATACCATGGAAACCATGATAGTGTGGGCAATGAACTGGAGCCCACTGCTGTTCACCCAAACAAAATGTACCATACTGTACCTAAATATCAGCAGCACACCACATTAAACAATGACAAGATTCAGGAGACACACCACAATTCATTCCAATGAAGTGAGAGTGTTACTGAGCATGTCACACATACTGTACAGAATAGTAAAAGGATACCATGGAAACTATGACAGTGTGGCAATGTGAACTGCGTCCACTGCTGTTCACCCAAACAAATGTACCATACTGTACCTAAATACCTGGATACAGAAGTTGATACCAGCCCATTTACAGAAGAAAGGGTTCTGAAGAACTCTTAAAACTGACAGTGGACAAAGCAATGGGGTCTGATGGAATTCATCCCAGAATTCTAAAAGAACTAAGGTAGAACTGGTGACACCACTGACTACCCTCTTTAACAAATCATGGGAGGATGGGGTGGTACCTGGAGGACTGGAGGAGGGCAGATGTGATTCCCTTCACATAAGTGGGAGCAGGGCAGAAACAGGAAACTACAGACCTGTTAGTTTAACCTCAGTGATAGTGAAAATGATGGAATCACTTCTGAAGGAAAGAATTGTTGAGTACCTGGAGGCCAGAGGGGCACAGGACCCAAGGCAGCATGGATTCACAGGGAAGGTCATGCCAGACGAATCTAATAGATTTATTTGACTGGGTGACCAAAGTGGTAGATCAGGGAGGGGCTGTGGACATGGCCTACCTAGACTTTAGCAAGGCATTTGACTCAGTCCCACACAAAGATTAATATACAAGTTAACCAGCCTGGGAGTGGGTCCCAAGATGATAGCCTGGGTAAAGAATTGGCTGGAGAATAGGACACAGAGGTAATAGTAAATGGAGTCCACTCTGAAGAAGGGGTTACTAGTAGGGTACCACAGGTTCAGTATTAAGACGGTCCTCTTCAATGTCTTTATAAGCGACATTGCAGAGGGACTGGAAGGAAAATATGTCTCTTTGCAGATGACACAAAGATCTGCAACAGAGTTGATGCTCAAGTGGGGTGGAAAGGATGAGAAGGAACATGGCAAGGTTAGAGTATTGGTCAAATGTATGGCAGCTTAGATTCAATGCTAAGAAGTGCAAGGTAATGCACCTGGAAACAAAACCAGGGAAGAGTACACAATGGGGAGTGAGATACTAACTACAACAAAATGGAGAGGACCTGGGGGTAGTCATATCAGATGACTTAAAGGCGGGCAAGTAATGTGAGAGGGCAGTAAGGAGGGCTGGAGGATACTGGGATGCATGGGGAGAGTCATCACCAGTAGAAAACAGGAAGTTGTTATCCCTCTGTGAAGACAGCTGGTGAGACCCCGTCTGAGTACTGTGTGCAGTTCTGGAGACCCATTCTCTGCAAGGACATAGACAAGATGGAAGCTGTCCAGAGGAGGGCAACTAAAATGGTGCAGGGTCTGCACTAGAAGACATATGAAGAGATACTAAAGGAGCTTAATATGATAGGCTCGAGGAGAGGAGAGGGGGACATGTTCGAAACTTTCAAATACCTCAAGGAATCAACAAAGTCCAAGAGGTAGCATCTTTCAAAAAAAGAGTGTGCAAAACAAAGGGGCACAATTTGAAGATGGGGTGGGGCAGCTCAGAGGTAATGTAATGAATTTTTTTCACAGAGGGCTGTGGATGCATGGAGCGGCCTTCCGGAGGAGGTTGTGGAGTTAAAAACAGTGGTTGAATTCAAGCATGCATGGGACAGTCATAAGGCAATTCTAGGGGTGGGGTAGAAAGAAGTAGGCTGCTGGTTAACTAGGATCTGCAACTTATCCATTAAGTAGGCAAATGGGCAGACTGGTGGGCCAAGCAGTTCTTATCTGCCATCAGATTCTATGTTTCTATGTAAATATCAGCAGCACAACACCACATTAAACAATGGCAAGATTCAGGACACACTACAATTCATTCTAATGAAGTGAGAGTGTTACGAGCATGTCACATATACTGCACAGAATAGTAAACAGATGTCTGTAATACTGTAAGTACACTGACACACCATACTTGTATATGCATCCAGACAGTGTTTTACAAACCATTAACCCAGTGAAGTATTGACTCACTAGTTGTAAAAGTATTCCCAGATTTGTGTGTGTAACATTTGTGGAAATCTGCAGTTGTCAGCCAATGTCATATGACAGGTACTTTTTGTATTATACATCACACAGGAACCATCCTATATGAAGTGAGTCATAGGTCACAGTATTGTTTTAGCCATTTCAACATATTTGGAGACATGAACTACATCTGTCTACCATCTCACTAAGCATTGGTATGCCAGAAAGCGATTCCTCCTATAAAGACAGCACAAGAAAAATAAGATTACTGTGTACATACGACTGAATACTGCACAGTCCTACTTATAAGTTTACAGAAATATTATGATCAGCAGCAATGATTGCCATGAAGACAGTGTCCTTTCCAAATGCCACATTGCATATGGTATCCTGAAACAAGGATACTGGCTTTGTCCACCTCTGACACCACAGAAAAATACAGTGCATGTGAGGTAATGCTCTTATGTTGCATGACATGCTGTTAGGTATTGATCACTACAATCCCTGAAACAGACATGCCACTGACTTCTACTCATGCCACATGCAGTCACTTTGAATTGTGTATTCCTGCCATTGTATGATTTGCATTATGCCTGTACTGCCAGTTAATCAGCAACCACAGCCTCCTCGAATGTGTGCTCTGATGCTGTCAAGTAAAGTATCAGTCCCTCAGTAGTTAATGCACCACATTACACATGACTAAAGCGTACGTAACCTGGCCATGATGTGATTACAAACAGTGAAGTATACTTACCCATCAATAGGAAAGTTATGATATTGTCAATATTCTGCTAATGCTAGCTCTAGGAACACTGGCTCAAGCACACATCATGGAATCCTGGATGGGTGGTTATGTATGCTGGAATAATAGATCCAGGAGCAGAATTTTCAATGCCATTCATTTTCTCAAGCACAGAGGAATTTTGCAACAGCATAAACATTCCTCTCTATAGTCATTGCTTCATAATGTCCACACAGGCACCTTGGTAGTATAGATATCAAAAGAATTTAATACATGACTCTGTAAACAAGCAACATAGTTTACATACAATGTGACTGCCAATAAGATCTGCTGGATCTTCTGGGTCCATGCAGCCTGGCCTATTTTTTTTTAAACTTTTCTGCTGCAGACACATATTGATCTCCACAGCCATCCATTCCCCTCCATTCCTTGCACCTATGATTCTCTTGTGCCCATCCCAGGCATTTTTAGAATACCACCACTATTTTTGACACCACTACCTGTGCTGTAGGGCTATTCAGGCATACACCACCCTTTATGTGAAGACGTCCTCACATTCCTCCTGAATTTACCCTCCAGCTTAATAGCATGCCCTCCTGTTCTACAGCACTTTTTCCTGTGAAAAAGTAACCCCTCCTGTGCCTTATTAACCTCCATGATGTGAAACATAGAAACATAGACTTTGGCCCGGCAGATAAGGACCGCTTGGCCCATCTAGTCTGCCCATTTCCTACCTACAGGATAGGCCATAGATCCTAGTTAATCAACAGCCTATTTCTTCCTACCCCCACAAGAATTGCCTTATGTCTGTCCCATGCATTCTTGAATTCTCCCACAGTTTTAGACCTCACAACCTCCTCAGGAAGGCTGTTCCATGCATCACTACCCTCTCTGTGAAATAATACTTCCTCACATTGCCCCTGAACCGCCCTCCTCTATCTTTTAAATTGTGTCCCTTGTTCTTGCAAGTCTCTTTTCTGAAAGATGCTACCCTCTTGGACTTTGTTGATTCCACTGAGGTACTTAAAAGTTTCTATCATGTCCCCCCTCCTTCTTTCCTCAAGGGTATACATATTAAGCTCCCTTAGTCTCTCCTCATACGGCTTCTCTGCAGACCCTGCACCATTTTAGTTGCCCTCCTCTGACTACCTCTATCCTGTCTATGTCCTTGTGGAGATGGGGTCTCCAGAACTGGACACAGTACTCCAGATGGGGTCTCACCAACTGTCTGTACAGAGGGATAACAACTTCCTGTTTTCTGCTGCTGATGCCTCTCCCTATACATCCCAGTATACCCCAGCCCTCCCTACTGCCTTCTCACATTGCTTGCTAACCTAAGGTCATCTGATATGATTACCCCAGGTCCCTTTCCTTTTTGTTGTTGTTACTACCTCCCACCCATTGTGTATTCTTCCCTGGTTCTTGTTTCCCAGGTGCATTATTTTGCACTTCTTTGCATTGAATCTTAGCTGCCATACTTCTGACCATTCCTCCAACCTTGACAAGTCCCTTTTCATCCTTTCCACGCCTCCTTGTGTATCAACCCTGTTGCAGATCTTTGTGTCATCTGCAAAGGCATACTTTTCCTTCCAGTCCCTCTGCAATGTCACTGATGAAGACATTAAAAGGACTGGACCCAATACTGAACCCTCGGTACCCCACTAGTAACCTCTCTTTCTTCAGAGTGGACTCCATTTACAATTACCTTCTGTGTCCTGTTGTGCAGCCAATGTTTTACCCAGGCTGCCACCCTGGGACCCACTCCCAGGCTGGTTAATTTGACGATTAATCTTTTGTGTGGGACTGTGTCAAATGCCTTGCAAAGTCTAGGTAGGCCATGTCCACAGCCCTCCCTGGTCTATTACTTTGGTCACCCAGTCAAAGAAATCTATTAGATTCATCTGACATGACCTTCCCGCTGTGAATCCATGCTGCCTTGGGTCCTGTGCTCCACTGGCCTCTAGGTACTCAACTATTCTTTCCTTCAGAAGTGACTCCATCACTTTCCCTACCACAGAGGTCAGACTGACAGGACTGTAGTTTCCTGCCTCTGTCTTGGTCCCACTTTTGTGAAGGGGAATCACATCCGCCTTCCTCCAGTCCTCAGGTACCACACCATCCTCCCATGATTTATTAAAAGAGTAGCCAGTGGTTTCACTAGTTCCTCCCTTAATTTTTTAGAATTCTGGGTGAATTCCATCAGAACCCATTGCTTTGTCCACCTTCAGTTTTAGGGTTCTTGTAGAACCCTTTCTTCTGTGAAAGGACTGGATTGACCCCCTATCAAGAGTGCTTTTGTTAATTGGATTAGGCACTTCCTCCTCTTTGTGAATACTGAGCAGAAATATTCGTTCAGTATCCCTGCTTTTTCACTGTCCCCTCTGCCCACCCACCGCTCATTCTATTCAGCCTCACTATCCCTCCCTTTGTCTTTTCACGCCGCTGATGTACCTATAAAAGGTTTTATCCCCTTCTTAACTGAGTTGGCTATCTTTCCTCAGTTTGGGCCTTTGCTATTCTGACTTCCCTCCTGCTTCCTTCTGCCTTAACTGTACAGCTCTCTGTCCTGCTCCTTCTGTGTTTCCTTATACTTCCGAATGCTATCTTTTTCTTCCTGACTTTCACAGCCACCTCTTTTGAGAACCATAGTGGCTTTTTCTTCATTTTGATTTATTTGCTTCACACAAAGGCTTGTTGCCTCTGTGATGGCAGTTTGATGATTCTCCATTGTTGCTCCACACCTCCTTCTAGCCTGTTTGCTGGTGCTTTTCTGAGGCACTCTCCCATCATGCCAAAGTCAGCTCTCCTAAGTCCAGTACCCTCACTTTTGTATGGCTTGACTCTAGCTGAGTTTAACGTGAACCACACTGTTTGATGGTCACTTGTCCCCAGATGGCAACCCACTTCTAGATCTGAGATCCTCTCACTGTCCCCGCTTGAGAGTACGAGGTCTAAGATTGCTCCCTCACGAGTGGGTTCTAAACTAGCTGTCTAATGCCTGCCACCTGTAGGGCATCAAGAATGGCCCTGCTCTTGGATGTGGCTGCAGCAAATGTGCTCCAGTTAACATCTGGTATATTCAGGTCTCCCATCAATAGTATCTATCCCTTTCTCTGCCATTCTAAGAATGCCTTCTATCATATCCTTGTCCATTCCCTCCCTGACATGGGGGTCTGTACACAACCCTGTGCGGATTGTGGTGCCCTTTCCAGTCTCCAAGGTGACCCACAGTGCCTCCTCTCCTCCCTGTTTACTCTTTTGTTCAGTTGCTTTTATCCCTTCCTTTACATAGAAAGCTACTCCTTCCCTCTTCTCCCTGCCTGTCTCTCCTGTAGGTTATGTACCCTGGTATGTTAACATCCCAGTCATGGTTCTTGTGTACCATGTTTCTGTGACTGCTACGATATCCAGGCATCCCTCTTCCATCAAGGCCACCAGCTCAGGGAGCTTGTTGCCCAGACTACGGGCATTGGTACTCATTGCCTCCATTTCCTGATGGCCTTACTCCCTTTTGCCCCATCCCTGTCCTTCTTGCCTTTGTCACTTTCTTCATTTACCCCTTCCTTCTCCCATCGACACCTCTATGTTGGTGTTTGCCGCACTTACTACCATGATTATTTGGGGGCTAGGATTTCCTGCTCCTTTCCAGTGCCTCCCTTGGCTAGTTTAAAAGCTTGCCAATGAAGCATAAACCTATCACCTAGGATCCTGGTTCCCCTCCCGGACAGATGCAGCCCATCATGCCAGTATATGCTTGCATCACTCCAGGTGGACCCCGGTCCCAATGATATAAGATCTCAACATATTCTCCCTCCTCTCCACCAGGGTGTACATACAGTACAGTTCCAGTTATAATGAACCCCATTGTACTAATTATCGCTATAAAGAACTCAGGTGTGGATCCGTCGCAGAGCTTGTTATATAAGTGTAATCAATTCAACAGTTTCCTCAGTTTGCGGTACAGTGAGCAGTATAAAGCCCTCACCTGTAGACAGTTACAGCAGTCCTCTGTGTACCTGTTTACCTTCAACATCACGCTCCTGGACTGCTGGAATGAAATGCTCTGGATATTCTGTGGACACTAAACTGAAGATCTTGGACAGGCTCAAGGCTGGGGAGAGTCTAGCTAAACTGTCACAGGAAACAGGCTTTTCATAATCTACAATATGCACTTGGGGCAAACAAAGCCTCTCTCTGTGACTTTGTTGCTGAGTGCACGGATATTGAGGGGCTGTAGCATAAGAAGTTTTGTAAGGCTGATGAGCCTGAAATCGATCGTGTACGCAACTGTGGTTTACACAACAGCAGACAAGTGAGTTCCTATCTCCGGTTCCATTCTCCGGAGAAAGCAAGTCAATTTGCCTGTGATATTCACGGTGATAAGAACTGCTTTAAGTCCTCCACAGGCTGGCTTTGGAGGTACCAGAGATGCCACGGTATCAGACATATTGCGATCACTGGAGAGGCTAGCTCCTGTGATGATGCAGCAGCAGAAGCTTTTATTCCAAAACTGAAAGACCTGTTGTCTGGATACTCCCCGAGCAACTGTATAAGGAGGATGAGACAGGTATTTTGGCGCTGTCTCCCAGACATGACTTGGGCTGCAAAATCCAAGGTAAATGCCAGTAAAGGTTTTAAACCAGCAAGGATAGGCTGACATTCCTCTTTTGTACAAATGCGATGGCAGTCATAAACTTGCCCTCTGTGCATCAGTAAATTTAAAATCCTCGCTGTCTGCACCATGCTAACAGGAGTGCGCTGCCCACAGTTGACCAAATGTCGAATGCTGAGATTTTGTCCAGAGTTTCAGCAGATGGCAAGATGCCTGAACAACAAGACTCTGGTGAAGAGGATGATGAGGCGAGGATGATTCTGTGGACAAGCTGACAACAGGGGATGCAGTTCATGGTTCGTTCGTTATATTGAGGGACAACTGTATGTGGCGCCTTATGATCTTCCTGCAGGACTTTTGATGCAGACCCTGCACCAGTTTGCTAGCCATGCCTGTGGACTGTCTCTAGTCTATGTCCTACCTGATATGTGATCTCAAGAACTGGACACAATAATCAAGATGAGGTCTTACCAGAAATATACCGTATATAAGGGCAAAACCACCTCTCTATTTGTATAGGCGATGCACAATCCTATGCCCCCCACAATCCGACTACCTTCCATCTGCCTTGTCAAGCTGCCTGGCCACTTGTACGTCATCCGATATGATTACCCATAGGTCTGTTTCCTGTTTCGCCTTTGTCAGTATCACTGTGCCCATCTGTATAGGTATCACAGACCAACAGAAATACAAACAATGAACAGACGACCATGCAAACCTGATAAGAACTGTAAGAGTATTATGCTTGGTCACATTTCTACTTTATAATCAAAATGTCTGTGATCAGCATTAAAGAGATACCCATCACTACTGTAAATGAAACATTCTCCAGTGTCCACTGGCACCAACACACACCAGATTGATTGCTGCAGTTTCTTACTAGAACTCCTTGTTGTGTAGCAGCTCCCCATCTGCCAAACTGAGAACAGCACCCTGAAACCCCAGTGTACCATAATCACCAGTGCATCGGGAAGCCCAGACAGCAGCAGGCACAGGCACTGCCCACACAGGGTACACCCCTTGCCCTCAGCCACACCATGATCACAAGTGCGGCGGGATCCTAGGTGGCAACAGGCACAGCACTCCTGTCACCACCTTGACAGGCCACCTTATACAACAATAGGACCTCATGTCTTGTGTACTGTAAATGGACCCTCCCAGTAAGGATTTCAACATCCTGAAGGGGAATCAAGAAATGGCTACCCTTTCTCCTCATATTCAGTTCTTACCTCTCCCCTCACTTCTCCACCTACTCTTCTGGGTCTCGGTGTGCACAACCTACCCTGCCTTTTTAATCCAACAGCACTTGCATACTACCTCGAGCCTGCTCCTGGTACGCCCATGCACTATAATGGTTCTGTTGCATTATTACTGTTTTGTATGTTTATTTGTTCTTTTGTACAATTTTGGACATGTATTGTAATTTACCCAGTGTTCCACTACTGTTTATTGTACAATGCCTTGTGTTCCAACTGTTGCATAATCTTACAATGTTGTATTGTTTGTACTACCAGCATACTATCGTAACTGATCATCCTTCACAACCCAATGTAACCCCTTCCCCCAGGTCACACCGTGAGATGAGTAACTTGTTGTTCAGTGTGCCCTCCTGGTGAAACATTTCAATAAATAAATAAATAAAATATTGTCCACTGCACACATTATGCACTCTCAGTTTGCAGTATGCAGGATATTAACTCCCTAATATTACATATGGTGGCAGGTAGCGGTGGTGACAGGAGTGCTGTGCCAGTCACCATTTGGGATCCCTGCTGCACTGGTGATCATGTTGTGCTGGGGGGTAGGAGGTATAATCTGTGCAGGCAGTGTGGGTAGGGTGCACTACACACAAAAAGTTCTTGCAAGGAACTGTGGGAGTTATCAGACATGGTAGGGGACACACACACTGAGGACTAACTTGAAACCTATGGGGACAGGGATTGACGGTGCGTAGACCTCCTGGAATCCGGGAATTTTCTGTTTTAATGGGGAGGATCAGAGTGTTGGAGTTACCACTGAGCATCAAGGACTGCTACACAGTTAATGTGGGTGGGGATCAGAAGAGGGTGGTGCCACTGCATACTCAGGAGTTCTTTATGTTTCACGCGACCAGCGATCGGAAGATGGTTTGGGGGCAGACACTACTCACTAGTGAATATTTAAAGTGTTTCATGGACTGGTGATTGAAGTGGGGAGTCATTCATGGAAGGGATGCTAACCTGCTGCCAGCTACCATAAAATTAGCCCATATTGGCATGCTTATGGCCCCTTGGCACTTTGCATGCCCAATAGTCTACTTGCAGGGTGCCGCTGAGAAATCTCGCTGGGGTTCCTGCACTATTGTGTTTAGGTCTCTGTTCCTAGAATTTCCCAGATACTGGTTGGGGCACTGCTAATCAACTTAATGTTGCACCCACATGCTCCTGTAGCACCCTTTGGGTGTGGGAAAGTGCAAGCATTGCAGAAACATTTGGCAGTCCGCTTATGCAAACTTTCCAATATCGTGCATCTGGCTACCAAGTCACATAATATAGCATGCTTAGTGGTCACGCCAACAGAATCCTATGAGGGTATCAATTTACCTACATCTGTAAGTACGAATGGTACAGTTCCAATGCCCCCATGTCATTGTGTAATGTCTGTGTTACCCAGCATGTGTGATGGAAACAAATGTATATGCCTTAATAAAAATATGCTTTGAAGGAAAAATACTGCTTGTCTTAAAAGAATGACAGAAAAATACACCCCAAAAGAAGAGTAAGATAAGCACACAAACAGTAACGCCCCATCACCCACAGGAAAACTGCACATATGTGCAAATACATATCCTATAATACATATTATTAGCATGGTAGTGAGAGTAACATATGGAAATATTGTGAGATAGGTTAGGTACATTGCAGAAACAAATCTGGCATGCACAGCTATCTTTGTATTGCACCAATGTCAGAAAACCAGTGCGAGAACATTTACAGGCTTATTGTAAACTATTAAAAATTTACTGAGCCCATTAAAAGACAGGTGATAAGCAGAACATGACTTCTAAATCATCATTCATAGTTTGTTATCCTGTGCTGTTCTGTGTCTGAAAGCCTCTCTACACTGTTACTTAATCGCTAGATTGATCATTCTCAGAAAAATCCAAGCAGTATGGATCTTCATAGATCAGTTCACTGCCTTCGAGTAGATTCGGAGACATTTATGTCTCCATCTGTTGTGGCTGCAACACTTGAGGATTCTGTCATGCTGCTATTACTTAATGCAGCAGCAGATCCAGCCACCATTGTACTGCTATTGTATTCCATTGCTGTGCATTGCAGGTGTCATTCTGGTGCTGACGTCATGATGCCTGCACAGGCACTGAGGTTTTCGGTCGACCATTGTGTCATAACAGCAAGAAATAGAAAATACCAAAACGGTAAGAAATAAATAGTTTAATAATAAAACGCATAGCCATCCATGGTATGCGCACACACTGTGGTACCAGAACTGATGGCAATATCCTGCCACCAGAATCCCTCTTTAAGAAGCTTTTTGTTTAATTATTTTAATTTCTTATAATGCTAGCCTCTCTAAATGTTAGTACCGGAGTCAACTATGGTCCCATGGATTACAATCAAATCAAAAGGTTTAGCTCAGCACAGTATTTGTATTTTTCATTTTAACCTCCAATTGATGCAACACATCTGTGTTCTGCCAAAGCAGGGCCTTCTGCATTCCCTTGCACCTCTTCTGTAGTATTCAGTAAGATTTGATGCCATCCTGAAAGGCTCCATGCTTTCAACCTATGGTTAGGTTCTCCTGGTGATCACTAGCCTGAAGGAAGGCAAACAATCAAACCTATGGTGGCAGTCAAGAAGCCATATGGTGGAATTAGGTTGCAACCCTCTTGTGACAGTTTCTACCAGTGATGTGCTGAAGAATACTGCAGCAACACAATGTAATCCAACAGCAATTACTTCAATTTGTCAGGCAGGAAAGTGTGGCATACTTATCACAGAGTGTTGCATCCTGGCTGACTCCACAATCACCCCAGTGTTGGCTCTTGCTTGTGATGTTTTCAGATGGGGATGTACAAGTACAGTACAAGTCACATTAAACTGTTCTGCTAATGAGTTGCTTTAGCATTTCTGATTGGTTGCATAAGTGTTGCTGAATTCAGTACAAAGCCTTGCACAAAATGTTTCTTAAGAGTTACAGCTCAGTTTTGCACTGCATTGTGATTGGGCTTCAGGTACACGCCAACTGAGTAGCAAAAGCATTTTATAAACAATGCTGTTGAGCTGATTGGGTGTTGGAAACTAATGCAGTATGAATTGTCAGTGCATTTCAACTGTAAAAACAGTGCTAAGCCAACTCATTGGTGGGACAATTAAATGTGACTTGTACTGTAATATCCTCAGTTCCCTACACTTCACACCCAACCAGTTGTTGGGGAGGAGCTGGGGAAGGGTCTGCCATGCTTCTCTCCCTCCCAGGCCCTGGGTTGCTAGGGGACAGAGAAGTAGTAACAGATACCATAAACCCTCCCCAGAGCCATTACCCACCCTCATTCAGGAGTTCTGCACCAAGTATGTCAATCTCAATTGGGATTCCAAACAAAGGATATGAAGACAGATCCCTGCATTTTGAGAAAAGACATTCAGCACTGGGCCTAGAAATTGTTTACTAAGCCAAGGTACAGAAGGAAATTCACTGGGAAAGTAGGGTCACACAGAGTTTACATCATAGTAGAATTAGTATACCAAGGAGGAACATGTGGGTTTGTTAGGCTTACATTTCTCAGTTCTCAAGTTGCCATCACTAGATGTTTTCCTATTCATAGTGCCTAAGTCTATAAAATGACTGGTACCACATTCCAGTGAACTACTGTATGACTAGAACAGTTATTAGAGTTTTAAATTCTGCAGATGCTTGGATGGCATGAAGTGAATTCCATGAGCCTTTGGTCTTTTCTCATCTAACATGTCTTACACTCACATACTCATTCAGAGCAGTATAATTTACTATGTGTCTTAACTTTTTACTGATCTCAATGTCCAGCCCTCAAGCTGCCCACAGTGAAATCCTTGCCCCACCACAGCCAACTCACCTTTTTCCTCCATGTGGTTTGCCTTCCATGATGGGCTTTTCAACTGAGGGGCCATCCCTCAGTCATGGAGGGGGAGTAAACCAGTCATGATCTGAGAGTGCCAGTGTCTGGCAATCTCTTAGCCAGCTGTTTGTTTTTTTACTTTACCTGCCATGCTGAAAGATTGATGAACCTGGACAATTTGTATTAACTCCCCTCCTCGGCATTGCTGCAAGTCTACAGCAGACTTACACAGGAGTGCAACTGATGCATGCATTTGGTTTACTCTATTGGCCAGCATGAGGCCACTTTGTAAGTGTTATCTCCCTGATCAGGTAGCACTGTCAGCAGCTGCACTCTAGCATAGGCCATCAAATCGTGGGATACTCAGGTATGAACCCTGGTTGTGCACAAGAATATTTAGCACTACCACTAGACCATTAGGTGACTATGTCTTAATAATTGAATTTTCTTTCCTTTCAGTTACAGTAATAATGAGCTGGGCCTAAACTCTTTATAGGGTTCTCAGCAAGGCCACACTTTGTTAGTTTTATGTTACTGTAGAGTACAATTCATATTAAACTTGCACATCAATGAGTTGTTTATTTTTCGGTGTTGCATATGTATTGCTGGATCCAGCAAAAGTCTTGCAAAACTTTTGTCAAAGAGTTGCCACTCTGTTTTGTATGACATTGTGGCAAATATGCAGAAACATTCCAACTGTGTTGAAAAAGATTTTTATGAAAGTTGCATTTGCGGGCATGGGTTCCACTATACCACAGCAACAAATTTCTTGTCGACCGACGGCACAGTGACAGCACAACAGCGCCAAATGGTTTTGTGCTGTTGCTCAGGAACAAGTGATTTCTGGTGGGGCTTTGCCCCCACCACCTCGTATTTTAGATTGCTAATTCCAGTCAGAGTTAGTTTGGGGGGCAAACACCTCCCTGCACCAGTGTCGAGTAGCGCAGACCATCACAGTGACTGCCGACAATGTCGCTGTGATAGTCTTCACTGTAGAACCCAGGCTGCACGGATGGTATACGGCAGGCATGCAGCCTGGCAGCAACCAAGATGGCAGCTACTTTATAAGCTCCAACTAGTCTAGCATGCACTCTGTATCAATGAACTCTATTCCCTATGTTTAACATACCTGAATGTGGGTTATCTATATAAACCCATCAATGTTGACGTTTGGGGTTTTGTTTTGTACCTATCTTGACTCAGTAGCCCCACTCCTTCAGGATGTCTTGCTGGCCCTGCTCACTCTAACCAGAAAGACCTTGCCACCACATTTCACCCATCAAGGCTCTTCTGAGATGCCTGACCCATCAAGCATGACTTGATCTGACAAACTGCTTCCAGGCGAGGGGAATAACTCGGGGCAGTCCTCTGGGGTGGCAGGAATGAAGTGCTTTGCTGTCGCTAACTTACCCTCCTCTCATATCATTTCCTATTTTACTGTCTCCTCAGGGATGCAATAGAGGAATACGAGGAGTGCCGCATTCACGCTTGGGACCAAGCACTACCTTCAGATTCTTTAACTCCACGATCATGGTCAAAAATTTAGTCGCACCTATATCAAGATGTGAAATGAATTAGATATCGCATTTTAGTTTTACGTAATAAACGACTTATACTATACTCCGCCAGACTTTACCAAATGGGAAACTCTCCCCAAATTTATGTTCCGCTGTAAGCAGGAGCCTGGCTTGTTGTATATACTATAGGAATGTAACAAAGTTACACCTTTTGGGATAGTATTAGGTCCAACTTAGATCCACTGCTAGGCTATCTGCTTCTTTAGCCCAGAAATTTGCATAATAGGAGATTATGGGAGGTTTAAAGAGGCACTTAACGAAAATACATGACACTAATATCTATATAAGCAAAAAGTGGTCATGCACCACTGGTTAGACCAAAATATCCCAACATATGCAGAATGGCTAAGAGAGATACTTTTGCTTTACAGGCTGAAAACATGATTGCTCACATGACAAAGAGGCCACAATATTATCAGAAAGTATAGGTGCCTTTACATACTCTACCGACCACTTAGTGGCCCACAGGATACTGATCAACATTGTAATGAGGGAAAGGGAGGAACCGTACCAGCGGCATGGATATACTAACTTTGATCCTCTCTGACTACTATACCTGGGCTAATGGAAATATAGGCAATTGTCACCACATACCTGATCGGGATGGGGTGAATCTTGGGGAGGTAGGAGGAGGAATAAGGTAAGGTCACTGTAGATTGATGAGATTACAGTATAAGATAAGACTAAGATTATGTCTTTACTGAACATTTTTATTTTTATTCTGTTAATGAATCCAAAGCTAGCATTGTAACAGGACCTTATTATACAATGTGTGTCCATGCAAAGCTAATATGTATTTTCTCTGTCTAATGTCTGCTACATATGACTTGTTAACTCTTCCTGCAAATAAAATATATTTAATTTGAAGTGCTTTGTTGTAGAGTGGAGCAAGGAAGCCTACCTGAAGCCATTATCCAGTGCTACCACCAGCCCTTTTCTGATTTGCTGGGGCCCCACACACCTCCTTTGGTCTGTGTGGCTGCAACAGCATTCTGGGTGCAAGGGAGTTCGGAGTGTGTGGTCACCCATGCTGCCAGAATACCTGCAATCTGCCACCATGAGGAGTCGCTATGTGAACAGCACACGCAACCCATCCCTGGAGGAAAGCATCCACAGAATGCTCTGGCTCCTCCCTGCTGGCCTCCACTCCTGATATCCTGGGCTTGGGGCATGAGCCCAGGTCACCAGCATGCCAGACTGATAACCCATTGTTTGTTGCCACAAGACCAGCATTCTTCTTTTGTTTTCATCCATTAATTGGGTAGTTATGACTGGAACAAGTCTGTGTGGCATGCTTCTCATGAGGTCTGATGATCCGTAGTCAGCTGCCCTTCCTCTGTCAGCATGTCTATCCTACCAAGCAGCAGTATGGCTACCGGTGATCCTCTGCCTGTAAGGATGGAAGGCATTACAGTAATGCTTGAGCAGGTGCTCAAAGACATGGCCATTCTGATGCTAATGGCAGGCAGATAACCCAAGATATAGTGCACCTCAGCGCTCCAGTAACCATGGCTGACTCAATGATAGCAGCAGTTAAGGACTCAATCGGCACCACTCAGGCCCAGTTGTGGGAACAGGCTGCACACATCCATTATTTATTAGCAGAAGCTGATTACATGGAAAATAGTGCCCCAAAAATAATGTTTTGTTTCATTCAGCAGTTTGCTGCCAGTCTATATCTGGTCTTGTATACCAACAGGATATGTAGTTTGGAAACCAAATCTGTTAATAGCTCCATGTACACAGGCAGTCTGTGGGTTCACCCTAGCTGCTCCCCATGCCATCGCCATACTGGGACAGCCGCATGTGGTTATGGGCACATGCGTGCTTCAAAATGCTGGCATGAGTGAGGAAGGATCAACCAGATACAAGCTAAATATGTCAAAACAGCAAGTTAAAAAAATCAGTACACTTTATGAAAAGTTAATCAGCCATGCCTTACAACCAGGCATGGCCTGATTAGGGCTGGACATTTCCTTTAAGCTCAGGACAGATGTGTTTCTTGAGATTCCAGTAGACACAACGATCATAATTATACTTATTAGTTGGTTTGATGAGATTCATGTCAGCCATGGCACTGATGACTGCCCTGGATCAGCAATATCAACAGACGGCTGCTGACTGGCTGTGAAGTCTAAATAAACTGTTCCACATGCTCTCATCCTGGTGTTGAGGGTGGGAGCTCACCTGTTTCATGCTTATCATATTTTCTTGGTTGTGGTTCTAAAGAACATCAACAGGTTTTGTATGGAGATCTCTGATGCTGGGTTTCAATGAGAAAAAGTGTAAAGTGCACCTGAGGCAGAGAAACACAGGGCTGTGTATAAGATGGGGAGCTACTTACAGTCACTAAGGAAGAGAGGGACCTTGCCTGAATCCTATTTGATGATCTCAAGGTGGCAGGACAGTGTGACAAGGCAGTAGGCAAGGCTAGCTGGATGCTGGGCTGCATATGGTGGGGATTTCTAGCAGGACAAGGGATGTGGTATTGTCACTGTATCACTCACTAGTGAGACCCTCCTCCCGGAGTACAGTGTCCAGATCTGGAGGTGCACCTACACAAGAGCATTGACAGGGTGGGAAGTGGTCCAGAAGAGGGCTACCTAAATGGTGAGACCCCACTTGGAGTACTGTGTCCAGATATGCAGGCTGCAACTACACAAGGACATTGACATAGTGGAAGTGGTCCAGAGGAGGGCTATCAAATGGTGCATGGTGAATGAGAAACCATATGAATAGAGGCTGCAGGGGTTCAACATGTACTCACTGGAAGACAGAAGAGTGACAAGGGACATGACTGAGACATTTAAGTACCTCATTGGGGTGAATAATGTGGGAGTCTTTTCAAAGGAGGAGTACCAGAATATGGGGCATGCTTTGAAGCTTTGGGCAGGATTAAAAGGCATGTGAGGAAATACTTCTTCACAGAAAGGGTGGTGGATGCTTGGTACAGCCTACCAGAAGAGATGGTGTGGAGTAAAGACAGTGGGGAGCTTCAAGTATGTGTGGATACATGCATGAGCATAATAGGAAGAGGAAAGGAGGTGGGAACAGCTGAGACTGAATAGAGTCTAGGGTGTTGAAATAGGAATGGAAAATTGGGAAGAGTACGTGGCCTTACAGTCCTTTTCTGCCAACACATTCTATGTTTCTGTTTTGATTAGCAACGCTGTGCACTCACTGTCATGCATCTTTCTAAGTTAACTGATCTAATTTTACTCAAAGATCAAGAAAATATGTGGCAAGGATGCTATCCTTTCATGTCAGGCTGGCTATTAGTGCCACTACTGTCTTGTATGCATGTGACTCACTACACCTAGTCTTCAGTTTGATCCTTTTTGAGCAAAAAGCATATTTTCTGAGGCTTAATTATTTGGCAGTCATATCTGGAGCCAATTTCAAAGGTGTTATGATGGCATGGACATAGTTTATGAGACCCCAGTGGATAACATGTAGTGAAACACTATCTGCTATAACATGGTCCCACCATAGAATTTATCAGCAGAAGAGACCACTTGGCCCACCAGTAAGCCCAGATATTCCTTGCCTAACCTGTCTCCACAGACCCTAACTGGTCTTCCACAACCCTCCCTCCTCCCTTCCTATTTTCTAAAATACCCTTATGCCTATCCTATACATGCTTGAATCCTCCCAATATTTTCACATCCTCCACTTACACTGGCACTCTGGTCCAGGCATCTACCACCCTTTAGTGAAGAAGTATTTTCTCACATCTCTAGTAAACTTCCCTCCAGCTTCATTGTATGTCCACTGGGTCTGGTGTTCTTCCTCATTTGAAAAGACTCCACTTCTGCACCTTGTTCATCCCTGTGAAGCACTTGTAGGTCTCCATCATGTCACCTCTCACTCTCCTCTCTTCAAGGGTGTACATGTTGACAGCACTCAATCTCTCATCATAAGGCTTCCTCTGTAACCCTTGCACCATTTGTGTTGCTCTTCTCTGGACTGCCTCCACCCATCTACGTTCTTTCTCAGATTCAGCCTCCATTAGTGGACTCAATACTCCAGGTGAGTTCTTACTAATGATCAATACAGTGACAGCACCACCTCTCCTCCTGCTAGAGATACTCTTCCCTGTGTGCCCTAGTATCCCACTAGCCCTACAGTACCACTGGTTGTCACATTGTCTTTCCACTATGAGGTCATTAGATATGAGAACCCTAATGTCCCTTTCCTGTTTAGTGACTGTCAGTACCTCCTCCATCCTATAATCAGCTTCTGGGTTCTTCTGCCCGAAGTGAATGATTTTGCACATTTTAGCACTGAACTCCAAGTGACATGCACTTGCTGACCCTCTGAGTTTCCTAAGATCCCTGTGTATCCTCTCCACCCACCTGAGTGTCCACCCTATTGCAGATTTTGGTATCATCTGAAAAAGGCATACCTTCCCTTCCAGTTCTTCTACAATGTCAATTATGAAGACATTGAAGAGGACCAGTCTCAGTACTGAGCCCTGTGGTACTCCACTGGTCCCTCTCCTATCATTAGAGTAAGTGCATTCAGCCACCACCTTCTGTCGCCTGTCTGTTATCCAGCTACTAACCAAGTTCACCACTTTGGATTCTACCCCATGCTGCTCTGCTCAGTTCTTTATCTACCCTCTGTGCAATACATGGTCAAGGGCCTTACATTTCCAGATAGGCCATGTTCACTGCCCTCCCGATCTGTTTTCATGGTCATCCAGTCAAATAAATCTCTCAGATGTGTTTGACATGACCTCCACAAATAATCCATGCTGCCTGTGATCTTGCAGCCTGTTGGAATCAAGATACTCTACCAGTCTTTCCTTTAGCAGGCTTTTCCATAATTTCCCTAACTCTGAAGTAAGACTGCCTGGTCTATAGTTGCTAACCTTCTCCTGTTGCCTCTCTTATGTACAGAGACCAGGTCAGCTCTTCTGCAGTCCTTTGAAACATGCTTATTTCCAGTGAATTGTTATATAAGACTGTTAGTGGGCAGCTAGCACCTTTCTGTGTTCTTTTAGTATCTTTGGGTGTATTCCATCCAGTTCCATTGCCTTGTCCATATTCAAAGCTGAAAGTCATTCAGGACTCTTTCCCTGAAATTAGACTTGTGTCCATCCCCTGTTCCTGCTATTGCCTGGTGGTTCATCCCTCTCCCTCCTCTTTGAAGACTGAACAGAAGAACTTGTTCAGGATATTTGCTTTCTCTGGTCCTGTTCTGTGCAGTATCATCTTTCCACCCTTTTCATCCTCACTTTCACTCCTTTGCTTTCCTCTTCTTACATATGTATTGTGTAGTCACCAACTAACACCCTTTTCTTGAGAATTCTTCCATCTTATAAAAGCAGAGTTCCAGGGGATGGGCAACAAACAGAATGAATTGGTGCAGGGGAGTGGAGTGCACTGTCTACAACTCAGATAACAGGCACTTTAGTGAGTGACTGAAATGGCCCAAATTTACCTTTACAGTGCCAATCATAGTAATAAGTTTTACTTGTCTGAGAAGTTGTCACTACAGCTTCAGACAGACCATGAAATGTGTGAACAAATGCACAGAGATTTGATTAGAATGATTATATTGTCTGACACCACAAATCACACTTCTGACTCCTGAAGAGTTAGCCATCTGCCACTCTGGTTTCTCACTTTTCCACCAGATTTTCTGAACTGTGTGTTGTACAATAAGAAGACAGGCATGTCAACTGACTTCAGAATGTGGCAACACTGTTCACCTGACACAATACCGTATTAAGACAAATATACATCTTTTCTTTAAATTCCAATAGCTTCTAGAAATGTGCACAAGTCATTTTATGGCTGCACGGGGGAGCATGGTGATGTATTGCAGTGAGGTAGAGAGAAAAGGACTCTGGAAGTACATTACCATATTCTTCAGATCTGTCCTTCCACAGTGGTGCAGTCAATATTTTGTGTTGTGCATCTATAACTCCTCCTCCATGGCTGCACTAGCCCCCCTTCCAGGGCTCACTATTTGTTGACTGCCCATCACTTCCTCATCACTTCCAGAAGCCCACCATGCCCAAGATGGTCAACATGACCTCACTGCACTTGGGCAAGTATCGTATACGCGCACTGTGTCACTGTGGTCATCTTGGGCATGGAAAGAACTGTTCAAGTATGGAATCAGCAATGGCAGGAGCTCTGAGTACTGTTTGGCTTGGGCTCAGCACTCTCAAGCAGCTGTGTTGGCTCTGACCAGATTTTGTTTAAATAATGTCTTCCCCTGACAGTAAGTAATCTGACTAAGTGGTGGGTCCCTTGACCCAAGAAAAAAAAAGAACCCAACCATTTTTCTGTATGTTAAGATATGTTGGACAGGAAATTACATGACCACGCCTCAATAGTGATGTCAGCTCCTCCGCCCCCGAGCCCCTGCACACTGAACACAACGGAAAAGTCAAGAACAGATGAAATTACTACATGAACTTATCTTCAAAATGCCCAATTTGCACCCACACTTGGACGCCTTGATTGCCTGACTTGCCTTCAAAGTGAGCTTCCAAACTATTTAGCTCAAAAGACTGGACTGAGAGTCACTTATAGTGACTGAAGAATATCAATAGTGCAACTCAGAATATTGCTGCAATCCAAACATCATTTTCCAGACAAGGACTGCTGAAATACTACTATGAGGATGCAATAATACTGGGTGATTTTAATATGCCTCACATAAATTGGTCCTCCTACTCAGGAATAGCAACCATGATTGTGAATTTCTGTCAGTACTAATGGATAGTGGATTAGTGCAACTTATTTCTTCTGCTACCAGAGGAACTAACATTCAGGATCTTCTCATTTCTAATATTAGTCATAAAATAACAATATTCAGATTTTGGATCCCTTGGGCAATAGTGACCATTACTCTGTACTTTTGATCTGATAGGGCCCAATATAGTTTACCTAATAAGTCAGCATACAAAAATTACGATAGTGCAGACTACAATAGCATTTATAGAGAAATTAATAATACTCAGTGGGATAAGGTTTTTCAGGGTCTTTCGCCAAATGAGGCTTGGAACTTATTAAAGATTTAATTTACTCACTAGAAAATAAATATATTCCAATTAAAAACAAATACAACAAAAGGGTAGAATACCAAAATGGCTGAATAAATCAATTAGGCTATAAATAAAGAAAAAAAATGTTCAGGAAACTAAAAAGTAGTCAATGTAGAAGTAATAGCGTAATTTTCCTTGAGTATAAAAAACTCTACAAAAACTCAAACATATGATCAAGTAGGCTAAAATGAAAATTGAATTCAAATTGGAACATACCAAAGATGGATATAAAGCTCTTTTTTCATATTTAAATAATGAAAAGGCAATTTTCATAAGGTAGGGTCATTAATTCAAGATGGTATTGCCATAGAGTCGGATACAGATATAGTTAATCTTTTTAATTCTTATTTTGCTCAGTTTTTGCTAAAAAGCTCCCATTTGCCTAAAATAAATACAGGATCTCATCCTAAATTAACTCATCATACAGTATTAAGGCTTCTGATATACATCCATTCCTTACTAATTTATAGAAAACTTAAAGCCCAGGTCCGATTTGATTAATGCTAGATTCTTAATTCATACTGCAGAGGCTTTAGCCTCTCCTTTACAAATAATATTTAATAAATCTCTTCCTAAAGTGGAATCCTTTAGACTGGTTAACGGCATTTGTTACTCCAATTTACAAAAAGGTAGCAGGTCTATAGTTCAGAACTATCATCCAATAAGCCTCACTTCAATTATCTGCAAAACAATGGAAACACTGATAAAATCATTTCTTGACAAAGAAATGACTGAATTAAAATTTTCAATCCTTCTCAACACGGATTTAGAACCAATCATTCCTGTGCAACTAATTTAATATCATATCATTCTATAATAATATTAGTCAAGGTCTGGATAACAAAAGTCAAATAGATGTTATCCTATTGGATTATAGTAAGGCCTTTGACAAGGTTCCTCATAGTATTCTTATCAACAAAATTTATCATTTTGTTTTTTCAGATCAATTAATTAACTGGGTTTCTGCATGGCTGACAAACAGAACCCAAAGAGTGGTATTAAATACTCTACTCTCTGAACTGGGTGCAGTTACTAGTGGAGTCCCCAGGGCTCGTGTGCTGGGCCCAGTTTTGTCCTTTGTTTATATAAGTGATATGCAGGTATCAAACAATAGCTGGTTGTCTAAATTTGCAGGTGACTCAAAGCTTGGGGGTCTAGTGAATAATTTATCAGACTTTAGTTCTTTGAACTCTGATCTAAAGCTGATCGAAAAATGGGCAACTGATAATTTGATGGAGTTTAATGTTAATAATGTGTAGTTTTGCATTTTGGATCTCAAACCCCAGAAATAAATACTACACTTGTAACTCACTATTAAATCCATCATATGTGGAAAGGGATTTGGGTGTTTTAGTTAATTCTAAACTTTTATCAATTGATCACTGTACTGAAGTGGCTAATTCTGCCAATGGTCTACTAAGACAAATCTAGTGATCATTTGTGAATAAATCAAACAGTGTATGATGGCCCTTATAGATCATGCATCCAACCCCTTATTGATTACGGGTCTTCTTTTCGAACTCCTATTTAAAGGCATATATTGATCGCTTGGAGAGTACAAAGACGGCAACAAGGATGATTCCTAGGTTAGCTAAATTGCCCTATAAATCCAGATTATCCACTACTGGTTTACATCTCTTCAGAGTAGAAGGGTTAGGGGATTTACTTCAATATATAAGCTTCAAAAAACTATAACCTGATGAATAAATGTGGACTATCTTATGTCACAAGACGTATTGTTCGAGATGTCACACTAAAGAACTTATGGTCCCCAAGGCAGACTAATCTAAGATTAAACTTTTTCTCACTAAGAGCACAAAACTGTGGAATAGACTTCACAGTAATTGGTTGATTCAGCTAACATTGAATCATTCAAAAGGGTGTTGATATTTGTTGCCGAGAAATATGTAATGTGAAATGTTCCCACTCAGAGTGGGGGAATCTAGATGGGCCCCGGCCTTCTTTTTCTCAAACAAACCTAGTAAACCAAGTAAATAGAAACTGTCTAATGCCTGAGACCTTTGGCACCACCAACCTACCCATATTGGATCATGTCCCCCTCCTCGCTTTCCCTACTACTACTGCTGTAATCAAGTGAATCAATGACTACAGCACCTCCTCTTCCACATCCACTTCCTCTGCATGGATTGTGCCCAGGCCTTTTAATCCATGTGACTTTCGCTACTGGCACCACATGATAGTGGTGCCAAGATTAGTCCTTGCTCTTGAGCTTCCTTCAACAGCTAGAGTGAGAAAGAACTGCTGAACAGAAGGACATGCTGCTGCTTGTACTGTTCTAACACCTTTTGGGATATGGTGTCAAAATACACAAGGGGTGCTTCATTCCTGTTTTCACACTTTCTGTAAATTTTCCTTTTATTTTCTTTTATTTTGGACAAAATAAAATATTGTGCCTAATTTGGTCTTGATGTTTGTTTACGCCCTTGACACGGGTGCCTCTGCTGCGAGCTGCTGGGCGGACCCTTCGTCCGCCAGCTGCCTTCCACGCCGTACCGCTCCGCTGATCACCAGGCCAAATCTTCACCCTGACACAGGTGCTCTGCTGCTGCAGCAGCTGGGCAGACACCTTCTGTCTGCCGGATGCCTTCCTCGCTGTACTGCCCGCCGATCACCAGACCGAAGGTATGCTGCAGAAACCAGACTGTCCAGAACCATTGACTCTGCCTGCTGACTGGCTGCTGCAGTTCTTTAATTCTTTGCTACTGCTGTTTCCTCTGGACCTTAAGCTAAAGTTGTATTCTGATTGTGGTACTTGTTAAGTCTCTCCAAATTGTCATGTAAATCCTAACTTAAAAGCAAACCTAAGCCTGTTTACAGCAATTTTGCACTCAAGGGTAGTTTGAAGTGCAAATTCATTTAGCTGCAGGTTTGTAGATTGTAAAATATTACTGCTGTCTTTGTTTTAAGGTCCAGTGGTAAGCTACCCTGGATCAGAAACTAAGTTTAAAGTTATACAGTTTTTTCTGTTTAGATCAGATTCCATTTGGGTCACAGTTGTAAGCTTTGCCCTGCAAATAATTTGATTTCTCTTTCACTTTCTGTCGTCTGTCTCCTTGCTGCTTGAGTTTTGCACCCACCTTCAGCCTTTATTAAATAATCTCCTTCCCTCAACACCACCTAGCAATGTTCATACTCCCCTCTAACTAATATTGTAACACCTCTTAAAGATACAGAGTGCAGCTATTAGGCCTCACACTTGTCCTGTCTTCACTTTAAAGACATCTTCCTATTTTCACCATCTGCTTACCTATCAGCTTTGCTTAATGCCTGCTCTGCTATTTACTGTGCAGTTCTATACCCTGGGCTTCCTCCCTTGCTACCCCAGGTAGTTTCAAGTTGCCTTAGTACCCCCTCACCTAAGCTAATAACATCCTATCTTAACCTACATTTTATATCTTAAAATAGATCCACTGCACCTGATCGTGCTTCCAGTGAGCAGCATGGCTAATTCTGCCAGCTGCCTGTACCTCCATCCTCCTGATGAACAGGACACCTTCAAATCCGGTTTAGTGTCCGGACTGCTCCAGGGTAGCACTGTGCGGGTTTGATAGGTGGCCACCTGCTGCCACCCTCCTCTAATTGGACTGCTGCTCTCTGCTTGGCCACTGTTTAGCCCTGCCTTTTCTCTGTCGGATTATCGGTCTCTTGGCTTTGGCATTCTCTGCTTTGCATTGACTTTTGCCAAACATTACTGCTGTCTAGTCTTCCATTGGTTCCTTATACATTCCGCCACTAGGGGTGCCTTCTAACAAATCTTGAATAGGTCTTCATTTCCTCACTGTAATCTTTACACAAGTAGAGCCTCCGGCTGGTCTGCTTTCCTAATTAACCTTTGCAGGGCTTTACTTTCTGCTTCTCTGATCCACTTCTTCTAAATAATTGCTACGCTAGCAGGAAACACTTCTTTGTTTTTGTTCTAGCTCTAATTTCGGCCAAGGGTTAAAACAGTGTAACACGGTCACCCTTGGCAGTCTTAATTTACACACACTATCTCTTTATCCGTAAGAGCTAATCTTCTGTCTCAGTATACCACTAGCCTTCCTACCCAAGTCAAATAGTAACACTATAGCTAAGTATAGTCTGCTATGGGCACTCTTGTCATTTGTCCTTTTACTCTGCCTGGATACTGCCACATGGGCTCTCCCATATAACCAAATGGCAAAAGACTCCTCAGAGGCTTACCACAACTATAGTTTCTCTAACTTGATTGCAGAGACAAAGCCTGATCTTCAACCTAACCCTATCATCCTTGTTAGAAGCAGCATCTATTACCCTCTACATGCCAGGAGGAAGCTGACATGGAGATGTGCTTTCACCCTAACCTGCCACTGTGCAAGGCTTTGGTTCCTAGCCATGATCATTATTCTGCTATTTGGGGATGTCAAACTAAATCCAGGTCCACCTACCTGTTTCTTTTCCCTAAATGAGTTATCTGGCATGTCCAAGAAAGGATTATTAATTGCCCATATCAATATCAGAAGTCTTACCTGTCACCATCGAACTTGAGGCCTGGGTGAGACTCTACAATCCTGATGTACTCTGTCTCACGGAAACTTGGCAAAAACCGGTATACCTGATGATGTATGCTCCTTGCCTAACTATTCCCTGTTCGGCAGGATAGATCCTTATCCAAGCGTGGAGGTGGAGTTGCCCTATTCTTCAAAACCACCTCAACATCTCTACTGTCCCAGCATCTGCCTCTCCCGCAGTGTGCGATTCATACATGCAATTATTGTATTGGGGAAAAGAAGCTTCATATTATCTGTGCCTATAATCCCCTGCTGGGGAATAGTAGGTCTTCAAGAACTCCTTGACATCACCTCCCAGACTGTAAATCATAATGAGGCTGTCATCCTAGGTGATCTTAACCTCAGTTGGTTAGGTCAGCTCAAATATCCTCGCAATCACTCACTGCTTACTTATAATTTTCACCATTTGATCTCTGAAGCAACTAGAGCCATGTCATACCATCAAACGGGTACACTCCTAGACTGGGTGATGATTAACCATATGGAACATGTTTCAAAGCAGGAATCCTTGCAGATGCACTAACAGATGACTCACCCACTTTTTGTATCCTATCTATGGTTGCGCCCATCTCCCCCATTAAGACTAATCACGCTTACAAATCTAGCTCATATTGACCAGGATGCATTTCTCTATGATGTCTCTAATATCGACTAGGCAGGTATCTATCAAACAAAGGATGTGGAGGTTGCTCTACAGATATTCATAAATGAATTTCTCACCATTCAATATAAACATGCCCCAAGACTACTAGGAGGGTCAGAGGAAAACAGACGAGGTGGCTGCATAAAGACCTCCTTGCTAATCTGCCAGAGGGACAAGCTCTGATTCTGCTACAAACAAACTGGCCTACAGTCAGATCTTATTGTCTATCATGAACTAAGGAACAGATGTAAAAGACAAGCTAGAGCTGCTAAAGCAAATACTGCAAGGACCTTCTACAAAGTTCAGTCTGCTACCGAGGAAGTTCTGAGCCCATGTCAAAACATTTCTGGGTACCTCACAGTCGGTCACTCCTGATGAAATGCTCATAAATGGGGCACATTGTAATGACCCTAGGACCATCTCAAACAGTTTTAAAAATCTTTTTCTGATCTGTCACACTATACCTTGGCTTTACAACCTAGTGGATTGCACTCAATCTACCTACCACACTACCATCAGACAACCATACTGCCCTATTGTATGATGCTCCTCCAGCACCACCATTCTATTTCAAGCTATATCAAAGCGGAAGTTCCGAAATTACTGAGATCCATATCTGCCAATACCAGCTCTGGTTCTGACTCACTGGAACTTCGCCTTCTTAAGCTGGCTGCTCCATTCATTGCTCTCTGATTGCCAGAATCTAAGCTTTATCCCTTATCCAGAGCACTGTGCTGGACCTATGGAAATCTGCAGGAGTAACGCTGCCTTTAAAAAGGTGACCCAAAGGACATGGCAATTACAGACCTATAGCAATTCTCTGTCCTTAGCAAGATCCTAGAGAAAATAGTTGCATCACAGACCATTGACTACCTTACATGCTACAATCTCCTCTCAGACACCAAACATGGTTTCAGAAAAGGTCATAGCACCACCACAGCTCTTCTTCAACTAACTACTGATATTCCTTCCAGCATGGATTCTGGAAAACTCACAAGTGACATCTTCATTGACCTCACTAAGGCTTTCGACCTTGTAGACCATACCCTGCTTCTCTCCACTCTCCATAAATTCCATTTCTCTACCCCTGTTGTGGACTGGTTCAGTAGCTACCTGTCAAACAGGTTGCAAGCTGTCAAATTTAACTCCTCCCTGTCCAACATGTCTACTATCAACCTTGGGGTCCCCAGGGCTCTATCCTTGGGCCCCTTCTGTTCTCAGTTTTATCAACAATGCAGCTGAGGTCCTGGAATCCTTCTCAGCTATTCTCTATGTGATGACCTGATCATCTATACTAGTTCTTCTAGTATTGTCTGCATAAACACATCACTTACTTCAGATTTCAATAAGGTCTTAGACTGGCTACTAGACCGTAAGCTTGTACTAAATGAAAAGAAAACGAAAGCCATGCTCCTAGGTTCTGCACCAAAGATTAAAGCCTGTTCTAGTCTGCTGGAGGTTCTTCACCCAGGAGGATTTCCACTTGAAAATGTTACTTCTTTCAAGTACCTTGGGATCTTGCTGAACCAGTCCCTGGATTTAATCTTCACATTCAGTCCTTGTACAAAGCTGTAAACTTGAAACTGGAGTAGCTTAAAAACAAGCTACATGCTTATATCCTTGGCCAAATTAGCAATTTCCGAGGTATTCTGCTCCCAACCCTTACTTTTGGTGCCTCTATTCTTACATCTGCCCATAAACCTCCCAACTAAAATGGGGCATAACTTATAACAATATATGCTGATTTGCCTTTCGTCGCCTCAACTCAAACATCACTGCCTCTTTATAAGGATCTGAAATGGCTCTCACCTCTGCCAGTAGACAATACTACCTTGGATCACTAATGGAGTTGATCATCCGGGAAAAACATCCCAGCTGGTGGCGTTCCTGTTCCTCAACCATCCTCCCATGGCCTATGATCAGCTGACAAATCCTTGCTCTATGTACCGAGATGTCGGATGACTAAGGGCACAGGGGCCTTCCAGTTCTCTGCTCCCAGACTACAGAATGCTCTTCCACTCAACCTCCAGCTGTCTTAGCCTCACTTTGGATTTAAAAGTGAATATCACCATTATCTATCCTTAGCTGATGCTTGTATATGCTTTGACCCAACCTGAAGCTCCTGAGACTTACCAGTAATGTCACCCCTGCTCTAATCCAGCTCCAAGACTGTCTTCTCCTCCCATATTTTCTTCTCTTTGTAAATAACTTCTTGACTACTAGCTGTCTTCCTTCTCGAACCTTGTTGCTGACCATCCAGTGTTGTTTTGCCATTACCCCTGACCTTCCTTCTGTCAGTCTTTCTTGTTATGTTTGAACATTCATCACATTTCTCTCATATAATCTTACTATCTTATTAACGCTTTCACTCCACAGGTCGGGTCTGTGGTTTCTGCACTTATTATATATCTTACTGCCATTATCTGTATAATGCTTGCCATTATTTTTGTTTCTACCCATTGTATTTTTGTAGCACTGCTGTACTGTTCTCTATATTGTATTATTGTCATGTTGCTGTTGTTCAACTGTTCCCTTTTGTTGTACTCTCCGGTCGTGCCTGAAAATAGTAATTTTATGGCTAGTGCACCTACCCGGTTAACAAAAACTAAATAAATAAATAAATAAAATAAACAAATGCAGCACATAAGCTTCTCATTTTGTTTACAAACATTCACCTATCCCTTGCCCTTCTGCACATGCATTGCCCTCTGTGGCATGCAGGAACTTTCCACCAGTGTAAGAGGACATGTAAAAGCAAGATTTCTGTCACTACTGATACACAGTCATACAGACAACAGTCCACTGTAAATTAAATTCAAAGATTTATTACTAGTAGTACACAGCACATCTTCTCAGGAGAACAGAGTTCTAGTTCTCAACGTTTTGCCATTAAAGCATCAGCAGGAGTGGTCACTACATGTGTAATATATTGTATAATTTATAGTGGGTTCTTAAGGGTACTCTCATTAAAGTATCAGATAACCAAGCATACAAAATAGATGTATTTCACCAATTATAAGTAAAGAAATAGAGTTTTATACTTCCTCTAAAATCATGAATCTGACACTAGTAATACACTTAACATATAAGTTTTTTAATCTACCAGGAGTGGATTGGGTACCCTAGCCACCTCGAGTGCTGGGAAGCAAATACTTCTGGATGCCTTCCAGGACTGCCTCCTGGCACAGATGGTCACTGAGATGACTAGGTTGGGGAATACACTGAATCTAGTTCTGGCCAATGGGGAGGCTGTAGGGAAGTGGAGGTGGGGGCCACTGGCTGGGAATGACCACTACTTGGTGTTGTTCACACTTAATATGAGCAGAGAACAAGTGGGTACAGGGACCAGGGTGGTGAATTCGGACAGGCTGACTTTTGTAGGATGCGTAAAATGTTAACGGGCAACAGAAAGAGATACAGCCACACTGGGATGCAAATCAGAAATGGGAGCTTTGAGACATGTACCAGATTGCAGAGCAAAAGTGAAGGGCCAGAAAACAAGCTGGTTAAGTAGGGGTCTTAGAAATGGTGTGGTCTAGAAAAGCAGCATTCAAAAATGCAAGAAATCCGGGAAGGGGTAGGATAGGGAGAAGTATGTGAAGAGGTTCAAGAAAGTTACCAGGGATTCAGAGCAGCTAAGACCTCCATGGAATTGAGACTGGCACAGAGCATAAGGGATGGGGAAAAGGACTTCTTCAGATACATATGGGAGAGAAGGAGTTGCAAGGACCAAATGGAATCAGGAAGGACGTGGGGTGGGCAGAGAAAGGGTGGATCAGTCAGAAGCATTGAATGAGTGCATCTGTTCTGTATTTATGAGGGAGAAAGGAGGACAGCTACCACAGGGAATGGGCAGGGTGGGCATTGAAGAGAGGGAGTAACAGATGGGGTGATCACTGAGGGTAGGGAATTGGAGTGGTTAAGGGCTCTGAGGGTGGATAAGGCACCAGGACTGATGGCATACACCCCAGGGTGTTGAGGGAATGGCTGAGATCCTGACTGGACCACTGGTAGAACTGTTGAAACCTCCTGGACATAGGATGCATACTGCATGACTGGAGGATGGCTCACATGGTACCCATCCATAAAAGTGGACCAAAGGATGAACCAGGTAATTATAGGCCAGTAAGTTTAACTTCCATTGTGGGGAAGCTGATAGAGACAATACTTAAGGAAAGGCTGGTGATCTTTATGGAAGAAAATGGGCCCCAGGTCAGTCAACATCATGGATTTGTCTCCAGAAAATACTGCCAGACGAACCTAGTTGAGTATTATGACTGGGTCACGAGGAACTGGACAAGGGTCATGCAGTGGATGTTATATACTTGATTTCAGTAAGGCACTTGATTCTGTGCCACATGGGAGGTTGGGAGGAAGTTGAGATAGGTGGGGTGGGGACTAAGATGGTTAAATGGATTGAAAATTGGCTGCAGGTGGGACAGCAGAGAAACATAGAAACATATAATTTGACTGCAGATAAGGACCACTTGGCCCACCTAGTCTGCCCAGTTCCCTACCTAATGGATAAGCTGTAGATCCTAGTTAACCAGCCTACTTCCTCCTACCTCCCACTAGAACTGCCTTATGTCTGCCCCTTGCATTCTTGAATTCCCCACTGTTTTGACCAAATCACTAGCATAGAAACATGGCAGTTGTATTTCCAACCACTCACAGGCCCAAACGGTTAACCCTAGCCTGTCCCCTCCGAATTATTAGCACAGAAACATGGCTTGAGTATTCCCATATCCTCACAGGCATTACTGACCTAACCTCTTTCACCACCTAACCTTGGCCATTTATGCACAATCCTAGCCACTTATTGCTTGTGCTTGCTAATCCTGTACCTATGCTACTAGCTTTATCTTGCTTGTTCATGCACCATTATTAGTGATCGGGTTCACTGTTAAATACACTGTTATGGTCTAGATTTGTTTAAAGTGTAATCATTTCTTATCTTTATGTAGGCCTCATATGCTGTGTTTTGGTGTATATATACTTTATTAATGTACTACACCCTTATCCCCTGCCCTGGATGCACCTGTAAACAAGTCTTGGCTGGTGTTCCTTTCTGGTTACCAATTTTTAATTAAATAGATACATTGAGAACTTAGGCATCCCTGCCCCCAAAATCACTAGCACAGAAACAAAACATAGCAGGAGCATTCCCATATCCTCACAGGCCGTACACTGACAACCTAGACACAGTCCCTCTGAATCACTAGCATAGAAACAAAGAAACATTGCAGGAGTATTCCTGGCACAAGTCAGGCCTACACCAGTAAACCGGCATATCTCCTCTCTAAATCACAAGAATAATATTCCTGACCTTCATAGCCCTGCACTAGAAAACTAGGCACAGCCCCAGAATAAATAAGCACAGAAACATAGAAACAGGCAGGAGTATCCCGACCCTTCACAGGAACTGCAGTGGCAAACTAGGCACAGCCCCCAGAATAAGTAGCACAAAAACATAAAAATATGGCAGGAGTATTTCTGACCCTTCGCAGCCCTGCACTGGCAAACTAGAGACAGCTCCTAGAATTACTAACACAGAAATATAAACATGGCAAGAGTATTTCTGACCCTTCACAGCCCTGCACTGGCAAACTAGAGACAGCTCCCAGAATTACTAACACAGAAACATAAACATGGCAAGAGTATTTCTGACCCTTCACAGCCCTGCACTGGCAAACTAGAGACAGCTCCCAGAATTACTAACACAGAAACATAAACATGGCAAGAGTATTTCTGACCCTTCACAGCCCTGCACTGGCAAACTAGACAAAGCCCCAGAATTATTAGCACAAAAAACAGAAACATGGCAGGAGTATTTCTGACCCTTCACAGCCCTGCATTGGCAAACTAAACAAAGTCCCCAGAATCATTAGCACAGAAACATAGAAACAGGGCAGTATTTCTGACCATTCACAGCAGTGCTCTGGCAAACTAGAGACAGCTCCAAGAACTAGTAGCACAGAAATATAGAAACATGGCAGGGTATTTCTGACCCTTCATGGCCCTGTACTGGCAAACTACTGTAGAGACAGCCCCAGAATTAGTAGCACAGAAACAGAAACATGGCAGGAGTATTTCTGACCTTCATAACCCTGCATTGGCAAACTAGACAAAGCCTCCATAATCATTAGCAGGGAAACGGTAGAATGAGGCAGTATAGAACAGTGGTTTAAGGCTCTGAGCTGCAAACCTGGAGACCTGGGTTTGAATCCCACAGCCCCACTTGCACACTGTGTGACCCTGAGCAAGTCACTTAACTTCCTGTGCTCCCAGGTCGCAACTGTAAAGAAAATTTCAGTTTAGTGTGTCTCTCTTGGTTAAACAATTGGAAAAAAGTAATAAAATAAACTGGAAACATAGAAACATGGCAGGAGTATTTCTGACCCTTCACAGCCCTGCACTGGCAAACTAGACAAAGCCCCCAGAATTATTAGCACAAAAATAGAAACATTGCAGGAGTATTTCTGACTCTTCACAGCCCTGCATTGGCAAATTAAACAAAGTCCCCAGAATCATTAGCACAGAAATGCAGAAACAGGGCAGGATTTCTGACCTTCACAGCAGTGCTCTGGCAAACAAAGACAGCTCCAAGAATTAGTAGCACAGAAATATAGAAACATGGCAGGGTATTTTGACCCTTCATGGCCCTGTACTGGCAAACTACTCTACTGTAGAGACAGCCCAGAATTAGTAGCACAGAAACAGAAACATGGCAGGAGTATTTCTAACCCTTCACAACCCTGCATTGGCAAACTAGACAAAGCCTCCATAATCATTAACAGGAAACGGTAGAATGAGGCAGGATAGAACAGTGGTTTAAGGCTCTGAGCTGCAAATCTGGAGACCTGGCTTTGAATCCCACAACCCCCACTTGCACACTGTGTGACCCTGAGCAAGTCACTTAACTTCCTTGTGCTCCCAGGTCGCAACTGTAAAGAAGCTTTCAGTTTAGTGTGTCTCTCTTGGTTAAACAATTGGAAAAAAAGTAATAAAATAAAATTGGAAACATAGAAACATGGCAGGAGTATTTCTGACCCTCACAGCCCTGCACTGGCAAACTACATAAAGCCCCCAAAATCATTAGTGTAGAAACATGGCAAAAGTATTTCTGACTCTTCACATTCCTGCATTGGCAAACTAGACAAAGCCCCAGAATCACTAACACAGAAACGTAGAAACATACTAACATACTATGAAGCCAGCAGAATAGGCCCTATGATCTACTGAGTGTGCTCAATGGTCAGTGCCTAAGTAGGGCACTGATATTAGCCCCTTCTCTAAACAAGGACCCTATTTCCCAGCCGGGCTCCTGGATGTACCCTCCCCAGCACCTATCCCAACCCTTCTTGAACTCCTCCACAGTAGTATAAGCCATCAGTTCCCCAGGCAGCATCTTCCAGGCTCTACCACTCTCTCAGTGAAGTAGCGCTCCTTGTTTTCCCCTCAGCCTCTCCCCATCCAGCTTCATGTGGTGGCCTCCAATCCGTCAGCTGAAGAACCCCTCAAGGCTTACCTAATTGATCCCTTGAGATACTTGAGATACTTGAAGATCTCGATCATATCCCCCTGTCACTCTCTCCTCCAATGAGTACAGGTTGCGCTCCCCAGTCACCCTCATAGGACCTTTCCCCTAGCCCCTGTGCCATCCTGGTTGCTCTCCTCTGCATCGTCTCCAGTAATGCAATGTCCTTCTTAAGTAGGGATGCCAACACTGCAAGCAATATTCAAGGTGTGGTCTAACCAGGCTATTGTACAGCAGAGAGTACCTCACTACTCCTTAGGTTACCCCTGGCTATGCATACCAGCATTTTATTTGCTTCTGCTGCCACCCTTCTACACTGCTCTGAAATGTTCATATGGCAGGCATATTTCTGACCCTTCAGAGCCCTGCATTGCAAACTAGACAAAGCCCCCAAAATCATTAGCAAAAACATAGAAACATGGCAGGAGTATTTCTCACCCTTCACAGTCGTGCACTGGCAACTAAACAGAGCTACAGATTAGCAGAAAAACATAGAAACAGGTAGATGGACATTCAGATATACATTTTGCTGGAAAGTGTATGTCAAACAGCTTTCCAACTAACAAATACTGCTGCTTTAAAGAAGCAAGAGGGTAGTGGCGGTGGGGGGACTCTCATCTCCAAGAACTGTGAAAAGCAGGGCACTGCAGGGGTTGGTACTGTGGCCAGTGCTGTTTGGTATATTCTTGCAGACATCTTGTATGGTGTCAGGAATAAGATTAGTCTATTCACTGATGATACAAAATTGGGGGTGGTGGTGGACTGATATAGCAAGTTGGCAGGGGCTGCAGGATGACCTGACCAAACTGGTGGAGTGATCGAAAGCATGGCAGTCAGAGTTCAATACAAAAGTGCAAGTCCTGCATTTTGGAGCAAAGAACCCAGGGAGGGGTTACCAGCTGGGAACAGTGCAGCTAGGTTCCACCGAAGAGGAGAAGGATCTAGGAGTGGTTGTAACAGGGAAGATGAACAACACAGAGCAGTGTAGGAGGGCAGCAGTGAAAGACAATGGGATGCTGGGTACTATCATGAGCAGGATCTCCTCCAGGAGCAGGGAGGTGATCCTGCCTCTCTACAGGGCACTGGCCAGGCCACATAGGGAGTACTTGTGCAATTCTGGTGCCCATATCTGCAGAAGGAGTGAAATTACTATAAGGGTACAATGCAGGTCAACAAGGATTGGAGGACAGACCATGAGGGAAAGGCTGAGAGAGCTAAAGATGTACTCTTTGGAGGAGAGAAGGACTAGGGGATATGATTGAGACCTTTAAGTACATAAAGGGAATAAACAAGGCAGGCACCAAGGGATACTCAGGCTGAGAAGGGAAAAGAACATGAGAGGGCACTGCCTTAGATTGGAGGAGGGAAGATTTAAGATGGAAATAAGGAGACACTTTATCATGGAGAGGGTCATGGCAGAATGGAATGCTCTACTGGAGGAGGTGGCAGCCTGTAAGACAGTGGGTAGTTTCAAAGGGAATGGGACAAGGTGAGAGGGGTAATTGGGAAGGGAGGGAGGGGCAGGGCAGCTGCAAGGTGAAGGTGCTAGCTGCACTCTCGAGCAGACTTGATAGACCAGGTGGCCTATTTCTGCAAGCAAATTCATATGTTCGTATGTATGTATGTTTTAGTTTCATCTAGTGAAATACAATAAAAACACTGATAAATATAAGTGTAACTTTCACCCCCGACAAGCAACGCTCTTAGTACCATTAAAAATTGAAAAAAGCATCCAAGTGTAAAATATATGGATAAGAGAACCACTCATTGACAGTATGATAATAATGTCCAACAGACATAAAACTGATAATTTTAATAACTCCAATAAGACTGTGAAGTAATCGTCATCACATAATGACTAAACTGCCTCAATGGCTGATAATACAATATCATAATAAAAACTGTATAAATAGAGATGGACATAAATATGGCCACATCAGGTCTCATAATTGATATGGGGTATTTTAGGAAAGTTTGTTCAACTTCATTTCTTTTCAGAAATGCTTTCAATTCAATACCATCACTGAGTCCTGGTGAAGGTCCAAAATGCTTCACATTCACTCAAACTGTTGTCCAAATCCCTCCTCCCGGGTCCCACATGTATATGGATTTGCTTGTGCTATATAGCTGCAGCTGTCACCAGACATACTGCAGACCTCATTCCACTCCCACAATTCATGAGGGTCAAACAAAACAGTTCTGAACATAGTACTTACACGAAGAGGGCAGTGTAACTAGGAAAATTATTTCAAGTGAGGGATATAATCATTCCCTTATCTTAGAAATGCAGAGAAAGTGGAACATATTCCATGTGAGGAACTACTTCAGTAAAAACATAGACAGCAGGCAAATAGGGTGAATGTAACTACTTTGTAACAGATTACTGCAGCGACAGCCACAAAGTCACTGTGTCCTTAGATTTTGGCATATTCTTAGCAAAGATTCATGCTTAAAGGGTGTAGCTGATGCACCATTACAAATCACTTGTGGATACAGTAACAATCTTAGAGATATGTTAGTTCATAGCCACTTGCCTGTTGAAACTACCCTCTTGAGAAATTGGCTACCTAGCAAACCTAAGGGATGTTTCTCATGAGGCAAATGTGTTAACTGCACCGATATGACCAAAAGCAATTCCTTTAAAACTGTTAAAAACTAATATGAGATACAGGATTTTATTAATTACAGTACCACATATGTTGTCTATTTTGTTACCTGTACTTAATCTGTATTTTACATTGGTAAAATGAAACGATGCTAAAAACAAAAGTTGGGGAACACCTAGGATCCATGAGAAACAAGGACTTCAGCAATGCCCCTACAATGCATATGTTTAGATGTAGCACTGATGGCCAGCACAAATTTTCATTCTGTGGCATTGAAAGAGTATGCATGGGACCCAGGAGTGGAGGTTTGGACAACAACGTGAGGGAATGTGAAGTATTTTGGATCTTCATCCTGTGGACTCAACCCTCAAGGACTCAGTAATGGTATTGAATTGAAAGCACTTTGGAAAAGAAATGAAGTCGAACAAGCTGTCCAAAATGCCCCATATCCATTATTAGACCTTATGAAGTCTATCTAATGTGGCCATATTTATATCCATATCTATTTATATGTTTTTTATTATGATGGCTCAGAGGTAATGTGAGGAAGTATTTCTTCACAAAGAGGGTTGTGGATATATGGTACAGCCTTCCTGAGGAGATTGTAGAGTCAAAACAGTGGGGAATTCAAGAATGCATGGGACAGATGTAAGGCAATTCTAGTGGGGGTAGGAGGAAGTAGGCTGTTGGTTAACTAGGATCTGCAGCTTATCCGTTAGGTAGGGAAATGGGTAGACTAGGTGGGCCAAGCGTCCTTATCTGACATCAAATTCAATGTTTCTATGTTTCTAGGATACTGTGTTATTAGCTATTGAGGCAGTTTAGTCTGTATATAATGGACAATTACTTCACAGTCTTATTAGGTTTATTAAAACGATCAGTTTTATGTCTGTAGGACATTATTTATCATACAGTCAATGAGTGGTTCTCTTGTCCATATCTTTTAAACTTGGGTGCTTTTTCACTTTTTACTTCTTTATGGTTCTAAGAAAGTGTTGTTGGGGTGAAAGTCACACTTATATTTATAAGTGTTTTTATTTCACTAGATTAAACTAAAACTTATATATTAAGGCCCAGATATTCAAAAGGGTTGCTCCATGTGCAACAGAGATGTGCCAGCACAAGTCTGAAAATGCGCCATTCTGCAATATTCAGCAGGAGGCAGCTACGCCACTCAAATTGCAATGCTCAGAGTGCAATGGTAATGAATGCATGTGCAACCGGAGGGAGGAACTATGAATAAATGGCGAAGGCGACATTCATCGACATGCTCCATGCGCAATAGGGGAGCACAAGTAGCAACATAGCGTAGTGAGCCAAAATAAAAAGGAGCAAGAGAGAGGTGCAAGAACGCTACAGGAAGGCCTGCAGTGGGGGTGAGCTGGCAGCCAAACCAGGGAGAGCAACAGAGAGGGACAGTGGTGGAGCAGGACAGAGCACACTTGTGCCACACAGGACAGGCCTGGGGAGCCAGACAAACAGGGCAGGGACAACAGGGCAGTGCTGCAGAGTGGTCAGGAGGTAGTGGCAGAAGGCAGGACAGCAGGAGGCGGAGGTGTACCTGGTGCAGGGTGAGCAGCATAGAGGGCAGCTGGGGGACCAGGACAACATCTGCCAGGGGTGAACATAGCCAGGGACATTACCAGTGCCACCGCACAGATGAAGGCAGTAATGAGGGGTGTGAGAAGGCAGGCAAGGGGCATGGCCGTGGAAGGGCCCATCCATGGTATGCCCTCAACAGACAGTACCAAGCCTGCATCACCTTTGAGCAATATAGTGATACAGAGATTGTGGGCCAGTACCGCCTGAACCAGGCGATCCTGAGGAGGCTCTGTAAGCTGTGCAGTGATGAGATGCAGGCACCCACATGATGGAGCCATGCTTTGTCAGTGGAGACTAGAGTGACAGCTGTCATGTGCCTGCCCGCCACGGGCACCTTCCAAAGACCAACAGGGACATGACAGGCATAACCCAGTCGGCGCGTCATGCCTAGTCACACACCTCAACACACTGCTGCCACATGCTGCGGAGTACATCCATTTCCCCAGCACAGGCAGAGCACACAGCACACATACAACAGTTCCACAGGGTAGCACATATGCCTGGCATGCGCGGGCCATTGATTGCACCCATGTGGCAACACACACACCACCTGGCCCAGAAGGCATTGCCTACCGCAACCACAAGGGATACTCCAGCATCAACTGCCAGGTGGTGTGCGATGCCAGGGGTGCATAACCAATGTCTGTGGCACGCCTGGGGAGCACATGATGCCTTCATCTGGCACCAGTCCAGCACTGTGCCACAGGTTCGGAGACTGGGGATATCCCCACTGGCCACCTAGTGGGTGAGTATACACAACACGCGGATGATATGGGCAGCTGTGGGGAGGCATAGTCAGAGATGCCATGGGTGATGGCCTTGACGGCCCATGGCAGGCGATGCAGACCACCATACTAATGTACACCCTCTATACACAGGTGACAGTGGATACCTTCTCTGTCCCTGGCTGCTGACTTAGTACTGGGCCTCACCACCCCATCACAGTAACTGTATAATGAGGCACATGCCACCACATGTAATATCATCGAGTGTGTGTTCAGGATGCTGAAGTCATGGTTCCAGTGCCTGGACACTTCTGGCGGTGCACTACAATACAGCCCCTTGAAGGTCTGTGGGCTATTCCTGGCCTGTTGCATCCTGCACAACATGGCCAATGACTGTGGGATAGCTGTAGAGGTCAAAGAGGGTGACAGCAATGGGGATGATGAGGACGTTGGTCCTGACGGTGATGAGCAGCCACCCTGGGTGAAGGAACCCCCAACTGTGCAGGATGGCACAGCTGCACCGGACACCATCACAGAGGAGCAATTTGACCAACACAGGTAGGTCACGGTGCCATGTGCAACCACCACCGGCAAGGACACAACCCACACACATGCATGGATGAACACCAGGGTGGATGGCGACAAATGAATGGGACTGAGCATGGATCTGCACATGCCGCCAGGGATGGGCATGGCCACACGACATGCACGCACACACACACATACACACTCACACACCCCCACCCCACATCACAAGACATGCACAAGGGTAGAAGCTACACCAACCATGAATGCAACACCTAGCCACATAGGCCCACTCACGGCAATGCTCAGTGGCCATCACAGTGCATGTGTCAGATGCAGGGCACCATTGCACACTGGCGGACAGCGCAACGCAGGCATCTTCATGCACATGCCATAGTGGCCAACAGCCAGGAGGGTGTGCACATGGACTTATGTGTGCAGGGCCTGGTCCCCACCCATGCATCTCATGGTGCACAACACACTGCACACAGGGCAGTGGCAGACAGTGGCCATGGTGGGAGAAAGGTTAGTCATGTGGCACAGTGCCAGAGCCGCCATGGATTGTGAGTGGCCCTGCTGAGGCCTGCCAGCCATGCCAGGCTGACCATTGGCCTCATGGGGTGGCACAGATGTACCCCAGGGTGACACTGCGAGAACACAACCGTGTTCACGCAGGTGTCTGCAACTCACCAAACATGCCTGCGCCGGGTGTGCTCGGTATGCCGACAGCTGAACCTGGTGTCGACATGGGAGGTGTCGCACGACACCGGGAACAGGGGTGGACATGGCACTGTGCGTGTCTGCGGGCGCATTGGCAAATAACTGGGTGCCCATTGTGGCCATGACAGCTGTGAATGCCTGTGTCTGCCTGTCACTGGCGGGCGGTCACACCCTCCCGCAGCCGGTCCATCTCTGCCAGGAGCAGACCGTGTCCCTGCTGCCCCACCTCTGCCTGGTGCAGGACTGCACTGAGTGCATCCACCACCATTACAAGCTGCAACTGCTGATCCACTGAATCCTGGAATATGTGGTGTGCTCTTCTACAGGTCATCCGCCTGATCGGCATGCTGTCCCTTATGGAGTTTGCAGGCGTGCTGGGCAGCACCCCTTGAGGTTGGGCGCCACACACCAGGGCCATGCCTAGGCATGTCCACAGGTGGTGCACTTGACGCTCGCCCCAACACTGTCCCCACATCTCCATAGTCCAACTGTTGGCACTGCTCCTCTGGCCACCAATCACAAGGCCTCGCCAGTGCCAACGCATCATCTGCAACAACCCCACCGGCCTGGATGCACACCAGTGCTGCCCCATTGGGGCATACAGGCATGGCTGGGACTGTGATGTCATGCAGGCCTCCACAGTGGCACCACCCAAGGTTACACCAGTGCCGCTCCCGCTGTGGGACCATCCTGCATCCCACATGTATCACTGTCTGGGATGTGTGATCCATTATTATCATTGGTGTCTGATCTGGCACCAGTCCGTGTCCCAGCATGCTGGATTCATGGCGTTGTCATGCTGGGACACAGGCAGGGCCTCGTCCGCACCATCACCACCATCTTCAGTCCGAACAGACAGGCAAGTATGGGTTGTACTGACCCACAGACACCTGTGGATGTGGATGGGCGCCTCCGTGTCCAGGGCATCACCCACGGTGGACACACCCACCACCACTGATCCATGTAGATGCTCAGGAGCTGCAAGGAACACAGTAGCATTAATGTCACCACCCTACCCTGTGGCATTCCCCACCACCCACACAGTGACAGCACAGGACCTACCATGCAGTGACGGGCTGGGAATGACAGGTGTTACCTTCACCTGTGCAGTCCCATGCATCTCCCACAAACCAGACTCCACACTGGCAAACAGCATGCAACCCACCACAATAGACTGCAATACCAGACTATGGCCTCTGCAGCCCCATGTCGCATTTATATAGTGCACGCATGCAAATAAGGTGAGGCTCAACTTTAAGTGGATGCTAATGCAATAACTGCGCCATGGAATTGCTGATGAGCTGATTTGCACATGCCGACTGAAAATCATGCTGTTGCGCCTTGTGCAATTGTATTGAATGTGCCCAGGCACAGCGCAAGTTCTGTGACGCGTACAGTAGGCACCACACAGTGCATGCCCGGGTGCTGATGCCGACGCCCCCGCCATGTTGCTGAAGTTCTGAGCACGGGAGGCAGTGCAGGGCACGTCCACCACTGTGCCAGTGGTGCTAGTGCACTGTTCAACTGTATGGCACCCTTGCACTGGAGTGCCGAGGTGCCATGGTGCCGCAGCTGGTAGGCAACTACAGGAAGTCCCACACAGACACCCTACCACACTACACATGGAGTGTACCAATCGCATTGTGGCGGTCCGTATGCTAAGAGACCCTTGACTCTGTGCTCGACCTTTGCCCCTAGGCACCATGCATCCACGTGGATGTACCCCTATCATGCTGTTCGGTGACAGCGCGATGAAATCAGCGCTGTACCGTGCAGCATCTGCACGTGGCGGACATGTGTTAGGGAGCCATTTTGAATCCTAGAAGTTTCAGAGATGGCACGAAGGAGGGCTGGGCATGGAGCCAGATTGAACTGGCTAATCTGGTGGCACTGGTGGAGCCCCATGCTGGTGCTCTATTTGGAGAATCACCCTGGATAGGGCCAGGAGTGCCATGTGGGCGGAGGTGATGTTGGCGCTGGTGGAGGCCACAGGGATGGAGAGAACAGCAGAGGAGTGTCAACACCAGTACAGGGACCTCCAGCGGAGGGACTTGGACAGGCTTGCCCACCTCGCGGCACGCACCAGGAGAGACGCTGTTCCACGGCCAGGTAGGTGCTCCATCCATTCACTGGTTGCGCCTGTATGGGTATCGTGGTGGGCATATGTCCACCACATGGGGGTGGGCTGTCCAATGGCAGGGTGGGTGGTGGTGGTGGTGTAGGGTTGGGGCTGAATGGTTGGGCTGTACGGATCGCACACACCCGGGGTGGAGGCCTTGCTACTGGATTGTACTGATGTTCTCTCTCCATATTTGCACCAGAGGCCCTGATGAGCATCGCCGTGCTTGGGATGAGAGGCAGAGATGCGAGCTCAGGGAGGGGAGCTAAGTCCTGCCAGAGGTCCCAATGGGTTAGCACCAGGACCAGCCCAATGATGGTGAGTGCCTTTCATCCAGGATATTCTGTATGCGGCAGGGCATGGCCAGTATCCATTGACACCACTGCCGGCATGCCACATGGTACAGTCAGCACTGTCCAGTGGCACTGCATGTCTGGGTGTGCAACGATGGTGGTCCATGCGTGCACCGGTACATAGCTGTGCCACTGCCTTGGCACTGCATAGCCATGTCACTGTACAGCCACGGTAATGCCAGTGGACTTGGGTGTGTGTGTGTGTGTGTGTGTGAAGTGGTCACATGGCTGTGTGCGCCTGTGTGGGCAGGTCATGTGGACACGCACTGTTGGTGGTTGCACACCATCACAGGGGCAGTCCCACGGCTGCATGCCATGCACAATGGGTGGGCTGCAGGGCTGTGCATTCATGCCTATTGACTCTGCTCCCTTGTCCTAGGTGGATGGCGGATGGTGAGGATTAGAGGGTGCTGCAGGAGCTGCTGCAGGTGGCCAGGGCCTGCTGGAGATCTTTCAGAGGGAGGAGCAGCTTGGAGTATGCAGGAGGCATGGCAGGAGGCACCACTGAAGCAGGAGAGGGCCTCTCCCTGGACCCACCCTCACACCTCCTTCCTTCTCCCATATGTTCACTCCTGCCCTTACTCACCACCACCTGGTTTGCAGCCCCACCATGTTTATTGTAAATAACTATATATAGTTTTGTTATTACTTTACAGTACATTTGTTTTGTTATGCCTACAGTGGTGGTCTCTGATTTGCAGCAGGCTAAAGTTGCTCAGCTGCAGTGGTGTGTAGGCATCGGGGTGGTGCTATCATGGCATATGTGTGTGTGTGTGTGTGTGTGTGTGTGTGTGTGGTGTCCATAGGGAGGCACTTCAGAAACTGTCTGTAGTTTGTGTGTTGTTCCTGTGCACTGGATGACTGTGTGCAGCGATACACAGTGCATGCACTGTGTCCATGGCACCTCGTCAGACTGTCCATGGCCTGTGCAGCTGACACCCTTGCATGTCTGTGACCTGCACAGTCCACTTGCATGTCAGTGGTGGCTGCCCATGCCGGACAGTCACTGTACCCAGCACAATGCCGGGTTGCATCCTGTCACTGGTGTGGTGCACATCTGCCTTGGTGGCACTGTTGCCTCCGCTGTTGTTGTCCCACCTCAATGTTTAGCAACTTGTGTCTGTTGCAGGATGTGCTCACTGTCTGTCAATTGTGCTCCGAGCCCGTATGCTGGTGGCATACAGCGTTGAGGTGCCTGCACAGGGTTGCTGGCACACCTGTGCCATGGAGGGGTGCTGGCCATGTGTACATGGCTGCCGTGGCCACACGCCTGGGGCTTGATTGACCCATTAATGTGTCACTGTGTTGGTGTGCCTTGGGTATGGGTGGATGTTTGTACATGCACTGTGTTGCACCCTGGTGGCACATGCATCCATGCACCACTGTGGATGTCTGCGCTGGCTGTTGTAGCCGGTGCTGGGATGGGGTGTGTCCTTGGGAGGGTGTGCAGGATGCCATACCACTGGTGAGTGGGGTCTGGGGCATGCCCTGTCACATGTGGGTACCTCATTTGCCAGCGCGGGTCAGTCTCGGCTATTACCTCGGGGCGTGCAGGGCAGACTGTGTATGCAGTGTTGCATCACTGTCTGCTGCACACTGCAGGTGCTCATGGTGGGGCTGTCTTGCATGGTTCTGTGGGTACAGGGGTTGCAGTGTCACAGTGGGGGTGGTGGCATGCCAGGGTGTCCTGCACTGTTGGGTGCTACTCCTGGGCAGGGTGTATAAGGATCGTGGTGCAGGGTGTGCTCTGCATTGGTGGGATGGTGTGGCACAGGGTGGTGGGGCATCCATGTGTGATGGTCACAGCTTGCCAGAGGGTGTGCTGGGACACCATGCCCCGCAGTGGGTTTGTTGCTGGTGTCCCTGGGCCAGTGGTTCTTCCAGCTGTCCCTCCGGTTGTGCAGGGTGTGGAGGGCAATGTCTGTTCTGCTGTGCTCCTCTGCCCATCCCCACCATGGGTGGTGAGACCCTGCATCCTGTCCCTGTGCATCCCTGGTTGTGCTGTTGAGCTGCTGCCTGCTCACTGAGCATCCCTGCTTGGGTTATTGCACATCTGACCTCGCGCCACTGCACATCCCTGGTTGTGGTATGGTGCATTTGGTGAGATATTCAGTCGAGTGCCGAGGCGATCTTGATCTGCGCAGTGTTTGAATATCGCGTGTTGTACATTGTCACAGTGGACTTGCATCTGCTCCTGCTATTGCACTACTTATTGGTGCAGTTTGAATATCTGGACCTAAGTGTATTACTAGTGTCAGATTCATGATATTAGATGATGAAATATTAAACTCTGCTTATAATTGGGGAAATACAGCTATTTTGTATGTTTGAGTATCTGATACTTTTTATGTGTGCACCCTTTAAGCATCTTATATAAATTATATACTACACATGTGGTTACCACTCCCGGATGATGCTTTAATGGTGAAACTGGTAGAGGTGGTTGGTGCTCTGTTCTCCTGAGAGAGGTGTGCTGTGCACTACTGGTAATAAATCTTTGAATTTGATTTACGTGTACTGTTTGTGTTCTGTATTACTGTGCAGCGGTAATGCTGAAATCTTTGCTTTACTTGTTCTCCTCTTTCCAGCACACCTGAAGAAACTGTTTGGGGTAATTTTTGTCACTCTGTGTGTAAGAGGATCCTGACCCAATCTTACTTCTTTTACCCATTTCCATGGACTCACCACTACTGTCATCAACTAGATTGAGTCCTTCCTCACAGGCAGGACGCTAAAGATAGTGATGGGGAGTTTCTCCTCCAGCCCAAAGACCATGTCATGTGGAGTTCCCCAGGGTTAGAGCCTGTCAAATATGTTGTTCACAGTGTGCATTCTTCCCAGTTACATGTCATAACAGTGATAGCAAAATAGCATTCGTTACTGTGAGTGTACATCACTGAAAAGCAAAACGGTGATGTACACTCCAGGACAAGCACAACACTGGCAAAACAGACAAATATATTTATGCAGAGGGCTGTGCTCCCCACAACCCCCTTTCTTAAGATTCTCAGCTCCTGGGGGTGCATGTTGGGGAGGGAGACACTCGTCCCTCCCCAAAAATTAAGTCCCACATAAAATACCAAAAGTATATCCCTCCACAGCCCCAAACCCTGCACCAGTCACACTGTAGCCAGTCATCCTCACCACCACACCCCACAGCCAGCTTGGCAATACCATGCCGCACTACCTTTCACATACCTTCCTCATTATTCCCTCTTCAGTTCACCCTCCTATATCTTTGCTCTTCTTCCCTCGCTACACTTTCAGGGTAGCTCGCATAATGGGTGCTGAAACTGAGTTGCTCACATCTGAATTGCTCAATTTCAGTCACCCATATGATGGTATGCCATGCTTCCCTGATGAGATCATTAGAAAGTACAGCTTGGGCTTTAACAGTTATGTAGATGATACCCAGCTGTATATGTCATTTGCACCTGGGATGAGGGGATGCTGTGGAGGTGCTTAACAAACAGCTGGCTGAGATCCAGGACTAGATGTCCTCTAGTTGACTAAGACTCAATCCTGACAAGATGGAGGTGCTAGAGATTGAGCCTGGTTGTGTGTGAGACGTAGGTGCTGCTTGGATGGGAACTGGGTTATTTCTTGGCCCTGTTATATTGGCTACATCTTCTAAGGTGAAACATCTGGGTGTTATCTTCAATGATGGATTGACTATTTTGGCTCAGATGTCATCCATCATCTGGAATGGTTTCTACCACCTCAGGAATATCGCCAGAGCCTTAAGTCTGACTGATGACCTGCTATCACTGGTGCACACCTTTGAAACGTCTAGACTCAACTGCTGCAATGCTATTTACCTCAGGGTCAGTGGAGCGGGTTATCCATTGCCTTCTACTAGTGCAGAATGTAATGGCCAAGTTGCTAATGGCCTCTGAGGTCTTACTGTGACCCCTGTCGTAGGTGACATGCACTGGTTGCCAGTGAGAGACTGAGAATCAACTTCAGGGGTGGGCTCACTTATAAGGCCCTATATGGATTGGTCCTGGCTACCTGAGTGACTTTCTTTTTGTAATTAAAATTTTATTGTTCTTTCAGCAACCACTATAACGACCACACAGCCATATTAGTATTACAAAGAAAGCATGAAAGCTCAATACTCATGCACAAACTTTCGGGCATAATGCTTTCCGACAGAATAACAACAATCAATAATAACTAACCCCAAAACCCACAACCCCCACTCCCCCACCCCAACTGTAAGATATGAGGGAGGGTACAAAATAACCGAGCTTAAAGGTGCTTGCTTAAAGAGTCAAATCTTTTTAGTTAGACAGTCTGCAAGTCAACAGAAAATGCTCAAACGGACCCCATAATGAAGCAAAAGTACTCTCGTTTACCCCTCATATCTGCTATATGTTTTCAAGTTGTATAGCCAGCGCGCATTCCACCACTCAACCAATGATGGGACCTTATCCGAGGTCCAATGTCTCAGAATTAACAACTTCATCACAGCTGAGACCAGGAGACTCGAGCCTCCAGGCATTGGTAGTGCAGCAGGAAGGCTCAGTAACCAAATCTCTGGGCGCCCAATCTGGGAGAGCCAAGGATAGGGCTCAGCAGGGTACCCACAGATCTCCAAAGCCTTTGAATCTCCGGCACTGCCATAATAAGTGATACAAGGTTTCATCTTCTTTACATTTCCACAAAGAGGAGAACTAAGCACCCCTTCTATATAAATGGGTAGGAGTTAAGTATAGGTGGTGCATAATGTTAAAATGGACCAATCTTAGCCTGTCTTGCTTGATATATCAATACGCTGTGCTCCAAAAGAGCTTGCCAAACTCTCGAGGAAGCACTAATATTCAGGGCCTCTACCCAATAAAAACATATTCGGAGGGAAGTCTGTGATCCCATTCTTGGAGAAGTCTGCGAACCTTGGCTACTGTGCTGTTGCTTAGTTGTCATAAAAGGGTGTGGACATTTATCTTTCCTCATCAGCTAAACCAACCGAAGAAAAGACCTGAGTCAAAGCCTTGCTGACCTGTAGCCATTTATAAAATCAATATCTGTAAGACCCCATTTTTTAGGACCTCAAAGGGCAAGGTCTATCCTGATCCCAAAAATCATCTACTGTGCAATTGCTTATCTGAGGCCAGAAAGCTACAGGAATCGGATATCCGTTAATTTTAATTTGAGGGTTATCTAAAATGGGCTGGGAACCACAAGACCACCAGTGGGCCCCAAAATAACGTTGCAACTGATGATAGGCTCTAAAGGACCATCCAAAGGATTCTCTTTAAAGGATTTGGGTAAAGAAGTCAAAGGCGAACAGTAATGCATATAAAGAGCATTTCACCCTCTTCACCAGAACCCGTTCAATGTCCAACCAGAGAGGGGTATAAGCTGCTCTTGTCTGGTCCCCTTCCAAAAGGCCAATTTACTAATATGTTGGGCTAGGTAATACATAAAAGGGAAGGCAGCTAATCCACCTTTAGACTTGGAAGCTGTGAGTTTAAAATATGATCGACGGTAGCTTTCTTTTGCCACAGAAAGGAATTAAATAACTTCTGTAGCTTCAAGAACCAGTTCTTAGGTAGGTAAGTTCCAGCATGTCTAAAGGATAGAGAATCTTTGGGAGAACCATCATCTTTATAAGATTGAGCCTACCCCATAATGATAGGAAACTGAGCCCCATCTCTTAAGATCTTCCGAGATCTCTTGCACTATGGGGCCTAAATTATCTCTAAACATTTGAGAAAGATTCGCATTGATGTGTATGCCCAAGTATGTAATGGATTTGGTTTCCTTGCAACCTCTAAATCCTGTAAGTCTGCTCTCCTCATAAGGTGATTTAGAGGAAGACTTTGGTTTTAGCGCAGTTTAATTTATATGAAGATACTCTAGAGAAGCAAATAACTTTTAGAATAGAAGGAATCGAGGTCCCTGGGTTTTCTATATGTAATAAGCACGCCATCTCAGATGCCGAGCATACATAACTGGAATCCCTATTTGTATGCCTTCGATCAAAGGATTCTTCATAAGCCTTTGCAGTAATGGCTCTAAATACAGGTTAAATAATAAAGGGGACAAAGGGCAGCCCTGTCTAGTGCCACGCCCAACTTGAAGGCCGTAACAGAAAACCATTGCATTTCACCCCGAAGGGCAAGAATATAGGATTCTGATCCATCTTAGGAAATTTGGAGGAATACTAAAAGTCGAAAGGGAGGCAAATAAAAAGGCCAAGATACACGATCAAAGGCCTTTTCGGCATCGAGTGATAAAAGTGCCATTGGAATTTTGGAATCTTTAGCTACTGCCATAAGGTGAATAAGCTTCCTCATATGGTCATGGGATAATCTCCTTTCATAAACCCCACTTGTTCCCTGCAGACGAGTCGATCCATCACCTTTGACAGTCTATTAGCCAAAATTTTTAGTAGTATTTTAATGTCGGTATTAAGAAGTGATATTGGCTGGTAGCTGTCTAAACTAGATGGATCCTTACCCGCTTTAGAATTAGGAAATTGTAGCCTCAAGAACCCCGAATCAGAGATACCAGAGTCGAACCAGAATCTGAAAGTATCAAGTAAAATTGATGCGATAACCGGCAAAAAGCTTTGTAAAATTACTCGGAAAACCATCAGGGCCTGGGGATTTATCAACAGGCAACTGAAGGATAGCCTAGTGTATCTAGAGATTACAATTGGTGCTTCTAAGATTTTGGACTCAGCCTCAGATAGCTTTGGCAAGTACGTCCATTTAAGTAAGCTGCAATTTCTGAAACAGAAGAACTAGAGTCAGGCTCCTGTGCATACAATTTCTGAAAGTAATCCCAAAAATTTTTGAAATTTCTCTCGGTCTGTACAGATCCGATCCCTTGATCTACTCGGACCCCTGCTATGAACTGTGATGAACCAATTTGTTTTACATGCCATGCTAAAAGTTTGCTAGCTTTTTCTCCTATATCTAAATATTGTAGCTTAGCATGAGAAAGAGCCAGTTCTGCTTGCTTGAAAACTATATCCGAGTATTGGGCCTGCAATTGGTGTAACTTAATCCACTCGAATCAGTTGAGGTGCGGATAGACTGTGTTCCAACCTTTGAATAGAAGATAACAAGAGTCCAACCTGTCCTCTGCTCCCGCTTCTTCCTAGAGGCCATCTTAATCAACTCCCTCTCAGAGAGCATTTTAGGGCAGCCCATATCAAATCTTTTTGAACAATGGAATCTCTATTATCTGCCATAAAGTGTGTTATATAGTCCCTGATGCTCCTTAGTGAACATTCTTCCTTTAAAATTTGGGTATTTAATCTCCATTGTGTAGATCTACTCATCTCTGGACAGGGCCTATACCTTACACTAACCGGAGCATGATCAGAAATCACCCTTGCCGAGATCTCTACTTGAGAGACATTGGGAGCTGCAGATAAGCTCATTAAAATATAATCTATTCTCGAGTAAGAGTGATGTACTGAGAGTAGAAAGAGTACTGTTTCTTCAGGGTAAAATAAATGCCAGATATCGACTAAGGTTAACTTATTGATAAAGCCTTTTCAGGGCTCTTTGGGTTGGGGTAAGGCCCCACGCTCATTATAAGATCTATCTAAGTCATTTTGAAGTACCAAGTTCCAGTCTCCTCCAAGAATGGTAATATTCTGAGCATCTAGGTCCATTTTATGGCAAAGATCCTTGAAAATACAGGCGATTCACTATTAGGACCATAAATCGAGCCCAGAACTACGCGTTGAGATGCTAACATAGCATAGAGAAGAACAAAACGGCCTCCGGATCCCAACATATTCATGTACCAATTTAAAGGCTACGCCTTGCAATTAGGATAGCTACCCCGCTTCTCTTAGATGATGCCCAGCCCAAAAACTTGAGCTACCCACATTCTTTTGAAATAATGAAGGTCCGCTCTTTTTAAATGGGTTTCCTGAAGGAACGCAATATGCGCCCCAGGTGAAGGAGGTGTTTTAACACCACCTGCCTCTTGACCCTATCCTTGGCTCCTTTGATGTTCCAACTGACAAAATTAGACGGTATAATCATAGAGCTAACAAAGAATCATGATGGGGACAAGTCTGGGAGATAATATGGGTATTAAGATGTGAGCTACTATCAGAACAATGCAAGCACCCATGAGAAAAAGAAATCCAACTATTTACATACCCTTGAATGTGAGAATTCCTCAACTCCCTCCAGATAACTTCGCTCACGCCAGCCCCCTCACCCCCACCCTATAACAAACCTTTCTAACCACCTGCCCACCCTCAACATACCCCCAGTTCCAAAAACTGCACTCCTCAAACTACTCTGCCACATGATATTCGTCCCAAACAGCCCAAAACTGAATATCCCTCACCCCCGCCCAGAGCCCCCAATCCCGCCCACATGAGACTGTCCCACAGCAGACTAGATTACAATATGTAGATCCCATGTTCCTCAAAAGTACTTATCACTGAAGTAGATTAAAAAAAAAAAGGAGGAAAAGGCCCCAATATCCTTCTTCCGTTGTTCATTTTCACTGTCTTCCTTCTCTGCCGTGATCTGATCCTCTCACTTTTGTACTGTTTCTTCTGTAACTCGGGAATGGGTCAGGTAGATTGACTTACTACGAATCAATGTAACCCAACCCTGTAGTAAGTTCGAGAGTCCAGCCCTGCCCTGTAAGAGAAACCAAAGTAGCCAGTCTTCCAAAAGAGGAGAGAAAAAGGAAAAAAAAAAAAGGGAGGGGGAAAGGAAGAAAATCACCCTTTGCAACAGTCAAGAAAGTTATGTCCTGAGCAAACACAAATCATACGCTCATCACAGGACGATGAATGAGAGTCCAACAAGTACAGATGAATAATATGAGAGTTCACTTAAACAGGTCCGGTAGTATCCGCTGCAACTCTTGCTGGGCCTGTTGCTGAGACTCGAAGGATAACCATTCCCTCATGAGATACCATTAGTATGGTAGGATATTTCACCTTGAATGGCTTTGACGCAGCAATAAGCTTGGAGACTATAGGATGTAGCTCTTGCCTTCTAATCCTCACAGAATGAGGCAAATCTTGTACAATCCTGATTCGGTTGCCATCTCATAACAGCTCCTTTATCCTCTAACTTTGTCCAAAACATGTTGTTTGTCCAGAAAATTGAGAATCGCAAAATCAGAGGTCTGGGGGTTGCCCTGTATGGGGGGCAGAGCTTGATGCGCTTTTCTATTACATAGTCTCCTCCGGAGGAGAACCTCATGTACTTTGCAGCAGAATTTTTACATAAAAGTGATTGGGGCATTTTTCTTCTTTTCAGGGATGCCACTATCACCAAATTGTTTCTTCTGCTGCGCCTCTAGATCCTCAAGCTTATCTTCAAGCTTCTTGATTCTCCTTTAGCCATCACAATCTCTGAGTCTGCAGAAACTTGCCTATTCTCTATTGAAGATATGTTGGCCTCTGCATCCCCAATCCTTCTAGAGAGTGAATCCACCGAAAGCTTAATTTCCTGGATATCCCGCTAAGGTGGCAATGGAGGCTTGCAGAGGTTTCATAAACTCAAGAAACTTTGCCTCCGTGATAAGGGAATCACAATGGGGAGCTGTGTCAAGTTAGCAGCCTGCTGCTTTGCTCTCTTAGCGGCCTGTAGTTTTTTCAAGGCGTTTGCGAAATGAATGCCTGGTCGCTGATTTTTATGAAACCTTCCATCTCACACCACATGTTCAGCTGCAACCTAAAGAAGACCTCGCCGACTGATTGCTTTGGTTTTGCCGTTAAGATGCTGTAAAATTGTAAAATGAGCTAACGATCGGCGGAGCTCCGGGAGAGTGCGACCTTCGATCAGGCTGTCATCACGTGACCCCTGAGTGACTTTCTAACTTCCATCCACCCTGTGCACTCCACTCTGCTCCTCCACTGAAGGCCTCCTTGCAATTCCCAGGGCATGGCTGAAGACCTCTGGAGACTCCATCATTTTAGGTGGTGGGCCTGGTCCTGTGGCACCTACTTCCAAGATTTCTGAGGGAGGCAGCATTGGTGGAGGTGATTGCTTGAGTCTGAAGGTGCATCTTTTAGAAAAGCATTTATGAAAGATTATGAATGCTATACATAGTAAGCTGCTGACTTCTTTATTTTATAGAAGGCTTTCATTCATTTATTATTCATTTGTTGTCATTTGTTATTAATATATGTTTTTATTTGATGTGTTTTTTCTTACAAATTCTTGCCTGCCTGTACAGGCGCCCACAGCCTAGGGGACTGGGCACTAGATAAATAAAATTGTACTTACTTACTTACAGCTACACAGGTGGTCAGGTCAATGTTTGAACAGATGGTGGGCCACAATCCACATGATTCACAGGATGATATCCACTCATGCTGGTAGGTATGAAATCTACACCTGGGGATCCTGAATTAATACCAAAGTGCTCCATCCAATTCTGGCTTTTTAGGGTCTACAATGCCTCCCAAAGCATTGTCCCAAAGATCCCTGAAACAGCAATCAGGGCTGGGAGGCATAAGAGGAACAGATGTTTTCCCTTTTTTCTTTTCTTTTTGTTGTAAAATCTAACATGTTAAAATGGGATACTGGTATTACAGTTCAAGCTGACTACTGTATCTCGCTGTATCTCACAATTAAAGATGTGCAAAGCCCACAAAAGTTGCTCCATGAGGTAAATTTGCAGATTTCACAGAGCAATTTTGCAAATTCTGCTGCAAATGTGAAATTTTGCCTGTGAATTTTGTGTTTGCAGAAACAAGATGACCAATTTTGCCACACATTTTGTGCAAATGGCATGAATCAAAGTTGTGATGGAAAGCCAAAACTCACACGAATTCTGTGAAGCATGAATTTTTGGCACTTCATGTGCAAGTCACAGGAGAAGTTTAACTTCACAACACCTTTATCCACAATACAATCCACTACTTACACAGAGCAGGAGATCAGCTCACCATCTGACCTGGGCTTCCTGTTCAGTGGTTGGTTTCGGAATACCTGTACACCAGACTGCTCTTATTTGCATCGCAAAGCTCCACGCATGGACAGGGATGGTCATGGACTGTCATGACATTTAGTGCAGATTTTCATCCAGGTTCAGAGTTGCATGAGCCTGCTATGTGTGAATTATGCATATTCCTGACCAACTGCAGACTGGGTCCAGTAAGCTGATCTGCTGTACCGTGTTTGCAAATGTGAAACTATACTGTGTCAGTAGGAAACCGGTTGGTTACATCATACAGCATCCATACAAATGCTAAATCTTTCCACTGTTTTTTTATGTTAACCACAGGGTCTCCAGTGTGTGTTTAGGGGAGTATAGAAGGAAAGAAGTTCACACACCCTGCTGCTTTCCCAGTGGATGACCAATCAGTATGTCCAAATTTTTATGATATATATGTATATGTATATGTATATGTATATGTATATGTATATGTATATGTATATGTGTATATGTATATGTATATGTATATGTATATATATATATATATATATATATATATATATATATATATATATATATATATATACATATATATATATATATATATATATATATATATATATATATATATATTTACCTGAGGACTGTAGAAAACTGAAAGAGCTCTAGAACTACAAAAGTAAAGAAAATAGGATTGAAGATAAGTATAGAGATTCATTTGTGCTGTTTGGCAATCTGGTGTTACTTTTAGCCCGTAGTACTATCATGTTCTCTGTTATCTAAAACTGGAAACAAAAAAGGTCTTAGTTTGTTAATCATGCAGAATAATAATAGGTTTATTTCTCCTGACCATGCCTGTAGAAGCAAAATTTGTTTGTGAAGAAACCAACTGGGAATGCAATTTTAAATCATAACAGTATAGCCAATGCTGGAGAGAAAGATGAGAGAACAGTAACCTCTGGCATATCCCTCTCCCAGCAATGGCTCTGACTTTTGCAACAAAATAACATTTTAAAATGCTTACTTTAGAAAACAATTTTACTACTGTTAGTAAACTTTGTTTTGTTCAGGGTTTCATTATGCTTTCCTAATAAAGCAAAGTATTGAATATTCCATATGCAATTTATGTTACCATACACAAGAGCTGAGACTGCAGCACAAATTATATACAGTGGAGCCCTTATAATGCTAAAATTTGTATTATAGATGATTGAACAGTATCGTTGTACTTTTCTGCTGTTGCAAATACCTAGATGTAAATCTAACAAAGGAACCCTTGCTTTCTCTTCCAGCACCTAAATTCTGGAACTCTCTGCCTCTTCATGTACGCTCAGCCCCAGTCATGTCCAGTTCAAAACAAGTAAAGTTCTTTCCTCCTCAGCCAAATCTCCTGTGCCTGTTTCAAACTCTGAAAGAGAGCTACCTCAGGAGAAAGGGGTTGTGGGTTCTTACCCTAGAGAACACAGAAGGCGAGTTGTGAAGTGGTAGAGATCATTCCTAGAAGGTTTTCCAGTGCCCCATCCAGGGGGATAGGGAGGAAATTCCAGATTCAGGGCAATCCCTGGTCCAGCCTGGTGAGGGTGAAGCTGCCTAGATTTATTTGTTTGTAGTACCTGAGACATTTTATATGAAAAAAGCCTGGGGCACCTGCATTCCCATGGTAAGTTTTTCTCTGACAAAGGGACTCTGTTCACCAAGACTGTGTTTTGAGTAAAAGTGTCTGCCTACTGTGGGGTCTAGGAGACTTGCCATAGAACTTTAGGCTGTGTATGATTTAAAAGCATCTACAACAGTGGGGTCTAGGTAAAGACACAGCCACATACAGAACTTAAAAGTCAGGACACCTCCATAGTGTGAAAGTAGATTGTTAAATTTGCAATACATTTCAAGAGAGCATCTACAAGAGTGTTTCAAAGGAAGGTGTTGTAACCAGATGAATGGCTGAGTATAGACTTGGGAGCAAAGGTGGGAGGACCCCCATCTGTAGTAACCAGGTTTACCTCTCTGGGTTCATTTTGGGCACCTTTGTTTTCTCTCAGGCATTTGGCCAATGCCTGAGGAAAGCATACCAGATGTGGGATTTTGGATTTCCTGTGAGCCAGAATGTGCTTGTAGGTGGTTTAGGAGCCACCAATAACCTCCATGCAATATGGAAAAATATCCTAGTACTGGCCTGGGTGCCAAGTTAAGGAAAGAAGAGAAGTGTACCAGTTTGGGCCTTGTGTGCCCAGATTCGTTCAGAGTGGTGTGTGTGCACTCTGTACCTCAGTAATCTGCATTACCAGGGAAGTAGCCCTGTGGGGGTCCATCTTTGCTTTGTTTATTCTCTATGATGTGAATAAAAGCCACACTCTAGAATCCCAACCTGTTTGGACATTACAGTTACTGCTTCCAGTGTCTGGATTTACTTGGGTGCCCCTGACCAGAAGTACAAACCCTAGCATAATGCTGAGCAAACATTTTCTCCCAGGGACCCAGGTTGATGGCCATGCTAAATTGTCCCCAGGTGTGAGCCAGGTAGTTGCCACACTTGGTTTGCCTGTCTGAGGATGGCAGGCTCCAAAGTAGAAGTATGTGAATAGAAATGTATTCATAGTGACTACCCCACCTCTTGGTGATGCTACATGTGAGAGGAGCATTTCTACTAGTTGAACAAGGGGCTGTTGGGGAAGTTACACTGATATCAACAAATAGATGTTTAAAACTACATTGTACCATGAAAGATTACTTGAATTATAAATGAAGATGAAAATTGGGAGAAAACCTCTGGAATGAAATACTTAGGTTTTTACTCTCCACTGTTACAAATATAAATATTTGTACATAATGATAAATTGGTACCCAGAAGACCATTTGTAAGTGAATTGGGTGAGTGTGGGTGTGGGGGATGGAGTGGAATGTCAGATAAAATATCAAATACAGCTGTCTATAGATTAATATATGGTAAAGATATTTATTGATGTTGTACATTTTATTATCTCAAATAAAAGAATATGGGAAAAAAAGGTGCCATCCATATGTTTTACTCTCTTGGAAGTGAGTCTTAGTAGCATAACACATTAATTTCCACTGCACTCATTTTTTAAACAAAAGAAAATGATCTAAATTTTTAGCAATGTTTCTGAAAGTGCCATTACTCAAGATCCCATTTCAGTCATCCTCCACTGCAGTTCCAAGCGACTGCACTAGGGCCACCCTTGTGTGATGGTGCTTGCCCTTCACATTCAAATACTCAAAATCATATCTGAAGTGATCATGACTGCTCTTCATAGTCAAAAGAACCATAAATGGAAAACAAAAATGCAGAATATTGGCTTGCACACCACACTGCTACTGAGGGGTGGGGGATATCAAAATGAAAGTGACTGCAGGATGGTTAGAAGCAAAATATTAAAAATTCTATCAAATACACCAACGTCCTGTTCTGTCAATTCCAACAATGGAGGGACTACTTTAAAAAATTTATTTTATTCATTTGTATTAATATTCTTTTTTTAAACATTTTATCTAAAATGTAACCCCAAACTATTTCCAAATTCCTAAGTGCAATAATACACTCCAGGGTGGGTAGTATGGGCTACCTGCCCTTTCAGGGGCAACAAGGCCCTCCCTGCATCATTGGACCTGATTATGCACCTTGGTGCAGGTATAGCTCAGTACTGCCCACCCTGGCATGTAATTTGATTGCATAATGCATGACTAGGGCAGCTGTAAGACATGAGACATAGCCCACTACCACAACCACCCAAGAAGCTCAACATTCTCTTATTATCACTCACCATGGAGTGGGTTATCCCATTTATAAAGTGGAACTTTATTTGTAATGAAAAATATGTAGTTCAGATGAAGTGTACAGTTGTAAAAATAATCAACAGTCATGTGACGTGTAGACAGAGAGTTTACTGGATTTCTGTGGCCCATTTTATAAGATGCCGTTCATGGACCACATGCATTAAAAGCTGCTTTACAGTACATATTTAATAACAATAAAGAAAAGTGACAGTACATGTTCTACTTAGCACTCTGTGTGTCCTTGTGTTCTAGTTCTTGTACTGCATACCTCCCATGTGACAGTACTTGTCCGTTGCATTTAAATGGTCATGATCATCTCCTGAGTGACAGTGCTTACTGCCATTAACAGAAACATAAACATAAAACAAAAATGCATATTATTGCTTTTGCAAACCCTTGCTGCTGCTGGGGGCAATCAAATTGAAAGTGACTGCAGGATGGTAGAGTGCAAATACAGTAAATGTGTATTCATCAAATATTCAATGAATACACCTGGGGTATTCGGGCATACAACTCCATTCTGGTATTTAACTATGCTGATATTCAATCATAATGTAGTACATTTATGTAAAATGCTGTACACATGAATAAACTTCCCAAAATAGACAGGTACAGTAGATATGAGTTCCAGACACTTGCATGCCCAACTCCTTAATATCGACACCCGTAATGCCTACAGGGATGAAAAGTTGACTTATGAAATCCCGACAAACCAGCTTCAGTCTACTGTAAACTAAAAGCTTCAGTCAACTACCAACTAAAAGCTAGCTAAAATCCTATTTCTGTCTGGCAAACCATTTTCAACTTTGAACCAGCCTTGGGCTTCAAATGTAAAGAAATAAAATCCGTCTTGGTCCGGCAAACAACTTTAACCTTTGAACCAGCTTCAGTCTGCAAAATAAAAGCAATATAAAATCCTGCTAACTAAAACTACCTAATTCTGCTTCGTTCTGGCAAACCACTTTCAACTTTGAACCAGCTTCGGTATTTAAAATAAAAGCTTTTTAAATCCTGCTTTGGTCTGCAAAATAAAAACTGTTTAAAATCCTGCTTAGCTCTGGCAAACCACTTTGAACTTTGCACCACTTTCAGTCTGCAAATAAAAAACAATACAAATCCTTCTTCGGTCTGGCAAACAACTTCAAACTTTGCAGCAGCTTAGGTCTGCAAATTATTTTATAGTGAAAATTGATTCTTACCTGAATTCTTTAGCGTGTTCTGCACAGTCCCACAATTCTTTTAAAAATTCAAACTTTATTCAAATGAGTAATATAAAAGTTAAAAGTGGTGTTTAAAATTTATTGAATAATCCAATATGCTTGGTTACAAGCTCAAGTTATGAACAATTCTGCGAATGTATTCCAGTGCAGATCGGTGCCCTCTCCTTCACAATATTTGAAATTGTGTCTTCCCTTACAATGATACCACTTTTAGGGGGATTTAGGGAGGCATCTGTTGATTTTCTCAATAATGCTGTCTGTCACCATTTGTTCTTTTGTAGTTCAGACAAAAATCTATGAACCCCACATGTGTTCTGCTGATAAGTGAGTCAAGTCTCCAGTGCCAGGCCTCCACATTATTTTGGGCTCTGGAGAAACCATTTAACATCTGTTCATGTATTGACCAGAAATGTGGTGGAAAGAGGGGCACTATGCACAGTAGTGTTGTTTAGCATTCTGTGATGTATGCATCCCAGTATATGATTCTATTCAAACCATTCGATGAGCACAGCCATTACACAGAAATTTACAAATCATGCTGCAGTGTGCATGAAGTGCTTAAATACTGTAGATGCCTGGTCAGGGTAAGGCAACAGACTTCTAGGAAATCATAAACTGAACTTACAAGCTCAAATGGGCAGACTGGGTGGGCCATAGGCCCTTATCTGCCGACACTGTCTATGTATCTATGTATCTATGCCTTAGTTAATTACATACACCTCCAAGTATCAGGCTGCTTGTCACTGTATGGACACTAAGGAACTACCTAACTTAATTGTGATACAGTGTCAAAACAGTAAGCATTTGATTTCTTTTGCAGACTGAAGCAGTTTTACATTTCTAAGTTTGTAGAACCATCGCTCTAACTTTTCAGTCCCCAAAGATCCCCCAAAGCTGGAAATTTGATTAATTTTATTACATATCCATATCCCTCAAGCCATTTTCTGTGTTCCATTAGCTGGAAGTTTGATTGTTTTTCAGACCAAATCTGTTTTCTGGACCGAATCTGTTCGAAGTTGAAAGTTTGATTGCTTTTATAGACCAAAGCTGTCTTACAGTTAGAAAGCTGATTTACAGTTAGCACAGTTTCAAAATGCTGTTGATGGGATTTTAGAATTACGAGATTTTAAATATGGAATTTTTAACAATGGTGCTTTCAATGACAGGATTTCAGTCGAGTCAGAATTTTGGAGTTGGGCTTTTGTTTGTCGGGATTCCATCAGTCGGGATTTAGTACAGATCCCAAATAGACAAATGTGATATTTTCTGCTCAGCATGGTTAGAGGGTAATACTAGGCTGTGAAAACATACTATATTAATGTAGAGTCAGACAGCATACAGTACGTATAATTAATGGAAACACCAGTTACCATCATATTCATATGCTCTTCTGTCAGTTCATATTTATGTCCCCAATTAGAGTTTCTATTTTAAAAATATATGTTTTCTAACTGCATTTGTTTTAAAACTTCAGTTTCAAAAACAGCTGTAAAACTTCCATTTAGTTAGCTGCCAACTGCGGCAGCCATCTCCCTGCCCAGATATGATCATGTGCCCCACTGGCCAATGTGCTGAGTAGGAAGGGCACACTAGCATATCAGGGGCACACGATGGCTGTCAGCTGCCTTACTAAATGGGAGTTTTGTGCACTTTTAAACTTAGGTTTAAATGCAAAAATGGCAAAATGCAGTTAGAAAATATTTTTTTACCCAGAAACGCTAATCGGAGCATATGCACTGACAGGAAAGTTCTAAAGGTAACTGGTGTTTTCCTTTAACAGATCAGGCATTTCTTTATATGTTCTGTTCTGTCTGATAGGTGTACTGAAAAAACTGAAGAGAACATCTGTTTTGGAGACCAGGAGGAAGCATCAAAGCAAAGATTTGCACAGCATGCAGAGGAAGGAATTAACAAGCATTTTTCAATGCCAAACATTGGTTGCTTGTTAAACATTTTTATTTTTGCAATTCTGAGCCCACATTTTGAAGAGTTCAACTCCTGCCCAAAAGGAGATTTTGTGCTTCGTTTGCAAAATCACCTTTTGGGATGAAAAAAAAAAACACATTTTGCAGGATCTGATAAAATGACAGCTATGAAATTCATGAGGTGCTGAAAGAAATGGTTATGCTGAAAATTTGGGTCAAAATATTGAAAACTGCTAAAGTTATGAGCCTGCATTCACAAATTCCAACACAGGCTCATAACTTTGTGGTTTGTGAATATTTTTGCCCCACATTTTCAACTATACCCTTCTTATGACCCCAAGTCATGAACAAGTACAGAGAAATATGTCGAACATCTGTTCAAAAGGTGATTTTGTGCAGCAACTGCAAAATCACATTTGGGATGCAAAAAAAAAAACATTTTGCCCAGGATCTAAAATGACAGCTGTCATGTTCATGAGGTGCTGTGAAGAAATTGCTATGTTGAAAATTTGGGGCCAAAATATTGAATACAGTTATGAGCTCATGCTCACAAATTTCAACTTGGCTCATAACTTTGTAAATTATTTTGCCAGCCTGCTCTTGCCCTGTGCACACACATCATAGCTGACACTGAAGCCAAGAATAACATTTATATATGATTTCTGTCACTATAACATTTCTCTTGGCCCTCAGTAGTCTCTCTTTTTCTCTTTTCTCTTCTAGATGGTGGTACAAATCAAAGATTTATTTTGCCAGCCTGATCTTGCAGTGCACACACACAGCCACACCGGGGCAAAGAATAAACTTTATTTGTGATTTCTGTAACTATAACATTTCTTTGGCCTCTAATAATCTCTCTCTGTCTCTTTTCTCCTCTGGATAGTGGCACAAGTCAAATAATTATTTTGCCTGCCTGCTCTTGCCCTATGCACTTGCTCTCTACACTGGGGCCAAAATAAACTTTATTTATGATTTCTGTGGCTATAACATTTTCTTTGGCTGCCAATAATCTCTCTCTCTTTTTACTAGTTGCTGTAGGAGCGGAGGTAAAGGTGAAGGCATCAGGAAAAGGCTGGAATTTTTGTTTGCTAATTTTTGAAGATCCCTGAAGGCAGGGTCATGCAATGATGCCAGCATCTGCCTCACCCCATGCTTGCATGAGGTGCTGGCAACAGAGGTACCCCAGTCTCCACAAAGGTGCACAATTCACAAAGTTATAAGCCTGCATAGAAACTGCATGATGCACACTTGTAACATGGCCATTTTGGGGAATTGCCCCAGCCGGCCTCTAGCTCCCAAGTCCTTCTCAAATCTGGGTTGTAAGCACAGCAAGCAGATGCTTGTATGTTGCCATGATAACTTTGTAATTTTTTTACATTTTGACCCAAAATGTTCAACATAGTCTACTTATCAACTTACTTCATAAACCCCATAGGTCAAGATTTCTATCCATTGCAAAACTCCTTTCCATGCCACAGATGCAGAAAGTCATTTTGGGCAGAATATGAGAAATTTAAGCTATGGTGTTCATGAGTGGTGGTGTGAAAAAAATGGCTATGTTGAAAATTGGGAAGTGAAAATATGAGAAATTGGCAAAGTTACTTGCATCGTGGGAAAATGCTAATGAGTGCATGTAACTCAGGGTTTTTTTGTATTGCTCCAAATTTTCAACCTGGCCTTTTTGGGACCCCACCTCATGAACAGCAGCACTGCCATTTCATTACTTGGCTCCAAAAGATGATTTCATGCAAGGATCATGTCATTCCATGCCAGAGGTGTGCAAGCATGTTTTGGGCAGGATGTGAGAAATGACAGCTGTACTCTTCGTGAGGTAGTATGAAAAATCTGTATGTCCGACAATTTGGGGCTGAAAATATTAAAGATTCAAAGTTATAAGCCTGCATAGAAAATGCATGACGCTAACTTGTAATGTGACCATTTTTTGGAATTGTTTCTTCATATTTTAATACAGACTTTTGAACCCACCATGAAAGTGGCACTGCTATTTCATTAGCCGATCCCAAAAGGTGATTCCACACAGGGACCACAAAATCACCTTTTGGGACTAAGTAATGAAACAACAGTGCCAGGGTTCATGAGATGGGTCCCAAAAGCCCATGTTGAAAATATGGTGTAAAAAGACCTAAAATGGCCAAGATATCAATATAAGTTCAAAACACCATTGACTGCCATTGTACGGCACTTACCTTGGTTCTTCAGTTCGATGTTCGGCTTTGAAGAGTGCAGACATGTTCTGGTCCCAGAAGATGCCAGCCGCTGACCTCCAGAGGTAAGTATGCAGAAGGAGGGTGTGGGGAGGTGGGTATGCAGAGGAAGGGTCAATGGGGAGGAGGATGGGGAGACGACAAGGGACCTTTTTCTTCTGTACAGGTTTAATTAAAAAATGCCAGGGGAATGTTTTCTATTTCAGGGAAACAAAATGTTTGGAACACTGGGGGTGGGCTCTCCAGTGTTCAAGAATGAAAGCTAGTGGGGGAGTAACATAACTGGGGACACTGGGGTGGGCTCCCAAGTGTTCTATAGTACAAGGGGAATGCGAGATGGAGATTGGGCACCTGATGCCAGACAGTACTGGGGATCACTGACACAAGGATTGGGCACCCCAATGTTGGACACTAAAGAGGAGGGGTCACTGACATGGGATTGGCTCTTCAGGTGGAAAGGAACAATCTATGCAAATCAGCGTCAAGCGCCTCGGATTAGAGTAGCTCAGTCATTTGAAGTGCATGAATGTTCAGCCCACCCAGCAGAGAGTTGCATTAGGACCACACCTAGTGGTCATTGGAATAGACTGCCAAGCCCCTGGTTCTGTGAACTGCAATGGGCTCAGAAGTGCACCCCCCCAAAATCCCATATTGCCACAATACGTTGGTTTGTGCAAGCACAACCAATGTAAACATGAAAGAATATGTTTGTTTTGTGACAGGAAAGCAAAGCTGAGCTGCACAGTGGAGCACATATTCATACTTTCTTAAATAATTGTTTTTCATGTTTATTTTGTATTGTTCATACTAATTTTGTGATTACTGTGTGGCCTGAAAGTTAATTGCATAATTAGAAGTAAATTTTGTAACTCAGTGGCTGACTATACTAGGAAAGGAGAAGTCACTTTGCATAAAACAACAAACAAAAACAAAACAAGCATTTGTCAATGCTAAATGTTCATGGCTTGCATTGCTATTGTACCAGGTCCTGCTTGTACTGTTTTGCTCTATATAAACCCAAGAAAGGCAAGATGAGATGCAACTTGGTTTGGCCAGCTGGTTGGCTAACTCCTCCCATAATTCCTGAACTGTACTCTTTCTTCTTAAAGACACAGTAATCAACACCCACTGCATGTCTTAGAATTACTGTGCTCCAATCACAAAACAGTCTCCTAATAACATAGTACTCCTAACACACTGTAATCTTAAATCACAGTGCTCAAACCCTCTTCAGCTTTCCATGGTGCTTATTTATCACACCGACTGAGTAGTAAACCTTGCTGACATCCATCTAGTTTTGAGTGTGCTAAGTGAGACTATGGAACCCTCAGTCTCCTGTATACCCCTGTATCTTCCTGCTTCAGCTAGTGAAGATGTTGAAAGTAACCCCGACCCACAAATCCTGCTTCCAACCCATCACCAAGAGGCAGACGCAGCTTCTACCACATAAATGCCAGAAGTGTTCTCCCAAAACTAGATCACCTAAAGGCTTGGATATCGCTTAGTTCTATGCTTATCTGAAACATGGCTGTCTGCCAGCATTCAAACACCTCCTACTGGAGATCCCTGACTACTCATTCAGTTGGCAGAACAGGGTAAGCTGGGTGGTGGCATCGCCATTTACATTTACAGCTCCATCCTCTTTACAGTCATCCTCCAAGATGCCTCCCTGCCTTCCATGAAATCCTTTATGACAAACTGACACTCCCTTCCTCCTTACCAGTCTTTATCGAGATCTATTATTTCTCCCCAAAGCCAAACCATCCTCTGTTACTGATAGACTTGCTGCCTTACCTCATTGCCTAATCCAGTGAGCTCTTCCTCATGGGTGATTTTAGCATAAATTTTTCTCTCCCCAATCTAGATCCATTACAAATGAAATAGAAGCCTTAACCTAAACCAGCTCATTGTTGACCCAGCCAGGCTAAACCCCTATTCTGACAACCAGTCTCTCTAGACTGGGTCTTAATAAACCACACACTCAAGTATCCTTCTGCAAAGTTCTCTTGGAAGCCTTTAGCCACCACTACATCACTTTATGCTGCAGAAATTCCCGCACCTCACCCCAAGTATATGATTTTCCATCCCATAAGGTCCCTCAACACCAAAGCTCTTCTGTCTGACCTATTTCTCGCTGACTGATCAGGTGTGTTCACTGCCCATGATGTAGACTCTGTCCTTGCAGCTTTCACAAGTACCTTCCTCAGGACATGGGACATCCAGCCCCTCTCAGGCTACGACTTCATCACAGCCACCTCCCTGTATTACTCCCAACTTGATAAACCTATTTAAAATCACAGGCCTTGCTTGGGCCACCTATAAGTCCTCCCCAACACAGATGACCTTCAGACTTAGACAGCCTTGAGGAATGCATGCACCAAGACTGTGTGTGCAGCCAAAGCCAACTTCTTCAAACTCCATATTGATGGTAGTTGCTCCACACAAGCTGAGTTATAGGAAACACTCCACTACTTGCTGAGCTCCTCCTCCCATTCTCACTTATCCCTCCTATAGTCCCTGGTACTAATGACCCTGACCCTATCACAGCAGTCTATTCTATAAACTTGTTTTTACCATCGTCCACAGGCAGGACCCCTCCACCCCTCTCTTCCCCCATGCAACCTTCATTCCTCCCACACCTCCCCAGCTGGGTACTCTTTTCCCCATCACTGCTTTAGAAGTTCTGTGTGCTCTTAAATCCCCGAACCAATCCAAACAAAGTCCTGATGGATTCAATTCCAACCTACTCAAAATCACTGCACCTGCAATTATACCTCCATTGACACACATCTTTAATCTATTTCTCTCCCAAAGTGCAATCCCCAAGGCTTGGAAGCTCACAGAGGTCATTCCCTTCATAAGGGTGGTCACCCCTCTCAACCTGACAACTACAGACCCATCTCCCTACTTCCTCTCTTGCTAAAAATACAGGAGACGCTCATGTCTGCCAGACTAAACTCATTCCTTGAAACCAATAGCTTCCAAAGCCCTTATCAATCTGGTTTTCAGCACCTCCATTCCACAACCTCCTGTCTACTTCACATCACCAACTACATTTACTCTGCTGGACAATGGCCACTGACTCTAGCCATCTTCATTGACCTGGCCAAAGCATTTCACTTGGTGTCACCTGCTCCTCCTGGACAATCTTACATTGGCCTCTATTCCTCAGCCACTGATTGGTTCAGGGCTCACCTAGCAGATAGGTTCCAATACGTTCAGATGAATGGTGTCTTTTACATAGAAACATAGAAACATAGAAGTTGACGGCAGATAAGGACTGCAAGGCCCATCCAGTCTGCCCATTTCTTTTCTACCTTATAAATGTGCCATCATTGCTTGCTCTGTCAGTGGCCTATCTATTCATACTCATTTGTATTGCTCCTTATGCCTATCCCATGCCTGTTTGAAGCCCTGCACTGTATTCATTAGCCACCACTTCTTGAGGTAGGCCATTCCATGCATACACCACCCTTTCTGTGAAAAGAATTTCACATCTCCCCTTAATCGGACCCCTCTAATTTCATGCTGTGTCCTCTTGTCCTGCTATTTTTCTTATATTTAAACATGTTAGACTCTTTCACCTTGTTAATGCCCTTAAGGTGTTTGGAATGCCTCGATCATATCACCTCTCCCTCCTTTGCTCAAGGGTATACATAACAGCTCTGTTACTCTGTCCTCATATGTCTTCTGATGCAGTCCCTGCACCATTTTGCTTGCCCTCTCTGGACTGCCTCAATTTGGTTAATGTCCTTATGAAGGTGTGGCCTCAATACTGCACTAGGCACCAGATGGGGCCTAACCAGGTGTCTTGTAAAGAGGGATTATTACCTCCCTCTTACGACTTGTGATACCCTACTAATACACCCTAACACCTAGCCTTACTTACTGCTTTAGAGGTCTGCTTGGATGATTTCAGGTCATCGTGATGATGATGCCCAAGTCTCTTTCTTCCTTTGTGACTGCTAGCAACCCTCCCAGCCTATAGGTGGCTTCAGGGTTTCTCTTCCCTATGTGCATGATCTTGCACTTTTGCATTAAATCCAAGTTGCCACGCTTCTGACCATTTTGCTAGTTTATCCAGATCTCTTCTCATTCTGCCCACCCCATCTGGATATCTACTCTGTTGCAGATCTTGGTGTCATCTGCAAACAGACAAGCCTTACCCTCTAGTCCATCTGCAAGGTCACTAATGAAGATGTTGAAGAGGACTGGCCCCAGGACTGACCCCTGAGGTACCCCACTTGTGACTTGCATCTCTTCTGACTGTATACCATATACCACCACTCTCTGTTTTCTGCCCGTCAACCAGTTTGCCACCCAGTTGACCAACTTCTGATCCACCCCAAGCCTACACAGCTTATTTATCAATCTTCTGTGTGGAACAGTGTCAAAAGCTTTGCTGAAGTCAAGGTAGGCGACATCAACTGTCCCCCTTGGTCCACCACTCTGGTTACCCAGTCAAAGAAATCTATGAGATTAGTTTGACAGGACCTTCCTTTTGTAAACCCATGCTGTCTTGGATCCTGTGCCCTATGGTTCCAGGTGTTGCACTATCCTTTCCTTAAGGAGTGCCTCCATAATCTTGCCCACTATTGAGAAAGTCTGACTGGTCTGTAGTTCCTGCCTCCTCCCTGCTACCACTCTTGTGGGTGGGATCACATGAGCCCTTCTCCAGTCTTCTGGAACCTCTCCTGTGCTCAGAGACTCACTAAACAGTTCTGCTAATGGCTCTGCTAGTTCCACCTTTAGCTCCTTAAGTACCCTGGGATGTATGCCATCAGGTCCCATTGCCTTGTCCACCCTGAGCTTAGTAAGCTCTTGTAGGACCCTTTCTTTTGTGAAGGGAGTAGTGCTCACCTCCCTCCCCACTTGTCCATGGTGCTGAGCTGTGGGCCCTGCCCTACCTTCTTCAGTAAATACTGAGCAAAAGTATCTATTTAGGATAGATAATTTTACATGGCCCTCCTCCTCACATGCTCCCTTTTCTCCATTTAGCTTAGCATACCCCTCTGGACTTTCTCCTTTCACTAATGTATCTATAGAAAGTCTTGTCACCTTCTTTTACTGTTCGTGCAGTATTTCCTCAGTTTGGGACTTTGCCTGCCTTACTGCCTTCCCTGCTTCCCTTAGGGCAGCTTGGTATGCCTCCCTATCTTCATCCCGCTGTGTTCCCTTATATTTCCTGAAGGCCAGCCTTTGGCTCTGGACCTTTTCTGCTACTGTATTTGAGAACCAAAGTGGTTTCCTTCTTCTTTAGCACTTCCTTTTCTGTCTAACACAATGGGATGTTGCTTCAAGTATTGCATCCTTAATGCTTGCCCGCTTTGCCTGTACCCCTCACCTGTGTTTCTTTTGCCAGGGCTAGCTTAACTCTGTTGGCCATCTTATCAAAGTCAGCTCCTCTGAAGTCCCATTATTTTGCCTTGGAATGGGATGATTTAGATGTAGTAGCCAAATTGAACCATACCATGTGATGGTCACTGGCCTCCAGGTGACCTTCTACCTGGAGATCTGTGATCCTTCCCTGTTAGTCAGTACTGATCTAGGATAGCCCTGTCTCTTGTGGGTTGTTGTACCAGTTGTTTGAGGCCCTCCCTGTAGGGAATCTACTATGTGTCTAGTTCTGGCAGATGTTCCTGCTGGTATTGGCCAATCTGTATCCGACATGTTGAAGTCTCCCATTATCAGAACCTCCCTTTAGCTGTCATGTTTTGTATATCTTCTAACAGTAATGTGTCTATGTCCTCCCCTGGTCTGGGGGCCTGTAGACAACCCCAGTTCTTATGGCTGTCCCATTTCCTGTTTCCAGGGTGACCCACAGTTCTTCTGGCTCCTTATGTGTTCTGAATTTCTGTAGCTTTGATATTTTCATTGACATACAAGGCCACTCCTCACCCCTTTTTGCACCTCGGTCTCTTCTGAACAATACATAGCCAGGTACTGAAGTCTCCCAAGTGTGGTTACTGGTAAACCACATCTCACTAATTGCTACTATGTCTAGTTTAGCCTCTAACATTATTGCCTGCAGGTCTGGGATCTTATTTCCAGGCTGTGAGCATTTGTGTACATGATTTTCCATTGGCCAGATTTTGGTGTGTTAGTTGTTGGGTGAGGTTTGGCATTACCCCTAAAGGCCGTATGGGGAGACAAACCTTTTTTCTTACCTGGTGATGCAAATGAACTGCAAACATGCTGAATCCTGTTTGACCACTAGCTGAGTGGGAGGGTGTTCTTCCCATTCAACGTATGTGGTGCTGCACCTCTCCCCATTTGCTAGTTTAAATATTCTGCAAAGACGTCAAACTTCTGCCCCAATGCACTGACTCCTCCTTAGTCAGATGCAGTCCATCAAATTTAAAGAACTTTCGCTCCCAGAACTGTTGCCAGTTCCTACAAATCTGTGTCCTTTTCCTGGCACCAGCCCTTGAGCCACGGTTTAGCTCCCTATCTCCCTTCTCTGACTCTTCCGTCCATCTGCCCCCCTCCCAGACTGGCAGGATCTCAGAGAAGGAGTTGCAGATGAAATGGATGATAGTTTGTCACCCAGCCTGGTCAGGTGTTCCTTGGTCTCCACAACTGACCGGCTGGCGAGATCATTAGTCCCTATGTGTACTAGGACATCAATGTTTTCTCCTGTTTTGTGAATAATTTTAGCAATGCGGTCAGTGTCTTCCATGCTGATGTACCTGGGAGACATCTGACCATTACCCTGGTTGCAGATGGGTATCAACTCCCGAATCATGAAGTCTCCTATGATCAGAAGTTTTTGATTCCTTTGCTTTTTTTTGTTTTGGTTCCTGATTTGGGTGAGTTTTGTTGTGCTAGCTCCTGTGCTGCAGTGTCCTGCTCTGCAGTGTCTTCTGCCTCTTTGTTTGATTTCAGAGATAGAGGCAGATACCTGTTTGTAGTGTTTATATGTTTTTGGAGGTAATATGTTGGAGAGCAGAGTGATGGGGCACCCAATTTGCCCTTCCTAACCACCTGCCAACCTCCTGGTCCAACTACCTCTGGGTCTAGGTTTTTCTGTTGGATGCTGGGGAAATGGCAGGTGGTTCTTATAATGTATTTCCTTGAATATGAAATTGGAGGCATGCAATCTCTGCCCATGCTGCCCAGAGCTGAGCCCTAAGATTCCAATGGCTCAGCATGTAGGACAGTATCCTAAATCCTGTAAGACTGTCCTTCTGAAAATTGTTCCAGTACCTGCAGTTAATGATATCCATTCCAGATAAGTTGCTGAGTTTATAACCTAGTCAGAGTAATTAGAAGGAAAAATGCAAGTAATGGTTTGATTGTGTTTTGTTTTTGTATAACTTGTTATAACTAGTTAAATTACTAGTGCCCCTGTAAATGTGCTCACCTTGTGGATGCCCCACTGATCCGCCTCTTCCCGCTCTGCCACAGGAAATATCACAACTGTGGTACCCTATAAAAGGAGTGTAGTGGGGTGGTTGGGGATGGTGTGGGTGGCTGGGTCCTTCCTGCCGAAAAGAAGAACCACGGATGAAAGAATAAGGAGGTAAGAGCAAACAATCAGTCAACAACAAATGCAGTAACCCTGAAAGCTTATCCTAATGTTAGATAAAACTGTAAAACCTTTAAAGCACCACCTGTAATAATTTCAGAGAAGATATACGTTGTAAGAAACACTTTGCTACAGAGAAAAATAAAGCAATGAAATGTTAGCAACAAACAGTAGCAATCTCTGTGAGTAAAAAATAAAACAACACCACACAGTAAATCTGCTTAGCCAAAAGAAGTCTTAATCCTTTTCCCTTGCTCTGGTAAGGTGCTCTACTCTGCCTTTCAAGCAGTCTTGGAAGGAAAGAGCTCAGGTGAAGCTAGGTGCCTTGGCAGCAAACCAAGTCTTCATGCTGGCATTCCCAGGGTTCGATCCTGGGACCAATCTCTTCCTCCATTTTCATTAATGATCTCCTCCTCCTGCTCCACCTCACACATCCACATGTATGCAAATGATATGGTCATCTATGCATGCAATACCTCTCCCACAGGCCCAGGCCTCTCTCCAGGCTGGTTTTGAGAATGTACTAAAATGGTTTGATGATAACTCTCTCAAATGTAACACAAAGAAACAGTCACCATGGTCTTTTCACCACACAAAACTTGCTAAGATCCCATCCACCTCTTTCTTTATCCTGATGGCTCAAAACTCAGCAGAGTGGAGTCCTTTAAATACTTTGGTTCCTGGCTTGATCCAAGGTTGGACTTCTCCAGCCACATTGACTATATCTATGTAAAACTATAGCCAAAACTGGGTGCCCTATTGAGGCACAAGGACTGTCTATCTCTTCATACGAGGAATGAGTTGGTTACCAAACTAATCTTACCTCCATCGACTACGCTGATGTTGTGTATAGCGCCAATCCCCAGTCAACTCTGTCCAGATTAGTCCCCCACAATGCTTTCTGTCACTTCACAACAAGCCTTCTCTTCCTGACTCACCATTGTACTCTGTACTCTGTACTCTGCCCCTCCTCACCTCTCTGGCCAACGTCACTTTGCCCACTGAGCCACCCTCATCACTAATTCTGGTTTGGGGCTCTCGCCCTACCTCTCCGGTCTCCTTTCCCCTGCAACTGACCCTGGCTACTCTTTTCTGCTCACACGATCTTTACTAATTATCCCTCCCTCACTGTGTTCACAGTCTGGCAAGCTCTCCTTCTCCTTTAGGCTCCCTGAAATATGGAACTATCTCGCACTTCTGCTCTGCCTCCTGCCCACTGCTGCATGACTCACAAAGCACCTAAAACCTCCCTCCCTTGTGTATGTTCCTCCCAAACCCCACTCTCTCCCTGAGATTCCCCTCATCCATGAACCACCTCTCCCACTTTGGCTACCTAGATTTCCCAACCCACCTCTACCTATTTAACTATCCACCTGTGTCCCTCTACCATGGCTCCCAGTCACATTTACCAGATAACTTACTTTTACACTGCACTTTACAGTGTTACTACTGTACACATTATAGAAGTGGGATGCCATCTGGGAACAAGTGACCATCAAACAGTGTGGTTCATGTTAAACTCAGCTACAGAGTCAAGCCATACAAAAGTGAGTGTACTGGACTTCAGGAAGGCTGCCTTGGCAAGATGGGAGTGCCTCAGAAAGCACTAGCAAACAGGCTAGAAGGAGAGGTGGAGCAACAATGGTGAATCATCAAAACTGCCATCACAGAGGAAACAAGCCTTTGTGTGAAGCAAATAAACAAATCAAAATGAAAGAAAAGCCACTATGGTTCTTAAAAGAGGTGGCAGAGAAAGTCAGGAGAAAAGATAGCATTCAGGAAGTACAAGGAAACACAGAAGGAGCAGGACACAGAGCTGTAGCAGTTAAGGCAGAAGGAAGCAGGAAGGGAAGTCAGAATAGCAAAGGCCCAAACTGAGGAAAGGATAGCCAACTTGATTAAGAAGGGGATAAACCTTTTATAGGTGCATCAGGGAGCGAGAAAGACAAGGGAGGGATAGTGAGGCTGAATAGAATGAACGGTGGGTGGGCAGAGGTGGATAGTGAAAAGCAAGGATATTGAACAAATATTTCTGCTCAGTATTCACAAAGAGGAGAGAGAGGTGCCTAATCCATTTAACAGAAGCACTCTGGATGGGGGTTGATCCCAGTCCTTTCACAGAAGAAAGGGCTCTGAAGAACTCCTAAAACAGAAGGTGGACAAAGCAATGGGGCCTGATGGAATTCACCCCAGAATTCTAAAAGAATTAAGGGAGAACTAGTGAAACCACTGACTACCCTTTTTAACAAATAGAATAAATTTGCAACAGCTGTCCTGATTTTACTGTTTAATTCTGCATTTATCCAGTAAAGTAGAGGTGAGATACAATATAAGTGGTGGTTTAGTTCTTTTATGAATCCTTCTGCCAGTATATTAACAGCTGCAAAACAACCAACAGAAATGTGAGGATCTACAGCTTCAGCTGATATAACATCAATTCAGGAAATACTGTATGTAGTAAAGTCTTTGGAATACCCCAAACCCTTTTTTAATTCTTGGTACCACTTGTAGTGCAATGGTTTAGATATGCCACATCAACAAAACAATCTCCAAAGCCACAAATCTTTCTTTAGGGTGACTTATTTCACATTAGCAGAGCCTTGCATGTACATTTTGATTAATCTTTTAATGTACTGAAAACATACATTATGAATCCTGTTTTGTTCGGTACCGCATATAGCACATAGTTACAAACTATTTTGGATGCACTAACAGTATGCAATCTCTTTTATTTTATTGAGGCAAGAATTTATGTTGAGTTATTCTGTCAAATGTATACTTCTCTGGTTTGCATTAAATTCAGTTGCATATGCTTAAAAGATACCTAACCTTCAAATTTCATGAAACCAGTTTAAAAAAAATGACTTTGTAGACCTTTAATGGAGAGACTGATGTTTGCACTAATTCTGAAACTGCATTTATATAAGAAGGATAAATACAGTTTTGTAGGGTTGGAAAATGTAAACATAACCTCTCTGCATTCAAAATCCCACCTCGTCAAAATCATAAAGTGGCTACCGATGTGTAGTGTGATGATGTCAATCAGGAGGAGCTTACAACTAGCCGCCCTAACATTACAGTAGAACGGTGTTGCACATTCATTTCATTTGTCACCCTTTGTGATAAGAATAACAGAAATCATCACTTAACCTCATATATACACGTTTAGTGATGATTTGGAACTTGTCAAAATGATTTTGACTAAAATCAAATAGAGAGATGACATGATATCTACAACTACAAGTGCACTGCTGCATATGCCACCCTTCACCACCACCAGCTGTTTGTTCAGTAACCCTCTCAGAATGATCAAAATGTGCCCCAAAAGAACACCTGTGGGTCCAGTGAGGAAACGGGTCTCTTGAAGTTCTGGTCCACATACTGTAGATCATGGTACCCTCCCAAGGTGACCACTGACTGCCATCTGCTTTGGCTAGTAGTTAACTAAATGTACCACCAAGTATGTCCCAATCTCCATCCCCCAGAACAGAACTCATGGTCAAGTGGATGAAGTGTGTGTCCTTCAAAGTTCTGGTCCTACATAGACATAAGTACATCCCCACACAACTGCTAACTTCTCCTCCATTTTAGCTTCCAGAACAATTGTCCCACTGAGTAGAAATCAAGTCATAATCTGGCATTCTCATCAAAAGGAAAAGGATACATGGTGCTTCTGATGTTGGGTAAGTGTGCTCTTGGAAGCTGCCAATCTCATGTTGATTCTGTACTGAAGTCTGCCAGCTACTAAAAACCCTACTCACTAGTCACTCGCGAAGGCAAATGCATTCTGACTGACTCCAGTCATATGCAGATCATGTCTTTGTAGATTATATTTTTCAGTAGCTGACACAGTTCTGTACAAAATAAATGTGAGACGGGAGCTTCAAGAGCAAATGTCTCCAACACAAGAAGCACCATGTATCCTTTTTTCATTGGATTGTCTGATCACAACTTGATTCGCATTCATCGGGGCAACTGTGGTTGAAGTTCAAAGGAAGGGGCAGTCGATGCCAGCAGTTGCATGGGGTGGTAACTACAGTATATCTATGTAGGATCAGGACATAGTGGATCCCACATTTCACCCACTGAGCCAGCAGATATATTTTTGGGAGGGGATGAGACATAGACAGTGAGGCAATATGCTTAAAGTTAAATTACAAAGTGGCAAGGAAAGAATACTGGACTCTGATTGGTCAGTGCCTCCTTCAACAGTGATATTATCCCTGTACAACATCGCTGTATGCAGTCCAGGCACACAGCTCACCGCACAACAATGAAAGAAATCCCCCTCCCACGGAAGCCACTGCTAAGCTGATAGGGCTTCACACTCACAACCAAAACCATGTACACAAACCCAGTTCAATGAAAGCAATCCTCCCTCCCACTGCAGCCATCCCAAAGTCAAGTCACCTTAACAGTCCCTCCCAAGCACAACAACTTAGGGCTCCATCATATTCTGGGTCCAGCAGGTGAAATGTCATAAAAAATGTTTGTAAAATCCAAACCACCACAGTGGGCACCACATGCTGGCACATCCTTTGCTCTCAACCTGCCTAAACTCACCACTGCTGCCAGTGCCTTCAGTGGCACACATCCACATTCTCCTCTCAGTAAAAGTCCAGTCCTAGAGGAAACTACAAATAGAAAATATTCTTTTCCTTCATTTTCTGCTCCCAGTCCCACAATCCTCTGAGCGTGAGGACAGTTAATCACCATGCCTTTCACTCTTGACAGCCACAGTTAAAAATGGCCACAATGTTTAAATTTATATCAGCCCTGCATATACTGGCAGTTGGCGGGTAGTTGGCCTGTAAAACATACAGCACGGCTGTAGTGTGTGTGTGTGTGTGTGTGTGTGTGTGTGTGTGTGTGTGTGCGTGTGTGTAAGTGGGCAAACACACCATAACAAAGAGAAACTGGAAAGGGACAGTGCATTCACCATGAGAGCCGCTGACACAGAGAAATCAGGAAGGAAAGGAAGGCAAATTTTATTTGTAGAACGCCAATCCCAGAGGCTCTGGGCACTTCATATAAGATAAAACAAAAAGTAACACAGGTACATGAGATGGGTAGAATAAATACAGTACAGCCATAAATACATAAATAGTATAGAATCAAGCCAGTAGCTATATAAAACAGCACAGCACTGGTCAGACCGACTTCGCTTAGAAAGGCCAGAGCGAAAAGATGGACCTTGAGACCCCTTTTGAAAACCTTGACTGTTGGGGCCTCCCTAAGAGATGGAGGTAGAAAATTCTACAGGACTGGCCCAGCAACACTAAAGGCCCTGTTGCTAGAAGTTTTCAGCCTAGTCTTGGGAACCTCAAGGAGGCCCCTATTTGAGGAGCGGAGGGAGAGGGACAAGGTGTAGGGTGTTAGGAGCTTAGTCAGGTAATCAGGGCCAAACCCATGTAGGGCTTTGTAGATGAGAAGATTCACCTTAAAGATAACCCTCAATGTGGCAGGCAGCCAGTGCAAAGAATTCAGCACTGGGGTCACATGACTAGACCTCAAAAGGCCAGTCAGTAACCTGTAGTAGCGTTAGGCACCAGCTGAAGCCAGCAGAGGTACCTCCAGAGACCAGTACAGCGCGTACAGTAGTCAGGCCTGGAGGTCACAAAGGCATACACCAGAGTAGGCAGGTCATCAGGCGGAACCAGGGGTTTGATCCTGGCAATATTCCTCAAGTAGTAGAAGCCACTTTAGATGACAGCTGACACCTGAGCTTCAAGTGTCAGACCGTCATTGAGGATCACACCAAGATCATGCACCCTTATCGTGGTCAACAATGACACAAAACCCAGGTGAAGACCCAGCATCCCACCACCAGAGACACTTCTATCCCACCTATTGCCCAGCTCAATCATTAGTACTCCATTTTACTGGGTTCAATCATAACCAGCTGGAGGACATCCAGTCATTAATCACAGCTAACAGTTCTTTAGTGCTTCCACGGCATTGGATGTCCCGTGGGTAAAGGACATATACAGTTGGTATCATCCATATAGCAGTGAAAACCACACTGTAACTCTTAATGAGCTCTACCAGGGCAGCAGATGCACTGCAAACAACATTGGTGACAAGATTGACCCCTGAGGCACTCCACTTGGCAGGAGCTTCGGGGAGGAGGAAAAACTTTCCATCATCACCTGTTGTGGCCAGCCCTAAAGAAAGAACTCAAACCAGTGGATGACTGTGCGGCATGTCCACAATACTCTCTGAAGTGATTGAGCAACACCATGCGATCTACAGTGTCGAGCGCTGAGGAGAGATCCAGGAGAATGAGAATTGACTTTTCTCCTCTATCTCTCACCCTAAGGAGGTCATTGTGCACCCTAACCAATGTTATTTCAGTGCTATGCTTGGCTCTGATACTTGACTGTAGCAGCTCATAGATATCAAAGATCACAAGGTACTCCTCAAGCTGTTGTGCCACAATTTTCTCAACAACCTTGCCTAAAAGAAGGTTGGAATGAGAAAAGCAATTCACCAGAATGTCAGAGTTGAGTGATGGTTTCTTCAGAGGGGTCTCACCAGAGCTTCTTTCAAGGCATCCAGAAATACCCCCTCCTTCAGCGAACACCTGACTATTCCAGTGAATACTGGGCCAACAGAACCCCAAATTTCATCCAAGAAATGCGTCGGCGGGTCCAGTTCACAATATGTGTGCTTTAGCTGTGAGATGACCTCAATGACTTAGGCACCTCCACCAATTTAAACTCCTCCCAGACAGACAGAGCACCTCTGATCACCCCAAGTTGGCCACAACAATCAACTGACGAGATTCCCTCATGGATGCAGGACACCCTATCTAAGAAGAACTGAACAAACCCTTCTCATAACATAACTGAAAAGCTTTCTTCGCCATAGACAGACTGGATGCAAAATCTGTTCTTGAGTCTGAAACAGCTGAGCTGGTTGATTCTCCCCTGCAGCAATCTCCCTGGACAGGAATTCTGGCTTCTAACAGTTTATTTCCCCTGGTACTCAGAGTAATGAACACACAGGGCTAGTTTATCCCCATCCAACCTGGTCCTCTGCCAGCAACACTCCAACTTCTTATCATTGAGCTTCATTGCCTTGAACTCCCCATCAAACCACAATGATCTCCAGTGAGAGGATCTGGGTCTTACATGGACTGGAGCGATGTCATCAAGCACCCCAGGAACCACCCTATTATAAGCGTCCACAGCCTTGCCCATGCCAACCACACATGCAGCGACTACACTAGATAAGTCAACCACCTCCAACAGTCCCTTTGGGGATGAACCCCTTAAAGGGTGGTAGCTCACCATCTCAGCAGAGGAAGGACTTTCAGGGGCAGCCCTGAATAAGATCTCTACAGCGTAATGATCAGACCAACAGACCTGATCAATCTTGAGGCTATTAACCTTAAGCCCCAGAGAGAACACAAGGTCCAGTGTGTGGCCGCAGTAGTGGGTCTCAGAAGCAACCACTTGTGACAGACCCAGTGAAGACATCATCTGGAGGAGTTTTAAACCGGAATTGTGAGGATTCATCATTGAACCCCACAAAATTGGAGTCCCCAGGATCAAATATCTGCACCATGCACCATCACATACTCAAAGGACCTCATTGTCCCCACCATGTGCACTGTGAAGTTCATACTGGATCTAAAACAGATGGCCATGCCCCCACCCCTGCATTCTCAATTGTGTAGTGTAACAGAGATTACTAGGCAGGACGGCTGCCTCCAAACAGGTCTGGCATTGTCGCCACCCAACCAAGTCTCTATGATACATGCCAGATCGACTGAGAAAATCAAGAGCGCCATAATTGTGGTTTTGTTCTGCAGCGATCTGGCATTGCATAACACCTCCTGAAGGGGACTGGAAGTTGCTGTAGTCCAACTGGCTGCCTGCCCATGCAATCCAATGGGAACCCTGGGGATGAAAGCCAAACACGTTGGGTCTCTTTCTGGACTCTGTCTAAACCCCAGGCATCTCCTGCACTGACTACCTCAACACCTCACACCCTGCTGGACCCATAGCAGCACCCCACTGCAGCTGACCATTTTATCCCTTGTAATGTCGACCTCAAGACAGTGTCTCACTGTCATAGCTGACACAGGGAGGTCAGCAAAGGTGAAGGTCATGCAGCAGGGCAGTACCATAGGTAATACATAGGGGTCTCATGCCCCAGCACATCCCAAGCAGACCAGAAGAGTACCCACCCACTGTTAGCTAAAACACCCCTAATCCTCACACAAATTTCAAACTAAAAAGTCCAGTCACATTCACACAGCAACCTGATACACAAAATGCCTAACCAACAAGCATACCACTTTCACACTCTCCTTGCACATAACACCTCCCCATACACACACACAAGCAGATAGAGCTTTACTTTTAAATGGAGAGTGAGGTAAGAGTGTCAAAAAAATAGTACAGTTTCTACTTTGGGCAATGATCCAGTCAATGATTTATAAATGGTGAGAGATAAGCGGTATTAAAATGAAGTTTCCCAGGCAAGCTGAACCACGGATGCCATCACCACTCTGAGTTCAGAAACAGGGAAGTGACTGAAAACTATATCAATCCCAGAAACAGTTCACTGAGAGAGCAAATTTTAGAGGAATTATCCGGAGCTCCTCTCATGAGCTCCACACGCTCCCATACAGTCATGGAGTACCTGAGGATTTAGAACCACTCACCAGGCAGTAGCAGTACAAAGAATCAAGCACCTCTCCCACTGGGCTGAGGTAATGACCTGATGGAACTCACTACCAGTGGTGCAATAGACAAACATCAGGAAACAACCAGGGTCAGGCATAGTCAGTGGCCAATGCCCGGCCAACAAAACCATGGTATGAGCAGCAGCAGTCTCTAGTTTCAGCGGGGGTCACCACCGCCAAAGGCCCAACCACAGTCAACAGACAGCGAGCACTCACCTGCAACTAGTGCTCAAGCTGCCGAGTCCACCACAAAGATGTGTTCTGGGAAAACAAACCAGAGTGCCAAACGTTCCCCACTTCCTCAGGTGACAAATCTCAGGGCCAGATATCGGCTGCATACAGATATAACCACATCAGTCTCCAGTTCCTGCACTCAGCAAACTCCAAAATTGTGAAATGTCCTCCTACATCCTCTCACTCCTCAGGGATCTCTCTTGAGTTACCTCTCTGACAAGGTAAGACAGTAATGTGGCACCAATAACTTGAAACCCTCACTGAAAAATAAAAACTCTAGCTCCTATACTTGACTCATTAACAGACCCTTACTCACACTAAAAACCTTACCACTAACTAAAATTACTAAAAATTTCAGACTTGGGCAGCAAAAGTCACCACAAAATCCGTGACAGCATAATTTAAGCTGTCCTTTAATTTATGTAGCATAAGATATCCAGGAGGAGAAGAATAATGCTCTCTCATTAGAGAGCTCACAAACAGCAGCCCAGCATGCTGCCATCTTGCTCCTCCTCCATTAACAAGCAGCATTGCCTAGTGGACAAATAAGAAATTGTGAACTTTTTTATAGATATACTTAAATGTCAGAATTTTAAAGAAAACATGTATTTTAGTAAAACATTTTTGTAAATCTTTTGTTTCTTAATAAATTAGCCATTGTATATAGAGAATAATGGATGGGGAAGTGTGTGCTATGAGAATTTAATTCAAACCCGAGTGTGGAATTCTACATAAACCCGAGGATGAAGCCGAGGGGTTTATCAAAGCATCCACACCGAGGCTGTGAATTAAATTCTCATATGACACACTTCCTCATCTGTTATTATATAATTTTCTGGTGACCAATTTTTTGCAAATCAGTGCTGTGATCCCTTCCCCACAGTCTCTGAATCTCTACACACACACACACACACACACACACACACACACACCCCCCCAATCATCCAGTGGCACCTTTACTCCAAGTTCTCTGGGGCACCCAGTAACAGCTCCCACTCTAAATTCCCAGCTGAGCTGTGCTACACTCTACAGTCCCTCTGTCTCTTGCCTCACAGCACCATCCTGCTCACTCTGCTCCAAGTTTAATTTTTTTTTACAATTTAAAACTAAAATCACAATCATGATTAGGATCATGGCTTACCTGTGTCAGGTAGACACAGACTCATTGCCGCCGCTGTTGTTTGTTGCCCAAAGCTAGAAGCACAGGATCAACATGGTAGGGTCACTAAAATAGATGAAAAAAATTGGGAGGTAAGAGGATTTACCTGTGGGGGCTCCCTTACTAAGATAGGGGAACAGGCAAGTTTTTTGGAACTGTTAGCCCACCCACTCACTAAAGCGGAGCCAATGAGGGCGCTCCTTTTGATAGATGGGCCATTGAATGCCGTAATAACCAACGGTTTATTACGCAAATATCAACTCAGTAAGCCCATTTAAAAATTGGTCACCAGTAATTATAATACCAACAATGCACTCCAGGATTTGTGTAGCGCATGGATAACATTACCTCTGGGGCACTGGACTTACTTGGCCTGTGGTCTCATGCCCAACCACCCAGGTGTGACATTATCCCAGCATGACACACCCCTGTAGAATCTATTCAAAAGACAGTTAAGGGTACAGTCCTCTCCTTCATGTCCTGCCATGGGACTATCATGGGCCAAATGGATTAACTTCTCACTATACTTCTGGGACACCATCAGTTCAACAATTTCACCAGATTTTGAATTCATACATAATCTACACAGTATATCATTTTAACCTTATACTGGGGTTGTCCATCCACAACAACCTGGTCCACCTGTGAATAAAAGGGATCAAAGTACTGTCCAACAGTTGTTCTTGTTTGATCTCACAACCCTGTAGAATAGATCCCAATTCAGGTGGAGTACCCTGATGAGTACCTCTACATTGTTTCTCTAATGTTTGTTTCTGCTTGTGAACTCTTCCTCTTCCTTGGGCTATCAAAGAAACCCTTTCAAAAGGAAATGCATTCTGTAACTTCTCCAGTTTAGCATGCACTCTTGTGCTTACAATGACTAAGTTCTTATGAGTCTGTTGATTTTTCATCAGCTAGTCAAAACTGGGGTAGTCTTGCTCTATAATGATGGGAATTAGGAGGTGAGGTACATGGCCAATAGTCAGTGCCTGTTTTGTGTTCTCCATAGTCATTGTGACAGAAGTTGGTTGGGTACTGATGAACATCCCCAGGAACACAAGTCACTGTAGCATCAGGCACTGTGACATCAATTTCCTTCATCAAGTCTGCTCTGACTAATGTCTGTCGACTCCTGAATCCAATAAACCCAACACTTGCTTTGTCCCAATTTCTACTGAGGTTACATATCCCCAATTGACCCAAGTGTGCTGGCTTTTCTTCTTATGTTAGGGCAGTTCTGGGCAATGTGGCCTTTTCCAAAACATTTGTGACAAATCACATCCGCTGAATAATACCTTCCCCTTTCTTTCTCCAATCAGTTGTTGTATATGTAGGATTAACAGGTCAAGAATAATCAAATTGTTTTACTGAATTAGGTGTTTGTAGAGAGGAGCCTTGGTGTCCCCTGGGCTTGGTGGTCATGCAGCCAGATGATCTTCTGCCAGGGTAATAGTTCACTGTGCTTAATCAGGTTTGTGCTCTTTGACCCAGATCTGGACATCATGGGAATGACTTGGATGAACTCTTCTATGAGAATCAGCTCAATGATTTGTTCTATAGTCTTGAGTAGAGTTACAGCCATTTACAACAAAAGTATTTAAGCCAGGCATTCGTCTCTCTACGGGTATCCAGGGCACATCATGAAAGCTGCTGACATAGAGAAACCAGGAAGCACGTAGCAGTAGCATTGCCTAGTGGACAAATAAGAAATCATGGACTTTAATTTTAAAGATATGCTTCCACGTCAGAAAATTAAAGAAAAAAAATGTTTTAAAATCTTTTTTGTTTGTTAATAAATGAGTCATTGTATAATAGCAATAATGCACTCCAGGGTGTGTGTCATGCTGGGATAACATCACTTCTGGGGCACTGGATGCACTAGACCTGCACCAAGGATGAAATTATCCCAGCATGATACACACCTATCATGTATTATTGCTTAAATAAAGGACAGTCAGTGTTTGCATGGGGCGGTGTATCTATGTAGGAACAAGAACATTGAGGGCCCATACTTCACCCATTGGACCACCAGGCAAATTTTTGGGAGGGTTGGGACATACTCAGTTGTGTATTTTGGACAGTTGCTGGCACTTAAAGTGGAGAGCAGTCAACAGTCACAGCCACCATGGAGAGGACATTGAGCTACAGTACTTAGGACCAGGAATGTTAAGGGTCAAAACTAACTCCACTGGACCACCAGATATTCCTTTGGAGGATTATGATCATTTGGGGAGGGTGATTGAATAAGCACAGATTTATGCCTACTTTATTTTACTTGGGGAAGAGTACAACCTATGGGATCAGTGGACTGGGAATGCAGATTATTTCGTCTGGAGCTTGGATGAGCCAGGCTATTATTATATGACCACTTGCTTCTTGCTCTTCTATAGCTCCAGGTGAGATGCTGCATAAGATAGCAGAAGGGTGCAGTGCTGTCTGACTCTGATTGAACCTGTTTGGCCACTCCCAAACTTCCTCAGCTACCCTACTGAATTACTACTATTGTTATTATTATGACTACTCAGCAGCCACATATCAATGTCAGCTTCCTATATTTGTGTGGTGGTTGATGCAGACAAACATACTGGAAGTAGTAGCACCAATGGGAGTGCAGATATACCTGCTGCATGGTGGCTGGACAGCCCAAATGGAAAGAGTGATTGTGAATGAGCTGCACTGGTGGGATACTAATAGTAATGTGTAATTTGTCACTGAGAACTCAGTCCCAGGCACTTCAGCCAGTGAGCTTGATCATACTAATGTAACTGGAGAAGTAATCAACACTGCAGATATGAACAGGAAGGATTAAGGTGGAGGGGTAGCAGCAAGCCGGTGAGCTGAGCTGGGGTCTCAGAACCAGTGCTGGTCTGGACCCTAACAAACTGGTGACTGGGTTGAGCTGCAGAAGGCTGATGGGGAAGTTGGAACTGGAACTGGAGCTGGATTTGGAACTGGAGCTTCTGCAGCTGGAGCCAGAGTCAATGTGGAACAACCCTCAGTGTCACCAGACACACCTGATCATCTGGTTTTCCACCTGTGGCTCCCTTGGAACTGCTCATAGAGTGAGGTCTGGGGCAGAAGGAGTAACTCAAATTGCAAAACTGCCCTCTCCTTTTTCAATTATTGGAAGAGGGATTGCTTTTGAAGTGGCTTGTAATGACGCTGCTCAGCTGGTTGGTGCGAGGCATCATGCAGATGAAGAAAGGCAGCTGTCTGATAGGCACCGATGCCTCTTTTAATTATACAAAGTTTCCACCCAGCAACCAGCAGAGCAGCATCATGAGCAGCCTTGCTGATGATCATCAGACTGTCCCAGGCAAGTCTCTTTACAGCTGCACTGGACGCAGTAGTAGCACACCTCTGGAACCCAATATCAGCCCAATATGTTCACTTTACACAAGCACAAGAACTAACATAAAACTAAGGGAAAAGATTTTTAGTAATTCCAAGATCATTCACATTTTAACAACAGCAGTGTTCCTTAAGATCAATGAAAACACCAAACACAATCACATCCAACATTGTTATTCCAGAATCATTGTCAGTAAAATTAATAGGAGATATCAAAAGTCCATAAGTATAATAGTCAGTTGAGTCAACAGTTAATTTAATCTTCATAGCTGGCAAGAAGACACACATTGTCAGGCTGTGACTAGTACACCTGTTCACTTAAAAGAATCAAGCAGATGCATACTGAGCTTAATAATAAGAAGCAGCTCACATTCTCAGGCTGCAATCAGGAGCGATGTGGCTGAACAGTATCTCCTGCAGCACTGAAGAGGTGCTCCAAGGTACACTTGTCAAGGGCACAAAGATATTTACATGCTATCTGGGACAAAGCAGGACATGATTGCTTTCTGGTGTTACAGTAGATAAGAGGGTCAACATTAAACTCCACAATCAACTCATATAAATAACTAGTGTGCATCTGCTCAGCAGAATTGGCAACAAATGTGTCCTCTGCCGCTGCTTGTACAGCAGAGACCTCATAAGCAGCAACCAATTATAGTGATGTGCTTTTGTAACCTGAGGCACATTGTCATGGGCCTGTGTTGTCGACTCACCCTGTCTTCCCACATCAGCAGGCAACCTCATTGTCAGTGGCATGCCACCCTCACACCACTTTTACTTGTGCTGCTAGTGCCACTCACTGCAGTTGTTCCAGAACTGTCTGACCCACCTGGATCTTCTGACTGTAAAGGCCGACCTTCCTCATGACTCCCTCAAGTTTCCTACCCAGTTGTTGCTGGTACTCACTCATTCGCTAACACTGTGAGTGGTACCAGCACAACAATACTAGTGGTACTGGCACCAGTACTATTTTCTGCTAGTACTCACTCACTCTGTGACTCTGCATGGCCAACCGTAGGTGCCTCCCATTCGAATCTTGGGTCTGGCATGGTTGCGAACATGTAACTAGTATTGTCACATAAAGTTGTATACCATTGCCTCAACTCCCTTGTAAGCCCTGAGTTCTTTGATGGGTTCTGCAAATGAGTCCAAAGTGCTTTGCTCCTAGAAACTCTCCATAGTTGACATGAGAAGATGGACAGTTGGAATGACTTGACTCAGTGAAGCTGTACTGGAGCTTAGGTCACGGTGCATTTCTCAAAGCAAGAGACAGGCGTGGACCATGCCCTCAATAATGTTCTAATCCTGGTGTACCAGTACCCCACCAATATCCTGCTTGATGGATGAGTCATGTAGAAGGCTTCTGCTCTAGCAAGCACCATACAATGACATATTGGACTGGCTGATGGTTTGATAAATCAAGCTGGTCCTGAACAGTTTGTAGCTCTCCAGCTGCCTTAGTAGAATGATGGAAATGCCTACAGATGTCTCTTGAAGTATAAACAACATGAGAACAAGCCCGGTTCGGTGGCACTGAGGATTGAGGCTCTGGGCACCACACCTTGCGCCACACTGGTGACCCAAGTTTGGGAGCAAGCTTGGGAGCCAGGGTCGGCAGGGAGGACTGGATTGAGCACCCACTGGGCTGCTTTTCTGTCCTGGGGGAGGGCATTGGGGGCTCGGTGTTCTGGCAGCCCCTGGTGGAGATCGGGGGTGCTGCAGTAGTGTGCTGCATGTAATGGTGTGCCTGATGCAAGGCTGGTTGCCATGCACCTTACAACCTCAGAGGGTGCACATGGGGGGGTGGGCAGAAGAACACAGGGAAAAAACAGGCTTGTGGCGAAGGCGAGGACACTGTTCCCCATGCCCTCTGCGGTTCCTCCTAGGATGGCCTTTCAACATCATCCCTCAAGGGCCCACCTGCAGTCGGAGTCTGCATTGTCAAGAGCCAAAGAGGTGTAAAGGCTACCCTCCCGGGTGGGTGATACCGGGGTGCTGACTGCAAGGGGCAGGAGAGTACAGTCCGGGGAGCCTCTGGCGGGCAGGACAAGGACCAGATGCCTGAGAGAGGTCCTCATGAACCGTGACTGGAATGATGAAAGTTGAAAGAAAAAAAAAAAAACATGGGACGCACACCACACTGCTCTGGAGAGCACCAGTGATGACACACATCCAGTGGGATGGGTATTGGTACAGCCATGGCCAGAGAAAGAGAAGGAGTCAACAGAAGCAGCTATGCCACCATGTGCTACTGGTAGGTGAACACCAATATGCTGTGAGTCAGAGGTATGCATGTAGTGAGTTTGTACTGGTTTGTACATCAGATATGCAGTGGAAAACCCTGCCTACAACCTGGTTCAGCAGTTTCTACACCTTACTGTGGTATGCCTGATAGATATTTGACATGACTGCATAAGGAAAAGTAGTTCACAATGGGATGTGATAACAGGCTACAAACAAATTAGAAGTCTACATAATCCAATACCTTTAACAATAGAATGAGGTTGCAAATCCAGTGCAGTCATCTCACCCATGAGCTGTGTGATCAGAAAAGCTGTGGAGTGAGTTGGCATGAACTTTATGCAGGCCTGAAATGCTTCTTTTATTAAGAGAGTAAGCAAATGGCATAGCCTTGCTCCTGAGAATGGCTTTGGAGTGGGCAAATGCAGGAAATTTTGGAGTTGTGTGTGTGTGTGTGTGGGGGGACCCGCGAACTGCACATCTGCTGTCCCACCATCGAAAGGTTGTGAGGGACTTGGCATTGTGCCTGTCACAGTACTTGGGAAAGGACTGTAAATAAGATTTTGCTGGTATTCAGTCACTTGCTTACTGCCTTTGCCACCATCACCATCAGCAGAGTCAGGAACTGGCTTCATTTTTTTGAAATATAGCATGCAGTGGCATGAATAGGCAACACCAACAAGGGCTTTATGCAAGTGAGCGCCTCAGGATATTTTTCAGAATGTGGTTCCAAAGACATGTTTTGCTCAGTTTATCAACAGTTTTACCAAGGCTGAGACACAGGCTATAGCGCGAACACAGAGCTTTCTCTTTTACCACCTTCCTGCTCAGAAAAATACATCCAGACAACATTGGAACTTAAACTTATACCTGACCTCTACCGCTGTATGCTGTTGCACCCATGGCCAGCAGATTCAGTTTGGAGTGGTACAGAAGATTGTTGTGAACTGACACCAGGTACAGTATCAGAACCTCTAGGATAAGAAAATGTTAGGATGGGCTGCTTTGTTTTCTTTAGCAGGAGATTGAAAGGTAACAGATGAGGAGTAACAATGGCAGATGCTTTGTGCATGGTTTCAACAACTGCTTTGTTGGATTATTTTGATTAGAAACATAGAATTTGATGGTAGATATGGACCGCCGAGCCCATCTAGAGTGCCCATTTTCCTTTCCAGTGCTTAAGCTGCATACCTTTCCTAACCTGCAGGCTTACCCTTTCATTCCTATTTCTAGTGTCCCTTTGTGTTTATCCCATGCCTTTTGAATTCCACCACCTCCATTGGCAAGCTATTCCATGAATCCACCACTCTTTCTGTGAAGAAATACTTCATTACATTTCACCAGAGTCTACCTTACTCAAGCCTCCTATGATGTCTCCTTGTTCTTGACCCTCTTGTTCTCTGAAAGATGCTCCTCTCTTGTACCTTATTTATGCCCTTAAGGTACCTTAAAAGTCTAATATCTTCTCTTCTCTTCTCTTCTCTTCTCTTCTCTTCTCTTCTCTTCTCTTCTCTTCTCTTCTCTTCTCTTCTTCTCTTCTCTTCTCTTCTCTTCTCTTCTCTTCTCTCCTCCAGTGAATACAGACGAGGTCTTTCAGTTTATCCTCATAATGATTCTGATGCAACTCCTGCACATTTTAGTTGCCCTACACTGTACTGCTTCTATGCTGTCTATGTCTTTCCTGAGATACAGCCTCCAGAACTGGACACAGTACTCTAGGTAGGGTATTACATGTTATCTGTATAGTGTTATTATCACCACGTTTCTTCTGCTAGTGATTCCTGCCTATGCACCCCAGCATTCCACTGGCTTTCCCTATAGCCTTCTCATTGCCTGGTCACCTTTAGGTCATCATATATAATCACTCCCAGATATATTTCCTGCCTGGTGCCATCAGAACCTCCCTCTCATCCTGTATTCCTCCCTGGATTTTTGTTCCCTAAGGTATGAATGGGAAATCTGAATCTACAAGGCGTGGATTGGAAATCCAGGCAGCATCTATAGAAAGAAGCAGGGAGCTGTTGGAAGACATACAGGAAGTGTTCATTCATCAGCTAGTCACAGAACCTACTGGGGAGCTATACTAAATCTGGTTATGACAAATGGAGATGGTGTTGAGAAGGTGGAGGTTGGGAAAATTTAGGCAACAGTAAACTTTAGAATTAAAAGAGTCTGGTTAGAGCAGTTCCACCACTAAGGTGCTAGACTTTAGGAAGGCAGATTTTGAAGGATGACAGAAATTGTGTGGAAGGAGCTAGGAGGAATGACAACATGGATGATGTGGAGGAACTCTGAGGGAAATTAAAGAAATATTGAAGGTGGCAAAACTATGCTTTAGGATGGTGAGCAAGAACAAGATGGAGAGAAACCACTTTGGTTCATAACAGAAGTGAGGAATGCAGTTAGGGAGAGAAAGAGGGTGTTCAGGAATATGAAGCCTCTCAGAGAGAGAAGGACAGGGAGGTATATAAGGAAAACTTAGGAAAGGGGAAAATGATCAGAAGGCAAAGGCGGAAATGGAAGAAAATAGAGCTAGGAAGGCAAAAAGGGGATAAGAAAGTTCTAGACATATGAGTTACAGATGGAAGGGGAAGCAGGGGATAATGAAGCTCAAGGGGAAGGGGAGCACTGGTAGAGGGGTATACAGAAAAGACTAATATTCCGAATGAATACCTCATGTCAGCCTTCACAGTGAAAAGGAAAGGGCCAGAGTTGAAAAACAGAGGAAGAATGGGCAGGGAGATGGACCCAAGTCCTTCACGAAGGATAGGATACTGGAAGAAATAGGAAAATTTAGGACAGATATAGCAATGGGCATGGATAGGATTCACCGAAGGTGCTCAAAGAATTAAAACAGAAGCTGGTAGCATTGCTCACGAGGTTGTTTAATCTGTCACTGCTCAAGAAGGGTTCCTGATGACTGGAAAAGGGCTGAGGTGGTACCATTACATAAAGAGGGAGGAAGGGAGAGCCAGGAAACTACCACCCAGTTGGCCTTACCTCCATTGTAAGTAAGCTAATGGAAGCACTTATTAAAGAAAGTCTGATAAAATATCTAGAGGAGGAGGCCTCCTGGAGGACAATCAACATGGATTCACAGGTGGTAGGTCCTGCCTGACCAACCTGATTGAATTCTTTTGATAGAGTTACAGAGATATGAGACCAGGGTGGGGTGGTGGACATGGCCTACCTGGACTTCAGTAAGACCTTGACACCGTCCCCACAGAAGGCTGGTAGCAAGATGTGCAGCTTGGGAGTGAGGAGCAAGTTCACAAACTGTGTAGAACATTGGTAAGATGGAAGGACACATAGGGTTGTGGTAAATGGGATGAATTCAAAAGAAGAAAAGGTGATGGATGGAGTTCCCCAGGGGTCCATGCTGGGACCCATACTGTTCAACATATACATTGGGGACATTATAGAAGATAGCCACGTCCACTACTCTTCCTGATCTGTTTCCCTGGTTAACCAGTCAAATAAATCTATCAGACTTGTTTGACAAAACCTACCTGCTGTGAACCCATGCTGCCTTGGGTTCTGTATCCCATATTCCTCTAGGTATGTCACAATTCTTTCTTTTAATAGTGATTCCTTATTTTACCCACTACTGAGGCCAACCTGACTGGCCTGTAATTCCAACCTCCTACTGGCTCCCACTTTTGTGCAGATGTACTACATTTACTTTCCCCAGTCTTCTGGGACTACTCCTGTCTCTAATGATTTGTTGAACAGAGCTATCAGAGGTGCTGCCAGCTCTTTTCTAAGTCTCTTAGTATTCTTGGGTGTACTCCATCTGGCCCCATACCTTTGTCTATTTTCAGTTTTGCTAGCTCTCCTAGGAGGCTGTGTTCCTTAAACGGACTGGTGTCCAACTCCTTTCCTCTGATGTTTCTACCCCATAGCTGTGGTCCCTCCCCCCTTCCCTCTCCTCAGTAAATACTAAGCAAAATTATTTGTTTAGGATCCTGCCCTTTTCTGGGTCTCCTGTGCACACCCATCCCTTTCTCCTTTCTTTTTATTTTCCCAATTCCTCCTCTAGACTTTTTCCTTTCACTGATATATATAAGAAATGTTGTATCACCTTTCTTTATTGTCTGTGCTGTTTGCTCCTCTGTTTTGCCTTTGCAACCCTGACTGCTTTCCTAGCCACCCTTAGCTTCTCTTGGCATGGTTCCTTCTCCTCCATCCTTTGTGTTATCTTTAATTCTTGAAAGCTGCCATTTTTCTCTCACTTTTCTGGCCACTTCTTTGAGAACCACAGCAGCCCTTTGTTTCTCTTTTTTTACTTACTTGCTTAATATGAAGACTTGTTGACCTGCTATGGCTTCCTTAATTTTTGCCCACTGTTCCTCCACCCTCCTCCTTCCTCCCTCCTCACCATTGCTGTCCTTAGGCACTCCCTATCTTAGCAAAGTTGGCCCATCTGAAGTCCATGACCCGTATTTTTGTGATTCGATTCTTCTCTTGTCCTAACGTTGAACCACACTGTACAGTGGTAGCTGGTTCTCAGCTGGCAATCTACTACTAAATCTGTGACTCTGTCTCCATTGGTGAGCACCAGGTCCAGTATTGTTCCCTCTGTTGTAGACTCCTTCACAAGTATTTTGAGGCTCACCCCCTGCAGTGCATCTAGGATGTCCCTGCGCCTTGCTATGGCTGCCACTGGAGTACTCCAATTAACATCTGGCAAATTAAAGTTTCCTACCAGCAGTACTTCTCATTTAGTAGTCATTTTGTGGATGGCTTCCACCAGTACCTTATCCATCTCTTCCTCTAATACAGGTGGTCTGTAGATCACCCCGTGCACGAATGGCTGCTCCATTTCCTGTTTCCAGGGTGACCCACAGTGTCTCTCCCTTCCTCCATTCCTTGACACTCAGTAGCCTGGATTCCATCCCTAATAAAGATAGCTACCCTCCCTCCTCTTTTCCACCCTCTCTTTTCTAAATATTGTGTACCCTGGTATAACCATGTCCCAGTGATTGTTTCCCATGTACCATGTCTCGCGATAGCAACAATGTCTAGATCTGCCTCTGACATTAAGGTCTCTAGGTCTGGGATTTTATTTCCCAGGCTGTGGGCATTTGTGCACATGGCTTTCCAAGTTGTGCCCTCCCCTCTTATCCTCCTATCTCTTTGTTACCCCTTTTACCCTTCTATTGTTACTCCCGCCATGTATAATATCCCTTTCTGCCTCTGATTGCTGATTGACCCTCTTTTACTCTCTTTTACCTCTGCTTGCTCTGTTACTAGTTCTGTGTGTACTACCTATTTGTGGGAGATGACAGCTAATCCCCATTATTAAAACAGCTTTTGGTGGATTCTTTTCCTCTAACTCTCCCAAGAATCCTCTAACTCCCCTCCTAGTTTAAATGCCTAATAGCAATGTTGAACTTCTGTCCCTGTGCTCTTACTCCCTCCTTGGTTAGATGTAATCCATTGTATCTGAAGAGTCTTGTCTCCCAGACATCACACCAGGCACCTATGAAGTGGAACCCTTTTTCAAGGCACCAGCTCTGCAACAATGCATTGAACTCTTCTATCTCTTTTTTTTCAGATTCTGTCTTTGATTCCACCTTTTGCCCCACATTGGGTGAACCTCTTGAAGACCAGGGAGGTTGACTGAGTAGCCAGTCATTCACCTAGCCTCGCTAGGTTCTGTTTAGCTTCCTCAACCGACTGATCTGCCAGATCGTTTGTCCCAAGATGTATCAGGATGTCCATGACATTTCCCTCTCTCTCGATTCTTTCCAATGCAATCAGTTTCATGCTTCTCTGATACACCTGGGAGGCATTTGATTTCCATCCATTTGTCCTCTGTCAGTTAGTTGGGTTTCCACTCCTCTTACCATGGAGTCTCCCACAATGATTATTTTCTTACTTCTTTCTTGTTGCACTTCATTCCCTCCTCCATTTTTGTTTCTGGGCACAATCTTGTCTCCTCCTCTGATCTGCTGTCCTCGTCCCTATGACTGTGGTCCAGATCCTCTGATAAAGGTACAAAACAGTTTGCAGTTGGTATATCTTTGGGTTTAGCTGTTCCTTGCTCCACATCCATGGCAACTGCAAATATCCTTACTGACCTGTGGGATATTATTGGTTTGCCTGGGTTTGGGTGCTGATGCTGGAAAGAAAAATAAAACATAATTTTTGTTTGTTTGTGTTTTTGTTTCCCTTTTACTCTGGTGGTGTTTTAGACTTAGCCCTCTTTGGATGTCTTGGTCCTTTTTCAGCTGTAGTTATATTTCCTGTCTGTAGTTGGAGCTGCAGTCTTGAGCTTCACCAAGTTCTCCTTCCTTGATTCAACTGGAAGTCTCTTTTTCCCCAAATTGAATAAACTTTATTAAACAATAAACATGACCCAATAGTTGTATGAAGTATACCAATCCAGAGACACATTACCAAAGAGAAGAATGATAACCACTCTGGAATACAGAACATTTTATATGTATATAAACTCCCTTCTCCAACCCCCAACCACCCATCCAACCCCTTCTCCCTCTCACCACCTGAAGTAGACCTGGTTATATCCCTCGAGATACCCATGGAGGAGAGAACGAAATGGGTTAACCTACCAGGTCACATGTGGGGCCCCTTACCAGAAGGCAGAATCTTCTAATCAGACAGTTAATAAAATGTACAAGGGCTCCCAGATGTATTTGCATTTATGAATTTTGCCCATCATATTAGCTATAAGATGTTCTGCTTGTAGGGTAAACAGCACCTCCCTATACCATTCAAGGAACTGGGGGGGTTCTAGATCTAGACAGTGTCAATAGAAGGATAACCATTTTTTGCACAGGCCTAAATCAGAGCCATATGTGGCCTCTATTTACCAATTAAAAGTACCAACATATTCCTCCAGAAGGCATATTTCTGAACAAAACACATCAGATAGCCCAAGCAATGGGTCTAAGCGTGTTTGGATTGATCTCCAAAGAAGCCACTATTTCACAAGATCAGAGAATATGGAACAAGGAACTCAGTTCCTTACCACTTCTGGAACAGGTGTTGGTGGGTAGCCCACCCATCTTGTGTAGTTTAACTGGGTATAATACAGGTTATGCAAAATCTGGAATTGCATAAACCAGTATCTATCCCATTTAATGTACTTATATAAATGTTTCCATATCTCAGACCAGTTCCGAGGGGAATTGTTGGTCAGAGATCTTGATCCCAATAATAGAACCTGGAGCCTTCCTCATGGATCAGATAATCCCTCAGGGATTGATAGTAATATGAAATACAGTGAGACATGTGAGTGGTCTTAACCAATAAAACAAAATTCCCAAGGAGGCTATGCCAGGAGCCAGTACTGAAGAATTGAAGAAGCATATGTGAGACTTGAAAATATTGAAAGCAACAGGCTGATGACCAATTATATAGTGCCCTTGCCTCCTTAAAGGGAAGCAGTTTTGGGTGTGAACCAAATCAGTGATAGTATCTAAATGCATATTAGGCCAAAACATTCCAAAAGCATCCACCCAGCTATTCAAAGTTTGGGTTCCCAAAAAATGTTGGGCTATGTCTTTATAAGGCTGGATTTTACTGCAGAGCATACAGTGGTAGCACTGAATTTGTCAAGCAGTTTTGTGAGATTCACAAAATTTAGAAAACAAATCCTCTAAAATTATTTTTGTTATACCTACAGAAAGAGGCCAGTTCTATTATAGTATTTAAGTGCCATCTGGTAGATTTTCAACTACACTATCAGATGAGACAACCCCTTTCTGCATAGCAGTGAACACACTAACAAACAAAACAAAATTCTAACTAAAGGTTTCATAATTCTCAATAGAGATTTTTTTTAATCCTAAAAATCCTTTGACTAATTCAGTGCTACTACTGTAGCTGTAAATGAACTTGGAGGATGCTTTCAATGGAGTGCCCTGCAATGAGTGAGTGAGTTTCTTTTTGGGAAGGTATAAAAGTGATCCAATATAAGGGCAATACTAGAGCACAATGATCGCTCTATGTCCACCCAGACTGGAACATAGGACCATGGGAAGTCCGCCAGATGATCCAAGCCAGTAGGGAAGCCCGGTACAGTGCACTGCCAGATAATACAGAAAGAGGTTGGGAACATGTAAGCCCTCATCCTGCCTAGTACACATTATGTTGGACAGGGTCCAATGAGCTGTCTTACACTGCTACAAAAAGAAGTGAAAAGTCTGAACTTGATTAAACCATGACTGAGGCACTGAGAAATTACACATCTGCAGGGGATATTCAGTAGCAACTGGGGTTGTATATTAATTTTAGGATATTTAAACTGCCCCACAAGGAAATAGGTAACAGGGACCAATGGTCCACATCTGATTTGATACAGGTCAAAATAGAATCAAGGCTGAACTGTTTCATTTCATTAGTCGATGTACTGAGGAAAATTCCTAGGTATTTCAACTTGTCCTGACTCAGACTAACCAAGATGTTTGACATCAGTTTTAGGGTAAAACTGTTAGCGGCATTACCATTTTTGGTTAAATTCAGCTTATAGTTAGAGATAATTCCAAACTGAGATATAATATGCAAGACAGCAGGCAAGGATGTGGTGGGTGAAGACACATGCATCAAGATGTCATCGGCATACACCAATAATTTATATTTGTGAGGCTAACTGCAACCCCAGACTTGTGGGGAACTGTTAAGCTTATGGATTAGAGATTCCAGGCAAAGTCTGATGAGGTAGGGAGAAAGTGAACATCCTTGCCTGGTGCCTTGCTGAAGGGCAAATAGGGTGGAGAGGCACTGTTGCAGAGCATACAAGCTGACAGGGAAGAGTAAAGTACCCTGACCCATTTTATAAACTCCTGGGGAATACAATATTTAGGCAACAGGAAAAACAAATAGTCCACGACACTCTATTGAAAGTCTTTTCTGTGTCCAGTGACACCAAAGCTGCAGGGTATTGGGGTCCCTGGATACCGAAATAAGGTAGCATATCTTTTGGAGATGGTCTAAGGAAAGCCAGCCTTTCATAAACCCTACTTGTTCTCTACTCAAAGAGAGTCCCACACACACCCCAATCTACAGGCCAATACACTAGCTAGGATTTTAAAAATCAACATTAATGAGGGACAACGGCCTGTAATTGGCAAGCAACAAGGGATTTGCGCCAGGTTTAGAAGCACAGCTATAGTAGCTTCAGTTAATGAAACATCCGACAGTCCTTCCATAAAAATATAATTTGTAAGTATCTAAAAGTATAGGGGCAATTGACTTTCAAAGATCTTATGAACATTAGTGGTATACCCTTCTGGGCCAGGAAATTTGTCTGAAGCTAAGGAGTCTATAGCTTTCAGATTTCAACACAGGATAAAGGAGCTTGCAAGATGGCCACAGAGGGTCAGTCAGTTGAGGAAAGGATATATCTTAAAGGAAGGCTGCAAATAAATCAGGAAAAAGGAGAGAGAGGAGCATATAAATGTTGATAAGATATGTAGCAGATATATCCTGCAGGAGGTAAGGAGCTGGCCAGAAGCACAGCAGATGGAAGAAATGATCCTGTCTGCAATCTGAGAATGCAACCAGAGAGCCAATAGCCTCCCAGCCCTCTCCCCTGATCAAAGTATTTCACCTTGGAATATAACAATAAATACTCTACCTTCTCACCCAGTAAGATGCTATACTGATGTCTGAGGTCCTCCAAACGCTCCCACCCTGACTGGAGTGAGGTTTGTGAAAAGCACCTTCTAAGGCTTGGATATCACTTAGCAAGGAGGAGGTCTTGGCTGTAAGTTGCTTTTGACACCTAGCAGACAGGAGAATCAGTTCACCTGAAAGGGCATTCTTCAGAGTTCCCAGGGTATATCAAGTTTTGTCATAGAGGAAGATTAGTTACCATGAAGGCTTCAACAAAAGACTGGATACATTTCCTGAAATCTTCAAATCTGAGTAGTTGACTATTAAATCACACACCTTATCCCTTTCTAACAAAGGGTAAGGTTAGCCTCGGAGTGTTGGATGGTGGTCTGATATTACTTTGGTGGAATAGTGAGAAAAGATAAGCACAGGAGATGTTCAGCACCAATGAAAACATAATTGAGTCTAGAAAAGTGGTTATGGAGTAGGGAAAAAGGAATACTCCCAACAATCAGGAACAAGGATCTCCATGGGTCCACAATACCCAAGGAGTCCATGAATTTACAAAGAACCAATTGTCCAGCCAAAAGAGCTTGTCAGGCCTAACCAGACCAATCTAGCTCATTGCAATGCACCAGTTTCCAATCTCCCCAATATGATCAGAAGAGAATGCTAGAGAGCTAGTAAGGAGAGCAAAGAAGAGAATAAACGAAGCTTATCCTTGTTAGGACCATAAATAGATCCCAGTATCACTTCTAAGTGGCCAAACAACACTCAAAGTAAAGACAGTGACCTGAAGGATCTGTTACTTGTTGCAGAAGATGGAAGGAATACTTCTGGCTATCAGGATAGAAATTCCCTTCTTGCAGGAGTCAGAGCCTGCCCAAAATGCCTGTCCCTCTGGACTGCCTAAAACGGAGGGCTTGGGTTGGGTGTAGGTGGGTCTCCTGTAGGAAGGCCACATCCACCTGTAACTTATGTAAATGGAGCAGAATTTTAGCTCTTCTGACGGAGAGTTGGGCACTCTTAATACTCCACAAGCAAGAGTTATTAACAGTCATGATATGTCAGCAACAGGTGACAGAGATCTAGAGAAATGCTGGAAGAATTGCAACAATTCCTCCCAAAAATCCAAATTTGGTGGCTTTCATGCTCCCACCCCACCACCTAGCTCCAACCCTCACAGAACAGTCAGAGTGGATGAAATAAAAGCATGAAGTCTAACATCAATACAGCCCATCCTTCCCGAAAACCCCACAAATAGATATTAACAACAGTCCAACATCAGTGACAAAATGTTCCCTCCCACAACCCGACTACTCTTAAAACACGAAACATTAAATTGCCATAAATCCCCTCCCCCAGAAGTATCCCTGAAAATGACAAAATCTTCTATCAAAACCAACATTGATAACTATCAGGGGAAACATATCCCCAACATTCAGCTCATGTCATCCCCTTCTTCAACAGCATCAGCTACTTCACCAACTGCTCCCACCCACAAACATGAGATCCCCCCTCAAAAAAGGAAAGGATTATATTGGCTCCCACTCAGGGTAATGCCCACCCATATCAGAATACTAGTCAACCCATGTCCATGAGAATTTAAAAAGAAGAGAAGGAAGGTTGTACTAACAAACTGAGTGCCAGAATTTATACATTATGCCAGATGCAGACAACTCCCCAACCTAATATAACCCACCCAACTTGTCACAATAAGAACTGGCACACATAGAGAAGAACTACTGCCCCATAAACATTAATTCTTTCCAGATGGTAATAAGAAAAAATAATTAAAGCTAATAGCAATGTCCCATATTCACAGAACAAATCAGACAGGAAAGAGTCCAAGTCCTTAATCACTGCAAATAAACATTGTTTGAACCAGAAGAAAGTCTGTCTCCATAGAGGAATACTTGGTCTAAGAGCTGCATAGTTCCTGCTTCAATGAGTAGGGATGCTTCAAAGTAGAATCTGCATTAATAGAATGTGGCAAATGGACCATTGGTTGAACCGGGACATAACTTCACAAGAAATTATTCAGCACAACATAAGGAGTAAAAGGCAAACAGGAGTAAGAAAAATGATTCACTAAGTCCTTGCTGCATGTAAAGAGTAATCTGATCACAGTCCAGGTCTTCCCAAGGATTGATCGAAGGTGGAAACATGCTTGTTTGAAGCAGAAACAGGAACAAAAAAAAATTATAGATATCCTGCTTTGAATAAAATAATAGTTCAAACTGTAGCCGCTGGCAGGATGTTATGGCAGACAAAAGTCCTGAACATGCCAAGGAATAGATCCTCAAGGAGACAGAAAGGTTAGGCAAAAGGACAAATACATGGAGAGAAAGTAGGAAGGCTAATAGACAATTCAGGAAATAAAGGAGCTGTATACTGGGTGGTTAATTACTGTAATAAGCCTCAGAAGAGCCACACCATCGCAGGTATGAGGTAAATGTGCTACAAACACTTGATGAACTGTAGCATACCAAGTCCTGTGGGAAAAATGTAATAGCCTGATGTTAGTCCAACAGCTGAAGTACAGGTCTTACTAGTGAAGAGGTTCCCCAAGGAGGTGCCATACAGAGCACAGTAAGCGATATCAGGTATGAGCAAACAAATCGGGCAGCAACAGCCCAGTTTGTTATCGCCTGTTCCACTGAGTCAAATGAGTGCCAGATATCTTTGCAATATACCTGGAGCCTGGAAGGCTATAAAACCTTAAAATGGATAGTCAGTGCCAGGAGTTTAATGACAATCAGATGGAAGGCAGCTCTCTTCTGACATGTCACAGCTGGCAGGTCCTGAGAACTTTGACCCAGTGCTCTTCCCAGGTAATTTCTTTAAGTTCTCTAGTTTTCTGAATAACATGTTGCTCATCCAGGAAGTTAAGCAATTTCAAGATGAATGGCCTGGGGAGAAAGCCCAGGGTGGTATGAGCACAGAGACCTGTGAGCCCATTCAACAATGTAGTATGGATTGTTGGTGAGGTCCGACAATGCACTCAAGTGACTTCTGGGCAGACTCAATTGGAGTTGTAGCTTCTGCATCCTTAGGTAAGCCAAAATCACTATGTTGTTTCTCTTGCTGTATTTCTCTAAGTCTTCCAACTTGGTTTCCATCTTGCTTAATGTCTGATGGAGCAGGATTACCTCAGGATCGTTGCAATATTTCCAGCCTTCCAAAGTGGCCACCCAAGCTTCTAGATCCCCCACTCTCTGTGTGGTGACAGTCAAATCCACTCAGAGTTTTAAGCTCCTGGGACAGAGATTTGATGTAGTCTTTCAAAGGCTGCATTTCTGCAAGGAACTTCACCTCAGTGAACAGGGGTGGGGGTGATGTGCTAGCAGAAGAGCATGCAGAGACAGCCCCTGGGCCTTGGCTTTCTGAAGACATGTCCAGTGTCACTGGTGGTGTAGTAGTGATGGGGCCTGCTGCATTTCGGCATCCATCCTGACAAAAGCAAATACCAAATCCACCAGCAGTAGTGACCCAAAAGTCCTGAGTGTTGTTGCCAAAGAATATTAGTTAGTAAGGCAAGGAAATATCAAGTGAAAATATTGAATAAAAACAAAGCAGGCAGGAGTGGTGAAGCAGTGCAGCCACTAGATCAGAAGCATCACATGACTCCTCAAATGGAAGTCTCTGATTCCAACTGCCTATTTTCTCTATAAACTGATCAACTCCTGGGTGGGCAGAATGGGGCAGGATGGGGGCAGGTGGGAGGGTAGTTCTATACAGGAGTCTCAAGTCCCCAACCCTGATGTGTCTGTGGAGCTTTACAAGCTATGGTGCAGCACTAATTAAGCAACTGATGTTGCTGCTTGTGAAATGCTGCTTCTCCCGACTCTCACAGTCACAGTGATGTGCAGCTAGTTAGATGCTGCTGCTGCTGCTTTGCCCAAATCTCACTGTCTTAGTGATGTGCCACAAAATTATCTGTTGGTGTCTGCTGACATATGGATGAAACAGAGAGCCACTTCCTTGTGGAATGAAGTGAGGACTCAGTTTCAGCATCCTTAGACTCAATCAGGTCATTCCTCTCAAAGGATGTGTCATGGAAAACATCTTCAAGCCTTCTTAAATTTTCAGGGTAGAAACATATTTCTAACCCAGAAGACATTGCTTCATTGTCCTTATCATGCTTGGATTTAACTGCCAAGGCCCTGGCTGAATACTTCTAACATAAACTGTGGTCATGGTGGTATTGGTGGATTTTGTGGTGTTGGTAATGGTGTCAGCAGCTGCAGTAATGGAGGTGGTGGTGATGGTGGTAGTAGCAGTATTGGAGGTAGAGCTGATGATGGCAGCAGTAGTGGAGCAGTGGTGATGGTGGTAGTAGCAGTATTGGAGGTAGAGCTGATGATGGCAGCAGTAGTGGAGCTTGGTGGTGATGGTGGTAGTAGCAGTATTGGAGGTAGAGCTGATGATGGAAGCAGTAGTGGAGGTGGTGGTGATGGTGGTACTATCAGTATTGGAGGTAGAGCTGATGGTGGCACCGCCCTTAGCAGTGAAGGTGGTGGTCACAGCCAATGTGGCAACAATATCAGCCACTACAAAGGCTGAGACTTGCATTGGAACAGTGGTGGTAGCAGTGGTGCTAGCAATGCTTTCAGTGGTTAAAGTAGTAACTGCTCTGGTTGGAGTGAAAGCGATAGGAGGATTGTAAATATGTGTCAAACATTGACCCCTGTCTGAATCACTTTTTGATGGGCTGGTTCACAGATGTTTTCTGACCGTACTTTGTGTGACATTTCACTCATCAGATAAACTGCAAAAAGTGGAATAATGTTTTCAAATATTTATTTATATTTTATGTTTCTAATGCTACAATTATATATATATATATATATATATATATATATATATATATATATATATACACACATATATATATATATATATATATATATATATATATATATATATATATATATAATATATATATATTTTTTTTTACATCAGCAACAACCTACAATAGGAAGAATTACTGTATTTTGCTTATCCAGCAGTGGCAGTCAGCAAATGTAACTGATGGCTCAGAAACATCCAAAACATCTGTACTATTCGGACTCTGGGGATGAAAATATGTCAACATTTTTTTAATATTGTTGTTTCTAACTTTTACTGCAATAACAACTTCCATCAGAAAACTAATTCTAGGCCACAAGGGTACCGTGCTGGCCCCTGCCCTCTTACACTAGGAAACAGATTACATTTGTCATGTCCAGAGACAAAAGAGTAAAAACTTCAATAATTTTTATGGTTGCATGGGAGGAGCCTGCAGTCATTTGAGATCACATCACTGTAGGAGAAAAGCAGAAACAATGTCCATGTTCTCCTACAGTGATACGGTCTCCTGTCCACAGAGCTGAAGTCACTTATGATCTGTGGTGTCTCGTCTTCTAGCCCTACACAGATGCAACTCCCTCCATTGTGTTCACCCCACCCCCACACACTACTTTCCGCAACTATGGAAGTGACAGCTAACACAAACAGCATATGCATGAGTATCGTGCATGTGCAGGCCTATTGAACCCGTCATCTTCAGCAAGGCAGGCTCTGGTGTGGCGAGCTCCACACAAAAGCACCACAGTTGCACTGGGCAGCCATATTGGCTCTGACCAGAGTTTGTTTATATTGTTGTCTGTAACTTTTACATTAACAACAGTAAGAAAGCTAAGTCTAGGCCACAAACAAATGTTCCCCTTGGCCCTGCCTACCATAGGGTACATATAAAGTCTATGGTATGTAGTCTGAAGACAAAAAGACTTCAACAACAACTTTTTCTGTTTTAACAACAGTAAGAAAGCTAAGGCTAGGTTGCAAAGGTGCCCCCTGACCCTCCCATGCTAGAGCACAGATAGCATCCTATGGTGTCTATAGACAAAAAGAAAAAAAAAGACTACAACAACTTTTGTACTGCTGTTTGTAATAAATCCATAAAACAAAGATGAAATGCCTCCCTTGCTTTTGCTATATTATGTACTAACTGCAATGGTGGCAGGCAGGCAGTCAATGCCTAAATGCACTGCAAAACAAAGACTGCAGCATCAGGGGAAACATAAGATTTATTTAAATAACATTAATTAATATGATTGTTCACTTGGGAACATAAGCAGGAGGCTGGTAAGGACAGAGGTCTGGGGTTATATTCTGTTTTAACTGAAATATTTGAATAGTTTTGTAAATGAAATTAGTTCTATGTGTTTAAAATTATTACCTTGAGTTAGAACTGTTACTTGGGCTGTGATATTGTAACTTTGGAGGCTTGGGAACAGTTGTTTGGCAGTGATAATTAGAGTGACATTTAAATGTGTTGTTTGCCTGATGTTGTTAAGAACCCTCCCACCCACCCTGTTTTGTAGGCTTTCTTAAATACTGAAAAGCCACTGGGGTTTGGGATTGAAGGTAGTATTTCTATTTGGGATTGAAATTCAAGCAACAGGAGCTGGTGGGCCTGTGACATCATCACGGTACCTGATGTCTGCATACACACACTGGACTGTATGTGTTTGTGAGACTTGGGAACTTTATTGGTGGGGTTGAAATTGGGTTTGTAAATAACTGCAGTCAGTATAGAGAGAAACTGTATTCGGGAAGGGACTGAGAAAGGGGTGTGCCATTATAAACAGAGGGGATAAACAGGGTGGCCACATTCCACCATGGCAGGCATCTTCGGAGGGTTGTAGGCTGCACAGGCAGTGGGATGGCAATAATTCTCAATTGGGCCTGAGAGAGGAGGCTGCCCACTCTGTAGACAGCTATCTTGTATAAGGAGGAGGTATATTGGTTAAGGAGTAAGCTGGGGAGCTGGAGGGGGTCCAAGGATAAGGGTGTGGATATGGGCAGCAGAAGGGTGGGACTGAGGGAGGCTGGGGCAATGCTCTGAAATTACAGGATGTTATGTTATGGCAAGCAGGAGGGGATATTAGGGACAGAGGACCCTTAGATAGGGATGTTGACGCTAAGGGGAAAGCGACGGGGTGAACATTCTGAATACAAAGAGAGTGGATGGGGAAGAGTCAGGAGGGGCTGTTGTGCAGAAGCCTAAAACAGCAGACTGTGGGAAGGAGCTCTAAGGTGAACAGAGCAAGAGGGAAGAAGGGGCAGTTTAGAGGTGCAGTCAGGGGAAACTCGGGTTACTTGATGGAGGCTGACATAGAGTGTCACAATAAATTTGAGCTACTTAGCAACCTAGAGGGGAGGAAGGGTTGGTGGAAATGAGGAAACTTATACAGAGGCCAGGGAGGAGTCAGATACCCATAGGGCATCACAGACTGGCAATGGAAAGGATAGGAATAGTCCCAGAGGGAAGAAACATAAATGTTAAGCAAATGGGGGAGATGCAACGTATTGCAGATATGAGGAGGAGACCATGATTGGAGAGAAACTGGGAGACAAGGAGGTGGAAGGCCCCCTTTCAGCAGGGTCAGTAACAAGGATGGGGCCCTAGCTAAAGAGGACCCACAGAGAGCCTCTGGAGGCAGGGTGCTATTACAAGGGGGAGGATGATGGTGTGGGGAAGGGGAAACCATCAGGGCCAGGATAAATGGTTCGGATAAGAGAGGGTTAAAGGGACACCTATTCAGAGGGTTTTGAGTTAAGTGGGCAAAATAATGAGGGAGGCAGAAAGGGAGGTGACAAGGGGTCTCTAATAAGGCAGGAAGACTCCCATGGAATTGAGATCATGAATGGGGGCTGAGAGGGGCATAGTGAGGTAACCATAAGGATGATGGCAGTGTTAAGGTTCTGTTATTGGGATATTCGATGATTAGGGGTATCCAGTGGGGGACAGGGGGGTGATGCCATAGCCAGGTGAAGGTAGTGAGTATCTCTGGGCTGACAGTGCACAGAGCAAAGTTCATGGTGTATGAAATGGTTAGGGATTGCGGAGGAAACCGGTTCCTGGTACATTTGGGACTACGATCTAGAGGAAATAGCATTTTGGAAATCAAAGCAAGGTTCAAGAACTTGCCAGAGTCTGTCGGATAATGGATGCGACATTTCCTTTTCGGAGATATTGCCAATACCAAAGACCTCAGTGGAGAGAAAAAATGAAACTCACAGAGGTTAATGACTGGCTCAGGAAGTGGGGTGAAGAGAGTGGGTTGGGGTGTTAGGGAACTGGAATGGAGTTTGGGAGGATAAGGGACTATATGCCAAGGACAGGCTTCATCTTGCCCCATTAGGGAAGGAAGTCCTTAAACAGGGATGGCTCACTACATTCAAGAAAGGTGGGGTTTAAACTTGTGAGGGGAAGGGATAAGGGAGGGCTGACCAGAAGCCTCTCCTCCAGATGAGGGTAGTAGCCTCAAGCCCAAGGGGAGGGAAACAGACTGGGGTGGAGGTTCCAGGAGGAGCAGAGGGAGGATGGAAGTATAGGAATCTGGGTGGGGTTCGACAAAGAGGATCAGGGATAAGGGTGGGGTTGGTGTTAGTAAATGCCAGGAGCTTGGGAACAAGTTGCCAGAGTTCCAGGCCATGCTGTTCGGGGTGGGGTGGATGTGGCGGCGGTCACGGAGACGTGGGCCAACAAAATAAAAATGACTGAGACCTAAACGTGATGGGGTACACTATACTTAGGAAGGATAGAAAGGAGGGCAGAGGGGTGGAGTGGCTATGTTCATTAGAGATGACATAGAAATTGCTAGGGTAGAAGAGGCAGAGGAAACGTGGAGTCCTTATGGGTCACTCCACGATTTCCAGCAGGAGATAAGGTCAAGCTGGGTGTAGTATATAGGCCCCGGGATGAGTGATGTTCTAGAGGATGGTTTGCTGGACAACATCATTGCCCAGTGTGGACAAAAAGGGAAGGAGTGGTATTGATGGGGGACCTTAATATGCCAGGTACAAACTGGGAACCATGTCCTCTAAGGTGGCCAAGGAGCAGAGGCTGCTGGACTGGCTTCCAGGATCTGTTCTTAACACAGCATGTGATGGAGCCCACAAGGGAGGGGCATGTCCTGGACGTGGTTCTGGCAGATGGGGATCTGGTAAGGACCTGGTTGTACAGGAACCCCTGACTGAGGCACCACAATACTGTTTGGTTTCAAATAAGCATGGGGGGATCTAGGCAGTGGACTTCAGGGGGGCAGACTTTGTGGGCATGGGAAATATTCTCAAGGATCACTTGAAGGGATTACATCAATGACAAGTGTGGAAAGGAGATGGGAGGTCATAAACGGGACTCATGAGGCAGTCAGGATCTGCTTAAGTTGAAACGAAGGGAGCAAATGTAACATAAACCATGCTGGAGGTCCAGTGAGTACAGGTAGCAGTCAGAGAAAAGAAGGCGACCTACAAAAATATAAAAAACAACAAGAGGGGATAGGAATAAGGAAATGTACCATCTTGCATCTAGAAAAGTCACCCATGGTGAGGGGAGCAAAGTCCAGTAAAAGCAGCGGCTGGCACAGGGGATACATGGAGGGAAAAGGGGTTCTTCCAGTACATTGGGGAGCGGAGAAAACTAAGGCCATCTCAGCAGATTGAGATCAGAAGGAGGGTGGGTGGAAGAGGCGAGGGACCAGACAGAGGTATTTAACGAGTACTTTTCCTCTGTGTTCATTACTAGGAGGGATGGGATATCTACAAAGCAAGGCACGAAGGAGAAGCGGCAGAGTGGGATCAGGGGAGCAACAGAAATGGAGCAAGAGGGAGGGAGAGGTACCCCAGGGTGTCACATCTGGATAAGGATAAAAAAGGCCAGTAAGGTGGAGGGATGGATGATTCTATCTCCACCAAAGGGTGTAGTTAGCCCTCAAGGCCCTAAAGAAGAGACAAATCTCCTGGGCGGATGGCATTCATCCGAGAGTACTATGGGAATTGGCGGACATACTGGCTGCACCCCTGGTGGAGCTCTTCAACAGGTCACTTGAGACAGGGAGGGTACCTAGGATTGGCGAGAGGCACATGTGGTGCCAATCCATAAAGGGGTCGAGGAAGTACCAGGTAACTACAGACCCATCAGTTTGACCTCGGTGGTGGGAAAATTAATGGAGAGTATACTAAAGGAACGGTTGGGGTGTACTTGGAGGAGATGGAGGTCTGGCTAGTCGGCAACATGGGTTTGTGCCAGGTAGATCATGTCAAACCAATCTTGTGGAGTTCTACGAATGGGTAACATCAGAACTGGACAGGGAAAGCCTGTGGATGTATTATTCTTGGACTTCAGCAAGGCGTTTGACTCTGTCCCCACAATGGTCTGGTGGAGAAACTGATGGGGTTAGGAGTAGGTCCAGTGATGGTCAGATGGATTGAAAACTGACTAGCTGGACTCACCCAGAGAGTAGTGGTCTGTGGGGAGCCTCGAACCCCTAGAGAGGTTGGTAGTGGGGTACCGTGAGGGCTCAGTCCTGGGTCCCATCCTGCTTAATGGCTATCGGACATCAGGGAGGGTATAGGGTGTGAAATGAGTCTCTTCATCGGATGACTCCAAGATGGGAGCAGTAGTTGAGGGAGAAGAGGGAGGTTGGCCCTGCAAGGGACCTGGACACCCTTTGAAAGCTGGGCTCACACATGGAAATTAAATTTCAATATCACCAAGTGCAAAATGTTGCATCTTGGTCGGGAAACCCTAAACACAGGTACACCCTGGGAGGAGGCACTGGAGGCCTCAATAGGGAAAAAGACCTAGGGGTCATGGTGGATGCATGCGAATAACTCTGAGTAGTGCAGGAGGCGGCTAGCAAGCAAACGGGATGTTGGGATGCATCGTAAGGGGATCACCTCTAGGAGCAAGGAAGTGATTCTGCCGCTGTACAATGGACTGGTTAGAACACACCTTGAGTACTGTGTACAGTACTGGAGACCACACTTGAAGAGGGACATACAGCTCCTGGAGAGGGTACAAAGGAGGGCAACTAAGATGATATGAGGGCTAGGGATTTGACATATGAGAACAGACTTGAGGAGCTCTGCCTGTTTTCATTGGAGGAGAGGAGAGAGGAGAGACAGGGGGACATGATTGAGGTCTTCAAGTACTTCAAGGGAATAAATAGGGTAAACATGGAGGGATCTTTAGACTAAAGCAGGAGGTATCACCAGAGGGCATGGTTTGACATTGGAAGGTGGAAGGGTGAGGGGAAAAGAGGAGGAGGTTTTCACTGAGAGGGTGGTGGACCCTTGGAATGCACTGCCTGGCGAGCTGGTTCAGAGATCCACAGTGGAGGGCTTCAAGAGAGGGTGGGACAGACACAGAAAGTGGATGTATCAGATGATGGCCTGTCCCAGGGGTGGGGATGGATGATAGGGGTCTCTGGAGCACAAGGGATGGGAGGGCCTCGGCACCCAACTAAGGATCTAAAGTTCGAGCAGACTCGATAGACCGTAAGGCCTAATCTGCTGGCAAATAGTATGTTAGTATGTAAACCACTACAGGCAAGCATTTGTCAATGCTAAATGTTTTCCGCTTGCACTGCTGTTGTGCTGGGTCTTTCTTGTACACATTTTACTATATATTTACCCAGGATAGATCTGAAGAAATGCTATATCTCATTTTCAGTGGTGTCCTGCTTTTACACATTTTTAGTTATATTTACCAAGGACAGGACAGCTGAAAGGCAATATCTAATTTTCTGGTTGCTTCCATTTTGATTCCAAATTTGTAATAGCCTTTTATGGCCTAATGTTATGATCAAGACAGGTGGAATTTTTAAATGCATTCTTAAAGAGGACCTTCCTGATGGTCCAAAAGTTACAGCTTGTAGTCATTATATGCAGTACTAGACCTGAAAAAGGATGCATTTGTTATTTCTGGCCAAGGTTTGCTCTGCCTTCCATAATTTGGATTTGTTTTTGAGCCCTGCTACACTTGCCTTTGCTGTTCAACTGCTGGGCTGCTAGCTCCTTATGACATCATTGTAGGATTGAGGAATAACTCACACTGTGCAGTACCATGCAATTGCAACAATGTTGGAAGGAAACCTACTGGTACTCAGTGTACATACTGTATTCCCTCTTCCCAAGACACCTAATTAGCAATACATTATGCCAAAATCTAAATGCCTTGTCAGTATGTTTTTTTTTTTTTTTGTGAAATTGACTCTGCCTACAATGATGTCAGCAGTACAATCCTGGGCCCACAGCAACACCAGGCTTGCTATAGAAGCTCTAGTACACCTTGCAGTTTTTAGCAGGTCAGAATGCAAAATTAACTGCAGCAGACAGTAATGAAATACAATTTCAGAATCAATGCAAGAAGGGTAATTAATGCATGAAAGTCAAAGTGACTGAGGAAGGTCCTCTTTAAAAGTGGTTTTGCAGTGCAATCACAAAAACAAGTTTCAAAGGAGATCTGAAAAATCACATCAGTCATGTTCAGGAGGTTGGGTACCACAATGGATTTCTTAAATATTAGTGGACAAAATTGGAAAAATTAAAGTTATGAGTTAACATTGGAACAATTCAACATTTCTTCATAATTTAGTTAGTTTTCAGATTTTGACCCCTAATTTTCAACACACTCTTTTGTGACCACTCCTTCTGTAATGATGGGTGTCATGTATAAAATGCTAGCCAAAATATTATTTTATGCCACAAGTGTGAAAACACTTTTTATCAAGGATTTGAAAATGACAGTTGTCACATTCACAAGATGGTGTGAAAAATGACTGTTGAAAATGTGGGAAAAATATGGAAAATTACCAAAGTTATGAGTGTGCATTGACCAGTTTCAATGTACACTCATAATATTATTATTTTGTATATTTGTACACCAAACTTTCAACATAGTCTTCTTAGGATCCACATAATGAACAAGGGCAGAGAAATGTTCAAACCCTACCCAAAAGATGATTTTGGACAGGATTAAAAAATGACAGCTGTCACATTCATGAGGTGGTGTGAAGAACTGGCTATGTTTAAATTTTGGGGTGAAAATATTGAAAAATATTTTTACCCAATTTTAAACACAGCAACCACATAATCACCTTGCAGAACAGATCTGCATAATTTCACTGCCATTGTTCATTAGGTGAAGTACCAAAACAAACATGTTGAAAATTTGAGGAAACAATCTATTCAAAAATTACCAGGTTATGTGGATAAGTTCAAAACCTATTGAAATACAATGAACTGCATATTTGATTTCCTCAGTTCCTAGTCTAACGTTGAAGAATGAAGGTGTGTTTCAGTCAGAGGGATAACAGCATTGGACCCCTGGAAGGTAAATAAGGTGTCTGTGTGTGTGTGTGTGTGTGTTTGTGTGTGTGTGTGTGTTTGGTGGGTGCTGAGTGGGACAGTAATGACGGCAGTGGCAACAGACTTTGATGGAAGGTTTTGTTTTTACAGGGTGAATAAAAATTTTAAAAGTCTATGAGGGATGATTTTATTTATTTCAGTACCGAGTCAACACTGTGGATTAGGAACCCCAGTGTCACTGTTATGTTTGGTGGCCTGGGGTGGGGAGCTCCCAGTGTTACAGAATGAAAACAGGCAGGGTGAGGGATAGTAACTGGCACCAACAATTGTCATCACCATCCCATGTCAGAAAATTAACAAGAGAAGGGTGGGAGAAATTGAGAGATGGTTTTCTTATGTTTGTTGGCACCATGGATTGGGCATTCCAGTGTCGGAAATTTAAGAAGGAAGGGGATAAGGGATGGTTTTCCTTATTTCAGAATATGTTGGAGGAGCACAGCAGGCTGATCAGTACACTGATCAGCTCAGCTTCCTGGGTGGTGTTATGCAGATCAAAGGAAAGAGCCACTCTATCATTGTACCAGGTCTTTCCTTTGAGCTGCAGGAAGTTTACATCAGCAAGACTAGAATGGTGTCATGACCAGCCTAGCCGATGATTGGTCTGGCACTGACAAGTCCCTTGCAGACTGTCCTGCACTGGACTGACAGTGCACACCTCTCAAAACCCACTATCAAACCAAAATGTTCACTTTGTGCAAGCCAAGGACGAACATAGAAAGGAAGCAACTTCTGAAATTACACAGTTGCAGCAGTTTCAGAACAAAGTAAAAACACAGTAAAGATTTTGCACAAACAGATACAGTAGTATTTACTGCAAAATGAAAACATTCAGCACTGTAAGTCTAAGTATCAAGGCGTCACAGGAACAGGCCTTTTCAGTCACCTATCCAGCAAGCAAAGCTAGCCCAAAGCTTAGCTGGCAACTTCAGACTAACCCGATATGACCTGAAAATTACACCACAATTTGTTCTGTTATTAAAAATACTACTTAGCAGTTAGTCAGTCAAGTGGAGTACCACAGTCTCCACTAAGATTCAGTAAACAGAAGAGTAAACAAAAGGTCAGCAGACTATTTTTTTCCTAAATCCAATTCAAAAAGCAAAATTTCATAGAAAGCAACAGCTTCCTCTCTGCTCAAGTGTCTCTCAGCAATAAGGCAGTTCACATGGTAAAGTGTCTGTGTAGCCTGGGGATTGGCTGAGGAGATCTGTTGAGATCTCAAAGTTTTGTCAAATATGCACCATCAAATGCCTAAAAATAATCCCAGTATTAGGTATTTTGGTATTTGTCAGATTCAATTAGTACTTGAATATTCAGTGCACATCTCTACAGTGCAGCTAGAAGCAGAAGATTAAAAATATATTCTATCAAACACATCAGTGTGCTCTACTACCAGTTCCAGCAGTGAAGGGACTACTTGACAGATTGTTTTAGTCATTTAACATATCTTTTGTTTTCAGTTTTCAAAGATTTTATCTAAAATGTAACTCCAAACTCCTTTCCTATGCAGTAATAAACTCCAGGGTGGACAGTATGGGCTTTACCGCCCTTCCATGGGCTATAGGGCCCTGAGCCTGCAGCATTGAGCATTGGACATATTATGCCCCTGGACAGGCAGATATAGCTAAAACTGCCCAGACTGTCATATAATTTTGTTTGCATAATGCATGCCTATGGTGGTTATAAGGCATGAAACATAGCCTAGTACCACAATCACCCAAGAAGTGCACTATTCTCTTACTAAACCATGGAAAGAATGAATCCTGCAATCTGGTTGGTCAGCTGAGACTTGGACCGATGATGTTATCCCAGCATAACATTACAGAACTAGTCCCAGCACATGAATGATTGCAGTAATGAGTAAAGAAATCCATCCACCATTACTTCACAAAAAAAAAAAAAAAAAAAACAATCAAACAACACAGTGATTAGCTTCACCAGCTCACACAACAGTTGGCTTCACTACCGCTCCCAATTGTCACAATTATGTGACCGTGTGTACTCCTGGTGCTTCACTTGTCAAGCACCTCTAAATCCACTCCATTACTTCTTTTTTCAAAGACTGCTCTCACCATTTGAAATAGCCTTTGACAGGAACAAAGAAATTATAGCATGATCCACACACAACACAGCTATGGTGAACTGCACTTCACTAACCCCCACTCGGCAGCTCATAACCTCCTTTAAGAACTGATACTGTCTAAAGAACTGATGCTGCCTTTGTGTGCATATACCAATAAATCTTTTTTTCTTTTGCTACAGACACCTGCCAACAGTACAGGCAGGAAGATGTCAAAGTTAACAGACCATGATACGTGTGCTCCACACTCTACTTACCGATCCTCAGCTTCATTCCCTTGCCCCACACAGAGTCAGTAAAGCACTTCAAGGCCTAATTTAAAGTGTAATTTATTAAAAAACAAAACTAAGTAAACAAAATACAAAGCATTAACAGTAAAGGTCTTCCAGGAAATGGCTTGCTGAGTGGCTCCATAAGACAGGTCAGACATGATCATTCAGGCAGCAGCTCCACCTAGTGGTGGGAAAAAAATATTCTGGACTTTTTGAAAAACATATACCTACTCACATTACCCCGAAAAAATACATGAATTTATTTTTCTTTTTAATAACAAATGAGCCATTGTATAATAGGAATAATGCACTCGAGTGTGTGTCATGTGGGAATAACATCACTTCTTGGGTACTGGATGCACTAAGCCTGTGGCCTCATACCCAACCACCGAGGCATGATGTTATCCCATCATGACACACAGCCTGTCATGCATTATTCCTTTATTACCACACACCATGGAGTTGGTTATGCTATTTCCAAAACTGTATTTATAAAAAGAAATATGAGTTTAGGTAAGATGTACAGTTGTAAGTGAATAATCAATAGCCATGTGATATGTTTTAACCAATGAGTTTACAGGATTTTCATGTCCCATTTTATAAGTGAATGTTTATGGACAACTTGCTTTACAGAAGTTGCTTTACAGAACATATTTAATAATAAAAAGCACAGATGGCAGTATATGTTCTACTTAGCAAGTTGCGTGTCCTTTGTGTTCCATTTCTTATATACAGTACATTATGTCAATGGCATTTTAAATAGTAAGCTCTGATTAGTCTGAATCATAACTACAAGACTGCAATAATATTCAATAAGGTTGAGTAGAGCTTCTTAACATGTTTCAAAGGCTGCTTGATTAAGGCCCTATCCACACTGGTGGCCTTAAAACAATACTGTCAGCTTATAAAACTTTCTTATTTAGACAAGCCTTTCCTGGGTCTGAGGTAAATGTTTTAACTGTTTAGTTGGAGAGTTGTTTTTAGTTGTTTAGGCTTTGATTTTAATTCCTGTTATCTTTAGTATTTTTTAGCTTTACTGTTTTTGTCTTCTTTTATGTTTGTGTTTTAACTGTTTTGTAAGGGCCCTGAGCTTTTGGGAGGCGTCTTAAATAAATAAAATTTACTACTACTACTACTTTTAAGACCACCAAACATGGTTGATGTCCACATTTGTAAATGGTTAAAACAGTGTTTCAAAGCCAAGTCTAAACCCAGATGAAACATAGGTTTTAGCTTGGTTTTGAAAATGTTTTCATTCTTATACCTCAGTTGCCTAAGTTTCCTGTGTGGATGGAAGTCTGCACTGTACTAGAGCTGTCTTGTCTTCCTATGGCCCATAATGCAGTGCACAGCTCTCCCGTAATGTTGTGATTGAAGCCATGCATACACAGAGCTGAATAGATAAATAAATAAAATACAACTATTTTAATTTCTGAATCACCAGTGTGGACAGAGCATAAGACACTGCAGAACCCTAGAAACCAGACCATCTCCAGTGTCCCATTATGTTTCTGACAGCCTCCATTAATTGCCCCACTAAATGAATCATGATCACAATCTTAACTCGTAGATTCTTTGTAAAAAAAACTTTGGTAACACACCAGTTGGGTTCAAGTTAATGTGACAAAAGTAGAAAATGTGCCATTAGGTTTTCCAACTCTAACACCCCATCCCCACCCCAAGTAGCAAAAGAAAAGAAAATTAGGGTTGGAGTCTCGGAGTCTTGAAAAATCAGTGGTGAGGTCTTCTTGGGGATGTCAACCTAATGCCCAGCCTGTTCCCTGAGCAAACAACATCAGATGTGATCTCCTTTCTTCACACAAGGATCACAGGGTCCTTCATGAAGAAAGCTACGATGGGTTGTGTTGGCAACATGTAGCAAGACATACTTTTCTACCTTTGAAGAGTGTATTAGTATGAGGCACTGGCTTTGAGTGATACTTTGTGCAGTAGACAGGAGGCTATAGGCTTGTGGAAAGGGAGGGTATTAGGGTGGACAACTCAAGGAAGACCCCATCACTGAGTCACCAAACTTCCAGAGACCCAAACCCAATGTTTTTCCCTTTTTCTGCTTGGGGGGTGGGGGTGAGGGTTTGAAAGCCTGATGCCACATTTCCCTATTTTTGTGGCATGCTTGAACCCTAAGAGGTGAATTAATGGAAGATTTTTTGCAAAGAATGTCTTTTCTTTTCCGATAGTGGAATCGTATCCTTATTCATGCTGGTCCCTTCTGCATAGTCTTCTTATTATCCCATCTCATGAACCCGGTAGGTAAAGTTATCAAATCCCTGGCAAAATGTCATTCTGTGCCTCGTGCTGCTGCTTAGTGTGTTGGTTCTGAGCTACATTTTAAGTTATTTTAAGTTATTTTAAATTATTTTGTTGTATTTCGTTTTTTGGTTCGGTAGTTCTTCTTAGTCCTGTTTTAGTTTCAACTATCTTGCATTTTACATAGAAACATAGAAACATAGAAGTTGACGTAGGATAAGGACTGCAAGGCCCATCCAGTCTGCCCATTTCTTTTCTACCTTATAAATGTGCCATTGGCCTTTGCTCTGTCAGTGGCCTATCTATTCATACTCATTTGTATTGCTCCCTTATGCCTATCCATGCCTGTTTGAAGCCCTGCACTGTATTCATAGCCACCACTTCTTGAGGTAGGCCATTCCAGCATCCACCACCCTTTCTGTGAAAAGAATTTCCTCCATTCCCCTTAATCGGCCCCCTCTAATCTCATGCTGTGCCCTCTTGTCCTGCTATTTTTCTTATATCTAAACATGTTAGACTCTTTCACCTTGTTAATGCCCTTAAGGTGTTTGAATGCCTCGATCATATCACCTCTCCTCCTTTGCTCAAGGGTATACATATTGAGCTCTGTTAATCTGTCCTCATATGTCTTCTGATGCAGTCCTGCACCATTTTGGTTGCCCTTCTCTGGACTGCCTCAATTTGGTTAATGTCCTTGTGAAGGTGTGGCCTCCAATACTGCATACAGTACTCCAGATGGGTCCTAACCAGTGTCTTGTAAAGAGGGATTATTACCTCCTCTTTGACTTGTGATACCACTACTAATACACTCTAACACCCCTAGCCTTACCTACTGCTTTAGAGGTCTGCTTGGATGATTTCAGGTCATCAGTGATGATGATGCCCAAGTCTCTTTCTTCCTTTGTGACTGCTAGCAACTCCTCCAAGACTATAGGTGGCTTCAGGGTTTCTCTTCCCTATTTGCATGATCTTGCACTTCTTGCATTAAATCCAGTTGCCACTCTTCTGACCATTTTGCTAGTTTATCCAGATCTCTTCTCATTCTGCCCACCCCATCTGGATCATCTACTCTGTTGCAGATCTTGGTGTCATCTGCAAACAGACAAACCTTACCCTCTAGTCCATCTGCAAGGTCACTAATGAAGATGTTAAAGAGGACTGGCCCCAGGACTGACCCTGAGTACCCACTTGTGACTTGCATTTCTTCTGACTGTATACCATTTACCACCACTCTCTGTTTTCTGCCTGTCAACCAGTTTGCCACCCAGTTGACCAACTTCTGACCCATCCCAAGCCTACTCAGCATATTTATCAATCTTCTATGTGGAACAGTGTCAAAAGCTTTGCTGAAGCCAAGGTAGGCGACATCAACTGCTCCCCTTGGTCCACCACTCTGGTTACCTAGTCAAAGAAATCTATTAGATTAGTTTGACAGGACCTTCCTTTGTAAACCCATGCTGTCTTGGATCATGTGCCCTATGGATTCCAGGTGTTGCACTATCCTTTCCTTAAGGAGCACCTCCATAATCTTGCCCACTACTGAGGTAAGACTGACTGGTCTGTAGTTCCCTGCTTCCTCCCTGCTACCACTCTTGTGGAGGCGGGATCACATGAAACCCTTCTCCAGTCTTCTGGGACCTCTCCTGTGCTCAGAGACTCACTAAACAGTTCTGCTAATGGCTCTGCTAGTTCCACCTTTAGCTTCTTAAGTACCCTGGGATGTATGCCATCAGGTCCCATTGCCTTATCCACCTGAGCTTAGCAAGCTCTTGTAGGACCCTTTCTTTTGTGAAGGAGTAGTGCTCACCTCCCTCCCCTGTGTCCATGGTGCTGAGCTGTGGGCCCTGCCCTACCTACCTTCTCTTCAGAAAATACTGAGCAAAAGTATCTATTTAGGATAGATGCTTTTACATGATCCCCTCCTCACATGCTCCTTTTCTTCATTAAACATTAATACCCCTCTGGACTTTCTCCTTTCACTAATGTATCTATAGAAAGTCTTGTCACCTTCTTTACTGTTCGTGCTAGTGTTTCCTCAGTTTGGGACTTTGCCTGCCTTACTGCCTTCCCTGCTTCCCTTAGGGCAGTTTGGTATGCCTCCCTATCTTCATCTCGCTGTGTTCCCTTATATTTCCTGAAGGCCAGCCTTTTGGCTCTGACCTTTCCTCTACTGTATTTGAGAATCAAAGTGGTTTCCTTCTTCTTTGCACTTCCTTTTCTGTCCAACACAATGGGATGTTGCTTCAAGTATTGCATCCTTAATGCTTGCCCACTTTGCCTGTACCCCTCACCTGTGTTTCTTTTGCCAGCGCTAAACATAACTCTGTTGGCCATCTTATCAAAGTCAGCTCCTCTGAAGTCCCATATTTTTGCCTTGGAATGGGATGATTTAGATGTAGTTGCCAAATTGAACCATACCATGTGATGGTCACTGGCCCCCAGGTGACCTTCTACCTGGAGATCTGTGATCCCTTCCTGTTAGTCAGTACTAGATCTAGGATAGCCCTGTCTCTTGTGTGTTGTTGTACCAGTTGTTCGAGGCCATCCCCTGCAGGGAATCCACTATGTGTCTAGTTCTGGCAGATGTTCCTGCTGGTATTGACCAATCTGTATCCGGCATGTTGAAGTCTCCATTATCAGAACCTCCCTTTAGCTGTCATGTTTTGTATATCTTCTAACAGTAATGTGTCTATGTCCTCCCCTGGTCTGGGGGCCTGTAGACAACCCCAGTTCTTATGGCTGTCCCATTTCCTGTTTCCAGGGTGACCCACAGTTCTTCTGGCTCCTTATGTGTATTCTGAATTTCTGTAGCTTTGATATTTTCATTGACATACAGGGCCTCCTCACCCCCTTTTTGCACCTCGGTCTCTTCTGAACAATACATAGCCAGGTACTGAAGTCTCCCAAGTGTGGTTACTGGTAAACCATGTCTCACTAATTGCTACTATGTCCAGTTTAGCCTCTGACATTATTGCCTGCAGGTCTGGGATCTTATTTCCCAGGCTGTGAGCATTTGTGTACATGATTTTCCATTGGCCAGATTTCGAGTGTGTTAGTTGTTGGGTGAGGTTTGGCATGACCCTGTGCATCGTATGGGGAGACAAACCTTTTTCTTACCTGGTGATGCAAATGAACTGCAAACATGCTGAATCCCTGTTTGACCACTAGCTGAGTGGGGAGGGTGTTCTTCCCGTTCGATGTATGGGGTACTGCACCCTCTCCCCATTTGCTAGTTTAAATATTCTGCAAAGACGTCAAACTTCTGCCCCAATGCACTGACTCCTCCTTAGTCAGATGCAGTCCATCAAATTAAAGAACTTTCGCTCCCAGAAATGTTGCCAGTTCCTACAAATCTGTGTCCTTTTCCTGGCACCAGCCTTGAGCCACGTGTTTAGCTCCCTATCTCCCTTCTCTGACCTTCCGTCCATCTGCTCCCCTCTCCCAGACTGGCAGGATCTCAGAGAAGGAGATGCCGATGAAATAGATGATAGTTTGTCACCCAGCCTGGTCAGGTGCTCCTTGGTCTCCACAACTGACCGACTGGCGAGATCGTTAGTCCTATGTGTACCAGGACATCAATGTTTTCTCCTGCTTTGTGAACAATTTTAGCAATGCAGTCAGTGTCTCTCCATGCTGATGTACCTGGAGACATCTGACCATTAGCATTTTGGTGTTGCTCCTCTGCCGTTCGACTCTGATCTTGACCGGCGTGGAGTTATTCAGAGTGAATTGGCCTTGCAATTGGAATGCTGAAGTGCACTGTTTACTATGGGAATTATCAGCACCGGGTGCTTTGTGTGTTACCCTGACTTTTCATTTGATCTGGGCGCATCTGGGATTACGTGGTCTGCGGATCTGTGAGCTTGCAGAGCTCGTAGGATTTCTTCCAGTGCCCAGACTTCTTCCTTGGTCTGCTGTTGTGAGGGCTTCCCTTGCCCTTTGCTCTGGGTGGTGACTGTAGTTGGGTGGAAGGTCACCTGATTATTATAATATGAGTAGATTTGAGACTGGGACTGGGACTCTGGATATCTTTTTCATGAGCATTGAGGAAGGATGGAGGGACTTGCCAAGTTAATCTCAGGTCATCTATGGTGTGTACAAGGTCACTATGGGCTTGGTTACAGGACTGGTCTGAGGCCTGACTCCCACTGAGATTTTCCAAATGATTTGTGGCCTGAAGGGGTATTGAAATTCTTTTAGCCAAGGAGTCGGCTGAAGTTTCTTGCCCCTAGACTACCAGGTTGGGCTACTAATGTGACTTGTCCTGGGTGTTTTATCGGGCTACATTATCTCCTGCAGTGTTTTCCCAGTTGGGATAGAGGGCCCTAACTCATAGTGGAAACTTTGTAGATTTGGTTGACTTGTACTCTGAACATTCTCTGGATGTTCTCCAATTGCCTTCTCAAATAAGTTTGCATGGATGAGTAGACTGACTATGCTTTCTATGATGATCTCCATGGATTCTGGTTCTCCATAGCCCGTGGATATAATTGACTTTGTGCCCTGTGGAGTGAGGACTTCTTATTTTCCTCCTTGACTTATTTTAAGTTTATTTTTACAGACAACGAGGTGGTGAGAGGACCTTGTGTCCATTTATTTTCAGAAGTTTGATTATTTTCCTATACTCCCTGGTCATGATAGGATTGGGGAGGAATGTTTTATTTTATGTTTTGTTTTTAGTTTAAAATGTTATTTATGATTTGATTTGTAGAACACATTTGTACTTTGGCAGTGAGAGTGCCAAAGTAATCTTTCCCTCCTTTGGTTGTGAGAGAGCTAGGCGGTAAATAATTTTTATTTTATATATTTTTTGTTTAATTTGGGTGGTGAGAGAACCCTTATATTTATTTATGTCTAAGGAGGATCTTAGTTGCCCTCTAGCTTGGCCCAGATCCGATTTTTGTTGGGGGGGTAGCTTTTTATTTATCTTGCTTGTTAAGTTTTCTGAAATTATTTTGGGTGATTTACTGTAAGTGGGTTTATTGTTTGGTTTTATTGTTTAGTAGTGGCATGTGTTAGCCTTCAGTCTCCATGGTGGTGCGCTATTCATCCTCCTTTCTTCATGCCCTCTGCCTTTTATTCTCCCCTCTCAATATGAGATGTATCAGTGCTGTAGAGCACTAGGAATTATTCATAGAAGAGGGAGGGTGAGGATTGTGAACAAGGGAGGATGGATGAGAGAACCACCATATTAGAATAGTTAGATCCAGAAGGCACCCTGGGACAAGATGGAATCCAGATCATGATTCGCCATGCCTGGTGCCACACTCAAGGCACTACTGAGTTTAGGAGGCAGATGGGCCCGACAGCCTCAGAGGTTCGTCCAACTCAGGTGGTGTTGTGCAGTACCAGGTCCATCAGGAATATGACTGGCATTATTGCTGATCTTGTTGGTTCAGTGGACTTGGCTTGCATCACTGAGACCTGGCTGGATGAAAATCCAGGCCCCACTTTGGAGGCTATGACTCTGGCTGGGTACTCGGTGATACACTGCCTCAGATTGGATCGCAGGGGGTGGGGGGTTGCAACTCTGTTTCAAGACAAATTGGGCCTCAGATGTAGTAGTTGGGGATACTGAGCCCTTTGAGTGTACAGTGGTAGCAGGTGTAGGCATTTGAATGGTTCTCATCTACCGTCCACCCGGGGATGGGAAGCAATTCTTACAGGAAGTAGTGGACTTCATCGTCGACATGGCGTTTAAGTCACCAAGATTGATGGTTCTGGGTGACTTTGCGCCTGGGTTGATGATGAACTCTCTAATTGGTAATCACTTCCTCCAATTAATGACTTCTTTGGGCCTTACACGGTGGTTTCCTGCTACCCATAAATCTGGACACTCTCTGGACTTAGTCTTTATACTAGGGATCGAAACATCTGACTTGAGGTGGAACCAGTTGCTTGGTCAGATCACTACACTGTGAGGTTCAGTTTCTGCACCCTCGAGAAGCCTACCCTGTGGAGATGGTTATATACCACCCTTTACGGATATTACTCCCCAAGGCCTTGTGGCGATCTTTGACCTCTCATCCCCACGCTGGCAAGCAGTAGTCTAGAGACCCTCATGTCAGCCTATAATATGGCTGTTCACGTGGCTCTGGATTCTATTGCTCCTGTCCATGTATGCCCCTATCCCTTCACCCCAAGTCCCCCTGATTTGATAGGACATTGAGGAGATGCAGAGACAGGGACGAAGGTTAGGCGGTGCAGGTGTAGGTCCACCTTGAAGCTGACCACATTAGATTGATGGACCACTATTCAGTCTATCAATCTGCAATCACCTGTAATAAGGCAGAATTCCTGTCCAGGGAGCTTGTGGTTGCTCGGAATCAACCAGCTCAGCTTTTGAACTGTAGACAGACTGTGCAATGCAGCCTGTCTGCAAGTTCAGAAAACCTTCCATAATTAGAGTATGAGGAGCTTACTCGATTTTTGCAGCTAAGGTGGCTGACATCAGGGTGGATCTGCAACCAGCACTCTCAAGGAGGGATGCTGTTGAACAGTGCGAGTTCACAGTACCTCAGTTTTCTTTGAGTTCCTTCAGTCCAACCTGTTTTCGTGGCTGTCATGAGGATTAACCATAGTGTGCCCCTACATGCTGTAGCTTGAATCCTGGACCAACCTCCCTAATTTTAGGTTGTAGTGATATCATCAGTCCAGTACTTGTGTAAATAGTCTGGTGCTCCTTGGAGTCAGGTGAGTTCCTAGCTCCCTGAAAGAGGCGGTGGTGACCCCACTCTTGAAGAAAGCTACCTTGAAGCAGACTGTTTCACAAACTACAGACCCATCTCTAACCTACCCTTTTTGAGAAGCTGATTGAGAAGGTAGTGGCAGCCCAATTGAGGACCATTTAACCATCCATGACATCTACAAACCCTCCAGTCCAGTTTCCACAAAAGACATAGCACAGATACAGTGCTGGTTCAGGTGCTCAATGATCTTCTGAGGGTGAGGGATCAGAAGAGATGTTCCATCTTGGTTCTTCTTGATCTCTCTTCAGCCTTTGACATTGTGGATCACATGGTGTTGATAACATGCCTGAAGCATATTTGCAGAATATCGGAACCGTCCTTCGATGGTTCACCTCATTCCTCACTGGGAGATCACAAAAGTTGTGTCCGGGGTTTTCCCTCGGGCCCAATGTCTTTGTGTGGGGCCTCAGGGTTCAGTGCTGTCTCCCATGCTATTCGCGGTGTATATGCTGCCCTCGGAGACACTGTAAGGCGGTATGGGCTGAGGTTGATACCCAGCTATACCTGTCTTTTGCAGCCTACCAGGATGGATCTCTCTTGGTTTTAACAACTGTCTGAAAGAAATCCAGGAGTGGATGGATTCTAGTTGGCTGAAGTTGAACTCAGAAAAGACAGAGGTGTTGGTTGTGGATCCGGGTCACCAGATAGAGGGTCATCTGTTGGTACACCCTCAGGAATTTTTCTTGGTGGCGTCTCACTCCTGACCTCTGAACAGGTGCGTAACCTGGGGTTGTCTTGGATGACAGGCTGACACTGCAGTCACAAGTGTCATCAGTCATCAAGACTTCCTTTACCATCTCAGAATATCGCCAGAGTTAGGCACCTAGTTCCATCTGATGACCTGCCAGCGTTTGTTCACACCTTTGTGTCCTCTCGTCTAGACTATTGTAACTCCCTTTACTTTGGGCTTTCCGGGTTGAAATCCATCACCTGCAGCTAGTGCAGAATGCAGCGACCAGGTTTTGACTGGTTCCAGTAGGTCCTGTCACATTAACTCGGTGCTGCACAAGCTGCACTGGCTGCCTATATGGTGAATAATCACCTTCAAAGTCAGTTTACTGACTTTCAAAGCCCTTCACGGTCAGGGTCCAGCCTTCTGAAAGAACTTCTGGTTCCTTACTGCCCTGGCCGATCACTCTGCTCGGCCAATGAGGGGTTGCTGGAGATTCCAGGAGTGAATCTTAAATCATCTGGTTGTAGGGCATTTTCTTATGCTGCACCCACTCTCTGGAATTCTCTACCTTGCCGGTTACAGAAGTGCACTTCTGTGGAGGAATTCAAGAGGGTTTGAAAACCCACCTTTGGCAAATGGCCTTTTTAGAAAATTGAATGTTTTGAACTTGATGATTTTATCATTGTTTTTATTAGTGTTTGATATTTGATTTCAATGTTTGATTTGTATTGTTTTAAGCTGTACAGCGCTTTGAAAATGAAAGGTGCTATATAAATAATTATTATTATTATTAAAATATCATTCTGTGGCACAGGTGCAAAACACATTTTAGCCAGGATTTGAAAAATAAAAGCTGTCACATTCATGATGAGGTGTGAAAAAATGGCTATGCTGAAAATGTGGGTAAACATGTTTAAATTACCAAATTTATGAGCAAGAGTAGAAAATTTTCATTGTATGCTAACACTGGCATTTGTACATACAGTATATTGGCCCTAAATTTTCAAATAGCCCTTCTTATCTCCCTACTTTATCAACAAGGGCATTAAAACATGTCTCAAATCCTGCCCAAAAGGTAATTTTGCAAAGTGACCACAAATTGCTTTTCAGCCCCGATTTACATAATTTCACCACCAGTGGTAATGAGGTGAGATCTCAAAAAACCCATGTTGAAGATTTGGAGTCAAAATATTCAAAATGAAAAAGTTATGAATAAAAGTTCAAAACTCCATAGAAATGCATTACACTGCAATTACCTGATTTGCTCAGATCACAGTCGCTGGTTCCAGCAGCAAGACATGTCTTCAATCAGAGACTGAATCCATGCAGTGGGACATGTTAAGGTTAGTGAAGGTGTGTGGGGGTGTGGGTGTGCTAGGTGATGGATGCTGAGGGTGAGGTCAGGGTGGGGTGGGTGGGGTGTGTGCGTTGGTGTCATATCAGTGAGGACCATTTTCTTTTCTACAGGGTTTAAAAAATATCAAGGGACAGTTTTCTTTATTTCGGGGATATATTCAAACTGATACTGGGGTTGGGCACCCCAGTGTTGGAGTTCGCATTCGGTGTTGCTGGATGTGGTCATCCAAGTGTCACTATGTATTTAATCAGAATAGGAGTGGATGACCTGTAGGGGAGGGGGTCTAGACAAGAAGTGGTTCTGGGTATGGGCATCCTGGTCCACTCATCATATAATTCAAAATTGGGAAGGGGTGAGTGTGTGGGTGTCCTAGATGAGTGGGAGAGAAGGAAACAGTACCAGAGCTGGGCATCCTGGTAAACTGAAGTAAGAATTAGATAGATAGATAGATAGATAGATAGATAGATAGACAGACAGACAGACAGACAGACAGACAGACAGACAGCTAGATCGATAGATGGATAAAGAGGCAGAGAGACAGCCTAACATAAAGACAGACCAACCAACAGGTGGCAGTGGGGGGACACATCAGCAATAGACTTTTTGTTAGGTTACAAAAATAGAAAATATCAATGAGGGATGGTTTTCTTTATTGTAGGGGAAAGAAGCCAACAATGGGGAACAGGCACCACTGTGTCAGCATGATCTTCAGCAGCACTGGTGTGGGACCCTGGTGCCACCACTATATGTATCAAGTGTGGGGTTGTGCGGGTTCAGATGGGCAAGGACTATTTTCTTTTCCTACAGGTTATGGAGAAAACAAAGATCAACAAGGGATGTTTTTCTTTATTGCAGAGTGAGAGAAGCCAACACTGAGGACTGATATAAACATAGAAACATAGAATTTGACAGCAGATAAGGGGCCACTTGGCCCACCTAGTCTGCCCATTTTCTACCTAACAGATAAGCTGCAGATCTTAGTTAACCAACAGCTTAGTTCCTCCTACCCCCACTAGGACTGCCGTATGTCTGTCCCATGCATTCTTGAATTCTCCCACTGTTCTTGACTCCATGACCTCCTCAGGGAGGCTGTTCCATGCATCCACAGCCTCTCTGTGAAAAATAATTCCTCACATTACCTCTGAGCCATTCCCCTCTATCTTCAATGTGTGCCCCTTGTTCTTGCACATCTCTTTTCTGAAAGATGCTACCCTCTTGGACTTTGTTGATTCCTTGAGGTACTTGAAAGTTTCTATCATGTCCCTCTCTCCTTCTTTCTTTGAGGCTATACATATTAAACTCCTTTAGTCTTTCTTCAGTATGTCTTCTGGTGCAGACCCTGCACCATTTTAGTTGCCCTCCTCTGGACAGCCTCCACTCTGTCTATGTCTTTGTGGAGATGGGATCTCTAGAACTGCACACAGTACTCCAGATGAGGTCTCACCAACTGTCTGTACAGAGGGATAACAACTTCTTGTTTTCTACTATTGATGCCTCTCCTTATGCATCCCAGTATCCCCAGCCTTCCTTATTGCCTTCTCACATTGCTTGCCCACCTTTAGGTCATCTGAAATAATTACCTTCAGGTCCTTTCCATTTTACTGTTGTCAGTATCTCACCCCCATTGTGTACTCTTCTCCTGGGTTTGGCTTCCTATGTGCATTACCTTGCACTTCTTTGCATGAACCTGAGCTTCCATACATTTGACCATTCCTCCAACCTTGCCAAGTCCCTTCTTTTCCTTTCCGCTTCCATCTTGTGTATCAACCCTCTTGCAGATCTTTGTGTCATCCGTAAAGAGACATACATTTCCTTCCAGTTCCTCGACAATGTCACTTATAAATACATTAAAAGGACGGTCCCAGTACTGAACCCTGCAGTACCCACTAGTAACCCTCCTTTATTCACTGTGGACTCCATTTACTATTACCCTTTGCATCCTGTTGTTTAGCTAATTTTTATCCAGGCTACCACCTTGGGACACTCTCCAAGGCTGGCTAACTTGTTTATTAATCTTTTGTGTGGGACTGTATCAAATGCCTTGTTAAAATCTAGGTAGGCCATGTCCACAGCCCCTCCCTGGTCTACTACTTTGGTCACCCAGTCAAAGAAATCTATTAGATTCATCTGACATGACCTTCCCACTGTGAATCCATGCTGCCTTGGGTCCTGTTCCCCACTGGCCTCTAGGTACTCAATAATTCTTTCCTTCAGAAGTGATTCCATCATTTTCCCTACCACTGAGGTCAAACTAACTAGTCTGTAGTTTTCTGCCTCTGTCCTGATCCCACTTTGTGAAGATGAATCATCCACCCTTCTCCAGTCCTCGGTGCCACCCCATCCTCTCATGATTTGTTAAAGAGTGTAGCCAGTGGTATTGCTAGGTCTACCCTTAGTTCTTTAGAATTCCTGGATGAATCCCATCAGGCCCCATTGCTTTGTCCATCTTCAATTTTATTAGTTCTTTCAGAACCCTTTCTTCTGTAAATGGACTGGTATTGACCCCATCATTTGCCAAGCTGAACCCTGCATTTACAAAGCATCTTAGTAAATTGTGGAGTCACCTGGTGTGTGACCAGACAAAAGCATATAGTTAAGGTATCAGAGCTCTCCCTCTTTTTGCTACTTCAAAGTCTGCAATTTTCAAGTAACTCCAATGTTCTTACTTGTCATACATTTTGGAGGGTTCTTGGTCTCATCATCCAGCTGAATTATAATTAAGCCTGACCACTTCAGCAAAGTGACCACCTCCATTGGTCAGAAAAAGCATCACAGAAAATGTGCAGAAGAGTGATATTCGAAAGGGAAAATGCACCACCATGTGGGAATGCACAGTCGCACAGAAGTAGTGTATCATGCAAAAGGATATTCAAGAAGGACAGAGCTAAACGGAAGGGGGGCATGGTGATCTATGTGAGGGAAGGAATAAGTTATATGAGGGAAGAGGGGAGGAGGGCAAGACAGAGGCCCTTTGGATACAGTTTCAAGACTCCAAGAGAAGGACACTGAGAGTGGGGTGGTGTACAAGCCACCAGCTCAGGTGGATGACCTGGTTAGAAAGTTGGCTGAGCAGATTATAAGGGTCTGTAGGAAGGGAACACAGTAGTGGTGGGGACTTCAACCTCCTGGGGTGGACTGGAACACCTAACCACCACAAGTGCAAGGGTGGGTATTACTAGATGCAATTCAGGACAGCTTCCTGTTGCAATTGTTCCATGAGCCAGCTAGGATGGGAAGGACTCTGGACCTGGTACTAACAAACGGAGAGGCTGTAAGGGATCCAAGAGTGGAGGATCCTGGCTGGGAGCAACTATCACTCAGTGTGGTTCACACTCAATATGGTCAGAGAAACAGGAGGTATGGGTACTAGGATGATAGATTTTAAAGGGCAGACTTAAAGGAGGAAATTTTGGTTGGGCATCTGGTGGGAATTCAAGCATGCATGGATGCTAACCAAAAATGGGATATTATTAAAAGGATGAACAGAGGCTGCTGAGACCTGTACCAGGACATGGAGCAAGAAAGATGGGGCAAAGAAGCCAAGCTGGCTGACTCAGGAGGTCATGGAAGGGAGGGCAAGAGAAAAGCATTCCTGAGACTCAAGAAATCAGGAGGGCAAAGGGACAAGGATGAGTACATGAAGAAGTCCAGGAGGTTGCCAGGCTAGTCAGGTGCCAAGGCATCCAAGGAGCTAGGACTGGCACAGATAATTAAGGAAGGGAAAGGACTTTTCAGATACATTGGCAGAAGAAAGAAACAAAGACCAGATTGTGAGGATTAAGAAGGGCGGGGGTGGGTGGAGAAAGGGGGGACCAGGCAGAGGCACTGAATTATTACTTCTGCTCTGTGTTCATGAGGAAAATGGGGCAGATACCTCATGGGAGGAGGTGGAGTGGGCAGGGGAGGTGGTGACTGATATCAGGATTACACAGGACAGGTTCTGGAAGGACAAAGGGTGCTGAGGGTGGACAAAGCACGGGACCAGACGACATTCACCCTTGGTGCTTAGGAAGTTAGTGGAGATCTTGGTGGGACCACTGGCAGACCTGCTCAGTACATCACTAGACACAGGATGCATGCCACAAGACTGGAGGATGGCCCATGTTTTACCCATTCATAAAAGTGGTCTGAAGGATGAACCAGGCAACTACAAATCAGTGAGCCTCACTTCAATCATGGGAAGGTCATGGAGACAATCCTAAAAGAGAGGCTGGTAATCTTTTTGGAAGACAGTGGTCAACAAGACAGTCATCAACATGGGTTTGTCTCAGGCAGATCCTGCCAGACAACCCTAGTCGGGTTCTATGACTCGGTGACCAGGGAGCTGAACAAGGTCCATGCAGTGGCTGTCCTGTATTTGCACTTCAGTAAGACCTTTGATTCTGTGCACATGGGAGGCTAGGGTGAAAGCTGGAATACATAGGAATGGGAACAAAATGGTCAATTGGATCACCAACTGGCTGAGGGAGTGAGCAGCAAGGGCAGTGGTGGGGGCTTTCATCACTGAGGGACATTGTAGCGGGGTTTCACAGGTTTCAGTACTGGGACTAATGCTGTTTGGATATTCATAGCTGATATCTCACATGGGGTCAGGGTAAGCTCAGTCTGTTTGCAGATGATATCAAGCTGGAGCTGTAGTATGACATGGAGGGTGGAGGGACTGCAGGGGACCTCCATACTACAGGTGGTGGTAACATGGCAGATGGGGTTCAACACCAGGGAGGCAAGGTCCTGCACTTCAGAGCTAGGAACCAAGGGAAGAAATATCAGCTGGGAGGGGTAGAGGTGGAATGCACCATGGAGGAAAAGGATCTAGGGGTGCTTATTATGGGGAGTTTGAACCACTCATCTCAGTGCAGAAAGGCAGCTACAAAGGCAAATAAGATGCTGGGGTGTATAGCGAGGAATCTCCTCCAGGAACAGGGAGGTGATCCTTCCCTTGTACAGGTCACTGGTCAGGCCACACCTGGAATACTGCATAAAGTACTGGCATCCATTCCAGTAGAAGGACATCAGATTGTTGGAGGGGTGCAATGTAGGGCAAAAAGATGATCCAAGGAATGGAGGGAAAATCCTATGAGGAGAAGATGAGAGAGCTGAACACGTATTCCCTGGAGGAGAGGAGGGATATGGGATATGATCAAAACCTTTAAATACTTTCAGGAAATAAACAAGACTAATACAGAAGAGATTTTCCAAGTCAAAATGGGGAGGGACACGATAGGGCAAAGACTGAGATTGAAGAGGGAAGATTCAGGAAGTAAATCGAGAACACTTTTTCACAGAAAGGGTGGTAGACAAGTGGAATCTCTGCCCGAGTGATATTCTGTAGAGCGGTGGGCAGATATAAGAAGGGTGTGACAGACTGGGGGTTGTTGTGTGGACGGGGAGGGAGGGTGGGGCAGCTGCAAGATGAAGGGCTAGCTGCACAAATGAGCAGACTCAATAGACCAAGGCCTGTTTTGCTGGCGTTTCATACATTCATAATAAAAGGGGCAGTCACCTGAATATGCTGCCCAAGTGTATATTCAGCCCAAATGTACCACACATGTGTCGCACATCACAGAAAATGTGCCACGAAATTTATGTATGAAAGTGGATGGCCTAAATTGGCCAGCCACGCGCACAGGAAGGTTGCAGAACTGCCGACAGGTGACCCTGAGACAGCCCTCAGTGGTGCACCAGGAGTGCTGTAGGCACCGAATACAGCAGTCATGCCAGGACAGTAGTACCCAAAGCCTTAGCTACACTGGCCTGCCTGCTAGGCAACTGCTGGGTGCCATTGGGTGATACCACCTGAACCGCACAGTCAGCCACATTCCTCACCACATCCAGGTCAGTGATTCCCAGCTGCCACATGCTATCCAGGTGCCCCCGCGCACCAGCACCAGCAGACAGCTATAGTGCGACACATTTACCAGGTGCCATGCTCCACCCATGTGTCTCGCAGAGTGCCACCTGGTGGAGGCATTCACTTATGGTGGCATCTGGGACAATGGTGATCAGGATGCATGGTGGTAATGGTAGCAGCATGGCATGGGTCAGGGACAGCCCATTAGCACACACCCACAGTGGAACTCCATAGGTGCTCACAGCATGCCCATGCCAGTCCCATGCCACCAGGAACCACATACATGTCACCAGTGCCATCCCTGCAGTATGACAATGTCACAGGGATCCTGCATTCTGGTCACTGTGGTGTACTGGCAGTGGTAAGTGAACAACTTTGAGCAACACGGGGCGGGGTGGAACCACCTGCAACCTGGAAGTGGCAGGGGCATGCCCCAGGGACACAGGACACTTCCAATGTTGGGAATGCGCCATCTAGGGCACAGACAAGGTCATGGGTAGTAGCACTGCAAACCCCCAACCTTCACACAGTATGGGGTATGGCACTCATGTTATTTCTCAGACACTGTCTGACCCACATAGAGTGCATGACATTACACACTGATAGCTGAGACTGTTCTGCAGAATTGAATGATACTATGAGATGCTAGGTTCTCAGCACATATGCTAACATTATTGCACTTATTTCCACAGTCTTCTGAGCTTGCAGTATTATGTGTGATGCTGTGTCACACATTCTGACCAGCTGTCAAACACCCTGGCACATGTTTGGGTGCTAAAAGGTTAGGTGGTGCGTAGCACTGTACTCAGCTGGTGCAGTCCACCCACACACAACCATGCATTCTCACTTGCCTGTTAGGGCTGCAGTACCTCTTGGTCACCTTTGTGGAGTGATGGTGCTGCCCTGAAATGCTGGATCTGCACTTTCCAGTGGTGTGCAAATGGCCTGAGTATATTCCAGTAATGAGATGCAAATGTGCTGTTTTGGGTGCTGACTGTGCAATGATGCCATTTGCATATCCTGGCTGAATATTGCAGATCTGCACACTGTGCAAGTGTTTTACAATGCACACTTCTGTATGCTCTGCACTCAGCTCTGGGCAACTGCAGTGCCACACATCTCCCACTCTTGGCGATTGCACATGTTTGAGATATTCAGCCATGCATGTGTGATTGTATTTTATGGTGCACCTTCTGAATATGCCATTATTTTGTGCCAGCACAGTTGAGTTGCATGGAACATGTACTGAAATGATGCAGCCTGACACATTTGAATATGGGGCCCAAGATGGCTGCCGTCACGAAAGAAGATTTTTTCATCATGAAAGCAGAATTTCCACCAAGAGAGAAGATTCTGCTTTTGTGAGAAGGAAATCTTCTATCATATAAAATATCTTATCTGTTGGTCCGAGTGAAAGTTGAGGGCTGAGGCACTAGATGCCACACTCACGCCATGCCAGCGACCCATGTTCGAACAGGCATGGGCCACCATGGGTCGGCAGGGGTGGGGAAGGATTGAGCATCCAGATGACTGCTCTCCTTCCCTGGGGAGGGAGGATCTGCAACACCAGCACCTGAGTGCCCCCTGGCAGAGGCAGGGTAGCAAGGTGACATGAGTGAGCAAGGGGCAGTGAAGACACTGCGAGGCGCACATGGGAGCATCGAGTTCCACCTCAGCCAGCATCATTGTGATGCACCCGCCCTGAGGGAGCAAAATAAAAAATCCCACCACAGCGCCTCCATGATGCTGCCTTGCCGCCTCCTCATTCTCAGGCTGTCTCCCCATAACCTGACCCGTGTCCGTGACACCTTGGCCAGTGCCATGGCACCACCCTGGGGGTAAGCCAGAGGGCAAATGGGAGAACAGCTGATTTGGAGTGAGGAGCAATGGGGTTGTGACTTGCTGAAGCCGGGCGTTGAGATGGACAAAAAGAAAACATCTATCTGAAAGACCTTACTGAGCATGCTAAGAACCAAACTTTTGAATCTTTATAACAGTGGAAAGGATTAATATTTATTCACCAAACCAGCAAAATACACCATTCTAAGGCAAGCCCTTTCTCCCTGAAAATTTCACCACAAAATTCCACGCCTTCTAGACTGTAGGTGAGGACATACAAATATTAAAACACCCACATTTTCCCTAAAAACACACTACCCAGATTTTGAATCTGCACATCTGACCAGAACAAAAGCAACCAAATCAAGACCTTGCCTCCAGACGGCACATGCAAACTTTTGTGCAATTCTGTTGAATGGGGCAAAGTTATTAAGGTGCAAAGTTATGGGTTTAACATTAAACAGGCTACTCAACCATAATTATAGAGGTGCTACGGTGCCCCTAAAATAAAAAACAAACCACTAAGTAATTAACTATCGACAACCAGTTTGTAGCACATAGCAAAAACTAAAAGTGCTAAAGTAGACATCAAGTCTGGTATACTCAATTTAATATTTGTGTCCTCATGTCATATCAGGCAACAGCCACAACCCTGTAACAACAACCACCATGACAGCCTTGTATTTTGCATTCTGAATTTCACAATTCGTGTACCCAATTATCACCCAATCATGTTTGTAATCTTCCCCACTTACCTATTGCCATTGTAACTTTGCATATTTTCTTGTACTGCTCATGCCCAATGTGCTTCTTTTTTACTGATGGACACACACTCAGAACAGGCCCATCCTAGTTTCCTCACATTAGTGAACCTAGAGCAATAAAAGAAAGAATCCAGCTTTTGTTTGTGTCCTTGGTGTTCTATAACCCCATCATAGAACACCTAGATGGCAGATGGACTATTTTTCATCAAATAGTGGCAAAAACAGCTTAATCTGGTTCAAGGTCAGTTGGCATTCATCTGTATCCCTCTCCCGGTCGCCTGAAAATAGGCAGGATTTGTCTAGTGCACTTACCGGTCAACAAAAGCTAAATAAATAAATAAATAAAACCTGGTGAAACAAATGAAACAACATGAAAGATACATAACTAAACCAAGTCATATTGTTATAAAGCCAATAAGTTATGGCCTGGGGTTAAATTAACCATTAGTCAATCACTTCCTGGGGCATGTCCTCTCGGCTGTGTCTCATGCCACAAAACACACCTAAGGGATGATTAACAGATGGTTAATGTAATGCCTGACATACCATATTTCTTAAGTATATTCTGTTAAGGAAATGAAACTTGAAAGGGTTCACAAAGGATTCTGAAAGTATCCCAAGATTAATATATTTGCATGAAGGATGTCATATTAGAAAAGATTAATTAACAGATTTTAATGATTCCGGTTTCTGCAGTATTCCAAAACATTTTTTCTTAACGATATAAGTCAAAACAAGTAATTTCTTCAATTGTAGTGAACCTCTTAGAGCCATTATGCAAATCCTGAATTATGAATGAACTCACACTGCTTAATATGCATAGGTTCAAGCACTCGACAACCTAATCATTAAGCAGACAGTACTTTTCAACTTACCAGCATTAAAATATGCAAAACAAATTATTTAAATATAGAGTTAATGGCTGGAATGTGCAGCATAGTCCTTACTGTAAGAATCAGAATAGTGCACATCATAAGTTTAGTGTTAATGTTTTTATGAAAGTAAATTCATGTTTTCATAGGGTTTGTGTCATATATCCAGAAGAGGGCCATATATTATGAGTTACATGGTAACATAGCAATTTAAGGTCAGAAAGAACTCTAGGTCCTTCTCATGTCCACCCCCATTGTTTCAGAAGCAGGATGAAACAAGCATGCTGTGCAAACACATACCAATTTATAGGGACTCCTACCCACTCTTCCACCAAAGGTACCCTGTGATTCCCTTGATAAGCAGACGTTTATACAGGATTTTTTGTAAAATTTGTTTATTGGCAAGCAATTAATCAAAGGTACAACACATTCAGTATCTTCACATTTACAACAGAAGTAAACATGTGGAGGTGGAGGGTCCCACCCCATCTGACATACAGGGAACAGCATTAAATGAGAGCTGCAAAATTTAGGAACATCAATAGAATGCATGGCATAATGCACTTAAATAAAATTTTTGAGCTGGACCAGTCCCAGAGGTTCCCTAGTTATGTTAGGCACACATTGGACTCTACTTGTTAGTAATTCGAAAAAGATGTTGACAAGGACTCCTCTAGGTGTTCCCCACATACCACTATAGTCTGGTAACCTGTGCAATATCAAGCATTGAATTCTCTCAATTTTCCATACAGACAAGGTGTAGTGAGGCCCAGTGGGACAGTTGTGCTAGGCTTGTCATGCTTTCTGTTTTGTACTATCGTTTTTAACCCACTGTGACCCTAATTTCCACAGAGGGTGATTATAGATGCAGCCCTGTGGCCACCCAGAGATAGATCCAGCCATATTCACTCAGCTGTGGAGAAAAGGTGATACCTAAGGTCTTAACAAGAGTATCAGCAATTTCTTCCTAGAAGGGTTGAAAACTGTATGTGGTGTGACCAAATCATGTGAATGAAGGAGGCCTCACCCACTTTACATCTAGGGCAGCTTCTCAGTCTTATTGGGTCTATCCAGTTAGCCAGAACAGGCATGAAATAGTTTATATCTAGAAAATTTAAATTGGTTTGTCCAAGCCTGTTATTTAATGAGCAGGATGACAAACCTTTTAATATAGTGTCCCATTTTCTCTCTGTCCTTTGCTCTCTCACTGAGGTCTTACTCCCACTTGCTCTGGATCGATAGTATCTGGTCCTCACGCAGCCAACTAGTAGCTTGTAAATCTTTTGCATAGGTTTAGAAGTCTGCCTGGAGTCCTGTATGATATCCTCACCAGGGATCTAGCCTGGGCCTTGGTAGGACAATGCCCCCCATTCAGGGATGCATGGGTTTGTAAATAAGTGAAGATTCCTGAGGTCAGTGCAAACTGCGCTGCTAGATTTTTGAAGAACTTCAACAACCCTTCAAACAATGCCCATAGTCTGAGTAACAAGCATCCTGAATTAGTGGCCTTGATGGAGGAGGAACATCTGGATATCATGGCAGTCACAGAAACATGGTTCGCACAAAACCATGACTGGGACGAAACATACCAGGATACACTATCTACAGGAGGGACAGGGAGGTAAAGAGGAGGAGGAGTAGCTCTTTACATAAGGGAAGGAATCAAAGCAACAGAACAAAAAGGAAAACAGGGAGGAGAAGAAGCACTGTGGGTAAATTTGGAGACCTTGCAATGGCACCACAATCCGCAGGGGTTGTATACAGACCTTCCTCAGGGGAGGAAATGGACAAGGAAATGATAGAAAGTATACTTAGTATGGCAGAAAAAGGGAGATATTGCTGATGGGCGATCTGAATATGCAGATGTTAACTGGAGTGCAGTTGCAGCAGCCACTTCAAAGAGTAGGGTTATTCTAGATGCCCTACAGGGGCATGCCTTAGACAACTAGTATTGGAGCCCACTCGAGAGGGAGCAGTCTTAGACCTGGTTCTCTCAAATGGAGATGAAGAGGATCACCATGTAGAAGTGGGTAGCCATCTGGGAACTAGCGACCATCGAACAGTATGGTTCACAATAAACACAGCAATAGAGTCAAGCCATAGAAAGGCAAAGGTACTGGACTTTAGGAGGGCTGACTTTGCCAAAATGGGTGAGTTCCTAAGGAATGCACTAGCAAATGGGCAGGAAGGAGGGGTGGAAGAACAATGGGGAATAATAAAAACTGCCATCACAGAGGTAACAAGCCTTTGTGTGAAGCAAATAAACAAACTAAACGATGTAAAAAACCACTATGGTTCTCAAAGGAAGTAGCAGTGAAGGTTCAAGAAAAAGAAAGCTTTCAGGAAGTACAAGGAATCACATAAGGAGCAGGACAGAGAACTGTATCAGTTAAAGCAAAAGGAAGCTGAGAAGGCAGTCAGAACAGCAAAGGCCCAAACCGAGGAAAAGATAGCCAACTTAGTTAAGAAGGGGATAAAACCTTTTATAGGTACATCAGGGAGCGAAGGAAGACCAAGGGAGGGATAGTGAGGCTTAATAAAGGGGGAGGATGGGCAGAGGGTGACTGTGAAAAGGCAGAGATACTAAATATTTTTGCTCAGTATTTACAAAGGAAGAGGTACCTAAAACAAACAGTAGAAATACTCTGAATACAGAAGTTGATACCAGCCCATTTACAGAAGAAAGGGTTCTGAAAGAACTCTTAAAACTGAAGGTGGACAAAGCAATGGGGCCTGATGGGATTCATCCCAGAATTCTAAAGAACTAAGGGTCGAATTAGTGACACCACTGACTACACTGTTTAACAAATCATGGGAGGAAGGGGTGGTACCCGAGACTGGAGGAGGGCAGATGTGATTCCCCTTCACAAAAGTGGGAGCAAGGCAGAAGCAGGAAACTACAGACCTGTTAGTTTAACCTCAGTGGTAGGGAAAATGATGGAATCACTTCTGAAGGAAAGAACTGTCGAGTATCTAGAGGCCAGAGGGCAGAGGACCCAAGGCAGCATGGATTCACAGCAGGAAGGTCATGCCAGACAAATCTGATAGATTTCTTTGACTGGGTGACAAAGTAGTAGATCAGGGAGGGCTGTGGACATGGCCTACCTAGACTTTAGCAAGGCATTTGACACAGTCCCACACAAAAGATTAATATACAAGTTAGCTAGCCTGGGAGTGGGTCCCAAGATGACAGCCTGGGTAAAATTGGCTGGAGAATAGGACACAGAGAGTAATAGTAAATGGAGTCCACTCTGAAGAAAGGGGGTTACTAGTGGGGTACCTCCAGGTTCAGTATTAGGACTAGTCCTCTTCAATGTCTTTATAAGTGACATTGCAGAGGGACTGGAAGGAAAAGTATGTCTCTTTGCAGATGACACAAAGATCTGCAACAGAGTTGATGCACAAGGTGGGGTGGAAAGGATGAAAAGGGACTTGGCAAGGTTAGAGGAATGGTCAAATGTGTGGCAGCTTAGATTCAATGCTAAGAAGTGCAAGGTAATGCACCTGGGAAACAAAACCCAGGGAAGAGTACACAATGGGGGTGAGATACTAACAACAACAAAATGGAAAGGGACCTGGGGGTAGTCATATCAGATGACCTAAAGGTGGGCAAGCAATGTGAGAGGGCAGCAAGGAGGCTGGGTGGATACTGGGATGCATAGGAAGAGGCATCACCAGTAGAAAACAGGAAGTTATTATCCCTCTCTACATACAGCTGGTCAGACCCCATCTGGAGTACTGTGTGCAGTTCTGGAGACCCAGTCTTAGCAAAGACATAGACAGGATGGAAGCTGTCAGAGGAGGGCAACTAAAATGGTGCAGGGTCTGCACCGAAGACATATGAAGAGAGACTTAAGGAGCTTAATACGTATAGCCTCGAGGAAAGGAGGAGAGAGGGGGACATGATAGAAACTTTCAAGTACCTCAAGGGAATCAACAAAGTCCAAGAGGGTAGCATCTTTCAAAAAAGAGTGTGCAAGAACAGGGCTGAATTTGAAGATAGAGGGCAGCTCCAGAGGTAATTTAAGAGTATTTTTCACAGGGGTAGTGGATGCATGGAGCGGCCTTCGGAGGAGGTGGTGAGTCAAAAACAGTGGTGGAATTCAAGCATGCATGGGACAGTCATAAGGCAATTCTAGGGGTGGGGGTAGGAAGAAGTAGGCTGCTGATTAACTAGGATCTGCAGCTTATCCAGTAGGCAGGGAAATGGGCAGACTGGATGGGCCAAGCGGTCCTTATCTGCCATCAAATTCTATGTTTCTATGTTTCTCAACAGGTCTCCTACTTTGGTGATTCCACTGGTTTTCCATGATTTCAGTGCTAACTTTGTGGAGGCCATGGGGTGGGGTGAGTTTCTGAACCTCCATAAGGCTGACTAGTTTCTGCCACAACAAAAAATACCCAATGGATCCCACTGGGGCATATGCATCCAGACATAATTTAACTGTTTCCTTGTAGGGATTATAGTATTTGGGTGAGACCCGTCATTCAAGGTAGGGGTTTGCAAGGAGTGAAGCATACTGTCTACCAGGCCTTCCATTTCAAAGGGTACCCAGGCAGATACCTCTGTTGGTGCCCCTATCATTTTCTTCATGAAGGCTAGCTGTGACTCTAGGTAATAGAGATGGAAGCTTGGTCGACCTAGACATTCTCTGTGGGTCAGGGAGCAGAGGGAGGATTTTTTATCTTTAATCTCCTCCCTTCCAGAGGAAGTTCATGAGGTACTCCCAGATAGTTCAAAGAACTTCAGGGAAGGTGTATTGGCAAGTCATAAAAGAGGTACTGTATAAATATTGTGGCATATTAGATATTTTGACAGTATTTACCCTTTCTATTGGTAACAGGGTCTGGGTTTTCCATCTATTACAATCTCTTTCAGTCTGTGCAGGAGAAGCTGGTAGTTAATTGAACCCAATGTGGACATTGTTTTTTTTTTTGGAAAGTGCACCCAAGGTATTTTATATTATTGGCAGGCTGTAGGAGGATCCCAGACTGCTAGAGAGGTGCCCCATTCTATAGGAATCCACTCACACTTGGTCCAATTTCATTTTTGGCCTGATATGGGGTCATAAATCTAGAAGATGTCGGAGACAGTCTGCATCACCATGGTGGGATTTGCCAAGAAGAAAAGGATGTCATCAGCAAACAGGGAGGTCTTGTGTACAGTTCCTGAAACGCTTACCCTTGGATTGATGGGTTCTCCTTGACTGCCACTGCCAATGGCTTAATTGTTAACACATAAAGGAGGAAGGATCCCTGCCTGATTCCCCTGCATAAGTAGAAAGTTCCCAAGTACCCACTGGTGAGGACCAGACATGAGGAGACCAGTAAAATATGGCAATACAGAATCTGAATTTTGGGCCAAAGCCAACACATTCAGGACTGAAAACATGAAGGGCCATTTGACCAGGTCAAAAGCCTTTTCTGCATCCAACACAAAAGACCAGGTTGACTAGACACCCCACACACCATCTCCACATGATGTGTGTTAAGTATGGTGACTGTTGTGTTTTGCCTGTTGGCACTTGATGAGCCCCCATTTGTGGTGTACCAGTCCCAACAGGACACCCTTTAGGTGGCCCACCAGCACTTTAGCTATGATTTTAACATCGGCATTCAGCAGGAGATCAGGCAATAAAAAGTTGCACTAGGTGGAGTTCTTGCCAGGCTTAGGGATAACTGTAATAGTGGCTATTTGTTCAGAAGGGGTGCTTCCCACTTAAATGCCTCTCGGTGAGACCGGCCCACTGGCACAGTGGTTGGATTTTGTCTGGGATGCTGAGAATCAGGGTTTGTATGTGAGCCCAGGGAATCAGAGGGCTTGCCGTGGGGAGGAGGATTGAGCATCCAACAGGTGCTCTCCTCCTCCGGTGGGAGGGTGGGGTAGCACCTGGTGCTTGACTGACACCTGGTGGAGACTGGGTCTGTTGCAGCCAAGGCTTTCAGGCTCTAGGGAGGCGTGCCAGAAGTTGGCGCATATGCACGCTTACATCAATGCAAGCCACACATCCCAACAATGGTGGAAAATGGCTGAGGCATGGAGGATGTCTGTGTCCCTGACTGAGCCCCATGCAGCTGGTCAAGGTACTCTGCCACTGGAACACCATGTGGCACTGTTCAGGAGTAGCGGATGAGGCTCCCTGATGGCCCCACCCTGGGGGTAATTCAGGTGCACTCCGTGAAGGTAGCAGGTTCTCCTGGGTGATAGGGTGAGGTGGGAGGGATGGTGGACCAATCGTGAAGACAGCAGACAAAAAATGCCTCTAGGGTCATGTTCTCTAGCGACTAATTCAGTATCCTCAAGCATTTCTTATAAAATTCAACAGACAGCCTGTATGTCTTAATGGCCCAGCTGGAAGTAATGGAAGAAACTGCTCTATGAAGCTCTTCCATAGAAAGAGTGCTCTCTAGCTCTACTTTGGTCAAATCTGAGAGGAAAGGAGAGAGATGGAGTCCAGAAACACTTCTGGGTGGGGGTGTCTGTGCCAGTCTCAGTAGTATTCAACTCTGAGTAGAAGGTCTGGAAAGCTCTCCCAATGCCCTGTTGGTTTGAGGGGACAGTCCAATCAGTTGTTTTAATACTGCAGATGATGCAGTCTGCATCTTGTTTTTCAGCTGCCAAGCAAGCCATCTGCCTAGTTTGTCCCTCAACATGATGACCCTGTCTTGGCAAGGAGCAGGTTATGTTCTAATCGTGCAGAGGTCATTTGATTTATCTGGCCTTTAGTGCGCAATGTCTCCCTGTTGGTGGTGTCCCCCCACTCCCATGGCACATCCTCCTTTTCTAGATCCATAATTTTGGTTTCTATGTATTTTTCTTTCTGGGACTTGACTTTGTTTTATATGCCACACTTGATGTGGCTACTCCATTAGCAAAGCTTTCATGTTCTCCCACCTGGTCAAAGCTTATGTGGCCACTTCCATTATGTCTGAAGTAGTCTGTCAGTGCTTCAGTCATTCTGTTGTTGAAATCTGCATCTAACAGTTATCTGGGGTCTAGCCTCCACTCTCTGGGTAGTGGTGTCCCAGATCCATCTCCCAACACAACCATGAGGGGGCATGGTCTAAGTGGGTTAGAGGCTGCAGGAAGCTGAAACATGCCTTTGCAATTGGCCTGTCACCAGAAGTATATAATCTATGCACATATGTATACAGACATATCAAGCCAGGATGAAGCACAGAAATGCTGCAGAATATCACTGAATATTGCAATTTACTGCAGGGGCCATTGTATGTTAATGGCAATTAAGCCCTTTTTGTCATGTACTATTTTGTTGCATGTCATTACTGCAAGTTACTGTGCTTCATCATGGCTGATACATCTGTAGTTGATGCATATGGAAAAAAAGGTAAACTCCTGGTAGATGCATGTAAAAATGGCAGGCACCCACCACCCATTTCTGCTGCCATCTGCCAGAGGGCTGCCAAATCTTTGGTGGTTGTCTCATTCAGTGGGTGGCTCTGTCCATGACTAGATCCCACAAGGTGTTGAATTCCTTCCCATTACTACTGATCCCAGAAAGTCCATCAGGGTCATGACCAACCGATGGGAGTAGTCTTGATTATCAAAGATTGGCCCAAACACCTTCAAAAGAGTGAAGTACTCTCATCCCAGTTCATAGAAACAGAGATTGATGGCAGAAAAGGACAGCTTAGCCTACCTAGTTTGCCCATATGCTCCACCTACTGTAACACCGCAGGCCCTACTTGATCTCCAGCTTCTCCCTTTCCTTACCACTAAGGTTCCCTATGCCTATCTCATGACTTCTTGAATCCCACTACAGTTTTTCCTCACCACCTCCTATTATCCCTACTATTAAGAATCTCCCTTGTTGGTCCATCACCTGTCTTAGTACCTTGGTTGGCAGCCCTGGGTGCAGCCACACTGCCACACCTCTTGCCTTGGACAGAAATTGATTGATATCAGGGCCCCCTAGATTTTTCCAAATGGTGTACTCTTCTTTGTCCATGTGCATTTCTCGAAGATAGCCATGCCTCTTCCTAAGCTTTCCTAATATACTACCACACTCTTTTTCTTTTACTACCATCTATCGTTGTTCCATGATAATATAGTCAAGGATTCCATAATGAAGCATTTAGTCTGTACTACAACTTTGTGAGAAGGCCCACACCATCCACAGCTGCCTTCCTATCTGCTTTCCAGTTTTCTTAACCATTGAGAAAGAGCACAAACCATTCAAAAACATATAACATGTATTATAAAATGGGTAAGACAGGCGCTGCATTCTGATTGGCTAACAGGTACCAGTAGCCGTGTCCTTATCAGCTCATATACATAGTAACTGGTGCTTGTTATGCCACGCAGGATGCCCTTCAGCCAGAGATTAATGCCTGCCACTTTTTAAACAACATTTTCTGACACGCTCCCCGCTGTCCGCTCTCAACTATTCTCCCTACTTGCAGCTTCCTTTTCAAAGCTGCACCTACACATTACATTCTCACCACCAGCAATGCATAGACACAATGAAAACACCATTTACAGTACAACAGCACCACAAAAACATTTTCATTCCTTTTTCCTCCTATTTAAATAAAAATCTCACCTCAAAAATTGCGAGCAGAACCCGACCCAGTGACCATCATGATTAGTATGTCCTGTAGCTTTCAAATAAAGATCATGCCCTCAACCTGCTTCTTCAAAAGGCACCAGACCTGTGCCTGTCCCACTCCTACACTGGGTCTTTAAGAAAATAAAAGTGTTTATTTCAACATTCCCGAGCCAACAATCCACTGAATGAGACGGCAGCTTTAAAATGCACTGCAATTTTGTATATGCATACAAAGTTCTTCATTGTTCTGGCTCCCTTTAAAATACAATAAACTGTCACCTCAAAAGTCAACTGGATTTCCCTTTTGTACATCTAATTTTCACATTTTGAGATGGCGAAATAGGAAAAGAGTTTGTAGGTAGCTGCTGAAGGACATGCTCACTCCCAGTCAGACAGACATTTAATGTAATTAAAAGCAGCAAATCCAAAGCATAAATAAATAAAACACACCAAAAATTCTTTCTATATCTTGTGGGAAGGGAAGAAAGCCGAGAAACATCACAGTAAATAGGTCAGCCAGTATGGGACATGTTCAGTTCCAGTGGCTATGTCATAAACTGAACAAATTAAAAATACTAAAAAACAAACAAACAAAAAGAAAATAGGTTAAAGTGTTTGTGTGTAGGTCGCAGCTGGGGATTGTAAAAATGTTTTATTTTACTACAGTGTTTGTGTGTGGCTGCTGTCTGGGAGTTTAGACACAGACAGGCACCAACCTGTAGTAACTTTTAATTAAGACCTCCACTGAAAGTCAGTGGCAGGGACTACTTTTTATTATTTTCTACTAATCGTATATTTATACTGTTTTTTGTACACTATGTATGTACATTTTTTAATTAAGTTCTTTATTGGGGAACCCATGTTATAAGTGCAATAACATACTCTGAGGTGTGGGTTTTATCCTGATAAGAGCATGCCCAGGTGCATAATGCGCTCGCGCTAGCACCTCATGCCTTATAACACACCTGGGCGTGCTCTTATTGAGGAGATAACCCACACCTCGTCATGTGTTATTGCTTACACAACAGAATCTAAACACAACCCCTCCTCTCCCAACCCCATATATGCCATTCATTATTGTAAAGGGTGGTACCCATGTTCCATCCCATTCCTTCTTCTGTTTTGAGCCTTTTCCCCACCCCAGTCTCCTTGGCTAGAGAGCTCTAGGTCCCCTGTAGGAGTAAGAGGCTCTGCTGAATAGGAAACAACATCTGTTAATCCCACTCCCTTGAATCCTTATCTATTCACTTACCCACTTTGTATTCATGGAGGAGCAGGTGTTGAAATCCCTCCTTGAGTATTAATTACTGTAAGACATTTTAAGCTTCACATCCTCTATTCAATGTATAGGGCAACAGATTGTGGTTGTTTTTACTCCTCAGTATCACTAGGGAACTGGGCAGTATGCAGGGACTGTAGTCCTCACTTCTGTTATGGGACCCATGGGCTGTCTCATGGTCGTTCGCTTGAAGAAGAAAAGGAGATACTGCTGTAAGCTCCTTACTCTTTGGGTTCACCATGTCTGTCCCCACACTCTCTTTAATAACCACACAGAGTTCATGACATCACTTAGTCGACATATGCTTAGTAGAAAGAAGCAAAGGGACTAATAGTAATCTGGTGTTTGACCACAAGTCCACTGTTACCATGCCCTCATTGCAGATGAATTTACCCTTCCATGTGATGACCTTAATCTTTCATTCAATGCATAAGGTACTGATATTTCTTGCCCTATTCTCCCAGAACAAACTTGTAAGCAAATTGTTATTATAGTTAAAAATATGCTAGTTTAGAACAAAACAGTCTACCAACAGGAACATACAGTACAGAACTTTCCTGTTCATTAACAAATGTCCGGTTGTCATAAGGCATGGACTAGATACTTGGTGGGACCTCCTGGGAACTGCATTATAGAAGGGACCATGTGCCTGACTTGCATTACTCTTGATGCCTGACCCAGCTTCCCCTTGGATCCCTGCTCCTGCAGCAATCACCTTAAACCTCCCACCTCACACCACCATATAGGTGCAGGAGTCATTAGCTGGGAGGCTACCCACTCAACCTTCAAGTTTCAAGGTTCAATAATAGTCCCAGATGAGGTCCCTTGGTTCCCACAGTCAAAATTTCTAGATTGGGAATTGCCCCTGGGTAGATGATTTCCAGGCCTCTGGGAGTCTGATGCAGCGTGACCCCCTGCCAGCCTCACTCACCTTCCCAACTGACATCAATGGAAGATCAGTCTTTGTCAGAAATCAAGCCATGGGTCCTTTGTGATGAAGGCCTGACCACCCTTCACATGTTACCACCTCTGCATCCAGATACACCATGGCCAGCTGAAGGTTTTCTGCAGGACTTCTGCTCAGCAGATAATCAACTTGGATTGGTAGACATGAGCAAATGGCCATCATAGCTCCTGCAGCATTTTAATGTAACTGACCACTTACTGGGAGGCTTGTAGATAGTGGCTGTAGTTTTGGAAGATTCTCACTATACGATTGTCTATTTGGATCATTCCCTTCTTCCATGATGCCTGGATATCTATTTGTCTATCTTGGTTTCTAAGGAACTTACTCAAGAAATGGTGTGAGTGCTCGAGTGTACTCGGAGCACTCTAATCTTCTCAGTATGCCAGGAAGTGGTGGGCCAGTTGCACCTCTAGGATTGTGCCTTCTGGTAGTCCAAGCATCTCAGAGAGACATTTAGTGAGAAAGAATAATGGGTCAGTATCTTCTGTTCCTCTGCTTGATTGATCACCCTGATGTTGTTCTATGATCTTTATTTTCATTGTTGTCAAGCATGTAAATCAATTCCTGGATAAGCTGATGGGCTTGTGCAGGCTCGGTGAATCAGCTCTCTGGCTCGATACTGTTGCACTTTGAGGTTGGATTTAGGCTAGTCAAGTTTTTAAGTATGTGGTTCAAGTGATGCTTCCATCCCATTCACTGTTTACTAGATACTGTATGTGCAAGACCGCTTGGACCTCATTCAGTAGTTCAGGCAGGATAGTCTCCAGTGAGGGTTTCAGTGCAAGGGAGGCCACCATGTGGGAGGTGGAACTGACTGCTTCACCATTCCCACCATAGTTCCTGCTCGTGCGGAGGCTCACTAGGCTTGTCTCACTTCTCTTTGTGTCCTTCTGATTTAAACACTACTGTATCTGCATTTGTTTCCTGACTGATTTTGTTTGAGATGAAATCAGGATTGCCCGTATCTCTAAATTGTAAAGTTCCCATTTCTCTTAAGGCAGGATACAAGTAGTTGTTTGTGAATCTCACAAAGCTCTGCGATGTTGCTGCCATCTCAGTTCCTGGGCAGGCCCTGCCCCCATTTATCTAGGATTAACTTAAAACCTGCACTGTCTTCATTTCACTTCATCCAGTGGTAGGCTGTTCCATAGATTTACCACAATCTGGGAAAAGGCCTCCAATCATTACCACCGAACATATCATCCTCTGAGTTTCAAGGTTTGGCCCCACTTCCTGCGGTAGGACACCAGATCTAACATGTCCAACTGTTCCATCTTGTTGACACCTTTGAGTATGAAAAGACAGATCATGCCCCTCTCAGCCTCATTTTCTCCAGGGTGAACAGTTAAGGGCCTGAAGCCACACTTCATAACTTTTGCCCACAATACTGCTGCTCATGTTGATGTCATTGCACTGCACCCCTTGACTTCCTCAATGTCCTTGTGAAGATATTGGAGAGCAGTGGCTCCAGCACCTAATCTAGAGGGACACTGCTAAATATTTATAGTGCCCATTCACCACCATGCATTGCTTTTGCTCTCAAACCAGCTAGCAGTTCACATTGTTTATGTCTCATGTATACCACACTGTCTTACTTTGCTCAGAAACATAGTGTGCTCTACAATATCACACAGACTGCTTAAGTCAAGCTAGACTACATCCAAAACACTACCCTGTCTATCTCCCTGGGCACAGCATCAAACAAGTTGATCAGGTTGGTTTGGAATGATCTACCCCTTGATAAGTCGTGCTGAGAGTGGGCAAGAACCTTGATGTCAAATAAGTTTCCATTATTTTTCCTTGATAATGTCATCCAGGATCTTACATAGAAATATTAAATTTGTCAGCAGATAAGCACTGCTTTTTTTTTGAAATTTAAGTTTATTGAATTTTACATATAAAACACAAAGAAAACAACCTACAAGTATTGAAGGTTTCTGATCGTACATAAGCTTAACAAGAATGTAGCCTAGAGAATATGTACAATCACACGGATTAGGTGGAAACAGGAACAGGAAAAATTAACAACAACAACAGAAACCCCCTCCCACCCCAACCCCCACCCCCATGGCCTCAGAGAGTTTATAGCTACTGGAAGAGGTAGGATCACTGGAAGGGAAAATCAAAGGCTAGAAACCTGGATCTATTGGAGGTGAACAATGCAGCAGGGTATATCTAAGGGACTATCCCCTCAGGGTTAAAGGACTGCTTGACCAACCTAGTCTGCCCTCTTTTTCCTGACTATGATGTAATCACAGACCCTACTTGATCTTTGGCTACATCTCCCATGTTTCCTAAATTCATGTGTGCCTATTCCATATATGTTTGAAGCCCCTCACTGTTTTTGCCCCACTACCTCTGGTGCAAAACTGTTCCATACATTCACCACTCTTTCAGTAAAGAAGTACTTCCTTACATCAGTTTCAGATTTTCACCTTCCAGCTACATTGCATGCCCTCTTTGTTGTTGTGCACCTTCTCCTCTGAAATATACCCTACTCTACCTTACTTGGTTACTTGGTTAGAGGGACAAAAGAAGGGCGAAGCCCATAAGTGATTGTCCTCACATATGTGGATCATTATTGTGAAACCTATCTAGTTAACCATTCATCAAGTTTGAGTTTAAAAATCGTAATGGAGATTGCGTCTACAATATCTTGGGGAGTGTATTCCATAGTCGTGGGGTTCTTACGGAAAATAAGTTTTGTCTTTTGTTGGTATTACATTTGGCTATATCCAGTTGTTTGTTATTTAACCTAGGTCCGATTTTTCTGGTTGCAAGTGAAATACCACATTGCCTCATCAAAATAGAGTTTAGTAATCTTAAAAAGTTGAAGTAAATCCCTCTTATTCTTCTCATTTTAAGTGAGTGTAACCCTGTCATGTGTTGTCTGGATTCATAATCCACATGTGCCAAATGGGAATGATTTTAGTGGCTCTTCTCTGAATCATCTCAATTCTATCCATGTCCCTGCTGAGGTATGGACTCCAAAGCAGGAACCATAGTCAAGATATGGTCTAATGTGCGATCTGTACAAAGCAATGATGCACTGCTCGGTTTTAGAAACAAAAGTACAGTTAATCCTTCAAAGAAGTGCATTTGTTTTGTTAGCAATTTTGTTACAATGTGAAACAGGGGTCAGTTTATTATTAACTAGAATCCCAAGATCTTTTTCCAAACAGGAAACCTTAACGATGGTGTTATTCAGTGTGTATACTTGTTTGGGGTTATTTTCCCCATGTGCAGAACAGCACATTTAGATATGCTGAACTCCATTTTATTAACGAGGCCCAGTGTTCAATTGATGAAGATCTTTAAGTAGAGTTTGTCTGTTGGCAGTGTTGTTAACAGCACCACCCAGCTTGGTGTCATCGGCAAACTTTGTGAGAATATTTGATGAATACATTATCATGTCACTAATAAAGATATTGAACACAGTGGGTCCCAGGGCAGACCCTGGGGAACACCACTCGTCACTCTGCTCAAGTCTGATAAGTGCCATTAACCCGTACCCTCTGAGATCGATCCGTCAACCAACTTTTAATCCACAACACAAATGACGCTGAAAAACCTAGGTGAATAAGTTTGGTGATGAGAATGCTGTGTGACACTTTGTCAAAAGCCTTACTATAGTCCAACAAAATAACATCAGAGGGATATTTAGGTCTAAGTTTAAACTAATGGAATTATAGAAGGCCAACAAGTTTGTAGTGCAGGATAGGCCGGTTCTGAATCCATGTTGAGAAATGTCAGTAAGGTTTAAAGATACTATTTCTTTTTCCAGGAGTGCTTTGATAACTTTTCAAGTAATTTGCAGGAATAGAAGTTAAACTGATGGGAGACAGTTATTGACTAAAGAATGGGAGCCTTGCTTAAAGATAGGAGTAACTTTTGCTGTTAGCCAATCTGGTGGGACCACAGATTCTTGAAGTGATTTGTTAAAGATAATTGTGAGTGGTAATGTAATTGTATCTTTAGCGCCCAGGAGAAATTTTGAACATATACCATCTGGACCAGAACTAGTAGATTTTTTAAGGCTAATAGTAGATTATAAGTGTCTTTCTGCTGGACCATTTGTTTAGTAGTGCTGATAGGTGATATGGCTATTGTGGATGGTAAAGGATCTTGGGTAAATACTGATGAGAAAATAGTTATTTAGTGTAGAAGCAACAACAAAGTCAGAGGATATTATTTTGTTGTTTACCATAAGGGACCAATTGATTTATTATTTCCCTTTTGCTATTCAGATAAGCATAAAATGATTTGTGTGTATCCTTAGTATGCTAACACGGAATTCAAGATTTCTTTTGCTACTAGTATTGATTTTTAAGTAATCTTTCTGATTCTCTGTATTGAATAATTAAATCATCTTTGGTACTTGTGGGGAATTTTTAGGCGTATAAATAACTTGCGTTTACATCAATTTGCTTTTAATGGATGAATTAAACCATGGTGGAATTTTGCCTTTGCTGTTGTGTGTACATTTATCAGGGATGTATTGATATTCAAGTAAGGATATTTGAGATTTTAAAAGTCCCATGCCTCGATGGTATTAAGGGAAGATAAGGTGTTTGTCCAATCAATATTACTTAAGTGTTCATTTATTTTTGGAAATCTGCCCTTTCATAATGTTTGATTGTTTTCTTATTTAGTACAGGACAGTGAGGTACGGTAATGGTAAAGAATATTAACTTATGGTCACTATTGCCGAGCGGTTCAGATATTTGAAGATTGTTCACAGGAGCGTCTAAGCTAGTTATAACAAGGTCTAGGATATTATTACCCGTGTGAGTGTTCCTTGACTAGTTGGTACAAACCAGATCAATGATGGTAGTGAGAAAGTTGTTATCATATTTATTAGAGCCCATCAATGTGTCCCAGTTAATAGTTGGGAGGTTAAAGTCTCCTAAAATTAGGACGGAACCCTTACTAGCGAGCTGGAAAATATCTTCTGTCAATTTTAAACTTTGAGTACTGTCTAATAAGGGGAGGCGTAACAAGTTCCAACCAAGATTTGGGGAGGTCTTTAAGTTGAATGTACACCCATACACTCTCAGAATTTATTTCAATTGGAGACTGATATGAGGGGATGCTATCCTTAACATATAGACTAACCCCACCTCCGATTTAGTGTCTGGCCTGTTTTAAAATAGTGTTTGTAACCCGATATTTCGGATGACCAATTTCTATAGGAATTACCCAGGTTTCTGTAACAGCAATCAAGGAAAGATCTAGGAAGTGGGCTTTGAGTTCCAACTCAGCATGTTTAACAATGTTTAGGGATCAAGCGTTGAGAGATAGTATATTTAAATGGAGACTTGAAGACTGCGTCCCATTGTCAAGAGTTTTGGTAGATGTTCCAAACTCCCCTTAGTAGTTAGTTTAAATGGGAATTGATAAAGGTGACAATTTTTCCTCAAGTATAGCACCTCTTCTGCTAAGGTGCAAACCGTCCCAACAAAAGAGGGAATGGTTAAGATGGAATTCCTCCCAATGGGTTAGACAAAGGATACCTTGTTTAAGGCACCATTTCCTCAACCATTCATTTATGGATTTTATCTTAGAGTTAATAGCGTCACTTGCTCTTGGAGCGGGTAATATTTCGAGACAGATGTCACAGCCCTGTCAACCAGTAAGTTGCAGAGGAAACAAAATCCTGCTTAATACCTTGCAGGGTTGTAACAATGTCATTCATTCCCGTGGACAGCTAGTGGGTTTTGCCCATGAGACTTCAAGATTGATTTAAGCATTGCAGTGATATCGGAGATCCTGGCCCCGTAACTAGAGCTGATACGATGTTCCTTGTTAGGGTTACAGACTGTACAATCTATGTATTTCATAATGGAGTCTCAGTATGTAAACTTCCTTGTGATTGGCTAATATCTCTGTGGTGCATGGGTATGTAAAGGGCAGCATCAGGTGGATTACTAGGGGTTTGTAATGAGTTGAGGTGTTACCAGTGATTTTACTAAGTTTGGGACTGATTGATACAGTTTCATCAATTAAGTTTGACAGGTGCTCAAATGAATTATCGTAGGAATTACATATGGGGCAGCAGGGAGAATAGGTTATGTGTAGCTGACTTAAATTTGGGATTGGGTTTTTCAACAAAAGTTGGTTTTATCAGCTTTAAGCTGTTAGCAGGTTATAGTCAAGGAGTTGAGGTATTAGTAGGTTGGTCTAATATTGGGACGTGGTAACATTTTGTTCAACTCTTTAAGGCATTTATAGGTCTCTATCATATCCCCTCTCCTTCTTCTCTGCCAGGTATTCATATTGAGATCCCTTAGCCTCTCCTCATAGGGATTCTAATACACCCCTGCACCATTTTAGTTCCACTCCTATGTACAGCTTCCCCATCTATGTCCTTTTTGAGGTGTGGTCTCCAGAACTGGACATGGCATTGCAGGTGGGGTCTCACCAATGATCTATACAAGCAATAATACCCAACAGGGTGGAAGGCAGCATTAGGCAATACGGGACCACCCAGGGGCATAATGAGGCCCAATGCAGCAGGCGGAGGGCCTTATAGCCCTGGAACGTCCGGTATTGCCTAACCACCCATTAGGAGGGTATTATTGCACTTAGAAAATAGGCAAGGGTACAATTTATACAAAATATAAAAAATAAAAAAAAAATGAATAAAAATAAAAAGCTGTGAAGTCACTTTTGCTGTAAAGTAGTTCCTGTAATGGTGCCAGCAGAGGCTCTGCTGTTGTTTACATTGGTATTTTTTCCACACTCGTCTTGTTTTGTACTTTGTTAATGGAAAGGACCTCTGCCCCACACACACACATGCACCAGAAACAGTGAGAAAGTGGGCACTGTGTCTTAGGGCTTGTGGTCCTTCAATTAACTTAGGTATCAGTTCTCTACCTGCTTCCTACCCTGGAGTTACTGTCATGCTACGTGGATTGTGAGCGTGATTGCAAAGGAACGGACGTTAAGGAGCTGTTCCCATTTTACATTTTACCGCGAGTGTCCATCCAGTATTAAGGTATGAAAAAATGCCCATTTTTTCTTGTTTGTTTGTTTGTCGTGGGTGTTGAGAAAAGAGCAGTCTTACGAGGAAAACAGTGATTTGTGGTTTTAGCTCCCCGGTCAAGCTGTACCAGTAGGCTGTAAAACTCATAGCTCTGATTTGCGGCATTTGAAAACTGGTACGAGACAACATGTGGAGGTGGAGCTAAGTGCAATTTATTTCGCCAGCTGGTCGCTTGGAGGAATACAGCACTGTAAGCTTATAAATATACTGAGTTTGTGGAAATGTAAGCTGCTTAGTATGGTTGCACTTAGTACGGGTTCAGTGGCACAGATTAAACAACCATTGCACAGTTTACAAGAATGGGAGATTGCTTATGCAAGGTTTGGTACAGCAAGTGTGTCGGCTGCAGAGATATTTCCGTAGGTGACTTTGTCTGCAATACAATCGCCGCCAAGCTCACTATTTGACATTGCCTTTCACCACGAGATTTTATGCCCATGCTGTCAATTTACTTGCTGCTTCACAGTTTAAGGCTCTCATTTTGTGACTTACGTTGAGACAGGTGTTTGCATTTATTTATGCAGTCTGTTATGCTGAAAACAGATTGCCTACTTCCCTCTTGGTTCAGTTTGCTTTTTCTCAGTGAGAAACTATCATTTTTACTTTTAAACTGTGAGCCATCAAAACACACATTTCTCTGTTACACCATAGAATGGCAGGCTCTATCTCTCGCTAGCCAAGAAAAACAAATGGCTACTATTTAATTGAAATTCTATCAGTACAATACTATTCTAAGATAATCAGGTTGCCAGAGACTGGGACTCATTTTTTCTGGTCTCTATTGACTGATACCCAACCAGCTAGATACTGGTGTTAGCCAATCAGAAAGTAGCCTTTGTCCAGGTCTCTCTCCCTATTTGGTGACTTCTCCCCATATTATTCTCTCCGTCTCCATGGGTTCTGTGCCTTAGGTGAACGATTTTGCTCCTTATCGCATTGAAACCCAGCAGCCATACCCTTGACCACTTCTCCAGTTTTCTCAGGTCTCTGTGGATTCTCTCTACCCCCTCTGAGGTGTCCACTCTTTACAGATTTTGGTATCATCTACAAAGAGAAATTTCCTTCTGGATCTTCTGCAATGTCACTTATAAAGACATTAAAGAGGACTAGACCCAATACTGAGCCCTAACATACCACACTGGTCACCATCCCTTCACCTGAGTGAATTCCATTTACCAACACCCTCTGTTGCCTATCCATCAACCTATTTTGTACCAGTTCACCACCTTAGGAACCACCCTAAACTGACCACTTTCCTAATAAGCCTTCTATGTGGTACAGTGTCAAAGGCCTTACTGAAGTCTAACTATGCCACTTCGACCTAATCCACACACTGATGTCAGACTGACCAGACTATAGTTGCCAGCCTCCTCCCTGCTACTGCTTTTGTGAAGTGGAACTACAATTGTCCTCCTGCATACCTCTGGAATCACTGCTGTTTCCAATGATGTGTTGAATAGGGCTGTCAGAAGTGCAGCCACTGCCTCAGAGTTCCTATAACACTACTGGGTGTATCTTGTCTGACCCCATGGCTTTGTCCACTTTCAGATTTACAAATCCTTTCAGTACTCTCTCCTCTATAAATGGACTTGTGTTTACCTCCCTCCCTCCAGTGTTCCTGCTGTTTTATGTGGTCCAGCCCCTTCCTCTTCCACCGTGAAGACTGAACAGAAATATCTGTTCAGGATGCTCCTTTTCCTACACCTCTTCTACACAGTTTCTCCCTGCTCTTTTAATCTCACAATCCCTTCTCTTGTCTTTATCTTCTCATATATGTACTGAAGAAGGTCTGGTCCCCAGAAGTTTCCCCTTTGGCTATCCTTTCCTCAGTTTGTGCCTTTATGCTCCTCACCGCCTCCCCTGCTTCCCTCTGCTTTTCCTGATACACTTCCTTCTCCTCTTCCTCTACATCTCTGTACCTTCTAAATATTACCCTTTTAGCCTTCACCTTTTCATCCATGTTCCTTGAGAACCATAGACTTTTCTTTTATTTTTACTCACTTCTTTTGCACAGAGGTTTATTGCCTTCCTACTATGCCCTCCCTTATTTTAACCCTTTGTTCCTCCACCCCACCCTGGCTATTTCACCTGCTAGGTCATCTCTGAGGCATTCACCATTTTTTAAATCTGTCCTCCTGAACTCCAGAACCCTCTTCCTTGTGTGGTTTTCTTCTGATGCTCTCCTTGTGTTGAACCGCACTGTACAGTAATCACTGATCTACAGGTGGTCTCCCACCTTCAGGACTGCAATACTGTCCATCTTAGTGAGCATCAGGTTCAGTATTGCCCCATCACGAATGGGCTCTCTGACTTGTTGCCTGAAAATACCACCTGCAGGTAGTCTAGTATGTCCCTGCTTCTAGCCAAGGTTGTGGCTGAAGGCTCAATCTACATCTGACAGACTGACATCCCCACTAGCAATACATCCCTTTTTCTACCATTGTGCTAATGGCTTCCCTCAGTGCCTTGTCTAGTTCTTTCCACCTTTGTTAGATTTCTGTAAATCACCCCAGTGTAAATAAAAGCTCAGCTTCTGTCTCCAGGGTGACTCACAATACTTCCAGACCCTCCTTTCCTCTCTAATTTCTCTCTGGTTGCATTGCTTTGATACCCTCCTCACATACAACACCCTTCTCCCTTCCTCCCACCCTGCCCTTCAGAACTGAGCATATCCTGGCATGGCCATGTACTGATCGTAGTTCCTATGCACCTCAACTTAGTTATAGCCACAATATCCAAGTCATCTCCAAAATGATGGCCTCAGGTCTGGAATTTTATTTCCAAACTCCTTGTGTTTGCACACATGGCCTTTCATAGCTTTCTCCCATTTTGCCTACAGCCCCACTTATTTCCTTTTACCCTGCCTCCTTTTCCTTCTCTTTTCACAACTTTTGTTCCCAACCCCTTTTCTACTACCACTGTGCATTTTTGCCCTGCTCCCTTTCACTTTGCTAGTACCCATAGGACCATGCACAATGCAGCTTAAAGATCTGGTGCAGTTGCGAAGGTCTACTACTTCACCGAGGGCCCTGCACAAAATAATCCATAGGTCTAGCGCCATGCCCTGTGAAGGAACTACTGCTTTGCATAGGACCAGGAGGGCCTGTTTTGTGTTACCTGTTTTCACAGTGCACATAATTGTTCTTATATATGATAATGGTGTTGTATTAGGAACTTTGTGGGTTGGGACTGGCAGTACATATAGATACATACATAGATGTTGTCGGCAGATAAGGGCCTTGGCTCAACTAGTTTGCCATTAATGCAATTAACTGTGTTTCTTCAAGCTTCCCTGGAACTATGTTATTTCCTTCCCCAATTACCAGGATTCCCCTATGCCTATCCATGCATTCTTAAACCATGTATTTGTTTCTGCCCCACCACCCTTTTCTGGCAGGCTATTCCATTTGTCCACCATCCTCTCTGTGAGGAAGTACTTTCTCACGTTTCTTCTGAACCTCTGTCCTTCCAGTTTCCTTAGATGTCCCCTCATTCTGGAGCATCTTTTCTTTGAAAAATTGTGTTTTCCTGCACTTTGTTCCTCCCTGTGAGGTATTTATGTGTCTCAGTCATATTCCCCTCTCCTCCTTTCTTCCAGGGAGTACATTATTAAGTGTTACAGCCTGCGCTCATAGGGTATGTGATGTAATCCTTGGTGCCATCTTGATTGCCCTCCTCTGAACTGCCTCCACCCTGTCTATGTGCTTCTGTAGGTAAGGTCTCCAGAACTGGACACTGTACTCTAGGTGTGATCTCACTAATGTCCTGTATAGTTGGAAGTATGACCTCCCTTTTCCTGCTGGTGATACCCCTGCCTATGCATCACAGCATCCTGTTTGCTTTTCGGCTGTCTTGTTACACTGCCTCCATACCTTGAGGTCATCAGAGATGATAACTCCTAGGTTCCTTTCCTGCTTGGAGCATTCTATAACCCCCAGCTGATATGTGGTTCCTGGGTTTTGTGCTCCTCGTGCATTATCTTACACTTTATTGAGTTAAATCTCAACTGCCAATCCCTGGACCAGTCCTATAGCCTACAGTTTAGAGTAATGGGCTGTGAATGAGCTTGGTACATCCAGCAGGCCTGGTTTTGATTCCCACAACCTCTACTTGCATACTGTCCAACTCAGGTGAGCAAGTCTCTTAACTGCCCCAGTATATGGGCCTTGTGGCCAGGTGGCCTTTATCAGGTTACCAAAAGATTAAAAAAGTACATTTGAAAAATACTGCTTCAGCAGTATTTAAAGTTAACCTTTGCTCTATAACCCTGCCCAGTGGCAAAGCTCTTTATCAGCAAAGCATCAAGGTGTTTTGGGGCCTCCTCCATTATATTCAGTTGGTGCTGGTATTATGCTCATTTTGAGATACCGATTAAATTATTTATGCACCAAATTTATGCACATGTTCAGTTTGTAAGATGATAGAAACAATGGGTATTTTGCTTTCTATAGTGCCCTGTCTGAAACAAGCTATGAAACTGACCCCATGCGCAATGGGTCTGCTGCTGTATGCATTGCTATGCAGGCCATGTACAAAGATTGTATAGATGTTAATTGTTATATTGAGAGGGTGGTGAAGTTACTTGCAACACACTTGAAGTTAGTGACCAAACAATTTTGAATATTTAGACAGCTCTGTGCCATTTAGAAAACATTAGCATCTTACAAGTTTCCAGAGCATGGCAGATGGTCAGAATGCACTTCTGACTTTCTGACATTTCAGTGAATATTTCATTTTCAATTAAGCTAATCAGATGTTTGCTGGTCTCTCTGGTCTCCCAGGGCTATGTACAGTACTCCGTGACTGTACATAGATCCAGGAGACAACAGAACCAACAAATAAAATATCAGAGGTTATAACAGCTCTTATATGCACTGCAGGCTGTTGCATCTCCACTGCTGCAGCCTCGTGCTGATGTCGAACACAGAGGATTCTGGAATTTCTTGTTACAGCATATGTCAACTTGAAAGTCAGCAGAATCAGTCTGATGCAATCTGCCATGCTGAAGTAAACAATAAGTAAAAACAAATGGTTTTGCATACAAAGTGCAAATTTTGACTAGCCCTATACTTTGATCTGGGACTTTTTTTTATTATTTAGTTGTTTAACCAGGAGTAGCACACTAAACTGAAAGCTTTTTGCAGGATGACCTGGGAGCACAGGAAGTTAAGTGACTTGGCAGGAGTTACACAGCATGCAAGTGGAAGCTGTGGGATTCAATCCCAGGTCTGGTTTTGCTGGATGTCACCAGATTTGCGGCTCAAAGCCTTAAGCCACTGCGCTATACCGCCTCCTTTTAGTATTGACTTTTCCCTTTGAAAAAGGCAGTATATTGTAGTGGTTGGGCGCTGACTACAAATCTGAAGACCAGGGTTTAAATCACACCAGCCCCCACTTGCATACTGTGTGACTTCTGAGGAAAGCTCACTTAACTTCCTTGCCCCCAGACCACACTTGGAAACAAGCTCTGGCTTAGTGTGCCTTTCCTGGTTAAACAATTTTTCCTTTCCTTAATACCTGGGGTGGTAAACCCAATAGTGAATTTAAGTAACCTAACAGTACAATATCTACATCCCAAATATGTGAGAAATGGTGGTCAGCAGTTCCCAATACATTTTACTAATATGGTACATTGCCAGAAAGATGAGACTAAGTGGCTTAGGGACCACAGTTTTGTGAGCAGTTATCTGATTTCACTGGAGTGTAGTGGCATGGTACTATGGATATGTGAAATAATCTACCGACCACTTTTCAGTTAAATTCCTCTAAACATTTTGGCAGTTGTTTTGTGTGCCTCATCCCAGATATGTGCCCATTGACTGTGATTTAGGACCCTAGTTCCTCTGCCCACTTAACCTTCAATGCTGCTACTATATCAACCTCTCTGTGGGACTTCAAGAGCTGTGTTAACCTAGAGAGACACTTTATATTGTTCTGGTGTTCTGCTATTCAGTACAAAAAGAACAGTTGTGTTTCTAAAGGCCCAAAGAGTTACTCCCACATAGAGGATTTTGTTATCCTGTTCCTTATCAGTATGTACTTGACTAAGCCTCATTGTGGGAGATTAAGTTAACATACTAACATACTAAATTGCTAGCAGATTAGGCCTTGTGGTTTATCAAGTCTGCTCAAGTAGCGACCCTACTGTCTATTCACTGCAGCTGCACCCTTCCCCTTTTAACCTCTTGTGGACCTTTTTGTACCCAGCTCCTACCACCTGGACTTTACCCTGTGTCTGTCCCACCACTCCCACTGTCTCCATCACCACCAGCTCCGATGGCAGCAAGTTCCAAGACATCACCACCCTCTCTGTGAGTAGTAATGCCTCACCTCCCTTAACCCCCTCCACCAATCTCAGATTATGCCCCCTTGTGGCTCCATCCTTCCTCAACTAGAACAGCCCATCATATCTAACCTGGTTAATCCTTCAAATATTTAAAACCTCTATCATATTCCCCCATCCTTCTTCTCCTCCAGGAGTACATGTCCAACTCCTTAGTCTCTCCTCATAGGACAGGTCCCTCAGGCCCTGAATCATCCTTGATGCTGTGCTCTGGGCCCTCTCATAAGGGCAACATCCTTCCTCAAGTATAGCCAAAACTGCACACACTACACCAAGTGTGGCCTAACCAAACAGTTGTACAGAGGCAGTAGGGACCTATCTCCTCCTTGATGTAATTCATCTAGCAATGCACCCCAACATCCTATTCACTTTTGAGGCTGCCCTCCTACACTGCTCAGAATTATTAATTTGGTGTCTATTGTAACCCTGAGGTCCACGACTGTAGACATACCCAGGGTTCCTGGCTAAGTGGAGTACACTGCATTTCTTGGCGTTGAACCCCAGCTGCCAAGTATGCAACCACTTTCCAGTGTTTCAAGTCCTCTTGCAGCATCTTACCCCCTCCTCTTTGTCCACCGCTGCTGCCAGTGTGGAGTCATTGACAATAGACTCGTCTGTTCATAACTCCAACCCCGATGTCTGAGATAAATGTGTTAAATGACCAGCCCCAACTCTGACCCCTGGGGATCCCACTAACAGCCCTTCTCAGAGATGATACCTCACCCCAACCACCACCCTCTGATACCTATCCATTAACCAGTTCCTAATCCTCTACAGAATCTTCCCCATCCCCAAACTCCTCATCTTCTTCAACAAACTATGGTGTGGCACAGAGTCAAAAGCCTTATTAAAGTCCAAGTACAGGACATTCACTGGCTTCCCCTGGTCTACAGTCCATGTGACCTGAGTCAGTAGAATTCAACTAGGTTCATATGTGCCAGTCTTCCCAGGCGAACCCATGCTGGAGTTCATCTTGGAGACCGTGGGCCTCAGGAACTCCAACATCCTTTCTTTTAAGATGGACTCCAGTAGCTTACCCAAAACTGACATCAGGCTAACTGGTCTGTAATTTCATTGCTCTTCCCTTGGACCACCCTTATGGAGAGGCATGACATGTGCCTCCCTCCAGTCACAGGGAACCTATCCAGTTTGAAGGGAGGAGTTGAATAAGTCCATCAGTGGCATAGCCAGGACATCCACTAGTTCCTCAACACCCTGGGATGAATCCCATCCAGACCTAGAGCCTTATCACCCCTCAGGGACTTAGAGCCTCTCTCACCCTCCCCAGTGGTATCTCCCCATCAGTAGTGCCTCCTCCACCCATTCCACATTCTCCCTGTAGAGTAGGTTCTTCACCTCCTGTAAAGACCGAGCAGAAGTACTCATTGAGTACTTCCGCTTGCTCCACCACTTCTTGACCCACCCTCCTCTTTTTTAGCTTATCAACTCCCCATTCTACTTTCTCCCCTCCATGATATACCTGAAAACAATATTTCTCTCTACTTGATCCCCTGTGCCATCTACAGTTCCTTGTCTGCCTTGGTTGCTCTCACAATCCTCACGTGCCTGTCTGTAGAGCCTCTGGTATTCTTTTCGTCCTCCTCCCCTTAGTGACCACTTGATTCTTCAGAAGACCAGCCTTTTCTCTCTCACCTCCTGCACCTCCCTGAACCACCAGCTGGGTTTCTAGACCTAGCATACTTGTGGATGACCCTAAGCATGAGCGTTTGGACCTCAGAGACCCCCCCTTTATTATTTCCCACTTGCTCTCCATGTTCATGTCTGGACAAATCCACCTAGGTGCCACTCCAGGATTTCTGCCATGCCCTCAAAATCTGCCCCTCCCCCAAAATTCACAACAGTTGTTTTGTTCGATTTCCAGTCCTGCACATGTCCAGGGAGAACCAAACTGTGGAGTGATCACTGCCCACCAAAGGGTCCTCCATAGCCAAATCCTTAACCATGTTCCCATCTGTGAGTGCCAAGTCCAGAATACGTCCGTCTCTGGTTGGTTCCCCTACCACTTGGGATAGGAATGCATCCTGGAAGGCATCCAGAAGGTCCTGCTGCCTTGCCAATGTCAATGCCTTGGTCTCCCAATCTACCCCAGGCATGTTCAGATCCCCCAACACCATTGTCTTGCCCCTGCCTGAGCTGCAGTAGGTTTCAGACTCACCACCAGTTCTTCATCCAGATCCTCTGTTTGAGCACGTGGCCTGCACACCACTCCCAGCCTGATCCTCCTATCCCTAGGATCCTGTAGGGTAACCCATAAAATCTTGATCGCCCCTCAGCTATCACCTCCCTGCTGCATTTAATACCATGCCTAATATACAGTGCCACACCCTTGCCTTTATCTGTCATTCTATCCTTCCAAAGAGCAGTGTACCCTGGAATGCCCATCTCCCAGTCGTGATGCTGCATGGCCCATGTCTCCATGACAGCAGCCATGTCCACCTTCACCTCAGTCATCAATGTCTGCAATTCGGGCATCTTGTTCCCCAGACTTCTTGCATTGATCAAGACCACCCACCACCGGTCCCTTCCTGATACCTGCCCCCACCCCTCTTCCCAAGATCCCATGGGGTTCATCTGCCCTCGCCACAGCCCACTGAACCTGTCGGGGACCTCATCCTTCCCATGCTGAGATTGCCTGCCCGGCCCATAAGCCCCAGCCCTCCCTTGCTACAAAGTTTAAGCCCCACCTAGTTTCTATAAATTTGCCCAGCTTTTGCTTTAGGACTTCCCTTCCCATCAAACTCAAGTGGAGTCTGTCCCTAGTGAACAGTTCTTGTCCTCCCAAGTTGCTCCCAATCCCCCATGAATCCATACTCCTTGGATTGGCACCAGCACCTCAACCAGTTATTGACCTCCTGAATTTTTAATTTCTTCCCACACTAGCCCTCAGTACCAGAAGAACCTCTGAGAATGAGACTGTGCACCCCTCAGCTAGACAGACCCTGGCCAGCTCCGTGAACCTAGGCTGTCCCTCCTTCTTGCTGTTACCCTCTGTTCATTTGTCCCCATATGCACCAAGATGTGAAGGGGCTCCACAGCATTCCTCAACAAGGAGAGCACTATGTATACAGCCTGGTGCACACATACCTGGCCTGCACTCCACTGTAACTATGCTCCTCTGCCGTCACCCTTCTCTCCCACCTGATACCCCTGATTGTAGAGCCCCAGAACTGGGACTCTAACCCTCTCTGCACCCTGTGATTATAGGATTCCTCAACAAGTCTATCCTTCTTTAGCACCCCACTGGTTTCCTCCACCCCTCCCCTATGCCCTTCCCCAGTGCTTCAGATGATTCACCCACTACACCTCTATCCTCCCTTTTTCTTGCCCTCACTCATTTCCTTTACTTCTCCAGATGCCGAAGAACCTCAACTTCAAATACTGTATTGAACCCCCAACTCCTTATCCTGTCTGCCAGCTTCATCCATTCCCACCAGTGCCATCCTGGGAACCAGCACATGAACTATTCCTTCTTGTCTGGCTTCCTGGAAATTCTTCCCCACTCCCTGCCCTGCCCATGCTACACTGCCTCCTACCATGCCTCCTTTGTGAGGCCATGGAACATCCCCTCTGCTGTGCTGACCATCCCTCTTCTGATTACCTAAGCTATCCCCTGCCTCCTTTCAACCCCTGAAACTCCTGGCACTATTTCCATCTGTCCCACTTAAATCATCCAGCAGAACTTCCCATGTCTTCCCCCTCACCCCTTTTCCCCGTGAGCTGCCTGCCCACCTACCCCACACTCTTTCCCACACTGGTCCATGGATTACCACCACTCTCAACACCAACCCTCCTCGGTCTCCCTCCCTTCCCTGATCCACCCCATCCACTCCTCCCCTCACCTGACCTCCTCCTCCTTCTACCCCCCGTCCTCTGTCGATTCTACTCATGGGACCCACAATGATCCCAGAACCACAAACCTGTTAGATGTGCTGATCCCAACTTCATAATAGCAGGACCCTTCCCCACCCATAGGGGCTTCCACCCTTCCAACTCACACCCACCTTCTGCCAACCACCCACCTCCCCAGGAGCCTTGGCGCCCACCCCCATTGTGGCTTCCTCACCTCGTCCCTCCTGAACCCAGTGGCTTCGCCACCCTCCCTCCTGAATGTGTACCACCCAACCCTCTTCCTATTTTCCATCCACAAGGTCTGCACCGCAACCTACCTTCTCTGCCCCCTTTTCATAGATAGCCTTACAATCTCCCACCTCAGGTAATTTAATTGTGATTCCAGCTGCCCCAGTCTCATGCAGACTGGACATCTCCCAGCTCTCCAGAGTGTGCCCATGAGACTGCTGCCCTGCAGGTATTGCATCCTACTATCCTCCCTGACTCCATCCAGCCCTTATCCCAGCCTCCCTGTCTGCCGTTACCTGCCCTCTCCATCCTCAGCTTATCTTGTGGTTGAGGCTACTGAATCACCCTTCCCCCTGTAGCTTGATCCCTACTTAACACCAACTGAAGCCCTCAGAATTTAAATCATGCAACACATCAGCACAAAGCCCATAACCCATACAGTCTACAACTTACTTTACACCTCAAGAGCCCTCAGAATTTAAATTATGCAAAACATTAGCACAAAGCCCATAACCCATTACAGTCATCAGATTGAATTTACAGTTTATGCAATACTTAACTAAAGCAATGTTTCTCTAAATGCTCCTCTAAAACCAAATACTCCAAACTCCAGGGATATCACTTAGCACTTAACAGAGAAATTCGTAGATAACTGAAATACACTTTTTCCCCAGTGGTCCATCAACTGCTATACTTAACATAAGCAATTTTCCTTTAAGTACCCAATCCTAATTCATCTTGTACTCGCTCCTCCGACTCCTCTATATAGTACCTACTAATGGACCATCATTAGCTATAACCTTTTGTACTGGCTGCCCAGCCCCAATACAGCACCTACTACTTTAGAGTCCCAGATGCTCTCTTCTTTAAATGTTCCACAACCAGTTATTGAGTCCTTCATCATTAAATGGCCCCAACCAGTTCTTTGCCATCTGATGAGCTCCTTGCCAGCTCTCCTCTGATATCCCTCCTCTTGCTCCATCTTGATTGATGAGGCCTCTGCTTAGAGGAGCTCAGTGAGCCCATTTAATATGGAGGCAGTGTGCAGCAGGTAGGTGGGAGATATAACATATGCAGATCGTGCTTGTTAAAAGACCCATCTGACCTTCCCTGCTGGCTGCGACTGGTCTCAATTAGCTTTCCATTTTGGCAGTTCCCAATTGTAGCCACTAGCTCCTTCTCTCCACTGCTGATTGGCTGCCACTTGGTCTTCTCCTCAACAGCCCAGAAACAGAAAAACATCTCCAGCAGAAACAGTTTCTTTCAGCTCTTGTTTCTGCAGCTCCCGATTGGGTGTGAGCTTTCACAATTCCTCACTTTACAAGTCATCCAAGATATTTTAAACCACAATTCCCAGCTTTTAAATCTGGGATCAAGCTTAGTTGGAAGAAACTTTTGTCAAGCGTTAATTGGGATGAGAAGAGAAGTACATGTCTGAATGTGGAACTCTTTCAGAACTCCTACCCAGGTCCTCATAGCCACTCTGGTCCAATGATTCATTATTTGCCATACATCTTTGTCTTATGCACAGGTGGTGGCGGTTCTTGAAAGGAGCCATGTGGTTGGCCAGCTTCTTCCATAAGGGTCCACTCTGTTTCCACTCCTTCCAAGACATAGTGTTGTGTGACACTCATCTCTGCTGTAATTGTAGTTAGTAACTTTTAAGATACCCACACACCCCTTCCACTTAGCCATTGTTTCCAGAGACCATTTGTGTCTTGGCCTCTCACCGCCCATCACACATTTTGGTAATGAATTTTACTGTTTAATGACCCTTTTAGTTTGCTTTAGTTTTATTGTGCTATCCAGATAAGTGTGCTTATGTTAAAACACCTTTTAGGCATGACCTGGTATTGAGTTAAGTGCAAACAACTAATTACTGAACAGTTATATATAATTTATATATATACAGTATTATATATATATATATATATATATATATATATATATATATATATATATATAATTACATAAAATGACAGATATAAACAAAAATCACGTGCAACATACAATTAGCAATAGTTAGGCAAAAGCAATTACAAACATTTAAATTGCAAAATCACTCTTAATGCAACATTTTTGCATATGTTTTGGAGGTATTTGAAACAGAAATAAAAAGTGAGAGAGAATGTTCATTTTATTGTCTCTGCTTGTGCAAAAGGGATGTGGGAGCAGGTCCTATTGTGTTACATACTTTTCACCACTATAGTCAGTTTTTCAATATTATTTTTGTATATTTTATGTAAATTAAGGAAATATTTACTCCTAAGTACCTAATTGCCTTATTCATGCACTTTAGAAGGATGGCATTTATAGGATTGGAGCTTCTGTTTAACAACCAATGTAGTTCTCACTAGTTCAAGACATGGGCTGGCCAAGGTTTGCTGTTCCTTGAAAAAACAACCAGAAAAACCAAGGACGGCTTGCACTCCCTAGGGTTACAGTCAATGTATGGTCTCCGTAGATGGAGTGAACCAGATGGTGACACATTAGTAGGTTATAAGACTGTTTATTCAAAAGAAGAAATTCTGGTGTAATTTCCTGGTAACCCTCTGAGACTGCTGAAATACAAAATGACAGACCAATACTGCTATCTAGGTACCCAGCACTTCAGTCAGATGGAGCTTTATCAGGAGGCTGGTACTTGATGTAGCCATAGCCCTTAAAAACTGAAAAATTGATGACATCAGAGCGTAGCTACATCACTACATCTAACTGCTATTTGCCTCAATAATTATAGCAGGATTATGGAACTGGCACCTAGGTGAAAAATTATTCTAAAACACACAAAAACATTAATGTGTACAAAAATTTGAAATGCAATGTTTATTGAAAAATCAAAAGGAAATCATTTGCAGGTGCAAACTTAGAAAATGTTTTAACAATGTACAAGTACAGTCAGATTTTAAGGATTCCAGCTGCAACCTGTCATGTTATTCTTAAGAAGCAAAACACAATAAGCATTTGACATCAGTAGGTCTCCTATGCAAATACAACCTTTTGTTTCTAACATTCAATGAACAGTTGTAGTAAAAGAGAGAGGAGGGAGTGAGGTCAGACCAGATCTGGGAGCTGCCCCCATTGCTGCCACAGCCAGCCAGGTGCAATTATGGGTAAATTTGAACAAGTAGATCCTATGTTCTCCACACCTTCAGCTATGAAAGAAACAAATGAAAACACATTAGAATTCATGGGTTAAGAAAAGAAAATGAACAATTAATAATGGAATCTACACAAAAATAAATATTTGATAAAAGAAAAGGATGCCATTGTGAACTCTTAATTATTTTAAAGGGAAACTGACGTACAATTATAAAATGTATCAATATTGTTACCAATGGAAATCTACTTTACATAAGCTATTGGCTGAACCTGTAACACTTTTAGGGTCAGAATTGTAACCCATTTAGTTGCTCCTCCTTTATAGCTACAGGCATCCATTTTCAAAATCACAGGCACAGGAAATGACATCACATCAGGGAAAACAGAGGGAAAGTGCAGTGCTGTAAGTAATTTGTAATGAATAGTTTTAATTCCCTCAACTTTCAGTGACATTTACGGTAAATTGTGCTGATGGCATTTTCAAGCATCAGCATCTCCTGCCATCTTACAAATTTTTAAAGCCACTGTGTCATGGAGCTACATGTATATTGCCCTGTTATAAAAATGTTGTGTGCTGCCAATGCCAACAGATTCGAGCTCCTTTGGGGTTCAATTTGTACAATGTTTGTGACATTACAGTTGAGTGAAATGTTTTGCGATTGTGTGGTTTGCAAAGAGTCCTGCTAGTACTACTCTAAACAGTGTTTGCACCACTGTTGTTTCACATTTCTTTGTACTGAAGCAGTTGTGTATAACTGTTGTTTCGCTACCATCATTTTGTATAATAAGAGGTAGTATGGTCTATTGGTTTGAACACCAAATTTGCACCTGGGATGTCACAGATTCAAACCTCAGTAGAGCCAATTACTAACAGTGTGACCTTCAGCAAAGTGACTTGACCTCCTGTGCTCCATTCACTCAGCTGTTCAAATGGGTAGAAATAGGATCCACTGGAAACAAGATGTTACATCTCAACTAGGCTGCCTTTGATAAATCAGTTATTGTTTTGTGCTGGTGTGTGATAGGAAGATAACTTGTAGAAGTGATTTTGGGAATACTCAACAGAGGACCCTTTTAAGGGTTCATAAATTAAAAGTATTTATTTAAACACTTTAGAAATAGGCATTCTTTTATCAAAATAAAAAACAAGGTATATTTCTTCTACAACTGCAGCTTTTTACTCTATCTTGCTTTTCCAATGTGAAATATACACAGCTCCTCCTCTCAATAAGGGATAACCATTTATATGCCAACAAGTTCTACACAATCTCAAGTAATTAATACTTCATGTAGAAAAGTTTTGCTTTACTGTAGCACAGAAAAATTATTGCAAGTAGCACCTGCTGCAGTACTGCGGGCCTATTGGTGAGCTGGTGTCAGCTAGTCTCTAATTTATTGACTGCAGTTGGGAGGGTCAGGGAACTGAAATGGTCATGCCTCAATGAGATGAGGAGCTGCTGTATATTTTATGTTAGGAAGGCAAGATAGAGTGAAAAGATGCAGTTATAAAGAAAATAAACTTTTTTTAATTTTGATGCTAAAAGAAAGCCTGGAGCATTTGCAGTTTATGCAGCAGGTGTCATGGCAGGCAGGAAGTGCCATAACTGTTTGTTTGTATGTAAACATTCTTTTTCCCCTAGGAGGCTGTGCCTCCCACACCTCCTGCAAACAAATATAATCAACTCTGAGGGTCACACCAAACTGAAGAGAAAAACAAAACTTTTTTTAAGACCGCTTCAGTTTCCAGATGCAGCCTCAAGGTTTTAACTTGCTGAGCTACTGGCATTGAGATGCAAACCCTGTTCCTATTGCACTACCTAGCCTACATACCTATCTCAGTCCGCTACCCTAACCACTACACTAAATGAAGCCAGCTTCTGGACCACATTCCGCCTATAACCCTTATAGTTTCAGATGGTACATGGTGTTCTGAGCAGCACATGAGTAGTCCTAAGCGGTACTCTCATGTAGCATGAGACTCTCATCTACCCGTAGCACTTCCGCTGCAAAGGTGTCCACCATGACACCTGCAGCAGAAAGTATAAGCAAGCTGAAAGCCTATTTCTAGAGTTTTCAAATAAATACTTTAAATTTTTAACCCTTTAAAGGTCCTCTATTGAATATTTGCAGTATCACTTAAACCAGTTATATTAGAGGCAGTATAGCAGAGTGGGTTAAGACTTTGAGCTGCAGATCTGGAGACCTGGGTTTGAATCCCACAGCTGCCTAGGTGCATACTATGTGATCCTGAGCAAGTAAGTTAACTTCCTTGTGCTCCCAGGTCACATCTGGAAATGAGCTTAGGCTTAGTGTGCTGCTCCTGGTTAAACAATGTTCTCTTTCCTATCACACACCAGCACAAAACAATAACTGATTTATCAAAGGTAGCCTAGTTGAGATGTAACATCTTGTTTTCAGTGGGATCCTATTTCTACTCATTTGTACAGCTGAGTGGAATGGAGCATAGGGAGGTCAAGTCACCTGCTGAAGGTCACACTGTTAGTATTTGGCTCTACTGAGATTTGAATCTGTGACCTCCTAGGTGCAAATCTGGTGTTCAAATCAATAGACCACACTGCCTCTTATTACACCAAATTATGCTAGAAAACACAAATTATACACAACTGCTTCAGTACAAAGAAATGTAGAACAGCACTAGTGCAAATGTTGTTTAGAGTGGTGCTAGCAGGACTTTGCACACCACACAGGTGCAAAACATCTCACTCAACTTTAATGTCACAAAACATTGTACAAATCAACAGAACCCCAAAGGACTTGGGAACTGTTGGCGCTGGCAACACACAATTTTTTACAACAGGGCAATATACTTGGAGCTCCATGACACAGTGGCTTTACAAATTTGTAAAATGGCAGGGATGCTGATGCCTGAATATGCCATCAGCACAATTTACTGCAAATGTCACTAAGAGTTGAGGAGATCAATTCAAAACTATTCATTTTAAATTACTGACAGCACTGTATTTTCCTCTGTTTCCCCTGATGGGATATCATTTCCTGTGCCTGTGATTTAGAAAATGGATGTCTGCAGCTATAAAGGGAGGGGTTAAAATTCTGACCCTAATAGTGTTACAGGTTCAGCCAATAGCTTATGTAAAGCAGATTTCCATCAGTAACAATATTGATACTTTTATAATTTCCTAGGGTGAACCACGTGATGCAGCTCACCGAGTAACAGTTCTTTGGGACTGCTCCCATCAAGCAGCAATAAAATAGAGCCTTAACTCATTATTTTTCAAGTCATAAAACTAATCTTCAGTTCAAATAACTGCTGTTAATAGGAGGAAAGAACCTGACTCAATAATGGAAGGAGATCGTCTTGCATTACGAGCACAGTCCTCCTGTCTCCCCAGAAAAAACGAGCAAGTGCTCCAAGGCCCAGCAGGTCTTAGCAGTAAGCTTTCTACTCTACTACCGCTTCAACTAAGGCCTCCCAAATGACCCTACTCTCAAGTGATTCCTCTTAGAATTCTGCCATTTAGAGAAGATCTGAAATCGTTAACTGCCAAAGTTAAACAAATGGCATCTGCACTTGAAGATCTCTCCACAAGGATGGCAGATAATGAAACATGCCTTATTTCCTTGGAGAAGTGAGCAGACTGAATAAACAGCGATGCCATAGATAATAGGCAAAGAATCAAAAACTGGAATCTAAAATAGAGGATTTGGAGTGGAGGAGTTGCAGAAATAATGCAGTTATTATTGGTATTCGAAGAAAGAAGAGAGGACTAACACTATTCTTTTTATACAAAGGCTGATAGAAAAGTTAGCAGGCCCTTCACCCTTTGGTGCTGCATATACCATAGAGTGGGCCCACAGAGCCCTCAGACCAATGCCACCACCGGGTCACCACCTCGGCCTCTCATCTTCAAATTCTTGAATTTTCTGGAGAAACAGTTTTCCTGGGAAACTTAGAGAATTATAAGAAATCCAATGGGAGGGAACTAAATTATAATAACACAAGACCTACCAGCTACTGTGAGACAGTGCCATACTCAATTTCATCCCATAGTCTCCAAACTAATCGCAGCAAAGTAAAGTTTAAAATGGGATATCCAGCTCAGCTGCAAGTACTGTTAGCAGGATCCTGGTCCATATTTGAAGATACTGAATCAGCCAAGCTGCTCTCCAGAAAGCCTTACCAGATCTAGTTTATAATTGCTTATAGGGCACTGGCACCAAAGTTGGTTATTCGAGCACAGAAATGCAAGATACAGTTTGGAATTACTAGTGACTGCTCCACTTTGAAAGAAGTGAAATCCTGAATAACCCTCCACTCTTTTGTTTACTTGATTATAAATCATCAAGAGTTTAGTATAAATGTGCTGATTTTACCAAAGTGGAGGAACTGTTACAGATATGCGGTTGCTCCAGGACAATTTGCAGTTGACATCTTGAGCTACTACATTTATTTTAGCTCTCAATGCTCTATAGGGACACGAGGCATGTTAAATAAGGACTGAAGATAGACATTCGTCTCCTTTTAATTCTTTTGATGAGTGAAGACCGGCTCTTAAGGTGTCTCCACAAAATTAACACTAGAACAATGTATATTACTTGTGATCAACTACCACTAGAGGGATCATGTACATCAGGCTAATGAGTACTTTATTTTAGTTCTCCTGACAGTTGTTTTGTATGGAAACACCAAACTTTAGTTGTCCTACCTAAGTTGCTCATTTCTTATGAGGGACTGGAGCAATTATACATGTTTTGTTTTATTTCCACTTTACTAATATATATTCTCTGGATGCTTGAATATGCAGTCGATTGTTTAAGTCATTGTTGTTAGTACTATTCCAGTAGAAGGTTATAGTTGTGAAAAGTATGGGAATATATCTCTATCCCCCACTATAATGGAGGAAGGAGAGAAACAAATGGATTTAGCTCTTTAGAGACCAGATTTATTCTCGGTCTGTTATAGCTTCCGATGAACCAAATCGGGCTTTATTGTTCCTGTCATCATTCTTTTATTGAGCTGGGTGATGGGAATGTAGACTGGGAGAAAAGTAGAAAGGTAGCACTGTATAGCATTGTACGTACAGAATGGAGAGGGAGTGCTGGGTTTTGTTAAGCCTGGTGACAACATTATGGATACCTTTAATAATTACGTGGGTGATTATACTGAAGGAGGGACTGGACCAGGGAGGGAACAGAGTTAGGGGCAGCAAGCAAAATTAGGTAATATAGCAGCAATATTTGTACTGATTACTATTTTTCTCCGATCTTACAGGGGTCCACATGAAAATGCATAATGACTAAGCCAATGACTATAGCAATGTGGAATGTGAAAGGGCAAGGCAAAAGCCTAAACAATACCAATACCAATAGTTTTGAAACACCTAAATTTCTTATCTGCAGAGATTATTTTATACAAGACTCTCACTTGTTAGACTGTGAAGCACTTAAGCTACAGAGGCAACAAATTGGCTAAGTATTCTCAGCCGAGGCTCCACTAACAGTTGTGGATTGATGATTTTCAGAAGGCTCCTTTCTCACTCACTAAAATAATTAGAGATTCGAAGGTCAGATTTATTTTTGTCCATGGTAATATTTTTGATAAAGAAATACTTTTAGGCAGTATTTATGGTCCAAACCAGGATACACCAGATTCTCACATAACTTATCCAAACTTTAAGTCCCTTTATTTGATCTCAATGATAATCGGAGGATTTTAATCTGGTTTATGACCCTGTATTAGACAGGACTGGGCATCACAGAAAGGTCTTTCACTGGCCCAATGGACATTCAGGGAACTGATGGACCAGGTTGGCTTATGTGATATTTGAAGGATTTTATACCCCTCAGATGAGTGAATGCACATATTCAACCGATTCATAAGTCCTCATCCAGGATTGATTATTTACTTCTTTTCGTTCTTTTATTCCTGGAGTCATTGATGTCTCGATACAACCTGACCTTCCCTTTAGATCACTCTCTTTGTGTTATGTCAGTTGATAGTATTATCATTACCCAAAGGAGTGACAAGATGGAAATTCAGTGATCAGATACTGAAAGATCCTGGTTGGTCCAAATAATCAAGAACATACAGAACAATTTATAGAGATTAATCAGTGTACCACAGTGAGACCAGATATTGAATGGTACACCTTTAAGGCTTATCTCACAGGGATACTCATTAGTTTAGCTTCCAAAATGAAAAAGCAAGAGAACATTGAATGACCCAGCTATTAGCCCAAATTAAAGCTATTGAGAGATTTGTCCCCAAATACCCTCAATCTACCCGCAGAAACAAATTAAATTGAGAGCAGCCTATCTAGACATACTGAGAGAAAAAGTAGAATATGCTATATTAAAACACAAGCTTCTTACAGATCAGGAAAAAAGCAGGATGCCTCTTGGTCCTTAGAATTAAACATCTAGAATCTTCCGGTATAGAGCCTCATTATACTCTCAATCAGATGGCTCATTGAAAACCACCCGAATGAAATTATATCTGAACTCACAGATTATTATAAACCTTATATGGTCCTATGCCAAATCCCCAACTGAGACCTGCTTAGAGAATCATTTAAAAGAGGCCAATCTACCCTGCCTCACTGAAGACCAGCAAAAGCTCTAATATCCTCTATTATTTTAGGAGTTGTCTAACACAATCAGAGACTTGCCTTTAAATAAAACTCCTAGGATAGATGGCTATTCAGTCAACTTCTACAAAAATTTAAAAACAAATTATCCCTTGTTACTTCCCTTTACCAGTACATACTCTCAGGAGCAAAGACTGATGTATCTCTTTTTGAAGCAGTTATTGTCCTCATACCTAAACCAGGTAAATCCCCGAGTCAGTCATGAATTACCATCCTATTCCCTACTGAATCAAGATGTTAAAATATTATCTAAATTACTTGCCTGTCATCTAACTCTATACTTCCTACCATTATAGGCCCCAAACAGGTTGCATTTATGAAGGGAAGATCCTCAAATGGCTCACCTTAGCACCCTGTCCCATGTCTTCTCGGCATTCAGAGATACCTCTTTTCCTGCAGCTCTGATCTCTCTGGATGCGAAGGCATTTGATCAGGTTAATTAAAATGCCTGTTTCAGACTTTAAAGTTTTTGGCTTCCCTGTACTTTTCAAAATGGATTAGATCTTTATATCAGTCTCCAATTGCTTGAGTGTCAGGTAATGGGGTCACCTCAGAACCTTTTACTCTTTACTCAGAGATGAGACAAGGCTGTCCCTCTCCCCATTACTTTCAATTTATATCTGGAACCATTAGTATGCAAACTGCAAACCTGCCCAGAAATACAAGGCATCCCAATATATCCTTGTGAGATTAAAGTCTCAGCTTACATAGATGATCTCTCTTTCAAGTATCAAACCCTCTACTTCCATTCCCCAGTGTTAGAAATGATAAATTATTTTAGCCAAGTCTCTAATTATAAATTGAATGTAAGTAAAACAATTGTCTTCCCCTTAACCACAAACTGTTTAAATCAGATATTTTGAAATTGGGACTCACCTGCAGCAACAGGATTCACTAAGATATTTTGATATCGAACTCACTAAACATCCTGGATGTTCACTCAGGTTAAATTTAGACTCCCGGTTCATCTCATAACCAAGACCTCAACAGATGATCTTCCTTCCACTTTCATTTTGGGGAGAATTAATTTACTTAAAATGAATGTTTTCCCACATCTTTTCTATACCCTTCCATTACTTAATACCTGGCTTCCTTATCCTGGTTTAAGAAGGTACATAGTGTTTTTGTAAGATTTATCTGGTCTAATAAAACCCTAAAATTGCATTTCATAAATTAGTTGCACCTAAACTCAGAGGAGGTCTCGCCTGCCTCATCTTGGGCTTTACTTTCTGGGCCAGTCAAATTAATATAAATATTTAAGATGTCTTTTACCAGAAACTGCACATCACTTCCATCATGGCTCAAAATAGAATTAACCCAAATTCGATCCTGTGGACTAGAACCAGAAGCTCTTTACATATCAGAGAATGCCTCCTCCCAATAGGTTAAAAACACCCTATAACCTTGTCTATCAGGTTAATTCCCAACTATTTCACTTTCTAAATACAATAGTAGAATAGATGTAAATCAACCCTTATTTGGAAATCTAATTTTAAAATAGATGATAAAACTATTTCCCAAATTGGATTCAGTACTTAAGGGAGACACAAATTAACAATCTTATAGAAGAAGGAGGTCATGGCTATCAGTCAATGATATTAAACAGAAGTTTAAGATCCCAAATGAGTATTTTTAAGGTAATTTAACTATGACACCTATTAATAAAATCTTAGGACAAGATCCTGAGTTGGTAGTGTGCCCTTCCTTCCAAAAGAAATGTCTCAATTAGTGGGTTGTCCTAAGGCAGTTTCCAAAATTTATGGAATGTTGTTTGATTGGTTATATCCAGACTGTTTTGGACCAACCCATTACTGGTCTACCTTTTTCCTGATCTTAACATAAATTGGACAATTATCTGATACAATTGCCACAAATGTGTAACCCAAGACAGACTAAGGCTTATGCAAATGCACATCCTGCATAATTTATACTTTTATCTGCAAAAATGGCCAAGTTTGGATTGATGCCTTCTCCTTTATGTGTTCGATGCCTTGAGACGAAAGATACATTATACCATATTTTCTGGTACTGTCCTAAAATTATTCCTCTTTGTACAATGATCCAGCATAAAACAGACCCCATTTGGGTCTAGGGGACCTGTTTACACCTGAAATATGCCTTTTAGAGACTATTCGGACACTAGGATTCTCAACAGAAAATACTACATGGCTCTTATATCTATGTCTGTTAAGAAATTAGTACTAAGACATTGGGTGGACCAGGAAGAAATCATCTATGGAGAGTGGTTAACAGAATTATTTGCAAACCTTAGAACTGAGCAGGCTATAGCAAGCCTACACAATAGATCAGGAAAGTTTAAAAAATATGGGACCCCACACACCCTACATTCTATATAACCAATTTTGCTGCTGTACTTTTGTATCAAATATGTATTTTCATTATTGACAAGTCTGTGCTGTAATGTTTTAAGGAATAGTGTTAGAATGATGATGTATTAGAGGGGTGGGTATTTAGACATTGGGAGGTATGGGGAGGAGGATGGACTCATGTTGATACATTATCTAATGTATATGGTATCTTAAATATGTATATCTGTCCTCAATGTTATAAAACCATTTCAATACACTTTAAATGGAAAAAATAACTTTGTGTTAGTTTCCTTTAGGAGAACAATCAAAATGTGTTCCCAACCACTCCTTGTGTGAAGAAACACATTGCTTTCATGTACATTTTTCTGCTTTTCTGCAAACAAGCATAGAACAATCTCTATCACATATCAGTCATGGGCTTACTTCAATTGCTTTTGCTATAGTATGAAGAACTTTACATACCTGCCATTTCTAAAATTGCCAAATTCAATTTGGTCAAGCTACTTTCTCTTAATGTTTTAACTCTCCTAAAGACAAAGAGGCACAACAAAGTAATAATACATCATTAAGGGAACAATATAGAAAAATATGAATAACTATCAGATTTCCTGTCCCCATCCACACACACACACACACACACACAAACACACACACACACACACACCACACACACACTTTCCATGTTCTGTGCTTCTAAGACTTTTCAGGGTGGTTAATAATATTAGTGCCAGACACAGGGTGATTTAACTTTGTGACCAAATGATCAGTTGTTTTAGCACAGTCATGGATACTGTATACCAAAAGGCATAGCAGCTTTAGCTTTGTTTGCTTAGGCTAATGGGACTGATCGTGCAGTAGCTGCTAAGGAACTCTTTTTGAGTCTTAGCAACAACTGCTGATGTCATAAGCATCAGCCTACAACCTGAAACATTGCGTGGTTTTCAACATGATCAGACCCAAGAGGAAGTTTAAAATGAACACACTCTCCACAGGCAGTAAGCAAGCCACATGCACATGCACCAGCAGGACTTCTAAAGCAATCATTAAGAACCCAACAGCAAGGAAGGGATAACTGATTTCTCATTTTGAAAGAAAACCTTATAGTTGATGTTCTAATAGCAAACAATGACTCAGACTGATATACTACTCTGCTGTGCCTCTTTGTCTTTAGGAGAGAGAGAAACAAAACATTAAGAGAAAGCAGCTTGACCAAATTGAATATGGTGATTTTAGAAATGCCAGGCATGTAAAGTTCTTCATACTATAGCAAAAGCAATTGAAGTAGGCCCTTGGCTGATATGTGATAGAGATTGTTCTATGCTTGTTTACAGAAAAAGCAAAGAAATGCACATGAAAGCAGTGTGTTTCAGGTGTTTATATAACAGAAAAACAAAACAGGGTGCCTTGCAGGTTAGTTTGTTAGATTAATTATATAACCATGAATGGGGTAGAAGGATTCTGACATGGAATTTATATGTTTTGTTAACTAAAGCATGCTAATGAATTGTGAGAAGTACAATAGAAACACAAGATGGTGTGTGAATTGAGATTGTTTTTAAAGAATAATAAACATTTGAGAAGCACAAATGATAAAGTATTTATGGAATAGAGATAAATGCATTTTGATGCCAGAGATGTTTAAAAATTGTTTAAGTACATACATATCTAGTTGGATAAGAATATGAGTTGGATTGTAACACAGCTATGTGGTGGAGGTGCTCGTTTGTGTTAAGAAAGTAGTGCAGGCATTAGCAGTGCTTCAAAGTTAAAGCCTGGTGTTTAGAGGCATTGCTTGATAATCTAGAGGTATGTAAGACACAGAGTTTAATGCACTTGTGTGATTAACAAAATATTTTTTGAATTTAGACCTTAACCATCATGGCCTGGAAGTTAACACTTTTCGCTTTTTAAAGAGACAGTGTCTATTAAGCAGTAGGGTGTTTTCTTTGAATATGCTGTACTACAAAAAGAAATACAAATATGTTTAGAAATTATCTAATGGCAATGTATGATTTGTTTCAGACAGCCCTTTGAAAAAGCACTGTCACAGTGCGACATGTCAGGGTGAATTAAATGAAAATAAAATAACTGTTTATTCACATTCTTGGTTGAAGAGACCTATTGCCTGCCCATTTCTACTCTTCATCCACAAATTTCTGACTTTATCCTGTCTGTGCATGGAATGTGATGGGATTCCTAAAAACTACTCCATTACCCAAGGGAACACGCTATTTTTTCTAGGTAAGGTATCAAAAGCCCATTACAAGTAGGATTTGAGGGCCCACTTAAGGTTCAAGACATTTAGCTGCAGGCTATTCTGAGGAAAATCCTACAGCTCTCTCTCTGAAGAGCTAACTGATTAAGCTTGTACCCACCTCTGTTGCCCTCCTTGACATATTCCAGTCCCATAAACTTCCAGTTATTTGGGCTACTATTGTGATACACTGGGAAATGTTCTAAGACTGGGCTCTAAAATTCCTTTTGAATGTTGTGGACATGTTCCTGGACCCATTGTTTTAGTTGTTTGACTGTGCAAAAAATCATTCTGTTACTGATCAAAGAGGACACCAATAAGCATCAAAATTAATTACAGAAATTGCTGAAACTAAGAAAATCCTTACATTTCTAAAGCACTCTGATTTTGCCAAAATAGGTAAACAGAAGCATAAAAATAGAATGTAACAGCACATAAGGGCCTTTGGGTCCACCCCTACCACAGGTGCTGTTCTGAGTTCAGTCAGATTCCATTAGTTGCTGTGTACCAAGTTTAACTGGCACTTTGTAGTCCAAGACTGCACACTCTAGATAAGGCTCAGGGACTTTTAATCTCTTCTCAGCTACCCTCTCCTCTTACAGAGTACTTAGTGGTCCCTGGCTGCAAGTGACTGCCCTCTGCTCATATTCCAACCCCAACCTAGAGAGAGAGAGAGAGAGTTGCTGTGCTGGAAATAAAAGGTCATTTGGAAGCAGGTATGTGTTTGAATCATGAATCAGACGCTGTACAAAATCAGTTTTATTTGTTCTGTCTGGAACAGAGATGGTCAAAGTCAGAAAGTTTGATCCGCAAATTAATTCATGGATTTAGAACAATTCATGAAGTGCGTGCATTGATCCGCAAAGTGCAGAAGTTCACCGCGAAAGGCAGAATTTTGTTTGCAAATTGCAGAATTTCACCTGTGAAAGGCAGAATTTTGCCATTCATGGGTAGAATTCTGCCATTTGCTGGCAAAATTCTGCAATTCCTAACTAAACAAATTTTTAAGCTAATAACACTTGGTGGTGGAACAGAGAGCATCCCTCCAGTCGTACTCTCCACAATTCCTATGCCATTCTGGCAAAGTGTGGTTCCTCCATGGAGGCACCGGCAGTGGAGACCAAGGAGGATGTGGGAACCTCCACAAAGGAGACCCACAGGAGGGTGGCAGGGGACCCTGCAGGGAAGGAAACAACTCCTGGTGGGGGACTCCATTGTTAGGAAGGTAGAACTGGGGAGGAAGGGAGAGGAGGTAAGGTTCCTGCCTGGCGCCATGGCTTGGAGGACAGGAGCAAATCCTCAGAATTGCCGGGAGCAGCTGCACAGGAGGGAGCTGGATGTCATTGTCCATCTAGGGACAAATGACCTGGCTAAGAAGGGATTAGAGAAGTGCAGGAAGACTTGTGGAATTGGGGAGGGCCTTAGTCAAGTAGCACACACACTGTAACCTTCTCGGAGGTGCTGCCCATCTATGGCATAGGAGAGGCTAGGGTGTTCCACACCATGGGATTCAATCAGTGGTTGAAAAACTGATGTGGAGCTCAGGGATTTGGCTTCATTGGGACTGGGGTCCACCTGGAGTGATGCAAGCCTATACTGGCATGATGGGCTGCATCTGTCTGGGAGGAAACAGGATCCTAGGTGATAGGTTTAAATGCTTAAGTGGCAAGCATTTAAACTAGCCAAGGAGGGAGGTACTGGAAAGGAGCAGGAAATCCTAGCCCCCAAATAATCACAGTAGTAAAGTGCAAACACCAACATAGAGGTCAATAGGGAGAAGGAGGGGTAAATGGAGAAAGTGACAAAGGCAAGAAGGACAGGGATGGGGCAAAAGGGAGTAAGTCCATCAGGAAATGGAGGATAATGAGTACCAATGCCCATAGTCTGGGCAACAAGCTCCCTGAGCTGGTGGCCTTGAAGGAAGAGGATGCCTGGATATCATAGCAGTCACAGAAACATGGTACACAGAGAACCACGACTGGGATGTCAACATACCAGGGTACACATAACCTACAGGAGAGACAGGCAGGGAGAAGAGGGGAGGAGTAGCTCTCTATGTAAAGGAAGGATAAAAGCAACTGGACAAAAAGAGTAAACAGGGAGGAGAGGAGGCACTCTGGGTCACCTTGGAGACTGGAAAGGCACCACAATCTGCAAGGGGTTGTGTATGACCCCATGTCAGGGGAGGAATGGACAAGAATATGATAGAAGGCATTCTTAGAATGGCAGAGAAAGGGAGATACTGTTGATGGAAGACCTGAATATGCCAGATGTTAACTGGAGCACATTTGCTGCAGCCACATCCAAAAGCAGGGCCATTCTTGATGCCCTACAGGTGGCAGGCCTCAGACAACTAGTTTCGGAACCCACTCATGAGGGAGCAATCTTAGACCTCATACTCTCAAACGGGGGCAGTGAGAGGATCTCAGATCTAGAAGTGGGTTGCCATCTGAGGACAAGTGACCATCAAACAGTGTGGTTCACGTTAAACTCAGCTGCAGAGTTAAGCCATACAAAAGTGAGGGTACTGGATTTCAGGAGGGCTGACTTTGGCAAGATGGGAGAGTGCCTCAGAAAAGCACTAGCAAACAGGCTAGAAGGAGGTGTGGAGCAACAATGGGGAATCATCAAACTGCCATCACAGAGGCAACAAGCCTTGTGTGAAACAAATAAACAAATCAAAGTGAAAGAAAAAGCCACTATGGTTCTCAAAAGAGGTGGCTGTGAAAGTCAGGAAGAAAAAGATAGCTTTCTGGAAGTATAAGGAAACACAGAAGAAGCAGGACAGAGAGCTGTACCAGTTAAGGCAGAAGGAAGCAGGGAGGAAGACAGCACAGCAAAGGCCCAAACTGAGGAAAAGATAGCCAACTCAGTTAAGAAGGGGATAAAACCTTTTATAGGTACATCAGCGAGTGTAGAAAGACAAAGGGAGGGATAGTGAGGCTGAATAGAATGAACGGTAGGTGGGCAGAGGGGACAGTGAAAAACAGAGATACTGAACCAATATTTCTGCTCAGTATTCACAAAGAGGAAGGAGAAGTGCCTAATCCAATTAACAGAAGCACTCTTGATGGGGGTCTATCCCAGCCATTTCACAGAAGAAAGGGTTCTGCAAGAACTCCTAAAACTGAAGGTGGACAAAGCAATGGGTCCTGATGGAATTCACCCAGAATTCTAAAAGAATTAAGGAGGAACTAGTGAAACCACTGGCTACTCTTTTAATAAATCATGGGAGGATGGTGTGGTACCCGAGGACTGGAGGAAGGCGGATGTGATTCCCTTCACAAAAGTGGGACCAAGACAGAGGCAGGAAACTACAGTTCTGTCAGTCTGACCTCTGTGGTAGGGAAAGTGATGGAGTCACTTCTGAAGGAAAGAATAATTGAGTACCTAGAGGCCAGTGGAGCACAGGACCCAAGGCAGCATGGGTTCACAGTGGAAGGTCATGTCAGACGAATCTAATAGATTTATTTGACTGGGTGACCAAGTAGTAGACCAGGAGGGGCTGGACATGGCCTACCTAAAACTTAGCAAGGCATTTGACACAGTTCCACACAAAAGATTAATAGTCAAATTAACCAGCCTGGGAGTGGGTCCCAAGGGTGGTAGCCTGGGAAAAACATTGGCTGCACAACAGGACACAGAAGGTAATTGTAAATGGAGTCCACTATGAAGAAAGAGGGTTACTAGTGGGTACACGCAGGTTCAGTATTGGGTCCAGTCCTTTTAATATCTTCATCAGTGACATTGCAGAGGGACTGGAAGGAAAAGTATGCCTTTTGCAGATGACACAAAGATCTGCAACAGGGTTGATACACAAGGAGGCATGGAAAGGATAAAAAGGACTTGGCAAGGTTGGAGGAATGGTCAGAAGTATGGCAGTTAGGATTCAATGCAAAGAAGTGCAAAATAATGCACCTGGGAAACAAGAACCCAGGGAAGAATACACAATGGGTGGGGAGGTAGTAACAACAACAAAAAAAGAAAGGGACCTGGGGGTAATCATATCAGATGACTTTAAGGTTAGCAAGCAATGTGAGAAGGCAGTAGGGAGGGCTGGGGTATACTGGGATGTATAGGGAGAGGCATCAGCAGCAGAAAACAGGAAGTTGTTACCCTCTGTACAGACAGTTGGTGAGACCCCATCTGGAGTACTGTGTCCAGTTCTGGAAACCCCATCTCTGCAAGGACATAGACAGGATAGAGGTAGTCCAGAGGAGGGCAACTAAATGGTACAGGGTCTGCAAGAGAAGCTGTATGAGGAGAGACTAAAGGAGCTTAATATGTATACCCTTGAGGAAAGAAGGAGGGGGACATGATAGAAACTTTTAAGTACCTCATTGGAATCAACAAAGTCCAAGAAGGTAGCATCTTTCAGAAAAGAGACATGCAAGAACAAGGGACACAATTTAAAGATAGAAGGAGGTGGTTCAGGGCAATGTGAGGAAGTATTATTTCACAGAGAGGGTAGTGGATGCATGGAACAGCCTTCCTAAGGAGGTTGTGGGGTCTAAAACTGTGTGAGAATTCAAGAATGCATGGGACTGACATAAGGCAATTCTTGTGGGGGTAGGAAGAAATAGGCTGTTGGTTAACTAGGATCTGTGGCTATCCTGTAGGTAGGAAATGGGCAGACTAGATGGGCCAAGCGGTCCCTATCTGCTGTCAAAGTCTATGTTTCTATGTTTCTAACACAAATCAGTGAATTGCTCCATGGAGGCAAATTTGGTGACTTCAGAAGTTGCCAGCAAATTGAAACTTCACAACATCTCTAGTCTGGAATATACCTCCTACTGTCTACTACTCCTCCCAATCTCTACTAGTGGCTCCTATCTGAAACTATGTAGCCCAGTAATGTTGTTTACTATTCTGTTGTGCAAACTAGTGCTGTGGGTGTGTTTTAAATGTATTTTTCCTATGTATATTACCTTTACGTTTGCTTGTGCAACTCTGTTTGTACTTATCCATTTTTGGTCACAATTCTTCACCCAACTTTTTATTAAATCCACGCCCAAACTGCTATTCCCATTTCTTTGTCAATTTCTAGACTTTCTCTTCTTTTTCTGCAGTCCTCACTCAATGTCAGTAACAGGTAACTATTAATTTGAGTCTTTGCCCGATGTTTCCTAATTTAAGGTGGCACATACCCAAGAAGCATGCCAAGAAGCCACTTACCTCTGGTGGTGTTCTGCATTCATTCAGATCCCACCTGCCATTGTGGGCTAAGTTTAACCAGTGCTTGGTAGTCTGAGAACAGTTCCTTTCTCCTGATGCCAGCCCTTTAACCACTCATTTATTTCCTCTGCCGCTTCACTCCTTACTCTAGCTCCCCCCAACAATCCATACAGGGTGGACCCATGAAAAAGGCCAGTGAGGCTGAATTGCCTGCAATCTGTTCCCCAGTTACTAAAAAGTTCTGCTTCACTTGTTCCTACAGGCTGGTTCACCAGATTGTTGGTACAGTACTCATGTACCACACTCTCAGCTCCCCTTCCTCTCTGGAAGCCTCCCTATTCTGTCTATGTTCTGGATGACTGATGCCCCAGGAAGGCACCTGATTATCTGCCACTCCTTCTACCCCAATCCACCAACACCTATACTCCACTAATCATAGAATACACAACCACTAATACTCTGCTAGCTGCCTTCTTCTTACTCGTAACCCTAGGTGCTCCCAAGTCCGTATTCCCCTTTCCCCTGACTGACCCAGAGTCTGTCCCATGCAGTCAGGTTCCAGAGTCTCCTCCAGGAGTGCAAAGTCATTTGCCATCAAGATATGACTGCTCCTGCCACCCATCCCCTCTCCACCACTCTCCAGCCCCAAATAAGTGGGCCACTGGGGGTTTGGGGTGTGAGCTGTGGTCTCCAGCTGAACAGGTGCCACAGGAGAGATATCTTCCTCACTGCTACCACCTGATCATGGAGCTCTGCAAAGATCCTGCAGAATGGGCAATGACCCCTTCTCCAGAGCATAACCCTAGAGAGGAGCACCCTACAGTCCCTACAACAGACTTGCTCCCTGCTAAACCTCATCCCTATACTGATCCTTACTGTAACAATTAGGCTTCTGGGGCCAAATATTCAAAAATTGCCCTTGCCAAAATAATACTTCCTGGTGCAAAATAGCCCACACCAAGTGCACGCAATATTCAAAGGAATAGCCCGGGACAAACACCACTGAATAAAACAGGCAAATGAAGATGTGCAAAAATAGCCCAGTGCCATAGAAAGATAGCCAGCAAGAAGACTGCTCTGAATTTAGCAACTGGCCAGTGCAAACAGCAGCAGCAGCCAGTGCACACTGAGGTGGTGTCAGCCACAGGGGAACCCATTGCCACTGGCGTACCAGCAAAGAAAAGGCACTGGAAATGGAAAGCATGAGCAGAAAGCAGTGTGAAACTCAAATAATAGCAACAAACAATTCAACGGCAATGTCAATACACTGTAACCAAAGAAGTAGCACCACTGTTCAGATGTGTAGTGTAGAAAAAGAGTGGAGACGGAGAGTGTGTAAGGGTCCACACACATACAGTAAAAACAAGAAATTGGTGATCAAACATGAGTAAAAGTGTAAAGTGTTTAATTTACATCCACAAAGTTCCCGGCGCTCGAGGGGACAATCTCTCTTCATCGGGGCATGCAGTCATCCATATCAGACACCACATTATAAAGTGTTCAATGTGACATCACAACATTCAAACAGTGTCACAGCCAATCACAATTTGACATACACAAGAATTTCATTATAAATGTGATACATACATAAAAATAAAAAATAGAAACATATACTGTTTGATATGCCTATTGCTACATTTCTATTACTATAATGTGCCAGTCTATTGCACTATATTTGAATAAGTATGCATATCTGCTTAAAATAGGGAATCAAGGCATATTACACATAAAAGGTATAACCCAAATGAATATGTAATATTAACCTTTTTAGTTCAGTTATTACATAAATTACACTGTACTGGATCAGCTAAAAGTGATTTCACATGAGTATAATTTATTACCAATATTTTAGGGTTCCAGAGAAAAGAAGAACAAGACAAATCATAGTGTGTGGAACCAGTGCGTGATTAATGTGAAAAAGGAAAGCATAGAAAAAAAGAAAACTATAAGAAAGAGAGATAAGGAAATGTAGGAGGAGGGGGGGGTGGGGGAAGAGAGAATGGGAGGAGAGATAGTTAAGGTAATGTGGGGAGGGGCCATTGGGGTGAAAAAAGGAGGAAAGAAATAGTAATAAAAATAAAACAGAAGAGTGAAAATAGTAGAGAGAGAGTTAAAGAAGAAAACAGAATAGTGTAATGTGGCCAATTCAGGAAAGTAACTAGATGCTTTACAATAACACTGTTACAAAACTACAATATATATAACATCATGTCTTCAAGAGTATGCATGGTACAAAAGAGAACAATCAAGCGTTAGAAATACACACTCAAGTGCAATTCTCTGTTTAGATCTTTAGGTACCATTGTGTTCAAGGTAAAAATCCATCTGGATTCTTTTTAATTGATCTGTTTTCTGTTGTCCTTTCTAAGTAGCAGTTTGACATGCTCCATAACAATGAACTTTAACCCCTTGGGGCATTTTGATGCCATTCCTTATGATGTACTGCTAAGACAGAGTCCATATTGTTGTTATGAATGTCTCTTAAATGTTCCAAAAACATTCCTTCGCCATCCTCATAGTCCTTCCTACACATAACTTGTTACAATCACTTTGAGCTACATAAATAACTTGCAGTACAGTTAACAAATTCCCTTATTGCTACTTATAAAATGGGTAGGCTAAACCAGCCAATCGAAGCAAAGCTGTCCATGCATGAATGTTCTATGTATGGGTAAAATAAGAGCTGACAGCAAAAAGACCAAGATTCTGGTGCCATAGAATGTTAGCATTTTCACTGGCAGTCATCTTTGTTTCCCAATGAGAGAGTGTTTAGCCTACACATTTTGTAATACTGAACAGCAGTTTACATTGATCTACCATTTACCAAAGCACAACACAGAGAAAAAGTCAGCTGTACCTTTTCAAACACTGCTGTCCAATACAAGTGAACCCCAGTAGAACCATCATCTTCTTGTTCTCTGTTCCCTCCTGTCTGATACACATGGCTCCAATAATACCAGACTCCCAGCGCCATACGTACACAACCTCTCCTGCCAGGAACTGCTCTTATCGCCTCGACATGCACAAGAACCTCTTGCCAACCAACACTGGGCAACAATGGTTCTCAGGCTCAGCATCATGACATATCCTTCCTCTCCTTAAATAGTAATAATGAAGAGAATCCTGAGTACTGTACTACAGCAGCTTTAGTAAAAGAGCATCGCCACATCATCTTCTTGATCTCCATTCCTCCTGGTCTGATATGCATGGCTCCAACAGTACCAACTCCCAGCGCCATTTGGACACATCCCCCTCCTGCGGGAACTGCTCTCATCACCCAACACACACAAGAACCTCTTCCCACCATAATGGAAAGAGTCCAGTACTGTATTACAGCTTGAGTAAAGAGTGTTGCCTTAGTTTCACAAGCACTTCCATTCATGAATGTGTGACACCTTGAAAAACATGGTCAGTAGATTTATGAAGAAACCTCAAAATCTATTACTCCTTAAATGTTTCTTTCACCTGCAGATTCACGGGAGGGGCTCGTTTAAAAGAAAAGAAAGGGGAGGAGGTTCCACAGCTACATGGCTACATTTTCAATTTGGCGGAAGGACTATTTTATCACAAATACTGACCTAAATATCCCTTTACATATGTAAAAACTTGTTTTTAGGAGATGCAAAACTTAAAAAAAAAAAAAAGTAGCCCATTGTATAAGACAATAAGACACTCCAGGTGTATACAATGAACATATTTTACCACATGCCAGGCTAAAGGCACTGCCAAGGCCTTGTGCCTTATTAAGCTCTGGCCATGTGTAAAATATGTTCCATGCACACCCTGTCATGTCTTAATGCTTACATTCTGGTTGCTATGGGGTGTTGGAATTGTTTTTTGCTGAATGTTATTCATGGGGTATTCGCAAAGGTATCAAGTGTGTGACTAAGTTTCAAGAGATTCCAATTACTCAATATAATATTTTTAATTCTTGGAAAGAATTATATTCTAGATCAAATGTTATTTTATTGTCATTTTCTAACTGTCTTGTGTTTTGTGTTAGTAGATCATTTCTGTTCATTAATTTTGCTCTCTCCAGAGCATTGTTAAAACATCAGTAGAGTAACCCCTGGCCCTGAATCTAGACGGCATTTCTTGCCTCTAGTTTCAAAGGTAACATCAGAAGAACAGTTTCTCCTAATCCAGAGAAACTGCCCATAAGGTATTGAGTCTATTAGCACAGCTGGATGTGCAAATCTCTTTCCTGAAGATATCACTGTCAGTTTCATCATCATGCATGGCTGTTAGCTTCAGGTCCAGAAAATCTATTTGTCTCTCATAAATGTTATATATAAAACTGAAATTTAAGTTATTGAAATTGAGGTTTTCCACAAATTCCTTTGCTGCATCTATTTCACCATCCCATATAATTAGTAGGTGGACAATGTAATGAACCCCAAAAATTATACTGTTCAAATTCTGATTACTGCCTGTAAAGATGTGTTCCTGTTCCCATCACCCTAAATACATGTCGGCATAACTGGGGGCTACTGTCACCCCATTGCTGTCCCTCTAATCGGTTGGTAACATTTACCTCAAACAAAAATAGTTGTCTCAAAATAAATTTAACAGCTTCAATTAAAACCAAGTTGGAGGTGTGTCTGACTGTATTTTTTGTCAAAAGGTATTCCAGTGCTTTTAGGCCTAATGTGCAGGATACTGGTGTGTAAGAAACAGACATCAATACTGATCCAGACATAAGCAGATTTTCACTTGATTGTGTTAACCTTTTCTTAAACATGTAGTGAGTCCCTAGTATATGAGGACACGTCTTTCACCAGTGGCTGCAAAAAGTAATCACATAACCTAGATAGATTTTCTGTTAAGGATCCTATGCCTAAGATGATAGGTCTGCCAGGGGAGATTGTAAATTTTAAGCATTTTAGGCAAGTAGTAGAATGTTGGAATTATTGGACATTTGTGGCCCAGTTCAGGACAGATGTTGCAAGTCACCAGCGCTTGCTAGTTGTGACATATACCTCTAAGCCGGGGACCCTGTGCTAGATTCCAGAAGAATCAGGGTCCCTGGCAACTACATAGTGTGACTTGCAGTACCTCCAGCATTGCACCACAGGAAAGGCGCACCCACACATGGGTGCCTCAAGCCACAATAATACCTCTGACAGGATGCAGGTCCCACATGGCACAGCCCCCAATACCTTGCTCCTGACACCATGGCAATGCTTCGCAGGGCTGGTGGTGGAATAAGGAGCCACAGGACTACCATGGAGTGCATGGCAGCATGCCAGTAGTGGCATGTCGGTGAACTGGGGCGTAAACTGCTCTGCAGGACAATACCCTGGGATGGGGGTGTGGTGGTGCCAGCAGCCATTGAGGGCTACCCTGCCAAAAGTGGTGGGTGGAGGCCTATGTGGGACCATGGGGGTGGCTATTGGGGCACAAGGCATGAGGTGCACTCCTGGTGGATGTAGGGTACAGTTAGACCAGCTAATAGCTGGTCTAACTGTGATCAAACTACTGTCTTCTGGGTCCAACTTGGAAAGCATACATTGCTATTCCTTTTGGCACTCTCCTGGAATCAGGTGCATGTTGTTGCCATAAACCCCCTTGTGCCATGTCACAAGGGGTTTATGGCATACCTGGTGGTGTAGTATACCTTTGTGTAGGCAGCCTGCACCATGTTGCAGGCTGTTTTCTGGAATAATAGTCAACCTAACACATGGTGCAAAGTGCTTTTAATTATTGTTTACATGTCACTTTCAGATACATAACCCATTCTGGAATTGGCTCGATTCCAGAACGGGTTATGTATGTCGCAGTGACTTGCATGCTAAAACCCAATGGCTGTAATTTGCTCTCCTTTTCTGTTATAAATCCTTTTTACTAGTTTCACCTATCAGTTCAAACAGTTCAGCTTGAAATTCTAGCATAGGATCTTTGTCCCAGATTCCCCTTTTCCCCACAAAAGACAAAACCATTTATATGTTGTTGTGCTCAGATTAGCAATTAATGTATTATAATCATAATTCCATTTACAATCCCATCACCATGTATTATTGTTTCTTTCACAATTGTATTTTTGTGCATCCATATATCATTCTCTGATCATCCTCTTTCTTCCTCTTCTCGTTCCCTAGGTGAAAACCTGGGTGCTCTTCTTCTCTTTCCAGTAGGTAGCGGTGAGAACAGAGACACGCTTTTTCTCCTTCAGTTTCTTCTTCTTCATCATACTTCTTTTTCTTTCCCTTCCTCTTCTTCACCTCTTCCCCCCATCTCTGCCATCCACCTCTGGCAGACCAGTACCCACCTCTACTGGACAAACTCTGTCATCCACCTCTGACAGACCATACCACCCCCTTCCCCTTAGCCACCTCATGCTCTATATCTGATGGGCGGGTAGGAGGGTTAAAACATCAGCAAAATTTGCTGAACCACCACTGTACTGCCCCTTATGTACCTCCTTTGGCCCCTCCCTTCCTGTCGGCCTGCCTATTGTCCTATCCTTACCTGTCCCTCCTTACTTCCCCTCCCTCTGAGCACACTATCTTCAGATAAGGGACAGGTGCACCAAGACAACTTTGTCTGCCCCTTAAAGGGTAAACTCCATTGTCCCGATTCCCCTTTTCCCCACAAAAGACAAAACCATTTATATGTTGTTGTGCTCAGATTGACAATTTATTATAATCATAATTCCATTTACAATCCAATCATCATTTATTATTGTCTGTTTCACAATTGTATTTTTATTGCATCCATTTATCGATCTCTGATCATCCCTCTTTCTTTCTCTTCCTCTTCTCGGTCGCCCAGGTGAAAACCTGGGTGCCCTTCTTCTTCTTTCCTGGTAGGTAACAGTGAGAACTAAGACCGCTTTTTCTCCTTCAGTTTCTTTTCTTCTAATCATATTCCTTTTCTTCCCCTCCCTCCTCCCACTTTTTCCCCATTAGCCAGTCTCCAGCTTGTGTTGGATGACTGCCCCTTTAGGTACTTCCCTGCCTCCCTTTAGGGTACTTACTCCTCCTCTTTTATCTTTATTTTTTTTCTTTTCCTGCCTGTCTCCTCCATGCCTCAATAAATCCATAATTTCGATGTTAAACATGTCTAATGCTAAGTCTGACAGGTGCACTCCATCTGATCTATAAAATCCTCCACCCATTCTTCCACCTCGCAGTATTACGTGCCCCCTCATCTTTCTTATCAGTGTTCCTACCCTTCTATTCATCTTCCTCCTGGCCCTATCCAAAGCTACATGACTGTGTTCATGTCTCCTACCCTCCTTGGTATCATGTCTGACTAAGTGATGCTTACAGCTGGCCACCACTGCTGTATTGTATCCATTGAAGATAATCTTTTGTTGGTGTGGGACTTGATAGAACAAGGAAAGGAATAGATACTTAATGGATATGTGTTTTCCTTAGATGAGGAAAAAGCTTTTGACAGGGTACCTCACTCTATTATTACACATGTATTACTAGCATATGGTGTGCCACAGACATTTTGTTCATGGATTATGTTATTTTATAACACGACATTGGCTATATCACTGGTAAATGGGCATTTGAGGACATATGTTCTATTAATATCTTGGGGTCTCGAGATGCAGTGAGTACTCTACTATATGTCTTATGTATAGACTCTTTTTAAAGTTCATTCAGCATGATGATTTAATCCGCGATATTAAACCACAGCGGGAGTGTTAGAAGTTAAGACAGCAGCTTATGCAGATCATGTCTGCATCTTTGTAGCTGACCAAGCTTCAGGAGAACAGGTGATGGACCAAGTAAAAAAGTTCTCTGTTGTTGCAGGAGCATGGGTTAATAAAGAGAAAAGTATTATATGCCCTTTAAATGACAACGCCACATGTGGATACTATCCAGGGAGTGGCAATATCTGCTGAGCCTTTCTCAGTATTAGGGTTAAATTTGGGAGGGGGACAATGGTCTTCTGAATTGGAATGAAAAGATAGAGATGGCTAAGATGAAAGTGGCTCTTTGGAAAGGATGGCAACAGATGAAAAGAAGAAAGTAGCTGTAGTGTAATCTTTTCTTCTTCCTCTTTTTACATGTAAGTGTGGTCTACCCCATTCCTATAGTATTGGAGCCATCTCTTTGAGGCTGTTTTTCAAGTAATGTGGTGTAGATTAAACCCACAAAGAAAGATGATTTTATTTACCCTCTCCCAGGGTGGGTTAAATTTGTCAAACCCAGTAGCTTTTTATTTTAGTATTTTGTTTCATAAAAGTTGAATTGATATTTCTAAGCCCACTTTGGCTATTCGGTCCCTTTTTGTGGACATTGGATACAGCACCTATATAATGCATGGAATTTGAAGGTGTGTTGCCACCTAGTACTAGGATAAAGATGGCCTATTTTAGGCCTGTGTTGTTAAATTAAAAATGAAATTGACTCCTCCATTTGTAGTATGCAAACTAGCAGGCAGGTGTATGTTGTTATACAGGGCTTAGGCTTTGCTATTACTGTAGAGTTTAAAGGCATACCACAATAGTATTACCTCAAGCTGTTGATTACCCTGCAGGATCCATTTATCCCTCTGTGTGTGGGGGATATCACTTGGTTGACATGTCATGGTAGGCTACAAGTAAAAGGAAATGCAAAACACAAGAGTTTAATTGAAAGGATGTGTCCCATGGTCTGTTACATAGCACAAGAGGAGATGATGTCACATTGTTTTAATATTCTGTCCTCATATGAAAGAAGTATGGTCTCAGTTGGCTCTGAAATGGAGAAACCCACAGTGGGGTAATGTGACATATCCAGAGGTGTTTGGGGATTTTCTCTTTATGATTTTGGGTTTGGAGCGCATGATTAATTAGACTTATTTTTGCTTTTATTCATTTCATATTGGCAATCAAAGTGTAAATGGGTGTTGCAACAAAGGCATCAGGACCCGGCACTATTAGCACTATAATTGAAACAAGAATTGTTTAAGCAATGTTTCTTTGAGAAACTTCTATATGTTGAGTACTGTCTGGGCTACTCAATGGGATGTACCCTTTATGATAGACACAATTGAGTACTTTTGTTTTATGTATTCCATTTTTCTGTATTTTTTTGAAAAATCTATTCAATATTATTATTTTCTTTAGTATTATGTTATGGTGACTTATCAATATGTCCTGCTTTTTATGTTTGATATTTCTGTATTTTTTTGTATGTTATACATATATTGTTGTTATTATTTGATGTGTTATTGAATAAAATTTTCCCCTACTCTTTTCGAGAAGTGCCATGGGATCTTTAAACTCACCTGAACTACCACTAGAACAGGCAGATGGGACCTCGGTTTAACATCTCATCCAAAGATGGCACCTCAGGAGAGCAGCACCCCCCTTATGCTGCACTACAGTGTCAGTATTGGGATTTAACCCAAGTGCCTGATGTGGGAAATAACCCACAGCCTTCTGATCTCCTGGCCTCAGTGGGAGTGTGCTACCTGCTGAGCCACTGACACTGCTACATCTGCATATGCTAGTGCATGTAGGGTTCTTTTATATATTTTTGAGAGTCAAATTGTTCGTTATCATCAAATTCCAATAGAGTTTACATAAGCATTAAACAGGGAAGGGGCCAGCAATCATCCCTGCTTAACCCTCTGGTAGAATTAAAAGATGTTATCAGGTTTCCATTGTTATCATATCTTACCCTTGTAGAAGTGTATTATGTAACAGAAATATGGGTAAAAGTAGGGACTAGTCTATGTCACTCATTATTAAAATTTTCCAGAGAATACTTCTGCTAATTGAATCAAACGTGGCCTTAAAATCAATATATTAGGCAAACAATTTCATATTCTTAAAATCTACTTATTTTTCTATTACATGGGAGAAACAGAATAAATCATCAGTGGTTGAGAAATCATGTCTAAAACCTGCTTAAGTCAGTGATAATATAAGATTTTCATTTAGTAGTTTTGTGAATTTATTCTGTAAAATTCTTGCAAAAATCATTGAGCTAATGTCCAGCAAATGTATTGGTGTAAAGGTTTCTGGATTAAATACTGGACCCATTTTATGGATAGGTACTATTATGTTCTTAGTCCATGATAACGGAATATGCTTCTGCTCTAAACAAATATTGAAAAGTAAGTTAAAATAGGTATGCAAAATCCCTATACTATTTATATATTTCAGGGGATAAAATCCGGGCCTGGAGCTTTATTATTTTTAATTTCTCTACTGCACTGTCCACCTCAGATTCTGGGAATTTTAGTGGAGTATACCCTCTATCCCTGATTATTTTAGCTATTAAAGAGTCCAAAGCTACTGAGTCTGTTTTTGTGAAAATTGCCAAAAATAAGCTATCCATATTTCCTTGGGCAAATGGACAGCCAGAGTAAGTTGATATTCCATGGATCCTTTAGCTACTAAAGTCCCAAAACTTTTGGAATCTTTATCCTGAATAATTTGGAACATCTGTTCCCATTGCTTATGTTGAAATTCTTTTTTTTTTCTTCCAAAATTTTAGATAAAGTTTTCTAACTTTATTTAATTTTATAAAATTATTTCAAGCTGGATTCTTTTTGTCCATCTTATCAGTTTGTTTAATTCTTTTTAGCATTTTTAAAGTTACTATCAAACTAAGCATTAGCAATTTCATCTCCTTCATATTTAGTTTCCAAATATATATTATTTTTATTACAGCATATAAGGGTTCTAATTTCTAAGGTCAAGTGAGCTCTCAGTGCTGGCTTGGGAGGGTTTGAGGAGCTGAGAGTCAGGGTGAATTTTTGTTCTTCTAAAGCTACACTCAGGCAGAGTAGTGGGCTGAAAGGAGTAGGGAAGTCTCTGTCTAACTTAATGGACAGTTTCGTGTAATTTCTGCTGCTAGACCCAAATTCTGTGGCAAGACCAAAATCCAGCAGCTAACCTTGATTTCCATGGCAATCACCACATGCTACAAAACTGAAGAAAACAGAGGGCCTTGTACTAAATGCTGAGGTCTATACCTGCAATAGTCAATGCAGGTAGCATGCTTTCCAATATAATAATAATCATAATAATAATAATAATCTTTTATTTGTAAAGCACCTTTCAGGCACCAAGGCACTGAACACTAAATAAACAGATAAAAGCAATAAAATACATAGTGATATAACCAAAGAACAGAATAAATAACAAGGCTAAAATGATCAGCTAGGCTCCCCTGATGAAACCTTGCATTAGTGGCAAAGTGCTGGGGCATGGTGGACAAGCATTAGTTGGTGAGGGACAACTTGTATAAATGTCAAAAGTTGTGTTTAAAATAACATAACTACTTTTTGAAAGCTACTGGGCAACCTCATTTTCTTCTATTGGAGTGCATGCTTAACTGTATTGACTAATGTTTTTAGGGGCTAGCCACCCCTCAGCTTGCACCCTTATCCCATTACCACTTTGAGCACATTACTTTCTTTGGGACTATGCCTGCAATAGCAGGAAGTTACAACATCCACATTTTGCAAGTTTTGCAAAATGTCACTAAATAGTGGAATTATGAACCCCTCTAAAATTACTTAACAAATCTCTCAATATTTAAAAGTTTCAATGACCCTTTCAAGATATTTATACCTGTTGATTTGCAGATGTATATGTTCATTGGTTACCAAATCAATTACAAAGAAATTTTTCATAGCATTCCACTAAAAAATATTACATTTTGAGCCCTGTAGGCTTGAAACTACTTATACAAATGTTGTGATATTTGGTACTCTCTTAGGTCACCACTTATTTAAGCAATAAGACATGATGGTGTGGTGGCTGTTACAGATTAATGTACATCCTAGGACTGTTGTGAGGCATAAGGAGCTTGCGCTGGAGATTGGATAAAGAGCATTTCAAATATAGCAATGTAAGAACCGCACTTCAAAAAGTGTCTGCCTTGTTTGCAACAAAAGTAGGAGAGTGAACGGTATTACCACTACCCCTCTAGCTGTCAAGGCAGAGTGGAAGAAGGAGTCAAGTACCTGACAGTGAGGTGCCTGGTTGAGCCACCTCTGGTGAAGAGGCTAAGGCACTAGCACAGAAAGCAACAGAGACATGGAAACCTGGGTTCTGTCCCCAGTCTGCTGATTTTACATATTTTCGATTTTGTCCGCTCCTATAATTATTTTGTTCTATATGTTTTCGGCCCTGCAAGTGATGTTTCTGTTCTGAATATTGTGTTTTGCTTGTTCCTCCTCACAAGGTTCTCCTTGTTCCCCAAGTTCCACTCCCCAAAGAGTTATTTAAATATTGGGAGAGTGGGGGCAAAAAGCCCCTACATCATGGGTGTCGGTTGCAGAGCTCCCACAAAAACACAAGTTTCCTTTTGTTTGTTTGCCATGGTAGCTGTCCCCATGTGTTTTGGACTGCTACCATTGGCACTATTGTATGTGGCATTTTTCAGGTGCTATTGTTGTCAGTGTAGTTTTTCTGCGCAGTTCTGACCATGCTCTTCTGGTTTTCTGCATCTTGACCTAGTGCCCTTGCGCCCGAGTAGCTTCTGCCCCTGGAGCATTCATTAACACATGAAGACCACCACCCCAGAATGTCTCATTGCACTCATAAATAGGTCTTTGTGCATTTTAAATAAAAACACATTGCAAAAATAAGGCAATTAATAATAACACATAATTTATTTAAACTTTCAATGACTGGAAGGAAAATAGTCACTTGAACTTGAGGAAGGGACAAATAATGAAACAGTTTTAAACCATGCATTGTACTAAGTCAGGGAAGAGCAAAAAAATAAAACTGATCACACTCTTTTGCCAGCATGCCACCTATAACTGTGTAGAGTAAATGGCTTGTTCTTTGCTGGTAGCTGGGGAGAAAGATGCTGTTCTGCTTGCATTTCTTTCAGGGATGATGTTGTTCCTTTCACTGGCTGGTAGATGGTGCTATTTCCTCAGCATATTTTTCTTGGTTTTGTTTGCAGACTTAGAGGAAGTGAGAACCAAAATCCTTTTCTGTCAGTTGTGGTAGTCTGCCAGTAACTTTACAGGCTGGCCTCAGCTCCACAACCAGTGGCAGCCATGATTTCTTGAGCTTCTTTGTCAGGCTGCAAGAGAAGCTGCACAGCAGTAACTTTGGGCTGAGGAAGGAGGTTGCTTGTTTCCAGGCCAGTCAGTCAGCTCGGGGACTTCCTCCTCCTTCATCCAGGGGTCAATGAGTCCACCCTGCTGCCTCAAATGTTGCTCCAGGCTGAGGAGCAGCTGGACTACTGTGGGCTTGGGAAGGGTGAGGAAGTAGGGCAGAGGCACGCCCTCCTCACAGTTCCACTTCACAACTCCTATGCAATACTGGCAGGGCAGGACTCTCCCAAAGAGTGGAGCCCACAGTGGAGACCAAGAGCATGTGGAGATCCTCCATAGTGGAGACTCTGGGAAGGTAGAGGATGCTAGAGGAGGAGAAGGAAGCAACCCTGGTTGGAGATTCTATAGTTAAGAGGGTAGTCTTGGGAGCAGATGGAGTCAGAGAGAAGGAGGTTAAGTGCTTACCTGGCTTCATCGCTGAGGGATGGAAAGTGTATCCAGAGGATCACTGGGGCAGCAGGACAGGAGGGAGATCTAGACATTATTGTCCTCCTTAGGATGAATGATCTGGCTGGTGATGAGGTTAAAGTAGTGCAGGAAGACTTCAGGAGCTGGGGAGGGTCTTAGACAAGTGGCATGCATTGCAACCTTTCAGAGGTGCTACCAGTCAAAGACAAGGGGAGGGCAGGAACTCCACACCAAGAGAATTAATTCATGGTTGAAGAACTCTGTAGAGCAGAGGGCTTCAGCTTCATTGGGTACTGGGTCCACCTGAGGATGCAGGCTTATACAAGTGGGGTGACTGCATCTGGGAGGACCAATATCCTCAGTGAGAGGTTGAAATGCTTCACTGGCAAGCATTTAAATTAGCCAAGGGGAAGGCAAAAGTAGGCAGGAAGAAACTAACCCCACAAGATGAAGCAGTCAGTAAGGGAGGACACTAGGGTTGGGAAATTGACACTAAAACCTAAAACTGAGATTGGTGGAATGGCAGAGATAAAGAAGAATGGGAGTAAAACAGGAGGGAAGGAGGGAAGACATTGTGATAGGAAAGGAGCTACTAGAAGGGAGGTTGCAAAACTTGAAGGCCATGTGCAAGAATGTCCACAGGCTGGGAAATAAAATCCCAGACCTAGTGACCTTGATAGCAGAAGTGGACCTGGACATTGTTTCTGTTACTGAGACATGGTACACAGGAACCATGAATGGATAAAGCCATATCAGGTTACACTCTATTTAGAAAAGACAGGTGGGAAAAGAGTGGAGGGGTGATTATCTACATCAGGGAGGAATTAAAGCAACTGAAGTTCAAGGAATACAGGAGAGAACAGAAGCACTGTGGGTCACCTTGAGACAGGGAATGGCACTGCCATCTGCACTGGAGTGATTTACAGACCTCCAGCACAAGGGGAAGAGATGGACGGGGTACTAGTGGAAGCCATTTACAAAATGACAGCCAAAGGTGAAGTGCTGCAGGTGGAAGACTTTAATATGCCTGATGTGGATTGGAGCACCTGGACTGTAGCCACAGCCAGGAGCAGAGGCATCCTGATGACCTGCACGGGGTGTGCCTCAAGCAGCTTGTGGCAGAGCCCACCAGAGAAGGAGCAATATTAGACCTAGTACTCACCAGTGGGGACAGAGACACCAGTGTAATGATGGGTAGCCCCTGAGGTCCAGTGATCATTGTATGTTGTGGCTCAATATGAGAACAGTGGAGGAGTCAAACCACATGAAATCAAGGATACTGTATTAAAGACGGTTCGACTTTGCAAAATGGGGAAATGTCTCAAGGACCCTGGCAGGAGAAGAAGAAGAAGAAGAAGAAGGGGAGATTTATTTATTTTATTTATTTATTGAATGTTTCACCAGGAAGGCACAATGAGTGACAGGTTGCTCGCCCCATAGTGCTGACCTGGGAAAGTGGTACAATAGGGAAGAGTCATTTTACATTCAAGTTACAAAGATCAAACAAAGCATACAATTAATTAAGGCAGTTGTTACAAACAGTGTTGCATACATTTGTGAGAACAAATAATAAGTGCAATGGTAATAAGTGAACAAGTGCTATCGTGAAATAAGGGTGAAGGAGAGAGGACGATGTGACAGATATTGCAGAGTTATGTCCCAGAGAGACCCTTCAAGATGGGGGAACCCTGCAATGGGAGAGGGGACTGGAGTAGGGATTAGAGAGGGAGAGAGAGAGAGAGGTAGTAAGTGAGATTAATACCTAGGAGGGAATTAAGGCCTGACCCAAAAAGAGAATCCTTCAGGATACGATGAACCCTGCAAGGGGCAGGGAAGTTCAGGTGATTGTAAACCCTCCCATGTGTTAGGCATTGTAATTATAGAGGGATAGTGAGAGAGGGAATGAGAAATAACACCTGGAAGGGATGAGGCCTGATCCAGAACCCTCCAGGATGCTGGGGACCCTGTAAGAGAACTTGGAAGGCCAGGATAGGTGAATGGGGAAAAGGTGGCATGCCTTGGGCACTATAGGACCTCTTCAGCATTCTGGGAACCCTGCAAGGGAATGTGAAGGCTGAGAGAAAAAGGGGAGACAGTAGGGAAGGGAGAAAAGTATGAGAACTAGCACCTGGAAGGGGCTAGGGTCAATAATAGAGGCAGTAGAGTCGATAAAGGCATTGGGTAAATTCGAAGAGGCGAACTGTAAAGAACAAGGACGAAGGAAATTACATGGTCATGACAGATGTAGAGAAACAGTGTGCAACCTTAAAGAACAATAGCAGAGGCAACAAGCCTTTGTGTTAGGCACCTAAGCAAAACAAAGAGAAAGAAAATCCACTATGGTTCTCAAAAGACGTGGCCAGGGAGGTAAGAGAGAAAAGTGAGCTTTCAGGAAGTACAAGGAAACACAGAGGGAGAAGGCAGGAACTGCATCTGAAAAAGCAGAGGAGGCTGGAAAAGCAGTCAGAGTGCAAAGGTGCAATGGAGAAAATTGCCCAGGCAATGAAGAAAGGAGACAAGACCTTTTTCAGATATATTAGTAAAAGAAAGAAGACCAAGAGTAGAATTATGAGGTTAAAAAGGGAGGGAGGGTATGTGTGGAGGGAACTAGAAAAGCTACAATCCGAACAAATATTTTTGTTCAGTATTAACATAAGAAAGGGAAGGAGAAGGATCACTATTGTGTGATAGGGGTACCAATGGAGGGAGCTGGATACCAGTTCATTTACAGAGGAAGTGTCCTAAAGGAACTTGAGAATCTGAAATGGGATAAGGCTATGAAGCCAGATGGGGTACATTGCAGAAAATTAAAAGAACTTAGAGATGTTGGCAGCACCACTAACAGCCCTATTCAACAAATCAATAGAGACAGCTGTGGTTCCAGGGGACTGGAGGTGGCAAATGTAGTCCCTCTCCACAAAAGTGGGAACCGGAAGAGGCTGGCAACTAATGGTCAGTCAGCCTGACCTTGGTGGTGGGGAAATTAATGGAGTCACTGCTAAAGGAAAGGATCAGGATATTTCTTGAATCCAGTGAGCACAGGATCCAAGGCAGCATTTATCACAGTGGAAGGCCTTGCCAAACAAATCTGATAGATTTCTTTGACTGGGTGGCCAGGAAAATAGATCAGGGAGGGACACTGGATGTAAGCCTACCTAGAATTTCAGCAAGGCCTTTGACACCGCCTCGCATGAGAGGTCGATAAATAAGTTGGGCAGTCTGTGAATGGGCCCCAAGGTGTAAGCTGGGTCCAAAACTGGTTGAGTGACAGGACACAGAGGGTGATGGTAAATGGTGTTCAATCTGAGCAGAGAGGAGTGATCAGTAGGGTGAGACAGAGATCCTGTTGGGACCAGTCCTCTTTAATGTCTTCATAAGTGACATTGTAGAGGGGCTGGAGGAAAGTATGTCTTTGCAGATGATGCTAAGATCTGCAACAGGGTTGACACTGTAGGGTGGGGGGATGAGGAAGGACCCAAACATGCTTGAGGAGTGTTTGAGAGTATGGCAGCTATGAGTCAATGCAAAGAAGTGCAAAATCATGCATTTGGGGCAATAGAACCAAGAGAGGAGTACAAGATGGAGGAAGAGGTACTGATGCCCACTAATCAAGAAAGGGACCTGGGGTAATCATATCTGATGACCTAAAGGTAACCAAACAATGTGACAAGGCTGTGGGAGAGACAGTGTGATGCTAGGTGCATAGGGAGATGTATCACCAGCAGAAAAAAGGAGGTGGTTATGCCACTGTACAGATCTACTAGTGAGACCTCATATGGAGCACTGTGTCCAGTTTTGGAGGCTGCATCTCCGGAAGGACATAAACAAATAGAAGCAGTCAGAGAAGAGCAACAAAAATGGTGCAAGAACTGCACCAAAAGTCATATGAGGAAAGACTAAAAGGACCTCAATATGTATTTCCTGGAGGAGAGGAGAGAGGGGATATGACAGACATTCAAGTACCTCAGGGGTATAAACAAGGTACAGGAGGGTAGCATATTTCAGAAAAGAAGGTGTACAGAAACAAGATGGTATGATATGAGGCTGGGGGTAGGCTCAGGGAAATGTGAGGAAGTACTTATTCACAGAAAGCAGTAGATGTTGGAACAGCCTCCTTGTGGAGGTGATGGAGGCAAAAGAGGGAATTCAAGAATGCTCGGATAAACATAAGAGTACTCTTGCAGTACTGAAGAGAAGGTAAGTCGCAGATCAACTAGGGTTTGCAGTATTGCATTAGGTAAAGAAAAGGGCAGACCTGGAGGGCCTCACATTCCTTATTTGCCATCACCTTCTATGTATGTTTCTAATGCAGTCTCCTTTATTAATGTTGGCATCATGACAGAGCATAACTTTATTCTGCAGGGCTCCTGAGAATACACACTTCCTGTGAGTCAAGACCTACTAGACTCACTCATTTTGATGCATATATAAGATAGGCGGGTTCTCCAGGAGCTTGGTACTATACTTTTTAGATGATGCCACAGGACAGAAGGGTTGCTGGGTTTTGGGTAAATGTAGTCCCCATTTTCTGCTTTATTTAAGTTGCTGATCTTCTTATGGTTTTATGTATATTCTTTCAAATGGAGTATGATGAACCCCACTACTTTCTTATCAGTGCACATGACAGCATTCCTCTGGCTTCAAATGGAGCAGGCCCTTGTGGCCACATGTCAACATTCCTCTGGCTTCAACTGGCACAGGCTCTCATGGCCACAGAGTGATATACATAGCTGAACATCAATCCACACATTGCACGGGAGGCCAGCAGGGGTTAGTGGGTAGAGAATCAGAGATGTTAGAAGCTTCTCTAGGTCAGACTCATATATCAGTGAGTGGTAGCTGGCCATGTCTTTTTCTTGCATCTGTACAGCTTGCACACTTCATCATTTTGGAGTCAAAATTATGTTTTAACTGGCTTTTTGTAGGGTGTTTAACATGGTGATTTAAGCCAGCTGTTAGATCCAGAAAGCTAGAAAATCTTTACTGCCTGCCATCCTCTGTCTCACTTCCCATCAACCCTTTGCAGGAAATATTTAAAGGTCAATTTGGACACTTCTTGCTTGTGCCCAACCAGTAAAACAGACACAGACCACAGAGTTGTCTTTTATGTATTTGCTTTATATTTCTGCTGCTCTAACAGGTCAGACTGTTCATAAGCCAAATTTATTTGAGTACTCATTTTATTTCCCTTTTTCCTCTGGTATAGCAGGAATATTAACATTTTCATCTAACAACTGGAGCTATTCAGGATTCTCAGGTATGATCACATGCATACATTTATACATAATGTTAGCAGATAAGGACCTATACGGTCTACCTAGTCTGTCCAGTATTACCCTGCTACTGAGCTCCCCTCCCCCAGATGTTACCCATTCCTCCTTCCTCCCCAGGATACCTGTGTTCTATCCCATGCATGCTTGAAACCCTATACCATTTCTGTCTCTACCACCTCCTCCAGCAGGTCATTCCACATTTCCACCACCCTTTCCAAGAAGAAGTACTTCCTCATGTTACCCTTAAAAAGCCTGCCTTACAGCTTCATACTGTGGCCCCTAGTTGATGAACATTCTTTCATTTGAAATTGGCTCCCCTTTGTGTCCTGTTAATACCTTTTAGATATTTGAATGTCTCGATCATATCTCCTGTGCTCTCTCCTATCCGCCAGTGAGTACATGTCCAACTCCCTCAACCATTCCTCGTATGCCTTCCCTTGCTTGTCCTGAACCATCCTAGTAGCTCTCCTCTGGACTGGCACAACCTCCCAGTATCCCTCTTCAGGTGCGATCTCCAGAATTGAACAGAAAACTTCAGATGAGGTCTGACCAGAGCCATGTACAGGGCATGATGACTTCCTCCTTCTACTAGCAATTCCTCGACTTATACATCCCAGCATTCTACTTGCCTTCCCCACAACAGCCTGGCACTGATTTGCCACCTTCACGTCAGATGAGATGATGACACTTAAGTCCTCTCTTGTTCCACTACTGCTATTTTCTCCCCATTAACTGCATACTGGTCTTGAATTTCCATGCTCCATATGCATAATTTTGCATTTTCCTGTATTAAAACCTGGCTTCCAGACCTTGGACCACCTCTCTAGTCTAACAAGGTACTCCTTCATTCTTTCAACCCCACCCCATTATGTCCACTTTCTTGCATATCTTGGTATCTTTGGCAAACAAACACATTCCCCTCTAGACCTGTATGCAATGTCCCAAATGAAAATGTTGAAAAGGACTTAGCGCAGTACAGACCCTTGTGGCACCCCACTCATGACCCTCCCTCCTCAGAAAGCACCCAGTTTACCATCACCTTTGGATTCTACCTGAGAGACAGTTTCCACCGACTTTACAATGACTGAACCCACTCCTAGACCCTCTATGTTGTTTAATAATCTTTTCTTGGGAACAGTGTCAAAAGCCTTTCTGAAGTCCAGATAGGCCATGTTCACTGTCTCGCCCTAATCTACCACTCTTGTCACCCAGTCAAAACCCTATTCAGTTCATCTGACAGGATCTCCCCTAATAAACCCATGCTACAGTATCTGATCAACCAGCCCCTTCCCTTCCAGGTAGTCCACCAGTCATTCCTTTAGGAGTGACTCCATGAACTTCCATACCACTCATGTCAGGCTCACCAGCCTGTAATTTCCCACCTCCTCTGTCACCCCCTTGTTAGCAGTACCACGTTTGCCCTCCTCCAGTCTTCCAGAAACAGGGTGAACAGTTCCACCGACATCACATTATTATAGTGACTCCAATTGAATGACTTCGATTTTGAGTGACTCAGTTTGGCGCTTGTGATCTGAAGCTACCCTGTAAGGTAGCAAGCCTGGGTTAGTGAGTAGATTGGGGAGGAAACTGCAAAGGAATAGAAGAGTGAAGGACAGGAAGAGGGAGGGTTCAGGCAGGAGGCAGAGTTCAGGCCAGAAGCAGAGGTATGTTTGAATTCCATTGCCTACCTTGTACCTTTTGTTGGGCAGGACTCGTGGACCAACAGTCTCATCTGCTACCCCCTGCCATTGTACCAGCAGGTCATGTGGTGGTCAGCAGCCAATAAAAGCAACAATTTTCCTACCCATTTTGTAAATAAATATATATATATATGAATGTATATATAATAGATAACCCACTCTAAGGTGTGCGATCAGTGATATATACAAGAGGCCGCCTGGGCAGTATATGTACCTATATCGAACCCGACCACACACCCCAGAGTGGGTTATCTATCTTATAAAATGGCAAAAGTGTTTTGGAGGGGTAAAAGTACAGGTGTGCATTCACGCTTGATATACACATGGTCATGTGATGTGTTTCAACCAACCAGAAGAATTTGTTCTACCCATTTTATATATATATATATATATATATATATATATACACACACACGCACACACACATTTTTTTGGCCCATACAGTTCTCCAGGACACATAAGACACATATCTATTTTTCTTGGCACTGGCATGGGTCAAACAATCAGAGTCACTGTCCCTGGAGTTGTGATGCTGACGGTTAAACAAAGTCACAGAGGAAAAGAAAAGCTACATGCACTCACTCATGCCAAACTGCAGCTTTAGCAAAATTCCACCAAGCACAGAAAATGCTGGTAGTGTTTTATTTTAATAACACAGATAAAAACAGCAACAGTGCAGGTACAGAGGTTCAGGCTTCTACATAGTAGAAATTATAGGGTCCTGCTGCAGTGAAAACCAGGACTGGAATGTAGCCATACCAGGTTATATTAAATTCAGAAAAGACAGGGCAGGTAAAATAGAGAGTGTGTGTCTTTGTGGCAGAGCCACCATAAAAGCTATAGAAATACAGGGAGAGCAGGGAGGAGCTGAGGTACTGTGGGTCACCCTGGAGACATGGAGGGGGACGCTATTCACACAGGAGTGATCTGCAGACCTCCAGCACAGGGCAAAAGTGAATAAAGATATGATTTAAGAAATGCATAGGATGACATGCAAAGGGAGGTATTGATGGTAGGGACTTCAGTCTACCAGATATGGATTGGAGCCTGCCATCTGTGGCAACAGTCAGAGTAGGGATATCCTGGACTCCCTGCAAGGGTGTTCCTCAGGTAACTAGTTAAGGAACCCACTTGTGGGGGATACTGGACCTGGTAAGGACAAATGGGGACAGTGTTGCTGATATAACAGTGGGTGGCCACCTGGGACTAGTGATCACCATACGGGTGTGGTTCAATATAAGAACTGGGCCAGAATCAAATCACACTTAGGAGAGGGTCCTGGACTTAAGGAGGGCTAACTTTAAGAATATGGGAGAATGCCTTTATTGGCACCTTAACAGGGATAAGGAAATGGGGGAGTAGAGGAACAATGGTAAAATAAAGGGGGCATTGAAAAGTCAAACCTAGGTGTTAAGCAGGTTATCAAAGACAAGAGAAAAAGAGACTGCTATCGTTGCCTACAGAGGCAGTGGAGAAAGGAAAGGTAAAATAGACTAGCATTTAGAAGGCACAAGAGAACACAGAAGGAGAAGGAGAAGGATATGGAGAGTCACAGAGGAGAAACAAAGAGAGGCAGGGGCAGTAGTTAGGAGCACAATGGCACAAATGGATTAGAATATTGCCCAGTCAGTAGACAAAGGAATAAAACATTCTTTAGATATATAAGTGAGATGAGAAAGATCCAAAGAGGATAGTAAGGCTAAAAGGTGAAGGAAGGGTTTGTGAGGAAGAGGACCAAAAAAAAAGGCAGACATATTGAACAATTACTTTGTTCAGTATTTACGGAGGAAGGTAGGTTAAGGGCCAAGATAAGGGACAAGGGCATTAAAGGAAGGGAGGTGGACACTAGTCTTTTTACAGAGGAGGGAGTCCTCAAGGAACTAGCACAATTAGAAGTAGACAATGCAATGGGAACTGATGGGGTGCACCTAAGGATGCCGAGGAGTTCAAGGAGGTGCTGGCTGCACCTCTGATAGCTCTGTTTAACCTATTACTAGAAACAAGGAAGGACTAGAGAAGGAAGATGTGGCCCCACTATACAAAGGTGGAAATAGGGAGGAGTCAGAATTACAGACCTGTCAGCCTGAATCTGATAGTGGGTAATGTATTGAATCACTACTGAAGGAAAGGATTGGGAATACCTTGTAACAAGTGGATTACAGGATCCTAAGCACAGGGTGGAAGTCTTGCCAGACAAACCTGATTGAGTTCTTTGACTGAGTGACCAGGAAGTTGGTCAGGAAGGAGAGGTAGATGTGGCCTACCTGGATTTCAGTAAGGCCTTATATACCCTTCCACATGAAAGATTGACGATCAATCTGGGCAACCTAGGAGTGGTTCCAAAAGTAGTAAAATGGATAAGAAGTTGGCTAAGTGATAGGAGTCAGAGGGTGGTGGTAAATGGGGTCTACTCTGTAGAAGTCAAGGTGACCAGTGGGGTGCCACAGGGGTCAGTACTAGGCCTTCAATAGACCATTCAATGTTCTTATTCACGACATGGGAGAAGGGCTGGAAGGGAAAGTATGCCTGTTCGCAGATGACAGAAAAATATGCAACAGAGTGGACACACTGGGGGGTGGAAAGAATGAGGACAATCTGAAAAGCTGGAAGAATGGTCAAGGGAATGGCAGCAAGATTTCACTATAAAAAGTGCAAACTCATGTACTTGGGGCATAGAAACCCAGGGGCAATGTACCAATTGAGCAGGGAGGTATTAGCAACCAGAAAACAGGAAACTGACCTGGGGTAATCATTTCTGAAGACCTGAAGGTAACAAAGCAGTGTTATAAGGCAGTGGGGAAGGATAGCAGGATACTAGGGTGCATGGGAGGGGCATCACCAGCAGAAAGAGGGAGGTGGTGTTACCTGTATAGATTACTACTAAGGCCTCACCTCAAGCACTGTGTCCAGTTACATTGAACATATGAAATTGCCAGCAGATACAAGCCATTCAGTCTATCTAGTCTGCTGAAGTGTGCAGCACTTCAGCCCATTAGACTGCAGCTGCCCTCCCTCTATGCCTTCCTCCCATCTCATTCCCCTCCCAGTGTGTACCCCTCCTTGAATCTGTCCCACCCCTCTTGAAGCCCTCAACACTCTGCAGCGATACAACTTCTACTGGTAGAGCGTTCCACCCTGCCACCACCCTTTTTGTGAAATAGTGCCTCCTCAGTTCCCTCTTGAACCTGCCCCTTCCAACTTCATAGAGTGTCCCTGGTTTCCTTCCACCCTTCAGATTGAACATACACTTAGATGCCTCCTTCTCAATGGAGCATCATGCAACTCAGCTTACCAAAACAGTAAACCAGAAGCTCAGGTTATTATACCGCCTCCACCCTTTTTATCCAATGCCACCTGTAAAAAGATTGTGTCAACATCCCTTCTCCCTATTTTGTTCTATGGTGCCCTCTACTACTCTTCACCCAATCCGCTTGCACAGGTGTGTCGGACTCTATCATAGGACTGGATGTTTTGCCCTTGGAGCAGACTCAGAAAACACCACTGTGAGGCCCTGTATTCTCTTCCATGGCCTACTTATGACTCAAGGTTACAGTTTCACACCTTATTCCTTGTATTCAAACTTACCAAGCTCTTTAATCCCGCTTTCCTAAGGGAAATCATTTACAATTATAAAAGGGTCTCAGAAATGCCTCAATCTGATTGGCTGTTAGGATTCCAACAGCCTTACATTAATCCATGTTATACTGTCATGTACAGCCTGATCATCATGGCACATGGATTCTTCCTGTCAGCATTCCATCCTCTAGCACTGCTGAATGTGTGGAATGATGCATTCTGATTTTGACCCAGCATTCTTAAACTGTTGGTGGAAGAACTATTTTATTAAAAATCCCTCTAAATGAGGAAAACATTCAAAAAGTATACTTTTAACACTTTTCTTTTGGAATAATTTTTTATAATAAATAAAGGCACTCCCAGGAGTTAGATTAACAGTCAATCACCCCCCTAGGGCAATATGGCACTCAGCTGCACCTGTTGCCATTACACTCATAGGGGTGTTAACAGACTGTTAATCTAACCCTTGTTCTGCCTTATTGCTTAAAAAACACCCACACGCATGGTTCAATCTACTTCTCACTCCTTATTAGCAATCCAGAAGTCGCAACGCTCATCGGTAAGCCATTCACCTTCTCAGCTCCCTCTGCTTGGAATGTCCTCCCCTCACTTACTCTTCTGCCCTACCCTATCCTCCTTCAAAAAGAGTTTACCCTTCCCACTAACCCACCTCCTCTGCAATTGCTTTAAATAACCCTTATAGCATCATTAATGCCTAGTCTATGTTACTCTGATAGATGTATCTTGTAATCCACCCGCTCTTGTGTTCCTGCTATGTATATATTGTATAATATTAGTTATCCCATATATATGCTTAATGCCTGATCTGTTTAAGTTACGTGGCTTTCCACTGTAATAATTTTGCAACATCGTTAAATCTCTCTGTATCTTGTATATTATTATTGTATTTATCTATTGTACTGTGTTCACCATTGTCACCTGGGTTGTCACTGAAAAAGGGACTGCATGGTCTCAGTGGACTTACCCAGTTACCAAAATTCTAATAAATAAAATAAATATGAATGTGCCAGCAGAAACAGACCACCAGTCTATCTAAGTCTGCTCAAGTGTGCAGCTAGCACCCATAGTTTGCAGCTGTCCCACCCACCCTCTCATTTGTCATCCCACTGCCACCCCCACCTCCCCACCCTCACTTTCCCTGGTTCCTGTACCATGCCCTTTGAAGCTGTTCACAGATTTACATGATACCACCATTTTGGTGGGGCATTCCATTTGCTACCACCCTCTCTGTGAAATAGTGTCTCCCTTATTTCTTCTAAATCTTCGCCCATTCTTAGCCCATGCCCCCGGTGACCCTCTCCTCCTTAACTTAAAGACTCCATCTGTCCCATCCTTATTGATTCCCTCACATACTTGAATGTCTCTATCATGTCCCCTCTGTCCCTTCTGTCCTCCAGGATGTACATATTCAGGTCTCTCAGCCTGCTGTCATAGTCTATCCCTTCCATTCTACATATCATCTTTGTTGCCTCCTCTGCACCCCCTCCAGTAGCATGATATCATGCTTTAGGTATGGCCTCCAAAACTGCACACAGTACTCTAAGTGCAGCACTTACCAGTGACCTGTAGAGAGGCAAGATCACCTCTTCGCCTGGACAAAACCCCTCGCCATGCACCCCAGCATTTTGTTCACTTTTGCAGCCACTCCTGCACTGGTCAGTGTTGTTCATGGTCCCTGTTATCATTACCCCTAGGTCCTTCTCCTCCTCAGTGATCCCCAGCTTAACCCCTCCCAGCCAGTATTCTTCTTGGGTTCTTCACCCCAAAGTGCATAACTTACACTTCTTTTGCATTGAACCACAGCTGCTACATCTCTGACCACTCCTCTAGCTCACTTAGGTCCCCTTGCAGCTGTTTCCATCCCTCCTCTCTTATTCACTGCTCTGATTTTGGTGTCATCAGTGAACAGACTTATCTTGCTCACCACCCCATGTGCAATGTCTGATATGAAAAGCCAAATAATACTGGCCCCCAGCACAGAGCCCTGTGGCACCCCACTCAACACTGCCTTGGAGTTGAGAGCTCCCTCTCACCACCACCAATTGCAGTCTCCCACACAGACAGCTTGTAATTCAGTTCATCATTTTGCCCCTACCCCCACACCAGTTTGCTTTCAACGTGCTCCATGAGGCACAGAATCAAAGCCTTGCTGAAGTCCAAGTAAAGAACATCCACCGCATGACCCTTATCCAGCTCACCTATCACCCAGTCATAATATTGTATCAGGTTGGTTTGACAAGACTTCCCTGAAACAAATCCATGTTGCTCCCACATCCTGGAGGCCATTGTCCTCCAGGTATGACACAAGTCTTTCCTTTAGTATTGTCTCCATAAGTTTGCACACTATGGAGGTGAGACTTCCTGGGCGATAATATCCCTTGGTCCGCTAAATACACCTGAGGCCCTATTCTCAAAGGCCGGCATCAGACGCAGGTGCCTGTGCCAAAGATATGATGCAAGGTGAGCCTTGCATCCCTGACACTGCTCAGCACAATTCACAAAGGTGGCCTGCATCAAACGTAGGCCACCTTCCCCAAACAGGTCCTGCGCCATCCTTGTGCCCGTAACAGGCTGTGACAAGGTGCAAGGGTTCCTGCGCTAGATGCAAGCAGCCACAGCCCAGAGGAGCAATTCACAGACAGCACCCAGAGGGACAGAAACTAAGTCTCCATAGACCAACCTGGGCTGGTGTAAGGAGACTTAGAAACTGCTGCCCTGTGTGTGCCACTGGGTGCATTGTGGCATGAGTACCCACTCCCCCAATCCTTGATGTGCCCCACAACAGCAATTGCAGTGAACTGAACCTCCCACTAGATGCCCGATAATGCCATCGGTGGCATACAGTGCACTCCCCATAGGTGGTCCGGTGCCCTCCAGCCCCAATACCTGCCAGTAGTGCCCCCATCACCCCCAGCCCCAGGCAGAGCCAGAAACCAGTGCAGCCCTCCACACACCTCCATGGCTGGTCCTCAACTGAACTGCATGTGCAGCAGTCTGTCCCATGTGCAGTGCCCACCAAGCAGTGTAGGTCCAATACGTTTGGGGCACATCCATTCCAGAATGGGGCACACTGGGTTGCAACACACTGAGGCCTGTGGCAACCCCTGTACATGCATCATGCATTCACCACAAGGGCAGGTTTGCCACAGGTGTGAGACTTGGGTGCCAATACCCCTCCCATATGTGAATCGGGTTGCAGGGTCTCTGGTGCACAAGCAAGCTGCTGTTTGCCGTAGCTTGTGCCAAATTTAGGTCCCTTTGTGAATTGGGGCCCTGGTGTCTACTCTTTTCAAAGCCTTCAGGTACCTGAAAATCTCAATCATATACCCTCTGTCCCTTCTTTCCTCCAGGGTATACATACTGAGCTCTCTCAGTCTCTCCTCATATGGTCTGTCCCGCAACCCCAGGATCATTTTGTTGCCCTGCACTGTACCTCCTCCAGTAGTTTGATGTCCTTTTCAAATAGGGGTGCCAGAATTGCATGCGTACTCTAGGTGCAGACTCACCAGGGACCTGCATAGGGCAAGATGACCTCCCACCCTAGAAGTAATCCTTCTTGCTATGTACCCTAGCATCCTGTTTGTCTTCACTGCTGCCTTCCTGCACTGAGCAGAGTGGTTCATCTCCCCAATTACCAGTCCTCCCAGATCCTTCTCCTCTTTGGATTTTGTTAATGGGACACCCTCCAGCCAGTAATTGTGTCCTGGGTTCTTGCCTCCTAAATGCATCAGTTTGCACTTCTTGGCATTGAAACAAAGCTGCCAAGTGTGAGACCATGCCTCCTGTTTTGCCAAATCCTTCTGATATACTTTTCTCTCTCTTCCCCCTATCTACTTAGGCACAAATCTTCGTGTCATCAGCGAAGAGACTGATCTTGCTCTTAATCCCTGCTGCAATGTTGGCTATGAAAATGTTAACAGAACTGGTCCCAGCACCTGGGGAGTTCTGGAGGCCCCAACTCTGGAAGGAGACTGATAGGGTGAAGGTGGTACAAAGGAGATCTGCCAAAGAGGTGCATGGCCTGCATCAAAACCCTATGAGGAAAGACTCAAGAACTGAATATGTATCTCTAGAGGAAAGAAAGGAAATAGGGATATGATGGACACATTCAAATACCTCACAGGTGTTAATATGCTACAGGAAGGCAGCATTTTCTAAGAAAGAGATGCTCCATGACAAGGGATCACTCTATGAAACTGTAGGGGGACACTCAGGGGATGTGAGGAAATATCTTCACAGAGAGGTGGTGGATACTTGGAACACCTCCCAGCAGAGATGGTGGTGCTAAACAGTAACAGGATTCAAGCATGAATGGGGTAGACAAAGGGGATCTTAGAAGTAAGGCAAGTGGGGGAGAGGACCAGATATTGAGTAGGGTCTGTGGTGGCACAGGAATATAGAGCAGACTAGGTGGGCCAAGAGATCCTTATGCGCTGACAACTTTTATGTTTCTATCTTATAGGCCAATCAGTCTCACATCAGTGGTGGGGAATTATGACAAACTTTGATAAAGGAAAAGTTAGTAGAGTATATTGCATCAAGTGGGCTACAAGACCAAAGACAGCAAGGATTCATGGTGGAGGGGGGCATGAAAAATTAACCTGATTGATTTCTTTGACTGGGTAACTATGTAAATAGATCAGGAAAGGCAGTGCATGTGGCCTATTCAGACTTTAGTAAGGCCTTCAACACTGTGCCACACAGAAGACTGATAAAGAAATTCAGCAGCCTAGGTGTAGGATCCAAAGTACTAAATTGGGTATTAAACTGGTTAATGGATTGACAACAGAAGGTGGTGATGGTTGGTAACAGCACTCACTCTAATGAGGGAGAGTGACCAGTGTGGTGCCACAGGTTCCAGAATGGGACCAGTTCTCTCATCGTCTTCATAAGGTAGTCAGGAATGGGAAGAGAGAATGCATAGGGATTTTGGGAAACTCAAGGAGTGGTCAAGGACATGGCAGCTGGAGTTCAGTGCTAATAATTGCTAAAATCATGCACCTAGGGATTGGAACCCAGGAGCAGAGTACATGATTGGGGTGGTACTGACAGTCACTAAGCAGGAAAGGGACCTTCAGTTATCATATCTGATGACCTCAAAGTGGCAGGGCAGAGTGACAAAGCAGTGGGTAGGGCTAACTGAATGCTGGACTGCATTAAGATAAGTATCATCAGCAGCAGGAGGAAGGTGTTGTCACCACTTCATCACACACTGGTGAGACTACACCTGAGTATTATGTCCATTTCTGAAGGAGCACCTCAGAAAGGACATACCCAGGGTGGAGGCAGTCCAGAGAAGGCAACAAAATGGTGCAGGTCTTGCATCCCAAGCCCTATGGGAGAGATTGAGGGATCTCAACATGTACACACTGGAAGGGAAGAGAGCAAGCAGGGACATAACATAAATGTACAAGTATCTCATGGGGTGATCAGGATACAAGAAGATAGTCTCTTTCAAAAGGGAAAGAGCACCAAGACCAGAGGGCATGTGATGAAGCTGAAAGGTGGGAAGGTTAAGGGAAGTGAGGAAATACTACTCACTGAAAGAGTGGTGGACACCTGGAACAGACAGCTAGTGTATGTGGTGGAGGCAAAAACATGCATGGGGTAGACAAAGGGCATATCAGTAAATTGGAAGGAGGAGGAAGGAGGGAGGGTCACCAGAGACCAGTTAGGATTGGGGAGACCTACTAGGCAGGTACCATCTGAATAGACTGGGTGAGCCAAGTTGTCCTTTTCTGTCAACAAATTCTATCTTTCAATAACCAATGGGAGCTCAAACAGCTGCTTCCTCCTTCATAAAGCTTATCATATTTCTCAGTCATTCATAATGATGGCAATTACAGGAGAATCTTAAACATTTGTTTTGAAGGATACTGCTAAAATTACTGAATATAAGTGCAAAATATTCTACGTAATTATGAAACAATTAAACTATAGAAATGTATGGTAGTGTTTTAAAATATTTTTGCACGGATCTGAAATAGTCTATAACTCTTAATAATTACTGGTGTTATTAGTCAAGACTGGAGCATATGGTACTGTATGAACATATAGTTCTATGCCTTTTATACTGATATACATGTGTTTTTGTTTTGGTTCTATTCTAAAAAAAATCTTTGTGTGCTAATAATTTTTTTCTTGAGGATTTCCTTTTCTTATTGCATTATAATTATTTATGTTGGAAGAACATTTGTGAAAGTAGGAAAGTAAGAAATGCAGTATAGTTAGTTTGGTTAAATTATTTTTTTCACATGATGATGCAGGATAACAATTTAGTTACTATTTCCTAAGTTGATGGAACATAAATGAGATAAATTCCTTTAAAAAGGAGAAATATTTTATTACAAGCTAAAATTCATAAAATTTGTATACTTATGATACAAGAACCTCATCTATTTGATAATGAAACCATTAAACTAAAACAGAATTGGGTTAAAAGGGTATATAATTTAAAATATAGATAGAAACATAAAAGTTGATGGCAGATAAGGACTGCTAGGCCCATCCAGTCTGCCTGTACTCCCTACCTGTATCAGCAAACCTGGCCCAACTTGTCATCGGCTTTAGCTTCTCCTTCCCACCCTAGGGTTCCCTTATGTCTATCCCATGTATGTTACATGATCTGACTGGTACAAATAAAAGCAAGGGAGAATGAATATTAATTAAGATTTTAATTTTATTTTGAAAAATCAGTTAAGGATGAAGAGGGTGGATTTGTTTTAACTTTTAGTAAAAGTAAGCATTTTGGGCAAGATATGATCTTTGGGTCTATCTACATTCCATTTGTCACACAGAAACAATTTTTTCTATTATTTTTGAGTTTGATGGGATTAGGAAGCCCAAATATATACAGAGGAGGCAATTTTAATTCACTTATCACACCAGCTCTTTGTAAATCCTTCTATCCCGTAGGTTGAAGGTAAACATATTTCTTCCTTATTACATCATTTGCTGTTGGATAATAATTTGATTGATATCCAGAGGTTATTACAACTAAAGATGATAAGTATTCTTACTTTTGAAAACAGTTTTCAAGTTTTTGTAGACAAGGTTATTTTTAGATCAACAGACTTCAGTGATCAAACCAATTAAATCTATGTACCTGACTATTTTTTATTACCAACTATGCAATGCCAATAAACACTATTATACCAGCTAGAACTAGGAAGCAATTTGTCTTCTGGAGGTTTAATAATGATCTATTATGAATCAAGAGTTTACTGTCAACATAAAAGCCCATACTGAGAAGTTTTGGGAGATCATTTCTCTAAGGAGTATCCGTTGTATTATTATTTTGTAAGTTTACAATTTCTGGCCAGGAAAGATACACTGAGCCAAGCCTTATTTCTGTTGTGTCCTGGCAGCACAGGGAAGATTGCTGACTTGCTTATGGTCACACAGTATACAAGTGCACTGTGCTATGCTGTGTAATTATTTCACCAGATCACAGTAAACAAAACAAGAATGGGTCAAACACACATTTTAGTAAAAGGGTTAAAGAATATACACAATTGACTTGTTTTGGGTGATTACTCTAATACATTAAGGAGACGGAATTAATAATAATAAAATCCTGTGTTAGTTAAGGAAAATAAATGTTGTTTACAAATAATAGATTCAGATTATTAAGCAGTTATATGCATCATCATCTTCAATATTTCATGTGAATCAGTTTACTTCAGACCCACTAAAATGCAAACGGTGTTAGACAGGCTTGCCCCATCAATTATTTTAATTATTGTAGCACCAGAACTATTCTTAATTAAAGTAAGAAACAGCTCACATATCCTCAGTATCAAAAACTAAAACACTCATTTAAAACTTAGTGTTAATGCTGATGATATACTAACTATTTTGAAGGATATTATAAAAGTCTTTTGCTGCTCTTGTTAAAAAATGAAGTTATTTTCAACAGTTTCTGGATAACATTCTTCAGAGAAAAAACACTGTATTACCTATTAGTAAATTCAGTTTCAGTGGTTCTAGTTTATTTGTTGGTGTCAGTTTCTAGTATAAAATATTTAGGTATCATCATATATTCAGACTCAGCACATACTATACAATATAATCTGTCGAGCCTTAACAAGAAAGTATGTGATATGTTAAATAAATGTGAAGACATGTTTCCTTCATTATGGGGTTGGATTGACATTCTGAAATGTTGGTTTTGCCTAGAGATGCTGGCCAATTTAAAATTACGCTGGCAAAGTCTGCATAAAGTGGACGCCGGACGTTGCTCACTCTTGCTACGCTGAGTGGGCAATGCAAAGTGCTCACTTTGCTTTTGTCATTACTACTTTGGGTTGGCATTATGAGAATGCGAAGTAAGGCTAAGTAATTGACTTCAATGGACTTATGCTTCTCATTATGATTCTAAGTGATCCACTTGGTGTTTCAGACTTGGCAGCCCCCAGACATCACATGACTTACAGTACTGTAAGTCACATGCTCTAGCCAGGCAGGAAGGAAGTGAGTTACACAGACAGTTTCACTTTCTCCTGTGCAGACTGAGAAAGAGGAGTGTACTAGAGAGAGGAGCAATTTGATTGGAGAGGAGGAGAGTTAAAATTTGATACTTAACCCAACAGCTTTTTAAAAGCTACATTTTTTGTCTTTTCTGTACTGTTTTTTACTTAATTTATTCTTTCTGTAAATTTTATTTTTCTTACCTACTTAGTTGTTTGTCTGTGTGTGTGTGACTGTGTGTGTGTGTTGTGCTTGTGTCGTGAAATGGAGCAGGGTGAGGGAATGTCTGGGGTGGGGCAACTCTGGGACAGCATGGTAGTATGGTAGTATGCATCATTGTACCATGCGCATGCGTGGGGGATGGTGCTCATTTGTGTTGGACCACTCTAAACTTATGAGTGTCCAACCCCGGAAGCAGGACTGGCACCGCTTCCTGACTCTGAGGCAGTTCAACCACCACCACTACCAAGTCCAGCACAAGGTGCTTTGGAGCAGGATGTGCCTGTTCCCCAGGCCAAGGTGCGGAACCCATCAGTACTGTTGAGCAGTGTGAGCAGCCTACTGCCAGTTCATCTGGCCCTCCCTTCCTGTGCCTGGTCCTCCTCGCACCTCCGTTGTTTGGCAATTTTTTGAGTATGTCAGGGGGACAGCAGTGTGGTGAAGTGTCACCTGTGTGCTGTGGAGGTGCGCCCGTGGCCGGAGTCACCTGGGGACCAGCACACCCACATGCTTAATCACCACCAGTTGGAGTGGCAGGCTGCCACAGAACGGACCATGACTGCACCTGCTTGCTGTTCTGTGGTTGAGGGTGCCACTGTGCATAGCGGCGTGGCATCCCTAAGAAGAGGACGGCCACAGCAGCACCTGTTGCTCCACCAGCACCCCCACCACCACCACCACCAGCAGGTCAGCCTGTTGAAGGAGTGGATACCAAAGAAGTGCATGTAACACTGTCTGACTTGACAGTTCTCTGGAGTGCTGTTGAGGAGAACAGCAAGAGGATGAGTGTTGTGGAGCAGCGGCTGGATGACATAGAGGGTCATCAGTTTCAAATTATGTCCATGCTGGAACTGCTGCTGGATCACCGTAGATCCCACATTAGTTTTGTTTCCTCACACCATGCCCCCCACCTTCCTTGCTGTGCCATAAAATGTATTCTTCACCATCCCTGACCCTTGTACGTAATTATGCCCTTTTTTTTGTTGTCTTCCATATGCATTACACTTTGCATTCTGGGCTCCTTCCTTCTGTTAAGTGTCTATGTGTTTGTGTGTGTGTGCTGTTTTGATGCCTTATTTTTCTGCATCCGCAAAAGGCATCTGTCTTATGTCCAGAAAATTGACAAGTGGTAACACAGTGAAAGGAGACTGTTTCAGCACATACAAAGTCCTCAGAATTTATGGCGACTCAGTCATGCGCATAAAAGTGGCACAGAGTCCCCAGATTTTTCTGCAGGCCCAGAATGCATCCTCCATGTGTTCAGAAAATTGACAAGTGGTAACATCAGTCCCGTGGTGATGGTGGTCCATGGGGTCAGACAGACTCATGGTGGCAGCAGACTTGGATAACATCAGTCCCGGTGGTGGTGGTCTGCGGGGCACACCGCTTTAAATACTGCAGTTAAAACCTGCCAACATTAACCACATCATCATCTCATAAAGAAAACTGCCTCACAGTCATCGATGTCTAAAGTCTGACCACTGGGAAATTTTTCTCCATTGTGTCATCATCTACGCCAGTGGTGGGCTGTTTCAGGCAGCCACTGCCAGTGCCACCAGTATGCTCCATTTCCACATCAGCAAGACCACCATGACTAGGCCAGGGTATGAATACCGAGGTTGCAATCTGTGCTGGTATGTGCCTCTTTCATTTTAATGAATGTTAGCAAACTAACATTTGCAGGAGACAGGTTTGTCCGACGATCCCTGACTATTGCACTTGCTGAGCTGAATGCCCTCTCAACACTTACACTGGAGGGTGGTATGTCAGGTACTTCAGTGCCACTGCAGTCAGCTCTGGCCATTCACTGACTTTTCCACTGTAGTACAAAAAGAGGACCTTCACTTATTGTCAGATGCCTGTTTTCAGACAAATATGACTCAACCATTCTCTGTGCTGCTCTAAGTCCGATTGTTGATGCATCAGCCTGTTTCCGGAATCATTGATGTCACAAATACCCACTTGGGACAAAGTCTCCCAAAGCGGGTTGACGCCAACCACTTTGGATGACAGACCACCAGGAACTACAGTCCTTACCTTGCATGATATGCTTGCTGGTCCTCCAGCTACACCTTCAGCTGGATTATGCTGCTGAGGTTTGCAAACCTTGGCACGTGACTCTGTGCCCCACTTAACCAAGCGAACCAGTTGGCCACTGATATTTTTACCTCTTCAGGCCCTCCCTCCAGTACTGATGCAATTCCTGCAACTCCTGGTTAAAACAACTAAAAAATAAATAAATAAATAAATAAATTCCACATTTGTATCATGGGTCCAGCATTGTTGCCATGGCAAAGTTGTCAATACGATGAATGCTCACAATGTGACGATTCTGGTCGAATACTGTCAGCATGTGTTGCAGCAACATACTGCTACCACCATCTCCGGCAACATCAAGGCTATGCTGTACATTAGCCAATGTCTCCCAGCACTTCGCAGCAGTGGAATTGATTGGCTAATGGAGGCAGACTTGCCACTCACTGCCAGTGTGGCATGTTCTAAAGGCCGCAAAATTGTTATTACAGAGTCCATGAGGCATCACTGCTCAGTCATAGACATGGAGGCCCAGAACTGTCACGGCTAGTGTGCATAACAAGATATTCTGTGATGCCTTTGTATTGTTCATACAACCTCTCTGCCATGTATAACGTGGAGTTCCATTGGGTGCCAACTTCCAGCTTCAGCGGTGCTGAGGCAGGTTGTTTTGTATCTGCAACTGCCGTAGTTGGTCACAGGCCTTCCAGATCTTGAAAAGTGAGCAGATATGTTGTGCAATGGTCAGCATTTCCTTTATGTTAGGGTGCTGCAGAAACTCCTGAAACACAAGATTTAAACAGTGGGCCAAGCATGGAACAATGAAAAAACACCATTAGTGATGCATTTCACCACATTTGACCCATTGTCACTAGCTGTGAACCCAGCTTTCAGGGACAGAGGGTTTAGCCATCTGTCAATTTCAGTCAGTACCATGTCCAACATGTTCTCACCAGTGTGAACAGGTCACACCGCGATAGCAATTGTTGCATGCTGGCGAATTCAGGAAGATTGCTACCATGACAATCCACCTTCCTGCACTGATTATTCACACTACCAGCATCACAAACAACCCCGGCACCTGCGCCCAGTGGGCAGTTATACACAATATGAACTCCCACTGTTTTACCACTTGTCCACATATCCATACTGAAATGGATGAATGGAGAGGAGGAACGTTGAAGGGCATGTCTTACTGAGTCTGAGACAGTGCGGAACAACTCGGGAACAGCACGGGTAGAAAAGCATGTCCTGGATGGGACTTTCCATTTTGGACAGGCACGGCAGCAAACCGCTGGAACCCAGAATTCTCCACAAAGGAGAAGGGCAAAGATGGATTGCCAGCATTTTCCGCTCAGCAGCATTACGTTCACGTGACACTGTATGATTGGGGGAGTTACTTCAGCTTATGCGCAAAACACTCTGTAACGTGGGCTTGACTTAAACGTTTTACATGGTGTGTTGTTGGTCTCAAATGGTTGTATTCTGTGATGAATGGCATTGGCAGGGTGGAGGTGGACATTTGATGAAGACGGTTGCACAGATGATAATGACAAACCCAGAAATTATGTTATTTTTCCAGATTTGCCAACCGGGTTGATGTACCACTTGCACTAGACATACTGCATTCACCACCACCACCACCAACACCACAAAAACTGCTACTCTTACCAGCACTGGACAACATTTCAAAGTCATTATGGTCCTCCACCTCATCATGCCTGTAGTAATCCTTTGCTCTTATTACCACACTCCTGCACCGTTTAATTTCCTACTGGGCTTAACAGTCATGGAAGGGGATAACATGCTGGTTATGGTTGCCGCTGGTGATATGGGTGAGCACGCCCAAGTCTGGTATTAGCTGCCAGCTTGTGCTGGGTCCACAGAGCCAAGTGCCTATTCTTAAGATGAGCATGCTGTCCTTCTGTCCCAAGATGGATCCCTTTTACCTCGACTCACACTCACATGGCAAACCTGGCAGATTGCAACTGAATCATCATTTGCATCTTGAACAAAAATCCCAAACAAGGGACTGTGCTGCTCTGCTTTTAACATGTCCATGATGATGTGGCTTTTTAAGTCTGTTATTTTAAGCACTAAAGTGGGGGCACGTGATGTTTCTGGCACTGCACACCTGGACTGCAACTGACCACCACGACTACCTATCATATTGAGTACTGGGTCGTCATCATCATCATCATCCACTAAAATGGGTAAATCACAAGTTTTACAGGGGATTCCTGTAAACAGATTCAGAAATTTCAGACACAGCCAATTTTAATTTCTTTTTTCCGGTTCCCAACTGAGGTCAATTAAATCATCATCATATTCATCAACGTCACTGTCACACACATCCACATCTTCTGCTTGGATGCTAACATGTGGACTGCATGTTGCAACAACAGCAACATCATCATCATCAGCATCATCACATTCATCATCAGCATCTACACCACCATCACCTCCACACTATGAATCACTGTTGCATGGAAAATGAATGGACGTTATGCCACGGTGGATGGAATATCACATTGTATGCTATCATTGACATAATCATAAGAATCAGGTTCAGTTAATGGGATATTACTGGAAGTATGACATCATCTACGCTGTCACTCACTTGCACTGCTTCACACTCAGTATGTTTGGATACAGTACACTGTTCGGAATTAGAACTTGACGCAACAATGCTAATACTACCTCCACCACTATCACCAGTAACACTAACACCACCGGCTGGGAAAACATCATCTCCTCCAACTATCAGTGAAGCTACTGATTGGGCTGTAAAACATTGCAGGAGAAATACCTTTCCTCACATCAGGAATGCACTTCTCCATTTGTGTACTACTACCACGCCCACAGACCCTCTTACTACCAACATTGCCATGGCCAGAAACAGCTTTACTTGCACATCTCTTTGCAGGCATTTTGGGGATCAACCACAAATATTATTATCAAATTCAGATTTTGATACATTCAGTTTCTGACTGGAGGTCTCTACTCACTACTATCACTAGCTGGATGTGAAGCAAAATAAACAACTGTGGCTTCAGCAACAGATAAAGGACTACTGTGTTGTAACACTGTCACGGAATTAAAACAACTTCAGTAACCAGTGGTACTGATGGGGTCACAGAAACAATCCAGTCTGGTAAAAATACCTTTTCAACGTGGGGGGCACTGAATACAGACAGTGCTAATTTTTATGGCACTACTAGCAGCAACACTAAGAACAGATAACACGATCATAGTACAAATCAGGCAGCTGCAGTGGATAGCAGATTCACACTGCTATGCTTAGTTGCACTTACACTGATCTGTGTCACAAATTTTAAAAGGTGTATTATATTTGATGCACACAACACTGCACACACAGCACAGATCACTTTATGAACAATGCTGAATGAGGAATGCGATGCAAATGCAAAGTTCAGTGTAGTCAGTGCCATGAAATGTAAATTTGTAATTTAAACAACCTGACCTTATGAAATCCTGCACCACATTCACACAAGTAGCAAGAAAATTTGTACTATCACTGACAATTTTACTATGTATACAGTAACACAGTCAGTTACTTAACAAAAATATTACCAAAACACAAAGAAATCACTAGTTCTCAACTTAAATCTACCTACACACAGATACGCCCTCCCCCACACAGCACACTTCACTGTCTTTCACCACACACACTCAATGTTGTACATTTACATTCAAAATCCACACACAAACAAAATGCTCGATGATGTGAGCACAGGAGGGTTTCCTGCAATCGATGAACTACAGTTGGATCCCCAAAAAGCAAAAATGCTTTTGAACAGCTTTCAAAAGATTCCTACAGACAGCTATCAGAGCACACTGTCTCCTACTCCTTCCTACTCATACTACCTCGAACTGAGGCTGTACAGATCAATATAGAGCCCATGAGACCTGAACTCCCATGAATCACTGCAAAATCCTCCTTCGGAGTTCAAAACAAGGCGAAGTGAACTGCCACCAATGTATTTCACCTTAAAATTGAAAGAGAAGTGACCAGTGGAGGCAGACTAACGCCAAGTAGCTGTTTTCAAAGCACTTCACATTCCTCATTATAACACGAGTACTCCGCACCGCATTGCAGAGCACTCCAGTGAATCCACCTTTGCTCCGTGTATCACTTGGCGTAGCAGATTGAGCCACTTAGCCCACCACTAGTTTTGCCCCATATATTATTTTTAAGTCATTCTTTAGTTGGTACTGTCTCAGATGATTTGTTTTATTCTGTTAGAAGAATTTTGTTACTTTTTATGTCATGAGTAGCCCTATTCAGATTGCCTGGTGCACATTAGCTGTTCATTATTTATTAGGGGATTGGGTTTCTAGATCCTGGAAGACAGGAGAGAGGGGACATGATTGGGACCTTCAAGCACTTGAAAGGGATAAATAAGGTTGATAAGGGCAGTCTTTTAAGCTGAGTGGCAACCATAACACGAGGGAGCACAGTATTAAGCTGGAGGGTTGGATGTTTGGAGGGAGGTCAGGAAGCACTTCTTCACAGAGAGGGTGGCGGGCACTTGAATGCACAGAAGTGGTAATCTCATTGAAGATAGTGGGCAGCTTTAAGAGATGCGGGATAGTCATGGGGAAAGTAAGGATCATGGGTAGGGAGGATGGGAGAAGTGGGGAGGTAGGGCAGAGACATTAGCTCAAGCTGTGGACCCTGCAATGTGAGCAGGCTTGAATGACCAAATGGTCTTCTTCTGCTGGCTTCTTCATATGTTCATATGAATGTAAGTATATTCTTTCTCACATAATTATAAACATATCCTGTCCTGGACTACCCTCATTAATAAACATGTAATCTCTTAGCAAATATTTGCATCTGGTTAGGTGTATTAGACTTGCAGGTACAGATATTAAAACAAATGGGCTAAAACAGGGCAAAAGGTTTGTGCTGTGCCTGACTGAGAGACTGTGATATTTAGTTGAACAGTGGATCGGCACCATCTGATTGAATATCAGCCTATGTCGTCACATCATTTAGTCAATTTATGCTGCCTCAGCGTGACTTTGAGCTGTCTCAGCCCATAGGGAATTGTGCCCCTAGACTGGAGAACTGGGACCCATAGCACAATATTTAGCAACAAATGCAAATGAGCCCATTGAACATGCAAGGCACTAGGGGGCCATTAACATGCCCATTAAGGCTCGCTTGCATCATCCCTGGTGGCTTCTGCACCCTTCAACCCTGAACAGCAGTCCCGGTTCTGTAACAGTTTTCCCTGGTGTCGAGTGGCACCCCAAACCCTGTCCAGTATACTTCCTTCATGGTGTAACCATCCTATAAATGGGGTACCTGAAAATTTTCCTTTGGTGTACCTAAATGTCCACTGCCAGGCTGGTATCCTGTATCTTAGCACTTTAAAAGTGTTTGTGTGAGAGTGCCTTAATGTCTCTGTGTTATGTCCCTTTAAAGGCTGCCAATAACATAATGCTTATTTAATCTGGGAGGGGCTGAGTGTTTCTATTCTTGAGTCCTGCCGAGGCTGCCAGATAATCGCTCTGTTCTGCCATCGCTATTTGCGCAGAGGAGCTCTATTAGAAGCTATACTTGTTTGCTGGTTATCTATTAGTATAGTAATAGAATTTGAATTTGATGGCAGATAAGGACCGCTTGGCTCACCTAGTCTGCCATTTCCTACCTATGGATAAGCTGCAGATTCTAGTTAACCAACAGCCTACTTCCTCCTACCCCCCAGTAGAATTGCTTATGTCTGTCCTTGCATTCTTGAATTCCCCACTGTTTTAACTCTATGACCTCCTCAGGAAGGCTGTTCCATTATATCGACAACCCACTCTGTGAAGAAATGCTTCCTCACATTACCTCTGAGCTGCCTCCCATCTTCAAATTGTGCCCCTTGTTCTTGTACACCTCTTTTCTGAAAGATGCTACCCCTTGGACTTTGTTGATTCCCTTGAGGTATTTGAAAGTTTCTATCATGTCCCCCTCTCCGTCCTTTCCTCGAGGTTATACATCTTAAGCTCCTTTAGTCTTTCTTCAAATGTCTTCTGGTGTAGACTCTGCACCATTTTGGTTGCCCTCCTCTGGACAGCCTCCATCCTGTCTATGTCATTGCAGAGATGGGGTCTCCAGAACTATGCACAGTACTCAGATGTGGTCTTAGCAACTGTCTGTTCAGAGAGCCAACAACATTCCTGTTTTCTGCTGGTGATGCATTGCCCTGTGCATCCCAGTATCCCCCCAGCCCTCCTTACTGCCTTCTCACATTGCTGGCCCACCTTTTCTTCTCATCTGATATGACTACCCCCACGTCCCTTTCCATTTTTGTTGTTGTCAGTATCTCACTCCCATTGTGTACACTTCCCTGGGTTTTGTTTCCCAGGTGCATTACTTTCACTTCTTTGTGTTGAATCTAAGCTGCCATACATTTGACCATTCCTAAAACCTTGCCAAGTCCCTTTCCACCCCACCTTGTGCATCAGTCCTGTTGCAGATCTTTGTGTCATCTGCAAGAGACACTTTCCCTTACAGTCCCTCTGCAATGTCACTTATAAAGACATTAAAAGACCAGCCCCAGTACTGAACCCTGTGGTACCCACTAGTAACCCCCTTTCTTCACTCTGGACTCCATTTACTATTACCCGCTGTATCCTGTTGTCCATACAGTGTTTTACCAGGCTACCACCCTGGGACCCCTCCCAGGTTGGCTAATTTGTTAATTAATCTTTTGTGCGGGACTCAGGGTTCAGTTAATTTATTTTTAATGGAAGTCTAAAACTTCCATGGGTGAAAATTTGGAAGTCATTCCAATTTTTTGGAAGTCAAAATACTTACAGAATCCCACTTGTGGCAGTCATTCTATGAAGGACAAATTTATGTATGTTAATACAATATAATAGTGATAAAATACAATTTATTTCAGAAAATCCATAAATTCTGACTTCCATGCCTTTTTGTTTTACATCTAGAAGTCAGCGACTTCCTCACCCTTTATTTTGAAGTTTTGCCTTATTTTTGAAGTCAAATACTCCAAAAATGGAGTTAACTGAAGCCCTGGTGGGACTATGTCAAATGCCTTGCTAAAGTCTAGGTAGGCATGTCCCCAGCCCCTGCCTGGTCTACTACTTTGGTCACCCAGTCAAATAAATCAATTAGATTCAACTGACATGACCTTCCTGCTGTGAATTCATGCTACCTTGGGTTCTGTGCCCCACTGGCCTCTAGGTACTTAACAATTCTTTCCTTCCTTAACTAAAAGAGCTTAACATGTATACCCTTGAGGAAAGGAGGAGAGGAGACATGATAGAAACATTTAAGTACCCCAGTGGAATCAAAAAGTCCAAGAGGGTAGCATCTTTCAGAAAAAGAGATGTGCAAGAACAAGGGACACAATTTGAAGATAGAGGGGGGACAGTTCAGGGGCAATGTGAGGAAGTATTTTTTCACAGAGAGGTAGTGGATGCATGGAACAGCCTTCCTGAGGAGGTTGTGTGGTCTAAAACTGTGGGAGGATTCAAGAATGCATAGGACAGACATAAGGCAATTTTGTGGGGGTAGAAAGAAATAGGTTATTGGTTAAATAGGATCTGCAGCTTTTCCTCTAGGTAGGGAAATGGGCAGACTAATTGGGCCAAGTGGTCCTTATCTACCGTCAAAGTCTATGTTTCTATATTTCGATGTTTCAGAAGTGATTCCATCATTTTCCTTACCGCTGAGGTCAAACTAACAGGTCTATAGTTTTCTGCCTCTGTCTTGCTCCCACTTTGTGAGGGAATCCATCCTCCTCTCCAGTCTTGGTACCACACCTTCCTCCCATGATTTGTTAAAAGGGTAGTTACTGGTGTTACTAGTTCTTCCCTTAGTTATTTTAGAATTCTGGATGAATCCATCAGGCCCCATTGCTTTATCCACCTTCAGTTTTAAGAGTTCTTTCAGAACACTTTCTTCTGTGAAAGGACTAATATCAACCCCTGTATCCAGAGTGTTTCTATTGACTGGCTTAGGTATCTCCCCGCTTTTCATTGTGAATACTGAGAAGAAGTATTTGTTCAGCATCCCAGCTTTTTCACTGTTGCTCTCTGCCCAACCACCTTCCTCTTTATTCAGCCTCAGTATCCCTGCCTTAGTCTTTCTTTGCTCCCTAATGTACCTATACAAGGTTTTATCCCCTTCTTAACTGAGTTGGCTATTTTTCCGTTTGGCGTTTGCTATTCGACTGCCTTCCCGCTTCCTTCTGCTTTTAACTGGTACAGTTCTCTGTCCTGCTTCTTCTGTGTTTCCTTATACTTCCTGAATGCTATCTTTTCTCCCTTACCTTCCCTGCCACTTCTTTTGAGAACCATAGTGTTTTTTCTTTCTTTTTGATTTGTTTATTTGCTTCACACAAAGGCTTGTTGCCTCTGTTATGATGGTTTTGATGTTTCCCCACTGTTGCTCTACCCCACCTTCTTGCCTGTTTTCTAATGCTTTTCTGAGGCACTCTCCCATTTTGACAAAATCAGCCCTCCTGAAGTCCAGTACCTTCACTTTTGTGTGGCTTGACTCTGCAGCTAAGTTTATCATGACCCACACTGTTTGGTGGTCGTTTGTTCCCAGATGGCTACCCACTTCAAGATCAGAAATCCTCTCTATCCCCATTTGAGAGTACCAGGTCTAGATTGCTCCCTCCAGTGTGTTCCAAAACTAGCTGTCTGAGGTATGCCCTCGTAGGGCATTGAGAATGGCCCTGCTCTGGATGTGGTTGCAGCAAAGGTGCTTCAGTTAACATCTGGCATATTCAGGTCCCCCATCAGCAATATCTCCCTTTCTCTGCCATCCCAAGGATGCCTTCTATCATTTCCTTGTCTTTCCTCCCCGAGACAGTGGTCTGTATACACCCCTGTGTGGATTGTGGAGCCATGTCCAGTCTCAGGGTGACCCACAGTGCCTCCTCTCCTCCCTGTGTACCCTTTAGTTCTGTTGCTTTGATCCCTTCCGTTACATGGAGCTACTCCTCCTCCTCCTCTTCTCCCTCCCTGACCCTCCTGTAGATTGTGTACCATGGCATTTTCTCATCCCAGTCCTGGTTCTCTGTGTGCCATGTTTCTGTGACTGCCATGATATTCAGGCATCCCTCTTCCATCAAGGCAACATTTTGGGAGATTTTTACCTAGACTATGGGCATTGGTACTCACTACCCTCCATTTTTTATGACTTTATTTCTTTTGCCCCATCCCTGTCCTTACTGCCTTTGTCTTTTCTCTATTTACCTCTGCCCTTCTCCTATTGACTGCTCTACCTTGGTGTTTACCTCACAAGCTACCCTGATTTTTGAGGGGGGCTAAGTTCCCTTCTCCTTTTCAGTGCCTCCCTTTGCTTAACTTAAATGCTTGCCAATGAAGCATTTAAACCTCTCACCTAGGATCCTGGTTCCCCTTCTGGATAAAATGCAGACCATCATGCCAGTACAGGCCTGCATCCCTCCAGGTAGAGCTCAGTCCCCAATGAAGCAAAATCCCTGAGCTCTGCACCAGTTTTCTTCCACTCATTGAATCCCATGGTGCAGAGTACCTGAGCCCCATCCATGCCATAGACAGGTAGCACTTTCGAGAAAGTTATCAAGTGTGCTACTTGTCTAAGGCCCTCCCCAACTCCACAAACTCCTGTTGCACTGCTCTGATCCCATTCTCAGCCAGGTCATTCATCCCTAGGTGGATAATGACATCCAGCTCACTCTCCTTGCAGCTGCTCCCATGATCCTGAAGGTTCATTTCCTGTCCTTCCAAGCCATGGTGCTGGGCAGGCACCTTACCTCCCTTTCCCATCCCTCCACCAGTTCTAGCCCCTAACAACTGAGTCCTCACACCAGGAGTTGTTTCTTTCCTGTGTGGGGTCCTGGGCCACCCTCCTGTGTGTCTCCATTGTGGAGGTTCCCAGCATCCTACTTGGTCTCCACTGCAGGTGCCTCCATAGAAAACCATGCTCTGCCAGAGTGGTGAATGAATTATGGAGAGGCACAACTGGAGGATGCACCTCAGTTCTCACCTTCACCCTCCTGAGCCCACCATGGTCCAACCACTCCTTTTTCTTGCAACCTTTGAGAAAGTGATAGTGGCCTGGGTGGTCTCTGGGAGGGAGAGCAGGTTTCAAGTCCTTGCCAGGTCAGCATGGAAATGAACAATCTCCTCTTTCAGACCAAGAGGTGCCTGCAAATGGGGCAACATGCAGTCTCAGAATGTCTCCTGGAAGACTGCTGCTCCACAGCCAGTGCATTGCACCACTCTCCACATGTCTGTGCCCTTCCTGTTACAGAAGCTTTTCTTTGTATTTTGTTACTCTTGTTTTAGTGTGTGCAAGCTTGTGAATGTCTCTACCCTATTCAGTGTGCTGTGCCTTTAAGGATATGAACAGGTGTATGCTGTTAGCAGTTTTGGGAAGTGATGTCAGAATCCCTGCTATAAAGGAAGTTATGCGCTTGGGGTGGGAGGGAGTAAACCTATGCTGTCCAGAAACAAGCAACTACAACGCTGACCCTCCACCCGGGGAGTGCCTTCCTTCCTTTCAGTTCAGTAGTCTAGAAAATAACCTCCTTGATTTAAGGAAGCTGTGGCTGCTTTTCTCTCTCTCTGTCTCAGCAGACAGAGACAACTAACAACTCCTGTTTTAAATCCACAGTTTAACTAGGCCCCTTTCAGCTCCTCCTTTTAACAGTTACCTATTTCACAGAGATTAAGTAATAGGCCTAGTCACAAAGACTGCAAATATCTCCCAGCTACAGTTCCTCTCTGTCAAATTAAAGTTAAAACTAAGAAAAGTCAACTCCGAAAACAGAATCAATACTAATTACTTACACAGGTTCAAAAAGTAATAATTCAATTCAGTGTAGTCTAGAAAATAACCTCCTTGGCCAGCCCGGTGGCGCTGAGGTTGAGGCGCTGGGCGCCACACCTTGAGCCACGCCGGTGACCCGAGTTCGGAAATGGACTCGGGTTGGCAGGGATCGGCCAGGAGAGGGAGGATTGAGCATCCCCAACAGATGCTCTCCTCCCTCAGGGGAGGATAGGGTACAATTTGCCACGACACCCTGATGGAGCCGGTGGGGACACGGGCTCTCGAGGGACTGATGGCTCCGTCTCACGGAGTCGGGGAGGGGGGACAGTCGGGTGCTTGAGAGAGATGTGCATCAAAGACGCCTCTCTGGACGATGTCCTGCGCCAGTGTCCCAGGGGCGGGCCTAGGGAGCACAGAAAACGGATAAGCCCTTCGGTGGTCCTAGATGATGACGGCTCAACCCAAGACCACAGATTCTGGGACAGATCCCACTGTGCAGATAGGAGGTAGGAGAGAAGCGGCCTAGGGGCAGATCCTGGAGCAGTGACCGGAAAGGTATGAGCAGTCAGAAGGAGTGGACACCGAGGTGGGAAGGAGGGGGATAAATACAAGAGTAAAAAAAAGAAAATAACCTCCTTGATTTAAGGAGCTGTGGTTGCTTCTCTCTCTCTCTCTCTCTCTCTGTCTCAGCAGACAGAGACCACAAACAACTCCAGTTTTAAATTCACAGTTCAACTAAGCCCTCTTCAGCTCCTCCCTTAACAGGCACCTATTTCTCAGAGGTTAAGTAACAGATCTAGTCACAAATTACTGCAAATATCTCCCAGCTACAGTTCCTCCTGGCAAATTAAAGTTAAAACTAAGAAAAGTCAACCCCAAAAACAGAATCAATACTAGTTACTTACACAGGTCCAAAAAGTAATAATTCAATTCAGTGTAGTCTAGAAAATAACCTCCTTGATTTAAGGAAGCTATGGCTGCTTTCTCTCTGTCTCTCTCTCTCTCTCTCTGTCTCTGTCTCAGTAATGATATTGCAGTTTGTCTAAGCTGCCTTCTTTACCAGCATGGACAGTTTTGTTTATCACCACCATCTTGGTCCTGGACTGCCAGAATGGGCCAATCAGTACCTTTTGGGACCCTAAAATGGAGTCTGTCCCCAGGGGTCATGTAAGAGCAAATTTCTGTAGGAATTGTAGTTTTACATTTTGGCTCCAAAACAGAGCTGGAGGGGATTCCTTGCTTTGACAAACAGATATATCAGCCAATTGAACCGTTTGGACTGATGGGAAATTCCCAAGCTGCCTGCTGAAGTCAGTCAGTTTGGAGTTAGAGTTTGAAGAGTAAACAGCTCGAGGATTCGAGCAGCAGCTCCTGCTCAGTTCACATGGAAGATTGGTGGAAAGGCTGAGTCTGGCCTGTCTGCCTGCAGTCCCTCAAGAGGGAATCCTTTGAAAGGCTTAGTAATCGGACTGTATCCGAATTGGAGTGTGATAAAGCCACTGAAGAGTGACCAGATTGAAACCTGAAGAAGGCCTAAGATTTGCTGTGCACGATTGGCCTGTCAGGACATCCATTTACCATAGAATTCCGGTTTTGCTCAGAGACACTACACTGGCCAGAGTGCCTTCCTCATTGTGACATGATGATTGCTTTACTATAAATGTGCTGTGTGCTGTTAGTGGGTCACGATTTGGTTCCCCACTGGTAAATGTGCCATACTTGTTGGAAGCTGCAACCAGGACTACGGAATCAAAATCCAGACTGATTCCACCAGCCTGGGCCTTGCCACCTGGCCCAGACAGCTACTTCAGGCACAGAAAACATCATCAACAAGAGACTGGCCCAGGGATCAGCCCCTACTCAACCATCTCAAACAGGAATGACACCTTGGTGATTCGTGTGGGCCCTGCTTTTCCTGCCAAACCAGTCATCAACCTGCAGTCTCCATTTTGTCTAGAATGTATCTCATATGGGGTAGCATGAGTAACAATCAGGGTAGCTCCTGCAAAACAGCTAAATCTCAAGTGTTGTCATCTGATTGCATTTTTTTTCTTTTCACAAACTGAGCCTTCAGGCTCTGGATTACAAATTAATGTGCGGTTGTGCATGTCTTTTCTTTTCCATCACAGGGCACCAATGATCTGCAATGCTGGCCTACCTGGGCAATGTTCCAGGCTAGCCCACCTTACTTTCAACTGAGTACCCAGCATGTGACTGTGCAGGGACTAAAAGTGCATGTATAATTGCCTGGGTAGATCAGTTTCAGAATCAATCAACCTGATTACACCCTCCCTTGTTCAATTCACCTGAATAAATCAGATCTAACTCTTTTTGCATTTAATCTGACTGTGGTTCCAGTTTGTACCAAAAGCACTGTACTGTTGTTATTTGTTGTACCTAACCTTGTTTTACAGGTAATCTCAGGGTTGAACTGGTGGAACCAGCCCTGCTGGTAGGTACAAACAGTGTGGGAATTGTATGCTGAATAGAGGCTACTGTGAAAGTGTTTGTTGCATATTGTCTAGGCCACTAGAAGGGAAAGAGGGAGGTTACAGTGTCCTGGAGGGCTGTACCCAGGTTAGCCTCGTTACTAACAACCCTGTCCTCCTGGAGAAGGCACCCATTTCAGTACTAGGGCTCCTTATCCTGCAACTAGCCAAGCTGGCAGAGGTAGTAGCCACTTGGGATAGCACCACCTTATGGGTTCAATATCCTGGTGTCTAGTGGTATCCCCCCACTTCCAATCCCCCAGGCTGGTTGGTTCAAATCTTGCGTTCATGTCTAGTGGTACCCCCACCCTCCAAGCACTTGTCCCATGTAATGCACCCATGACTGGTGGCTAACAGCACCCTCACCCTGAACATCCCTCCCGTTGCTGTGAAAATATACCCTGGTGTCTTCAGACCCCCACACCTGTCCCATTGATGTTAATATTTTCTATGGTGCCTAGTGGCACTCCTAATCACCTATTTTGTTGATGACAATGTAGCCCCTGGTGTCTAGTAGTCTCCCCAACCTCCGATGACCTGTCCCAGGTAATACAATGCATTCCCTGGTGTCTATTAACACTCCCACCCCCATCACCCATCTGTATGAGTACCACCATAACCCAGGTGTTTAGTGGCCCCACCACTTCCCCCAGTCTCCCAGCCCATTATACAATCCCTGACACCCAATAGTACCCCTGCATCCACTCCCCAAATGCCAGTTGACAAATGCACTGGCAAACATTGATTGTGCAGTGACCCTTCGCCCACCCTGCATGCACCCCAGCACTGCACCCATTCCACCACCCCTTACTGGTCAAGATGGGATCTGTGGTGAATTGCTCTGCAACAACCAGCAAAGTTCACTTCTCACCTCTCTCTGCTGGCCACTGTATGAGCTACAGTAAGCATGCATACAGTATACTGCATGTTGTTCACACACTCAATAGAGCTCATATAGTGGCAGCCAAGGAGATGAGCAGAGGCTGTACCAGTCACCAAAGAGGGATACTCCACATCTCCCTGTCTTGATCAGCAAGGGCTTAGGATGGATGCTGTGCTGGGTGGGGGAGCAGGAGTGAGTGAGCTGCTGCACAATGTTCCCAGTGTGTTTATTGAATAGCATTTGGAAGGTGGAGTAGGGAACCATTGGATGCCAGAAATTGTACAGGGGACATGGCTGGGAGATTGGGGATGTGGGTGCCACCAGATATCAGGAATATGATGATACTGACCCAGTAGAGTGATTGGGTGGTTGGGGTGCCATTAGGACCAGGGACTACTTTGTATTTCTGGGATAGGGAATCAGAGGATGGGAGTGCCACTAGACACCATAGCAAGTGTTGTAATACCTGAGATGGGTGACTGGAGGGTGGGGGCTACAGTAGACACCAGGAACAATACTGACAGCATCTGGATGGTTGCTTAGCAGAGTGCCACTAACTGCCAGAGTAAACATTACCATTGATAATACAGGCAGGGGGCCTCTAAACACCAGGGAATTAATATTTTCACAACAATGGGACAGGTGTTCAAGGGGTGGGGGCTGCTAGCCACCAGTGAGTGGGATTATACAGGAAGGATGCATGGAGAGTTGGGATGCCACTGCTCAGCAGGAAATCATTTAAACTAACTGGGACAGGTGCTCAGAGGGTGTGGGTGCTACTAGATAGCAAGGCATCATTAAACATAATCGGGAGGGTGCTCTGAGGGTGGGGCGGGGGTGCAACTAGACAGCAAGGAATTATTTAAAACACCTGGGATGGCGGATTGGATGGGGTGCCACTAGACACCAGGGCATCAATTACACCAAACAGGATGTGGATCAGAACGTAGAAATGGCAAGGCAAGGCAAATTTTATTTCTCAGGCAACCAATCCCGGAGGCTGGTAGGTGCCATGCAGCAGTAACCAATCTTCCATAAAATTACATAAAATATAATAATTTCTGATCTACAATTATCACTTTCATGTGTTAAAATCATTAAAATCATAAAGGGGAAGAAGGGGAGGAAAAATCCTCTGCACCTTAGTCTAGGAATCCGCAAATGCTTGACTAAATAGATGGGCCTTGAGGTAGGTCTTAAAACCTCCACTGATGGGGCCTCCCATATAACTGATAGAAGCATATTCCACAGGACAGGGCTGGTGACACTAAATGCTCTGTCATCTGCCATTTTCCCTTGCCCTGGGAATCACCAGGAGGCCCTTTGAGAGGAGCAGAGGGAGTGGTCGCTGCAACAGGTGACAGGAGGTCAGACAGATAACAAGGGCCCAAACCGTGTAGGGCCTTAAGATGAACAACCCTACCTTAGAGAGGATCCTCCACCTGACCGGCAGCCAGTGCAGTTCGCTCAGCACCGGAGTAATGTAGCAGAATTTATACTGCCCCACCAACAACCTGGCCACTGCATTCTCACTAGCTGCAGCCAGCGGAGGCATCCACCAGAGACCCTGAGGTATAGCTCATTACAGTAGTCCAGCCTGATTGATAAGAAGGCATGCACCAATGTGGGGCGGTCCAGGGAGGAACAAGTGGCTTAATCCTGGAAATATTCCTAAGATAGCTAACACCTGAACCTCAAGTGTCAAACTACTATCAAAGATAACACCTAGATTACACCCTTGATTAGGCCTTCAGTGGCATGGATCCCAGAAACAAACTAGTTTCTGCACCAGAGCCATCCTATTCCACCCTCTGTTCGATTCCACCACCAGTATCTCCATCTTATCAGGGTTCAGTCACAGCCAGCTGGAGGCCATCCAGTCATTGCTCTCTGCAAGGCAGTTGTTAAGTACTTCCACCACGTTGGATGTTCCTGGTGCAAAGGAAAAATACAGCTGGGTATCATCGGCATAGCAATGAAACTCCAGACTGTATTTACTAATGATCTCACCAGGTGGCAGCATGTACATGGCAGAAATATTACCATCAATGGTACAGGTGTGGGGAGGCCCCTAGACACCAGGAATTCATTGTCAACCCAAGACCAGTGACTGGGGGTACCACTGGACACCAGGGATAACATGTACTATAAGTGATGGGTGATTGGAGGATGGGGATGCCACTTTTCACCAGGGAACCTTCTGCCTCTTACTGGATGGATGGATTGAGCCACTGCAGTACAGCCATCCCAACATTGTTGGTATGGGGCATGAGCTTTGCACTCACTTAAGTCAAAGCTTTTCAGAGGCAGTAAATAGCTTTACTTTGGGTGCCATTTATCAACACAAACCCTTTGAAATTGCTGCTGTGGCTGCATTCCATGGAGCAGCATTATGTTAGCGCTTTGGGCACTAACAGTTTTAACTTGCTTTGCAGGCATCTCTGAATGCAGACCCCACCCCAAAAATGAGTACAAATCTTGAATAGCATGGACAAACACCTGTTAGCACCTATGCTACTTTTGAATAGATGGCCTGTACTGTCAAAACGTTACCATTTAAGATTTACTGATTATTCAAAAAAATGTTTGCAGCTAAATTCTGGGACTCAGCAAAATTGTCAAAAGATGGTTTGTTTATTACTATTTTCTCAAATTGCTGTTTTCTTGTAGTTTGTGCTATAATCCAACTATATGGTTACTGTATATTATCTTCAAACCAAGAAAAAATATAGTATTTTGAGAAAAACTGCATTAGTTAATTAGACAGATCTCTTCTCAAATGGACAGTTCATCTAATATGACTTTCAAAATTTGGCATTGAATTATGATATAATACATGGATGTGAACTTTCCCCATAGAAAAGCCATCATTTAATTCCTTGTATACCTGTGACTAATCTATCAATCAACGCTATCTGCACTACTAAATCAATTACAGCTATATACCTGCACTACTAAATCAATTACAGCTACATACCTGCACTAATCAATCAATTACAGCTATATAACTGCATTAATTAAAACAGTATACCTACACTAATCAAACAATTAAAAGTATATACCTGTACTAATAAAACATATACAGCTGCACTATATTAAACCCCATGGCACACCACTAATAACACAATTAACACAGCATTAGGAAGCTAGCCAAACCAATTAACAAGCTTCAAAAGAACCTGCAAAAAAGACACTTACAAAAACTCCCAAACCCTGAAATCTCCCAAACTCCTACCTGCACTCACTACATACCATGCTGCTCAACCTTTTCTATCTGAATTGAGGGACATGGACACTCAAAATGAGGGCATTGACCCTCATAATGAGGGACACATCATCAAATATGGAAGACAAAGAACCCTCTGTGCAAGCACTGAGGCAATGGTTACTCTAAAGGGCATTTGGCTGGAAAGCTAAGTTTCAAAGAAACACAAAATCACACATGCACCCACAATGCAAAGCATCATGGGCTGCATATGCAAATCACCACAGAATATTATGCTGGTTCAACTTTAAGCAGAAATGCATGGTGCCGAAAGGCCTCTCACACAGTTTGCAAAGGGTGCCAACAGCAGACATAAACATGTGTTTCATCTTACCAGGACTCATCAGTATGCCTCATCTGTTCGACACCCCAGTGGAATGAACCAGTTATCCTAAGATGGTCTATCTAGGTTATGTTGTGGTGAACCCAATTAAAACAAAAACTATTTAAAAGACAAAGAACCTCTGTGCAAACACTGAGACAATGGTTACCCCAAAGGGCATTTGGTTGGGAAGCCAAGTTTCAAAGAAATACAAAATCACACATGCCCCCAAAATGCAAAGCATCATGGGCGCATATGCAAATCACCACAGAATATTATGCTGGTTCAACTTTAAGCAGAAATACATGGTGCGAAGGCCTCTCACACAGTTTGCAAAGGGTGCCAACAGAAAACATAGACACATGTTTCATCCTACCAGGACTCATCAGTATGCCTTGTCTGTTTGACACCCTAGTGGAATGAACCAATTACCCTAAGATGGTCTATTTAGGTTATGTTGTGGTGAACCCAATTAAAACAAAAAACTATTTAAAGACAAAGAACCTCTGTGCAAGCACTGAGGCAATAGTTACCCTTTTGGCGGGAAGCCAAATTTCAAAGAAATACAAAATCACATGCCCCCACAATGCAAAGCATCATGGGCTGCATATGCAAATCACCACAGCATATTATGCTGGTTCAACTTAAGCAGAAATGCATGGTGCCAAAAGGCCTCTCACTATATCTTAAAACACTGTAGAACCCATTGTGTTTACTTCTACAACGTTTATTTTGATGTTGCATCTTAGAATGTTATAAATTTCTGCTTTAAAGACTGAATTTACAGTACATTTTCTGTATGAGCAGCATCTTTTCTGTGAAGGGATAACAGGCAGAGCAATTTATAGAGATAAAATGAAGCACATCCCTTCTAATCAGGGACAGTTGAGAGGTATGCTACACACCATTCTTTCCTTGCTGCAAGATACATTTAGGTGCCACAATGTGATTGCAAATGTAATCTCCATAATAATGCCATCCTAATGAACAAATCATGAGTAAGAGTGGAGCACTCACAAGTACTGTATATCACCCTTACCCTTTATTTATTCTATATATAAAAGTGAAACCATTTACATGTAATGCATTAAAAGTTGAGGGATAGCTTACATCAAAACATAATGATAATAAGCTGTTTAATATCTCAGCTACAGTAAATCAACAAGGTAATGTTTGAGCATCACAACATTTAAATAAATTAGTGTATTATTATTAATTTTACTTGCAAAACTAGACTCTACTACTACTGGTAAAATATATATGGCTAGGATAAGGAACTCTAATTAAAGTCAACCTTACTAACATACTAACATACTAAAATGCCAGCTAGAATAGGCCTAACGGTCTTTTCGTGTCTGCTCGTTTGGTCAGTCCCCAACCTGGGTGCTGACCTTGCTATCCCCCGCCTTCTCTGGCTTCTCCCTTCCCAGTTCCAGATATTCTTGCTGCATTGGATTTTGCTTCCAGAACCCTTCCCTGTACCTGTCCCACCCCCTCTTGAACCCCTCCACTGTCTCTGCCTCCACCAGCCCCTAGGCAGTGCATTCCATGGCTCCACCACCCTCTCAGTGAAGTAGCACCTCCTCCTTTCTCCCCTGAATCTCCCCTCAGCTTCCACCCATGCCCTCTAGTGGCCCTTCCTCCTTCCTTCAAAGCACCCGACTGTTCCTCCCCTATTTACCCCTCTTCATGTACCTAAAGACCTCTATCATGTCCCCAGTCCCTTCTCTCTTCCAATGTGTACATATTTAGCTCTTTGAGCCTCCTCCTCATAGGTCCTGTCCCCAAGCCCCAAATCATTTTGGTTGCCCTCCTCTGGACCCTCTCCAGGAGGTTAATGTCCCGCTTTAAGTGTGGCCTCCAACACTGCATGCAGTACTCAAGGTGCGGCCTCACCAAGCAGATATACAGAGGAGTATCACTTCCTCCTTCTGGAGTGATCCCCTAGCGATGCATCCCAACATCCTGTTGGCCTTGGCTGCTGCCCTCCTACAAGTCTCAGAGTTGTTCATCTTGACATCCACCACCACCCCCAGGTTCCTCTCAGCCATCGAGACTTGTAGCATTCCCCCAGGGTAAACACTTGGCCTGGGTTTCTAGCCCCAGGTGGAGTACCTTGCATTTCCCTGCATTGAACCTCAGCTTCCACTTTCTAGACCATCTTTCCAGAGCCTCCAGGTCCCCTGTAGGGCCACCCTCCCCTCCTCCCCATCCACCACCGCCCCCAGTTTCGAGTCATCTTCAAAGAGACTCATCTCCTCCTGATTCCTGTCCTTATGTCAGATACCTAGGCATTGAACAGAGGGCCAAGGACTGATCCCTGTGGGACCCCACTAATGACCTCCTTGGGGATGAGACTACCCACCAACTACTGACCCTCTCGGTCCGGTCCTGGAGCCAATTGCCTATCCATCTGATCATCTGGTTCCCACCCCATTTCTCCCAGCTTATCCAACAGGACCCAACCTTACGACATGAGAAAAGTGATTTAAAGATACTGCACTAATGCTTGCTATGCCAATGCAACAAATAAAACTATACAATCTAAGTTTACTGCTAGAACATTAATTACCCCTAGTAAATTATTTCAAAAGATCTTATGCCACATAATTTGTGTTGGCATAACTGTGCCCTCATTGGTGCATGCTTTTTAACACAGACTTGACTACCACAACACTCTCTACCTCAGGGTCAGTGAAGGATCCTGCATCACCTGCTGCTGGTGCAGAATGCAGCAGCCGGGTTTCTAACAGACTTTCTGAGGTCCTGTCATGTGACTTCAGTCCTGCATGATCTGTACTGTCAGCCAGTGAGGTTGAGAATTACCTTCAAGATGGGTCTGCTCACCTATAAAGCCCTATATGGACTGGGTCCTGGCTATGTGAGTAACCTTTGACTCTCCACCATCTCAGCACTCAATTCACTTCTCAGAGAAAGGCTTCCTTGTGATTCATGGGACCTGGCTTAAACCATTGGGATACCGGTCATTTGAAATGGCAGAACTGGCCGGTGGAATTTGCTCTGAAGGTCCTTGAGAGAGGTCCCCTTGATGGAGACTTTTAAGTAAGGCTGAAGTCAACACCTATTTAGGGAGGCCTGCAGAATTTAGCTTTTCTTCCCAGTTTTAGTTACTCTTGCTGATGTCTTATGCTGATTTAATCAAACTAGTTCTATTTATGTGGTTTTAGATATGTAATTTGTTGATTATTGCATAGCTGCTGTTTGCATCCTGTACAGTGTTCAGAGTCTCAGGAATAAGGTGCTTTATAGATGCATTTGTACTTACTTACTAAACCTGCAGATTTACTGCACTTATAGTGAAATTGTTAAGTAGTCCAGGAGCAGTGGGTAGAAATCATTTCTTGTTTGAATATGATGATAGGGACAGATTTGCATGTCAGAATGGACCTGTGTATTTCTAATAATTTAGGCAACAACATTTAACAATGATGCAGAAGTGTATCTTTCAACTCACTATTACTATGAAAATATATATTTTAAGATAAATCTAAAATTTTAGCAAGATCAGGATTAATACCTTTGAAGAGACTTTAGTACCTGAAAGTTTGATTGATCATATATATCACCATGGTTAGATCCATGATACTTCTGGAAGAGATAATGGCTCTCTTCCCGGCATTATGAGAATATAGTTTTATCTGTTACTTCATGTTTTGTTAAGGCAATATCCAAAGTTAGTTCTTAAGAGCTTAGAAAATTAAGTTTTTCCTTTACCTATGAAATTACTATTGCACCCCACAGCTCTCAAAATTGCCTTACACATCTATTAGTTGTTTACTCCCACCTCTTGCTATAACTTTCTGCTTTGAAAAATGAATGTATGCATATACTGAGTCTGTATGTGATGCAATGGACTTATTTATTAACAATTGTTGTCAATAATTTAATTTTCTTGTGTTGCTTCTTTATGTCTGTCAATGTATTGTTTTTGTGGTTTTATTCTTTGTACAATACTGCATGTATAAAACCAAAATAGAAAATAATGTGTTTATTCTTAGACAGAACAACCATTGCTAGATTCTGACCATTTCCATAAATATTATTATATATATGTATAATGTCTGAAACTATGTTTTAAAACTGTAACATTTCAACTGTTAATCATAATAACTTATTTTTTTAAAATGAAAGTTTGGAGTCTGATCAACATGTATAGACCCTAATGATATAGTTCTTCTGCATTGCTACATGCATATGCTGTACTTGTCAAAATGTTTTATTAAAATCACAGGACTTTAGAAATTTTGTGAACCATTTTATGTTTCTTTTCTATCCTCATGAAACATTGCATATGTTTTATATTACTATAAGGTTGATGCAGTGATATCTTAATGATGTAGCTACTTAGCTGACTCAAGCTTTCATTAAAAAAGAAGTCTTTAACCCTAACAGTTCAAAAGTTATGAAATTATAAAAGAAAATAGGAGGATTTTCTAAGCTGTGGGACTGTTTTCTTTTTGTTGTTGTTTTTTTTGACATGGGTGCCAAAATCCATCTCAGGAGTTAAACCACATAAACCTGGTCTAACTCCTGGGACAGAATTCAAATCTGTGTTTAGCAAATGGTCTGGTTTCCAACAGTTGTGGCAAAATTGCCATAAACTGTGGGAGTCTAAATGCATGTAGATGTCTGTGAATAAGATGCCAACATTTGGATGTTTTGCATGGATGCAGCATATATACAAAATATGAACAGAAGTGATGTGTCTTCCCATTCAAAATCCACCCAATATATTTTGAAATGCCTAACTATGGAACTGTTGGTTCTAGAAATGTAATTTTATTTTTAGAAAAGCTTGAGTCCAGTCCTTAAGAAATTATGTTGTTATTAAATTATTACCATTTAACAGTAATAATTACATTATTGATATAAAATAGTTTCCTGAAGCTAGATTGATATTTTATAATTGCAAAAACTTTGTTAATGCAGACATTAGAGTTGAAGAATTCAAAGTGCACAAGGTTGGGAAATGAAAATCATTTGGGTTTGAGGTATTTAGGCATCAGAAAATCAGCGGTGGGGTCTTCCTTGGACCTGTGAACCCTAATGCCCACTCCCTCCTCCCTCCCCCACCCATAGCCTCCTGTCAGAGTACAAGGTACAGCTCTAAGCCAGTGCCTTATCGTGATACACTCTTGAAAGGTAGATAAGCATGGATAACCACATGTTGCCAACAGAGTCTGTAATAGCTTTCAGCCTTGAGTGAAGACAAGGGATCATGTCTGACCTTGTTTACTCAGGGAGGAGTGGGCATTAGAGTTGACAATCCCGTGGAATACCTTACCACCTATTCATCAGTACCCCAGATAACAAAACCCTAATGTTCTTCATTTCCTACTTTGTGTGCTTTTGCTTTCTTCAACACTATTGTCTGCATTAAAACAATGTTTCTGCAATTAATTTCCTTCTTTTTCTGATAATGGAATCATATCCTTATTTGTGCAGGTTTCTCTAAGACTTGTGTGAAGTGAAATAAACAGAACATTAGAGTTATTTCTAGCCCTGCTTTACCAATCAACTAACAAATGAAATACAACAGGATCTTAATAGCTGTCATTATACCACTGCACTAACACAATGGTATGGTATAATGGTGCCACTACAAATATTATAACTACTAGCTGAGATACAGTACTAATAATAAAGATTTCTTACCTGGGTGCTGTGGACTGTGTGACACTTGATAAAGCTATAAAATGGCTATAAAATAAGAATAGCCATGGGGTCACAAAGGATCTGCAGGTCTTTAGTAACTAACTAGGAAAAAACAAGGTACTCTAAACTTTAAACAATACTTATCCGATGCATGTCAGCAATGTCTTTCATTGCCAGTGCTGACATCATTTGGCCTGTAGAATTAAAGTTGAAAATGGATTACTATAAGCAATGCAAATACAGATCAGCTGTGTAGGGTGGAAAGGGTTTGTATTTTATTGTGGGGTTTAAAGTTGATTGGTCAGTATGGTAGATTCCAATGCCATGGCAGTGACCCAAGCTGGTGAACAGACTGGCTCATTTATGGAGGCCAGCATGGGAGATGTGGATAGCATTCAGTGTCCCCGGGCTCACTGTTCTCTCAGAGTGGTGTTGGGGGGTATTGCTCCTCTCAGTGACCACAACTAGAGCAGGATGAAGCCACATTCTCTGCACACCCCTGCAACACAGGGTGACAGACTGGCATAGTGGTTGGTAGTTAAAGGACGGGGTGGATGTCCATCCCTACCTATCCCATCATATAAGAATCTGTGGGGGGTATCCGAGAGACACAAGGTAAGTTCCTGACATGGATGATGATGGGGCTGGGTTACTGACAGTGGTAAGGGGCCAGTTGTTGGTATGGGCCTGCAGTGACCTGACCTTCATGCTGCCAGGTATGCTTTCACCAATTTTTCTTGCCACCCTACTTGTCCAGATGCAGTGCATGAGCTTATCAGGCCTTGTCATGCATGTCAACCACTTGAGAGGGAAGGCTCACCGCCAGCCACAAGGTGCAATATGTATGTATTCTTTCCCTCATTATGCTGGACTGGTGCTGAATGCTGCAGCACCTTCCCCAAGCATTGGCCCATTCATCCAGCTCACTTACCTCACATCCTAACTCAGGTTAGCAGCATTGAAAGACAACGCAATCAATAGTGGACCAGCAGACATACCTGCAAACAATTTTACTTTATAATTTTCTTTGTGAGATTTTAGTCCAAAATGTCAACATATTCTTTTGACCCCCTTCTCCTCTGAACATGAAAGGAGTCTTTTATAAAATTCTGGATAAAACATCGTTCTGCACCACAACTGCAAAATCACTTTTGATCCAGGATTTGAAAAATGACAGCTGTTGGTGTCATGAGTGGTGCAAAACAATGAGTATGTTCAAAATTTGGGTCAAAATATTTAACATTTCAAAGTTATTAATAGGCATTGAAAAATGTTAATGTATCTTGATAACTTTGTTGGTTTTAATATTCTGACTCATATTTTGGAACAGGGTCTTCTTATGATATCACCTTATGAACCTGGTAGATGAAAGTTTCAAATCCTGGCTGAAATTTCATTTCACACCAGAAGTGTAAAAATAACATTTCAGTCACATTTTGAAAAAGACAACTGCCAGGTTCATTAGGTGGTATGGCAAAATGGCTAAGTTTAAAATGTGGGTTCAAAATATTGAAAATTACCAAAGGTATGAGCAAACATGCAAAAATGTCAATGCACACTCATATTCAACACAGCTTTCTTATGACCCTACCTCATGAACCCCATAAGTGAACATTTCATATCCCACCCAAAAATGATTTCATGCAATGGCCATGAAATTACCTTTTGGGCAACATATGAATAATTTCACTGTCCTTGTTCATGAGGTGGAGTCTAAAAGGCAATGCTGAAAATTTTGGCAACAAATATTGAAACATGACCAAGTTATGAGTAAAAGTGCAAAACACATTGAAATACATTACACAGCACATACCTGTTTTCTCAGTTCCAGTCTGGTGTTAAACAGTTAAGACATGTCTCCAGTCAGAGAGGATTATGGTGTTGTACTTTACTCAATAAGTATATGGTGAGGGAGATGTGTGGCGGGTGCTGAGCTGGAGAGTCAGAGGTGGCAGGAACAGTGGAAGACAATGAGGGACCATTTTCTTTATTTCAGTGATTTATTAAGAAAGGAAAAGATGTATTCGGATAGTTTTCTTATTTTAGGTACTTTTGACACTGGGGATTGGTACCCTACTGTCAGCATGATATTTGGAGGCACGGAGGTAGGCACACCAGTGTACCAGACTGCTGGGTGGGAGAAGGAGGTTGTCTATGCCAACACCAATGTTGCAAATTGAAATTACAGGTGTGGGGAACCTTACTGAGAGTACTGGGAATGCACCATTACTGAGGGTGGGCACCCTGGTGTCAGAGTATATTATTAGTTATTAAACTGTCAGCAGGAATTGGGCACCCTGGTGTCCAATTCAAATAAATAAAGGTGGTCATACAGCAAATGGAAGACACTTCACTGACTAAAACACACACATACACACTCACACACACACACACACACACACACACACACACACATTTATCAGTGGTGGTGTACAACTACCATAATACATACCAGCATTCTTTACAAAAAATGCATTAATGCAACAAAGTAGGAAATATTGTGTTAGAGTTTTCAAACCTAATTCCCCACTCCAGCCTTCAAGCAGCAAAAAGACAAACATATGGGTTTTGTGTTTCCAGAGTCTTGGGAATCAATGTAGGGGCCTTTCTTGGGGTTGTGAATAGTAATGTTCCCCACTTTATCTGTGTCCTTCAGGAGATGTGGCCTCCAGAACTGTTTTAACCTGCTTTGCAGGCATCTCTGATTGCAGTTCCCACCAAAAATGAGTAGAAATCTTCAACAGCATGGACAAACACCTGTTAGCACCCATGCTACTTTTGAATATCTGGCCTGTACTGTCAAAATGTAACCATTTAAGATTTACTGATTATTCAAAAAATGTTTACAGCTAAATTCTGGGACTCAGCTAAATTGACTAGAGATGGTTTGTTTATTACTATTTTCTCAAATTGCTGCTTTCTTGCAGTATGTGCTATAATCCAACTATATGGTTATATGATCTTCAAACCAAGAAAAAATATAGTATTTTGAGAAAAACAGCATTAGTTAATTAGACTGATCTCTTCTCAAATGGACAGTTCATCTATTATGACTTTCAAAATTTGGCATTGAATTATGATATAATACATGGATGTGAATTTTCCCCATAGAAAAGGCCATTTTTAATTCCTTGTATACCTGTGATTAATCTATCAATCAAAGCTATCTGCACTACTAAATCAATTACAGTTATATACCTGCACTAATTGATCAATTACAGTTATATACCTGCACTAATCAATCAATTACAGCTATATACCTGCACTAATCAATCGATTACATCTATGTACCTGCATTAATCAATAAATTACAGCTATATAACTGCATTAATTAAAACTGTATACCTACACTAATCAAACAATTGAAAGAGTATATCTGCACTAATAAAACATATACAGCTGCACTACATTAAACTCCATGGCATACCACTAATAACACAATTAACACAACATTAGGAAGCTAGCCAAACCAATTAACAAGCTTCAAAAGAACCTACAAAAGACACTTACAAAAACCTCCCAAACCCGAAATCTCCAAACTCCTACCTGCACTCAATACATACCATACCACTCAACCTTTTCTCACTGAATTGAGGGACACAGACACTCAAAATGAGATGCAATGGCCTCATAATGAGGGACAAATCCTCAACTATAGAAGACAAAGAACCTCTGTGCTCAAACACTGAGACAATGGTTACCCAAAGGGCATTTGGCTGGGAAGCCAAGTTTCAAAAAATACAAAATCACACATGCCCCACAATGCAAAGCATCATGGACTGCATATGCAAATCACCACAGAATATTATGCTGGTTCAACTTTAACAGAAATGCATGGCGCCAAGCCTCTCACACAGTTTGCAAGGGTGCCAACGCAGACATAGAACACGTTTCGTCCTACCAGGACTCATCAGTATGCCTCATCTGTTTGACACCCCAGTGGAATGAACCAGTTACCCTAAGATGGTCTATCTAGGTTATGTTGTGGTCAACCCAATTAAAACATAAAACTATTTAAAAGACAAAGAACCTCTGTGCACAAGCACTGATGCAATGGTTACCCCAAAAGCATTTGGCGGTAAGCCAAGTTTCAAGAAGTACAAAATCACACATGCCCCACAATGCAAAGCATCATGGGCTGCATATGCAAATCACCACCATAATATTATGCTGGTTCAACTTTAAGCAGAACTGCATGGTGCCGAAAGGCCTCTCACTGTATCTTACAACACTGTAGAACCCATTGTGTTTACTTCTACAAAGTTTATTTTGATGTCCATCTAGAATGTTATAAATTTCTGCTTTACAGAATGAATTTAAAGTATATTTCCTGTATGAGCAGAATCTTTTCTGAGAAGGGTTAACAGGCAGAGCAATTTATAGAGATAAAATGAGGCTCATCCCTTCTAATCAGGGACAGTTGAGAGGTATACTACACCATTCTCTCCTTGCTGCAAGATACCTTTAGGTGCCACAATATGATTGCAAATGTAATCTCCATAATAATGACCATCCTAATGAACAAATCATGGGTAACAGTGAAGCACTCACAAGTACTGTATATCACCCTTACCCATTATTTATTCTATATACAAATGTGAAGCCATTTACTGTAATGCATTAAAAGTTGAGGGATATCTGACATTGAGACATAATGATAATAAGCTGTTTAATATCTCAGCTACAGTAAATCAACAAGGTAATGTTTGAGCATCACAACATTTAAATAAAATAGCATATTATTATTAATTTTTACTTGCAAAACTAGACCCTACTACTACTGGTAAAATTATATCTGGCTAGGATAAAGAACTCTAATTAAAAGTCAACCTTATGGCGTGAGAAAAGTGATTTAAAGATACTGCACTAATGCTTACTATGCCAATGCAACAAATAAAACTATATAATCTAAGTTTACTGCTAGAGCATTAATTACCCTAGTAAATTATTTCAAAAGATTCTTATGCCACATAATTTGTGTTGGCATAACTGTGCCCTCATTGGTGCATGCTTTTTGACATCCAGACTTGACTACCACACCACTCTCACGTCAGAGTCAGTGAAGGATCCTTGCATCACCTGCTGCTGGTGCAGAATGCCGCAGCCGGTTTCTAACAGACTTTCTGAGGTCCTGTCATGTGACTTCAGTCCTGCATGATCTGTACTGGCAGCCAGTGAGGTTGAGAATTACCTTCAAGATGGGTCTATGCTCGCCTATAAAGCTCTATATGGACTGGTTCCTGGCTATGTGAGTAACCTCTTGACTTCCACCACTCTCAGCACTCACTTCACTTCTCATAGGAAGGCTTCTTTATGATTCATGGGACCTGGCTTAAAACATTGGAGACTACTCATTTGAGATGGCAGGACTGGCCCTGTGGAATTTGCTCTGAAGGTCCTTGAGGGAGGCCCCTTGATGGAGACTTTTAAGTGAGGCCTGAAGGCAACATCTATTTAGGGAGGCCTTCGAGACTTAACTTTTCTTCCCTGTTTTAGTTACTCTAGCTGCTGTCTTGTGCTGATTTAATCAAACAGTTCTATTTATGTGGTTTTAGATATGTTATTTGTTGATTATTGCATAGCTGCTGTTTGCTTCCTGTACAGTGCTCTGAGTCTCAGGAATAAGGTGCTTTATAGATACATTTGTACTTACTTACTAAACCTGCAGATTTACTGCACTTATAGTGAAATTGTTAAGTAGTCCAGGAGCAGTGGGTAGAAATCCTTTTTGTTTGAATATGATGATAGGGACAGATTTGTATGTCAGAATGGACCTGTGTATTTCTAATAATTTAGGCAACAACATTTAACAATGGTGCAGAAGTGTATCTTTCAACTCACTATTACTATGAAAAGATATATTTTAAGATAAATCTAACATTTAGCAAGATCAAGGGATAATACCTTTGAAGAGACTTTAGTACCTGAAAGTTTGATTGATCATATATATCAGCATGGTTAGATCCATGATATTTCTGGAAGAGATAATGGTTCTTTTACCTGCATTATGAGAATCTAGTTTTATCTGTTACTTCATGTTTTGTTAAGGCAATATCCCAAAGTTAGTTCTTAAGGGCTTAGAGAATTAAGTTTTTCCTTTACCTATGAAATTGCTATTGCACCCCACAGCTCTCAAAATTGCCTTACACATCTATTAGTTGTTTACTCCCACCTCTTGCTATAACTTTCTGCTTTGAAAATGAATGTATGCATATACTGAGTCTGTATGTGATGCAATGGACTTATTTATTAACAATTGTTGTCAATAATTTAATTTTCTGTGTTGCTTCTTTATGTCTGTCAATGTATTGTTTTTGTGTTTTTATTCTTTGTACAATACTGTATGTATAAAACCAAAATAGAAAATAATGTGTTTATTCTTAGACAGAACAACCATTGCTAGATTCTGACCATTTCCATAAATAATATTATGTGATATTTGTATAATGTCTGAAACTATGTTTTAAAACCTGTAACATTTCAACTGTTAATCATAATAACTTATTTTTTTAAATGAAAGTTTGGAGTCTGATCAACATGTATAGACCCTAATGATATAGTTCTTCTGCATTGCTACATGCATATGCTGTACTTGTCAAAAATGTTTTATTAAAATCACAGGACTTTAGAAATTTTGTGAACCATTTTATGTTTCTTTTCTATCCTCATGAAACATTGCATGTTTTTATATTACTATAAGGTTGCTGCAGTGATATCTTAATGATGTAGCTACTTAGCTGACTCAAGCTTTCATTAAAAAAAGTTTTTAGCCCTAACAGTTCAAAAGTTCTGACATTATAAAAGAAAATAAGAGGATTTTCTAAGCTGTGGGACTGTTTTTTTTTTGTGTGTGTTTTTTGACATGGGTGCCAAAATCCATCTCAGGAGTTAAACCATATAAACCTGGTCTAACTCCTGGGACAGAATTCAAATTTGTGTTTAGCAAATGGACTGTTTTCCAACAGCTGTGGCAAAGTTGCCATAAACTGTGGGAGTTACAAATGCATCTAGATGTCTATGAATAAGATGCCAGCATTTGGATGTTTTTGCATGAATGCAGCATATATACAAAATATGAACAGAAGTGATGTGTCTTCCCTTTCAAAATCCACCCAATATATTTTGAAATGCCTAACTATGGAACTGTTGGTTCTAGAAACTTAATTTTATTTTTAAAAGAAAGCCTGGAGTCCAGTCCTTAAGAAATTATGTTGTTATTAAATTATTACCATTTAACCGTAGTAATTACATTATTGATATAAAATAGTTTCCTGAAACTAGACTAATATTTTATAATTGCAAAAACCTTGTTAATGCAGACATTAGAGTTGAAGAATTCAAAGTGCACAAAGTTGAAATAAAATCATTTGGGTTTGAGGAATTTGAGTGTTGGAGAATCAGTGGTGGGTCTTTCTTGGAGCTGTGAACCTAATGCCACCCCTCCCCAGCCCATAGCCTCCTGTCAGAAGCACAAGGTACAGCTCCAGGCCGGTGCCTTATCGTGATACACTCTTGAAAGGTAGATAAGCATTCATAACCACATGTTGCAAATAAAGTCTGTAATAGCTTTCTAGCCTTGAGTGAAGACAAGGGATCATGTCTGACCTTGTTTACTCAGGGGAGGGTGGGCATTAGAGTTGACAATCCGTGTAATACCTTACCACCTATTCATCAGTACCCCAGATAACAAAACCCTAATGTTCTTCATTTCCTACTTTGTGTGCTTTGCTTTCTTCAACACTATTGTCTGCATTAACACAATGTTTCTGCAATTAATTTCCTTCTTTTTCTGATAGTGGAATCATATCCTTATTTGTGCAGGTTTCTCTAAGACTTGTGTGAAGTGAAATAAACAGAACATTGGAGTTCTTCTAGCCCTGCTTTACCAATCAACTAACAAATGAAATACAACAGGATCTTAATAGCTGTCATTATACCACTGCACTAACACAATGGTATGGTATAATGGTGCCACTACAAATATTATAACTACTAGCTGAGATATGGCACTAATAATAAAGATTTCTTACCTGGGTGCTGTGGACTGTGTGACACTTGATAAAGCTATAAAATGGTTATAAAATAAGAATAGCCATGGGGTCACAAAGGATCTGCAGGTCTTTAGTAACTAACTAGGAAAAAACAAGGTACTCTAAACTTTAAACAATACTTATCCGATACATGTCATCAAGGTCTTTCAGTGCCAGTGTTGACATCATTTGGACCTGTAGAATTAAAGTTGAAAATGGGTTACTATAAGCAATACAAATACAGATCAGCTGTGTAGGGTAGAAAGGGTTTGTGTTTTATTGTGGGGTTTAAAGTGGATTGGTCAGTATGATAGATTCCAATACCATGGCAGTGACCCAAGCTGGTGAACAGACTGGCTCATTTATGGAGGCCTGCATGGGAGATGTGGATAGCATTCAGTGTCTCCGGGCTCACTGTCCTCTCAGAGTAGTGTTGAGGAGTATTGCTCCTCTCACTGACCACAACTAGAGCAGGATGAAGCCACATTCTCCTGCACACCCTGCAACACAGGGTGACAGACTGGCAAAGTTGCTGGTAGTCAAAGGGCGGGTGGATGTCCATCCCCACCTATCCCCATCATATCAGAATCTGTGTGGGATACCAAAGACACACAAGGTAAGTTCCTGACATGGATGATGATAGGGCTGGGTTACTGACAATGGTACAGGGCCAGTTGTTGTTATGGGTCTGCAGTGACCTGACCTTCATGCTGTCAGGTATGCCTTCTCCCATTTTATTGCCACCCTACTTGTCCAGATGCAGTGCATGAGCTTATCAGGCCTTGTCATGCATGTCAACCCCTTGAGGGAAGGCTCACCGCCAGCCACAAGGTGCAATATGTTGTATTCTTTCCCTCATTAGCTGGACTGGTGCTGAATGCTGCAGCACCTTCCCCAAGCATTGGCCCATTCATCCAGCTCACTTACCTCACATCCTAACTCAGGTTAGCAGCATTGAAAGGCAACACAATCAACAGTGGACCAGTAGACATACCCGCAAACAATTTTACTTTATAATTTTCTTTGTGAGATTTTAGTCCAAAATGTCAACATATTCTTTTGACCCCTTCTCCTCTGAACATGAAAGAGTCATTTATAAAATTCTGGATAAATCATAATTCTGCACCACAACAGCAAAATCACTTTTGATCCAGGATTTGAAAAATGACAGCTGTTGGTGTCATGAGTGGTGTAAAACAATGACTATGTTCAAAATTTGGGTCAAAATATTCAACATTTCAAAATTATTAATAGGCATTGAAAAATGTTAATGTATCTCGATAACTTTGTTGGTTTTAATATTCTGACTCATATTTTGCTACAGGGTCTTCTTATGATATCACCTTATGAACCTGGTAGAAGAAAAGTTACAAATCCTGGCTGAAATTTCATTTCACACCACAAGTGTGAAAATAACATTTAGTCACAATTTGAAAAATGACAACTGTCAGGTTCATTAGGTGGTATGGCAAATTGCTAAGTTTAAAATGTGGGTTCAAAATATTGAAAATTACCAAAGGTATGAGCAAACATGCAAAAATGTCAATGCACACTCATATTCAACACAGCTTTCTTATGACCCTACCTCATGAACCCCATAAGTGAACATTTCATATCCCACCCAAAAATGATTTCATGCAATGACCATGAAATCACCTTTTGGGCAATATATGAATAATTTCACTGCCCTTATTATGAGGTGGAGTCCAAAAAGCAATGCTGAAAATTTTGGCAACAAATATTGAAACATGACCAAGTTATGAGTAAAAGTGCAAAACACTTTGAAATACATTACACAGCACATATCTGTTTTCCTCAGTTCCCAGTCTGGTGTTAAAGAGTTAAGACATGTCTCCAGTTCAGAGAGGATTATGGTGTTGTACTTCACTCGATAAGTATATGGTGAGGAGAGTGTGGTGGGTGCTGAGCTGGAGAGTCAGAGGTGGCGGGAATAGTGGAAGACAATAAGGGACCATTTTCTTTATTTCAGTGATTTATTAAAAAAGGAAAAGATGTATTCGGATAGTTTTTCTTATTTTAGGTACTTTTGACACTGGGGATTGGTACCCTACTGTCAGCATGATACTTGGAGGCACTGGGGTGGGCACACCAGTGTACCAGACTGCTGGGTGGTTGAAGGAGGTTGTCTATGCCAACACCAATGTTGCAAATTGAAATTACAGGTGTGGGGACCTTACTGAGAGTACTGGGAAGTGCACTATTACTTAGGGTGGGCACCCTGGTGTCAGAGTATATTATTAGGTATTAAACTGTCAGCATGGATTGGGCACCCTGGTGCTCAATTCAAATAAATAAAGGTGGTCATACGGCAAATGGAAGACACTTCATTGACCAAAACACACATACACACACACACACACATTTAGCAGTGGTGGTGTACAACACTTGCATAATACATCCAGCATTCTTTACAAAAAAATGCATTAATGCAACAAAGTAGGAAATGTGATGTTAGAGTTTTCAAACCCTAGTTCCCCACTCCCAGCCTCCAAGCAGCAAAAGGACAAACATAAGGGTTTGTGTGTCCAGAGTCTTGGGGAATCAATGTGAGGGCATTTCTTGGGGTTGTAAACTCTAATGTTCCCCACTTTGTCTGTGTCCTTCAGGAGATGTGGCCTCAGAACTGTACACAGTATTCTAAGTGAGATCTTACTGGTGATCTATATTGTACAGAGGCATCACCATTTCCCTACTTCTGCTGCTTATACCATTCCTATGCTACCCAGCTTCCTAATAGTCTTTACAACTGCCTTGTCACACTGCCTGGCCAGTTTAGGTCATCAGATATTATTACACTCAGGTGTCTGTCCTGCTTGATGGTCATCAATAATACTCCTCCACTCCATTTTGTACTCTGTCCTTGGTTACTGTGCTTAAATGCATTATTTTGCTCTTTTCTCATTGAAACCCAGCTGCCATATCCTTGACCACTCTTCAGGTTTTCTCAGGTCATGTCTTATCCTTTTCACCCCTCTGAAGTATCAAACCAGTTGAGATTTTATGTCATCCACAACAGTCAGAACTTCTTTTCCAGCTCCTCTGCAATGTCACTTATAAAGACACTAAAGATGACCAACCCTAGCACTGATCCCTGAGGGCACTCTGCTGGTCATCCTCTCCTCTCCTCCTTGGAGTGAACTCTGTTTACCACTACACTATGTCACCTATCCCCTAACCAATTTCTTAGCCAGTTTACAATTTTGACCTACTCTTAAACTACCAGCTTGTTAATTGGTGATTAAAAACAGTGCAGGTGTTGTCCTTGATCAGACTCAATCTTTTAAATACTTAGGAGTTACTCTGGATAGTAAGCTGTCCTACTCCAACCATGTTGAGAATGTTGCCAAGGCAGTTAACAGTCATCTAAGCCTTCTACACAGGCATAAACACTGCCTTGCTATCAAAGCCCTCAGATTGGCTATCCAAAGTTCAATTGTGTCTATTATTGAATATGGTTTGGTCTTTAATGGTTCTACCATAGACACAACCCTATGTCGTTCACCACAGCTCTGAATAAGACATGCTGTCTACTAATTGGTGCAGTGTATCTTACTCACATTAGTGACCTTTACGAACAAGCAAACTGGTTTTAACTCCAGGCTTAAATTGAGTATCAAACCTGCTTTCTGGCTAAGAAGGCAGATCTTGGTCTCCTACCATCAGGTTCCCTTAACTTTTCAGTCCCTCTGGGGCACTCGGAGCACATGAAGTTCTGTGAGCAAAACTTTTACTGTCCCTTGCTGTCGAACCTCACTCCGACAGCAATCCATTGCAGTTAGAGTTGCTAATTTATTTAATTCCCTTTCTCCTGAGATTGCAACGACTGCAAACTTGGGACCATTTAAGTGGAAGTTTTCAGAGCATCTTGTGACTGCTATACCTAATCTCTGCTGACATCTAAATGCACTGGGACCTCCCTCTTACCATTTGCCTCTGTATATCCCTATCCTGCTGCTGCACTGTTCCACTCACAGCACTTCCTTCCTTTCCCATTCCTGCCCTCTTTTCATCCTACCTCATCCCCCTTCCTTTATCTCTCACTCCACTTCCCCATCTCTCCTCTTTTTTCCCTCACCTTGTTCTCTCCCTCTACCCCCCCTGCATTAGGTCTTTTCCTGTAAGCTTTACTATGAAATCTCCCTCCTTACTCTTATTTTGCTCCTTCCACCCCAAATTCACCTCCTGTACTTCTCTTGTAATCCTTTTCACCCCTCTTCAGACAAGGCCACTGGCTGCACTTGACTCAATATTTATCTTGCCATATTGTTCTTTTGTTTGTGTAATTACTTTCCTCATGTTGTACTGCTTACTGAAGCCATTGTAATTTATGATATTCTTGTGACTTGATGTGGAACCTCTGTAAAAGAGCCCTTGGATAAAGGTCTTTCCAATTTTTAAATAAATAAATAATAGTCTCCTGTGTGGAAAGGTGTGGAATGTCTTACAGAAATCTTTGTAGGCCACATTCACCCACTCTTCCATGATCACATTCCTGTACTGGGTCACAATGTCATATACACAAGGCCGCAGGGCAAAACCTCACAACAGTAACAGCATGATTCCCAAGTTGCCCCCAGAGGAGGTTATCTTAATTGAGGGTTCAGGGCGCACCCCATAATGGGGGTGTGGGTGACCCCACACACAGAACACAAGTATCTACTGTTTTCATGTTGTTGTCGCTGTTTAGACTGTGTGGTATAATGTCAGACTGTTTTTGCATGTGACAACATGACCCCATGCTCAAATTCCTTGGTCACTCAATCAAAGAAATCTTTAGAATTATTTGACGTGACCTCTACCTGTGAATCCATGCTGCCTTGGGTCTTGCAATCCATTAGATTCAAGATGTTCCACTGTCCTCTCCTTCACCAGTGATTCCATTCACCAGTGTTAGCCTGACGGTATATAATTGTAAACCTCCTCCCTGTTTCCACTATTGTAAAGTGGGACTGGCTGTCCTCCCAGATCCTCTGGAACCACTCCTATTTGGAGCGAGCTATTAAATAGGACTGCAAGAGTCACAGTAAGTACAGTACCTCCTGAGCTCCTTAGTGCCTTGGGATGCAACCTCTCTGGTCACATTGCTTTTGTACAGTTTCAGATTAGCTAGTCCTTTTAGAACTCTCTCTCTGGAAAGGAATAGTGTTCACTTCCCTCACTTCAGAGCTCCTGTTACTTTTGTGGCCTCATCCTTCTCCTTCTACTATCTCCCTAATCCCTTTTAACCTTACAGTCCCTCCCAGGTCTTCCTCTTTCATTTACCTTACCTAAAAATGTCTTGTCCCCTTTTATTACCACTTGGGCTAGTCTTTCTTCAGTTTGTGTCTTTGTGCTTCTTACTGTGAAGTATCACCCCAATAGCCACACTCTCAGTCCTTTCAAAGACTGTCGAGAGAATCATAGAATCCCAGCGCATTCACTACATTTCCAAATATAATCTCCTGGCCACTGGTGGGATGGTGGACACATGGAACAGCCTTACTAAGGAGGTTGTGGGGTCAAAAACAGTGGGGAAATTTAAGAATGCATGGGACAGACATAAGGCAAGGTGGGAGGAAATAGGCTGTAGGTTAACTAGGATCTGCAGCCTATCCAATAAGTAGGGAAATGAGGAAGAGTGAGTAGGTCAAGTGGTCCTTATCTGCTGTCAAAGTTTATGTTTCTATGGTAACATGCCTATACTTAGGTTTGAGTTGGCTGTTCAATGTTAAACATCAATTTCTGCACCCTAATAACTTTGGCATCATTTGATGAATTGGCAAACCACTTGGCATGCAAGGTCAGGCTGTCAGAGTCTCAAGACCTGAAATGTTTTGTAATGGCATCTTGTATGGTTTTGACATACAAAGCACCAAAATTGAAAATAAGACTTCACTTAGCATTGTATATTTTATGCCCTCACCAACAGCCTAGACAGTGTGGAATTTATTTTCATGAAATTGTAAGGTTTGAAGGGGCCTGTGCCAAGGGTGTGCCTTTCAAAGGTTTGGTGAAGAAACATTACACTGTTTTAGAGTTATAATTTTTTAAGTTAATGTTCAAGTTCAGTGGTAAAGAAAAGTGTGTAATGCTTATTTTCATGATTTAACTCTCATGCTCAAAAAGTATCTATCATGATGACAGCCATTTTCTTTTGTCCTTTTAAAATCATAAACATTGGGGCTATTCTCAGAATGTGTCCTACTTATGTATCAGTTGTGCAAAAGTGTTTGCACACCATGCAGCTGCAGACAGGCACAGGGTGTTCAGATTCTGGACCCCAGGCAACCACTGGGCACCTGTCCACAGCCCCACCTCCCCAGCATGCATGACTGAGGGGGTGGGTGGGTGCAGAACCTGTGGACCAGGCAGGCATCCAATTGGATGCTCATCCTGGAGTCCCAGAGTGGATCACTTGAACTGCTGGTGGGGGTGTGTCAGAAGGGGTGGATCCAGGATCAGGATATGTATGGGCAATCACATGAATGGCAGCCCCAGCCCACCATGCAGCCCAGTGTGCAGGGTCAGCTGTTTCAGGGGACCACATTGACACCGTGCCCTGCTGGTGACTGATGGGGGCATGGTGGCACATACGGCAGGGTTCTCAAAGCTTAACAGTTCCCACACTGGTCTGGCACTCCATGCCTTAGTGACTAGCATGGAGTGCATGCACCCCACAGGCACACCTCCAGCCGCCCATGACATGTAGTTGTTCTGGTGGCCTGAGGATCTACAATAGTGCTCCACTGGCTGGTGCACCATTTTGAATGCTGCTGAGGGTCCATGGGGCACCCCTGTGTGGCTTTCCAACTCAAGTATGCATATGTGCCTCACATAAGCAGTGTGTAGGTATCGAGAACAGGCCTATTGAAATACATAAAACTTATCTCTTTTGAAAAAAACAGACACCTGAACCTTGCTAAATGGGAATGGTTCATCTAGATTCTGCTGTTTATTTTTTTTTAGTTGCCAGAGGAACCTTTTCTAGGCAGCCCAAAATCCAGGATGCCCAGCTTTGCCAGAGGAGCCATTCACCCATGTACATTGTATGAGAACAAAGGGACTTTCTTGAGTTTGCAGCTGCAGCTGAAGTCATGCTTAAGGCTGCAGTGAGGCAGTGTGCCACTGTTCCCCTACTCTCTCTCTGTCTGTCTCTGTCTTTGTCTCTTTATCTGTATGTCTGTCTGCCTATCTATCTATCTATCTATCTATCTCTTATCATCTATTTATTTATTTAATTCATAGATTGTAATACTTTTGAACTGTCTTTCTTTATATCTATCCATCTGTCTATCTGTCTATCGCTCTGTCATCTATCTATTTATTTATTTATTCATTTATTTAATTCATGGATTGTAATACCTTTGAGTTGAAACATTATTTACAAAGGTTCCATGTCATAACTACAACAATCAACAAACAATACAAATAAGAGAATCTAAAAACTTGTCATACAGAGGAATAGGCATATTTTGCTGAATATGACAGGCAGAAGTAAATCACTCTGAGTTCATCATCAAATGTTTATTGTTTGACTTAAAAAGTCATCAACAAGTTAAATACAACACACAAAAGATAATATAATACAAAAATACCACTACAATAATGTAAAACATCAGTCAGTTGAATATAATTTAAAACAATATAAATATACAAATGTCCTAGAGTTTAAACTTATTATTGCACTATAGTTTAAAGTTCACAAATTTTATATTTAAATTCTTGCCCATATAATTGTATTTATTGCTATTTAATATTCCACTCTAGATATTATACTTCATTCAGCCAAGATCAAATTTTCCTTCCTATACCTTCATTCGATATTTAACTTTCTCTATTGCCATAAAATAATTTGCTAATTTTCAAGAGTAAACCTATCTACGATGTGTATCATAATTGCAGTTAATGTACTTTATTGAGCTGATATGTACTTATGTTAAAGTCTTTCAACCAATAAAGTATTTTCTTTGTATAATAAGTACAGAACCAAAGTACATGGACCAAATCCTCTCTACCCCCAGCTGTGCAATCACACAATTCAGACAAAGACTTGTCTTTACTGAATCTTCTTATCAAAACATTGCTATGAAATTGTTTAAATTTGTTTAAATTTATATCTAGCAAAGACCAATCTCATCTTAATGTTTTCCAAAATATCTAAGTAAGATTTATAACCAAAACATAGTTGTTTTACTAAACCATTTAGAGTATCCAGAAGTAGAAATGGCTTTCAAATCCTCATTGTTCCAATGGTTCTCAATCTTTTCTTGATATACTTTTTATACTTCAGACTCAGAGTAATACCCCTATCAGTTACCCTCATCAGATTTGTTATTGAATATCTTTCAAGCAGTTTATTAATCTTGGTATACCAAAATAAACCCCTATATCCTAAGCTATACCAGTAAAGCTTTTCTTTATAACATATTTTGGATAAATTAGCTTCTGGGGCCTGGTAAGCTTGAGCCAATAATTTAACTTTCTATTATCCATTTTGCTCTAATATTAATGATTCCTAATTTGAGCATATGTATGCCACAAGGCAAGAGTGCCCCAGTCTGAGTCAACACCTTAAATTCTTATATAAACAAGACATCAAGCAATCAAGCTTTTTGTTGTCATAATCCCAGATTTTCCTGGCATAAAGCAATTATCGTCCAACTTTTCTTCAAAAGCTTTCAGAAAAGGTCTAACTGTATAGCCCCGAGCCCCGTACCTACAGTTAAACCTTGTCAGGGCACCAATAGTTTTCTTATGCTTTATTACTAGGGATTTGTACAAAGAATTCCATGTACAACTTAAATGAAATTTCAATCCTAGATATATATATATATATATAACTGGAAACCACTTCTATTTTATTTTCATTCACATCCCAAGATCCTTTCAATTTCTTTCCCCAAATATAACAACTTTTGTTTTGGTTAGATTAATTGTTAATTTTATCCTGTGTGAGTACTGAGCAATATAATCTAATTTAGCCTGTAAGCCCTTCTTTGTAAGAGAAAACATCACAATATCATCAGCATAGGCTAAAAAGGGCAAACGAAGTCCAGCACCTTAGGAGAATCTGAGTGAAAGGAATCAACCTCTTTCAACATTTTATCAATATACACAGAAAAGAGTAATGGGGCCATCACACAACCTTGATGTACCCCTTATTAGTTTTAAATGGAGCTGAAAGTTTACCTCTTTACCTACACTAACTTTTGCCAAAGTATCATGATAGAGATTAGCTATCAAATGAATCAAATTAACATCAATATCTCTATTGGACATTGTAGTCCAAAGTATATTCCTAGAGATGGAATCAAAAGCCATCAAATAATCGATAAAAACAGTTTATAGCTTTTGTTTCCAAGCAATACATACTTCTTTATTAGATGTTGCATTATAAAAATATTAGCAATAGTAGAAAATGTTCTCTAAATCCCACTTGGTATATAGACAATCCATTAGTCAATTCCACTTGGTCCTTTAATTTTTCCAGCAAAATCTTAGAAAAAATTTGTAATGAGACATCCAAAAGACAAATTGGTCAATACATGGTAGGGAAGTCAAACAACCCTTTTTATGTATTGGAATAAAGTGTGACCCCTTCCAAGTTGGTGGAAAACAATTAATGGCAATACATTTATTAAAATATGCTTCTAGTGTTCTACTCAAAAAAGGGATGGGTTACAAATATCTCTGCAGGGGATCCTATCTGGACCTGCAGCTTTATTTCTCTTCAGAGTTTATATGGCAAAAAGTATTACTAAATGAGAAAAAATCATTTAATTTGAACTGTTCTATCCATACAAAAAAATTGTGTTGTTCTTCTGGTCAAAGGATACTAGTAAAATATTCTACCCATGTACTTTCATTAATAAAACTATCACGTTTTATCTTATATGAATTAGTTCCTTAGCTATCAATATCTAACATTGTTTAACATCATTTAAATTAATGACTTCTAACATCTGGTTCCATTGATTTTTATAATATTGTTTTTCTTTTAATAATAGTTTTATGGTATTTTTGCTTATTGTTAAGTTGTTTAAGTAGAACCTTAGAAGCATTTGTTTATATAACTCATACATCCTTCTTATCCCCTTTTAATTACACTGCATTCTTGATCATACCAACCCAACTGTTTACAGGACCTATATTTCGGCTGTAAAGTGATAAGTTTACTCTTTATCTGATCAAACAGACTGTTAATCAATTCAGCCATTTGAGAAATAGTCATAGCATCCAAAATTAAGGCATGAGCCATCAGTGAAGAATTGTTAAGATTGATCTAACTATATCCTCTGTGTTATTAAACCATCTTATTTTACTATCTGCTCGTAATTCAGTAAATAATACCACATCCTGTAATCCGTTTTTTTTCTGTGAATTATATTCTAATATCACTGGAAATGGTCACTTTCTGCTCATAGATCTATTCCCACTTCCTTGCAATCATCAGTCGAACCTGACCATAATGCCAGGTCTATGGTAGAGGCTCTAGTGGATATATATGTGTAATCACTTAAGCATCCCTTTATATCTCCCATTAAGAGAAAATAAATAAAATTACTCATTGGTCGATTATTTTTCCCTGCTCTATTAACTATTACATCTTTTACCTTTCTTACAGGTTCATTATCTAATAACTCATTTATTCTAACTGAATTTTCAAAAGACAGTCATAAGTTCCTATACGTGCATTAAAATCTCCTAGGAGTAAAATATTCTATCCTGGGAAAAACAGACAGTGTTTCAGTAAGTATGTCAAACAGGAAATCCCAAATAATAGGGTAAAAAATTGAAACTTAGGGGAATATACCCCGTCATTACCACAATTCTCTGTTCTTTGAAACCTAACAATAATGCTAGAAAATTTTCATGCAATTTCCAAGTTTTATTAAGTGAAAAAATCGATCTTAACAAATACAATGATACCAAAAGAGTTTTGACCATTACTCTGTAGTTTTCTACTTTCTGATTGAAAGGTATCATAGCCATTCAGCTTGATGTTACAGTGAGACAATGCCACGAATCTTGAAAGCATAGTAAGTTGAAATTCTGAATATGGTTCCTCCACTCATCATCCGCCACCTTACTAGCCCAACCCATTAATATTCCATGTCACAAACCTAATATACTCAGAACTTAATTGTAAGTCTGGGCTAATATCAGGTTTATGTCAATCATCTTGAAAATCAGCAATAACAGAAAAATGATTCTTCAAAGGAAGTTCCATCTGTCCAATTTCCTTATTAGGTTAGCCACTGAAGGTTCTTCAGTTAAAAGATAAATATCATACATGTTTAACCCCATCAGATCCAAAATAGTACTTTTGCAAGAATTTTGTCTACAAATTTTTTAGAGTTGAAGTATAAATCTATTTGAGTGTTGCCATCTCTCCTTTTAGCAAAAAGTAGTCTTTTTCTCCAAAGGTATTTTCAAAAATTAACAGATAGGTCTTTAATAGCCCCTGTCAATTTAGTATGAGTTTCTTTTTCCATAATATCCATACCAAATAAACTAATTCCTGGATTTAAAGAGTCACTCAATTTTCTTCCGTTGGTTACTATTGGATCGTAATTAAAGATTTTCTGTTTGGAAACTCTATTATAATTCCAATTCTTTAGAGAATCACTATTAGTCTAAATATAATTAGCAATTCATGGAGAATGCCAGACAGAGTCTAAGATATAGGCTTCACTCTCTGAAGATTCATTCACTTCAATTATCTCATTGGATGTCAAACCTAATTCTAATTCTTTATTGAGAAATTGTACTATTAATGCTTTGAGAGAGGTTTCAGAGATCTACCCTACTTAACGGGACAATCAATCTTAGTACAGGATATTCCTCCTTTATTGCATGACTATAATTATCAAGCCTTCTACTGGCCCATTCCTTCTTTTACTTTTTGAATAAATGAGGAACTGTTTTAATAGATTCATTAGCCTTACATAAGCCACTAGAAACCACAAGTTGTTCTGTACTATTTACTAGCTTATGAGATCTCCTAATTGTTGATTTAGTAAATTAAGTTCTGACTGTAATAACCTTAAGGAAATGAGTTCTTCATCTCCTGAGGAAATTATATTCTGTGCTTCTTTTTCACTAATTGCCCTTCAGATAAAACATTATCACAGATAGCTTCATTAACTCCATCTTCTTTTGGAATTCATTTTCCTTTCCTATAAAGGGGAACATTTCTTGATCTCAACTTACTACTTCAGTGCTATAACCTACTTGATCTAACTCTTGTATTTGTATGATATTGTCATTAGAAACTTCCTTAGTCTTATTTTCCTTCTTTTTCTTCTAGTCCCCTTCTCTTCACCTTCTTGTTAAGCTGCTTAACAGGTGGGCTTACCAGGAAGTTAATACTACAGAAATCTGGCTAATTCGCTAACATCTGAAGCAGCTGAATGTATGACTCTGTCAGTTATCTCCAAATTATCAGTTGAATGAACAATTTTCAATACATTATTAGATAACTCATCTATCTTCACCCTGTTGAAAGCTACAGCTATGCTCAGATTCTCCAAAAGTTGTCTATTAATTATCAATTGATCCATTAAGATTAGATTTGCACAAATCAAATTCCTTAATAATGTAACTAAATCTTTATCATGGTGGTCATGGACATAAGTTAAATCTGTTCTCTAATTACAGAGCAACTCTCGTTATTTAATTGATAAACAATTTAATCCAGCTGGAATCTTTCCTGACAACTAGCTCCAATTATCTTTTCTTCACAATCTTTAAGCTATTAATAGTTTTCTTCAAACTGAAATTATTGAGTTTAACCTGTTTGTTGTTTGAAATCACCAAAGGATCAGCCCTCAAACTATGGAGCTATACCTGATAGACAGAGTTCTTCTAGATCTGCCTGACCTCAATGTTATAACAGAATTTTCCACATTCTGAGTAGAAAATCAACCTATTACACTAGTGTCAGCCTGATTTCCATTATGGTTTTCTCCTCTACTAAATTAATCTGTGCTACAGAGTCATTTTCAGATTTCAAAATGTAGCGTCAAAGTTTGACTAGCACTTTCCTTAATTTTATGTTAGTGTCAGTAATTTTGTCTGTTTTGTTTAACCAATGTTTTTACAGAAAGACTCCTGATCTGGTGGGGTCAATACCCCATTCTGGAGTCTCTGCAATGTAGTGTTAACCATACCTAATTCAGATACCCTCACAAAAGAAAAAAAAAAGTGCTGGACTCCACTTGCCCTCTGTACAAAGAAGATACACTGTGGATACACTGGGAATACACTGAGAGATTCAAGTCTCAGATGTGAAAACAACAGGTATTTCTTTCATAGTTGCACCAGATACTTTAGTTCGGTCAATCAGATAGATAAATATAGGAGTATGTATAGGAGTATGTATAGGGATATATACAATAACAACTAACAAACAATACTAAAAGTGCAAAATTTTATAAACTCCAAAGGACAACCTTCTAGAAGTTTATCATAAAGTACTATCTTAACTCATTTTACACATTTAAGGTTCTTGTTGCAGATATACAATTATATGAATACTACAATTATCCACTATCCCTTAAACTGGGGTAGGTTACTATGTTACATATCTGCTCTTTTAAATGAGCTTTTAGATAAACCACTAATTACTAAAAGAAAAGAAAAAACATGATTTAAATATTTATTCATCTGCAAATCCTTGTAGCATAAATTATGTTATCTAGGGTCTTGAGTAGCTTAAATAGCTTATATATCTTGAAGGACTGCTTGATTGCTGTTTGCCGTTTGCTGTTTGCTATTTGTTGTTTCAACGGTGCCAAAACTTTGCCAAAACTTTTACCACCACTGTTATAGAGCTTGGGTACACCAATACTTGTTATCAACCACTTTATGGGTCTCCGGGTCTCCTAAGATGGGTCATTCGAGTATCAGACAACCAGACCGAAAAGGGTCCTCTGATCTGCTCAATACCAGCTTCAGCTGTCCCTGTTAATGTTTGTTGGCCCACTATCGAATCTTCATCAGCAACACAGGGCAGACAGCAGTTAAAACTTTCTAAAATTCATGTAATTCAGGACCAAGCTTTCCTACACAATTTGTATAGATCCAAATATCCTGCTAGCCTTAATAAAGGCTGGACGATATGGCTTGTTTTCAGATAAAAACCTTGCCTGAGTTGACCCTCTCTGGTTTCTAAAAATACAAGAGAACTTCAGATAACTGGTACACAGAGGGTCAAACAAAGTGAGTATCATTTGCACATTATTACAGCATTGTTTCAAGCAGGAGAGAATCAGTCAAAGTTGACGGAGTCTGGTTAAGGAGTGGTGACTGGGGGGACATGGAGGCACAGTGAGGGTAGTGAAGGATAGGGGTGGATGGGGTGACAGGGATGCATGGAATGAGATGGTGGCAGGGGATTGGGGTAGGTGGGACAATGATGCAAGGAGGAGGTGGGGTAATGCTAATTAGGATTGGCAGTCACAGCTACAAAGTGCGGTTATCTAGCTATCTGTCAGTCTGTCTGTCTTTGTGTGTGTCTGTTTGTCTATCTATCTATCTATCTATCTATTTTGCTATTGAGTAGACTGGAATTCCTACCCCAGTGCCACTTCTTTCAACCCTCCCTCCCTTCCCCTTCCCAGGTGGCATATATTTTCCAATACTATTATTTTGTTTTAATATATAAGTGGACTGGGAGTCCATCCCCAGTACCACTTTTGTGGACCCTCCCATCCAGGTTGCCCACCCTGTCTTCTGAACAGTAGCTCAACACTGGGGTGCTCAATTCCACTGTCAGACTGTCAGTTGAAAAGAAGAAAACAGTCCTCATTGTTTTCTTTCCCACAAGAAAGAAAATGGTCCCTCACAGGTCTGATTCACCCACCAGACCTCCTATTCAGCACCTACCACCCCACCCACATGCCTACCATGTAAACATCTGAACATGTCCCACTGTGAATATCTGCTCTTTGACTGAAGACACGTCTTGCTGCTGGAACCATTGACTGCAATATGAGAAACTAAGTTAAGTGTGATTCAATGTAATTCAATAGAGTTTTAAACTTCAGTCCATAGCTGTCTGTTTTGCATATGTTGACCCCAAAACTTTCAACATGGCCTTTTTGGACCCTACCTAATGATCAGTGGTGAATAAATTATGCAAGTCAGGCCTGAAAGGCAATTTCATGGTTGCTTGGTGTAATCAATTTGAGCAGCATTTGGGAATTTCCACCACCTTTGTTCATGAGATGGAGTGATAAGAAGGCTGTGATGAAAATTTGGGGTGGCAATATGTAACAATGTCAAGTAATGCTTGTTCTTTGAAATTTTCTACACTCACTTGTACTTTGGTAATTTATAATATTTTGACCCCAAATATTCAGCATAGCCACTTTTTCACACTACCTCACAAACATGACGGCTGTCGCTTTTCAAATCCTGTCCAAAATGTGTTTTCACACCTGTGGCCTGGCACGATGTTTCATGGGGAATCGAACATTTTCACCTACCTACTACATGAGGTGGGTTAATAAGAAGGCTATGCTGAAAATTTAGTGTACAAATAATGGTAAAACACCCAGGTTATTAATGAATGTTGCAGTATTTCAATGTTCACTCACAACTTCACTAATTTTCATTATTTTTAACTCCAGACTTTAAACATACTGTAGTCATTTTTCCATACCACATCATAAATGTGACAAGTGTCATTTTTTAAATCCTGGACAAGATGTGTTTTCACTTTTGGTTCAAAATGGCATTTTAGCCAATATATACTATAAATGGTACATGTTATGTTTGTATTTGTAAGGAATTGTAAAGAAGTATCTTGAAAATTTGGGGTAAAATAAATAAAAAATAATTCTTAACACACTTTCTGTGTAGTGCCAGTACTGACTCCAGCAGGTATGCTTTGTGATGTAAAACTCAGAGCACCAAAAAGGTAGCACTGGTAGCTTCTGGCAGGGCTCTGTGAGGAGTTTAATAAGTATAACAATTCTAAAACAGCAAAGTTGGGCTCACTGACATGGAATGCTAACCTTCCCCCAAAAGAGATATTGGAAAGGATAAAAACTTTATTGAAATACTAAGTAGCAGCATCTCCTCATTACCACCAACAATTAATACCAAAATGTATTTTTCAAAGTGTGTCATTCACATTGGCAGTCCTCCTTTATACTGGATTGATTTAAAGAGACTTAACTGCAATTAACAATCAAAATTAGATTAAAAATAAAAATAACATATAAATCTAAATTAACCTGGGTTTGTTTGTAGTGTCTGTTTTGATCCCAGCAGGTATGCTTTCTGATGCCATGCCTCTGAGCTGAGTTTAGAGGTGAGCTCAGTGACCCAGCTGGGTGGAGTGAGGAGGGGGAAAGCACTGTTATGTGACATCCCCACCCAGTCTGAGAATGAAAGGTACAGGGTTGTCTGCATGGGCCTGGTACCATATAGTGAAGACAACTGCCTTCCTCACATAGGGCCCCTGTACCTCTCACCCGTGGGTGGCAGAGGGCACTGTGCATTGCTGACAGAAGCACTCTTGTTTTGTGCATCTGTATCTGTGGTCACATGGAAGCCCAGGGACCACAGAGCCATGCACTTCCACTAGATAGTCCCTTGCATTCTTCATGTCCATTGCTGCAAAGAAAACAGTACCGAAAGGGCATGCACTTCTGTAGATGGATGGAGTCTTTCTTGGTGCTGGGCATCTGCATCTTTTATGCAGGTCTCAAAGAGACCTGTATGAACATAGAAACATAGAATTTGGACAGCAGATAAGGACCACTTGGCCCACCCAGTCTGCCCATTTCCTACCTAATGGAGAAGCTGTAGATCCTAGTTAACCAGCAGCCTACTTTTTTCTACCCCTACCCCTAGAATTGCCTTATGGCTGTCCCATGCATGCTTGAATTCAACCACTGTTTTTGACTCCACAACCTCCTCTGGAAGGCTGTTCCATGCATCCACAACCCTCTCTGTGAAAAATACTTCCTTACATTACCTCTGAGCCGCCCCCATCTTCAAATTATGCCCTTTTCTTGCACACCTCTTTTTGAAAGATGTTACCCTTTGGACTTTGTTGATTCCCTTGAGGTACTTGAATGTTTCTATCATGTCCCCTCCCTCCTTTCCTCGAGGCTATACATACTAAGCTCCTTTACTCTCTCTTCATATGTCTTCGGTGCGGACCCTGCACAATTTTAGTTGCCCTCCTCTGGACAGCTTCCATCTAGTCTATGTCCTTGCAGAGACTGGGTCTCCAGAACTGCACACGGTACTCCAGATGAGGTCTCACCAGCTATCTGTACAGAGGGATAACAACTTCCTGTTTTCTACTGGTGATACCGCTCCCTATGCATCCCAGTATCCCCCAGCCCTCCTTACTGCCCTCTCACATTGCTTGCCCATCTTGAAGTCATCTGATATGACTACCCCAGGTCCTTTCCATTTTGTTGTTGTTAGTAGCTCATCCCATTGTGTACTCTTCCCTGGGTTTTGTTTCCCAGGTGCATTACCTTGCACTCTTAGCATTAAATCTAAGCTGCCATACATTTGACCATTCATCTAACCTTCACAAGTCCCTTCTCATCCTTTCCACCCCACTCTTGTGCATCAACTCTGTTGCAGATCTTTGTGTCATCTGCAAAGAGACATACTTTTCCTTCCAGTCCTTCTGCAATGTCACTACAAAGACATTGAAGAGGAACAGTCCTAATACTGAACCCTGTGGCACCCCACTAGTAACCCCTTTTCTTCAGAGTGGACTCCATTTACTATTACCTCTGTGTTCTATTCTCCAGCCAATTTTACCCAGGCTATCATCTTGGGACCCACTCCCAGGCTGGCTAACTTGTATATTAATCTTTTGTGTGGGACTGAGTCAAATGCCTTGCTAAAGTCTAGGTAGGCCATGTCCACAGCCCTCCCTGATCTACTGCTTTGGTCACCTAGTCAAATAAATCTATTAGATTCATCTGGCATGACCTTCCTGCTGTGAATCCATGCTGACTTGGGTCCTGTGCCCTCTGGCCTTTAGGTACTCGACAATTCTTTCCTTCAGAAGTGATTCCATCATTTTACCTATCACTGAGGTTAAACTAACTGGTCTATAGTTTCCCACTCTGCCCTGCTCCCACTTTTATGAAGGGAATCACATCTGCCCTCCTCCAGTCCTCAGGTACCACCCCATCCTCCCATGATTTGTTAAAGGGTAGTCAGTGGTGTCACTAGTTCTACCCTTAGTTCTTTTAATTCTGGGATGAATCCCATCAGGCCCCATTGCTTTGTCCACCTTCAGTTTTAAGAGTTCTTTCAGAACCCTTTCTTCTGTAAATGGGCTGGTATCAACTTCTGTATCCAGAGTGTTTCTATTGTTTGTTTTAGGTACCTCCTCTTCATTTGTAAATACTGAGCAAAATATTTGTTTAGTATCTCTACCTTTCTCAGTCACCTCTGCCCACCCCATCCCCTTAATTAAGCCTCACTATCCCTTCCTTAGTCTTCCTTCGCTCCCTTGATGTACCTAAAAGGTTTTATCCTCTTAACTGAGTTGACTATTTTTCCTCAGTTCGGGCCTTTGCTATTCTGACTGCCTTCCCAGCTTCCTTTGCTTTAACTGATACAATTCTCTGTCCTGCTCCTTCGATTCCTTGTACTTTCTGAATGCTTCTTTATCTCTTGAACCTTCACTGCCAGCTCCTTTGAGAACCATAGTGGTTTTTACATTGTTGTGTTTTGTTTATTTGCTTCACAGAAGGCTTGTTACCTCTGTGATGGCAGTTTTATTATTCCCCATTGTTCTTCCACCCTCCTTCCTACCCATTTGCTAGTGCATTCCTTAGGCACTCAACCATTTTGGCAAAGTCAGCCCTCCTGAAGTCCAGTACTTTTGCCTTTGTATGGCTTGACTTTATTGCTGTGTTTATTGTGAACCATACTGTTCGATGGTCGCTAGTTCCCATGGCTACCCACTTCACATCTGTGATCCTCTCTTCATCTCCATCTGAGAGAACCAGGTCTAAGATTGCTCCCTCGAGTGGGCTCCAATACTAGTTGTCTAAGGCATGCCCGCTGTAGGGCATCTAGAATAACCTCACTTTAGAAGTGGCTGTTGCAACTGCACTCCAGTTAACATCTGGCATATTCAGATCACCAATCAGCAATATCTCCTTTATCTGCCATTCTAAGTATACTTTCTATCATTTCTTTGTCCATTTCCTCCCTGTGCGGATTGTAGGATATGATTCCACTATCTCAAAAGAAAGAGATTTTGCAAAAACTTTGTTAATGTACTAGTCAGGGTAATTTAATGCCTCAAAAGTAGGGAAATGTGGTGTTAGGATTTTCAGCCTTAACTCCCCATCCAACAAGCAGCAAAAGGAAAACACATTAGGTTTTGGTCTCTGAGTCTTGACTAATCAGTGGTGGGGTCTTCCTTGGTGTTGTCAATCCTGAGACCCACCCTCTTCCCTGAGCAGACATCACACATGATGTCCTCTCTCGCAGGGCCTTGCATGAAGAAAGCTACTACAAACCATGTTGGTAATATGTGGGAAGACATACTTTCTACCTTTGAAGAGTATATCACTATGAGGAACAGGCATGGTGCTGTAAGATGGCTTCAGACAGGAGGCTATGGGCTGGGGCAGAAGGGTGAGCATTAAGGTTGACAACCCCAAGGAAGGCCCACTACTGATCCACAAAGACTCTGGAGACCCAAACCTTATTTTTTTTTTTACTTTTGCTGCTTGGGTGGGATGAGGAGTTAGGGAAAACCCTAACAAAAGATTTCTTACATTTGTGGTGTTAATTTACCCTAACTGGTGCATTAACAAAGTTTTTGCAAGGAATAGCTATATCTATATCTATCTATCTATCTATCTATCATCTATTTATCTATCTATCTTTCTATCTACATATATATATGTACATATATATATAATGGGTAAGAAAAAATAAACCACTGAAAATCCAGTGTCAGTGTCCTGATTGGCTAAAACATGTCACATGACCGTGCATTATTTCACAATGACCGCACACCTCCCAATATGACCACACTCCTGATCTACTTTCCAGACTTTGGAACCTTCTTGTCACCACTGAAATCACTCCACACCTGGCACAGACTGGCTGCCATACTCAGCTGACATCCACAGGCTGGCACCCAAAGTCATAAGAAAATTATCATAGCAGTTCCACACTCTATACATCTGGTTGATGCAGCCATAATTATAATATGTTTTAATTTATAGGTCATGTTTATCTGGATGATTCTGCCAGGTGTAAAAAAAAATTATTCAAACTGTGTCTAGTTTGATCCTATGGTTTCAGCCTGTCTTTCCCTTTAATCACTTTCACTTTTGTCCCTGCAGTATAGCATAATTGTTAGTGTAGTATTGGTAAAGGACATGCTGCCAGATATTTTAAACAGTACAGCTTCTGTTTAAAATGTATGGCAAATCATTTTGCTACAACTTATTTAGAATTTTGTAAAGGAAGTGTCTAATGCCTCAAAGTACTTTCAATTGCATCCCGTGGTGTAGTGTGACCCAGTGATATTCATGTTGGTAGAGGCATACTACTCAACATTTTAAAAAGACATCTTCGTTACAAAAGTACATACAATATTTTTTTTTACTTCAAATTATTAGGATATTTCTAAATGAAGCTGCTGATGCACAGAGAGAAAGCAAGGAGTCAAAGGTGCCAGAGTGAAAGTCGCACACTCACCCATGCTTACGCTTTTCCTTTTAGTGCTACTGACTAGCTCACCTCCCCTGAACAGTTGGTGGTTTCATTTAGACACATCTAAATAAGTTAAAAGTTAAAAATGCTTTTTGTATATATTTTGGAACAAAGATGAGTTATTCAAAATGCTGGGTAGTACGCCCTTACCAACATGAATACCTACTCTACACGCTACACTACGGATAATGCTAAGTGAAAGTGCTTGAGGCATAAGACCCTTCCTTTACAAAATTCTAAATAGGTTAGAAAAAATGATTGAACAGACTTTTAAACAGAAGATGTATTATTTAAAATATCTGGCACTCATCTTTGCCAGTATTAATACTGCTCGGTCACTCTACACTGCAGGGACAAAAGTGAAAGTGATTAAAGGAAAGATGGGCTGAAAACCACAGGATCAACCAGACACAGTTTGCAATAATTTTTTTAACACGGCAGAATCAACCAGATAATCATCACCTATAAATTAAAACATATAATTATGGTAGGATCAACTAGATCACCTACTGTGAATTAAACATTCACTTTGCAGACAGGGACCTTTTCTCCACCCTCCCATATATGTGGCCATTTTATAAGATAGATAACCCACTACAGGGTGTGTGGTCAAGCTCTGATAGAGCCTTGTGAGGTTGAATGCACACCAAGGAGTGCGATATCAGAGTGTGACCGCATGGCCTGCAATGGGTTATCTATTATACACACAGATATATATATATATATATATATATATATATATATATTTATAAATGGGTAGGTAAAATCATACAAATTCCACTAATATGATTGGACAGAATGCCTCACATGACTGTGCATTATTCCCCAATGACCGCACACCTCCCAGTGCCACTGCCTGCCTGAACTACTTTCCAGGCTGAACACAACCTTATCACAAAATGGCTACAGTATCACTCCACAACTGTAAACAACAACAGCACTCACACAAAGAGCACTAAAGAGAAGCAGCACACCACTACCTCACTGTGACAGAAACAAAACTTGTGACAGGAAAGTTTGGACAAATGGCAGAATTACCACACACCTCAAAGGTCCTTCAATCAATCCTCAGCAAAGATGACTGGTATAATGATAATCTCTTCAAAGAACTTGAAGAAGACTTACCTGAGCAGCCACTGCAGAATCCACCACAGCAAACAGTGAGTGGACATGCCAGCCGTCACCCTGAAGAAATAGATAGCATAGAAGAAGACAGGGCTGAGAAAATACAAAAGGCAAACTGTCAGGGCAACAAAAGTATTTACAGACTGGCTATCAGAAAAAACAAATAAAGCTGGATTTAAAAACAGTAACAGCAGATAAATTAAACATTACCTTGAGAAAATACTATGCCACAATTAGGAATTCTTCTGATGAACAATATGGTGTATCAAGTTTTATTAGCTAAAGAACAGGCCTAAACAGATATTAAATTCACTGCCTCTATCTAGACAAATGAATATTGTGACAGACATGGATTTTCAATCTTCAAACAATGTTTTGTGTCTGTCATAAAAATACAGGAAAGACAGCAAAGACTGTACTCAGCACCATGGATGTCTCACAGAAGCAGACTTTAAAAGTGAAAACATCTCCAGTACTATCACCAAATAATGCAGGACTAGTCTGAATAGTCTGTTTGGCCTGCAAATATTTATGGTCTGGAGAGGAAGGAAGGGCTAAGAGAACTTAAAAATACTCCTTCCACATAAAATTGATGAAAATGGCCTAGAATACATAAGCCTTAAGCACAACCCAGCCAAGCAAAATCACAAAGATGCCAGAGAGTTAAATCACAACTTTTAAGGGGCTTTTGTTTTTGCACAGCCAAACGATCCTCTATGCCCTGTCCTGTCTTTTAAAAATACCTCAGCAAATGCCCGCCTGACACTACAGCATTTTTCCTACACCCCAAAAGAGCTTCACAGGACTTATTAGACAAATAAAATATTTGGTATTCTAAAGAACTGATGGGAATAAACTACTTATCTTCTTTGATGCCTCACCTGTCGAACGAAGCAGGACTGTCACTACACTAATCACTGCCTAAGATCCACAGTGGTTCAGATGCTTTCCTTGGTGGGTCTACAATCATGACAGATTATGGCTGTTACAGGCCACAAATTGGAGGTAGCCTTAAATCATACTTGGCACCCACATTGCATGACAGACGTAATTGGTTAAATATCCTAGCTGGCACAAGTACCTCCGACTTACAACCAGTACCCAAAACAGCAGTTTTACCTAAACCAAAACTAACGATATTCTACTGAAGTGCAACGTAGCTGAAGTGCCATGAACAAAACAGTCACCACTTTGCACTGCTGCAGAGCTGCAACCCATGGTTTTTGAGTTGCAGTCAGCTAAACAACGAATTCCTCATAATGAAGATGTGCCCCAACCTACACAGCGAAGACCAAGAAAATAAACTCACCCCATCCACATAAATGAAGACTACGGTGATGATTTTGAAATCAGCACTGACCATGAACCCAGATGCTCCATTCAAATAACTGTGCAGCCCCAAACCTCAGTCGTATTACCACGATCAGTCACAGAGCCAGTACAACCACTTCAAGAAAGCTGCATTAAATCCACAGAAAGCAGCCCAACAAAATCAAGAACCTCCATGAGTTCCATAATCCACTTGCACCATACATGCAAAACGTGATGGTGCACAACAACCTGCAGTTGTTCACTACAAATGAAAACCCTGAACCACTACAAATAAAACTGCAAAACTTTCAGCTAAAATTACAGCATTTTACTTACTGCTGTAAATGATTCCTTACCATTCAAAGTGACTGTTCACTACATGTTCTGTTTAAAAGCTGCACCAGTCTTAAACTGACAGCATTGTTGTTACAGTATCTGTTAATGTTGATGCATAACTGTTAAAGCCACAGTATCTTACCTACTTTAAATGGTAATGCTACAGTTCAAATAATTTAAATAACACTAGCATAGTTTCTCTATAGCTTAAACTAGTACAACAAACATATTCCAGTTCAAATAAGTTTAACAGCTTTAAAAGTATGCAGTTCTACTGTTGATCTGTTCAACCTTTATTCACATTTATAAATCAAATTCAGATCAAACAACAGTCTATTGTGTATTTGTTCACCATATACTGTTTCCAAGTTGCACTATTTTACCAAAACAGGGGCCATTTTATAAGATAGATAACCCACTCTTGGGTGTGTAGTGGCGCTCTGATATATGCACCGCTTGGGTGGTTGGACACCCTCGGCCCGCGGCCCTGCATCACAACGCATACCCAAGGTGTATATCAGAGCGTGACCGCACACCCAAGAGTGGCTATCTATTACACAGACACATATATATTTATATATATATATATAGAGAGAGAGAGAGAGGAAAGAGATTGATATATAGAGATATATAGCTAGATATTGGTATCTATCTATATATGTATATATATATATATATATATATATATATATATATATAGGATACATGATGGGCAGAAGTGGGATATGTAAAATATTCTCACTCCTGCAGAGTGAAAATACACAGCTCACTTTGCAGGAGTGAGAATATTTTACATATCCCATGATCTGCCCATCATGTAAAGCGATTTATACCACAGGGTGAGAGCTTTAGGAAAATTTTTCTGATTCTGTGTGTTTCCTGCTCATTCTGTGTTCTGTTGTGTGTGTGTGTGTGTGTTGTGAATGGACTGGGAGTGAGAAACACAGCTGACAGTGTTTTGCAAAGCTAATTGAGTGAGTCAGAGGCTCCTGAGAAAGACAAATTGCTGCAGGTAGCTCTGAGAAAGATAAACTGCTTTATACAAGAGTTTCATTTAGAATGCAGGTTATTTTGAAGCTGAGATCAGCATAGTAATGGGCTAGGAAAGTTAGAAACACAATGGGACACAGGTGAGAGTCATTTGCAAAGCTAATTGAGTAAGTTGCAACTTCAATGGGAAAGAGATGAGAAAAGTAAGAAAGCCCTATAGCACAGTGGTTTAAGTCTCTGAGCTGAAGACCTGGGTTTAAATCTCACAGCCCCCACTCACAGACTGTGAGATCCTTAACAAATCACTTAACTTTCTTGTGCTCCCAATTTACACCTGTGAACAAGCTTTCAGCTTCATGTGTCTCTATCCTGGTAAAAACAAAGGTAAAAGATAAACTGTTTCTGTGCAAGTGGCAGTGCTATTATCCTCACTCTGCTGATGTTATCAGGATTTATCCTCACTGCAGTGGAAATAACACAGGCTATCCTACTGAGAAAGCTCTCACCCCTGTGGTATAAATATAGATAATATAATAAGTGTTATTTATTTGGCACCTTCGTTTTCAAAGTTTTTATATATAACACAATTAAAACCATTAAAATCCAATAATATTCAACAGAGCCAAAATCATAATCAAATAAACAATTTAGTTCTCCAAAAGGCTTTTTTCCAAAGAAAAGTTTTCAAATCATTCTTAAATTCCTCCACAGACGTGCACCCTGTAACCGACGGAGGAGAATTCCAAAGGGTGGGAACAGCATAAGAAAAAGCTCTAGCACCAGATGATTTCAGATTCACCCTTGGAACCTCTAGCAACCCCTCATCAGCTGAGCGGAGTGATTGATCGGGGCAGTAGGGTACCAGAAGTTCTTTCAGATGGACCGGACCCTGACCGTAGGGCTTTGAAAGTCAGCAAGCCAACTTTAAAGGTGATCCCACCGTATTGGCAGCCAGTGCAGTTCACGCAGCACCAGAGTAATATGACAGGATCTACCTGAGCCCATCAACAGCGGGCTGCAGCTTTCGGCACTAGCTGCAGGAAATGGATTTCAACCCCTAAAAGCCTTAGATAAAGGGAGTTGCAGTAGTCAAGGTGCAAGGACACAAAGGCATGGACCAAAGTTGGAAGGTCATCAGACGGAACCAGATGCCTAACCTGGTGATGTTCTTAAGATGGAAAAAGGAAGTCTTGATGACAGCTGACACCTGAGACTGTAGTGTGAGTCTATCATCAAGAACCACCCCAGGTTATGCACTAGTTCCGAGGTCAGGAGAGAGGCACCACCAAGAAAATTCCAGAAGGCGCACCAACACCTGACCCCCGATCTGTTGACCTGGGTCCACAACCAGTACCTTTGTCTTTTCCAAGTTCAACTTCAGCCAGCTAGAATCCATCCACTCCTGGATTTCTTTAGACAGCTGTTAAAGACTGAGAGAGCTCCATCCTGGTCGGGAGCAAAGAAAGGTATAGCTGGTATCATCTGCATAACAGTGAAACTTCAGCCCATACCTTCTTACAATGTCACCAATGGGTAGCATATACACTGCAAATAACATGGGTGACAGTACTGAACCCTGAGGCACCCCACACAACAAAGCTGTTGCATCTGAGGAAAAACCACGGACACAACTCTTTGTGATCTCCCGTGAGGGTAAGTGAACTGCCTTAAGACGTTCCCGATATTCCACATATGTGCCTCAGGCATTCTATCAACACCATGTGATCCACGGTGTAAAAGCTGAAGAAAGATCAAGAAGAACCAATATGGAATGGTTCTTCCGATCTCTTGCCATCAGGAGATCATTGAGCACCCGAACCAGTGCTGTCTCGGTACTATGTCTTTTACAAAAACGGACCAGAGGAGTTCATAGATGTCATGGATGGTCAAGTGGTCCTCCAGTTGGGCTGCCACTACTTTCTCAACCACCTTTCAACAAAGGGAAGATTAGAGATAGATCTGTAGTTTGTGAAACAGTCTGGGTCCAAGGTAGCTTTCTGCAAGAGTGGTGTCACCACCACCTCTTTCAGGGAGCTAGAAACTCACCCAATTCCAAGGAGCACCAGACTATCTGCACTAGGACTGGACTGATGATATCACTACAACCCAAAATTAGGGAGGTCAGTCCAGGATCCAAACTACTATGCGTAGGGTGCACACTCTGGATAATTCTCATGACATCTATGAACTCTGGTTGACTGAAGGAAATCCAAGAAAACTGGGGCACAGTGATCTCACACCGATCCACAGCAACCCCCTAGAGTGTGCTGGCTGCAGATCTGCCCTGATGTCAATATAGATAGATAGTTATATAGATACTGTATATAGATAGATATTGGTATCTATACATGTACTTTAGTCTACTGGATGTTGCCATTTGCTGAAAGTCTCTGCTGTATACAGATGACCTTGTCCTCTACTGCAGTACAGCCAGCATCCCGATATCTGACAAACCTCTTTGACACTTTCGCTCTTATTCACTCGTGGCTATCAACCAATAAGTTAATTCTGAATAGCAGAAAAACAAAAGTCAAAGGTATTTGGCTCAAAGACTAAACTTCATGTGACCTATCTCAAGTCACCCTTACCTGTATGGATGGATCATCACTGGAAGAGTGGGTAATTTCATGTACCAGGCGCCTTACTAGACTCTTCCCATGTTTTCTCACCCCAGAGCTCCTCAGTCTACAAATCTGTTAATACTAAACTAGGCTTGGTCTATAGGGTAAAAACTACTTACCCCTGCCACCCGCCTGTCCATAGCTCAGAGTGTACTCCAGTCTAGACATACCTATGGTCTTTGGCATTCCTGGGAGTTCATAAGACTGTCCTTTCTAAATGGGATGCTACTGTACATACAACAATATATGTTGCTTCACCTTGGCCATCCCAGACGCATGCACCACTGCCTCCTTTACACCGGCATGGACTGGCCCTCCCCTGCTGGCAAACATTCCTTTGTTCTGAGCCATTTTACTGAAAATCTCCTGAGGTCTGGATACCCACCCACTTTCCCTAACCTCCTTCCTTCAGAGCTGTTTTTCTACTGTATCAACTAATTGAGATCAATAAGAACTCTGAACCAGCCAAGGAGTGCAGATGTTTCACAAGCCTTATCAAACTAGTCTTTGCAGTCTATGCTCTAGATTTGTGGAACTCCCTTCCACAGATCTGCACTGCTCTCCTAGTCACTCTGTTTTCTACAAGACATGGACTCATTTTATCTGGCAGGTCCTTGGTCTTTTCTCTTTATGGCTAGCTAAATTTCAGCCTAGTCTGATGCAACATTGCTCACTTTTCCCTTTATAGTCACGTTAATGCCACTGCTTATTCATTCCTTATAACCTGCTTACATGGATCATATAAACTATTTTTTTAGTCAATTCTATCATGTTTCATTAGCAACCAACAGTCACTGACTCTATGATTTTTGTCTCTTAAAATGTGCCTTTGTGTTTTACCATTGATGATTATGTCTCTTAGCTGTTTATAGTTATTAAAGAGAACAATGTGGTCACTCAAAGCATGACTGTGCCAGGCGGATAAACACAGCAACAGAAAAAAAAAAACAGCACCAGTCACGGAATGAGTCAGGTATGAATTTATTGAAAGACACAAATTACTACATGCAATCACAGTGCAATACAAAGTGCAAATTTACTCACAACCAGCAGTAGCCATGGATCAGGAAACGACACACAGAACAGCTTGACTGGTTTCACTCTAGGCTTGAAAAACATAGCATTTTGTATCTCTTAATAAACTGATACCTGACCATTCCATGACTTATGCCAGCTTTTCTTGTTTTGTTGCCTATTTTAATTACTGATGAAGTTCATGCTGCTATCTTTTGTACACTATTATATTTTTTCATATATTTTGCTTTCACTTATTATGACATCCAGTGTTGGTTTTTAATCTCTTGCTGTTGATGATAATGTAAATCTATAATTCTCACAAGTCATGGTTGAAAACAGGCATATTTATTCCTAGTGTATCTTGCTTGGTATTAAAACAAATCAATCAATCAATCAATAAATCACACTATGGCACATACGTTATCACACCATATTCCATAAACACACTGTGGTATCAGAAGTACAAAACAATGTCCTGATCTGCATTCAAGAAGCAAAATGCCGCTTTCTATCAATTCAAACATGTGATTTTGCTTACAAACTAAATGAAATAAAATAATCAAGATGACTATTCAGCTCTGATCAAAAATATACTGACTGAATGTCAACATAATTACTGTACAACCTTAGTAGTTCTGTCTTCGACAATTATTTATACTAAAAATGTTATTTGTACACCACATCAGTTTGTCTTCTGATATTATTTACTGCATGTTGTGACTCACAGTTCAATCATTTGTCCCTGTGTTTAGAGGCCAGTGTCTATGACTCGGATGCCAGCATGCTGATGGGTATGACTGTATATTTGAAACTTAGGACAGCTCAGGGTCAGTGTTGAACAATGCACCAGCCTATATGCTGATTGATAGATGTTTGCAGTACTTTCCCAAATTAAGAACTAAATTGGACTGCAAGAGGTATTGTGCAAAGCTGATACAAGCAGAAGTTAGGTCAGTAACATAGCTTTATCACTTATTTTTCCATCTTTATCTCTCCTGCACCGAGTGGGGATGTGCCTCTTTGTCTGCCCCTGGACTCCTCAGCTGGCATCCTCCACCAGGCATGCTATTGTCTGAGAGGCCTGCAGCTTGCACCTGTGGCAGGGCTCCCCCAGGATGGCACAGAGGAGGAGAGAATGAGATCCAGTGAAGGTCCCAGTCGTCACTAGTCTGAGTTGTCATTTGGGCAGAGGTCTGGGAGTGTCACATTGCTCAGCCAGAGGAGTTTTCCTTACTTGTATCCCAGAGGCACGGACATGCAATGATGTTAACACGGGAGAGCGTGCTCCTGCGCTTGTCCCACAGACATCTGCCATTGTCTCCCAGCTGCTAAGTGGCTACAGGTGCTGCACACCCATCCTCTGCTGAGTGTCACTAGCTGTTGGGAAGCTATGACCACCCCCAGAGGAGGAAAGCTGTCCACTGAACACTCATCCTATCTTCCCCAGCCAACCCTCTGATATCACATGCTTGCTCCCAAACACAGGTCATCAGCACAACTGGTAGCACTACTGCTGCTCATGTCAGCTGCCTTACTTTATCAGGTTAAAAGATAGCAAGTTTTGTACTGAATACATATTCATTCTTGCATTGAAGTTTATTCAGGGTGAATCAGAAAGCCCTTGAGCGAAGCTCATTTACAAAGGCATCCAAAGCAACTGCAGGTACAATGTTATGTATGCATACTGCACATATGGTCGAAATTTCATTAACAAGAAATGTCTAAAAGGTGAAGCATGGTCATAGCACCAAGGTTGAGATGGCTATGGGATGCCAGGTGCTCTTCAAGTATCCCCTCAGGTAGGATGAGGAAGTGGATGTAGTGGGAGCAGAAGGCCACAGCCCATCAAGGCATCATGCAGCCAAGAGAGGCGATCATAGAAGAAGATGCAAATGCAGTAGGTAGCCACTAGTGAGTAGGAAGGTAGACAAGAGACCCAGCATGGAGCAGTTACAGCAGGCTTCCTGGAGGATGCTAACTGTGGTCTTGCATGGGAGCCTATTGCAGATGGAACAGAGGCCAGGTCACTGAGGTTGTTGAGCCTAGCACAGCTGAAAAGGGCAAGTAAGAAGAACAGCCACCCAAGGCATTATCCAGCGAGTGGGTGGGGAAAGCCGGGGGAACAAAATGGTGCAGAAATCAGCTTTCCAACAATAGACATAGCTGGTAAGTCCCACAAGAAGTGAAGCAGGAAGGAATCAGGAATCAAGTAGCAGAGGAAAAAGCAGTAAAAGGATCTATGCAGAAACTCCCAGAAACAAGGCAGTGCAGATTAAAATGTGTGGTGGTCCATGAAGAAAGGAGGGCACTGGCAGAAGCTTGGAGCCAGCAGCATTAAAAGCAAGAGGAAAAGTAAGACAAAGCTGCAACAATGCTTGTGAGATGCCTGAGCAGAATCACAGGCCAGGAAGAATCTAGTATGATCCACAGCCAAATGTAGCATTAGAATGAGACAGACAACCAACAAGGAGACATGGTAGTGGACAGTAGGGGATGTCCCTGATGCAGACACACAGAAATTGGATGCCAAAGTGGAGTACAGCCAGCTATAGATAATGGCAGTAAGGTGAAGCAAGTGGAAAGTGTAGCATACTGGTAAGACACAAGTGCCAGAAAAGACCTGAGCATCCAAAGAAATTTAGATATGCATGGTTAGATGCTGCTTGCTGGGGGTAACAGTATGAGCCACTCTTTATCTCACAACCAATGGCAAGCTTTACATTACATTATATATAAAGAATGGCAGTGGGTTTATATATCATGCATCAGAAGAAATTATTGACATTCTTTCTAGGAAAATCACAGCCTTTTATCTAGTTTATTTTGTTTACCTGGACTTTATTCCAAGATAGGTACAAAGCTCATTTCCAGGCATGTCCTGAGGGTGGATTGCACTGGACCCGCTCTACTGACAGGGAATGTTGGAAAGTAATTCTGGGAAATCTCCTACTGTTATGATAAGCAGCATGAGATCTTTAAATCCCCCTAACAGCCACATGAGACTGGCAGAAGGGACCTCAGTTAAATGTTTCATTGAATAATGGCACCTCAACAATGCAGGGCACCCACTAATGTTACACTACAGTGCCAGTATGGGGTGGTTAAAATTTGTTCAATAGGACTATAATCCTTGAGACCTTCTTCCAACCCCAAAGGTGAGCATACCATCTACTGATTCACTGACACTGGATTCTTCTAGATTTAAAATACTGGTCCATATCTAGCAGTCTCTCTTGCTAGGTCAAGGTACTGAACTGGCAAGTAACTTGAAATGATACAAAGAAAAGGTGACTGAACTCACCTCCTGTATTGAAATGATTGCTTACACATCTACATTAAAAAAAAAAAAGAAACTCTAGCCAGAGCTGTTATGGCTGCAAAATGATATTATTGATGGTAGAGAAAATTTGTAAGAAAAACGGTATCATAACAAACATATACTATATATGTTTTTTTTGAGCAGTACAAGCATTTGGACATTAATCAAAAGTTTACATTCATGAGACTCTAGTCTCTCCATCCAGATTGTATCCCTCTTCACAAACTAGTGGTATTATAAAGTGATGAGATTTTCATCATGTGATTGATTTGCACATTCCAACCTCTTTTTTCCTTTTTATATATGTACTAGAGGGAGGGAGGGTCATCCCTCCCGGTGCAACAATCCAGATTGCCTCAGGACAGCTCAGGATGGAAGCATGGTTGGAGCATCATGGGGCTGACTTCTGCTTCCAGTTTTCCATTTCTGTCCCCATCCCTGCACTGGGACATGCAAGCTGGATGTGCATACGTGGAGGTGTCACGCGCCCATGGAATCCCATACTTACCTCCTTTCCCTGCCATCCTCAGACTCTCATTATCACCACACCTCCACCTGGTGGCAGTCATTCAGAGGGAAGGCTGTCCTCCTCCCTCCCTGTGAAAGGAAAGCAGTCCAGTGGACACTCCATCTTTCTCTCCCCAGCCAACCCCTAGCACCCCAGGCTTGTTCCTGAGACAAGGTCTCTGGCATGACAAGAGGTAAGGCAACCAGTGCCTCAGACCTTTACACCACTGGCAGCTACTAATGTTATTTCTTTATTGAACTGTAATTTAATTACATTAACAATTACTAGCACATAAGCAATTGCAATGGGCAAGATAGGTTGGGCAGTGAATATAATTAATCATGTTTTTCTTTTTCTTTTAACATGTTATCTCTGTTCCCTACCACTACAGTTTCTAAGGCTGTGTGTTAATTTGAGCTGTATTATTCATAACCTCACAGTGAGAGGTCATGGAGGTCAGAGAGGAACTGGCATGCTCATGAGTTTTAGAAAACAAAACTTCTCACTTGATAAAATTATCATCCTGGAATTTAAGCAACCACAGTTACAGTATGTAATGTATATCTGTACCAGTATTAACCACCAAATGAGATATGTGCAGAGGTAGTGCAAAAACAACTATATAACACATTTCCATTCCATGCCGTGCATGTACACTCGTTCCATGACAGAATGTTCTAAAAAATTATATTTTCTAAATCCATTTCAGTGAACTTCACTAAGGGAAAAGTGACTGCATTGGCTATTGTAAACTAGTGAGAGTGCAAAGTTTTCCTTTAAGAACTGCACTAACAGGGTCCACAGAACACAGTGGGGGGTAATGCAACAGGGACATGGAGTCAAATTATTAATATATTGGTACTGTGGTTTTGTAAAAATAGTTTACAAAGAAGGTGCAGTACTAACAAGTGTGGACAGTGACCCTGTTAGTGCAGTTCTTGAAGGAAAACATTTGTGCTCTTTATTAATTAATTGTTGCCAATGCTGTCACCTTGCCCATTAGTATTCACTGAAATGGATTTAGAAAACAGTTTTTAAACAATGATAGAACATTGTGTCATGGGAGAGTGTAAATGCATGGCATGGAATGGAAATGTGTGATATACTGTAGTTGTTTCTTGTGCAACTTTTGTAAATATCTCATTTTGTGGTTAATATCAATACAGATATAAACTGTATAGTATAACTGTGGTTACTTAAATTGCAGGATGGTAATTCTATCAAGTGAGAATTTTTCTTCTAAAACACATGAGCATATCTGTCCCCTTGACTCCATGACCTCACATTGTGAAGAGACTGTGAGGTTGTGAATTATGCAACTCAAATTAACACACAGCACTACAAGCAATAGTGGTAGAGATAAAAAGAGAGTGATAAATGTAAAAAGAAAAAGTAAAACATGACTAATTATATTCACTGCCCAACTTTTCTTGTCCATTGCAATTGCTTACGTGCTGTTGATTGTTGATGTAATTAAATTACAGTTTGTAAAGAAAACGATTAGTGACATGAGTGGGGAATCCAATCCTGAATAAATTTATAGGCTGAGGTTATGATGTAAGGGCAAAAATGTGTGCATCAATCACATGACAAAATCAAATTTCTTTATAATACCACTAGGAGGACAGGCAGACAGAACTGGAATGTAAAAGAGTGCTGACTCTGTCAGTCTATGGTAGCAAAGCAAGGCTAAAACCCAGTGTGTGTGTGTGTGTGTGTGAAATTTAAAACCTAGGAGGAAACAACATGGCAGTGACTTATTGAGCATAACACTGTTAACCCTTACTGCCTACAGACAGAACTGGGATGTTATATAAAGGAATTCTGGACTAATGACTGATATGTGACTCTGGTAAAGTAGGAGAAGTGTTGCAACTGCAAAGTAAACACACTTTGTATTTTGGGAAGGGACTTTGTTTTCTGGCATAGATAGCTTACCTAGGAGACTGTGCTGCAAGACCAATATGTTCTTAGGTGTGAAGAATGCTTTGAAGTAATGCTGAGTCACTCTTTGAAGTAAGATGTCTGAAGGGCTCCACCCACTGTAGCCATAAAATGCACTAAGGAGATATTTCCTGCAGTCCTCCCATTTATTTTCCATTGTGCAAAATTGACATAGATCAGATCCATGGCAGTTTGTCTACCTTTCCCGCTCTGTACTTATTGTGTGCTTGCTTTGAGCTGTTTTTACAATGGCAATAATGGAAGAACTGCATGAAATATGTTGTTTGTGTAACGCATTTTTTCAATGCAGACTTGCAAGCAAATATTCCAGTACAGGAGGTGAGTGCTGTCTTCTTTTTTTGTACTGTTATAATAATGCCTGTGTAGCAAGGACCCATTGTACCATGGTGCATTTTCATTCTTTTATTAATAACCAGAAATGATGTTGTATCCACTTGAAAGAGTCACTTCATAAGAACACTGAGGCACATAGTCAAGTCAGAGGGAGAAATTTGCATTGAAACTACCATGCTACACTTGGGCTAGGCAGAATTAGCAAATTCTGCATTTGTGTAATCTTTTGAAAGTCCACATATTTTGCAAAACTTTGTGAAATTTGAGAACTTTTTTATTTGGTCATATCTGGAGCCATTCTTACAGCTAGCTACCTGTTAATTAGTATGATTACTTGTCACAAGGATACTAATTCTAAGGAATAGTTCATGACATGTGTACAGTTATGAGTAGTTGTGAATTTACAGGGATTTATAATCTGGGTAGTTATTTTTGTGAATGTTTCTGAACATATTTCTCTGCTTACAACTTGGCCACTTTTCAAGCTAGATAGCTGAACATTTGCATGCATAACCTTCTTGAAGTGTTGCAGAATTATATAAATGTGGAAATAGAAACACAGACAGTGACAGCAGCAAAATACCAAAGGTCCATCCGTCCACCAGAGTTACCAATTAAGACCTGGGACCTACTGTTCCTTCAAGGTAATAGCACTGCCAAACCATCCTACATTCTCCTCCCCAATTCTGATGCCCTGAGAAACCACTATACCCTTCATTCTGTCCCAGCCACAGTTAAAACCACTAACAGTTTTTGCAGCCACCACCTCACTGGCAGACTGTTCCAAAGCTCCATCACTCTTTCTGTAAAATACTATTTCATTACATCCTTTCTGAATCTTCCTCCTTTCAGCTTTAGCTCTTGACCATAAGACTGCAAGCTGATAGTCAATTTAAATAGTTCTGTGCAGTTCACCTTGTTAATTCCTTTAGGAATTTGAAGGTCTCTATCAAATCTACCCTTTTCATTCTGGTCTGCTGCAATTACATGCTCAGTGCCTTTAGGTGCTCCCTCATAGGACATGCCCTGCAGGCCCAGAATCATTTTTGATACCCTTTGTTGTACCACCACAGTACTATCCCTAACCTTCCTGGAGTGATGAACCCAGAACTGGGAACAGTACTCCAGGTGTGGCTTCACAAAGGATCTATACATGGGAATTATTATCTCCCTTTTCTGCTATCAGTACCCTCCCAATACATCCAAGCATCCCATTTCTCTTGCTATAAGCATTGTTGCACTTATTCTATTGTTTTAGAAAGTCACTGATGATAACTCCAAAATCTCACCTCAGCCATGGTACTTAATCTCATCAGTCCCATCCAGTACTGCATACTTCAGTTCTTGTTCCCTAGGTGTATCACCTTGCACTTTTGACACTGAATTTAAACTGTTAAACCTTTGACCACCCCCAGCTTTTCCAAGTCTGCCTGCATTTCCTTTACTCACTCATCACTATCCACCCTCCAACAGAGCTTAGTGTCATCGGTAAAGAGACACAGCCTGCTCTGAATCCCCTCACCGATGTTGTTGATGAACAATTTGAAGAAGAATGAACCCAGGACAAATCTCTCTATAAACCTGCTTGTTACCATCTTCTCTTCTGATTTAACCCTGTTTACCACTACCATCTGCTGCCTTCCCTTAGCCAGTTACCAAACCAGTTTACTATGACATTAGCTGCACCCAGATCCTCTGTCTACTTCAGTGACCATATGTGGGGTACTAAGTCAAAAGCCTTGCTGAAGTCAATGTAGAGCAAATGTACAATATGGCCTCTCTATCCAATTCTTTTCATTACCCAGTCAAAGAAACCTATCAGGTTAGTCTGAGAAGATCTCCTGCCATGAATCCATGCTGCTTACTATCCTTGAGGCCATTACTGTCCAAGTAGTCCATGAGATCCTCTTTGACCAGTGACTCCATCAGGTTTCCTACAATAGAGTTAAGACTAACAGGTCTGTAGTTCCTTCTTGTTCTTTGCCCCCATAAAGCAAAACTATGTCCACCACACTCCATTCCTTCAGAACTACCCCAGTCCATAGAGAACTGTTGAATTGACCTACCTGGGGACCAGCCAGTTCTGGTGCCAATTACCTGAGTATCTATGGATGCAACCCATCTGGTCCTGGGGCCTTATCAACCTTTAGGACTGCCAGCCCTTTCAGAATTCTTTCACTAGTGAATAATGGCTGCCTTATCTCTGGGACCCCTTAATGGTCACTTTGATTCCATGCTTTGGCCAGGGCCCACCATCCTCCCTAGTGAAAACTGAGCAAAGTAATCATTAATGATGGAAGCCTTTTGGCCATGCACCCTGTGACAGGGTTGAATAAAATCCTGTTCCATTTGTTATGCAGACAGAGTAAAAGCAAGGCTATAGTTTCTCCTGTACTATACAGCCTCTTGTCCATCTGATTATGCAATCTCATCTTTCTTGTGGTATCTTGGAACTGGCCTCCAAAGGTCCCACAATGTCCCCTGTTATCTACCTTTCTCCACTTGCTATTTCTATTCTTTCTTTCTCCCTTGTTTCTCTGTGGCTAAAAAGTAAAAAAGAAGTATACGTGAATCTTTAAGTGAAACAGGGATACCTTGGTTTGAATATGGTATATTATTATATTGTTGAAATGATTGCAGAAAACAATTTGGGTTTATCAGAACAAATATCAATCAGAAACACAGGGATTAACTGTTAGATGTATTTTGACCTCCACAAGATTGTTAGCAGAATTGTCACCAGCAGATTGGCCCTGGATTACAATGTTCTGTTTTACTGCACCTGCAGGCTGGTCTCAGGAAAAAACAACAAAGTTCTGATACATTTTGTGAGAAACAGGAGACTGATTTATAACAATAGGATGTAGAATTAAAACTGTCAGAAAAGACATCTTACAAAAGAGTAATGCTTTTGTTAAGCAAGAGAAAATTTAAATTTTAAAGAGATGCTCAGATTCATGATTTTGTTTAAACAGCCTGTATGAAGAGCAATCCTGTGCAATTTCATTTTATTGCTTTTGATAATAACAAAATGCTACTTGCTAATTTTATAATTTCTCCCCACTGCCTATGCTTCCTAACCTTTGCCCCATGACAGCTAGTGTCAGACAAAGTGGGATTTATGCCATCACAGTGTATGCCAGGAGTTTTGTGCATGGGTACTAGACCTGGTACCAGTGAAGCACAGAAAAAGGAATGGATCCTGCAAAGCAAGCAAAGGAGTGATTACAGAAGAAAGGTGATCAAACTAGAAGCACAAATAACAGTCCAAACTGATACTGTACAGCTGGCACCAGTGTTGAAAGGAGAAGAACAGGCAAGGACAAAACCTGAAAGCTTGTCTGCTGTCTTCAAATGGTGGGCTATTCAATAAAGAGAGACAGAGAAACAGAGAAGAGATACAGCAGCAAGAGTAGTGATGGCTGGATGTCTTGCAAACTATCAAAACAGGAGGCTGTGGTACAAGTCCATGCAGATCAACAAAACACCAACAACTTGAGAGGCACTAAAATCACAAAGTTGTGTTCCTTGGTTGCTATCAAAGCATACCTCACAGCTTTTGAAAGGGCTGCTGGAGCCTGTCAATGGCCAAAACAGCAATGGGCAATCAGGCTGGTACCTTACCTAACAGGTAAAGCCAACTTGCCTACAACAATAGGGACACTGCACAGTCAGAAAACTATGACCTTGTAAAAGAGAAATCCTTAAAAGATGTGACATCTCAGGGAGACCTACATGTAGAGATTCTAGTTCCTGAAGTACCACTGAGTGGACAATTCTCAAGAAGCCATCACCTGATTCAGAGAACTCCTTATTAAATGGCTCCAACCAGAGTGCAAAACAGTCTCACAGATCACTGATATATTTGCCATGGAACAATTCATCAACATATCTCCTACAGATGTGAAGTTTTTTGTAAAAGAACACCAACTAGAAAGTAAGTAAAAAGAATTTATTTGGGTAAGGAGTATCACATATGGCCAGACAGATACCACAGCAGTAAGTAACAGTCAAGGATTGGTAAGACACTCTTTTGCCTCTTTAACTCCAGATCATATAATAATTCTAATGGGGGTACAACATCTGCACCTAAACACTTTATTTGCTATAACTGTAATAAGCTAGGCCATATTGCAACAAATTGCCAGAAAAATAAGAATGGTAACAGGGACAAGTTTTGTCTTAGCAAATTGAGACAAGTGTTTAACTGGTGTGAAGGTGGGAGATAAGACTGTGAAGGGACTTATAGGTTCAGGATGTCTGGTGCATGTTGAAACTCTGGTAAAAGACTGTAGAAAAGGGCTGCTCACTGGGGGTCATCTGCAACCATGGGACATTGATAGTATCCCACAACCCAAGTGACTTTGAATAGTATTGGGGTGTTGCACCATATGAAAGTAGCGGTAGCACCAAAGTTACCTGTTCCAGTGATTATAGGAAATAACTTTCCAGGATTTGCTATGTTAATCACAGAGGAAGTAATCCTGTTGTTTCAGCAATTGTGATAACAGAGCACAGGCAAAGAAAATCTCAGATGTTGGGGACTCCTTTCCTTTTGGTGACTTTAATTCAGACTTGTTTGAGCCCAGCTCTAAGATCCAGAAGTGCAGGAAAGAAAGAAGACATGGAAAAAACAGTGGCAATAAAACAGTGATGGACATAAGGGGCTGATATATGAAAATGCTAACATTAAATTGATAACTGATTGTGATCTTGTTTCTGCATAAATTGACAATGTTTCTGTCAAGGTAATTTTAAGCAGCAGGGGTGAAACAGAAGCATGGTGAACCAATGTTTAAAAATTGTAATGGGCTACTGTACAAAGTGTTGATTATTTCTCAGATGCAGGAACAGACAGAACAGTTGATCATACAAAAGAAATACAGAACTGAGTTGTTACAGCCAGCACATGGACTCCTATGGCTGGTCATTTGGGAGGGATCACACTATTCCCAGACTGCTATACAGACTTTACTGGCCTGGGATTTATGAGGATGTTGCTACCTATTGCAGTTTTGTACTGCATGTCAGAAAGCAGTCCCAGTGACAAAAAACAAGATGTCCCTACCCTTGATAGATGTACCTCTTGAGAGCATTACAATGGATTTGGTTGGCCCTTAGATAAAAGTAAAACATACTCTATTCATTTTGGTAGGATGTGACTACGCTATTTGATATGTGGAGCAATTCCAATGCATACTGTACAGCCCCAAAAGTGGAAGCAGAGCTTGATGAAATGTTCAGCAGGGTGAGCATACCTAAAGAGAGTATTAGTGATCTGGGTAGTTTTGATGCTGCATTTCTGAAGGAGCTGTATCAACTACTAGCATAACTACCATAAGAAATTCCTTTATCACCCTCAGACAAATGGGCTTGTTGAATGTTTTAATCAAACCATAAAATGCATGTTAAAAAGGTTTGTGAAAGGTAAATGGAAAGATTGGGACCAATACCTACGTTACCTGCTTTTTGCTTACAGAAGTGCCACAAACATCAACAGGTTTTCACCCTTTGAAACATATGGTAGACAACTTAGAGGGCAACTAGATATAATAAAAGAAACAAAGGAAAATCACCCCACTCAGAAAGAATCTATTACATCTTATTAGTGTACACTGAGAAAGAAACAGCAAAATATGTTGAATTTGCCCATAGTAATCAGGAAGAAGACAAAAACAGCAGAAGGTGTATTATCATCAGAATTAAAGAAAAACGTTTTGAGCTGGGTGAAAAGGTCTTGTTACTGTTTCTGACTACATAAAACAGACTGTTAATGAAGTGACAAGGGCTTTATAAAGAGGTTAGATGTACTGGTACAGTTAACTATAAGACTGAGACCCCTGATAGGAAAATCCTACCAAAATATGCCATGCTAACCTCCTGAAGAAATGGGTTTAAAAACACCAAGGTTTGTTTTGTTAGCATTACCAGAAACTGATAAAGAAAATATTGATACAGCTTATGGCAGAATGCAACAATCAATCAATCATTTTATTGGAGGGCAAATTGAGAGTGTACTCTCTTTACAAGTATATCCAACATATAACATAAACAATAAGATAATACATACATAATATACAAATTAGACATACTTGTTACATATAACACATCATACAGTAACCAAAAATTCAGAAGTTCACCCAAAGCAATCAACAAACTAATTTCTGATTCTGTAAAGGTTAATGTTTCCTTAACCACAAAACAAACATGAAATTCATAACTTAGCAAAGACATTTCAAAGTACTTTTACCACACTGCCAGGCCGAGTAAAAGGGCCAAGCACATAATAGTGACAGAGAATGCTCACCCTATCAGATAGAAAATATATAGATTACCAGCGTGGTTGAATGCAGATGTGGTGAAAGAAATACAAAAATGAAAGAGCTGGGTATCACCAAAGAGTTGAGAAGTGCTTGGTCATCACCGATGGTGGTTGTAAGTAAAAGGAAGGGGAATAAGAATCTGTCTTGTTTTAGACAACTTAATCAAGTGTCAGTGTTTGACAACTATCCTATAGTCAAGTACTGTATATTAGTACCCTCAATCTCACCAAGGGTTGTTGGCAAATTCCTCTAGATAAAGAATGTAGAGGTAAAACTGAATTTTCCATTCCAGTTGGATTCGTTCAGTTCACCATCATGCCGTTTGGCTTACATGGTGTACCCATTACATTCAGTGGAACATGGATGTAATTCTAGCCCCTCATACTGGTCATTATGCTTCTTGCCTGGTTGATGTCATCATGAACAGACTAGATGGGAAAAGCCATCTGCAGCACCTATCTGCAGTTATCCAATTTATCAAAATACAGGTCTGACCTTTAATCCTACCAAGTGTGTATTTAACATGCAGGAAACAAGATATTTAGATTACATTTTTGGAAATGGAAAAGTAAAGCCAGAGATTTCCAGTATAGAAGCTGTAGCTAACAGTCCACTCCTTGAAACAGCGAAACATATAGGGTAATTTTAGGGCTGGCTAGTTACCACCAGAGATTTGTTCCCATTTTGTCCAGTTCACTACCCTTCACTGAACTCATGAAGAACCAGTGCCCAAATAGTGTGAAACAGTCCACAGAGTGTAATGGAGATTTAATCTGTCAAGGCTACATTATGTTCATCCCTTGTTTTAGCAAGTTTAGATACTGATGAACAATTTATGTTACAGACTAATGCCTCAGAGATAGGCCTAGGTACAGTCCTGAGGCAGAATGTAGATGGAAAAAGAACATCCCATTCTGCATATTAATAGCAGACCACCAAAATAGAAAAAGTACTCCACTATTGAAAAATAATGTCTTGCTGTGAAATGGGCAATGGTGTTCCTTAAGTTTTATCTTTTAGGTGCTGATTTTGTACTTACTGTATAACAGATCACAATTCTCTCTGCTAGCCTAATCAAATGAAGGATGAAAATTCCACAGTCACAAGGTGGTATCTGACACTATAGTCATTTAAATTCAAAGTGATGTACACATCTGGAAAGAGAATTCAGAAAGTGAATATATATATAAAAATATATATGTGCTAAAACTGAAATGTTTGCTGTAAAAGAGGTTATAGGAAAAGGGTTACTTCATGTGCAAAGACAGAAAGCGTAATCTGGTAATGTTAAAACAGAAATAAAGAAGGGTTTGGAAACCTGTTTTTTATTTAAACAAAAACAGGCTCCTCTTACAGATGGGCGTGTGTTACATAGTTGAATAAGACCCTGTCCCTTGTGTTATGCAAAGATCTATTGTGTCCAGTTTTATGTGATATGGGTGAGTTGTTTTAGTCACAGACCAATAAGAGTGACAAAACACCTCCCAAGTCACTACAGTGAGCAACAACAGATCAACTGCCACAAACAGTGATCATCAGTACCTGCAAACAAAAGAACAAAAAATATATTTTATGCAGGGACTGCCCACACCACCAACTTAAAGATTTTCAACTCCTTGGGGCAGACTTAGAAAAAAACAAATTCAGGGCAAACAAAAATTCTATCCCAGACTGAACCCTGGTTCTTTAGCTCTATAGATGGTGGCTCTAGCCACTACACCATATAGCTAGCTCAGCAAGGTTTGGCAACACTACACCTCATATCTTTGTCTAGGGAGTGCAGCACACTGCTACACTCACTCTGCCTACTCTTTGGCATTCTTCAGCACTTGCTCTTGTTGGGTGGTATTACTGAGTCACTCAAATTGAGCCACTCAGTAATGCACGCTTACATCATGGTATTTCATTTTGTCCTCTCCTATTCTTCCTTTCATCTGTCTGATTGCACAATCAAATCTTTCTTGTGGCACCTAGGAATTGGTCACTTGGAACATCCCCAATTTCCCCATTATCTTCCTTTCTTCACTTGCTGTTTCTACACTTTCCTTCTCCCATTGCTTCTCTTTGGTTAATAAAATATGTCAATCTTTATGTGAATTTTAGATCCCTTGGTTTAAGAATTTATAAAATTAAATTTTGCAATAACTGCAGAAACCTAATTGGGTCTATTAGAAAATATATACATCTGGGGCACCAAGGATTGACCTTTAAATATATTTAGAAGCTTGTTAACAGAACTGTCAACAGGAAACCAGCCAGGAAAACCATGAATGGACACTGAACAAGCAAGTACTGGCCACAGTGTTCAGAAAATGGGGTATACCGAAATGGATCTATTCACATCCTGGGTAAACAGCCAGCTCCCACTGCCCTCTAGCAAACCTCCCCAGTGGGTACAGTCCCAGAGGTTGCCCTAGTCTTCAACTGGGCATGGAAGTTTCTCTATGCTATCCCACCATTCTCACTTTTGCTGAGAGTGCTGCTAAATCTGGGAAGGAGTCCGCAACAATGATAATCATAGCTCCAGATTTTGGTACACACTTCTCCTGTCCCTTTCCATCAAGCATCCCTTCTACTCTCCCTGAGATGCAATCTGCTGACATTGTCTGAGGGCAGGATAACATTTCCAGATCTAATACTTTGTGCCTTAGAGTATGGTGCTTGAAGACCTAGAGTTGTCTGGACTAAACCTCTCTGAGGAGGTTTTGGAAGTGCTTGCAACATCCAGGAAACCAACAACTAAGAAACCCATGCTTCAAAGAGGAAAATAAAAGATTTTCCCTTTAGTTCTCCTATAGGCAGTTTAGCCCACTTCAGGCAAGCATCCTTTCAATTCTAGACTACCTGGTTCATCTCAGTCCCAGGGACTTAGTCATTCAGCCCTGAAGGTGGATCTTACAACAGTCTCAACATATGCCTCACAGACCATTTTAAAAGGTTCTTTAAAGGCCTTGCTCACCTGTGACCTTTAGTAGGGCAACCTGTCCCCAAAGGGACCTGAATCTTATTGCTCTACCCAATGGGCTCCGTTTGAGCCTATGGAAACTGTTGCCCTAAAGTATGTTACCTGGAAAGCAGTTTTGTTAGTGGCACTCACAACTGCCAGAAGGGTAAGTGAGGTTCAAATCCTCTGGACAGGTCTGAATTATATCATAGCACAGGGACAAAGTAGTCTTGAGAACTAACAAAAATTCCTCCACAAATGATCTTGAGTTTCATCTGAATCAATCACTCACACTTCCAGTGTTCCTTCAGCAAAATCCAACCCAGCAGAGCAAAATACTCCACAGTCTGAATGCTAAGTTTGCTCTTTGGTACTAGTTGGACCACACAAAGAATGTCAAGTCAACCAGTACACAGCTGTTTGTCACCTACTGTAAAAGTAGGGCAGGGGAAACCAACTTCCAAGAAAACTATTGCTCATTGGATAGTCTCCTGCATTGGGTTCTACTATGCTAAAGCTGGTACATTGCCACCTGAAGGACTCAGGGCCCACTATACCAGGGTCACATCTGCTTATGTGGCAGCTTCAGGGGTGTCTCCTACAGGAAATCTGTAAAACAGCTACCTGGAAAATAGTACACACTTTTGTAAAGCACTATTATCTGGACATACAGTCAAGAAGGGATGCCAGCTTTGGGACTGCTGTCTTGCAGAACCTGTTCTCCTCCATGAGGTTCTCTACCAGCTGCCATGGTACTGCTATGGAGTTTGAGCTGCTAGACATAAGAAAGGGACTCCTGGGGTTAGAAGAAAGAACTACTCACTGTAGTAATGTTCCTTCCAAGGGATATCTCACTTACATTATCAACACCATTTCTACCTCCACTTTCAGAACCTGAAAGGTTTACTTGAGAATCAATTCTTTTCATTTTCTTGAGCATTACCTGTTACTGTACTTTTACAATTGATACACAGTGATTTATTCTCTTACAAATATTTTCATTATATTTTGAAGTTCTGCCATGTTAAAAACTTTGAGAACTTTTTAAATTAGTAAATTGTGGGGCAGCATTTAGCTAGTTCAGTGGTCACTGCTCACCTAGCTTTAGAATTAAATCTGCTGTTAGAAAAGCAGGTGTGAGCATGACCACACAGCAGGGATTTAAATTTCATTCTCAGATTCTCTAATTAGCATAATATTCTAGGCTCTGTAACAATTTATCCCAGGTGAATGATTGCAGTTGTTAAGCATAGTGAGGATCTCTTCAAAGAAATAACATTACTATCGTGAGTACTTTTTTCTTTCTGCACACCAGAGGAATTGTCTCATTCTCATTCCAAGTCTCATAAAATAACAGCAGGGGCTTCCAAGTGACTGAAATTCATTTCTGTCATGCAGATACAGTTGGTATCACCCACTCCCACATGTTACTCGCCACCTGCCCACCAGCTGTGGTCTCCCCATGGGATTAGAGTATAGAACCCACACCTCATCCACCCTGGAGGCAAGCATCCTCTGGGAATCTTGAAAATCTTCTCCTCTGGCCTTCTGATGTTGTGGGCTCATTCCTGAACCTTTTCAACACCAGCTGCTGTGCTGATTGGATGGCCTTGAATATTTAAGCAATAGGGCATGATGGGGGTGCATTATGGTGGGGTAATTGCCCACCTTGGGTGGGTTGAAGCATGAGGAAAAGCTGAGTGCTTCCACCACTAGAGAAGGGCACTAGCCCACCATAATACACTTCCTGGAGTGCCTTGTGCGATTATGAAATGGGTCCTTTTAGTCAGTTGGAAGCATTTTTTACACATATTTTGTTGCTCTACTTTCAGCTGGGCTGTTGTGCTGGGATAATAGCCCAGCTGAAAGGACTTCTTGGCCAATCAGGAGCCAGCACTCTTTCTACCCATTTCATAATTAATCTCTAAGGCATGACAGGGTGTGATATATCATGGAATATCATCACGCCTTGGGTGGTTGGACATGAGGCCGTGGCAGAGTCTGTCCAATGACCCAAGAAGTGATGATATACCACACCATGGAGTGACTTATTGCTATTATGAACTGAATGAATAGTCTTATCAGTAAAAATAATTAAAAACATCATTTAAAACCTTCTGAAAGTGCCTATGTGGGAGTTGGACAAATACTTCCTGAAGGCTCTGGACACAAGGTGGTGCTATTGCTAGTGGAGTTTGTTTGGGGAGGGTAGGGGTTTAGCTGTGAAGTCTTTCTTATTCACACAGCACTAACCCAGGATGTAAACTATGGTCTGTCCATATTTAACCATGTCCCCTGTGTGGTCTGGGACTGGGTAAGATGTATGTGTTTGTTTGTTTATTTATTTATTTTCTGCACAACCTGATCTGTGAGAAGTGTGATGTCAAACTAGACAGTTTCACTTTTACACTGCCAATTGGTAAGTTTACCCAACTGGTTGTTGCTATGTGAAGCCATCAGCAGGCCTGTAGAACTGATTTTAAAAAGAAAGATCTGCACTGTATATTCTGTTTTATAGTCCTTATTTTTTTTGGTTTTGTTTTTGGTTTTGAGAGTGACTAGAGCGGCGCTCATTTTTTTATTTTTATTCATTTTATTTAAACAGCAGTTTGAAAACCTTTGAGCCATAGGCTCATTTACAAAGGTACCTTGTCACAGTAAGACAAACCAAAATACACAGTATAGCAGTACAACACATAAGTATAACAGTAAAATTAAGACACAGATACAAACAAGCTGGTACAGGTCGGATGGATGCAAACAATACCAGAGTTATGTCGTCCTTAGCAGCTTAGTAATAAGCTTTGTCATAAGTATTGAGTCGGCTTTGACTAGTGGCAGTTACAGCATCGGTGTTAATAAGGTGGTTACGTAGGAAGTTTTGAAGCACGATATAGTTGGAGCTCGGAGATGGAGGGGGGCAGTGTGTTGAACCAAGAGGGGCCCTAAAGCTGAAGGCTCTTTGGCCATGAGAGGTCCTAGCTCTAGGGATAACATGAGAGGTTTTCCCAGAGGTCCGAGTATGAGCTAGTGGGACAGAGTGGCGTATGGTGGTGGTCAATCCTGGTGGGGAAAGCCCAAGGAGGGTCTTTTGTAAGGGTACAGGTAAGATATTTGAGGCGCCATCGAGATCAAGTACCAGCGCTTTAGCATACAGTAGACAGGTGTGTGTCATCCTAGGTGCTCCAGTAATTAACCTGCAGGCCTTATTCAGAGTAGTGCAAATTTTATGGAGTGCGGTCTGATCAGCAGCACCATATACCGACAGTCCATAGTCCACTAGGGACAGGATAGAGGAGGTGACTGCAGTCAGAGCCTCCGGGGAGGCAGTGTTTATACCGATGTAAGATGCCCAATCGGATATTAGTGGCAGTGGCTAGGGCAGCGATGTGTCCATGGAAGGAGAGGGAGGGGTCAAAATGGATCCCTAGGTATTTATAGGAGCAAACTTGTTCGAGTGGGAATGAGGACCCAGAGTGAATGAGGAGTTTGAAGTTGCAGGACTTGTTTTGGGGATGAGTGAAGAACATGGTTTTGTTTTTTAAGATTTATCACCAATCTATGTTCCTTGAACCAGCCCTCGGCTTCAGTGAAGGACTTCTGCAGTCGTCCTGGAGGGCAGTAGGGTTAAGACTTGAGGCAAAGATGACTGCATCATCAGGGCATAATAGAATGTTCCCCGAGCAAGAGCGTGGAAGGGTGTAAGGTAAAGGGAGAATAGTAAGGGCCCAGAATGGAGCCCTGGGGAACCCCAGAAAGATGGGACAGATGTCTGAGTAGGTCCCATTAATTTTACACGCTGTGAGCGGTCAGACAGATAACTGGTGCACCAGGAGATAGGCCCAGCAGCAAAACCAGAGAGACTAAGGGCATCAAGAAGAAGGGTGGGAGACAGTGTCGAAAGCTTCTGAGAGGTCAATGAAGACAGCACCAGCCAGAGAACCAGTGTCTAAGGAGGAGTGGAGAAAGTTGAGAACCTAGGAGGGTTGTGTTGGCACTGTGGCCCACTCCGGAAGCCATGCTGCTCAGGACAAAGGACATTGAAGGTGGAAAGGTAGTCAGAGATTTGAGAGGCCAACACTTTTTCCAAGGCCTTGGAGAGGAGAGAGAATGGAGATCGGTCGATAGTTTCCAGCCACAGTCCTATCACCACCTTTTAAAGATGATTTTGTGAGCTGCCATTGCTGGCTTCTGCAGAAAGTGGGTCTTTCATTCATGTAAGCAAGTGGCATACTTTTGAGGATTTGTCTTTTTTTTGGTTTGTACAACAGCCATCTCAGAGTCTGACTTTTGTTGCAGATCATGCAGCCATTTGTGCTGGCCTTGTGTTTGTGTAGCAGACTGTGAAGCAGACTAAGGGACATAGCAAACAGTGCTATCGGATGCATTTAGTTTGGTGAGGAGGTTGGTGGTCGAGGCTTTTGAAGCCATGATGATGTAGCCCGATATCATCACGGCTTCAATACTCTTGGCCAATCAGCTTTGTCAAATTTTTGATCCAGTTCATAATGTACAATAAAAGCCTGCTGATTTAATCCATGATATTTTGTTGTTGGCTGAACTCCTTTTAAAATGCAATCCAAAGGATGAACCCTCCACAAACACCAACTCCCTGTACTGCACCACAGTATCATTGTCAGACGTAAGCTCACTTTATGGTGTTGGGCATAAACTTGTGTCCTCCTAGCTAAGAGGTGAGACATGACAGTGTTACACAAGAAAATTGACAAGAAGGATTGTCTGATAAAACTGAAACCTACTGTGCACAGGCCAAGATTAATATCTGCAGGCAGAAAATAAACTTCTCCACATTTCTCAGTGTCAGTTTAATATTGAGTTGTAACACACATTGGGCAGAATATTCAAAGCTGTCACTAACTGTGATATAGTCCACCTCTGCATGAGCAAATTAGCCTCTTTAACCAGGCATCTGTGGCAGTGCTGATGGGCAGAGACAATGCTGATATCATTTGTGACATCATTCACCCCTTCCCTATGCAATACAGTATTTATACTAGGCTTGGTCAAGTGGCAAGCTGTCGCATGAACACACTAGGATTTGGCTGGCAGCTTTGCACATCTTCTTGATACTGGAAGTGAGTACCTTTCTGGAAGGAAAGAGGCCCCATGGTAGTTTATACTGATTATTTAATCCTTTTGTTAAATTTGAGCATAAGAATTTTACTATATCATACAGATTTGAGGAAGCTGAATGCTAATTTTGCTCATAAAGAAGTTGAGGAATGGGGCCAGCCAGTCTGGTAAAGAGTTTTGGTATGAAGTGAGATACAGGATCAGCTGGATTGAAGAATGAAGTGATGCAATTTTGAATATGTGTATTATGGGAAGGAAATAATTAGTTGTATATAGAAAATAGATACATAGATTCTTTGGCAGATAATGGCAGCCAGACCCATCCAGTCTGCCTGCTTATGTTACTCTGATCGGCGCCAGTGACCCTATCTGGTCATTGGCTTCAGCTTTTTCTTCCTATCTCTAATATTCCTTTATTCCTGTCCCATGCATGTTTGAAGCCCATCACTGTATAGGCAGCCACCACTTCCTGCAGCAGGCTATTTCATTCATCCACCCACCACCCTCTCCATAAAAAGAACTTTCTGATATTTCCTTATGCAGCCACCCATCAGTCTCATGTCAGGTCCTCTTGTTCTGGTACTACTTTTAAACTGGAATATGTTGTCCCTTTCACCTTGTTCTCTGCCTTGAGGTATTTAAACATTTCTATCATGTCACCTCTCTCCCTCACTCCTTTGCTCCAGCGTGTACAAAAGAAAACCCCTGACTCTTTCCTTGTAAGGCTTGTGATGTAGACTCTTCATCATTTTGGTCACTCTCCTCTGCATCGTCTCTATTTTGTCAATGTCCTTATGAAGGTGTTGCCTCAGAACTAGACACAGTACTCAAGGAGAGGCCTCACCAGGGTCTTGTACAGTGGAACTATTACCTCTCTCCTTTGGCTTGTGATTCCCTTCCAATACACCCCAACATCCCAGTGGCCTTCCCCACCACATTGGTCATCTGCCTTGTGGCCTTCAGCTCATCTGTGATTATGACTCCCAAGCCATTCTCCTTTTAGTAACTGCCAAAGCTCTCCCCAACCAGTAGCTTGCTCCAGAGTTCCTGCTCCACATGTGCATGATTTTGCACTTCTTTGCATTAAACCTTAGTTGCCATGCCTCTGATCATCTCTAGAACCATTCCAGGTCCTTTCTCATCCTTTCAACCCCTCTGGGGTATCCACCCTGTTACAGATCTTGGTGTCATCTGCAAACAGCTAGACCTTTCCTCTAGCCTATTTGTAATGCCACTGATGAAGACATTGAAGAAGACTGGCCCCAGAACTGACCCTTGAGGTATCCCACTGGTCACCTCCTTTCCTCTGATTGGGTTATGTTTATCATGACCCCTATTTTCTGCCCTTAATCAGTTTCCAATCCAGTTTATTACCTTGTACCCCATCCCAGGCTATCTAGCGCTTGTTGCCCAGTTTCCTATGTGGATGGTATCAAAGGCTTTGCTGAAATCTAGGTAGGCAATATCTACTGCCCCACCCCCCACCCTGGTCTACTGCCTTTGTCACCCAGTTAAAGAAATCTATTAGATTAGTTTGACAGGACAGTCCTGCAGTGAACCATATGTTGCTTGGGATCCAACACCCCATAGCATCTAGGTGCTCCACCATTCTTTCCATGAGGAGTGTCTCCATTATCTTTCCTACTACATAGGTTAGACTAGCTGGCCTCTAGTTCCTACATCTTCTTTACTACTGCTTTTGTAAAAGAGGCAACATTTGCCTTTCTCCAGTCTTCTAGGACCACTCCAGTGTCTAGGGACTCATAAAACAGGACTGCCAGAGGGGCTGCCAGTTCAATTCTCAGTTCCATTAGGACCCTGGGATGTATGCCATCTGGACTCATGGCTTTGTCCACCTTAACTTTGCAAGCTCTTCTAGGACCCTGTCCTCTGTGATTGGAGTGGTGTTTACCTCCTTATCCTTTGTTCCTTTAAAGAGTAGCTGTGGACCCAGCCCATGCCTTTCCAAAGTGAAGATTGAACAGAAATAATCATTCAGGATCGCTGCTTTCTCCCTGTCTCCCTCCACTCTCTGCCCTGGCTCCACGAAGCTTAGCTACTCCCCAATTTGCCTTCCTTCTCTTGCTAATGTATCTGAATAATGCCTTGTATCCTTTTTAACCAATTGAGCTATTTCTTCCTCTGTTTGTGCTCTAGCACTTCTTGCTGCTTTTATGCCTCTCTCAGACACTTCTGGTTCATTTCTTCTCTCCTCATCTCTTTGTGTCTCCTTATACTTCCTGAAGGCTAGGCACTTGGCCCTAACCTTTCAGGCAACCCCTCCCCTTGAGAACCAAAGTGTTTCTTCTCTTTTGTCCTTGTCTATCGACCTAACACATTGTTTTGTGACTTCTGCTATGGCTCTTGATGTGCCCATTTCTCCTCAACATTCCTCCCATCACCCTTTTTCCAGTGCTTCCTTGCTTGAAGTCCCATCTTGGTAAAGTCCACCCTTCTGAAGTCTAAGACTCTTGCTTTTGCATGGGTTGACTGAATCCATGTGTCCACCTTGAACTACACCATATGATGATTGCTGGGCCATATCTGACCTTTCACCTTGAGCCCTGTTATTCTGTCCCTATTGGTCAGTACCAGATCCAGAGTTGCCTGGTCTCTGGTAGATTCCTGCACCAGTTGCCTCAGGGTTAGCCCCCTCAGAGGAGTCAATGAAGTCCCATGCCTAGCCAAGGGCCCTACTGGGATGGACTAGTCTATTTCTGGCATGTTAGAGTCTCCCATCAGCAGTACTCTCCCTTTGCTGCCATGTCATGCATGTATTCAAGCAGCAGTTTGTCAGTTTCTTTTGCCTGAGCTGGGGATCTTTAAATGACCCCAGTGTGAATGGCTGTTCCATTGCCTCGCTCAAGGGTGACTCAAACTTTCTCTGTTTGCTCATGCCTGTTCTGAATTTTGGTTACCTTGATGCTTTTTTGATGTAAAGGCAACCTCTCTTTTTCTCCTGTCCCTGTCTTTTCTGAACAGGACATAACCAGGTACACTTATGTCCAGCTGTGGTTCCTGTGTGCCATGTTTCAGTTATGGCCACTATGTCCAGATCAGCCTCCGTCATTACTGCAATCGGGTCTGGGACCTTGTTCCCCAGACTGCAGGCATTCATGTGAATGACTCTTCATGGAAAGCAGCATCTGTTCATCCCCCTCTTGTGTTTTTCCCTTGTTTGATCCTAATACTCCTGGCATATTCTATGTGGTACTTCCTTTTACTGTCTTTCTGGTTACTTGTGGTTTAGGTATTTTGTTCCTGTGTACAGCCTTTTCTGCCCTGCGGTACTGGTGTATCTGCCCCGGCATAAAGTCCTGGTCCTGCTTGACATGTGCCCAACCTGTAGGGAGTGTTACCTGAATATCTCTGCTCCTGGCAGCCCCTCCAGTGGCTAGTTAAAATGCTTGCCCAGGAAGCATGTAAACCTCCCAATGAGGACAGACATTCTCTCCTGGACAGAAGCAGACTATCTTTCTTGTACAGGCATGCATAATCCCAGGTGGTACCCCAGTCCCCAATGTAGCCAAAGCTGTTTTCCCACACAAGTCTTTCAACCAATTGTTGTAGCTTTTAATGCTTTGTTTCTTCCCCTCCTTCCCCTGACTGGTAGCACCTCTGAGAATACGACAGAGTTAGTTACCTCCCAGGCACCTACCCAAATACCTAAAATACTCCTGAACCTCTCCAAGATAGCCCTGTCTTTGGCTAGGTTGTTTGTCCCCAGATAGACAATGACATCCAGCCCCTCCTAGCCACAGTCTTAGTGATCCTGTGATCCGCTCCCCTCCCTCAGAGTTGTGCCTCCTGGGAGACACATTACCTCCTCTCCATCCTGATATCTGTTCCCAGCTCCATATCTTGAACTATTGCATCCCTCACCAGAAGAAGTCCTCCTTCTCTGTGGGGTTTCTCTGGCCCCTGTCCCCTGAGCCCCCTCTAGTGGACCTGCTCATCTTCCTGGTCTCAGCCTTGGGTTCCCTTTCAGGACTCTTCCTCTCCTTGGCAACATCATATTTGTTCCTTAGTTGGACTGGGTGGGGATGTACCTTGAGCTCCACCTTCCTCAACCTCCCTGAGCCCACCATTTCCATTCAAGCCTCTGTCTTGGCAATCTTCATGGCAGTGGCTGGTGGTATAGTGGTCCCTGTTTTGGGCAAAGGTTTCAGTACTACTACCAGCTGTGCACAAAGCCTGGCCACCTCCTTCCTCAGCCAAGAAAGATGCTCACAAATGGGGCAGCACCACAGTTCCCAGAATGTTCTTCTGAATATCGCTGCACTGCACCCACTGCACTGAACCACCCTTTTGCCATCCTAAGTACTCCTGATGTATGCTCCTCTACCTCTCTACTTATTTTGTGTTTTTCTTGTTTGTTTTTGTGTGTTTGTTAATATATCCTATGTGGGAGGGATGACCCACCCACTCTGTAGGGCAGACACCTATAAAGGAAGGGCTAACGCCGGGGTGGGTTGGTTCTGGAGTGAGGGCAGGGCTAACACAGATCCCTATACAGAAGCAATCAGCCCCTCTGGCTTCTGATTCTATTGCACTGGCCCAGACTCTTGGGCCAAGAAATTCAGCCAGATGAAGCAAGCATTGCAAACACAATACAATTTAAATTCACACACCAGTAACCTGATGTCTGCTGAATGGAGGCACCTCAGGCTAGAAGTTTCTAGAAGCCTTAGAATGCTGGTTTCAGACAAAGCAAGCTATTGAACAGCTTGGGCCAAGAAATTCAGCCATATGAAAACAATCTTAGCAAACACAAAACAATTTCAATTCATACACTATAACCTGATGCCTGATGAATGGAGACACATCAGGCTATAAATTGCTAGAAGCTTTAGAATGCTGGTTTCAAACAAAGTATGCCATTGAACAGCTTGGACCAAGAAATTCAGTCAAATGAAACAATCTTAGTGAACACAAAACAGTTTAAATTCACACATGTAACCTGATGCCTGCTGAATGGAGACACCTCAGGCTAGATGTTATTAGAAGCCTTAGAATGTTGGTTTCAAACAAAGTAAGCCTTGAAAACTTGGGCCAAGAAATTCAGCCAAATGAAGCAAGCTTAGCAAACAAAACAATTTCAGTTCACATACATGTAACCTGATGCTTGCTGAATGGAGACACCATAGGCTAGAAGTTGCTAGAAGCCTTAGAATGCTGGTTTCAATCATGCAAAGGGAACTGTGTTAATAGATTTTATGACATCTAGGTGTGTGATGCTCATAAACCCTGAGGTGAATCCTCGTTTATCTCACATCACACACTGAAGGTGTGTGCATAAAATCTGAATTTCCAGCCTTCCCTATTTTTTATTGTTTATATTTACTGGTTAATGGAGAAATTGAGAGAGATGAAATCTGCATCTGTAAACAAAAACATGTATTTAACTTGAACAGAATAGCATAAAACAGTAAAACGCTGCAATTAGAACATAACAGCTTAATCTTTTTCATAAAGAGCTTATGTTATTATTTATAAGAAGTGCCTCAACAGAATTCATGGTATTTGAAGCACTTTTTTTGAAAACCTGCCAGCTCTGCTTCTGCTAGAACCTCCCCACCTGTTTTTATGGCTATGAACAGAGTCTACAGTGATCCTGCTTTCACTTGAAAAGGTGTTTCCATGGAACACATCTTTAGAAGTTTTCAGTGTATCCTTCCATTCTGCAAATCTCCATGGCAGTTAAAGAAATACTCCTTCTTTCTGTTTAATTAGAATGACAGACACAGAACTCCAGCTGCTTTTTCTCAGTTACACCCTAACATCACAGTTACCTCATGGCAACAGACTGTGATGTCACAACAGAGCATTATGACTTAAAGTAGGGAGTAAGCTATAAAGGCAGATTAACTTTAAAGTAACTGTAAAGGGATAAAAATCATCTATTCATGCACATTTTCTCAGTAATAAATAATGGGAGGAGAAATCTTGAATATATATTGAATGCAAGCAGAATTTTACCTAATTGTGTTTTTAAGTTTTTATGTTGGCACACTTGTGCAGCCAACATCTTGGGACAGTGCAGCTTAGGAGGTGCGGTCACTGTTGGGCAAAATGCAGAGCATGCACCGGTAGAGTGTGTCCTCGTTCCCCAATCAGCCATATGCAGGCGCCACACCATGCATACATAATGTGGCGGCACATCTAAGAAAGGGTCTGCTGCAATCCAAGCCAAAGCTCATCAGATGCAGCGGACCCTTCCTACGTGCTCGCTGACATTATCAGCATGGTGGCGGCAGCCACCCAACTGCCAACTTTGGGGTGCCAATTCTCTGTCAGTTTACCACCCTGCTTTCTTTTGTGTGCCGATGGGGATCCCACTCCTGTTGGCATAAACCCTCCATTGTTAAATGCCGAGGAGTGCCCAATCCCTCGCGCTCACCCTCCCACTTCCTTTGTATGCTAAATGGGGTGCCCAATCCCTGTCAGCATAACTTCCTCCCCCGTGTTGTGTGCCAACAAGGGTGCCAGTCCCCTGCCAGCTACAGACCCCAAAACATTTAGGTGGGAGCCCACCTAGTGTGCCAACTCTGAAATACAAAACTGCCCCACAAATGTTTTTTTCCCACCTGTAAAATGAAACAGTCCCTCGTAGTCTCCCTGGCCCCACCCACACCCACCTTCTGTGCACCCTGCCTCCCCACACCACCTCACCCCATACTTACATCCGAGTCCGCGTGACGATCATCGGTGTACTGGGAACATGTCTGCCCTCTTCAAAGCCGACCGCAAACTGAGGAAATGCCAGTAAGCTGTATAATGGAATAAATAGGGTTTTTTCAACTGTGCTGCATATCTCAGGCATTTTTGAATTTTGGCCCCAAATTTTCAACATGGGGTTTGTGGGATCCTCCTCATGAATTCTTGCACTGTCATGGCATTATTCAGTCCCAAAGGTGATTTCACAGTCACAGCATGGAATCACCTTTGGGGCTCAGTAATAAAATAGCAGTGCCAGTGTTCATGAGGGGGCTCTCAAAAAGCCTGTTTTGCAAATTTGGAGGAAAATCCAAAATTGATCTGTTTCAATGAGCGTATCGTGCAGCTGCTATGCACCTCGTAAGTTAGCGCAATTCAATATATTTTCATGCCAGATTCTCAGCATCAGCATTTTACCACTCCTTCTTGTGAACCATTCAGCTGCCATTTTTCACATCCTGGCCAAAATGTGTTTTTGTACTTCAGGTGCAGAATAGCGTGGTTGCTGTGCAAATCACTGTTTGGGACACATTACAAAATGACAGTGACACTCTTCATGAGCAGAGGTCCTAAAATGCATGTGTTGAAAATTCGGGACAATACTCCATAAAATATTCGTGTTATGAGCGCAGTATCATATAGTTTGCACGCACACTCATAAGTTCACAAACTATAATATTTTCACTCCAGATTTTCAACAGTGCCATTGCTCTACACCTTCTAATGAACAGTACAGCTGTCATTTTTCACATGCTGACCAAAATCTGTTTTTGCAGTTCTGGCATAATAGCATGGTCGCTGAGGAAAGCCTGTGTTGGAGACACATTATGAAAATGTAGTGACACTGTTCATTAGCAGATGTCCTAAGATACCTATGTTGAAAATTTGGGGATGAAAGTCAATAAATGAGTGTTTTACGAGCACGCATTGCACAGTTTGCACGCATGCTCATGACTTTGTGAATCTGTAATACTTTCACTCCAGCTGTTCATCACTGACATTTTTCCATACCTCCTTATGAATAGTACAGCTGGCTGAAATGTATTTTCACACGTCCGTGCAGAATTGCACAGTTACTGTGTGAAATCACTTTTCAGGACAGTTTGAGAAATGACAGTGACACTATTCATCAGCAGAGGTCCTAAAATGTCTTATGTTGAAAATTTGGTGCCGAACGTCCATACAATGATTATGTTGCAAGTGCATTGTGCAGTTTCCATGCAACTATTGTTACTTCACAATCTGCAATATTTCCATGCCACATTTTCACCACTGGCATTTGTGCACACCTCATTATCAACAGTCCAGCTGCCATTTTCCACAGCCTGCCCAAACGCGCTTCCACAGCTCTGCCACACAATGGTGTACCGCTGTGCAAAATCACCTTTCAGGACACATTAACAAAATCACAGTGCTATGCATCTCCACCTCTGCCACTGCCAATGCCAGCGTGACAACATTCAGCATTGACAAATGCTTGTTTTTGCAGCGACAGTAGCTCTTAAGCAATACATAGTAAATAATGTTAAAAGTCTTACAATTATGAAAATATATATGTGTTAGGTAAAAATAGGTTAGAAGACAACCTGCCCTACTGTAAGTTAAGCATTTGCCAGCTGTTTCACACAGTGGTGTCAATCAAAGTTTACATAGTGTACTGTTCAGATACATTTTTCTTAAACTCTGTGCACAGCAAGTCCATATTACTTATGAACAGTCAAACTTATACTATCTTAAACATGATATATCTGCAATTCTGTAACATGTGACTAGTATATGTGCATTCAAAACCCAATCCTAACACAGACCCCTTGAAATTGAGGTACTGTTATCCTAATTTGTCCATGTATCAACATGTGTCCATATGTACTTTGCTGCTGTATTAAATAACAGTTCTACAAATCTAAAACAAAAACAAAACATAACTGGCAGTTTCATCTTTTACTCAGGCGTAGTTAAAATAGAGATCCTTTAGAGGCATGAATATAATTTACATAAATAGACATTTCAAACACCTGCACATAAGTAATCAGTTCCTGTCCCTTTAACTCAAGGTGTTATTTCTAAAATGTGCAGACGAGCATGGGGACCACTTTTTCAGAACATGCCACAACTGGCAGCAATCACAGCAAGACTGCTACTATCTCTCCTAATGCAATCAGGGGAAATCAGAAGTAGTCTACCAGCACTGAGATCAATATGGTTAAGGCAATATTTACCAGAAATTACTGCTTAGAAAAGAATGAGAAAGTGACTGTGGTGATGAGCAAATCTGAGACCAGATCTGTAATTTGTTGAGTCTCCTCCTGAGTCTGATCTTTATGGTTGTGTGGGTCAAGTTCCACAGATGTTATGCCATCATCAGATTTGTAAAAGAGCACTGTGGAAGCATGTAACCAGACAGCTGTCTGATGTTCTGCCTCAGTGCGTCAGCATAGTTCCCAGTGATTCTGTTTATGTGGCCCCTTCCTCTGTGGGCTACATAAACATACCTACTTTCTGTGCACTACTTTTCCTTTCCACAAGTGAGGATGTGACGGCTGCCGTGTGCAACATGGTGGCGCAGACTTAACTGTGCATGCACGCAGTATCGTGCATATGTATGTAACCTCCACACAACCTTTGGCTAGATGGTACCCAGAAAGAACTACTGACAACAATGTGGCATGCAATTTCTTTTCGGCAGAACTACACTCACGGTACCACCCCTAGGGTTGGAGTGTATACCAGGTTCATTATCTAGAGGATGGGGTGGGAGTACATACTAAAATGGACCTTTTCATTTACAACCAGGTCCAGGGAGGATGCTAGGCATATGCTAGACCCAACTGCTGAAGAGCCCCAATAACATTCACACTAGAAGCAATAATCAGAATGTCCAAAGCAGAAAATGGGATTTTGCAGTATGGCTTTACAGTATTTACAGATGTTACTTAAAGCAAGGATGGTCCCCAAATGTTTATCTTTGCAATACAGGCACACTTTCTTTTGCAGGGCACTTTGATAGGCAGTACTGTTTTCACAGAAAAATCTCTATCTCTCTTCCAAAGTGTGTATCTGTGGAATGCCACACTTTAAACATTTTCCACACATTTCCATTTCCAAAGTGTATATCTATGGGTTAGCCACACACTTTAAAAATCGTCCTTGTGCATGGTCATGCCCAGGGAACACTGGTGCCTGTTCATGAACCACTTAGCCCTGCCTGAAACACCAGATGGCATTCCTCACCCTTTGCCCCAAACAGCCTCTGCCATTCCTTCAGGGTTACACCAAATGTGTATCCAATCTCCAATTAATTGCTAAAGACTCCAAACATTTACTTTAAATTGTGCACAATTGTGTTGAAAGGGTCCTGACTGGTGTGATCTAGCCTTATCTAGGGCACACAGACATCAGACAATTCCCTCAGAGAACAGTCTCAAATTCTGTACTCACAGATTACTTGTTCTTTCCTCCCAGTCATGGAAACAACAAAAGTCACCTTTATTTCTCTGGTAGCTGTCAGATCCTACTCACTGTTCTTCTTTAAGGCAGCTGTGAACTTCAGGAACTTCAGGGATTGCCCTTGGATTCACAAGAACTGCATTCTCTCTCACGCCCCTGGAGTGAAACTAAAGAGTCCTGCAGGCAAGCTGAAGATTTTACCAAAGTAGGTTGAGAAATACCAGGCTTCATTTGACAGTGCCCTAGTGGCAGACCTCCTTCCAGTCTAATTGCCACACTTGAACTTCCTGATGAACATTCTAAGCTCCCCAAGAACAGCTAACTCTAAAATGATTATGCTACTGTGAGAGTTCTTAATGACATAATCATCCTTCTCTCAGGCTAGCTGAGTAAACAATTATGTAATTATGTGGAAAGCCCTTAATGACTTCCTCCATCAGCTGCCTTTTCCTACCTGTCTACAACTAGTACTAATGGGATTCTACTAACCTGAGGGACTAGGTTGTTACACGTGAATTATGTCAGCACCGCCATGTTGCACAAGGCTGACTCCAGGGCAAACTGCACATGTGCAGTATCACACATGCAAAGTACTGTAATCATTGCAGTATTATGGCTGACTTCAGTGCAGTGAGAGTACAGCATATTCTGTTCACCACTCGTTGCTCCGAAAAGCTCTCCACAGCCATATTGGCTTTGACCAGAACTTGTTGAGTTAGCAGTATAACCAGTCCAGTAATGCAGAATTGATAACTTATCTGGAGGGATTTTTAAGTGAGGAACAGTCTTTTTAACTGTTGCTTTTGTTCCAATTGCTTTTCTTCCTTTGCACTGAGATGTGCATTTCTTTGCACTGGCGTTTTTCTGTGAGCAGTGCAAGCAGACCACCAGCATGAGGATAGCTTCTTGGAGAGCTGCTGAGGGAGACTCATGGCTGTTTCTACCAACCATGGTTTATGGAACTCCATAATTCATAAGTATGAATTATGGAATTTGTAGGCTCACCAGCAGTGGTTTATTGACCCTAACAAGTAAATATATTAATATCATTCTTTAGACTCAGTAAATAGAAATAAAATAGCAACAATGAGCAATGTTAGCAGATTTGAGGTATAAGATTCTTTGTAATTTATTGTATTGTAAGCATTGATCTTCTGTAGACAATGGAATTATATATTTGAAAAACCTGGGATTCTATGGTTATGATGGTTAAAACTGATGAACAAACTGAGGTTGACATTTCCTTATGGGGGATAAAGCATAGTGTGAAACAAAAATAGTATAGTGGGGAACGGGAACCATAAGAGACTATTGTGCTTAGAGGATTTACTGTGAATTGTATACACGTGGGGAGCACTGTAGTGGATCTATGAATTAAAGAATGTAAGATAAATTGTACTAATGATATGTATAAACATATTTTAATGGCAAAACAACACAGAGGGCCTGATGAAGTGTTTTAGCCTTGAAACATTGCCTGGAAGTTGTGTGAGTCATAATAAAGAAATTCCACATTGATTCTAGTGGTGTTCATCCTTTTTTTTGGTGTTACTAAATGGTGTTTTCATGGAGGACCCAATATTTTCATTAAGAATAACTTAGAAGAGGAAGGGCAACCTGGACAATTTTGGAGGATGCAATTTAGCTCCATGCCTTAACCAACAGTGTACTGGAATACTTCAGACTAACACTGCATTTGTAAAGGTGTACCAATATGACAGGCAGTAGTGCCCCTCACAAATGCAAAGCAGCCACAAGGTGATGGACAAGCACTGCATCACATTGCAATGGCAAACCATATAACTAAGGTGAGAACATGAATGAAAACCTCAGATAGTGCCACAAAGCCTCTGGTAATGCCATAGAAAGCATAGAGAACCATGAAGGGCACAGACACAGATATAGTGGCATCACTTAGGAATTGAAACCCACTTTTAAAGCACTCTACGGTATGCTGCAGTAGAACCTACTGAATAAAGCAATGTAATTGCAATGGCAATTAATCCCTTTGTGTCATGCAGGAATCAATGGCATTCACTTCATCCTGGCAGTGCCATATTTTCCTGAATGACAAAAAGGACTAATTGCCATTGCAATTACATTGCTTTATTCAGTCAGTTCACTGCAGCATTCCTGCAGAGTGTTGCAAATGCTGCAGAATTGGTTTCATCCTGGGCAACGCCATTATATATGAACAAGGCACTTTTACTGGTGCTCAGAAATAAACAATATAAAACAATAAGAAAACAAAAAGATTGGCACACTGAAATGAAGCAATGGAAACAAAACACTCCTGGCCCACTGCCATGAAACAAACAAACAAAAACTGGCCCAAAGCATGGCCAATCCCAGCAAAGATGGTCATTGCAGTGGCCAAGTGGATGGCACCATTACTCTCACACTGGAGCTTGCTGTGGGTGTACAGGCACCCTCAGGCACGCTGCAATTTTCTGCAGCCCAGTTGTTTTCTTGAGCAGCAGGCATCCCTCACACATGTCAGAGGGTCTGGCGTGTTGTGTGCAGTAGTGTCCCATCCCAGCCTGGACCTGCTGCCATGGACCATCACCAGAATCAAAATGAAAGGAAATATCAATATGTGTCAGGCATTCTGCAGGGCAGGTCTATGGCAGATTATCTACTGGGTGCACTGAACAAATCATGAATTGGTAGAAGAAATGAATACAATGCATATTTAGCTGAAGTACCCCATATGATCACATATGCTGCAAGGTAAAAGATGGGGAGGGGGTGCTCTCCACAAAAAAATAACTTGTAGATTCTTCCTCACTTTTTCAAAATATCTTTATTTACACCCCAACATTTCACCATTCTTTACTTGGCTTCATCATGGGGACTGCTTTTGTGGAATTTAATCTTTAAAAATTATAATAGTTCATTATATATTTGTTTATGCTGTGCCCCCTTTCCCTCATGTAGTGCTGAGTCCTGTGTATTTCTGGCTTCCTAGTTGGTTGTGGCTGCTGCCACTCTGCTCCTTCAGTCGAGTCCAACCATGGACACCTGGGTTGTAGTTGCACCCATCATTCATCCTCATCACGCCTCTGGGACATTGATCCTCTGATTTATAGATTCATAGATATGTATACAAGTCCAATCAGCCACAATGCTGTAGGCAGACTCTACACTTACTAATGGATATATTCCCATTTTTTTCCTGCATTTGCAGATCTAGCTCTTTTTGAAATTTTCCATGTTAGTTGCCTCCACTATGTTGGACAGTAGTAAATTCCACCTATTAATTATTCTTTGACTCAAACCATCTTCCTCTGCCTGCATCCTATATTTTCCCTTTATTAACTGCTGTGAGTGTATTGTTGCCCTATCAGGTACCTCTTCTTAAGACCAGCACACTCTGCAAGAATTTTGTTATGATAACATCTATATGCAAAGCATAAATCACCCCTTTGGTATCTATAGGACATGGAGTATAGACCAAGGTATCGAGTCTATCACCATATTTCATATTTTTATCTACACCTATCCTTTTGTAAATACAGTATATGTTGAACTCTTTCTGTTTGCATGCCTTTACCTCTACTCTGTGGTGCTATTAAAGGCATTCCATACTCAATGACAGGTCTCACCAGAGATCTGCATGCAGCAGCAACAGCACCTCTTCCTTCTGCTACTAATACCCTCAGAATACTTACCATTATTCTGTTTGCCTTTTTACCATTTCTGAATTATGCTTATTGAATATTAATGTGTCAGTTATTACTCCCAAATCTTTTTCCAACTCTGTGCTTGTAACTAGTTTATTGTTTAGATCATATCTCCATCTCTTGTTGCACTTGTCCACATTAAAACTCAGCCTATATTTCTCTGCCCAGTTTTCAAGTTTAATTAGTTGTTCCTGGAAGCTTGCTATTGCCTCTGGAGTATTAACCACTGCTCTGATTTTAGTGTAGTCAGCGAATTTACAGAGCCATGCCCCTCTGAAACCTGTATGGTGTTTTCATATAGTTTAAAGAGCAGGGATCCCAGGACTGAGCCCCAGGGACACCACTGGTCACCCTGCCCCAATCAGACAAGAATCCTCTTAACTGCACCCTTTGATACCTCTCTCACTAAGCCATGCATTTATCCACACCCTAGTCTGACTATGCTTCCCAAGTTCTTCTAATACATTTATAAGGAGGTAATGGGGCACTGTATCAAAGGCCTTGAATAGTCAAAATAGACTACATCTAATGGGAGGGCTAGGTCCAAAGTCTGACTGACACTTTCAAAGAAGCAGAGAAGCTTGCTGTCACATGATCAACCCACTTCAAATCCATGCTGTGATGTATCTATAACCCCCAATGTGTTTAGATCCAGTTCTAACAGGTCTTTATACAGCCTTCCATCAGTTTTACATTCACCAATGTCAGGCTTATTGGTCTATAATTCTGGACCAAAGTCTTTTCCCCTGCCTGATGCTAAACCTGTGGAGCTATGAAGCAGAGAAAGCAGTATGTAAGTGAATGACAGGGCACTGAACGGCACAGCAGATATGTGCCATGCTCCCTCATGTGCCACAGATGGCATGTAACACACACCACTGCACAGCCATGTGCAGGAACGGGGCTCTGATCAGTGTGGTGCAATGCCACTGGCAGTGGGGGACATACAGTGGTGTGGATAAGAACATGCCATACACATGTATGTTAACCCACATCCTCACCCATGGCATACCCACAGATGTCAGCCAAACACCAAACACACAACCATACTACCAGTGAACTACAGCTGCATCATGTGTATGGTACATAGCAGCACAGGTGGCCATACAACCTGCAATGATGGATGCAGACAGTGGTGGACCATGGATGCAAGTGCAAGCCTCCCTTCCTTGTGTCTTAGAGGTTGTATGATGGTAACTGAGCTTCATTCATGGAGGATAAACTACACAGCAGTGTTCTGCAAAATGTAGAAAACCTTACAAGATCCATGGTGAACACCCTCTTCTGCCTCTACTTCAGTCATTACCTGGGGTTCTGCAAGGCAGGGTGGATTAACAAACCACAGGTTTTGAAGCACAAACCTCCCATTTCCTGTGAGGAATAATGTCTGCTCAGGTGGCAGGATTTATCTCAGCCTGAAAAAACATTTATTACACTTAAAACATTCACGTCTGTCAAGATCAGAAATCTGTGCAAATGTAAAGCATGTCACATATACTTTACCCAGTGAGACAGAGTCTTTCAAAGTCTTTTCTGCTCCTGCCCAGTAGTAGCAATAACCCTGAAGAAAGGGGAGGGCAACATGAATGTCAACAACCTGTCCATGTAGATAGTCCTTCCACAGTGGCACTCAATTACATGACAGTTTCTCTTTGTCAGTAGCAAACAACATTCCAAAACCTATATGGGCAGTTGTCTCAGGGGCACATGGACCTTTTGACTACACACAAGCACAAAATACATTACTACACATTAGTATACACCCTAGCACAAGTGACTTACACATTGGAGGGACCCAAACCAATGGTAGTGCCCTCCCAAAATGGGGGCAGTAGGGGTTCCACCAAATCTCCAAAAGATTGCTCCCAATCACCTAGTCTGTCGAGTGTGGATCATCCCTATGGCCCTAGAGAATCAGTGGGTAGCAACAGGGTCCATCATGGAGCCCTCTGGACTCACACTCTGGCACGGGCTATGTGCAGAAGATCATAAACCTTTGAATGCCTCCCCAAGATGGGGTGAGTGAAGCATAACATTTAAACAACAGTGTAGCATTATTTTCATTTCTTCTATCTCACAGAAAGTCCCAGTTCTAGGTGGCTGGACTTTTAACACTGGATAGAGGCACCCTGATTCTGACAGTGGGACTGCAGCTAGACTAGGACAGGGATACAGATACCACACTTACACCTCATTAGTCACCAAGGAGCAGAGGTCCAAAAGGTCCAAATAAAAGTCTTTCATGCTGCACATTGCTATACATTACTTTTACAAAGTTGGGTGAACATAGTACAGTCTCTAGTTCAAGTGCAGTGTATCACCAACTACCCTGTGGCAGCTACCTAGGATGGGTACGGTGGGCATAGCAGCACATGCAGTACCAAGGCCTACAGTACATAGTCACAAAGGCACTCATCTGCAGGCTGTATGTACTGACATATGCAAGGCCAGGTAGTCATGAAAGGCACCTGGAACCCAATCCCACATCCAGGAGGGACACGTGCATGGGACCAATGAGTACATAGCAACAAGGAAAAGAACAAGTTACATTACAGCAATATATATGAATGCACAGAACATGACAGTACAGTCAGTCAGAATAAAAATATGAGCTGTTATACTGCACAGCAGTAGGACAATGATTCAGGCACTGCAAAGAGACTCAGGGACTTATTGACTACTGTACGCATACACAGTGAAATGTGACAACTGCACTTTATATTCTGTATAGTCATCCAAATTAGTGTTCCTAGGTGAAGCCCTATTTAAGACCAGGCAGTCACTGATGTGCAGTAAGAGTGCCTTTCACATATAATGCATATTCAGAACTACAAATCACACATACAAAGCAACATGTATTGTACAGTATATGTTAATCACCATCAAAGCGTAGCCTGGTTCTGCTTAAAGCAGGAACACATGTGCTAAAGGGCCTCTCACACAAATTGCAGGGCTGTGAGAGGCCTTTGGCATCATCCATTCCTGCTTAATGCAGATCCAGCCTACATTTTCATGGTGATTGGTACTTTATAAATTGTACATCCCATGGCGCTGTACATTATAGGTGTGTAGAATTTTGTATTTCTTGGAAACCTAGCTTTATAGCCAATGCCCTTTCTGGGTAACCTTTACCTCAATGCTTTTGTGCTGACATTCTTTGTCTTTTATGCTCAAAAATGTGTCAATATATGAATAAATATATAAACATAGCAAACTATACATACATCACACTCTCAAATACAATCACAGCAATCAATATGCTATTGTTGACCTAAACCCTTTCCTAATGCATCACAAAGGCAGCAATGGCAATGCAATGGTGGGCTACAAAATGAACAATGGTGCTCCCCGTGGTACCCTCATATTACAATGGTAGTTTACAGTTTGCTTTTTCTTGGTGCAGTGGTAAAACAGTAGTACAATGGTATCACATAGTACAATGTTTTGGTGAATAGAGTATGAGATCAGTAGTGCTTGTGTAACATAGTTTAATTGTGATTTTTCTCTATTCCCACCCCTGTTAGGGGAAACTGGGTAGCTAGTAGGAATAGAAAGCTCAGTACCAAGGGTGAGCAGAGTGCCAGAGAAGGAGGAGGTAGGGGTGGATGGTTGGTGTTTACAAAGTGCTAAGCGAGAAACTTCTGTGGAGGCTGGTCTTTAAAAGGGATGGGAGGAGTTATTCCCACATTGAACCTCTGGCTTTAGCCCTCGCTTAATCTTTTATGAATAGAGTATGAGGTCAGTAGTGCTTGTGTAATGTAGTTTGTTTTACTTTTTCTCATTCCCACCTTTGGTAGGGAAACTGGTAGTGACTAGGAATAGAAAGCCCAAAAGAATTACCAATGAATGTCCAAAGAGTAGGATTACCTTCTAGCTCATGGAGAGTATGACCAGTAGCACACAAGAGAGAGAAAACCCAGGTGGAGGAAACCTCTAAAGACCCATGGCTACTGACCCACCCATCCTCCGAGCAACCTAAGAGAAGATGAAACTAGATTTTAGCAACCATATTCTAATTTCTTTGGAAGGTGAACTGCTTGGAGAGATGACGGTCCATCTTCAGAGTCTATTGGATGATGCATTCTGGAAGGATGATTCTGAGGTTGAAGAGGTAGGTCCATTCTGAAGGAGTGTCCAGATCCTGAAAATGGAGTAGTTCCAATTGAAGAGGGGTGAACACAGTCCAGGATTCCAATGTGATAATGGATGACATTCAATGGGATTACATAGTGAAAGTGAGCATGAAAAGCATGGTTTGATGAAATGTGCTGCCAGAAGAACAGTGGGAAGTATGATGGTTTGTGAAATTCATAAGGTAATCAATCTGACTTTGTAGAAGGTATGAGATTCAAGTTAGAGTCCGAATGTTTGAGTTAAGTGGTGGAGCTAAAAGTTGCAATTTAGGCATCCATGAAGAGGATTAAGGAGTCGGACAGAATCTTTAGGTACCCAGTAGGAGGATTTGATGGGAGATTTTAGACCAATGAAGGAAGGTTGGTATATGCAATAGAGATGGTAATGGAATGTACATGGAAATAATTGGAAGTTCAGTATAATTAATTTGAGAGTTGACCTAGGGAATTGATGCATAATGATACTTGTACAGGCTCCTATTCCAGGAGGTCTGCCGTGGGAAAAGCAAGATATGGGTATTGCTGTGGGTATTTGCCTGTGACATGAGCAGAGGTGGCCATGGCGGCTTTGCCTACAGGTGGATCTAATGTCTGAATAATAATAATATCTTATTTGTATAGCACGCTTCAAATATCATGGTGCTGAAACATCAAAATAAATAACACAGTAAAATCATAATTCAAACACATACACTGCTAAAATCAAATTGGGTAGGCTTGGTACCATAGGTGAATGCTATAAGATGCCCAAAATATGTCTTTGAAGGAGTCTATAGACTGATGTTGCAATGGCAAGTTGACAGCTGTGTAGAATGGCAAGGATGCCTAGCATTTTAGTCAGAAAGAGGCCTGTTGGGGGCATGACTAGGACAATGAGACAGCAAGGTCAGTTGCAGATGTGTGGTGCGGGCGTCAGTGGAAACTGCTCTCAGTGAAAGCCTTTGCTGAGGGAGAATGGGAGGTAAATCAGAGGATGAGCTAGAAGGCTGCTGGATGGGCAGCTGACCTGAATGATGATAATATGATGAAAGAATGTAGATGACTGTATGAAATATGGTAATATCCAGAGGCTGGAGAACAGTGGCTTGGATAGAGCAACTTTAGTAAGGCAGCTAGGCACCAGATATCTAACAATGCAAGTTCTGGGAAGGTATCTGGTGATGGTCTTAGGACATCCAGTGGCTATTGAGGAAGTAGGAATCGAGTAACGGATCAAACAGAATTAGCAGTAGTAGGAGAAGGCTATGAAAAGGTAAAAGAGATGATGCCCCTGCGTACTGTGAGATATCTTGTGGTTCCTGTTATCTGTAACTGTGATGATTATTATGGAATCGGTGAATATCAGAAGAAATTAGGTCACCTTTCCAGGTAAGAAAATAGGAGGAGAAGGCTCCACTCAAATTTTAGATCCTATGAGACATGGGAGCGAGGTATGCCATACCTCTTGAATTGATAGGATGTGTAAGGAGCATCCTGTAGTTGGTTGAGGAATGAGATCTTTCTATTGTCCAATAGATGGGATTCTAGAACTGGTCCTAGGGAGATAATTGCTGAAGTACTGATGAATCTATGGTGACGTAAGAATCTATAAGGTATATTGTTCAAGGGATATTGCTAGAAGTTTTCCTCAGGTGAGATGAACAAGTGCTCTGTAGAGTGGTGGATGAGAGCTGTTACGATGGCCAAGGCAGGAGTATGAGACAGATGAATGGGTTGGAGAAGTTGACCAGGTAGGAATACTGGCTGGTGATAGTGTGAAATGCACAAAAGAGTCACAGCAACAGGCAGGAGCCGGCAACGCCAGGGCAGAGAGAAGAAGGTAGCTGTCCAAGGATGGAGGGAAAATTCAGAGTGAATGTCCACAGACTGGGAGCAGGAAAGCAAACCACAACCAGGATGCCAAGAAGTACTAAGAGGTGGAGGACCAGTAGTAAGGAAGTGTAGGAGTCAGTTGAACTGAATAAAGGTGGAGACTGAACAAGCCGGTGGGGTCCAAATCCAGAATGTGTGGAGGCCGAGGCAGGGATCAGTATGATGAGTCCATGGAGATGCAGGATGTAGACTGATGAGGTAGGATGCTGAAGTCAAATGGGGTATAGTGGTCCTGCTCCTGAAGGAATACAACAACCAGGTAACAGGTAGAGAATGCATAGGTTGAATCAGTAGATTGCAGACATGGCTCCCATCCCTGGTAGTTGAGGCAAGATAACCTTCACTCGATGCGCATGGCAAAGTTAGGGATGGAGGATGTCAGGGTCATAAGTAGAAGGCTGTAATTGTAATAGAATCCCATCCCCAGTAGATAGGGCAGTTCCTACCTTTGCTCAGTGCCCAGAAAGTACGAGTTAGGGACAAAGTCCAGAAAACTGCTAGTATGAGCTGAGCAAGGATAGAGCAGCTGGCTGCATAGTCATGGCAGATTCAGTAAACAGGTATGCAGTATGAAGGGGAAGGCAGCAAGTCAGAGTGAGAATGTGAGGAGGAAGGTATCAGGAATGCCAGAAGTCAGATGTAGAGTAGGAAGGTGAGGAGTGCTAGGGGTAGAACAAGGAAACATAAATCTTAAAGCTGATTAGGTATAAGCACCAGGAGCAAATAACTTTTAGTCATTTCGCCTCTGCAACAAAGGCACCAGCAATCAGGGAAATTAAGCCACAGAATTGTTCCAAAACCAAGAAACCAACCATGGAGCTAGAGCAACAACACAGAGAGCACAGGATGTAGTGGCATGCAGTGAAAAACATGGACCACTTGTCATGCCAGATGTAACTCTACATGGGAAGCATAAGTAAAAATAGTAATGCACGCAAGAAAAGACTGGCAAACAAACTGGCAGTTAACTTCATTGGATCCAGCTGCAACAGTACTGATCATGAATACACTGCAAGTGCTAAGAACTGCTAACAGGAGAAGGACTACCAAAAGGCACCAAAATCCAGTGGCCAGACATGCAGAGCAGTGCAGAAATCCACATTCTGGGCACAGACATTGTCAAACAATGTTCTATAGCAGGAGCAGTAGGTACAAGTGCGAAAGGCATCCCATATGAAAACGTGACTCTAGTGCAGAGGAAGCAGACAGCAGTTCGAAAGGGCACATCATGGATGATGTAACACACTGGAACAGGGGCAAGGACAGAGTAGTGGCCCCTAGAGGAACAGGGCTGAGAATGGAGGGACAGCCAAGGGGCTGGTGACAATGGAGAGGAGCAACAAACAAGGTATGGGGCAGGAAGGAGGGAAAACAGGCAAAAGGAAAAACAGACATCAGACAGGAAGGGGAGACAAGAGAATGGGGGGCAAGCAATGGACAAGAGGAAGGGAGGAGTGAGCCAAGGAGGCAAACAAAATGGAGAGGAGTGGAGATGCACGGGGAAAGAAAAAATGAGCTAAGATTGAAGGGAAGGAGGTTCAGCTCACAAGCCACACCAGAGCCTATAGCGCTGCTGTCACAACACACTAAGTGGGGAACTGCTGTGGGAGGCTGGCCATTAAAGGGGATGTGGAGGAGCTATTCCCACATTGAACCTCGGACTTTAGCCCTCGAGTATTGGAACAAATCCACTGTGATACCATAAACATCATAATGGTAGTGCAGTGATAATTTGCAGTGGTATTGCAATGACAAACCAATAGTATTACAATAGTATTCTGAAGAAATTATTGTAATGGAAGTTTCTATCAGTGCAGTCTATATATGTCCCTACAGATATGTGGTCTTCAGAACTGGACACAGTACTTTGGTGGGTTCTTACCAGAGGTCTATAATGGGGCAACACCACCTCCCCTTTCTGCTGGTGATACTCCTCCCAAACATCCCATCATCCAAGTAGCCCTCACAACTGCCTTGTCACACTACATGGCCACCTTTAGGTCATCTGATATGATTAGCCCCAGGTCTCATTCCTTCTTAGTAGTTGTCAAAACCAATCCACCCATTTTGTACTCCACCCTAGGTTGCTGTGCCCTAAGTGCATTATTCTGTGCTTTTTCACTTGAAACCCAGCTGCCAAATCTTTTTTTTTTTTTTTAATTGAATGTTTATTGCAATTTCCAACATATAGTACATCATAGTCATGGTACATAGAGTGTGAACATGTACTTTCAGCATATCCAAAAAAAAAAGCACACCTACCCCATACTAAAAGCCCTCCACACCCTCTTAGCATCCTCCCTTACCTGCCGCCCATCCCAGGTTAGACTGTCCAGGGTCATGGATTATTAATGGTCTCTATTCTCTGAATTTCGCTGTGTTTATGACATTTACAGAGAATATAGAGTTAAAAGTGGAGTCTATTTTATTAAATTTGCTCAGTCTGTTCTGCAAACTGGCAGTCATCTTCTCCATTCTGATATAGCTTCGTTATCCTTCCAATGTCTGAGCACCAGTTTTTGACTGACATAGATATAAGAGCTATATGATATTTACGGTGTTTACCGATTTTGAGTAATTTCTAATCAGGCAGATATCGACCCGTAAACAGCTCATCAAGTCCCAGCAAGGGTCTGCTCTTTGCTTGATTTGTGACCATAGGTGGGCTATTTTAGAACAGTGCCAAAATGTGCACTAGATTGCCCTCACCCCTGGGCGCACCTCGAACAAATGGCAGAAGGGGCCCTGTCGAACTTAGCTATCTTCTGAGGGGTATAATATAAACTGTGCAGGATATGGAACTGCATAAGTCGGAGCCTGTCCTGAGTAATAAATTTATGGCATCCTTGCCAGAGCTTCTCCCAATTAATGGGTGTCTCCGGAAGAAGCGTTGTCCAATAATCAGTAGGCCTATAAGGCCCAGGATATATTTTTGTTGTATAGGACTTTGAATGTCTTGGAAATCGCATGAGGGAGACCTACTATTTGAATCAAACCACCCAGAAAGGTAATCCCTAGTATTTGGGGGTTTGCCCTATAGTTTTCACCAAGATATGTCACAGTTGGAATAATTTAAATATATTAGAGGCTGACATCCCTAGCTTTCCTAGATTTCTGTGGAGAAAGACCATTTTTGTTCTGTCTCCTTCCAAAAATAACTGAGCTTGGCTTCCTTAAGTTGTGGGATCCATAAAGGGAAAGAACTTTCCCATCTAGTCTGATATTGGGATTGCCCATCAGAGGTTGCTCCAAGTCCGAGCAATGGTTATATTTAATAACAGAGCAAAACTGAGAGTGGACTCTCACCGATATAGCGATAGGTGACACAAGCAGTGGCTTAGGAGGCTCTTGGGATGCACGAAGAGCAGCGCCACAGGAGAAAGATTGTGACTATGGATTTGGGCAAATTCTATTTGATCCAGAGGGTATTTATTCCCAGGGTATCCAGGGTCACTTGGGTGAGCCACTTCAAGTATTTACCGCATGGCTGGCCCAATAAAAGGGCCAACATGTGGTACCCGGAGGCCCCTTTGAGCTTTGGGGTCGCTAACTGTAGAAGGCTAATTGGTGACCTTACCAGCCCAAATGAAATTAGAAAAATGTTGTGCACTTTTCTGAGCCATGATTGGGGTAACCAAATGTTCAGGAGATTGAATGGGTAGAACAGTAGCGAAAGACATTCATTTTGATAAGGCTAACTCTGCCCCAAATAGTCATGGGGAGAAGGGACCATCTATTTAAATCTTGAACAATAGTGTTTAGTAGAGGAATCTAGGTTGTATTTTGCAAAGAGCGGCTTCTCGAGAAGGTAATGCCTAAATATTTCAATGACTTCATTTCCCAGGACAGAGCTAATGCACTGATCTCATACCTCATCACTCTTTGGTTGAGAGGAAGACCACCATTTTCCCCACGTTTAATTTATAGTTAGAAAACAGACTATATTCTTGATAGCCTCCAAGAGATGTGGGATGGCTTTTTCGGGATCTGAAGTGCAGAAGTAAATTGTCTGCATAGGCCGATACCTTAATTTCCATGCCTTGTACCCGATATACCTTGAATCTCGGTTAGCCACCAATCTTCGAATGAGAGGTTCTAAATATAAATTAAAAAGAAGTGGGATAGGGACATCCTTGCCTCATGCCTGAAAGCACGGAAACCTGTCGGAGCTACACCCATTGCATAAGACTCTGGCTGTTGGGATTTATAGACAGCCTGTATCCAATTTCAGAATTCTAAAGGAGGTCAAGGCATGTAACTTCCAGAAAAGGAAGTTCCAATCTACTCTATCAAATGCTTCTCGGCATCCAGAGAAACCAGCCGTTAGGTATTCCACATCTCTGGATTCGAGAAAGCATGAGCCAGAGTTCGAATATGGTCACTAGCCAACCTGCCCTTCATGAAGCCCAGCTGCTCTACTCCTATTAAATCCAGGAGAACTATGCTTAGGTGATCTGCTAACAGCTTACTCAGAATTTTAATATCCTGATTAAGTAGTGATATCGGCCTGTAACTGCCATATTCTCTGGGGTTTTACTGGGTTTTAGAAGAAGCACGATTAGCGCTCAAACAATGTGGCATCTGTACTCTTACCAGCTAGGATCTGCTGGAACACGGGTGAGAAAAGGGCAAGATTCTTTACAATGCCTTATAAAATTGGATGAGAACTCATCAGGTCCTGGGACTTGTCATTGGGAGGCTATCTATCACTCTCAAAATCTCCACTTCGGTTAAAGAAGCACATAAAGCAGCTTGTTGTGCTTCTATGAGAGTGGGCAGATGTGATCATTTAGGTAATGGTCCAGATCCTTACAGGGGGGTTCACATCGTCAGTATAGAGATTGGAAAACTCTTGGAATTCTGAAGCAACTTTTTGGGGTCAAATCATTAGTGAGCCGTTATAAGAGCGAATTTAGCAATGATTCTGGTGGTCTCTTGTTGTTTGACTCGAGCAGCAGAAGATGACCCTTTCTCCCCTGATCAGTGTAGTAGCTTTAGTTTTCAGAATCAGAAATTCTGCCCTCTCTCTCTAGAAGCTCCGAGTAGGAGTCTTTAAGTTTAACCAGGTCCAACAGAGTTTGTTCCGGTATGTGAGGAGACAGATTTTTTCATACCTCTGATTCGTCTAAGGAGCTGCTAACTCTAGCTCTCTGATTTTTCCTCTTGATGCCACCCGATTAATAGACCCCTTAGATAAGCTTTAAGGCACCCCATTCCATGTCGGGCTTACCCGTAGAGTTAGAATTGACAGACAAGTATTGAGAGATATGATTATTGATGTATTCCAATATTGTTGGGTCTTTTGAAGTTGGTTATTGATTTTCCAGGGGCCATCCCTTTTAGGAATACCCAAGGAGAGTTGACATGTAACTAATGAGTGATCTGATGGTGGTCCTGGGTGTATGGCCGAATCTACAATCCCAGATACCAAGCAATGCGAGATCATAATGTAATCAATCCTGGAGGATGTCTTGTGGACTGGGAGGTGAATGTGAAACCTCTGTCCGTGGGGTGCAGTGTGCACACACATCGCATAGTCCCACCTTGTTCCATAGATCTCTTAGGGCCATTTGAGCTGGGGACAGACCTCTGGGTTTATTTCCAGTGCGATCTATGCTTGGGTCAAAGACTACATTTAGGTCCCCACCTAGAATCATTGGGGTTGTGATAAAGGGAGCCAATTTATTAATAAGTTCTACGAAGAACTTGGAGAGTCGGAATTCGGTCCGTATATGCTGCCCAGTAATACATCCAGAGTGTATATTCTTCCTTGACGATACATACCTCCCAAGGGCATCCCTAATTATGTTGCTTGGCACAAAAGAGACATTGCTCTTATCAGGATCATGACCTCGCAGCTTTGCCTTGTACCCTGAGCTGTGAATACTTGCCCTATTTGTTGCCTCCTTATCTTTAATTCTTCTGAAATCAGCAGATGAGATTCTCAAGATAAAGTGACATCCAATCTCAACAATTGCAGGTGCTTACGCACTTGGTATTGTTTGATTTTCTGCCTAATTCCCTTTAAGCTCCATGAAGAAAAGGTTAAATTACTCATCATGGATTAAAACTGACCTTGTGTGAACATTCTGGGCATTCCACCAGCAGACTCTTTCCTGGTCGCTATATCAATGAACTTGTCCAGAGAAACCTGGTCCGGCCCCCAAAGTTCAACCATTTGGCAGTTAAATGCTTAAATGCGTTGAAATCAACATCAAGGTTAACCCCTCCCTTCACTACTATGGACAGCGAACAACAGAGCACCCTGCTATGCCCTCCTTCCCCGGCCCTCCACACACCATCTACTACCCATCGACCTAAAAATATTATTGGGACCTTGGAGTGAAAGCTGCCAAATCTTTGAGCACTCATTTTTTCTCAGGTTTCTGCCCATACATTTCACACACGTCCTCAAAGAATGTTCACCTTATTGCACATTTTGTTGTCATCTGGAAAGAGGTAGACTATCACTTCCATATCCTCTGCAATGTCACTTATAAAGATTTGAAATAGGACCAGTCACAACACTGATCCCTAAGGCACTGCACTGGTCACCCTCCTTCCTTGGTGTGAACTCCATTTACTACCACTCTGCCACTGATCCCCAAAAGTTCTTACCCAATTTACCACCTTTTCAGCTACTCAGGCTACCCAGCTGTCTACTAGTCTTCTGTCTGAACTGCATGAAAGTTTTACTGAAACTAAGTAGGCTTCATACACCATTCCATCCTGATCTAACTCCTTGGTCAACCAGTCAAAGAAATATATCAGATTCATCTGACAAGACATCCTTCATGGAGCCATGCTGTCTTGGTTCTTTGTAAAACACTGGATTCAAGATTTTATACAATCATTTCCTTGCAGTGATTCCAATAACTTTTCCACCACCCATTTTAGGCTGACTGGTCTATAATTGCCAGCCTCCCTGTTACCACTTTAGTGAGTTGCACTGCATATACCTTCCTCCAGTACTCCAGAGCCACTCCTGTTCCCAGCAAACTGATAAACAGGACTGCTGGCTGTGCAGCCAGTATCTCCTTGAGCTCCCTTAATTTCTTTTGGATACAACCATTCTTTGTCTACTTTCAGGTTAGCGAGTCCCTTCAGGACTCTCCTCCAAAAGAGGACTAGTGTCCACTTTCCCTTCCAAAGCTCCTGTTACTTTTTGTAGCCCACCATTCTCCTTCCACTCTGAGACTGAACAAAGAATTTACTCAGGATGTCTGCCTTTTCCTGGTTCCCTCTGAGTCCCTCCATCCCTTTTTAACCATACAATTTCTCCCTAGTCTTTCTCATTTTGCTTACATACCTAAAAATGTTTTTCCCTTTGAGACCTGCTTGACTACTCTTTTCAGTTTGTGCCTTTGGTCTCCTTACCATTTCCTTGCTTCCTGCTATCTGCCCTGATACATCCCCCCTCATCATCCTTCCTCTGTGCCTCCTGGTGTCTTCTGAGTGGTACCCTTAAGCCTTTCGTTTCCTACCACCTCTTTTGAGAACCATAGCAGTCTCTTTTTCCTCTTGCTTTTCTCAGCTTGACACAGGGGTTTGCTGCCTTCACTGTGACCACTTTAATCTTTGCTCGCTATTTCTGCACCCACCAAGGTTATCCCCTACCAGGTTATTCCTGAGGTATACACCTATCTTTATAAGTCTGCTCTCCTGAAGTCTGGAACCCTCACCCTTGTGTGTTTCCAGTTCTGCAGCCATCCTTGTATTGAATCACACATTACAGTGATCACAGGTCTGCAGGTAGCCTCCCATCTTGACATCTGCTACACTGTCCCAGTTAATGATTACCAGGTCTTGTATTGCCCCATCATGAGTGGGTTCAGTGACTAGTTGCCTGAGGAATTCTCCTGTAGGGAATCCAGGATGTCCCTACTTCTAGCTGAAGATACTGCTGGGAGGCTCCAATCTATATCCATCAGACTAAAGTCCACTACCAACAGCAAGAGCCATTTTCCTGCCATTTCCAGTGGCTTCTACCTGTTCTTTATCCAACTCTCCCTCTGTGCTGGAGGTCTATAGATCATGCCAGTGTGAAAAGTGGCTCCATCCCTCACCTCCATAGTGACCCACAGTACCTCTGTACAACCTAGTTCCTGTATCTCCACCACTTTTATGCCTTCCCTCACATAAAGCACCATACCCTTCTTCTTTCCTTACTGAGCAGAGTATAGCCTGTATGGCCATATCTCAGTCATGGATTTCAGTGTACCATGACTTTAAATTCATTTTAGTTATCCAGGATAATGTCCCTAGGTGAAGCCCTGTTGAAGACCAGGCAGTCACTCATGTGTAGTAACAGTGACTTTCACATGCAATGCATGTACAAGAACTAGAAATCACACATTCGGGTACCACCATATTATGCAAATCAACATCTAAAAATGGTGGCTGGTTCTATGTAGCAGGAATGTATGGTGCCAAAGGGCCTCTCACACAAACTACAAAGACAGGGAAAGGCCCTTGGCACCATCCAGTCCTGCTTAAAGTTGAGCCAGCCTAAAGTTTGGCGATGATTAGTATTTAATCTATGATGCTTTGCATTATGGGTGGGGTATGTAGGATTTTGTATTTCTTTGAAACCTGGCTTTATTTCCAATGCATTTTTTGTGTAACCCTGCCTCAGTGCTTTGTGCTGAAATTGTCTTTTTATGCAAAGAAATATATTGAATATATGATTAAATATACAAACTTAGCCAAATATATACACATCACACTGTCAAATACAATCACATCACTCAATGCACTATTATTGCTTTAAGCCCTTACCAAATGCATCGTAAAAGAGCACAATGGCACCACAATGGCAACACAGTGGTGGGCTAAAAATGTACAATAATACTGCCCAGTGGTACCCTTGTATTACAATGGTATTTTACAATTTGATTTTTTTGGTGCAGTAGTAGGAGATTGGTATAATGGTATCACAGTGTTATTGAAGCAGGTTCACTGTGATACCATAAAAACCTAATTGTAGTACAGTGTAATCTGCAGTGATATTGCAATGGCAAATCAATGGTAATACAGTGGCATGCCAAGGAAATTCTTGTAATGGAAGATTCTAACAGTGGGTAAGGTCTGAAATGGGGGACTGAGTTCAAAACAGTTGTCGCCATACAGAATGGCTCAAAGGGAGTCTAGCATATGACAGTGCTTTACCTGTCTGAATCTCTCCTGCAGTGTGCTGTGCACACAGTTGTCACAGGAGCTTTGCCTCACACTGTGGTCAGATCATTGCAGTGGTGACAGAACTCTGCTGGGGTGCTGTCCAAGCCCTGCACCTGGGACACCCTTCTGGCCACTGTCCTCAAATATGAGAATTGTCAGCCCTGTGCATATCTTGGCTGTGGCCCTGAAGAATGAGGATTCCTCAGTGGCTTTATTGACGAGGACAGCCACATCACAAGGGGTGTATCTCCTGTCCCTCACCTGCTCCTTCTCCTCTGGCATTCGACTACCTCTTGAGTGCATGCTCACTTCTTCATATGTATACAAAAGTGCTCTGCCTCGGTCATATTTTGCATGCAATAGTTCCATAAATGACTAAGAAACAGAAAAATAGAATCTAACAGTAGGTAAAGATCCCTTGGCCCTCCAGTTTGCCCATTTTCCTATTTACTGTATCACTGCAGATTCTTCTTGATTGCCTGCTCTTCCTCTAACCCCCTCCTTTCCACTAAGATTCCTTTATGCCTTTCACATACATTCTTGAACCCCACCATTGTTTTTGTCCCCACCACCTCTGCTGGAAGGCTGTTCCAAGAATCCATCACTCTTTCTGAATCTACCTCCCTCCAGCTTCATATCATGTTCCTTGCTCTGGAGCTCCATTTTTCTGAAAAATGCTTCTATCCTGTACTTTATTTACCTTGTGAAATATTTAAAGGTCTCTATCATATTCCCCTTCTTCTCTCTTCTATAATGTGCATACTGAGATCCTTAAGACTCTCCTCATAGGGCTTTTGGTGCAGAACCTGCACCATTTTTGTTGCCCTCCTCTGGACTGCTTCCAGTCTGTCTATGTCCTTCCAGATATGTGGTCTTCAAATTGGATGCAGTGCTCCATAACAGGGGATCTTTTACCAGGAATCTATATAGGAAACACCACCTCCTTTTCTGCTGGTGATAAACCTCCCTTGGCACCCCAGCATCCCACTTGCCCTCACAGTTGCCTTGTCACACTGCCTGGCCACCTTTAGGTCATCTGATATGACTAGCTCAGGTCTCTTTCCTTCTTAGTACCCATCAGTACCACTCCACCCATTTTATTCTCCACCCCTGAGTTTCTGCACCCTAAGTGCATTTTGAACTTGTTCTCATTGAAACTCAGCTGCCACACCTTTGAACACTCCTTGAGTTTTCTCAGGTCTCTGCTCATCCATTCCACCCTTTCTGGAATGTCCACCATTATTGTAGATTTTGGTGTCATCTGCAAAGAGGGCGACCTTCCTTCCAGGTTCTCTGCAATGTTACTTATAAAGACATGAAACAGGATTGGTCACAGCACTGATCCCTGAAGCACTGCACTGGTCACCCTCCTTCCTTGAAGTGACTCCATTTACCATCCATCTCTGTCAGCTATCCAAATTAACAAATTTCTTCCCTAGTTTACCACCTTTAACCCACTCCTAGGTTTCCCAGCTTGCTCAGTAGTCTTCATGTGGGACAGTGTTGAAAGCCTTATTGAAATCTAAGTGGGCCACATCCACCGGTCCATACTGATCTAATTCGTTGGTCAACCAGTCAAAGAAATCTATCAGATTCATTAGACATAACATCACCCCGTGAATCCATGCTGCCTCAGCTCTTTTACCTTACTGGATTCAAGATGTTCCACAATCGTTTCTGTCAGCAGTGATTCCATTACCTTTTCCACTACCCATATCAGGCTGACAGTCCTATAATTGCCAGCCTCCTTTTTCCTTTTGCTCTCCTCCTTCCTTCACCTCTCTTTTTAATGCTCCAGTTCCCATCACCTTCATTTCTATCTCCCTGCTTCCTTTCTTAATTTGCACCGGGGATTTCTCCCTTGACTTCTCCCTTTGCCTCCCTGATTTTTTTCTTCCAGCCTGTTGGCTAGTATAAATGTTCACTAAAGTAACATTTAAACCATCCACCAAGGACTTTGGTGACACTGGGAGCTGTTCCGCCACCAGATGTTTGACCTCAGTGGCAACAGGTAGGTAGCTTACTGCATTTGTACTAACAGAAGAAGCTCAGCTACCCAGTTTCAGACAGTAAAACTGGACAGTTGTGTTTTAGCATAAAGACTTGTACTGATAAAATAGCAGTGCACTACTGACATTCCCCACACCCAGTCAAATATTTTTGTGCCACACATGCTTTGTCAAGACTAACACCACCTTCAAACTCTCTTTTTTATAGGTTCCTCTAACAAGACTTGCACCTGAACTACAGTATCATTGTTTAATTACTGGTCAGCATTTTTACATATATGAATAACTGGTTTTATCCAGCATTACAAATACCTCAGTTAACACTTTGTGCTTTAACTGGGTGGTTGTAATCACTGCCTGTCAATCTAGCTCACAGTACACTCAGTGTGAACTCAGCAAATTGTCCCCAATATGGCAAACTCAGTTCATCACACAAAACGTCAGTGAGGCAAGTAAATGTTTACTGGTGAAGTACAAAATCATAATAAAATTACCATTCTGACAAAAAGATGGAATACGTTCAATGTGACAACCCTTGAAACTAGGAAGACTTCCAATCTCTGACTGTGTTAGTTTTAAAATTCAATGTCATGAAAAAGCTGACCAGTAATTAAATAAAATAAAACATGTGTGTGTGTGTGTGTGTGTGTGTGACCAGAATTTTACACACTCTCTGTGGGATGCTTTATAAACCCTTGAGCTTTGCTTTTGGGGTTTATGTAAGCATCCTACACCTGTGTGTGTGTAAAATTCTGGTTACACCCACCACCTATGTATTATTCAATATGTAATTAATTACTAATTGAATAGAAACTGACTGGTGACCACAAAAACACCAATATAGCAAAATCACTATAATATATCAATGTATAAATAAGTGCATATATAGAGCAGAAGATTGACATAAACACATGGTGAAACCACATAAATAAGTTATTCAAAACTTTAAAGATGAATACTATATATCAATTAAATATTTAAAACGTTCCAAATCTCATAACGAGATAATGATGTGTGAACCAGATAGAAAAGCTGATAAAGGAAAGGGGGAGTGCAAGGATCAAAACTGACAAGGAGCATTAAAACAGACATAGGACCAAAATAAAAGAAAGAGGGAATGGGATGGGAACAGATAAGGAAAACAAACAAAATTTACAGTTTTAACCAGATAAAACCATGACCACATAATAAATCATACATGTCAAAAAAGTTGCACACTATGTATAAATACTGTACTGTACATGCTCAAAAACACAGTGCCCTATAAAGTGAAATAATTATGCAACTAAATGTGATGAATAAATACTAAGCATCAAAATAACAGCATTTAGGTGAAGAAAATCACCACTCTAAAATGCTGACATCATTGTAAAAACATCAATAAATAATAGCATAGCAGATATCCGAGAATACATTGCAGTTTAATTTTATTATATAATCTCTGTCACAGAAACTGAGACAATGGAAATTTTCATTCAGACCACAGGTATTTCCTGCATTTAATCTGAGGGCAGGATTCACAAAAAGATCTTGCCTGGTGCAAGTGAGATCACTGGCCCATCTCCAAAATGTGCCATGTAATGATTCACAGACAGAGGCGGGCGCTGGCGCATCACAGATGCATTGTGCTGAATGGGATATGCCGAGATGCATAATAATGTTATGTGGCTAGGATAGAGGTGTAATAATTGCATATACAGCGTAAAATCGATTCACAGTGTTAAATGAAGGTGCAAACACTTAGCAAATCTGGCGTAAGTATCAAATGCGCCATGAAAAGATAAGTATGAAAGAACTAGACTTAAGAGCAAGCCACCAGCAGGACAGCAGCAGTATAGCAGCACCCGCACCACAATACAGCGTGGAAGAGCACAGAGAGGAACAGCAGCAGCAGCTGCATGGAAGCAGCACCTCTCATCATGGCTGGAATGATAATGAGGGTAAGGAGACAGGGCAATGGGAGGCACCAGGAGGCCAGCCCCATGGTGGTACCATGCCAGGCTGTCATTTGAGCAGATCACAGATGTGGAAACAGTAGGCGAACACCTGAACAGGGTCATTCTAAGGCAGCTCTGTGAGATTTGCCATGATGAAATGAAGGCACCAACTGGATGTAGTCATGTCATATCCATAGAGACCAAGGTGACAACAGTAATGTGCTTGCTTACTAAGGGAACCTTCCAGAGGCCTAGCGGGGACACCACTGGCATTTTGCAGTCCTTCCCTGCCCATCTCCTCACACAGTTCCTCACCACACTGCTACCACATGCTTCAGAATTCATCCATTTCCCAGCACACAGGCAGAGTGGACAGAAGCTATGCAGGAGTTCTACAGGTTGGCATGCATGTCAGGCATCATAGGGGCTACTGACTGCACCCATGTGGCCATCTGTGCACCCCTGGTGATGCGCCATCATGTACATCAACAGAAAGGGATACTACTCCATCAACTGCCAGGTGATGTGCAATGCCACAGAGTGCATCAGCAATGTCTGTGCCACACACCTGGGAGCACACATGATGCCTTCATTTGGCACATATCAGCCCTCTGCCAGAGGTTCAAGGCAGGGGACATACCGAGTGGCCATTTACTAGGCTCATGGACTATGGTGGCTACCACACAACAGGGCACAATGGCACAGAGTAGAAGGGTGGGCCGATAGGGCAGGTAGCACAATGTACAAACTGCAGAGGGTGTAGCAGATGTAGGACAGCAGAGGGTGCATGGAGACACAGTCAGACACCATCCATAACAAGGCATCACACAGAAACAGACTGGATGGTGGGAAACAGTGTCATGGTGGGCATGGGTGGCAGGGACAGGTGCAGTACATGCAGACAACAGGCAGTGCAGCACTGTCCACTGGGCAGGACAATGGTGTGTGTAGCACATGTGACACCATTGGCATGAGTGGCCTGGGGCCAACCACAGCAGCAGGTACAGTCAGAAAAAGGTGGGGGCAGGATGGCAGGGTAGGACCAGGCACAGACAGTGATGGATGCACAACACACACAGCAGTGCAACATGGAGTGGGAGTGGCAGGCCACGCTGCACATGTGACCAGTGTACTAAGAGCCACCCCTCACAGGTGATGCATCATATCCACTGAGGCCCTGGCTCCTCACCCCTATCCACCGGCCCAGATCAGGAGGCAGAGGAGTGCTACAATGAGGCACACACCGCTCACGCACACCATCATCAAGCATGTTTTTGGCATGCTGAAGGTGCACTTTCAGTGCCCGAATAGGATGGGTGGGGCCCTACAGTATAGCCCTCAGAAGGTATGTGGCATATTCTGGCCTGTTGTATGCTGTGCTACATGGCCATTGACCTTGGAATAGCTGTTGAGGCCAGTGAGGGTGACAGTTCCCGGGAGGAGGAGGAGGGAGGGAGGATGAAGCAGTGCCACAGGGCAGCAACACAGGTCCACCCATGGGTTGGCGAGACCCACGGCTGACTGCCAAGTCCAGAGAGCACTGACACATGCTGGTGGAAGAGCATTTCAGGAACTGAAGGTGAATATCATAGGCATGTATAGGGTTGTGCACATTGGTGACAATAGGTGGACACATAGCCATGCATTGCATGGCAGACACACACAGTGCACAAACAGCACAACAGTGATGCACACACATGAAACACACACACAGTACACACCACACACAACACACATATTCCACTATGACAGTGCCAGAGGTAATATGGATCAGTGTGCACTGTTGCTGGCACACAGGTGCAGCAGACACTGTACTGCACTCATCACGCCCATGCCACATGGCACAACAGTGGTACACACAAGACATGCAGGGGCACTGCACAGGGAGGCCATGATGGCAGTGCACTGGGCAGGTGCCTGCCACATATGCCATCCCAGGCAACATTGGCCTGGCCAGGTGTGTGGGACACAGTGGTGGAATGTGCAGCTGATGTTGGAATGGGGACTGGGATGTCACTGGAAGGCACCACAGCCACCACGGACACATGGGCAGCCCCTGCCACAACTGGTTGATATGGCCGTGGCACCACCAGCCACAGGGAGTGTAGACAACACCCTGTAGGGGTACTGCAATGAGACCATGAATGGGTGCTCATTGGTGTTGATGCCCTGCAAGCCATGTCTGTGCAGTGGACGCTGCCCAGTGCAACACAAGGCGACAGCATTAGCAGAAATGGGTCCACCTGATGCCATTGCCTCAGGTGTGCAGGAGGTGCTCCTGGGTGTCTGGTTGGATGATCAATGGCCATTGTGCTTACTGGATGCACACGCTGTCTCTGCAGTGGCTGCAATCTGCTATAATGCTGCATTCATGCCCACTCACATAAGGCATGCCTCTGTCAACATCTGTGCATGCCAGGCAGCCGCAGACTCATGCTCCAGGACTAGTGCCATCCATAGGCTCCAGAACGCCTCACATTGGGTCGCAATACCCTCTATGGTGTCACGCAGGAGGTGGCCATAGGCCTCAATGCCCTCATCATGGGAGGACCCATAGTGGCATTGATGACATGGGGGGACCAGCCTGCCACAGGGCATCCACAGGTGTTGGTTGTGCCACAGCAGACTGCAGCATGGGCAGGCCTTGGCCATGCTTGGCTCCATCACATCCATGGCTGGTGTTGTCTTGTTCCAATGGTGCCTGCATGTGTCACTCAGCAGCTGACCAGGATGCCCGTGATGGCCCTGCCAATGCACCTGGGTGTAGATGGGCACAGCACCCACCACCATGGGTGGCTGTGCGAGTCCAGCATCTTCCCCACATGCAGAGAGGCCATCACTGGCATCAGGGGCCACCTGCACAGACACCTGCATGCTGCGTGCCCTTTGTCTGCCGTATGCCCCTCTATTTGTGTGGCGTCATCATCCACAGAGACATTGCTCTACACCCCTGCATGTCAGATGCCAGCACAATGAGGGCATCAGTGATGTTCCACTGCATCTGCAGGGTCATCAGATAGACCCAGCAGACCATACAGCCATATGGCGGCATTGCTGGCCACAGTGGCAGCAGTGGCAGAAAGGCTGATGTGACCACCAGCACTGGAACTGGGACAGGTGGTGCTGGCACAGTGGATGGACTGGGGATGGTATTGTCCACTGCAATGCCTGCAGCTTTGTGTGATGGGCCTGCATCATCACCCGAAAGGGCATCCTGAGCAGCCATGCCCACGGCTCCACCTGTGAGGTGTGAAGGAGCTGTGAAAGAAGAGAGAGAACAAGGTTAGTACACAGGATGAAACACTGGCATACAGAATGATGTAAAGACATGTACAATATCCCTCAGTGTTGCACCATGGATGTGCATGACAGTCCCTTGCATGGCTGTGCAATGCCCATACTGCAATGCCATCCATGCGCATGCTGTGACTGGTACATGTGTGACAGGCCATTGTTTCTGTACCCCGTGTGGCACTGGTACAGCAAGACCATCCAACAATGAGTGTGTCCCAGCAGCCTGACTGGCACTGGCTCACCACATATGCACCCATGCAATGTCAGGCAATGCATGGCACGGCAGGCTCCATGCATGCACAACCTCCACTCATGCCTTATCCCTGTTACCACAGTCCCAAGGCACAACAGACTGGGACAGTTATATCAGGCCAAGGCACACACATGATTTGGACACGTGTCCTCAGCATGTGTACTCACAGTGCTGTGATGGGCTAACACCTGTCTGGAACCCCTGCCAGGGACACCTTGCACAGTGGCTCAGGATATGGTGGCCACCAGTAGCTCTTCATTGGAGCTCAGGTGGACATTATCCTGCTGCCGCCCCAGTCCTCCACAGGGATGCCTCAATGTGGGCCACCTTCTCTTCTGCCCCTGCGCTTCCCATCGCTCATCATGCTTCACCACTCCAGGGGTGAGTCTATTGAATTTGCCAACTGCATTCATGCACCAGGCTACTGCCTATCAGTCCTTCTCATGCTGTACAGTTGCTTCTCCTGCCCACCAGCACATACCATGTATTGTTGAGGCCTCAATAAAGGCCTGCTCTTCATCCTTGGTGAAGTTTGGCCACCGCCTGCTGGTGGCACTGTCTCCTCCAGACATTGTGGTATCTGTGGAGGGTACAGACAGATACTAGTCATGCACATGTCAACCCCCATGTGCCCATGCTGACATACAGTAGATGCAGGTGGGCTCACCAGTACCTGGCTGACAGGGCCTGCTGGCACTGCAATGTGGGGGTGCATGGTGTGTCATGATTGTTCTGTGCTGCATCCGCGTGTGTGGTGGACACACCATGTCCAGCAGCACAACCATGCAGTATATTTTGTTTGTGCTGCATGTACAATGCTCAGGGTGGGAAGGCAGGGATAGCGGGTTCTCAACTGGAGCGAGATGGAGCTCCTCCACCTGGTGGCACTGGTCTTCCGGGCGGAGGGACAATTGTCTGACCAGGAAGACCTCACGGGTTCCTAGGGTCACGGTTTGGGCATCCATCACCAGCCTCCTTGTGAACTGCACCAGTGTGCCATGCACTGGGGAACAGTGCTGCCACAGATACGGGGACCTTGAGCAGAGGGACCATGCCAGACTGGACAGGCTGCGGGAGCATGCATGCAGGGGTACACTGCCAAAGCTGGGTAGGTATCTCACGGACAAGTGCATCACAGGCACTTGCAGGGTGAGGATGGGGCACATCACATCTGATCATGCACATGGGCAGTCACATACATACACACACACACACACACACACATGGGTGTGCGCTCCTGTCCTGTGGGGCTCTGCCATGCCTGTCACATGGTCATGCCCTCTATACAGTGGTATGTATGTGTGTGATGGTTACACTGTGTTGCACATGGGTTGTTGCCACTGTGTGCTGTGCATGACCATGACTGGGCACTTTGAGGTTCGGGCACGGCCACGTTATGCTGCTGTACACTGCATGGACTGTCACCGGTGTTGCACTGGCTGGGTACACATGCACTGCATGCTTACACTGGTGTTGGGGTGTGGTTGGCGCACCAATGTGTCCACTCATGGTTGTCTCTGTTGTGTATTTCAGGGCTGGAAGCCAGGTGGCGGCTGCAGTGGCCTCTGAGGCCCAGGGGATGTGTGGTGGCAAAGACAACTGCACATGCTGGAGTTTCTGGAGCAGGTAGGTGGCATGCTTGTGTGTGCATTGTCCATGTGCTGGGGTGGGATATTGATCAGTGGGGATTGTGTGTCTGCCATGGGACTGACACTGTTCTCATTGCTGCTCTAGGTCCAAGAGCTCATCGTGCAGTGGCTGGAAGGTGTGGCAGCAGTGCAGGAGAGGGTGATTTTCCACCAGGAGATTGGGAGGTCAGTACTGAGGTCACTGAGATCTATCTTCCAGCTTCAGAGATGACTGCTGCAACAGCTGGGGCCATGGTCCACCTCCTTTGTGCACGAGGCCACAGGGATGAGGCACAGGGGTGTGCAGCCATGCCATTAGCAACGCACTCATGCATGTTGTACCTATTGTATATAGACCTGTGCTACACCCCACCATGTTGTTGCAGACCCACCACCCTTACATCCCATATCCCTCTGCATAGTCCCTCACTCCCCATCATTTTTATAATTATTACTGTATATAGTTGTACTTTGTGAAGAGATGCTGTTTTGTTTGTTTTGTATTTGTTACTGTGTGCACCTGTTTTCATTCTTATAAAACGCTTTCAACTCTAACACGATTTCTGTGGTCATTTACTGTTCCTTGGACCTGGGAGTGTGTACTGCCATGGGCTACTCGGTGTCCCCATGCTGCCCTGGCCTGTGTGCCCCCAGCTTTTGTGTGGCCTGTTTCCTGCACCCCCTCTCTGTCAGGCCCTGCTTGTTGCCTGGGGCATAGGGCCACATGTCCCAGCTGCACAGCCTGTCCACCGCCTGTGTGTGCCACCTGTGACCTGCATTCATTGCACTGCTGCATTATTGTTCTATGGCCCTAGGTGCTGTGTCCTGTGGGTGGGGAATCTGGCATGGCTGTGTGGCACTATGGTGGCACTGTGGGCAGCCCCGTTTGGCACATTGTTGCCTTGTGTGTCCCATGCATATAGACACAGTTCTGGCCATTGGTGGTGTTGGCACTGTCCAGTGGCCATCACCTTGCTCCTTGCATCTGCATGCTATTGTGTGGTGCAATGCCAGCTACAGTGTGCCTGTCCTGTGTGCCTGACATGGGCCTGTGTGAGTTGTGGCTTGGGCCTCTGGGTGTTGTTCTGGTTGCCTGTGTCATTGTTATGTGTTTGTGCGACTGTTGTGCCCATGGCCTCTCTGCATTTTCCCATCAGTCTTGTGTGCCTCCCTGCTCTTCCACTGCATTGTCCCCTGTTGCTTCCTCTTGCATTGCTGGGTTGCTCCCTAGTCACTGTTTTGCTGCCCTGGCATCCCATTGCACATCCCTTTGTGAATTGCCTGCCGGTTGGTTGGCACATCTTGTTTGCACCACTGTATCTCTCTTGTGCCCATTGCATCTCTTTTGTGAATCCTGCCCTACACTGCCAAAAGACTCTCTGCAATAATCTTTTGTCATTATCACCCCAAACATTTTCATACACTAGTTCAATCATTTGAAAACTTAACCTACAGTATATTCCTTCCCATCTTCTTAACATTTATTGCCATTGCACTTACATCATCATTTTCGTCAAACTACACATATGTTCTGCTACTCTGTCCCTTGATCTCTGCTTGGTATTACCAATATAAAAGGATGGATCTATATATTACTGTAGCTAGATAAATAATGTTACATGTATTGCAGGTTGCAAAATCTCTAATGACACACTTTGTACAGGTAACTGGGTCCACAAGTCATTCCTCTGCTTGATGTACTGTGTGGTTTGCAGTTTCACACTTATAGGTGCCAACTGCAATTATTTATTCTGAACTTTCTGGTGGCCACCATTCCAGTGTAAGCAATGAACTAATAGGACTATGATGTTATTCCTCATCTGTAAATTATTTTTGGAGTTTTCTTAACAACTTCTGACCATTTATTGTCAATAGTTAGTATACACCAATTTTTCTGTAGAATCAGCAAAATGCTATGAACTCGAGGAAGAATTATAATGAAATTAGGTGTAATATTGTCAGGGGATATACATAGAAACATAGAAGTTAATGGCAGATAAGGAACACTTGGCACATCCAGTCTGTCCATTTCTCTGCCTACACTACAATAGACAATGCATTATCTAGACCTCTTTCTCCCTCCCCTTCCTTTCCACTATGATTCTTTTGTGCTTATCCCATGCGTTTTTGAACCCCACCACTGTTTTTGCCCCTCCATCTCCAATGGAAGGCTGTTCCAGGAATTCACCACTCTTTCTGTGAAGAAGTACTTTCTCTCATCTCTTCTGAATGTACCCTCCAGCTTCATAGCATGTCCCTTGTTCTAGAGCACCATTTCATCTGAAACATACTCCCTACTGTACCTTATTTACCTCATGAGGCATTTAAAGGTTTCTATCATATCTCCCTCTCCATCCTCTGTTCCAGGGTGAATATATTGAGGTCCTTTAGTCTCTCATAGGGGCTTTGATGCAGACCCTGCACCATTTTAGTTGCCCTCCTCGACTGCCTCCACTCTGTCTGCAGCATGTCCTTCCAGAGATGTGGTCTCCAGAACTGGACACAATACTGTAGGTGGGGTCTTATCAGCGATGTACAGTACATAGAGGCAGTACCACCTCCCTCTTTCTGCTAGTGATACCACTCCCCATGCACCCCAGAATCGCACCTGTGCGCCTCTACTGTCTTGTCGCAGCTGCCTGGCCACCTGGGTCATCCAATATGATTACCCTCAGGTCTTTTTGCAGTTTGGTGGTCATCAATACCACTCCTCCCATTTTGTACTCTACACCTGGTTTTCTGTGCCCTACTATAAGTGCATTATTCTGCACTTTTTACATTGAAACCCAGCTGCCATACCATTGACCACTCCTCTAGTTTTCTCAGGTCTCTGCTTATCCTTTCCATACATACACCTCAGAGTGTCCAACCTATTGCAGATTTCAGTGTCATCTGCAAATGGCTGATATTCCTTCCTGGTCCTTTGTAATGTCATTTATAAAGACATTTAAGAAGACCTGTCCCAGCAGTGATCCCTGAGGCACCCCACTAATCACCCTCCTTCCTTGGAGTGAACTCCGTTTACCACCACCCTCTGTCAGCTATTACCTAATCAATTTGTTATCCAGTTTACCACCTTTGGACCCACTTCCTTACCCAGCTTGCTTACTAGTCTCCTATGTGGAATGGCATTGAACGCCTTACTGAAATCTAGGTAGGCCACATCCACTGCTCCACCCTGATCTAGTTCCTTGCTCACTCAGTCAAGGAAATCTATCAGATTAATTTAACATAACCTCCCCTTTGTGAAACCATGCTGCCTAGGTGTTATAATCCACTAACTATCAGTTCTAATTCTAAATACCAAAAGGATGAACCAGGAACTACACTGACTTGATCCTAAGCATGCTGTACCATGTGATCGTTACATCCTCTTGCCACAAATGCTGTCAGTTCATCTGCATGTGTTTTATAACCACATTCACTACTACAATTGTGTTTTACATGCATAAACTGGCCATTTGGTATGTTGTGAGTCGCATGTGGTGGATGACAACTGGATCTATGCAGTAACAAATTCATATCAGTCTCTTTATGAAAGAGACTAGTGGTTAAATCACCATTCATTTTTTTATTTTAGATAATGAAAATTAACTGTCTGTAAATTACAAGAACCATAAATCTATGGTTACTAACAGAGTCCTCAAGATGTTTCAAAATTGTTTAGTTCTTCTTTGCTCCCAAATAAAAATCAGGCCAACTATAAACCATTTGTGCAAATCAGTGAATCTCAAAACGGGTTAGAATCAGAAAACACAGAATCATTTTCCCACTCAGATAATTATAGATTTGCATAACAGGGGCTAGAGTCACCCACATAGCTGTAACTTTTGTTTGCAAATACACATGGTCATGGAATAGAAAATAGTTATAAAATGTTCTGTCAATGCCATAAGGAGCTCAATCCGTGCAGAAGAAAACTGACTTCTCAACACAAGCATTGTCTCGATGCTTCCATTTTTTCATCACAGGGATTAGTGCAGTGCTACTGGACATCCATGGTAATGACATACCAGTCAGACTGTACACCAACATCTCCAAGACCCTGGGAATATCAAAATATAACACAGAAACATAGAAACTGTCAGCAGAAAATTACCTCTAGGCTCACCCAGTCTGCCCTAAAGTCACTATCTACTGTGTTTCTGTAGACCCAATTGATCTCTGGCCTCTCCCCCCCCACCCTGCTTCTAAGGTCCCCCTGTGTCTATCCCATGCATGTTTGAAACCTGTTACCATTTTGGTACCTACCACCTCCGCTGGGAGGCTATTCCAGGTGTCCACCACCCTTTCTATGAAGAAATATTTCTCACATCCCTTCTAAGTGTCCCCTTCCAGCTTTATATTGTGTCCCCTTGTCCTAGAACTTCTTTTCCTGTGCAGATACCTCCTCCTGTACCTTATTTATACCCTTGAGGTATTTAAATGTTTCATAATGTCACCCCTTTCCTCCTTTCCTCCAGTGACTACATGTTTAGTTCCCTGAATGTTTCCTCATAGGGCTTCTGGTGCAGGCCATACACCATTCTGGTTGCCTTTTCTGTACCACCTCCACCTGATCTATATCCTTCCTGAGATGATGCCTCCAGAACTGGACACAGTACTCCAGGTGTGGCCTCACCATAGAGCTATACAGTGGTAACACAACCTCACTTCTTCTTCTGCTGGTGATACCCTCCCTATGTACCACAGCATCCTACTAGCCTTCTCCGCTGCTTTATCACACTATTATATCTTTGTTATATGAGCATGCATTTCTAGCCAGATCCTTGATAAAAATCAACAAACTGAGCTAAAGGCTCAAGTTAGTGAGCTGATGCTCACAACAGTTGACCTGGCTTGAAGGTTCCATATGTTTTTATGCATCTTAGGAATGCCATAAATAACCACTTGTATAGGGAGATCCACAGTCAAAAACTGATAAGCATCTTGTGTAATAACACCATCCCAAAAGTTTCATGCAACAAGACATTGATTTGTTCTTTAAATCATTATGGCTGCAGGGCAGAGTTCTGCAAATGTTTTGCAAGGACAGTTGAAATAAGGAGCTCACTGGAGGTCTAATGGATGGAGTTTTATAGCACTCCATCTGCTCAGCAGTCTGTTTACTGCACTATTTTTCTGTTAGTCAGTGTTTCTCAGTGAGAATGATGTTCAAAGTTCTCATATCTACACGAAACACAGATTTTGGCAATGGTTGCTCGGGCGCATTTGGGGGCATATAGGATAAATAGTTTTATGGATAGTGCTAACTCCGTTGATTTTACAATATAAGTGTTTTCTAAAAATGAGTGCAGTTTTATAAAGAAACCTGTTCTTGAAAAAGTGTAGCATGAAACAGAATGCGCCCACTACAGAGCTGATTGTATTCCTGGCAGCTGTAACTTGAGCTATCCGTTTTTTTGTCTCAGTTAACCCTTTTGCAGTTCTGCTCCCAGCTCTGCTGCTGGCTTGTAAGAGGATCTTAGAAATGGAGACTGTAAGAAATCCTTTGTTTGTCAGCTGCTGCTTTTGTAGACTTCTTTTAATGCACACAGAGCTATCTTTGAAAAAAAAAAAACAGATACAAGTGCAATAGCAAGAGAAAATGTTGCCTGACTTCTTAATAGTGATATTTCTTATCTGCCACCTCCAACTTATTCTGCATCTTATGAACTGAGTATAATGTTTGATCATTACAGCGCATCATAGATTATTATGAATTTATGCCTTAAAATCTCATTGAGAAATGTGGAATATTGCCTTCTCCATGTGGGACAGAGGGTTTCTGAGAGGTCAAATGAGTGACATATTTTGTAATATGCGTTGAGATGTATGCTGAGCTGGGCTATTAGGAGAAAATAATCCCCCCAAAAATAAAAGCATCCAAAAATAAGTCCTATGCATGTAATTAAAGAGGGTCATTGATGGTGCTGGGACCTTCAATTTCTAGTGCCAACATGGTGAACCTGGAGTCAATAACTGTGTGAGTTTTGGTTCCAATTCCACCACTACCCCTGGTTAACTGTGTGACTTTCAGCAAGGTGCTGGACCTCCCAATTTCTGTGGATTCTGTGAACTTAGTTTCATGACAAGCCATGCCTCACAATCTTCTGTCACTCACTGAAATGTGGGCATATTGGATATCTGAAATGTAAGAAAATGTGAGGCAATGTCCCTCAACACATGGTACACATGATTAAATGGAGCTACAAGCTCAGATGTGGGAGAGTATGGAGACAGCCTCAACTACAGTACCTGGAAAAACAAAGGCGGGAATCAGCTTCACCAAATGGAGTTAGTGACTGTCTGCAAGTTAAAACGTTGCAGTCCTGGTCAGGGCTCCGCTACAAAAAGAAACAATAATAAAGAAATAAAACACAGGCCTCTTTGACAGCCCACCCAATCTACCCTAATCAACATGATTCATTGAAGTTAGCTGAGTGTCTAGAAGTTAACCCCTTGCACCTGCCCCAGCTCTGCCACTCAGCAGTGCCACCTCTTACTTTACAAAGGAGCAGCTAGTTTGTCAGAGCAGTTTCTCAAGATCCTTAATAATTCAGGCATCCTACCCTTGCTAACTTTGATGCCAGCTAAACTTCTCAAGTCCTGGGTAAAATGTTTTTCACTCTTGTGGTGCTAAATGATTCTTAGAGATTTGAACATTTTACCTACTGGTATATGAGGTATGGATAAGAAGACTATGCTAAAAACATGGGGTTAAAATTTCAAAAAATAAGTTATGAGGCAATGTTGAAATTCTTCAATGTTTTCTTATACAGTTGTACAAAGACATGATCAGATATTTCTGGCTATTTCATGACATTTCTAAAGAGATTCTCTCTGCTGCACTGACTGTGGAACTGCAGAAAGCAGGAGATTTCGCTAGAAATATCACAGACATTTCAGGAAATATCTGACCATGTCTTTGCTGTGACTGTAGATTTACTACCGGTATTTTTCTAGATTCAGACCTCGTATTTTTAACATAGTCTTTTAAACCCACATCATTAATAAGGCAGATGTAATTCTTCAAACTCTCACCAAAACATTTTACCACACACAGAGCAGCTTGAAAGTAGTTTGGTAAGTATGAAAGAATTCTGCAGTGCTGCTAAACTCAGGACCTCAGAGGCAGCAACAAAGCACCATGCTGAAGGTGAATGCAGTACCAAATTATTTTTATATGGACTGCTTACATCACATAATAGCTGAAAAAATAATGAGGAAAAAGATCTGAAACAGAATCCACAGCTTTTCAGTGCTTATAAAGAAATGTTTATGTTTTGTGTTACAGTCAGTGGATATTGAGTAACTGGGTGTTGTCAAGAAAGCAGACACACTCCACCCCTCCGTCCTTATGTTCTCTGCTAGGGCTGTTTTGATCTGGTTGTATAGATAGGTTATTCACCCCCACATTCTGTGCTAGGGCTGTTTTGATCTGGCTCAATAGGTAGGTTCTGCCCCCTGTGTTCTGTGCTAGGGATGTTCTGATCTGCTGTATAGATAGTTTCTTGTATTACACTAAGACACCTGACAGTTTATGTGTAAACCATTCAGATACCACTGAGTTCTACATATATGCTGGACTCTGCACAGGATGGTGTTATTGAACTAACTGTAAGTATGTTGTATTTAAAGTATCTATTCACTATTATTAATTATTAAATGTCAATGAGGTTCAGTTGATAACACTCTCACCTAGGAGTCGATCTCATAGTAATTATGTGTCAAAGCCTCACACATAGAACTTATTTCTTAAATACAGCCTTCATTGTGGACTTGCATTTGTGCATGAAATTACCCAGCTGAACTGTATGGTCACACTCTAATCTGAATGCTCTCCACATTTGGATTTTGGTGATTATTTTGAGTTTTAGCCAGCCTCCAAACATCACTGCCCCTGCATCATAGTGCAAAAGCCTTCTTTGCTTTTCTGGTGGGACATAACACTATTTATGTAAAAGTACTATGTTTTAGAACACATACACTGACAAAATCAAAAGAAAAACATCAGTAGAATCAATGTGTGACAGGGTGATTTAAAAAGAAAAAACTCCACAGTAACACTTGACTACTCTTTCAGAGGCATACAAGGGTGAACAAGTTTTGTAAAAAAAGCAGCAGTCCCTTATTTTATTTTTAATAGTGTATATTTGTGATGGTGAAACAGAGTACTTTTACATATACAGCCCATATGGCAATACAAGGAGAAGGTGATTCTTCTCCTGAAATCTCAACTAATCTCACAATACCACCAGAAGCCATCTGGCAGTAATATGTACAACCCTGTTGAACAATCTAACATGTAGATGCCACTTTGTTAGGCAGTGAAAGCATGAATCAATGCTCCATATTTAAAAACTGCTGATGTTATCACTCAGCCTATTATGAGTGATCCAGCTGTCCTACAGAGAAACACTTTTTCACGTTCCAGCTATAGTGCCACCTATGTAGAACAGCTGATTGCTTTTGCCGGTGTTTATGTGCAGCTAAACATAGAAGAAATTCCCATTCTAGGCCCAATTACTTCTGAATTTGGCTACACATTAACCCCTATGTAGAAGCACAGATGTTTAAGCTGCATAGCTACATACTAGTCTAGAACTGGGACTGGACTTGTAACAGGTAGGAGAAATGACCTCTGGAGAGGTGTCTGTGTCTAAGCTCAGCCCTCTGATCAACCCTCAGAGTTATCCTCAGCAGGGCACCCAGCTTAGCCTTTCCAAGAGTAATTTTATCAGTGCTCCGCATTCCACTGACCTGTCTGCTCAATGGACTCAGCAGATTCCTTGGGGCAGTTCCTCACTTCCCTGGTAGTTTTGAACAAAGACATTTTGATTGGCTAATTACAGAAGCATAGGAAAAATACAAAATATACAAACTTTGGGTATTTTGATCATGTGTGCACCTGGTGTGTGCCTAGCATGACATTAGAGAATTGGAAGTCTCTATAAAGTTTATCTTTGCTGGTTTTGAAGTATTCTAGCAGCCTGTGTTGGTGACGCATTGCATATTTTGCCCATACTTGGTTGAATTTTACACTGACTGGGTTGTCACCCGTTGTTGATTATCTCTTCCTCTTCATCTGAGAAAAATAGGTGACCCTGACACAGAGCTCATCCATCTCAATGCATGTGGTGTCGGCAGCTTCACTGGGTCCCCGTGGACAGCTTACTATAATTAGATGGGTGCTCTGATCCAGTTGATCTCCCATCAATGACACGGCAAAAGGGAGGTCAGGAGGAGATAGCCAATCTAGAATCATAATGTACAAAATGCTTCATGTCTGAAACACTGAAGCGTTGTGTTTGGTTTATCAACTGTAGCCAGTGCACTTACAACTTCAAAGAGCCACAGCCCTGGGATTATTTCTATAAGGACCATGTGGGGAAGGACAAGAAGGTCAAATTGTCAATGCATGCACAAAGCACGGTAACTCCTGGAAACATGGGCACAGACTTTGTGACACCCTGCTTATAGAACTGTTAGAGGCAGGTGATAGGGTGTGTCAGAAGCAGTGACTGAGAACAGAGGAGTTGGTTGGGGTACCAGACTATCTCTGGACAGTGTGATGTGATACATTTTAGAGGTCCAACCCCAGAGCTATTATTACAGTATATATCGGTATAGGTGCAACATGACCTGGTTATCAATGTTTTGCGGGATTGACCTCTGATTGTAAATACTGCATACATTGATGCACCACTATCGTAATATTGTACAGTACATGGGAATTGAAGGAAGCAGATTTGCAAATGTGTCTGAGGGAGTAGGTTTGTGTTGCTGCTGCTGTAAAGCTGTGGATATCCTCATATACAGTATAACAGTAGTCACAGATCGATGCATGCATGTTGTACCATCAGAGGTCAAGCACTGCAAAACAATGATAACCAGGTGGTGTTGTAACTAACACTGTGCATAATGGACAAAATAGCTTTGCAATTGCCTACCTAAAATGTAACACATCACACTTCAACAACAAAATCAGCCAAAGTAGACTATAAATTAAAGCATTACATTTTTGAAGGACTTCAGTAACAAAAAAAAAAAACTAAAACTTTGTTTCATGTTAATGCACAGCAGCCATGTTGGCTGTGACCAGAACTTGTAATGTTGGGTAATAATCAAGTGGGCTATATAAATTCCTATCAGAATGCTGTTTTAACATCTCACTTTCATATATTTCTTTCAGAATCACTACTGACCCCCATTAGTCAGTTTAATTACATAATCAGAATTGTTTTCTAGTTTCTCAGCAGCACAACTATATTCTTGTGTGCAGTTTGAATATCGTAATCCCTCTGAAGTTTGAAATAATGTCTCCAGGTCCTGTAAACAGGCTTTTCAAACACTCTTTCTGTAGCATTAGACAGGATAATAAAATACAATGTTTTTATTGAACATTTTATAGTCTTCCTCTCTGCTTGACTGGCTAATAGTGCAAGTCAGTCATTATCTGCTAAGTGTTGTCTGATTATCTCAGAGGTCCCTGTTATAATGTGGTCAGTTGGTAAATAATCAATATTGTCCTTATGAAAAATGCCTTAAAGTGTAATTTTCAGGTAAATGTATGCAAATCAACTATTGTTTCAAAATGATCTAATGAATTTGTGGGGATACATGACAATCATTTTGTAAAACCATTATTCAATTCCTGTTAATTCATGTCCTGAAATATTAATAACAGTGAGTCTGTCAGTATCCGTTGCCCTCCTGGATCTCTAATTTGGTCTCCTGGAACATCTCTCCTCTGGTGGTATTACCTGCTGTCATTTTGCTTGCATCCCCCTCCCCTTGCCTCCTCATTATCTGTCTTGTTCTTCCTTCACATGATATTTGGCAATTTCAGGCTCCTTATCAAATTGCATTGTGGCAAAGAGATAATCTGGGGAGCAGTATGAGCTACTATCTGTAAGGTTTTCGTATTTCTATTTGTAGTTGTATTATTTGTTTAACAAGGACAGGCTCTGTTGAGTGATACTCATTTACAATGATGTCCTGGGTTGGGAAGCAGATCATTGTACAGACAGGAGCATATCTATACAGACTATATAGTATACAGACTATACTTATAAATCCAGAGCACACACAGAGCAGATTATAGCTGCACATGTATGACTGAAAGCTGATTGCATTCATTACCAGGTAGACTTTCATGTATGGTGAGGAGTGGGCACCTACCATGGTATGTGGCAGTACATGGGAGGCTGCTTCTGATGCAGCCATCACAACCTCTCTCCCTTGTGCCACAACACTGGGGGCAGTGTACACCACATGGTATGTGAACAGGTGCTGGCATCCTCCCTGTACCCTCATGTGCACCACATCTGTCCACACACTGCATGTGTGCATCCTTTAGTGCAGCAGGCATGCAGGCTGGACACTGTTTATGCATGGTTTCCCAATGTGTGGAACCTTTGTTGCAATGGGTGGTGCAGGGTACAGTGCCTTCCTGCACATGTTCATTCACCCATTGCCAATAGGACCATGTGCAGTGCACAGGGTATCTGTGTACTGTACATCACCAGCCACCTTGCTGCCTCTGCACATGCACCCAGCAACTGTAGAGGCCTCCCAGGAGGCATAGCCATTCTGACAGTGCTGTGTGTTATGCTGCAATCTGTGGTGAGAGGTACATGCATGTAGTCATACATTTTTTCTTCAACAGGTACTGGCAGATGAAAATATGCCCTGGGAGGCTCAGTTCCACAGGGACATCATCCTTATAGCAAATTGCAGTGGCATGGAGAGAGATAACAGATGACTTTACTGCTGAGTGTGGAGAGTGTTTTGTGGAGGAGGTTAAAGAGAATTTTATAGGATGCATGGAGTCTGTAACACAGGAGCTGCTGTCCCTGTTGGCTGAAGTGTGTGAGTAGGGCACCAGGCAGGTGCACACTGTAGCGGACTGCAAATAACTCATTGCAGACAAACATCTACACCATACATCATAACATTTACCTGCTTAAGGGCATTGCTGTGGCACATGAGGACCAGTTAGGTTTTATGGGATGTAGTACTGTGGCTGCAGAGTCACAAGCAGCATTACTTGCCTGTTTAGTTGAGTTAGGCATAAAGCAACTCCAGGAGAACCCCAGCAGCAAGCACTGGAGGGTCAAGATGCAAGATGACACCATACAGTGGTGCAATTGGTTCTCCACTGTACCCCACCCTGGCCACATGTTTTGCACTGTGGCCATCATCCTAGTATGTCCACAGGCCTGCACAACTGTTGGTGGCCATGGTGTGGTACAAGCACACCTGTGTGTATTGGGAGATGGGTCCATGGAGCACATATGCAGCATATTACAGAAAGGTTCATGGATGCTGTCACAAGTGAACACCTTGCCTGGGCAGCTAGTGCTATACCACTCTAGTTAGCCAACATGGGTAGCACAGAGTGCATTTCCTTGGATTGACCCTCCACTGTTTTCTACCCATACCCAAGTCCCCCATGTGTCTGGCACATATAGTTTCATTTGCCTTCCTTGCTGCCTATCCCCATGTCAAGTAACCCTCAATGTGCCAGGTGCACTTACTGCCTTTTGCTCTCCCTCGTGCTATCTGTCCCTATGCCAGGTACTCCCAATATGCCATTTGCACTTACTTGGTCTTCCTCCTCCATGCTGCCTATTCCCACTTCCAGTGCCCCATGCCAGGTACACATATTTTCTTTTGTCCCATTCCTGTGATCGTTCCATTTTTTTCTGTGTACCCTTTACCTATACAGTATGTTCCATGCCTTTATGTTTGTTTCATAGTAAACATTTTTAATTTGTTCACTGTTGTGTTGTGTCTTGCCTTGTCTCAGAGAATCTCTGTTCAATCAGATGATCTCTTACCTCCTTGGAGCATATGGTAAGTCTGGGGTTATGCCTGCAATGGTGGAATGGTAGCTATTCCTTTGTGTCTGCACCACTATTGCCACCCACTGTATCCCCTCAAGGCTGTGCAGTAGTATTCCATATTGGACTGCAGTGTTGTGGAAGATGCAGTAGGCCAGGAACAACTCGTACACCATTGCAGGGCTGTGGTGCAGAGACCCACTGGACCAGTCCAAACACTGGAATCACATCTTAAGGATTCCAAGACATATTTCATAATGTCCTGAGGCCCAGAGTGCCTCATTGTAATGTTTCTTGCTGTTAGATGTCAGCCACACCACTGGTGTCTTAAGCCAGGGACACAGTGGATATGCACTGTCACCTGTGGAGAGAGGTAAGTGTCATTTGTTAGTTATGTGCTGTTAGTAGGCTGGTGGGTGGGTTGAGGTTGCTATACTTACCAAGTAGCTATCCATTATTTGTCTGCCATGCCTTTTTTCATAATTACAATGTTACTGAATTTCAGCACTCGGAAACAACTGTACAGACATTTTATCCTGGCTTGAGCTCTTGCCACATGACATTGCAGCTCAATCAATATCTGATATGCAGTATAAACAGAGGATTATAGGGTTAGTACATACATATTGCAATATTTGATATAGACCTTGACCTAGATTGTACCTAATCAAGTATGCAAGTTGATAGAAGTAACCAAGTTGGCTACTACATTCACCCGGCTATAAGCTTATGTTCAGCAATGTAATTTCACAGACCTGAGACCTACAGCATTCCCTGGTAGAAGTGGCTGCTGTCACATTATGGAAGTGTGCATTGCTTGCAATTGGGGATACTGAAGAGTCTCCAGCTGGGAGATACAGTCCATATTAAGTTGTGCTGGGTTTGGTGTCAGCAAGCCATTGGGGAAGTAACAGCCTCTGTGGGAGCAGTATAAGGTGCTCTAAGTTCCCCAGACTTGGGAATAGGCCCCAAATTTATTGTGATTAAAATGCTTCACTCTCTCATGGCTGGCTATTTTGCCCATCTCCAAAAGTTATTCTTGCATTGAGGAGGATCTGCTCCTCAACAAATTTTAGTTTGATTGCAAAGTTCTGACTAAGTCAGAGACTTCAACTTTTGAAGTGCTTTGCAAAGTTGACCATTTTGTGGCAACTTTGACTTCAATAAAATGTTGCCAGAACTTTGTGTAAGACTTCACCTTAGATGTTGCCTTATAGCAAAGTCAGGAAAGTTTCCTCAAAAGAGGAACAAGTGTCTGTAGGTCACATGTCAACAGTTCCTGCAGGTTACATGGTACAGCTGTGTACCCATAGAGTTTACTAGAGAGAGGCTGAGTGTGGACTGATGCTGGCTCTCGTGAAACCATTCGTCTGTCATATTACTGGTGGATTAAGCTGCTAGAAGATTGCAGAAACCACATCATCTTACCCAGATCCACAAGCCATTGTATTGCTTGAAACTTACGTAGCTGGCAGATGCACTTTATTAGATTGCAGTGGAAGAAAATGGCAGGGAACACAGTTGTCAGAAGGTGATACTGCTGATAGAAGTGGGACCTGCAGCCAGATGCAGGGATTGGCCAGGAGAGAACCTGAGACCCCAGCATCAGATCCTCCTTCTTCTCATTCAAGGGATGAAGTAGTACAACTACACACTGAGATGGGGAGGCTTAGGCTGCCAAGGTGTGTCCAGGGATTCAACACACCAGATATTGCTCTCAAACTAGCAGACTCTCCCTGAGGGAAAGACAGAACTCTATGTTGGGAGGGCACCCTCTATCCTTCCTGGGTCATAGCGATGATGCACATTACATAAATTCTCATTTGCCATATTTTCTCAAATCCCAGAAACTATATATGCAGCATGCTGCTGTTCTGTGTCAGTCTCAACTGTAGCACCTCTTGTGAAGCACTACAGAGGACAGAAAATCAGGAGAGGAGGAGAAGAGACCTGTGAAGATAAGAGTGAAATTATTTAGACTCTAGTCCATTCTCTGTTGTGTTGCACCTGTGAAAGCAAATGTAAGATAAAAACAGTATAAGAAAAAAACATTTGGAAATGTTACTTACTTCACACTGGTGATGGCCATGCTGTGAAATGGAACAATGGTGCCCCAGACTGAGATGGTGGAGGAGGAGGAGAAGCTGTCTTGCTGGAGGAGGAAGTAGCAGGACAGTAGACCTGTGAAGACAGGAGAAAATTATTTAGACTGTAGTTAAGTGGCCTATATGGTAGCTGTCCACATGGTATTTCCATTGTTCACTCCCTGTCTTACTATTCCACTGTCTCCTGTCAAGACAAGACTGAAATTATTGTTCTCCAGTTGTGAACTGCGGGGCCACTCACACAGTATATCCATTGTCCATTCCTAAGTGATTACTGTTCCACTGTCACCTGTCAAGACAAAACAAAATTGTTATTCCCCAGTTGTCCACTGTGGTGTTCACCTGCATGGTAAATCTGTTGTCCACTCCCAGTTTTACTGTTCCACTGTCACCTCTCTAGACAGGACTGAAGTAATTGTTAAACAGTTGGCCCATAGCATGGACTTAGGTGTACCTGTGAAAGGAAAACTGAAAAGAAAAAATCCTGGAATGATACTTACATAACATTAGTGATGGCCAGGCTATGATACGGCACAATGGTGCCCCAGAGGGAGAGGAGGGCAAGGTGACCATTTGGCTGATGAGGATGAGGCATCAGGAGAGGAGGCCTGTGAACGCAATAGTTAAATTGTTTGGCTATTCTGCTCCATGGTCTTTTTCACCTGTACTAGGAAAATGAATGGATAAAATTAAAAATACAAAAAAAAAAAAGGAATGATGTTTACCATCACATTAGTGATGGCCATGATGGGTAACAGTATAATGGTGCCCCAAAGGTTGAGAAGGAGTAATCATCTTGGTAGATGGAGGAGGCAGCAGGACAACAAAAGCAGCAGGTTCGCACAGTAATAAATGTGTCAGGCATTTCCACTGATTTAAGAGTCCAGGTTTTTCTGGAGACATGCATAAGATGGAGGAGGCCCATGTTTTCCTTGGGTGAGGAGAATTGAGTAGGCCAGAATGTGGACACCTTATTCTTTCTGAGCCTTCTAAATTAACCAATCTATTGCTTCTCATCCTTCACAAAGAATACCCCATCTGCATTCTGAATATCTGAACTTTCACCACATTGGGAATTATGCATCAAGTCCATATCTCCCTCTGTGGTGGGTGGTTGTCCATTCTCTGCTTCATCCTGGTATGCCACTAGTGACCACATTGATGCACTTCTATTTGGAGGTATATGTGCACTATTCTTTTTAATGAATGTCAACATAGTGACATTTTGGGGGATAGGTTTGTACATCAGTCTGATGATTGCCCCGCTGCACTGAACACACATTCAGAACTAGCACTAGATGGTGGGACACTTACAGTAAGTATTGAAAGCCACATCTGCCAGTGAGAACCATGCTTCAACTTTGTTGTTCCAGTATAGCAGTGGTTTATCATTAGCTCCAAGGTGTTTGGGGCTGTCATATATGCCTCAATAGATGTGACTGCTGCCTTTAATCCAGAATTCTCTGATGGTTATCCTTCTCTCTTCACAATCTGCAGTGCCAACCACTGCAAGAACTGCCCATGAAGGATCTGATTTTGGAGGGTTTTCTATTATGTTACTGGTAGATGTCGAAGTTGCATCTCCTCATCTCTAACATCCTTTGCTGACCATTGCTGAGCTTGACACAGTGTGTCTCTTCTCAATATGTTTTTTTAGCATTTGTAAACAATGTATAACTGATCAGCAATCTTTGCAGATGCTCAGCTTTCTGACTACCACCATCAATAATGGGTAAAAGCCCCCACTTGTACTGTGGATCCAGCATTGTTGCAGTACTGAAATCCACAGATATCAGGATAACATTCAGGTGTCTGTTATGGTCCAATGAATTAAGCATGTGGTCAGACAATGCACAGCTTATGGAGTAACTTATTGCCTCAGATTGCTGCTGAACATTATAGATGGCCTGCCTCTGCTCCTGAAGCAGTGGGACAGCCTGGCTGATAGAGTCAGTGTCCCCACTCACTGTCTGTGTGGCATGATCAAAAGCCCTCAAGATCAAAATCAACCCATCAATAAACCCCCACTGTTTTGTTGTCAGTGACATAGATGCTCCAGAACTGTCATGGCTTGTATGACGATCATATACACTGATAAGGCCTAATACTGCTCATATATCCACTCCAACATATAGAGGATTGAATTCCAACCTTGTGACAACCTCATGCTTTAATCAGTACTGAGGCAGACCATTTATTGGATTGTAGTGCAAGAAATTGGTCCCTGGCCTTTCTGGACTCTGCTCCATGGGCACAAATTCAATGGCACAGGGTGAGCACTCCTTTAATGTCACTTTATGACAAGAACTATTGCACAATCAGGTTTAGACAATGTGCAAAGCTGGGTACCCTAACAATCCCTCATCACTAATAGCCCTGACAACATTTCCACTATTGTAACTGGCCATGAAGCTCTGCCTTTAAGTATAGAGAGTTCAACAAAAGTTAATTCTCCAATATTGATGCAAAAATGTTTTCCACAGTGTGAGAATCAAGCATGTTCTTCATAGCCAGTGATGTATGCTTGCAGACTCCAGGCATGTAGCTTCCATTACAGTTAAGTCACTTGCATTTGCTGCCAAGGTAATGACCAACCCCTTCTGTTCTACCAAATGTACTGTTACACACATAAATGAACTACTGCAGCAGCTGTTGGCCCATTGCTCCACATATCGCTGGCAAAATGGGTTTATGAGCTGGAGGAATGCTGCATTGCTGGTTAAACATCTTTTTATCCACAACATCCCTCAGTTCAGAATTGTCCACTGTGAAAAGCAGGTCCTGCATGGCACTTTCCACTTGGGGCATGCATTGGACATAAAGCAATGGAAACCAGCATTTGTAAAAAAGAAAATGGGAGAAGATCAATAGCGATCATCTCTGCCATGGCCACATTTGATTCCCTGCCCACTGAATGACTGGGAGAAATTTGCATTGCTTGACTAGAATGGTAGTAACAGTTGGATGGATCTTTTTGGGTGTGTGCTTTTGTGAACAGTTTTGTGTGGGCACTACATTGCTCAGATGGGAACTGTGTCAAGAAACTTGTGACTTGGCTAAGGGGTTTTGTCAGGTTGACACTGCTGCTCCAGCTGCTGATGTTCATAAGTGATTTTACACTTTCAGTGATACTAGTGACACCTTCCCTCCTCCTCAAATGTTGTTTCCTCCACATAATCTTTCACCTCATCTCTACCTACTGAACCACCTGCTGACACTTTCTGCTGATGTGCTTGCCACCTAACCATATTTTTATTTATTTATTATTTATTTAGCTTTTTGTGACCGGTAAGTGCACTAGACAAATCCTGCCTATTTTCGGGCACGACCCGGGAGGGGATACAAATGAATGCCAACTGACCTTGAACCAGATTAAGCTGTTGGTGGTATTTTTACCGAATGAGGAAATTTGGCCAGGACACCGGGAAATCCTACTCTTTTCGAGAAGTGCCATGGGATCGTTAACATCCACCTGAACTACCACCAATCCAGGCAGATGGGACCTCGGTTTAACGCCTCATCCGAAGACGGCACCTCAGAAGTGCAGCACCCTCCTCATGCTGCACTACAGTGTCAGTACTGGGATATTAACCCAGTGCCAGATGTGGGAACTGAACCCACAGCTCTCTGATCTCCGGCCTCAGAGGCAAGTGTGCTACCTATTGAGCCACTGACACGGACATATGTTTGACTTTAAGATGTGTATGCCGCCCCCTGTGCCAACATGAGACCCTTTTCTTGCCGTGGGCTTACTCGGCCTGACAAAGCTGACATATTTCCACAGTGTCATTTTTCAGACCAGGAATAAAAACTTCAATGTATGAGATTTTGAAGGATGCACGATTCATGTAGAGCACCAGTCGTGGTGGCGACCACACCTACACTTTTTTCTGTTCTGGGATATGTGTCATCATATCGTCCATTTTGTGGCAGAGGCTGCCTACCCATCAGCTTGAAAATGTTAACACTATCACTCTTTGTTTCTTTTTATTTCAGGCTCTGCTAAAGGATAAATGACTGTATCATCCTCACCCTCATACTTCATTTCCTCCTCCTTCTCTCCTCCTCCTCCTCCTTTCCTGGGTCCTCCTCTTTCTTATTTTCCTGAGATGGAGTGGCACACACAACCTGCCACAGCATCATACTCAAACTCAGGTGCTGTACCACAAACTACTGGAGGACTATTTTGATATTTCTCAACATCACCATGTTTACTCACTGGTGCTGATGGAGTTGAGAGAATTCAAATAACAGATCTTGGTTCAAGCTGCTGCCTCCATGAACTAAGACAGCAGTCATATCAAGTGCTGTAAGTATTTTAACAGTGCCCTGCCATCACACACTGCAAATTCACTACTACCTCCTGCAGCCATACTATACCCTTGTTTGCCTCAACAGGTAATCATTACTGCTGCCTTTCCTGCCTGTCATAATTCCTTCCTTCTACCACTCATTCTGATGTGGCAGTACTAGTGGCTTGAACAGTAACACAAATATTTCAACCATCAAATAAAAATGTTTTTTCAAATGACAAGTGTGGGTTAAAGTATTACAAAATAATAACCCAAAATTTTAAAATACTGAAGTTTTCCAACTACCTGCCCGAGCCCTGACATACATTAGTAGCTGAGCAGCACTGGTACATTGAGGGTTTATAGAAGTTTATAGAAATTATGTGACTGTTGCTGGCTACTGACAAAAGCCTGCCATCACCATGCACACAGCATTAGTCCAGCACAATGGCACCACACAGAAAGAGAAGAAAAAAAAACTAAACTGTAGGCAAAAGCATTCACAATTCATTCAGCATATTCAGAACACTCAAGTAGAGTACTGTCTGTTTTATGCAACGAACAGCAGTACAAATTGAGTCAAAACTGAGGTACAGTGCAGATCCTATCTCCTGATCATACTTCCTGAAACTGCACACAGCATATCTCTTCTGGTCTGTTTGCTGCTGCAGTATAACCATGTGATCTGCAGGTCAAATGGTGCAGAAACAGCCCTGAAAGACTCGGCTGTTTTGCAAAGTCCCAATGAACTTCACCACGAAGCTGTAAATTCTCAACTTTGCAAAGTTGCCAATACATTGAAGTTTGACTGTCAAGTACAAATAATTGCAGTTATGAGACTTTGCAAAGTTATTGTGACTCAAAGTTTTCCAAACTTTGTATACCACTACTTCAGTGCCTTAAGAGGATCTTTTCAACTGTGGATCTGCACAATATTGAACATCCAGCAAAGTGAAGAGTTGTTCCAGATGAAGGCATCATGTGACCCACCCAGGAACTTTGCAACCACATTGGTGATGTAGTTGTTGCCATCACACTCCAGCTGTACATTGAAGAAATGAAATCAGTTCCTGTTTACAAATGACTCCCCTTCCCTCTCATGTGGTGCCTTGATGGCAAAGTGGGTGCAGTTCAGTGTTCTCAGCACACTGGGTATGTGTGCAACCTGAACAATGCCTGCACTGTTGCTGATCTCTACTCCTGTGACATTGGGAATGTGAGAGGATTCTCACACCTTTTAGTCAGGGCATCTAGGAACTGAATCAATAGCTGGGACATTACTGACTTGGTAATCCCCATGGTGTCCCCTCCCACATAGCATTTGAAACATGCTAGTGGGACAAAATCACAGCACTGCTGTTACCTTCAGTTTCACAGACAGCACCTGACTCTGAGCTGTGGTACTCTGGAGGTGATCAAAGAGTATGTCACACAGTTTATGGATTGTGTTGGGGTCCAGCCAGTACCAGTCCACTGTCTGCTGATCAGACAGATCTATGTAGGTGTGACTGAGTATATGGACCCTGTGGAAGGCATATGGCCATGGGACATGCCTGTGACTGGTTGTCATATACCTGGGACTCCTCCAGGTCACAAGTAAACTCCATCAGCAACAGGTGCAGGGGCATAGTGTGTGTCTGGGTGCATCTCACAGGCCTGTCTGCTTTTTCTAGTATACTGCACAGGTGTCTTGCATCCCTGTGTTTATTTTTGACTGGATAAGATCAACTTCTACTAGAAGTTATGATTGTAATCATTATTACCACTGTGTGTATGCAATTTACTTTGAATATGTGACTATCTCTGGTATGAAAGGAGAGGGACCTCATTTGCATGGCATTTGTGTGTACTGATTTTAGCATTTACTGCCCTCACTATTCTGACACTTCCAATATGGGAGCAGGCCACTAGCCAGTCACAATTTCCTTTTGAGCCTTATGTATCTCATCTGTAACTTGCAAAATGATCAAATATCCTGTCCAATATGTTTTCACAGCACAGTCACTATATAGTTTTCACTTAGCCATAAAGATGTCTACACTGAAGTGGCAGTCACTAAAATTTTGTGGCATACCTTCAGTAGCTATCTCTAGATACGTGATCACTTTGAAATACAGTTATTTTTAAAATGTGTAAGAAAAACTAATAAAATCCTACTTAAATGATTGGCCAAAATTGATCACATGACCATGCATCATTTCCCAATGACCGCACACCTCCCATTATGACAGCACACCTGAACTACTTTCCAGCCCTCAGAAAACCTCATTACAACCCCTACCTGCGAATCACTCTGCAGCTGTAAACATCTCTGTCCACTCACAGAGACTGCACTGAAAAACAGCAACAGAACCAGACTCTGACAGAAAAAGGAAGATTCTGACAGGAAAACAGCAAATAATGACAGAATTACCTCATACCTAAAAGATCTTCAATTAGTCCTCAGCAGAGATGACTGCTACAATGACGAACTCTTCAGAGAAATGGAGAAAACTTAATTGAGCTGCCACCCACACCACCACAGTAGGCATGTCGTTTTCATCCTGAAGAAATAGATAACACTGAAGAAGACAGGGCTGAGAAAAGCACAAAGAAACAAACTGTGTGGAAAGCAAAAGTGTTCATAGACTGGCTAGCAGAGAAACAAATTGAACTGGATTTAAAATCAGTAACAGCAGACAAACTAAACACAACCATAAGAGAGTTCTATCATACTGTTAGAAATGCATCTGATGAAGAATCAGATGTGTCTTCTATTAGCACCTTTGCATATTGTGTGAGAGACCTTTTGGTACCATGCATTTCTGCTTAAAGTTGAACCAGCATAATATACTGTGGTGATTTGCATATACACAGCCCATGGTGCTTTGCATTATGGAAGTATGTGTGATTTTGTATTTTTGATGAAGAATATGGTGTCTGTAACTTTATCGGATTAAGAGTAGGATTAGACACCTGAATTCTGTACCTGAACATTGAAACAGCCACTGAGTTCCAGTCAGCTAACAATGTTTTGTGTCCATCATAAAAAATACAGAAAGGAGGTATGGTTGTAGCCAACACCATGACTGTCTTACAGAATCAAACTTTAAACAGTTGAAAAATTCAGCAGCATTAGCACTAGACACTGCCCTAGGACTAGTCAAAACAGTGATTTGATCTGCAAATATTTATGGCAAGAAAAGAAAGAAAGTCAGAGAGAACTAAAAATAGACTTTCCAAATAAAAACAGATGAAAATGGACTAAAACACATAATTCTGAGACACAACCCAGACACTAAAAATTCTAGAGAAACAGTAGGGCTTAATTTCTTTAATTCGATAATGTTTCACCTATCAACTGAAGAAGGACTGTTTGCCACTATACAAATCACTGTCTCAGGACCACAGTGGTTCAGATCTCTCTTCAGTGAGTCTCAAATCATGAGATTTAATGGCTGTAACAGGCCACAAATTAGAGGTAAGCCTTAAGTCCTATTGGACACCAATACTGCAGGACAGAAGGAACTGGACAACTATCCTGGCTGGCACCTCCATCTCAGAGCTGCAAACATCCTGTCAGCCCACAGTTGCAGCTCAAAGACAAATGACTGCCATGACAGAAACAGGCTGCATAGCCAAACAACCGCTAATAACCAGCCAGCACTGTACACTGTTGAAAACTTCAAAACATGCTCTCCAAATGCAGCACAGTAAGAAAGGACAGGCGTCCACCCTCTAGGCTAGCTACCTGAGCTCCCGAACCATTGGGAGGAAGCCCCGGCCGGACCACTGCCCTGAAGTCAAAGCCCCAGGTGTTCGCCCCCTAGGGCTAGCTATCTGAGCTCCCAAACTATTGGAAGGAAGCCGCCAGCCAGACCAGCACCACAAAGTTGAAGCTCCAGGCATCCGCCCCTAGGGCTAGTGGTCTGAGCTTAAGAATCATCAGGAGGAAGCTGCCAGCCATACCACCTCCCACAAAGTCGAAGCCCCAGGCATCCACCCCATAGGGAGAGTTACCTGAGCTCCCAAACAGTTGGAAGTAAACGCCGGGCTGGACCACCACCACAAAGTTGAAGCCCCAGGAGTCCACCCCTAGGCTAGATACCTGAGCTCCCAAACCATCAGGAAGAAGCCACTGGCTGGACCACGGGCCATGAAGTCAAGCCCCAGATGTCTGCCTCCTAGGGCTAGCTACCTGAGCTCCAAAAATCATAGGGGAGAAGCTGGCGCCAGACCATTGTCCATGAGTCAAAGCCCCAGGCATCCGCCCCATAGGGCTAGCTACCTGAGCTCCTGAACAGTTGGAAGTAAGCCGCTGGCTGGACCACCAGCCATGAAGTTGAAGCCCCAGGGTTCTTCCCCTAGGGCTAGCTACCTGAGCACCCGAACCATCGGGAGGAAGCTGCCGCCGGACCACCAGCCACAAAGTCAAAGCACCAGATGTCGGCCCCTAGGGCTTGCTATCTGAGCTCCAAGACCATTGGGAAGAAGCCACCAGCTGGACCACCAGCCATGAAGTCAAAGCCCCAGGTATCCATCCCCTAGGGCTATAACTATCTGAGCTCCTGAACCATTGGGAGGAAGCCGCCGGCTGGACCACCCCATGAAGTCAAAGCCCCAGGGTTCTGCTAGCTACCTGAGCACCCAAACCATCAGGAGAAGCTGCTGGCTGGACCACTGCCCACAAGAGTCAGCCTCAGGCCTCTGCCATAGAGCTAGCTACCTGAGCTACCAAACCATCTGGAAGAAGCCGCCAGCCTGACCACTGCCCAGGAAGTCAAAGCCCCAGGTGTCCACCCCAAGAGGCTAGCTACCCGAGCTTCTGAACCATTGGGAGGACACTGCCAGCTAGACCACCACCCATGAAGTTGAAGCCCCAGGCATCCGCCCCTAGGGCTAGCTACCTGAGCTCCTGAACTGTTGGGAGGAAGCCGCTGGCCATACAGTCTCCCACAAAGTCGAAGCCCCAGGCGTCCACCCCTAGGGCTAGCTAACTGAGCTACTGAACCATCAGGAGGAAGCCACTGGCCAGACCACAGCCCATGAAGTTGAAGTCCCAGGCATCCACCCTCTAGAGTTAACTACCTGAGCTCCAGAACCATCGGGAGGAAGCTGCCGGCTGGACTACTGCCAATGAAGTTGAAGCCTCAGGCATCTGCCCCCTAGGGTTAGCTACCTGAGCTCCTGAACCATAGGGAAGAAGCCGCCAGCTGGACCACCACCAATGAAGTCAAAGACCCAGGCATCTGCCTCCTAAGGCTAGCTATCTGAGCTCCTGAACCATTGGGAGGAAGTCACCGGCCGTACCACCTCCCATGAAGTCGAAACCCCAGGTGTCCACACTCTAGGGCTAGCTGTCTGAGCTCCCAAACCATTGGGAAGAAGCCACCAGCAGTACCAACTCCACAAAATAGAAACCCCAGGTGTCCTCCCCTGGGGCTAGCTACCTGAGCTCCCAAACCATTGTGAGAAGCCACTGGCTGGACCACCGGCCATGAAGTCGATGTCCCAGGTGTCCACCTCATAGGGCTAGCTACCTGAGCTCCCAAACCATCAGAAGAAAGCACAGTTCAGCCACCACCCACAAAGTCAAATCTCCAGGTACATCATTGAGAGTCTGTCTTCCAAGCCCGGGATACCATTGGCTCCCTGCTGCATAGGCTGGGACTTCTATTAGCAGCTTTCAATCTGCAGCCTGAACTTGATTGGTTTCTGTGCTCTGCTGGCTTGCTGGCCCTCCAGGGCTGCATGCTTTTGGCTTGGTCTGCTGTTTTGGACCTATTCTGCTCTTGGCTGCAGAAGCGGGTTTTACAATATATAAAATATATGGACTAATATATTAAGTATACTTGACAGAGCAGCAGTGGAGCAAAACATTGTACTTTTGTTAATTTTAGTCAGTTTAGTCATTCATTTATAGCTAGAATGAACTGATTGTCTCTTTCATTGCCTGCAAGTTTTGAAGCATGTTTGGAATCAGGAGAGGATTTATTACAGGAGTTAGACATTTGTTTTAAGCTTTAAATCTTGTGCTAACTCTCTATCAGGGTTCCTCAGTACCTAGCAAAAGCAGGACAGTAGAAGTAATATGAAATACTGTATTCCTTAGTGCCTGACCTGGCTCTTAGGGCTAATTCATTTGACTGAAGTCTGTTTATAAACACTGGGAAAAAAGTAGCTTAATATCATTTCTGACAAAGGCTGCCTGAGGCAATAGATCTGTATCCCATCTCTCTTCCCTACGCTACTAAAGCTGTGTCTTTTGCACTGGAAATCCACTAAGTTTCCTGGCTTGCCTGACCATCACAAGCCTGCTTCCTATCCTACTGATTAAGCACTTTTCCTTTCTTTCTCTCTCTTCCCCACTTCCTTCTGAACTTTCCTGCCTGCACTAATTCTCTACCAGTCTTGCATTTCTCAAGTGATTTGCCCCTCAACCCAGAGTGGCGTCTGGCATCCTGAGTCATAATTAATTTTGGCACCAAAGAGAAGCCCTCTCCTGAGAGCTACCCCACTTCTCTGGCCAGTCAGTCTAGTAAATTAATTCTTTAATTCCGCCCAATACTGTAGCCTTTGTCTCTGCTTAAACACCTACTTAAAGACTTAACTAACTCTTGTCTCCTCTCCCCAGGTGTTCACCAACTTGGGCTAGCTACCTGAGCTCAGAAACCATCAGAAGGAAGCTACTGGCTGGACCACTGCCCAAAAGTGAAGCCCCAGGTACAGCATCAGAATCTGGCTTCCAAGCCTGGGATACCATTAGCTCCCTGCTGCATAGGCTGGGACTTCTGTTGGCAGCCTTCAATCAAGTAGCCTGAACTTGATTGGGCTCTGCACTCTGCTGGCTTGCCGGCCCTCCTGGGCTGCATGCGTTCAGCTTTGTCTGCCATTTTGGACCTATTCTGCTCTTGGCTGCAGAAGCGGGTTTTTACAATATTTAAAATATTTGGACAAATGTATTAAGTATACTTGATAGAGCAGCAGTGGAGCAAACCATAGTTCTTTTTGTTAATTTTAGTCAGTTTAGTCATTCATTATGTTGCTTGCACATGTGCAAGAAACATAGTGCCATCATCGGAGATTTCAGAGGTGTGTCACCTCCTCCTCCAATTCAGTCAGTGTGCTGGCAGGTGTGGCCCCTGTAAGCCAATGCATTTTGGAGCTGTCTATGACACGCTTCAAAATGCAGTGGCATCTGATTAGCCGGGAGCTACACTTCAGTGAGCACCGGATAAGGCTGCTCACGCGCAGCTCCTCCCCCACCCGCAGGCATGTGCGCCCGACGCACTGTATAGCCGATGGGGTGGCCAATCCCGTCAGCTGAGCTGCGTCCTCCCTCCCCAGTAGTCGATGCCACGCAGGGCCACCCCAGCGTGGCAAGCAGTCCTGTAATGGCAGGGGGTGCCCAATCCCGTTGGCTGAACACCTAACGTCCTTGTGCCATGCTGGGAGCCCACCCCAGAGTGGCAAGCGTCCCTAGCGTCTTTTTTTTTGAAACCTGAAAGCGAAAATGGTCCCGGTTGCGTCTCCCAGCCCCACAACCCGCTCCCACCCACTCGCGCACCCAGCCTCCCCACCCCCTCACCCCATACTTACCTCCAGACTCCGGCGCGATGATCTTCGGTGGACCAGGAACACGTCTACACTCTTCAAAGCCGACCGCAAACTGAGGAAATGCTGGTAAGCTGTATAATGGAGCTAGATATGGGGGTTTCAACTTGTTGCATATCTCAGGCATTTTGGGAATTTTGGTGCCAAATTTTCCAACATGGGGTTTTGGGACCCCTTCTCATGAATGATTTCACTGTCTGCCGTTATTCGGGCCGAAGGGTGATTTCGCGCAGTGACTGCGCGGTGACTGCGAAATCACCCTTCAGGCCAAATACCACCATGACAGTGACATCATTCATGAGAAGGGGTCCCAAAACCCATGTTGAAAATCTGGTACCGAAATTCCCAAAATGACTGTGTTTTATCAGTGTGCGTTATAGTTCCTACGCAGGCTCGTAAGTTCATGAAATTTCAATATTTTCACTCCAGATTTTCAACATTGCCATTTTACCACACCTTCTTATGAGCAGTACAGCTGTCATTTTCACATCTCACCCAAAATGTGTTTCAGCCCATGTAGCACAGAATGCGACGGATCGGTGTCTGAAATCAATGTATGGGACAAATTAAGAAAATCACAGTGACACTGTTCATGAACAGGGTCTTAAAATAGCTATGTTGAAAATTTGGTGAAAAAATTCTAAAATGACTGTTTTACGAGCGTCGTTGCACAGTTCTATGCACGCTCGTAAGTTTGCAATTTTCAATATTTTCACTCCAGATTTTCAGCATTGGCATTTTATCACACCTCCTCATGAGCAGTACAGCTGTCATTTTTTCACATCCTGCCCAAAACATGTTTCCGCCCATGTAGCGCACAATGGTGCAGTCGGTGTGCGAACTCAGTGTATGGGACACATTAAGAAAATCACAGTGTCACTGTTCATGAGCAGAGATCTTAAAATGACAATTTTGAAAATTTGGTGAAAAAGTCCCTAAAATGACTTTTACGGCGTGCGTTGCGCAGTTCCACACGCATTCGTAGGGATTCTTAATTTTCAATATTTCCACACCAGATTTTCAACATTGCCATTTTACCACACCTCCTTTTGAGCAGTACAGCTGTCATTTTTCACATCATGCCCAAAATGTGTTTCCGCCCATGTAGCTCACAATGGCGCGGTCGGTGTCAAACTCAATGTATGGGACACATTAACAAAATCACAGTGACACTGTTCATGAGCAGAGGTCTTAAAATGGCTATGTTGAAAATTTGGTGAAAAATTCCTAAAATGACTGTTTTATTTTGGCAAGTGCTAGCGCAGTTCCTACGCACGCTAGAAGTTCGCAAATTTTCAATATTTGCACTCCAATGACTTCCAAATACCTAAACAGCACATAGAAGCAAGCAACATTTGGCATTGACAAATGTTTGTTTAAATCTAGAAGGAATTAGTTGCTCTCTTTAATTGCCTGTAAGTTTTGCAGCATGTTTGGAATCAGGAGAGGATTTATTACAGGAGTTTTATGTTAAGCTTTAAATCTTGTGCTAACTCTCTATCAGGATTCCTCAGTACTTAGCAAAGGCAGAAAAGTAGAAGTAACCTGAATACTGTATTCCTTAGTGAACCCACAATTTTTGCCTGACCTGGCTCATGGGGCTAATTCATTTGACTGAAGTCTGTTTATAAACACTGGGGAAAAAGTAGCTAGATATCAATTCTTACAAAGACGTCAATCTTACGCCTGATGCAACAGATGTATATCTGTCTTTCATCCCTCTGCTACTAAGGCTGTGGCTTTTGCACTGGAAACCCACTTAGTTTCCTGGCTTGCCTGACCTGCCACAAACCTGCTTCCACACCCTACTGAGTAAGCACTTTTCTTTCTTTCTCTCCTTTCCCCTCTTCCTTATGAACTTTCCTGCCTGCACTAATTCTCTACCAGTCCTGTGTTTCTCAAGTGATTTGCCCCTTGACTCAGAGTTGCCTCTGGCGTCCTAAATTATAATTAATTTTGGTGCCAAAAAGCCCTCTCTGAGAGCTACCCCATCCGTCAGTCTAGTAAATTAATCCTTTAATTCCTGCCCCGATGCTGTAGCCTTTGCATCTGCTTAAATACTTACTTAAAGACTTAACCAACTCTTGTCTCCTCTCCACAGGCATCCTCCCCTGGGCTGCTACCTGAGCTCCCAGACCATCAGGAGGAAGCCACCGCCGACCACTGCCCACAAAGTGAAGCCCCAAGTACAGCATCCAGAATCTGACTTCCAAGCCGGGATACCATTGGCTCCCTGCTGCATAGGCTGGAATTCTATTGCAGCCTTCAATCTGCTGCCTGAACTTGATTGGGCTTTGTGCTCTGCTGGCTCCTGGCCCTCCAGGACTGCATGCTTTTGGCTTTGTCTGCCATTTTGGACCTATTCTGCTTTTGGCTGCAGAAGCAGGTTTTAGTCCCACCACCCCTCCCAGGCCACCTTTAAATTGAGTTAAGTGCCACCCATGTCTTATGGCTAAGCACCCCATTGGTCGCCTCTCATACTTTCTTTGCCTCTCATGGTCTAACTCAGCTTGCTTGCCTGAAGCAAATTGATTCCTTTCCTGGGAACGGCAGCCTGGCTTATCAGACTTTGAACTCTCAGTCAGTAGTTCCTGCTGTCCTTTCGTACTGTCCCAAATTAAAAATAGTCTAGCCTTGGCTTATTTGATTTTGACCTCACAGCCATTTGTCCCTGCCGTCCTTCCTTCGCCCCCAACTAAAATCACACCTGCAGTTACCTTTCCTCCCCACCACTTATTCTTTACTCTCTCTTCTCTATCCCTTAACATATTCCTTCTTCAAACCCTTGTCCCAGGCACAACCTAGCCTAACCCCCCATCCAAAGTATGTATATATCTAAAAGTTTATTGCCACTTTCCTTGCTCTTGCCATACTCTTCATGCTCACTGGCCAGCCCAGCACAAGCCCTATGTTGCCAGCCCTCCACTCCTTTGGGCACACCTCTGGCTATACCTACTGCACCATTACTTCTGTGCTTGACTCTGACCTGCCTCCCACCTGTAAGCCTCATGATACTATTTGGCATGCCAGGATCTGGACCTATCAGACCGGCCGTGGCCTCCCCACCTTGCCTACAATCAAACTGGACCCGATCACTGACATAAACCATATCAGAATATGCCCCAGGAAGCATCACAAAGTCAGCGCCAAACACCTCAAAAGTTACCTGTTAAGACTAGCCTTTCTGATGCTTCTCCTCTCAAGGTAACATACACCCAAACCAGGCCTTCCACACATCCAGAGGATGTGTACCCATAAGTCAGGCATGCTTACAATTGCCTCTCTAAATATCAGCAGTCTAGTAGCTAATTGTATTAACCTCCAGGCCTAGGTAGCCCTCCATAACCCGATGTACTGTCAATTGTAGAAACATGGCTCTCTCAAGGATACCTGTTGTGAACATCAGCCTCCCTCACTATAGAATCTTTAGGCAAGACCGCCTGTTTAAAAGAGTGAAGGCTGTGCATTCTATCTCAAGGATGGCCTTCAGGGCTTATCACATAATCTTCCCAGTCTTGGGACCTCTGCACAGGCTCTTGTCATTAAGGTCCTCCTTGGGGCACAAAGCAAGTCTCTTACACTGTTGTCTATCTACATCCCCAAAGGACTCATCCCAGGGTCTCCAACCATCATTGACTGCCTAGGTAGCCTAACTCTAAGCTCTGAGGTTATACTACTTGGAGACTTTAATGTTAACTGGCTCGTCCTGGAGGCAAACCATTTCAAGGATACTGTCAAGGTCATCCACTTCACACAGCTCATAGAAGCCCCCACTAGGACTAACTACTGGACGGCACTAGTACTCTGCTTGATTGGGTACTCACCAACTGTCCTAAGCACACCTCTAATGCCTCTGTCCTCCCAGACAATATCAGTGACCACTCCCTATCATATTAAACTGGACCAATAAATTTACAACCCCCTCCCAGAACAGCCACAAACAGAGTCCTCAGTCCAGGTCAAGCTGACCATCTAAGAACTGATCTTGGGCATCCAACTGGTCAGCTGTGTATGGGGTTCCTGACATGGATGGCGTGCTGGACCACATCATCCTCCTATTCAGTACTATTTGTGATACCTATGCCCCTATTAAAAGTGGAAAATCAGGGCCATTACAACCCCTGGATGAGCCCTGACATCTTGGGACTTATGAAATACTGAGATCATCTCTGGCATATAGCCAGAGCCACAGAGAAGCAGTCAGACATCCTGAAGTTCAAACAAGCAGAAATAACTACACAGGGCTCTGTTCAGCCAAAAACCTCTACTACAAGGTGGCCCTGTCCAAACACTGGAATGATGGCCATAAATTCTGGGCAAACCTTAAAGGGTTACTGCAAGGAGCCCAAAACTGCTCTGACATGATCAGTGTAGATGGCTCCCATTCTTGACCCAAAAACTATAGCCCTACGCCTTCTACCTAGCCTTCATGGACTCAGTCATGTCCTCCCCCCGACTTCTTCCAACTGGGCAACCCCGTCGTGGGCCCAGTGACTGCATATCCCTCTTTTGGTCCAAGGCCATCTCTATTGGGATGCAAAATACCTTTTGAAGGTGCTCAGTGTAGGAGATTCAGTGGGGACACCTTTGATCTGAAATTAATCACTCTCCTTGGAAGAGGTCCTGTCCCCCCTCACCGACATCCTCAACTTGTCACTTCGACTGGAGGTATTCCCTCAAAAATGGAAAGCTGCGATAGTCACTACCATACATAAGAGTGGGGACCGTGCCCTCACATGAAAACTATAGACCTATTTCCTTGATTCCACCACTGTCAAAGGCCCTTGAATGAATAGTTGTGGAGCAACTGGTCAAATACCTTGACAAGTACAAACTCCTTTGCCCAAGCAGCATGGCTGTAGAGACTGGGCATAGCACCAACACAGCTCTTCTAGAGTTCATGGGTCACACCCACAAATCTCTTGATCTTGGACAACTTTCCAGTGCAATCTTTATCAACTTGACTAAAACATTGATACTGTTAATCAAGTTGGAAACCTTCATAAAGAGACCCACAGAAGGGTGGCATGGGACCCCACAGGGAAGGAAACAACTCCTGGTGGGGGACTCCATTGTTAGGAGGGTAGAACTGGGGAGAGGAAGGGAGAGGGAGGTAAGGTGCCTGCCTGGTGCCATGGCAGGAGGGATGGGGACAGATCCTCAGGATCGCTGGAGCAGCTGCACTGGGGAGGGAGCTGGGTGTCATTGTCCACCTAGGAAAAAATGACCTGGCTGAGAAAAGGGATCAGAGCAGTGCAAGAAGAGTTTGTGGAATTGGGGAGGGCTTTAGACAAGTAGCATGCATGGTAACCTTCTCAGAGGTGCTGCCCGTCTATGGCATGGATGAGGCTAGGGTGCTCCAAACCATGGGATTCAATCAGTGGTTGAAAACCTGGTGCAAAGCTCAGGGATTTGACTTCACTGGGGACTAGGGATGCACCTGGAGTAATGCAGGCCTATACTGGCATGATGATCTGCATCTGTCTAGGAGGGAACCAGTATCGTGGGTGATAGGTTTAAATGCTTCATTGGCATTTAAACTAACAAGGGGGGCACTGGAAGGAACAGAATCCTAGCCCCAAAAACAATCAGGGTAGTAAGTGAGGCAAACACCAAGACAGAGATGTCAATAGGGAGAAGGCAGAAGTAAATGGAGAAAATGACAAAGGCAATAAGGACGGGATGGGGCAAAAGAGGTAAGACCATCAAGAAATGGAGGGTAATGAATACCAATACCTGTAGTCTGGGCACAAGCTCCCTGAACTTGTGGCCCTGATGGAAGAGGGATGCCTGGATATTGTATCAGTCACAGAAACATCGTACACAGAGAACCATGACTGAAGTTAACTTACCAGGGTACACAACCTACAGGAGAGACAGGGAGGGTAGAAGAGGAGAGGAGTAGCTCTCATGTAAGGAAGGGATAAAAGCAATGGAACAAAAAGTAAACAGGAAGAAGGAGGCATTGGGGGTCACCTTAGAGACTGAAAGTGACACCACAATCCACATAGGGGTTGTATATAGACTCCATGTCAGGGAGAGGGAATGGACAAGGATATGATAAAAGGCATCCTTAGGATGGCAGAGAAAGGAGATACTGTTGATGGGGAACCTGAATATGCCAGATGTTAACTGGAGCACCTTTGCTGCAGCCACAGCGAAGAGCAGGGCCATTCTCGATGCCCTGCAGGTTGCATGCATTGAGCAGCTAGTTTTGGAACCCGCTCATGGGGGCAATCTTAGACCTCTTACTCTAAAATGGGGACAGTGAGGGATCTCAGATCTAGAAGTGGCTAGCCATCTGGAGCAAGTGACCACCAAACAGTGTGGTTCACAATAAAGCTCTGCTACAGAGTCAAGCCATACAAAGTGAGGGTACTGGACTTCAGGAGGGCTGACTTTGGTAAGATGGGAGAGTGCTTTAGAAAAGCACTAGCAAACAGGCTAGAAGGTGGGGTGGAGCAACAATGGGAAACATCAAAACTGCCATCACAGAGGCAACAAGCCTTTTGTGTGAAACAAATAAACAAATCAAAATGAAATAAAAAGCCACTATGGTTCTCAAAAGAGGTGGCGGGAAGGTTAAGGAGAAAAAGATCACTTTTAGGAAGTATAGAAACACAGAAGGAGCAGGACAGAGAACTGTATGGTTAAGGCAGAAGGAAGCAGGGAGGAAGTCAGAAATAGCAAAGGCCCAAACTGAGGAAAAGATAGCCAACTCTGTTAGAGGGGATAAAACCGTTTATAGGTACATCAGGGGAGTGTAGAAAGCAAAGGGAGGATAGTGAGGCTAAATAGAAAGGACGGTCACGTGGGCAGAGAGGGACAGTGAAAAGCAGGGATCCTGAACAAATACTTCTGCTCAGTATTCACAAATGAGGAGGAGGGTGCCTAATCCAGCTAATAGAAGCACTCCAGATAGGGAGGTCAATCCCAGTCCTTTCACAGAAGAAAGGGTTCTGAAAGAAATCCTAAAACTGCAGGTGGACAAAGCAATGGGGCCTGATGGAATTCACCCATAATTCTAAAATAATTAAGGGAGAACTAGTGACACTAGTGACTACCCTTTTTAACAAATCATGGAAGGATGGTGTGGTATCAGAGGACTGGAGGAAGGTGGATGTGATTCCCCTTTGCAAAAGTGGAAGCAAGACAGAGGCAAGAAACTACAGACCTGTCAGTTTGACCGCAGTGGTAGGAAAAGTGATGGAATCACTTCTGAAGAAATAATTGTTGAGTACCTGAGGAAAGTGGGGCTGGGACCCAAGGCAGCATGGGTTCACAGCAGGAAGGTCATGTCAGACAGATCTAATTGACTTCTTTGACTGGGTGACAAAGTAGTACCAGGGAGGAGCTGTGGACATGGCCTACCTAGACTTTAGCAAGGCACTTAACACAGTCCCACACAAAGACTAATGATCAAATTAACCAGCCTAGGTGGGTCCCAGGGTGGTAGCCTGAATAAAACATTGGCTGGACAACAGGACACAGAAGGTAATTGTAAATGGAGTCAACTCTGAAGAAAGAGGGTTACTAGTGGGTACACATGAGGTTCAGTACTCGGTCCAGTCCTTTTAATGTCTTTATAAGTGACATTGCAGAGGGACTGGAAGGAAAATATGTCTCTTTGCAGATGATACAAAGATCTGAATCAGGGTTGATATACAAGGAGGCATGGAAAGGATGAAGAGGGACTTGGTGAGGTTGGGAATGGTCAGAAATATGGCAGCTTGAATTCAAGCGCAAAGAAGTGCAAAATAATGCACCTGGGAAACAAAATCAGGGAAGATTATACAATGGGGAGAGGTAGTAACAACAACAAAAATGGAAAGGGACCTGGGAGTAATCATATCAGATGACCCTAAGGTTGTAAAGCAATGTGAGAAAGGCAGTATGGAGGCTGGGGGATACTGGGATGTATAGGAGAGGCACCACCAGCAGAAAACATGAAGTTGTTATCCCTCTGTACAGACAGTTGGTGAGACCCCATCTGAGTACTGCGTCCAGTTCTGAAGAGCCCATCTCTGCAAGGATGTATACAGGATGGAGGCAGTCCAGAGGAGGGCAACTAAAATGGTGCAGGGTCTGCAAGAGAAGCCATGTGAGGAGATACTAAAGGAGCTTAATATGTGTACCCTTGAGGAAAGACAGGAGAGGGGACATGATAGAAAGTTTTAAGTATCTCAGTGGAATCAACAAAGTCCAAGAGGGTAGCATCTTTCAGAAAAAGAGATGTGCAAGAACAAGGGGACACAATTTGAAGATGGGGGACAGCTCAGAGGCAATGTGAGGAAGTATTTTTTTCACAGAGAGGGATGTTGGACACATGGAACAGCTTTCTAGAGGTGGTTGTGGGGTCTAAAACTGTAGGAGAATTCAATAATGCATGGGACAGACATAAGGCAATTCTTGCGTGGGTAGGAAGAAATAGGCTGTTGGTTAACTAGGATCTGCAGCTTATCCTGTAGGTAGGGAAATGGTCAGACTAAGTCAGCCAGCGGTCCTTATCTGCCATCACAGTCTATGTTTCTATGCCCTCCAAACTGAACAACTTGCCACAATGGGCCTGGCTCCTGAGGCAGTTTCATGGTTCTGCAGCTACCTGGGCTGCAGATCCCAGCAAGTTAGAATTGGCTCAGCTCTCAGATAGCAAGCCTGTCTGCTTAGGTGCCCCACAAGGATTTATACTGGGTCCCCTCCTATTCAGCGTATTCCTGAATAGTCTCCTCAAGCCAGCCAGTCCCACATTCTACTTTGTGCTGATGATGCAGTTGTCTTCACGCATGGCTCAAATCCTGTTGAACTTGAGCAGCAACTTCAAAGTGACTTTACTAACCATGAGAAGTGGTTCATAGATCATAAATTAATCATGAACTATAAAAAACTAAAACCATGCTGTTCTCCAGCCCCATTAACAAGCATCATGGCTACCCTTTATCAATATGCAATGTTGCTGGGGCCCACCTGGATGTGGTCACATTTCAAATACCTTGGGATCACTATTGACAACTTATTGTCACACTCTCCATATTGACAATACAGCCAAAGCAATCAATGAATGTATTGGGCTGCTTTATCATCATAGGCACAGTCTGACCCTGAAGCCCTTAAAGTAGCAATCTACAGCTCTTTGGGCCCCTCATTGACTACGACCTGCCTATATATGGCTCTGCCACTGACACTGCCCTCCGGCACTTAAAAACTGCCTTAAATAAAGTCTGCCAGCTAACCATAGGGGCACCTAGGCTGACTCACACCTGTGGCCTGTATACCAATGCACAGTGACTCCCACACAATGGTTGGCTTAAATTCCAAACCTGCCTTCTGGTAAAAAAGTTAGCCTTGGAACACTCCCGACTGGGGTTCATCAACTCCTGGTGCCTTGCATTAACCCACAGCACACATGTAACTCTAAATGTCAGACCTCCATTATGCCAAAATGGCGTACTTCCCAGGCCAAGGTCTTTTAGCACCATACCCGCTTTGGTTTAACTCCCTACAGGAGATCTTGTGCACATACCTACATTGTGTGCTTTGAAAGTCTGCCTCAAGCAACTCTTGCTAAATGCTGCCCTTTGCAACTGTCAGCCATAGCTTCACCACCCTTCTCCCCACGTTACTCCCTTGCTCCTCCCCAGCCCTTTCCCTTCCTCCCTTGGCCTCCCTCCATACCCTACCCCACCTTATCCCTGACTTCACTTGGAGCCCCTCTCCACTCCTACCCTCTCATCTCTTACCCCACCCCTACTCCTCCAGTCTGCTTCTCCTTTCTTACCTTCTCCACTCTCCCCTCACCTGCTTCCTCATACCTCCCTCCCCTGCCAGTTTAACTACTTGCAATATTGCTTGCTCGTTTTGGCACTTGGGCTCCTCCCTCCTCATCTTGTACTTATCTACCCTCTCTGAACCCTATTTCCCCAGACAAATGATTGTTTTTACTGTCAGGCATCTTATACCTGTAAGTGTGTTTCTTAGCCCCCACTTCTATCCTAACTTCCTCTGTAACATGTACTACTCTGTTGTATCTGTTGTATCCACTTCCACTGTAATATTGTACTACTCTGTTTGTATTGTGATCATGATGTGGAACCTATGTAAAAGCTCTGAGCTCAAGAGGTGTTAATCAAGACTGTAATAAATACATAAAACAAGGAAAATATTTCTCCAAAGAGCCCTCAATAAATCCCACTGCAAAAGGAAGACATCAATACATGGAACAAGATGAAGATGACTTTCTAACAGGCAGTGACCTGGAATCCCGAAATATTGCAGAAGCATCGGTGCAGCTCTGAACCTCGGAACAACTGACAGTCAGGTCAGGAATGTGTAAAGATACAGAGATTTCTATTAGGGAAATAAGAATTTTACTGAGTCAGTACAGCTTGCATTGGTAGCATCCAAGTTGTTTAGGAAGACCTTGGCACAGCATTCAGGACCAATAAAACACATTTAAGATACTGAGATCGGTGGCAAATGTGCATTTCTCTGTGTAGCAATGTGAATGACTCATATTAAACACAGATAAAGTACACTAATATTAAAACACAGCATTTTGATTAACATTACAGACATTGGAAAATGAGCCATCTGGTGCCAGATCTAGCTGGATCGAGATTGCTCTAAAGTCACTTTGACAACTGCAGTATTTGTAAAAGATTGCCATTTCAGAACTGTATTCCATTTAGTGATAGCAGCTTTTTGCACTCCCTGTTGAGCAGTGACTAGGACACACACACACACACGCTACAAAAATGTAATTCAAAAAGGGCAAACTTTATCTACTCTGACAGGTTTGACTGCCAGATTTAAAAGGACTGGAATTTAAATATTGTAATTTAATCTGCCAATGAAACCTGTCAGATTAGATGAAGTTTGTTCTTTTATATATGACATTTTTGTGTGCTATACTGCTCAACTGGGAGTGCAGAAGGCTGATACTACAGTTCTGAAACATCAGACCTTTAAAATAGCTGTCAAATGTATTAATACAGTACAGAGTTCCATTCACCAAATTCACCAGTCTTTTTGTTTTACCTTTTAGTTTTGTGATTAATATTAACAGCTGTGCCTTACCGATGGTTTCTTGCTACATCCCTAAAGTGCCAGAGCTGTTGTTAAACAGGGCAATGCTTTCATGCTAACACTCAGCATGGTCGAGTGCAGTGCATTAAAAAATATTTCTAAGGTCACAACCTGTATAACCACAGCAGTTTCAGAATGCGGCTAGAGCTGGCAGCCGATGCGCTCATTTTCACCAGCAGGATGTCTGTAATATAAGGCAAAATGCTCTGCATTAATGATAGTGTAATGAAAAGAGACTGACACAACTGCTTATTTTACTTTATTTATATATTTTTATGCCAAATTCATTTATTCTGCTAGCATACATAAAATACATACAGAAAGGTATATTTGCAATTGATCACTGAATCAGTGCCAGTAAGTCACAGTACTATTCAGAGGAAGTCATGAGATGTTAAATAGCATTGCAATATGCTGGTATGATTATCACCACATCATGACTGTCACCGATATCAGGAGTCAATAATAAAGATAACAATGTTTGCCAGTACTTTATCATGGTTTTATGATCAATGTCATGGTATTTGGGAATCCAATAATCCCCAGTATTTCATGGATTAATGCCTCCACCATAGTCAATATGAAATTTAATATTTACAGCAATTGGACATTTTATCTTTTGCCATCCAGAATTCATGATTATTTAATTAGCAAATGCATATTTCTACCTTATTTGGGGGCTGTATTCAGTTGTGTCCAAGTGCTGCACAGTGTGTGTGTATTTGGAGGTGGAGCATTTCTTTATCTATCCTGAAATTCCAAAGTCAGATAAATGCCTTTATTTTTCTTTGAAAATGCACACTTCACATCATTTGCATTGTTATTTGAAACTGAAGTTCACAATATGTAAATTAAAACTCTATCAAACACCTGCAGGTGTGAATTACTTTGCATTTCTAATAAAGGCAATTATTGTTCCATTCTAGTACTCTATACAGAAAACCAAGAAAAATAGAGATTGACTAGACTGAAAAACGGGCTAGTATGTTTGAATTAACTGTGGTGACACTACCACTGTAGATCAACATACATTTAGTTCAGTGTTATTTTCCTAGTGTGGTGGTATTCACTTATGATGGCTCGGCCAGGGGATGTGCAGGTTGTCAATGTGACTGAGGAACAGGATACAAAGGATAATATTGATGACAGCTCCCTTTAATTGATTAAATCTGTAGCATATTACAGTAAAGCAAACAACAGCACTAAATGAGTGCATGAGGACACACTGGCCAAACAAAATAACTCCCATTCAGTCTGAATAAGAAATGCTGTAATTCAAAAATTACAAAAGAATTGCAGTAAACCACGGCCATGGTCCAAGAGTTGAAACCCCTGAGCAAAACCCACCCTCATTTGACTTCCTAGAGCACCCTGGGCTCAGAAAATTGATTTTTATGTATTATTTCTTCGAGCTTCCAGCTTCTGCCTTCAGTGGTCCCCAGCACGCCCTCCCGAAGGTTAGACCCCCTCCCTTGTGCACCCCACGACTTACCCTTTGTGGCAGGGGTGGTGGGGAGTGACTCAACCTATCCCAAATGGATCCATGCCAGGAGGTGCGCCTTCCTGGAGGTGGCACGCTGTGGGGACCACATCATCCAACTGGAGCTTTTTCCGCTTTTCTCCCCTTGTGAGGAGGCAGTGCATGCAATGGCCGCCTGCGGTGAGAGCGCACGCGCTACCACATGCTGGCTCACCAAGCATCTGCCAGTCTCCTCCTTCAGCTGTAGCATTGGTGAGCTGCCCCAGCAGCCGCTGGGGCCCAGTGGAGCACCAACAGCTAGTGTCCTCCCACCCGGTGAAGGAGACACTTGATCCTTCTCCTCCTCGCCAACCCCGATGACCTGTGCTCGCTCATGAACATGGGTCGCCATGTGTGGCTTGAGGTAAGGTGTCCAGAGCCTCAGCCCTTGCCACTGGGTTGGCTGAAAATTGATTTTTAATTCAGCCATTGCATCCCTCACTCACGATGCACCATCGCTATCAAAGAATCTCGTCAATCAAAGAACATGTAGGCTTGTGATCAAAATCGTTAGTGAGCCTTGATCAAGGATTTTAAAACCTTATAACTCTATTTTGACCATTTTGGATTAAACCAAAGGCATGGCTTGATAGATCGGAGCCCCTGAGTAAAACCCATCCAAGTTTTACTTCAGGAGTGACCCTGAGCCGAGATATTTGTGTTTTTACAATGGAAATCTAAAAACAAGATGGCAGACCTTGCGATCAAAGAATTCTCATGGGAAAATATTCTGGAACCATGAGGTTGCAAATTCTTTGACTGCCAGGCAGGACCATGTGGCCAGAATCCCATTCTTTGTCCACAAAACATACATATAAATGTTCCTATTGATTTATAATGGGAACTTAAAAGTGGCATAACTTTTAAATGCCTCAATATTTTTTTCACCAAATGAAAAGTGGCATGTTCAGCCACCAAAGTTCATTCAAACAAAACATCTCACAGAGTGGCATGCCACACAACAGCTGCACAGGGCCACATAAAAATCCCAAAAGCTGCCTCCAAAATGGATAATTTTGCATTTTCAGTGTTTTGGTGTGCAAAGACCATAAAATGCGACCAAAGCGAAATTTGGCAAGTCAAGAGATATACCATGTCCCACTCGCCATACCAAATTTCAGGCAAATCCATCAAATGGGTCCGAAGTTATTAATGTGCAAAATTTTGACTTTAACATAGAAGTGACATCACAACCCTAAATATAGTGGTGAAATTGCACCACTATAATATATACATATATATATATATATATATATATATATATATATATATATATATATATATATATATATATATATATAATATATGTATATATATTCTTTGCAAAAACTTTATTAATGCATTAGTTAGGGAAGAAAGAAAGGGAGAAATGAGGAGAGTCAGGGCTAGTATGGTGCTAGGCCACTATCGAACAAAAAACAGCAGAAATGCGAGCACCCATACAGCACAATAAAACAGCCATAGACAGAATATAAATCCAAAATTTAATATGCAGACCAGCATGAATACAAAACAGTGGCTAAAAAGTACTAACGTTTCACCTGGTACACTGCCAGGCTTCTTCAGAGTAAAAGACAGCATAATAATGCCTCAATAAATACACAGTGTAATTAACCATGTGACATGAATCCACCAATACATATAATGTCCCTATTAAATAAATAATAATCAATTAATGGACCATTGGAAACTAGATTAAACTCTCAATATGATATATTTATCCATTGGTCCCATACTTTTACAAGGTGACACCCAAAAACAAATATACTAAACTTGGTAACCTCAAATAAAATATTACATCAAGTAATATATACTATATATGTAATGCATGGAACAATTTCAAACACAGTTCATGTTGCACATACATTTCAACATTAATCACTTCTCCATGCAATTTAACTAAATTAAATGAGGTGACCATGCTCTGTCTTTATGCAAAGCAGCAGGGGAGAAAACAAAGCTATATGTCACTTGTATTTTTAAAAGGCTGCACGCTCTATATTTCTTTTAAAGCTCATGTTTAAACAGGTTCCTAAAGTATGAATCCAACAACTTTATCTGTCATATCTTTTATTGTTTAGGTCACCCCTCTGGGGCCTATAGTGACTAGTTCCATATATCACTTGTATTTTTTTTAAAAAGCTGCAAGCTCTATGTTTTCATTAAGGCCCATATTTGAACAGGCTCCTAAATTATAAATCCAATAACTTCTCTCTCTCCTATCTTTTGTTTAGGTCACCCCTCTGGGACCTATAGTGACCATTTCAAACCCAGAACATTAAAGGTGTGTTTCTTTGAACCATATTTTAGAATATGTTTGGCAATGGCATAAGTCATGTCTCCTGTTTCTACTGCCCTTACATGCTCACCTATCCTTACTTTAAATTTTCGTGTAGATGCGTCCAACATAGTATGCCCCACAATCACAAGTGAACAGATATACTACACCAGAACTGTTACATGTAATGAAATCATTCAGTTCTATGTTGTTCCCTGTGACTGGATGTTTAAAACCTTTACAGCAATGAATATATTTGTAATACATACAGTTGCTACACCCTGTGTGTGCCTTTAGGCCTAGATGTTAATAACATTTGTTTATCATTAATGTTAGTAGTTACTGTATTTGATACAACATAATCCCTTACACTTTTACATTTTCTATATATAACTTTTGGTCCGTTCTTAATCACATCTTTGAATTCTGGTTCAAGCTGTAAATGGTCCAATTATTAACAATAATCTGTTTGACTTCATGAGCTCGACTAGAGAAGCTGGTAACAAAGGGGCACTCAGTTTTTAGTTTGTTATTTTGTTGTTTGTACACCAAGGTTTCACTCCTATCCAGTTGATCATCTTTCCTAATAGCCGATACAATACTTTTATTGCTATAACTCTATTTAGAAACCGTTGCACCTGTTCGTTGTTTTATGTAGTATTCTGAATGTTCAGTACAGATTCTCAGAGTTCTTATTAACTGTCCATTAGGAATATTGAACCTAGTATGAAAAGGGTGGCAACTGTCAAATCTTAACAGAGTGCTCCTGTCAGTAATTTTTGGAACAAAGTAGTACAAGCTCCACCTTTACCATCCTTGTAAATTTTCAAATCAAGAAATGTAAAAGTAGTCTGATGAAATTCATATTTATATGTTAAACTACTGCTAGTGGATTCCATTCACTGAATAAATTGTCCAAAATCATCTGCTGTACATTTCAAATAATAAGTATGTCATCAATAAGCGCATCCACAAATCCACACTGTCAAAGTATGGATTTGTGGTGGTGCTGTACAGATAATCCAACTCCTATTTCCCACAAATAGGTTCTTATAACTGGAAGCCATTGTGGTACCCATTGCCGTACTCCCAAAGTTGATGATATAATTGTCCATCAAACAAAAATATATTCATGGTTAAAACTAATTGTGCCAACAGTACCAAAAAGTGTGTAGGTGTTTTAACTCTGTCTTCCTCTGATCTAGTATCTAAAAAGTAGGACAGAGCTCTTAATCCCTCATCATGTGGTATTACTGTGATAATGAATTAACATCAACTACAGCAAAATACCAGGGCTTTTCAACACACAGCTCCTCAATAAGTTGCACTTCTTGAGTAGAATCTCTCAAATATGATCTCAAATTCTGCACAATAGGCTGCAAAAACTATCAAGGTACATGGAAATCGGTTCAGTAAGTCAACCATTTCCAAAACAATAGGTATCTCGGGGTGTTTTAAACTTTTGTGGATCTTAGGTAAAGCGTACATAGGTTGGAATAACCAGATGCACAACTGTGAGTGCTCTATATTGAATCTCAGAAACATATCCTCTCAAAAACCTTCATTAAGACAACTGTCTACTCTTTTTTAAAGGAGTCCACAGTTTTATGTGCAATTTTAACATAAAAAGTCTCATCACTAACAAGTCTGTTTACTTCACTTATATAATCTGCAGTATTGAGTATCACAATGGCCCCACCTTTATCTGCTGGCTTAATGGTTAATTGTTTATTAGAATTTAAATTTTCAAAGCCTCCTTTCTTCTCTAGTACAATTATCAAAATTCTGCATTTTCTTATTCTCCTGTAAATGTTTTAAATCCATCTCACATTTTTAATGAATACTGCAACAGTAGAATTTATGGGTGGGCAGTATTCAGATCTCAGTTGTAATCTTGAGATATCACCCCAACACCATAATTATCATCAGATTTATTCATTATGCATTTAAAGGTCAAATTCCTATCTATATATGAAAATCCACAAATGTGTTAAAATGATCAACACCTGTCATGGGGCAAAGGACAAACCCTTACTTAAAATTGAAAGCTCATGATGTGTCAAAATATGATTAGACAAATTAATGACAGGCACCAAAGGGTCTAGTGAATTTTATCCAATGAATTTTTATACAACAATAATGCACCTTCTGTGGAAAAAAACACTGCATGATGATATTTGGCCAATCTTGGGTATTATTTTGCACATCAGAGTAATGATCAAATCTGGATGAATTATCTCAAGAGTGACCAAAACCTAATTTACCTGGGTATCTGACTGGATAATATAATCAGCACTCTCACTTAGGCCTGATGTGCCTTCCAAAGGGTCTAATGAATTTTTATCCAACAGAGTGCACCTTCTGTGTGGGAAAAACTACTACATGATAACATTTGGCCACAATCTTGGGCATTATTTCGCATCTCATTTACCTGGGTATCTGACTGAAAATATAATCAGCACCTCACTTAGAACTGATGTGCCTTCCAAAGGGTCTAGTGAATTTTTATCAAGCAAGAGTGCACCTTCTATGTGGAAAAACACTACATGATAACATTTGGCCACAATCTTGGACATTATTTTGCACCTCAGAATAATGGTCAAATTTAATAAATCATTACAAGACTGACAAACATGTCATCACTCTACCTGGATATCTGACTGGTTTACCAAAACTGTAATCAACATACTCACTTAGCCTGATGTACCTTCAATATATCTGAAACAGAAACTGCATCAGTAATAAACATAGATGTTGATTTAGGAATCAAGTTATTGTCATTGCAGGACACAGAAACAATCAAGGGTGATTCATATCATGTACTCTGTTGCATAAACTAACTTTACAATATGTATCATGCAAAATGTTCTTAATTAGTAATTGATCCTGTTTTTCACTACACTCTCCATCCTCTTTGTTGAAATACATTTTGAAAAGAGCACAGTGCTGCCGCTGCTGCATCTGGTCCCCTGGTTGTATGGGGGACTGTCCTGGTGGGGATTCCCCATCAAACCATCTAAATGCGTGTCTGAATCATCTGCATCCTGATGGTCCAGTCGTAATCCAGGACAGTATTATTTAAAACAGGAATGTCACCCTTTTTTTCAAAATAGATTTGGGTTCTATTTCTTTAATGTCATTCCAGTCAAAAACCCTGTTATTGAGGTAATCATTCTCATCCTTGCAAATTCTTTTTGTTTTTGATTCTAATGTCATATCTGGTCACTTCTTCCAGCAAGAGTCTATTCAACTTCTCCCATTCAATTGTCCACAGACTCCTTTAATTTAATTTCAATGTCATTAATTTCTTGAGACAACTCATCTCTGGTGGACTTTGCAAACTCCAAAATAAGTTCAATATTCCTAACGGATGCTTCTTGAATATTATTGCACCATTGCATCATAAATTCTTGATTTTCTGTCCCATATTATGATTTTTGAACGATTCCTAAACCCCTAGGGACTCTATGCACTTGGAGACATGCCTCCAAAGTTGTCATGTGCCAAACATTCTATCTCCCTTTAGGACCAGCTTCTCAAGTTTACTAAATAAAGTTTTAGGATTAAACTCACCACTCTCACATATTGCTCATTCGTTTGCTCCAACAGCGGATTTCTCCCTCCTGCACAAGAAAAACAAGTCTTGCAAAGCCAGTAGTGTGTATGCCACCTCACACACTATTGTCAGAGGCCTGTTGCACTTGTCGGGCTTCTTCCTGTATGTGAGTCATCATATGGTATGGTCCAGGTCTCAAATGATTCCCTGGAACCCTTCCACTTGCTCGATAGTGCTGCACTCTGTTGTTAAGGTATCAGGATATTTTTCTTTCTCCTGCAACCCATGCGATGAAATATTGATGACATACTTATTATTTGGAACGGTACAGCAGATGATTTTGGATAATTTATTCAGTGGATGGAATCCACTAGCAGTAGTTTAACATATGAATATGAATTTCATCGGACTACTGTTACATTTCTTGATTTGAAAATTTACAAGGATGGTAAAGGTGGAGCTTGTACTACTTTGTTCCAAAAATACTGTATTTGAATCTCAAAACTTTATTTTGTAAACTTGAGAAGCTGGTCCTAAAGGGGAGATGAATGTTTTGGCACAAGACAACTTTGGAGGCATATCTCCAAGTGCATGGAGTCCCTAGGGGTAACGAATCATTCAAAACCATCATATGGGATAGAAAATCAAGAATTTATGACGTAATGGCGCAATAATATTCATGAAGCATCCGCTTGGAATACTTGAACTTATTTTGGAGTTTGTAAAACCCATCAGAGATGAATTGTCTCAAGAAATTAATGACATTGAAATTAAATTAAAGGAGTCTGTGGACACAATTGAATGGGAGAAGTTGAATAGACTCTTGCTGGAAAAAGTGACCATATGACATTAGAATAAAAAAACAAAAGAAATTTGTAAGGGATGAGAATGATTACCTCAATAATAAGGGTTTTGACTTGAATGACATTAAAGAAATAAGACCCAAATCTATTTTGAAAAAAGGATGAGACTACTGTTTTAAATAATACTGTCCTGGATTACATGACTGGACCATCAGATACAGATGAGTCAGATACCCATTTAGATAGTTTGATGGGGAATCCCCACCAGGACAGTCCCATACAACTAGAGGACCAGACACAGCCAGCAGAAGTGCCGTGCTCATTTTCAAAATGTGCATTTCAACAAAGAGGGCGAGGGGCAGCGTGGCAGAAAAAACAGGACCAATTATTAATTAAGAACATTTTGCATGTATATATTAATGTTAGTTTATGCAATAGATGCATGATATAAAATCACCCTTGATTGTTTCTGTGTCCTGCAATGTTAATAACTTGATTCCTAAATCAACATCCATGTTTATTACTGATGCAGTTTCTGTCTTTGATCTGAAATTAATCACTCTCCTTGGAAGAGGTCCTGTCCCCCTCACCGACATCCTCAACTTGTCACTTCGACTGGAGGTATTCCCTCAAAAATGGAAAGCTGCTATAGTCACTACTATACATAAGAGTGGGGACCGTGCCCTCTCACTGAAAACTATAGACCTATTTCCTTGATTCCACCACTGTCAAAGGCCCTTGAATGAATAGTTGTGGAGCAACTGGTCAAATACCTTGACAAGTACAAACTCCTTTGCCCAAGCAGCATGGCTGTAGAACTGGGCATAGCACCAACACAGCTCTTCTAGAGTTCATGGGTCACACCCACAAATCTCTTGATCTTGGACAACTTTCCAGTGCAATCTTTATCAACTTGACTAAAACATTCGATACTGTTAATCAAGTTGGAAACCTTCATAAAGGAGACCCACAGAAGGGTGGCATGGGACCCCACAGGGGAAGGAAACAACTCCTGGTGGGGGACTCCATTGTTAGGAGGGTAGAACTGGGAGAGGAAGGGGAGAGGGAGGTAAGGTGCCTGCCTGGTGCCATGGCTTGGAGGGATAGGGAACGAATCCTCAGGATCGCTGGAGCAGCTGCACTGGGGAGGGAGCTGGGTGTCATTGTCCACCCTGGAAAAAATGACCTGGCTGAGAAAGGGATCAGAGCAGTGCAAGAAGAGTTTGTGGATTGGGAGGGCTTTAGAACAAGTAGCATGCATGGTAACCTTCTCAGGAGGTGCTGCCGTCCATAGCATGGATGAGGCTAGGTGCTCCAAACCATGGGATTCAATCGGTGGTTGAAAACCTGGTAGAGCTCAGGGATTTGACTTCACTGGGGACTAGGGATGCACCTGGAGTAATGCAGGCCTATACTGGCATGATGATCTGCATCTGTCTAGGAGGGGAACCAGTATCGTAGGTGATAGGTTTAAATGCTTCATTGGCAACATTTAAACTAGCCAAGGGGGGCACTGGAAGGAACAAGAAATCCTAGCCCCAAAAACAATCAGGGTAGTTAGTGAGGCAAACACCAAGACAGAGTTACCAATAGGGAGAAGGGCAGAAGTAAATGGAGAAAATGACAAAGGCAATAAGGACAGGGATGGGGCAAAAAGAGGTAAGACCATCAAGAAATGGAGGGTAATGAATACCAATGCCTGTAGTCTGGGCAACAAGCTCCCTGAACTTGTGGCCCTGATGGAAGAGGGATGCCTGGATATTGTATCAGTCACAGAAACATCGTACACAGAGAACCATGACTGGGAAGTTAACTTACCAGGGTACACAACCTACAGGAGAGACAGGGAGGGTAGAAGATGGGGAGGAGTAGCTCTCTATGTAAGGGAAGGGATAAAAGCAATGGAACAAAAAAGTAAACAGGAAGAAGAGGAGGCATTGGGGGTCACCTTAGAGACTGAAAGTGACACCACAATCCACATAGGGGTTGTATATAGACTCCCATGTCAGGGAGAGGGAATGGACAAGGATATGATAAAAGGCATCCTTAGGATGGCAGAGAAAGGGGAGATACTGTTGATGGGGAACCTGAATATGCCAGATGTTAACTGGAGCACCTTTGCTGCAGCCACATCGAAGAGCAGGGCCATTCTCGATGCCCTGCAGGTTGCATGCATTCGACAGCTAGTTTTGGAACCCGCTCATGAGGGAGCAATCTTAGACCTCTTACTCTAAAATGGGGACAGTGAGAGGATCTCAGATCTAGAAGTGGCTAGCCATCTGGGAGCAAGTGACCACCAAACAGTGTGGTTCACAATAAGCTCTGCTACAGAGTCAAGCCATACAAAAGTGAGGGTACTGGACTTCAGGAGGGCTGACTTTGGTAAGATGGGAGAGTGCTTTAGAAAAGCACTAGCAAACAGGCTAGAAGGTGGGGTGGAGCAACAATGGGGAAACATCAAAACTGCCATCACAGAGGCAACAAGCCTTTGTGTGAAGCAAATAAACAAATCAAAATGAAATAAAAAGCCACTATGGTTCTCAAAAGAGGTGGCGGGAAAGGTTAAGGGAGAAAAAGATCACTTTTAGGAAGTATAGAGAAACACAGAAGGAGCAGGACAGAGAACTGTATGGTTAAGGCAGAAGGAAGCAGGGAGGGAAGTCAGAATAGCAAAGGCCCAAACTGAGAAAAGATAGCCAACTCTGTTAGAGGGGATAAAACCGTTTATAGGTACATCAGGAGTGAGAAAGCAAAGGGAGGATAGTGAGGCTAAATAGAAAGGACGGTGCGTGGGCAGAGGGACAGTGAAAAGCAGGGATCCTGAACAAATACTTCTGCTCAGTATTCACAAATGAGGAGGAGGGGAGGCCTAATCCAGCTAATAGAAGCACTCCAGATAGGGAGGTCAATCCCAGTCCTTTCACAGAAGAAAGGGTTCTGAAAAATCCTAAAACTGCAGGTGGACAAAGCAATGGGGCCTGATGGAATTCACCCCATAATTCTAAAATAATTAAGGGGAGAACTAGTGACACTAGTGACTACCCTTTTTAACAAATCATGGAAGGATGGTGTGGTATCAGAGGACTGGAGGAAGGTGGATGTGATTCCCCTTTGCAAAAGTGGAAGCAAGACAGAGGCAGGAAACTACAGACCTGTCAGTTTGACCGCAGTGGTAGGAAAAGTGATGGAATCACTTCTGAAGGAAATAATTGTTGAGTACCTAGAGGAAAGTGGGGCACAGGACCCAAGGCAGCATGGGTTCACAGCAGGAAGGTCATGTCAGACGAATCTAATTGACTTCTTTGACTGGGTGACCAAAGTAGTAGACCAGGGAGGAGCTGTGGACATGGCCTACCTAGACTTTAGCAAGGCACTTAACACAGTCCCACACAAAAGACTAATGATCAAATTAACCAGCCTAGGAGTGGGTCCCAGGGTGGTAGCCTGAGTAAAACATTGGCTGGACAACAGGACACAGAAGGTAATTGTAAATGGAGTCAACTCTGAAGAAAGAGGGGTTACTAGTGGGGTACCGCAGGGTTCAGTACTCGGTCCAGTCCTTTTTAATGTCTTTATAAGTGACATTGCAGAGGGACTGGAAGGAAAAGTATGTCTCTTTGCAGATGATACAAAGATCTGAATCAGGGTTGATATACAAGGAGGCATGGAAAGGATGAGAAGGGACTTGGTGAGGTTGGGGGAATGGTCAGAAATATGGCAGCTTGAATTCAGCGCAAAGAAGTGCAAAATAATGCACCTGGGAAACAAAATCCCAGGGGAAGATTATACAATGGGGGAGAGGTAGTAACAACAACAAAAATGGAAAGGGACCTGGGAGTAATCATATCAGATGACCCTAAGGTTAGCAAGCAATGTGAGAAGGCAGTATGGAGGGCTGGGGGGATACTGGGATGTATAGGGAGAGGCACCACCAGCAGAAAACATGAAGTTGTTATCCCTCTGTACAGACAGTTGGTGAGACCCCATCTGGAGTACTGCGTCCAGTTCTGAAGAGCCCATCTCTGCAAGGATGTATACAGGATGGAGGCAGTCCAGAGGAGGGCAACTAAAATGGTGCAGGGTCTGCAAGAGAAGCCATGTGAGGAGATACTAAAGGAGCTTAATATGTGTACCCTTGAGGAAAGACAGGAGAGGGGGGACATGATAGAAAGTTTTAAGTATCTCAGTGGAATCAACAAAGTCCAAGAGGGTAGCATCTTTCAGAAAAGAGATGTGCAAGAACAAGGGACACAATTTGAAGATGGGGGACAGCTCAGAGGCAATGTGAGGAAGTATTTTTTTCACAGAGAGGATGTTGGACACATGGAACAGCTTTCCTGAGGTGGTTGTGGGGTCTAAAACTGTAGGAGAATTCAATAATGCATGGGACAGACATAAGGCAATTCTTCGTGGGTAGGAAGAAATAGGCTGTTGGTTAACTAGGATCTGCAGCTTATCCTGAGGAGGAAATGGTCAGACTAGTCAGCCAAGCGGTCCTTATCTGCCATCACAGTCTATGTTTCTATGCCCTCCAACTGAACAACTTGCCACAATGGGCCTGGCTCCTGAGGCAGTTTCATGGTTCTGCAGCTACCTGGGCTGCAGATCCCAGCAAGTTAGAATTGGCTCAGCTCTCAGATAGCAAGCCTGTCTGCTTAGGTGCCCCACAAGGATTTATACTGGGTCCCCTCCTATTCAGCGTATTCCTGAATAGTCTCCCTCAAGCCAGCCAGTCCCACATTCTACTTTGTGCTGATGATGCAGTTGTCTTCACGCATGGCTCAAATCCTGTTGAACTTGAGCAGCAACTTCAAAGTGACTTTACTAGCCATGAGAAGTGGTTCATAGATCATAAATTAATCATGAACTATAAAAAAACTAAAACCATGCTGTTCTCCAGCCCCATTAACAAGCATCATGGCTACCCTTATCAATATGCAATGTTGCTGGGGCCCACCTGGATGTGGTCACATTTCAAATACCTTGGGATCACTATTGACAACTTATTGTCCCTCACTCCCATATTGACAATACAGCCAAAGCAATCAATGAATGTATTGGGCTGCTTTATCATCATAGGCACAGTCTGACCCTGAAGCCCTTAAAGTAGCAATCTACAGCTCTTTGGCTCCTCATTGACTACGACCTGCCTATATATGGCTCTGCCACTGACACTGCCCTCCGGCACTTAAAAACTGCCTTAAATAAAGTCTGCCAGCTAACCATAGGGGCACCTAGGCTGACTCACACCTGTGGCCTGTATACCAATGCACAGTGACTCCCACACAATGGTTGGCTTAAATTCCAAACCTGCCTTCTGGTAAAAAAAAGTTAGCCTTGGAACACTCCCGACTGGGGTTCATCAACTCCTGGTGCCTTGCATTAACCCACAGCACACATGTAACTCTAAATGTCAGACCTCCATTATGCCAAAATGGCGTACTTCCCAAGGCCAAAGGTCTTTTGCGCACCATACCCCGCTTTGGTTTAACTCCCTACAGGAAGATCTTGTGCACATACCTACATTGTGTGCTTTGAAAGTCTGCCTCAAGCAACTCTTGCTAAATGCTGCCCTTTGCAACTGTCAGCCATAGCTTCACCACCCTTCTCCCCACCGTTACTCCCTTGCTCCTCCCCCAGCCCTTTCCCCTTCCTCCCTTGGCCTTGCCCCCATACCCTACCCCACCTTATCCCTGACTTCACTTGAGCCCCTCTCCACTCCTACCCTCTCATCTCTTACCCCACCCCTACTCCTCCCGAGTCTGCTTCTCCCTTTCTTACCTTCTCCACTCTCCCCCTCACCTGCTTCCCTCATACCTCCCCTTCCCCCTGCCAGTTTAACTACTTGCAATATTGCTTGCTCGTTTTGGCACTTGGGGCTCCTCCCCTCCTCATCTTGTACTTATCTACCCTCTGCGAACCCTATTTCCCTGCAGACAAATGATTGTTTTTACCGTCAGGCATCTTATACCCGTAAGTGTGTTTCTTAGCCCCCACTTCCCCTATCCTAACTTCCTCTGTAACATGTACTACTCTGTTGTATCTGTTGTATCCACTTCCACTGTAATATTGTACTACTCTGTTTGTATTGTGATCATGATGTGGAACCTATGTAAAGAGCTCTGAGCTCAAGAGGTGTTAATCCAAGACTGTAATAAATACATAAAACAAGGAAAATATTTCTCCAAAGAGCCCTCCAATAAATCCCACTGCAAAAAGGAAGACATCCAATACATGGAACAAGATGAAGATGACTTTCTAACAGGCAGTGACCTGGAATCCCGAAATATTGCAGAAGCATCGGTGCAGCTCTGAACCTCGGAACAACTGACAGTCAGGTCAGGAATGTGTAAAGATACAGAGATTTCTATTAGGGAAATAAGAATTTTACTGAGTCAGTACAGCTTGCATTGGTAGCATCCAAGTTGTTTAGGAAGACCTTGGCACAGCATTCAGGACCAATAAAACACATTTAAGATACTGAGATCGGTGGCAAATGTGCATTTCTCTGTGTTAGCAATGTGAATGACTCATATTAAACACAGATAAAGTACACTAATATTAAAACACAGCATTTTGATTAACATTACAGACATTGGAAAAATGAGCGCCATCTGGTGCCAGATCTAGCTGGATCCCGAGATTGCTCTAAAGTCACTTTGACAACTGCAGTATTTGTAAAAGAATTGCCATTTCAGAACTGTATTCCATTTAGTGATAGCAGCTTTTTGCACTCCCTGTTGAGCAGTGACTAGGACACACACACACACACGCTACAAAAATGTAATTCAAAAAAGGGCAAACTTTATCTACTCTGACAGGTTTGACTGCCAGATTTAAAAGGACTGGAATTTAAATATTGCTAATTTAATCTGCCAATGAAACCTGTCAGATTAGATGAAGTTTGTTCTTTTATATATGACATTTTTGTGTGCTATACTGCTCAACTGGGAGTGCAGAAGGTTGATACTACAGTTCTGAAACATCAGACCTTTAAAATAGCTGTCAAATGTATTAATACAGTACAGAGTTCCATTCACCAAATTCACCAGTCTTTTTGTTTTACCTTTTAGTTTTGTGATTAATATTAACAGCTGTGCTATTACCGATGGTTTCTTTTGTACATCCCTAAGTGCCAGAGCTGTTGTTAAACAGGGCAATGCTTTCATGCTAACACTCAGCATGGTCGAGTGCAGTGCATTAAAAAAATATTTCTAAGGTCACAACCTGTATAACCACAGCAGTTTCAGAATGCGGCTAGAGCTGGCAGCCGATGCGCTCATTTTCACCAGCAGGATGTCTGTAATATAAGGCAAAATGCTCTGCATTAATGATAGTGTAATGAAAAGAGACTGACACAACTGCTTATTTTACTTTATTTATATATTTTTTATGCCAAATTCATTTATTCTGCTAGCATACATAAAATACATACAGAAAGGTATATTTGCAATTGATCACTGAATCAGTGCCAGTAAGTCACAGTACTATTCAGAGGAAGTCATGAGATGTTAAATAGCATTGCAATATGCTGGTATGATTATCACCACATCATGACTGTCACCGATATCAGGAGTCAATAATAAAGATAACAATGTTTGCCAGTACTTTATCATGGTTTTATGATCAATGTCATGGTATTTGGGAATCAATAATCCCCAGTATTTCATGGATTAATGCCTCCACCATAGTCAATATGAAATTTAATATTTACAGCAATTGGACATTTTATCTTTTGCCATCCAGAATTCATGATTATTTAATTAGCAAATGCATATTTCTACCTTATTTGGGGCTGTATTCAGTTGTGTCCAAGTGCTGCACAGTGTGTGTGTATTTGGAGGGTGGAGCATTTCTTTATCTATCCTGAAATTCCAAAGTCAGATAAATGCCTTTATTTTTCTTTGAAAATGCACACTTCACATCATTTGCATTGTTATTTGAAACTGAAGTTCACAATATGTAAATTAAAACTCTATCAAACACCTGCAGGTGTGAATTACTTTGCATTTCTAATAAAGGCAATTATTGTTCCATTCTAGTACTCTATACAGAAAACCAAGAAAAATAGAGATTGACTAGACTGAGAAAACGCGGGCTAGTATGTTTGAATTAACTGTGGTGACACTACCACTGTAGATCAACATACATTTAGTTCAGTGTTATTTTCCTAGTGTGGTGGTATTCACTTATGATGGCTCGGCCAGGGATGTGCAGGTTGTCAATGTGACTGAGGAACAGGATACAAAGGATAATATTGATGACAGCCCTTTAATTGGTTAAATCTGTAGCATATTACAGTAAAGCAAACAACAGCACTAAATGAGTGCATGAGGACACACTGGCCAAACAAAATAACTCCCATTCAGTCTGAATAAGAAATGCTGTAATTCAAAAATTACAAAGAATTGCAGTAAACCACGGCCATGGTCCAAGAGATTGAAACCCCCTGAGCAAAACCCACCCTCATTTGACTTCCTAGAGCACCCCTGGGCTCAGAAAATTGATTTTTTTATGTATTATTTCTTCCGAGCTTCCAGCTTCTGCCTTCAGTGGTCCCCCAGCACGCCCTCCCCCGAAGGTTAGACCCCCTCCCTTGTGCACCCCACGACTTACCCTTTGTGGCAGGGTGGTGGGGAGTGACTCAACCTATCCCAAATGGATCCATGCCAGGGAGGTGCCTTCCTGGAGGTGGCACGCTGTGGGGACCACATCATCCAACTGGAGCTTTTTCCGCTTTTCTCCCCTTGTGAGGAGGCAGTGCATGCAATGACGCCTGCGGTGAGAGCGCACACGCTACCACATGCGCTCTCACCAAGCATCTGCCAGTCTCCTCCCCTTCAGCTGTAGCATTGGTGAGCTGCCCTCAGCAGCCGCTAGGGCCCAGTGGAGCACCAACAGCTAGTGTCCTCCCACCCCGGTGAAGGAGACACTTGATCCTTCTCCTCCTCGCCAACCCCGATGACCTGTGCTCGCTCATGAACATGGGGTCGCCAGTGTGTGGCTTGAGGTAAGGTGTCCAGAGCCTCAGCCCTTGCCACTGGTTGGCTGAAAATTGATTTTTTAATTCAGCCATTGCATCCCCACTCACGATGCACCATCGCTATCAAAGAATCTCGCAATCAAAGAACATGTAGGCTTGTGATCAAAAATCGTTAGTGAGCCTTGATCAAGGATTTTAAAACCTTATAACTCTATTTTTTGACCATTTTGGATTAAACCAAAGGCATGGCTTGATAGATCGGAGCCCCCTGAGTAAAACCCATCCAAGTTTTACTTCAGGAGTGACCCTGAGCTGAGATATTTGTGTTTTACAATCGGAAATCTAAAAACAAGATGGCAGACCTTATGATCAAAGAATTCTCATGGGAAAATATTCTGGAACCATGAGGTTGCAAATTCTTTGACTGCCAGGTCAGGACCATGTGGCCAGAATCCCATTCTTTGTCCACAAAACATACATATAAATGTTCCTATTGATTTATAATGGGAACTTAAAAGTGGCATAACTTTTAAATGCCTCAATATTTTTTTTTCACCAAATGAAAAGTGGCATGTTCAGCCACCAAAGTTCATTCAAACAAAACATCTCACAGAGTGGCATGCCACACAACAGCTGCACAGGGCCACATAAAAAAATCCCAAAAGCTGCCTCCAAAAATGGATAATTTTGCATTTTTCAGTGTTTTGGTGTGCAAAGACCATAAGTACGACCAAAACGAAATTTGGCAAGTCAAGAGATCTACCATGTCCCACTGCGCATACCAAATTTCAGGCAAATCCATCAAATGGGTCCGAAGTTATTAATGTGCAAAATTTTGACTTTAACATAGAAGTGACATCATCACCCTAAATATAGTGGTGAAATTGCACCACTATAATATATATATATATATAGTTATATATATATATATATATATGTATATATATATATATATGTTATATATAATATATATATATATTTTAAACTATTATGCATAGTTGGGAAGGAAGAAAGTAGAAATGAGGAGAGTCAGGATAGTAGGTGCCATTCTAACAAAAACAGAAATGGAGCACCTTACCCACAATAAAACAAAATAGACAGAATATAATCAAAATTTAATATGTAGACCAGCTGAATACAAACAGTGTGTAAAAATACTTTCACCTGGTACCAGGCTTCTTCTTAGAGTAAAGACAGCATAATAATGCCTCAATAAATACACAGTGTAATTACCATGTTACATGAATCCACCAATACATATAATGTCCCTATTAAATAAGTAATAATCAATTAATGGACCATTGGAAACTAGATTAAACTCTCAATATGATATATTTATCCATTGGTCCCATACTTTTACAAGGTGACACCCAAAAAACAAATATACTAAACTTGGTAACCTCAAATAAAATATTACATCAAGTAATATATACTATATATGTAATGCATGGAATCAATTTCAAACACAGTTCATGTTGTACATACATTTCAACATTAATCACTTCTCCATGCAATTTAACTAAATTAAATGAGGTGACTATGCTCTGTCTTTATGCAAAGCAGCAGGGGAGAAAACAAAGCTATATGTCACTTGTATTTTTAAAAGGCTGCACGCTCTATATTTCTTTTAAAGCTCATGTTTAAACAGGTTCTCTAAAGTATGAATCCAACAACTTTATCTGTCATATCTTTTATTGTTTAGGTCACCCCTCTGGGGTCTTATAGTGACTAGTTCCATATATCACTTGTATTTTTTTTTAAAAGCTGCAAGCTCTATGTTTTCATTAAGGCCCATATTTGAACAGGCTCCTAAATTATAAATCCAATAACTTTCTCTCTCTCCTATCTTTTTGTTTAGGTCACCCCCTCTGGGACCTATAGTGACCATTTCCAAACCCAGAACATTAAAGGTGTGTTTCTTTGAACCATATTTTAGAATATGTTTGGCAATGGCATAAGTCATGTCTCCTGTTTCTACTGCCCTTACATGCTCACCTATCCTTACTTTAAATTTTCGTATGGTGCGTCCAACATAGTATGCCCCACAATCACAAGTGAACAGATATACTACACCAGAACTGTTACATGTAATGAAATCATTCAGTTCTATGTTGTTCCCTGTGACTGGATGTTTAAAACCTTTACAGCAATGAATATATTTGCAATACATACAGTTGCCACACCTGTGTGTGCCTTTAGGCCTAGATGTTAATAACATTTGTTTATCATTAATGTTAGTAGTTACTGTATTTGATACAACATAATCCTTACACTTTTACATTTTCTATATATAACTTTTGGTCCGTTCTTAATCACATCTTGAATTCTGGTTCAAGCTGTAAAATGGTCCAATTATTAATAATAATCTGTTTGACTTCATGAGCTCGACTAGAGAAGCTGGTAATAAAGGGCACTCAGTTTTTAGTTTGTTATTTTGTTGTTTGTACACCAAGGTTTCACTCTATCCAGTTGATCATCTTTCCTAATAGCTGATAAATACTTTTATTGCTATAACCTCTATTTAGAAACCGTTGCACCTGTTCGTTGTTTTATGTCATTATTCTGAATGTTCAGTACAGATTCTCAGAGTTCTTATTAACTGTCCATTAGGAATATTGAACCCTAGTATGAAAAGGGTGTAAACTGTCAAATCTTAACAGAGTGCTCCTGTCAGTAATTTTTTGGAACAAAGTAGTACAAGCTCCACCTTACCATCCTTGTAAATTTTCAAATCAAGAAATGTAAAAGTAGTCTGATGAAATTCATATTTATATGTTAAACTACTGCTAGTGGATTCCATTCACTGAATAAATTGTCCAAAATCATCTGCTGTACATTTCAAATAATAAGTATGTCATCAATAAAAGCGCATCCACAAATCCACACTGTCAAAGTATGGATTTGTGGTGGTGCTGTACAGATAATCCAACTCCTATTTCCCCACAAATAGGTTCTTATAACTGGAAGCCATTGTGGTACCCATTGCCGTACCCCAAAGTTGATGATATAATTGTCCATCAAACAAAAATATATTCATGGTTAAAACTAATTGTCAATAGTACCAAAAGTGTGTAGGTGTTTTAACTCTGTCTTCCTCTGATCTAGTATCTAAAAGTAGGACAGAGCTCTTAATCCCTCATCATGTGGTATTACTGTGTATAATGAATTAACATCAACTACAGCAAAATACCAGGGCTTTTCAACACAGCTCCTCAATAATTTGCACTTCTTGAGTAGAATCTCTCAAATATGATCTCAAATTCTGCACAATAGGCTGCAAAAAACTATCAAGGTACATGGAAATCGGTTCAGTAAGTCAACCATTTCCCAAAACAATAGGTATCTCGGGGGTGTTTTAAACTTTTGTGGATCTTAGGTAAAGCGTACATGGTTGGAATAACTAGATGCACAACTGTGAGTGCTCTATATTGAATCTCAGAAACATATCCTCTCAAAACCTTCATTAAGACAACTGTCACTTTCTTTTTTAAAGGAGTCCACAGTTTTATGTGCAATTTTAACATAAAAGTCTCATCACTAATAAGTCTGTTTACTTCACTTATATAATCTGCAGTATTGAGTATCACAATGGCCCCACCTTTATCTGCTGGCTTAATGGTTAATTGTTTATTAGAATTTAAATTTTCCAAAGCCTCCTTTCTTCTCTAGTACAATTATCAAAATTCTGCATTTTCTTATTCTCCTGTAAATGTTTTAAATCCATCTCACATTTTTAATGAATACTGCAACAGTAGAATTTATGGGTGGGCAGTATTCAGATCTCAGTTGTAATCTTGAGATATCACCCTCAACACCATAATTATCATCAGATTTATTCATTATGCATTTAAAGGTCAAATTCCTATCTATATATGAAAATCCACAAATGTGTTAAAATGATCAACACCTGTCATGGGGCAAAAGGACAAACCCTTACTTAAAATTGAAAGCTCATGATGTGTCAAAATATGATTAGACAAATTAATGACAGGCACCAAAGGGTCTAGTGAATTTTTATCCAATGAATTTTTATACAACAATAATGCACCTTCTGTGGAAAAAAAAACACTGCATGATGATATTTGGCCACAATCTTGGGTATTATTTTGCACATCAGAGTAATGATCAAATCTGGATGAATTATCTCAAGAGTTACCAAAACCTAATTTACCTGGGTATCTGACTGGATAATATAATCAGCACTCTCACTTAGGCCTGATGTGCCTTCCAAAGGGTCTAATGAATTTTTATCCAACCAGGGTGCACCTTCTGTGTGGGAAAAACTACTACATGATAACATTTGGCCACAATCTTGGGCATTATTTCGCATCTCATTTACCTGGGTATCTGACTGGAAAATATAATCAGCACCCTCACTTAGAACTGATGTGCCTTCCAAAGGGTCTAGTGAATTTTTATCAAGCAAGAGTGCACCTTCTATGTGGAAAAAAACACTACATGATAACATTTGGCCACAATCTTGGACATTATTTTGCACCTCAGAATAATGGTCAAATTTGGATAAATCATTACAAGACTGACCAAACATGTCATCTACCTGGATATCTGACTGGATTTTACCAAAACTGTAATCAACATACTCACTTAGGCCTGATGTACCTTCCAATATATCTGAAACAGAAACTGCATCAGTAATAAACATAGATGTTGATTTAGGAATCAAAGTTATTGTCATTGGAGACAGAAACAATCAGGGTGATTCTATATCATGTACTCTTTGCATAAACTAACTTTACAATATTATCATGCAAAATGTTCTTAATTAGTAATTGGTCCTGTTTTTCTGCACACCCCCCATCCTCTTTGTTGGAAATGCACATTTTGAAAAAGAGCATGGCGCTGCCGCTGGCTGCATCCAGTCCCCTGGTTGTATGGGGGAACTGTCCTGGTGGGGATTCCCCCATCAAACCATCTAAATGCGTATCTGAATCATCTGCATCTGATGGTCCAGTCGTGTAATCCAGGACAGTATTATTTAAAACAGGAATGTCACCCCTTTTTTTCAAAATAGATTTGGGTTCTATTTCTTTAATGTCATTCCAGTCAAAAACCCTGTTATTGAGGTAATCATTCTCATCCCGTGCAAATTTCTTTTGTTTTTTGATTCTAATGTCATATCTGGTCACTTCTTCCAGCAAGAGTCTATTCAACTTCTCCCATTCAATTGTGTCCACAGACTCCTTTAATTTAATTTCAATGTCATTAATTTCTTGAGACAACTCTCATCTCTGGTGGGCTTGCAAACTCCAAAATAAGTTCAATATTCCTAACGGATGCTTCTGAATATTATTGCACCATTGCATCATAAATTTTGATTTTCTGTCCCATATTATGATTTTTGAACATTCCTAACCCCCTAGGGACTCTATGCACTTGGAGACATGCCTCCAAAGTTGTCATGTGCCAAAACATTCATCTCCCCTTTAGGACCAGCTTCTCAAGTTTACGAAATAAAGTTTTAGGATTAAACTCACCACTCTCACATATTGCTCATTCGGTTGCTCCCAACAGCGGATTTTCTCCCTCCTGCACAAGAAAAACAAGTCTTGCAAAGCCAGTAGTGTGTATGCCACCTCACACACTATTGTCAGAGGCCTGTTGCACTTGTCGGGCTTCTTCCTGTATGTGAGTCATCATATGGTATGGTCCAGGTCTCAAATGATTCCCCTGGAAACCCTTCCACTTGCTCCGATAGTGCTGCACTCTGTTGTTAAGGTATCAGGATATTTTTCTTTCTCCTGCAACCCATGCGATGAAATATTGATGACATACTTATTATTTGGAACGGTACAGCAGATGATTTTGGACAATTTATTCAGTGGATGGAATCCACTAGCAGTAGTTTAACATATGAATATGAATTTCATCGGACTACTGTTACATTTCTTGATTTGAAAATTTACAAGGATGGTAAAGGTGGAGCTTGTACTACTTTTGTTCCAAAAATACTGTATTTGAATCTCAAAACTTTATTTTGTAAACTTGAGAAGCTGGTCCTAAAGGGAGATGAATGTTTGGCACAAGACAACTTTGGAGGCATATCTCCAAGTGCATGGAGTCCCTAGGGGTAACGAATCATTCAAAACCATCATATGGGATAGAAAATCAAGAATTTATGACGAATGGCGCAATAATATTCATGAAGCATCCGCTTGGAATATGAACTTATTTTGGAGTTTGTAAAACCCATCAGAGATGAATTGTCTCAAGAAATTAATGACATTGAAATTAAATTAAAGGAGTCTGTGGACACAATTGAATGGGAGAAGTTGAATAGACTCTTGCTGGAAAAAGTGACCCGATATGACATTAGAATAAAAAAAAACAAAAGAAATTTGTAAGGGATGAGAATGATTACCTCAATAACAAGGGTTTTGACTGGAATGACATTAAAGAAATAAGACCCAAATCTATTTTGAAAAAAGGATGAGACTACTGTTTTAAATAATTGTCCTGGATTGTATGACTGGACCATCAGATACAGATGAGTCAGATACCCATTTAGATAGTTTGATGGGGGAATCCCCACCAGGACAGTCCCCCCATACAACCAGAGGACCAGACACAGCCAGCAGAAGTGCCGTGCTCATTTTCAAAATGTGCATTTCCAACAAAGAGGACGACGGGGGGCAGCGTGGCAGAAAAAACAGGACCAATTATTAATTAAGAACATTTTGCATGATACATATTGTAAAGTTAGTTTATGCAATAGAGTGCATGATATAAAATCACCCTTGATTGTTTCTGTGTCCTGCAATGTTAATAACTTGATTCCTAAATCAACATCCATGTTTATTACTGATGCAGTTTCTGTTTCAGATATATTGGAAGGTACATCAGGCCTAAGTGAGTGTGTTGATTACAATGTTGGTAATATCCAGTCAGATATCCAGGTAGGTTGTTTCCTCAGCTACACACAAGGGAGGCCACTCTCTTGACCTGGTCTTCCTCCTGGTGATCGAGGCTTCCGATTTGGTGGTGGAACCAGTTGGTTGGTCCGATCACTACTCAGTTGGGTTCAATTTTGAGGCCCCCCTTGGTAGGTCGGCCCCGGTGGAGTTGGTCAGGTACCGCCCACTGTGGGACGTTGTCCCTGAAGACCTGATGGTGGTTATTGACCTCTTGTTGATTGACAAGTTTTGCACTGATCCTGAGTGGCTGGTAGTGGCCTATAATAGGGCCATATCGGTAGCACTCGATCAGATTGTGCCAGTCTGTGTTCATCCCCTTCTGCATCGTCCTGCTGCCCCATGGTTTGATGGGGCTTTGAGAGGGTTTCAGAGGATGGGGTATAGGTTGGAACGTCATTGGAGGAAGACCACCGCTGATGCAAACCACCTTATTTTGCTAGAGCATTACAAACTCTACAAAACAGCAATTTCACATAAGAAGGCAGAATTCCTGTCCAGGGAAATTTCTGTCACACGGAATCGACCAGCTCAGCTCTTCAGAACTGTTGACAGACTGTGCAACCCAGCCTGTCAGCAGATCTGTCAAGTCTTTACTCAAACTGATTGTGAGGAGATCACTCGATTCTTTGTGAATAAAGTTGAAGACATCAGGATGGAGTGCCTCCAACCTCATTCCAAGGCTGTTGCAGTTGATCGGTGTCCTGTCACAAAGCCCGGAGTTTTCTGGAGTACCTTTGACCTGCTGGATCTCGTAGACACTATGAGGATTGTCCAAGAGATGCATCCCACATGCTGCAGTTTAGACCGTGGCCCTACCTCCGATTTTGGGTTGTAGTGAGATCATCGGCCCAGTCTTAGCTCAGATTATCCGGTGTTCTTTAGATATGGGAGTTTTTCCTAGCTCTCTGAAGGAAGGGGTGGTGACTCCCCTTCTGAAGAAAGCTTTTTTAGACCCGGATGACCTAGCAACTACAGGTCAATCTCTAACCTCCTTTCGTGGGAAGGTTATTGAGAAAGTTGTGGTGGCTCAATTGGATAACCATTTGACCATCCATAGTTTATAAGAACCTCTTCAGTCTGGTTTTCGCAAGAGGCATAGTACCGAGACTGCTCTGGCTCGGGTTCTCAATGATCTCCTGATGGCGAGAGATCAGAGACACCATTCTATCTTGGTTCTCCTTGATCTATCATCAGCTTTTGATACTGTGGATAATGGGTTTCTGCTCAAATGCCTGAGGTCCATTTGTGGACTATCGAGTAAAGTCCTCAGATGGTTTTCATCGTTCCTCAAAGGGAGAACGCAGAGTGTGGTCTCAGGTTTGTTTTCATCTGGGGCCTTCTCTCTGCCTTGTGGGGGTGCATCAGGGCTCAGTGCTTTCCCCCATGTTATTCACAGTATATATGCTACCCCTCTGAGACATTGTTAGACGGTATGAGCTGAGGTTTCACTGCTATGCTGATGATACCCAGCTCTACCTGTCTTTTGCACCTGACCAGGTTAGTGCTATCTCGGTACTGAACAACAGCCTCGCAGACATCCAAGAATGGATGAATTCCAGTGGTTTAAAGTTGAACCCAGGAAAGACTGAGGTTATGGTTGTGGAACTGGGTTGCAAGGTAGAGGGTTTGAGGACTGGTCTCCCCTCTAGATTAATCCTGAGGGTGGACCATATCTTCACCTCTGAACGGGTGCGTAACCTGGGAGTGGAGCTTGACACTGGTTTGACCCTCCATTATCAGGTGTCTGCAGTTGTCAAGCTGGCATTTTTCCATTTTAGGAACATTGTCAGGATTAGGCATCTTGTTCCGCCCAGTGACCTGTCAGTCTTGGTCCATGCCTTTGTGACATCTCACCTTGATTACTGTAACTCCCTTTACCTAGGACTTCCTGGGGTTGATATCCACTGCTTGCAGCTAGTGCAGAATGAGGCAGCACGTTTGTTGACTGGGCCCTCTAGAAGTTCTCATATTACCCCTGTGCTGCGCGCTCTGCACTGGCTGCCAATGCAGTGGTGGATCACCTTTAAAGTGGGTCTTTTGTCCTACAAAGCCCTACATGGTCTGGGTCCCAACTACTTGAAAGAACTCCTGGTGCCTTACACCCCTCTGAGACAGCTCCGCTCGGCTGATGAGGGGTTGCTGGAGATTCCGAGGGTAAATTTGAAGTCATCTGGTGCCCGTGCATTTGGATTTGCTGCACCTACCCTCTGGAATTCTCTGCCCCATCAGCTCCGGAAGTGTAGGATGGTGGGGAGCTTTAAGCAGGCACTAAAGACTTTTCTATGGGAGAAGGCGTTTCCTTCTTTGTTCTAATTTTATATTGCAGTACTGGAATATATGTTCATATTTGTTTTTATTGAATGTATTGAATATGTTTTATGTTTGTTCTTGATGTACAGCACCTTGAAATTTTGAAAGGCGCTCAATTAAATACATTTTATTATTATTATTATTATAGATGAGATGTTTGGTCACTCTTGTAATGATTTATCCAAATTTGACCATTATTCTGAGGTGCAAAGTAATCATGTAGTGTTTTTTTCCACATAGAAGGTGCACTCTTGCTGGATAAAAATTCACTAGACCCTTTGGAAGGCACATCAGTTCTAAGTGAGGGTGTTGATTATATTTTCCAGTCAGATACCCAGGTAAATGAGGTACAAAATAATGCCCAAGATTGTTGCCAAATGTTATCATGTAGTGGTTTTTCCCCACACAGAAGGTGCACCCTTGTTGGATAAAATTCATTAGACCCTTTGGAAGGCACATCAGGCCTAAGTGAGGGTGCTGATTATATTATCCAGTCAGATACCCAGGTAAATGAGGTGTTTGGTCACTTGAGATAATTCATCCAGATTTGATCATTACTCTGATGTGCAAAATAATACCCAAGATTGTGGCCAACTATCAGCATGCAGTGGTTTTTCTTCCACAGAAGATACATTATTGTTGGATAAAAGTTAATTGGATAAAAATTCACTAGACCCTTTGGTGCCTGTCATTAATTTGTCTAATCATATTTTAACACAGCATGAGCCTTCAATTTTAGGTAAGGTTTTGTCCTTTTGCCCCATGACAGGTGTTGATCATTTTAACAGATTTGTGGATTTGCATAAATTAGGTAGGAATTTGACCTTTAAATGCATAATGAATAAATCTGATGATAATTCTGGTGTTGTGGATGATATCTCAAGATTACAACCAAGATCGGAAATACTGCCCACCCATAAATTCTACTGTTGCAGTATTCATTAAAAAATGTGAGATGGATTTAAAACATTTACAGGAGAATAAGAAAATGCAGAATTTTGATAATTGAACTAGAGAAGAAAGGGAGGCTTTGAAAAATTTAAATTCTAATAAACACTTAACCATTAAGCCAGCAGACAAAGGGGGGGGGCATTGTGGTACTCAATACTGCAGATTATACAAGTGAAGTAAACAGACTTGTTAGTGATGAGACTTTTTATGGTAACATTACACATAAAACTGTGGACTCCTTTAAAAAAGAAGTAGACAGTTGTCTTAATGAAGGTTTTTTTGAGAGGATATATTTCTGAGATTGAATATAGAACACTCACAGTTGTACATCCGGTTATTCCAACCATTTACGCTTTACCTAAGATCCACAAAAGTTTAAAACATCCCCCTTGGAGACCTATTGTTTCGGGAAATGGTTGGCTTACTGAACCAATTTCCATGTACCTTGATAGTTTTTTGCAGCCTATAGTACAGAATTTGAGATCATATTTGAGAGATTCTACTCAGGTAGTGCAAATTATTGAGGAGCTGTGTGTTGAACAGCCCTGGTATTTTGCTGTAGTTGATGTTAATTCGTTATACACAGTAATACCAGATGATGAGGGATTGAGAGCTCTGTCCTAGTTTTTAGATACTAGATCAGAGGAAGACAGAGTTAAAACACCTACATGCTTTTTGGTACTGTTGGCAAAATTAGTTTTAACCATGAATATATTTTTGGTTGATGGACAATTAGATAATCAACTTCGGGGTACGGCAATGGGTACCACAATGGCTCCCAGTTATGCGAACCTATTTGCGGGAAAATGGAAGTTGGATTATCTGTACAGAACCACCACAAATCCATACTTTGACAGTGTGGATTTGTGGTGGTGCTTTATTGATTACATACTTATTATTTAGAAAGGTACAGCAGATGATTTTGGACAATTTATTCAGTGGATGGAATCCACTAGCAGTAGTTTAACATATAAATATGAATTTCATCAGACTACTGTTACATTTCTTGATTTGAAAATTTACAAGGATGGTAAAGGTGGAGCTTGTACTACTTTGTTCCAAAAAAATACTGACAGGAACACTCTGTTAAGATTTGACAGTTGCCACCCTTTTCATACTAGGTTCAATATTTCTAAGGAACAGTTAATAAGAACTCTAAGAAACTGTACTGAACATTCAGAAGATGACATAAAACGTAACAAACTGGTGCAATGGTTTCTAAATAGAGGTTATAGCAATAAAAGTATTGTACTGGCTATTAGGAAAGTGGATCAGCTGGATAGGAGTGAAACCTTGGTGTACTAACAACAAAATAACAAACTAAAAACTGAGTGCCCCTTTGTTACCAGCTTCTCTAGTCGAGCTCATGAAGTCAAACAGATTATTGTTAATAATTGGACCATTTTACAGCTTGAACCAGAATTCAAAGATGTGATTAAGAACGGACCAAAAGTTATATATAGAAAATGTAAAAGTGTAAGGGATTATGTTGTATCAAATACAGTAACTACTAAAATTAATGATAAACAAATGTTATTAACATATAGGCCTAAAGGCACACACAGGTGTGGCAACTGTATGTATTGCAAATATATTAATTGCTGTAAAGGTTTTAAACATCCAGTCACAGGGAACAAAATAAAACTGAATTATTTCATCACATGTAACAGTTCTGGTGTAGTATATCTGTTGTCTTGTGACTGTGAGACATACTATGTTGGACGCACCATACGAAAATTTAAAGTAAGGATAGGTGAGCATGTAAGGGCAGTAGAAAGAGGAGACATGACTTATGCCATTGCTAAACATATTTTAAAATATGGTTCAAAGAGACACACCTTTAATTTTCTGGGTTTGGAAATGGTCACTATAGGTCCCAGAGTGGGTGACCTAAACAAAAAGATAGGGCAGAGAGAAAGTTATTGGATTTATGCTTTAGGAGCCTTTTCACATATGGGCCTTAATGAAAACATAGAGCTTGCAGCTTTTAAAAAAAAATACAAGTGATATATGGAACTAGTCACTATAGGCCACAGAGGGGGTGACCTAAACAATAAAAAGATATGACAGATAAAGTTGTTGGATTCATATTTTAGGAACCTGTTTAAACATGAGCTTTAATGAAAATATAGAGCTTGCAGCCTTTTAAAAAATACAAGTGACATATAGCCTTGTTTTCTCCCCCTGCTGCTTTGCATAAAGACAGAGCATGGTCACCTCATTTAATTTAGTTAAATTGCATGGACAAGTGGTTAATGTTGAAATGTATGTGCAACATGAACTGTGTTTGAAATTGTTCCATGCAATACGTGTATAGTATATATTACTTGATGTAATATTTTATTTGAGGTTACCAAGTTTAGTATATTTGATTTTTGGGTGTCATCTTGTAAAAGTATAGGGCCAATGGATAAATATATCAAATTGAGAGTTTAATCTAGTTTCCAATGGTCCCTTAATTGATTATTATTTATTTAATAGGGACATTATATGTATTGGTGGATTCATGTCACATGGTTAGTTGCTCTGTGTATTTATCAAGGCATTGTTATGCTGTCTTTTACTCTGAAGAAGCCTGGCAGTGTCCCAGGTGAAACGTTAGTTCTTTTTGAGCCACTGTTTTGTATTCATGCTGGTCTGCATATTAAATTTTGGATTTATATTCCATCTATGGCCATTTTATTGTGCTGTATGGGTGCTCGCATTTTTGCTGTTTTATTAGTTAGGGTTGAAGTGACAAAAGTAAGCAAATGTGGCATTAGGGTTTCCAACGCTAACACCCCACCGCTGCTCTGCAGGCAACAGCAGGCATAGGGTGTGCCTTGGGGTTGTACACCCTAATGCTCACCCCATTCTCATATACTGTACCCATCTCAGCTTATTTACTTATGCATTGGGGTGAGCATTAGGGGTTGACAATCCCAAGGCAAACCCCATGCTTGTTGCTGCCTACAGGGTGGGGGTGGGAGCTAGGTTTGCTAACCCTAACTAGTGCATTAAAGAAGTTGTTGCAAAGAATTTCCTTACTTTTTGAGCTAGTATAATTGTATCCTCATTTGTCTGTAGGAGCATAGGGCCCTCTGGGCCCTGAAGTTGCATCCTTCTTTAGATGTGTACATATATATTGCTGCAGAAGCAGAGGGCCTGGACAGCTCAGTCGACAGCCAGCCATGGTGGAGTGAGGAGGGCTGTGCTGGTTGCCAGCTCTGTTTCAGGATGGGGGAGAGGGGTGGTGGGAAACTACCTGCAAGGGTTGGAGAATCCACTAAACCATCAAGGACAGGTTTACATTAACTGTACATGGGATCTGGGATGGAAGGGAGTAATACTGGACACCAGGGAATATTTATTCTATGTGTTGGGCAGATGATCAGGTTGGGGGAGGGACCACTGGCTGCCTGGGATATGAGTTGTATCACTAAACAGGAGAGCGTTCAGTGATGGGGGAAGGATGACTAGACCACCAGGGATACCTCTAATATTTTTAAATGGGAGAAAGATGAGGGCTAAGACTGTTTTTCTTTTTATTTCACTAGATGGCGATCAGCGATGAGGAGGAAGCACTAGACCACCAGAGACACCTCTGTTATTTTTAAACAGGATGATGATCGGTGATGGGGGAGCGATCTCTGGACCATCATGGCAAACTCTGTTTTTTTCAATGGGACAGTGATCATTGATGGGGAGGGACCACTGGACCAGCAAGGATAACTCAGTTTTTTTAAGTGGGACAGTAATTGGGGGAGGGGTGATACTATTATCAGGGATAGCTCTAGGGGAAACTGTCTATCTGGGGTGGCACCAGTGCACTCGCTATGCAAATGGGCCCTTAATGTTTATGAAAATGGACCTTTAGTGCCTTGCATGACCAATGGGCTTATTTGTATAGGTCCTAGGTCCCTTTGAATATGGGTATTTTAGCACTGGCACAAGCCATTGTGCCATCTTATTTTGGGGGGGGGGGGGCTATGTCTGCCCAGTGCTAGGAGGTTTTGCACTGGGCCTCACTGGCCCCTATTTTCAAAGGAATAGTGCCAATGTGTTATTCCGCTGAATATAGTGATTTTAGACACCTGAGCAACTACAGGGGGCAGCACAAAGTTTTGCCCTCAGCTTTGCACAGATTTGAATATCAGGCCCTTGGTGCCTTGCCCAAATAAAACAAAACAAAACAAAAATAAAAATCTGAATAAGCTAATGAAATCACAAGCTTAGTGAATGCTAGATCTATAGTGTTCATCTAAGCTGAGCTTTACAAAGTGAAATAGCTCTGTAGTACACCATGTTTTATTCATTGAAGAACAGCTCGGCAAATCAGCATGCATTTTGTATAAATAAGATGTTTTAGCTCTTACAATTTACTAGGGAATACATTTTATCATTTTCAGTGTTCCTTTCCAAGATTTACAGCACATCCTGGTAGTCTGTCTAAAAAGTCTGTATAGAAAACATTTGGAAACATTTACCTCTCCCCTGTTAGCCTCACAGTACCCTAGTTTATGACATTACAGTGCTCACCACAACAACAGATTGTGATGTCACAAACAGCAATTGTGTTGTTAGCAGGGGAAAGTTAGATACATTATGAAAGACTCCGTAAAATCATTGCTGCATTATTTACAATATTTAGTAGACTGACTGCAGGGGAAAGTGAAGAAAATAACAAATAACTAGAAAGCAATAAAGTTAAACATAATTGGTGTAAGCCTAGTGTTTTTAAGTTTTTTTATTATAATAGAAAATTGCTGTTTAAGGCTTATGTTTTTTACCATCGATTGTGTCCCCTCACCATCTTCCTCACACATACTCTTCTAACTCAATTGCCAAAAGCAAAATGACAAGACAGTCATAGTAATCTTTTAATTAATATGCCAATGTCCAAGGTTTTACCTACAAAGAAGTGGTTGTGATAGCTTTACAAAGTCACTTAAGCTCCTGGTTTGGTACTCACACTCACACTCACACTGGCAATCAAATTTAGAGAGTGTGTGCAGAGGAAAAAGGTGGAAAGGATGGAATCTACAATAAAAAAATAAACCTTAATGAATAAAAAACAGTGCACTGCAGAACTAATTCACTTAATCAAGCCCAGCTCTAGTGAACACTGTATGGCTACTGTTCATTGAGCTGGCAATTTCATGAGATCATTCTTTTTGGGGGTGGCAAGACACCAGCTGTCATGCAAGACACCACTTTTCTTGTAATAGTCAGGGTAAATGTTTTTACCCAGTGACAGTACCAGGTTCATTTAAGTTTGTGGCTGTTCATGGGGGTCCGGGCACAGGTTGCCGGATTCTCCTGATTTACTGCCATCCTAGGGTGGCGGGAGAATTCCTGCAAGAGGTATCCGACTTCATCGTCAGTGAAACATTGGAGGTCCCCAAATGCTTAGTGCTGGGGGACTTCAATGCTTGGGCCAACAACAAATTTTCTCAGCTTGGTTGCAACTTCCTCCAGATGATGTCATCTCTTGGCCTGATGCAAGAAGTTTCTTCCGTGACCCACCAAGACAGCCATATGTTGGACCTGGTCTTCTCACTGGGGCTTGAGATAAATAATCTCATGACTGATCAGGTCATTTGGTCTGATCATTGAACAGTGGAGTTTTTGGTTGGGCCCCCCTCGAAAGCCCTCCCCCTGCAGAGATGATTACATACTACCCTTTAAGGGGCTTGACCCCTGAGGGTTTTTTGGCAGTGGTTCATTCATCTAGTGTGGACAGTGCATGAGTTGTGTGTGTGTGTGTGTGTGGCAGTTGCTGCCTATAATAAGGTGATATCTAGTGCGCTCAACTCACTCGCACCAGTCCATGTACAAAACAAATCTTCTCACTTGAGGTCGCCTTGTTATGTTGGGGAGGTCAAGGTGATGAAGATTATGGGTTGGAGATTAGAGAGCTGCTGGCGGAAGACCAGTCTGGAGGTGGACAAACTGGCTCTGCGTACACACTATGGTGTGTACCAGGTGGCAGTCAACTGTAAGAAGGCAGAATTACTGTCCAGAGAGATTGCTGCTGGAAAGAACTGAATGGTTACTGCGAGGACCTCGTATTTTTAAAAAATTGTTATTTATGTCGCTGTCTTTTAATAGATAAGCTACATTTTCTGTGTGACAAAGCACCATTTTACAAAATATGTATTTTATTGAGTTACGTGTACTCCTGTGAAATTGTTTTGTATGTAATGGACCCCACTGAAAATGAGTCTAACCACTCAAAGGGTTATCATTTTCCTTGAATTTATAAGGAGTAAACTTTTACATACAAACAAACAAACAAATGTGCTCTTTCGGACTGTGGACAGGCTTCTCCATCCTTTCTATCTACAGCCAAAAAAAAGCCTTTTCAAATGCTTTATGTGAAGAGTCTGCTCTGTTCTTCTGTGACAGGGTGTCCACTATCTGGCAGGGGATTCCTCCAGTGAGCCATATTCTGGCCAACAGTGGTCACCATGTGCATCTGGAGAGCACTCTGCCTGGTTGGGGCGAGTTTAGACTGGTGGAGGTGGTGGAGGTCATTGAGTTTGCTTCCAAGCTGCAGGACACCTTTTGTAAACTGCACCAACTCATTTCTTAATGGGATGTGTTGACTCAGTTGGCCCAGTGTTTGCGTTGATTGTCAGGTGCTCCTTGTCAGATGGATTTTTTTCTGATGTCTTGAAGGAGGCATTGGTGAGACACCTTCTAAAGAAATCATCTTTGGACCCTGACGTCAAGGCAAATTACCATCCCCTCTCCAATCTTCAGTTTGAGGAGAACCTCATGGCCCATGATCTATATGAGCCTTTCCAGTCTGGGTTTCATGCAAGGCATACACAGAAACTGCATTAGTTTGGGTGCATAATGACCTCCTTAGGGGGAGAGATTGAGGGGAGGGGACAATTCTTGTTCTCCTTGATCTCTCCTCAGCATTTGACATGGTGAACCATCGTGTGTTACTTGACCACCTGAGGGAATTCTATGGACTTGCTGGCACAGTCATCTGCTGGTTTGAGTCTTTTCTCACCAACAGGAGGCAAAGGGTAGTGATGGAGAATTTCTCCTCCTCCCCTAGTCTCCTGTCATGCTGAGTATCCCAGGGTTCAGTCTTGTCACCGATGTTGTTTGCCATGTACATGTTGCCCCGGGGAGAGATCATTAGGAAGTATAGTTTGGATTTTCATTCCTATGCTGATGTCACCCAGCTGTAGCTTTCCTTTGCCCTGGGACATCCAATGCAGTGGAAGTGCTAAACACCTGCCTTGCTGAGGTCAATGAATGGATGGCCACCAGCTGGTTGTGACAGAACCTCGATAAGATGAAGGTACTGGTGGTGGAGTCGAACAGAGGGCATGATAGATTGACCTCTGGTGCAGAAACCGGATTTTTTTCTTGCATCTGTACCATTGAAGACCTCCTCTAGGGTGCGTGATCTGGGCATTATTCTCGACAGCGGACTAATGCTTGAGTTTCGGGTGTCATCCGTTGTTCATACCAGTTTTTATCATTTGAGAAATATCACCAGGATAAAGCATCTAGTTCTGCTCCTGGATCTCCCCACCTTGGTTCAAGTCTTTGTGACGTCTAGGCTTAACTACTGTAGTGCGCTCTATCTTGGGGTCTCAGGAGGTACCTACTACCAGCTGCAGCTGGTTCAGAACACAGCTGCCAGGTTGTTGATGGGGCAGTCTAAGTCCTGTCAAATAACCCTGGTGCTGCATGAACTGCACTGGCTGCTGGCCAAGTGGAGGGTCCTCTTTAAGGTGGGCTTGTTCACTTTTAAGGCCCTACACATCCTGGGCCCTGGTTACCTGAAGGACTTTCTTACACCTGCTGTCTAGGTCCGCTCCCTCTGCTCCTCCTCTAGGAGCCTCTTTGCAATTCCCAGAATGAGGTTAAAAAAGGCAGGCGATAGAGCATTTAGTGTGCCGGCCCTGTCCTGTGGAATTCGTTGTCTCCAGTAGTAGCCACTGACACTGCCAGCTATTTCCTGACATTTCTGTGATATTTCCAGATATATCTAATCCTTTCTCCATTTCTACAGTAGGAGCAGCAGAGAGAAATTCTTTAGAAATTTTGCGAAATATTTGGAAATAGCTGGCAATGTCTGTGGCTACTACTGTAAGAAAGGTCCCGTCTGTTGAGGTTTTCAAAGCCTGCCTCAAGGCCTTCCTGTATAATCAGGCCTTCCCAGACTTTGATTTATTATTTTATCTGATGCCTGACTTTTGTGCTTAATTCTGTCCCTGGTTATATATTTAGATTATTGTATTTATTACTGATCATATTATTTATACATTTTATAATAGTGAGTTACAGTGTAGAATATTTATTATTAGGTTTTATATTGTGGTATTATTCTGTATATATAATTATATTGTTGGTGTTATTTGTTTGTAATTCTAACTTGTTCAGTGCCCATAGCCTCTGAGATGGACTTCTTTTTAAATAAAATTAGCATTGCCTTGCCTTTTTGCATTTGTTTAATATAACTGTCTCCCACAAGTTAAATACAGAGCTGTGTTAACAATTGCAGACAGACTGCAATTGCACTCTTGCCTTGAAAAGTGAGAAAGTGTTGGAGGGTTAACTGAATCAACAATCATGACTAAAATCAAGATAAAACATAGAAACATAGAATGTGATGGCAGATCGGGACCACAAGATCCATCTAGTCTGCCCAGTTGAGACCCCCCCCATATTGTTTCTTTCCCAAGATTACCACAGTGTCTGTCCCAGGCTAGCTTAAAAGCCCTAACCATTTTGGCTTCCACCATCCTGGGGGGAGGCCATTCCAAGGCTCCACCACCCTTTCAGTGAAGTAGAACTTCCTAATATTGCTCCTGAACCAGCCACCCTTCAGGCAAATGTCATGACCTCTAGTCTAGTTACAGTTTTTAACCTTAAACAGTTTATTTGTTTGTACCGCATTGATACCCTTTAGATATTTGAAAGTCTCTGTCATGTCTCCCTTGTTTCTTCTCTGTTCCAGGGAGTATAAGCTGAGCTGCTGTAGCCATGACTCATATGGCTCATGGAGCATACCCTGCACCATCTTTGTTGCCCTCCTCTGTACAGTCTCCAATCTGTCTATATCCTTTCTGAGGTGTGGTCTCCAGAAATGGATGCAGTATTCCAAGTGAGGCCTCACCAGGGACCTATACAGGAGCATAATCACCTCTCTCTTCTTACTAGTGATGCCCCTCCCAATGCATCCTAGGATGCTGCTAGTCTTTACTGTCACTTTTTCACATTGCTTGCTGACCTTCAAGTCATGCAAGATGATTACCCCTAGATCCCACTCCTGCCTGGTCGTGGCCAGCTGCTCACCTCCCAGATAGTACTATCCTGCTGGGTTGTGCCTTCCCAGGTGCATAACTTTACATTTTTAGCGTTAAATTTTAACTACCAGTTTCTTGACCATGTTTCCAAATTGTTTAGGTCAGACTCCATCCTTTGAACCCCCTTGGTTGTGTCTACCCTGTTGCAGAGCTTGGTGTCATCTGCAAACAGGCACACCTTTCCTTCCAGTCCATCAGCGATGTTGGTGATGAATATGTTGAAAATAACTGCTCCCAGAACAGAGCTCTGTGGTACCCCGCTAGTTACCCTACCCTCTCTTGACAGAGTGCCATTTACCATTACCCTCTGGGTCCTTCTGTCTAGCCAATTTGAGATCCAGTTCACTATTTTAAGCCCAATGCCCATGCTCTCTAGTTTATTGATCAGTGTTCTGTGAGGGATGGAGTCAAAGGCCTAACTAAAGTTCAGGTACACCACACCAACCGCACCACCTGGGTCTACCAATTTGGTAATCCAATCAAAAATTTGATCATGTTATTCTGGCAGTACCTTCCTGCTGAGAAGTCATGCTGCTTTGATTCTAGTTGCCCTCTGGCTTCTGAAAATGTCACTATCCATTCCTTTAATAAGGTCTCCATTAGTTTCCCTACTATAGAGATAAGGGTGACTGGACAGTAGTTTCCTACTTTTTCCCTACTCCCACTCCTGTGTAGGGGCACCACTGAAGTTCTTTCCAGTCTTCAGGGACCTCTCAACTCTCCAAAGATTTGTTGAATAATTTTGCCAGTGGGGTGGCTAGCTCCTCCCCAAGCTCCTTTAGGTTTCTTGGTTGAATCCCATCGAGCCGCATTGCCTTGTCCACCCTCAGTTTCTTGAGTTCCTCTAAGACTCTTTGTTCTGTGAATGGACTTGTGTCTGCTTCCTTGACATAGTGTTCCTTCTTGCACAAGGCAAGACCCTTGCTTCTTTCTCCCTCCATGAAAACTGAGCAGAAATGATCATTCAGGACCTCTGTTTTCTCACCATCGTCTTCTGCTTGCTGACCATCCTATTTTGTTAATCTGACAATTTCCCACTTGCTCCTCCTCTTTTCACTTATATACCTATAGAAGGTTTTGTCACCTTTTTCACCCCCTTTGCTTTCCTTTCCTACATCAGTGCCTTTGTAATTCTAACTGCTTTCCTGGCCTCTTTAAGTTTATCCTTGTTTCTCCCAGTCTCTGTCACTTTTGGACTCCTTATACCTCCTGAAGGCTCTTTTCTTCTCTTTTATCTTGGATACTACTTCCTTGGTGAACCAGAGTGGAGTTTTCCTTCTCTTGGTTTTGATAAGCTGTTTGGTACAGTGAGATGTGACTAAGGTTATTGCTTCATTAATTTCCTGCAGCTTTTTCTACTTCCCCTTCCCCCCTGCAACCAAAAATATCTTTGATACATTTTCACATTTTGGGGAAATCTGTTTTCCTGAAGTCGAGGACTTTCAGTTTAGAGTGACTAGTGTCCTCTGATTTGTTTATAGTGAACCATACAGACCTGTGATAGCTAGACCCCAGATGGCTACCCACTTCCACTCCTGAAACCCTGCTACTCTTTGAGATTACCAGGTCCAGGACCACCCCTTCTCTACTGGGTGTTTTCATCAACTGAGTTAGTCCATTTGTCCTCAGTGCTACCAGGAATTCCTTGCTCCTTTCTGATGATACCATGAAAGCAATTTGCAGTTGAGTGTTAACACACTTTTTTATGCCCTGTAATTAATCCGATGGTGCTTCTCCCAACTGGAATAACAGCTGTACGCTGTTGAACACTATAATATAAAAAAAAGTTTCAACATTTGCAATTTACCTGTGGTCTGTAGTGTCAACTTAAACTCCACTGCTCTTACAGAGACAATTCAATAAATAAACTGAGAAACACATTTATTGGTGATGGCATGTTTGTATGGCAAATTCTAGCATTTGTTGGATGGGAAAATAAATAGCTAGATTCCCTTTTTTCCCATGGACTGTTTGTAATAGCTACTGACACGATGAGTGCTGTGATGTTACAGCTCGAGTCAGCATCTTCGGTGATTAGCTCTGTGATCAGTTAAATTATTGTAAGTAAAAGTTTGAATAGTGCCAGATAAATAAATAAAAATGAGCAAATAGACACACAAACACACAATGTTTCTCAGTAAAACAGTTATAGAAATAAAACAAGTCTCTTATGAGACAAAACAGGAGCCTATCAAACCTTTTATTTGCCATTTATCTTTAAGAACTATCTAGTGAACAGCTAGTGAATGAGAGCACATAAAGCTTCCATGAGTTGTAGTGCTATTAAGAAAACAAAAAAATAAATACATAAAACATACTAAGAAGGAATTACTATGAAAAGATACAAGGTTGCTAGCTGAATATTATCAATTTGTAACATATGGTTTATAATTTTGTTTTTGCTTTAATATGTAGCATTAAACCCATGGCCTAGGGAGCAAAAGCAGATTAAACTATAAATTGCATTCATTTTGTAGAAAACTACTCAATTACCAGTCTGCTTATAACCTTATTATAGAGGTGCGGTTGCACCTCTATAGTTAGGGTTGAGTATCATGTTTAATGTTAAACCTCACATTTTGCACTTTAATGTCTTTGCAACTGATAAATGATTTGCATGAAATTTGGTATGTGCTGTCTTATGTCATAGATCTCTTTCTGTGGCAAGTTTTCTTCCAGTCAGAAGTGCAGTTTTTTCCTCCTTGCCTTGTGGCCAGACAGTGTGGAATTTTAGCATGATTTTTGTAGGGTAGACAAGACATTCATAGCTGAACAGACAATGAATATGTGGTGCAATAATATTACTCTGTTGCAAAGTTATTGAGTTTTTAAGTTCCCATTATATCCTATGGGAAATTCATTTTTTAGGATAGCTGTATTTTTTGTGAAAAAGGAATTGGTCTGACAAAAAAGGATTTAGTCTCATGAGAGCATTCCTGTTTCGTGAAAACAAAATAATTTTTTTTGAGAAAAATTTCCTTTTTCATGAGCCACCATCTTATTTTCTGTTTAAAAAAAAAATGAAAAAGCACTTAAAATGAAGGTCTCTACAGACACCAACACATGCATCTTGTTCATTGGGACTCTGTTTGGTGGACTGAGAAGGTATTTGGTGGAAGAGCAACCTTACAATGCCTTTTTTCTTTACATTTAAAATAATTTTTTGTGACTTGTTTAGACCCTTTTTTGAGAGCCAATTCCTTTTTCGTGAGCCAATTCTTTTTTTTTTACCTCATGAAAAAGGATTTTACAGGCTACCTTGTTGCATAACTCAGCTGTTTTTTGAGATTTGGACCTACAATTTTCAACATAGTCTTCTGTGGACCCTACCTCATGAACAGTCAGACCATTGAAAGAGAAGGTCCAAGAACATGCAAGAACAGTTGTGCAGGGAAGAAATAATAATGCACTGGTCTTATATTTTCTGGCAGTACACAGTTGCAGTTTGAAAGGCTTTCAGTTTTGTGCATTGGAACATATAAAATTACTTTGGGGTGGGGACTGAACATATACTCTTCTTCAGAGGGAAGCTTATTGCATTTCTACATTAAAAGCTTTCAGTGAATCAATCAATCAATATTTTATTTGTAATAAGTGCAGTTCACAGTGATCAAAGTACTTGCACATATTTAATAAAAGACATAAAAATATAAATATCTAAAAATGTATTAAAAATGTTATAATCAGTCCAAGTGGATTAAATGAGGAGATTGATTTCAAACAATATTTGGGTTAGAGACAGTTAATAAACTGATCTGGTCCCTAAGTTGAAATTTCAGAATTCTTAACTTAATTATTTTTATTTTCCCCTCCCCCTTTTTACGGCTGCATGGTGTTAGCCACATTGATGTATTGCCATTACATTACAGAAGAAGGTGCTCTGAAATCACATGACTGGATATCTAGACTGTGTCCTTTCATAGTAGAATTGAAGTATATGCAATTCTTTCCATTCATTACAGTGCTGTTTATATGTCTTCCCATCCACTCTGCCCTAGGACTATTTTGTTTTAGCAGCTGCTGGTAGTGCTGGCCCTCAAAAGTTCCTGTAGATTTGATGGGGGTTCTTTCAGTTTCTTTATCTTAACCTCTTTTGTCATCTCTAAAGGTTGTTGTGGTCAGATTCACGGAAGACGGTATGGACTAAAAAGCATATACACAGCTCCACACCACAATATATGGTGGCCCTGACATGAAAAACACAAACAGAAATGTAATTTGCAACAATCAAAAAATGAAATGCAAACAAAAAAGTAAAACAACATTAAAAATGAAATGCAAACAAAAAGCTAGAACATGAAGAGCAAAACACAAGCAAAAAAGTAATTTGCAATCCAATAAGTAAAGCAACAACCAGAAAAAAGAAACACAAACAAAAAAGTAAAACAACATTAAAAAATGAAATGCAAACAAAAATCTATAGCACAACTATAAAATGAATGCAAACAAAAGTGAACAAAATGTATAGTAAACCTAACCTGAATGCTAACCAAAAGTGTGCAAATAAAAAAGTAGAATGAAACAACATGACTGCACACAGGAAAGTAAAATATGAATGCAGACAAAATGGGAAAATAAAGCAACTGTAAAAAGTAAATTTAAATAAACAACAAAAAGATAGATGATACCAAGAAAAAATGAAAACACCTCAGCAGATGAAGCACCAATTAAAATAGTAAAACAACTCAAAAATGAAAGCTGAAAAGAAACAAAAAAGTTGCACAACAAAAATGATAAAAAAAAGCAGTTGACATAACGAAAAAAAGACACTCAAAAAAAATAAATAAAATGTAAATAGAAGTTGGTTTCCCAATGGAAATGATTTAATCATACACGGCATCATGTCAAGTCCACTTAAAACAAAGGGGCATGGGTAGGAGCATGGAGCATTTATGTCAAAAGACAGAAGAGCAAGGTGTGCAAAATAGCGTTTGTGTGAGACCACGTAGTTCTGAGGTGCTGGAGCCACATGGTGTCACAGTTGCACAGAGGCTTCTGTGCTGCCTGAGGGTGAATTTCACATGAGTGGTGGTCCATGGTGGTGTGGTATTAGAATAGTAAATCTGTTTGAGAAGTGAGTTAGTTTTGACAGAGGAATATGTGCAAGTTTTTTTTCCATTCACGCTGCTTTTGCTTTAGCTTGTTTTCAGCAGCATGGTTTTGCCTTGTGGTGTTTTGCTGACTGTTTTTTACTATGTTGCATAATTATTAGCTCAGTTGATGTGGAACCATCTTACACAACCACAAGGGAAGGAGGGAAAGAGGACAAACCTTTTTCTAGGTGTTTTCTTGCTCAGAACTTTATTTTATTAAGGAAAATGCAACCTCCCATTTTACACTCACCTATGAAAGATATTAACTATCATTTGGGGATAAACAACTCATCTGAATGCTTCTTTTTAAACACCTCAGATCCTTTCTACGGCAACATTTCTAATGATCAAGACCCTCAGAACCATAGAATTAATAGGAGATTCTTTGCTCAGAACTATGTAATTCTGTGTCCACACATCAGCAGATCATCAGACTCCCCTCCTCAATTACTATAATGATTTTTATTTATTTGGCCAGTGCGAGGTGTAACCAGAGTACAGGATGTTATTCAGTCAAGAAATCAAACAGCAGCCAACTTCTAATACCATTTTAGTTCATGAAGTGCAATTGCCAAAAAATGTACTAGTTCATAGTGCACATACATTGAATGCACACACATATCTGTTTGCTTCCCGTACTTCCCTTGTGGTTGTGTAAGATTAAGTCATTTCCATTGCGGAACCAACTTACATTTACATTTTGTTTTTGTGTGTCATTTATTCTTTATGTCAACTGCTTTTTTAGCTTATTTACCCTTTTTGTTACGCAACTGTTTTTTGTTTTGTTTTCAGCTTTCATTTTTGAGTTGTTTTACTGTTTTATTTGGTGCTTCATCTACTTAGGAGCTTTCATTTTTTGTTTGTACCATCCATCCATTTATTTAGTTAGACTTACATTTTGAGGTTGCTTTATTTTTCCATTTTGTTTGCTTTCTTATTTAACTTGCTTTCCTGTTTGCATTCATGTTGTCTTATATTACTTTGTTGTTTACATACTTTTATTTTGCATATTGCATCATTTTATAGATTTGCTATACATTTTGTTCATTGTTGTTTGCATTCATTTGATAGTTGTGCTATAGTTTTTTGACTGCATTTCATTTTTTAATGTTGTTTTACTTTTTTGTGTGCATGTCATTAATTTGGTTGTTGCTTTACTTATTTGATTGCAAAATACTGTTTTGCATGTCAGGGCCACTGAAGCAACATGTCTATTCCTCTGACTTCATTCCTTCAGCTGTCTTATTAAAGCTCTACCTTTCTCTTTCAGTTGGTACAATGTTATGTGTGTGTGTGTGTGTGTGTGTGTGTGTGTGTGTGTGTGTGTAATGATTTAGTCTTTTCTGCTTTTATGTTAACCCTTTCAGGACTGATCTAATTCTTAGTGGCATTCTTTCTATTCAGTTTGCTTCATGCAAAGGTAGCTGCTAGGAAGTTGTTTCTGATGTAGGCTTCATGCACTGAATCCAGCTGCTTTCATTTTTGTAGAATCTTTTTTGTTGTGATAAAGTTATCATCATGCAGTGAATGAAGTAGAATTATTCTGGGTGGGTTTCCTGTAGATTTGTTGGGGCTTCTTTTTGTTTCTTTATCTTTACCTCTTTCACCATTTCTCAAGGTTGTTGCAGCCAGTTACATTGTGTGTATATATGTGTGTGTGTGTGTGTGTGTGTGTGTGTGGCAGTCTGCAATGATTTAGTCCTGTCTGCTTTTATGTTAACCCTTTCAGGACTGATCTAATACTTTGTGGCATTCTATTCAGTTTGTTTCATGCAAAGGCAGCTGCTAAGACATTTGTGAGGTAGGCTGCATGCACTGAATCCAGATGTTTGCATTTTTGTTGACCCTTTTTTTGTTTTGGTAAAGTTACCATCATGCGGTGAATGAAGTAGAATTCTTGTGGATGATGGTGGAGTAAAAACAAGCAGTGTATTATATGGTGAGTGTTTGGGATTTCATAAAGAGAGTTGTATGCAGAAGCCACTTAGCCTCATGGAACACATATAATGGTATGCTACTTCTCAGCTGCTAGTGCTGTTGATACTAATATAAAATGTGAACAGTGTCCCATCAAAACAGTGAGTCAAAAATGGCAAGTCAAAAACAGCAACTCAAAAGCAGAGTTTGTAATTTTAGAGATGTGATAATTACAGCACATGGTAAGTTTAGCGCTGTCAAGGGTATTGCTCTTCTGGTCTACTTTTTGCGACTTCGAGATTTTTTTTAGTTAAGGGGTTTCAGGTGCAAAGCTCCTGATGGGAGGTGTGGGGGAGCACAGCCCCCCTGCAACTGACTCATAATGGGGGGTTCACTGTAATTGTTTGGTGCTGTATTGCAAAGCTCCATTATGGGTCTCACTGTTTTTGACTCGTTGTTTTTGCCCTGTGCAGTTTTTGACTCACTGTTCTTACATGGAACCAATCTGAACAACTAGGGTATTGTGTCATGCATTTATTTATTAATACAGTTTTTGCTAAAAGTTACAAACTCAGAGGTCTGAGGTAACAGAACAAAACAAAGTTGTTCCTACTAGCTGCTACTAGAGTTACTCAGTAGAAGACAAATGCCTTAATTTCTAGTTGACACCTGTACATGTATTTTCTTTTCATTCATTCTGAGGACTTTTTTGTCAACTTAAATTTTTAAATCATGGCTTTAAACTTGATGCAATAAATAGTGTATGGTAGCCTGTTAGAATGTAGTTGGTAAGTGGGAAATATTTATGAGGTGGAACTCTCATGACTTTATATGTGTAGGTTGGATATCCATCCTCTAAAGGAATGTGGGACCTTACTAATAGCAGAGTATCATTTCAGCAGAATCATAGGGGTTGCAAAGTTCCTCCTCCTAACACATTTTATATAAATACATGCTAGGTAGACAATGCTTTAGGGGTTCACATGGGTTGCAAGGGGCATCACAGGGGGTTGCAAAGACATCACAGGGGTGTCAACTGCAACATCTGGCTAACCCAGAATGATGACCCTGCCTATAGCATTCAGTGATTCCACACAGAGGCAGATGTATTGACTCTAGGCAGGGGACAATCAGATGGAAATTGTTTGGGCAAGAGGTACAAATATTCATTCATTTGTTTGTAAATTTGCATAATAAAAGTGGAATTTTAATGGGTTTTTTTTCAAGGTGACTGCATTTTTTAAATGACCCGGCCCAGCAACTAGTAGTGGGTGAAGTGGCCGAAATTCGCTTCACGAAGTGATTCACAGAGTAATGTGGAATCCGTGCAGTACTCCACAATGCGAAGCGGAGTACTTTGTGTTATAATGGAATGCAAAGTGCATTGGAAACAATGAGTTTGCATTATTCCGTCTTCCCCAGACTACTTCTCCCCCAGTTATAAGACAAATTACATTGAAATCAATGTACTTTGCCTCACTTCACCTTGTTTTTGAGCTCCAAAGGTGAATTTTGCAGTGCTTTATGGGATTGCAGGCCACATGGGGTCTAGAGTGTTCTGCACAGCCTCAGTTCTATGTAGTGTGTGTGTAGTGGAAGATGGAGACAGTTTCTTCTCAGAGCTCTGCAATTCAAATCCTCTAAAAGCTGTTAAAAAAGGTTTTTTGAGCTATTTGTTTTGCTCACAATTTACAACATTGATTATAGGAACCTCTCCTGTGCTTATATCATCAAGTGTTTATTGTTTGTGTGTGGATTTTGAATGTTAATTTAGAACAGTCAGTCTGTGTACTGTGGTGTAAGTAGATTAACTGGGAGAAAAAGGCAGTCTTCCTGTTTTGGTTATATTTTTCTTGTATAACTGTGTTAATGTACACACAGTAATATTTTCAGTAATTCCTGAAATTTTTTTGCTGATTGTTGTGGTGCAGCAGTGTATAATTTCAGTTTGTTTAAAACATTTGAATATATTACTAAAGATTTTCAATTTCATATGCATTACCTGTAGTGTGTGTGAGTGTGCGTGCGATGCATGCCATTAAATTAGACACCTTTTATTGCGTTACAGAGTAATTGCAGCAGTGTGAACCTGCCATCCATTTCACCTACATGAATTTTTTATACTGCTTTGTGGTATCTTTACTGGTAGTGGACTGTTACTGCCTTGCACTACCCACCCCCCAAACTGGCAAAAGGTATTTTTTTCCAGATTTGGATGTGTGATTTGTGAGCACTGGTTAGGTGTCATTGTGCCTTTGCATCTGCATCTCTTTGGTGTGCAGTGCAACCTTAATCTGTCTGTGCATTTGTAGTATACCATTAATTCTGGTAGACTTTGCATTTTTTGTTACCCCCTCATTTCACTTCATCAGCACTGGGGAATTTTCTGGACACAAGACAGTAGCATTTTGGGGATGCAAATTAATTCTGGTGACTGTGTGTGACCATTGCACACATGACTGTGTGTGACATTAATTCTGGGACTCTTGGTATTTCTTGTTATGCTCTCATTTGTCTTCATCAGCAGTGGGGAATTTTCTGGACACAAAACAGTTGCATTTTGGGGATGCACATTAATTCTGGTGACTGTGTGTGACCATTGCACACATGACTGAGTGTGACATTAATTCTGGGACTCTTGGTATTTCTTGTTATGCTCTCATTTCTCTTCATCAGCAGTGGGGAATTTTCTGGACACAAAACAGTTGCATTTTGGGGATGCACATTAATTCTAGTGACTGTGTGTGACCACTGCACACATGACTGAGTGCACCATGAATTCTGGGAGACTTTGCATTTCTTGTTATGCTCACATTTCACTTCATCAGCACTGGGGAATTTTCTGGACACAAGACAGTAGCATTTTGGGGATGCACATTAATTCTGGTGACTGTGTGTGACTACTGAATTCATGATGTCTAAGTGCACCATTAATTTTGGAAGATTTTGTATTTCTTGTGCTCTCATTACATTTCGTCAGCACTAGTAAGTTTTCTGGACTCAAGACAGTAGCATTTTGGGGATGCACATTCATTTTGGTGACTGTGTGTGAAGGGCTGCCAATATTGTTGCCACTTCTCCTTGCTTCGTGTTAAGGTGGCATGACAATGCAAAGTAACTACAAGGTGAAGTGAGCCTTTTGTATTGGCCACTTAGCAAAGCAGAGTGACAATATGAAGTGCCCACTTCGAGGGCACTTTGCTGGTGGAATTTAAATTCACTGCATCTCTATCAGCAACAAGAAGTGAATGCCTTTCTTTTTGTATTTTAAAAAGGACATTTTATAATGGCCTTTAACACTAAATGGAATCTGCTTTCTGGTTTTCAGAATGATGATCTAATATACTCTGAGTACACTCATGGATAAACATTTTCAGAAGGGAGCCTGCATCTCAGGGAACACAATAACCTGACCCCCCCCACCCTGCTCAGTAATTTATAGGAATACAGTCAACATTAAGACCTGAATACACACTTTGCCCAACGTCTCCTTGTCACTCAAAAATGCAGGTCAAATCATTCTTGCAAGTCTGCTGTCTGTACATTTCTTCATTATTTGTCAGGTTGTGAGTGATTTCCCAAAAATGAATAAAATGAAAAAAAAAAAAAAAAAAAAGCAAGGCCACAAATTGTAAAGAGCATCCTTGGCTATGTGTCATTAGTGTGTATATAATATCTGGATTATTTAAAAAAAATACAAACATAAATAAATAAAATCCCATAATGTAGATAACTCAACATTAGCATATTGCTGGGTGCCATCATAGTACAGTAGCTTCATATAGTATGTACATATTAAAGTGTTGCAACTCTGTGAATAATACATTGCTTCACACATGTTCCACTTGATTTGTTCTCCTTTGCTCAGTGCACATGTTATTGCCCATTTGATTATTGTGCATGTGTAGCATAGTACAACATGCATTGTGTGTGCCACAGAGTTTACAGTATGGACTTTGTGCATATTAATTATTTTACACTGTATCCATTTGAATCACATAACCTGTCATACACAGAAACATAGAAACTGAATGCAGGTGATGTCCACTGGGTCCATCTAGTCTGCCCATTTGCAAATATGATCACTTTTGCTGCAGACCCTACTTGACCTACAGCACTGTCTCTTCCACCCCATTTCTTTCTCATAGGATTACCTTGTGCCTATCCCAGGCATTTTTGAAACCCAACACTGCTTTCATCCCACTGCCTCTAATGGAAGGCTGTTCCAGAAATCTACCACTCATTCTGTGAAGAAGTACTTCTGCACATCTCTCCTAAATCTACCTTTTCCAACTTAATATCATGACCCTTTGTTCCAGAGCACCCTTTTCTCTGAAATATATCTGCCTCCTGTATCTTATTAACCCCAAGTGAGGTATTTAAAGACCTTTATCATATTGCCACTATCCCTCCTCTCCTCCAAGGTATACATACTGAACTCTTTTAGTCTGTCCACATAGGGCTTTTGATGCAGACCGTGCATCATTTTGACATTCCTACTCTGGACTGCCTCCACTCTGCCTGTCTCTTTTCAGAGATGTGGTCTTCAGAACTAGACACAGTAATCTAGGTGAGGTGTTACTCAGTGACCTATGTATGGGGCAACACCACCTCCTTCTTCCTGCTGGTGATACCCCTACCTATGCATCCCAGCATCCCACTAGCCTTCTCAACTGCCTTGTCACATTGACTGGCCACCGTTGGGTCATCCCATATCATTACCCCCCAGATCTTTTTCTTTCTAGATCATTGTCAGTATCACTCCCACCATTTTGTACTCCTCCTCAGCGTTCCTGTGGACCATATGAATTAATTTACACTTTTGTTTCACATTACAACCTAGCTGCTTGCTTACCCAGTCAAAGATATCTATCAGATTTGTTTTGCATGACCTTCCCCCATGTAACTATGCTGCCTTGGGTCCAGTAATTCACTGGATTCCAGATATTACACAATTCTTCCCTTTAACAGTGTTTCCATTACCTTCCCCACCACCAATGTCAGGCTGACTGGCCTATAATTGCCTGTCTCTTCCTTGCTACCACTTTCATGAAGTGGGGCTACATCTGTCTTTCTCCAGTCTTCCAGGACCATGCCAGTCTCCAGTGATCTGTTAAATAAGTCTGTCAGAGGTGCAGCTAGTACCTCCCTGAGCTCCCTCAGCACCCTTGGATGTACCCCATCTTGTCCCACAGCTTTGTCCACCTTCAGATTATTTAGTTCTTTCTGGACACTCTCCTCAGAAAAGGGACTAGTGCCCATTCTCTTCCCCTTAAAGCCCCTGGTGCATTTCTGTGGTTTCTGTCCTTCACATTCTACTCTGAACACTGAGCAGAAGTTTTTGGTTAGGATGTCTGCCTTTTCTTGGTACCCCTCCATACAGTCCCTCCCCCCTTAACCATACACCCTCCCTTTGACTTTTTTCTCAGTAACATACCCCCCAAATACTTTTTCTCCTTTTGATACTGCCTGAGCTATTCTGTCTTCACTTTGTGCTCTTGCACTCCCTACTACTTTTCCTGCCTCTCTCTGTTTTCTCTGATACACTTCCCTATCCTCCACCCTCTGGATCTCCTTATACCTTCTGAATGCTACTCTTCCAGCCTTTGCCTTTTTTGCCACTTCTTTCAAGAACCACAGTGGTCTCATCTCCCCTTTGTTTTTGTTTACTTGCTTGACACTGAGGTTTGTTGCTCACACTATGCCTTCTTTTAGTTTGACTCACCTTTCCTCCACCCCCCTCAGGTCATCTTCCCCTGCCAGGTCATTCCTGAGGCATTTAACAATCTTTGTACCCTCATCCTTTTTGAAGGCCAGCCCAGGACTCTCGCCCTTGAGTGGTTGGAGTCTTCCCCTGTTCTATGTTGAATTACACTGTACAATGATATCTTCAATACTGTCCCTTTTAGTAAGAACTAGGTCCAGTATTGCCCCATCACAAGCAGGTTCACTGTCTACTTTCCTGAAGAATGCCCCTTGCAGGGAGTCCAGGATGTCCTTGCTCCTAGCTGACACTGCAGCTGAAAGGCTCCAAACTACATCTGGCAGATTGAAGTCATCCACCAGCAACACCTACTCCTTTTCAGCCATTTTGCCAGTAGCTTTCAATATTTCTTTATCTAAGTTGTCCTCTATGTTGGAGGCCTGTAGATCACCCCTATCTGAATAGTGGCTCCATTTTGTGACTTGAGAGTGAGACACATCACCTTGGCCCACTCTAAATTTCCTCTACCTTTGTCACTCTTATGTTTTTTTTTCAGATAAAGCAACACTCCCCCTCCTTTCTTCCCTACCCTGTCTCTTCTCAGCATTGTATTGCCTGATATGACCATGTCCCAGACATAGCTGTCAGTACACCATGATTCAGTAATGGGCATAATATCCAGGTTTGTCTCTACCATGATAGCCTCTAGGTCTGGGATCTCTTTTTCCAGACTTTAGCATTGACTCACATGGCTTTCCATGTTCTGTTAGCCCTTTTCTTGTCACTTTCTTCTTTTTCCATTTGTTCCCCTTTCCTCATCTATCTCCTTTGACTGTTCCTTTCTCCCCCATTTCTCCTTTGCTAACCCCCTGCTTCCTTGAATAACTTGCATCCTGGTGGGACTCTCTCCACTCGAGATCTCCCTACTCTCTATCTCAGCCTGTGGTGGACCACTTTCTGCCTCCCCTATTTCTTTCATCACCCCCTTGGCTACTTTAAATGTCCATCAAAGTAACATTTAAACCATCCACTGAGGACTATGGTTCACTCCTGGATGGAAGCAGGCCACCATCTCGATACAGGCTCTTTTCCTTCCAGGTTGGCCCACAGCCCCCATTGTAGCCATACCTCTCCTCTCTGCACCTTTTCTTTTATCAATATTTGTTAGCCTTGGTGCAGAGCACCTTCTCCTTCCCCATATAGTGCAAGACGAATTCACCTCTTGTATTTTAAGCACATGGGAAACACAGGATCACCAGATAAATGATCTATTTTACCAAAAACAAAATTTACACATGGAACTAACTATGGCAATTCAACTTCGTTTAAGCCCATGTAACACCCTTATCAAGTTAATGCATTAGCAGTTTTAGTGGAGCTGACCAGAGTTTGCTTCCATAGATATGTATATATATATATATATATATATATATATATATATATATATATATTTTTTCTGCTTACCCCATCCTCACCTTGGTATTCTTTAGAAATTCAAGTTCTAATACTATTTTTAATTGTATAAGCCAATATCAATTTAGAAAAGTAGTATGCCTTACTAAAAGTGAATTAGTTTACTTGTTTTTTTAGCATAGATAATATTGGTGTGTCTTAAATATATGGTTTACCCTATAAGAGTTATGCATGAGACTTTTTTTCTAAGTGGCTGTAGTTATATCCTCAGCTATTTTGGATTTTTATTTTGTCCATTTTTAGTAAACTAGATTAAATAAGTGGATCAAAACCTGAATATTAAAAATGCAACATGACAGCCATGGAGGAAAAAGTTTTTTTTTAAATACTTTTAAAATTTTTCTATGACTTCACCACTGTTTCAAAGCATGAATAAAAGATATTTTAAGAAATTGCTTATGGAACTATAATTAGTTGTGTGCACTATGTCTAAAATGAGACAGTAAAGCAGTCAGGTGAAAGCTTTCTTTATTTCCGCTGTCTAACATGGTGGATAATGAATAGTTATGAATTCTTTTGAATATTTATAAGCACTTTCTGCACTTTTACATGTTTTGCACTTTTCTTGTAACATGGATACATGAATATTCAAATTTGTAAGGTATAAATCACATTTTTGCATAGTTGTTCATTCTTCCTATTGAAGTACCATATGTAAGGTACTACATAGTGTTTTCACTGTGTCACTTAAATGGGCTCTGTTTCCTAACAAAATTGTATAGTCTAAGCTGGTGCATGCTGCATTTTCCTTTTTTTTATTTTTACTTCCATGGGGTTAACTGTCTGCCACTGCCTGTTGTCCTCTGCCAGAGGACATTGGGAAAGCCCAGTCACTGGTGTGGGGCCTGCAAAGGACAGGGTCCATCATCCTGCCAGGATCAGAGTTTTTCCACTCTGATTCTCTCCCTGGGGCCATGTCAATTGCAATGATGCATTATACGCACTCTGCAGAGGTGGTTCCCAGTGTCCATTGAGCAGGGCACCTTCCCTGATATTGTGCTGTGCTGCCACCTAGAACCTTTGGGTGACAGTTACCAAACTTAATGTCCTTCACCACCTCCCTGAGGGAGAAGAGCTGCCATCAGGATGTTCAGTTTTCCCTCCCTCCCTGGCTAGCCCCAAGTCCATTTCCAATCCTGGATCACTGGATTGGCAGGAGGTGGGGTGTCCTGCGCTTCACCCTCGACACCACTGGGCTGCTGACATTATATATTCTTAATGAATTGTTCATTACTAAGGGAACAAAACATAATTACATGGAATGTAAAAGGTATGGGGCATAACATTAAAAGGAATTCTGTTTTAAGACATAACATTAAAAGGAATTCTGTTTTAAGACTTCTCAAAAGGTTAAATACTATAATAGCTTTTTTGTTTATTTGTTTACAGGAAACACAGCTTAAAAAATAAAATATTGAGCCAATTCAAAGAGAGTGGGTGGGACAAACTTACAGCTTGGGCTTCAACTCCAAAAAAGCAGGACTAATTATTTGTATTAAAAAAAGGAATTCAGTTCATCTCAAACCAGTTAGTTGAAGATGAATGTGGCCATTTTAAAAGAATTAACAGGAAACTCAGTCACAAAGATGTGATGCTGGTGAATTTATATGGTCCCACAAATCTCACCCATGATATTTTCAACATAATTTCAATTAAAGTTGAAGCATTCATGAACAGTATACTAACTATACCTGGAGACAGTAACTGCACACTAGATCCCTTTTTACATAGATCCAGATTAAGAACACATAGATGTAAATTGAATCAATGCCTTATCTCTTTGATAGAGTATAACAGGGTTCCTGTTCCCTGTAAGGATAGCTCCTTGTTTGTAATCAAGGTGCAACCCCCCCTTTTTGTTCCTTTCACCCTATCCTATCCTCTTTTTCTTTTCTTATGTCCTTTCCTTATTTCATGTCGGTGGCCAGCCTGACATATCTATTCCTTTACTTTATTGTCCCCTGTTTGTTAACCCCTTTCTAGGTGCACAAACTGGCACTGGTTACAAGAAGAGAAATCTCCAGAGTGTTAGATATGCCCAAAGATGAAAAAAGTGAGTAGCACTTTATTTTATGTTAAGGAACCCTCTTGAGCTCCCTTGAGTGCCCTGTGTATGTAACTGGTGCCCAATAATGAAAAAATGTGTCCCCACTGAGGATCTTTGTCATAGAAGCACAGACTAAAAAGAGCCACAAGCTGCTCGCAAAGCACAGCTTATAGAAAGAATGTGGCACTGAATTTTTCTGAGTTGAGCAAGAAAAACTCTGTGTTTGCTTCAGAGCAGAATGATGCCCTGAAGCACTAATGCATGGTGCAGATATGGTGCTGAATTGAATAAGCTCCTGTGCAGAGCAGAATAATGCTTTGGAACAAAGAGATGCTCCGAAGAAAGGGCATATGCCCACGCATGTGGCAGAGGAATAGCAGGATGCCACAGAATGTGACACTAGGGACAGAGTGATAGATGTCCCATTGTGTCTAGAAATAAAGAATAATACATGTATTTCAGACAAGAACAGCCCATAGATGTTGTGATTGGGCTGTTAAATAAAGAAAATGCATAAAGGTTGAATAAGGGCATAAAAAAGGCCCAGATGAAATGTTTCGCCAGTGGCTGCAATTTCAGCCATCAGGTCAGTTACTGAAATTGCTGCATAATAGCAGGGACTCCTAAAAGAGCCTAGTAAAGAGCCCCTGCATGGTTTTATCAACAGGGCAGCAATTGTTTTAACAAAATGAGGGCTGTAATGGTGCTAATGGTTATTACATATACAAAGAAAGATAATTACTGTTTTTAAAGATACAGGTCTCCTGATATAGCAGAAGAAGGGAGATGAGGAGTGCACCCTGTATCTCCCATTCTCCTGGCCAACACAAAGATGCCTGAAATACTGAAATAGTAATAATGGTGTAATTACCTGTGCGTTATCTTGCAGTTCTTGCTATAGGGCTGGCTGCCCACAAAATGGCTGGTTTTAAAGGTGCAGGCCCTACGTAACATCAGAACAAGGGAGGGGCATACTTCCGAATGAATCCCAATTAAGTTAAAAGTGCTATTGTTGATCCCTAACCTTATGTATTAAAATGAAAGCTTTTTGCAGAGGTAGTGGATTACAAAGAGTTGTAATTACATGAAATTAATTATTTATTCTTTATATCAAAGGAATTAAGAGCATAATTGTTCCTTTGCATTAGGTCACCTGACCATGATGTCATCAGCCATTTGGCTATAAAACTCACCACTAGGGTGGAATTTGGAGAAAGGAAGGCCAGTGAGCAGCTGGTCTTGTCGGAGGAAGGTATGCTTGCTTTCACACCAGTGAATTACTTTAAAAGGTGGCAAAGTAAGAGTGAAGTGACTAGGGAAGAGTCATCCTAGAGTTTTGGTTATTCTGGTTTGCTAACACCTTATTTTTCTTTATTTCTGTATATATTGCTTTTATTTGATTTTGAATTAAAAAATCATAAATGCATTTGTGTATTTATTTTATACATCATACCTCCTGCCTGTGTCTGTTATTCCCACACCGTAACACTGGTGTTAGAAATGGGATTCTGGTGGTGTCAAGACTGCTTAGGAGGTACCATCAGTAGGTACTGGATCTAGTACCCATTGATGCAAGAGAGGCAGCAGAATGTTATTCACTTGACAAGGGCAATGGCTGAAAAGACAGGTGCGACACCTGGACCTGGCTTAGATTTCAGCATGAGGCTGAAGGTGAGGAAGACTGAAGAGGAGTTAGAGGAGGAGAAGGAAGAGCAGGACCCAAAGAAGATGGAAGCACCGGAGGATACCAGCGAACTTCTGAGGTGGCTGTGCATCCAACAGCAGGAGATGGCTCACCAGCAGCAAGAGGATGGATGGCAGAGAGATGAGGATTGGCCATGACAGGAGGAGGACCGACAATGGTAGGAGGTGAAGTGGATGGACACTATTAAGGTAATCCAGGCCTTAATACTGGGACAACCCAATCACACTATACCTAAAGACATTAGGCTAACAAAATTAACTGACTATGATGACATAGAGGAGTACCTTACTACATTCAAGTATATTGTTCTTGCATGTACATCGTCACAGGACCAGTGGGCAATCAGACTTGTACCATATCTTTCCAGGCATGCCCAGCTGGTCTATGGTCAGTTAATTGGACCAGATGCCATAGTATATAATGGGTTAAGGAAGAAATATTGTGTTGTTATGACATTAATACTGAAATGTACTGACAGTGCTTTCAGTCTCAGAAGATGTCTTATACTGATGCCCTGAGAAAGACTTTCATTAAGTTGAAAGACTATTGCAATAAGTGGTTACAACTGGCAACAAAAATGGTGGACCAAATTCTGGAGGCTATTGTGATCGAGCAGTTTGTAAAGATTCTACCCCAGGAAGTACAAGTGTGGGTGAGGGAGCACAAGCCAGAGCCTGAAGTGAAAACCATCCAGCTTACTGAGGACTACCTGGCAGCCAGACCCTCGAGACCCAGAGGACAGAATGTGGCACCCAAATCACTGGAGCTAGTAAGACCTTTTAATTTTATACCCCAGACACAGGATAATTACGTAAGAAGAGACAGAGGGAGTAGGGTGCCGTGTTCTGAGATAGTATGCCATGGATGTCTGGGAAAAGGGCATATTGTGAGTAATTGTCCCAAAAAAAGATCAGAAGCTGCCCATTTAGCCTTGGCCAATATAGAATATGTCACCACTGTGGGGATTGGACAGCATCAGATGTTGGGCCTGCTGGACTCAGGCACTAAACAAACTTTGATGAGACCAGATCTGCTGCCTACTACTGAATATACCCAGGCTGATACAACTGTAATATATGTCCATGGTAATGTTCATCAATACCACACTGCCAGGGTAGAAGTGACTGTTAACAACCCGCAGCACTGCATGAATTTGGCATTGGTACCAAAACTACCTGTACCAGTAATCATAGGGCAAGACTTTCTCCATTTTTCTACCCTAATGAGTACCAAACATGCTACAATGAACATGCGACTGTTACCACCAGGTTCCAAGCTAAACAGGCCCAATTACCCCAGCTATTTACCTTTGAGGAGGGCTTGTTTGACAGTCCAGGAAAAATCTAGAAGACCAGGAAACAAAGAAGAAGAGAGAAAAGGTTGTTGCTGGAAACAAAATAGGCTGGTAGCTCTGAGGTTGCACCAGGTCTAACCAGCTGTGATAGAAAAAGGGAACAGTAGGCAGATGCTTCCTTAAAGCCTTTCTTTCTACAGACCAAGGAAAAAGTAACAGATGGACTGCTTTATTTTGTATTAAAAAATGGATTGTTGTATAGAATTATTTATTTATTTCAGTATGAGATTAAATACCTTTGAGCCAAAGGCTAATTTACGAAGGTTTGAGGACTTTTTAGCACTATTGCAGTTGGGAGAGTGGTGGGATGATGATGTCAGTTCTGCTAGGTTGGAGCTGAGCAAAATGCTGAAGGAAGCAGCTCAAGTGAATGTCAACATAGGAAAAGAAAATGCCATGGAAACACCAGTGAAGGGAAAAACACTATGCTAAGTATAAAGGAATATTTTTATTTCTGCTATCAATTTCTTACAAATGGAAATGAAGACTGCATAGAATAATGAACCATACCTCCCTTTTGTATGTTGTAGGGACAGAGCGGGGGGAGTGAAAAAAATATATATGTATAATGGTGGTTGTTTATAACGGCAAAAAGGTTTGCAAGAGAGAGAAGAGAGCAACTTCTACAGGCACTTAATAAAAAAATATAACTGGCTTAGAGACTTATGTTTTTTTATTTCCAGAATGAATAGGTAAAGCCTTACAGTTTAAAAGCTTGCTTGGTAGAATCAGAAAAGAACACGGATAAACCCAACAGTTTTTAAGGTACGAGGAATGTCTAAATTGGTAAGAAGTGTGAAACAAATTACACGCCAGCACGTTAAAGTGAAGAACTGGAAAGAAGGTAAGAAGAACTTTTTCCAGCAAGTTGAAACTTCACCAAAACCACAAAGCTCAAATTTACTATATAAAGAGGTATATGTAAGTGAAGCACTCCTGTCTTCTATTCCAGACACTCCTCCTAAATTAAATCTGCCATTAAAAGACAGCAGGAAAATAACGTAATATTGTAAATCTAGGAGGACAATGCAGAATTTAGCCAAAACACTTGAGGTGGGAGCCACCTCAATAACACAAAGTGTAAACAATGAGGAGGTGGTAGAAACAAATCGACAAATGATGGAGAAAGAACTAGAAATAGAGGACCAAAATATATGTACTTTCTCTTTGACTCCAAGTTCTTCCAGTGTCTCTCAAAAAGGAGAAACAATACAAGTAGATTCAATAACTATAAGTGGTCTGGAGCTAGGTAATAAAGAAAGAACTAAAGATTCACAGACAGAAGGTACTATGGAAAAAAATGTACCCCCCACCCCCATTTCTACAAATAAAGAAGTAGTTTCAGAGTTAATGGGGACAATGAATAATTTATGCTTGGACATGATGAAAGCACTGGGAGACATAAGTGTTGCAGTATAAGGAATATCAGATGCAATAAGTACAGTAACAAATAAGATGGAAGGGTTAGCAACAAGTATACAAGAACTGGAACAAAGGGTATCCCAGATAGAAGACATCAAAGGCCTGATATTAAAAACACAAACACAGCATAACATACAAATACAGTCTCTAATGAATAAAATTACAGATTTGGAAGACAGATCCAGGAGAGGAAACATACGGTTGAGAAACATTGCAGAAGGGTTAGAAGGATCAGGGGAACCCTTCACTTTTTTCAGGCAAATGATAACAGAATCTATGGGAAAGAAATATCCTGAACAGAAGATAGTGCTGGACAGGGCACACAGAACAGGATCAAGATTTGTTAATTCAAATCAAAGCTTTCCCAGTATGGTGTCAATTAAACCACACAAATTTCAGGACAGAAAGGCGATATTGCAAAAGGCAAGGGTAGAAAAAGTGATAAAATATGCAAACTTGATGTTCAATGTATACCCAGACTTGTCAATAGATACAATAAACAAACAGAAATTGTTCAACCCGATAAAAAAGAAACAATATGAAAGGGAAATAAGATTTTCAATGCAACATCAAGCAAAGCTTCGGTTCGTAGTAAATGGTAGATTGACCAAATTTGATGACTACGAAGTAGTGGAAGAAGCTTTTGAGAAATGCTATAACCCCATAGAAGACCACATTTCACAAAATCTTCAGAAAAAAAGAACACATCCATATGAATAAACTGTGGTCTCTAAATTTATACTCATGAGAGGAGAAAAAGGAGGGAAGGGAAATGAAAAGAAGGAATGAAAAGAATAACTAACAGCTGTAAAGGAAAAGGGATAGGAAGAAAAAAGGAGAGGGAAGGTTACTTTCTGACTTAGATCTACCTGAATGTCTTCCCTCATCTACACAGATATCAGGTCTGCTACTGTGGTCTATCAGAACATTTGCCCCACTCAGCCTTTGCTTATTATGACTGCTGGAGAGTTGCCATCAAAGCAGTTTACACACAATTTAGAGAAACCTATGACAGGATTTATATGCTATTGAGGAGGGGGAAAAATGACCATGAGGGAAGAGAAATTAAAACTAAAACTATTGCTACAATCCATGCCCTGAGGTTGTATTCTGGAATGAAGTAGGACCGAGTCTTGGCTTCTCTTTTTTTTTTTTTCACTTCATCTTTTTATTGAAATTTGAGTATATAAAAAAGCATGCATCTAATACAATAGAAGACTATCCTCCATGTAAGGTATAAAATATCACTTAACAACACACTGTATTTAGTGTAAACATATTGGAGAAGTCTTCTATACATGTATTGATAATAAAACACAAACCTAGACAGGATGTAAGTGGAGAGCAGAAGGGTTACAATCAATAGGGTATTATAGGATCAGAAATGGCAACCATGTATGAAATACATGCTAGGGCAGGCAATGGCAAGGCATTCAGTTAATTGCAAAAAATGATAAATGTGGCAATATGAACAATGTTCAGTAATGAAGAGGTGAAGATAAGAGAAAAGTATGCAAGGAAAGAAAGAAGAAAAAAAGCATGGAAGAAGTGAAGGAGAGAGGGAGAAAACAGGGAAGAAGGGAAAAAAGAGGAGAAATCTATGCACAAAAGTTTTGAGAAAACCTAATCTGAGAGCAAAATAAGAAGGAGGGCTAAAAATTCCTAAGAATTAGGGTCTAGAAGAACTAGGTTTGATGTACTTGAAGTAATCCTGCCAACATCTGTCATATACAGTGAGTCGGTTATGAGTAACATGAGATAATCGGTCTAGGGAGGCATACTGATTGAGACTTTGAAGAACATCTGAAAGAGAAGGCACCAGAGTTGATTCTCCATTTCATAAGAATCAGACATTTGACAAGAAGAGAAAGCATGTTTAGCCATCTAAAATGTGCATGTGAGAGGAGAGAGCTATTGGGGATAAGGATGCCTAGAAGGAATAGCTTGGGGTCAAAAGGTATTTTTTTTCCTGTTACTCTGGAGGCAAGTAAACAGACTTTATGCTGGAGCTTATTAATGGGAGTGCAAGACCACAAGATATGAAGTAGATCCCCTTTGGCCAAATTAGAGCGCCAGCAATTATTATTATTTAATAGGCCCATTTGTTGAAGCGCAGAGGGGGTTCTATACCAAAGATGTAGGATTTTAGTTTGTATTAAAGAACTATGGGCATCTTTAAAGGTATTATGTGCAATTCGCCAACAATTACTCCATTGTGCATCTGAAATATTGTAGTTAAAAAGAGTACTCCATTTATTTTTGGCCTGTATAGACTGATCAGGTAGATTATCAATAATGTCTTTGTAAATGGAGCTATTTAATTTTACTGATAAATTAGTCCAGTGCGAGATGTATGGGTTTAGAAGAGTATGCCTATACACTAAACTGGAGAGAGAGTTATAAGCTCCCTGAATTTGCAAAAAACTTCCAGAAGTCCTGTTTAGGAAGTTTCCATATGACCTGAAAGTCTGAGAATGATCTAAGAGTGAGTGAATTCTGGTTCAAGATATCTTCGAGAAAGAAAATGCCTTTGTTCCTCCATGTACAACAGAAAATTGGGTGATCTTCTAAAGTGAGCAGTGGATTGCCCCATAAGAGGGCATTAAACCAGGGTGTTGGATTGGATTTCAGGAATTTGTGGGTTAGTTTCCAATAAAGAACAGAGGATGATGTAGTAGGGTGAGATTTTAGTTTAGAGGAAATGGGATTAAAAATGAAGGAAGTGGGAACTCCTCCCGGGCACAATGCAGATTCCATTGCAACCCATAGTGGTAAGTGAGGGGAGGGTTTCTGAAAATATTTAATTGTTTGGGCCATTTGGAAAGCCCAGAGGTAGCCTTTGAACCAGGGGAGTCTGAATCCCACTTTTTTCCAATGTGATCGAAGTTTGTTGAGGTTACATCTTGGTGGTTTCCCATCCCAGATAAAGTTATCTATTAATTTATCAATTTTAGCAAAAAAGGAGGATGGTAAGACTAAAGGAACATTGGCAAAGAGGCAAAGAATCTTGGGAGAAATGGACATCTTAATGGCTGCAATTTTCCCCATGAAAGAGAGATTAAGAAGCTTCCATCTGTTCAGAATTGTTTTGCTGTTATCCAATAAGGGGTTAAAGTTAATGTCCCATATCTTCCCTAAGTTGCTAGTAATTTTGATTCCTAGATATGTTATACCCTGTGGTGACCAGCAGAATCCAAGAGGTGTGTTCATAAAGGCTTTACAGTGGTCGTTAAGGGGCATAGTTTGTGATTTGCTATAATTCAAAGTAAGGCCAGAAATTTTAGTAAAATCATTAAGCAAATCAACCAATGGGACCCAGCCTTAGTCAGATTTTTGAGTAAGATTAAGAGGTCATCCACGTAGGAGAGAGAAACATTTCTTGAATTGCTCACAGGTATGCCCATAATGCTAGAAGATTGACATAAACAAGCAGTCAGGAGTTCCATGGCTAAAATAAAAAGGGAAGTTGACAGGGGACAGCCTTGTCTAGTTCCACTTGCTAGATGAAAGTAAGAGGAAAGGGTGAAATTAGTAAGTACTTTAGCAACAGGGGAGTTATATAATAGCTTGATTATGGAGCAAAAAGTATGAGAAAGACTGAAGAAAGATAAAACTTGATGAAGGTAGTCCCAGTTTAAGGAATCAAAGGCCTTCTTGAAATCAATAGCTATGGCTGCAGCTGGTGTCTTGAGGGATTTGGCATTGTGAATAAAATTAAATAAGGAATGTAGGTGATCAGAACTGGATCTATGTTTAATAAAATCAGCTTGAGAACAATGAATTAGCTTGGGAATCAAGGACTGAAGTCGAGAAGTTAGTAGTTTAGCAAATATCTTCCCATCCGTGTTTAATAAAGAGATGGGCCTGTAACTTGCGGGGTCAGTAGGGTCTTTTTCTTTATTTCTTAGGGATTAGGGTTATGATTGCTTTGGTGCAAGATGGGGGAAGCTTGCCAGTATTGGAAGCTTCTTGATAAACATTAAGAAGAAGGGGACATAAGTGTAAGAAAACATTTTATAGAAATCGACAGAGAATCCCTTACCCCCAGGGGATTTGCCGGATTTCAAGGAAGACAAAGCTTTTTGGATTTCCTGAAGTGAGAAGGGTTCATCTAAAGAATTTGTTTACAGAAACATAGACTTTGATGGCAGATAAGGACCACTTGGCCCACCCAGTCTGCCCATTTTCCTACCTATTGGATAAGCTACAGATTCTAGTTAACCAACAGCCTACTTCCTGCAACCCCTCACTATAATTGCCTTATGTCTGTCCCATGCATGTTTGAATTCCCCCACTGTTTTAGACCCCACAACCTTTCCAGGAAGGTGGTTCCATGTGTCCACCACTCTCTCCATGAAAAAAATCTCCTCACATTACCCCTGAGCTGTCCCCACTCTATCTTTAAATTGCCCTTGTTCTTACACATCTCTTTCTCTAAAAGATGCTACCCTCCTGGACTTTGTTGATTCCCTTGAGGTACTTAAAAGTTTCTATCTTGTCCCCCTGTCCCTCCTTTCATCAAGGGTATACATATTAAGCTCTCTCAGTCTCTCTTCACATGGTTTCTGATGCAGAACCTGCACCATTTAAGTTGCCCTCCTCTGGACTGCTTCCATCCTGTCTATGTCCTTGCATAGATGAGGTCTCCAAAACTGCACACAGTACTCCAGATGGGGTCTCAGCAACTGTCTGTACAGAGGTATAACTACTTCCTTTTTTCTACTTGTGATGCCCCTTGCTATACATCCCAGTATCCCCCTGGCTCTCCTTACTGACTTCTCACATTGCTTACCCACCTTAAGGTCATCTAATATGACTACCCCCAGGTCCCTTTCCATTATTGTTGTTGTTGTTAGTACCTCCCCTGCTATTGTGTACTCTTCTTCTGGATTTTTATCTCCCAGATGCATTACTTTGCACTTCTTTGCATTGAATCTAAGTTGCCATATGTCTGACCATTCCTCCAACCTTGCCAGGTCCCTTCTCATCTTTTCTACCCCCTCCTTGTGTATCAACTCTGTTACAGATCTTTGTGTCATCTGCAAAGAGGCATACCTTTCCTTTCAGATCCTCTGCAATGTCACCTATAAAGATTTTAGAGAGGACTGGACCCAGTACTGAGCCCTGAGGTACTCCACTAGTACCCCCCTTTCTTTGGAATGTGTTCCATTCACTAGTACCTTCTGTGTCCTGTTGTGCAGCCAGTTTGCTACTCAGGCTACCACCCTGGGACCCACTCCCAGGCTGGCTAACTTGATTATTAATCTTTTGTGCAGGACTGTGTCAAATGCCTTGCTAAAGTCTAAGTAGGTCATATCCACAGCCCCACCCTGGTCTATTACTTTGGTAGAAAGATGAGGAAGATGTAACGATTTAAGGAATTGTTGAATTTGTAAAGTAGATGGAGGATTTGTGTTAGAATATAGTTTTTGATAAAAGGTTTTCATGATACAATTTATAGAGGGATTGTCAGAGTGAGTCGTACCCTGTTCATCTTTTAGGCTTAGGATGTGTCGTTCCATTTGTTGTGCTTTGAGCCAGTAAGAGAGGAGTTTCCCATTTTTATCACCATGTTCCCAAAACTTATATTTAATTTTAAACAAGGCCAATTCAGTTTTAAGAGAAATTAACTAGTTAATTTTAACTCTAAGTTGAAGAATTTTAAGATGAAGTTGAGAATCAGGACAATGCTTATTGGAAGAAAAGTATAAATTCTCTTTAGTCTTAAGAGATTTTTTCCAAGTTAGCTGGCTGTTGTTCCCTTACTCATTTCCTATGTGCAGCATAACTGATAATTTTCCCCTTAATTGTAGCTTTAAGAGCTTCCCATACCAAGGACATAGAAAATTCGGTTGAGGTATTGTGAAAGAGGATGTCCTGAATTTGTGATTTGATCATGGGTAAGAAATTGGGATCCCTGAGATGGAGAGGATCCAGCCACCAGTAAGAAGATTTAGGTGCTAATGGGCCCCACAAAAGTTGCAATTTGACAGGGGAATGGTCCGAGATTATGATGGGATAAATGGATGAATCAATAGTTTTTACCATTATAACAGGAGAGGCTAATCAATAGTCAATTCTACTGTATGTCTTATGTAGAGAGGAGTAAAAAGTAAATTCTCAATCACGGGGGTGAAGGAGGAGCCATACATCAGCTAATCCAACATCTTGCATTAGTAATGAGAGGCTTTAATACTTCCAGGGTGGGCCTCTGTAGTGGGGCTACTTCTGTCAATGCTGTTTTCTAAAGCTAAGTTAAGAACCCTTCCAAGAATAACTGGTGTATTATCAGTGTTAAAGGATAGAATCTGTTGAGCTAAGTTATGAAAAAACTCCAAGGAATCGGAGTTGGGTGCATAGACATTAACAAGCAGAAGAGGACCAGAGTTGGTATTCAGTTTGACCATCACCCATCTGCCATCAGTATCAGAAACTGAGTTTACAAGGTACCATTTGAGACTCTTATGAATAAGAATAGCAACTCCTTTATTTTTGAGGTATAGGATGATTCGTAGATCTGACTGACCCAATCTTCTTTAAGTTGATGAACATCCTCTGCTAATAATTTTGTTTCTTGAAGGAAAGCAATTTGTGTTTTATGTTTCTTGAGATGTGAAAGAATTTGCTTCCGCTTACAAGGAGAATTAAGCCCTTTCACATTCCTTGTATATAAAATTATGTCACTCATATTGTTAGTGTTATGGAAAGGGAATAATTGCTGGAGTGTGAAGGGACAAATAAATGAGGCAGAGGATGATTAGAATACAATATAGAGAGCTTACTTAGATGGCAGGAGCATTCAAGCCAAAAAAAGTGAGATGTATGATACATGAGTAGCACAGATATCTTTTTAAAGTTAGAATAGAGATGGGGAAGAAGAAAAGTCATTAACAACAACAACAATACTAGTAAGCTAAATAACAAAGTAAACATTTTATGGGTGTGCAGAGATATGAGTCAGCCAACTGGCTAAGAGTCACTACACTCTGGGGCATCGATGTAGGGAGGAGACTAGGGAGGACTGATTATAAACATCGGCCCAAACCTAAGTCTGATCCCAGTAATATAATAAAGTAAGTATTCCTGATAAGCTAAACTGAAAGGGAATAATACCAAGAAAGGCAGGGGACTGTAATAATTTCAGCTTAATTCTAAGCTAACAGAACAAGGTATAAGGATAAAGCAAAACACCAGAACATATTTATAAACATTAGTAGTAATAGTACAAGATATACCAACTCGAAATAACAGTAAATTAAAGAACCATATAGGAGATGCCAGTACAGCCTAGACATACAGCAAGGAATTCAGGGAGCCAGGTAGAATGCAAGTGAACAAATATAAAAGGAAAAGTAGATCATTACCACATTAGAGTGACTCTGAGTATACTTTGCAATGCAACAGAATAAGTACAGAATAAATACAATATTGAGAGGGAAAGAAGAAGAAAGGAGAGGTCAATTTAAGCCCTTACGCCCTGATCCAAATGCATATCGGGGTTATGTGGAGAGGTATAGGCTTCGGTGATAACTGTAGACAGAAGAGATAGTCATAGTAAAGATCAGCTCTGATTACTCAAAAATAACCTAAATAGGTGTTATATGGGGTGACTAGGTCTAGAAAACTAGGCGCAGTGAGCCCCAAAACAGGAGGGACCACACAGCAGTGGATTTCTATAATATCTGTAGGCTTTGAGTAAAATAAGAAGCATAAGGAAGATGTAGATTGACAATCCTTTGCAACAATACACTAAACATAGCCCACCTCTTTGAGTGCTAATGATAGTTCCATATTGTAAACAGGAGGTAATAAGAATAATGGAGCGTAGGGAAGGAGATAGATTAAATGTAGTTGCCAATAATACTTAAGAACCTGTCATCAGGAGAGGGAAGGGGTAAGTTGCCTTGTAATATATAATAATTCACATATGAAAAAAGAAAAGGCAATAATCAGGATGCATACCGATTGAAGATATGCAACTGAACAGCCAAAAGATTATAAACCTGATGCACTGCTAAACTGGAGAGTAAAAGGCTAGATGCAGACAGCCTGTTTAGTGAGATAATGTATAAGATCTAACACTAAAATAATGGGTTAGAAAAGCATTGCTGATATACCAAAGTTCCCTTGAAGACCTTTAAGCTGCTCATTTAAACACTGCAACAAAAAGTAAATTGATTGTGCCGCAATGTACAGCCTTTGCTTTCTGCACCCACTGGGAGTGAAAGCAACCAGGTAGCATAGACTGTAGAGCAGGCGGCTAGGCAGAAAAATTGTACTGGCACTCCCTTTAAGTATCCTGGAAGCAAAACCTACCAAGATATAGCAAGTATGACCATATTACTGACCATATAAGCTCATGACACCTTAGATTTATTAGCAGAATTATGACTATTGATGTTGTTGCTTCTGGTCTTTGTCCTACGTTTCTTTTTGGGCGGCTCTAAAGATTTGAGTGAGGAACTTGCAACAACTTCTGCACATGAAGTATCGGCAGAAATACATCCCTGAGGCACAGGGCCCAAATTAGAGGAATGTTCGTCTGAAATTTGCTGGAAAAGATCCTCCTGCGAGGAGTGCATGTCATCCTCCAAGAGAGCAAACATATTGCTCAAGGGAATAGAGGGGTTGATTTGAAGGTGAGAGGCTGAAGCTTGGGGTGTTTGGGGTGAAATCTTGCTAGAACAGCATGAAAGTCTTGAAGAATAATGTCCCGACAGAAGCTTCTCTTGCAGTCGTGTTGATTGCCTTGTGGTCAAATCAGTTGCTACATTGCTGCTTGGGGCTGCAAGTTCTGCAACACTTTCCTCACGTTCCTGTACCTCGTTGTCCACCCTCCATGTGGATACCAAAGCTGTGTTCGGGTTGCCAATTGCTGCTGAACCTCCCAGGGTAAGATTGCAGAGAGAGACCTCCAGATAGCTGGCTAAGGCATCAGGGTTTTCAAAATTCTTGAAGGAAGAGTCTGAGAAAAGGTGTAGTGTCATGGGGTAACGTAGAGCATTTTAATGCTTCTTTGGTGGTGGATTTGTTAAAGTGGATTGTAGGCCTTCCTTCTGATGGTTAAATCTTTTGAAAAGTCTCTGTAGGTGGAAATATTAAACTCTTGCCACTTAAGTTTCCCCATTTCTCTGGCTCATTTCAGTATTAATTCTGTGTGGGAATAGTTCAAGAAGCAAGCAATGATAGGCCTTGGTCACTGGTCTGATGTTGGCCTGGGACCCAAAGTGCAGTGAGACTGCTCAATGATTAATGTTAGGTCAGGAGGCAGTTTAAGCATTGCAGTCAGTACATGTAATAAAAGCGCTGTAGTGTCTCCTAATTCTACACCTTCAGGGAAGCCAAAAAATCGTAAATTGTTGCGATGATTACGATTTTCAATATCATCAGTTTTGGCTTGTAGGGATTTGATAGTTCAATCCCGATTGCAGACAATAGCCTGGAAGTCATGAATAGTAGTGGTGTTACAGGCTGTTGCTTTCTCATTAAATGCAATTTTCTGGATAAAGTTTGAAGAGTGGTCGCATTCTGTTGGGTGGAGGTTTTTAGATTATTAATCTCAGCCATCAGTTTAGAAAACATTACTTCCAATCTAGCAAGTGAGCTTTGCTGTGCTTGGAGATCTGCCATGTTGCTGAAGGATGAAGCCTAGTATGCTGCAGTATGGTGTAGAATAATTGAATATAAGTAGCTGATGGATCAAAAATGACTTACAAACTGTGTCAGACAGTAAGATTACAAGATGGTCACAGGAGTTGGTACAAAAGAAAGGTCTGGTGAAGGCTGGATGAGGTTAGATTGCAGTCATTCCTGCAGAGATTCTTAACTATGCTGCCATCTTCTGCCTGGTCAGGCCACACCCCCCCCAAGTCTTGCCTTCTTTATAGTATGGGAGGGCAAGATGAAGACCAAATGACAGGATGGGTGTATGTGGGGGGGGGAGCTGAGGTGTTTCATAGCATGGTATGTCTAGACTTGGAGAACTGGTCAGGGTCTGGCTTTATCTCTTTTCTGTACTTTGAGATAAGAACAATGAATGAGTAGTAAGGGGAGAAGAAAAAATAAGATAGGAAGAAAAAAAAATAAAAGATGTTTGGGCTTTCTCTTTAGACACTCGATCTGAACCATATTGGTGCAAGGGATGCCACTACGAGCATCTCTGCTACTCTTGGAGGGGAGGTGGGCTCCTTGGAAGCCCCGAGGGAAATGGGGGATAAAATATGGATGGGGTGATGGGGAAATAGGGGAGCACAATAAGAGAAAAAATATTTTTAAGGCCATTTATATATTTAGAGGCCAGAATAACATTATAAATCAGATTAATAGAACTAAAACTAAGATAAATAAAAAAACAAATCTATATGGCATGATCTGGGAGAAATTAACTAATGTACAAAAAAGGGCTTATGGGGGAAAATTTAAAATAGAAACATGGAATGTAAAAGGTCTGAGACAAAGAAATAAAATGACTAAAGTTATAAATTATTTAGCTAGAAAAAAATAAATTGTGTATTAATACAGGAAACACACTTTACAGAAATATATTTTCCTTGGGTTCAAAAAAAAATGGGGGAAGGAACATATTCATCTTATACAACTTTAGCAAGGGGGTTTGCTATCTTTTTTCACAGAAAAATAGCTATGCCTGAAATCTTGAGAATCACTATAGATCCGAATGGCAGATATATAATAGTGGAGTTAAAAATGGGTAATGGAATCTTTATTTTAGCTACAATATATGCTCCAAATCATAACAGCCCTAAATTTTATACAGAATTTTTCTTGCAACTGTCAAATTATAAACCCCTATATATTATAGGGGGAGATTTTAATTTGGTACTAAAAAATTCTGACAGAACATCAAATCAAATACATAGTTTTAAAACATCTCTTAAGACCATTAAGGGCTTTATGATGGATCTGAAATTGTTAGATCCCTGGACACAAATAGAAAGTAATACAAAACAATATTCCTATTACTCTACTGTACATCATACATATTCCAGAACTGTTTTCTATTTAATATCAGAATTACTTTTATATATAGTTAAAAGCATGTCATACCTAGCAATAGCCATATCTGATCATCCCTCTTGCATATTAGAAATAGTATGGTATTCTGAGATGCAATATGGGAACAGATGGAAAATGGACATTTCCTTAAACATCCAGATATAAGGAGAACTGTCATGGTTGAAATAAAATAATTCTTTAAGAGAAATACAGAAGAAGATACAGATATAATAATTATCTGGGATTTATTTAAGGCCTGATTGAGAAGAAAACTTCAGGAATTGGAGGGATTAGGAAGAGAAATTGGGAAAAGCAATATGAACAACTAGAAGAGGAGATTAAAACAGTAGAAAAAAATATACTCTAATAACCATGCCAAAAAACATTTAATCTATTAGTAAAAAAAAAAAAGATGAATATAATACATTGATAACAAAGAAAGCAGGAAAACAATTATTAGCTATTAGATCAGGTTACTATATAAATTCAGACAAACCTTTGAAATTATTAACATGGCAGTTAAAGAAAGATCAGGAATGGAATAATATTAAACAAATACAAGACAAGGAAGGTAATAAGCATAGTAATCCTATGGACATTGCAAAACATGTTTTAGAATTCTATAAAGAACTCTACACTTCCCAAAATTCTGGACAAAATAACATTGAAACAATTATCAACAGATTTAAAGTTAAGATTGGACCAGTCTATAACTCACCAAGAAGTGGAAATAGCATTGAATGATTTAAAAAACGGTAAGTTACCAGGACCCGAAGGGATACAGGTAAAGTTGTTTAAGCAATACAAGGATTTCTTTATCCCCATTTTTGTGAATTTGTTTAATAAAAGTTTTCAATTAAAAAAAATACCAATTACTTTTCATGAAGCACATATACCCATTTTTCATAAACAAGATAAGGATCCAAAATTATGTAAATCATATAGACCAATCTTGTTAAATGCAGGCTATAAAATCCTCACCAAGATAATAGCAAAACATCTAGAAAAGATATTTCCAGAATTAATAGATCATGATCAGAATGGTTTCATCAAAGGAAGGAAAATTATGGAAAATGTGAGACAAGACAGGGTTGCCCCCTTTCACCATTAATTTTTGCATTAAATATAGTACCCTTGGCAGAATTAATAAGGCAGAACCCAAAGAAAGAAAGCATTACACTAGGTGTGAAGTGCCATAAAATTGGCTTATACGCAGATGATGCACTTCTATATATAACAAACAGTAAAGACTCAATAGAGGAATTTGCTAAAGTGACAGAAGTCTTCAGTAAGAATGCAGGATTCTAGATCAATTATGAAAAATCAGCAATCCTAATAAATGCTAGAGAGACTAATTCTCAAGTTAAGGACTTTATATGTCCAGTTGAAAAAACAATAAAATATCTGGGTATATATTTGACTAAACATCAGGATAATATGTACTCAATTAATTATGTGAATTTTTTAACCCAAACAAAAACAGATCTGGGGAGATGGCACTCGCTATCCCTTACATTGATAGGGAGAATTAACATAATTAAGATGCAGATATTACCTAAAGTACTCCAATTCATATTCCTCCAGAATTCTTTAAAACTTTAAAAAAGATAATTACTAACATTATTTGGATAAACAAAAAAACAAGAATATCATATGAGAAATTAATACTTCCTAAAGAACAAGGTGGGTTAGCATTACCAGATTTCTATAAATATTATTTGGTATCCCAAATAACGGTTATATGGAATTGGATAAATTATCAAAGAGAGGAAAATATTTCAATAGAAATGGAAACTAATAGATGTGAATATACAAGCTTAATGAATGCATTATTTTCTAAGAAAATAATGAAAAGAAACTTAACAACTTCTGTGACAATAAATTGTTGATATGTGATCCATAAGATTCTAAAAATGGAAATCAAGGTAACAAAATATACACCAATATATAATAATTATGACATGCCCCTTACAATTCATGATAAAATCTATAAGCAATGGAAATTACAAGGACTACATGAAATGGGACAACTTTTTCAAAACAATCACTTTACGGATTTTGAGCAGTTGAGGGTACAGTACAACCTACCTGCATCACATTATTTTAAACATTTACAAATTAAGAATTACATAACCAAAACCAATGGAAAATTGAAACTTCTATCTACACCAATTTTGGATATAATGGAAGAAGTAAGAGAGAATAAGAAAATGATCTCCATATTATGTTCTATTTTATTTACTATTAGCTCATGAGATATACACAAATAGAAAGTGAGATGGGAACAAGAGATGGAGAATGGAGTCTCAACAGAAATTTCTGAAGAAGACTGGAAGAGAATTTTGGCAACTCCATATATAAATATTAGATCAAGTAAGATGCAGCAAATACAATTCAATGTTTTACATAGGACATATTTTACACCATATATATTACAAAAAATCAATATTAATATAACATAAAAATGCCCTAGATGCTCTAAAACATTTGGCACTTTAATACATGTGATTCATAGCTGTTCGTAGCATACAAACTTCAGGTCTAAAATATACATAATCATAAACCAAGTGTTAAAAATATGTATCCCCTTTAAGATATTATTTACAATGTTTGCAGTGCATTCAGAACAAATCAACCAACATCAACAATCATTTATATCTATAGCTATGACAGTTTTAAGAAATATATTCTAATAAAATGGAACGATGCAAGTCCACCAAATGTTAAACAATGGCTGAACTTCATGAAAAAAGCCATGAACCTAGAGAGAGTGCAATATTTGAAAGAGGCTAGGGAAGAAGACTTTGAAAATATATGGCAACCCTTCTATACCTTGCTACAATAGGGAATATAAATAGGAGGATGAAAGGGATAGAGAGAAAGGGGGAAATGAAAAAATATATATATATATATTTATTCAATACAACCCCAGGTCACTACCATTAGATAGAGTAGGAGGTTATGATGAAGTAAAAATGAGGGTTAATACATACTGATATAAATGAAATATCAAATAAATAAATTACCCTTTTATAAATACGTCTGAACCTCAGGAAAAAAAGAAAAATAAAAAAACAAAAATAAAAAAAAAAAAACAAAGGTTCCAGGTCAGGCATAATACAAGACAGATAAACCACCAATAACAGTATACACAAAGAAAAGAAACTAAACATGTATTCAGACAGATACAATTGTAGGTACAAAAATAAATTTGCATACAAAAAGATTCCTTTGGTTTCATGGTTACATAGGATACATAATAAAGGATAATACATTTATTAGGTTAGTTGCACTTTTTTACCATATGTTTAGAAATTCACAAGGAGATTTCACTGTCAGTTCCGCCAATACGCAAGTAGTACAAGCTGCTCAAAGGAGTTGTCTGCCCTGTGCTGTGTACCTTGGTCAACAGAGGATTACAGGATCACATGCTCAGGTAGAGTGATGCAGCCAGAGAGAGGCTTTGTTCAGGATGTGTAAGAGTGGCAGCCGAGAAGACTTTGTCATGGGAGTTGGGGGAGTCAAGTAATGAGAGAAAGGGAGTTGGGATGTATAGGGAAGGATGGTTGAAGGGGTAGGAGGTGAAAGAGGGGAGGAGGTGGCATAAGTTGAGGGTGAAATGAGATCAGAAAAGAGGGAAGGGAGGGGTAGTACAGGATGGGGTGTAATAAGGGGGGTCAGTAAGGGAATAGGGTGAAGAGGTAACATTGCCTGGTAATAAGGGGGGCAGAGGAGGAGAGAAGGGGAGAGGGATAAGTCTATGGTAATGTTACATAGGCAGGTTAGAAGGGGAGGTTTGGAGACTTTTCTTGTGTTTGAAATTAGGGCAGTCAGGGACTCTCTAGACTTTGTGATTGGGTTAGGATATGCTGGGGCACTTACGGGTACAAGCAAGAGCTAGGTGTGATCTGAGACCAGCTTTAATAAGTATTAATCCAGTAACTCAAGCCTGTGTAGACCAACTGATGGTTCCCACTGTATACAAGGAGAAATTGATGCAACTAGCACATGACCTACCCTAGGCAGGCCATGAAGGGAGGGATAGAACCCTTGGGTGTATAACCTATAGATTTTTCTGGCCTGACATTCATGAGGATGTAGTGGCTTATTGCCAAGCATGTCACCAGTGCTAATTGGTTGCCCAATATGGGAAAGCAGATAAGGTACCCCTGCAACATATTCCATATGTCATCACTCCCTTTGAATGAATTAGACACCCGAAGCCCTCGCTGTCACTGTCCAGAGCTCCATCATCTCCATCATTGATTAAGGCATTATCTTTAACAGTTCTGCTACAACCACCACACTCAAACGTGTATCCACCACCCTCAACCAGGCCTGTCGACTTGTCACTGGCTCCCAATGCCTAACTCACACCTGTGACCTCTGTTTTCAAACTGGATGGTTGAATCTTGCCAATCGAATAAAACACCAAACTTGTATTACTACTAAGAAAATCTTGCTGGACCTTGCCCCCCCAGTCTGTGCCCTCATACAACTGAGAATCCACACCAGCCATACCAGGGGATTGAAACCTCAGCTTCTGCAAATCCTGCATTGCCACACAACACAAGACCAAAGATCCTTTGCTTACTGGGCCTCTATTTGGTACAACGGTCTTCCCAGTGACATCTCATCCTCACTGTCGCTCAGCACTTTTAAGACGCAGCTCCGCCTAACACTCACTGCCTCCAACCTCTGTGACTGTTGTGGCTAAACATGTCTTTTGGTTTCAAAGCTGGAGATGCCCTTTTGGATCCACATCTACTCCTGCACTCTGCCAGCACCCCCCCATCTTCACCTCCCTTGCTGGCACATGACAAATGCCACCCAGCTGCACTACCTCTATTCTTACCTGCCTTCCACCTCACCTCTCTCTGCCGCCCCCACCTACCTCCCCTTTTCTCCCATCCACTTAGTCTCCCTGATTTCACCCTCTTCCTCCTTTCTCTTTCCCCTTCCCAAAGTTTCACCTTATTGTTCTTTTTTCCTCTACAAGACTACATGTTTTTTTTTTATTTTATAAGCTGTTATCTTTGCTTATGCTTGCGTCAATTGTACCAATGACGTGGAACCTTTGTAAAAGAGCCTCGGCTCAAAGGTATTTATAATCCTAGAACAAATAAATAAAAAATAAAAATACAATGAACATAGTTGGGCCTCTGACAACCAGTTCAAAATGCATCAGATTTATATTGGTTGTCTGTGATTATGCTACCAGATACCCTGATGCGATACCCTTACATACTGCAAAGGCTCCTCAGGTTGTCAAGGAGTTAGCCACATTTTTTTGGTAGAATGGGTATCCCTCAGGAGATTCTGACTGACAGAGGAAGTAATTTTACTTCAAAATTGTTAAAAGAATTATACAAACTCCTGGGTGTGTCTGCAGTACAAACCTCCCCCTCTCATCTTCAGATGGCCCTGTAGAACACTTCAACAAGACCTTGAAAACTATGTTAAAAAAGTATGTGCTGGAGGAAGAGTGTGATTGGGACAGGTTTCTTTCATACCTTCTATTTGCCCAGGCTACAACAGGTTTTTCCCCAGTCACGTTATTGTATGGTAGGAATCCCCAGAGCCCCCTGGATGTTGTGAAAGAGCATTGGGAGGAAGGGAAATAAGTGGGCCATATGAACATATTGGACCACATGACTTCTTTAAGACAAAAGTTGGTGAAGTTTGCCACCATGGTGAATCAGAATGTGTCCAGTGACCAGGCAGAGCAGAAAATGTGGTACTATGTAGGATTGAAGGAGCAATGTTTTACCCCAGGAGAGCAAGTAGTGTTACTTTTGCCATCAACAGAAAACAAACTGTTGATGAGATGGCAGGGTCCCTTTAAGATAATATGCCAAACAGGGGGGGGTAAATTTTGAGATCGAGATGCCAGGGAGGCAGCCCTGGAAATGGGTTTATCATGCCAACTTGCTGTGTAGATGAGTAGAAAAAACAGCCCCCCCAACTCTGTTTATACACCCTAAACAGGTGCAAACCGAGCTGGATGTTGCTTACAAACCACTAGATCCTTCCTAAGAAAAACAGAATGTAAGGCCCGATCCAGAGTTAAACCCTAAGCAGAGCAAAGAAGTACATGAATTGCTGCAGTACTACCAGCACACTTTTACAAGCACACCAGGTTGAGCAGAAGGGGTGGTACACAACATAAAAGTCACACAAACAAAACCCATACATCAAAAACCATACAGGTTACCTGAAAGGATGAGGTCAGAGGTCATAGATGAGGTATGAAAAATGGAACATCTGGGAGTGATAGTGCCTTCACGGAGTGCCTGGTCCTCACCAATGGTTGTGGTCTCAAAAAAGGAAGGAGATCTAGGGCTATGTTTAGATTTTAGGAAAATCAATGCCATCTCATCCTTTTATGGGTACCCCATGCCCAGAATCTACCTTTTGCTGGATAAAATAGGAACAGACAGATACATCAGCACACTAGACTTGACAAAAGGGTATTGGCAAATACCCTTGGCATTAGATGCACAGGAAATGACAGCCTTTTGCACTCCCATTGGTCTTTATCAGTTCACAACAATGCCATTTGGTCTTCATGGTGCCCCTGTAACTTTTTAGAGGTACATGGACCACATCCTTTGATAACACGCACAGTACAGTGCTGCATACTTGGATGAAGTGGTTATCTTTAGTCCAGACTGGCCAACTCATTTGAACCAATTAAGCACAGTAATACAGGCCATTACTGATGCAGGACTGACCATTAACCCAGCATAATGTGCCCTGGCAAACACTGAAATAAAATATCTAGGGTTTGTAATAGGACATGGATCAGTAAAACCAGAAGAAAGTAAGGTAGAGGCTGTTGAAAATAGCCCCATTCCCACCACCAAAAAGCATGTCCATTCCTTCCTGGGTTTAGTTGGGTACTACAGGAGGTTTATCCCTGATTTTTTGACTGTACCAACCCCTTTGACAGAACTCACTAAAAACAAATATCCCAATAAGGTTAAATAGACTACTGCATGTGAGAAAGACTTCCAGAACATCAAGGCTATTTTATGTTCTGCCCCAGTCCTTAGAAGTCCAAATTTCCAGGTGCCCTCTGAGGTGCATACAGATGCATCAGACACTGGGATAGGAGCAGTTTTCTCCCAGACTGACAAAAAGGGAGAGCATCCTGTGATCTATATCAGCAGGAAACTTCATGAGCGAGAATGCAAATACTCGACCTTCGAGAAGGAGTGTCTCGCCATGAAGTGGGCCATTGAGTCCTTACGCTATTACCCATGAGGCACTGAATTTGCCATCTTGACAGACCATAATCCATTCTGCTGGTTAAACCAGATGGAGGAGAAGAATGCACAGATTATGCAATGGTACCTTGCCCTACAGCCATATAGGTTTACTGTTAAGTACATAGCAGGTGCCCAGCATAAAAATGCTGATTTTTTTGTCTAGATTTGGAACTGTAGCGTGACATTGGAGGGAAATGTAATATGAACTGTGATGATAATAAATTTTTTGTGACGTATCATGAATAGGCACAAAACCTCAGGGAATAGAATGGTATGGTAGTTATTGTCGGTATCTAAATACAGATATACCGTTACTGTATTTATAAGGGTCCCTGAGGGGAACTTCTGGAGTGGGTGGGCAGAAGTTCCATCCCTTCAAGGGTAGATGAGTTTTGGTCAACTGTTGTTGCCTTCTTGTGTGGGGAGTAGAGTAACAGGGTCCCTGTTCCCTGTAAGGATAGCTCCCCTATTTGTAATCGAGGTGAACCCCCCTTTTTTATTCCTTGCTCCCTATCCTATCCTATCCTCTTTCTCTTTTCTTCTGTCCTTTCCTTATTTCATGTCAGGGTGGCCAACCTGACATATCTATTCCTTTACTTTACTATCCCCTGTTTGTTAACCCACTTCTAGGTGCACAAACTGGCATTGGTTGCAAGAAGAGAAAGCTCCAGAGTGGGAGATATGCCCACAGACATTAAAAATGAGTAGTGCTTTATTTTATGTTATGGAACCCTCATGAGTTCCCTGGAGTGCTCTGTGTATGTAACTGGTGCCTAGTAATGAAAGAATGTCTCCCCATTGAGGTGCTTCATCCTAGAAGCACCAATTAAGAAAAGCCATGAGCTACTCACAAAGCACAGCTCAAAGAAAAAAAAATGCAGCACTGAATTTTTTCGAGTGGAGCAAGAAAAGCTCTGTATTTGCTTCGGAGCAGAATATTGCTCTGAAGCACTAGCATATGCCACAGATATTGTGCTGAATTGAACAAGCTCCTTGTGCAGAGCAGAATAATGCTTCAGAGCAAAGAGATGCTCCGAAGCAAGGGCATATGTCCATGTAGGTGGGAGAGAAATAGCAGGATGCCACAGAATGTGACACTAGGGGCAGAGTGATAGAAGCCCCATTGTGTCTAGAAATGCAGAATAATACATGCATTTAAGACAAGAACAGCCCAGAGTTGTTGTGACTGTGAAGTTAAATAAAGAAGATGCATAAAGGTTGAATATGGGCTTAATAAAATGGCTCAAATGAAATGTTTTACCGACGGCTGCAATTTCAGCCATCGGGTCAATTAGTGAAATTGCTGCATAATAGCAGGGACTCCTAAAGTAGCCTAATAAAGAGCCCCTGCATGGTTAAACAACAGGGCAGCAATTTTTTTTTAACAAAAAGGGGATTGTAATGACTCTAATGGTTATTACACATACAAAGAAAGATAATTACTGTTTTTAAAGATACAGGTAGAAGGGAGATGAGGAGAGTGCCCTCTATCTCCCATTCTCCTGGACAACACAACACAGAGATGCCTGAAATACTGAAATAGTAATAATGGTATAATTACCTGTGGATTATACTGCAGTTCTTGCTGTAGGGCTGGCTGCCCACAAAATGTCTGGTTTTAAAGGTGCAGGCTCCAGTGACTTCAGAACAAGGGAGGGGCTTACTTCCAAATGAGTCCCACTTAAGTCAAAAGTACTATTGTTGATCCCTAATCTTATGTATTGAAACAAAAGCCTATTGCACAGGTAATGGATTACAGGGACTTGTAATTACAAGAAATAAAATGTATTTATTCTTTATAGCAAAGGAATTAAGAGCCTAATTGCTCCTTGAGGTAGGTCACCTGACTATGATGTCATCAGCCATATGGCTATAAAACTCACCACTAAGGGGGAGTTTGGAGAGGGAAGCCAGTGAGTTGCTGGTCTTGTAGGAGGAAGGTGTGATTGTTTCACAACAGTGACTTACTTTAAAAAGTGTTAAAGTAAGAGTGAAGTGACTAGGGAAGACTCATAGAGTATTCAGAGTTTTGGTTATTTTGATGTGCTGACTGACACCTTATGTTTTTCTTTATTTCTATATATTTTGCTTTGACTTTGAATAAAAAATCATAAATGCATTTGTGCATTTATTTTATGCACCGTACCTCCTGCTTAAGTGTCTGTTATTCCCACACTGTTACATGGAGAAATTTGGACTGATGGAAAAGTAGTGAACTTTAAACCCAAATTTCAAAGATTTCACATTCTGGTCACCTTGTCACCAATCTGAATTAAGACTTGACCAGATATATGTGCCACATAATGTCTTGTGCAGGGTTAATAATATAGAAGTTACAGCTCAAGTCATCTCATTCAATTCCATTGTAACTATGCTATTTCCAGAAGGGAAAAAATGTAGAGTAGTGTGAAATGTGGAATTCCACCTGCAAAATTAGTGCAGAATGATCATTCTGCCAGAAGAATTTCTGCCAGAATTTCATTGGTTCTTCTGTGGAATTCCACCTGTTGTGATCTGCAGAAAAATATTCTGCAGAACAGCATTTTTTTTTTGCAGAAAATCATTCCGCAACCATTTCTGCAAAAAATAATGAGATCCACAGAATAATACTCCATGGAAAAGCATTTTATTCTCCCGCAAAATCATTCTGCAACCATTTCTGCAGAAAGTATTGAAATCTGCAGAATATAAAATTCCATGGAAATGTTGTGGAAAATCTCATTCCACATTTTTCTGCCATGGAATTCTGGGATTCCATTTCTGGTGAAAATTGGCGGAATTATGGTGGAATTTCAAAAATGCCTTGAAATTTCCTTCTGATGGAATTTGAAAATTCTGCACAACACTTGAAAATGCTATTAGACAATCTGGGTGGAAAATAAATACTTTTCTATTGAGAATGATGATTTTGTAAAAGATATCAAAACTAAAATTAAACATTTCTTTAAATTTAATAAAACCAAACACACATTATGGACAACACATTAGGAATGCATTAAATGTTTAATAAGGGGTCACACAATAAGTGCAGTGTCAACCAAAAAAAGGATAAGCAGAAGAAAGCAAAATAATTATTGGAGAAAATAAACAAAATAGAAACATCTGCGCTCCCTTCAGAATCATTAGAAAGTTGGGTTAAGTGAAAGATGGAGTATTATGAAATATTAAGGGGAGAGGAGGATTTTGCAATTAGTAAAGCTACATTAAATTATGTTGACTCTGGCCCAAGAGCTGCTAAAATATTAGCCATACAATTAAAACAAAATAGCAATGGTATTAATATACTTACACCAAAAGAACCAGCCAATAAGCAATCTACTAGAGCTCCTACTAAAATAAAATACAATTTTCCTAGACTATTTTTCTAGTTATACTCAGAAGAGAACATATGTAATTTAGCACAAATACATTAATTTTTGTGGTGAGATTATTTTCTGTACAGTGGATAAAAAGGAATACTTCAAACTAGAAAATAAGATAATGGGGGGAGAGATCAGCAGTGCCATCAACAAACTAGCCAACAACAAAGCTCCGGAGCCTTGTCGTTTCTCAATAAATGTCGACTAAGTCTTTTCCAATAAACTTGCTCCAATACTATAAGAGGTGTTCATTGAATGTTATGAAAAAGTTAAATTGCCCCCCTCATTAACAAAAGGCCTAATTACCCTTATCTCAAAATCAGGTAATGACTAAACAAACTGTAAAAATGACCATTCAATATCCCTAATGCATTCTGCATCAAAATACTGCAAAAGTTCCCTAAACCCCATAATAAGCCACCTCTGGGACTTACCTGTGGGACCTTTGTGTTCCTCTACAGCTTGCCCCTGTGTTAGGGTTATCGGGGGTACCACAGAGCCCCTCAGGATACCACCCTTGATTGGTGGGTACTATACCCAGTAGGCAGTGGGAGGTCTTTAGGGAACCACGAGCATCATCTTGCCAGCCGATGCTCTTTCCATTTTCTCCTAACCCTCTGGATGCTCCATAGAGTGCATCCACATCTGCCATCAGGGAGCATCCCCCCATGGTGCTCCAACCATGCATCACCACCCATGGTCACCATGGTGGCAATGTTGCAGTGGAGTGCACAGCCCTCCCTCCCCAGTGGAGGAAAGCAGCTACTCGGACACTCAATTCTCCTCCTCCCCAGCCCCCAATAACCCAGGCTCATTTCTGAACCCAAGTCGCTGGTGTTGCAAGCATTAGCCCCACCACTGAACTGACAGGCCAACCGCCTCACTCAAAACTTCTATCATGCACACACATGAGAAAGCAATCCCCCTATTATTTAAAATCAAACTGGTTTTCTAAAATCAAGATTGGATGCTGATAATTCAAGAAAGAAATTTCACCTGTTTTCAGAAGCTGAGAAATCAGACACACCTATGGGGCTCCACTGACTAGATTCCAAAAGGTGCACAGATGGAAGGGTGAAACCCTGTTGGCAAAATACTTACAGTGACGTTTTCGACAAGTTTCGAAAATGTAGTAATAGGGGCTCTCAATGAAATTTCACCCTTTCACGAGTTTGCCCCCCTCAAGTTAACTCTGACTCAGAGTTAACAATCTTTAGAAGGGTGTGTGGTCCTCAGCCCCCATGGGTTCAGTACAGCCCCTACAGAAACATTGTACTGATGTCTGACAGGTGAAATTTCACCTGTTGACATCGGGGATGTCACTATGCAAATGCTGAAAACATTGCTGTTGAGTCGGCATAGGTAAATCATTCCAAAAAGTCATTTGACAGAGTATTCTGAACCTATCTAGCAAATGCTCTGCAGAAATATGGTTTCCCTGAAAAGTTCATAACATGGATTACATTAATTTACAATGAAATCTCAGCTGCAGTAGTGACAAATGGGATAACATCCTCTTGTCATTTGGGATTTCCCCTTGTATAGCAAACCACACAACTCCCTTCTTGGGTTCAATCCACCAATTTATTGAGCATACTTCCATATATATTACCTATATATCATATCCAATGCGTCTTACATTTCAGTAACATTTTATTTACATTCTTTGATGGTTTCTCCTTTATTTGCAAATCACATACACAACATTCCATTACTTACATTACACCATTTCTGCATTCCTTTAACCCCCCCAATCCAAATACCCTTCTAAGAATCCACTTCCAGTCCTTCTGTACCTGCAACTATCCTCAAGCCTGTAGCACTGCTCTGCCTCCTTCATAGCCCTCCCTTGCCTCCCCTCCGCCAGTTGCCTTTTTCTTCCACCTTGAACCGGGCTCACTTGCCTCCACCTTATTCTGATGCCAGCTGTGTTTATACCTGTTAACTTAATTCTGTATTCTGTGTATTATTTAATGCTGCTGGGTCTGTCAATGTATTACAGACCTATTTTAGAGGATGTTGCTACCTAAGTACTGTATGTTTAGATTTATAAATAATTTTAATATGTACACCTTGATTGTTGTACCTGACGTTGTTACTTGAATTATAATTATCTCACCACTGTATGTTAGCCTGACTTGCACCTGATTCTAGTTATTTTGCTTATGTATGTGCACTGCTGTTCGTTCTCACTGCATCTCCTTTTGTTTGTGCCAGTTCCTGGCCTGAGCCATGCCTAAAAAAGGTCCTTGGACCAATGCACTAACCTGGATAACAAATGAATAAAATAAAATAAATAAATCAATAAATAAATAAATTTCCATGTACCCTTCTATGTCCCATACATTCATATTCTGGCTGTTCTCCTTTTGGTTCAGGTGTGTACCCGACACCTATCCTTTTCTTTTATGTCCTTCCCTGGGGTCAGGTGTCTCACCTGATCTCCAGCTCTGTACCCCTGGGGTGACCACCCTATAAGATACCCTGCCCGTATGGGTGCTGACCCAGCCTGGGCCCCCCACCCAGCACTCCGCTCCCTCTTCCCCTTCTTTTCATCTTCCCTGTTCATCTTTTTTTATACTGTTTGTCCACCTATTCCATTGCCCTCACTTGGCAACCCAAACATCTCCTCCGCTGATACCCTCACTTGGCAACCAACTAGCTCCCGTTAGGCAGCCCCCGGCTGTTTTCCCCCTCTGGCCCCTCCCATTTCTGCTTCCTGTTCTGCTTCTGGCTCATGACGGGGTGGGTGGGAATTCCTTTGAAACTAGAAGGAAAAGAGTGTCTCTCTCCTCCTGCAAGCCTTTTTCTACCCTTTCTAACCCCTTCCCTCCCTGCCTGATGGCTCAATCACTGTACCAATCCTTACCTGTCACTCACCTTCACCCCCTTTCATCTTAGCTCCTCCAGTTTTCTTATCTCACCACCATCCACCCCCCACCTGGCTCTGCCCACTTCACCTCACTCCCCCCTCTGCCGCTGCTTTTCAGCCTGGGGAAACCCCTGACAACCTGGGTTGCTTTTTAAGAGGCAATCTCTATTGTCATTGGGATTTCCCCTTGTAAAGCAAATCACATGACTCCCTTCTTGGGTTCAGTTGGCCAATTTATTAAGCATAGTTCCTTACACATTACATATATATCATCATATCCAATACGTCTTTCATTTCAATACATTTTTTGACATTCCCTGACAGTTGCTCCTTTATTTAGAAATCACTTACACAACATTCCGTTGCTTACATTGCACCATTTCTATGTACCCTTTCGTGTCCCATACTTTCATATTCTGGCTGTTCTCCTTTTGATTCAGGTGTGTACCCAACACCTATCCTTTTCTTTTTCTTCCTCCCCTGTGGTTGGGTATCCCACCTGATCTCCAGCCCTGTAACCCTGGGGTGACCACCCCATGAGATGCCCTGCCCATCCAGGTGCTGACCCGACCCAGGCATCTCTCCCAGTCACACCAGCCATCTCCCACCCTCACGATGCATGATGTGCCCCCCACCCTACTTCCCATTAGCCAACTCTCCCTGTTACCCAAGTGTCAGTGATGTCCCTGATTGCTCGAATAAAGGTAGTATTGCCCACCTCAGTCAGATACACCCCATCCTGCCAATAAAACCCTGCCTCATCATATGTGATTTCACTATGTGGTATATAAATGCCCTGGTTTCCCTCACTAAAGCTGCCATATTTCTGTTGACCCACTTTCTGGCCTTTTTGATCACATTGATATCTCTCGCCTGTCTCCATATCCTTCTGGGAATGATCTCTGATTAACCTAAGGTCACACTGAGCCACCAGGACCTTATTATCGCCACATCTACTTTTATTTTATGACACAATACTACCCATGGCTTCTCCCCAAGGTCATCTCCCCTGGCATGCAGACCAGCAGTTCCAGCTTAGGCAACTTCATCCTGAAGTCCTCTAGCAAAGGCATCATCTGGGCCCACCATTGTCCTTGCACACCTGTCCAATAAACTCTCATGAGCTCCAGGTCTTACCTCACTTGTCTCACACCTGGCACTGCCACAGCCCACCGCTCAGCCCAATTAATGAAACAGTGCCCCAATATTCAAATCACCCTCCTGCGGCATGTATCTGTAAGACAAAGCACAGGTTAGCAACCTACTTCCTGATGTACCTCCTGTAGCAGCCTGACCACCATCTCCCCATCCCTTGATGTCCTGAACACTGCTCCCCAATTTTGCCAACTTCAATGCCACCCCTATCCTAAAATGTCTGGCATGCTTTCCCCCAAAAAATCCCCTTTCTGAGTACTGCTGTCAGCTGGTACTTCATAACCGTACCCTGTCGCCATGCTTGAACAAGCATCCATCCCCTTGTGGCCTGACCTGCCTGTATTTTCTAAGGCCTTGACCACTCAGTACCCCCCCTTAGGAATCCTTCTTTAGCTCTACCCTAGTTCCCTTCCCTCCTTGGTCCGTCTTCAATCTGCGCAGCCAAATGGCTACCCCATCCTTCTCCCATATCACATTCCCCCTCTAAAGTCCACTTGTGTGATCTGCTTTGCTGCTGGATACAACTTCACTGACCCTGAAAGTTCCCTTCTGCATAACCAAGAAGACTGCCTCAAAAAGGTGTGCCTCATAAGCTAAGGAGCATATGTGCTACAGACTAACCCCCCATCAACCTCCTCCTGTCTACTCACTGGCCTTGTAGTCTCACCCACCCCTAGAACAATTGTCTGAATCCAGAACTTTATTGGGCTCCCTTCATCACTACAGGTTACAGACCAGCCCAATACCCTTTAGGGTGGAACCGCATGGTGGAGCCAATCATGTCCTCTTCCCACCTTAACACCATATGCCTTATGATCTGTCTCTCAAAAACTGGCCCACTTATCTGCATCCCCACTATGATCTGCCTCTCAAAAACTGGCCCACTTACCTGCATCCCCACCTGTTGCTGGAACTCCTAGAATGCACTCCAGGACTCCTCTTATACCCTTAATGTGTTGGGGGCCCAAGCACTCTGGATCAACAGTTGGACTCACTCCTTCCAATTGACAACAGGTGCTGATGTACCAGCGTTTTCTTGAAGGCTGCTTCCAGTGCCAACAACTGAATCCTATTCAACTTCAAATGGGAAAGGCTGTTAGCAATTGCGTTCCGGGTTCCTTCAATGTGCCAGCTCTAAATGAAAGATTCAACCTCAACCCCTCCAAAACTAGCTGCCGGGCCACCCTCATGACTATTTCCATGGATTCTGTCTGCCTGTTCAAAACCTCCACTACAACTTTGTTATCGCACCTAAAAATGACCCTTTGATTCCTCAGTTTGTCCCCACCACAAAACCACCATGGCTACCCAAATTGGAAACACCTCTAGGAAAGTGATGTACTTCAACAACCCAAGTTGACCCCACTCATTCGGCCATGTCTCAGACAGACATTCTCCCCAGAAATAAGCTCCCATGCCTAAAACCCTGGCTGCATCTATATACATTTCAATGTCCACGTTAAGCAACCAATCTTGTTGCCAAAAAAGCTATTCCATTGAACTAAGTCAAAAACCCTTCCCATACCTTGAGATCTTGACGTACCCCTTTTGAGATGTCTACCCAGTGGTGAGGATGCTTGGCCTTTACTATGACCCTTACCAGACGATACATGAAAATCGTCCCTGGTGCCACCACTCTGCATGAAAAGTTGAAGTGCCCTAGTAGCAGTTGTACCTCTTTTATTGGAACCCACCTCTTCCCCTTCCCCCCTCTGATAAGCTCCTTCAACTGTTCTTTCTTACCACTGGGCAACCAAAATAACCCTTCATCCACATCCACCTCTATCCCAAAAAATTCCAGTCTCCTGGCCGGAACCTCTGTCTTGTGAGTGGCCAGAGGCACTCCTAGTTCTGCACACATTGTCAACTGTACAAAATCTTCATCACACCAGATCTTCCTTCCCCCGCCAACAGGAAATCATTGAAATAATTGACTATCATCCTATGTCCGTAGTTGTCCTGGAACGCCCACTGCAACCATGTGCTGAACTTCTTGAATGTTGCACAGGCCACCGAACAGACCATGGGCATCGATTTGTCAAAATAGTAACCCTCCCTGAATTAAACCCCAACAAGTTCCAATCCTCTGCCCTGATGGGCAACAGCCAGAATATGGCCTCTATGTTTGTCTTGGCAAGCCAAGCTCCCACCGCTACCCTAATTAGCTTTACTGCTTGGCCCAATGTCATGTACAACACCATGCTCCACTCCTGGGTGATGGCATTGTTAACTGAGTCCCCCTCCAGGTAAGAGAGGTGGTGGATTAGCCTTAACTCACCCTGCTGCTTCTTTGGCACCAATCTCAAGGGCAACATTTTCAGCTCTGTAAAAGGGGGAGCTAAAAAATGTCCTTCCACCCTGCCAGCCTTTTTCTCCTTCATTATTTTTCCTTGAACTATCATTTATTTCCCTTTTATGGACCCCAGGTCCCTTACTCTCATTGCTTTCCTAGCCCCATTGTAGTGAAGGCTGAACCCATCCTTAAAACCCATCCTTAATACCTCTCTGGTTGCAAGGTTCAGGTAGCCCTCTATCCAGTCAATCAATATGGCCATCCTGATAAGGGTGCATGCCAGCCAGAAACCCTGCCTGTGGCCCAAATGTCCTGGCATTCCCTCATCTGGAGCCGATTGCCATACTGAAACTACCCCTCTCTGGGTGTCTCCTACCTTTGCTCCCCTGTCCCAGCCCACCACCTTGCCTTCCCACAAAACTGCCCAAAAAGGCTGCCCATGGACCAGTGGGCCTGCCCTGTCCTCCAGATCCCTGCACTCCAACACTGGATGGTAAACCCTGCATGTAGAACGAACGTGCTTAAACTTACAGCTGGCCCATGCGCATGATGCCTTATTGTATGCCCAGCAGGTCTTAGCCTGAGGCCCACCGCTTGGCTTGGACCCCTCAAAGTTGCTACCCCCATGCCCAGACAGGGTCCTGAGCTAGAGGTCCACTTGTGTGGAATCCCCTAAGTGGGATGCCATCTTCTGACAAAACTTCTCATCATAAACCAGTCAGCCATAACCCCCTTTCATTTTATATGCATCCCTATTAAATGCAGAGTATGTTAAAAGGTGGATTGCTAGCTCTGGCCAATTCTCTAAAAGGATGGTGCTAAAATTGCATGTATCCCACCACCCAAGTGTCAAATGTATTCCCCTTGTACAGTATGTAGTGTCTTCTGCAGTCTTTCCCACTAATGCCAAAGCTACCGCCATTTCATATTTTCCCACTGTCTCCCTCTGCTCATATTTCCTGGCTGCCTCCTTGTCAACCAGTGTGAACATGTCCATAGGCTCCCCCTTCCATATTTTCTCCTTGACTGAGTGTGATGCATGGTCACTCGAAGTTATCCCTGGAACCGCCCCTGTCACCTCCAGGCACCCCCACCCCCATGTGCCCCTTGGCCCTTTTTCTCTGCCTCTTCAGCTCCTGCCAGGCTTTCTCCATCTTCTCACTCCCTTTGTCCCCTCTCTCTGCCATGACCCACCCCCAAATAGTCCTTTAGACTCCCGTCTACTATTAAATCAACTGATGGGTAATTTGGCTGGGCTGGTTGGGGCTCATCCTTCTTCAAGGGGTTATCCCTTGTTCCCCTTTTCCTAACCATCTCCTCTTTTGATGGTGAGTCCTTTCTCTTTGCCACTTTCTGCTTCCTGTCTTCTGCCTTCCTCATTTACCTGGACCTGTCCCAATAGATCCACTGCAATGCCTTTTGGACCAGTTGCTCACTGCTGGATGCTGTCTTCTTCATTGCATTTTTGGGTGCCATCCTGCAACTATAACAAGATGTTATCAACACAACTCTGTACTTCTTGTTCCATACCTATCCCCCCTCACCACCACCAGGGTCCTTGGTCTCAGGTGCGTCTGTCCTGTAATGCTTATATAGAGCCCATGATGTCTCCGTATGTATGTATGTTATCTCCTATACACCTCTGCAGCCCCACAGTATGAAGCTCAAAACTATTGTGTCATGACCTTGTGCCCCAATTTGCTATGTGTCTAAGTCTGATTTCCTGTCAAAAACCACTGATAGCTAATAAAAGACAGGGCAAGGTAGCCACTCCACCACAGGAGCTGCTTGACCAGGCACAGCATCTGAAGCTTCTTCAGCCCTTCCTGCAGTCCCCATTCAGTGACAGAGGAAGTGATAGTTCTCTACCACTATTATACCCCTGTCTCTGTAAATGTTTCTGCGTTTTACACCACATGGTTATTGCTACGCTGTTTCAGCAGCCTTACATTGACTCAGTACTGGTCACCATTTAGACCTAACAGAAGACTACAAGCAAGATAAAAAAGAGACTAGAGGACATCCATTTCAGTTGCACAAATTTAGGCACATTACTAATAATAGAGCTGATTTTTTTTACCTAGAAAGTAGTGAAGAACTGGAATAATCTCCCTCTGGAGATTATCATTAGTAGAACCAAGTCTCTGTTTAAGCAAGGATTGGTTAGATGGATCCTGACAAAGGGAAAATGTTATCAGTAAGGGAACTTGCATGGGAACCACTATGGGCAAATTTGTCTTTCGTTGCCGTGCAAGCCACAGTATGAACCACAGTATGAGGACATTCTACATTTGTTCATAGTAAATGAAATCAGTAGCATTGCTACCCATAGAAATTCATGGAATAATGTCACAAATATTAGAGGTAGAAATGTCTGCAGAATGCTACCGAATAAAAACCTTTTATTGTTAAATGGCAGAACCCCCTCAGATAAAGCAGGAAATTTTACATACAAAAGCCCAAAGGGGGGGTCAGTTATTAACTTAGCTTGGTACAACATGAATATGCTCCCACATTGTTTTGACATGCAAGTGAGGAACATGGCTGAAAGCCTGCACTCCCCCTAAAAATTTAAGAGTCAATTATTTAATATAAGTTTGCCTAGGAAAGATCCAGGCCCTTTATATATAATAAAGAGGAAAAAATGCATTGAGTGGGATTTAATTGATGATAAGAACTTCTTAGAAAAATTGAAAGATAGAGGAATAATAGAGTATCTCATAGCTGTTGATAGACTGGAAGGGGAGTTAGAATGTCTAGAAGTTTTTGAAAACCTAGGGCCCAATTCTGAAAGAGCCGAAAGAGCACCACAAAGTTCCAGTGATCTAGGGCTGCAGCACCTTCCCGGTGTGTCAAGGACCATGCGTCTGATTTCAGAACATTGGGGGTCCCTGCACCACATCGAAAGGGAAATGCCACAACAGCAGGCTAGTGCTGAACATGAGGAAAACCTGCAGGATCTGCTGCATGGATCCACTCCCCCCCCAAGGTGCACTCCAGAACTATATGCCAGGAGGTCTCCCAGGGCTGAAGTGGCACTGGGAATGCCATGGGGTGTTAGAGAATGGGAAGGTATGCTGGGGGATGATTAGGCACCTGGCTGGGGTGCCCTTGGCAGCACCAGTCACATACTTGTGTATGCTCTGCTGTCCAAGAATGGCACCCCCCACCAGGTGCTCAATCACCCTCCTTAGCATACCCACATACCCCCCTACACCTCCATGGCACACCCCTATCCCGTCTGCCCCCAGATCCCACATACAGAGCCCCCCTTGCCAGCTACCAACCTTGAGGAGCACCACCACAAGGGGTTTAGACCACATGCTGGCTGGTCTAATGATACACACTTCCTACAGCCATGGCGGGGCTTTCGGAATCCCAAGGAAAGGGGATGTTGCAGCCCCACTATGGCACAAGCCACTTTGTGACTTGGCATATCCTGGTTCTGGTCACAAGGGTGGTGCAGTGCCCCTTTGCTGCAGCAGCATTTCAGTCCAGTGCAGTCCATGTACCAGAATAGGGATCATCGCAAACTCTGGTGCATGATGGAGTCTGCATCAGTGCTGTCTGGTGCAAGCACCTTGCACCAGATGTATTGCTTCTGGAATCAGGCCCCAATCTCTCAGATAGCACAAATAGTTACTAAAGATGCAGAAATCTATTGGAAAAAAGATGCCCCTTGATATAATAAAGATTGTAAAATGTTAAAGAAAGAATTTAACAGCTAAGACTAGTAAGAACATTCCCAAGTAGAGAGAATAAAAAGTCTTTAAAGAAATTAAGGAAGGATTATAACAGACTCATTAAAAGCAACAGGGAAATTATAGGGCAGCTATTTGGAGAGAATTTGAAAAAAATATTTGGGAAAAAGATACCAGGAAATTTTGAAGAATGGTATCTAAGGAAATTGGAGAATATTCTGAAGATCTTGATGCCCATATTGAACCTAAGAGATGGGTGGAACATTTTAAAAATCTGTTCTATGATCCTTCAGTAGAACTAGAAAATATAACAACAAATTACACTTAATGGACCTCTATAAATGGAATTTCCACAGATGAAATTTATGATGCAATACAATCATTCTCAAGACACAAAGCTCCTGGTCCCAACATTATGCCTATAGATGTTATTCTGAACTCAGTTGATATCTGGATCCCAAGTTTGTGCAAGATTTTTAAGATCATTAACAGGTCTGGATTAATACAGAAAACTTGTACAGAAAATATTATAGTTCCCATCTTTAAGGAGGGTAACAAACTGGACCCTTCTTACTACAAACTGGACCCTTCTTACTACAGATCCGTAAGTTTAATTGATAATACTCAGAATTATGTTACTAGAATTATCAGTAGTAGCTTGCTCAAATGGATGAAGGATAACAGAATTTTAGATAAACATACAAACAAATGAACATATGAAATTTGCCAGCAGATAAAGGCCTAGAAGTCTATCAAGTCTGCTCGAATGTGCAGCTAGCACCCCTTAATCTGTAGCTGCCCCTTCCTCCTTTCCACCCTTCCCTCCATTGATCCTCTCCCTTGTTCTGTCCCCTTCCCTATTGAAGCAGTCCACTGTTCTACTGGATACAACTTCTGCAGGTAATGCATTCCACCCAGCTACCACCCTCTCTGTAAAAAAGTGTCTCTTCATGTCCCTCCTGAACCTTCCTCCCTCCAGTCTCATATCATGGTCCCTGGTGCCCCTACCCTCCCTTACTTTGAACAGCCCCTCTGTACCTGTCTTGTTTATTCCTTTCATGTACTTAAAGGTTTCAATCTTGCCCTCCCTGTCCCTCCTCTCCTCCAGTGAATACATGTTCAACTCCCTCAGCCTCCTCTCATATGATAAGTCCCCCAGCCCCTTGATCATCTTTGTCACCCTTCGCTGCACCCCTTCCAGTAACTTAGTGTCCCTCTTTTTATTTTATTTATTTATTTAGTTGTTTTTAACCAGGTATAGCACACTAAACTGAAAGCTTTTTTACAGGAGTGACCTGGGAGCACAAGGAGGTTAAATGACTTGCTCAGGGTCACACAGTATGCAAGTGGAAGCTGTGGGATTCAAACCCAGGTCTAGTCTGCTGGATGTCACCAGATTTGCAGCTCAGAGCCTTAGACCACTGCGCTATACTGCCTCTTCAAATACAGGTACCAGTACTGCATGCAGTACTCCAGGTTTGGTCTAACTAATGACCTATACAGTGGCAGACTTACCTCCTCCCTCCTCAAGGATATACCTCTTGCAATGCAACCCAGCATTTTGCTGGTCTTTGCAGCTGCCTTCCTACATTGTGCTGAGTTGTTTATTGACCCTGTAATGAGCACCCAAGATCCTTCTCCTCCTCCTCCTCCTCCTCTGTCTGGGCAAGCTGCACTCCTCCCAGCTGATAACTCCTCCTTGGGTTCTTCACCCCAAAATGCAGCACTTTGCACTTTTTGGCATTAAACCCCTGTTGCCGGGTGTCTGACCAGGTTTCAAGCTTTGCCATATCATCCTGCAACCCCTGCCATCCCCCTAGGTCATCCACCACTGCACCCATCTTGGTATCATCAGCAAAGAGACTGATCTTGCTCTTGTTGTCCAATGATATGTCTGCAATGAATATCTTAAACAACACTGGTCCCAACACTGAGCCCTGTGGAACACCGCTCGTCACTACCCTTGGGTGTAAAGCCTAAGCTGGCTTCATTCCTAAACATTCTATGATAGATCAATGTTTCACTCTGACTCATTTGATATATAAGTATTCAGTAGTGAAAAAGCAAAGATTTTATTGTACTTTTATCAATCTAAAATCAGCTTCTGGCATTGTTAACAGGCTGGTAATGTGGGCTACGTTGAATGAACTGGGGAGGGATAGGGCTTTGATTAACATCATAAAGACCCTCTATAATAACAACAGGACAAAAGTTAGATATATAACTCCATAGGGGACAAAGGTGAGAAATTCCCTACTAATGTTGGGGTCAAACAGGGATGTGTTCGATTTCCTATTCTATTTAATTTATTTATAAATCAAGTCTTAATAAAACTATATGATTCAGAGTTCCATATGCCTCATACTGGAGCACGATACTGTCCATATCTAGCTTTTGCTAATAATGTACTTCTATTATCAACAAGTTTGCTAGGAATTCAAATAATTTTCCCCAAATTTTCCCAAGAGTGTGACAAAGCTGATCTTAAAATAAACTACAAAACCAAAGCAATGATATGTGGTAACAATGAAAGGAAGAATGTTAAGATTATAGAATATAAAACTGAGCTAGAGATAGTAAAACATTTTTTGTTATCTTGGTATTGTGATTTCTGATAATTTATCCTGGGGCAAACACTTAAAATATTTGGAAATAAAAGCAAAAAAGCACCTTCCTGCTCTGATTCATTTTGCATATAGATATGGTGGGAATTCACTCAGAGGATCCCTGTGAATATTGAATGAAAAATTAAAAGCCAAATTCTTTACAGAGCTGAAATTTGGGGCTTGTAAGTTAAATCCATAGTAGAAAGACTGTTAAATAGCTTCTACAAGAAACTGCTGGGTCTGCCTCAGGGTGCAGCTTTCACTCTTGTGAGAGCAGAAATAAGCCAACTGCCCTTAGAATGTCTTATTCAGGAGAGATTATCATTATACTGGCACAAGGCCTATACTATAGAAGAAAGCAGACTTCTGCACATATGTACTGAAGAAGCTATTAAATACTTATAGGATAAAATAACCTTTCCAAACATGTTTACCATTGAAAACATTGTGAAACCTTATGGTCAATAACAATGCTTTTCAGAGACTTTTTTTAAACATTCAGATGAAATCTCCACTGCAATAAAGGACAAACTGAGGTATATTTTTAGGCAAAGAGATTTAGAGCTAGCTTCACAACTAAAGATAAGAAAATGGCTCTCTCTTAATTAAACTCACTTTGGATTTGAAACTTATTTGGACTTGATAGGAATCCACAACATAAGAAATTGCACACTAAATTCAGATTTGAATACCATGACAGAAAGACTCACTTACTGCTTTCACAGTAAAAACACCATTGAAGTTTTTTTTTTTAATTTATATTTTACACCCATTTTTTCCCATGTTTTCGCCCTCCCCATGCCTGGTTGTGCATGCGCGTGTGGAGGCACATGCATGGCATGGCTCCATGGCACCCTCCTGCTACTTGTGCCACCTGTCTATGCTGCTCATCAGACCTCCACTAAGAGCAGTGCAACTATGGGGGCGGTGACACAGAACCTCCCCTGGAGAGAAGAGCTGCCATTATGGCTGCTCAATCCTGCCCCCCCCCCCCAGACTGGCTCCATTCCTGAACCCGGGTTGACGGTGTAGCATGAGATAAGGCATCCAGTGCCTCATTCCTCTGCATCACCAGGCTATCCTGACCATTGAAGTTTGTAAATGCAAAAATGCTGAAGATAACCTTGTTCACCTATTAATTTTATGTCCTTCATATAATAAATACAGATATAAAATCCTGGGTGATATATTAGCTTCTTCAGTTACAGAACTACAAAATATGTCAACACATCTACTTCTGTCCAGTTCAAGAGCATATTAGAATCAGTGGTTTCATTCTTAAAGATTGTTAACTGTAAGAAGTTGCACATTGTAAAATGATTTGAAGTATTTTTAATAGCGGCATTGCTATTACTGTATGTTTTTTATTGAATGGTGTTGGTCTTAAAACTTTCAAACTAAACTTAGAAATATTATCACTATTATGCTGTCAAGTCTGTTGGTAGTGAGAAACTGTATTTTATAAAAGAATGTGTAGCTTCGCATAATATGCAAAATCGCTGTTTGAAATGCCAGTAATGGAAGCGTTTTGTTTTTGAATTTTTTATATTGGGCTTAGATATTTATGGATTATGTTGTTGTAATGACAAAAACTGTCGACTAATAAAGATACTACTACTACTGCAAAATGTCTCAAACAGACCTGCAGTCCAAACCACACAGCAAATGAGTTATGCAATAAACTTAAATTCAATTTATTCAGGTCCAAGCACAAAGTAAATGCCTTTACCCCAGTGCTTCAGTGAAAACATTCATCAAGGGGTGTGGCTTCAAAGAATTACACATCACCTTTTATACTCCCAATAATTAATTAAATTCAGCTGAGCAACATTAACTGATACATTCAAAAGAAATTTAAAGCAATGTTCCAAAGTAATAACATTTCATTTCAAAACATGGCTGAACAGCTCATTCATTATTTACATCAATACACCTATATACTTGTATACATATATGAAGTTTTATGCCAAAATTGAAACAACATAGTTAACATCAAATGATTTAAAAATAAAGAAAAAATAGAGTTAGGAGGAACAGCAAAGTACGGTGATTGCCTGTTTGTTCAATTAACTGGCAGGGATTTACATCTTTTCTTTACTTTAAAATTGTTTTGCATGTATCAGTCAGTGTTGCTCAGCAGAATTTAATTATCAGGAATATAAAAGCTGACGTGCAGTTCTTTGAAGCAACACCGCCTAAGGAAGGCTTTTTGCCTAAGCACTGGATAAAGACATCTACCTTGTGCTTGGACCTAAATAAATTGAATTTAAGTTTATTTGCATGACTGCAGTCTGGTCTGCTCATTTTCTGTGTAGTTTGGAGTGCAGGTCTGTTTGAGACTGTTTGCTTCATATTCAGACTGGCTGCCTGTGACCTGCATCCCATCACGTTAACTGTTCATGGAGATATCCCCTTCTGGAACTGTGAATTGCTTGCTACTCATCACTGTTGAATGTTACACCACTGTGAAGTGAGGTTGTCCACAACGAGCACTTTAATATTGTGGTAGGTGCCATTTCAGCTTCTCCCCACTCATGATGAATTAGTGCAACAAGGAGAAAGAGGAGGTAACAACTCTGAAGACCCAATGGTATCTACGGTGGAGATAAAAATGGGAGAAAGCTGGAGTGGTTTTGGAGACCTTTCAAGTAGGAGCAACAATGCCAAGGAATGACTGATTGGAGTGAAGGAATCAGCAGCACCTGGTGGGATGGCAATATCAAAGCAATCTTTTATCACCAGGAAAAACTTCCGCAGAAAGAGATGGATCTGTTTTATGACAAAACAATGCTGGAACAGTATTTGGAAAAAGGACAGGCCCCGAGGGGACTCAGAGTCTCAATCACACCATCGAGTAGGTTGGAAAATTTTGAACATAAGGAAGAGTGACTGGCGGGGGCCAGTGAGTGCTCAAAGTGCTCATCATTAAAGAAGATGTGAGTAAATACAAAAAATTAAGTGAAGAATTAAAAGATGTGAAAGATGAAGTGTTGCAGTTTAGAGACACTGTTGAGTTTAAAGAACTAGACCAGAAATTACAGAACAAACTCAAGAAGTACAAAAAGGATTTAATAGCAAGAAAACAAAAAAAAGTTGACAAGAGATCAGACAGATTACAATAATATTTGCATTATCACTTGGAATCAGAAATGTAGTAGAAGTCATGGTAGATGTAGGTCATGTGTCAGATTAAAAAAAAACTAATCAGTAATCTACGAAACATTCAGGAGAGAAAGTTTTCATTAGACAAAGAAAAAACAGGCACATGAAAGTGAAAGACAAGAACAGATGTTCTGAATAAATTTGAAACCCTAAAACAGAAACACAATATGGTTTGGCTTACAACTGACACAGAAGCTCTGTGTATGTCTATTGAACATAACTTGGGAATAATGGCATGCAAATATTTTCTTGAAAAACACAAACCATAAAGAAATGACCATTGAATTCCTTTCGGAATCCTTGTTATTTATTCTGACTCATAACAGTTTTGAATTCAATGAACAGCATTTCCTGCAAACGCGGTATGGCAATGGAGGCGTCTATGGCCCCTGCATGTGACAATCTTTTCATGGGATTATGGGAAGAGGAACAAGTTTTTGCTGATAACAATCCTTAAAGGAGGGAACATCTCAAATTGATTACGCTTTATAGACAACATAATTTGCATCTGGAGTGGGGACCCAGGAAAGACTGAGATGTTTATGAGTTGGTTCAACACCAATGAACTGAACTTGCACTTCACATATCAATACAGTACGGAAAGCATAGACTTTTTGAATATATCCTTTTCCAAACCTACCCATCTCAGAGAAAAGGTCAGTTATAAGTGTTTTGGTAAGAAGGCAGTTGCAAATTCAGTTTTGCTAGCTAGCAGTGCCCACCCCCAGATACTGAAAAACTCAATTCCATTCAGCCAGTTCCTAAGACTGAGAAGGAGCTGTTCTGAGGAAGTAACATAGTTGGAACAGGCATCAGAACTTGAGAGTAGGTTTCTGAAATGGGGGTATGACAGAGGTTTAATTAATGATGCAAAACAAAGGGCATTTTCTAGGAATAGGTCAGAGCTCATTGCACACAGTGCAGACAGGCACCATAAAACCAGAACAGAGGGAACAGATAAGCTTTGTCACAGAATTTAACAGCCATGCAGGCAGAATATTAAATGTGCTATTCAAAATGGAATATCCTAACCAGTAATCCTCGGATAGCTATGGCCATAGGTGAGAAACCAAGGGTCAGCTTTAGCCATGCTGCTAATCTTAGAGATAAATTACCGTAGTACACAGCTGACTCCCAAGTGTGAAAATGAATGAAAGCAGCAGTTGGCTCACACAAAAACCTAATGGCATATTCAAATGGAAAACATTTGTGACTATTGTGTAACTGGGGAGGAATTTACACACCCTAAGGAACTCACATTAAGTGTTAAAATCAGGGATTTTATAGTATGCAACACTGTTTTTGTAATTTATTTATTTTATGTATTTATTTCATTTTTGGAACCAATCTTTGAGCAAAATGTTCTTTTCCAAAGGTTCCACATCAAAGAAAAATACATTACCAAGAAAAATACATGACCAATACAATAGTAGAGTACAAAAAATGTTGTGAATGACAATTACATAAACACAAATTGGTACAAAGTGTTGAACATTCCAGGATACAATAACAGGATAAAATATGCTGCGGCCAAGAAAAAAATTCTTGTACTGGAGACTGGGTACCAAATTAATATCAACAATGATATTCAATTTCTGGGAACAGCACTTAGTGAAAGAACGATGAACAAAGACAGGACAAGGGAAACAAAATGAACATTTAATGCAGCAGCCACGTGGCAGGCATTGTTAAATATGGGGGATAGGTAGGAGGGCAATGGTAAAGGAGGATGGGGAACCTGGTGGGGGATGAGGAGAAAATCAGAGGGGTTATGGGAGAATCACTGAATAGTTTCGTGACCAACCTGTAGGAGAGTATAGTGATTTATGTTTCATGGTGTTCCTGTAATGCATAATACATTGGTCAAACTGCCAGATCTGTAAAGACAAGGATACAGGAACACACCCGCTCTATAATAAATAAGCAGATTGACAAACCAGTGGGACTGCACTATCTGGAGAAGCATGGCTCTGATCTCAAATGTTTGAGATTCATGGGTATCGATCATGTCCCAGCTCCTAAATTTGATGACAACCAAGTCAACATGCTTCTCCAGAGAGAGAGAGAGAGAGTCAGTGGATCTATAAAATGAGAAGATTAAAACCTATTGAGCTAAATGATGAATTTGACCTGAAACTGTTCCTTGAAAAGAAGTAGTAATTTTTGTAGATTATGTATTAGAATCAAATTTCCATCTATTGCTTCTCATCCTTCCTGTTTCTTATTCTTTGTAGGTCTGTGGACACTAATTTATGTGGAGCCCTGAGAAACTGAGATGCCTGACAGAAGATCATATGGGTGATCACTGAATGCTGTGGTTCCTCCTCTCTCACCTCACTTAACAGATTTCACCATCTTATAATTTCACCATGTGTGATGCAGATCCCTGGCAGTTAATTGAATAAACAGGTGATCACCGTACTTGGCTATTCCTCCTAACTCTGTTCTTTTCTTTATTTTAAAATCATTTGATGTGAACCATTTTGTTTTAATTTTGGCTTAAAATTTCATTTATGTATATTCGTGTATACAGTAGATGTATTGATGTAAATAATGAATGTTTGGCCATGTTTGAAATTAAATTTTATTACTTTGAAATGTCACTTTAAATTTCGTTTGTATGTATCATTTAATGTTGCTCAGCTGAATTTAATTAATTATGTGGAGTATAAAATGTGACGTGCAATTCTTTGAAGCCACACCCCCTGACAAAGACTTTTTGCTGAAGCGCTGAGGTAAAGGCATCTATCTACCTTGTGCTTGGACCTGAATAAATTGTATTTAAGTTTATTTGCATAACTGCAGTCTGGTCTACTTATTTACTGTGTGGTCTGGAGTGCAGGTCTGTTTGAGACTGTTTGATTCATACTCAGGCTGGCTGCCTGTGACCTGTATCCCATCACGATAACTGTTTGTGGTGATATCCCCTTTTGGAGCTGTATACTACTACAAAATACTTCCTCAGAATCACCCAACTAAAACCTTCAATATCAGACTTATATAATTTACTAGTCGACAAAACTTGAGGAAAAGCAACAAAAAGCAGAAGATGATGGTCTCAGCAGTTAATCAAAAATACAGAGAATTGAAACTGGGACCACTGTTAATTTAGGTCACAGCTCTGGTGCCCTTCTCATTGCTCCCAATTAACTTGCTCCTGCCACTGGTGACCACTGGTCTAGCTGCCTCCCCATTCCTTTAGTTTAAATCCCCCTGACTTTCTTTTCCATTGACATAGCCATACCCCTCCCTCTTGACATAACTTCAGTCCATCCTGACTTGCCTTTGGATCACATTAATTTCACTCATACTGAAGGTAGGCTAATAATCTTGCCTGCACAGTTATCATAGCCCTTTAATGTCTCTCCAACACTCCTGCTACAGTCAAACCTAACATCATGTTCCATCATAACTAAAGATATCTCTGTCACAATGGTACCAGTCCAAGTAGGTGTAATGCCTGTTGTCACTGTTTTCAAATTCTAAATATATAAATTGCTATCTTCAAGGTTGTTGACATCAGCAGGTGGCATTGTTCAGAAACAATGCTGTGCATAAGTGTGCCTTCCTAAGTCAGTCTGTGAGCTCTAGTGGTTAGTTGGTAAATTGCACAAAGACAGGCAAGTGCAAAGTGATGGCATTTACTATTCTTCAAGGTTTTTCACTTGACATACTGATTGAAATGTGAGTAAGTGATGCTGTGCACCACTGTACAGTTACTATGGAGACCCCATATAAATCCTAACTTATTAACACTCTACCCAACTTTTTCTATCCTTCTCCTCCTCCTCCATAGCAGATCAAGTGTATGCCTGGCAAAAATACATGGATATGGATTCCACAAAATTATCACAAAAAATTTCCACAATTTTCACAAAAGCACATGAAATTCCACTTTAAGTATTGATGGTGCCATCTGTGTACTGGTGGTTGTCCATATGGATGTTAAACACCCATGGGGCACTTCTTATAAAGAGTAAAGGTGCAGGCCTGTGGGCACAGAAGCATGACTATCACTCACAATGCCAGTGATATACCTGTAGGTTCAGGCATGATGCCCAGTTGTAGTATGCTGGCATGAGGGAAGGAGGACTGAGCATCCCAGAAGATATTTTTCTTGTCTGAGGAGGGTGAGCAGCAATCTCTGCTGTGATATTGCCTTTTGAGTGACAACATGTGGGTAACAGGTCAAAACAGCACAAGAAATAGAGCTTGGAAATAACCATGATGTGTAAAGTGCTAAAGAATTTAGAGTGACGGGGTATAATAGCAGTAAGGAATTACCGCTACCCCTGTCGCTCTCCGCTTACACTGTAGATAGGTCAAGTAGCCATGTGTGTGGTGCCTGGTCGAGCTGCTCCTGAGGTGGAGTGGCTAAGGCACCAGCATATGGTAGGATTGGAGACCTGGGATCGTAGTTCGATTATCTCCTGGTGTTACTACATTTTACTTTGTTTTTCCTTTTAAATAAAATAACATTTTCTCCCTCATGTGTTTCTCCCCTTCCCTGAAGTCCACACCCCCTTGGAGTTAGTTACATAAAATCCAGGGTGTGTGGTGGGAGAAGCCTTCTATGTCCGGGGAATGCAAAAAACAGAAAATCCTATTATAGTCTATGGGGCACACTGATTGTGTGTGGTCAGTGTTTTCTCCGACGCTGTTTTGGCCCACATTGTGTTGCTTGGGGAACTTAATGCTGCACTGTTTTTCATGCACTGTTTTGACCCCATGCTCAACATGTGACAGAATGGGCAGGATCCACTAGTGGGAAAGAGGGTGCCAGATGATGCTGTGCAGAGCTATGCAACTATATGAGCATACACACTGGGCACCCCTACCACTGGCATCAACTGGGAGGAGACATCTAACTAACTAACTAGCTAGCTTTTTAGTAGCTTTTTTCTACCCTGTCAATGATTTTGCACAGGTGCTGCATCCAGAACTGGACACAGTACTCCCAGTGGAGTCTCACAAGTTAGAATACAGGGGCTACACCATCTTTCTCATCCTACTAGAGATCCCTCTCACTATGCATCCCAACTTCTGGCTCTCCTTGCCTTCAGCCCTGTGGCACTACACTGCCCTGCCGCCTTGAGATCATCTGATATGATTACCTTTTGGTCCTTCTTTTACTTGGTTACTGAAAGTACCTCCCCCCATCTTATAGACAGTTACCTGGTTTCCCACCCTAGGCAAATGACTTTGCACTTTTTGCATTGAAACCCAGCTGCCATTCCCTAGACCACTCCTTTAGTTTCCCCATCTCCCTTTGCATTCTCTCAACCCCCTCCTGGGTGTCCACCCTGTTTCAGACTTTTGTGTCATCTGCAAAGAGACATACCTTTCCCTCCAGTTCCTCAGTAATGTCACCTATGAAGACATTGAAGAGTACAGGGCCCAGTACCAAACCCTGTGGTACTCCTCTGGTCACTCTTCCATCAATTGAGTGAGTGCCATTTACCACCACCCTCTGTTTCCTATATTTCAACCAGTTTCATACCCAGTGCACCACCTTCTCCCCCACCCACAGGCTTCTAAGTTTCTTCATCAGCTCCTGTGTGGTAGTGTCAAAGGCCTTAGTAAAGTCCAGATAGGCCACATCTACTGCCCTTCCCTGATTCACCTTCCTAGCTAGTCAAAGAAATCTATTAGATTCATTTGACATGAACTCCCCCCACAAAACCATACTGCTGGTGGTCCTGCAGCCCATGTGTCTCCAGGTACTCCATCAATTTCTCCTTCAGCAGGGACTCCATTAACTTCCACACCACTGATGTGAGACTGACTGGTCATTATTTACTGGCCTCCTCCCTGCTTCCACTGTTGGACAGAGGGACCAGATCGGCATGCCTCCATTCTATGGAACCACCCACCCCATCTCCAATGAGGAGCCAATAGCATTGCTAGAGTGGCAGCTAGCACCATGCTCAGTTCCTTAAGAACCCTAGGGTGAATCCCATCTGGCTCCATTGCCTTGCTATCCTTAATGGCTTCCAACCCCCGATGGACTCTCTTTTCTGTAAATGGACTTGTCTCCACTCCCTCTGGTGTTTGTTAATGCATGATAGCCTGTCCCCCTTCAACTGTGAAGACTGAGAAGAAGAATTTGTTAAAAATTTTAGCTTATTCTTGGTCTTCCTCTGCACAGTTCCCCCTCCTGGTCTCCTGATCTTCACTACCACCACTTTCCTTTCTTTTGTCACCCACATACCTGAAGAAAGTCTTATCCCCATTTTTGACATCCTGGGTGATACTTTCTCCTCCCGTTGTTTCAGTAAATATACCTTGCTGTCTGCCTCCATTTGGGTCTTCTTGTATTTTCAGAAATCTGTTTTTATTCTTTCTTACTGCTGTACCCACCTCCTTTGAGAATCACAGTAGCCTTTTTGCCCTCTTTTTTATAATTTATTTTTATTTAAACTTCAAAGTTTTACAAGTACAACCAGAAACACTAGCCTTCATCCATATGTACTATAGCACAAACATCAAATCATCAAATTATATTTTATTTGTAAAAAGCACCTTTCCAAAGATCAAGGCAATTGTACATAAAAACCAAGCAGACAAAACAATAATTAAAAACAATCATAACAAATCAGTAAATTAATAATTCCAAAAAACTGTAGCTCAATAAATATCAGATCAAATTAAAAACTATCTGGATAAGCCAGGCTGAATAATTCTGTCTTAAGTGCTGTTTTAAAGCTTGGGATGGAAAGGCACTCTTGTACTCGATGAGGTAGAGAATTCCACAGGGTAGGAGGCTGCAAAAGCAAAAGACCAAGCCCCAGATGTCTTTAGCCAAACCCGTGGAATCTCTAGCAATCCCTCGTCAGTGGATCGGAGTGGGTGGAGGGGGCAGTAAGGGCAAAGGAGATCTTGCAAGTAACAGGGTCCCTGCTCATGTAGAGCTTTATAGGTCAGTAATCTGACCTTGAAGGTGATCTGCCACTGTACTGGCAGCCAGTGAAGTTTGTGGAGCACAGGTGTAATGTGACTGGCTCTAGAGGTGCCAGTCAGTAGTCTGGCTGCTGCATTCTGCACCAGCTGCAGGTGGTGGATATCAACCCCCTGTAGCCCTAGGTATAGGGCATTGCAGTAGTCAAGGTGGTAGGTTACAAAGGTGTGGACCAACATTGGAAGATCATCAGGAGGAACCAGGTGCTGCATCCGGGCGATATTCCTCAGATGGTAAAAACATAATTGAAATGCTTGCATATAAGCTTACAGTAAATTAAGAGTTCACTACACGCTAGCTTCTATTACAATTCCTTTCCCATTTTTCTTGAATTAATTCCATACAAGCATGTAGCTGTCATTAGAGAGACTTTATACTTCAGCAATTTCAACAAGTGTCTGAGTAGAATAGAATAGAGAGGGCGGAGTACATGAGAAAAGAGCAAGTAGAATGGATAAAATGTTGCAAGAGGAGTGAGAGAAGAGTCTCTTTCTCCTCTTACACTTGCTTATTACCTTTAAACAACTTGCCATTACCTTAGTTATTTCCTTCTTTATTCTATTCTATTGTGCCTCCACACCCCCAACCCCCCTTAAATACATTTCCTAAGGAAGTCTACCATTTTTTTTTAAATCTGCTCTCCTGAAGTCCAGGACCATTGTTCTAGTGCATTTTTTATTCTGCATATTCCATTTACCAAACCACACTGTACAATGATCCCTTGAACCCAGGGGGCTAACCATTGTAACTTCTGCAATGTTGTCCCTGTTCATAAGTACCAGATCCAGCACTGCCCCATCTCAAGTGGGATCTGTAAGTAGCTTTCTGAGAAATGCCCCTTACAGGGAGTCTAGGATGACCTAGCTCCTAGCTGTAGCTGTGACCTGGATGCTTCAGTCCACATCCATTAGGTTAAAGTCACCCATAATTATTACTTTCCCTTTGCTTGCCATTTTGCCTATGGCCTCCCCCAAAACTCTGTCCACTTCCTCCTCATGTGTTAGCAGCCTGCATTCCACCAACATGTGCATATAGGCTTCTGACAATCTCTTCAAGCCAACCCAAACAGCCTGCAGCCACTCCTTCTCCACACTGAGATCCTGTATTTCCACAGTCTTTATACCTTCCTCTACATAAAAACCACCCCATTTCCTCCCTGCCCTATCTTTTCTAAACATGTTGGACCCTGGTATGGCCACTTCCCAGCTGTGGTTGTCAGTGCAGCATGATTTTGTTATGGCTACCAGATCAAGGATCATCTCCACAATGATTGCCTCAAGGTCAGAAACTTTGTTTCTTATGCTTCTTGCATTGGCCCACATGGCTCTCCAATCCCTTTGTGCCTCTCTACCCCTTTTTTGTCCTCCTTTCCAGAGTCTGTCCTTCCTCCTTCCTTTTTTATTAATGCTGTCCTTCCGATTCTTTCCTCTCTGCCCACCCTCCCTAGTAGTTTCCTTTACCCTAGTTCCACCTCTTGACTTTCCTGTCCCTTCCTCCCTCTTGCCTCTACTCCCCACTGGACCTGGGGATTTTATTTTCCCTAGGCTATCCATCACTGCTGCTCTATCATGGGGGAAGGGTAATCACAGCCTCCCTTGTTTCTTCTGCCATTTCCTTTGGCTTATTTAAATTCCCATCAAAGTAGCATTTACTCCTTCTTCCCAGGACTGCTGTTCCCCATCTTGATAGTTGGAGGACATCCCATTTGTACAGGCCTTTATCATTGCAGATAGAACCCCTGCCCCTGATGTTGCCAATTCCCTTCTCCCTACACCATGCCTTTCTGCAGTCTTATGCAGGTAGAACCTCAGTGAAGACCATCATACATGATACCTTCTTCAGGTGCTTCTGCAGCTCCCTAAACCTATCCTGTACCACCCTTAAGTGGCTATACGTTTGGCATTTCTGGTGTATATAAACTAAATTCAGGGTACACAGTCCTTATATGGTAATCTCACTTTTACCAGATGCCTGTGTCTAAATACTGAAGGCAAAGTGGGTTTTGAGGGGTAAGTGTGCGTGCTGCTTTTCAAATCAAAGCAAGACCATTTAATTCTTCAGAGGCTCTTAAGTGCAGCAGGTGAGGAACTACTGATGAATGTGCATTGTGGACTGATGAGAAACACTACACTTTGGAAGTGCAATACATGAAAAAAATAAAATAATTCAGTGACATGGAGGTGATGTGAAGCTGACAAGGTTTGAGGGAAAAGAACTGCAGTGCATTAATAATGCACTGCTTTGCTGTCTTACAGTAGAAAATAACATGATGATTGCCACATCTGTAAATCATCCTGTTGTGGATAGCCCCACTGTATGGAGATGAGGCGCTGTGGCTCCCTGCATTAGGTTTGGCACCCCTACACTTTGTGACTGAGTACTGGGTCTCATAACAGCTCATGAACTTCTTTGCATATGTAGCTGTTTTTATTAAGATTATTTATCTTCAGTATTATATTTATTTCTACTGTATGCAAAATATTTATAAATGGATAGACTTGTGTATGCTTAAAATACCATTAATGTAAATCGACTACAGGAAAAATCAAGAAAATGTACAGTAACTTCCACTGCTGTGAAAACAAATTGACATAATGGGTTGCTTCATAGCAGAATTTGATCTGAAATTATGTCAAATACAGCTGAGTCCCTGCAGAATGATTTCTGAATTTTTAGACAGAACATGCTTTAGAAGACATTGAGAAAAAAAAAGCCACAGAAAAACATACTGTACTTGATTTGGACCAGACAGGAAGAGTGATTTGAGTGCTGACTTGGGGGCCTACTTGAACCCTTATTTAATGACAGCACATGCAACAGCAACTTACTGAGGTAGACCAATCCTGGATCTATAGTAAAAAAAAATGTTTGGTTTATATATTTATTTGTTTAGAAAGGTTTTACCAGGAAGGACCTACTAATCTGCAAACATCTTTGATTGGGATTTTCAGAAGTCATAACCCGGGGCTATTTTCGCAAGCTGGACATATCTGCAGATTTATTAATTGCTTTATCATACTTTTTATCCAATCTGTGGATTAAAAAACACTAGAAATGAATAAAAATTATAGACCAGATTATACTCAGTCTGAAAATTGTGTTCAGGTACTTTTTTACCTGAACTTTACAGACTAGACTTTACTAAAACAGAGTTTTGAAAAATGGACTTAGCTATAAGCCAGCTTGGAAAACTGGAGATAGTGGTATGTTTGCTTTTGTCCAAAGCTGTACAATAGAAAACTGTATCTCGATATAAGTTTTGAAAATCCCCCCCCCCTTTGTTTCTAGATATGACCATAGGGAAATGGTATGGGGGAGAAGAAAAACAACAATAATAGTACTAATATACAGTGATAGTAATAATAAGCTGTGCAAAGATAGAAAAATGCAGTGTACAAAGTAGCCTTTTGCAAGGTAACAATACTGCAATAACACTAATAAACAAGACAATAACAGAAATACAAAATTCAGTTATAGAGCAGCACTATATAAGGCACACAGTCCATGTAAAATGTCTTATAATCCAGCTATACAATAAATGTAACATATTTAAGGTGAAAAATATGTATCATCACAAAACAGATGGAGTAAGGTGGCCACCAGCAATGTAGTGCCATTCATACAAACTGCATAATGAAGCACAATTTAATCCAGAAAATAGAGGAGAGAGAGTATTGCTTCCATTTTAGGCACATTTGGCGACTCAGACTGAAAACACACAGAAAACAACTAGAGAGCGATTCCAGAGAAGTTACTACAGGAATGTTAAGTGTCTTGCTCATTGTTGCACAAAGAGTAAGTGGCGACTGTGAGATTTAAACTCCATTAGGACACTGAAGAAAAGTGGGTATGTCAACATAACAACCAGAGGGAGAAAGATAGACTTAATGGACTTCTGAACTTACCTGAAATCAAACACCCACCTGCAGTCAGCTGAGCCAGTCTACTCCTTGTAACTATTGTCACAAATTGCTGCCATTGGGACTGAACCCCCCCTACCCATATAAGGGCAGGGGTCCAGGTGAATTAAATTCCAGGTTGCTCAAGATGGTAATAAGGTTAGATGGGGCGACAACTGAAAAACAGCACTGTGTGGGTACTAGACAAGAAAAGCTTTTTATTTATAGATGGAAGAGGGAGCAGGAAAGGCATTTGGCTCTTTAGTCCTTCAGTCAGCTGAGTTAGAGTGGATGGAAAATGCTTGACAGGGGGATTATTCTGTTTCATTTTGGTGTTGGTAAGTATACAAGTGTTGTACAATATATCTTATTTAACATATTTGAAATACCTGAACCATAAGAAAACCAAATAAGATATTAAACACATGTTGGGTATCCAAAACCAAAATAGGCAAATGCAACTGAAAGTAAGAAGATGTGCACATCCATACCCTGTGTAGTGCAAAAGAACACCAATATATACCCTAGATTCTTAAGTGGTTCTCCCATTAGAAGGCAGTATTGTGTGTGTGTTATGTAACTGATGTGCTTTGATATCCTGTTGACATTTCTGGATACACCTGGATTACAAAATTCTGGACATGAGTTGTTAAAGTGGATATTGTGGGCTCTAAACCAGGGTAACCAGGGTTGTTATTTTTGAAGCAGTTATTCAGGGCTACATGTTATGCCTGTTTCATAGTTAGAGAGCATAACTGACCATTGCTGAAGTATTTTTAGGTCATATTCATCAGCAAGCATGTCAGCAGTTCTGACATTAGTGTTCTCAATTTGGAAACTAATAGGGAAACATTTCATTAGAGTACTCTGCTGCAATCAAGCCAGTTTATAGACCTAGAAACAGACGTTGCTAACAGAAAAAAGACCACTGGGATCAAGGTGTCTGTCCGGTTCTACCTTTCTAATGTAGACTGTAGAATCCCTAGTGGCCTACCTTCTCTCCCCTTTCCCCATTTATTACCATATTTTCAAAGCCTATATATTTGCCTAGCCCATGTTTCAATCCTCTCACTGCCTATGCACAGATCACCTCTTTCAGCAACTTATTCCACCCGTCCACCACCCTTTCCATGGTACAATACTTACTGGTGTCCATCATAAATGTGCCACTGCCCAGCTACATAGAGTTAGCCCTATAGTGTGTGTTCCCACTCAGTTTACCACATGGAGGTATCTGCAATAATAACCCCTCTCTGCCTTCTTACCTCCAGGGTGCACATGATTAGAGCTTTCGATATTTCCTCCTAGGCCCTTCCCTACTGTCCTTGGATCATCTTCTTTTGGTACCTTCCAATTCACTGACTACACTCTGTCCCTGTCCTTCCACAAATGCATTCTCAAAAACTGCACACATTATCCCAGGAGAGGACAAACCCATGACCTATTCAGTGGTAGAAGCACCTCTCTTCTCACATTACTGATCCCCCCTTCCTTTGCACCCCAACATCAGTTTGCCTTTCCCACTGTTCTGCTGCATTTTGTTGCTGTCGTTTGATTGTCTGAATGTACTGCCCCCATGTTCTTCTCCTCTGCCGTGCTTTCAAATACTACCTCCCTATTTATTACCTCAGTGGAATCAACAAAGTCCAAGAGGGTAGCATCTTTCAGAAAAAGAGATATGCAAGAACAGGGGGACACAATTTGAAGATAGAGTGGGGACAGCTCAGGGGCCATGTGAGGAAGTATTTTTTTCACAGAGAGGGTAGTGAACGCATGGAACAGCCTTCCGGAGGAGGTTGTGGGGTCTAAAACTGTGGGAGAATTCAAGAATGCATGGGACAGATGTAAGGCAATGTTTGTGAGGGGTAGGAAGAAATAGGCTGTTGGTTAAATAGGATCTGCAGCTTATCCTCTAGGTATGGAAATGGGCAGACTAGGTGGGCCAAGCAGTCCTTATCTGCTGTCAAAGTCTATGTTTCTGTTACTCAATTTAAGGATTTCCTATTGCACTGTGCATTACGTTGTTTTTCTTGGCATTACATTTTAACTGTCTTTTATTTTAATTTTCATTCAGTACATTGTTAGACAGCCAGTACTTTTACACATCATTCCTATCCTGAGGGCAGGGCCCTACCTCTTTAAATATACAGAGGAGCCCAACGAGGTACAGCACAGTGTTTTGGGTTATTGCATGATAAAAGAAATTCACTGCCATTGAAATTGCCTTGTTTCCTGCAGTAACTCTGCTGCAGAATGTTGCAGTATTGTATTGCATCTTGGTATATTCTCACTAAATAAAGAGTCTGAGCAAATATTAGAAGTCAAATCAGAAACACATTGTTTGTCTTTCAACCCTAGGAAAAAAAAACTGTTGAAGTAGACCTCCACAGCTCTGGGTGCAAGAATAGTAGGATAACAGTACAAATATTCAACTTTTACAACTGTTTTTTTTAATGATTTAATATGCTTTATTAAGTTTTCTTACACAATGCAATACAGGGCAATACATTAGCAGGTATCTAGGGAAAGACTGAGGAGATGGTACATATCAGCAATGTAGTTCTGTAGGCAAAATCCCTCTATTGGAAATGTGCAAGGTAAAATCAAAACCACAACATTACCGTTATCCCTCCCTATCGATTATTCCACCTGCCATCATTCCCTGTGCCATAGTATTGGGTTATGTACAGAGATGATCATTTATCTATCTATATATATATATATATATATATAATATATATATATATGTGTGTGTATATATATATATATATATATATACTAACTGGATCTATAGTATTCTAAGGTTTCCAGATTGTAAGTAAGGCTTCCAGCGGTCCCCATTTATCTAGGCAGGCCCAATTCTTGTTGGTCAGCATAGCTATATGCTTTTCAAGTTGTAGGGCCAAAAATATATCCCTGTGCCATTCTAATACTGATGGCAGAGCATTGACTTTCCAGTGTCTCATAATAATTAGTTTAACAACTGCTGAGATTAGAGTTATGTGGGCTTTTCTGCTTTTGTTAACTCCCAGAGGGAAGTTATTAAGAAGACAGATTTCAGGAGTAAATAGAGATTGTAATCCTAATAGTGGGTCTAATGAGTTTTTAATGCCTAAGCCCTAAGCCTCGGGTGCCACTTTCAAATCCTACACCTAAGTACCTCATCCACCCCACATTCCTAACAACAGAAACCTAGGACCTACAAGCCTAGTTCCCTTAATCCAAGATGACCCTGCCTAGTCTCTACCTTTTACCTATCCTGGCCTCCCTTTTGGCTGCCTACTCTTTCACCCCAATTTCTACCCTATTTCTTAATACTTCCTTATTTTTTATCATTTAGGCATGAGCTCTTACTCAGCGGAGAATATATGGAATTGTTGTCTCTTCTCATTTCAGTAAAGCTTATCATTATGTACCTTTGCATGTTAATTATGTTGACCAGTATGTATAGGCCCATATTGACCGGCACCTTCACAATGTTTTTTTTGTTTTTGTTTTTTTTGCACCATTGTCCACCATAATTGTAGTCTTATGAAGTGTACTGTATTGTATTTATGCCCAGGACCACCTTGAAAATGAGCTTGCTCAATGGTGTTTATGCCTGGTTAAATAAAGTGATTGATTGATTGATTGATTAATGTGAAGCCAAAAAGCTGACAGATTGATTGACTGATTGATTGATAAACGCGAAGCCAAAAAGCTGACACTTTTGGACAAGACCATAGCATATGGTAAAGGTCACCAGGAGATGTATGGCAATATTGACACTGAGGAGATGGAAGCCTTCCCATTTTATGTAGTCTGTCAGGCGAAAAGTATAAGTTATGCATAACATCATACTGTATTAAACAAAGTCTATCTTGCTTAATATACTTGTATGTGTTATACCAGATATACCAGGAATGGACATCTGTAGATAAAGATAGTTTGTGCACCCAGTAGTAACACATGCCTTTGGGCAAATTGGGATCTCTAGTGCACAGTTTCTTATATACCATAGATATCACATGGGTTTGGTTTGCCACCAGTAATAGGGGGCATATTTCTATTTCAGGGGAAGCAAAATGTGTTGTTGTACCTAGAAATGAAACAATAGCCTGTCAAATTTGCCAGTATTTAAAGAGGTTTCCATCTTGTATTTTAAATGTTTGACAGAACTGTGAGTAGGAAAGTACTTTACCCTTAGGGGCCAAAGTTTGGAGTTTGGTATCAAGTACAGGGGCCCAAAATAGAGGGGAAATAGGACTTTTACAGATTTGAAAATGTGGGTTACCAGTCAACGGTTGCTCCAGAGATTTATGCCAATCAAGGATCAAGTGTTTTTGTAATTGGTGCAGGGCCCTGAGGGACCATCTAATTGGTGTATTCCTAAGAGTTTTGGGTATATATTGTGGTGAAGAGTATAGTAAAGCAGATAGTGTACAGCAAGTTTGTTCTACCATGGCTATTTCTATATCCAGCCATAAGGGTTTAAGGGAACCTGGGTTTCTCTGGTCTAATATCAAGATCCAGTGAACAAGTTTACTAACGTGGATTGCACTATACTAGGTGAAAAATGGTGGGAGAGAGAGAGGCCACCTTGCAGTTTTTGAGCAGTAAGTTTAAAATATGCTCGTTGCACTCCTTTTCCTTTCCATAGGTATTGATTGATTAGGGTTTACAATTCGGTAAACCATTGTTTAGGAAGGAAAACACCCAGCATACTAAGATATTAAAGAATGTGAGGTAGCACATTCATTTTAATTGTGGATATTCTGCCCCAAAATGAAATTTGGTAATGCACTCCATCTGGTTAAATCTGATTTAAGGGTCAATATTAGGGTGGTGAGGTTTTCTTTCAATGTGATTGAGATCTGTCTGAAAATCTTAATACCTAGATATGTTAAGAACTTCGATTCCCATATCAAATCATGTCCCTCAATATCTGATGGAATAGTTTTTCCATTCAATGGGAAGATTTTTATCTTGGATGGGTTAAGATTATAATAAGAGACCTTCGAGAAAAGGTCAATTTCTCTGATCAGAGCTGGTACACCATGTACAGTGTTTTCTAAATGTAATAATAGGTCATCTGCATATGCTGAAATAATATGCCAACCTGTGCTAGCAGTTATACCAAGGATATCGGGTAAGGAAATTAACTTCTGAATGAAGGGTTCGAAGTATATATTAAAAAGTAAAGGGGATGGGGCAGCCTTGTATGGTACCCTGATGCAGAGGAAATGAGTCAGAAAGAGTGCCGTTGCACCAGACATGGGCAGTAGGTGAGTGGTATAAAAGCTGGACCCACTTAATAAAATTATTAGGAAAACCAAGTCTATCTAGAACTGTAAATAGAAAATCCCAGAAGATGCGGTCAAATGCCTTCTCAGCATCTAGTGAGATTAGTGCTGCAGGTGAATTAGAGGCACTAGTCAGGGACATTATATCTAATAATCGGTGCATATGATCACTAGAGGATCTACCGGTCATAGATCACACTTGTTCAGGGCCAATTAAAATACCCATAAGGGGGCTCAGTCTATTTGCTAAGAACTTTGCCAATATCTTTACATCGGTATTTAATAGTGATATAGGATGGTAGTTTTCTGGGTATTGGGAATCTCTGTTGGGTTTGGGTATAAGGGTAATAACTGCTTCTAGGAAGCTGTGTTAAAAAATTCATTGAAAAAACAATGATTAAACACCTCAGTCAGGGAAGGAGCAAGCTCTGAGGAGCAGGATTTGAACAAGTTATTTGTAAAGCCATCTGGGCCCAGGGACTTGTCTAGAGGGAGTAGCTGTATTGCTTGTTCTACTTCCATAACAGTAATAGAAGTACCTAAGGGGGATGTTATATCTGGAGAAAGATGGGGGAAAGTAGTTAGGTCAAGATAATTATTTATTTCCTCCTGAATGGCAACTTCATTTCCAGGAACAGCATACAAATTCTGGAAGTAAGATCTAAAGACAGTGGCAATTTGACTGGGATTAGTAATAGTGGGGCCATTGTATACTGGTTTTAGGCCAGGTATACCATGATCTGTGTCAGTCTGCTTAATTCGAATGGCAAGCAGTTTCCCCACTCGTTTTCCTGACTCTAAGTATTTAAGTCTGGTTCTCTTCAGAGCAGCCCTCTGAGACAGAAGGTCGAAGAAATGTATATATAAAGTATGCAGTTTGACCCAGTCCTCTTCATGGGAGTTTCAACTAATGCTCTCTTCTCAGTGGATTTGACAGAGGATAATAGGCCATCTACTTTAGTTTTAAACTTCCGGGATCTAGTGGATGCCAACCGAATACATTTGCCTCATAAGGCACACTTGAGAGCTGCCCATACTACATCTATTCATGTAACTGAGCCTCAGTTGGTTTCTAGGAACTGGGAAATGAATTCCTTAACATGCAATAAGGAAGCCTGGATTTTAAGTAATTGGCTATTTAGATGCCAGAGGGTATCTCTTTTAATACCTGGACCTAGTAAATAAGTAAGAGAAACAGGAGAGTGATCGGATCTCACTCTTGCATGTATTCTACAGTCAATTATTCTGGGAAGTAGAAAAGAGCTGACCATAAAGTAATCAAGTCTGGAGCAGGTAAGGTGGGAGAAGGAGAAGAAAGTGTAAAGTCTCTCTGTGGGATTTAGGATTCTCCATACATCCACTATTCCTGCACCAGACATCAGGTCTTTTAAGGCTCTTTGAGCTGGGGAGGGGCCTGCCCTTTTAGTATCAGATCTATCTGTAACTGTGATGTTATGTTCCAGTCCCCCCCAAACAATATGATTTCTTGTGGGGGAGAGGCTATTAAGTTGAGGAGGTGAGAAAAAAAAGGAGGTGAATCTGTATTAGAGACATATATACAACCTAAAAGAATTTGATGGGACTGGAGCATACCATACAGTAATACATCATGACGACCATTCACATCCCAAACTTCCTGCAATAGTTTAAAAGGTATTGTTTTGTCAATTAAGATGGCTAATCCCCCTCGATTAGTAGAGATGCCAGCCCCATAGGCTTGTCCAACCCAAGTCCTACAGAGAAGAGGGGTATCCTCTCTCCTAAGGTGAATCTCTTGTAAACAGGTGATTCCAATGTGTAGATGAGAGAGGTGTCTTAGAATAATTTGTTGTTTACACCTACCTCTGGTGCCTCGAACATTCCAGGTTATGATGTTATGAGGACCACCCATTAATGGTCACCCAATATTGGAAAATTAGTGGAAACCACCCTATGGGATGTTGTTCAGGTAGGATCTGTTCTATCCAGTCAGAGTTGTGTAATTCACAGTTAAAATAACAAAGTTTTGGCACATTCTTCCCCCATCTAAATCCCTTTCACAATCCCCCATCGAACACTTAAAACTCTAATTAAACTAACAATCAAAAACTAACAAGAAACAACTATCAACTATCCCCAGTTCTAGAAACTGTACTGGCTAAATTCTACTGCCTGGTGATGTCTACATGCGCCCCACGATTCAGCTTCCCAACCCCCCACTCCCACACCCCGCCACTATAATGTTATACAAAAGCAAGTGGTATCAACCTAATATTTATAGAAGCTACAATTTATTGCAGTTTGCTCAAACTCCAGATATAGACAACAAATCGACGATCACACCAATTTGGAATCGAATATCAAGGATACATCTCAGTTTCCAATACTTGTAAAAAACAATATCTAGTCTCATTTGTGGAGCACTTAAAATATAATGCTAATAAGTAATAAGAACAAAAACTGGTGCTGTTAAGAAGTAGTCTCACAGTTTACATGCATCAAACATATTTTAACTTAACTGATGGACTTCTGTTAACAGCACAGAAGTATCTTCGTATTCACTCATTGTATGCGAGTAGTGACATTTTTATTAGGAAAATGGATTGATTAGCACAGATTATAGAACTGAGAACAAATCAGTAGAAGTAGCATAGAGAAGTGATCCAATTTTCTATACCATGCTTGATTATTCGGCAAATTGTTACTATATGATCCAGCTGAAGCTATATGCCTGTTCAGTATTGAGCAGATCGGTCAAACTGTTGCAAGACATCCAGCAATGTGAGAAGTAATGCTAAGTACCTTTAGAGAACCTTCAGCAGGAGGTTTCAGTCACTTGGGAAGTGGTAGGATAATCAAACCACACTAAGCCTTAAGATTAGCGAGCTCACCCTAAATGTAGTGAGAGGACTCCGCTCACTTGAACAAGTCGGGCAAAAGATTCTTCAGTTTGAGCTGCACTTGATCATGGGTTTCAAATGTGTGCCATTGATCCTTGATACTCACTTGAAGCATGGCTGGGTATCGATCCCTGAACTGTGTCCCTGCAGCAATTAGCTTAGATACAAGTGGGTGCAGTTCCTGCCTTTTTATTCGTTCTGACTGAGGTAAATCTTGGGTGATGTGTATTTTACGGCCTTCCCATTGAAGTTCTTGAAGAATTTTAACTTGGGCCAAAATATGCTGTTTATCAAGGAAATTCAGGAGTTTGAAGATCAGTGGCCTGAGTGGTGAGCCGGGTGGTGGTGGTGAACGTAGGGCCCTATGCACTTTTTCAATGATATACGTCGTACCATTCGGTGGTGGATCAGCAATTTCTTCACATAATTTTTGTAAGAACAGAATAGGAGAGCTGCCTTCCTCCTTTTCAGGGATCCCCAGAATTAGCAAATTATTTCGATGGCTTCTGCCCTCGAGGTCCTCCAGTGTTTCTTCCATTCATTTTAGTCTTTTGACCATCCCGCTGTGATCTAATTCAGCCTTACCTTGTCTTTTCTCTAAAGAGATAAGTCTCACTTGAGAAATAGGCTACTCTTATTGTTAGAGAATCCATTGAGGAGTGCACTTGATGTAATTCCTCTGAGATGTCCACAATGGAGCTTTGCAGAGGCTGCATGATCTCTAAAAAATGTTCCTCTGTAACAGCTGACATTCCCGCAAGAGCTTTACTGTTGCTGGCTGGCTGCTGTTTAGGCCTCTTTGCTGCCTTGTCTTTCTCCAGAGTAGGAGGAGGTGAGTGCCGCGGGGGAGCCTTGAGCATATCATCTTCCATTTTAAAGTCCTTTAGTATGTGGCAGTTCTGATTGCCCATTTAAAGTTGAAGAATAGCTTTGGACTGATGGTTTGCAGTAGTTATAAGCAGGAGGGATGCAGAGCGGTGGGAGCTTGCTGCTGATTGCTAGGCTGCCATCACCTGACCTTAACTTCTACAACTGTTTATAAACATTAAATAAATCACTGGTAGCATGAACCAAAAAAAGTGCACCAAGGCTTGTGGTGCTCCCAGAAAAACAAATCTGTTTAGGCAAACATTCAAGCACTTACCACCTTAATAGAAGGACACCACACAGCTCTAAAAAAGTTTCCATTAAAAAGTCATTTTATTGACATACAAAGAGAACAGGGCTATGGGCTCACACCCCCATCAGTGCCCACCTAATGTCTTTTAGATTCACAGTCCTTTATCAAATTTATATTCCCTTGAAAAAAGACAGTGCATCCGAAACACATTAGGAAAGCATGAACGAGGGTGTTAGTCTACACCCCTATTGTTCTTACATGTCAATAAAATTACTTTTTAATGGAAACTTCTTTGGAGCTGTGTGGTGTTCTTCCATTAAGGTGGCGAGAACCCGCATTTGTGCCTAATCAAATAAATCATACTTAATGTCTGCAGGTATTCCATGTTGTACATTCTACCTAGAGGAGTTGGGGGAGATCCCAGGGATCTCTGGATCCAGTGCAGTCATATCAGAGTGTAACAAGTAGGAATATCCTACATGCTAATTTATAGGAAGACTTCCTCATCTTTAGCCATAATATAGTGTATCCAGACTTCCCATTTGAAAACATCCCTGTTAGTCATTTAGATTATAAGTAGTTTTCTCCATTTTATATGTCATTAATCAATGACCACCATTGCTGATTTGTAGTAATTATGGGGTAAGCCATTTTTTGTAATATGCTTTTTTGGCCATAGAAACGAGCAGTCTAACCAGGTATTTAGTATTCTCATCTCTCAAGTGTTATGGGGAGGTCAATATGACATACAGTGAAGTCTGCCAGGATAAAGTGCAGTGTCACAGGTTTTCTGCATGACAAAAGGGATTAACTCCCATCAAAACTGCATTGTTTGCTGCAGTAACTCTACTGCAGAATTCTGCAGAGTTGGACTTCATCCTTGTGGGCTTCACTGTATATAATACATGGTGGTCCCCTATAATGACTGGATAGTCAGTCGTGATAAAATGCCATAATAACCCACTGAATTCCATATTAACTAGATAGCAGGTCATTATGATGTTTTCTTCCTCGTTCTTATTTCACTGAAGTGCAAAGAAAACACCTTGTGTTTGTATGACTATGGAGGCACCCTGTGTTTGTGCGACTAAGGAGGCACCTTGTGTTTGTGTGACTATGGAGGCACCTTGTGTTTGTATGACTATGGAGGCACCTTGTGTTTGTGTGATTGGAGGCACCTTGTGTTTGTGTGACTATGGAGGCACCTTGTGTTTGTGAGACTGGAAGCACCTTGTGTTTGTGCGACTAAGGAGGCACCTTGTGTTTTTTGTGACTATGGAGGCACCTTGTGTTTATGTGACTACAGAGGCACTTTATGTTTGTGTGACTATGGTGGCACCTTGTGTTTGCGTTACTGGAGGCACCTTGTGTTTGTGTGACTATGGAGGCTGCTCAGAGACATGTTTGCTCACACAAAACACCTTATAGTTTTTGTCTCTGTTGAAACCTTGCACCAGTTGGTATAAAAAATGATGCCTGTGCAGGTTTTGTCTTCACCTTTGGTGTGTGAAAAATCCTCATAACACACACCTGCACAGGCATTATTCTCTATGTTCAACCTCCAGTGGGAGAATGGGATAAATAATGTCCTGGAGCTCTTGTCTATCACGAGTCCTATATGACTGCATTTTCAAACAATCTTAAAATACATGCACACGCATGGTTCAACCAGAACCACAGTGACCCCAGCAATTAGGAATTATTGTCTGGTGACATTTGGTTTAGAAGACAAAAGTTTTAAAATACTGAATAGTCACCTTCTTCAGATTGATAGGTGAGGCCATGTTTGTTGTAGCGCTCATCTCCATTCCAAGTCAAAGATACTGCACTGCCAGACCCCAATCCATTTGTCCATAAATGATAATGTAGGTGCCATACCTAACTGCTATAATGCTTTATAGAAGCGAAATATTACATTGGAAAGAGTTACAATAAGAGGAGTGTGCCACACAAAAATTATGAAGACAAGAGTGTGACCTGTGCTGTCTTTCCAATAGTGCAGATACGTGCTGAGAAAATAAGACATGTATGTAGCAAAATGGTTAGAATTCTGTGAAAAGTAGGTTCATTTTATATAATCAAAAGAAAGAACATGACCATCAATACCAACCAAAAGATATGACACAACCACAGAAAGTGTGAATATAGGCAAGTGCTAGAAATGATAAAATAGTAGATGGGTCTTTAGTCCCACAAATAACAGTTTGCGATTTATTAAATGAGACCTTGTGTACAGATTCTGTAAAATCAGATGGAGTCTACTTGGGGGCATGAAATTAGGGTAATAGACAAGGGAAGTATTTGCTCCTCTTAAAGTTCAATTTCTTTCTAGTGTGTTGCATAGGAAGGTGAAAACCAATACAGGGCTATACATACAGTAGTTAATGCTTTGTAGTAATTTTCCAGACTAGAGAAAACCCATCAGTTTTTCAACGTTCACCCGTGATTTTGTTACTTTTCAATAGTTTGACCTTAATTGTCAACATAGCCATTTTTTCACACCACCTCATGAATGTTACAAAGTGTCATTTTTCAAACCTTGCTCAAAATGCGTTTTGTCCTTGTGGCATGAAATGATGTTTAGGCCATCATTTAACAAATGACACCTGTCATGTTCAGAAGGGTTGTCATGAAAACACTACTTTATTTTATTTTTTATTTTATTCTTTTGGTAACTGGGTAAGGCCCTCTAGGCACAAGTGGCTGTTTTCAGGGGTGACCTGATAGCACTGGGGTGGTTAAGTGACTTCTCAAAGTCACACAGTATGCAAGTGGAGGTTGTGGGAATCAAATCCAGGTATGCTAGATGTACCAAGCTCATTTACAGCTCGTTACTCTAACCTCTAGGTTATACTGCCAGCCACACTTTAAAAATGTGGTGTCTGCAGCAGGTTGTGATTCAGTGTAATTTAGCTGAGTTTGTGGCTGAGTTCAGTGAGCTACAGTTGCTGGAAGGCTGAGAGTGGGGAAGACAGTACTGTCATGTAATACTTCTCCTAGCCAGGTGAGGGATGGTGCAGAGTTGGTGGCATGGGCAGCAAGTAAACACATATTGAATAGAACTCTATTCTTGGGTATTGGGCCCAGAGGGTGGCCAACAGCCTAGAGGACCCAAGCCAAGGTCCCAACATGTTTTTGGCTATGTCCCGCAACCACTCCTAGAACCTGGCTTAATCACCAATACTTCAGTCTTGTCTGGTTTAAGTCTCAGACAGCTAGATGCCATCAGGTCTGAATTTCAGCCAGGTACAAATTATGCACCTTTGACAGCATCCAGCATTTCAGGTGTAAATGACATATAAAGCTGGGTATCATCTGCATAGATGTGAAAACCCAGACTGTATCACTTGATGATCTTTCCCAGGGGCAGCATATACACTGCAAACAACATAGGTCAGAGAACAAACCCCTGTGGTGTGACACAAATCAGGCACATTTAGGGCAGTGAGCATGTACCCATCACCACTCTCTGTGTCCTATCCCTGAGGTAAGACTCAAACCAGCAGATGTCCATACTAGTGAGTCCTCCATACTTCCTCAGATGATCCATACTCCCTCAGATGGTCCAACAACAGCCCAAGATCTACAGTGCCACCCACTGAGGAGAGATTGAGGAGAACAAGAACTGACTATGCACCCCTATCCCTCGACCTGAGAAGGTCATTGTGAATCCTGACCAATGCTCTCCCAGTGCTTTACATAGATCAAAGCCAAAATAGAAAAGTTAATGGATGTCATAGGCTGTAAGGTTTGCTTCAAGCTGCAGCACCACACTCTTCTCAATAACCTTTCCTAAAAAGGGCAGGTTGGGGAGAATGATAATTCAACAGAATGTGTAGATCAAAAGAGGGTTTCTTCAGAATGGGCTGAACCAGTGCATTTTTCAAAGCCACTTAAAAGACACATTCAATTAAGAGCACCAAACTATTCCCATGACCAATTGACCCTGTGACCCCACACAACTTTCTAGTAGTTGTGTCAAGCCTGGGTCTAGTTTACAATATGTGAGCCACTGCTCTGAGGTAACCTCACATACCTCTTCCATCTTGACTGGCCTAAACTCTTCCCAAGACTGCTGAGCACATCTTAGAGGTTCAGGATCGACCTTGCTAGGTTGTAACAGTCTGCATGGCAAGATCCCAGCCTGAATAGTAGACACTTTATCCAAGAAGAATTGAGCAAACTCCTCACACTTTGCAGATGAACCCACTCTATTCTGATGCAAACAGGAAAAATTTAATAAACTTTCTGCAGTACAGAATAGCTGAGCCACTCAGTTCCTCTCAACTGCAATCTCCCTGGACAGAAATGCTCCCTTCCTATAGGTGATCACCCTTTGATATTCATCATGATGAATCTTCAAAGCCAGTTTATCCTCCAAGGCCTTGGAATTCCTCCAATAGTGCTCTGACCTCCAACCTATAGTCTTCAACTCCCTGAGCTCCCCATCAAACCAATGGGAACTCAGGCATGAGATTCAGGGTCATACACAAGTAGATGCTTCAGAGTTAAAGGCTCCAGAGAGGAGCCTGTTATAGGCCACCACTACCTCCTCCAAACCTGTCTCACAAGCTGCCAATATCTCTGAGATGTCCATTACCACCTGCAGCCCTTTTGGTTGAAGCCCTCTTAAAGGGTGGCAATTAATCATCTCCACAGAGGGAAGACTACAAGGGGGGCCCAAAGGACAATTTCACCATACAGTTGTGCAACTAGTTGAATGGTTCAATCTTGAGGTTGCTTATCTCAAGCCCAAGAAAGAAACCAAGTTCAAGATGTGCCTGTTTTGATGATTCACAAAAGTGACCACTACTGCGAGCCCTAGTGAATTCATCAGCCAGAGGAAATCCTGTCCAAAATGTGAGAATTCATCATCAACACAGATATTTTTCCCAGAAAAATCCATCTGGATAACTCCAGTACTCTGTTGGCAATTAAGTCTGTGATTTCCTGCAGGAACTCCCTTTTTCATCTTGAAAGCCAGTATACAAGGAGGATCCTATACTCTGCTTTTGGATGTCCACACTCAGCCATACATTCATACAGTGAGGTGTCCTCTACTGTGTGCATGGTGCGGTTCAACTGGGATCTAAAACAGATAGCCACCCCTTCCCTTATGATCCCTCCACAGAAGTGCACCATGTATAATCTAACTGGTACTACTGTCTCAATGACTGGACTGGTGTCATCGCTCAGCCAGGTCTCCATGATGCAAAGTAGCTTGACCAAGAACCAAACACATCTGGCTTTGCTCTGGGTCCCATTTTGTCACTGGACATCTCCTGGTCCTCACTGTCCTACAGTGCCTCCCATTATCTCCTCTTGCACCTTACTGCCAACTACTGCATCTCCTTTCAACACACACACCTCCCTGCACTGATGACACTGCACCAGACATAGGGAACATGAAAGGGGTGTAGGTCTTGAAACCCAGATGGGGGGTAGTTAAATCTATGGGGTCCATACCTAACACACATTTTGAAGCTGCTACACTAATAGTCAGCAGTAAATACACCTATAACACCCACCTTCCCAAACCAACCCTCAAAACAAAACCAACAGCCCTCTCAAAGCCTACCCACAAAGCAAACTAACTGCCAGAATGTCACAATACCTCCACATCCACATGCACAACTTAAAGTGATTTTGTGAGGTTTGCTATAGCAAATGGAAGTAGTAACCTATAATAACCTGTAGGAGTTGTGATTCAATCTCCTACCACTGAAACTGCCAAAAAGTGCTGTTTTCCATGAAATAAATGCTTTTATGTCTGTGCTCTGCTTCATTTGCATAACCCACCCCCTTTTCTTCTCAGTGCTGCAGTGCCCAAGCATGACATCATGCGAGGGAAACAAGGCTGTTTTAAAACAGAGACATCTGTTGGTTAGTCTTGATATTGCAGACATCTGTATTACTGACATAGGAGACTACATCTCTCAGTAAAGAAATCTTGTCAGCTAAATACTATATGCACAGTGCTTTGTTTTGAAAATAATCATATGAGAGCTTTTACTGTTGAAGCCACTACAGAAATGTGAGACTGCACCTCACAGTATGGGAACTGGAAAACAACTTCTTATTTTACCCACAATGAAACATATAAACATATAATCTGATGGCAGATAATGACCGCTTGGCCCACCTAGTCTGTCCATTTCCCTACCTAGCTGCAGATCCTAGTTAACCAACAGCCTACTTCATCCTATCCTGCCCCCGCTAGAATTGCTTTATGTCTGTCACATGCATTCTTGAATTCCCTCACTGTTTTTGACTCTATGACCGCCTCAGGAAGCTTGCTCCATGCATCTACAACCATATCTGTGAAGAAGTACTTCCTCACATTACCTCTGAGCCATCCCCCCTCTATCTTCAAATTGCACCCCCTTGTTCTTGCATATCTCTTTTTCTGAAAGATGCTACCCTCTTTGAATTTGTTGATTCCCTTGATGTATTTGAAAGTTTCTATCATGTCCCCCCTCTCCCTCCTTTCCTCGAGGCTATACATCTTAAGCTCCGTTAGTCTTTCTTCATATGTCTTCTGGTGCAGATCCTGCACCATTTTGGTTGCCTTCTTCTGGACAGCCTCCATCCTGTCTATGTCTTTGCAGAGATGGGGTCTCCAGAACTGTACAAAGTACTCCAGATGTGGTCTTACCAACTGTCTGTACAGAGGGACAAAACAACTTCCTGTTTTCTACTACTGATGTCTCTCCCTATGCATCCCAGTATCCCCCCAGCCCTCCTTACTGCCTTCTCACATTGCTGGCCCACCTTTAGGTCATCTGCTATTACTACCTCCAGGTCCCTTTCCATTTTTGTTGTTATCAGTATCTCACCCCCCATTGTGTACTCTTCACCTGGGTTTTTGTTTCCCAGGTGCATTAATTTACACTTCTTTGCATTGAATCTAGGCTGCCATACATTTGATCATTCCTCCAACCTTGCCAAGTCCATTTTCATCCTTTCCACCCCACCTGGCGTATCAACCCTGTTGCAGATCTTTGTGTCATCTGCAAAGAGACATACTTTTCATTCCAGTCCCTCTGCAATGTCACTTATAATGACATTCAAAAGGACCAGCCCCAATACTGAACCCTTCGTTACCCCACTAGTAACCCCCCTTTCTTCACTGTGGACTCCATTTACTATTACCCTCTGTTTCTTGTTTTCCAGCCAGTGTTTTACCCAGGCTACCACCCCGGAACCAACTCTCAGGCTGGTTAATTTGTTTATTAATCTTTTGTCTGAGACTGTGTCAAATGCCTTGCTAAAGTCTAGGTAGGCCATGTCCACAGCCCCTCCCTTGTTTACTTCTTTGGTTGCTCAGTCAAAGAAATATATTAGATTCATCTGACATGACCTTCCTGCTGTGAATCCATGCTGTCTTGGGTCCTGTGCCCCACTGGCCTCTAGGTACTCAATAATTATTTACTTCAGAAGTGATTCCATCATTTTCCCTATCACTAAAGTCAAACTGACAGGTCTGTAGTTTCCTGCCTCTGTCTTGATCCCACTTTTGTGAAGAGGAATCACATCTGCCCTCCTCCAGTCCTCAGGTACCACAACATCCTCCAATGATTTATTAAAAATGGCTTGCTATGTACATCTACATATTATATGCAGTCACCACCACCAAAATAAGGGACTGGATCTCTGAGTAACAAACATTTACATCAACATTATAACTTACCCAGAATTCCTTGGTGCTGTAAGTAAAACATTGACAGTTTCCTTGCATGGCATAATTCTGGGGGTGTGGCCACACACAGAAAACTGGAGGACACAGTGCTTATAAAACTTAAATAAAAATTATTATGACAGATTGTTTTATAAAACAAACTACAGTTTTAACATCTGAAGCATGGGTGGCAATAGTATACTATGTGAAACAGGCATCTGTGAAACCTTGCAAAATCACTTCAAGACCCTATGCACTCATACTAATAGCCTTCCAAAACCTACAAAATAAATAATATCAGTCTCTAAACCTCAGCTGTAGCTGAGTGGGTCCATGTTTGCAATACTTGGAAGAGATTTTAATTAGAGTTCTATTAGTTCTTGAGTTCTCATTGCCAGAATCATTTTAATTTTTATGGTTTCCATGAACAGTATGTAAGTTTTTGTCCCTATGGTCTTCTGCTGCAGGATCACAGATATCATAGGTTTGTTTCAAGTCAGTGGAACAATTTACCAATTTAGGCTTGATATTTCTGTATGGGAAAATCTTTGTACCTTGCTAAGTGAAAAAATGTATGCCCCCATTTTTTTTTTTATACCGTACATCCATGTTACAGCTACCTATTATGCCTGCTGGCAAATTGTTCCACCGTGAAATTACCCTTGGTATAATCCATTTTCCCCCTTTTCTAATGCTAAGTACCATCTTTAGTCATACTCAGTAGAAATGTTAGCATTACTATGTCACAGTTACTGCAGAAATATTAACTTTATCAGTACAATAAAGATATATGCAAGGGAGCCGGAAAAAGACAGTTGGTCTGAAATGTTTAGATGAATAACAGCAAGCCAAAGGGGTCTGCAGATCTTGTAAAAAAGAGAACAGTACAGTACGTGCAAGGAGGTAACAGTTTTTACCTTGCTAAACCTCACCATCTTCCCCCATTACACCGCTGGTCCTTCCTCTAGTCCCCTCTCCCTCTTACCTTTGCCACAGTAATTTGTTTTTACCTATCTCAAATGTGAAAATACGACTACTTATAGTGAACTTTCTGAAATTCTTCAGGAGCAGATTTATATTTAATGTATTCTGTAAATACGTATATTATGGTTTGTTCACAACTTTTCAGACTGAACAAATATTGATAGTCTAGACAGACAACTCCCCCAGATTTCCTGAGGAACATGGTAGTGAGCTCTTTTCATTTATCATAAACATACTTGTTGTTCTTGTCAGGATTGTATTGTTTATAAATGTACGTTAGCCTGGTCCTTAACTATATGGATATGTTTTGCATATATAATCTCAACATTATGAAAACCAATGTGTCACAGCAATAAAACTGAATCATCAGAATTAAAAATGTAAACCATTTTGGAAAGTATTAACCTAAAAAAAAAGTTCATGTTGCATTAAAATTTGGCTGTTTCATCATTCTCATTATTTAATATTCTAATAGGTTAGTGGTTATTTCATTTGTCATGAAGAAACAAATATTCCACTGTTTTCATTTAATTTGCTACTAGAAAGAATCAGAGAAAAATTACTCCATCAATGATTACAACAATCTGTCTCCCTTTCAGATGCTGAACTAGAATTAAAGCTCAGCAAGTCAACGGTGCTTCTCTGGTTCAGTATTCCTTGTAGTTAAATTAGACTAAAATCATTTGTCATATTCTTGTGATGAGTCCAGTTCTTTTAACAGAACAGATACATGCCACATAGATAACCAGCATTTATTGTTTTGGACAATTTATGTGATGTGGGCAACATTCAAAACTGCAGGCTCTGTTCACTCAGAAACAAGGAATCTTATCCAATTACTTGGAGGAGTGAACAAGCCAGTACTATGATTTAGAATGTAGATGGAATGGATGTTTTACAAAATAGACAGTTTCCTTTTTGCCTCTAGAACTGTGATAATTGGATGTCATTTTAAGCACCAGCTCTTTACAAAACCTTAATCATTTTCAAAATATATTGCTGTTAGAGAAGTATGCTTTTAAATGCAATGCTATTGGAAGCCAGACTCTTACTTTTCTAGAGACAGGTAGTCAAAACCAGGAAGATAGGTGCCTGGCTGCTTCTTAAAATATTCTGAATGTAAAACCAGTATGGTGGCACAGAGAGCTGAGCTACTGAGGATCACATTACCATGAACCATGCTGGTGATCTGAGTTTGGGAACAAGATCAGGTTGTAGAGGGCTGGTGGGGAAAAGGCTGGGAGATGGACTGAGTAGCTGACAGGCAGCTCTCATCTCCTGTCCTGGGCAGAGGTGGTTCACCTTTCCAGCTTTTGGCTGCCACCAGGTAGTGTTGACACTATGGGGGGGGGGGAGAGTGGCCAGATGGACATCTGGGTTGGTAGAAGGAGGCTAGAGTTCCAGAGAACATGTGTGCCTCTATTTGCTGTGCTTCAGTGCTGCAAGCTCTGAGATAGTAGGAGAAAAACTTGAGAACAAATGGAAGGGGACAAGGCTTCATGAAGCCCAGCTCGTGGTGCCATGGCCTGTCCTTCCCTCCACTGGGTAAGTGAAGGGAATCTGGATGAGAGTCACTGGTGGGAGGATGTCCCTCTCCTACCTGAGTCCACCACAAGGGAAGGGATACTTGGGGGAGTACCTCCAGAGGGAGATGCAGGTGAGTCAAAGGCACTGGGGACTGGGCTGAACATCCACCTGGTTTGCCCAAGGAGGATAAAAACCTTTATTAAAAAATGCATATCTTGAATATTTGGACTGAAAATGTTTTCAAGTTGCATATAGTGGGTTAACAAAATGTTTAATGCCGTATTGGTCCTAGTAAGAACAAATCCAGAACAAATGGTTTGATACCTTTTATTGGACCAACACGGATGTTACAAAAAGAACAAAGAGCTTTAGCTTTCAGACCACCAAGTCCTTCTTCAGAAGCTAATGAGAGTTAACCATAACTCTCATTGGAAGCTTCTGAAAAAGTTAATCTATTCATCTTTATTCTTTATGTTTATCCACTATTAGTCAATAAAGGTAGCAAACAATTTGTTCTGAATATAGTGGGTTAGTAATGCTTTAAAAATGTGTTTAATTTTCTAGCAATAAAGCCCTTGTTGGGTTACAAAATTAATTCCGGTATTAAATGAAATAATATGACCCTGGCACCTGTCAGTTCTGTCTCATTATGACCTCACATTATACTGCAAATAATTCTTAATATATCCCATAGCCTTCTTTCTGCACATTAAAGTTAAATAAAAAGTTATACACTTCACATTATTTGAATCAAACAATCTGTTTGGCCTTTCAACCAGTCACAAAGGTTTACAGTTTGTTATGGTTAAGTGCCACGTATATATATATATATATATATATATATATATATATATATATATATATATATATATATATATATATATATTTTCATAAAATAATTTTATTCAAACACAAATACACACATTCAATCACAGTCTTATACAGATTCCATTAATACAATAAAACAGCAGTGCATCCCACTATTAACCACTATCTTATTATAGTCATGTCTCTTCACAACTATATACCTATAAACATGCAAGAGATACCCAGCTGGGGTGGTCAGGTGTTGCACTATCATAACCCATTATCTTATAAATCTGTCCCATCCCAAAGGAACATATTCTCCTGCTGGGTCAAATTTGCCAAAAAAGGGAGCCCATTCTGTAGTGAAACTGTCAAGTTTATCTTTAACAAGGAGGGTCAGTCTCTCCAGTGCTAGGGTGCGCAGTGCCAATTCCTGCCAGCCCTGAAAAGTGGGTGTGGCACACGAAACCCAGGTATTTTGAATACAATGTTTTGCCAAAATTAAAAGAATCCTCACCCACCTCAGCAATAGTTCCCAGTCCCCTCCTGCTTCTTGTTCAGCACAAAACAAAGAGGTCAGTGGGTCCAATAATAGCACCCTTCCCCACATTCTCCCAACTCCCAAGGCCACCGCTCTCCAAAACTGCTATCAGACCTGACAGGTCCAGAAACAGTTGATGAATGTGCCCACTTCTCTCTCACATCTACCACATTGAGGGGATATGGCCAGGTGGTACTTATGAACCACAACCGGGGGTTTGTATACCTTGTGTATAAACATGTAAAAAGCTTCTTTAAACTTATTACAGAGCAGAAGTCCCATATGCATGGAGAGTAACACCGCCCAATCATGTTCATGTATCTGAGTACCCAAGTCCCTATCTCAAAGCACCCGGGTTTTCAGTGAGAGATCCAGCATACAAATTCTAGATTCCCTGACTGCCCTCCCCATGAAACCTTTCACATCCTGTTTTGATCCTTGGATAAGTACACTAACTCTATTTTTTTCATTTCCACCATACCTGGACCTTCTCTAGTTAAACCCCCCTATGTATGCCCTAACTTGAAAGTACTGGAACAAGTGTCCATTCCCCAAACTGAGTCACTGACACAGGTCCAAAAATGAACAGAGCGCCCCCCCCCCCATTATACAAGTCTTCTAGATTTTTTATTCCTGTCTTCCCATAACTTGAACCCCGGGTCCTCCCATCCTGCAAGAAATAAAGGTTACCAGCTACCAGTACCAGAAATGTGTCCACTGCTACTGCCCCCTTCCATTTTAGAAGTCTGCCCTAACTATCCAGCACTGCCAGAACCAGAGGATTTTTAGTCTGCTGACCCCTATATGCCCCAGACCCCGTTTCTCCAGGTACACTGAAAGTCTTGCTTTGCAGCCCCTTTGTTCGAGGTTCAACCACCGGGCCACCTGGGGCATGTGTATCCAGTCACTAATATATTTCTGCTGAGCAGCTAAATAATAACTGCCAATGTCTGGAAAGGTCAAGCCCCCCCACCTGTGTCCTCTTTAAGTCACTGTAATCTTACCCTTGGGCATTTCCCCTGCCAAATAAATGCTGAGAACATCCCCTCCAGTCTTCTGACATCCCTCCTGGAGATCACCACATGCATCATATGTATAACATACACTAGCCTAGGGACGATGTTCATTTTGATTTGATTTATCCACCCAAGCCAGGAGATCGGAAGTGACATCCACTGTCGTAGATCAGCATCTATGGTCTTAAGAATAGGGACATAATTGAGTTCATAGAGGAAGCCCAGGGACCATCCAATCTTGATCCCCAAGTATGTAAAGTACCCACCTACCGTCTTAAATCCCCAACCCTGATCTCATCCATACCTCTTTGGGAACCTCATAAGTTCCGATTTATTGAGATTAAGTTTGTATCCCCGAAAATCATGCAAACTTTTCCACCAGGTGCAGCAGGGTGGGCATGGAGGTCTCTGGTTCTGTAAGAAAAAGCAACATATCATCAGCATACATTGTGAGTTTGTGCTGCTCACCTGAGATCCCCTGCACCCCATGAATTCCTTCATCCTTCCTGATCGCTATTGCCAATTGCTCCACCTCCAGGGCAAAGAGCAGAGGTGACAGCGGGCAATCCTGCCTTGTACCCAACCCCAATCTCAAACCCTCTGAGAGTGTGCCATTTACCAACACCTTTGCCCAGGGAGAGCTATAAAGCACCTGTACCCAGCTTACGAATGTGTTCTCCAAACCAAACTGGGTTAATGCCTCAAATAAGTTGCCCCATTCTACACGATCAAAGGCTTTTTCAGCTTCCATGGATATGACGCAAGTGTCTTCTTTCCTCCTGTCCACCCCCCAAACCACATTCAAAAGCCATCTTACATTATGATACGAAAATCATCTCTTAATGAACCCAGCTTAGTCTGGGTGAACAATATTGGGCAACACTATTTCCAATTGGCCAGCTAATATTTTTGCCAAGATCTTAGCATCGCTATTCAAAAGTGATATTGGCCAGTAAGAGCCACACTCTACTATATCTTTCCCCACTTTCGGGATCAAACATATTACTGCATCTGAGAATATCTCCAGGAGTCTCAGTCTCCCCCTCCTTTTGTTGAAAAGTGCTGCACAGCGGGCCGGCCAGCTGCCCTGCCAAACATTTATAATATTCTACAGGATAGCCATCCGGCCCACTCGCTTTTCCACTCTGCAATCTCTGGGTGGCCTGCAGCACTTCCTCCCTTGTAATAGGGCCATTTAAGGTGTCCTGTTGTTTCTGTGTCAGCTTGGGGAGGTTCAAAACATCCAAGAAAGCTTTCCCCAAATTCCCCTCTCCCCCATCTCCCTCTATCACATATAACATTTTGTAAAACCTCTGGAAACACTCCCTTATCTGCTGTGCAGACTTACACAGTGTCAGTGGCTCAGTAGGTTGCACACTCGCCTCTGAGGCCGGGAGATCAGAGGGCTGTGGGTTCAGTTCCCACATCTGGCACTTGGGTTAATATCCCAGTACTGACACTGTAGTGCAGCATGAGAGGGGTGCTGCACTTCTGAGATGCCGTCATTTGGATGAGACGTTAAACCGAGGTCCCATCTGCCTGGATTGGTGGTAGTTCAGGTGGATGTTAAAGATCCCATGGCACTTATCGAAAAGAGTAGGGGAAGTTTATTGAGTAAAGAAACATAACATCACCATAAAGCAGAATACAATGCAAATATACAAAAGGTTAACAATAAAAGGCAGCCAAAAATAACATGAGAGTTAACAGAGGGTACCAAAACTTTATAAAAAGAAATAAGTCCATAAGGAATGAAACATAACTGCAGAAAATCTCCGCTGATCAGTGCATTAACAGTTAACAAACCATCCTCAACTTGAGATATTATAGTAGAAGACAATACAAGTTGTTGCTGAAATATAAATTGACATCTAGCTTGCCATAAATAAAATTGAAGTAATGCAAAAAAAACATTTAAAGTACTAGGATGATAAACGTTCCAAGCCCCTGTATAATCCCCTAAAAGTAAGAGTTATAAGTTATACATGACAATGCAGGCATCCCCCAATGAATAGCAGCATCAGTCCAAAAACTTTTAACAAAGGAACATGTAATAAAAAAATGAGAAAGGCTTTCTTCTATATTTATGCATAATGGTCTTGGACAGAATCTATCCGTTAAGGGTTTATACTTAAGATTGCCCCGTACCACTAATCGACCCTGAGCAGACATCCATACGATATCCCACACAAAGGTAGGAAGCCTAAGGTCTGTTAGCTTGTGAAGAGCAAACGACATTCTGGTTGGAACACACTCTGGAAAAACCAAAATTATGCCCTGTACTTCAAAAACTATATAAGAGTAAAAGGATTTCCTATTATGGGACTGTAAAGTAGGAAGTGACAACTTCCATTGATGGCATTTTTTTTAAATAGAAATCCCATAAACTGGTAACTGATCCTGTTGTAAAATTTTGGGGGGTAAATCAGTCCATTTTTGAAGAAAGCGAGCCCAAACAAAATGTGACCAAGCCTGCCAAGTTAAAGTTATTGGACCCCACAAATAACTAAAAGAATTAAATAAAAAAATCGAATGAAAAAAAAATATTGGATTAATCATGGCCAATCCACCTCTTTTAACCGGTAAATAAGTAATCTCTCTTCGTACTGGGTTTAGTCTATTGCCCCAAACCATTTGAAAGAAAATACTATAAAGTCTAGTTTCTAAATTTACTCGAGGTGGGTAAAGATAACTCAAATGTAAGAATACAGGTAATAGAAATTTTTTAACTATGAACACTCGTTTCTTTTTCACCAATTTCCATTGCTTTCATAAATTAACTTTACTTTCACTGATACCTAACTGTTGCTCCCAGTTAAAGGCAGCTAAATCACCCGGTCCAAACCAGACCCCCAGAATTTTTTGTGGAGTAGTTACAAAAGGAATACCCATTGTGTCAAAAAGACACTCCTGATCAGAATGTAAGGAAAAAATAAAACTTTTAGATGTATTAAGCTGTGCCCCAGAAAAACTACCCCATGTCTCAAAACACTGCAGAGCAGTCTGAAGGGAGACGTCATTGTGCATCAACAGGGTCACATCATCCGCATATGCAGTGATTTTTCTCCACAGGCAATGAAATATCTGGAGCAAGGCCTGTAATACAGCTATGTCCATGAATAAAACGAATGATAGGATCTAAAGCATATGTATATAAAAGGGGGCTTAAAGGACAGCCTTGCCGAACCCCTCGAGCAACTGAAATCTCAGATCCCATAACACCATTCACCAATGGGCGTACTGTGGCACCAGAATACAACATGGATATCCACTTGACAAAGGGACGTGGAATATTATAGCTAAGCAACAAATTAAACAAATAAGAGTGCCTGACTTTATCAAAAGCCTTAACTTGATCGAGAGCCACAATAAAGCCAGATCCCCTCCCCCATGTTGCTATTCTCAAATATTTCTCTTAATAAGTATAAATTATGTTGAATCTTGCGGTGAGGAATAGCGCAAGTTTGAGCCGGATGAATCAGGGACTCAGAAACCATTGTCAATCTATTGGTAAGAATTTTGGCCAAGATCTTATAATCACTGTTCAGGAGACTAATGGGTCTCCAATTAGTCAGTAAAGAAGAATCTCCTTTCTTATAAATAAATTTCAGTAATGAAAGACTGAAATCTGAAAAGTCCAGGTCAGAAGTTAACATAAAATTAAACACTAGGGATAAAAAATAACTCATGACAGGAAGAAATTTCTTATAAAACTCATTCCGGTATACCATCTAGACCAGGTGATGTTTTAGAATTCAAGGATTTTATAACTCCTTTGACTTCCAGGGAGGATATAGGCTGTAATAAACTGTTTCTATACTTGTCATCCATAACAGGGAGACATGCCAAAAAGGCAGCTGGTAAGGTGGCTGTGGAACCAGGATCCCCACTAAAAGAGTCAGAGACAAAATCCTGGACGACAGTCATCATTTCCAAATCAGAAGTCACCAGTTTACCCATAGGAGACAGCAACCCAGTCATCATTGTCTTGTCAAGGCGCTGTTTACAGGCCTTATATGGATCAGAGGCAGGTTGTGATTGTAAACCGTATCTGAACTCTATGTCTAAGGATTTAGCCCTATCATATTGATAAAGGGACATTTGTTTTTTAACCTCAGTAATCTGTGATTGAAATGTTAGTTTATCACTAGGGGGAAAAGACATCAATTTATAAAGTTGATTCCTATATTGTAAGTAGGTGAGATATTTATCATTAGCTTTGCGCTTCCCTTTCGAAAGTAAAAAGGACCTGATCTCAGATTTAGTATCAGTCCACCACAAAAAAAGATTGTCATAAAAACATAAAGTGGAATAACGAGCCACAAATAAAACTTCTAAACCATTCCCACAATCCTCAGCTTCTAAAAGGGACACATTCAAACGCCATCTAGGACCAGCTGAAAATACCTTAGGAGGTATGGCAGCTAAGCTGAGATAACCAGTCAAAAGATGATGATCTGAAAATTCAATTGGCCTAACTTGAGAAAAAAAGGGGGTCAAATATTTAGAAACAAAAAGTAAATCAATACGAGTGGAAAAAATATCCCTAAAATAAGAGGCACCCCCAGTCGCATGCAAGGCCCTAAACACATCAGTAAGGCCTGTATCCTTAACTATCTGCCTCAACGCTAGAGAGTCACAAAACATTTTTTTCTGAGTGTCACCCCTGAATTTAGAGTCAATATCACAGTTGAAGTCTCCCCCCCAAATAATATGCCTTCTAGTATGAAGAAACGGTTTAATATCCTCAAATAGCTTAATCCGAGCAGACTTAATTTGTGGAGCATAGATATTAACTAAACGAAAATCAAAATTTTGGCAACAAAAGTCCAAAAGTAAAGCACGACCAGGACAAATGTCCACTAATTTAGAAATCCTAAAAAAAGTAGAGGTAAACAGAATCCCTATCCCATCTGCCGCATCAGGTCCAAAAGTCCAAAAAGAAGGTCCCCAAATCCATCGCCTTTTAGCTTGTTCAGTTTCAGCTAGAGAGGATAGTCTAGTTTCCTGAAGAAGAATAACATCAACCTGTAGGGTACTAAAAAAATAAAAGAGTGAAAGCCTCTTTTTAAAATTTTTAATACTACATACGTTGAAGGAAACTATCTTTAGAGTAGCTATGCCAGAAAATGTGAAGTTCAGGTCCCATTCTTTTGACTAAACTTGCCTTCCTTTTTTTTCCTTTTTTTCCTTTTTTCTCTTTAGCAAGTTCAGTAGACCTACTGTCCTCGTTATCTGAGAGTAATTCAGAATGATGAGAGGTATCTGATTCTAAATCTGAATCCCTCCCCTCACTTTGTAAAGGAGAAAAAAAATTCTCCACAGAAACAGGACTAACAGCCGACTGTTTAAGGGAGGCCCTGGTGAACCTTCTGGATTTAACAGTTTCAAAGGGTGGAGGCATGAAAGAAGATGCCTTTTGTGGAACAGAAACAGTATCCGAACTACCAGAGGAAATAGAAGGCAGTGGAACAGGGGTCACAGTAGCTGATACCTCTGTGGCAGGGTGGGGCTCAACATCACCTTCCTGAATCAGTCCAGCATTAACCTCAGGAATGAGTTCAGGCGGGGCACAATCCCCTCGTTTGGTCTGAGCTTTGTGTACTAAATCATCAGGATCCCATCCCCCTGACCTATTATGGGTAGCCCAAGGGCACTGACAAAAAGCATGCCCTTTCTCGTCACACAGATTACACTGAAAAATATTTTCACAGCAGTCTACCGAATGCCCATATCCCCCACAAAGAGCACATTTCAAGAGATCACAAGAACTACTAATATGGGTTCTAGACCCACATTTATAACATGCCAGGTTGTCCTCCAGAAAACAAACCCTCTATCTTTCCCAAAAGAAACTGTTTGGTAAGTGCACAACCTCACCATTAACCTGAAACAGTTTAACCTTAAATCTCCAACTACCAGTCCAAATCCCTTCTAGATCTAAAATGGCTTCAGGAGGACCTAGAATATCGCATCTATTTTGTAGCCAATGATAGATATTGCCTACATTCACCCCTTCATTTCGAAATATGATAGTGATGTATCTAATTAGAGGCTTAGTAAGAGGAAGAGCATAAAAGGGGACCCAAAGTGGGGTAGATTTCAAGGTAGAGTATTTGTCCCAAAACTTCTCCAGACCATGAGAAGTTTTAAAACTAATATCAAAAGAATCTTCTCCAGAAATGTGTATCAAGGCAAAGATGTCAGCAGGCAAAAAGTTCAATGAACCTTTTAGGAGCGTATTAGCAACATAATACCTATCCGGGTGGACTTGCAACCCACCCCTGTAATGTAACCTGACCGCATTCCTCCGTGGGGCTTGCTCTAATTTATTTTTAAATAAGTCTGACATTGGTATTCTAGATTTTTGTAGACTAGACCGTGCCTCAGAAGAAGGTAAGTAACATTTTCCGTAAACCAGAAACATTTTCATCAGAAGTAACAGGCATTACTTGGCCTAGAAAAGGCCAAGGGCTGTCTCTAAATGCTCTTAGCCACAGTAACATTCCCAACCCCCTTATGGCAGTCCATACCTGAGCTCAGTTTTTTTCCCTCGTTGGCATGCATTGTGGAACCCGGGGAAGCCGTCGGAAAGTCCTTCCATTCAGGGTCAGGGACCCATTGTCCTGTCACAGTCTGGAGCCAGCCCGAATCACCATGAACCTCCTCAGCCGACCAGTCCTTAGTAGGATAGGACAGTTTTCTCTGTGGCAACCCAAACTGTTGCCGGAGAACCTGGGAAGTATTCACAGACACAGTGCCACTTTCAGTTTCCTGCTGCTGGAACGCCAAAGAACAAGCATCCGAAAGTCCCACAGTCTCAGTTCCCTCCTTCAATTCCGGTACAGGGCAACGCTGATCCTCTCGACCTGCAGCCGACTGCTGCACTATTCGTTCCGCCGATAAGGCGGAAGAAGCTCCCAAATCCCCGATATCCTCCGAAGCTGGAACTGATCCAGAAATCACCAAAACAGACTGAGACCTCAGTCTGAAACATCGCTGAGGTCTGTGGTGCAAACTCGGTTTCCTTTGAGCAAGTATCAGATAAATCCAGCATCTCCTGAACAGACTCAGACGAGTCTAAAGTAACAACCTCCTCCATCACAAGTCAGAAGCACACTGAGCAGCCACCAACAGGCTACAAACAGCGCCCTCTGCCGCCAGCAAGGCAACGAAGACTAGGGGAATTTCCCTGGTGTCCTGGCCAAATTTCCCTCATTCACTAAAAAAAATACCACCAACAGCTTAATCTGGTTCAAGGTCAGCTGGCATTCATCTGTATCCCCCTCCCCCGGGTCATGCCTGAAAATAGGCAGGATTTGTCTAGTGCACTTACCCGGTCAACAAAAACTAAATAAATAAAAAAAAAAAAAAACCTCCCTCTCCGCATCAGTCTAACCATCAAAGGGCCTGGTTTGTTACCCCATTTGTATAACTTTTTCTTCCCAAATGTCCATGCCTTTCTGCCACCCCACTGAGCAGAGCATTCAAGGTCTACCTTGCTGCCTTCAATCTAAGTCTAACATCTTCCCCTTCTCCATCCGCAGCCCGTCTCTCCAGCTCTTGTACCTGCGTTTCCAACTCCACCCTTTTAGCTTGTTTCTGTCTCTTTACTTTAGCTACATATTTGATGATCATCCCCCTTATAAAGGCCTTCCCCGTGTCCCATATTACCGCTTTGCTAGTGGGGGAGTTCGCATTGGCAGTCCAATATATCTCCCATTGCTCTTCCAGGTATTCCTTAAAGGCTTTATCCCTCCCAATAAATGGCTGGAAATTTCCAGGGGAGGTCCTCTCTCTCAGCTTATTCATAGTCAGAGATAAGATCACCATGGCATGATCAGACACGTGACTAGGCCTATATCAGACAGTCTGCATCTGTTCATACCACCCCGGCAGAAAAAACATGTAATTGATCCTAGACCAGTTGCCATGTGGATTAGAGTAGAAAGTATACTCCTCGACTCCAGGATTCACCTCCTGCCATTCAACTATTAGCCCCAATTCTATCAGTCCCCAACGCCACTGTTGGATGGCTTCATGCTTCCGGCCTCTGCCCTGAGAGTGGTCTAAACTGGAGTCCAGGGTACAGTTCAGATCTCCCCCAGAAACAGACCTGGGAATTGTTCTTTAATCAGGAGGGAAAGAACAGTACTGTAGAATGAGGCTTCAAAGACAACTGGGGCATATATACTGCCAAACGTTACCTTCTCTCCCCACAGTTCACCCACAACAAATATATACCTGCCCCATCTGATCTTTAACCACCCTCGTCACCTGGAAAGGGAGGTGCTTATGCAGAAGGATAGCAACCCCATGCTTATGAGCCTTGAATGATGCTGCGAAACATTTCCCTACCCATCCCCATGCCAACTTCATGTGCTCCGCTGCCATGAGATGTGTGTCCTGTAACATGGCAACTTGTACCCCCTGCCTCCTCAAAGCTGTGAGGGGACTTGTCCATTTCACTGGGGTCACTATCCCTCATACGTTCCAGGAGCAGACAGTGAGGTCTTGTCTGTTAGCCATTTATAAAAAAAGACATTGTCACAATTCCCCCCACCTTGACAACAGAACATACTAATTCACCCTCAGTGAAGTAGGTGATTGCACTCTTCCCTTTTCCCTCAGGTCCCCCATGCCTCTGATACACCATAATCATCCAACTGTATGTATGTGTGTAAAAACAGTAAAACAACCAAAACAACCCAACAGATAAGTATATCCCCCCCAACAGTCCCATAACTAAACATCAGTTTCCCATGCCCTCCCCTTTTCCCTTACTCATCATAATTAACCATATCTGCACATTTTCCCTCATTGTGGGATTCCAGTTCCCCTTCCCACTTTCCCCCATACTCCGAATAGACACTATCTGCCACATATGCTAGAGTGTCAGTAATATCCCCATACTCATCCACGTCCCACCCTCTGCCCCCCACCAGAGTATAATGCACAGTTGCCCCACCCTTCTCTTTTCCACCCTGTGTAAATTGGCAGGCTCACTCCCCAGGATGAGTTACCCAATAGATGTGCCGACCCTCCAGTTATGTCTGGGCCAGGATCCCCCACATCCTGCAAGTGCCAGGCCACCTCCCGAGCCCCATATGAGAAGCATGTCTGTTTAAGCCTTGGTCTGAGATTCCAATCACTCGAGGTACTGTTAAGGGTGCGTGGCAAGGCTCCCCCCCATCTCTGTGGTGGCTCCCTGATTTCTATATCCTCCCCTCCACCCCTCAAACCATGGTCCATAAAGGTCTAGACCAAAGAAGAACAGCAAAGCTGTCTGCCCATCTGAGCTCCCACATTTTGGCCTAGACACAGATCAACCTCCCCGTGAATAAACATACGGGTCTCTCCACAGTCTGTTTCACAGCTGAGAGCAACTACCCATTATCCCCCCCCCCCACAGCACCCCTCAAGTATCCCAGATGTACCAGGACTCCTCTCCCACCCTTTATTTAACTGATGCTACATAATTACATGAGTCAAACTGGAGATCTGGTAGTCCAATATAGAGTACAGAGTACAGAGTTCTTGAAAGTCCCACAGAGCTCAAAACTAACCATGAACAAAAACCCTGCACCTCCTATCATTGGAGTGCAGGAAGAGGAAATGAAAGTCCAAGACAGAAATAAAATGTTCCTAACGTGGAAGAAGTGCAGCACATACCTCCAGTATGGTTCTCTTCATTATTGTACTTTCAACAAAAGTAAATCCTGAGTTAACTTCACTCAATATCATAGCCCTATCGTGTGCCTTTCCTGGTGTCAAGAGCTTGAGAGACATCCAATTTTCTTTTTTAGTTCCTTCAGGAACTTCACTGCTTTGTCAGCTTCCCAAAATGAATAAACCACTCCCTCATTCTTAACCTTAAGGGTTGCTGGATAGATCAAGTAGTTCTCAACCTTAAGAGCCCTGAGTGCAGCCATAGCCTCATTAAACATTTTCCTCTTTTTCAGGAGTCTCACCAAGTAATACTGAGATAGAAAGTGTCTGTGACCTTCGCACACAAGCAGGCCCTTTTCTCTGTATGCCCAGAGCACTGCCTCATGGTCTTGATAGTGATGGAACTGCATTATAACTTGTCATGGCGGCTGCCCTACTGGAGGCCTAGGCATAATTGCCCGATGTGCCCATTCTACCTTCAGCCTCCCATTCTTGATCTCCATGCCCAGCAACTTCAGTAGCAATTCAGTACAAAAATCTAAGGCATTCCCTCCTTCCATCCTCTCTGGCAGACCCCGGAGATGGAGATTGAGTCTCCGATGATAATTCTCCTGGTAGTCCGCTGCTTCTTTCATGTCCTAGAGTTCTTTTTGTAGGGCTATTATCTGCACCGGGACCCCATGCAGCTCATCCTCCATCCTTGATATGCAATCCTCTGCCTCCGTGAAGCGTGTTGCCTGAGCTGCCTGCTGCATTAAAACTTCTTGCAGACGATCATCGATTTGGGTTTCTAGTTTGCTTAAGCACAGTTCCAAAGCTGTGAGGACCTGGCCTGTTAACTGTTGCCCCTGGGCGCTTACTTCAGCAGCAGAGAGAGGTACAACTTGAGGTCTCTCAACCTGTGCACAGGTTGTATTTTTCTTAGATGCTTTACCCGCTGCCCGTTGACTTTTCCCTGCTCCTGATGTCAAATACTCATCCATCCTGTAAATTTGCATGGTCTTGATGTAAATAAACCATAAGCTGAGGCAATTTTATTTTTTTAATACTTAAATTTACTCTGGTGAGGAGGAGCGAGGTGTGGACACATCTTGTTCCATCAAGTGCTCATCAGCACCCCCCAGCCACTTTTTTTTTTAATTTATAATTTTTAGCAGGGAACTGCACACTGAGCTGAAGCTTGTCTCCACATGCATCTCTGGAACACAGGGAGGTTAAGTGATTTACTAAGGATCACACAGTGTACAAGAGGTGGTTTGGGGTTTAAACAAAGGTCTGCTGGCTCTTATGGTTCACAGCTTGATGCTTTAACCTGCTAGACTATACTGTCGCCCTTATTTAAATTATAAATAACAGAATGGATCAGTCAGAAGTGACATGTTTGTGCAGTCCTGTTTAACCCAACCCCTCCATCTAACAAACTGCCATCTTGTCAACCGACAAGTTTTGATTTCTGATCAGCTGTTCAGTCAGGTGTTGTTGACTTTATTTTAGCATGTCAGTGTCAGTGTCACTCAGGTTTGACAGAGTATAGTACCTATATTAGTTGGCAGCTGGAGATTTTGTCAGTTTGAGCTGCTTAACTGGGATAACACAATGAGTGGTGCAAAATGTAAAAGAAGAGTGCTTACCTTGCAGCAGAAACTAAGAATTCTGGACTGCTTGGAAAATGGCGAACATGCACTCTCTCTTGCTGTTGAACACAGAGTATGGAAATCTATTGTCAGCAATATAAAGGAGGTGAAGGAAAAACTTGGAGGCTTTGCGATGGTAATGGAGGGATTCTCTGGCATTGAAAAGTGCAAAAATATGTACCCTTGGATGGACGATCAGAGAGATGGAGCAATTTATCTGTGGTTCTGTCATGTGATAGAGAAATGTACTCCTATTGCTGGACCTCTCTTGAAAAAAAAGGCACTTCAGTTCCGCACAAAGCTTGGAGGAGCTTGAGGCAGCTTTGCTGCTAGTGATTGCTGCCTTAACCACTTTAAGAAGCGGCATGGCATCAGGCAATCAAGGCTGTGTGGGAAGCACCCAAGTATGGCTGAAGGAGTTGCCATGTTTATGCAGCAGCTAAAGGATCTTGTAAAAGCTGAGTCCCATGGCCAGATTTTTAAAGGATTTCATAGGGCTTGCATCAAGCCCTGTGCCACAACACTTCCTGGTGGTGCGCCAGAGGCATTTGCTGCAACTGCATCAGATTTTAGGAGGTTGGATACAGTTGTGACAATTAACCCGATTTAGGGAAGCTTGCACCAAAGTTTTGCAACACACACCATAAAAAGACTCCATGGAAGTGACACAAGCTAGACCACAAATTCCACACAGCATGGAAAAGCTTGTTAGATTGGCACAAACCCAGTGTGCCATATCTACGGTGCACCCCGGGCTTGTAGCAATCTGGCCACTTTGAAAATCCAGCCCCAGTCTCCATATTAGATTTACAATGCAGACAAAACAGTGTTGTACTGGCATTGCCTGCCCAATAAGACCCGTATCCACAGAGCAGAAAAGGATTCTCCAAAAAAGACTGCATTAACGTCTTGGCATGTACAGATGCCAGCAGTTCCCATAAATTACATTCATTGTTGATTGGAAAGTCATGAGAGCACTGGTCCTTTCGACATCTCAGCAGTTTAGCATGGGTGGTCATTTACCTGCTGGTGGTACAGTATGTAATACACCTAATGAAGAAGTTTACATATTTAAAAAGCTTAAAATTGCTTTACTGTTTCTTTATTTACAGCCTATATTTGTCTTTTGCTGTATGATCTGCACTAGTAAGTGGAACACATGGATGGATGGTGTGCTATTCACCATTTGGCACAAGGACAACTTTGTACCCAATGCGAAGAGGCATCTGCTGTCACTGAATCTCCCCATAAATGCTGTTTTGCTTTTGGACAACTCAATAACACACCCAGAGAAGCTAGCAGTGATTCAAACATGATATGGCCATATTAGGTGCCTATGTCTACCACCGAACACTGCATCAAAAGTCCATCCCTGTGATCAGGGCATAGTTGACATTTTCAAATGCCAATATCACAGTGTTTGCTGCAAGCTGTCCTCCCTGACACAAAAAAGGACATGACTCTCCAGGAAATTGTTAAATCAATCACTCTAACAGGTGTATTGTATATGGGTGTTGAAGCATGGGAATAGGTGTGTCCTGAAACAATTGTTAAAGCTTGGAGAAAATCAGGGATTGAGCCAACCGAAGAAGTGGAGCCTGAGACAGTCACAGAGAGAGAGAGAGAGAGAGAGAGAGAGAGACAGAGAGACCTTAGACCTTCATGATGATTTGGAGATTGTAGTGTTGGCAGAGGACATGATCAGTAAATTCATCATCATAAATCATTAAATGTTTCACTAACAGAAGCCGACATGGAGGACTGGATACTGTGAAAGAGCAATGAGGAAGAGCATACTGTGCAATAAGTTCATGTTGGATGAGGCAGCGATAAATGTTGTCAGACATCAGGCTGACACCAGTGAAAATCATACTGAAGACAGTGAAGGAAGTGACAGTGCAGAAGAGCTACCCATACCCATACATGCCGAAGCTGTAGAATGTTTTGCCAAATGCTTGATGTGTCTGCAGAGTTAGCCAATTTTAACCCTGTGCAACTAATGCTGTTAAGAGATCTCTAGGCAAAAGCTCCAAGAAAAATAGTTTCCAGCTTTCTCTCCCCCCCCCCAAAAACAAAAACTTTAAGTTCAAATAAACATTAACACACCGAAGCACAAGCATATAACAAAACAAAAAACGTTAAAACAATCTTGTCTACACTGCTGCATATATCTATCCTCATTAATTGTACTTTACTATGCCCCCTGACACAGCGACTCAGAAAAATCCTATTAAGCTAATGTGGTGTCCCTGTAATGAACTCCTGTATATCTGAACTTGAAAATTGTCATCTAAGCAGTTCAGATGAACGGGACTGTACAACATTAAAACATGCAAATGTTGATTTCAAGTATTTGAGATTTCTGTTTGCTATGTTTAAAGGAAATATTCTGTTAGTAAATGTCACATCCATAGGGTTTTACACAGACAATAATACCCCACGACAGGATGGGCTGTATTGGGTAATACTGGACCACCCAGTGATGTAATGAGGCCCGACACAACAGGCAGAGGGCCTTATAGTTCCTGGAAGGTCTGGTTTTGCCCATACCACCCACCCTGGAAGGTATTATTGAGCTTAGAAAATGGGCTTCTGAGGAGCTCACTTATAAAGAAAAGAAAAAGATAAAAAAAAAATGTTTAAAATGTTTTTGTCTTTAATTTTTGCTGTGTGTAGGTCTATGCTTAGAAAAAAAGTCTGCATTTTCAGTTTTGCCCACTAGATGGTGCTGCAAGTGTATACTGCCTTCTGTTTTCCCCACTACTTGTTTCCTTCTCTCACAAGACACAGGTCTATGTTTGGCCCTGTGTCTCACTATGCCATCATACATGCTGTCTCCTATCCTCCAATGTAACATTTTTATTTTTATTTTTTTGGTTGTATTGCAGTTTTATGAATGCAGCTCTTTACAATGGATGTCTTAAGTAACCCAATGAGTGCAAGCCGATCGGTGAGTGCAGGCACCATGGCTGTGTTTTACAGGAGAAAGCCAATTACACATACAGCTTGCAGTTACTTTACATGTATTAGAGTTTACTTTTTTTTAGTTTATTATGCTGAGAAAGGCATGGATGCACGAAGACTGAGTCATGGAGTGAGCGCAGCGCTGATGTGTACACGTGCTACAACAGATGTTCTTCCAAAATATTGGGGGACTGAGAAGCAGCTGTTACAGCTTTTTGAAAGTTTTCTTTTAAGAGCCGCACAATATAAGAGGTTGTGCCACTTATGGGGTTCTATGTGCATGTTTTGAAATAGTGGGGACTACCTTTTCTGAATTTGTCTAGCTAGCGGGGGGAATGTCTGGGTGGTCCAGCAGTGAGGGACATGGTCTATAGTGGCCTCAATTACAAATATGGCTGCCGTTAAGATTTCAAAACCAGGGTAGCACCAGGTTCCCTGTAATGGGATTGTCAGAGTTGATCCTTTTTCTTTTACAGGGATCTTCTGGTAGTTAATATACTGCCTGGCATGAGTGGCAGTGAATCAGAAACCTCAAATTTTCAAGCCCATTTTCTAAAGTAATATAACCCTGAATATATTGCAAGGTACTCCAACTATAAAATCAGTTTACTAAACTTGCATTGTTCATTCAAATACATAATTTCATTGTCAAATAGGGTTAACAAAGTTGAATGATTTCTCACAGATTACAAGACGTGAGCAAGTATATTACTGTGATGCAGTAACAGCACTGTTGTATTTACTTATAGAAATAGTTTTACCAGGAAAGGCCTACAGAGCCATAACAGCTCATTTCCAGAGGCATCCTGTATTAGGGTTGCATAGCAATTTAATGTTCAACCCCAATTTGTACACCTTAATATTGTGGCAGTCCCTGGATGGAATACATTCAGTTTTGCAGTTGTGGAGTTAGTGCCAGATTCTGTGGATACTGAAAATATGATAACAGTCTGTTCAGCAGATTTAAAGTTTTAGAAGGTTGAATACACAAAACTATATTTAGAAATTAAGACTGTTTTGCTCACTTATAACACAAAAATGGCTAGGAGTCGAAACCTGAAATGTTCAGGTTGCTTAGAGATTGGCCCAAAGAGGATTCTTTGATAGTTGGTTTTACTGAAAAATGCATGTTTTAAATTATTTAGAAAATGAACTTAAATTTTCACATGTGTAGAACATTTTTTAATGTTCTTTTTTAGAGTTTTGTGAATATGTGTGTATATCAAGTTTTGTGAGGGTGGTCCCAATTTCATGACTATAAACTGCCATTTACATGCAGGTTCGGGTTACAAAAACAACCTGATTTCTGTCCATTGCAGTTGCCAGAAGGGCATCCCCACCATCTGCACCAGACCAGCCTGGTTTGTCAGGTGGTCAGGACCCCATTCTCTCTGCCACCAATCCTACCTGCCTCGCAGTACTGATTAATATCCCTACTGCTTGTACCCCACTTTGCCCATCTGATATTTGCAAAGATCAGCAGTAGGTGCCCAATCCCACTAGTGCTACCTCAATCCCACCCACCCAATCTGTAACATAATTGGCAGTGGATGCCCAAGCCTGCTGCAGGTATACACCCCTCTTGCCTCCATGCCCAACATATACTGAAACTGGTAGCTGGAGCCCAACCTAACCAGTAGTATCCCCCCGCATGCTACTGAATGAAAAAAGCTACCCTCACACAACATCTAGAACCCACATCACCCTCCTGCCCCATACATATGTTCAAGTCCAGTCACTCAGCACTTTTTCTCAATGTTCCTTAACATAACCCTTACTATCTCACCAGAACTTAGGTTTTTAAGAGGAAAAACAAGAATCTGAAACTAGAAATAGGGATAATTTGGCAAACATTCAGTTGTGTGTCCATGAATTTTATTTATTTATTTAAAAAGGTTTCACCAGGAAAGACAACATGCGCTGTAAACATTTCATTTCCAGAAGCATCTGAGGGGGGTTACGGTATACCGATGGTGCAGTGATGCAAATACCACGAAGACCATCATGGTGACATATTCAGCAGTTCGCTGTGATGGTCTCCCAGGTATTCAGACACTGCGGCCACCGGGGTGTTTGCCCCCTTCCCCGAACTAACTCCGACTAGAGATAGTAATCTTTAGTGCGGAGGGTGCAGGGGGCAGAGCCCCTGTGCATGGGGGATGTGGGGGTGAAGCCCCCCATAGAAAACACTTGTTCCTCCAGCGATGGTACAACACTAATTGGTGGTATTGTGCTATCACTCTGTCAATGGTCGACAAATTTCTTGTTGCGGTGACATAGTGGAACAGGGGGTTACATGAGTGGGGCATGCATAAAAACAAAACAATCATAATATACATCAGTGCAAGTATAAAGTAAAATTCATTGCAGTCAATAATAATGAAGAGAACTGGGATAGGCAGTAATATGAAGAAATACATACAATGTAACAATGCCATGAGCACAAGCGTGTGTTGCTCTTAGCAGGATGTTAATACAAATAAGTGCAATACAAAGTACAATTTATTACCATCCATGACAATGAAGAGAAACTGGGGTGGGATAGTATAGAACTACATACAGTGTAGCAATACCATGAGCTCAAGAATAATACAGGTAGCTAGGTATGGTATGGTATGAACTGTGTAGATGGATTACCCAATAAATGTGCTAGAGGGACTGGCTGAGTACATGGATTAATGAGTGCAAGTTTGCCTATTAGAAATGGTAGAGAAACGAGGGTGGCGATCTCCCCAGAGAGGGAGGGAAAAAGAAGAGGCAAGCCAAGAACTACAGCCCTTCAGGATGCTGAGAACCCTGCAAGGGGGACACGGACCTGGCAAGGAAGGTGGTGAGAGAAGAAGGGAAGGAGTAACTGAGGGGGGTAGGGGGGCTGCTGCCAACTGGAGGCCTAGAGGATTGGGGGGTAAAGAGGAGATACTGTTGTAGGGAAGTGGGCATAGAAGGGGTAAGTTACCAAGAACAACACCCATTCAGGATGCTGAGAACCCTGCAAGGGAGCAAGGACATGTCAAAGGTGGGGGTGAGGGAGAGAGGGGTGGAAAGGGATTTATTTGGTGGGGGTAAGATGATGAGGAAGGGTGAGGGGGATGTCAGTGGCTACTGTCAACCAAGATCTATAAGTTATGGGGAAGTAGAAAGAGGATGCTGGGGTTAGGGAATTAGTAGGGAAAGAAGGGTTTGGGTACTGCTGGGTAACGATGAATACACCCCTTCAGGGTGCAGAGAATTCTTCAAGGGGGCAAAGACCTGGCAAGGATGGAGTTGAGAGAAGAAGAGATTGGGAGGGAGTACAATTTTGGGGAAGGAAGTGGAGGAGAGGAAAGGAGAGGGATAGGGTAGGTGGGGAAGGCGATTAGTTGCAGTCACAATAGTAATAGTGAGTGGCAGGGCTGAGCAGAGTGAATTTCAAGCTGGAAGGAGTTCCAGATATTAGGGAGCCTGTTTGAGAAGATGGCCTGACCAGAAGAAGTGTGCCATGGGGGGAAGGACAAGGTTTCTATGTGTGGATGCTCACAGGGAATAATGGGGGGGGGGTAGATAAGTGGGAAGAAAGGTACGGTGGCAGTGACATGAGCCAGAACTTCCCAACTAAATTAGCGCAGTAGGATAGATGTCTGGCATTGAGGGAAGGGAAGGAGAGCGATGTATAAAGATCGTAGTGCTGAGTAAGTGGGGGGCAGTCAAGTACATAATGACAGAAGGAATTTGAAGAGATTGTCCAGTCTGGAGAGGGTGGATTTTGGGGCAGAACAGTAGACTATATCCCTGAAATTGAGGACAGGGAAAATCATCTTTTGGACAATTTCTTGCTTGGCTTGCAGTGGCAGGCGGCTTCAGTGCCTGTACAGAGCACTGAGTTTAAGGAGCAATTTTTCGTGGATAGCGTCAACGTGGACCCCAAAGTCTACATACTTGTCCAGCCGTAGGCCAAGGTACTTAAATGTCAGGACATCCTCAAGTAAAGTACCAGAGAGGGTACAAAAGGTAGGGGTGGAATCAAACCTAGACAGTTTTTGTCTGGAGCCGAAGGTCATGGAAACCATTTTTTGGACATTCATTGAGAGTTGGTTTGCGTTAAACCAGCACTGGACATTTTTAAAGTCCTGCTGAAGGCTGGAAGTCACCTTGGGGGGAAGTACCAGACAAAAATATAATAGTATTGTCTGCATTCATGTGAATACATAAGGATTTGATGGTAAGAACACCAAATCTCAATCTAGTAAACAAACAAACAAAAAAAGGAGTAAATGACCACAAAAAGACTAAAACTTGTAAAATACACACTGGGCTTGCTAAAGGACTTTTTCTGACATAATTTTTTATCAGGATTTCTTTTCTAATACTCATAATTTTTATTATGTAATATTTTTTCATCAGATTTGAGGGACATGGTATTCCCTCCTCATGAACAACCTATGGACAAGTTTCACAAATACCAGACAGCTGTAATGCTTTTAGTAGAAGGCTCAGGGCCCTACATTAAGCAAGCAACAGGCCTAGGGCTGCAGCCTATGGGTGCCCTGTTTAACGTAGGGTACAGGGTTTCATGCAATACAAGCTACAGGTCCAGCCACAAACTCAATGTGTCTGGTGCAGTGAGCATCAGCATTCAATTGCTTCATGAGTGGTCTGTTCAGCCTTTTGCCTTGAATTTACTGTCTTGTTTAGATAGCCATAGTAACTTGCTGGCCCTTCTGACCATCTGTGCACTGGTCCAAGTGCGCCCATCATTAGGGCACCAAAATTCAGAATTCTCCACCCCTTCCTGGATGTCTGCCCCCCCGGAGTTAGAATATATAGTAAGGGAGGTGTGGGGGGCCCAGGCCCACGCATAAAAACTGGGCAGCAAAATTAAAATCTTGGTGCCCAAATGACGGTCGCACTCGGACGGGCACATTCCAATGGTAGAACCACTTGGTGGATGAATGAGGCAACTTATTGCAAATTCTCACAAACTCACAAGAGTACATGTTTTCTAATTTGCTTCACAAAGGGCCCTTTGGGCAATTTGTAAAGGAAGATACGTGGGGCCCTAGGGGTTCTGTGCAAATAAACAGGTAAATCTGAACTACTTTGTACTAGATGCACAAATCATAAATAAGCCTTAACTTGCTTCAGGCAGTGGGTACTGCATATAACAGAAGCCGTGACCTAACTTTATGTTCACTAACTTCATTTTTTTTTAGATTTCAATCTGAAATTTTTAACACAGTCCTTTTTCATCCCACTTCATAAACATGACAGGTGTCATTTTCTAATCACTCCTAGAATGTTGTTTTGCAGTCATTCTACAAAACAAAATTTGGGGTGGAGTCTGAAAAACAGTAGCTGTTATGATCTTGAGACCGAGTTAAAAAGACCATGTTAAAAATTTGGGGCCAAAATCTAACATCAAATAAAAAAATAAAGTTAGAGTATGAATAAAAGCTGAAAAAACTAATGCAATACTGGTAGAAGCCCACAATGTTTTTTTCTTAGGTTTTATTATGTCTTTTTAACTTTTGCCTAAAACATCATGTTTTTTTTTTTTGTTTGTTTTTTCTTTTTTTCAAGATTTTGACTCCAAATTTTCAAGGTCTTTTTTTCATCCCAACGAATTGACATGTTAGGTGTTTTTCAAATAATTCATGAAATGTCGTACTGGGTCATAATGTCATATGCTTAATAGTGCACGGCATTATGCAGAAACCCAGACCTGTGTGCTTTCCATGTTGGACCCCCTGAGAGTTACAATCCTTAGCAGGGTGTCTGGGGGCACAGCACCCTGTAACAGGGGGTGTGGGGGCAGAGCCCCCCACAGAATAAAAGTTAACAATGAAGCACGCAACGCGCTTTTGCCTCACAACATTCTGCTGTGCGCGGTATTGACCCCAAGCCATGAAATGTTGTTCTGTGAACTCCAGTTTTGGAGGATTTGAAAGTTGACACGCACAGGGTTCATGAATGTGAGGATAAAAAAATATCTCAGAAGAAAAAAGTAATTGAAAGTTTTCAAAAAACTAAAAAGTCGTAAGTTAAAGACAAACCTAATTGAAATAAATTGGCCAGTTGAGCATGAATAGGCCCATTCATTTCAAAGTGGTTGCTGGTTTCATCAGTCAAAGGAGCAGTGCTTTGAGGGACATTGAGGAGTCAACATAAAGAGACAGAGGAGCAGCGATGAGGAACTAAGGTGGGTGCTAAGAAGGAGGTGGGTGGTGATGTGCATAGAGGGTGAGAAAAGCTGAGGGTTCTTTTTTAAACACTTTTGGGAAGATACCAATGGAGGGATTGGACAACTGTTGCTGTGTGGGGGTGTGTGGAGGGAGGGTGGTGGTGGTGGTTGTAGTGATCATGGAGAGAAGAAGGATGGCTGATGCTGACTGGGTAGTGGAGAATGGGGGTTACTGTTAAAAAGAGTCAGGCAGGAGGGGAAAGACCAGAGATAGGATTGGGTACATGGGGTTACTGTACTTAAAGAGAACAGTAATTATACCCCACTACCAAGAGACCCAAAAATCATAATTTCTGAAAGCATTAAAAAAGGTTTGAAAACAGCCATGGAATTGGGACAAATAAAAGAATGGGAAGCAGAGTTACCAATAGCTAAACATCCACATGTATCTGTGTTCTATAGCCTGCCAGAAATACACAAATCAACTCAAAAACTGCCAGGAAGACCAACAGTGGCAGGTCTAGATTCAGTATTGGAATCTATTTCCAGTTTTGTAAACATGTTTGCCAAACCTTTGGTTAAAAGACGAGTAATTATGTAAGGGATTCAATTGGAAAGGCTTTGCCTGGAGTTCAGTGGCAAAGCAGCCAGCCACTCCCACTTGCTGAGCTGTAGAAGCAGTTCCTCTCAGCCTCATTGGGAAGCATTTTTTCTTTGCAGCAGAAGGCTCTGTCCATTTGTCCTCTGAGCTGGTTGGGCCTCCTTGGCTGGCTGGGGCCTGTGCCCCTGCCCCCTTCCCACCTTGCTGCTTCAGCTTGTCTCTGCTGGGCTTCTGTGTTTATTTTCCTGCTTCTGGTTTGTATTTTGCTTTCAGCTGTGTGTGCTTCCTTCTGTTTTTTGTTCCCCATTTTCTGTGTTTGTGTGTCTTTGTTTTTTTTTGGGGGAGGCTTTGTTTCTAAGCTCCTAGCATACTGCTACTACAGAACTCATACTGCTTGCTTTCAGTTACTCACAACTCTCAAATTACTTGCACTGCAACTGCAAACCTGATCTGTGTGTTTCGGCTCAATTATAGCTGCACCATGTTGCATACTCGATTACTTTCACCTGACTCAGATTTACTTTGAACCTAGCTATACAGCTCACTCATGCGTGTTCTAATTACCTCATTGCAGCAGTCTCATTACACTGCCTGGTGACAGTGCTTTCAGAGCATTGTGCCTCTTTTTAATTTGTTTATTGCAGTTACAACTCACTGTACTCAATTGTTTTCACTACTGCTGCACAGGCCTAATTGCTTACTGCTACTGCTTTGTTTACTCCCATTGCTATTGTACCTTTTTCTACTTTGAGGTTAGCTAAAGCTCCTGCTGAGGCTATTAAATTAGCTTTTATATCTGCATGTGGTTCTCAGCCCTTCCATTGCTTCCTTGTTTGTCCTATAGCAGGGACTGTGAGGTGTTTAGGGGGTCGTGGCCAATGTGGCTAATTATTTCTGTTCTAAATCCTGTCTTCACTGCCAAAAATCCTCAGAGTATTTGTCACCTTGATTTGGCTTTGAAATGCCTACCTGGCTTGCCCCACTAGTCAGTGCTGTTTGCCCTACATTATGCAGACCTACATGCAGGTCCACTTATTACTAGTCTGTTTACTGACCTACATGCAGGTCCACACTTGATAATGCAACCTTTGCTGCTTACTTACGCAAACCATTGCTTCATGCCTACTGCCATCCCTTTGGCTTCAGCCTCTGGGATTCTGCATTAAATCTGCATTCGACCTTGCAAGGTCTCAGCACTCAATGCTCATTATGATCTCAGCATGCTGTGCTCATTCAGCTCACCAGCTTTTCAGCTCTCAGTCAATTTCTGGGGCATGCCAGCCATTCTATTCTGGCACAGGGTTCCTGCAGCTGACGGTCTCGCTCTGCATTTAGTCCACATCTCGAGCATGTCCAACTTGAGGAGGGATCCTTCTCACCTGGCCCATAGGTGGGATTGTCCTCACCCTGGGCTTGCCTTTAGCTGCCTGCTATGTGGCAGCAGCTCCTGATGTAGAATATAAGACTAGCGGTGAAGGGTGGAAAAAGTTACCTCCCTTGGCTCTAGTGTTCCACTATAATGGTTAGCCATTGACTTTAGTGGTTTCCCTAGCAAGGCACCTTCACCGAATTCTCCCTATGACCGCCTCTGGTTCACCTGGTTTGATTTAATGCTGGTAGGCCAGGTGAGTGCCTCAGCAGTTGTTGCTTTCCTCCTGCACCTTGGTTGCACGTACTGTTGCAGAGTTTTCTCACAACCTTCCTCGGCATTCCTGTTAGAGGATTTGAGTGAGAGCCTTCCTCCAAATTGGAATATTTTCCACCTCCCTTTAATTGGCTTTTCCGAATTTCAGCTGCAGAGCCATCACTAAACAGACTATCCCAAGCCTGGAGGGAAGGCGACCTAGGCCTTGGATCCCCAGAGATTTCCTCCTCATAGGGTTTTTTTTTCTCTCCTACATTGCCTCAGGTCATAACACTTAGTTAGCATGGTTGTTTCCCCTAGTTTCTTTAGGCAGGTTCTGCTGCTGGATGGAGGTGGAGGATGTCCTGCCATTACCTCTCTCTTTAGGGGATCCCCTAATCTCAATGCAAACCATCAGTTTTATGCTATGCAAGCCTCGGAATTCATTACATTATCCAACTGAGCATCTCATTGCATTATCAAACTGCCTATACTTCTCTACTACTACGTTACAGTTACTTCTCCTACTTCGCAGTTACTGCTTGCTCAGATGCTTCATGTTGCCTCCTTCTTTGGGGATGATTATACTACATTTCTTTTGGGGATCTCTAAGGTACCTTTAGCCACAGGAATCATCCCATGGTACCTCTAGGGATGGAACCCTCTCCAAGGGTTCCTTGCCTTTTGTACCCTACAGGGTGGTAATTCCTTTGGAATAGAGAGTGTGAATGGCCAAAACCAAACTAACACAGTTGCACAAGCATAAAACTATACTGGCTGCATAGGTCAGTGAATTGGAAAGGCTTTGCCTGTAGTTCAGTGGCCAATCAGCCAGCCACTCCCACTTCCTGAGCTATAGAACCAGTTCCTCTCAGCCTCACTGTGAAGCATTTTTTCTTTGCCCCACCATCCTCCCCTCCTCCTCCAGCAGCAGCACTCCCTTCTTAGGTGATTTCTAAGGTTCCTTTAGCCACAGGAATCGTCCCGTGGCACCTGTAGGGATGGAACCCTCTCCGAGGGTTCCTTACCTTTCGTACCCCTACAGGGTCGTAATTCCTCTGGAATAGAGAGTGCAAATGGCCAAAACCAAACTAACACAGTTGCACAAGCATAACACTATACTGGCTGTGTAGGTCAGTGAACTGATGTACTAAATTGTATTGAACAAGAAAATTCAAATGGAAGACTACATGACATTTTCTTAGTAACAATAGATATAAAGGACCTCTACACTAGCATCCCTCATGAGAAGGATACATACACATTAATTAAGGCATTGGAAAGAAGTACAGGACTACATGGGAAAGAACCAGAGATGCTAGAAGAACTAGTTAGATTGGTACTTTTTGAGAACATTTTCAGGTTTGTAAAACAGTTTTATAGACAAATCAATGGGACAGCAATGGGGAACACAATTGCTCCAACATATGCAAACTTGCACATGGAGGCTTTTGTCGAACAGTTTACTTAAGTCCCTTATATAATCGTTACTTCAAACATATTCACATCTGTAAGAGATTCATTGATGATTTGTTGTTTCTTTGAAGTGGAGAGGAAGAATCTTTAAATGCATTCTCATAATACCAAAGTGACTGGCTATCTGAAGCTTACATTACAGTATAGTCAGATTGAACTTCCCTTTTTGGATTTGCTCATTTATAAGACAGATAACAAATTTGAGACAATAATCTACAAAAACCCTATGGATTGTAACACTTTGCTGCATACCACTAGCTTCCACCCACATCACCTTATCAATAACATACCACATTTACAGATGCTACAAGTAATTAGGAACTGTTGTGAAGAAGAAATAAGGGAGCCGAGGGAGATCACGTGATGCAGAGTGCTGAGTAGAAGCTCCTTCAAGAAGCTCCTGCCTCCCGATCATTAAATCATCTTTTTTGGACATCCTAACCTTTTATTTTCTCCTGTTTTCGAGATTCAGCACTGTCTAATAGCTGTGGCACTCTGGTTTGGGCATATTTTGGGTGGATGAAGGCTTACATGAAGAAAGCCCCACAGAAGCACACCCCCCAGCTACTCCTGAGAAGGCCTCTAAGAAATCCAGGGCCTCGGGTGGGCCTGGGCCTGATCCTCTGAGTTAAATTGGTGAACAGGAACCTTTAACGCTTTCCAGGTTCCTTGAGGAATTTAAACCCTTTCATGAGGAAATGAAGGAAATGGCAATGGACTTGAAATCTCTTTCCAGAAAGTTAGATGAAGTCTCGCTATCTGTTTCTGATAATACAGCTCGAATAGTTTCCATATAAAAGAAGCTCGGAAGTCTCGACCCTAACCTGGTATCGATGTGGCAGAAATTATCTCATTTTGAATCTAAGCTTGAAGATCTAGAGGGCCGGAGCCGTAGAAACAACGTTGTGATTCTCGGGCTGCCGGAGGGAGAGGAAGGCCAATATGTTGTGGCATTTGTTCAGAAGCTGGTTGAGTGAGTAGCCGGCCCATCTCCTTTTGGCCCTGGCTATATTATAGAGCAAGCTCACAGGTTCTTACAGCCTAAACCTTCCCCGAGGGATCCCCCCTACCCCATTATCTGCCGGTTTTTAAACTATTTGGGGAGACAACACTTTCTGCAGAAAATACAAGCTTCACAAGAGGTTCGCTGGGAAAACATGAAGCTGAGAATTTCACAAGAATTGCCCGCCTCAGTTCGCATGAAACGCAAAGCGTTCCACCCTATTGTTAGCAAGATAATTGCGGCAGGCTTGAAGTTCAGGATGGGCTACCCGGCCAGGCTACAGATCTCAATAAATGGATCCTGGAAAAGTTATGACAATTCTGAGGTGGCCCTGATGAGTCTTAAGTCCATGTTGCCAGATCTTTTTAAGGACTCTTGAGTGGCTGTGTTGCAGTATGGAGAGATACACGAAGTCGAGAGTTGGAACTTTCATTTTTCCTTCTGGGGAAATCCATCTAATGTGAAGACCTGGGGAAATTTCCCCTGCTGATCTGAACTGGGGGGGATCATCGCAGGCTGTCCTGGTTTTCTTTTTTCTCGGTTTTACTTACAGGGGGCCCATATTGGTTTGAAGCAGAGGACACTCGGGGTTTGGGGCCTGCTTAAGGGGGGAGTTATGCGCCAAGTCATGGCAGCTTTGTATGATGGGTACAGAGAGAGAGAGAAGTTAGATTAGTTGTGAATCAGATTTGCATTTTTCTCGTCTGGATTGGTATCAGGATGGTCCTGGGCTTTTGCTATTCTTGATTCCTATCTAGTTATGACATGGAACCGGTCACTAGAGGGCGTTCCAATCATAGGGGACTCGCGAGGAAGCAACTCTTAATTCGAGGGGGACTTAATAGTACCTTGTCACTCGGTTTGTGCGTAACACTGTCAATTTTCACAGGGAGGGCCTGTGTATTGGGAGGCGGGTTATTTGTGGGTAGAAGCACTTGTTATGCCTTCCCCTCCGGCGGTGCGATTACACTTTTCCTTTTCTCTACTCCCGCTCTCAGTATGTGCTGCAGCTATCTCCCCCTCAGGAGGTTCCTGGTCTGGTATTAGTTTTACTTGGGTCAGCTTGCGTGGCGAGTACAATTCCTGCTTCCTTCTTGATTTTGTTCTGGTTACCATGATCACTTGGGTGGTGCATGGATCTCACTCTGGCCCCTTTAAAACAAATTTCCTACAAGCTTACACTTTGGTGGGATCGAAGTGAAAGCCCAGGATCGTTCTCTCTTTTTCAGAGCATAATTAGTACTGTTTGGTTCCTAATATATGGATATCTGAGTGTAGTAGTTTTTAGTATTAGGGACATTATCGGGGGGCGGGAGTAGAAGGAAAAACACCACTACTGTGCTGAACATTGCTTGTGACAGTTTGGTGGGTGGAGGGGCGGCTTGGGGTATGGTTGGAGGGTGGGAGGGTAGAGGGGATAGGTGGGATCTATTCTTGGGGGGGTTAGGGAGGAGGGTGGGTTTTACTGCAGTAACCCTGAGGGTATGTTTACAGGGGATATACATCCTGTGTGCTGTGTGCAACTGTTTTAGTCCAACTATTTTTCCTGGATGGCTAATGAGATAACATTTGTGACTTGGAATGTTAAGGGGATCAGAAAGAAGCATAAACAATACCAGGTTCTTATACATTTAAGTTTACTCAGCTCGTAGATAACTTTTTTACAAGAATCCCATTTACTAGAAGTGGAAGCCTTGAAGTTAAGGAGGCAGCAAGTGGGATTGATTTACAGTGCCCAGGGATCTACAAATAGCTGTGGGGTCATGCTCATGATTAACAGGGGTATTCCTTTTGTTTCTACACAGGTTATTAATGATCCAGAGGGAAGGTTTACCCTTGTTAAAGGTACCCTCTGGTCTGTTCAAATATTATTAGGCAGTATTTATGGCCCCAGTCTGAATGACCCAGGATTCTTTATGAGGCTTATATCTATCATTCTTCCAATGCTGCCCATGAAGATTATTTTAAGAGGAGATTTCAATCAAGTGCTCGACCCTAATCTAGATAAATTGGGTAAAGGTCTAGGAAGGGTCACCCCTGGGCAGAAGGCGTTCAATGATTTATTAGATCAATGTGGGCTCTGTGATGTCTGGCCTGTTTTACATCCGGATTCTACGGAGTTTACCTTCAGGTCTATGACACACGGCTCGCAGTTCCGCATTGACTACATATTCATTTCTTAGTTCCTATTGCCCAGGGTTAAGACCTCCTCGATTCAACCTGGTCCAATCTCTGATCATTCATTAGTAGTATGCAACTTGGTATTGCTTAACTTACCTAATAGGGAAACCAGATGGAAACTTAATGACCAACTCCTTAAGGATGTTAAATATTGTAAACTCATAAGGGAACAAATAGAATCCTTTTTCTTTTTAAATCCATTAGATAGTGCAAAGCCGGATATTTTGTGGGGGGCTTTTAAAGTCTTCATGAGAGGATACTTATCAGTATGGCGGTTGGTAGGAAAAGGGCACGGGAGAAGGAACTAAAATCCCTATTAACCCAGATCAGATCTCTGGAAGTTGATTTCCCGACTAATCCCTCAGATGAGGATACGTGAAAACTCCTAGAGCTGAAGGATAAATACTCAGAGTTACTTTGAGACAAAGCAGAACTAGCTATTATTCGTACCAGGGCTAGCTATACCGATCAGGGAGAAAAGGCAGGACACCTACTGGCACTGTGTATTAAGCAACAGGAATCAATGCGATTTATCCCTCTTATCAGGGCAATGGCAGATGGAACTTTTAAAGTATCTCCCACTGAAATTGCTCAAGAATTTGCCAGTTATTACACAAACTTGTACAGTGACATGGAGCACCCCCCCTTGCCCTGAGGACATAGAGTGTTACTTCAAGGATTCCCATCTGACCCCCTTTCTGATCGGTACAGAGATTAACTGATTGTCCCTATCTCCCAGGAGGAAATTGCTAATGTTATTAGTGGACTACCAGCAGACAAGGTCCCAGGTCCGGATGGATTTTCCTCCTTATTTTATAAGGTCTTCCAAGACCTCCTACTACCAAAACGTGGCTGTTTATTTCAGCATATGTTATCGGGGGTGGAAACAGATCCACACATCTATGAGGCCCTGATCGTTTTGCTCTCCAAACCCGATAAAGACCTCGAAATGGTTCAAAGTTATAGGCCTATCTCACTTTTAAATCAGGATATTAAAATTCTCTCTAAAATACTAGCTAATAGGCTAACAGTAGATCTTCCTGGGCTAATAGGTACAAACCAGGTAGGATTTATGAAAGGACATTCATTCTCCAATCACTTACACACCTTGTCGCATGTCTTCTCGGCTACCAGAGATGCGGAGTTCCCTGTGGGCTTGGTCTCCCTGGGCGCTGAGAAGGCATTTGACCGAGTGAACTGGAACTTCTTGTTCCATGCTCTGGAGGCTTTCCACTTTCCCTCTCTGTTTATCTCCTGGATCGCCACACTTTATAAAAATCCCATGGCAAGAATCTCCTCGAATGGGGCCTTCTCCCAACCCTTTTCGCTTCATTCAGGTACAAGGCAAGGGTGCCCCCTTTCTCCTCTATTATTTAACTTATATTTGGAACCTCTTATTCAAAATATTCTTAATAATGTTTCTATACAGGGTGTGAGAATCGGACGGCACGAAATTAAAGTCACTGCATATGCGGATGACTTGTTAATTCATTTGTCTCATCCGGTGTCCTCAGTTCCGGATTTGCTAAGAGAAATAGCAAGGTTTAGTGATTTGTCCAATTATAAATTGAACGCTAGTAAGTCCCTATTTTTTCAATAAACCATAAAGTTTTCAAAAGTGACATCAGTCCTTGTGGTTTATGCTGGACTTCTAGGTCATTTAAATATCTGGGTATTAAACATTCTCATAACCCTCTAGCATGGTTTAAGGAAAATCTGGATTCCCTATTACAAGCGATTACTCATGACCTTAAGACGTGGTCTAGACTTCCTATTTCCCTATGGGGCCAGATCAAAATAATTAAGATGAACATATTTCCCAGGATCTTCTACCCATTGTCCCTTCTCAACACCTTTATTCCTTTACTCTGGTTTAAAAAGACACATGGTGTCTTCACTAGATTTATCTGGGCTGATAGGTATCCTCGTTTGGCAGCCTCAAAACCAGAGCGGGGTTTGCGAATTCCCCATCTGGCCTTATATTATTGGGCTAGTCATCTTGCGAAATGTTTGAGATAAGTATCTCCCGGCCCAGAAGAAGTGCAACCGGTTTGGCTTAAAATAGGACTGGATGTAATTAAAGACAAACATTTTGACCCTCTTGCATTATTTTTTCTCAGGTTATCCCAAGCACAGTAAATGTGACAGAAGAATGTCCCATAATACAGACATCTTTAAAGGTCTATTTCCAAATGTGTTCCTTTTTGCAGTATTCCCCTCATCTGGACCTGGCCCAGTCTATTTGGAATTCTCCATCATTCACTATTAATAAGACTCAGATTTCCTGTCATTGGTTGCCTCAATTGGGAGAGGGGAAGCTCCTGGCTTTTACTGATGGAGAGGGGCATTGGTTATCAGTGGAAGAGATGATTAAGAAATGTCTTATCCCAGTTTCTTCCTATTTCAAAGCCCTACAATTGAAACACTTACTTGTAATTACCCTGGGCAGTACTCCCCCTTCCCAGACTATCTCGTCTCTGATACCCGAGGTTTCCCCATTTTCTGGCTCCTCTGGTGCAATCTCTAAACTTTATCAGGTTTTTTTTCACAAAAAGTTTGGGGGTCCATTTGGGCCTTCAAGATTTTGGAGTAGTTTCCTCCCTCAACTTCAATTGGATTGGCATTCTCTCTGGAATTCATGTCGTAAATTTATTTCTCAAGATAGACTGCGACTCATACAATATCATATATTGAACAACCTATATTATACCCTGGCCAAATTGCACAGGTGGGGTTATTTAAACTCTAACATGTGCAATAAATGTTTACAGGAAGAGGGTACACTTTTTCACATGCTTTGGTCCTGCCCAAAAATCTCCCCCTTTTGGGATTCAATCCGAACTTCCTTAGACCCCCTGTTGGGCCTCCACGAATATTTCACTCCCGAGATTTGTGTATTGGGGGGCCTGTCTTCTATCAGAGTCAAGGTGCGAAGGTTCCACATTTCCAGGATTGCCTATTGGCCAAGAAGATAATTCTCTGACACTGGAAAGACAGGTCCTCCCCTTCTCTTCAGGAATGGGTAAGAGAAGTTCTATCCAATCTGTGTACAGAAAAAGCGATTTCTACTCTTCACAATAGACTGACAGCTTATACTAAAACTTGGGATCCCCTCCACTCATTAGTTTCTCTGGTTCTGAGCTAATACCATCCTAGGTTCCATGCTCCTGCATGGCTTCTAGCTAGGTGCTTGGCATCCACGGGTATAAGGCTGGGTTACTGCAGTATGGGGAGGGTAGGGTGGGTTGGCAGTTACCTTTTCACATTGTATCATTGAGTCTTTGTCATTCCTACTTAATGCTGCCTTTTGTTGGGTGGAAAATGTATCAATAAACTTTAAATAAAAAAAAAAGAAATTAGGGAGCCAGAACTAAAGAAGTATTGACAGGGGCTACAGATTATGGACAGGGCAACCTCTGACATGCAATCACTAGGTCCAAAAGTAGAAACAGGATGGAGTTGTTCCAAACCAAGAGATTTCCATGCAAATGGTAACAAAATGGTTCTAAGTTTGGAATGTTCAGAATGCAGTATGGAAATTAAACAGGTACTGCAGTTCATAAAAACTGTGGAATTCTAGAAGGGCTGGGTATACCTGAATTTAGCTTGAAACCTATACTGACATAGAAAAAAAAAAGTAAAAACGTTGAAAGATAGATTGGCTCATTGAGATTTTAATCAGGGAAATCAGGCAGGACAGCAGCTAGTTCTCGTCCCTTTAAGAAAAGGTATCTTTCCCTGCAACAGGTGCAGTTACTGTAATAATACCAATAAAAAAAGAAATTTTTAAACATCCAAGAACTGACAAGAAGTGTTTTATTTTGGATCATCTGGATTGTAACAGTGACAAGTGATTTACCTCCAGTAGCAGAATGTCTGTAGGTCAGACAAGACCCCTGAAAACATGTGCAGGGGAACATAAAAGTAACATCAGGAACAAGAATGAGAACTCCCCAGTGGCTCAACATTTTAATGAGGTTGGGCATACACTGGCCTCACTTAAATTTTGGGGCATTAAGGCAGCACCAAAACTGACCAGAGGTGGAGATTGAGAAGAACAGATGTTAAAATGTGAAATATTTTGGATTTACACCTTGGGCACACTGGATTTACAGGCTGGCATGAATCAAGAAAAAGAATGGCAAGCCTGTTAGTAAAACATTAATTGGGAATGACACAGTGATTTCAGTTGCCAAAATATGTCACAAAATGCAGATCCTGTTTTGTTATTATGTTAAGTAACAGTATTAAGACACCCTTGAGATTGGCCCCCTCTGCTTCTTCTCCTAGGACAGAGGTCCACCCCCCCAATTCCTGACCACTTAAGTGGCTCCACAAGACTTTTCTGTTATAAAAGGCTAAATGCTAGGAATGTCATCAGGAAATGCTGGATCACCTACTGAAGGCCTGTTGGCCAAAGGAAGAGGTTTAAAATTGCTTGACTAAATTATGTATACTAGCACAAACTGGGGAATTTAAGAGTAACAGTATCTTGAAGCAGCATAAAGGAATTGCTCTAGAGGACCATCATCTCCCTGAAGAAGCGTGTACATGGATGAAACGTTAGGGTGGAAAAGTCATGGTCAGAAGACTGAAGTAAAGATTGGGGTAACTCACCTAGCTAGTTAATACTCAGACTACTCATCCAGCTAATTAACACTCCAATTTGGCTTAGGCAATCCTCGATCTGGTCCTCACCAACTCAGAGGTGGTTGGAGCTGTTAAGGTTGGGGATCCATTGGCTAATAGCAACCACAACTCAGTCTAGTTCAAGATATCCCTTGAGGAAGTCAAATCTCAATCCAGAGCTGTGGTCTTGAACATCAGGGGAGAAAACTTTGAAAACATGAAACTGCTAGTAAAACTGGCAGGGATCCACAAAAAGCTGAAAGTAGAAGACATCTGGGGGCAGGTTAAAAATGCCATCCTAGAAGCAACCAAGCTGTGCATAAGGTCAGGAATGAAATAGAACAAACAAAAAAGACCCATTTGGTGCACCACCCAGGTTAAGGAAGCAATCAGAAGCAAGAGAGATGCCTTGCACAAGTATAAAATAACCCGGGGACATAATTTAATTTTTTTATTTTTATTTATTTGAATCTAGGGTTACAAGTACCTTTGAGCCAAGGCTCTTTTACAAAGGTTCCATGTCAAAGGAGTTACATTACAGAGTAGACAAGACATTCAGTTACATAGGCATGATAAACAGCATAACACCAAATACAAGTATGTGATTAAGAACATTCGGGCTGAACTAGCGCTAGAGCACTGAACAGCAGCAGATAGAGAACAGAACAAGGGAGGGGGAACTAAATGAAGGTGCAGCCAGAGGCATTGTCATAATACAGATAGACATGCTGGATTCAAAAAAAAAAAGAAGAAGGGGAGGGGTTTTAGTGTATAGAAGAAGTGCAAGGTGGGGACTAGAGAGGCAGCTGAGAGTGGGGGTGAGGTAGGCTATTAAGTAGGGCAGTCACAGGTGCTGGAGGCAGTGAGGTGTAGGTGGAGTTTGGATTTGAATGATCCAAGCATTGGCACAGATGAGAGGTCACTGCTGAGCATGTTCAACCAGCTGGGGGCCCTGTAGGCAAAGGATCTTTGACCTTGAGTAGTACAGCAGGGAGGAACCTGAGGGAACTGGGTTGCAGAGCCCCTTGTGGGTCTAAGCTTGCTGCTAGGGCAAAGGAGAGCTTGGACTGCAGGTGGCGCAAGACCCATACTGATTTTCTTTGCCATAATGCAGGTCTTGTATTTTATGCAGTTTGAGAGTTGAAGCCAGCCAGATTGTGCATATAAGTCACACGTATGATTGAGTCGGTGGGAGCAAGTGATGAGCTGGCAGGCTTTGTTGAGTGTCGTGGGTATGCGCCTAAGAGCCATTTGTGAGGTGGAGCCATAGATGATCAGGCTGTAATCTAAAATTGAGAAAATGGAGCTCTGAACAGTGACCTTTAAGGCTTCTGGTGTAAGGTGCTGTCCATGCCTGTAGAGGAGACCGAGGTGGGTATTTGCAGCTTTGGCAACACTGTCGATGTGGGTTCTAAAATAGGCATGACTGTCCAGAGAGATCCCTAGATATTTAAAGTATTGAACCTGCTCTAGGGCAGCTCCATGGCAGTTTGTGATAGTTAAATATTATAGCTTGTATTTGTTGTGCGTGCTGCAGAAAAGCATAGACTCTTTTTTTAATAATTGAGTACCAGTTTAGGCTTACTAAACCAGCTTTCAACTGAGGTGAAGCCTTTCTGAAGATTGTTTGGGAGGGATAGAAGATCCTTATGGGTGGCATGGATGACAGCGTCATCAGCATAGAGGATGATTTGTTCTGGGCAGGATTGTGGAAGGCTGTTCAGAAAAAGGCTGAATAGAAGGGGCCCCAGAATGAATCCCTGATGGACTCCTGATCAGATGGGTCTTGCATCAGAGAGGACATCAGCAATTTTGACTCTTTGGGAGTGGTTTTCCAGGTAGCTTTTGAACCAAGCTGTAGAGACAGAGGAGAGGCAAGCTAGCCGAAGCTGCTCTAGTAGAAGACCATGATGGATGGTGTCAAAGACCTTTGTTAGATCAATAAAGACAGATCCAGCAAGGAGACCATTGTCCAATGAACTGTGGTTTGCACCGGTGAATTCAAGCAGGGCAGAGGAAGAGCTATGCCCTTTTCTGAAACCATGTTGTTGTGAGCATAGTATTATATGCTTATCCCAATGGTCAGTAAGCTGGTCAGCTACTATACATTCAATACCCTTGGAGAGTGGGGGTAAAATGGAGATTTAATGATAATTCCCATGGAGGGACTTATAGCCACTTTTGTGGACAGGGGTCACAGTTGCAGATTTCCAGATGTCAGGGAACTGTCCAAGACAGAGGAAGAGGTTGAATATCTTAGTAAGAGGTTCAATCACATCGTCGAGGGTGAGGGACAGTATTTTGAGGACCAGTGAGTCAGCGCTACTTCTGGAATTGGAGATTGCTTTCTTAATATATTTGTGGGTTTCATGCATCCAAAGGGATTTAAAGTAGAAAGGCAGGTAGGTAGATGAAGGTGGGGGCTGGGATGGTGGGCTGTAGTGTTGTCTTCATCAAAAACATCAGGAGGGAGAACACTGCTGAGGTCAGTAAATGCAGAGTTGAAGGTATTGGCGATAGTAGTAGAGTCAAGCATGGTTGTGCCATCAGTGATGAGCATAGTGGGGGAGGTTTTTGGTTGTTTCCCAGTAACTTCCTTGATATTGTTCCAGAAGGCTTTCCTGTTACCCCACGTATTGGTGAGGGCTTCCTTGTAGTAGTTACTTTTGTGAAGACAGATTGATTTTGTGCAGTCATTACGGACACATCTGTAGTTTTGAATGTCAGATGGCGAGCAAGATGCCCTCACCCATTGCCAGAGCAAATCCTTGGATTTCAGCTGGGCGATTAGATCTGTAGAGAGCCAAGGGTTGCCTTTCACTTTACAGTTTTTGAAAGGGGCATGGTAGTCACAAGCAGTATTGAAAATGTTAATGAAGTGATCCAGGGCCGAGTTTACATCCTCTGCTGCGTAAACTGGGGTCCAGTCTTGCCGTCTGAGGTGGGATTTGAGGTGTGACAGCTGGTCACTTGGTAGGACTCTGCTGGAGATGATTCTAGGTGGTTGCTTGCAGAATTTGTTAGACCATTGGCAGGTGACAGGGAAGTGGTCACTGAGTGAGTCGGAGAGGACAGAGACGTTAGCAATTCAGTTATTATGACTGGTCATGACCCAGTCAAGGAGGGTGCTAGTGCCAGTTTTGTAGTTTTGCCTGGTCACCGAGTCGACCAGTTGGGTGAGGTTTGCTGGGGAGATGGCATCCTTGAAGCTGGCTGACTCAGGTGCCAGCCAGTTTATATTAAAGTTGCCAAGGAGGATTGACTCGGATCCATGAGGTTGGTAACGAAAAAAGTCCAGGACAGCATTGAGACCATTCACTTGCTCTTTTGGAGGGACATACACAGCAACAACTGTAAGTGCTTTCTTGTGGGCACCTAGTAGGATTTTAATAGGAAGGAGCTGTGTGGAGGAGTCAGAGCAAGGGGTAGTTATGGGATGACCCAAGAGAGAGTCTTTGAGGTACATAGCAAGACCCCCTTTTAGACTTCCGATCCAGTCTGAAAACATTGTAACCAGGCAGCAAGATAGCCATGTCAGGCACTTTAGGTGAAAGCCAGGCCTCAACAACTGTGAGAATGTCAGGATTGTATTGATTAACAAAAATTTGGAGGGCATCAATCTTTGCAAGCAGGCTGCAAACGTTAAGTGTTGCAAGGGTGATTGTCCCAGTGTGAGGTACTTGTCTGGCTACAATAGATGTTTTCGGGCCAGGATTACAGTGAACATTGCCAGACAGTAGCAGCAGAAGGAGCAGGAGCTTCAGGGAACAAAAGCGTAATTCCATGAGGGTGAGTTTATGTTTACCCTTCTTGCAGGGACGGGAGCAGAGATCCTGATGTTGGTTCCAGGAGGATGTCAGATGAGCCTAGGGCAGTATAGGGGATGAGTGAGCCCTTGAGCCCCTATCTAGGGTACTGTGGAATGGCCACCTATTTACAGTAGTGGGTGCACGCAGGGAGTGAGGCATCACAGGTAGAGTTCCATGGGAGCAGTATATTTGGTCCAGTAGGTAGCTGAGTGGGAGAGAGGGGTAGCGAACAGAGGGAAGGTAGAAAAAGAGTAGCAGAGAAAAGAGGATGCATACTCTAAGAAACATACTGGAAAGTGCCGTATGCCACTCAAGGAGGGCTAGGTTGTGCAGGGCATGAAAGGGGACCAGGGGAAGAGAGCAGAAGACAAGGGGGGGAGCAGGAGCCTGAGGAGATAGAGCAGTAACAGCAGTGAATTGGGTGGGGGAGAGGAGGGGAGGAGAGAACCAGGGGATAGCCCTAGAAGACAGTGTCATGCAGGACGAGTACTGAGAGAGAGAGAGAGAGAGATGACTGGACAGTGCTGGAGGAGGGGCAGACAGAGCAGCGTATGGAAATGCAAGTAGGAGGGCCTAGGCTAGTGGCTGGGCAAAGGGCTATTTAATTAAGATCGGGTGGTGCAAGTTTTCTGTAGTTTACAATGAAAATCAATGGTGCTGTAACCCAGAAAAGTTGGAGAAAGGCAGAGAAACAGAGGGCCAATCAAAAGGAGAAGCGTAGGTACAGAGTCCAATTTTAGGAAGGTAGCAGTGAACAAAAGTCCAGTTGGAGCTGCTTCCCTGCAATCCCAGGCTGGCCAGAAGCTTACTAGGCAGAACTTCAGAGGAAGCGGTGCTGGAAGGTGGCAAGACAGCTGGCTACAGGAGCTGCGGCAGCTCCAGTCAGAGGCAATGGAAGCCCGGTCAAGGGCAGAATCTGCGGGAGAAATTACTTAGGGGAAATTAGCTATAAGGGGATAGAACAAAAGGCAGTGATGCAGAACTAAATCAGGGGAGGGTGCGGGGGGACAGCAGGAGAAGTCGAGAATAGAGAGTGAGATACAGAGTGTGAGCAGAGAGGAGGGGGGAGGTGGACTATATTGGGAAGGGGCAGCAGGAGAAGCCGAGAATAGAGAGAGCGAGACACAGAGTGTGAGCAGACAGAGGGAGGGGTTGGGCGCCCAGATACAAGAAAAAGATAATTAAACTTGTGTCAGCACCATGGAGAGGAAAGCGAGAGACCAGGAGATTAAGAATGACAAAGGAAAAGATGCAGGGTCTTAGATAGCAGCAATTAGAGCAGCAGAAATGTACCATTTCTGATTATCCTTCTCCTCCTACAATTCTCCAATTGTAGGAGGAGAAGGCTAATCAGAAATGGTACAGGCACAAACACTAACACTCTAAAACAGTTTCGCTATGCAGTAAATTAAACCAGGTGGCTAGAACATCATTGGTTATGCAGTAAGAAACAAATTTTCTGCAGTTTACAATGAAAATCAATGGTGCTGCAGCCCAGAAAGGTCGGAGAAAGGCAGAGAAACAGAAAGCCAATCAAAAGGAGAAGCCTAGGTACGGAGTCCAATCAGGAGGGTAGCAGTGTGCAAAAGTCCAGTCAGAGCTGCTTCCCTGCAATCCCAGGCTGGCCAGAAGATTACTGGGCAGAACCTCAGAGGAAGCGGTGCTCCGATCAGAGGCAACATAAGCCCAGTCAAGGGCAGAACCTTCGGGAGAAATTACTTAGGGGAAATTAGCTATATGGAGATAGAACAAAAGGCAGTGATGCAGAACTAAATCGGGGGTCGGGGGACAGCAGGAGAAGCCGAGAATAAATAGAGCGAGACACAGAGTGCAGGCAGAGAAGGGGAATGGATAATGAATGGGACAACTACACAGACAAGCAAGGAAGCACGGAGAGCAGTGAAATTGGCTAAAGCATCAGCTGAGCTGTGGATCACTTCAGGGATTAAAGAGGGGGACAAACAATTATTTTGCTACATCCAAGAGAAGAGGATGAAAGGGATGGGGGATAGTTTGACTCCAAGTTGGTGAGAGGATCATTGAAGACAATGAATAAAAGGCCACTGCACTAAACAACGTCTTCTGTTCAGTATTCACCAAGGAACTTTACAGACCAATTTCAGATAGTGGCTTTGACAGCAGGGACAAAGAAGTGATCATCCCACTGTAAAGGTTGCTGGTGAGAACCCACTTGAAATACTGTGTACAGTTCTGGAGGCCTTACCTGAAGAATGACAGGGATAGGCTAGAGGCTGTGCAGAGGAGGACAACTAAGATGATGCGGGGCCTACAGGAGCTTGTACAAAGCATGCCTAAAGTTGCTGAATTTGTATTATCTGGAGACTAGGAGGGAAAGAGGGGATATGATTGAGACATTCAGGTTCTTGAGAGATATTAATAAAGTGCCCTACACTGAACTTTTTAATATGGTTGATGGCTTAACCACTAGAGGACATGAATGGAAGCGTCAGGGTGGAAGCTTCAGAAGGGTTCTAAGGAAACACTGCTGCACAGAAAGGGTAATTGAGCAATGGAACAGACTGTCTGCTGAGGTGGTGAGATCAAAAACTGTGGCTGCATTCGAGAGGGGTGGGACAGGGCTAAGGCTGATATAAGGATAGAGAATACTGGAAGTGGGTTGGGTGCTACTGTAGGTCTCGGGACTGATAGAAGGTCTGGGAAACCCATGGGCAGACGTGATGGACCTAGGGTCTCTTTCTGTTATCATTTTCTATGTTTCTATATTTCTAATAAAGAACTTTTGATTAAATACCTATTTAGGAGTTTGGCTGACTTTTTGGACATTGCAGAGCCTCAATTATTCCCAGAAGCAAACTTGACTGTACCAAGAGTTTATGAGAGAGTACCCAGGGAACCACTTCTCTTCTATTTTTTCTAATAAGCCAGCGATGAAACCTGTTCCAACAGAAAAAAGATTTTTTCACTAAATAAGACAAAATCTTTAAAAAAATATACAAAATGACAGTGAGAAATCATCCTCACATTCTACCCTGTCTGACACATATATTTCGTCCCAGTCCTCTAGCCATTGCAGAGATATACTATAAATGGACAAACATTGCTGTTTTTTCACTTCTTCTGGGTCCTATGCACTATGGCTATGCAAGCAATATGTGCCACATAGTATGGGTGCGGGGGGCGGTTAAGCGGGCTATGTTGGCTTGCAGGCGGCATGCTATGAGCACCCCTCTCCTTGACACAATGTGTACAGCACAGATGTGAAACTGCTTGGGTGCCCATGGTGCATGGCAAAAGGGTGCATGCCTGTGTAAGTGGGATGGCAATGCATATGTACAATGGTACACATAGCTAAAGCTAGCTACATAGCATGGTGCGGGGCACACTGAGCACTACATGGCAGGAAGGACAGCTGAAAAGTCAGATACACATTTGGCCCCCTAACAAAATGGCAGGATACAGAACAGGTGCAGTCAAACATGTGCTATACCAGCATACACACACAATAAATCTGCAAACAGCAAAAAAAGTCCAAAACAGAATATAAACATCCATGCATAATGTCCTGCATAGATACTGGGATCCCATACTCTGGCACCACCAATGCCTCTCAGGGGTACCCACCAACAGTGGGGCAGCCTTCCCCACATGTGCCAAATACATCCATAGATGTCCCTGGTACACCCACTATTCCTCAACAGAGGCACTGTACACTGTACTGTACACCTGTAGTATATAGGAATTGTCACCATTTCAGTCTATGTGAAGGAGGGAGAAGTGCACACCATCTGCTCCAAAGGTGCTGCAGTTTACAGGACCACAGAGACCAAAAGTAAAAAAGTAAAAGTGTTACAAATGTATTAACATGTGCAAATTTTCTAACTGAACAGATAGAAACATAGAAACATAGAATTTGACAACAGATAAGGACCGCGAGGCACATCTAGTCTGCCCATTTTCCCTGGTTAAAGTGATTGATTGATTGATTGATTGATATCTGAAGAAAGAGTTTATGACTGTACTTAGTCAAGTTCCTCTTCACTCTGTCCCCATCTCTATTACTTCCTTGTGCCTATCCCATGCCCTCTTGAAGCCCTGCACTGTGCTGATTTCCGCCAACCCTTGTGGTAGGCCATTCCATGCATCCACTACCCTCTCCATGAAAAAGAACTTTCTCACATTTCACCTTAGATGGCCTTCTTCAAAACTGATGTCATGACCTCTTGTCCTACTATTCTTTTTATGCTGAAACATATTTGGTCCTTTCACCTTATTAATGCCCTTAAGGTATTTGAATGTTTCAATCATGTCTCTCCTTTCCCTTCTTTGCTCTAGGTTATAGATATTGAGATCCTTTAATCTGTTCTCATATGTTTTATGCTGCAGTCTCTGCACGAGTTTGGTTGCCCTTCTCTGGACTGTCTCTATCCTCTCTATGTCCTTGCACAGGTGCGGTCTTCAGTACTGTACACAGTATTCCAGATGGGGCCTAACCAGTGTTTTGTAGAGAGTAATCATTACCTCTCTCTTATGACTTGTGATACCCCTGCTAATACACCCCAACATCATTTTAGCTTTTCCTGTTACCCTTGTGGTCTGCTTGGAGGATTTCAGGTCATCTGTTATGATAACCCCCAAGTCTCTTTTTTCTCTTGTGATTGTCAGCAACTCTCCCCATCGCATAGCTTGCTTCTGGGTTCCCCTTCCCCACGTGCATGATTTTGCACATTTTTGCACTAAACCTCAGCTGCCACTGCTCAGACCATTTCTCTAGCTTTTCCAGATCTTTCCTAATCCTATCTACCCCTTCTGGATCACCAACCCTGATGCAGTTCTTGTTGTTATCTGCAAACAAGCACACCTTATCCTCCAGCCCATCTGCAATGTCACTGATGAAGATATGGAAGAGGACTGGCCCCAGGACTGCTCCCCGAGGCACCCCACTTGTGGCTTGTAGCTCCTGTGAGTGGGTGCCATTTACCACCATTCTTTGCCTTCTTCCCACCAACCAGTTCTCTACCCAGTTTACCAGCTTTTGTCCCACCCCAAGTCTACTTAGTTTGTTGCTCAATCTCCTATGTGGAACAGTATCGAAAGCTTTGCTAAAGTCTAGGTAGGCGACATTGACTGCTCCGCCTTGATCCACCTCCCTGGTCACCCAGTCAAAGAAATCTATCAAATTTGTTTGACAAGACATTCCCACCGTAAAACAATGCTGCCTTGGATCCTGTGTTCCTATGGATTCCAGGTGTTACACAATTCTTTCCTTAAGGAGTTTCTCCATGATCTTACCTACAACCGAGGTTAGACTAACTGGCCTGTACTTCCCTGCTTCCTCCCTGCTACCACTCTCGTGAAGCGGGATCACAGGAGTCCTTTTCCAGTCCTCTGGGACATCAAATGTGCTCAGGGATTCACTAACCAGTTCTGCTAATGACTCTGCTAGTTCCTCGATGAGCTCCTTTAGAATCCTAGGATGTATGCCATCTGGCCCCATTACTTTGTCTACTCCAGCTTAGTAAGTTCTTCAAGGAGCCTTTGTTTTGTGAAAGGACCTGAGTACACCTCCCTTCCCCTGTGTCTATGGTGTCAAGCCATGGTCCCTGTCCTTTCTTTTCCTCAATGAAGACTGAGCAGAAATATCTATTAAGTATAGATGCCTTCATCTGATCATCCTCCACACACTCCCCGTTATCCCTTCTGAGCTTAGCAATTCCCCCTCTTGACTTTCTTTTGTCACGAATGTATCTGTAGAAAGTCTTATCTCTTTCCTCGCTGTTTGTACTAATGTTTCCTCAGTCTGGGCCTTTACGCTCCTAACCACTTTACTGGCTTCCTTTAGACAACTCAGGTATGCCTCCCTGTCTATGTCCCTTTGCATTTCCTTATACTTCTTGAAGGCCACTCTTTTGGCTCTGACCTTATCTGCCACTGATTTTGAGAACCACAGTGGTCTATTCCTTCTTTTGCCCTTGTTTCTCTCCCTAAGACATTGGCCTGCTACTTCAACTATCGCATCTTTAATACTTGTTCATTTCTCCTTCACTCCCTCTGCTGTATTACATTTTGCCTGGGCCAGTTTGATCCTTTCTCTAATCCTTCCAAAGTCAGCTCCTTTGAAGTCTAAGACTTTAGCCTTGGAATGCATTGACTGACTTCCTGTGGCCAAACTGAACCATACCATGTGATAGCCACTTAACCCAGCTGACTCTCGACCTGGAGATCTGTGATCCTTTCACCATTTGTCAGTACCAGATCCAGGATAGCCCTGTCTCTGGTTGGTTCTTGCACCAGTGGTATCACATTTTCCCCATGCAGGGCATCCACTATATCCCTAGATCTGGCAGATGTTCCAGTAGATATTGACCAATCAGTATCTAGTATGTTAAAATCCCCCATCAGCAGAATCTCTCCTTTTGCTGCCATCATTTGTATGTCTTCTATCACTAGTCTGTCAGCTCTCTCCCCCTGGTCTGGAGGCCTGTAGACCACTCTAGTTCATATGGCTTATCTGGTTCCAGTTTGACCCACAGTCCCTCTGCCTCCTCATGCATATTTTGAATTTTGGTGGCTTTTATATTATCCCTGATGTATAGAGCCCCCCCATCCAATCCCTTCTGAACAGTGTGTAGCCAGAAATCATAGTCTCCCATGTGTGATTGCTGGAGAACCATGTCTCGGTTATGGCTACTATGTCCAGTTTAGCCTCCGTCATTGTAGCCTCCAGGTCTGGGATCTTGTTTCCCAGACTGGGGGCATTTGTATACATGATTTTCTATGTGCCCGATGATGTTTTGTTTGATATGGGATGGGGTCCAGCTGCTTCCTTGTGCATTGTGATGGGAGTTAGACCCTTTCCTCTTTTTGCCTGTGTAGCTGATCTAAGAAAAACCTGAACCTCTGATTGATTGCTAGAGGGGTGACCATATCCCCATATGGCATATTGGGTGCTGCACCCCTCTCCCCTTCTGCTAGTTAAAATGACCTGCAAAAACATTGAACTTCTGTCTCAAAGCACTGACCCTCTCACTGGTCAGGTGCAGACCATAGAATTTAAAGAACTGCCACTCCCAAAACTGTTTCCAGTTACCTACAAATCTGTGTCCTTTTTCTTGGCACCAGTCCTTAAGCCAAGTGTTTAGCTCTCCTATTTCTCTTTCTATGACCTTCTGCCCATCTGCCCCCTCTCACAGATGGGCAGAACCTCAGAGAAGGAGATGTTGGATGAAATAGATGCTAGTTGTTCACCCAGCCTGGTCAGGTGCTCTTTAGTCTCTGCCACTGATAGGCTGGTGAGGTCATTAATTCCTATGTGTACCAAGACGTCAATATTATCTCCTGCTTTCTGCATAATTTTAGTAATGCATTTTGTGTCTCACCATGCCAGTGTTCCTGGGAGACATCTGGCCTCTATCCCAGGCAGGAGGCAAGCATCTACTCCCTGAATCACGGAGATCCCAATGATCATTACGTGTTTTTGTACTTACTTTAGCCTTATTTGATTTGTTCTCTTTGATGGGTGTTTTTTGAATCATTTGATGCTGTGCAACTGTGTCCTCTACCCCTTTGTTTGATTTTGGAGATAACAGCTGATATCTGTTTGATGTTGATATTGGTTTTATGGAGGTGTCCATCTGGTATGTGGCTTGCACTGGTGTTCTCGATTTGTCTCTCCTCACCACCTGCCAGCCACCAGGACCAATTACCCTCTGTGGTCAAGGTGCTTCAGTTAGGTGCTGGGGGAAGGGTGGCTCTTGTGATACCTTCTGTCCTGTATCAGAGAGTGGAGGTGGAATATTTCTGTCCACGCTGCCTGGAGTTGTGCCCTTAGATAGTCGATGTTTCTGAATGCAGGAGAGTGTCCTAAACTGTGTATGACTACCCTGTTAAAGAGTGTCCCACAATGCCAGCAGTTGACAATGTCCATTATTTATTATATATATTTTTTTATTTCATTTTTTTGGGTTTGTTTTGGCTGATTGTTATATTATTATGACTGCTTTTTGTAAGGCCACTTCCCAGTAGACCGTCCTCTTCTTGTGTATCCACAGGAATTGATGTGTCAGAAGGAACAGTATAAAGGAAGAGCAGCATGGAGTGGTTGGGGATGGGTTGTGGGTAGGAGGGTTAATCCCCTGCCAACCAGAAAAGAGCAATGGATGAACAGAAACAATCAATTATGAGGCAAGTACCCTTCTAAATCTATTACAGTCGCAGGTTTTTACCGTTTTCTTCCTCAGCCCTCTATTCCTCCTTACTAAGCAGCCTCCCTTACCTTACATCAGGTGCCGCTCCTCTGAGAAGCACTGCTGGAGTCTTTTACTGCAGTCCCTCCACCACGGCGGCTCCTAGCAGACACAAGCACAGGTGAGTTGACTAACAGCTCATGTACTCACTGAGGTCTGTTACAAGCTAGCCCTTGCAGTCCACATTTAAGGACCCAAGCCCTTAGTCTAAATCTGGCTCCCTTGTGACTGACACACACCATCATCACTGACAGAGGGTTCCCAGCAGCCTATGAGGGAAGATGGCCAAGAACAACAACAATCCCCTGCTGACAAGGAAAGAGCAATGGATGAAACAGAAACAATCAGTTATGAGGCAAGTACACTTCTAAACCTATTACAGTCACAGGTTTTTTACTGTTTGCATCCTCAGCCCCTCTATTCCTGCTTACCGAGCAGCCCCCCCCCCTTACCTTACATCAGGAGCCGCTCCTCCAAGAAGCACTGCTGGAGTCTTTTACTGCAGTCCTTCCACCACTCCACAGATCTGCAGCAACAGTAACCTCCCATGCTGTACAAAAATTATAAAAGTGCTGTACCTATGGCCTCCAGCATCCTACTCATTTAACCTGCATCGCAAAGATCGCTAGCAGCAGCTGCAGGGCTTGAATGCCTGCCCCATTCCAGGACCAAGTGTCAGTTCCTCCCTGCTCTCTGTGATTGTCTACAGTGCCAAATCTGTGCCTTGTCCCGACACATGGCTGCAGTATTTGTCCTCCTTCCTTACTGCCGTAAGTAAGTTTGGCAGCTCCTAGCAGACATGAGCAAAGGTGAGTTGACTAACAGCTTGTGTGCTCCCCGATGACAGACTAGCAAGTTCAGGACATTGCACATATAATAAATGTATAGCATAAAGTCCTGCATAGGTCCTGGGATCCCGCGTACCCTGGCACCACACATGCCTCTCATGGGTGCCCACCAACAATGGGGCAGCCTTACCCACATGAGCCAAATGCATCCATAGATGTCCCTGGCACACCCGCTATTCCTCAACAGAGGCACTGTGCACTGTACTGTACACCTGTAGTATACAGGAATTGTTACCTTTTCAGACTATGTGAAGGAGGGAGAATTGCACATCATCCTCCCCAAAGGTGCTGCTGTTTATAGGACTAAAAACACCACAAGTAAAAAAGTAAAAGTGTTACAAATGTATTACCTGTGCACATTTCTGAACTGAGCAGATGCCAAACTAGCAAGTTCAGGACTTTGCACATGTAATGAATTTATAGCACGTTTTACTGAATCATGGTGTTTTTACACTGTCTTTTTTTACTTTCGCACCTTCTGGGACTGTGTCAGAAGTTTCTTTGGAGTCAGTGCTGCTCTCCTCTGGGCCTTCACAGAGGAGTCACAGGTGCACAAGCAGTCCAGGTGGGTCCTGAAGTGTGGAGAGAAGGCAAGGATGAGCCACATGCCTGCCCACATGGCTCACCATGTCAAAACCCCATACAGTCCCCAGTATGCCAGGCCATGCTACACCCCATACATCCAACAGAATATCTCACCATGCCACAGCCACATGTAGCCCACAGCATGCCCCATCATGCCACACTCCTATGTAGCCCCCCCAACACAGGCACAGGGCAGTACTCACCATGTTACAAAGGAAACAGACACACACTGGACAATGGGCCATTGGTGCCTTGTAGGTGCCTGACCAAGCAGGTACAAAACAGGAGAGACACCCCCTGATTTAGACCTTCTTGTCAAAGATCTGGGGCTTCCAATCAGCATTTTCTGAATGGGCTCTCATTAACTAGATAACATTATCTTGCCTGCCTTTGGAGTTTTCCTTTGAGTGCCACTTCTCTCTTGTTTTGGAACTCACCATGGCCTACACATGGCCTATTAATGCAGATGCACCAGGGCATTCTGCATTAATCGATACAGTATGAGTCTATGAACTCCAAGCCCTGCCAGTAGCTGCAGCCCCCTTACTAGAGTCACCATCTTTTGGGTTCACAGCATGGCTGGTGGATTGTCTCTGAAACACAGGAGTATCTCCATCAGGTGGCATTGAATGCTGAAGTGACAAATAGAACAGGTATCAGTGATGGGAACATGGCATGACACCACCCCTCAAAAGCACATGACAGACCAAACAGCACTAGTACCCTCACCTACTTACCCAAGATGGGTACATGACTCTTCAGACACTGCCATTGTCCCCATCAAAGAGACAGGGGTTGTCCTACTCCAAAGAATAGGGGAGTTTCTGCCAAGCCTTACTACTGGGTCTGGTTCACAACATGCCCTGAGAGCTGACAGGGGGTGGTGTGCACTTGGCAGGAGTCAGATGACACCCCACCACACCCATCGCTACCAGTGAGATGCTCAGGTGCTTAAAGGGATATACACACACTGACAAGAGCTCTCCAGTTGTGCAAAGGAAGGGACCTGTGTTAATGTGGGTGGTGGACATCATAAAAGGGTGACCCTCTATAGGCCATGGACTTTAAGGATGTGCTCTTCACTACTGATGCACATCCTTCTGTGGGGTGTGGATGCTGCCATGGTGGAAGAGGTTAATGTATGCCCAGGCCACACATATTCAGGACCTGTGTAGCACTCGGGGAGATACAGGATACCCACTGCCCGGAATGATTCAGACTAGACCACGGCATCATTGCCAAGCTGTGTGAACTGATCAGTGATGCCATATGTCCCTCCACCCACAGGACCAAGGCCATGTCTGTAGAGACAGAAGTGATATGTGCACTGGCATACCATATCATAGCGTCCTTCAAGCGTGTAGCAAGTGAGGAGGGGTGATCCAGTCCTCAGTGTCCTTTGCCTGTGGCTGGTGACTGTGGTGTTGCTGGTACATGTTGGGGACTACATCCAGTTACCCATGGACTGGCTGGGCATACAGGTCAGGTAGGAGGGCATCTGCTTTAGTGGCAGATCTTGTTGCTTCTGTGGACTTAGCTTGCATCACCGAGACCTGACTTGATGAAAATGCAGGCCCCATTTTGGGATCTGCGGTTCCGGACGGGTTCTCGGTGATTCACCGCCCGAGAGTGGACCGTAGGGGCAGGGGAGTTGCAGTCTGTTTTAGACAGGAACTGGACCTCAGGGAGGAGCTGGTTGGATATACCAACTCCTTTGAATGTATTGTGGGTGCAGGTGCAGGATTCAGGATACTCCTCATTTACCATCCACCAGGTGATGGGAGAGAATTCCTGAGGGAGGTGGCGGATTTCATCGCCGAGAGGGTTTTGGAATTCTCCCGATGGATAATTCTGGGGGATTTCAATGCCTGGGTCGACGATGAACTCGCGCTTTTTGGACAAAATCTCCTCCAATTGATTGATTGGGCCTGACACGGGTTATTACCACTGCAACCCACCGGGGGAACATTCATTGGACTTGATATTCCATCTGGGGATGGAAATCTCCGATGTGGAGGTGGAGCCCATCGGTTGGTCTGACCATCATGCCCTGAGGTTCAGTTTCATGGCCCCCCGGAAGAGGCCTGCCCCTAAGGAGATAGTACAGTTCCGTCCTTTGAGAGGAGTTACCTCAGAAGGCCTAATGACGGAGCTGGACTTCTCAGGTTTTCAATGGATAGCATGGATCCAGGGTCTTTAGTGCTGGTCTATAATAGGGCAGTTGTGGGGCCCTGGATGTCATTGCTCCTTTCGAGATTCGCCTGTACTCTTCACCCGATTCCCGTGGTTTGCGGAGATCCGTAGGTTGAGAGACAGGGCCAAAGAGGAGGCAGCTGGCGGAAGACTCACCTGGAAGTTGACAGGCTTAGACTGCTAGATCATTATAAAATCTACCAGTTAGCAATCTCCCATAAGAAGGCAGAGTTCCTGTCCAGGGAGATTGCTACAGCAAGGAATAGACTGGCCCAGCTCTTCCGGACTGTGGACAGACTGTGCAATCCAGTCTGTCTTCATGCCGGTCGAGCATTATCACAGTTACAGTGTGAGGAGTTTGTGACGTTCTTTGCTGATAAGGTGTCTGCTATCAGAGATGAGATCAGCCAGGGCCTCCCCATTGGGTCTTGCAGTGACCAATCGAGGGACACAAGTACCCATTTGACCTGGTCCACATTCAGTCAACTGGTAGTTATGGATATAGTGAGAATCGTCCAGACTCTGTGCCCAACCTTCTGTGAGCTGGATCTGGGCCCTACACGCCTACTTGTGGGATGTGTAGAGGTTATCGGCCGGATCCTTACTGGGATAGTAGTGGCATCATTGGAGAGAGGGATCTTTCCTGATCCTTTGAAGGAGACAATAGTATGTCCCTTCTGAAAAGCCCTCCCTTGATCCCGACTGCCCAGGCTACAGACCAATCTCGAATCTTCCTTTTTGGGAAGATTATTGAGAAAGTGGTCGCTTTGCAGCTGGAAGATTATTTAAACATCCACAATATCTATTACCCTCTCCAGTCTGGCTTCAGGAAACAGCACAGTACTGAGACGGCTCTTGCTCGGGTATTGAATGATCTCCTGATGGCAAGAGATCAGAGAACTCGTTCTATCTTGGTTCTCCTTGATCTTTCAGCTGCATTTGACACTGTGGATCATGGGGTGCTGCTTGAACGCCTGTGGTCTCTCTGTGGACTAAGGGGGGTGGTCCACAGTTGGTTTAAATCTTTTCTGCAAGGTAGGTCTCAGAGAGTAGTGTCGGGGATTTATTCCTTGACCTCTCGCTGTCTACACTGTGGAGTGCCACAGGGTTCAGTGTTGTCCCCCATGCTATTTGCGGTGTATATGCTTCCATTAGGGGACATTATAAGACATTTTGGTTTGAGTTTCCATTGCTATGCCGATGATTCTCAACTCTATATGTCTTTTGTGCCCGAGCAGGAGTCTGAGTCAAGTACATTGTTTAACAACTGCCTCCAGGAGATACAGAACTGGATGAGTGCTAATTGGCTGAGGTTGAACCCGGGGAAAACAGAGGTATTGGTGGTGGAACCGGGGGTTAGGATATCAAGTCCATGGGCGGGAAAACTCTCAGGTTTATTTCTGGGAGGAACCCTGCTCATGGCATCTGGTCAGGTGCATAACCTTGGTGTTATATTTGATGAGGGCTTGACCCTGAGGGCACAGGTGTCAGCCGTAGTCAAGTCATCCTTTTTTCGCCTAAGGAATATAGCACGGGTGAAACACTTGATTCCATCAGAGGACCTTCCTACCCTGGTCCATGCCTTTGTGTCCAATCGTCTTGATTATTGCAACGCCTTTTATCTAGGGCTGCCGGGAGTGGATATCCGTCGCTTTCAGCTGGTGCAAAACGCGGCAGCTAGGTTGTTGACTGGAAGCCCGAGGTCCAACCATATAACACCTGTGCTTCGTGAATTGCACTGGCTGCCTGTACAGTGGTGGATCACTTTCAAGGTCATGTTGATGACCTATAAAAGCCACGGTTTGGGACCTCGCTACCTGAAAGAACTCCTGACTTCTTACTGTCCCTCCCGCTCCCTCTGATCCTCTGGTGAGGGATTGCTGGAGATTCCCAGGGTAACCTTAAAAACATCTGGTGGAAGAACATTTGCCTTTATGGCCCCTACCCTGTGGAATTCTCTACCTTGCCAGATACGCAATTGCCTGACTGTGGAGAGCTTTAAAAAAGCTTTAAAGACCTTCCTTTTTAACCAAGTATTTTTTTTAGTGATTTAAATTATACTGGATTGTTTTTGAATTTGATGTTGTTTATAGTTGTGGTTTCGATTTGTATGACTGATATTGTAAAGGCGCCCTGAGCTTTGGAAGGGCGCCTTAAAGAAATAAAAATTTACTCACTTACTTACTTACAAGTGGCATGGATTTCTGAAGGTTCAGGTTGCCATAGACTGTACACATGTGCTTATCCTGGCACTCCATTTCAATGAGGAGGACTACAGAAACAGGAAAGGATTCCTCAGTATGAATATACAGGTGGTTGTGTATGCGGAGGGCCTTTTCATGAATGTCAGTTCCAAGTACCCAGGCTCCATGAATGACACCTTCATCTCCCAGAAGACATACCTGTGGACAGTACTAGCTTCTGAGAGAGCAGGCTGGGTGGCTGATAGGTATGTATGACACAGACCATATAGGCACGAGTCATGCCATGCTGTGCACCTCACTGTAGGGTCATGCTTCTTTCTAGTATCCTTTACAGGTAACAATGGGTGCCCACTGAGGTCTTACATGATGACACCATTCCTGGCACCTGTGGGGAGGGGGGTTGAGCAAAGGTATAATGATGCCCACAGGAGGACAAGGAATGTGGTCAAGAATATCTTCAGGCAAATGAAGATGCAGTTCAGATGTCTGGACAAGACAGGTGGCATGATGCTGCTTGCACTGGACAGGGAGTGCTGTGTCATCATGATGTGCTGCATGCTAAACTATATCACTGTGCGGAAAGACTGCCATTAACTGAGGACCTATCTTCCAATGAGTACCCACAGTGACAGGGTAAGGAAATCCAGCAGCTAGTTTGGGCACACATCTGGTGGTGACATTGGGTGGAGGGAGGCTCAGCAAGAGCTGTGCACAGTGTGTTCTGGAATAGGCTTCTGTAAGAGGCATGCACAGTTATAAGCAGCAGAGTGGAGTGCCCTTTTGTGCAGTATATCTGTGCATATATGTTCAAGCATGGGATGGGGTCCCTGATGGATGTGATGGGCATATCACAGGGGGGAGTACCATGTCTCGTATGTCTTTGCAGCTGCTTTGCCCCCCAGCCAGGTCCTGTCCATGTTAAGCTGATCTAGCCCTGGTCACCACTAGCAAATGGGCCAAGGGGTATGATGCCAGAATGTTGGCTTCTTGGGAGTGTTGGGACCATCCCCCTGTGTATCAATGGGCTGTGGCAGCACAATGCTGCAGCGGCCATGAGTTGGTGGCAACTAGGTGGGCTGTGCAAAGGCAGACCACCACCTCTAACAGACTGTTCTTCTAGGTGCCCTAGCACATCCTTGAGCACATAGCCAACCTTCCTGATCTCCATGCGGAGCCCTTGCACCTCCACTGTCAGAGCATGGAGCTGAGGTTTGCTCTCACTGCTGGCCTACAATCTGTCCTAATCTAGTCACCACACCTCAAGGAAGTACCTACTGAGAAGTGACGGCTCTCCTCAGTCCTGTCTAATGCACCTTTGTTTCTACTGCCTGGACATGAAGCACTGATTACCTGGCACCATGCCAGGGTTGCTGGCTACACCTGCCATTGATTGTTGTCCAGTTGGGTGGCATTGCTGGAGCAAGGATGTTAGTACACATTGTGGTGTCAGCTCCTAATGCACTCATTGGGTGGCTGTAGTGCATGCCCCTGCCTGTCTATGTTGGATCTCTCCCTCTGATGTGGATGGTATAGGGGGCTCTGAGATCATGGTTCTGTGGAGTGGGGGTGTCTAGCATGGGGGTCAGTGACTGGAAACCCTGCAATCTGGCTGACCAGCCCTTCTGCACTGGGAGAGCCCCTCTGTCATTCTCCTCTTCCTCCTGCTTGTCACTCCCTGAACTGGCATTGGTGGCATCTGTTTGGAGGGGGGAGATAATATATGGTTAGTGGTTGGCCCAGTAACTGTAGAGATCAGTGCAGTGCACCATCAGGTTTCCACCATCATGTTTGTTAGGGTACACTACTGGTCAGCAATGTCCATCAGATCGGCCATGTAGATGTAAGCTGCTACAGTCATGTTGTCCTGCTCCTCCTCCTCCTTCTCCTCCACCACCTCCTCCTCCTATGGTGATGACATGGGCAGGTCCACAGCAGAGGTGGGGGGGTGTCAGGGTCACTGTCACTGCCACTCAAATTGGAACTGTGCCACATGTGTAGGGCCATGCTCATTCAGTTCATCATGCCAGATGAGTGACCACTGCCTATGTGTGAAGGGCTATGGTCATTCACCTGGCATGGTGTTCCTGTCCTTCCTCCTCACCAGCTCTGTTTTCTGATTAATGGTGTTCACTACCATTTCCTCAACTGGTGTTAACTCAGGAGGGGTACCTGGGCCCCCTCCAGAAGTATTCCTAGACAAGTGCCAACCAGCAAGTTTCTTCTGGATGACCATCCTCATGTCCTGCTACTTATGTTTAATGGTTTTGACTGATTGAGGTATGAACCCCACCACATTTTTTTTGTTAACTTTATTTTTGCTCCTCTTGATGGCCGGGGCATGCTTGCCTCATGCTCCGCCTTGTACCCAGGCACTCAGCTTACCCCACCATCTAGCCTTCACCACAGAACCATAGCAGGAAGGATCATGGCTTATTCCCTATGGAGGGGCCCCCCAGTGGGAGGTGAACTGGGAAGAGAAACTGCATCACCCTTGATCCCCCTGCCCTGACTTACTCTGAAATTTGTTTGGCTGGTGGAGAGGTCACCTATCGTAGGTGTCATTGTGCGTGTCTTGAGGGGATTTCTATCTTTTTAGATTCCCCTAGGGTACAGACATGCAATAATGTGCAGCGCATGGTGAGCACACTTCTGTGCTTGTCCACAGGACATCTGCCATGGTCCGATCCCTGTTATGATGCCTCCACTGCTGCACCCCAAGTCTCCACTGGGGACACTAGAGTGGTGGGTGCACATTCCTAACCCTCCAAAGAAGAGGAGAACAGTCCTCCGGATGCTCAATCCTCTCTTCCACTGCTGACCATCGATGGCCCGAGTCCGCTCCCAAACCTGGGTCACCTGTGTGGAGCAAGATGGAACCATACCACATTGATGGCAATCTGGACAACTTGCCATATGCTGGCCTTAATTGTTGGCAAATCCAAAAAGATGCATCCATTAAGAATGTTCTGTGTCTTTGAGTCATGGCATTCACTTGTTCAGCCATGAAGATCACTGCATAATGGTGGCTGACAAAACTAATGTGGACACTGCCACTGGTATGTGTGTGTTGTGGTCTCCCATTGGGGACCCCGTGTGATGCATGTCCTGCACCCTCATCGGCCATGGAGCCTGGTTGCCCCCAGTTGCTGCTGCACAGGTCGGGAGATGCCATGTACCAATATCCCTGTCCTCACCCACTCCTCCATTCTGCTACCTACACCCGTACACAGGAACCAGTGCCCCACTTCAGTATGATGGGTTATTCTTGCCCTATCATTCAACTGCTCCACATTTCCTCATCTCTTTCTGTCTGTCTCTGTGGTTGTCCATGTATGGTGGGATTGTGGGGTGTTCCTGGCTTGGCAATTCCAGCCTGTCCCTCCTTGTGCATGGCAAAGTGTATAATTATGTGTCCTGTGTCTAGTGTCTGCATCTGTGGCCACCTCCCACTCCATAGAACATGTCATGGTGGGCTGTGCATTTCCAGCCCAGGTAGTGGTGCACCTGCTTTACATGGCTCACCCATGCATAATGGACTCAGTGCACAGGGTCCATTGTGACCCTTAGTGGTTCTGAAAGTCAGAAAAACAAATAGTTTAGATTTAATAAAAATTTGCTTTCCTTGCAATGATTAGCACTTGCACAGGGCAAGTGCTGTTATGGAACTTATTTCTGTTAATAATTTAAAAAGTAAACATATTTTTGAAATCTAACTGGCTAAGAATCATCTTTGGACCAAACTCTAAAAAACCTGTAAGTTTAGATATTCAATTCCCAAAAATGTTTTGGGTATCCATAAGAAAGAAAGGTAAAGTCAAAATCTGGGGGGGAGGAGGGGCTTTTATGTATTTTTAGCCTGTAAAACTTTTCAGCCATTGAAAAGACCATTCCCAAATATAAGCAATCCATAGATCCTAGCACCAGTTCTTTTTATGCCAAATTATAGGCAAGTCAGTATTCTGACAGACAAGTTCTTAAGGTGAAAGGATCGGGATTTAACATTTAACTGTCTACTCAACCCTAACACACAAAACATGAGCTATATATAGAGTATATCTGGCATTTTGCCAACAGTACTGCTTGGGAACGAGTGGATGAGCAGTGACAAGTCACAAATGCTAGGTTACATTGTTGGCAACATTCTAGAAGGAATAAAAATGCTGTTATTGAAGTAAGCAATAATGCCCGACAGGGTGGGCGGAAGGCCTTATAGCCCTTGCCCGGTCCGGTATTGCCCATACCGCCCACCCTGGAGGGCATTATTGCGCTTAGAAAATGGGCTTTCATTTTTTTAATTTATAAAAATTAGTTTCTAGGGAAAAAACAGGTACAAAAGTAAATAACATATGAGAAACAGGAGTTTCTGTTAAATAGTCCCTTTAGGAGATGCCATTAGAGGGTGCTGCTGCCTATGAAAAGCTTGTTTTGTGTACATTCATTTGCAGTAGTGCACCCCCCCAGCATGGTGTTCTGTTTTTTTTTTTTAATTTAAAGAGCACGTTTCAACCGTTCCGATTACTGTATCACCTTCTTACTACAGCTCATTGGTTCGATTTCTTTTCACTGTCCTACGTGGTGAAATTTGGTGGTTGCGACTCAGCCCTGCTCCGCAGCTAGGGCACAGAGAGAGAGAGAGAATGAGTATTTGGAGTTTGAAATTTTTTTTTATTTAATGTTTTTTCCATTTTTGTTTGTTTGCTGGAGTCGGCACGGTATCTGGAAGTGTATGGAAGGGTCACAGAAGATGCGAGGAAGCCGCGGTATTTACAGCGCCAAAAAAAAATAAACTGCAAGGGAGAGCAAGTAAGTAGTAGTAGTAGTAAATCATTTTTTTATTCATATACAAATAATTGGATACATTCAGTTGAGCATAGCTCATTTTCAATGAAGATCCAAAAGTCATTAGGAGGTTCCACATAATAAACAGTACAACAAAATACAGAACAAGTAAAAACAACTAACAGGCAATACATAAAAATTTAAAATAAATAATTCAAAAACATAACAATCAAACTTTAAGGTGCTAACAGTGATTACATAATGTGCTCTTGTTTAGTACAAATATATACCATTTCCTTAGTTCGCTTATGTTATGCTTGGTTTCGTTACTTCTCAGAGCAGGAGGGGATCTATTCCATAGGCTAATACCTCTGGCAAGCACAGAAGATCTACCTATATTCAAGTTACAATTAAGCAGAACAAATTGAGTTCCAATTGAGGCCCTTAGACTTTCCTTGATCTTTCTAACCTCAAATAGGTCAGTGATATAATTGGGTACTTCCTTATACCATACTTTAATCATAAATTGAAGCAGATGTGAGATCTCTTCTCACTGTGGGGCTGAGCCAATCTAATTCCTTAAAGAGTAAACACCTATGTGTTCTATAAGGGGCATCCAAACAAAAAGAGCTAACCTGCGAAAGACTAAGTCTACGCTACCTGTATATTTTTCTAAGGCTCCTCCATGAAGCAAATCACCATAATCCATCACTGGAAGAATCAAAGAGTTAACTACAGTCAGGCGGACTTCTCTGGTCTTGAACCTTTTATATTTATACAATGCACCCAATTTTCTGTTGATATTTTTTATAAAAGAGTTTATGTATATGTCCCACCCTAAGCTAGGGTCTAACCAGACCCCAAGATATTTGCAAGAATCCACCTGCTTAATATCAATGCCATCAGCTGTATGTATTTCCAAATGCAAATCTTTTTTATTGTTATTATTATTTTTAAACAACAATGATTGAGTCTTGTCAGTATTTAAGATAAGGTGATTCATCTTAAAGCAGACCTGAATTTCATCAAAGGCCAATTGCAGCCTCTCATTTATGGATTCTACAGTATCTCCCTCAACATACAGCACAGTGTCATCAGCATACATATGTCACTGTGCAGAAGTAGATACAATCTTGAGGTCATTCATATAAACATTGAATAATAAAGGCCCCAAAATCAAACCCTGCGGTACTCCATTTTTTTATTTCCAACATCTCAGATTTATAGGAGCCCACCTCTACAAATTGTCTTCGGTCCATCAGGTAAGAAGAAAACCACTTAACCGATCGAGAGGACAAGCCAATCCCACTGAGTCTGGACAGGAGTACCCGATGGTTAAGGGTATCAAATGCTTTTGAAAGATCTATAAATAGAGCACCTGTCATTAACCTCCTGTCCAGACTCAGCTGGAGATCGCTTACAACCTTTATCAATGCTGTTTGTGTACTATGACGTGCCCTAAATCCCGATTGAGAAGATGCCAATTTGTTGTTATTCTCAAGAAAACCTTTCAACTGACAAGATACAATCTTTTCAAATATTTTAGAAATCTGAGACAAGAGCAAGATGGGCTGATAATTGCCCAACTCGCTCTTGTCTCCAGCTTTAAATATGGGTCTAACCTTAGCAGTCTTCCATCCATCTGGAAATTCCCCCACTTTCAATAGACAAATTAAAAATGTAGGCCAAAGGATATGCCACACAAGGTGCTGCATATTTCAACAATATAGAAGGAATCTCATCTGATCCTTTCGCCTTGGAAGTATCCAATTTCAAAAGTTCAGATCGTATAATTTCCGGGGAAATATAATCAAAATCAAAGCCTCCTATTTCTCCAACTCCAGCAAGGGTCAGAAGTTTGAAGTAAGCATCTTTTGAACTGATTTTTTTTGCTGTAGACTGGGACGGCAGGTGGGGGAAGGTGGCAGATGAGATGCTATGTGCTGACCACATCTCGGTAATTTAGCGAGGGCAAAAAAATGGTGGCTGCTCATTATGCCAATTTGAGGTGCTCAGGGAGATTCTTAGGTAATGGGGCACCTCGAATTGGCGCTTCTTTCAAAGCGGGCGTCTATCGAAAGTTAATGTACCCCCCTGTTTTAGCTCTCAGACAATCAGAGAGCTGATAGTCTTTTGCCCATTTTCTAATGTTTTATAGACTGTCCTATTTATACCACAGTTCCCGTCTTGCCATTGTGACAAGCCTACAGTGGAAATTACGTTATTTCCACTGCAGCTGGATAACAGGCAAAAAAAAAAATTGTTATTCTGTACTGTTGTTCATCACTCCCACGATATCTAGATATTTATCAGATTCAGAACAGCAAACAATCTAACAGGTTGTAAAAAGAATAAATAAAGTGTGTATTGATGCACTCAAATCAATAGGAACTATGTATAAGACATCAGAACTGTATTGAATGCATATTGTTTCTGGAAATACAATGTTTACAGTTTTTGGGTTTGTTGGGATCAGCTCAGACTCTGTATTGCCACTGACACTCTGGGGCTTGTGTTTCTGTGCTCGGGAAGCACAAGGCAACTGACAAATGATGTCATGGTTTGAGTGACATCATAATGTTATCACATGGCATGCACATGCACTGGCCTGCAAGCTGGACCTAAGAACCAGGTCAAAAGAGGTCAGTCAGCATGGCAGCAGGTATGTCCACTTCCTGGTAGAATACTGATCCCTCACAAAGGTTCAATAAGGATAAAGCACTGAACTTAGTAAGTAAATTAAATAATACAAATGACAATAAATTAAACTGAAATGTCAGCTGTTATTGACTCGAACAGCATATATACTGAAAGTATTATAATGTATGAATTCTCTGAATTTAGGACCACTCTACTTGGTAAAGCCCCAAGAGTAAGGGGTAAAATGTTGAAGTACTACAGTGGCCAGAGAAACTGACTGAAAAATTAAAAGATTATCATTTTTGTAACCTATTGGGGTGTCTGCTTTTCTGAGTCTGGTGTTGATTGTCCTACCGCAGACCCCTTTGTGGTTTATTACTAGTCTGTCCTAAAACTTGGTCATGTTAAACAATTGAGAGATTTATATGAATGTTTATGCCATACCTGTGAGGAGATAAAGTACCAAATAACAATGATATTTGGGTCTCAGGGGACTATGAGTGACAAAATGAAAATAGCCACCATCTTGAAAATCTCAGACTTTACTACACTGATATTTAAATATTACAAACCATAAATGGGTTGCAATATTTTCTTTTTTGGGAGGGGTCAGACATATCAAGGTCACTTCAGTAGACTTTCAGATCTCTACCAGTACCTGTAGGTAAGTGGTACCGAGATACCAAAAAGATATGTCACATCATCACCCCACTCACCCTTCCTACACCTACACTATAAGTTCTACCTAACTCACCTATCCCTCCCCTTTTATATCCTAAATTGGGTTTCCTATATAGTTTTACTATTTAAAAGATTTAACCTATGTATAACTTACTAAATTCCAATAAACACACATATGGGTCTAATCGGAAACTCACTTATATTTGATTTGGTTGCAATAACTGTATTATAGCTTGCCAGACCCTACTAAATTGCTTTTCTTGTCTCTTATTACAATAATGAATCCATTCCAGATTCATATAATCTAGGACCAGATTTTTCCATAAGTCATAAGTTGGGGATCTACATTTTCCCAATTCCTAGCAATACACCTCCTAGCATTCAATAGTACAATATGTAATGTCTTCCATAAATAGCCAGTAGGCAATTCTTGTAGTGAACGTGTATTTAACATACAAAGTTCTAACTCCATCTGGAGATTTATAGCCAGTACGTTATTAAGTGTTTGGGAAATCTTATTCCAAAAATGGGCAATTTTTGGACAGGAGGCTATCACATGTTCCAAGGTCCCTACCTCCCCACAACCCCTGTTACACAAAGGGGAAACTTCTGAATTAAAATGTATTCAAAACATATGGAGCTGGATTCACAAAGCTTTCTGAAGGTGCAAAACCTTCCCTAAGTCCCCAAAACTGCTGTAGCTATGGAAACAAAGGGGAACTTGCAATGAATGCTATTCACAAAACCCTCTGCAGCTACAGAAAAACAACACTAAGGACTGTGAAAAAAGTGCAGCTGCGGAAATCCCTGAGGAAAAAAAGGTGTGAGTTAAGTAAGGCACAGCTCCTGAAAGGCTATTCACAACCAGTTTTTTTGCGCAGCTGTGGAATAAATGTTACACACAGTGGAATGAGGTGTAACTCTCCCTCAGCAAATTGCAGTAGTGCCCCAGCAATTGGAATCAATTAAGGTGGAGGTGAGGCACAGGTAATAGCATCCCAGATAGTATAACTGTGGCTGATATAACAGCAACTAAAGCACACATTGCCATGATATGACAACAGGCAAAAACCACCAGACACAGTGCAGCCCATGACAGAGCCCCACAGGCAGTAAGCCTGCTAGCCTGCAGTGAGTGCTACCGCTGCAGGCAACAGGAACACCCCAGGGAGGAGGGACCAGCAGTAACAGTTGGTCACTGTGGTGCCATGGTATTACTGGTATCTGTGGTGCTGCAGTGGTCCCAGTTGAGGGACTGGTTACTGGTCTCTTTGTGGGTGCTTTCAGCTTCATTCTATAGCAGCCCCTGTTACAGTCTGCTTTTTCAGCTAATTAAGTGCGCCTGCTGCTATGCCTCTTAAGCTATTTCTGGAGCTGCGGATCCACAGTCGCTGATTTTCAGCATGTTTGTAATTGCAATTTCTGCAGCTGCTGAAATTCCGCACCTGCGGGGATTTTATGAAATTCTGCACCTGCTGAATTTTTCTTTGTGAATATCATGCAACTGCATTTCCACAGTACTGCAGGCCTTTTTACCATAGCTGAGGGATTTTTGGCTTTCTTTGTGAATCCTGCCCATGGTGTATAGTATAATCTATGAAAAATATTAAATTGAATCTGATTAAGTCGATTATTAATAGTAGTTGAGATTCCTGATATATTAATCTCTCATTTTTTAGAAGTAATGGATATACCAAGTTCTATTTCCCATTTATGTTTTAATACTTGAATAGGGGATAAACTGTTATCTAATAATATTTTCTAAGCTTTAGAAATAAATTTACTTTTGTCATTTGATAAACAATATTGCAATTGTATCACAGGGGGTGGGTTTAATTCAGTTCCCAATTCTTTAATGTAAAAGGACCTTATCTGCAAATAAATAAGAAATTAATGTACCGAAACATTATATTTTTCACATAACTGAACAAATGAAACAAACTGTCCATCTAAATTATACATACCTTTAAGACATGTAATACCCCTCAACATCCATTTTTTATAAATCTGGGACCTAGAGGGTTCATGCCAAACATTATTTTAAATGGTAGTTTCAAGATTAATTTTCAAATTTTCTTTGGATAGTCTATGGAACTCCAACCATACTTCTATACTGTGTTTGAGAAAGACATTAGAAATTTTGGTTAATTCTGCTTTCTTAATTTTAGAGAAAAGTGTCTGAATCGGACTGCCAAATTCACTAACCATATTTTCCTATAGTACCAACCATGCTGGATCATTTTTATAAAACTCCCCTACTTGACAAGCCCTACAGGCTAAATAATATTTTTTAAAGTCTGGCAATTGCAGGCCACCATTTACTTTTGTAGTTTTCAGTTTTTCCAAACTAATCCTTGGCTTTTTATTTCTCCAAATACATTTTCTAATGATTTTTCCAATTTAAGAAACCAAGTATTCTCTAATCTTATAGGTAAGACTTGAAACAAATAAAGGAGTTTGGGAAGAATACACATTTTTACTATCTGCACTCTGCCTCAAAGAGTCAATGGGAGATCCATCCATGAATCCAAACCATTTGTTTAGAGTAAACAACCCTGGGGAATAATCAAATAACTTTTCTCGGGCCAAAAAAAAAAAGACCAAAAAGTTAAATTTTTCTCTCTTCTTTAGATGGATAAAGATCTAAACTCTGAGGAACTTTATTTAAATGAATGAGAAACAGGATGGATTTGTCATAATTTATTTTAAACCCTGAGCTCTTCCCGAAAAACTTAATAATTTCCATAATCTGTCCTAAATTACTATCAGGGTTAGTAATATATAACAAAAGATCATCTGCATACAAGAAAATGTTAAGATATTCTTTACTATTAAAAAAACTCCTTAATGGGGTCATTTCCTTATAGCATTTGCCAAAGTCTCAATAGCCTGTCCAAAAAGCAGCAGTGACAGCGGGCATCCTTGCCTTGTTCCTCTAAACAGAATAAATTTTGGGAAAATCTCTTGATTAGTAATTATTTGAGCTGTTGGGGATGCATAAAGTATTTTAATCCATTTAATAAAATGAGCGCCCACATTAGCTTTTTCCAAAATCTTAAATGTGTATTCCCATTCCACCCTGTCGAAGGCCTTCTCTGCATCTAGTGATAAAATCACTGCATCTTCAGCATAATCTTTACTAATAGGGTTAATTAAGGTGTTAAGTGCATTTCTGATAATATTTTGGCTAGATCTACCCTTTAGGAAGCCAGTTTGATCTTTGTGTAGAAGCTTTCCAATAATATCTTCCAATCTCCTAGCCAAAATTTTAGCTAGTATTTTATTATCTGAGTTCAATAAAGAAATTGGGTGATATGATCCTGGAAGAAGTGGACTTTTACCTTCCTTAGGCAGTAACACAATCACAGCTTCCAAAAAAGATAGTAGGGCCAGCCTGGTGGCATTTAGGGCTGAGGCGCTAGACGTCTTACCTCAAGCCATGCCGTCGACCTGTGTTCAGGAGTGAGTACGGGTCATCTGGGGTTGGTGGGGAGGAGAAGGATCGAGCATCCATTGGACTGCTCTCCTTCTCTGGGCTGGGGGGACACTAGCTGTCAGTGCTCCATTAGCCCCTAGTGGCTGCTGGGGGGCAGCCGCTGACGCTACACCTGAAGGGGAGGAGACAGGCAGATGCTTGGTGAGAGCGCATGCAGTAGCATATGCGGTCTCACTGCAGGTGTCATTGCACGCCCTGCCTCCTCACAAGCAGAGAAAAGTGGAAAAAAATCTCCAGCTGGATGACATGTTCCCCGCAGTGCACTACCTCTGAGAAGGCACCTCTCTGGCATGGATACATTTGGGTAGGTTGAGTTGCTCCCCACCACCCTGCCATGAAGGATAAGTCATGGGGTGCACAAAGGAGGGGGTCTAACCTTCGGGGGCAGGCGCACTTGGGGACAACTGATGGTAGAAGCTGGGAGCTCAGAAGAAATAGTACAACAAAAAAAAAAAAATAAAAGATAGTGGACTGGAACCGTCGGAGGTGAAATAATTGAAAATATTAACCAAAACAGGTGTAATCTGAGCTTTACAGATTTTATAAATCTCAAAAGGGAACCCATTTGGCCCCAGTGCTTTACCATTACTTTGATAATTAATTGCCTCTCTCACTTCTTCTTCTGTGATTTCTGCACTGTCTTAACTGTTATTCTTGATTTATCTCTGAAATTTTAAATTTCTGAAAAGTTTCAAGATTTATAACTGGCACCTCTGAGGTGTATAACTGTTGATAAAAATGTTTAAATACCTCATTAATTTCTATGGGGTCAGTAGTTTTCCCTTCAGTAATCTCCAACTCCCTTATGGCTCTACTAGCTTTCTCTTTTTTTGAAAGATATGCCAAAACTTTTCCCGACTTATCAGTTTGAGCATCATATTTTGATCTAGTCTTCATTATAATTCTTTCTGTTTTCACAGCCAATAATTTGTTATATTGCCATTTAAAACTTTCCCAGCTATGACGGTCTCTGTCCTCCTTAGTATATGAATACCTATGTTCTACCCTTTTAACTTCCTTCTCTAAATAATTCAGTTGTGCCACCTGAGATTTATATTCAATATAAGAATAATGAGAGATTCTTTCCCTTATATATGCCTTCCAAGCTTTCCATATACTATCCATTGAACATCCAGATGATAAATTATGATCCATGTAAATTACACTTTTTTAACAAGAAAGTCAGAAAATTTGTCATCTTGAAATAATCAAGTGGCAATAGACCATTGTTTTTGCTTATTAAATTACCTTTAGTGGAGTTTCAAGATTAGTGGTGAATGATCGGAAAATAATATCCCTGCATATGAACTCACAATCATTCTCTTGAGCAATTCATGAGACCCCAGTATAAAGTCAATTCTTGAATATGTCCAATAAGGATTTGAAAAGAAAAGAGAATTCCCTGGAGTGTGGGTTCTCTAATCTCCATAGAGCAAAAAGATTAAGTTCTTTCATCCTTCTGATCAGTATGCATGAGGCTTTTGACAGGGTGGAACCAGCCCTTTTTCTATCCATAATTGGGTCCAAAGTTAGATTAAAGTCCCCTCCTATTAAATATGGACCCGAGAATTTATCCAAGTTAATGAAAAAGTCTATAAAAAATTCTGGGTCATCATTATTGGGATCATACAATGATACCATGGTCAAATCCTGATTGTTATGTACCATCTGACATATCAAATATCTACCCTGATTGTCTAGAAAGGTCTCTTTTAATTTAATGTTTAAGTTTGGAGAAAAAAAATCACTACTCCCCTATGTTTTTCCCCCTTGGATCACAATGCACACCCTGCCCTTGCCATAACCTTTTAAATTTTTCAAATTCTTGTTAATTCTAATGAGTTACTTGTAAAAAGAGACTGTTAATCCATTTCCTATTCACAAAATTCAAAATGTTCTTCCTTTTAACTGGGTTGGAGATACCATTGACGTCCACGTCATAATGTTTAAAAAATCTGCCATAATTCATGTTGATTATTTTTCTTTAAAGGGTATGGACCTGCAATTGTACTCCCTTTACTTATGCATAGATTATTTTTCCAATTATGCCCCCTGAAGTATCCCAAAAATTGCCCCAATACGTAAACATAATACCATTTCCCTTTTACCAAGAATCCGATAATAATTCTTCCCCTTCCAAGCAACACATGCTTTTTTTCTCTACTGACATAACCCTCCTTCCTACAGAGTTTATCCTTTCCAACACCCCATACTCCCCCATATGTACACTTGCCACTGCTGTGAATTGTCTGAGCTCCCAGACTTATAAACCTCGATCAATTTGGTGGGCCACTTCCTGTTTCTGTATTATTTTTAGCATTCTTTAGCTTTAAACCATTATATATATATATATTCCTCAGCTTCTTCAGCAGAAAAGAACACCTTCCCCTCTCCTAGATATATAATCTTCAGTGAAATTGGCGTCGGGTGAAAAAAAGGAATTTGTCCCATAAGAAATTTTTTACATTTTTAAAGGATACTCTTTTTTGTTGTGCTTCCTGACCCAGATCCAGATAAATCAAGATATTGCTGTAGTTAAATTTTAAAGTTTTTTTTTTTTGGCAATCACCAGGAGTGCTTCTCTTTCTTGGTACCCCATGAATTTAACATATATTGTTCTGGGATATTTAAAGCTTGGATTAGCAAAGGCTGGAGATCTATGAGCTCTCTGTAACTCAACCCTTTCTTCAGGGTATTTTCTATCCAATAAAGTTGTTATCATTTTTTCATAGTATTCCAGAATATCATTATGCTCCTCCCCTTCAGGGACACCAAGAATCTTCAGGTTATATCACCTTGATCTGAGTTCCAAATCCAACACTTTTTCCTTTAATGTTGTCATTTGTTGTGTGAAGATTCCTGTTTTTGATTTAATAGAGGGAAGCTCATCTTCAAGGCCAGACAGCCTGTCTTCAAAATGGGACATTCTACCATTAAGGTCTGAGATTTCCTGTTTAACTTCTCTCATTTCCCTATTTATGCCTTGCAATTTCTCCTCAACATTTTGAAATCCAGTTTTAATCTGAAGTAAAATATCTGGAAGCATAGTGTTATTCTCTTGTTTGTGATTAAAGTTCTCTTGGTGGGGGGGTCAAAATTCTGAACTCCCTTAGTACTGGTTCCTTCATCCATTCCTCCATGTTCTGTATCAGTTTCTTGTATTCTTATAAACCCTTGTGTTTTGTCTGAAGCCAAAGTATGTAAGATATTTGTATTATGTTGCACTCCTTCTGCCTCAGGTAACAATTTCTGCATACCAGGAGTACCTTGGCTATCTTGATCTACTAATTCCTCATTCACCACCATTTTAAAAAAAAAGGGAGATTTATATCACTCTGTATATCAGTTGTCATAAGCGGGGGTAACACCTCAGAGTCAGTCCCAGAAATGTTTAGTTTATTTGTTTGGTCAAAACTAAGGAAGGAAGCTGATGGGCAGTTACTTTCTGATGTTATGTTTCTCTTGTTAGAGGAACACCTCCCCCCAACTGCTTTCAGATTTTCTTGTTGTTTCCCAGTTCTCTTTCCTTTAGGTTGCAGGTCGGATTTAGGAAAAAATGCTCTGATCTCCTTTAAATTCTTGAGTCTAGTGGCCATTCATAAAAACAAAAACAAACGCCAAGTCCAAAGCCAGCCCCAAAGAGCATAGAACACAAGAACTTGCTCCAGTACATGCCAAAAACCATGAGTGAAAAGCCACACAGATTCCCCTTCTTCAACCTGAAGCTGTGTATCTCTGGTCTTTTCCCCTTCCTTTTCCTTTTGTTTTTCCCCCTTCTCCCAGTTGCAAATTGCTTAGTTACAACTTTTTTTTTAAACATACATCCCCAGCTTAGCACAGGGGAAAAGGGGAGGAAAGAGAAAAAAGATTACAAACAATCCTTGCGTCTATTTCTCAATGGCCTCAGCAGTCATAAAAATGCCAACACCAATGTACAAAGAGAGACAGAATATGAATTGAAATAACCTGATAAGGGGAGGTTGTGGAAAGTCAGCATCTACTCTTTTCTCTAAATATAATGACACTTTAGTTTTTACCCAATATTACTTTTTCTCTTTCCCCATTTCAAAAAGTGCCATAGAACCTCGCAGATCATTTCAGGTGTTCCAAGAAGTCCCTTCATCCAACATCAAATGTAAGTGCCTATCAAAAGACCCTATGCCTGTTTTCCTCAGCCATTTAAAAAACAGGATAGAGAGAAGTATCAAAGCATGTTGTTTAATATGACAATATATCTTGAGTATTTTGATTTTCCTTTATTACCGTCTCCTTACATCGAGATTTATACCTTGGGTCAGTGAACAATATCCAGAAAAAATGCTAAATCATCATTATTAGGTAAAGTTCTAATTTACCAAACCTTCCTCAGTAACATTACCTAAGGAAGCATTTCGTGTCCTTCGACTCCAACAAATTTTTCAGAAGGGCTTGCTTTACTTCCCTGGAGTTCCGACGTGCAGCACCCCACAGCACCATGTTAGTTATGCATCTGACGCCTCCTCACATGTGTCACCTCCCTTCGGGTTACAATATTTGCAACAAAAAAACTGCACTGCCAGTCACAGCACAAGGCAATACATATCCAACAGCTTAAAAATAGTTTACTTTCCAATTACTTAAAATTAAGTGTTTGGTCTGTTCAAAAAACACCACAGGCTTTAGCCATTCCCGTGTTAACTAATTATGTATATTCACTTTAACAAGCACAGAAAACACCTATCTCTTCTCCATTTTACTTAGTTTCTATCCTGGGTATCAGTCACAGTACATATACATTATTTGGAGAGTTCCTTGCCTCTTCTCTTATGCTGTGTGTCATGAGTGAAGTTAGGTCAAAAAAAGCAGCAGAACTGCAAGACTGAACATGCAGAAAGAGGGGCATGGTGGTCCAACTATTGATGCAGCTTGGGTCACAAGTGAAACTGCAGCTCCTGAGCTCCCTGCCCAATTTTTACAGTATGTGGGGCCAGGAGAGCAACTGGTCAAGACTCCTGCTATTACAACATGGAATTTCCAAACTTTTGTTAGTGTACTATGAACCCTAACTGATGCATTAACTGAGTTTTTTGCAATGAATTTCCCTTCTTTTTGAGAAAGTGTTATGTAAATGGTAAGTGATATGTAGTTGTGGGATTGCAGGGTCCTGCAGGCCCTGCTCTTCCCTAATGCTGCCAATTTGAGTGTAATGATATGCATATTTTGGAGCATGGGCCCTCTGGGCCCTGCACTCCCACTTACACATAAGTACGAGGACATAACGCAGGCCTAGAGTTGGAACACTCATTTGCCATTATCTCAGTAACCATAATAACTATGAAAAAAATTCCACTGCATTTGTATTCATGACTTTGAAACCTCCATGCATGCATAGTCTAAGCTATGTGTAGCAAAAAATCCATATCTCAAAACTGTTTTAGAGCTATGGGCGTTCAAAGGTGCCATGGGCACAGCAGTGTTATCCTTTGGTAAAATTCACAAGGAACTGCACAACGGACACTCATAACGTGGGGATTTGTGCCAATTAATGTAACCAAATTTTCAACATGGGCTTTTGGGATATCCCCTCATGAACAAGGCACTGTGATTTTCTTAATCTATTCCAAAAGTGATTTTGCACAGTGACCGTGCCATTGTGTGTTACAGGTACGAAAACACATTTGGTTAGGATATGAAAAACAAGCATTTGTCAGTGCCGAATGTTGTCTTGCTGGCATTGGCATTGGTAGTGCAGGAGTTAGAGAGATGCATAATAGGCATGGCAGTGAAGTATTGAACTGATGCCATCCCACCCCATCTTGCAGAGACTGACAGGCATTGGGTTGTCCCTTTGGGTGTTTGGTAGTGCAGTGCGGAAAAACATTTTGGGCAGGATGTGAAACATGACAGCTGTACAGTTCATAAGGAGGTGTAAAAAAAATGCCAGTGTTGAAAATGTGGCATGTAAATATAGCAAATTTGCGAAGTTACAAGGGTGCGTGGGAAATATGCAATGCACGCTTGCAACACTGCCATTTTATGGGCGTTCAGCACCAAATTTTCAACATAGGCATTTTAGCACCTCTGCTCATGTACAGTGTCACTGTTGTTTCCTCAAAGTGTCCCAAAAAGTGATTTTGCACAGCAACCACGCTATTCTGCGCCAGAAGTGCAAAAACACATTGTGGGCAGGATATGTGAAATGACAGCTGTACTGTTCATCAAGAGGTGTGAAAAAATGGCAATGGTGAAAATCCAGAGTGAAAATATCACAAATGCATGATAGTACGAGCATGCGTGCAATCTGCCAATGCACACTCGAAACACAGTCATTTCATGGAGTATCATCACCAAATTTTCAACATAGGCATTTTAGGACCTCTGCTCATGAACTGTGTCACTGTCATTTTCATAATCTGGCCCAAACACTGATTTCCCACAGTGACTGCGCTATTGTGCGCCAGAAGTGCAGAAATACATTTCGGGCAGGATGTGGAAAATGACAGCTGTACTGTTCACAAGGAGGTGTACAAAAATGGCAGTGCTGAAAATCTGGAGTTAAAATATTGCGAATTTGTGAAGTTACGAGCCTGCCTAGCAACTGCGCAATGCACGCTCATAAAACAGGCATTTGTTGGATTTTTTCTACCAAATTTGGAACTTAGGCTTTTTGAGAGGCCACCTCATGAACACTGGCACTGTCATTTTGGTAATGGGTCCCAAAAGGTGATTTTGCTCAGTGACTGCGAAATCACCTTTCGAGGCTGATTAACACCATGACAGTGATAGAATTCATGAGGAGGGGCTCCAAAAAACCCATGTTGAAAATTTGGTGCCCAAATCCCAACAAATGCCTGAGATATACAGCAAAGTTGAAAAAACCCTATTCATTCCATTATACAGCTTACCGGCATTTCCTCAGTTCGCGGTCGGCTTTAAAGAGTGCAGACGTGTTCCCGGTCCACCGAAGTTCATCACGCCAGACTCCGGAGGTAAGAATGGGGTGTGGGGAGGTAGGATGTGCAGTGGGTAGGTGCGGGTGGGGGGCAGGAGACTACGAAGGACCGTTTTTATGTTACAGGGAAGGAAAAAAAACTAACATCGAAGGACAGTTTTTTTTTCAGGGGACTTGGCACATTGGGGTGGTCGCCCAGCATGCAAGCTAACTATTTTAGGGAGGGTGTTGCTGCAGCCGATGGGGGATTGAGCACCCTCGTCAGCAGACAATGGGGAGTTAATTTATGCTGATGGGGATTGGGCACCCCGTCAGCACACAATGACAGCCGGGGGGGAGGCAAGAGCCGAGGGGGATTGGGCCCCCCTCAGCATATAAGAAATGCGCGGGGCTGATTTATGCCGACTGGGAGTGGGCTCCCCCATAGGCACACAATGAAAGTGGGGGGGAGGTAAGAACTGAGAGGGATTGGGCACCCCCCTCGGCATATAGGAAATGGGGGGGCTGCTGTATGCCAATGGGGAGTGGGCTCCCCCATCGGAAAATGTGTGTGGCCACAGTAAGCCAGCTGGAGGATTGGGCACCCCCGAAGTTGGCAGTTGGGCGGCCGCCCACCATGCTTTTAATGTGGCGAGCATGCAGGAAGGGTCCGCTGCATCTGACAAGCTTTGCTCAGATTGCAGTGGACCTTTCCTTAGATGTGCTCACGCATGCAGGCTGATTGGGGAATGAGGGACGCACCTACTGATGCGTGCCCTGCATTCACCTAACAGTGGCTGTGCCTCCAAAGCTGCACTACCGCAAGATGTTGACTTGCGCGCAAGCGCGGCAAGCCAACATAATGACAGCTGTACTGATCATAAGGAGGTGTTAAAAATGGCACTTTTCAAAATCTGGAGTGAAAATATTAAAAAGTGGTGATGTTGAGAGAGTGTGCAGAAATTGTGCAATGCATGCTCGTAACACAATCATTTTTTTGAATTTCTGCACCAAATTTTCTACATCTGCTTTTTGGGATGCTACCTCATGAACATTGGCACTGTTGTTTCATTAATCAGTCCTGAAAGGTGATTCTGCTCAGCGACTGCGATATCACCTTTTGGGACCAAGTAACAAAATGACAGTGACAGTGTTCACGAGGTGGGATCCCAAGAACCCCATGTTGAAAATCTGGGCCAACATTCCTAAAATTGGCCAAGATATCAACATAAGATGAACCCTCCCCCCATTGACTCCCATTATATGGCATACCTTGATTCCTTAGATTGCAGTTCATACATACAAACATACGAAACTGCAGGCAGAAAAAGGCCCACAGGTCTATCAAGTCTGCCCAATTGTGCAACTCCTAGTTTCATATTACTACAGTTGCCCCACCCCCACTTAAACCCCTCCCTTTCTCCTCTTTCCCAGTCCTTCTCCCCTTTGTGTTCTTGTCTGTACTAACCCTGTCATTGACTCTATCCCAATCCTGTTTAAAGCTATCCACTGTCCTTTGAGTTATTAACTCCTCCAGCAGTGTGTTCCAACCCACCACCACTCACTCTGTGAAGTAGTGCCTCCTCATTTCCCTCCTAAACCTTCCCCCTTCCAACTTCAGACTTTTCCCCCTAGTGACCCTTCCTCCCTTTAAGCTGAACACTCCTCCCTCCCTGACTTTTTTATTCTTTTCCCTTTTCTCTCTTTCAGTGAGTACATGTTGAGCTCCTTCAACCTTTCCTCATACTGCAACTCCCCTAGTCCCATGATAATTTTGTAGTCCTACACTGCACCCCCTCTAGTAATCTCCCATCCTTTCTGAGGTATGGGCACCAGTACTGTACACAGTACTCCCAAGTGTGGCCTCACCAGTGATCTGTACAATGGTAGGATGACCTCCCCTTTTCTAGAGGTGATCCCTCTGGCAATGCACCCCAGGATCCTATTTGCCTTTACTGCCACCCTCCTAAACTGTGCTGATACCTTCATGCCCCCTGTAACTATTACCCCAGGTCCCTTTCCTACTCTGAAACTGTTACCTGCATTCCCCCCAGGCAGTAACTGTTCTGGGGATGTCTGGCTCCAAGGTGCATTGACCTTGCACTTCTTAGCATTAAACCCCAACTGCCACTCCCTAGGCCAGTATTCGAGTTTAGCTAGATCCTCTCTAAGTGCCTGCCTCCTTCCTCATTGTCACTTTTGCACAAATCTTAATGTCATCCACGAACAGGTTGATCTTACTTTTGACCCCCTCTTCAATGTAGCCAATAAAGACATTGAACAAAACAGGGCCCAGCACTGAACCCTAAAGTACCCCACTCGTTACTGGCCATGGCTTGGATGTCTCCCCCTTACAACTACCCTCTGTTGTCTGCCCTGCAGCCAGTTCTTCACCCGTCCCTCAGCTTGCTCATTAACCTCCTATATGACACTGAGTCAAATGTCTTGCTAAAGTCTAGATACAGGACATCCACAGTATGGTCTTCATCAGCCACCTTAGTGACCCAGTCGAAGAAGTCGATCAGGTTAGTTTGGTGACATCTTCCCGTGACAAACCCTTGTTGTCTCTCATCCTGCAGACCATTCCTATTGAGAAAGGTTATCAATCTCTCCTTCAGAATGGTCTCCATCAACTTCCCCACTATGGAAGTCAAGCTCACTGGTCTGTAGCTGCCCAGTTGGTGCATGGGTCCTCTCTTGTGAAGGGACACCACATGAGCCATCCTCCAGTCCCTGGGTACATTCCCCGTCTCCAAGGAGGTGTTGAACAGGTCTGTCAGAGGGCCTGCCAACACCTCTGTCAGTTTCTTCAGGACCCTTGGGTGTACACTGTCCAATCCTGGTGCCTTGTCCACCCGCAATGCTTTAAGGCTCTTCAGAATTCTATCATCTTGGAGTCATGTGATGACACTGTAGTGGAAGCAGCCTCGCTGATCGTCTCCCTCCCGGAGCGCTGATTTCTTGGTTATTTACAATATTCAAACTACTCAAAATAACCAAAAAGGAAACAACTTTTATTCTGACTCAGTATCTTACCACTACGGAAGGACAACTCCTGATTACCGGCGATCTACGAAGTGACCAACGAGGTGGAAACTTGGGTCTACGATTACAATGGAGGCCTAAATGAGACAGGCCTCTCCAGCTCACACCCCACCGTCTATGCCGGAAAAAGGACCAAAGAGGTTGAAATCTCAACCCACTGCCTCACTCAAGTCTGCTACCATTTCCACCATTATGCAACTGAATGCTCCACTAACCGAAAAACGGTTTATAGAAGAGCTTCAGCCTTTTAAATCTGCTTTACACGAACTGACTTTGGAGTTAAAATCACTCAGAGGAGATTTGGCTGAAACTAAGAGAGCCATTTCAGACAACTCGGTACGAATTACCTCTCTGGAAAAATGGATACAAGCGACTGATAATGACATCTTAAATATTAAACTGAAACAGCAGAAAATAGACTCTAAACTTGAAGATCTAGAGGGCAGGAGTAGAAGAAATAATGTTCTCATAATTGGTCTTCTAGAGGACGCCGAAGGCTCAATGCCCATTACCTTTCTACAAAAATTATTAACCAAAGTCACGGGTCCATCTCCCAACAACTCCACATATATCATTGAACGGGCACACCGCTCCTTGCGCCCCAAACCTGAAACCGAGAAACCACCTTGACCTCTCATCATAAAATTTCTGAACTACCAAGATAAAATACACTTGTTGAACCAGACAAGAGAAACACATCAAGTCCTCTGGGAAGGTCGACAACTCCGCTTCACTCAAGACCTACCTGCTACTATTAGGCAGAGGCGTGCAGAATACCATCCCATCATCACTAAGCTGATCACAGCTGGGATTCAATTCGATTCCAATACCCTTAGCTTCTTCCTGTCGTGTGGCAGGCTCATGGCATAACTTCGCGAGTGCCCAGCAAGCGCTTCCAGCACTGCAGTCCTTTTTGCCTGATTTGTTTGTGGCCCACTGAAACCCTCATGGGCTGAAGACATTCTGCTGGCTATGGTTCAATGGTCAATTGTGACTGATTAATATTCTGGGAACCACAGTTGAGCAACAGAACAGGATGCAAAGTGGGACTCGAATTTTCTTTTTTGGTTTTCTTTAAGCATGGATAAGAATGCACTGTGAAATAGCAGATTTATTATTAATATTTGATTGCTCCTGTTCCTAATTTATGGCGCAACTGGCAGAACGTCCTACGGACTTTTGCCTTCATTAGATACTGTTAAATTTTCATCGGGCTCCCAGAACACCTTCCGCAGTTTCTTTACTTTTTTCTTAGTTCAATGACCTGTGAGGTACAACTGGATACTATTGGACTCTTAACGCTCAGACTATTTAACCAGGGGACACTAGTGAGCAACTGAGCTCGAGTACAAATGGAGGGGGTTCCCTCCACTTTCATATTAAATTCTGCCCCCAAATATCGTGTTTGAACTTAAAATTTTTGCAATGCTGGCAGAATTAATACATCAGGGAGATTGTACTTTTTATGAGAGCTTAAATGCTCCCCGCAACTGCTCTGGGCATCCCAACACTTTGGCAAGTTAAGGGTTTTGTACCCAGCTTTAATTAATGACTGCCAGTCTAGCATACATCTGAGTGAACCGTTCAATTTTTGACATTAATCCTAGCTCCTAAAATGGGAGGGATTGGCGTTCTGGGGGGGGGATATTCAGCGATTGGCACACCCACAGGGCATCATGTGCTAAGGATGAGTAGGGGGGAATATCACAGCCAGTTTCAGCATTTCTTTTTGGTGCTTCTTAATGGCATGCTTAAATACTGTATGCTTGAATCAGATACTTACCACATTTGATAGGCTTCATTTGCGAAAGATTGCTGTGGCTAGTGATCATCATTTACGTAGTTGGATATTTCTGAAAAATTATGTTTTTGGGGTTTGGCTGGTGTATCTATGTTTAATTAGTTTAGAGCATAATTATTATGACCTGTGGGGGATTCAGGGTATGGGGAGGGGGGGCGTGACTATGGGTATCGGGTTGTCTGCCACCAGGGGGTACTATATTAAACTAAGCCAATTATGTTGTCCATGGATGCATATCCCTTTAGTTTCTATTTGCCTTGAGCCTTCAATTAAGATCTACAACAGGGATTAAATATGGCTCTTGGAATATCAAAGGGGCACAAATCCCTGCCAAACATTCAAAAATTTTAGTTTATCTCAAAAACTTGCAGATTGATATAGCTTTTCTGCAAGAGACACACCTCAAATCCACAAACACCCATTACTTTCACAGGAACTGGGTGGGACAGGTGCACGGGGTGGGCAAAGAAACCAAGAGAGGTTGCGTCGCCATCCTAATCGCCCGTCGGGTACCTTTCCAACTCCTACAGGCCATAGTCAACCCCAAAGGCAGATACATCATTATAAGAGGCCTGTTGATCCACACAGAAGTTATTTTGGGTTCAATTTACGGCCCGAATTCAGATGATCCGGAATTTTTCACCTCCATAATGTCAATACTTGCCCCTTGGTCTAAATTACCAATCTTACTTGGTGGGGATTGGAATACTGTACTCTCAAACATACTAGACAGATCTGGGTCCACCAGACCACGTCCTTCTCCTGGTCAGAGAGCCATGCATTAACTAATGTCCTCCTTGGGTCTAGTGGATCCCTAGATACTTGCATACCCGGAAGATAGAGAATACTCCTTTCATTCTCTACCGCATAACACGTTTTCCCGTATTGATTACTTTCTCCTATCGGCGGTTCATAATCCAGGGGTCTCCACAGTATACTACTCATCTCAGGCCATTTCAGACCATCGGCTGGTTTATCTCCAAGTAAGTTTTTCCCCAAATATCCACAGAGACAGGGTCTGAAGATTCAACAACCAGATTCTAAACTCGGCCGAACATGTCCGTTTGATGCGAGACTTTATCAGGACATACATGGAGAATAATGCCTCATCAATGTCGAAGAAGGACATTTTGTGGGGTGCCCTGAAATGCGCACTGAGGGGTGAAATAATCTGTTTGGCGACCATAAGAAAAAAACAAAAAAATTTAGAATTGTCCTTAAAATTAAGCCAGATATCAGACCTAGAGAAATCCCTTTCTCCCTCATCCCCTGACAGGGACTGGATCAAATTGGGATCTCTTTGGGCCCAGTACAACAAACTACTAACTGAAAAAGCAGAGTTCATTGTAACCTGCTCTAAAATCAGATACTTTGATCAGGGTGAAAAAGCAGGCAAACTACTAGCTCTACGCTTACGTACTCAATTAGCTGAGAGAATAATCCCATCAGTCTGCTCCCTATCAGGTACACTTCTAAATTCACCTTCAGATATTGTCAGTGCTTTCCGAGACTACTACCAGCAGCTTTATTCAGCCCCCCCAATCACCAATTTTCTCAACAGATGGAGTCGTTTCTCTAAGATATTAGACTCCCTGTACTAACTGACCATCAAGCAGACATATTAAAATGCCCTATTGCTTTATATGAAATATGTGATGCTATTGACTCTCTTTCTGTAGATAAGTCACCTGGGCCCGATGGCTTTACAACTAATTTTTACAAGGCCCTCAAGGATATTATTGGCCCTATTCTGCTTGAAACATTTAATTATCTATTTAGAAATGGTCTAGACTATCGGACTCCTCATTATCGTTAGCTACTATAGTTGTTATTCCGAAACCCAACAAAGACCCCCTAAAAATAACTAATTACAGACCCATCTCCCTTATTAACGTTGACTTTAAAATCCTAGCTAAAATTCTCTCATCCAGACTTGGTCAGGTATGGGAACATCTCGTCAGTCCTGAACAAGTAGGGTTTGTCAAAAACAGACTCTCTTCCGACCATCTCAGGAAGCTGGTCTATCTTTTCTCCGCGTCCAGGAACTTGAACCAGTCCGCTGCTCTCGTGTCCTTGGACGCGGAGAAAGCATTCAATAGAGTCTCATGGGAATATCTTTTTTCCTTACTTTCTAAATTTTGAATACCTCAGGAATTTATACAATGGGTTAAAATATTATATACAATACCATCGGCCCTAATTCAATGTAACGGAATCCTATCCCTCCACTTCACCTTGTCACAAGGTACACGGCAAGGTTGCCCCTTATCTCCCTACCTATTTAATTTATATCTAGAACCTCTTATTAGGAAAATGAATCTCTCTACATCGGTCGGGGCATTCGAATAGGTCATCATGAATATAAGGTATCTGCCTATGCAGATGATCTACTCTTACATATTGCAGATCCAGAACAATCCCTCTCCTGGGTGTTTCAAATCATAACACAATTTGAATCCTTCTCAAATTATAAACTAAACCGGGCCAAAACTGAGATTTTCCCTCTCAATAAATATGCAATGAAAGCAGACTTAGCTCATTTGGGAATACAATGGAATTCGGATAAAATGAAATATCTTGGAATTTACCTACATCCTTCCTTGAGAGTCATGCGACAACTTAATCTGGATAGTTTGGTCCATACTTGAATGGAAGACTTTAAACGTTGGTCTAAATTCCCACTAACCTTATGGGGGCGTGTAAACATTATTAAAATGAATGTGCTGCCACGCTTACTATACCCACTTCAAATGTTGAATCAGACCCTATCATACTCATGGTTTTTTCATTTGCATGGTACTCTGAGTAAATTTTTATGGCAAAACAAAAAAGTGAGAAGAAGTTATCTAAAATTAACAAAGAAAAAACTTGACTGTGGTCTACAGGCTCCAAATTGTTATATATACTACTTAGCAATACACCTGGCACAAATCCGATATTGGCTACGGTCCAGACAGGAGGTTCATTATTTACCTTCCTGGGTCAGGATTGAGCAGGATCTTTGTGCTGATGCAGAGATTGATCCAGAGTTCTACCTTTTATTTCACTAAAGCTTCCCAGATCCTTACAAGACACTCCCTTAAACTCTCTCATCCGGACCCAACAACAACTTAGTGCCTTCCTTAAAAAAGATAGATTAAAGGATATAGCTCAACCCATATTCTGCAATCCTAATTTCTCTATCGCCGGTAAACCAATAAAAGCCCAGTTGTTTTGGCCCCAAATAGGAATAGAGAGGGTAGAGCAACTGGTCAAAGGTCAGAAAATGATTTCTTTTCAGGAAGGCTGCTTTTTGTTTCATTGGAAGGAAAACTCAATTTTTAAATACTTCCAATTATCCTACTCATTGATGCAGCATCTGGGGGCTGGGGCATGGCACAACTCCTTTTCAAGTCGCTAGCCCTTACTTGGAGACCATATCCTCCTCCACGTAATCCTATTCCTATGACTTTATTATATCAACAGCTTTTTCAGATGACAATCATAGCTACGTTCAATGGAGCAGGGTTACCCAGATCTCCTCTAATTCTAAAGACTGGGCCCCTATTTGGGCACACCTATATAAATATATTAAATGGGACAAATATAGAAACATGCAGTTTCGCATAATTCATAATCTATACTATACCCCCCTCAAATTACATCGTTTTGGTCTCCTGCACAATAGTCTTTGCCCTAAATGCCAGCAGGATGCTGCTGATATGATTCACATGTTATGGTCTTGTGAAAAGATAGTCATTTTCTGGCGAAGTATAGAGACTAGATTAAGCCCCTTACTAGCTCTGACAGACAACTTCCGAGTTGAAACATGTCTCATTGGGGAGTATACATTAATACCTGGGGGCAATCAGAGAGCCCATATGGCTTTGAGCTCTGCATGTGCGAAAAATGTCATACTAAGACATTGGAAGGATTCTGATGCTCCCAGCTATCTGGAATGGTTTCATGAAATCATGTTTGCTCTGCAAGCTGAATACACGATTGCAAAGCTGTCTAATGGCACTAAGAAATATGCTATAAGATGGGAACCTCTCTGTACTCTCCTAACAAGTAATTAATGGTCGAGGGGAGTTCATTTACTTGGCATGTCTGTGTCCCATCTAGGAAGAAAACGTTTGCATTCATGACTTGGATCTGTAGTAATGGTGGCAGACTGGGCTGGCATGGATGGAGGGGAGGGGGGAGGTGAATGGGGGTGGGGGAATTTGTAAACATCAGACTATGTACCACGCTGTCAAGCTGTAAATGTTCTGTACTCATTTTTCAAATTGTTTGGACATATGCTTGTCACATGTTACCAGCTTACATTTAACCAAATAATGTAATAAAGTATATTAAATATGAAAAAAAGAATTCTATCATCTTGGATGACCCCATCTGTTATTTCTAGCCCTCCTCCACCCTTGCCCCTTTTGCCCTTCAGTATTGGGCCATCCTTTTCTTTTGTGAGCACCAAGCAGAACTACTCATTGAGTGCCACTGCCTGATCTTCCCTTTGTTCTGCCCATCCTGCCTCTCTCTTCATTCTAACAATGTCATCACTACAACTCCTCTTCTTCAATATGTATTTAAAGAACCTCTTTCAACCCTCTCTAAAACCCTAAGAAAACTTCAGCTCCTTTGCTGCCTTGGCTACCCTGACTGACCTTGTCATCTCCCTAGATGCCACTGAGAACACCTCTTTATCTTCCTCATGCCCCAATTTTTTGAACTTAGTGAAGGCCAGTCTTTTTTCTGTCACCTTCCCCTGCACTTCCTTGCTGAGCCAACTAGTTTTATTTTTTACCTGGACTGCTTACTCTGAGATTTGGCACTTGTTTTCATGGCCTCATTCAGCCCCTTCCTAATGATTGCCCACTTCTGTTCAGCATCCATCCGTTGGTTAATTTTAGCTAAATATCTCTCTAGAATGCTGCCCATTCTGGCAAAACCTGCCTTCCTGAAGTCCAACACTCTTGTCCTGGTCTTAGCTGACTCCCTCCCTGTGTTGAGGAGGAACCACAGTGAGTGGTGGTCACTTCCTGCTAGATGGTCCTGTACTACCACATCCTGGACTTGATCCCCATTTGTTAGCACCAAGTACAGTATGTTCTCCTCCCCCCTAGTAGGATCCATCACCCCTTGCACTAGGTAGCTGTCTTGGATAGCATCCAGCAGCACCTGTTTCCTGGCATGTGCTATGCAGCTTTGAAGAGTGCAGAAGTGTCCCCGGTCCAGGCAAGATCACTGCTCTCGACCTCCAGAGGTAAGTATGGGTAAGGGGGGTGAGGGCAGGTGGGTGTTCAGTGGGATGATGTGGATGGGGAGGGGGGACTGGGGAGACGACAAGGGACCATTTTATTTTTTACAGGGAAAAAAAAACATTGTGGGACGGTTTTCTTTATTTAACAGGTAAAAACAGTGTATGCTTTTTTGCACACTGGGGTGGGTTCACAGTGTGCTGCATGAGTTTTTTGGGGATACATGCTGCCGACAGGGGGACTGGGCACTCCCATTGGCAAAAGAAGGTGGGCTTGGGTAGGTGGGTCCATCCGACACCAGGAGTGGCATCCCAGTGTCGGAAAGATGAAAATAGAAAAATGATCCTGGGCACACTGGGGTGGGCTCCCAGTGTGCCACATTAGTGTGTGAGGTGGGGTGTAGGCAAACCAACATTGGGATTGGGGACCCCATTGCCAGTGAGTATGATACAAGTTTAATGCAGGATCCTGCATTGAAAAGTTTGATGCAGGATTCTACATCAAAGCTAAAAGATATCGATTGATGGTTTTCTTTAACAGGTAAAAAAATGTATACTTTTTGGCTCACTGAGGTGTGCTCTCAGTGTGCCACATGAGTATTTTAGAGGGATACATGCTGCCAACAGTGGGATTGGACACCCCCATCAGTAAAGGGAAGAACAGGCATTGAGGTGCTACCACAGGTTGTGGCAGTTTCACAAATTGCAAAAGAAATGGGAGCGACATTTTTGCAAAAGTGTTGCATCCTTTTCTTTCACAATTTGTGATATTATGGGGGTCCCGATGATGGAAAAGGCATTTTGGGGGGTCAGACTGAAAATCTGATACCCTCTGTGTGTTCCTCAGCACAGGCTTAGGTAACTATAGCTGACAGTGTTTACCTAGGGGCAGTAATTATTGAATTTCAGCTGTTTTTGTCTACCACTAACTGAAAACAACATGGTTGCAGCTCAAAAACAAAATCAAGAGCTCATAAGCAAATTTTGCATTCATGAAAGCTTTTAAAAGCTTTCATGATGCACATATATTTTTCCCATAGGCTATAATGGGAAACTTTAAACTTTAATAACTTTTAAATGGATTAATCTTTTTTTTTCACCAAACCTTAAAAAGGCATTTCCTTGACACAGTTCCCATATACCCTGAAAATTTCAGAGCAGATGGACAAACCATCTGCGCTGTAGAGACAAGCAAAGAATTTGAAAAGGTTGAGGATTTTTCACACTTTTCCATGCTCTGCAGCTCCAAAACCAAAAATCTGATGATAACAAACATTTCCAGATCCAAAGATTTATGATACCACACCGCACATGCAAAATGTCAGACTGATCAGACAAACGGTTGCAAAGTTATTAAAGTGCAAATGTTTGGGTTTAAAATAGAAGTGGCTGCACAACCCTAACTATACTGCCCTACCAGGCCAGTATGACATATATATATAGCTATATATATATATATATAGAGAGAGAGAGAGAGAGAGAGAGAGATCTATACTGTATATATATATATATATATATATATATATATAGATAGATATATATATATATATATATGTATATATATATATATAGATATATATATCTATCTATATATATATATATATATATATATAATCTATATAGATATAGATATCTATATCTACATACATACATACATACACTGTATATGTACACAATAAGCCATGACATGGTGTGCAGGATTTGAATGCACACCCCAGGGGCATGCTAAGTCACAAGGCTTAAGGCTAAGTGTCCTTATGCTCCAGAGGAGTGCTTTTAACTCCTTCAATGCACACCCTGGAGTGGCTTATCACACTTATAAAATAGCATGTTTGCTCATTTTTAGTGGAATTGTAATAACAAAAAATGCTCTGTACTGTTTTATTTTAATAATGTAATTGCATTGGTTTCAAAGGATACAACATGCCAGTTGTCATTAAATGGTGCTGCTGTTTGTATTTTTTAATCAGCAGGTGGCACTCTTCATAAAATGAGTTGTGAATGATATTGACTGCCCTTACACTGCATGGAGAAACCTTTCAGCTTTTTTCCTGTTATGTCTCCAAACTGTCTGTCAGTTGGTTAAACTATGGGTTGCTCTTCTGTCGCTGGAGCTGCCTATCAGTTGGACCTTCATGTTGCTGTGTTTAGAAAGACCCATTTTCAGTAGAAGCACTTTGGTTTGGTACCCCAGCCCCCACAAATTGTATAAAATGGGTCCAAGAAGATCAGGTCCCATCACTCTCATATGCAGCAGGAGTGGCATCCTATGTCATAGTTCACCACCTCTGTAATATTTATATATATATATATATATATATATATATATATATATATATATATATATAATGGGTAGGGAAATTGCAGCAATATCATTAGCTGACCAGCATCACATGACCATGCGTATATCAAAGCACGACCGCACACCTGCACTTTTACCCCCTCAAAACAATTTTGACATTTTATAAGATAGATAAACCACTCTGAGGTGTGCGATTGGCTCTCTGGTATCACGCACACCTTGGAAGGTTGCGCACACCAAGGCATATGTATATCAGAGCCGACCGCTACACCTCAAGTGGTATATCTATTACATATATATATATATATATATATTAGAGGCAAAAACTCCGTTTAATGCATCAGTTAGGGTTGTTCCACAGCGACAAAAGCGAGGAAATTGATGTTAGGGGTTGAAACCCCTTTGCACCTCAGCGCACCTCCCAACTGGAATGCGAGTGCGCGTTGGGGTCATCAGCCTAACTGTCACCCCATCACATGTGGAAAGAAGCTGAGGAATAGGAGAATGGGGTGACAGTTAGGACTGACCCCAATGCACACCCGACCAGTTGGGGTGGGCTGAGGGTGCAAAATGGGGTTTCAACCCCAACATCAAATTTCCCTCACTTTTGTCACTGTGGAACAACCCTAACTGATGCATTAAACAGAGTTTTTTGCCTCTAATTTTCTTTCTTTTTGAGAATGATAATGAGAAATAGTGACTGTAATGCAGCGGCAGGAGCGCAGGGCCCACTTGATGTCTTGTCACATAGTAACATTGTGCCCGCAAATGCAAATCGTAATGCGCATGGTGACGCAAAGCAAAACAGAAAGAGAAACAGTACTGTAGACAGAAATGTTAAAAACAACAGAAACCCAACCGCAAATGAAAACGCAAAAGGTAACGCACATGGTGGCGTAAACGTGAATGGTAAGTGAAACAGGTACGGAACCGCAAGCAGAAATGGTAATGGTAACAGTAATGTAAGCGCACAGGCTGGTTTTCCCCAAAAGCTGTATAGAGAAAGACAGTGAGTAGAAAGAATGTATGCAAAATAATGACTCTCGGAACACAAAAATCAGGAGTTGGAATAGTAAATTGCTTATATCTCAGTAACCGTATGACATAGAAAAAAAATTTTAAAGTCATATGTATTACCACTTTCCTGGCTAGTTTTCATGGGGGCTAAGAATTTTTTTACAAAAACTCCGATATCTCGCATTCGCTTTTCAAATACAGGCCCTCAAGGCGAGCGATGCCGTGAATGTTATCCTATGGAAAAAACAGAAGTTCGTAGTGCCATAACTTTGCCTCCCTGTAATATTATTTCACCAAACCACTGAAAGGCACATCTGTGGGATGTTGGCTATATCCCCTGCAAATTTCAGCCTAAAAGACCAAACCGTTATTTTGCAGCAGGGCGCCAAACGATTGCTGCAATGCGTCAGCTGCTGTAATGTTATCCTATGGGAAAAAGCGTCAACTTTGGAGTGCCGTTACTTTGCCACTGTGTAATATTTTTTTGAAAGAATACTGAAAGGCACATCTATGAGATGTCGGCTGCATTCCCTTCAAATTTCAGCCCAAAACTCTAAACCGTTCTTTTGCAGCGGGGTGCCAAAGAATTGCTGTCATTTCCCCACAGCCTAGAAAAGTACTGTCGCAATTCTTGAAAGCTTTCATAAAAATTTACCTTTTCGTGAGCTTAGAAAGTATTTTAAATACTTTTCCAGAAATTTGAAAACATATTTCTGGGGTGTTTTACCCAAAATAAAGACATGGCTAGCATCCTCAGGCTCCGACTAGGTGAATACAAACAGAATTAGGTTGCTAGAGGGTCTCAATTTTAAATGCCAAGCATTTTTCTGATCACTAACTGAAAATAAAATGGCGGATTTGCGAAAGTAAGAGGGCCATTTGCAAAAGTAAAAATGCATTTGCGACACTGTCAAACTTTTTGTTAACTTTTCCCATTGACTTATAATGGGAAATTGTTTTTTGAATAACTTTTGAACTGTTTAATATTTTTTCACGAAATCTTTGAAAGGCACATCGGGTACCCTGGCCACATGTTCCCTGAAGATTTCGGGCCAGTCGCACAAACCGTGTGACCTGTAGCTGCGACCATAGAATTCCAGAAAAAGCGTAAATGCACGCACAGATCACGCTTAATAACTCCGCAGTCGTGTATCTGACCGGTACAAAGCTTGGCAGTTCCCAAGGCGTACAGGTCTTGATTATGTATTCCAAATTTCAGGCAAATCCGCCAAATGGTTGCAAAGTTATTAAGGTGCAAAATTTGGGGTTTAACATGTAAATGGCTCCTCAACCCTAACTGTGGTAGCACCACCGTGCTACCATAATATATATATATATATATATATATATATATATATATATATATATATTAAGGAGGCAGTATAGTGCAGTGGGTTAAGGCTCTGAGCTGCAGATCTGGAGACCTGGGCTTGAATCCCAAAGCTGCCTAGGTGCATACTGTGTGATCCTGAGCAAGTCACTTAACTTCCTTGTGCTCCCAGGTCACATCTGGAAACAAGCTTTGGCTTAGTTTGCTATTCCTGGTTAAACGATGTTCCCTTATCCCTTATATATAAGTGTGTATATATATATATATATATATATATATATATAGCCACTTCTATGTTAAACCCCAAATTTTACACTTTAATATCTCTGGATCTGGCAAGTTGTGTTATGGTTTGATAAGCTGTTGCGGAACTGCGGAGTGGCCAAAAATACAAAAAAGGGGGGTTTGTGTGTTTCTTTGCTCTTTTCTCCTATGCTGTAGCATGTCAGCTTGTTTACATGGAATGGGATGAGAGCTGGGCCTGACAACCCCATGGCACACCCTGATGTATGTTGGTGAGTGGAGGGGGGGGGTGATGGGGTGTAATCCTAACATCATATTTCCATACTTTTGCTGCTGTGCAATCAACCCTAACTGATAAAGTAACAGAGTTTTTGCAATGAATATATATATATATATATATATATATATTTTTTTATAAAATGGGTTGGAAAAAATCTGTGACAATCCAAAATCCTGATTAGCCAAAACATGTTACATGATCATGCATTATTCCACAATGACTGCATGCCTCCCAGCATGACCACACACCTGTACTACATTCCAGCCCCCTTCCAGTCCTTAGAGCCTTCTCATCAGTAATGAGATCACTCCACATCTGTCACAGAAAGGCTGCCTCACACACATATATAGCATAGCATAGGCAGGCTGCCACAAACAGCCATAGCAAATTAATGCAGCTGACCCACACTGTTCTCATTAGGTGGATCATACCATAAATTTATCATGTTTGAAGCATCAACATTCTTAGAAACTTATCTGGTTGATCCTGCCATTTTCGCCTTCTCTCCCATTTTTAAATACTTTCACTTTCATACATGTCCCGTAGCATGACCTAGTGGTGTTTATTCTGAGAATGGACATGGTGGCAGAGTTTAAAATAAGGCATCTTTTTCTCTAAAAAACAAGTAGGCTTGTTTTTTTCAGTGAGAGTTCTGTATTTTTTTTCAATGAAGCTGCTGATTGTAGAGGGAGCAGAGCAAGTGAGTCAGCGGCTTCAGAAGGGAAGACACAAGTGAGAGTGAGTGTTGCTATAGCTATAGTTAGGGTTGGCAGGCCACTTCTATGTTAAACCCCAAAGTTTGCACTTGAATAACTTTGCAACCATTTGTCTGAGTTGCCTAAAATTATGCATCCCACAGCGTCCAACCATAGGTCTCTGGATATGGAAAGTTTCACTCCAGTTGAATGTACAGTTGCGGAGCTATGGAGTGCCAGCAAAGTGAAAAATCTTCAACTTTTGTGATTTTTTCATCGGGCTTAACAGACTGAAAGATGCATCTGTTTGGATTCAAGTGTGCATATGTATATGTGGCCTGGGTCAAACTGGCACCTTTTAAAGATTTGGTGAAAAAATATTAATCCATTCAAAAGTTAAGGAAGTTTTTCATGTCCCATTTTAGCCTATGAGAAAATGTATACGTGCACTGTGAAAACTTTTGCAAAAACATTTTTTTTCTGCACAAAAAGATTTCTTTATAAGGTAAAGGGGTGTCACAAAAACATTTTTGTTTTAGCGAAAACAATGCTTGAAAACATTGTCCCATTGTGTTGTTTTCTTTGTCACTTCAATGTGCCAAGGTGGATTGTGCCTTTGGGCGGAAATTTGCAGGGTGGCAAGCCCTGGTCCCACAGATGTGCCTTTTGGTGGTTTGGTCTCAAAACATTCAACAGTCCCATAGCTACAGCATTCTGAAGTTGAGAAATTTCCCATAGGATAACACTGCGGCACCCGTATTTTAGAAAATGATTCAAGATACAGATTTTTTGCTAGCTACAGCTTAGTCCACCTAAGCACGCATGGAGATTTCTAAGTCAGGATTACAAGTGCAATGGAATTTCTTTCATAGTTGCTAAGATTACTGAGATATTGCCAAATAAGTGTTACAAGGGTTCCTTTTCAGTACTATGGGGCTGCTGTATGGCCCTGTAGTTATGTGTAAGTGGGAGCCCAGGGACAGAGGCTCACGCTCCCACAGATGCATATCATTATGCAAAAATGGCACATTGAAGGGAGCGTAGGGTCCAGGATCCGCGCCTCCCACAAACACATGCCAGTTACCACTTACATTACACTTTCTCAAAAGAAGGGAAATTCATTGCAAAACACTTCATTAATGCATCAGTTGGGGTTGCTGGCACATCGACAAAAGTATGGATATGTGATGTTAGGGTTACCACCCTACCACCCACCCCCACCATCCCCACCCTCCACACACCAACTGACATTGGGGTGTGCCATGGGATCATCAGACCTAACTCTCACCCCATTCTCCTATACTGTAGCATGTCAGCTTGCTTAAACATGGAATTGGGTGATAGTTGGGCCCTGACAACCCCATCTCCTTTTTCATCCCTTTCCAGTCTATCTTCATCCACTCCATCCTAACTAGGATGGACAATGACCCAATTACCTCTGCCATTTTTGTCTACCTGGCCAAGGCCTTTGACACCATCTCTTACTCCCTTCTCCTTGAGTCACTCCCAGCAGCTGGCCTATCTCCTTCCACCACAAACTTGTTCAAGACCTACCTTATTGGCAGAACCCAATCAGTTAAGATCTTGGATGCCACTTCACCACCCCTCTCGATTAGCACTGGTGTCCCCCCAGGGTTGTGTATTAGGGCCCCTTCTATTCTCCATCTTCTTAAACGACTGTCCCTCTGTTTGCTCCCCCACCACAGCTATATATGTGTATACATGTGCATGCTGATAATACAGTCCTGTATGCATCTGGCTCCTGTCTTGATGAGGTTATAACTAGCTTACAGCAAGACTTCAACAAGATCCAGCTCTGGTCTGCTAACCATCAACCTTTCCTCAATGCCAAGAAGATTGTCTCCATGACCTTTGACACAAGGCAGAGACTCTCTAGGCTGCCCTCCCTACCCACTTTCCACATCCTTGATGGGACTTTACTTGAGGACACATCCTTCTTCAGGTACTTAGGTGTTTAGTTGGACCAACACCTAAACTTCTCTGGACATATTGATGCCATCCAGAAAAAAATTAATCTCAAGCTCGGTGCCCTGTTCAGGAACCGTGATTGCATCCCTCCTATGGCTAGGCGTGAATTTGTTCAGATGATGATACTGCCCATGTTTATGTTTGCTTACACGCATGTGCAAGAAACATAGTGCCATCATCCGAGTTTTCAGAGGTGTGGCAGCCCTCTTCCAATTCAGTCAGTGAGTTTGCAGGCGCGGCTGCAGTTCTCCAATGGCTGCTGGAGCTGTCTATGACAGCAGTCGAAAATGCAATGGAGTACAGTTGAAAGGGGGAGCTACGCTTCAGTGAGCAGCGATAAGATATCGCCTGCTCATGCGCGCTCCCCCTACACACACACACATGCATGCATGCTGCGTACATCCCCCCACGCACACACTGTATAGCCAACAGGGTACCTCAATCCCATGTCGGTTGTGCTGTGCCCCCAAAACAGAGTTCCACATGCCATGCTGGGTGCCCACCCCAGCGTGGCTACACATCGTATAGCTGACAGGGGTGCCCGATACCCCATGAGCTCCTGTCCCAAGAATACAGGGTGCCACGCTGGGGAGCCCACTCCAAGCGTGGCAGAATCTTATCACCCGGGAGGTGCCCAATCCACCGTCGGCTCCACCCCCAAACAGCTGTCCTTGTGCCACTCTAGGATCCCACCCCAGCGTGGCAAACATCTCACGTCGTCGTCCTTGTTTTTAAAAAAAAAACAACCTGAAACACAAAAACAGTCCCTCGCTGTCTCTGCCCCCATCTGCACCCACCCACTGTGCACCCTGCCTCCCCACATCCCCCTCACCCCATACTTACCTCCAGACTCTGGCGTGACAATCTTCGGTGGACCGGGAACATGTCTGCACTGTTCAAAGCCGACTGCGAACTGAGGAAGTGCCGGTAAGCTGTATAATGGGGTAGATAGGGTTTTTTTCAACTTTGCTGCATATCTCAGGCATTTTTTGGAATTTTTGAACCAAATTTTAAACATTGGGTTTTTTGGGACCCCTTCTCATGAATGCTCTCACTGTCACGGCATTAGTCAGGCCCGAAGGGTGATTTCGCAGTCACTGCATGAAATCACCTTTCAGGACTGAGTAATGAAATGACACTGCCACTGTTCATAAGGTGGGCTGTCAAAAACCCTATGTTGAACATTTGGTGCCAAATTCTAAACTGTTTTTCAGCGTACATTGCGTTCTATGACGCAGCTCGTAAGTTCACAATTTTCAATATTTTCACTCCAGATTTTCAACATTGCCATTTTACACACCTCCTTATGAGCAGTACAGCTGTCATTTTCACATCTTGCCTAAAAACATGTTTCGCCTACGTATAGCGCAGCACAATGGCGCAGTCGATGTGCAAAATCAATGTATGGGACACATTGAGAAAATCACAGTGACACTGTTAATGAGCAGAGGTCTTAAAATGGTAATATTGAAAATTTGGTGAAAAAATTCCTAAAAATGATTGTTTTACGCGCGTGCATTGCGTAGTTTATATGCACGCTCATAAGTTTGCGAATTTTCAATGTTTTCACTCCAGATTTTCAACATTGCCATTTTATTACACTTCCTTATGAACAGTACAGCTGCCATTTTCCCGTTGCCCAAAATGTGTTTCCGCACATGTAGCGCACAATGGCGCAGTTGGTGTGAAAGCAATGTTTGAGACAGATTAAGAAAATCACAGTTACACTGTTCATGAGCAGAGGTCTTAAAATGGCTATGTTGAAAATTTGGTGATAAAGTCCATAAAATGACTGTGTTATGAGTGAGCATTGTGCAGTTTCCATGCACCTGTAAGTTCATGACTTTGTAATATTTTCAGTCCAGATTTTCACCAGTGGCATTTTTTCACACTTCCTTATGAACAGTACAGCTGTCATTTTTCACAACATGGCCAAAATATGTTTTCACACTTTCAGCACAGAGATGCGTGGTCGCTGTGGGAAATCATTGTTCGGGACAGATAAAGAAAATAACAGTGACACTGTTCATGATCGGCGGTCCCAAAAAGCGTGTGTTGACAATCTGTTGTAAAAAATTCCCAAACTAATTACATTACGGGTGTGCATTGCACAGTTTCTATGCACGCTCGTGACTTCACCAGTTTTTTTAATATTTTTACTACAGATTTGCAACATTGCCATTTTTTACACCTCCCCATGAACAGTACAGCTGTCATTTTTCACATCCTGTTCGGAATGTGTTTTTGCACCTGTGGTGCTAAATTCCATAGTCGCTGTGCATAAGCAACTTTCAGCTAACAAACCGATATTGCCACTGTTCATAAGATGGGGGTCACAAAAAAACCATGTTGAAAATTTGAAGTGAAAATACCAATGAATGCCTGAGGCGTTAGGGATTCTACCCATAACGCCCCACCCTGTAGAGAATGGTAGGCATCAGGGGTGTGACTTGGGATTCTTGTCTGTAATGCTCATACCATTCCACACCCTGCAGCCAGTGAGAGGCATCGAGGTATGCCTTGGACTCTTCAGCCCCAAAGTTCACCCCATTCTCCTATACCACACCCATCTCACCATATTTCCTGATGGAATGGGGTGCGTATAAGGGCCAAAGACCCCAAGGCACACCGTGACACTTGTCAGTGTCTGCAGGGTAGGGTCTGGAGAAATGGCATGCCCATTATGCCTGACGACCCAAAGGCACACCCCAATGCCTGTCACTCTCTGCAGGGTGGTGGTGGGGTTGGCTTCAGTTCAATACTTCACTGCCATTCCTATTATGCAGCTCTGTAACTTCTACACTACCAATTCAATGCCAGCAAGCAAACATTTGGCATTGACAAATGCTTGTTGACTACTGTGATGTAGTATATGTAAAGTAAAGTACATAAAGTAAAACTTTATTTTTAAAGCACTTTTCAAAACCAAAGCGCTGTACAAACACATTAAAACCATACAATTAAATTCATTTAGACAGTCATATTAAAAATATGGTGCTGCCCCTAAGTCTTACCTGGCCAGACAGGACACCCTCTTCAATTCCTTCTGCTGCTTTGCCCTGGATGCCCCCCTTGCACCAACCACTGTGATCTTTATTGTGCCCTATCCTTCCCCTCTCTTACAAATAGGTGACTCTCCTACTGTGCTAAATTCACCTCCAAGCACTGGTTAGGTGAGCTCCCTTCCTACCTAACCTCCTCCTTTATAACAACCCTCCCAATCCTCTCATTCCCTTAGATCAACTGACTCCTGCGAGCAGGTAGTCCCCTGCAGATCCACCCTAATCAGCCAATCCGCTTACTCTCACTGCCTCCCAAAAATTTGGAATTCACTCCCCCCTCAAATCCAACATTCATCCTCTGCCTACTCCATCAGCTCTGCCCTCAATAATTACCTTGCACCTAGCTGCTTCTGCCATGTCCCCTCCCAAATTCCCTTCTCTAAGCCCTGGATAAATCCTACCCCTCTAGCTTCACCTTCATTTTACCCTGTGTACCACCACCCCCACATATCTAGCTATCCTCACCTTCCCCCAGATTGCTCCCTCTTACTGGCCTCACTTTATCTCGTACAGAATGTAAGGGATGCCAAATGCTCTCCATGGGTCCCTCTCCTCATCCCCCAAGAAGCTTGTATCACTCATCTACTCCCTTCCCCCTACATCCCTCCACCTCACCCCTCCCTCTCCTTCCCCCTTTTCTTTCATGTAAGCACTTGTTTACTTATTAACCCGACACTTATTATTGTTCACCTTTTCTACATATTATGTAAAACTCTGTTTTAGCACTGTTTGTAACACCTGCTTTACAACTGTATGTTAATGTTGATCTTGTAACTTGAATATGACTCTTCCCCTTCCCCACCTCACCCTTCCCTCTCCTTTCCCCATCTCACCGCCCCACTTTTCTCTCATGTAAGCACTTGTTTACTTATTAACCCGGCACTTATTATTGTCCACTGTTTCTACCTATTACGGTGCAACACTGTTGTACCACTGCTTGTAACACCTGACTTAGAACTGTATTTTAATTTTGATTTTGTATCTTGAATGTTTAATGTTTCACTCCCATAGTACCCCTTCCCCTCAGGTCACACTGGGAGACAAGTGACTTGTTCAGTGTGCCTTCCTGGTGAAACATTTCTTTTTTTTTTTTTTTTTTGTGCCCCCTTCTCCGTGCCAGATTTTCCACCTGGTCACGGATCCCCTACTCTGAGCATCCCCCCTCTTGTGCCCCTCCCAGTACCTGGCTTTGCCCCAAGCGGGGATGGCACCCTTGGCCCTAAGGGTGCCATGAACGATGTAATAGGCTGGGAGCCGTGCTCATTGGGGGAGCCCATTGCAGCCCGAGGGACGGGCATCATAGAGGTGTCGGAGGTGAGTGAAGTTGTTTTCCCCTTTTAAGGGGGGCGGGAGCATGCAATGACGCCAGCATCTGCCCCGCCCCCATCTGACGTCAGATCCCGAGTGCTTGGGGTTCTCCCGGTGTCCACCAGGAGTCCACGTTCACCTGCGATTCACCACCCTCCCCGGATAAGGAGAGCAGTTGTGAGATGCCGATCCTTCTCCCCGGCAGGCCCTCCGGCGACCCGAATCCATTCACGAACCCGGGTGCCCGGCGTCATGCTGAAATCCAACCGCTGCGCTGGGGCAGGCCTCCAGTGGGCTATTTCAATAAATAAATAAATAAATAAATAGCACACCCCAACGTCAGTTGATGTGTGGAGGGTGGGAGTGGGAGATGGGGTAACCCTAACATCACATTTCCATACTTTTGTGGTATCAACCCTAACTGATGCATTAACAACGTTTTTTGCAATGAATATTGTCTATGTAATAGATAACCCACTCTAAGGTGTGCAGTCACATTCTGATATATGCACACCTTGGTGTGTGTCAACCACCCAAGGCATACATATATCAGAGCATGACTGCACATCCTAGAGTGTTTTATCAATCCTATAAAATGGCAAAATTGTTTTGGAGGGAGGTAAAAGTGCAGGTGTGCAGTTGCACTCTGATATATGCACAGTCATGTGATGTGTTTCAACCAACCTGCAAAGATAATTTTTCCTACGCATTTTATAAATATATATACTGTATTTGTGCAGCAGCTAAGTATTTTTAGGGTTGACTATGGTGTTTAATGTTAAACCTCAGTTGTTGCACCTTAAAAACTTTTTTCAGGCCTCTTTGCTAGGCTGGCCTCCTTCTGCCCCTGCAAACCCCCTAATCCCATCACTTTCCATCTCTGGGACTTATACTGAGTACCAACCTGGTCCTCCACAGCTTGACCCCAATGGTAGGGCCACTGGCATTTTCCCATGCCCCCTCCAGATCTCTATGCTTGATGCTGTGGGTCCTGTGTCCAGTAGGCAGTGTGGTGTCTGTAAGGAGCTGCGGGCTTCATCCAGCTTGCAGCCAGCAATGTTTACTTTTTCTTTGCAGACCCTCAGACACTCCCGGGAAATGATGGTTTGATGCGTGCACACCACAGATGTGCTGAAGTCTTCCATTAGAAAGAATCCCACTCCTAAACTGCTGCTCCTAGCCTGCAGGACCACCAATGGTTACCTAGGTGGCAATGTTATGGCAGAGCAGGCTACCCTCTACCCCAAGAGGAGGACAGCGTTCACTGGAATGTTCACTCCTCCTACCTCTGTCGACCACCAAGTGACCAAGGTTCATTCTTGAACCCATGTCACTGGCATTGCAGAGGGTGAGGCATAAATACCTCACCCTTCTGCACCACTGGGTAGGCTGCACATTAATAATGTTGGTGGCGTTCAATGAAATTGTGCAAAATTTGCCATGTATGATCTGGGTGGTGGGTTCTCAAGACATACTGTAGGAAGTTTAGATATGTTTGCTTAATCAGGTTTTGAGAACCCATGTGTAGAAAATGAATAAAGTCACCCTTTTTTCTAATTCATTTAGCCATTTTTGTGCTGTCTCCTACAGCCTAGATGTTATGTAATTTTGTTCTGAAACATTTTAGGCTGAAGGGGCTCATTCCAAGGGTGTGCTTTGAAGGTTTCATGAAAAATAAGAATATGTTCCAGAGTTACAGTAATTTGACATTTTTCTTCTGAGCATGATCAGTAGAGTTTTATGATAACCCTCTTATACAAAAGATAAATTTACCTTTGTCAAGGTTTAGCTTTGACAAAATTAGTTTTTTATCTTTTTGAGAAATATTTTCAGGTTGTGACAGCCGCCATCTTTTTTTTCCAACAAAAAAGATGGAAAATACATAGAAATTATGTATATAAAAAACAAACAAACACACACCGGAACCTAGGTAAATAGTATCCATTTAGCTAGATTCTGGTGTTTGTTTGTTTTTTAAGATCCAGTCCAGAAATATTTTTTTGTGGGCACTCCCAAAATCCTGGGTGCTGAGTTTAGTGAGGGGAGCTGTTTTAAATATATTGCAAAGTATATTTCCTTTATGCTTTCCTCACTTCCAGCTTAGCCAGTCCTCTGCCATCCTGCCTAATGACTGAATGAAGTAATACATCAAGTTTCATAAGGACTAGATGATGCTGTGTCTTGATAGAAGTAGATGCCCATCAGATAGTAAATAAGACATTTATTTGGTTGGCTTTTCACCCATTCTTGTAGTGTTTACTCCAATCTCCATCTCAGTTGAGCAGCTTTTTTTTTAAAGTAAATGTGGTGTTCATCTAGCTAGGTACTAGCTCCCTCCTAGATAAGAAGATCTCCTTCTTCCCCACAGATAGCTTGTATAACTGGGGTGCCCATTCCCTGGGCCACTGAACAGCCAAAACTGGAGTGCCCAATTTCCACTGTCAGTCTGGTCTCCCTGTAAAAAAGAAAACTGTCCCTCATAGACCTCTTTTTTTCACTGTTTTAACATATGTGGGGTGGGGTTCACACCCCTGGTACCACTTTTAGCCTTCCTCACCTCAAGATCAGTCATCCACACCAAGAAATAAGTAGTGATACCAGGGTGCCCATCCCCGGTACAACTGATGACTCTATGCTATCACTGGGTACCCAATCCCCAGTGTTAGTCTGGTGCCTCTATTTAAAAAAAAAAGAAAACTGTACCTTGTAGATCTTTCATTTTTTTTACAACCTGAAAAGAAGAAAATGGTCTCTTATCAATCTCTGACTCCCCTCTCCACAGCCCAAACACCACCAAAACTCACCACTCGGCACCCACCACCTCACACTATCTCACAAACCTTCACTCACCTAAAGAGTGTCACCCTTCTTAGATCCACCCTCTGAACTGAAAAACATCTTCTTCCAGGAAATGTGACTGCAAAAATGAGGAAATAAGGTGTGTGCTGTTCATGTATTTCCATACATTTTGAACTTTTACCCAGAATTTTGTCATTTTTTTTAAATTTTCCACCAAATTTTCAAGATGGCCTTTTTTTTTGGAACCCACCTCATGAACATGGTACAAGGCATTTTTCAAATTAGACCCAAAAGGTCCAGTTGTGCCACAAAATCCCTTTTCAGCCAGGATTTGAACATTTTCATCTACCAGCTTCATGAGGTAGTGACATAAGAAGACTATGTTGAAGATATGATGAACAAAATATGGTAAAATGACCAAGTTATGAGTGAACATTGAAATATTTCAACATTCACTCATAACTTTGCTAATTTTCAGTATTTTTTTGCCAACGTTTCAAGATGGCCTTTTTGTGACCCCTGCTAATGAACAAGGTAAGTACATTTTTTTAATTTGGGTCAAAAGGTGATTTTGCAGTTGCTCTATGAAGTCATATTTCAGGTGGGATCTGACAATTTTCACCAACTGGTTCATGAGATGGAATCATAAAAAGACTATGTTGAAAATCTGATGAAACAAAATGGTAAAATGACCAGGTAATGAGTGAATGTTGAAATAATTCAATGTTCACTCATAACTTTGTTAATTTTCAATATTTTTCCACTGAACATTTAACATGGCCTTTTTGGGACCTCACTTCATATACAAGGTAAGTAAAGTTTTGAAAAAAATGGTCAACATGTGGGTTTTCAATTGCTATGCTAAATCATATTTTGGCAAGGATTTGAAAATGTTCACCTATTGGGTTCATGAGATGTTGTCATATGAAGGCTATGTTCAAAATATTAAAAAACACAAAGTTATGAATGTACAGTATGTTGACATTTTCCAATGCTTGCTCATAACTTTGGTAATTTTCAGTAGTATTACTCCAAACATTCAATATTGTCAGTTTTTCAGACCACCTCATGAACATGACAGGGGGTATTTTTCAAATCATGGCCACATCAGGTTTCACTCTTGTGGTGCAAAATGATGTTTCAGCCAGTATTCTATAAATACCACTTATCACATTTATAAGGTAGAGCCATAAATGACTATGTTGACAATTTGGGGTCAAAATGAAAAAAAAAAAATGTGTGCAGGGCCAGCTTTAGACCCGGTAGGTAGTGCTTTGTGATCCTATGCTGTTGAACTGAGCTCATGGGTGAGCTCAGTGAGTTGGCTGGTGCTTTCATGTGGCACCACCCCAGTTTGGGAAGGGAAGGTGAAGGTTGACCAAACTTTTCTTTTGGCATAGGGCCCTGAACCTCTGCACCCATGGCTGACAGATGACCCTGTGCTTTGGCTGACAGATGGACTCTTTTGTATGCATGTCTGTATCTATAGCCACAAGGAAGCACAGGGGTCAGAGGGAACTACGCTACTGCAGCCTGCCAGACAGCACCACAAACTGCTTGTATCCATTGCCATATGGAAGTCCACAGGCAGACAGATTCTTGCCTTGGTACAGGGCCAAGAGGGCCCTGCACACCTCTATCTATTCATGCAGATCCTGAAGGGATTTGCGTGAATTAGGATACAACTCCACTATCTCAAAATGAAAGGAAATTCATTGCCATAAACTGCATTAATGCACCAGTTATGGTTCAGTTTAACACCACAAAAGTAGGGAAATGTGGTATTAGTGTTTTCAACCCTAACTCTCCACCTCACCACCAAGAAGTAAAAAAACAAGACCACACAAACAACTACGGTCAGTAATTATCAGGTATAACAAACAACATGGTGTACAGCTGTTTTCAGAGGACAGAGATGCAGTAGCACTGATGTGCTGCCTTCATCAATTTGTATCTGCAGCCACAATTAATGTGCTATCTTCATGGATTTCCATCTTCAGCCACAACTGTGTGTCTATGTTTTACAGCATGAATGAGTACCTGTGGCTGCAAAAGCACTGGACACATAGAGGTCTGCACTTCTGCAGACAGAAGTTCTGTTGTAATTTGGGTGTTGTGGATTTCTATATGCAGCTGAGGAAGCATATGCCCCACAGGAACCTGCAATACTGTACCCAGAAGTCAGTGTGTATGTCTTATACTGGTGGTTGCTAGGTGCAGGCCCCTCAGGGGTCTATACTTCTGCAGACAGAAGTAGTGTTGGAATTTGGGTATTATGGATTTTGTGGGGCCTGTGCTTCTGCAACCAGAGGTCAGTGTGCATCTCTTACACCTGTGGCTGCAAAACTGCAAGCCCCTCAAGGGCCTGTGCTGCTGCAGCCAGAACTGTGTATATGACTTAGACCGTGCACGAGTACCTGTGCTTACAGAAGTGCTTCTGAAGACCAAAGAACTATTTTAATTTGGGTATTGTGGATTTGTTTCTATAGCTGCAGGGGCCTATGCTTCACATACACATGATGGGGCTGGGCAAAATTAGCAAATTTAGATTTTCTGGAATTTTCACAAAATCCTCAGAATTTTGCCACATTTCATGAAATTTAGCAGAATTGTCTAAAATTCTTTAATTGCTCATAACTCAGATAATATTACAGCTAGAGCTGAAGTTTGATATATATACTGCTTTGAAAAGGCTCTAAAGGATGTCAGGTTTCATGGCATTGGATGATGGGCATGGAAGTTATAAGGGATCAACATCTTCCAATTTATTATTCATGTGAACATATCTGAAAATATTTCTATGCTTATAACTTAGTAACATTTGGAGCTAGATAATTGGAAATGTACATGTATTCTTTCTTGAAGAGTCTTAGAAACTGCTAGAGAGGTAGCTGGTTACATAAATTGTAAGTTATAGGAGTTCACAATTTCACAATTTAATTATTTGTTACATTGTGTGAACATTTTCAAAACATAGGGATGTTTATCATTCCACTGCTATTGCAGGTGTACACTCAAGAGCTGGCATGCATACCCAATGTAATATGTCCTGGAATTTAATTAAGGTGAATAAACAAGACCGACTCAGTTAAAATGTTATTGTGCATACTTTAGAAATTACTGACTGGTAAAATTTGCTCAAATATGAGTTCATGGATGCATAATAGGTACAGTAATGCCACTAGAATTCCATTTGCAGAATTTATCTTTCATAAAGCACTTGTCACCACCGAATTACCTTACCTGCACTAGAGTTATGGCCCTGCCATGTTCCTCCAACACTCTTGTGACAGTGATGCCCAGCATTATGCTTCATCATAACTAAAGATATCCAGCTACGGTGCCACTGTTTTCAAATAGTAAAAGTATATATTGTTAGCTACAGAGCTGCTAAAGTGTCAGCAGGTGGCATTGTGCAGAAACAATGCTGCATGTGCATGTGCTTCCACAAGTCATTAAGTCAGAGAGCTCTAGTGATTAGCTGGCATATTGCAAGAAGACAGGGTAGTGCACAGTGATGTCCATGACTATTCCTGATGGTTCATCATTCAAGATTGTTCCTTGACACTTGGCACCACCATACTTTCAGTATGGAGCCTCTTATGAATGTTACCTCATTGCCACTTTACCCCACCTTTACCCTACTCTACAGTGGCAACTGAAGTGTATGACTGGGAATGTATGGACATGGCTTCGACAAAAGTATCACAACATTCCACAATTTCACAAAAGCTCATGAAATTGAACTTTAATTAGTGATGTTTTTTTGGAGTCTTTGGCTACTTGTAACTTGGTCTGTCTTTGAGCAAGAGATTAGAGAGGTGACACACACAGCTTCTTTTTTCATATTGTTTTTTTTTTCTCCTGGCTGGTAGCTTGTCTTTTAGGGATATACCCTGTTCACAGGGATATTACCTGATTAGGCTTAACCTGGCCATCACTCGGTTGGCTACCAGGTTTTCCTTCAACATTTTTGCCTACCCACCCCCCCGGTTGGTGAAGTGCCTATGTCAGCCTAGTACAGCCCAGCTTCCCTTGTAACAAGAGCAAGCTCCCGTGACCCATCATAGGGTTGCTGTGTTGGTGAAAACTGCTTCCAACCCACTCCTACTGAGATGCACTGCCAAGTGTCAGCTGTGTCAGCCATGGACTGTCTGCCAACATGAGTTCCCGGGCTCCCTTCAAAACCTTTGCTATTTGCATTGCTGTGCGATGCTCTGCTGCTGGGCCATGGGGTGGCCCCAAAGCCTAATATTTATGGTCAATGAACCAGAGGCTAAAAATTCTGCAGTTTACATAATTGTGAAATGTAATTTTAAATTTCCAAATGTTTGGAGTCTTATAACTCAGTCACCTTTAAAGATAGAGATTGGAAACTAGGTACACATCTAGGCGTACCTTGGTAGAGCCTTCATGCCACATGAGGTGCAATATAGACAAACTCTTTTTAGATGGCAATAACTGAATTCACAATTTTGGTGAAGTTTTGAGAAATTGTCATGGAAATTTCACAAAATGTTTTGGATGTGAAATCATAATTTCTCCAAAATTTTACCAGTGGAAGATAAATGTCACCCAGTCCTACACAGAAGTAGTGTTGTGATTTGAGTAGCGTGGATTTCTGTCTGTAGCTAGAAATGAGTGTGCATGTTTTGTGTGTGCATACCATACATACAAATCTACAAAGGTATCATATCAGTGCTACTGCATTTGTGTCATCCAGAAACAGTTGCATGTTGTTTGTCTTACATGCTGAAGGCTGATTGTGGTTGATTATATGGTCTTGTCCTTTTGTTGCTTGGGGGGAGCAGGGAGATAGGGTTGTAAACTCTAACGACACATTTCCCCACATTTGTGGTATGACACTGAATCATAACTGGTGCATTAGTGCAGAGTTTTTTTTTGCAATTAATTGGCCAGGATATTCAAAAGTGCACCGAGAATGTGCTCAATGGAATGTGCAACACAACGCAGTTGAGCCATAGAAAAATGCCATATTCAAAAGATGTGTCACAGACATGTGCAGGCACAAACCACACTGAATATAGCAAAAATGCACCATTGCACAACCAGACATGCTCCAAAGCAACCATGAGTGTGCAGGTGCATGAGAGCATGCAGCAACCAGCATGCTGAGCAAGCACAACAGGCAAAGGTGAACACAGGTGTGGCAGCACAAGTGCAGAGTGCCAGGACAAGTGTGGCAGGCCCAAACCACAAGGGGACAGTGTCCAGGAGGCACAGGACAGACATATGGACAGAGGGACACAAACAATGCCAGATGCACAACACAAACACCAGTCACCAAAGACACCAAGCCATCCACACACATGAAACAGATGTCAGCAGGCCACTGGCACTGCACTACAACTGCCCTGACAGGCAACACCATACGGGACAATGCCACAGCCATGGTGTGAGGGCACCAGGCATATACAGTGTTCTGAAGAAAAACTGCCACACATGCACTGGGCAAAAAGAAGCACAATCCATGCTGACATGCAGGGACACAGGACATAGCACTGCACAGTGCACCAGCACTGGGAAGGGCACCATAGCTGGAGGTGAGCAGGACAGCACAGGCAAACAGGGACACATGGCACTGTACCATGCACAGTGTAGGTGCACAGCCAAATCCCAAGGGTCTGTGACACAGAGGGACATGGCACACAGGACACTGAGCACACAACAGAATCAAACTGATGGGACAGCACTGGGATGGACAGGGCCAAGCTCAACAGCATCACAGAACAATGGCAGCACAGTGCTGCAGCATGCATGTGAAGGAGAAACAGACACCAAAGTGCAAAAGACAGAACACTTTAATACAACAACAAGATTCAAACTATTTACAAGCAGAGGTGCCAACAGGGCACAAAACAAAAACAGGGAAGGGGATAATGTATGGAGGGGCAAATGAGTGCAAGAAGGGGAATGAGCTCTGGACAAAGCTGGGAGGAGAGGGAAAAGCAAAAAATGTCCATAACAGAAGAGGGCAGGAGATGGTCACAGCAGTGGTGGGTGGGAGAATTAGCCTAATGTTGGAGATGTTGAAACACCACAAGCATCCTGTGCACCTCCTCTACCAGTTCTCTCATGGCAGCTAGATGGTCCCTGCCAATCCTAATTTGGACAGCAGTCCAGCCAATGAGGCATAGGAGAAGTTGCTGCAGCTAAAGAACACAAGTACTCCAAGCCGGCATCTTTGGCCCCGAGGCCCAGCCCGACCTATGAGGGGAAACACAGAACAGTCAATAAGTGTCAGGCCACAAGAAGCTGTTGCCCCCCCCAATGTGTGTGAACAGGACAGCTGCAGCATCCACTGGTGGATGGAACCAGTAATGGCATGTGCACAGTGGACAGCAACAGCAGACCTAGCCATGCTCCACAGCCATACTGCCTGGACTCCAGTGAATGACATGCATGCACACCTGTGCAGTATACCCCACAGTGTAGGTGCAATGGCCCCACAGGCAGGACACGAGCCACCCAATAGCAGTGATAGACCATCAGACACAGAAACATACCCACCCCACCAGTGACAGCAATGGGATGCCAGCTCTCAGAGGCCACATGCACAGCCCCACCACACACAGCAAAATATGACACAGGCTGTGGAGCCAGTACCCTCCACAAGCAGTGGCCCTGCATGGCAGCAGTGCCCTGGAGCTGTACCGAACCACCCATCCCAGTCCCAGCAATGCCATGTAAACTATGCAACACACAATCATCTGCCTGTCCCAGTGCTGGAGCAGCAGCAGGACCCCCAACATCATGCTGTCTGTCCCAGGCAGCAGTCTACTGTGCCCTTCTGCACTCTGCTGGTCCTGTGGATGCAAATGAGAGAGCAAGGGACATAAGTGGCATTCCATGAACAGACCCCCACTGCCCAGATACAGCACACAGTGCTTCCACAGCACAAGCAGGGAGAATGTCCCATGTGTGGGGTATGGTGTCTGTGCCTATGGCACTGTACAATGCCCAGGTACACGGTGCAGCACCACCGGACATGCAACACCTGCCAGTACAGGCCCCCAACCCTGTCGGTGGAGATGCACAGGCAACACACAACAAAGCACAGAAACTGGACAATGGAAGCATGCAAAGTGCATGGGGACACTTACCTGGCTGTGGAGCTGACCCCGATGCACTCTTTCCTGTAGCCTGTGGAACATCATGGGGTCCCTCTTCCTCAGGTCCTCATACCTGTGCTGACACTGTTCTGCTGTTTGTGGCACCCCATCCTCCTGTCCAGGTCCACAGCTACCCTTTCCCAAACCTGGGACCTTGGCTCCTGGAGGTCTGCCACTCCAAACAATTGGGCATCATGTGGCTCAGCCAGGGCCACCAGATGGGCCATCTCCATGTCTGACCATTTACGAGTCCGTCGCACGTGACCTGCCATACCCTCCATAGTAGCAGCACAATGTACAGGGACCACGGTGTACCACTGCATGCAATGTAGGCACTTGGAACTGCACTGCACCAGATGCACAATTGGGATACACAGATGACTGCTGCACAGCATAGAGATGCACGATCGACAAGCACAACAGATGTGTATTGCACAGTACCATACATGGGCAGTGCTGGAAGTGTAGGCAAGAGTATGGGGTCAAGGCTGTGACCCGCAAAGGTGAGCTGCATGCACTGCACCACAACATGCTCACACTAATCATGCATCAGTGGGAAATACACTGTCCATGACATGGCACGGCTGACACGTCTGCACAATGGAGATGAGCAGCACAGATGTGTGGCATGCACGGCACGTACACACAGATACATGCGCTGTAGGACACTGCCATGCAGTACACACAGTTGTGCGATATGCCACACATGACGATGTCCCAACTATCGTGTCCATGGCAGGTGCACAACTGCGCATTGCGCATGTGTTAGAAATGCACTGGCAAATTACTCCTGTGCATTCGTAATGCACAAAGTGCAAATTTGCTGTATTCAGCCAGAGTATGCAAATAACCTCATCAGCCAATGCTTGGCACAGTCATGCACATTAGCATCTCATTACCAATTGTGCTGCAGCTCATTTGCATGAGTTGAGCCATAAAAGCACCACAATACAGCACAGGTCACTGACAGGTATTGCAGCCTTTGAGGTAAGTTGCACCACAATGTATTGTGTACTGCAAAAGACCTGCATGTTGACATTGCTGCACTGTTCCATGGTGTGCCACTCTGCTGCTCAGCTGTGATATGTCTAATCCTCCACAAGTGGCAGAATGTTGGAGACTGATGGAGAAGAAGGGCAGGGGCCTGCATGAAAGCACAGGTCCAGTTTCACTAAGGATGAGTAGCAGGCACTCTTTGAGGTCTAACTGGACAGGGAGGCACTGCTGAGTGGGGCTACTGGTACCGGGAAAGGGCTTGCCACTGGGTGGGAGGAGGTGACCATGTAAGTGAATGCATGCAGCAGACACAGCCGCACTCCACAGGAATGTAAGAAGAAGATGTGACCAGATAGATGGAGAATAAAGGAGAAGGTGGCAGCCATTATGGCAGCACACAGTAGGATGGGAAGTGGACCGGACACAGCACCCATCGTTTCATTGGGTGAGGAGCTCATGGTGGCAAGCACCAGCTGCACAGCCATCAAGGGCATCCTAGGTGTTGGTTTCCAGACAGAAGGCAGCTCATCACATCACTGTATGTACACATGGGTTGTGGGTGTGGGTGTGTGCATGACACCAGCATGCTGGTGTGACCACAGCACTGCTGCATAGCCCTGCCCGGTGTGCCATGCAGTGGTGCATGCCACACATGGGCACACCGTGCGCGTTGATGAATGCCAGTCTGCTGTGGGAGTGCTGCTTCTGCACTGTGTGTGGTCCACTGGCGTGGACAGGGTCTTGCTGTGCAGCATGGGTGCATGTTGGTGTTATCTGTGCAGCACTCACCAGTGATGCAGGCCATTACACTGCGGTCACAGGCATCTGTGGAACATGACACAGGTGGCATGTTCCGGGGAGGCAAGCATGCCGGACATGTGGTGGTGCAACACCATGTGCTGTGGCAATGCACAGAGGCTGGCCTGCCATGTGCACTGCCTGTTGCCTGTCTGCCTGGACATGTGGTGCTGCACAACCATCCTTGGTTGCTGTCCAGGGCATTGTTATTGCACATGGCTCAATTGCATGGGCACAGCACTGCATGCACAGTGCCACATTCATGTCTGATATATACCTTTCTTACTCCCAGGTCCATCACATCTCAGATGTGTGGTGCAGGATGAGATAGATGCCGTGGGACATGATGACGAGATGCCATCAACATCTACAGGCATTGGGGACAGTGACTGGCAGTGAAGGAGAAAGCTGCTTGACCTCCTGAGCCTCATAGAGGAAGATCCACTGGCCAACCTCCTCCTCCTCCTCCTCCTCCCAGATGACATCCCTGTGCTTGCACCTGCAACACAGGAAGGGACATTCATGAACAGTGATGATGGCATTACGCTGATCCTGGGTGGCCATGACAGTAACATGCTGCCATGGGGACAGAGGAGCACCCAGGCATTGGCCACTAGCACTGCAGATATGGCACCTGCGCAGGCACATCCTGCCTCTGACTGCACAGCAGCATGTGTCGCCACCTCTGGTGCTGGATGTGGACAAGGTGCTGGCATGATCACCAGTGCTGTGGGTCCAGTTCAGTGGGCTGCTGGTTTGGAGTTGTGGCATGCAGGGACCATCATGCAGCACACTGAAGGGGCCACCACCAGGGCACATGCACAGTCCCCATCACATGGACGGTCACCTGTGTGGGTGTTCCCCAATAGGGGATGTTGCACAGAATGCTGCCACACCCCTTGCTGGTCTGCACCAGGCGCAGACAGGCTGGATGAGCACATCAGGCTGCTGCGGGCATCCATGGACAACCAGACAATGCTCAGGGCCGAGATACATGCACTGCAGGTGGATGTGCATCACCTGGTAGAGCAAGAGGACATCGGATGAGCCCAGCTGATTGATGAGATATGGCAGCTGCATGAGGCCACAACCACATCACTGAACCACATTGTCGGTACCATTGCTGCCAAGTTTTCCTCAGTGGCATCCACTGTGTGTGGCAGGGCATGTGGAACACCTTATAGTGCAACATCTACCCCATGGTCACAGCATCTGGTGACCCCGACTCGGCCGACATCGTGTTCTGACATGCCCATCCCTGACGCACCCGGCAGTAGTCTATTTGCTGGTATTGACACACCCATGAGGACCAGGTCATGTTCTCAGACCTCTACACCCATAAGTGTGTTGGTGACACCTCCTGTGGCTGTTGAACAGCCTGTGCCTGCCACACAGCCAGGGCGTGGCTGCCCACGTGGCTGTGGCAGCCCTGGCACCATGTGGTAGGCCTACTGGGTGTGCTGCACCATCCTGCAATCTGCATCTACAGGCTGCTGCACACCTGGCTGGGAGTGCCACTGTGCATGTAACGTCATATGTCTGTGGTGTGTGGCACATCTATCATGTGTGCATGCAGTGCTGCTGGTAATTGTGGCGTGAGTGTGATGAGGTTGGCCCTATGCTGGCCATGCCTGTGTGCTAGTGCTTACACTCTGATCCATGCCTCTTCCTGCAGTATGTGTGTGTGTGTTGCTACTGTGCCCACTCCACCCTACTGTGTCACCCTCATGGCCCACTGTGCCAGGCCATTGGTATGCGCCAGTGCTGATGGTGCATGTGCAGTACAGGGTATGGGCACCTGTGCACCAACTGTTGAACACATGTTTGCGTGCATGTGCCTGTGCCTGTCTGCTGTGGTGTGGTTATGTGGCTGTGTGTCTGTTTGTTAGCAGTGCATGCTGTGTGTGTGCAATTGTGCCTGCATGCATCCCTGTGTGGCCGTGCATCTCTGTCTGTGTGTGTGTGGTATCCCATGAATGCATGGCTGACATGTCTGGTACTCACCTGTGGTCTCCCATAGTTATCTTCCACAATGGTGTCACGTATCCTTCTTGCACATGCTGCAAGTCTGGGGTCTCTCCATCTGTAGCTGCACACCTCCATCCGGCTCTTCCTCCCCATCATCATTGCTGCTGTTGCCCTCATCCACCTGAACAGGTATCCCATGGTCAATGGCCATGTTGTGCAGCATGCAGCAGGCCAGGAATATGCCACAGGCTTTTGCAGGGCTGTACTGTAGGGCACCACCAGACCTATCTAGGCAATGGAATCACTTCTTGAGCATGCCAAAGACACACTCGATGATGTTGCACATTGCAATGTGTGCCTCATTGTAATGCTCCTCCAGAGCATTGGATGGTCACCAGATCAGGGTGAGCAGCCAGGGCCAGATGGGGTATGCACTGTCACCTGTGGGGGGGGGACACCTATGATGGTCAGTGTGTGGCATTGCCTTCTTCCCATGAGCACCACCTATGCTACACACAGGCACCCCCTCTGACACCTGTTCCTGTGTGCCTTGGTCCTGTCCACTCCTGCATGGCCAGCCTGCCACCCCGTGCTGTGTCATGCTCACCAAGTAGGTGCCCTGTGGGGATATCCCCACTCTTAAAATGCTGTCACATGATGGACTGTCACCATATGCATGCATCATGTGAACTCCCAGGGTGTGTGGTGCACACATTAATGACATGCCCACTGTCATTGCACACCACTTGGTGGTTGATCAAGGGGTAGCCCTTCCGGTTCTGGGACAGGTGGTGCGTGTATGGCCACATGGTTGCAGTCAATGGCCCCTATCATGCCGGGCACACATGCCACCCTGTGGAATTCCTGCATGTTTGCTGCATTCTCCACCTGTGTGCTTGGGAATGTTATGTACTCTGAAGTACAGTCAGACCTGGTTTATCCGTGCCTCATTAGTCCGTATGTCTGACTTTCCGAATGAGACGCAATGCAAACGGATTTTTTCTCATGTTAATTACCTCTTTAATACATAAAATTGAGAATCCGAATCCATTTGCATTTGTCTTTAACTAGTCTAATTAATTCCTATTCACTGTGACCTCCTTAATCCATTTTTTATTATGCTCTGGCAGAGGTGCTAACAGGTTTGTAACAGACTGTTAATCACAAGCTCTCTTAATCCCCTCTTAATCTCCTCCAGCGTGTTACCTCAGCGGAGACCAACACTTCCAATAACTGCATGAGTGTACTCTCTCGTTCTGCTGCTGCCACCATTTTAGGTTAAGTAAAGACATGTTTTAATTAATTTAATTTGTGAGTACAGTAGATTTTAAACATCCCCCCCAAACAGCTGCTCGCACTGCCAGTTTTCATTTTCAGTCCCCCTGTTCTTGTAGAATATGCCTGACCACATCGTTCTGCTACCCGGATAGCAGTCAGCGAAATGAGCCCCTCGATCTGTGTTGTTTTTCTCCGCTCCCTGCCCCAGTGTGGTCATGGCTCCATTTCTCACATTTTACCCCAAGTCCCGTTCTGACCATGTTCTCTAAGCTCTAAGCATACCTTGAAAAACAAAATGTTTACATTCCCCCGATTGTTCCTGTAGAATATTCCCGACCCCCATTGTTCAGCTACACAGCAATCAGCGATGTGAGCCCCTCAGTCTGTTCATGACAAACACCGATGTTTTGAGATTCTTCTTCCCTCGCTCTGTTCTGTTTTTCTCCACTCCCTGCCCCACAAACCATTCTAAAAAAAAATGTAAACACCTCCCCCGGCGGCTGCTCACCCTGCCAGTTGCTCGATAGCAGTTCTGTTTGTCTCAGAATAATGGTAGTGGTGACCTGTTTGTATGAGTTAACTTTTTACTGCTCTTCAAACTGCTTTACAAGTCCCATTCTGACCATTGATCTGTTCTGTTTTTCTCCGCTCCCTGCCCCAGTGTGGTCATGGCTCCCTTTCTCACATTTTCCCCCAAGTCACGTTCTGACCATGTTCTCTAAGCTCTAAGCATACCTTGAAAATAAAATGTTCCCCCGATTATTCTCATAGAATATGCCCGACCCCACCGTTCGGCTACCCGGCTAGCAGTCAGCGATGTGAGCCCCTCAATCTACAGTATTCATGACAAACACTGGCATTTTGAGATTTCTCCTGTGCTGCAATTGACAATGGCTGCCTCAGTCTTTGTTTTAAATGCCAAAGTTTAATTCAGATCAGGCTAACTGAACTGACTGAAGCAGAATAATGTACAGTACCCATATGTTTTGCACTGTACAGTACTGTATTTAAAAAGTGATTTTTTTAAAAAGTATTGTAATAAATCATTGAAAAAACCTCATCATCTGGTCAATGTCTGGTTACTACGTAGATTTTTATTACGTAAACATTTGGGCTAACACAAATGCTTATGGATTAACCAGGTCTGACTGTATGTGGCAGCAGAGCATGGAGAAACTGTGTGAGGAGGCAGGATGCGGTTGACTGTGATATACCAGTGGTTGTCCCCATTGGTGTCTGGAAGGTGCCCGTGACTACCAGGCACATTGCTGCTGTCACCTTTATCTCCACCATCATGGGATGGCTCCTTCTGGTGGGTGCCTGCAGCTTGTCATCACACAGCTCATGTAGCTGCCTCAAAAGTGCCCTGTTCAGGTGGTACTTGCCCACTATCTCAGTGTCCCCATAGTCCTCATATGTGAGGCGGGCACAGTACTGTCTGCATTGGGCATACCGCTGGCAGGCCCTTCCTCGGTCACTTTACTGTCCCTCTCTCCTCGTCACACCCCTCATTACCTTCTCCATAATGAATGGTCCAGAATCCATCTCTACACTGCACTGACTTACACTTCTGCTGTGTCTGTGTTTGAGCCACCCTTTTATATGCTAAATTCTGTGTGGCCATTCTCTGACTTGCTCCTCTTTTGCGCTCTGTTTTTTGGCTGTATATGTCATTGCACAGAATATTCTTGGGCATGTCCCCATGTACTTGCACTGCATACATTATTGTTGTGCATTGGCAGAACAGATTTTGCACTGTGCAGTCATGTCTTTCGAATATGGCTCCAGGGCGCATTTCTCTGGTTGCACTTGCGCAAGTCAGTTGCGCATTGCACAACTCTTCTGAATATCTGGGCCAATATATATATTTGTGTGTGTATATATGTAAGCCATAGGGTCTGTAGTCAGAAATGAGGATGAGATAGAAAACTTAAGGAGGGAATTACATAGATTGGAGGAATGAGCAGAGAAGCATGGGTTGGAATTCAATACAGAAAAGTACAAGGTTATGCACTTGTGCAGAACCAATATTAAAGCAAACTATGTACTAAATGGAAAAAAGCTTGCAGAAACAAGTGAAGAAAGGCATTTGGGCATAGTAATGACAGATGATTTCTCCTTTAAAAGACAGTGCAGTGACATATCAAAGAAATGTTATAACTTACTGGGATGCATTTAAAAACACATACATAGCAGTGATAAAAAGGTTCTGATGTCATTGTATACATCAGTGGTGAGACTGCATTTGGAGTACTGCGGTCAGTTTGGGGCACTGTATACAAAGAAGGGGATAGGAGGGTTAGAGAGAGTACAGAGAAGAGCTACAAGGAGAATATCAGGAATGACGGCATTGAGCTATGAGGACAGAATGAATAATTTGTGACTTTACTCAGAATAAAGGAGGATGAGGGGAGATTTATGTTTGGTGTAAAGGGCATTTGGAAATGATGGCCTATGGGACTGTATTGTCTTGGAGATAAAGGATGGGGAGTTCGTAACTAGATCACACAGCCTAAAATTGCAAAGTGAAATCAACAACATGAAAAAGAGGGAATGTGGTTCTCACATAGAGTGGTGTGAGTTTGGAATGACCTTCTTCTGGAAATTGTAGGAAGTAGGAGTATAGAGGAGTTCAAGACTAAATTGGATACATATTGGCTAGATATTGGTAAGAGGGGTTATAACCACTGAGCAAAATGAGCAGTTAATGGCAAATTGCCTATCTATGCTGAAAGATAACCTATGAAACCTATAAACCAATAATACCCAACAGGGTGGGTGGTATTGGGTAATACCAGGCTGCCCAGAGCATAATGAGGATGACACCACTGGCCGAGGGCCTTATAGCCCCTGGAAGGTACAGTATTGTGCAATACCCCCCACCCTGGAGGGTATTATTGTGCTTAGAAAATGGGCTATATGTAATGTTTTTCTGAAATATTTAAGAAATAAAAAACATTAGTAAAACATTTAGGAAAAATTTACTTATAGCTGCTTTGTTGGCAAAGTAGTCATCTACTGGTATATTTGCATACTTAGCAGTAGAGGGCAGTGAAGCATTTCACAGTTGTTTTATAGTTTTCTTACTTCTGTGTACATAATGTTCCCTTCTTGGCTCTTGAACCATAACCTCCCACCCCAGCTCACTTGTGTTTATATTTTTTTTCTTTTATTCCTTTGTGAGACCGAGGTCTAACCCACTTGTTACACTGATTTGCATTTTTTCCCCTTTGGATATTGGTGGCTGAGACTGGCAACATGACTAGGTAATCGGGAAACAGAATGTACAGAAGTGATGATTTTATAGAGATTAACAGGACTTGATTTTTTGTTTAAAAACCAAAAGAGTTACAGCAGCAGTCAGAGGAAACAGCTCATAGTTTCCTCTGTGGAACTTCAGCTGTCTGAGTCTTTCTGGGACTTGTGCAGCTCAGTCATTGTTTTCTCCCAACGTGGCACAGTCAAAACTGATAGCCAGTCTCAAGGGAAATTTTGCAAGCCAATCACAAAGGGGCTACAAGAGGGCATCAAATTTGAATCAGGAGCCAGAGCCCATAAATACCACAACCTGCAGTCACCACTGGAGTTATAGCGGCAGTCAGAGAACACAGCTGATAGTTTCATCCATGGGACTTCAGCTGTCTGAGTCTTTCTAGGACTTGTACAGCTCAGCCATTGTCTTTACCCAGCACCACACAATCAAAACTGATAGCCAGCCTCAAGGGGAGTTTTGAAAGCCAGTTGCAAAGGGGTTACAAAAAGGTGCCAAATTTAAATCAGGAGCTGAATCCCTTAAGTACCACAACCCGCAGTCATCACCAGATTTATAACAGTGGTTGAAGGACACAGCTGATGGTCTAATATACTCAAGATCAAGATGGCTTGGGTTAGGAGGACCTATTCCTCCCTCCACTTAGGGACCACCTAGTCCACCTCCACTGCCTCAAAGAATACTGGGAAGGAGGAGTGTCTGGACAACACTGGACTCCAGAAAGGTGAGGGTGGTAGGAACATAGGTATCCACTGGTACATGCCTTTGTTACATCAAGGCTAGATGACTGTAACGTTCTGTACTTCAGTGGCAGTTGGTGGAACCTCTGTCAACTGGAGCTGGTGCAGAACATGGCAGCTAGGTTGTTGATGGGCCTTTCTTGGTCCACTCATATAACCCTGGTCCTGAGCGAACTGCACTGGCTGCCTATTAGATGAAGGATCACCTTCAAGGTGGGCTTGCTCACCTATAAGGCCCTATATAGTTTGGGTCCAGGCTACCTGACTCACCTTCTGATCCTGGTAGTTCTGAAGGTGAGGCTTAAATCATCAGGTGACAGAACTTTTGTAGTGGCAGGACCAGCCCTCTGGAACTCACTTCCAAGGTCCTTAAGGGAGGCTCCATCAGTGGAGGTTTTTAAGCAAGGCCTAAAGGTACACCTTTTTATAGAGGCATTCAGTATTTATTGATGTATTGTTAGTGGGTGTACTGTTTTAATTATTTGTTGTTTATTGACTCTGTACTAAGCATCTGTATTTTGTCACACCTCCTTTGTGAACCACCCTGAGCCTCCGGGACTGGTCACTAAAGAAATAAAATATTTCTTACTTACTTTCACATCCCACATCCCATACCACTGTGAAACTCCTATGCCACACTGGCCGGGTGGGATTGTCCCACACAGGCACCCAAAGTAGTGGCCAAGACAGATGTGGAGGTCCGCCAAGGTGGAGACCCCAAGGGGGGGAGTAGAGAACCTCAGAGGAGGAGGAGGAAGCGTATACTAGTGTGGGACTCAATAGTAAGGGGGATACTGTTGGGGACAGGTATGGATGAGGAGTAGGAGGTAAGATGCCTTCCAGGTGCCAAAGCTTGAAGGGATGGGAGGAGGATCCCAGGGATCACTAGGGAAGCAAGGAAGGAGGGAGGGAGGGAGGGAGAGCTAGATGTCATTGTCCACTTGGGGACAAATGTCCTGACTGCATAGAAACCAGAAACAGTTCAGGAGGAGTTCAGGAAACTGGGGAGGGGACTTAGGAAATTAGTACAAAATGTTACTTTCTTGGAGGTGCTACCTTTTTATTGTGAGGGGGAAGAAAGAAGTTGTTGCACCAGGAACTTCAATGGATGGCTGAAGAAATGGTGTGGAGAAGAGGGATTCAGATTAATTGGGGACTGGGGCTCCACCTGATGGGATGAAGGCCTGTACAGGGGAGATGGCCTGCATCCATCCAGCATCCATCCAGGAGGGGAACTGTGATCCTCAGTGAACAGTTTAAATACTACATTGGGAAGCATTTAAACTAGAAAATAGGGGCGGCTGAATAAGGCAGTTAGGCATAGACTGCCCACCCCAAACATGTTTGCAGGGTCAGAAATGGGGATCCTGAGGGTGATAAAGCCCAAAATGAACACAAACAAATAGGTTGCCAGGAGAGAGAGAGAGAGGAAAGGGGAGAGAGGAAGGAAGGAAAGCATTGGAGGAAGTAGGGGAGGGCAAAAGGGTAAGCGGAGGGAAGGTGGCAATACCTATACAACCTGGAAAGTAATGTGTGCAAATGCTTCTTGGCAAGAAGACTGCAGAACTAGAGGCCACCCTAGCAGAAGCTGACCTGGACATAGCTGCAATTACAGAGACCTGGTGCAATGGAAACCAGGATTGTGATGCAGTCATACCAGGGTATGCTCTATTCAGGAGGAAGAGGGCAGAAAAGACAGGAGGGGGAGTGGCTCTTTATGAGAGGGAAAATATAAAAGCCATGGAAATACTGGGAGTATAGGGAAAAGTGGAGATACTATTTTTCACCCTGGAAACAAGGAAGGGGGCCACTATTTGGACAGGGGTGATCTACAGACCTCCAGCACAGGGTGAGAAGGTGGATAAGGATATGATATAACAAATCCAAGGATAGGGATGTGCAAAATCAGAAAATTCTGCCCAGAGAAATAGCACATTTCGTGAAATATTTAGCTGGATGAAATGCAAAATTCCTCCCACGGTTGGGGGTGAAATTGCACCCCCCAAGTTAGCAAAATTTCACTCATGGGTGGAATTTCACACCCACGGGTGACATTGTGCCACCCACGGTGAAATTTCACCACCTGCGGGAGTAATTTTGCCTCCCTCAATAAAATTGTCAGTTCTCCCCTCCATTCTCCCGTCTCCCTGGTGTCTAGTGGTCCCCCTCAGCTGTCACTGGCCATAAACAGTAAGATAAGCACTCCCCCCACCAAAGTTACCCTGCCGCCTCCGTTATTGTTTAAAAAAATTTCACCTTTTACTCCCAGGTGTCTAGAGGACCCCCCACTCCCCCACCCCATTAGTAGATATCAGGACCCACCCAGCCTCCCCAGTACACCAATTGGGCCACTGGCACAGCCCTCCACTCACCTCCAAGGCCAGCAGCCTGACTGAGCACCACTGAGTGCTTGAATGAATTTTCACTGCAATTTCATGAAACATTTCACCCAGTGAAATTGCTCATTTCATGGCAATTTCACTGGTGAAATGTTATTTCGCTGCATCTCTATCCAAAGAATGGCTAACAAGGGAGAGGTATTACTGATAAAGGACTTCAGTCTACCAGGTGCAGTTTGGTGGCTCCCAGCTATAGCTACAGTTAGAAGTATGGAAATCCTAGACTCCCTTCAGGGGGCGTTCCCCAGGAAACTAGTTAAAGAACCCACTTGTGGGGAGTGTTACTGGACCTGGTACTGTCAAACGGGGACAGTGTCACTGATGTCATAGTGGGAAGCCACTTGGGGACCAGTGATCATCATACAGTGTGGTTCTATATGAGAATGGGATCAGAATCGAGCCACACTGAAACAAGGGTCTGAGACTTCAGAGAGGCCAATTTCAAGAAAATGGGAGAGTGCCTCAAGGAAGCCCTAGCAGAGATAGGAAAAATAGGTGGGGGTTGAGGAACAGTGGGCAAAAATACAGAAGACCCTTGAGAAGCAACAAACCTCTGGGTCAGGCAGGTTAAAAAGAGCAAGAGAAAAAAAATACCACTATGGTTTTCCAGGGAGGTACAGTAGGAGAGAAAGAAAAAGCAAAGAAGCTAGCATTCAAGAGGTACAAGTCAACAAAGAAGGGAGAGAATAGGGAGGGTTATCAGGTAAAGGAAAGAGAGGCAGGGAAAGCAGTTAGGAGTGCAAAGGCACAAACAGAGGAGAACATTGCCAAGTCAGTAAAAAGGGGGGATAAAACATTCTTTAGGTATATAAGTGAAAAGAGGAAGAGAAAGGCAGGGATAGTAAGACTAAAAGAGGAAGGAGGGAATTGTGTGGAAGAAGACCAGAAGAAAGCTGACATATTGAACAAGTATTTTTGTTCAGTATTTACAAAGGACAGAGTAGGTGACAGGACACAGATAAGGGAAAGGAACATTAAAGTAAGGGAGGTGGACACTAGCCCTTATGCAGAGGAGAGCGTCCTCAGGGAACTAGCACAACTGAAAGTAGATAAGGCAATGGGGCAGGACGGGGTTCACCCCAGGATACTGAGGGAACTCAAGGTGGAGCTGACTGCACCTCTGACAGCCATGTTCAACCTATCACTGAATACAGGGAGGTTCCGTGGGACTGGAGGAGAGCAAATATGGTCTCACTTCACAAAAGTGGGAATAGAAAGGAGGCAGGAAACTTTAGGCCTAAAAGCCTGACTTCACCATTACAAAAATGGAATATATTGCAATATATTGAAAAATATGTGCTAATGTATGTCAATACAATGAGAAATACATTGTCCCAATGTAATATATTATATAATATATTATGAAATGTATTTTTAAATATACTGACATAATATATTTCTAACCCATAGTATCCAAAAATGTCACTATATTGAGAAATACATAGACTCAATGAAATATAATACACAGCGTATTTCAGCATATAATGAAACCACATATTCTCCCTCATTTATGCCTTGAAAGCATATCAGTCTATTTAGTAATACATTGTCTGAAATATTATTAGTATATTTCAAAAGGTGTACTGTATTCTTTGTATGTTATGTATATTTTATACATGTTACATATAAGTTTATATGTTACATATATTTTATATATGTCACAGATATGTTATACATGTTACATATATATTTTAAATATTTTACATGTATTTTTGTAAATGCTTAGTTTCATCCCATATCTACATTTGCATACCTAATTTGCATATTTAAAACATGTAGTTTATCTGCCAAAATCATGATAATTTCTAGTTTTACAATACTTCAGAATTTACAACACTAACTTAAAGAATGAAAAGAAAGGTGCAAGTTATAAAGCAAATACACATAGGATCGCATCATGACCTAAAAGCAAAACAAAGTGGGTGGTATAAATACCAATCTGAGCCTTTGACAAGCATGAGCTTGTGAGGTAAGTCATATGTGTAAGTATATATATATATAAAATGTATGTCTGAATTAAAACTACACTATAAAATGATAATCCAATATAAATATCTCCATGATTAATAACAAGATGTACTCCAGTTGTACAGATAGAGGTATGTGTAAATAATAAATAATTTATTTTGTTGTTATCCAGGTAAGTTAATGGCTATATTAATATCTATTACACATGTATATTATATATATATATTTGTAAATATAGGAAACATTTGAAATGTAAAACAAAATACATTTATACATATATTGGTAATATACCAATGACATATATTTACCATCCTTATTTCAATATATTTAGAATTTTACCAATATATTTTGCAATATACAGAATATACTAAAGCTTCCATAATGTATATATTTACAGTACATTGCAGTATATTTGCTAATTTTAAAATATATTGAAATATATTGATTTTCCAATATATTATAAAACAAGTAGATTGGAATATATTTTACTATATGTAAATATATTGTTAATTATGTATTTTAAAATAAATTTCAATTTCATAAGGGCCGTGGTGGGCAAAGTTATGGAAACACTGCTGAAAGAAAGGATAGAGGAATACCCTGTGACCAATGGATTATATGATCCAAGGTAGCATGGGTGCACAGGAGGGAGAGCATGTCAAACAAACCTGATGAAGTTCTTTGATTGGGTGACCAGGGAAGTGGATCAGAGAGGAGTGGTGGATGTGGTGTACCTGGATTTTAGTAAGGCGTCCAACACTGTTCCATATACAGAAGGCTGGTAAACAAGCTAGACAGCCTGGGAGTGGGTTCAAAGGTGATAAAATGAATATGAAATTGGCTAAGTAACAAGAGTCAGAGGGTGGTGGTAAATGGGGTTCACTTGGGAGAGGGCACAGTAACCAGTGGAGTGCCACAGGGGTTAGTTCTGGAACCGATCCTCTTCATTGTCTTTATTAGTGACATAGCAGAGGGGCTAAGAGGGAAGGTATGCCTGCTAATGGATGACACAAAAATCTGCAACAGAGTAGATACACTGGGGGGGATGAGGGATGTTCTGGGAAGACTGGTCAAGAGTCTGATAACTGGGCTTCACTGCCAAAAAATGTAAGATTATGCACATGGGGCACAAAAATCCAAGGGCAATGTACCAAGTCGGGGGTGGGAGGTGTTGACTGTGATGCTTGGCCAGCTGGTTATGATTGTTGTATGATATTTGTAATATAAAAATATAGTATATGATTGTCTCACATAAGACAGCTGTGCTTCCATGGGTGCCCCCCCAGGTGTCAGTGAAGCTACAGGATATATTACACTGACTAGGAGATCTCTGTAATGTAATTAATTTCCTTGAGAAATTGCATTTTATGCCCTTTTTAAGACCTGTTGCTGCTTTGAAGTTGGGAAACTAAATGTACATTTTATTACAGGACAGGACATGACTATCTCACACCTAGGTGACAGATTGCAGGATTGTAAACATGAAAGGAACTGGTGGATCAAAAACATATAATTTGGGAAATAAGTTTTTGCTGATGTCACCTTATTTAATATACTTCCTGATAGGACATTATGTTTGTATTTTTTAATTCTAAAAAGGAGGAGCTAGATGACTCAAAAAGGGGGTAGGGAGAAGGAGTTGAAATGTATCCTTGTAACTGGGGAGTATGACATATTATCTTGGTACTCTAGAAAGACACAGGTCTCTGATCTAACTATAAGCACTCCAGAGGTAATACCTTAGACAGCAAAGATGTAATGGTATGGTGGTAGGAGTTTTTGGTTTGCACTTTGCCCTTGTTCTTTTCTGTGATTGTGAGCTCTTTGATACATTGTTCTGTGTTTACATTTTTCATATTTTTATCATCTTTTAGTAAAGTACCTGTTATTTGAAAGATTGCCTGGGTTTCTGACAGTTCTTTTTGCATGTGACGTATAGAGGATTAAGACTGACAAAATTGTTCAACAGCTTGATGGTGGTACTAAACTGGGAAAAGGTAAGAATATACATAAGGTCTTTCATAGAGTTTTAAGGGTTCATTTTGGAAGCCTGGCTTGGTGCCCCTGTCGAAAGATTGTACCGCAATCCCTGAAGAGTGTACGTAGCTGAGCCTGTACATTGGGTACGCTAGTATAAGGTTCAGTTTGAATCCCTCAGAACTTGAGACTAAAGGTGCTTCAGACCCAAAAGCAGACAGGAGGGTTACCCTATCTGTTACCTGTTCACAATATTGTGCTCTGAGGTTGGCACTGTGGAAGCACAGAGCCCAACCTGCTGAGTGCGTTTGTGACATTGACAACCACAAAACAGGAAAGAGACCTGGGGGTCATCATATCTAAATACATGAAGGCAACAAAGCAGTGTGATAAGGCGGTGGGAAGGGCTAGGAGAATGCTGGAATGCATTGGGAGGGGTATCACCAGCAGAAAGAGGGAGGTAGTGTTACCACTGTATAGAGCAATGGTGAGGCCCCACCTCGAGTACTGTGTCAAGTACTGGAGGCCCCATCTCCATAAAGAGATAGATCGGGTGGTGGGGATACAGAGGAGGGCAACCAAGATGGTGCAGGGCCTGCATCAGAAGCCCTATGAGGAAAGACTAAAGGAATTAAATATGTACTCTCTAGAGAAAAGGAGGGAAAAGGAGACATGATAGAAACTTTCAAATACTCAAGGGTATCAATATGGTACATGAGGGTGAAATATTGCATAGAATAGGAAGTCAAAGGACAAGAGGGCATGATATGAGTCTGGAGTAGTGGTGGACGAAGTGGGTTCAATCCACTCCGCAAAGTGATTCACGGAGCAAAGGCGGATTTGCAGGGTGATCCACAATGCAAAGCGGAGTACTTTGCATTATGATGAGCAGCACGAAGTCCATTTAGAACAATGACTTTGCATTACTCCGCCTTCCCAGACCACTACTCCACCAAATGTTAAGGCGAAGTGCATTGAGAACAATGCACTTCCCCTTACTTAGCCTTGTTTTTGAGCTCTGAAGGTGAACTTTGCAGTGATTCATGGGATTTCAGGTCACATGGTCTCTATATTGATCTGCATAGCCTCTGTTCAGGGTAATATGTGTAGGAAGGAGTAGGAGTCATTGTGCTCTGAGAGCTGTCTGTGATTGAAACCTTCTAAAAGCTGTTAAAAATGCATTGTTGCTTTTTTGGGGGCTCAAAACTTTAATTCATTGATTGTAGGAAACCCTCCTGTGCTCATATCATCAAGCATTTTTGTTTTTGTGGGGATTTTGAAAGTTAATGTTGAACATTGAGTGTGTGCAGTGAAAGATAGTGAAAGTGTGCTTTGGGGGAGGGGTGTATCTGTGGTGTAGGTAGATTTAAGTTGGAGAAATAGTGATTTCTTTGGTTTTATGGTTATATTTTTGTTATATAACTGACCTTGTTAATGTACACACAGTAATATTGTCAGTAATTGTTGATATTGTCTTGCTGATTGTGTGTTGTGTGGATCTGGTGCAACCGTTCATAATTTCAGGTTGTTTACATACCAATATGTGGCATATTACTGAACTTTTCAATTTGCTATGCATTACTCATTCAGCATTGTAGACAAATTGTTCTGTGGGTGAGTGTGTGTGTGGTGTTGTGTGACATCAAATAATACACCTTTTATTGTGTCACAAACTAGTGTAATTGCAGGTGCAGCAGTGTGAACCTGCTATCCACTGCAGCTGCCTGATTTTGTACTGCGATTGTGGTATCTGTTCTTTGTTTTGCTGCTTGTACTGCCCTAAAAATCTGCAGTCAGTGCTCCCCTCCACCCCCACCAGCAAAAGGAATTTTTTACCAGATTGGATTGTTTTTGTGACCTCATCAACACCACTGGTTACTGAAGTTATTTTCATTGCATGACAGACTAGTCTCTTATCTGTTGCTGAAGCATCCCCCCAATCAGAGAGTGAACATATCAAAATCTAAATTTGGTTATAATATTGTGATTGATCCCCCAAAATGCCTGCAAAGATATGTGCAAGCAAAGATATTTCTAGCCATAGCAATGCTGGCAGTAAGATAGACTGTGGGCGTGTTAGTACGCAGACGCAAACGTGCATTGTTGATGTGAGGAAAGGTATTTCTTCTGCAATGTTTTTTACAGCCCAGTAAGTAGCTTCACTCATAGTTGGAGGAGATGATGTTTCCCAACCAGTGTTACTGTTGTTAGTGGTGGTGCTAGTATTAGTATTGGTGCGTCAAGTTCGAATTCCGACCAGTGTACCTAATCCAAAAATACTGAGTGTGAAGCAGTGCAAGTGAGTGACAGCATAGATGATATCATACTTCCCAGTAACATCCCAGTATCTGAACCTGAGGATTCTGATAATCATGTCAACGATAGCATACAATGTGATATTCCATCCACCGTGGCAGTTAATGTCATGCATTTTCCATGCAGTGATTCACAGTGTGGTGAAAAAATATCAGGTAATGGTGATGTAGATGCTGATGATGAATGTGATGATGACAATGATGTTGCTGTTGTTGCAACATGCAGTCCACATGCAAGCATCCAAGCAGAAGATGTAGATGTGTGACGTTATTGAATATGATGATGTAATTGACCCCAGTTGGGAACCAGAGAAAAATAAATTCAAAGTGGATGTGTCTGAGTCTGTTTGCAGGACTCCACCCATAAAAACTTGTGATTTACCAGTTTTAGTTGATGATGATGACCCAGTTATAAATATGATAGGTAATCATGGTGGTCAGTTGCAGTCCAGGTGTGCAGTGCCTGAATCATCACATGCCCCTCCCCCATGTCAGTGCTTAAAATAATGGACTTAAATAAGCCACCTCATGGACATGTTAAAAGCAGAGCATCACAATCCCTTGTTTGGGATTTTTTTGTTCAAGATGCAAATGATGAGTCAGTTGCAATCTGCCAGGTTTGCCATGTGCGTGTGAGTCGAGGTAAAAAGGGGAGCCATCTGGGCACAGGAGGGCAGCATACACATCTTAAGAATAGGCACTTGGCACTGTGGACCCAGCAAAGCTGGCAGCCAATACCACAGTGAGGCATTCACCCTCGTCACCAGCAAACATAACGAGCATGTTTTCCCCTTCCATGACTGTTAAGTCCAGTAGTAAATTAAACATGTGCAGTACTGAGGCAATAAGAGCAAAGGATTACTACAGGCATGATGAGGTGGAGAACCATAATGACTTTGAAATGTTGTCCAGTGCTGGTGAGAGTAGCAGTTTTTGTGGTGGTGGTGGTGAATGCAGTATGTCTAGTGCAAGTGGCACATCAACCCCGGTTGGCAAATCTGGCAAAATAACTGCATTTCTGGGTTTGTCATCATAATTTGTGCAACCATCTTCATCAAATGGCCATGCTCCACCCCCTGCCAGTGCCATTCATCACAGAGCACAACCATCTGTGATCACACCCCGTGCAAAACGTTTAAGTCAGCCCACAAGTACCCCCCCCCGAATCATACAGCACAGTGTCACGTGAACTTAATGCTGCTGTAGCGGAAATGCTGGCAATTGATCTTTTGCCCTTCTCCTTTGTGGAGAATTCTGGGTTCCAGCAGTTTGCTGCACGTGCCTGTCCAAAATGGAAAGTCTCATCCAGGACATACTTTTCTACCTGTGCTGTCCCCAAGTTGTTCCGAACTGTGTCTGGCTCAGTAAGACTGGCCCTTCAACATTCCTCCTCTCCATTCATCCATGTAAGTATGGATATGTGGACAAGTGGCAAAACAGTGGGGAGTTCATATTTGTGTATAACTTCTCAGTGGGCGCAGGTGCCGGGGTTTTTTTGTGATGTTGGTAGTGTGAATAATCAGTGCAGTAATGTGGATTGTCGTGGTAGCAATCTTCCAGGAATTTGACAGCATGCAACGATTGCTATGCACAATCTGACCTGATCACACAATGGTGAGAACATGTTGGACATGGTACTGACTGAATTTGATAAATGGCTAAACCCTCTGTCCCTGAGAGCTGGGTTCAAAGCAAGTGACAATGGGTCAAATGTGGTGAAATGCATCACGAATGATGTGTTTTTTTCATGTTCCATGCATGGCCCACTGTTTAAATCTTGTGGTGCAGGAGTTTCTGCAGCACCCTGATGTAAAGGAAATGCTGACTGTTGCACAATGTATCTGCTGTCACTTTTCAAGATCTGGAAAGGTCCGTGACCAATGGCTGCAGTTGCAGATACAAAACAGCCTGCCTCAGCACTGCTTGAAGCTGGAAGTTGTCACGCGATGGAACTCCACTTTATGCATGGCAGAGAGGTTGTATGAACGATACAAAGCCTTCTCAGAATATCTTTTTATGCACACTAGCCGTGACAGTTCCAGGGCCTCCATGTCTATGATGACTGAACAGTGGAGCCTCATGGTCTCTGTAATAACAATTTTGTGGCCTTTTGAACATGCCACACAAGCAGTGAGTGGTGAGTCTGCCTCCATTTGCCAATCAATTCCACTGCTGCGGGTACTGCAGCAGACTTTGGTGAATGTACAGCATGGCCTTGATGTTGCCTGAGATGGTGGTAGCAGTATGATGCTGCAACACATGCTGACAGTATTCAACCAGAATCATCATGTTATGAGCATTCAGCATATTGACAACTTTGCCATAGCAACAATGCTGGACCCATGATACAAACGTGGAATTGCATCAGTACTGGAGGGAGGGACTGAACAGGTAAAAAATATTAGTGGTCAACTGGTGCTCTTGGGTCATGGGACACAGAAGTCATGTGCCAAGGTCAGCAAACCTCAGCAGCATAATCCGGCTGGAGGTGTACTTGTAGGACTATCAAGCATAACCTGCAAGGGGAAGGGGACAGCAGTTCCAGTTGGTCTGTCATCCAAAGTGATTGGTGTCAACCCACTTTGGGAGGCTTTGTCCCAAGAGGGCATTTGTGAAATAAATGATTCGGGAGAATAGGATGATGCATCAACAACTGGATTTAGTGCGGCTCAGAGAATGGTTGAGTCATATTTGTCTGAAAACAGGCATCTGACAATAACTGAAGATACTCTATTTTATTGGAGTGGAAAGGTCAGTGAATGGCCAGAGCTGACTGCAGTGGCACTGAAGTACCTCGCATGTCCACCCTCCAGTGTAAGTGTTGAGAGGGTATTCAGCTCAGCAGGTGCAATAGTCAGAGATCGTCAGACAAACCTGTCTCCTGGAAATATTAGTTTGCTAACATTCATTAAAATGAATGAGAGGCACATACCAGCACAGCCTGCAGCCTCGTTATTCATACCTCGGCCTAGTCATGGTGGTTTTGGTGATGTGGAAATGGATCATCCTGGTGGCACTGGCAGTGGCTGCCTGAAACGGCCCACCACTGATGCAGATGATGACACAATACAGAAAGAATTTCCCAGTGGTCAGATTTTAGACACAGATGACTGTGAGGGAAGCTTTCTTTATGAGGATGATGATGTGGTTAATGTAGGCAGGTTTTAACTGAAGTTGTTAAAAGGCAGTGTGCCACCCCGGACCACCACCACCACTGGGACTGATGTTAGCACTGCCACCACTGCCACCATGAGTCTGTCTGACCCCAGAACCACCATCACAACTGCCACCACTGAGCATGAGTCTGTCTGACCCCTGGACCACCACCACCGGGACTGATGTTAGCCACTGCCACCAGTGCCACCATGAGTCTGTCTGACCCCAGGACCACCACCACCACTGCCACCACTGAGCATGAGTCTGTGTGAACCCTGGACCACCACCACCGGGACTGATGTTAGCCACTTACACCACTGCCACCATGAGTCTGACCCCCAGACCACCACCTCTGGGACTGATGTTAGCCATTTCCACCACTGCCACCATGAGTCTGTCAGACCCATGGACCACCACCACCGTGACTGATGTTAGCCACTGCCACCATGGGGCATGAGTCTGTCTGGACCACCATATCCATCAGCCACAGACACAAAGCATCTTAATATTTAAACCATAAAGTGAGTGTGTGTACTCATGTTTGTTATGCTGTTTCACTTCCTTTAGTTGTATGTTTTTTTTTCTGTAGCTTTTCAGAGCCACGATGGTAAAACATATACAGTACACTTATTTTGCTTTTTTTACAGGTTAGCAAAAAAAGTCTCCATCGCTAAAACTCGGTGGGAATGGTACTGCAACTGTACCATACAGAGAGCAACCTATGGAATATCCATGTGAAATCCATTCTGGTAAGTATGAAGATTTTATTTCATCCATTTCATTGTTTGGAAAGTCTGTGGCAAATATTGCACACAGGTTGTGTTAGTTGACAAGATGTGGGTTTGAAATGTAACTTGACTTGAGAGTGAGAACCAGGGAGGGACAAATTACAAATAAGTTATAAGAAGTCATTCATTTCTTTTTTTAGGAAACTTTCAGATGCTTTGTTATTCTGTCAAAGTGGCCTTAGCCAAAAAAGTTCTTCAACATCATCAGGCATCCCCCTCCCCCGGGATTGGGCACACATGCAACATGCAGAAGTCGTTTCATTAGATGACCTTGACCATCATTAACAACCGGACTCCAGAAGGATGCAGATGAAATCTGTGAAGAAGTAACAAAATAAGAAACCATTACAGACAAACCTGCAAATATGGTCCCCCCACTCCCCCCAAAAAACAAATACTTACATTCATGTGCTTAAGAGTTATCAGTTTCCAATTTCAACTCAAAAAATTCTCATTGAGCACTGGAATGTGCATACCAACAGCTTCTGTGACTTCTGATACAGAACAATACTATGAGTACATGTCTATGTCAACCCCCCTCCTCACCTACAAAATACACAAACATATATCTATATGTATATCTACTCACCAAGGCTACTATTAGTGTACAGCCAAAGGGCACCCTTCCATCCACTTGCGATGATCACATTGCATTTGCTCGAATCACATCGCAGAACACATTGGACAAGGAATCGGATGCTCACAGTCATCATTTTATTCTGGGGGACTTTGTATGTGCTAAAACAGTCTCATTTCACTATGTTATCACTTGTCAGTTTTCTACACACAAGAGGGATGCATTTTGGGCCTGCAGAAAAAATCTGGGGACTCTGTGCCACCACTGCACACATGACTGAGTGTGCCATTAATCCTGGGGAACTTTGCATGAGCTGAAACAGTCACATTTCACTATATTACCACTTGTCAATTTTCTGCACACAAGGAGGATGCATTTTGGGCCTGCAGAAAAAATGTGGGACTCTGTGCCACCACTGCGCGCATGACTGAGTGCGCCATTAATTCGGGGGGACTTTGTATGTGCTGAAACAGTCTCATTTCACTGTGTTACCACTTGTCAATTTTCTGCACACAAGGAGAATGCATTTTGGGCCTGCAGAAAAAATCTGGGGACTCTGTGCCACCACTGCACGCATGACTGAGTGCGTGATTAATTCTGGGGGACTTTGTATGTGCTGAAACAGTCTCATTTCACTCTGTTACCACTTGTCAATTTTCTGCAAACAGTGTGGATGCATTTTGGGCCTGCAGAAAAAATCTGAGGACTCTGTGCCACCACTGCGCGCATGAGTGAGTGTGCCATTAATTCTGGGGATGCATTTTGTGTGTTGTGTGATTGTTTTGAGCTCATGATGTCATACTGACATTATTGATTAAAGCAGCATTGCAAGAATGTCATGACAGTTTTGAACTGTACTTTTTTGTGCTATTTTGCATTGCCAGAGCCACTAGTTACTCCGAGTCGTGACTTGAATGATATGCTTCTTTTCACAATTTCTTTCTGCTTTACTTAGTTGACTACTTTTTTCAATGTATGAAAAAAAAATGAGCACGCCTTTCAATATTGTTCTGACCAGGTTTGCATTCTTTGCATCTGCTTTTCAATTAATATTGTTCCGTGGTGTCATAAAACACTGCCTACTGCATACCTGTTAATTTACAACAGACGTGATATATAACAACTAACTGATGAGATGGAGAAAAGCAGAAGAAAACAATGAAAAGACCTGGTCAGCACCAATTTAAAAGGAATGCTCCTTTCATTATTTCACACATGAAAAAAGGTAGTACAGCAGACTCAACTACTGGAAATTCTTGTATCATTCCAGTCAGGATGTAAGTAAAGGAAGTTGTAACAGCATTAAAAAATATAGGTCAGAGTTCTCAACAGATTGTTGCGCTGCTGCTTTACAGAGATTCACCACGTTACATAGTTATGGTGATGCACATAACCTAATATGTGGGCACCTTACTTCCAGTGAAATTTTTCTTGCTCCACAGAGTGCAATATATTTCTGAGAAAACTGCACGTAATTTCATTACAAAGTATCACATGATGGAGGAATTCCCGTTCAGAAAAACTGCCCACATTCTGCCCCCCTTTCTCAGCAACGTTAGGATGTGATGCCAGGGGGAGTGCAGGTGCATACTCCACTATAGTGAATGTCTGGCAGCTATCCCAATGTTTCGTTATGTTATAAGGTTCACTTTGTGGTGAAATGTAGGAACGTTTCAACTAACAAGGCTCTTCTTACTGGAAATGTGCCCACACATTTCACCACAAACTAACCATTATAACATAAAGAAACATTCAGAAAGCTGCCTGACACTCGGACATTCACTGTAATGGAGCATGCACCCACGCTCTCCCTGGCATCATGTCCTAACATTGCTGAGAAGGTAGGCAGAATGTGGGCAGCTTTTCAGAACAGGAATTCCTCCGTCACATGACACACTGTAATGAAATGACAGGTATTTTTCACAGAAATGTATTGCACTATGTGGAGCAAGAAAGATTCCCCTGGAAGGGAAAATGTATATTATTAAACAACAACAAAGAAAAGAATACACAAAAACAGTACAACACAGTAGTGGGAAGGGGCAGAAAACAATCCCTTACTGTGGCCGTGGAATGTCATGGTGGTCCAGCAGCAGGTTCAGCATTGTCAGTATTTGCTGCTGCTGTTTTTTTATTGTGTTGACCTGCTGCTGCAAAACATTGACCCTCTGATTACTTTCCTCCAGAGCCGCCCACACCAGGGCGATGTCAGCCTCTGTTGTAGGGACTGTGGCGGGGTCCACTGCAGGTGGAAATCCAGGTAGTGGTGGTTGTGGAGAGGGTGGTGCTGGTGGCTGTGGTGGCAGTGGTGGTGGTGGTGCAGCTACTGTACTGGTCCTCCTCCTGCAGTGGCAAGGCACAACTTTGACCCCAGCAGCACCCTCGGCCACTGCCACAGAAGGGCAGCAGGTGGACACCTGGCCCCTTCTGTGGCAGCCTGCCACTCCACCTTGTGGTGGTTGAACATGTGGGTGCGCTGGCCACCGGTCCCCAAATGTGTCCCCCAGGGGCCACAGTGCACCAGCACCCCACACAGATGACACACCATGACTGTGCTATCTCCCTCCACAGAGTTAAAAAAACTCCCACACTGGAGAGCTGTAGCGGGGACCAGACACAAACCTCGTACCACCTATGGTTTCCAGGGGCACCTCCTGTGGCTGTGGAGGTGGTGGAGGCGGTGCTGATGGAGCCCCTATAGTTGCTACCAGTGCTGGAGGTAGTGGCGGAGAAGGTGGATGCACAGCAGCCACCGGTGGCACTGGTGCTGCTGCTGCTGTTGTTTCCACTGGAGCAATACCCAGGTGTCAGGAGAGGTCCAGCATCACACGACTGCCCCCATGTGTCTGCACTCCCCTCCTCTGACCGTGCCCACGGGCCAGCAACTCGCCTTCTCTGGAATCCACATCCATCCCTCCCACACAAGTCCCCAGCACACACATACACACACACACACACACACGCACACACACTCACATACAGTCACACACACACACAAAATAAAACAAAACTAATAAAAAAAATTAACTACCAAAAAAACAATCACAAACACAATACAAAAATTAAATAAAGATAACTTTTAAAAAAGCTGTTGTTTTAGCAGGGCAATAAAGCACTTTGTCACTGACTCCTACACTGCTCTCTCACAAAGCCTTCACCCTCTACGAATGCAAAGGAGAAAGTGAAACTGCTTCTCTGACTCATTTCCTTCCTGCCTGGCTAAAGTATGTGACTTACAGTACTGTAAGCCATGTGATGTGTGGGGCACTGCCTATTTACTTGTCACTTCTCCTTACTTCACGTTAAGGCATAATGGCAACACGAAGTAATAATGATAATGCAAAGTGAGCACTTTACAGTGCTCACTTCACGTTGTGTTCCACCAACGCGAAGTGCCCACTTCGCGTTCACTTCGCCAGTGGATTAAAAATTCACTGCATCTCTAGTCTGGAGGATGGAGGCTCAGAGGGGATGTGAGGAAGTACTTCTTCATGGAAAGGGTGGTGGACGTCTGGAACAGCCCCTCCACAGAGGTGGTGCGCACTAAAATGGTAACAGGATTCAAGCATGCATGGGACAGGCATAGGGCGACCTTAGTAAAAGGGATGGGGGAGATTAGGACAGGGTCTGCAGTAACACATGAGGTAGGGATTTTAGGGCAGACTAGGTGGCCTAAGAGGACTTTTTCTGCTGACAAGTTCTATGTTTCTATTTTAAACAGATGTTTTGTTGGAGTGGGAGTGGAACTGGGGTGAGTGATGGAGTTTACAGAAGTGCTGTCTGCGAGTAGTTCAGAGCATGCGACATGCTAGTGCAACTTACTAAAAAAAAACATTTTTTTTTCTTTGCTGCGGCAAAGCTGTGGCAAAATTGGCAGTCTGTACCAGCTAAGTATGTAGGGTGTCCTTGTTTTTTGTGTATGCCCTTCTGCTCATGGCAGTTGTTTCTGATTTGGGAGCCTCTACTGTGGGAGCTGCCAAAGATGAAGATGGCATGCTGTGTTTGTGATGAAGGGTTGCACTGCCTGTGTACTGGCAGAAAAACAGATCTGATAGGGATTGAGTAACTCTCTGATATAAATGTGGAAACAGAACTGCTATGGGAAAGCTGTAGACGACCTGGGGTACAACTGAGCAGACTTTTACATTTTAAGTATGAATGTTGCTAGGGGGACAGGCAGAGATCAGTCACTAGTTTGCGGCTCACTTAGTGAGTGAATAAAAATGGGAGCTGGTCAGTCTAAAAATTCAGGGTGTCCAATGATACCCTAGGTAATGGGGCACCCCGAATTTGCACTTGTTTTTACTAGGCATTGTTGAAAAATAAATGCATGCCTGGTCCTGGCTTTTGGCCATCTGCATGCTTTATTTTCAAACCCATTTTCTAAATATATATATATATATATATATATATATATATATATATATATATATATATATTACAGGGACACTGGTTTACGGGATTGAGAAAGGGCAAATTCCATTTTCCACATTGTAAAAATGGTACTGTCACGGTGTCTGCTAAGCCAAAATCGGTTTTACCGTTGTTTAGTTTTGTGTACTTTATTTAACAATTTTTAACTCTACTAACATGCATTTTAGCAGTTTTGACCTCCACTATTGCACACCCTTCCATCCTTGTACCAATTTAAAGTTATTTTAGGTACAAAATATGATGGCAGCAACAGCACTACAGCCCCATCCCTGAGGTGTGATGGAAACAGCAGCAAGGCCCCCATCCCTCTGGTGCAATTGCAGCACCAACAACACTACAGACCCATCCCTTTGGTGTGATGGCAGCAGCAGCACTGTGGTCCCTATCCATTAGGTGTGATGGCAGCAGTACCACATTCCGCATTCCTCAGGTGTGATGGCAGTATCAGCACTATGGCTCCCATCCCTCAGGTGGGACAGCAGCAGTACAACATTCCCCATCCACCAGTGGTTATGGCAGAAGCACTACAGCCTCCGCCTCTCGGGTGTGATGGCAGTATCAACACCATGGCCGCCATCCCTCTGGTGGACAGCAGCAGTACAACATTTCCCATCCACCAGTGGTTATGGCAGAAGCACTACGGCCCCCCGCTTCTCAGGTGTGATGGCAGTAGCAACAATGCAATCCATATCCCTCAGGGATGATGGCAGTAGTGACAGCACTATGATCCCCTTTCTTCAACACCCACACGCCACATGCACAAGTTACAAATTACTTAGTCTCTTTGCTTGTTAGAACTCAGATGTGAATTAATCTGAACCACCACCACTGCTAAGGTGGACCACATTTGTTTTTCCTATCATTTAACTGCTTGAATTGGATTTCTGCCTGTGACACCACTGACCGGGGTTTGGGAACAGGTTTGGGTGTTGGAGGACTGGCCGGGGGGGGGGCGGTGAAGGCTTGAGAGTCCAACGACCACTTGTCTTCTCCTGGGAGGGAGGGTATATTCACAGCTCAGCATTTGCTGGCCCAGGTGGAGGCTGGACGTATGGCAACACATTGACCCTCATTGCAGAAGAGAGCGTGATGGACATCAGCTTGTGCCTTGACATCATGTGGCCTATCACGCCTCACATGAAAATAGAAAACACCTGCTGGCCACACAGAGGATGGTTTCTGGTCCCTCCATAAGCATGAAGCCCCAGACACATGTATCTGTTCTGACCCTGCCATGCCTGGATATATACAGGAAGCTCTTTAGGGTGATTGTGTTCCCTGTTAGCCTCCACAGGGGTAGGGGGCCACCAATGAAGGGTTACTTCTGGTTACCTGGCAACATGGCCATAAGGGCAGTGGATGATGGTGGTGGGGACTCAGCAGCAGTGGTAGGGGACTTGGCAGACCTGAAGGAATGGATGGCCAGGGGGTAGGAGGAACAAAAAAAAACTTCCTGAATTTGCTTCTTTTAAATAGTCTCTTCACCTAAAAAAAAAAATTCACAAGTGATTAGTGGAGGACCTTCTAATGCATTTCACAAACATGTGGATTTCTTTTTTTTCCTTGGTCTCCACGAAAAGGGTATCTCTCAGTTTTCATGTCTGAGCTCAGATGTGAATTGAGCACCACTCCACCCTCCAGCATCATACAGCCCCTGGGTCTTACCTTCCTTGTGTCACTGAATGTGCTTTCCATTCCACTGGCCAAGCATAAGTACACTTAAACACGAACATTTGCTTTTATTAAAGCAGTCTGTCAGAAAACTTTTGTTGTCACAGAGACTGACACAACAGGTGGGAGAGAAGGTGCAAATGATGAAATGGGCAGACTAGGTGGGCCGTCAAAGTCTATGTTTCTATCCCATTCACCTAAATAAGTAGTAAGGCAGCTTGTGCCTTGTGAACGTACTTTCATTCAGACTAATTTTCAGTCAAACAACTGAGGATTTTGGATGGCCCTGCTGATTATAAACTTGAATAAACTAGTTGGTAACAGTGATCCTGTGCTTAGCAATCTATATCCTAGATGTTCACATGCAAAAAATACAATAAAAACCTGACTAAAGTCTAAAAACAAGCTTATAAAACACAAAATGTATCTGATCATTTGTATTTACCTATACAACATCATTGCAGCCAGAGTACAAGTCGGATAAATTACATGGTACCCTGACTACTGTATGATGTAGTAAACATATATTGGTATTGTTTTATATTTTTGTAAACTGGGTAAACCCACTAGGCAAACTGCCTGTTTTCAGAAGTGACCCAGGAACACTGTGGAGGTTAAGTGCCTTGTTCAGAGTCACACAGTATACAAGTGGAGGTTGTGGGAATCAAACCAAGTCTTCTAAATGTACTCAGTTCGATCACTGTTTGTTACTCTAACCACTAGGCTATACTGCCAGCCATAACACCCATATATAATGTTTTAATATATGATTTCAATAATAATGCACAGTACCTACAGTGCAAATTATGAACATTGAACACTTTGCAGCATTTTACTAAAACTGAATTATTTCCTCTCCATCTGCTTATGTTTTCTTACACCAAAGTGGGTGTATAGTTGACAGAGCACTGTAAATAGCCTGAGGTTACGCTACTGCTTGCAATGCCAGGGACTCGATCTGGAAGCGAATTCCCATTGCTAGAGGTCTGGCCAGGGAAGTAGGATCGAGCACCTGGGGGGCTGCTCTCCTTCTCTGGGAATGGTGGCCTGCAGGTCCTGCTGCTTTATTGCTACCTGGGTGACCACAGGTGGTGGTGCAATGAAACTGCAGAGCAATCGGGAAGAGAAGAAGCTAGCCAGGGTCTGGAGTAGTGGCATGTCTCTATTTGCCCTACTTCCTTGGATCCCCTCAAGTGTTGGTGCCCTCAGGAACAGAGACCAGAAAACCAGTAACAATCAACCCACATCGGCTGCTGGTAGAAGGGACACAGCTGCCCCAGACTTCATAACCAGTTTCCATGAGGGACCCACTGGGCTGCCCGACACACATTAAAGGACTGTGGAGGGGTGACCTGGGGTCCTTTCCCTTCCCACCTGGGGGGTACAACCTAGGCAGGACATGGGCAGGCTCACAGGAGCTCCTGAGCATTACCTGGGGTGAATCTAGGGGATACCCAGCCTAGGGATCTCTGAAAAGTGGAGACTGATGCTGTGAGAAGGGGGCATAGAAAGAGAAAATAAAAACATTTAAAAATATGCTGAAATCTTAGGGATTCTATGCAGAGAAATGCAATTTCCGTGAGGCACTAGTACAAGAATTCAAAATCCGCAAACCAAGCAGGATTCCGTGATTTTTACCGGTGTTACCGGTAAAAACGGAAAACCATTGTCCCTGTATATTTATACACATACACTATATATTTTTTATTTTTTATTTTAAAAGTTGGTAACTGGAAGAAGCACACTGAGCCTTGGCTCGTTTCCAGGTGAGACCGGGGGGGGTAGGTTGAGAACATACATACATACTGTACAAGAAATGTAGGCAGTTAACAAGGATGTCACAGGCAGGTTACAATTTAGCCTGGGTAAAAGACAAGTACAATATTTTAGAGACTCAGGCAGGTTACAATGATGCCTGAGGAGGTAGCAGCAAATACATCACATGAACTAGCAAAAGTAAACTAAAAATATACAACTCAAAGTTAGGTAGCAGAAGACAATATTAAAATAACATATTAAAAACAAAAAACAGGAAGCTATAGGGTGGACACAGGGTATTGCAAAAATGTCATAATGCAGACATGGAACATAAATGGATCTAACAGACTGACTTGAAGCTGATATAAAATAACTAGGGTGACAGAAGGAGGTTTAGTCAGGTGAATGGCAAGAACAGGAGGAGGGGGGAGGAGTAGAGTGAACGTTTAATGAGGTTAAGTGAGGGTAGCAAACAGAGTGAAGTGGGAAGGGAATTCCACAAATGCTAAAAGAAGAAGAGAAAACAGCCATTCCTGACTTCGAGTGAGGGCAGGGGAAGGTGAAAGAATGAGGGTCACATGATTGAAGGGAGTAGGCTGTGTGGGGAGCGGTCGATAAGAGGGAGGCATGGTAGGGGGAAGCAGACCAAACTAGAATTTGGGAGTGATGATGGAGGTGTGGTGGCATCTTTGAGGGGATAAGGAAGGGAAAGATAGTGAAGAGGAGAGGGAGCATGATGAGTCCTGAATGGAATGTCCAAGGTGAAATGACAGAATGCATTGAGCTCTGAGTATAGTACCTGATTGCTGGACGGCAGGCTCAGACAGTGTCTGGAGGTGGGAGGATCTTATTAGCACCATGGTGCTTCGAGAAGACCTGCAAGAAGAAGACAGAGAACAATGAATGTCCAGCCTATTAGGTATATTACTAGCCTGCAAATGGTGTTGCAAGGGGTATGGGTGGGAAACCAGGCAAAAGGGGGAAGCTGAGGAAAAACAGGTGCACACTGAAACCACAACAGATGCAGTACAAATACAAACTTCCCTGATGCAGTGCAATACCAGCATCACAGAAAGCAATAATTACTGCAAATCCCCATGGAGGCAGTTACAACTCAGTATAGCCACAGGCACCCCTTCCTTGGTCTTAAAGTACCAGCACAATCACACTGTGTCACCAAGGGAAACTGGAGAACAAACAGACGAAATAAACAATCAAATGTGGTCCTCAGACCACTTTAGAATGTCTTTTAAAGCACCTCAGCTCCCAGTGTACTACCTGCTTGCTGGACGGCAGGCTCAGACAGTGTCTTGAGGTGGGAGGATCTTACTAGCACCACGGTGCTTCGAGAAGGCCTGCTTGCTCGCTATATATATATCTATATATATATATAGATATATATATATATCTATTTATATGTATCTATATATATATATAGATATAGACATATAGATATAGTGTGTGTGTGTGTGTGTGTGTTATTTAGTTTTTGTTGACTAGGAGTGGAGGACTAGACAATTCTGCTTATTGTCAGCAACATCCTGGGGAAGGGGAGATACAGATGGAAAGCAACTAACACTGAACCAGATTAAGCTGTTAGTGGTATTTTTGCTTAATGGGGGAGATTTGGCCAGGACACTGAGGAATAATTCCCCTACTCTTTCACTTACAAAATGGTTTGAAAACTCCCTTTTCAACTGGTGAAGAGGGAAATAGTGTTACTGTCTTACCGACAATATCCCCTTTGTTAAAATCGGTTGCATATACTGAGATTGTGTCTGAGCACAAACCTAAGAACACTAATCGGAAAGTAAAGCTTCTGGAGGTACCCGAATAAACAGCAGTGTTGCCGGTAGAACAGCCTATAAAGAAGCCTGCACAAGAGGGGAGCGCAGGAGCTCCATGTCAGGAATGGCATATACAAGCTGCAGGCTCAGCCTAAGATGTGGCCTCCTCCCCTTTGCTGCAGCAACAAGAAAAATCCTAGAAAAGTGGTTTGTAGAGGCATCCCTCATGGCTGCTGGCTAGGTAAGAGCATCAGATGACGTTTCATGGAACACACTAAACTCTGACTTTTGCAGGAAAAACATGCAGCCTGAGGAAAGAGACATGCTGGATAAAGAAGCACAGGCAAAGGAAAACAAATTAAAGGCTGGTACCAGTGAAGCTACTAAAGGGTTTCTACAAAGCAATGTGGGCAATAACTCTAACAATGACTGCAGTAGACAAGGGGACTTGCATGCTAATGGATCAGACCCCTAAAGGTGGTCTTCAAAGCAAAACAATGAGGGAGACTAAGAAGTTCCTTTCAAAATGTCTGATTTATTTTCTGCTAAAGGAGAACCAAAACAAAAGCACAATGCAGTTTGTCTGAAACATCAGGGAGGTTTGGAAAAACAAGCAGATAGGGTATATGTGATGCAAAATATGTTGAAGGAGTCTTTTTTTTCTTTTTGCAGTTGAGATATATGCAGTTATCCACATATCTGGTGAAAGTGCATTTTACATTAGTTTCAAAACATTGAAATCATTGACATATTCTGGGTAAAATATAATAATCTGAAGGACACTGTGCTGTTGTCCCCCTTTACGGTTATTCTTTTACTGAAACCTGCAATAAAAACTGTCACAGTTTTTTGTTCAGAAATGAGGGGGTTATTGTATCAGACATCTGTTACTGGTTGAAAAACAAATGTGAAGTATTGGGCTTACCTACCCCTATTATTGATAGTGAGCAACACAGGTATCTGCCACCTTAAATGACGTTTACTTATAGGAAAATATAGAGGGATGTGTTTTTTATCAAGGGCAGTCCAAAACATGTGAAAATGTGGCTCAGGAATGCATCTGAGTTCTGCATGTGATGTAGAGTGATGCAGCAGTTGCCTAGAGTGTGAACACATGAGCATAAAGTGTTTAAACCATTTTAAAAGTAATGTATGTGAAGAGCAAGGACACTCATATAGACAGTGCCCCTGGGTGGCCCATAATAGAATAGATGTGATGAATTAGGAAGAGCTCATTGTAAAGGGACAAGCACAAAGTGTGACTACAGCAAGAAAAGAAGCAGAGCAGCAACCACAGATAGGACCTCAGGAGACTTAAACACCTGAGACATCTTCAGAAACAGGTACAGTTGTTCCTGAGGAAAACAAACAACAGGACAGGGAAGAGGAGGAGGAGGTTGGTGTGGAAGAGAATGGGACAAAGGCTACTAGAGACATAGTAATGCATAAAGGGCAAAATGTGCTGAGAAACACAACTAATTATGTTGCCTCTCCCCCCTCCCAAATGGTGCAGAGCCACAGATGCGGGTTGTAAGTTCCAGAAAAAGAGGACAGTAAATAAAGTACAAACTGATTAAACAAAAACTGTCCAGTTAAAGATTAAATATTCAGTACTGGCACAGGCAGAACAGTGGGAGAATACTGAGGCAAAGGATGAAGAGACACAGGGCCCAATTCCAAAGGCCCATAGACGATGAAGGGTGCCTTCGTCAAACATCAATGACGCAATTGGCACCTTGTATCATAAATGGCGGCATTCCCAATTAAAAATGTGGTCTGTGTTGGAACTGGAAGCCACTGAGCCAGACAGGCACTATGCCACCCTTGCAACCTACATCTATTCTAGGTCACAAGGGGGCATGAGTCATGGCGCGGCTGCAACATCCCCTTTTTTGGAAGTTAGGAAGCCCCACCATGGGAACACCAAAGGGTAGAGTTAGAGAAAACTAGGAGATGGTCTAAGCCCCCTGCGCCATTGCCCCACAAGGTGGGGGAATTGTGGGGGTCTCTGTATGTGGGGATATGGGGCAGAAGGGACAGGAGAGTGCCATAGGGAATGTTGAGGAACAAGAGGGTATCCCAGGGAGTCAATCCCAGTGGGGGTGCTGTTATTATAGCAAATCATACACCATTACCATAGTAGTTATAACAATGGCACCCCCACTGGGTGCCTGATCACCCTCCCAGCATACCCATTCACTCCCCAACACCCCATATAACACCACATATCCCCTGTGCCCCTTCTGCCCCTGAACCCCTTCTGCAATTGTTTGTTTTGTTGCTTCGGGTGGTGGTGGGGAGCTGGATCTTTGTGGCAAGTCCCACAGGTGTGCCTATTGTTCAGCGCTAGCCTGCGAGTGTGGCGACTCCTGGGCTTTCAGCTCAGAGACCCCTGATTTTACAGAATTGGGCACAGGGTCCTTGATGCAACTTGAGTGTTCTGCAGCCCTAGATCACCACAACTTGCAGTGATCTAAGAGCTCTTTTGGAATCGGACTCAGACTCTTCTTTGATTACATCCTCTTATTTAGATCAATCCTCAGATTTGGTAGGGTATACCTCTGAATCCTTTGTAAAAAAAAAAAAAGGTGAGGTGTAGAACTGGATCTCAGATGAAAAGAAGTTTAGAACTCCCACTAAAAAAAAAAAACTTTCTTGAAGAACACTTTGATACTCCATGTGTTTAGGCCATGTATTCCATACTGTCACTTTAAATGTTAACAGCATAAAACCATATCAAAAGCGCATGACCACTTTATCAGTGTGGACAGGGAATATATTTTTCTACAAGAAACTAGACTAAACACTACTCATGAAATTTCTGCTACAAAAAAACCCCACGTGGACACAGGGACATTCATTCTGGTCTCAGGGTGTAGACCATTGTAATGAGGTAGGCATTTTATTTAAAAATATGACATTCCATATGGAACATCTTGTGGATATACAGTAATATATGGGAGAGCATTACTGTTAGACATAACACACAGGGATGATGAGTTGTGCCTTATTGACATTTACAGACTCCAGACAAAGCAAGTGGAGTTCAACTTTGTCAGGAAATTAGGCCTTTTTTGCGCACTAATAAATATACCATATTGAGAGGAGACTTTCATTGTGGCTTGGCACAGACATATATATTTCCCTACAGGAGAGGCGCAAGAACGAGGGGGCACGGTATGAGATTGGAGAGAAGGATAAGGGGTAATGTGAGGAAGTTCTTTTTCATAGAACGAGTGGTGGATGCATGGAATAGCCTACCCCAGGAGGTGGTGGAAGTGAGCACAGTGGCAGGATTAAAACATGCATGGGATAGGCATAAGGGAACCCTAGAGGTAGGATGGAGGAGCTAAAATCATTGACCAGGTAGGATCAACTGCCACTGTTTCAGGTAGGGTAAATGGGCAGACTGCATGGGCCTAGAGTACTTACCTGCCATGAACTTCTACAGTAAGTTTCTATGTAATAATAGAGTGAAAAAGAGAGTAATGATGACACTGCAGAAGCTGGAAAATAATGGTGAAGTATCTAATGTAGAGGACATCATGGATCAAGTCCAGGAATATGTGGCAGAATATTCTGGAGAGTACCTGACTACAGAACAAGTTATAGCACAACTAGGCCATTCAGATATTCCTAAAATTCCAATTCACTATCAGGAACAGTTAATAGAACCAGTAGAAGTAATAGATAATGAGTATGACATTAAAAGGCTGAGCACCAATACTGCTCCAGGAAATGATAGCCTCACATTTGAATTCCATAGGGTGTTTTCAGAATATTTGGCTCCAACATTACAGGTTATCTTTAACCAGATTTACTACATATATCCCTTCCTAATGCAATGACATGAGCATTGGTTGTTTTCTTACATAAAAAAGGCAATAAAACATTACAGAATTGGAGACCTTTGCATCTACTTAATATGGGCTGAAAACAGTACTAAAATTTTGGTCACAAGGCTCGCACTAGTGTCACCACTGATAATATCACCCACACAAACTTGTGCAGTGCGTGGGAGAATAATACATAATACCCTGGGGATAATTAGGGGATTATTGGAAAGAGGTAGTAATAACACTTGATCTTGGTTTTTACTTGCACTAGACCAAAAAAAGGCATTCAACTGGGTATCCCATGATTATTTACTTAATGTCCTAGCACTGTATGCAATACCAGAAAAGTTTATTGACTGGATATCCATATTATATAAAAAAGCTGAAATGATTCCATACATTTAATTCCCATCTTGGGCCTTCAATTTAGACTGGGGGGGTTAGGTAAGGATACCTGCTGAGTCCTGTTTTGTACATTTTTTGTATTGACCCATTATTACAACGTAATCGACAGTCTGACAAGATTCATGAACTGTATATAATGCCTGACACTCTACAAATTAAGATGTTAGCATATGCAGATGACCTTGAAAAACTTCTGGAGTCTCTGGTCAATTCTGGGGTAGCTGATTTTCTGTCTGCCACAAACACTCTATCCCCTGTCCGAGCTGGATTTAGGAAAAACCACTCCACCACCTCCTCCCTTCTAAGACTCACAGACTCCATGCTGTCATGCATGGACCTCGGTCACATCACTGCTGCCATCTTCATCGACCTGGAAAAAGCATTTGACTCGGTGCCCCATCCACTCCTGCTCGGTAAGCTGAAATCAGTCGATCTTGCAAGACCTACAGCAAAATGGTTCAGTTCTTACCTAGCAGACAGGACCCAGTCAGTCTAGATTGGCCCCGCCCTATCACCTCCCCTCCCTATCCTTGCTGGGGTACCCCAAGGTTCAATACTGGGACCCATCTTTTTCTCTCTCTTCATCAATAACCTCCCCTTTGTTTGCATGCATTCTAAAATCCATATGTATGCTGATGATATGATCATCTTTACCACAAGACCCTCAGAACTTGATATGGAGGCTCCCCTTCAGCGTGACTTTAATAATGTCCTAGAATGGTTCCAAGCAAACCAACGTAGGGTAAACACAAAAAAGACAGTCTCAATTACCTTTGAATCAAGACAAAAACTTGTAACACTCTCTACCCTCCCTGTCTTTGCCACCTCTGATGGCTCCCCCTTAGAGGCAGTTTCTGCCTTCAAATACCTCGGGGTATGGTTTGACAATAAGTTTGACTTTTCACTCCATATTGATACCCTGCATGCAAAACTTCACCCAAAACTCGGTATCATGCACAGAAACATGGAATGCCTCTCCCTCTCTGTATGCCGAGAACTGGTTACAAAAACAATCCTCCCCATTATCCACTAGGCAGATATCATTTACTGTACTGCTTCTGCCTCCTTTCTTGCCAGACTAGTTAACCTCCTAAATGCCTTTTGCTGCCTTGCTTCAAACTCCCTATCTGGACCCACCATTGCTCCATCTACTCATCTCTTTCCACCCCCCTCGCCCACTGATGTAAAGTCCACTCCCTAACCTTCATATTTAAATACTGGTTCAGACTTCTCCCCTCTTATATCTCCTTCCTCTTATCCCATGCTAGTCTCTCCTCCTACCCAGTCTGCTCCAGAGGGTCCTGATCCTTTTCCCTTCCACACCCCACAAACATGCTGGCCAGTCTGCCTTCTCCTTCCATTTACCGTCACTCTGGAACCTAATCCCTACCTCTCTTCAGCAGGCCTCCATGCTGCCAGTACTCAAGTGTCTTCTTAGGCTAACTCCAATTGCTTCTTGCCACTACTCCTAATGCATATCTACCTTATGACCTAGTCCTGCACTCCAGCTCTCTACTCTTTATAATATTCCCAAAACATCTAAGCTTTTACTGCAAACAGAGTTGCTAATACACACACATCTCTGTCCCCTTCCTAGTTTGAATTGATTTGGATTGTGGATGCACACACTCTTATGCACATCTGTTAGATTATGCCAATCTCCACTTCTGCTTTTGTATATTTTGTATATATTATATTATTGTAATGATAAAACTCAAGTCTGATGTAATTTTATGCTGCAAACTCAAGTCTGATGTAATTTCACACTATTGTCCTCAAAACTGCTTGTATTGTTGTAAAGCTGGAGGTATCTACTCTCATATCATAACTGTGTATCTGTATATATTTTAAAAAAATGTGGTCTATCTGTATATATTGCTTCCAGTGTAACCCAACTGTTCCCTGGGTTGTGCCTGGAAATGAGCCTTGTCTCAGGGTGCCTTTCCTGGTTGACAAAAGTTTAAATAAATGAAAATAAAATAAAAACAGCTGTATAATTATTAAAGCTAAAGAAGCTGGAGTGGCACTGCAGTGTATTCTAAAGACATTTTCTGAAGTTTCAGAATCAAGAATAAATGTTCAGAAAAATATAGCCGTACCCATATGTAGGTCTGGAAAGGTAGCACGTGAGGTTGGCGCCTGAAGTAAGGCGCTATCTAAAATGAAGACACATTGTGGATAAAAGCCCAAATAGCGATGTGGGGTAGGGCAACCGGATGTGGTGGTGTGGGCTACTGCAGCGACAGGATATCTCTATATGTACACGTGCATGGAGAGGGGAGTGAGCACAGCAAGCATGGGCTGTGAGAGGGGTGGAGGGGATGTAGGGGGTGGCACTGTGTTCAGCTGCTGAGCTGCACCATGGCATCGGGGGTTGGCCTCCGGTTGTGGTGTGGGAGGTACTGGGCTTGGGTCTGGGTCCAGGCACTAGTGCAATTTTGTTGCACCCAGCCCAAAACTTGCTTTTTTTTTTTTGCTTTTGCCACCCCCGACATGCACCCCCTTGTAGTTGAGAATCCTTTTGTAGGGGGGTGCAGGAGTGAAGTCCCTGCCTGGGAGGGTGGCAGGCGCAACCCCTCCACAGAAAGCAAGAAAACTAAGTCCCTGGTGCCATTCTTCCATGCACCAAGGATGTCAGAGTGGCGAAAATGTTTTCACCGCTCTGACATCGCGATAACGCAGCTCGCCATTTGGCAGTTGCCATGATCACATAGAACCATCTGGAAACAATGCTCATACTACTCAAATTGCAGAAATAAGGGTACCTAATGAATCTGTGAAAACACTAGAAATTACTTTTTAATTATCTAGAAATAACATGCACCAATTGGATAAAGGCTATCAAACTGGTAGAGCAGAAGGTGTCAATTTGGAAAACTTGGAACATATCAAAATTAAAAATATTATTCCTCATAAGGACTCTTTTGATGCCATGTTTTCTGCATCTTAGTTCTATTTCTCCGCTTCCTGTAGAGTTGGAGACCAGAGTATATAGTATCGTTTTAAGTCATATGGGGGTCTAGATTAACTCTCTTAAAAGGAGATTATACATATCACTCCATTGCAGAAGGAGGGGTTAATATGGTAAACCCAGTTAGCTTCTTTTTTCAGTATGTTTGTAGCATATAATATAAAACCAGTGCTAAACAATGAAAATAAAACATGGGCACTAATGGTGGAAATTTATAAGGCTATAAGTCAAACAGATTTCCTACCCTACTGATATTGTCTCATTGCCTCCTGAACAGATTAAACAGGCATTAACCCTTTTGACAGAGTTTAGAATATCTAAGAATATATGCAACATTGTTTGATTAAGTTTGCATGGGAAATTGATAGTGAAAATCAATCTAAAACATCAAAGTATTGAGGATATGGAATGTCCAAGAAGAGGGTGTTATGGATCTTTAGAAACTGTAGGATATTTTTTATTGCAATGTCCTAATAGCAAGGCTTTATGGCTTGCATTAAGCAAAACATAGAAGGATCTACTGTTTTCCAGGATTACATACTGCATTCAAATACAGTACTAGGAATGTATTAGAAACAATAGGAAAAAAGCAACAGTAATATACTACACATTTGTTTGGCTGTCTGCAAGTACCATATGTGGCAAGCAAGATACACAAGGATGTTATAACAGAAATATTTACCTCCACAGGTTACAGTAGATAGGATATCCTTGTGTCTGCAGGGAATTTACATGACAGAACAAGGAAAATGGGCAAGTAACAAGGTAAACAAATTACGAAAACCCTTGTCTAAAGTATGGTCATTATGGTGAAGAAGACAGATTAGGATAAACTGCTGACTCCTTTCTGCAAATTCTAGATATTAGTGTAAGTTATTTTGTGCTATTACTATGCAGGATTTATTTGTGAATGTAAGTGATTGTACAGATTTAACAGATGTTTTATGTTCAATGAATAATATGGAGTTTTGTGGTATAGCAGAAAGAGAATGCATATTATAATTTATTAGGGATGTGTTATGCCAACCAGGTACTTTTTTAGTGCACATTTTAAGAATGATTTAATTATTTAGTTCGATTTTGATATTTTTTCACCTTTTTTACATGAATGTGTAATGAAGAAAATGTGTTTTTTTTCTTTTTTTTGTACACTGTTTTGTGTTAGGCTATTTGACGCTGGTTCAACAAATAATTTGTTGACCGATGTTACAGTTACCCACAATTATGGTAGGCATAAATCTGTCTGGGAACACTGTGCTTTCTTTGGGGGGCTTTGCCCCCGAACCCTCCCATGCAGGGGGCTCTACCCACCGCACCCCCATACTATAGATAATCAACTCCGAGTCAGAGTTGATTCGGGGAAGGGGTGCAAGACCCCAAGAAAGCAGTGCTGGGTCCAGCAGTGACAGTACAGCAACCCATCGCTGTGTCACTGTTCTGTCATTCATAGTAGTGGTGTCAGTGTTGATGTTCGATTGGTATAGGTTGTTTTATATATATATATATATTTTTTTTTTTAATAAAATACCCCCACTCTTTTCGAGAACATCCACCTGAACAACCACTAGAACAGGCAGATGGGACCTCGGTTTAACATCCCATCTGAAAGATTGTACCTCAGGAGTGCAGTGCCCCCCTCATGCTGCACAACAGTTTCAGTACTGGGATTTAACTCAAGTGCCTGGTGTGTGGATGGAACCCACAGCCTTCCTATCTTCCAGCCTCAGAGGTGAGTGTTTAACTTGCTGAGTCACTGACACTGCTATCTACAGTATTTATTTATATCTATATTTATAGCTATGTCTTTGTCTATATCTGTATCTATATAAATAGCAAAAACTTTGTTAATGCTCCAGTTAGGGTCAAAGTGTCAAAGGCTAGGAAATGTGGTGTTAGGGTTTTCAACCCTATCACTCCACCAACCCAGACCAGTCAGGACAGAGGGTGTGGCATGTGCCTTGTGCTTCTCAAGCCTAACACTCACCCCATTCTATCTGTAAATAAGGCCAGTTGTGCAGACTTTATGAGAATGTGGTGAGCATTAAGCTTGTTGCATTAAATCACATTAATTGGTGCATTAAGAAAGTGTTTTGCAAAGAATTTCCTTTCTTTTTAAGATATTGTAAAGGTATCCTCAAAGGTGTATATGCACAGGGCTCTTTGGGCATTGTGCCATGGGAAGACTCCACCTGCCTACAGAAGTGTGGGGTCTGGTACATTACCCCCCCAGCCATGGAATGCATGCTGCAGGGTTGTCCATATGGGCCCTAGTACCACATTGTGAAGACAACTGTCTTCATTCACTCTTTACACATTTACTCTTCACACATTCATTGATTGTTGCTCCAGATCTAAAGTGGCAAAGAGATCTGAAAGAACAAAGAGGGAATGTGTGAAGAGTGAATGACAACAGTTGTCTTCATTATATGGTACCTGGGCCCATTCAGACAACCCTGCAGCTTCTCTGGCTTGGGGATATTGCATAACACTGGTATACCCCCACCCTCACCCCATTCAGCTGGGTCAATGAGCTCGCCCCCAAACCCAGCTCACTGGCATGGGATCACACAGCATACGCACTAGGGTCAAGACTGGCACTACACACAAAAGTTTCTTGACAGTCATATAGTTCCTTTTTTAATTTTGGCTGGCAGTATATCCTAGAGATTAGGGTAATGAGCTGTGAATGGGCTTGGTACATCCAGCAGACTGGGGTTTCATTCCTGTAACCTTCGCTTGCATACTGTGTGACTCTGAGTAAGTTACTTAATCTCTCCAGTGCTCTCAGGTCACCCCTGAAAATGTATACTTGTGCCTAATGGGCCTTACCCAGTTACCAAAGACTAAACAAAATCAGCAATTTTGACCACAAATTTTCAAGGCAGCCATTTTATGACAGTCCTCATAAACATGGCATGTAGCATTCATAGTATATTGGTCAAAATGTCATTTCATACCAGAAATGCAAACACACATCTCATCCAGTATTGTAAAAAATGGTACCTGTCATGTTGTTAAGATGGTGTGAAACAAAATGGCTATGTTGAGAGTTTGGAGTCAAAATATTGAAAATTAGAGAAAGTTATGAGTGAATGTTGAAATACTGCAATATTCACTGATAACCTGAGCATTTTACTGTATCTGTATACCATATTTTCAGAGTAGTCTTCTTACTACACCACTTCATGAACCTAGTAGGTGAAAATGTTCAGGTTCCTACTGAAACTTCATTCTATGCCACTGGAATGTCAGTGCAAAAACTCATTTTGGCCAGGATTTGAAAAATTACAACTTTCACGGTAATGAAGTACTGCAGTGTGAAAAATGGCTGTGTTGAAAATTTGGGGTCGAAATTCTTAAAATTACAGATGTTATAAGTGATCATAGAAATATGCCAATGCAGGCTCAGAACTTTGTCATTTTTACATAGTTTAACCCAAATTCCCTTCTTATGACCTTATTTCATGAACGAACATGGTTAAAATTTTGAAATCCTGCCCAAACAGTGATTTCACCAAGTGACCACAAAATCATATTTTGACCCTGCTATACATAATTCCACTGCCATTAGTCATGAGGTGGGGTCCCAAAAAGGCCATGCTGAAAATTTGAGGTGAAAATGTGTAAAAATGACAACATTATGGATCAAAGTTCAAAGCCCCATTGAAATACATTTAACCACACATACTTTAAGTTTCCCATATTGCAGTCACCAGTTTCAGAAGCAAGACATGTCTTTTATTGGAGAGTGGATCTTCGCTGTGAAACCTGTTCAGGTGAATGAAGGTGTGTGGGTGATGTGGTGGGTGTGGTGGGTACTGAGTGGAAGGTCAGGTTGGGGGAGTCAGATTGCTGAGGGTCAATTTTCTTTTTTGCAGGTAAAACAAAATCAACAAGGGATGGTTTTCTTCTTTTCAGGGGATAAAGGGCTACTGTTGAGCAGCACTGTGGGTGGGCACCCTGGTATCACCATGTATAAATTGAGAACAGTGGCTGCAAACCTGGAGGGAATGGGGGTCAGCAGAAGTGATATTGAGGGTGGGCACCTTGGTCTACTTATATAGTGACAAAATAAATATTAACCTTTGGAATAGGCAACCTTGAGGGGAGGGGGAAGAAAGAAGCAGTTCTGGGGGTGGGCATCCTGGTCTGCTTAGTAATTATTTTTATAGATATATGGTAAATCCATTAGCAACACAGAGCAGTTCTATGTGTTAGTCAATACAGTTTATTTATTTAGTATTATTTAGTTTTCTTTATATGATACTTTTTAAGATATTTAATAATGAAAATATTGTATACAGTGTCCGAGATTCACTTCATCTCCTCCCACTTGTGTCTGCCCACTTCCCTAGTTGCTTTCAACTTATAAACATACAGCACGGTATCATAAACATATCGAGTAGTTTTGTAGTCAGCATTTATTTATCAGTATATTATTGTGCTTTACAAAAGAATACTGCTAGTGAGGAGGAAGCCAGGGTCCATGGATGAGCAACCAAGCAAGTGAAACTGTAACCTGTAATACAGTATTGAACATATTTTACTTACTGTTGCTGTACATATTTATTTTAGGTGAGACCTTTTTTTGTGTTAGAGTGAGAGGGAGACTGATGTTGGATGAATGTACTCACAGACTGCTTTAGATTAGTTGATCAGCTGATCAGACCACCCGCACTTCTGAGCAGTACAATTATGCTATCTTGTCCCAGGAACTGAGCCAGTGTCTCCAGGCCAGGAAGGGGTGATGTGTATACAGATGGTATCTGAAGAAGAAGTAAGTAAAAGCAAACTTATTTTAGCAGAAAACCTGTGATTTGAGTCTCCTTTTGTTATCTGTCTTCCCTTTTGTGTTCAGAGGAACAGCTTTAGGTTGGGAGCCATGTGGTTCATTTCTTATATGGGATAAGATAAATAGATAGATAGATAGATAGCTAGATAGATAGATAGATAGATAGATAGATAGATAGATAGATAGAACAGACAGATAGATAGAACAGACAGAAAAAGAGAAAGACAGACAGAAAAGGAGATCAGCGTCTCACTACAGCCTGCAGCATGACTTCCAGCTTCAGCTACAGAACTCTCATACAGCGAATGCAGGTTAATGAGTACTCTCACTAAGCTGGACACCCTGTTTTTTGGGGTATCTAAAGAGGGAGTCAGTGCATTGGGGCAGAAGTTTGATGTCTTTGCAGAATATTTAAACTAGCAAATGGGGAGAGGGGTGCAGCACCCCATACGTCGAATGGGAAGAACACCCCTCCCCCCTCAGCTAGTGGTCAAACAGGAATTCAGCATGTTTGCCGTTCATTTGCATCACCAGGTAAGAAAAAAGGTTTGTCTCCCCATATGATGCACAGGGGTAATGCCAAACTTCACCCAACAACTAACACACCAAAATCTGGCCAATGGAAAATCATGTACACAAATGCTCACAGCCTGGGAAATAAGATCCCAGACCTGCAGGCAATAATGTCAGAGGCTAAACTGGACATAGTAGCAATTAGTGAGACGTGGTTTACCAGTAACCACATTGGGAGACTTCAGTACCTGGCTATGTATTGTTCAGAAGAGACCTAGGTGCAAAGGGGGAGGAGTGGCCCTGTATGTTAATGAAAATATCAAAGCTACAGAAATTCAGAATACACATAAGGAGCCAGAAGAACTGTGGTCACCCTGGAAACAGGAAATGGGACAGCCATAAGAACTGGGGTTGTCTACAGGCCCCCAGACCAGGGGAGGACATAGACACATTACTGTTAGAAGATATACAAAACATGACAGCTAAAGGGAGGTTCTGATAATGGAGACTTCAACATGCCAGATACAGATTGGTCAATACCAGCAGGAACATCTGCCAGAACTAGACTCATAGTGGATTCCCTGCAGGGGGAGGGCCTCAAACAACTGGTACAGCAACCCACAAGAGACAGGGCTATCCTAGATCTAGTACTGACTCACAAAGAAGGGATCACAGATCTCCAGGTAGAAGGTCACCTGGGGGCCAGTGACCATCACATGGTATGGTTCAATTTGGCTACTACATCTAAATCATCCCATTCCAAGGCAAAAATATGGGACTTCAGAGGAGCTGACTTTGATAAGATGGCCAACAGAGTTAAGCTAGCCCTGGCAAAAAGAAACACAGGTGAGGGGGTACAGGCAAAGTGGGCAAGCATTAAGGATGCAATACTTGAAGCAACATCCCATTGTGTTAGACAGAAAAGTAAGTGCAAAAGAAGAAGGAAACCACTTTGGTTCTCAAATACAGTAGCAGAAAAGGTCAGAGCCAAAAGGCTGGCCTTCAGGAAATATAAGGGAACACAGCGGGATGAAGATAGGGAGGCATACCAAACTGCCCTAAGGGAAGCAGGCAAGGCAGTAAGGCAGGCAAAGTCCCAAACTGAGGAAACACTAGCACGAACAGTAAAAGAAGGTGACAAGACTTCTATAGATACATTAGTGAAAGGAGAAAGTCCAGAGGGGGTATTGCTAAGCTTAACCCTTAGAAGACTGTGGACGTATATATACATCCAGAATCTATATACGTTCACACATATTCAGTTCTCAAAGGGTTAATGGAGAAAAGGGAGCAAGTGAGGAGGAGGACCCTGTAAAGGCATCTATTCTAAATAGATACTTTTGTTCAGTATTTACTGAAGAGAAGGTAGGGCAGGGCCCACAGCTCAGCATCATGGACACAGGGGGGAGGGAGGTGAGCACTACTCCCTTCACAAAAGAAAGGGTCCTACAAGAGCTTGCTAAGCTCAGGGTAGATAAGGCAATGGGACCTGATGGCATACATCCCAGGGTATAAGGAGCTAAGGAGGAACTAGCAGAGCCATTAGCAGAATTGTTTAGTGAGTCTCTGAGCACAGGAGGTCCCCAGAAGACTGGAGAAGGGCTCATGTGATCCCGCTCCACAAGAGTGGTAGCAGGGAGGAGGGGGAACTGAACCAGTCAGTCTTACCTCAGTAGTGGGCAAGATTATGGAGAACTCCTTAAGAAAGGATAGTGCAACACCTGGAATCCATAGGGGCACAGGATCCAAGACAGCATGGGTTTACAAAGGAAGGTCCTGTCAAACTAATCTCATAGATTTCTTTGACTGGGTAACCAGAGTGGTGGACCAAGGGGAGCAGTTGATGTCACCTACCTTGACTTCAGCAAAGCTTTTGACACTGTTCCACATAGAAGATTGATAAATAAGCTAGGTAGGCTCAGGGTGGGTAGAAGTTGGTCAACTGGGTGGCAAACTGGTTGACTGGCAGAAAACAGAGTGGTGGTAAATGGTATACAGTCAGAAGGATACAGTCACAAGTGGGGTACCTCAGGGATCAGTCCTGGGGCCAGTCCTGTTCAACATCTTCATTAGTGACCTCGCAGATGGACTAGAGGGTAAGCTTGTCTGTTTGCAGATGACACCAAGATCTGCAACAGAGTAGATGATCCAGATGGGGTGGGCAGAATGGGAAGAGATCTGGATAAACTAGCAGAATGGTCAGAAGAGTGGCAACTGGGATTTAATGCAAAGAAGTGCAAATCATGCACATAGGAAGAGAAACCCTGAAGCCACTTATAGGCTGGGAGGAGAGTTGCTAGCAGTCACAAAGGAAGAAAGAGACTTGGGCATCATCATCACTGATGACCTGAAATCATCAAGCAGACCTCTAAAGCAGTAAGTAAGGCTAGGGGAGTGTTAGGGTGTATTAGTAGGGGTATCACAAGTCGTAAGAGGAGGTAATAATCCTCTGTACAAGACATTAGTTAGGCCCCATCTGGAGTACTGCATGCAGTATTGGAGGCCACACCTTCAAAGGACATTAACCAAATTGAGGCAGTCAGAGAAGGGCAGCCAAAATGGTGCAGGACTGCATCAGAAGACATATGAGGACAGATTAGCAAGCTCAATATGTATACCCTTGAGCAAAGGAGGAGAGAGGTGATATGATCGAGGCATTCAAACACTTTAAGGGCATAAACAAGGTGAAAAGAGTCTAACATGTTTAAATATAAGAAAAATAGCAGGACAAGAGGACACAGCATGAGATTGAGGAGGCCGATTAAGAGGAATGTGAGGAAATTCTTTCACAGAAGGTGGTAGATGCATGGAATGGCTTACCACAAGAAGTGGTGGCTATGAATACAGTGCAGGGCTTCAAACATGCATAGGATAGGCATAAGGGAGCAATACAAATGACTATGAATAGATAGGTCACTGACAAAGGCCAATGGCACATTTATAAGGTAGAAAAAGAAATGGGCAGACTGGATGGGCCTTGCGGTCCTTATCTGCCGTCAACTTCTATGTTTCTATGTTTCTATGTATCCAGAAAAGATATTTGGGGCAAGTTTTTTAAAAAACAAACAGCAGAATGTAGCTAAATGGGCCCAGTTTCACTAGGTTCTGATGTTTTTTTAAATAGATCATTTTTTATGCCTTTTCAATGTTCATGCATTTAGAAAAAGAAAACCAATGTACCAGATAGCATGATCAGTATTTTTTTCCTCACGAGAGGTAAATCATGAAAATAAGCAACCATGATCATTTTTTAAACTGTTTCCATCAGGATGATGTTAACCCTAAAATCATTATAGCTCGGGAATCATAAAATAGTTTTTCACCACACCTTCCAAAGGCACACCTGTTGCATGGCCCCCTTCAATCCTGAAAATGTCATGAAAAAATTCTAAACTGTCTAGGCTGTTGGTGAGAGCAAAAAATATCCAATGTTAAGTATAGGGAAACCAAACTTTTTTTTTCAGTTTCTTTGGTGCTCCATATTGTGACCGGGTGTGGGTAAAATGAGCCAAGACACAAAGGATAAGGGCATAAAAGGCATAAATTACACCTGAATTTTTATTGGTGACAAAATAATAAACTAAAATCATAAACTGAAATAATAAACCAATTCACTGAACACAGTGAGGCTGTATCGTTAAAACAGGATCGTTTCAAGCAATGCAGTGCGCTGTCCAGTTCCTTCAGGATACACACACTTCATGGATAATGCTGGTGTAACATTATCTCTGGAACACCAGGGATAGAAGCTTCAAACAGCTTTTAAACAGGAGAACAGCAGTTTCCTTTGTCAGCATGCCAGCTCCAACTGACCTTCTCTCTCCATTTTGGGCAGGAATTGAAAAATGGCTGTGGTTACATTCATGAGGTGCTGTAAAGAAATAGTTATGTTAAAAATGGGTAAAAATCTTGAATACTACCAAACATATGAGCCTGTGTCTGCAAAATTCAACATAGCCTCATATTTTTTTAATTTTTTGGCACCAGATTTTCAAGATAGCCTTCTTATGACTTCACCTCATGAACAAGGGCAAGGAAAATGTTCAACTCCTGCCCAAAAGGTGATTTCATATAGGGACTGCAAAATTCAGGACATATTTGCCTAATGCCAGTGCAATTTGTTCATGAGGTGGGGTAACAAAAAAGGCATGTTAAAAATGTGGGCTCAAAATATGCAATAATGCCCAAGTTATGCCATTAAGTTCAACACACCATTGAAATACATTGAACCGCATACCTGTTTCTTCAGTTTGTGGTCTAGCTTTGAGAGTGAAGATGTGTCTGTGGTCCAGAGAGGATTATAACATTGGACCCCCGATCAGTAAGTAAGGGCTTGAGAGGGGGTGTGGGGTGGTGGGAGCTGAGTGGGAGAGTTGGGTAGGGGGAGTCTAATGGTTGCAAAAGACATCAATGAACAGTTTTCTTTTTACAGGTATAAAAAAAAACAAATGACCAAGGATTCCTGCACTGGTGTATTGGGCACCCTCCACAGTATCACTATTGTATTTCTTGATGGGGGAGTGGGGTGGTGAGTGCTGAAAGGGAGGGTTGGGTGGGTGATTTAAAAAATAAATAAATAACTGCACATGCACAGTAGTAGGGGGTCACAAAAAAATGGATTGGTGATCATGGCACTGGGAGATTGGGCTCCCCCAGTGTCACTGGTGGGTGGTGAGAGGGAGGGTGGGTCTGGGGGATGTGTATAATTTAAATTAAAAAAATCTGTGGCATCCTGATCAACACACTAGGGATTGGGCACTCCCAGTGTCACTCTTATATTTCGGGTGGGGGGTTGCTGGGAGGGAGGGTCAGGTGAGGAATATCTATAATTTAATTTAAAAAAATAATCTGTGGTCACTGTGGAACACCACACACTCCACCATGTCCAAGATGGCCACTGTACTCTACTGTGCATGTGTAACGGCTAGCGCATACTCAGTAGATTGCGATGGTCATCTTGGACACGGCAGAGTGCTTCGTGTTCCACTGTGACCACCAATTTTTTTTTTTTAAATTAACTTATAGATATCCCCCACACAACCCTCCCTCTCAGCAGCCACCACCCCCCTCAAAAAAAAACATAAGAGTGATACTAGAGGTGCACAATCCCTCAGAGTCATGATCAGGATGTTGCCAATTTTTTTCAGTAAATAATAGTGCAGTACAACTGGAGACAATGAGAGGAGTGCTTCACGGATACAGAGGAGGCTGTGGTGCATATCCAACATGTTCAGTCAGAAGGAATGCACCAAGTCCTTTTTTTATAGCAAGAGATCTGCAGGGCTATGTCCGCTGCAGCCCTAAAAATGGGAGGTTGGGGCTGGTTGCCTCCCTAGTAACAGCACAACAGAGCAGGTAAGGAACCATAAAAACAGTACCTGTGAGTTTTTTTACAATACAGACAAACCATTAAATATTATAAGTATTTAACTTTGGTGAGGGACTTTCTAGCAAACCACAACAATCCTCAAACCTCAGAGAAAGTGGAACAAATTGCTCTGTGTTGTGACTGTCCTTCTCTTCCTGCTTTTCATAGTGTTTGTGTAATACTTGAACTACATAGATACATACTGTAGATATTGTCAGCAGATAAGGGCCTATGGCCCACCCAGTCTGCCCATTTGAGCTCCTAAGATCACTATAAGTTTTTTCTCGAAATCTGTTGCCCCTTACCCCTGACCTCTCATAGAGTACTGCTGTAAAAGTATTTTTTCAAACCAATTGTTTTAGGTGAGCCTTTTACAGTTACTTTCTTTTTCCAACTTTTGTTCCCAAGGAAGGCCACCTGCAGCTCTCATAAAAGACAACTGAAAATAGAAGACAATTTCTGTCTTCTTGTTCAGTACTAAACCTGAGTGTGCACCAGGCTAGTGTACTGGAGGGAATATAGTCATTTAAGCTTTTTTTACAGAGAGCAAACAAAAATAATTACTGCAAAAACAACACAAACCCACAGGCGGCCAGTCTACATGTGTGTTGTGTGTGTGTGTGTGTGTGTGTGTGTGTGTGTGTGTGTGTGTGTGTGTGTGTGTGTGTGTGTGTGGTGGTGGAGGTTATAAACAAGGACATAACAAGTGCTGATTTTAAACAGGTACTGATTTAGAACAACTGCTGCACACAGCAAAACAAAGCACGATATTTTGCACCATAGAACATGTCAACATTTAACATGTAAAGTTTACATAAAGCTTGCATCTTTATTTTGCTCTGCACTACCAAAGGACATTCTTGTCATGTCTTTTATGGATAAAATCCCCATCCTCATCACACTCATCTCAAAAAAACAAACAAGATGCTGTCATGAAACTTTTCATGTTTTGAGACTCTGGCAGCCTGATCAAGTGTGCCAAATTTTGGACTATTTCATCAAACAACACCAAAGTTATTAAGGTGCAAAAAATTTAGGTTTAACATTAAACAGTTAACTTGACCGTAACTATAGGGTCACTACCGCACCTCTATAATTAGCAGTACATACACATGCAATGTGTGTGCAGCTGTGCCGGACTAGAACAAATCAATTGTGACTCTTGGGGCCCAATTTAAGAAGCCCCCTGCACCAGCCACAACATGTTGCAAAGCAGGGGACTGCACCGTATGCAGGTGCGACAATTGTAAGTTGTGCAATTTCAGAAAGTTTGCAATTTTCTGCAAATGATCTGGAATTGCTACAATGTGTGGCCAGTGCCAGAAATACTGGTGCAATCAGAGGGCTTGGTGAAAGCCTGAGACACAAAGGCAAACAGGGGCACAAGAGGCAGCCAGGGTGCCCCAAGAAGTAAAGATGCATGGACCCTGAGGGTGATGGGGCAAAACTGTACCGCAGCCTCTCCACCTGCAATCTCTGTGCTCTGCTGAAAATAATATAAGCTGTGGCCCTGTGGTGCCCCTCCCGTCTGTGATCTCTGATCTCCCCAAAAATAAAAGAAATAAGCAACTGATGACACTCTTAGTGGCACCACCCCCACTATCCCCGGGTGACCCCAGAAATAACTGAAGATGTGGCCCTGTGGCACACTCTCCCATCTGTGATCTGCGATCTAATGAAAAAAGAAGGAAAAATGTAACCGGTGATACTCCATTGTGGTCTAGTAGTTCCCCACCCACCCTGTAAGAGAAATTATTCAGGATCACATACATTATACAGGACTAACAGATATAACTCAGCATGGATTTAGAGAGGGAAGGTTGTGCGAGACAAACCTTCTTCACTTTCTCGAGCCTCTAAGTGCTGCTCTGGATATGAGGCTCACTGTCGACATCATATATACCTAGATTATTGTAAAGCATTTGATTCTGTCTCACACCAAAAACTGACTGAACAACTAATTAAACTAAAGTTCCATCCTTGTATAATAGCTTAGGTTAGCTGATGGCTGAGTAATAGATTTCAACATGTGACCATAAGAGGACATCATTCAGGATAGGAAACAATTACTAGTGGCGTGCCGTAGAGATCTGTTTTGGGTCCTGTACTATTTAATGTACTGGTAGCTGCAATGCAAACATCTAAAGAAACATGGCTGTGTAAGTATGTGGATGACTTCAAAATAGGAGCTATTACTACTAATAAGGAGGCAGCAGAGAAACTACAACATTATTTAGATTATTTAGAAATCTGTTCAGTAGAACATGGCTTAAAATTCAACACAGACAAATGTAAGGTGATGCATCAAGGTCACAATAACATAGAGAATAATGGCTATGCAACTGTCTGTTATGGATTTTTTTTAAACACCCGAGGTGTGCGATGACCCATAAACCTCAAGAGCGAAGCTCAAGAGGTTTATGAGGTCATTACACACAGAGGGTGTGTAAAAAAATCCTTTCCAGAACAGTTGAATAGGCAATATTTTTTATAATTACTGGTGCAGAGAGTTTCTTCCTTCAACTCCTGATATGCCAGTGAGGCAGCTGTAGAACTCTATTCTGGTGCAAGGAATTCTGTCATTGACACACACACACACACAGACACACACACACTGTTTATTAGAGACACTTTTTTCTTCTTTTAAACAAACTAAAAACTGTTGAACCATGGGTCACGGTTTGGAAGTCATGAGAACAGCGACAGTCTCAGTGGAGATCACGCTGGGTCTGACTCGTGGTTTCCCGAGACCAACGCACAGCAGGATCAACCAGATATATTTAAATAATTTAAAAGTCAGGATCAACCAGAACATTTTTTTACAAATAAATTAAATATAATAACTTTCAGACAGACTTACAGGGAAAGTCTGTGTTGCTGTGCTGGTTCACCACTTAGCGGGATTGAAGCCGCCATGTTTGAGCAACTGTTTAGCCTGCCCACACACAGAATGTAAGCCAGTGAGGTGGTGCGCTAGCAAAGACCGACACAAAATGCTATAATAACCCATTTTACCTGTTATTACAGCATTTGAAAACAGCAGCGGCTCCATGCATTAAAGGGGGTCACAAGTAATTATATAAGTTTTAAGTATAGATTTAGTAATAATGTATTAGCTATAACATACCACAGAAAAGTCCTTGGGATATATATCAATAAGTTAAGTTTCAATAATCATATCAGTGAAACCATTAAAAAATGCAACAGAATCATAGGTTGTACACTGCATAATATTAAAAGTAAGGCCAATAAGGTGATACAGTGCACTCCATTTATAACGGACACTGTTATGACAGACAACCAGTTACAGTGGGTAAAAATGATTTCCCAAACCAAATATATCAAATCCAATGCATTTTTCTCTGGTTATAATGGACAGAAACATTGCTTATAATGGAGATTGAAGCATTTATTGATATTTGTAGTGCTTTTTCAGAGGTAAGTACAAAGCTGGTGAGGGGATAAGGACATATAGAGATTTAATGTATAACAAAATAATTCTCCAGAAGCTGTATAAGCTTTTATTAGTTAATTAATCACACTAAAAGAAAATTATTTTATATTTTAATATAAACTTTATGGTACCATTGCCTTTGTTCTTACTGTCCTAGAATGCTAACAGCCAGCCACTAGAGTTAATATCTTCTTCTTCCCTTCTGCAATAAACTTCCTTAAAATAACTCATGTTCCCTGACAATTAAATAACTTTAAATAAACACACAGAAAACAGAAACATATGCTAGGCTGGATTCCAAGCAATCTATAAAGTTTTGTAATAGGTTGTCATTCACTCTCAACCCATGCTCATACACATAGTCACACATAACACATAGGCTCCACCTCCTCTGGATATAATGGACACTGGGTATAACAGACAAAAGTTTTGTGCACAGATGTGTCTGTTATAACAGGCTTGCACTGTAATTCCACTATTTATTTTGCTTGTCCAACCTCATTTAGAATACTGTGCCCCTGTAGTAACATGGTGTAATACATGTAATAAGAAAATAATAGAAAAAACACAGTAGAAATGAACAAAAAAAATTAAAAGTATCAAAAATAAAACTTATACTGAAAGATTGCAAGCTTTGGAACTATACTCACTGCAATACAGAAAAATAAGGGGAGATTTCTGCTATGTATACAAAGCATTCCATAACAAGGAATTATGGACAATAACAGAGCTATGTACGAACAATTCAGGGAGAGTTACAAGATCTCACCATTTGCAACTCAAGAAAAGATAGTTAAAACAAATAAAAGGAAATCATAGTTCAGTCAGCATGTGGTTAGTATGTAGAACATGCTGCCTGAAGCTGTGGTAGGAAGCACAACACTTAATCAGTTCAAGAGTGAACTAGACAAACAAATGGGTACAGCCAAATATTCATACCACTAATATGAGGCAAGTCACTACAGGCTAACACCAGTAGACTTGAATAGACCTATGAACCTGTGAACCTTCCAGTCTGGCATTTCCCAGTCACCCCCCTGTTACCTGGCCCCATCCTGTGAGTGGCACTGCTCTCTGCTCACCACCACCGCTGGCTGCAGAATGTGCTATCGAGGAGTGTGTAGCATTCTGTGACTGGTGGTGGTGGTGAGCAGAGGGCAGTGCCTCCGAAGGACTGGGCAAGGGAATGGGGGCAGGGGAGTGGGGAGATTAGGTAATTCCAGACTAGAAGGTGAGGGTGGGGAACCATGAGACCACCACAGTGTATCACTGGTTATGTTTTTCCTTCTTTTTTCAGGAGATCAGAGATCACAGATGGGGGGGGTATACCACAGGTCCACATCCATTCTTTTTGAAGCAGCCTGTGGATTGTGGGGGTGCACTAAACCACCAGGGCTTAGAAATAAGCATCAGGATTGGGGGCTACACTACCAGAGAGTTACAATACCAGCAGAATTTGAAACCTTTTGTTTTGAGGGGTGCCACCTCACTAGGAGTGATGCCCAGTTTTGCCTCAACATCCACCATGGCTCCTCCCTGGCCCTTACTAGACCCCACTGTCCACTTCTATCCAGGGTCCCTCATGACACAACCACTTAGTCCATCTCTTTGCTGGTCTAAGTGGTGCCCCCTGCTGCGACGATGGCAGGGCTTTAAAAATGTGATCAAAGGGGATGTGGCAGCCCTGCCATGGTGCAAGCCACTTTGAGACCTGGTGCATTGGGTTGTTGGACACAACCCTGGAACAAGGGGGCTTTGGTGTAGCCATGTCTGGGTCAGACGCAGGTTGCTTTACAAAATTTCCATTTGCCACAAGCTGTGACACAAGTCAACACTTGCATCAAGCTCTATTGACACAAGTTCCTTGCATTGTTCAAACCCCTTTTAAAATTGGGCCCTTGGTCTTTATATTTTGAATGGTGCACAGTGTTTTGGTTCCTTCTCTGCATGTGCAATGAAACAGAAAATATACTGCTGTGCTAAGAGGACTGATCTTCTTTTATTTATTTATTTATTTATTTAATTTTGGTAACCTGGTAAGCCCACTGAGACCAGGGGTCCATTTTTCAGGGGTGACCAGGAGTTAATTACAGGTAACATGAAGCATTACATTTGTACATTATACACATTTAAGTGACATTAGACAAGCCATATAAAGGGATAAAGGGATAGCTGTCATTTTTCCTCTCAGTAACTCTATCATTTCTCTCCAGTCCTATATGCAAACAAGTTTGAGTTCTAAAAAATATTAGAACCCTAAATGTACTCTAGAATGGAAAATTTTCACAGCTGTTTTATTTTGAACTGACAGGGGACTGAACTGGTTTGTGCAAATGTATATTCTCAGGTACGTTTTATAGTTATACACTTTCATTTGTGCCCCCCATACTAAACAGTCATAAACAGCTAGTGTACTACCTAAAACTAATATTAGATCTTAAAAGCAGTCAGCCATTACCTTTCATATCTTATGTGCTCTTTCTTTTCCCTTTGTTTAATTATTGTTTAATTAATTTAATGTTTACATATCATCTATGAAAACTAAGGGTGAGACTTGGATGTCCAAATTTGCTGATGGCACAAGGTTGGGTCTTCCAGTAAATAATAAGAATGATGCAGAAATATTACAAGAAGCCTTGGGAGAACTGGAGGAGTGGGCAAGAATCTACAAATTTACATTTAATGCTGACAAATGCACTGTGATGCACCTGGGTTCCAAAAATCTTAAACACAACTATAGATTAAATGGATCTATATTAAGAGAAGTCACGGATGAAAGGGACCTGGGAGTTAGAATTTCAAATGACCTTGGTAGTAAGACATACTGCAATAAGGTAATTAAAAATGCAAGCAATAGTCTAAATTGTATTAGGCGGCATATAAAGAGCAGAAACAAAGAAGTACTCATTCCACTCTATGCCTCACTGGTTAGATCACATATGGAATATCATGCACAGTTGTGGGCACCAGGAGGTAAAACTGAAATTGGAGCACTAGAGAGGGTATAGAGAAAGGCGACCAAATGTGTCACAGGGGTACAACATTTGGAATATAGTGAAAGATTACAGAAATTGGGTATGTATAGTCTAGAGTATTGTGGGCACAGAGGTGATATGTGTATGGTGCATAAAGCCTTTTCAAACTGAGACTTGTGGGATATGTTGGATCTGGATATTAGGGAAAAAAGCTACTACACAAGAGCACACCCACTGCAGAATAAAGGTACAAGATATCGTAATAACAAAAGGAAATACTGGTTCTCTGTAAGGGTACCAAATATTTTGAATAGCCTCCCTGTAGAGGTAGTGGCCAGCAAAACTAGTGAGGAATTCAAGTACAGTTTGGATAGCTACCTAATTCATAATAAAATAATGGGATACTAATTAATGGCGAGCAATAAGGACTATCAGTCTTTTCTGCTGTGGACTACCTATGAAACCTATGAAAAGATTGCTTACCTGATGTTAGTAGGTGTGATGTATGGAATAGCACACTGCCTGTCAGTTGACATATCTGTCTCTGTTGCCCCACTACATCATCAACACTGTGATCTCACTCACTCACTGTGACTTCACTGCTGCTTAGGAACAGCCATTTGGTGACCTCCAGGTTGTTCATCAGTGGTGTCACTGTCAATGAAATCACAATGCTGATGATGTAGTGGGGGAGATAGAGATAGATATGTGAGTACAGATGTGGCAAAGTTTTATTTCACAAGCGAAATTCCAGCAAAAATGGCAATTTCACCATGCAAAATATTTCACAGAATCAGAGCATTATGAAAACATTTTCATGGGTGCAAAACTGTGGAATTTCACCAAGAATGGCAGAATTTCACCCACAAATAGTGGAAGTATGCCATTGCCCTGGCATGTGGCATACACCCCCACCACCTGGCTATTGGTCCTCTCCCACAGGATCACCACCCTCCTCCCTCCCTCCCTATCTCTGATCAATCCCCTTTCCAAGCTCCAGACCCATCCAGAATGTTTTTAATTTTTGTAATAATTGTCCCTGGTCGTCTAGTGAACCCCCCTCGCTCCATATCCTAGATTGATCCCTTTCCCAATCCCCAGGCCCACCCAGTATGTTTTTTTTATTTTTTTTTATAATTTTCCCTGGTGGTCTAGTGACCCCTGCCCACCATCCTGGCAGCTGTCACACCCCGCTCCCTCCCCATTCTGAAACAGAGTGGGCCACTGGCACAGCCATCTGCTCTATTCCATGGCCGGCAGCCCGCTGAGATGTGAATGAATGAGTGTGCTGTCCACTCTAAGTGCCCTGCTGTTCTCCCACACAGGCTGCTTCTCCATTCTGCTCATCCCTCACTTCACACTACTTCAGCTCCTTCATCCACTCTCTGGACAGTAAAGACAGGAATAACTAGATAAAGGATTTACTATAAAAAAAATAAAAAAAAAGGAAAAAAAAGAAAAAAGAAAACCTACCCCCAAAAAATCACCACAGCGACTCTCTCTAACTCTCACTAAACTAGAAATGGAGCAGCCATATTTTTCAGAAGCCTCAGGCCTCCCACATAATAACAACAACCAATGAAAACAGCACTCTCAATGGCTGAATGTCAGCTGTACAGTAACAATAGTGACCATAGAAACCAGCACAACCTCGAGCAGGAATACACAAAATAATCCCACTAAATTAAAAAAAAATAAAACTCAAACTATTTTCCTATTGCATAAATGGAATATGCAATGGAAAAGTCATGGAATACATGATTTATATGCACTCAAGCAGTTTGACATTGCATACCTCACTTGGGGCTTACACCACTTGTGAAGTTACCCATGGTCAAACTGCTTTGGTCTCTAGGCTCCAGATGGCAGGGGACTGGTTGGTGTTTTTTTTTTCTGGGTCAGGAGCATGGTAGGAGGACACTTACCACCATGTTGCCTCCATCCTCTTCCCACTGTGGTTTGAACTACCGCAGAACATAAATAGTTCAGCAATGTGCTGTATCTAGGGATGGGCCCTGTTTCTGAAGGCTCCAGTTATGGGGTATCCAGTTGGCAGGTGGCTGTTCAGGCTGGGAGTTTGGTCAGAGGATAATGACTGCCACGTGACCTAACCCCCCAACTGCAGCTTTGAACTACTGTACCACAGAACAGCTTGCTTCTTTTACTTGAACTAACATCTCCTGTTTTCATTACATGGTGAATCTGCACATCCAACCCTTGTTTGTACTGTCATCTTGCCAGAGGCTGTACCAACTGTCTTTACAGATGCCTACATTTGAGACAAAAGATGTGCATCACTTCTGTATTTGTTATTATCTCTTGCCTGAAGTTATCTGGACAACCTAGATAAAGTATTTCTTTTATGGTATTTATAGAATAAGCGTCCCATCTTATTTTCCTACAGTTTATTATCTCACTGTTTTGAGCTATATACTGATTTTTCATATTTACAATATAACCAAAATCAGATTTGATTCTCAATTGAAGTGGCAAATGGCTAGATTCAGGTCTCCCGATAACTTTTAGGGATTTCACTATTTTGGCAGCATCTAAGTTAGTCCAGACTTGATTTATAGTAGATGAACCTAACTGTCCCATGAATGTAAATTCCCCTTGTAGGTTATCACTAGTTCTCCCATTTAGTAGACAACAGTTTACATCCTCCATAACTTGTAATAAATTTCTACCTTGTTTGTTTATTTTAGTGTCCTTAGCTTTCCTTATTTGTTAAAGGTTTGGGTTTAGCTCTGGTGTATTTTGTAGAATATCTTGATGCAGGGTGGCAAGTGTGGTTTCATGCACAACTCAAGCATTGAAGTCCCCTATAATTATTAATGGATAAGTAGGGTATTTGTCATTTAGACCTTCCACAATTTCTATAAATTTACTCCAATTATGATCTCAATCAATCAATCACATTTCATTTGTAAAACAGCGCAATTCCAGAAGATCATAGTACTAGTACATAAATGATAAAAAGGTTTATATTAAAAACAACTGCAGCAGCTCAAACAAAATCAGGGAACGCCAAAATAAATAAATACATTTTTAAGGCAGATTTTAAACTCTCCACCATCAGGCACTGTCGTAGAATTGCACAAGGATGGGGCAACATATTCAAATGCTCGGCCTGCAGATGACTTTAAACAAACCCTGGGAATCTCTAGCAATCCCTCATTTGTGGAGCCATGTGGCTGGGAGGGGCAGCAAGGATAAAGAAGATCTTGCAGATAACTCAGTCCCTGTTCATGTAGGGCCTTGTAGTCAGTAAACTGACTTTAAAGGTGATCTGCCACTGAATAGGCAGCCAGTGCAGATCATGCAGCACTGGTGTGACATGACAACTACGAGATAGCCCGGTCAACAGCCTAGCTGCTGCGTTCTGCACCAGCTGCAGGTGGTGGATATCAACCCCCCGTAAGCCCTAGGTAAAGTGCATTACAGTAATAAAGGTGCAAGGTTACAAAGGCGTGAACAAATACTGGCAGGTCATCGGGTAGAACTAGACGCTTGATCCGGGCTATATTCTTTAGATGGTAAAAAGCAGTCTTGACAACGAATGATCTAGATGATCCAAGAAATGCACGAAAACATTTTTTATAGATTAAAACTGTTTTACTGGTGGCAAAGAGTACCAGCAACAGTATAGGCACCCTGCAAGCACCCAGCACTCAACTCTTCATGAGTCTTCCTCAGGGGTGAGGCTACAATGGGAAACAGTCATCACTTACATACATCATCTCATTAATTATACATGAGTTTATGTCATTACATGCTTAAGAGATTTCATGCTTTTTATTCATACAAAAAAGAAAAATAAAGTAAAATGTAATACAGTAAAAATCCATCATTCACTCAAGTAGAATTTATATGTGTGTGTGTGTATATATATATATATATATATATGTGTGTGTGTGTATTTTAGTTATTTTACTTTATCTATAAATTCAATATGTTCACATGTTCCAAAATGTCTTATTTAACTTACCTAAATAATTATAAGCTATATTTTGAACTTGTAGCTAAAAAAAAATTAAGTATTCAAATTCTATATTATTCACATTATGTACTTTTCATAATATAGATATAGTAATTCCTAACTATCAGATCCTTATTAGCCTACTATATGTTTACCATTTTACCATTTTATTATTTTATTATATCTATACTTCTGATCTCATGAAGGCTGCCAATGGCGCTCATTCAACAATTTTAACAATGTAGTAAGCTAGGAATTGGGTGTCCTAGACAGTTCTCACTGTCATAGTTTCCATTCTTGATTAATACAGATTCTCTCAAATTCTTAGGTCCCTGATAGATGTTGATTTCTGTATGGGCAAAAAGAGAGAGAGAGAGAGAGAGAGAGAGTAAAAAGAAGGAGGTTATGCATCTCAATAAATAAACAAATTAACAGAATCAGTTTATTTTCAGAAAGGGTTTTAAATCCCATCTTTCATTAAGTCCAAATGGTTCCACACAATTTAACTTGTAAATCCACATACTTTCTTCCTCCAGTAATACATTAGATCTATCTCCTCCTTGTATTAAAGGAGGCACCCATTCTAGACCCATAAACTGGATTTCTGGTTTGGAGGAATGGTGTGTTAAGAAATGTATTCCTACTGGTGTGTCTTCTTTTTGGTTTAGGATAGATCTAATGTGCTCCTGTATTCTTATTTTCACAGGGCGGACTGTCTTGCCAACATAAATTAAATTACATGTACAACACCATAGTACATAAATAACATAACTGGTATCACATGTGATGAACTGTCTGATATCTACTTTAATGTTTGGCTCTAGTGGGTGTTGAAATGTTTCACCCGGTACACTGTGGGCTGGATATTCAAAAGGGTTGCGCCATGCGCAATAGGGTTGCGTCTGCGCAAGTCCGAAATTATGCCATTCTGCCATATTCAGCAGGAGGCAGTTGCACCCCCCAAGTCATGCTGAGCAACATCGCAATACTAATGAATGCATGCTCAACTGGAGGGGGAGGAACCATGCATAAACTGTACAACCCGATGTTCAGCCGGGCTGTGCAGAGTTATGCAGGTGCAACCCCCAACCTGCGCCTGCATGACTTTGAGCAAAAAAAAAAAGGAGCAAGTCGAGGGCCACCCACAGGTGAGCTGCCACATTGCAGGGCACAACACAGCAGCTGCCACCTGTGGGTGGCCCTCTACTTCTTCCCTGTGTCCCCCTGCAGCCCGATCACGGGCATAATAGTAACTCCCCTCCCAACTGGCCCGATTGAGGGCAAATCTGCAGTAATCCCCCCAACTGGCCCAATTGCGGGCAAAACAGTAGTAATTCCCACCCCCCCACTAGCCCAATCGCGGGCAGAACAGAGTTCAACCCCACAAGAACAATATCCTGGTGGTCCAGTGGACTGCGAAGCCCGATTAAGCGGCATTAAAGTCAACCTCCCCAGGTCCAAGTACCCTGGTGATCTAGTGGGCCCCCACCCCACCCACCCACAGAGCCCCACCACCCCACTCCCCATCAGCCGGCGGGTGGCAGCACCCCACCCGCCTGCCGCCCCGCCACCCGCCAACTGACTGCTCAGCAGGGCTACATGCCCATTGGTTCAGAGCAAGAGCCAATGGGCATGCAGCCCATACCGTACAAGGCAGTCCAGATATGTGAATGAATTCAGGCGCAAGTTGTCGGGGATCGGCGCACCTGCATGCTAATGGCATGCAAATGGGGCCATAAGTAGATGCAAATGGCCTCCCCTGTGTCTTGCATGAATTATGACCCCATTTGCATGTCACCTTTTGAATATCGGAAATGTGCGCATGGCGCAATGGAACTTGCACCACCGCATCTTGAATGCTCCACTCTGACCACTTGCGGTGGCACAAGTTCCACTGCGCCATGCACAGTGGCTGTGGCCGGGGGGTGATATTCAAAGGAGTTGCTCAATAGTGCAACTCCGTTGAATATCGCCCTGGCCACACCCCAGCACAACTATTTTGAGCAGTGCAAGGGCTTGTGCCACAGAATGGCACAGTTTGAATATCCAGCCCCATATTTAAAGACATTACATCTGGAATGTTTATAAAAACCAGATGGTCTCTGTGGTAGCCAAGTAGTTCTGTCCTCCCTTTGTGCTGATTGTAACCTACTGTGTACCATAAAATTGTTTAGATTTTTAGCCCGACTAAATGAAACTCTGGGTTTGTCACCCACTGCTGTCCCTATGACTTCATCAGAATATAGGATGTGCCAGTTTCGATGAATGATGTTACCAATCCTTCCTGCTTTGTGATTAAATTCAATTATAAAAGTACATGACTGTGTGTGTGTGTTGTTGTACAGTCTGATTCTCTTCCTGGTTCTATTCCTGTAATGAGTTTTCCTCTATCTACTATACCCACTTTCTCTTTTAGTTTTTTTAAAAGTGAATGATCATAGCCCCTTGCTAAAAACCTACAGATAAGTTAATCTGCTTATGTGTTAAATGAATCTTTGGAATTGCAGTTCCTTTTTAACCTTAACAGTTGACTGTAAGGAATCGAATCTTTTGTCGGTGTGGAAACAACCCTAACTGATGCATTAACTAAGGTTTTGCAAATAATTTACTTTATTTTTTAAAAAGTACAATGTAATTAGTAAATGGAATGTGTCTGTGGTAGAGCGGACCCTCCGAGCCCTGTGTGTCCACTTACAGATAAGTATAGAGCCATACAGCAGCCCTATAAGGCAAGGGGCCCATGTAAGACTAAGACTTGTAAGACTTTGCCCATATCTCAGGAACCGTAGCAGCTAGGGAAAAAAATTAAAGTGCCGGTGTAATCTTGACAATGAGCTCGGCTCGAGATGTTAGACAACTGAATCCATATCTCACATCATTTATGAGTTATGGGCACCAAAAAGCAATGTGAGTGCTAACTCTCAGGGCATAATACTGGCCTACAGCCATGAAAATGAACAATTAGAACACTAATTCCCAAATATCTGAGGAACCGTACAAGCTAGAAAAAAAATAAAATGTAATGGTTTTCATGGCTTTCCAACCTACTTCTGTACTTAGTCCCTCTTTAGGGAGGACTAAGAAATTTTGCAATGAAAAGTCCATATCTCTAACCGTTTTCGAGATACGGTCCCTGAAAGGTGTCATGGGTGCCGTAATGTTATCCTATCGGAAAATTTCAGAACTTCAGAATGCTGTAACAATGGCCCTGTTCAATGGTTTAGTACCAAACCACCAAAAGGCACATCTGTTACAGTAGGCTTGTTACTGTGAAAATTTCAGGCTAATAGCACAATCCAAGTTGCCACAATAAAGTGACAAAGAAAGCAACCACTGCAATGTTATCCTATGGAGAAAATTTGGTATTTCAGAATGCTGTAACTAGGACCGAGTTGAATGTTTGTAAACCAAATCACTGAAAGGCACATCTGTGTCACTAGGGCTTGCCACCCTGAAATTTTCATGCCAATATTACAATCCAGCTTGCCACAATCAAGTGATAAATGAAACAGCATTTAGCAAAATTTGATCGTGCAGTGTTAGAGCGATCACAGTCACGTTTGCGCGATTCTCCTATCTTTATAATGGGAATGTTAGCGCACACAAAACATATTAGTGCTGTTACTTTTTAGAGTAAGTGATTGTTTTCGGGCAAAGAAAATGTTAGCACGGTGCAAAAAATGGAACATTTTAAAAAAACATATTTCCAGACTACCTGGTGGAAAACGAATGCCATGGGAATATTTCTTGGGGCCCGAGTATGTAAACCCAATGGTTGGTGTGTTGAAAAGTGCAGTTTTTTTCAGTTATAGCATTTTTTTCTCTCTCGCTAACTGGAAACAAGTTGGCAGCAGCACGACAACATTTTAGGGTAAGCTCGATCAAAAAAAGTGATCACAATTGTTTTCGCAGTGCACATATAAATTTTCCCATAGGGTATAATGGGACCGAAAAAATGCTATAGCATTTCAATAGAGCAATATTTTTTCACTGGATCTTCAAAAAGCACCACTGTTATCCAGGACACATGTACACAACCCAATTTGAACCCACTGAAATGCATTCTTCAGTGCATTATGGATGGACAAAGAAATCACAACTTTGGGGAATTTTCACATTTTGAGTGCACTATGACTCCATAACTGTACACTTGACTGACTATAGTAGATCTTTGCACATTCCAAATTTCAGGCAAATCGGGCAAACAGTTCAAAAGTTATTAAAGTGCAAAATTTGATGTTTAACATAGAAAAGGCTACGCAACCCTAAATATACTACCGTGCCACTATAAGACATATATATATATCACACAGTAAAGGTCAGGTTCTGTGGAAAACAATGATGGTGCCAGGCAGGTACATTAATCAACTTATCAAGGCTAGTATTAGTGTACGCCCAAAGGGCATCCTTCCTGTTGGGGTCAGTGCTGCCCACTTTGGGCAACCAACAGCGTTCTCAGTCTCATCATCTTGGATAGTACACTCAATGGTCAGGTTATCCTTCTTGTACACCATTTGGCAAGACACTGTGCATCATCCCATCACAGTCAGGTAAACTGCAGCATTACATGTAATCCCAACAGCAGCAGCAGCAGGGCACTTAGTTCTTATTGGAGTGTGGAGACTTTGCATTTCTTGTTATGCTGTCATTTCACTTGGTCTGGACTGGGTAATTTTCTGGATACAAGACAGTAGCATTTTGGAGATGCACATTAATACTGGTGACTGTGTGTGACCACTGCATGCATGAATGAATGTGCCATTAATTCTGGGAGACTTTGCATTTCTTGTTACACTCTCATTTTTCTGGACACAGGACAGTAGTATTCTGGGAATACACATTAATTCTGGTGACTGTGTGACCACTGTGTGCATGACTGAGTACACCATTAATTCTGGGCAACCTTGCATTTCTTGTTATGCTCTCATTTCACTTTGTCTGGACTGGGTAATTTTCTGGGCACAAGACAGTAGCATTCTGGGGATGCACATTAATTCTGGTGACTATGTGTGACCACTGCATGCATGACTGAGTGTGCCATTAATTCTGGGAGACTTCATATTTCTTGTTACGCTGTCATTTCACTTTGTCTGGACTGAGTAATTTTCTGGACACAAGACAGTAGTAGCATTTTGGAGATGCACATTAATTCTGGTGACTTTGCGTGAGTGTGAACACTGTGCCAAACACTGACTGTGCCATTAATTAATGCCATTCCTAGTTATATTACAACTTCAAAATGTCTATTTCCAAAAATAAATATTTTTGGAGCCTCAGTAATGTTTACTTTCTGTTGTGGGACTGTGAAGTGTTTGTTACAAGGCAGGACTGAGCAGTGCAATAATACTGTGCTAAACTGCATGTGTGCAGTGTAATGTCCTGTATGTGCAGACACTGTCCAGGTTCTTGCAAACAGATGACTTGTTCAAGTGCTTCTGGTATAAAGAATAAAGATAAGAATATATAACGTATATTTTATTTGTACCATCAGCAGCAGTGGTGCAGTCAGTGGGCAGTGTGCAACTCAGTCAGACAACTTTATTTATATAGCACCTTTCATAATCAGGGCACTGTACATCATGTAAATACAATAAAGATAATAAACTAATTGAAACAATCAATTAATACTTAATTAGGGAAGGCTAAATAAAATAAGTACACATTTCAACATTGATTTAAAATTGCTGACGGTCAGGCATTCTCTCAACCGACGAGGTAGAGAGTTCCACAGGGTCGGTGCTGCCAAAGAAAATGCTCGAGCTCCAGACATCTTAAAATGGACCCTGGGAATCTCTAGCAATCCCTTGCTGGCAGAGTGGAGAGGGTGATTGGGGGAGTAGGGAACTAGGAGATCTTTCAGGTAGTTGGGTCCCTGTTCATGTAGGGCTTTAAAGGTAAGCAAGCCTACCTTATAGGTAATCCGCCACTGAACTGGCAGCCAGGGCAGATTGCGCAGCACAGGTGTAATATGACTGGTCCTAGAAGTGCCAGTCAATAGTCTGGCCACAGCGTTATGCACTAGCTGCAATATCAACCCCAGACAGCCCTAGGTAGAGGGCATTGCAGTAATCAAGACGGGTAGTAATGAAGGCATGGATCAATGTCAGAAGGTCACCCGGAGGAATTAGGTGTTTCACCCGGGTGATATTCTGAGGATGTGACCACCCCTGGCACCTGAGATTTCAGGGTCAGGCCATCATCAAAAATAATGCCCAGATTACGCACCCGATCTGAGGTAATGAGCTGGACACCGTCAAGCCATAGGTCCAACATGCATCCAGCTCCAAAACCCTCCCCCGGGTGTCCTGAATCCACAACACCTCAGTCTTATCTGGATTCAGTCTCAACCAGCTTGAGCTCATCCAGTCCTTGATCTCAGCAAGACAACTATTCAGCACTAAAATCACATCCTCCTGTCCAGGCATAAAGGACAATACAGCTGAGTATCATCTGCATAGCAGTGAAAACGCAAGATGTATTGCCTGATGATGTCTCTTAATGGCAGCATATACACTGCGAACAAAATGGGGGCCAATATGGAACTCTGTGGCACACTGCAGATCAGGGGGAGGGAGTCAGAAGAACAAATTCCTGTGACTACCCTCTGAGACCTGCCTATGACAAAAGATTGAAACCACGCGAGGACTATGACAGACAGACCACAGAGAGACCACAGGGTTTCCAGAAGTACCTCAAGGTCCACAGTGTCAAAAGCTGCAGAGAGATTGAGAAGGACCAAGATGGTACATGCCTTTTGATCTCTAGCCATTAGTAGGTTGCTTAATACCCGAACAAGGGCAGTTTCAGTGCTATGCCTCTTCCTGAAACCAGATTGGAGAGCTTCATAGACACTGTGAGTTACCAAATGATTATCCAGCTGCAGTGCAACCACCTTCTCAATAACCTTCCCCACAAAGGGAAGGTTTGAGACAGGTTGGTAGTTAGCTGGATCAGCAGGGTCCAAGGAGGATTTTTTAAGGAGTGGTTGAATGACCACCTCCTTTAGGGAGTCAGGAAAAACACCCCTTTCCAAGGATCTCCATACAATTTCAGCTTGTATAGGGCAAATGACATCACAACCCACTAAAAGGGAGGTAGGGTCTGGATCCACACTACAACAGGTTGGACACAAAGTCTGGACAATCTTCACAATGTCCATGAATTCCGGCCAGTCAAATTCGTCCAGACAATCCAGTTGTTCATCACCTCCCATTGACCCCCATAACCCTTCTTGGAGAGGGCTGGGCTGATGCCAGACCTAATGCTGGCAACTTTATCTGTGAAAAACTGAGCTAGCTCATCACACTCAATTTGTGAAAAGACTCTTCCAGACCGGAGACAGACTGGATTGCACAATCTGTCAATGGTTCGAAAGAGCTGAGCCGGTCAGTTCTGGGCAGCAGAAATCTCCCTGGACAGGAACTCTGCCAATTTCTATCTTCTTACCTTCTTTCTATCGCTGGGGTTATCCTCACTTAGAGCGAAGAAACATTTTTTGGTTCATTTTATTTGGTTACCTGTTTTCTGGGTCAGGTTTTGAGATGAGGAGGAGTCAGAAAGGAGTGATTCTGCCATCTGGAATGTGAAGTTTTCCTATACAGGAGTGCAGGAGTTGACAGGAACCACGGCTGTTGGTAGTCACAGGAACTGAATCATGGGGTCCTGTTTTCGCCAATATTGTTGGGCCTGAGAATTAAGCTGGAACTGATACGGTGGCATTGCTATGGTGGCATTTTGTCAATGGACTGGGAGATCTGCTGGCTTTTCTGTCTCTGGGCCCTTCTGTTTGGTGGAGTTGGTTCTGACCTGAACCCTAGGGAGGGATTGCTGGGGTGACTGGCTTTTTGTTAGACTGGGTCTGGTGCCATCAGAGGGTGAGCATTACAGTACCCAGGTCTCTTTGATCTTTTGGGGGTGACGGACTGGAGAACCTGTCCCACGCTGGGACCTAATTGCAGCCTAAAACCTCTGATGATGACTCCTTGGGGGACGGTTAGGCTGCTCGACTATTTTGGTATAGAGAGAGAGGTCTTTTGGGACCTCTGAAGACTTGATGGTGTGGTAAGAAGCTCCAGTGGGAAGAACTTAATCAGATGGACAGTCAGACTCTTTCCCTTCCTTTACTTTCGAACCTGGCGGGCAGTGAGAATGCTCTGTTTGACTCAAACAAGTGCTTAAACTGTTTGCTGTACTCCCGACCTATGTGGGAGATAGGTTTGAGAGACAATATTTTTTCTTTCTCCTCTGGTGAGGTGAGAGCTCCCAGAGGTTAATAACTATTTTCTCGGAGAGTGTTGTGGCTACTCTTTGTTCTGTAATTTTATTTTATTCACCATTTGCTGCTTCTGTTTGGAGATTTTATTTAGTTTGTTAAGCTTTTAATTATTTTGGGTGATTTATTTGTGGGTTTACTGTTTGGGTTCAATTGTTTAGTAGTGGCATGTGTTGGCCTTCAGTCCCCATGGTGGTGCGCTATTCATCCTCATCTATTCTCACCCTCTTTCCTTTTTATTCCCCCCTTCCACAATATGAGACATATCAGTGTTGTAGAGCAATGGGAATTGCTCGTAGGAGAAGGAAGAGGGTGGGGGGTCTGTGAACAGGGGAGGATGGATGAGGGGGGGGCCACCGTATTGGGGTAGTTGGATCCAGAAGGCACACTGGGGTGAAATGGAATCCAGATCGTGGTTCACCAAGCCTGGTGCCCATACCCAAGGACACTACTGGCCCGACAGCCTCCGAGGTTCGTCCAACTCGGGCAGTGTTATGCAATGCCAGGTCCATCAGGAATAAGACTGGCATTATTGCTGATCTTGTTGGTTCGGTGGACTTGGCATGCATCACTGAGACCTGGCTGGATGAAAATCCAGGCCCCTCATTGGAGGCTATGACTCCGGCTGGGTACTCGGTGATACACCACCCGAGATTGGATCACAGGGGTGGGGGAGGTTGCAGTTTGTTTCAAGACTGAACTGGGCCTCACGAGTGTGGTAGTGGGAGAGACTGAGTCCTTTGAGTGCACAGTGGTAGCAGGTGTAAGTGTTCGAATCATTCTCATCTACCGTCCATCTGGGGATGGAAAGCGAATCTTACAGGAAGTAGCAGACTTCACCATCGACATGGCATTTGAGTCCCCCAGATTGATGGTTCTGGGTGACTTTAACACCTGGGTCGATGATCAACTCTCACAATTTGGTAATCACTTCCTCCAATTAATGACTTCTTTGTGCCTTACACAGGTGGTTTCCGCTGCTACTCATAAATCTGGATACTTCCTGGACTTAGTCTTCCTTCTAGAGATTGAAACATTCGATCTGGGGGTGGAACCAGTTACCTGGTCAGACAACTACACCATGAGATTCAGTTTTTGCACCCCCATGAGAAGGCCTACCCCTGTGGAGATGGTTAGGTACCACCCTTTACAGGATATTATTCCCCAAGGCCTTGTGGTAGTCCTTGACCTCTCGTCCCCCGCGTTGGCGAGCAATAGCCCAGAGACCTTAGTGTCAGCCTATAATACGGCTGTTACGATGGCTCTGGATTCTATTGCTCCTGTCCGTGTGCACCAATTAGCCCTACACCCCAAGTCCCCTTGGTTTGATGGGACATTCAGGGAGATGTGGAAACAGGGGCAAAGGTTAGAGCGGTGCTAGCGCAGGTCCGCCCTTGAAGCTGACCACCTTAGATTGATGGACCATTATTCAGTCTATCAATGTGCAATCACCCGTAAGAAGGCAGAATTCCTGTCCAGGGCAATTGCAGTTGCTCGGAATCGACCAGCTCAGCTTTTTCGGACTGTAGACGGACTGTGCAATCCAGTCTGTCTACAAGTTCGGAAAGCCTTTTCTCAATTAGAGTGCAAGGAGCTTGCTCAATTCTTTGCAACTAAGGTGGCCAACATCAGGGCGGATCTGCAACCAACACTCTCTGGAGGGGAATGCTGTTGAACAGTGCGAGTTCACAGTACCTCAGTTTTCCTGGTGTTCCTTTGGTCAACCTGATTTCATGGATGTCATGAGGATTATCCATAGTATGCACCCTACATGCTGTAGTTTGGACCCTGGACCGACCTCCTTAATTTTGGGTTGTAGTGATACCTTCGGTCCAGTCCTTGTGTGAATAGTCTGGTGCTCCTTGGAGTTGGGTGAGTTCCCCAGCTCCCTGAAAGAGACACCTCTCCTGAAGAGAGCTACCTTGGACCCAGACTGTTTCACAAACTACAGACCTATCTCAAACCTACCCTTTATTGGGAAGGTGATAGAGAAGGTAATGGCTGCCCAATTGGAGGACCATTTAACCATCCATGACATCTACAAACCCTTCCTGTCTGGTTTTTGTAAAAGACATAGCACCGAGACAGCGCTGGTTTGGGTGCTTAATGATCTTCTGAGGGCCAGAGATCAGAAGAGACGTTCCATCTTGATTCTCCTTGATCTCTCTTCAGCGTTTGACACCATGGATCACATGGTGTTGATAGCATGCCTGAGACATATTTGTGGAATATTGGGAACCTTCCTTCGATGGTTCACCTCATTCCTCACTGGGAGATCACAGAGAGTTGTGTCCAGGGTTTTTTCCTCGAGCCCAACATCTCTGTTGTGTGGGGTGCCTCAGGGTTCAGTGCTGTCCCCCATGTTGTTCGTGTATATGCAACCCATTGGAAACATAATAAGATGGTATGGGCTGAGGTTTCACTGCTATACAGATGATACCCAGCTATACCTGTCTTTTGCACCCAACCAGGATGGAGCTCTCTTGGTGTTTAACAACTGTCTGAAAGAAAACCAAGATTGGATGGATTCTAGTTGGTTGAAGTTGAACTCGGAAAAGACAGAGATATTGGTTGTGGACCCAGGTCATCAGATAGAGTTGGTTCTGTTGGTATGCTCTCAGGAATTTTTCTTGGTGGCGTTTCACTCCTGACCTCTGAACGGGTGCATAACCTGGGGGTTATCTTGGATGACAGGCTGACACTGCAGTCACAAATGTCAGCAGTCATCAAGACTTCCTTTTACCATCTTAGGAACATCGCCAGAGTTAGACACCTTGTTCTGTCTGACGCCCTTCCAACGTTGGTCCACGCCTTTGTGTCCTCGCGTCTGGACTACTGCAACTCCCTGTACTTTGGGCTTCCAGGGGCTAAAATCCACTGCCTACAGCTGATGCAGAAAGTAGTGGCCTGGGTTTTGACAGGGTCAAGTAGATCCTGTCATATTACCCCGGTGCTGCGCGAACTGCACTGGTTGCCTATACGGGGGCGGATTGCCTTTAAAGTCAGCTTATTGACTTTCAAAGCACTTCATGGCCTGGGTCCGGCCTATCTGAAAGAACTTCTGGTTTTCTACTGTCCTGGCCAATCACTCCGCTCGACCAAAAAGGGGTTGCTAGAGATTCCAAGAGTGAATCTTAAATCATCTGGGTGTAGGGCTTTTTCTTATGCTGTGCCCACTCTTTGGAATCCTCTACCCTGCCAGTTATGGGAGTGCACCGCCATGGAGGAATTTAAAAGGGGTTTGAACATCTACCTCTGGCAAATAGCCTTTTTAGATACTTGATTGATTTGATGCTGCTGATTGTATTCTGTTTTTATCTGTGTTTGATACTGGATTTGAATGTTGATCTGTTTTGTTTTAACTTGAGCAGCACTTTGAAAACTGAAAGACGCTTTATAAATAAAACAATTATTATTATTATTATTAATATTATTATTACGGGTGATTTCTGATTGATAGCCTTTATAATGTTCCATCAATCTAAGTCTGTCAGCATCCAGGCCAGACTTCCGCCATTCTCTCTCCAGCCTTCAACCAACTCGTCTCATCTCCTTCAAGGACCCATCATACCAAGGGGACTTTGGGCTAAGAGTGAGTGGTCGAACATGAACAGGAGCAATCAAGTCCAAGGCCTCTCCCACTGCCTTATTGTAGGCCAGTAAGAGTTCCCCTTGACTTGTGCTTTCACCCAGCAATCCCGATAGGTCCAGCACTGCCAACAGACCATCTGGGGTAACTCACCTTAACGGGCTGTACCGGACCATCTCCACAGGGGTAGGTCCATCTGGGGGGGCCCCAAAACTGGACCCTATGGTGTGATGGTCAGACCAACTGACTGGTCCACCCCCACATCAGTGATCTCCATCCCCAGTAGGAATAGCAGATCCAATGAGTGACCTCCTATATGGGTAGAGGAGGTAATTACCTGTGTAAGGCCCAGCATTGTCATTAGCTGGATGAGATTTTGACCAAATAGCAAGAGTTCATCATTGACCCAGGCATTGAAGTCCCTGAGAATTATCCATCTGGGGGACTCCAATACCATGTCGATGATGAAGTCCGCAATCTCCTGCAGGAAAACACCCCCATCTCCTGGTGGACGGTAAATGAGGAGTATCCTGCAACCTACACCCTCACCCATAATGCACTCAAAGGATCTGGTAGACCCCACTGGCACATCCACAAGGTCCAGTTCAGTCTTAAAAAAGATGGCTACACCCCCACCCCTGCGATCCAACCTCAGGCGGTGAATCACAGAGAACACAGATGGAACTGCAGAAGCCAGTACTGGACCTGCATTTTCATCCAGCCAGGTCTTGATGATGCAAGCCAAATCCACAGTTTCAAAAAGATCAGCTATAATAGCTGTCTTGTTTTTAATGGATCTAGCATTACATAACACTGCCTGGGTTGGATGAGATGCTGGGGAAGACCTCGACTCCTGACCAGTATTAATTACTGGGCCCACTGGGTATGGAAACAAGACAGAGATTACCCCAGTCCTGGTGCCATTTTGCCCCAGGGCGTCGCCTGGACCCCACCACCCCAATACGCCCCCCCACTCCATTAACCCACCAGGACCAACACATGCAGTTTAGCACAGTATTATTGCATTGCTCAGTCCTGCTTTTTAAAAAAACACTCCACAACAGAAAGTAAACATTACTGAGGCACCTAAAATATGTCAGGGTAAACATTCGTAACTTGGAATATAACAGGGCCATAAGAAGCACACTGTATTATGTGGAAGGCTGCTGGCACACAATACCTGGCTCCAAAAGTGCAAGGCAAACACACAAAGCCACCACTCCATATGAATACAAGCCACAAAGAAATTCAATGATACTGCAACTTTATTGATGGCAAAACAAGGCACACACAAATGACCACTGCGCTTTGCCACTTAAGCCTTCATTACTGTGTGCCTTGTTTTGTCATAAATACAGTTGCAGTAGCAGTGAAACTTTTTTAGTGGCATCTATTCATGAGGAGTTATGGCTTTCTGGTTTAGTTCAAGGAGTAGTCAACATAAAATTTGAAAAAAACATATTTTGTGCAGAGCACTTCTGATTTGTATGTAAAGTCCTACTGCATCCTTCTCTATGTCTGCTATCAGGAATTTTTACTAAATTAGCCTGCTACCTTTATGATAGTTTTATGAGTCATGTGGATCTTCTTCAAGTAAAATCAGTCTATTGCCTTCATCGCTCTGACATGGCACTCTGTGTCATGTGACAGCGATGTAGCGTAGCCCACATATTTACCATATGAACAACAGCAGAGCTATGTAACTGTTCTTATGCAGTGACACCAACTGGCAACTGTTACAGTTTAGCATGCACTTCAGAGCTAGGTGAGTGGAGTTTCTGTACGAAAACTGCTAGTCAGTTGCATAGCTCTGCTGTTGTGAACTGTGCATTTGGTAAATCAATAGACTATGCTACATCACTGTCACATGACACAGGGTGCATTTTTGGAGCAATAAAGGCAATAAAGCAATTTAACATGAGACACAATTTAGTAATTTAGTAAAAGCTCCTAATAGCAGACAGAGGAAAGGACACACTAGGGGAGGGACTTTACATGCACATCAAAATGCTGTGCATAACATATGCTGTTTCAGATTTGGGTTGGACTACTCCTTTAAGTTGAAATAACGATGGCAGGGACAAACCATTTTAACTTAAAACAGGGAAAACCAAAACAGTGCTCGCACACTTAACAGAAGGGGGGGGCTAGGATATAAAGTGTCACATATACAGAAGACAAGAAAAAAAGTGCATAATTAGATACAGGGGTGGTGGGGGAATACATTTTTATGACACAGCAGGGAGGGTGGAGGGGCACATGGTAGGAGGAAAAAAAAACTAGTGCAGGATCCCATGGTGGTCCAGCAGCAGTTGGAGCATGGACATCAGCTGCAATTGATGGCCCCCGTCTGCTTCAACTGCTGCTCGACAGCATTCACCCTCTTATTTGTCATGTCCACAGCACTCCAGTGAACTACAATGTTTGTTTGAGTTACAGGCAGTTCTCTGGGGACTACAAGTGCTGCAGCTGCTGGTGGTGGTGGTTCTAGTGGAGCAGCAGGTGCTGCCATGGCCTTCCTCCTCTTAGGGCCATGCACATCCACACCCTCTGCCACAGAAGGTCCAGCAGGTGCAGGCCTGGCCCATTCTGTGACAGCCTGCCACTCCACTGGGTGGTGGTTGATCATGTGGGTGTGCTGGCCCCCAGTCCCCAGGTGAGTCCCCTGGGAGCCACGGTGCACCTCCACCCTACAAATGCAGCACCTGATCAGGCTGCTGTCCCCCCCAAACATAATCAAAAAACTCCAAAACCAGGGAGGTACAGGGAGGACCAGGCACAGGCAGGGGGGCAGATGCACTGGCAGCCTGGTCACAGTGCTGAGGCTCCATATTTGGGTCCGGGGACACAGGCACATCCTGCTCAGGATGAGCTGGAGCTGGTGCTGGTGGTGGTGGTGGTGGTGCCACTGCCTGAGAAAGTGGTGTTCCTGCTTCCGGGGGGGCGCAAGAATTTTGTCCGGTCCAACATGACCCAGGCATGCCCCACACATGTGTGCACTCCTCCCTGGCCACACCATGGTCCCAGATCTACCCCCACCACGGACATTCCCTGATCCTGTTTCATCTCTGCTCTACTCAACTCAGTCGACTGCCCTTTCTCAGTCTGAACAACAACACAAAACAGTCACACACAAGACACACACAACACAGGCACACAATAAGTCAGACACAAACAACAACTTACAAAAGTAAGAAAAAAATTAATTTGCAGGAACAAATTAAGTAAACAATAGTCTACACAAAGCACAAACAAATGTTGCTTTTAAAAAAGCTGTTGGGTCTCTCTCTCTCTCTCTCTCTTCTCTCTCTCTTGCTCTTTCTCTAAATCTCCTAACTGCTCTCACAGTCTCACTGCCTCCTCTCTCTCCCTCTACACAGGAGAAAGTGAAAGTATCTCCTTGCATGAGTCACTTCCTTCCTGCCTGGCTAAAGCATGTGACTTACAGTACTGTAAGCCATGTGATGTGTGGGGGCTGTCAATAGACTTGTCACTCTGCCTTACTTCACGTTAAGGCAGAATGACAATGCAAAGTAATAATTACAAGGCAAAGTGAGCCTTTCATAGTGGCCACTCTGTGTAGCGGAAGGCAGTGTAAAGTGCTTGCTTCGAGGAGCACTTCAGTGGCAAAATTTTAATTTGCTGCATCTCTACTTGGCCCCCCTGACCAGTCTGGTAACCTCCCTGGACTTCTCCATGTACGTACCCTTATCTTCACCCCTCCCCGATTTCCTGTACTTTTGAAATTCTGCCCTCTTGGCTCTCACCCCTTCCGTAACCTCCTGTGTCAGCCAACTGGATTTCTTTGCCCTTCCCTTCTCGCTTTTCTTCCTAGTGCAAGACTCCATTTCCTCAGCCAGTCCTTCCTTTATGATGTCCCACTTCTGGTCTGCATCTCTGTGTGGTTGCATTCCTGTCAGGTGCTTTGCCCAAATTCCCCCATCTTCTTAAAGTCTACCCCCGTAAACTTAATCACCCTTGTACTTGACCCCCTGTTTCCCTCCCCATGTTGAGCATGAATCACATTGAATAGTAATCACATCCAGCCAGTGGTTCTTCCACATCCAGATTCCTTACAGCTTCCCTGTTATCCAGTAAAAGGTCCAGAGTCCCTATTAACCAAGTCAGCCCCTGGACCAGCTATGTCAGAAAGCTGTCTTGGAATGCTTCTAGCAGGACCCACTCCCTTGCACTTGTGGTGGATGGGGTGCCCTACTCCACCCCCAGTAGGTTGAAATCCCCCACCACCATTGTGCTCCTCTTCCTGCAGACCCTCCTAATTTGTTCAGCTAATTCCCAATCAAGGCCAATCCCCTGAGCCAGTGGCCCATACACCAGCCCCATCCTCAGTGTCCTATTCTTTGCATCTTGGAACTGCATCCATAGTACTTCTCTTCTCCCCTCCTCCCCTTCCTCTCTCATACACTTTATCCCATCCCTTACATAGATCACCCCCCATTCCCCTTAGCCCTATACTTTCTGAATAACCTGAACCCCAGGATCATCATATCCCAGTTCTGGTACTGGGTGGCCCATGTTTCCCTGATGGTCACAATGTCCACCCCCCTCCACCACCAGGACAGCCTGTAACTCTGCTGTTCTATTCCTTAGGCTGCCTGCATTCAGTGAGATCACCCTCCAGCCTGTCTCCTCACCTTCCTTACCCCCTATTCTTCCCCCCATATCCCTCCTTGTGCTTCTTCCCCACTGCCTTTACCCATAACTGGGGGGGTGAGCTCACTTGGCTCCCCTTTCTGGGCCCCTTTCCTATCAGTGGTCCCCTCTCCACCCCCTCCTAGTTTAAATCCACCTTTGTTGATATACTGTATACCCCTCTATTCCCCGTTTTAGTACTGAATTGTCTCTGCTCAAATGTAACCTGTCCCACTGCGCATAGGTCACTATTGCCCCAGTCTGCAACTAATCCATACTCCCTGGTATGGCACCAATTCCCTCAGCTACTCATTGAACTCCTTCATCCTTTTTTTCCTCACTGTACTCCACGTGGTACTGGGAATACTTCAGAGAACACCACCAACCCTCCCACCTCCTCATACTGCCTACCAAACTTCCTTGAACCTCGCCTTTACCACCAGCCAAGTCATTTGTACCCATGTGCATCACTATATGAGGTTTCTCCCTCCCCCTCCATGTGCACTTGAGAAGTGCCTGCCCCACCCTGCCTGTGGTCAGCCCCAGAATAGTCTCTACCCAGATGTGACTATGCCTTTCTCCACCTTCTGCCCCATCTGACCCCTTTCAGTATAGAATCCCCCAGCACTAGTGTCCCCCCATCTTCTTGTCCCGTAACCCACTCCACTTAGATTCGATAGTCCATCTTTTAGAATAGCTATGTTTTCAAGGATTGCTATATTTACAAGATAGGGGTTTTAACCAATTCTAAAGTTTGTTTAGAGAGGATAGATGTGGAGAGAAATGTCCCTTCATCAAACGTAGCCTCTTTCCCACCATCTGTGTTTTTAATAGTTGCTTCCAGGTTTTGTTGCTGGTTTGAGGAGTCACTTCTATAGGAAACATTGAGTTCCCCTACTTTAGGTGTACAATTAACACCAAAATTATTTGTCTGGAAATGAGGGCTAAGGGTTTTTATTCCCTCAATGTCTATTCTCATATCTTGTATGACAGAAGTCAAGTTATCTTCTGTTTTAAATGCCTTGCTCGAATCTTCCCTTGTGTTATAATATACTTTTCCTTTTTTCTAAATATTCTTATCCTCTTCACTATAAGCCAGGGAGGCAGGGGGAAAGGTTCCACTACAGCATGCACCACTTTTAATGGACCCGATTGTGTCGGATGTCAGCTTCTACTGGATAAATTTCAATTGCCAAATGCCTTTTCCTATCTGTCCAATGTTAAAACCATGGTTTAAAACAGATGTGTAATTCCACTTTTTTTGCGGCTGCTGGAGGAGCTCAAGAAGTGTAAATAGCCAGTAAAGCCATTGCCACAGAAGGTGTTGATGGGTCGCAAATGGGTTTAAAAGGTGTTAAGTGTTCTTATTAGTTGCTCATTACAGTAGCAGCTAAAACTCATCACCTCCTGACTCTCACTCTCATCAGCCTGTGTTGACACTCCCCTCCCCAACTCATCACTCAATGACCCTGCATTAATTCAGTGCAACAGAGGAGTCTCAAACTTTCAAACAGCTGTTGTAAATTCACTGACCTTGTGTTAATTCAACTTCTCTGTAAACAGCTCCATGAACACAGCAATCTCTCCATATTAGCTGGCATAGTTGTGTAGCAGGTCCAACTGAGGAGTTTCGGGTCAACTTTCAAATGGCTGTTGTAAAAACAGAGGAGTTTTGGCATTAATACCCCCCCCCATCACTCACTGACCCTGCATTAATTCAGCCCAACAGAGAAGTTTCAAACTGACCTTAACTTCTCTCTCCAGGGAGGTTTTTGTGTTGCTGCCAGGGTGAAGTTTTTCTGATTGCACTGCAGAAGGTTTTAGGGGATGGGCCAATCAGAGGGTGCAATTTGTGTCACTATTTATGTTGCCACATTGATGTATCGGATGCCGCTTGTAATGGATGTAATGCCACATGTCAAACTAGTCCATTACAAGCAGCACATACTGTAGTGCCATGAGAAAGGGTACTCTGGTTAAATACAGAGGGTCCATCCATTTTCCAACTATACTCAGGTATTGTGCTACCTTCCAAAGAGGGATCATAGGGGGATGAGTATTTAATCCGTAGTAACTTTATCATCATTTTTTATAATTTGGTTGTTATCATCAGGGATATCTAACCTTTCTTTAACCATGATAATAGGTGTTGATAGATCTGTAGAAGGAGGATTATAGTTCTTGCTGCACTCTCTAAAAAAAGTTGTGGTTTTTGTTTGATTTTTCTCCCTCTTTATCTGATGGTTTTATAATTCCAAATTCAGTTATCACATTCTTATTTTTACCTGATTTCCTTTTCATAGGTGTAATACATGCTGGCGTTGCTATTACAGATGGTGAGCTACCCTTTCCACTCCTTGTAGATACCATTTTGTACAACAAAAGAATCCCAGAGCAAAGGCACTAGGACAAGGGTTATCCCAGGGGATATTGGCCATACAGCCAAATTTTTATGAAAACACAAATTGCACATACCCCAATAATGCAAAGCATCATGGGAAGCATATGCAAATGCACATAACTTAATTTGGACTGGCTCACCTTTAAGCAGATTTGCATGGTGCCAGAAGGCCTCACTTTGGGCTGTCCATGACCCAAACCAATAAGATCTCCTATAGAGTGGCTGGCTAACTCTCCCTGAGCTGAGGTACAGATATGGCACACTGATGAGTCCAAATGAGGACAAAACATATGTCTGTGTCTTCTGTTCTCAGCCTTTGATGATTATATTGTGAGGCTTTCTGGCACCATGCAGTTCTGTTTAAAGTTGAGCCAGTCCAAATTAATTCTTGGGCATTTATATATACTTCTCATGATATTTTGCATTAATGGGGTATGTGCAATTTGTGTTTTCTACCATTTTGCAATTGCTGTAATACTATAATTAAAGCAATAAGGTATGGACAGGGGTTATGTTAATGGTCTGTTAATCACTCTCTAGGGGTGTAATGTGGGATGAGGCATAGCTGAGTGTCACATGCCCCTAGAGGGTGATTAACTGGCCATTAACATAACCCCTGGGAGTGCCTTATTGCTATTAGAATAAAACATATTTTTTAAACACTGTTAAACAATGTTCAGCATATGGTTCCGCTCTACATATATGTTAATAAAAGATAAACATAAGGCTGTTAGAATGTTTACAGCCAATCAGAAAGCTCCATTTCTCAGACCCTTTTTATAATGTGGTATAACAGACTGAGGTGAATGAAATAAATAACAATTAATACAAATAACAATAATCTACAATTAGTTAATCTCTTCTGTTTAGGATATGATTATCTAAATACAGAATTAATCGGAAGTTTTTACAGCATGCAGGGTGTAAATAGCACAGGTACAGTACAAATGACAGTCATGATTATGCACTATACAGTTCTCTATAAAGTGCTTTGTGCACAGTATTTAAATTAATCAATCATATAACCCCTAGACTTGGTATTTAACACTTACAGCAACTGTTTCAAAGTACTAAAGTGCCAAGATATTTAAGTGCAAAGTACTTTTTTTATGCCTGAGGAAACTGGATACTGAAACTTGTTCAAGAACAATAATTCAAAATCTATATCAAAGTGCTAAGTGCTGAATATTAAATACTAAATACTAAAATGCTTTAATTTATGCCTGAGAGGTGTAAGTGCTAATGCCAATGCTTAAATTAATACTTAGCATTAAAGTGTTTTGTCACTGAACTACTTCTAACTTGTTATATGTCACTACAGAATTCAGTTTGATAACTATAATCAATAATTTTCTGGTAACACTATTATGTCGATATATAGGAAAAGCTGAGCACAGTTAAAGCAAGCAATAATTCCCTTGTAAAAGATGAAAGAACTTAGTAGTCCTCAACAGGCCTAAAGTAATAGGCCTACAATAATGGACCTATGGGCCTGGTATTTTACAAGGCCTAAGGCTTTATGGCCTATACCTGCATATGCTACCTGCGCAAATAGCACAATTAAAGCACAATCCAGCTCAGTATGATCAGGCTGTTGAAAAGAAAAAAAGCCAAACTAAAAGTGTAATTCTCTGGCTTTATAACCAGAGTATTGGAATACTATGGTACTAGGTATTTTTAAAGTGCTTTAAGTACTTAAGGTGCTTTAATTAAGGCCTGTGAAAGTGTAAGTGCTTTAATGCTAATACATAAATTTAAAAGTGCTATATTGATAGCAGCACTAGCAATATATATGACTCTCTAAGTTTAGAGTCACTGTGCTAGGCTGCTGAATGTTAAAATGCTGAAAGTGCTTAAGGTGCTTTAACTCCTGCCTACAAGACTAAGATACTTATGCAAATACTACAGTATGTTTATAACAATATCAGCAATGCCTCTGCATACGTATATGCTATGCATCGTTATATATGGTAAAAGCTCTAGATAGTACCCATGCTATCATTTGTATCATTCAGAATTAGCATTTACTAAATCTTAAGTGGATTGACTGGTACTCTGAACAATAGAAATGGTAAAATTAGCAATCATTTGAGAGCAAAATAAGCTTCTAACCTTGCATTTTCCTGGAAGGCAACTAAACAGTATAGGCAGAAAAACTGAAAATACTATGACATAGCAGAGAGCAGTTGTACAGCTTAGTGAAGCAAAAACAGTTAGTTGACGAAAACATTGATAATAATGATAATGTTCAAAATGTTCAGAGCTTTCAAGATGTTCAAGCTTATGTTAGTTTGAGCTGCTTGAAAGGATTGAAAAAGTACAAGAGTTCAATCAGTAAATAAAATGCTCAAATGCTGATATGCTCAGATGTATTTTTATAAAACAGTTAAGTTTGTCTTATTTTAAAAGTTGACTTTTTACCAGAACCTTTGATCAAGTTGTTTTATCCTTGGTGTCCAAAGCATACTAGAATATGTTCAGCTGTTGATGCTGTCGGGGCAGAAATGCTGTGCCAGTTCAATTCTCAAGTGGGCTGCTCGAAATGAAAGTTGGCGTGGCAAGTTGTCGCTCCTTGTTCGTCCAAGCTTTCAGTAAGCCTGCCTCACAATGCTGGCAAAAACTTCCAGGCAGTTTTCAGCTCTCAATAGCTGGATACTGGAGAAGGTTGACAAGGTTGCAGGCTGTATGGGCCACACACTTGCTCCTGATTATTGAATGGAGGCTGCTGGCATTCGGTGTTGGTTGACCACGGGATTCTCCAGATGCTAAATCTTTGGGCATTCTTCCTAGTTTTGCTCCAATTCTGGTGAGGCTGGAACAGAACCCTTTAAAAACATATTTTAGTGCATGTTGAAAGCCTGAGCAGCATCAGCTCCTCTGAGGTCCTCCACAGCTCTAGGTCTGCTCTGTGACATCAGCTAGCTTCCGATGTCTCCTCCCAAATCAATCTGAAAATCTTAATAAATGATAAACTTATTTTGGTCTGGACCCTTTTTTCTCTCAGTTGACTTCAATCAACTTACAGTGCCCATTTACCCATCTTTTTAATCTGTTACTCTCTGGTAATGACATCCCTCTACTGTGGAAAACAACTCAAATTATGCTCCTCTTCATACCTGGAGATGCTTGTATTTTCAAAAACTACAGATGTACTGTATATCCCATTTTGATCAAACTCCTGGAAAAACATTTTTAATGCCCAATTATGTGTTTTCTTGGAACATTCAAATGTCATAACACCTCTTCAATCCAGTTTTAGACCTATGCATAGTGCTGTCGCTGTCCTGGCTAAAGTCACTAATGACTGGCTAGGGGCCATTGACCATAAACAAATTATGAGAACAAATTTCCTCAGGTCTTTAACATTGTTGATCGTAACATCCTGATCCAAAAAACTGTATAACATGGAAATTGGCTCTGCTCCCCTGTGACAGTTTTCCAGCCAAGTAACTGGGCGGTTACAACAGGTCAAAACAGAATATCTCTATTTTGCCTGTACACCCCTCCTCAGATGCATGCCCTAAGGGTCCATCCTTGGCCCATTACTACTCATGTTACATATTAATGACATGGGTAAGAGCATCACTGTTGCCAGTTTACTTTTTATGCAGATGATACTGTTCTGTACATCTCAAGGACTAATATCAGTACTATTTGCTCTGACCTTCTAATTGCGTTCAATAAACTACATCTCAATCTTTTCTGCTCCAAGTTGCGACTAAATGCCTGCAAGGGAAAGATAATGTTCTTTACATCTTATAATGTTCCCTCACATTGTGCCTCACCCAGCCATTGCTACAGTATTAGGAGACACTCTCAAGGTAGTAAATAAATAGAAATACATTGAAGTATGGTTTGACAACAGAGTACCCTTCTCTACCCACATTGAGGAATTATGCAACAAACTGTGGGCTAGGCTTGACTTCTACTACAGAAACAAATGTTGATTTCCATCTGATGTCCAGAAACATCTGGTCCGGGTTACCTTCCTACCTATTGTGGACTTTGCAGACCTAATTTACAGCTGCTGTTACTCTACTTGTCTTTGCAAGTTAGATGTGCTGTATCATAGGGTACTTAGGTTCATCATAGAGTCAGCGCTTAAGACTCATCATTGTATATTGCATGCTATGGTCAACTTGTCTTTATTAATTCCTAGAAGATTAATAAATCTGCACATATGGGCATACAAGGTGATATTAAATGAACTCCAGGTTATATTACTGAACTCTTGCACACATCCCACAGCAGCTATTCCCCAGAAAAAAAAATCCCAAGACATGCTGTGCAGCTCAGAAAAATCACAATCAGCTGTGTTACTCCCACAGTATGGAACACACTGCAAACCTCTTTAAAACCTACCTCACTGGTCAGCCTTAGTATATTTAAACCTCTCATTGAAGAACTATGTAGTGAAACCTGCTCCTGTAGATAAACTATACTTAATTAATTTTTGTCCTCTTCAATTTTGGTTACTGTTCATGTAGTGTTGTTCTCACTGAGTATACCAGACAGCTGTTTGAATTCTGTGAATTTACTTCTAATTGTGTAGATTATTCTTTAACTGTATCACTGAATGTAATTTGCTCTGTATCTTATTCTTCTGTATACCTTGTATCCTGTATCATTGCTTCCTGACAAATGCATACTGTACTACCCAGGACCTCCTCATATATGAGCTTGCATCAAATGAAATGATCAGCTGTGTTACTCCCACAGTATGGAACACACTGCAAACCTCTTTAAAACCTACCTCACTGGTCAGCCTTAGTATATTTAAACCTCTCCTTGAAGAACTATGTAGTGAAACCTGCTCCTGTAGATAAACTATACTTAATTAACTTTTGTCCTCTTCAATTTTGGTTACTGTTTACGTAGTGTTGTTCTCACTGAGTATACCAGACAGCTGTTTGAATTCTGTGAATTTACTTCTAATTGTGTAGATTATTCTTTAACTGTATCATTGAATGTAATTTGCTCTGTATCTTATTCTTCTGTATACCTTGTATCCTGTATCATTGCTTCCTGACAAATGCATACTGTACTACCCAGGACCTCCTCATATATAAGCTTGCATGAAATGAAATGAAATGCAACGCAATGAAAGGAAATAAAATTTATACTACCAGCATTTGAATGTCTTTAAAGAAAATCTGACATTCATACAGTAACTGTAAAGCACACTCGTAGATTGTTAAAGATCAAATGCACATATGTCATAAAAAGTTTTAATTCCCTTGAATTCACATCCCTGTGTTATTTATTTAGTTAACTTTTGTTAACGAGGTAAGTACACTAGACAAGACATTTGCCTATTTTCAGGTACGACCCGGAAGAGTACAAGGAAATATGACATAGGACAACATGATATACTTTAGGCAGTTACACAGAGACAGGGAAAACAGAAGCATCACATAGTCAGTAGGTACACACAAATGGTCTGAGCTTATACATCAAGTCACCAAGGCTGCGAGCAGCGCATTCTATACAAATTATTAGTGTTTCCTGAAAATATCATGCTGTTTGGTTTTAAGGTTTTCTTTAAATCAGCATCTGCTAATGTGCTCTGCAGTAACTGAAAACAGTGAAGAAACAGGGAAGATGTTTCTGTCCCTGTCAGTGAGCAATGACATCATACCTGTCCAGCCTGCTCCTTCACCAGTTAAGCCCCTGATTGACTGAATAAGCTGCTGCAGTTCCTAGTTAGAGCAGTCAGTAGAGCTAATTGTTTTCACTCAAGTTTATTGTGGGGGATAATCTCTCTATTACTAACTCATCTGGCTTGTGTTTAGAGAGATTAGCTTAAAATCATTCTGTTCTAATAAACAGTTGATCATTTGGGGTTCAGTGCTGAAATGAAGTGGTATGAATGAATGTCTGTGAGAAATTACCTTGTCTGTATTACAGATGTCAGTTCTCTGTCATCAAAACTATGCATTCTGTTCTGGCTGTATAACACATGATTGTTTAATGGATATAAAATAAATCTACATTCCATCAGTTCATAGAAGCAGTGTGTTTTTGATGTAGCCTCAATAAATATGTTCATGTGATAACAAAGTTGTTTTCGTGTCAAACTGATAAACCTGTGTCTGCCACATTCTGCCATTTCAGGAACATGTGCTGAATGAACTCATAAAATTCAGTTCTTTGAGAGTTTCTGTGTGAAAAAAACATCATTTATGTGTATAACTAGAAATACTATATGACATCCTGATGCCCCTGTCTCCTGCCCAACAGTTGGGACAGCAGATCTCTGCTTCCCCCTTTCCCCTACCCCAAATGCTCACTGTCTCCTGCCCTCATATGAGGCAGCTGCAACCTGCTTCCCACTGTCTTCACCACACAGTCACGTGCACCCTGTTGCCTCCTGCTCAAACAGTTTAGGCTGCCGCATCATGCTACCCTCTGTCCCCTACCCTATAACACAAGATGAAAGTATTTTTTGTATTTTCTGTCTGGTAGTTTTGGGCAGTGTACCAAAGGATCTGATTCTAGTGGCAGGGAGCAGCATGGTGCAAAAACTCTAGCTGTGGGGGCAAGAGGCTTTATGGTGCAGCAGGACACAGTGGTGTCAGGGGATAGAGGACAACTTGGTGCAGAAGCCTTGACTGTGGTGCAGGCCACAGTGGGTAATCAGCCCTGACTGTGTGATGGGGTGCACGTGGTGCAGCAGCCCTGCCATTTGGGGCATTGGAAGTGGGTAGCAGGGTGCAGCAAAAGTCCCACCTTTGGTGGCCTGGGGCAGCTTGGTGCAGCAGCCAAAACTGTGAAGGCGGTGGCCCTGTGACTACAGGGCTTAGCAGAGCACAGCAGCCCTCTCTGTGGAGACATGAATAGGGGAAAACAGTGTGCATTGACCCTGACTGTGGGGGTGGGGACACAGGGAAGCAGGGTGCAGCAGCCTCAACTGACAGGCAGGAGATGGGGTATAAAGATGCCATATAGTATTTCTAGTTATACACATACATGATGTATTTTCACACAGAACCCCACAAAGAACTGAAATTTATGAGTTCAAACAGTACATGTTCCTGAAATAGCAGTGTGGCCGGCACGTTTGTCAATCTGACATAAAAGCAAAATTATTCTCACATGAACCCATTTATTGAGGCTACATCAAAGATACACTGTTTCTATGAATTAACGGAATGCAGATTTATTTTATATCCATTAAACAGCCCTGTGTTATATAGACAGAATAGAATAAAATGTTTTGATGACAGAGAACTGACATCTGTAATACAGACAAGGTCATTTCTCACAGACATTAACTCATGCCACTAAAATGTAGCACTGCACTCCACATGATCAACTTTTTATGAGAACAGAAAGATAGATTTTAAGCATATCTCTAAACACAAGCCAGATGGGTTAGTAACAAACTCTGTGTGAAAACAATTAACTATGCAGACTGCTCTGACTAGGAACTGCAACAGCTTATTCAGTCACCCAGGGATTTAATTGGTGAAGCAGCAGGCTGGACAGGTATGATGTCATTGCTCACTGACAGGGACAGGAACATCTTTTCTGTTTCTTCACTGTTTCAGTTGCTGCAGAGCACATTAACAGATGCTGATTTAAAGAAAATCACAAAACCAAACAGCATGCTATTTTTAGGAAACATTAATCATGACACAGGGACATGTATTCAAGTGAATTCAAGCTTTTTATGAAATAGGTGTGCATTTGATCTTTAAGCATAGTAACACAGTATTTGGCTTTTTCCCAAGATGTGTTTGACGGGCAAGCCTAATCGAGATGACATCCCAGTTTTGGCTTTAATGTGTGTGCGTGGCCCAGGTATAAGAGTATGGCAGACAGCTTCATTCCATTGCATAATTTGCTAGCAGCATGTTCTGATCACATATACCACTAAACAGCCAGGGTGGGCAAATATTAGGGCAGCAGATGGATGATGAAAAAATATGTAACAGCAAGGTACTTCTCACAAATGGTTGGTAAAATGTCAGATACATGTTTTTTCAAGGCAGAGCAACATGTATCCTTGCTAGTAGTGTTACAGATGCCCAAAAAAGTCCTGCTGCTTAGCGCACATGGAAGGTGGATTGGTTTAGTAGGTCAGGATCAGTGTTCTACTACAGGCAGTGAAGCAAGTGATGAATGAGATGGCTTGGCAAATAATACGAAGATACAAACATATGAAAACATCAGCAGAAACAGGCCTCTCAGTCTATCACATCTGCTCAATTGTGCAGCTAGCCCCTCAACTTGCAGCTGCCCCACCCACTCCTCCCCATCTCACTATTACCCCCCCACTCTGTCCCATTCCCCCTTAAAACTGTCTACCGTCCTACAGGCTATTATCTTTCCCGGCAGAATATTCCACTTATCCACCACCCTCTCAGTGAAATAATGTCTCCTGACTTCCCTCCTGAATCTTCCTCCTTACAGTCTCATCTGGTGCCCCCTCGTGACCCTCTCACTTCTAATCTGGAAAATCCCTTCTGTACTTGTCTTGTTAATCCCCTTTAAGTATTTAAAGGTTTTGATTATGTCCCCCCATCCCTTCTCCTCCAGGGAATACCTGTTCAGCTCGCCCAGCCTCTCCTCATAGGAGTATCCCTCTAATCCCTGAATCATCTTTGTCACCCTCCTCTGTACACCCTCCAATAATCTGATGTCCTTCTTAAGAAATGGGCACCAGTACTGCAAGCAGTATTCCAGGTGTGGCCTGACCAGCAGCCTGTAAAGGGACAGGATCACCTCCCTATTTCTTAAGGAAATTCCCCCCTCACTATACACCCCAGCATCCTGCTGGCTTTTGCTGCCGCCTTCCTGCACTGAGCTGAGTTGTTCATACTTCCCGTTATAAGTGCCCCTAGATCCTTTTTCTCCTCAGTGCATTCCAGCTGTACTACCCCCAGTTGAACACTCCTCCCCTGGTTGTGAGCCCCAAAGTGCAATATCTTGCACTTTTTGGCATTAAACCCAACGGCCATGCATCCAACCACTCCTGTAGTTTGGTCAGGTCCTCCTGCAGCCTCCTCCACCCTTCGATGCCATCTATCACAGCTCCCATCTTTGTGTCACCCACGAAGAGACTGATCTTACTCCGGACCCCATGGGAGATATCAACTATGAATATCCTGAACAACACCAGTCCCAGTACTGATCACTGTGGCATCCCGCTTGTCACATCCTTCAGGGATGAGAGTTCCCCCCACCACCACCACTACCCTTTGCTGCCTTCCCTTCAGCCAGTAGATGATCCAAACTACCATCTTTGTTCCCACCCCTATATATTCCAGCTTTCCCCCCAGCCTCCCATGTAGCATGGAATCAAAGGTCTTGCTGAAATCCAAATACAGGACATACACTGCATGACCTTTGTCCAGTTCCCTTGTCACCTAGTCATAATACTCAATCAGGTTTGTCATACAGCATCTTCCTGAGACAAATCCATGCTGCTGACCATCCTGGAGACCATTGATCTCCAAAAAGGTCATCAGCCTCTCTTTTAGGATCATCTCCATGAGTTTTCCCACAATTGATGTGAGGCTCACTGGTTTTTAATTGCCTGGTTCATTCTTAGGTACACTTTTGTGAATGGGTACCACATGTGCCATCCTCCAGTCCTGTGGTACGCATGCAGTGTCCATGGAGATATTGCATAGGTCAGCCAGTGGTACTACCAGGATCTCTATTAGTTCCGACAGTATCCTTTGGTGAATGCCATCTGGATCCACTGACTTATCCCCCCTCAGAGCCCTGAATCCTTTCAGCACCCTATCCTCTGTAATCCCTATATCAATCACCTCATCCCCCCTGCCCACACCTCCTCTCCCAGTTGGTGTCTGCTTCCCTTTCTCTTTTGTGAACACAGAGCATAAGTAATCATTCAGTGCCTCTGCCTGGTCCTCCCCTTCTCCACCCAGCCCCCCCGTCCTTCCTAATCCTCACAATCTAATCTTTGTTTTTCTGTCTTTCGCTAATGCATCTGAAGAAGTCCTTTTCTCCATTCTGAATGCCCTGCTCCAATCTCAATTCCCTGGAAAGCTTGGCCACTCTGACTTGCCTGGTAACCTCCCTGAATGTTTTCATTTACACCTCCCTGTTTTCCCTCCTTCCCAGTTTCCTGAGTCTCCTAAATGCCTTTTTATTTGGCCCTCATCCCTTCCATGACCTCCTGCATCAGCCAGCTGGATTTTTATGCACGACTCTTCTTACTCCTGGTTTTTGTACATGTCCCAGTAGCCTCCACCAGTCCATTCTTGATAATATCCCATTTTTGGCTAGCATCCACATGCAGCTGAATTTGCGCCAGATGCCCAACCAAAATTTCCCCCATCCTTTTAAAGTCCACCCCTTAAAGTCAATCACCCTAGTACCCGTACCTCCTGCTTTCCTGCCTATGTTGAGCGTGAACCATACCGTGTGGTGGCCACTCCCAGTCAGAGGGTACTCCACCTCCACATCCCTTACAGCCTCCCCATTTGATAAAACCAGGTTAAGAGTCCTATCCAGTCTAGTTGGCTCATGGACCAACTGCACCAGGAAGCTGTCTTGAAATGCCTCTAATAAGACCTGCTCCCTTGCACTCATGGTGGGTGGGGTGCTCCACTCCACCCCGATAGGTTGAAGTCCCCCCACTCCAGTGTTCCCTTTCATACAGACCCTTCTGATTTGCTCAGCTAACTCTCTACCCAGCTCATCCCTTTGGGCTGGTAGCCTGTACACCATCCCCATCCTAAATGTTCTACTTTTTGAGTCTTGAAGCTGCATCCATAGGGCCTCTGTTCTGCCTTCCTCCCCCTTTTCCCTTATACACCTTATCCCCTCTGGTACATATATTGCCAAGCCCCACCTTTTATCTTAGTCCTATCCTTCCTGAATATCCTATATCCTGGGATCATCAAATCCCATTCCTGGTACTGGGTGGCCCATGTTTCTGTGATGGCCGCAATGTCCACCCTCCCTATAGCCAAGAGAGCCAGTAATTCCACCGCTTTGTTACCAAGGCTTCTCGCATTCGGTGAGACCACCCTCAAACCCAGCCCTGCCCCCTTCCCTCCCTGAATTACCCGATCCTAATCCCCCCGTGCCACTGCTTCAAGTTCCTCCCTGCTAGCTTTGGAGGTAAGCTTGTTTGGCTCCCCTCTCTGGGATCCCTGCTTACCATTTGTCTACTCGCCATTCCCCCCACCTAGTTTAAATCCACCTTCACAGCTCTGTATTCCCCTACCCACTGCTTTAATATCAACTTCTCCTCCTCCCTGCTCAAATGTAGCCCATCCCCTGCATAAAGTTGATTGTTATACCAGATTCTTCCCCAACCCCCTACCAACCCATATCTCCTGGATCGATACCATTTCGTCACCTAGGTATTGAACTCCCTAATCCTTACCTTCCTCACTGTACTAGTGCAGGGTACTGGAAACACCTCTGAGAAGGCCACTGATTCCCCAAGCTCCCCACACAGCCTGCCCATTTCCTTGGACCTCTCCATCACTACTTCCATCATCTGCCCCACCAGGTCATTTGTACTCATGTACACCATGAGATGCAGTTTCCTCCTAGCCCTCCTAACACACTTTAGAATTGACTACCCACCCTGCCTGAAGTTAAGCCAGGTATGCACTCCACCAAGATGCGACTATGCCATTCTCCCTTGCTGCCCCATCTAATCCCTTTAAATATGGAGTCCCCCAGCACTAATAACCCCCTCTCCAGTCCTCGCTCCACCCTGACCCTTTTAACTTGGTATCTACTGCTAGAGTCCAACCCAGCTGCAACCTTGTTCTTCCCTCCTATGGTCACCCCTCCACTCCAGATCTATCCCTGTGCCCCCTCATTGTTCCCTCACAGTCCTCCCAATCCTTCCCCTCCACCCTAGTCTCCCCCCTCTGCTAAGTCCCTTCCATTCTCCATTCTAGCATTGCTCCTCTCACATTTACCCCTGCTCTCTTCATCCACATTCCAGCTGTGCCCTTCTCACCCTTACACCTACCACCATCCTCTGCCCAACTACTGACCCATGTACCATCCTACCACTTTCCCTTACCTACCCTGTCCTGGAGATCCCTTACCGTCCCTCCTCCTCCAATGTCTCTAGCACTGCAAACCTATTACCTACCCTCTCTGCCAAGCTGGGTGTGGGCTCCTTCCTCCTGCCCTTACCTCCCCCATGCTTGGCCACCTATTTGTATTGTTCCCACCCTCCTCTCTGTCCCCCTAATACAGTTGTTCCACCCACATGGTGTCCTCCTGTTGCCCACTGCCCCATCTCCCTTCCCCTTCCTTCCACCCACCACAACTCTCTACCAAGCCACTGTACTTCTTCCTCAAGTCTCCTTAGCATGTGCCAGATCAGACACCCTCCTAGCTTCCACAATATGTTCATCCAGACTGCCGCCCCATAACCATTCTAAGACATTTTTCTACCCCTGATGGCCACTCTAGCAACCTGCTGCCCCCTGTGCCCCCCTCTTTCGCTGTCCCCATCCTCTCCCACTAGTGTCACTTCATGCCCTAGTGTGTCCTTCCCCAGTTCTCTCCATTTGCCCACCTCAGCATTGCTTTACCCCCTGAATACCCCCCAGTAGGTAGACTTTCTTGGCTGACATGTCCCTTAATAAACCCTTGCACTGCTTCCTACAAACATCATAGACTTAACAACCCTTCTCCATGCAGGAACAGTAATTTGAAGCTCTCCCTATGTACCCATCAGTGCTTTCTGTGACAATAGTAGAAGATTTTGAACCCAGTCAAATGCAGTATGTACAATTAAATATCCCCCTAGAACAACAGTTACATACTCCACCAATTGTCATATACCAATCACTTTGGGTTCCGCTTACATTAAAGAGCCCACACAGTTTCAAACACCCCCATGTGTCAATTAACAGTCACAGTGCTCCTTTCTTGTAGCAGATCCTCCAGAAATGGAACAGTACCCTGTTTCTGACACAGACACAGTGCCCCTGACCCTGTAATAAAGCCTCCAGAAAGTAAAAAGTCACAGTACCTCAGACCCACCCATGGGCCACTCCTTCTGATGAGCTCCTCCTCCTGCCCCCTTCTCATTCTCTTCCCCCTGCAGAAGACTTCCCTGATGCACAGCTCCTCAGGTGTCCACCTCCTCTTTACTCTCCTTCTCCAGCTCCTCCTGATTTGTTCAAAAACAGTACTGAGAGTGGTACAAGGACTATTTAATACAGGAAGAGGTGTGGGGTGGGAGAGAGCACACAAAACTAATAGCCCAGCAGTGATTTAAATTTCACGCCCCTTTTAGCGCGGCCTCCTCTGATTGGCAACTCCAGCGGGAGCCACCAGAACTCCGGTGAAGCTTTAACTTTGCCGCTGATGTGGCCCTCTATGACTTCGATGCTGCCTCCCCATTCCTTACTGCCAATACAGCTTCAGGCATGCTGCTGCCCCCCTGGTACTAGCCACCGATGCGGTCACTTCCTGTCCCCAACCACTGATGCATTGCCTCCCTCGTTGTCCCTTGCAGCTGTGACTGCCTCCCCAAGCAAGCACAAAAAACTACTGATAGGAGTTTGGAGAGGGTCTGCTGTCAGAGCAAGGGTCACCATCAGCACAAAGAATATGAGCATATGACCATATGAAAATGCCAGCAGAAATAGGCCTTACGGTCTGTCGCATCTGCTCGATTGTGCAGCTAGCCCCTCATCTCACAGCTGCCTATCCCACTTCTCTCTTCCTTAAATGTACCCTCCCTCACACCCTGTCCCATCCCCTCTTGAAACTGTCCACTGTCTTACAGGCCACCACCTCCTGTGATAGAGTGTTCCACTTGCCCACCACCCTTTCCATGAAGTACTGTCTCCTTACCTTTCTCTTAAATCTTCCCCCCTCCAATCTGAAACTGTGCCCTCTTCTTAATTGGAAGATCCCCTCTGTTCAAGTCTTTTTCATTCCTTTCAAGTACTTAAAAGTCTCAATCATGTCCCCCCATCCCTCCTCTCCTCCAATGAATATATGTCTAGCTTGCTCAGCCTTTCCTCATAGGACTTGCCTTCCAATCCCTAGATCATCTTTGTCACTCTATACTGCACCCCCTCCAACAATTTATTTATTTAGTTTTTGTTTACCGGGTAGGTGCGCTAGCCAAACAGGTGACTATTTTCAGGCATGTCCCGGGAAGTACAGTAACAATACAGAGTTCATTTACGTAATACTGGGAAGCAGTAACAGTACAGAGAACAGTTTTCAGTAAAAGGCAATAAAGGAGTACAGCTTCAGTGACAATCAACAGGTCAAGAGAAAAAACAGCAGATTTACAGTGTACAGGTAGCATTTAGTGAGCGGCTAAAAGTATACAGGGCAGATCCAAAGGACAGATGGGTCAGGGAGAGGGAGAGAATGGGGAGGGGAACTGGATGAGCAGGTAAAAGGGGGATGCGGAAAGGCAACCTTGTGGCTAAGTGGTTAAGGTGGCAGCAGGAATGAAGGAGGACAGGACAGGGGGTCTGGGTGTGGGGCGGTGAATGGATGGTGGCGGTACATGGTCGAGGTGGGGGGAGAGAGTAGGTCAGGCAGAGCTGGAGGCAGGGGAGACACCACCTGCAGTGGGGCTATAGAGGGGTAAAAGGCGGCGCGAAAACAGGGCAGGAAAGGACATGATAGCCATCGGCAGCCAGAGGAGGAGTGAAGCGGGGGAACTGTTGGACGGGGCAGGGGGCTTACGGTATACGTCTGGGGGAGGGGGATATGGTGGCATAAGCAGTAGAAGGCTACGGGAAGAGACCGAGTCCATGGAACCGTGCAGTGGCTAGAGAGAGCTGCAGGGGAGGGGATCGGAGGTGAAGATGGCCACAGGGTGGCTTTAGCGGCAGAACCACTCAAGAGGAGCCTGGGTTCATAGAACCGAAGTCAGCAGGGGAGAGTTAGGATGGCGGGGGTTCGGGGTGAGGTACGGCGGGGGAGCGGCATCAGCGGCTGGAAGGTGCGGCAAGTACCCGGGGTCGTGGTACTGTTCCCGGGCAAGGGAGTCGGTGCTCAGTCGGGGGGGCTGCAGAGGTTAAGAGCAAACGGGTCTAACTGGGGTGTGTAGAAGTGAAAAGTCAGTGTTAGGGGGATATGATGGGAATGGTGGCAGGGGGCTGAGGGATGAGACCGTGTCCATGGAAACCGTACACAGGCTGGACAGATCGATGAGTGTGAGAATATGGGGCTTAAAGCGGTGGGTGAGCAGTTTTAGCGGCAGGAGCCTACTAGAGGAGCCCAGTATCGTGGAGCCATAGGACGGCGGGGGTGACTAAAGATAGCGGGGGTTCGGGGTAAGGTACAGCGGGTGAGCGGTTTCAGTGGCTGATGGTGCGGCTAATGTCCAGGGTTGTGGAACTGTATCCAGGCAGGGGAAACTGTGTTCAGGTGGGGTGGGGGCTGTGGAGGTCCAGGGGCAATAGGAGTAGAGGAACGGGTCCGTTCGGGGGCGCTTAGGCATTGGCTGCGCCAGTACCTGGTACCCCTAGATCATCAGTACAAACATTCCAGTAAGCAGCAGTAACACGTAGAGCAGTGCAGACAGCAATAACAGGTTAACAATGCAGTAGTCAAGGCGCAGTAACTTACAACAAAATTACACACTCTAGACAAGCGCAAGTAGAGAGAAGTACCCTGAAATGGGTCTGTTGGGGGGCGCTTAGGCATTGGCTACACCAGTACCTGGTATCCATAGATCATGAGTACAAACATTTCAGTAAGCAGCAGTAACAGGTACAATAGTGCAAACAGCAATAACAGGTAAACAATGCAGTAGTCAAGGTGCAGTAACTTACAACAAAACTACATTTATATTATTTATTTTATTTAGCTTTTGTTGACCGGGTAAGTGCACTAGACAAATCCTGCCTATTTTCAGGCACGACCCGGGGGAAGGGGATACAGATGAATGCCAACTGTCTTTGAACCAGATTAACCTGTTGGTGGTATTTTTTTTTAGTGAATGAGGGAAATTTGGCCAGGACACCGGGGAAATTCCCCTACTCTGAGGTGTTGCTGCATCTTGGTCAGTAGGGGAGCTGCTGACCTAGGTGATGGCTGCGCGGCCAGATGCACTGCAGAGTGCGGGAGCTCCGTCTAGTGAAACGGAGATTGGGAGAATGGAAACCGAGGAGGAGGAGGTGCAGGTACAGGAGGTTGAGCTGCAGATGGAGTGTCTATCGGAGGTTACACAGGTGAGGCCTGTATCGGAGCTTACCTCTGTGAAGTCCGTGATGGAGGTGAGGGCCCAGGGAGCCGTCGGGAGACAGCCCAAAAATTGCAGCAGCAGGATCACCATTGGAGAAAGAGAGAGGGATGGCGAGTCATCCTTGAGAAGAGGCGCTTCCCGGTGAGGATCGGAGCGGAGGCGCCATGGATCAGCATAAGCCCAGCAGTAAGGAGGAAGTTCCGGGTATCGCGAGGGCTGCTATTCGTTTGGAGGATGGAACTGAGTCGGCCGCGTTTGAGTGTAGGACCGGAGGTACAGGCCTGGAAACGGGTCCGAGTACTGTCTGGTCGGAAGAAGCGGCCTTGTCACAAGCAGGATGGATTTGGCAGGATGGAAGATGGGTGCCAGACTGGAATGGATGTCGCTTTTCCCAGTAGCTGACGGAAGCATCTCAGGAACCTGGAGGCGGTGAGTCATTGGCCCCAGTCGGACAATCTAAACAGGACCAGGCTCCAGGCCAGGCGGGAATATTGGACAAGCAGAGGAAGGGGGGGATTTCACCAGCTGATAGTATGCCTGAACTGGGGCCTGAAGAGCAGGAAGCAAGGAGGGGCCCACGCTTTTCAGATCTTTTTAAAAGAAATAAGGTGGAGCAAGCCCCAAGAAGAAATGCAGTGCGGTTAAGGTATAGAGGGGGCCTTCCTGAGCATCCTGACTGGGTCTATGTAGCAAGAAAATTATTGATAGATTCTATGAACTTTTTACCTTCTGACATTTATGCTTTAATTAATATTCGTGGGGAGGATACTTTTGATGTAAGCTTTAAACAAATGGCTAGTCTGGAGAAATTTTGGCATAAATATGACAGTTGCAAGTTATTGCCTTTATGGGTACCTTTTTTAGCCATTCCAATCACAAAACTGGTTTTAAAACAGTTAATGTGATGTTCAGGAATGAGGGAGTGATATGGGTGACATTGTTTTCTGTTGAAAAAAATGTGAGGTTCTAGGCCCACCGGAGCCATTTTGGACTCAGAGAATATTTGGACTGGGGCATGGAAATTTAAGTTAAACTGTTTGTGGTGAATAATGAAGTACAACATGTCCCAAACAGCTTCTTTTGGGAGAGATCGTGGGGTTTGCTTTACCCAGGATAGCCAAAAGCGTGTTATAGATGTGGTAGTCGTAGGCACCTGAGTAGTGCATGTGATAAAGTGAAATGTGCCTTATGCAGTGAATTAGATCATGACAGTGAGGTGTGTAGGAATGAGTTTAAATGTAATCTATGTGATGACTTAGGTCATGCCTATCACCAGTGTCCATGAGCGGAGCAGAATAGACCAGGGGGATTAAATAAGGAGGACCTGATTTCTCAGGCCCAGTGTAGGGGGGAGCCTACCCAGTCCCGTTTAAGTAAAGGGAACATGGTGAGAGTGGAAAATGAAAGAGTGACGACTCCAGAGGTGTCAGCTGCTTCTCTTAATGAAAAAGATCCACTGTGTCATTTCCACAACAGATTCTGGTCCCCCCCCCCCATTTCTGTGGCAGAATCCTTGGCTAAACCTATGGATGACCCTGCCAGGGAGTCTGAGATGGAAATTCCTTTCAGACCCCTCGGAGGGTTACTAGAGCAAGTAGTCATAATGGGAGGTGTGTTTGACTCCAGAATTCCTTTGCAGCTCTAGCAGACTTAGAGGGAGGGGTTTCTGATTTGTTAAAATCAGATGAGAGTCTGAGTATGGAAATTGAAGAAGAAGGTGGGTTGGAAGTTTTAGAAGGAAAAAGAAAAAGGGAGAAAAAGAACAGGATAAATCATGAGTAGATGAATAATGGTCGATATGGCCTGTTTAAAGATTATATCACTCAATTGCTGTAGCTTAAAGAGCTACAAGAGAGTGTTAATTGCTTTTACAGCATTGTAGAGAATTGAAAGCAGATGTGATTTTTTTCAGAGATACATTTGTCTTCTTTGTTAGAAGTGTCTCAGGCAAAAAACTATGGTGGGAGGGTCCGTCCTTTTGGTCGCTTGGGAAGATGTGGCAGACGGGTAGGGATATTGTTTTCTAACTCTGCAGTTCAGGTGACAAGGCTGGTTGATGTCCTGCCGGGTAGAGTATTGATCTTAGATTGTTTGTTGTATGGTGTTTGTTTTAGATTAATTAATACTTATGCTCCACAAGTTAAAACAGCAAGGATAGCTTTGTTTAATCTGATCAAGCCATACCTGTTTACATCTAAGAATATAGTTTGGGGAGGGACATGAATTGTAGTTTAGATGTTCGTTAAAAGACGGGGTCCAAAAAACTTATTGTGACTCGATGCCCTTCTCAAACAATAGAGGTAAGCAAAGTTAAAGGATGTCTTTGAGAATTGCATTCATCGGGGGTTATACTTATAGGGAGCTACTTTCCAGACAAGAATAGATTATTTTTTTCTGTCTAATTATTTAATCCCGGTGGTGTGTTCAGTGATTCCATATGATTTTTCTGATCATAATGTGGTATGTAGTGCTGTAGATCTACAGCAGATTCCAGCCTCTTTTCCAGCATTTCAGGGCAGATGGATGTTAAATGCTCGACTACTGTCAGAAGTGGGGTTTTTGGCTCAGTTAAAGACTTTATGGTTTTTCATAAATCAGTGGCAGTTTTTTTTTCAGATTGGATTTCTTGGTGGTCAGATACCAAGTTGGCTTTAAAGGATTTTTTTATAGCTTTTGGGAAACAGAAAGGTTCGGGGGAGTATTTACAGTACTTAGATTTTCAAAACCAGTATTATAAATTACAGTCACACTCCAGAAGCAAAGATGCAGAGATTCAGTCCCAGATTACATGGGTAAAAAAGAACATGTTGAATTATCAGTTTCAGAGGGCTGCAACCATTCATGCCAGTTTAAAATTTGGTACACAACAACAACCTTTTCAAGATCCGTATAAGGCATGTAAAATAAGATTGAGAAGAGAGTGATGTCAGGCTACTTGAAATTCTGTTGGGGATTTAAAACGCCTGTGTGGAAATGTTAGTAATAGCAGAGGAGAAGGTTGCTTCTCAATTTGGAGACAGGTTTGTTTCCTCCTCGGTGTGGGAAGATGTTTTCATTTTTCAATTCAACTATTTCTCAGGTAGATGTTGAGCTTCTGCAAGGGTCTATAGCTTTGCAGGAGGTACAGTGAGTGATAGGTGCTTTAAGGGTAGGGGTATCACCTGGGATAGATGGGTTAACCAATGAATTTTACAAAACTTTTTCGGATGACCTGAGTGGCATACTGACAGAAGTTTTTAATGATATTCTACAGTATGGGTTTGGAGATACGAAATTTAATTTAGCTATTTTAACATTTATTTTTAAGACAGGGGACATTACAGATCTGGGTAATTGGAGACCAATTAGTCTTCTGAATATGGACTACAAGATACTCTCTTCTATTTTATGTAAAAGACTGCAGGAAGTGGCTAAGGGGGTGCTTCACCCGGCACAAACATGTGCTATTCCCCATCGATCGATTCAGCAGAATTTAAAATTATTAAGAGACATATGTGAATTTGGATGCCAAGGAAAATTGTCAGGGTTTATTATGGCATTAGACCAGGCTAGAGCCTTTGATTCTGTGTCCCATGAGTTTCTTTTTCAGGTGTTAGTAAGGTATGGGTTTCCGAAAATATTTGTTAAGTAAATTTACACTTTATATGACAATGCAAGTTCTTGTGTATGCATTAATAAGGCGGTAGGCTCCGAAATTCAGATGAATTGTGGCATCAGGCAAGGTTGTCCAATTAGCCCGTTGTTATATGCTTTTGTATTGGACCCACTGTTGAGAGAAATTGAGCATAATAGGTCAATACAGGGGTTATCACCCTCTTGTAATTTACCGGCCCAGAAAATCTCTGCATATGCAGATGACATGTGTCTGTTGGTAGCAGATGTCCAGTCAGGTGTTCAGGCTATTAAAGTGATTAAAGGATTAGCAGAACTAAATGGTACTAGACTAAATTTAGAGAAATGTAAATGCCTCAGCGATTGGGGATACTCTGATTTGTCAGAACATTGGGGGCATCATAGTTAATGATTATATTACTGTTTTAGGTCTTAATTTTGGTGAAGGAGACCTAGCATTATTAAACTGGAAAAGTTTGTTTTGGTGGGAAAACAGGTACAGCAATGGAAATCCTGGGGTTTTTCCAAAAGAAGGGTTTGATTATTAAAAATTTCTATTACCTATTTTTTTACACGTGTTCTGCCATTTTTCCGGTTCTCATTAGAAACTAGATTGTATAGTGTATTTTTCAAATGGTTTGGGGCAGTCGGCTAAATCCGATTAAAAGAGCCTTTACTTATTTAAAGTTGAATCAAGGGGGTTTAGGGATGATAAATCCGGTGGTATTTTTTCATTCCTTCTTTATGATTGCAGCCTTTCAATCAAGGGTTAAACCTCAGGATCATCCATGGTCAGCCTGGACACAATTGCTTTTTTTTTCTTTTATGTCATCTTGGGAAGGAGGGGGTGTTCCCATTAGAAGTAAGGTGGCTTTGGCCCCATCCTATGTGGATTCCTCAGTAAGAAAATTACGGGAATGGAAACTAGGAAAGGCTCAATTACAGGATATACCTAGGAAGGATTTTTATGCAGAAATTATGTTTAATTTTTTTTACGTTCAAGTGGATTTTCCCTTGTGTACCCTGACAAAATTGTCTCAAGCCTTGTGGCTTTTGATGGACCATAGGATACCCCCTAGTATGTGGGATGTGTTGTGGCTCTGTTGTCATGGGAGGTTGGGAGTCAGGGGTAATTTAAAACAGAAACAGATCTTGGACCGGATGTGCATTAGACCTGGGTGCACAGATCAAATTGAAACCTTGGAACATTTTTTACTGCATTGCCCATATGTTAAGTCTTTTTGGTATGAGTTGGCAAAGCAGTGGGAATGGGGAATTTTGACAAATGTAACTTATCAGAGTCTTGTTCTGGGGGATTATTCAGGTTTTTTGTGAAGATACCACCCAAGTACCTTAAATCTGATATTTGCATGCATTAAATATCACCTATGGCAAGCTAGGTGTCAGTTTTCTCGACAACATACCCTTCTTCCCTATAATGTTCTTTTTAGCCGAATTGAATTAGCAGTTGGTAAACAGAAAACGTATGAGCAGTGCACACTAGATCAAAATGTCTTTAAGGATTTTTGGAAACACATTGTGTGGTTGAAGTGAAATGGGTGAAACTGTCTGTGGTGTATAGGGGTTCAGTTTGATTTTTGTATATTGTTTTTCAAATATTGTATTGGATTTTCTTTGGGGTAGTTATAGAAGGGTGTATTTAGCTTTTTTTCATTTGTATAAATCATGCAAATAGGTGTGTTTGACAAATGTTAAAGAGGATTGTGTCATATTGTTATTGTTTTGTCTTTCTCAATAAAAATTCCCCTACTCTGGGGGCGGGCGACTCTTGGTCAGTCCGTTTCTACAGGATGGAGGAGCCTTCTCCTGTTTGCGACTCTGTTGGTGCAGGTTTTTCTCGAGGAGAAATGAAGCTTACCACTGCCGTGGAGAACCAAGCGTCTCCTGCAATTGCCACAGTTACACACACACAACGACCTCAGAGCAAACTGAGGTGGAACAAGTTCGTTCATCTGCTACACCAGATATCAGCTTTTCGCCAGTTTCAGAACCAGAGCAGCATTTTTCTACGGCGTTTTCTACACAAGAGCTAGTAGACAAACGCACCTTCTTACAACAGCAGCTTTCGCTCCTGGAGGAAGAATTACTATTAAAACAAACCGATGTAGACATTGACAAAAAGCGTAAATGAAGTCCGAAACAAAGTGTTTCTTGTTTTCAGCTTAAAGTTTTTGCAAAAGCGGCATCGTCGCCTAGTGTAAACAATTCGGTTACTCAGGAAGACTTAGTAACACCAGGAGGTCCCAGATGGTCACCGGAGCGAGCCCTGCAGAACGCAGGCTGGGATCAGAAAGAATCAGGTGAATGGTTTTTTGACTCATCACCAGACGAGGTTTCTCAACCACCATTATCGCACTCATCTCTGGCAGCAGCTAAACGTGTAGTCCCCTCGAATCCCCTTTGTGTTGGGTTGATGAATCAATAGACTAACAGTCAAAGGTAACTTTTCAAATTTACAACATGAAGCCTTAGGGCTCCAAGAACACTTCTGTTTCCAAAGCTGCATTACAAGGACTGTTGCGAACATTTCAGAGACTTCCTTTTCCTCAACATCTACAAAAAACTCAGGATTGCCTTCTGAATCAAAGACTTCCTACGCTGACCTTTTTAAGAAACCTGTTGAATTAGCTAAACGTAGGAATGCAGTTCGCTCATGCTATATGGGAGGGTTAGATTTTACTCCAGATAGGTATTATGTGGGCGATTTTGATAAAGCAATCTCTAGGGTTTACTCCTCTGAAGTTTATGCCTCATTCATGCCCCTGGAGAAGTAACTTTGATATCAGCTTTAGGTCTCCAGAATTATTGGAGCGTTTCTGGGTGAAACATATGAATGTCAAGACTAATCCTTTATGGACACCATTCCAGGTTATTCCCCTGACAAAACAGCCTTTCCGTGTGATTACTGTGTTATTTCGAAATGAGGTGTTAACATTTCAGATATTCTTTTTGGTTAGAAAAACATTAGAGTTACAAGGAACCCAGATCCTATATTAGATGCTGAGGATTTTGGAATGGGGGATGGAAAATAAAAGTAAAGTTCGTCAGACCCTGAAGGTTTACAGCACCTACCAAATTGTTTTTATATGGTAGGGACAAAGGTTTCATTTTTACCCAGGGCAAACTAAACGTTGTTTTAAATGTGGGTCTTTATGTCACCTTAGTTCTTCTTGTGACAAGGTGAAATGTACTTATTGTGGAGATGAGGGTCATTTAGGCAGTCAGTGTGTCAACACACTGAAATGTAACCTTTGTGAGGATGCAGGTCATTGTTTTCTAGATTGCCCATGGGCTGCACATAACACTGGGGAAGCAAACTATACTGTACAGGATTTTTATGTACATAAAGCCACTAAACCTGTAGTTGATAATCCCTTAGCTATGCACCCTCAAAAGCCACTGACTCAAAACAAAAATCACTACTCCCCTCCCTCTTCAAATATACAAATCCCAACCAAAACAAAAGGTGAGATTCAACAAGTGCAGGACAAACCTTTACCAAACACCAATGTGACTGCAATTTCATTGGACGCAAAGTTGTCCGATATTATGCCCCTTCCCTTAGTGGAAGCAGGACCTTCAGTACAAAGTATTACTTCTTCGGTGTTAGATGTGCCAACATCTGATAATAGATACTCAGTCTTAGCAGAGGAAAGTATGGATCATGATTCAGGCTCCACCTCTCTGGCCTCTTCACAATTGGGCATTCAATCTGACCCTGAATTAGTTAGCACTGTTAGAAAGAAAAATACAGCAACTTTTAAGAAAAAGGGTATAAGGAAAAGTACAAGAGTGTCTAAACCAGTATCATAACCTTAATGTTACATTTTTCTTTTCTCTAGTCCTGAGTATTCAATTAAAATAGCTAGTTTGAATACTAACAGTATAAGGTCAAGGTTCAAACTACTTGCTACTTTTGACTTGTTTTCCACCATGAAGTATGACATAATATTTTTTCAAGACACTAGACTATATTCCATACAAGACTTTAAAACAGCTTCAGAAGCATGGTTGGGGTCCCAGTTTTTGGTCGGGGGTAGACCTTGTTCAGGGTTGGGTATTTGTTTCACCACATCAGAAGTTTCAGTTACGCATCTAGTGGACATTGTACCAGGCCGTGTTTTTGCTCGATATTACCTTAGCTTCGATAGATTTCAGATTAATAAATATCTATGGCCCACAATCTAAAGCAAATAGGATAGCTCTACTTAAACAGATACGGCCATATTTGTTTTCAAGTAAAAACATATTGTTTGGTGGATATTTTAACATCTCACTGTCAGGGGGTAAATTGTCCCCTTCCAAAATCTATTGTGATACTCATTTCTTAAGATCCCTGATCGTACAATCGGATCCTTTTCTTGCCCCACATACTTTTTTTCAAGGAAAAAAATCCTCACAGATAGATTATTGGTTTGTGTCACCCTCACTACAAACTAGTAATTCATCAGTTCATATGGTAGCTACATCTGACCACACTATTATCAGTGTTAATCTTTCTAATTGTCACATTACCACTAGAGGCATGAGTTATTGGAAACTAAATATGTCTTTGTTAGATATTTCCATAGTGAGAGGGTTTTCAAGCATTATAGAAGCAAGAACATCAGTATTTTTCTTTATGAAAATAAGCATTCATGGTGGGAAGATACAAAAACTGATTTTCAGTCCTATTTTAAAAAATAGGTAGATTATTAGGAAAACATAAAACTGTAAACTATTTGTCAGCAAGGCGTTCTTTATTATTTTTCAAGATTGCATTTAAAGGAAAGCATTATAATGAACAGGATTTCATGCCCTAAAAATCATTTGGCTAAGTCACAATATAACCAGATGTCCTCTTTACAACATGAACAGAGGTTTGGCCTTAGTGGATCTAGAGCACATACCAACCCTTTTGATTTCTGCACCGCATCCAGAAAAAACAAGGAACTTTTATCTTTAAAACAACCCTCAGGAAATCATATATATGGAAAAGATGAAATCTTAAAAGAAGTTCACAAACAACTTTATGATCTATTCACAGCACATTCACACCCATCCGTAATTGATATAGAAAAATGGTTATCATCTTGTTCACTAACGAAAATCCCAAGCTTCCTATTTTCTACTTTATTGCAACCTATTTCAAACAGTGAAGTGGAAGGTGTTATTGTTAATTCTCCTTTAAATAAAACTCCAGGTTCTGACGGTCTTCCTTATGAATTTTATAAACTTCTGTTGCCATTTCTTTTATCAGAAATAACAGAACTTTTCAATTTCAGTCTAAATCAAGGCCTTTGCCTCCCAGTATGTATGATGGTTTGGTCGCTTTATTACATAAAAAGGAGACAAGACCAACCTGAAAAATGAGACCTATTACTTTGTTAAATAATGACTATAAGTTAATTTCAAAGATTCTCAGTAACCGTCTTTCACTTTGTTTGGAATCAGTAATCCACCCCACGCAGTTTTGTTCGGTCCCAGGGAGATCTATTCAAGATGGTCTTATTTTATTAAGGGAAATTTTTTCCAAAAGTTTTTCAGGTGATATTTCGGGTTTTTTACTTAGTTTAGATCAAAAACAAGCTTTTGATAGTGTTTCTCACACTTGTCTATGGCATTGTTTAGAATACATGCATTTTCCAAGGACCTTTATTATATGGTTACAAGCATGTTACAAGAAGGCCTTGGCCACCCCCCTGGTAAATGGCTGGTTGGGTACTTCTATTTCAGTAACTAGAGGCGTTAGATAAGGCTGTCCTTTAAGTCCTTTATTGTATATCTTAGCTTTAGAGCCACTTATTCATATGATTAATGTTAATGATAAGATCCAGGGTTTGTCCTTTAGCAGTACTAGTATAGAAGTTAAGACTATTGCATATGCTGATGATCTCTGTCTCACCTTAGCAGATCTCCCATCTTGCCAGCTACAGCAGCCTTGTTATTGGCATATGAGGAGGGTTCCGGCTCACAAATTAACCTCTCTAAGAGTAAGTATTTTCTTTTAAATTTAGATGAAACAGTAGTTATGGGTTCTCCTGATATTCCGGTTTATAACGGTCCAGGGAAAATCTTAGGAGTTTACTGGGGCATGGAAGACCCTGCTTTCTATAATTGGGATCATAACCTAACCTTAGCCAAAATCAAGGTATATATATGGAATAATTGGAAATGTCCCAAAAAAAACGAGTTTATATGGTGAAAACTTATTTAATTATGTTTCTTCTGGGGTTTGTTATTTCCACTCCACCCTCTCTAAAACTACACTTTATGGCAGGTTTTTTCTGCTATTTGGGGAGTAGATTAAACCCTATTAAAAGGGGTATACTATATCAAGATATTAAATCAGGTGGGATTAAGATGGTAAACCCCATTGTTTCTTCTTCTTTCTATTTGTATCTAAAATTTATGTCCTATATTGAGAGGTGGAAAGAAAATATGGTATGGGTTTGGGAAACAGTTTCTCCTTGGCTCTAGTGGAACCCTAGTGGCAGTTTTTGTAAACAAGTATCATTATCAGGTCTCCCTGATCATTTCAAATTCTGTTTTTCTAAAATCAAAACATGGGGTCTTTTTAAGATACAAATAGAAACCATAATGAAAAACATTATATGGAAAAATTATGGAATCCTTCTTAATTCCACCTCATTATTCAGTATTTCCCAGCCCAAATTCTTTACAACAAATTAGAGATATGCTTACTTCTAAGAGGATTCCCGCTTACATGTGGGATGTGGTTTGGCTTACAGTACATTTAAAACTTAATGTGAAAGGAAATTTAAAACATAAAGGTTTGTCTGTTAGAGGATGTCCAAGAACTACTATTTGTCATATGCAAATTGAAACTGTTCCTCATCTGTTTTTTGAATGTCCCTACATTCTTGATTTTTGGGCGCATACCACTATACAATGGAAGCTTTTTCCTGTCCAGGATATTACTACAGATATGTTTTTTTATGGTATATTACCTGTCTCATGGAATGGATATTGTTCAGATACTATTCATATGATTCTGGCTTGTTTTAAATATCACATATGGCAATCAAGAACTGTTTGGCCTCTACAACAACATCTTATTTCTCCAAACCATTTATTTTGTACCATCCAAACCACTATACAAAAAATATATCTTGAAGAAAAAAGGCGTCTTCCAACAGCCACTTTCAAGAAGTACTGGAAGTTATTACATTGGTTTGATACAGGTTAATCATAGGTGAATTTTAACATTTTCCCATTACTAAATTTTCACCCCTTATTGTACACTGTTTAATTCTACTATTTGTGTGTGGTTGGGATAGGGGTTTTCATTCGAAATTATTTTTTGTTTAATTTTAAGTATGCTGTAATACTTATTTTAGTTTTTCAAGTCTTTTGTATGATAAATGTTATTTTTCTGAAGTTTTCAATAAAAAATGCCCCTACTCTTTTCGATAAGTGCCATGGGATCTTTAACATCCACCTGAACTACCACCAATCCAGGCAGATGGGACCTCGGTTTAACGTCTCATCCGAAAGACGGCACCTCAGAAGTGCAGCACCCCTCTCATGTTGCACTACAGTGTCAGTACTGGGATATTAACCCAAGTGCCAGATGTGGGAACTGAACCCACAGCCCTCTGATCTCCCGGCCTCAGAGGCGAGTGTGCTACCTACTGAGCCACTGACACTGACAACTTTATACATACTTTATTCCCCCGCCGTACCTCACCCCGAACCCCCGCCATCCTAACTCTCCCCTGCCGACTTCGGTTCTATGAACCCAACTTGATACATACTTTAGACAAGTGCAAGTAGGCTTCGAGGTTGGAGTTTTGAACTCAAAATGAAGTGCATATGGGCAGAGAAATATATCACAGTGTTAATGTTGTAAGTAAAATAGGGTAAGGAGTAGGAAGGAGGGAGTGGTGGGGCAAGAGAGATAGGTTGGCAGGACAAGCTCAGGTAGGGTCATAACAGGCACACTTGTCCAATCTGACATCCTTCCTCAGGTACGGGTGCCAGAACTGCATGCAGTACTCCAGGTGTGGCCTGACCAATGACCTGTACAGGGGGAGGACTACCTCCCTACTTCTGGAGGAACTTCTCCTCGCTATGCGCCCAAGCATCTTGTTGGCCTTCGCTGCCTCCCTTCTACACTGAGCAGAATTGTTCATGCTTCCCTTTATAAGTACCCCTTGGTCCTTTTCCTCCATGGTGCTACCCAACTGTACCCCTCCCAGATGATAGCTCCTATCCTGGTTCTTTGCTCTGAAGTGCATTACCTTGCACTTCTTATCATTGAACCTCAGTTTCCATTTTTTTGACCATTCCTGCAGCTTAGTGCAGTCATTCTGTAGCCCCTTCCATCCCTCAATGTCATCAACCACCACCCCCATTTTGGTGTTGTCTGCAAAAAGACTGATCTTACTTTGGATCCCATGTGAGATATCAGCTATGAATAATTCGAACAACACCATCTCCAGCACTGACCCCTGTGGCACCCTGCTCATAACTGCCCTCGGTGCTGAGAGTTCCTCTCCCATTACCACCCTCTGCTGCCTACCGCATAGCCAATTCTTTATCCATTTCACTGTCTTTGCTCCATCCCCCACAGCTTCCAGTTTTCCCCCCAGCCTCCCATGTGGCACAGGATCAAAGGCCTTGTTGAAATCCAAATACAGGTCATTCACTGCATGGCCCTAGTCTAGTTCCCTTGTCACCCAGATTTAGTGATAGTGTTTAACCAGCAAGAGACCACAAAACTGTCAATGGATTCAGGGATGTAAAAAGTGGGCAAGGACTCACTTGGGCAGGGAGGGATCAGCAGGCAAGGGTTGATATATGGGATGGGGGGTGACAGCTTGCAAGGTTGGTCAACAGCTTTACATAATCTGGTACTATATCACTGTTTTCTTGGTAGTGTGGATGAAGTGGAGGCCTTAACAGCAAATGAGGTTCATGTATGGGACTGTGTTCTTCTCTTTCCAGTCCGAGATTCACCAAGGCAGGGACAAGGCTCAGAATGAGTGCAAAGATTAAGCATCTGATAGCCCTGGTAAAGGAGAGAGGAAGACAATGGTAGGATGCAAATTTTTGGCAATCACAGTGGGCCCAACTCAAAGGGGACAGTAGGGCACCCACAGCCAGAGCCATCCACACCAGATCATTTATCCTCAGCAATGGTGCAGAAAAGGGTCAGATGGGAAAGGTAAAGGAAGGCCATGACAGACCAGCAAGTGCCCATATCACTTCTGCAAGGTAGGCTGAGTTTTGATTGTAATACCAATGAGGAATTGTGAGATTTGTTCTTGAAAACTTTATGGGTACTCATGCTGGGGTTGGAATGCCCCTCCCAAGAAACCAAGGAAACCACAGATGGGGACACCACAGCCTGGGGGTCTTAGGGGGAATGCCACAGCCACTGTTTCTGGCACCAGCATCTCTGGGCCAGATACCATTGCTGGCACCAGGGCTGCTCACATCACACTGCGCCCCTTTGCTGGGGCCAAAACTACCAGTTCAGGGGCCTATACCCTAACAAATACAGCCTCTGGTTCCATTGTTCCCACATCCGGCATGTCAACCACCTGTTCTACTTTCATCAGAGGCATTTCCAGGTCCCTCAGCAGAGGCCAATGCTTTATCCAGTGGGTCCTCATCCAGCCCACTTCTGCTGCTATGGTCTGTGCCTCTTCCAGTGCTGGGGCTGATACTGAGCCTACCATCTCCACTACCAGCATCACCTGCCCTGGGTCCAATCCCATTGGCCCCACTGCTGGCATCCCAGCTGGTTTTGCCCATGCCACTGTTGCCACTCCCTCCCATCCCACAACCCAGAAATCTCCCATGGCCATGGGACAAATTCCACTGTCACAGCAGGCAGACTGTCTCAGTACCCTGTTGAGACTGGAGGAGAAGATGGATAAGTTGTGGTCCTTGATGGTGGAGAAAGAGATAAAACAGCCAGAAGCACCAGGAGAAAATGTGGAGCAGGGGCCCAGGCAGTTGGGAGGAGGGGAACTTGTGTAACACCAGTTGCAGTAGGCAGCCTAAGGGTCTTATGTGTCCATTGCTGAGCCGATGTGGTTGCACTTGCCTAATAAAATGTAGCAGCTGATTGCAGGTGGGGAGTTTGTGGATGTTTTCATACTACTCAACAGGCTGAAAGAGCCAGAGACTGAAAAGGACTCTGAAATGGACCAAGAAAAAGGGAACAGGGTAGAACAGAAATGCACAGTAGTTATTTGATGCAACTGGGAGAACTGGCAAGCAAGCTTTTCCATTTATGTTGGTCTGTTAACTGAAATGTGCTGCAAAAGGCCCCGGATTTGAGGAGTTACTACAGCTGCACCATGGCAATGTTTTGAAAGGTGGATGGTGATGGTTAAAGTACAATGAGGAGTTTCATAGGAAGAAGCAGAATGATGCCAACAGGGCCTTGGGGGGATTGTATCTCCCTCTGCTTTGGGCTATAGAGGCTGGGGGGATATAGCATTCAGAAAATGGCTTCCCAGTTTGACATACTCAGTCCTCAAGGGTAGCACCCATGTACAGCGCTGATTATTGAGTGCTGCACTTTTGAGTGACTCAATAATAACGCTCTACAAGAGAGCAAGTGGTGCAATATCCTGCATAGCGAGTACAGCAAGAAGCTATACTCACTACTTCAGTATATAGGATGCTTTGTGGCCAATTCCCACCAAGCTGCTTGCATAGTGTAGTGGTGTACACCACTGCTTGCGATGTAAACAGACCTGGGTTCAGGTCCGGTTACATGCAGAAATATTTTTTTTGCTTTTGAATCCAGTAACTTGCCCCGTGGTCCGCACCCCCTCAGAGTTGGTTATTTAAGTTTGGGGGGTGTGGGGGTGTGCAGCCCCCCACATAAAAAAAAATATTTCTGTGTGGTTCAGTTAAGGCCAGCAACTGTCACTATTTGCAACGGTCGGTATCAACATCCATCGCCCTTTTGACTATGGGCTCAAGTTTTCTTGCTCTATGTGATAGGTGGTCTTTCAGACCCACCTTTATCACATAGAACCATCCTCAAGACAAGGCTTTACACTGGGGGCAGTGGTCCTGCACGAGGGAACTCAGGAAAGCAGAGGAAAGGTGGGCAGTGTTACCATTACAGTCATGAGACATGCAAGGTGGAGGCCTGTAAATACAGGCATGTGTGCTTTGCTTGTGGGCAGAACCACCCTTTTATACAGAGCACAGAAAGGACTAGCATGCAGCCCTTTCAGAAAGGAAAGGGGGAACCCTTGAACCTCAATAATGGGGAGTGCATTGAGCATTGGTTGGAGGACTATGCAGACAGGAAGGCCACCCAGTTATTGGCAGAGGGTTTGGTGCAGGGCTCCAGGATCCTGTACAGAGGTGCTTGCAAGGCTTGTAAGGCAGAAAACCTAAAATCTTCCAGGGACCAGGTGGACATCGTTAAGGCAAAAATTGAGAAAAAAAGTGGCACTAGGCAGGGTTAGTGGACCTTTTGAGCAACCTCCTTATCCCCACCTTCAGGTATTCCCAATAGGCCTGGTGCCAAAGAAGGCACCAGGGGAGTTCCTATTAACAAATCACTTGTGCTACATGGAGGGTGATTCAATCAGTCATCACATTAATCACAAGGACATAGCAGTGTCATAGATATTGTTTGATGTGGCCACTAAGGTAATGAACATGATTGGTAATTAGGTGCTATTGGCAATTCCAATATTGAATTAGCTTTTCTTTTGATACCTGTGCACCCTTGGGACGGGGACTTATTGGGCCTGAAGTTCGAGGACGGTATTACACTGACAACTGCATGCCTACGGGTTGTGCAGTGGTGTGTGCAGTGTTCAAAAAATTCAGCATCCTTCTTCATTTTGCCACCACTCAGATTGCACAGAGAACAGAACTGGTCCACCACCTGGCATACGCAGATGATTTGATAATCATACCCCTCTCACTCAGTGGTCTGCAAAAAAAAACTAGAAATTTTAAACACCTCAGTAAAAAAGTTTTCATGGAAAACAAGCATAGATAAAACAAAGATTAATGATTTTGTAACAAACAAAAACAACTTTCACTGGCATCTGGGAACTGAAAAAAATGAATTTAGTTAAGTCATACTGCTTCCTTGGTCTGACATTTTCCAGAAATCAGTCTTGGAAAAGCCACCTTAATAATACACTTATCAAGGCAAAATTAGGCATGACGAGCCTCAACAAATGTAAACCTCTATGGTGGGCATACTATCAGACCACTGCTAAAGACAATAAATGTAAAATATATTAATCAGGTCTTATATGGTACAGAAATTTGGGTCATTTCTCAAATTGATAAATTAGAAAAGCAGGTCATTCAAATGTTGCATACCACCCTTGGTTTCAATAAATGAATGCCAATCATTATGGTTAGAGCTGAGTAAGGAGTATCCATCATGCAGACCTATGCAGAAAGCAAAAGGATCACTTTTTGGATCAGATGGAGTTCCCTTACTGAAGAAAGAATGGTTAACAAATGCCTAAGGGAAAAAGAGTCCTGGATAAAGATGGGGTGTAGGACCTCTCCCTGGTTAGACCAGGTGCACAACCTTCTCTGTAAATATGGCATGGAGCCTCTAACTCTTGCAGAGAAAAACATTACTATCAGTAAAAAATAGAACTTATATATTTTTAAGAAAAGTATGTATCATTATAACAAGAAAGATCTTAAAGCAATTTTTGAGGCTAGATTCATCAGATGATACAGCAAAAATGATTGTACATTCAAGTATAGATAAAGTAATATTTTGATGTCCTGACCAATCCTCTCCTTGTGAGAACTTATGCTAAATTCAAAATAGGGATGTTTGAGTCAAACATTCTCAAATCCAGATTTACTAAAGCCACCACACCAGAATAAAAACTATGCCATTGAAACAATAAAGAAAAAAGATCTACAACATGTTGTACTACACTGTTCCTGGTATAATACTGTAAGGCTAGAAGGAAATGGACTCTTCCTTTTGTAAATTCCATACAAAGCACTGAAGAAAAAAATTATTCTTACAACTCTAGTTACTGCAGAAGATCATAGTATAATGAACAACATCACAAACTATTTAGTAACCATATAGAAGGTTAGAAAACTAATGATTTTAAACCACTAGATGTATTGAAATAGACTATTGATTATTGTCTACATAAGCCTAGATGTTTTGTGTTCTAAGTCAAGAACGAGAATTTTAACTTTTATTTTTATATCTATGTTTATAATCTTTTATACGTTTTTTTATATGCCTTTGTAATGTTTGATTCTAAAATGACTGAAGAAGTAAAGAAGATCTACCTGCCACTACCTACATGACTTTTTGTTTGTGGGTAAAGCAGGTATGAACCACTAAGCACAATTGATATCAGAATTCCATTCTGTGTGTGAGGACATGGGTGTAGTGCTACAAACAATAAAATGGAAGTGCCAGGTACTTGCTTGTCTTTCTTGGTTATTGAAATCAATATGATTACTATGAGGTTCTTCCTTCCACCCGAGAAGGTCAGTGCACTTCAATCGTTGTTGCAAAAGGCAGTGCAGACATGCAAGCTCACCATGAGAGAGCTGCAACAGCTTAGAGGGCATTTGAATTTTGCATACAAAATCTTGCTGATGGGAAGAATCTTCCTCCATAGATAGGTCAACTGTGAGGAGGGCTGCAGCAAGCCTTATCACAGGCTTTGGGTTATCAAGTCCATGCAGGATTACCTCCAGGTCTGGTTAATCTTCTTGTCATGCTTTAATGGGATGGCCATCTGTCTCACAGAGGTTACAAGCCAAGAGCTGAATCTTTGCACAGATGAGTCCAGCGGTGTGGGCTTAAGGGCTTACTTTGGCAGTGCCTGGTGCACGGGACTATGGCCCCAAGAGCGGGTGGAGATTGGCTTGCTTTGCCAGGTTATGCTCCTTAAATTCTTTCCCACTGTCATGGTGCTAGTGATTTGGGGCAATCAATTTTGCAGCAGATGGGTGATATTTAGGGGAGACAACACAGAGGTACTCTATAGCATTAGTGGGTAACTTAGGGGAAGCAGCCCATGGGGAATCTGATGAGGGTGTTCACACTAAAATGCTGATGTTAAATATACAGTTCACAGCAATGCATGCACCTGGTGGGGACAATGAAATGACTGATGCTCTTTCTCATTTGCAGTGGGAGAGGTTTTGAGAGCTGGTGCCAGAATCAGAGATATACCCCAGGGAAGTACCACCCTATCTCTGGGATTTGGTGATCCAGAAGGATGGGGGTTGCTAAAGCACTTGCTAGAATCCAACATGAGAGTAGCATATTGAAGTGGGTTGAACACCATTTTGGAAGTGAGGAGTCAGATCAGCTGGAAAGCTGCCTGGCTGGTACTATAAGGCCAGCTGTGCATGTGCCTCCTTCACAAGAAGTGCCAGGGCTCTACACTGGCAGTGGTGGGTCAGCATTAGGCAGGGCATTCCTGGTTTGTGAAGGCAATACAGCTGAGGGACACAACACCATCATTAAGGCTGACAAGATGCTGAAGGGATGGACCCAAGGGGACTCCAAAAAGGGGGTTACACAGCACTCGATCAGCCCAGCCTTACTAGTAACAATTGTGACTCTCTTGCCCAAGATTTTTTCATGGGATTTGGAGGTGCACCTGTTCCAAACAACCTTCCTAGTGGCTTTTTGCAGGACTTTTAGGGTGTCTGAAATCACTCAGCCAATCAAATTTGTTGACTTTGCCAGTGGCATTGGCCAGTGGTGATGTGCTGGTGAACACTGAGGGGGTGTTCATTTTGTTGGCTGTGCCAGTGGCATTAAGTGGTAATGATGTGTTTAGTTTAGTTTATTGTTCTCGGAATTACTACCTTTGAGCCAGAGGCTCTTTTACAAAGGTTCCACGTCAATTAGGTACAGTACAAAAGGTTACAAAAGATGTGTAGATGAACACTGAGGTAGTGTTAGTTTGCTTGCTTTGAGGTAAGACAGAGGAGGGGGCTAGGGGCTGCTAGTGCAGCATTAGGTCCCCTCCTGGGGTGCTGTGGGGATATCTAGGGATTGAATCCCTGGGAAGGCCTTTTTTTTGCCATGAAGATGGTTCCTTCCTCACCTTGTTTCAGTTCTGGCACCTGCTGGGAAAGGCCCTGTGGACATTGGGGATGGTGGATCAGGGCTATAACACTCACTCATTCAGGATAGGGGTGAGTTCACATGCTAGTGTAGAAGGGTGAACAGATGCACAGATACAGTCACTGGGGAGGTGGAGGTCTCAAGCATTTGAAAAATACATACATCCACATTTGCTATAATTTTTTCTGTTCTGTTTTATTTGCAAGTCAGGACATCTGGGTAAAGCAGGTGTGGATATGTCACCATTTATTCATCCATTCACTGGATGGTAGTGAGAGCACAGCAGTTTCAGGGGGGAGTAAACCTCTTTTTCTATTCCCAGAGGGTATGAATACAGTGGTTGAGCTGATGGGGAATGAGATGGGGTGAGCTGCTTCTCTGAATCACAGCTCAAGTTTGAGGTCACTTCTGGCCAGATGTGCTCATCTTCCTCCTTAGTGGAAATCACTCTGATCTTGGGAAGTTCACCGAGTTGCAGAACAGGATGTGAGAAGATTTGGGATGGGTGCATTGTGAGTGGCCCATGACACAGATAGTGTGGTCCCACATGATACAGAAGCAGCGGTGGCACTATGCTCAGAACTCTAGCACCAAGAGAGGGCATGTGGTTTGATCAATATGGCAATGCATCACATCATGGATTCCATCAGGTGTCAGGTGTTGCAGCATGACAGGATTTTGGCAAAGTTCCACAACTGTATGATAAAGACTGGGTGTATTTATTGGATTTAGCGAGCAATAGATTTCTATCTGATCTACAGGTTATTTGGAGGAAGCCCTGGAGTGATGTGCTTGGTGGGGATGAGCATCCAAGGCAGTGGGACACTCATCATGAGACAGCATGGTAGTTCTGCAGTTTTGCACATTGAGGTTAACAGGATTGTCACTCCTTTTCAGGTGGGCCATGAGGCTGGGGAGAGGTGAGGCGCAACAGGCAAAATGAGTTGATACTGGTGCTAGAAGAAAGAGCCAAGATCCAAAGAAAAGAAGCACAGCACCCACTGAACAGGTCACACAACCATAAAATATATAAAAACTGTTTAATACCTATTAAGTGCAAAACATACCATATGCAGCAACACAAAAGAGTAAAAAAAGTCATGACAGCGTAGCCATCACCACTGAATGACATTTCGCCTAGATGACACTAGGCTTCATCAGATTCTGTAGATTTAGAATCCACCATGCCCTTAAATACAATTCCATTAATTGAAATCACCCGTGTGGCATGTAATTTAAAGAGCAGCTGACACCACCTCTGCTACATTGCAGAATTAGAATAAGGATACCATCAGTAAATCTCTTACCAAAAACTAGATTTCTACATTATTTCATTTTAAAGGTATGAGCTATTTTATAACCCTAACTTCACTACCTGTTCAAAAAGTCTGTGTCAGTGAAGAGATTCTGATGATGTCATCTCAGGAACTCATAGTCTGGTACTCCCTATCAGCAAGCTTGACCTGTGCCTACAAAGATCTAAATATTATGTGCAATGGTTTTCACAAGTAAAACAGGCAGCACCTTTCAGTAAACATTGCTTTAAAAACTATGGCCGGGATATTCAGAGCAGTTGCACTATGCGCAATAGGGATGCGCCTGCGTAAAAGCGGAAATGGGCCATAATGTGATATTCAGCGGCAGCAGATGCACAGCACAAAATCCAATGCACTGTAGTGCAATGGTAATCAGTGCATGCGCAAGTGCAGGGGGTGTAACCAGGAATATGTGGCACAGTGCGATATACAACAGCAGGTGACATGCGCAATAGTGGAGCAAGCGGAAGTTGCGCGATAGCGGACATGAGCAAATATAAAAGGGAGCAAGTGAGGGGAGGATGATTGTGCTAGAGAGGAGCCATAGCGGGGGAGAGTGGAGATGGAGCAGCAGGGAGCCAGGGCAAGATACAGGTGGCCAGGGTTGGCCAAGAGGTGGATGGGGCCACTGGAAGTGTGTGTGTGTGTGTGTGTGTGTGTGTGTGTGTGTGTGTCTGTGTGTGCCACAGAGGAAGGAGAGCAGTGGGGCAGAGGCAGGGCATGCAGTGGTGTAGTGCCAGGGGTGCACCCAGTGCAGGGACAGGACCAGCAGCACACAGCCAGGGAGACTGGGTAGGCAGCCGCCTGGGGGACACCAACCCGGGACATGGCCAGTGCCACCTTCCAGATGGAGGCAGTAATAAGAGGTGTGAGGAGGCAGGCTGCAGGGAGATGCGGCCATGGAAGGGCCCATCAGCAGGTATTCCCAGGACAGGTTGTACCGTGACCACATCAGCTTCGAGCTGTACAGTGACATCGAGATTGTGGGCCAGTACCAGCTGAATTGGGCCATTCTGAGGTGGCTCTGTGAGCTATGCAGTGAGGAGATACAGGTACCCACAAGATGGATCCATGCTCTGTCTGTGGAGACAAAGATCATAACTGTCATGTGCCTGCTCACCACGGGCACCTCCCAGAGACCAACAGGGGACACAATAGGCATAACCCAGTTGGCTGCGTCACGCCTACCCACACAATTCCTCATTGCACTGCTGCCACATGCTGCAGAGTACATCCATTTCCCCAGCACACAGGCAGAGCACACAGCAAACATGCAGGAGTTCCACAGGGTAGCACAGTTGCCTGGTGTGCTCGGGGCCATTGACTGCACCCATGTTGGCATCTGTATGCCACCTGGCCTGGAGGGGGTGGCATATATAAACAGCAAGGGATACCCGAGTGTCAACTGCAAGGCAGTGTGCGATGCCGGGGGTACATAATCAATGTCTGTGCCACGCACCCTGGGGGAGCACACGATGCCTTCTTCTTGCACCAGTCTACACTGTGCCATAGGTTGCGAGAGTGGGGACATCCCCACTGGCTATCTGGTAGGTGAGTATGCAGTGCACGCCAGATGCTGGGAGCAGCAGGAAGGTATGTGGGGCAAGGGCAGAGGTGCCATGGGGTGCAGCCTGGAAAGCCAGGGGCACAGTGTCACAGACCACCATGCTAACGATACCTCTCTGCACACAGGTGACAGTGGGTACCCGCTCTGGCCCTGGCTGCTCACACCATACCAGCACCCCTCGACCCCAGGGCAGCAAGAGTACAATGAGGCACACGTCACCACATGGAACATCATCGAGCATGTGTTCGGGCTGCTGAAGGCCTGGTTCCATTGCCTGGACAGGCTCTGGCAGTGCCCTACAGTATAGCCCCTCAAAGGCCTGCGGTCTATTCCTTGCCTGCTGTATCCTGCACAACATGGCCACCGATTGTGGGATAGCAGTTGAGGTCAAAGAGGGGGACAAAGGTGGGGACGATGAGGACGCTGGTCTAGCTGGTGTTGGGCAGCCACCCCCAGGGTGACAGGATCCCCGGCTGGCCCAGATGGCCCATCAGCACTGGGATACCATTGCAGAGGAGCACTATGGACCACACAGGTAGGTGAACAGGGCCATGAGCAAGCACCAGGAGCAACGGCACAGCTGACAGACAGGCAGGGGCAGACACCAAGGCAGATTCGGCAGCAGGGGTGCAGGAATGGGCAGGGGCCTTCACACAAAGGAAGAATACAGCAGGGCTGACACAGCACACACACATAGGCACACACACCCCATCCCTTGCCCACAGGGCCCCATGCACACCCACCCCCATATGCCACCCCACACTCCCACACAGGGCCCAACAGAACCACACCAAGCGGCAGGCACTGTGCGTGTCTCAGATGCTGAGCACCATTGCACAGTGGCAGACAGCACTATGCTGGCATCATCATGCACACGCCACAGTGGCAAGTAGCTGGGCGGGTGTGCACAGGACCCGTGTGAGTGCAGGACAGGGTACCACACTCATGCATTGCACACGGAACACCACAGTGCACACTGGGCAGCGGCAGACAGCGGTCATGGAGGGGGAAGGGTCAGTCATGCTGCACAGTAGCACAGCCCCCATGGACACTTGGGTGGCCCCGCCAAGACCTTCCAGCTGTAACAGGCTGATCAGTGGCCTTATGTGGTGGCACTTATGGTCCCCCAGGAGTGACACTGTGTGAACATGACTGTGTCCACACAGGTGTCTGCAGGCCACCAAACATGCCTGCACTGGGTGTGCTAGGTATGCCCACAGCCATTCCCAGCATCGACATGGCAGGGGTCACCCGATGCCGAGACCGAGGGGTGGACATTGCACTCTGCGGGGTGTGCGGTGGCTGGGCACACAGCCAGTCGGCCAGTGTTGCCATGACAGTAGCCATCGCAGTAGCATGCCTATCGATGGCTGCAGTCACATCTACCCGCTGTTGAGCTAACTCTGCCAGGAGCAGGGCATGGTCCCTGCTGCACCACTCCTCTGCCTGGCGCAGCTCCACATGGAGTGCATCGACTGCTAACACGAGCCATACCTGCTGATCCACAGAGGCGTGGAGCAGACAGCTGTGGGCATCCAAGGGGTCATCTGCATGGCCTTCATTCTGACCCCGTGTGGTTCCTGACCCTGCAGCACAGCACCCCTTGATGATGAGCGCAGCACAGCAGTGCTTTCCTGGGGTACATCCTCATGCGGTGCACTGTTGCCACCCCCTGTCCCCGTCTCCCCCATCAACACTGTCCAGCTGCTGCAGCCCCTCTGGCTGCTGAGCACTGGGCACCACCAGCGTGGCTGCATCAGCACCACCAACACCACTGCCACATCTGCACACTACTGCTGCCCCACTGGATGCTGCAGACATGACAGAAACAATGGCTGGTGGGCAGGCAACCATGCCAGTGCTGCCCGCACTGCTACCAAAGCAGATGCCAGTCATGGGATCCCCCTGTGACCCACCAACATCACTGTCCAGGATGTGCATCATGTCATCATCGGTACTGGAGTCAGCCCCGATCTGTGTCTCAACACACAGGACACCATGCCTGGCATCCTGCTGGAACACAGCCAGCGCCACATCTGCACCCGCACCACAGGCATCAGTCTGGACAGCTGTGCAGGGAGCTGCAGGTGGTCAGTCCCTCAGATGCCAGTGGAGGTGGAGCGGCGCTTCACTGGTTCCAGGGCCATCCCTCAGAGGACGCATCCACCACCACTGCCCCATGCAGATGCTCAGGAGCTGTAAAGGAACACAGTACCATTAGTGGTGCCACCTGACCCCTGGACCCCACCTCCCCTGCCAGCCTCACACTGCCAGCACCGGTCCTACCATGTAGTGATGGGCTGCCACCCATCTGGAAGCCTCCACTGGACACACACTCAATGGCATAATGCCACATGCTGCCAGCCACCTGCTCCTCCCACAGTATCGGGTGTGGCATGTCTTGCTGGCCCCCACCAGTGGCAGCACACGCTGCCCGGATGGCATCCACCTTGTCCTTTATCCTCCTCCTGTCCGTGCCAACCTTCTTTTTGCACTCCTGCACAGAATGCTGGTGGCTGCCCTGCTGGTTGATCGCACATGCCACCTCACCTCACACCACCGCATGGGCCTGTGGTGTGCCTCTCTGTCCATTGAGGAGTGGCTCCCTGTCAAGGTAGGCCTCAAACAGGGCATCTGATTCTGCCCTGATGAAGTTGGGTCTCCACTTCCGCACTCTCCCCTGCTCCTCATCCTCCTCACGTTCAGTCATGCTTGTACCTGGGAAGATGGACAGTTGTTAGCATGGACTGTTTAGTCCCAGACTGCCCTCCCAGACCACTGTCCCGATGTCCCAATAGCATGGCATGTACCTCCAAATGTTGCAATACCGATCCATGGCCTGTGCAATTCCATGGCACCTTTATAGTGCATCGCATGCAAATGAGGGTATGCACAACTGTAATGGGATGCAAATGCAGCAGATGCACTGTGGAATGGCTCATGAGCTAATTTGCATGACCTGGATGAATATCACATAGATGCGCCTTGCGTAATGAAGTTGAGCATGCTCAAGTCATGGTGCACCACTGTGACGTGCACATTTGGATCCACGCCATGCATGCGAGAGGTGCTGACATGTACGCTAGCGGCGCAGCATATGTACATTGCACAGGAGGCAGTACAGCGCACAGCCACTACTGTGCCTGTGGCGCTCATGCACTGTACGTCCTATGAGGCACACGTGCCATAGCATGGCTGGCACACTGCCATCATGCCCTGTATTGCACCACTGTGCCATGGTTGCCATGGTGCCTCTGCACAGTAGGCCACTGCATGGCATCACACACATGCTCCCTACCGCGCACCATACAGGGGTCTCCCAATAGTGCAGTGGCGCTCCATGTGTGGCCTGACCCTTGTCCCCATGACTGCCCTTTGCCCTCTAGGCAGCATGCAGCTGCATGGCTGCCCACCTATTGTGCAGTCCGGTGCCAGCACAATTGCAAATGGCAGTGCAGCACCGGGCTGTCTCAGCCCATGGAACACATGCACTACCGGGTGCCATTTTGAACTGTGGACAGTGAGGAATATGCCGTTCACCAGAGCCCCCGTGTGGAGTGACATCGAGCTGGCCAACCTGGTGGCTCTTGTAGAGCCCCATCCAGGTGCCCTGTTTGGGCAGGTGCTCCTCCAGATGCCTTGCATCGTGGTGTGGTAGAAGGTAGCAGACGGACTGGAGGAGGCCACTGGGAGCCAGCATTCAGGGGAATCAGTGTAGCCACTGCTATGGTGACCTCCAGTGGCATGATCCTGACTACCTGAGGCACTTGCAGGTGCGTGTCCAGTGGGGAACTGTGCCAAGGCCAGATAGGTGCTCCTTGACCATCACTAGTCATCTCCAACTGTTCTCGGGGCACAGGGGTCAGCAGACCAGGCCACCGGGGGCAGCACCTGTGTCATCAGGTGTGGGGGTGCACAGTGTCCACCCTAAGCCACCACAACCCAGATATGCTGTGCAGGACTTCACACTGGTCGGGTGGCCTATGGTTCAGATGTGTACTGATGTGCTTCTTTCCATGTTTCCCCCCTAGGACCAGAAGACTGCTGTAGGGCCTGGATGGCCAAGGAACAATGGGGCCATGTCCACACCGGGGAAGAGGGCATGTGGACTGGCCACAGTGGTGGTGTTGTGGGTCAGCAGCCTGCTGATCAGGATGCAGGTGAGTACCATGTTTCCCTATACACCTCTGCAGGGTGGGTTGCAGGGGGGGTGGTGGTGTGGCATGGCCCTTTTGCACATGACCCCTCCAGCTGTGCACTTCCTCTGCACCATCCTGTGGGCCTGCACATGTGGGTGGGTGTCGCAGGTGGGCTGTGGGTGCACTCAGTGCCTGGCTGTGCCACTGTCTTCCCACTGCATAGCCATGACACCAGATGGCCAGGATGGTGCTGTGCGGTTCATGGGCAGTGATGGTGTGCAGCAGTTTGCATGGCTGCGGTTGCCTGGGTAGGTGGCTCATGTGGTCGCACTCATTGTGGGTGGTTGCATGCCATCCCGGGGTGCCGGTCACTGATGCACACCATGCACATTGGGTGGGCTGCATTAGTGTGGCCAGTCACTCATACTGTCTCCTCTCACTTGTCCAAGGTGGACATCATTGGGAGGTCATCGAGCGGACCCTCAGGAAGATCCTGCAGGTCACCCAGGTGACACACGAGATGCTCGAGCAACTAGATGGGGGGGACTGGCAGAGGTGACACAGGTGCCGCAGGGCAGCAGAAGAGGACTGGGGCTGCCAGTAGGGCCTGCTTTATATGGAGACACTCCCTCCCTCCTTGGACTGGTCCCCACACCCCCATGTCCCCCACCTTTGCCTTTCCCATTGTCCCCTGACCCTTTCCCTTCCCCATGTAGCGTCCTCACCGTTCCCCTCCTCTGTTGTACATATTTGTAAATAGTTATTGTTATTGTTGTTATATTTATTGCACATGTTTATATTTACGTCCGTGTCTGTCTCTGATTTGCAGCGGGCACATGCAGCCTTGCTGCAGTGGTGTGCATGGCTACTGTGGGGTGGGACTGGATTGGGTGTGGGTGTGCCTGGTTGTGCTCCTCCACTGGTGTAGGTGGGGGCCATGGGCTATGTCTAGGGGCATGTGTGGTGTGCCCTGTGCACTGTTCTCCTGTGTGCAGCAGGCTGTGATGCATGTGTTATTTCCCAGCTGCCCCTGTCAGTGTGGGCTTTGCCTGTGTGGCTGTGGCCATTGCTGCTACACCACCACCATGCGTGTCTGTGGTACACATGGTCGTGTGGCCCCCACCACCGCATGCTCATCTGCCGGCACGCCTTCAGGGGTAGGCCATACCTGTCACCTTGCAAGCATTGTGCCCTTGCAGCTGGCACTCTGACCCCCTGGACTATTGCACGTCTGTCCCTGTTGCCACTGTGGGCAGTGCCATTGGTTGCCCCATCCATGCAGTCCATGGTGACTGGGGTGGTACCTGTGGGATGGTGGCTGTCACATGGGGTCCTGCTGTATGTGGGTGGTGGCCTGGTCACAGGCCCATGTGCCTGCCATCATGGTGGCCATGCTCATGGGCTACCACCACATGGCAGGCTCACCAACTACCTGGTGGTAGGCAGACCACAGGTTACATGGCACCATGGGCTTCACAATGGCAGAGCCTGTCACACTGCTTTGTGTGGCTGTTTGCCAGAGTACCCATGGGAGTGGGATGGTGAGGGCATTGTGTGTGTGCCCTGTGTTGCCTCCTGTGTGATGCATGCCTCCATGCACCATGGGAGGGAGCTGTGTTGCCTGGTGGGGTCAGTGCTGTGGTGGGGTTGGTGCATGGGTGGTGGACCTTGCTCTGGTCCTGTGTTTAGAGTGCCTACCTGCTTTTATTGGCATCCAGGGTGGCCCTTGTCATGTGTGGGGTTCCTCGGGTACTGGTGCCAAGTCACCCACCTTGCTGTGCCTTCATGGGGGCCATGCTGGAGGGTCTTATGTCGGTTGTGGTAGCGTTGGTGGATGGTTTCACCTCCTGCATTGGGTGGTCATGGTGGGGTTGTGGTACATGTGCATTGCGCTCCCAGGCAACTGGTTGCCTGGGCACAGTGGTGGCAGACTGCCTTCAGTACCATTCACTGTTTGGTCATGCTTCTGGGCTAGGTGTCTCGGGCACTCTGTACTGGGGGCGGCATTGGGGTGGTGCCATGGCATAGGTGGGGCATGGCCATCATTGTGTCCTGGTTCCTGTTGGCTGGTGGATGGTGCAGGAGCACCATGCCCAGTGGATGGGGACTACTGGGTCACATCTGCTGGTGGTTCAGCACTGGGGATTCAAGGGTCAGTGATCCATCTTGCACCTGTCTGGTTGTGATGCTCATGGGGGCCTTGCCCTGGTCAGGTGGGGGATGGTCTGTCTGTTCTGGTGCATGCTCCTCAGCCCATGGTGCATCCATGACTGCTGCTCAGCTGATTCCTGTCTTTGTCCACGTGCATCCCTAAGGGTGCTATTGTGCATCGACCCTGCCCCATGGTGCATTCCTCATTGTGCTTTGGCACATCAGGAGTGATATTCAGCCACATTGTGCAGGTGCATCTTGTCCTGCACATGGTTTGAATATTGCACCCATTGCACCATGGCACACTGGACATGCGCCTGCTCCCTCTAGTGCGCAACTTTCTGGTGCAGTCTGAATATCCTGGCCTATGTGTATTTCAGGTTTTGCAACAAAACTGACATTTTTTTTTGGGGGTGCCTTTTTATTCAAGTCCATTTTTCTAGGGTTGCTGGATGCTGGATAATAGCACACTGTTGTGAGGTTTACAGACTGAATACATTTCTGATGTGGTGACAGGCTGAAATCATTCACATCTATCATTCAAGTGAGGTGGTTTCTAAGGATGGCACTTTAAAACAATTATTCTTCCATCTTCTTGTCAATGGGGTGGGAGAGGTAATGCTGTTTTGAAACCTTACTAGGAGTTTCTAATTTAGCCAGCCCAATGTTTTCTCCCTGTCTGGCTGTTTTTGACATATATTCAGGCTCATCGATGTTCTTCTCTAAATTGAAATGATAATTTTACCAGAGCTACTATTTCCATCCCAGTAGTATTAACAGATATAAGATTTCTATTAAAACTTATTGTAATGCAGACACTGACAAACAGCAGTGAAATTACCAACATTACCATACTAGCAGCAATACAACTTCCTAACAGGCACAGTAAAGTAGCACTCCAAATGGCATCAACAACCTGGAGGCATGCTGACTCAGCATCCAGCAACCCTGGAGCCACTGAATGTATGTAAAAAAAAAAATAGCATGACAGGGAGAACACATTGGGCTGGCTAAATTAGAAACTCCTAGTATGGTTTAAAAACAGCATTACCTCTCCCACCCCATTGACAAGGAGCTGGAATAATTATTTTAAAGTGCCATCCTTAGAAATCACCTCAATTTAATGATAGGTGTGAATGATCTCATCCTTTCACCATATCAGAAATGTATTCCGTCTGCAAACTGCACAGCAGTATGCTATGACCCAGTATCCAGCAACCCTGGAAAAAAGATCCACGACAAAAAGGTACCCCACAAAAAATTGTCAGCTTTGTTAAAAAATCTGAAATACACATAATTTTAAAGCAATGTTTATAAATGGTGCTGCCTGTTTTACTTGTGAAAACCATTGCACATGATCTTTACAACTTTGGAGAAACATGTTTTATAAGCTTGCTGACAGGGAGTACTAGACTGTGAGTTCCTGAGATGACACCATCAGCAGCTCTTCACTGAAATAGGCTTTTTTTGAACAGGTAATGAAATCAGGGTTACAAAATAGCTCATATCTTAGAAATCTAGTTTTTGGTATGAGATTTGCTGGCGGTATGCTTATTCTAATTCTGAAATGTAGTAATTTTGTCCAGAGTGGTGTCAGTTGCTCTTTAAATATCAAAACATTCATTAGAAACACGAACAGCCACTTGAAGATTTATCAAACTAAATTACAGTAATAAGTGAAACCTATACATTTAAATCATTGATTTTTAATATATTTTTTATACCGTGATAAATGCATGCAATAAACCCCTATTTGTATTGCCATTTTATCATATTTTATTTTAAATTTGTTAACCAGGTAAAGGACATTGGGTAAAAATTCCTTTTTCAGAACCTACCTGGGTAAAGAGTTCTAACATATTTCATGGTTGTGTGACCTGTTCAGCGGCTGCTGTGCTTCTTTTCATTGGATTTTGGCCCTTTGCTCTAACACCACTATCAGCATCCCGGTGCTCTTTTTATTTGCTGTGTTTCTCATTTCTTTTTGAAGCACAGGTTTCTCTCTCAAAGAAGTTAAAATTGGTCCACAACATCAGTCCTTGTTAAAGCCTTTTAGTTTATGGGCTAATTTTAGTGAAAAAACAAGTAGCAACTATTGGGCAGTGAATAAGCATTCCTGCCACAGGTTGTTGGTAGTTCCCTCCTCTGCTTTAACAATACTAAATGGTAGAGATCACAAATATGGAGGGTCAGAGTTAAAATCCAGTGATGGTTGGCAGTTCTGCTGAAACCTTATTTGTGTCCAGTGATGGAGTGAACCCTATTTTAGCATCCAATAACATCATACCAGAGGCTCCAGGTGTGGTGGTATCAAAGAGTGTTTTTAAACATCTGAAGAAGGAAGTTATGAAAGGGAGAAGGAAGTACTGGCTCAGCATCACCTTAGAAGCTTACCTGAAAGTTAATAGGGTACCCCGAGGTTTGAGAAAACTGAATAGACCTGCCTATGGTACACAGGACAAAGAATTTATGGACCTTTGGCACAAGAACATGGAGGAGGCTGCTTTAAAGGACAATCTGTTAATTTTCACCAGAGCTGGCCCAGTAAGAGACCAGCTGTCGCAAACTGTCACACAAACAGAGGATCTGATAAAACAACATACTGCATTGTATGAATATGACAAGTACAACAAAGCCTTGGAAGCAAAAAGTTCCAGGTACAACATACAATTACAAAAAGCTAAGAAAAAAAAAGTTTATCAGAGATGAAAATGACTATAAACAAAATTGTGTATTTGATTGGTAAAGTAAGAACAAAACTGGGCAGCAGGAGGGAGAACTGAAATCAATTTTGAAATAAGGCACAGGTGGTACAGAGGTGACATCAGCTACTGCAGAAAGTGGCACGGTCTTAGACTATACAATGGGGCCTTCAGACACTGATAGCTTTGAACCAGACCTTTGTTTAGAGGAGGAACAAGAACAAGCCTTAACTCTGAGGTGCAGTCAGTGCAGGACATGGGTCAGGGAACTGTACCAGCACAAATATCCGATAAGGAAAAAATGCGGAGGGGGGGCCTGGTGTGACTGAGCAAGAAGGATCAACTATTAGTTTGTAAATTTTTGCTAATTGATACACCTGTCCCCGATTCACCCTCTTGTCCAGTTATCATTTCAGATTATGATTTAGCAGATTTGCAAGATCAAGTACTAAGTAAAGGACTGTCATTCGTAGCATCAACAGATATAGATTTCTTTGGTACTACAGTGAACTTGCACCAATTTGCATGGAATCTCACATTTAAAACAATTTATCCAGTCAAAGAATCATCATCTGAAGTGGACTCAGACACTGTAAGTACTTTAAGAACACGCTCCCTAAATTGTCCGACATATAATGCTGTTGTTGCTATGTTTGTTGAAAAATGTGAATTAGACCTGGATGGTTTTAAAAAAAAAATGTGCATACCAGGGTCCCTTTATTTGTACTACGGATGAAAAACAAGCTTTGCGTGATCTGGCTGATAACATACAAATTGTAATTAAAGCAGTGGACAAGGAGAGGCAGTTGTTGTTATGAGTCTCACTTTTTTTGTTCAGGAAACAGAGAGACAGTTAGCAGACCATAATTTCTATGAAAAATGGTCACATAATAAATTTGTGGCATACAAGGAGCAAATTGACAAGCTTCATAATGAGGGGTACATAAGGGGTTACTTTTCAGAGGACACATACAAAGTATTAACAGAAGCGCACCCAGTAGTGCTGATTATTTATATACTTCCTAAAATCCACAAAGACGCATTAAAACCCCCGGGTAGGCCTATTATCACTGGAAAGGGATGGGTGGCAGAACCTATTTCTATGTACTTCAATAGTATTTTACAACCATTTGTTAAATCACAACATTCTTACTTGCATGACTCTATGGAGGTAATAAGTTTGGTTGAGAATTTGGAGATGGGAAAAGATTGGTATATTGCAACCCTGGACATTGACTCACTGTATACAGTGATACCACATCATGAAGGTTTGATGGCAAATCAGTGGTTTTTAGAACAAAGAATGGAAAGGGAATGTGTTCATACTCCCACTTGGTTTTTCTTAGATATGCTTAGTATGGTTCTCAGCAAGAATATGTTTTTGTTTAAAGATACATACTTTAGACAAATATGTTGGACTGCAATGGGGGCAACTGTAGCTCCTAGCTATGCAAATCTGTTTGTGGGCAACTAGGAGGAGGGTCTTCTGTATGGTGTTGCCACTAATCCATGCATTTCTTGTTTGGATTTGTGGCAGTGCTATATAGACAACATCCTTATTATATGGAAAAGTATGATACAGCAGTTTAAGGCATTTATCTATTGGCTGGAAAGCATGAGTAGTTGCCTGAAGTTTAAACACAGTATAGAACAGCACAACATTTTTTTCCTCGATTTGAAAATATATAGAAATGAGTTTGGTGAAGTGTGTATGACCTTGTACTGGAAAGAAACAGATAGGAATAGCTTGTTATTGGCTAACAGTTGCCACCCACACCACATTACAAAAAACATTCCAAAAGGACAACTGATAAGAACTTCACATAACTGTACAGAAGAGAGGGAGTTTGAAATAAAAAGGAAACACCAAATTCAGTGCTTTAAGCAAAGTAAGAAACAGAAAAGGAGAGGATGGAACAGATCCTTGCCTTTAAACTCTTACTGCATAACAAATGTGGCAGGGCCTTATTCAACCCTGTCACATACCCCCCTTTAAGAGGGAACCTGTTTTACAAAAACAGGTTTTCAAAACTTTCTTTTAATTATCTTCTACCATTTGTTTATAACATTTACAGTACCGTGCATATGCAGCATAACAGAGAAGTTTCAACTCACATTTTGACAGTCTTCAGAATTCTCAATTCCTGATCCATATCTTTACAGAAAATCAGCATTAACATTCTCTTTCCCAGATTTGTGCTTCACTTTAAATTTAAATGGATGTAGTGCCAGGTACCACCGTGTGATTCTAGAATTTTTATCCTTCATTTGGTTTTACCAACAGAGAGGATTGTGATCTGTTACAAGTGCAAAGTCAGCTCCTAGTAAGTAAAACTTAAGGGACTCTATGGTTACTTTGCCACAAGGCATTCCTTTTCAATGTTGGAGCACCTTTTCTCTCTGCCATGCAATTTCCTACTGATATATAGAATAGGATGTTCTTTCCCATCTATATGCCGACTCAAGATTGCACCTAGGCCTGTCTCTGATGCATCTGTCTGTAACAAAAACTGTTTCTCAATGTCTGGGCTTCTTAAAACAGGGTCTGGACATAATGCAACCTTAATGGCTCGAAAAGCCTTGTCACACTCTGGGATCCATTTCACCACATTATTTGGGAACCTTTCCTTTGTAAGTTCAGTGAGGGGAGTAGTTAACTCATCAAAGCTAGGAACAAATCTCCAATAATAAACAGCCAGTCCTGAAAATGACCTGACATGTTTCTTGGTTTTGGGGACAGGTATGTTAGCTACAGCATCTATCTTGGAAACTTCTGGCCTGACTTCTCCATTTCCCAAAACATAGCCCAGATATCTAGTTTCCTGCAATGCACACTTGGTAGGATTAATCGTCAGACCTGCCTTTCTGATTGATTGGATAACTGCTCGTAGGTGTTCCCAGTGGCTTTTCCAGTCTGGACTGTACACCATAACATCATCCAGGTACACAGCACAATAACCAGTGTGAGGGGATAAAATTACATACATGTACTATTTGAATGTAGTAGATGTGCCATGTAAACCAAACAGCATGGTGGTGAACTGATAGAATCCTATAGGATGACAAATGTAGTTTTGTCTCTGGATTCTTTGGCTAGGGGAATTTGCCAGTACCCTTTGATGAGATCAAGGGTGCTGATATACTTAATAATTCACAGTCTGTCCATCAAATCATCTATTTTGGGCATAGGATAACTGTCAAATTCTGACACTTGATAAAGTTTCCTAAAATCAAGGCAGATTCTTACACCCCCTTCTTTTTTGATTACAGTTACCATTGGTGATTACCAAGCGCTTCTCAAGTCTTCTATGATATCCAATTCTTTCATGTTTTGTATTTCCTTAACCACGTCAGCTATTAATCGCTCTGGTAATCTGTATGTCTTTTGTCTAATAGGGCGAGTATTCCTTGTCACTATTACATGCTCGACCCTTTTGCTCAGCCTGGAACTGTGGTAAAAGTACTGTTAAATGTATTTAGCAAGTTATGAATTTATGCAGTTTGTTCGGAGGGTAAGAAAACATTCACCTTTACAGCATCAGCAGTTATAGTTTGTTCCAGTCCTTCACAAGCTACATCAATATCTTCTTTATCAGTTTCTGGTAAAACTAGCAAAACAGCTTTTGTTTTTTTTTCCAACTCATTTCTTGAGGAGGTTAGCATGGTATATTTTGGTAGTTTTTTTCCTATTGGGGTCTCAATCTCATATTTAACTGTGCCAGTACATCTAAGCACTTTATAAGGCCCTTGCCACTTCATTAACAGTTTATTTTCTGTAGTGGGTAACATTAGCAAGACCTTTTCACTTGGCACAAAACCTTTTTCTTTTACCCCATGGTCTTAATACACCATCTGTAGATGTTGAGCCTCTTCCTGATTACTATGGGCAATTTCAACATATTTTGCCAGCTTCTTTCTCAGGGCACACATACAGGATGTAATAGATTGTTTCTGATTTGGGTTATCTTTCTTTTACTGCATCTCGTGGCCTTCTAGGTTGTCTATCAAACAGCATTTCAAATGGTGAAAAAACTGTTGCTGCCTGTGGCACTTCTCTGTAGGCAAAAATCAGGTACGGTAAGTATCGGTCCCAGTCTTTCCCTTTTATAAACCTTTTAAACATGCATTTTAGGGTTTAATTAAAATGCTCCACAAGACCATATTTCTGAGGGTGATGGGGGGGGGTTCTTATGGCAGTGATACCTAGTAGTCAGTACAGCTCCTTCAGTAATGCAGCACCAAACTTAATACCCTGATTAGTAATAATCTCTTTTGGTATGCACACCCTGCTGAAAAGTTTGGCAAGCTCTGCTGCCACTTTTGAGGCTGTGACAGTACACATTGAAACTGCCTCTGGATATTGAGTCGCATAGTCACATACTACCAAAATGAATCGATTACCTTTTTTTACTTTTGTCTAAGAGGCCAACCACATCCATTGCAATTCTCTAAAAAGGCACATCTATCAAGGGTAGGGGAACCAGGGGCACCTTGCCTTTTTTAGTCACTGGGGCTACTTTCTGACACTCAGAACAGGAACTGCAATAGGTAACAACATCTTCATAAATTCCAGGCCAGTAAAATCTATACAGCAGTCTGGCAAGTGTGCGATCCCTCCCCGAATGACCAGCCATAGAAATATCATTTGCAATCTGCAACAACTCATATCTATACTTCTGTGGTATAACCAGTTGTTTTATCTGGTTCTGTTGCTGAGGTTTAACCCAAACTCTGTACAGTAGTCCACTGCATTTTTTAAACATAGGTTCACCCTGTTTTGGTTTCACTCCAAGCTGCTTAAAATAACCCTGGAGAGAAACATCATTGGCATGTTTTAAAAGAAAATCACAATCAATGATCAGTTTAATTACCACATTTTCATATGTTAACCCATTATGTCCATCACTCTTTTGTTGCCACTGTTTCTTCAGGCATAATTTTTCTTTCCTGGACTTCTGGATCTTGGAGTTCTGCTCAAACAAGTCCAAATCAAAATCAGTGAAAGAAAGAGTCCCCACCACATGAGATATTCTTTGCCTCAGCTCTTGTCATCACTGGTGCTGAAGCACCAGGATTTACACCCTCTTTGATTAACTCAGTAAATTCTGTAAAGTCATTTCCAACAATCACAGGTACAGGAAATTTAGGTACTACCCCAATTTAATTTGGTGTGACATCCAATTAATATTCAGAGTCACTTGGCTGGTGGGATAGTATTGAGCATCCCCGTGGATGCAGATGACACCAGTACCCGGTGCTTTTGGAAATTGTTTTCCCAGCACTTCAAAATGGACTATGGTCTGTCTGCTTCCCAAATCTAGAAGTCCCTTCACAGTCTTATCTCCCACCTTCAGATCTGTTAAGTACTTGCCTCAATTTGCTAAGGACAAATCTGTTTCAGTGTCACTCTTCTTACTACTGTAATTTCTTGCTCTATGACCTGTCTTATTACAGTTATAGCAAATAAAGTATTTGGGTGCAGATTTGTTACCCCACCAGAGTTCTTATCAAACTTGGAGTTTAAATGGGAAAAAGATTGTCTTACCAGTACTTGGCTGTTAACTCACTGCTGTGGCTTCTGTCTGGCCATTTGGTAGTCTTTGGCCAAAGAAACAGCCTTTTCAACCACTTTCTGGCCTGTGTTCTTTTACCCAAAGCTGTACATCTGTAGGCAGGATGCTGATAAATTGCTCCATTGCAAATATATCGATGATCTGTGGGAGTGTTTTGCCCACTGGTTGGAGCCATTTCATAAGGCATTCTCTGTGACAGGTGAAGGCTTCTCGAGGACTGGTGACTGAGTTATACTTCAGGAACAGAAATCTTTGCCTGTATGTCTCTCCTGAGATGTTATACCTTTTCAGGATTTCACTTTTCACCAGGTCTTCGTTTCCATATTGCTATAAGCAAGTTGGGCTTTTCCTGTCAGGTAAGGTACCAGTCTGATTGCCCATTGGTGCTTTTTCCAGCGGCAAGCTGTGGCAACCCTTTCAAAAGTTGTCAGGTATGCTTCTGTATTATCCAGCAGACACAGCGTTGTAAGTTTAAGATCTTTTAAGCTGTTGGTGTTTTGTTATTCTGCTGGACCAGTGCCAGATCCTCCACTTTGATAACTTCCAAAGCATCCATCCATCACTGCTTCTTTTCTTTTCTCTGCTTCTCGAGTTGTTGCATTTCTTCTTTTCTCTGTGCCTCTAAACATTGAATCACTTTTTCTGTCTGCTGCAGAATCCATATCTTTCTTCTATACTTCCCTGGAACCAGATCTAGTATCCACTCCCAAAACTACTGGCTTAGAGTAAGCACGGTGTAAATCCAACTCTGCCACCATTTGTCATTGAGGCACAGGTCAGGAAGCATAGGAACAGCAGGAGCAGTTTCAAAATTCTCAAATAGCTTTTTATTAATAACAGCAAAATAAAAACAAAATGTTCAGTATAACTATTTCTAATGGCAGTACAAACATGGAAAGCAGAGTCCTTCTTCTGAGTTTTTCTTCTCAATTTCCAATCACAGTCTCTCAGTCTCTGTCTCTCCCTCTTGCAAAACATTGCAGCTCTTTCTATAGCAAGTTTTTACAGGGAGCTTGTTAAGAGAACATTCTGCTTCTCACACAATGTTCTTGTCAGTGTCAGCAGGTTCAGTAAAAAGAACATTGTGACCCAGAACTGACCTCTTGTTGACAGCTTTGGAAATATTTTTCAAACCAGCTTCTCAAGTTAACCCCTGAAATTCTAGTTTTTGTAATTATTTCAACAGTATAACTATATACAGTTTTAAACAAAGGGTTCCCAGTATCAGCCACATTTCCACATAAAGATTCACATATAATTGTATGCCTGCAGATATGCAAGGAGGAAGAAAAGACAGAAATAGCAAGGGAAGGCAGAGAGATAGTGAGAGATGTGAAACCGTCATAATGATCAGTTCCTTGGTCTCACAAGAAAAGTTGGTTGCAGAACCAGGCAGAGAAGAGACAGAAAAGAAAAGGATAGAATGGGTCCTTGCATTTAAACTCTTTCTGCATAAAAAATAGGGCAGGGCCTCATTTAACCCTGTCACAGACTGGCCAACGATAAAGTCTGTGGATCTACCTGCTTGGGGCCAGGAGCGATCAAGGGCTCAATGACAACATTGACTTAGCAGTTTTTCTCACTAAATTAAAAAAGTAAGGGGAATTATTAAATATAACAAAATGGCTGTATGAATAGATATGATAAAATTGCAATATAAATGGGGTTTTATTACATGCATTTATCATGGTATAAAAACATATTAAAATCATTGTTTTAAATGTATAGGTTTCATTCTATTTAAAGGATACTTAAGTAGTGTGTTTACAATAATGAAACAAATCCTCAGGATTGTGGGAGCAGCGGCAAGGGGGACAGAGCTGGATGTCATTATCCACCTAGGGATGAATGACCTGGCTGAGAATGGGATCAGAGCAGTGCAACAGGAGTTTGTGGAGTTGGGGAAGGGCCTTAGACAAGTAGCAAACAAGGTAACTTTCTTGGAAGTGCTACCTGTCAATGGCATGGGTGAGGCTAGGGCACTCCGCACCATGGGACTCAATGACTAGTTGAAAAGCTGGTGCAGAGCTCAGGGATTTGGCTTCACTGGGGACTGGGGTTCCACCTGGAGGGATGCAGACCTATACAGATGTGATGGTCTGCATTGATCCTGGAGGGGAACCAGGATCCTAGGTGATAGTTTTAGATGCTTCAGTGGCAAGTATTTAAACTAGCCAAGGGGAGAGGCACTGAAGAGGAGAAGGGAAATCCTAGCCCCCCCAAAAAAATCAGGGCAATGAGTGAGGTAAACACCAAAATAAAGCAGTCAATAGGGAGAAGGGCAGGGGTAAATGGAGAAAAAGACAAAGGCAGTAGGGACAGGGATGGGGCAGAAAGAAATAAAGCCATAAAAAATGGAGGGTAATGAGTACAAGTGCTCATAGTCTAGGTAAAACACTCCCTGAAATGGTGGCCTTGATGGAAGAGGGATGCCTGGATATTGTGGCAGTCACAGAAACATGGTACACAGAGAACCATGACTGGGATGTCAACATACCAGGGTACACAATCTACAGGAGGGACAAGGAGGGAAGAAGAGGAGAAGAAGTAGCTCTCTAAGTAAAGGAAGGGATAAAAGGAACAGAACTAAAGGGTAAACAGGGAGGAGAGAAGGCACTGTGGGTCACCCTGGAGACTGGAAATGACTCCACAATCCACACAGGGGTTATATACAGACCCCCATCTCAGAGGAAGGAAATGGACAAGGAAATGATAGAATACATCCTTGGGATGGCAGAGAAAGGGGGGATATTGCTGATGGGGGACCTGAATATGCCAGATGTTGACTGGAGCACCTTTGCTGCAGCCACATCCAAGAGCTGGTCCATTCTTGATGCCCTACAGGGGGCATGCCTCAGACAGCTAGTTTGGAACCCACTTGGGAGAGCGCAATCTTAGACCTGGTACTCTCAAATGGGGATGGAGAGAGGATCTCTGATCTTGAAGTGGGTAGCCATCTGGGAACAAGCGACCACCAAACAGTGTGGTGTATGATAAACTTAGCTGTAGAGTCAAGCCACACAAAAGTGAAGGTACTGGACTTCAAGAGGGCTGATTTTGTCAAAATGGGAGAGTGCCTCAGAAAAGCATTAGCAAACAGGCAAGAAGGTGGGGTGGAGCAACAATGGGGAAACATCAAAACTGCCATTGCAGAGGCAACAAGTCTTTATGTGAAGCAAATGAACAAATCAAAATGAAAGAAAAAACACTATGGTTCTCAAAAGAAGTGGAGGGGAAGGTAAGGAAAAAAAAATAGCATTCAGGAAGTATAAGGAAACACAGAAGGAGCAGGACAAAGAACTGTAACAGTTAAAGCAGAAGGAAGCGGGTAAGGCAGTCAGAATAGCAAAGGCCTAAACCAAGGAAAAGATAGCCAACTTGGTTAAGAAGGGGGATAAAACCTTTTAGAGATACATTAGGGAGCAAAGAAAGACTAAGGCAGGGATACTGAGGCTGAACAAAGAGGAAGGTGGTTGGGCAGTGAACGACAGTGAAAAAGCAGGGATACTGAATGAATACTTCTGCTCAGTATTCACAATTGAAAAGCAGGGGGAGATACCTAATCCAGCCAATAGAAGCTCTCTGGATAGAGGGGTTGATATTAGTCCTTTCACAGAAGAAAGGGTTCTGAAAGAACTCTTAAAACTGAAGGTGGATAAAGCAATGGGGCATGATGGGATTCACCCCAGAATTTTAAAAGAACTTAGGGAAGAACTAGTAACACCACTGACTACCCCTTTTAATAAATCATGGGAGGATGGGGTGGTACCTGAGGACTGGAGGAGGGTAGATGTGATTCCCCTTCACAAAAGTGGGAGCAAGACAGAGGCAGAAAACTACAGACCTGTCAGTTTGACCTCAGTGGTAGGGAAAATGATGGAATCACTTCTGAAGGAAAGAATTGTTATGTACCTAGAGACCAGTGGGGCACAGGACCCAAGGCAGCATGGATTCACAGTGGGAAGGTCTTGTCAGATGAATCTAATTGATTTCTTTAACTGGATGACCAAAGAAGTAGACCAGGGAGGGGCTGTGGACATGGCCTACCTAGACTTTAGCAAGGCATTTGACACAGTCCCGCACAAAAGATTAATAAACAAATTAGCCAGCCTGGGAGTGGGTCCTAGGGTGGTAGCCTGGGTAAAACACTGGTTGAACAACAGGACGCCGAGGGTAATAGTAAATGAAATTCACAGTGAATAAAGGAGGTTTACTAGAGAGGTACCACAGGGTTTAGTACTTGGGCCAGTCCTTTTCAATGTCTTTATAAGTGATATTGCAGAGGGACTGGAAGGTAAAATATGTCTCTTTGCAGATGACACAAAGATCTGCAACAAGGCTGATATGCAAGGTGGGGTGGAAAGGATGAAAAGGGAATTGCAAAGGTTGGAAGAATGGTCAAATGTATGGCAGCTTAGATTCAATGCAAAGAAGGGCAAAGTAATGCACCTGGGAAACAAAAACCCAGGGAAGAGTACACAATCGGTGGTGAGATACTGACAACAACAAAAATGGAAAGGGACCTGGGGGTAGTCATATCAGATGACCTAAAGATGGACCAGCAATGTGAGAAGGCAGTAAGAAGCACTGGGGGGATACTGAGATGCATAGGGAGAGGCATCACCAGTAGAAAACAGGAAGTTGTTGACCCTCTGTACAGACAGTTGGTAAGACCACATCTGGAGTACTGTGTACAGTTCTGGAGACCCCATCTCCACAAAGACATAGACAGGGTGGAGGATGCCCAGAGGAGGGCAACCAAAATGATGCAGGGTCTGCATCAGAAGACATATGAAGAAAGACTAAAGGAACTAAAGATGTATAGACTCGAGGAAAGGAAGGGGGGGGACATGATAGAAACTTTCAAATAACTCAAGGGAATCAACAAAGTCCAAGAGGGTAGCATCTTTCAGAAAAAGAGACGTGCCAAAACAAGGGGGCACAATTTGAAGATAATGGGGGGATGGCTCAGAGGTAATGGGAGAAAGTATTTCTTCACTGAGACGGTTGTGGATACATGGAACAGCCTTCCTGAGGAGGTCATAGAGTCAAAAACAGTGGGGGAAATCAAGAATGCATGGGACAGACATAAGGCAATTCTAGTGGGGGGGTAGGAGGAAGTAGGCTGTTGGTTAACTAGGATCTGCAGCTTATCCGTTAGGTAGGGAAATGGGCAGACTAGGTGGGCCAAGAGGTCCTTATCTGCCATCAAATTCTATGTTTCTATGTCTATGCTTCTATGTGCCTGACAGCCACTAGCTAATACACTAATTTAGTCTGATAAATGTTTAAGTGGCTGTTCATGTTTCTAAGGAATGTTTTGATATTTAAATGATATCCCATTCAGGTGATTTCACTTAATAGAATAGTATTTAAGGGCATGGTGGATTGTGAACCATGGAATCTGATGAAGCCTAGTGTCGTCTGGGCAAAACATTATTCAGTGGCGAAAGTTATGCTGTCACAACTTTTTTCACTTTTTTGTGTTGCTGCATGTGGTATGTTTTGCACTTAATATGGATTAAGCAATTTTAATATATGTCATGGTTGTGTGACCTGTTCAGTGGGTGCTGTGCTTCATTTCTTTGGAGAGATGAGGTCTTGATGGCTGGTAACAGAGGGGTACCAGCCATAGGTGAAGGATAACTCTCTGATGTAGGTCACCGGTTGGCAGTAACATTGACAGGGGAGGATGCTCTAGATACTGGCCCATTAAGAGTCACCCCTCATGCCTTAGCTGCCTAGGGGCCTCACAAGGTGATAAGTCAGTTTGTTGGTCTCCTCCAAAGGGGAGGGTTGGCTTATACACATACATTTGTTAATTCATTAAATTTCACTACCATGCTGAGCAGGGCTTGCCAAATGGTTCATATTGATATATGAAGATATTAACAATCAGGCTACCAATTCAATTCTAATTGATTCATATTAGTAAACACATGGCTGTGGTCATGTCCTCCAAGCATGTTGTCCATCTCATTTTTTCATGTGAAGGAAGGGGATGTGACCCAGAAGACAAAACAGTGATCAGGACTGGAGAACCATGGTGTCATGGCATTTGTCATTTTGGTGTTTCTGTGACCAAAAGCAATTTATAAGGAGCTGTACTGTAAAAATGTAAAGAAAGAAAGAAAGCCTTGTTTTTATTTTTTCAAGTACTGTCAGTTGCAAGGGTACTTTAATTTCACTTATCACAAACAGTGCTAAAGGAGTCAAGGTGAATGGCAACATAAGTCAGGAGTCATCAAGGGCTGAGGTGGCTGCGTTCTGACAGCAGGAACCCCTCTACGCTGCACCGGAGAAAAAGACATTTGAGCAAAAATCCAGCTGCAGTCCACAATCCTGCTTCAGACTGAGTTACTGATTCGACAAGGACTGCAGCAGTGACTGGCCAATCATGAGCTGCAGAAAGACTTGGCTCCTTTTTAAAAAAAAAGAAATGCCGGTGCAGCAGAGTCCCTAAAAGGTTAGCTTAGTGTGCCAACTGATTCAGTTAACTTATTGGGGCTGAGGTGACTGCGTCCCTACACAGGACCCCCTCTACCTTGCACCAGAGAAAAAGGCTTTTTGAATCAGGTCATTTCCCACCCTCATACCCACTCCACTGCTACTTCTTAAATATAAAAGGTACCTGCAGGAATTGGACATGACAGAATAAAGAGAAGTGGGCAACAAAATAAAAAAAATATTTTCAATAGACGATGGTTCTTAAAGAGACAATCTATTGTTATTGTTATACATGAATGTTGAAATGGAGAGTACATATATGTAATTAAGAGAGATTGAAGGGCAGCAAACAAATTTAAAAAACAGAGTGATGGAAGAGTGGTTAATTAACAATTGTTATTAACAAGATACCTTTTGAAAAGGGGCTCTTAAGGCAAGCATTGTGAAAGGTAAATCAAAACTGTGATTAACCAAGCAGTGGGAAAGGTGAATAAAAGTTATTTAACATTGGAATCAAGGTACTCACACAGAGGGGGCAAAGCTGACATTAGGAGAAATTGTGATTAAGGTACTCACACAGAAGGGGCAAAATTGACATTAGGAAGACGTTGTGGTGACAACAGAGGGTTCCACAAAATGTGACTTTTAGGTGAGGGTTACAATAGAAGGGGAATGGAGTATCATGGTAGGGTATGGTGACAGGGGAGAGGGGCGCATGGGGTAAGAGGCAAGGAGACAAAAAACAAGAGTGAGTAGAATAGTGGGTTATAACAGATGCGGGGTGGCTGTTTTTATGGACAAACTATGGAAAATGGAGGGTGCCAATTTGTCAGAGACTAGGGGGACTGGAGGTGGAAGTAAGATGGCTAAGAAGGGAGATGGAAAGGAGGGAAGGGAAAAGCAGGAAGGGGAGAGGGAGGGAGGAGGGTGCAAAACTAAAATAGGTAGAAAGTTCTTGGAAGGAGAGGGGGGTACATGGAGGAGGGGAAGGGGAGAGGAACAAGTACTAGAATAAGAGGCATTGTACAGGGGTGCAGAAATACAAATGCAGGCACTGAAAGCTACACAAAGGTATCAAACAGGTACTCACCTTTAGCCAAAATGCAGGAAAAGGAGAAATAAGATGAGGAAGGAGTTTATGAAGATAAGGATCTGGAATCCTGGAGAAATAGGGAAACTGGTGCAGGGCATGCAGCAAAAGTAAGGGTGGGGGGAGCAAGGACATCTTAGCAGAAAGGGGAGATGCTAAGAAGATGGGGGTGTCTGTAGATGACATCATGAGAAGGGGAGGAAATTCAGAAGGAGAAGTATAGAGAGGGAGGAAGGAAAAGAACATAGGAGAAGAGCTGGAGAAGGGAAGGCAAGAAAAACATGGAGCAGGAAGGAGGGGGAGTGAAGGAAAAAGTGGTACAAGAGGGAGGAGTGATGGGGGGGCAGTGCTGGCATGGAAGGGAAGCATGTGAGTAGCAGGGGTGCTGGAAGAAAATGGGTCAGAGAAGATGGCCAGATCATGGGCAGAAGGCATGGAAAGAAATAAAAGAAGTACAAGGAAGGGCAAACAGGACAGGAGTATGGGGGCATACTCAGGGATGGAGCACACAAAATGGTTCATGGTCTATGGTGACTCAGTCATTAAGGGAATAAACTGGTTGAGAAAGGGGGTGGCCTATAAAAGGAGATCAGTCTTCTGTGACCCTGGGGTGGAGGCAAGCAGGGTGTTTCCAAGGATAAAAGAGTGTATTAGGCTGCTGGAAGGTAAACTACACCTGGTCCTGCACCTCAGGACAAATGATCTGGCTGGAGAAGAGGTGGAGGAAGTACAAAAACGGTTCAGAGAGTTAGCCAGGGAATGTAAATAGTTGGTTAGCTCTCTGGCATTCTCAGAAGTCTGCCAGTTCACTCTGCTAGTATGGTTAGACAACTGAGAATAAAGGATTTCAACCTCCTGCTAAGGGAATGGTGTAAGAGAGAGGGCTACACATGCATAGGAGAGTAGGGGGGACATGTAGGCAGAGGTGAACCAAAATGAGAGGGACAGACTGCATATAAATGAGGGGGGAGCTAGAATGTTAAAGGGAAAATTACAAGAGTATATTTACATGATATTGAGTTGAGATTTAAACTAAGGGAGGGGGAGTACGAAACTAGGGAAGGGCTAGAAATAGAAACTAGAGGATCTTGCCTGCAGTAGTTAGCACTGCCCCTGTAGAAGATGGTAGGATATATCAGAGGGAAAGAAAATATGCAGGGGAAAAATAGGTGGAAGGACATGCTGGCAAATGCTAGGAGTCTTGGAAATAAAATGGAGGATTTAGAGGCCATAGTGGTGGGGGACGAGCAAGACCTTGTTGCCATAACTGAACCATGGTGGGCAGAGAACCATGAATGGGAGGTGGTAATACCAAGGTAAAGTCTTTTTAGGAAGGACAGGAAGGGGAAAAGACGGTAGGGAGTGACTTTATATGTACAGTAGAAGCCACATACGTTGCCAGCTATTTCTGGATATTTTGCGAGATTTCTAAAGAGTTTCTCTCTGCTGCCCCTACTGCGGAAATGCAGAAAGACAGAGATTTCTCTAGAAATATCACAGAAATTTGGGGAAATACCTGGCAACATCTGTGGCTACTACTGTAAAAGAGGGGATAAGGGTGATGGTGGGACAGGAAGAGCAGGGTTCAGTGGAAGTCCTCTGGGTCATGTTAAACAAAGGAAACAGGGTGGCAGTATGTATGGGAGTGGTGTATAGACAGCCAAATTAAGGGAAGGAGACATGGGGAATTGGTAAAAGAAATACAAAGGATGGCAAGTAAGGGGGAACATCTGTTGGTGGGACACTTTAATCTCCTGGACGTAAACTGGAGGATTCCAACAGCAATATCTGAAAGGAGCAGGGAGATATAGGAATCAATAAAGAAATCACTTCTATAGCAGCTAGTGGGTGAACCAACAAGGGGAGGCCACTTTGGACCTAATTATAACAAATGGAGACAGTACAGAGGAGGTCAAAGTGGGGGACAATCTAGAAGCTAGCGACCACAGAACATTCAGGTTTAGTCTTAGATGGGGCAGAAACAAGCCATGCCACCACACAGATATTGGACTTCTGGAAGGATGATTTTAAGAAAATGATGGATATCTTCAAAAGGAAAATGGAAGGAAGGGATAATTTGGGGGACGTTGAGGAACTGTGGGTGGAAATAAAGGAAGGAAACTTGAGGGCAATGGAGCAGTGCATTATGAAGGTGGGCAAAAAACATGGAAGGAATCCGCTTTGGTTCACTAAAGAGGTGGCAGGTGCAATAAGGGAGAAAAAGAAAGCATTCAGGACATACAAAACTAATCAGGGAATATAGGAAAGGGAAGTCTACAAGGAAAAACTCCAGGAGGCAGGAGAAGCATCAGAAGGGCAAAGGCAGATACAGAGGAGAAAATAGTGAAAGAGATCAGCAGGGAGGACAAAAGATTCTTCAGATATATCAGCCAGAGGAGAAGAAGAAGAAGAAGAAAAAGCAAGCAGGATATTATGATGATAAAAGGGGAATGGGGAGCTCTGTTTGAAAGAGATGAAGATAAGGCAGACGTGTTAAATAAATACTTTAGCTCAGTCTTCACTATCAAAAAAGAGTGGAAGGGTCCAGAACTGAGGGATAGGGGAACAGAGGGCAGGGAGGTGGACACAAGTCCTTTTACAGAGAGTAGGGTATTAGAGGAACTAAGTAAATTAAGGATGGACAAGGCAATGGGTCCTGATGCATTCCATCCCAGGGTGCTTAGGGAAATGAAGGAGGAGTTTGCGGCACCACTCATAAAGCTGTTTAATCTATCTTTCAACAAGGGGAAAGTACCAGGGGACTGGAAAAGGGTTGACATGGTGCCATTGCACAAGGGCAGAGGGAAGGAGGAACTAGGAAACTATCGGCTGGTAAGTCTTATCTTGGTGGTGGGTAAGCTGATGAGGAACTCCTAAAAAAAGATTAGTGCAGTATCTGTCAGATATGGTGCTTCAAGATGACAGTCAGCATGGGTCTGCAGGAGGTAGATCATACTAGTTGAACCTGATCAAACTTTTCAACAAGGTGATGTAAGTATGCGATCAGGGAGGGGCGGTGGACGTGGCATATCTTGACTTCAGTAAGGCCTTTTCCACCATCCCCATAGGAGGCTGGTAAACAAGATGGGCAGCCTGGGGGTGGGGAGGAAATTAACAAACTGGGTGGAGAACTGGTTAGAAGGCAGAACTCAAATGGTGGTTGTAAACGGGGCTCACTACAGGGAGGAGGGAGTGACAAGTGGGAAACTCCAGGGGTCAGTATTGGGTCCAATACTGTTTAACATCTACATTGGGGTTATAACAGAGGGTCTAAGTGGGAAGGTGTGTCTGTTTCCAGGTGACACCAAGATCTGCAATAGGGTGGATGCACCGGGGTGGGGAGGTAAAGCAAATGATGAAGGATCCGAGAAAGCTGGAGAAGTGGTCAGGGAAGTGGAAATTGTGCTTTAACACAAAGAAATGCAAAATAATGCACACTGGGCACAATAATCCAAAGGCAATGTACACACTGGGAGGGGAAGAGCATGAGACAACAGAGCAGGAGAGGGATCTGGGGACTGTCATTTCAGATAGCCTAATGGTGACAAACCAGTGCAACAAGGCAGTGGGTAAGGCAAACAAGATGCTGGCATGCATATGGAGGGGGGTCACAAGTAGAAGGAGGGAAGTGATTATGCCACTATACAGATCCATGGTTAGACCACACCTGGAGTATGAGATACAGTTCTGGAGGCCTTACCTAAGGGAAGATAGAGATAGAGTGGAAAGGATCCAGCGAAGGGCAACCAAAATGGTACAGGGATTGCACAGGAGATCATATGAAGAAAGACTGGAAGAGCTTGATCTGTACGCTCTGGAAACAAGGAGAGAAAGAGTGGATATGATAGAAACTTATAAATATCTGAGGAGAATGAACAAGGTGAGGGAAGGAAGCATCTTCAAGATGAGTGAGAATACAACAACCAGGGGACACAGCTTAAAACTGGAGGGGGTAAGTTCAAAGGAAATGTGAGGGGACAGTACTTCACTGAGAGGGTGGTGAGTCCCTGGAATAAGCTGCCTGAATGGGTGGTGGGAGCAAACTCAGTAGGGGAATTCAAGAGGGCATGGGATAACTACATGGGTTTAAACAAGAGGGGAAAGGGCATGAACCCAATTGGGAGCAAGGGGAATAGAGACTGCACTGCGGAGGGGAGACGAAAGAGGGGGGAATGAGAGGATAGGTCAAAGGAACCTATGGGGAGGGAGAGGGGCAGCATAGATGGGCCAATGGATCTTTTCTGCTGACAGATTTCTCTGTTTCTCTGTTTCGATGTTTCTGTGAAGGCGTCATAAGTGTTACCAGCAGAAACATAGAAGCATAGAATTTGACAGCAGATAAGGACTGCTTTGCATACACAGAATGCTCATTTTCTCCCTGAGTATACTGTCATTGCAGACCCTACTTGATCTCCAGCTCCCTTCCCCCCCCACTTGCTTACCATTAAGATTCTTTTGTGCCTATCCCATGCATTCTTGAATCCCAGCACTGTTTTCACCCCACCCACCTCATCTGTTGGAAGACTGTTCCAAGCATCCACTACTCTTTCAGTGAAGAAGTACTTCTTAATTTTGCTCTTAAATTTACCCCCTTCCAGTTTCTTTGCATGTCCTCTTGTTCTCATGCATCTTTTCCTTTGAAAAGTACTCCTGTCCTGTACCTTGTTTATTTACCCCATAAGGTATTTATCCCCATGAGGGTTTAAAAGAGAGAGAGAGTGATTCCTTATTTCTGTGAGTTTCCAGCAATATTGGTAGTTCATACTGTTTGAGGTTTGCAAGGTTCAGTAACTAGCAAAAGTTTTTTTTTTTTTTTTTTTTTTATGAAGTTAGGATCTTGTTTGAGGTTGGGTCAGATGGGAAGTGTGGCAATACTGGGGCGTTTAATTGACCTCACCAGTGTTTTCTGTGTCGGTTTGGCATCCCTTTGGCTTGCTTGGTTGGCTTTCTTTTCCTTTTTCCCTCTTTCTCCTTCTGGCACCAGAGACTTTCTAACAAAAAAGGTGCACGCAAAGATACTGAACTTTATAAAAGGTACTGAAACATTTCAATATTTGAGCACAGCTGGTAACATGAAATGATACCAATAATTGCTTAGTAATGCAGCCTGAAACTTTATTTTTGCAGAAGGTGCGTGTCCTGCCAAGGTAGCAAAACCAAGATTACAGAAATATAATCTGTTTTATAGTATTTGAAAAGTTCTGGACCAGAACTAGAACTCAGATCATATCTGTGTTCTGACAACCCTGAAAATAAGAACTTTTTTTAAACATTTTGTGCACCAGTGTTGCAGTTCAGTGCTTCAGTTGTATGTTTTTTATGCCTCGCAAATGTCCCAGTATGGGAGCATTAAGCATATGTGATGACAACTCCCATTGGTGCTCAAAACAGTGAGAGGGCTTTTATTTGCACTGCTGTCACAGTAGGTACATTAAATGGGGAGGCAGTATAGTGCAGTAGTTTAAGGCTATGAGCTACAAATCTAGAAAACTGGGTTTGAATCCTTCCCACAGCCCCCATTTGCATACTATGTGACCCTGAGCAAGTCACCTAACTTACCTGTGCTCCCAGGTCACACCTGTAAACAAGCTTTCAGCTTAGTGTGCCACTCCTGGTTAAACAATTGCAAAAAAACCCAACAAAATGCCTCTTTGTGCAGCCTGCAGGGTTAGTAAGAAGTTGCCAGTATGTTTTATGCCTCAAGTAATTAGCATGAGGCCACAGCTTTTTGATCATTAGTTTGCATCAGGTTCCAAAACGCTGCCCTAAGTCAAATGAAACTGTCAGCGGATTCTTCCCCTCCTGAAATGGATTCAATTCAGATACATTATAACAGTCAGTAGAGTAAAACTTAAATATCTCTTAAAACAACGTTCTCTCAATATAAAACATTTTTGTCACTTCTACGATGTTTCAGCACCTGAAATGAGTGAAGAATTCTGCACTGACTAAAATGTTTTAACCTATTAGTAATATAATTGACTTTGTTTAGCATTCAGAGTCACATTTAACTCACTCTGCTCTCATTCTTTAGTTGCAAAAGTATAGGGCGCTTTCCAGGAACATCCTCCTGCAGCTTGTAACATGTGACTATCCTTTTGCACTAGAAAATCACCCATGTGACCTGCTTTCTGAGTCTTGGGTGCACACTTAGCAGAGTGTACTACACTTCATGGGTTAGGTTTTGCCATCATGAGAATACACAAAGCCCTGCCCCCTTCAATTTATGGCAAACGCTATGTGAAAAAAGTGCTGTTTTTTTACGTCACTGTGAAAACTACAGCACTGTATGCGAAGCATACAGTAGCAATGAACTTCACAAATACTAACAGAACATATGTCATCCTGTAATTTCTCTTTTTGTCACTCAAAGGTAATGCTCATCTGTGTATTTACTATAACACAAAAATTCACGCAAACGTTTCAAAATAAGAGTATGGTACAATATTTGTTTGTTTGGAAAAATATTGCACAACCTACTAAACCTTCTGTCCATTGGTCTATAAAATTTCGAAAGACCCCGTGATAGCATTAAAACCATATCATATATGACTGAGTTACTTCATTCCTTAGATAACTGGTAAGTACTAATGAAGCTTGTGATGCAAAATGTGAGTCATAAAACTTATCTTGGTGCCCTGTCTTCCTATCATTAATGGCCAAATTTGCATTAGAAAATGAATGCAGTTTCACATCAGAGCAGATGAACATAACATTCTCATTCAAAGAAATTTCACAAATCAGTAATTTTGATTAAAAAGGTCAGATCTAAAAGAAAAAGCATATGGTACTATTGAAATAGAATGACATCTCCATGTATGGTGTTTTCTTTTTATATTTAATTTATAGTTAGATATCCAGACTAGATACAGTATTGTTGAAACTGAATCTTATTTATTATTAAGACAAACCAGTTAACATATAATAATGCCAGAATATATGAATGAAATGGATAAACCATGTTGCAATTGTAATGTTTTATGTTTGTCTTTATTATATGAATTTTGCACTGACTCTTTTAAGGATATATGTGAAGGGAATTTTCTGCATTTAGCAAGCCTGCTAGCTAGCTATTTTTGCTGTATAGTGCAGTTAACCATAGCTCCTGGTCCTTTCGGGCCCCTCTCTGATGCCTGCGTCAGCACCCCCCCCCCCGTTTTGTTAGTCCCTCCTAAGCCTACCTGCATTTAAACTTGATCCTCTGTCTTCTTCCACAGATCTTCCCATCAGCTCCCCGAGGGTTGCGAGAGCCAGAGAACAAAGCCCTCCCCCACAACAGCTCACAGGTACAAGCCCAATGGCTCTCCACTCTCCGTGAGGACTCTTGGTGCCTTTTTCATTTAAAAGATGGAAGGGCTGCCCCGCCACCCCCACCACAACTCTTGGTCGACCCTAGAATATATAGTGCAGGGCTGTGCAGTCAGGTGGCAGCCAGAACCAATCAGCCAGCTTTCCCATTAGCATGTTATCTCGTCCTGCCACTTGAGGCCGATACTGCTACCTACTCTGCTTGACTAAGCCACAGTACTAAAAGCTTTTATTTTTACCTTTGCCTACCTCCCTAAGTCATTATTTTCAGTATTTTACTCCCTGCACGCCATGCTCCCCCTTCTCTCTACTAACACCCTCCTCCTATCCCTCCTCCCACTCCTCTACCCTCCCAGTACCTGTTTCCCCTCTGCCCCCCGAACCTTCCAACTGAGCTCTGATTATTGCTACCTTGGCACCTCTACATGGATCCCAAGACTGATTCACAGGCGGCAGCCACCTACAATTATATTGCCGCTTACAGGCTGGTCGCCGACACTGGCTTACCCTGGTACCCACATGTTGAACTACAGATTCCACACCATGGCATGCCCCAATCACAGAAAAAAGCATAAACTCTCACTGAGGGAACTACACTTCTGCTCCCTGAAGCTTCTGCTGCTGATCCTACTGATATCAGGAAATGTCCCCCCGAACCCTGGCCCTTACGCTAGTAAGGTCTCACCCAAAAACAGTTCATCTGGCTCTCTTTCCATCATGTGCCTAAATATCTGCAGTCTACTCCACAAGATCGACTCCCTGCAAGCCTTTGCCAGTCAACATAACTCGGACATACTGGCAGTTGTTGAAACCTGGCTCACACCCCTGGTTTCCGACCTGGCAATTGCTATCTCAGGATACAATGTCTTTAGGCTCGACCGCAAGTCTAAAAAAGGGGGATGTTGCGTCATGAATTGAAAGACATGTTTCTGGGCCACTGACCTGAAACAGCCACTGATACCTTCCCTGCTCAGATTCTCCCTGTCAGGATCCTATTAGGGGCCCATAACAAGGCACTCACAGTCATTACTATTTATATTCCTCCAAAGGAGTAGGTCTCAGGCTTAAACACCGTCCTGGACCTTGTCAGACTACAACCCCCTGACTCTGAAACCATTCTGCTGGGTGACTTCAACATCAACTGGCTCTCAGCTGAGGTGGATACTTTCAAAGATGCTGTCCTATCAGCCAACCTAATGCAGATGCAGACTCCCCAATCAGAATGAATTATAAAACAGGGTCCAGCACCCTGTTCAATTGGATTCTTACCAGCCACCCTTAAGGATTTCTAACTCTGCAGTCCTCCCTGATTCACTCAGTGATCACTCTCCTATCTGCTGTACCTGGTCAAACAAATTCCACAAACCCCCCCCCCCCCAGAATCACCTACAGCAGAGTCCTCCCCCGTGGCCAATTAACCCACCTCAAAGCCCACTCCTCCAACAAGACTGGACTCCTATCTTTCAGGCGACAAATACAAACCTGACCCTAGACTACTTCATCCTCATCTTCAATAAAGCCTGTAACCTATTTGCACCCCTGAAGAAGCACAAAATTAAAAACCTCTGCAATCCATGGATAACCAGAGACCTTCTAAAAAAGTTAAGATCCAGGGACTGCCTCTGGGAACTGGCAAGATTCACTGGGAAACAAGGAGACATCAAAAACTATAAATGAGCATGCAACGACTGCACGAAAACCATCAGGTCCCAGAAGTCTGACTACTATAAGAAAGTGCTCACCGACTCCAGGAATAATGGGCGAGTCTTTTGGAACAACCTAAATGAAATCTCTGGAAAGGAACTGAAATCCACACCAGCCATGCTAAAGGTAAATGGGAATACCACTCTCGACCCCAAAACCATCACTGACACTTTCAATACTGCCTTCACTGATCTTAGTAGTGTCCTTCCCCCAAACTTCTTTAATGATGATGACCCTCCCAAAACCCCCAACACCTCAACTCTCGCCAATCACCCTCACTTCTACTTTAAAACAGTCCATAAGAATGATGTTCGTAAGTACATCACCAAAGCTATTGGCAATTCCAGAGCCAGCAAAGACACACTTGACCTCAATCTCCTGGCCCTCACCCTTGATGAGGTGCTGGGTCCTCTTACTAAGATTTTCAATCTCTCCCTCTCACTCAACCAATTCCCAGAAATTTGGAAGTCAGCCACTAACACTGCAATCCACAAAAGTGGTGACAAGACTGACCATGGGAACTACCGTCTGATCTCTATCCTACCCCCTCTCTCAAAGGCCCTGGAGCGCATTGTATCGGACCGGCTTACCGAATACTGAGACAAGCACAACATCCTCTGCAGGCAACAACATGGTTTACGGAAAGGCCATAGCACAGCCTCCGCATTACTTGAAGTCACTGGGGCCATCCACAGCTCCCTGGACAAAGGTCATTTCACTGGTGCAATTTTTATCAGCCTCACCAAGGCTTTCGATACTGTCCATCACCGCTTTCTTCTTGCCCAGTTTCAAAAAGCTGGGATCTCCCCCATTTCTATCCCTTGGTTCAAAAGCTACCTTGCTGATAGGACTCAGTGTGTAAAAATTGTGAATGTGCTCTCTGATGCCAAACCTGTCTGCTCTGGTGTACCTCAGAGATCCATCCTGGGACCACTCCTCTTCAGTCTGTTCCTAAATACACTGCCTCCCTCCTGCTCCCAACAGATTGTACTTTACACCGATGAAGCGGTACAGCTAGCCTCACACTAGGACCCAAATCACCAGCAAAGCAACCTCCAACATTGTTTCAACACTATCGAGAATTGGTTCACTACACACAAACTGATCCTCAACCAGAAAAAAACTAAGACCATGATTTTCAGCCGCTCCCATAACAAACATAAACTACACCACCTTTCCATATCGACCAGCCAAGGCAACCTGCTAGAACAAGTCCAAGCTTTTAAATACCTTGGGATCACCCTTGACCCACACCTCTCCTACACTGACCACATCAGCAATGTTGCCAGAACTACAGACTCCAGATTAGGCCTGCTGTTCCACCTCAGGAGACACCTTCCCACTGCAGCCCTTGCTGCTTCCATCCAGAGTACCATCGTTGCCACCATTGACTATGGCCTCATCATCTACAGCTCAGCTATGGTTACTGCACTCAAACGGGTATGACCTCCCTCAACAAGGCCTGTCGGCTAATCACCAGCACTCAACATTATACTCACACCTTCAACCTCTACTCCCAAACCAACTGGCTTCAACTTGACAAACGTATTAAATATCAAACCTGCATCATGGAGATGAAATCACAGATGGGTCTCACTCCACCTGGTGTTGCCTCCCTCCTACATCCTAAGAAAAGCTGCCGGAGCACCTGATGAACCAAACCACAGCAGTTCCAAATATCCTACTGCCGCACAACCCAAGGCCAAAGAGCCTTTGCCTACTGGGACGCCTACTGGCTTAATGGACTCTCTAGGGACATCACTGCTGCCCCCTCACTTGGGGCCTTCAAAAACAGGCTCCACCACTCTCTCATTGCCGCCAGCACCTGTGACTGTAATGTCTAGCCTCTAATGTATCACTGGGTGGCTTCACCGGACCCGTGAATCAGTCCACCACATCATGACTCCGCTGCTCTGCATACAACCTCTAAAGCCTCAGCCTCCTAACACTTTGTTGACCCCAACATGCCCAATATCTGCACTCTACTTTGTCTCCTCTGACAAAGCCCACTGGGCTGCCTTCCCCTCCCCCACCCCTTGTCCTCTCTCTGACTCTCCTATCTCACCTGCTTCCCACCTCTCCCCTCAACCTTTTTTCTCAGTCTACCTGTCTCTCTTCTTTTTAACCTCATTTTCTCCTCTCTTCCGTGAATGTTTACCTCAATATATGTCCCTCGTGTTTAATATATGTTTGTTACTACATCTAATTGTACTGCCAAAAATGTTTTGTCTACTTTGTACCTTTTAACGTGGAACCTTTGTAAAAGACCCCTGGCTCAAAGGTATTTGTAATCCTAGAACTCAATAAATAAAAAAAAATATATATATAATGTTTTTACCCAGGATATCCCTGCAAAGATGCAGCATCTCGTTTACATCTGGGCCCTCTTTCTTCCCAGTTCTAAAGTTGGGGTGGTAGGCAAACACAGGAAGGTCAAGTGAAACAGTGAATCAGTGTCTGCGTATAGCTTCTTTTCCATTCATTATATTGAAGTTCCAGGGTAGTTTACAGGATACACATGGAATACCACTGAGCTCTGCTTGCTTCCAGTGATGTCATAGTTCTAGCCATGGTATAGGTTAAATGGCAGGACTATTTATGTTACCTGCTGATGTTGGTTCCATAACTGTTAAATATTCCACTTCCTTGGCTGTCAGATGGCCCAGAAGGTAGCATTTCACACTCCCATGCTGGCAACCCAGCTTCAAGAACAAGCCCAAGATGCTGGTAATCGGGTGGCTAATAATCAAGGAGTGCTCCCAACTAACTAGGATGCAGTATAGCATAGTGGCTAAGGACACTGAACTGCAAACCTGGAGACCTGGGTTTGAATCCCATCAGCCCCCACTTGCATACTGTGTGACACTGAGCAAATCACATAAATTCCTTGTGCTCCCAGATCTCAGCTGGAAGCAAATTCTGGCTTAGTGTACCTTTCCTGGTTAAACAATTTCCCCTTTCCTTTCAATGTATCCTCAATTGGGTGGGGGGGTCAGGGGTGGCACTTTGCTGCATCAAAAATGGTGTGGTAGGACCCTGTAAGTTTCTTCTAGCCATTCAGGTATGATAGAAAGGCACCAGCAGCTGTAGTGTGTGTGCTACTGGGTGATGGGAGGCAGCATTACAGGAGAAAAAACAGCATGGTTCCATTTAAATGATGACTTAAAGCTGGTAAACTCAGTCCTCTTCCCACAAAGCACACTGCCCGCACTGTATCTTGATTATGTTGGTGGAGTGGGCCACCAATAAGACCACTGCCACAGAGGGAAGATTAGTAGAAGTTGACAGAAGCAGCGTGATTTGTGGCAGATGGGGCTTGGTGGCCACCTGAGTGCTGGGAGAGGGAGACAAGGGACATGTCAAGGGAAAAAAAAAAAGACAAAATAAACATTTGTTATTGGTGAGGATGTTTTGTGTACAATATGTATGCCACCATAGCCTACAAGGTGAGTGATGCAGATGGAATATTAGAGGAAGTTTGAGTCTTAGGCCTTCAGACAGATGGCCTCTGGTTTCATGGGATTTGACATGGCACAGTACCTCCACCTAGAGGGTATACTTTTGACAAGGGCAAACTCAACAAAATGTAACACTCAGCTACACACAACCCATTCTTTGTATCACCTTTTAATAGCTTTTATTGGTTTTAGCTTGCCACTGTCTGCCATTGTTTCACCCAGAGGACTTTGTTAATTAACTGGTGTTTCTAAAAATTGTTTTATTTTTAATTGCATAACATCATGCAAGAATGTAATATGCATTTACAGTCAATTCCTCTTGTATGCACACTAATGGGGGACAGCAGTTTCTGTGCATACATCTGAAATTGCATATATCCAAAAAATTAACTGCAATGCACCCCTGATTATCCACCCCTCCATTAACCTAACCACCATCCCTGCTATTCACCAGCCTTACCTTGTGTACTGTTGAGTGTCAATGACAATTCTCTTTAATATCTTCCACTTTCTATATCCCCCATCCATCAGAGTCTTCCCTTGTACCATCTTCGTTCACTTCCATTATATTCAGCCTCTTTCATTTTTCCACCGATTTTCCCGCACACCTCACCCAACTGAACATAAGCCAGCTCCATTCTCCATTAGGAAACTGGGGAAGGGTCTCAAGCAAGTAGCTACTTCTGTCACTTTCTCAGAAGTACTACCTGTGAGAGGCAAGGGAGAGCATAGGAGTGCATGCACCAGGAACTTTAACTCATGGTTGAAGAACTGGTGCTGTGAGGAAGGGTTTGGATTCATTGGTGACTGGGGACCCACCTGGAGGGATGGAGGTTTGTTCAAGCCTGACGGCCTGCATCCATCCTGGGGGAATCCAAGCACTCAATGATAAGTTTAAATGCTACATTGACAAGCATTTAAACTAGAAGAAGGGTGGCAGGCCAGCAAGGACGGTACCTACTTGCTCACCCCCACAGCTAGTAGTGGAACCAGTGAACCAGAGAGTGGCTATCTCTGCAAGGCAGTGTGCAAAGATGGAGATTAGTGTCCAAAAGGTGGATAAGCAGAAAGGGCAAAATTCAGCAGAAGGGCAAACAGCAAGGAGAACCAGGGATAAATGACAACAAGGAAGGGGCTGGAGTAGAACAATGAAGCAGTCTAGGGAGGTCAAATCATGGAAAGCCATGTGTGCAAATGCCAGGAGCCTTAGCAACAAGATGGAAGATCTGGAGGCTGTCATGGTACAGTCAGACCTGGACATTGTGGCCATCACTGAAACCTGGTGTAATGATAACCATGACTGGGAGATGGCCATACCTGGCTGCAACATATTCAGAAGAGACAGAGCAGGCAGGAAGGGAGGAGGAGTGGCACTGTATGTGAAAAATGACATAAGGGCCACACGATCCAGGAGGAACAAAATGGGAGAGATACTGTGGGTTAAGCTGGAAAGGAAAATGGGGCCAGCCATCCGCACAGGTGTGGTCTATAGACCACCAGCCCAGGAGGAAGAAACAGATAGGGAGCTGATGCTAGCCATCCAAAGGATGGCAGACAAGGGTGAGGTAGTACTGGTTGGAGACTTCAATATACCAGATGTGGACTGGATCATCCCAGCAGCAGCATCAACTAGGAACAGATTTATCCTGGACTCCCTTCAGGGTGCCTTCCTCAAGCAACTGGTCATGGAACCAACTCGGCAGAAGGCAATACTGGACCTTGTGCTCACAAACAGGGACAGTGTGATGGGGGTAACAGTGGGGGAGCACCTGGGTAACAGTGACCACCAGTCATTGTGGTTTGAAATCACAGAAAGAGCAGAACCAAACCACACAAAAACACGTATCCTGGATTTTAGGGGGGCAGACTTTGGGAAAATGGGGAGATACTTGAAAGAGGCATTAAGGGGAATGGGACAGGAATCAGGGGTTGAGGAACAGTGGGCAGTATTTAAAATGGGGATTATAAGAACAACAGAATTATGCATTAAGCAGGCTAGCAAGAGGAAAAGGAAGAGAGAACTTATGGTTTTCCAAAGAGGTAGCAAAGAAAGTGAAAGCCAAAAGATTGCATTCAGGCAATACAAAAGACACAGGCAGAAGGGGATAGGGAGAAGTACCAGGAGAAACAAAGGAGGCAGGAAGTCAGTAAGGAAGCCAAAGCTCAGACAGAAGAACACATTGCAAAATCAGTGGGTAAGGGGACAAAACCTTTACAGGTACATAAGTGAAAAAAGAAAGACAAAGGGAGGATAGTGAGACTGAAGGGGAGGATGGGAGCCGCATGGAGGATGACAACAATAAAGCTGACATATTGAACAGGTATTTCTGCTCAGTCTTTACTAAGGAAGAGGGGTAATGGTCTGAAGGAGTACAAGGGTGAGAATGGTGCAGAAATGGACACAAGTCCCTTTACCGAGAAAGAGGTCCTGAAGGAACTGGAGTAATAAGAGCTGCTAAAGCAATGGGGCCAGATGGGGTGCACCCAGGGTCCTTAAAGAACTAAGAGAGGTGGTGGCTGAACCTCTGGCTATCCTGTTCAGTCAATCACTGGAAACAGGGAGGTACCCAAAGACTGGAGGACAGCAGATGTAGTCCCCTTATACAAAGTGGGAACAAAGAGGAAGCAGGGAACTACAGACCAGTCAGCCTCACCTCGGTAGTGGGGAAGATCATGGAAGCACTACTGAAGGAGAGATTGGTGGAACATCTGGTTGTCAATGGACTACAGGACCCAAGGCAGCATGGTTTCACCAGGGGGAGGTCATGTCAGACCAACCTCATTGAATTTTTTGACTGGGTGACTAGGGAGGTGGATCGGGGAGGGCAGTGGACATGGCCTATCTGGACTTCAGCAAGGCCTTTGACACTGTGCCACATAGAAGACTATTACACAAACTGGGGAATATGGGTGTGGGCAGGACAGTAGTGTGGTGGGTAGGTAACTGGCTGGGTGGCAGGACACAGAGGGTGGTGGTAAATGGCTGTCACTCCACAGAGGAAGAGTAACCAGTGGGGTACCACAGGGATCAGTGCTGGGACTGGTCCTATTCAACATCTTCATCAGTGACATTGCACAGGATCTAGAAGGCAGAATTTCACTGTTCGCTGATGACACAAAGCTCTGTAACAGAGTAGACACAACCAGAGGGTGTAGACAGAATGAAAGGACCTGCAGAAACTTGAAGAATGGTCAAGGGTTTGACAGTTGAAATTCAATGCAAAGAAGTGCAAGATAATGCATATAGGGCAAAAACCTGGCACAATATATCAGTTGGGGGTGAGGATATAGCATGCACCAAGCAGGAAAGGGATCTTGGGGTTGTCATCTCTGATGACCTCAAGATAGGGAAGCAGTGTGACAAGGCATCAGGTAAAGCAAATAGGATGCTGGGATGTATAGGCGAGGGGCATCACCAGCAGGAAAGGAAGGTCATAATTCCGCTTATACAAGACACTAGTGAGACCCCACCTGGAGTACAGTGTACAGTTCTGGAGACCATACCTCACGTAAGGACATAGACAGGGTAGAGAAGGTTCAGAGGAGGGCAACAAAGATGGTGCATGGGTTGCATCACAAGTCCTATGAAAACAGGTTGAAGGAACTGAACATGTACTCCCTGGAGGAGAGAGGAGAGAGGGATATGATAGAGACATACAAGTATCTTACAGGGAGGAACAGGGTGCAGGAAAACACTATTTTTAAGCGAAAAGATGTTTCAGGACTAGAGGGCATGGGATGAAGTTGGAGGGAGGACGATTCAGAGGAAACATGAGAAAGAATTTCTTCACAGAACGGGTGGTGGACAAGTGGAACACCCTGCCAGAGGAAGTGGCGGGGGCTGAAACAATCACGGGATTTAAGAATGCATGGGATAGACATAAAGGAATTCTAGAGGGCAGGGGTAAGGGGAAACAGACTTCTAGGAAAACAAACTGAACTTACAAGCTCAAATGGGCAGACTAGGTGGGCCATAGGCCCTTATCTGCCGACACTGTCTATGTATCTATGTATAAGCCAGCTCCATTCTCCATTCTCCACATTTTAACATTTTAATGTACAGTACTGTCCCAATGTGAAAACTGATGAAAGTATAAAACAGTGTCCCATTCTCTAGTGGCTATGTCCCAAGTCAGTCCCATGTTTGTTTTTGACTGCCCGCTCACCCACCAGGCCTCCCTTCCAAACAGAAGCCACTGAAAAAACTATAAGTTTAATAAAATGTACCTATATGTCCAAATGTGAAAACTGATGAAAGAATAAAACTGTTTTGTTCTCATCTTTCGGTTGAGACGTTAAACCGAGGTCCCATCTGCCTGGATTGGTGGTAGTTCAGGTGGTTGTTAAAGATCCCATGGCACTTATCGAAAAGAGTAGGGAATTTCCCATGTGTCCTGGCCAAATTTCCCTCATTCACTAAAAAAAAAAAATACCACCAACAGCTTAATCTGGTTCAAGGTCAGTTGGCATTCATCTGTATCCCCCTCCCCCGGTTCGTGCCTGAAAATAGGCAAGATTTGTCTAGTGCACTTACCCGGTCAACAAAAACTAAATAAATAAATAAATAAATGGTGGTTATGTCCCATGTCTGTCCTGTATTTGTTTTTGACTGCCCGCTTGCCTTCCCACTTTCCCTGCCAAACAGAAGCCACTAAAAAGATTTTATAAGTTGTCAGTCCCATTTCAAAGATTTTAAAAGTTTATTAAAGTGCTGGATTTGCTGTCTTTTCGATATAGTAGTCTCCTGTCTAATCCACCTTGGAGTGAACACCACTGGAACAGATGACAACACACCAAAAACAGATCAAACAAATGATGCACAGTCTCCTGTTCTCTAGTGTTTATGCCCAAATGCCCCAGCAAAAGCAAACTATAACTGTAGTGTTTTCTGCCTCAGAGTTACAGTACTGTACACTAATGTGAATTCTACCTGTACTGTAGTTAGACCTGTTTCCTTTGGGATTGAGGTAAGAACAGGCTGAGAGTAAGAGATTGAATTTGGTGGAATTTTCATGGAAATCCCTTGCTGCTAATCAAGCCATCAATGTGTGTGTATGATGCTAATCAATCTGGCAATGAACATGTCTTGCTTTTTAAAACTTTTTGCTATGCAGACTGTTATACCTGTATTATCTGCCACCCTCTATTATCTGCCAAAAAGATGGCGCACCGATGTTGGTGGATAATTGTGTGTATACTGTATACATATTAAAAACCCACACGGAGGACGTTTATCAGTACAGTAACTAACTGTCTTATTTATTTCAGGCAGGGAAGGTTAATCAAGCAGTTGCACTTCATGTTCTATGGTGAGTACAGTTCTGTTGGTTTTCTTAGTTGTTTGGCTGGCAGCATGTTGAGTTTATAAGACTTCTTACACCTTTAAAGCAACACATTCAGCACCAGTTGGTTCCTAATTTCACCCCAAGATTAAGCAATAATCCCCTTAGCCAGGTCAGAATACCTGGAAAAGAGGCTAAAAAGTTGCATTCAACCAAAATGTGATATGCCTGCAACTGGAAAAAAAAACAGCATTGGATAGCAAATGTTTTGTATCTGAAAACTGCATACATCTGAATTACATATGTATTTATTTGTTTACTGGGTAGGCACACTGATCCAATGGACCATTTTCAGGCACGACCAGGCCATACAGATGGCACACACATAGACTAGTCAAACATTACAATTTCAGTTACATAGGACAGGTTTGGAACTAACTGCATCTCAAATCATTTTATGTTCAGAAAAGTGGGGGATTAGGGGAGAGAGGTGGTCTAGAGTAGGTATTAGGACTAAAATCTCTTTATGATGGTTGGTCAGGGGAGATAAAGAATCTTGTTTTTCTGGGAAGGCTGGATGGATCCTTTATCATTATTTGCTGACATCTATGTTTTTATGTTTCCATAGATTAAAACATACACAACAGAGAACAGAGATCTGTATTAGTAGTCCACTGGCAATCACTGTTAGGATCATTGGTCCCATTCAATTAATACAAATTGAGCAGCATCTAAGGTGGGTCATACTGGAAGAGTTGCAGTGGGAGGTGAGGTTTCTTGGCAAATCAGGTGGCCCACCACATGGAGCAGCAAGGCACTCACCAACACAGTGTGCATGTCTGGGCATGTGTTAGCATGTATGTTGCATGAACAACTGATGGGATGAGCTGCACCCCCTAGAGAAGTGTTCAGCAGGACAACACTGGCTTTAGATGCTCCCAAATGGCTGAACACCATAGGACAAGAGACATGTGGCTTGAAGTGGTTATAGTTTGATAATAGCACCCGGATTAGTGCTTCTAAACTATGAGACAGAATTATCAATTATGATTTATTGAGTATTTTAAGTATCACTGATATAGTGAAGACTTTGAGAACAAAAAGATTACAGGAAAAAAAAAACAAAGCTATTGATTTTTAGCTATGGTGTCAAATGTGCACATCTCAGTTTTGGGCTGTGCTTCTGGCATCATAAATGTGGTACAATGTTTGAATACTATATTACAATGTTTTTCCACATTTATGGTAAATCCATTTGCTTTAAAGTAAAATAATAATGCATGCATCAAATAGAGATACATGCCATATTATAAGGCTCCCATTTTGCCACAAGTCATTGCAGATGTACACAGTAGTAAGAACTCCTTTTTGGTGGTCTGACAAATTGATGTAAGTTTCTAATTTTCTTTTTATTCCTGGGCAACTTCAACATAAATTGGACCCAGGATCCTGGCCAGGCAGTGATGTCCTTGACTCAAGAAGCAGGTCTGACGCAGGTCATCTCAGTACCGACCAGACTGAACTACAAAACCGGAAACCACACCACCCTCGACTGGGCCTTGGTGTCAAATCCCTCTAACATACAGCGTGCGGGCACAATGGCAGACTCCCTGAGTGACCATTCCCCGATTTTCTGTACATGGAAAAACAAACCACCAAAGGTCCAGCCAAGAATCCTCTCCGTCCGTGACTACTCCAGTTTCTCAGAGCTGCAATTCAATAACTATCTAAGTAGCTGGGACTGGAGCCCCATAAATACTCTCCCAACTCTTTCTGAGGCCTTGTCATACTTCCAGGGCGAACTCAACACAGCTGCCAATCTCCTCGCTCCTATTAAGAGACTGATGGTAAAAGGCAGCTGCTTCAAGTGGATCACTCCCTCCCTTAAAGTCCTCATGGCCACTCGAGACAAAGCCTGGAAAAAGTTTCGGCTCTCCTCCTCATCGGCAGATCTTGCGGATTACAAAGCCCTAAGAAACAAAGCCAAGAGAGCCATTAAACTTGCTAAGTGACAGTACCTAACACACCTCCATAAATCCAGCCTGGGCAACCCTAAGCAATTCTGGAACCATGTTAACGATCTTATCAAGGGGAGTAAAAAGCCTGAATCCTGCCCCATGGAGATCAATGGCCAGCTCTCAACTGACTCTTCTCAAATATCTGCTGCCCTCAACAGGCACTTCTCAGACCTAGAGGCCTATAAGACATGCCAGCCCCCTCCAACCTCCCTTCAGCCTCAGCTGGAAGCAACTCTGGACGTCCCCTCTTTCACCTGAGACTGGCCAAACGGGCAGAAGTCCTCACCCTCCTAAGGAACTAGAAACCCAAAGGGTCAGGTGGACCTGACGGGATCAGCCCCCGGCTTCTCAAGGCAGGCGCGACCTCCTTATCCTGGCCTATAACTATTCTCCTCAATAGATCACTAAGGGAAGGAGCAGTCCCCGACCAGTGGAAACACGCTATTGTCGTACCTATCCACAAAGGGGGGCCTAGGGATAAACTAAATAACTATAGGCCTATCTCCCTCCTCTGCTCACTCACCAAGGTGCAAGAAAGGATAGTTTACAACCAACTCAGAGACTACCTAGAAGCACACCTGCTCCTTGCCCCCTCCCAACACGGATTCAGACCAAACCATGGAACTGATACTGCCCTCATCAACTTCTCGGATGAAGTTCTTAGGGCAGTTGACCAAGGATACCCACTGGGGCAGTCTTTGTCGACTTATCCAAGGTGTTAGGCCTGGTAAACCACAACCTGCTGCCAAAAGCTGCAAAATATTGTGCAGCACCCTTGCCCTCAAGTGGTTGGAAGCTACCTATCAGGAAGGGCTCAGAGGGTCACATGGAAAATGTCACATCTGATCTGGTACCCTAAATCAGGGTGTACCTCAGGGATCTATACTAGGCCCCCTACTATTTTCCCTGTTCACTAATGAACTAAGCTCCTTCTGTGGGGAGAGTTCGGTCGTACAGTATGCAGATGACACTGTCATTTTCCGTCCCATGAGTGATGTAGCTACTCAAGGCCCTATCCTCCAAAAGGATCTTACATCCCTCAAGACTTGGCTAAGCGAGAACAGAATGGTACTCAATCCTGACAAGACCAAGGCAATGCTATTCGACCCAAGATCCCTAGGACTTGGCAGGTCCTCCCTCCTCCGCTTAACCACACTCTCTGGCAATGACATCAATGTAGTTCCCTCCCTTAAATACCTAGGCCTTACACTCGAACAGAACATCACTTACAATGAACATGTATACCAGGTCACAAGGACCCTGCATCGCAAACTCGGCACCTTGTACAGACTCAGGGACCAGCTCATCCCTGAGGCCAGGCTCTCCATTGCCACTAGTGTCGTGTTCCTACTCTGACCTTTGCAGCCCCGATAACACAGGGCATGGGAAAGCAAGAGATAACCAGGATGCAAACCCTGTACAATAAAATAGCTTGATTTGCCACTCAAGACCACCCACGACGTCACCACTGTGACACTCTAGCCAAGGTCAGCTGGCCTTCATTGGTTGCTCGCCTCCAATTTCCTCTGCTTGTCCAGGCCTACAAGCTTCTCTCACCTCATGCTCCGCCTAGTAGTGCCAAAACCATAACTCTCAAGCTAAACCCTAGGAAACATAGAAACATAGACTTTGACGGCAGATAAGGACCACTAGGCCCATCTAGTCTGCCCATTTCCCTACCTACAGGATAGGCCGCAGATCTATTTAACCAACAGCCTATATCTTCCTGCCCCCCCACAAGAATTGCCTTATGTCTGTCCCATGCATTCTTGAATTCTCCCACAGTTTTAGACTCCACAACTTCCTCAGGAAGGCTGTTCCATGCATCCACTACCCTCTCTGTGAAATAATACTTCCTCACATTGCCCTAGAACTGCCCTCCTTCTATCTTTAAATTGTGTCCCCTTGTTCTTGCAAGTCTCTTTTCTGAAAGATGCTACCATCTTGGACTTTGTTGATTCCCTTGAGGTACTTGAAAGTTTCTGTCATGTCCCCCCCTCCCTTCTTTCCTCAAGGGTATACATATTAAGCTCCTTTAGTCTCTCCTTATACGGCTTCTCTTGCAGACCCTGCACCATTTTAGTTGCCCTCCTCTGGACTGCCTCTATCCTGTCTATGTCCTTGCGGAGATGGGGTCTCCAGAACTAGACACAGTATTCCAGATGGGGTCTCACCAACTGTCTGTACAGAGGGATAACAACGTCCTGTTTTCTGCTGCTGATGCCTCTCCCTATACATCCCAGTATACCCCCGGCCCTCCCTACTGCCTTCTCACATTGCTTGCTAACCTTAGGACCTCAGCAAGAACACTATTAGAAGTCCCTAGGGTAAGGACAAATGCCGGCGTTAGGTCATTTTCCTCCCAAGCACCTTGCCTATGGAACAAGCTCCCTCCCTCTGTCCAAGACGGCCCCTCTCTCACTACCTTCCGCACCAGGCTCAAGTCCCATATGCTGACCTCAAGCTCATGCCACTGCCATGGCTCATGAGGCTTCTTAGGCACTCCCCTCCTCCCACCACACCTTCTACTAAGAAATGCCTACCTATTGCTCTCATTACCTGGGGTCAAATGATTCCTTCTGAATTAAACCACATACTGAGAATTACCTACTCAAACTGTGTCATGATGATAACCATGCCTGTACCCGCTGTGTCTTTGAACTTCCACATGTTGTAACAAACAATGTATACAAATGTTCTTTTTGCTCTTTCTGTATATTACTAGTATTGTTTTCCCGGGTCGCCCCTGAAAAAGGGACCTTCAGGGCCCAGTGGGCCTACCTGGTCACCAAAATTTAATAAATAAATAAAATAAATGTAGGAACTTTTTTGTTGGTCAAGCTTCCTTCTCATACCACTCTTTCATAAACTCTAGTCCACTATACCTCTTTCAATCTGTTCTGCCTCTCCTCCCTTTTCACTTAAATCTCTTCTTCATGACTTTTCTACTCCCACCTGCAACTGTCCTTGACCCTTTACCTTTTGATTTTCTCCGTCCCCACTAGATTTTGTCCTGGCAATTGTTGCTCTTCCCCTCTCCCCGCCATGCCTGTATGAGTGATTTCCTCTTGCCTATGAAAGCTTAATTTTATCAGCTACAGTACCCCTTGTAATGTTTTGCCTTACAATGTTTATGATTATGAGACAGCATTTGAATATAAATGTAAGTGCACTGTACTTTAACAGAACTGCTTGTTCTGACTTTTTAATTAGATATTGTTACTGTTTTAGAATAAGACAGCATTTTTATATGTTTTACAATGGAGAAAACATATATATCATCCAGTGTATTTGCAGTACATATTTATCCAGTATCATACAAATGCCTGCAAGCAGTGTTAATGGAATGGTTAAATAATGTAATATACAAAACAAAAGGAAAATGGTGTGATTTTAAAACACTTATTGAGATTTTTGAGCTACATATTGTCTGAGAGGTGGAAACAGGTGTTTGCAATCTATAGTGAATGTAATAAGCCTGACTAAATTTTGTTTTGGTTAGTGCGTTGTAACCAGATGTTTTAATGTTTAACTGAACCACATACTAGAATTTCTCAACACAGTGGCTGCTGCTTTTTGTAAATTATGGAATGTGATATGAAGCTGCTGGGGGGAATTAGAACACAAAGATAATGGATTGCTTGGGTAGAAATATGTGTAATTACACTGCTAGAGTTGCATTATTTAAATGGGACTAATGATTCTTGCAGTGATTCTGAAAAAAGAACTGCTTTTTGAGTCACTGCACTACTAATCTGTGTTCTCATGTGTGTGCTTTAATAAACTTCATACATCCAACATGATGTTGGATATATGAAGTTTATTGTCTCTAATCATTTCATGTAACTGAACATTTTTTTTTAGTACCACCAGTCCTCCGATGAAGCCCTCTGGGAGAAATGCTGGAAGAGTGTTGCATAACAAAACAAAAAAAAAGCTATTGAAAGGTGACAAACAATTGGTTAGGTAGAGGTGCTTGTTATGTTTTGTTGATTTACTGTATTAGTATCACCTCTAACAGTCCCCACATTGACCACAACTGTTTGTCAGAAGATTTATAAACTGGAGATTGCCTTGTTTTTTTGTTTCTTGTCAAAGCTAAGCGGCTGGCCACAGGAAAATATACAGCAAGGCTGCAACAAAGGAAAATATATAGCTAACTCATGCATGATAACAAGATGATTAATATCAAGTAATGAAATATGACAGAAACCAAACAGAATAATACTATACAGCAATAACACATGATGCGGTGATAATAATGGAGACAGAAAGTGTAGTACAAACAAGTAAGGGCTTTATAAGGGGGCAGAAATTCAAGAACAAAGATTCTTGAAGGAAACAGGATAAGACAGGGCATGCAAATAAGAATCTCTGTTCACAAGGTTTGAATCCCACCATCCTTCAAATGCAACAACTCCTCAAAGTACCAACAACCCCCTTTCACTGGTGCACCAGTTACCCAAAGTCCACATGGCAGCTCCCCATGGATATGTGAGAGGGTGATAGGAAGATCGAGATGGTAGGATTAGGAGCAGGATGTGGAGATGCCCAGGAAGGCGATAGAACAATATGAGGGGTCATCCCTACCTTGTGCCTATCCTGAAGGCTCCTGAGATGTCAACCAGTCAGGTAGTTAAAGGCACAACCTAAGGAGTTCCTCTTTGGGCAATATTATGCAATGCTAGGTCAATGAGGAATAATAGAGGGGCTCATCATAGATTCTTTGGTTGACCTGCTGTGCCTTGCAGAGACCTCATTGGGCTATGGCTAATGTCCAATGCTAGTGGCAGCTATCCAACTGGGTTATTCTGTGGTGTACTGCCTGAGACAGGGACAGAGAGAGTTGACCATCTGTTTTAGATCTGGCCTGAAGCTCACAGCATAGCTGGTAAGGGAAACTGGGTCATTTGAAACTGTGGCTGGGAGAGATGAGATGGGTGTGAAGGTCAGGATCATGCTGGTGTATTGGTGCCTGGGGTATAAGAGAAGGTTTCTGAAGAAATTAAAGGAGTTTGTTGCTGACATGATATCTTGAGTCCTCCAGGTGGTTGGTGTTGAGAGATTTCAATAGCTGATTCAACAATGATTCCTCTAGGCTTGGTCAGAAATGTAAAGTGTCCCAGCACGTTCACATCCTAGCATGTGAGTGGCACAGCAGGGAGTGGCTGTTGGACTTGAGGTTGTGCACAGGCACCTTTAGGGACACTGTGGGATTGCAGCAGACATTGCCACTTAAGGTATTGAATAGATCTCATGTGTCATAACTGGCAGACATGTCAGTATATAACTGCTATTTAGGGAACACCTATGTAGCAACGGCAGTGTTTTCTCATAAAAGTGGTATTGAAACAAGTGCACTCAGGCTATCCATACAGAATAAATCAAATATTATAGGAAGAAACTTGCAAATACCTGGGGTGACAGTAAGAACTTTTGGAGCAATATAAAAGATATAACTGGTAAGGACTCCAAAGTTGCACCCACAATGCTCAGTATTAATGTTGTCCCCATGCTGGACCTTTAGACAATAGCCACTATTTTTAATAGTGCCTTCCCAGACCTACAGTAGGTAGTGTCCTTCCATCTGACTTCTTCGACAACACCACTGACAATAGCTTTCAGGGGGCAAAAGGTCAACTCTCTGGTCCACCTCCTTTCTACTTCAAAGATGTTCCTCCCCACCTAGTCAGGAAATACCTAGAAAAAGTTCTTGGGAAGTTAAGGCATAGTGGGGACTCCCTTGACCTCAAACTTGCAGCCCTTATCATCAATGAAATACTTTTGCCCCTAGCAAAGATTCTGAACCTTTCTCTAAGGCTTGGTCAATTTCCCCAAATCTGGAAGTCAGCCCTGGTTACCCCGTACACAAGAGTGGGGACCACACACTACACTCCAATTACAGACCAATTTCAATACTACCACCACTCTCTAAGGCACTTGAGTGTATTGTTGTGGATCAGCTGCAGGAGTACATGGAAAAATACTTTATCCAATGCCCACAGCAGCACGGATTTAAAAAGAGACACAGCACCACCTCTGCACTGTTAGAATTCACCAGGTACATTCACTATGCACTGGATCAAGGTTGACTAGTGGGTGTAGCCTCATAGACCCTACAAAGATCTTTGATACAGTTAATCACTCTCTTATCCTCAAGCAACTGTCTGCCATTGGCCTCTCTGCCAAAGCTGTGTCTTGTTTTGAAAGCTAACTGGTTGACCGCTCTCAATGGATGAAAATATCTAATATCACCTTGGACCACCAACAAGTCCTCTCTGGAGTGCCACAGTGCTTCATCCTGGGGCCACTACTCTTTAGTGTCTTTCTTAACAAACTTCCTCACTCCTGTAACCAACCAATCCTCCTCTATGTGGATGATGCAGTCATCTTCACCAGCAGCACCAATCGGGAGCCCTTGGAATGACAACTCCAGCATAGCTTTAGTGAAGTGGTTCAGAATACACAAATTGATTCTAAACTACAAAAGAACTAAAGTTATGTTGTTCTGTGGTGCTTGTGGCAAACACCGATACAGTGCACTAACCATTAGGAACTCCTCTGGTGTCCCCCTTGAACTAACTCAAAATTTCAAATACCTAGGGGTGACTGTGGATATGCCCAGCACATTGACAATTTTGCCAGGTCTGTTAACCTCAGGATTGGGTTACTCCACTGACATAAACATAATCTAATGCAAGAAGCCCTTAGACTGGCTATCTATAGTTCAGTAGTATCCATTGTTGACTATGGCCTGGTCATCTATGGCTCAGCCACCACCACCTCCCTCCGAAGAGTATCAATGGCACTTAACAAAGCCTGCTGATTTCTTACTGGTGTAGCACACCTCACCCATACTTGTGATCTGTATGAGCAATCAGGTTGGCTTCAGTTAATTGGGAGGATCCAATACCAAACATGCTTGCTAACAAAAAAGGCACTTCTTGGGCTCATGCCTCCTGGTGTTGCAAACCTTCTAAACCCCTTCTCCTGCTCTCAGCACACACTTAGCTCAGCCAAACAAATCATCTTTGTTCCAAGATGCTGGACTACCCAAGGGCAATGCTCATTTGGTTATAGGGCACCACTGTGGTTTAATCCGCTGCCTAGTGAAATCTCCTCCATTCCAAAAATGGGACTGTACAAAACTATTCTTCATCAACAACTCATAACTAAAGGTTCCCATGATTGTTTCACCTAACTGGGCCCTCTCACAGTAATCACTGACCATCCATGAGTACCTCCTCCATTCTATGCTCAGTGGCCTGACCTCTCCCTCTCATATAGCTCTGTCCTATACCCTCCTGCCTTCCCTCCACTTGTACTCTTACCTTCCACCCCTACCTCCCATGTCTCCTGCTGTATCTACCTTCACCTACCCATAACCATTGTTTTCATTCCTCCTTTCCCTACTGTTTGAAAATGCCCTCCAGGCTACAACTTTTCTTTTGGATTCATAGGATGTTCTTTCATGACACATTATATGCTGGGATTCTATGCAACCCAGCTAAGACTGTTAATATTGTAAAGATGTTACTTTATCCAATATCCTATTGTATGTATGTATGTTCTGACATGGTACCTTTGTAAATGAGCTGGTTTGTGCTCAAAGGTTGTAATCCAAGATTGAATAAATAAATAAATAAATAAATAAATAAGATAAATAACATACTACATGCTTGAATGACTGGTGTGTTTTACCTGCTGAACCACTTGACAAATTAGCATCTGTAGCTAAGTACCTATCCAGGTTAAGGGTAAAGGGTATGGTACTAATGGAATTGTCCTGAAAGTTCTGGGTAAATTAGTATCCATACCTCACTAACCGTCTAAGGTAGGTGTACAATCCTATAAAAGGTAGCAGTCTAAGAAGGACAGACAAGTTAACTAGGTAAGACAGAAACTGCAGCAGAACTCTCTAGATAAGGTAGGCCTTTTTGGTTCTAGTCTAAGGGTACTAGGCAGCTAGAGGAATGACAGTTAGTAACAATGGTCTAGATGTTATCATTGGATCAGTATGGAGATGAGGTACAGTAGGTGGTAGTTAGTTATGGGTGGCACTCTTCTCCAGGGTTACACTCTGATGGAGGGGACACTGCCCCACCTGCAGGACCTTTGCAGAGCTCCATGTTCAGCTTATAGTAGCAAAAAATGAGATATCTCAGCTGAGGCACAGGCTCAGCTGGGGCCTATCCTAACACCATCACTACTCCCAAAGGTCCATGGGGTCAGGGGATACAGGGTTGTGTGGATGAGGAGAATAAAGGGTGGCAGGGGCAGCCACAAGGGGTTTACCAATCCCAAACCATCCCAATAGTAAATTACTTTGCACCACTAGAGGAGACTCAGGTACCTAACTCTACCATGCGGACTTTGAGTCAGTCTGAGGAAATGGGCAGGATAACTTGGTGCACCAGGGAGTGAGAAGGAGGAAGTCAACAAGGAGAGTCTTAGTGATGGGAGACTCAGTGATTACTGGGCTAGAGAGGGTGGTGGGCAGGGAAGGGGAGGGGAAGGGAGGGTGATGGTCATATGCCTTCCTGATGCATCAGCCATTTGGGATATAGATAGAATGGGGGAGGCAGGGAAGACAGAAGGGGACCCAAGCATGCTGGTATACTTTGCTATCGATAATCTGATGAGGTGAACCAGTCTGTGCTGGCAGTGATGTGGGACTTTAAGAATCTAGGGGACAGACTGAAGGAGCACTTGGCTTCCCTGGCCTTTTCCAAGAGCCTCCATGTGTTGAGTAGGGGAAATGGAGATAATAAAGTAAGGAAGAAAGAGATCAGGACTTTACTGGGTGTTAGAAAATGGGCTTTTTATTTTCTGTCATCTGATTGGCTAGTACCCCTGCCGGGGGGGTACATCAACTTTCAATAGATGCCCAGGAAATAAAAAGTACCAGCCTATAGTGCCACATCACCCACTGAAGAATCCTAGTGCCCATCCTGTTTCCTAACTGGCTACAACCACATAATTTGAATTTAAAACCACCGCCATTTTTTGCGCTCACTAAGTGACAGGAAGGACTTACTAGGCACACATGCACACCCTGCCCACAACTGCAGGGCCCCATTCCCAAAATCTAGTCTGATTTAAAAAAAAATAAATTTAATTCAGAGGGGAAAAAAACAGCAGGATAGAAGTGCTGTACATAAAACTGACTGGTGGGAAGGTTACTGGGGTGAGATGTTCAGATCACCTGCAGTATGACCCTGATCAACAGTTTGCCATCTGTGTCCCCTCTACCTAGTACGGTACCCTACGTAATTAATCATCCATCTTACAGATAGCAAATGCAGCAGTACCTGCTGTATTTTGGGACTCCTCCTTTTCCCTTAGTTTCCAGACGCCGCTATGGGCTGGCTTTCTCTACACACACTGCTCCTCTTCACACGTCCTCCAAAGAAAGAAAACTGTAATAACCCTGTTCTAGTCCTCAGGACAGGCAGCGAGGACCAGGAAACTGTAAAACAACAAAGTGGATTTGGTCCTGGTCCTCAGAGTAGGCAGCGAGGAATGGGAAACTGTAAACAAAATAAAAAAGAAAGCAGTGCAGACAGTGAGCAATGAGGCATGCAATGGTACAAAATAGCTCCCCCTACCGATGACTAGTGGACAAACTGCTGCAAGCATAAGAGGGACTACTTTACCAAAAAGGACTTAAAATTAAATTGTAGTCATTTTTTATAGCATTATTACATTTTTTTTAATCCTATCAAAAAATGAAATATTTAGCCAATTTTCTAAGCGCAATAATACCCTCCAGGGTGTGCAGTATGGGCAATACAGGAACTTCTAGGGGCTATAAGGCCCTCGTCCTGTGCTGTCAAGCCTCATTATGCCCCTAGGCAGTCCAGTATTGCCCAATACCATCCACCTTGTCAGGTATTATTGCTTGCGTGGAATGGTTGTTATCAAGAGTAGGAGTGCCAATTTATGGGACAGTGGGGGACTTCTGGAACAGGAGGATCTTCAATGGGGATGATCTTCACATTAAGAGACAGAAGGCCAGTGCTCTGGGGCAGAAGTTTGTTGTCAACATTGGACAGTTAAACTAACTGTAGAGGAGGCTGATGTTAGGGGACTCACAGAAAAAAGACAGGGTGGGGAACCTGGCTATGGTTCCTCTTGAACAAGTGACTAGTAGCAGCTAGGTATGTAGCAGTAAGGTTGAAGTTTGAATTAGGTTAGGAGAGGAGGCCAAATGAGGGAGGGCTGACAAAGCCTATATTCAGCAGGAAAATAAAAAATGAAGGTGATTAGGGAAGAATAAGGGAGAAGGACCAGGAGAAATCAAGAGGGTCATGAACAAGATAGAAAAGGGTCTTTTTTAATGCAAGGAGTCTGGCAAACAAAATTAGTAAGCGCCAGGCAATGGTGGCAGACACTGAGATGGACTTTGTAGCTATCATAAAAACCTGTGCCACAGAGAATAATGACTGGGACCTGACAACCCCAGGCTACACCATGAAAAAACAGAACAGAGGTAAAGGTAAAGGAGGATGTGTAGCCCTATATGTCATGGAATGCATAGAGGCAGTATCATGGGGAAGTAATGGGTAAACAGAATTGCTGTGGGTTCAGTTCATGGTGGCCTCAGGCAAGAAATTATAGCTGGTGATGATTTATAGACCTCCAAGAGAGGAGGAAAAGAGAGACAAGGAGCTAGTGGCAGAATGCGAAAGGGGGGTGGCAAAGAGGGGAGGTGGTGGTGGTTGGAGATTGAAACCTGCCAGGTATTGATTGGGACATTCCAGCATCCAGCAGCTCCAGAAGTCGGGTCCTGCTAGATACATTGCAGAACTGGCTGCTGGTGCAGATGGTTAAGGAACCCACTAGGCAGTCTGCCATTCTTGATGTGGTGCTTACCAACTCAGAAGTGATTGAAGAAGTGTGGGTAGGGGAGCTTCTAGGGTTCAGTCACCATAACTCTGTATGGTTTGAACTAGCCCATGGGACCAGTAAGCATTCATCAAAGGCTAAATGCCTAGATTTCAGTAGTACAGACTTCTGCCAGATGAAGGAGCTGGTCTGAGACAAGTGAGTCAGAGTGAACAGCATTAAGGACATGCATAAAAAATTGGGGGCAATCAAGGGGGCCATACCTGAGGCAACAAAATCCTGCATGAGAACAGTAATCAAAAGAAACAGGTACGAGAGACTGATATGGTTCTCTGGAAAGGTCAGAGAAGCAGTGAGAGCCAAACAGAAGGCATTTGCCAGTACAAGGAAAAACAAGAGAAGGTAGAATGGTGCAGGCACCAAAAGAGAACAAGGGAAGCCATGAAGACAGTCACAGAAGCAAAGACAGACACAGAACTGTGTATTGAAGATGGGGTCAAGGGAGGGGAAAACAGTTCTTTACACACATTAGAGAAAAAATAAATAAGGGAGGAAGCATTGCTGAGGTAACAGAGGGTGGTAGGGTAATTGAGGAGAATTGGTAGAAAGCAGTTATTCTTAATGCCTCCCTCTGCTCTGTATTCATAAGGGAAATCAGCATGTGCCTGCCGGAGAGTGGTATTAAGGTGGCTACAAGAGGGATCCTGGAGATGTGGCAGCAAGTATTTTCTAGAGAAAGGATTTGAATAGAGCTAGCAGCCCTAAAGACAGATAAGGTTCTGCAGCCAGATGGTATACATCCAAGGCTGCTCAAGGAACTGGCAACAGAGCTGAGTCCCTGGTAGGGCTTTTCAAGAGCTTAATTCAGAGAGAGATACCCTAGGTCCAAAAGGCTGGAGGACAGAAGATGTAGTAACACTCAATAAGGGTTGAGATTACAAGGAACAACCAGGCGACTACAGACTGGTCAGTCTTACCTGTATCATATGGGTAAACAGATGGAGGCACTAGTCAAAGAGGATCTCATGGATGACCTGGAGAACAATAGACTCTAGGATAGTAAACAGCATGAGTTCATGGCAGGGAGAACTTGTCAGACCAATGTGATAGTATTCTCTGACTGGATTATGAGGTTAGTGGATAAGGGTCATGTTGTGTATTTACTCTACATCGATTTCACCAGTACATTTGACTCCATGCCTCACAAACATTTTCTGAAGAAGATAGAGTATATGGCTGTAACAGGGGACACAGATAGGTGAGAACTGACTTTAAGGGAGGCAGCAGAAGGTTCTGGTTAACTGAGTCAAATAAGAAGACAGGGAGGTAGCAAGTGAGATGCCACAAGGATCAGTTCTGGGTCCTGTCCTATTCAACATGTTTATCAGTGGCATAGGACAAGGAATCCAGGGCAAGCTGTGTCTCTTCACAGATGACACTAAGCTCTGTGGCAGGGTCAACAGTAAGGAGGGGATTAAAGAGAACGCAGAGAGACCTGAAAAGGCTAGAGAGTTGGTCAATGGTTTGGCATCTGAAATTCAATGCCAAAAATGCAAGGTAATACGCATAGGTAACAGGAACTCAGGACAAAGTATTGGATGGGAGATAAAGCTGGATATGAAACCTGAGGAAAGAGACCTTGGAGTCATAAACAGTGGCTTCCTAAAACAATCACAACAGTGTAACAAGGCCTACAGTAAGGCAAACAGGATGCTGGGCATATAGGAAGGGGCACTGACAGCAGAAGAAAGAAGGAAGGAATCTCTCTATAGATGTCTGGTAAATTCAAGCCTGAAGCACCATGCCCAGTTCTGGATTCCTCACCTGAGGAAAGATAAGGACAGGCTGGAGACAGTGCAACATAGGGTGAAAATGATTTAGATCCAGCAGGGCAGATCTTATGAAGATCAACCCAAGGCACTGGACATATATTCCCTGGAGATCAGATGAGTGAGGGAAGATAAAAATAGAGACCTTCAAGATCCTTAATGGAATGGACATGGAAAACTGTGAGGAACTATTCAGCATGAGTAGCAGATCAAAGACATAGGGGTATGAAAGGAAATTGATTGAGGGGCTTAAGAGGGGCGTGACAAAGTTTTATTTTACAAAAATGGCGGAGGAGCCAAAGAACACTCTTCCAGCTGATGTGGTAGGTGCCAAAACTATTAATGGTTTCAGACATAGCTGTGATACAGTGAAGGGTTAAGTGATTTCTCAGGGTGGTAGCGATAGGGCTGGGAGCACTGGGGTGGTTAGTGTAAGTAAGAACTCTATTTACACAATACATTCCAGGTTTGTTTAGGTTATATGGGCAAACTGGATGGACCAGTTGTCATTTTGTGTCATGATTTTCTATATCTCTACTTTCCTAGCAGTCTGCCTCAGTCCAGCTTACTAGCCACAGTGCTCAGTGTCCTAAGGCACATTCAACAATGGCCATCCATTCGATAATTTAACATTTAATGTAGATTTGTGGGCTTATGAAAATGGAACACTGGGGACAGCATCACCAAATGATAATATATTTTTGATATTACGAAGTGCTCAAACTGAAGGAAAATTACAACCCTTACTGAAATAACTAAAATGCATAATTATGAAATCTAAGTATATGGAGGCTGTGGTAGGGCAACCATAATGGTGATGTGGCCTTGGTATATGTGACATTGGGCTAGAAAAACATGCACAATTCTGCAGTTCAAAAGCCTGCTGTAAGGCTGAACCACAGCAGTCTCTTCTGTCTTCTCCTATCCTTAATCTTATTGCCTTTTCTAACCTCTGGCAGGAATAACTACTTTCCACAGTATTCTGTGATAATAGTGAGGCAATATTTGCGAATCAAAAATCGTGCATCAATAACAGCAAAAACGTAATCAGTGACTATAAAATAACAGTGCTGTGCTTTAATAGCGAATGTTTATGCATCAAAAAAGTGAAGGATGAAATCTTGAGTCTCAGAAAGCTATTGCCTTCCAAGCAATAATCTACCTACTACCATGATCTCCTCACACCACTACCAGGCTCTAGACACCACAAGTTCAGATATTAATATGAGATTGCTCCTTTACTCCTCTGCTTACATCCAAGACAATCACTGAGCTCCTCTTCTCTGGGCTCCTCTTCTATGGTGCAGAGAATGCAGGAAAAAAGTGGAAAGAGCAAATGTAAATGCATCAAAAACCTACTACCTACTCTGACAACAGCCAAACATCCAACAGTTGGTGTTGTACAGAACACTAAGACTTCTGCTTCAGCGTGTACCTAGCAACCAAGTTATACTTAGTGTTCAGCCTTTGATGTCAAAATAGTGACTTCACATATTAAAGGATACCTAAACAAGCAGTTTTTTTTAAACTGCAAACTCCAACAGTTGGCTCCATAGCGAGGTAAAGTAAAGGCTACTGTATGCATTTATGTTAAAACTGCATTTATGTAGATAACATAAATGCAGTTTCATAGCTTTTGAAAAATTTAAACATCAGCTTTTCACTTGCAAAAACAGCCTTGCCTTCTCCCTTAGATGTCTGCCAACTGTGTTAAGTGATGAGTCATGATGACATCATCGGAGCCAGAGCCAGAGACCAATATAGATTCCTATAGGCTAACTAGTTCTTCTGTCCCTCTTTGTTTTGAATTGTTTTACCAGATTGATCAACACCATGTGTTAACATGTGGATTATTTTGATCAGTACACACTATGATTTTGTTCTTTTTTTTTTTTTACTTTAACTTGCTGAAAATAGAGACATAGACAAAGAAACATAGACTTTGATGGCAGATAAGGACCACTTGGCCCACCCAGTCTGCCCATTTCCTTACCTATTGGATAAGCTGCAGATTCTAGTTAACCAACAGCCTACTTCCTGCAACCACCCATTATAATTGCCTTATGTCTGTCCCATGCATGTTTGAATTCCCCCACCATTTTAGACCCCACAACCTCTCCAGGAAGGCAGTTCCATGCGTCCACCACTCTCTCCATGAAAAATAATTTCCTCACATTACTCCTGAGCTGTCCCCCTCTAACTTTAAATTGTGCCCCCTTGTTCTTACACATCTCTTTTTCTGAAAGATGCTACCCTCCTGGACTTTGCAAATGTTTTGCAATCTAGCTGAGTTTCTTTTTGGCAAACTGCAGAACAGTACAACACTTCAAATACCTGATGATCTAGTGGTTATGTGATGCCCTGCATTTTTTTTGCTAACCAGGAGAGACACACTATGCTGAAACCTTGTTTACAGATGTGACCTGGCAACACAAGAAATTTAAGTGAATTGCTCAGGGTCACACAGTGAAGTACTGGTCTGGTCCAATTCCAAAGCTCATGCATTCTTGTTAATTCACAAAAAAAGCTTCTATTGTATTCTTTTTCCAAGTTAACCCCCTGCACTTAGCCTGGCTTCTGTTGAACTCTCCACCATCCATACCATGTCCTTAGTACTGCCTGGGGCTTCATATGAGCTTGCGGTCTCATGAAGAGAATTATCACACCTCAGACTGTAATCGTATACCTCAGAGAGTTGTGCATACCTACACCGATACGGATCATCAGCTGGCACTGTTAAAAATGATCTCCCAAATCACACTTAAGTCCACATTTTCAATGTTTGAATTCTGCTCCCACAGTAAACATTGAGTGGATCACTACCCTTCTGCACAGTGAAGGCAGTATGAACAGTTCCCCTGTTGTGATTTTGTCCCTCCTCATTAACCAACAATTGGGTCTTTGTGGAGGGCCAAGCAATAAGCCTCAGGACTCACCAGAAAAATATGCTGTTCATGCCCTCATAAGGGCTGTAAGTAGTATTGGTGCATACTAAGTGACAAAATGATTGATGGGCTTTTAGTGAACCCCCCAGCATATGACGTAGCCCCCACCCCACGTCACGTCCGCTTCCGGGGGTGCAGGATATGACGTAGCCCCACCCTCTACACCACATCCACTTCTGGCGGCACAGGAAATGACGTAGCACCACCCTGTGTGCCAATGATGCAGTTCTGACTGCTCTGGATGTTATGTAGTGTTCCCACCCTGGATATAATACACCCCCTTTTCTGGCACGGGGCTATGACGCACTTATGGGTTGGGCAGATTTGGGCTTGTTCAGGCTTGTCAGGGCATGTCAGAGGGTCCAAACCAGACTTGCTGTATATTTTCTGTGAATGGATAAATAAATAAAAAAGCAAAAACACTGGTTGTGTGAAACTACCACATTTGATTAAAAAGGATGTGTAGTAAATGCATGTATTTTTAAAATACTGTTTTTCACATTTTGGGAGTGAGTATAGTAACAGTGAAATTGAGCAGATGGTTTTTCCTCACTGGTTTTATAATTTCTTTTTCTTTTGTCAGTCTAAAGTGGGTTTTAGTGTTTCAATTGTACCCTATACTTTTAGTTTGATTTTGTAAATGGAGCAGTGCTTCTTTCTGCAAATAAGCATTCTCTCCCCACATACGAAATACTTTTAAAACTTTTGTCACCTGCATCATAAAGAAATTATTTTGTTTCTGTTATCATACCCTTGAAACTGGTTTACAAAAATTCTGGCCTGCTGCAAAATGCTTACAGATTATCAAAAGTCATATTCCTGTATCAAATATTGTTTTGTGATACCTGAAATGAACAGAAGCTGCTGGGCTGGAAGCTGGTTTGCAAATGTGTGTGTTTCAGGCTCCGAGCAGAAATTCATGATTATGGTATATGCACAGTCTCTGTGCAATGGTCACAGTGGCTTGAGTTTGACCTTAAAAGATGATGGCAAACAAGCTTGGGAAAGTTTAGGAAAATGCTATTTACTTACAGCTCAATAGCTAGATACCTAATTTTTTTAACTTTTGTCATTTACTATTCTTCTGAAATGGGCAGTCACAGAAGGCACCACCCCAAAAACAAAAGACCATTTCTAATGTTAAAAGATAATGCTTGATAAGCTTGGGAAAGTTTAGGAAAAATGCTATTTACTTATGGCTCAATAGCTGGATACTTAATTTTTTAACTTTTGTCTGTTACCATTCTTCTAAAATGGGCAGCCACAGAAGGCACCACCCAAATACAAAAGGCCTTTTTAACCTTAAAATGCTATAGCCAATTGATACGCCTGGGAAGGTGTCTTAAAATGCTATTTATTTATTTATAGCTCAATAGTTGGATACCTATTTTTTAACTTTTGTTTGATACCATTGTTTTTAAAATGGAAAATCACAGATGGCCCCCCCAAAAAAACAAAAGGCCATTTCTAACCTTAAAATGTTAGCTGATTGATACGCCTGGGAAAGTTTTAAGAAAATGCAATTTTTTTCAGCTCAACAGAGATGCAGTCTGTAATACATAATTTTAGCTAATGATTTAGGCCAGGGGTTCTCAAATTGTGAGGCCAGCCTCCCTGGGGAGGTCCCAACCTGTTCCAGAGGAGGCTCAAGCAAGTCTGAAAAAGTACTGCATTTAAATTTTGAATTATGTATTTTGTGTGAAGAGATGAAGCAAACTGAGAGAGGATAACAGTAGGTGAATTTTATGTATTTATTTACTAATAGATGACAAGGGAAGTTGAATGAGCCAAGGCTCATTCCAGGTGTACCTAAGGAAGGATTGGGAGTGAATACATTTCAAAAGGTAACTACAAAACAATCAAGAAATACACAATGAACAATAGAGCAAACAAATATGAACAATAAACTAATAATGAGTGGTGGTAACTGATCAATTTGTAGACCGATGGCAGAACAGCCCAAATACAAGGGTTGTGCATAGAAGTGCTAAGAGCAATAGCACGAAGGAGTGAAGCAATCCCAGAGAAGTTGCTTAAGAGCAGGGAAGGAGGGGGAGAGGCAAAGTATGTAGGAAAGTTATTTCATATAGAGAGGAAGCAGAGAAAGCAGTGTGACCCATGAAGGTACTACAACAAGGGGTAACAATGATTCAAGAATGAAAATAGCAGAGCAAGTAGGCTGGCATATGTGTGTGTGTGTGTAGTTACAATAAGCTAAATAATAGTTGTTAATTTTATTGATTTGTTATTCAGACAGCACCTTTGAGCACAGGAGCTCTTTTTCAAAGGTTCCACAACAGGATAAGACAAAGAACTGAATGTGAGCCAAGTACTCAAAGGGGTTTCAATTTATTCATGGTGTACTGTGCAAAGTACAGTATGTTATTTTTCTTTGGGGAGGCCCAAGATTATTTCAGTTTTTGGGGGAGGCTCAAAATCTTTTCCATGGATTTGGGGAGGCTCATTGTCACAAAGTCTAAGAACTATTGATTTAGGCCCATTAGTGTGAGACCCACAGTGTTTACTCCATACCCTTAAAAAAGAAGAGTGATATACAAGTCTAAATAACACACATCTGCTATAGCAGTTAGGGTCTATGGTGGCTAAAAACACTATGAAGTTATTAAGTATACAGAAAGAGCAATAACATAAAAAGGCTTTTTATGGTTATACTATAAGCCCTTAAAATTAGCCATATGTTTCTTGCTTTAAAACAAAATGAAAAGGGTTAAACAATGAGTTCCTTGCTGTAGTGAAGTTTGTTGTTAAACACACACGCGCACACACACACACACACACACACACACACACTATGTTAAATACCATGTTAAATATTATCAAAATACTCTGATAAAATGAGTGTCAGACATATCTAACTTAGTTAAGCAGCTCCAGAAAATCAGCTGTCATAGTCAACCTAAGCTAAGAATGGGTACTGTTATATAGCAAGGATTAAATTAAATTATTATTTGACATATAAAATAAAGTTTCTAATCTATAGAAAATAACATTTAAGCATGAAATCATCATATTAGCTAGGACACCCACCACCCCCTTCCACTACCCCTGTGTATTTAAATGTATTGATTATTAATCAGTGAGTTTTTTGGTCACCACGGGTCTTTGTTACACAGGCTGTCACTATGTACAATGCTGGGGCACTCACAACCCCTTGGACAGTATAAAAGGCGACGCTTTTAGACCGCGCCAGTCTCGCCACTCTGAAGCAACCTTTGGTAAGTTTTTGAAGTACTGTTGTTATCTTGACATTAAAATGGCAAATTATTTTGCAAAACAGTTTTCCGGATTGGCTTTCGTGATCTTGTTCTAGACTCAGAAGACCCACAAGGAGCTGTTGGTGAGTGCTCTTTTTAATTGTTTTTAATATTTTGATTGCTTAAAATCATGCTTATAAGACTATAACTATGTTTTCCTAATTCACGTTTGCCAGCCCTGTGTATACAAAGCAACTCTTCTGCAGGCACACATATTTCATCATACGGTATGTCCGATTAAATGTACCAATGTCTTAATTATGTGGACAAGTCCAGACAAGATCATGATACCCCTATGCCCTGCCTGTTATAACTGTGTTGCATGAGAACATATGCATAAGTGGATTTTCTGCCTGTGTTGCTTACATTATGGTGTGTTGTATAGTAATTAATTTATCTGATAGCGTTGTAGCCACTTTCCAGCACTGTGAGTCTTAGTTTAATTCATTGACAACTGTATGGTTAGCAAAAATATAAAGGTTTGTTATTATACATTTTGCTAATTTGTTTCAATTAATGTCTACACATGGTTCTAAACCCTCTAGCAAACTGTTTTATTGACACCTACACTTTGTAGGCAGATGAAAAAATCTGCTAAAGTCTAAAACTAGCTAAATACTGTTTTTAAATGTGTAAAGAAGTAATAGCTGTTTGACTACACACAGTATGCTTGGGAAACAGTATCTGGTTAGTGGTGACATATATACTGCTTTGATTTTTAAACAGAAACTGGTCAGCCGGAGACCACATCTGAAAATAAAACATTAATTAATGAAGACAAAACAATGGGTATGTGTTAAACTTTTTAATAGTGTTGGGCATTAATTGAAAACTAATTAGTTATTTTTACAGTGCTGCAGATGGATAAGGGGCTACTGTGGTGGTATTTGCAAATATTTTCTTTTTTTGTAAATTTTGCATGCTTTCTATAACAAAATTGTAATATAATGCCATGTGTTTGTACAATATTTGTTAAGAAGTTTTGGGCATGGCTATGTTTTTAAACCACATTGTTTTTCTGATTTTATAGTTTTAATTATGTGTGGCTCATTGTAGCAAACTATTTAATATGTTGGTATATTGCATGCTTGTATCCAGGATGTAGTCAATACAATGTATAGTGCTGAAATATTTATGTTCTCTAATTTTTTGTTACTAGGTGATACCAAATGTAATCATATAGAAGCTGTATTTCAAAAGTCTGCAAGAAGGCATCACGCATATTCAAGGCTATTCAGACAGAAAAAGCACCCTATTAACAAGGCTGGACCATCCTCACACACAGTGCCTGCAACCACGGCAGCAGCCCAAAAGAATAATGACATTCTGAAACTTTTTTCAGGCCCCTCTTGCTTGTCTTTAAGAGCTGGCCATACACCTTCTACCAACAAAAGTGCAAAACGTGAACACCGTTGTACAGGGATTGGGGGTAAGAGGTGCTGCAAACATAATAATATACAAACACAAACACCTGTTACATTAGACTGTGCCACTGAAAGTATAACTGCAGAGCAGCCATGCAGTAAATCATCAGCTGTGTGTGAGAGTAAGGCTGACCCTATAATTATGCCTGGAACACTGATACCTGAAAAAGTGTCACCGCATGTTAAAGGCCCAACTAGTGGTACACTAGTGTATACATAGTTACAATTTAGAACCTTTTGGTGTACATGTGACAGCCTCTTCACATATGCAGATACCCGCTAGTTGCAATCTAATATTTGGAATTTCTAATAACACAATTAAGGTGGTTAGCTTTGCAGAATCATAGTCATAAAGCCAATTTTAAATAATTCTGTTAGCTGTGACTGGTATACCAAAAATGGTGGGTACTAGGAAACTAATTCAAAAATTAGCTGTAGGAGGTGTAAAAATGTGCACTATTCAAAATGAGTGTAATAAAATTATTAATAGAATTATTCAACAAGGGCGGGTCATCAGAAACACTAGGCGTAATATAGTGAACCAGTATATTAGCAGTAGAATTCGAGGGGCTAAAAAAATATTGGTTGACTGTAGCAGAATGAAAAAACAGCAGAGTCCTTGGCACAGACACAAGCCACGACAACATAATCATGGGGAACCTGGGTCTTACACACCATGTTGTGTTTGTGCTTGTTTGAATGATTGTCTTGTGTGTTCATCAAGCCAGCAGTCTCCTGTGGGCCAAGAAAATAGTGGTTGTGAAACAGAGTGTTGTATGGCTGAAAACTGTGAATGTGTGCAGAGTGATAATTCTGATATTTGTATGGAACTGTCCGGTTGTGAGGAATGTATAGGGCCTTCTCAAAATAGCACACCTGAACACATACAGATAGGGGGCGGTGGTACCACAGACCATGAAGAAGATGAAGAAGACATGTGTAGTCAGGGGGGTCCCACAGGAGAGGGAAGGTGATGTACCAGAACCTGTGTATTTAGAATTAATAAATGAATTTGAAGTACCCAGAAATAATTTTAATGGTACTGAGTATCGCCAGCAGTTTCACTTCGCTAACCTACACCAAATAACCTCCATAGACCAATACTATTCTGCAATCCACACAGCTGTGCAACAGTTGTTGGACAGAATAAGGCCCACTTTGGGTAATAATGATTTTGTACAGCTACACCTGAGTTGTGATAGTTTAAATGATCCTGTGTACTCATTACGGCGGAACCCCAATGAATTAAATGTAGATGAATTTTTAGAACATATTGCCAATTTATTAAACAGCAAGATGGAGGGTGTGTGCTAATGAGACATTAATGCTGGTTGTGACAATTGTGCGAAATGTGCGTGGGGGCATTTCCAGAGATGTCAGAAGCATCTTATCTAGCCACATTGTAAAGCAAAAAGCAAGACACCTAGTTAATATTGTAAATCAAAGTAACACATCATGCTTTGCTGCTAGTTTAATTGCTTTGCTACACAAGCAATTAGTTGATGTGCAGATATTAGCAAAGATAAAGATTTACACAACAGGGTAGGCTTGTCAGAACACACACTTGTAGATTTGAGCTACATACACCTATTTGAGACAGAGCTAAATGTGACCATCTTTGTTTACTTTATGAACAAAGCTGGTGTATGGCAGAAGTTTGTGAGTTCTCCTAATAAACGGGCTAATACTGTTTTTATGCTTTTACACGAAAACCATTATTATGGTATTAAAAATCTTAGTTTTTTTTGGTGCCAGAAATGTGTGTGAGCACTGTCATGCCCTTTTTGCACACAAAGGTTCACACACATGCTCTAACATGTGCCATGCATGCGGATCCTTTGGCTGCAGTGAGGTGCAAAGCGAGGTGGTACAGTGCCCTGATTGCAATAAACACTGTAACTCCACAGACTGTTACAGGCAGCATAAATTGACATTCCCCAATTGTCATTTAACTAAAGTATGCAAATCATGTGGAAAACCTAAGGAGGGTGTGCATATTTGTTTTCAGCCAAAGTGTCATAACTGTCTTACAGATGTACACCCTTTTGAACCCCACTTATGCTATATTCAGCCATTAAAGACACCTCCATGTTCAAGCAACTATATATTTAATGATTTTGAATGCATGCAAAATGTCAGTGCTGGTGACTCTAGACATATTCCTAATTATATCTATGCCATTGAAAGAGGTCACAGGTGGGAATTTGAAGGCACTGACTGTGTTGCACAGTTTGTAAAAAAAGTTTATTCAAAAAGGGTTTAAGGGGTACACTTTAATAGCTCATAATGCAAAGGGGTATGACAGTCACTTCATCTTAAACCAGCTTGTAAAAGAGAAAATGGAGGTGGAGTTACTGACTCAGGGAAGTAAACTGATGTCTGTAACTGTAACACAGATAAAAATCCATTTTATTGACAGTTTAAATTTCCTACCTATGAGACTAGCTGCTATGCCACATGCGATGGGCTTTGAAGGAGTAAAGGGGTTCTTTCTGCACTTTTTTAACAAACCAGAAAATCAAAATTATGTAGGGCCTATGCCTGACCCCAAAGATTTTGGTATAGATTGCATGATGGCAGATGAATAAAAAACAGTTTTTGGAGTGGCATGAATTGCATAAAAAAGATAAATTTCATTTTAAAAAGGAATTACACCGCTACTGCAAGTCAGATGTAGAGATTCTAAAACAGGCATGTGAAATGTTTCAAGATGGTGTAGGAAATGTTTCAAGACATTTCAGAGGAGGGGCAAATTGACCCCGTTCAGTACATCACTATAGCATCAGTATGCATGGCCATGTATTGATTTAAATTTTTGAGCCAGACACCATAGGATTATACCCACTGACAACTATCACCGCCAGTGCAAGGGCTACTCCACACCTGCCATACAGTGGCTTATGTATAAGTAAACAAGAAAATATTTCCATACAGCATGCTTTGAATGGTGGCAGTGCAGGTGGGTAATTACTTTCTTGATGGTCATGTTGTAATAGACGGTGTCCCTACAGCATTTGAGTTTTTAGGTTGCTTTTATCATGGCTGCAGGGAATGTTTCTTTGAAGATTTGTTTAACCCAATGCTTGGCACAACCTACAAACACCTATATTACATGACTATCAAGAAATTAAACTTTATCAGGCATGAAAAGGGTATGAATGTAAGGGTTATGTGGGAGCATGAATGGAAACAGCTGGTGTGTGAGAATCCTCAGTTGTGGCCTTTTTGAAAGTAGCTGATTTTCCTGAGCCCATGGATCCCTGTGAATCACTTTATGGAGGGCGTACAAATGCTCTGCATTTATATTACAATGCACAGCCTGGTGAGAAAATCCATTATTATGATTTTACCAGTTTGTATCCCTATGTGAACAAGACCAAGACATACCCCATAGGGCACCCAATGGTTATATATGACAATGTCAAGAATCTCAGACAATATTTTGGGATTATAAAAGCTAAAGTGTATCCGCCCCACGGTCTCTTTTTGCCTGTTCTGCCCAGCAGGATATGTGGAAAGTTAGTGTTCACACTGTGTCACACATGTGCTGAGACAATTCAGCAGTCACAACCATGTATCCATTCAGATGAACAGCGATCTCTCGAGGGCACATGGTGTACTAAAGAGCTAAAGCTGGCTTTAGATAAAGGTTATAAGGTGGCCAAGGTGTATGAAGTCTGGCACTACCAAGACAGGTCAGACAGTCTTTACAGACTATATTAAATTACACTAAAGGGAAACAGGAAGCTTCAGGTATTCAAACTGGTGTACATCTGATGTGAGACGTAAAGCACATCAGGCAGTACTATGCTAAGGAAGGTGTTGTTTTAGAAGCAGAAAATATAGCAAATAACCCAGCACAAAGACGGATTTCAAAGCTGTTTTTGAATTCTTTGTGGGGAAAATTTGGCCTGCGACCTAACTTGATGAACACAGCGCTTGTCAAGGATGCTGAAGAACTCTTTCAGTACCTTTTCATGGATCGCTACCATGTATCTAGTCTGTATTTCATCAATGATGATACAGCCTTAGTACAATGGAAATACACTGAAAATCACTACGCAAATGCTACCATCATTAATGTTGTTATTGCTGCCTTTACCACAGCTTATGCTCGACTTAAATTGTACAGTTTACTTGAAAGCCTGCAGGACCACTGTTTATACCATGATACAGACTCGGTCATATTTGTCAGCAGACCGGGTGACTTGGATCCACCACTGGGTGACTATTTGGGTGATCTGACCAGTGAATTACCACATGATGAACACATTGTGGAGTTTGTGTCTGGTGGTCCTAAAACCCATGGCTACAAACTGACCAATGGTAAAATTTTCATGAAGGCAAAAGGCATAACACTAAACATGGCTAATAATGAAAAGGTTAACTATAGCTGTCTCAAATCACTAGTACAGCATTTTATCAAGGACGGTGATGCAGATGAAGGTGTTGGGGTACAATCAGTTACTATTGGACTGAAAAAAATTGTGAGAAACAAAAAGAGCATCAATATTGAAAACAGGCCAGAAAAGAAAACCTTCAGGGTTGTCTACAACAAAAGGGTTTTGACTGAGGAGTTTAAAACATTGCCTTATGGCTTCTGATATGAGTATGGGTATGGATATATGTTTGCAGCACCCTTTTTCCTGTATTTTGGCTGGATCATCAAACTGTGTGAAAAGTTATTTTATTAAAAGCATGTTGGAAGCTGGTCTCAGTGCTTTAACAAGATTTCCAGAAAATATTATCTGGTGTTATAGCTGTTGGCAACCTTTGTATACAGAATTGCATAGTAAATTTCCTCAGCTGAGATTTATAGAAGGTATTCCTAGCACTCTACAAGATGATGAATTATTACCACCTCAAAAAGTAAATCTTTTAATTGTAGATGACTTAATGGAAACAGCATCTAAAAACTGTGAAATTCAGAAATGTTTCACACAGTACTGCCACCACAGAAATGTTAGTATCCTGTATGTCACACAAAATTTGTTTATCCAGGGTAAAAAAAGCAGGACCATAAATTTAAATGCTAATTATATAGTTTTATTTAAAAATCCCAGAGATAAACTACAGGTCAGTACACTGGCCCACCAGATGTATCCTGGAAAGACCAGATTTTTTGAAGAGGTCTTTGAAGATGCTACCCATGAGGCATATGGTTATCTTCTGGTGGGTTTAAAACCCACTACACCGGAATCATACCGCTTAAGGTCTGGTTTGTTTCCACCTGCTTTACCTGTTGCATACATCATGAAACAGAATGCACCACAAAATAAGAACTGCCTCATTTGTTCATTGTAGCCAGATAGTCATAGCCCTGGGACATGTCAGCACGTCTGAAAAAGAAACCTTGCGGTGCTTAAGCTGATGGTGAAGGGGCCACCACGACAGCAAAAAGCTATTCTTTGTTCAGCCTCTGATGATTTAATAGCAGCAATTGCAGAGGTGGCACTCAACACTATTAAAGGGAACATACCTCTCACAACTCATCAGATTAGGAAGCTAAAGAGGAGACGCAATATTGTTAAAAAATTAAGTAATAGAAAGCTGTCTGTTAAACATAAGAAGCAACTTGTAACACAGTCTGGGGGTTTTATAGGCACCTTGCTCAATGTGGTTATACCATTTTTAACCAGCCTTCTATCAAGCAGATGAGACAGGCATGGCTTATGCACAAAAAATGTATTTGGTACCTAAACATCAGCTGGACATGCTAGAGGTCAGCCACCCCTGAAGAACTACCAAGAAAAGTGTGGAACCAGCTGGATGCCGAGATGCAGGCTGTTCTTCAAAGGACTGACCTCTCTGAATAGGAAGGCTAAAGTATATCAGAATGTGCTAAGCTATCTCACAGTTGTACGCAAGGTGAAAAGATGTTGTAAACTTGTCATTATCTTTGACACCACATGCGCTAATGCAGTCACAAGATGACAACACACTGCTACCTGGCACTGATGACATATACAGCGACATATTACAAGGTGTTTCTGTGCATGCCTGAAAAAACACTGAAATGTTGTTAAACAAACTAAAAAGGTCTGCTGGTGTTACAGATTGGAATGATCGTGGTGAATTTATATATCATGGTGTGCCCATTAAAGGATCTCACATATATGATTTAGTCAGAGCTGTTACTTCGCAAAGATATACAACTGATGCTAAAAAACCTAGGGGGTGGGATACATTTATCAATGCTTTAGCAGAAATTAATGCTCCTGAATCAGTGGTACCCAACATACAAAACAGATATTTGATTCAGAGTTCTAAAACACAGCTGTCAGAGGTTCTGACAGATACTTCTGCAATGACAGCATCTGAATCCTGCACAGCGTCATCGGTGACAAGGATAAGAAAAACCCTTTTTAAGAAACCACAATGGTTAATGTTTTAACACCTATGCTATGTCCTAAACCGTTCTCCTAATTGTGTGTTTTTGTACATTTTATTAATTAAACTACATGCTGTCTTTTATTTTATCATACTGTAAAATAAACAAACACTCTGGTGCAATTCACAAATGGTTTTGTTTATTGTCTCCTCACAACAGAACCTTTATTAATTATACACTATAAAAGCAAACTACAATGTTGTCTAGAAAATACAGCATGCATTGCTCGTGGATCTATCAACAGTAATATCGCTGGTTATAATCATAACATGAAATTACTGTCTGCGGGCTTAAAGAAAAAGAAGGCTTCAGCCTTCTAACCATTCTACATTGCTTGACAAATTTATAAACTTTCTGATCATTCATTATTAAATTATAGGAATACAGACTAATCACATCATTAAAGGATACACCTTTGCATCTATGATGTAAGAAAAATATACAATGGTGTCCACAGGTCATAGATGTTACATCTTGAACCTGTTTAGAGTTAAACAGTGTTTCTCTCACATTTTTCCTGAAAAACATAACAATTGATGGTGGAAAAAATGTAAAGTCTGGAGGAAATCCATAAGAGTCAAAAAATTCCCCAGTGGTATGGTCAGGTAAATTAACAGCTAACCAATGTTCACCAGGCATAGACCCGGGCTGTGTATTCACAACTAAAGAGGCTGGCATGCATGTAAGTCTCTCTGAAGGTAGTTGATCACTTGCAAAGACCCCCAAAAAGCTATTTCTGGTAGAAGAGTTGTTGTGGAGAAATGTGTCCAGTTGTTGAGTATTCATGTTTAATTAAAGTCAAACACAACGTTTCGTCTTTGATTAATCTCCACAACATTATCAAAAACAGCATACACCATCATATTCACTGTAGCTTGAGTGGGTCAGCAAACCGTATTTCAGCTCTCAGGTTGCCTCAGCGGATTAGCTGAATAATGGTCACTACAGCCTTGGTCAGGGCTTAGATCAAAAGTAAAAAGTGTGTACCCCTGACAAAAACCTACACGGTCTATCAGCAGAGGGCTGTCTTTCATATGTTTTCCACTTGCGTGGATCAGACTGATATATTCTCTGACAGCATTACCACTTGTAAAGTTAGGCTGCAGTGGTTTAGCAGGGACTTGTTCACCATCCACATAGAGGGCTATAAATTTAATGTTAAAATGCTTAAAATTGAATGGGTTTTTATTGTACACACCACTGAAAGCATCATTATCTACAAAGCCCAGCACCAATAATTTAGGTATCTGACCCAGAAACATATTATCTTGGTTACATACACGACTCCCACCTGCTATACTGAACACTTTCATGCTAACACGATCAATAGGGTATTTTGCATTAGCAGATTGTAAAGCCTGAGCATGGCCAATATGTACAGCTGGTGAAATTTTTACCCTTTTTACATATAGAGATGCCGCCTTTATTTGTAATTTATATTCTTCATTTTCATCACCGCTTATTAAACAAAATTCATTCTTGTTATGAACAAGTTTAATTTTAACATCTACTCCATTCAAGAGCAATTTTTCCTGGAAAAAAAGGTCTGCGTGAATCGGTCCAGCCAGTTCTACCATGCGACTGCCTGCTGTAAAAGCTGCTCACTTTTTAAAACCCTCATTGGGCCCATTAAGAGCTGTATTTTCATGCTGCCCTGGTGTATCTTTATAAAATAATTCAGATGAAAATTGTGTAGACAGGGTGTCTTCACTGTAATTGAGCAGTGATTCAATAATTGCTCTGTAGGGGTAACTGTGATTACTTTGGCTAATTAGACGATCACCCACCACTATATCCACCTGGCTAAAGATTGTTGCTAAAGTGTAGTTAATTAAGCTCACTCTAGCCTGATCATCAATGTCACTACCATCAGCCTTAGTGATCTTGCACAAAAGGTATAACAACGTGTTGTTTAGGTCAACGTAGTCTTCATCATTACCCACCACATAAAACTCCAGAGGGGCGCTTTCACTTAAGGCTGACAAGGGTGGGATTTTGACATAAAGGTTTTTCTCTATACTGGTTTGGGTCGGTGGTAACATGAAGAGGTCTAGCTCTGATTTTCCACATTCTTAAGACATGCAGTGTACCATAGACATGATTTAAAATAAGTCCCTTTGTCTGTTGCTTTTACGCTGTTTTCTCTCCTGGAGCTTACGTTTCACAACTGTTCTTTTCTTTTGAACATGCAGCCTTTTAATAGTGCTTTCACAGATCCCTGGGAGGGCTATTCTCCTTTTCGTATTGGTTCTCTTGTAAGCAACCATTCCTGCCCCATCTTGTGGCTTCTCTGGATCATGTGTTGTAAAAGAACTCACAACATTCCCCACTACATCTTTTACAATTATTTTTAGCTGCTGATTTAAGGTGGGGTTTCACTATTTGGAAACCTTTTTTGTAATAGTGGAACAGCTTTTCTAAATAAGCCTCTAAATATACCGCCTATGCCTGCACCATACATAACAGGGGCTCCATGAAAACCAGACAAGCCATGACCAGCCTGTGCTTTGTAATAGGCCACATAAAGGCTAGGGTCGCTGTACAACCTCTGTGACATTGTAGGCATTCAGAAGGCTCCTTTAATAGGGCGAAAATGAAGTTTCATGATCACTTTGCCAAACAAGAATAACACATTTTTGTCTTGATCATTCTTTATTACAGTAGTTATAGTGTCAAACTGATGTTTGCTGATTGGTATATAATCTGGCTTATCATAGCGGATAGTTATGATGTCATTATTCTTACCAGATATTTCCACACACGAAGTAGGGGACATGGCTGTCTCCGACTCTTTGGTGTTCAACAATATCTGAATATACAAACAGTGTATAAAAGCCGCCATTGATGTCTGCATAATATGGTACAATGCTGACTGCACTTGTGGGATGCCAGGTGGTACCCCAAAATATGAGCAAGATTATTGCGAGCTATGAAAGATCTACCACTAATGTTGTGGAATTTTATTTTCCGGTCCTGACTGTCATATTCTAGCCACAATTCTAGCTGCGCTTTCCAGTGTCTCATTGATGGCTGCTGTGACATCTTCAACATTTGATAATAACCTCTGGGGATCGATAATGTTAATATAGGCCTAGAAGTTTCACCAGCATGAAATTTCCCATCGTGTGATGTAATATTGTCCCGTCCTTGGGTACTGTATTTCCGAAAGACCAACTTCCCATAAACCCACTAAATTGATAGGTTTTGCTAGTTTCACAGTATAATCCGATATTGTGTTGTTGAGAAACATTTCAAAAGAGGCATTGCTGGGCAATGTAACATAAAAACCATTCTCAGACATTGTTTTACCACTAACGTCTTCACGTAACTGCCATCATGTAAAACATGAATGCATCTTTATAATTTTAAATCCCTCAGCTGTTTGGATTCTATCCAACTGTTAAATTTTGATGGCCAGCCAAGCCATTTCACTAAAACAAATTGTTTATTCCCTTGTGTTTTCTGTGAGACTATTTTCTCCACCCTGTATACACGGTTTGTTGTGTCTGCGACTTTTACCAATTCTTGATCATAAAATGTACCTCTTATTTCATCACCATCATAATCTTTTAATTTGTACACTGGTATAGGGTTAGGTATACATTCAGAAATAATGAATATCTCGCTGGTAAAGTTTTGTTCATAACCTTTTTCAAATGTTTTCTTAACTCTAGAAACACACACGTGATCACCCACATGAAATTTGAAAGGTCTTTTCACTTTTGGTGCAAGATCTTTATATAGATTTTTCCAGGTAATTAAAGAATTGTCATTTGTTACATCGATAGGCCTCATTTTGATGGACCGGTGATAACTATAATTGTAGGACCTTGTTAAAGATTGTAGGACATCTATGTACCTATACGTATTAAATGCTATAAAATATCTCCACATTTTTGTTTTCAATGTGCGGTTAAATCTTTCTACAATGCATGCCTTAACATCATTTGATGTTGTAAAATGGTGTATGCTTTGTGATTTTAAAAATAATTGAAATTTAGCATTAAGAAATTCAGTCCCTTCATCTGTTTGTAATTTTTCAGGCTTGCAGCCCTCTCATACTATCATTTTGAAAGCCTCTGTCACCTCTGTTCCTGATTTATTTTTTAACACTTTAGTCCATGCATATTTTGACAGAACATCAACAACTGTCAGAATAAACCGGAATCCGTCATTTTCTTTGGAAAGGCTACTCATCTCCACCAAATCGGCTTGCCACTGTGCATCAATGTTGTTAACAACTACCCTGTTTCTAAGAAATCATTTCCTTGCAGGCTTGTGCATAGTGTAGGCATCTTGTAATGACAACCATTGTGTTACTTGTAAAGCGGTAAGCTTTTTCTTGATTTGCAGCGCCATGTAGTCTTTGAAAGCCTCTAAGCTACCAGGCAAAATAGGATCATAGAAAATTTTTTTCAAGGCTTTCTTAGCCATGCTTTTTCTTAAACAGCACAAATAAGACACAGGCATTTTTTCCAGTCTTAATATTTTTATTATGAAAGCACACACATTGTACACATATATTATATAACAACACAAAACACACGATAGCAGCTGTGCTGAAATTACACTATATGATAGTATAAAACATCACAACAGGAAAAGGCAGGCCTTGTTTTGCTGCGTTACAAGAAAATCTGATGTAAATTCAATCACATTTCTAACATCTTGCTGTCTTTGACATTTTAAAATAGAACAGCAGATCTCAACGCTGTAGGCCATAGCGACCAATACACGACCCTGAGAAACAGACTCCTGTTTTTCAAATATTAGTGGTAGCACATTTTGAACAGTTTCTAACACATTATTGTTTATACGCACAGTCATTTTCATTATTTCACACCAATGTGAGTCTTTTTTAATGTCATTCATCAAAATCTGGATAAACCGAAGTTTATCACCATTTATGGGACTGCATTGGTGGTGAGTAGCATAGTCTGGAATTTGTATTGTTATCAATGTCTGTAAAATATTTTTCATTTTCTGCTTTACAAAGTTTCTTTGGTAGTTTCCCCACAGGTTACCCATCTTAATGGCTCTCACCACGTAGCCATGTGTTCCTCATCAGAACTTCCAATATCATACAAGTACATGTAATAGGGCACAGGGCTTCCTTTTTGCAGAGGGCTTTTAAAATATTTTTTATGACTTCCTGAAGAAACAGCTTCTTCAACAGCTTTCTGTAGTGTTATACTCAACTGGTCATACAGTTCGTCAAGGCCTTTAGCAATACTAGGCAACGTTTTAAATTCTGTCAATGCATCATTAACAGCTTGTATTATATCAAAATAGGATGCTGTGCACACAAGCTTCCATGCTGTAGATTCCACTAGTAGCTTGATCCGTCGAGGGCGCAATCTCTCACAAAGTTCAGGAAAAACAAGCTCCCAGTACCCCTCCTCAGGTCCATATATACAGCTATGTCTTAGCTGTGATGGGTGGTCAATTGCACAGTCCTCACACTTTATCTTCAAGTCCTGTGCCATCAATTCTTGCAGTAGTTGTATTAAAATGCCCTTAACCAGGCCCAGCATGATAGACTTTTCAGGTGATGCATAACTCGCAGCCCCAGTCTCAGCAGACTTTTCGTCAGAGCATTTCTCAGTGTCCAGCACATCTGGCTCTCCCCGCTGCTCTTCTGTATTAACAAGCTCGTGAGTATCTTGCAAATGGAGGTTCATGAATTGTTCTTTCAAATTGGGCATACCAAAGTCCACCAAATTGAGCTCCTCTGGTGTGACACTAGCAGAAGGTGTAGGATAACATCGGCTAGGTTCATCCATCATAGCACATCCAGTGGCTGAATCATTGTTATCCACATTGCTGCTCTCCTCAGGAACTCTACACATACATGAGCAAAACATGGCGCAGGCAGACTATGGATACTCAATGGTGTGGGGCTTTACCAACATCAAGTCTGACTTGGACCCTCTGACAAGCCCTGACAAGCCTGAACAAGCCCAAATCTGCCCAACCCATAAGTGCATCATAGCCCCATGCCAGAAAAGGGGGTGCATTATATCCGGGGTGGGAACACTACGTAACATCTGGTGCAGTCAGAAATGCGTCATTGGCACACGGGGTGGGTCTACGTCATATTCTGCGCCACCGGAAGCAGACATGACGTGGGGTTGGGGCTACGTCATATCCTGGGGGGGTCATTAAAAGCCCATCAATCATTTTGTCACTTAGTATGCACCAATACTACTGCTGTACTTACTATGGATAACAATATTATTAGCAGGAGAGGCAAACTAATGCCTTGAGTGAATCCACCAGACTTCCAGTGTCAGTCTACTCCTTTACCAGTGATCTGCAGAACCTTGCAAGGCAGTTCACAGCAAATCTTCTCCAGTACTTTTTAGTGCCCTACTCTACAATGTTAGCTGGTTGGCTACCACCCTTCTAAATCCTGAATGATCTATTCACAGTTCCCACAATACTGTCCTAACAAACATCAACCCCCCCAGCTGAGGGTAATCTCCCTACACTGAATTCAAGTAACACTTTAAGTGCAGCCCTGCCATTGAGTATTTGTCATCACTGGCTGCTCTCATTCACAGTGAGGTAGTGATCATGATGCTGGAAGCCCTGCATTTCAGATCTCACAATGATCTGCTCAACATCCCCCTTCCTGTCTTCCCCTAACCTGAATATAGCTGTAGCCTGCTGGAATGGCCTCTTCAGTCCCTCTCTGGCGTTCATTCTTCTCGTCTGCTTTCACACCAAAAACTGGTGAGCTCACTACCCGTCTACATCATGAATGCAGTTAGTATAGTCACCCGTGTCATTTTTACATAATAATAAACATGATCTTCTGGTAAGCCAAGCTGATAGCAGCAGGACACAAGGGGAAACACAGGCATTCTTACCCATAAAAGATCAAATCCACCTATGATTAGGCACTATTAATTGACATGCATAATGATGTGCACGCCCAATGTTTAATAGTGCCTAATCAAAGGTAGCCTGGATCTTTTAAGGCTAGGAAAGTCTATAATTCCCCTCATTCCCTGCTGCTATTAGCCTGACTTACTGGACAGATTTGTTTATTTTTGCTATGTCAAAAAACCTGGGGACTGTACTACCTACATTCATGATGCACAAGGGTGATGAGATCACCAGTTCTTGGTGTGGGGAGAAGTAGTGAGAATTAATACCAGAGGGTTGAGAGGCCACTCCTGCAAGGTACTGCTATATTCAGGGAAGGGGGAAGACAGAAGGGGAGAAATATGAGCAGATCACTGTGATAATAAGATGTGGGGCTGCAAGCACCATGATCACTACCTGACCCTATTGTCCTGGCCAGCATTCCCCTTCCCATAAACCCAGTTCATGCAATTGTCAAAGGCTGTCTGTGGGTATTAATGTGTGAACTGGCTGCCACTACACATTCAGTCACTTCATGAAAGCACTATATAAATACTGATTTTTCTTATTATTATTTCCCATGGATAAAGAAGAGAAGACAAGATAAGCATATTTTTGATTTCCAAGAAAGTATGAACTCTGGCATTGGACTACAGAAGAGCTTTGTTACAAACAAGTGGCGGATCTATGGGGTGGTGAAGGGTGCGGCTGTAACCCCGCCCCCCAATTGTAAAATACTCACTTGCTGCTGCTGTATTTCACTTTTTTGAAGAAGTCTGATTTATTGATTCTACAAATGTTTACATTCAAAAATATGGATTACATTTGTAGTTTCAGTCAAAAACATACTAGAAGAGCATAATAGCTGAAAATATAAAGGCTTCATAAAAATGTTAAAAAGTGCGTATCAAGTATGCACACACTCCAGCACCCCCTCCCCCTCCCCATTGTAGCATCCTGGATCCGCCATAACCACTAGACTACCAGGTTATTCAAGAATTGTACTGCACTGTGGTTTGTCAAAGAGAAAGTCGGTTGGATTAAAACACAATTTCAGCGTATTAAAGTAAACAAAATGAACAGAACCATAGCCTAACGTGCATATTGATCTAAATAATGCACATGGTTTTGACAATTTTGGTGAAACAATTTTATGCAAAGGAAAAAAAGAACTAGTTATCATTATAAAGAGCCATATAGCTCTCTGTCTTTGGCTCCAATTATGTTATCACTTAACACATTTGGCGGCCTTTTTAAGAAGCAGGTAAGGCAGTTTTTTTGAAATTGGAAGACTGATTTTACATTTTTCAAATGCTTTGGAACCACATTTAGGTAACATATATAAATGTAGTTTTAACATTAACTAATTCAGCAGCCTTTCCTTTAGTCCTGTTTGAAGTCAGATTTTTGAATAGTTTGCTGTCAAAATGTTGTTTAGGTATCATTTAAGGAACAAAAAACAGGCTAAAGCCAGAAAATCTAGTTTTCTCTTTATTTAATTAAAAAAAAGATAATTTCTTTATTCAGACTTCATTCACTGAGAGGCAAATCACACTTGAAATTGGAAATTACAGGCCAGACCTCTCAGATATTCATATCAGGTTCTGGTTTCGTACTCAGACACAATCAATGCTACCCACTCATTGACTTCTTTGTATTTTCACTTCATTCCTGCATTTCCTGCACCAGAGATTAGCTGCTCCAGCTTAAGCTCTGTCATTCATTGCTTGTTCCTTAAACAATCAATTAACTTCCAAATGGTGGGCTGACACACTTCAAGGCAGGAATTAAAGCCTTGGTGCCATCCCTCTATAGCATTATTACTACATGCTTATCCCGTACTGGTAGCCGCATGGCAATTCTACTGATAAACAGGAAAAGTTGCTCGTCTACTTCCAGACTGACCTCTTGGCCTCCCTAGCCAAGTATCCTCAAAATAATGAATTACTGACTGTAACAACTCTTTTTGTGTAACAAATAACTTCTATTCTTTCAGTACATCAGACATGCTGATAACATCACTTGGTGGGACAAATGACAAAGACAATAACATCCTCAAATTAAGTACAAAGTCAGGGTCACTGCGGTAGTGTTGTTCAGTCTCTGGGCACTTCTACATTTTGTACCATACCACCTGAACAAAGAGGAAAAACAATCTCTCATCCATGTGCTTGAAAAACACTCACAAATGATTTCCAAGCTGCCTTTTCAAAATCCATTATTGCAATGGCAGGGCATAGACCAGGACCAAGTGTTTGCAGCTGAGAAAATACATGTGAATATGAGGCAGACTTGAATGAGCACATCAGTATATACACTGCTGTTATCACAGTGCCAGACCTCAGACCGTGCACAGTGTATAATTGATTAAATAGTGTGGGGCAAGATTTAAATGTGCCATCCAGCATCCAGTCATCACAGTCCCACAAAAATCACAAATTATCTTCAGTGGCAAACATCAGTACATGATCTTGCTTCTTGCCACTATCTTAGAAACAGAAGAGCTCACCGGAACTTAGTACAGTGAATTTGGTGGGAATAACTAAGTCCTCCACAGCAGATGAGGTGGCAGGACACCCCTCTCATGCTGGCATATATGCTGCACCGTCCCCTTGAGCAAGTATATCTTTGTCAGCCTACCAAGTACAGATTCTGGGGCAGAGGCAGTGCACTGAACTACAACCTGTGAAGTGGTTTCAACACTGGAGTGTGCATGATCGCGGATGACAGCCATGACCCTTCTCATACCAACCTCTCCTGCATTTGGCACATGATTGTGCTCTTTAAGTTCAGCAGCCACACGGTCTTCAACAGTGTGCAGTTGAGTAAGGCAGTTCAATGTGTGTGCATCTGCACATCACCAGTAAACTTTATGAGTGGTTTCTTTATCCTTGCAGTAAAGGTAGCCAGCATATGACACAAGAGACCTACCTTTTTGACTGGTGACAAACTCAAATACCATTATTCTGATACTCAGCAACTCCTCAGTAGCTCCTCATTAACTCAACTTGCATACCAGGGAAACTGATGAACAACCTGTTTATATACTACACACTGACCCACAGTGACCCCGACACCTGTGATGAGTGGACTAGCTAATTGCCTGAACTAGCAGTCAGTATTCAATATTTTTATTTCCATCACAGTAAGATTTTAGTATTTTTTCTTATATCTCAAAAAAATCTACCTGGTTGATTATCATGGTAGTAATTTTGTAACCTAGAGGTCATAGTGGACGTACATGCGTAGGGAGCATTGTGAAGTGGAGGGAAAACACAGCATGAGGGCAACAGTAGAAGCAGCACATCACAAGCATCACAAGCAGCATGAAGTAAGTGAAGATTGAATTAAAAATATAACCCTGTCATGTACGACAGCAGAAATGGATTTGCGATGAAGAAAAGATCAAGAAATGATTGCGATTTTGAATTGTGGCATATTACGCCATCCTCATTGTCCAGTCACCATCATATACTCATTTTAATGACAATTGCTATTTTTTTTTGCTATTATTATATATAACCCTTGTCATTGGGGGTCTGTCCTTTATCTCGTGCTATTTCATTCAGTCTTCTCTATATTTCTCTCCTCTCTACTCTCCCTTAAGACAGGTTTTTTCATGGTATCATATTTATTCCCCCCTCCCATATTTTATAGTTCTGCTCTTCATTTTGCCCTGTTGCATTTGTGATGCTCTTCTGTGTTACAATGATTGTGAGAGCTGTTAAGGTAGCTGCTTGTATATGTTTTCCTTTGATTTGGATAAGCTGTGTTATGAATAGATGGAAAAAGCTTGGTAAGAGATTTTGCCCCAATACTCCTGCTACTGAAATGAAATGCTTTTACTTTACCTTGCTTGCCTTATTTTGGTTTAAAAGCTTGACCCCCAAAAGAAACCCTAAGCAAATGACTTTGTAGTCTCAAATACAGCCATGTGGTTGTATATCCTGCTACTGTTAGCAGTATTCTTTGCAAAACACTATGATAATGCACCATTTAGGTGTGACAAAAGTAGAGAAATATGGTGTTAGGGTCTCCAACCCTAACTGCCCACCCCAACCCCCCAAGCAGCAAAAGGAAAAAACATTAGGGTTTTGGGTCTCTGGAGTCTTGGTGAATCAATAGTGGGGTCTTCCTTACATGAACAAAGGACATCATGTCTGACATTGTTTGTTCAGGGAACAGGATGGACATTGGAGTTGACAATCCCAAAGAAGACCCAACCACAGATTCATCAAGACTCCAGAGACCCAAAGCCTAACGTTCTTTCCTTTTGCTGCTGAGTGAAGATGAAGTGGGGTGGAAACTCTAATAATGAAATTTCTCTACTTTTGTGGCATTACATTGAACCCAAACTTGTGCATTAACGCAGTTTTTGCAAAGAATTACCTTTCTTTTTGAGATAGTGTAATCGCATCTTCATTCACGCAGGCCCCTTTCGGACCTGTGTGAAAAGATGCAGATGTGCAGGGCACTTTGAGTCCTGCACCAAAGGAAGACTCTGTCCACCTACAGAAGTGTAGGATGCTTGCAGGCCCTGCACTTCCATGCAGCGATGAATGTGAAGAATTCAAGGGACTGTCTGGTGGGCTGCAGAAGTGTAGGGTCCTCTAATTCCTTCACTTGCATATGGCCAGACATACAGATGCACATAGCAAAAAGTCCACCTGTCAGCTAATTTACAGACCCTCTGCCACCCATGGCTGCAGGGTTATGGGGCTCTATGCAAAGAGAAGTGTTGTCTTCACTATGTGGTACCTAGACCCATACAGACAACCCTGCTGCTTTCATTCCCTGGCTGGGAGGGGGTTCCACATAACAGCACCATCCGAAGACCCTCACCCCATATAGCTGGGTTGCTGAGCTTATCCTGAAACTCAGCTCACTGCCACAAGATTACAAAGCATACCCACTGGGATGAAGACTGGCACTGTAAAGAAACATTTCTTAATTATATATTTTTTTATTTGACTCCAGATTTTCAAGATAGTCATTTTATTACTCCCCTTATAAAGCATGACATGTGGCATTTATAGTATATTGTCTGAAATGTCATTTAACACCAGAAGTATTAAAGCACATCTTGCCCTGGATTTAAAAAAAATGGCACTTGTCATGTTTATGAGGTGATGAGGAAAAGTGGATATGCTGAAAGTTTGGAGTTAAAATATTGAAAATTGGTGAAGTTATGAGTGAACATTGTAATATTGCAATGTTCACTCAAAACTTTATACTTTTACAATATTTGTACACCGAATTTTCAGCATAGCCTTCTTATTATCCCAACCGATGAACTTGGTAGGTGAAAGTTTTCAAATCCCTGCTGAGATGTCATTCTGCTCCACATGTTTGAAATCACATTTTGACCATGATTTGAAAAACAACAGCTGTCACAGTCATGAGGTGGTGTCAAAACATGGCTATATTGAAAATATGGGGTCAAAATACTGAAAATTACCAAATGTTATAAACGAGCATAGAAAAATTTCAATGTATGCTCATAACTTTGTCATTTTTACATATTTTGATCCCAAATGTTCAGCATAGCCTTCTTATGACCCCATCTCATGAGCATGGGAAGCAAAAATGTTCAAATCCTCCCTGAAAGGTGACTTTGCAAAATGACCACCAAATTGGCTTTTGGGCCAGATTTACATAATTCCACAGCCATTGGTCATGAAGTGGGGTCTCAAAAAGGCCATAATGAACATTTGGTTTAAAAATATTCAAAAATAAAGTTATGAATAAAAGTTCAAAACCCATTAAAATATATTAAACCAAACTTACATGATTTTCCCTTATCGTAATCACAGGTTCCAGCAGCAAGACATGCCTTTGATCACAGAGTGGATCTATGCCCTGGGACATGTTCAGGTGTGTGAGGGTAGGTGGAGGTGTGTGGTGTGGTGGTTGCTGAGTGGGAGGTCGAGTAGGGTGGGTGGGGAATGTTTGGGACAGTCAGATCAGTGAGGACCATTTTCTTTTTATGGGTTAAAGAAATCAGTGAGAGGTGGGTTCTTTATTCCATGGGGAATATTCTGAGACTGGAGATTGGGCACCCCAGTATCAGGCTACTGATCAGCAGCACCAGTGGTGGGCACACTGGTTCCACTATGTCCATATTGGGAATGCAGGGTGGGCAACCAGGAAGTAAGGGGAGAGAAAGAAACAGCACTGAGGCTGGGCACCCCACTCTGCTTAGGAATAAATTAAATTAGCTAGTTACATAGGTAGATAGCTAGAGAGATACAGAGAGAGAGAGAGAGAGTTAAGTAGATAGCAAACTCACCGATCTAATGTGATACAATATAATATTGCATTAGATCATATCAGTGGCAGAAGCCAGACATAATTTGGTTCCATGTCATAAGGGCAACTTTATAACGGCGACCTGTCAGAAGGGCGCCAGACTCCCAGGGTGACAAAAATTAGTAAAGATTTTATGAAGGGGGCTTCACCCCGTACCCCCCCTTATGGGGGGGTTTGCCCCAACATCTCCCTTACTAAGGATTCCTACTCTGGGTAATCAGGGGGGCACAACTCAGGGAAGTGGGGCAAACCAGAGTCACCTAAATTTGTTGGTGCCATTGTTCCATCTCCCTTCTGACGGGTCGCCATTATTCAGTCGACCATTACACATGTTACCCATATTTCTGTCAGGCAAAAGTGCTCTGATCTTAACATCCTTGTTTGCCTCCCCTGCATAATAACTGTTTAAAAATATGTTTTCTTTTTTTTCCATTTAATTTGATTAAATTATTAACCAGCTCTCAAGTTTGCAGACCTCACTTGGCTCTTGTGTTTCAGAGCTTAAGCTGCAAACCATAGTTCAACAGAAGCAGTGGTGGTAAGCTGAATGTAACTGATCTGTTGGATAAGTGAATGTGGGGGAGTTGACAAAAATCAAAGTATGTACATGATCACAAGAATCTTACAAAAAATAGAGATTACACAAACACAATTTGAAATTTTATTTGTGGTTGAAACAAACTGCATCTGCATTCCAGTCACCACTGTAGGACTCACTGGACACGCGATGTACAGACAGTACTGATTTCTGGCCAAAAGTCAGAATCTGTGGCTAAATGAGTGTAGTATTTTTGCCTCAGATTATATACAGTATACTCCCATTCCTTTTGTTTTCTCATTTTTTTAATTACACTAATAGTAGTGCAGGTTGGGGAAGTCTGTACATTCCTAAACAAGCTAACATGCTGAGCAGGATCACAAACAACTTATCGGCTCATCTCAGATACACACTTTTCAGATCGGGTCTACAATTTCAGTTTAAATGGGTTTTCAGAATTGTTTTATTATAGATAGTCACAGTATATTTTTATTACTCTAAGCATACTGTATCTGAGCAGATGTTGTTAAAAAGAGCTGGAGGTGGAAGGTAGAGGGCCTGGTCAGGGAAAGAGACCTTGTGGTTTGGGCTTTATCAGCAGTTAACGTTCTTTTATCAGCATTTTGATTTGGTGTCAGAGGCAAATTAGAGTTAGCAAGAGCTAGTAAAAGTGAGATTTACATTGTTTTAATATCTGTGCTGCAAACAGACAAGTGTGTCAATGGAATTAACATATCTTTTTTGATGGCACATTGAGTTCTAGTTGGGCTGTTTGCTCCCCCCTCCCCCCTCCCCCTACACACAGCATAGCTTATCCATCACAGTGTCTGTAAAACGTAAAGTGAGAGACAGTATGTTTGAAATAAATTTGAAAAGCAAACTAAATATAAATTATGGAGTATAAGAAAACAGAGTATATTTACACTGATATGCCCGTAGGACCAGTGCTTGGCCATACTCTAGGATTAAAAACAATCATTTATTTTAGAAAGTTAAAACAAGTAGCACTCACCACCAGTGACAGCTTGCGATGGTGAGGGTGAGTGCTACTCATTTTAACCTTCTAAAATATATATTTTTTTTTAATCCTATGATGAAGGTGTTTGTAATTTAGGCATGCCAGTGTCCATAAGCTCTGCTTTCTTGTGTTCCATTGCTTGCTGTCTTGTGGTAGCTCTGGACATGGATCCCTTAGTGCCTGTTTGTTTGACAAATATAAATGATATAGTTTTAGGTCAATAGTAGCAGTCATGAATCTGTTCACACATATCTATCCGATACCTGCATAACTTTGGATAGTTAGCAACTCAGTTCTGACCTATACCTTAATAGATAACTTAGCTGTTTCATATTATTTCAAAGATCACTCACTTTCTGACTTAACTCCAGTAGCAATCAGTAGTTATTTAGATTCCAAATAATACTGCAATGTAGTGTGATCCAATAAAGAACACTAAATAAGCCCAACACATGCCATATTTTCAACAGGAATACCATTAAAAAACATGACATGTCAATATGAGCAAATTATACGCTGCCTCCCATACTCCTCTGACACTCCATCAGTACATAGTTCTTCCATTAATTAAAATAAACAAAAAGAAAATATATAGTTTCCTCTGGCAAAAATACATTGAGTTAGTTTATGATGTGTGTGAATGCAACTAACTGATCGATGTTAAACTTCTGCACAAGGCTCAAGTCCCACCTGCTTGGGGCAAACTCGTGCCATTGTCAGGGTATTGGATACTCACCCTCAGTCCTACAACCTACACCAATCCCTCTCTTCTCATGCAAAATGACTCCAAAAGCATGCCTCAACTCCCTCAATTGTTGCACTTATGTTCAATATATTGAAATATTGCCTTTGTTGTAACCTTGAATTTCATGTCTAATTTCTCTGCACCCTGTACTACCAGACTGTATTGCACTGTTTCTGTCTCGCAGGTCACCCCTGAAAAAGGGACCTTCGGGGCTCAGTGAGCCTACCCAGTCATCAAAATTCAATAAATAAATAAATAAACTAACCAAGGCGAGGAGCAAGACACTTCGGCTGTGACAATCGGTATTATAGTACTTCAGCCTAGCCAAATTTACAGAGGCTGTGGTTCGACGAAATATGAATTGCAAACTACTAAAATGATAAAATAAACTAGTAACCATATTTTGGAATATTCAGAGCCCCACTGATCTATACAGCATTAGAAAAGACACTCAATAATATCTGATAAAGTCAACTCACGTCGAATTTCACTGTCCAGTATTATCAATACAGTTTGAAAAGGAGCTGAGGGATGGGGGGATTGGGACTGTGGCTCTTGGCATCTGCTAGGTTCCTAAAACTTCATTATAGTATCCTGCCAGGCTATGGTTGAAGTCATGCAGCTCAGCTTTACAGTACTTGCACTAGGTCAGTTTCTCTGTCTTTACAACCACTATACACATGGTTGCTGCTTCAAATAAGATCCAGGGGTGACACATGAAACTATGACATTAAAATAATCAAAATAAACTTCAATCTGGTCATTAAGAAATTGTATTTGTGGTTGAAACAAACTAATTATGTACCCTAGTCACTACTGTATGTTTAACAGACTTATTAAAGTAGCTATATAAGAAAAAAAATGAGTTTGCTAGACAGACAGATAGACAACCCGATTTAATGTGTTACAATACGATATTGCATTAGATTGTATTAGAGGCAGACAAGCCAGACATAACTGTTAGGCAGAAGTTCTCAGATTTTTATATCCTTGTTTACCTGCCCTGAATAATAACTGTTCAAAAATATGTTTTTTTTTTATTTGATTAAATTATTAAACAGTACTCAAGTTTGCAAACCACACTTGATTCTTGGGTTTCAGTACTTAAAGGACAACTAAACAAGTACTTTTGCTAAAATGAAGTTGCCAAAATCAAAACACATAGAAGTGTGGAATAAACCTTTACCTTTTATGTGGTGAGCTTTGTGTAGTCCAAAATAGGGATGTTATACTGTTTCATCATGTTAGTAAAAATGTAAACACAGCAGCAGAGCTTTCAAAATCCATCAGTCACCAGTACCATGAGATGGCCACTATGTGGTAATGTGATGATGTCATTGGAGCAAGACAACTCTGGAGTGATAATGTATCTGTATAGGGGCTTCTTGTGTATAGTGGAATTAAAACCTTTATACTGTGAATTTGGGGCAAATCCTTTACTGTGCATGTGTTATACCCTCTTCACACATGCACAGTAAATGATTTGCCCCAAACTTGCAGTATAAGGGTTTTAATTCCACTATACATAAGAAGACCCTTTTCAGATAGAAGAAGAAGAAGAAGAATCAGTATTTATATAGTGCTTTTCATACATCCAAAGTGCTTTACAAGCAATGCTAGACTGGTAGTGAAGTGACTGAATGTGTGGAGGTGGCCATATCACACATCATCACCCACATACAGCCTGGATAATTGCATGAACCGGTTTATGGGAAGGGGAATGTTGGCCAGGACACTGGGAATGTTCCCTACTCTTTGCGAAGAGTGTCCTGGGTTCTTTTACTTCCACCTGGACAACACCAGGATGGGTAGAAGGGACCTCGGTTTAACGTCTCATCCGAAGGACAGCACACCCCAGCAGTACAGCACCCCCCAATACTGCACTCAGATGCCAGCGATTTTTAGATGCAAGTCCAATCCTGGTGTGGGAGAAGAACCCATGATCTTCTGGTCCAGAGGCGGATGTGCTACCAACTGAGCCACGCTGGCATCTTTATCATTAAATTACCACATTATCACTCCAGAGTGGTCTCTCTCCAATGACATCATCACATGACTGTGTAGCGGCCATCTTAGGGTACTGCCAACCTGCAGACTTTAAAAGTCCTGCCACTGTGTTTACATTTTTACTAACATGACGAAACAATATAAAATCCTTTTTTTTTGGACTACACGAAGTTCACCACATAAAAGGTAAGAGTTTCTTCCACACCTCTATGTGTTTTGATTTTGGCAACTTTGTTTTGGCAAAAGTATTTATTTAGTTGTCATTTAAGTCACAAATCATAGCTCAGTAGAAGCAGTGATGATATGCCAAATGTAACTGATGAGTGCAATGACTGAATGGGGGGTAGGGTCCTTGATATGTTTAGTTATCTACCATTACTAGTTGTCACTAATCATAGTATGCACATAATCACAAGAATCATAGAAAAACAGATTGCACAAACCCAATGTAGACATTTTGTTTGTGGTTGAAACAAACAAACTGTAGTCCAGTCACTACTGTAGGACTCACTGGACATGCGACATACAGACAGTACAGATTTCTGACCAAAAGTCAGAATCTGTGGCTAAATGAGTGTAGTATTTTTAACTTAGTTGAAATGCAGTATACTCCAATTTTTTTTGTTCTCTGTTTAAAGAAAGAAATAAAACATTTATGTAAAATTAGTGCAGGTTGGGGCACTCTGTACATTCCCAGACAGGCTAACACACCCAGCAGGGCCACAAACAACTTCTCGGCTCTTCTTAGTTACACACATTTCAGGGCCGGTCGACAATTTTCTATTTAGTCTTCAGATTTGTTTCATTATATATATCCATGGTATATTTGAATTATTCTAAGTATACTGTATCTGAGCTGATGCTGTTAAAAAGCGCTGGAGGTGGCAAGTAGGGGGCCCTAATCAAAGAAAGACACTTTGTGGTTTAGCCTTTATCAGCAGTTGGTGTTCTTTTTTCAGAAAATGCAAATCAGAGTTACCAAGAACTAGTAAAATGAGTTTAAAATACTTGTAATACATGTGCTGAAAATAGACAAGTGTGTCAGTGTAATTAACATATTTTTTTGATGGCATATTGAGTTCTACTTGGGTCTCTTGCTTCTTGCCCCCACCCCGCCACTGCACACACACTCTTTTACAAAGCGATCAGCTATACATCTTGCATTCCATGTTCTGTCATAACACAGTTTATCCATCATAGCGTCTGCATAACCTAAAGTGACAACAGATTTATCACAGTAGCTTTTTAAGAAAAAAAAATTAAGCCAGCTAGCTGGATAGAAAGACACATAGACAGACAGGACATATAGAGAGTTAGACAGATAGACAGACAGACAGACAACAAACTCACCAATCAAATGCTATACAATACGATATCACACTAGATCATATCAGTGGCAGAAAAGCCAGACATAATGCTATCAGGTAAATGTGCTCAGATGCTTATATCCTTGTTTGCCTCCCTTCTATAAAAACAGTTAAAAAAGGTTTTTTTATTATTTAATTTGATTAAATTATTAACCTGTAATCAAGTCTGCAAACTGAACCTTATAGGTTCATAGAGATCTACAAGTACTGTAGGCAGGAAATGTCCATTATTGTACTCACCACCCATATATTCTATAGGTGGAATTCAAATTTGTTTTCATCCATATAATCGTCCAATCTATCTTTGAATGTAATTATATTATTACTATTGATAACTGTAGCTGGTAGAGTATTCCACATTCCCACTACTCTTTGTGTATAGAAACAACTACATTTGATTGATACACATTTCTCATCAATACGTTTATAATTACGACTCCTAGATGATTTAATATTAGATGCAATTGTTAAGCCTACTGTAGTTTTTAAGTAATCATCTTTTATTATTTTATATACTAAACATAAATCTCCCCTTATTTGTCTGTATTTAACAGAAAAAAAGTTTTAGTTCTCTAAGCCTATTAGCATAATTTTTATGTTGTAATAATTTTACTTTCTTGGTAAATCTACGATGTATACCTTCAGCTAATTTGAGACCTCTAATGGATGTCAGAGCACAGCATTGAGTACAGTACTCCAGATGTGGACCTACCAAACTATTAAAGAGTGGTATAATAACTTCTGCTTTTCTACTTTTAATATTATCTAAAATTGAACCCTCAATTTTATTGCATTTCTTAACTTTTATTGTAGTGTTTCTATCAAAGGATACATTTTTAGAAGTCATAACTCCCAAGTCTTTTTCCTCAATAATATTTTTCAGTAATACATTGTCTAAGTAATAATCAAGGCACATATTATTCTTGCCCAAGTTCAATACTTTGCATTTGTCTATATTAAAAAACATACCATGTGAGCTGGCCCAAGAGGATAGGTCGTTTAAGTAATTTTGCATGAAGGTTATATCTGATAATGAGCTCACTAAGCTGACAATCTTGCAATCATCTGTGTACTTTGATAACCATATTTTATCAGTAGTAGGCAATGTAGAAATTAGGATATTAAAAAGTATTGGTCCAAGACAGAACCTTGGGGTACTCCACTTGTCAACTCAACGAGTTCAGACAGATAGCCTTTGATTGACACTCTGTGTTCTTATTTTTAACCAGGATTGTATCCAGTTTATAATATTAGGTTGGATGTTGATTTTAGCTAACTCTTGTAGCAGAATTTTATGTGAAACTTTGTCAAAAGCCTTAGCAAAGTCTAAGAATATCACATCAACAGGAACACCTCTGTCTAAGGTTGCACTGACTGGTTCAAAAAGCTGCAAAAGATTGGTTAGTACAGACCTGTTTGTCACAAAACCATGTTGAAAAATGTCCACTTTATTATTTCTATTTATGTGGTTAATAATATGATACATAAGTAGTCTTTCCATGATTTTTCCAATGCTAGAGGTAAAGCTGATTGGTCAATAGTTGTTTGGGTCATGTTTATTACCTCCCTTATATATAGGAATCACAACAGCCTCCTTCCAAGCTTGAACAACTTTACCTTCTTAAATAGATTTATTAAAGAGTATAGTTAGTGGTCCAGTTATTGCATGACATATACCTTGTAAAAATTTTGGTGGAATACCATAAGGTCCAGCCAAACTATTAGGTGTAAACATTTTTATTATTTTAGCAACCTCACTCCTTAGGAAAACAAGATGGTCATTTTTATTTTTGGTAAATGGAATTGTTATGTTATCCTTAATTTCAAAAACTTTAAAAAATTGTTGGTTTAATATCCTAGCAGTCGTTGTTTCATCAATAATTGAAGTATCATTAATCATAAAGGGACCCATAGTTTGTTGTTTTCCTTTACTAGACCTGTTATAATTATAAAACTGCTTCCTGTTATCTTTAACTTTTTTTGATAGATTTTGTTCTAATCTAGATTTAGAAGATTTAATCATGTTTTTCAGTTTCTTAGCAGCAGTTTTATATTTAGTCCAAAAAGTAGAAGATTGATTTCTAGTATACTTTCTATACATTTTCCTTTTCCTAACTAGTAGTTTTCTAATATTATTAGACCACCAGGGAGGGACACATTTATTATTGGAATACTTGATTCTATCAGGAACCCAGTTACATATACAGATGTTAATCTTAGTATTTATTGCCTCCCAAATTTGTGATAAATTAAGGTTTCTAAGATCAGATTCCCACTTCCATTTAGATAAGAAGTCATTTATTCTATAATAGTCTGCCTTGTTGAAATCTTTCATTTTGGAAATACCCTTAGTCTGAGATAATTTAGTCATATATTTAAATTTTACAATACAATGGTCACTATCACCTAAATGGGGAAGTGACATTATGTCTTCAATTTTCTCTTTGTTATTGGTTAGGACAATGTCCAAAATGTTTTTTCCCTGAGGAGGCTGATTGACTACTTGTTCCAAACCGAATTGGATAAAAAGATCTATAAATTTGATTTCCAAATTTGAGACAGCTTCATAAATATCCCAGTTAATAGTGGGTAGATTGAAGTCTTCCATTAATATATAAGTATTATTAGTTTCCATCTCTCTGATTTTGTCAATCAGATCTTGATTTTTTTCAACTGTTAATTTGGGTGGTCTATATATTAGACCTATAGTTAAGGTATCATAAGGTAAGTTGATTTTAACCCATAAGCTCTCATTATTATACTTAATAGTATTCACCATGCATGCTTTTAGACTTTCCTTTATGTAAAGTATCATACCTCCAGCCATTTTATTGTTATCTCTATTTTTATGGAACTTATTATACCCCATAATATTGGTATCCCAATCTCCAGCCTTATTCCAAGTTTCAGTGATTCCACATATTGCTATATTTTGAGTTTTTAATATGTACATAAGTTCTTCTTTTTTATTTCATAAACTTCTTGCATTAGTAAGTATAATATTTAAGTATGTTGTATTACAAGACCTGGTGGTGTTAGGAGATGTAGATTTTTATTTTACTGAAGTTTGGGGTATAGTTAATTGTTTATGTCTAATAGGTTTTGAAGTTGTATTATTGGAAAACAGCTCCCCCTTTAGTGAAAGTTTAAACAAATGGTGATAGAGTGAGCTATGCTGTCACCAAGAAGTTTACTACTTCTCCTACTGAGGTGCAAACCATCCCAACAGTAAAGATTTGGTTTGCCATTAAACTCCACCCAGTGAGTGATACATTTTAAATTCTGCTTCATACATCAAGATCTTAACCAGTTATTGATGTCCCTGATTTTTCGTTGCTGAAATAAGTTTGCACATGGTATTGGTAGAATTTCAGATAGCTGTACTTCACACCCTAAATATAGTAATTTGTTTGTTAATGCAACATAATCTTCTTTTATTTTTTGATTAGTCTCATAGAGTACATTATTTGTACCCATATGTACAATTACCAAAGGGTTAATTCCTGTTTTATGTAGTACTGTGTTAGACATTTGGGTGAGATCAAAAATTCCTGCCCCTGTAAAACTTGATAGGGTTCTGTTGTTTTTATCTGGATTACAGATTAATCTATCAATATGTTTTATACTAGAGTCTCCTAGTACAATTATTTGTCTATTTGTGTTGACAGGTTTGTCTTGTTTCTCAATATTATTAATGTAAACTTCAGTGTCCAGAGAAATCAAATGGTCATCTTTATTTAACTGGCTATTTGATGCTTCATAAGTGTTAATGCTGTAATACATTATGCAGGATGATTGCCCAGAGCTTACTATTTTGATTAAATTATCAGAATCGTTTTCAACAGATTTGGTTATTTCTGAAGTATTAGTACTCTCGGATATAAGAGTCAAGGGATCAAAGAAATTAAAGGTTGAGACCATAAATTGGTCTGCCCTTCTACTTTTTTGGAATTTTTTTGACTTTGCAAAGAATACCATTCCTCACCTGCATAATCATGGTCATTCTCTTCTCTAGTTCTTTTTGTAGGTTTATCTTTATTAGAGGCTATGTCAATCATAGATTTGGAGGAAGGGAGTATGTTATTAACTGTTTCATAGATATTTTCTTTGCTATTTTCCATTTTTTTTTCTCTTTTTTATGTCTGCTCTGGATATAATAGGTTGATTGTTGGTGTCTTTTTGACTTTTACATATATTGGACATGTCTTCTTAATTCTTTTCCAAGAACCTTAATCTGTTATTAAAGAGTTCAAATTCAGCTGCTAATTCTATATTTGACTGGCATTTTATACAAGTGTAGGGTAGTATGACATTTTTTTTATTAGTTACAAGCTACATAGAACAAGATTGACATTTAAATCCAAACCTTTTAGTGTTTATTTCTATGAACTCCTCCATTTTTAAAGTTTAATTCCCAAGAACCCAGATAGGAGTAACTTATAAATTCACCAATATGGTCACAGAAACAGGATATTTAAGATAAATATAGAGCCTGAAACACAAGCCCCATAGATAATCAGTCTTTTATTTAACACGCACTGACACTTTTATTTAAAAGCTACCAAAAAGTTGGAGGGGCATCAATTAGGTACCATTAATTAGCAACAGATGATTACTTTGTTTAATTCCCTTAAAAATGTGCTGGATATATGCATAAATAATTCAAAACACTTTATATTTCAAAATAATAGAGAAGGGCAACTCATACAAGCTATAAACTTTTATGACTACAGTCAACACAAGTGGAACCTAACGCAAGAGAAATAGACACTCTCTCTATATATATATATATGTATATATATATATGTGTTGTTTACTCACTGTGTGAACAAAAGCTGATTTGTTATATTGAAAGTTGGGATATTAAGGATTACATGAAGGAAGTCTAAACTTCAACCTTGTCTCCTTGCTTCTCCCACTAAACACGTGAAACATGCACGGAGATGTGCATGTTTTTGCACATTTCTTCACACTCGCCAACTGTGCTCACCCCACACGAGCTCACCCTGCTTGCTGAAGGGCTCCACCTGTATGAACCCCAACTGGAAGTGTGGTTTAAGTATCTCAAAAACAGTCACTCACTCACTGTCCAACTGAAGTATAAAATAAAAGCACCAGCTGAGTTTTAACTAAAAGGTGCAGAGAAGCTACAATAAAATAATTGTCAATGGACAGTAAGGCCCACTACCCATTAAAATGGGGCTCACACACAGTGACAAAAGTCAAACAAGCATAAATCAAAAAGGTATATTGATGGAGTGCAGAATACCTGTGCAGAGCAATGTCTCACACAGGTGCTAAAGTTTATATATGGCTCTTGTGTTTCAGTATTTAAGTTGCAAACCATTTTTCAACAGAAGCAGTGATGATATGCTGAAAGTAATTGATGTGTGTGATAAGTGAATTTTTTTGGAGGGGCTCCTTGATTCAGTATGTTTACTTATCTACCAGCAGGAACACCATAAAAAAATATCATGACATGTCAATATGAGCAAACGAAACTCCCAACCGCATACTCCCATGACAATCCATCAGTAGTTCTTCCATTAATTAAAACAGACAAAAAAAGTTTTTGAAAGTGTACACAGTAGGTTAACTCCATGCATGGCTTGCAAAGGAGACTAGTAACCCAAAAAACATGATTTTTCAAATGTAAATATCTTAAAAAATACAAAACTCCCAAGCATCACCCCCTAGCAAATCCTTGTCACCAACCTACACAACCATACAAAATGTCACAATTAGAGATGCAGCAAAGTTTTACTTTGCCAGCATATTATCAGTGAAGTCATCAAATTGCCTATACAGTTCATTTCACAAAATTGATCCTCTCAATGAGAAATTCATCATTTGTAATGTCACCTTGCTTTTGGGATTTTTAATTGCAAATTGCACTTAAAAAAACTCAAAGCAAAGAAAAGTTTGAAAACAGAGAATCCCCAAATCCTTTGGTCTCTGGTGGCCACCCTCCTGATCACCAGCCCCAATGTAAAAAAAATAACATTAAATCCCTGGTATCTATTGCCCCTCCCCCACCGATCACTGACCCCAATGTAAAAAAAAAACATATATAATCCCCGGTGTCTAGTTGGTCCCCTCTCCCCCATGGACAATCACTGGCCACAATTTAAAAATATATATATAATCAATCAAATCCCTGGTGTTTAGTGGACCCCCCAACCCCTCAGGTAGAGTTCCCCCACCCTGCTCCTCCCCAACCCAACCACTTAGAGGGCAAACAGCAAAGCCCTTCACTCTCCACCATGGCTATCAGCCCAACTGTCCTGGAATTAATAAGTGCATAACTGTACAAGGTGCTGGTCACCTGCTCAGTGGTTGGGTTGGGGGAAACAGGGTGGTGTGGCACTAGATACCCAGGAGTTGATTGATTATATTTTTTTTACATTGGGGTTGGCAGTCAACCAGGGGGAAGGGAGAACCACTAGGCACCAGGGATTATATGTTTTTTTGACATTGGAGCCAGTGATCAGAGGGGGAGAGGAGCACTAGACACCAGGGATTTAATGTTATTGTTTTTTTTTTTTACATTGGGCTGGTGATTGGTGGGGCGGGAGTGCACTAGACACCAGGGATGCAATGTTATTTTTTTTACATTGGGGCTGGTGATCGGTAGGGGGGAACACTAGATTACATATATATATAGATATATATATATATATATATATATATATATATGTCTATATATATATATATATATATATATATATATATATATATATATAGATATAGATAGATATAGATATATATATAGATAGATATATATATGTATATAATGTATACCGATATGCTACTTGAGAAACAAAGTGTGACATTCAAGTTCCAAAATTTGTTTGGGACAATTGTCATAACCATATCATATTTACATTAGGTACATGTGGTAGTATTGCAGTCCCCAATATAAAGATAGTTTGTAGCTCAGAGGTACTAAAAAAATGTGATTGGAAGTTCCCACAAGGCACATCATGACCTTGACAGCAAATTTGCCATATTATCAAACATGTATTTTTGATATTACTATGTCTATGGTATCTATTTAGGTAGCATAATATTTAACTTTTCATTTTTTTATCATAAACTTAACTTGTTGGTAATTATGCCACAATGTGTTTCCTGATCGCAGTATGCCCAAATCTGGACATGTTCAAGTTTAACTACCACATTCATGTCCCTAATTTTCTAACCTATAGCTTTTTTGCACAACTATATTACCCTCATACAAAAAGACAGAAATCACAGAATTTTCAGATAGTGAATTATACTTTATTTACAAGGGTTTTTTCCACAGGATGTCACGCGAGTAACACAGACTCCACAGAACGTCACATGAGTAACACAGACATGACACAAGAAGTCACATGAGAAACATGGACACCAGAACAACAGTAGTATTTTATCATACCAATGGTCTCACTAAGTCATACCAAAAGTTATTGCTAATGTTCAACCAAAAAATTATTGTCATACTATGGATATTTGGTATACGATTTTTTGAAAATTTTGAAGATTGTACTGTAGTCATAAACATTATATTGACTTAAAATATTCGCAAAAGTTTTATGATACACAGTGTAGTATAGTGTAGCATGGAGTGAATCTCACCTGGTCTGTCTATTGCATATACCATCTGGTCCCAAGCCTACAATAAGAGAGAGGGAAACCAAGCTATATCTCTATAAGATGAATGGGGGTGTTTGGGAGTAATGCATTCCCTTGCTGCTTGTGATATTCAAGGCTGAAGATAAAACACCAGAAGTGTATTAGTGACTTATAACATGAGGGTAGATAAAGACAGGTGAGTGGTAAACAGCTATCAGGTGACCACTGATTACTCCATATTGTATGACAGCTAGTGGTGAACCATCCCTCCAAGAGATCAAGCTGCGTTTCTGTTCTGATCCTCTTATAGTGCCAAATTTGCAGTCTGTGGAGCAGCCAATACTATCCCTACTTAGTGAGCAAGAGACAAGGCCTGTCATGTAGTCTCAGGCAGTGCAGCAACAGTGGCTGCAGTGTTCAAAATTTGTAGTCTTGCTTAACCACATTTCTTGTCTGTCTCCATCTCGCTATGATGAGGGCAGCACAGAGAACATGTGCCAGCCCATCAGCCATTAAAACATCCAGAATGAGTGATCAGGAGTGTGACATATGTTGTTTTCTTGTTCTGTGTGGCACTTCCCAGGGGACAGAGAGAGAAGCACTATAAAATTTTATTTAACAGCAGTATCTCTATTCTCTGTGGACATGTCCTGTGCCACAATGGTTGCCCTCAGTGTAACCCCCCCCATAAGATCACAGAAAGAAAGTAAGAACCTTGGGAGTGCCTGTCTGTGTATGGTACTAAGGAATCAGACAGCAAACAGTTCTTATCCATGCATTACTCTGTCCGTGATCACACAAACACCAGACTACGGGACAAGTGCTCAGTGTGCCAGATGGGTTCAGCCTGTGGCTTGTTTTTCCTCTGTATCCCATGTGCAGTACACAGAAGTACCACACAGCAACATCCACTCCTCATGGACAAAAGAAACATCTACAGCATGTGTGTGTCTGCTGCTCTGCCACTGTCAGTGTCACTTTACATGATGTCAGTGATAGAGAGAGTGAGAGACCCACTGCAATGCAGGAGCAGCAAACATCATCTGCAAGAGTAAGCAGCAAATTGCCAGCTGTCCCCTGGTTCCACTGCTGACTGTCTCTATCTTAACTCTGTGCCACTGGGAGAGAGAGGGAGAGATGCACAGCAAGGAGAGAGAGCAGGAGCCAGGGACAGCATTAAATGAAATTTGACTTAGTGAACTTGTCTCTTTTGTTGTCTCTGTGCCTGTGAGATCCGAGCACCAATGTGATAAGTTTGTCCCCAGAGTGAAGTGTGTGGTCCCCATGGTCATTTTTTCTGTCACACAGCCAGATTGACAGGTAAATCCCATAGTTGTGGCATAAAGTCAGATGGAACAGTTTGAAGAGATGGAGCTCCTCCAGCGATGTCATGCTCTGAAAGTGAGCTTTATGCTAGTGGACAGAAGAAACAGAGTGCCAGCAAGACCTGCAGGCTCTGAGTCCTGTTAGTTGCCATTTCTTAATTGGTAGAATATAGTCTGGTAGACTGTGTGACTGTGCTGCTGGGGAAAATGTTTGTTTGCTTGCCATGCATTAATGTAACCACAGACAGAGAGACAAAGCAGCTAAGCCAGTGAAGGTACAGACATCTTGTCTGTACCACAAGAGGCAGCTCCATGTTTTACACTTCACAGCTACTGTACTGTCTCTGAAAGCATATCATGCACAACAAATGTCAGAGAAAGCATAGCAGCACATTCTTTCTGACACTTGTTGTATGTGCATGACAACAATTTTGTTGGGACTATTTTTCTAGGCAGTAGAATACAATATTTTTTTGGCCTTTTATAAAAGGAGAAAAAACATTTATGTTGCCTTCTCCTTGTTTTTTAGTGCACCCTCTGTTATAAGTGTAATAGCCCACTCCAGGGTGTGTGGTTATTGGGGGATTAATCCACCCCCTGGGTGTTGTGAGGACACTCAGCCGGCAGCCTCATGCCTCACAATTCACTCAGAGAATTGATTAATCCCTAATAACTGCACACCCTGGAGTGGGTTACTGCCTACTAATAGAACTATGCCCTTGAGTGGGTTGTTTCAATCATAACATGTGTTTTAAGAAATAAAAATGAAATGAAAAACTGACTTTAGGGGCCAGATCTTCAAAAGCTTGCCCATATGCAAAGCCTAGTTTTGGTGCACAAACCCAGATTTGTGGAGATGTCCATATTCCAAAGCCCTGTTATCATGGGCAAACTAGGTTTGTGTCCAGGAGATTTTTTGAGGCTGGCACAATACAAATGAAAGGTCGGGGACCTGAAATCTGGTGAAGTCCTATAATCACAGTGTGCCAGGTCATTTTGCATGGTCCCCTTGCATGCTGCAGATATATACAATTATCCCAGTTACTAATGGTGCCATCCAACAGATCACAGACACAACTGAAGGTATAACCTCTCCCTGTTGTCAAATGGTCTCCTCTGTGGTCTCCTCACTCACTGTGTCCACAGCATGGTCCTGCAGGTGCATATGGCAACCAGTGCATTTTGGGAGAGGGTGCACTTTTAGGTTTCTTCAGCTATTGTAGTTAATGTCAGTAATTGTTTGATATGCCATGCTAGGCCCTCAGCCTATCATGCAGCACATGGCACACCAAACAATTACTGTAATTCACTGCAACAGCAAAGTAAGCCTAAAAGTGCAAACCAAAACCTGAATGCAAAAAAAAAAAACAGAACAAAGGGTAAGTAACACTTTGGCAGTCATTGACAGCAATCATCTCAGTAAGGAAAAAACTGTATTTTACTTCACTTGTACTGCCATGGAAGCCATTTTAGGCATACCACGCATCACATGGCCCAGTTACTGAGATATGCAGCAACAGCAGCCAAATGAGCCTAAAAGTGCACAAAAACAATGAACAGGGTTGATGCTGGTGGTGACTACAACCCCGGTTACCATCAGTTCCAGTCATTATACATCCATTTTTGGTGTTTGTGCCCTTTTAGGCTCATTTTGCCCTTGCAGTGAATCTCAGTAATTGTTTAGTGTGCCATGCTGGACTCTCAGCCTAACATGCAGCACATGGCACACTTAATGATTACTGTGATTCACTGCAACAGCAAAAGGAGCCAAAAGTATGCAAAAAGACACAAGTGATGCAAAATTACTAGAAACAACAGTGCTGCTTTGGCAGTTACTGCCAGAAAACTCTCCAGTGAGAAAAAAACACAGTATTTTACATCACTTGTACTACCACTGAAGCCATGTTGAGCCTACATGCAATACATGGCCCAAACAATTACTGAATACATAACAGCTAAACAAGCCTAAATATACACAAAACAATGAAAATTATGTAAAATTACTGCACCAGAGGGTGACTGGGTTGCAGCACCACATGTATCTTTCCTTGTAAGAGAACATTTCTTTACGTCACATTTACTTCCATATATGTCATTGTAGATCACAGGCACACCAAACAATTACTTTTGCTTCCCATATTTTACATTCACTAGTAGACATTAACACACACTGAAACTCAGAATCATGGTATACAATGTGATTTTTATTTTATTTCTTTTTTTTTTCTTTTTGCTTCTTTAAACTCCATTTAATTGTTGTGCCATTATGCTCCTACTGCCTTTCCATTTAAGCCCCTTGTAAGCACGTTTATGTTTTAAGCCCATGACCCCCACACCACCACCACCAGACTTTACTCATAAGCAATTTTTTAAGTGTAAAGCATCATGGGCTGCATATGCAGATCACCACAGAATATTATGCTGGTTCAACTTTAAGCAGAATTGCATGGTGCCGAAAGGCCTCTCACACAGTTTGCAAAGGGTGCTAACAGATGACGTAAACACATGTTTCATCCTATCAGGACTCATCAGTATGCCTTGTCTGTTTGATACCCCAGTGGAATGAACCAGGTACCCTAAGACGGTCTGTCTGGATTATGTTGTGGTGAACCCATTAAAATAAACAACTATTTAAAAGACAAAGATCCTCTGTGGCAAACACTGAGGCAAGGGTTACCCCAAAGGGCATTTGGCTGGGAAGCCAAGTTTCAATAAAATATAAAGTCACGCATGCCCACACAATGCAAAGCATCAGGGGCTGCATATGCAAATCACCACAGAATGTTATGCTGGTTCAACTTTAAGCAGAATTGCATGGTGCTGAAAGGCCTCTCACACAATTTGCAAAGGGTGCTAACAGATAACATAGACACCTGTTAGCACCCTTTGCAAACTGTGTGGCAGGCCTTTCGGCACCATGCAATTCTGCTTAAAGTTGAACCAGCATAACATTCTGTGTTGATTTGCATATGCAACTCATGATACTTTGCATTGGTGGGCATGTGACTTTGCTGTTGAAACGGCTGTAATACTTGCTGAACCCTGCCTCAGTGTTCTTCCTGAAGTTCTTTGTATTTTAAGTGTACTGTATAACATATCCTATTTCAGTTTCATGTCAGTTTAGTATCATGAAATGATACCGTACTGTATATAGGACAGAAAAAAACAAAACAATGTACTGTATCATAAGAACCTCCCCAGAGGACCATAGAGTACTGCACAAAGAAAAATAAATATGATATTAACCAGGATTTATTTTTAAGTTTAGCAGATACACAAGTAGTTTAAAAGTAGTTCTGGTATTCTGATGCCTCCCACACAACATAAGCCCCTAAAGAGATCAGGTCTACATGAACTGAGAACCTGCAGAGACCAGGTCCTATTTATTTACTCCCCAATACTACATGTATTTTATTTCTCATTACAGAACTCTCCAAACAGTAGTTATGGTGTTCTGATGCCTAATACAACATGAGCCCCAGCACTAACCAGGTCCAATTGATATACTCCCCAAAACTGCAGTTTTTTTTCCCCAGTAAAGAACAAATTATTTAGCAGCAGTAACATTAAAGGAACCCCTGATAGAGAACAGGATCACACAAAATGCCCACCTGCAGGGACCAGGCCATACAAAATGATTCCCATGTAGAGACTTGGTCTATAAAATAGGTATATGTGTATAACCATTTGATCTAGGAAACCTGAAGTTGTTCAATTTTAAAATGCTTTATAATCAACTCTCTCTGTCCCTACCCCACCCTTCAACCCCTGAGCCCAGCATCTTGGGACCATGAGGCAAGGTCTGACTACATGTCTCTGTGTTTCCCAAAAAACAAATGTGTACCTTTACAATCTGCAGAAATTTGACACAGTGGGGAACAAAAGAGCAGCTGAAGTGCATAGAGAATAGCCCACTGTAGTACCCGTAACGTGCATAACTCCAAACTTCAGGAGGACAACATGTGTTGTCCACAATGCAGGTGGCAGTAAAAAGAATGTAGAACAACCAGCTCCACAGCTTTAAAGAGCCATAGAGTGATGGCTGAAGGTGTCAGCATGCATTTCTGGTTCTCAATATTCTGGGCCAGTGGTGGAACCAATAGTAATGTGGGTCACAAGAGAACATGAAAATAACATGCCACGGGAAAAGGGAATTTTCTAAATAAATGAGTTATAACAAACTGCAAGGTTTTAGCAGTATGTCAGTAACATAAAGAAGGTCACCAAACACAATAATGCTTTCGGACCACAGTCCATGTAAATTAAAGGAACAGTCTGCTTAGGATGAGGCACTAGATGGGCACCATATGTTATGAACGTTACAGCTGCATAAAAAGATTTAATAAAAGGCAAAAACTTTTATTCTGTACTGGGAGTTCATGGGGAGGCTAAAATGAAGTAATTAGATATCACATTGGTCCAGATATTCAGATTGTGCCAGCCAGTGGCACAAGCCTGGGCGCAGCACAACTGGGCTGCACCGGGGCCAGGACCAGGCGATATTCAATGGTGATGAGCCATGGCTCAGCACCATTGAATATGGCAAGGTCAACGCACATACTGTGCATGGCACAGTAGCACTGCACCAGTGCAAGCCACAGAGAGGGAGCACGAAGATGCGCTAGCGCAAGTGCAGTTGTGCTAGGTGCATCACCCACGATATTCAGTAGGGGGCATGCAATTGTGGCCATACTATATGCAAAGTGTTGTCATTATGGCCCCATTTGCATATGATGTGCTGGGCATCCCAGCAAATTGCACCTGGCATCCTGCCAAGCTGCGGACATCAGGGGTCAGCTTCCTGTTGGGCTACTGCAGCCCCCCTCCCATACACCTGATTGCAGGCATCTGTAAAAGGTAAAGAACTACCTGGTGGTCTAGTGGCCCCCTCCCCATGTGCTGATTGTGGGCTGTTGTAAAAGCAAGATTTACCTGGTGATCTAGCAGTCCTCCCCCCGTACACCCAATCATGGGCTGTTGTAAAAGAAAGAGTTACCTGGTGGTATAGTGGTACCCCCCATATGCCCGTTCGCAGGCTGTTGTAAAAGAAAGAGTTACCTGGTGGTCCAGTGGTACCCCCCTCCTCACCCAGCCACACACAGAGGGCCCCGGCCACCCAGTACACCCCCCCATCATTGGCAGGTGGCAGCACCTCACCCGCATACTGCCCTGCCACTCACTGAATGGCAGCATACAGTATGATCTGTACACCTATTAGTCCACAGTGTGGACCAATGGGCTTGCAGACCATACTGTACTACACAGGGACAGATATGTGAATGAACACATGACTGAGCATACAGGGAAGATACTGCTAGACTACCAGGTAACTCTTTCTTTTACAACAGCCCACAATCTTGCATATGTGGGGGTACTGCTAGACCACCAGGTAATTCTTTAACATTTACAGATGCCTGTGATTGGACATATGGGGTGGGGGTGGCACTAGACTACAAGGTAGGGTCAAGGTGCTTGTGGATTGTTCTCCTGCTGGGCAGGTGCCCACCCATGGCTGGCAGCCGTTGTGTTGCACCTTGCAATACAGCCACCCACCTGTGAGTGGCCAGCGTTTGAGCCTGTTTTTTTGGCTCAACTTTGAGCACCGGTGTGCGACACATGTAGAGGTTGCATCAACATATGCGTTGCACATCCCAGAGATGAATATTGGGATGTGTCACATATGCATGGGCATGCCCCCTGCATCTGCACTCCCTGCACTCCACCCCCACCCTGCCCCCACCAACAGACATCAGGGTGTGTGTTGGGATCATCAGACCTAACTCACAGCCCATCTCATGTGTAAACAAGCTGAGGTGGTACAGTGTAGGAGAAAGGAGTGAGAGTTAGGGCCGATCACCCCAACGCACACCCCAATGCCTGTTGGTCATGGCTGGGTGCAAGGGGTGGCAAACCTAATATCGAATTTCCTCACTTTTGTCACTGTAGAACAACCCTAACTGATGCATTAACAAAGTTTGTTTGCATAGAATTCCCTTGCTTTTTAAGAAAGAATAGAAAAGTAGAAAATTGAGCAAGTTGGTGGGAACGTGGGGCCCACCCATGAACTTGTAAGTGTCGGGCCACATTACACACCTAATGACTAAAATGTACATTGACAACAGCACGGCCAGCCACCAAACAAATGTTAATCTAGTAGAACATTAGAAAACGCTGTCCCCAAAATGTAAACTGTGCTGCACAATATCTCCAAAAAAATATATATTGTCAGACACGTAAATACCACAGTTCACATCTACAGGACATGCCGCCAAAGCTCTCCAAATTTCAAGTGAAAAGACCAAACCACATCCGAGATATAACTTGTCAAAGTTTGACATTTTCATTCATCAGAGTGGCACAGTTCCACACCTGTTGACATTTAAAGAGGACAGGAAATAAAAAACATGATAGAGACCACCAAATATGTCCTGTCTTTTTTCATTAGTAATGTGTGTGCATATATCATGTAAGATCCTCACTCTCTGTAAACTAAAATTTTATATCCTTAAATCAAAGGATTTTACCAATATGGCTGTCAATGGTTCCTCTCCGTTTATCGTTTCCGGTTTTGCCATTTGGAAAGTGAGTGAGGCTGTTTATCCATGATGTAAATGATTATGCTGATATAATAGCAACTGACGAGCAAGCACGCTCTCAAAAGGGGGAGCAGTTGTCAGAAGGCAAGTTCAAGGAAAACCACGTATCAGAATGTATCTGATTGTCAGTGCTTTAATGTAAGATATGGGGGGGTGCACAGATGTCAGACTGTAACGACAGGTATTTAAAAATTTTTTTTACACAATTACAGATTATTTAATGATGCCGTTTCTGTCACATTCTATCAACATGCAATGCCAAGGATCTGAAGAGCTATCTACATCTGAAACTAGAACTCCTGCCTGCTATCCATTTTCAGCCTTTATGCTGCTGACATATGCATCAATCACTTACTATAGTGATTTCCCCAGGCACCACCATGCCCAACCAACCCAAGAGGAAACCAGCCAAAGGAGGGCTATGCCATATGCTTATCTCCTGGCCAATTCTAAATAGCACTGTGGGGAAAATAGCACAATCAATGGGAGTTGGAATGATTCGGTAGCACATGGATGTAACTTTTGCCAGGCAGGGGCTGGTACTGCTTCAGGCAATCAGGGTTCAACGGAGGAACTTTTCTGTGATGAGGCTACTGCTGCTGCTTCTCTGCTCTCTCTCAAAACTCTCTTTCCTTCCACACAATCAGGATGAGGTGGCGGTTCTCTGAGGAGATTAAAAAAAAGAGAAAACTAAAGTAAATGAGGTCTTTTGGTGGATGGGGGACAGCAAATTGTGTGTGTGACAATTTAGACACTCGCCACCCCTCTAAGGAAGTGTAGTTAAACAGATATTTTTTGTTTATTAGCTCTGTCAAAATGAAAAAAATCTTGTGAAAAATGAAGAAGGCTGAGCAGACAGGTAGAAATCATGAATAAAGGCCAAACAAAAGCATACATGTCGCATGCAGAGTGAAATGAAACCAAACAAGTGTTGCAGTGCAACAGCATTTTACAGGAACTTTAGTGCAAGTACCCGGCTTCTGGAACAACAATCACTGGGAAAAGACATTGAAACAATTTTGCAAAAGCCATTTTAATTAGCCACATCAGATGCTAGAAAATCAAGAAGAACAGGTAATGTTCTTTAGAGTGTGTGCCAGATTGAAAGATACCGTATATTTCCCTTTGTTCTGTAAATTGCAACAAGACCAAGGGATGTCACTTGAGGAAGGATTTTTTGGGACCCAAAATGACACAGCAGTGTGATCATTTGCCATGAGCTGTTTTATTACTTTTTGCATATCATACCTCAGGCTTGCTAAATTTCAATTGGAACCTCTCATTATTTTGAAGCAGAGATGAACACTCACTCCAGCACTTATTCCAACACTTTCTTTGAGCGTGCATAGAGTCATTTTCATAACTACGGGAAGGAAGAGAGTGTCTAAACCATCACATACAGGAGATACCCCCCACCCCTATTTTCTTTCCTTTACTCTTTAAAAAAAAATCACCTCAGAGAACTTCTGTTTCTTCCAGAGGGTGTGGAGGGAGAGAGAGCCTTGAAAGGCTTGAAAGCATTGAGAGGCAGTATAGTGCAGTGGTCTAAGGCTCTGAGCTGCAAATCTTGTGACATCCAGCAGACCAGACCTGGGTTTGAATCCCACAGCTTCCACTTGCATACTGGGTGACCCTGAGCAAGTCACTTAATCTCCTTGTGCTCCCAGGTCACTCCTGTTAAAAAGCTTTCAGCTTAGTGTGCTATACCTGGTTAAACAACTAAATAAATGAAAAAAAAAGGGGTCAGAGAAGCAGCAACAACCCCATCACAAGAAGGTCAGCAGCATGAAGACTAAGTAACAAAATATATAGCGGACAGGGTTAGTAGAGGTAGAAGGCTCTTTAGATCATCAGTGCTGCAAGACTTAAAAAAAAAAGCCTTCCGTTTCAGTCTGACATGTGTCCCCCCCTTCTTTTATTCAAGCACTACTTCAGCTTCATAATGATGCGCTTTCCTTGCACACTCTCTCTAAAAACAGCTTGCTTCTCCATGAACAGGCATACTCGTTCCCTGGTATTAACTAGTGTCACTTAATTATTAAAGAAATGTTGTCTCTCAGAGTTCGGTTAACACGAGCAAGTTCAGAACCTTGTGTTTTGGCAGACCAGTCAAGGAAGGGTAAAATCACAACATGCGAAGAAGAAAAAAAATGAGAGGCAAAATAGGGCTTTTAGATGCATTTATTAGTCAAATTAAGCTGTTTATATCTATTAGTAACCTTATTAACCCATTCCTGTCACCTTTAACATGCACAATGACTGAAAGCTACATACATAACACTAAGGCTAGGTATCCTATCAATTTCAAGCCACTACCACAAGCAAAAATGCTGTCTGCAGAACGTAAACTGTGCCACACCATATCTCCAAAAAAAATTTTCTGACACATACATACTGTAATTTACATCCACATGACATGCTGTAAACACCCTCCAAATTTCAAGTAAAAAGACCAAACCGTTTCTGAGATATTAACGTTAAAGATTGATAAAATTTCCCTACCTATTCCATTATAAAAAATCTGGCCATCTTGTCCCTATTTTGAGATAAAACATCGCGATCAAAAAATCTTGTGATCAAATAATTTACAGGCTCACAAACAAAGAATAAAAAATGCTGTAAATCCAGAAATTGAAGGAATTGCGGTAACCCACCACCATGGTTCGACAGAATGAAGTCCCCTGAGCAAAACTCACCTTCATTTGACTTCCTAGGGCACCCCTGGGCTGAGAAAATTGATGTTTTAATATGGCCATTGCATCTTCGCTCGCAATGCACGATCGTAATCAAAAAATCTTGTGATCAAAGAATTTGCAGGCTCGTGATCAAAGAATTTGCAGGCTCACGATCAAAGAATCATGAGTGTTGTAATCACTAGGGGCCCTAAATAGGATTGCAGCTTAAAGATCAGCTCCACAACCCAGAGGGAAATATCCTTTAAAATCCTTTTTCTACCAGCTGGTATTATATCCTCACTCTACTGTAACTTGTGGGGTAATACTCAAGCTACACTAATTTAGCTTCATTGACACAAAAAGCCTTCATTTGCTGTGTGGAAACTGCTATTTTACTGAAGAGCCTCCTGGACGAGGTAGGCCTGAAAATATGGCTGAAGGTCGCTTGTCACAAACCTGGGAGCAACTGTCAGTTGAGGCGATGTTAGGCCAACTTATGGCTCAGATGGCACAAATCACTGTGGCAACTAATCGAAACACCCAATTGGTTCAAAATTTAGAAGCCTGGATGCTGCATACTGAACATTGGGTCTCAGCGATGGAGGGGCATGTTCAGGACTTAAGGGCAGAATTAAGAGATCAACAATGGACCATACAGATGCTGCGCAGTAAGATGGATGACCTCGAGAATCGAGGTTGCCATAATAATCTTCCCTTCCTGGGCTTCCCTGAGTGCTGAAATGCTGCAGTTGGACCCATTGATACCACTCCAGGTGGAACACGCACACTGTACATTACCCCCATGTCTCAAGCCCAGAAGAGATCATGACCTATCGTAGACCAATTTATTGATTTTAGGGACAAAGAGAAGGTCCTAACTAGAGCTTGTGAGTTACAGCATGTAGTGTGGAGATCAAATAGGATCCACATCTTTCAGGACTTCTCAAAGGATCTGTTGGACAAACACCAAGCATACTCTGAGGCAAGGTATAAAATGCACAGTATTGGACTGTCCTTTTCCTTGCGTTACACAGCCATGATGTGGGTTATGCATAATGGGATCCTGAACAGTTTTGAATCTCCTGATGCACTCATGGATTTTTTACGGTGCAACTGGCCACAAGAATTCACCACCACTACCCCGGGAGCCCCTTCAGCAAAAACTGCTACCGACAGGTCGGATTGCCACTCCTCTCCATCAGTGAGCAGGCCTGCAGTTTGGCAAGACCTCATGGAGCAACACTGGGAACTCCCCCCAAAAGCGCACCGAAAGAGGCAATCCTTAAAGAAACATCCTTCAGAGAGAGGGTAAAATGACACAGAGGAGGTCACAAGCATTGACACTGTTGCTCCAGATCCATTACAGGCCTACTACACCACTAATAGATATGAAGCTTTATGCCACAGTGCTCCAGATCATCACCCAGGCACTGTGGATTCAACTGTGGAAGGCAGGCCTACTCTTAAGTTGCAGCCCAGCTACCTGTTCCCGTCAGCAACTCCTCACCAGCCTCAGAACGGAGCTACAGACAATGGAGGGCCACATCCACCAAAGGCTATGAGGGAGGCCTCCTCTACCAGCGGAGATCTCATCTTCAGTGTGGACCATACTGAGTGCTCTACATCTCCAGGGCAGTCGATCAGAGAAAACTCACCGGCATGGTCAGATAAGTAGTCATCCTTCTATTTTCTTTCTATTCCTGTTCTTTTAATCCCCTTGGGAGTTGTTGGTATGGGGCGAGTTTGGGGTGTCTAAATTGATCATCAGTGGACAATCTCCTTGGCTGACCCATCTGCTACCATTTATCCATGTTAGTCATGTAAGGGAACTTTAGAGTCCCTTTTCACCCCAACCTTGACCCCCGACTTGCACTGCCATATGGCAGAGAAGATGCCTCACTCCTATACCTGGAGGGATTCAACGAGGCATGCCTACAAGCTTTCATTGGACATCCTGATCAAAGGTACAGACACATCTAGATGGCAAAGAAGGCTTTTTTTGTACCATCTGATTAAACAGCAGAACTTCTGTGGGTTCTGCCTCACTTACTTGTGTGTGGGGGGGGTAAGGTCCGCTGGGAAGCTGTGTCATATAATATGAAAGTATTTGTTGGCATGCGTAAACTGTTGTACTGAATAGGTAGTCAGGATGTGTTTTACGTGAGACCCCAATTGGTGAATGGTACAGGCCTGTGCCCTTCTTCTATTTTTTTTATTATTATTTTCAATCAAGGGGAGATCTCCCAGTCCCAGCATTGGGTGGCTTACAGTACACTCTTCATAGGTGTGACGTGCCTGACCTCACCAAGATTTTTGTTGTGAGAACACGTTGGCACCCATCAGCAATAACCCTAGGCTTGCTGAAATAGTGGGTAGTTCCCCTCCACTTTCTTTTCTGCAAGCCCCCACCTCATTAGAAGCGTTGTGTAGTCCCACTTTAACTTTCCCACCTTCTGAGCTACACCACTGGAGCAGCTCTTTCAACCATCTGGGGCTGCAATGAGCCACATGATCCAACCTTCTTAATGGGTTGCTTGATTCTCTCAGGAGAGACCCCCCCTTGCACTCACCATAGTGCTGAGGAAGGATGGATACCACCTGATAATGCCCTGGGAATAGGGGCTGGCCTAGAGCAGGCTCTGTGGCAGAAGAGACGCCTCTATGTCCCCAAATTGCATGGTACACTGTGCACAATGTATATAGTTTGTTAATGTGTTTGTGTATGTTTGTTTCACAAGAGACACACACAGATGTTTCATTATTTGTTAGTATAAGGTCATCTGGTAGGGGTAGGGTATATGGGCTTTACCCACTTTCTCTATATCTGGTGACACTCTATAGAAATTTGCCTCTTCTGGTTGGGCTGCCCTCGTTATTATCTGCTGGTTGTTCTTGATATATCTCTTAATTAAATATTTGCTCCCTATTACTAACAGGTGATATCACTTGTCTGATATGGAATGTCAGAGGGCTTAACACCCCAAACAAGAAGAAGCAAGTTTTGGGCCATCTTAAGAGACTGGGAGTGAGGGTCGCCTTCCTGCAAGAGACCAAACTTACTGGGGGGGATCCTGAGAGACTGAAGAGGGAGTGGGTAGGTCAGGTCATTCATGCCTCAACCTTTTCTAGAAAGAGAGAGGGTGGCGATTCTGCTTCACAAGCAACTGCAATGGAAATTCCAGAGACAAGTGAGAGACCCTGGGGGTAGATGGGTGGTGGTACTCATGGATACTGGGGAGGGCCCTCTGATCCTGGGAAATGTATATGCTCCGAATGAGGACTCATCATCCTTCTTTCACAAGTTGGCCCAGATGCTGGGATCCTTAGCTCCTGAAGACACCCCTATTTTATAAGGGGGCAATTTTAATCTTACTCTGGACCCTTTCCTGGATAGATCCCCTTCCAATACTGAGCCCCACTCCAGGGCTGTAATGGCAGTGGCTCAGTTACAACAAGATTTGGACCTTATGGACATCTGGAGAATATTTCGCCCCTTCCAGCGGGACTACACCTTTTATTCCCAAGTATATAGTTCTCTTGGTAGAATAGACTTCTGGCTCACCTCTCCTGCTTTTACTAGTAACACTGTTAATACCCTTATTCATCCCTTAGTTATCTCAGATCATGCCCCTGTGCATCTTGCCTTCACATGGGCCCCCCCCCCAAGTCTTTGGCATGGAGGCTGGACCCATTGCTACTTTGTGACTTAGACTTTCCCCCTTGGCTTCAAAAGGAAGCAAAGGAATTTTTTTGGCATAGCCTCATAGTTGATACCTCTGCGGGTACCACATGGGAGGCATTCAAAGCTACTCTAAGAGGGACAATAATAGGGTATGCGAGACGGTGCCAAAAGAGGAGGGAACTACATTTGAGGGGACTTGAACAACAACTCCGAGAACTGGAGCTTGCTTTTAAGGCACTTCATGTCCATTCCCGTAGGTCAGAGGCAGGTCACTAGGTCACCTCTCTAAAGATGCAAGTGAATGAGCTGCTCTCTAGAAAGGCAGAGATTTCGATCATTAGACTCAAGCATAAATATTGGGAAGGGAGAGAAAAGGGAAGTAAACTGCTGGCATATCGTCTCAAAAAGCAGCAAGCCGAAAGGCATATAGCAGCTTTAGAGGATGCAGGGGGAAGGACCCAGACCTCATTGCAAGGTATTAATCAAATAATGATGGATTTTTACTCCTCATTGTATAAATCCTCCAGAGCCCCAGACGCCCAGGGGGTCCACCCATTTCTGGAGTCCCTACATCTCCCCAAAATCTCAGAAGCCCAAGCTAATGCCCTAGATGTCCCGATCTCAACACAGGAGGTGGCAGACATCATGCTCTCCCTTAAAAAGGGAAAGACCCCAGGAGGGGACCGTTTCTGTATTGAAGTGTGGCAGCTGTTGCATCCCATAATCTCTCTGGAATTGCAACAAGTACTTACTGAGTCATTACAAACAGGGTCTCTCCCTTCATCCCTTAGGGAGGCGACTATTACTATCCTACCAAAAAAAGGTAAAGACCCTCTTAAAGTGTCCAGCTACCACCCTATTTCATTATTGAATGCTGATAGCAAGGTGCTAGCTAAGATACTAGCTAATAGACTTAATCCTCTCCTTCCCAGTTTGATCCACCCATCCCAAGTAGGCTTTGTTAAGGACTGCTTTAGCACGGACCATATTAGATCATTGTTAAATTTAATCCATAAGGCCCAAACATTATCTTCCCCCTCTGCTACCATTGCAACAGATTTCGAAAAGGCCTATGATTCCCTGGAAAAGGACTATGTCCAACAAGTACTTTGCACTATGGGCTAGGGGACAGGGTTTCAGGCCTGGATTGGGGCAATATATTCATCCCCAGCTGCACAGATACTCACCAGTATGATGATGTCTCCCCCATTCATACTGGGTAGGGGTGCCTGTCAGGGCTTCCCATTTTCCCCACTACTTTTTGTATTGGCAGTAGAACCCCTGGCAGCAGCTATTAGGCAAAATCCTCTAATTTCTGGGGTCCAGGTGGGAACAAGGGCTTACCCTACTCTTAAGTATGCGGATGACCTGTTGCTCCCTATAGCCAATATCGTCACTTCCCTCCCTCCCCTACTGTCCACCTTGTCAGATTTATTTACATTTTCTGGGCTCAAGATTAACCAGGCCAAGACGGAGGTCCTACCTTTAAACTCTAAGTGTACCTCTCAAATGGTTACTCAGCATGGGCTCCAATGGGCCCCGGAGGAGATTACCTACTTGGGCATTATTATCTCTCCTAATCTGCAAAAAATATGGGATCTGAATATGAAACCACTTTTTGCGTCCATTCGTACAGAACTGGACAGATGGAAATCTCTTCAACTGTCGCTTGTAGGTAAAATATCCGCAATTATAATGGTCACAGCACCAAAAATTATGTATCTTCTCTCCCACATTCCTTAGAAAATACCTTGTTATTGGTTTACTAAGTTAGACTCCCTGCTGGGATCCTTTTTGTGGGAGGGTAAGAAACCTAGATAAAGTAGAAATAAGCTCTGAGCTCATTGGTTGGAAGGGGGGCTGGGGTCTTCCGTGGTTAGAGGGGTATAAATGGGCCTTTCAGCTGGCTCAGATGTTAAAATGGTTCCTTTTCCCTGAACACAACACTCCCCAGTGGCTGGATATGGAGAGAGAGGTATGTGGGTGTACTCACTTGGCACTATTGTTATTTAACCATCCCCCTAAGGGCACTCGCTCTCATCTTACTATAGGTCCCTCTCTGGAATATTGAGCCAAGGTGCATAAGAAGTTGGGTGCCTCCCCATCTCCCCTAAGACCTACCCCACTATGGGGCAATAATGAGATTACCATCAATAAACAACCAATTGCATGGCCCTCATGGGAACATGGTGGTATCTCATTGCTTTAAGATATGCTCATTCCTGGTACAGATACCCTTAATTCCTTTGAGGGCCTGCAGAGCTCTTATGAGATCTCGTCTAAAGACTTCTGGCGATTCCTTCAAATAAGGAGCACCATCCTTACGTACAGGCATAAGCAGCACCAAGAGCAACAAATCTTCCAGGTAGAGTCATGGCTGGCCCTAGAAATAGGACAGTCAAGCCGAGTATATGTGGCCATTCGGAGCACCATCCCATCCCAAGCAGAGGAATCCAAGCATAGATGGGAGAAAGCACTGCATGCCCCTATTATGAACCTGGAGTGGAAGTCTTGTCTAAAACTAGCTCACAGGGCATATCCTGACACCAGTAGTCAATTTATATAAAACAAGATAATTCACTCCTGGTATAGGACTCCAGTAGTCCTCGCCAAGGCAAAGCTGGCTCACTCTGACCTGTGTTGGAGGTATCAGGAACTCCCAGTTATCCTGTTCCATATACTTTTGTCCTGCAGGCTGATCCAGCCCCTATGGCAGGTTACCTGTGAGATGGGGTCCAAAATACTTAGGAAGCCTGTGTCTCAGTCCCCTGAGTTGCTGTTATTAGGACTCTGGACCCCAGCCCCTCACCTTTGTCTCTCCAAGTTGAAACTACTTATGACACTCAGTATGCAGGTTAAAAGACTCCTACTGTGTAAATGGTAGCCCGACATAATCCCCTCCCTGGGGGAGGTACTCACCTCCATGGCTCAAGTTGCCAACTGGGCCAGAATATCACATACTGTGACTAATACCCTCTTTAAATATACTGCCCTCTGTACTCCCTTCCTTCTGTTGGGAGGGAATCAGCTGAATAGGCACACGCATGCTACTATAATGGTCTCCTCTCGTGGTGCATTTAGGGACAAGTGCTGGAGAGATTGTTACTGAGTTATAGGGGACCCTGCTCTACAGATGACATGGTATATGATCAGTAAATGAAAGTATCTTCTATGACAATGAAGACCTGTTTGCTTTGTGTGTGTGATCTCTTGTATTGTGTAGGTGTAAAGTAGAGGACAGTAGCCCTGGACATCTCATACTTTCTGATGCTTTGTCAAATACTGCAGAAACTAGCAGGATGGGGCCAGGTAAGATATGTTTGTATGAACTAGCCATAATGCAATGCACCAACTGCTAATACTTTCAAAGTTAATCTCCAGCTGGATAGGTGTTGTACATGCAGGCACAGAGTATTATCCTACTACTTACCTGGTTAGTATATTCAGTTTGTTACTATTTGGCCAGCATGTTCTGTTCTCTGCTTTTACAGACATATGTAACAGTCTGTAAGATCTTTGCAATGTATCCGACTGTTTTAATGTTTGTATTGTCTTAATAAACCAAATCAATAAAACTTATTAACCCCAAAAAGTGTTGTAATGAAAAAAATACAAAGAATTGTAGCAAACCACCACCACCATGGTTCATCAGAACGAAGCCCCTTGAGCAGAACCTACCCTCATTTGTCTTCCTGGGACACCCCTGAGCTAATTTTAAATTTGGCCATCTCGTCCCTCACTCATGATGTACGACTGCAATCAAAGAATCTCATTATCAAAGAATTTGCAGGCTCACAATCAAAGAAATTGCATGCTAGTGACCAAAGAATTTAAAATGCTGAAATGCAATTTTTTCACCGATTTGAACCAAACCAATGGCCTGTCTCGATAGAACGAAGCCCCCTTATCAAAATCCACCCTCATTTGTGTCCCTAGCCAACCCTTGAGATGAGATATTTGTGTATTTCGGTCATGATGTAAGATTGCAATCAAAGAATCTCACAATCAAAGAATTTGCCATCTCACGATCAAAGATCGTTAGCGAGCCACGATCAAAGATTTTAAAAGCTTATAACTCTATTTTATGACGGATTTGGATGAAACCAAAGGCATGGCTTGATAGATTGGAGCCTCCTGATAAAACATATCCAATTTTTCTTCAGGAGTGACCTCTGAGCCAACATATTTGTGTTTTTTTGATCGGTAAACTAAAAACAAGATGGCGAACCTTGCGATCAAAGAATTCTCGGGGACAAAGAATCTTGAACCATGAGGCTGCAAATTCTTTGATTGCCAGGTGGGATGAGATAGCCAGAACCCCATTCTTTGTTCACAAAACATGCATATAAATTTTCCCATTGACTTATAATGGGAACTTCAAAGTGGCATAACTTTTGAATGCCTTAATATTTTTTCACCAAACGAAAAGCGGCATGTTCAGCCTCCAAAGCTCTTTCAAAAAAGTCATCTTACAGAGCATCACACCACACAATGACTGCACAGGGCCACATCCAAAATCCCAAAAGCTGCCTCCAAAAATGGATAATTTTGCATTTTTCATCGTTTTTGTACACAAAGGCCATAAGTCCGACTGAAACAAAATTTGGCAAATAAAGAGATCTACCATGCCTCACCATGAATTCCACATTTAAGGCAAATCTGTTGAATGGGTCTAAAGTTATTAACGTGCAAAATATTGACTTTAACACAGAAGTGACATCTGAAACCTAACCACAGTGGCACAACTGCACCACTATAATATATATTTATATATATAGATAGCCACACACACACACACACACACACACACACACACACAGATGTGTCAGCCATGATGAAGTGGCACAATAACTTGCAGTAATGACATGTCACAAAATCCTGCATGGCAAAAGGGCTAAATTGCCATTGATTTACAGTGGTCCCTGCAGTAAATTGCAGTATTCTGTGATATTCTGCAGCATTTCTGCACTTCAGCCTGGCTGACACATCTGTGTGTATTATATATATATATATATATGTTGCAAAAACTTCACTAATGCATAAGTTAGGACTGCCGCAACAAAAGCAGGGAAATAAGGCATTAGAATTTCACACTAACACCCCTCCTGTCCTGCAGAGACCAGGAGGTGTTAGGGGAGGGGGTGGCACTGGGGTTAGCAACACTAACATTCACCCCATTCCATTGTAAAATAAGCTGGGTGGCAACAGTATAGGATGGGGTGAGAGTTAGGGTTGGTGACCCTAGTGCCTCCCTCCTCCCCCTGACACCTCCTAGTCTCTGCAGGGAGGGGTGGGGTGTTAGGGTGAAACTCTAATGCCTCATTTCCCTACTTTTGTTGTGGTAACCCTATCTAATGCATTAACAAAGTTTTTGCAACTAATTGCCTTACTTTTTGAGGCAGCATAATAGTATTTTAATTTTGGACCTTACACTCCCATCCCTCCATTGAGATAGTACAACAGTATCCATATGTTATGGTGGGAGCACAGAGTCCTTGCACCCTATGCTTCCATCCCTCCTTTGACATAGTGCAGCAGTATCCACATGTTATGGTGGAAATGCAGGGTCTCCCATCCCTCTATTAAGATAGTATAATAGTATCCTTATTTGAGCCCAAATTTTCAACATTTCTTTTTATGACCTCACTACATATACCAAGCACAGCAAATTTTCAAATCCCCACCAAAACATAATTCTGTGCAACCACAATGCCATTCTATGCCGCAGGTGCAAAATCACATCTTGGACAGGATATGAGAAATAACAGTTGTGACACACATCAGGTGTGGTAATAAGAAGAGTTTGCTGAAAATATGGGGTAAAAATATTGAAAATGTACTAAGTTACTAGAGTGCATAGTGAGATTGCACCAAATGCCCATAAAGCAGCCATTTTGTAAACTTTTTACCCCACATTTTCAGCATAGACTTCTTATGACCAAACATGATGAACAATATGGCTGTCATTATGCAAATCCCACTGGAAAAGTGATTTCACCAAGCGACCACAAAATCCCTTTTCTGGCAAACGTTGCCTAATAAGGAGGTGGTGTCCCCAGGAATCCATTTTGAAAATTTGGCACCAAAATTTAAAAAAATGGCCTAGTTATGGTCGAAAGTTGAACCCCCCATTGAAATACATAGGACCGTATTTACCTTAGTTCAGATTGCAGTCACTGGTTCCAGCAGCAAGATGTGTCTTCACTGCAGGAGTGGGTGTCAAACCAGGGACCTCCTCAGGTGAGGGGCAGTCTGGGGGGAAGTCAACAGGGTGTAGGGAGGTGGGTGCGCGGTGGGGGGGTCGTGTGGGAGGGTACAGGTACAATCGGTGATGGATGTTTTTCTTCCTTACAAGGCAAATGGCCACAAAAGACAATGAGGGATGGTTTTCTACATTTCAGAAAAAAAAGAGAACAGAAATGCATTGGATCTATTGCCACCAATGATAACTGGGGCAATGGAGGGTGGGGGGGTATCACTGGACACCAGGGAAACGTGGCAAGTAGCCACAAAAATTTAAATAAATATATATGTATATAAATATATGTTGAAAACCAAAGCATGGTTTTTACTTAGGAGAATGTCCTGTACCCACCCATGCCTTTGATTTTGGTGTAGTTATTTAACAAAACAGCAGTTTTAAAAATTACAAATCCCTCTTCGTGAGTGCTTTTTGCCAGCCGATCCCTGACCCTCTCCTCACGAAAGGGGATCAGTTTGTGAAAAGGGATCACAAAGAGGAATCAGCCGGAAAAAAGGGATCACGAAGAAGGACTTTTAATTTTTAAAACTGCCATTTTTATGTTGCTTGCGTGCATGTGCAAGAAACATAGTGCCATCATCGGAGATTTCGGAGGTATGTCACCTCCTCCTCCAATTCAGTCAGTGTGCTGGCAGGCGCGGCGCCTGTAAGCCAATGCATTTTGTAGCTGTGTATGACACGCTCCAAAATGCAGTGGCATACAGTTGAAAGGGAGAGTTATGTTGAGTGAGCACCATAAGATCGGGTGCCCACGCAGTTCCCCCCAACACACAGGCAGCCGTGCGCACCCCCGCTGCACTGTATAGCCGACAGGGTGCCCAATCCCCTGCCGGCTGGAGCCGCCCCCCCAGCAGCAGTGGTGCCACGCTGGAAGCCCACCCCAGTGTGGCAAGTAGTCTTTGCCAACGGGGTGCCTAACCCCCGTCGGCTGAATGCTCCCCAACATCCTTGTGCCATGCTGGGAGCCCACCCCAGTGTGGCAAACGGTCCCATGATGTCTTTTTTTTACCTGTAACACAAAAAGCGGTCCCATGTGCGCGTCTCCACCCCCCTCCCACAACCGCACCCACCCTGCGCATCCAGCCTCCCACCCCTCCACCCCATACTACCTCCAGACTCTGGCGCGACAATCTTGAGTGGACCGGGAACACATCTACACTCTTCAAAGCCGACCGCGAACTGAGGAAATGCCGGTAAGCTGTATAATGGGCTAGATGGGGGTTTCAACTGTTGCATATCTCAGGCATTTTGGGAATTTTGCCAAATTTTTCAACATGGGGTTTTGGGACCCCTTCTCATGAATGATGTCACTGTCATGGCATTATTTGGGCCGAAGGTGATTTCATGCAGTGACTGCAAAATCACCCTTGGGCCTGAATACCACCATGACAGTGACATCATTCATGAGAAGGGGTCCCAAAAACCCCATGTTGAAAATTCGGTGCCAATGTGTTACAGGTACCACAGGGCTCGGTCCTGGGTCCAATCCTGTTTAATGCATACATATCAGACATCAGGGATGGTATAGGGTGTGAAATGAGTCTCTTCGCGGATGACTCCAAGATGGGAGCAGTAGTTGAGGGAGAAGAGGGAGGTTGGCCCTGCAAGGGACCTGGACACCCTGGAAAGCTGGGCTCACACATGGAAATTAAATTTCAATATCACCAAGTGCAAGGTGTTGCATCTTGGTGAAACCCTAAACACAGGTACACCCTGGAGGGAGGTGCTGGAAGCCTCAACAGGGAAAAAGACCTAGGGGTCATGGTGGATACATGTATGAATAACACTGAGCAGTGCAGGAGAGCAGCTAGCAAGGCAAACAGGATGTTGGGATGCATCGCAAGGGGGATCACCTCTAGGAGCAAGGAAGTGATTCTGCCGCTGTACAATGGACTGGTTAGACCACACCTTGAGTACTGTGTACAGTACTGGAGACCACACTTGAAGAGGGACATACAGCTCCTGGAGAGGGTACAGAGGAGGGCAACAAAGATGATACGAGGGCTTGGGGATTTGACTTACGAGGACAGACTTGAGGAGCTCTGCCTGTTTTCATTGGAGGAGAGGAGAGACAGGGGGGACATGATTGAGGTCTTCAAGTACCTCAAGGGAATAAATAGGGTAAACATGGAGGGGATCTTTAGACTAAAGCAGGGAGGCATCACCAGAGGGCATGGTTTGAAGTTGGAAGGTGGAAGGGTGAGGGAGGAAAAGAGGAGGAGGTTTTTCACTGAGAGGGTGGTGGACGCTTGGAATGCTCTGCCTGGTGAGCTGGTTCAGAGATCCACAGTGGAGCTTTAAGAGAGGGTGGGACAGACACAGAAAGTGGATGTATCAGATGATAGCCTGTCCGGGGGTGGGGATGGATGATAGGGGTTTCTGGAGCACAAGGGATGGGAGGGTCTCGGCACCCAACTAAGGATCTAGGTTCGAGCAGACTTGATAGACCATAAGGCCTAATCTGCTGGCAAATAGTATGTTAGTATGTTAAAATTCCAAAAAATTACTGTTTTACAAGCGTGCATTGAGCAGTTCCTACGCAGGCTCGTAAGTTCGTGAAATTTCAATATTTTCACTCCAGATTTTCAAAATTGCCATTTTACCACACCTTCTTATGAGCAGTACAGCTGTCATTTTTCACATCTCACCCGAAATGTGTTTCCGCCCATGTAGCACAGAATGGTGCAGTCAGTGTGCGAAATCAATGTATGGGACAAATTAAGAAAATCACAGTGACACCATTCATGAGCAGAGGTCTTAAAATGGCTATGTTGAAAATTTGGTGAAAAAATTCCTAAAAACGACTGTTTTACGAGCATGCATTGCGCAGTTCCTACGCAGGCTCGTAAGTTTACGAATTTTCAATATTTTCACTCCAGCTTTTCAACATTGTCATTTTACCACACCTCCTCATGAGCACTACAGCTGTCATTTTTCACATCCTGCCCAAAACATGTTTCCGACCATGTAGAGCACAATGGCGCAGTCGGTGTGCGAACTCAGTGTATGGGACACATTAACAAAATCACAGTGTCACTGTTCATGAGCAGAGATATTAAAATGGCAATGTTGAAAATTTGGTGAAAGAATTCCTAAAAATGACTGTTTTACGAGTGTGCATTGCACAGTTCCCACGCACGCTCGTAGGTTTGTGAATTTTCAATATTTCCACTCCAGATTTTCAACATTGCCATTTTACCACACCTCCTTATGAGCAGTACAGCTGTCATTTTTCACATCCTGCCCAAAATGTGTTTCCGTCCATGTAGCACACAATGGCGCAGTTGGTGTGCAAACTCAATGTATGGGACACATTAACAAAATCACAGTGACACTGTTCATGAGCAGAAGTCTTAAAATGGCTATGTTGAAAATTTGGTGAAAAAATTCCTAAAATGACTGTTTCTGACGTGTGTTGCGCGGTTCCTCATACCGCTAAATGAGATTCACTACATTTTCAATATTTGCACTCAATGACTTCCAAATACCTAAACAGCACATAGAAGCAAGCAACATTCGGCATTGACAAATGCTTGTTTTAAATAACTACACAAAACCATAGACATGGGCGGATACAGGATGCCCCCCTAAGCAAAACCCATGTCTTGATTTTCACAAAAGACTTGGTTGGGGCAAGTTATAAGATTTTATTTTGTCCCCTAGCTGAATGAGAAAACAAAATGGCTGCCAAAAAACAGGGATTTTCTCATGAAGAGGGATTTTTCAACATTCCTGAATCCCTTTATCAATCCCTGTTAGTGATCAGGAATCCTTGATTGAGACTGTGCAGCTAACTAAAAGACTGAACTGCACATGTTTAGAATCTGAATGTTTAAAATGTAATAACTTTCAAATGGTTTAACATTCTTTCACCAAACTAATACTGGATTATTCCTTAGGATAACCTCTTTCTACCCTGAATATGTCAGGCTAAATTCCAAACAGTGTGGGCACACAAGATGTTGAAAAACGACCCTGACATTTGCCAAAAAAATGACCCTGACATTTGCCAAAAAGATGCAAAAAAATACATTTTTGGGTGCTTTGCTGCATGGAAACTGCAAATCTGATCAAAATGCAACTTGGTAAATCAAGAGATCTACAGTCTGAAACTGTGTATTCCAGATTTCATGCAAATCTGTTTGACGGTTGTGAAATTATTAACATGCAAAATTTGAGGGTTAACATTAAAGTGCCTACTCAAACCTAACTATATACTGTACGCACACACACATACATATACACATATATATGTATATACACACACATATACATATATATATATATATACTATTTTTTTGAATTAGGCCAGCAATCAGTGAGGGGAAGGGGCACTAGACATTAGGGATGCCATGTTATTGTTTTCACATTGGGGTTGGCGATGGGCAGGGGGCCACTACTAGCAGTAGTTTTTGCAATGAAGTGTGGAATTTTGCCTATGACATTTCACACTTCATAGTGGATCTGCACTCTGTGAATTGGTGAATTACTCAAATTGTGCTTCTCGAATTGAGCACATTTCAGAAAATATTTAATGGAGTGAAATTTAGGGACTTCGCACATCTCTATTTACAATTTAAAGATTTTTAGGTTTTTGTCTAGAAGACAGCAAAAGTTAAGAAAAAAATCACTGTTGAAGTCAACTGGAAAAAATCACATCTTTTTCACACATTACTATCTCTAAAAATTATATACCAATTTACAAGAGATGTTCAGGGATTGTGGAGTCTGGCATGTATAACAAATCCTGAAAGTTTTATGTAAAGTTGTAAAAACAACTTTCCACAAAAAGCAAACAGAAACTGAGTTTAACATAGAACTCACCAGCCATCCTAACTATAGGAGTGTTACCGTGCCCCTATAATATTAGTATTAAAACATATATTAAGCAATGTGTTGTAAAATTATGCTATTTTCTGGCCTAAACAAACTGTTGAAATGCAGTTACATACAGTTTATATCTGAGCCAAATAATTAAGATCAGTGTTAAACCAACAGTTTCTGTGAAAGGACTCTGCTAGATTACAACTGATTCTTTTTGTCTGTTTGTTTTGTTTTTGCAATGTGGTTATTGCATGGTGTGAAAATTATTACCTGCCGTTCTGCTCATACTGTTTCTCCACTTCCTCCAAATTGCTGTGATTTCCTGCAAGCTCACATTAGGGAGGCAGCAGCCCATGGTGGCAGTAATTTATAGTATTATGGGTTGTGAGACTCTGATTCAGTTGAGGTGGGGCTAGCAATTATGATGTCACACACCTTGTTTGCTCTCTTATAGCTATGTATTTAAAGCATATGCTTATAACATAAGTCATTACAAATGCCCCAGATGCAATGAATGCTAAATGAATGTTAAATTCCAACTACATGCACTAACTGTAAACAATGGAGAGATATATAACCTGCCAGGTGGAGCTTCAGCATACAAAAGCCCTTTTCAATCCACTGTTAAGTCACTTGGGCTGCTGATATCAAAGTGAAGTTTTGCTGTTTCCCTTCAGGCTGGTTGTGACGTCAGAGGAATTCCTGAATCCAAAGTGATGTAATTTGGGTGCTATGCTGAAACCTCTAGCTGGAAAAACTTGAGGAAATAATTTTGTTGAAAGCTCCAACCTCAACGTGATGCCCCAGCATTCTTCAGCTCCTTGTATAAATAGTGTAAATACTTGATTTTTGTCTTCTGCACTACCACTTGTTGGACTTTTTAAATTAAAATTCATGTTCTTTGCAGGTGCTGCACCCAACCTGAGTGGTCTGATTTGTCTTTAGATACCCACACCCAGTGACAAGGGCCTGTTTTATAGCCATTTATAAGAGAGATAGGGAGATGCAAGTGAGGATAATGAGGTGGGAGGTGTCACAGGTTAGAGGTTTTCATTTCAATTAACCCAACCATACATTTCAGAATATCAATGGAAAGAGAACACAAACCTTCTCCAATTAGAAGCACTCCTGATTACTCCACCACCAGCAGACTTGACATTTTCCTTATAATTCACTGGCCTTTATTCTGATGTAAACCTGACAAGATAAAACTATTAATAAAAATCCCTGTTCTGTCCACAATCAGCCATAAATATCTTAATTGCAGTTGTCCAGTAATTGGATTGATATGAAAGGAGATTGATGCAAGAAGACAGAACAAACATGAGAAATATATTTGAAAATTGAACATAACAGAGAGAATAAAGTGGCCAGTTGTTTGACATTGGTGGGGTAAGAAGTCTCCCAAACATTATTCTTTGAAGCCTGTGGAATGTTAGGAAATCTCTGGATGGTGGAGAGATTGTATTTTCTTGTTCATGATAATGCCTATAAAAGGGTCTGGTGAACTGGTATAAACAGGAAACACAAACACTCCCCAGCACAACACAGTCTGTGGTGCAAGTCCCACAAAACTGGAACAACAGATGATATGACCTGCATTCAAGAGTCAATGCTAGAAATTGCAAAATGTATTCAGTGAATGCAGTGCAAAATACAAAACGTGTCAGTACATTGACACATTTTGTATTTTGCACTTACTGCACTGAAAAGCCCTTTTGTCTGTTGCTGAACTGGTGTAAACAGTCAGGTGTAGCATTAAGGCCATCAGTGTTGAGAACAAGACCACTTCACCAATGGACGGCCACATATTTTTAATGCTCAAGAACCAAATTAAAATAAAATCCATCCTAATGCCAAGTCATAGAGATGGCTTGTGATGACTAATTACTACAGCACTAGCCTCCTTGGAATTCAACATCATTTGCTTTACTACACTGACATCCATTACAAAGAACGGTGCTCATACAATATGTAAGGATCAGAGATGTGGCTACCAGAATATTTGGTTTAGCTTCAAGAGGGGCACCATTAATTCATTTTGAATTTAAGAATTCAGCTTAACCTCTTTGATCCTCAATTGGCAAAAAGTAAAGCAGACTACAGATGGAGGTATAAAAAAAACCTTGAGGTGAGCAATAAATAGTTATTACTGTAACTTACTGGTGGCGTTGGCCTGCAGTGTTTGGGGATTCGTGTGTTTGTGGTAGTGTGACAGAATCTACAGCCCATTAAGATCAGTGCAGTTCTGTGCTGAGCTACAATAATAGTTAATATTCATTGCTAAGATCATGGCTGATGCATCTGTAGTCTCTGTTTTACCTCCATGTCAATTATTATATTCTCCCTGGTTAAACAGATTTTAAAATGATACAATAATTCCTCTCGCCCCCCAAAATATAAATAATATGCATTTGAAACATGAAACAAATGAAAAGAATTTAATTACCAGGCAATACATTTCCCTTCACAATATTTTAACATCCATGAATCAAGATTTTCTTTTTGATTTTCTTTTTCTTATTTTAATTTCTTAAAATGTTTTACAGTTTGTGACGCAAAAAGCTATGTAAAGTGCAATATGAAGTGACACTTTGTGTTCATTACATATATATTATGTGAAGCAGCACATTGGTGATGAAATGGCTACTATGCATAGTTTTTCACTAGGTGAAACAGTAGATGAGTGAGAGCAATACCATCTGGCCACATCCCACTGACAGAATCTCACCTCACTCCACCTAATGTCTCAAACAGCAGCCTACAGTACTTCATGTGGTTCAGTGACTGAATGGCTGGAAAACACACACACACAAACACTTGCACACACGCACGCACACACAATGAACCAATTTATTTCTGTGCCCTGCACCATGGGCAATCAGTAAAATAAAACTAGTTGTCAATTAAATGCATCAGACATTCCTCTTACATAGCTTACACATTTAACTGTCTGTTGAAGTCATTCACTGCTTTGTTGCGAGGGCTGTAGCTGGAGGCTTGCAACAAACAGACTGCGCTGTCCTCTCCTTTGCAGCTTCACATGGTTTCACTGATCTGCTTGCCTTTATCTAAAGTGCTGTGGACTTGCTAACTAGAATGACAGTGCTTGATTCTTGATGACGTACACATTTTCTATTCACAAATCACTTTTCTTTCAAACACATATAGAGTGCTCATGAGCAAGGTCCTTCTGTAAGATGGAGCTGGAACTGGCACTAAGACATGAACAGCACAAGGAGATGACAGTCTCCAGCATCACCGATTGGCTGCTGTTGGTGATGTCATTTTCAAAACCATAGACACACAGTATGTGCTCCCTATAAAAACATACTGCATCATAATCATGATGTCAATATGCTAAAATGCCTGCTTGAAGCCAGACCCTTTTGGACCCACTCTGCCATGTCAAATGTATCTGACTTTGACACTTCCATTAAAAGGTAATTTGATATTGACTCTCCCATACTCACACTGGTCTTGGAGGGAAATTGTTGTAGTTGTCAGTATTATGAGACCTTAGTGATAAAAGGAGAAAAAAGGCACCACATTCCAGAATTCACTTCTATATACTGTAACAAATTTTCCAACATCTGGTAAATTTAAGAAAGCTTTGAAAAATTACCTAAAGGAAAACAGTTCTTGCCCATGTTTTACATAATATTGCACTGTGCTACAAATGTTTGCTTTTTGTAACTGACAATTTACATTTTGTACTGTTATTACTGTATTGTATGTCTTGTTCTACTCTGTCTGAGGATACCTATAAAAATGGGCATATGTGTTCACTGGATTTAATGTTTTAAAAACTTCAAGTTGAACTTGAAATAATTGTACTAAACTGTGACAAACTTAACCTGTGCACTGTTACCACCTTTTTCAATCCCTTCAGATGCATGCAACAGCTTCTCAGTAGCTACCAAGTCTCAGGATAGACACTCTCTCAGGGTATCTCTAGGTCTGAATCCCATCAGAACCACTGCTCATCCAGAACAGCACCCGTGACCAAATGACCCACACCTCTTTGTCATAGCTAAGAACACCTCACTTTTGAAACAAAATAGTAACTGTAGCTTTCTGTTCAGAGATGGAAACATTTTTTTGTTAGTTATAACCCAGTTATCTATACCTCAGAGGTCTCAGTCACAGAAACATGAATTGTAACAAAATAATATATTAATACTTCAACATATTCACACATAAGCCAATCCTCAGATGAATTGATAGTTCTATCACCTGTAGCATTGATGACCCACATTCAGAAATTAGGGCAGTGCATCAGAGGGACAGCGGGGGGGGATGCAAGATAAGCATCCCATAGATAGCTCTCCTCCTTCATGGGGGAGGGTTGTGGCTTCCTGGTGTATCAGCAACAACCATTGGAGGCTGGGTGTGCAATAGCCAGGGCCACTCTTCAGGAGGAGATGACAGTGGACATGTGTAGGTCGGATGTGGGAGCACGCCCAACCCGCACTGACATCATTGCATGTCTGTGCATCTAGGGGAAATTTACAAGGAAAACCCCTGGGCTGAGTGCACCATGAAGCCCCCAAACCTCTGCACAAATGACACTTCAGGTGTAATCCTTGACTGGGACCTCAGATCTCAGTTTTTCCCATCAGGGAGCCCTGCCTCCTAGTCTGGGCAGCCTGGGGATGGATGCTTGGTGCAAGGTCTTGGTGTCGAAGAGGGGGTACTTCCCTCATGCTTAGTTATGGCACTAAACAGAATTGCAAAAAAATAAAAAAATATATTTACACATATAAAACAGGATAATACACTAAGACTATGGGGAACACTACTTCTACTGAGATAATTAGAACATTTTTTGAATAGTAGTAAAAAAGCACAGAAAAATCTTGATACACTTCTTAACTTTCTCAAACTAGAAAGGGCTTACCACACAGGTCACTGGTGAATCAGGCAGACTCCAACCTTATATGTTATCTATTTGAGGTCCCAAAAGCAAACTAAATTTTGTGGGTCTGGCAAGTCCTCCAAACCCTTCAACTGACAACTTCCCATGACACATCATCCAGTATGTCACTCTGACATCATATATTCAACACTTCCTTTGTGTCCTGGAAATCCTCCAATCTGGAAAACTGGTCCAGACTGGAATATTGGATCTTTGTGGACTCAGAAAACTTCTCATAGTTCTGAACCCTGTCTTCCCTAGAAGGGGTGGCTGCATGGCAAGGAACATGAAAGACCCTGGTCTCTTTGATGTGTAAGTACCCTTTGGCTAATAGGCATTTTATTGTTTGCCCAAATGACTCCCTTTCTGACTGCCTCAGGCATGGACTCCAATGGCATAAAACTTTGGATTTATCAGACAGTTTTTTTTTTATTTCAGTTGAAACACTGACAAGAGGTCTTGTTGAAAAAAATTAAACACAGAACAAGGAAAAAAAGAAACACACAAACTATGTTACACCCCCTGAGAAATTAAAAACACATTCTTTAGCACCACTAAATGATTTTGGTTTTCATGTGATTCAAGTGGCTCTACCTCCTATTCCCTCAGTTGACTGTCTGGGACAACCTCCACTTTAGTTTCTAATAGTGTCTCCCCTACTTAAAAAGGGGCACTTACTGTTGCCTTGAAAGCCTATCTGCATTGCCATTCTGTAACTCACTGTGGAATCTAATGTCCATATTATTGGATTGCAGCACCGGGTTCCAACTTAGCAATTTTGAGTTCTTTCTGCTGATCTTATGCAGCCTTGTAAGGGGGTTGAGTTCAGTAAGTCGGGTGAACTCCTTCCAATGCAAATAAAGTTGTAGCTTCTATAAAGTCCAGACAATACCTAGACACTCTTTCCTTACTGTGGCTCAGGCCTCCTCCATGGGCAGCAGCTTACTGCTCAAGGACACAACTGGATGTTCCTCTCCCAAGTGCATAACCTGACTCAGAACTGCATGTAGCCAATGATCATATTCATGTATGTACACCATAATCCAAGACTAGTCCAGGCTGAGAAGCACAGGTACCAGATATAATGCCTCTTTCAGCTGGTGGGATGCAGTATTACAGGTTTTTGTCCACTGAACCTTTTCAAAAATGCTTTTCCTGGTGAGATTGGACAGGGGTTTGGCCATGCTGCTGAAATTCCTCAAAAACTTATGGTTGTACCCCACCACCCTAGGAAGGCCAGTACCTTTCTCTTCCTCATGGGTGTGGCTCAAACCTGCATGGCCTCAATTTTTATCAGCACAGGCCAGATGTACCCAATCCCCACCCTGTGCTCAAGGTATGACACTTCTGTCATCCCTATCTGACACTTCTCCACCATGACTATAAGCCCAGGAGCCTGCATTCAGTGAAACGGCTCGGTCATATGCCTGATGTGATCCTCCCAAGTCTGGCTATAGATGGTGATGTCATCCATGTATATCATAGTCTCCTGCACCATTCAGAATGCAATTCATGAGAAAAATAGTATTACCTCAAACTCAAATAATCCAAATGGGGTGATGAAGACAAACTGCTTTCTTGCTTCAGAAGTCACGGGTACCTGCCAATAGCCCTTTGTCAGGTCTATGGTGGACAGGTAAAATGTTCCCCTTAACCTCTCAACAACCTCATCCATTCTAGGCATGGTGTATGTGTCCAACTCTGTGTAGCTGCTGAGCTTGCTGTAGTTGACACAGAATATCATGGTCCCATCCATTTTAAGGATTGGTACCACTGGGGAAGCCCAGGGACTACTGGACATCTCACACAGAGAGCCAGCATCTCCTTGATCTCCCCTTCCATGGTATGTATTTCTCCTTCAGGGACTCCATCAGGTGGCTGTCTCAGTGGGGCTTGTGACCCTATATCCAGGTGGGGTTCTGCCAGTGTGGTATATCTCTGTATTCCAATAAACGTTTCACCAAATGTATGCTGCACCCCACACATTTTGGTAGCTTGGGCTGATGTCAGCCACTCTGAGAGGGTGACAGCATCCTATGAGGATTCTTTATTAACCTCTTTCAGGAGATCCACCAGCAGATCTGCTTCGGTCACTTCCTTCAGATAGCTGCACACAACCAGGGCCATCTCATCCCAGTCATGGTAAGATTTTATCATGTTTACATAGTAGACTTGCTGTTTTTGGCTGCACCACATAATTAACATAATTTACCCTCCTGTCCCCGAGTGAGGCCCCTCTCAAGCTACCTGTAATTTATTCTGTTGGATAAGGATGAGTATCATCACCCGCTGCCCGACTTCATACTCCCAGGTTTTGGACCCATGATTGTACTACATATTCTGCCTCTGTTGTACACTGGCTAGGTGCACCTGGGCAAACCCTATGAACTCCTTGAGCCTTGACCTGAAATTCTGGACATATTCCACAACAGATTCCCCTTGGGGAGAAAGCTCCCCCTTACACAATAAAGGGGGCCCCTTACCCTGTGGACAAATGGCGCTCTAAGGGTAAGAAGTCTGTGGATTCCTGGGGGATTTATGTATATGCAAATAAGAGACGGGATAAGTACCTGTCCTACTGTCTTACATTCTGGTCAGAGAATGCCCTTAACATGGTCTTTAGAGACCCACTGACTTGCTCAACCAAACCATTAGGCTGGGGGTGTATGGCAAGGACCTGAGCTGTCTTATTCCACACTTCTTTCAATAACTAAACATCAGCTCAGACATGATATTGGTGTCCTTGTCCATCAGAATCTTCTTGGGAAAATCCACTTGGCTAAATAGCCCCAGCATTTCATCAGCCACTTTCTCAGTCTCAACATAGGTTAAGGGCACTGCCTCTGGGTACCTTGAGGCATAATCTATGGCAATAAAAATGTACCTCTTGCCTGTGTGACTTAGGGTGCTGAGTGGACCCACAACACCCAAGGCAGCACCCAAAAATGGCTCTTTGATAATAGGTAGGGGAATCAAAGCCACCTTAACCTTGTCCCCAACCTTACCCTCTCTGGCACTGCAGACAAGTCTGGCAATAGGTTGCTACATCTCTAAAAGAACTGGGCCACTAAAAATTGTTAACCAGCCACCTGTTTGTATGGCTGACTCCTAAGTGTTCAGAGAAGGGTATGTCATGGGCTAAGGCCAGGAGCTTATTCCTATGCTCCCTAGGAACCACTGTCTACTGAAGTACCCCTTCTTTCAGTCCTCCTTTAGGAACCTACTCATGGTATAAGAATCCATTCTTCCAATGCACCTTTCTTTTCCCTGAACTCAGAGAATCACTGTCCACATTGGAGGCTAGCTCTTTTATTTTTTGCAGGGATTGATCAACTTGCTGAACTCTCCCTAGAAAAAACAGCACATTTAAAAGCAAAACAATGCAGCAGTCACTGAAAAACAAAGTATTTTATTTAGCAGGCATTACCCATAGTGATGCAGATACCATCCTACACAGCATCCTACATAAGAGGCCTCATTAGGGATAACTCCCTCTAGCTCTGCACACCTGATCTTCCCCAAAACACACTCAGCTGTGGGAGAGCCACCCATGGCTGTGCTCTCCTCAGTCTGTTGCTGTGGCTCAGAATAGCTGTTCACAGCTTGTTATTCAGCTACAACTTCTTCTGCGGTAGGAATTGCTTCCTCATGCACTTTCCCATTTGTGTTTTCAGGAGCATGTCCCTTGCCTTGCTATGGGCAGTGGCACACACAATATTGATCCTTCTATCAAAGTCATTACCCATGAGAACATCCACAGGTATGTCTACTAGAACTAGACCTGGGTGAAAGTTGTGGATTGTACTGTAGCAAAACTTCCATGAAATTTCACAATTTTCATGGAAGTTTCAAAACTTTTGCCTGTTGTAGATTGGAAAACTCCTGAATGTTTTTGAATTTTCACCCTGTTCCACTCAGATATAGGAGAAAAATAAACAAGTAACAAAAATAACTTTACCTGGTGTCTGGTGACCACCCCCTCCAAGACCCAAAGCCCTGACTGAAATAAAAATAAAATTCCCTGGTGGCTAGTGGTCCTGCCCCCACCCAATCACCCATGCAACATGGATATCATATGTACTGGTGTCCAGTGTAACTCTCCATCCTGATCCCCCATGTAGTAAATATATAAACATTTCCCTGGTGGGCTTGTGAACGCCCCTCTATCCCCCCCATCCCTGTTCCCCAGTACGTGAAGCTGTTCCCTAGTGGTCTAATGAACCCCTCATCCCCCCACCCTGGTAGGTATTGTTCCCCCATCTCAAACCCAAGTGGGTGATTGGCACAGCCCTCTGCTCTCCACCATGGATTGCTGCCCAATGAGCTGTCAATGAATCAGTGCATACTTGTACAAGCACTTGCTCATTCATTGACAGCTCAGTGGATGGCCAGCCATGGTGGAGGGTGGAGGACTGTAGCAGTCACCCACTCTGGTTTGGAATGGGGAAGCAGGGTGGTTGGACACTACCTGCTGGTGTGTAGGGGCAGGTGTGCACTAGACCACCAGGAAATAGCTTCACATAGTGTAGATTGGAGACAGAGAGGGCAGATTCACTAGACCACCAGTGAAACATTTATATAATGACTATACAGGGGATTGAGATGGGGGAATCCACTGAATACAGTACTAGGGCATATGATGGCCATGTCAAGTGGGTGATTGGGTAGAGAGAGGTTCTGCTAGTAAACAGGAATTGGCACAGTATTCTTTTTATATGGGACAAGTGATCCTTTGGGGGATGGGACTGCTAGCAACCAACATATGTTATTTCTATTTCAGGCAGAGCTTCAGGTGGGGTGGCACTGGACACCATGGAAATCTAGTTATATGTTTGATATCTGGTGGCAATCAGTGACTGGTGTGTGTGTGTGTGTGGGGGGATAATACTAGATACCAGGGAACTATTAAATGGTAGGTTACCAGTGAAACATCAGAATTTCTGTGAAAGCTGGTAATTTGATTTCTGAACTTTCGCAATAGTTAAAGTCTGACTTTCACAGAAATTCTGCTGGCAAAAGTTATTTTCTCAAAACTCTAAATACAACACCTGCCTCATGTGTGTCTTGACTACCTTCCCAGCTTAGAAAGATCCTGGCCATTGGCACTGAGATGCAGGACCCATCAGTCCTCTAATCTTAGAAAACTGGCCAGGCAGGATCTATTCCTCTTGAATCAAATCCTACTTCACCATAGAAATGAAGGTCCCAGTACCCCTCAATTGCTGGGTCACCATCCCATTTACAAACACAGGGTGCATGTGTGCCATGGAGTTAAAGGGTACTGCACTCTGTGTACATGCTACTAACTGCTGGTAGCTTCTTGAATTACCCCCTTCAACTGCACTTGCACAGTTTGAAATATTTTGTGGGCAATCATATGACAAATGCCTCAGTTTCTGGCAGATATAGCACCTGCATTCACCTGTGTCCTTGCTTTTGAAATCAAGGTGCTTCCTTTTTTGTTCAGGCATAGGCTGGATTCCTTTAGGTTGCGAATCAGGGTTCCACTAAATCCATATGTCTCTCCACCATCACCTTTGTGATGAGGGGTGGTCAGCTGGCTATAAACTGATCAGCTTTCTTGGTTGTCTCTCTCATGGAGTTTGGAGTTTTATCCAAAAATCATGGGTCACTATGCATTAATGTGCAGTGGCTATGTGCTGTGGATCCATTGGGCATAGCCACTCCGCACCCATTGTGCCTCTCACACTGGATGCATCACCCAGGACATGCAGCCCCCTACACACCTGATCCTATGATCATAGGAACAGCAATCCACCAGGGCAGGCAGGGGGCATGCCAGCACTCTGTGCTATGCCCAAAGTATGTAGTACTGCCCATGGAGGTGTAGAGGAGAGCACAGGTTATGGCAGGGAGGACCCTGCCATAACTTCTATATGCACCAAAACACACTCAAGACCCCACCCAGACCAGGAAGGCAGAGACAGCCCATGGCCCCAATATCAATGTCCCACATACCCCAGATACACCCACAGTGGTGCTCCTTCCCCATCAGATATGCAGTGGTACCCCCAAAGGTATCCTTTATGGGTAACCAGGGTTTGTAGTCACCCATGCAGCATTTGCAACCCTAATGATGTGTTCTGCTACCCTTGGACATCCGTGCACCATTGTTGTCCCTGGTATGAGAACTTGCCATGGTAGCAGTGGGGGTGGTGTGCAACCCCCATGAATCTGCTGATATGCCATCCCTGCCACCACATGCCACACACCTGCACTATGTCCCCATCCATACAAAGCCCCCCCAACATAATCCTGCCCCATGGGCATGTACTCCCCACCCACACACCCGCAGCCCTGACAGCTCTCTGCCATCCCTTCCCCAGCCAGTTGGTGCTGCAGCTTGGGCTAGCCAGGAGAACTGCCCTCCACACACCTCCATGGCTGCCAGCTGTACATCCACATTGTCGTGCAGCCACAGCATGCCCTGCTGTGTAAGGGATCCACTGTGGAACCCAGTGGTATCTGACTGGATGCCTGCCCAGGTCCATGGTGCTGCCCCTGTCCTCCTCATGTGAACCTGTGCACTGGGGAAGCAAGGCCATGGACAGGTGAACAGTGGTTGTGCATGCTGCCAGGTGTGCAACTGTCCGCAGGAGTGGAGCTCCATAGGTGGGCACCCCTTAGTGCATAAGGGACCATATTCTCAGTTCCTTAGGTACAGTTTTTAGAAACTGTTCCAGAAGAAATAAATCTTTCATTTCCTTTACAGAGCAAGCTTTTGTGCCCTCTTACCAGCATTCTAAAGAGTTACTTAACAGCACGTACATTTCAGCATATGGTAACTGTGGCCTCGCCTTCGAACATGGAAACACAGTTTTTGTCCATTATAACCCAGTTATCTGTACCTTAAAGGACTTAGTTACAGAAACATGAAGTATAAAAAATAATATTGTAATATTTCAAGTTATTTACACATATAATAAGGATGTGATACATTAAGACTATGGGGAACAGCCTTTCTATAGAGATAAAAAGAAAATGTTTTCATCAGTAGGAAAAAAGGTAAAGAAAAATCTTACTACACTTTCTAACATCTGCAATGCAGATAGGGCTAACCAAAAAGGGCACCTTGATGAATCCGTGTGGACTCCAACTTAGCTGTTAACTGCTCAAGGTCCCAAAACCTGACTAACATTTTTATGGTCTGGCAAGTCCCCAAAACCCTTCAGCTGCCAGCCCCCCATAACACATCATCAGTATGTCAGTCTGACATAATAGATTAGACACTTACTGTGTGTTCTGGAAATTCTTCCATCTAGAAAACTGGTCCAAACTGGAATCTTGGATTTTTGGGGACCAGAAACTTTGTCATTATTCTGTGCCCTGTCTGCTGCTGCAGGGGTGACAGCATGGCAAGGGGCATGAAAGACCCTGACCTCTTTGAAGTATACATACTCTTTAGCTAACAGGAATTCTATGTTTACCCAAATAATCTGCTTTCTGACTGTGTCAGGTATGGGCTCTAATGGCATGAAACTTTAGGTTTATCAGACAAGTTTTATTTTAGCTGACATACTTACAAGTGGTCTAGCTGATAATAAAAATTAAACACAGAAATATGGAACAAATACACAAAAGTTGTTATATAGACTGAAAAAGACAAAAGAAGAGCCATACCCTCCCCCCTTCCATATTTAATATACATATACAATGCTATGGGTACGGAAGACACTGTCCAGGACAGTGTAAATAGTAAGGTAACACATATCATGAGAAGGCAGAACTAAAAAACAGTGCAAATGTCAAATGTGTCACAGTCTCCAACAATCCAAGGTTCAGTGGGAGCAACTGAAACTGAATGCCAAGAAGTAAGATGCTTATTATCTCACTGTACCTTTAAAACATAAGCATACTTCGTGAAACTGTTTCTCCATAGAACATATAATGGTTGTATGGTATAAATTGCATGTACATAAATATTTACAGTTTATGCCTTAAAGAGCACAAATAACATGGCCAACAAAGTAAATCTGGGATTAGGAGTAAACTCTGGTGTCAAATGTACTGGTTCTCTGATGGAAGACACTTTTCTGATAGCAGATGCACTTGCTCACCAGGGGAAGAAGACTGGCGTGCTTAACTCTGCATAACACCTTGTACCCACATCTTGACTGGGGTATGGCAGTAGACATCCAAGAACTGCACCTATTATAGCCACGGATATTGCACACTCTATGAGCAATGGGGTGGGAGAATGGGGAAACAAAAGTGAGAACTAAATTATGGTAGGATAAAGAATAGTAGACAGCTGATCCCACCAAGGAAGGATAAAAATGACCAAAGATTTGAGTTAACAGCATTTCCACCTTCTTGGCTGAGCAATACATTCTAGGGAAAGTCAGTATTTTAAAATATGGTCATTGCAAGATGTAGTGTGATTAAAGTAAAATAATATCAACCTGTTCAACTATTTAGAATGTATCTACAGTAAATTTTCTTTTTGGCCTTCTGTATTTTTGGTGACTAAAAGAAATAGTACTGAATTAATAAGTTGTTGCTTTGCTCATTAGAACTGATGAAATTATGCAGTTCTACAGTAGAGAAAGCCAGATTACTAGCATGTGAAGAAGCTAATGATCTTCATAAGTATTATAATTCATTTGGCAAAAAGAACTGATCTGCTTTGGTGCTTTATGAGTCTGACTGCAATGTAAAGAATAAAAAGAAGGCTGAGCTATTTGAAGGGGCACATCTAAGAATTTCTTATCCACTACCAGATACAAGAGGTAGCTATAGTGTATAAAGTCCAAGTTACTCAATTTATATATTCATGATGGAATACCATACCTCAGAGAATACAGTGTTAACAAAACCATGAACAAATAACATATTAGGACAATAATCTTTTAAATGGGTTAAAAGATGAAAGCTGGATTTTCTGCATGCCATTTAGATTGGATCTGTCATGTGTGACATTTTAAACAAGTTACTGGTGGTTAAAGCAAGTCTCTACTAATATTTCTCTTATCATGTGGAAACAGACCAGTGGCAAAATGTTCTTATCACATGGAAAAATCAACTTTAATAGAAATGTATTTGCTATTTAAAATGTAGCAGATAAGACTGGGATAGTATTTGTTAATATAATCTGTAACTTTAATGAAGATGAGATATGTGGCATAAATAAAGACAAAGTGGTTTAGTAGTTGGTCTTCAGGGTTATTAAACAATATCACTGGTTAGAATACAACTGCAGTGACTAACTCTGATATTTATTTATTTATTTATGTATGTATTGCTGGATTGATTTAGTCTTGCTATCTGTCTGTCTGTCTGCCTGCCTGCCTGCCTAGTCTGTTTGTCTGTCAGCCTATCTATCTATCTATCTATCTATCTATCTATCTATCTATCTATCTATCTATCTATTTAGTTTATGTTATTTATGTTATGTGTACTTTTTGACCAACAAAGGCACACTAAGCTGTAAAGCTCATTTCCAGGTATGCCTTGGGGGAGGATTACATATGGACCTGTTTATGCCTGGCCAGGATATAGGAACAATCCCATACTCATAAGTGGCATGGGATCTTTTACTTCCACCTATACAGTAAAATGGGATGGGCTGAAGGGATCTCAGATGAAAGTCTCATCCAAAGGATGGCACCTGCTGTACCCTCGTAGTGCTGCAGTACGGTGCAACTAGTGGGTAGTGACACAAGTTCCTGCTGTGTTACTTGAACCCATGACCTTCCAATCTTCTAGCTTCAGAGGTGAGCATGCAATGTACTGAGCCACTGATGCAGCTATGCTTCAGAAAGTTACTTTACAACTCTGCACTTCATTCCACTTCAGTTATCCCAACTGTAAAACTGGATGGAAGCAGTGCCACAATAATTTTCATACCTATTCAGTTTTCATTTATGAGGAGCTAAACAGGAAAATTTATACAAAAATGCTACACAACTGTACAGATTCATTTGGATTGTTTAACTGTGTACTGGCAGGCTCAGATGTAGTGGTTCTAATGCAACTATACAGATTTGTGTGAACATGTATTCATGTTTATACAATTAGGTAAATATTGGTTTGAATATAAATATATTAGTACATGTTCACATGTTGTAGAAAAAAGTGGGCATGTATTGGTTTTGTTTGCATTAAAATGTATTGGTTTTAGAAAATACAGTATGTTTTTAAGCAGGGTCACAGCCACCAACACCAAGAAATTCAGAACACTGGGCATGAGATGAGGCTGATAATGCAAAGCAAGTATGGGGTTTGTTGAAGATGACACTTGAAGCTGCCACAAGGTCTGCATCACTGAAACCAGTAAGGGAAAAGTATCAGAAATGGGCTCCAGAACAAAAAGAAGGCCAATTCCCTCCAGAGGGAGGTTGCCTCCTGACAAAAGAGGAGCACAATGCAGTATGGCAACACTGCAAGATCACTATTATTATCTATAGATTATCATATATAGGATTAATTATGTATTAGATTTATAATTCTAGTGTTGCTTAGATGCATTATCTGATTTTTATGATCTTTATGATGTTTTTTCTGCTGTAAGTGTGACCTGAGCCTTCGGGGAAGGGTGCCTTAAATAAATAAAATCTACTGTTACTACTACTATTATGAAAGCCAAGGAGGGACTGGGGGCTAGAATAGCAATAGGAGCTACCTACAACAACAAACCCTTCTTTAAGTACAAGAATGGAAAGATAAAGTTGAAAGAGGGTATTTGCCTCTAACAACTGGGGAAGGAGAGATGAACCTGTGAGGAAGCCAGGAGCAATAGTTAAAATGTTGAACAACCTTTTCCTTTCAGTGATAGGGAAAATGATGGAATCACTTCTGAAGGAAAGAACTGACGAGTACCTAGTGGCCAGAAGGGCACAGGACCCAAGGCAGCATGGATTCACAGTGGGAAGGTCATGCCAGATGAATCTAATAGATTTCTTTGACTGGGTGACCAAAGTAGTAGATCAGGGAGGGGCTGTGGACATGGCCTACCTAGACTTTAGCAAGGCATTTGACACAGTCCCACACAAAAGATTAATATACAAGTTAGCCAGCCTGGGAGTGGGTCCCAAGATAATAGCCTGGGTAAAGAATTGGCTGGAGAATAGGACACAGAGGGTAATAATAAATGAAGTCCACTCTGAAGAAAGTGGGGTTACTAGTGGGGTACCGCAGGGTTCAGTATTAGGACCGGTCCTCTTCATTGTCTTCATAAGCAACATTGCAGAGGGACTGGAAGGAAAAGTATATCTCTTTGCAGAAGACACAAAGATCTGCAACAGAGTTGATGCACAAGGTGGGGTGGAAAGGATGAGAAGGGACTTGGCAAGGTTAGAGGAATGGTCAAATGATGGCAGCTTAGATTCAATGCTAAGAAGTGCAAGGTAATGCACCTGGGAAACAAAAACCCAGCGGGAGAGTACACAAAGGGGGTGAGATACTAACAACAACAAAAATGGAAAGGGACCTGGAGTAGTCATATCAGATGACTTAAAGGTGGGCAAGCAATGTGAGAGGGCAGTAAGGAGGGCTGGGGGGATACTGAGATGCATAGAGAGAGGCATCACCAGTAGAAAACAGTAAGTTGTTATCCCTCTGTACAGACAGCTGGAGAGAGCCCATCTGGAGTACTGTGTGCTGTTCTGGAGACCCAGTCTCTGCAATGACATAGACTGGATGGAAGCTGTCCAGAGGAGGGCAACTAAAATGGTGCAGGGTCTGCACCAGAAGACATATGAAGAGACACTAAAGGTGCTTAATATGTATAGCCTCGAGGAAAGGAGGAGAAGGGGGGACATGATAGAAACTTTCAAGTACCTCAAGGGAACCAACAAAGTCCAAGAGGGTAACATCTTTCAAAAAAAGAGGTGTGCAAGAACAAGGAGGCACAGTTTGAAGATAGAGGGAGGGCAGCTCAGAGGTAATGTAAGGAAGTATTTTTTCACAGAGAGGGTTGTGGATGCATTGAATGGCCTTCTGGAGGAGGTTGTGGAGTCAAAAACAGTGGTTGAATTCAAGCATGCATGGGACAGTCATAAGGCAATTCTAGGGGGTGGGGTTAGAAAGAAGTAGGCTGCTGGTTAACTAGGATCTGCAGCTTATCCATTAGGTAGAGAAATGGGCAGACTGGGAGGGCCAAGTGGTCCTTATCTGCTGTCAAATTCTATGTTTCTATGTGTTCATCAGTGGGCTTTTGGGAGGGGACTAGTGCACATTAGAGGACCCCATGGCATCAAGATTAGCCATGGTGTAGCCTGCAGACATAACTCCCTCCCTGGTAGTGTAACTATCTGGTGAAAAATCAAGCCAAGTTCAACCAAAGGGGAAGTCAAGGATACACCCCAGGATCATAAAGGAGCTAAAGTAACCATTGTTAGGGTGGATTGCAGTATCTTGTCATATGTCCATGCAGTCAGATATGGTACCTGAAGACTGGAAAATGCATAGTGTGATCCATATCTTCAAGAAGGGAGCAAGATCAGACACAAGTAATTGCATGTCAGTCTTCTTAGCTTCAGTACTAGGCACGATCATGGAAGCAATTGTCAGGGACAAAATGATGGAGTAGTTGGTCGAGGTCAAGTTTCTTTACCTTACTGAGCATGGTTTTATAAGGGGCAAATAATCCCAAACCAATGTAATCAGTTTCTTTAAGCATGTGATCAGGGAAGTGGACAGGGACAAAGTCACAGAAATAGTCTAGCTGGACTTCAGCAAGGTAATTTACATTAGCACGTAAGAAACGTCTTGGCAAAGTACATCTGTTTATTACACGAGATGTGTACACAATCAATCAATCATTTTATTTTACCAGGAATAGCACCATTGAGCAAGCTCATTTTTAAGGTGGTCCTGGATGGACACAACAGAAAGACATTACAATACATGTATTGGTACAATCCAAGTAATAATACACATTACAACCAGGAACAGTCCAAAAATAACACAACAGATGGTACAATACAATTGAAGTCTGTATAGGAAGGTTCTATATGGCATATCTAGTTTGCAGGAACAAATAAGTACATTATGAGATATAATCAGTTAGTTATAAAGTAACAAGTGCTATACAGGCAGTGATATACAGAACTCACATCCCCAACGAGGGCCGTTGTAAGGAAATAATGTTACAGGAAGGAGAAAACAACTTATGAATATCATGCACAATTCTCCTTCATAAAGTGGTCTATTAAGGATTTAAAGGTCTGAAAACAGATAATGTTAGAAAGTTTCAGGGAGCATTGGAGAGTATTCCACAAAGCTGGGAGATCATGGCTAACTGCTGCTTTGCTGTAATGGGACCATACCCTAGGTACATCTAGCAGTATATAAGAGTATCACCTCAATGAGTAGATGCTGTGAGTGCACTAAAAGAATTCTGTAATATTGGGAGGGAGTTTATTTAGGATAGCTCTACATGACCACAGTGCCACAATTTTTTTGCCTTCTGTTTTGAAGCAAGGGCCAGGCAAGTTGGATGTAAAGAGCACAAGGGCTGGTTCTGAAGGGGGCATTAATAATGACCCTTAAAGCCTTGCAGTAAAGTGTGTACAGTTTAATAAGGATTGATTTAGTACATTGACTATAAATGAAATCTGCGTAATCAATGAGGGGAAGAAAAGTGGTCTGAATCAGCCTTATTTTTGCTTCGTAGTTATGAAAGTGCTTAGCTCTAAAGAAATGGCCTAGCCCCTGTTTTAGTTTCTTGGAGAGTTCCTCAATGTGCACTGTGAATAATAGCCGACAGTCAAGCCAGAACCCCAGATATTTAAATGTATTCACTACCTCAAGTGATTCCCCTAGGAGGATCATTATCTGGAAGGTGGGACAGCTTGTAGGAACATTTGCTATTTTGACGTAGGGGGAAATGAATATGACCTTTGTTTTTTTTCCCATCTAACAATAATTGAAAAAGGTAGAGATGATTTTGGAGCAGGTTAAAGTCATGTTGCAGGTCTGCACACGAAAGCTGGAGGGAGGGTCTGCCAACATATAATACTGTGTCATCAGCAAAGAAATGCACATTAGCCATCCTGACATTAGTGTCAATGTTACTGATATAAATTACAAACAGTAAGTAAATAATTTATTTATTTCAAAATTTTACCACGAAAGTCATACTGAGCTGGTATGAGCTCATTTCCAGATGACTGTGTCCTGGGGAGAAGGGAAAGGGAAGAAAACAGTGCAGATATAATGTTCGATGTTCAATAATAACTGTCAATAAGTATAACAAAATAAGAAATTATAACCAGTGTTTATTAGCAGGAATTATGAAGTACAGTAAAGTGCAGAAAAGAGAGCAATAAGAAGACTAAGCAGTGTACAACACTGCAATAATATGAGTAGTGGGGATAGTGACTGAAAGCTGGGGGGAGATGGGGCTGTACTAGTGTCAGGGTAGGGTGGAAAGCAGTGGACAAAAATCGAGAAACCAGCATCAGGAGCAACTGCAGAAATGTATAGAGAAGTCATGGAGGAAAAATTTCAAAGCATGGACTGAAGGGGCAGAGTAAATGGAAGATGGGAGAGAGACGAAGAGTTTAGGGAAGCAGAAATGAAAGGCAGGTTGACCAGCAATGGATTTCATTGGGGGGGAGAGTGAGAGAGCAAGACCAAGACTTGGGAAGGGAGTAAAAGGTAGGGGGTACAGGATAGAGGGGAGGTATCCAAATGAAACTTTGGACATAAAGAAGGTATAGTTGTTAAGGCATCTGGCATCAAGAGTGGGGAGGGAAGAGGGAGGTGTACAAAGAACAGAGGTGAGTGTGCAGGGTTTTGTAGAGGGGAAACTGACAAAAGAAGTGAAAAATGGCATCCAGTCTGGCTAATGTGGACTTGCAGCAACACTGTAAAAAATGTCTCCATAGTTGAAAATGGGAAGAATCATCTTTGATAGGCTCTCTCATAGACAAGAAGTAGGATTCTCCTCTTGTTTCTCTAAAGTGCACCAGGTTTGGTATGATGTATCTTGTGGCTTGTCTCCATATGAAAAGAGAAATAAAGGTGCTGGTCACACCGGACCCTGAGGTAAATAAAGGAGGAGACATCTTCAATCACTTTACCATCAAGAGTATGAAAAAAGGGGAGAAGGGTGAGCCTAGCAAGCTTCTGATTCATGCAAAAGTCATCCAGGCCATTTTCTTGGCATTGAGGAACCGCTGTTTTCATGAAACCAGTGCTGGATGTTGTTAAGCCCAGTTGGAACTGGACTACAAGGTTAAGGGCAGAAGAGTCATAAATAAAGAGTACTGTATCATCTGCACTCATGTGAATGGACACAGAGAAGCAGGCAGTGGAAAGGCTGTTTAGAAAAAATGAGAAAAGAATAGGCCCAAGTAAAGACCATTAAGGGACAACTGGCAGATTAGGAGTGGGGAGATGAAGTCTCCGGTCCAGACAGCTTGTGACCTGCCCTCAAGGAAGGAGTAAAACCACACAACTGATGAGGCAGAGAGTCCAGCTGTCTTAAGCTTATCCTGGAGAATGGAGTGGGTAACAGTCTCGAAAGCTTTGGTCAAGTCGACAAAGATGGTAGTGGTAACTAGGTTCTGATACATGTCAGAGAGGATATTATCAGTGAACTAGAGGAAAGAGGTGGAGGTAGAGTGAGACTTCCTGAAGTCAGACTGGAAAGGAGTGAAGAAGGAGGCGAGTCACAAAAAGGGGAGAGTTGGGAAATAACCAGTTGATCTCAGAGTTTGGCCAGAGTGTGGAGTAGACAGAGAGGACAGTAGTTTCCAAGGGAAGAAGAATCACCTCCTTTTGGTAGGGAGGGTGACTGTAGCCAACCTCCAAGACTGGGAAGAAGGTGAATGAGAGGTTGAGGAGGTAGGTATTATTTTATTTGTAATTTCTGAACTATAAAGGCATATTAATCTGTGATAGTGTGTTTGCAGGAGTGCCCCAGGGGTGGGATTACACATGGACCTGTTTATGTCTGGCAGGGACCCAATAATAATTCCATACTCTTTAGATAAGTGACATGGGATCTTTTACTGTCACTTAGACAGTAAAAGGGGATGGGGCTGGGCTGAAGGGATCTCAGATTAAAGTCACATCCAAAGAGTGGCACCCCAACAGCACAGCACACTCCTACTGCTGCACTACAGTGCCTTTATTGAGTGGTGATCCAAGTTCCTCTTCTGGAACTTGAACCCATGACCTTCAAATCTTCTTGCCCCAGAGGTGTGCGTGCAACCTACTAAGCCACTGACACAGCTACTCTTGAGAAAATTACTTGAAAACTCTGCAGTTCATTCCACTTTAGTTATGCCACCTGTAAAACTGGATTGAAGTAGTTTCACAATAAATTGTATACCTTATGCATCTTCATTTATGGGGAGCTAAATAGGAAAATAAATTTACAAATGCAATACAACTTTACAGGTTTGATTGGTTTGTTTAATTCTGTACTGGTTTAGATGGAAGCATCTAAGTTGAAATACAACTATGTTGGTTTGTGTGCCCATGTATTCTTTTTTTATATAATTAGATACTGTATATATTGGTTTAAATATCAATATATTAGTAACGGTTCACATTTTATAGACAAGTGGGTATGTACTGGTTTTGATTGTGTTATAATGTATTGGTCTTGGGAAAATGCAATGTGCATTCAAGCAGGTCCATAGCCCCCAACACCCAGAAATTCAGATAAGTGGGTATGAAAAGAGGTTGATAATGCAGATCAATTGGGTGTGTGTGGGGGGATGAGAGATCCAGAGAAAGAGCTGTGAAGGGAGCAAGAAGCAGTAAGAGGTAGGGATGTTTTTTTTTCATGGAACCAGTGCTGAATATGTTTTAAAGTCCAGTTGGAGTGGGACTGTGAGGTCAAGGGAAGAAGAGCCAGAGGTAAAGGGTACTGTATCATCTGCATACTGTACATGTGAATGGACTCAGAAGAGCATTCAATGAGAAGGTTGTTTAGAAACATAGAGAAAAGAATGGGGGCAAGGACGAACCCTTGGGGGACACCTGACAGATTGGGAGGAGGAGGAGATGAAGTTTTCAGTATGTATAGCTTGTGACCTGCCATCAAGGTAGGAGCAAAACCACTCAAATGATGTGGGGGGAACAAGGTGTTCCTGGAGTCTAGGCAGAGTGGGGAATAAAGAGATACTGTAGGACAATAATTTCTTTGGGAAGAGGGATCACCACCTTTTGGAAAGGGGATGATAGAGGTGGCCTGGTGGTGGTGAGGGTTGAGGTGCTGGATGCCACACCACATGCCATACCGGCAACCTGGGTTCAGGAGCCGACTAGAGTGCTGGGTTCGGCAGGGGAGGGAAGGATTGAGCATCCAGAGTACTGCTCTCCTCTCCTGAGGTGGGTTCCCAGGGATTCCCTACCTTGTGGCTGCTCCTGATGGAGACTGGGGAGTGCTGCAAGCTGGTGGGGACTTGTGTCTGGGGAGGTGACGGTGGATGTCAGTGGGAGGGGACGAGTCCATGTCCTCTGCGCAGTGATGCCATTGCATGTCCTTGCCACACGGGCAATGTAACAAGCAAGTAGTAAACACCCAGGCTGCTGGAGGATGATGGCTGACCTGATGGGGTGGCTCATACATCCACCTCTGGCCCTTCCCAATTGACTCTCCTGGGTCAACTCTATTTTGGGGTTGGTTGTAAAGGACTCTGTTCCTGATTCCTTGCCAGAATGTGCAGGCAGGATGGTAGAGCCACTTTGGTGGATCTCACCTGAGTAGGGACCCAGTGGCTGGTGACTGGAGTAAAGGAAGTTTACAAAAAAACAAAAAAAGAAAAAGGAAGGGGGATGACATGTAACCAATTTCCAAGAAGTAGGGTTTGAGGATGAGGAGAAGGAGAGGTTGAGGAGGCAGGTGACAAGTGATACAGAGGGTAATTGCATGAGCAGTAAGATACAGGAGTTTGTGGTCAAGACCATCAAGGCTTTCACCCTTGTAGGGGTTTAGAGCCAGGAGGGCCTTAAGAGAAGTATGAGAGGTGTTGGTTGAGAAGGAAAAAGGGGAGGAGGGGCAATACGGAGGGTACTAGAGAAGAGTAAGAGGGTAGAGAAGACAAGGAAGGGGGAGGAGAGGAGGAGGAGGAAGATGGAAGCTGGCAGAGGAGATGAAAAAGAAATTGAAAGAGGAGGCGACTGCAGCAGGACCAGAGATAAGGTGAGAAGACTAGGATGGAGGGGAAAAGAGGGCATGGATTACCTTCTACAGCTTAGAGGGGTAATTAAAGTTATTTTGGAGAGTGGTTGCAAAGTTTTCAGACTTTATAAGCCTAGAAGTTCTAGTACAGGCATTAGAAAGGGACAGATAATGTGTAAGGTCAGAAGGGGAGTCAATGGACTTGAAGCTCCTCCAGGGAAGTTCACGTGTATGGTGACAAGCCAGCAACTCTGCTGAGATCCTGTGAGGTCAGATCCTCATACCCTGGTTCTTCAAAGTGGGACATAATAACTCAAAGAGTCATGAATTTGGAGGTAAAGAAATTCAGGGCATAGTGAACATTGTCAGCTGTAGAAATAGGAGACCAGGCAGTGGCAAACAGGTGAGCATGGAGGTGGGACAACTCCAGTGACTAGAAGGACCAGATCTGCATGAATTTGGATGGCTCTTTGGGATGATGAATCTTATGTAGAGTATATGGTGGTCATTGAGAATGTCAGGGAAGGTACCAGCACACATAATAAGTCCTACAGAACTCCCACTTCATCAGTGGGAATGGTCACCAGATAGGTAGGAACTGAAAACATATATATACTGTACGAACAGACAAAATTGCCAGCAGATACAGGCCATTTGGTCTGTCTAGTCTGCTCAAGTGTGCAGCATGCTGTCTTGTTAAACTGCAGCTGCCCCCCTTCCCTTGTTCCTCCTTCTAACTTAGTGCCCCCTACTTTTGACGTCTCTCCCCTCTCCCTTTCCTTGATTTTGACCCTACCTTTGGCCTTATCCCACCCCACCCTCTCTTGAAGCTGCTCACCATCCCCACTGCCTCTGACAGTGCATTCCAGCCAGTCACCACACTTTCTGTGGAATAGTGCCGCCTCATCTCTCTCTCTCTCTCTCTCTCTCTCTCTCTCTCTCTCTCTTTAACCTTCCTCCCTCCAATTTCAGGCTGTGTCTCCTGGTGTCCCTCACCCCTTTTAACTTAAACAAACCATTTAAATTAACTCTGTTTATGCCTTTCAGGTACTTGAATGTTTCAATCATATCCCCTCTCTACCTTGCATCTTCTAGAGTGTACATGCTGAGCTCCCTCAATCTCTTATCATATGTCTTGTCCCCCATCCACAGGATCATCTTCATCACCCCACACTGCCCCCTCCCAATAGTTTGATGTCACTTTTCAGATATGGGCACCACAACTGCACACTGTAATCCAAGTGCGGCCTCACCAGATGCCTGTACAGGGGCAAAATGACTTCCTCCCTCATAGAGGTGATTCCCCTGGCAATGCATCCCAGCATTCTGTTTACCTTTACAGCTGCCTTCCTGCACTGTGCCAAGTGTTTCATGTGCCCTGTCACCAGCATTCCCAGATCTTTCTCTTCATCTGAAGTGGCTAACTGCACTCCGACAAACTAGTAGCTGTTGTTTGGGTTTTTAGTCCCTAGGTGCAAGACCTTGCATTTTTTGGATTTGAACACAAGCTGCCATGTGACTGACCAGCACTCAAGTGTCTCCAAATCCTCTTGCAGTACCTTACTTTCTTCCTCACTATCCACCTCCCCACAGATCTCAATGTCATCTGCAAAGAGGTTGATCTTGCTCCTTATCCCTTTTGATATGTCTGCTACAAATATGTTAAATAGGACTGGTACTAGCACCAACCCCTGTGGTACCCCACTGGTTACCACCCTGGGTGCTGAGAGCTCTCCTCCAACTACCACCCTCTGCAGCCTGCCCTGCAACCAGTTCTTAATCCACCTGACCAGCTTCCTCCCTGCTCCAAGGCTACTTAACTTGCTGTTCAGCCTTCCGTTGGGCACGGAGTCAAATGCCTTACTGAAATCCAGGTATAGGACAACAACCACATGGTCCCTATCCAGTGACCTCGTCACCCAGTCAAAAAAGTCAACAAGGTTGGTCTGACATGATTTCCCAGACACAAATCCATGTTTGCCTGTCATCCTGTAAGCCATTCTCCTCCAGGAAACACACCAACCTTTTCTTGAGTATAGTCTCCATTAGCTTTACCACAATGGCTGTAAGGTTCACCTGAATGTAGTTCCCAGGTTCATCCCAAGGCCCACTCTTATGGATTGGCATCACATGTGCCATCCTCCAATCTCTGGGCATGCATCCAGTATTCAGGGAAGTGCTGAACAAGTCTGCCAGCAGTTCCACCAGGACCTCTGCCAGCTCCCTGAGTACCATAAGATGCATTCCATCCGGACCAGGTGCCTTATCCACCCTTGGGTACTTAGGTCCTCCAATAACCTCTTGACTGGGATCTCCATGTCTGTCAACTCCCCCCTGCTCTCCCGTCCATGCTTCCCCTGGGGGTACAGGCCCATCCTTCTCCCTGGTGAACACTGAGCAGAAGTACTCATTTAGTTCTTTTGCCTGCTCTGCCCCTTGTTCTACCCACCCACCCACTCTCCTGTCTAATCCTTACAATCTGGTCCTTGCACTTCCTCCTCTACCCTACATACTTAAAGAAATCCTTTACCCCTTCTTTGATCCCTTGCGCCAGCCTTAGTTCTTTTGAAGCCTTGGCTGCCCTCACTACTTTACTCACCTCCCTTGATTTCTTCATGTATTCCTCTCTATCCTCTTCCCAGCAGGATCTCTTATATTTTCTAAAGGTCTCTCTATTTTCCCTCATCCTTTACACTACCTCTCCATTCATCCAGCTAGGTCTCTTGTTCCTGGCCTTCTTGCTTTGGCACTTGGTACAAGAGCTAGTGGCCTCTGACAGACCCCTCTTTATGATGTTCCATTTCTGCTCTGCATCCATGTCTGGGCTGATGTTGTCTAGGTGCCCTTTCAAAATGATTCCCATCCTGCCAGAGTCTGCCTGCTTAAAATCCACCCCCCAGCAGATTGAAGTCCCTGACCACCACTGTGCTGCCCTTACCGCTAAGCCTCTTAATTTGTTCTCCCAGCTGCTTGTCCATTTTCACACTTAGGGATGGTGGCCTATACACCACCTCCAATCTCACCCACTTATCCTTGAAGTGCTGTAGGTGAATCCATAAGGCTTTGGCCATGCCCTCCTCCCCTTTCTCCCTGGTGCAAAATATCCTCTCCTAAACATATATAGCTAACCCTCCCCCTTTCCCTTTGTCCCTGTCCCTCCGATACAGTTTGTACCCAGGGATCACTAGATTCCAGTCCTGGTACTGGGTGACCTATGTTTCAGTGATGGCAGCTAGGTCTACCTCCCCTTCTACCATCAAAGCCTAGAGTTCTACTGTCCTATTGCCAAGGCTTCTTGCATTCAGTGAGACCACCCACCACTGTGAGTTCTTCCCCTGTTTTCCTATGCCTTCTTCCCTAACCCTTCTCCTTTTGCCTTTTGCTTTTCTCTTCCTGCCTGTCTATGGGATGGAGCCTGGTTGTCTCCCTTGCCTGGAAGTTGAGTTTACAGCCCACCCCCTGTCCCCCCACCTATTTTAAATTATGCTTTTCTGCTATGAACTCCCCCTGCTTTTTCTTTAGCACCTCTGAGCCTTTCTTACTCAAATGCAGCCTATCCAGTGCATAGAAGTCCTGGTTCTCCCATGTGCTGCCTTATCCCCCCCCCCAGTCCATATCTCATGTCTTCACACCATATCCCCAGCCATGTATTGAACTCTGAGATTCTTAGTTTCTGGCCGTGATAGCCCTTGGAACTGGGGGAATCTCAGAGAATGCCAATGTCCTCCCTTCACTCCTGTCAAATCTTCCTACTTCCATGAATCTCTCCTGCACTCCTTCCAACATATTTTCATCCAGATCATTATTGCCCAGGTGCACCATGATATGATGTGTCCCTCTATCCTCCCAGCACACCTCTTAATATGCTGCCTCATCTTTCCCGCTGTCATGCCCGGCATACACTCCACCCATATGTGGTTCTTCCTGGCTCCTCTGCCCACCCCATCTTATACCTTTTACTATTGAATCCCCCAGAATGATGACTCTCTCCTCTTTATCGTACTCAACTCCCTGGTGCATCGCATTACCCTGAATAGACTTTTGGTCTACTACCTCCGATTCCATCCCTGAGGGCCCTTCAGCCTCCCTTGGTCCCTGTTGTACCCTTGCCCTTGATCCCCCCAGCTCCCCTGCTGCTGTTGTCTGTGTCAGCTGTATCCTTGCTCCTACCATTCCCCAACTGCATCCCTTTCATCCTTCTTGATTCAGGTCCCTGCTGCTCTGTATTAGTCCACTCCTTGCCTCTAGCCATTAGTGCTTCCCCCAATCTTTTCCTTTATTGTCAGCCCTCCCCTCTCCGTCTCAGTACTCCTGTCCTGCCTGTCTTCCACCACCTCCTTTCTATACCTGTCTCTTGAATCCCCACTCTTCCCTGAGTCTTCTGGCCCCACTTCTGCCACCACTCCTCCACTACCCCATTGCCCTTTCCTTAGTTGACCCTGCTCCTAGGCTCTGTACTAGCTCCCCTGCCAACATAACTATCATATTGCTCAGCTATCTCTGTAACTGACCTACCCCCATCATGCTGCTCCAGGTTTGCCAGCACGGAAAATCTGTTATCTTCCGTCCCTTTTTCCTGAGCTTCCCCCTTCCCCTCTCTGTGACTTTGAACCCTGCTGTGCTCCCTTTCCCCTCTTTCCTCTTATCTTACTCTCCCTCCAACCCTCAGCCTCCTGTCTCAAGTGGTATTTAGTGATTGCATATCCTGCCTTCTTTATCATCTCCAATTGTAGTCTTTCCTGTTTGTCTTTTGAGTCTACTATGTAGGTCCATCTGTCCCTTGGCCCCTGCTGCTCCCATCTGCTGCACCCGCTCCACCTACTCAGCTCCCTTCTTAGCCTGTCTACCACTTCTCTAAGTTGCCCCATCTGTCTACACACCATACAACCCCCTACCCTCCAAGCGATCCCCAAGAGGATGGCTGTCCCACACCCATGGCAGTCTACCACCCATCCTGGCTCCCAATCTGGTCTGCCACTGCCACCCATTTCCCACTCCCTTGTCCTTCTCTAAGCCCTCATCTCTCCATGTTTTTCCATAATCTCCCACCCTGGTTTAGTCACACTATGGCCTCCCCCCACTATCAGCTCAAAGTTGCAATTAGTGTTATAGCATGTCTACATTACTGAAATAATGATGCACATAAAATGCAGTGAATGCTCCTCCCTTTCCTGCAGTCACACAGAAAGCTCCTTCCTTGGCCCATGTGCTCATACTATAAATGTGGTCTATCCTGGGGAGGGTGGTAAAAGCTATTAATGCACCTGGAAATGAGAAAAAAACAATCAGCCAACTGTGCCTCAAGAGAACATCCGCTCAGTAAGCTGTAGCAAGCAAGCAAGACTCAGCCAATTACAAACAGCCAGAAACTTACCATTAAACTGAATCCCCTTGTCCTGCCCAAAAAAAATGGGGAACCCACTGAGTCAAACAACCCCAACAACTGAAAGAGGTGAACAAGCACACAGCAATTTAAATTGATTACCTGAAAGGTGATTCCCCCTTGAGGTACAAACAAAGAAACACAAAAACTTCCAGAATTCTAGCAGCAAATGCAGGTCTTACAGTAGGCAGAGCCAAATAACCCCAGCAACTGAAAGCAGATGGACAAGCACACAGCAATTTAAAAGTAATTACCGAAAAGGTGATTCCCCTTCAGTTACAAAGAAACACAGGAACTTCCAGAATTCAAGCAGCAAATGCAGGCCTCACAGTAGACCGACCCCCTCAAAAGGAAAAACAGCAAATGAGAGCAGGTGAACAAGCACACAACAATTTAAGTATAATTACCTGAAAGGGGATTCTCCCTTGAGTTACAAACAAAGAAACACAGAAACTTCCAGAATTCATAGAAACACAGAAACATAGAAACTGTCAGCAGATAGGGACTGCCAGGTTCATCTAGTCTGCATGAAAGCCCTACACTAGTTTGACTCCACTGACCCTACCTAGTCAATGGCTTCCCCCCCTTCCCACCATCAATGTACCCTTATGCCTGTCCCATGCATGTTTAAATCCCTCCACTGTATTCACCCCCACCACCTCCTGTGGTAGTTTTTACCATACATCCACCATGCTCTCTATGAAGAACTTTCTCACATTTTCCCTCATCCTGCCACCTTCCAATTTCATGTCATGCCCCCTAGTTCTTGTACATCTCTTATATTGGAAGATGTCTCCCCCCTGCACCTTGTTTATGCCCTTAAGGTATTTGAATGTTTCTATCATGTCCCCCCAATCCCTCATCTCCTCCATTGAGTACATATTGAGGTCCTTTAGTCACTCCTCTTATGTTTTGTGGTGCAATCCTTGTACCTTCATAGTCGCCCTTCTCTGGACCGAGTCCACCCTGTTAATGTTTTTATGAAGATGCATCCTCCAGAACTGCACAGAGTACTCTAGATGGGGCCTCACTATTGTTTTGCACAATGGCATAACCACCTAATGCCTTCTGCTTGTGGTACCTCTACCTATGTGCTCCTGCATGCCACTGGCCCTCCCCTGCAGCCTTTGTACTCTACTTAGACACCTTTAGGTCATCAGAAATGATAAACCCCAGGTCTCTTTTTCCTTTGTAATAGTCAACAACTCCCCCCCCCATCTTGTAGCACTCTTCAGGGTTCCCTTTTCCCAGATGGATTATTTTGCACTTCTTGGAATTGAATCATAGTTGCCACACTTCATACCATTTTTCAAGCTTCTCCAGGTCCCTCCTCATTCTCTCTATGCTGTCCAGAGTACCCACCCTGTTGTAGATCTTTGTGTCATCTCCAGACAGGCAGACCTTTCCCCCTCCAGTCCTAGCACAATATGTCACTAATGAAGACATTAAACAGGCCTGGCCCAAGGACCAATCCCTGAGGTACTCCACTGGTCACCTCTCTCTCTCCCATGATTGGATCTCATTTACCACCACCCTCTGCATTCTGTCTGTAAGCCAGTTCCTTACCCAGTTTACCACTATGTGCCCTATGCCCAGACTACTCATTGTGTTGACCAGCCTTTTGTGTGGAATGATGTCAAAGGCTTTTGCTGAAATTGAGGTAGGTGACATCCACTGCCCTTCCCCCGCAGATTTACTTCCTTTGTAACCCAATCAAAAAAGTCTTTCAGATTTGTCTGACATGACCTTTCTGCTGTGAATCCATGCTGCCTCTGATCCTGTTCCCCAATGGACTCCGGGTGCTCCACTATCCTTTCTTTAAGCAGTGCCTCCAGGATCTTGCCCATCACCGAGGTGAGGCTGATGGGTCTAGATGTGACTAGACTGCGTCTCTGTCACCATGTTAAACCATACTATGTTGTGGTCACTGGATCCCAGCTGCTGTTCCACCAGGACATCAGAGATACTGTCCCATTGGTCAGTACAAGGTCCAGAATCGCTTCTTCTCTTGTGGGATCTCCTACTATCTGAGTCCTACCACCTGCAGTGAATCCAGCATGGCCCTGCTCCCAGTTGAAGCAGCTGTTGGTAGTAGCACATACAGGCCTCACAGTAGACTGAGCCAAAGAACCCCAGCAATTGGAAGCAGGTGAACAAGAACACATCAGTTTAAATGTAATTACCTGAAAGGTGATTCCCCCTTGAGTTATAAACAAAGAAACACAGAAACTTCCAGAATTCTAGCAGCAAATGCAGGCTTCACAGTATGCTCACAGTAGACTGAGCCAAAGAACCCCATCAACTGAATATATGAACTTGTACACTGCTATATTGCACTTCATGAAAGTGGCTTACCACATACAAATATGCTGCATACAGCAGTTCAGTTTTTTTCACATCTTGATAACATATCACACGATATTGGCATTTCAAAGTGCTGATGCAGATAGTGGTACAATCATTTCAAAGTGGCATAACTGTACAAATACAAAAGCTTTAAAGTGCTGAAAAAATGTTTCAGTGTAGATTCCCTGCCTTACCCCTGAGGATTCCAATGGCCAGCAAACCCCAAAACTTCACAACTAGAGCAACATCAGATTTCAAAAATATTTGAAAGATTAATATCAAAACAAGTGAATGAATATCTGGAATCAAGAAGTAAATTAAGTACTTATCAGTCGGGTTTAAATCCCATCGTAGTGCTCAGATGGCACTGGTCAAGGTTGTGAGTGATCTTCAAATGAGTCTGGACAGGAGAAAGATGATAGGTGCCTTGTTTATTGATTTATCCAAGGCCTTCGACACATTGAACCACAAGGTTCTCCTGTCCAGGCTCTAGGATATTGGTGTGTCAAACTCAGCACTTGGCTGTTCTTTTCATATTTATATGGTAGAAAATAACTGGTTGAAATTGGTCCATTTAAGTCTTAGTTGACCAATATTAAATCTGGTGTGCCCCAGGGATTGATTTTGGGACCCCCTTCTATTTAACATCTACATAAATTACCTTAAGTCTGAGGAAGATGATGTTAAATGCCATCTATATGTGGATGACATAATAATCTATGCAGAGAGAATGACACCTGATCATATTAATGTTAAACTCCAGCGGGCATTTGAGCAAGTCAGGAATTTTTTCAATAAACATCTTTTAGTTCTCAATGACAATAAAACTCAATTAATTTTGCTAGGGAAAATGTAGAGAGCAAAATATGTTGTGGGTGACACCTTTTATTGCACTAACAAACTTTTTTCTGAGATTAGCTTTCGAGAGATACAACTCTTTTCTTCGGGGTCAGAATGAAAACAGCTGAATAACATGACAGATATAGAGGTTGGATGTGGATTCAAGATATAGACTTGCAGTTTAAACATAAAAGCATTGCAGTCAATTCACATTCCTAAGAAACAGGAAGACTCTAATTGTCATTGGAATGTGTCTGTTGAAGAGTTCAACTAATAAGATCAAAGGGCAGCACATTTTAGTCTGGACCATCGATTCACATTTATAAACAAGCATTTGTCAATGTTGAATGTTGTCACACTGGCATTGGCTTTGGTAGCTCAGTGCGGAAACACATTTTGGGAAGGATGTGAAAAATGACAGCTGTACTGTTCATAAGGAGGTGTAAAATATTGCAAATTTGCGAAGTTACAAGGGTACATGGGAAATGCGCAATGCACTCTTGAACACAGTCATTTTATAGACTTTTGGCACCAAATTTTCAACATAGGCATTTTAGCACCTCTGCTCATGTACAGTGCAACTGTCATTTCCTCAAACTGTCCCAAAAAGTGATTTTGCACAGCGACCGCGCTATTCTGCACTGGACGTGCGAAAACACATTTTGGGCAGGATATGTAAAATGACATTTGTACTGTTCATCAAGAGATGTGGAAAAATGCCAATGGTGAAAATCCAGAGTGAAAATATTACAAATGCACGTTACGAGTGTGCGTGCAAACTGCACAACACACACTCGTAACACAGTCATTTTATGGAGTATCATCACCAAATCGTCGACATAGGCATTTTATGACCTTTGCTCATGAACAGTGTCACTGTCATTTTCATAATCTGCCACGAATACTGATTTCCCACAGCGACTAGGCTATTGTGCACCAGAAGTGCGGAAACACATTTTGGCTAGGGTGTGAAAAATGACAGCTGTACTGTTCACAAGGAGGTGTAGAAAAATGACAATGTTGAAAATCTGGCATGAAAATATTGCGAATTCGTGAAGTTATGAGTGTGCGTAGCAGCTGTGCAATGCACACTCGTAAAACAGCCATTTTTTGGATTTCTTCCACCAGATTTGCAACATAGGCTTTATGAGAGCCCACCTCATGAACACTGCCACTGTCCTTGTGTTAATCAGTCCCAAAAGGTGATTTCATGCAGTGACTGCAAAATCACCTTTCTGGAATGATTAATGTCATAACAGTGATAGAATTCATGAGAAGGGGTCCCAAAAACTCCATGTTGAAAATTTGGTGCAAAAATTCCAAAAAATGCCCGAGATATGCATCAAAGTTGAAAAAACCTCATTTATTACATGATACAGCTTATCGGCTTTTCTTCAGTTCGCGGTCTACTTTGAAGAGTGCAGAAGTGTGTCCGGTCCACCGAAGATCACCACGCCAGACTCCAGAGGTAAGTATGGGGTGAGGGAGGTGTGGGGAGGCAGGGTGCGCAGTGGGTGGGTGCAGGTGGTGGGTAGGGAGACTATGAGGGACTGTTTTTGTGTTACAGGATGAAAGAAAAAAAAACATTGCGGTACAGTTTCTTTTTCCTCAGGAGATTTGGCATGCTGGGGTGGTCTCCCAGCATGCCACCTAACTGTTTGAGGGGGGTTGCTGCAGCTGACAGAGGATTGGACACCCTTGTGGGACACAACACAATGGGGTTAATTTATGCTGATGAGGATTGGGCAGCCCCATCGGCACACAAGGAAAGTGGGGGGGAGAGCTGAGGGGGATTGGGCACCCCTCTCAACATATAACACATGGGGGGGAGTGCTTTATGCTGACGGGGAGTGGGCTCCCCCATTGGCACATATGTTGGGGACACAGCAAGCCGACAGGGGGATTGAGCACCCCTGAAGTTGGCAGTTGGGAGGCTGCTTGCCATGCATACAATGTGGGAAAGCATGTTGGGAGGTCCACTGCATCTGACGAGCTTTGCTTGTAGTGCAGTGGACCATTCCTTAGGTGTGCTCACCACATTAGTATGCATGGTGTGCCGCCAGCATGCAGGCTGATTGAGGAATGAGGGACGCCACTGGTGCGTGCCCTACATTCGTCCAACAGTGATCATGCCTCCAAATCTCCACTACCGCAAGATGTTGGCTGCATAAGCACGCCAACATAAAAATCAGGACATGAAAAAAATACCATTGTCTTTAGAAGGTACCTGTTAAAAGAGCGAGACGGTGCTGGTGTGATGGTTCAGGGAGAAACTCTGAAGCACTGTTTTAGGCATAATCATTGGCAATGTGCTAAAAAAATAACATCTTTATTAAGTCCTTTTTCTTTAGTGTCAGAAAATTGTAACATTTTGAGTCCAAATGTTTGGAATTTCTGACTGTTTTTGTAGTTACCTTTTAACACTCTGACAGAAAAATCACTGATGAAGTGGTCTAATCTTGAGAAATGTTCCCCTACTGGTGTATTTTCATTTTTGTGGGTAACTATGAATCTATGGTGATTCATTCTTGTTTTTAGCTCCTTTCCAGTTTCATCAGTATAACAGCCATCCTCACATTTTCTATGGTATACTTACATTTTCCGGAAGATCATAATCCCAACAAGCAGTGACCCAGTCACCTTTGCCCGATAGATGGGATAATCAGACGCTACTACATGCGACACTATTCCTCCTGATGGGATAAGGTAGCGGATGTGATTGAATGCTACCTTACTAAGTCTGATGCACAGGAAAGAATGGCTGGATGGTGTTGCTGGTCAAGCAGCCCCTGTGGTATGGATGGGAATACCACTGGTTGGTAGATTGTCTGGCATGCTGTGCATGACCTGGGTTCTGGTCCAGGTCACATCATTTTACACACTGCACCACCTGTAAGTTAACATTTTATGTCAGGGTCTGCTCCCCTCAGAGTTAGATATTTTAGTTATGGGGTGTGTGGGGGTGAAGCCCCCTGCATTTTACAGTTCATTTTCGCATTACTCCTGAAATCTGCATGTTGGACATAGGAGTCATTCGAGGCTGTGGATTTCAGGCAATATTATGCTCAGCATACTGAGTTTAGGAATATCATAGTATATTCTTTTCTGTATTGTATCATATATACTACATTGCTAGAACAGGAATATGAGTTTGGGATTTTAAATGTTTTTCCATTACGAATGACACATGTCTCAGGAGAGATATGTGTACATAGTTTGCAGTAAGGTGCTTTGCATGGTTTTGTATGTTTGTCGCCTTGCTGGAGCTCTGTGGGAAGTTTGCTTCACATCATTTTTTGCTTCAGGTTTTGCAGTTGGTGGAAGGCAAGCATTGGTGGAGTGGAAAATATATTTTTTAGGGTCTCATCTAGAGACAGTAGTGGTTGTAGATCTTTAATTATTTTCCATTGTTTTTCCGGTTCTGGATTGTAGGTTACTACCAGAGGTGTGCGTTCAGATGTTCTCTATGGCTTGTACCTTAGTAGTTCTTCCCTAGCCCTACAGAGTGCAGAATGGTTATTCCTATCAATGGTGCTGGTTTTATATACCTTCTGCCTGAAAGATTCTTTTAGTGTACTAAGATGTCTGTCCCTGTCCTCTTGGTTTAAACAAATACGGTGATACCAGATGGCCTGGCTATGTATAATGGATGTTTTGGTGCGTGAGGGATGGTGCCTTGAGCTGTCAAGGCAACTTCACATAAAATTCCAAATAAACTGCTGTACTCAAAGTGTGTGCATTTCCTGGATACCACAGTCACACTAAAAAATGGAACACTGCAAACATCTGTGTACAAAAAACCTACAGTCAGATGCCATTACCTTCACAGCTCCAGCTACTGTACCAGTGATGGCTGAACGTCAGGTGGCTCCCCACTTCCATGTCCATCACTCTGTCCCTGTTGGAGAGCACTAGGTCTAATACTGCCCCCTCATGAGTGTGTTCTACCACTGTCTGTCTGAGTCCCGCCCCCTGAAGAGCTTCCAGGATGTTTCTGCTCCTTGCTCTGGCTACAGTATGGCTGCTCCAATTGACATCTGGCAAATTAAAGTCTCCCATCCACAATATTTCCCCTTTTGCTGCCATTTCATGGATGATTTCCACTAGCACATTGCCCAACTCCTCCCCCTGTGCCAGACGTCTGTAGATCATGCCTGCTCAAATGGCAATACCATTTCCTGTTTCCAGTGTGACCCACAGTGACTCCCTTTCCTCCCTTATGCTCTGTACTTCTGTAGCTTTTATTTCCTTCCTAGCATAGAAAGCCACTCTTCCACCCTTTTTGTCCAACTTTATCTTTTCAGAATAGAGCGTACCTTGGCACAGCTATGTCCCAGTCATGGTTCTGTGTGTACCATATCTCAATCACAGCAACAATGTGCACATTTTGATGAAAACAGATCTTTTGGTCCTGAGCTTTTTTCATCCTATTATTGATCCGGTTCCATAACAAGGACATTTTTGAGAACTTTTATGAAACAGATCAAGGATTTCCTGGAGTTTGTGACTTTTCTTTGTTAGACTTTAATACCAGCAGCATCAGCAGTCAGGTTTTACTGCAAGGAGGTGATATATTCAAAAGATGGAGCCAGACCAGAGGGGAGCTGTGGTGGCTCATGGGCTGAAGGTAATTTGGATTTGCCCATATTTAGGAGCTGAGTAGGCCATGGGTAATGAATGAAGTGCACAGATTGTGATTTCAGCTAGCCAACAAACAAGCCACATAAAATAAAGAACCAAGACTGCTTTGGAAGCAAAAGACACTATACCAATGACAAAATAAAGCTGTAAAAAGCACTACAGAGAGGGGTAATCAACAAGAAATAAACTGAGTAGGGCAAAGCTTCTGTATCAAGTGGCCATCTTGTTTGGGCTGAAAACCATGCCCCCAACAGTGATTTTCTAAAAGAAGAAGTGCCTGCAGGATGGCAAGCCAGCAGGGGTGGCAGCTCATGACGTAGTAAGTGTGTACATAATGAGTGGTAACATAGTAACTGTGTGCATAAATGTAACATTTTATATTTGTGCACACAGTTGCTCAGAAAAATGGATTGATCACACTCCATTTATGTCCACACCTGTTGCATAATATATACAGATGTGTCAGCCACGATGAAGTGCAGTAGCTTGCAGAAATGACATGTCACAAAATCCTGCATGACAAAAGGGCTTAATTGCCATTGACTTACAATGGCCCCTGCAGTAAATTGCAGTATTCTGTGTTATTCTGCAGCATTTGTGCACTTCATCCTGGTTTGACACATCTGTATGTGTATATATGTGAGTGTATACCCCTAGGTGAAAACTAGGTGCTAACTTTTCTCTGTCAGCAATTCCTTTACTTTCAGCCTTTAAGGATTTGAAATTATGATGACTGAGGATAGAGATGAATTGGAATAGTAAAAGGCACCCAGCATTCAGGCAAAGTGAATGAAGACAGTAGTGCTGAAAAAAATTCTAGTACTCTTTTGAAATTGCACAAATTTGCTGTTTCTGCTTTGACAAAATTTTCAAAAAAATATGCAAAATCTGGGGCCAGATATTCAAAACTGTGCACTGGGTGTAAACTGTTTGTACCGGGATTGCACCACATTTGTGCAGGTCCCCTGTATGTAAAAGACCAAATAGCATGGGCAAACTGGAATAGCACCACACAGAGTGACAATGTATGCACCAGGCAAAAAGAGGAGGCATGTACATAAATACAGACTCTATGCTATATTCAACACATTAGCACTGTGCAAAGTGAGTTTGTGCAACGTACAGCATGATGCAAGTTACAGACCAGAAAAATGGTAGGCTTAACTGGCAAAACAACAATGGGGGGCATGAACACATCAGCAACAGGCAACAGGGCTGTATGCAACAACAACACCATGGTGCACCTGATGAATGCAGTCGTTGGGCAGGAAGAGGGGGCAGAAGTCTGCCCTAGGCCACTCCATATGCCAAGGAAGAGATATGCTGCAAACTGATGGGACCAGCCATGAGTCCTAGCACAGTACCCTGGCACCAGTCCCAACTCTACCAGGCAGCTGAGGGTGGCCAAGTACCCAGTGGACAACCTGTCGGTGAGTACATGCAGCACACCCTCCCAATCCCTCCATAGGGGTACACCAACATAATACAGTAAACACATGTTGCACTGAGAGGTGGGAGGATGATGAAGGGAAGGTGTACAAGTGCCTGGGATGCAACACAGTAGGTGCTGCCACGTGACTGTGGTCATCCACACAGTGAACATGTTCCAGTGACGTCATTGTGCCTGACATCATTAGGCCTGTGTGATGGTATGTGTGTGGCCTCCCTCAGGCACATACTGCACACTTGTACATACACACCATCACACACGGCCAGCCATGTGTGTGTTACTATGAGAATCCCATGCTGGTGGCACAGCATCTGTGGTACACAGAACAGTGTGACAGTGTTGTCCCCTGTCAGAACACACCTGCCAGCTGGGCCTGTCTATGTATGGATAGTAGCATTCACTGTTACTTGACACACCATATGGTACTGTAGCATACAATACACACTGTAGCAGATGCAACCATATGTCTATGGCATGCAGCACAACCACCAATGCATGTTGTGCTAGCTCCCTGGGGCACAATAGTCTGTGCAGCTGTGTACAAACCCAGCCTGCAGCTACCAACCTGTAGTTCCAGTCTGACATACAGGTGGTGCTGTGTGCACCCTGAAATATCCCGGCAATCTACACATGGAAATACATGCAAATCAGGCTATAATGACATGCTAATGTGATGGTTTACCCTCTGAATGCCCAAGTAGGTTCATTTGCATATCTCTTTGAATATGGCAAACCTTTGCCCTGAGCAGGAGGCAGTATAGCACTGAGGTTTAAGGCTCTGAGCTGCAAACCTGGAGACTTGGATTTGAATCCCACAGCCCCCACTTGCATACTGTGTGACCCTGAGCTAGTCACTTAACTTCCTTGTGCTCCCAGGTCGCACCTGTAAACAAGTTTTCAGCTTAGTGTGTGTCTCCTGGCTAGATAAAAAAAAATACATGTTTGCACTGGGCAAACGTGTTTGCCCTTGGCAAACCTATCTGTATCTTAATGTGGTTCTACAGTATGTGGCCTGCACTGTTGTTTGCAGTTGTTATGCACCACTTCCTTGCAAGCGCCCGCAGTGGCCATGTAGTTCACCTTTGCCTGATGCCATCTCTATGTGCACTGGGCTGCAGTTGCTGTTTGCACTGCTCGGCTGCTATTTCAGAGCTGTCTTCTTTGATGGGCTGTCTTTGCACTGCACTCACAGCCAGGATTGCTCACCTTCGTTTGCTCGCTATATTTGGCAGTTTTTGCCCCTGGGTTATTCCTTTATATATTGCATGCTATTGACTGTGGGCTAATTTGCCCACTGGGCAATGCACATTTTGACCCTGAGCAAAGTTTTGAATATTGGGACACTGGTATAAATTTGCCAGATGCATTTTGTGTCATTTTGCTTTGAAATCACACTTTATTTAAAATCTGAAATGGAGCAATTTGAAAAAAAGCATGTGTTTTTTTAAATGGCACTTTTTAAAAAAAAGACGCACTTCTAAAGTATTTTTGAAATGGCACCTTTTTTTATGAAAATGTGTGATGCACTTCCTTTTAGTATGCAAGAAATAGATTAAGAGAGAGTAAAAGAGTTCTGCAATTGCAGAGGAGAGAATCAAGATAGGAAAGACAGACTAATTTAATAGATAGATAGATAGATAGATAGATAGATAGATAGATAGATAGATAGATAGACAGACAGACAGACAGATAGATAAAGACAGATGGATTCACAAATATTTTTATCTTGGAAATATATATTCATATTCTTTGCAAAAACTGCATTAATGCACCCATTAGCATTCGTCTTTAAATAATAAAGTAGGGAAATATGGTATTAGAGTTTTTGTGGAATGTTATTTACTGCAAGTCACTGCGTTGCATCGTGGCTGGCTCTGTGTACTCATGCATACTGTACAAGGTATCTCATTAGATAGCATGATCCCTTATTACATTTCCATATGCATATGTGTAACTGAAAAACTGCTGCCCCTTGAACAATGTATAGATGCCCACTGCTGAAACCATTATATCCACACTGTGACAGTACTTTCATCTGCATAAGTACAGGCCCACAGGATCCTGTCTTTCTGAAGCCAGAAGTCAGTGTGTATGTCTTATACCTATGGCTGAAGAGACACTGGACCCTCAGGGGACTGAGCTTCTGCAGACATAAGTATTGCTGTAGTGTTGGTATCATGGATGTTCAGGCACCTGAGGTTCTGCAGTCAGAGGTCAGTATGTATGTGTTACACCTGTGACTGCATAAGTGCAGTCCCATCAAATGCATGCGTGTCTTAGAGTGTGCATGAGTGCCTAATGCTTCAAAAGCACTACCTCCATAGGGGCATGCATTTCTGCAAACAAAAGAACTATTGTAATTTGCATATCATGGATTTGTATCTGTGGCTGCAGGGGCCTGTGCACCTGTACACAGAAGCAGATAATTGTGCATTTCTACCTGCAGCAAAAAGTGAGTGTGTATGTCTTGCAGAGTACATGCCTCAAATGCAAATCCACAAAAGATCTCAAGGAAGGGAGGAAAGGGAATTATACGGGAAAAGCTTCGGGTGGCAAGGCAAACAGTCAGAAGAGCAAACTCAGAGATGAAAAAGAAAATAGCAAGGGAGGTCGGGGAGGCAAAATGTTTTTTAGGTATATTAATGAGAAAAGAATATGCAAACAAGGAACAATGAGACTAAAAGGTGAGAGGGGGGCTTTGATCAAGAAGGACCAAGATGAGGCAAACATGTTAAACAGGTACCTTAGCTCAATCTTCATGATCGAGGAGGAGGGAAGAGGACCAGAGCTGAGAGATAGAGTGTAAGAGGGCAGGGGAGGTAGGCACAAGTCCGTTTAAATATCTGACCTGTACCCTTACAAAAAAGACCCTCCTTGGGCTATCCCCGCCAGGATTGACCACCACCACCATACGCCACTCTGTCCCACTAGTTCATACTCGGACCTCTGGGAAAACCTCTCTTGTTATCCCTAGAGCTAAGACCTCTCACGGCCAAAGAGCCTTCAGCTTTAGGGCCCCCTCCTGGTTCAACACACTGCCTCCCTCCATCTCCGCGAAGCTCCAACTATATCGTGCTTCAAAACTTCCTTACGTAACCACCTTATTAACACCCGATGCTGTAATTGCCACTAGTCAAAGCCGTACTCAATACTTATGACAAAGCTTATTACTAAGCTGCTAAGGACAACATAACTCTGGTACTGTTTGCATCCATCCTACCTGTACCAGCTTGTTTGTATCTATGTCTTAATTTACTGTTATACTTATGTGTTGCACTGTTATACTGTGTATTTTCGTTTGTCTTACTGTGACAAGGTACCTTTGTAAATGAGCCTATGGCTTAAAGGTTTTCCAAACTGCTGTTTAAATAAAATAAAATAAAAAAATACAGTAGGTAGAGTATTGGAAGAACTAGGCAAATTAAGGGTAGACAAAGCAATGGGCTTTGCAATGCAGCACATCCCAGTGTGCTCAGGGAGATGACGGAGGAGCTGGCAGCACCACTCGGAAGGCTGTTCAATATGTCCCTAGAAAAGGGGAAAGTCCCAGGAGATTGGAAAAAGGCAGACAGGGTGCCATTACACAAAAGCAGAGTGAGAGAGAGTACAGGAAACTATCACCCAATCAGTCTTACCTCCGTGGCAGGTAAGCTAATGGAGACATTCATAAAGGAAAGACTGGTGCAATATCTGGAGAAGGGAGGGCTCTTAGATGACAGCCAGCATGGGTTTACAGGGAGAAGATCATGCCAAACAAACCTAATTGAGTTCTTTGATGAGGTGATGGAGGTCTGCGATCAGGGACAGGCACTGGACATAGCCTATCTGGACTTCAGTAAGGCCTTTGACACCGTCCCTCACAGGAGGCTAATAAACAAATTAGGCAGCCTTGGAGTAGGGAGGAAATTAACAAATTGGGTGGAAACTGGCTGGAGAACAGAACTCAAAGGGTGGTTGTCAATATCACTCACTCCTGAGAGGAGGAAGTGACAAACTGGGTGCCCCAGGTGTCAGTATTGGGCCCAGTACTGTTTAACATCTTTATTGGGGCTATTATGGAGGATCTGCATGGGAAGGTGTGTATTTGCAGATGTCACAAAGATCTGTAATAGGGTGGATACACCGGGGATAGAAAAAACGAGGGAGGATCTAGGCAGGCTGGAAGAGTGGTCTATGAGGTGGCAATTGAAATTAAATGCAAAGAAATGCAATAAAATGCACATAGGGCGCAAAAATCCAAAGGTAAGCTATAGGCTGGGAGGAGAAATTGAAACAACAAAGCAGGAAAGAGATCTGGGGATCATCATTTCAGATAACTTAAAGGTTACAAATCAGTGTGACAAGGCAGTGGGGAAGGCAATCAGAATGCTAATATGCATATGGAAGGGTATTACGAGCAGGAGGAGTGAGGTGATTATGCTGCTGTACAGGTCCATGGTTAGTTCACACCTGGAGTATGGGGTACAATTCTGGAGACCACACCTACAAGGGGACAAAGATAGAGTGGAGCGGGTCAAGAGAAAGGCTACCAAAATGGTGCAGGACCTACACAAGAGATCATATGAGTAACAGCTGGAGGAGATTGGCCTGTATAGAAACATGGAAACATAGAATCTGTCAGCAGATAAGGATCATACAGCCCACCTAGTCTGCCCATTTCCCTACTTGGTTTGGCAATTCCTACTCTTAACTGGACTACCTTTCCCCCGCTCTGCTGCACAGCAGGGTGCCTTTATGCTTATCCCATTTTCAATTCCTGTACTGCTTTTGCTTCCACTAACTCCGCTGGTGGGCTGTTCCATGGATCCACCACCCTCTCTGTGAAAAAATACTTCTTAGCATTCCCCATAAGCCTCCCTCCCTCCCTCCAGCCTCATGTTATGTCCCCTTGTCCTTGTGCATTTTTATCTCTGAACATGCTCCCCTCCTGTACCCTGTTTATTCCTCTAATGTATGTTAAGGTCTCTATCATATCCGCTCTCTCCCTTCTGTCTTCCAGTGAATAGATGTTTAGTTCCTTGAGTCTTTCCTCTTGAGGCTTGTGGTGCAGTCCATGTATCAATTTTGTTGCTCTTCCCTGGACTGCTTCCATTCTGTCTATGTCCTTCCTGAGATGAGGTCTCCAGAATTGGACACAGTATTCCAGATGAGGCCTCACCAGTGATCTATACAGTGGCATCACCGCTTAACTCCTCCTACTGGTTATGCCCCTTCCTATGCACCTCAGCATTCTGTTTGCCTTCCTCACTGCTTTTTCGCATTGTTTGACCGACTTCAGGTCATCGGATATGATAACCCCCAGGTCTCTCTCCTTACTTGTGGTGGCTAGAACCTGCCCCCCCATTCTGTATTCCTCTCTTGGGTTTCTGTGTCCCAGGTGCGTTATCTTATACTTCTTAGCATTGAAACCAAACTAACAAACCCTTGAACATTCCTCAAGCAGTCTTAGGTTGTTTCTCATTTTATCTAGCCCCTCCTGTGTGTTGACTCTGTTGCAGATCTTGATGTCATCTACGAACAGACATACTTTTCCCTCCAGTCCCTCTGTAATGTGGCTTATTAAGACATTGAATAGAACTGGACCCAGAACCAATCCCTGTGGAACCCTGCTGGTCACCTCCCCCTCTTCTGATTTTAAGCCATTTACTACCACCCTCTGGGTCCTGCCTTTTAGCCAATTACCAACCCATTTTACCACTTTAGAGCCCACACCCAGATTCCCCAATTTGTTAAATAACCTTCTATGAGGAACAGTGTTGAAGGCCTTACTGAAATCCAGGTAGGCAACATCCACTGCCCCTCCCTGATCCACCACCCTGGTGACCCAGTCAAAGAACGTACCATGTCATAATGTCATACGCTTAATAGCGTACAGAATTATAGCGAAACTCAGACCTGTGCGCTCTCCAGGTTGGCCCCCCCAGAGTTAGAATCTTAAGGGGGGGTCCTGGGGGATCATGGGGGGCAGAGTCCCCCACAGAAAATAAAATAAACCGGAATCACACAATGTGATTAAGAGGCACGGCATTTTGCCGTGCAACATTTTGACCCCGTGCCATCAAAGAAATAGACAAGATTAGTCTGACAGGACCTACCCTCAGTGAATCCATGCTGCCTTAGGTCTTTTGCACCGCTTAACTCCAGGAACTTCACTATCCTTTCCTTAAGCAGGAACTCCATCAGCTTCATCTGATGCACTGGAAACGAGAAGGGAGAGAGGAGACATGACAGAAACATTTAAACATTTGAAGGGAATAATCAGGGTGAGGGAAGGGAGCATTTTCAAAATGAGTGATGATACAGCAACAAGGAGGCAGAGTTTAAAACTGGAGAGAGGCAGTTTCAAAGAAAATATAAGGGGCAATACTTCACTGAGTGGGTGGTGGATCCCTGGAATAGGCTACTGGAGTGGGTGGTGGGAGCGGAATCAGTGGTAGAATTCAGGAAGGCATGGGACACCAATAAGGGACTGAACATAAGAGGCAAGGGTGCGAATGAAGGAAGGGAATAAGGTCAAGATGGCAAATGAGCCATGGGGAGGAAAAAAGACAGACTAGATGGGCAAGTGGTCCTTTTCTGCTAACAGATTTCTATGCTTCTAAAGTGGCACATCAGTGCTACTCCATTTGTGTTATCTGGAAACAGTTGTATGTTGTTTGTCTTACCTGATAATTGCTGTCTGTGGTTGGTTGTGTGGTGTTGCCGTTTTGTTGCCTTTTGTGGTGGGGAGTTAGGGTTGGAAACCACAAATAAAATGTCCCTGCTTTTGTTACATTAAGTTAAACCCAAACAGGTAAATTAATGCATTGAGATAGCTGAATCATATCCTCTTTCACGCTGTTCCCTTCCTGACCTGTGTGAACAGATGCCCTCTGAACCCTGCATCAAGGGAAGACTCTATCCTCCTATGGAAGTGCATGGCCCTGCACTTCAAAGTAGTAATGGATGTCAAGAACTCATCGGGCTGTCTGGTGGGCTGCAGAACCACAAAGCCCTCTGGGTCCTGTGCTTCCATGTGGCCACAGATACAGACGCATAGGGCAAAGAGTTCATCTCTTAGCCAATGCAGAGAGCCCCCTGCCACCCTAGGGTGCAAAGGTGCAGGGCCCTATGCCAAGAGAAGAGTTGTCTTCATGATATGGTACTTGGGACCATGCAAGCAACCCTGCATCTTTCTTTCCCTGGCAAGGAGGGCTGTCACATAACAGTGCCATCCCTCATCCTTGCCCTATCCAGTTGGCTCACTGAACTCATCCCTGAACTGGTCTCACCGGCATGGGATCACAAAATACTACCAATTGGGGTAAAGTCTGGCATGACACACATTCCTTAATAAGAATTTTTTTTTTTTATTTTGTCCCCAACTGTTCAAGATAGTCATTTTATGACTCCCCTTATATATAGGACAGCAAGTTCGGTTCAACCTTATTAATAAAACGTTTGAACTTGAGATGTTCACATAGGTGACAACACCCACAAGCTTCCTGTTGTTTTGCACAAATGTTTGTGAACTTTGATTCACTCAGTTTATATGCCTTTAAAATCATACTCTGGCTTTTATTATTATTTCTAGAGTATCTTAAGGTGGCATTGTAAGGTGGAGATGGGCACATGGGTTAAGGAGACTTGTGCTTGTGCCTCTGTGTGGTGCAGTCCCCCCTCACTGATTTATGCTTTCTTTCAGTGTTTTTTTGGCTGGTGGCCACTCTCAAACAGCCAACCCCACCCAACCCTTACCTGACCCATTGTGCCATGGCAGGGAATAGATTTGGGAGGTGGGAGTCATCACTGCCAGATTGTCACCAAAAGCCCCATTTAGCCAGTATCTGAGTACTGTATGCGCACACACTACAGTATGGGCATCAAGTAGTGAATGTCATGTTGTTGCCAGTACTTCAGCCAATAATGAAAAGTGCAGGTAGGCTGCTGATTGGTGGGCTGGGATCAGATAGTAATCAATTCACTTTGCTGCTAATGGGCTGCTGGTGTCTGTCTCCTTGTCATCTGCAGAGAGAGCCTGAAAGAGAGATGGACTGGAGAAGTCAAAGAGAGTAGCAGCAGTATGAATTAATTACTAAAGAAGGCAGCATGATCATCATCATCCAGCGCTCTATGCAATTTATTACCGCAGGTAAGTTAGTGACCTGAGGCTGGGAGTGGGGTCCACAGTTCACCATAGTCCACATTTTTATTTTCTTGACATTAGCTAAGTTTTATTTCAATTTCATACATGTGGGTAACCAAAACAAAACTGCCTGCTGTAAACTTTATAAGACCAGATGTCACATCTGGCAATGGTCTGTAATGGAAAAGTGGGGAGTTGGTTCTACTAAAGGGAAAGGGAAGGCAATTTATTTTGCATTGAGTGGCTTAACCATCTAGAACCTGGAACTTGGCAGAACTTTTGCGTGTTGTACTTTATTATAAAATAGCAAGGTGAAATCATGTAATCTAATTGGCTCTTATTTATGTGTAAAATATGGTTTACACATGATTAAACAAGCATTTGTTAATGCCGAATGTTGCATCACTGGCATTGGCGTTGGTAGTGCAGGAGTTAGAGATGCATAATAGAGGTGGCAGTGAAGTACTGAACTGACGCCAACCCCACACCCACCCTGCAGAGACTGACAGGTGTTGGAGTGTGTCTTTGGGTCGTCAGCTATAACGCTCATGCCATTTTACCTCACCCTACCTTGTAGACATTGACAAGTGTTGTGGTGTGCTTTGGGGTCTTTGGGCCTTATACTTACCCCATTCCATAAGGAAATGTGCTGAGGTGGGTGCAGTATAGGAGAATGGGGTGAACTTTGGGGCCGAACAGTTCAAGGCACACTTCGATACCTGTGACTGGCTACATGGTGTGGGTGGGGGTGGAATGGCAGAAGCATTACAGCTGATGATCTCAAGTCACACCCCTGATGCCTGTCAGTCTCTACAGGGTGGGGTGTTATATTCGGAAACCCTAACGCTGTAGATGTGTGTTGGTATTTTCATTCTAAATTATCAACATGGACTCTTTGTGACCCCACCACATTAAGAGCGGCACTATCAGTTTGTTAGCCGAAAGGTGATTTTGCACAGCAAGTGGGCCAGTTGGCACCACAGGTCTTAAACACATTTTGGGCAGGATGTGAAAAACAACAACTGTATTGTTCATGAGGAGGTGTAAATAAAATGGCAATGTTGAAAATCTGGAGTGAAAATATGAAAAATTGGTGAAGTCATGAGCATGCATAGAAACTGCACACTGCACATCCACAAGCCAATTATTTTGGGGAATTTTTTAACCACATTTTCAACATAGGCATTTTGAGACCTCCTCTCATGAATAGTGGCACTGAAATTTTGTTAATCTGTCCCAAAAGTTGATTTCCCACAGCGATCACGCCATTGTATGTCACAGGTGTGAAAACACATTTCGGGCAGGATGTGAAAAATGACAGCTGTACTGTTCATAAGGAGGTATGAAAAAATGTGAGTGTTGAAAATCTGGTATGAAAATATTGCAAATTTGCAAGGTTACAAGGGTGCATGGAAACTGCGGAACGCTTGATTGTAACACAGTCATTTTATGGACTTTCGTCACCAAATTTTCAACGTAGGTATTTTAGGACCTCTGCTCATGAACAGTGTCACTGTCATTTTGTCAAATTGTCCCAAAAACTGATTTCGCACAACAACCGTGCTATTCTGTGCCAGACGTGTGAATACGCATTTCGGCCAGGATATGTAAAATGACAGCTATACTGTTCATAAGGAGGTGTGGGAAAATGGCAATGTTGAAAATCTGGAGTGAAAATATTACAAATTTACGAAGTTATGAGCATGCATGGAAACTATGCAATGCATGCTCATAAAACAGCCATTTTTTGGATTTTTGTCACCAAATTTGCAACATAGGCTTTTTAAGAGCCCCCCTCACCAACAGTGGTACTGTGATTTTATTAACCAATCCCAAAAGTTGATTCCATGCAGTGACCATGAAATCACCTTTTGGGACAGAATAACACCATGACAGTGACTGAATTCATGAGGAGGGGTCCCAATAACCCCATGCTGAAAATTTGGTGCAAAAATTCCCAAAAATGGCTGAGATATGCACCAAAATTGAAAAACTCCTATTTATGCCATTATACAGCTTACCAGCATTTCTTCAGTTCGTGGCCAGCTTTAAAGAGTGCAGATGTGTTCCCAGTCCACTGAAGATCATCGCACCAGGCTCAGGAGGTAAGTATGGGGTGAGGAGTGTGTGGGGAGGTGGGGAACATAGAGGGTGGGTGCAGGTTGAGGAAGGGAGCAGGACAAACTGCAAGGGACCATTTTCTAATTTACAGGTTTAAAAAAAAATTGCAGGATTTTTTTTTACAAGGGCATTTAGCATGCTGGGGTGGGCTCCCAGCATGCCATCTGAGTGTTTTGGGGGTGCTGTAGCCAACGGGGGATTGGGCACCCCTGTCGGCACATACCAAAGGTGAAGGGGGGACAAGATCTGAGGGGAATTGGCCACCCCCCTTGGCACACAACAAATGGGGGGACATTAGGCCGATGGGCAGTGGGCTTCTCCATTTGCAAATTAAACTGGGAAGGGGGGACTAAAGCAGATAGAGTTTAGGCCCCCTGTTGGCAAAGAAAGACTGTTGGGGGGTGCATGATGCCAAGGGGGATTGGGCACCCCCTCGGCACACACATGAAATGGGAGGGAGGGAGCATTATGCTAATGGGGAGTGGGCTCCTCCATCGGCAAATGAAGTGTGTCAGGGCATGCCGACAGGGGGATTAGGCACCCCTGAAGTCAGCACTCTGCATAGTGGCGGTCAGTGCCGCCATGTTTTTAAAGTGCTTCACCAGGAAAGGCACGTTGGGAGGCATGTTAGTGTGCCGCTGCATGTTGAGCTTACCTCTCATTGCAGTGGCACTCTTGTTAGATCTGGTGGCCACTTTTTGTACAGCTGGTTTCAGCGCCTGCATACTGGCTTATTGGGGAATGATGGATGCACCTACAGATGCATGGCCTGCATTCACCCACAGTGACCACACCTCCATATCTGCTGCTACTACTGCAACATGTTGGCTGGCGCGCAAGCTTGAGCCAGCACAAAAAAATGACTGCTCAGCAGTGAAGAGTCTGCAACACAGATTAACGGGCATTTGGAACACAGGCATTTCAGTTAGGCCCCTACTGTCAGAACTGATCTTAAAAAATAAAACAAATTAATTAAATGTTGCTTCATTGATTATCACACTCTCCTTACATACATAAATAAATTAGAAACAATAAGTATTGTTTATAGTTTTCACTACAACTGTTTCTTTGCTGGCAGTGAAAAATCTCCCTTATATCTTTACCTGCTTATCAGAGAACTCTCTTCTTCTTGCCCTAACAGTGAGATAACAGAGTCTCTGGCTGTAACAAAGGCCTTTGTTGTCTGTGTGTACAGTGTGTTGGGAGAGAAACATTCTGCCAGTGGGACTGAGCATAATTTTGAATCCATGTATTTCAGGGTAAATATTTCATGATAAACATTCCATATCTTTAATGTGGAGAACAACAGAGAAAAAAAAAACAGGAAGAAGAAAGTAGGCAATAACACAATGACATCATCAATGACATCACTTGCAGTGGGCAGAAGGACTATTTTATCACAAATGCATACAAGTAAATCTATTTTTTCTACATATAAACATGCTTTTCCCAATAGTCAAAAGTAAAAAAAAAAGAGCCAATTTTATAAGTGCAATAAGGCACTCAGGGGTGTGTGTAAACCATATTTTACAGCACTGCCAGCAGCTGAAGTCACTCGGCATTCAGCCGCATGCCTTACTACACCCTTGGTCATGCTGTAAAATATGGTTTAAACCTCCACCCTTCGTTCCTTATTGTTTACTTCTTCAGCCAGATAGAACATGGTTCTACCAGTTCTGTCTGGTAAAACCAGCTAGAACTCAGTAGAACTTTTCCACGTTTGACCCAAAACATTCACAAGTTCGAGCTTTTAGAGGTTCGCACAATCCTATTCATAAACATGACATGAGGAGTTTATAGCATATTGGTATCATTTCACCCCACAAGAGTGAAAACACATCCGGTCCAAGATTTAAAAAAATGACACCTGTCTTGTTTATGAGGTGGTGTGAAAAATGGCTATGTTGAAAGTCTGGAATCAAAATACTAAAATTAGCCAAGTTATGGATGAATGTTGATATATTTCTGAGTTCACTCATAACTTGGTAATTTTACCATAATTTTACACCACATTTTCAACATAGCCTTCTTATCACCCCGTCTCATGAACCTGGTAGGTGAACATTTTAAAATCCCCACCAAAATGTCATTTTGTGCCATATGTGCAAAAAAACAGTTTGGCCAGAATTTGAAAAATCACAGCTGTCATGTTCATGTAGTGGTGGTGTGAAAATGGCCATGTTAAAAATTTTGCGTTAAAATACTGATAATTTCCAAACTTATGAGTTCGGGTAGAAAATGTGCAACATATCATCATAACTTTTTTAAAATATTTTTACCCCAAATTTTCCAACACAGCCTTATGACCCAATCTCATGAACCTGGTAGGTGAACATTTTCAAATCCCTCCAAGAGGTGATTTCACACAGTGACTGAAAAATCACTTTTTGGGCAAGATTTTAAAAAATTCCACTGCCCTTGTTCATAAGGTGGGGTAATAAAAAAAGCCATGTTGATAATCTGGTGTAAAAATATAAAAAAATTACAAAGTTATAAATAAAAGTTAAAAACCCATTAAAATACATTAAACTTGACCTACTCTATTTTCTCATATCACAGCTGCCATTTTCAGCAGCCAGATGTGTCTTTAACTGAAGAGTGTATCCATGTCACTGGAGATGATATGGTGAGTGAGTGTGTGCGGGGGGGTAGTGGGTGTTGAGTGTTGGGGAGAGGTGGGAAGGTCAGATCAGAGAGGGACTGTTTTCATTTTTCAGGTTAATCTACAGGTAAATGGTGTTTCCATGATGCCTCTTGGCTAATCAAGAGTGTCATCTCAAGACTTCTTTGTGTTTGAGAACTGTGAGGCAAAGCTGAATATAAAGATGTTTGAAGATGACACTCCTGATTAGCCAAGACAGCTTGGAAAAACCATTTGCCTTTTATTAAGCATTTCTTTTTCAAAATGTACACTCCCGCCCCACCTCCAGTTTTGCATAACAGTTTGAGTTCCATACCATGTCAAAGACTGTGGAGCACTAGCAGTGATCAACTTGTCCATTTTTCCTTTGTCAGAGACATTACTGCACTTCTGGGTAAGGTCATGTAGCATGCAAGGTCTGAAGTTAATGCATGCAGTCACCAGTCCCAAAGAGCACTGACAGATGCTAATGTCTCAGTATCTAAGACTGGGTTTAGGAGGTTCTCTCAAATGTCATCTGCTTCCTTTTACTAGCATCCTGCAACAGCTCTCCTTCCATCTCCTCTTCAATGTCGATATGCATGGGTGCCATAAACTCATCTGGCATCAAGTTTGGGGGGTTGTTCAACATCAGCCAGTGCACTGTGTAACTCTTCATCCTCTGGTAATGCTGGCAGCTGCTAAGTAGGAGTTTTTTTTTTAACAAAAACAGTATACTAGTAGTACTGCTTAGATCTGCAGTTAGAAATGAAGATAAGTAAGTACAAAAGGTACAGTATATGGTTTGGCAAATGGGCAATATTATGCTAATCTCCCACAACATCCATTGTTTCAGCAAACATAACCTGTGTGGGGATTGGCTGATATATTTGTCCCAGAGTGTTGCGATACTGATTTTGATTGGTTGGACATTTTTTTGGTCTAATGGCAGCATCATGGGTTGGCAAGCACAAGTGAAAATGAAAAAAAGAAAGTTTTACAATGGATTTATAATATATGTGGACTGCTATACTCAGCATTTCTAGGTAAAATAGTTCATTGTGAAATAGTATTGAGTGTCACGATATATAGAAATGATAGTTTGCATGTTGCTATGGCAGCTCAGGTTCTCAAATATAGATTAAATAGATGTTTGATCTCTACTATGTATGCATGGGGGCACAAGACAGGAGCTGTTTCACTAAGCTCCAAATGACAGCACTGCAATAAGCCCAGGTTGGGAGGTGTGCAGGTAAGGGCGGCTAGCCCATAACAAAACAAAATATCCAGAAAACCTGCACTCCAAAACACTTGAATAATGCCACACTCAAATTGCCATTTTTAAATGGTTTAATAGCAAATCAAAGAGCACGTGCATACAGACCACACAACTGCCACAATGCCCTAGCCCTTCAGGTAAGAACCTCTCATCAAGAATGTGGGGGCACAAGACAGGAGCTGTTTCATTAAGAAAGGGACCCTTTCCTATTACGTAAATAATATAGACATTTTGGAGGGGGGACCTTTTTTTGTTGCACTTTGTTTTGGAACTTGGGTTATGTTAGGTTATAGGTTTTGAGTTCTGAGTTCATGCTTATGTGGAACACTTTGCATTTGGTGCACTCACTTTTGCTCAGAGTTTTTGGAACTGCTTGCAGAACTAGATTTTGATTCAAACTTAAAGGTTCAATTGGTGAAGCTTGCACCCATGACACAGAAACTGCATATTGCTTGCAGACAAGCCAGTTTATTTTCTGCATTGTAGATGGGTTGTTGTTGAGTGATGGATTCAGTATTACTGATACTTGGTTTGGCAGTAGATCCAAGGACATTTCGGCAGGCATGCAATATGCTGTTTAATGAGCATTATGGGTAGTTGTCTGTGTGCTGTGCATTATGTTTCAGGTTGCTCTCGTTCTTGTGGCCTGAAACAGTAATGATGTGCCTATCACTGACACCAGCATTGCTGAGCACTTGATGCAGGTGGATTGGATACAATAATTAGTATACTTGCAAGAAAATCTGACAGCATTAGCTATCTTCTGCATCAAACACAAGAAGTGCCTGGCACCTAGTGGATTTTTTCCAAACCAAATCTCTACATCAGCTTCTGTGGCACGTGGCTTCTGCAAAAAAAAACAGTCTTGCTCTGGGTGTAGCTTGCTGAAATATAGCTTGAAGTTCCAAACAGGGCAGTTTGGTGACTCTAAATGTGTTTTTTCTTGATGCTCAGGCTGTCAGACAAGCCCAGTCTTGTCGAGTAGTCCTCCCAGCATTGTTACAAATTCTAGACTCGCAGAATCTGTGTAGATAGCAAAGTCAAAAACCTTTAAGTTGGTTGTATTTTCATTGCCACAGTGACAAAAATAGAACATTATATTGAATCACACTTTGAACAGCAAATTTCAGGGGTGTGAGGCAGCTAAACGTGTTGCTGGAGTAAAGCTTCTCCATGTTCTCTTTATTGATGGCTGTTTTATGTGTGATGTAGTTCAGACCACTTGCAGCTGAGTTCTTACACTGTAAACTGAGGCAACAACGTGCCTGCCTAAATGGTGCATCCCTTGTAATGTCAATGTTCCAGTTCCTTGGCTGCTATTGTGGATATTTATTTATACAGCCACTGATGTTGATTATGCTGTCTGTTTTGTAAAATTGACCATCTGACTATCTAATTCTCTGCTCCGTATCTCTGCTTCTGTTATCGTGGCCTCCCTAACTCACATACTAAACCTCTCTCTCTCTCTCTGTCCACTGCCACTGTTCACAAAGCCTGGAAATCAGCCAAAATCATCCCTTTGCACAAGGATGGAGACCACTCCCTACTGGGTAATTACAGGCCTATCTCGCTCCTCCCCTCCCTTGCAAAAATCCAGGAATTCCTAATACTGGCCAAACTGTCTGACTTTCTCTCCTCCAACAACTCCCTCTCACCTGTACAGTCAGGATTCAGAAAACATCATTCCACCATCACTTCCTTCCTATGCGTAACTGACACCATCCTCGCTGCCATGGACAATGGCCACACTGCTACTGCCATTTTTATAGACCTGGCTAAAGCTTTTGACTCTGTCTCCCACCCGATACTACTCCACAAACTTAAGTCCTTTAGCTTAGCTCACCCCACCATCACCTGGTATCACTCATACCTCCATGACAGACAACAATCTGTTCAAATAGGCGTCACTCTTTCTTCCCTTCTCCTTATCCTATCTGGAGTCTCCCAAGGCTCAATACTCAGCCCCATCCTCTTCTCCCTCTTCATAAATGACCTTCCATCCACCAGCCTCTCCTCCAATATGCATCTATAGGCAGATGACACTATAATCTATGCCTCAGGCCCCTCCTTTGACAGTATCCCCCCCCCTCCAAAATGACTTCAACAGAGTCCAGTCCTAGCTCCTTGAGAACCTGCTTACCCTCAATGATAAAAAAACTGTCATCATGGTCTTTGGTTCCAGGCAGAAGCTTGCCACCCTTCCAGCACCCCCAGCAATTACCACTCTGTCTGGCTTACCCCTGGAGCTTGTCCCTGCTTTTAAGTATCTAGGAGTGTGGCTGGACAGCCATCTCAGCTACTCCTCACATGTGGATGCCATCTGCACTAAACTCCGACCCAAACTCGCCATCCTGTATCAGCACAGGGCCAGCTTACCCATCCCCACCTGTTGTGAGCTTGTGCGCAAAACTATCTTGCCCATTATTGACTATGCCAACATAATCTATGGTACCACCCCAACAACATTTCTCTCCAGACTAGACACCCTCCTCAACTCTTTTTGCCACTTCGCCACTGCCTCCCCACAACTTACACACCACTGCCAACTCTACGCTAATCTCTCTACAGCCCCGCTCGCCCACAGAAGAACCATCCACAGTGCCTCCTTCATAGCAAAATACTGGCTTGACTCACTATCCCTCTACCTCTCCTCCCACCTTTCCCCTGCCACCTCCCTAAATTACCCCCTTCACCACAGAGACTCACGCACCTTTCACCTGCCCCACCCTCAGACTCTTTCCAAACAAGCTGCCTTCTCGTACTGACCCCCCCCTTCTCTGGAATAACCTTCACCCCAACCGTCACCTGGCATCATCCCCTTCAGCCTTGATGCAACTCCTCAGGCTCCTCCACATCCCAGCCTGCCCAGCATGCTCTAATGGATGCGGCACCCAGCTGAAACCCCTCACACTCTCTTCCAACATACCCTAGTCTGGGACTATACCTCAGCCTCATTTACTTACTATGCACATTAACTCATATTTTATTGTAAAGTATTAAGTTCTCTGTATAACTGTCTTGGTATACTGTGTGTACTCCCCACCTTTTGTACTTGCTCTTTCAATGTACACTCTGTACCCAGGTCGCACCTGGAAACGAGCCTCGGCTCAGTGTGCCTTTCCCGGTCATCAAATTTCAAATAAATAAAATAAATGATTGACAGAAACAATTTTTCAAGTGAGTTGGCTAGTTATGTTGCTTGAAGTGTCTCGCAATCAGTAATTATGTACTTCTCCTTACAGATCTCCTTCAGAATCTTCACTGTCCATGTTTTCTGATACACTGTATTTTTCTTGGTGGTCCTTGCCTCCGTGTCAGTAATATCTTCATTCCCTGTGTCTGGAAATTGGGTTCCCTGCTGCTCAAGTGTTGCTCCATTTATGCTTGCTTTGACTTGGTCCAGTTCCACTAGGTTTTCCTGTGATAATTCACCAAAATCATCCATTCCTGCATTCATTTCAAACAGGATGTCTGCCATGCGGTCACCTCTCATAAGAATAGTGTAGAAATTACATTTTCAACTACCTGTTTTTGAAATGTGGAATGTTTATGCAGTGAAGATCTAAACAGAATATTAACTTCTGTGGCATTCCTGTGCTGGGTGTTCTGCTTTATTACTACATTACAGGTGACAGGAAACAGTCTTTATACCTCCAGATGCTAGCCAAATGTCCATTTAGGGTCTACAAAAGATGCGGATAAGTGTTTTCTCTTTTTTGTTAAATTAACAATTTAATTTTCTTGCTTTTGCAGCTACCCTGACCCCTCTCTCCTCAGCAGTTGCTGATCTCTTTTCAAACTGCCTGAATATTCTATGACATCATTAACACCATTCCAAGCCATTCAGATGAATAGTATGGAATGGTGTTACTGATGTCTTAGAAAATGGGCTTTTTATTTCCTGGGCTCTGATTGGCTGGTACCCCTCCTGGGGTACATTAACTTTCAATAGATGCCCAGGAAACCAAAAGTGCCAGTCCAAGTGCCCCATTTACCCATGCAAGAATCATCGTTCCCACCCTGCTTGCCCATTGGGCAAAAGCATACCATTAAATTTAAAAATGCTGCCATTTTTTTCTCTTGCTTAGCGAGAGATACGGACCAACCTACACTCCTTACTTTATGACCAGCTAACACAACAAACCACACACCACCCTCTGCTCGGCTCACATATTCATTCACATATCTGGACTGCCTTGTATGGTTTGGGCTGCATGCCCATTGACTCTTGCTCTGCACCAATGGGCGTGCAGCCACGAACAGTCAGTCGTGAGCAGCGGGCGCTGAGCAGGTGGGATGCTGTGTCCGCCAGCTGCTGGGGGTGGGAGCGGGGTGGTGGGGCTTTGTGGGTGGGTGGGGTGGGGAAACTAGATCACGGGGATATGTTCTTGGGGAGGTGTGTGTCACCACATTATGCAGCCATAATTGAGCAGGTCTACTGGACCACCAGGGATATGTTCTGGGGGGACACTGCGGCCTGCGATCGGGCTGGTGGGGGGTTATTTAAGCTTTCGCCCGCAATCAGGCCAGTCGGGGGGAGGGGGGATTTTTATGCTTTTGCCCATGATCAGGCCAGTCGGGGGGTGGGGGGATTTTTACACTTTTGCCTGCGATCGGACTGCAGGGGTGGCACAGGGAGTAGGTTGAGGGCTAGCCACAGTTGACAGCTGCTGTGTTGTGCCCTGCAATGCGGCAGCTCACCTGTGGGTACTCCTTTTTTTTTTGGCTCAAAGTTGTGCAGGCGCAGGTTGGGGGTTGTGCCTGCACAACTCTGCACAGCCCGCTGAATATCGGGCTGTGCAGTTTATGCATGGTTCCTCCCCCTCCAGTTCAGCATGCATTCATTTGCATTGTGCTGTTGCTCAGCTTGCCTTGGGGGGGGCGCAACTGCCTCCTGCTGAATATCGCAGAATGGCGCAATTTTGGACTTGCGCAGGTGCAACCCTATTGCGCATGGTGCAACCCTTTTGAATATCCCACCCATTGTTGATAATATACCGAGGCCCAGATATTCAAAAGGGTTGCGCATGGCGCAACACTGTTGTGCCATGTGCAACCCACTGATGTTCCCCGGTGCGATATTCAAACGGGGATTGTGCCTGGCACAAATCCTGATGTGCTGGAGTGCATCAGTAATATATACGGCACAGGTGGGGGGCGTGCCCATGCATACTCTGCACATCCCGATGTTCAGCCCGGGATGTGCTGAGTCCATGCACGTGCAACCCCTACTTGCACTGCACACAGGTGAGCCCAAAAAAAAGGAACAATGGCTGGCCACCCACAGGTGAGCTGCCGTACTGCAGGGTGCAACACGGCACCTGCCACCTGTGGGTGGCCACCCGAGATCCAGCTTCACCTGGTGGCACCCCCCATGCCTGATCATGGGCATACATAGAAAAATGATCCTCCAAAATCCCTGGTGATCCAGTGGACCGCTGTCAGCCCGATCGCAGGCTTTTGTAAAATATAATAAATTCCTATATCCCTGGTGGTCCAGTAGACCGCTGTCAGCCTGATTGCAGGCATTTGCAAAATAAAATAAATTCCTATATCTCTGGTGGTCCAATGGACCACTGTCAGCCTGATCATGGGCATTTGTAAAATATAATAAAGTCAGATATCCCTGGTGGTCCAGTGGACTGCTGTCAGCCCGATCGCAGGCATTTATAAAATAAAATAAATTCCTATATCCCTGGTGGTCCAGTGGACCGCTGTCAGCCTGATCGCAGGCTTAAGTATGAATAAAATAAAGTCAGATATCCCTGGTGGTCCAGTGGACCACTCGATGCCCGATCATGGGCATTTGAATTAAAAACAAATGACGTCCAATATCGCCGGTGATCCAGCAGTACCCCTCCCCACCCGCCCACTGGGCCCCACCACCTCCTCCCAGTCAGTGGTGGGTGGCAGCTCCACACCCGCCTGCCACCCGCCGTCCACCGACTGACACCATAGGTAGGGCTGTCGCCCATTGGTCCACAGCATGAGCCAATGGGTGTGCAGCCTGTACCATCAATACACATTCCAGAAATGTGAATTGATCCATTCTCACATCTGGAATGTGTGGTATGCGTACATGCTACATGCCCATGTCAGTCGGTGGGTGGCAGGGTGACAGGCGGGTAGGGTGCACGCCCGCCATTGACCGGGGAGAGCGGGCGGTGGGGCTCAGTAGTGGGTGGGGAGGGGGTACCGCTGACCACCAGGGATATTGGACATCATTTGTTTTATTACAAATGCCCGCGATCGGCTGTGAGTGGTCCACTGGACCATCAGAATATCTGACTTTATTTATTCATACTAAGCCTGCTATTGGGCTGACAGCGTCCACTGGACCACCAGGGATATAAGAATTTATTATATTTTACAAAAGCCCATGATTGGGCTGTGAGCGGTCCACTGGACCACCAGGGATATTTGACCTTATTTTCTTTATACTTAAGCCCACAATCTGGCTCACCAGGGATATAGGAATTTATTTTATTTTACAAATGCCCGCGATCAGGCTGACAGTGGTCCACTGGGCCACCATAGATATTGGACGCGATTTATAGTTGCACGAAGCCAGCGATCAGGGCTGTCTTGCACATTGCTGTGCTGTGCAGGGGCGTCAGTCCCTGACGGCTGTTGCCTGGTAGGGCGCCAGGCACACGTCGCCAGTGATCGGTGCACCTGCATGCAAATGGGGCCATAATGACATGCAAATGGCCCTATTTGTGCCTTGCATACATTATGGCCCCATTTGCATGTGCACTTTTGAATATCATGGTTGCTGCACACTGCTCAATGGAACTTGCACTAGTGCATCCCCCTGCTCCACTCTGGCCACTTGCACTGGCGCAGTGCCACTGCACCATGCACTTTGCAGGTGGCCAGGGTGCAATATTCAACAATGCTGTGCCATGGCACAGCTCTGTTGAATATCACCCAGTCAACACCCCTGCGCAGCAAAGTTGCACTGCGCCCAGGCTTGCACCACAACCTGGTGCAGTTTGAATATCTGGGCCCGAGTGCATAGTTTTGAGGATTAGGAGAAATTGTTCAACAATAGATGACTACAACATTAGGGCACATGAAATGGAGATACGGTTCCAAGAAAGAGGATACAGAGCTGAAAATATTCAGTAGTAAAATGGCTTTGAACAAGGATAGAGAAGAACTTATGCGATATAAAGAAAAACAGAGAGAAACCAACACTGATAAGATTAATGTTGTAAGTACTTACACCAGGAAGTCAGGGCAGGTAAAGAACATTATTGAAAAAAATTGGAATATACTACAGACTGAACCACTTTTGACAACATGGGTACAGACACCACCTTGAATGGTGTATAAATGAGCTAGTAACCTAGGGGACAGGTTAGTTAACAGCTTACAACCAACACCGAGGATAGAAATTAGCTTTCACGCACTTCCACCAAAAGGGACATTCAAATGTGGACACTGTAAATTCTGTGGTGTGGTTAAAAAAAATGATACGTTCCAATCACCTAATACCTTGAAAAATTACAAAATTGATCAATTTATTAATTGCTTCACTACTTGCATTATATATTTGGATACTTGTAGATGCAATGCATTCTATGTTGGAAAACTAGTAGAGCTTTTAAAGTTCGGATAGGGGAACATCTGGGAGCAATAAGAAATTCTAATTTAAAAAATGCACTAGCCAAACATGTAAAAATAAATATCAACAGAGGAGATCATACATTTCAGTTTTCAGGCATAGAAAAAGTTACACTGGGTGAGAGAGGGGGGGAGACCTGGATAACCTATTATTGGAACATGAGGCTTTCTGGATTTTTACTCTCAAAGGCCTTGAGAAACCTGGACTGAATGATGGAATTTCCATCTTACCTTTTTTATAGAAGAGATAAATTGCTACAGCATGGTAATCCATTTTTTATAATGATGAAAATGGTACAATCTCTTTGAGCTACTGGTTTCTTGTAAGCCGAATCCTTTGAAACATTTCCCCATATTCTAAAATCATTTTATATTAGAAGGAATTATTTAATCATTTAAACAAAATACTTTGAAAAAAGTTTTTTTTATTTTAGTGAGCATATCATTAATTGACCACAGTGACCTTCTGGTTTTACCACCATTTTTTGTATCTTAAAATTGCTTTATACCAAAAGTAACTACCTATATTATTTAAACTATATACCTTAGATAAGTTTGTCTGGTCTAGTGAGCACATTATTAGATTGATCTTAGTGACCTCCTGCTTGAGTTATAGTTTTTGTATGCAAAACTGCCTTATAACATAGGTAGTTGCTTAATCTATTTTAACTTAAACATTTTATGATTTTTTTTTATGGCATTGAGCATATCATTTAATTGACCTCATTGACCTTCCATAGTATGTCTGAAAATAAAAAGTATACTAGTATACAAGAAGTATAAACATAGATTATTATGTTCCCTGTGAATAGACTCTTATGGGGACTTTGTTTTTACATTCTATAAAATGGTGGTAATATGTGACATTATAAAAATATAAAAAATAAAATAAAAATATTAATAAATGGATGACTATATGTATAACACCAAGTAAGCTATAAAATTGATTAAAACCTTGTCATTCATTGAGATTTATGGTCCAGTTCTTTTTACATTTTTTTGTATGTATAATTAGTTTTTTTACATTGGTGTGTTTAACTGAAGCATAGTATTTGCTGGTTCAAAAAATGTTGATTGTGATCACATGGTATGTGGGTGTATTTAAGTAATGTGTAGCACTTGAATCAGCCTCCCTGAGGAAGTGCGCATGCGTGAAACCGGTCGGGGCTTGTGAGTTTTGCAAATTTCACTTCCTGGTTGTTACAGGCAGCTATGTAATAAATAAGCTCTTTTTCTACTGTTTACGGATGCTGGTGCTGCTTTTTCTTTGCTTCAAAGGCCAGTGTGCATGCTATTTTTTGCATCTTGCATTTGTTAGTTTTTGCATAAACTCTCTCAGACTTTTTTTTTCTGACCACCTGATGGAATCTTGAATGAGTTACATAAATGTTATTATTTTCTTCAAGGCCCTGATCCTGCAACTAAACACACACTCAGTGAATCATATTATAACATGAGAAAACAAAGTCTTCTGTTTATACTGCTTGCCTCCAATCTGTCCTGTGGAAAGGAATGTCAGGCAGCTAGCAATCTGCATTCCACTGTATGTAATCTGACATGGAGTCTGACTTTCGTTTTCACAAAAACCAGGAGGAAATGAGTTCCCTAGGTTGCTGAAAGAAATAGAACAAATCTGTTAGACTGAGATGGACAGATGATAGAAACAGCAGTTTAAAAAGTTTTTTTTGTTAATATCCTGAGAAGTTCTGAGATACAATACAGTAGCATCCCCCTTCCCCCTTCAGATGCCTTTAACATACAGCAACAAATAGCAAGTATCAGAGGAGGGGTGCACTACTTTGCAGCTGTGGAGGAATACATACACTTGTATTCCTCCATGGGCTGGCAGTATAGCCTTGAGGTTAGAGGAATGAGGTGTAAATGAGTTTGGTACATCCAGTAGACCAGACCTGAGTTTGATTCTCACAACCTCCATTTGCTTACTGTGTGACTCTGAGCAAGTCTCTTAACCATCCAGTGCTACCAGGTCACCCCTGAAAACAGGCAGTTGTACCTAATGGGTTTTACCCAGTTACCAAAAAGACTAAAAAAGTTCCAAGAAAAGCCGTTTTAGAGCTACAGATGACAGAAGGGCTGTAGGCTGTGCCCACAGCCTTAAAAAGAAAAGCCCACTATTGAGCTCATGCTGTTGAGCTTAAGTCCTTGCTAAGATCTCGCTAAGCCTTCTACCATGGTTATGAGGTGTGTCCCAAAACCATGTTCCAGGGTCATTTTTTAGAAAACAAACAGCAGAACTGAGATAACCAAGTCCAGTTTAGCTACATTCATGTGTTTTTTTTTTCTTGAGGGCATCATTTTATGGGTTTTCATTTTATTTATTTATTTATTTTTGTTAAATCAGAAACAAGATGGTGGCCAGAAAGCCGGAAATTCTTCTTTTACACTGGACACATAAATGACAAAGCCTACTGTCAGTGTCAGTGGCTCAATAGGTAGCACACTCGCCTCTGAGGCTGGGAGATCAGAGGGCTGTGGGTTCAGTTCCCACATCTGGCACTTGGGTTAATATCCCAGTACTGACACTGTAGTGCAGCATGAGAGGGGTGCTGCACTTCTGAGGTGCCGTCTTTCAGATAAGACATTAAACCGAGGTCCCATCTGCCTGGATTGGTGGTAGTTCAGGTGGATGTTAAAGATCCCATGGCACTTATCGAAAAGAGCAGGGGAATTTCCCCGGTGTCCTGGCCAAATTTCCCTCATTCACTAAAAATACCACCAACAGCTTAATTTGGTTCAAGGTCAGTTGGCATTCATCTGTATCCCCCTTCCCCAGGTCGTGCCTGAAAATAGGCAGGATTTGTCTAGTGCACTTACCTGGTCAACAAAAACTAACTAAACTAAACTACTGAGCATACTCAAAACCGAAATATCAAATCTGTAGAATGTGAGAACTGATTAATACTTTTCCAACAAAGCAAAAAAAGGCCTCTTTCTGGTTCAAGCCCAAGCCCCTTCTACCCTGAACATTTTAGAACAAAATACCAAACTGCCAGGGCTGTGAGAGGAATTAAAAAATAGCAAAAATTCAATTTTTTCCACTTTTTGCACTCTCTAGATCTCAGAATCCGAACATCTGATGGTACCCAGTTAGAACAGCGCTCCCTTAACTGCTCATGTTAAGAACAATGCTATAAGAAGAGCAAAACAAGGACAAAGACAGGGGTAGGATAGTGGGCAGCTGTTGCCACTACCCCTGTAGCCCTCATCTCACAGGGAGTAACTGGAGGAAGGAAAGAAGAGCCAGAAAATGTTGGTGGCTGGGTGAGCTGCTCCTGTGGTAGAGAGGGCTAAAGCATAGAGCAGTTTGACTAGCGTGGATCTGAATACCAGGTTTCTGTTCCTGATATCTAAGTTTTTTTCTGTGAGATGAGTGTGCATATTTTCTCACAGCCCCCCTTCCCCACTGAGTTTCTACTGCCCCTGTGATCCAGTTCCCCCTTGGAGTTTATTATTTTAGAAACATGGACAATGGGGATGCAAAACATGATTTATTATGTTGATCTGAGGCCATGGTAGCAGTCCTCAGTGTGCTAATTTCCCCCATAATCCAACTCCCCCTCAGTGTTGATTATTTTAGAGATGGGGGGTGTGGTGGGCAGAGTCTCCTGCATCAGAGGGTGCAGGGGGGCAGAGCTCCCCTGCAAAAACATGATTTATTATTTAGGTTTGTGGCCATAGTAGCAGCCCTAGGTGTGTTTTCACTGGGTGGTGTTGTTTCAGGCACCATTGTTGCTGCTCTGTTTTTGACAGCACTGTTGTAATGTTCGTACGTTAAACCTAGTGCCCATCTGACCATCACAAAACATGCTATGTCAAGAGACCTTCCTCCCCAGACTGTGCATGCAATACTGCATGCAATTATATTGAAAGGGGACAAAAGGGGGCAAAGTTATTTAGGTGCAAAGTCAGGGGTGTTATATCAAACACTCTACTTAACCCTAACTATAAGGGCACTACTGCACCCAATAATAAATATATTATACATGTATCATAGATAGGTTCAAGCTAGCAGACTTACGTCCATATTTGCATGCCATATCCCAAAATTTTAGAATTGAGTAGTTATCATACTGTTGTGTCGATAAAGGTTGGTTTTAAAGCTATTCATTCTAGGGCAATCCACAGCCCCTGATGGAAGTTCATTCCAGGGTACCACAACCCTTTGACTAAACCAGGTTTTTTGAAGGTTATGGTTCCATTTAAAATGGACAAGTTGACTGCCATGCCTCCTACTACTACTACACCAACTGGACTTGGGCTGGATACCAACCTCAGCCCAAATATTGTCTCCCATAATTTTGTATAACAAACACAGGTCCCCCCTTAACCTCCTATAATGACGGGAGTACAGATTAAAAGATGACAATCTTGCTTCATATGGTATACTCTTTAATCCCTTTATAGATCTAGTAAATCTTCTCAGAACCCCCTCCAGTCTGTTAATGTCTTCCCTGTTCTGTGGGGACCACACCTGGGTGCAATACTCCAGATGGGGCCTTACCAAAGCTGCATACAATGGCATAATAACCTTTTCATCCCTTCTAGATATATGCCTAAGGATGCAGTTTAAATTCTGATTTGCTTTTTTCACCTGCGCCCTACATTGGTACCCAAACTTGAGCTCAGCCGTGACTCGAATCCCCAAGTCTCTTTCCTCATAAGTGACTGTGAGCATATTGTTATCAATATTATAAGAACCCCTACCATTATATCTGCCAAAATACATAACCTTGTATTTGTCGGTATTCAGGACTAGTTTGTTTGACACTGTCCACTCCAAGATCACATTAATAGCATTCTGTAAGGATGCAATATCTTCTTGATTGTTCACCACTGTCCGAAGTCTGCAGTCATCTGCAAATTTATATAGCCAGATTTTAGGGTTATATAGTTTGAGGGAAGATATATAAATATTAAAGAGACTAGGTCCCAGAACTGAGCACTGGGAAACCCCGCTAGTAACTGGTGCCCAATCAGAAAGCACCCCATTAATGGTGACACTTTGTTTGTGCCCCTGCAGCCACACCGAGACCCAGTTACAAATATTACTGTTTAGGTTAATATCCTCCAACACTTTTAATAGTTCCATGTGGGGTAACTTGTCAAATGCTTTTGCAAAGTCCATATAAACCACGTCTACTGAATTCCTAAGGTCCAGCTCCCTACTGACATTCTCATAGAAAGCCAAAAGATTCATTTGGCACAATCTAGATTTTGTAAACCCATGTTGTACTTGGTCAACCAGTCCATGAGTCAATAGGAAGTCAGAGATTAAATCCTTGACCAACTGCTCCAAAGTCTTCCCTGACAGAGAGGTTAGCCTTACTGGCCTAAAATTTTCAGGTTTGGACTTGGGCCCTTTTTTTTAAATGGGCACTATTATAGTGGTTTTCCAATCGAGAGGTGCAAAGCCTGTGTCTAGAGTGGCCTGAAAGATGCAAGTAACTGGCAATGCTAGCACATCGGCTAATTCGCGTAGGACCCTAGGGTGTATATCCTCGGGGTCAGGTGATTTGTTGACATCAATCTTTGTAAGCCTATCAAGTACATAATTGGGGTTAATAAAAATTTTCCTAGTGATGAATGCTTCCTTACCAACATGTGTTACTAAATTACTATGACTGTAGACTGAACAAAAATATCTATTCTGGATATCTGCCATTTCAGAGGTTGTAGCTGTCTGCCCTAGGTCATTCATAAATGGTCCTATCATACTGTGGCCTCGTTTCATACCATTAATGTAGGAGAAGAAAGATTTTTTGTTATCATTCACCCTATTTGCTAAATCCACCTCAAACTGCGCTTTTGCTTTTTAAATTTTTACGTTGATTTTCCTGACACATTCCCTATAGGCCAGATTAGCCTCAATAGATCTATTGAGTTTTAGCTTTTTATACATTCTTTTCTTCCTGTTTATCATTTTTTTGATGGATGCATTCAGCCGTGCATGTTTTTTTCTTTTTGATACTGGTGTCGTATTTTGGCACGCTTGGTATATAGGTTTTAACAAGACTTGTTATTGTGGCTAACAGCCGTTTCCACATATCCTGTACAGATAGCCCCTTGAACTCTTTTTTCCAGTCCCATAGCAACATTTGAGATCTCATGCTTGAGAAGTCTGCTCTCCGAAAATTTAGCTTAGTCGTGGTACCTGAATTCTTGGTAAATACAGGCTCTCTAATATTAAAGTGGACTGAGCAATGATCGCAGCTACCCAAAGGGCTATTTACCTGGACTTTATTTACTATGTTGCCCATATTGGTAAGCACTAGATCTAGAATTCTAGTTACTCTGGTGCTACCTAGGGCTAGTTGTTCCAGTCACACCTGTTCGAAGATATCCAAGTACTTCTTATCCATGTTATTACCTCCTTGCCCCATTACCCAATCTATACTAGGTAGGTTAAAGTCCCCCACTAGCAATATTCTATCTGCTGAGTTCAAGTCACCTATTCTCTTTAAAGGTGCCTCGTCATATTCAGGTGACATCGAAGGAGGCCTATTTAGTAATCCCACAATGATCCTGTTACCTTTATGGGGGGTAGCTTTACCCATAATAGTTCTAGAGTTCCCTTATCCCACTGTGGCTCTTCACAATGGATAGAATCATGCACATACATAGCTATTCCTCCCCCCTTCCTATGGACTGTAGATTTATAAAATAAATTATAACCTGGCACTTTTTTTCCCATAACTCATTTTCATCCCACCAGGTTTCTGTAACTAGCACCAAGTGGATATTCTGGGAGTGTAATAGCAGTTTAAATTCATCATATTTATTAAACAAACTTCTAGCATTAATGAGAACTGCCTTCCATTCAGGAGTTTCTTTGGGAGCTGCAGCAGTATTAATACCACTGTTTAAGTCATTTTCCAAGCCTCCCTTTTTCCAGTTTAAATGAAATCTGATCACTTCAAGAGTTTTCTTACCCAGAATCCTAGTACCTGAAGGGTTTAAATGCAGTCCTTCAGCTTTAAACAAACTTGCTCTATTAAATGTTATGGAATTATCCATAAGACCAACATGTTCCTCCTTGCAGAGCTATCTCAACCACCTGTTGATTTGTAAAATAACCACCCTTTTATTTTTTGATTGAAAGCCATCAGTGGGTAAAATCCAAGATATTATAATTTCTCCATTTATGTTCCTATTCCTTGTTGTTATATCTCTAAATTCTGCTTGGATGTCCTCCATCCTACTTCTGGCTACATCATTAATATCTATATGTAAATCACCAGTGGACTAACTGTATTTTCAAGTAGCCTGTCCAATGAGATTGAAACATCATGTAGCCTAGCTCCAGGTAATGTGCCGACTGTGGTATGTTCTTTTCACCCCCAACATACTGCAGTATCTATCCCTTTTATAATAGAGTCCCCTATCACTACTACATCTCTGTCTGCAGTTTCTTCCTTCTTAGGGTGTTCCCCATTAGTCTTATACTGTATATCATCAGCCAGGAAAGGAGCTATAGCCTCAGGTTGTACCACTTGCACCCCCTCCAATCCCTCCTCATCCTTGTTTAAACCTTCATATCTATTAGACAACAGGAGTGGTGTTGTTAGTAAGGGGCCCAGTATGGGGTTATTTTGCAAACTTGTGCCAGTTTCCTCAGTTACTACTACCTCATCTTTTGCACCATTTCCACCACTGAGAACACTATCCTCAGTCTTCTGAGCCTTATTCCCAGTACAACTGATGTTACAGGCTACCTCATCTATAAAGCTTTCCAACCTTACAATTTCTTTATGAGTTTCTAGTGTTTGAGTTAGCTGCTGAATTTCTCCTTGCAGAGTGACAACCAAAAGACACTTATCACACATAAACTCATCACACACAGCATCCTCTGTATACATTTTACACACACTACATGCCTTCTTGCCCTTCCCCCTCTTTGTTTGACCTTGTGCCATTTTAATTACTGGCTGCACCTTATTGTCCCTGTGGCCCTTGGCTGTGTACTTCTTTCTCGTGCTAGACACACTGGATATATATTTCCCACCTGTCCACCAGTGTCCACAGTGGACACAGCAGACACACAACGCGCATGTCTCTGTGTGCTCGACCTTCTAGTGTGGGGCTTCTGCTTTGTACTGGGTGGGCAGGAAGTATCTCCAGGTCACTTCCTGTCCCCTGAAACCTCCGGTATGCAACTGTATTATTTATTTATTTATTTGCTTTTGGTAACCGGGTAAGTGCACTAGACAGAATTGTCTATTTTCAGGCATGACCCAGGAGAGTACAAATCAAGGAACAGGTAAAAAACAAATACATTTACAGTGTTGTACAATAGGAGATTCCAAACAGTTATACAGAGGTGCAAGTTACATAGCACATAGAGGAGGTACATATCACACAGTATACTGTAATAGGAACAAAACAGACAAAAAGGCACAATTTACTGTTAATAATGTACAAAACATGACAGTGCTGTTGTTAAGTCAGCAAGGAGAAAATTCCCAGGCAGAGACAGGGAACAAAGTGCATAGCTGCAGCTGAGGAAGAGTGGGGATGAGTGGAATCAAGAGGACACAGGGAAATTTAAGTGCAGGACAATGGTAGATTTGCCTCACTCATGAAGCTAGGGACATTTACAAATGTCAAGGGAGGCGAGGTAATTGGAGAGGCCTTTCTTGAAAGTGGGGTGGGATTTGGAGTGCCTAAGATCAAGTGGGAGAGTTCCAAAATCTGGGGGCATAGAAGGAGAAGGCAAGTTCATCCATCCTGGTACAGCATTTTGGGACAGATAACAGAGCTAAAGACATGGAACGAAGGGAACGAGGGCAGTCCATGGGGGTGAGCATAGCAGCAAGTGTGGAGGGGACAGAAGAACGAATAATAATGTTGTCAATCAGACAACCTAACGAATGAGCCCGATGCAAGGAAGGAAACAATCAGTGGAGGTCAGAGTAAAGAGTATAGTAGTGCTCAAGATGAGGAGCAGATAGCACAAATCTACAGACATTGTTGTAGGCAATGTCCCACATTTGCAAGATCCTGGCGGCAGGGGTCAGAATCTGACAGACTCGGTAAGCCAGTCCAGTTTTAGCATTGACTGATTTGCAGACAGCTTTGACATGCAGAGAGAAGTTAAGAGATGGAAACAGCATGACCCCTAGGTATTTGAAGGACTGAGTTACTTCCACAAGGGAGCCATGAAGACAAGAAACCTGGAGAGATGGAGTTGAAGTGACAGAGTTCCTTTGTGACCCAAAGAGCACAGCCTGGGTCTTGGCAGCATTTAGCACCAGGCGGTGCGATGTAAGCCAAGTTTGGATACGATGAAGATCAGAGGAGAGGTGGGAGTTAATTTCATGAATAGAGCTGGAGGAGACATAGAGAACCAAGTCATCAGCATAGAGTAAGGAGAGACTGTGGGAGGACACCAAAGGTAGTTTATTGACGAACAGAGAAAAGAGCAGGGGCCCAAGTGTGGAACCTTGTGGGATGCCCAAACGAAGCAGGGCAGGGGCAGAGAGAACTTTATGACAGGAGACAGACTAAGAGCAGCTCCTCAGATAGCTAGCAAACCAGGCAAGTGTGGATTGGGAGGTGCCAATAGAGCCTAGTTGATGCAGGAGCAGGTTGTGGTTAACCGAGTCAAACACCTTTGACATGTCAATAAAAACAGCCTTGGTCCATAGCAGATTTGATGTCACTAGTGAATTGCAGTAGGGTTGTCATGGTGCTGTGGTTTGGCCTAAAGCCATGCTGAGCAGGAGATTGCAGGTTAAAGTTGGCAATGAAGTTAGACATCTGGCGATGGAGAAGCTTCTCCAGGAGTTTACTGAGGGTCAGCAGCAGCAATAGGATGGTAGTTTGTTAGGTTTATTGGATCACCCTTTTTGATGACTGGGGTAACCCTGGCATTTTTCCAGGTGAGGGGCATAGTACCCAAGCTAATGGAAAGGTTGAACAATCACATGATGGGGGTGGCAAGAAGAGACACACCTAATTGGAGAACATCATGTTAAGAGCTCTTAGGACATTCAGCCTGGAGACCGGGTATAGAATCATGGAAGGATGGGATGGGGAGAGGTCTGGGAAGGTGTGGTGAAGGAGGACCATCAGCATCAAAACTATGGAGGGCGGTAAAGAGTGAGCCGAAAGCATTAGCTGTGGTATTAGGGTTATTACAGGAGATGTTATTTATTAGAAAGTCATGGGGGGTTTGGGACGTGGAGCATCCCATTATGTGGTTTATTTGTGCCCAGTACCTTTTTGGGTTACTAGAGGTGGCATGAAGAAGGCCTCTGTAGTAATTGCTTTTGGCAGTCCGTAGCACTTTCTTACAAGACTTACGAAGGCAGCGATGTGCAATGAAGTCAGAGAGCAGGGAGGAGGTTTTCCATCTGGTCCAGACTTTGTCCCATGCTTTAAGCATACGTAGAAGAGGGCTAGTTAACCATTTGGTAGGTAGGCCCCATACCCTGTACCTGATAGAAGGAATGTGCTTGGACTGCAAGGAGCGCAGAGAGTTGGTAAAGTATTCTACAGCCAAGTCAATGTTATTTTTCATGAATATGGGGGACCAGTCGACATGCTGAAGATCCCTTAGAAAAGCTGAGGTGTTGAGGCAGAGAAGTCAGACATGGAGATGATTTTGCGTGGGTGGGAGGGAGGGCTGGCATTCCATACACAGGTGACAGGTGAATGGTCGCTAATGGAGTCTGGTAGCACGGTCACGGAAGAGATTCTGTCCGGTCTATTGGTGAGTACCCAGTTGAGGAGGGTGTGACTATTACCATTGCTGGAATGTCATGTTGGCACTGAGACAAGCTGGGTTAGGTTGGCCTTGCTTATATTAGAGTCAAGAACAGGGAAGTTTGGGCCAAGCCAATTCTGATTGAAGTCACCTAGACAAATTACTTCATTGTTTTTGGTGGCCTGGGGAAGAAAAGCCAGAAACTTCTGGAGCCCATGTTTGCAGGAAACTGGAGGCATGTAGGTGCAAACAATGTGCAGTTTTTTTGAGTCACCCAGCAGAAGCAGTGCATGAAGTACCTGACAGGACACAAGAGAGGGGCATAGTAGTAAGGTTAGATTTAGGTGAGACTTGTAAAATAGTACCAGACCACCACCTCTTTTTGATGTGGGCCAATTAACCTGGAACAAGCTGTATCCGGGGAGGGAACACTGAGAGTCAGGGAGAGAAGGCTTAAGCCAGGATTCAGAAATTGCAAGGAGATCAGGCCATTGAGTGGTGGTCCAAGCTACAAGTTCTGCATGATTAGCCACCAAGCTTCTTATATTAAGGTGGACAATTGTTAGTCCTCTGGAACAGGGTCCAGGGGAAGAACCGACCAAGTAGTGAGGGAGCCCTGTGGCCACGGGGCCAGAGTTAGTTTCCACATCACATGCCAAAGATAAGGAGAGGACAATAATCCAGGTAGCAGCAATCAAAAAGGCGAGGATGGTCCTAACTTTGGAGATGCGTTTAGATGTGCTGTAAGACCTAGTCAGGTGGAGAACCTGTTTTGGGCAAGAGTGTTCGATATGGCTATTGAGTCTCTTAGGGAGTGGTAGCAGATTGGAGATGGTAAAGTTCTTCATGCCTGCAGAAAAGCCTGGAAGAGCAGCAGTTAGGGGGGTGAAGTATTCCAGGGCAATACCACAACAGAGAGGAGTCAGTATGACTAGCAGGTAGAGTGGGGGTTGCATGCTCATGCAATAGAATCTGATATTTTCCAGAATCAGGATTTAGGCAGCAAACACAGTAGAATGCAGGTTCTAGGACTTACCTCAGTTATGTGCCACTCCCTTTATCACCAGAGGCCAGTCAGATAAGGCATAACAACTAAACAGTCTAGGAAGGTCAAATCATGGAAAGCCATGTGTGCCAATGCCAGGAGCCTTAGCAACAAGATGGAAGATCTGGAGGCTGTCATGGTGCAGTCAGACCTGGACATTGTGGCCATCACAGAAACCTGGTGTAATGATAACCATAACTGGGAGATGGCCATTCCTGGCTACAACATATTCAGAAGAGACCGGGCAGGTAGGAAGGGAGGAGGAGTGGAACTGTATGTGAAAAATGATATAAGGGCCACAGAGATCCAGGAGGAACAAAATGGGGGAGAGATATTGTGGGTTAAGCTGGAAAGGAAAATGGGGCCAGCCATCCGCACAGGTGTGGTCTATAGACCACCAGCCCAGGAGGAAAAAACAGATAGGGAGCTAATGCTAGCCATCCAAAGGATGGCAGACAAGGGTGAGGTAGTACTGGTTGGAGACTTCAATATTCAAGATGTGGACTGGAGCATCCCAGCAGCAGCATCAACTAGAGCAGATTTATCCTGGACTCCATTCAGGGTGCCTTCCTCAAACAACTGGTCATGGATCGCAACGGCAGAAGGCAATACTGGACCTTGTGCTCACAAACAGGGACAGTGTGATGGGGTAACAGTGGGGAGCACCTGGGGAACAGTGACCACCAGTCATTGTGGTTTGAAATCACAGAAGGAGCAGAACCAAACCACACAAAAACACGTATCCTGGATTTTAGGGGCAGACTTTGGGAAAATGGGAGATATTTGAAAGAGGCATTAGGGAGATGGGGCAGGAATTGGGTTTGAGGAACAGTGGGCAGTATTTAAAATAGAGGATTACAAGAGCAACAGAATTATGCATTAGCAGGTTAGCAGCGGAAAAGGAAGAGGAGGCCATTATGGTTTTCCAAAGAGGTAGCAAATAAAGTGAAAGCCAAAAGATTGCATTCAGGCAATACAAAAAGACACAGGCAGAAGGGGATAGGGAGAAATACCAGGAGAAGCAAAGGGAGGCAGGTAGGTCAGTAAGGGAAACCAAAGCTCAGACAGAACAGCACATTGCAAAATCAGTGGATAGAGGGGACAAAACCTTTTACAGGTGCATAAGTGAAAAAAGAAAGGCAAAGGGAGGGATAGTGAGACTGAAGGGGGAGAATGGGGGCCGTGTGGAGGATGGCAACAGTAAAGCTGACATACTGAACAGGTATTTCTGCTCAGTCTTTACTGAGGAAGAGGAGGGTAATGGGTCTGAAGGGAGTACAAGGGGTGAGAATGGTACAGAAATGGACACAAATCCCTTTACACGAGTAAGGGTCCTGAAGGAACTGGAAGTAATAAGAGTTGATAAAGCAATGGGGCCAGATGGAGTGCACCCCAGGGTCCTTAAAGAACTCAGAGAGGTGGTGGCTGAGCCTCTGGCTATACTGTTTAGCCGATCACTGGAAACAGGGGAGGTACCCAAAGACTGGAGGACAGCAGATGTAGTCCCCTTATACAAAAGTGGGAACAAAGAGGAGGTGGGGAACTACAGACCAGTCAGCCTCACCTCGGTAGTGGGGAAGATCATGGAAGCACTACTGAAGGAGAGATTGGTGGAACATCTGGTTGTCAATGGACTGCAGGATCCAAGGCAGCATGGTTTCACCAGGGGAGGTCATGTCAGACCAACCTCATTGAATTTTTTGAGTGGGTGACTAGGGAGGTGGATCAGGGGAAGGGAGTGGACATGGCCTTTCTGGACTTCAGCAAGGCCTTTGACACTGTGCCACATAGAAGACTATTACACAAACTAGGGAATATGGGTGTGGGCAGGACACTAGTGTGGTGGGTAGGTAACTGGCTGGGCGGCAGGACACAGAGGGTGGTGGTAAATGGCTGTCACACCACAGAGGGAAGAGTGACCAGTGGGGTACCACAGGGAACAGTGCTGGGACCGCTCCTATTCAACATCTTCATCAGTGACAATTGCACAGGACCTAGAAGGCAGAATTTCACTGTTTGCTGATGACACAAAGCTCTGTAACAGAGTAGACACACCAGAGGGTGTAGACAGAATGAGAAGGGACCTGCAGAAACTTAAAGAATGGTCAGGGGTTTGGCAGTTGAAATTCAATGCAAAGAAGTGCAAGATAATGCATATGGGGCACAAAAACCCTGGCACAATATATCAGTTGGGGGGTGAGGATATAGCATGTACCAAGCAGGAAAAGGATCTTGGGGTTATCATCTCTGATAACCTCAAGGTAGGGAAACAGTGTGACAAGGCAGCAGGTAAAGCAAATAGGATGCTGGGATACATAGGCAGGGGCATCACCAGCAGGAAAAGGGAGGTAATGATTCCACTATACAAGGCACTAGTGAGGCCCCACCTGGAGTACAGTGTACAGTTCTGGAGACCTTACCTATGTAAGGACATAGACAGGGTAGAGAACGTTCAGAGGAGGGCAACAAAGATGGTACATGGATTGCATCACAAGTCCTATGAGGATAGGTTGAAGGAATTGAATATGTACTCCCTGGAGGAGAGGAGGGAGAGAGGGGACATGATAGAGACATACAAGTATTTTACAGGGTGGAAAAGGGTGCAAGAATACACTATTTTTAAGCGAAAAAGATGTTCCAGGACTAGAGGGCATGGGATGAAGTTAGAGGGAGGACGATTCAGAGAAAATGTGAGGAAGAATTTCTTCACAGAATGGGTGGTGGACAAGTGGAACACCCTGCCTGAGGAAGTGGTGGGGGCTGAAACAATCACAGGATTTAAGAATGCATGGGATAGACATAAAGGAATTCTGGAGGTCAGGGGTAAGGGGCAACAGAGTTCTAGGAAAACATAAACTGAAGTTACAAACTCAAATATGCTAAAGGGCTGGAGAGCAATGTAAGCCTCCTCAGTCCCACAATGCAGTCCTACGAGGAAGCTTGGTTACTGCTGTTTCCGTAACAAAGGCCCAAAACACTACCTCCTCTCCCCAGAGGAATGCTCTACCAATATTTACACTGCTTTTAGTTTGCAATACACGTTTGTCTCTCACCTGGATAAGCCAGCAACACCTCGTGTGCACTCCTAGTCCAACAATCTGCTCCCGCTCATATGCGGTCACACCTGTATATTAGGGTTGCATAAGCACTTCTATGTTAAACCCAAATATTTGCACCTTAATAACTTTGCCCCCCCAACTAATTTCCTTGAAATCTGGGAAGCACGGCCTCTGTGCCAGGATCTCTTTGCTCCTGTAAATTTCGCCCAGATATTCAATAGAGAGTTGCATAGGCGCAACAGTGTTGAGCCATCGCATGCCTGATGCACCAGTCACGATATTCAAAAGGGAAAAGTCACGCACAAATCCTGATGCCGGAGCGCATCGGTAATGTATGCAGGCACAGGTGGAGGGGCGTGCCCATGCATAACTTGCACAGCCCGATATTCAGCCCGGGATGTGCAGAGCCATGCATGCGCAACCCCTACCTGTGCCAGCACAAAGTTAAGCCAAAATAAAAAGGAACAACTGATGGCCACCCATAGGTGAGCTGCCACATTGCAGGGTGCAACACAGCAGCTGCCACCTGTGGGTGGCCACCCGAGTTCCAGCTGCACTTGGCGGGAACCCCCCCATGCCTGATCATGGGCATCTGTTTAAATAAACCCCCCCATCCAATATCCCTGGTGGTCCAGTGGGCCGATTGCTGCCCGATCGTGGGCATCAGTTTAAATAAACCCCCCTGTCCAATAGCCCTGGTGGTCCAGTGGACCGATTGCTGCCCGATTGCGGACATCTGTTTAAATAAACCCTCCCCCGTCCAATATCCCTGGTGGTCCAGTGGACCGCACTCTGCCCAATCGAGGGCATCTGTAAAACATAAAACGTCCTATTACCCTGGTGGTCTAGGGTACCCCCCTCCCCACCAGCCCACTGAGCCCCACCGCCCGCCCCCACGGTCAGCTGGTGGGCGGCAGCACCCCACCCGCCTGCCGCCCCGCCACCCGCCGACTGACACCTCGGTAGGGCTGTATGCCCATTGGTTTACAACGTGAGCCAATGGGCATGCAGCCCATACCGTACTACACATTCCAGATATGTGAATGATTTCACCACAACTGGTATAGAGACTGTAGTGTAGAATTTATCTAGCATTGGATTAACACCATAGGAACTTGACCCCAGGGTGTTGTTGAAGTAAAGGGGCTCTTTCAAGGCATTGGCAGGAACGGAGGATTGTCAGCCATCATCTGGTTGGTTAGGAGGCTGATTTCTGCTTTTCTGTGCTATTCCCCACGCATCACTGCAGTAGTGCTCCTGGTCTCCACCATAGGAACAAAAAGTTTTAGGCAAACGATTCTTCCGAATCAGGCAGAAATTAGATTATCACAAGGTGATGTTCCAAAGAGAAGAGGATGACAGGGCTTACTACATTGCACTCAGTCATCTCTCATTGTTTAACTTCTGGGTGACTAATGACACAGCAGTCAGGCTGGGTAGGATACATCGCAAGTGCCACCATGTCAGAGTTGTACTAGTCAACTTCAGAATCACTAACATACAGGTAGCATGCACTACTCACTCTCTTGTCACACTCGCTCACAGATGATGTGGGGCAGGAAAAGAAAGAGAACATGCAGCAATGAGGTTGCTTTTAATGAAAACAATGTGGAAATGGTTAAAAGATTCACTGAAAGAACTGTTTCTCCTACAGCTTAATTTTCAGATCCACATCCAGTTTGGGGACGCTCTGAGTGTCTCTTTCTTTCCTTCACCTCCTCCTTTCCCATATCCCTCCTGTTTTCCCCTAATGTCATTTTTTTAATTTAAAGCTAAAGAAAGAAAACCCTCCCTCTTCATCACTGCTCATACCCCATCCCTATCCTCTCCATGAGCACCCACCTCCCCTTACCTCCCCCTTACCCAATACTTACCTCCAAGGTTGTCTGGTGTCATCTTCTGTGGATTGGGACATGTCTACTCTTCAAAGCTAAACAGCATACTGAGAAATAAAACTTAGTGCCGTATAATGTATTTGGCAGCTAGGAACCAGTTGCACTATACGACACATCTGCCATTTAGTAAAGAACAGCTGTGTCATTTAGTGCAAACGACTTCAACTCCAAATACATTATATGGCACTTAGTGTGTTGGTCCCCCCCCCCAGTTCTTCAAATAAATGGTTGCCAACACCAGGGGCCCCAATCCCCATGTCAGCATTTATTTGATCCCTCTGCAGTGTGGGACACCTGGGGAGCCCACCTCCAGTGTCCTGAAATAGTGTATTTAAAAATAAATGTCATATAATGTGACACCGGGATGCCCACTCCCAGTATCAGACTCCCCCTCCCTTGCAGCCCCTTACTTAATTGGTACTGACATCGGGGGATGCAATCCTCATGTCAGATTTAAGTATATTCCCCCACCAGCTTTATGGGGCACTGAGGAGTCCCCCCAGTGTCCTGATATATATGTTCGGTGGCCCCTGTGCACTACTGGGGTGGGGTATGGGGAATCTGCACATACTCTGCCTATGCAGTAGAGCACCCGCAGACAGGTGTGCACCAGCAGCATTCATGACCACTGGTCACAAGTCCATTGTCCCACCCTTCCAGTATGCAGGGCTCTGCAGGGTGGCCGGGGCTGGGGTCATGGATCCAGTCAGGCATCCAACTGGGTGCCCGGACTGGGTCACAGAGTGGAGCCCTTGCGTGGCAGAGCATTGGTCCAGGTGCATGAATAACATCAGTGGTCACCTGGACCAGTGTTGCCAAGTCCTGTCTGGTGGCCTCCCACATCACTGAGCCCCTAGAGCAGGGGCACCACCCACCACACTGCTGCACCTCCCAGCCAACATATAGGTGCAGCAGGCACCCCATCCCCCATTGTGGCCTGCTCTCTCACAACCAACAACCCCCCCACCCACAGCAGTAGGCAGTGCCAACCCACTGCACCAAACACCCCACCACACACCCACAGAGATGGTGCCACGGACAGCAGCCCCAGCCCTCACCATCATCCTTGTGGGCTGGTGTGACAATAATATTGAATTCCCAGGTCCATGGCTACAGGAGAGGCATGTTCCAGGGGCACATAGTACATTACAGCAAGTTCTCCCATGCTATAGGCTGCACCCTCCTCTACACCCCCACAGTCAACACTCTGCACCGTAGTGCATTGCGTGTAGTGCTGGATCACCCCTCACCAGCCCCTGGCTCTTCATATGGCCAGGGGATCAGGTGCATAGGTGCTGCACACCCCCTCCTTGATGCATTCTGTGTGGGGGGCACATAGGGTGCGGAGTGGCTGCATGCCCAGATATGCACGCATAGCCACTCCTCCCCAATAATGCATAGGGCCCAATGTATGTAAACCTGTGAAAAAAGGAAACCATCCCTCATCATCCCCACTGTTCCCCTCCCCCATCCCACTCCACCACTGAACACACACCACCCCATACCTCCCTTTCCCTATACATACCTGCTGTGGTCATAAGCTGTCATCTTCTGTGGACCAGGACACATCTGCCCCCTTCAAAGCCAAATCGCAAACTGAGGGGTAAAGGTAAGTGCCATATAATGTATTTCAATGGTGTTTTCAACTTATGTTGATAGTTTCACCATTTTTAGATATTTTTTGATCACATTGTCAACATAGGCTTTTTGGGACCCCACCTCATGAACACTGTCACTGTCATTTCATTAATCAGTCCCAGAAGGTGATTTCACTGTTGCTGCACAAAAACACTTTTGGGACCAATTAATGAAATGACAGTGTCAGTCTTCATGAGGTAGAGTCCCAAAAAGGCCAAGTTAAAAATGTGAAAAAAATTTGAAAAATGGCCACATCATACGCTTTTATTACTCATTTTCTATGCAGGCGCATAACTTTGGTAATTTACAACATTTTCACTCCAGACTTTCAACAATACCCATTTTTTCAAACCATTTCATAAACATTATACCTATCATTTCTCACATTCCACCCAAAATGTGTTTTCATACCTGTGGCACAGAATTGTGCAGTCGCTATGTGGAATCACCTTTTGGAACTGATTAACGAAATGACAGTGCCAGTGTTCATGAGGTGGGGTCACGAAAAGCCCATGTTGAAAATTTGGTAAAAAATATTCTGAATATTGCTGTGTTATGAGCATGCATTTTATAGTTTCAATGCAGGTACATAACTTCGGTAATTTACAGTATTTTAACTCCACATTTTCAGCATACCTATTTTTTCACGCCACCTCATGAACAGTACAGCTGTCATTTTTCACATCCTGTCCAAAATGTGTTTTCACCCCTGTGGCATGGAATGGCATTTCTGCATTGATTTGAACATTTTTAGCCATGGGGTTTATGAGGTGGAATCATAAGAAAAATATCTTGAATGTTTGGGGTCAAAATGATAAAAAAAAAAAAGAATGTATTAAGTAATATTGATTGCAGGGATGTCTGTTGCACCTCTGTGGAACACAATGCCTTACCATGCCACTGAGCTGAGTTCAGGTGTGAATTCACGATGGAAGCTTGGAAGGAGCCAGGTAGATGGTTCCGGTAACCACTCAGGGTACTGACTCCCTATCAGACTCGATAGACCAAGAGGCCTACTCTGCTGACACTTTAGTATGTTAGTATGTTAATTCAGTGAGCCAGTTTACTGGGACAAGGCTGCCAGGGAAGGTGCTGCAGCATGCAGCACCAGTTATAGCCTGGGTAGGGATGGAGCACTGTTTTGGTGCAGACACTACACCCTGTGGTGGGTCAGGGAACCTCCTCCACAGGTTATTGAGAAGTGTGCAGGGGCCTGTTGGGCCCATGCACTGCATCATGACTGTCGCCAATGCTGTATTTAGCTAATTTTGCACAGGTCCCTTTGGATACAGTTCAACTATCACAAAAAGAAGGGAAATTCTTTCCAAAAAACTACATTAATGCAGACCTTAGGGTTGTTAAAATGCAAAGCGTACATAGAAAGGAAATGAAAAAACATTAAGAATTTGGGTCTCCAGAGTATTGACGAATCGGTGTTGGAGTCTTACTTGGGGTTGTCAACACTAATGCTCGTCCCTACCCTGAATCAGATGAGGTCAAATGTGATATCTTCATGTAGGGCCCATAGGGCCACTGAGTAAAAAAAGCTCTGACTGATTATATTAGCCCTACTGTATCACTATGAGGCACTAGGTTGGAGCTGTATCTTGTGCTTCAGACTGGAGGCTAAGGGCTGGAGGAGTGGGCATTTAGTTTGCAACCCCAAGTAAGACCCCACCACTGATTTGCCTGTACTCTGGAGACCCAAATCCCTAATATTTTTTCATTTCCAGTCTTTGGACACTTTTCATTTTAACATCCTTAATGTCTGCATTAACATAATTTTTTGCAATATCTATCTATGTGTATATATATAGAGGATAATGTATGGTCCTCTATCGTTAACCGGTCAGTTAACAGTCGAGAGGTTGCCAGGGCGACCATGTAAACCTCGAGAGCGAAGCTCGAGAGGTTTACATCACCATGGCAACCTCGAGATGGTTAAAATTGACCAGTTGCCAATAGAGGGACCATACATTATTTTTTATAGTGTATGGTCCCACTATCAAAAATTAAATGGCTTACGTTTTTTTAAAAGTCACCGCTATGGCCCTTCAGTCCTTCCCCTTGGGTTTCCTTCATCGTTCCCCTGAAAAACGCGCACATGCAAGAGACCACTGCTGTTGTTAATTCATCGATGTGACGTAGGATCAATAGGTTAACAACATATCTATGTCACATCGATATTAACAACCTTAGGAAATGATGATTTCCTAAGGTTAACAGCGTTCTAACATACATTATATATATATATATATATATATATATATAGATATAATAACTGGTGACCCCCGTTATCAACCCGTTTCTGAGTACTGTAAAAAGTCATATCGACCCATGGGTTGATAAGACTTTTACAGTCTCGTGCCGGATTGTCTCCAGCAGGCCAGAACAATTAAACAATCCGAGGCATCACGAGACAGTTCTCCAACCGTTGTGAGCGATCTCCACATATTAAAAAGTCACATTGCTCACACAGAAGACAGCCAAGATGTCCATAGCAAGTGGTCCTTTAATCAGAAAAGCAGTATTCACCTACTAAAAATCTCCCCAGCAAAAAATGTACTTTTCCTCGCTACCTCCTCTTACTGTTTCCATTGGCAGTCTGAACTTTCACCTTCATGTCATGGCAACCATAATGACCCCGATCCATCTAGAAAACGAATCAACAATGCTGCAAATGGACTAAATAACACATTTTTAGTCTTTTTTTGAAACTTCATTACTGCGATCGATAATTACTTGAGCCATCTACTTTACCCAACTCGAATCCATGATCCATAAGGTACCGAAGTTTGCTGTGTTTTCATTCTTTTGGCCAAGTTATTATAAAAAATAAAACACAATGTGTGGGGGTAATCTGCAGTTTTTTTACGCAGCCTCGGTATGTGAAAATATAGAGACCTCTCGAGCTTCATTCTCGAGGTTTCTATATTATCACACACCTTGGGTGTGTAAAAAAACTGCATATTGCCCTCTACATATGAATTATTTTCTCTCTCTCTCTCTCTATATATATATAGTATATATATATATATATATATATATATTCTTTACAGAAATGTATATATAGGGGATACGTGATGGGCAGGAGTGTGATATGGCAAATATTGTCACTCCTGCAATTGACTCTGGATATCTCATGACTGCCGGAGTGACAATATTTGCAATAGCACATGATCTGCACATCATGTATTCGATTTATACAATAGGGCTACAAGTTTCAGAAGTATTGTTATGTTGTCTTGTGTTCCATTTTTGTTTATGTGTTTGCTCATTCTGTGTGTGAGTTTTTCTGAATGGGCTGGCAGTGTTGCAAACTCTGTTGGAAACAGATGAGTGCGTTTTAGGCAGGAGTAAGAACCAGTCTATTTTGTGAAGCTGTATTCTGTAGAAGTCTGGCTGCAGTCAAGGTTAGAGTATCACAGTAATGGGCTGAGAGTCAGAGTGTGAGGATCAGGTGAGAGTGTTTTTCAGTGGTAATTGAGTTAACAGTGGCACACATAGTCAAGATGTCTAGGTCTGCCATGGTTTCATGTGAGCAATGTTGCTCCCCAAATTATTTATTCAGCCTTGGTAAGCTTGTCAAAAAATTAGCAAACATTAAAGACTGACTGAAGATAGCAATGCAGAATGCCAAAGGTTGAGTTGCTGAATCCAAAATGTGTGTGCCCATTGGGGGAACAGTGGCACACATATGGACAAGGCATCCAGTTATGCCATGGTTTCACATGGGCAACGCTGGCCCAAAAATTATTTATTCAGCCTGGGTAGGTCTGTCACAAATTCACCAAACATTAAAGATGGACTGGGGCTGGCCCGGTGGCGCTGAGGGTTGAAGCACTGGACGCCACGCCTCATGCCATGCTGGCAACCCGGCTTCAGGAATGGACTCAGAATGTTGGGGGCTGGCAGGGAAAGGAGTGGACTGAGCATCTGTAGGGACTGCTCTCCTCTCCTGGGGCAGGTAGTGGGTTGGCGTCACTCAGTAGTAGCCCCTGGTGGAGACCAGGAGAACTACTGCAGTAATGCATGGGGAATAGCACAGAAAAGCGGAAATCAGCCTCCTAACCAACCAGATGATGGCTGCCAATCCTCCATTCCTGCTGATGCCTTGAAAGAGCCCCTTCACTTCAACAACACCCTGGGGCCAAGTATGTGCTGGTTACCCCCCCTGGTGCCTTCCCCCTCAGAGGAGGGGGACCCACCCGGTAAAAGGTTACATCCAGGTTACCCCAGGGGTGGCTGCGATGTGAAGCTGGAGGGCTCAGGATGGGACAGGCAGAACAGATGTAGGATCTAGGCAGCCCGAAGGAGTGGTGGGTTGTGAGGCAAGAGGGGAGAAGATAAACAATACAAAAAAAAAGATGGACTGAAAATACAGTGCAGCATCCCACAATGTGAGCTACTGGTTCCACAAATTGTGCACCCATTGGGACAGTTCCACATGTGGAAAGTGTATGTGGTTCTGAAAGAGATTAGTATTGCGCATCTTCATGAGCAATATTGACCAAAAAATGATGTATGCAGCCTGTGCAGGCCAGTCAAAAATTCAAACATTGTTAAAGTGCTGAGAGGTGGAGGGGTGGGCCAACAGACCCAAAAACTTCAGGACTAGGAAGACTTTGGACCTCTCCCCTACACTGGCAGTAGTAATTAGGAGCATGAGCAAGGAGGCAAAGGGGCAACCAAGTACAGTGGATGAAGGGGAGAGTGCAGGGAAAGGGCATGTCAGAAAAAGTACAAAAAGTAGGCTGGGAGGCAAGGAGTAGAGGTGGAGGGTGGTGTCTCTCAAAGCTCAGTCTCAGTAACAAGATGGTAGACATGCAGGCCCTCTTAGTGGAGGGGAAGGGAGGGAAAGATAGACATAGCAGCAATTACCAAGATCTGGTCTACACCACACCATGACTGGGATCTCTTGATACCAAGTTACAAGTTATACAGAAAAGACAGGGTGTTTGGCAAAAGGGGTGGCTGCTTACATCAGGAAGGAGATAACATATACTTAGGGGAGGAGAATGAAAAGGGGAATGTGGAAATGCTGTGGAGTCAGCTCTAGATCAATAGAGGGAGGAAGATCAGCTTGGGGTTGATCTATAGAGCTTCCAACTAAGAGGAGGAAGGCGACAGGGAGCTGTATTCACAATTGCTGGAAACTGCAGGAAAGGGGGAGGTGGTAGTGGTGTGGGATTTTAATCTGCCCAAGAGGGACTGGGGTATACTGGCCACATCTTGTGCCAAATGTCAGGTGATCCTGGATGCAATACAGGGTAGGTTTTTACTCAGGGCATTATTGAGCCCACTAGGGAGGGGTCAGTCCTTGATCTAGTGTTCACAACTGGAAGGCATGCACAAGAGATAATGGTCAAGGAACTCCTGAGGAGTAGCAACCACAGCACAGTGTGATTCAGCATGGATATGGGCAGGAAAAGCATCTCCACAAAGACCAAAATCCTGGATTTGAGGAGGGCTGGTTTTAAGATGGATGATGTACTAAGGATGCACATAGAAGTCATCAGAGAGGGCATGGGGTGGCCCAGAACTGAATCATCATCAAAGATGCAATACTGGCTACCACAACAGAGTGTGTTTGGCTTAGGGGAAGCAATCAGGGGCCAAATCACCCATCTGGTTCAACTCTGAGGTTGTCAGGGTGGTGAGGGACAAGAGGGCAGCCTACAGGAGATATTAGAGGACTGTGAGTAAGGCAGATAAAGAATACTACCTGAAGTTGGATAAAGTGGCAAGCAAGGTGGTGCAGCAAGCTAAGGCAAAGAAGGAACTTTAAAGAGCTGAAGGGATTAAGAGGGGGCAGGACACCTTACAGTATTTTGTTACATCAGCGAGAAAAGGGATAAGAAGGATGGGATAGTTAGGCTTAAGAAGGGGGATGTATGGGTGGAGGAAGAAGGAAGCAAGGCGGAGGTATTGAATAATTACTCCTGCTGTCTTCTCTAGGGAAAAAGTTGGGCCAGTGCCACCTGGGTGGATGGGGGGAGGAGACGGAGAACAGATGTAGTGATAGAAGTGGATAGAGTGAGGGCGTGACTGCTGGCACTGAGGATAAACAAGTCCCCTGCATCAGACGATATACATCCAACAGTGCTAAAGAAACTGGCGGAGGAGCATGTGTAGCCACTGGCAGGCTTCTTCAATAGTTCTTTGGAATTGGGCATGGTGTTGCAGGACTGGAGAATGGCACATATGGTGCCCCTCCACAAGAAGTGACCCAGGGATAACCAGGGAACTATTGGCTGATGAGTCTGATCTCAATTGTGTCACTGTACAAATTCATGAAGACCATACTTAAGGACAAGCTGTTAAGGTACATGGAAGGGAATGATCTCCAGGATAAGAGGCAGCATGGATTTGTGGGAGGAGGATCATGTCAAATGAACCTGATTGACTTCTTTGACTGGGTCACCAGGGCAGTGGATGGGTGCCAGGCTGTGGACATCATTTAGCTAGACTTCAGCAAGGTCTTTGATTCAGTGCCCTATAAGAGGCTGATCAGGAAAATGGCAGATCTAGGGGTTGAGGAGAAAATGACCAGGTGGGTAGAAAGCTGGCTGAGGGACAGAACCCAGAGAGTGGTGGTGGGGTGAGAGTTATCCAGCACCAGGGAGGTCACCAGCGGGTTCCCATAGAGATCAGTTTCTGGGGCCAGTGTTGTTCAATGTCTTCGTAAATGACATTGGGAAGGGCATTAAGAGCAAGATGCACCTGTTTACAGATGACATCAAACTCTATGGGAGGGTGGACACAATGGAAGGGATATAGAACCTGCAGGAAAACATAAGAAAACTTCATAGATAGTCATGGATCTGGCAACATGGCTTCAATGCCAAGAAATGCAAAGTGATGCACATTGGAGCCAGGAATTCTAGGTCTGTGTACTACCTGGGTGGGAGGGGGCCTGGGTAGCAGCAACAGAGGAAGAAAAGGATCTGAGGGTGGTGATTACTAGTGACCTGAAGCACTCCTCACAGTGCAAAAAGGAAGCAGAGAATACAAACAGAATGGTTGAGTGTATAGCCAGGGCATCAGCAGTAGGCAGAACATGATCATACTGCCCTTGTAGAGATCATTGGTGAGATTGTATCTGGAATATGTGAGAAGATACTGGTGTCCATACCTTAAGAAGGACATCAGTTTGCTAGAGAAAGTCCATAGGAGGGCAACCAAGATGATCCTGGGGCAGCAGGGGAAGTCTTACGAGGATAGGCTAGGAGTCCTGGGAATGTACTCCCTGGAAAAGAGAGAGAGAGAAGAGAGAGCGAGAGAGAGAGATATGTTGGGAGAGCTTTGATAGACACCTTCAAATACTTGAAGATGATAAATGGAGTGGATAGAGTAGGTCTCTTCAAACTAAGAGACAACCATACCATGAGTGGGCACAGTTTAAGGCAGGTAGGGGAAGGTTTAGCATGGATGTTAGAATGCATGTCTTTATGGAGCGCTTAGTGGCCACATGGAATGCACTGTTGGAGGAGAGTGGGTGGCTTGGGATAGGCATAAGGAACAAATGGGACCATGGGGGTGGGCAGACAGGGAGGAAGGGAAGATCAGGGGAGGGGAGGGTCAATGGCATAAGCTAGGGACCCTGCAATAATGACCAGACTCGATAGACCAAATGGCCTTCTTCTGGCTCTTTCATATGTTTGTATGCTCAACTATGGATAGTGATGAGTAACCTGAGGAGGGCTTCTGGAAGATAGCCCTGAGGGTCATTGGGGGAAATCCCCTGGCTAGGGCTCCCACCATGAAAGCCAAGAGTCAAAGGACACAGGAAGAGGAAGTCACCTTCCTCTTCAGAGCCCCCAGTAGCTGGAGAAGCTTGTGCAGCCAGATATGGCAGCCCTGTGGGATCTGGATGCACCAGTAGGTCAGCCAGCTTTGGACCAGAAGCTGGACAAGTTGCTGGAGGTGGGATTGTGGTGGTCATACATTAGAGAGGGTCCAGTCGGCACCATCTGATGTTGGCAGATATATCGATTTAGGTGCAGTGGAGCAATAAACAATAATGACTTATTGAGGAAAACATCAATGGCAATGGGGCAAAGTGGTAAAAAACAGACCACCATCCCATTTGAGCCTGCAAACAAAGCCACCAATTCCTCAAGTGATACATGCACCAGGCCACAAAACATGGCAGTGGTGGCAGCAGAGACAGAAGAAGGGAAGGACAAATACAAAAATGGTCAGAAATCCTCGTTGGCAAATTTACTCCTTTATCTTCAACAGGAGGTATTACTTGGTATTACTGTTACTTAGTATGAAAGAACAGAAGAAGGCCAGAGCCCATCGAGACTGTTCCCCACACTATGTGGGACATTATTTATCTATTATCCCTCAGCCAAACATCTAATTTGTTTTTAAAGACAGTGGCACTAGTTGCCTCTACCAATTCTTTTGGCAAGGTGTTCCATACAATGGATGCTCTTATTGGAAAAAAGTTTCCCCTTTTGCTGGTTTTATAAGTTTTTACTTCAAGCTGTATATTATGCAGTCTTGGAACATGTCTCCATTTGGAGAGTGTTAGGACACATTTTTCCATTAGATCTGGTGAATTTATTAAATTAAAAAGCATAAGCATATCACCTCTTAATCTAGTTTGAAGAGAGAAGAGACCAGTAGCTTTTAATCTGTTCTGATAATCCAAGTTTGTTAATCTTGAAATCATTCTAGTTACTCTCCTTTGAACCTGTTCAAGAATTGCTATGTTTTTTTTGGTTTGGATTCCAGAAAGGGGAGCCATAGTCTAGATATGGTCTAATGTATGCCCTATACAATGGAATAAGGCATTGTTCAGTGCAATTAACAAAAGTGCGTTTTATTTGCCTCAAAAGTCTGTTGGTCATGCAAGCAGTTCTAACACAGTGATCATTTGATGTAAGTTTATTATTAACATATATCCCTAAATCTTTTTCACAATTTGATGAGTGAAGTGGTAGTCCATTTATATAATGTATCGTTTTTGGATTATTTACACCAAAATGCACTACTAAACATTTGTCTTGATTAAACTGCATATGATTTTCATTTGCCCAAAGTGTTAATTTTTCCAAATCCTTCTTTAATGCAGAAATATTTTCTTGATTATTAACCTTGCCCCCCAATTTAGCATTGTCTGCAAATTTAACCATGAAGTTATTTGACCATGTTTGTAAATCACTGATAAAGAGATTAAACAATGTTGGTCCCAAGACCTAACCCTGTGGTACACCACTTGTCACACTACCCGAATTAGACAAGATATCATTAATTCTGACTCTCTGAGAATGATTTGCCAACCAGTTTAAAGTCCAGTTGACAATATCAGGTAACAAACTTAGATTGTGCATTTTAGTAATGAGTTTTTCTTGTGAGACTCTATTGAAAGCTCTACTAAAGTCCAAAAGAATTACATCAGTAGGGATACCCACATCTAGTAGAGTACTTATATTATTGTAAAAAGATATCAGATTGGTGGTGCAGGAATACTTGGGAGTAAACCCATGCTGATTTGAATCATAAATTGCTTATATTTTACAATCTTTATCTATTAGAGACTTCATTACTCATTCCATTAACTTACCAGCCACTGAGGTCAGGCTAATTGGATGATAATTTTGCACAGAACCTCTATTGCCTTTTTTAAATATGGGAGTAAGTGGAATTTGCCAGCATTACTGCCAAGTCATTCATGCATCTCCAGACAGTGGTGACAAGTTTTGTGGAGACCTCAGCTACCTACACCCAGAGGCTCAATGAATCAAAAAAGAGGATTGGGAGCGCAAAAATATTGTGTTGGATCTCTCCATACTGCTGGAAAACGTTCATCATTTAGCAGAACCAGCAGATGACCAAGAAAACCTTGATCAGTGCTCCAATATATGACTAATTAGGCTTCCTGAAAATATCAAAGGCAATGAGGGCAGTAGAGCAGTCTGATGACTGCTGGTAGAGAGGTTGGACACGGAGACTGAACCAGACTGGTTTGCGATCCAAAGAGCCCATCAGACTGTCCCAAAGCCCAGGGAAGGTGAAAAGTTTCACCACTACTTTATCAAATATCTCCATTACCCAGAAAAGGAGCTAATGTTACAACCAGCCTGACAACATGGTCCTTTTGACATCAATGGGGCAAAAGTTTTTATATTTCAGGACTTTTGCTGGGAACTCCAGATTAAGCACCAAAAATGTGCTGGGGTAAAAATGAAGCTTTACTGTCTGGGATTGGAGTTCATTCTTATGTAGCCAGCAAAACTTTATATCAGCTGCCAGAGCCGACCCTCCAAAATCTTCAGCAAGCCTCTGAAGCGGAGGATTATGTACAGTACTAATGATGGCAGTGGCTCATGAAGGCAGATCTCAAACCAGACCTTAACAACCTGCTTGATGTTAACTTACTAATCCATTATGAGGAGAGGCTCTATGCAGAACGTGCATACCGTAGCATTGTTTCATGCTAGTCCTTTTCTTATGCCTTGCTGAAGTTCAGGTGCACAGAGCTAATATCATTAATTGTATTACATCCCATGGATAATTTCTTGGTGACATATGGGCTCATGTGGTGAAAGGGGAGTTGTGGGTCATACACAGCTGAGACAACATATTAGCTATGTCATCTTTTCTACTTTCAGCATAATGGGGATATTTTGACTGGGTTTTGTATTATGCTTCAATGATTTTTACTCAATGACTGAAAAAAGGCAGTAATAAATGCCATTTTTGCATTTCCTCCACCCACTGTGGCCCTGGGCCATTTCTGGACACCTTTTCCAGCTGTGATGTGATACTCTTTTTGGCCCTCCATGTGGTCTCCTCCCTCCCATTCAGGATCCACTGCCTTGGCAATTCTGCTGGAGGATAGTACAATCGCGAGGGGTCACTGTTAGCATGGCTGTAACCAGCTTGGATTGATGTGCCAGCCTTTTTAATTACAATCCTGGACTTCTGTGGCAAAGGAACAGATCAATGTAGCATGACACTTGTTATGCACCCCAACAGATACTGATTGATTTCATGTGGGTCCCTGTGGTGTTGGGGGAATGGGGAACCCTGCAAGATCATGTCACTCATATGTTCCCTTTTAGTCTATAAATGCTCTAAATGCCTTTGGTATTCTATCCTATGTGAACTATGTTAGGGGACTCGAGGCAGTATGAAAAGGATGGCATGTAATTGCTTTTCCCCACTCTATATGAAATCAGCCAATGATGGATTCCTTTGATGGTTGTGCATGGAGACTTTGGATAAACTTCCATGTGGTCTCCCTCTTGACCGTGCAGGCTCAGTTTTTCATGGCAGCCATCCATTTGTAAGTTCTAGCATTAGTGGTCTTATGTCAGCATGTTTGTAACCTGCCCCATCTAATAGATAACACCTCAGAATGTCTACTGACAAAGTTGAATGTGGGGATCAAGCTACTATTCTACATGGGAAGTCTGGCTGCACTTGTTTGATTCCTGCCACCTCCCCTCTGACAACAGCTGGGGCTGCAGGCATCAGCACAGGAGACAGTATTAAATTACCTGTGTTGATTGCCTAAACAAGCAGAAAGATTTAAGTAAACATAAGCAGCACATCAGTGGCTTCTCTGTTTTCTTACTTGCTCTGTCACTATACTGTTAAATTTGACTGATCCTGGTTAACCATGCTGGTTGTGCAGAGAGACTCTGTATGGCCTTCCATGTGTTCTCTCTCTTGATTGTGGGAATTTACAACTCAGAATGACTATTGCCAAAATCAGGTGTGGAGCATGAGCTACTGAGCTATGTGGGAGGTCTAGCTGCACCTGTTTTGACTCCCACCACTTCCTCTCTGACTACAGCTGGGGTTGTGGGTATCAACAGAGGAGACAGCACTGAATAGCCTTTGTTAATCAGCTGAAAAAACAAGGAAAATATAAGTAGTCACAACCAACATACAGTATAACTTCTGCATATTTTCCATTGTTTAGTACTCTCTCTGTCACAGTACTGTTAAATCTGGCCTATCCTGGATAACCATGCTGGCTGTACCGACAGACTCTGTATGGCTTCCCATGTGGTCTCTATCTTGATCATGGGGGTTTCATTTCCAAGGCAGCCAGCATGTTGACAGATCCATCACGAATGGTATTTTTTCAGCTTATTTGTAATTGTTCTGACCTAGTAGGTATGGTCTCATACTGACAATCGCCGGGGTTGTATGATGGAATCATATCACTGAACTTGTTGGAAGTTTAAATCCATTGGTTTCTTTCCTGTCAACTCCCCTCTTATTGCAGCTGGGGTTGCAGGTATCGATGGAGGGGAGAGGATCAATGGTTATGCGCTGAACATTTGTACAGACAGGAATATATAATAACCACAGTCAGAATATCAGCGGCCTTTATCAAACTTACTATGTTACTGTATAGATTTGCCTGCATCTGCCAGCTGACAAAATAATGAGCTTATCTTTATTTACAAGATGTGCAGGGGGTTTTGAAATGCAGAAAGGGCTTTAAGCACAGAACCCAAATGACAAATTTCTTACCACTTGCTCTACTGATATCTAAATTTCCCTTTAAGATATCTGCTATGTATTTTGGGAAATGATGGGGTGCCCTGCACTGATAGACAAATAATCAAATAAGTGCTCCAAAGAGGGAGCGCAACTGGAGATGCCTCAGTCATTTTCTGTCCCTTGGGGGGACAATTTTTACCTATTGGGATGGGATGGGTTGAGGAGTGGAACTATGCAGATATTGCCTCACTGTTGTTTAGCTGCTATGGGGGCTGGGTCTCAGTAGTGGTATGAAACTTAAGTCACTCTACTGCTCACTATTTTATAGTTGTCTTTTTTTTTGCTCTTACAGTATGTGTAGATGTTAGCTTTATAAGGTTGTCGGGGCTGGGGGGATTTGAAGTTTCCTCCACCACCATTCAAGTTGGGGGGGAGGAGATCTGGCTGTCCTTTAGAACGTTATGTCTTCAGCCAGTTTAATTTCTTTTTTCTTTTTTTCTTTTCTTTACATATTTCGTAAAGGTGCTAAATGGATCTCAGCTCTTTTTATCTGCTAAGGTACTAGTGGGAGGTTACATGTCTTAGTGCAGAACAACCATTGTAGCAGTTCTGTTGACCCATTGGTTGAACTTTTGGGGAACTTCCAACTTAGTTGGGGAGTTTAGAAATAAGTTTAAGAGGATGGGGGAATAGTTGTCTCTGCTATTGTTTGTACTGTTTAGAAGTGTAGATTAGGAAAGGGGGGGGGGATACCTTACTGCTATTTTTATGGGGAAATGTTAAATATAGGGGGTTGTTTTGTTTAATTTGCTCAGTTGTTATATTGTACATTTTGTATTGTCTTTAAAAAATGGTACTACTAGATTCACTCAGCAGAATGTTAAAGGAGAACTTTGCTGAACCTGTAAGTCATTTTCCCAACAGAAGCTGGTTTTAATTGCTGGTTAAACTACTGTTATTGTTCCATCTATACAGGCCTTTCAGTGAACTCTGTGAGTGTTTCTGCTTTGCACTCTGATGGTAGGTACCATTTTAGAAGTGTGTGATGCTGTTTATGTCCCAAACATCCTCAGAGTTCTATAGCTTTAATGTTGTGATTCGATTTCCACACCTTTAACAATGATTGATTGTGCATTTAAAATCAGGTACTGGAATAAAAATGGTCTAAAATTACACTTTGAACATAAGAGAGTGCTGGCTAAAATCAAGTCTACGAAGGCAGATGTTGCATGTCTTCAAGAATCTCATATAACAAAGCAGGAGGTTGCCTATATGAGCAAGAACTGAGGGGGAAGGGGGAGTGGTATGGGTCTTACTTCTCCTCAATGCTAGGGGAGCAGCTATATGGTTTTGACTGAGGTTTCCTGAGGTGGTCACCAAGGTCTACATAGGCCCAAGTGGGAGGTATGTACTGGTACAGGTTCAGTTTCAGCTTAACTCAGTACATAAGACCACCATTGGCTCTATATACAGCCCTAATATAGAATGCCCAGAATTCTTCCAAAAATAGAAAGTACAGATGGCAAATTTTGTGTGCCCTTGGTTATTGTGTGCAGACTATAACTGTGTACAAGATATGGTGTTAGATAGGTAATCCAGGGTGGTGCCTCCAATGTCCAGAAATGCAAGAGTGCTCTTACATATTTATTGCAGTCTACAGCTTAGTAGACTCATGATGGTTTGTATTTCCAACAGGTAAAGAGTATACATTTTACATAGAAACATAGAAACATAGAATTTGACGGCAGATAAGGACCGCTTGGCCCACCCAGTCTGCCCATTTCCCTACCTAATGGATAAGCTGCAGATCCTAGTTAACCAACAGCCTACTTCTTCCTACCCCCACCCCCTAGAATTGCCTTATTACTGTCCCATGCATGCTTGAAGTCCACCACTGTTTTTGACTCAACAACCTCCTCCAGAAGGCCGTTCCATACATCCACAATCCTCTCTGTGAAAAAATACTTCCTTACATTACCTCTGAGCCACCCCCCCATCTTCAAATTGTGACCCCTTGTTCTTGCACACCTCTTTTTGTGAAAGATGCTACCCTCTTGGACTTTGCTGATTCCCTGAGGTACTTGAAAGTTTCTATCATGTCCCCCCTCCCTCCTTTCCTCGAGGATATACATATTAAGCTCCTTAGTCTCTCTTCATATCTCTCCCAATCCAGACCCTGCACCATTTTAGTTGCCCTCATCTGGACTGCCTCAATTCTCTTTATGTCTTTGCGGAGACTGGGTCTTCAGAACTACACACTGCACTCCAGATGGAGTCTCACCAGCTGTTTGAACAGAGGGATAACAACTTCTTGTTTTCTACTGGTGATGCCTCTCCCTATGCATCCCAGTATCCTCCCAGCCCTCCTTACTGCCCTTTCACATTGCTTGCCCACCTTTAGGTCATCTGATATGACTACCCCCAGGTCCCTTTCCATTTTTGTTGTTGTTAGTATCTCACCCCCCATTGTGTACTCTTCCCTGGGTTTTGTTTTCCAGGTGCATTACCTTGCACTTCTTAGCATTGAATCAAAGCTGCCATACATTTGACCATTACTCCAACCTTGCCAAGTCCCTTCTCATCCTTTCCACCCCACCTTGTGTATCAACTCTGTTGCAGATCTTTGTGTTGTCTGCAAAGAGACATACTTTTCCTTCTAGTCCCTCTGCAATGTTGCTAATAAAGACATTGAAGAGGACCAGTCCTAGTACTGAACTCTGCGGTACCCCACTAGTAACCCCCTTTCTTCAGAGTGGACTCCATTTACTATTACCCTCTGTGTCCTGTTCCCATCCAATTCTTTACCTTAGCTACCATCTAGGGACCCACTCCCAGACTCGCTAACTTGTATATTAATCTTTTATTCTTACTCGGTGGGCAATTATGCTAAATTGGGTGCTATTTCAATTTCCCAGTTCCTAGCACCCTCCATACAACCTGCCCAACATGGTCCCATTGCTTTTACAGATCATGCACCAGTTATTCATGATTTAAACAATTGGGGAGTACCCATCACTAGTAGAGCTTGGAAACTGGATCCTGTATTGCTGCAAAACTTGTATTTATTTAATTTTTTCGCAAGCAGAAAAAACAGTGTATCCATAACAACCCCAGAGGAGACACCTCTGCCTCCACCAGATGGAAAGCTCTTAGAGCAGTCTTAAGGGGGGTCATTATATCTTATGCAAGTCATGAAATAAAAGCTGAAAATCAGCTTCTTATAGGCTTGGAACGTCAAATTACTCAAGCTAAAAAAAAAAAAGCATATGGCTGCCCCCACTCCCATAGGCTTCCACAGTCTATAAAAATGAAAATGGAAATTCAGCCAATTATCTAATTCTAAAACAGAGTATAATATATTATTAAATCAAGCCACCCACTTATTTTGAAGGAGACTTTGGCAGCAAATGGCTAGCATGGCAGCTCAGACATAGCGATAGTGCCAAAAATGTTGTCAGTGTTCGGGACACAAATGGTGAGCTCAAACATACTAATGAAGATATAGGAGAGTGCTTTGGAGAATTCTACCAAGATCTATGCCCCTCAGAATCACAGGAATCAGAGACAGCAATTTACATTTTTTTTGTAAATTCTCTTTATCACCCCGAGACACGACAGGGGAGTTCCCCATATCGGCCTTGTTATGTGGAGTCTCATGCTCTGCTAACCCCACAAGTCTCTGCTGCAATCTCGGCTGAAGCAGGGAGGACCGTGGCTTTCCCCAAATGGAGGGGACCACAGAGGGGAAAGAGACTGCATCAACCTTGAGCCCCTGCTCCTTGAGATGGGCTTTGTTTGGGGGGCGGCAGGCAGGACCCTGTCGGAGGCATTATCCTTCATGCTTCGTAGGTTTTTTTTTCTTGGAAGTGTTCCTCCAGGATGCAGACATGCAATGATGTCTGCACACCCATGGTGCTGACGTTCTTTGTATCCCACTCCTTGCTTTAGCTCTTCTCTGGTCATGCCACCAGTCTCCACAGGAGGCCATTACAGAGTGATGTGTTCCTGGATCCCACCCCAGGAGAGGAGAGGAGAGCAGTCCATCAGATGCTCGATCCTCTCCTCCCCTGCTGACCCCCAGCAGCCCTAGTCTGTTCCCAAAACCCTACAACCAAGAATCCACATCAGACATACCAGGGGATCGAAACCTCAGCTTCTGCAAATCCTGCATTGCCGCACAACACAAGGCCAAAGATCCTTTGCTTACCGGGCCACTAGTTGGTACAACGGTCTTCCCAGCGACATCTCATCCTCACTATCACTCAGCACTTTTAAGACTCATCTCCGCCTAACACACACTCACTGCCTCCAACCTCTGTGACTGTTGTGGCTAAACATGTCTTTTGGTTCCATAGCTGAAGATGACCTTTTTGGAGCCACATCTACTCCTGCACTTTGCCAGCAACCCCCCTCCTATCTTCACCTCCCCTGCTGGCCCATGACAAATGCCACCCAGCTGCACTACCTCTATTCTTATCCACCTTCCACCTCTCCTCTCTCTGTCCCCCAACCTACCTCCCTTTTCTCCCATCCACTTAGTCTCCTGATTTCACCCTCCTCCTTTCCCTTCCCCTTCCCAAAGTTTCACCTTATTGTTCTTTTTTCATCTACAAGACTATGTGTTTTTTTTTTTATTTTATAAACTGTTATCTTTGCTTATGATTGTCTCAGTTGTACCAATGACATGGAACCTTTGTAAAACAGCATCGGCTCAATGGTATTTGTAATCCTAGAACAAATAAATAAAAATAAAAACCGGGTCACCAGAATGGCGCAAGGTGTGACATCCAGCGCCTAAACTCTCAGTGCCACTGGGCTTGCAATTCAAACTTTCTTGTCACGGACATCTCTTCCATCTATAGACTCTGATGTTAGGGATGAACTTGCCAATGGCTTTATTTGGGAGGAAATTAGGCTATCAGCTATTTAAAAAAGCGGAATGGCACCAGGACCTGATGGGTTGCAAATTGACTTCTGTAAGGTGTTTAGTGATGATTTAAATGAGCCACTAGGTGATATGATTGCTGAGAGTCTGCAAAATGGTGTACCGCCCCCCCCACGTGGTCCGCTACCATCACAGTCCTTCCAAAGCCTAGTAAGAACTAAACATTATGTGGGTCATACAGACCAGCTTTGTTGCTTACAGTCAGTTATAACATCATGGCACAGATGGTGGCTGGCAGATTAGAAAACAGTCTCCCCCGTATAATTCATCCAGATCAATCTTGAGTTATCCAGGGATGACAGAGTAAATATAATGTATGTAAAACCTTAAATATTCTACAGAGGTGGGCCAGTTGAGGGGCAGATGAGGAGGCAGCTTTTCTTGGTTTGGATGATGAAGAGGCCTTTGATCATATGAAGAAGGGATATTTGTTTTCAATGTTTAAATAATTTGGCCTAGGAAGCAATATACTTAATTGAATAGTCACTTTATATCAGCAACCTATGGCTTAAGTTTTGATCAATGGGAGCTTATCTAGAGCCTTTGCATTATCCTGAGGTGCTTGCCATTGTTGTCCCCTCTCCTCACTCCTCTATGTGCTCTCTCTGGAACCATTGGCAGTGGTTGTACGTGATGATCCAGAGGTTCTTGGCTTCCAAACTATAGGCCACCACTACAAGATCTCACTGTCTGGCAATGATTGTTTTGATTTTTCTGGGTAAACTGGCTGAAGGTATTCCAATGATACACCAAATTTTCAGAGAGTATAATAAAATCTCTAGCCATAAAATCAACTGGACGAAGAGCAAGATTTTACCTATGGGAAGAGATCTCAACAGACTCTGGCCAATAATCCTTTGAATATGAGGGTGGTTAGTGCTCTAAAATATGTGGGAAGTCAGTAATAGTGAACCGAGGCTCCTACATGATGACGATTATACCAAATTATTCACATCACTTAAAGGGGACAGGAAATCTGTGCTAACTGGCAGTAGTTAGTAATGTTCCTAGTAAGAAAAATGAAATGCTTGCCTCCAAATGAGCCATACAGTATGTACCATAACTGTACCTGCCTAAACACTGATGTGAAACACTGTTTTCAATTGTTTTCTTTTTATGGACAACATTCTGCAGTGTTCTTTTCATGGAACCAGTAATTTGGAGTTTTTACTGTGTCATGGTTTGTGTACAGAATGCTAAACATGAGCTGTTGTCCTATCAGAACCATGCTTAGAGTTCTTTGCTCAAGTCATGACATAGATTAAAACTCCAGATCACTGGTTCTGTAAAAAGAACTGTAACAGAATGCTGCCCATAAAACTAAAACAATGCAAAAATACTGTTTTTCACATCACTTTTTATTCAGGTTCAGTTACATATAGATCATTCAGGCTTATGGATATCATTTCTGTAAATGGGAACATTATAAACAGCCGCCAATTAGAAATGATTTCCTGTCCTCTTTAAGCAAGACTGTGAGAGGTGGGATGGTTTATCCATTAACATAATAGGCTGAAATAATGCTATCAAAATGAACATCCTACCCAAATGTCTTTATTTATTCCAAAATGTACCCAAAAGGGTACATGGAAATGTTTTCAAGTATCTCAACAGTGTCATGCATAGATTTATATGGAGTGGAAAGTCAGCATGCATACCTGGATCTGTACTTCAACTCCCATTAGGTAAAGGTGAGCTAGCGATGATAACTATAAAGTACTACTATTGGGCCATCCAGTTGGCACTCCTGGCAGAGGCATCTGGAGACACCCCCCCCCCGACTGGATAACCCTTGAGGATGAGACTTATGTCGACGGCCTCCTTCATGGTCTTTTGTTACCTGTAGTAAATGAGCTCTCCTTCCCTCATGGAAGCAACCCCTATACTCATCAACTTACAAGAATCTGTGTAGGTGTCCATAGATTAACACAACAAACTCCAGGTGTGTCTCTGAGGGCAGGACTAGTGGCTATGATAGAAAAGATGTGTGGCTATAATGTATGTCTCTTAGGGCAGGACTAGTGGCCACGATAAAAAAAGATGCGTGGCTGTAATATGCTGCTACATCAGACTTTACTTACATGGAGAAGGAAGGGCCTTAGTAGGGTGTGACACCTTTATGAGGGTGGGATTTTAAAATCTTTCAGTGCTATTAGGCAGGAATTTTCATTACAGACAGGTGTATGTTTTGCTTACTTAAGAGCTAGGCAGTAGCTTTCCACTATCACACTTACAGCCTCCCCCATTGAAGAAATCCTCTTATGTCTGCAACCAAAATCCAAATCACTAGCCTCAGTTTATAAATTGCTCATAGAAGCTACCACTCACCCTAGAGTAAGGGCACAAGAACAATAGAGTGATGATCTAGACTTTGAAGTGGGTGAAGAGGACTGGCAAAATGCGCTAAGATATATCCATGCACATTCTTCTTCAAATAAATTAAGAAGAATACAACTTAACTTCTTTTACAGAGCCTACCACACACCTCAAAAGCTCCACCAGTTTAGACCCACATGTGACCCGGTCTGTATATGGAGAAAATCCTGAGATGCGATCTCCCAGGGATCCCCTCAGAATTTAAGTTGGGGGTAGGATATGACCTACGACCAGGCCATGGGGTAGGAGCTCAACATAAGCTCTGGGACATTGGTCTAGTAAATGCGCGTAAGACTTTAGCCCAGCACTGGCTTAGTTCTTCCCCTCCGACCACAGCACACTGGCTTAATAACTTACTATTATGCATGAAACTTGAAAGTTTCCAACTAAATGTCACTGGGCAGAATGCTCTATTTCACCAGACTTGGGATCCTATGCAGACCTGTTACAGCATATGTATATATATATATATATATATATAGAGGCAAAAAACTCCATTTAATGCATTAGTTAGGGTTGTTCCACAGTGACATAAGTGAGGAAATTCGCTGTTAGGGTTGAAAACCCTAACTCCAAATTCACCCACCCCCAGCACCACACACACACACACACACACACACACACACATGCAAGTATGGGGGAGGACCAAGTCAACACAACCAATGACAGACATCCAGCAGCAGGTGACAGAAATAACAAACAATTATCTAAATGTACTACGAGACATCCCCACCCACCTGACCAGGTACTGCATGCTCAGTGGAGATCAACAGCAAAACTGAGGCCATGTACACCAAATGTACACATCCTGATTGCAGCTGCACAACATACCACACTTAGTAGTTGCATGGCCTTACCTACCGATGCCCCACACCACACCACAACTGGCACTGTGCCGTTAGTCAATATAAATGCTGAAGGTGCATGATGACAGTTGTAGAAAGGTTTTAACACTAGTGAGTATACATTAATTAAGAGAACCACATAAATTAACTACAAGACACTAGCATGCTCAAGATAAAAGTAGTGTTACATTTAGTATGTGATTTACATAGTAGTACATTTACTGCAACTGTTTACTCAAGATAGAGAGACTGATGTAAACGTATGGAAAAACATTGCCTGTTCAACGCTATGAAATTTGTACTGCCAGTATCAGATGCATTCTTACTGATGAAGGTGTACTGCTGATGTACATACATAGACCTTCAGTGTGTTGCAATACTAAAGATGCAGTAAGTATTCTTTGTAAGAAACAATGTAATTGTATGGATCAGGCCAAGCAACTTCTAAATTTCATAGCACTACTGATCCAACAATGACGTACCTGTATCGGAGATGTCTACAGGATAAATTTTCCTGTAGGCACTTACTGAGTATGTTGTACCTGAGAAAGACAATCTCATTGCATCTGTGATGACTAACTTATTCAAATAGTGATACATTTACTATTGTTGCAATGAGTGATCTATGCCATTTATGGACACAGTGTAATTTTTTTAACAGTTGTTTCATACTTAGGCTGTATGCCTAGTGTTTGGGTTTGCCACACTTCTGTCACTGATGCTATCAAAGTGATAACTATGTTAATTGTAGTACAACTGGAATCAAGTAGGTATAGTGTAGATATAAACAGAATGTCTTTTAGTATTGATTTAACTCACAATGAGATAAGTGTACTAGGACAGCAGGGGTTATTCTCTATCACTGACTCTGTCAGTTATAATCACACTAAGGTTTCGATGACTGTGATGATCAAGTTACACTGTTCACCTTCATGAGTTCATGTACACAGCCATTCTCCAGTAACTAGACAGTGTATGGTGTAACTGGTGGGACACTGTGTTGCAAAGCTGCTGCAGTGCCTTGCAGAGGGAGAGTATCTACTCATAAAGACAATTAAGCAATAAGGCATGACCAACAGTTATGTTAAATGGTCTGTTAATCACCCTGTAGGGTTTTAATGTTGAATGAGGTGTAGCTGAGTGCCACATGTCGCTAGATAGTGATAAACTGACCATTAACATAATACCTGGAGGTGGCTTATTGCTATCATAATAAAACTGTTTTTTTAAACAACATTAAACCATGTTCATGATATGGTTAGGCTCTACATGTATCTTAATAAAAACTAAACATAAGGCTGTTACAATGTATACAGTCAATTAGAAAGCTGCATTTCTCAAACCCTTGTTATAATCAGAGATATTATACCTGAACAACTCCTTGGTTTTGCTCAACTCTATTGCTCAGGTGGCCCACCACATGTGGTGTGGTCTGGTGTGGGGCATCGGTAAGTAAGGCCATGCAACTACTAAGTGTGGTACGTTGTGTGCAGCTGCAATCAGGGATGTGTACATTTGGTGTACATGGCCTCAGTTTTGCTGTTGATCTCCACTGAGCATGTAGTACCTGGTCAGGTGGGTGGGGATGTCTCATAGTACATTTAGACAATTGTTTGTTATTTCTGTCACCTGCTGCTGGATGTCTGTCATTGGTTGTGTTGACTTGGCCCTTCCCCATACTTGCATGTGTGTGTGTGGTGCTGGGTGGGAGGTGAATTCGGAGTTAGGGTTTTCAACCCTAACAGCGAATTTCCTCACTTTTGTCGCTGTGGAACAACCCTAACTAATGCATTAAACTGAGTTTTCTGCCTCTAATTTCCCTTCTTTATGAGAACGATAACTAGAAATAGTGAACTTAATGCGGCAGCGGGGCGCAGGGGGCCCAAATGTCTTGTGGCATAGTAACAGGAACAACAAAGCAAACAGAAGCGCTAACAGTGGCACACATGGTAATGCAAGCGTGAATGAGAACAGAAAGGGTAATGCACACGGTGGCGTAGACAAGAACGGTCTGCCATGTGATGTGATGTCACATAGTAACATGGTGCCTGCAAATGGAAATGTCAATGGGCATGGTGATGCAAAGTGAAACAGAAGAGAAGCAGTACTGTAGACACAAATGGCAAAAAATAACGAAAGCGCAAATGCAAATGAAAGCATGAGGATAGCAGCACATAGGGCCCCACCTCCCGCCATGTCTGACCATGGGAGCATGAGGCCCAAAGGGCCCCACGGTCCCACCACATGATGTCTTGTGGCATAGTAACAGGAACAGCAACACTAACAGAAGCGCTAACAGTGGCGCACAATGTAACGCAAGCACGAATGAGAACAGAAAGGGTAACGCATACAGTGGCGTAGACAGGAACGGTGTGCCCCATGATATGTTGTCATATAGTAATATGGTGCCTGCAAATGGAAATGTCAATGGGTATGGTGACGCAAGGTGAAACATAAAGAGAAACAGTACTGTAGACACAAATGGCAAAAAATAACAGAAACACAAGCGCAAATGAAAACGCAAAGGATAACGCACATGGTGGCGTAGACGTCAACGGTAAGTGAAACGGGCACAGAACCGCAAGCACAAAGGGCAATGGTAACAGTAATGTAAGCGCACAGGCTGGTTTCCCCCAAAAGCTGCATAGAGAAAGACAGTGAGTACAAAGAATGTATGCATAATAATGGGTATCGGAGCAGAAAGTGAGGACTTAAAATACTAAATAGGTTATATCTCAGGAACCGTACGACATAGAAAAAAAATTTAAAAGTGATATGATTTATGATTGTCCTGGCTAGTTTAGGGGGCTAAGCATTTTTTGGACAAAAAGTCCGTATCTCACACCATTTCCAAGATACGGGCCCTGAAAGGCGCGGCGAACGCCATAATGTTATCCTATGGGAAAAAAAGAGAAGTTTGGAGTGCCATAACTTTGCCTCCCTATAATATGTGTTCACCAAACCACTGAAAGGCACATCTGTGGGATGTTGGCTTTCTTCCCTCCAAATTTCAGGAAAAAAGACCAAACTGTTATTTTGCAGCAGGGTGCCAAATGATTCCTATAATGTGTCGGGCGCCGCAATGTTATCCAATGGGAAATAAACATCAATTTTGGAGTGCCGTAACTTTGGCGCGGTGTAATATTTTTTCAATACAACACTGAAAGGCACATCCGTGAGATGTCGGGTGCGTTCCCTCCAAATTTCAGCCCAAAACTCCCAACCGTTCTTTTGCAGTGCAGTGCCAAAGAATTGCTGTCATTTTCCCACAGACTAGAAAACTACTGTCACAATTTGCGAAAGCTTTTGCAAACATTTGCGACACTTTCGTGAGCACGAAAGTAATTTGCAAAAGTACTTTTTCCAGAAATTTGAAAAACATATCTCTGGGGTGTTTTACCCCAAAATAAAGACATGGCTAGCATCTTCAGGGTCCGACTAGGTGAATACAAAAAGAATTAGGTTGCTAGAGGGTCCCAAATTTAAATGCCAAGCATTTTTCTGATCACCGACTGAAAACAAAATGGTGGATTTGTGAAAGTAACAGACCCATTTGTGAAAGTAAAATGCATTTGTGAAAGTGTTGAACTTTTGCTAACTTTTCCCATTGACTTATAATGGAGATTGTTTTTTGAATAACTTTTGAACAGTTTAATATTTTTTCACCAAATCTTCGAAAGGCACATTGGGGACCCTGGCTGCATGTTCTCTGAAGGTTTCATGCTGGTCACACAAACCGTGCGACCTGTACGCACGACCATAGAATTCCAGAAAAAGCGAAAATGCGCGTGCAGATCACGCTTAATAACTCTGCAGCCGTGTATCTGACTGGTACAAAACTTGGCAGATGCCAAGGCCTATGGTTCTTGATCCTGTCAGGCAAATCCGTCAAACAGTTGCAAAGTTATTAAGGTGCAAAATTGTGAGGTTTAACATAGAAATGGCTCCTCAACCCTAACTATGGTAGCACTACCATGCTACCATAATATATGTATAAATATAATATACCAAAAATACATAAAAATATGGACTGTCCACCAATGAGACTGATAGTGTCTCGCAGGGGATCATTAACTGAACCCCTTGCACAATATATAGATGCCCATATAAAAGAAATTGCAATGGGCTATAGAACTTTTTTGAAAGACGCTACGCATATTTTGGATTTGCTGGAGGACATTGCAGTTGAGCCTGAATGGTATTTGGTGACATTGGATGTACAGCCCTTGTACATTAACATTCCACACCATTCAGGTTTACAGGCAGTTCATGAATCATTGTGTAAATACACAACGTACTCAAACAGTTTTGTTTTGTTTTTGTTAGATCTGTTGGAAATGGTGCTTACAAAGAATGCAAGAATTCAGTAAGCAGTTATACCATCAGATAAAAGGCACTGCCATGGGTGCATGTATGGCACCTAATTATGCAAATATTTTTTTGTCGGAATGGGAAACAGAATGGGTGCATAATGGTGACAATAATGTCTTGTTGAAATACATTGATTTTGATTGCCGTTTTATCAATGATATAATCCTGATATGGAAGGGAGACATGGATCAGTTATGTGATTTCGTTAAATATTTGGAAAAAACAAATTCAAATTTGAAATTTAACATTACTGCAAGTAAAAAACAGATAGCATTTTTGGATCTTTTGATTTATAAAGATACAGAGGGAGGTTTGGCTTCAAAATTATTTAGAAAATCAAGTGATGGAAATGGTATTTTACATTTTAATAGTAATCATCCAAGACATGTAGTCAGAAATATCCCAGTTGGGCAGGTCATGTGATTAAAAAGAAACTGCAGCACTGATGAAAACTATTCAAAGGTGAGAGATGAAATGTGCAACAGGTTTAAATCAAGAGGCTATAGTAATCAGAGTATACAGGGTGCTATTGATAAAATAAATAACATGCAGAGAACATATTTGTTGCAAAAGAAAGATAAAGCAACAATAAATAAAATGCATGTTCCTAACTTCATCACTGTATTAATGCACAGGCATCTGACATATCTAATATCATACAGAACAACTGGGGTATTCTAAGTGTGGAACCAAAACTGAAAGAAATATTTGACCAGGGTCAGAGGTTTGTCTATTGAAGGGGAAGTAATTTTGCAAATTTGTTGGTACATGGAAAGAATAATATCATATCCAAACATGATCCTATACTCCCGAATGGAAACTATAGATGTGGAACTTGCAGTGCCTGTAAATATATCCAGGTGGGATCAGTTTTTTCACTACCAAACTCGGAGGACTCTCATCAGATGCAAAATTTTATTAACTGCGATACAGAATCTGTGGTTTATTTAGCTACGTGCAAATGTAACTGTTTCTATGTGGGAAAGACAATTAGACAATTTAAGCATAAGATTCTAGAGCATTTGAATTGTATTAAATCGAAAAAACTAGAAAATGCATTGGCTCTGCACATATCACGAGCTGGTCCTGGTCACTCCTTTGGCTTTCAGGGACTTGAACAAGTCACCTTCGGACCTAAGGGAGGTGATCTGGATAACATATTGATGTGCAGAGAAACCTTTTGGCAATACAAACTGCAATCTAGTCATTTTCCAGGTTTAAATGATGTTTTTCAATTAACTCTTTTCTTGAAAAAGTGTAAATGAATGATTGTTGCACACTTTTTTATTGCTAATGTGTATGTGAAGTGTTAATATAATATCTAATTTAGAGCAGTGCTTTCGTAGAGCTAGATGCATATTTAACACTATTTTTTGGAGTTAGGTTACAGTATTATGGTATTTTTGTTTTTTTAAATTAACTTTTTTCTTGAAAAAGCATAAATGAATGATTATTGCATACTTTTTATTGCTAATGTGCATGTGAAGTATTAGTATAATAACTAATTTAGATCAGTGCTTTTGTAGAGCTAGATGCATATTTAGCACTATTTTCTTGGAGTTATCAGGTTACAGTGTTATGGCATTTTTGCATTTTTTGTTTATATTGATTTTGGAAATATTTTTTATGTAGTTAGGTATAGACTTAACATTTATTACAAGTCAATGTGGCACTGTAGCATGGTATTTTCTCCATTTTGCACGCTCTTTTGGTATTTGTATAATATTGACCATATGTACATTTATTTGTGTAGATGATTATTGTTGTAATGATATCAGGAGTGTGTATATTATTCCTGTTCCTATGAGTGCCAATTGATGTAGCTCCAGACTAATTAGCTGACTATTGTGAGTTGATTGTATGTTTTTGAAAGGGGGTGCACATGAGTACTATTTAAGTAATGAAATAATGAGCTGCTGACATCTTGACAAAGCGTACGATTATGACGTGAAATGTTGACAATTTGGGGGTTGCTACAACTATGTTGTACCTTTTATACAAAGCTATTGTTGTTACTGCATCTATTATTATTAAAAAGCAGTTTTAGTGTGTTCTATCATTGCGGACTGTTCTTCACTGATAGCTGTAGAGCCCGTGTTCTCTGCAGAATATGAATTTGATTCATTGTAGCGGAGCTCCAGTTTTCAGATGCTGACTTTAGCCACAGTGTTTTGTCTTAGACCCACATGTAACCTGGTCTGTATATGGAGAAAATCCTGAGATGCAATCTCCCAGGGATCCCCTCCGAATGTAAGTTGGGGGTAGGATATGACCTACGACCAGGCCATGGGGTAGGACCTCAACATAAGCTCTGGGACATTGGTCTAGTAAATGCACGTAAGACTTTAGCCCAGCACTGGCTTAGTTTTTCCTCTCCAACCACAGCACACTGGCTTAATAACTTATTATTATGCATGAAACTTGAAAGTTTCCAACTAAATGTCACTGGGCAGAATGCTCTATTTCACCAAATGTGGGATCCTATGCTACATGCAATTAGCAATAATGAAATTGCCATGTAGCTTGATGTGATCCAATGGGAGCTCAGATGTGGGTGCAGGCTGATAGGTTTTAGTTTCCAGTGTTGATGGATAACTATTAAAAGTGTATGGGCCTGATTCTCATAAGATCCTAAGAGCACCACAAGGTGTGAAAATCTAGGACTATGGTAAACCCTGGAACACCAGGGACCCTGTGCCCAGTTCTCAATCGGGTAGTGTCCCAACAGCAAAGTCCTGCAACTTGCGACAAACTTGGTGATGTGCCGAATAGAGGCTGCACCTGCACTGGGTGCCTCAAATCATGGGAGGCCATGCAGCAAAGTCCCCAGACAATCCCTGGCAGACTTGCAGTCCCTCCACCCCAATGTCCACACAAATATGAGTGTCCTATTCTTCTCTGGGGTTTCGTGGACCCCTGCTTCCCGAGTAACCCAATATAAATAGTACCAGAGCCCCCTCCCTGCTGGACTAGGTGATCCCCTTCCCAGTTGTCCCCATGAAGTATATAGTTATCATCATACCCTGGTGGTCTAGTGGAGCCTCTCCCCAATTGCTGAAGTCCCCATAATGTATTACCATATACAAACTTCCTGTTGATCCAGTGGGTCACCCCCACCAGCAAGACCCGATCCCCTGTTATGCCATAGTTATTAATAGCTGGTGGTATAGTGGCCCCCACCCCAGTAGACAGTGTCCCCCCACCCTGCTCCCTCCATCCCCAGAACAGGCTGGTGACTGGCACAGTCCACTGCTCACCATAATGGCCAGCCACCAACTGAGCTCTGAAGAAGCATGTACCAACCATTCAATACTATGGCATAACGGGGGATAAGGGCTTGAGAGTGGGAGTGGGGCCACTAGATCACCAAAGATTTTGTGTAGGATAATACTTCATGGGGACATTGGGGATCGGGGGGGGGCACTTGACCACAAAGGTCTGATGATGACTACATACTTCATGGTGACATCGGGGAGGAGGGGTCCGCTAGTCCACCAGGAAGGGGGCTGTGGTACTATATATTCATATTGGGTACTCATGGATTGGGGGTCCACTAGACCACCAGGGAGGTATAAGACAGTTCTTGGGGACAGTGGGGGGGGGCAAGACACATTGCTGCTAACCGGGTCAACTCCCCCAGTAGTGAAATTTCTAGGTACCCTTAAACAAGCCCTGGCTGGTCTAATGGTACTTACAAATTTCACCACCTTGGGAGATTTGTGAATTCTGATTTAGGGGAATTGGCAGCCTGCACCTGCTACAAGCCCTGACACCATGGCGCAGCCCGATGTGTGGTGCAAGGGCAGTGCAGACCTAGCTAGATGCAGGCTGCATGTGATAGACATAGGCTGCCCTTCTGAATTGCTCCCAGGGCATTGTTTGGTGCAAGGGGCACTTTCTGAAACTTATTGGGATACAAGCCTCTTGCGCCACCTGGCAACTTTGAAAATCAGGCCATATGTGTCTTACGCGACATCCTCAATGGATTGGGACATAATAGAAATGTGACATCTTGTTGTTTGATGAAGAGTTGTCTTCTTTTTTTCAATTCAAATTTCATTAACAGAATTTTCCACAAAAATAGAGGCAGTTAACACGAGAAATAAAACACAAATGCAATAACATATTCTGCTAAAACTGCCCTCCCTCCCTCCCCCATACAGCAGTATTGTGCCATTTTACAACATGGGTTCAAAAACATTATACATAAGTATACGGGGCTACCCACTATGAAACAATACTTATATCCGGGTAGCTATTATTAAGGAATGAAGGGGATCTCATATATGTGTGTAGACGGGTAATCTATTGTGAAGGCTGGCTATAGCTTTCTCTGTACGCAGATTAGCAAGGATTTTGTTCACCCATTCCTGTAATGTTGGAGTGATCTTATCTTTCCAATGGCATAAAATAAGCTTCTTGACAGATAGTGCAATCATAGAAATATGAAACCTTCTTACTTTGACCCTGATGGAGGACAGGTCCCCTAGGAGACAAATGTCAGGAGTGAAACACTCCTGCAGACCCAGTAATGGGTCCAGAAAAGCTTTGATAGAGTCCCACAAAAAGGATATTTTAGGACAAGATCAAAATATATGGAGGAGTGTTCCCTCTCCCTGAGAACATCTAACACATATGTTTGAGTCAAGGAGACCCCATTTCTTTAACTTAACCAGGGTGTAGTACATGTTGTGCAGAATGTGGTATTGCATAAGGCGTAATCTATCCTGGGACACATATTTATGACAGGACCTCCACAAAGCCTGCCAGTTGGGGGAATATTTGGGAAATATAGAACTCCAGAACTTAGTCAGTCCTAGGGAGTCCCCATACCTTCTGTGAAACAAGTATTGATATAATTTAGACACGACACCCGAGGACTCTAGTAGGGAGGAAGATTCAGGAATCAGGGCCCCAACCATTGGGCAGGGGGGTTATTGCCCAACATTGTTATAAGTAAGTGCTTTAATTGCACTGCTTTGAAGTGTGAGTACCCCGGAATACTAAATTTCTGAATGAGATCATCTGCTGACAGCCATTTTCCCTTCATCATCCAGGAAGGAGGATACTATCCCGTCACCCAGTTGGGGCAACCATGTGCGAGGAAGGAGTTTGTCTTCGTAACATAACTTCCTTTCTTAACTCAGCTTGTTTTGCTATATGTACAATTGTTGTACTTCTGTAACATGTAATCAAACTTTGACAATCCTGTTGTATATCTATTTATAAATGTATTTGAGATGTAATAAAATATATTTACAAAAAAAGGTCACTGGAGGTGGTAATTGAGCTAGTTTCAGTGGATCAAGTACAGCAGCATGGGGATGTCCCAGTAATAGGCCAAACTACACAGGTGGTGTGCGCAAGTCAGGCCCTCGAGCGACAGCTCCCAGTACCCTACAATTATGTCAGCACAGCAGAACCACTGAGCTCACAGTTCTTTAAGAAGACCTGGCAACAGATGTGGTGGAAGGAGTAAGTTGATATGTAATCCCTCTTGAGCAGGTCCAATGACCCAGAGGAAAGCAGTGACAAAATGGTGAGGATAGACTGTAGACTACAAAAAGGTCAAAGTGGAGAGGAATTTTTAAGAACTGATTGATAGGATTCATAGTCTTTTCCAATACTACATGTCATACTGCCCCCAAGAAAAGCATTGACCTGCTCATTTATTTGAACAGAATCACGTGTGCCAACAGGTGCAAGTGGGTCAGGATGGCTGGAATACAATGAATAATTCTGCTGGCACATGCAGTATGCCCTGTACAAGGATTGGTGCATGCTAGATATACCCTAGGTGGTGGATGTCATACATAGGGGCCGGGCTCTGTATAAGAGTAATTGATTACTGATTTAGGTCTCCCAGCATGAATGGGTGAAGTCAAGTGGGTTTAATGCATGCTTTGATTACAGCAAAGGATTGTCGAATAGGTCTTCTTGTAAGTATTGGCACAGTTTCTTGGCATGTGGGCAAAAGCACCCCTTTACCCAATGCAAGCTGAACAAGAATGGCCACAGATCCCAACAGCAGTTTTGGAGGAAGTGCTACACAGATCATTAGGCAGCAGTTCTAATGGTTAATTGGCTTCACAAAAGGTTTTAGAATTTCATACAAGAGCCCCCAGCAGGGCTATGAGGTGGAGAACCTTAAGTTTGCCAGCAAAAGGCTGCAGGTGGTCTGGGACAAGCTCAAAAAAGAGATCAGGTTGGTTAGTATAAACTGCCTCTATTCATCCCTGCCAGTTCAGGAGGCTTCACATGAGGTTGGTCTCTAAGAGAGTGCTGGGAAAATATTGCTTTATCAGTCACCTGTCATACCCAGAGTGCGACACAGAAAATGACCATACTAACTCACATTTTACCAGGATTCAGTATGTCTCATTGCACAGAATGGCTGAGGTGGTACATGCAGCAAGCTCAAGTGCACTTATAGCAAAGCCATATATTGAATCTGCCTTTCAGCTGCTCCTAGTCCACTTGATAACCCAGACCTTTTGGGGATAAAATATGAGGGGCAATATTTTATAGATAATTGCATGCTTGTGGTGTGTTCCATAGCATGTGCAGTGTTTGAACTTTTGTATATATTTTTTACACTGGGCAGTGGCAGAAGAGGTGGGCTGGCAGGGGATTGTCCACTATTTGGATGACATTTTGTTCATTGGTCCACCAGGCTTGCCCTGATAATGATGCCTGTTGGAGGTATTTCAGCAGATATGAAAGCAGTTTTGTATCATCTAAGCAATAAGCAAATTGGAAAGACAAAAATACAAAAACATGCACTCATGGAAGCGAACAGGTGCTGGAACCAAGGGAACTAGTACTATAAAAAAGACAACAGGCAGCACTCAAAATCAGGTAACAGAAAAATGTACTCACACAAATAGCAGATGAAGTAGCCAAAACCAAAAGTTTATTCTGACTTAGAGACCATGGCACTAAGTCCCATGACCATGTCACATTCGTGACTCAAACAGCCAGGGTTTAGTGTCATGGTCTGTAAGACAGAATAAACTTTGGGTTTTGGCTACTTCATCTGTTATTTGAGTGAGTAAATGTTTTCTATTACCCATTTTTGAGTGCTGCCTGTTGTCTTTTCCACACTAAATTCGAAAGTCCTAGGCCTATCATGTAATTTCTAGGAACTGAGATTGATGCAGAGGTAATCAAATGCCACCTGTCCTAAGACAGAACAACAGCCCTCAGGGTTCTCCTAAGGTGAGTAAGGTCAGCCAGGAAGATAACCCTCAGGGAGCTCCAGCAGTTACTTGGCCACTTGAACTTTGCCTGCAGGGTTATCACCATGGGGAGAACATTCCTGAGATGCATAGCAAAGTTGGGGTGGGAGCCTGAAAACCACATCATCAGAGTCAGGTGAAAGTGGGTATTTGGGAAAACCTTGAGGTATGGCATGCCTTTTTGATCCTGATTAGTGTCTTGAGACCACAGGCAGTAACAAATCTGAGCTGTCCGTGGATGCATTCAGTGGGTTGGGTTTAAGAAAATACTTCACATGAGTTTGGTGTGCATCTAGCTAGCCTAAGGACTGGGTCAAGGCTGGACTCACCAGGCAAGTTACCCTGCTGGAATTTTTCTGATAGTGGTGGTGGTGGTGCTAGTGTGGCGGAGTTAGCTACAGAACAAGAGGTTGATCTTTCAGTCGGACAATATGGAGTGGTATGCCATCAACTGGCAGCAGGGGGTGAAGGGTTAACTGGAGGATCTGATATGAGGATATATTTCCTCAGATGCCTTCTGTTCAGCATTCATTTTGAGGCATTATCAGGGCCCCTAGTACTCTGCAGCAGAATTTTCTGATTTCTGCGGCAGGGTTCCTAGGCTTCTGCAGCAGCATTTCCTGATTTCTGTGGCATGATTTATTAATTTCTGTGGCAGAATGCAGCCCTGCAATTGGCTAAAATATGAAGTGATGTCACTGATGACATCACCTACCAAGCGTAGAGTAGGGGCTTCAGGATGAACAAGATGGGTGCGGGAGCCTGGCACTATGGAAAAACTGTATATTTGAATGAAAATTCACCAAAAACAATGAATTTTGTGGCACTATATGAATTCTGTGGCATGATGCAAATTCTGTGGAAAATTCTGCAACTGCAGAATTGCAGAATTCCAGGGGCCTTGGGCATTATATATCCCAGGTGTTGATAATGGTTTTGCTGATGCATTGTCTCATTTGCAATCACCCCAATGGCAGAACAAGATCCAGGACCAGCCATGGCCTTCTTATGGGAGGTAGTGACTCTGAGGGCAGACAATGGATAAGTAACTCCACTGCATCTTACACCAGAACAGCCTATTGGTGAGGAGTTGAACATTTCCAGTGTCAGGTCACAAGATAGTAGCCAAACAAGTGGCCAATCCCAGAGGAACTGCTTTGTAGCTACATCTTAATAGCCTTGAGGAAGTGCTTGACACCAGGAGCTGTAGGGCAGCACCTAGTGGGGCTGTCCTGGTTCACTATGGTGTTGGGCATTGCAGATACCACTTGAGATTCATTATTTAGAAGATCCTTGATGGCTGGAATGAGGGGGCCCTGAGACAGGCAGATGGGCTGTGCCCTATCAGCCCAGCTATGCTAGTACAGGTATAGGATGCCCTGCTAGTAATCTGCTGATGAATGTTCAAGGCCAACCTCTTCAAAATGGCATTTCTAGTGCTTTTCTGTAGTGCCTTTTGGTCTCTGAGCTGGTGCAGATGGCCAAAGAAGGTGCAGCATCTGGCCTGCATCATGAGGTTATGACAAAGTCAGTGACCATAGTGGGTATCCTTGTCAAGCTATGCAAGAGCAAAACTGATCAGGCAGGCATGAGCAGTTGTGCATGATACATGTCCCTTTTGAGTTGTCTTTGGACATTATGGTTATGGTGCAGTAGTTCATGGCTCACCATCCCCCAGACAAGACATCATCTTGCATCAGACAGACAGGGCACCAGTGATGACCTATCAATTTAGATACATTTTAAGTGCAGCATTGGAATAGTCAGGCTTGAACCAAAAGGAGTTCAACACCCACTTGTTCGGAATTGAGGCAGCCATTACTGCCAGGGCTTGAGGGCTCTGAGACAGCCAGATTTAGGACCTTGTGAGGTGAAAGTACCAGATATTTTTATGGTGCACATTTTAAAATATTGTCCCATTGCTGTCTTTCTTTTTTGTGGGGCTGTTCTTGTGGAACAAAACATATTTGGATATGCAGGCACTCCATAGGTTGGGTGTTAGAGAGAGCAGTGCATTGACATGGGGGCAGGAACCAATTATTTCCCATGAACAAAACAAAGGTGTAATGGATGGGACAGAGAGGGATGTGCTGGGAAGAACTTACCCCCAGGCTGGAGACTGAGGCCTGCTGTGGAGGTTCACTTAAGATATTTCTAATTTACATTGGTGGGAATGATTGGTTCTGGGAAAGTCTGCTCTCAGAATGAAGGAGGATATACAATCAATTCACAGAATATTGGCTAGGATGAAAATCATGTGATTACACATCATCCAGAGGCACCACTGGTATCATGCAAAGATAGTCAGACAGCAGGTAAAGCATAGTTTCATTAACACGAAAATGCATGCCTTCATGGATTCCACTGGGGAGGCAGTTGTGAGACACAATGACATCAGCACAGAGTTCCAGAGGCTGTACACTAGGGATGGAGTGCATTTGTCAGATTAAGGCTGGGACTTAGGGTGCAGTTCACATTTAAGTTATTATGCAACCAGTCAACAGCCAGTTAGCTTTAAATCTGGTAAGGCTCTGCATAGGAAATCTTCACTGATATTTTGTTGTTAGCTGGTTTAACCTGAGCTCTGAATGAGTTGTCTGAATATACTTTCAGTCAAAAGCCACATTCTATAGCTGAGGAAAAAAAAACTAGTGGCAACTCACTGCAGGAAAAAAACAAGCATTTGTTAATGTCGGATGTTCACCAGTGGTATAGAAGATCTAGGGTACTAGATGTTTTATGGTGTACTTTGTGGCTTATGTTGCAGCTAAAACTGTACTCCAGGAAGTGTTTGTGTGGATTTTTTTTCACTATGTTCATGGTTTTGAAAAAAATATAAACATTGGAGGGACAGTAAACATTGCAGGGGTCACTCAAATTATGAAAGCACAGGAAAACATGTTTCAGACAAGGCACTGGACTTCCTTGTAGGTGTCAGGAGTCCTGAGAAATAGTGATCTAATTAATCTGTAAATTAAAACAAGGCAGCAACCATTTTAAAACAGGAAGTGATGCCACTGAAGGGCAAGCTGCATGTTGTTAATTACAGCTTGCCCCTCGGTGGCATCACTGTTGGTCTCATGATTCAGTAAAATGGCTGCTGCCTTGTTTTGATTTACAGATGATGTAGTTATTTATATCTCAGGACTCCTGACACCTACAGGTAAGCCCAAGAACTCATTTGAAAGATCTGTTTATGGGCTTTCACAATTTGAGTGACCCCTGCAATGTTTGTTGTCCCTTTAAGGGAATGTGAAATACATGAGAGATGATTATAACTGTATTGTTAATGTTTTTGTTGAGCCTAAATCTTGTTTATTTAGGGTACCACAGACAACCTGAGTGTTGGAAGCTGTGGGGATGATAAACATACGGTCCCTGCAACAGATTCTTGGTCAACTAAAACACTGGCAGCAGTAGCTAAACCAGAGGCTTTGTGTGTGGGGGGGGGGCACTGGATGACCATTAGCCTCCTTGGGCTGTGATGTTAATTAAGATATAAGTAAAAGATGCAATGTGCAGTATTCAATGTTTATTGATACACTAGAAAGTTGGATACTGTAAGACACATACAGTAAATTAGCAAAATGAGATGAAAAAATAATTGCAAGCTATCCAAACGACATTCATTCATTTTAGTGTGCAGTTTGCAGTTCATTTAATAGGAGGCATAGGATGAGGGATGCCACTTTTTCAATGGTGGGTGATTACATGCAGAAAACTCATTAGCCACTGAAACTGCGGTGACAGTGTCAACACCAAACCATGCAGTTTGTTCTGAAGCGATATCTGTAATATCTAACCAGTACTCTCACTTGGACTGTTTCTTAGAATTCACCAACTCTGGGATCGACATTGTGATGCAGCTTTCCTGTCCCTCAGGTAATCAGACTGGTAACCTCTTGGTTGGAGTTGGGGCTTGGCAGGGGGTGATCAATATAAATATTTTGATTGCAGCAATTATGGCAGGTTACTGTAGGTCATACAGGATTTGTCTAGTGCACTTACCCGGTCAACAAAAGCTAAATAAAATAAATAAATATAGTGACAGTGATTGCTGCCATTAGCAAAACAACTAGCAAACAGTTTGCTGCAATTAGCTAACTGCCACTTAGCTGTCAAAGATTATGATTATCGCAGCCCATTATCGGAAACATGAACATTGTCAGCTGCGAACAAGTTACAGCAGCTCGCAGAGTGAACATTATGGCTTGCGAACATATTCTGGAGTACAGTAACATCTCTGAGTAGTCCTGGTAGAGGAGATGCTTGTGTTCCCATTCTCACTCTTTCCCAGAGTATTAATCTTTAACAGTGGTTTACAAATAATGACCCACCAAACCTAAAGATATTGTCATAAAAGATGTTCATACTGTATATTAAAGCTGCAACCCTATCGCAGTACTTGCATCTGTACATACACACACAGAAGATTTGACTTGCAGATATTACTGGGTCTGGCTTGCACACATTTTTAGGGCTGTGGGTGGAGCCTACAGCCCTATTGGGATTGGATTGTAGCTCTAAAAATGGCTGATCATGGAACCTTTTGTTGGACTTTGGAAGCATTCTTCCGAAAACCTAACAGAGCTTGTACCCCTCCACCATGATCAGCTACTACAGAATAACAGCCATACTATTTTGGCTGTTACTTCCACATTCCAGTGCATGAACTGCACATGTATGACTCATGCGCATGTGTAGTTCAGCTGGCGCCATCATGTGAATGGCAAAATGCCATTCCACATTCAGCCATGTGGCTCACATTATAAACCCTGCAACCTGGAAGTGCATTTTGGGTCACGTGCCCCATCTCACTTGCACACACTAGGCTGCTAGAATTTTAAAATAAGTAAAAAATATATGTTTTGGCCCTCAGAAGAGCCTCTCTATCCTCTGCAAGCACCAGAATACTGGTAAAATGATAAGCAGCTGTATGTTAAACATGGTTGTAGTCCTGCACAATGGTCATAGGACTACAAACCCCACTGAACTTCCTATCTCCTAGCACTCATTGCTAGAAGACCTCCATGGACACTGCAAGTAGTAACCCTTCAAAATGCGGTCTGAATATATAAAGTAGCCCTCCTGTCCATGCTGTTGCACCCGATGGGGTCACACAGCTTAGGCACAGAAGCAAAAGAAACAAAAAGGCCGCATGGGGCTCGCATTATAAGCCCTGCAACCTGGAAGTGCATTCTGGGTCACCAGTTCTGTGGCATTCTCTGCCCCCACTCACCATCAACTCAAGTGGCACACTGGGAGCCCACCCCAGTGTGGCTAAAGATTTGTCTGTGTCCCCCAACTCATGCGGCACACTGGAAACCCACCCTAGTGTGCCTGCCTCCTTTTTTTTTGTTCCCCCTTCCCCCTGCCAACATTGGGGTGTCCAGTCCCAGTGCTGGCACCCTGTACAACTCCCCCTAAGTTATGTGACACACTGGGAGCCCACTCCAGTGTGTCCAAATGTTTTGTTTTCCTGTAAACAAGAAAACAGTCCCTCATCGTCATTCCAGTCCCCATTCCGTATCCCCACCCTCCCACTGAGCACCCACCTCCTCACCCCCCCCTTACCCCATACTTACCTCTGGAGGTCAGCACCATCTTCTTCTCTGGACCAGGACATGTCTGCACTCTTCAAAGCTGAACCGTGAACTGAAGAATTTAAGGTAAGCGTGTTTAAATGCCATTCAATGGGATTTTCAATTTATGCTGATAAATCAGCCATTTTTTGGAATTTTCACCCCATATTTTCAACATGGGGTTCTTGGGACCCCACCCCATGAAAACAGTAACTGTCATGTTGTTACTCAGTTGAGAAAGGTAATTTCACAGTCACTGCATTGAATCACCTTTTGGGATCGATTCATGAAAGGACAGTGCCACTGTTCAGGAGGTGGGGTCCCAAAAAAGCCCATGTTACAAATCTGGTGAAAAAGTTCCAAAAATTGACTGCATTATGAGTGTGCATTGCACAGTTTCTATGCACATTCCTAACTTCACTAATTTTTAATATTTTCACTCCACGTTTTCAACATTGTCATTTTTGCACACCACATTCAAAACAGTACAGCTGTGATTTCCACAACCTGCCCAAAAAGTGTTTTTGCACCTGTGGCACAGAGCAGTGTGTTCAAGCTGTGAATCACCTTTTGGGACAAGTGAACAAAATGACACTGGCACTCTTCATGGGGGGGGGGCCCAAAAAGACAATACTGAAAATTTAGCGCAACACCTCCAAAAAATGGCCACATTACACACGGGCATTGAATAATTAATATACACATGTGTAACTGTGGTCACTTGCTAAAAATGGCTTCGTTACACATGGGCGTTGACTAAGCCCTACACACATGTGTAACTTTTCGTCACATGGTAGCTCTTCACAGCCCTATCAGCTCTGGCTAGAACTTGTTACTGTATACTTATCTAGGATACAGCAGATGAGTTGCAATATCTCATTTTCACATGGTGGCCTGCTTTGACACACTGTTACAGTATATTGTATTTACCCAGGAATGGGCAGCTATGAGGTAATATCTACTTTTAAGTGGGCTCCCACATTTTGACCCCACATATCCAACAATCATTTTTTGACCTGATGTTATGATCAAAAGAGGTGGAATTTGTAAAATCCCAACCAAAATGTGATTTCGCTGTGCAACTGTGGCAACAAGTTTCATTACTCCTTCTGAGCATGACAGCTGTCATTTACAACATAATGGCTAAAATGTTATTTTGCACCATAAGTAATAATGCATATTTTGGGTAGGATCTGAGAAAAGACAGCTGTTACAGTCATGAGGCGGTGTCAAAAAATGGCTATGTGTAAAAGTTGGGGTCAAAATATTGAACATTTTCAGTTATGAGCATGCATTGAAAAATTGCAATGTACACTCAAAACATTGCTGTTTTCTTATCATTTTACCACAAATGCTCAACATAGCCTTCTAATGACCCCACATAGCCTTCTTATGAACCCACCTCATGAACAAGGGCAGAGAACATTTTCAAATCCTGCACAAAAGGTGATTTTGTGTCACAAAGTGTGAAAACACATTTTGGCCAGGAACTGAAAAAATGACAGCTGTCACATTTATGAGGTGCTGTGAAGAAATGTTTATGTTGAAATATTTGGGGTCAAAATTTTGAAAATTACCAAAGTTACAAGCCTGCATTTATGAATTTCAATGTAGGCTCATAACTTTTTTTTTTTTAATATTTTTGCTCCAAATTTTCAACATGACCTTCTTATGACCCCACCTTATGAAAAAGTGCAGAGAAAACATTCAACTCCTGCCTGAGAGGTTATTTCATGCAGGAACTGCAAAATCACCTTTCTGGATGCAAAAATACATTTTGGCCAGGATTTGAAAAATGGCAGCTATCACACTCATGAGGTGTTATGAAGAAATGGCTATGTTGAAAATTTTGGGTCAAAGTATTGAAAATTACCAAAGTTATGAGGCTGTGTTTGTTAATTTCAATGTAGGCACAAAACTTTGTTGTTATTTTTAATATTTTTATGACACATTTTCAACATAACCTTCATATGACTCCACTTCATTAACAAGAGCAGAGAAAATGTTCCACTCCTGCCTGAATGGTGATTTTGAGCAATGTCTGTGAAATCACCTATCAAGACAGATTTGCCTAAATTTCACTTCAATTGTTCATGATATGGGGTTCATGAGGCGGAGGTCCCAAAAAAGGCTAGTTGAAAATTTGGGGCAAGAGTATTAAAAAATGGCCAAGTTTTGCCACTAATTTTAAAACCCTATCGCAATACATTGAACCACATACTTGATTTCACACACACACACGCTCGGTCACTCACTCACCCACTCTCTCACTCTCTGTCTCTCAGCTTTGAAATTCTTTTGATATATATCAGAGCACCAGACAGTCCTAATCTATGGAGGTGGTTCAGTCCACAGTTGATACAAAAGGCAACTACTTGGCTGGCAAGCAACATCATTTACTACCATTTAGACACTTTGCAAAACTATGTTAAATATTCCAGCTGTAGCTCTTTTCTGTGGAAGTCTTATTTCCTCAAACTTGTGATTAATTCTGCAGTTTAACTCGGACTACGGCTTTACAAAATTCCTTTTTGTGACTGAGTGAAACAGACCCGAGCACAGCTAGAGAAGGGAGGGGAAATGTAATAATAAGCTTTCTCTGGAAGTGTCAGGTAGTGAAAGGGTAAAGGTTCTGGATGTTTAACACTCCTCAGCAGGCAGATCAGCTTGCTGGCTGTGTAGATCAAAAGGAAGAAGTGAACCATGATTGGATAGTTTTTTCCTTTTGAAGTACTGACTGTTTCCAGCCAACAAGCCAAAACTCTGCCATGATTAGCCCTGCTGATGATTAGAGTGGTAGTGACATGCCCCGACCAGAGCACTCTGCATTGGACTGACAGTGTCATAGCCTTCAAAAGGCACTCTCATATCAAAATGTTCACTTGTGCATATGCGCAGGATGAACATAAAAATGGATTGCAAACTGGCTGCACAGTAAATTTGATGTGAACTGTACTGTATTTTTACATTCCATATGCCGTGTCTTGGAGATGTATCAAGAGTAAGCAACTTGGAAAGCCCACATGCTGTCCATCCTGTAGCAGCAAGGGAGTATCACAAGGCCTATAGTGTAAGGGGAGAAGGGAGGGAATGGCTTCCATCCAGAGGGGTTCCCCTCCGCCAGTATGAAGCAGTGAGTCAGACAACCAGATGCCTGGTTTAGGAATATTGCAGCATTCTCCATCTACTTACCTGAGGGTGCAGCATCACCAAACATAAATGGGAAACTAACACCTGGCCATATGACCCCCTTCATATTTTAAGATTTGGCCTTGAAGGTACACTGGTCATTTATTCAGCAAAGGTGTGGCCCTTTGTGAGAAGGGTGCAGAAGTCTGACAACGAGTTGAAAAGACTCCTGAGCTGTGCAGGTCACTCACATTTCTATTATTGTTGATTATTTAATAAATACATGGCTGCAATCATTTAATCCAATACATGTGTATGTTGGGGTTTGTCAAGGGAAGGGGCATTGTAGAGCCTTATTAACAAAAGTGTATGTTGATAATTTTATAATTTTAATTTGTTGTATCTTGATCAGTGTGGGGATATCTAATTGTAAAGCAAGAGTAAGGCTGACAAAGACAAAATAGTTATCCCTGTGGAAATAAAGAATCAAAAATAAAAGAAATAGATAATAAGTATGAATAAACATTTGTAATTTTGTAATACATAAAGTAATTTCCCATTGTGTTACTGTTTAAGGTGAAAGCCAGATTTTGTAGTCAGAGAGTTCAGATACTGTATGAGGAAATTCACTATAGCATATGAGTATTCTTTTTCCACAGGAGGAGGATATCATCTGTATACTTGGTAAGCATATATCTATCTATCCATCCATCTATCTATCTATCTATCTATCTATCTATCTATCTATCTATCTATCTATCTATCTATCTGTTTATCTGTCTATTCATGGCAAAAAAAGTCCATTTAATGTATTAGTTAGGGTTGTTCCACAGTGACAAAAGTGAGGAAATTCGATGTTAGGGTTCCACCCCTTGCACCCACCCCCAACCTGTCCCCACCAACAGGCATCAGGGTGTGCATTGAGGTCGTTGGACCCATCAGCAGTATTCCCAACAGAAACAGTACCGTGCCCACCTCACCTTTGAGGACTATGGTGATGTAGAGATTGTGGGCTGGTACCACTAGGACAGGGCAGGGCAATTCCGACACAGCTTTGTGAGCTGTGCCATGATGAGATGCAGGCACCCACCAGAAGGAATCAAGACATGATGGTGGAGACCAAGGTGACAGCAGCACTGTGTCTATGCTCCATGGCCATGTTCCATAAACCAGTGGCAGCAACCACTGGCATCACCCAGTCAGCCACGTTCCACCTCCTCTCACAATTCCTTAATGCTCTGCTGTCACATGCTTTAGAGTATATAAGATTCCCAAGCACACAGGCAGAGTGTACAGCAAACATGAAGGACTTCCACAGGGTGGCACACATGTCCGGCATGATTGGTCCCATTGACTGCACCCATATGGCCATACACATGCCACCTGGCCCAGAGGGGGTGGGGTACAGGAACAGAAAGGGCTACCCATCAGTCAGCTGCCAGGTGGTGTGCAGTGCCACTGGGTGCATCATCAATGTGTGTGCCAGACACCCTGGGAGTGCACATGATGCATTCATCTGGCACAGCTCCATTCTGTGCCAGAGGTTTGAGCATGGGGAGATCCCCATGAGTCACCTGTTAGGTGAACATGGTATGAGACAGGCCAACAGAGCAGCCAGGAAGGGGTGGAGAAGACAAAGGTACACATGGTGGGGGATGAGTGGATGGCCATAGGCAGCAGTGGGGGAGGGCATGGGAACAAGTAATGCTATGTGCTAACCAGTAAGTTATACCCCCACAAGTGACAGTGCCTACCCCCTACACCCCTAGCTGCTCGCCCCTTTCCGGCGCCCATCCAACATTGCAGAGGAACAGTTCAATGAGGCACACATCGCAACATGGAACATCATTGAACGTGTCTTTGGTATGCTCAAGATGCGATTCTGTTGCCTAGACAGGTCTGTTGGTGCCCTACAGTACAGCCCTGCGAAAACCTGTGGCCTATTCCTGGCCTGCTGCATACTGCACAACATGGCCATTGACCGTGGGATAGCTGTCCAGGTGGATAAGGGCAACAGCAGCGATGATGATGGGACAACGAGCTGGGTGGGGGTGTGCAGCCACCACTGCAGAAGATGGACCCCAGGCTGACTGCACGTGACAGGAAGCAACATGACATAATTATACAGGAGCACTTTGGGAACTGAAGGTAAGTACAACACATGACAGCTGTGCATGCATGGAACACCACACACATGGATGGGGTAGCATGGCCACACAGGGACACATGCAGGGACACAGGCACGCTCACAGCATGCACAGGAAACACACACACACATGCAAATTGTGACATACAGTGAACAGACATGGGTGCATGCACGCACACAAGGGACCTGCGCTGGACACAGAGCAAGCCCACCCTACCCAGCACATGCCACAGCACAACCAGGACATGCTACACATCCGAGCACAGTAGGGCATGGTGTTGGCACAGTCAGGAGTGGTGTCTGGGGTGGCACCACACACCGATGCGGCTGGCCGTGGCATGGATCAGAGTGACTGCACCGGCACACAGGTAGGGTTGGCACAGTGCTGCTCTTATCATAGATACATAGATACATAGATACATAGACAGTGTCGGCAGATAAGGGCCTATGGCCCACCCAGTCTGCCCATTTGAGCTTGTAAGTTCAGTTTGTTTTCCTAGAAGTCTGTTGCCCCTTACCCCTGGCCTCCAGAATTCCTTTATGTCTATCCCATGCATTCTTAAATCCCGTGATTGTTTCAGCCCCCACCACTTCCTCTGGCAGGGTGTTCCACTTGTCCACCACCGTTCTGTGAAGAATTCTTTCTCATGTTTCCTCTGAATCGTCCTCCTCCAACTTCATCCCATGCCCTCTAGTCCTGGAACATCTTTTTGCTTAAAATAGTGTTTTCCTGCACCCTGTTCCTCCCTGTAAGATACTTGTATGTCTCTATCATATCCCCTCTCTCCCTCCTCTCCTCCAGGGAGTACATGTTCAGTTCCTTCAACCTGTCTTCATAGGACTTGTGATGCAATCCATGCACCATCTTTGCTGCCCTCCTCTGAACCTTCTCTACCCTGTCTATGTCCTTACGTAGATATGGTCTCCAGAACTGTACACTGTACTCCAGGTGGGGCCTCACTAGTGTCTTGTACAGCGGAATTATGACCTCCCTTTTCCCTCTGGTGATGCCCCTGCCTATACATCCCAGCATCCTATTTGCTTTACCTGCTGCCTTGTCACACTGTTTCCCTACCTTGGGGTCATCAGAGATGATAACCCCAAGATCCCTTCCTGCTTGGTGCATGCTATATCCTCACCCCCAACTGATATATTGTGCCAGGGTTTTGTGCCCACATGCATTATCTTGCACTTCTTTGCATTGAATTTCAACTGCCAAACCCTGACCATTCTTCAAGTTTCTGCAGGTCGCTTCTCATTCTGTCTACACCCTCTGGTGTGTCTACTCTGTTACAGAGCTTTGTGTCATCAGCGAACAGTGAACTTCTGCCTTCTAGGTCCTGTGCAATGTCACTGATGAAGATGTTGAATAGGACCGGTCCCAGCACTGATCCCTGTGGTACCCCACTGGTCACTCTTCCCTCTGTGGAGTGACAGCCATTTACCACCACCCTCTGTGTCCTGCCACCCAGATAGTTACCTACCCACCACACTACTGTCCTGCCCACACCCATATTCCCCAGTTTGTGTAATAGTCTTCTATGTGGCACAGTGTCAAAGGCCTTGCTGAAGTCCAGATAGGCCATGTCCACTGCCCTCCCCTGATCCACCTCCCTAGTCACCCAGTCAAAAAATTCAACGAGGTTGGTCTGACATGACCTCCTCCTGGTGAAACCATGCTGCCTTGGGCTCTGTAGTCCATTGACAACCAGATGTTCCACCAATCTCTCCTTCAGTAGTGCTTCCATGATCTTCCCCACTACCGAGGTGAGGCTGACTGGTCTGTAGTTCCCTGCTTCCTCTTTGTTTCCACTTATATATAAGGGGACTACATCTGCTGTCCTCCAGTCTTTGGGTACCTCCCCTGTTTCCAGTGATCGGCTAAACAGGATAGCCAGAGGTTCAGCCACCACCTCTCTTAGTTCTTTAAGGACCCTGGGGTGCACCCCATCTGGCCCCATTGCTTTATCAACTCTTATTACTTCCAGTTCCTTCAGGACCCTTTCTCGTGTAAAGGGACTTGTGTCCATTTCTGCACCATTCTCACCCCTTGTACTCCCTTCAGACCCATTACCCTCCTCTTCCTCAGTAAAGACTGAGCAGAAATACCTTTTCAATATGTCAGCTTTACTGTTGTCATCCTCCATGCTGCCCCATCCTCCCCTTCAGTCTCACTATCCCTCCCTTTGTCTTTCTTTTTTCACTTATGTACCTGTAAAAGGTTTTGTCCCTCTACCCATTGATTTTGCAATGTGCTCTTCTGTCTGAGCTTTGGCTTCCCTTACTGACCTCCCTGCCTCCCTTTGCTTCTACTGGTACTTCTCCCTATCCCCTTCTGCCTGTGTCTTTTTGTATTGCCTGAATGCAATCTTTTTGGCTTTCACTTTCTTTGCTACCTCTTTGGAAAACCATAATGGTCTCCTCTTCCTTTTCCTCTTGCTAACCTGCTTAATACATAATTCTGTTGTTCTTGTAATCCCCATTTTAAATACTGCCCACTGTTCCTCAACCCGATTCCTGTCCCATTCCCCTTAATGCCTCTTTCAAGTATCTCCCCATTTTCCCAAAGTCTGCCCCCCTAAAATCCAGGATACGTGTTTTTGTGTGGTTTGGTTCTGCTCTTTCTGTGATTTCAAACCACAATGACTGGTGGTCACTGTTTCCCAGGTGCTCCCCCACTGTTACCCCCATCACACTGTCCCTGTTTGTGAGCACAAGGTCCAGTATTGCCTTCTGCCGAGTTGGTTCCATGACCAGTTGCTTGAGGAAGGCACCCTGAAGGGAGTCCAGGATAAATCTGCTCCTAATTGATGCTGCTGCTGGGATGCTCCATGTGACATGGCCCAGAAGAACTGTATGCACACATGAAGGATGTGCCACACACCACATTTACATGACAGAAATGCACATGGGCATGTCCAGTAATGTGTGCACTACACAACAGCAGCAGTCAGCAGGATGGGACAGCACACCCAGCAGGCCTACTGAGTGGATCCACGGCTGCCACGGCCATGTGGGCAGCTACGCCCAGGCCGTGCAGCAGCCACTGGCTGCTCAACAGACACAGGAGGCATTGCCAATGCACTCAGAGGGGTAGATGCCTGAGAACGCAACTGGGTTCTTGTGGGTGTGAAGAGACCAGTGAAAAGAGTACTGCCAGGTGTGTCGGGGATGGACACATCAGAACACGGCATTAGCCTTGATGGGGTCACCTGTCATCATGACTGTGGTGTCAATGTGGCACTATCAGGAGGTCTGTGCACCCTGCTGCACCCAGTGGATGCCAGTGATGCAAATCTGGCGGTGATGGCACCGGCAATGTGGTCCAGTGAAGCAGTTGTGGCCTACCACAGCTGCCAGATCTCATCTATTAGCTTGGCATGTCCCAATGGCCTCTCTCACAGCCAGGTGATGCACCTCTTCCTGCAATGCAAGCATCTCTGCCTCAGGCATAGCCTGGCTGTCCATAGATGCCCACAGCAGCTTGGTGTGCTCGCCCAGCTGGTCAGTGCCTTGCACATTCTGGGGTTGTTGCTGGCCTGCTCGTGGTGTGGTGGCATGCTGTGAAACATCCCTTGCCTGAAATGCTGCATGGGGGATCGCACAGATGGCAGGGAGTGTGTGTGTGCCCCCATCGGTGGCCACTGTGGTGTGCTGCACAGTGGACACTGCATCCCACTGCTGCAGCACAGACAACTGCTGGGACATCTCCAGGGCACCGGAGACCTCACTAGCACCCCCCCCACATGGCTGGCAACAGTGGCAGTACCACGCACCACTATGCAGCCATGGTCCAGTCATGCCTGCACAGGTGCCATAATGCCAGTGCTGTCAGACACATCCGGTGGATGGCATTGGTCCCTGGGTGGCATGCTCAGGCATGCGCCATCCAGGATCAGTGCCATGTCATCATCATCATTGTCCCGTCAATGCACCCTCCTGTGTCCCTGGTACAAGTATTGCTAGGTCATCCGGCATCAGGAAATCCATACGTGGGTCATCATCATCATGTCCGGTGGCATCCTGCATCACACCTGTGAGAGGTGATTGCACTGGAAGACAGAAAGTTCATTTCAGTGGAGACAGTGGATCCCTTCCCACAGTGCTGTGAACAGTGTGGATGAGTGGTGCATGCCAACAGTGTGCCAGCCTGCTGGAGGGTCTGCCTGTGCTGCACCACACATCATTGCAGGCATGACACGGGTGTTGCACGGGGCAGCCAGCCAGGGTGTGTTGTGGCATCACATGGTGGGGCACCCAGCACTTCTGACATACACGCCTCCCCCCAAAATGAGCTGCAACACCTATGGAGTGCTGCACATCTGTATGGACCTCTGTGGTGCAGGCATAGCCACCACAACCATTCACTGCACAGGCATCACTATGGGGCAGTCATGCAGTGCGGCATACCCTGCACCATGACCCACAGCCATTGTACAGTGTTCCCGCTGCAGTCCCCCTACACACAGGTGGCCAATGCCATGCTAGGTGCTCCCATGTGCAGTATGTGCCACCACAGTACACTGGAGATGGTCTGCAGTACTGCCACAGCCATGCACTTACCCCCACACCCCCATCCATCGACTACACACTCACAGTGCTGTGAAGGGCTGCTACCTCTCTGGAATCCACCATCTGGGATGCCCTCAGTGGTGGCCCAGTTGATGGTCATTGTCACCATCTCCTCCCCAGCAGTCAGTGCAGCTGCAGTGGATGGTCCCCCACCTGTCCTACTGTGGGATGCCCTGATGGTGGCTACCTTTTCTTCACTTCACCTACGGTCTGCCCCGTCTTCATTTTACACTCCTGTGTGCTCTGGCTATGTCTGCCATGAGCATTTACATAGGTTGCCACCTCCTCCCACCTGCTGGCATGTTCATGTAGGGTGCCGGTGGCCCCATTTAGGAGTCCCTCTCTGTCGAGGTAGGCCTCGAACAGGGTCTGCTGTTTATCCCCTGTGAAGTTTAGCATGTTCTTCCATGCAGGCTCATGCACTTCGGTTCCCTATGTTTCTGACATGTTTCTACCTGTGAACAGACAGATACTGGCCCCATGTGCAGTGTGGCATCCTAACCTGGAACATGACAGCACAGACAACATGCACAGCATTAGCAGTAAACAGCACAGTGTGGTGGTACTTACCAAAGTGGCTGCAATACCTGTCAGTGATCTGTACAGTGTGGTTGCGCTTTTATGGCTCAACTCATGCAAATGAGCAAATACGCAAGTGTAATGATCTGCTAATGTGCGTGACTGTGCCTGTCATTGGATCATGAGACCATTTGCATACTCCGCTGAATATTGTGGATTTGTGCTTTGCGCAATTGTAATGCACCAGTGCAGTTCATTAGCATATCTCCTGCACATGCATGGTGCACGGCTGTGCACCCACCATGTGCAACATTGGTGGCACTACATTATGTGGGGCCTGTCGTGCACCTGTGCACAATGTGCGAAGGTCCCCTATTGTGCATGCGGACTTGTGTGTATGCCATGCATGAAGACATGCTGTGCTGTCTGTTTGCATCAAGCAACCATGCCAGATGTGCCATACCATCTACCACACAGTGCCAGACAATGCGCTAGTGGCATGCCCACAATGTTGCTTGTATGTGGGTCACAGCCCTGACCCTGTACTCCTGTCTTAAGGCACTGCTTTGTGTATGTGAGGTACTGTGTGATAGACATCAGTTGCACATGTCTATCACACATCTCTGAGCTGTGCAGCTGTGGAACGTGACCCCCTTTTGTGCATCCGGCACTGTGCAGTTCTGGTCTGGAGTGACGGACTGGGGTGCCATGCACCGGGGAGCAATGCTGACACCGATATGGGGACATCCACAAGAGGGATCCAGGCAGGTTTCAATGGCTGCAGGAGAAGGTGCACTGAGAGTCTGAGCCACAGCCAGGTAGGTGTCCCATGGCAATGTGCATGCTACCATTGTCCATGACCTGTGCTGTACTGTGTGCTGCCTGTGTGGCTGCACGAGGGGGACAGTGCTGGTGGCTGGTGCTTGTCCTTCATTGCTGCACTGCATGTCTGTGCTGTGCATGTCAATGTTGGTCCAAACACTATGTCCCACACATGGGCCTGTGCACTTGCCCGTTCTGTGCCAATGCTGTGCACCATGACTGTGCTGGGTGAGTCTGTGCATGGCGTGCCACTCATGTCCATTGTCTCTCTCTCTCTGTCTCTCTCTGTTCCATCCACAGGACTGGAGGACCACAGGAGGGCCAGGGAGGCCACAGACAGAGAGGGGCACCACAGTGATGGGGGTGCCATGGCTGCACCAGCACCTAGACAGGCAGGTGAGTGAGTGCGGCATTGTTTGTGGGACATTGCTAGCACTGGGTTGTGGTGTGTGGTGCAGCAAGGGGCACAGCTACCATGCATGGCCACTGCGTTGGGCGGTTCCTGGCTCCACTGCCTGTGCCATGTTTTGTTGGGAGGGTGGGCATTGCATGTGTCCTTTGTGGGGTGGTGTTCTGTTGCTGTTCCTGCTAGGGTGGGTGTGTGTGTGTGTGTGTGTGCATGTCCCATGGTGTGTGACTGCTACAGGTGGACTACTGTACTGCCTAGAGGGCCTTTACATCAGTACTGTGTGGTCCACTGCATGGGTGTGGGTGTATGTCTGTCACAAGCATCCATGCAGTCTGCCCATGGACTGCTGCTGTGCTGGCTGCTGCTGTCCACTATGCACATGCCAGTTCTGGTTCTGTCCACCTGTAGGTGCATCAGCTGTCCTGTGCACACACATGGGGGGGGGCTTGGGCTACTTGTGGTCCGCAACTTATTGTCTGTTTTTTTTCCCCCTCTTGTAGGACAGGCCAGGCCTTGGGCCAGAAGATGCCGGCAGGCCTTAAGTGGTGGACTCTGTCAGCTACATAGACTGGTGCAGCTGCATATCTCACAGACAAACTTCTTGATCCAAGTTTGTCAGTACCATCTTAGCACTACACAGAAACTCAGGAGGTGAGCCAGCTGAGGTACACGCAGCGGCATCTGTGTCAGTGACCCTGTCCCCTATCACCACTGTGCCCTGGATGTCCCCTTCCCTCCTGATTGCTTTTTTGTTCTGTATGTACCTGTTTCTTACTTCCCTAACACATTCCCCTTGTTGGCTGTTTTGCACCACCTTACCATTCCCTTTCTGATATTTATGTCATATGCTCTGTTGACACTCCACTGTTAATTTATTTGGTTTGTTAGTAAAGGTTTATGTTATTGCACTTCTGTGTCTGCTTCTTCTTTGCTTGCATGGTGCTGCACCATGCTTACATTGTTCTGTGCTGCTCTTGGGTGTGACCCTTCTGTCCCACTGCTGTGCACTTTGTGTTGTGCTTCCGTGTGCACAGCCTACTGCGTGATGTGTACCACTGTGACACGGGCACTTGGGATATGGCTGTACACCTGCGTTGTGTGCAGTCTACTGCCTTTTGTTCCTGTTTACCTGTGCTGGCCTGCCCTCCATCAGCAGTGTTGCCTTTGCCAGTGCTGGTGAGCTGTGCGGTGCTAGGCCCTGTGTCCCTGCTTGTTGGTGTGGCTTGTGTGCCCTGTTCCCCAGTGCATGTGTGCCTCTTGTACCTCTGACTACTGTACATGTCTGGTGCCCTCCCACCATGCCTGTGGCTTTGTCCCATGCAGTGTTGCCTGTCGGGGTTGTGGTAATGCAGTGCCTTGGGCCTGCCAGCTTCCTTTCCATCTAGATGGGTGGCAGGGTGTGTTTGGTGGCCTGTGTTTCTGTTGTTTGACCTACATTCACTGTGGCCCCATGGCTGTGTGCCTGTGCTGTGCACCATGATCACGTCCCTTGTGGTTTGGGTCTGCAAGGGCTGGTGTGGCACTCTGCTGTTGTGCTGCCCTGCCTGCATACCTCTTTGCCTATAGTGCTTGCTTAGCATGCTTGTTGCTGCTTACCATCATGCTCTTGCTCAATTCTGGTTGCTCTGGTGCATGTCTGGTTGTGCAGTGGCACATCTTTTTTTTTTTGCTATATTCAGTGTAGTATGTGCCTGCGCGTGTCTCTGGTTCATCTTTTTAATATGGCATCAGATTCCTATGGTGCACTTGTAATGCACTGCTCATTCCATTGAGCATGTTCTGGGTGCACTTTTGAATATCTGGCCCTCTGTGTCTTTGCACCTGTGGCACACAATGGCATTGCAGTGGCACAGAATCATGTTTTGGCAGGGATTTTAAACTTTTCATTACTGGGTTCATGACATGGGGGTAATAAGACATCTAGGCTGACAATTTAATTCCTGTTTTACTACAGATGCAAGCACAAGGATCAGACTGCACTGCACTTCAATAGCAACATATATGTATGTATCTAAGGAGGGATGGGAGTACAGGGCCCAGAGGGCCCTGCCCTCCCACAGGCAAATGAGATTACAATTATACTGTCTCAAAAAGTAAGGAAATTCTTTGCAAACACTTTGTTAATGCACTAGCTATGGTTGAAGTGACAAAAGTAGGGAAATGTGACATTAGGGTTTCCAACCTTAACACCCTACCCCCACCCTGCAGGCAACAGGTGTGAGGTGTGCCTTGGAGTTGCCAACCTTAATGCTCACCCCATTCCATAAGTAAAGAAGCTGAGATAGGTACAGTGTATGAGAATGGGGTGAGCATTAAGGTTGACAACCCCAAGGCACACACCACACCTGTTGATGCCTGCAGGATGAATGTACAATGCTAGGGTTGGAAACACTGCCATCACATTTCCCTACTTTTGATTCTTCAACACTAACTAGTGCATTAATGAAGTTTTTCCAAAGTATATGTAATAATCAGTTGGCTATAAAGGATTGAATAGTGAATTCAAAATTAGTATTTTTATTGCAATAGGACCCTCAGTAAGCAGCCAATAATTTGTGCATTGCTTCATTCCTTCCTCTGGTATACACAACATGGTAAATCAGAGGGGGCAAACTCACATTTTGTTTTATTTTGTTTATTCTTTGGTAACTGGGTAATGCCCTCTAAGCACAAGTGCCTGTTTTCAGGGGCGACCCAGGAGCACTGGGGTGGTTAAATCACTTACAAAGAGTCATACAGCATTCATGTGGAGGCTGTGGGAATCAAACCAGATCTTCTGGATGTACCAAGCTCATTCACAGCTCATTACTCTAGCTTCTAGACTATACTGTCAGCCCTTCATTGTCAATTTGCCTGCTTTCATATGCTATAGTTGGCCAGGAGGTAGCCTTTATTCAGTTAATGGAATTTTTGAGGCCAAGTGTTCCACAAAGGAGAGGGGTTTAAGTAAACTGTGGTATCCATAACTTTTTTTTGTTACTAAACAGTCTACATGGGAAGATAGGGGGTAAAGGACAGGAAATTTCCAGTGTTGGGTAATGGGTTGTCACAGGTCTAACTCTGGCAATTTGTAAGACCTATAGTTTTTGAATTATTGTTTTTTTTTTATATTTTTCAGCTCTTGGGACTGATTTTCTGGAATAATGAAAAATATTTGATATGTGGTCCAGAAGCATTAAGTACCCCATTATTTGGTGTATTCAGGAACTGATAATAATTACTAGTATGCACTTTTTCCCATAGGGAAACCCAATTGTAATTTTCCATTATAATCAGCTGGTTATAATGGCAAACACGCAATGGGTTTCCCTTGGACCATGCATGCATCAGTCCTCAGTCTTCCTTAATTCTGCGACGATCCCTACACCTGTTCCATGTGCCTCAGACTTCACCACCCCTCAAAGTTGGTAGTATGTTGATTTTGCACTAATACAAGAAAAGAAGTTGTTTTTTTGTAAACACCCCTCCCTGAAAAAATAAAAAGTAAAAGAAAAGGGAACATTAAAACACGCCGGGTATCCCTGTCACCACACATGTACCAGCGGGTCTCACCACCTTTTCAAGCTGGAAGATGATGCAACTGCGGCTTGGCGGTAAGTTTAAAAATAAAAACAAATAGACAAACACTGAATTTTTGAATTTCTGCTGCAAATAAGTGGAGCTCTGTTACTTGGCAGACAGTAGACTGCACAGAATCCTGACTGGTGTGTGGCTGCTTGAACACCAGTCTGTTTGTTTATTTTATTTTGTATAACTGCTGAGGTGAAAAAGCACATGGCAGAAATTATATAAAATGAAATATGGGGTGGTTGTGTAAAACTCGATTTTACACACCCTCATCGTGGGACGCATTTCATAAACCTCGCAGGCTTCACCCTTGGGGTTTATATAGTATCCCACAACTAGAGTCTGTGTAAAATCTTCTTACATACACCACTCCATATATTGTTCTCTATTTCGTTACTCACTGTGGTAGGGTGCAGGTGTATAAGGGCAAGCAGGCAACAACACCACAGCAGAACGTTATATGCTTCAAAGTTTTATTAAATAACAGAACAGTTCTTCATATTAGCAGAGTACATTTTCTTACAATGATCATCGGTGGCGCTCCAAACAGTCTGAAGACAGTCATTATACAACAAGCTTCTTCATCAAATAACAGTGCTATCCAGGCCTCAGTCACATTTTATCTCATAGAATTAGGACCTGCACCTTTAGTCTTCCATCTGGTAATGCATATAGTCTCACTCCTCAGAGCACTTCACACAGGCACCTCAACAGCATTCCCCGGAGTTCACCTCCAGACCCAAAAGCAATCTGAATCCCTAAACTAAATGTTCGACTTTTATACAATACAGGGTCAGGTGACTTCATAAGTCCCTCCCCAATGCTTTATTTTAAATAATACTTCTTTATTTGCATCATTTTATTTTTATAGAACATGTCTAAACATCATAATATATTATAATATTCTAATTTCATACACAGAAGTGAATTACAGCCAGTTCTTCAGTACAAGCTGCAGCTGAAAACAGAAGACTCCAGATCTCCACAATGCCCAAAATGCCCTCGTTTCACAACAGACACCAAATCAACTCCAACCCAAAGGAATTTGTCTCCGAGGGGTATGTAGAGCTATCCTCCATGTTTTTAAAAGAAAACAGTTGTATTTGCATGGAACTAAAGGGCTAAAGGGCTCACGACTGTGCCCACCTTCGAGCAGGAACTCAGCCGCTCACGTACGCAAAGTCACGCAAGAGCTCAGTGGTAATTATTTACACAGAAAGCCACTTTACCTAATAGCTATTTGCAAAAAGGCAGAACAGGGAACAAGAGAGTGGACCAAAAGATCCTTTAATATTTTATAACTAGAAAAGGCACAAAGAAGCCCTCGGAAGTGCAGCAAAATTAATTACAGGGCTTAAACTATTTGTCTACACAGCACCTTGCAAGGGATTTTACAAAGCACTGATTCCTCGCAAGAGAACCCTCAAAATAAATGTTACATTGGCTTCCTCGAAGTGGGGGGGGGATCTCAGAAACTGGAAACAATTCAATACCGTTTATTTCTAATAAGAGGAGCATAACTCAAGCTCCAAGCACCCATATATAAAGGAAAGAAACAAGGAAAGACCTATTTACTAGTATATCATTTGCGCTACCTATGCAACCCTTTTTCCCATCTTCTGTTATTTCAATCCGTCAGAACAACTTTCTTTTGAAGCTTCACAGCACTCTATTTCTTCTTCTTCTAACCTTTATCTACTACTTTTAAACTACGTTCAGAATATTATAACCAGACAAAACGCTCGTTTCATTTCTAAGCGCTAACCTTTCCTTTCTCACCTTAAGAGGGGGCAGAAGGAATTCTAATATACCCATTCTAATGCTTAGTTATACTCCTTTGGAACTAATAAAGACACAGGAGTGTTCTAAATCTTTATCAATAAATCCTTTAGCATTCATTTGAATGAATGCAAGGTTTAAACAAACTTAAGGCTCAACTAGTGACTTCCCCTATTATAAAAATAAAAGGGACCTAACCTAGTAACCCTCTGTACTAATCCACTTGGATATTCTGCATAAGAACTGCACCCCATTTTATATTTAATTCTACCATTATGGCAACTAATTGTTGGACTAAACCAACCAGAGCAACTTAATGGAAAGTAGCTCCGCAGAACATATAATAGGTTTATGAGGCAATGTAATACCTTTCTAGTCCCAGCCAACAGGACGTTTATGCCAATATAAACCACAACCGAAAAATAAAATTTGTAAATAATTCCAGGGTCCTTAGCCTTTCACAGAGGCACTCTGTGACACTCACACATCTCAAGCACCACACAATCATATCTCTCAACTGTTCCAAATTGCCAAGGATGTCCCTGGTTTTGCCTCAGAAATATCTTAAGTCTCCCCAACATTTATAATTTCTGCCTCTGAAAAGTAGGATTTGAAGCATACAATTTGCCACACAATAATGCTACTGTCTGGTTTGCCTTCAGACATAGATTTTTACACTTAGCCACACACTATAACAGGCCTCTTGAGCTAATAGTATCATTTTAGAGACCTTCAAATTCCTGAAGGGAATAAACAAAGTGGACTGTGAGGAGATATTTAGCAGGAGTACAGGGTTAGGAACCTGAGGTTACAAGTAGGAAATGGAGTGGAGGGAGGTTTTAGTGGGATGATAGGCAGTTCTATTTTACTGAAAAGGTGGAGGAAAAATGGAAAAATCTGCCAGAGGAGATGGTGGGTGCCAACACCATAAATGCTTTCAAGCATACTTGGGACAGAGTGAATGGTATGGTGGTTGCGCATACTGGCAACAGTTGTGGGGGGAGCTGTGAGGGATAAAACCCTGTATATACAATATGTTCCTTGGCAGACAGGGAACTCAGGGCAGACTAGATGGACCTTTGACCTTTTTCTGCTATCATTGTCTATGTTTATGTGTTTCTATTTTCAAAAATGTGTTCCTGATTTTGGTCATTTGTCCCTGAAATTTTTCAAACCTTATCCCTGATTTACATGGCATGAGATTGAGGGGTATTCACGCATTCCCAGTTAAATTTATATACCTTGCCAGTGGGATACCATTTCTTTTGTGGAGCTATGGGTTGAGTTTTCTGGGCTGGGTGTGTACCCCCTATGGGGATACAATAGTTCTGCCTCAAGATGGTATACCATGTACAGGGCAACCGTGACTGAGCGCTTACAAAAAGGGTAAGTCAATCACAGTGCCTGTGTACTTGGCTACCTGGCATTATAGCAAGCAAATACCTGGGTGAGAAAGGTAGGGTGAAAGGAAATACATGCTTATACACATGTGCAGTGGAGGAGGAGGAAGGGGAGAGAAGGTATGTGGGAGGAGGTGTGGTGGACAGCTGCCATGCTGGACTGCTAGCATGGTGGGTTGGGTGGTTGCTTGGGTGATGTGGTGCAGGATATGGGGTTTGGGTCCAGCAAGGCTTTTTTTTTTTTTTGCTGGGGGAAGGCTTTGTATTTTTCCAGGTTTTTTATCCCACTACATGCACCCTTCCTGGTGTTAAGAATCCATTAGTAGGGTGGGGTGCAGGGGGTACAGCCCTCCACATTAAAAAAAACACCCATAGGTCTCGGGCACCTTCTTCATCCTTGCTGCGATTGTGCATCACCAAAATTCATTTTTGTCAATGTGCACTCACTGTAATGGTGATCGTTATTCTGCGATCATCATTATGACATAGAACCACTAGAGACAACTGTATCATATCAATTTCTGCTGGCCTGTAACTCAGGATACACTTTTTGACTAGACTGATTTCTCTCATTCTCAGATCACCAGCAACATCATAGTAAATTATCACACACAGTTATTATGGCAGTAAGCAAGAAATGATATCCTCCAGAGTGGGCAGTATTGGGCAATACTGCATCACCTGGGGGCTTAATGAAACCCAACACCAAAAGAGGGTATTATTGTGCTTAGAAAATTGGCTATCTGTATTAATTTATGTGCTTTTTATGAAACAGAAAACAATGTTTTTTTTTTTAATGTCCTCATAGTAATTTAAAGTTGTTATGCTGAAAAAGTAATCCTTCTGCTGGTATACTTGCTTGCCAGTAGAGGGCACCACCAAGTTTTACAGTTGTTTAGTTTTATTGCAGAGTTTACCCTAGTGTGTTTCTTGCTTGTCTGTTCTTTAGTTATGCTTCTTTTGGGACTTTGATTCTGCAGTCTGGAGTTTGAGTCTGTAGTACATGGGATCAGACTGTGGGAATGGAGAGGACAGAGTGTAGCAGGAATGGAGGTACAGGAAGTGCGAGAATTGGGGCAGAGTGCAGGAAGAAGGGAGGCCGAATAATGGAGGCAGAGTGAAGCAGCAGGCATGATTCTTTTGTACAGGAAGCCTGCTCGGCCAAGAGATTTCTAAAGTGTCTGTGGACATAGAGAAAATAAAGCTTGTGTTGCCCATTTCCATTGATGCGGGATGGAGCATGCCTGCAGTATGGAGTTTGAGACTGCAGTGCATGGTAACAAACTGTGGGAAGATAGGACGAAGTGTAGCAGGAACAGAGGTACGGGAAGTGTGAGAATGGGGGCTGGGTGATGAGAGAAGGGAGTCAGAATAGCAGAGGCAAAGTGAAGCAGCAGGCATGATTCTTTTGTGCAGGAAGCCTGCTCAGCCAAGAGATTTTGGAGATGTCTGTGGAAAGAAAGAAAATAAAGTTTATGTTGCCCTTTTATGTCTATGTGAGATGGAGCGTACCTGTCTCCAAGTAGCTGCGAGCGTACAATGTGCTATCCCTGTTGTTTCAAATGAAAACCTTGTTTTGTTTTTATAAAAAAAGATAAGAAAAAGTTAAATGGGAGAATGCATTGTGCAGTTAGTACCTAACATAGAAACATAGACTTTAACCGCAGATAAGGACCTCTTGACCCACCTAGTCTGCCCATTTCCCTACCTAGAGGATAAGCTGCAGATCCTATTTGGCCAACAGCCTATTTCTTCCTACCCCCCACAAAAATTGCCTTATGTCTATCCCATGCATTCTTAAATTCTCCCACAGTTTTAGACCCCATAACCTCCTCAGGAAGGCTGTTCCATGTATCCACCACCCTCTCTGTGAAAAAATACTTCCTCACATTGCCCCTAAGCCGTTCCCCCTCTATCTTCAAAATTATGTCCCTTTGTTCTTACACATATCTTTTTCTGAAAGATGCTACCCTCTTGGACTTTGTTGATTCCACTGAGGTACTTAAACATTTCTATCATCCCCCCCCCTTTCTTCAAGGGTATACATATTCAGCTCCTTTAGTCTCTCCTCGTATGGCTTCTTTTACAGACCCTGCACAATTTTAGTTGCCCTTCTCTGCACTGCCTCCATCCTGTCCATGTCCTTGCAGAGATGAGGTCTCCAGAACTGGATGCAGTACTCCAGATGGGGTCTCACCATCAGTCTGTACAGGGGGATAACAACTTCCTGTTTTCTGCTGGTGATACCTCTCCCTATACATCCCAGTATCCCCCCAGCCCTCCCTACCGCCTTCTCACATTGCTTGCCAACCTTAAGGTCATCTGATATGATTACGTCCAGGTCTCTTTCCATTTTTGTTGTTGTTACTACCCCGCCCATTGTGTAATCTTCCCCTGGGTTTTTGTTTCCCAGGTGCATTACTTTGCACTTCTTTGCATTGAATGCAAGCTGCCATACTTCTGACCATTCCTCCAACCTTGTCAAGTCCCTTCTCATCCTTTCCACGCCTCCCTGCATATCAACCCTGTTGCAGATCTTTGTGTCATCTGCAAAGAGGCATACTTTTCCTTCCAGTTCCTCTGCAATGTCACTTATAAAGACATTAAAAAGGACTGGACCCAGTACTGAACCCTGCGGTACCCCACTAGTATCCCTCTTTATTCAGAGTGGACTCCATTTACAATTACCTTCTGTGTCCTGTTGTTCAGCCAATATTTTACCCAGGCTACCACCATGTGACCCACTGCCAGGCTGGTTAATTTGACTACTAATCTTTTGTGTGGGACTGTGTCAAATGCCTTGCTAAAATCTAGGTAGGCCATGTCCACAGCCCCTCCCTGGTATACTACTTTGGTCACCCAGTCAAAGAAATCAATTAGATTTGTCTGACATGACCTTCCCGCTCTGAGCCCATGCTGCCTTGGGTCCTGTGCCCCATTGGCCTCTAGGTAATCAACAATTCTTTCCTTCAGAAGTGATTCCATCACTTTCCCTACCACAGAGGTCAAACTGACAGGTATGTAGTTTCCTGCCTCTGTCTTGGTCCCACTTTTGTGAAGGGGAATCACATCTGCCTTCTTCCAGTCCTCAGGTACCACACCATCCTCCCATGATTTGTTAAAAAGGGTAGTCAGTGGTGTCACTAGTTCTGTGCTTAATTCTTTTAGAATTCTGGGGTGAATTCCATCTGGCTCCATTGCTTTGTCCACCTTCAGTCTTAGGAGTTCTTTCAGAACCCTTTCTTCTGTGAAAGGACTGGGATCAACCCCCCCGCTCCAGAGTGCTTCTGTTAATTGGATTAGGCACCTCCCTGACTTCCTCTTTTGTGAATACTGAACAGAAGTATTCATTCAGTATCCCTGCTTTTTCGCTGTCACTCTCTGCCCACCCATCATCCATTCTGTTCAGCCTCACTATCCCTCCCTTTGTCTTTCTACACTCCCTGATATGCCTATAAAAGGTTTTATTCCCCCTTCTTCACCGAGTTAGCTATCTTTTCCTTAGTTTGTGCCTTTGCTATTCTGACTACCCTCCCTGTTTCCTTCTGCCTTAACTGGTACAGTTCTCTGTCCTGCTTCTTTTGTGTTTCCTGATACTTCCTAAATGCTATCTTTTTCTCCCTGACCTTCACTGCCACCTCTTTTGAGAACCATAGTGGCTTTTTCTTTCATTTTGATTTGTTTATTTGCTTCACACAAAGGCTTGTTACCTCTGTGATGGCAGTTTTGATATTTCCCCATCATTGCTCCATCCCTCCTTCTAGCCTGTTTGCTAGTGTTTTTCTAAGGCACTCTCCCCATCTTGCCAAAGTCAGCCCTCCTGAAGTCCAGAACCCTCACTTTTGTATGGCTTGACTCTGTATCTGAGTTTATCACGAACCACACTGTTTGGTGGTCACTTGTTCCCAAATGGCTACCCACTTCTAGATCTGAGATCCTCTCACTGTCCCCATTTGAGAGTATGAGGTCTAAGATTGCTCCCTCATGAGTAGGTTCCAAAACAAGCTGTTTGAGGCATGCCACCTGAAGGGCATCAAGAATGGCCCTGCTTTTGGATGTGGCTGCCACAAAGGTGATCCAGTTAACATCTGGCATGTTAAGGTCCCCTATCAACAGTATCTTCCCTTTCTCTGTCATCCTAAGTATGCCTTCTATGATATCCTTGTCCATTCCCTTCCCCTGACCTGGTGGTCTATATACAACCCCTGTGCAGATTGTGATGCCATTCCCAGTCTCCAAGGTGACCCACAGTGCCTCCTCTCCCCCTGTTTACTCTTTTGTTCCATTGCTTTTATCTCTTCCCTTACATAGAGAGCTACTCCCCCCCTTCTGCCCTCCCTGTCTCTCCTATAGGTTGTGTACCCTGGTATGTTAACATCCCAGTCATGGTTCTCTGTGTACCATGTTTCTGTGACTGCTACAATATCCAGGCATCCCTCTTCCATCAATGCTACCAGTTCAGGGAGCTTGATGCCCAGACTATGGGCACTGGTACTCATTACCCTCCATTTCTTAATGGCCTTATCCCTTTTTCCCCATCCGTGTCCTTATTGCATTTGTCACTTTCTCCATTTAACCCTGCACTTCTACCTATTGACATCTCTATGTTGGTGTCTACCTCACTTAGTACCCTGATATTTTGGGAGGGGCCTAGGATTTCCCTGCTCCTTTCCAGCGCCTCCCCCTTGGCTAGTTTAAATGCTTGTCAATGAATTATCTAAACCTATCACCTAGTATCCTGGTTCCTCTCCTGGACAGATGCAGACCATCATGCCAGGATAGGCCTGCATCCCTCCAGGTGGACCCCCAGTCCCCAATGAAGCCAAATCCCTGAGCTCTGCACCAGTTTTTCAACCACTGATTTAATCTCATGGTGTGTAGCATCCTAGCCTCACCCACGCCATAGACAGGCAGCTCCTCTGAGAAGCTTACCGTGTGTGCTATTTGTCTAAGGCCCCCATCTCCACAAATGCTTCTTGCACTGCTCTGATCCCTTTCTTAGCCAGGTCATTTGTCCCTAGGTGGACAATGACATCCAGCTTCCTCCCCTGTGCAGCTGCTCCTGTGATCCTGAGGATTCGCTCCCTGTCCTTCCAAGCCATGGCGCCAGGCAGGCACCTTACCTCCCTCTCCCCTTCCTGCCCCAGTTCTACCTTCCTAACAATGGAGTCCCCCAGCAGGAGTTGTTTCCTTCCCCTGTGGGGTCCCATGCCACCCTCCTGTTGGTCTCCTTTGTGGAGGTTCCCAGCATTCTCCTTGGTCTCCACTGTGGGTGCCTCCCTAGAGGAACCACACTTTTCCAGAACAGCATAGAAATTGTGGAGAGGTACAACTGGAGGGATGTGCCTCTGTTCCACCACCCTCACCCTACCTGAGCCCACTGTGGTCCAACCACTCCACTTTCTTGGCAACCTCTGAGGCAACAGCAGTGACCCTGGTGGTCCATAGGTGGGAGAGGAGGTCCCACAAATCCTGGACAACTCAGCCTGGAGATGAGCAACTTCCTCCCTCAGCCCAGAGAGATGTCTGAAGATGGGACAATACTGCATCCTCCAGAACATCTCCCATAAGACTGCTGCTCCACAGCCACTGCACTGCACCACTCCCATCATGTCTTTTTTCTGGCCCCCTAACTGTTATTTGGAATACTTACTCTTTCCTCTGTTTGTTTATTTCTTTTTTTCTCTCCCTATTTACCTACTGCCTCTTCACCCTTTTAGCTCTTGATCTTCCTGTTCTGAGACAAGAATTTCCTATATTTCTCAGTAGTCTTCTTACTTGCTCTGAGTCAGACCTCCAGCAGCTGGGGGGGGGGTGTAGAGCTACTCTTGCCCTTCTATGATGGTGAGTCTTTGGTGGCTCTGTGATCACTCACTTCCTGCTCCCAAACAGGAAATTCCTGTTGTCAGTTAAATTCTGTGCCTATAAAAGTAGAACTGGTTTAGGGTGGGGGGAAGGGAGGGAAGGAGGGCAATATAATCCCAGTAGAGAAGTTTTAGTTATACCAGTGGCTCCTTCTGCCTGGTGTTCTGTCTGTTCTCTGGCAGAAGCTATCTAGGGCAGTGTTTATATCTGGTCTTAACCTGGCTCCTTCTAGCTAAGCAACTCCCCTACTTTGCAAATCTTTCTACACTTAGTTAATTTCACTGATAACAATTCCCTTCTGACACCTGTAACAAGCACCTAGATAAGTACACAGATAACACAGATAACAGATAACAATTGACTTCAGCTACCTCTGACAAACACACCAACTCCTTTGTTTGTTTGTTTTTTACCCTAAATTGAAGGTCCCAGTACAAGTGATCTAGTTCTTAGTCCCAGTAGAGAAGTTTTAGTTATACCAGTAGCTCCTTCCTCCTGGTGTTCTGTCTGTTCTCTGTTACGTGATGCCACATCAGTTTGTCTTTCGGGGGGGCGGCCTTGCACGCTTGCTCGGTAAGTGAACTGAACATACTATAATCTGTTTAAAAACTGTGGCTGGTTTAAAATGAAGTACTTCAGTTTCCTTAGGAAAAAAATGAAAGAGTAGTTTGTAGCAGGGAAAACAAGCACAGATATTTCTTTTTAGGGGTTACTAGGTGGTGTCATTTTGCTGGAGTGAGTGTGTGAGTGTGTGTGGAGCTCTTACTCTCTCACTAAGCATTGAAAAAAATGGTGGCAGTTTGAAATTGTGTGTCCAGTGCCTCAGCCAATAATGAAGTAAGCTAGGCACAAGGATAACTGGATGGGCATAAGGCAAGTTTGAGCTGGGACTTTTTATTTGTTGGGCATCTATTGAAAGTTAATGTACCCCACCCCTGGTGCATCACCCGTCACCCACGTTCGGAAACAAGCGCAGGCTGCTGGGGGTTGTCAGGGAGGAGATGGACTGAGTGTCCAATGGACAGCTCTCCATCTCAGGGAGGGGATAACTTTGATCAGCATATGCCTGACCACTGGTGGAGGCTGCAGCTCAGCACTGTGCTGCTGCAACACTAGTGGGGTGGAAGCAGGGCAGATGCTGGTGAGGCCATGCGCAGGTGCATGTGTGAGCCCACCGCAGGTGTCTTTGCATGCCTGGCTCTCACAGGGGAAAAGAAAATGAGAAAAGACCCTGTGGCTGGTCATTGCAAATTGATGGCCATCCTGTCACACTCTGCTCCTGAGGTAATGCCCCGAAACTGGATCCTGTCTGTGGGTGGGGGTCCCCGCTGCCCCACCATGGAGGGTAAGCCATGGGGGTTACAGGGGTGAAGGCCTGATGGAGCAGGGCTGAAAGATGGTGGGCCGACCAGGGCTAGGGTGGGGGAGAAATAAGTAGCAAAAAAAAAAAAAAGAAAGTTAATGTACCCCTGTGGAATGGGTGCCAGACAATCAGATGCCTCCAAATAAAAAGCACATTTTCTAAGGGGCAATAAATGCTTCCAGCGAACAAGGTGCCAGGAGTGATTCCACTGTGCAATGTTCATCTACCGACAATGCTACATGTTGTATGCCTGGTTTGCCCCAATAGTGAATAGAGCCTTTATAGTTTTAAATCTAAAGCTGCATTTCCTCCCTGATTAAGCAGAGTATGAAAACCTTAGCATTATCTTAAAACAGTTTTTGTAAAAAAACAATAAAACATATGACAAATTAATACTATTATTTGACATGCAGAGAAAGACTAAGGCTGAGTTTTGAAACTGTAATTATAACCAACACAGATGTGTTAAATCAGGCTTACATTCCCTCATACATCCCAAAAAACATCCAATAGGAATACATATTTCATGACATAGTATATTCCCAAGAAAGCTGAAAGAGGTCACTAACTAAGTTTTCTTGAAGAAAAAGGAAACTGTCGACCATTTTTGCATCATATTATTTATTTATTTTAGTTATCTCTTTCTTTAGTTTTTGTTTACTGGGTAAATTCACCAGACAAAAACTGTGCCTATTTTCAGGCATGATCTGGGAGAGTTACATACTGAAGAAGTAACACAATTCAGGAGACAAATCAATACATGATATTGTGCAAGGATAGCAAACTTGGGTAACTATGACAGTCATTTCAGCAGTGCAAGGGGAGAGCAGTTACAGCCAGAGGACACAGCAAATGAATTTTAGTTGAAAGCCCACATTTTGTGATTGCTTATCATCTTTAAAATGTGTTTGTGTTGCTAGTTGTTTAATTCTACTTCCTTTCTAAGTAGAATTAAAATGCATGCTAATGGTGCAATTATACCCAACCTTGTGTTGTTTCAAAACCTTGATCTACTCTTATTGCATACTTCCTGAACATCATGGTCTCTCCTAAACAGTGCAACCACTCATGATGCAGTATCATCCTCTCCTGACACTGCATTCTGAGTGTCTTGACTGTGTTTGGGTGTTCCCAAATCCCAAACAGATGCAGTTGGATTTGATCATGGGATGTAAACAAATACATTTTTGTATGGTAACACTAGAATGGTGGGTGGCCTGTTTCTCACTTTTAAAAAGAGAAAAGGGATCTGACTTAAGCTACCAGCTACATAAGCATATTGAGCAGAGAGTAAACAATCATAATATGAGTTGTTTTTTTTTTAAACTAGGGACAGTTTGAGACATAATGGAGATTGACAATGCCCCTTTAAGAGTCTCTTTTTTCAGATATTTTGAATACAGAAAAGTTTGAGAATTTTCAAAGATGTAGTCATGTACCAAATGAAGATGTGAGGGAAAACCAAATGGCAGATAAAGTTATTAATCACCTGACTGATTTCTTCCTCAGAGATCAATGGATGGACCTACAGCCTGCTCAATAGATCTTTAACTATTATAGACATAAATGCCAGGAGTGAAAAACTGCATCTTGGCAATAGAATCTTAGGCATGTTATTGATCAAGGAATGGCATTTAACCATTAGCTGCTATTACTGGTCTATGGTGCATGCAGTATTGTGCACACAAATAATCTACTTCACTAGCCTTACATGTTTATTCCTTGCTCGTAATGTGCTATAAACCACTAGCATTGCATTATTATTCTCTGTTTGTGAAACAGGGTTTTACTGTATTGTTCAAAGTGATATAAACTATACCAAGGCATCATATAGGAATGAAGCACAAAACCTAAAAATCAGGGAAATACAACGTTATGGGAAAAGTAGTCCCCCAGGCCTTGTTTAATGTTTCTTTGGATTGGCCTAATATTACTATGCAGTGTTGACATTGCCCTAATTTCAGCCGTGCCTTTCCAGGCACAGAGAATTACAGTACAACTCACATGAAAGTGTTCCTCCAACTCACCGGGTTAGCATTTTTCAGTGAGTTGCTGAATGTGTACAGTGCTAACTGCAATGAATTAATAAAAGTTTCCTAATGATTTGCTTCTGGCTGATACTCCATTTCAGCTTACTTTGCAACTCTCTGGAAACTTTTTTCAGCGTAATACAACCCATACAAAAATACTAAACCACTGAGTTGCAGCCCAATTTCACTAGTGCAGTGTGCAGTACAACTTGATTGACATGTCATTTACCCAATCCCATGAAGAAGCTCACATCCAATTTCAGCCGATAGAAATCCTGCATTTGGATTGAAAACCTCACCCCCATTGCCATGTTGTTTTTCCTGATTATGCGGACTTCATTCATACCATGTTATTTCTGCCCTTTAAATCTTTTATTCCCCCAAATGCCTCAGTTTCTGGCTTCAACTGTACTGCAACAACTGAAGAAAACTGCTGCTGTTTGCCGTATTCAGGAACAGTAGAATTTTGCCCACGAATGGTGGAATTTCACCCACTAACTGGAATTTTGCCTGTGAATGGTGAAATTTTGCCTTTTGCAGGTGAAGATCCACCATTTGTGGGTGGAATTCTGCCATCTGTGGGTGAAATTCTGCTATTAGTGGCTGAAATTCTACCGTTTGTGAACAAAGTTCTGCTGTTGTTGAAAACAGCAGCAGTTTTTTAATGTCTGTGGGCACAGCCTAAAGCCATCTTGCTGTCTGTAGCTGGAAAAATGGAATTCTGTGGAATACATTTTTGGAGTTTCCACTGTATCCTTCCACACCTACAAAATACTATGCCACTTGAAATGAAATACTCTTTCTGTTTAGTATAATGGAGACAGAACTCCAAGCTGCTTATCAGATGGCCAATAGGAAACTGAAACATCTTGCTAAATATTGGTTGCCTATTAAACTAGAGATTTGTTTAACCCCTTCAAAATGCAACAACTTGCACATTTAAATACTTAGCATTTTAACATTTTCTTGCTACTAGCTTCAGTTGGGCAGGTATTGTCTTTCAAGAAATATGCATACCTCATAAATGTTATCTTTTCCCAGCAACAAATCTAAAAACACCATCTGATAAGCACTGTTTCAGACAAATGCCAGATCTTCTGTGAACCATCCAGGCTAAATACGTAGCAGTCAGCAGGCATTCTTCACACACACACACACACACACACACACACACACCATCCTCATAGTCACAACATTCAAAATAAATACTGTAATCTAATATGTTATAAAACAATAAAGAAACTTTATGTCAGTAAACACAGTGAAGTTCGGTTTACAGTAGATTTCCTTTAAATATTTCTTATCCTACATTTTGTATACTGGATAGCAAAGGGGGGAATGCTACATCTCATTGTCATAGGGATCTTCATTTTATATATTTTTGCAGTGTATTTACTGGATCTTTGATGCCGGTTCAACAACACATTTGTCAACCAGTATCACAGCGACAGGATTTATGTCGACCACAAGTTGCGGTAGACATAAATTCCATATGTCTCCCAGTTCTATTTTTCTGTCAGGGCTTCATCCCCTGAACCACAATTGTGGGGGGCTCTGCTCCCCTCCCCCCCATACTATGGATTATCGACTCCAGTTGGAGTTGATTCGAGGAGGACGTGCAGAACCGGAGACAGCGTGCCTGTGTCTCAGGTGCACCAACACAGCAACCTGTTGGCAAAGTGTCAATGTTGCCGACAGCGAGGTATGTCACTGTGTTGGTGTCACTGTCGGGTCTGCAAACCATATTTACTCAGGATGTCCCAGATTAGATGCAATATTTTTTTTTCAGTGGGGCCAAGATTTTACCATTTTTATTACGTATTTATTCAGGGCAGTCTAGTCCAGATGCAAAATATTGTTTTCAGTGTGTTCTGACTTTACACAATGCAGCATAATATTGTGTAAATGTAGAGCCCCACTGAAAATAAGATACCATGTTTTCTGTGAACTACCCAGGCTAAATATATGGGTCAGGATTCACAAAGCAGATGTGCTGGGTGGAAATGAGATGCACTGAGGCAAATGAGATGCACTGTCTCATAACAATGGGATACACAGAAGGATGTACCACAAGATGCACTGTATACACCCCCACTGTGAATCGCACTGAAGCACCATGGCGCAATCTGAGATGTCCCAGTGCAGCCAGGATGCATAGAAACATCCTGGACAGCACAACACTGAATACAGAGCAAGTAAGCAAGGGACACAGGAGCAACAGGGGAAGACTGCAGTTGCACAAAGGATGCCTGGGGAAAGGACTGGCCAGGGTGCCAAAGGGCTGGAGAGCCACAGCAGACAAGGTGTATTGTGCAACACAGTAGAGGCTGCCATACATGTCCTGGTGCACAGGAACACAGTAGTGTGGACAAGGGAGATGTTACACAGGTGCACATGGGTGGACAGAAACAATGGCCATGCCCTGCACTGGTGGAACATGCCCACAGGCATTGTGGACCACAAGAAGATTGGAACAACAACAGGGGACCAGCACAATAGAAGCAACCAGCACACACCGCTCACGGAATGGCACGGGGTCACAATGTCATGGACAACACCGCACACACCACAACCGTGCAGCAACAAACAGTGTGAAAACATGCTCTACTCTTTTCCTTTTATTTTGTGGGGGGCTTTGCCCCCCTCACACACCCCCTGTCTTATTATAATCAACTTCAAGGGGGTGTGGACATAGTGGCCAGAAAACAAATAATAAAAGTAAAAGATTCCCAAGTTAGGAATGAAACCTCATTTCCTAACCCCATCCACTGCAGTGTTGGGTGCTCTAGCCACTCCACCATGGGAGTGGCTTAACCGGGCACCCAACCAGCAATGTTCATATCCACTTCCTGCTCCATGGTGAGCATCAGCGGGTAGCAATACTTTCATATCACTGTAATTCCCCTGTCATGCTAAAGGCATGTGCTATACTCACAGTGCAGTTGGGCTGTGCACGGTTTTCTCCACACAGGTATGACCCAGTAGGCTCATGGAATAGCAGCACTGTGAAAGGCAACATGTCGCATGCCCACCAACAGTCCAGAGGCAACAAGGAGGGGGCACACTGAGGCGGGCATGAAAGGGGGACAGGATGCATGTGTGCACAGTACCACAGGTGAACACATGTGAATTGGAACAAAGGTACAGTGGAAACCAGCAAGCACAGCAGAGCACATGCACAAGGTACAATGAATGACCACAGACACCATTAGCAGTTTAAAACACTATAGTAATCAATCAATCAATCAATCAAACTTTATTTTAAAAAGGCGCTTTTCTTAAAACCAAAGCGCCTGTACAATTTCATAGAACAATAAATAAACAAAATCTAAAACTATTATAAATCAATAAAAGCTATGTTAAAAAGGTGGGGTTTCAAGGCTCCTTTAAAACTCAGGACAGTCGGACTATTTCGCACCTGACGAGGTAGAGAATTCCACAGGGTCGGGGCCATAAAACTAAATGATCTAGCCCTGGAAGTCTTCAAACGGACCCTGGGAATCTCCAGCAATCCCTCGTCAGTGGATCGGAGGGGACGGGAGGGACAGTAGGGGCAAAGGAGCTCTTTCAGGTAAGTAGGTCCCTGGTCGTGTAGGGCTTTATAGGTCAGCAAACCGACCTTGAAGATGATTCACCAGAATACTGGCAGCCAGTGCAGTCCGCAGTAACAAAAGAATGAATACAGAAGAAACTATGTATAACAACCATCACTAGGAACAGGGAAGGTGTGGTGTGGGAATCTGAACAGGAACATAAATAACAGTACACAGGAGGGTGGTGGTATGAAGGTGGAGGAACAGCGGACAGCTTCAAACAATGGGGATGGGCATGGAATGCAGTGGTAGAACAACAAAGGGGCTACATACAAGTGTCTATGGCCCTATGGTGCTGGATGCGCCACAGCACGGCGGCCACCCCTCCATCCCCTGGTACTCAGCATCTGGACCAGCAAAGTGAGTGCCTGCAGGAGCTGCCCCTGCCACCTGTACTGTGGTTGAATGGTCCTCCTTAGTGCCCTCTGGAGCTGCAACCCTGCCAGCCACGCAACAACCGGTCTCCTCTGATGCCCTGGTACACCCAGCCATACTCTCCATGGACCTACATTGGGGACACAGGCAACAGGTACTAAGTGCCATGTTCCACACCCACCTTCCCACCATGCAAGTGTGCAGGAGGCAGCCACCACAGCAATGGCCGACAGCCTGTCAGGCATACCTCACACCAGCAACAGGCTGGCACACAGTGCCACACTGTGACTGTGCAATGGCACCCAGACAGCACTTTTATTTATTTTATTTATTGAAATGTTTCTCCAGGAAGGCACACTGAACAACAAGTTGCTCATCTCCCAGTGTGACCTGGGGAGGGGGAGTAAAATTAGATAAAGAATTAGACATACAGTTTATCATTTAACATATCTGAGAAATTAAACATTCAGTTACGTTTGTAACAAGACGTACAGTTAAAAAATATCATAAATAATCATACAGTCGCATTTGTAACATACAGTTAAATATATCATACTTGTGGAATATGCATTTAAATACAAGTGGCATATCTGAGGAACATAGAAAAGAAATGTAATGTAACCTAGGAGCCAAATCCTTACAAAAATGGATCACAGTTAAGAGGCAGATAATTTAGCAATTATTGAATGAATGAATGAGGTGCAGTGAGGGGACTTCAAGAAGGGTAGAGTGGTAGACAGAGGAAACCAGCTGAGGGAAGGAAAGGATAACGATGGGGGGAACATAACCAGAGCAAAGTGAGGAAAAAAAAAATCAGTTCTGGGGGGCAAGTTACCACAGGGCTAGTGCAATCTGGGAGCAGCTCAGACAGAACAAAAAGTGCAAGTTATTAGTGCAAGTGGACTAATTCCTTTGTTTAAGTGCATGGGTGTAGAGACGGAGCAGGAGGGAGGTGGGGGGTAAGGGATAGGGTAGGGAAGGATGAGTCATACCTGGAAATGGCCCCTTCAGAGTGTAGAGATCACTGCCAGTGATGGAATGAGGCAAGGACTTAGAATAAGTGACAGGAGTAGGCATGGACAAGTTGGGTAGAGATAGTAGAGGGGATGGGAAAGAGAAGGAGGAAGAGGGGTGGGAGAAACTTGCCTAAGACTAGCCCTCTTCAGGATGCTGAGAACCTTGCCAGAGAGCAGAATCAGGCAAGGATGAGTTCAGAAGAAAGATGGAGGGGAAAGGGGAGGGAAGAATTAGTCATTTCCCAATGCTGGAACCACTCCAGGATGCTGAGAACCCTGACAGGGGGCAGAACTAGGTGAGAACATGTTGGGAAGAGAGACAAAAAGGATGAAAGAAGGAAGAGGAGGGAAAGAAGAAGCTTGCCTAGGACTAGGCCACTCCAGCATGCTGAGAACCCTGCCAGAGTACAGAATCAGGCAAGGACTAGTTGGGTAAAAAGGATGGGGGGGGGTGAAGAAAGAGTGATTGCCCAGTGCTGGGCATCTCCAGGATGCAGAGAACCCTGCCAGAGGATAGAATTAGGAGGACAAGTTGGACAGAGGGAAATAGGGGGATAGAAGAGGAAAGGGAAAAAAAAGGAAGGAGGTAGGGAAGAAACTTACCTGAGAGTAGACATTGCCAGGGTACTAAGAATCCTGACAGAGGGCAGATATATGTGAGGACAGGTTGGGTAAAGTGGAGAGAGGGGGAGGGGGAGGAAGAGGCTTGCCCAGTGCTAAACCACTTCAGGATGCTGAGCAACCTGCCAGAGGTCAAAACTAAGCAGGGGCAAGTTGGTAATGGAAGAAGGTTATGGGTAGGAGTGAGAGGGTAAGCTGTGATGGGAGAGGAGAGCATGTTGAGAAGCAGTCTCGGGGGGAGGAAGGTTTAATAGGTGAAGTGAGTCATGGAGAGGAGCAGAGGTATAGGAGGGTGGTTAAGGAGGGTTAAGGAAGGAGCAGTTAGATGAGAGAAAGTTGTGTAAGGTGGGGGCAAGGGAGTAGGAGGAGAAGGAGTGCTGTATTTGGGGAGGCGGAGTTCCAGATTTATGGGAAATGATGGGTGAAGCCTGACTGACTGATGAGAGTGGTTCAACGGGGGACCAACAAAGTGCGAGTGTCAGAGGATCTGAGGGAGTGAGAGGGGGGAAGAGAGTGAGCATGAGAGGTAGGAGGGAAGTTCTCCTAACTAAAATTTAGAAGTGAGTTTGGCACAATGAGTAAGGCACCTGTTGGCAAGTGGGGAAAGGACAGGGAGTGGTAGAGGTCACAGTGATGTGTGCATGATGGAGCATCAAGGGAAAAATGACAGAAGGAGTTAAAGTGTCCAATCTGGTTAGGGAGGATTTGGGAGCAGCGCCATAGACAACATCACAGTAGTCAAAAATGGGGAGGGTCATCTTGTGAACTAGTTCACGCCATGCAGTAGGACGGATGCAACTATGGTTCCAGTGTGGTCAGAGAAGTTGAGGTGTTGGTCCAACCAAACCCCAAGGTATCTGATTGAGGAGGTGTCCTCTAGGATCATCCCATCAAGGGTATGGAAAGAAGGTAAAGGGTGGATACTAGAGAGTCTTTGCCTAGTGCCAAAGGTCACAAAGACAGTCTTTTTGGCATTTAGGAATAGTTGATGTGAGGCAAATCATAGCTGAACCTGGTGGAAGTCTTGCTGAAGGGTGGCTGCTACATTGGTTGGGCATTTGCCAGAGGAGAACAGGGTGGTGTCATCAGCATACATACAGATAGAGGAAGAGGGGGAACATACTGAGGGCAAGTCATTTAGGAAGATGGAGAAGAGAATGGGTCCAAGCACAGAGCCCTGTGGGACTCCTGTGGAAATAGGTAGGGGGGAAGGACTGTATCCCTGATCATGACTGATTGTGTTCTGCCTGAAAGGCAAGCCTAAACCAGTTTTGGGCAGAAGTAGACAACCTAGTAGCCGTAAGGGAGTCAAGAAGTAGAGCATGGGAGACTGTGTCAAAAGCCTTGGTGAGGTCGACATAGATGGCAGAGGTAATGGGGCCATTATCCATCCAGGTGAGGATGGAGTCCATGAACCTGAGTAGGGAGGTGGTAGTGGAGTGGTTCTTCTGAAAGCCAGATTGGAACAGGGTGAAAAAGGAAGAGTCATTGAGAAAGGAGATTAGTTGAGAGAGAACCAGGTGTTCTTGGAGCTTAGCAAGGGAAGGGAGGAGGAAGATTGGGTGAAAATTTGCAGGAGGGGAGGAGGGGTCACCACCCTTTAGGAGAGGGAGGACCACCGCATCTTTCCAGGATGAAGGGACAGATGAGGATGAGAAGGAAAGATTTAGGATTAAGCAGAGAGGGTAGACTATAGCAGAAGCTGAATGGTAGAGGAGTTTAGGGTCAAGGTTGTCTGGTGATGAGCCTTTAGAAGGATTAATAGAGAGAAGGGCCATTAGTGTTTCCTCTGGGGAGACAGCAGAAAAGGAAAAGGAAGGGTGGGCTTAGAGGGGTTGAGTGCTGGATGTGGGAGGATGAGGAGGGGGGAGGTCAGAGGGGAGGGTCTTTAGAAGTGCTGTGGTGCAGGAGGTATAATAGGAGTTAAACTCTTGAGCCACCGCACACAGTTCGGAGACCAATGAGTTGTTTATTTTAAGCACTGGGGAAGGCAGATGTGAAAGGGGGTGAGAATAGGGTGTGGACCACTTTCCAGAATTTGGAGGGGGAATTGATGTTTTTGAGAAAAGATTATTTAAAATATTCAGACTTGGCAAGTCTGGTAGCTTTGTGCAGGCATTTCTTAACATGCGATACATGGCATAGTCTGGGGGAAGCTGGGATGCCTTATGTTTCCTCCAAGTTTGTCTTGCTCCCTGAGACAGGTCAGTAACTCAGGGGAGACCCAGGAATGATGGTTGCCACGAACTCTAGTGTGTTTGAACGGAGCATAGAACTTTCATGTAGTTAGAAATTTATCTTTAAAATAAGCGAGGGCTTGGCCAATGGAAAAGGCAAAGGCAACAGGCAACCAGTAGGACCTGGCCAGTTTAAGAAGGGGATTAAGGTTTAAGGAGCTGAAGGAGCGGAGTTGCAGAATTTTGTGTGACGGTTTTGGTCTATGGACATTCCTGACTATGAAGACTGGGTGACGATCACTGAGGGCATCTGGGAGGATGCCTGATTTAATGACTTGGTGGGGGTGTGAGGTGAAAGCCCAGTCTATAAGGGAGTGGTTAAGGGTTTTATGATTTAGGCCGGGTGGATTCCAAGGTGAGTTGGGAGAGATTGAGGGCTGTGATGTCATTACATGTCTTGGCAGTTGTTGGTCATAGTCAGTTTATGTTTACGTCACCCAGGATGTACATCTCACCTTTATGTGAGAGGGAGGTTATGGAGGTAATAAGATCCAAAGTATCGGATGCCATGGAACCAGGTTGATAGTAGATGCCAGCTATGAAGATAGAGGAGGAAAAAGGCAAGGTAATGTTTGCTGTAAGTGCTTCTTAGGTGGAGGGTAATAAGGATGATAGAATGGTTGTGAATTGAAGTGAAGACAGGATATACATGGCTACTCCGCTACCCCTACCAGTCCTATCCTGCCTGATTATGGAATAACCTTGGAAATTAATGGCGAGAGCAGGTATTTTAGTGTTTAACCAAGTTTCCGTTAAAATTAGAATATCAGGTGTGAGGGGGATTACCATAGATGAGACTGCAGGTATTTAAGTGGAGGATTTTTAGGCCCTTGGGGAGGGCAGAAGGGGTAGAGGAAATTGATATGTTAGTAGAAGGATTGCAATGGGCAAAGGTGGGTGTAGTTGGGCCAGGATTGGGATGAACATTTCATGATGCGAGTAAGAGGAGTGCAATTATGAGGGAGTGGAATTTAGGGCATTTGTGACAGGCCAAGGATTTTGAAAGTATTTGAGGGGTGGGGACTTGGTGAGGTGGAGGAAAGCTAGGTGGCTAGGGACTGAGAATAGAGTAGCAGGGGGGAGGTGAGGGATGTGAGACCAGAGTATTTGAGGGGGTGTAGGAGTTATGGCAAGGATAAAGGTAAGGACTAGGAGAGTGGAGGGGAAAGTTGAGAAAGGTTTATTGGACTGAGGAGAGTGTTGAGCTGAGGTAGATAAAATTGATAGAAAAAATAGGAGGGGAAGTGATGAAGGAAGTGTGGGCATATTGTATGGACTGGGGGAGCAAGAATAGATCAGGGTATACAAATCAGCAGTAGGGAGTAGATCAGTGGCACTGGCAGAAGTAAAGTGACTGTGGGTAGGGGTGGACAGTAAGAATTGCCAGCAGCAGCAAGTTAATTGAGTTGTTGCCCTCTAGTGGCTTTGCAGTATAATTTGCAAATGGGAAATAATGAGAGTTAAATTGGGGGAAGGTTGCAGACAGCGAGCTAGGTGTGAACAGGGTCTGCAAAGGGGAGAAACAAAAAGAGGCTACAGTCAGGGGTGGAGAGGAGAAATTAACTGAAAACAGCTTTCACAGAAGATCCCAATTAGCTAGCAGAGGCACAGAATTGTTCAAGTTACAGACTCAGGAATACAATCTTAGCCCTGTAAAGTTCCCAGTTAAACTCACAGTTTAAGTACAAGTAAAATTACGTTTTCAACTGAAGAAATTTGGCAGTGGGCGTATCAGAAACATCAGCAGTTTGCGGAAGACAGGATCCCTGCAAAGGCCAAAATTCCAACGCAGCACTGAGTATAAAAATAGTCCAGAAATCAGAGGTAATACAGGATTAGGGGAAAAATAAGGTGAATTTGACGGATGGTAGTGACATAGTCCAGTCAGGAGGGATTGAAAATGACAGGCAAGTTGAGGAGCCAAATAGGGCGCTCGTGGACCGCAGACGACCAACGAGAGCTGTCCCAAGAGAAAGCGTGCTGTTTGAAAATTGAAAGAGACAGCCACACAGCCTTGAGTTCCCAGAGCACTGTCTAGGCCGTACCTGCAAGCAAGGGCTTGCTGGCAGATGGCAGCAGGCTTTTCTCGCCTTGGAGGCATGTAGATCCCCGTCGGAGGTGACCACAGAGGTGGTGCTAGCCCAAAGGGCTATGAGAGGATGCCTGAGGGAGAAGGGACAAGCAGGGGTTAAAAATAGCTCAGGAACCAGTGGGAAGCCTTCCTGCTTCATACAAGGACCACAAGTCCCACATGTGTATATAGAAGTAGGCATAGAGGGGCATGTAGCCATGTCCCACACAGCATGTGCAGATGCCAGCAGGCTGCACAAGCATGCAGGCCACATCCAAATACCACTGGAGCATCACAGTGTGCTCATGGTACATGGCAGATGTGCCCAAGGTGGACAGACACACAGGGGCCATGTGCACTGTGGCCCAAACACACACCACCATGGCCACACCCCATGTGTGTACATAACATGCATCACACGGACATGCACAAGGGACCTGCAATGGCCTGCAGTAGGCACCACCCCACCCTCATAAACACTCAGAGGATGTACAAGAAGGACACTCACCTGCACCCGCATGGCCTCCACCATGGGACCTATCGAGCCTGGCCTCCATCACTGCCATGGCCCTCCGGCTGTCTGTCAGCCCTGCAAGGGGAGCACAAACAAAGAGCACCGTGAGGTGATGGTAGGTGTGTAACCCCCTCCTCATGGCCCACAGCAACAACACCAGTGCCAGCATATAGTGATGAATCCACCCCCACAGTGCCCCAAGGAAAGTGCCATGGTCAGCATGCAGCAACACACAGCACCCCAGCCCATGCTCACCATGTGTGTGCAGCTAGACATGTGGCAATCCATTGGCTGTAACACACTGCGTACACCACAGTGTCCATGCACCCCCCCTCAAGTGCACCTTGTTGCACATGGCAATGCATGTTGACTATGCCTGCACCCCACATGCTGAAGGGGCATGGCATGCCACATGTGTGTGTGTGTGTGGTGGGCATTGCAGCAGTCTCCCCCGGACACAAACCTCTGCCTGCCTGTGTATCTGTAAGGTGATGTGACTTATCTGGGCTTAGCACTGCACCCCTGTGTGCACATTCTCAGAGGCTCTAGAGACTGTCCGGGTCCCAGTGCTGCAAATCCCAGTACCGGTGCCTGAATTGCTCCCCTGTGTGCTCCGCCCCAGTCCTGTGCACTAGGCATTCCATCACCCTCTCCCACACTGGTGAGCGTGGCTCTGGGATGTCATCAGAGCCGAACAGCCATTCCTCCACAGGCATCATCAGTGCCACAAGGTTGACCAGCATGTATCTGCCATGTTGTGAGTGGCAAACAATGCCACTCACAATGCACTGTTGCCACGCACACTGCCAGTGTTGTGCTGTGCACTGCAGGTGCACATTGATGTCATGTCATGCCAATGCACAACACACACACTCTCAATGAAACATGCAGCACTGCACCAATGGCACATGGGGACCTGAATGCACTTCAGTAATCGATCACAAGGTCAGAACCACTGGGCCAGTTATGCTAAGCCTGGCATGCAACTGATCCTGCATTGTGCATTCACGGAAAAGTGCTGTGACACTTGTGCTGTATTCAGGAAATGCCCCAATTCGACTGCACGTGCGTGGGGAATGTGCCGTAGGGGATGCTCTCAACACATCAGATGCACTTTGTTGATTGAGATGAGCTGGGGGCAATTATGTAATTCATAGACAATGCTCCAAAATTAGCTCATTGCCAATTTCAGGGGTATCTCACCTGTTAAGCATCTCGTTACCATTGCCCCCACTCTCATTTGCATGTCCAGAGACATAAATGCTCCTGAATGCACCTCCACAAAGCTCAGGTGACCAACAGGAACTGCATTCTTGAAGGTAGGTCTGTTTACATTCTAACATATTCAATGTGTCAGCACAATATGACAGTGTGGAATTTAGGGCATACAGCACACCTCTCAACTGTTCCTCTTCTACAGGCACATCACTGAGTGTGCCTTACAGTGTTCCACAGTCCCATCCACAGTTGGTGGTTCTGTTGTCGATGAGTAAGGATTCATAGTACAACAGACTGCCAGACATGTGTGTTACAGACTAGCCCCCCTTCAGATAGTACCTGGCACACAAATCCAATTTGGCAAGATATGTTAGCTAATATTACTATTGGTAACATTGTGTCCCTGATACTGGCCACTTGGCCCTGACTGTTCTAAGCCATGTCTCTGATATGCAATGCAGGCAGTTTGGAGGTATGCATACATTATCTAAAATTGAATACATTAGGAATAAAGAAAAATTATGTTAGGTGGATAAATGATTGGCTTGATAAGAGTTCTCAAGTGGTTTCAATTCGTGGTTGTGTGTCTAAGGAGGTTCAGGTGAAAAGTGATGTCCTACAGGGGTCTGTGTTGGGACCTTTGATTTTTTCAGATGTTTATGGCAGACCTGGATGTTAACATCAGGAGCACTATTTCGAAATATGCTGATGATATCAAAATTTGCAGCCCATGTCAGACTTCTGATCAAATTCAGCATATCCAAAATGATATCAATGCAATATGTGCATGGGTAAAAAAATTGGGGATGTGAATAAATTATAAACAAGCATTTGTCAATGCCGAATGTTTGCTTGCTGGCATTGGCATTGGTAGTGTAGAAGTTACAGAGCTGCATAATAGGAATGGCAGTGAAGTATTGAACTGAAGGCAACCCCACCACCACCCTGCAGAGAGTGACAGGCATTGGGGTGTGCCTTTGGGTCTTCAGGCATAACGACCACGCCATTTCACCACACCCTACCCTGCAGACACTGACAAGTGTCACGGTGTGCCTTGGGGTCTTTGGCCCTGATCACTTCATTCCATCAGGAAATATGGTGAGATGGGTCGGTATAGGAGAATGGGGTGAACTTTGGGGCTGAGAGCCCAAGGCATACTCGATGCCTCTCACTGGCTGCAGGGTGTGGAATGGTATAAGCATTACAGGCAAGAATCCCAAGTCACACCCCTGATGCCTGTCATTCTCTACAGGGTGGGCATTGGGTTGGAAACCCTAATACCTCAGGCATTCGTTGGTATTTTCACTCCAAATTTTCAACATGGTTTTTGTGACTCCACCTCATGAACAGTGGCAATATCAGTTTGTTAGCCGGAAAGCTGCTTATGCACAGTGACTACGGCATTTAGCACCACAGGTGCAAAAACACATTCAACAGGATGTGAAAATGACAGCTGTACTGTTCATGGGGAGGTGTAAAAATGGCAATGTTGCAAATCTGCAGTAAAAATATAAAAAAAAATGGTGAAGTCACGAGCGTGCATAGAAACTGTGCAACGCACACCCATAATCTAATTAGTTTGGGGATTTTTTACAGCAGATTGTTAACACAGGCATTTTGGGACCTCCGATCATGAACAGTATCACTGTGATTTTCTTTATCTGTCCCGAACAATGATTTCCCACAGCGACCACTCATCTCTGCGCTGAAAGTGTGAAAACACATTTCGGCCATGTTATGAAAAATGACAGCTGTACTGTTCATAAGGAAGTGTGGAAAAATGCCACTGGTGAAAATCTGGACTGAAAATATTACAAAGTCATGAACTTACAAGGGTGCGTGGAAACTGCGCAATGCTCACTCATAACACAGTCATTTTATGGACTTTTGTCACCAAATTTTCGACATAGCCATTTTAAGACCTCTGCTCATGAACAGTATAACTGTGATTTTCTTAATCTGTCCCAAACATTGCTTTCGCATGCCAACTGTACCATTGTGAGCTACATGTGTGGAAACACATTTTGGGTGACATGTGAAAAATGGAAGCTGTTCTGTTCATAAGGAAGTATAATAAAATGGCAATTTTGAAAATCTGGGGTGAAAATATTGAAAATTCGCAAACTTACAAGCGTGCGTAGGAACTGCTCAAACCACGTTTGTAAAACAGTCATTTTTAGGAATTTTTCTCACTAAATTTTCAACATAGCCATCTTAAGACCTCTGCTCATTAACAGTGTCACTGTGATTTTCTTAATGTGTCCCATACATTGATTTCACACCGACTGCACCATTTTGCGCTACAAGGCGAAACACATTTTGGGCAAGATGTGAAAAATGACAGCTGTACTGCTCATAAGGAGGTGTGGTAAAATGGCAGTGTTGAAAATCTGGAGTGAAAATATTGAAAATTCATGAACTTACGAGTGTGCGTAGGAACTGCGCAACGCGCACTCATAAAACAGTCATTTTTAGGAATTTTTCCATCAAATTTTCAACATAGGCTTTTTGAGAGCCCACCTTATGAACAGTAGCAGTGTCATTTTGTTACTTGGTCCTGAAAGGTGATTTCATGCAGTGACCGCGAAATCACCCTTTGGGCCCGATTAACGCCATGACAGCGACAGCATTCATGAGAAAGGGTCCCAAAAACCCCATGTTGAAAATTTGGTGCAAAAATTCCAAAAAATGCCTGAGATATGCAGCAAAGTTGAAAAAACCCTATCTATCCCATTATACAGCTTACCGGCATTTCCACAGTTCGTGGTCGGCTTTGAAGAGTGCAGACGTGTTCCCGGTTCACCGAAGATCATCAGGTCGGATAAGTACGGGGTGATGGGGTGGTGTGGGAAGGCAGGAGTGCGCAGTGGGTGGCGGGTGGGGGCAGAGACAGCGAGGACCATTTTGTGTTTCAGGTTTGTTTTGTTTTAAATAGCGGCAGACGGGGCGTTTGCCAGCTGGGGTGGGCTCCCAGCGTGGCACAAGGACGGCTGTTTCAGAGGGCATGGAGCTGACGTGGGGATTGGGCACCCCCATCGGAGATAGCATCTGTTGCCACACTGGGGTGGGCTCCCAGCGTGGCACCCTGTACTCTCTGGGGGGGACCAGTGGAGCCGACAGGGGATTGGGCACCCCCATCGGCTATACGATGTGTAGCTACGCTAGGGTGGGTACCCAGCGTGGCATGTGGAACTCTGTTTGGGGGGTGGTGCAGCACAGCCGACGAGATTGGGCACCTGTCGGCTATACAGTGTGTGCATGGGGGCGAAGCACGCAGTATGAGTGTGTGTGTGTGTGTGTGGGAGGCGCATGAGCAGGCAGCATATCTTATCGCTGCTCACTGAAGCATAAATCCCCCTTTCAACTGTACTCCACTTCATTTTCGACTGCTGTCATAGACAGCTCCAGCAGCTATTGGAGAACTGCGGCCGTGCCTGCAAACACACTGACTGAATTGGAAGAGGGCTGCCACACCTCCGAAAACTCGGATGATGGCACTATGTTTCTTGCACATGCGTGCAAGCAAACATAAAAATGTAGTGTTCTACATATTGGTAAATGTAATCCAAATCAGGTATATGATTTGAATGGGGAATTGATCGAATCTAAAGCTACAGAAAAATATTTTAAGAAACATAGACTTTGACGGCAGATAAGGACCGCTAGGCCCATCTAGTCTGCCCATTTCCCTACCTACAGGATAGGCCGCAGATCCTAATTAACCAACAGCCTATTTCTTCCTACCGCCCACAAGAATTGCCTTATGTCTGTCCCATGCATTCTTGAAATCTCCCACAGATTTAGACCCCACAACCTCCTCAGGAAGGCTGTTCCATGCATCCACTACCTCTCTGTGAAATAATACTTCCTCACATTGCCCCTGAACGCCCTCCTTCTATCTTTAAATTGTGTCCCTTGTTCTTGTAAGTCTCTTTTCTGAAAGATGCTACCCTCTTGGACTTTGTTGATTCCACTGAGGTTCTTAAAAGTTTCTATCATGTCCCCCCTCTTCCTTCTTTCCTCAAGGGTATACATATTAAGTTCCTTTAGTCTCTCCTCATATGGCTTCTCTTGCAGACCCTGTACCATTTTAGTTGCCCTCCTCTGGACTACCTCTATCCTGTCTATGTCCTTGCGGAGATGAGGTCTCCAGAACTGGACACAGTACTCCAGATGGGGTCTTACCAACTGTCTGTACAGAGGGATAACAACTTCCTGTTTTCTGCTGCTGATGCCTCTCCCTATACATCCCAGTATACCCCCAGCCCTCCCTACTGCCTTCTCACATTGATTGCTAACCTTAAGGTCATCTGATATGATTACCCCCAGGTCTCTTTCCTTTTTTGTTGTTGTTACTACCTCCCCACCCATTGGGTATTCTCCCCCTGGGTTCTTACTTCCCAGGTGCATTATTTTGCACTTCTTTGCATTGAATCCTAGCTGCCATACTTCTGACCATTCCTCCAACCTTGCCAAGTCCCTTTTCATCCTTTCCACGCCTCCTTGTGTATCAACCCTGTTGCAGATCTTTGTGTCATCTGCAAAAAGGCATACTTTTCCTTCCAGTCCCTCTGCAATGTCACTGATGAAGACATTAAAAAGGACTGGACCCAATACTGAACCCTGCGGTACCCCACTAGTAACCCCTCTTTCTTCAGAGTGGACTCCATTTACAATTACCTTCTGTGTCCTGTTGTCCAGCCAATGTTTTACCCAGGCTACCACCCTGGAACCCACTCCCGGGCTGGTTAATTTGACTATTAATCTTTTATGTGGGACTGTGTCAAATGCCTTGCTAAAGTCTAGGTAGTCCATGTCCACAGCCCCTCCCTGGTCTACTACTTTGGTCACCCAGTCAAAAAAATCTATTAGATTCATCTGACATGACCTTCCCGCAGTGAACTCATGCTGCCTTGGGTCCTGTGCTCCACTGGCCTCTAGGTACTCAACTATTCTTTCCTTCAGAAGTGACTCCATCACTTTCCCTACCACAAAGGTCAGACTGACAGGTCTGTAGTTTCCTGCCTCTGTCTTGGTCCCACTTTTGTGAAGGGGAATCACATCCGCCTTCCTCCAGTCCTCGGGTACCACACCATCCTCCCATGATTTATTAAAAAGAGTAGCCAGTGGTTTCACTAGTTCCTCCCTTAATTATTTTAGAATTCTGGGGTGAATTCCATCAGGACCCATTGCTTTGTCCACCTTCAGTTTTAGGAGTTCTTGCAGAACCCTTTCTTCTGTGAAAGGACTGGGATCGACCCCCATATCAAAGTGCTTATGTTAATTGGATTAGGCACTTCCCCTCCTCTTTTGAATACTGAGCAGAAATATTCGTTCAGTATCCCTGCTTTCACTGTCCCCTCTGCCCACCACCGTTCATTCTATTCAGCCTCACTATCCCTCCCTTTGTCTTTCTCATCACTGATGTACCTATAAAGGTTTTATCCCCTTCTTAACTGAGTTGTGATCTTTTCCTCAGTTTGGGCCTTTGCTATTCTGACTTCCCTCCTGCTTTCTTCTGCCTTAACTGGTACAGCTCTCTGTCCTGCTCTCTGTGTTTCCTTATACTTCCGGAATGCTATCTTTTTCTTCCTGACTTTCACAGCCACCTCTTTTGAGAACCATAGTGGCTTTTTCTTTCATTTTGATTTGTTTATTTGCTTCACACAAAGGCTTGTTGCCTCTGTGATGGCAGTTTTGATGATTCTCCATTGTTGCTCCACACCTCCTTCTAGCCTGTTTGCTAGTGCTTTTCTGAGGCACTCTCCCATCTTGCCAAAGTCAGCCCTCCTAAAGTCCAGTACCCTCACTTTTGTATGGCTTGACTCTGTAGCTGAGTTTAATGTGAACCACACTGTTTGATGGTCACTTGTCCCCAGATGGCAACCCACTTCTAGATCTGAGATCCTCTCACTGCCCCATTTGAGAGTATGAGGTCTAAGATTGCTCCCTCATGAGTGGGTTCTGAAACTAGCTGTCTAATGCCTGCCACCTGTAGGGCATCAAGAATGGCCCTGCTCTTGGATGTGGCTGCAGCAAATGTGCTCCAGTTAACATCTGGCATATTCAGGTCTCTCATCAACAGTATCTCCCTTTCTCTGCCATTCTAAGAATGCCTTCTATCATATCCTTGTCCTTTCCCTCCCGTGACATGGGGTCTGTATACAACCCCATGCGGATTGTGGTGCCTTTTCCAGTCTCCAAGGTGACCCACAGTGCCTCCTCTCCTCCCTGTTTACTCTTTTGTTCAGTTGCTTTTTCCCTTCCTTTTACATGAAAGCTACTCCTCCCCTCTTCTCCCTGCCTGTCTCTCCCCTGTAGGTTAGTATGCCTGGTATGTTACATCCCAGTCATGGTTCTCTGTGTACCATGTTTCTGTGACTGCTACGATATCCAGGCATCCATCTTCCATCAAGGCCACCAGCTCAGGGAGCTTGTTGCCCAGACTACGGGCATTGGTACTCATTACCCTCCATTTCCTGATGGCCTTACTCCCTTTTGCCCCATCCCTGTCCTTCTTGCCTTTATCACTTTCTCCATTTACCCCTGCCCTTCTCCCTATCGACACCTCTATGTTGGTGTTTGCTGCACTTACTACCATGATTATTTGGGGTGGCTAGGATTTCCCTGCTCCTTTCCAGTGCCTCCACCCTTGGCTAGTTTAAAAGCTTGCCAATGAAACATTTAAACCTATCACCTAGGATCCTGGTTCCCCTCCCAGACAGATGCAGCCCATCATGCCAATATAGGCTTGCATCACTCCAGGTGGACCCCCAGTCCCCAATGAAGCCAAATTCCTGAGCTCCACACCAGTTTTTCAACCACTGATTGAATCCCATGGTGCGGAACACCCTAGCCTCTCCTATGCCATAGATGGGCAGCACCTCCGAGAAGGTTACCGTGCGTGCTACTTGACTAAGGCCCCTCCCCAATTCCATAGACTCTTCCTGCACTTCTCTAATCCCTCTCTTAGCCAGGTCATTTGTCCCTAGGTGGACAATGACATCCAGCTCCTCCTGTGCAGCTGCTCCGGCAATCCTGAGGATTCACTCCTGACCCTCAAGCCACGGGCCAGGCAGGCACCTCACCTCCGTCTCCCTTCATCCCCAGTTCTACCTTCCTAACAATGGAGTCCCCACCAGGAGTTGTTTCTTCCCTGCAGGGTCCCCTGCCACCCTCCTGTGGGTCTCCTTTGTGGAGGTTCCCAGCATCCTCCTCGGTCTCCACTGTGGGTGCCTCCATAGAGGAACCACACTTCACCAGAATGACATAGGAATTGTGGAGAGGTACAACTGGAGGGATGCACCTCTGTTCCACCATCCTCACCCTCCCTTAGCCCACTGTGGTCCAACCGCTCCTTTTTCTTGGCAACCTCTGAGGCAACGGCAGAGGCACTGGTGGTCCCTGGATGGAAAAGGAGGTCCCACAAATCCTGGCCAACTCAGCCTGTAGATGAGCAAACTCCTCCCTCAGCCCAGAGAGGTGCCTGCAGATGGGACAACACCGCATCCTCCAGAACGTCTCCCGGAAGACTGCTGCTCCACAGACACTGCACTGCACCACTCCAATCATGTCTTATTTCTGGCCCCTTAACTGTTTGCAATCCTTACTCTTTCCTCTGTTTTTTCTCTCTCTCCATACTTTCTGACTGTGTGCCCTTTAAGCTCCTGATTGTCCTGTTCTGAGACAAGAATATCCTATATTTCTCAGTAGACCAGTTACTTGCTCAGAGGCAGACCTCCAGCAGCTAGAGGGGGCCGGAGAGCTACTCTTGCCCTTCTAGGATGGTGGGTCTTTGGTGGTTCTGTGATCACTCACTTCCTGCTCCCAAACAGGAAGTTCCTGTTGTCAGTCAAATCCTGTGCCTATAAAAATAGAACTAGCTTTGGGTGGGGGTGAAGGGAGGGAAGGAGGGCAATATAGCCCCAGCAGAGAAGTTCAGTCACACAGCAGTCCTTTCTCCTGGTGTCTTCTGCCAAGCTATTAGCAGAATCTTTCTAAGGCAGTCTTTAAATGTAGCTTCCTTCTAGCTAAGCCACTCCCCCTACTTACTAGATCTTTCTACAAGTAATTTAAACCTCACAACAGTTAAGTCATTTCAATCACCTGAGATTTACACCTAAATAACTGTTCAGATACCCATTCAGTTCAGTTAAACCAGACAAACACACATTTTTTTTTGTTTTGTATGTTAGTTTTTTTTACCCTAAATTAAAGGTCCAAGTACAAAAGTTCTTCTACTGTAGTCCCAGCAGAGAAGTTCAGTCACACAGCAGTCCTTTCTCCTGGTGTCTTCTGCCAAGCTATTAGGATACTTTTTGACAATAAGCTACATTTTAAAGCACATAAAACATCTGTAATTTCAAAAGCTAATAGGGTAATTGTCTCAATTAAAAGGAATATAAAAAGTAGAGCAACTGAAGTCTTGTTACCCTTATACCTGTCATATGTGAGACCTATTTTGGATTATGGATCATGTATATGGTCTCCCTATAAAATAACAGAGATCAAAAGAGTTGAAAAAATACAGAGAAGATATACCAAATATATATTTGGATTGAATCAATATTCATATGATGATAGATTGGATAGATTGGGATTGCATAGTTTGGAGGTAAGAAGACAGAGAGGCGATCTTCTGTTCTTTTATGATATATTAAATAATCCATTATTAATACTGAATTTGGACTTGGAATTTAAAAATGATCAAATAAATACTAGGGGACATCCTTTACAGATAAAAGTTGAGAGATTTAGAACAAAGGATAGAAAATATTTTTATACTTTAAGAACAGTTTCTCTTTGGAATAGGTTGCCAATAAAAGTGATTTTAAGTAGTTCAAAGGAAAACTTCAAAAATAATCTTGATATTTATATTTCAAATAAAGGGAAACTTGATTATTATAGTTTGTCTTGATAGAGCTATTATGGGCTTACACCTTTTTTTGCTCTGTTAGAACCTAGTGAACCTAGGGTGCTGTGTCACTGCAGCAGCCAGCCACTGTGCTTGCACACATTCATAGTTGCCTGTACTGTGCTAATGCCTGCATATTGTCACCCACAGAAACCACACTGTCTGGACAGGATGCAGCTGTGGGACAGAGATGTCCAAATTTCACAGTGGATGAGGACAGGGCACTGAGACAGGCCTACCTCATATAGCAGGACATCCTGGCTGGCAGGGGTAGCAGATGCCAGAGGGATGAGTGCTGGGTGGCAGTGGCAAGGCATATCAATGCTCAAGGGAAGTTTACTAGAACACCTCAGGAGTGCAGAAAGCACTTCAATGATGAGAAGAGGAGAATGAAGGAGAAGGTGGCATACATCAAGGTCTTCCTGGGTGTGAGAGGGGGGTGGGCCACGGACAGGTGTGTGCCTCACACTCTCCGAGGAGCTGATGGTGGCCAGCATGGGCTAAACAGCTGTGCAGGGAGTTCTGGGAGGGGGGCTTCCAGACAGGTGGCAGTCCATTGCAGCACTGTGAGTATACACATCCCAGGATCTGTGCCTGTCCATATGTGTGTGCCATGGGTGCCCTGACCAGTCCTACTGTGGGCCAATAGGCAACCATGTGCCTCTGTGCACTGATTATGTAGCTGTATGTCCCATCCATCTACTGTGTGCTACAGATGCATGACAAGCCACCCATGTGCAGCCTGGGAGATGGAGAGGGGGCCCAATCATGGCATGTGGTGCTGGTGGTTATCTGGGATGATATCCCCACAGGTGACATCCAGGGTGTTGGTCCGGTCTCACACATGTGCATGGGCACCTGTACAGGTACCGGTGTATTCCTGCATTCAATGGTGCTTGGCCCCATGGCTGACTGTCACCTGCATGACATGTCTCCACACCTATGGCACACATGCATGTCCCCCTGTGCATGCATGTCTGAACACAACACTCACACATATCAGTAACCATGTTACCCTTCTTTCTTTTACAGTTCCATCACACCTCATTGGTGCTGCTGTGGTGGCTGGTCCGCACAATGGCCTGGTGGGGGAGGATGCTGGGCCATCACACTGGGCTTGAGCCGGGGCTGTGGACAATGCCATGTTGTCCCCTTCTAACATTGGAAGCCAGTGGTAACAAAGCCATCCAACCCCCTCCATGACCAGTGCCATGGCTGGAGGCCATAAAAGATCATGGTTGGTCAGCATTCTTGGTTTGGCTGATGATGACCCAGTGGACAGGGTGGACATTGCAGATGCCCTGCTGAAGCTGTCATCCTGTACGCAGGGGGCATACGATGATGATGATGATCCAGATGCCACACAAATCAGGGGGAACATTGCTGACAGTGGACCAGCAGAGGTACAGGCGCATGCATGGGTGGCACCATGTGGTGTCGGCATTCCTGTGGCCCCTGGCACACCCGCAGGGCCTACAAATCTGCCCATGGTGGTGGTTGATGAGGCCGTGTGTCTGGTGCAGCTATGGGGACAGGGACCACTGGCACAATCAGCAGGGTGCTGTGATGCAGCAGTGGGCAGTGGGGGACCATGATGCTGGCATCCCTGAATGTGCAGTCGTTTTTCTGAGCCCAGTCCCCACCCATTCAGTGGCTTGCTGTGGTGCGTCTGCCTATGTTGGATGCAGCGTAGCAGGCCAGCACCAAACCTGCCCATCAGTACCATCCCAGTGATGCATCCCCTGCCGACAAGGTTCAGGGCTACGCATACCTCCTGTGGGAAACCATGGAGGGGAAGGCATCCCTAAGGGTGGAGCTCAGGGGCATTCTGACACAGCTGGCTGTGTAACATGAGTCGTCAGCTGCATGGCATGCCTAGATGTTGACATTGGTTCACCTTCTGCGGGTGGGCCGACCACAGGTCTGTAGCATATTGTGCTCACTGCCCAGGCGGTGAGTGTAAACTGTGTGCCACATGGCCACCGGGCCACCAGCTGCACCCCCAGTAGTGCCTCATGCATACCCAGGTCACAGCATCAGGTGAACCCATTGCTTCTGATGCCATCACCATCCCCAGCAACCCTGTATCCCACATTAGTCTCAACGATGACACAACAATGAGCACTCATTCATGGTCTCGCTGCAGTATCCCTCTGGGGTGGTGGTCACCCCTTGTGGCCAGTGGTGCTGACACAGCATCCACCAGGCATGAGCATGGCTACCCACATGTCCATGGTAGCCATAGTGCCTCCCACTGATGCCTGGGATGACAGTCCTCATAGCCTTTTGCCTGCACCCATTGCAGACCACACACCAGGCTGACTGTGCCTGGGGCGGCGTGAGTGGCATGCACCTGCCACAGTACGACACCTGTGTGGGTCATCTGTGTGTTGCACCATGCATGGCTGTGGGTTCCATTGTTGCGCTGTGTGGCATGGGCGTGATAAGTGTGGACCTGTGTCTGCTGTGCATGTGTGCCGGTGGCTGTACATGTCATCTCCAGCACATACATCATACCCCCTCGGTCATGTATGTCCTGCAGTGCGTGTGTGTGTGTATGTGTGTGTGCAGTGCTGTCGCCCACTACAGGTGCACTACATGACAGCTGTGTTGCTGTCGTCTGCCCTGTGGTGTGGTTGTGGGAGTATGGGTGTGTGTGTGGGTGTGTGGGTGTTTGGGTGGCTGCCATGTTTGTCCCATCTGTGTTATTCACCTGTGGTCCCCAATGTGCTTTTCCACGATGGTGTCCCTGAGCCACCAGGACCTGGTGACCAGGTGTGGGTCACTACAGGCCAGTGGCAGTCCGCCACGGGGCCCCTGCTCCTCTACATCCTCCTACTCTCCAGAACTGTCGCCATCCTTGGTCAATGGCCCTGTTGTGCAGCATACAACAGGCCAGGAATATGCCACAGGCCTTCTCTGGGTTATATTGTAGGGTGCCACCTGACCTACCCAGGCACCTAAAGCGCATCTTCAGCATGTCAAAGATACATTCAATGATGGTGCGCATAGCGATATGTGTCTCATTGTTGCGCTCCCCCACTTCTGTGCCAGGTCAGCAGAAGGGTGTGAGGAGACAGGATCAGAGGGGGTATGCCACATCACCTTTAGGGGGGAAAGAGCAGTTTGCTACAGCCCTGCCTACATGTGCATTGTGTACCACAGCTCCCCCTTCCACCATGGCACACTGGTGCCGCTGCTGACTGTCCACCTCTGTCCCTGTGGCACCCCTCCTGGTGCATCTCCCTCCACCATGGTGGGCCAGTGTTATCTTGCACACGTCAGTGCCTGCATACCCTGGCTGCCCTCAGCTGCTCTGTACCTGCCCCTGCATACTGCCATGGCTGCCTGCATCTATCCCATCCAGCATAGCCTGCACTCCAATGCCCAGTGGTCACCCTTGCCTGGTGGCATGTGGTGCATTCCACCCTGCCATTTGTACCTGCTGATATGCATTACTTCACCTCCCATGCTGCACTGTGATGCTGCACAGTCCCCCATGTTGCGTGTGCAGTTCCCTATGTGTGCCTACCTCCAATGCCCCACCTGTGCACCTCCCCTTACACAGACCCTGTTGTGACCCATGTACACCTGCTTTCCCTCCTGTCATTTGTTGTGCCATGGCATCCTGTTTGTGAGCATGTATGTATGCACCACTCACCCACTAGGTGGCCATTGGGTATGTCCCCAGTCTAAAACCAGCAGCACAGAGTGGATTGTTACCATATGATGATATCATGTATACTCCCAGGGTATGTGGCGCAGACATTGCTGATGCACTCTGTGGCATTGCACACCACCTGGCAGTTGGTGGAATAGAACCCCTTCAGGTTCATGTACAACATGGCCTCTTCACCAGGGGGTGCGCAGATTGCCACATGGGTGCAATCAATGGCCCCTATGATGTCTGGCATATGTGCCACCCTATGGAACTGCTGCAACTCTTCTGTCCGCTCTGCCTGTGTGCTTGGGAAGTGGATGACTTCTAAAGTGTGTGGGAGTAGTGCAGTGAGGAATTATGTGAGGAGACGGGATGTGGATGGCTGGGATATGCCAGTGGTGTCTCCAGCTGGCCTCTGGAAGGTTCCCGTGGCAAGCAGGCACATTGCAGTTGTAACCTTAGTCTCCACTGATATGGCATGACCCCATCCAATGGGTGCCTGCATCTCATCATGGCACAGCTCACAGAGTTGCCTCAGAATTGCGCTATTCAGGCAGTATTGGCTGACTGTTTCTGTGTCCATCAGTTGTCAGAATGTTAGTCTGGCATGATACTGGGTCCACCGCAGGGCAGGCCACATTACAGTGCCTTCTGCTGCCATGTTTAGTTCATTTGTCCATCTCCTCATCTCCATTATCATTCCCACCATCAGGAATGGTGCACCATCTATCTCTGTGGCCTATGTTCTGCTGCTGCTGTTCTGCAATCTGCCTGATGGGGGCTAGCACTTAAGTCTACTACTTTTATACTTATCTCCTTATGGCACATTTGGTAGTTGTGCTATGAATGCGCCATGTTTGTGCATTCATTTTGCTTTGTGAATGGCTCTATGCTGTGTATACAGCTACACGCCCCCTCCAGATGCACCACATATCATTATTTTCACCCTCTGGAGTATCCGATGCAGCACAGTGCATCCGGGATGCACCAGGGCATCTCTGCCCTTATTGAATGGCTCCGCAGTGCATTTTTATGTTGTGCCGGTGCATCTCATTTGAGCCCAGCACATCTGCTTTGCAAATCCTGTCCATAGCAATCAGCAGGCATATTCTAGGAACACACATTGTAAAATGTGTAAAAGGAAGACCACAATGAAATTGCCTCTCAGTAGATCTGCATTGTGCAAATTCATTAGAAAAAAAGAGGTACATGCATCCCAAAAGCTCTCTACAGCCATATTGGTTCTGACCAGAGTTTGTCTTCAGCTGTTACAGTACAGTTGGAGCCAGAAACTATGGCATTTGGGGGGATAAAAGAATAAAAGTGTAGAAATAACATTATGAGTGGAGTCCTCATAAGCAGGGAAAGCAACATGGCGGTAGGGACAGGGTTTTCAATCCAAATGCAGGATTGCTATTGGCTGGAATTGGGTGTGAGCTTCTTCATGGGATTGGGTGAATGGAGTGAATTCCAGAAACTACTGCACTGCAAATGCATTTGAAAATACTTTGCAGGAACATTGGATGGGAGCTGAAGGGAGTTTACAGTGGCTGAAAAGTGCATTGCATGTGGATTGCATGTGAGCTGATGATTAATTGTAACAGAGTTTGTATTTTAAGCATTTGGAATTGCCATTGCATTGTCAGCACAAAAAAAAAATGAATAAGCAGTGAGTTGAAGGAACAGTTTATTGTGACTTGTACTGTACTCACACAATGCCTAAAGAAAGAGTACTGAAATCAGAGTAACAACAATGCTGTATTGGTCAGTCATTTAAAGAGCAGCTGACATCTTCAGGAGAACTTTAACAAAACATAATCTTTAGACACAGTTCATCTTGTATTTCTCATTAGTTCTGTATACCTTCAATGCCATTATTTATTACTGAGGTCATTTGCATGAAAACAGGATCTTTGCTCCTGAAGAGTTCTATTCCTATTGCTTTCTTCCTAAATGAGATCATAATGCACCACTGGTGACATCACAGTTACTCTCATGGTAACAGATTGTTATGTCACAGCACAGGATTATGACTTGAAGTAAGGAATAAGCTATAGAGGCAGATGAACCATAAGGGGAATCTAAGGGATAATGATCATTTATTCATGCAAATGTTTTTCAGTAATAAATATTGGGGAAGAGAAATATATACAATATATATGTAATACAAGCTGAATTATACTTATTACATTTTTCAAAGTTTTTTTTTTTTAGGTGTCAGTAGCTTTTAAAACCGGGAGAAACACCACCCCAAAGATTCAACAAAGTCCAGGGGACCTCTTTGTGCAATCTAACAGAACATTTCGCTTCTTTTGAGGATTTACACTTCAACTGTAACGGATGTCTTAATGTAGTTATTTCATGTTGTTTTTTTGTAATTGATGTTCTTTCTTTTCCTATAAAGTAGTATACAGTTATCGAGTACTTTCTTATTGACAGTGCTGGTCTTTGACTGACATTGTCAAGAACTGTAGTAGTGAGCAGTCAGTGACGTTCACTAGCATCAACTTCCACACCCCACTCGCTGCCAAGAATCCCTGTTGTTCAGTGTCACTCTCCTACATTTCACTGAATGCCAAGCATCCCTACCATCCAGTGACATCCTCCCACAACTGATCTTTTGCCAAGATTTCCTTGCATCCAGTGGTGTGCTCTCCCTGTCCCAGCACAATGGCAAGCATACCAGGTGTCAGTGGCATCACTCCCACAATTAACTCCATGACAAGCATCATTTGCATACAGTGGCAACCCCCCATACCAGATACAATACTAAACATCCCAAGCATCCAGTGGCACCTGCCTGATTCCCTAGCAAGCAGTGGGACCCACTTCCACTCCTGAGATCATGGCAAGCATCACTGGCAAACAGCGGCACCCCCCATCAGTATACTTCATGCCAAGTATTCCTACTGTCTAGTGGTAACCCCCTCAAACCTGCTTCAGAATCATTTAGATCCCCATATGCAGTGTAACCCCTCACACCTTCAGTCTGCCCCAAAACAATTTAGTCCCTGGATCCAGTGGTGCCCCCAATTCTTCTACTGGTATTTCAAAAAATATATGTGGACACTAGGAGCCCAACCCTGGTGGCTCCACCCCACCAGTCCTGACACCTGGTGCCCAACTCCAGTGTTTGAAATGTTTAACAAAAAGAAAACAGTACATTCCCTTTTTCCACTCACTTGCACATTCTCCATCCTCATCCTCTTTCCCTCTTACACTAAAGTATAAACCCCATGCCCATCTCACTAGCACCCCAGTTCCACATTCCTCCCCTATGCAACTCTTAATTTAAAAACAAGCATTGATCAATACCAAATGTTCATTTGCTTATATTTTCTGTCTAGTTGTTAAGCAATGTAAACACAACAGATAAAATTAACAAATGAATCATAATACTGAAATTGTCACAGTTGTGAAATGAAGAGGTTCACATATGGTATTGTTGTTTTCTTACATTGTGGCCCTGAATTGTAAAGAAAGTGGTCAGGACTTTTGAAATGTCAAGAATGCCACAAGCCCTAGGTGCGCTGAACATATGGTGCGCAGGGCTGGTGGCATTCTCCTGGCTGGCATTGGGATTTTCTGTCCCATGTGCTGATTGCCGCAAGCTACAGCAACTTTTTTGTGGTCTAGCTTGTGATAAACCCAAGGGCCACTTTTACTTAGCTTGCACCAGATATTTGGCACAAGCTTCTGTAAATGGTGGAAACTGTTGTAACTGCACCTGAGATTGCAAAATCAGGTGCAGTTGTGGCAAAGAGGCTTGGCACACCACCAGCACCTAAGTGCTGCGGTGCCTGGCTTGTCGCAAGCCCTGCGCCATGTTTCAAAAATCCTGACTGGTATTTTTAGTAACCCCAGCATGTGAAAATGATAGGTGTCATTGTGTCTTTTATCAAATGTCACTGGAAATGACATTTTGTGGCATGACAGAGAAAACAGGTTTTGTAGGGGGGGATCAGAAATTGATGCCAGCCATGTTCATGAGATGGAGTAAAAAAATTACAATGTTGAAAATGTGGGTTCAAAAAGCAAAACAGGGAATGACATTCCCTGTGGCATTGTTTTTAATTGATTGTGCAGTTTTTATTCATTACATGTTCATGTTAATTAATATTTTCAAATGTTTTCAAATTTATAAAGCAAATGTCATGCTTTTACTCTTTACATAGGTATATAAGCATCCTTTGACTCTATCTGTACCAGTCACTACATTTTCATTTTCAGCCGTGCCTTCTCATTTGAGTCTTCCATTGATGTCAAACAAGTAATGAAGTTCAGTGTGGCAGTCCAGGTGAGATCAGCTATTCTTAACAGACTGCGCACACTGACCAGTCTTTTTCTTGGCAAAAATTTAGTGTCCAGATCACTGTGACACTTTGTGGAAGAATTCATACAGTATATAGTATCAATATCAATCAATCAAATCTTTATTTAGTCAGACGAACATCATTGAGCGAAGCTCATTTACAAGATGGACCTGAGTGGTCATATAAATAAGAGTACAAGTATTTTTACATAGACAAGAATAACATAAACAGTAGTACAATGACATAAAGTGATAATATACAACAATTTACATATATACAAGGCCCAGTAAAACCATTTAACCTGTAAGAAAAAGGAGACAATGGGTATAGCAGGCATAATATATAAATTATAGGGCCTAGTTGGCTTTTATGAGAGTATAACAGGTGACTGGAATTAGAAGCAGAACTAACATAATGGAACATGGAAAAGAGGGTGGGAGGGTAGGTAGGGTAGGGGATTAGGCCTTATAAAAGCAATTGCAGAGTTCTGGAAATAGGATGGAGAATAATCTTTGAATGATGTTAAAGGTAAGAGGCTATTTAGCTTCATGGATTTTTGGAGTGAGTTCCATGTAACTGCTAAAGTGTAGCTGATAGCGGCCCTCCCAAACCGGGTGCAGGCATTGGGGACTTTTAGTATGATAAGTTTACTGATCCTTAAGGTGTATGGCCTAGAAGTAATTTGGGTAAAACAGTCTGTGATATAGGTGGGTAGTTTGCCCGATAAAGCTTTGAATATCCAGATTGCAGCATTCCTATTTCTTCTGTGTTGTAATGATGTCCAGTTGACTGCCATATAAAGAGAGCAATGATGGGTGCTGGAGGGAAGGTCAATAATAAATCTGATGGACCTATGATACAGGGTGTCCAGCTTATTTAAGAGGTGGAGTGAACAATGGCCATAGAGAAAGTCAGCATAATCAATGAGGGATAGGAATGATGCCTGGATTAACCTTTTTTTGGAGTCTCTGTTAAGGTAGTGTTTTATTCTAAAAAATAGACCAAGCCTTTGTCTCAGCTTTTTTAGTAGCTCTTCAATATGGACAGAATAGTCAAGCCTGTTATCAATCCAGACTCCAAGGTATTTGAAGTTATCAACAAATTCCAATATAAAATAAGAGCTGATGCTGTATTTACTTAGTTGATCTAGAAAAAACACTTTTTTGTCAGTTTATTTACAGCAATATTTGGTCCTTGTGAGACACTGAGCTCTTGAGAGCCAGAGTCTTAACAACTGTAGTCATGTTGCAAACAAGAAGCATCGCTAACAGTCTAAGACAACAGTGTATTTTTTGAGTTTTCATACTATTGTATACAAACTTCTCCACAAAGCATCATGGGGGTGTGCAGTTCTCCTGCTGAATGTTTGTGACTCTGTTTATCAGTTTTGTGCACACTATCAGGGTTGATGAAATGTGACATATCTGTAAAGTAAGCATACAGTTGATTCCCTGTGTCCTTTTTACTTATGAAGGTTTTCCCATCATTTCTTTATCATCGTTATTTGTCTTCTGTTGCCTGGTATCCATAAGTTATTAAATGTGGACCAGAAAGCTTTAGGGTTTTAAATCTCACCAGCAGTTTGTCTATAAGAAATTCAATTTTAATAATGTTACTACTCTGTTGCAGGCCTTCTGCAGCTCTTTATATTTCTATTGGTTTTGTTGTGTTTTATTTCTACAGTATTCATTTCAGGTTTTTTATCTCTTTGCCTTATTTATTTTTTTTTTTTGGCATCTGCCTTGGCCAATGGTACAATAGTGCCTTTGACATATGTTTTTTTTTATTACATGGACATGTTTCTCATACATTTCTGTACATTTATAATTAAAAAAGAAACATCTTCCTCTACATTTTCTGTTGTGGTAATACCTGTCCAGTCATTGTAGTTTAGATCCTATGTAAAATATTGTCCATTAAGGTTGCACCAGTTCTGGCACGTTTTGTGCTTAGGGGGTTCTTTCTGTGGGCTATGCTTTTGTATACAGTGGGCTAGAGAATCATCAGAGATTCAGTTTGGCATTATCACTGATTTGTTGAAATTATCAGGTCTGTTCAAGAGTACCTATAGAAAGGTGTGGTGGGTTTCTGTTTCATAATGAATATGAGTTGGAAGATGCATCAGTTACTTCATATTAGGTAAAGTTAATTTGCCTCCGGAATGGCTTTAACATCATCCATAATAATGTGTTATTTCTGCTTTAAGGTTTACTACCTTTAATTTTATTTAAAACTTGAAAGGTACAAAAACTGAGTTTGATGGGAAGTAAACACATGAGAGAAACAGTTTCCCATCTTGACCTCCAAACTTTATATGCATGTGATATACTTTGTATGGTTGATTTGCATACCTAATATGGTACAATAAGTGTATCTTTATAGCTGTCTTTCTTGTAAATTGCTACTCCTCCCTTTTTGTTTCCCTATTAGGCATAAAAACAGTATTACTTTCAACTGTATCTGTTCTATATTATTTGAGGTGCAATATTCTAATAATTCTTAACATTTATGTAGCTAGGGGCACATTTTGAGGTGTGATTGAATAACCCAATTTGTTTTATTCAAAAGTGGCAATCATAGTGCAAAAAGACCCACTATTTTGCCATACCTTGATATAGAAATGTACTTGTGGGTCTGCACAAGAGTACCTTCCATCCCTATTTTGTGCTAATGAGATCAACTGCACTGAGGTCTTTTCCTGTACATTTATGAAATATTAAAATCCTCAGCACTAGCAGGGGAACTGGAAAATGAACATTTTCTTTCTGGGTGCCAAATGTCTAGTGGTATGCAGAAATTAGGTGGTTCTAGTTCTGGTTTTGGATTTGACAAATAATCCCTGGTTTTGGATCTGGTTTTAGTTCCAGTCTTGGATCCATGCCCAACAGGCATCAAAAATAAAACATCCTCTTTTCCTGAATTTTAAACTATTATAATAGCAAAAATATAAACCGTATTGAAAAACAAACTGTTTGATAATTGGCATGGTAGCTACCAAGCATAAGTTTTTGATAGATATAGGAGTTAGGAAATCATCTTGACAAGTATTTGAGAGCTACTTTATATCTAGAATTTATGTGGCACCTTGCTTGTAATCTTGCTTGCTAGCTAACCATCTGCTCACAACAGTAACATGATATGGCAACTGTCAGGACTGAGGATATGGTGAATGATGGAAGATAGGCTGAGGCAATGTAACAGTTAAGTAGCCTCTGTCTTATTCAATCTTGTGCAATTTTGCATGCCAGTTGTTTGCTGAAAAAAGTGACTTGGTAAATCAAGGATGGCAGAACATAGTGAATTTCAGTATTTTATTTATTTATTTTATCAGGAAAAGGCTCTGTTGAACAAGCTCATTTACAATGACAAGCTGGGTAGGACAGTTGAACTACAAGAAAGTACAGTGAAAAAGTAATACAAAATTCAAAGAAAATAATACATGTGTTGAAACCACAAAGCATCACATGAATAAGATAGCACAGCAAAGTTCAGTTGCAATAGAAATAGAGAAGTACTTAAAAAATCTGAAGCAGTGAATCAATGCCTATCTACTGTTAACAATAGTGTACATTTGGTTCCTGAAATTGCACACCTCATTTACATGTGCATGCTTCAAGATAAATGCTGTTGATGAGGGATTTGATATACTTTCTCCCAACCAAGGAGTTAAGTTTGAGTGTGCTCCGTAGCTTATTCCAGGCAACCAGCACAATGTTACTAATGGCAGATTTTCTGAAGTGCATAGAGTACAGGAGAAGGATATTGCTCTTCCTCAGCACATAACAGCAGGTGGTCCTTTTGTAGAGCTCTAAGAAATATCCTGGTAAGTTATTGGATAGGATCTTGTGAGTCCATATCTACAGATTATGAAGTCTCCTTTTGGCCAGTGAGGTCCACCCAACTGCTGCACACAGGTTGCAGTGATGAGTTAATGGTGGTAAATTTGCAGCAAATCTTAGCGCCCTGTGATAAAGTATCTCAAGTTTGTTTTGGCAGTTAATGGTAGAGCAGCTATTAATAATGTCTGCATAGTATATTATTGGTACAAATGTTACTTGTACAAGGCGTGATCTGACCTCTATGGGAAAACAGTGCCGATTTCTATAATAGAATCAAAGTCTGACTCACAATTTTTTGCAGACTTCATTAATATGTTCTTGCTGTCATTCAACACTCCTAAGTATTTGTATTTTGTCACTACTTCAAGGTGTTCTCCAAGCAATATACTGATGAGTGAGGGGGGTATGTTTTGATCAGGGGTTGGTAAACCACATTGCCTTAGTTTTACAGCATTAAGTAGAAGCTTAGAGCAAAAGAGGTTAATTTTAAGTTCATTTAAAGTTACATGTAAATCCAAGTGTATTGCAGACATATTGGAACCTGAGGTGTAGCCTACACTGTCATCAGCATAGATGTGCAGCTTTGCATCTGTAACATTGTTACTTAAGTTGTTGGTGTATATCATGAAGAAAAGTCATCCTAGGACTGAGACTTGGGGAACTCATTTGGATAGCAGAGTGTGTATTGAATTGATAGAAGACCCTCAGGCTTAACTTTCTGAGAATGTCTAGATAAGTAATTTCAAACCCATAGCAAGGCTGACTTGGTGAAGCCAATATCTTGCAGTCTGTCTGTAACCCTCCTGTGGGGGCTTACCTGCTTGCCTCATGATTCCCCGGTGTTGACCTGCCATCTCCATGCAGCCCCAGTGGTGTTTCATTCAGAAGGTGCTGGAGGAGGTAAACCGTGAAGCTGCCAACCCATTTCTGAACTCCGGTGTGGTTAGGGGGATTGTGTATGTGCAATAGCGCTTTCGAGTGTCGGCTGTTTGCACAGCCATGATAGTGTCTTTCCAGTACTCCAGATCCCCTAGCTTGCTTGATTGGGGACTGGTGTTATGAAGGACACACCAAGAGAGCAGCTAAATATGTTTAAGACAGCTCCTGGGAGTGCTGGGGAAATGAGTGCATAATATGACTATTAATGAGGCAGCATGAATAAGGATGAACTGAATTGCTGCCTGGGGAAGACAGTGAAATGGGGGGCAGTGACTAGCTAGGTAAAATGTATTGAATTAACAGTCTGCAGCTGATGGACAGATATGGGGGCTGCCATAAGATTGTGGGGAAAACAAATAGAAAAACTCTTCACTTTGGCTGCCAAGGCTCTATGAAATGGGGAATGCTGTGTAAACTGTGTCAGGACTGAATGATAGCTACTGTCTTTCCACTTTGACCCACAGTATCAGCCAATCAGTTATCTAGGTGTCCCAAAACTGGTTGTGATGGCTTATGTGAAATGGTGTGGACTAATATCAGGTGCCAAAGGACCTTTGCCAATCAATAATCAAAGTGGGCTAATGAATAGTTATATTTGTGATTGATGACAGGATTCAGCCAATCAGTGGGCAGGATTTTTGGGTGAAATCGCAGGGACTTTTGGCAGATCAGGGAGACTTTGGTAGGCTCTTCTTGAGTCAAGTAGGGATCTGACTACATGTGTATCAAGGGAGAAGATTTTTGCCAGGCCTTAATTGGGAAAGTCATTCCAGCATTTTGGAGGAACTGAACAGGACTTTATTCTGAGAGACAGTGTTGCGATACTGCATCTGGATATCGGAAACTCTTGGGTGAAAAGTTACTGGCAGTGTGAGTATCCAGCATTTTGCAGTGAATCTACACCAGTGTGAAGAAAAAGGTTTGGAACTGTGATTGCTAGAGCAAAAGGGCATGGCTGTTTAAGGTGAAGGTGGTGGTGAGTTTGGAGTGTTCAGATTTCCTGGAGTGTGAAGCAATGGTATTTTGTGGTGGATTGCTGGGGATTCTATTGTAACTGCTTGTTTTGAACCTTGAGTTGTGTTGAGAGGGATTTAAGTTAAGGAGGATCTATTTGTTTGCCGTGGTGAACTGGGTAAGCCAAATCGGCATGCTCTGAGGCAGCTCCCGGATCTACCTTTCTCTCTTCCCCGGGGTGATCTCGTGGTGCCAACTGAAGGGTGAGCATCTTTGTGGATTTCCTAGAGCTGTTGGGACTTGTCTGACTGGTGTTGGGCATGCTTCTGATGGCCTAAGTGGGGGGAGATCTGCTGGATTTTTGGGGGTGTGCTTAGGGGCCACGTGGAGTTGGGCAACTTAAATCAATTGCCTTGGATCTGATTCCTTGTATTTCTCTGCCTGTTTTTTGAAGATTCTGCTGAGATCCTGCTGTGTAAAAAATTGACTTTTTAAGAACTTGCTGAGTGAAACTGGATGTGAGCTCATTACTTGTTGGATGCCATTGCTCACTGGATGCTGCAAGTATTATTTAACTGGCTATTTTTATGTTTGACTGGATCTGTACAGTTTTATAATTTACTTGGGAGGCAGTGAGAGGGCCTCAGTTTGTTTAATCTCAAATTAAATTCTGAACATGACAGTGAGAGGGCCATGCTGCCTGGACAAAATTTTAGTAAAGGGGTGGTGAGAGCTCTCCCTTTTTTCTTTGAACAATTTTTGTGGAGATGCCAGATGTTAACTGGAGAACCTTTGCTGCAACCACATCCAAGAGCAGGGCAATTGTAAATGCCCTACAGGGGGCATGCCTCAGACAACTAGTTTTGGAACCCACTCAGAAAGGAGCGATCTTAGACCTGGTACTCTCAAATAGGGACGGAGAGAGGATCTCTGATCTTGAAGTGAGTAGCCATCTGGGAACAAGCGACCACCAAACAGTGTGGTTTACGATAAATTTACATGTAGAGTCAAGCCACACAAAAGTGAAGGTACTGGACTTTAGGAGGGCTGATTTTGTCAAAATGGGAGAGTGCCTCAGAAAAGCACTAGCAAACAGACAAGATGGTGGGGTGGAGCAACAATTGGTAAACATCAAAACTGCCATCACAGAGGCAACAAGCCTTTGTGTGAAGCAAATAAACAAATCAAAATGAAAGAAAAAAACACTATGGTCCTCAAAAGAAGTGGCGGGGAAGATAAAGGAGACAAAGATAGCATTCAGGAAGTATAAGAAAACACAGAAGGAGCAGGACAGAGAACTGTACCAGTTAAAGCAGAAGGAAGTGGGGAAGACAGTCAGAATAGCAAAGGCCTAAACTGAAGGAAAGATAGCCAACTTGGTTAAGAAGGGGGATAAAACCTTTTATAGGTACAATAGGGAGCAAAGAAAGATGAAGGCAGGGATACTGAGGCTAAATAAAGAGGAAGGTGGTTGGGCAGAGAGCAACAGTGAAAAAGCAAGGATACTGAATTAATATTTCTGCTCAGTATTCACAATGGAAAAGCAGGGGGAGAGACCTAATCCAGTCAATAGAAGCACTCTGGACAGGGGGTTAATATTAGTCCTTTCACAGAAGAAAGGGTTCTGAAAGAACTCTTAAAACTGAAGGTGGGTAAAGCAATGGGGTCTGATGGGATTCATCCCCAGAATTCTAAAAGAACTAAGGGAAGAACTAGTAACACCACTGACTACACTTTTTAATAAATCATGGGAGGATGGTGTGGTACCTGAGGACTGGAGAAGGGTGGATGTGGTTCCCCTTCACAAAAATGGGAGCAAGACAGAGGCAGGAAACTACAGACCTGTCAGTTTGACCTCAGTGGTAGGGAAAATGATGGAATCACTTCCGAAGGAAAGAATTGCTGAGTACCTAGAGGCCATTGGGGCACATGACCCAATGCAGCATGGATTCACAGCAGAAAGGTCATGTCAAACAAATCTAATTGATTTCTTTGACTGGGTGACCAAAGTAGTAGACCAGGGAGGGACTGTGGACATGGCCTACCTAGACTTTAGCCAGGCATTTGACACAGTCCCACACAAAAGATTAATAAACAAATTAGCCAGCCTGGGAGTGGGTCCCAGGGTGGTAGCCTGGGTAAAACACTGTCTGAACAACAAGGCACAGTGGGTAATAGTAAATGGAGTCCACAGTGAAGAAAGGAGGGTTACAGGTGGGGTACTGCAGGGTTCAGTACTGCAGCCGATCCTTTTTAATGTCTTTATAAGTGACATTGCGGTGGGACTGGAGGGGAAGGTATGTCTCTTTGCAGATGACACAAAGATCTGCAACAGGGTTGATACACAAGGTGGGGTGGAAAGGAAGAAAAGGGACTTGGCAAGGTTGGAGGAATGGTCAAATGTATGGCAGCTTAGATTCAATGCAAAGAAGTGCAAAGTAATGCACCTGGGAAACAGAAACCCAGGGCAAGAGTATACAATGGGGGGTGAGATACTGATAACAACAAAAATGGAAATGGACTTGGGAGTAGTCATACCAGACAACCTAAAGGTGGGCCAGCAATGTGAGAAGGAAGTAAGGAGGGCTGGGGCGATACTGGATGCATAGGGAGAGGCATCACCAGTAGAAAATAAGAAGTTGTTAGCCCTCTGTACAGACAGTTGGTAAGATGACATCTGGAGAATTGTGTACTGTTCTGGAGACCCTGTCTTTGCAAAGACATAGACAGGGTGGAGGCTGCCCAGAGAAGGGCAACCAAAATGGTGCAGGGTCTGCACCAGAAGACATATGAAGAAAGACTAAAGGAGCTTAAGATGTATAGCCTCAAGGAAAGGGGGGGAGACATGATATAAACTTTCAAATACCTTAAGGGAATCAACAAAGTCCAAGAGGGTAGCATCTTTCAAAAAAAAGAGATGTGCAAGAACAAGGGGGCACAATTTGAAGATAGAGGGGGGATGGCTCAGAGGTAATGTGAGGAAGTATTTCTTCACAGAGAGGGTTGTAGATGCATGGAACAGCATTCCTGAGGCGGTCATAGAGTTAAAAACAGTGGAGGAATTCAAGAATGCATGGGACAGACATAAGGCAATTCTAGTGGGGGGGTAGGAAGAAGTTGGCTGTTGGTTAACTAGGATCTGCAGCTTATCCGTTAGGTAGGTAAATGGGCAGACTAGGTGGGCCAAGTGGTCCTTATCTGCCATCAAATTCTATGTTTCTATGTTGCTATGAGTTGTGGCATGCTCCTTTGAACTGCTGAAGATTTAATGCTGCATATAGTGGACAGTGTTATTACACGGATATTAATCTGTGGTCATTTGGCCTTTTGTGACTGGTTTTATATTTTATTGTCTTTTTTGTTTAAGTAGTTTTTATTGATTTGGGGTTGGTATTTTTAAGGGTTAGTGGGTCATATTTATTCGTTAAAGTGTGGGTATTATTGTGTTTTAATTCTCCTCCAGTCTGTGAGAGAGAGAGAGACTGGTAGGGGTGTTATAATTATTATTATTATTTTAGTTTTATGTTGTTGTTGTTTTTGGTTATTTAGTAATAGAAACTTGAGTGTTTTTACTCCTGGTTGTAAATAGATAGCATGTGTAGGGAGGGACCAAAGATGGTTAGGCAATATTCCCCCACCAGGATTAGGGAATTGCACCCATTTGACTGTGCCTTTTTGCCAACAGAGATCTACAAACACTGTCAATCCCTCAGGATTACTAGGAGGTGCAGGAAGGGGTGCAGAATTGGGTCTGGTGGGGGAATGGAAAGGGGGGACATATTGGGGTGGTGGGGACCAGGCGATGCCCTGGGGTGAAATGGTGCCAGGACTGGGGTAATCCCTGTCTTGTTCCCATAACCAAGGGCCCAGCAATTGATGCTGGACTGGAGTTGAGGTCTTCTCCTGCATCTCATCCAACCCAGGCGGTGTTATGTAATGTGAGGTCCATCAAAAACAAGATAGCTATTACAGCTGATCTTGTTAAAATGGTGGACCTGGCATGCATCACCGAGACCTGGCTGGATGAAAATGCAGGCCCAGTATTGGCTTCTGCAGTTCCAGCTAGGTTCTTGGTGATTCACCGCCTGAGGTTGGATAATATGGGTGGGGGTTTAGCCATCTTTTTTAAGACTGAACTGGGCCTTGAGGATGTTCCAGTGGAGACTGCTAGATCCTTTGTGTGTATTATGGGTGAGGTTGTAGGCTGTGGGATACTCCTCATTTACCATCCACCAGGTGATGAGGGTTTATTTCTGCAGGAGATTACGGACTTCATCATCGACATGATGTTGCAGTCTCTCAGATGGATAATTCTGGGGAACTTCAATGCCTGTATCAATGACAAACTCTCGCAGTTTGGTCAACATCTTCTCCAGATAATGACAATGTTGGGCTTTACACAGGTAGTTACCTCCCCTACCCATATAGAAGGTCACTCATTTGATCTGCTGTTCCTCCTGGGATTGGAGATCACTGACTTGGGGGTGGAACCAGTCAGTTGGTCTGATCATCACACCATAGGTTTCAGTTTTGGGCCACCCCCAAATGGATCTACCCCTTCAGAGATGGTCTGGAACTGCCTTTTAAGCGGAGTTAACCTGGATGGTATATTGGCAGTGTTGGACCTATCAGGATTGCTTGGTGAGTGCACAAGTCCTGGGATCTTGTTCTAGCCTATAATAAGGCAGTGGGAGATGCCTTGAACTTGATTGCTCCTGTTCATGTTCGACCACTCACTCTTTGCCCAAGGTCCCTCTGGAATGATGGGGCCTTGAAGGAGCTGAGGCTGGTTGGTTGAAGGCTGGAGAGAGCATGGCAGAAGTCCGGCCTGGATGCTGACAGGCTTAGATTGATGAAACATTATAAGGGCTATCAATCAGAAATCACTTATAAAGAAGGTAGAGTTCCTGTCCAGGAAGATTTCTGCTGCGCAGAACCGACCGACTCAGCTTTTTTGAACCGTTGACAGATTGTGCAATCCAATCTGTCTCCAGTCCAGAAGAGCTTTCTCACAAATTAAGTGTGATGAGCTAGCTCAGTTTTTTGCAGATAAGGTTGTCAGCGTCAGGTCCAGAATTGTCCAGCTCTCTCCATGAGGGACTGTGGAGGTCGATGGGAGGTGGTGGGTGTCACAAACCCACTCGGCAGTTCAGCCCTCTACTCCCAAAGTGCCAACCTCCGAGCGCAGTCTTGTGAACAGTTAACAGAAACATGGTAACCCTCCTGTCTGTTTTGTGGGTTCGAATCAAACTTTTGTCTTAGTTCTGGAGGGATTCAATCTGTGAACCTCTTCCTAGTGTACCCAATGCACAGGCTCAGATAATTCTGTCTTCGGGGGGGCCAGATATCTTTGCCTCCATGCACCTAACCAGGTGTACAAAATGAACCCTTAAAAACTCTAATAAAGACCTCAGATTACTCTTACCTTTTTCCAGTTTGGTATCACCATTCAAGCTTATGCACAGTGTCTGATTTAACCATATATACTTCACTTGTTAAAGAAAAGAAATTCAAAGACAGACCAAGTAGGATCTAAAAGTAGAGTTTTACTAAAATAGATAAAAGTATGTAAAACATAAAATACAGAACTATATATCACAAGAACCATACAATATTTTAAAAGAACAAGGTTTTAACAGTGCAATTCCTACTACAGTACTTAGATTTTTTTCTCTCTATAAATACCTGCTTAAAGTGCTCAAAGATATTTCTTTGTCAGAGTGTAGATAAAAGTCTCTGAAGGAAAACAGAATATTCTTTAAAAAACTGTATTTGCCAACCCCTTTGTGTGAGGTCACCTAGCTCCTCCTCTGTTTATTAAAAAATCATACACCCAGGAAGTTTTATCATTTTAGAAGGAAAGTTAATTAAGGTTACATCAGCAGAAACTCCTTTCCCCATGTGACTTCCCTAATCAAGTCTGTAAATTTCCTTTCACCTATGAGCAGTATCCCCTCTCACACAGACATCAAAGTATTTATGATCTCGCACCAGTGTGCCAAACCTGGTTTCCTCCTCAAAACATCATAAAATGAATACTGATTTCTCTCTTAGCAGTTAAAGCTACATTTAACTTAGAAAAACAGGAGATTCTTGATTAAGGCCTGTTCTAGTCTGTAATTAGCTTCTGGTCTTCCAGGTAACACCTTGTATCTAAAACCTGTGTGTGTGTCATTTCACATGCTGCCGCAACATCTCTCAAGAGAGACAGTCCATAAAACATTTTTATATTACAAAACATCACAGTGTACTCAGAACTGGCTGCTCAGATGTCACAGTGGGCACCTGGTCTGTTTGGACAGATTTCAGCAGACCAGAATTCATGGACATTGTAAAGATTGTCCAGACTTTGTGCCCAACCTGTTGTACTTTGGATCTGGGCCCTACCTCCCTTTTAGTGGGATGTGCAGATGCTATCTGCCTGATCCTAGCCAAAATTGTTTGGAGAACCTTGGAGAGGGGAGTCTTTCCAGATCGCCTAAAGGAGGCGGTCATTCGACCACTCCTTAAAAAGCCCTCCTTGGATCTTGACAATCCAGCTAACTACCAACCTGTCTCTAACCTTCCCTTTGTGGGAAAGGTTATTGAGAAGGTGGTTGCGTTGCAACTAGATGATCATCTTGTAACCAACAGTGTCTATGAAGCTCTCCAATCTGGGTTTAGAAAGAGGCATAGCATGGAGACTGCCCTTGTTCAGTTATTAAATGACCTCCTAATGATGAGCAATTGAAAGGCTCATACCATCTTGGTCCTTCTTGATCTTTCAGCAGCCTTTGACACTGTGGACCATGAGGTGCTTTTGGAGACCCTGGGGTTCCTTTGTGGACTGTAGGGTACAGTCCTCGAATGTTTTCTATCTTTCCTTGTAGGCAGGTCTTATAGGGTGGTCACTGGAATTTATTCCTCTGATGCCTTCCCCCTGTCCTCTGGGGTGCTGCTGGGCTCCATATTGCCGCCCATGTTGTTTGCAATGTATATGCTGCCATTGGGAGATATCATCAGGTGATATGGCTTAAGTTTTCACTGCTATGCAGATGATACTCAGCTGTATATGTCCTTTGTGCCTGGACAGGTTGATGCAATCTCTAAGCTAAATAGCTGCCTCTCCAAGATCAAAGACTGGATGAGCTCAAGTTGGTTGAGACAGAATCCGGATAAGACTGAGGTGTTGGTTGTGGATCCTGGTCGCCTGGGGTGGGTTTTGGGGCTGGGCACATATTGGGCCTATGGCTTGATGGTGTCCAGCTCATTACCTCAGATCAGATGTGTAACCTGGGCATTATTTTTTATGATGACTTGACCCTGAAGTTTCAGGTGTCAGCTGTAGTTAAATCCTCATTTTACCATCTGAGGAATACCTCCCGGGTGAAACACCTGATTCCACTGGGTGACCTTCCAACATTGGTCCTCGCCTTCATCACCACCCGTCTTGACTACTGCAATGCCTTCTACCTAGGGCTGTCTGGGGTTGGTATCTGCCGCTTGCAGCTGGTGCAGAACGCTGAGGCCAGGCTGTTGACTGGTACTTCTAGGACCAGTCACATTATGCCTGTGCTGCATGAACTGCATTGACTGCCAGTTCAGAGGCAGATCACTTATAAGGTAGACTTGCTTACCTTTAAATCCCTACATGAACAGGGACCTGACTACCTGAATGATCTCCTGACTCCCTACTCCCTCAATCACCATGTCCAATCCGATGATGAGGGCTTGCTAGAGATTCCCAGGATTCATCTAAAAACATCTGGAGTTTGTGCTTTTTCATTTGCAGCACCAACCCTGTGGAATTCTCTACCTCGTCAGTTAAGAGAATGCCTGACCATCAGTAGTTTTAAATCTATGTTGAAAATAAATGTGTTTTCTTTGGCCTTCCCTGATTAAGTGATTAATTAATTGACTGTTTTAAATCATTTATAATATTATTTTTTTTATTGTAGTTTTATTATGTAAAGTGCCTTGATTTTGAAAGGCGCTATACAAATAAAGTTTGTTTACTTGCTTACTTGCTTAAAAGGGAAAGGTTTGCAGGGGTCCACTGCTTTAGGAACCTGTGGTCTGGTGAAAACCAGCGATGAAAAGTGGATATTTGTATTAGAGATTGAAATCCAATACCCAGAAGCCACCGAAAAGGTGGAAAGCAGGAGAACTTGTCTTGCTGCCCTCCAGAGATGTTTGCTTTGTTTAAGGGAAAGCAGAATCTGAAACTGCTCACACGTGCGGTCCAGAGCCAGGTAGGGAACCTGCTAAATCCTACCATGTGCGGCAGGCTAAGCCATAGGGGGACACAGGCACATGACTGAGTGCTAATGCACTCTAGTCCCATTGAGGGAGCCAGGCTGTGGAGCCACTCCTGGGTCAGGACTTCTTGTGGCTTGTTAGACCTTGCACTTGCATCTCTGAAATGGGCCTGGAAACAGGATGAAGGTGACAAGTGGCCAGACTTTCAATCAAGCCTGAAGGGGACAAGTGGCAAGACCTTCAATCAAGTCCAAGGCTGGTCAACCCAATCCTTCTGCCCATCTGCTTGCTGCTCCCTGAGAGTGATTGGCAGAACCCAAAGTGTTGAGTCTATCATGCCAATGACTGAACCCTCTCTTCAGGACCCTGAGTACCCAGGGCTTGCCCTAACCAAAAAGGGGAGTAAAAGCATAAACTGTTAGCAATTCAGGCAGAATTGTTTCAAGGGCCCCAATGCCTGCCAACCCACAGCACTGAGCAGACCTTCCAAAACCTGAGTACCCAGCCAAGACATAGGGGCAATCACTGGTACCAGTAGGGGTGGCTTACTGTGTGTTTGAACCCACAGGCTCTGTTACTTAAAAAAGATAAATATAATCAAACCCCTTTCTACTTACAGCTTTCCTGTTCCAGGTACCCCTTTCCCTAACCCTCCCCCTTCTTAGTAGTAATGCTGTTTTGTGTTGTTGCAAATCCTGTGTTGTGATCAAGTCATTGATATAGAAGTTAGGTATATTTATTTTATGGTGTTAGGGTACAACGTGGTATTTAGTGTGGGGTGATTGGAAGGGGAGGAGGGTAGGTACAGCATCCCAGGTGGTTGTACCAAGAAAAACACTGGCCCACTATTTCTTTACTCAGGGTGGAGGCACCACACTACTTTTTACCAATTTGGGATAGAACAGCCAAATACCATCTTAGCAGGACCCAGGCCCTTTAACCTTTGTGGTAGTCAGCAGGCAGGGGTAGTAGCCCATTGGCACATGACACCTGGGCTACATATCCAACAGAGCAGAGTGATCAACTGTGTGAAATTCCTTGCTTACTGTAGGTAGAGGAAAATGGCACCACAGCTTGTTTGCAGTCTAAAGCACACAGCCAGTCATTCATGACCTTGGCTAATGTGGCTGTGGCATTATGCATAGGTCTGAACCCAGATTAGTAAGTGAAAAGATATTTGTATGATCAAGGTATTCCCTAATTTGGCTGTTTGATATTGTTTTTAATATCTTGGCAAGCAGAGGTAAGATGGAAATTGGTCTGTAATTATTTAGAAGACTTGTATCTCCAGATTTGTGTGGCGGTATCATGTGAGCCACTTTCCAGCTTATTGGTAGTTCACTGCTGCATAAAGACAGATTGAAGAGATGAGTTAATGAGGCTGTGAGATGTCTGAAATCAGTTTTAGTGAAGGCTGGCTCTAGGCCTTCTACTCCTGTGCTTTTTATGACATCTATCCCCAATAGAAGTTCCTCAACTTCCTTGAAAGAGACTGGCTGGAATGTGAAGGTATTAGAACAGCGTTCTTGAGTCAAGGGCAAAACATGATAGGTTGCCACTGTAGAGTTTTTGAAGGCTGAGCCAACTGATGCAAAATGACTTTTCACTGCCTTTGTTATGATCTGTTTGTCTGATATTTCTTTGTCATTGATGACAATTATTAGTGGGAGCTAGGGAGAGGATGTGACACCCTCCAGTAATTTGACTAAATTCCAGAACAGATAGACATCCTTTTTGGTATTGTCCAAGGAATTGCAGTAGAATTTTGCTTTTGTGTCCCTGATCAGTCTTGTGCAGGCATTCCTTTTTCTTCTAAAGATAGTCTAATCCTCTTCTGTTTTGGCATGCCTAACTGTCACCCAGCAGCTATCTCTCTCCCTTAGGGTGTTTTTAAGCTTTTTATTGAACAAGGCAAAGGATACTTTTTGAGGCCTTCTTTTTTGTAGTGGTGCATGCTTATTTACCATATCCATGATATTGCCTTTGAATATTTCTGACATGTCGTGGCCAATTGGTGCTAAATAAAAGTTTTGCCATTTGATGTCAGCTAGGTCTTTTATAAATTCAGTGGTACTGAATCCTTTGAGATGCCATTTGTATATGTCTTTAGCTTGTGATGGATGTGACTTGTATCCTCTTACACAAGCCACAATATTGTGATCACTTATGTCGTTGCAGAACACAGTTATTTTGTGAGGTTTGTTTGTAAGCACTAAATACAGTAATGAAGCATTCACTGGGTTTTTGCGGTTGGATCGTGTAGATTCTTTGATGATTTGAGTGAGTCCTGATATGTCACAAAGAATCTTCAGGTTGTCAGATTTTGGGGAGAACCAGCTATAGTTCAGATCTCCCAGTATCAAGGTTTCATTTGAGTGACTATTGACTAGCTGGGATGAGTAACTGTATACCTCCTTTTGGTGGTCTGTAGCATCCTGTTAAATATGGTATATGGTTTCATCTTTTGATAGTGTAAGTTTATTTTCCAGGCATTCAAATTCATTGGGTACTGCTAGGGAGCTGCTAATAGAGATGTTGCAAAATTACATATTGCCGGTGAAATTGCTGTGAAATCAGCAATTTTGCTGCGTGAAACATTTTGAGAAATTCTGCCATTCCACAAAATATTTCACTATAAAATGAAATTGAGTTCTATCCAAAACAGCTTAGTTTTCATGGAGTCATAAATATCTGAAAATTTTTTTCAGTTAACTTTGATGGTGCCTGGGTCCAGCAGGGCGTGCTGCCCCAGCAAGGGTCTCAATAACTGCAGCTCTCTGACAGAAAAAAATACCACCAATTCAGGAGGTACGGTAAAGTTGAAAAGGTTCTAAAAATAATTATTCCATCAAATTAATTCTCCACATCATCAGGAGCCTGTCGAGGCACGCTGGATGGAACGCACAGAGCACACACTCTCCAGAGAAACCGTGATTCTGAACTAACAGGTGTGCGTGGGGAACTAGTCACTTCTAAGAAGAACAGATGCTATCTGTTTCTTATGGCAGCAGTTGGGTAGGTAGGGCTTCCTTTATGCATAAGCATGTATAATAATAATAATGTGATTTAAATTAATAAAATCAGATTTTTCCAAATAAAGAGCACTTGCAGTGTTTTTGTGGTATGGAAAAAGGCCTTTTTAAAGAGCAATCCATGCTGTTTACTAAGCAAGCAATAATACCCTACAGGGTGGGTGGTATTGGGCAATACTGGACTGCCCAGGGGCGTAATGAGGCCCGACGCTGCAGGCTGAGGGCTCTATAGCCCCTGGAAGGTCCGGTATTACCCATACAGCCCACCCTGGAAGGTATTATTGCAATTAGAAAATGTGCTTTCAGTTGTTTTTTTTTTTAATAAAAATTGTTTCATAAGGAAAAAGAGGGTAAATTATTAATAAACATATTAAAAATAGCAGTTTCTGTAAAATAGTGCCTTTAATGAAATGCCACTAGAGGGTGTTGTTGCTTATGATAAGCCTTGTTTTCTACATTGCAGTATCTCTCCTTTGTATGGATTCCTTTTTTAGTCACCCCACCTCTCCCCCCCAAATCAGGAGTTTAGTTTACTTATTGTGTAACATTCCCCCAAGAAATGGTTATGTGGATCAGTGTCAGCTGGGAGCGATAGACTGAACCAGGAAGTGAGGATGACAGCACATGAGCGGAGCAGGATGTGAACGTGCATTGGAGGTCGAGCAAGCTGGTGCCTAAAAAAATGTTTCATCTGTAAAAACAGATACATGTTGAACTGTTGTGCAATTTTGAACAGGGGAACTCAGCAGGGTTACAATGGGATTGGGAGAATGCATCTGAGAAGTTTCACATCCCATTGACAGAGACGCTCTGCCGGCTTCATGCAGCTAGTTGATTGGCCAGACAATGTGAAGAGTTGAGCAGCTTACTGTGGGAGTAAAATTTAAGTTTTATTAAAAATGTATGTTCTGCCGGTGAACGGAAGGGTTTGTGAGATGGGGGGATGGGGCAGACAATGGCCCATATATGCTGCTCAGTACATTTTGGTTAGTGAGGAAAGAAAATGGTGGTTTTGCAGTTTGAACATTCTGGTGTCCATCAATATTGGATATGCAGCTGGTTGGCACTGGGACGTTTTCTTAACTGGGCATCGATTGAATGTTAATGTATCCCCCGATGTGGCTCTCAGCCAATGAGAGAGCTCCTTGTATTTAGCCCCTTTTCTAATGGGCAGATTAACACAGTATTCTGACATATTCCAAAATACAGTCAGAATACTGTTACGTTCGAGGTAGTCATTTCAAAATTTCAGTTAGAACTGCTTCAGAATGTTTACCAAGACAGTGGGAACATCAGGTGGAGCACCGCAGAGGAAGCAAAGGAAAATAGGCACATTTTTGAGTGATAAGTCCACTCAAATGAATAGTTTTTGTTACAGTACAGATAAATACATTTGGGCAATCACTTTATAATTGAATTTTATTCAGCAGCAATGTCCGAAACCACCAAACCAGCAGTGAACCTGTAGCCCAAGCATAGCTGACCTCAAGGTCCTTGTGAATACTGAAAGTCAGGGCAGCCACATACTGTAGCTAATAGCAACAGTGTTTTGATTTTCCTTTTATTGGAAAAATGTTATAACATGTAGTATTCACTGAAGTCAAGAATGATAACTACATTTTACAACTTTATCACGAGTTGCTGCAGTCACCGCTCGCAACATAAACAGATAGCCAGATAGCTGTCAGTGTCAAAGTTTCACTCTTTAGGCTGACTTCTAGTGGGAGACTTACTGCAACAGAAATACAGTGTCTGTTCAACAAAGACATGGATGGCTTAAAATGGTAACCCCTGACTGTTTTTTTTCTCTCACAAAAAAAAATGCTCTTCTACTTAAAAAAAACGAGAACTTGTGTCAGGTCATGACAAATGCTATATTTATCAATACTGCTGCAGTTGAATTACCTCTGGTGCTTCCAAAGCATTTAATTTCACTAGTAAGATTTGTTTTGTGGGGCTGTTAAATGCTGATTAGCCATGACACTTTCCAGGTCAACTGCTTCATGGGCGCTGAGATCGTCATTCGCAGATGAAGCAGCGCTGCTATTTCATGTTGTCAGTGACAGAAACAGCTGTTCAAGATCCTCTGTCACACTAAATTTTACAGATTTACCTACAGACACATAAGACTGGTTTCCTAAATACCAGGGAACTGTTAACTTTGTTTTTCTCACTGAAATTTTAATCATTTAGGTGCACTGTTCAGATTACAGATATGAGCAAACCTTAAGAACTTGGGCTATGCCTCTGTCAAAAGGGTCACCCATGATTTAAAAGCAGTCCATTTCATAAAGGGATAACCTGAAACAGCTGGCAAACTAGAGTTCTTACAGATTTTACAGCCAGCAGACCTTAACTGAAGAAAGATTTTTTTTTATATTTCTAAATACTTAGCCCATATGTTTGGACAGAGTGATAAATTAACAACTGATCATACATCTGATACCTTAAACTTTGAAATGGCTGCCTGTTCAAGAATGAGTAGTGCTGTCACAGAATGTAGCCTGAAAGGAAAATAAACCTACAGAAAGAGATACACTTGAATAAGGGGTGAAGCTGACCAAAAAATGAAAGAACACACTAATTGATAAGAAAGGTGCGCTTGCAAAAATGTGAATGCAGATGCATGGCAAAGATTTTATTTACAAAATCCCACACCATACAGTATGTGCCAACATAAAGGCAGGACATTTACCACTGTTGATTCCAAATGTCTAATAAATCAAATGCATACTTGCACTACCAATGTGACAGTTAAGCATATCCAAAATAATACAGATTCATGGATATGTCTATATGAGTCCAAATGCCAGATGTGTTCAAACAGCTGAAGCCCTATCTGGCAGTCAACAGCCCAGTGTGTTAATCTCAGCAGGAGGTTCGTCAGGGGGACCTGTTCTCTGAAACAACATTTTAGTGGGTGGAATGCATACCTTTTTATTGTTCTACAACAGAATTGTAGTGTAGCCTTTGATGATTTGGAGGTTTGATTTCTGCCTTTTTCATTCTGCCCCTTTTGCTGGCCTTAGTTATGAATTATTTTGGAATACATTGCTTTTGCTTTCTTTCTCATTTCCCTTTGTGTTCTCTTTGCATGTTGTCTGTTTATTTATGTTTATGTCTTTCTGTAATTTACTTTTTTTGTTTATTGTTATTCTGACACCTAATCATTTGTTGTCTAGTGGGTGGGTGAGTGATTTAATTTGGTGGGTGAGTGGGTGACTGCTACTCTTTACACAGTTAGTATGAAAAATTAACAGCCTTTTCACATAGAAACATATAAGTCATGGACAGTAAGATGAAAGAAAGGAGATGTGACAGGTTCAGTAACTGAAACTGTTTTCATATGCAGTGGGACCTGTATAAAATCACATTTATTAAGATATTGTTAAACAGGATGATTTATATTTTTTAAGTTCTCACATTTGTTCATATTACTGCTATGAATACAGTTATCAGCCTAAAAAAATCACTTTACTAATTTATCCCGAAAGCGTTTTTCAAATCAGTTTATTAATACTAAATTGATCACGTTAGGAAGGTTTGTCAGTTCTATAAGCTGCAATGGGATCCAAGGGATTCTGTTTTGGACTCTCAATACAACTATCTATACACGGTGTGCAGAACAGGACAACATGTTTAGAATTTGGGATGCTGAGTCTGGATCCCACATTTTCAGAATTTGACAGGCAGAGTCTGGATCCAACATGTTCAGAATTTGGCAGCTTGAGTCTGGATCCAACATGTTCAGAATTTGGCAGACTGAGTCTGGATCTCACATTTCCAGAGCCTGAGTGATAAAAACCTGATGTAAACCTGAACTTCTTGAACTTGTGAATATGCTCAAAAGTTACCTCTTGGTTGTGTGCTGCCACAGGTGCCATACACGTAATGTCCTTGCTGTCTTGTACCAGTCCCAGTCTGGACTGAACAATGTGGTAGTTGGTGTGATTGTGGCTCTTGCTCAAACTGCTGTAATGCACACCCATACTTATGAGTGTAGAAAGACATACTTGAGCAACAGGGACTGTAATTTCTATTTGAGAATAATGGGGCTGCGCACTACAAGTATTGTTCCATATACCAGCCTTCCAGCTAATCCTTTCTGTTATCCTTGTGAGCCCAAACTAGGAGCATAAATAGCTGAGCCTGCCTCCTGCCTCCTGCTTCTTGCTCATGAGTGTGGTTTTCTTCATTGAATCAGTCAGGTCATGATGAGATGTGATCATCATTGGTCATTATATATATATATATTTTTATATTTTATTTTATTGAGTAGTTTTTGTCTCTTTTTTACAAGTATAAAAACATTACACACATGTATCAACAATGTGATATCTTCATATCTGGACTTGATGGTTTCTACCAAGGTTAACACCAGTTGATAACAATCATGTTACATCATCATGCATAACAGCCTTTTACTGTATTCTACTTATGTCTAACTTAGTCTAGTTTTTGGCTGAATAACATTCCATAGTTTGGAGCGTAGACTCTGATAAATCCATTGGTTTTCAAACGGTTTTTAAATCAAATAGAAAGAAACATTATGACAATTCCAAAGGTAACAATAAAACTAAAAATGTTAAAACAACTGTGTCAGCTGTCTGTTTCTTTCCTATATACTAGATCACTTCACTGCCGGGGGGGATAATAAGACTGAGTCAGTGAGATAAAAAAAAAAAATAAGGCTTACTGAAAGATTTACAAACTCTTCAAGATGTGGGCAAAGAAGGGTCTAAATAACCCTTCTGGGTTTGTGAGCTAGTTCTCAGGTCCCATCTGGTCCATTGGTTCTGGTAAGCTGTTCCTCTATTCTGGAGATTATGGGAGAGCTGCTCGTATTTTTGTATATAGTTTAGAATGTGGAGCCAGTCTTCTACTGTAGGCGGGGTTGGTTGTAACCATTTTTTGGTTATGGTCTTATAGGCTGCAGACAGGAGAATGGACGAGAGATACTGAGAGTCTCTCCCTTTTAGGTCTCTAGTGGTAGGCCTAGCAAGAGATTCTCTTGGCCTGGGAGGTCTAGCAGGTTAAATACATTTGTAATTTATTGGGAAATTGAGCTCCAGAAGGTCTGAATTTTGGGACATTGCAGGAATATGTGAGCATGGGATGCTTCTGTGGTTCCACATAATCTCTAGCAGGAGGATGTTGTGCCTGCATTGCATCTGGCTAAGAACTTGGGCACCAGGAAGTATCTGGTACAGACCTTCCATACTTACTACTGCCATCCTGGAGAGAGTGTTGTGGACTAGGCCATGAGCCATATTTTAGGCCAGATGGTCTGAAAAAGAGGGAGACTCAGATCTTGCTCCCATCTCCTTTTTAGTGAGTCAGAAACATGGGTCTGCATTGAAAGTGAGAGCTTGTAGAGTTTAGAAATTGCATTGTCACTTTCCATAGAGGTCCATATCTGGAAGAAGGGGGAGTTATCCTCCAGGCTTAAAGGTTTAGAGGTTTGGAGTCTAAATTGGAGGTTTATAAAGTCCTTGATTTGAAGATAGTAAAATAAATCATTCAGGGTCCAAGAAAATTTGATTTGGGATTCTGAAAAGGAGATAGCCGCATTTTGTCTTATTAGTTGTCACGGTGCCAGGAGACCTCGAGACAATTAAGTAGTATACCAGGCAGTTACCCTAGCAGGAGGAAAAGGAGGAAAGTCAAGGTTTGTTATGAACCATTCATGTTTCCAATTATGGGTATTATATCTTCCCTTGGGGTAACCTCTTTTCCAACCTTCAAGAATTGAGATGGTACTGTCTGGCAATATCACTGATTGTTTTTTTTAAATTGAGAGGTAGAGAACAGGACTGCTTCTGAAGATAATGGTTGGGATCTTAATAAGTTCATCCGCTTCCAATGTGCTGTATAATGTGGGTTCCCTCAGAGAAGGGCCAGTCTCATCTGCGAGGAATTCCAATAATTCTGTAGGTTTGGGAGCACAACCCCTACTAGATCTTTAGGTTGCATTAGTAATTGGGATTTAAGTCTCGGTTTTCTACCTTGTCATAAAAAATGATCAAGAGTACACTGCCATTGAGTAAGGGACTTGGCAGGAACTACACATGGGACACAATGTAATAAATATGATAGCCTTGGAAGGGCAGTCATTTTGATAGCCTGATTTCTAGCATAAAAAGATACTGGGAGTATTGTCCATCTCCTGATATCTGCTTTAAGTACCTTCATTGGGGAGGGAGTAATGTAAGTGGAACAGAAGCTTCAGGTCAATGGGAATTTTAATGCCTAGGTATCTGAGATCAGTTAAATCCCATTTAAAAGCATATTTTTCTCCAATCTGTGTTGTTGGGGTATAGTTATAGGCTAAAGCTTCTGTTTTAGTAGTATTTAATGAGTACCCTGCTAGATTAGAAAATTACCTAAATTGTTGAAATATATGGTGAAGGGAAGTTTCTGGGTTAGATAGATAGACTAGAACATCGTCTGTAAACAGGGAAAATTTATGCTCAGTATTGCAAAATTACATTTCTGGGAGGTTTTTATCAAGTCTAATTAATTGGGCTAGAGGCTCGATATACAGGGCAAACAAAAGGGGGAAAATAGGGCATCCCTGCCTGGTTCCTCGTTGCAATGGGAATTTTTGTGAGATATGGCCATTAGAGCGTATATATCCTTGTGGGTGTTGGTAAAATTTAAAAATGAGATTTATAAATTGGTCTGGGAATCAGAAGGAGACTAATACTTCTTTTAAGAAAGACTATGAGACCATATCAAAAGCTTTTTCAGCATCTAAGCTGAGTAAGATGGAGGGAATTTTTTGTTTGGTGACATGTTCAATTAAGTATATATAGTACTACATCTAATGTTATCGTGTGCTTGACGGCCTTGGATAAAGCCGCTCTGGTCCTGGTGAATGATCACCGGGCTATTGGTTTAAGTCAATGGTAAATTATTGTTGCCATGATTCTGTGGTTCATGTTAAGGACTGAGATAGGTCAATAGGAACCAGGCAGGGAGGGGTCCTTACCAGGTTTGGGGATTACAGAGATTATTGCATAGTGCCATGATGGGGGAATAGGAGCTTTAGGAGAGACCACCTCAGAGAAGAGTCTATGAAGTAATGGTGTGAGTTCTGGTTTGAAAGTTTTATAGAATTCCCCTGGAATGACATTGTTTCCAGGGCATTTATTTGTTTTGAGATTATTTATTTCTATGGCTATCTCTTGGGTAGTTATTGGGGCAACCAGGGTATCTGCTAAGGTTTTCAATAGGGTTGGCAGTTTTAGGGAGCTTAAAAAATCCTTAATCTGGGATGTTGGGGGTGGTGAGGTGCCATGTAAGGGTGGGAATAATATTTAACAAATGTATCCAAAATATGTGAGATAGAGTGTTGAAGAGTGGTTTTGGAGAGGCTCTGAGGCCAGCTATTTGGGCTTTACCCTTTGGGCCCTCAAACGCCCTGCTAATAATTTTAGGGCTCATGGTCCTCCCTCATAATATTTTTGCCTCAGAAATAGAAGCTTCTGTTCCACGTAATAATCTAAGAGGGTATTTATTAAGTTCTTGTTTCTGGGTTTTTAGTTATTTAGAAGCCTCCTTAGAAGGAGTTGTTTTCTGATGCTCCTCCAGGGCTTGTATTTTTACTAATAGGTCAGATGTCTTTTTCTCACTCAGTTTCTTTTTCCTAGCAGCAATTTCAATGCATTTACCCCTACATAAAGCTTTAAGAGTATCCCAGACTATGGGGATATGCATATCTGGGGTATCATTGCCCTTAGGGCCCAACTTATCAGATCGTTAACTTCTGGCATAATTTCTTTGTCCCAGAGAAGGGAGATGTTAAGCCTCCAGACCGTATTTTTATGAAAGTGATCTATTTTAATTTTTAAAAATATAGGGGCGTGGTCTGGTAATACAAAGTCCCCCACCCAGGACTTTTGAGTGATTTGCATATGCTCTTGGGACATTAAGAAGTAGTCAATGGTCGAGTAACTTTGATGTGCTTCAGAATAAAAAAGTACTATGTTTATTCGGCCCATTGTGATACCTCCATGTATCCGCATAGCCCAGTTCCTTAAGCAATTTAGACAAATCTCTGGTCCTTTTCCCTATACTGTGTCGGGACTGGCCCTGTTCAAATATTGAGAACAATCTATAAGCTGAGAAATATGAGTTGTGGGGGGGGGGAATACACTGAGGTTAAAGTGATAGAGTTCCCATTTAATTTACCCTTTACAAGAACATAATGCCCTTCTTAATCAATTACCTTGTCCCCATATACTATACAAATAGGATCCTCTAAGGGATCAAAATAGTGGTGCCCCACCTTCTGCCTCCTTTGTAAGTGGAGGCGTAGACCTGATTAAATCCCAAGTGCTCGAATTTTTGGTGCTCTTCATTAGAGAGATGAGTCTCTTGAAGCATGACAAAATCTGTCCCAGAATGCTTTAAGGAGGCCAGAATCTGTGAGCGCTTGATTGGACTAGAAAGTCCGTGAACATTATAAGTACACAGTGTGTATGCCATTTCCTTTTATTAAATGTGGATCTTTTTTTATTTTTTAATTTTTAGTCTTTGGTAACTGGGTAAGGCCCACTACGCAGAAGTGCCTGTTTTCAGGGGTGACCCAGGAGCACTGGGCGGTTAAGTGACTTGCTCAGAGTCACACAGTATGCAAGTGGAGGTTGTGAGAATCAAACCCAGGTCTCATCTGCTGGATGTACCAAGCTTGTTCACAGCTCATTACTCTAACCTCTAAGCTATACTGTCAGACAATGTACTTTTCTGAGTGGATTATCTGTTTGTACCCCACATCTGAAGTCTTCTAAAATGGTATCACAGCAAAGCTTAATAAAAAAAAATTGCATTACGCCACAGTCAATACGTTTGGAAAGAGCTGACCAAAAGGAACTAACATAAACAAGTGCCTACAGGGCATATAACAGTATTATACAAGTGTACTTCCTAGGTAGGAGGTCGACTATCTGGAGTGACCTCTGTACCCACCATATTGTATACATAGGTGGGTAGAAGGGAGGCAATTTTCTCCTTAGCAGGAGGGTCCCCTCTTGGGTCTGAGTGACAACAGGCCCAAATATAGTTACTGGGTGAGTGCAACAGTAACCAATGAGCTGATCTGCACAACAATCAATAACATAATCATTTGTGGTTCTTGAAAGTATACTATTTACTAAAGGAAGAGGAAGTTAAGCAAGCTACACATTGAGGGAGGCACTGGGATTTATGTTCATGCCCATAATCCAGTTCAGTAGGCTCCCTACATTAGTGCGTAGGATAGGAGCCTCAATATTATGTAGAAATTCCCTCTCATCAGGTCTTCAAGTCTGGCTGCCCTTGCTCCCCCCCCTTAGTGCCTTTCTGATCCATCCCATAGGGACGGAAAGGCAAGAGTTGCCGACAATTACTTTTGTAAAACATATAAGCTCAGAAGTGGGGGGCTTTAAGATCTACTTCTTGTACTATGGGGGGCTGGGGTAAGGGGGATAATGTCCCATCAAATACATTTTAAAAAATATGTCCAAACCAGAAGAACTTCTCAATGCTAGGCCACATATAGATTTCTTACAGTCCTTTGGAAATTTTAATCAGAAAGTAAGCGGGAGACTAAAAAAAAAAAAGGTAAGTCTTACAATGTAAAATATAGTTTGGGAGAATCTTATGAGAATCGCATGAGGATTTGCCCTGTGAGGCAACTGCAGCTAGTTATGTGAGGTTCTGGTAGCAAACTGTACAGGCTCCACAAGGGTTGAAAAGGGATGCTTGGTTGAATAGCCAGTTTCCTATAGGCTGAGGCCTACCACGGTCACCACGATAGATTTAAAAGACCACTGAGTCCAATGGAGCTGTTCACCCCTCCAGTTGCATTAGATCCTGTTCGGAAACTCCAGGAAGTTTTTTAAATAGGTCTTGAAAGTACTTTATGTTATCGGAGCTTGTGTTCAGTGTTGGAGGTCTGTTTTCTCTTCACAGGAGCCAATTGCCACTCTTGGTCTTGTTCTCTCCATTTTTGGCTAATGGGCTTAGGGAACTCCGGGACTTCCAGGCCTATCTTCTGGGCTGCATCTCTGGCCACTTGAGGGTTATTATATATCTCTGGGCCCCTTTCCAGAAGACCCTCAGCCTTGCTGGGTATGGCGTTTGGATGTGCAGATTTTGAGAGCGAAGGGCTTTAATCAATGGGGAGTATTCTTGGCATTGTTTTGGTATATCTGGGGGGTAGTCATGGTCAAAAAAGAGCCGCAAGTTCAGGTATTTTACATCCCTTTGCTGCCATGCTCTTCAAAGATATTCTCCTTTGTATGATAACTGAAATTTCATGATTATTGATCTTGGTCTAGAAGTCTGGTCCTTTGGTTTAGGGGTAAGCTCCCTGTGTGCTCTTTCTATTTTAAGCTTGTAATCTGGTGGTAGATTTACGACATCTTTTAGTAGTCCAGTGAGGAATTCAGTCATATCTCTCTCCTCCGCCCTTTCACGCAGGCCATATAATCGAAGGTTCTCCGGCCGTGATCTGCTCTCAAGATCTAGACATTTTCTTTCTGTGGCAATAGCATGCATACACAGAGCAGAGACCATTCTCCCCAGGTGCTGGAGGCCATCTTCTGTAGTGGAAATCCGTTCTTCGGCTTCCTAGATTCGATTCTCTACCTGGGCAAGCTTTTGATTTAATTGTTTAAACTCAGTCTTATTTTCTGCATCATGTACTTAAGTTTTTTCATAAAAGAATTGAAGCGAGAGTGGGAGAGATGATCTCTCTCCTCATTTGTGTCATAGGCCTGGTTCGAGATGTGCTGGAAGGAGGCAGCAGGGCCTCGTGTTGGGGAGCTATGTCTGGAATCATTATTTCCTTTTCTCTTCTTGTTTGTTGCAATTAATTTCATGCACCTCTTTCTTTCTGTAAAATTTGTTAACAGGTTTGTAGATCAAAGAGTAGTTTTTACAGAGTTTGCTTGCAGATCAGCTCGGAGCATTCCATTTAACTGCTGGTTGGAGCCATGCCGGAACTGGAAGTCATCATTGGTCATTATAAACACTTTCCTATCTTTTAATGTTTGTATTGTAGGCTACAAAAGGAGTGCAACTAAGTCCTTTATTTTTTGTCTCAGGCATTTAAAATGCAGCACATTTTATTATAATGTGTTGCTAGCTTTATCACTCAATTTTCTTTAGAAAATACCCTAAAATTAAAAGAGAAACATAAAATAACAGTACAACATCCCTTCAAGGTAAACTATATCATCCAAAATATTTTGTCATTTTTATTACTTTGTTAATTGGGAAAGTCGACTAGTCTAGAACTCAGTCCTATTTTTAGTGGTGTCCCATGCTAGGAGGAAACAATGAAATACCTACAATTTAATACTGTGTATTTATGCCATAGGATGTTTGACATCTAGGGACAGCGAACAACATGTTGGAATTAAAATACAAATAAAGTCTGTGAGCAACTGATTAAACAACAGATGATAATATTTATTGGCTTCCTAAAACATACACTTGTGCAGGAAGATGTACCAGTTATAATGACATTGGAACTTAAATGAATGTATATTGAATATACTCTAAATAACAGACTTATGTGTCCAAGTAGGTGCCAACAAAGCTCATTCCATCTAATTTGAAGTCTAAGTTACCTTTTATATTTAACTTACTATTTAGGATCTTGTGATTTACTTGCTTCTTAAAGGCTTATTGTCAGAGTTGTGTACTGTATATTTTTGATTCTTTTCCCAGTGTAAATAATCTATATGTTTTGCTATTACAGATCTTATTTGAAAATATTGAAATAATTGTGAGCTTTCCAGGTTAAATCTATTCTAAAGTTGAAAAAAAAGATAGTAGGATAAGTTATTAACTAGCTGACTGATTTTCATGATCCCTTTATTAATCCAGGGGCCAGATTTTCAAAACATTGTGCAGAGATTGCAATGAGTACTGCACCACAACTGTTAGGTTCTAGTAGTGCTCCACAGCTGCACCCTATTTTATAATCTTGGGCAAGTCTTTTAACTTCCTGTCCACTCAGATGTGGAAATGTGTAAAAGCAGGACGCCACTGTGAATAATGTAGAAACATAGAAACAGAAAAGATGACAACAGATAAGGACCGCAAGGCCCATCCAGTCTGCCCATTTCTTTTTCTACCTTATGAATGTGTCATAGGCCTTTACTCTGTCAATGGCTTGTCTATTCATACTCACCTGTATTGCTCCCTTATGCCTATCCCATGCCTGTTTGAAGCCCTGCACTGTATTCATATCCACCACTTCCTGAGGTAGTCTGTTCCATGCATCTACCACCCTTTCTGTGAAAAAAAGCTTCCTGTATCTTGTTGCATCTCAGCTGGGCTATCCTGTGTAAATAAATTTACAATTTAGTATTCAAACACCAGTTTCCAGATTCACAACCCTATACTCAGGGCTACCCAGTCTTATTGTTTTACTGATGAATGCCCAGTTTTATTTGTGGGATCCTACTTGTGTTGAGGGAAATCAGACAGGAATGATGTGTAACTAAACACATCAATGCATGCTGTGTTATAAGATGTGAATTAGAACAGATCGACTGGAGATTGGCAGTGCATTTTAAGACATGCTAGCCTTAAACATTGGCCTATTGATAGTTTTTGGGGTACAAGTTGATGGGGATCCAGTGTCCTTTCATTTCAGCTATAGCAAGCACCTATCCATGCACATACATTGGTATACTGGGATATCATTAGTCCTGCAAATCCCATATCCAACTAAAGTGTCAGTCAAGCCAGTCAAAACAAATAGAATAGCTTATAGCAAAAGGTTTGACTCTGGCCTTGCAGTCACTGTTCCTGCAGGCAAATTAGCCCCCCCCCCACCACCACCACTCTTCTGACTCTGAACTCTAGTTGCATATACTTACATAGGGACAGCAGCCATGCATTTGGGATGATCAAGGTGGGTTGGATGTTGTAAACAGATTCAGTTTCAGCATTTTATACATACAGTATACCAGCATATTTCTGAGTGGGTAAGAGCTTAGTTATTTGAATCCATGGGATCTACATGTTTTTTGCGTAGTATTAGCTAGTGCTGAGCATTTTAAATCACAGACAGTAGTGAGAAAGGAATGATGTGACCTACTGGGAGTTGATTCCCAGCCTGGCAGCCTCCTATTCCCAGTTAATGGATATGCAATACCAGGAAAACGAAGTATGTCTGGGAACCCCAAACCAATCAAGTGAGCATGTAACTCAGTGGTTAGAGCACATGATTGTGTTCTGTGGACCTGGGATCAATTCCCAGGAGATCACATTACTTCTTTCTCACTAAAATGTGTGATTTAAATTGTTTAGCAGTGTATGGCTAATACTGCATCCCCCCCCCCAAAAAAAACATTTATTTATAAATGCAAAAATTTATTTTAGCCCCAATTTTCAGTGATGTTTTGTAAATATTTTCTTAACATGGCTCTGAGGGTATAACAATTGGCTGTCAGTCCTCCGGTCATATTCATTTTAATGGGGGGGGGGGGCTGCACATTAACAACCACCTCTACTGCCAATGGGAGCCACTTCAATTAATGTGTGTGTGTGCATGTGTAATAATCTTTGTCATATCTTTAATAACTTATTCACTGCAGGTAACCTGTTATCAGTCACTCTGTCAACAATACTGCTTCATGCAGTAAACTGTATTTTGGAGTACAGAACAGTACAGTATGTCATATTAGCAGCACATATTGCTGCAACAAATCTCAGCAGCTCTATTGAAACTCTGCCTCCTCTCCACAGCCTTCTGATTTGCATAATGAAATGATTTGTTACTGATTAGTTATTACTAGGGAGGTGACTGGCTGCTCAGTGATATATGAGATTATTTTCTCTCATGATGTCAGAGTTAACTCATTTTAAGCGGGTCTACCCAGATCCCCAGTTTGAAGAAGTGAGAAAAAAACATAAACAAGCTGTGCAGGTGTGCAGCCCCAGTCTGTGGGATTGTAACCTTGTCATCCACAGAACTGATTTGCTGCAAATCAAGCTTTTAGAATAGCTTCAGGTTTTCAAAAAAAGATGGACTTCTGTTATGTGGAACAGGCAAATTGCAGTGACAGTGGTTCTACCACACTACGGCACTTCTCGCCTCAGAGAAGTAAGAAACACCACTATACAGCAAACATCTTGTTTGGTACAAGAGGAGATACCTTCACTAGGCTAAAAATAGCTGAGACATACTGTACAACACTGGCAAGCACCGAGCTTCCTGCATCACGTTTTTAAAAGTAATATCCATTACGGTTACAGTTACTAATTATTTTTTATACAAAAGTAATAAGTAACTGTAACTGATTACATTTATTTGAGAGTAACTAGTAACTGTATCCGATTACTTTTTTAAAGTAATTTACCCAGCTCTGGTACTGTATGTAGTCTTGTGCAACTGACAGTGACAGTGAGCAGTCACTGAGGAAATAGTGTTGAAAGAAATCCCAAAATAAATAGTTATGTAGTGCCTTGTTCCTTCAACTGAAGAATATATATATGGACAAACAAAAGCATTTTGGAAAGGTAGCTAATGACACGTTTAATTGAGAATTAAGATATTCCCCTAATCCACACCCCACTGGATATATACACACACACACACACACACACACACACACACGCACACACACCTAATTGTTTTCTTTTCAAATATAAAAAAAAAAATCACAATACAGATTATTTAGGTAGAATGAAAGGATGCTGTTTCAGCCCCTACATTCAAACTGTAATGTGTACATATATACTTTTATGCAACAGTCTGTGGTCTGGTGCCCACCTCTTAGCTGGATGCCTTATTATTGCAGAGCCCTGCCAACGAGAAGCTGAGCCAGCAATGTGAAAAATGGCATCCTGTGACATATGTTCCTTAACTAAATGCTGAAATGTGTCTGGGCAATGAGATGACACTTAATCATGATACCCCATGTTGTCAGCAAAAAAAGTGACTTTTTCATATTGTTGACTCAGTCTCACAGCAGCAGATTTCTGCAATAACAGAGCATCCAGCTAGATGATGGGTAACAGACTCCAGACTCTGTGCCATAACAATTTGTATGCAAAATGTAGAGTTTTGATGTTGGGTACCAAGGCATCATCAGATCATATAAATGAATAATCTCTATTGGGATTTGTTCACATTTGGAGAAAAACAAAAAAAAAACGAGATATGTGTGTGTGTGTGTGTGTGTGTGCATGCATGCACGTATGTCTGGTGGTTGAGGGGGCAGATTAGGAAAACATCTTATAGGATAATGTATGGTTTCTGTGCTTGGAAAGTCATATTAACACTTAGACTGGCTTTTACCTTGGCCGAATCTTGTACCTCCACCCTTCAGCAAAAGATGTTTTACAAGCAAACCAATACTACAAAAAAAAGCACTTGTTACCCTCACATCCCTCTAAGAAATTATACAAATAAGCCAGTAATTCAACTACAAAATTGGAAAGGGAGTGAGACTGAAATCACACATCTACTTACGATAGAGATAACTATAAAATAAATGCAAATGTGATCTGTATCAGTAATTGGGGGGAAAAAATGAAAAATTAATGGACTGAAAAAATATGTTCCATTGCATGCTTAACAGTATAGGGAATAATGTGCGGGCACCCACACCCAACAAGCTTGTTTTTCCATCCAGGCATTGAGATAACAGCTTATGGACCTTAAGAGTGAAGCTCAAGATGTTCATGCTGTTATCTCAACCAAGAGATGGAAACACAAGGTGAGTTTTGTATGGTCACCCATATTTTATTTCTTGTAGAATATGATTTTGGTAAAAATAGCACTGTAGTAAGTTTTTTTTTTGCCTGTATGTGGCACTGTGGTAATCAGTTGTGCATAATTATGTGGCAGTTCTGATAAGAAAGAGAGAGATAAAGTGCTTAGGAGTGCTGTGTGCTGTCATGGATGCTGCAATTCAGCACACATTACAGTGCTCAGTCTGTGTGTCCATGCCATGCCTATTGCCTGTTGGGCTTGGCACTGTACCACCACCATCTTGCAGCTCAGCGGTCACAATTCACGGCAGTAGTAGTGCCTGACCCACCCCTACACCCAGAGATCAGTAACTTGGCATAGCACCATAAGCAATTATATGAAAGTTCAAAGAACACATTGATCTTCCCAGGCAGCAGGGAATGTAACCCACTGTCCCCCATTGCTTTGCCACTGCCATATTATCTTATGTGGTGTGTCAGAGGACTGTCAGTAATACATGGTGTTAATGCTGCCTATCATACACATGACACCATGAATTAATGATTAAACTAAACAGTGGCAAGGGCAACAGGCGATGCTGATCTGTGATTGTGCATGGGGCTGTGACAGTCACAGCCCACCCGCCCCACATTCCCATCATGGATCAGTATCACTTGCTGACCTTGCCACACTGTCTAGTTTCATCATTGATTCATGGTGCCATGTGTATGATAGGCATCATTGTACAATTTTGTACTGACAATCTGACTAAATTAATGACTTACTGCATACTTTGATCTGCATTCATTTCATTTAATTTGCCAATGCCTGCCAGCCTGCCTGTGTATCTTTTTGCATCTGCACCATAAAGCTAAGCTAGCCTAGGTAGGTTGCATGATCTGAGTCTGACTACTATGTGTTCAATTTTGGGCTGGTTCCTAAAGTAAAGAATCCACATAATTTTTTTAACCCAATATCTTATAGGAGCTGCTACTGCCTGGCTTCTGTCAAGAAAGAAAACATACCACATTAATTTCTGTTTTGATACCACTGTTTTATTATCGTAACAGAGAGAATGAGAGAGAACATTTTTTTAATGCAAACCAGTCAGATTGAATGATGTTGCAGGAAACTGTCTCAGACTGTGTTGCTCTTCATTCGGAACTTAAACTTCTTTGTTTCAGCCTCTGCATGTCAAACACCAAAACAGCAGCACACTACCCAAATGGTGCTTGCCTCATTGCCTACTATGTGAATGAAAGAAATAGTTTCACACTGACAAAGAAATGAAGCAATTCATTAATTTGTTTGCATAATAATAATGATAATGTCTGTTTTCTTTTATTCTTGTATTTAATGTATACAAAACCCAATTTGTTTTAAGAGCACTAGAGCAGTCAGTGCTCTTTGCTCTTAAAAAATATGTTTTGTATAAATTAAATACAAAAATAAAAGAAAACACTGTCATTATTATTCAACTTAATTGCTTTATGTTGTCAGTGGGAAACAATTCATTCACATAGTAGACAAGGAGCAGCCCTGTCTGAGTAATATGTGCTGTTTTATTGCTGACATGCAGAGGCTGGAATGAAGTACAAAGAACTTCAAGTTCCAAATGAACGAAGAACAACACAGTCCGACAGCCTGCAATATCATTCAATCTGACTGCTTCAATAAAAATAAATGGAAAAATGTTATTTATCTCTCATTCTCTTGGTTAAAATAATAAAATGGTGGCACCGGTTTGTTTAATTAATTCTGTAGTACTTTTATTTTATTTCCAGACCAGAGGGACATAGTTAAGTCAGTCGTTTGAGGTTTGAGATGGAAACTAGGTAAAGTTAAAAGAAAAAAAAACTGATTTTGGTTGGGAGTCGAGGAAAGAGGGTCTCACTGGAGGTCCATTGCCCAGGGCCCACAAAAACCTGAAGCCACCCAGGACATGACAAAATTAAACAGGTATGTGATGTCACTCCTCATGCACTGGAGAAGTCTGTCTGGTGAGGTTAGCCTAGCCTTCGGGGACAATGATGATAACTAACACTAAGTGACATTGTTTTTAAAACTTTGGAGCACACAGTCAGCCAGCAGCACAAGATCCAGTTGCAGCAGAATCCAGATCACAGTTTTGGGAAGGTTGTGAAGTAGTACAAGTATTGAATAAATCGGGACCAGATTAATGGATATGTGTATGTGGGGTACAAATACCTGGGTCAGATATATGGACACATTGATCGAGATCCTCCCACATTTTACTAAGTGCTGCGTAAAGGCAGTAGCATAGGACTCCCATAGCTGGCAATAAAATATGAGTCTAGAGAGGTCAGCAAGCTTTGTAAATTTAGGTCCCCCTACTATTGGGTCTCATGAATTTATATAATTGAATATGATTTCACGTTGCAATGAATGAATCCCATAATCTAACAGGCTTCACATGGCGATGCAGTTTCATGCCCAAACTGTAAGCACTACCAAAACTGCATCACAATGGTACAGAATGTTTTGTTCCTTTCTGGGAGGAAATGTAGTGCAGTGCCAGTGGTTTAGGGCTATGAGCTGCAAACCTGAAGACCTGGGTTTGAATTCCACAACCACCACATGCATACTGACCCTGAGCAAGTCACTTAGCTTCTTTGTGCTCCCAGGTTGCACCTGGAAATAAGCTCCAGCTTAGTTTGCCTTTCCTGGTTAAACAATTTCCCCTTTCCTTTCTGTTTATAGTGCTCTTGTTATTTTTGGGTGGGTTTGATCTGATTTAAATTCTGTATACTGTACCATCATACCTGATTACCAGAAAAAAAAAACTCTCTGGCTGTCTTTCTCTGAACCCATATACTGTATACCTTGTAAGTAGGAATGTGCTGAATATTTAAGAGTTTACGTACCTCATCTATAAAGACAAATGGCCAACATTTCATGACCAGCTTTGTCACTTCCTCAGGGCCCAGACATTATCTTGGTTCTCAAAAGAGGTGTCAGGGAAGGTTAAGGTGAAAAAAGCTACATTCAAAAAGTATAAGAAATCACAGAAGGAGCACGACAGGGAACTGTATCAATTAAAGCAGAAAGAAGTGGGGAAGGCAGTCAGAAAAGCAAAGGCCCAAACCGAGGAAAAGATAGCCAACTCAGTTAAGAAGGGGGATAAAACCTTTTATAGGTACATTAGGGAGCATAGAAAGGATAAGGGAGGGATAGTGAAGATTAATAAAGGAGAGGGGAGATGGGTAGAGGGAGACAGTGAAAAGGCAGAGATACTGAATGAATACTTTTGCTCAGTATTCACAAAAGAAGAAGAGAAGGAGTTACCTAAACCAAACAGTAGAAGCACTCTGGGTAGTGGGGTTGACGCCAGTCCATCTACAGAAGAAAGAGTCCTGAAAGAACTCCTAAAACTCAAGGTGGACAGCGCAATGGGGCCTGACGGGATTCACCCTAGAATCCTAAAAGAGCTAAGGGAGGACCTAGTGACACCACTAACCACACTTTTTAACAAATCATGGGAAGATGGGGTGGTACCTGAGGACTGGAGGAGGGCAGATGTGATTCCCCTTCACAAAAGTAGGAGCAAGGCAGAAGCAGGAAACTACAGACCTGTTAGTTTGACCTCAGTGGTGGGGAAAATGATGGAATCACTTCTGAAAGAAAGAATTGTTCAGTACCTAGAGGCAAGTGGGGCACAGGACCCAAAGCAGCATGGATTTACAGCAGGAAGGTCATGTCAGACGAATCTAATCGATTTCTTTGACTGGGTGACCAAAGTAATTGAGCAGGGAGGGGCTGTGGATATGGCCTACCTAGACTTTAGCAAGGCATTTGACACAGTACTGCACAAAAGATTAATAATCAAGTTAGCCAGCCTAGGAGTGGGTCCCAGGGTGGTAGCCTGGGTAGCAAACTGGCTACACAACAGGACACAGAAGGTAATAGTGAATGTAACACATTCTGAAGAAAGGGGGGGGTACTATTGGAGTACCTCAGGGCTCAGTACTGGGTCCAGTCCTCTTTAACGTCTTTATAGGTGACATTGCAGCGGGTCTGGAAGGAAAGGTATGCCTCTTTGTAGATGACACAAAGATCTGTAACAGAGTTGATACACAAGGGGGGGTAGAAAGGATGAGAAAGGACTTGGCAAGGTTGGAGGAATGGTCAGACATATAGCAACTTAGATTCAATGCAAAGAAGTGCAAAGTAATGCACCTGGGAAATAAAACTCCAGGAGAAGAGTACACAATAGCAGGGGAGGTACTAATGACAACAATAATGGAAAGGATCTGGGTGTAGTCATATCAGATGACCTAAAGGTGGGTAAGCAATGTGAGAAGTCAGTAAGGAGAGCAGGGGATACTGGGATGCATAGGGAGGGGCATCACAAGTAGAAAAAGGAAGTGGTTATCCTCTATACAGACAGTTGGTGAGACCCCATCTGGAGTACTGTGTGCAGTTTGGAGACTCATCTACGCAAGGACATAGACAGGATGGAAGCAGTCCAGAGGAGGGCAACTAAAATGGTGGAGGGTCTACATCGAAACCATATGAAGAGAGACTGAGAGAGCTTATATGTATACCCTTGATGAAAGGAGGGACGGGGGACATAACAGAAACTTTAAGTACCTCAAGGAATCAACAAAGTCCAGGAGGTAGCATCTTTCAGAAAAAGAGATGTGTAAGAACAAGGGGCACAATTTAAAGTTAGAGGGGGGACGGCTCGGGTAATGTGAGGAAGTTCTTTTTCACGGAGAGAGTGGTGGATGCATGGAACCACCTTCCTGGAGAGGTTGTGAGGTCTAAAACATTGGGGGAATTCAAACATGCATGGGACAGACATAAGGCAATTATAGTAGGGGGTTGCAGGAAGTAGGCTGTTGGTTAACTAGAATCTGCAGCTTATCCAATAGGTAGGGAAATGGGCAGACTAGGTGGGCCAAGTGGTCCTTATCTGCTGTCAACGTCTATGTTTCTATCTTTGTAGACCTTTCTCTGATAGATTGGATGATCAGTGCTCTTTTATTAAAGATGTCTTATTGTACATCATTTTTCTATACATCACAAATCATTTTCCATGGGCAAGGTAATGTTTTGTATATTATCGCAGGTTTCAGGTCCACCAAAAAGTGTCCCAGATATTGCTTTAAGATTATTTGTACATTTAATAGTGTTGATTTACTTTGTTTTAGATGCTGCACTTTTTTCAGTCTATCAGAGAAGTGCCTGCAAAGACATCTGTGATCTAAGGAATCAACCTCAGGCAAGAAAATACAGGCAAAGTGATCTATAGACCACCAGGGCAAAGGGAAAAGAGAGAGAAAGCTAGGAAGCACAGTAAACAGCTGGCAAGGAGCGTAAAAAGGAGGAAGTGATAGTGGTGGGTGAGTTGAACCTGCTAGATATCGACTATGGCATTCTACCAGTCAAATGCACCAGAAATCATTCCCTCTTTGATATATAGCAGGACTGCCTGCTAATGCAGCTGGTAAAAGGAACCCACCAGACTGGCAGCCAGTCTCAATTTGGTGCTCACCAACTCAGAGTTGATGAGTTGAGTTGAGGGTAGGGGAGCCCTGGGATCCTGCAATCATAACTCCATTTCATTCAGCCTGGGCCTCAGAACCAGAATGCCCCTATCAAAAAATGAATCTCTACATATCAGAAGGTTTTGCTATCACCCTTCTACAGTGTGCACACCGGCATCCCCCACAGTGACAGACACAATACTGAGTGTCAGTATTGTGCCTTTGGGGATGCCAGTGTGTTTCTATCGGGGAGCTGTGCCCCCCAGCCCCCTAGTCTCTAGATATCTAACTCAGAGTCAGAGTTGGACTGGGGGGTGGTGGGGGATGCAACACCGGGAGCTACCCTGCCGGTCTCTTCTGTCTACCAGACAGTGACTCACCACATCCAGATGAGATGTGTTGCTGTGCTTGTCTTCGCTTACACCATATCAGAAGAGCAGAATGCAGTCAGATGATGGAGCTGGTCCAAGACAAATATACCAGAGTGGAGAGCATTGCAGGTGTAGAGAAAAGATGGAGGAGCAATTAAGGGGAGCATTCTTGGGGCAAAAGCATCATGCATGAGAATTGTTACAAAATGAAAGCAGTACAAGGGACCAATATGGTTTTCAGAAATGGTCAGAGTAGCAGTGAGGGCCAAGAAAAAGGCTTTCACCAGGCACAAGAAAAATCATTGTGGTCAAGCTGCAGAGAGTGTGATTGGGTGGGGCTGAGGCTGGTCCGAGTGCCAGGATAGCTGATCCAGCTGCAGGGAGGGTGGTCATCTGAGGGGAGGCTAGTCCTGTGTCTGGTTAGGTTGGGGGTGGTTCAGCTTCAGGGAGAGTGGTCAGCCAAGAGGGTTGAGAGAGACTTAGATAGGAAGGATGGTCCAGCTGCAGAGAGGGTTTTTGCTTGGACAGAAAGGCCTGTCTGGAGGCTGGAAGGGTGGTTCAGTGGCACAGAGGGCAATTGACTTAGGGAGGGGGAGGATGGTCCTTGGTTTGGAAGGGTGGTCCAACAACAGGGAGAGTAGTCAGCTGGGGAGGGAGGGTGGTCCAGCTGCAGGGAGGCTGGTTTGCCGGGGGTCGGAGGCAGTCTGTTCTGGGGATGGGGTGTGTGTGGAAGGTACAAAGTTGGTGACTTTATGGTGAGAGACTGGTTCAGGGATTGGAACATTTTTAAAGACATTGGATGGTCATGACACAATGAGCAATCTTAACTGAACTGAATACAGCTATGATGTTGCAAGTGTTTGTTTGAATTGCATCTGAATAAAGAAAATCCACTTAGGAAAATTGTTGGTATTTTTGGTATTTCCAAGATGTATAATACATCTGCTCTCACTGCCTCTCACTCCTGTTCTCTTGTCCCAGCACACCCCCTCCTCTGGTCACCCCACCCTTCCCATTTGTCCCTTGGTTGTGCTTACTTCCTGTTTGGAGTTTTGCCAAATTTAGCCTGAAATGTACCTGCAGACCACAGGCAACCAGTCATTGACTCAGTCAGTGCATTGTCACTAGGCAGCAATGGGGAGGGGGTGTGGGATGTGTCAGGTCAGAGGGAAGGGCTGGCTCCATGCTGCCTGTTTGCAATTCTGCATCATGACTCTAATAGAGGACATGATCTCTGGCTCCTCCTCCAACTCCAGAGTGTGCAACTTCACTGACTGTATGTGGCCAGTGCATTTTTTTCCACAGCAACAATGGCTGCTCGAACTTTGATTTTGCCATTTGCCCTGACAAGATAAAAAAATACCTCACTCCATCTCTCCCAGTCCCTGTCTGGCCCTGCTGGCCTGCTTGCTGTGCTATCAGTGTGGTGCATGCTTACTTCTCCAAGGCTTGCTCTGACCGGCCATTCCTCTCATGTCCAGTCCATCCACCGAACCACCGTGTCCTCCCTGCCTACTGCTGTGATGCCGCTCAAGCTCTGCTCCTCCAAACAGTCTGTTATCGCTCTAGCTCTCAGTGCAGTTGGAACAGTCCAGAGTGCATTGCAATGCAGCACCGGAGAGAGACAATGAATCTCTTAGTAGGCAAGTTTATGAAGTACTTTCTTTCTTTCTGATGATTTTTTTCTGTTTTATGAATGGGGGCTAGTGTGGCCCAAGCTCCAGGCTGAAGAGGAGGAGAGGATGGAAGGAATTAATGGATTATTATTCGGGGGGGGGGTCAATGTCTTCTTAATCTTCACTGAAAGACTGGTGGATGGTGGTCAGTTGATGGCCGGAAGCTTGGAAGAATTCCAGTGTAGGACAGGTGGTGGTGGGAGGGAAGCTTCAAACATGCTTTTTGTGGTTAGCAAATCAAATCCTGGTATTAAGTTTGGTGTACTTGAGAGGGCAACTTGCTGGGCTGAGTTCCATACTACATGAGAGAGGGGGGTTTGTGGGCCCATAAAAGAGGGAATATTAAGAATTGGGGTCTAGGGGCAGTGAGCCAGCCATGCCTCCAAGTCAGAGCAGGAACCCCTTCCAAAAGACCAGCCATCATTTCTGTTCATGAGTCCCCCTCCCTAGCCTCTGGCCAACAGTCTCTCCCCCAAACGCTGGCAAGTTTATGTCATCCCATTCCCTGTCAGCACTGGGTAGTAGGTTTCTGAGGTCCCACTCAGTCCTGTTAGCATGATTACAAGCCCTACTCCTGGCTTTGGACTTTTCAGCCACCACAGCCATGTTCTCAGACTCCTAAGTGCACCCTGCATTGTGGCATGCTCCCGACCCCACAACCCACCCAGCCATGGCAGCAAGCTCTTCTTGACCCCCCCCAGACATGGGTGGCAGTAGGCTCCCAAGTGCCCACAACACCTGCCACTGTGCATGCTACCTAGAATACCCCTCCACCTCACCCAAGCCCTGGCCTCTAGTTTCATTCTTCAACAACATTCATAATTGTATGGAGTGATTAATAAATGAGATGGTGAGTGCTCAACCTTTCCTACATGTATTGCCTTTTTGATCTGGAAGCACCACCGTCCCAGTGCGACCCTTCTCTGTAACCCACTCTGCCCCCCGCATCTTCCCCAACAGCCCCTCTGACTGGATGTTGCCCCCCTGTTGAAATCTGAAATGGCACCCCTGCTTGCTGCCTGGTTCTTCTTCTGCCACTGACTGCCTGCCTTGTTGTCTTGCCTGCCTGTATTAGTGTTCTGTGGCTCTGCTTGCCCAGGTCCTCCTCTTGGCTGCTCCTCTTGCTACTCATCACATCTCTGTCTCTCTCAGTCTCTCCACACCGCCTGCCAGTCCAGTCCACTGAGGAACCAGCCAGGTCAGCACTGCACTACACCCTTCTCTTGAGTCACTTAAGTCCAGACTGCAGCGCCAAGTACCTGGTACTGGGAGCCGGGAGGCAGCCACAGTGTGATCGGTGGAGCCGAGAAGGAGGCAGAGCCTGTCCTACTCTGTGCTGTTCCTGAATCTCTCCTGATTGTTTGTGAAGATAGACAACTGAGGAGGTGATACTGGGGTATGTAAATCAATCTTGGTTTGGTTTCCATTTTGTTGCTGGTAGTTTTTTTTCTGAATATACGCTAGGTTAAATGAGGAATCAGGGAGGGGGAGGTATAGACAGAGAATGTCAGTCAAACAGACAACTTAGGAGGTGATCCTGGGGTTTGTAAATAATCAGTCCTGTTTTGGTTTCCATTCTGTTGCTGGTAGTTTTTTTTCTTAATATACACTAAGTTAAATGTGGAATCAGGGAGGGGGTGTGTAGACAGAGAATGTCCGTCAGACTGTTGTAAGTTCTACAAATATTCTGCAGACAAGGTTGTTAGCTTTTAAAATGCGTGTATGAATGGTCTTTTGTTTTGCTTCTCATTTAAAGCTTATGTGGAGAAAAAGTGATTTGCCAAGTTGCCAACCAGTAATGCAGTTGGTTGGTTTTTGGAGGTAAAGCACCAGTGGTAGATCAGGAATAGCTAAAGTTTTATACAGCTGTAGCACAGAGTTTCCTGCATTGCGTTATGTAATGCTGTGTATTAAAGCAGCTGTACTATGTGAAAAAAAATCTGCGCTTTTTCGTCCGTTTATTCCCTGTGCTGTGCTGATCATGTACCTGATGCTGTTTCCCGCTGGCATCACCCTATAATTTGCTCAGTTATCCTTTGTTTTTGTTTACATTTCTGCTGCCTGCTGCATTGACAGCAGTAGTACTAGATAGCAGCCATCATATTTTCTGTGGCACTACAACAGGTGTAATGGATCACTTCCTGGTTAGGTAGTACTGCTGCTTTAATACATCAACAGGAAGAATGATGTTTCAGAGCAGAAAAATGCATGGGGTACAATTGTTTTCCACCTCTGTACCTTATGTCTTTTTGCATCGAAATCTTCCATTTTTATAAACTAAAAGTTCACATTTGTCAGCACTGACCCATACCGGCAGGCTTCTGTTCACATCACTTGTTTTAAAATGTAAAATTATACCTACTGTATGCTCTCTGCTACTAGCTACTGAAATGTGGGAGATATGCCATAACATAACAGAACCTACAGTAGGTATAACTTTACTGTTTCAAGACAGAAAAAACTAGAAATAACACATTCCAAATACAGTAGGTTAGTTCTGTGCTCCACTATTAATGTACTTAATATGTAACTTAAATGTGATTAAAGAACCTGTGTTTTGAGGCCCATATTGCTGAATAGAAGTCTGCCAATATGGTTCAGTGCAGATAGAAGCAGATGTCTCTATACAGTCACTTGTAGAAGCATGCCACTTTGGGGGTGAGGGGTCTACTGCTACTGGTTGACAGATCCATGTAACAAAAGGTTTTACCCTGAGTCTTGGGCTTCCAAGTGACTACTCCAGGCGCCAGATGACAGTGCCTTGTTTAGGTTGTCAGTAACATGGGTCGATCCATAGTGTCATGTGAAGCCTTGTTTAGACTGTCAGTAATATGGGTTGGTCAGTATTAGAAAGTGTCATGTGGAGCCAAGTCAATTCATGTCCTTGCTTAAGTGTTGTGGTGTGGTGTATATGTTGCACTAGGAAAATGAGGTTACTCTACTGGTCACATCATTGACATCTGAGCTTTACTGTTTGCAAAGGTTTGTGCGAGCTGGCATTCTGCCCACAATGCCTAAAATTAAGATCATTAAAGCAGCAGCACTACCTAACCAGAAAGTGATCCTTTACAACTGCTATAGCACTAGAGAACATATGGCGGCTGTTATCTAGTACTACTGCTGTCAAAGCAGAGGACGGCAGGAATGTAAACAAAAACATAAGATAACTGAGCAAATTACAAGTTTATTACAATGCCGGTAGGAAAGAGTACCAGGGACATGCTCAGCAGAGAACAGGGAATAAACTGTTGAAAAAGTGCAGATTCTTTTTACATAGTACTGCTGCTTTAAATAAGTGTAACAGCAATTTTCTATAGTTAGTCTGCCTTATCAGGAGTTGTGGACTAGACTGGTTTGGGCACCTGTCCTGCTCTGATTAGTGATCTGTGCATGCATTTGAAGTGTAAAAAGATTTGTTCACTTGATGCTGGCTACTCCATTTTCACAACAAATTGGATATTGTTAAGCAAAATTCTGGAAGAGGTGTGTAATTAAGAGTGCATGTGTAGAGGTGTGTACAGTATGCCTGTGCCTGTAAAAAAAGAACAAATCAAGTGCCTACCATAAGTCACAAAAATGTTGTAAGTGGGGGGAAGTATCAACATTTTATTTAAGCATAAATACTAAGTGCATATATCATCACCTCAGCCATGAGATGAGATGTATGCACTTACTATTATAGCAATGGCTAGCTAGCTTGGTAGGTGCTTGATTTGTTTTACTAAGTTTACTATGTAAGGCAAGCACCCCAATTTCAATACAACTTGGTGCTGGTACCTTTTTAGCTGTTGTGGATATCTGAATATAAGTTTGTAACTGTGCACAGCTATTGAAGAATGTGCAGGCTATAAGAAAATGTATGTTGTCCAACTGGGAGGGAGTTGGTTGAAAAAAAGATATGGATAACCCCATATTTATGTACAAGAAAGGTTCTTTATTAACAAGTTCTGGGCAGGCAGCACAGCAAATAGTACCAATGTATCTGCATCTAATTTCATCAACAAATAAGTTCTCTAAGGTACAAGGCAGTACCTTGCTTTGTCTGTCTCGTGTACTGCCTAACATACTTTATGTTTGTTAGATGTTTACCGGATATGTTACAACAAAGCACAGTATCTCCTTGTACCATAGAGAATTTTTTGACTAGTGGAAAAGGAGCCTATACATTGGTATTACTTGCTGTGCTGACTGAACTTCTTAATAAAGAACCTGTCTTTCAAATAAGCATGGGTTTATCCCTCTCCCACTGGCCCACTAGCCAATATGCTGATAGATTTTGTATCTGGCTAGTAAGAATGTTTTTCTGACTAGCCCTGCGGCCTTATACTGGAAGGTAACATATAGGATCATGCATGGGGAACGGTTGACAACAGGGCTATTCTTTCACCGAGTTGGCACTATGCGACGGATTACCTCGGGAGCGCAGCTCGAGAGGTAATCCGTCGTCATAGTGCCAATGAGATGAAAGATGCCCTGTTGTCAACTGTTCACCATGCACTTTTCAATATAGTGTATGGTGGAACGTCGTTTTTGGGAAAGAAAAAAAATCACTACAGCATGTTTCTGCTTCAAAACATTTTTACTGGGTTACTAGAAGGAAAAAAGAACTTTACATTTTGAACGTTTTCATGCTTGACATTTTAACTGTTTAAGAACTTTACATTTTGAACGTTTTAACGCTAAACATTAGTACTGCCGCTGACATTGCTGCTTTTGCTATGTGTCCTGTCTATGGAGTGAGCCCTAATTGTCAAATGCTGCTCGAGGACACAGTGTGTGACGTTCGCAGTGCAGTAGAAAAAATCATTCTGTTGCACTGTGAACGTCACTAGTGTGTGACTACAAGGTTTCGACAACGATGGATTTCAGTGGAGAACGACGTTCCACCATACACTATATTTCAATACATAAAACAGCTGGGTCAGTGGAAAAGTCTATGGGGCTAGTAGATTTTTCCAGTCACTGGCCATGCTGGCGAGTGGCTGCAAAACGTAATTTTGAACCCTGCTGTCCTATTTATCATGTACTAACTACCTCTAGGCTGTGGGCATTGTTTGTAACCCAAAGGTCATATGTTTATCATTTTTATTTGTTGCATTACAATGATCTATCTTGTTTTAGCATAAAACCAGCACAGAGCAGGTGCACACTGTCACCAGTCACCTTCAAACATATATAGTAGCTGACCTGCTCCAGTATTGAGGGGTATTAGAAATTGCATATGCTTCCGTCCCCAAAAGGTTATAGCACCCTGAATATGTACCCCCAGAAGAACAGACTGCCTGAGCCTGCTGACACGTGCACGCCCCCAACAGTGGTGTGCAAATCCTATTGCCCCCTGTCCGGGGCAAGTACATTTCATTGAAGGGCAAGTACAAAAAAAAATGTCATTGTAATTAATAAAGGAGCAAGTGAAAATTCAGCTATAGGCACGACTGGGCAAGTGATAAAAGTTTTCATTTAAACATCTCTGGCCCCCAAGCAAGCACCCCATGCTCATTTTGTGACATCTGCCAATGAATGGTGAGTGTGCACTCAATTGATCTGCACAGACACAACGTTTTTTAGCATTTAGTACTATTTACTGCTGCAATATACAAAATACAGACTGACCCCTCTAGGAAGACTGTTCCAGCTGCTGCTTTAAATTTTCTAAATTGTAGCTATAAACAGCTATAGAACAATCGTGCCCATATAGGTCAAATTACACTCAGCATTCATTTGCTGATGTCACAAAATGAACATGGTGGTGCCTGTCTGGTGGCATGTCAGACATGGCTGTTTTTTCTGGGGGGCACATGTTGTAATGCAATATTGTAACCAAAGACTGGCTGTTAGTCTAACAACTATTGGTGATGTGGCTAGCGCTGGTGACTGAACCTCTGTTGGACTGGTTACCTTGATGTGGTACAGAGGCTTGTGACAATGCAATATTGTAACCAAAAGCCAGTCTGTTAGTCTAACAACTGTTTGTGGTGTGGCTAGTGGTGTATGAATGCACCTCTTAAAGCAGTGAGGACCCAATAACTAGCACAAGAGCTAACTGTAAAACTGTAATATGCCAAAGTCAGAGGGTCCCCAGTAATCCACAGTGGTGCCCAGTTTCTCCCAGTATACACTGTACATGCCCTGTGCACACTGTAAAAATAAATAGAGATTTTATGCAGCTGCAGCAACAATGGCTTGTATGGAATGCTGTGCTGAGCTGCTCATGCACAGCATTCCACCCTAACCATTCTGGAACCAGAAGCCCTGGTTTCAAAAGTTAAACAGTTGTTCTGTGTGTTCCTGGGTAGCTGTTGAGGAGGGAGGACACAGCAAGTTAAGGGGAAAGGGAAGAGGATTACCTGTTGATGAAGCCGTCCCCAAGAACTTGTCTGTGCTCCTGCTCTGCCATCAGCACCTGAAGACTGCCCCAGAAGTGAACAGTGTGGTCGGTGGTGCCATCGGGGCACCACAAGAAGAAAAAAGCGTCCGGTTCCGTTATTGGGCTGTGAGCCCCGGTTGTTTATTTATTTTGGCCCCTGATTAGTTTTAAAAGTAATCTCGGTCACCCATCGGCAGCACAGAAAAGCTACATAGCAACCGAAAGCTGTCAGCCTTCTACAGACCCCCAGACATTCTCCGTGCTGCCTGCACTGTTGCCTCCCACTGCCTGCACACCTCCCACCTCCCAATAAATCCTCCAGTATCCTAAGGAGCGGTGAGTCGGCGGCAGCACACTGTTAAGTGCTGTCTGCCTATCTGAAAGAAACTGTGTTTTTTTTTTTACATTTTATTTAAAAGCATGCAGAAGGCGTAAAAGAGGAGTGCCTGAGCGCTGCAGGGAAATCCGGTCCGAGGACCCTTAATTTAATAATCAGGAGGGGCGGGTATAGCGACGCCCACGGGGAGAGGCCGAGGAAGCAAGGCCATTGAATAGACCTATCAATATTAATGAAAGGGGCAGGAACAAGGTGGGACAGAGCTAAAAGAGTGGCAGTGGGCTCAGACAGCCAGAAGAATTAAAGGGGTCCTGCCACTTCTGGCCACATATAGATTTAAAGGGGCCCTGCCACACAGTAATAGGGGCTTCCAGGCCCAAAATGAAGAAGAAGCCAGGCCCAGTTAAGAGAGGGCACCAGGCCCAGTTTAAGAAGGGCATCAGGCCCAATTTAGAGGGCACCAGGCCCAGTTTAAGAAGGGCACCAGGCCCAGATCAAAGAGGGGCAACAGACCCATTTCAGAGGGCACCAGGCCTACAGTTGAGAAGGGCACCAGACCCAGTATAATAGAGGGCGCCAGACCCAGGTTAAGAAGGGCACCAGGCCAAGTTGAGAGAGGGGCATCAGGCCCATTTCAGAGGGCGCCAGGCCACAGTTGAGAAGGGCACCGGGCCCAGTATAATAGAGGGTGCCAGGCCCATGTTAAGAAGGGCATGAGGCCCTGTTAAGAAAGGGGCATCAGGCCCTTTTCAGGGACACCATGCCCACATTTAAGAGGGCGACATGCCTATAATTTTGTAGGACACCAGGCCCAGTGGTACTGAGGGCACCAGGCCCTAGCAGTAGTAAAGAGCTACCCAGGCCTAGCGAGTGATGGCAAGCCAGCCCAGTGGTAGTAAGGACAGCCACTGCCTAGCTAGTTAGGGCAAGCCAGCACAGTGGTAGTAAGGGCAGCCCCAGCCTAGCCAGTTAGGGCAAGCCAGCCCAGTGGTGGTAGTAAGGGCAGCCCCAGCCTAGCCAGTTAAGGCAAGCCAGCCCAGTGGTAGTAAGGGCAACACCGGCCTAGCCAGTTAGGACAAGCCTGCCTAGTGGTAGTAAGGGCACAAGGTCCAGCCATGTAAAGGCACCAGGCCGAATAGTAATCAAGTAGGGGTATTACAAGGCCCAGGACCCATGAGCTCTCCAGTGTTAAAGGGACCCGGTCACCCATCTTTTGTATAGTCTTCCCAATAGCCTGTTTCTCACTGTAGTGTTTCTAGAGTAACAGGAGAACTTGATTTAGCTAGAAGGGACCCCATTAGAGTTAGGTCCACCAGAGCTAGGATTAAATCTGTATGATAAATTGCCTGCAAATTTACTGTGGACGGGACACTGAGACTATATATTTATTGACCACTACAATACCACTTCCTTTCCTTCCTTTCGTTACCTCGGCATCCACCTGGATCAAACCTTGGACCTAAAAGCACATATACAAGAAACCTGCAAGACAGTTAACTGCAAATTGGGGGCTGCCTATAGAACCAAATACCTACTCACCCCTGCTGCTAAATTGGCGATAGCCAGAGGCACTCTATTGCCAACCCTTACATATGGGTGTCCCATCCTGTCCTTGGCCACCAAATCTTCACTGCAACTATGGGATACTACCTTCAATAATGTGTGCAAGTATGCAACCAAAGCACCTCGACTGCAGCATCATTGTCTCTTATATCAGGACCTTGGTTGGCTCTCTCCTTCCTCTACCAGGCAGTACTACTTGTACAATTTAGTTGATTCCATCCTTAGAACGTCCAAGCCTGCTATCCTGTCTGATCTCCTCAGGCCAGCCATTCCCACAAGGAATCTTAGATTGGCTGATCAGACCTTACTATCCATCCCCTTTTGTCGGACTAAAAAGGGCATGGGCTCCTTCCATCATGCTGCCCCCCACCTATGGAACCTACTACCTCAGGATCTAAGGGATGTCTCCACTCATGTGACTTTTAAGAGCAAACTCAGGACTTTCCTCACTACTATGGACAAATGTGTTTGCTTTGACCCTACCTGATCCACTGCATTTGTTCTGTTTCCTCATTGCTAGCACTTTTGCCTGTCCAAATGGTGTTCTATACTGTGCCTTGTAATTAATGTTTTATTTTGTGCCTTGTAATTAATGTTGCCTTAACCTGTTTCTTTATAAGCCTAATGTTAGCTGTTGACAATTGTAAGTCACTATTCTACTCCATGACATTCTTATCTTCACTTAACAGCCTCTCCTCACTTAACCCCACTGCTGCTCTCTTCCCCTCCTTCTTCTGTTATATCCTCTTCCCCCTTTTGCCACTCCCCACCATACTCACCTTTACCTGTTCCTACCTCATCCATGCCCCTCCTTAGTCCCCACCCTCCTGGCTGTGCTTAGTCACCTCTCTCCACCTACTACCGCCTACTCCCACCATCTACCGACCCCCCCTTCCCTGCCCTGCCGTCTCTCGGTTCCACTGGCTCGGCTTGACTTTGACACTTTTGCCGCTATTGCCATAACTCCTCCGCCTCTATCCCCCTCTCACCGGCATCCTCACTCTCGCCCTGCCGTCTATCGGTTCCACCAGCCCGGCTGTACTTTCCTACCTCCTACCGCTGTTGCCGTCTACTGCCGCTCCCCCCTACCACCCTCTCTTCGCCTGCCGTCTTTCCGCTCCATAGGCCCGGCCGCAGGTTGGTACCTCACCCTGCTGTTGCCGTAACTGATAGCACCTCCTTTCCACTTAATCTCACCCTCCCATCTTTTGCCAGTTTTCCCTTCCTTGTGTCTTTTCTACTGATGCCTATCCTCTTATTTTCTGCCTTCTACTATTCACATTTTTGAGTATGTTCCATGATCAAGTGCTAAAGTATATTTTTGTTTACTAATGTATGTTACATTGCCATATGTACTTCTCTCTGCATTTATTGTACTCGTTGTCTTAATAATCTGGCTGTACTCTTTGTTGTGTTGTAATTGTACCTCCCGGGTCGTGCCTGAAAACAGTCACACGCTGGCTAGTGCACTTACCCGGTTAACAAAAACTAAATAAATAAATACAGCAGAATTTGAGACTCTGTTTGCATTTTCCTACATTATTAGTCATTCACGAACATTATTGAATCTCAGAACTGTCTTTCATTGCTGTGTGCCAGCATTTTAGTGTTGGATAACCATATAAATCAGTCTTCAACTGTTTTCGGAATCACTTCACCCCAGTGCAACCCTATCTGTCTTCACCTATCCTTCAAGAATCATCCTCCAGTGCATCCAGAAGCAGACAACAGTCAATCCAAGAAGAGCCATACCGCAGTCACCTCAAAGTTGCATCATCCCATTTGTTATTTTCCTCTCACAGTTTCCCAGTATGGCTTGACCCAGTGCAGAATTCTGCCATCCGTTTTCTTGTTTTCACATCCACAGCAGAGTACCAGTCATCCTGTCAGAGTCACTTCTCTGAGTGATGTTCGGTTTATTGTTTTTAGTGTGTCCTGACTCGTCTGGCCGTGGACCCCAAGTTGGTCACAGTTCGACGTACGTTTATTGTTTTGGCGAGTGCTTTGGCTTGTCCGGCCTTGGAACTCAGAAGACCAATGCACTTCGATGCCCAGAGGGAGTGCTTGCCTGGAGTCCAAGAGTTGTCCAGATGTCCTGATCCAGTGGAAGCGTCAGCCAGTGTGTGTCTTTAGTCCAGAGGAAGTGTTTGCATGGAGTCCAAGAGTGGTCCAGAGGTTCTGATTCTCCCAATCCAGTGTGTTCTTCAGCTTAGAGTATATCTTCATTCCAGAAGCGGACTGTTGGTTGGTTCTTCTTGTTCTTGATCCCTTCACTTAGTAATCCAGAAGTGGACCGTGGTCAAGTGGTCTGCATTGCTTATTCTTTCCAGGCAGTCTAGAAGGGTACTGCAGCCGGATCTTGTATTCCTTTCTGGCAGCCCTAGAGAGGTGGGGTGTCTCTGAGAACCCATGGTCTGTTAAATCCTCTCTGCATCCTTAGCTTTTCCACCAAGGTTCTGAATTTCACTGAGAAACCAGTGGCGTGTTTCCACGTTTCTTTCGTCAACAGAGGAAGTTACGTGCACCAGCTGACAATCATCTATTGCATAGACTCTTCTCATAGTATTGGAGTAGTTGTATCTTTGAAACCTAAGTTTTAGGGAGAGGTGCACCTCGGGGTTAGAAGTAGATATCTGAAGATAAGTAAGACGCTCTTACAGCGTAGCTGTTAGTCAATTGATACATTTTTGGTATTCTATGCTGTAGAGTTTTCCCTCTTATAGGGAGGTAGAAAATAGAAACAAGATGCTTTTACAGCATAGCTGTTACAGCAATTATTGCTCTCGTCTATAGTGAAGTAGTAGCTTGTGTATATATGATCGTCCCTCTCTTGTAATCCCACCCGATGATTAGATGCTTATAAACTAGTTCCTTTTCTCCACTTGTGTCTCCTGCCTCTCCAGTTTGGTGAAGAATTACATCACGTAGCCAAATGGGAACAGAACTGCCTTACCACCTGGGTGGATGTAGTGGAATAGCCTGACATTCACATCTTCTGGCACACTTCATTTGGTGTCACGGAATTACGTGATTCTCATGCATTCAAATATTCCCACCTCTTCTATCTCCTATGACTTACCACCCCAGCATTTCTGCTCACTTCAAAACCACCATGGTTACAATGGGGGAGAGAACAGAGAGTACTTCAGTAATGCGGCAGAGGGCAAAGGCCAATAAACAAGGAACATTAAGGGGGTACACAGAGTGGTAGGTTATGTGCACAAATGCCTGCAGCCTGGGAAAAAATATCCCAGACATAACGGCACTGATGGCGGATACACATCTGGACATTGTGGCTATTACAGAGACATGGCATGCAGGGAACCATGACTGGGATGCAGCCATATCAGGCTATTCACTTTTTAGAAAGGATAGGGAGAGGAAAAGGGGAGGATGGATTGCTATGTATGTAAAGGAAGGGATTAACACTATGGAGGCTCAGGGATCCAAAGAAGAAGCAGAGGCATTGTGAGTCCCTCTGGAGTCAGGGAACAAAATAATCATCCATGCTGGAGTAGTCTACAGGCCTCTCGCTCTGGGGGGAGGATATATATCTAGTACTAGTGGAAGCCATCCACAATATGGCAGCCAAAGGGGAAGTAATACTAATGGGTGACTTCAACATGCCAGATGCAGATTGGAATACCCAGACTGCAAGTACATTGAGTAGGGACCTCATGTCTGCCATGCATGGGGCACACCTAAGGCAGCTGGTGATTGATCCCACCAGGGATGGGGCCATACTAGACTTATGCTGACAAATTGGGACAGAATCATGGATGTTGAGGTGGGTAGTCCCCTTGGTACCAGTGACCACAGAACTGTGTGGTTTAGAGTCAACACGTTGGCAGAAGAAAGCCATTCAAAGATTAATATCCTATATTTCTGGAAGGCCAACTTCCTGGAGATGGGGGAACAGCTTAAAATTGCCCTGGCAGCAGAAGATACGGAGGGGAGGTAGAAGAACAGTGGCTTATGATCAAGACAGCCATAGCAGGAGTCATAAGTCAATGTGCCAGACTGCTTAGCAAAAGCACAAGAAAGAAGCGTCCACTGTGGTTCTCTAAATCGGTAGTTGAGAATGTGTGAGAAAAAAGTAAGGCATTCAACAAATACAAAGAGACACAGAAAGAAGAAGATAGACTGAAATATCTGGAGAAGCAGGGAGAAGCTGGAAAAGTTGTCAGAGGGGCTAAGGCAAGAACAGAGGAAGGAATAGCACAGGCTATTAAGAAGGGGGACAAGACCTTCTTCCATTATATTAGTGAGAGGAAGAAGACCAGAAATGGTATTGTTAGGCTAAAGAACGGAGAGGGTGGGAGGGTGGAAGATGACCATGAAAAATCTGAGGTACTGAACAAATATTTTTGCTCAATATTTACCAAGGAAGAGGCAGGGGAAGGGCCAAGACTCAAGAGGGAAGATGTACGGGGGGGGGAGAGGTGGACACCAGCTCATTACAGTGGATAGAGTCTTGAAGGTACTAGGAAAAGTAAAGACAGATAAGGCAATGGGGCCAGATGGGATTCACCCTAGAGTGTTGAAGGAACTCAGCGAAGTCCTAGGAGGTCTGCTGACAACCCTTTTCAACCAATCACTATGGACAGGGAAGGTACCAGTGGACTGAAGGAGGGCAGAGGTGGTCCCCCTGCACAAGACTGGCAGTAGGCAGGAGGCAGGCAATTACAGACCTGTAAACCTGACTTCAGTGGTTGGGAAGCTGATGGAGTCCCTGCTTAAGGAGAGGGTAGTAAAGTTCCTGGAGTCAAGCGGTGCAAAAGACCCAAGGCAGCATGGATTCACTGAGGGTAGATCCTGTCAGACTAATCTTATCGATTTCTTTGACTCTTTGACTAGGTGACCAGGGTGGTGGATCAGAAAGGGTGGTGGTTGTGGCCTACCTGGATTTCAGTAAGACCTTGGAGACCGTTCCTCACAGAAGGTTGCTTAACACATTGGGGAATCTGGGTCTGGGCTCTAAAGTTGTAAAATGGGTTGGTAACTGGCTAAAAGGCAAGACCCTGAAGATGGTAGTAAATAGCATACAATCAGAAGAGGGGTAGGTGAACATCGGGGTTCCACAGGGATCAGTGCTTGATCCAGTTCTATTCAATGTCTTCATAAGCAACATTACAGAGGGACTGGAGGGGAAAGAATGGTTGTTTGCAGATGACACCAAGATCTGTAACAGAGTTGACACACAGGAGGGGCTAGATAAAATGAGAAAAGACCTAAGACTACTTGAGGAATGGTCAAGGGTTTGGCAGTTTGATTTCTATGCTAAGAAGTGCAAGATAATGCACCTGGGACACAGAACCCCAAGAGAGGAATACAGGATGGGGTGGCAGGTTCTAGCCACTACAAGTCAGGAGACAGACCTGTGGGTTATCATATTTGATAACCTGAAGTCAGTCAAACAATGCAAAAAAAGCAGTGTGGAAGGCAAGCTGAATGCTGGGGTGCATAGGAAGGGGCATAACAAGTAGGAGGAGTGAAGTGGTGATGCCACTGTATAGATCACGGTGAGGTTTCACCTGGAATACTATGTCCAATTCTGCAGACTGCATCTCAGGAAGGACATAGGCAGAATGGAAGCAGTCCAGAGAAGAGCAACAAAAATTATACATGGACTGCACCACAAACCTTATGAGGAATGACTCGAGGAACTAACCAGCTATTCACTGGAGGATGGAAGGGAGAGTGGGGATATGATAGAGACTTTTAAATACCTTAGAGGAATAAACAGGGTACAGGAGGGGAGCTTATTTCAGAGATGAAAGTGCACAAGGACAAGTGGGCATAACATGAGGCTGGAGGGAGGGAGGGAGGGAGGCTTGGGGGAATACTAGGAAGTATTTTTTCACAGAGAGGGTGGGATTCAAAAGCACATGGGGTAAGCATAAAGGCATCCTTCTGTGCAGCAGAGCAGGGAAAGGACAGTCCAGATAAGAGTAGGGATTGCCAAACCAAGTAGGAAGATGGGCAGACTAGGTGGGCTGCATGGTCCTTATCTGCCGACAGGCTCTATGTTTCTGTGGGATTGGTTATCTTGATGTGGTGCAGAGGCTTGCCACAATGCGATATTATATGCAATTGTTCAGGCTGTGTGTGGGTGTTGATGTGTGATATCACTGCCACCACACATTCAGTCACTTCACTAGCAGTCTAGGATTGCTTATAAAGCACTTTGGGCTACACTTGTATGAAAAAAGCTATATAAATACAGATTCTTCTTGTAACCAAAGTGGTAGTATGGCTAGTGGTGTGTTGTGGTGGTATACAACACAGAAAAAATTATGCTTGTGTCGGGTGAGAGCACAAACATGTCATGGACAGTGGGGAAAGGGGTAGTTGGCCAGAACAATAGGGGGGAGTAGCAATGGTTCTACTTGGTGTGCAGATCTGAAATTCCTGGCTACACCCCACTGCCCAATCCCCTTGTTAGCATGCCCTCTCCCCAGTTCATTTGCCAACAGGGAAGCCAAATCCCCATCTGCATCATCCCTCCCCCCCCCGCACAGTGACGCTTGCCGATGGGGGCCCAATCCCCATCGGGTTCAGTGCCCTGTCTCCAATCTGCTGATGGGGGTGCCCAATCCCCCCTCAGCATCATCCTGTCCCAAACACAGACACACTTGATGACAGGATGCCAAATCCCCTGTCAGCATGTTTAACCCCTCAGATTGTGTGGTTCACTGAGAGCCCACCCACTGTGCCTCCATGTCGGCCCACCTCACTGTGTGCCACACTGAGAGCCCACCCCAGTGTGGCTAACATCATTCCCCAAAATGTTTCCTACACCTGTAAAAGAAGCAAACAATCCCTTGCCATCAGGTCCCCTCCTCCAATGTGCATTCCTACCTCCCCGTGCCTCCCTTTACCCCATACTTACCTCCGGAGTCTACCACCATGATTTTAGGTGGAGTGGGAGCACGTCTGCACTCTTCAAAGCTGACTGCAAACTGGAAAAATGCCATAAAGGTGTATAATGACATAAATGGAGGGGTCAACTTAGGTGGATATCTCGGCCATTTTTGCGACTTTTGGCACCAAATTTTCAACATGGGGTTCTTGGGACCCCATCTCATGAACTCAGTCACTGTCATGTCATTATTCAGTCCTGAAAGGTGATTTTTTGTCACTGCGAGGAATTACCTTCCGGGACTGATTAATGAAAAGACAGTGTCACTGTTCATGAGGTGGGCTCCCAAAAAGACTATGTTGCAAATTTGGTGAAAAATTCCAAAAAATTACTGTTACCAGTGTGCATTTCACAGCTCCCATGCACACTCATAAGTTTCAGAATTTTTAATATTTTCATTCCAGATTTTCAACATTGCCATTTTTCCACACCTCTTTATGTACAGTACAGCTGTCATTTTTCACATCCTGCCCAAAACATGTTTTCGCACACTGTGCAAAATCAATGCTCAGGAAATATTAAGAAAATCTCAGTGCCACTGTTGATAAGCAGAGGTCCCAAAATGCCTATGTTGAAAATCTGGTGTAAAAAAAAAATCCCCAAAATAATTGCATTATGAGTGTGAGTTGCGCAGTTTCACCACATGGTTGTGATGTCACCACTTTTTCTATGTTTTCACTCCAGATTTTCAGCATTGCCATATTTTATTATCTCCTCATGAACAGTACCACTGTCCTTTTCCCCATTCTGCCCGAAATGTGTTTTCACACCTGTGGCACCAAATGGCGCAGACACTGTGCAAAATCACCTTTCGGCTGACATACTGATAGTATCACTGTTCAAGCTGTGGGGTCACAAAAAGCCCATGTTGAAAACTTGGAGTGAAAACACCAAGAAACCCCTAGCGCTTTAGGGTTTCTGATCATAACATCCTGCCCCATAGGGACTGACAGGCATCGGGGTGCGATCTGGGATTGTTGACAGTAATGCTCACGCCATTGCACCCACACCTCCACCCTGCAGCCATGACGGGCATCAAGGTGTGCCTTGGACTCTTTGGCCCCAGTGTTAACCCCATTCTCCTACACTGCATTCATTTCAGCATATTTCCTTATGGAATGGGGTGAGTGTAAAGCTCAAACACCCCAAGGCACACCTTGACATTTGTCGCTGTCTGCAGGGTAGGGTGAGGTAAAATGGCATAAGCATCTTGGGGGATGACCCAAAGGCACATTCCAATGCCTGTCCATCTCTGCAGGGTGAGGGTGGGGTTGGCATCAGTTCAATACTTCACTGCCATTCCTATTCTGTATCTCTCTAACTCCTGCACTTCCAATGCTAATGCCAGCAAGCAAACATTCGTCATTGATAAATGCTTGTCTATTAATGTACTCAGTTGTTGAATCAGTCACTGCCCTGCATGACAGGCCAAGTTTGTTTGTTAAAAATACATTTTACAGAGGCTGCAACAGCTGACAGCAGCAAGGATTTGACTGGTGGCCTGCTCCCTGAACCTGGGGGAGGGAAGTTAGAAGAGAAGTGGTCCTTCCTCTAGGGAAAGGGGTTGGGGGAAGGATTTTTCCTAGAGAGGAAGAACCACCATAGCCGCCCACAGGGTGTGGCCATCAGAAGGGTGGGAGGAGAAAGAGGTTTTTGGTGGTTTTTCAGCTAGCAGTTTCCCCACTTTCTTATCCTGCCCAGTTGAGTTTCCCTATAACAGGGTTTTTTTCTGGGTTTTTCCATCTCCTCCAAAGAGAGAATAAATAGAGGTAAAAGTAGAAATGCAGAGGTAGGATAGAAGGCAAGGATAAAAAGTTTGAGGCAAGGATGATCCTATAGCTATTTTGCAGCCATGTGTGGTGTCTCAGGAGGATCATGGAGAAAGAAAACAGGAAAAAGGAGGGGGAATGAGCTGAATTCATCAGAAGGGCTTGTCACCACCTCCTGGTTGACATGAAGGTGGCAAACTGTGGACATGGACCCTGGAGGTGGGTCACGATCTACCTTCATCAGGTACCTTGCAAGGTCAGTGGCACTGGGCAGGGGGGCGGCCACAAAAGCCTGGCTATTACAACCATACCAGGTACCACAAATAATGGACACGCACCTGATTTTGGCCTAGGGTTGAGGGCTGGTGTTTTATGAAACCTGGTGAGGGGTGGGTCCTTCCATATGTGCATGCTGCTCATGTATTGCGTAGTTGACTTCAATAAACACCTGGCTGCAGCCATTTCCTCCAAGACATGTGTCACTGTTTTCTTCACGGGAAAGGGAATGGAGGGCTAAAAGACAATTCTAAAAGTACTCTCAGTACATAGCATAATTTTAGCCCTGTGTGTCAGACCTAGTTTGCCTGACTAAAGAACATTTTTATTATAATGTACTCTGTAGTTGGCATAGTTTCAACCCTGCATGTCAGACCCCATTTGTCTAATGAATGTGCATTTTTCCTGTAATGTACTCAGTACTTGGAACTGTTTGAGCCTTGCATGCTAGGCCCAGTTTACATGAAAAAAAGAGTATTTTCTTGAAACGTAGTTGGTACTTGGCACAGTTACAGCCCTGCATTTTAGGGTCAGTTTATCTGATAAAATAACATTTTTCTTTTAATGTACTCAGTACTTGGTACAGTTTCATCACTGTGTGCCAGACCCTGTGCGCATGATAAAATATTTTTTCTTACAATGTACTCAGTACTTGGTGCAGTTTCAGCTCTACATATCAGACCCAGTTTGCGTGATAAAATTGAATTTTTCCTATAACATACTCAGTAGTTGGTACAGTTTCAGTCCTGTGTGCCAGACCTTGTTTGCCTGATACAAAAACATTTTTCCTATAATGTGCTCTTGTACTTTGCATTTTCAGTTCTGCATGTCAGACCCAGTTTGCCTGATAAAACTGAATTTTTTCTATAGCATACTCAGTAATTGGCATAGTTTCAGCCTGGCATGTCACACTCCATCTGTCTGATAAATGAGCATTTTTTCTACAACATACTCAGTACTTGGCACCTCTGCTGGAATAATGGTGTCTCTTTGTCTGTTTTCCTCTGGGGTCCTGTAACTTTCCCAGCAGATCTGCTGAGATAATGGTGTCTCTCTGTCTGTTGTCCCCTGGGGTCCTGTAAACTTGCAATCCCAACAGATCTGCTGGGATAATAGTGTCTCTCTGTTTTCCTCTGGGGTCCCGCAACCTTCCCAGCAGATCATCTGGGATAATGGTGTCCATCTGTTTGTTGTCCTTGGTGGTCCAGTAACCAAATCTTTCCACACATAAGAAATATAGGTAATAACCAGGCTTTTCAAACACTTCTTTCACCATTAAAATACAGGAAAAGTCACAATTTTAAGGTAAAAATGTCAGACTTTTCTGGGGAAGCATGCCCCTGCCTCACCCAGATTTGTTAAGATTTTAACTGTAGAGCATTCAACCCCCGGCCCCCAAACTTTATACCTCTAATGACACCCTTGTTCAGTTTAATAGGGAAAGAAGTACAAAGTCATGAAGTGTTGCTTCAAAAAATATTTGCAGACATTTCTGTTCTTTGTGAAGTACAAAGCGCTTCCATTGTAGTTCTTTGCATAGTGAGGTGCCTACTTCACTGAACAAATTAACAATTCACTTACAAAGTGCTAGGTGAAAGCTGAATAAATCTTCATTGTTCTAAGATAAAAAACGAAAAAAAAAAACAGTCACCTTCTGGGTTATTTGCACCCCCCCACAACACCATATGGTTTGTTAATATATCCCCATCTGTCCTTCCATGTTGCCTCATACTCCTCCTCCTCCTCCCCCTGTACCATGCACCTTTTTATAATAAAATATCAGCAATTTTGGCATTGCTCTCCCCCATCCAAAAACAAGTTCCTCCTTCCACCCCCTTCCTGTCCCACTAGGTTCTTGAAAGAAACCTTTTCCCTTTCCCTTTCCTACCATCTTGCTAATACATACCCCCTCCTCCTCCTCCAGAACCATCATTTCAGATGTACATTGTAGTTCTTGTCATTGGCAGCAATTTGCATATGTGCCCTTCACCTCACCTGTGAAACCACATATCTCTCTTTTCTCCCCTCCCCATCCCAGTTGTTTCTTGAAAAAAACCCTCCTTCCTTTCCACCCAGTTGCTAATAAATACCACCAACACCCCAGTTTCATTTGTGGTTGTTGTTGTAATAATCTGTAATGAAAACTACCCCATGGTACAGCAAGCTCCTTCGCTCTTCATTATCTGAATCAGAATGGAATGGCGACATCTATCCTAGTAGTCGTCTGTCCTGAATTGTTGGTTTGGGAAAGGGAAGTGGGGCATTGTAGGGATGGGTGGGGAGATATATTAACAAACCATATAGTGTTGTGGGAGGGAATGGTGCCAGTTACCCAGAGGGGGATTTTTATTTGTTGTTTTTTATAAGGTTTTTTTTAATAAAAAAACAAAAACATGCTGGTGGAGTTGTAAGGTCAGAAAACATCTGAAGCTCGGTTAAGTTCCTCACTTTGCACCAGCTTTACTAGGGAAAGAAACATTCACAACATCTCTAGTGACATGACTGAGCTAATGGCAAGTGATGGGTGGGCAGAGGCTACAAGTTTAAATGTAGCAGTAAGCACATGGAGTAATTCATGTCCTCCCACTCACACTTTGTGAATTGATGTATTTTTCTTTGGTAATCTGACTATGTTGTTTGTCTGTTGGCAGTGGTCCCCCACATTTTGGATGCCTATGCTTTACTCTCATAAAAGATGATCATACACTTCCACTTGCACACTACCCTTTTCATTTTATTTTATTACTTTCTTCATCTCTGAATGAAAAGGACTACAGACTCTAGGCACTAAATATTTTTCCACAAGCACAGAATGTGAGAAAAACTGTATTTTGCATTGGACCCTAAGGAAGACTAGCTAAAATAGGTAACCATAAAAAGACTGGAGGAGGAGTAGAAAAACTTGTTATGTTTTGTTTGGGGACACTTCTGTTTCAGAAAAAAAGGACCTTGCAGATAAAGGGAATGGGATGGTGAGAAAATGCAATGTTCTGCTCAGAGTATAGGGTGTTTTGCATCGGAATGTGAAAAATGTACTTATATTAGATGACTGTGTACCACTGTTGAACTCTGCAACATCTGCTGCCATGCTGTGACTTATATTTTCTGTCCCAATGATGTGGATGTATTTGCTGTGAGCGTTCTATTACAATTGAAGTGCCAAGGTTGCCTGCCTGTCTACTTCTGCTAAATGAGGCCTTGCAAAAACAGCATATTGCATGCAGTATAATAAACATAAAATGGTGACCAGGCAGTGTGCCTGGGTGTTTGCCAAGTTACATTTTAATTTCCTCTGTAAATGAAAACACTGGTAGAGAAATCTTCAGTAACAAGCAGCTGAGAGTGTCTTCTGTTTAAATTTTCAGTCTATTTTATGCTCTATAGTGCATGCAAAACAATCATTTGGTAGAAATTCATTCTCTGTGTAATGAGTTATTTTATTTATTTTTTTCCTCTTCTTTCTCTGTAGGAACACATAGCTGTAAAGGGATCCGAACAGACAGATAAACTGCTTTAATTTGTGGTTTCAAATCCTAATGGGTTTTACTCATCTAGGAGTCCACATTACGCCAAATGTTGTTTCTGTCCTGTCATGAACTTTGGTTGCAAACAAAGTTTTTGATCCACAGACAGCTAAGCGTTCCTCATTTCTTAAAAGACATGTCTAAAAAATCAGTACTGAACTTGAGGCTGGATGCCTCATAAATTCAAACTGCTTACGGTGGTTTAAAAGATTTTGCCAATGTGGCAAAAACCAGAAACAATCCCATGAGAGTGATTTCTGAAGAATATAGTCACTTAAACCATGGTACCAAGGAAGATATTCCTGAAAATGTGCTAGTTGCAACACTATTCGCTTGCTTAGAATTTTCTATAAAACAATGTGAAACTCTGAAGTCAGATTACAGTGCATACAGGCAAAAGATAAGTATGTTACATTCCAAGTCTGCTGAAAAAGTTAATGAGCTGTTATTTCAAAACAGGACCTTGGCTAAACAATGTGATTCATTACTAAGTAGTTATGAAAACAGTAGACATAAAGTGTATGTTTTGAATACCAAATGTGATAAGGCTTCTCTTGATAAGAGACTATTTTTACACTATGAGAATGTCTTGCGTGCTGAAGTTAGTAAGAGTAAGGAAAATGCCAGACTTACCACTGTGTGTAGAAACTTGGAGAAACAGGTTATGCATAATGTGTGTGATACCAAATCTGAGGTTGATCATATACAGGGGTCAACCATAACCTTTCTTTGCACTAGCCAGCAGGGCAAGTTGATTCAAAATTGCACTAGCCCACAGATTTTTGCACTAGCCCTCAATTATAATGGTAAATTTTGATCACTTATACTGAAAACAATGCAAGCCAAGAAATACTCTGATTATTGCACATTTATCCTGCTCGCACATTGCTTCCAGCTCCCCAGCAGAAAAAAAGACTGCAATGCCATCACACACAGTAAGTATCCCCCCCCATTGTTTTGTACCATGGCCTCTTCTCTTTCTCTTTCTGCCCCCCACTCCCACCACCAAACCAGAGGACATCACAACAGCAAATGTTCAATCAAGTAGTCCTAGCTCTGCACACACAATAGCTGACATCATCATGCACCTCATCACACTGTCACCACCACCCACAGGGCAATGAACAGAGTTAGGCAGAGAAAGACACTCTCAGCCCCCACCCTACAGTCAGCTGGAGACCTGCACTTCTGGAAGTATTTGTGCAGTCTCAAGTGAACCAGGAGCACATCTAAGATTTCTTTGGGGTGGAGGCTACACAAAACTAAGGGGCTTGGGAAATGGAAAACTATAACATTTTTATTTTTTAAAGCATTGATTTTGATATGCTCTGCCCCAACAATAGCAGATTTTTCTTTAACATTGTCCTTTCATCAGCTCAGGGAAAACAGTACACAGACATAGTGCTATACTATCTCTATTTCTATATAGGATGATCTATGTACCCCCTGGAATGCCTATTTTAAGCTTTCAAATTATGTTTATTTATTCATTGAAGATTTCAGAATTCAAACCTTTGAGTCAGAGGCTCATTTACAAAGGCTCCATATCACAATACAAACATTGTTAGAGAGGAATACAACAAGTAAACATATAGAGGAGGGTTACAGATAACTGAGTAAAGGGTGTGCAATACAATACAATGGGTGTGCTAAGCAGTACAATTATACCGAGTTTAATACATAGGAGACAGTAGCCATGAGAAACTATGGCAAAATCAGAACCAGGTTGAGGAGAGGCAGGATGAGGGTCCTTTGTCAGTGGAAGAGGAGGTTAGGGGGTAGAGGATGCTTGAGTAAAGGTTTGTGGAGAGAGGACGGTGGAGGCCAGAGTTAATAACAGTCACAGGAACTGGCAGAGTGGAAGTGATCCCTAAGGAGGGATTTGAAATGTCCTAACTTACTTTCAGTAGAAATTGAGCTGGGAAGTGCATTCATCCAGTAAGGGGCCCTGTAGCTGAAGGTTCTCTGGCAGAGGAAGGTCCAGCATCTAGGGACCAAGAAAGGGGATTTGGTGGAGCAGTGTGTGCAGGAGCGGTTTTAGCAGGGCAGAGAGGCCGGCGGGAGGGGGGGACAAGTGATATCTTTTTGGCCAAGAGGCAGGTTTGATCCTTGAGCCTACAGTCAAAGTTAAACCAGTTGGAGAGGCTGTAGAGGGAGCAGATGTATGTTGTATGATCATAACCTAGGATTAGGCGACAGGCTTTGTTAAGGGACAACCTAAGTCTATGGAGGGAGGAGTTGTCAGCGGCTCCTTGGACCAGAATCCCATAGTCTATTAGTGAGAGGATTGAGGAGGAGACAGCTAATCAGAGGACCCTCAGGGTGAGATAGTGTTTGTACCAGTGGAGTAGTCCAATTCTGAAGTTGACCGCAGAGCAGAGAAGATGGATATGTTTGTGGTAGTTGAGAGAGGCATCTAGAGTAATGCCAAGGTACTTGAAGGTATCCACTTGGTCAAGGGGAATCTGCTGGGAGTTTAAGATTTGCAGTTGAAGGCTTTTGTGCTTGCTCTGGTGATGCGCAGATGTCATAACTTTGGTCTTTTTGTAATTTAATACTAGCTGGTGGTTGTTGAACCAGTGTTCAGCCTTAGTGAAGGTTGCATGGATAGATTGCTGGAGCATGTGGGGATCAAGTGAGAGGAAAAAAGGACCGCATCGTCAGTGTAAAGGAGCAAATTCCCAGAGTATGCACTAGGGAGGGTGTTTAAAAATAGGCTGAAAAGAAGGGGCCCTAGGATAGACTCCTGGGGCACCCCAGACTTTATTGGGAGACTGGAGGAGAGCATGTTACCTATCTTAACTTGTTGGGTTCTGCCAGTTTGGTAGTCAGAAAACCAATTTGTGGCATTCTGGGAGAGACCAATGAGAGAGAGAGGGCTGATAGGAGGACAGCATGGTTAACTGTGTTGAATGCTTTTAACAGGTCCACAAAGACAGCACTGGCCAAGCATCCTCTGTCAAGTGCCAAGTGAATAGAGGAGGAAAACTCCAGCAGTGCAGAGGTGGTGCTGTGGTCTTTATGGAAGCCATGTTGTTCGTTACAGATAAGATCAAATTTTGCGAGGTATTCAGTGAATTGATCTGAAATTATATGCTCCAGTGCCTTGGGGGGATTGAGATGGGACAGTAGTTCCCAGTGGCAGTTCAGTCACCGCTTTTGTGGATGGGGGTGATGATGACCACTTTCCAGATGGGAATTTGCCTAGGCATAGGGAGCGGTTGAGGATGCTGGTCAGGTGGGTAAGGACTTCTTGAAGAGTCAGGTGGAGGAGTTTTAGGTCCAATGTATCACTGCTGAAACAAGATCCAACAAGAGGTTTTTGCAGATAGGGCTTGGCTTCCCGAGGTGCAAGGGTTTTTAAGAAAACTTGAAGTGAGGAGAGGGGGTGAGGGGTGGTGGGGAGGTGAGAGGATCGAAGAAGTGGGGAAGGAGTATACTGCTGAGGTCCTAGAAGGAGGAGTTAAGGGAGTCAGCAATGAGTTTGGGGTCAGTAGTATAGTTCACCTCTGAAAAAGGGACCTTCAGGGCTCAGTGGGCCTACCCAGCCATCAAAGTTTAATAAAATAAAATAAAAAATAAATAGTTGCTGTCCAGTTTAATTTGGGAGGGAGGACACTGATTTCCCATTAAGTTCACTGAGGTCATCACAAAATGTCCTGCCAGAGCCCCAGGAGGAAGTGAGGGACACCTTATAGTGTTCTGCTTTAGCCCTGCGTATAGCACAAGTGCACTTTTTCCTGGCAGCACTGTAGTGTTGTCTATCAACTGGCTTGCCCGTATCAAGGGCTATTTGCCAGAGGGAGTCAAGATGATGGAGCTGGTCTGGGAGACATTGGGAGATCCACGGGATGGAGGGGCCTTTGACCACACATTTGGAAAGAGGCGCAAAAGTGTCACAGGCAGTACTGAAAGAGCGAATGAGGTAGTTGAGAGCTAAATCTATGTCAGGTGCATTGTTTATGGGTGACCAGTCCCAGAGCATAAGGTGTAGTTTTAACTGTGCACGTTTACCTTACACTAACTCTTATCTTTGTCTGAATATATTAAAGCCTGTTAATCTCAACCCCCAAATTTACTGCCTGCACTGTCATGCATTTGCCTCCACACACCTTCTATATCTGTACCCATCCACGCTGCTTTGTTATAGTACTGGCATACCCTGAGGATCTGTATCCTTACCAGTGTTTACTGCTGTCAAGTTTCTTGCAGTCTTGCACCAACTGCTATAAGCTCCACTGTATAATTTGTATCCTGCATAATTGCTAACTGTAGTGAACTATACTGTTTACCATTTACTGTATGTACCTGTATATTGTACCCTCTCCTCTACCCCGGGTTACACCTAGAAACAAGCCTCTGCTCAGTGTGCTTTTCTCGATTATCAACTTTTAAATAAATACATTTAAATAAATAAATATCACTTTTCAGTAACAACAAATAAATTGTACCTTTTAGAGATGTTCCAGACATTCCAGAGCTTGCCGCCTAGGGGCTAACTAGCACCTGGCCTCCAGTGGTTGTTGGCTCTCTCCTGCCGAAATCTGAAATGGCACCCGTGCCATAAAGTCTAAATTTACAGGGCATCCTCTGTGTAAGCAGCATGTTTTCCATGAAGGACGGATGAGGGGCAGAGCAGTTTTCAGGGGTAAAATGATGGCTGTCCCTTTCATCCAGGGACAGTTGAGTGGTATGGTATGCACAGACTATTGGAGCCCCACTGTAGTCAGGCTTATGCCCCCCCCCATGAAGCTGACCTCTACATCACCATGCTCAGGCACATTATGACATAGGGCAATGGAGAGTGCAGAGGTGTGCCCCATTAAAATGAATGAGGGTATTTCTTTATTACTATTTTATACATTATTGACATACAGAATAAGCTTAGTTGCCGGATTGGTCCTTGTAAGAACAGATCCAGAAGCAAATGGTTTGATACCTTTTATTGGACCAACATAGATGTTACAAAAAGAAAGCAGTGCCTAACAAGGGCCTTGTTTGTAGAACAGTGGCCTTCATTATTCTCCAACTCTCCATCATACTGTATAAAATAGTAATAAAAAATAAGTCCATTCATTTCAAGGGGGTATGCCCCACCACTCTGACCTATGGACATCATCTCTTGAAGACTCCTACTTCTGGCTCACTAATACTCAGCTAAGAGACTCTTGACTCATATCTATTCTTGGTGGGTTGTCTGTAGCATGGTGGCCACACCCGCAACTTTATGTGTGCGTTGGGGGGGACTGCCTGTGTGGGTGAGCGTTGTGTTATTGTCACTGTTGTGTTTGCCCCTTAAAGTCTATTTACCTGGAATCATTCAAAATTATGGAGAGAAAATAGAAGGAGTACAGGCCAGACAGAAGTAATTAAGTAGTTTTGTTGGTAAGTGTGTGTAGGTTCCACTCTCGGAATGTGCCAGGGGTTGTGCACCCCCTCATTAGGGCACCAAACCTGAAAGTCATTGATTGGGTTTCATGTGGGTGGCTGCACCCCCCACATCCCCCCTTACGTAGGATTCTAACTCTGGGGGGGACCTCGGGGAAGTGGTGATGACTTTCAGGTTCTGCGCCCTAATGACGGGCACACAACAGTCAGCATTCCAAGGGTATGGGGGTGGGAAGAACCACATGTGTTTCCATTGATGTGTGTACTACAGTTCAGCTGTGTAGCTGAGATGAGAGGGGACAAAAAAACTAAAATGTATATCAGGGCTACAAGCATGCCGCATGTATGCAGATGAATGCAGATTTACATTGAAGTACAAGCACGTCATATGTATGCACACAAAATAGCTTAGTAGTTAAATGCACTGAACTGCAAACCAGGAGGCTTGAAGAACTGGTTGGAATCTCATCAGCCCACACTTGTATGATGTATGTTTCTCAGCAAGTCATTTGACTTTTATGTGTGCAGTTATCAGTGACCACTTGCTGTTTGCATGCATGCCACATGCGTGGTGTCTATTACAATTTAACATAAAAAGCATGCTTTCCACACTTGCTTCCTGCATGCATGCCACTTGCATGCAGTCGGTTCCAATTTAACATTTAAATCATGCTTGCAGCATGCATATCACATGGGTAATTTTAAGTGCGCAGCATGAAAACATTTCATATAATTATTTCTGTAAGGGACAGTAGAAAAACTCAAAATGACTTTTTTGTTCTGCTTTTCACTGGCATTCCAGCTTCAAAATCATCTATCATATCTATGTTCATTTCTACACTTTGCTCTTCTTCATCCTTAGTGGCTGACTGGGCTGAGTAGACCCCTCAGGAAGGGAGACAGGTAAGCATTCCTTACAACTTTTAATGGCCCCTTATGACCTTTACTTTAATGAATTTCCTCAGATGTGTTATTCTGACCTCCCGCAACAACTGGTTCCTCTGAGTCCTCATCGTCAGAGTCTTCATCATCTTACTCTACCTCTTTTGCTGGAATGTACAGATTGCTGCTGATATTGTCATGGTGGGATGAGCTCACAGACAAATAAGAAGCAGTCCAGTCATGAGAAAGTGGTATATTGTCTGCATGAGTTCTTCTTCTTTCCTTTCCACTACATGTAGTGCCTGCTTTTGTTTTTTAATAACTGTACATTTGTCAAACCCACTTTTTTTAACTGCTGGTTCATCAGCTGTTCTTTGCTTGCTACAGTACGTTTTGATTAGCCAGTGTTTTATTGGGGATCACCTGTAACCACATGTAAACAGGTTGGTTCTTGGACAATGATAACCCAAGAGGATGCCAACTCTGCAGTAGGTAAAAGGAATTCCCCACCAGCAGTAGAAGAAACACTTATGTTTGTGGCAGTGTTCACTTTCCTCTGAACAGCTGTTTTTATATTGTTCAAATTGGTATTTGTAAATTGTTTCAAAGACTCACTCCTTTCCTTCTAGATACAGTTTAATAAATTTAATTCAATTAACAGCTGTTCAACAATTAAGTCAGCTCCCATTCATTAAAGTGGAAAGTGGCCTACTAAGATAATTAAAGATGTTTGCAGATCTGAGATTTTCTTTCTTAAAGCTTGTAACACTGAGAGCAGCCAGTTTTTGAGGATGTGGTGGGTCCCTGATTGTGGCAGAATGGGTTGCAGAGAATGTAAATAGGAAACAATGGACAGTACCAGTCATGTAGCCTGCTGTTTCACCACTTGTCCACATATCTTTTCTCCAATCTACGTCTGTGTAACCAGTGATGGTAATGTACTGTTCACCTTCAGACACTGTTCCCTATAAGGAACTGGCAAAGCCTTTTTGAGAAAAAAAGTGTTCCTGTGTTGGCAGTTAACACCAAGGGCAGTAACTTTCATAACTTCTAAAAATCAGAAGGGTCAGTAATAGAGAAGGGACAGGTCTCCAGTGCTATCATTGCAGCCATTGTTTTATGTAGGAGGTAGATGATCTAATAAATAAATAAATAATAGTGAACAGTGTTGAAAGGTCAGCAGTGCCCCAAACATATCCAGACAGTCAAACATTGTTTAAGAGCAAGACGACCCTCTGGGAATGTGAATTGCTTTGTGATGAGTTGTGAGAGTCCTAACTTTCTTTTCACAGAGTACTGAGAAAAGCCATAACTTTCTATTTTTCTTGTGTATCACTGTTAGACTTTGACATTTCCTGGATGATTGGCTGTTTTTTTTTTTGTTTGTTTTTCATTATTTTTGTTGGACTTAGAAAACATTTAGCAATGATTTTCCTATGTTGGTAGTGTTTTACCAAGCATAGCTGCTGTAAGTTCAATGAAGTCCATCTCAACAGTTTCTGGGATAAATTATTTTTTCTATCATAACAACTCTTAGTTTGTATTGAAAGTTAGCTTAGATCTGTTTTTAGATTGTCTTCTGATGAACTAAACAAGTGCCAATTTTTAGAGTTAAGTATTTTTCTAATTTTTTTCCTTTTAAAATGTATGTTTGTGATCCACATTACTGCAGGAAAAGAGCTTTATATTTTTTCAGCTATTTCATGTTTGGCATTGTTTCCTGAACGTTGCACGTCTGAACTTTAAACATATATAACTAAAAAAGGAAACAAATTTTCATTTTAAACCTCTGTAATCAAATATTGTTTATAATGCATTAAGCTGATGAACAGACTGTAATTTTTTAACAAATGAATTTCTGTTGCCAAATGGTAATCCCTGAAATCTGATATTATAAAGAGCTAATGTAGTGCATAAAATTAATATTACATGCCGGCCGGGTGACACTGATGGTTCAGGGTCTGGATGCCACATCTCACGCAATGCCAGTGACCCGAGTTCAAGAGTGAGCCTGGGTTGCTGGAGGTCAGCAGGGGAGGGAGGGAGAGGATGGAGTGTCCATAGGACAGCTCTCCTCTCTCAAGGAGGGCTGGGGTACAGTGACTGGCATAGCCTACCACCTAGCAGAGGCTGGGGGCTGACTCACCTGGTCCTGAGTGTAGGAGTCGGAAGGTAGAGCAGCTGGTGGGTGTGCAACATGCGGACATGAGCATGGTATGCCCCCCCTGCTAGCATTGCACACCCCACCTCTGAAGCCAAAACAAGGAAAAAAGAGCACCCAGTCATTGTGGCTTGATGGTCGTCTGATTGCGTCAGCTCCAGAGGGATCACCAGTGTGGATCCGGTCTCAGTGGGGGTGTTAGTCGACCCCTGCCACTCTGCCATAGGGAGTAAGCTATGGGGTATGTGGTGGTCGCCTCAGTGGAGACTGATATATATTGCTAATGTTAATAAAAGCACGTACATTTGAATCCTATATAGGAGTTTTCAGGTGAAATCTACCCTCCTTGCCCACCAAAAAAAAAGGGAACCTGGCAGGTTTAAAGTTTTTTTTTCTTACTAACCTTTCAAGTAAATCCCATAGCAGTTTTCCTTTTGTGTACTAGACTACGTCACAAAAGTAAAAAACAAAAAAAAAGAGAAGGTTGCCTTCAATGAGAGTATATAACTACAGTGTAATGAAAATTAAGTTTTAAACACTGCTTATGTCTTACAAATTTACAAATGTTACAGTGAATTTATATGATAAAATTTAAGTGACAGAGAAAGTATTTATTTTCAACCAACTCTACTAATAAATACTTTTTACTGCAAAGTACTGTACTAGTTAACCTATTGCTGACATATCCTATTTTATGCATAAATAGGGACTACTTTTTTCAGTTTTTAGATGTTTTAGAGGTAATGTATTGTACACTCTTTAGAAAATAGTACAGTAAATACGTTTTAATCCCTATCACAGTACATCAAACTATTTCTTTTATGATGGTGGCCCATTTTATAAGTGTGATGAGACACTCCAGGGTGTGCATAAAGGATTTTAATGCACTTCCCAGGGCGTAAGGACACTTGGCTTTCAGCCTCGTGCCTTATCATACCCCCTGGGGCATGCATTAAAATCCTTTAATGCACACCCTGTTATGGCTTATTACTTACTTAAAATCTGCCAACCATTACCTTTTATATCTGAGATACTTTTTATTTTCCCTTTAGTTAATTAGAAGATTGTTTTCCTGATGTTATTAGGTGTGATGCCTGGAATAGAACTCTGCCTGACAGCTGACATTTCTATCTCTAGTTTCCCCATTACATCATCATCAGCACAGTGACCTCACTGACTATGACATCAGTGCTGCTTAGGAACAGCCATTCCATAGCTGCCAGGTCAGTTACCTGTGACATCACTGTCAGGTCACAATGCTGATGATGCCATTGGGGGACTAGAGAAAGATATGTCAGCTGTCAGGCTGAAAGCTGTTCCACACATCCAGAACAATATTATTAAATAGAAAACATTCTTTTTTTTTTCAAACATCTTTCTTAAGATGGACACAACAGTAGCAGTACATATATATGTAACAGTTGAAAAACATAAATCATCATTGTTCTAAACAAAAACTGCTAATTCCTGATAGAAAACCTAGGTTTGCAAGTACTAACAGTTGTAGTCCATGCTTCTGATGCCTACTATTAGAGTCAGGGTAGGTTCCAACCTATAAAACATTTTAAGAATCAACTAAAATAATCTGGTTTCATAACTATGTAAAATTATAAACAAGCATCAGTAAAAATAACTATCATATGAGGCAGTCATTGGAATCAATTATAATTCAAGACATTAAATATCATAGAGAGGTCTAGTTCTCTAATTTCATCTCGGTGCTGACTACTTAAGATGTGTTTGAACCTCTGGGGGTTAATATATTTGTGCTTGTTGGGTTAGAATTGTGATACCCTTAAGTTTCTCAATAAGTGCCATTATTGGTAGCCATGCATCTTTGAAACTTTCCATTTGAAATCATAGATTGGTGGTCAATTTCTCCACCTGGTATATTTTTTTAATAATACTAATCCACTCTAGTGGAGAAGGTGGGTCTGGCTGTAGCCATCTCATCATGATGTCTTTACCAGCTGCTGCGAACAGTATTCCCAAAAATCATTTTTGGCAGTTGTTTTGTTTTCCCTTCGGTGTAAATCCTAAAATTAAGTGTTCACAATCTGGGTCTTCCTGCATGCTTGCCATTTGTTTATACCTCCATCTCAACTCCTTCCAGAAAGGGTGCAGGGCAGGGCAACTCCAAAAGATATGATAGGGAGTGCCCTCTTCCCTACACCCATATCATCTATCTGAATGGTGTTATGTGTAATATTTTGTTTGGGTGGGGGTAAGAAAGAAGTGGCGAACCACTTCCAGCAGAATTCTCTCCAGTTGCTCAAAGCCAAAGTGTGAAAAACCACATATCAAACTCATTTCCATTCCTGTGAGGTAAGATCCCCTTCCAGACTCCTGCTCCAAGGCTTGTTGAAAGTGTGTTGGGGGTTGTTTTTTTGTCAAAATATAAGCTTGGGAGAATGTGGATGTATATTTTTTTGAAGTATACATCTGGCAGCATTAAAAATTATCAGGTGAAGAGCATGTTGGTCCTACTGGATGTATCTAAAGTGGGAGCCAGATTTAAGAAATGAAACCACCTGTAAATAGTGAAAAAAATTGGGTTGCCTCAAATTAAATTCTTACTTCATGTTTGCCAAGGACTTAATGGTCCCATGATGAATGAATTGAGAGCAATTATACAAACCCAAATCCCTCCATCTACAAAAGGAATGGTTTAATCAGGTTAGTGAGAATTGGAGACAATTAGTTATCTGGGTATATGAGGTCACCGATCCAGGAATAGCCAGATCCTTCTTCATGGTTCTGCACACATAATAAAGCTGATGTGTCAAGGAGTTAGAGATCAGTAATTTAGGTATTGTTTCTAAAAGGGCTTCAAATTCCTCCAAAGGGTGTGGCCTCAGACTGCCTCCCAATTCCTGTGCAATTCAGACATTCTATGGGTCATGCTCTATGAACATAATTCATGGTGTAAGCTGGGCCATTTGGTAATATATCTTCAGGATGGGCCAACCTAACCCCCCAGTTTCCTGGGCCATTATAGATCTGCCAACCACATTCTGGCTTTCTTCCCCAGGATACAAAATGATTTATTGCTTTGTTTATTTTTAGCCAGTCATATCATGGGATTTTCAGTGGGAGACCTGAAATAAAAACAAGAAATGTGGTAAAATATTAATTCGAATGGTGTCACCTTTTCAAGTAATGTAACTGGAAGGAGGTCCCATTGCTTAAGATCTGTTAGTACTTCCTTAATAAGGGAAGCGCACTTTACTTGGTACAAATATTTAAGATTTACAGGATGTACACCCCTAGGTACCTAATCTGGGTTGAGACCCATTTAAAAGGTATTCACTGGGTAAGGTCAGGTGTCTTGTCTCCACTTACTTACCATGATTACCTCTGTTTTTCCTTCATTTATTTTAAACCAAGATACATGCCCAAACTGCCTTAAGATTTGATACAAAATCAAGAATGTATGGTTTAGGTTGCAGAGCTATAACATGGTGTCATCTGCATAAAGAGAGATCCGGTTATTTCCCACACCACCACCACCATAATCCCCTCAAGGTCTGGATGGGAATGGATCAATTCCACCAGGGATTCAATACTGAGGGTGAAAAGAACAAGGGAAAGTGAGCACCCCTACCTGGTTCCTCGACTGATAGAGAAAGAATCAGACACTGTGACATAAACTTTTACTCTGGCAGTGGGTGCCCAATAGAGTGCTTCTAATCACTTGCAAAACTTCACCCCAAAGCCATACTTGGTCAAAATGGCTAAAAGAAAATTCCAATTAAGATACTCTAATGACTTCTTGGTGTCAGTGGTAATTACTATTGGTGGAATGTGTGCCTCCGGTCCATGACAGAGTATGCTCAGGTTGCATCTAATGTTATCAATCAAGTGACAATTTGGAATAAATCCAGGTTGGTCTGGGTGAACAAGGTTCTTTATTAGTCTATTGACCCGACTGGCAAAAATGTTGAAGAGTATTTTAGAGTCTACATTAAACAAAGAAATAGGGTGGTATGATGCATATTGGTCAGATGTTTTTCTGAGTTTGTGGATAACTGTTATAAAGGCTGATCACCAGGAATCAGGCAAGTCACTCTGCTCCTGACAAGAATTAAATACTTGCACCAAAAGAAGTGTAAGTTGCTCCCCAAAGGCCTGGCAAAATTCTACATTAAAGCCATCCGGGCCTGGTGACTTGCCTGCAGCCATATTCAAAATTGCTTGAGAGATTTCTTCTGTAGTAATGGGGGTGTCAAGCATTTTTTGTTCCCCCCTCAGTCAATTTAGGGACTATAATGCCTGCCAGAAAGTCCAAAATTTCTTCTTTGATCAGTTCATTGGGAGTGTCTGGAATATACAGGGCACTATACTATTTTTGAAAGGCAGTAGCAATATACTCCAGAGTATAGGCTGGTTGTGTGGTTTCCCACTGTTGTTCTTTAATAATTTTAACTGACCTTTCTGCTTGTGCTTTGTGTAACCTAAATGCCAGTAACCACCCCGCTCCATGGCCGTGCTCATAATATTTTTGATTGGCATATCTCACGTTTCCTTCAGTTTTTTCATCCCAAAGATCTTGCTGGTCTTTTTGGACCTGTTGCAATTCCTGATATAGGGTGGGGGAGACTTGATAGTTTATGCCACTGCTCAAGATTTTTTAAATGGGCTTCAAGTTTCATTTATGTCTCTGATTTTTGTTTTTTATGATTGGAAGCATATGATATAATAATACCTCAAAGTGGGCACGGGGTCATAATGCCGAACACCAAAATAGTACATATACCATGCTGTCAATATAGCTCAGTATATTGCCCAGCGGCAGTTCTTTATATTTTGTGGGGGGCCCCCTCCACTCTCCCTGTTATGGGGAGCTATGCCCCTGACCCCCTACAACTTAAATAATCAACTCTGGGTGAAGGGAGTTGAAAATAGATATCACACAAAGTGCGAAATAAAACAAATGTCCATGTGTCTGGGACTGGGATTCGAAACCCAGTCCACAGATGCAGTGCTTCCATTGCTGCATGCTGCTTATCCCATTGAGCCATGGCAGCTGCTCGGTGGACATTCCTCCCAGCAGAGGTTTTATCCTCTTCCAGGCAACAGTGACAGGGTGCACAACGGTGCTTACACAATTCCACGGTTTTGCACCCTGTTGCTATATCTGCCTGTGCTGTCTGTGTTCATTAACTGACATAATTCCTCCCTATTTAATAAGGATGTGTTCATTCTCCAAGAAGTCACCCTTGGTCAGTTCCCCAGATGGGTCTCAAGACCTACTGCAAAATGGTCAGAGGCAATTCTCGGATAGGTAATGAATGACATTATTTTATGAAATTCTGGGGCACTCACAAGGAAATAATCCTGGAATAGGACTTAAGTAAATTGCAATAAAATGTGTAGTCCTTATCTAGCTGATGAAATTCCCTTCACACATCAACTAAAGTTAGTTCTTGTAGTCCTGCCCTGACTGCTCTGCCCATACACTGGTTAGTGGTAGAGGAAGGGGAAGACCAATCTCAATGGGAATTAATAACATAATTAAAATCACCTCCAGCTGGTCTGGTGGCACTGAGGGTTGAGGCACTGGATGCTACACCTCACACCACACCTGTGACCTGGGTTTGAGAATGAGCCCGGGCCATTAGGGGTTGGCAGGGGAAGGAAGAGATTGAGCATCTGAAGGACTGCTCTTGCTTTTAGGGGAGGGTTCAGGGGAGTGATCACTTCTGGAGCAGCCTCTGGTGGTGGTCAGAGGCACTCAATGTAGTGACACTGCGAATGCAGGGGGCAGAGCTATGGCATAGTGTTGCCTTGACGGCAGCACTCTGTGGAGGCAGTAACACACATGGAAAAATCCCCACTCCTGGGGATAGACAATGGCATCTCAGCCCCAGAATCACACTCCAATGCTGGGCTCTCACCTCTCCATGGCTGACCTGTGTAGTCCCGGTGCTCTACACTATAGATAGAATGCCCTGGGTGGGTAGGGAAGACCTTCCTCCGGGGGGGGTTCAGATCCGGAAGTTGAGTCAGGCTGTGCAGGGGAGAGGATAAGGAATCTCAGGCTGGAGGTAAAGACCTGGGCAACTGAGAATGCCAGATAGAGTTCCCCAGGTGTGAGCAGAAAAAAGAGTTCACAAAAAAAAATCATCTCCCAACAAGATCATTCCCTTCCCCTGACCTGCCATTCTAAAGAACAACCTTCAGAAAAAATCTGGGGATTCCTGTTTAGGGCCATAAATATTGATACAATGTATTTTTGGAGAAAATACAACATGGGAGATTTGAACCACCCTCCTCTATTCCACAGTTCTGTAACTGTGACCTTGAGGTGCAAGTTCCTATGGAGTAAAATGGCCACCCCAGTCTTTTTGCCTGAGGGGTGCAAGGCTGAAATAACTTGCCCAACCCACAACCTACTTAATTTTAGATGTTCCCCATCTATAAGTCTAGTTTCCTGTAGGAACCCAATCATCAGTGTTGAGATGTTTAACATATGTCAAAATCTTTGTCCTCTTTGCTGGGGAATTGATACCCTGCACATTCAGGGTAGTAATCTTTAAGGACCCCATAATGGAAAAAGTCAATAACTGGGTCGAAATCTTTCTTTCCATACTCTTTGGGTGGTGAATCCCTCAAAATCACCCATTGTTCTACACACTGAATAAGTTTATTATGCTTTGTAAAAGATTTGAGAACTACAACAGCTGTAGATACAATCAAACATTCTTGCGCAACCAGTGCAACAACTTCTGAAAACCTAAAAATATTAAAACTGTTAAGCAAAACAGTAAACTTATGCTTCCAAGGTAAAAATGACATTCACTCCATGATAACAGCAAATGCTACTATATTTGTTATTTGAGCAAGCCTGACCTGTCAATCACTGGTCAGAAATAGAAACAATTTTAATGAGCAAAACGAAAAATAAAAATATTGCAAAAATTAAAAGTTGCAACTGACTACTTCTTGTAATTTGTATAACTTTCTTGACTGTCTGTTTTGATTCCACTAGCTCTTTAAATTACTTTTATATGATTCTTGAATACAGAGAAGCAATCTTCATTAGTGATTTTACTAATATCTCCATGCACATTGTTTCATATGGAGAGTCTGTGGAACAAGATCACATTGAACCAGACTTTTTGGGAGATTGGGGAACTGAAAGTATTCAATATTTCTATCAACTCTTCAGGTGGTAAGCAATTTGAATCTGTTGGAATGATGTTTGGTACCTTGGGTCTCATAGTGGTAATATAATAAGAGCAAGAACACTATGGGAGTGACTCTGGTTGCCCTTTGTTATAAAGTAACTTTTTGTAGACCTTTCCTCTAGTTCATTCATAAGAACATTCACCTGAAGTCGACCTACTATGCATACTGTCTTCCTTGAACAATTTTACAAGTGGGAGGTGAGAATGGAATGTACCCGGAAATCCTAAGAGAGTTGACCAAAGAACTATCCATCCCACTGGCAATGTTATTAAATTAATCAAATTCTACTCATGGTTCATAACTCAGGATTGGATAGTGGCCCATGCAGTGCCAATATTTAAAAAGAGCCCTATGACTGAGCAGGGGAATTATAGATCAGTAAGGTTAACATAAAATCCAGAGAAACTATGGGAATAATTACTGTATAAGAGACAGACTTCACTGCAAGGGGAAAAAATAAGCTTCATCATTAGTTGTATCATCACAGGATGAGCAAATCCCTGTGTCAACTGTACACGTATGCCCAGAAAATAAAATAAAAAAAAACTGGCTCAGTAATGGCCCAATGCATAATGAAATTACAGTAAAACAGAATTTTGAGCAGTCTTGTCCCAAGTGGCTTGGGTTATATCTTTTCCTTTCCTAATTTATATCCATATCAGTAATATCTTTCTGAAATTTAAGTTTGATTGCAAGACATACTGTAGCAAGGCAGGAAACAATGACTTCTTGTAAGTTCTTTATGACACTGAAATGGTTATCTCAGTTTTAAAAAAAGGTACCAATTGAGAATTGCATTGCACATCTAGAAATTCCCACAGACAGGAGGATAACTGCACTTTATTGCCTAGGACAATATCCCTGCATCACTAGAAACTTACAAGAATTCAAATCCATCAATTGAACTTCATGCAATAATGTTGAAGGCATACAGATGACCTTTTATCATTAAGTCTTACTGTGCTCCCTAAGGGAAAGATTTAGAAGGATCTTCCTAGGGGATATTCTTGCAACTTAATGTAGAGGCTCTGAGAAATTACTGATTTGACTGTTACCAACATCTCTTGCCAGGTATTGCATAGGATGGCAAGGTTTCATAAAAATAACAAAGCAATATGAGAAGAGAGCTCAGTGAAATACATTGCCATCTTGGAAGCTCTTACACCTTTGAGAATGTTCTGCTATGTTTTCTAACTATAGGCATTTTAACTGTACATGTTGATAGCATGTTTTTAATGTAAGTTTTGATTTGTGTCTTAATAATGTATGAATGCTATGGCATTTTAATTTGTTGAACATTTATAATAAACTTTGAGACATTGGTCACATTCTCAAGAAATACAATACAATTTTTCTGGCATGATTCCCATTCATAGAATAGATACTGATCCTTTAAGTCCAATTTCTTTTTCTGCAGTAATTATACATTTTCTTTCTTATAATTATTTCCAGTACTTTCTCTAGATTTGATGTTAACCTTATTGACCTATAATTCTCCTGCTCAGTCATAGGATCCTTTTTAAATATTGGCACCATGTGTGCTACTATGCAATCCTCATTTAGATACTGTGAACAGAATCTGATTGACTAATTGAGTATCACTTCCAGTGGGATGGATAGTTATTTAGTCAACTCTCTCAGGGTTACTGGGTACATTCCATTCCTGCCCAGTGCCTTGCTTGTCTTAACCATCTTGAACAATAGTTCAGCTTTATTGGCTGTTATGTACATGACTTTTATATGCCGTCTTGTAATCCTATGAGTAACAATTTCACTGCCACTTATTGCTACGCCCTTCTGCTCTGTGAATAATGAAGCAAACAAACAAAAAAATAGCATAGCACTCTACATCTGTTCTTCCTTTTTTATTGTGGCCCACATTCTTGATGCTGTATGGGTTCAACTGGTTCCTGGATTTTAAATTCTTTTTTACATATTTAAAAACATTTGCATTCTTGAATTCATCTTTGAGTGCTGTCTAATCATTTCCTTCTTGTTTTGCTCCTCTGATTTTGCATTTATTGGGCCTAATTCTCAAAAACTCAGTGAAAGCCATGCCGAAGGTGATTTGCATTGACTGCCGGTGCACCAGAGATCCTGCATCTGATTCCATAACATCAAAGGTTCCTACACCAAAAAACTGGGATTTTCCACAAAGGCAGGTTTGCACTGAACACTAGGTGCACCTGCAGGACTTACATGGATCCACCCCCCCACCCGGATCAAGAAAGTAATCAATACCAGGAGGGGTCCTGGGACAGAAGTGGCACAGGGGATGCCATAGGGGGGTGTGAGGGAGGGAGTGAGTGGGTATGCAGGGGGGATGATCAGGCACTGGGTGGGGGTGCCCTTGTCAGTGCCAGTCACGTAATGGTGTATGCCATGCCATAATAATGTCACCCCTGCCAGGTACCCGATCACCACTCCAGCATGCCAACTTGTTCCTCAACACCCCTATGGTGCTCCCCTGTCCCATATGCCCCCAGACCCCACAAACAGAGCCCCACTGCCAGGTTCCCACCTTGTGGGGCAATGCCACAATGGGTGTAGACCACCTCCTGGCTGATCTAAAGTGACCACCTTACTATGGCCATGGTGGGGCTTTTGGAATCCCAATGAAGGGGATGTTGCAGCCCCACCATGGTGCAAGCCCCCTTATAACCTGGTGTACCCTGATATAGGTCGCAAGGGTGGTGCAGTGCCTGTTTGGTGCAGTGACTTCCCATTCTGCTGCAGACCATGTTTTGGAATAGGGAATGCCACAAAATATGATGCAAGGTGCAACTTGCTTCATTGTTTTGCGATACAAGCACCTTGTGTCAGTCTAGTAGCTTCTGGAATTGGGCCCATTTGCTGTAACTTTTTGCATGTACAGTTGTCTGTTTTCATGTTTGTCTTGCAATGTGCATCTTTTAAAGGTCTTTTTGGTTTCTCCTTTCTTATATCTAAAATCTCATGGGTCATCTACACTGGTCTGCATCCTAAATTATTCTTTTTCCTCTGTGGGAAATTCTAATAGCTTAGTATCACAAAATAAATATATATTGTTTTAATTTTGTTGGTGTCTTCAGTGGTATACTATAGCAATAAGTCCACCATTTCAGCCATCATTATGAAATATGGACATATTTGCTATATTTAACCTAAGGCAATTACTTACCAAGCTGTATATAGTCTATGATAATTACCTTTATAGTGTGCCATATTTAGGTGCACAACAGTATCTGTCTTTGAGGTAAAGTGCTATTTATTTATTTTGAGGCAAAGTGCTATTTATTTATTTATTAATTGATGTATGTATATAGGAATGTATTTATTTATGTTTGTATGTATGTATTTATTTACACTTTTGATAACACGGAAAGACTCATAGGCTAGGATATCCATAGGTCCAGATTAGGGACCACTGCATACTTGTTCCAGGAGCAAATTAGTGCCTGGAGCAAACCAGTGGAATATGAACATTCTATGGCACTTTATGATCACTAAAGGCATGGTCCACTCTACCACACAGGTACTAACCAGATTATGATTGCAAATCCTGGCCCCATACTTGTCACAGGAGATATGTGGCCAAAAGGGTGCTATGAGGATTGCAATCAAAACTGGGCTGTTAGGTCCCACTAATGGCAATTTCACCTCTGGAAAAAAATGCCATGTTCATACCTTAAGAGGCAAGTGACCCCATAGCTCTAGCAAACCACTATGGGGTCATTTGAATATCATTAGGGCCTCATTGCAGGCCAGTATCAAACAGTGTTTTTGACTCTCCACAGCATCTGTCAGTGCAGCCACACTGCTGGTATAGTGCTCCCTCACCCTCAAACATCTTTGATGGTAGCTATTGAAATATCCATGGGGTCCAATGGTCCCTGCTACTCCAAAACACTCCCAATGGTCTTTCCTGTATTATCCTTGGTGTCCAGTGATCCCTCCCACCTCTGACTATCTTTTCTGTATTATCTTTGGTGTCCATTGGTCCCTTTCATCTCAGTAGTCTTTCCTGTATTATCCCTGATGTCCAGGGGTACTTACCACTCATTGTGCTTGAACACCCCACCCAAACCCATCACCCATCCAGTTCTGACTTCCACCTCAGCAACTGACACGCCTGCACTGTCACCAAGGTAGGCTGCCAACTAACAGGTCCCAATTATATGCCCACTGTAATCACAGATGATTACAGTAGGTGCACTGTGTTCAACTATCTGTAGGCAGCTGATCATGAAATGAGCATAGAGTTTGTACTGATTGTTGATGGGGGAGTTTGAACTGAGTGATTCGAGCCTGAGGGGCTGAAGGGACCATTGGCCAATAGGTATAATACATGAATGACCATTGTGGTGGGGGAGACTACTGGACAGCAGGAATAATACAGAAATAACCACTGTGGGAAAGGAGGGACCACTGGAAACCAGGGATAATACAGGATGACTGTCAGGGTGGGAGGGACCACAACATGCCAGGGATAGCACAGGAAAGACTGTTGGGAGTGTTCAAGGGATGGGGGCCATGGACAGGGGGTGCAGGTCATAAGGACTGATTTTCAGAGGCAGTAATTATTGCTTCACTGATGACTACTTACCACCTTTCTAAACCTGCCAGTATGCTGGTGCACCTATATTCAAAGCACTAGCAGCTGCATTGAATGGTTACACCAGCATATTTTAGGGCCAATCACAACCAGTTAATAATTCACTAACCATGCCAACCAATATAGCATTTTGCAGTCTGTCTTGCTTTGGGCCTGCAAGTAAAGTTAGCTGGTTGCTAACATACTGAGTAATTGCTAAACACGGTTGAATATCCTGGCCATAATACAATGTTCCATTTTCATGACTGACCTTGGAACAGGAAATAATTTTATAAAAAAAAATAATTCTTGTTGATAAAATAATTTTGAATACATACATATCTATATATAATAAACATGATAAAATAAAATATATGCAATAGTCGAACCCCCAAAAGGTTTATACAGTACATGTGACCCCCCAAAAGTTTATATTTTATATATTTTATCTAACCCAAGAATAGGAAGCCTAGCTGACAAGTAAAACCTTATTGGGCACTGTGCACTAATGGGCTCAATATGCACTGGTATAGGTGCATACCAGACCATTCAACTGTGCACTGCATGCCAAGCCCCTGCCAAATATGTGGGCTGGGATGAATGACTCCCAGCTGGCCCGATGTGTGACTGCATAGGTCTGCAGATGGGGTGGAGCTATCTTAGGCAAAGGACCTGGGATGAACTGTGGGATTCCAATTGAAAGCCTCAAATGGCCCCACAGTGGATCCCCTGCTCCATGGAAGCATGTCCTTATGGGACATGGCAGCCCAAGTGTGGGTTGTCATGTCCTCTAAAGCCAGCCTTTGTTTATCATGTCTTTGACAGCAATGTTTCACAGCCATCATCCATCTCCCAGCCCACTGTTACATGGAGAAGAGCTGGGGTCTGTAGCTCAGGGGCAACATGAGGGCATTTGAATGCCAGTTGGTATGTCTGCACCCATTACAGCTGCTGGGGTAACACAACCCCTCAACACTGACCTGTTGCAGTATATAAGGCATTGTGCATGCCACACTCTGCCCGCCTAATCTTGGCACACCCACTCGCTGGCTGGACCAGCCATGCAGTTTCATCTTATCCTTCATGGATAGCATTGAGTACAGTTGCACAGTGGGGGCCCATTTTAGTGCATCTATGGGTGTCCTGGGATATGTGTATCCTGGCCATATATGTATAATGGGATGCATGGCTGGGATCCTTAGTGCACAGGTCCTGTTGTCAGTCAGAGCTTACTTGATCATTAAATATCCTCAATCATAGATCAAATGATGAAATAGCTAACAAAAGAGGAAGGAATCTTTTGACACTGGCAGACACATTTATGCTGGCCATTTTAAATGGTAGAGCGGCAGGTGATCTAGATGGGAAACAACATTTTCCTAAAAAATCAGGTGGCAATCTAATTGATCTGATACTAGTGGGTATGAACACATATAACAGTTTAATAGTAGAGCAGTCTTTCAAAAGTGATCATCTGCTGGTAACCCTTGTTTTTAACATACTGTAAATAGTAATACTGTAGAACAAAACAATTAGCAACATTTTATTATAAGGATTTAGTGTAAATGTTGAAGAACTAAGCCAATGTCAGTTCAGAATCCCAAGTGCATTAGAGGAACACCTCTCCAAAATAGTGCAACATGTAAACTGATCAGTTCTAATGATGTGGTCTCACTAGTGAAGGATTTCAATACTTATGTTGACTCCAATTTTCCACAACAAACCCTTTGATATGTTTACTAATACTATGCTACTTTCTGCAAAATGTCTATGAGTACATGGCCAGCCAGCTCTTAGCACAAATCTAAGACAAAACAGCAGGAATGCAGTGAGTGTCATGTAGCTAAGAACAATGGCTGCTATGCATGGATGGGATGGAGGTACGCATCCACCTGCGGACCTCCACACCTGCAGATTCATGACAGCTAGCCACCTGTCCATGGCCCCACCCCACCCTGTGTGCAGATTCCTGTGGGGTGGACGGGGGCAGAGCTGCGGACCTGGGCGGGCATCTAATTGGATGTCAGTCATGGGTCCCTCAGTGGATCCCTTACATGGCAGGGTGCACATTGGCTGCATGCCCCTGTGGATGTCAGACAGTTGACAGCTGTGGAGGTGTGAGGAGTACAGTGCTGTCAGCTGTCCTGGGCTGTGGTACTGGCAGCATGGTACAGGTGTGGGGATGGGGTGGGGGTGTTAGTTCCATGGAGGTGATGGGCCACAGGTCACCAATGTGTGGCAGGGGTGCTAGGATCAGTGTGGGGCACAGTCCACCGATGCTGCACTGGGGTCCTGGTTTGGGGTGTGTTCACACCAGAGATATACCTGTCAGTTCCTATATGGCATGAGTGGCACCAAGACTGGCATACTGGGCTATGTTAGCCCATCACCTGTTGGTATCCAGTGGACAGCACCTCCATGTTTTCTGGGGAGGTGCTGACCCGTATTGCACCAGGTATGGGGACATCGAGTGTGTGTGTGTGTGTGTGTGTATGGGGGGGTGCTGCCCCACAATGAGGACAGGGCAGGGTGGGTGGGCTGCTTTACAGGTATGGGACAAGGGTATGGTACTGTTTGAGGGGCTACCAGTCTGCTGCCGGGGGTTCAGTGTCAGCAAGGCAGGTGCACACTGTGGCTATGGCAGGGTCCACCCTGGCATAACCTGCACCCTGCTGTGCAACCCTATGAGTTGCACTACATGCCTCTGTGAATGGCACGCACTGCTGGCATGCCCCCGGCACGCCTTCTGCCTGCCCCCAGTGCATTGTTTTCTGTGCATCCAGGGGATCAGGCACATAACCATTGCACACTCTGATGGTGCATGCCACATGGGCCCCACTCCACAGCATTCCCGTGTACAGTCCCTATGTGCCCGGTTTCCACGGGTGCATTGGGATCATGCATAGAGCTCAATATTTAGAAAATACCCTGGTATGTTAAATGCTATCCAACTAAAGAAAGGATTTAAAACAATAAAGTATCTGAAACAGAATTATGATGGATTATCTAGCAAAAGAAAAGAATGTTTAAACTAATTTATGGGATAAGCTAGTGACTACTACAGTATAGATAGGAAGGGTTCCATGACATTATAGAGACTGCAAAACAGTGATAGCTATTATGGTGAGTGTATATTGCTGAAAAGCATATTGGCAATATATACTCTACAGCAACCTGACTTCCGGTTCTAAATAAAACATTTTTGAGGGGCTGTGCTCATGTACCCCACGCACCCCTGAGTTAGGATTCTCAACTCCAGGGGTGCATGTTGGGAAAGGAAAGCCATACCTCAAAAAAATTAAGTGCTGCAGCTCTCAGCTGTGGTAAAATGTATCCCACTCCCAAACTTGAACCCAGTACCTGTACTGCCAGAGCTAGCCTCCCACACCACCACGCCAGACAGCTAGCTCCACAGCAGTAGGTACCCCAGTTCCTGACAACCCCTTCCCTGTCCCTCCCCTCCCCCTCGCTATTCCTCCCTTCCATTCACCCCATTAACCCTAGTTGCTTTCACATATCCTCGCTATTCTGCAGGGTAGCCCACAACAAAAGCACCCCAAATGAGTCGCTATAATTCTAGTCGCTCATTTTGGCTCACTCATATAACTTGATACCATAGGGAAGCATGTAAGAGGCTTTTGGAATTTAATTGCATACCATATTAATAAGCTAAAGTATAATACAGAGGCTTTTATGACTGCCACAGTTCGTATATAATATCTTTCAAGTCATTGCATCAGCAAGTCATCTCAAGAAGTAGGCACTAGCAATATTGTTTCTACTGTACAAAAAACACATCTGTCTCTAGAATGCCTACCCAAGTTGCTATTCATGCCCCCAGAGGATGTTATATTATTAATTTCATAGCAAATAAAAAGTAAGGCTCCTGGAACTGATAATATTCCTGCTGAAGTTTATCAATGTTCTCAAGAGTGGTGGGCATCGATTTTGAATCCACTGTTTCATCAGATAAATTAATAGTAATTCCTTAAATTTGGTGAATGGAGACAATTGTCCTGTTATTCAGTAAAATTTCACTGTCAAATAATTTCCACTGTTTTTGCTGAAGCACCAATCTGAGTAAAAATAAATTTGCGCTAACTAGAACTTTTAGTATTTTTTCCATTATAGTGAATGTGGTGATTGTGACATAGCACTAAAATAAATTTACACAATTATGGTTGCATTTGTGTTTGTGCTAAATTTACTTTGTGTGAAAATAACTAGTTCTACAGAATTCTGCAACATTTATTGACATAAAAGCTGCATTTCACTCTAACAGGAGATCAACTTTATGACTGGCTCTACCGGGTCTAGACATTGATGCGAGTTTGCTACATTAACCTAAAGATCTTCACACAAATACTAAGGCTAGCATGAGAACTGGGATGGAGGATCACTTAATGGAATCGTGTCCAGTTGATAAAGGAGTAAAACAAAGATGCCTGCAGGCACTAATCCTTTTACAGCCACAGTATTTGTTAGTAACCATATAATTTTCTTCAACAATAATGATTTTCTGTCAAAAAAATTAATAGACACATTTTTTAATTTCGCTTTCTTTCATTCCTCAACTAAGAAATAGTGGGGGACATTTTCAAAGGAGATGTGCCAGCGCATCTCAAGAAATGTGCCTCATCACAATAGTCAAAAGTTGGAGGTGCATCGCACATCTCTGGCTGCACCCAAGCGCAGTGGTAATGTATGCAGCACATCTCCAGGGGGCATGCCCATGAATATGCGGCACCTCCCCATATTCAGCAGGCAGAGATGTGCAGCACAGCTCCACGCACATCTCGGAGATGTGCAGCACAGTTAGGCATGGAAGAAACATGCCTAACTTCAGGTCACCCACAGGCAGGCTGCTGTACTGTACACAGCAGCTGCCAGCCCCTGCAGCCCTATGGAAATCGCCCCAGCCCCAAACCCTGATCACAGTAGAAACATTGATGGAAAATTTCCCCAGTCCCTGGTAGTCTGGTGGCACCCCCATCCCTGAACCCTGATCATGATGTAAATAATAAAATAAATCATCTCCCATTCACTGGTAGTCTAGTGGACCCCCAATCCCCCAACCCCAGTCCCCATAGCTGTACCCGTTCCCCCCCACCACAGTGCAGGGACCTGCTCTCCCACCTGATCCCCGTTAGAATATAAAATAATATTTCCCCAGTGCTCTTTTCCATAGTGTAGTATTCCCCCTCCAAATCCTCAATTGAACATAAAATAATTATTTCCCAACCCTCTTTTCCATAGTGTAGTGTACCCCCTCTCCATCCTGATCCTCATTTGAAATAATACAATTAATATCCCCTTTCCATTTCCATAGTGTAGTGGCCTCCATCTCATACCTGAACCCTGATCATGGTATACTCCTGAAATTATATTGCCCCATTTCCTGGTAGTGTAGTGGACCCCCCTGCTCCCCACCCATTCAAGAACCCACATCCATCCCCACTCCCCTTGTCCCAGCATGTCCAGGCAGCCAGTGAGCAGCATGGCCCTCTGCACACATCCATTGCTGCCCATCAACTGAACTGTCAATGAATTACAGCTTACTGTACTCACTACAAGCCAATTGACTGACACTGTCAACCAATGGGCTTGCAATGTGTAGTGTAAGCCCATTGGTTGACGGTGGCAACCAATGGGCTTGTAGTGACTACAGTAATCTGTCATACATTGACAGTTCAGTCCGCAAGCAGCTGTGGAGGTGTGTGGAGGGCTGTGCTGCCCACCGGCTGCCTGGCAATGCAAGGAATGGGAGAGTGGGGTGGGATGTGGGTTCCTGCAGGGGTGGGGGTTCCACTAGACTACCAGGGACTGGAGCAATTTCAATTCAGGATTATACCACAATCGGGGTTCAGATATGGGAGGGTTGCCACTACACTATGGGAATGGGCAGGAGATATTCATTTTATTTTTTTGATTGGGGTTTGGGGATGGGAGGAGAGACACTACACTATGGAAATGGGCAGTTGATTTTCATTTTATTATTTTGATCAGGGTATGGGGATGGGAGGGGGACACTACACTATGGAAATGGGAAGTTGATATTAATTTTATTATTTTGAGCAGGGTACAGAGATTGGAGGGGGCACTACACTATGGAAATGGACAGGGGATATTGATTTTATTATTTCGATTGGGGATTGGGATGGGGAGGGGGACACTACACTGAGGAAAAGAGGGCTGGAGAAACATTATTTTGTATTCCAACAGGGATTGGGATGAATGGGGCTGGGGTATGCAGTTACATGGGACTTGGCAGGGGGGCAGGCCCACCAGCGCATCCTGCTGGGCCCCTACCTGCAGATGGAATACAAATGCAGCCATAATGGCATGCAAATTTCCTGTTTGTGCCTTGCATGCCTAATGGTGCATTTACAAATCCCTGACCGAATATCTGGAATTTGTGCCCAGCGCATCTGGAGATGTGCCGAGCATCCCCATTCCAGATATTCAGGCCATCCATGAGGATGCTCTGGTGCATTGTCAGGAGCCCCCATTTGCACCGCATGCAAGCATTGCTATATTCAGATAGGATGCGTGATCTTGCATCAGTTTTGAATATAGCATTTTTTTGCGCCAGCCCATTTATTTAGCAGGTGCATCTAGATGTGCTGGCCATCACCCAGGCTTTGAAAATGGGACCAGCATTTTTAAATTATAAAAAAATCCCCACTCCCATGACATACCCACCCAGGAAAAATTAAATATCTTAATCTTAATCTTAATAATCATTGCTGACACATTTAATGCTGCTTTCACAGACCTTAGTTTTGTACTACCACCTGATTTCTTCATAGAAGATGACAGTCCTAATTCCCCAACTTCCTTGGCCCTCACTAGCCACCCTCCTTTTTACTTTAAATCAGTCAAGATGTACCAGGTGCGCAGCTATTTTACCAAAGCCATTAGTAAGTCCAGATCTAGCAATGACTCTCTTGACCTTAGACTTCAATTACTCACCCTTGATGAAGTACTTCTACCTCTGACCAGGATTTTCAACCTCACCCTCAGACTTAGCCAGTTCCTGGATAAATGGAAATCTGCTACAGTAACCCCCAGACATAAAAGTGGTGTCAAAACTGCACATGAGAACTTCTGTCCAATTTCCATCCTTCCTCCACTCTCTAAGGCCCTGGAATGTATAGTTGTGGACCAGCTTACCGATTTTCTGGACATGTATGACATCCTGTGCAGGCAGCAACATGGCTTTAGAATGGGTCATAGTACCACCACAGCACTATTTAAATTTACTGGCACCATCCACCACTCACTGGATAATGGACAACAAACTGGGTCTGTTTTCATTGAGTTAACAAAGGCCTTTGATACCGTCAGCCACTGTCTCCTGCTTGTCCAGCTACAAACCGCGGGACTCTCACCCAACTCTGTGAACTGGTTCAAAAGCTACCTTGATAACTGGTCCCAAAGAGTGAAAATTGCGGACACTCTCTCAAATGCCAGACCTGTCCGCTCTAGTGTCCCTCAGGGTTCTATATTGGGCCCCCTCCTCTTCAGCATTTTTTGAACACACTGCCAGGCTCCTGTCCAGAAAAATCTTGCTCTACGCTGATGATGCTGTTATCCTAACCTCCCACCATGATTCTAATCAGCTAAAAGTGAACCACCAGCGGGGTTTCGCTGCAGTCAAAAACTGGTTCTTAAAACATAAGCTGATCCTGAACCAGAAAAAACAAAGACAATGCTTTTCAGCTGCCCATGCAGCAAGAATAACCAGTATCACCTCACCATAAAAACCAAGGAAGGAATCACCCTAGAACAAGTCCATACCTTTAAATACCTTGGCCTCACCCTTGACTCCAAACTCTCCTATGCTGACCACATTAATAATGTGGCAAAAGTGGCTAACACCAGACTGGGCCTACTCTTCCGCCACAGGAAACATCTAACCACCGAAACCCTGTCTGTTGCCATCCAGAGCTCTATTGTTAGTATTATAGACTACAGACTCATTATCTATGGCTCTGCCACTGCCACCTCACTCAAATGTGTTTCTACCTCCCTGAATAATGCCTGTCGACTTGCCACTGGAGCCCACCGTTTAACCCATACCTGCAACCTCTACTCCCAAGCTGGATGGCTGCAACTCAACAACCAAATAAAGTATCAAACCTGCATCTCAGCAAAGAAAATAATGATGGGCATTGCTCCCCCAGGAGTCCACTCCCTCCTCAAAGCCAGAGTGAACATTTGTAACACCAGGAGTTCAAAACCCCTAACACTGCAAATCCCTTACTGTCACACAACCCAAGGCCAAAGGTCCTTTGCTTATAGGGCCCATAGCTGGCTACACATTCTCGCTACTGACATCTTTAACTCTCCAACTCTGGGCACTTTCAAGACTAAGCTCCGCCTCTCACTAGCAGGCTCAAGCACCTGTAAATGCCCTGCTTAATGCAATACTCTCCATGCTTCTGCCCATAGTCTCTACTGTCTGCTGTGGACAACCTACGTAGCACGTCATTCCTACCATGCCCAACATTTGCTCTTACCCCTGCTCTGTCATGACAACAGCCCCTTGGCTGCCTTTCTTTGTCCCACCCCCACTCTTTCCTAGCTCCTCCTCACACTAACATTTTGTTTGTTACCTACATCTTCTCATTGTGTTTCCTGTAAAGTCCTTGTAATAACATGTTATGACGATTATGTTACTGTTTGTTTTATAATGTATGTAACCTGTATGACCTGAATGCCTGTACTTACTGACGTGGAACCTTTGTAAAAGAGCTTTGGCTCAAAGGTATTTGTAATCCTAGAATCTAATAAACAAATAAACGGTGCTATGCTGTGTAACATCAGAAATGAGTGGTAACATTATCCTGATACATCCATAATAAGAATCAATTTAGTATATAAACTTAACAGGTAACCTCAGCAGAAGAGATTTTTAAAACTTGCTAGTGATGTTGAGTGGACTTAAGTCATTAAATACAAAGTTAGATGTAAAAGTAGTTTTAAAAATATCTAAGAAAATAAAAAATACAAAAGCGATGAATTAAAGCATGGCAGAAATACATTTTTTGATAAAAAAAAACCTATGTGTCAAATTTTTGCAAACTAACAAATTCGGTTGCTTTAATATGAACATACAAAAATGCCAGCAGAAGCAGGCCTTATGGTCTATCGAGTCTGCTCGACAGCAGCTAGCCCTCAACTTGCAGCTTCCCCACCTCCCCACCCTCTTCATCACAACCCCCAGCCCTGTCCCAACCCATGTAAAAGCAGCCCACCATTCTACAGGATACCACCTCCTCAAGCAGAGCATTCCACCTGTCCACCACCCGTTCAGTGAAAAAATGTTTCCTGATTTCCCTCTTGAATCTTCCCCCCTGCAATTTCAGCTAATGCCCTCTCATATTCCTCCCTCTTCTAAGCTGGAAAATTTCTTCTGTATTAGCCTTATTTATTCCATTAAGGTATTTAAAGGTTTCAGTCATATCCCCCCATCCCTCTTCTCCTCCAGGGAGTACATGTGCAGCTCACCCAATCTCTTCCCATAGGACTTTACTCCAATCCCTGGATCATCTTGGTCACCCTACATTGTACCCCCTCCAACGATTTGATGTCCTTCTTCAGGAATGGGTTCCAGTACTGCACACAGTACTCCAGGTGTGGCATGACAAGAGATCTGTACCAGGGAAGGATCACCTCCCTATTTCAGGATGAGATTCCCCTCGTTTTACACCCCAGCATCCTGTTGGCTTTAGCTGCCACCTTCCTGCACTTAGCTGAGTTGTTCATGCTGCTCGTTATAAGCACCCCCAAATCCTTTTCCTCCTCGGTACTTTCCAGCTGCACCCCTCCCAGCTGTAATATTAATTCTTTAAATACTGATTTAAAATGTACAGATACCCATCCACCCTGAATAAATGATGCATTTGTAGAAATCTTATTATATGCAGAGGATACAGTACTGTTATCAAAAATCTAAAATTGTGCTACAGCATGCTTTAAGAGAGTTTCAGATATTCTCAAGTGCTGAGTTAAAATGTAAATATCCAGAAAATCAAGATTTTGGTATTTGGTCATCAAAGGATTTAAGTCAATAGTTTGAGATGGTTTAAAAACAACTCAACAATTAAGGTATTAAAATGGAATATCTTTTATTATTTCAGTATAATGTGAAATGGTAAAGGCATGTTGAATTTGCAAAGCCACATGTGTATCAAGCAACTAAGAGTATAGAAAGCTTTGGTTTAAAATTTACCTCAGCTTTGTTTAAAGCTATGAATTGGACTTTTGAGGCAAACATTAGGAGTCCTTTTTTATATGGAGGAGAAATACAGGATAAAGAGAATACTATTTATTGGAATCAGTTCAAACCTATTTTATTAAGTCAGCTCTGAAATTAAATCTTGTTACTATATTCCAGGGAAATGTATAGGAGCTGAAAAAGGATCTACTGTCGATTGAATATTTGGCCATAATAGAATCTCTTACTGATCTCTTAAAACTTTTTGTTAAGCCAGAAGGTACTGTAGTTATGCAGGTATTTCTTTAAAGGAAATATGGACTAATTTGAATGAACAGAACTGGCTAGAGAAATTCAAACTTTATGTTAGGGAAAATTAGATAGGAAAAATTACCAGGAGAAACAAAGGGAGGAAGGGAATGCAGTTAGATGAGCAAAGACACAAATAGAGAATATTGTCCAGTCAATAAAAGAAGGGGGGTAAAACTTTCTTTTGATGTATACGAGAGAAGAGAAAGACCAGAGGAGGGATAGTAAGGATAAAAGGCGAAGGAGGGATTTGTGAGGAGGATGAGGACCAAAAAAATGAAGACATATTCAACAAATACTTTTGTTCAGTATTTACAGAAGAAGGGGTAGGTGATGTACCAAAGATAAAGGACAAGGGCATAATTGGTAGGGAGGTGGACGCTAGTCCTTTTAAGGAGGAGAAAATCCTGAAGGTATTAGCACGTTCAAAAGTGAAGAAGGCAATGAGACCTGATGGGGTTCACCCAAGGATACTGAGAGAGCTCAATTAGGTGCTGGCTGCACCTGTCACAACTCTGTTCAACTTATGACTAGAAACAGAGAAGGTTCTGAGGGACTGGAGGAGGGCAGCTGTGGTCCCTCTTCACAAAAGTGGAAACAGGGTGGAGTAAGAAATTAAGGATCTGCTTGCCTGATGTTGGTAGTACATAAAGTAATGGAATCACTACTGAAGGAAAGGATAACGACATACCTTGTAACCAGTGAATTACAGGATCCAATGCAACTTGGTTTCACAGGGAGAGGACTTGCCAGACAAACCTGATCAAGTTCTTTGCTTGGGTGACCATGTAAGTGGATCAGGAAGGAGCGGTATATGTGACCTACCTTGATTTCAGCAAGGCCTTCAAAATTGTTCCATATAGAAGACTGGTGAACAAGCTGGCCTATCTGGGAATGGGTCAAAAAGTAGTTAACAGAATGCCAGCTAGGTGGCACTGAGGGTTGAGGTGCTCGATGCCTTACGTTGCGCCATGCTTGCGACCCAGTTTGAGAATGATCTCATGTCACCAGGGAGCCAGCATGGGGGAGGAGCTGGATTGCTACCTAATGGCAGCTCTCCTCCAGGAGGCTGCTGCCACCCCTAGTTCCACCACCACTGGGTGGAGGTCTGATGATCGTGTGCGTGGAAGGGGTGACATGTAGGAGGGCGTCTCGAGCGTGATGTGCATATGCCTTCACATGTGCACATTCATGCTGGGTCAGGGGGCTGGGAGAAAAAAAATTGGGAAAAACTATGAAAAATGTATATAGAAAAAAAGTAGTTAACTGGAAAAGAAGTTGATTAAGCAACAGGAGTCATAAGATGGTGGTAAACGGAGTCCATTCTGGAGAAGTCAATGTGACCAGAAGGGCACCTAAGAGGGCAGCACTAGGTACAATCATCTTCACTGTCTTTATTAGCAACATTGTGGAAGGTCTAGAAGGGAAAGCATGCCTGTTCACGGATGACTCAAACTCTGCAACAGGATGGATGCACCAGGGTGGGTGAAAAAAATGAGGGATGGTATGAAAAAGTTGATCAAGGGTTTGGGAGTTGTGTTTCAATGCAAAAAAGTGCAAAATTATGCACTTGGGGCACAGAAACCTGGGGGTTATGTATCAATTTGGAGGAGAGGTACTGGCAACCAACAAACAGTAAAGGGACCTGTGGTAATCATTTCTGATGAACTGAAGGTAGCCAAGCAGAGTGATAAGACAGTGATGAAGGATATCTGGATGCTTGGGTGTATAGGTAGGGGTACCACCAGTAGGATGAAGGAGGTAATATTACCCCTGTGCAGATCACTGGTAAGACTACACCTCGAGTACTGTGTCCAGTTTTGGAGGTTCACCTCCGAAAGGACATAAATAGGGGGGCAACCAAAATGGTGCAGGGCCTGCATCAAAACAAGGAACAAAATAAGTACTCTAGAGGAAAGGAATATATGATAAAAACATACCAGTATATGTATATAGAAAAAAAGTAGTTAACTGGAACATATATTTATGCTTTCAGAGTGTGCTTTACAAAGCCATGCCTAGAAAAAAAGCATAATAAGTGAAGTGCAGCTGGACAGTTCACATGCATAGTGACCATTTAACTGAGGTTGAATTTCCCTGCCATCAAGCACCACATACCTTCTAGCTCATGGTAAGAGGCTGAGCTCCACAGATATTCTTTCTTTCCCTTGATAAATATTGATAAGGTACAGGAAGGTAGCATTTTCCATCGGAAAAGAAGCTCAAGGACAAAGGGTCACACTATAAAACTGGAGAGGGGGGCTCAGAGGAAATGTGAGGAAATACATCTTCATAGAGAGGGTGGTGAATGCCTGGAACAGCCTCCCAGCAGAGGTGATGGGTGCCAAAATGATTACAGGATTCAAACATGCATGGGACAGATATAAGGGGACCATGGAAGTAATGCAAGAGGTGGAGACAACAAGAGATAGAGTAGGGTCTGTGGTGGCACAGTAGGTAGGAAAAACATGGCAGACTAGGTGGGCCAAAAGGCCCTTATCCACCCAAAACTTCTATGTTTCCGTGTTTCTGTGTTAGACTACACAGTTTAGGACTTCACTCACTTTGGACTGGAGGCCAGTGCATATGTATGTTTATCCAAGCAACATACTATATAAAGGAACTCAATGGAAAGCTGACCATGCTAGAATAAAAGAGTTGCATACATGTAAACATAATTTTTAAATCAAAACAGATAATGTTATTGAATAGTATCTTTCTATTATTAAGAGCAGTGATTATTTAACATGTACTGCACTATTACAGTAAGATTTTACCCAGTATCTTGAATTAACTATCTCATTGACTATGTAAGAAATGTTACTGAGGCATTATGTAGTTGAGGCCAGGAGGAAGGGAGTGATATAGCACACTGTCTATCATACTGCAGTTTTGTAAAATGGAAATTGAAAACAATGGCTTCAATCTTTTCTCTCACAATGTTCAGCTCTATGTGATGTACTGGAGTAAAGATTGTCTAATGATGTCAAATAATATTTCAGTCATAGCTGGTTTAACATCATATATCTTTTGGGCAAACAGACATGAGAACATTAAGTCATGTGTTTATTTTTAAGTTTTAATATGTGTGTTTTGACTGTGTATTCAATATGCCATGATTTTAACTAAATTGGCACAGTAAAGATGAATACTACTACTACTACTATTATTTATTTTATAACTATATGGAGTTACACCTTGGGTGGTTAAGGGACTCATTCAAGTTCAAAATGTGAGTTACTATGGTATGACAAAAACTAGATCTCCTGGTACACACTTCTGCACTCTATTAGGGTTTATGTTCTGCCCCACCTACTAGAATGGTTCAGTTCTTCTTTAGATGTGTACTATATGGAGGCCAACTGAGCAAAACTAAAAAGACAACTGGTAACATTATTACAGACATGGCAACAGAATGATGTGACCAATACTATGGGCTTATGAAATTATAAAAACAAAGTGAATTTGTCCATTTATAGGGCACTAACAAAGGCTACACTTGGAGAAATGCATGCAGTGTTTCTCACCACTGTATAAAAAGGATGTCAATGAAAATAAGTGCAGGGTGTCTAGGAAAAGGAAATCCCAGAATGGAGTACCGGCTCAAGGGGTTCCAACTCAGCATCTTGCAGGAGAAGAGAGATCTTGGGGTCATCATAAATGACACCCTGAAGCAGTGAAGCCAATGCAATAAAGCAGGGGTGTACAGGGAGAGGAACTGACAGTAGGAACAAGGAAGTGATCCTCCTACTCTATAGTTTCTTGATGAGGCATCCCCTGGAGTGCTGTGTCGAGTTTTTGAGACCATACATTAGGAAGGACAGAGATAGACTGGAGACCATGCAGAGAAGGGTAACCAAGATGGTATAAGGTCTCCGAGGACTCCTGTAGGAGAAACACTTGAAAACACTAAACATGAACTCACTGGAGACTGGGGCGGGGAGTGGGACATGATTGAGATGTACTGTACAAATTCTTGAGAGACATCAAGTCATGTTCCACTCTCAGAATGATTAAATAAGGTAGACGGCTCAACCACTAAAGGGCATGAGTGGAAGTTATGGGGAGGAAGCTTCAGAAGGGATTGGAGGAAGTACTATTTTATGGAAAGAGTTGTGGACCCATTGTATTACCTTCCAGCTGAGGTGGTAGGTGCACTTACCGTGGTAGCATTTAAGAGAGAGTGGAATAGGGCAAGGGCTCAGATAGTAGTCAAAAGCAGGTTGGGGGGCTAGATCCAGAGCTCAATAGTTGAAACTCTTGGGCGGACTAGATGGAGCTTTGGTCTCCTTCTGCCATCACTTTCTATGTTACTATGTTGTAGCATCTGAGGGAGTACAAGAAAGAGTAACTAAAGTGAATAAGGCAATGGGGAGATTAAGCTGCAGGGGACATTTTGACAGATTTGGCCTTGGCCATTTTCACTTAAAAAAAGGATAAGGGGAAATGATTTAATATTTTTAAATGCTAAATATATTGGAAATGATAGATCAGGGGAATATTGGGGGGTTGGAAAGAATAATCAGAAAGCTGAGAAAATTTGAGGAGCAGTCATGGGTGTGGCAGCTGGATGTTAATGCAGAAAAGGAGAGGATTACCAAAATCAAGAAGAAAAAACACTTGATTCTGCTAACAAAACAAAATTCAGACTATATTGCAAATATAAAACATAATAAGTGATGTAGTCCAAACCACTAGCCAGTATGACCGTAGTAGCTTGTGGTTTGGTCTACACCACCTATCCTATTTTATATTTGCAATAAAGCCTGAATTTTGTTTTATTATCAGAATCTGGTGCTTTTTCTCCTTGAGTGTGTAATCCTCTCCTTTTCAGTATCACTGTCAGGATGGCCACCTGTTTGTACCGCACCAGCCCCGCACCATGTTCTTGCAGTCTGACCTTTTGGAGTACCTGGGTTTCAATGTGAAAAAGTGCAAAATCATCCACTTAGTGCACAAAAACCCAGGGGCAGAGTGCAACATGGGTAGAGAAGTAGTGGTGACCACCAAACAGCAAAGAAACCTGTGGTAATCATATCTGATGGCCTAAAGGTGGCCAGGCAGGGCAACAAGGCAGTTGGGATGGCTAGTGGGATGCTGGAGTTCATAGGGAGGGGTATCACCAGCAGAAAGAGGGAGGTGGTGTTTCCTCTGTATAGATCAGTGGTGATACCCCACCTGGAGTACTGTGTCCAGTTCTGGAGACCAAATCTCTGGAAAAACATAGAATAGAGGTGGTCCAGAGGCGGGCAACTAAAATGATGCAGGGTCTGCATCAGAAACCCTATAAGGAGAGACTAAAATACCTCAACATGTACATCCAGAAAGAGAGGAAGTGGGATATGATAGAAACGTACAAAAACCTCACAGGGGTGAATACGGTACAGGAGTGAAGTATTTCTCAGAAAGAAAAGATGCTCAAGAACAAGGGGACATGCAATGAAACTGGAGGAGCTAGATTCAGGAGAGGTATGAGAAAGTACTTCACAGAAAGAGTGGTAGATTCCTGGAACAGCCCTCCAGAGGAAGTGGTGGGGGCCAAAACAGTGGTGAAGTTTAAGAATGCTTGGGATACTCATAAGGGAATCTTAGTGGAAAGGAAGGGAGGGTATTTATGTTGTGCCTTATTTGTTGACTTGAAATACACAAGATGACTGAATTAACTTACAGGTGCTTGTCAGTGTCATTTATTATTTTCCTTCTGAGTGCTACTACAGTGTTTCTTTGCCCAAAGAGAGGGGGGCAGAGATCAAATAGGGTATATGGTGACACTGTAGGTAAGGAAAAAGGGGCAGACTGGAAAGGGCCAACAATCCTTATCTGCTGTCAAGTTCTGTGTTTCTATGTAACATTGTTTCATATTGCTCAGGACAGTAGAACAAGAAGAATAGCTTATGCTTAAAGGGGTAAACTTAAAGGTAATGGCGATTGTAGAAGGTTGTGAAAGTCATTACCGTCGTGACTTGCTGTCGCAACTGTGACATTGACCCTGCGCCCCCTATTCTGAAGGACAGGGTCTCATGCCTAAGTCCTCATGACTTATGACATGTGGCCAGGTATGCCGAACAAAGGGCACACCTGGGGAGCATGTCATAAACCGCAACAGCTCCACCGCAGGTCACAAGTGCCCCCCCATTACCAGCAAGCCACATTAGGTGCCCCACAGGGCTACCCACACCCCCTGCCCCCTGCAGCTTACATTATGTGCCCACAGGGCTGCCCACACCAACTGCCCCCGAAGCGTGCATTATGTGCCCTGCAGGGCTGCCCACATCTACTGCCCCCGACGATTACAGTATGAGCCCCGCAGGGCTGCCCACACCCCAGCCCCCCTGAAGTGTACAGTATGAGCCCAGCAGGCTGCCCACACCCCCAGCCCCACTGAAGTGTACAGTATGAGCCTGCAGGGCTGCCCACACCCCGCCCCCAAAGTGTACAGTATGAGCCCCACAGGCTGCCCACACCCTGTCCCCTGCTTACATTATGTGTCTCTGCTGGCTGCCCACACCAACTGCCCCTGATGTTACAATATGAGGCCCTGCAGGGCTGCTCACAACCCCAGTCCACCAACTCCCATTGCAAAATGCCCCACAGGATGGTGAGTCACTCTCACCCATGCCTCGACCCTGAGTCACCGCTGCAATGCAGTACTCTAGCCCAGCCCTGGTAGTCTAGTGTCTTCATCTCCAGTTACACCACCTGCCCACCCATCCTCAGCCAGCGACTGGCACAACCCACCTCTCACCTTCATGGCCAGTTATGGACTGAGTTCAGTTGGAGCGTGAGCTGAAAGACGACTCAGAAATTAATTCCGAGTGCGCCTTTACAGTAGCGCCCTACTGAACTCAGTCAGTGGCTCACCATTGAGGTGAAAGAGGGCTGTGCCAGTCTCCAGCTGGGGATGGGTGGGCGGGCTGTGACTGGCATGGCTGGGTGGGGCCTCACACTACCAGGGCTGGGCTGGGTGGTGCCATTTGCAGTGGTGACTGAAGAAAGGCTGAGTAGGGGGTATTTCGCAATGGAGGATCTGAGGGGCTTTGGGGTGGGCAGCCTTGTGGGGAAAATAATGAAGTGCCAGGAGCAATTGGTGTGACAGCCTGCAGGGCAGTTAATGTACACCTGGGGCAAGGGTGGGCAGCCCTGTGGGCACCCACAGGGTATGCCAGGCATGGGGAGAGGGAAACTGTGTAATGACTGCTGGACTGCTGACGGGTATACAGGACCCCTGGGGGGGGCATCCTAAAAGCTGGTGTAACATACATTGCTGGTTCTCCTCCATGGGTTCTTATAGAATCCCGAAATTGGGGACTTTGTTGCTGCCCTTCTGGAATGGGGCGCAACTGCTGCCGTAAACCCCCTAGCACCATGTCACAGGGGGTTTATGGCACAACAGCCGGTGTAACAGCTGTTCAGCGCAAGTGGCCTGCACCATGTCACAGGCCACATTGTAGAATCTTGCATGTTGCAACTGCTTGCTATATGCACCATTCTACTTGGTGCAAGTGCTGTTATGCCAGGCATAACTGTACTATAATTGGGGCCAATGTGTGGAAGGTTTTTCACTCAGATTGGTAAACATATAGATCAGGCTGTCACAGGAGTCAGTGGAGTTGGTATGGTTGACTATTAAACTGAAATGGAATTAAATTCTCCAAGTGAATAACAGTACTACATTTATGCCTACAGTGTAACCTAATTCTGCTGTCCAGCTGCTATACCAATATCTGGCAATGATGCCCTCAAACTCCCTTAATTTCAACCTGAATAAAACTGAACTCTTGTTATACTCTACCAGAGAGAAGGTGAACTCACTTCCCTTTTTGAATTTGACTCCAGTGCAATTACATCTTTCTTCTACTTTTCAGAACCTTGCCATCATTTTCAGTTAAGTTTTACAACTTGACACTCAAATCAGCAATGCTGTAAAAATGCATTTTACCACCTCCAAAATATTGCAGAAATACTTGCCTTCCTGAACTATGATGCAGCAGTGGGTTAAATCTATTTATTTTTATTTACAAACATCAATTATTGTAATCTGGCTTTCCCTATAACAGCATTAAGAGACACTAAAACTTGTTCAGAATGTTGTGGCCAGACTTAACTGGTGTACAAAAATCAGACCACATCACATCTGTCCTAGACAGTGATTTCCTCTTATGGCCTAGAAGTACCAGAATGGACTAGCCCCTGCCTGCCTAACTGGACAGTTGTTCAAACCATTATCTGCTCAATGTCTCCATCTTACCTCCACTAACCATCTCTCTATACCTTATAATGTATCTGTCTTGTTACAGATGGTGACCAAGCCTTCTCAGTTTATTGTCCATACTTTTGAATCACTCTTCCACTTAACCTTTGCTCTTCCCCTAATATCCAAATTTTCAAGACGAAGCTGAAAACTTGTTTGTACTCCTCTGGTTTTAGTGTGGCCCATTTTTTGTTTCAGTCATTTGTATTTTATCAGTTGTATTTTAACCTTGGTCTGTGTACAGCACCTTAAAATTCATGTAAGGTGCCCAGTGAATAAAGTTTATTATTATATTATGTAATTCCTGCCTACAGAAGAGCATGGCTTATATTATTTAATTCATGAGCATGGGAGAGTTTTGGGGAGTGTATCCCATAGCAGAACTTATACATGTATTAAAGGGGCACAGTAGCACCCCAATATTAGCGTTCAGTCTTCACTTCTATGCTAAAGTGAATATCTTGAACTTTAATAACTTCAAAATCATATGGCCGATTCACATGAAATTTTGTATGCACCATCAGGGACCAAACATCTCTTGGCATGGCAAGTTTCACTCCAATTGAATGTGAGGGTGCTGAGATATTTATTGTCAAAAAAATGTGAAAATTATAACTGTTGGTGAATTTCTGTGTCACACCACTGTGCAAAAATTATATGGAATTTTGGTCTGACATTTTTAGGGTTTATAGGCCTTGGGTCACATACGGTATGTGTCTTTTGAAGGTTTGGTCAAAAAATATAAATGTATTCCAAAGTTATAAAATGTTAAAGTTTCCTATTATTTTCTATTGGACCAGTTAAATGTCCTGCTTATAAAAGGATTTGTTTACCTAATCAGGGCCCATAGAATCAGATTCTGGGGTCAGCTTTTTGATTACTTGTTGAGAAATGTGTTTTTTTAAATCCAAAATTCCTTTTCCACAAATTGCAAAAAAGTTACGCCATGAAACAGGATCCTTTTTAACAATTTGCAGAGAAGGATTTTCTTTTTCTGCAAATTGTGAAAAAGGAACTGCAGAAAAAGATTCTTCTTTGCAATTTGTGAAAAAGGATTTCTAAGATACATGTTTCTTTGTCACTGTCCCATCATTTAAAACATTTTTTCCCTGGTAGTCCAGTTGTCCCTCCCTGTTTTCCAATTGCCATCCAATTGTTTTAAAAATATATCCATGGTAGTCCTGAGGTCCCTCCCCCCTCCCTGTTCTGTGATTGCCATTCCATTGTTTTACAAATATGTCCATGGTAGTCCAGCCATTTGTATTCAAAATTATTCCCTGGTAGTCCAGTGATCCCTCTCCCCATCCCTGTTTTCCTATCACCTTCCCATTGTTTTATTAATATATATGTGGTTGTCCAGTGGTCCCTCCCCCATTCCCTGATTGCCAACCCCTGTATTAAAAAGTATTTCATAATAGTCCATTGGTCCCTGCCCCCCCAATGTCTGATCACCATTCTGTTTAGACATATACCTGTATTCCCTCGTAGTCTAGTAGTCCTATGCCCTCCCCAATCACTGATCACCCTACCATCATTCCAACACATATTGCCTGGTAGTCTAGTGGTCCCTTCCCCCTCCCTGTTCACCTCCCAGTATTTTTCCCCTAACATTCCCTAGTAATCTAGTGGTCCCTCCTCATCCCCAATCTCTGTCCTGTGAAATACAAAAAAAGTGTAACTCTAGTAATCTAGTGGACCCTCAATCTCTGTCAGTTGCTGACTCACTACCCCACTCCTCTACAACTCATCGTTAGCTGGCACCAGCACAGCTCCTCCTCTCCTCCATGGTTGATTTTGGATTGTGCTGTGAATGAGCCTGTACTGTATACAGTACACACTCATTTACAGCTCAGTTGTTGGCCAGCCATGAAGGTGAGAAGAGGGCTCTTCTGGTTGCCGGCTGGAGATCAGGTTTGGAGAGGGAGTGGGTTGGTGGGTCAGTAGCTGACTGGGTGGAGGATGCACTAGACCATCAGGGTTACACTTTTATATTTCATGGGACAGGGATTAGGGATTGGGAGGAACCACTAGACTACCAGGGAACTTTGGGAAAAATATTCCAGTAGGGTGATCAGCAATCAGGGAGGGGGGAGGGACCACAAGACTACCAGGCAATATGTGTTGGAATAACAGGAGGGTGATTGGCTGTCGAGGAGGGGTGGGGCCACTAGACTACCAGGGAATTTTTGTTTCAGAATAACAGAAGGGTGATTGGACATTGGGTGAGGGATCACTAGAGCTCTGAAAATGTATACTTGAATAATGGGAGGGTAATTGGATATCATGGGAGGGGGAATGGACCACTAGACTACCAGGTTAGTGATCTGAAAAGTCATGAATATTATTCCTTAGATCACCCATTATACTAACCATCACAAAGTGATAGAATGTTATGTTTGCAGGTAAAATTATTAGTTAATTGTCACTTTTCAAATTCCTCAAACACCCCCCCCCACCTCCAAAAAACATCAAAGTTATATCTGGGCAGATAAGATGTTGTAACACATTACATCTGTGCAGCTCTGAAACTGAGTTAATTTGACAAATATAAAAATGACAGCTAGGCACAACATTGATAACTGGAACAGATTAGTAGATTTAATAAATTGTGAACATCTTGGATTAAAAACCACTATAGTGAGGTGATTGTCACAGAAAGGTTTTCTTTTTTAAAATAACAGATTTTATTCATGAAAGTAAATGTAAGTATGGACGTTTTTTCTATTTGTGAAATCTGCACAGATGGAAGTCAAGTATCTTACTCAATTTGCTCTGCTTTCCATGCTTTGTCAGCGTGAGTCAAACCCCTTTCTATAAGATTGTGTCTCAGTGTTCAGGACAACTAATATGGAATTACACCATGTGCTATTAATGAAGTACTTGTTTGAGTCCTGCATGGTCTCCAAGTATTAGTTAAGAAAATAAAATCAAAATTCAACTGAATGTCATGAACTAAAGTAAGGCTAACAATTGTCAAAATTCAACATCAGACCCCCCCAAAAATAACTCTCAAGCAATGATAAATGGTCAAAATGGGAGACCATGCAAATATTCAGAGGAGTATGGAGTGATTGGAGTGCAAGGCCCAAAGGGCCCTGCGCTCCTACAGGGAAATAAGGATATAATTGCAATCTTTCAAAATTATGGATGGTTGAGAGTGCAGGGCCCTCCCACAAGAATATAAGCCTTCGGTTGTACTTTCTCAAAAAGTATGTACATTTTTTGCAAAAAAACCTTCAGTTATGCATCATTAGGGTTCCCTATAATTTTGACAGCTTGTGAAAAGGGATTTTGGCAGCTCACAAAAAGGGATTTAATAGGGCCAACCAGATTGCCCTGCAGGTAATCCCTTGTTGTGAGCTGGTAAAAATCTCTTTTCATGAGCTGAATCCCTTTTCGCGAGCTGTCAAAATCCCTTTTTGCGAGAAATGCTTTTTCTTGAGGTAGAGCCATCTGGTTATCCCCTCACAAAAGGGATTTTGACAGCTAAATGGATTTTGACAGCTACAAAGGGATTATAAAAAGCAATCCCTTTTCATGAGCTGTCAAAATTCCTTTCATGAGTCAATCCCTTTTTGTGAGCTGTCATAATCGCTTTTCATGAGTGAATCCCTTTTCGGGTGTTAGGGCCATCTGGTCATCTCCTCATGAGAAGGGATTTTGATAGCCTGCATTTAGCAAAAAATCCTCATCTTGAGCCATTTTCGAGATATAGGCGCCAAAAGGTATCGCGTACATCACAATGTTATCCTATGGGAAGTTTCCAAACTTTGGTATGTTATAAGTATGGGACCGATGTAAATTTTTTAAACAAACCAACAGAGCTCACATCTGTTTGGCATTCCCTTTGTACCCTGCAAATTTCAAGCCAAAAGTCCTAACCGTTTCTTTGCAGGGAAGTGGCAAGGAAACAATAACCTTTAAAAATCCCTTTTCGCGAGTTGGCAACATCCCTTTTTGTGAGCAAATCCCTTTTCATGAAGTAGGGCCATCAGGTCATCTCCTCATGAAAAGGTATTGTGATAGCTCTTGAAAAGGGATTGGCTCGCGAAAAGGGAATTTGACAGCTCGAGACAAGGTACCTAAATGAGTCGCAAAAAGGGTTGTCTAAATTTAAAAACTAGTGTTTTTGACTAAACTAAAGTAAACCAAAGGCACAGAAGTTTGCAGAACATCCCCATGAACAAAATGCATATTTGGATGTCTACAAAAGACATCCCTGGGGCAAGTTATAATGTTTTGTTTGGGCACTAAAATTGAAAACAAAATGGCGGCTCTTGATAAGGGATTTTTTCCTGATGAAGATAGATTTTATAAATCCCTCTTCACAAGCTGTCAAAAACCCTTTTTGTGAACCCTAAATCCCTTTTTTACTGTGCAGCTATCCAAAAGACCAAACAGAGAATGGTCAGAACCCGAAATATCAAAACTGCATAACTTTGGAATGGATTAATATTTTTTTACCAAGCCAGTGCTGGCTTGTCCTTGGGGCAAGCTGTTTCTACTCTGAAAATTTCAGACAAAAATTCCAAGTGGTGTGGCCACAGCAGGATGAGGAAAAACAGTCACAACAGAAAAAAAAATGACTTACATTTATTTTCACTATTCACAGCATGAAATCTGCAAATCTTATCAAAACGAAACTTAGCACGTCAAATGACCTACCCCATAGAACAGTGCATACCAAATTTTGTGCACATCAGCTGACTGGTTGCAAAGTTATTAAAGTGCAAAATTTGAGGATTAACATTAAACTGCCTATTCAACCCTAACTATAGTGGTGCCACTGTGCCACTACTATGTCTCTATCTATACATACATACATATATAGTGTGTGTATATATATATATATATATATATATATATATATCTTCATTGCAAAAAACTCTGTTAATGCAACAATTAGGGTTGCTTCCACAGTGAAAAAAGTGAGGAAATTCAGCATTAGGGTTTTATACACACACACACACACACACACACACACCACATACAAGCACAAGATGGTACAAGGTAACACAACCAATCAGAAACAGACACCATAAGGTAACAGAAAGAACATACAACTCTGTAAATATACCACAAGAGGCATCCATCATCATGTTTCAGCAACTGCATCACTTCTGCTGCCATCCCAGTGTCTTGGGGGTACACCCACATGCTGTGCAACCATGCAAGATGGCAACTTCATCAACTGTATACTTCCATGCAGATAGTACAACAATACCCATAAGTCATGGTAGGACTGCATGGTGAGTTGGACCCTGTTCTTTCATCCCTCCATTGAGATAGAACAACACTGTACATATGTCACAGTGGAACTGCAGGGTCCTATATATCCTGCCCTCCCATTCCTGTATCAGCATAGCACACCACCATCTATGTGTCACTCTGCCTATATGTTAGAGTGTGACCTCATGGTTGCTCAGATACTGCACTCCCATACCTTCATCAAGATATAAGTACAACACAATTTATACGTCACACTATCCATATGTCACAGTGAGTGTACAGGGTGCTTCATATCCTGCAGTCCCATTCCTCCATCGATATACTGCAACATAATACATAATTCACACAGCCTGTATGTCAGAATGAGAACAGTGCAACATATGGATAGTGTGACACATGAATTGTGTTGTGCTCTTTCACTAGAGGTATGGTAGTACATGGTCCAATGGGCTCTGTGTTTTCACTGTGATATATGTACAATGTGACATATGGATAGTGTTGCACTATCCTGATGTAGGACTGGGAGGACAGTGTCCCACAGTGACATATGAATAGTGTGTTATACGGATTCTGACATACTGTCTCAATGTACAGATGAGAGTGTATGGTACAAAAGACAGTGCACTCCCAGCCCCACCTTGACGTAATACAAAAGTGTCTATATGTAATATCCTCCATCTAGATACTACAACAGTTTGGATACATGAGGTTTCATGTGTGTGGTAATTCACTGTGCAGTCACATCTCTACATGCAGATAGTAGAAGAGTGTACATACCTAACAGTGGAACCACATGATACTTTACATCCTGCACTTGCATAACTCCATGCACACAGAAGAACAATGTCTGTATGTTACAGTCACACTGTAGGTTGCTTTAGGCCCTGCATTCCTATCCCTCCACAGATAGACATACAGTATGTATCTATCTGTAGTAGTATAGTACAATAGAGTGTAGCTTATATATTCATTAAGTTAGGAGTAGGTGTAGCAAAGCAGTACAAAATAATCATAACCATCCACTATTAAAGATTTTACATGCAAAATGTTCTACGTAGCCTTCTTAAAACTTCTCTCTCTTAAAACTGGGATAGCAGCAGAAGAAATACAGTTGCTAAAACAGGATCACGGATGCTTCTTGTGGTATGTTTACAGCATTGTATGTTCTTTCTGTTACCTTATGGGGTCTGCTTCTGATTGGTTGTGTTGCTTTGTACCATCCCACACTATGTGTGTTGTTGTTTGTGTGTGTGTGTGTGTGTGTGTGTGTGTGTGTGTGTGTGTGGTGGGGTGGCAATATTAGGGCTTAAAACCCTAACGCCAAATTTCCTCCGTTTTGTCTCTGTGGAAGCAACCCTAACTGTTGCATTAATGGAGTTTTTTGCAATGAATTTCCTTACTTTTTGAGAAAGACATACAAAATCGTTAAACCTTTTTTTATGACAGCAAGCAAGTGTTCTATGATAAAACTAAATATGCAGTTTATTGTCAAACTACTGTTTTTTAACATTCATCATCACAACTTGCAGCTAACTGCCACTTGCCTTCCACCCCCCCCCCCCCCCCCACTGCAATGATTCTCTTTAGAAACATAACAGAATTCATAAAGCAGATGTGCTGGGCATAAATGAGATGCACCCGCACAACCTGAAAATGCACCATGGAGCCATTCACAAACAGTGCGGTTGCCCCGGCACAAGCCAGATGCACTGCACCAAACAGGATGTGCCATGAATGCAAGTAAATAACATGTGGTGCAAAATGAGGGGGTGTACCCAGGCATACACAGCACAGAGCAATTTGCAGTGCAAAAGGAAGGCGCAACTATGGAGCATTCATGGTGCAAGTACCAAATGCGCCATGGAAAGATAAGTATAAAAGGAGACTTAAGTGCAAGCCCTCAGCAGGCCATCAGCAGGAACATAGGAGCCAGCAGGACGTGAGAGACCACTAATAGACTAAACTGGATGGAGCACCATTCCTGATGGTGGGCATGATAATGGGGATGAGGAGATGGGTGGAACAGCAATGTGGTGGTGGAAGGCACCGTAGGCGGCCAGTCCCATGGTGGTATCGTGCCAGACTGACATTTGAACAGCTCACCGACATGGAAACAGTAGGCTGATACCACCTGAACAGGGCCATTCTGAGGCAGCTCTGTGAGCTGTGCCATGACAAAATGCAGATACCCACTGGATGAGGTCAAGCCATAGCTGTGGAGACCAAGGTGACAACGGTAATGTGCTTGCTCACCATGGGAACCTTCCAGAGGCCAGCCGGGGACACCAGATGCATCCCACAGGCATCCACCTCCCGTCTCCTCACACAATTCCTCACCTCACTGCTACTACATGCTTCAGAGTGCATCTACTTCCCAACCACACAGACATAGTGGACAGAAGCCATGCAGTAGTTCCACAGGGTGGCACACATGCCAGGCATCATAGGGGCCATTGACTGCACCCATGTAGCAATCCACGCATCACCTGGCTGATGATGCAGTAACGTTCATCAACCGCAAGGGATACTATTCAGTAAACTGCCATGTGGTGTGAAATGCCACAGGGTGCATCAGTAATGTCTGCACCACATGCACTGGAAGCACACATGATGCCTTCAGTTGGCACTAGTCTGCCCTCTGCTGAAAATTCGAGGCAAGGGACATAACAAGGGGACACTTAGTAGGTGCGTGGGACAAGCTGACCTGCTAAACAACATAACACCATGGTGCAGGATAGGAAGGGGGGCAGGTGTGAAGGTAGCACAGAGGGAGCAGTAGAAGTGGGACAGCGAAGGGGGGACAGCACTACAGGCGTGCACAAACTGGTACAGTGTGACACAAGCACAATGCATGGAAGGAGGGGTACAGTGCCATGGGAGGCAGGTGTGGCAGGGCCTAGAGCACCACATACAGGCATGCATGCACAGCTGCCGGGCACACTGGACCAGACAATGGGGCCGGGGCATGTGTGGAAAGCAATGGCATGGGCAGCCCGGGGTAGACAGCAGCAGCAGGGCCAGACACCATCAGGAGGGAGGGGGAGGTAGAAAGGCAGAGGAAGGCAGAACACAGTCAGTGGTGTACCCACACCACACATAGCACTGCACCATAGTGCAGGGGAGCATGTTGCACATGGGAACAGTGGACTAACAGCCACCCTTGCTCCCCACAGGTGATGCAGCATACCCACTCAGACCATGGCTTCTCACCCCTTCAGGCGACCTGGAACAGAGGCGGAGGAGCATTACAATGAAGTCACACACCACCACATGCACCATCATAGAGCACATCCTTGGCATGCTGAGGATATGCTTCTGGTGCCTGGATAGGTTGGATGGGCCCTACAGTATAGCCCTGAGAAGGCCTGTGGAATATTCCTGGCCTGTTGTATACTACACAGCATGGCCATGGACCATGGAACAGCTGTCCAGGCCATGGATGGTGACAGTTCCGGGGAGGAGGAGGAGGGTGGGGATGAGGATGCAGTGCCACAGGGTCCATGGGCAGCACCACCACTGGCACATCATGACCCATGCATGGCTGCGAGGGCCAGACTGTACAGGACACACTTGTGGAAGGAACACTTTGGCAACTTCAGGTGAGAAACACAGGTTTGTATTTTGGAGGAGCACATCGGTGACTGCAGGTGAGTAACACAGGTTTGTACTGCAAGGCGGGCACAAATCACCACACATACAGGCCCACTCAGCCACATACACACACACACAACAAAGGCCAATGCTGCAATGGAATGCAAACATGCCAGTGTCCTCGCGGCACACACACACACACACACACACACACACACACACACACACACACACACAAAACAGGTGCATGCCACAGGCATCACAGCCATGTGCCACAATGTCAGTGCCAGGGATGGCATGGATCAGTGCACAGCTGCTGGCACATGTGCACAGCAGACACAGGACTGCACTCATCACTCCCATGCCACACAGAACAACAGAGGTGCACACAGACATGCAGGTGGCACTACACAGGGGGGCCCACAATGGCTAGGTACTGGGGCAGGCACATGCCACCCATGCCACCCCAGGCAGCATTAGCCAGGTGAGTGGGACACACAAGTGGCTGGTGCAGTGGCAGCTGGATCAGGGACCTGGAGGTCACAGGGCGGCACCGTGGCCACCACGGACACATGGGCAGCCTCGCCCATGACATGTGGATACTGCCTCAGCATCACCAGCCACAGGGGGTGTTGCCAACACCCCTGTAGAGGTACTGCAGTGAGACCATGAATGGGTGCTCATTGGGGTTGAGGCTTCATGAGCTATGTCAGGTCCAGGGATGCTGGGCATGGTGAGTTGTGGTGATGGCATCAGCAGCAATGGGTCCACCTGATGCCACTGCCTGGGAGTGTGAGACGCACTCCGAGGTGTACAACTGGAGGCCTGGCAGCCACGGCTTGCACCAGATGCACACAGTACCTTGGCAGCAGCTGCAATCCACTCCAGAGCTGTGGTCATACCCACCCACAGTAGGTGTGCCTCTGCCAACATCTGGGCATGCCATGCAACTTCCAACTTGTGCACAAGGACCAGCAGCATTCAGAGGCCCCTGAATTCCACCCGTAGAGATGCCTGCCCCTCCATGGTGTCCCACAGGAGGCAGGCACAACCCTCAGTTTTGTCAGTGGGTGAAGGCTCCCACTGACGGTGCTGATGGATGGGTGGTGAGCCAGCCTGCTGTGGAGCATCGTGGGTCGTGGTTGCACCATGGGTGAGGCATTGACATGCACAACCCCATCATGTCCAGGGATGGTGGAATCACGGTCCAATGCCACCTGCGTGTGACCCACAGAACCTGGATGGGACATGCTGGCTGAGCCCGCTGCCACAGCAGGAGCAGGTGCAGAGGGCACAGCACCCACCACCATGGGGCACTCTGCATACCCTGCAGGTGTGCTGTGTGCAGCAGGGCCACCAACGGCGTCAGGTGCCACCTGTGCAGGTCCCTGTGTGTTGCGTGCACCACAGTCAACCATGTCCTCCAGTATCTGTGTGGCATATGGATCATCAGGGGCATCACTGTACACCCCCTGTGTTCCAGGTGCTGGCACCAGCAGAGCATCAATGATGTCCATTGCATCTCCTGGGTCATCATCTGCCAAACCCAGGAAACCCTCCAGCCATGAGGTGTCATGCCCACCAGCAATGGCACCACTAGCTGAAAGGTTTGATGGGCCCACCATCACTGGCACTGCAACTGAAGCCACTGGTACACTGGAGTGGCCAGGATGGTACCATTCCCTGATGTGCCTGTAGCCCTATGGGACAGGCTGGACTCATCACCTGCTAAGGCATCCCGTGCAGCCATGGACAAGGCTGCACCTGTGAGGTGTAATGGAGCTGTGAAAAGAAAGGAGGGGAAACATGGTCAGTGGCAATGCAAACCACAGTGGTGAACATACAAGTACAGTGTGTCACAGTGGTTTGCCATGGTTGCGCATGACACTCCCTGGCACAGCCAAGCAATGCACATCCCACCACTGCTGCCATGCACCAGCAGTGAATGAGGATGCCCAGTGCCGGTACATGCCCACATGGCACCTTGTGGGTCAGTGCTACACCATGCCCATCCAACAGTGTGATGGAACCACTAGCCTGATGGGCAACAGAATAACACATGTGACCCCCCAGTCATGGCCTGGCAGACACAGCTGTGCACCGCATGGGCCATGTATGGGTCATTGCCACATGTGGTACTGCACACAGGCACATGGGCAGCCCATATCACACAGAGGGGCTACCACGGCTACTATGGCACACACACGTGGCCTGACACATGTCAGGGGCATGGATACTCACAGTGCTGTGAATAGCTACCACCCATTTGGAACTCCCCTCCAGGGACACCCTGCACAGCTGACCAGGCAGTGCTGGCCACAAGCAGCTCCTCATTTGAGGTGAGATATACACCCGACTGCGGACCAACCCCTGTCCTGCTCAGTGAGACCTTGATGTGCACCACATTCTCCTTGGCTGTCCTCTTCCCATCAATCAGATGTTTCCTACACTCCTGGGTGGTCCGGTTGTACTTCCCCACTGCACTGATGTGGTGTGCCACTGCCTCTCAGGCCTCATCCCATGGTGCACAGCTGCCACCCCTGCTAGTCAGGACATCCCTGCACAGGTTGTATGCCTCTGTGAGGGCTCTCTCCTCATCATTTGTAAAGTTAGGCCACCTGCAACTGGTGGCAGCGTCCACTCCAGATGTCACAGCTACTGTGGGATAGAAGACACAGACATTAGATGTGCATATGCAGGTCCCTGTGTGGCTGTACCACTGTACAGTGGGCACAGTGTACTGGCACTCTGCCTGCCTACCAATTATCTGCCTTCAGAGCACATCTGGGATGGTATCATGGTCTGTCAGGGCAGTCTGTGCTGTGACTGCCATGTCCAGGTGCACTGCCACAGACAGCTGCACATCCCTGGACATGCCACAGGTGATGCACGCCACTGTCCATAGGCAGGTGGCCTGGCCTACAGTGACACTCTGCAACCATCACTGTATGTACATGCACAACACTCTCCACCATGCCCCCCCAAATCTTGCCTAGTGTGGGCTGTGGGACAGTGTATGGCACACACCAGGGTATGACTGGTGTCCCTGCACATGTCTGGATGGTACCAAGCTGTCCATGGCCCATAGCATCATTTGCAGTGGCTACAATGGTAATGTAAATGTAAACAGAACTTACCTTCAAGGCTGTGAAACCTTAGTCACCTATGCTCAGTGCAGGCTGAGTTGGGAGCATGCACTTCCACGTGTGCGATGCCCGCTATGACACCTGCTCCTATGCATGCCCTGAATGTGCAACACTTGCCCTTGCATGCCCATGGGCCACTGTGCATCACTGTTGCTATGCACGACGATGCATGCCACACACAACATGGCAGACATGTACGAATTGTGCAAGCATGACCTGGCCATGACCCCTGACTCCCCTTTCTCTCCGTGACATTGTGCATGCACATGTGGGCTCCAGTGGCACCAATTGTGCATCAACATGCTGTGCGTGGTGTCCTGCATGTGGCCTAGTGGAGCATGTGGCATGATCAGGCCATTCAATAGCTCAGGCCTCACAGACAGCACTGTGTGTACACTGAGCATTGGACATGCTACGTGCCAGGTGAACAGTACCCAGGGTCCATGAACTGGTCCAAGCTGGAGCTCCTACACCTGGTGGCCCTAGTGATGTGGGTGGAGGTCCAGCTCTTTGGCCAGGAGGACCTGCAGGTGCCCAGAGCAAATGTGTGGGCCATGATTGCTGACCAGCTGGAGTGCCCGCACAGGTGTTCCCTGCACAGGGGAGCAGTGCAGGCACTGATCTTGGGATCTGCAATGCTGGGACAGGGTATGGCTGGACCATTTGTGGGAGCATGTATGCAGGGGTGCACTGCCCCATAAAGGTATGTCACACTCGTATATGTGCAGCATGGGTGCATAGGGAATTGGGGCTGCTGTACCACACAACAGCACACTCTCATGGGCACACACACACACTTGGGTATGGCTGTACTTGTACTGTGGTGCCATGTATTGCATGTCACATGGGGTGGGACTCTCTGCAATGGTGTGTGGATGGGCCAGAGCCACTGTGCCATGCATGGGGTGGGGGGTGCTGTTTGTATTACGTGCCTACAGCTGGGTACTTCAAGGGCACAGACTGGGGTGTGGTGCACTGCTGTTTACCATTGGGTCATTCACCAGTGGTGCACTCTTTGTTGACACCTTCGCTGCATGTCCACACTGGCATTGGGGGTGTCTGTGCCACGTCGCATCTCCTCATGATGTTCTCTGCTTTTGTGTGCCCTGCAGGGCCAGAGGCCAGGCAGCAGGCTGCAGAGGCCATTGAGCTGTGGGAGCAGAGGGCCACTGGAGCTGCACAAGGTGGTGACTGTGCAGGTGCAGGTGAGTTACCATGTCATGCATGCATTGTCAGGTTGGGTGGGTGTCTGCTTGGGTGGGTGTTGCTGCAACACCATGCCTGCCCATGTGTCACTTGTCATGTGCGCCCATTGCTGGTGTGGGTGCAGCATGTTCCTGTGCCATGGTGCACATGGCCCCTGCATCAGCAACATCCATGTGTGCATGCCATGTACACTGTGGCCACTCAGTGGCACACCAGTGGTGTCCACTTAGGGCCCACATGCTAGTGCATGCCAGTGCCTTGTGCACATGTCACATGCGACTTTCCCCTCTGCCCCCTGCACTGGCCACTGTCTGTACATGTTGGTCATGTGCCCACATGGTTCCTGCGCACATTTGGTGAGGCACCTGGTGCCTGCCTGGTGTGTTTTGCATTGTGCCTGGAGGGTTCTGTGCCATTTCTGTGGCAGATGCCTCCAGCCTGTGCATATGGGGGTGGGGGTGGTGTTTGGTGCATGGCACTTAGTATCTGTTCTCTGTGTTCCTGCTCTAGGTCCCTGGGATGTGCATGTTAGTGACCATAGCCATGGGGACTTCAGCAGGAGGTACTGTGGGACATTGGACCACGTGTGCACTGCGCCATCCATGATTCACTGAGGCCACTATTCCTGAGGCAGGGACATCTGCTGAGGGCGCTGAGTGATGTAATCCAGCTACTGATGGCAAGGGGCATGCTGCATGTGCACCATCCCCTTGCACACCCCATGGCATGAAAATGGACTTTGTTTCCTTTGTTTGACCTCCCTTCAGTTATTCTTGTCCTCCCCATCCTCTATATCCTCTCCCATTACCAGTTTCCTCCTCTGCATTGCCCAGTTTCTGGTTTTGTAGATAGATCCACAGTTCCCATCCCTTGTTATCATTCTACTTGTAAATAGTTGTTCCTGATGTTGTTGGTGTTCTACTTTTATTAAATTGTTATTTATCTGACCCATTGTCTGTGGTCCTTCACTGTTCCATGTTCATGGGTTTGGTGTTGTCAGCAGCTTTCCACTGTTCCCTTGCTGCCATACTCCTGTCTACTGCCGTATTTGTATGGGCAGCTACATCCTGGCCCCCATCCCACCCACTGTGTGGCCCCTATGTTGCCTGTGGCTTGTGGGTGGGCCTACTGTCCTGCTGATCATGTCTATGCCCCTGGTCTGCCTGTGCTGCCTGTGACATGCATCTGTTGCAGTGCTGCACTATCGGTCATCGGACCTGTATGCAGTCTCCTATGGTTGGGGTTCTGGCATGCCTGTGTGGCACAGTGGTATTGCCATGTGTCACCTGGCCTATGCACCAGAGTTGCACTGTGTGGCTTTGTACACCACCACATCCCTGAACACCTGTGGTGGTGACCTTGTCCATTGGTCTCCACCATGCTGCATAGTGTCTCCTACTGGTCTGTGGCACCTTGCTGGTGACAGTGTGCCTGCCCTGTGTGCCTGCCATGAGTCTGTGTGGGTTTTGTCATGTGGTTATGGGTGTTGTTCTGTATGCCCTGCCTCTGCATTCTGTCTGCTGTGGCCACTGTTGGGCCTTTGGCCACTCTGGCTTGTACCTTTGGGCATGTGTCTCTCTCTCTCGTCCTACTGCATTGTCCAGTTTTGCTCCAATTCCCTGCTGGGTTGCTCCTTATTCACTGTTCTGCTACCCTGGGTGGTTGGGCGCATCACAGATGGCTGGGGCAGTTCCTTTGTGCCATGACATCACGTGCGATTCACAGTGGGGTTGTACATGATGCATCCCATGGCGCATCCCTTTGTGCATCACTTGGATTTTGGTGGGCAGATTCTGTTTGTACCAGTACATCTCATTTGCCCCCAGCACATCTGCTTTGTGAATCCTGCCCAACATGTTTAGTACTGTTCTCAACAGACAGTTATTTGTCTCTGTTTGCTGATGGAATAAAATCACATTCCCATGACCTTTGAACTATGTCACAACCCCACTTATCAATGCATAGATCTCTACATACAATATTGCTTTGATGTGTAAAATGACAATGTAATACATATTGCACAGACTTGATTTAGAAATGATACACAAGACACAGAGCATAAGTTTTAAAAAGAAATCCAAATGTAGGTGTTGCCGAATTGGGTGGTTGTTCCTGGGATGGGCAAAAAACAGTTCTGCTGTACACTATTTGAAAATATTGTTGTGACAGTGGTCTTCAAATTTGTTTTGTATTGACACACATCACATAGCTTCCATCACAAAATAAAAATGTTCTTTTTTATGTAAGACAAGTAAAGAATCATATTAGTAATATAATTAAATCAACATCTTTGTTGTAATTATAAAGAAGATATTAACACATGCTAACAGTAGTGACCTATCTATTGTTTTATATTGAAAAGTTATTACAACATATATGTTTGTGTCTAGTGCATTAACTATATTAAAGTGCTCTAAGTAGATTTTCAAAGGTAACAGATATACTAACGATACATACAGTATGTATTGATCTTAAAAACATTGTGTTGGCATTGACTTAATCACAATATTACATTAACATTAGAACTATATATTTTTTGTTTGAATACAATTGTTTTGATATATAATTTATGAGTTTTTTTAGTAAAATAAATATTTTCGATAATGGCAAGGTATTTTCTTTTCTGATACAGAATTTATATAATTAAAAATATGTATCTCAATTTTCCTGAAAACAATAGTAATCTAAATTTATACATAAGGGCCCAGATATTCAAAAGGGTTGCGCAGTGTTATGCCATGCGCAACCCACTGATGTGCCCCGGCAAGATATTCAAAAGGGAAAAGTGCGGCACAACCGCATGTGCCGGAGCGCGATCAGTAATGTATGCAGGCACAGGTGGGGGTGTCCCATGCATAACCTGCACAGCCTGATATTCAGCCTGGGATGTGCAGAGCCATGCATGCACAACCCCTACCTGCGCCAGCACAAAGTTAAGCCCCAAAAAAAGGAACAACTGGTGGCCATCCACAGGTAAGCTGCCGCATTGCAGGGCGCAACACGGCAGCTGCCACCTGTGGGTGGCCACCCGAGTTCTGGCTGCACCTGGAGGTGCCCCCATGCCCGATCGCAGGCATTTGTAGAAAAATACATGAATTCCAACATCCCTGGTGGTCCAGTGGACTGCTATCTGCCCGATTGCGGGCATCTGTAAAAAAAATAGAAGAATCCCGTCCTATATCCCTGGTGGTCCAGTGGACCGTTATGTGCCTGATCGTGGGCATCTGTGTAAAAAAAATAAAAGCGTCCCATAACCCTGGTGGTCCAGTGGACTGCTATGTGCCCTATCGTGGGCATCTGTCCAAATATAGAAAAGCGTCCTATATCCCTGGTGGTCCAGTGGATAGCTATGTGCCCGATCGCGGGCATCTGTCCAAATATAGAAAAGCTTCCTATATCCCTGGTGGTCCAGTGGACCGCTCTCTGCCAGATCGTGGGCATTTGTAATGAAAACAAAAGGTCCAGTATCCCTTGTGGTCTAGGGTACCCCCTCCCCACTCACCCACTGAGCCCCGCCACCCTGCTCCCCTCTGGTCAGCTGGCAGGCGGCAACAAACCATCCACCTGCCGCCCCACCACCCACCAACTGACACCTCGGTAGGGCTGCATGCCCATTGGTTCACAGCAGAGCCAATGGGCGTGCAGCCCCTACTGTACTACACACGATGATTCATTCACATATCTGGAATGTGCAGTACGGTGGGGGCTGCACACCGATTGGCTCACGCTGTGAATGGGCGGCAGCCCTACCGAGGGTGTCAGGCGCAGGGCTGCAGGGTGGTGGGTAGTGCCACCCACTGGCTGACGGGGAGCAGCAGGGTGGTGGCCTCAGTGGGTGGGTGGGGAGGGGGCACCAGACCCCAGGGATATTGGACCTTTGTTTTCTTTACAAATACCGTGATCAGGCAGAGAGCAGTCCACTGGACCACCAGGGATATAGGATGCTTTCTATTTTTACACAGATGCCCATAATCAGGCTGCAGGGGTCGGTCCTCGATGGCTGCTGCTGCTCGGCAGGGCGCCAGGTGCAAGTTGTGGGGATGGTGCACCTGCATGCAATGGGACTATAATGACATGCAAATGGCCCATGTGCACCTTGCATAAATTATGGCCCCATTTGCATGTCAACTTTGAATATCGTGGGTGCTGTGCATGGGCGCAATGGTACTTGCGCTGCAAGCATCTCCATGCTCCACTCTGGCCACTTGCGCTGGTGCAGTGCCACTGCACCATGCACACTGGGGGTGGCCAGGGTGCGATATTGAAAGCTGCTGAGCCATGGTGCAGCTCCTTTGAATATCACTTAGTCCACACCCCTGTGCAGCAAAGTTGAGCTGTGCCCAAGCTTTGTGCCACAGCCTGGCACAGTTTGAATATCTGGGCCATGCTGTTCAGAAGTTAGTTTGCTATGCCTAGTTACCATAACAATAGTTTACAGCATAGCATTTATTTGATTTTACTAGAGATTGTAGAGCTACACTATCTTTCTAAAAAGGACAGGCTTTTGAAACCACAGCTGAGTATACATTTTGTTGTCATGCAATACATGTCAATAAGTGTAGTACACTGCACCAAGACATGCATAACAAAGAGTGCAGCAAGGTTCTGCACTTTTCAAAGTGCAATACAGATACAATATAGCAAGAATGCAAATAGTACAGTACACACATATTGTTGCAGTGACTGATTACTTATATAAATTGTTGTACTGTCACTATATCAGACACTGTATGAGGTATATGTTGTAAATTGTCAAACTTTAATTCTATGCTAAATGTACTGTGCATGTAACCACCTGACTGCACACAGCACATACTTTACGTAAAACATAGTTGAGGTTTCAAAGTCGTATGCTGCAGAATTTTTAAGTAAATATTAATTGAACTGGAAAATTCCTCATCTGACACCTCAATAAAGGCGATCCTACAAAAAAGCAGGAACACACCAGTTATTTGCATTGTGGTATAGATGTGCACAACTAGCAGTCTGTAAAACAAAAGGCAGTAACTGTGCAAATCCACATGTAGATACATATATATATATATATATATATATATATATATATATAGAGAGAGAGAGAAGAAGAAGAGAGAGAATTCATTGCAAAAAAACTTAATTTAATGCATCAGTTAGGGTTAAAGAAACAAAAGTGGGAAAATGAGATGTTAGGGTTGAGCCCCAAACCCTACCATCACCCCACCACCCCATCCTCCACAGACCAACAGATGCCGGGGTGTGCCATGGGGTCATGAAGCCCATCTTACCTCATTCCATGTGTAAACAGGTTAACATGCTTCAGGAAAGGAGAATGGGGTGATAGGCCTCATGACCCCATGGCACACCCTGACATCTGTCGGTCTTTGGAGGATGGGGTGGTGGGGTGATGGGGGTTAGGGTCTCAACCCTAACATCTCATTTTGGAGTTTTGTCACTTTAACCCTAACTGATGCCTTCATGAATTTTTTTGCAATGAATTTCCTTACTTTTTGAAAAAGTGTAATATAACTAGTAAATAGCATGTGTTGGTGGGAGCGAGCTCCCACCAAACTGCCCATTTCTGCATAATGATATGTGTCTGTGGGAACATGGGCCCTCTGGGACCTGTGATCCCACTTACGTATAGCTACAGAGCCATACAGCATCCCTATAGGGCAATGAACACTTGTAATACTAGTTTGCCAATATCTCAGGAACTGTAGCAGCTAGGAAAAAAGTTCAAGCATTGTAATTATGACAGCAAGATGTCCACACTACATACATTAAACAAATCCACATTTCGCACACTGTTTTCGAGATACGGGCACCAAAAAGCACAATCGGCATCACTATGTTATCCTATGGGAAAAATCTCAACTTCATGATTGCATATCTATGGAACCACCTAACTTTCCAACACATAGATAGCAAAATTCACATCTCTAGGGCATCCCCTTAATACCTTGAAAATTGCAAGTCAAAAGACCAAACCATTAATTTACAATGCAGTGGGAACATTTTTAAAAGTTTAAAAATTCCTAGTTGTGAGGTAGCAAAATTCCAGATCGTCAGATCAATCCCCTCTTGTGAGCTGTCAAAATTGAGGTCCGTGAGAAATCCTTGACCATCAGATTTTGGTCAACTGGTCCCTAAGTGACAGCTGAGGATTTTGCTACCTCACAAAAGAGGATCAGGTGGCGGACTAGGAATTTGAAAGCTCACGGACTGCAATTTTGTTAACTCAAGAAAGAGGATTCAAAAAACCAATCCTCTTTCATGAGCTGATAAAATCTCTGTCCGCCAGCCATCCAATCTTCTTTCATGAGGCAACAAAATCCTTGACCATCAGGCAATCCTTGTCTGCAAGGAGGGTCATCTGGTCCCTAAGTGATGGTCAAGGATTTTGGTACCTCACGAAAGAGGATCAGGTGGCGGACTAGGATTTTGACAGCTCGAGGACTGCAGTTTTGTCAACTCATGAAAGACGATTTATAAAATCAATCCCCTTTTGTGAGCTGACAAAATCCCATTCCGTCACCTGATCCCCTTTCGTGAGGTAGCAAAATCCTTGACTGTCAAGTCAATCCTCATCCTCGAGAACAGACATCTGGTCACAAAGTGACAGTCAAGGATTTTGTGGCCTCGCAAAAGAGGATTGGCTGGCAGCCTGGGATTTTGTCAGTTTGTGAAAGAGGATCGGAAGCGAGTCATGGATAAAGAATTTTTAAATTTTTAAATTTGAAACTGCAGTATTTTGGACAAAATGAAGCAAACCAAAGGTATGGAATTGTAGAGGGTGTCATTCTGAACAAAACCCATGCCTTATTACTATAAGAAGTCACCCATGGAGGAAGCTATAACATTTTGTTTGGGGAGAAATATGAAAACAAGATGTCGGCTCACAGACAAGGAATTTTTCTGACAGACGAGCATGCTCAGAGCCTAAAAATAAAAAAATACATAATTTTGGAACAGATTAAAAATGTTTTAACCAAACCAAAGCTGGATTGTTCTTTGATCCAAACTCTTTCTATGTTCCAAATTTCAGACTAAACCATTAAATGGTGTGGTCACAGTGCCATGGGCAAAAAACATGTCAAATGAGAAGAAAAATGAGTTTTTTTCAGCACTTTGCTGTGCAGAAACCATATGTCTGACTGAAATGCAACTTGGTAAATTAATAGATCTATCATATGACACTGCACATGCCAAATTTTGTGCAAATCCATTGAGTGAGTACAGAGTTATTAATGCTCAAAAATTGAGGTTTAATATTATAGTGCCTACTAAACCCTAACAATAGTGGTGCTACCGAGCCCCTGTAATATATATATATATATATATATATATATATATATATATATATATATATATATATATATATATATAGATATATATATCTATATATCTATATATATATATATATATATATATATATATATATATATACATACATACGCAGCATGAATGTGCTGCACAGCATTTGATGTAATGCAAAGACATTAAATGGTACAGATACTTAAATGACACAATATTCATAAAAAACATGCACAATAAGAACAATTTTTTTCAAATAAAATAAAAATGAATGCAGCATTAGTATGCTACCACTCTGCACAGAATCAGAAGTACAACACTGAGTCATTTGAGGTAGATATCACACAGCCATCAATGGTGTTAGAACTGCTTGTTACTATGAACCTGTGGCAATATCAAAGACAAAGCCATAGAACAGTTTAGAAAGATATAACTACATGTGCCAAAATATAACTTACGTGTTGACATGAAAGTGCTGTCCAGCTCCTTCAAGTCTTCTTGGACTGTTCTAATACCAATTCTCATAAGTAAAAACATCAAGGCCAGTCGTGTTGAGTATAACAGGAAAAGACCTAATAGTTTTACCTGACCAAGTTGCAAATCTGTTTGCTATGAGAAGATATCAGTCTGTCATGTCACTCAGTAACAGCAGAGATATGCAGAGAGTGTTCTCCTGTTTGGTACTCCTCTGAATGTAACAGTACAATCGACACAAGCTATGAAATACAATATCACAATGGGAATTCCTATCAGATGTCACAGTAGCACATCAAGAGCACTACATACTTCATGTGTTGCAGAGACCTTGTCTATATGAAAATAGATAAGAAGCAGTCACAGAAATTATTCTGAAACACATATCAGTCTTAAAGACAAAAATGTGATGAATCAGTGTCTTTCAACTACATGTGCCAAGATATTATTTATTTGCTATCTCATATATGCTGCCCAGCTCTCTCAAGTCTGCTTAGACTGTACTCATGGCAGTCATGTTAGTAAGTACATCAAGGTCACTTATGTAGAACATAACAGTAAAAGACATACCAGCTTTAACTGTTAGTAGCTCACAAATGAATTTGCTATGGACACAGATGAGAGTCAAATCTGTCTCAATAATAGACCATACAAACAACAAAATTATCATACTGTTTTTGTGGTCCTCCAGCAGAACTAGTACTAATGAGAGCACACATGACATGCTTCATAGCAACTGAAATAGAGTCCCTAAAAGTTTCACAGCAGTACTTCCAGGTTACAACAGACTCAATGATCTAAATATATATTTTGGGCCCATAACAGATAACAGTTCACTACAACAGTAGTATATTGTTGAGCATGTGTTTATTGATGGCATACATATTATTACAATTCACATTTTGTAGTCTGTAAGCAGAAGTGAAATACATATGATGTCAACCAAAGTGGTGCATATGTTTGCATTCTGTGGGTCTCTAATCAACAAATCACTCCCCAATGCATTGAGCATTATCTGTGTTATGGAAAATGATTATATGCATCTTTTAGATTCATGGGTAATTTTTCTCTCATAGTGCACACTGTATCATTGCACTCGACCCATCCACTTCTAAATCTACGCCATGTGACATAATGTCCTGACTGAACAGAAGGTCCATGATGGAAAATCATGGCATGTGTGTTGAACTGAGTGACTGAGAACATTGTTCTTCCAGCAATGAAATCAGTAATAGGTATAGTAAAGTTCATGCCTTAAGAGTTGAATCGCTGAAGCAGAATGATGATGTATGAACTGAAGTCAGTCACCCTCAAAGAACAGACAGTACTTCGGTCACATCTGCGACACTCTCAACCAGTGGCAGCATTCCTAAGCAAACTACAGAACTTAACAGATCTTTCTTCAGGAACGAAGACAGATAGCCATAGCATGTGATTAGTTGTCTGTGACTCAATGCACCCACATGTCAAACAAGTGTACTTTCACACATAATTACAATAACTGAAGTACTGTCTAAGTGGAATTCCATCATTGACCAAGCAATTCATCACACCCATCATAAATTCAGTCACATCCTTTTGGGCATTTTCAGCAAACATCCTCAGTCCAGGACAGTTAGAGTAAGCAGTAGAGGAGTCAAACTCTGTAAGCTAGGTGCTTGTTCTTGACTACCTCTTATAACTCTTTTCAGTGCATCAGAAAGAGTTGTTGACTTTGCAGCACTCAGGTAAACAAACTCTGGCATATGCAAAAGAGCTTGCATTGCAGCATTGGCATAGCAGTTCACTCCAGTGCTACTGTCAAAGATCAACAGTCTCTCAAAACCAATGCACTTTTTTGCAGGTGGTGACCTGACTTGATCAGCAAACAACTGATTGCCACATACAGCAGATGGTGAAGAAACTTAAGTTTTACTCTGTTTCCTTTACAACTTATGTGTCATGTCCATTGATACATCTTGCAAAGTGATGTATCTAGGAACAGGAATCAGAACTGTGGTTGGTTGGTATAGTGTATGTAGCCAGTTGTATTCCACAATACATTTCACATCAGCACGTACCTTATTCTCTGCAAGGCTCAGTATATGCACCCCAGAAATAAATCTGACTCATGACAAAGCAACATATGCCATGCCATCCTTGAAGATTCCCATTCCAGTGTCAACAATGGCACTATCAAGGCTAAGTCCTTGTGATTTGTGAATGACACAGCATAAGCAAGACAAAGTGGAAACTGCTTACGTGTCACATAGATATCCTTCACAATCTGAAACTTGACAGTGGATCTGTCAATGGGAAAAGGACTTGTCACAATTGTCAAATTTGATTATGACAAATTCAACAAATGTGTTCTGTGCATTGTACTGAAAGTCAACAATGTAGCCCATTGCTACATTAACCAGCCCACGATCAACATCAAGATTTCTTCGAAGCATAACACATGCATTTTTGTATAGTGCTAACACAGCTTCCAAGCCAGGAATCCGTGACACATCAGCTGTAAGTTCTTTCAGTTGTTCAACCATTTTTGTTACCTTTTATACTTGTTAGACTAATACCATCAATTGCATCAAGTGATGTAAGTGTAACAATAGGTTGTTGTTCTCTTTGTAGCATGATTTGGTTTGGTTGAACTTAGCACATTGTTTTAGTCTTGGCAACAAGCACTCAATATGTTGTCCACTGCTCTGCAGCTGTGTAAATAGTTTGTCTGCTTCCTGCATAGATGTCTCTTTTGTGCTGGCAACACATTCTCTTAGCATTTGTAAATGATAAATTGATAAACTACCAATCTGAGCCTCATCAAGTAATGCTTTACAAGAGATATCACCTCTCTGTTGCATATTCTGGAATAGTTCAACATAAGAGAAGAACTCCCAGAGATTAACTCTACCTATGCACCCGATGGTCTTCTTAGCTTCCTCCACTGAAAGAGTAGAGTAGACATGTTAGCCATTGACAGGAGCCAATTGGAGAAGATCTTCAAAGACAACAATGTTTTTACCACCAAATTATACATCATCATCATAGATGTAGGTGAATGTATTTCTTTCCAGCTCGAGCCCTGAGGGGGCTCTTCCACAGAGATTGCGGCTCTGTCACTGCTTTTGGCTGGTTGCATCCTACTCGCCAACCCGCACTACTCTTCTGCTGCTCAGGTACACTTTGCCAGCACTAGGAACAGTTGGCATGTAATTTGATTGGTTCTTTTATGGCTGTTTTTAGTCCTCCATTGGCTACTACAGGCCCCCTACTGCTTCTCTACTGGACTCAGCTCTACCCTATATTTTTAGTGCTTGGCAGCCTACTGACTCTGTTTTCTGTATATGCAGTGCCAGGTGCTCCTGTATAACTAAAATTGCAGCACCAGGCACTCCAGTAATCTCAATGCTTTCTAACTCAGAAAGTTTGCATAAAAACAGATATTTTTTTTGCCCAGTTTCCCATTAGCAGATTATAAAGATCTGCCACTAGGGGACCTTACTTCTTTTTGCAGTATGATTGAAGTAAGAGGATCTTTCACTGTTAACTATAGGCCCCCCTCATTCACTCTGTAGCCAACCCTTGTACAAAAATTACTCTACAGATACAACTACTGATTCTGCTGGTCCCAACCTCCCCATTTACAACCTTCAATTACTGCCCAGTATCACTACAGTCACAGCTGCTAGACTGCTAATCATGTCTCCATGTGCTATGTCTCTCATCTCCTTTAGGGCATTGTACTCTATCCTCCTTGTACTCTGCCTTCCTCTCCTCACCCTCACTCCAACTCCCTCACCTACTACGTCTGACCCCATCTGGCCCCCTTGCTTCTTCTTCCTAATCACAACTTACCTTCTACCCCAACCCAGTCCCCATTAGCTGGACGCACTACCCCATCAGACCCAGTACAACTCTACTTTCTATGCCCACCTATCTCACCTTGACTCACATGCTAAAATTCCAGCCTCTCCCCATCTACTCTTCTCTACCCCTTCCCCACTTAAACTGCTTCCCTGGCATTCAAGTGTGAAAATCCACTTCCTGGTCATTACGCTACTTCTCTTTTCATTAGGTGACATAAAATCTAATCATGGGCCTTACCCTATGGGCACCCCTCCGAATATATCTGCAACACCTGTGGTTTAAAATTATTGCACTTAAACATACACAGCCTGCTCCCTAAAATCGACTTACTCCAACCTCTAGTTGCCTTATTTACTCCTGAAATCATCATCCTCTCTGAAACATGGTTAAGTAACAAAATAGGGGACCAAACCCTTTCAATTCCAGGTTACATTATATCATGGCAAGACCGCCCCACAAGGGAGGTGGGGGGCAATATACATCTCCTCTTCTATTCAGTTCACCAGCATCTTAGCCTCCTCTGTCCCCAAAGTGTATGAGGTTCTAATCCTTAAACTCTCCTTCCTCTTCTCAGTACATATGTATGTTGTGGGTCCATACTGCCACCCTGGTCTACCCCTACTGCCATCACAGATCTTATAAAACCATAACCTTGCTCACTCCAGCAGGTGAAACCTATATATTGGGTGACTTTAACCAAAATTGATTAGCCACCTCCCTTTCTAAATCACGTAATGATAGTTCTGCCCTTAACTTGTCGCAACTCATTTCAGAACCAACCTGCATGAATCACAAGTCCAGTAACCACTCCCTTATTGACTGGACCATCACATTACACCCTCACAGGGTAAATAAATCTGGCGTCCTACCAGATGCCATTAGTGATCACCACATGATCTATGCGGTATGTAAAATACACAAATCTAAACCCCCCAAAATGATATTATTATGCTGATATAATTCGTTGAACATTTCTTCCATCCTCCAGGACTTAATGCACTCTAACTGGGAGCCATTAGCAATGTTTAATTCTATAGATGCCGCATATAACTATTTACATACTAAAATTCTTGAGGTCTGGAACAAACATACCCCCCTAAGGCATGCAAGAGTTAGAGGCAACTATCTCCCTTGGATAACCTCCTAACTTATAACATGTCAAAGGGCTAGAGAGCAAGCCTGGAAATATTATTAATCTACCATGCTCATTCATGCCTACAAATTTTACCAGTCTTTACATAACAAGTGTACAAAAGCCACACACTTAGCTAAATCAGAATACTTCTGTTCAACCTTCCAGATTAATATAAATAATACATCCAAATTCTGGAAGGTACAGCAATCCACTCCCTTTTCTCTCCCCACTCCTCTGCTCCTGCTCCATCCTTAAAATAAACAATACGCAAGTTGCCGGCGACCTTAGCGTCACCTCAAAATTGAATTCATATTTCACCACTTGTGCTTCCGCTCTCCTCCTTGCCGCTGCCCTCTCATGCTAACCCTTAACCCCAATCACCCTCCCCTCCCAACTTATTCTCTGCTTCCCCCTCTGTCTCCTTCTCTAACATCACTTCTGATGCCATTATGGAGGCACTATATGCTCTCAACCCCTCCAAAGGCAGTTCTCCAGATGATTTGGACCCCAAACTGCTGTACCTCTCAGCACCTGCCATCTCTGCTCCATTATCTTACCTACTTAACCAGTCCTTTGACACAGCTTCCATCCCGACTATCTAGAAGCATGCTACTGTCCTTCCCTTGCCCAAGAGTGGTGACCCTTCCTCTCCTGCCAACTACCGTCCCATCTCTCTCCTTCCTGTCCTTGCTAAACTCCAGGAGCATCTAATCCTTGCTCAATTAACTACCTATCTCTCTCAAACTAACTTTTCACTGTTTTCCAATCTGGCTTCAGGACGAATCATTCCATTACCACATCCCTGATTAGGATCACTGATTCCATCCTCTTAGGGATGGACAATGGTTAAATCACATCTGCTATCTTTGTCAACCTAGTAAAAGCTTTAGTCACTGTCTCCCACACCCTTCTGCTAGACTACCTCTCCTCTACTGGCCTAACTGTCTCTGACACTAGTTGGTTCAAAGATTGCCTAGTATGTAGGACCTAGTCAGTGAGAAGAGCAGATGCCATATCTCCTCCTCTCCATGTCAACACTGGTGTACCCCAAGGTTCTGTAATGGGCCCTATTCTCTTCTCCATCTTCCTAAATGACCTTCCCTCAGCCTGCTCAATCACCTCCATCCACATGTATGCCCATGATATGGTTTTCTTCACCTCAGGCCAATCCCCTGCTGATGTAGAAACCGGACTTCAGTATGACTTCAATCAAGTCCAGCTCTGGTTCAGTTCCCACCAGCTCTCACACAATGCCAAGAAGACCATCTCAATGACCTTCGGCACTAAGCAGAGACTCTCTCAGCTCCTCCCTGCCATCTTTCCATGCCCTTGAATGGACAATTCTTGAGGACACCTCCTCCTTTAGGTATCTGGGGGTCTGGCTAGACCAACACCTCAGCTTCTCTGAGCATGTTGACACTATCCTGAAGAAGTTGCACCCCAAACTTGATGCATTATACAGGAACTATAGCTGCCTCCCATTACCAGCTAGGCATGAACTGGTCCAGAAGATGATACTACCTATCTTTGACTACTGTGATGTAGTCTACAGTGCTGTGCCAAAGTCTTCCTTAACCAGACTGGATTATTTCTTTACCTCCTTCTGTTGTTTCACTCATGATGCCTCTCCTTTCACTCACCACTGTTCTCTCTACTGCTCCCTGCCTTTCTACTCCCTAGAAAATCGTCGCCTCCTACACTGAGCCAAATATGTGTCAAAATTGTGGTTTGGCTTGCTCCCACCATATTTCACCTCCTCCTTACTATTCTCTCCCCACTGGCCCACTCCCTTAGTCCTATGACTCTCGACTATTAGTACTTCCATGTCAGCCCACCACAGTTGGACAGATGGCCTTCTCACATCGCCTCCCTGAGTTATGGAATAACCTCCCACCATAGATTCATCACTCCTCCTCCTCACACTCCATTTTGCTAGCCCTACAAAACTTTCTAGTAATAAACTGTACCTATGGCTAGTCTTTACTTTCTCCTGTGCAAGCTGGCTCACTGCTTTCTAGCTACTACTCAGCTAGCTGTTCATACACAGGATCCTCTTTCATTACTATGCTTAACTAGTCTTCTTAACACTATGCATAATGGTCTTCTTAACACTATGTATAATTGTTTTCTACACAGCACTTCAATGTACAGTCATGTACGCTCTGCACTCTATATTGGAGTACAATGTAATAATGTCTTTGGTCTTAATGTGGCCAATGTATATATTGTGTAGTATGTTGTATGTCTACACCGTAAATCTATTCACTTAATCTGTCAACTGTTATGCTACTCTGTGTATGTACTTTATTATGTGTTCTCCCTTATGACCCCTTCCCCCAGGATGCACCATGAGTTAAACAACTTTTTCAGTGTGCCATCCCTGGTGAAACATTTAAATAAATAAAAATATATAAATAAATGTAAGAAGAATGTTGGATACCATGCTGATTTTATCAATGATCAGTAACTCCATTTTATCAAACATGGACCTCTGCTCATTTGCAAATTCAAAAGACAACTTTCTGTTCTCTCCAGTTTTGCCCTGCTTAACTGGCAGAATAAACAACCTATGGACAGTGACACCACCTATGTTGTAAGCTGCTAGGCCAGTTGGAGCAGATACTATAACAGATGTTGGTGTGTCAGTAAATCTATGTACACCTGTACTTATTGCTTTAATCACAAAGCTTTTGCCAGTGCCAGCAGCACCACTTATGAACATCCTAACTGGCATATGTTTGTCACATGAACATTCCTTTTGTATGGTGTGTCACACCATGCTGAATAGCAGGCATCACCGCAGCATAGACAACTTGTTGATGAGCATTCAATCCATCTACAATGTTGATCGATTTATCAGTAATGTGCATGCTTTGCTGTATAACACTTTCTATCTCTGACATCAACACAGTTGGGTCATTTGCAGGCAATGGAGCACCAAGAGTTCCTTCACCCTAAGGATCAAACATGTCCTGGTAGTTCCCTGGGGTATTGTCTTCCAGTTGTTGTCTTGCTTTGTCATGTTGTTATTTCTCAAGATCCAGTCTCTTTATATATGCAGTTGACACTTCAGTTTTGAAGGAATCATAGCTCAAATTGAACTGCTCTTCAAAAGTATCACATGTACCTTTCACAGTACTCTCCTCTCTCCAAGGCTTAAACAGAAATAAAAGAGCAAAACAGTAGTGCTCTTTACTTTCTGTGGTTATCAAGCTCAGTTTGTACTGGTCAATCAGCCACAGCTTATGACTCTTCACCAGAGACCCATCTAGACCTGACACCTTGTATATGTTCTTTTCAGGGTCAGAAGGGACATCCCATTTGTAGTCATACCATTGAGCAACCTCAAACAAACATAAATTATTCATGGCACTATGGTGCTGTGGATAGTAGTTCTCAATCAGGTTGCTCTTCAGTATGTTAGTAGATATTGGTCTGGTTGCTGGAAGGTCTTCAATCTCATCATGACTTCTAAGTACACAACATCTCTTCTCCTTAAAGCTTACATTCAAGTAGCAGATTGACTCAGACTTCCCATACAGACAGGTGCCTGTAAGATGGTCACTAGCCTCATATGCTCCACACTCACCATGTGACAGAGCTCTCAATCCAAGTGACCACAGTCGAGATGAGATAGACCTGTTGCAGTTAGACAAGTCTTTCCATAGTTCTTGTAAACAGGTTTGCTCATGCTTAGTGATATAGGAAGTAACATATCTCACCAGAACCATTGAATTGTCAGCAACATACTAAACATTAATGTTGGTCTGCCATATGAATGACAGAGGAGGGCTGTGGTCATTGATGTATACTTCTGACTCCCTACGGGGCAGCTCATACACCCATTTTGTGGATTTTGCCTTCAAATGATGTTGCATGGCAGAGAAAACAACATTTAGACAAGCACTCATAAAGACTCATCTTTTGAATCCAAGCTGGCACCTTGAGTACTAGTCCCTCTGTTTTTTTAACTTTCTGCCACAGTATTTGCTGCACAAGTGTCACTGAAATTTCTGGACCAGCTTCCACAGTGTTGGGCTGTCACACTTGTCAGGAATCTGGCAAGTCACATACCTCATAATGAAGTTTAGAATATCAGTTTCATCACTATCAGCAATCCATGGAGCATCTTTCACTCACAACAACATGTGTATGTATGTAGGGGTGCTCCTCCTGCTTGGTATTCCATCCTCCAAAAATAGTTCTCAACAATACCAAGAGGTGGGTTGGTTCTGGAGAGTATGAATTGTAACAGTGCCTGAAATCAGTGCTGAAAGCATTGTGACACTGAGACTGGATCCAGTGAAGACATTTCACCAAGAGGTATACTCGGTATGCCATCCACATCTGAGTTAGCCCACTTAAGAAGGTTGTTCAAGTCATCCCCATTGTATTCTGCACAACTTAGTGATACAAACCATGTCGCTGGACCAAACTCTCTTAGCATACACATCACCTCAGAGTGCCGTCTGTACCAATACTCTTTGGTAACAAGCATGCTAGAAAGAACTGAAGAAAAACTAGCTTGCAGCATTTAATCTTTCTTCTCCAATGTGTGGATCAACTCTGCAGCTATTATATTGTTAAATTCTATACTGAGTCACAATGTGTGTGCAATGCTCATAGACAAAATGCTAAGTTCACTGTCCCACAAAAGGTGAAAGAGATATGATATGTTTATGTGGAACTTCCCATCTGAGTGCAGTAGTCTTGAAGCTCTGTACTCAGCTCCAGGAACCCAAACATAATGATCATTCAGACGTCCACATGTAACATGTGGAGACAGATCAGGAAAGCAATGTGCCTCAAATGTACTCTCCTAGATACTCACAGGATTACCCTCTACCTGTTTCATCTAGTACAAATCTATATTATCCACAACTGGGTCCTTCCCTTGCAAAGGGTGGATTGTGTATTGTTTATACACATTTTCAGTGGTGACAACCTCTACTTTTTCAATCATAGCCTTTGAACACTCAGACACATCAGGTTGCATCTGAACATCAGCAAAATTAGCTATATCAGTGTTCTTATAGAATAAATTATGTTGTTTCAGGTACTGCAAAGCATGCTTGACCTTTTCAAGATTCATAGCTTGTTACCATATTGTTTTAGTTTTAGTTGAAACACCATTTACCAGAATGACAACACTATTCTCTCTAGAGATGGTGTGTACATTCTCTTGTAGAGGTAGAGGCAGATACATAATAGAGCCCTCTAATGACCTAATGAGCTCTTTTGTCAGCAAATATTTTGCTTTGGTGTTCAGTCTCAGAATGGTTTGAGATGACTTCATTGTCTGGATTAAAGTTCTCTCAAACAAATTCAAGCCAGCAATCTCTGCAGGGGTCTTCTGTACTTCCATGCCATTTAGTATAGACCGAGGAGGCAAAGTGTCAGACTTAAGCTTATGATAACAGTTTGTACATAGTGACACTGTGCCCTATAAAGTAAAGTCTGTCTTCAGAAGCAAATATGCAACCAGACGACCCCACATCTCATTCCATAGTGCAATATTGTACAGGTCTACAGCAATGGACTGTTCTTTGTAAAACAATCATTCATAGGAGACATACACAATGTCAAATTTCTGAGTTTTGCTAATTTCAAATTTAACAATCTCAGTGCCAAATTTTCTTAGTAACTGTGGCTTTTGCACTGTGCCAGTCTGTATAATATCTATACTACCATCGGTATCAGCAGTTTTCCTCCACTTATTTTTTTTGTTGTAATTCTTTTATAAATTCAACAATAGCATTGACATCTCCATCATTTAACAAAGAATCAAAACATGTGAATTCTCTAACAGCAGATCTTCCACAATACAGCTGTTGTACAAATCTCTGCATCCTGGAGTTGTGCACAGCAATCATGCGAAAATGATGGACTATACGCTGACATGCTCCTGTCTGCAAACAAGCAAGTGAATGTCCCATCAGACCACTAAAAGGTCTAATATCCCACTTGTCAATAGTGGCAAACAGTTTGTGTCTTAACTATCTTATTTTGTCTAAAAATGTGAAAAAGAACTTTTCATTGACAGGGAATGATTCTTCCCTGATATTGCACATTTCATCACAAGGTCATTTCATAGCACATAGCTTCCTTTGTGAGATGTTTTAAGAAGTGAAGTTTTCCTCATCCATGACATTATCCTCATGTGACACAAGTAAATGTTCTGAAGTTTGCCACATACATCCAATACCACCGTCACATTACTATTGTGAACATTGTATGTTTCCTCCCAAAATATGCTTCAGAATGCTCACAATGCATCCACTTCCCTTCAAATACTGAACAAAGATTGTCTCTCTTTAAGTGTTCAAATGCGATTAGTCTATTTCTCATGTCTTCAATTTTGGCACTCAGTTTATCAATGGCTGACATCATAACAGCCCACAATTGTGAACTTTATGTTCATGGCCATATTCACAAAGCGTCTTGCTTGCAAATGCAGTTTCATGAGGGAAAGTTTTCTTTTAACTTTTTTCCTTTGTGCCTGACAACTGCTGAAATGATTAGTTCAATCTTAGCAGCATGAACTATTTTTTTGAAGAAATGGGTTTTACTGTGATGCCCAGAACCACAACTGTCACCAAAACCACGTTTTGTGTGTTTCATAAAGCTAGCACAAATAGCCCTTTGAGGCTGTACTAACATACTAACATACTAAAATGCCAGCAGAATAGGCCTAACGGTCTTTCGTGTCTGCTCATTTGATCAGCCCCCACCCTGGGTGCTGACCTTGCTGTCCCCCTCGCCTTCTCTGGCTTCTCCCTTCCAAGTTCCGGATATTCTTGCTGCATTGGATTTTGCTTCCTGAACCCTTCCCCTGTACCTGTCCCACCCCCTCTTGAACCCCTCCGCTGTCTCTGCCTCCACCAGCCCCCTAGGTAGTGCATTCCATGGCTCCACCACCCTCTCAGTGAAGTAGCACCTCCTCCTTTCTCCCCTGGATCTTCCCCCCTCCAGCTTCCACCCATGCCCTCTAGTGGCCCCTTCCTCCTTCCTTCGAAGCACCCTGACTGTTTCTCCCCTATTTACCCTCTTCATGTACCTGAAGACCTCTATCATGTCCCTCCGGTCCTTCTCTCTTCCAATGTGTACATATTTAGCTCTTTGAGCCTCTCCTCATAGGTCCTGTCCCCCAAGCCCCAAATCATTTTGGTTGCCCTCCTCTGGACCCTCTCCAGGAGGTTAATGTCCTCTTAAGTGTGGCCTCCAAAACTGCACACAGTACTCCAGGTGCGGCCTCACCAAGCAGTTATACAGAGGGAGTATCACTTCCTCCTTCTGAGGTGATCCCCTAGTGATGCATCCCAGCATCCTGTTGGCCTTGGCTGCTGCCCTCCTACAAGTCTCAGAGTTGTTCATCTTGACATCCACCACCACCCCCAGGTCCCTTTCAGCCATTGAGACTTGTAGTATTTCCCCAGAGTGTACACTTGGCCTGGTTTCTGGCCCCAGGTGGAGTACCTTGCATTTCCTGCATTGAACCTCAGCTTCCACTTTCTAGACCATCTTTCCAGAGCCTCAGGTCCCCTGCAGGCCACCCTCCCTCCTCCCCATCCACCACCACCCCAGTTTCAGTCATCTGCAAAGAGACTCATCTCACTCCTAATTCCTGTCCTTATGTCAGATACGTAGGCGTTGAACAGAAGGGGCCCAAGGACTGATCCCTGTGGGACCCCACTAATGACCCTCCTTGGGGATGAGACTATCCCACCAACTACGACCCTCTGGGTCCGGTCCTGGAGCCAATTGCCTATCCATCTGATCATCTGGTTTCCCACCCCCTGTAGTGCAAGTCTTTTCAGTGAAATAGTTTTTTTCTGTTTATTCTTCAATGGCAGTTTCCCCAAACAAACACATTTTTTTTATATGTGCACATATTTTAGACACTGTTCTAGTAGAAGAAGAATTCTCAGCTGTTTTCTGTTTAGGAGAAATACTAGGTTTCTCATTAGGTTTCTCATTCTTACATGACAGGGAGCCACCAAGATACCTGTTTTGATTTGAAACTGGATGCAGTTTTCATACAACAGTCATTTCTGTAACTCTTCTTGAACTCTGTTACTCTGTTTCTCATCATAAGTAATACTTTTAACTCCCCCAAAAAGAATAGTTAGATTAAATGACAATTGGGATACATAAATCAAACAGCAATACACCACCCACTTTAAGTAGTTTGAAAGAAATAACTGTATGTATGTTTAGCAACAGTTATATGACTCACCAGCATGACAGTTCACCCTGCCAGAAATGTTTGTCTCTTTGTTTTATGGAGTTGCAATTTTTTTTTGCTGGGTCTATTTCTTTTGCTACTAGTAACACACACAGGTAGTATTCACAAAGTAATTATGGTCTTCACAAATCAAATGTCCTAATACAAAAGAGGTGTACCAATCACAAACTGTGGTATTCACATCAGATGTACCAGATGAAGCTCATAGTCCACCCCCTGTCTTAATAACACAGTTTTTCCCACCAATAGATCTACCTGCACAACCCCTAGGAAGACTGTGAAAACAATGCACCAGTGAATCGCACGATGCTCAGTGTGCAATGTTGGAATTCAGAGTCAGCAAAATGAAAATGGCTCATTATACATGCAAGGTGCAATGGGAAAATTAACATGCCATTATAGAGCGATTTGCATTTCTCTTCCAGACTTCCACCCAGCGTAATGTGGTGTACACCCAGCAATAGTCATGGACCACATAAACCCCATTAAGGCAACATGCACCTCCAAACATGTCCCCAACCCATACACCAGGCATGTGCTTGCATGTAACACAGTCCTTGTGCTCAACAGCCCCCCAATCTGCCCCAAACCCCCACTGTAAATGCCACACTCTACAATGCTAATTCTATGCCTCAAGAAAACTAACTTTCACTCTTCTTCCCTCACCCCGCCTTCTCACCATGAAATCCATATTCTATCCTCCTCACCTCTTGCCTCCCTCAATGAAACCTCATGGGTGGATTCTTTCCTGATCCTACCTCCACCCTTAGTTCCTTCCCCTCTATCTAATACCAATATTTCCCCCCTCTTTAACACTACCTGAACTGTGCTCCCAAGTTCTTATCAGCCTTATGCTTAACCCCTGTACAATACTGTTACTGCTTCCTTTTTGTGTACAATTTTAGCTCTTTCTCAGTTGTTATACCATATCTCTTTTACTAGTCATGTAACCCAATTTTGATTATTTTTATTTTCACCATTGTAACAATCACCATTGTAACAATTGTATCAATTATTACCTTCAAATGTTATTTGTTAACTGTTTGTATATTTGTTTGTAAACTTTCTGATGTGGAACCTTTGTAAACGAGCTTGTAGCTTAAAGGTATTAATCTGAGAATTCAATAAATAAATAATAAATAAACTCCCTCCCCAGAGCCCAGCCTTCAAGCCGCACTCTGCAGTGTCAGAGACATGCACATAGAAGCCCCAGAAACTATTCATAGTCCCAGTGTACAGTCACACCCAGTGGAAACATCATTCTGTGCAATGCATTCCTCCATCCACACCCCAGTATGCACACGTTGACGACAGATCCAAAAGGCCCCCCCATCATTGCAGCAGCCCTCCACTTACCCAACCAGTTGTGGAGCATCACCACACCCTTCTCCCCTAGTTCCATCAATTCCCAAATGTCAGCAGGCACCACAGCCTACCAGCATACCATAACACCCACCACAAACAGAGCTGTGCAAGATTAGCAGTTATTGTGCTACTGAAAGTGAATTTGTGGAGTCTGTTTAGCAATTGCCCTCCAGTGAGCACTGTACATTGTTATAGTATTCCCTGTCAGTGGGGAAGGAGGGTGGGGGGAGGGGACCATGTTCTTTAAAAGTGAAGTAAATATAATATTAACAACACTACCCATTCTGTTGTCATAAGCACAACAACATTTGTTCTTTAATCAATATTGTCTGAATAAAAGTGAACAAATTACATTAATACCACTCACCCATACTACACAGAAATCTCATTGTTAGCCTTTAAATACACTATTCCCATGCACATAAACAAGCTAACATATGCAAAAATTCAGTTTCAGAAAATGTTCTCATGAATGAGGATTTTGCAGGTTGACAATCAAGAATCTTTGTTCATGACTTACTCACAATCAAGGATTTAACATGCTCGTGAAATTGGATCATCAAGATTCTTGAGATCAAGGATTATGAAGCTTCACCAAATGGGATCCCTGTTCACATGTCTCACGATCAATGAATTTGCATGGTCATGGATGAGGATCTATATGTAAAAAAAAAAATTAGTGAAAATATCGAATCCTTACCTATAAAACCTCCAAAAGCCATACAAAGGTGTATTAAACCAATCCTAACAATTAAAACCATGTATTTTTCATTTAAAAAAATATTTATCTCCTGTTTTTGTTTCTCGCAGTAATCTCACAACCAAGGATTTTGTGGGCTCATGAAATGGGATTCCCATTAGCACGAATCACAGTCAATGATTGTGTATACTCATGAATGAGGATTGATATGTATTTTTTTAACACTAAAATGTAGTGAAAAACCAAATCCTAACTTACAAAATCCCCAAAAGTAATACATAGGTGTATTAAACTAATCATAACAATTAAAATTATCCATCTTTTGGATGAGACATTAAACCAAGGTTCCATCTGCGGATTGGTGGAAGTTCAGGTGGATGTTAAAGATCCCATGGCACTTATCGAAAAGAGTAGGGGAAAATTTTATTAAAAATAAACTGAACAGAAATTACAACAAAACATTGTATAACATACAATACATGCATTGAAAACCAATCAGTTGTTCCGTAACCAAAACTATGTATATGCTTTGAAACACATCATCCGATTTTATCTTTCATAAAAGGAACATTCAACCAACGAAGTTTCCATACCACTTCATTCATATGTTGTTGTACAAAATAACACTGCTTACATAGTGCATTTTCTATAATAAGGATGACAGTATCTGGGTCTTGATAGACTTGCTGCAATACCAGTTTACATCTGACTTGCCAAAGAGTAAATTTGATTAATGATAATATAAGTCTCACCATGTCCACTTGCAGATCTAGGTCTGAGAGACTAAAACCACCTACTATTTCAGAATACGTAAGACTCTTCCAATAAGGTTGATTCCATCTATTAGCCAATATTCTCCACACTTTTTGTACAAAAGGGCATTTAAGTAAAAAATGTTGCATAGTTTCTATCGTCTCAGTGCAGACCTGTCTTGGACAAAAACGTTTTTCATATTTTTTATGTTTTGCATTACCTTTAACATTCAAACGCCCATGTGCACTCAGCCATGTAATGTCCCATATTCTAGGTGCTAGTCTAGGATCCCTCAAAGTATCAAATACATGCATTCTAAATTGAGGCTTCACATCATGAAACTCCACTTGAAACTCAGGAATACCTTGTTGAATTATAATAGCCTTACACATTACCTTGTTTGATGATGAAGTAAGGACCTTTAAGGACACTTTCCATACTTTTAATTTCCCCAGAACAGGCCTAAAATATACACAAGGAGTTTTAACTTGGGTATGCAGAATTCCCTGCTCTTTCTATTTGGAATATACAGGTCCCAACCAATGGTCAGCAAAAGTGAGCCATATTGCTAGTTGTGGTTTAGACATATCCAATAAATTATGGCAAAATAAAATAATAAAAAGAAAAAGAATAGGATTTGTCAAATTCAAACCTCCTTTATCTATAGGAAGATACAGCACCTCTCTCTTTATTGGATTCAACCTACACCTCCAAATGATCTGAAAGACCAAACCTAACAGATATGATTCCAGATGCCGTGGTAATGGATATACAGCACTAAGAAACAAAAAGATTGGCAACAGATATGTTTTAACTAGCATAACTTTCTTTTTTTCACTAGATTCCAAGACTTCCAAATATTCACTTTAACAGCCACTTCCTCCAATTTGTTTTACCAGTTAAACACTCTATTATCCAATTTCTCATACCAAATACCCAAATATTGGAATGGCATGTGTGATACTGTAATACCATGCCAGTCTGTGGTTCTCTGATATGACCTTCTCAAAGGATAAATTATACTCTTTTGTTTATTCAGACTAGCACCTGTAGATTTAGCAAGGTCATCCAATAAGGTCAATACTCTCAAACCTGACTTTTCATCTGCCACTACAACACAAATATCATCCGTATAAGCAGTAACTCAAATTTCTGATCCCCCCCCAGTGGCAGAAGCCCCTTTACATAAGGCTCTTGCTGAATAAACCTTAACAGAGGATCCAAACAACACACATACAAAAGGGGACTTAGGGGGTATCCCTGTCTTACCCCCCTAGAAATTGTGATATATTTCCCTAAATGGCCATTAACCATAGGGATAGCACTAGCATGGGAATACAAAGTAGTGATCCACCTCACAAATTGCTCAGAGATCCCATAGGACTGTAAAACAAGAGAAATGTAAGAATGTGGGACTCGGTCGAAAGCCTTTTCTTGCTCCAAAGCCATTATAAACCCTTGTAAAAGTTCCTCTTTACCCTGTTCCACTAGTTCCCTTATTAATAATAAATTGTGTTGTATTGTACGATCTGGCATAGTACAAGTTTGAGCCGATGAAAGTAAGTATGGCGTCAAAGGCGACAAATGAAAATGTAGAAGTTTCATTAAAATTTTATAGTCGGTATTTAATAGACTTAAGGATCTCCAATTGTCCAAGCTCATCCTCTCTACCTTTTTGTACACCATAATTTCGCTGCTATGCAAAAGTGAAAATCTACTTGCAAAGTCAGTAAAACCCAGTTAAATACAACTTTTAATATTTGAACCATCAATTCTTTAAATGTATGATAAAATTTGGTAGGCAAACCGTCTATACCAGGTGCTGTATTTGAGACTACAAATGACTTGATCAAGCTCTTGTTCGGTAATGGGCTCAGTCAAGTGCAATAACTGATCATCTGATAGGGAAGGTACTACAATGGATGAAAGCATTTTTTTTTGTCTGATCCTCCTCTAATAAGGAAGAGGTATACATTGACTCCAAATAGTGTGATACCTTGTTCAAAATACCAGGTCCATCTGAAACTATCTCTCCTGTGTCTGTAGTGATAGCAGACATAAAGCGAGCATTTGCTCTCTGAGTACTAAGCTGAAAGGGATCTCCCAGTCCTGTTTTCCCCTGAGTGCAAATTTTATGTTCATGTAACAATGTTTTGGCCCTGTCATATTGTAACAAGAACATCTCCTTTTTAATATTAAGAGCCTGTTCTGTGAGAGGTATAGGTAACAAATTAATAGTTGAATAAATTTTATTCAACTGCATATGCAGCTTAAAATACTGTCTATACTGTCCCTGACACTTTTCAGCCGAGTGTTTTTGAAAGATACTTCTCAGACCTGTTTTAGTAAGTTCCCACCAGCTGCTTCTGTTTTTCATCAACCCTGCCATTGACATGTGAGCTCTAAGAAAATCCTGTATTTGGGTCTGCAAATGTTTATCAGGCAGAAGTGCCATATTCAACTTCCAATACCCTTTCCCATACCGAGGCCCATTAACTGCATCCAAAGTAATCATCAAAATAGCATGGTCATAAATTTCCATCGGGAGTACTGTCACTTTTTCCACCCCAATATTAGCTTTAATAAATAAAAAATCAATTCTAGTGGAAAGGGAACCACGAAAATATGTTTGCCCACCTATCTTATGTATAATTCTATAGGCATCAATCATTTGACTTTGGGATAATAATTGGAGAAGATAGTTAGTGTCACTATACACCTTTGTTGTCTTAGCACCTCTATCTCCTATATTAATAACACAATTAAAGTCCCCCCCCCAAATAACTAGTTTGAATGTACAAATAGGGTTTAATCAGACCAAACAATTCCATCCTCCCTTTCTTAGTAAGAGTGGCATAAATATTAATTAATCTCCAGGCCACATTCTCATATGTGAAGTCTACTATCAAGGCTCTCCCCAAGAACACCTCAATTAATCTGGAAATACAGAAAGTGTCCCCTCTAAAAAGAATGCCCACACCCTAACACACAGCCATGCTATAGGAGAAAAAGGATGGCCCCCAACACCACAGTTTTTGTGCAGTGTTAATTAAAATAGTAGTATTTAGCCTAGTGTCTTGCAAAAGAAATATATCACAATCCATGTCTTTCAACCTTGTCAGGGCAACCAAACGTCTCTTAGGATTTTTTATGCTATTTACATTAATGGTTGAAATTCTCAACCTGGGAATGAAAGAAGACAACATAGAAATATGTTATAAAAATCAAGGTGGCTTCTTAACCCTGGTACTTCTATGGACATGGGTTCTATATCATGGGGCATGACTGACTTGGGGGCACTGTTCTTGAAATTCCCCATCAGTATCAGAAGAGGGAGGGGCTAAGGAAGAAGCATCAGAATCTCCACCTGGTTCAGAATCTAGAGATTGAGGTTTCAAAATCTTATATTTATTAGCTCAATACTTTCATCTTTCCCTGAGGAGGCTTTTGCTACCTTATGTCTGGAATGAGATTGTTTCAGGCTCCTTTTCTTAGCCACACTTTTACCCCAAGGGGGACACATTTCAAAAGGAGTTTCCTATAGTACCGGTGGGGGAGAAGTGACCTCTGTTCCAGGCAGTAAACCCTGCTCTGAAGCAGCCTCAACTTGAGGTCCAGATCGGTTATCTGCTACACCATCTACCTGTGGAAATGAAGTAATGGGGTGAGGACTGGCCTCTCGGGTTCCGCTGGGGGTATTCCACTACTGAGCCCTTTTTTCAACATTTCTTTTTTCTGTGCTTCTTGTAAGATGCTATCCTGACTTTTCCTGTCAGATCGATTATGGGTAGCCCAAGGACAGGATTTATATATATGCCCAGACTCGTAACACAAATTACATTTTAAATCAGCCTGACATTCAGAGCTATGATGACCATAGTCAAGACAGAGGTTGCACCTTACTCTATCACATGTGGAACCTAAATGTGTAAGGGTCCCACATTTAAAACAAGCCCTAGGCTGACCCTGATAAAAACAGTGCCCTCTTTCAGAACCTAGAAATATACTATTTGGAAGATGTACAGGCCCCAGATGATTATTCCGTAAACGTACCCAGAACACCCACCCTCCATTCCAAATGCATTCATCATCAAATATAGGTGAAGGAGCCCCTAGGACTTCACACTGCTTTTGTAACCAAAAAACAGTATCATGCACTGAAACAGATTCATTATGAAATAACACTGTCACCGATTTGATAGATGGTTTAGTCAAAGGGATAGCCTTAAAAGGCATCCATAGTTCAGTATATTTCAGAACATCTAGTTTAGACCAGAAACAATCCAATTTTGTGGGGTGACAAAACTGATATCATAAGTTATTGAATCAGACACATGAATAAGTGCATGGATTTCATTTGAAAAAAAAAACCCATAGAGTTCTTTAGTAGAGTTTTCCCCACGTAGAGACGGTCAGGTGCTAAAGTTAAACCACCCTGATATTTCAAGCGCACCGCATTTCTCTGTTGTAATGGGGGTGAGCCTGAGAAAGGATCTTTACACCTAAAAGACTCCCAGGCTGTTTTTGCTCACTGAAGGGGGTCAGGGGAAGATCTTGCCTTGTGCAGGGAAGTAAGTACAGAGTCACCCCACTCCATATGCTGCTTCTCCATACTCTCAGAATCCGAGGAGGATGCCTCATGATGTTCAGTACTCTGAAGCTGTTTTCCCACATCGGGCAGCTGTGGAACTGAGTGATTCTGGTCCCCATGAAGCGATGCAGGATCCACTGTATTCAATGGAGGTTGCCCTGGTATGGGGCTGTGGGCCGGGTCAGGAACCCAGACCCCGGTGTCACCTCGCTTCCAGCCTGCATTGAGCAGCGAGCGTTCGAGCGAGGTAACTGGCCATTTGCATTGGGGCTGGGGAGGATCAACATCAGATCTGCCTTTACGTAAGGCAAAAGTTTTGTCCTGAATTTCCAACCTTTCAGATGTATGGACATTAGATATCCTCACAAAGGCAGTTCTCATTTCAGCCCGGCCATCCACCACACCAGAAGTATCAAACTGAAGTGTGGTTGTCAATTTCACTACATCAAAGGGATGCTCTGTTAGAATGCTTCCCTTTGAAGTTGTAGCGTCATCCTGCTAACTCACACCGCCACTTGGTGGGGGTTCTGCCATAACAGACTTCGCCAATTCTTCTTGAATGAGATGTGCAGCATCTCTAAGGATGTCAGAAGTAATAATCTCACCTTGTTCTTCCATCGGAGTCGTAGGCATACAGTGAGAAGAGTTACACGCAGTTTGCATTCCCTCTGGTTGTATCAGACATTGATTTTGCTGTAAAATGTTATCCAGCCATACAGCATCAGGGCCAAACAAACCTTCTGTAGCACAGAAAGGTGGTAAAGCGGAATCTGTCATTAATTCTTCTTTTTCCAAACAGTTAAGAAGTATTTCATTGGTCTCCAAGGCTGGACCTGAAGGTAGGGAGACCTGCTCACCTCCAGGTACACCAGCAGATTGACCAGCCAACACATCCAACTCCATGGCAGCAGCTCCCCCTACTGACACAGAGTAGGGGAATTTCCCTGGTGTTCTGGCCAAATTTCCCTCATTCACTAAAAATACCACCAACAGCTTAATCTGGTTCAAGGTCAGCTGGCATTCATCTGTATCCCCCTTCCCTGGGTCATTCCTGAAAATAGGCAGGATTTGTCTAGTGCACTTACCCAGTCAACAAAAACTAAATAAATAAATAAATAACACGTATTTTTTCATTTAAAAATATTTATCTTCTGTTCTTGTTTCTCACAGCAATCTCGCAACCAAGGATTTTGAAGGGTCGCAAAACGGGATCGATATATTTAAATAAAAAAACTAGGATGTAGTAAAAATACCAAATACTAACTTATAAAACCACCAAAAGCCATACAAAGGTTTATTAAAACAATCATAACAATTAAAAACATACATTTTTTCATTTAAAAATATTAATCTCCTGTTCTCGTTTCTTGTGTTAATCTCGCAATCAAGGATTTTTTCAACTCATGAAAGGGGATCCCCATTCGCATAAGTCATTATCAAAGATTTTGTTAGCTCATGAATTAGGATCGATATAGTAAAAAAAAATAAAATGTAGTAGAAATAGCAAATACTAACCTATAAAAACCCCAAATGCCATATAAAGATGTATTAAAACAGTCAGAGAGTCAGGGTGGAGGGTGGTATCACTAAATGTTAGGAGCCTGGTGAATAAGATGGCAAAGCTGCAGGCACTACTGGCAGAAGGAGACGTGGACATAGCAGCCATCACTGAGATGTAGGCAACCCAAAACAATGACTGGGACTTGGCTATCCCAGTATTTAAATTATTCAGGAGGAACAGAGAAAAAGGTAAGGGGGAGTAGCCATTTACATAAGGAAAGGGAAGAAGGTAGGTCAGAAGTTTTTTGGATACAACTCCATAGCCCCAAAGGGAGCTAGGGTCTGATTAAGGGTTGTTTATAGGCCCCCAACCCAGAAAGAGGATGTGGATCAGGAGCTAGGGGAGCAGCTAAGGATACTCTGTGGCAAAGGGAGCACTGTGGTAATGGGAGACTTCAATTTACCAGGGGTGGATTGGAGCATCCCAGCCACCACATGCCCAGGGAGAAAATCCGGCTAGAAGCAATCCAGGATGGCTTCCTGACCAAAAGGGTGACAGTGCCAACAAGGGAAGAAAATATTCTAAACCTGGTCCTGGAGGATAGAGAACAGGTCACAAATGTAAGGGTATAGGAACCACTGGCTGTGAGCGACCACCACATAGTGTGGTTCTCTATCAGTTTGGGTAGAGATCCATAATACAAAAACAGAGGTCCTGGACTTCAGAAAGGCAGACTTTGGCAGGATGGGATAATTAATGAGAACACACATAGATGGCATCCACCCTGACATGGATGCAGAGCAGAAATGGGTGATCATAAAACTAGGGCTGATTGAATCCACTAAAGCTTGTGCCAAGCACCAGCAAAAGAAATCAGGGACCAAGCATCCAAGCTGGATGACCAGAGAGGTAACAGAGAATGTGAGGTATAAGAGAAGGGCCATCCGAACCTACAAGAGAACCAGCAGGGCAGAGGATAGGGAGAACTATGTGAGGAAATCCAGGTAAGTGAGCAGAGTGGTCAGAACTGCAAAGGCAGCCAGGGAAAGGAAATTAGCACAGAGGATTAAGGAAGGAGAAAATAATTTCTTCAGGTATATCAGGAAAAGAGGAATTGCAAGGAGCAAATAGTTAGGACCAGGAAAGGCAGTTGGTGGGTAGACAAGGGGGTCAAGAAGGCAGAAGTACTTAATGACTACTTCTGTTTAGTGTTCACAAGGGTGGAGGGATGGGCCCATTCCTGCAGGGAAAGGGGGTGCAGGCATGGGGGTTGTGACAACCACAGATGAGGTCATCACTGCGGAAAGGGTGCTGGAGGGCCTTAGGTCCCTGAGGGTAGACAAGGAACCTGGGTCAGACGGGGTACATCCCATGGGGCTGAGGGAGCTGGCAGAGGTCCTGGCAGAGCCATTGGCAGATCTGTTCAACACCTCACCATATATGTGATATGTGCCCAGAAATTGGAGGGAGGCACATGTGGTACCTCTCCACAAAAGTGGGCCCAAGCATGAACCAGAGAACAATAGGCCAGTGAGCCTCACTGCAATTGTGGGGAAACTGCTGGAATCTATCTTCAAAGAAAGGCTGGTACAGTTTCTTGTGGATAATGATCTGCAAGATGACAGACAACATGGGTTCATCACTGGCAGATCCTGTCAGACTAACTTGGTTGATTTTTTTTGACTTGGTCATGAGGTCACTGGATGATGGCCATGCAGTAGATGTAGTCCACCTGGATTTCTGCAAGGCCTTCCATTCAGTGCCACACAGATTGACCTGCAAGTTGAGGAGTCTTGGTATAAGGTGGATGCTAGCCTGATGGGTAGAAAACTGGCTGAGAGGCAAGCAACAGAGGGTAGTTGTGGGGCAAGAAGCATCAGAGGCCAGAGCAGTGAAAAGTGGTGTCCAACAGGGATCAGTACTGGGAACAGTCCTGTTTAACATTTTCATCACAGACATAGCAGTTGGTATCAAAAATAAGATCAGCCTCTTCTCCAATGACACCAAGATCTGTGCTGAGGTGGATGGGGAGGAGGGTGGCAAATTTCTGTAGGAGGATTTAGCAAGACTCGAGGAGTGATTGCACACCTGGAAGCTTGGGTTCAATGCCAAGAAGTGCAAGAAGATGCATTTTGGAGCCAAAAACCCAGGATACAGCTACTGGATGGATGGTATCAAACTGTCCACATCCAACGAGAAGAAGGATTTGGGGGTGCTGGTGACTGGGAACTAAACCATTCAGCACAGTGTAGGAAGGCAGCAGCTAAGGCTAACAGGATGCTAGGGTGTATAGCAAGGGGGATTACATCCAGATGTAGCAAAATCATGTTTCCCTTGTACAGGTCCCTAATGAGGCTGCACTTGGAGTAATGCATGCAGTTCTAGCACCAGTACTTGAAAACGGATATCAAACTACTGGAGGTAGTGCAGCGAAGAGCAACAAAGGTGATCCAGGGGTTGGGAGACAGAACTTATGAGGAGAGACTAATGAGCTCAACATGTATACCCTGGAGGATAGAAGGAGAGTGGTGACATGATAGAGACCTTCAAGTATCTGAAGGGGATGAACAGAGTAGGCTTCCAGGGTGGGTTCACTCTCCAGAATGGAAGAGATACTAGAGGGCACTTTCTGAAGTAAAAGGGGGCAGATTCAGGAGGAAAAGGCGGAGGCACTACTTCACTGAAAGAGTGGTAACAGGGTGTAATGCACTGCCTGAGCAAGTCATATCTGTGCAGACTGTAGGGTGCTTCAATAGCGGGGCAGCTGCAGTCTAATGGACTGAAGTGCTGCACACTCAAGCACATTCAATAGACCATATGGCCTGTATCTGCTGGCAGTTTTGTATGTTCGTATCTTCATGAAAATACATATCTTTTCATTTAAAAATATTAGTCTCCTATTCTCATTTTCATGTTAATCATGCAATCAAGGATTTTATTGACTCACGAAAGGGGGTCCCTATTCACATGAGTTGCGATCAACGATTTTGTATGCTCGCGAACGAGGATCGATATATATTTTTTAAAATACTGAAATGTAGGAAAATTACAAAATCTTAACATACAAAACCCCAAAAAGTCACACAAAGGTGTATTAAACCAATCATAGCAATCAAAAACATGCATTTTATCATTTAAAATATTAATTGTCCTATTTTCAGTCCTCACAATATTCTAGCGATCAAGGATTTTGCATGGTCGCGAAAGGGGATCCCAGTTCATCAAGGGTCACAATCAAGGATTTTGTATGCTGATGAACAAGAATTCAAATGGCAACTGGAAATGAGCTTTCTAAACCAATCAGAACACAGGAAACAACAGGAAGTCTGCCATCTTGGATTTTACACTCCAGCAGCTCGAATTTTATCACAAAACAGTGAGTAAACCTTTTAATCATTAAGTTTTTAAAACACTTTTCCCTTGATTTAGTACCAACAATGTTATATAAAGCAAAATCAGAATTTTTTAAGCCTTTAAATGCTGTACTCCACTATTCTGGACTATCTAACATTTAGGCTTAATAAGCTGTTTAAATTGATCATGTTGCATAACTTTACTGTGGTGCAGGTTTTAACTTTCACTTTCAAACAACATAAAAGACCATTGATTAAATATATTATTAATTGATGGATTTACATAAAAACAGAATACTGTATATAAAAGTCAGAATTTGTGTTCTACCAGGTGCTCAATTTCCCAGCTTTGTACCATGTGTCATTTTTAAACCATATGAGTTTGAAATGCACCATGCAAAACAGCTTCTGGCAGTTTTTTTTCTCCCCAAATTAGCACTGCATGCAGAGAAGCATTAGTTAATTCTACTACTTGCTTAAAGTGGAATTTAGCTTAAATGTTTCTGTGGCTAGAAGGATTGAACAGGACATTCCCATACGTGTACACCTACAAAGCCTTTAAATTCTGACACAGCCATCAAATGGCAGGAGAGAAAGATTAGTTAATAATACTTGCTGTGGACAGAGTTAGTGTGGAGAAGACTTTTGTAAGTTTTGCCATTGTTTTTTAAACTGCAGGACAGAATGATTAGTTAATTCTACTTGCTGTGGAGAGACATAGTGTGGAAAGGATTTTTGTAAGTTTTGCTATTTTTTTTTAAATAGCTTAAAGTGGAATTTTGCTTAAATGTTTCTGTTCCTGGAGGGATTTCTTAAATACTGAAATACCTCTGGGGGTTGGGTTTGAAGGCTGTGAGGGAAGAGCCTGGGGAGCTGCAAACTGATCTGATCACTCAGGGCAGGTCAGGAGGGAGGAAACAAGGAACAGCCATGTGAGCTAATTTTAAATAATATATATATATAAATATATATAACTTATGTGCAGAACTGTGGTGTACAGTTAGTACTGTAGATCTTATGAGTAGAATTGTGGTTTCCAGTTATTATTGTATTTGGCTGTCTTAGGCTGCATGCAAGGGCGTTTGATATTACAATTTCAGTTAAATGCTGGGCTAGGATTAGTTAATTCTACTTGCTTTGGAGAGAGTTAGTGTGGAGAGGATTTTTGTAAGGTTTTCTATCGTGTTTTTTTTTTATTTAACTTAAAGGTTTTTAGGGCCTTTTTTTTGAAATAAGCTTAAAGGTTTCTGTGGCTGTGTCTTTTAAATTTAGCTTAAAGGTTTATTTCGCTGTGTTTTTTAAATTAAGCTCAATGTGGGGCACAACTGCCCTACTTAAAACCAGGGGGAGGTGCTTAAAGAATACCTTGGGTAAACATCTAATTTCTGGATTGTATATGTTTGTGAGACTTGGGAATGCTATTGGTGGATTTGTAATTATGTTCATAAACAACTGCAATCAGTATAGAGAGCCTGTATTTCAGTGTCCTGTATAGGTAGTGTGAACCATGGGTAGGATTGTGGAGTGCAATGGTTGTAGGGCAGCAGTGTGGATGAACATACTGTGGAGACTGGGAGGGTGCCCAATATGCTACAGGCAAAGGAGGCTCAAAGAAGAGGTTCAGTGGCTTGGCAGCGAGCTGGGGAGGTTGAAGGCTGAGGGGAGGGTTGCATTGGTAGAAGAGCTGACATCTGAGAGTATCAGTGGGCACCACAGAGAAGGAACAGTGGGTCAAGGGAGGGGTCAGGGGAAGGGGAAAACTAGACAGGAAGCCAGCTGATGGAGGGTGGACTCTAGTAGGGCCTAGCAAAAGAGGAGCAGCAGTAAACAGGAAGGAGAAGAAAACACATAGTAATGCAAAGAGGGTAGGGAACATGTTTGCTGTACTAGTGACACATGGGGAAGAGGATGCAGGAGGAGATTGCACATGGGATAGTACTCACAAAGAGGAGGAAGTGAGGGGCATTACTAGTGGAGAGATTGAGCAATGCATGGTGGGGGAGGGATAATTCTTGGAGACATGAGGCAGGAGAGGGAAGTTGGCAGTCAAACAGGAGGAGGAGAAGGGGCCTCAGTTGAGAGGGGCAGGGTGTAAGACACTGGGGCAAATGGTAAAAGCACCACTTTGAGTAGCCCCAGGAATGAGAACCTGGGTGAGGGGGTGGCAATGGGCACAAGGAAAGAGGAGGGGTGTGCACTGGTGTTGAGGAACTCCATACTCAAGGGGAACAGATGGGGCTGCAAGGGGGAGAGACACAGTTGGATACGGGTGGAGTCCATACAAGGATTAAAGGTAGACAAGGCAGGACAGGCATTCCTAAGGTGCACAAGGAGGAGTAGGTAGGAAACCGCACATTGTGGTACATGTGGGGACAAATGACCTAGTAGGAGAAATGGTGGAGGTAACAAAGGAGAGGTCTGAGGAAGTGGGAAGGTTGTGCAAGGAGACTGGGGAGTCTGTGACTTTTCTCGGAGGTGCTCCCAGTACCCTGCACAAGCACAGTGAGAAAGGAGAAGACTGGGGAGTTGAACACATGGTTGGTAGAATGGTGTCAAATTAAGGGGTACAGGGTTGTGAGCAGCTAAGGCAGTACCTGGGATAATAACAATCTATTTGCAAGAGATAGGCTGTACCTGAGTGGGGAGGGGAAGGAGGTATTAAAGCAAAGACTGGGGAGATATATTGTGACAAAGGAGGATTTAAACTAGATGAGGGTGGCAGGTGGACAGCAGTTAGGCAGGGATCCAATAGAGTGGAGTCACAGCCTACCCCCCGGCTAGAAGGGAAGGACTCAGGGTGACCTAAAAGGGAGAGAGCAGAAAGGAGGAGATGGAGGGTGATGAAGGGAAGGAGGCAGGATGGAGGGCGGTCTCACTGAATGCGAGAAGCTTAGGCAGCAAATCAGCTGTGTTACAGGCACTCTTGTCAGTGTGGAGGGTGGATATTGCAGCTGTCATGGAAATGTGGGCAACCGAGCACCAAGACTGGGATCTGGCAATTCCAGGGCACAAATTATACAGGAAGGACCATAAGAAGGGGAGGGAGTGTGGGGTGGCAGTCTATGTGAAGGACAGGATGAAATGCACAAGGGACAAAGGGGAGAAAAGGAGAACAGAGGCAATCTGGCTGCAACTCCTAGACTCAAGAGGTAGGAAACTAACGCTTGGAGTGGTATACAGGCCTCCGTCCAAGTCTGAGGAGCTTGACAGGGAATTAGCAGGATGTAGAGGTATGTAGAAAAAGGAAGGTGGTCATCGTGGAGGATTTCAACTTGACGGGGGCTGACTGGAGCATTCCGGTCACCTCCAGTGCTAGGGAACAAGTGCTACTGGACGTGATCCAGGAGGGTCTCCTGATACAGTTGGTCAGTGTACCTACTAGGCTAAAGAACACTTCAGATCTGGTATTGTCAAATGTGGAGGCAGTAAGGGAAATAAGGGTGGAGGACCCATTAGCCAACAACAATCACCAAATGGCGTGGTTTAATATCATGATGTGTGGGGAGCCAGAGAAATCAGTAACCTGGGTGGTAAACTTCAGGGGGGTGGACTTTGTGAGGATGCAGGAAGTGCTGAAATGGGAAACTGGAGGGCATAAGGCAGGAGATGGATGCAGAGCAGAAATGGGATATTATTAAATGGGGGATTACAGATGCAACAGAAGCCTGCACCAAGACACAGAGTAAGCAGAGCAGAGCAAGGAAACCATGCTGGTTGAACAGCGAGGTAGTGGAGGTGGTGAGGGCCAAATGAGAGGTGCACCAGAGGTATAGGAGGACAGGGAAGGAAGAAAACCAGAAAAGTGAGAGAAGCCAAGGCCCAGAAGGAGCTGAGATTAGTGCAGGGAATTAACTGGGTGCGGTTGACTTTTTCAGATACATCAGGGAGAAATAGGAAGTGCAAAGAGACAATAGTGAGGATAAGAATGGGTGGAGAGTGGACGGAAAATGGGGAGGAACAGGCAAAAGCACTGAATGAATACTTTTGCTCAGCGTTCATGGAAGAAAAGGGGGGACAACTACCACCACCATGGGTTAGGAGGGTGGGGACAGGGGGAGAGGAGGAGACAAATGGGAGAATTAAGGGAGGTAGAGTCCTAGAGGGACTGAGCACACTGAGGGTAGACAAGGCATCAGGGTCAGATAGTACCCACCCAGGGTGCTAAGGGAGATGGCAGAGGTGCTGACGGAGCTGCTGTCAGATCTGTACAGCACCTCACTAGAGTTGGGATGTGTGCCACTGAACTGGAGGATGGCACATGTAGTGTCGTTACACAAGAGCAGACCAAGTGACAACCCAGGTAATTATCATCCGGTAAGTCTCACCTTTATAGTGTACAAACTCAAGGAAATGATATTAAAGGAAAGACTGGTGTCATACCTGGAAGACAATGGCCTCCAGTATGTGAGGCAGTATGGGTTTGTTTTGGGGAAGTCTTGTCAAACCAACCTGATACAATACTATGACTGGGTGACAGATGAGTGGGTTAAGGGTCATGTGGTTGATGTTCTTTACTTGGACTTCAGCAAGGCCTTTAGTTGAGTGCCTCATGGGTGGCTTGGGGGGAAGCTAACTGGTGTAGGGGTATGGGTAAAAATTACGAACTGGATTACAAGCTAGGCTGAGTAGGAGGCTGCAACGAGTGGTGGTGGGAGGGGAGCTCTCAGCTCTGAAGCCAGTGATGAGCAGGGTGCCACAGGGCTCTGTGCTGAAACCAGAATTATTTGGGCTCTTCATATCAGAAATTGTGCACAGGGTGGTGAAAAAAGGTAAGTCTATTCGCAGATGACACCAAAATGGGAGCAGTGGTGAATGGAGGGGAGGGATGGAAGCAGCTGCAGGGGGACCTAAGCAAGCTAGAGGAGTGGTCAGAGAGGTTGCAGCTGGGGTTCAATGCAAAGAAGTGTAAGGTTATGTACTTTGTGGCAAAGAACACAAGGACAGACTACTGGCTGTGGGAGGGTTAAGCTAGGGATCACTGAGGAGGAGAAGGACCTAGGTCTAATTTTAACAGGGACGATGAACAATACTGCTCAGTACAGGAAAGTGGCTGCAAAAGTAAACAAAATTCTGGGGTGCATAGAGAGGGGGTTTTCATCTAGACAAAGTGAGATGATCTTGCCTCTATACAAGTCGCTGGTAAGGCCACACTTGGAGTATTGTGTGCAGTTTTGGAGGCCATACCTGAAGTGTGATATCAAGCTACTGGAGGGGGGTGCAGAGGAGGGCAATGAAGATGATATGTGGAATGGATGGGAGAAACTATGCGAGCAGGCTGGGAGACCTGAATATGTACAACCTGGAGGATAGAAGGGACAGCGGAGACATCATAGAGACATTCAAGTATCTGGGGGGAGTTAATAAGGATGGGGCAGACAGGGTCTTTAAGCTAAGTAGGGGGAAGGACGCCATGGGGCATGGGCTAAGAATAGAGGGGGGAAGATTTAGGAGGAAAATGAGGAGACACTATTTCACAGAGAGGGTGGTAGCAAAATGAAACACACTACCAGAATGGGTGGTATCATGTAAATCTGTGAACAGCTTTAAAAGGACATGAGACAGGGAACAGGGAGTGAGGGTGGGGGAGGTGGGAGTGGCAGTGTGATGACAAAGGGGAGTGGGTGGGGCAGCTGCAAATTAGGGGTGCTAGCTGCACACTTGAGCAGACTTAGACTGGGTGGACTGTTTCTGCTGGTGCATTTGTATGTTCGTATACTGCTTCATTGCATTCTTAAAGTTGTTCAATTAACTTCAAAGCAGCACATACATTAAACAGTATATGTTCCAAGCTTCCAAACAATGTGTCTCACAAACCTGCACCATGTTGCATTTTTAAACTAGTAGATTTTAAAGGTCACCACACCTAAACAGCCTAGTTAACCAGCTACTTAAATCATTTAATTTCTGTAAATGTTACACAACAGCAGCAATTTAACCAAGCATGACTGATAATATGCTATCACAAACTGCCTTTTCTCAAATATACTTGTCACACATTTACAACCTGTTTAAAATATAATTTTAATAACCATGATTGAGAAAACTTCTTATGCACAGAATAGCAGTTCAAAAAGAGAGGGAACAGAGGGTCAGTCTCACTCTATGGAGATTGCCACTGACCAATAGAAATTATACATATTGACATGTTACAGCATATGGCCAATCAAGCATCAGCCTTATACCACCAAAATAAAAAAGAATGTTTAATAAACAAAAGGCCAATACCAAACAATTTATAGGCACAACAAGAAGTATTCAGTGGATTGGTCTTTTGAAGCACCAGGTAACCAATGATATGTGACCACACTATATGTTGCTAGATGAGACAGCATTTTTTTGTGGGACAGTGCAGCTTTGGAGGCAGGGCCGCAGTTGGGTGAATACAGGGCATGCATCAGTAGGTGCGTCCCACATTCCCCAATCAGCCTGCATGCCAGCGCCACACCATGCATATATAATGTGGTGAGTACATCTAAGAAAAGGTCTGCTGCAATCCGAGCAAAGCTCGTCTTATGCAGCAGTCCTTTTCTTGCCATGCTCGCCGCCATTATGTGCACGGTCAGGGAGTGAATGGCCGCCTAACTAATGCAGACTTCTGGGTGCCCAACCCTTGTCAGTTAACCTCCCTTTAGGTGCCAATGGGGAGCCCACTCCCAATGGCATAAACCCCCAATTGTTGAATGCCGAGGGGTGCCCAATCCCAGCTCGCACCCCGCTTTCTTTGTGTGCAGCCAGAGTGCCCAATCCCCGTCAGCATTACTTCCTCCCCATTGTGTGCCACGAGGTGCCCAATCCCCATCGGCTACAGACACCCCCAAACAGTTAGGTGGCATGCTGGGAGCCTACCCCAGCATGCCAAATCCCCTACAAAAAAAAAAACTGACCTCTGAACTGAACTGATCGTTTTTTTCTTTTTTTTCCTGTAAAATGAAAACAGTCCCACATAGTCTCAATGCCCCCCTCCCCCCACCTGCACCCACCCACTGCACACCCTGCCTCCCCTCACCCCCTCACCCTCACTCATACTTATCTGCGAGTCTGGCGCAACAATCTTCTTCGACCAGGAACACGTCTGCACTCTTCAAAGCTGACCTCGAACTGAAGAAATGCCAGTAAGCTGTATAATGGAATGAATAGGGGGTTTTCAACTTTAACGCATATCTCGGGCATTTTTGAGAATTTTGGCCCCAACTTTTCAACATGGTGTTTTTGGGCCCCCTTCTCATGAATTCTTGCACTGTCATGGTGTTATTCGGTCCCAAAAGGTGATTTCACAGTCACTGCGAGGAATCACTTTTTGGGATGGAGTAACAAAATGACAATGACACTGTTCATGAGAAGGGCTCTCAAAAAGCCTATGTTGCAAGTTTGGTGGGAAAAATCCAAAAAATGACTGTTTTACGAGAGTGCGTAGCAACTGTGCAATGCACGCTCCTAAGTTAGTGCATTCGCACCATTTTCTTGCCAGATTCTCAACATTGGCATTTTACCACACCTTCTTGTGAACCATACTGCTGTTATTTTTCACATCCTGCCCGAAATGTGTTTTCGCACTTCCGGCGCAGAATAGCATGGTTGCTGTGCAAAATCAGTGTTTGGGACATATTATGAAAATGACAGTGACACTGTTCATGAGCAGAGGTGCTAACATGCCTGTGTTGAAAATTTGGTGACAATACTCCATAAAATGACTGTTTTACAAGCATGCATAGCAACTGCACAACGCACGCTTGTAAGTTAGCACATTTGCAATATTTTCACACCACATTCTCAACATTGGCATTTTACCACACCTTCTTGTGAACCATATAGCTGTCATTTTCCATCCTTGTCAAAATGTGTTTCGCACTTCCAGCGCAGAATAGCCTGGTAGGCTGTGTGAAATCACTGTTTGGAACACATTATGAAAGTGACAGTGATACTGTTCATGAGTAGAGGTCCTAAATGCCTATGTTGAAAATTTGGTGACAATGTTCCATAAAATGACTGTGTGTTATGGCGTGCGTTGTGCAGTTTGCACTGCGGCTCATAAGTTCAAAGCTTATATTTTCACTCCACATTTTCAACAGTGCCATTGTTCTACTCCCTAATGAACAGTACAGCTGTCATTTTTCACTTCCTGAACAAAATCTGTTTTCACAGTTCTGGCACACAATAATAGCGGGTCGCTGTGGAAAGCCCGTGTTTGAGACACATTATGAAAATGGCAGTGACACTGTTCATTAGCAGATGTCCTAAAATGCCTATGTTGAAAATTTAGGGACGAAAGCCAATACAATGAGTGTTTTATGAGTGCACGTTGCGCAGTTTGCACACATGCTCGTGACTTTGTGAATTTGTAATACTTTCACTCCAGCTGTTTATCATTGCCATTTTTCCATACCTCCTTATGAACAGTACAGCTGGCTGAAATGTGTTTTCTAACATCCGGTGCAGAATTGCACGGTCATTGTGCAAAATCACTTTCGGGACACTTTCAGGAAATGACAGTGACACTATTCTTCAGCAGAGGTCCTAAAATGCCTATGTTGAAAATTTGGATGCAAGTCCAGACAATGATTGTGTTGCAAGCATGCATTGCTGCAGTTTCCATGCACCCTTGTAACTTTGTCAATCTGCAATATTTTGATGTCACATTTTCACCACTGGCATTTGTGCACACCTCATTATCAACAGTCCAGCTGCCATTTTCCACAGCCTGCCTAAAATGCTTCCGCAGTTCTGCCACACAGTGGCATTATATGCTATGCAAAATCACATTTTGGGACACATTAACAAACTCACAGAGCTATGCCTCCACCTCTGCCAATGCCAATGCTAATGCCAGTATGATAACATTCAGCATTGACAAATGCTTGTTTACTGTCACAGCTTCATCACATGCAAACACTAGTCATTTGCTTGAGGACTGTTCAGATAGAAACACATTTTAGAGACTGCTGCCTGTATCAGAATATTACTTTTTATTCAGAATGGCAAAAAGCTCCAGAGTCAGTGCTTAGATTGTGGGGAGCAGTGGTATGAAGGGTAGCTACATTTAGTAGAGCAAGTTATTTTGGTAATAATTTGCAGCTACCAAATTGCTACATGTTGTGATTTGGCAAAGGTAGCATGAGATGGGAGCAGCTAATGCCAAATGTGTGCCAGCTGCTGGAGACACATCCTGCACCAGACATACTCCTCGTCCACCTTAGAGGTAATGATTTGGGCCACAAAAGGGGAATAGATTTAATTGAGGCTGAACAGTCAGATTTGCAGTCTCTTTTTGAGATGCAGTCTCTTATTGAGATGTTACCTGCTTGTAAGATTCTGTATTCAGATATTACAGAGTGGATGATCTGGAGAGGAGAGGAATACCTCCCTGGACTCGAAAGATCAATGTGTAAGGTCAGCATCCAAATATCTGGATTTCTGTGCATTATGGGAATGCACACTATACGCCATCCCCAAATTTAACATTTTAAACATTGGTTATATCTAAAAGATGGTGAGCATCTCTCAAATGCTGGCAACACTATTTTCCTTGGGGACCTCCGAGATGGCATTATTGCACTTCTCTGAATGTGTACCTCTAAATATCTGCAGTGCATACTATTAAATATAACCAAACAGTTCTTTTTAAGAGCCACAACAATTGAAAAAAATAGACAGGCTCTACACTCACCACACAAACTGAAACACATGGTATTTTATGTGATGAAGTGATGTCTGTTGATGTCATTAGTTGTACAAAATACAAATGCATTTACTGTGTGTGGGGAGGGTGCTAGAGCTAAGGCACTGTGGCATCACTGTCATGCAATGGCACAGAGTTCAGTAATATATGTGCGTTCTGTTGGGGACATTATATAGGGGATGTGGTGGTGGGGGAGGGCAGATCAAGTGTAATGTCACTAACATAAAATAACACATTATAGTAGTCTACTTCTGCTTGCCACCAAGCCTGTAATATAACAATAGGAAACTGTTATCTTGCTCTATTACTCTCACTCTGGAATAAACAAATTGATGTATGCATGCGGTGACACTGTCAGACAGTGCATTTGTACACATAGTGACACATAAACACTCCATATAATTATTTGTAATAAGGTTAACCATTAATAAAAGAAAAATGCAGTCAAGGGTGTGTCTTGTGCTTAAATAACATCATGCCTGGGATGATTAGGCACAAGACTGCAGGCCACATGTGACTAATCACCCCAGAAGTGACGTCACCCCAGCATGACACACATCCTGGACTAAGGTACTGTAGAATACAAAATATTTGGCGGCTAAAAAAATTTCACTATATTCGCTGGTAATAAGAATGCACTAAAATAATGCAACCGCATACATTATTTAACGGATCTTTATTTAGCAGTACAGTAATTAAAGTGGAAGCAAGAAAAATAAAGGAAACTGCTGATCTGTTCTGTTCTCTGTTCTCTCTCGGTCTTAGCTATGGGTGAATGTTCTGAACTCGGTTTACTCCAAGGCACCTGTAATAGAGTAATGCACTGTCAGTGCTCGGTCATCTAAGAAAATCAACATTTACTGAAATCAACAAATGAAAATGCTAATGCTTAAAGTAATGCACTTACCATCCAGAAACGAATGCTGAACAGGTATGCCTGCAGTAATGCATTACTAATAGTGATAATTACAGGTGCAGCAAAACAATGAGCAATCAATTTCAGTGATGGCAATTACTGTAATCCAATTACAGTGAGAATTACCTGCCAGACCAGCATTTTGCAATCTTAGAATTATGAGGAGGAAGTAGTGAATGATTGCTAATCTGAATTGTAATTAGGTGATTGCCTACCAGTGACAACACACTTTGATTTTGTGTTTTCTTTTAGATGACAACTCAGTTTGTATTACAGAGATTTCATGTGTGCAGAGTGACTAGTACAGCGCTAATTTAAAGTACCGTTAAAGTGTGTACAGACATCGGAGTGCTAAATAAAACTAATGTGACATATTTGTATTCTACAGTATATTATTCCTATTATTCAATGGCTCAATTGTAAAAGAGCCAAAAAAAGAAATGAAAAATATATTAAAAGTAGATTTTTTGTGATTTTGTTGCAATGGGTAGGATTACATTATAAAAAAAATAATGCAGATTTTTGTTTAGCCAGTAGATGGAGCTGCCCTGTTTTGGTGTGGCTTTCTGCTCTAACAGCAGTCTTTGGTACTTATCCCAGCATTTCTAAATCAGCCTCCTGGATCAGTGTCATTCCCTTGGGGTTTATGCTTGGTTTGTAGAATTTCTTATATCTTTATTTGTGTTTCCTTAATTCTGTATGCATGGTTTTGAGAAGACATACTCTCTGCCCTCCCCCAACTTTGTTTTGGCCTGCCACACACAGATTGTTGTGAATATGCCTGCATGGGAGGTAGGAGTCAGTTCAGAAAGTGTTTTATGTGGTGAAATTTAAGAACAGGAGAAAAGTGTCTTTCACGAGAGCCGAGTGAGAGCCGCACGGTGACTGTTTGAAAATGTGGTTGCTCGCTCACTCACTCACTGGGCCAGGTGCACTCATTCTGTCTCACATCTAATTTTTAAAAGAAATAGAGGAAAATTTATTTCATTTCATTCTGTGAGGGCTGTGTATGTTATTGGGTCTGAATTTTGTTCCGGGGTTATGGTCAGTGCGTTGGGAACAGGTTTCTGGTTGTGCAAGTTGGCATAGCGGGGACTGGGGAAGTTGCTTGTAGGCAGCTGAGCGATGTTTTTTTTTTTTTAAATTACATGCAGTCATCAGTGTGCTGGGACTAGAGCCATGATGTTATGCCATGATAACATCACAGCTCCAGTCTCAGACTGACCAATCAGAGGCCAGCATTCTTATTTGCCATTGTATAATATAATTCAATCAAACTGTCATGGACTGTTATCTTATTACTTAGTGTATCATACGACATATAGTTATGTCTCTGTGTGAGTGGGGGGCTGTTCTATCTGTGTGAGTGTGTGTGTGTGCATGTGTAGGATGGGGGAGTATTGTGTCATGGTATATGTATTATGTGATTGGTGCAAATCGTGATGCAGTGGTAGGTGGGGAGGGGGGCAGAATCATATCATGGTATATGTAATACCAGCTGAGAGCACAAGGTGCTGCAGCGATAGGTAGGAGGGGGTGGGGTTACAGTAGTTGGTAGATCTGCAAAATTTGAGGATCATATGTAGTGCCTACTACATAAACTGTCAATGTAATGATCTTCATCAACAACATTATTTTTATTTAACTCCAGTTTGAAAGATGTAATATTGATCATGACATCTTTCTCTTCATCTGTTCCACAGAACACCAACAAACAAGTAAGGCCATGATGCCAAAGAACTGGGTGACAGTGATGTGCTGGCCCTCGTTCAGGCAGTTGAAACACCGTAGATCCTGTCATAGTGATGAGGGTGACCAACCTCACCCTATCAAGAACTTGGGCACAGGTAAAAAAAAAAACATGGCTATATTATATCTGAAAGAAAGTTGTAATTACAAACATATACAATGTGTCTAAAAGACTGGCTCTTCATTAGCTGATTGGCATGATTGATAACATATTATCGAGTATGGCTCCATGAGAACACATGCCACCGAGCCATTCAGCCCAAAAACTATTTTTCTTTTTTTTAACCATGGAAAAGCAAGGGAGATATTGTAAGATTGCAATATTCCACTTGAGTGTGTGGTAATAGCAGAATTCACCCACTTCTGGTTCATTTTTCACTCAGCCTGGGCCAAGTGAAAACCACACCATATGGGAAAATTCTGGGATCAGCCACATCCTCTCGTGGTATATTTCTTAAAGATATTAGTGTTCCTCTTGCACTAGCTAAACATCCAAAGTTCAGACAAAGTAAAATGAAGTGTTAACACATTGCTGTAGTAGCTCTATGAGTGTATCTGATTAGAATAGATACGAGAAAAGTTTCTTCATGCTACCTTCTGCATTGTGCATAAATATGTAAATATCAATAGCACTATATAAAACATTGACCGTATGAGTGTAATGAGTAGCATTTTTTCACAGTAATGCAATTGTACTAAACATCCATTGTCTCTAAAGCAATATTCTTAAGTAGATGTCATAATGGCATGCTTATATCCTGTGTAAAAAAATGGTACAATTATTTAAATAAATAAGTAGCACTCAGCTTTGCAGTGGTAGAAAGGCAAATTGTCATGTGTGTGTGTGTGCGTGTGTGTGTATATAATTTATTGCAAAAAAATTTATATATTTTTTCCTTTCACAGGTTGGTCAGGCCTTGGAGGTGCAAGGCATAAAGCGTAACACCTGATGAGTGCCGGAGGAAGTGGAAGCTGACCCGCAGAACTTTATAAGAGCAAGGCTGCTGGGAGGACCACAGGAGGAACAGGGACTGGTACGAGGTGGTTTACAACATGAGGGTTGCGAGGAAGCCTGACTTCAGTGATCGCCACCATGGACGTATGTATACATCTTAGTATTATGAATACTATATGACTAGAAGTTAATAAGTACTATAACACAGCCATGCATAGGTAACAACAGTGTTTACCAACATCTGGTATAGTTTCCTCACAAAGTACAGTCAAGACAGTAAACCACACCAGAAGTGTGTAAATCTTGCCATCACCCATCCTCGGTTGTGGAGTATTTAGGCAGTATATCACTACTGAGCGTGTTTGCTGGCAGAATCAACCCACACCACCTGTGCTGAGTTGACAATGGCTAACTGAGTGAACGAACCACACAAGACATGGGTAACTCCTTCCATCACACACACCCAGTTGTGTAATATGCAAACAATAAAGAACATTTTAATATCTACAGTTATTCAACCATGTAAGTCTGCCTACTGGGTCAATATAGTGCACACAGAAGGGCACATGGACAACATCTCATGTACTACAGTGCAGGTCTGGAACAGTGCATGGCACAGCACATCACATACCAGAGTGGCACAGAGGCAGGGGTCATAATCATGCATGATAGTGGTACAGTGCAATCCCACAACACTCATGCCAGACACACTGCATGCCACAACAGCGCAGGGCTTCACTACACAAGAGGAAGGCACACACGGCAACACAGTACATGGCACCACAGAAACGGGAAAAGACAGGAAATTCAACCCTGTCAACAGAACACCCCAGTTCCTGCGTCTTCTTTCCTTGGGGGGGTTCCCTACTGCACATGCTGTGCATGTGCAAAACACCCCACGCACAAGCTGCACAGAAGTTGGGAACCCAGCCGAGCAGCACTAGTAGCACAGTGGGTGTGAGCACACCAGAGAGCCATGAGGAGAACCAGTGTTGGTGGTTCAAATCCAACAGCCAACAGCCGACAGCCGCCACAGACAGCACCATTCGCTGTGCACCCAGCAGTCACCCACAACACCCACAACATGAACAGCCACTGCTGTCCATGGGATCCAGCTGACATGGACCTTGCTGTACAATGGAGGACCAGCCAGCACATCCCAGATGCTACTACCGCTCTCCTGGGGCTGGCCATGAGGTAAGTGCAATACACTGGACATGCACACACCACTGGGGCACTTGTGTAGAATGCCTTAGGCATCATGCGTTTAGTGGACACAATCATGGGATAGCCAAGGGACCAGAGGGCACACAGGTGAACGTTTGGGGTGTAATACCTTTGCAGACACACACATAGGACAGCCAGGGAACTGGATGGATGGGACAAGAACAATGGAAAGCAAGAGCACCAGGAATTGTGTGGTGCTATGTATTCAAGAAACCAATATAAAACAGCACCACACAGCTTAAAGCAGGCAGAACGTTGAAAATGGTTCCAGCATTTTATCGATCGTAGCAATTATATGGAGATAGCAGACAATTAGCGTTATTGTCTTCGCTAGGCTTCATCAGAATCTGATGAAGCCTAGCAGAGACTAGGTGAAACGCTAATTTTCTGCTTGTCCTCCATATAGCATTTGCTGCACGTTGGATATTAAACGCTGGAACATTTGTGAAGCGTTCTGCCCTTTTTTGTAAGCTGTGTGGGTGCTTATTTGTGTATAATGGATGGGACAAGCACACAGTAGACTGTCCGGGGCATACCTGTAGGAGTGGACACCAGCACAGCACAAGCACTGGATGGACAGGAAGGGCACATTGTTTTGGGTCCAGCAGCAGCACACGTCTTGCTGATGGATGTCCCACCACACAGACCAGTGATGCCACCTACAGGAGTAGAAGCGTAGGCCACACAGGCACGCCTTACCAGTGATTAGTGGATGCCTTGTGCCCACATCAATGGTGTGTGCACACAGCCCTGACGGTGGCAGGGACACTCACATGGTATCATGACATAGGTGAGGGCCAGCATGTGGTATCCTGTTTGGCATGCCACACTTGACCCAACAGAGAAACACGGGGGGGGTTACCTTTCATGGCACAGTACCTGTCATTTGTACTCACCGACTGTGTGAGTGCTGGCTGTGTCATGCATTGTAGCACTGCACCTGCACATTTTAGAGGACCACTAGCGAGGTCCGTCTATCAGGATGCATCACTGCCCCACCACAGGGCACCCGCATGCATGCTGTGACTCACGAGTGCCCCAGGGCTGGGATGGGGGCTGGTGCCTGTGCTGTTCTTAAGTAGCCTGTGACATACCCCATGCACACACAACGGTGTGCACCTGCCCTGTCATGGACCAATGCCTGCCCCAGTGCCTTTAGCACAACTGGTGTTGCAGGGTGTGTGTGCACACCCAGCAACAGGTGGGACCAATCATGACCACACTTGGGTTCCATAAATGCATCACATTGCATTGCTGGGTACTCACTCTGTGGAGGCTGTCCATGTGTGGGGATGCCTCTGGTGTATGTATGCAGCCAGAAGGGCAAACTCCTCAGCACCATGCAGGGTACTTGTACCATCATGAATTCGATGCACCTTGAGCAGACATACTGGAAGTATGTCGAGTACGAGATGGCGAAGTGTCCTGCGCATGTGCATATGCAGTCTGAGGAGGTGGTGCACTGCATGGGTAGGCACAACCACATCCCAGATGGTGCAGACATTGCAGCTAGGGAGGTCTTGGCATTGGTGAAAGACCTCACCTGATGCACCAATGAGCACTGCAGTACATTGCTGGCAGCATGCACATCGGGTGTGCACACATCCATCACAGGGAGACTGCCTGCATTGCATCTCATCAAATGAACCTGTACCAGGGCCAGGACTGCAGTGCACAGGCCACCTTCACAACCATCAAGCCTGCAGCAGCTTGTGATACCTCCAGAGTACACGTCGACTGAGATGGGTGTCCTCTTCCTCCTGCATGACAGTGTCCCAGGGGACAACAGGCTGTTGGTCTTTGCTACATGGTCCATTCTGGCACACCTGGAGGGGTGTGCAACCATACCTGAGAATGGGACATTCAGTGTCACCCTGCCACTGTTCCAGCAGGTATATACGATCCATGGCCTGCTGGAGGGCATCACATTCCCAGCTGTCTATCTGTTCATGAGTTTCAGGACCACCACTGCATACACAGCTGCATTCCAGCAGGTGAAGCCTCATTGCCCTGGCCTAGCGCCTGTGGCTGTCCTCGCAGACTTTGAACCTGTGGCCATGCAGGCCTTTGCCAGTGTATTCCCAGCAGTCACCAGCAGAGCTGCTTTTTCCACCTGGCCCAGGTGGTATGGCACTGTTGACAACAGATTTGATTATTACGTGGACTGCTACACAGAGGACCCTGAGTTTGCCCTCCATGCCCGTATGGTATTGGTACTTGCCTCGTGCCACCTGCAGATGTTACTAATGCCTGCACCACACTGTGTGAGATGGAGTACATGAAGGCCAACAGTGACCTGTTGTTCCAGCTGATGGACTACTTCGAAGACATGTGGGTGGGTAGGCCTGTGGGCCGCTCCACATGGCACAGGCCTCTGTATGACATTTCCACATGGAACATCTATGATGCTGCACGGGACATACACTCCAGACTTCTAGTGCCATGGAGGCCTGGCACAGGGCTTTTGCCACATACCTGGGGCACGCCATCCAAATCTGTGGCAGTTCATATAGGCGCTGTGGGCTGAGGAGCAGCTGACCATCAGAAGCTGTCCCAGCTGTCTGCTGGGAACACTGTGCCCACCACTAAGAGGCACTATAAGAATGCCAGGAGGAGGACTGCTGCCATTGTTGGAGCTTACGGGCAGCGGTCCACTGTGGAATACCTCTATGGAATAACATTTAACCTGTCCCTCCAGGTGTAATGTGACAGTGTTGTTGGGTGCTGTGGGGGGCTTTTGGGGTTTGACTATTGTTACTTTCACTGTTGCACTGTGTGTTTTGCCTTACATGCACGGGTTAGCACTATTTGCATGCATATCTGTTGCCCTGCCTCTTGCTTCTTGCCCGTGTCATGTGGGCCTGCCTGCACTGTTTCCCTGTGCAGCCATCTGTGTGTCATCTGTTTTTGTGTTAGCTGTTTTGTATGCACTGTCTGCCTTTAGCTATTTTTGCATATGACATTATGACCCCATGCCATAAGTCTGTACAGTCAATTGAACTGTAAGGCATGAATACAACTTACATCTACACTCTCTCAGTAATGCCCTGGGAATAGGAGGTGGATGGGGAGTGTGAGTGGGGGAGGTGGTAATCTGGCACAGCTCATAGTCAAGTAGCATATAGTCACATGCTGCAATAAACTTAATGATAATGTAGCTCCTGTCAGTCCATTACTGCTAGCATTGTTTCAAAAGTATTAAAAGTATACAATGTAAAGAACTGTGAAACAATTAAAGTTGCAGCATTGTACTCGCCCAACAGTGTTAGACAGTAAAGTTTTAAACAGAATAACTTTGTGTAATGATTAGTATTCTGCCCCAGACACTGTAATAGTTATCCATGCAAGGTAGCTAGAATCATACCATCTAAAAACACATACAGCATAACTGACTTTGTTTACTAAATGATAGTAAGTTGTTTTCTCCATACCACAGCATACTTTTCTTTTGTGCAATTTTTCTTTTATTTCACAAACAGAATAAAGCTTTCCTCATGCCACAGAATGGAGACTCCACCTGTGCCAGTCCCGGAGGGTCAGGAGTGTGAGGTTCCTGCAGTCGGCCAACTCCTGGTGGTTGACTCTGCTGCTGAGTAAAAATCACAACACATCCCACTGACACAATTGTACATATATGGGTAGATATCCAGACTTGCACCTAAGTAGGGTACAACCAGTTTCTCTGTATAACTGAGTTGTGGTGTAGCACAACATTGATATAATTAGAAGACATGTGCCATAGCACATCCCTTCTGAATATATAAAAAAAATGTGCCATTGCATCCCCTTGACAGTCATGAATACCTGGTATGGGAAATGCATCAGAGCATCCAAAATGATGTTGATTGCAAATTCCTGATATTCAGACAAAGCATATGCAACCAGGGTCTTTATGCATGCAAGGCACAAATGGGGCCATATGCATGTCATTATAACCCCATTTGCTTGACTTATACAGGTATAGACAGCAAAATGCACCAAGCACCATGCACAGCATGTGTTCCTATCACTGCACTTGAAACACTGTTTTATCCATCTCTGGTAGTCTAGTGGATCCCCCTCCTCACTTGATACCCCATTTGCCGAAAAGCACCATTTTATTTATCCCTGTTAGTATAGTGGATCCCCCTCCTGTTCGGTACCCCGATCATGCCAAAATAAGTCACATACCTGTCCCTCATAGCGTATTTTCACCCCAGCCCCCACCCACACAGGGCGCCCAGCTCACAATGCTTCATCCCTCCCCCAACCCTCACTCAATGAGGGACAGCCCACCTGCACACCTCCATGGCTTCCTGTTGAATGACAGCTTACAGTATATGCTGCAAGGGCATTGTCTACACTAGGGACCAATGGGCTGCACTGCAGACTGTAATACTCATTCACAACTTTGTCAATGAATGACTTCATTCACAAAGCTGTGAATGACTATTACAGTATGCATGCAAACATATTGGTCCACAGTGAGTACCAATGCACTTACAGCAGATACTATAAGCTGTCATTTGTTGGCAGCTGCAGAGTTGTGTCGGTGGGTTCGCTGCCAATCGATGGCTGTGGGGACAGGGGGAGAACGGTGTGGCCTGGGTGTTCTTTGTGGGGGAGTTCGGTAGGGGTGCCACAAGACTACTAGGTTCAAGTACATGACTTATTTGTACATGATCAGAGTATCAGGCAAAGAGGGGGGATCCACTAGACTACCAGGGATAGATGAAACATTTTTGTTTTACAGAGTTTGGGGTACTGCATGGGGAAGAGAGGCAGTAGACCACCATGGCACACAATGATTGCTTGTGCGCAGTATTTGGGGTGGTGGTGGTGAGGGGACTGCCACCCACAGCCGGCAGCTGCTGTGTTGCGTCATGCAATACAGCAGTCCACCTGTATGCAGCTTCCATCTATGCCTGTTTTGTACAGTAGGTTTTAACAAAAAAACATTTTGTAGCTTTACATCATTCTTATTTCTTTAACAAATTGAACTGTACAACAGTAAAATGCAGTTTAAAATACTGCAGTTGAAATGTTTCTTTTCTGAAAGAATGGGATGCAAAAGTGTTAACATATTTTCTTTGGAGAACATCATATCAACTGGATTAAGGGTCATTATGAAATGAGATTTTAATCAAATCTTGAGTTATCACTGCCTTTGGAGCACAATGACCTGAACTCCAATTGATATACATTTCCCACAAAAACAGTAATCCAGTTGATATTTATGGTCAACAGCAATTATTAATGGGTAACCAAGTAAGCACAAGCAGTGTGTTCTGCGACAGAGTAGTTCTCATTACCTTGACACCTCAACGGTGATGCTCAACAACTTTGTGATCATCATAGCACTCTGTAGAAGCAATACACTGTAATCCATAAAGTTGCTCATCCACTAAAAATACCACAAATAGCTTAATTTGGTCAAGGTCAGTTGGCATTCATCTGTATCCCCCTCCCTCGGGTCGTGCCTGAAAATAGGCAGGATTTGTCTAGTGCACTTACCGGTCAACAAAATGAAATAAATAAATATGTTCCACAATGTATGTAAAATGAGAACACTGTGTGTATCTTATGCAAATGAAATAAATTGTGTAGTGCCCAGACCTTCAATAATGATGTTCTACAGCACAATTTCATCAAGGTAAGGAACTATGTGGCGCCATCACAAGTTGTTCTGTTGCAGTTGTGATATCACTGCTACAAGAGAAGAATATAATGATGTCACTATCACAACCACAACAATCATATTCCAGGTGAAGCATTCCATGCATAACAACATTTTCACAATATACTATGAATACAAGAGAAATAGGCAACTACAGTATGCACAACTAGTGTGTTATACCACCAAGGCATACTGATTCAATGTCACCTCAAGAGCAAACCTCGACTGGTCTGTGTAAAGCAGATCCCTAAGGTGGAAGAACATACTGCTTGTGCATTCAGTTGCCCAGGCACTATTCTATAAGTGTAAGGGCATCCATGCCCATATATGACATTGTACTTTGTTTCAGTTGACTGCCAGTTGGGGAGGGGGCTGGATAGTTGCTGGTAGGCTCAAATCACTAACACAGTGTACTCCACATGTTTGTACAAGGTCACATAAAAAATAAATAAACAAAACACCTTCACATTAATTGGATAGGGGCAATCAAGTATCTGAAGCATTTCGAGTTGTGCTGCAATACAGACATCACTTCTGCAACAGAATAACTTTACACTGACAGCACTGCAACAGAAGAAGCATATTTCAGCCATGTAATTCCATGCATGACAGCATTCCACTGTATATTATATACTGTTACTATTTTTCTTAACTTTTAAGCTGGATCTATTATTACTGCTGTTCAAATTATGATAACTACAATATGTCCTAAGTGGGATACAGGCAAAGGAGAGTACACAGAAAGCTTACATTCTCACACATATAGTTGCACATCCCACACAGTCCCTCTGTGTGTAAAGTGTCAATGGAATATGGCTGAGAAGGGTGGGAGGTTGCAATATATATTATGCCCGACTTGCACTCTACATAGAAAGGCCATCACTTATGTCTCTACCATATAACGCCATTGTAGTAACCCACGCAGTAGGCTTGTGGCTGACAAACTGGCTAGATGCGTTACATATACATGTATACCCACCCTAGCCCAATGCTGCATAAGACTGAATATTCTAGTCTTCCGTGTTTGATTAGCTCAGTACTGCACTATACAAGTGTGCAAACCTCTCCAGACTGAATAACATTTTGCCATCACCCAGAAACTGTTGGACAATATTGCAATCAAACAATGTAGTAGAAGGAAACATAATTTTTTTCTGGATTTTTTTTACATTTTTTTATTTTTTCTTTAAAATTTCCCAAACATTTTGTTACTGTCAGTAAACAACTTGTAGAACACAATCTTTTAAGCCTAGTAAATAACTCTGTACACTTTTTAACATGACTTGATGGCATAATTTGCATATACTCAATCACATCATCCACTTAATCACAACCCACTTCTTCTTGGACTATTATAGCATTAAGTTGTTTATTAACTGTAAGCAGTACCTTCCTTATTCAATTCTCATTTCCACAGAGGTTGTGTAACAAAACATGTCAATATTTCCAGTAAAATTAGTGCCTTGCTACCAGTGTGTACAGCAAACAGCAAAATCACTGTTGTATATCACATATTTTAATGAGACCATTTTTGCACCATAGATGAGCTAGAAGCACTTGTACAATGCAATGTTTTAGCAATAACAAAAGTGTTACACATTATGCAATTCTCAAAAGAGATATCATTGTCTACTATGTTTCAGAGGAGGAAAATCAGCTGGAGGGCACTGTTGGGGGTGCACAACAGGCCACACAGGGTGGCATGGATGAGGTGATGGTGGTTGAGCCCTCTGTGGTCGAACCATCTGCCTCAACAGTGGCCGAGGGCCAAGAAGTAAGAACAGAAGAGCTCCACCCAGGTCCATTGAAAGATGCTGCAGCTCCTGCCAGGCCTTCAGTTGAGCAACGTAAGTACTATTATATCAAACAATACAATATACAATAGGGTGACTCAACATATGCAATTTACTACAAGTGTGAGGGGGGCAAGACCTTAACTCATGAGTGGCAGAGCCACAAGTGAGTTATGAAAGTCTTGCCCCTCACAATGATGATAAATTCCCTTTTTGAGTCAGACTATTCTATATTTGATATATAACAGTAATGCACACATTATAGCTTTTAAATTGGGAGGTTATTTAAAAATAATGCTGCTTTTCTTTGATTTTAACTGCCTGTTCCAGTACTGTGATAGCCATTGTAATGTCATCAGCATTGTAGAAGTTACTGTCTGATTGGTTCGGTATTACACTGTGGTGACACTAACTTAAAAATATCAATTGTGCCAACAGTGGCAATTATATTTTTTTGATATCTTGCTCAGAGGGTTTTAAAAGCCGAAGTTGTAATGGGGGGAAGGGCTATATAATAGAAGTTTTTTCAAATAAAAAAGCAGTAACTTTGTATGGCAGAGTAAATCTCTTTCAAAAACCCACAACATGATGTATTTTGCCAAGTGGTAAATTAACCATTCATTTTTATTTCAACAGATCACTCCACTGTGTCATCAGAACAGTTGACTGTTCTAAAAGGTAAGAAGTGTATAGTCACATTATTCTATGTAGTTGAATTAAGCCATAATACCATCTTGGGTGTCACACAGACACACAGCATCATACCTTCTGCACAGTCAATGGCACCAGTCTTTTGACTATATTACTGCACTCACATGATCAGTTTAGCACACTTTGATGAAATCTTTAGAAACTGTACAGTAAGAAGGCTGTTGACATGGCTCATGCTGTAGATATAGACCTTTAGATGGTAAGTAGAAGCAGGGCACAGAAATAAGACACTAAGGCCAGATATTCAAAACTTTGCCCCGGGCAAAATTAGCACTGCCCGCGGGCAAACTTAGCCCAGAGCACAGAGCAAGCTATATTCAAAAGGAATAGCCCAGGGCAAACAGCTTCCGAATATAGCATGGTAATGAGGCCATGCAAACTGAGCTGGGAGTGCAGGGCAAACATAGCCCTGGAATAAGACAGCACTGAATAAAGCAACCAGGAAGTGCAACCCACAACAACAACAACACAGTACACAGCAACGTGAGGGCAGGTACAGACGAACTACTTGGCCAATGAGTGTGCCAGCAAATGCATGGAATCAGTACAGCTGCGGGAAGCAGCAGATGTGAAAAGAACAGTGATCAAAACTGTATAATATTCCCATACCGTTAGCGCCGTGCTAACGCAACCTGAGCTAAGCAGTTAGCTCCGAGCAAACACATTTGCCCGAGCTAAAATGTGCCATATTCAAAAGTGCCATGCAACGACGCCTAGTTAGGTAGTCTCTGGGCAAACAACCAGATTAGTATCTCGTTATACCCTGATTTGCATGCAGTTTGCCCAGTTACTGCAGGGTCCTGATGCCACTTTTAGGTCAGTCTGGAAGTACAGGGGCTGACCCAGGTCCAACCGCAGCTCTACCTGTAGGTCAGTCTGGCAGTGCACGATGATAGCTGCAGGCTACATGTAAACAGTACAGCATAGCATATTGTACCCCAGGGGACAGGACAGCATAGGCACAGGTGGTGGTGGTGCTGCGTGCAACTGTCACACTGTAGGGCATGCTACAGTGCACAGCAGAAACTACAGTAGCAAGGGGGCCAGTAGTGTGTGGACACAGCAATGCCTATGATGTGTAGGGCAGTGATGATGACTGCACTATACACAGTGAGAGGCCCAACCTGTGGATGTTTACTGACACTGGACATTACTGTTACGCTGTTGTGTGACCCACAGATGCTGCACCTGTGGCATGGATGCTCACAGTGACATGTACATTCCTGGCTTTGAGTGCCATGGCAGTTGTACAGCTGTGAGGTATGTGGCCAGGGGAGGCATATATTATCCGAAAGGCACACTGGTGTTGGGGTATTCCCAATACTGACCCATGTACACTGCATGATGTGTCCCAGCCTTGTGGCCACACCTGGTCTGTAGCACAGCCTTGCCACCCATACATGCTCCCCTCAACAACCTCCATGCCCACAGTGCTGCATGTGTGTGCTGGCATCTGTTGGTGTCCGGAAGTGCCGGTCTGCAGGTGTGTGCTGTATGGCACACACTGCCATGCTGTCCACTGGTGGCAGAGTCACCACTTACTGCCTGGCATGGCTGGACTGATGGCAGATGATGGCATCATTGTGATGCCATCAGTTAGCAGCATGCTTCCTCTATGTTTGGCTTTATCTATGTGTCATATTTATTTGTTAGGGTCACGCAAAACCCACTCTAAACCCGGGCAAACACCGTGCAAAGCCATAGTGTCACAAAACTGATTCCCAGGATTAAAACAAGCTTTTCCTCGGCTGTAATGTGCACGCTAAGTGTCGTGCTAGGTTGCACAAAACCATTAATACCGCAGCTAGTCGCTGAATATAGCATTATGCCTGTATTCATGTCAGTTTGCCCTTGCATACATTATAATTTTGCCTGGCGCTAATGTAGTTTGCCCGCGCTATTTGGCCTTTTGAATATAGCAGACCAAGACTAATCCCACGCTAAACCTGCGCAAACGGTTTTTGCCCAGCTCAAAGTTTTGAATATCTGGCCCTAAGAAGATAATGTAACAAAGGAGAGATAAGCTCCTTCACAGGATACATCATCCTCTCAAGGGCTACAGGGAGTATTTTGACAGAGTGAACACGTATACGGTCCACAGATACCCATTGTACTAGAAGGATACAAACACATTGTGCAGAGAAGACGCAGTGGCACACAGTGTGAACAAAAGGTACAGATAAGGAGACTAACAGGTGAAAGTTTAATTGTATGAAACCACTCATTGATCATATTACATCGATATATCTGTTTAACTGTTATAAATGTAGTATCCACAAATAAGATATTAAATCTGTGAATGTTTTCATACGAGTGGGTATGTGTCTTGCAGGGAGGAAGGGGGCTTTCAATGGCATATTAATGGTAAGTTCTAAGCTCATGTACAGCATGGCAAACAGGAACACAGTAAATTTGAATATGACACACAAAAAGATTTTACAATAAAGAAACATCTGATTTCACATGTAAGCAACATGACATGACAGGGATTGTCTCTTATAGTGGGATAATGGACCACCTCAGGTGGTTTGAAGCACAACAACATAGCTGCGTGCTTCCACCATCTGAGAAGATCCATTAACCCATCATATCACATCCCCTCTCCTGCCTTGTGATTATCAAATAGCTCATGTTTATGATTCCTAAAGCATTTTTTAAGCATACTACTTTTAGCTGAACCACCATAATGGGACAATGGTCCAGCTAAAAACAATTCTTGGCCAATGAGGAGACAACATCCTTTCGAGCCATGTTCATAATACTGTATATCATTTAGAAATAACACAGTCTGTTTACTGTCTTGCAAAAATGATAATTTTTTTTTTTTATTTATTTCATACTTAACTATGTAAGAATGTTATGTAGGCAATGAGTCATGTATAGATGTCGTAACTGCTTAAAAACCATCACAGAAAAGAGATTAAATGTAGTCTATCTGTGGTCTATTGCTTAATTGCACATCAGAATATAGAGGTATACCAGTGCCAGCATCAATGCCTGTTGCTGTTATGTTGTGATAACATAGTTCAATAAAATTTTGTTTTAAGACAACTAGTGAAACAGCAGCATTTACCAGATCCTTTTTTCCACACAGTTGTATGACAGTCTGTACTGTAAAGCATATTACTACAGTAACATAATCATTTTTTTTCTTTCTTTCCATGATGCCATACACTGTCAAGGGGGAAAAAACAGTAAACCATATGTGTCTCACACTACGAAAAGGGCACATTAGTGTGTTGTAGCACTTTTCAATGCTTGATAGTATCCTAAATAATAGAAACTCACAACTTTACATGTAGCTGCTTTGCACTTTTCACTCTAACTTCTTTTCAATCTATGTCCCTAGCATCATCACCTGCACCATACAGCTTCCATGAAGATATTTATGTATGCTCACGCTTCCTGCCAACCACCCAAAATCATATCCTGAACTATAGGCTTCGCATATTATTTGCAAACTGTGCATTCAAAACAACATAAAATATGATGCATGGACTCTGGCTAATAACAACATTGTAGATATTTCAAGAGACAACCATAAAATAATTCAAAATCTCAACTACTCACCCAAAAATTATCACACATGACACAAATAATCTAGAACCATTAATCAGTGCATCTGGGTAAAAATATTCACACATAATATCTAATACTGCATGGCAACAAACATTGCATTTTGCCAAAATCAGCAATCTTATGTCTTCAATTTCCTTAACAAAACAAAAATTATTCTCATTACCCTACTTCACAGAATCATTTCTATGGCATACTCAACAACAAAGAACAACTGCTGCTATATTGTCTCAATTGCACTGTTGTTATCCTGGCAACCACAGTCACCAATACAAACTGTATCATACAACTGAAAGAAAACAGATCTGTGTCTGCATATCTCAGACACAGATCTTTTGTATAATCTGTGATATCAATGCATTGCATTTGAAATTCTTCTTAACATGCCAACACCACCACCTAGACCTTCATCAACTGCAGAACTTGATGCCGCTCAACAGTAGAAGTAGCAAATAGCAAAGAAAATGCACATTCCTAAAACCCACAATCACTAAAAGTAAAGAGCAACACTATGTTATATTTAGTTACATAATCTTTTTTCTCTTTCAAAACATGTAGAACAGTTAAAGACAACACTGCAGAGCATTGGCTGGCTGCTTGAGGCCATTGACAATGGCAACCACGCTGTTGCCCAAAGTGGCCAGATGTTTCAGCAAATCAGGAGAGAATGATAGAACAGCAACAACATATCATAGATTTGCTGCAACGTCAGAACTGCATTGGGCACATGGCTATGGTTGCTGTCTGTGGTCTCGAAGACAGCAACAGAGGCCTCTCTCATGCAATTAAACAATTGCGCGAGGAAGAGGAGGCCAATGTTGCTGCCCAAGAAACCACACAGACCTCATGTTGCAGTTGGCCAAGAGTCAATTGGAGGTTATGGAAGGAATACACCATCTCATCCACCAGGACCTGCAGCATTATCAGAAAATGGACCCAGCCCTGCAGCATACTCAGCAGCAGCAGGAACCTCCACCAAGTGCCCCTCCCAGCAAAACACCAGAAGAGGAGGGGCACCAACTCCTGACCATGCACAGATCCCCCATGAATCATTACACTTTCTCCATCTCCCCCAAGGTGCCCTCATCACTGAACGAGGGCTAGCACATCACTGTCGCAGAAAGGGGCCTTAATTTCTTTATTTTGTTTTTACTTAAACCATGCCCATTTTGACTTTTTTTGTCCCCCTTCCTCCCTCTGTGAAGATAACACATATTTATTTATTTTTCTATATAGTCATGTTTTATTTTATGAGCTGTATAATTTTTTAAAAAGAAAAGCTTTTGGTTTTATGTAAAATCTTTTAAAATGTTTATTTAAAAAAAAACAAGGAATAATTATTTGAAACATAAAAAAGTATCCCTTTTCTTCTTTCCAAATATTAACAAATCAAGCAAACTAGATACTATCAAAGGGAGAACACAATAGGAGACTGTGTGTGGGGGAATGTGGAGAGAAAGAGGTGTGGGGGTTGTACCACAGGTGGAATCTGTGGAGGCAGAAGAGTGTAGGAAATTGAGAGGGAAGTCCAGGGGTTTCTATGGAGGGCAGAGATGGGGTCTGTCAGTAGACTGTGTATGGGGTGGCAGGAAGGTGGGAGATTGGGGGATGGTGGGACTGGGGTGGAGGCTAAAGTAGGGAGTGTGTGGGAGGGGAGCTAAACCTGTTGCAATATCACCTATAGGTGGTACAAGCATAACATTCCATTCCCATACTTTTGTGTAACAGTCACACTTATACGCCTCTAGGGCTAATTAGTACATGTTGGGACAGCATGGGTCCTCCAGGCCCTGTGCTCCCACTAACCTATCCATTTCCACATAACAGTATACATGTCAGGGGAGCACGGGCCATTCAGGCCCTGCTTTTCCACATAACACAGACACACAAGCCACTATAGGGCTCACTAGTATATGTTGGTGGGAGCATGGGCCCTCCAGGCCCTGTGCTCCCACCCTATACATTTCACATAATAGTATGTGTGTGGGGAGCATGGGCCTCTGGGTCCTGTGCTCCCATTCACACATACACAGAGACACAATATGCCATAGGGCTAACTAGTACATGTTAGTGAGATGCGTGGGCCCAATGGGCCTGTGCTGCCACTTACAGATAACATAGACACACAATACACTATAGTGCTACCTAATACATGTTGCTGTTGGCCCTGTGCCCCCACTAACATGTTCATTTCACATAACTGCAACTGTGTGTGAGGAGCGTGGGCCTCTGGGTCCTGCATTTCCACTCACACATAACACAGACACACAATGCAACATAGGGCTAATAACACATGTTAATGGAGCGGGCCCTATGGGACCCAGTTCTATTAACATTTCCATTTCCTCACAACAGTATACATGTGTGGGAGTGCAGACATTCTAGGGCTAACTAGTACATGTTAGTGGCAGCACAGGTCCTCTGGGCTCTGCACTCCCACTAACCTGTCTATTTCCACACAACAGTATATGTGAGTGGGAGCCCAGGCCCTCCAGGCCCCATGCTCCCACTTACAGATAACACAGGCACACAATACACAATACGGCTAACTAGTAGATGTTGGTAGGAGCACAGGCCCTGTTGGCCCTGTGCTCTCACTAACCTGTCCATTTCCACATAACAGTATACATGCGTGTGAGCGTGGGCCCAGCACTCACACTTACAGATAACACAGACACACAATACAATATAGGGCTAACTAGTACGTGTTGGTGAAAGTGTGGGCCCTCCAGGCCCTGTGCTCCCACTAACCTGTCCATTTCCACATAATATATTGACTGTATATATGTGTGTGTGGGAGCATAGGCCTTCTGGACATGCTCACGAAAGGGAAATTGTTTGTCATGAATGGAGATATTTTTTAAATCCCCACTTACGAGGTGACAAAATCCTTGACTGTGAGACCAATCCCCTTTCCCAAAACATACATACAAATCTTGAAGTGAACTGAGCATGCTCAGAACCCAAAAACTAAAAATTAAATAACTTTGGAACAGATTAATATTTTTTATCCAAACCAATGCCAGATTGTTCTTTGACCCAAACTATTTCTACCCTGAAATTTTCAGACCAAAAGACCAAACAGTGTGGTCACAGTGCGATAGGCAAACAAGTAAGAAAAACATGTTTTCAGTGCTTTTCTGTGCAAAACCATATGCCCAAACAAAACGCAACCTGGCAGAGTAAGAGAGCTACCATACCAAACCTCACATTCCAAATTTCATGCAAATCTGTAGAATGGTTGCAAAGTTATTAACATGCAAAATTTGGGGTTTAAAATTAAACTGCTTACTCAACCCTAAATATACTGGCATGACCATGGCAGTATAATACATATTGTGGTGCCTTACCTCTGCGACATGCCATCTGGGTATATCTAATAAATATTTCTTATCTTATTTACAGGTATAAGGTAATATAAATTTGTCCCCAGCTGATCTCTTACACTTTCCAGTCTAAGGAAGGTGCCTAGGATCCTCCCCCGTGCTCTGGCACGTAATGACGTGTGCCCAGGAAAAGCGCAGGGATGCGCTTCATTAAAATCATGGAGCCAGCTTTTACACTTTTATTCATCATAGATATTTGGTGATTAATCAAGGGCACTGGTCAACTAATAAGGCTTGCTAGTAAACCAGTGACCTTGATTAATCACCAAATGGCTATTTTTATGTATAGAAACAGTGTTAAAGCTGCCTCCCCATAAACTGTAATGGAATGAGTCCCCACACTCTTCCTGGGCACACTTCATTATATGCCTAAGTGTGAGAGTAGATCTTAGGTAGCTCCCAAGACCGGGAAGTGGAAAGGATGGGCTGGGGACAAATTTACGATCCCTTCTACTTGAAAACAAGAGAATACATTTTTACCAAATGTACCCTGATGGCGTGTTGCAGAGGTGAAGCTAATATGTATAATCTCATTTGGAATAACTTGGAGAATCTCTTTAAACTTAACATTTTGAATTTTAAGAACTTTTGCAACTTTTGAACTGATTTGGTATGCCATTTGTGTGCTTCATTAGGGACAGAAGATCTCTTGATGTGCCAAGTTTCATTCCTGTTGGATGGATGTTGTGGAGATACAGTGTCAACAAATTTGAAAATTACTTTTTTTCATTCCTTTCTCATGCTGCAGCAAAATGATTTGGGATTGGATCTGAAATTTTAGTGTATAGGTCTTCAGTCACAGATGTGCCTTTTAAAGGTTTGATGAAAAATATTAATCCATTACAAAGTTATACAATTTAAAATTTCCGATTATTTCCTATGGGGAACTTCACTTCCAGTTAGATGTGAGCCTTGACAAATGATTCTTTGTTGCAGATGGAAATCCTTTGTCGCAAATTGGTAATCCTTTGTTGCAAATAAATAACTTAAAAAATGATGAGTTCACTACCATCCAACATGTGTTCTAGTCTTTGGGACCCATTTCACAGGATTCCAGTGTTTTTTCAAAAATTACTTGCAAATGTGTTTTTAACATGTTAAAATCCTGTTTCATGTATTTTTATGTGCTTGGGAATCCTTTTTGTAAATTGCAAAACAACAGATTTGACTAAAGATTCTGTTGTGCAATTTATAAAAAGTTCATTTTCACAAATTAGAAAAAAGACACAAAAAGGATTTTCCTTGGCTATCCCCATGAATTTGATACATTTCTCTGGTTTCTAGTGGTAGTTCCCACCTCTGATCACCATCTGTATATTTCTAAGTGTCTATTTGTTGAGTAGTGGCACCCTCACTTCAGATTTCATATATATTTTAAATATTTTCCTTGGTATCCAGTGGTACTCCCCACCCTCTTGTGCCTGATCACATAAAGTATTTTTATCCCTGGTGTCTACTGGTCCCTCCACCCTCCAATGCTCATTGGCATTTAGTTTATATTGCCCTGCTGTCTCATGGTATGCCCCCAGTCATCCCATGTCCAAACAATATCATAATAACTATACCATTCCTTGGTGTCTTAATGATTTTTTTTATTGAAAAAAAAAACTTAATTGGTGATGCTTGCCCCATCCCACTCCTAACCTCCCACCATGCAACCACCACCCCACAACCCCCTAGACCACCCTACACAACCTCCTTCATCTGAACTGGTCCCAGGGTGAAGATCCACTCATCAATCAAGGAAATGTCTTGCTGCTGGAACTTGGCAAATGCTGTATGAGAAATAAGCTAACTGCAGTTCAATGTATTTCAATGGGATCACAGTTATCTTTCTTCATACAGCAGTTGCTGGTTAGAGCAGTAAGATGTGTCCTCAACCAGAGAGTGGATCTTCACTTTGGGACCATTTAAAGTGAGAGGGTATGTGGGGAGGTCCAGGGGTGTTGGGGTGGTAGGTGCACGGGGAGGCTGGGTGGGGGTTGAGCGAGCATCACTGATGGACTTTTTTCAGGTTAAAAAAAATCATGAAGACAATTAGGGAAGGTTTTATTATACTATTCTTCAGACATGGGATGATGAGGGGGTACCACTAGACAACAGAATGAATATAAAGTAGATGCCAATGGGCATCAGAGGGTGGGGTTACCACTGGACACCAGGGAAAATATAAAAAAAAATAGGCTGTTGGTTAACTAGAATCTGCAGCTTATCCAGTAGGTAGGGAAATGGGCAGACTGGGTGGGCCAAGTGGTCCTTATCTGCCGTCAAAGTCTATATATGAAATCTGAGGCTGGGGGCACTAGATACCAGGGAAACATTCAGAAATTTTGCAATGGTGATCAGAGGGTGAGGGCTCCCACTAGACTCCAGGGGAATGTATCAGATTAATGGGGATGGCCAGGGGAAATCATTCTTTTCAGGTTACAAAAACAAATGATTAAAGCAATGTGGGGTGGTTTTGTTATTATAGTATTCTTCGGAAATGGGGAGGTTTTTAAGTACAGTAATCATCTTTTTTTTTCTTGCTGCTCGAACCAGTGACTGCAATATGAGAAAGTAAGGTAAGTGCGGTTCAATATATTTTGATGAGGTTTTCTGATATGATGCATAACTTGGCCAATTTTACTGATTTTAACACCAAGTTTTCTACATGGCCTTTTGATGTCACTGCAATTTCAAAAACCTTTCCTGAAAGGCAATTTCACAGTCGCTCAGTGAAATCACCTTTCTTGCATTATTTGAAAATTGGCATTGCCTTTGTTCATGAGGTGGGGTCATAAGAAGGCTATGTTGAAAATTTGAGGTTAAAATATGTAAAATAGCAAAGTTATGCACTTCCATTTCAATTTAACAATGCTTTCTCGTAACTTCAGTAATTTGCAATTTTTCACCCAAATTTTCAACATAGCATTTTTTACTTTACCTCAAGAACATGACTATCGCCATTTTTCAAATCCTGGCCAAAGTATCTTTTCTCAACTTTGGTGTGGAATGATGTTGTGGTGATGTGAATGATGTTTCAGCACAGATTTGAAAATTTTCAGCCCAGTGTTCATGATGTTGGCTCATAACAAAGCTATTGTGACAATCTGGCTGCTGTTTTGCTGCAGTGCTTCACAGCAACATACATGTGTGCATCTATGGAAGGATCAAGTGCAGGGCCCAGAGGGACATGTGCTCCTACACACAAACAAGGATATGATTATGGCTTGACTGGAGCACAGGGCCCAAAGGGCCCTACACTCTGACAGGGAAACAAGGATACAATTATACTATCTCAAAAATTATGAATAGATAGAAGTGCAGGGTGCAGAGGGCCCTGCACTCTGACAGGCAAATTAGAATATGATGATGCTATTTTAAAAAGTAAGGAAATTGTTTGCAAAAAAACATCATTAATGCACTAGTTAGGGTTGAAGCAACAAAAGTAGGGAAATGTGGCATTAGGGTTTCCAACTCTAATACCCCAGCCCCATCATGCAGGCAGCAACAGGCATGCAGGGTGAACATTAGGGTTGTCAACTTTAATGTTCACCCCATCCTCATGTACTATACTCATCTCAGCTTACAGTATTTACTCATGGAACTGGGTGAGCATTAGAGCTGACAGCCCCAAGACACAGCCCCCACACCTGTTGCTGCCTGCATGGTGGAGCTGGAGTGTTAGGGTTGGAAGACCTAATGCTGCATTTCCCTATGTTTGTCTTTCAACCCCAACTAGTGCATTAAGGAAGTTATTTGCAAGAATATATTATGGTAGCACGGTAGTCCTACCATAGTTAGGGGTTGAGTAGCACTTTAAGATTAAAGGTGAAATTTTGCACCTTAATAACTGCCACATTTCTACGGATTTGCCTGAAATTTGGCAGGCATGGTTGGGCATGGTAGGTCTTGGGATCTGCCATCTTTGTACTGGTCAGATATACTGCTGTTGAGTTATTAAGTTTGTCGACTGGTCCAAAAACTTAGGAAACATGCAGTCGGGTCCGTGATGTGCTTTTGAAGATTTTGTGAAAAATATTAAATGGTTCAAAATTATTCAAACAACAAGTTCCTTTTATAAGTCAATGGGAAAAGTTAAAAGTTTGAAAGTGTCACAACTGCACTTTTGAGTGTGTAAATGGCCTAGTAATTGTCATAAATCTGCCATTTGTTTTCAGTTGATGATCAGAAAAATACTTGCATTTAAAATTGGGACCATCAAAGGGACACAATTCTTTTTGTGTTTACCTAGTCGAGCCATGAGGATGCTAGGCATGTCTTTATTTGGGGGTTAAACACCCCAGAAATATGTTTTTCAAATTTCTGGAAAAAGCAGTGTTGCAATGTAGTGTCGCACCTGCGACACTTTCGCAAATTTTTGAGAAAGTTTCGCAAATCATGGCACTACTTTTTCAGACTATGGCCAAAATGACAGGAGTTCTTTGCCACCCTGCTGCAAAAACGGTTTGGTCTTTTTGGGCTGAAATTGAGGAAGGCAGCCAATATCTCAGATGTGCCTTTTGGTGGTTTGATGGAAAATATTGCATGGCTGCAAAGTTACAGTACTCAGAATTTGGTGTTTTTCCCATGAACTAACATGGTGGCATACACCGCGCCTTTCAGGCCTCGCATTCAGCGAAAATGTAGTCAGGAAAATCATGAATCATGTGAATTTTTTTTTATACGTCGTACGGTTACTGAGATATAACAATTTAGTATTCCAACATCTCATTTTCTGCTCTGAGGCCCATTATTATGCACACATTCTTTGTACACACTGTGTTTCTCTATGCAGCTGCTGGGAAAAATCAGGGTGTGTGCTTCCGTTACTGTTACGGTTACCATTACCACTTGTGTTTCCATGCGCATTTGCGTTACTGTTCCCATGTACGCCACCTTGTGCATTACCCTTTGCATTCTTGTTTGCTTACGCACTTGTGTTTGCATTTCCATTTCTCTTTATTTTGCTGTTATTTCTGCTGTTAACATTACCATTTGTGCTTCCAAATGCCGTACTGTGACTGTGCATGTCATGGTTGTGTTTCCATATGCGCTTGCATTTCCTTTTGCATTTATGTTTCCTTTGGTGTTAATGTTGCTGTTACCATTACCATTTACATTTACAATTGTGGTAACGTGACCATGCGTGTTATGGTTTGCGTTTCTGTATGTGCTTGCATTCCCATTTCCATTTCTGTTTCCTTTGGCGTTATTCTTCATGTTACCTTTACCAGTTGCATTTACAATTGCGGTACCATGCCATTGCGTCTTACGGTTTGCGTTTCCATGTGTGCTTGCATTTGCATTTTCATTTTTGTTTCCTTTGGCATTATTGTTGCTGTTGCCATTAACATTTCTATTTACAATTGCAGTAACGTGACCATGCATGTTACAGTTTGCATTTCTTTTTTTTTAATTCAAATTTTATTAATTTTCCAGTACAAAGAGCAAATCATAACAATGGATGAAATGTCCATATACATCGGGTATAGAGTATGAAGTGATTCGCTCTACCCCCACCCTCCCATCCACCCTACCCCACTCCCACCCCGAACAACCCAGCACCGTTTTACATCTCTAGCACTATACCTATGAATGTAACCTATTAGTGCTTAACCTTGAAGTGCATAGAGAGCTTGTAGTGGTCCCCAAATTTTATCGAACTTCTTTAGTTTATTAAGTAAACTGGCAATAGTCCTTTCAGTTCTGAGATTTGCAAGTAACTCCTGCAGCCATTCAACATATGTTGGTACCTCTGTATCCTTCCAATGTCTTAAAACCACCTTTTTAACAGACATCAACATCAGGGCTATGTAGTATTTCCTGTTCACCACCGAGATGGAAGAGAAATCCCCAAGAAGGCAAATTTCGGGGGTGAAGAGGTCCGAGAGCCCCAACAGAGGGTCAACACGCTGTTTAATCGCAGTCCAGAGTGGAACAATTTTAGAGCAGCTCCAGAAAATATGAAGAAGATCTCCTTCTTGAGATTGACATCTTGTACAAAGGGGAGGACACAAGACCAAGCCTAGCAAGTTTCTGCAGTGAGTAGTAGATATTATGCAGAATCTTAAACTGCATTAGCCTAAGTCTGTCCTGCTTAAGGAACTTATGGCAGCTTTGCCACAGGAGAGACCAATCCAGATCTTTGCCCTGAAAGAGAGAGGCCCAAAAGGAGACAGGAACATAATTATCAGGGTAGGCCCAGGTAAAGAGAACACTATATATTTTGGATACGGCATGAGGCAAACCTGCCAACTCCATTAAGGTGATCTGAAAATTGAAATTAGGAGGTGGGGAGGAGGTTGAGCCCATTGCCTTAACCAATAGGTGACAAAACTGGAAAATTTTGAAAATATTTGCATGAGGTATCGAGAACTTACACATAATATCAGCTGAAGAATACCATTGACTATTAGGTGACACAAACTCCTCTAAACTGCAATTTCATATCTGAGAAAGCCATGTGGCTGGGAGAGGCTTACCCTCTAATAAGAAATTGGGACTGCCTATTACAGGTTAGTGAAAATCCTTGAGATTTATTTATCTTAGAAATGCACACAACTGAATATGAACCCTAATAGAGATGGCTATGGGGAACTACATAGAGACTTTGGTAGGGAACCAATTTTGGTATATAATAACGCAGATGGGGAGAGACCCTGTTTTTAATGGAAGCAGATTTGACAGCTAACCAAGTTGGAATATATGTAGCAACCATGGAGAGCTGGTCCACGGTCAGCCATCTGAGGTATTTATTGGCCTGGCTGGCCCAATAGTATAGCCCGATATGGGAAGTCTTAAACCTCCTTTGGCCTTTGGGACCGCTTAACTTATGAAATGCCATTCTGGCCTTCTTATCCCTCCATATAAAAGCAGAAATCATACCATGTACTTTTTGACCCAGGACAAGGGAAGCCACTCACGTTCAACATGTTAAGGGGTAGAACAGATGAGGAAAACATTAATTTTGATTACATTTATTCTGCCCCATAGAAAGAGGGGGAGTAGGGTCCACCTACGAAGGTCAAGATCTACTTTATGTACTAGCGCATCAATATTTAGCTGTCTGAGCCATGTAGTGCTCCTTGTTAAAAGAAGCCCAAAGTATTTAATATAATCGGACTTCCAGGTGAGTCCAAACACAGTAATATCCTGTTTACAGACCCTATGATTAAGAGGAAAAACTACCATCTTTCCTACATTAAGTTTATAATTTGAAACCTTACTGAAATCCTCTATAAGCTTTTAGGATAGCAGGGATAGATGTGAGTGGATGCGATATCTGCAACAGTAGGTCATCTGCATAGGCTGCTACTTTAACCATCTGCTCCCGGAGAGATACCGATATACCCTGGACTCCTGATAACCTTCTGATAAGTGGCTCTAAATAAATGTTAAAGAGAAGAGGAATAGGGGACACCTGTCTAGTCTCAACATATAGTTTAAAGGGGTTAGAAATAACCCTGTTACATGAGATTCTGGCATAGGGGAACTTGTAGAGAACTCACCCAATTCCGGAATTCCTTAGGGAAACCGAAGGCTTCCATCGTAACAAATAGGTACTCCCAGTGGACTCTGTCAAACACCTTCTCGGCATCCAATGAGATCAAGACCACTGGATGAGGAGCATCCTTGGATGACAAGAAGACATGGGACAGGGTCCTCATATGGTCAACCGATGATCTCCCTTTCATGAAACCAACCTGGTCAGCCCCGATAAGAGAATGAAGTACTGCCTCCACACGGTTGGCTAGTAATTTTGCCAGGATTTTAATATCTTGGTTAAGTAGGGAGATCGGCCTATAGCTTGCCACCTGATCCGGCTTGGGCAACAGGACTATTAAGGTCTCAAAAAGAGAGGGATCAGACACTTTACCCGAGAGAATAGCCTGGAAAAAGCACCAGCAAGATGGGAATCAGCTGCTTTGAGAAAGCTTTATAGAAATTGAAGTAAACCCGTCAAGGCCGGAGACTTATCGGATGGGAGAGATTTAATTACTCTTTCAATTTCACCCTCAAGATGGGAGACTCAGAATTATTTGCTGGGATTGTGTAAGGGTTGGCAACTGTAAATCACTCAGATATTCATAAAGTCTTTCCTTAGATGGGGAATTAACCATAGGGACATATAAATCCCGGAAGTACTTTGTAAACTCCTCCACTATCTCCGGGGGCGAGACCTTAAGAGAATTATCACTAAGAGAGTGGATAGCAGAAATGAGTCTGGTGGATTCCTGTTGCTTAATACATAATGCTAGCATTTTACCTGCCTTCTCGCCCTGATCGGTATATACCGCATTTGTTTTCAAAATTGCATATTCGGCTTGTTCCGTTAACATTGCTAGGTAGGCTTCTCTCAGTTAAATCTTGTTTGAATGCCTCAGAGGAAGAAGGAGAAAGAACAGTCTCCATGCTCCTAATTTGGGAGAGAAGGTCAGAAATCTGAGATTCCCTCTCCCTCTTCTATTTTGATGTTAAACCAATTATAATCCCTCTTAGATACGCCATACAGGCACCCATATCATGTCCTGCTTCCCATAGAGTTAGAATCAGAAGCAATAAACTGCTCTATTGGGATGCTAGGTATTGAACCGTATTTGGCTCCTTCAGAATTTTGGTTATTCAGCTTCCATCTGCCCCTTTATTTGCTATGAGGCCAGGGTTATCAAGCAGGCGACCACAGAGTGATCCGAAGGGGCCCTGAGATGATGCTAGAACATATAACCCCTGGTAACTGGGTTTGAGAAATGAGGATATAATCAATCCTAGAGGAGGTTGCATGCACCGGAGAAACAAAAGTGTATTCCCTTACATTAGGATGCAATACGCCATATATCACAAAGACCAATGGAGTCCATCAGGTCCCTAAAGACTCTTTGTGCCAGGGAAAGACCTTGACGGGATTGACCCGACCTATCAAGGGCCTGATCAAAAATGCGATTGAAATCACCCCCTATGACCATGGGAGTGTCCAAAAAGGGAGTTAAGACTTTAATTATCTGGGCAAAAAGCTAGGGGAATCTACACTGGGGCCATAGATAGCACCCAAGACAATGTCCAGGGTGTGCAATCTACCTTTTACAAACAGGAATCTGCCTGAAGGGTCAGATATCACCTGAAGAGGTTTGAACAGAACTGACCTATGTAGGAGGATCATGACCCCTCTACTGTGGGTCGCTTCCACTGCAAACATCTGCCCAATTTGTTGCCGTCTCATCTTTTCATCCTCCCCATGAGCAAATGTGTCTCTGGAAAACACAATTTCTGCCTTTAAATGGCTTATATGCTTCAGTATTTTATACTGCTTGGTCTTGTGCTCACCCTTAACATTCCAGCTAATAAAATGAATGTTTCTAGCCATCACTCTTGTTGCCAGCTCGGGATCCTCCAAACACACATATATGCATACCCCATCTATAGTGCTCCAAACATAGTATGCGCTGGGTTGTTCTACCCTCCCCAATTCTGTCCCCATTAGATCCATTCCCCAGCCACTCCCATGAGCCCCCCACCAAAAACTCCCATGGACCCTAACCCCTCCTCTCACCCCTCCCATATTTTACATGGTACATGATGTCCAACAAACTGAAAAGTTCCTTTCCCCAACCACCCCGCCTCACAAAGCAGAAATCAGAACAGAGTTGCCCTCAATAATCAAAACATTCCAGTAGAAATAGCTTATTCTCAGCATTAATAGCCTGACAGAAACCCTAGATGATCCCTGGGGGTTGGCTAAACCAGCCCTTTAGAAAAAACAATCCTCCCTATAGTAATCCCACGAGCCATAAAATAACATGGCCCACAGAGCATAAGGGTTAAAACACAAAGGTATTATATGTAAGGATTAATCTCAGACGCCCTCTTGTGGTGCAGCCTCACCATATCAGTGCTTAAAGACTGAGGTCAGGCAGTCCATGGCTACCCACCGTGAAATAGGGGAGAACTGAAAGGCCCAAGGTCACTGTCCAGAGCATATATTAAATCAAAAAGGGGAAAAAACAGGAGTCCTCCAGAGACAATACTTAAACAGGGTTATAGAGAGGGAGCAAACCAGAGCCCAGTGTGAGTGAGCAAAACCCCGGCATTTTCATTTATCCTTAAATGCGGATCTCCTTAATATATAGATTATCCTTGCTCATTGCCCATTAATAGCAGGGAGCATGAGAAGGAGTGAAATCTAAGAACAAAAAAAGAGCAGACCATGTTAACAAGGCCAGGGAGAGACTGCAAATGCCAGAGAGGTCTCATAATAAAATCTGAAAAAGAGAAGCATTGCCCCCCCCATTGCCATGGAGACTGGGTCAACACTCCTGGGAACAGAGATACCAGAACTAGCAAATTGGGATTTAGTATAAGAATCATGACCCTGCTCATATGCTCATTAAATGAAACCGAGAAAACACAAATGAGCCCGCTAACACCTAGCTCGTGAATCACAATTGAGACAGAGATAATCTGGAGTGAGAATAAAAGTCCACAATGTATCAAAAGTCCTGAAGATGAAAACCAGATCGGGAATAGAATGTCCATATTGCATCAGAAGAAGAACCCCACTTGAGAACCGTAATGGAGAGAAGTAACCAGCTATACAGTATATCGGTGTCCTGGCCCCGAAAAGTATTGCAGCCAAATATGATTACTGCAGATAGGCAACTCCACCAGACAGAAATTCGGCATGTCTTCCTCGCCAGATCCGCTCTATATAGGCTTGAATAGATCAGGGACCTTCTTTGAGCCCAGTAGATGTCATCTCCACCTCCTCATAGGTCACCCACGAGCCATTTATACAGACTTGAAGCCTTGCAGGAGAACCCATGCGGAACTTAATTCCCATGATATCAACATGAGAACCACTTTATGAAACGTAGCTCTTTTCTGGCATACGATAAAGGGCAGATCTTGTCTACCCTCAACTTTTTACCTTCCCATTGTAAATCTTGCACCTCTTTAACCTTGTATAGGAAGTGTTGTCACTCCTGAAAATTCAGAAAGCGAAATATGAATGCCCTAGGAAGGGCTCTGGCCAAGGGAGGGGGCGTAGTGCCGATAAGCCCTTTCTACGATGTAGCTAGCATCAAAGGGAAGGGCCTGCCACCTTTTCACAAACTTTTTGGTAAACTTGATGGGATCCAAGCCCTCTTCACCCTCTGGCAAGCCAATTATTACTGCATTGTTACGGCGACTTCGCCCCTCCAGGTCTTCCACCTTATTCTCCATTTTCACTAGCCTTTGCTTCACGGCCACCAGCTCCAGATCAGCTTTATCCTGTTTCTTTTCAACAGATTGTATACATATTTCGTTGTCAGCAGTTTTCTTAGAAAGTTCCTCCAGGGTATTAGAAATGCTTTTAATTTCCCCTGCCATATTCTGCATTTCGGCCTTAAAAGGCTGAAACTCCTCTAGAAACCTCGAGAGGGTAAGAAGGTCACTATCAGGACACTCAGCGGTAACAGGCAGTGAGGGTTGTGAGGGGGAGACCCTGGCTTTCTTAGAGGCCTTCTTGGGCATAGTAGGAAGTGTGTGCTTTGAGCGATTTTCAGCATCTCCTCATCCATCGATGCCCTGCAGAGAGAATAGGAGTGCTCAGAAAGGCTGTAGGTAGATAGTCTTCTATAAAATTATTGAAGAGCAGGATTTGAAGGGCAAATAATGGGCGGTAGGTCGGAGTGGGTAGAGAGGTGTCTTACCCAGTGCACTGCATCATGTGACTCCCTCTACAGTTTGTGTTTCTGTATGCGCTTCCATTCCCATTTCCATTTCTGTTTCCTTTGGCATTATTCTTCCTGTTAACTTTACCATTTCCATTTACAATTGCGGTACTTTGCCCATGTGCATTACGGTTTGTGTTTCTGTACATGCTTCTGTTCCTGTTTCAGTTTCCTTTGGCATTATTCTTCATGTTAACTTTACCATTTGCATTTACAATTGTGGTACTGTGCCCATGCACATTACGGTGTGCGTTTACATGCCCGTTTGCATTCGCATTTCCATTTCTGTTCCCTTTGCTGTTCTTTTTGCTGTAACACTTGACATTAGCATTTAACATACCAGTGCCATCACTGTGTGCATTACCAGTTGTGTTTTTGTACATGCTTGCATGTCCGTTTGCATCACTGTTCACTTTGGCATCACTTTGCGCTTGCATTTCTATTAACATTTGCTTTACCATTTACGTTTGCATTACCATGTGCGTAACTGTTGGTGCTTGTATTTGCATTGCTGTTCACTATGTGACAAGACATTATGTGGTGGGAGCGCAGGGCACTACCACCGCATTACATTCACTATTTATCATCCTCATTCTCAAAAAGAAGGGAAATTAGTGGCAAAAAACTCTGTTTAATGCATCAGTTAGGGTTGTTCCACAGCGACAAAAGTGAGAAATTCAGTGTTAGGTTGAAAGACCCCTTGGACCCCAACCCACCCCCAAATGGCATTGGGGTGCACATTGGGATCATTGGCTTCCCCACCCCATTCTCCTATACCTCAGCTTCTTTACATGTATGGGGGTGAGAGTTAGGGACTGATTACCCCAACAAGAATTCGTATGGTTCCTGAGATATAAGGAATTTAGTATTCCAAGTGCTCATTTTCTGCTCGAGGGCCATTATTATGTATACTTTCTTTGTATTCACTGTGCTTTGAATGCAATTTTTGGGAAAAAAAGGTGTGCATTTGTGTTAGAGTACTGTTAACATTTCTGCTTGCATTTCTGTTACCGTTTGTGTTAGTGTTCCGTTTACACCACTGTGTACATTACCGCTAACGTTTGCACTTGAATTACTCAACACGTTTACATTTCATTACCATTTTGTTTGAGGCTTACTTTCGTCACCATGTGCGTTACTATTTGGTATTTGCGTATGCGCTACTGTTTCTTTTGGCATCATCATTGATGTTACCGTAACCATTTGTGCTTTCCAGTTCGTTACTGTTATTGTTTGTGTGTTTCATTACCATTTGCATTTGCATTTCTGTTGGCCTTAGCATTTGTGTTTTGGTACCATTTCTGTTGTCACGCGTTTAACTTCTGCTTCCTTCGTCACCGCTACCTTTCCGTTTGCAATTCTGTTTGCGTTTCTGTTACCATTTGCATTTTTGTTACCATTTTTGTAATCATTTGCGTTTCTGTTGTCATTAGCGTTTGTGTTACCATTTGCGTTACCATTTCTGTTTTCATTTACATTTGCACTTGCATTTCTCTTATTGTTTGCGTTATCATATCTGTTTGCATCACTGTGTGCATTACCCTTTACATTTGCATTTGCGTTTGCGTTACTGTTATTGTTTGCATTTCTGTTACCATTTTTGTTTGCATTTACTTTTGTGTCACCATGTGCATTACCATTTACATTTGCTACGCAATCGCATTTGCATTTCTGTTTTAGTTACTGTTTCTTTTGACGTCATCGTTGGTTACCGTACCGTTTGCTTTTCCAATTGTGTTACAGTTACTATTTGCATGTTCTTTACCATTTGTATCTGTGTTTCTATTGGCCTTAGCATTTGCATTGTCGAGTGTGTAACTGTTTCCTTCTGCATTGACGCTGCCTTTACCATTTGCATTTCTGTTTGCATTTCTGTAACAGTTTGCATTTTGTTACCATTTTCATTACCATTTGCATTTCTGTTGCAGTTAGCATTTGCGTTACCATTTGCGTTGCCATTTCTGTTTTCATTTATGTTTGTGCTTGCGTTTCTGTTACCGTTTGCATTATCGTTTCCATTTGTGTCATCATGTGCATTACCATTTGCGTGCATTTGCATTACCGTTAGCATTTCTATTTTCTTTTCTCACTGTTGCCATTACCATTTGTGTTAACGTTACCGTTTGTGTTTTTGTGTTTGTGCAGTGCAGTGTAAAACATTATGATTTTGCTATTTTTCTGTGTGTGGTTGAGTAATCTGAAACTTGCCACGTAGAAAGACCTGTTCAAGGAACATGTCAGTTTTTGTTTGGTGAAAACATGTTGTTCTGTTCCAGAGTTATTGCCATTTGAAGTTGGCCCCCCCCTCACAGTTACAGATTTTTCGGCCTCCAGATCTGCTATTTTAGTGCATTTTCGTCCATGATTTCCACCATTTTGTGGTGGAAGACTTCTTAAAGGTGCAGAAATGTAAATATTGAATATCTCTGGAATGGTTTGGTCTTTTCACATGAAATTTGGAGGGTGTTGAGTGGATGTCCTGAGGATGTGAATAATGTTGTTTACATGTTGGAAAAATAATTCGCAGTGGAGATACTGCATGACACAGTTAACATTATGTGCATAGCATTCTGCATGGTGCTACTGGCTTGAAATTTATAGCGTAGGTAGCTGTAGTTTTACTGAGGTGCCTTGCAGTGGTTTGGTGTGTAAAACATTAACAGGTGCAGAATTATGCAACTCTGACAAATGAAAATTTGGTTCATTATGCTTCAATAACTTCTGAACCATGTGTCCAATTTGTCTGGCATTTGGAATGTACAAAGATTTATAATTCATCTTTGACTGTGACAATGTTCAGGTCGCTGGCACTTACGGTAGCTGAATTGATCATGTTAAGTTATTTGCTTATGGCACTGTATGATCCTTAAATAGGTGTACACACAATTATTGACACACAGTATTCTATGGTACATGTCTTCATTTTACAATTTTTGGTTCCATTGAATATATATTTCTTGTGTAGTGAAGTGGCAAAAATGTTATTTTTGGCACCCCTGCTCAGTTTTCCTGGCATGACACTGTGCAACTGTTGAACAAACTCAGATAATATTTGTTATACATGTTGTGATATGGTACATGTCTTCATTTACCAATTTTCATTTCAGTCGGTCATGCAGTTTTTGTGGAGCGAAGTGACTAGTTTCTATGAAGTATTTTTTCACAGAGAGGGTTGTGGATGCATGGAACAGCCTCCCTGAGGAGGTTATAGAGTCAAGAACAGTGGGGGAATTCAAGAATGCATGGGACAGACATAAGGCAGTCCTAGTGGGGGGTAGGAGGAAGTAAGCTGTTGGTTATCTAGGATCTGCAGCTTATCTGTTAGGTAGGAAAATGGGCAGACCAGGTGGGCCAAGTAGTCCTTATCTGCCATCAAATTCTATGTTTCTATTACAAAAGTTCACATGATGGGAGCCACACGCTCCCACCATCACATTCCATTGACTATTTATTAGTGCACATTCTCAAAGAAGGGAAATTCATGGCAAAAACTCTGTTTATTGCATCAGTTAGGGTTGGATACAGAGTGAAAGTGAGGAAATTCAGTGTTTGGGTTGCCACCCTTGCATCCCAAGCCCACACCACCCCCACCAACTGGCATTGGGGTGTGGGTTGAGTCATCGATCCTGTCACCCCATTCTCCTATACTGCATCACCTCAGCTTATTTAGACATGGAATGGGGTTAGAGTTAGGGTGACTACCCAACTCACACGATGCATGTTGGTGGGACGGGTAGGCATAGGGTGCAAGTGGTGGCAAACCCCAACACTGAATTTCCTCACTTTCATCACTATGGAACAACCCTAATCGATGCATTAAACAGAGTTTTTGCCATGAATATATATATATATATATATATATATATATATATTTTTTTATGGCAAAACTTAGTTAATGCATCAGTTAGGTTGTTTCCACAGTGACAAAAGTGTGAAAATGCAGTGTTAGGATTACCCCCACCCACCCCCACACCCCCATCCTCAAAACCCTAACTCCGCATTCAGCCCCCACCCCCCCACACACAGGTATGGGCCAAGGCAAGACAACCAATCAGAGACAACCATTATCACATAACAGAAGTAACATAGAACTCTCTAAACATAGTAGGACACATCCATTATCATGGTCCAGCAACTGTATGAGATCTGCTGCCATCAGAGTACCTTGGAGGGTACACACACATACTGGGAAACCATGGGAGATGGCCCACAATAAGCATTTTTCTGTTACAAACAACAATAACAAGATTTAAGCAGATGCCTATATTTCAACTCTTAGGAAATGATACAGTATGCTATCTATAGACAGCTATGCTGGGAATAAGAGTTTGGCTAACCATATCAACAGTCATTGGATGTTTGCATATTTTATTTCTGATTGAGTGAGTCAGTTGTAATAACAAATGGTAGCAATAATAAAAGTAATGTTTTGTAGCATAGTTTACAAGCAGCATGTGACAGCAACAGCTGGATACTGGTGCTAGTTCCATACCTGAGCAGTATCTGAAAAGTACTATGTATGTGTCAGCTCTATCTTTTCTGCTACCACACGCCTATGTAGTAGCAACAATACCTGCATGCAGCTAGCTGATTGTTAAAGTATGACACATAAAAAAATCAATATTTAGAACATTTGTACAGACTAAGTTTCATTGTATTAAAAAGTTATGCCCGCTATAATGTTTCATCATACTGTGCTGGCAGTATAAAGCTGATCATACTGTATTTGTTTTTTCATTACATAGTGTTATGTGAAATGAGTACATTGTAGTAGTTATGCTTACAGATGTGACTTGACTTGTAAAGTGTCTTACAATCTTGGATATGTCTTGCATGTGTGTGTGTGGGGGATGGGGTGGGGAGATGCAAAGTTAGGGTTTTGAGGATAGGGCATTAGGTGGGGTGGGGTAACCCTAACACTGCATTTCCACACATTTGTCACTGTGGAAACAACCCTAACTGATGTGCTAACAGAGTTTTTTGTGATGAATTTCCCTTCTTTTTGAAAAAGGGTAATATAAGTAGTAAATTGTATGTGTAGGTAGAGGTGCGGGGCCTGAAGCTGCCCATTTCTTCATAATGATATGTGCCCGTGGGAGCACGCACCCTCCAGGCCCTGCACTCCCAGTTACACATAAGTATGGAGCCATACAGCAGTTATATAAGGCAAGAAACCCTTGTAGCAGTAATTTGGCAATATCTCAGGAACCATAGCAGGTAGAAAAAAAATGAAAGTGTGGTTGTAATCATAAGAGTGAGTTCTTAACATGAAAATGTAATAACCGAACCCATATCTCACATTGCTTCTGAGATACGGGCACCGAAATGCAGTGAGAAGGCACCCTTCGAACCCTTGGAATATGTTTTTGCCCATATCTTTTCAACCATAGCAAGTAGGAAAAAAATTCAACTTCGGGTGTCATCTATTATTTCCAAACTTGTTTCAAAAATTTAGTTCACTTGAAAGTGAACCAAGCTGCCAGTAGTGAAAACTTTGTATCTTGCTTTATTTTCAAGATACAAGCACCAAAAGGTGTGATGGACTCCGCAGTGTTATCTTATGGGAAACTGCTCAACTTTGGAATGCTGTAGCCTTGGGGCCCTTGAATGTTTGGGCACCAAACTGCCAAAAAGGACATCGGTGGGAGCAGGGCTTACTACCCTGCAAATTTCAGCCCAAAGGACCCAACCATTTGGTTACAGGATGGTGCCAAAGATTTGCAGTTATTTTGACTAACTTTAGCAAAATACTTTCACAAATCACAACAGTTTTACAAAATAAAATCACAAAACTGTTGCATTTGCAAAAGTATTTTTCAAAAAATTTTAAAAATGCATTTGTGGGGGGTTTAACACCCAAAAAAGATATGGCTACAATCCTCAGGACCCGACTAGGTAAACACAACAATCAGTGTTTACCTAGAGGGTCCCAATTTTAAATGCCAGTCATTTTTCTCTATCACTAACCATAAACAAGATGGCTGAATCATGACAGTAAAAATGGAAATTTGTGAGAGTTTCATGATTTTTGCTAACTTTTCTCTTTGACTATAATGGGAAATTTGTTTCTTGAATATCTTTTGAACGGTTTAATATTTTTTCACCAAATCTTCAAAAGGCATATCGATGACCAAGACTGCATCTTCCCTGAAGATTTTGGACTGAATGGACAAAGCATGCAGGTTGTGGGCGAGAGCAAGGAAACATGCAAAAAGTCTGTTTTTTTGTGTTATTTGGTGTTCTATAGCTCTGCAACCATATATCTGACCATAACGCAACTTGCCACATCCAGAGATCTATGGTACCAGACTATGCATGCAAAACTTTGGGCAAATCCATTGTATGTTGGCAAAGATATTAAGGTGTAAAATTTAAGCTTTAACATTAAAGCGGCTACTCAACCCTAACTATAGTATACCATGCCACTATAATAGCCACTATATTTAGGGTTGAGTACCCACTCCATGGTTAAATCTCAAATGTTACACTGTAATAACTTTGCAATGTATGCTTGTATGACAGATTTGCCTGAAATTTTGCATGCACAGTCTGGCACCATAGGTCTCTGGAGCTGGCAAGTTGCATTACAGTCGGATATACAGTTGCGGAGCTACAGAGCATCGAGAAACACAAAAAAATGACTTTCTGAACATTTCTTTGCTCGCACCTATAGCCCGCATGGTTTGTGCATTTGGCCTGAAAACTTCAAGGAACATGCAGCTGGGGTCACCAATGTGCCTTTCAAAGATTTCATGAAAAAATATTAAACAGTTCAAAAGTTTTCAAAACAAGATTCCCCATTACAGTCTGTGGGAAAAGTTAACAACAGATGTGAAAGTTTTGCAAATGGCCATTTTTACTGTGGCAAATTACCCTTTTACTTTTGTGAGTCAGTCATTTTGTTTTCAGTTAGAGCTCAGAGAAATGCCTGGTGTTTAAAACTGGGACCCTCTAGGGACACAATTCTTGTTGTGTTCACCTAGTCAGGTCCTGAGGATGCTAGGCATATCTTTTTTTGGGGGGTTAAACCCCCAGAAATATGTTTTTAAAATTTTTGAGAAAAGTACTTTGGCAAAATACTTTTGCAAATGCAAAAGTTTGGTGATTTATTTGGAGAAACTTTTGTGATTTGAGAAAGTAATTTGCAAAAGTACGTGCAAAACAACAGGAAATCTTTGCCACCCTCCTGCAAAACAATGATTTGGTCTTTGGGCTCAAATTTGTGGGAAAGAAAGCCAAGATCCCACAGATGTGTCTTTTTGTGGTTTGGTGCCAACGTATCACAGGGCTCCAAAGTTATGGCACCTCATAGTTGACAATTTTCCCCATAAGCTAACATTACGGTGTCCGCCACACCTTTTGGGTCCCGTATCTCGAAAACGGTTTGAGATACAGACTTTTCATCAAAAATTTCATAGTCCCTCACTGGGGGGCTAAGTACAAAACTAGCCTGGAAACCCTAAATAATATGATTTTTTTTTCCTACTTCGTACGGTTCCTGAGATATAAGCAGTTTAGTATTCCAAGTGCTCATTTTCCTGTCTGAGGGCCAATATTATGCCCACCTTCTTTCTATTCACTGTGCTTCTTGATGCACCTGTTTCGAACATAATGTAGTGCATTAGCATTTCACTTATGCTTACATCAACGCTTGCGTTACAGTTAGCATTAGTGTTTGAGTTTACATTTGCACTTTCGTTTCGTTACCATTTTGTTACATTTGCGCGTATGTTTGCATTATCATTTCTGTCTGTGTTTACATTTGCATCACCGTTAGTGTTTGCTTTGCATTTGCATTTGTATCACTGTTGCCATTACTGTTGCTTTTGCATTACCATTTGCATTATCAATTGCATTTGTGTTTCTGTTGCGTTACTGTAACTGTCAGCGGTTGCATTTGCACTGGCGTGTGCATTAGCATTACCGTTACCATTAGCATTTGCAGCACCCGTTAGTGTTAACATGACAGTTACAGTTGCTTCCGTTTTATTTACCATTTGTATTTGTGTTACCATCACTGTTAGCGGTTGCTTTTGCATTGACGTTTGCGTTGGCATTACTGTTACCATTGCTATTTACTTTTTGCTTCACTGTTACCATTAATATGTCGTTTGCATTTCTGTTACCATTGCCATTAGCGTTTACATTTCTGTTTGCGTTTGTCCTATGTTTCCATTATTGTTTGCATTAGCATTTCCATTTCCATCATCTTTAGCATTACCATTTGTGTTTCTGTTTGTGCTTGCATTTGCATTACCGTTTGTGTTTGCATTTCCATTGGTGTCACCATTAGCATTACCGTTAGCATTTGTGTTTGCATTACTGTTACTATTACTGTTTGCTTTTGCATTTGCGTCACCATTACCATTACCATTTGCATTTGCATTTTTGTTTGCATTTCCATTTGCATTTCTGTTTGTCTTTGTGTTACCGTAACTGTTAGCATTTGCACTTGCATTTACATTTGCTTTGGCATTACCATTACCATTAGCGTTTGTGTCAACGTTAGCGTTACCATTACCACTTGCATTTGTGCTACAATTACCATTAGCGCTTGCGTTTGTGTTTGCGTTTGCATCACCGTCACCGTTAGTGTTAGCGTTACCATTAGTGTGTGTGTTACCATTAGCATTTGTGTTAGTGTTTGAACTTGCATTTGCGTTTGCATTTGCATTTACATTTGTGTTATCTTTTTTGTAACTGTTTATGTTGCGTTATTATTTGCACTTGCATTTACGTTACTATTACTGTTAGCGTTAATAGTAGCGTTACCCTTACTGTTTCTGTTACCATTAGCATTTGCGTTTGAGTTTGCATTACCATTACCATTTGCATTTGCATTTACATTACTGATAGCATTACCATTAGTGTTAGCATTACTGTTAGCCTTTAATAAAGGATGTGTTAGTATATGAAACATGTCAGGCTTTTTAGGCCTCCAACATTTTGGTATGTAAATAAACTTTTTAATCACCAGTGCCCTTGGTATGTGTGGTTGTGTGTGCCTACCTTTCTGTGTTTTTTCCAGCATTACTGTTAGCTCTACCATTACTGTTTGCATTTCTGGTACCGTTACAGTTACCGTTAGTGTTACTGGTACCGGTAATGTTTGCATTTGCATTTGCGTTAGCATTTCCATTCACGTTACTGTTACCGGTTGTGTTTCCATTTCCACTTGCATTTGCATTACAATTTGCATTTGCTTTACCGTTTGCATTACCGTTACCGTTAGCATTACCGCTAGCATTTGCGTTACCATTGATGTTAGCATTACCATTACCTCTACCATTAGCATTAGAGTTACCATTACCATTACCGTTTGTGTTACCGTTAATCTTACCATTATCGTTAGTGTTAGTGTTACCATTGCTGTTACCCTCAGCATGGCAAATCACTGTTACAAGGTTTTCTTACACTACAGGGCTGCACCATGGCATCCTGCTTCTGTGTACATGGGAGCGCAGGGCCCAGAGGGCCAGCGCTTCAACAGACACATGTGATTACGACTTGTTACACAGCGACAAAAGCTGGGAAATTCAGTGCTAGGGTTCAAAACCCTAACAACGCATTCTCCCCCACCCCCACCACCACACACACATACTTGCAAGTAGGGGAAGGACCAAGACAACACAACCAATCACAGACAACTAGCAGCAGGTAACAGAAGTAACATACAACTCTCTAAACCACAAAACCCCACCCCATGCTGCCATTTTCTATGCAGCAACAGATGTCGGGGTCTTGCATAGGGTCATCAGTCCTAACTCTCATCCCAGAAGTTCCATGCTCCACCAAACACATTTGATTAAGGACAGCTGGGCAGCTTGGGCCCCACACTGCCACCAACACACAACACAGAGTACACATATGCTTTTTGGGGATTTAGAAGCCTCAGAATAGCATTTTGGACCATTTCTGAAAATAGTTTCACAAAACACTTTCACAAATGCGAAAGTTTTGTGTTTGAGAAACTATTTTGTGAACGCACTTTACATACTTTTGCAAATGCCAATGTGTCATGCTTTCTTTTGAGACACTTTCGTGTTTGCGAAAGTATTTTGTGAAACTATGCTCATGATAACTGCACATCTTTGCCATCCTCCTGCAAGCAAATGGTTAGGTCCTTTGGGCTGAAATTTGTAGGGTGGCAAGTACTCATCCCTCAGATGTGCCTTTTGCTGGTTTGGTGCAAAAATAGTTAAGGATCCACAAATATACAGTGTTTCAAAATTGAGCAATTTACCATAGGCTAACATTGTGGTGCACTTCACACCTTTCGGCACACATATTTCGAAAACAAAGTGACTTACAAAGTTTCGATACTGGCAGCTTGTTTCACTTTTAGGTGAACTAACCTGCTGGAACAAGTTTGGAAATGATGTGATACCTGCAGTTGAATTGTTTCCCTACTCACTATGGTAACAGAGGTATACACCTCCTGCTGGTTGTCTGTGATTGGTTGTGTTGCTTTGGTCCTTCCCTACTTGCATGTATGTGTGTGTGGTGTTGGTGGTGGGGAATGCAGAGTTAGGGTTTTTGGACCTAACACAATTTCCTACTTTTGTCATTGTGTAACAACCCTAACTGATGCATTAACAGAGTTTTTGCCATGAATACATACCATACATATACATTTACACACACACATATATATACACACTCATATACATATATGCTGCAAAAAACTTTGTTAATGCTCCAGTTGAGTCAAAATGACAAAAGATGGGAAACAAGGCAGGAGAGCAGCTGTGGAGTGTTCCTTGAGTTTAAGCCTAACACTCACCCCATCCCATGTGTAAATAAGGTCAGATGTGTAGACATTATGCTAATTGGGTGAGTGATAGATTTGAAAACTGAAGACACCCCCACATGTGCTCTCCTGCCTGGTTTGGGAAGGTGATGTGTTAGGGTTGAAAACCCTAATATCTGATTTCAGATTTAGATGGGAGGGTGAAGGGTGCCACTAGATGGTAACCTGTGAAAACAGTGACTGTAATTGAAAGCCTACAAAATGGCAACTCAATGATGGCTCCTGTGTTCAGGGCTACCTGGCAGGGGTGTGATCAGATACTGGAGTGTGCAACATACAGTGATGGGAAGTATGCATGCATGTGGGGAGAAGCAGGAGGGAAGGTATGTGGGAGGGGTAGTGGCAGGCATGTTCTGAGTTGGTTCACTAGTGTGGTGGGAAGGAGGTCAGTTTAGAGGTGCAAGGTTCAGGTCCAGTGTGACATGGCATGTTTTTATTCTTTTTGCCAGCAGGTGACTTTTCATTTACTAAGTTTTTCACCCCCTCTGACATGCACACCCCCACAGTTGACAATCCATTAGTAGGGAGGTGTGAGGTACAAAGCATTAAAAGAAAAAATCCCTTGGTCTCAGGTGTCTTCTTGCTCTTCACTGAGAGTGTACATCACTGAAATTTATTTTCAGTGATGTACACTCACCCTAATGGTGATCGTTATTCAGCGATCACCATTATGATATACAGTAGAACCCCACTAGACACCAGGGATTATAAGATTTGACAACGAGGATGGTGACCTAAGGGTGGAGGGTGCCACTAGACACCAGGGAATAATAAACAATTGATGGGGATGGTGGTCAGTGGGTTGGGGTGCCATTAGACACCAGGGAATAAAAAACACAATTAATGGGGATCACAATTAGTGGGTGGGGGGTGCCACTAGACACCAAGGAATGATATATAACAGGGATAGTGATCAGAGGGTGAGGGTGCAACTAGAGACCAGGGAATATAACTGTTTTATTTAGGGGGCAATGATCATGGGGTGAGGGGTGCCACTAGACACTAGGCCAATGAGGCTTACAGTTCACACTGTAGCCAGTATCACGAGTTCAGCTGTTACTGTCGAAGTCAAGAAATTCACACTGATCTCATAAAGAGAACATGGGGGAAGTGCTCCTCTGCTAAGCTGGACACCAGGGATTTTGGGTGCCCAGACAAAGAATTTCTGGCCCTAATTGAGAACAACAAACATCAGAATCTAGCTAAACAGGCCCCACTTAGCTGGGTTCTGATGTTTGATTTTTAAAATGATACTGCTATGTATTTTACATGCTTTTTACTTTGTGGGGAAAAAAAAGATGGCAAAAAATAATTTGCTGCTTACGAAAAAGAATCCTTTTTTGTGAGGCAAAATTCTTTGTTGATCTTTTACCCTCTATTCTAGAGAGTGATCTTCCCATTGAAAATAATGGGAACTTAAAAACTGAATAAGTTTGCAACAGATTAATATTTTTTCACCAAACAAATGCATTGCAGTTCTGTTACCAAGCTCTGTCTACCATAAAATTCACTCCAAAATTCCACACCATCTGGGTGCAAGGCAATGAGGAAAAACTGCAAAAAGTGGCTACTTTTAACATTTTTACACTATCTGGATCTCAGAATTTGCACATCCAACTGGAACAAAAATTGCCACAGCAAGAGATCTACCCCATGGGACAGTGCATGCCAAATTTTGTGCAAATCCATTAATTGGTTGCAAAGTTATTAAAGTGCAAAGTTTGAGGTTTAACAAACATACTACTCAACCCTAACTATAGGGGCACGATCATGCAATATATATGCAAAAAAATGGCATTAATGCATCATTTAGGTTAAAACACAAAAAGTCAGGAAATGAGACCTATAGGGTTGCCCCCTACCCCCTACCCTCATGTACCACTCATCCTCCTGAGATTGACAGATGGGTGTGTCATTGGCATTGTGAGGCCTAAATGTCATCCCATTCCATGTGTAATCATGTTCACATGCCATGGTAAAAAAGAATGGATGACATTTAGGCCTCACAATCCCAATGACACACCCCGGTGTCTATCAATCTTAGAAGGACTAGGGGTACATGGGGGATAGGGGCAACCATAAATGTCTCATTTCCTGACTTTTTGTGTTTTAACCCTAAATTATACATTAATGCAGTTTTTTGCATAGAATTTCCTTACTTTTTGACAAAGCATAGAAAAGTACAAACTCACACAAGTTGGTGAGAGAGGGCCCCGTGCTCCCACCAACTTGCAAATTTCTGTCTAACATAATAGTACAAGTACTGAATATCATATATATTGGTGGAAGTGCGTATTGGTGGGAGTGTGGGGCCCTTTGGGCCCCACGCTCCCACCAGGTTGAAACAAAACAAAGTTTCATTCACCAGAGTGGCATAATTTCACACTTGTAAACATTTCACACACCTAACCACTGAAAATTACCTCCATGGCAGTAAGGCTAGCTACCCTATAAATGTCAAGCCACTGCCAAAATACAAAACGCTATCCACAAAATGTAAAGTGTGTCATGCAATGTCTCTGCAGAAAATTAATTTTCCAACACCTAAATACCATAACTCACATGTACAGGACATCCCTCAACACCCTCCAAATTTCAAGTTAAAGACCAAACTGTTTCAGAGATATTACATTTTAAAGTTTCAGATTTTCATTTGACAGAGTTGCATAATTCCGCACCTGTTTACATTTCACACACCTAACCACTTAAAAGTACCTCCGTGGCAGTAAGGCTAGCTGCCATATAACTTTCAAGCCACTAGCACAATGCAGAATGCTAGATGTAAAATGTAAACTGCATCACACAATATCACTGCAACAAATTAATTTTCTAACACCTAAACACCATAATTCACATCCACAGAACATCCTCTCAACATCCTCCAAATTTCAATTTAAAAGAATAAACCATTTCCGAGATATTTAATTGAAAAGTTGTGAAAATTGGGCTATCTGGTCCCTCCAAATCTGGCTATCTAGTCCCGCCCTCATGAACGAAGATTGTGATCAAAGAATTTGCAGGTTCGCGACCAAAGAATTTGCAGGCTCATGCTCAAAGAATTAAAAAAAGTTAAAACTCCATTTTTTCACAGAATTATGTTAAACCACAGGCATGACTCAATAGAATGAACCACCCTGAGCAAAGCCCATCCTAGTTTGAGTGGAGAACTCACCCCCTGGCTGAGATATTTTATTTTTAAATCTGCCCATCTAGTCCCTTCCTCATGATCAATGATCGCGGTCAAAGAATCTCACGATCAAATAATTTGCAAGCTCATGATCAAAGATCGTTAGCGAGCCCTGATCAAAGAATTTAAAACTTTGAAACTCTATTTTTTGACATAATTCAAGAAACCACAGCCATGGCTCAATAGAGGGAGGACCCCTGAGCAAAACCCATCATAGTTTTACTTCAGAAGTCACCCCTGATCTGTGATATTTGTTTTTTTCTGACCTCAAAATGAAAACAAGAAGGGGCCATCATGATTCTTAGATCGTGAGCCTGCAAATTCTTTAATTGTGAGGAGTGACAAGATGGCCAAAACCCATTCTTCTTCTGCAAAATAACCATATCAATTTTCCCATAGACTTATAATGGGAGCTAAAAGTTTAATAACTTTGATTGGATTGATATTTTTTCACCATACAAAAGTGGCATATTCATTGACCCAAGCTCTTTTATGTCCCAAGTTACAGACCAGCACACTACACAACAGCTGCACAGCACCACAGACAAAATCTGAAAAACTGCCCATAAAACAAAATTTGGCAGATGAAGATCTACCATGCCCACCATGTATGCCAAATTTTATGCAACTCCGTTGAACAGGTCCAAAGTTATTAACACACAAAATTTCAAGTTTAACATAGAAATGGCTTCATAACCCTAAATATAGGGCTGCGACTGTGCCCCTATAATTTAAGGTCATCAGGATCACTTGACCTCCCCTTGAGCCACTGCCAGAGCACAGCTTGAGGCCAGCACATGGTTGAGGGCCATCAGGATCACTTGCCCTCACCTTGAACCACTGCTGGAACACAGTTTGAAGCCAGTTCAGGGTTGAAGGCCATCGGGATCACTTTCCCTCCCCTCGAGCTGCCGCTGGAGCACAGCTTGAAGCCAGCGCATGATTGAGGGACATCGGGATCACTTGCCGCCCCCCAAGCTGCCTCCGGAGCACAGCTTGATGCCAGTGCAGGTATGGGATTAAAAAAAATAAGAAACTGCTGCAATTGCACTTGGACTAATCCAGTGCCCTGCTGAAATTTTAAAGTTGGTGTCTAAACTTTGGGGGACGCTTACTGCAGTACTGTACTGTGGGGATACCCTGATCAGTCTGCTTTGCCCAGCAGACTTGAACAGTTTATTTTTAAAGAGACTGCATTAGTTTTTGTACTTTCCAGAAATTTCTCTTATTTGAACAGTACTTGAAAGTTGATCTGAAATTGATACATTACCTGCTGTCTAGCTCTGGGCTCAGCTAAATGTCTCAATGCAAGGAGGGTTTTTGTCTGTACATTCCATATCAAATTAATTTTTGACTTTGTGCTGTTCTTGCATTGCTAAACTGGGAATATTCCTTAGTAGAGTAGAGCTTTTTTGTTGCTCATTTTAGAAAGGCTAAAACCAACAGCTCAGCACAATTTAGCAGCTCAGTCCCTCTCCTCCCCAATCTACCCCCTACCTGCTGGATTGTAACCTGGCTGGTGACAGCTCTAACGTTAATTCTCTTCTTTTTGGTTCAGGGTTGAGGACATCGGGATCACTTGCCCTACCCTCAAGCGCCACCAGAGCACAGCTTGAAGCCAGTGCAGGTATGGGATTTAAAAAAATAAGAAACTCCTACAACTGCTCTCGTACCTACCCAGTGCCCTGCTGAAATTTTAAAGTTGGTGCCTAAACTTTGGGGGACTCTTACTGCAGTACTATACTAGGGAGATACCCCGATTGGTCTGCTTTGCCCAGCAGACTTGAACAGTTTATTTTTAAAGAGACTGCATTAGTTTTTGTACTTTCCAGAAATTTCTCTTATTTGAACAGTACTTGAAAGTTGATCTGAAATTACTGCATTACCTGCTGCCCAGCTCTGGGCTCAGCTAAACTGCTCGATGCTGGGAGGGTTTTTGTCTGTACACTCCACATCAAATTAATTTTAGAATTTGTGCTATTCATGCATTGTTAAACTAGAAATATTCCTTGGTAGAGTACAGCTTTTTTGTTGCTCATTTTAGAAGGGCTAAGCCCAGCAGCTCAGCATGATTTAGCAGCTCAGCCCCTCTCCCCTCTCTCTCTTGATCTACTCCCTACCTGCTGGATTGTAACCTGCTGAATCCACTGCTACTGTGTGGAGGCTACACCAGCCCCCCCTCCCATCACCCCCACCCTTGGCTGACTGTCTTTAAGTAGGCTGGACCATCACAAGATGAGTTTTTTTTTCTATCAACCGAATTTGTCATTAGCAGGTTTTAAGAGACAACCACTAGAGGTCATTTTCTCATCTTCTCATCTTGACAACCATCTGTCTCTGCAGTTGTTTTTCCTAATTGCTTCTCATAAGATGGGATTTCTTAACAGAGGGCCACTGTTTTACTAATAAAATGATCCTGAAGCTCTTCCTCGTATTGTTGCTTGGTACCACAATCTTAGGATCCTGTAACTGCTTCTTCCTTTTGCAAATTAGGCTAGAATACTCTGTCAGCTGACTACTGGAGGATTTCTAGGCTGCACACTGTCACGGGTCTCCAGTAGGAGTGTAATTACAGTCTGGGCTCTCTAACTTTAGCTTAGCACTTTGACATCCAAAGTAGCCTTGTCACCTCCCTGGAATGATTACACAAAGGCAGACGTTTGTGATTAAATGAGTCAGGACTTTCATGGACTTGGCTTCTTGTATCAATCTGTGCTTTTTCAACTGTGAGACAGCAAATTTCAAGGCTGGTGCTCTATCTCTTGGTGGTTTTGGGTGCTATTTTAATGGAATCTGCTCTAATAATGAACCAGGCAGCTATGACAACTGGCACGGTACTCTCTCTGGTACTGCAACTACTAGCATGTGATCTGTGTGGCACTATCCTCACTCTGACCTAAACCCATCGGGCAAGCATTCCTCCTCAGCAGTATGTGGCCTTCCACAGGCAGATTACCTAACCTTACTGGCTCACCCTCTGTCGGTCTTAATCTTACTGAGTAAACAGGAGCATCTGGAGATAAGTTTCTATCTAATCAGCAGAACATCCCAAGAGTGTGGTCGAAATAAATAAGAGCAAGGCCCTCATACACTTTAGGGCACTGCTACAGATGGATGGGATATTGAACAAAACCCAGGCCCAAACCACACCCCAGGTTCACAGGTCAGCTCCCATGGACTTGTAACAAAAGTGTAAGAATATCACATATAAATGCAGGGAGTTTACTGCCCTATGATGCAAGAGGTTGAGGCTTGGGTGGATGTTCACAAACCTGACATCCTGGGCATAACTGAGACATGGCTGAAATGACATTGTCTGGACTCCCTGTGCAGACTAAATGGTTACTCACTATTCTGAAATGACAAACCAGGGAATAAGAAAGGCAATGAGGTTCTTATTTATGTTAATGTAAAGCTCACTGGATCTATAATATCGGCCAGTAAGGTGAGTGATTCTACCATTGAATGGCTCATAATTGAACTAGTTATTGGATTGGCCAAGAAAATCTATGTGGTCTGCACTTATAATCCTCCTACAGAAGGGATTGGTGGACTAAAAACATGTGCTAGCGAGGTCGGATCCTTATCCCCTGCTAGGGACTCAGTGATATTGGGGGATCTCAATTTGAACTGGCTAGGCAGTAAAAGCCAAGAATATGTGGAACTCCTCAATCAGGTAAATCTGACCCAGTTGATAGGCACCCCCACACAAATTAACTCCAAATCACAAGATCATTCTCTTCTGGATTGGATCATGACAAATAGGGATGACAAAATTGTGTCTGTTGGGGTACTACCAGACTCAATAAGCAATCATTCCCCTACCTAATGTAATTGGTCCTGTCACTGGGATCACCCACCCCATAAACTCATAACATTCAGGAACTTCACTGGTGTTGACCTAAATGCAATAAGGAATGACTTGAAGGGTATATGCTGGTCAACTGTCTACTCACTTGCATCTGTTGATGCAGCCCTAGGTTTCCTGGTAGCAGCACTGTCATTGGTGCAGGAGAAGCATTGCCCCCTAACTAAACATTGGATCGGGGGGGGACACAAAGTGGATAAATAAAGACTTACTGGTCCAAAGGAAAACCAGGAACAAAGCCTGATATGCTTACAGGGCAGACTCCAGGGCAGGGAACTTGAAAAACTACAAGAGGCAGAGAAACAATGCAAGTACAAAATAAAACAGCTCAAGGCCACCTTCTTCAAGGGACAACAGGCACGCACCTGGGTAACCCTTAATTTCTGGAAATCAGGAACTCCTTAATAAACTAGGCTGCATCAAAAAGCAATATTCAGCTAATCTCAGACTCAGGACTGGTTACAGACCTGTTAATAGTCACCGTATCCTTAATAACAAATTCTGTAACCTTGAACAATACCTGGCCCTCTTTCCTCCAGTGGACAGGGACACCTCACCTAAGTCAGGAAGGACTGAATCAAAACAGACCAACATTTCACTTCACAATCATATCAAACACTGAGGTTCACAAGCTTTTAAGGGCACTACCAAATACTGGAAGTGCTGGAAGTGATGGTCTATGCCCCCAGTTCCTGAAACTGGATCCAGATCTTATAAGCAAGCCACTAGAATGCATCATCAACCTATCCTGACCATTGCAACCATGTCAACACTCTGTAAGGAGGCTAGCATAGTACCAATATATAAATCAGGTGAGACAAACCTGCCTGAGAACTATAGGCCAGTCTCTATACTCTCCCACATGAGCAAAATACTAGAGAAGATAGTTTTCAGGCAAATAACAGACCACCTCTCAGCATATAACAAGTTTTCCCAGCTCCAACATGGCTTCAGAAAAGGTTTCAGCATCACAACAGCCTTAGCACAATATACTGGTCATGTACCCAGAGAGGCAAACAAAGGGAACCTCACTGGTGCTTTATTCATTGACCTCTCAAAGGCATTGGGTATGGTGGATCACAGCATGCTACTCAGACAGCTCTCGATGCTGGGCTTCTCATCAAGAATGGAATCTTGGATCAGGAACTACTTATATGACAGAACCCAATCAATAAGGACTGGTGGAGTGCTGTCCAGCCCTCTTAGGGTTCTGAGGGGTGATCCGCAGGGATCCATTCTGGGACCATTACTATACTCAATCTTTGTGAATCCACTGCTACTCAGAACCTCTTCTAACAATAGAATAATGTATACTGATCACCTTATAGAAACATAGAAACATAGAATTTGACAGGAGATAAGGACTGCTTGGCCCACCCAGTCTGCCCATTTCCCTACCTACTGGATAAGCTGCAGATCCTAGTTAACCAGCAGCCTACTTCTTCCTACCCCTGCCCCCTAGAATGGCCTTATGACTGTCCCATGCATGTTTGAATTCCACCACTGTTTTTGACTCCACAACCTCCTCAAGGCTGTTCCATGCATCCACAACCCTCTCTGTGAAAAAATACTTCCTTAAATTACCTCTGAGCTGCCCACCCTCTATCTTCAAATTGTGACCTCTTGTTCTTGCACACCTCTTTTTTGAAAGATGCTACCCTCTTGGACTTTGTTGATTCCCTTGAGTACTAGAAAGTTTCTATCATGTCCCCTCTCCTCCTTTCCTCGAGGCTATACATATTAAGCTCCTTACGTCTCTCTTCATATGTCTTCCGGTGCAGACCCTGCACCATTTTAGTTGTCCTCCTCTAGACAGCTTCCATCCTGTCTATGTCTTTGCAGAGATTGGGTCTCCAGAACTGCATGCAGTACTCCAGATGGGGTCTCACCAGCTGTCTGTACAGAGGGATAATAACTTCCTGTTTTCTACTGGTGATGCCTCTCCCTATGCATCCCAGTATCCCCCAACCCTCCTTGCTGCCCTCTCACATTGCTTGACCTTTAGGTCATCTGATATGACTACCCCCAGGTCCCTTTCCATTTTGTTGTTGTTAGTATCTCACCCCCATTGTGTACTCTTCCCTGGTTTTTTTCCCAGGTGCATTACCTTGCACTTCTTAGCATTAAATCTAAGCTGCCATACATTTGACCATTCCTCTAACCTTGCCAAGTCCCTTCTCATCCTTTCCACCCCACCCTGTGCATCAACTCTGTTGGAGATCTTTGTGTCATCTGTAAAGAGACATACTTTTCCTTCCAGTCCCTCTGCAATGTAAACATAAAGACATTGAAGAGGACGAGTCTAATACTGAACTCTGCGGTACCCCACTAGTAACCCCTCACCTTGTGCTTTTCTGTAGTGACAGAGCCACAGACAAGCTGTTTCAGCTGCTATATAGGAGTTTACATCCACGAAAACTGGTTCATGCAGCACAGACTGGTATTTAATGCACAAAACTAAAATCATGCTATTTGGCTCAAAACAAGGGCTAGGGAGGAGCTCGGATGCTTCCATGCTCTCTCTGAACATTCTAACTTGGGACAGATCCACTCTGGAACATGTGGGAAAAATAAAATACCAAGGGGTCACCCTGGGCCCCTAGCTCAGCTTTGCCTCTTATGTGGGACAGGTCATAAAAATGGTGAATCAGAGGCTGGGTGCTTGCAACCGTGTGATGCACCTACTATCGCCTGAAGCTAGACTGGCTATAGGTCAGTACACCCTAATACCAATCCTAGAGAACTCCTCACCTATCCTACACCCCATCTCAGCTAAACTTCTGACAAGACTGAACACTGTCTACAATAACATATGCAGGTTTGTCACCCTGGCCCCCTAAAACACACACCACTGCACTCTTTACAAATCCTTAGAATGGCTGCCTTCTCAAGCTTGCAGAGACCTCCTGTATGGGACCTTCATCTGTAACGCACTCTACAATGGGGTAGGGTCTCCACTCTTGGGCATGCTTACCAGGAAACAAGTCTCCAGACAGCTCAGATTCTCCTCATGCCTGGCCCTTGAATGCCCCAAAGTAATTACAGCAATGTGGCAGAGAGCATTTTCCAGTGATGCACCTAGGTTCTGGAACTCTCTACCAGCTGAACTCCAATCCCTAAAATCCACTCCCACCTCCCAGCCAAACTGCACTTCCAGAAGACCTTAATGGCAAATGCAGACTGCAGATGCTAACCCATCCAAATACACTCAACACCAATCAAAGCACTAGAATGTCTTTTGACAGCTCCCTGTGAAAGGGGGTTGTAAGTCAAACTGCTATGGTTAATATCACTACTGATACATTAAGACTGTAGACCTACTGTCTATGGTAAAAATGTATTGCATAGCCTGGAACTGGTCTGATGGGGTTGGGGTGCTCTAATTTCTCTCTTATTGCTCTGCAGTGGTAAAATGTTAGAAGGTTATATGGCTGTTACTTATCCATGCACTTTATGTCTGTACAGTGCTAAATCATAATTTCCCCTGTAGTCTGTTGCGTGGTGTCATATTTTCTACTGTATTCTATTAAGTGGTGTTACCAATGATTATATCTCTTGTTTTTGTACTGTGCATCTGCCATCTTGATGGCCCAGGTCATGCCTGAAAAGGTATACTCGACCAGTGTACTTAACCAGTCACCAAATACATTATATCTATCTATCTATATATATAGATACTATATATATATATATATATACACACACACACATATATATATATATATATATATATATATATATATATCATGGTAGCACGGTAGTGCTACCATAGTTAGGCTGAGAGCTATTTCTATGTTAAACCCCAAAACTTTGCACCTTAATAACTTTGAAACTGTTTGATGGATTTGCCTGAAGTTTGGAATACGTGATCAAGAACTATAGGCCTTGGGATTCGCCAAGTTTTGTACTGGTCGGTATACCGTCAGCGGAGTTATTAAGCATGATCTGCACGCATGTTTCACGCTTTTTCAGAATTTACAGTCGCGCCACAGGTCGTACGGTTTATGCCGACTGGCCCAAAATCTTCAGGGAATGTGCGCCTGGCATCCCAATGTGCCTTCAAAGATTTCGTGAAAAAATTTTAAACGGTTCAAAAGTTATTCAAAAACAATTTCCCATTATAAGTCAATGGAAAAGTTAACAAAAGTTCGACAGTGTCGAAATGCACTTTACTGTCATAAATATGTTTCTGTACTGTCTAAATCCGCCATCTTGTCTTCAGTTAGTGATCAGAAAATGCTTGGCATTTAAAATTGAGACCCTCTAGCAACCTAATTCTTTTTGTATTCACCTAGTCGGGCCCTGAGGATGCTAGCCATGTCTTTATTTTGGGGTAAAACACCCCAGAAATATGTTTTTCAGATTTCTGGAAAAAGTACTTTCGCAAAGTAGTGTCGCACTCACGAAAGTGTCGCAAAAGTTTTGTGAAAGCTGTCACAAATTGCAACACTACTTTGCCACACTATGCCCAAAATAACAGTAATTCTTTAGCACTCTGCTGCAAAAGAACGGTTAGGAGTTTTGGGCTGAAATTTGGAGGGAATGCAGATGACATCTCACAGATGTGCCTTTCAGTGTTGTATTGAAAAAATATTACACAGCGGCAAAGTTATGGCACTCCAAAGTTGATGGTTTTTCCCACAGGATAACATTACGGCACCCGACGCATTACAGGAATCCTTTGGCACCCTGCTGCAAAATAACGGTTTAGTCTTTTTTCCTGAAATTTGGAGGGAAGACAGCCAACAGCCCACAGATGTGCCTTTCAGTGGTTTGATGAAAAAATATTACAGGGAGGCAAAGTTATGGCACTCCGAACTTCTCTTTTTCCCATGGGATAACATTCACGGTAGTTAAGCACGCCTCGGGCCATTATCTGGAAGCAGTACCGAATCTGGACTTTTTGTCGGAAAAATGCTTAGCCTCCTCATGGGGGCTAACTACAAAATTAGCCAGGACAGTTGTAAATCATACGACTTTTAAATTTTTTTTCTATGTCGTACGGTTCCTGAGATATAACCTATTTAGTATTCCAAGTTCTCATTTTCTGCTCCGATACTCATTATTATGCATACATTATTTGTACTCACTGTCTTTCTCTATACAGGTGTTGGGGAAAACCAGCCTGTGCGCTTACATTACTGTTACTGTTGCCCTTTCCGCTTGCGGTTCCGTACCCGTTTCACTTACTGTTGACGTCTGCGCCACCATGTGCGTTTTCCTTTGCGTTTTCATTTGCGCTTGCGTTTCTGTTATTTTTTGCCATTTGTGTCTACAGTACTGTTTCTCTTTCTGTTTCACTTTGCATCACCATGCCCATTGACATTTCCGTTTGCAGGCACCATGTTACTATGTGACAACACATCACGTGGCAGACCATTCCCGTCTACGCCACCGTGTGTGTTACCCTTTCTGTTCTCAATCGCGCTTGCATTACCATGTGCGCCACTGTTAGCACTTCTGTTTGCATTGCTGTTCCTGTTACTGTGCCACAAGACATCATTGGTTGGCTCCTGCCTCCGCCGCTAAAATTACGTGGCGTGGTGGGGGCCCTATGCTACTATCCTTTGCATTTTCATTTGTGCTTGTGTTTCTGTTATTTTTGCCATTTGTGTCTACAGTACTGTTTCTCTTTCTGTTTCACTTTGCGTCACCATGCCCATTGACATTTACATTTGCAGGCACCATGTTACTATGTGACAACACATCACGTAGCAGACTGTTCCCATCACGCCACCATGGCGTTACCCTTTTGTCCTCATTCACGTTGTGTTACCATGTGCGCCACTGTTAGTGCTTCTGTTTGCATTGCTGTTCCTGTTACTATGCCACAAGACATCATGTGGCAGGAAGACAGGTCGGGAACGCTGGGCCTGAGGGCCCCCTGCCGCCTCGCTGCATTACATTCACTATTTCTCATTATCATTCTCAAAAGAAGGGAAATTAGAGGCAAAAACTCCATTTAGTGCATTAGTTAGGGTTGTTCCACAGTGACAAAGTGAGGAATCACGTTAGGGTTGAAAACCCTAACTCCGAATTCACCCCCCAGCACCACACACACAGACACACACACACACACACATGCAAGTATGGGGAGGACCAAGTCAACACAACCAATGACAGACATCCAGCAGCAGATGACAGAAATAACAAACAATTATCTAAATGTACTATGAGACATCCCCACTCACCTGACCAGGTACTGCATGCTCAGTGGAGATCAACAGCAAAACTGAGACCATGTACACCAAACGACACATCCTGATTGCAGCTGCACACAGTACCACACTTAGTTGTTGCATGGCCTTACCTAACGATGCCCACACCACCACAACTGGTACTATGCCGTTAGTCAATATAAATGCTAAAGGTGCATGATCACAGTTGTAGAAAGGTTTTAACACTAGTGAGTATACATTAATTAAGAGATGTACATAAATTAACTACAAGACACTAGCATGCTCAAGATAAAAGTAGTGTTACATTTAGTATGTGATTTTCATAGTAGTACATTTACTGCAACTGTTTATTGACGATAGAGAGGCTGATGTAAACGTATGGAAAAGCATTGCCTGTTCAATGCTGTGAAATTTGTACTGCCAGTATCAGATGCATTCTTACTGATGAAGCTGTACTGCTAATTTACATACATAGACCTTCAGTGTGTTTCAATTCTAAAGAAGCAGTAAGTATTCTTTGTAAGAAACAGTGTAATTGCATGGATCAGGCCAAGCAACTTCTAAATATCATAGGACTACTGCGCCAACAATGACGTACCTGTATCGGAGATGTCTGTATTATAGATTTTCCTGTAGGCACTTACTCAGTGTGTTGTACCTGATAAAGACAATCTCATTGCATCTGTGATGACTAACTTATTCAAATAGTGATACATTTACTATTGTTGCAATGAGTGATCTATGCTACTTATGGACACCGTGTAATTTTTTAACAGTTGTTTCATACTCAGGCTGTATCGTAGTGTTTGGGTTTGCCACACTTCTGTCACTGATACTATCAAAGTGATAACTATGTCAATTGTAGTACAACAGCAATCAAGTAGGTATAGGTAGATATAAACAGAATGTCTTTTAGTTTGATTTAACTCAAATGGGATAAGTGTACTAGACGGCAAGGGTTATTCTCTATCACTGACTCTGTCAGTTATAATCACACTAAGGTTTCGATGACTGTAATGATCAGGTTACACTGTTCATCTTCATGAGTTCATATTCACAGCCATTCTCCAATAAGTAGACAGAGTATGGTGTACCTGGGTGTGACACTGTGTTGCAAAACTCCTGCAGTGCCTAGCAGAGGGAGAGTATCTAGTCATAAAGACAATTAAGCAATAAGGCATGACCAACGGTTATGTTAAATGGTCTGTTAATCACCATGTAGGGGTTCAATGTTGAATGAGGCGTAGCCGAGTGCCACATGTCACTAGACAGTGATAAACTGACCATTAACATAATACCTGGGAGTGGCTTATTGCTATCATAATAAAACTGTTTTTTTTTTAACAACATTAAAGCATCATATGGTTAGGATCTACATGTATGTCAATAAAAACTAAACATAAGGTTGTTACAATGTTTACAGTCAATTAGAAAGCTGCATTTCTCAAACCCTTGTTATAATCAGAGATATTATACCTGTACACTTCCTTGGTTTTGCTCAACTCTGTTGCTCAGGTGGCCCATCACATGTGGTGTCGTCTGGTGTGGGGCATCGGTAGGTAAGGCCATGCAACTACTAAGTGTGGTATGTTGTGTGCAGCTGCAATCAGGGATGTGTGCGTTTGGTGTACATGGCCTCAGTTTTGCTGTTGATCTCCACTGAGCATGCAGTACCTGGTCAGGTGGGTGGGGATGTCTCGTAGTACATTTAGACAATTGTTTGTTATTTCTGTCACCTGCTGCTGGATGTCTGTCATTGGTTGTGTTGACTTGGTCCTCCCCCATACTTGCATGTGTGTGTGTGTGTGTGTGTGTGTGGTGCTGGGGGGGGTGAATTTGGAGTTAGGGTTTTCAACCCTAACAGCGAATTTCCTCACTTTTGTCGCTGTGGAACAACCCTAACTAATGGGGATGTTTTTAGGGTGTTGTCTTCCATGGAACGGACTGATGCAATGAATCTGTCCGATTCCAGTTGTTTGAGCTTGAGGCTAGGAGGCGTCCTGCCTTTTCTCCTTGATCTAAGTACAGGGCTTTAGTTTTAAGGATGGAGAATTCGGCCTTCTGTCTTAGTAAAGTCAGATAGGTGTCTTTTAACCTTACAAGCTCCTGTTTCACTAAGTCAGGTGACTGAGACGATAGAGCGCATTCCAAGGCACAAATTTGGGATAAGAGGGATTTAAGTTTCTCCTCTTGCCTTTTTTTCTATGAGACGCCAAGCCAATCAGGTAACCCCTAAGGTAGGCCTTTAGGGCACACCATTCTATGTCAGGTCTACCTGTCGAATTGGTGTTTATTTCGGAGAAAACTGTGATGTGATCAGCTATATGTTTAGTATTTTCTGAGTTTTTAAGCAATTGGTTATTAACCTTCCATCACCCCACCCCTTGGGAAAGCAACGATGAAATCAAACATGACACGGAGGTGATGGATAAAGGGCCTGGAAATATGTTTGCCCTGATACACTGGCCATCAAGTTCTGAGAGATTAATAAAAATCAATACAGGAAGGCGTATGATGGACCAGTGAGGTAAATGTGAATTCCTTAACCACGGGTGGAGACCATGAATGTCCACCAACCCCGCACCATCTAACAAGTCCCAGTGCTCGTTGGGCTGGAGAGAGTCCTCTACTGACATACTTGGAGTGATCTATTTGCGGGTCGATGACAAGGTTGAAATCCCCTTCTAAAATTAGAGGTGTACTTAAATGGGGCAAGAGAGTATTTAGTAAGTGCATAAAGAAGCTAGGGGAATTGGTATTAGGGCCATACATGCTGGCCAGTATAATATCTCTTGAGTAAAGTTTGCCCTTGACTATGATATAGCACCCTTCTGAGTCGGGTATGATTAAGTTGGGCGTAAATGGTATAGATCTACGAATTAAGATCATCACCCCTCTGCTCTGGGTATTGCCCTCGGCCGAGAAGCACTGACCTATTTGTTGCCTACGTAGCTTGCCTGCTTCTGAATTGAGCAGATGGGATTCCTGTATCATAACTATATCTGCAGCCAACAAGTTAAGATGCTTAAGCAGTTGGTACTGTTTAAGTTCGTCTTGCCCTCTGACATTTCACATGAAATCTCACTGTACCCGCCATGGATGTTTACATGGCGAAACGAGGTGCAGGCTTTATCCGTAGCTTCTCAAGATAATGATTCCTGTGTGAAGAAGCCAACCCCCATAAACAAACAAGTCCTTGTTATATCCCGTGACAGAATATATACAAAACCTATATTCCCACCCACCCTCCCACCCAATCTTTTAGCTTCGCCTTATGCTTCATGCCTCACATTCATCCCCTCCCTCCAGCCACCTTTCTCACTTTGAAAAAAAAATTAAAAGAGAAAAAATCCCAAAAGTCTCTCTTAAATCAGACACCCTAATGTCCCCATACCATCTCCAAACAATTAGAAATTTGAACAAGTTAGGTATTTCCGACTGACTGTCATTCTAATATATCCACAGTACTCTGAGACAGTTAAACTTCTATTTTTAGAGTCTAAATATCATTCTAATATGCTCAGCTTGCTCTCCGAAAATCAGGCTGGCTAAGTGTCCATATTAGTTTATCACACAAGCATACCTGGAGTTGGTCCCTGGCATCATTGTATGAATAGTGTTATACTCACACTTAACAGCTAGCTTATATGGCTCCTTCCCATATGTGAGGAGTGGAAAGAGAAAAAAAAAACCCACACCAGAGGACCGCATGAACTGAAAGCTCTTATAGGCCCCAGATCTCTTCCATTCTGTTTACAGTTTATTGTACAAGATCCCAGTTCCTTGACCGGCTATTTCCGTGGTTTAGCCTCACAAACCACATAGCTCTGCCGGAGTAAATTAAAATGCGTAGAAAATGCTAGGAAAGAAAGGGCAGGAAGAGGAGGATAGGTCCAAACCAAAACTCGGGTCATCTACTGATAATGCAGTCCCCAGTGGTGTCCATCTGTTGTGTTGGCACTCCCTTGTGTGGCAGCCGAACATAACAGCAGGAAAGTTTGAGTTCTGAATAAAGGGTTGTTAGTCTAGGATGAAAGAAAAACCAGGGAAAGCTATTCTTCCAAATCTCCAAGGGTCTGCAAAAGTTATATAGAATTGGATCCTTGTTCCAATCCAGCATCTAAGCTGCATTCAGTCTGAATGTATAAGCGCTGAGGATTCTCACTAAGGGAGGTGCTATCCCCCAGAGTTAGTGTTCTCCTACTTGCAACTTGGTGATGTGCATGGAAGGAGACCCATCTTATTAACTGCAGTTTATATGAAGAAGTAGGCTAGGTAACACCATTGCTGCTCGGAGCATAACATTCTCATCCGAGGAGCACAGTAGGACTTCTGGATTCCTATAATAGTTGGTTATCACTAAACTTTTCTTTTTCTCATAGAGATCCACCTTGGTGACAATAGACCTCTTAATGTCTTCTTAGGATTCTTGAATAGGTTGGGGAAGGCAAGTTTGAGCTGAGAGGCTGCCACTTGGGGTCTTTGAAGGGGTCCAGACTCCTGCAATTAGAACGTGAAGCTTAGCAGGGTCGCCATTCTGAACTTGATACTAGCAGCAAATAATTTCGTCACCATTGGGTGAAATGCTGTTCTTTCAAACGCACAGAGGATGGTAAATCTTGGAGTTATTCTGAGGTTTTACCTTCCATTTGATCTCCTGAAGTTCCCTGCATTTCTGGAGAAGATGTTATTTCTCTAAGAAGTTTAAAGCGAAAATTAATGGGCGAGGGCACCTGGTCCTGGCTTGGCGAAAAGAGCCCTATGAGCCCTCTCTATGATATACTTATCACCAAAGGTGAGGGGCCTGCCAGCTTGTGCATCAATTTTGGATAAATATATATATCGTGCCTTCTTCCCCCTCGGGGAGTCCAATTATAACAAGGTTATTCCGGCGACTACGCCCTTCGAGGTCCTCCACTTTCGATTCCAGCTTGGTCAGATGCTGTCTGCAGGCACTGAGCTCAGGATCAAGCTTCTCTTGCTTCTTTTCAAGTGAGAGGATCCTTGCAGAGCTGTCAGAAGCCTTTTGAGAGACTCTCTCAACTGCGTTGTAACAACAGCCAGGTCCCAGTAAGCTTGTGTAAATCGTCGTGAAAAGGCTTGAACTCCTCTAGGAATCTCAGGAGAGTCAGCAGTTCACAGTCCCCAGTGGTATCAGAGGCGCTTGGAGTATGGCTGGAGTTGGAAGCCCGAGGCTTTTTTGGGGCCTTTTTGGGCATAACAGGCAGCGTGCGTTTTGAAAGCATCTTGTGTGCCCCCTAAGTTCACGAGAGAAGCCATGAGTACCCTCTAGAATTCCTTTAGCCTTCCGGTATGATTAGCGATCGGTAAATGGAACAGGAGGTTAGCAAAAATCTAGTGGAAAGACTTTTATCGGATGGGGTGACTGGAGCTTTGCGGGGGAGCTGTTATCCGACACGGAGCATCGCCATAAGTCCACAGATGTGCCTTTTGAAGATTTGGGGGAAAAATATGAATCCAAAGTTATGGAATGTTGAATGTCCCATTATTTCCTATGGGGGAAAATAGATGTCAGGCATGAAGTAGGATTTCTGAATCAGAGTAGAACTGGATCCTCATTCAAAGGAGGTTTACGTAGTGGGACTGTGGATTGAAGGAGAGGTGCACAGAAGGATGCCATTTTACTATGCACAATCCTGCATTGAAATGGAACTTCGATGCAGGATTCTGTATCATAACATGGCACTTCAATGCAGGATTGTGCATCAATATGGGGATCGTCACTGAATTGCTCTATTGTAAGCTCCTGCTGACAGGGGTGCCCAATCCTTGTGTCAGCATTTATTCCCCCCTCCAGTACTGTGGCACACTGGGGAGCCCACCACCAGTGTGCCCAAATAATTCTGGTTTTAAAATGTTGATTCCGAGTCGACAGGGGTGCCCATTCCCCATGTCAACATTTATTTCCCTCTCCAGTACTGTGGCACACTGGGGAGCCCACCCAATCCATGTGTCAGCATTATGAATAACCCTCCCTCCTAGCAATATGGAACACTGAGGCGCCCACTCCAAGTGTCCCAAAATACTGTTATTCAGCCTGTAAAAAAAGAAAACTTTCCCCCAACATCTTTTTTTTTAATAAATCCTGCAAAAAAAATGGTCCTTGTCATCTCCACTGATTCCTCCCATCCCGACCCTCCCACTGAGCACCCACCTCGCCACGCTACACTTACCCTATACTTACCTCTGAAGGTCGGCGGTTATCATCTGTCAGTTCCTGCTTTGATGAAGGAGTGTCATTCTGATGGTTCACTGAAGTGAAAGTTCGACGCAATGCTACTCCCAATAGGAGTCGAAAATTACCTGACATCACTCAGAGTCTGTTTAAATCATGGGCAAAATACTGAAGTTTTCACAGCTACCCACAAAAGCCAAACACAGTCTAGGCAAAGTTGGCAGAGCCTGAATGTCCATTTCTGAACCTAAATGGCAATATCCTGCCAGTGCCATTCCCAGTGTCTCATCATGCAAGTATAGGCCTCAGCTGCAGCACTCAATTTGGGCCACCTTCAGGCATGCTGACAACCATGATCTCACCATTTCAGTCCCTAAATCCATGTATATTCTGTTTTAGACACAGTAACACTGTTTACATTTATGACTTACAGTTTTGGAACTGGCAACTAGAAGCCAAACAGGTGAAAGTTCCAGAATTTGGGGGGGGGAAGGGTCCTTGTGGCTGAGAAAGGATTATTGGAACAATACCACTTTGATGGAAAAAAGTTCACTCTTTCTTTCTTCACAAAAGACACCTAATGCCTATGGAGAAAGTCATCAGGAGGAAACAAATGAAGAGACACAGTAGAAGCTGTTGTGTTGCCACAGCGATACTCATACCTCTTCGGCATAGCTACGGTTAACACTGCAAGCGGAAAAAATACTACAAACTGACAACTTAATATTTCAAACTTTGCACAGAAACAGTATTCAGTATAATTGTCTGTCACCACTACAATCTACTCTGCACTACTAGAATAGCAAAACAAAAAAACAAAAAAAAGAGAAGCATTTTTTTCATCAATTTAATCGGAGAAGTTAAGTTAGTGTACAGCTGTCAGATTAACTGCTCTGAAAGGGAGGTTGCCATGAATGACTGAATGGCTTGTGACAGCTCTATGAGCACTGCAGCTGTGGGTAATGCACATCAGTAAAGCCCTAGGGCAAGCAGAAGCAGCTGCCATTTTTAAAGACAAGAGGGCAGGTTGAAATAGCTGCCATTTTTTATACAAACATAAATGAAACTTGATTTAATATATTTTTACTGCATTTTTACTTATATAGAAACATAGAAACTTAGAAGTTGATGGCAGATAAGGACCCAAGACCCATCCAGTCTGCCTATTTTTCTATCTTATGCATATTCCTTTGGTACCTCCACAAAAGGTTATAGACAAATATATCCCTTTACTACTATGCTGAGTAACTTATGATTTTCTTTGTATTTTTGCTTCACTGAGGCAATGGTACCATAAACTTATTTATGCAGTGGTTTAAGTAGTATTCCTTTGCTACCTGTACAAAACTTTATAGATAAATATGTTTACTTATGTGCTGATTAAGGCAATAAACCAACAATATTACTTCCTTGTTGTACTTTACTGTCCTGCAGTATACATGTATAAAACTTAAGATAAACACTCTTGGGAACACAACCTTCCCACACAAGCAATTACCTATATGATTACATTATCTGTAAAAGTAAGGAAAATAACTGCAGAAAACTTTGTTAATGCACTAGTTATGGTCTATATCTTGTCTTTCCAAGTACAGAAATGTGGTGTTAGGGTTTCAAACCCCAACACCCCACCCTGCCCCACTCAACTGTATTACTCCATCCCACCCATTGCCCTCCACAAACTAACAAGTGTTGCGGTGCGCATTGCAGTCATTGGCCATAATGCTCACCTCATTCCAAGACTACATAGCCAGAGATGGACCCTAACGCTCACCCCATTGTCCTATAATGTGTCCCTCAGCTTATTTACTTATGGAAAAGGGTGAGCCATTAGGGTCCATTTCTGGTTATGTACTGTAGTCATGGAATGGGGTAAGTGTTATGGCCATTGATTGCAAGGCACACCGCAATGCCTGTTAGTGTGTGGCGGATGCAGGGTGGGGTGGGATGGGGCAGGGTGAGGTGGTAGGGTTGGGAACCCTAACACCACATTCCCAAACTTGAAAGGCATGATATCAACCCTAACTAGTGCATTAATGACTTTTTTTTCGCAGTTAATATCTATCTATCTATCTATCTATCTATCTATCTATCTATTCATCTATCTATCTATCTATCCATCCATCTATATACATATCTATATATATATTATCTGTCTATCTATCTATATAACTAATAGCGCCATGGTCACGACACTATAGTTAGGGTTGAGGAGCCACTTACATACAAAACCTCACATTTTGCACTTTAATAACTTTGCCACCATATGACAGATTTGCCTGAAATTTTGCTTGCACGGTCTGGCACTATAGATCTCTGGATCTGACAACTTGCATTAGAGTCAGATGTACAGTTGCTGAGCTGCAGAGCACCAAAAATGCCAAAAATAATTTTTTGTGCATTTCTGTGCTCGTGCCCACTGGCGGCATGGTTTGTGCATTCAGTCCAAAAACTTTAGGGAACATGAAGCCAGGGTCACCAATGTGCCTTTCGAAGATTTTGTGAAATAATATTAAATGGTTCAAAAGTTATTCAAAAACAAGTGTCGCCATTATAGTCTATGGGAACATTCGTGAAATAATATTAAATGGTTCAAAAAGTTATTCAAAAACAAATGTCCCCATTATAGTCTATGGGAACATTAACAACATATGCAAAAGGTGCGAAACTTTCGCAAATTGCTGTTTTTACTGTCACAAATGACCCTTTTACTTTCATGCGTCAGCCATTTTGTTTATAGTTAGAGCTCAGAGAAATGCCTGGAGTTTAAAATTGGGACCCTCTAGGGACACAATTCTTGTTGTGTTCACCTAGTCAGGTCCTAAGGATACCAGGAATGTCTTTTTTGGGGGGGTTAAACCCTCCAGAAAAACATTTTTTACATTTTTGGAAAAAATACTTTTGCAAAATACTTTCGCAAATGTTTAAGTTTTGTGTTTTTTTTTTGCAAAATTTTTATGATTTGTGAAAGTAATTTGCGAATGTCGGTGGTCTGGTGCCAAAATATTACACGGCTCTGAAGTGCACGATTTTTCCCATAGGATAACATTATGGCGTCCGATGCTCCTTTCAGGTCCTGTATCTTGAAAACAGTTCAAGATATGGACTTTTCGTGGCAAAAATTTTTATTCCCTCTGGGGGCTAAGCACAAACTAGCCTGGAAAGCCCTAAATGATATGAAATTTTAATTTTTTCTACTTCATATGGCGTTAGTGTTCCAAGTGCTCATTTTCCTGTCCAAGTCCCACTATTATGGTCACATTCTTCATATTCACTGTGCTTCTTGATGCACCTGTTTTGGACACAATGTGTGTGCATTAGCATTACCAATAGCATTTTGGTTTATGTTAGCGTCAACGTCAGCATTACGGTTAGCGTTATCATTTGCGTTTGCGTTTATGCTTGCATTTCCATTACTGTTTATGTTATGGTTTGTGTTTGCACATGCATTTCTTTTACCATTTGTGTTTGCATTTACATTTGCGGCACCATTAACATTACTGTTAATGTTTGTTCACCGTTACTGTTACCGATTACCATTGCTTTGTGATTTGCAACACCATTACCATTACTGTTTGTGTTTGTGCTAGCATTTGCGTTTGTATTTGTGTTACCGTAACCATTAGCGTTTGCATTTGTGTCACCGTTAGCATTTGTGTTTGCGTTTCTGCTACCATTAGCATTAGCATTCGCATTTGTGTGTGTTTGCATCACTGTTACCATTACCATTAGTGTTAGTGTTTGAGTTTCCACTTGCATCACTGTTAGCATTACCATTACTGTTAGCGTTTGCAGTTGCATTACTGTTTGCGCTAGCTTTATGATTAGCATTACCATTAGTGTTTACGCTTGCTTTACTGTTGCCGCTACTGTGATTACTTCGTTAACATTACTGTTAGCATTACCATCGTGTTACCATTGTTGTCAACATTGCTGTTAGTGTTACCGTTACCAGTAGCCTTACCGTTAGCATTAGTGTTACCATTACTGTTAGCATTAGCGTTACTGTTAGGGTTATTATGCAGAAATGGGTAGCATGGTGAGAGCGTGGGGTCTGAAGTGCCCAACGCTCCCACTACTACATACCATTCACTACTTATAGTGCACATTCTCAAAAAGAAGGGAAATTCATGAGAAAAAACTCTGTTAATGCATCAGTTAGGGTTGTTCCATAGCAACAAAAGCAAAGAAATTCTAAGTTAGGGTTACCACCCCTTCCACTCCATCTCTACCAACAGGCATCGGGGTATGTGTTGGGGTTGTTGTGCCTAACTCTCACCCCATTCTGTTATACTGCACCACCTCAGCTTCTTTTTGCATAGAATGGGGTGAGAGTAAGGCACGACTACCCCACGCACACCCCGATGCCTTTTGGTGGGGGTTGGGTGGTGGGGGGGTGGTAGGAGTGGTAAACCTAACATCGGATTTTCTTGCTTTAGTCACTGTGGATCAACCCTAACTGATGCATTAATGGAGTTTTTTGCCATGAATATGTATATATTATAGGGGTGCAGTCACGCCCCTGTATTTAGGGTTATGAAGGCATTTCTATGTTAAACTCAAAATTTTACATGTTAATTACTTTGGACCCATTCAACGGATTTGCATGAACTTTAGTATATGCAGTGGGACATGGTAGGTCTCTTGATTTGTCAAATTTCATTTTGGTTGGACTTACAGTTTTTGTGTACCAAAATGCTGAAAAATGCACTTTTCGACAGTTTTGTGTTCACTTTTTCAGATTTTGTCTGTGGTGCTGTGCGGCCACTGTGTGGTGTGCCAGTCTATAACTTGGTACATAGAAAGAGCTTTGGTCAAGGACCATGCCACTTTTTGTTTTGTGAAAAAAATATTGATCCATTCAAAAAGTTATTAAACCTTTTAGCTCCCATTATAAGTCTATGGGAAAATTTATATGGTTATTTTGCAAAAGAAGAATGGGGATTTGGCCACCACGATCAAAGAATCTGCAGGCTCACAATCAAAGAATCTTTTATCTTGAGAAATTTATTGATTGCAATGGCCACCATCTTGTTTTCAGTTTGGGGTTGGGGAAAAAAGTAAATATTTCACCCCAGGAGTGACTTGTGAAATAAGTGAGGCATGGGTTTAGATTAGGGTACTTCCCTCTATCGACCCATGTCGCTGGTTTATTTTAGTTTTGTCAAAAAATAGTGTTTTTCACTTTTACAACCTTCAGCCATGGCTTGCTAATGATCTCTGACTGCAAGTCTGCAAAATCTTCGGCCACGCTTGCGGCCAATTATTTTGCAGACTTATGGTCAAAGAAGATGTCAGATGTCTCTTTAATCCCTGATACTCCTTTGAGCCAAGAAAAAGCATTTTTATTTTATTTCTCAAAACTTGTAAAGTTAAACCCATGATTTACCATGAATTTTGTTTTACATCATGGCCTGGGGTTTACAAACTAACACAGTACTGTAGTCAGGGTCGCAAATTAATTTCTGTTACCTAGAAGACTTTTACCTAGCTGCATTTTGATGTTGTACTTCCTGTTTGTATTCAGAACTGAGTTCAGTGGACTGAATATTTTTTGGTGAAGTAAATTTCTTGCTGAGGTGGAGACGTCACAACATAAATGTCCTGACAGTTGGTTGTTGGCCAAGGCATGAGGTTGACTTAAAAAACAGAAAGTGCAAAGTGTTTTATATAGATACCTTTTGCCTAGTATGGGGACTTTTTACAATGATAGTGAAATGGTAACAGCATGCTCTGCTCTGCATATGACCTGCACGCTGTGTTACCACCAGTGTTTTTGTCTTATCTTCTACTATGCAACATTTTCAAACCATGTACACCATCACCACCATGTTGTACTGTCTCCTTATGCTCCAATACTGCTTGACAGCTTACTTTCTTCTTTGAAGAAAACTGTGACAAATACACTAGCAGTCACTGCCAGACTTCAAATGCTCAGCAGGTTGGTAGCGGACAATCACACAGTTCAGAGTGTGGTATATCATTGTGGCTTTTCCAGGTGCAGGATTTACCAGACAGAGCTGCAATGGTAAAAACAGCACCATGCTGCAATTTTAGTTAGCTCTACAGAGAATCTATCTGCGCTTCCATTGCAATCTCTCTGCATTTTTCCCTCCTCATCATAGCATAAAATGTTAAATATTTTTTAGATGTTTTCACAGTAAACTCAATAGCGATCACAAGCAACACAAGAGGCAATCTTTTCCATCGGTATCATCCATACCAGGTAAGCAATCACTCAGCCTCTCTCCCTCTGCCCTTAATCTAAAATGAAATGTTTGCCATTTCATGGAAAATTGATGGGAAAGTGGATATATTCATGGCATTGCGGGTGGTCCATACAGTGGTTCTGAACATTCCCTCTCTCTCTCTCTCATATGATTGCCCATTTTAATTAAACACTAATGGTGTACTGCAGCAGGTGCCCCATGCTGCCAGCTGTCATGCCTTCTTGAAACTTTCTTGTGAATATAGGCAACACTGGTAGAAACAGTTGTAGGAAGTATTTATTTGGCACCGGCTCTTGAAAAGTGTCAAACCTTTGTTTACTGTTGTTTTTGAAGTACTGCAGGCAGTGCTAACAAGAATATGGGCAGGTGCATTATACAAGCAGAAAAGTACAGTTTATAACAGTAGATATTAGCCTTACAGTGATTAATAGGAAAATGGGCAGACTAGGTGGGCCAAGCTGTCCTTATCTGCTGTCAAATTCTATGTTTCTATGTTTAACATGATAAAAGACACCAAAGACAAGTTCTGGTTAATAGGTATATACACTATGGTATTGCACCCTTTGTGTGTACTATACAGTAACAGGACAGCTTGGTAGAACTGGGTATCTGACAGTTCAGGTGTTGTAATGCAGAAAGTAAAGTCCACTGCCTCCAAAACCTCCAGACGCATGGAGCATCCAATCAGATCGCACCCAGTCCATTAATTTGAATTCCTTCTAATAAATTTTGAAAAATTTTGACCCTCAATTCCATATCAGTGACCATGAGGATTACTTTCCACACCACAAGGTCCTCATGGTACAACCATCAAATCTTGATAGGACCATCAAATAGACCTTTAGATTGTTCTTTAACTGTGGGCACTTAGGACACCCATTGTTTAGCACCCTACATTTTCCATGGGAACCGGTCAGCCACCCTAGATTTTTATTGTAGTTTCAACTAAATACAATTTGAAAGACCTAATACCTCAGATAAAACTTAAAAATGTAAACTGTAGCATTAGTTCCATCTAATGAAGGAAACAGCAGCTATACACTTTTGTTTTTTCAGAAAGATGGTGTCACTGCTGTAGTTTTTTTCCAGAAAGGAGCAGAAATAGGGTGTCATTAGCTCTTTATTGGAGTATAATTTTCATGAGGTGTGTATGCTTTAACTATGAAACTGATGTGCCTAGAGTTTCAGTTGAAATATGGAAGAGGTGGGGAGTTCAAGAATGCATCAGGCAGACATAAGGCAATTCTAGAGGGGAGTAGGAGAGAAGTAGGCTGTTGGTTAACTAGGATCTGCAGCTTATGCAATAGGTAGGGAAATGGGCAGACTGGGTGGGCCACGCAGTCCTTATCTGCCATCAACGTCTATGTTTCTACATAGGTAAGTAACCTTGTTTCAATAATTATGTGTTAGCAGTTTGTGAGAAACTCCCAGGGTGTTATGTTTCAGGATGAGTCAGTTTCCATATAGCTTTTTCAATAATGTTTCTTTCTAGCAACATCAGTTTATTTTTTTAATTTTTATTTTCTTTCATTCCTGAACTGTAATATGTGATTTCAAAGTTTTTGAAATAGTTCCCACTCCCTAGCCCTGCCAACCATGACAATAATAAATATCTTGGCCTAGTTCTCTTCTGTTTACAGTCAGAAACATGTAGTAGCACCATCCAGATACATTAAAAGTATTGATCTGTACACAGAAAATCAACCTCAAGTGAAGAGATTTTTAAAGATTGCAAGTGGCAGCCATATTTGATGACTTAAGTCATTAATTGTAAAACTAGTTATAACAGCTGTTTAAAAAATATCTTAAGACAAATATACTGAGGAAGAAGCTTCTGATGTGGCAAACACATTTTTTCCCCCAAAACTAAATGATTATTTTTGTTTCTACTAACAAATACTGATTATTTAATTCCATCGAATTAGCAAGCATGTGTTCAGCAAAATTGAGAGGCTGGGACCCAAGCCAAAACTAATGCTATATTTAATAAAACATCTGTTGGCACAAACTGTGGAGACAATGACCTTGTGTTTAGTAGCTTTGTAAGTTCTCCAATTGTCTTATCGTAATGCACATTATGCAATCTCTAACAAAAGGCTATTTTTGCTTCCAAGCGGCCATTTAATTTCAGTCCTGCTAGCAAAAGCTCTCAAATTAATTAGATTAGTAATCTATATGTAGTTATACACTACATTTCAACACTTATGGAACCTTTTAAAAATATTTTGCATTTTAAAAATAATATATTTAATGAAACATATTTGTCCTATAGAGAGCTACTTACTACTATTCACAAGAGGGGTATATTGCTCATTATATATATATTCTGTTTCATAATGTATACAAACTACTGTGGGTACCAGTTTAAAAACTACTCTAAAAGATGCATATTATTCCCCACACTGATCCTGCGTGTATACAGCCTTGGGACGCCTTCAGTGTGCAAGGCTGTGGCTTTGCACAGGACAGCTGGCAACCATGCTAATGAGCGCTAAGGAGGCTGCAGCTCTCCAACTTCAGCCACTTTCGCGGCAAGCTGTTTGCCCCTGGGAACCAAAGCAGGAGCCAGCCACCAGAAACTATAGCAGGTACTACTGCCTGAGCATGAAGCTAAACCCGGCTACTACAGGAGCAGAGTCGGAGCCAGCAACCAGCAGCTAAACAGCATACTGCCTGAGCCGCTCAACTGTCCAAGGGGCAAGAGGGCCAGCCACACCCAGTCTTAATGTTTAATCACCTCCTGTTTATGCGGTGAATATTTCCCTCAGAATGGAGGACAGGCAAAGAGTAAAACTTAGGACATAGCATCGTTGATGATTATTATTATTTTTTTTGTGTTGTTTACAAAGTTTCCAGCTGGTTGAGAGACACATTTCACTATGACACATTTCATCATCACTGCTATGGGGTTTTCCTTCAAAATCTTAGCTGAGAGTGTGGAGCAGTACCCTATCAATTACGATGCACAGGGCTTCTGTGAGGTAAAATGAACTTGCAGTAATGTGGGACAGTTGATTGCATGGAACCAGTGACCAAAGTCCCATGTATATGTAGGCCCCATCTCTTACTTACACACACACACACACACACACACACACACACACACATCAAACATTTCAGTATCCACAATTCTTTGCATTTCCATGTTTGCTTTCTAAAAAAAAAAAAAGTACAACTGGCCATCGATTTTATAAAGGTCACCCTCCCCATATTCCAAACGTTGTAAAGAAAGGTTCAGTCCCAGCCTGCTGCTATTTTGAAAGTGTCAGTAATGTGGGTTTTGGCTCGGAGGCAAGTCAGAAAGGGACCAATTAGTGCAGTACTGATGGTCTAAATTATTAACTCCCACTGGGGTTCTAGCTATTGTGCTGAAACAGGTTGTTCCAAGGGCCAGCACCACAAGGTCCAGCTGCTGGTTTGTTATGTTCTGTCCAATATGCAAATCCTGGTGTCAATCACAGTCATCCTTCTTACAGGTTGTGATCTGTAAGGCGTCAACACACTCATACAGCCACGTTTCTATTCTATTCAACTACAGCTCTGTGAAGCAACATTTAGTTAAAATATGTGTGTATATATATTTTTGTATACTTATTTAATTAGAACCTTGTTAAGTGATTTGATGGTGTTTCATGTTTACTATCTCTTATCACAGCTTTCTGATGCTTCCTGTCCAGTTCACCACATGTAATGAGAACCTGATCTCAGTGGTCTCTTTTGGTTGAAGAAGACAGGAAATGATTTACTGTGGCTTTTAAATGGTAAATAAATAAATTATAAACAACAAGCAGTGACTTCCCTGTGTCTTTGTCAGTACTGTACATGTTTAAACTGTATATTTACAATGCTGCTCCATAATGTTGAACCTCTGTTTAGTTTGCCAGCCTTTTTTCTTAAAATTGGAGTCAGTGTATGCCAATCTGAGAATGGCTCTCATCACTGATTCCGATTTTAGGCTGTTGAAACCTGCGTGCAGGAATAGGGAGCCCTTTAATCAGCAGCTTCCAAAATAGCCAAAGCTACACTCCTCTAGGACAGTGCAAAATAATAGCAAGGCTCAAAACCACTGTAATCTATATGGTGACCACCCATTCACTCTTGACTGCCCCCCTCCACACACATACACACACTGTTGCCCGGTCACCTTCTAATATCATAAAAATGAGAACATTTCAGCGGACAGGCTCAAAGCAATAATAATTTTTCAGCAACCATGAACAGCTCACTCAGCCCACACCCTCCCACTACCCATGTGCACACTCTTGGCTGGTCCTCTCAGAAATGTAAAACCTTTCCCAATATTAATAAAATCTATCTCTGGTCTCCACTCTTCTCTTTGTCCATGCCCCTGCCATCTTGCTGTATATAGTGGTAACCCTATTTAAACTGGGAGCGTAGCCTACCTTCACCCTATTATTTAATTTATCCCAGAAGCCTGTCATTCTCATCTGCTGAAATAACTTCTGTAGTGGCTGGCAACCACCTGTGTCTTTGCTCCCCTGGCTCTCTCTTGAATGGCATCATGGCCATGGAGCACACTAAAAAGATCCTCACTCAGGCACTTATTTTATCTGCTGTGAGATAGCAACACAAGGAGATTGTTCTTGGTTCTGTAGTTTATCTCCCCACCACTGCAAACTTTTGACAGGAAAGCACTGAAGATCAGTGTGGGGGGGGGATACATTATTCATTAATGGGTGTGCGCACGATCACTTGAGGGGTGGTGGCATAGGTATCGGTACTGATGATCAGGTTCCAAACATGAAAGCACTAGCCCATTTGGAAATGATATCTGAGCTTAGGGCCTGTCTGATCAGTGCATCCTGAGCAAACGGTCACTGGAGTCAGTGTGGGATCATTGCTGTTGAGCTGACCCAACAAAAAAACAGCTTAACTAGAGTAACGGCAATCTGTCACTTTTTAGAGTGGATTGTCCTAACGTTTTAATTGATATCACAGCCTCCACTGACCTTGTACATAGCTTAACGACAACAGTGCACACTAAAACTCCCCTGTAACAATACCTATGCCACCGCCCCTCAAGTTGCCAGCCACTACAGAAGTTATTTCAGCAGACAAGAATGACAGACTTCTGGGACAAATTAAATAAAAGGGTAAAGGTAGGTTAAGCTACTGCTTTGAAGAGGGTTTCCACTATATAGAGCAAGAAGGTAAGGCAACAGAGTGTGTGCATGTGTGGGGGGGAGGGCCAGTCCAGAGTGAACAGGTGGTCACCATAGATTACAGTGGTTTTGAGCCTTGCCATTATTTTGCACTGTCCTGAAGGAGTGTAGCTTCAGCCTTTTTGTGAAGCTGCTGATTAAATAGCTCCCTATTCCTGCACACGCAGGTTTCAACTATCTAAAATGATGATGAGATGGTGATGAGACTTTCTTCAGGTTAGTGCGCTTGACTCCAATTTGAAGAAAAAGGCTGGAAATCCAAATAGCGTTTCAGCATTATGGAGCAGCATTGTAAATATACAGTTTAAACATGTACAGTACTGACAAGGCACAGGAAGTCACTGCTTGTTGTTTATAATATATTTAACATTCACAAGCCAGAGTAAATCATTTCCTGTCTCCTTTAAATGGTTTGGTCTTTTTACTTGTAATTTTCAGGGGTTTGAGTGGATGCTCTACTGATGTCAATTATGTTGTTTAACTGTTGGGAATTAATTGGTTGCAGAGATATTCCATTGCAAAGTTGTCATTTTCCATAGAGTTACATTACGGGCTCTGTGATGTGTTGTGGTGCTGTTATGTTGGGAACAAAGTTAAATACACACTTTTCACTGCTGGTGGCTTACATCACCATCTGGTGATGTATGCTGCTACAATAATATTGTAAACTGCACAGTACATGTGCAGTGGAATTTTCCCATGGGTTGAACAGTTCATGAGATATATTTATGCAACTGGGGTCAGGATAAAACTGTAGAATAAAACCATTTATCTTCTACTATGGTAATAAATTTATTTATCCACATAGTAACTACATCATCACCCATTTATTCACACAGTAACTACATCAGTAGCTCATTTATCTACGCAGTTCTCTTCAGAATTCATTTAGAATGTTAGGCCTCAGAAGCAGTACTAACCATATTTAAATGTCAATAACTTAAAGCGAAAAAGATAACATGGTACTGTGAGCATGGAAATTGTTCAGCACAAATTATCTACAAAATGAATAATGTTTCATTTATATAAACCCTGTATATTGTACATAGTTAGCAAGAAAACAGAAGAAAATTTAATTTTTGTTCACTTTTTGACAAACAAATATAAATAACTTTAAAACAAAAAATGATAGCATGGTTCTGTGAGCACGAAAAATGTTCAGCTCAAAAATATCTACAAAATGAGTGGTGTTTCATTTATAGATACCATTTTGTTTTTTTATAATTAGCAAAAAACAGCACAAAATTAAATTTTCTTTTCCCTTTTTTGACAAGTTATTTACACGTACCAAAATCAAAATGTTCACACAACATCTAAACCTGTTGCATAAATGGAATATGCAGTGGTTCAGTGTGTGATAATGCATTTATTTTGTACAGTTTCCAGTGACCTCTCATAACTCTCACTCGTGCCTTCGGCACTCGTGAGGTTACTTGAGGTCACTGGAAACTGTACAAGACAAATGCATTATCACACACTGAACTGCTGCATATCCTTTATATATATATTTTTTCATATTTATTCTATTTTCCCAGGGCACTGACTTCACACACCCATTCCGGTCACCTTACCTCATTTCCCTGTGGCTGCCATGTGCCATCTACTGATACTAACTGACTTACCTCCCCCCCGGGTGGGGCCACAGCAACACGGCCTACCCATCAATGACCGAAGAAGGTGTCAGCATTGCTAACATTACTACCCTGGCTTACTACCCCAGGGTGGGATTCAGGCCTGTTGTTGCACCGCAGACTGTAATTCAGTCGGTGGAGCGGAACAGTGGTGGAGAGTCATAGAGTCATGTGCCGGGGTGGCATTAACCTGAACTGCTGGTGCTTTTCTCCATTGAGATGGCAGAGATGTGCAATGATGTCCAGCATCCACTCCACCCACAGAAAGACTGGACGGCCTGGTTACTGCACTACTCCCAGCATCCACCAGGGATCCGTCGATCATCGGTCATGCTCCCATCCCTCACCCCAGAACAGGAGAGCAGTCCACATGATGCTCCATCCTTCACTCCCCTGTCTGACCTCCAGTGACCCTGCTATGCATATGGGCAACTTGGTGGGAGTGCAGGGCCCTCCACCAATATATGCTGTATAGCTATGCATATGGGAACTTGGTCGGGCCCCGCGTTCCCACCAATACATGTTTTTTTTTTGTAGTTTTAATACACTTTCTCAAAATGTAAGGAAATTCTTTGCAAAAAACTATGTTTAATGCATCATATAGGGTTAAAGTAGAAAAAGCCAGGAAATGAGAGCATTAGGGTTGCCCCCTAACCCCACCACCCGCCATCCTCCATAGACTGACAGATGATGGGGTGTGTCATTGGGGGTTGTGAGGCTTAAATCTCACCCCATTCTCCTCTACTATAGCATGTCCACCTGCTTACACATGGAATGGGGCCTCACGACCCCAACAACACACCCCCATTGTCTGTCAGTCTGTGGAGGATGAGTGATGGGGGGTTAGGGGCAACCTAATGTTCTCATTTCTGACTTTTTCTGCTTTAACCCTAAATGATGCATTAAAATAGTTTTGTAGAGAATATACATATATATATATATTTATATATATATATGTATTATAGTGTCACGGTGGTGCCACTATAGTTAGGGTTGAGTACCCACTTTATGGTTAAATCTCATATTTTGCACCTTAATAACCTTGTAACCATATGACAGATTTACCTAGAATTTTGCATACGCAGTCTTGTACCATAGATCGCTGGATCTGGTGAGTTGTGTTATGGTCGGATGTACAGTTGCGGAGCTACAGAGTGCCAAATAATGCAAAAAAAGGACTTTTGTGCATTTCATTGCTCATGCCTACAGCCCGCATGGTTAGCATGTTCAGACCAAAAACTTTAGGGAACATACAGCCAGGCTTCCTGATGTGCCTTTCGAAGATTTTCTGAAAATATATTAAACGGTTCAAAAATTATTCAAAATACAAGGTAACCCATTATAGTCAATGGGAAAAGTTAACAACAGATGCGAAAGTTTCGCAAATGGCCATTTTTACTGTCGCAAATGACCCTTTTACTTTCATGAGTCAGCCATTTTGTTTTTCAGTTACAGCTCAGAAAAATGTCTGACATTTCAAATTGGGACCCTCTAGGAACACAATTCTTGCTGTGTTCAACTAGTAGAGTCCTGAGGATGCTAGCCATAACTTTTCTTGGGGTAAACCCCAGAAATATGTTTTTAAAATTTTTGTAAAAGCACTTTTGCAAAAATACTTTGCAAATGTGAAAGTTTCATGATTTTTTGGAGAAACTTTCGTGAGTTGCAAAAGTAATTTGTGACAGTATAGGCAAAACAATAGAAATCTTTACCACCCTCCTGCAAAACACAGTTTGGTCATTTGGGCTGAAATTTGCAGGGAAGAAAGCCAAGATCCCACAGATGTGCCTTTTGGTAAGTTGGTGCCAAAATATTACAGGGCTCCAAAGTTATGGCACTCCAAAGATGAACATTTTTCCCATAGGATAACATTATGGCATCCGCAACGCCTTTCGGGTCCCGTAACTTGAAAACGGTTTGAGATACTGGCTTTTTGTTGCAAAAATTCTTAAAACTAGGCTGTCAAGTCATAAATAACATGAGATTTACATTTTTGTTTCTACCTCATACGGTTCCTGAGACATAAGCAATTTAGTATTCAAGTGCTCATTTTCCTGTCCGAGGACCACTATTATGCCCACATTCTTTATATTCACTGTGCTTCTTGATGCACTTGTTTTGGAACAAAGTGTGTGCATTAGCATTACCATTAATGTTTGCACTTGTGTTCCATTAGCAGTTGCGTTAGTGTTTCTGTTTGAGTCATCATTAGTGTTACCATTACCATTTGCATTTGCGCTTTGCGTTAGTGTTACCATTTGCATTTGCATTTACGTTTGCATCACCATTATCATTACTGTTAGTGCTTTTGTTTGTGTTCCTATCAACGTTAGGATTAAGGTTAGTGTTAGCGTTTGCATTTACGTTTGCACTTGCATTTCCATTACCATGTGCATTAGTGTTTCTGTTTGTGTCACAGTTATTGTTACCATTACCATTACCATTTCTGTTTGCGTTTTCACTTGCGTTTGCATTGCCATCACTGTTAACATTACGGTTTGCGTTTCCACTTGCTTTTCCGTTACCATTTGTGTTTACGTTTGCGTCACCATTAACGTTACCATTAGCATTTGCATTTTTGTTACTGTTACCATTACCGTTTGCTTTTGCGTTTGTGTTTGCATCACCATTACCATTATTGTTTGCATTTGTGTTACCGTTTACGTTAACATTTCCATTTGCGTTACCATTACCATTAGCATTTGCATCACCGTTACTGTTACCATTTTTGCTACCATTACTGTTGATGTTCACGTTTCTGTTTGCATTTGCATCATCATTACCATTAGCATTACTGTTAGAATTACCATTAGCATGTGCATTACCGGTACCATTAGCTTTACTGTTAGCATTACAATTAGCGTGTGTGTTACTGTTACCATTTGTTTTTGCGTTTGCATTTGTGTTTACATTTGCATTTATCATTTTTGTAACCATTTGCTTTTGAGTTACTGTTTGTGCTTGCATTTGTGTTTGCATTTATGTTTTCATTATTGTTTTTGTAACCATTTGCTTTTGCGTTACTGTTACCGTTTGCGCTACCATTACCGTTAGCGTTCGCTTTTCTGTTAGTGTTACCGTTAGCGTGTGCATTACCATTACCATTTGTTTTTGCATTTGCATTTGCGTTTACACTTTCATTATCATTTTTGTAACTGTTTGCATTTATGTTACCATTTGTGCTTGCATTTACGTTTGTGTTTACATTTCATTATCATTTTTGTAACCATTTGCGTTACCGTTTGCATTTGCATTTCCATTCCCGGTTGCTTTACCATTACAGTTACTGTTAACGGTAGCATTACCATTGCTGTTTCTCTTACTGTTAGCATTTATGTTTGTGTTTGCATTACATTACCATTTGCATTTGCATTTACTTTACTGATAGTGTTACTGTTAGTGTTAGCATTACTGCTAGTGTTACCATTACTGTTTGAGTTTCTGGTACTGTTACCAGTACCGTTAGTGTCACTGTTACTGGTACCATTTGCATTTGTATTTGTGTTAGCATTTCCATTACTATTCACGTTTGCATTTGCATTTCCATTACCGTTCACTTTACTGTTACCAGTTGCATTTCCATTTCCGCTTGCATATGCGTTACCATTTGCGTTACTGTTTGTGTTTCCATTTGCCTTTCTGTTTGCATTACCATTACTGTTACCATTAGCGTTACCATTAGCGTTTGCATTACCATAGCCATCAACATTACTATTACAGCTACTATTAGCATTAGCGTTACCGTTTCTGTTACCATTAACATTACCATTATCCTTAGCGTTAGCGTTACTGTTACTGTCACCCTTAGCATGGCAAATCAGTGTTACAAGATTTTCTTACACTGCAGGGCTGTACTATGTTGTCCTGCTTCTCTGTACGTGAGAGTGCAGGGCCCAGAGGGCCCACTCTCCCTAAGCACATGTGATTAAGACAGAATGGGCAGGTTGGCAGGCCCAGCTCCCACCAAGACATATCATTCACTATTTATAGTTCACATTCTCAAAAAGAAGGGAAATTCATGGCAAAAAACTCTTTTAATGCATCAGTTAGGGTTGTTACACAGTGACAAAAGCAGAGAAAATCGGTGTTAGGTTTCAAAACTCTAACTCTGCATTCCCCCACCCCACCCCACCACACACACACACACACACACACACACACACACATATACATGCAAGTAGGGGAAGGACCAAGGCAACACAACCACTCCACAAAACCAGCAGCAGGTAACAGAAACAGCATACAAATATCTAAACTGCAAAACCAGACCTCCATGCTCTCATCCTCAACACACCAACAGAAGTTGATGTGTGGCATGGGTCATCACTGCTAACTCTGATCCCGGAAGTTCCACGCTCTGTCAAACACATATCACTATGGACAACTGTGCATCTTGGCCCCACGCTTCCAGCAACACACAACCAGACTACACATATGCTTTTTTGGGGTTTACAAGCCCCAGACAGGATTTTGAATATTTCCTGAAAATAGTTTTGCAAATTACTTTCTCGAATGTGAAAGTGTCATACTACACATTTGCAACACTTTTGTGTTTGAGAAAGTATTTTGTAACAGCAATTTGTATGCTTTTGCAAATGCGAACGTGTCGTGTCTTCCGTTTGCGACACTTTTGTGTTTGCGAAAGTATTTTGCAAAACTATGCTCCTGATAACTGCACATCTTTGCCATCCTCCTGCAAGCAAACGGTTGGTCCCTTGGGCTGAAATTTGCAGAGTGGCATGCCGTGGTCCCACAAATGTGCCTTTTGCTGCTTTGCTGCAAAAATAGTTAAGGATGACAAAGTTACACTGTTCTGAAATTTAGCAATTCTCCATAGGCTAACATTATGGCACCCATCATGCCTTTCACCCATATGTCAAAAAATGAAGTGAGGTACTCAGTTTTCACTACTGGCAGCTTGATTCACCTTTGGGTGAAGTAACCTGCTGAAACAAGTTGGAAATACTGTATGATACCTGAACTTGAATTTTCCCTACTGCTATGCTAACAGAGGTATGGCACTCCTGCTGGTTGTGTGTGATTGGTTGTGTTGCCTTGGTCCTTCCCTATGCATGCATATGTGTGTGTGTGTGGGGGTGGTGGTGGTGGGGTGGGGAATTGGGAGTTAGGGTTTTGAACCTTAACACTGAATTTCCTGCTTTTGCTGTGTGTAACAACCCTAACTGATGCATTAATGGAGTTTTTGCCATGAACTATATATATATATATATATATATATATATATATATATATATATATATATATATTATACAGGCACAGTCACACGTATATTAGGGTTAAGTAAGCACTTCTATGTTAAACCCAAATTGGTACACCTTAATAACTTTGCCCTATTCAACCGATTTACATGGAATTTGGAAAGCACAGCCTTTGTACCAGGATCTCATGATCTTGCAAATGTCATGTAGATCACTTCAGTGAGGGCAAATTTACAGAGGTACAAAAAAATGTAAAATTCATTTTTGAAAATGTTATGATGTTTTTTGCCACCCAATAACTAAATAAATATGAGGCTCTGAAACATGAAAAGTTCAGGCTTGCTAGAGCTTGGTCTAAAGTATGTGCTTTTATGATTTTTAGGTCCAGTAGTTAAGTAGTTTTTAAAATATTTAAGAAAAATATTCCATATCTGAGCATGTGCTGATCAGAAATCACTGTTCTATTCATAACTGAATTTTTGCAAAAGTATGATGCCCTGTTGTCATTTTTTACTATGTGTATTGTATCATATACTGAGTGTGTTGCATAGTACAACACTACAGTATATGATACTAACAGAAAAAGCAACTCTGAAGATGTAAAAACCCATTCACTGGTGGCTAGTGGTTCCTCCCCCACCCATTCACCTGCCAAATATTGTAATGAAGTTTTTCCTGATGGCTAGTTGTCCCTTCCCCCACCTCATTACCCTCCCCTTATGTTCTGTTCTTGTATTTCATTATGTGTGTCAAATCCCCACCCCCCTCCAATTCCAGTCCCTGGTTTTAATCCCTTTTCCCTGGTGTCATTTGGTACCTCCCCACCCTCCAGTTGCTGTCCCTATTTTTCTTTTTTGTTTTCCTGGTGTCTAGTGGCACCCCATTCTCTGATTGCTGGCCCATTTATCCTTTCTCCTGGTGTTTGACAACAGCTGGTTGCACTATATGACATGGTTGTCATTACAAGTGACAGCAGTGTTGTATAGCAACCCCTGCTGAGTCATGACTCCTATGCCAGGGATGGGGCTACTGTACTTTGTACTGATGGTGCTGTGGCATAATGTGTTGTATCTGCACATGGGGACCCCAATTCCTGGTGGCAGTGTATTTATTTATTTTTTTAATTTTTTATTTTTGTATTATCTGACACTGGGATGCCCACCTCTGGTGTCAGATGCCCCCCAGCCATTTGTTTTATTCATTCTAGCCAACTTCCAGTGGCCCGATCCCTGTCTTGGCATTAGATTCCCACCCAGCAGTGTCAGACACTGAGAATTCCACCCTTGGTGTCCAAAAATAGTTTTTGTACCTGCAATATGAAAAATGTCCAATAACATCTTTTGTTTTATTTGAAAAAAAGGAAACCGTTCCTTGTTGTTGCCACAGTCCCCCTTCCCCATCCTGATCCTCCCACTGAGCACCTCCCAGTACCCTATTCTTACCACCGGAGGTCGTGCTGTCAATTTCTTTGGACTGAGACACATCTGCACTTTTCAAAGCTGAACCATGAACTGAGGAATAAAGGTAAGTGTCGTATAATGTATTTCAATGGTGTTTTGGACTTATGTTTATAATTTTGCCATTGTTAGGAATTTGTTCACCAAATTATCAACATAGTCTTTTTGGGACACCACCTCATGAACACTGGCAGTGTCATTTTGTTAATCAGGCCTGGAAGGTGATTTCCCAGTCACTGCGAATCACCTTTTGGGATAAATAACAAATTTCACCACAAGTGTCATGTTGAAAATTTAATTGAAACATTCCTTAAAATGGCAAAGAAATGAAGATTTGTTGAAATGTTTCTATGCATGCCCCAACTTTGGGATTTTTTTTTTTTGCATTTCATTTTTATTCAGAAGTTACTTTGAACACCCTATTTCAAATAAAACAGAAATACAATGAAATAATAACTAAACGGTTGAACAACAACTTTTAAAGCAGCAATGCAACAGAAATGGGCTAAAATTTCACCCTACTTTTTCTCTTCCTAATCAATGCCAAATGTCTTCCAGTTTATTTTGGTGGTAAAATGTTCAGGTCAGTTATCATTTAAGAATTTTATGAAAGTTTTAAAATGATTATTTCTCTAGAAAAAGATGGCCACTTCATTTTTGCATACAAATAATACTGAGGACCTGAGGAGGGTAAGAATCCAGACAAAACTGTTAATGCACACTACACAGCATAGGAGATATCCAGAAAATCAGGATCAACAGTTCTGCCAATATTTTTCATACCCATAGCAGAAAATTATATTTTGGAATAACTTTCTCCGTTGCACTGCTTCTTTAATATCTAAACTGCATATTACAATCTGGATGATAAACCAGATAAATCATTGGCCCTCAACTTGAAAAAGATCAAACTAGTTGAAACATTTGCAAAATTAAAGTTTATCAAAGAACTGACACACTAAACTCAACACAGTGAATGAACAATTCATCAAATACTGCTAAAACTGTTCATCTGGAAGAATAAATTCTTTGACAGGAGTTACCATTTTTGACCAGTCAACGTAGACCCTATATCTCAGTCACTGTCAGAGACTCTAGAGCACCCAATTATATGAGAGGATGTTAATCTGGCCATGATATCTTTAATCTCTTGTAAAGCCCTCCCAGATGACATTGCTTGCCGTTACGCTGGAATGACCCTGATGTGTAGTATGCAAGGGCGCACACATGACCTTGGCCTGACGGTCATGGCTCTGGAAAGGCATGTCCATGGAGCAACAAGATCGTGGATGAGGTCGCATGATTGAAGCACCATTGCCCTAGGCAGTCAGAACCATTCAATACAGTGTATGTCCCATTGCACGTGGCCGTCCATGCATGGATGGAACACTCACTAACATGGACGTGGGTGTCCACCTCTGCCATGTGCTGTGTTCAACAGATGAATATTCATAAGAAGTCCTGGGCACATAATTACATCTCACTGGAAACAGCATGTACAGTGCATGGAACAGCACCCTAATATGGCATCACATGTTACATGCATCACATGGCCAGTGAGCAGTGTGGAAAGGGAATCATATATGTGATACAGCCCTTCATCCACGCATGGCACAAGGCTATCTGCCACCATGCCACACTGGTGGTGGCCCTCAGGAACAGTGGTGCATATGCTAGGAACATAGAAACATAGAAACAGAATTTGATGGCAGATAAGGACTGCTTGGCCCACCTAGTCTGCCCATTTCTCTACATAATGGATAAGCTGCAGATTCTAGTTAACCAACAGCCTACTTCCTCCTACCCCCTGCTACATTACAAGGCTGAAGTCTGCCCCCCTGAATGTCTGCTTGCACTTCCTCACAGTATGATGTGCACAGGCACTGTATGGCATCATGTCTGCATGCCATATGTATGGCGATGGCATGTAGCGTACACAGGCAGCAGGGTACAGCTGCGTAATGCAGTAATACACACACACACATACACAGAGGTCTGCCATTTCTGCATGTTGTTCTGATACATGCAACTGTACTGTGACATAAATGGTGTCACTGTTTCCAATATTTATTTATTTAGTTTTTGTTTACCGAGTAAGTGCTCTAGGCATAAAATGACTATTTTCAGGCATGACCCAGGAGACTACAACAGACAGGTGAGACAAATACATTGCATCAGTGTAGGAACATTACATAATCGCAGATATAATTGACAGAAAAAATTACACATTCAGAAAGCAGCACACTGCAAGGTAAAACATTGCACATTCCATATAGGGTAAGCAACAGCACAATCAACTCTACAGTTTAACACAGGTAGGAACTTTAAATTAACACTCTAAGCTTGAACTTAATCTTACAAGGGCTGTAAATACTGTTGGAAAATTTCTACAAGCACTACATGACTCTAAAACAATTAATACAGGAAGGAGAGGGCCAGAAATAAAAAGCATCTTTTCCTTTAGAGCTACAGTTAATTCCAACTTTGTAGGTGAGGTGCTGTTAAGTGGCAAGCAAAACCAGGTACAAGACTGAGGACCAGTCAGAGAGAGTCAGCGAACTGGTTTTCACCAATCAGAGAAAAGGTTCTGCAATTTGAAAATATCCAAAAAAAGCACCAACCCCAAACTTATCTGAGGAGGTATATGGCTTTTTCCACTAGTGGTTCCCAGCAAGACAGAGGAGCTTAGTCTGCTTCAGGCTTGGCTGACAAATCAGAATTTTTGGTTTTCTAGCAAAGATTCAGACCCTGCTATGAACTGGAGTTCAGAGGATCGAGGCAGCAGTAGGGCAGGTAAAAACCATGTGGTCTGCCTTCGGTGTAAGCAGGACTGTGGGTCGGTTCCAAAGGGGCGCTTTATGGCTTCCTCCCAGTGGCAAGATCCCCGGGCAAAATCTGAGTCCTGGGTGGGTACGGCAGACCTACACAGCTTTTTCCACCAGTGGCTCCCAGCAAGGCACAGGAGCTTAGTCCACTTCAGGCTTGGCTGGCAGGTCAGAATTTTTGATTTTCTAGCAGAGATTCAAATCCTGCTATGAACTGGAGTTCAGAGGATCGAGGCCACAGTATGACAGGTGAAAACTGCACAGTCTACCTTCCATCTAAGCAGGACAGAGGGTTGGTTCCCAGGGGGTGCTTTACAGCTTCTTACCAGTGGCAAGGTCCTAGCCCCTGGTGGGCACAGCAAACCTGAGGAGGTATATGGCTTTTCCACCAGTGGCTCCTGGCGAGGCACAGGAGTTTAGACCACTTCAGGCTTGGTTGACAGGTTAGAATTTTTGCTTATCTAGTGGAGATTCAGACCCTGCTATGAACTGGAGATTGGAGGATCGAGGCTGCAGTACAGCAGGTGAAAACTGTGCGGTCTGCCTTTGGTCTAAGCAGGACCACGGGTCAGTACCCAGGGGTCTCTTTACAGCTTCTTCCCAGTGGCGAGATCCGATCCCTGGGTGGGTATGGCAGACCTGAGGAGGTATACAGCTTTTTCCACCAGTGGCTTCTGGCAAGGCAAAGGAGCTTAGTCTACTTCAGGCTTGGCTGGCAGGTCAGAATTTTTGCTTTTCTAGTGGAGATTCAGACTCTGCTATGAACCAGAGTCAGGAGGACTGAGGTCACAGTACGGCAGGTGAAAACCACGTGGTCTGCCTACGGTCTAAGCAGGACTGTGGGTCAGTTCCCAGGGAGCATTTTATGTCTTCTTCCCAGTGGTGAGGTCCAAGCCCCAGGTGGGCACCACAGACCTCATGTTCACTGTGGCAAACTGGACCTACATTCTGCGGCAGGACCTCATGCTTGCTATGGTCAGGCTATGAGCAATGCTGCTGTGATTCTCTGGCAGTTCTGTTATAGGTTTTACATACTCTGGCAACTCAGATGAGCCCTAAAAATAAAATCTAGTTACCCAGAAGAAATGCTCAGGAAAAGGTATCCTGGGGCAGTTTGGCAGATGCAAAGGCAAAGCAATGCAAAGCAATTCTGGCATCATGAATTGGATTGGATGTAGGACATGGGGGAATTGAAGGGTGATTTATTTTTTTTACTGCAGTCTGTTATACTGTCTCATGGCTCCCTCTCACCTACCCAGTGCTGGTTTACTATAGCCATGCTCCTGAGAATTTCTCCTCCTTCCTGCCTACTTGCTTGAAGACCACTACTGCCTGGTGCAAAACAATGCTGCTCCAATGGCTCCCTCCCACCCACTTGCTCGAAGCCTGGTGGTGATGGTTTGTGCTGTAACACTGCTCCAATTGCTTCCTCCTGCTCACGTAGTTCAACACCATTAATGTTGCTTGTATCAATGCCATTTGGCTTCCGTATCTTCCTGTCTCCCACTCTATAAGGATTTACTGTGAGGCTAGAGAATAGCTGGACCATTTTACATTAGACAAGGGTCCAGAAGGTCTCCCATTTTTTGTCTGCAATAATTACCAATACTTTTTCATTCCACAGTTCTGCAGTTGGCAAATAAAACCACCATTCTTTTTCATGAAATAGGCTTCCTGAACTTATTTCAGTGTTTATAGAAGGCCATAATGTTCATAAGCTTCAGAGCCAAGTGCCAGTGGATGGGAAAGGGGTGGCCCCACTACTACTGCAACCCGGGGGGATAGAGTTATAATGAATCTGCCAAAACTCACATGGATGCCATTTTAAGCTTGCACACAATTATTTTAGCCATTTAGTTTGAGTTTTTAGTGGTGATAGCTATTTTTATGGCACCAAAAAATGCTGTTTCTGTGGTAGAAGCTTGTTTCTGCGGCAGTTGCTACAACCACAGAATAGCAGAAAACATGGGGCCCTGCCAATATTGTACTGTCCTCCACCCGAACATATCCATATGGCTACCATACATATTGCTGTTTACCCGAATATGGTAATGCAACATACAGTACATAACACAATTCGGTATTGCTATTGCACAATATGGCATTGTACGAGGACACACTGAGACACACACACAGGCCTTAGTCAGTAGTGTCACTGTATACAGACCACAGCCAGGGTTGTGACATGTGAAAGTGTGGCATTCTGACCCTGTGTGCCCTGCAGCATGGCCTTTCTTTGCAGTGGGTCTACCATGTGGGAGCAGCACGTGGCATTTAACTAATCTCATTGAGGAAACTGTAGTAATTAGTCCTAAACTTAGTCATAATAATGAGAACAGTCCTATGCAACATATATCATCTAAAAATTTATCCAACGGAGCCCCATCTCTTCTTCCCTCCTTACTCTCCCCTTGTGTACTAGACACATTAGCCACCCACAAAGAAGTTTACATACTTGGTGATTCCATAACAAAATATATTGACCACATCGTTTGTAACCAGGATAAAGAACATCGTTCTAGTTTGAGCTATTGTGGTGCTAGGATTTCTGATATTACAGCTATGCTCAAACCCATTTTAAACTCTGCAGGAAAAAATCCACTAGTTGTTGTTCACGTGGGAACTAATGATATTACAAAGCAACATGTGCAAGGGATAAAACAGGACTTTGTCTACCTTTGTAATCTATTGGTTGAAAGGGGCTGTGAGATCTGCCTTTCAGAAATACTTCCTATCCCAAGAGCAAGGACACCATTAACTCTAAAATCAAAATCATAAATGAATGGTTGAGGAAATGGTGCCTCAGACAGGAGTATTCACTGTCTAACCCACTGGGAGGATTTTCATCTTAACCCGACCCTTTATTGTTGGGATGGCCTACACCTCAGCAGAAGAGGAAGTGTCATACTAGGAAAAAGATTGTTACTCATATAAATACCCGTTTAAACTAACGAATAAGGGGAGTTTGGACGACGCCCAAAAAACTCTTGAAAAGGGTCTGAATTTGTTAACCTACATTTAAATACTTTATCTCTTAATGCACGATCACTGAATATAGCTAAAAAGCAGAATTGGAATTAAAAGCCCATCTTCTAGATCTGTCACTCATTGCTGTCTCTGAAACCTGGGAAATTCCAATAGGAACTGGCCATCCAAGATTCTTGGCTATAAACATTTCTTTAAAATAGGCCAGATACAAAACCAGGGGAGAGTCAGTCTTTATGTTAGACAACATCCTCATACCAATCCCGATTGAGCAAAATTCAGAGACATATGGGACACTGGTTTACGGGATTGAGAAGGGCATATTCCATTTTGCACATTAAAAAAATGGTATTGTCACCGCTGTCTGTTAAGCCAAAACCGGTTTTACTGTGTTTGGTTTTGTGTACTTTATTTAACAATTTTTAACTCTGCTAACATGCATTTTAGCAATTTTGACCTCCACTATTACACATCCTTCCACCTGTACCAATTTAAAGTTATTTTAGGTACAAGATGTGATGCAGCAACAACTACAGCCCCGTCCCTAAGGTGTGATGGAAGCAGCGCCATGCCCCCCATCCCTCTTGGTGTGACAGAAGCAGCAGCACTATGGCCCCATCCCTTAGGTGTGATGGCAGCAGTACCACGGTCATCATTCCTCATGTGAGATGGCAGTATCAGCACTATGGCCCCCATCCCTCAGGTGGAACAGCAGCAGGCCTACATTCCCTATCCACCAGTGGTGATGGCAGAAGCACTACAGCCCCCACCCCTTCTGTGTGATGGCAGTAGCAACAATGCAGTACACATCCCTCTGGGGTGATGGCAGTAGTGACAGCACTATGATCCCCTTTCAACACTCACACTCCACATGCACAAGTTACAAATGACTTGGCCTCTTTGCTTGTTAGAACTCAGATGTGAATTAATCTGAACCATCACTGCTAAGGTGGACTACCTTTGTTTTTCCTATCTATAATTTAACTGCCTGAATTGTATATCTGCCTGTGACACTGCTGACCAGGGTTGGGAACAGACTTGGGTGTTGGAGGGCCAGCTGGTGGGTGAAGTCTTGGTGTCCAACAACCACTCCCTTCTCCTGAGAGGGAGGTGGGTTCATAGTTCAGGATTTGCTGGTCCATGGTGGAGGCCAGAAGCACAACAACACGTCAGTCCTCACTGCAGGAGTGTGATGGATGTAGGCTTGTGCATTGACATCATGTAGCCAGTCACGCTCCCAAGAAAATGGGAAAACACCCACTGGCCAACCGAAGGATGGCTGCTGGTCCCACCATACACCAGACCCCAGACATGTGTCTGTTCTGACCCTGACATGCCCAGGATACACAGAATGCTTTTTGGGGCAACTCTCCTCCCCTGGTAGCCTCCCACAGGGGTAGGGACCCTCTCAATGAAGGGTTACTGTTGGTTACCTGGTAGCACAGCAGTTAGGGTCTGTGGATAGTGGTTGGGACTCAGCAGTGGTGGTAGGGGCCTTGGAAGGCCTGAAGGAGTGGCTGGCCAGGGGGTAGGAGAAGCAAAAAAAAACTGCTTGAATTTGCTTCTTTGAAATAAAGTGTTTTCACCTAAAAAATCCACAAGTGATTAGAGGAGGACCTTCAAATGGATTCATGCATCTCTCAGGCATGTGGATGCTTTTTTTTTTTACTTGGTGTCCATGAAAAGGGTGTCTCCCAGTTTTCATGTCTTTGTTTGGATGTGAATTAAGCACTACTCTGCCCACCAGCATCATACAGCCCCTGGGGTCTTACCTTGTTAAGTACTCTTAAATACTTAACATTTGCTTTTTGTTGAAGCAGTCTATCTGAAAAATGTTGTTGTCACAGAGACAGAACCAGAAGGTAGGAGAAAAGGTGCAAATGACCCAATTCACCTAAATGGGGTGCTAACTGTGAAGTCTTTTCATAAGTAGTAAGGCAGTTTCTTCTTAAAGAACATACTTTCATTCAGACTAGTTTTCATTCAAACAACTGAGGATTTTGGATGGCCCTACTGATTATAAGCTTGAATAAGTTAGTCGGTAACAGTGATCCTGCATTTATCAATCTACAGCTTAGATGCTTATATGCAAAGAATACAATACAAACCTGACTAAAGTCTAAAACAAGCTTATAAAACATATCTGAATATTTACCTTTACCTATACAAAATCATTGCAGCCAAGTAAAACTCAAGTAAATTACATGGTACTCTGACTACTATTCTATGATGTAGTAAACATATATTGGTATTTTTTTTTATTCTTTGTAAAGCAGGTAAGGCCCACTAGGCAGAGCTGTCTGTTTTAAGGAGTGACCTAGAAGCATTTGGGAGGTTAAGTGACTTGCTTGGATGCAAGTGGAGGTTATGGGACTCAAACCCAAGTCTGCTGGAGGTACCCAGTTCAATCACCGTTTGTTACTCTAACCACTAGGCATGGGTGGTTAAACTGAATGGCTGATTACAACAAAGCAGTTCGGGAGATTTTCTTACTGTTTCTATATGCAGCAAAGCAGAAAGAATGCAAAAAACAGCAGCATTCATTTTAAGATGCCAAAATCTAGGTCGGCCCGCTAGCACTGCAGTGGCACTATTGCTTGCAATGCCAGTGACCCAGGGTTAGAAGCAAACTCTGGTTGCTGGAGGTCTGGCCGGGGAGTAGGATCGAGCACCTGGGGACTGCTCGCCTCCTCAAGGGAGGGTGGGCTGCAGGTCCTGCTTCACCACCACTGGTGTGACCATGGGTGGTGGTGCAATGGTGCTGCAGAATGATCTGGAGGGAGGACACTAGCCAGGATCTGGAGCAGTGACATGTCTCTATGTGAACTACCTTCTTGGATCTTTAGTGCCTGTGCCCTCAGGGACAGAGACCAGAAAACCAGGAACAATCACCCCGTATCGGCCACTGGCAAAAGGGACCCAGGTGCCCCAGACTTCATAATCAGGCTCCATGACGGACCCACTGAGCTGCCTGACACACACTAAGGGAATGTGGAGGGGTGACCTATGGTCCCCTCCCTTCCCACCTGGGGGGGTACAACCCAGGCAGGATAGGGGCAGGTCCACAGGAGTTCCTGAGCATTACCTGGGGGTGAAGCTAGGGGATACCGATGCTGTGAGAAGGGAACACAGAAAGAGAAAATAAAAAAATGTAAAAAGATACTGAAATCTTAGAGATTCTGTGCAGTGACATGCAAAATCTGCAAACCAAGCAGGATTCCGTGATTGTTACCGGTGTTACCGGTAAAAATGGAAAACCAGGGTCCAATATATCCAACCAAAAGGTCTCCCCCAAATTTTGGTAGGTACCTGCTATCGTTCCCCATCATTAGATAATGCTCAAAATCTTAACCTACTCGAGGATATTTCTCAGTTCTCCAGTAAGGGACCAGTTCTTCTTTTGGGAGACTTTAATCTCCTAAATATTAACTGGGATACTCTGACGGGTTCAAATAACATTGAAAATAATTTCCTTACAACTATTATCGACTTGGGTTTATACCAACTAGTTAAAGAACCCACAAGGGGTAAAAATATTCTTGACCTCGTTATAGCTAGCCAAGATGTAGATATAAATAACTTACACATAACAGATTCTCTTGGTAATAGTGACCATAATTCTATTTTTTTCACCATAATCCCACCTTACTGTTCAGCCCCCAGTAAAAAAATAATTAAACACTATGCCAGGGCAGATTTTCAAAAAATAAACGAACATTTAACTAAAATTAATTGGGACTACACTCTAACCCCCCTAAATACCATTGAGGCATGGGACTTTCTTAAGTCACAAATAGCCTCTATTGAACATAACTATGTCCCAAATAAACGTACTCACAACTGTAAAGGTAAGATACCCCCATGGTTTAATGCTTCCATTAAAAAACAAATACAGCGTAAAAAGAAATTATTCACACGTTTAAAAAAGAGTAGATATAATACTTTGACTGGTAACAATAAGTTATTGTTACAGTATAGAGAATCAGTAAAAATTCTCAAAAAATCTATACTAACAGCAAAACGGAATCTTGAGTTTCATATAGCACATACCAAAGACTCACATAAATCCTTATATGCCTATCTAAACAGTAAAAAAGGTAATAAACAAATAATTGGTCCCCTTATGCTTGACAATAAAACAATAAAATCTGATTTGGCTATAGCATCAACATTAAATAATTACTTTACTTCGGTATTTACTCAAGACTCCCCCCAACCCACTTCAGTTAGACCATTCATAATCACTAATAAAGAAATAATTCAACAAAACGATGTCTACAATCTTCTTACAGCTTTGAAGAAAACTACCAGCCCGGGTCCAGATGGCATAAGCCCAAAATTTCTTCTGGGTACACAAAAAACAATTATAAAGCCATTAACAATGAATTTTAACAAATCTCTTCACGAATCTATAGTTCCCTTTGATTGGAAAGCTGCAATAATTACCCCCATATATAAGCAGGGTTCCCATTTACAAGTAAATAATTATCGTCCTATTAGTTTAACATCTATTCCGTACAAATTACTTGAAAAATTATTAAATCACTTTTGGATAAGGAGATTTTATCCTAAAACTCACAGATATTACCCAACATGGGTTTAGATCGGGTTTGTCATGTACCACCAATCTATTGACTTTTTATAACTTTATTAGCTTAAATTTAGATTTAAATATCCCTTCTGATGTTATTTTGTTGGATTATAGCAAGGCTTTCGACAAAGTATCTCATAGTATCCTCATTTCCAAACTTACTAATTTAGGTTTTTCTGAGATTCTAGTTTCATGGATAAAAAGTTGGTTAACAAATAGATCGCAGAGGGTTAGGGTAAATGGCACGCTATCAGACACAGGATGGGTCACAAGTGGGGTGCCACAGGGCTCTGTCCTGGGACCCACATTGTTTAACATCTTCATTAGCGACATGAAAATTCATTCTTCTAACATACTTATTAAATTTGCAGACGACACCAAACTGGGTGGTGCTGTTAACAATGCTGAAAACAAACAAATCCTACTTAATGATCTCCTATCTATTGAACACTGGGCCTTTACTAATAAAATGGAATTTAATACAACCAAATGTGCTGTTATGCACTTTGGGAAAAACAATCCTAAACAGATTTACACATTGAATAATAACATAATTAAGGCTTCATGCCTAGAAAAAGATCTAGGATTTTAGTTAATAACAGACTTACACAGGTCTCGCACTGCAACAAGACAGCTAATCTAACAAATTCACTTTTTCTTAGAATTAAAGGTACTTTGTCTCTAGAATCGAGCAATGTATTATACCATTGTATAGATCATACATCCGACCATATCTTGATTATGGTTCACCATTTTGGAGTCCCTACCTTGTGGAGATGTGGTTAGGTTAGAAAGGATACAAAAAAGAGTTACCAAATCTATACCTCACCTGTCACAGCTGGATTACGAAACCAGATTACATAAAACGGGGCTGCATTCTCTTAAACTAAGAAGACAGCGTGGGGACTTACTTCAACTTTTTAAGATTATTCAAAGTCCAACATTAATGAGGCAGTGTGGTATTTCCTTTGCTAATAGGAAAACTGGACTCAGATTAAATAACAAACAGTTAGATATAGCTAAATGTAAAACAAAAAAAAGACAAAACTTTTTTACAATATGTACACCAAGACTTTGGAATACTCTTCCACAGGATGTTGTTGATGCCCCTTCCTTCACTAACTTCAAACTCAAATTGGACAAATGGTTAACTAGATAGGGGTTATTACCAATGATCCACAGATGTGGAGGACAATGTTTATGGGCTTTTGGCCCTCTTTTGTCCTTCTGACCAAGTAACCAAGTAAATATGTCACAACATGCATGGGCAGGTGGTACCTTCATTCCCTCATGGCAGGTGCACACCATGCACAGGCTCGCTATATAAGTAGCATGGCTGGGCAAAGCCACGTCTCACCGGGAACATGTAGTGCTTTCCCCAGCAAATGTGGTGGGTGGCAGAGAATGACTTCTCTGATAGCAGTGGCTACAGGCGACTCTAGGCTGCAAATCCATTGGTTTTGGTAAGTTCTAGATGGGGTTTCAATGTGTCAGACAGTGGGCGCTGGTGGGTTATCATTTGTTTTCCTGATTGTGTGTAGTAATATGTTCTTTACTGATGTCTCCCATCCTTCCACATGTAGGATGCTATGGGAATGCTGACCCACCTCGAAGTGAGCAGGCAGGAGCAAGAGGATGGTGCGGGAAACATAGAAACATAGAATTTGATGGCAGATAAGGACCGCTTGGCCCACCTAGTCTGCCCATTTTCCTACCTAACAGATAAGCTGCAGATCCTAGTTAACCAATAGCTTACTTCCTCCTAACCCCCACTAGGACTGCCTTATGTCTGTCCCATGCATTCTTGAATTCCCCCACTGTTCTTGACTCCATGACCTCCTCAGGGAGACTGTTCCATGCATCCACAACCCTCTCTGTGAAAAAATACTTCCTCACATTACCTCTGAGCTGTCCCCCCTCTATCTTCAAATTGTGCCCCCTTGTTCTTGCACATCTCTTTTTCTGAAAGATGACACCCTCTTGGACTTTGTTGATTCTCTTGAGATACTTAAAAGTTTCTATCATGTCCCCTCTCTCCCTCCTTTCCTCAAGGGTATACATATTAAGCTCCTTTAGTCTTTCTTCGTATGTCTTCTGGTGCAGACCCTGCACCATTTTGGTTGTCCTTCTCTGGACAGCCTCCACGCTATCTATATCTTTGCGGAGATGGGGTCTCCAGAACTGCACACAGTACTCCAGATGGGGTCTCACCAACTGTCTGTACAGAGGGATAACAACTTCTTGTTTTCTACTATTGATGCCTTTCCCTATGCATCCCAGTATCCCCCCAGCCTTCCTTACTGCCTTCTCACATTGCTTGCCCACCTTAAGGTCATCTGATGTAATTACCCCCAGGTCCCTTTCCATTTTTACTGTTGTCAGTATTTCACCCCCCCATTGTGTACTCTTACCCTGGGTTTTTGTTTCCAAGGTGCATTACCTTGCACTTCTTTGCATTGAATCTGAGCTACCATACATTTGACCATTCCTCCAACCTTGTCAAGTCCCTTCTTATCCTTTCCACTCCATCTTGTGTATCAACCCTGTTGCAGATCTTTGTGTCCTCTGCAAAGAGACTTACTTTTCCTTCCAGTTCCTCTGCAATGTCACTTATAAAGACATTAAAAAGGACTGGTCCCAGTACTGAACCCTGCGATACCCCACTAGTAACCCTCCTTTCTTCACTGTGGACTCCATTTACTACTACCCTTTGCATCCTGTTGTCTAGCCAATTTTTTATCCAGGCTACCACCTTGGGACCCACTCCAAAGCTGGCTAACTTTTGTATTAATCTTTTGTGTGGGACTGTATCAAATGCCTTGCTAAAATCTAGGTAGGCCATGTCCACAGCCCCTCCCTGGTCTACTACTTTGGTCACCCAGTCAAAGAAATATATTAGATTCATCTGACACGACCGCCCCATCATGAATCCATGCTGCCTGGGTCATGCCCCACTGGCCTCTAGGTACTCAACAATTCTTTCCTTCAGAAGTGATTCCATAATTTTCCTACCACTGATCTCAAACTAACTGGTCTGTAGTTTCATGCCTCTGTCCTGCTCCCACTTTTGTGAAGAGGAATCACATCCACCCTCCTCCAGTCCTCAAGTACCACCCCATCCTCCCATGATTTGATAAAGAGAGTAGTCGGAGGTGTCACTAGTCCTACCCTTAGTTCCCTTAGAATTCTTGGGTGAATCCCATCTGGCCCCATTGCTTTGCCCACCTTCAATTTTATTAGTTCTTTCAGAACCCTTTCTTCTGTAAATGGACTGGTATCGACCCCCATCTTCAGAGTGTTTCTCTTGTTTGGTTTAGGTACCGCCCCCTCCTCTTCCTTTGTGAATACTGAGCAGAAATATTCATTCAGTATCACTGCTTTTTCACTGTCACCCTCTACCCACATTCTTTTCCCTTTATTAAGCCTCAGTATTCCTCCTTTAGTCTTTCTTCACTCCCTAATGTACCTATAAGAGGTCTTATCCCCCTTCTTGACAGAGTTGGCTATCCTTTTCTCAGTTTGGGCCTTTGCTATTCTGACTGCCTTCCCATCCTTTTTCTGTTTTAACTGATAAAGTTCTCTGTCCTGCTCCTTCTGTGTTTCCTTATATTTCCTGAATGCTATCCTTTTCTCCTTAACTTTCCCTGCCACCTCTTTTGAGAACCATAGCATTTTTCCTTCATTGTGTTTTGTTGATTTGCTTTACACAAAGGCTTGTTGCCTCTGTGATGGCTGTTTTGATTACTCCCCATTGTTCCTCCACCCTCCTTCTTGCCTGTTTGCTAGTGCTTGTGACACCATGCAACCTGTATCACATGTGAGGGACAAGGGCTATGCCACGTTACCTCTGGCAAATGGACATGGATGGAATGGTGCACTAAGAAGGAGAGGAGGGGCATGCAGGACCACGGACCCTGTGGAGGGTCACCAAACCATCAAAGGTAAGTGTCCACTGTCTCACCTTTGCTGTGCATTGCTGTATAGTATCTATGGGTGGGGAAGTTGTTTGCCTTACTGGTCTTGCCCGGGTGGTGGTGTTGCCCACTTCCCTTGAGGCTGAACTGTGTGGCATTACTGTCATGGCCTGAGTGCATCCATAGAATGTATGGTTTGACTGCCATCCTCTGTGATACTCCACAATGGTGGTCATATACAAGCGACTGCCATAGTGTCTGTATTGCTGGGGGGGGGGATGCACACAGCCTAGGGGGATTGGATGCATCGATGTGTCCATATATGGAGGGGGCATGGACCTGCATATGGTACTAAATGTGTCTTTGTCCCAACAGCACTACAATGGACTCATCTGGAGGATTGTCATGCTGCAGGTGGAGTGGCCCAGGGACATGGCGGGGGCGGGTGGAATGCACAAGGAGCTGGATGATGATGAGGAGGAGGAGAATGAAGATCCCAGGCATCCAGGGAGTCTGCGCAGCCATGAGTGCCCATCGGCCAGTGGAATGGCACAGATGGGAATGTCAACATCTGCAGTAGGACATTGAGGGTTGTGGTGGGGGGGTATCCTATTGGCATGAGGGTGTTCTGTACTTGGGGAGGGTGGTTCATCACTGCTATGGCAGGCCAAAGCTGGTGTTGTTTGTTTTGGAGTGTGTTAATAAATATCTTATTGATATACCTTGTCTGGTCACTTCATTGCTTATGTGTGTGTGTGTGTGTGTGTGTGTGTGTGTGTGTGTGTGTGTGTGTGTGTGTATGTATGGAAGGGTCTATGTTGTTGGGGGGGGTGCCACACCATGCAGTAATATCCAGCTACATGCACATGTCTAGGTACACTGTCATGATTGTAGGTGGCAGTGGTGTGTGCTTCCATGTTGGGGGCATTCGGCTGATGGACCATGTGCAGTACCACAGCCCATTGTGGGGGGGCCTCTACACAGGCATTCATATGGCAGGTTGTGGGGGGAGCGCTGGTCCAGTCTGACAGTGTTGCCATGTCTTTTCACATGGGGATGGATATGCCCATGCCCACCTGTGTGCCAGACAATGTGCTAGGTGTGATGGTTTCACACACCATTGGTGTTGTCCATGTCATGGTGGTGTGCAACATTGCACCTGCACTCTAGCAAATGCAGCAGGTTGGGTGCCACATGTGGGTACACATCTGTCTGGCAGCAGGCATACAATGGCTGCATACTACCACGCATGCCCATCAGTCCATGGTACTGGCAGCACAGCCTGTGTGGTTGGCTGTCTGTAGCACACACACACACACAGTGGACCCATGGCTGTGACCTGTGATATGGCCCTTTCAAATGGGGTTCACCATTGTTTGCACTGATGCCAGTGGCATAGGCTTACATGGCACTTTATGGTAACCCCTACCCATGCATATCTGTACACACCATGTGGAGTGCATATGAACACCTCATGCATGGTCATGCATGCTGTCAGTGGAGGGCCACATTCAGGGTATGCAGACATATCCCCACTTATTAGGACCATCTGCATGGTGTGCATTTCCTCTGTATGTGGTGCATTGGGCCCATGCCATGCATACCACTGCTAGGTTGCATACATGCACTGTGTGCGTACACACCCTGCTGGGTCCAAAGCGCACCTTGTGTGTACCACGTGCCCTTCATGCATAGGGCCCATTGTGCATTATAAACTGTGTTTAAACCCACCACCAATTAGAGCAGTGTATACTGATAGAACATCAGTGTATCCTTCTGAATAATGGACATAAAACCAAGATGGACAACACCAGTACAGAAGAGCAAACTGCAGGTGCAGGAGAATCAGGAGCTAACATTTATAGATCGATTTTCTCCAGTGACATATTGGACAACCCACTCCTCAGTAACAATGACGGGGTACTGATACTGTTGGAAAATGTTGCTGGAGGAGAAACAGCAAGTCACACAAATACAAACAACATCAAGGATGCCTTCTATAAACTCAAGAAAGAATGGTAAAGTCAGACGCCTGAGTATGCAGCAGTAAAAAGATCACCCAGGGTTTAAGGATACTGAAGCGGCCAGCTTCAGGAGAAGAATGCAGGAACTTTGTTTTAAAATGGGAAGCAATATTGGAGGAAGCAAACACTGAATTAATGGAACTGATAATCGAGGACAGCGAGGAACAACAAATGGAGGTAGCACGTGAATTGAACGAATAAGAACTGCTAGTAGCTACCTTTGGCAGGCATGAGGATTTTTCGAGATGCCAAACAAAATTTTTAACTTACCTGACAGGATATGATCTAAAACTCAAGGAGCAGAGTGTTCTGTTGGAAGAAAAAACTACATTGGCAGGAAATACACAAGGAGCCCCAGTGATGTCATCTGCAAAAGCCAATCCAGTGACTCCACACTCCATCCTGAAATAGACTAACACTAAATACTTCTACAGATGGGAGTACAGGGCATAATGCATTGGAAAGGGAGGAAAGTGACATAGAATTGGATCCTTTTTTAGGACAAACTCCTCCTAGGCAGGAACTACCCAGGAGGAGCACGAGATGCACAAGCTTCCAGTTCTACGAGGAAGAAAACATAACAGGATACGACGTGGGATGAAGATATAAAGGAGGAAGAAGTCAGGGAAGAGGACACCCTCCACAACAACCGATGAACCAATATTAATGGTTCTCAACCTTTCCTGTAGAGTGCTAACTAGAATGGAAAAGAAGGTAAAGTCTAAAGGATTGTCATTTGTTATTATTAATTAATTTGATGCCTTTTTAGATGTGCAAAGATTTGCCAGGAAGCTTAATTTAAAGATATTTTTTGCTGACAGAAATGTACCCATGTCTAGTCAGAATAGTACAAACAATACAGCTGAAACACACAGTGAGACAAGAGAGGAGTGGGAGGGGGGAGAAGGGAGGCACAGTTTGAAGATAGAGGGGGGACGGCTCAGGGGCAACCATCATTTGAATTCATGTGACTAGAATGAATCAGCAGCTTGTTATTCAATAAGTAAATGGGACCACACTACTGGTTGTGACAACCTTTCTGAATTTTAGTAAACTGTTATTTATATCCACTGGGTGCTAGTACACCTTAGCTCTGAAGATGTCCTTTTATATAGGGTGAAACGCTAGCCAGCAGTGCAAAGGCAATGTGTTTACATATGGAATAATTCCTTTGTCAAAACTACAATAAGGTTTGGTCTTTACCTGTCTTGAGCGAATGGTGAGTACACGGACTCTGCTTGTGGAGATTACATATATTTTCCAGTTGCACCACCGTCCCAGTGCTCTCTCCACTTCTTGAAAGTTTCTCATCCTATGCAGGAAGAAGTGGGTCATTCTTGAGTATGTGGAGAGTGTGACCAATGCAGATTTCCACTCATGATATGATGGTACATCCACTGATCTCCATCTCCTAAGCAAGAGGCATATAGCTTCTATAGAAGCTAACAGCAACTACGTTCTATGACAGACAGAAAGCTTTACCCAGGGTTCTGGAATACCCAGCAGGAGCAGTGCTGGGGATGAAGGAACATGGATACCTAGGACTTTGGAGCAGTGGTCTTGAATCCTTTCCCAGTGTTCCTGGATAGGGGTGCATGGCCATAGGATATGTAACAGGTCAACTGAAGGCTCTTTTAACCTCCAGCCAATGTCCTAGGGCATTAGGTCCATTATCTTGAGCTAGCCCAGGGTTCAATACCAAAAGTTTCTGACCTTGTTGAGGGTGAGCATGCTCTAGGGTCCAAACAGGCCTGATGCACAAATCTCCAAGACTGTGTCTGGCCTCATCAGGGATGCTCCTCTGTAATGCCTGTTCCACTTCTGCTTAGGCCAAGCACAGAATCTGGTATGGCAGCCATGAGAATTTGTAAATGATGCCCACTAGGCCTTTTTTGTTCTGCACCACTGTTATATGGGTAATTTAGTGGACCCTTCCCTAGGGTGCTTTGCTTACTACTGGAGGAGCAAGCACAAGGTTGCAGTATTTTACTGTTGTATAGACTCTTGAACTGGAATTACCTCCACAGATCAGCTTTAGGGATATTTTTTAATTAATATGTTGTAGATTTTTACAATTGCATTAAACTTGTCAATAAAAATCAGTATCAACCATACCAACCAACAAATTACCCATAGTAGATATAATCCATAAAGGAATACAAGAGCACCTACTAACACTTGACTACTGTATATGACAACTTCAAGTAATCCAAACATGTCAAAGGTAACAACAATATAACAACAAACAATGCTATCGAACAAGCAATAAGTAAAGTGGTGTCTGTAATATCACGCTGGGTTGACTAAACCCCCAAAAGAAGACTTGAGGCTGAAGGCTAAAGTCTCACGTTCTTGCTGCTGGAAGAGGAGAGGAGAATTCTCCGAGGCTAAGCCTCTAACCCCAAACCCATCCTTTCCATCCCACAACCCTTTAGCCTGGAGTCATTTATATAGTGAGATTAGAGAGCATAGATAATGAAAGCTAAGCCATTTGAAATTAATGTGTTTCACTTAATGTATATTTGATAAAATACATGCATATAGAGTATTGAAAGGGTACTTTTATATGTTTTTGTGTTTAATTGAAGGTCTAGTGAGTTTGCTTTATCGGTTAAAGTTATTGAAAATGAATTGAAGCTATTATTAACAGCTGATGTAGAAGTTTAATATAAACGAATGTATTCTGTTTTTTTGTTATCAGTGGCTGTAAGCGGGAGTCAAACCTGAAACCTTGCTTATGTAAGAAGATAGAAATTATGAACTGAAAATTGATATGTAAGGACAGTCTTTTTTCTTTATTAGTTTTTATCTTTAGAATCCATTCCTAATGTATATTTAAAACAAATATTTACTCTTTATAATTTGTGATTTTTCAAAAATATTTCTTTTAGAGTAAACCAGTGTCCTGATGAAGGGTTTACGAAACATTGACTATTATTGTTTAACTGGAAGATACTTGATTAAAACCCTCATTTTAAATTAAGAATATCTGATTCATTTTTAGTTGGGTGAGTGGGCCTTATTACCCAGTATCAGTTTTGTTTTGTAAAAACAACATCCTAATCGCTGCACCTTACCCTATAAGGACAGATTCAGGCATCACCATCTAGTGATGTCATCTTGTAGGCCCCAGAACAATGGAGTAAGATTCAATGGAGGTCACTCTGATATCTTAGGTGAAATCAAAATCCCTAAATACTTGATTGGGTCCAGGGCCCAAGCAGACCCTGAGATTGGCAAAGGTGGCAATGACTGCACTGAAGTCAAAGGAATAATCTCCGTTTTCCACCATTTATTATGAAGACCGGAGAGAGAAGAAAACTCAGTAAGCAGCCGGATCGAACACGACAGAGAGATTTCGACATTCTGGATAGTTAGCAGAATGCCGTACTCAAAGAACATCACTTTATACATTTCCAAACCTACCTGGAAACCTTCACCTTCCACCACTTCCCTAATTTTCTGGGCCAGCAGTTCAATTGCCAGCACAAATAGGGCTGGAGAGAGGGGGGGTACCCGTGATGGGTTCCCCTACTCAGCAAAAAAAGATGGAGACAAGTTGCTATCTGTCAGCACTGCAGCTATAGGAGAGGAGTAAATTGTCTGATCCCAACACATGAACCCAGGGCTGAATCCAAACTTATGCAGAGTAGTGAGCAGATAGTGACACTCCACCGAGTCGAAGGCCTTCTCCGTATCAAATGCAACTACTGCTGATACACCCGACTGTGTCTGCAAAACACGGAGAAGGTCCACAAGTGGTGGATGTGGTCTGCCCTGCTCTACCCTCCTGCAAAACCAGCCTGATCCAGGTGGATAACAGAAGGTAGGATCTTAGAGACCCTGTCGCTAGAAGCATATAATCGACATTCAAAAGCAATACCGCTCAATAATGCACACAGTGGAAATGATCCTTACCTTTTTTGGTAAGACTGCTATAACAGCATCATTCATTGCAGGGTAACTCTCCCTTATACAGTACCATGTCCCCTCAAAAATGTCTGCCACCATAAGCCCCACTAAGTTCCCCACCACTCCATAAAATTCCACAGGAATCCCAGCCTACCCCGGTCACTTTCCCTCATTAAGCTGACCACTAGCCACTTTGATCTCCCCCACACTTACAGGTGCATCCAGGGCAGCTTGCTGATCCTCAGATAATGTAGGTAACTGCAGCAACACTAGAAAATCTTTAATAGAATAGTCTCCTTTTTCCAGAGAGCATCTTGAAGAGTAACGCTGTTGATAATAATCCAAAAAAGCTTCATTAATTCCATCTAGATCTAATTTCACACCCGTAGGACTATTAATCCCTAGAATTACTCTGGAACTATCCATTTTCTAAAGACGGTAGGCTAATAATCTGCCAGCCTGCTCACCTCCTTTCCAATAGGTGTGTCTAGTCCTATACAAGCCTAGTTCCTCCTAAGACATTTTCATTATGTTAATTTGAAACCGTAAGGCCTTAATGTGAGGTAGTAATGAAGCTATAGACAGACTACCCTTATATTTCTGTTCCAGAACTCTCAGTTGACCATCCAATTCCCTCAGTTTAGCTTGTCAGTCCTTTTCATGAGCCAAAGAATAGGCTATTAACCTCCTCTAACATAGGCTTTGAGTCTCTCCCAGACACATTGAGGAGCAATCTCCTGCGAGTGATTGGTCCTAAGACACTCTTGAATCTCACCCTGGAGCCACTGCAGAAATTTCTTATATGAAAGAAAACTGACATTGCACCTCCATCAGGAACTACTCTCTTCCCCTGGGCCAAATGAAAAGGTCCAAGTCATGGAAGAGTGGTCAGAAATTACCATAGCTTCTATGGCTGTAGTGACTGACCCCTGCAATAAGCACTGGGAATCAAACAGCATATCTATCTGGCTGTAGGTCTGATACACCATAGAGTAATAAGTATAATCTTGATCGGGGTGGGGTGACAAGTGCTCCAGACATCCCATAACTCAAACTCCTTCCTAAAGAGAGATAAGGCTCCTGACCCTGGTGTGTCCATCCTGGTTGGTATTCCAGTCCGTATACACGGATCAAGGACCTCATCCATATCAACCCCACAATTAAATTCCTCCACCTTAACTAATAAAACCTGAGATAACTTACTAAAAATGGAAACACCATCTTCACTGGGGCCATACACAGAAAGAAGGGAGTGGGGGGAGCCATCTAAAGTTCCTGACACCATAAGCCAATGCCCCTGTGGGTCCTTAACTACTCATTTGGTTACCTAGTCAAGCCCCTTGTCAAGAAGAATCATAAGCCCCATTTTTCAATGTAAAAGAGGCCACATATACCTGCCCTTTCCAGCAAGATTTCATTCTGTCCACATCCCTGTGAAGCAAGTGAGTCTCCTGAAGGAGAACCACTTGTCCCCCAGCCATCTGATGCACATGAAAACCCACTTCCACTTAATAGGACCATTCAGATCCCATACATTACAGGATAATGCCCTGTACATCATCCTGGGAGTAGCAAAGGGAACAACCCCCATACCTCAGCAGTAAGAGGATATCTGCCCAATTTAGCCACCACAACAGACCCCACTGAACCATCAAATAACAGAACCCCTCTTCCAACCACCTGAACATACACAATCTATAACATCTTGACCAAACTCAGAGAAGCAAATGTGTTCCATAGGTACCCGCTGGGACACGCTCCCCATCAACTGATATCCTTACTATAACTCCCTATAGTCTGCTCCCTTCCACCTCAAGCTGAAATCCAGTTAGTAACTACAATCTACCCCAGAACCCCCTGAGTGAAACCAAAGAGCCCAACTCCCCAAGTATGATGCCCAAGAGTAGCAAAAGGGAACACCCCCACTATCTCACTACCATCCAGCAAAACAGTGGCAACCCTTGCTAAACTCTGGGGCACCATTTACAAATGATATCATTAACCCCCATAACCTGTAAATTAACTACATTTCCAAGATCCAAAATCCGAAACCCAGAGCAGATTCCCCCTCCCCCGACACCCCCAATAAATAAATATTTCAGCAGTATGTTCCTAAAAGGGGTCAAAGCCTCCAAGCAGAATATCAAAATCAGAAAATCAAAGTCCAGGAAGGAAAAGGTAGTGCTAACCCCAAGTAAATAAAAGTCCTTCCCAAGATTTTGCGAGACCAAAACAACGTCAGCGAGGCTGAAACCATATGGACATGCAGCACACTTTAGGCAGGTCAGCTCCACCTAATACAGTACCATATTCAAACAATACTCCTCTAATCCAGAAACTATCATATTTCCCATACACTGCCTTGGAATCAGCTGACAATGGTCATTTTCAACAGTAAAGCTGCTGAAGATCTCTTAAACTGAAGCCTCTGTGGGGCTAATATTACCAATCCTAAATCCCATAAATATAAAATCCTGTCCCCGGAAGGATCAAAATGGCCACATTAGGGCACACAGAAATACACCCTCTAACCCCCGCATTCCCCCCCAGCAAACTGTCAACAGACCCCAGTGATCATCCAAATAAGCAACCAGCAATAAAAATAGCCAAGTCCATCAGACAAAGTCCCAAAATAAAGTTAAAGCTAAGAGGGAGAGTCCAGCAAATCCAGCCTCTTCAAACTCCACATCAGATTTCCTGGAGGAGGCAGCTGCTAAAGAAAAGGACTCTTTCCTGAATCAAGGCAGCATACTGAAATGACACAGTAGGCAGATCAAACTGTTCCATAAGTTAGGAAAAGAAAAACCCATATCCACTAATACTAGCATAATCAGTCCATGGAGTCCTCCACTAGCAATGCAGCCTTCGAAGTCAGAACCAGTGCAGACACATCAGTCTCTCCCCATAGTTGTCCAAAAGTTTCCCTCAAGCAATGGCTGGAATGTGAAATTTGTGTTCATTGAGGAAGCGTTACAGATCCTGTAGTAGCAACTGGGTTGTGCTCTGCTAAGAACCTCAGAGCTCCAGATGGAGATTCAAAAAATTCAGCCTTATTGTACATCGGGATTTTAATGTAGCCAGTGGTAACAAGAAACACTTTAGTCCCTGCTTCTGAACCAAATCACAGGCTTCGCCGAAAGCCTTCCTCTTGTCTATCACCCTTCTGGAAAAGTTCTGATGAAAAAAGAGTTTAGCCTCTTGATAATGAATTTCTTTCCTCACTCCAGCATCTCGCAATATGGACTTCCAATCCTTGTAGCGCAAAGATTTAAAGACAACAGGATGGGGCTGAGATGTAAAGTCAGATGGGGAGTCCTGCCATCGGGACACGATGAGCCCACTCAAATTCCAACATGGGTGAGGAACTCCATCCTAGCTATTCCAGTATACAGCATGTTGCTGCAAGAATAAAATTATGTCCGCCCCTTCCGACCTCTCTGGCAAACCAAACAAACGGACGTTGCTGAGATGATTGCAGGACTCTAAATAGTCCAATTTGCCCTAAATCTGGCAAATTTCTCTTTCCACCAGACCAAGTCCAATCTTCTAGCTGATTAATGCAAGACTCAACGTGCTCCACAAGATGTCCCAATGTTTCTACAGACACTTGAACCACTATAAACTGCAAATTAATATGACTCAAATCCTGGTGGATGCCTCCCATAAAAGCTTTAATTTTCTCAACTCTCAAGCAATGAGGTTCACATCAGATTCATGCTCCAAGTGGGTTCCAGAAGCAGGTCTACTGCCATCTTGGGAGTGAGGAGGTGAGGCAGAAACTTTGTATTTTTCTTGGCAAGTCTATTTGCCTTATCACCCTCATTCTTAGAAGCCATACCAAAATACAAATTCAGCAGTAGCACTAAAGAAAAATCTCTATGGGAGCAGAAATAGGAGATTTATTATTCCAATCTGACAGAGCTGCAGGATCTTGCTGCTGCTAGATTGGTGGCATCAGATGACCCCCAGCTTTATGGATATTAAATTTCTGCTGCAGTGCCTGAAAGGATTCCATTGCAGTATTGTTTGGGATGATCAAGCCTCCCCAAACCTTGATGTGTGACTCCTGCCATGTGGACCAAATAATTGGCTCAGAGCCTATGCAACAAGAAGTGTTAGTCCAAATGGGAGTATAAGGCCCCAGCCCAGAGCAGTGTCTAGTTAAAGACGTCATTTTCCTACATGCCCCATCGGCTGCTGTTATTGTGAACCTTTTATGTATCCTAGTGGGTAGTGGAAGGCCCAGGTATATAGCCAGGTGAGCACCTCCCATTAGCTCTGATTCAATATCTATCCAGATTGGGGCTTGGGATCCAAGACAAATGAACAGTTTACACATTTTAGCAACCAAAAAAGGCATAGTGGTAATTGAAGAAGTGAGGTAGTCCCCAGCCCCCCCAGACCAGTTGGCCCTTGATTTGGCCCTGCTATATCATGGGGTGGATCCTTCCCACAAAAACCCATCTATAACACTGTCTTCTGAAACCACAAATGTGTGATGGGGAGGAGAAGGTGAGAGTGCATGTGAAAGATCCTAGTGGCAGCAAGCATTTTGACAGTGTTTGCTTTCCCTACTAGGGATAATTTCAAGTGTTTACACCTCACTATCTCATTTTGAAGTTTATGATTTGCTGGCAGGAGGTTAATAGCTACCCACCTGGAAGTATGTGGGGCAATATGTATGCCTAGGTATTTAATGTGGCCAGGGGCTATAGCCATCCCAAAGCTTGCTACCATCTGCAAGGAGATAAAGAGATTTAGGGGGGAGTATTTCTGACTTGGATACCTTGATTCAAAGTCCCAAGAGGGCTGCAAAAGAGTGTTGAAGGGAGAGTAGAGCTGGGAGTACTTGAGTGACATCCTCACATATCACCAGGCAATTGTCTGCATATAGCTTAGTCCTAAATTCCTTCAGCCCTCACCCTGATGCCCTTTAAGTCTGAGTGGTGCTGAATTGCCACAGCCAAAGGTTCAATAGCAATGACAAATAACAGAGGTGACAGAGGTAACATTTGTCTGGTCCTCTAAAAGGGAAGGGGCTTGACACGGTGTTGGTGAGAATTTGGGCAACGGGGTCTTTGTAGAGGGTCTGAATCCAAGTAATAAAGTGAGGGCTGAAGTTAAGGAATTTGAGGGCCTTTATCAGATAGTCCCCCTCTACTGAATCAAAGGCCTTCTCAAAACTGATGGTGATTGTTGCTGCTGGGGTGGGGAGAGTATATGCTACTTGAAGTACCGATATCAACACTCTCAGATGGTCTGAGCTCATTCTCCCTTTAATGAAACCTACCTGGAAAGGGTGTATGATTTCAGGTAGAATGCTCTCAAGGCAGCTAGTTAGCAGTTTAGCAATAATTTTTGCATCCGCACTGATTAGGGATGTGGGTCTAAAACTGAATGGGAGAGATTGGTCTTTTCTGTCTTTGGGCAAAACTTTGATTATTGCTCTTTTCAGTGTGTCAGGCATAACTGAGCTAGTGTGGGAGTCTTGCATCATATGTCCAAAGGGATGGAGTATTTTCTCTCTAACCATTTGGTAAAATTCCATTGGAAAGCAATCAGATCTAGGGGCTTTATTGGGCACCATAGTTTTGATAGCCGCATGAAGTCTCTGTCTCTGAAATAAGGACCTCCAAGGCCCCTTTCAGTCCTGAAGTGATTCCTGGCAGGCTAGGTGCAGAGTAAAGGTGCCAAAGGCCTTGGCATCTAGGGTAGTGTGGAACTGATATACTGCAAAACCTGATAAAATTGTTTCATAACTCGTTAATCGCTTTTGGTGAGGACTGCACATATCCCCTAATCTTTAAAGAAAGGGATAAATCTTTTGACCTGTTGCTTACACACTGGTCAGACAAAAGCATACCTGCTTTATCTACCTGGCCCCAAATTTATGTTTTGTTCTGACAATTTGTAGTTCAGCCACCTGGTGGCCAGCTGGTTCAGCTGTATCCTGAGTGAGGATATCTCATAGGTCAGAGACTTGTTTTCAGACACTTAGGGTCCTTCTTATCGCCCTCCTTTTCTTTAAGTAGTGCCGCCAGTCTAAGGGCTTCTGTAGCTCAGGATTTTTCTATGAGCTGCATAGCTTATTGTTAAGGCCACTGTCTTTTGGTTTTACCGGAAAACCAGTAAAATTCTGGAATTAGGGCTGCCAAAGACCGGTAAAAACAAAGATTTCATGGAATCTGGCATTCTATATCAGATCAGTAAATTTACAAAACGTATATTTTTCTTATAATTCCTACCTGTACTAGTTTCATTGTTTTAATCACTGTAAATCAGTGGCCTTGCTTCTTATTCTTCCCCTGACTGAGGCCTTAATGGCTTTCCAGGTTAGTGCGGGTGTGGACGGCCCCTGAGGATTGTCGTGAAAGTACAACTGAGTTTCCTGCTTTATTCACAGGTGAAATTCCTCATCCTGACTTAGTAGGGGGTGCAGTCGCCATATTTTGGCTTTTCCCAGAGTTGGATGACAAAGATGTTATATCACCTGGGCATGGTCTAAGATATATATCAGCTCAATACATAAAGAAGACACCATTGGAGTAACACTGGGCGAAGCTAGCCAGAAGTCAATTCTTCTGGCTGTGTGCAAGGTTTCAGAAAAATATATGTAGTCCCTCCCAGATGGGTTCTGGGGCCTACAAGGGTCTGTCAGCTGGTGAAGGCACATTAGCTCTTGCAGAGTGCATAGAGCCTTGACATGGGGATATGGCCTACTGTTGGATCTGTCAAGATGAAAGTCCAAGATTAGGTTGAAATCTCCCCCAGCAATATCTCTGGGTTGTCAAATGACATGTCAAGTAAAGCTTGTGATACAATGATAAAGAAGGCAGGGTTGTCAGAGTTGGGAGCATACAGGTTACCTAGGACAATAGGGCCAGTAGGTAACCTCATTTGGTTAGCACCCATCGTCCCTCAAAATCACATGCCTGGGTAATGGGGCCCTACTTTACATTTTTGTGGAGCAGGATTAATACCCCATGCTTAGCTGACTTGGGAGAGCTATGTACTTCCCACCCTTACCACTCCCTTTTAAGTTCTGGAGCTTCTTTAAGGACTAATGTCATTTCCTGGAGAAAAAAAAAAACACTTGTGCATGGAGTTTCTTCAAGTGGGCCATGATTTTCTTCCTTTTAATGGGGGAATTGAGCCCTCTTACATTCCAAGATATAAATGATAAATGGTTCTAGATTCAAGTCCCAGTTGGAGGCACACTTTTCCTTTCACATTTCCTTCTTGATTTTTTTTTAAAATGCCTCACAGTGGCTTACTGCATTAAGAAAAAAAAAGTTATCTGTGTCTCTAACATGTGCCTATGTTGCTGGTTACTCAACATCAGAAAGGAATGTGTGTACCTAATGGAGAACAGAGAGCACTGCTCATCTCTGAGTCTCCCATAGCTCAGATGGTTACAGCATAGCACGGGATGCTAAGGTTCTGGGTTCAAGTCTCAGTGGGAGGCACACTTTTCATTTTACATTTCCATCTTGATTAAAAAAATATATATATAAATGAGATAGGGTTACCATGTTCTCCATTATGAGCTTTTCTAAAACCTATGTACTCTAGGGCATGGACTAGGATTGGGGGACCTCTATCAACCCCTTGGTCATTCTTCTCTATGTAGAGAGTATTTGTAACATGATCAGTAAAACCAAGTGCAGTTTTTATCTCTCCAAGTACCCTGTTGCCCTGCCAAGTGGCAAGCACATCTCAAACACCACTTTTTTGAAAGTAATATAAACAAACATTGAATAGATCAAATGACAAAGCATGACATGAAAACATATAGTAATATGAAACCCTTCAGAGGCAAACAGGCCTGTAAACATCTAACAGTTAGAAAGATAAAGTATAGTTTAACTGAACTTGGGGCAATTGCCCCTTTTCATTCTCACTATGTGGCAGAGAGCTGCTATATCTGGCCAGAGGATGGGCAAAGCCATCCCCAAAAGCCCCAGAAGTCCATCCATGGGTGTGGGTAATTTCTCCTAACAGAAGTGCTGCTGCAAACAGGTATTGCAGCTAATTCATCTTGAGATAGCATATGTAACATAGTCTGCTGAGAGGGGAGACAGAATCAAATAGAATGTGTCACAACTTAACATATCTGAACTTATCCCGCTTGACCATCGCAGCACTGAAGCATGGAATAGCTAGACCCTGATGTTCCTTAAGGCAGCAAGGGTATCTGGCTGCACATGGGGTGGGCATAAAGAGCTCACTCTGCATGTACAGCACATGAGCAGTACCCATTTCTTCTCATAACTGCCCAGTGCCTCCACTCCTCCCTGCAATTGTGCCTAGGGGCCACAGGGGGTCAGCTTAGGGCCCACTCCTTTATTATTCCCTAGGCATTCTGCACCACTTTCAGCAATTGCCAATTGAGCTATGCTAAGTCCCCAGCATTTATAAGTTTGCCACCTCAGATCCCACTTCATCAGGTGCTCCTCTATGATATCTAACGCTATGCTGGTTGAGGAGCTGATCAAGTATGCCCTTGCCCTGTGGAGCATGTTAGTGGCAAGATGGAACTCCTAGAGAGGGCTATCATTAGAGACAGTGGGCCATTCAACAACTTAGACCTGCCCTGGTTGCCCTTGTGCTGCATCAGGAAGTTGGATGTCACTTTGCTGCCAGTAACATTCTGTTAAACATGCATTACCCAAGCTTCCTTAAGTGGACCAAATCAAAAGAGGTTAACACCCCATCCACTTAGGGAGCACCTGGGGGCTTGGGCTAGCATAGATCCCCAGCAGCCAAGGCCTTCTTTTATTGCTGGATAGCCTAGTCAAGGTAGGGATCAACTGGAGGCCAAGAAAAAGATATTGCATTATAAGAACCTGCAGAAAGAAAACATATCATCAATTAGCTCTCTAACATTTCGACCAAAGGGCATACCTAAAAAACTGTTAGTCCTGAACACATTTACCACCTTTGCGGATTGTCATTCACTGTATACCTGTGTAGCCCATTGTTCATTTATAGGGTATACAGGCTTCAGCTGCTGACTCAGAAAAACATCACAGAGATAGACTCAGGTAGTGGGTGGTTCACAGGGTAAGATTTTCGATGGGTTGGGGTGCTCTGTCCCAGTTCTTTCCTCCAGGGAAATTATTCCATTTGAAATACCAAACAGATCAATCTTACCTGCTTGCTGCCCCTCTCCTCTGACTTACACATACCAGCCTCAGCACTTCATGATTCCCCAGGGTCTTTCGGTTCAGCTCATCGACTCCTGTGGGAATATAATATGCAGGTCCTCCTTCGTCTCCATCTTCTTGACCTCCAATGCAGTCTGCCACTCATCACATATGGAAGCCCAGTCGATGAAAGAGTGTTGAGGTGGGTCCTTCAAGGTGCCAGGCTGTGGAGACTCTGCTGTCAAAGAGAGTGAGAAGGGTCAGGTCTCACAGTGCCTCATACTAATTCAATGTCTTCATGGGGGTAGCAAACGGGGACTCACTATTGGCATCTGGTGTGACCACAGCCCTTTCTTGGCTTCTGTTCATTTTCCTGCGTGGCAGGGCTGTTTGATTCCTGGCATTCCTATTTTATTTCTTTTGCCAGTCCCTATTCACCTGTTGCTGTGGTTCATTATCATGGGCATCTGCAGCCACTTCGGTTTCTGCAGTTAGAGCTGTGATGTCCATTGGCAAGGCCTCCTCACCATGTAGTTTTGATGGCAGCAGATGAGGTGCTTCATTTACAAAGTCCCCGGAATTGAAATAATGTTCAGCCTCTCCGGGGGATTGAAAAGTGGTATAGAACCCATTCACCTGAATCCTTAACATCGCAGGGTACCTTAGTGAAGTGGGGAACCCATGCTGATAAAAATCATTGCTGGACCCCAGCAAAAGCCCTCCTCCTTCTCTATAGGTCTGGCAAAATGCCTTGATAAAATTGTACTGGCTGTCATTCCCAGCCAAGATGTCCCTGTTCCCAGGCAATCCAGAGAATCGTCTCCTCACTGAGAACTGCAGTAGCTTATAAAGGATTGTCTGGGGTCTTTTGCCCAGCCTGGGTCTGGGATCAAGGAGTGGTGAGCCATTAGATCTCCAGCCAGGGGTAGCCCAGAGATTTCAGGATCTGCAGTATGGTTATACTAGAAGAGCGAATATCCCAGCCTTCCATGCCCTCTGGGATGCCAACTTTATGAATGTTGTACCTCCTAGCCTTGTTTTCCAGGTCATCCACCGTCTATCAAAAATTGTATTTGTTGAACATGATCCAAAAGTGTGCTCTGTTGATGCTAGGATGTCTCATTTTGTATTTTTAATGAATTTTCAGTAGCTGCCACTCTGGTCATGAGGGATGATAAGTCCCTGTTGGTCTGATGAGGGGTGTCTTTGAGTTTAGTTGTATCATGCCAAATTCTGGTCAGCATTGCAGTTATTGTGATGAAATCCATGGAGTTATTTGCAGTGGAACCCATTGTGAATATAGGAAACAAGTCGTTCACACTCCTGCTTGTTGCACGAGGTTGTGTAGAGCTTTCTGTATCCAATCAGCCACAACATGGTCCAAACAAAATCTCTTCAGTCCAGCAGTCTGGGAGCTGCAACCTAGTTGATTTTTATACATTTTTATAGACCATGACAGCAGCTCCCAGTTCAGCCCTTATAGCTTAGAAATTGCAGCTGTGACTTATGGATGGATGAAATTTCCCTCTCAGCAGATCTGTCACTGAGTTACAAGCTGTCACCATGTTTGATGGCAAGCTCCGCCCCTCCAACTTTGGTAATTTTCAATATTTTGACTCAAAGTTTTCAACATAGCCATTTTTTTCACACCACCTCATGAACAGTACAGCAGTCATTTTTCATATCCTGTCTGAAATGTGTTTTCACACCTATTGTGTGACATGGCATTTCAGCATGGATTTGAACATTTTCACCTACAGGGTTTATGAGGTGGGGTCATAAAAAGGCTATGTTGAAGTTTGGGGTCAAAATATTAAAAAACAAAAAATGTAATAAGTAATGTTGTTTGCAGGGATGTCTGTTGCACCACTGGGGAACATGCTGCCTTACTGTACAAGTAAATTGAGCTCAAGTGTGAACTCAGTGAGCCTCTTTAATGGGACAAAGCTGATGGGGAAGGTGCTGCAGCATGCAGCAGCAGCCCATGCCTGGGTAGGGATGGAGAAGTGTTTTGGCACAGATGCCACACCCTGTGGTGGGTCAGGGAACCTCAACCACAAGTTATCAACATGCGTACCAGGGCATGCTGGGCCCATGCACTGGTCAGGACTGTCTCTCCAATATTGTCGTTATCTCATTTGCACAGATCCCGAAGGGACCTACACAGATGAGGATACAAGTCCACAATCATAAAAGCAAGGAAAATTCTTTGCAAAACTACGTTAATGCAGACATTAGGGTTGTAGAATGCAAAGCACAAAAAGAAAGGAAATGGAAAACATTAAGGATATGGATCTCCAGAGTATTGGCAAATCAGTGGTGAGGTTTTACTTAAGGTAGTCAACCCTAATGCCCACCCTCTCCTGATCAGATTAGGTCAAATATGATGTCTTCATGAAGGCTGTGTGAAAAAGCTATGATAGATTATGTTGGCCATACTGTGTCACCATTTTTTTAACTCTGTTTCTTTGCCCCCTCAGAGAACTCTCTCCTGCATCCTCCTGACCTCCAGGCGCTACCTGCCACCTGAGACCCTTCTCCTTCTCCTGGCTCCATCCCAACAGGTCTCCCAGATCTGAATCCCTGCCCTGTCCACCCAGGGCACTCTATCTATAGTGTAAGTGCAGGGCCGGAGTGAGCAGGACATGGAGATAAAGGGCGACCAGTATAAGGAGTGTTGTCCATGGAAGAGTGCCTTTGCCTATCCCTGAGATACGGGATTTTCACTTGTTTCCTTCCGAGGAGTGCGGCATGCAATGACGCCTACACATGACTGCCCTGCTGGCATCTGCCACACTCTGCCCCTTGCATCGACTGGTGAACCTGCAGTAGCCCTGATCTCCATCAGTGGCCTCCAGGACACCAGGCATCCATGGATCTCACCCCAGGGAGATGAGAGCAGTCCTCTGGATGCTCCATCCCTCTCTCCCCTGCCAACCCCCAGCTCCCCGAGTCCATCTCTGAACCCAGGTCACCAGTGAGGCATGAGGTGTGGCATCAGCACCTCAACCCTCAGCGCCACTGGGCCAGCCATACTGTGTCACTATGAGGCACTAGGTTGGAGCTGTATCCTGTGCTTCAGACTGAGGCTACAAGGTGGGGCAGGGGGCTGCATTAATGTAGTTTTTGCAAAAATAGATAGTTAGATAGATAGATAGATAAATATAGATACAGTAGATATAGGTATATATAGTTTTACATTTAAAGAGATTTACCACTTGTGGGGTTTCCATTTCTCAGTGTCATTTTCAGATTTATACTGGTAGCACTTTACATTAAGCAATTGCTGCAATTCATTTCTGCCGTATAAAAATAATGTGGCTTCCTGGATGGCAAGGACAAGCATGATGAACTCTTGGTCTTTTGACATCTAACATTTCCTACTAGCCTAATAAGTCTTCATTGATTTTTTTAACTTTATAATTATTGAGTTTACCATAAAATATGCCAAACTGCATAGTACGACTGTAAATACATCACATTTCCAGTTAATAAAAATATGTAAAACATCTCTTATTTTAGCATCAGGTCTTCATTGATAGATATGTATAGCCAAAGCTCAGGCCACATATGGCCTTGATTGAATAGTGACTATTCCATATTGTCACTGGAAAAATAGCTATTGGTGATTTAGTCAGCTATTCAATATATTGAATCTATTTATGAGCATCCTCACAATGTTCTGGCTACGATGTTGGTTCAACAACACCTTTGTCAACCGGCATCATAGCGATGGGATTTATCTCGACCGCAGTTGCAGTTGACATAAATCCTGATTGTCTCGCGACATTTTTTTTAATTGGGGGGCTCTGCCCCCTACCCCCCATACTAATAATTATAATTTCGAGTTGGAGTTGATATGGGGAAGGGGTGCAGGACTGGGGATAGTGTGCTCCTGTCTCAGGAGCATCAACACAACGACTTGTTGGTGAACTGTCAGTTTTGTCAACAGCGATGTAGGTCACTGTGCTGGTGTCATGGACCATGGCAGATGCCCAGTGTTCCCTGCTTGCCTGTCTCATTGCTAAAATGTTGACTCAGTCTGAATGCATTTGGCAAACTCTCCTGACATCATCCCAGGTTGACAGTGTAGCCATCCAGTAGCATAAAGGAATTGCCTGCCATTAAATTTGCCATGTTTCCTGCAGTAGTAACCCTGCTATAGAATTTTGCAGTGTTATTATTGTGTTTTAAACTGTTTTCAATAAAGTATAGAAACTGTAAAAAGAATTTTGAATTGTTGCATTTCATTCTGTTGGTTCAATGGAATAAGTCAGTCATGAGCAAACTGGCAAGAGACTGGCAATTACTGTACCTATTCAGTTGTACTGAAAAATCATTTAAGTAGAACTTCTTTGTAAATAAACTAAAAAATATGAAATTGAGATCTTAAATATAGCCTACTATATTCAAGGAACACTTCTGCTCTTTCACAAAGAGTAGGGTTTCAAAAGTACATTATTTAACTTTTTTTGTAATGGCAACCAACTAGATAGCTAAAGTCTGATAAACATAGACACCATTAAATCAGGCTGTGAACCAAATGGGAGTGCTAGAGGAGTTTTATCCATTAAGTACAATGCAGGACTTCATAGATATGCTATGTCTTATTGAACAATCACAATAGCATAGTGCTGGTAACATTGGAGATGAACTCAGAAAGAGCCCCCATTCATTCTGGGAGGTGTATGGTTATGTCCCATGTGAAATGAAAAATACATGCTCTATCAATCACTTTGTTTTGAGGTATGTCAAGCCTTTTTGTGAATATCCTTTGCCTCATATAATTTTTAAACGATTACTTCAAATCCGAAGGCCTCCTGGAAATGCAGCTTCTGATATGATTGGCATTATCATAAAGCATTATTATAAGTATCTTTGGATAACTTCATTGAAGATCACAAGCTGTTATTAACATGATTTCTGTATGTGAAGTGTACTTCATCATCAGTAACCTGTTACCAATGGAACAGTACTGACAGTGCTTCTACAAGGCTCTTAGTGCTTTTGCAATCAAGCTAAACTAAATGAAGAATACATAAGTGAGATGGCTTTCACATTATTGATATTGAGCAGTTATTACTGTGCCTGCCTTTTCCTCCAGATGACCCAGTGCTTAATTTAAATCAATGTTCAGTGAATGAACACTTTTGTTTCATTTAAGTTGCAGTTAACTTTTTGTAGAAAATGATGTTCACCAGTTTGGTGGACTGAAACATTATCTTATGTTTGTCATTTATACTCAGGACCCTGCATTGTGAGGGGGTTTTAATAGCAGGAAGAGGGAGGTGCTAATGCCGTTATACAGAACCATGGCCAGGCAGTATCTGGAGTATGGGGTGCAGTTCTGGAAGCCTCACCTATGAAGAAATGTTGAGTTGATGAAAAGGGTACAGAGAAGGGCAACCAAAATGGTATGAGGTATGCAGGATGTACCCTATAAGAGAAGATTGAGAGAGCTGAATTTATACCCTCTGAAGACTAGGAAGGAGAGGGGGGATATGATTGAGACCTTCAAGTATCTGAAGGGAATAAATAAGGTGGAGGGTGATAGCTTGTTCAAACTGAAGAAAGGAGCGAACACGAGGGACATAGTCTCAAACTGGAAGGCGGGCAATACAGAGGTAATGTCAGGGGCAGTTTTCATGGAGAGGTGGTGGAGGCCTGGAACAAGCTGCTGAAGGAGGTAGTGGCAGCTGAAATGGTGGAGGGGTTCAAGAGGGCTTGGAATAGATTTAAGGGGTTGGGAAAAGAGGGTGGAAGCATAACAGAAGGGGGGAGGTAGGGTGTTGGGCAGACTAGATGGGCCGTGAGGCCTTTCTCTGCTGTTACATTTCTGTGTATCTGTGTATTTTAAGGGTCTTACCTTGTCGTTCCCCTGAACAGTACCACTGGTGCTCTGTCAAACAGGATATTAGAGTAAAAATGATAAACGTTTCTTTCCCTCAAATTTCACTATCATGATGATCTATGGTATTGTGGTGTTGTAATGATGAATCTATACTAAAGGGAGTTAACAAGAATAAACATCTCTTAAAGAGGAAAACTGAGCCCCAGGAGTACTGCTCAGGTATGAATCCTTAAAGACAAGTAAGCAGCTGACTGCATTAGTATTCATGGTTAGTCTAATTATCCTAGCTTAAATAACATGGAAGTCATGTACATTATTTATATGGTGGTTATTTTAAGGTGTTCCTATTCCATCTGCTTATTTTTTATTTTTTAACTAGTAAGCAGAGAAGCATAACTTTTTCATAGTGACCAATATACATAGAACATTAATATAAGCAACATACAGCAAATATACATACACATTACTTAAAACATATACATTCAAATCTCTCTTCAGCATTTTAGACAACTGAGTTTTAAAACAGTAAGTTTGTAACTTACAATAATGATTCTGGTAAGTTATTATAAAATTAACTGTTTCAGTTAAAATGATCTATGACCAAGAGAAAAACAAAACAGTGGAGTTTCAAAATCAAAGTTGGCTAGAGATCAGGTAAGAAATTATTAAGATATCTGAAACAAATCTCCATAATGGACTGTGGTGCAAGAGCTAAACAAATTGTGTGCATACAGATTGAGGCCTTAAAACGAATCTGTCCTTTAGGATAGAATTCCAAGTTATCTGTATCGAACACATAAGTGAGTTTATTTTGGCAATCCAGTGGTGAATCTGCATATACTATTGTTCACAGAATTTAATTTTCTAAACAGTTTGTCACTAACAGAAAAATAAAACAAGCATCCATAATCCAGTTTTGAAAGTAACAAGCTGGCTGCAAGCATGTTATATGATTCAGGAATAAGAAACTGTGTGATCCTATAAAGCATTACAAGTCTTTTATATATAGCCTTAACTAACTGATTAATATGTGTCTAAAAAGTAATCATCTGTCCAAATGTACTTCCAAATAACAAATTGAACTCTGTCAATCAATTCACCTGTAAACTAAAAAAAATTAAATCCTGAGGAAAAGATCTAATTGATTGTGATAAAACGATAGATTTTTTTAGAATCAAATAACAATTTGTTCTTCAAAAGCCAATTATGCTAATTAAAAAACATTAATTTTGTAGCATTTCTTGCAAACTGAAATATCATTACCAGAACTAAAAATAATGGCATCATCAGCGTAAGAGGAGAAACACACCAAGGGTATTGAATTCAAGAACAATTAAAATGAAAGGGGACCAAAGCTTGATTCCTGTAGTACTCTACATTTAAACAAGTTACTCCTTGAAACAGTGCCATCAAGAACAGTACAGTGCTTCCTTTCATGTAAACTCTGACACAGGACATAGCACCATCCAAATAACCAAGCCCTGCCAAAGAATGCAATATAAGCTTATTATCAACGAGATCAAAGGCCTTGGTGAGGTCCACAGTGACCAATGCTATGTGGAGACCCTTGTCAAGGGCTCCATGTACATAGTCTGTGTAGCTGTGCTGTGTCCCCATGAGGAGGTTAAACTTGGGCAGATGTTTATCAAGCTGATCAAACCCAATGTTTAAAATACTTCAGCTTAAAGGGGGTAAAAGTGAAATAGACTGGTAATCTGAAATCAAATTAACTGAACCAGATTTATGTATAGGCTTTATTATTGCAAATTTCCATCTCCTAGGTACAACACCAAAACAAAGGGAATGATCCATTAAGCCAGTTAAAGGAAAGAAGTAGAGGCACTATCCAGTTTAATCAAATGAAAATCAATCAGATTAGAACCAATACAAGGTTTAGGATTCATTTTGAAATATATACAGTAACGAAAAAAGGGACAGAATCTTAAAGTACAAAGGACGTTTAAAATCATTAGAAATGCCTTGTTTTTAACTTCAGCATCTGAAAACTTTTTCAGATGCTTCTTCAAATTTCCTCCAAAACTCATTAAACAACTTAGAAATTTTTCCAGGAGGATTTATCAACTCACTGTTGTGCTCAAGTGCAATATGTGATTACTTCTTAGTTCTACATATTATCTGATTCAGGGTTTGCCAGACCTTTTTAGAGTTGCTTTGATTTTCAATTTGTTTGTTTTTATAGAAATTAACCTCAGCTTGTTGATAAGCTGACTTACATTTTTTTCTCAGTCATTTTTGTACCATACTCATTCAAACATTTGGGGTCCCTATTTTTCCTATACTCTTTTCAAATGCTGTTCCTGTTTCTAAGCAAGTCAACAATATCCTTAGTCATCCATTCATTTCTCACCCTTAACTCAAAATGTTCTTTCCAGAAAAAATATACTGAATTTCCTAAGATACTGTAAACAATTTAGAATATACTTTGTCATGTTAATATTCTCAATAGATTTAAGAAAAGTCCTGTCTGTCTTGAGTATTGCATTTGTTAATTAAAAGCATCTGAGCATTCTTGTGTATTTTCCTAACTGTAATATAGGATGGCTGCACTTTAGGTTCTTTAATATCCCAACCACAACGGACATGCCAATGGTCACTCAGAAAATCTGGTAAACCACCAGACTCAGTCATTTTGTAGGTTGAGTGACCACTACCAAGTTTAACATTGTCTCAGTGCCAGTCTTATACTTTGTTCATGTTGCATCAGCAATAATTTATTGTGCACCCAATTCAATTAAACATTCCCTCACCCTAGTATTACTTGCATCTTTCAATTACAAATACCTGAAACTATCCATTCCTTTTTATAAGGAGGTATTTTCTTAAAATCAGCAAAGAGTCCAAGACTGTCATTGAGAAAACCTGGTGGGACATAAATTAGTACTGATGATTAACCTCTTATTACCACTTAAAATTAACTAAATTGAAATGAATTCACATCTAGCACATGATTAATTAAACACAACTTCATTTGATGCTAAATGTTTTGAAACAAAGATTAGACACCCCCACTCAACTTACACACTCTATCCCTTCTAAAAACCTCATAAAAAGGAACTGACACATTGGTGCAGAGGGCTGAGGCACTTAGCACCTTACCTCTTCCATGCCAGTGACTCATGTTCCAAATGAGATCAGGCCACTGAGGCTTGGCCAGGGGAGTAGTGCTGGGAGCAGGATCGAGTGGCTGGCATGCAGCTCTCCTCTCATGGATCTGGGAAGTTGATCTTCATGGCGTTTGGCTGTCACTGAATGGAGGCTTGGTGGTAGCACCACACAGATGGGAGACCAGGTGCTAGACCAATGTGGGTTGAGCATTGGCCACTGGTTCCAATGTGCATGTACACCTTCACACATGTGTGCAACTGAGTTACTGAGGCCCGGGGGAAAATAAGGGGAGAAAGGTCAGAGGAAAAAGGATGAGCATGTCAAGGGTTTGCATGACATCCACCGGCCACACATCCACTCACCACATCACCAGGGGAAGCAGATGTGGGGAAATCAGACTATGAGTATTGGGGGAAGAGTTGGACCTTCCGCTCATTACCCATTGGACATAAATAGAATATGGAAAAAAGAAAAACCTCATAAACTGGTATCACAATGTCAGAGTGTATATTTTTGAGAAAGCCAGGTCTCAAGATTGTAATGATATCACAATTACTCCGAGACCCATCTTTCAAAATCAATTTTCTTTAGATAGAAGGCTTTGCACATTAAGATGAACCAGGCTATGTGTATGATCGTTACTTTCACCCTTGATTCACTGTTACACAGTGGCCCTGGATGATGATTAACTGTACCAGATAAAAGCAGCAGCAGAAACAAAGAATGCCTGTCTAATTGATTTGACAGTTTTGAGGTCTATAACATCAAAGGGTTTAAATTTAAATAATGTAACTCTAGTGACAGTAATTAACTGAAGTCCAGAACAACAATAGGCCAACCTTTGCAGAAAACTGGAAAAATATAGATCATTAAGTAATATTGTGTAGACAGAGTTAGGGGACCAATACCTTGTAGACCCGTATCTGAACATGTTGCTCTTAACATAAAATTAGATTAAAAGATGAAGAGAACCTAAATGTTCTGGCTGTTTATCCCCCACCTTAGAATGTTCCTAGATACTTAAAATTTTTATCAACACAGTTACTGGTTTGAACAGTCAGCATAAATGGATTGTGGTTGGTAACTTCAGCTGCAACTAGTTGGCCCATAAAAACAAGGACATTAGAAAACAAATTGCTGATGTTTACCTCAAGAAAGTTACCTTTGAACCTACCTAGGTAAACTACAAAACTGGGACTGCCACCCTTCTTGACTGGATCCTGGTTAGTTACCATGACAAAATAACCTCTGCTAATGTCCAACAATTTCCTAAGTGACATCTTCTCTGTCATTTACAGATGATCTGCTGAATTCTGCAAAAATGAACCAACTATGACATCCACATGAGTATTCTGCATACAAAAGTTCCCTATTTTAAAGCTCTTCTGCAGCAATTGATTTGCATTTTCAAACTCATACTGAGGATGTTAAGTTAGCCCTCAACTACCTCATTCAAGAATTCAGTGTAGGTCTGTGACACTGTCCTTCCTTTCAGGGGCATTGTTATGAAGGGAACCTCACAGGAATGGTTCACCCCTGCTATTAAGAATAAGATTCTGGAGCATGATATATTTTGGAATCTCTGCAAGTACATTTACAAACAAACTTACCTACAAAAATATAACGATTTGAGAAACTCCATAAAATTGAAATTCAGCTGCACAAAAGAAAAAAAATACTGCACCACCCCAAAAACTCTAGGACAATTTCACTGGCTCCTGCAGAACTCAAAGAAATTTCTGCCCTACACGATCATATAAATGAGTCTGCTATTGATGGAGACAAGAATATTGGCAATGTACTTTTTATAAACTTTATTGCATTTAATCCAATATACATAATCAGTAATAGTGCACCCTAGGTTACAAAGTGTTCATCATAGAGGAATTCAGTTTTCAGGATTGTTGAAATATTCTACACCTACCTCCAAGTTTAGAAATTAATAATCTGACTGTTAAGAACAAATGTGTTGGCATGTCTGTCTTATATTAAATAGTATGCATTACCTGTGATTTAAAGCTGTTTCTGCAATATGTTACTGCCAATATAACTAATAAATATTGTTTTATTAAATTAAAACAACTTGCAATACAAAATAGAAATAAAATAGTTGCCAAATATATTCTTTTGTCTTTTGTTGTGTCTATGCTTTACTATCATTATACCTGGTTTACATATCCTGTCAATGGCAGCTGGGATAGACTGACATCAATCCCCTGGTTGTGGAATTACTCAGGCCCCCACCCTAATAGTATTCTAGTTGTTGGGAGAGAACTGATCAGCTCTCAGCTTTCTCTGTATAATCTGTGAAAGGTTAACCAAGCCTTATGAAACTTGTCTACTTGTGAGTGTAGTTCTGCTTTAATTTTTTTGACCTGGTGTATTGGCTTTGAGAGTTAGACATTCCTACAATGAGGGGTTCTGTGGAGTAAGCCATTTTCTGATAATTACTTTGTGAGCTGCTGCCAGTAAATCCCTGCAAAATGTATTTTCTGGTTGGACATTCTACCTTTTGGTAAAAGTCCAAACATCAAATGTCCTAAGTCTGGTTCCGGCAACATCCCCAGAAGTTGTTTGTAGACGTTCTTTACATTATCCCAAAATGGTTGGATAACTGAGCAGCTCCCAAAAATATGATAAGGATTCCCTTCTTCTGCACATTTTCTCTATCACTTGTCTTGGTACAATTCTGCAAAGTATTTCTTTAGATGGGGTCAGAAAGTACCAGTCCACTACCTTTCAGTGGAATTCTCTCCAATGATTAGAGGCCGATGTGTGAAATCCCCCATTGGTTTCCCTCTCCCAGGAACTCTGACCAGAAATGGGGGTCAGGAGGGAGCCCTGTCAATGGTTTATAACAAAGGGCCATTTGGGTTATAAGCTATTTTCCATGAAGTTGATGTACTGCCTATTGAATAAATTCAATTAATGGGTGAGGATGTGTCTGTCATTCTTGCAGCTTATTAACTATTTAAGAAATAAAGATACCTGAAGGTATAAAAAAAATCTATCCACCTCAAAGGATATTCCACTTGCATATCTCAGAAAGCCTTAATCTGTCTTTCATGAACAAATTTTGCAAAGGTCATTAAACCCATGGTTCCTCATCTCTTAAAAACTGGGTCAATTTTCAGTTTGATGAACACCTCAAAGTAATCTGTATATAAGAACATAAGAACATAAGAATGGTGTTGGCAGATGGGGACCACTTGATTCATGTAGTCTGCCTGAGGTGGCTACCCTCCTCCCCTTTAATTGTTCCAGTCAAGCTGCCCCCACTGTCTGTCCCACGCTAGCTTAAATTCTCTTACTGTTTTAGCTGTCACCATCTGTGCTGGCAGGCTGTTCCATGGCCTCTCTGTGAAGAAGTACTTTCTATAGTTGCTCCTGAACTTGCCTCCCACCCAATGCAAGTTGTGCACCCTTGTCTGAGTTCCCTTGTTTTATTGGAAGAGGTTCTCCATCTTGTTTATTCCCTTGATGTATTTGAACATTTCTATCATGTCACCTCTGTTTCTTTTCTGTCCTAGTGAGTACAACTTCAATTCCTTGAACCTAGTTTCATATGTCTTATGGTGCAGCCCTGCACCATTTTAATAATCTCGCTGTACTGTCTCTAATCTGTCTTTGTCCTTGTTCAGGCGTGGTCTCCAGAACTGGACACAGTACTCCAGGTGCAGCCTCACCAAGGATCTGTACAGTGGCATAATTATCTCTTACTTTCTGCTTTTAATGCCCCTACCTATACATCCGGATGCCACTTGTCTCTGTACCACTTTTTCACACTGTTTTGTGACTTTGCCATTGGTGATGAGTACACCCAGGTCCCTTTCCATCTTTGTTACCTCAAATTGGTGTCCATCCAGTGTGTACTTTACATCTGGGTTTTGCTGTCCTAGGTGCATGACCTTGTGTTTCTTGGTGTTAAACTCTAACTGCCATAGTTTTGACTACTCTTTAATTTCCTGAGGTCAGCCACCATGCCTGTGGCCCCTGCTGTGTCCACCATGTTGCAAAGCTTTGTATCATCTGCAAACAGGCATACCTTTCCCTTCAATTCCTCTGCAACATCACTGATGAATATACTGAAGAGTATTGGACCCGGCACTGACCCCTGTGGCATGCCGCTGGTCACCTCCCCTTCCTGTGACATAGCCCCATTTACCAAGACTCTCTGTTTTCTATTCTGTAGCCAATTCCAAACCCAGTTGACTATCTTGTGCCCTAAGTCTGTGTGCTCCAGATTTCCCAGCCTCCTGTGGGGGACGGTGTTAAAGGCTTTACAGAAATCTAGGTACACTATATCCACTGAACCGCCCTGGTCCACTGTTTTGGTAACCCAGTCAAAGAAATGTGTTATGTTTGTCTGACTTGATCTTCCTGCCATGAAACCACGTTGCCTGGGGTCTATTTTTTTATTTTCCCTCAGGTATTCCACTATTTTCTCCTTTATTTATTTATTTTTTATGTATGACTTTGTTAACTGGGTAGGTGCATTGATCCCAGGGACCGTTTTCAGGCATGACTCAGGCCACGTAAGGTGACACAGAGTATAAGCATCAAAATAACAAGAATATAATAAAAGCAGGTAACACATAGCGAAAGGTTACAGTAGATACATTTGGCAATACATGGTGGCAGTAGTTGAGGGACAACAAATAACAAAGCAAAGTAAGGCTCATGGTGGTACAGTTTCAGTAAATAAGAGAACCTATTTGGCCCTACACCTGGAACCTATAAGTGGGGGGGCTGGTCCTTAAAGCAGTGGCAGGTGGATGCCAACAGGAGCCAGTCTTTAAGGCGAGTCTTGAACTGGCGGTGAGTGTTTATGGTGCATAGTTCAGTGGGCAGTTTGTTCCATAGTGTGGGGGCTGCTAGAGACAGGGCTTTAGCACCCATGTTCATGGCTACCCTGGGGATATTCAGGGAGAGGATACCGGAGGAGTGTAGGCAGTGGTGTGAGGTTTGGGAGGTGAGAAGGGGAGCAAGAGGGGATTTCTAGCCAATACGGATGGCAGAATCAATACAACTGTACAGTGCAAGGTCAAAGCAGAATTAGGTGGGAGCCACCCCAGTATCGTAGAGTGTACAGTGGTGCATGAAGAAAGGGACCAGCAGGGAGAAGTGGCAGGCGCTGTTGTATGCTACTGATAGTTTTGCCATGGTGGATGCAGAGGTCCTGGAGTAGTTGGGAGAGCAGTAGTCCAGGATAGGTAGCAGGTTTCCCTGGATGATGGCATGGCAGGCCTCAGGGGTGAGGTATTACCGGTATCTGTAGGCAGCCCCTAGTTTTTGGTTAAATTTTAGAACTAGGGAGTTTATGTTCTCTGTAAAGGAAAGGGAGGGGTCAAGCACAACTCCTAGATATTTGCAGTGTTTGACATCCTCTAGGACATGGCCATCTGGGGACATGATGATTAGGGGTGGGTTAGATTTGCCTTTAGTTAGGAAGGGCTTAGATCCGAACAACATTGTTTTTTGTTTTTTTTGGCATTGACCAGAAGGAGGTTGTCAGAGAACCATTTGTGGGCTGCGGTGTAGTTTTATGAGAGGGCTGCAGAGATGTGGGTAGGAGACTTCCTGCTGGAGAAAAGCACAAGATCATCAGCGTAAAGTACTGAGTGACAGTTGAGACTATCCACTGGAAGGGAGTCAAAGAATAACGAGAAAAGGAGGAGTCCCAGGATGGAGCCTTGGGGGACCGCAGTAGAGACTGGCAGGGTGGGCAAGTGGGCCAGGCCAATGCACACAAACTGGGAGTGCCCTGTAAGGTAGCTTCTGAACCAGGTGGTGACCTCTGGAGAGCAGCCAAGGTGATGTAATTTGGAGAGGAGGAGCAAGTGATTGACCAGGTTGAAGGCTTTGAAGAGGTCAAAGAAGATTGTGCCAGTTGCATTTCCAGGGTCCATGTTTGTGAGGATGTGGTCAGTTAGGAGTACAAGGGTAATAATGGTGTAGTGATTCTTGTGGAAGCTGTGTTGTTGGCTACATAGTAAGTCATATTTACCTATGTAGTCAGCAAGGTGGTGATGGATGGCTTTTTCAAGTAGCTTGCTTAGGTAAGGAAGGATGGAGATCGGGCGATAGTTGTCTGTGGATTGTGGGTCCCCGGCTTTATGAATGGGAATGACTTTCATGGTTTTCCATGTATCAGGCATGGAGGAAGTGGTCAGAGAGAGGTTGAAAATGAACATTAGGGAAGCGATGATGGCAGGAGTTAAGTCTAAGGAAGACGGATAATCCGTCTGCTCCAAGGAGCCATGGTTTGGGAGAGCTCTTTAGGAGTTTAGCTATGTTAGCGTGTGAGAGTATTTTGAAGAAAAAAGGGGGAGGTGGAGGTTGAGAGGTAGTTCCAACGGGTGATGTCAAGGGGGTGTGCAGGGGGACAGGGTTTCTTTGCATGCCATTTGGGAATTTGCACAGGTACATAGTGAGGTCAGAGAATTTGTCATTGAGGGCCTTGGCCACTTCTTGGGGATTGATAATGAGGCCAGCAGTATTGTGTAGCTGTGGGACAGGCTAGCTGGAGGGGAGGTTTAGTAGTGAGCCAATTGATGCCAAGAATTGTTTAGGGTCCCCGAGGTTAGTTTGCTGGAGATTGGGAAAATGTGTCTGTTTGAGAGCTTTGGCCAGGTATTTGCAAAGGTTCCTCCAATGCCTGTAATCATCCCATAGGGTTGGGGATGGGGATGCTTTATAGGTTGACCAGGCACAGTCCCTGTCTTTCATGAGGGTAAGGAGGTCTTTCATGACCTATCGTGAGTAGCCACCCCTCAGCTTTCTGGTAGTGACTGGAAAATGCTTGTCCTGTAGAGTCAGGAGAGCTTGAGTGGACATGGATGCTGCCTGGGTCGCATTTGATTCTGAGAAAATGGCAGACCAGTCTAGTGTCCATGCCTCAGAGAGAAGGATGGGGGTGTTTGGGCTTCTGAAGTTATGGAAAGACAGGTATTTTTGGTGGGGGCCATTTAAGTTTGGATGACCAGAGAAGGTACATAGGGGAGTGATCACTAATGGAGTCAACCATGGTACCAGCATGCAGGACACAGTCCTCCTGATTAGTTACAATCCAATCCAGGAGTGTGTGTGTGCCCTTGTGAGGGTTCTGCCTTGTGGGAAGGTTAATAGTTTGGGCCAGGTTGTACTGTTTTAGGAGGGAGGCATAGTCAGGCTGGTGGGAACTGAGCCAGTTTAGATTGAGATCACCCAAGAGAATTGAGTCTCAGTGTGGGGATATGGTTCCCAGGCCAGAGAGGAAGCTGTTTAAGCCTTCAGTTCCAGCAGTAGGGAGATTGTAGCAGCACCCGTTTAGAGTTTTTTGCTAGTTCCCAGGGTGAGTTCCGTGATAAGCCATTCACTGGGAGAGGTTGGGTAGGAGCAGAGAATTATGCTGGCTGATAGGGGTTCCTTGATGAACAGAGCTACTCCACACCTTTTTTGCCAGGTCTATCCAGGCAGAGGAGGAGTACCCAGATAGTTGATAGGTGGTAGTAATCCTTCCATCATTTTCCCACTATTGTGGTTATGCTGACGCGATAGTTCACAGTATCCTCCTTACTTCCTCCCTTGTGCAGGAACACCACTGTTGCTGTTCTCCAGTCCTGAGGTACTGTGCCATTCTCCAGTGATCTACTGAATAATTTTGCTAGTGGTGCTGCAATTTTTCCCTTAGTTCCTTCAACACCCTTGGGTGAATTCCATCAGCCCATTGCTTTATCAACTATAAGTTTATTTAGCTTTACTAGGACTCTTTCCTTGTGAAAGAGCTTGTGTCTACCTCCTTGTTATTGAGTTCCATCTGCTTTGGTGGAGGACTTTTCCACTGTCCACTATTGTGAAAATGGAACAGAATAACTTGTTTAACTCCTCTGCTTTGTGATTGTCATCCTCATCTGGCCATCATGTGCTATTAGTCTAACTATTCCCCCTTACTCATCCTTTTTTCTCATGTACCTATGGAAGGTTTTATCTCCCTTCTTAACTCCCTGTGTTATTATTTCTCTGTTTGTGCTTTTACCCTCAATGGCTCTTCCTACCTCACTGAGCTTGTTCCTGTAGTTGTCCATGTCAGCTTCCTTCTGTGATACCTTGAATTGGTTAAAGGCCCTCTTCTTATCCCTTATTATTGCTGGTAAGTCTCTGGTGAACCAGAGCAGTTTTCTCCTTCTTTTTGATTTACTGATTTGACATGTACATTGTTCAGTAACTGTTGCTATGGCCTTCTTAAAATGCTCTCAGTCATATTCCACATCCCCTGTGCATCCCCTAGCTAGTAATGATTTTATTCTTGATCTCATCTCTGGAATGTTTTCCCTACGAAATCCAGGATGTCGATTTTTGTGTGACATATTTCTGCCTTGTTGATTGATAGCCAGACTGACCTGTGGTTGTTGGTCCCTAGGTTTACGCCCACCTGAACATTTGAAACCCTTGAGCTGTTTGTGAGCACTAGGTCAGTAGTAGCATGTTCTCTAGTGGGTGAGTTCACTAATTGGTTGAGTCTGCCTCTTTCAGTGTCAGCAGGAACTTCCTACTCCTTTCAGATACTGCTGTGTATGAGTTCCAATCTACATCGGGCAGATTTAAGTTCCCAGCTACTCACCCACCATTGAGAGCTATATGAGAAACTCTGCTGGCTCTCACCAGTTAGATACCTTGATTTTGGTTTGGGATGCCTCTCTGGGAAAGTGATCAGAACTAGCACCCCCCAGGGGCTGGCCCGGCTTCTGCCTAAACTGAATTCCACCCCCTACCAACTTAGGTCTCTCACATCAGGGATGCTCAAAGTACCTCCTACCCGGACCCTCATGGGGGATCGGGACTTTGCCATAAGTCCACCCAGACTCTGGAATTCGCTGCCTGTGGATATCTGAGCTGCCCCCTCCTATCTGAGTTTTCAAAATTCCCTGTGGGGTTTCCTAAAACTAGCATTAGAGTGTGACTGCCTCAAACCTCCCTAGAGTAAAGTGTCAAATTGTTTTGTCTGAACCTCTCCAGGGTGTCTCCATTGAATTTCTGGAGATATTTTCCCCACTGTATCAATGACTTCTGACTACTCCTGCCTAAAAAGCCTTGGGCATTTTTACACCCATTATTGCTCCATGGTCATAGGCTAACCATGACATATTGCACCTTGGTCACTTGGTAGAAACTTATACTACCAAGTGTTTCTGTTTCTGTCTAACATGTGCATATTTAGAAAAATGTGATGAGCTGTATATACCTGTCCATCGATCCAACTAGCCTAGAGGGTGTATACGACAATGTTATAAGTTATATTATGACCAATCCAGTCCTTGAGCTATGCTCCACTCCTATGTATGATGACCTGTATATATCTGTCAGTTGAACTAGCTAGTCTAGAGTGTATAATCTGAAATGTGCTTACTACTGTATGTTTCCCCTAGCGTCAAATGATGTATTTCCCACATGTTTGTTTACTGTGACAAAAAACTGTACTCTCTTTGCCATGTCTCCTTGACTGTTGTTCCTCATGTTGTATTCTCCTGGGTCATTCCTGAAAATAGGCATAATACTTGTCGAGTGTACTTACCCAGTAAACAAAAGCTAAATAAATAAATAAATAGCTCACCTTTGTTGGCCATCATTGAGATGGCTTCTAGGAGTTCCTTGTCAATTTCTAGTCCCTGGGTTGGGGGTCTGTATATAACCCCACTATGATTGAGTCCTTGCCCCCAGCTCCTAGGGTAACCCACAAGGCCTCTGTGTTACTGTGTTTCCCTGGATCTCTGTTGCATTGATCCCTCTGCACATACAGAGCCACCCACCCTTCCCTTGTGGTCCCTCCTGAAGAGCATGTAACCTGGTATTACTACATCCCAGCTGTGATTCAAGGAGACCACATTTCTATGACTGCAATCCAGTCTAGTTGTGTCTCTGCCAACATGGCTGTGAGCTCTGATATCTTGTTCGGTAGGCTACAAGCATTAATGCACATTGCCTGCCATCCCTTAGTCTGCCTTTGTACAGTCTCATTATCCGGTTTCAATTTACAATGTTTGCGTATCATACTCCCACAGTTTTTCCTTGATGGATCTTCCTTCTGATCTAAGGTTATGCTAACCTTATGGTGCTGAGATGCCATACTAGCTGAGAATGGGGCAGGGTAGATGGCGCTTTCTCTGATGTAATGGACACCTTTGCTTCCCCCCCACTAGTGTAAGTGAGAGATATGGATGTTGAACTGTGCATCTTGTTATTGTAGCTGTGATCCCTAAAGCCCTACAAACTTTTCCCAGGTGTTGCACATTTGTTTTATCCAAGGATTAATGATTGTATGTAGGCGTGAGTGGTTAGCAAATAGTTCAGATCTAGATAAAGGATAGGCTGCTTTGTCACTATTCTGTTCTATGGTCAGCCAGACATTATAGGGGTACCCTCTTTTTTGCACTACCCCCAGAAGAAGCTGAGTTATATGAAAATATGTTTCAAATTAGGGAAACATACCCCCCTTTCTGTTTTGGGGTACTGTAAATCACACCATTTTATTTTGGGCTTTCTTTTCTGACAAACACAGGTGCAGAGAGCTTTTTCTTTTTTAATTCAGTCTGCTCTTGGTATATTAAGGGGGAGAGTTTAAAACAGGAATAAAAATTATGTAAAACATTCATTCCATTAAATTCTAGTCCACCAAATAATGACAAAGGTCCCAGTTCCCTTTGTTTGAGATCTGCTAGAACTTGTGTAATGAGTTTCCTGTAATTTGCCTGGTATGATCCTGGCCAAATCTAAGATTTGTATCCCTGTACATCATATCTGGGTGTTAACAAATCTGTATGTTATGCAGAGTTCATGTCCTAGTGTAATCTGACCACTTAAAAATATAACTTCTGTTTTTGTTTAATTAATTTTAATTCCTGATATAAAAGCTATGGAAATCTTGACATAAAAGCTACAGAAATTAAGGGGGAACAGGGAGAAACAAAGGTACTGTGGGTCACCCTGGAGACATGGAAGTGGGTTTCTATTCACACTGTTGTGATCTACAGACCTCCAGCATGGAGGAAGGGAGGTGGATTAGTAGATGATGGAAGAAATCCAAAGGATGGAACATAAGGGGGAGGGACTGCTGGTAGGGGACCTCAATCTACCATATGTGGATTACAGCATCCCAGCTGTAGCAACAGTTAAACATAGAGACATCCTAGACTCCCTGCAGGGGGCATTCCTCAGGCAACTAGTTAAGGAACCCACTCGTGGAGGGGTGATACTGGACCTGGAACTGTCAAACTGGGACAGTATCACTGACATCACAGTGGGTAGCCACCTGGGGACCAGTGATAATCATATTGTGTGGTTCAATATAAGAACTGAGCCAGAATCAAACCACACTAAAATGAGGTTCTTGGACTTCAGGAGGGCCAGTTTCAAGAAAATAGGAGAATGCCCCAGGAAAGCCCTAGCAGGGATAAGGAATCTGGGTTGAGTAGAGGAACAGTGGGCAAAATAAAGGAGGGCATTGAGAAGGTAACAAACTTTTGTGTCAGGCAGGTTAAATTAGGCCAAAGGAAAAAGAGACCACTATGGTTTCTTCTAAGGAAGTAGTAAAGGCAAATAAACTGACATTTTGAAGGTACAAATCAACACAGAAGGAAGAGGATTGGGAGGGTTATCAGGAGAAACAAAGGGCGATAGGGAAAGCAGTTAGGAGTGCAAAGGCACAAACAGATGAGAATATTGCCAAGTCAGTAAAAAGGGGAATAAGACATTCTTTAGACATATATAAGTGAAAAGAGGAAGAACAAGGGAAGGGTAGTAAGGCTAAATGGAAAAGGAGGAGTTTGAGTGGAAAAGGATAATAAAAAGCAGACATATTGGAGATGTACTTTTGTACAATATTTATTTATTTATTTATTGAAAATGTTTCACCAGGAGAGGCACACTGAGCAAAAAGATGCTCATCTCACGGTGCGACCTGGGGGGGGGGTTACAGAGGGGAAGGTATACATACAGTAGTTGAACTATACAGTAGTGCAATAGGGATAGTATACATAGTTGGGAGGGAATACATTGAGCTTGTTACATAGGCAGAGCAGTACAGAACAGCACAGGATCAGCAAGTAAAGGTTATACAGATCATGGTTACACAACGAGGTTGGAACAGTACAGAACAAGATCGTAAGGGCAAGGGATACAAATACTGGTTATACAACTCATGGTTACACAACAAGGTAGGAACAGTACAGAACAAGATCGTAAGGGCAAGGGATACAAATACTGGTTATACAACTCATGGTTACACAACGAGGTAGGAACAGTACGGAACTAGATCGTAAGGGCCAGGGGATACAAATACTGGTTATACAGATCATGGTTACACAACGAGGTAGGAACAGTACAGAACAAGATCGTAAGGGCAAGGGATACAAATACTGGTTAAACAATTCATGGTTACACAACAAGGTAGGAACAGTACAGAACAAGATAGTAAGGTATGGTATACAAATTATGGGTATTCATCGAGGCAAAGCATGACATACCTAAGTGCCAGAATTCAGAACAGGGAAGTACTAGCAGAACTTGAGTGCCAAAAGCAGAGGTTGAGCTACAGAGAGATGCACCAAGTTGAGAGGAGGAATTGGAGACCAAGAAGGGGGGTAGCGAAGGAGGGTCTAATAAGAGTTAGGTGTGTAGGGAGGAGGAAGGTGAGGAGGAAGGTAATGGGGCTGGGGGGAGTAGGTTGAATAGGAAGGGGGAGAATGGAGAAGTTGAGAGTGCAAGTAAGTAATAGAGAGAGTGTAAGTGCGCAGGGCAGTAGATAAGCCAGACAATTTGGCGATGGCCGGGCCACTGGTCAGGCGTGGGGGGGGGCTTGGGAAGATGAGCTACTGGGGGGATGGTCAGGGGCAGTAGCAACTGGGTGCGAGGGAGCTGGAGAGGGCATAGGAAAGGGAGAGTTTGGATGAAGAATGGCGGATCTGGATGGGTAGGCCATTCCAGAGTTTAGGAAGAGGTAAGAGAATGCGGATTGGCGGTGGTCCCGGGTGAGGGATGAATAGTAGCCCTAGTCAGCAGATGTGAAGGGCATGCGAGGGTAGGTGGGGAGGATAGGGTGGATACGAGGTAGGGAGGGAGAGAGCTGAGCCAGAAGTTAGAAGCGAATATAGCGCTATGGATTAGATGCTGGTTACTCAGAGAAGGAAGGGATAGGGATCAGTAAAGCAAGCAGTGATGTGTGAGAGGGGGGGCATCGAGGGCAAAGCAGCAGAAAGCATTGAATGGGGGTCTAATCTGGCTAGGGTGGTCTGAGCTGCAGAGCTGTAAACTACATCACAGTAATCGAAGGACGGTAGGATCATTTTCTGGACAATTTCACGTCTCGCAGGAAGAGGGAGGCTAGTGTGGTTTCTGTAGAGGGCACCAAGTTTTGGGCGTAGTTTTGAAATAATGGCGTCCACATGAGTGGAAAAGGAAAGGTGGCAGTCAAGCCAGACCCCTAGATACCTGAAGGAGGGTACTTCATCGAGGATGGTGTTATTAAGGGTGTGGAATCTCAGAGGGGAGGTGAGTTTGGATAGGCGCTGTCTGGTGCCGAAAGTCATAGAGTTGGTTTTCTTAGCATTTAGGAAGAGTTGGTTGCTATTGAACCAGTGCTGGATTTTGTTGAAGTCGGTTTGGAGTTTGGAGGTGATTTCTTCGTGGGTCTGGCTGGAGGTGAAGAGGACTGTGTCGTCTACATACATGTGGATAGCAGAAGAGGAGCAAGAGTTTGATAGGTCGTTTAGTAGGATGGAGAAGAGGATGGGGCCAAGAACTGAGCCTTGGGGTACGCCAGTGGTGATTGGAAGGGGGGAGATGTGGTCCGCTATTTTAGTGGATTGGGTTCTATTTAGGAGGTAGGCACTGAACCAGTTTGTAATGGTTTCAGATAACCCAGCTCCAGAAAGGCAGGTTAGTAAGAGAGAATGAGAAATGGTGTCGAAGGCTTTTGCTAGGTCAATGAAAATAGCAGCAGTGATTAGCCCCTTGTCCATCCCAGTGAAGATGTGGTCTGTGAGTCTTAGCAGGGAGGAGGTAGTGGAGTGGTGTTTTCTGAACCCTGACTGGAAAGGGGTGAAGAAGTTAGTTTCAGAGAGGAAGTGAGAGAGTTGGGATAGCACAAGGTGTTCCTGGAGTTTTGCAAGGGTGGGGAGGAGGGAGATGGGGCGGTAGTTGGATGAAGAGGTAGGATCACCGCCTTTAGGAAGGGGTAGGACAGTGGCATGCTTCCATTTGGAGGGAGGACTGGAATGAAGGAAAGATTTAGCAGGGTCATGAGGGGTAGCAATGGTGGGAGCAGATAGAAGAGGAGTTTGTTATCAAGACCATCGGGATTTGGCTTTGAGGGGTTTAGGGCACGAAGGGCTTCTAGGGTTTCAGAGGGGGAAATGGGTCTAAAGGAGAAGGGGTTCATGCCAGATGGTTGGGGGATAGAAGACTGAGGAGATGGAGTGGGTACGGGTGATAGGGCTTCAAGGAGGGCCAGGGCACAGGTGGTGAAATAGGAATTAAACTTGGAGGCTACTTTCAAGGGATCAGAAAGGAGAGTCCCTTGGGCAAGAAGAAGAGGTGGAGGACTAGTTGTCTGGGGGGAGAAAAATGAGTTAATGACTTTCCAGAATTTGGAAGGACTACCAAGGTTTGCATTAAGTGTGTTATTAAAATATTCAGACTTAGCTAGGCTGTTGGCCTTAGTGCACCTATTGCAGAGCATGCGGTAGGAGGTAAGGTCGCCTGGGAGGAGTGAGGATTTGTAATTACGCCAGGCCTTATCACGGGCTTGTTGGCAAGCGATCAGCTCGGGGGTTATCCAGGGTAGGTGGGAACCTCGGACTCTAGCCCAGTGTAAGGGGGCATGTTTGTCCCAGTCGGAGAAGAAGGTGTTCTGAAAGTGCGTAAGGGCCGAATCCATATTATAGCGGTTTGAGCTTGGGACCCAGTTAGATTGGTAAAGATCATCCAAAAGGGGGGAGAGGTTGAGGGATTTGTAATGCAGCTGGAATATATATTTGGGCGGGATTTAATTCTGTGGATTTTATGGACTAAGTAGATTAGGGCGTGGTCGCTAATGGAGTCAGGAGAAGACCTGAGCCGACAACGCAGTGTGGATGGGAAGTAAGTGCCCAGTCGAGGAGTGAGTGGTTACCGGACTTAAGGTTAGAGCGAATGGGTTGAGTAATAGTTTGACTGAGGTTAAGAGCAGTTAACTCAGTTTGGGTTTTGTTAAAAGTGGGTGCTAGCCAATTGTGGTTAAAATCACCCATGGCATAAAGTTCACCCGACTGGGCAAGGGAAGAGATCTGGGTCAGAAGGTCGGTGACTATTGTGGTTGGCGTGCCAGGGCAGCAGTATATACCAGCCACAAAGATGGGTAATGAGGAGGGGGGGGACAGTTTTACCATCAGAAGCTCGTAGGCTTTGGGTAGAGTTATTGTAATGGAGACAGTGAAGTGGAGGGCTGATCTGATGTAGATAGCCACCCCACCACCTCTGGAGGGCCAGTCTTGACGTATGATGTTGAACCCAGGAATGGCAAGATTTTTATCGGATAGGCTAGGGTTTAGCCAGGTCTCAGATAAGATGATTATATCAGGGGTGTAATAGACGGCTAAGACCTGGAGCTGATCGAGCTTTGGGGCTAGGCTACGGATATTTAGATGGAGAAGATGCAGGCCTCGGGGGAGGAAGCTAGGATGGGAGATGGAATTTGGACTGGCCGAGGGGTGTGTTATGGGGTGGGCAGGGCCTGGAGTAGAGGTTGGGCCAGGGTTAGGGTGAATATCCCCTGCTGCCAGAAGAAGTAGAGCAATGGTAAGGTGGCAGCGAAGCACATGGAGGGGCCAGGATTTGGTCTTCCAGAGGGAGGGGGCAGTAGTTGAGGGGGCTGTATGAAGGGAGCTGGTGCAGGAATGGGAGAGAGGCCAGGAGGCAACCAAAGGAATAGACCGGGAGGAAGGGGGTGGGGTAATGGGACCATGAGATAGCTGGGAGGAAGCAGTGGACTTATAGGGGCAAATGAAGGATGTGACAGAATACTTGTTGGGGGGGTGGTGAAGGGTAGGAACATGGCAGGGGAGAAGATGTGGGGAGGGACAGTAAAATGAAGGAGAACAGTAGTGCCACGGTTATAGAAGGGGTCATTTTACCAGATTTGAGGGAGAGGAGACCAAGCATAATACCCTGTTAGAGCCGGGTGGGGAATTACAAGTGCCTTAATAGCCCCTCAGATAGCATAGATACCACTTTGGAGTAGTGGTACTGCCATGGACTCTGGCAGACAGGGTGTAGGGGTTCAGGACCCTGGTAGGGTGTAGGACTTGACCTGGCTGAGTGCGGATCCAGTAGTTAGGTGGCTTGTGGCTGGCTATGAAAGGGCCAGGAAATGGGGCTGAAATGAGACTCCTAATGGTCTCTGGGGTGAGTGGCAGGCTGGGTGAGGATCAGGTAATGAGACAAGGTAGTGCGTAGGGTTAGCCAGATGGTTGGGCAGTGGAGGGGTGTGGGTGGAGGCAAGGGTGGGAGAAGGGAGAAAAGTAGTCTAAGCAGGTAGAGAGGTAACTGGAAGTAAGAGGGTAGTACAGGTGAAGGGGATAGAGAAGGGAAGGTCCGAGGGTCCCTCTAGTGGCTAGCAGGTATAACCTGCAAATGGAGAAATGGGGACTTAGTTAAAATGAGTAACAGGAAGTGATGTCATTAGAAATAGCCTATAAAGGAAATGCTGAGCCAGGGTGGGCGGGGCAGTCGACGCGCATAGCGCGTCGACAGGCTATCCCCCCTCACAAGGGTGCTACAGTATGGAGGTAGCTTATTACCTCCTAGCGCCCATGTGTACCACGCTCCGGGAGGGAGCTCCTTCAAGGTGAATCCTGGTTGTTTGTCTGGGGCTGGGCTGTGTTACGGTGCAGGCTATAAGGACAAAAGGAACAAAGGAGGTAATTAATATGCAGCAGGAGACCGAGCACTTCAACAGCGCATGCGCGGGATGTAATCCCGGTTCCTACCACACACTGAGAGGGAGAAACATGGCAAACAAAAGATTCAGGCAGGTAAGCTGGCTAAGCAACAGAGTGAATGTGAAATGCACTAAATCTGCTTTAGCAAATGAACAGAGACTACGGTTAACAAGTGTAACAGACTACGGTTGGAATTGCCCAGTGTAGTTAGTGAGCTTGCACCCCCCGAACCAACGTTTACAGCATTCAGCAGAAAGAGGCATGTAAATTACGAACTAGAGCTCCGAGAGAGAGAGAGAGAGAGAGAGAGAATGCAAACAATCCACAGGTAAATTATATATGCAGTTACAAGAAGAGGTAGGTGAAGGGCCACAGATAGAGGAAAAGGGCATTAAAGGAAGGGAGTTGAACACTAGTCTTTTTACAGAGGAGGGAGTCCTCAAGGAGCTAGCAAAACTGAAAGTGCACAAGGCAATGGGGCTGGATGGGATACACCCTATGAAACTGAGGGACCTTAAGGAGGAGCTGACTGCACCTCTGACAGCTCTTTTTAAGCTATCATTAGATATGGGAGAAGTTCCAGTGGACTGGAGGAGGGCAGATGTAGTCTCAATTTACAAAAATGAGAAAAGGGAGGAAGCAGGAAACTACAGAATCTGTCAGCCTGACTTCAGTAGTGGGCAAAGTAATGGAAACACTACTGAAGGAAAGGATTTGAAAATACCTTGTGGCAGTGGATTACAGGATCTGAGGCAACATGGGTTCACAGGGGGAGATCTTGCCAAATAAACCTGATTAAGTTCCTTGACTTGGTGACAAGGGAAGTGGATCAGGGGCAGGGCAGGGCAGGGCAGTTGATGTCACCTACCTGGATTTCCGTAAGGCCTTTGACTCCATTCCACACAGAAGACTGGTAAACAAGCTGGGCAGATGGTTAAGATTCAGGAGTCAGAGGGTGATAAGAAATGGGATTCACTCTGAAGAAGGCACAGTAGCCAGCAGGGTGTCACGGGGTCAGTACTGGGCCAGGTCCACTACAATGTCTTTTTTCCTGACATTACAGGAGGGCTGGAAGGGAAAGTATGCTTGTTTGCTGATGATACAAACATTTTCAACAGAGTGGACACACAGGGGAGTGAGGGATGATCTGAAAAAGCTGGAAGACTGGTCAAGAGTTTGGCAACTGGGCTTCAATGCCAAAAAGTGCAAAGTTAGCCAGCCCAGTGGTACAGAGGGTTGAGGCACTGGATGCCACACCTTGCCCATGCTGGCAACCCGGTTCGGGAATGGACTCGGGTCACCAGGGGTTGGCAGAGGCGGAGAGGATTGAGCATCCCAGACTGCTCTCCATCTCCGGGGAGGGAGGCTTCAGTAGTCGGTGCCCAGTGACCTCTGGCGGAGGCTGGGCAGTGCTGCACCGTATGCCAGGACTGAGCTTGGGAATGATGCCAGGAAGGAACACGCAGACGCTGCAGTGCCCCCTTCCATTGGAGTCATTGCACTCCAGCCCATGTCGAAGAAAAGGGAAAGTATGGTGCTCGGTCCCAGAGGCTTGATGGCCATCTGAGGAGCTGGCTGGCCTTGGGGGCACCACCGCCCAGATACTGGATCCTGTGTCAGTGGGGAGTAAAGGGGGAGTCCCTACCACCCCACTGGGGGGGCAAGCCACGGGAGTAGATGGCAGTGGGGGCTTCAATGGGACTGGGGCAGAGCCGGACAGTGGCCAGAGATGGGCGGATGCCGGGACATGAAAGAGGCAGACCGAGAGCCACAGGTAAAAAAAAGTAATTAAAAAAAGTGCAAAATTATGCACTTGGGGCACAGAAACCCAAGGGCAATGTATCATTTAGCTGGGAAGGTAGTGGCAACTACAAAACAGGAAAGGGCCCTGGGGGTCATCATATTTGAAGACCTGAAGGTAGCAAAGCAGTGAGATAAGGCAGTGGGAAAAACCAGCAGAATGCTCAGGTGCATATGGAGGGGTATCACCAACAGAAAGAGGGAGGTAGTGTTACCACTATATAGATCAATGGTGAGGCCCCACCTAGAGTACTGTGTCCAGTACTGGATGCCCCATGTCCAGAAAGACATAGATCAGGTGGAAGCAGCACAGAAGAGGGCAACCAAAATGGTGCATGGCTTGCATCTAAAGCCCTATGAGGAAAGACTCAAGGAATTAAATATGTACTCTCTAGAGAAAAGGAGGGAAAGAGGGGACATGATAGAAATGTCGAAATACCTCAAAAGTATTAATAAGATACAGGAGGGTAGCATTTTACATAGAAAGAGATGCTCGAGGACAATGGGTCATGACATGCAGCTGGGGGGGTAGACTCAGAGGGGATATGAGGAAATCCCTCTTCAAGAAAAGGGTGGTGGATGTCTGGAACAACCTCCCAGCTGAGGTGGTGGGTACTAAAATGATTGCAGAATTCAAACATGTATGGGATAGACACAAGGAGATCATAGTATTAGGGCTAGAGGGGATAAAGCTGGTGATCAAGTAGAGTCTGTGGTTTATTTATTTATTTAGTTTTTGTTGACCGAGTAAGTGCACTAGACAAATTCTGCCTATTTTCAGGCACGACCTAGGGGAGGGGGATACAGATGAATACCAACTGACCTAGAACCAGATTAAGCTGTTGGGGATATTTTTAGTGAATTGGGGAAAATGTGGCCAGGGCACTGGAGAAATTCCCCAACTGAACTGTAGGGGAAACACTTGGCTGTTGAAAGATGGTCAAGTCAGTCTCTGACCTGACAAGCTCAGGAAAGGATGTGCAGTAGGTCAGGGAGTCTGTCTCCTCCTCGGCTCAAGATTTGCTTGAGGCAGAGGTCTTTTTTGATGCTACCGCCATTGAAGCTATGGATGAAGTAGATGGATTGTCTGAAAAAGTTTCCTGTGTAAATAGTAAGCAGCAAACTGAGGCAAAGTCTGAGGTACAGAAAGAAATGCAAGATGAGGAACAGGGTGAAAAATCCCTGGAACAACTGTTGTCATTGGAAGAAACTAAATATTTACAGCAAAAAAAGGAAATACTTGGTCAGTTTCAGGATTGGAATGAGAAGACTTTGGCTGACAATGCAGCTGACGCAGCAAAGACTGATCCTAGCTTTTCCATGGAAACATCAAAAAAAGAGACACCGGGTGAGCCACGTATTACGTTCTGTGCAGCAGGATAAAATCAAAGTGCTGCTACGTTTTTTTCATTTACTGCCAATACAGAGAAGCAATGACCAGAGCGAGTGACAAAAAAAGGGACTTCCAGTAAACTGAGCTGGGCTGACATGCCCATACAGGATAGCGGGTCATGGTCGGTAGAAGAATCTCTAAAGGCTGCAGGCTGGGTTCATTCTCCTGACACACAAACGTGGATTTCAAGCTTCACGCCCAAAAAAATGCCTGGAGTTTTGATGTCTGCAGCTAACTTGCCTAGCGCAGTGAGTACTACAAGCAGCCCATGGGTTGCAGGGGATGTTGTAGGTGATAATCTACATTATGACACATTGACAGTGCTTTGTAATGTTGCTGATAGTGGAGATATGCACTTTCCCTTACAACTACCCCCTGAACTATAACTAACTCAGCATCCAGTATTGGCGGCAGTGCACTGTGGGGGGGGGGGTGCAAGTGAAGTTGAACAGGACAATCTTGATGACAGGATGAGTGACTTTTCTGGTGTTTCTGATATTCCCAGAAATATTCCTGTGGACGTTAGGAACAGGCCTGTTTTAGCAGAGGAGGTCCCACAGCTGTCCTCCACTACCCAGAACTCTAGGCCCTATGCCCTCTGCCTTCTTGTTTAAACAAATGGTATACCCTGCTAAAAGGCATAATGCCATAAGACTTACTTATAAAGGTGACCTAAACACATTCCCAGACAGGGTTTATGTTGGTAAGGCTTTATTGAAGGGGAGTGTGCAATTTAATGTAACAGAACTGTATGCAGTAATTCATGTTTCCGGGGAAAACATATTTGATGTTAGTTTTAAGTTAGGAAGTGGCCTAGATAAATTCTGGGCAAGGAATCAAGAAGTGAAAAAAACTACCTTTATGGGCCCCCTTTGAAGTAATTCAACTTACAAGACCAATGCATAAAACTGTTACAGTTCTCTTTACGAACAAGGGTGTTAGAGTCACTGACCTACTCTTTTGGCTGAAGCAAAAGTGCACTGTCACAGGACATCCAAAGGCCATCTTTGATACAGAGGGGATCTGGACAGGAGGTTGGAAAATTAGGGTTATTTTGAGGACTGAGGAGGAAGGACTACAGCATCTGCCTAATGTTTTTTTCGTTGGGAGGGGTAGAGGGGTTCTCTTTTATCCTGGTCAACCCAAGACATGTTACAAGTGTGGGCAAGTAGGGCACATCAATAGTGCATGTGACCAGTTGAAATGCACCCTATGCCAGGAGACTGGGCATACAAGTACTCAGTGTAGAAGTTTGGTAAAGTGCAATCTGTGAGAAAAAAGGTCATACATACATAGTTTGCCCAGAAGCAGCACACAGGAAACAAACCTCTGCAGACAGTGAAGAGCAACAACTTTTTGTCACTTTGGCTCAGAGAAAACACATTAGGAAAGTTATAGAAAAGTCCCCCTATGGTTGACCCTCCTCAGGAGAAAGTTGCAACAGGTGGTGCAGAAACTTTGCCATCAGCAGATTTAGGCCCAAACTCTGAGGGAAATATGGAAGGATTGCCCCCGTGCCTGTGGTGAGGAATGCAATCAAAATATCCTAGGTGTCCGAAAATGTAGAGCCAGAAGAGCAAGGACTAATCTCATCTATTTCTATCCCCCCCCCCCGGGCAGATGAGGTAGGTGAGAAAAGGGTGAGCACCAGAAGGAGATAGGCCTGGTCTCAACCAACTCCCAAATACCCAAGACAACACTGGTCAATACCCTAAATAGGTTCCAGGTTCTCTTAAATGTGGAGGATTCAGATAATGAATCTGTAGGCTCTTCAGCGGATTCTAATCTACAGGAGGTGCAAACTAGCACAGAGAATACTGAGGTTAAAGAAATAGCCCCAGGGAATAAACAAAAGAAAGGGAAACCCAAAAAAAAGAAAAGATGAAGTTAAACTTTAGTCTTTAAAAGACAATTAGATGCCTATGGCACCTCCCTTTTTAATTTTAACGTCCAATGTCAACAGTATTAAGTATAACCTGAAGAGGGGAGCTGTGTTCCATGTATTGCAATCTTTCTCCCCGGGGTGTTTCTTATACTGGATACTAGGTTGCATAAAGTTTTGGAATTAACTAGAGCAACTAGAGAATTGTTTTCTGGAGTGTCATATTGGTCTCTTGGTTTGGATAGGTGTTCGGGGGTAGGAGTCCTTTTCCACAAAATTCACCCCATAGTAGTTAAAATCCTGGATTTAGTGCCAGTAAGAGTACTTTTGCTAGATTTCTGGCTTCATAATATTTCCTTTCAGATTACTAATATATATGCTCCCCAAATGAAAGCGGACTGAACAGCTGTCTTTTACCAGATAAGCCCATATTTTCATACAGCTCAAAATGTATTTTGGTGTGGGGATTTTAATTGCAGCTTGAGCAAATTTGATAGAGGGATTCAAACAACTACTGAGAAAATATTTGGGGATATGGTGGCTTTAAACTTGGCAATCCGTATGGCAAACTTAAAAGATGCTCTGTTAGACTAAACTGGGAAATGTGAAAAGACCTTTTTCAAAGTGACCCTATCTACCGGCATTTATTTCCTTTTTATTTCCAAAGCACTTAAAATCCAAAAAGCTACAGTAGTTCCAGTAAAATATTCTGATCATAAAGTATTAACCCTTACATTAGGTTGTCCAGAAGCCCCCATTGGACCGGGGTACTGGAAATTAAACTCCAGTCTTTTGAAACAATCCATAATTTTGCAGCATGTGACATATTTTTTAATTCGTAAAAAAACTTGTTTTGTCTTTTTGATGACACTATTGGTTGGTGGATGGAGACCAAAGCTGAACTGAGGACTTTACTTATCTCCAATACAAAACAAATTAAGAAAGAAGATTATCTTGAGTATTTAATTAATAGAAAGCAATTGCAGTATTTGTATACTCTCTCCCAAGCTATGAAACATAATTTCTCTGTGCAAATAACAAAATATAAATCACAGGATGTTGAATTACCATGTAAAACAGACAGAAGTTCTCAGGCTGCAGCAACAATACTGCACACAGGGCCCGTTTGAAAGTACATGCCCCTTACTAATAAACCAAGAGCACATTAAAAAAGGGTAATAACTGCGTTGTATAATGCACAAGGGAAGATGCAAACTACTAAGCAACAGATAATTAATGTTGTATCAAAATATGCAGCTTCTTTATTTCAAAAACATAGAACAGAGAACATTAACTTTGCACCTTTTTTTTCTAATATTACGGTCCCTACTCTTTCATAGGACCTTATGGTAGCACTAACCAGGCCCTTTTCCACACTGAAAGTTGCAGATGCTATAAATTTGCTTGCAAAGGGTAAGGCTTCCAGACAGGATGGCTTGACAACAGAACTGTACAAAATACTAGGACAAGAAATTCTAGAAGAATTGACTAAAGTTTATAATTCTATTTTACAATCTTATAGTATGCCATTAGATATGGGTGCTGGAGTGCTTATCTTCTTATATGAAAAGGGAGATAAAATGAAATTGTCCTATTGGAGGCCCATAAGTCTATTAAATAGTGATTTTAAAATTCTAATGAAAATGTTAAACATAAGATTGCTAACAGTGGCAAAATATTTAATTATTCCAGCACAATCATGTACAGTTCCTGGAAATTCTATCATAGACCAGTTAATCTTATTGAGGGAACTTTATGATAGAAATGCTGTATCACCCCTCGAAGGCTATGTTTTTTCTTTAGATCAAAAACAGGCATTCGACAATGTGGACCATACCTTATTATGGCAGACTTTATTATATTATGGGATACCAAAAATGTTTGTGGATTGGTTGAAAACATTATATGCAACGGCCACGGTTAAACCTTTTGTAAAAGGTTATTTAGGGCCCTATGTGCCTATACAAAAAGGGGCCAGACAAGAGTGCCCTATTAGCCCCTTATTATATGTTTTTAGTATTGACCCTCTTTTAAGGCTTCTTAACTCTTTGATGGATATTAAACCTATACAATTACCACAACAAGTGGTCCCATATAGAGCCCTTGCCTATGCGGACAATGTTGTCTTATTGGTGGGGGATGAAAGCTCTACTATAAATGCAATTGCACCTTGTAAAGAATATAGAGACTACTCAGGAACCCAACTAAATACCCCAAAAGATGTAGGGAAATTATTGGGGCACCAGGATACCCCTCAGGGCAGTGTAGCAGGAATCCCTGTTATGATGAATAACTTAAAAATTTTAGGGATTGAATTTGGGGCAGCTCAGAAGGATGTTGTAAATTGGGACTAGAAACTTAAAGTTGGCATGCGGATGGTACAAAATTGGAACCAAAGGAAAATGAGTCACCAAAAAAAGATTTCTCTTATTAAAACATACCTCATACCTCATACCTGTGTTTCTATAATTAAGCGCAGTGTTTCCTATACCAAAAACGAGGGAAGTAACATTATACAGTCTATTTTTTCAATCTTTTAGGGGGAGTAGACTGAATCCAATTAAGTGGCTCATATTATATTTGCCATTAAATATGGGGAGGGGGACAAAATATGGTGAACCCTGTACTTTTCTTTTTCTGTCAGTTTAAACATGCTAATTTGAAACCTTTATTAGTATATTCTGATAAATATTGGTGTGCCATATTTATTCAGACAGTGCTATTATGGTTTAAAGATTGGGAGACAAATCAACTCAGACAAGTTTAGCACCAAGCCCCTTCACCGGGATATCTTCTGGAGCCTTTTGTAAGACTGTGGATTCTCTCAAACAGCATGGTGATAACAAAAAATAAAAAGCAGATATATACTTATTTGATAGAGGCACACTTTATGGAGATAGACCCCTTTCCAAAATGTCCTCCAGAATGTCAAGTTGCTCTGATGAACTTTTTAACAGAAAAAATAATTCATGTTAAATTTGAAGATGTGCATTGGCTAAACTGCCATGAGCAGTTGAACATTAAAGCCAATCAGAAACATAAAAAGTGGAGGAAAGAGTATGCTCCAGACTGGCATGTATTAACCAGTTGGAAACTATTGAGCATCTATATTTTTCTTGTTCCTATATTTCCCAATTATGGAGTTTGTTAAACCTAAAATCTAAGGTCTTTTTCTTTCAAAAGGTCTCCTTCCCAGTTTTAATGTATGGAGATTACCCACTTTCATGGGCTAAATGAGAGAAAAGTACTTTATACATCATTTCCATAGTAATTAAATGGTACATTTGGAACTCCAGATGTTTATTTTCCCTTCAGCAAAAAGAAATTACACATATAGAGCTACATGAGAAAATTCTTAAAGAATTACATGAGATTTATTTTCAGGAAGAAAAGCAGATGGAGAAAATAATGTTACAAAGAATTTGAAAGAATTTATTGTGGATTACTGATAGTGATGTCCCTGCCACATAAATGTGTATAAAGCAAAGACTACAGGGAATATGTGAAGTATTTATTTTTTTTGCATGAATTGTACTACTTTGTTAAATGGCATGGTTTTTCTTTTTTTCAAGTGTACAAAGGATATGATTTGAAATCTGCATTTATTGTTTAAATGTCTTTGTTTTGGATTGTATGATTTAATAAATAAAAAATTCCCCTACTTTTTCGTGAAGTGTCAAGGGATCCTTAACGTCCACCTGAACTACCACCAGAACAGGCAGATGGGACCTCGGTTTAACATCTCATCCAAAATACGGCACCTCAGGAGTGCAGCACCCCCTCATGCTGCACTACAGTGTCAGTATTGGGATATTAACCCAAGTGCCTGGTGTGGGGATAGAACCCAAAGTGGTAGCATAGTAGGTAGGGAATTTAAGGAAGACTAGGTTGGCCAAGAGGTCCTTCTCTGATGACAACTTCTATGTTTCTATGATAAAGTACTGAAATATTAAAATATGTTCTCTTAAATAGGAAAAGTTCTAATAGGGTCTCTAAGATATAACATGGTGTCATCCACATATAGGGAAATTCTGGATTCTTCCCCTCCTACTCGGATCCCCTCACTGTCTGGGTGTGCTCATATCATTGCCGCCACTGGCTCCGTGCTTAATGTGAATGGATTGGGAGACATGGGGCATTCTTACTTTGTTCCCCTGGTGATGTTAATTGGGTCTGAAACTATACCATATATTGTCATTTGGACTTGGGGTTCAGCATAAAGTTCCTTAATACAGAATGTAAATTGTTCCCCAAATCCAAATTTATTGCCAACATATTTAAGAAAACTGTTAGTGTTCTATATGACCACATTCCTGGCCCTAACAAGACCACCAGTGCTAGTCCAACCTACCTAAATTCTACTTCAAACAGCTTACTTGGTCAGAGGTACATGTCTACCTCACAAGGCCTAAAGAAAAGTCAAGACTTGGTATTGACACCATAGACTTTAAACTCCTAAAACTGGGGTATGCAGAAATTACTTATCCAATCCAATAAATCTTTAATCTATCATTGAAAACTGATACATTTTCAGTCATTTGGAAGAAGACAAGTGCAGTTTCAGTATTTAACGGTCTCATAGTCTCATAGTAAAAACAAAGCTTTTTATTAGACTTTCATCCATTATTGCTTGCTCACACTTGGTAATATTTCTAACTAATACATGTATATACCCCTAATTTTGTTTCCACTAAAGGCATCCAACCTTTTTTGAACATTTCCATGGTGGGACATTCCACTACCTCCGTTGGCAGTGAGTTCCAAGAAGGGACCACACTTTGACTAAACCGATATTTCCATTTTTGTAGTTTCCATTTATTTTGATTTAGTTGTAATTCATGTGTCCTTGTGTTAATTATTTTCTGTTTAAGTTCCAGACATAGATTTATTAATATATCATTATCCTGAAAAGCTCTATATACCAAGATCATGTCCCCCCTCCATCTCCTGTATGCTAGTGAGTACAATTTTAAATCACACAACCTATCCTCATAAGTCATACTCCCAGCCCCTGAACAGCTCTTGTTGCTCTTCTCTGGACCTTCTCCAATATTGCCACATCCCCTTTTTTGTATGGTTCCCAGACCTGTGAGCAGTACTCCAGTTGTGTTCTCACCAATGATCCATACAAGGGCGTCAAGACCTCCCTCCTTCTGCTGGCAATATCTCTTGGTATGCAATTTAGTGTTGCATTTGCTCTTTTTGCAATATGGTCACAATGTGAGCTGAATGTTAAGTAATTTTTGACTACTACTCCCCACTCTCTTTCTTTTAATTATGCATTGAGTACTTCATGTTTATGGCATATTTTGTCTCCAGATTTGTATTTCCCCTATGCATGACTATGCACTTATTTCCATTTAATTTTAATTTGTGTAAGTTAGTCCACCCCTCAACATAGTTCAAAGTATCCTGAAGATTTAACTGATCCTGTACTGTATTTATAACTGCCCCTACTCGACAGTCATCAGCAAATTTTGTTATCCATATGTTATCTGTATTAAATTGTGAAATATATATATATATATATATATATATATATATATATATATATAAATATATATATATATATATATATATATAGAAAAGACAGGGTCCCAGCACGGATCCCTGAGGGACCCCACTCATCACTATTAACCAGTTGGATAGGACCTCATTTATTGTCACCCTCTGCCTTCTGTTTTCCAGCCATGATGAAATCCAGTTTATAATATTGTTATGTATTTTTAACTAATGAAGCTATTAATTCCCAGTGTGGAATATTATCAAATGCCTTGGAGAAGTCCAACTGGACCACATCCAATGAATTTCCCAGGTCCAATGCCCTACTCACTCTTTCATAGAAGTGGAGAAGATTTGTATGACATGATCTAGCTTTTTTTTTTCCAATTATTTTACCAGGTGAGACACACTAAGCTGAAAGCTTGTTTGCAAGTGCAACCTGGGAGCACAAGGAAGTTAAGTGACTTGCTCAGGGTCACACAGTATGCACCTAGGGGGCTGTGGGATTCAAACCCAGGTCTCCAGATTTGCAGCTCAGAGCCTTAACCCACTGCGCCATACTGCCTCCGCTTTTGTAAACCCATCTTGTTGTGAATCTAATTGGTTATGGTATTCTAGATGGGACAGAATTTGGTCTTTAACTATTCCTTCCAACACTTTTCCTAGGACTGATGTCAGGCTCACAGGTCTATAGTTCTTGGGGGAGTCCTTTTTTCGTTTTTTGAAGATCAGGACCACATGAGCTTCTTTCCATTTTTTGACCACTTCTCCATTTTCAAGGGTTAATTGGAAAATAACAGTTTATGGTTGGGCTATCTCCACTGCCACTTCTGATATAACTCTTGGGTGTATGTTGTCAGGTCCTGGGGATTTGTTTTTATTTAATTTAATTAATCTGGTGGTAATGTCTTTAATATCTATTTTTTATAGGATCCTTTGACAAAATATTCTGAGCTTGGATGACTGGATGATTTTCTTTGGGATTAAACACTGTTCCAAAGTAATTATTTTGTATGTTGGCCATATCAGTTTAATTTAATATTTCCCCATTTATATTCTTAAAGGGACCCATACTCTGTTTATTTCATCTTTTATTGTTAATGTATGAGAAAAACATTTGATAATTTTCCTTTGTATTTAATGCCAAATTCTCCTCAAAGACTGATTTTGGATTTTTTTAATAATTTCTTTACTTTTCTTGCCTGTTCCCTATATTCAGGTAGGCTGATCTTTTTCTGTCTCATAAGTTTAAACTTTCTATTTTTGAGCTTTATTTGTATTTTTAAGTTTCAGATTTAGCCATTTAAAGCCATTTCCTTTTCTGGAATTCTTAGCTATATATGGTATATTGTTTTCTGGGTTCCATGTGATAAGGGATCTTAATTTAACCTGCATTCTGTCTTCTCCTCTCTCCACAGCTGTTGATCCATGGGTCATGAGGGCTGTACCGAAGCCCTCCTTGAGCAGCTGGAAACTAAATCCCCCACTCAAGCTGTTGATCTGTGGGTCACGAGGGCTTTACCGAAGCCCTCCCTGAGCTGCTGGAGACTAAATCCCTCACTCAAGGTATGAGGAAGGTGGCAGATTTTGGCCCAGTGGTATACGTTTGAATCAGCCAAAGAATTTGAATATTTTTGGCGACAAGAGCAGACACAGTCATTTTGGAGCCCAGAAAGTGATGCCAATTCAATCAATTACTGTCCAGCTCTGACTTTTATACTGCCTCTGTCTGCCTGGAAATGATCTTTTTTTTCTGTTTTACCTGCTGTACTATAGCCAAACAGAATTTATTTAAAAGTAGGAAATTACTTAAAAGTAGTGGAAACTGGGGCAAAAGCCATAGGGGATGTAATTAGGGGTAACTGAGCTACTAGAATGAAGTTAAGGTTAAATTTTTAAAACAGAGTGAAATGCCCATGGTGGCTACGGAGTAAAATGCCCGTGGTGGATAATGAAATTCAGACTCTCTTCATGGGGTAACTGAGCCACAATGAAGAAGGAAAGTTTAAAGGTTAGGAAGGCTGAGACAGGCTGAGCAGAATCTAACTCAGTAGCTCCTAGCTCTGGTTACACTTTACTTTAGGACAGTCCTCCCCCAGCATCTCCCCTTTCATACCTGATCTTAATTTAACCTGCTTTCTGTCTTCTCCTCTCTACACAGTTGTTGATCCATGGGTCATGAGGGCTGTACTGAAGCCCTCCTCGAGCTGCTGGAAACTAAATCCCCCACTCAAGGTATGAGGAAGGTGGCAGATTTTGGCCCCATGGTATACGTTTGAATTACCCGCTACCGCTTTGCAGCAGCTCCCCACCACCATCTTTGGTGAGCACTCAGATATTTAAGGGCTGGATGATCACATGACCAGATGTGTGTATTTCTAACAAGGATGATCACATGACCAGATGTGTATATTTCTAACAACCAACTTTTCCATTAGCAGGTTATCTCCTTTCACCACCAGAAGTCCCCCTGTCACTCATACATATGAATTACAGTCTCTTGCTGATTGAAACATTAAAACACTGTAAAGCACACTCATTAGGGGAACATTCTAGTAATTCAGTGTCAGAATTCACACTGGGGAAAATAAAGGGCTGTTCCTGACTGAATTGAAACCCCACTGACATATCACAGGTTAGTGCATGCATGATCGGCAACCCATTCTAATAATCTTTGAAATGTACTTATATAAAGATAAGGCAAAGCAGAATGTAGAAGTCACAAAATGAAGTGGGGAATAATATATATGGCTCTATATATCCTGATAGTCCTTGGCACTGATTCTGTATTTAATCAGATAAGCCAGCACCTTGGGCATGACAGAGAAAGGTTACGCTGGAACAGGCCATTGGAAACTCCCTTGGACACATTCTGTGACCCCGTAATATATCTTCAAGGCCTCAGGATACATGGAAACCTGTACCAACTAACGGCATATATCAATGCCTTACAGTGCAGGAAATACCCCACAATGCCTCAAGCTCTTGCCAGCTTGCTCTGCTTGCTGAAACTATTGCTAGCAGGAGACGCTGAGGAAAATCCTGGCCCAACTGTAGCCAATATCTGGGTAACCACCTCTAATTCACACATATGGGATAGCAATAAAGGGCTAAAGCTGGTGCACATAAATATCAATAGTATTAGGCCCCAAATACATGAGTTGCAGGCCTGGGTGAGCCTTTATGCACCAGACATCACCACTATTACTGAGACATGGCCTAAACCCCATATAACTGACCATGAAGTTGATATAATTGGGTATCGGTCCTTTAGAAAACATAGAATAAAAAAGAAAGGAGGCAGGGTCTTGCTCTATATAAAATCCATCCTAAATGCCTCACCTATCCCGATAATAGACTCTACCCAAGCAGACTGTGAAGCCCTATTTATAAAATTACTACTAGGTGGCACCAAGCCACTAATAGTTGGAGCCATATACAACCTTCCCAAAACAGCCACTGAATCACTGAAATCTCTACTAAACACAATTCTCTCCCTACCTAGGAGGGAAAAAGTAATTCTGAGGGATTTCACTATTCACTAGGGGACCCATATGAGGGATGAAATAAAAAGCTTATTACACAACGCTGAACTCATCCAAATAATTCAGGAACTAACCAGACTAAATATAAAAACTGGCAAACATACCACACTGGACTGGATCCTGGCCACAAACCCAGAGAGATTCAAAATGGCCGGCACCTTTGCAGACTCTCTATGATCACTCACCAACGTGTGGAGTATGGAAGAATGTCTTCCCTACCCCCCAACCCGTATTTTCTGCACTAGGGACTATTCTAACTTTGATCCAGGTTCTTTTTTCAAAACCCTTACTGGGGTCATTTGGCATCAAATAAAACTAGCACCTAATCTGGACACTGCTGTTGAGTTATTCAACAATAACTTCTTGTCTGCCGTTAACAAACATGCCCCTTAAAAACAGATCAGAGTCAAAGGACAGGAAGCCAAGTGGCTCACATGAGACCTGAAGAAACTCATGAGATACAGATATGGGGCTTGGGGAACATTTGGATCCTCAGGTCGAATCACCGGCTGGCAGAAGTATAGAGAACTCAGGAATAGATGTAAAGCAGAGTTAAAAAAAGCCAAAAGGAAGCACCTCAGACATATTCAAGATAAGAATCTATCGAACCCCAAAAAATTCTGGGCTCAAATTAATGCCCTTATCAAGGGCAATAACAAACAAGAAGTGGGGGATATTATAGCACAAGGTACCCAGTACACAACCCCTGTCAAGGCTGCCAAAGTGTTCAATGACTTCTTCACAGAACTGGAAAATTTCAAGACCCCTTGCCCTGGCCAAACCACATCGCAAGTTCCCAGTAAAAGCAGTCCCAGTATTCCAGACTTCCACTTCAAATTAGTTCCCTGTTCCGAAGTCCGGAAACTTCTACAGGGGATTAAAACCCATGGAACAGCTGGTTATGACGAAATAGAACCCACGCTTATAAATATTGCAGCCCCAGTTATTGCTACCCCAATCTTGTGGCTAATCAACCAATCACTTATTGAAGGGAAAGTCCCCTCCCTTTGGAAAGTGGCCCTGGTTACACCAGTCCATAAAGGTGAAGCCAGAAAGCCAGTGGAAAACTACCGCTCAATATCTTTACTCTTGACATGAAGCAAAGTGTTGGAGAGGGTGGTGTACTCCCAGGTCATGGATTATGTGGAGAGACATAATATCTTCACCATGGCCCAACATGGCTTCAGAAAGAACCATGGAATGGACACTGCCCTGCTTAACCTTACCACTGAAATATTTTCTGCCCTTGATAAGGGATTGTTCACCGGTGCGATTTTTATTGCTCTCACCAAAGCATTTGATCGGGTAGATCACCAACTTCTCCTGGCCAAACTGAAACAGATCAGTCTTGATTCTCTGGCAGTGCAATGGTTTAATGATTATCTCCTGGATAGGTCCCAATTAGTTAGATGGCAGGGTACCATATCTGACAAGATCGAAATAAGAGATGGAGTCCCTCAGGGATCTATCCTGGAGCCACTGCTGTTCTCCCTATTTATTAACAAACTGCCAACCTTCTGCAATGACGCACAAGTCATCCTCTACACAGATGATATAGTGATCTACAGGTCAGTTGAGGATCCCGATGAACTAAACAGAATGCTATTCAAAGACCTACAGAACCTGGAGGAATAGATGTCCAAAAATAGACTTGTCCTGAATAGCAAAAAAACCAAAGGGAAGCTGTTTCAGACCCAAAAGCCGTGGACCTAACAGATCGAATACACTAAACCTCTTTCTGTTGTCCGGGGCAAGGGTGGAGGTAGCTAATTCACTAACATACCTTGGTCTCACCATAGACCAAGAATTCACCTTTATGTCCCATATTGATCAGCTATCTAAAACACTGAACCAAAAGATCATTCTCCTGTACTGACTCAGTCCTTTCCTTACCCTGGGATCATGTGCCAAGATTACCCTTGGTACCCTGCTACCCAAACTACTCTATGTCTCTCCCATGCTCCTCTCTGTTAAAAACACTGAGATGAATAAACTTAGGACCCTGTACAATAGGATCAGCATATTTGCTGTAGGGGCACCCCAAAGAGAACACTACTGTCATGTCCTGGAAGCCCTAAACTGGCCCACCTTGGAAGGTAGACTGCAATACCTATCATTTTGCCTAGCCTACAAACCCAGGCTGACTTGTGCTCCGCCTAGTCTGGCAGAGTTACTACAATCTAAAATGAATAGCAGGACATTAGGTCCTCAAGCAGACAGCTCCTCATGGTTCCCCGGATGCAGTCCTCCCAAGGGTCCAGGGCCTTCTCATCCCTTATTCCTCCTATCGGGAACACTCTTCCACCTAAACTCCATGAATGTGAATCACTAGGAGGCTTCAAAAAGGGACTAAAAGCACACTTGCTAGAATTAAACCAATGCACTTGCAATCGTTGAATTTCAATCTATGATCCTGTTGTTTGCACGATTTTTGTATGGGATAGTTGACCTTACTTTATGTTTATAAGGGAACTAATAGTAGTCGCTCTATATAGTTCACTCATAAAATGACCACCACCTCTAATTAAATGTAAATAACTGTATGTTGATGGACCTAATGTAAATGATATATCCTGTTGTAGTATGTGTAATTAATCCTGGGTTGCCCCTGAAAAAGGGATGATTACTGGTCTCAGTGGGCCTACCCAGTTACCAAAATTAAATAAATAATAAATAAGGGTGATCCGTAAATGTCGAACACCCTTATCACAACCCCACATCACCGAAATTCTATTTTGGCGATGTGGAATCCCGTCGCAACCAAGAGAGGTGCAACTTACTTTTTTTTTAATTTTATGAGAGGGGCTGTGCCCCCTCACCCCCCTAAATTAGGATTCTCAGCTCTGAAGAGGTTCATGTCTGGGGGGAGGTGCATACCAGGGGAAAAAACACCGTCTCAGGCCAGGCGCAACAAAACATACTGGTGCCTGTTCCCTAACCCTGCACCCCCACCACCACTGGCCAGCACCTAGCCCACCACACCACATCACCACCTCACTGGCAACCCGCAGCTCCACCCCTTACATACCCTCCCACTCCACTTTTGGCAGGCTGGATCCCACATACCCCGCCTGCTTATATGTGCTCAACATCCTGTCACCTTTTTGCGACACCCCCCATCCAGTCACCAACCCCGCACACCTGCCATTGGGGCAGTAGCCAAAAGTGGGTCGCAGTTTCATCAGGCGTCCACTTCCTACGCTCCCCTATCACAAGATACCGTTTTCTGTTACCATCTTGATTTTGGTCAGTAATATTTCACACACTTTGTCAATGGTATGGTTTGTAAACTCTGATTTCCAGTCCCATTTCTGTAGACAGTTTCTAATAGCTGAGAAATTGGCTTTTCTGAAGTTGGGAATTTTTGCCTCCCCAGCCTGTTTTGTAGATAGTGCTCTTAATTTAAAATACACTGTTTGGTGATCACTGTCTGCTAGTGGTTCTTTCACACTGACATCTAATACAGAATCTCCCATATTGGTTAAAACAATATCTAATATATTATCCCCCCTTTTTTATCCTTTACTTTCTGTTCTAATCCTAACTGGTTAAATTTTTCAAGGTAATCTGTATCAAGTTTATGTTTAGCAGTTTGCTTTTCCCAGTCTATGCCTGGTAGATAGAAATCTCCTGCTAGGTTTATATTGTCTGCTGGATTTAAATGGTCTAGATAGTTTCGAATTTCTAAGTCATCCTCTCTGCTAGTTGAGGGGGGAAGGTAAAGGACTCTCAGCATGATTTTTGGGGTATTAGGGGGAATTATTTTGATACTTAGGTGTTCTATTTTTAAGTTTCCTTCAAATACTTCCATACTTTGTAGTGATTCATGAATATAGACTGCCAGTCCTCCTCTGTTCCTGCACTTCCTAGGTGTATTATACAAGTTAAACCCTATAATATTTTTTCCCATGTATCTCCCCAACCAGGTTTCTGTAAGAATGGCTATTTGGATATGTTTTTCATGTAATAAGTATTTGAATTCCTCAAATTCTTTGCCCAGACTTCTAACATTTACTAGAAACACACAGCTGTGTTTTTCTGCTTTTTTATCTTGCTCTGTTTTATGATTGATTGCTGTTTCATGGTTTATTTTCTGTGATTGTTTCCCTCCCCCCTCTGTACCCAGTTTAAATGATTTTTTTAAAGGTCTTAGCTAATATTCTTGTGCCCATTTTATTTAGATGCATTCCATTATTTTTGTACAATAGATCATTTTTAAATATACTACTAGTATCTATAAATCCAATCCCTTCTTCTAGACTTAATTGTCTTAACCAAGTGTTTAATAGGGTAATTTCATTATTTTTGTAGTGATATCTTCCATAAGTGGGCAGAATACTTGAAATGATAATATCTTTAGTATTAGATTTTAGCTTATGTATTAGATCCAAGTAGTTCTCGAAGATTTCCTTTGGGTTCTTAGTATGCACATCGTTTACCCCTACTTGTAGTACTACCACAGGTTCTTCTGATTTACCAATGCACCCATCTAATAACCTGTCTAATTCATGTATTTTTATTCCTGGAAACATGTTCACCATAGTGTTTATTTTATTGTTTCTACAAAGCATTCCATCTATCGCCCTTATGGTATAGTCCCCTAATACCATGATTTATTTGGTACTATCCTTTGTTTGTACTTGTTGTAGATCCGACCGGAGGTCTCCTTCCAATTTTCTTTCATGTGTCATGCTTTTTTTTGTATTCTCTTGTTTGACAGGGATGCCTTTCACTTGCACCTTGGGAGCTTTATTTATACCAATTTCTGTACTTGATGTATCTAACTTCCTGCTTTGATTTTGAAAGTTCCAAGAACTTTCACTGGAATCTTATTTTTCTCCTTGGTCAAGCACCCTAAATTTATAGTAAGTTTGGATGGGGGCACTGTTATAAATTTGCTTTCCTGTGCATTTCCCTCTATGTTTGCTGACTGTAGCCCATTCTTCTATGTGGTCCTCTTTTTTGCTCTCCTCTGGATTTGTTTTGCTTGCCATTGAATCGATTTAATTTTCTAGTGTTTTTATTTCCTGCCTAGATTCTAGTTTAGTTTTTAGTGTGTTTATTTCCCTTGTAGGTCTGTAATCTCTACACATTTTTGCGTGATAATACTAATATCCTGCAAACTATTGCCTAATCTTTATCCTCTCCCCCTTGACCAAGGCACTTGAGAAAACTGTTAACAATTAAAACCACACTAGGATTTCACATTGTGATGGGGTGCTAAGCATACTGATACAATAAATAAGAACAAAAAATCCAGCACTCATCACCTCTATGAAAATGCAGGCTCTCAGAAAATGTATCAATCAAGTGCCAAGGTTTATCATGGGTACCAGGTTAAAAACATGCCTTGACGCATTTTGGAAAAAATCCTTTTTCAAAAGACATCCCATATCATTAGTCAGTACACTATAACACACTTAGAATGATGTCATCAATAATGGTCATATGCAGTGATGTCACAAAATGTTCATACAATAAATAATGCATGCAAACATATATGTAAGCCTAGGTCCGGGGCCTCTAGTTTTGTAACCCACTACCTGGCTAGCCTAGATTTGGGGAGAAAACATTTACTCAGCATCAGGGCTAGGTTTGTACTTCTGGTCAGGGGCACCCAAATAATTCCAGACACAGGAAGCAATAGCTGAAAATGTCCAGACCAGGAGTGGAATTCTAAAGTGTGGCTTTTATTCACTTCAACACAAAAATTAAAAGCAAGATGGACTACCACAGGGCTACACTCACTGGATATGCAGATCTACAGAGGTCAGAACACATCTTCTTCATCACACAACAACCCTCAGGTTCGGAACACATCTGGGCTCACACACTCGAACTGGTACTCTCACTTTTGGATTCCCTGGCAAAGCACCCCAGCCAGCACTAGTACACTTTTTCATATGTCATGGAGTGTGGTAGTGGCTCCCTCAACCACCCATGAGCGCTTTCTAGCTCTAAAGGAAAAATCTCATCCTTAATCCCACATCTGGGTACTTTCTGCAGACACTGGCCAAGTGCCTGGGAGAAAGCTATAGGTGTCCAAAGTGATTCCGTGGAGGTAAACCTGGTTACTCCAGATGAGGGGTCTCCCACGTCTTGTTCCCAAATCCATACCCGGCCATTCATTTGGAACAACACCTTTCTTAGATCTCTCTGGTTGTAGATTGCTATCTTGAAATGTATATCACATTTAACATTCTACTCTCTAAGCAGCAGGTGTCCTGACTTGCAAAGTACTGTAAGTGGCTGTGTCCATCCCTGTAGACCCCCACTGGTTAGATGCATTTCAAGCCATAAACATATCTTAAAAGTACTGTACTTGGCTAGTCCTTTCCTGATCCCACAGTAGGTGGATACTTTTACACAACTGTCTTGGTGAAAAACATTGGCTCTATATCAGAGTAGACTCACCACGGTTTGCAGGTGCCCAAGGGCTTCTCTCACAACACACAAAATTCTCTGGTAACTCAGAACAAATTCCTGTCAGTCAGCTTTTCCCATTTAGAGTGGGGCCAGGGAATTGCCCCTAAAATGCTGGATTCTTTCCCCCCATCCCTCCAGGGATGGGGCACTGGAACAACTCGGGGAGTGGTCTCTACCACTTCTGCTGGTATCTTCAGTGTTCTTTTCTAGGGTGAGAACACACTACCCTGTTTCTGGTGTTGCTCTATGACAGAGCTAGGCTCTGAGGGGCTACCAACTACAGCACACCTCCTCCTTCTCTTGAGTCTGGCTGAAGACTGACTTTGAAATCCCCAGCGTTCTAATCTAACTCTCTGTTGCAGCATTCCACTGTGGCTTATGCTGCTGCAAGAATTCTATAGTGATGTCATCCCTCCAGCTCAGCTGAAACTGAGGACAGAGTGAGACAGTGTGAAACCCATTTAACTGGTGTCTCACAAACTGCCTTTCCCTGCCTGCCACTAGTTCTAAATGGGATTCTAGTATCCCCGGGTGACAATGGGGTGACACCCAGCCTCGGCCAGGAAAATGACTGTCCACAGTCATTATTTACCCGGCCCAGGCTATCCTACCCTATGTGCTACCTATGGAGAGGGGTGATCAGGCCCTCTCTTACCATGTGCTAGGCACAGGCAGACAACCCTAAGGTCCCAGAGGCCATCGACTGATGCATCAGCCTCTACTCAATGATCTTGCTATGGTTACCTAGTGGACCTAGTAGAATTGTCCAGAACATAGCCCTCATAGATCAGTACTGCGGCCCCTTCAGCTGGTCAGGACCACAGCCTGTCTATCCCCCTAACCCTCTATGGAAAACCTATCTGACCAAAACTCCAAAACACAGGGGAACCTCCCCCCATCCCTGGACTCCTGCAACCAACACACAAGGAGCTAATACTTCACTCTAAGCATTTCTCCAACGCTCCCCCACAACCATACCTATGGAAGGAAAAGTTAAACACAGTTAAAAACAACACCCACATTAAACACTACTACTTTAAAGCACATGAGGGATTTCTATGAGTCCCTCCTCCTCTTCTTGTCTTCTCTTCTTGTCTTCTTCAGGATCACCTGCAAGAGATAAAACAAAACAACCCTAATCTGCAAACACAGTAACTATCTAACCCCTACCATCAAACACTGGAGAATCCCCAAAAAAATTTTTTTGAAAAGTAGAAAAACAGTAGAAACAGTAGAAAAACAACAACATTATTTACAATACACATTTTTGGGGATGTAGTGCCCTAAAAGTCCCATCTAGTGACAACAGTGCCTGAAGGCAAGTCCAAGAAAGAGTCTCTCCTGGGCCGGAGCCCAGTGAAGCACAGTTCTGGTAGGACTATAATCCCAAAGGGGAGAGTCTTTAAGGACAGTTCAAACAGTCTGAAGTCTGAGAGGTGTAGAGTGTGCACTGCAATGTCATTAAAATAGAAAAGTCTGTACTTACCAGTCCCTTGAAGAACAAAATCAATACAACACCTGGATTTCTATCTATCAATCTGCAATCACCCATAAGAAGGTAGAATTCCTGTCCAGGGAGATTGCAGTTGCACAGAATCAACCGGCTCAGTTGTTTCGGACTGTAGACAGACTGTGCAACCCAGCCTGTCTGCAAGTCCGAAAAGCTTTTTCGCAATTGGAGTGCGAGGAGCTCGCTCGGTTCTTTGCAACTAAGATGTCTGACATCAGGGCAGGCTTGCATCCAGCAATCTCAAAGGGTGATGTTGTGGAACAGTGCAAGTTCACAATACCTCAATTCTCTTGGAGTTCCTTTTGCCGACTGGAGGTCGTGGATATTATGAGGATCATCCATAGCATGCGGCCACCGAGCTGTAGTTTGGACCCTGGACCAACTCCCCTAATTTTGGGTTGTTCTGAGATGATTGGTCCAGTTATGGTGCAAATAGTCTGGTGCTCCTTAAAGTCAGGTGAGTTTCCTAACTCCCTGAAAGAGGCAGTGGTTACACCCCTGCTGAAAAAAGCTACTTTGGACCCAGACTGTTTCTCAAACTACAGACCTATCTCTAACCTTCCCTTTATTGGGAAGGTTATTGAGAAGGTAGTGGCAGCCTAATTGGAAGACCATTTAACCATCCATAATGTCTACGAATCCTTCCAATCTGGTTTTCGAAAAAGACCCAGCACCGAGACCGCGCTGGTTCGGGTGCTTAATGATCTTCTGAGGGTGAGGGATCAGAAGAGACTTTCCATTCTAGTTCTTCTTGATCTCTCATCAGCTTTTGACACTGTGGATCACCTGGTACTGTTAGCATGCCTGAGGCTAATCTGTGGAATGTTGGGAACTGTTTTAAAATGGTTCACGTCATTCCTTACTGGGAGATCACAAAGAGTTGTGTCGGGGGTTTATTCCTCCAGCCCAACTTCTTTGTTGTGTGGGGTGCCTCAGGGTTTAGTGCTGTCACCCATGTTATTTGCAGTGTATATGCTGCCCCTCGGAGACATTATAAGATGGTATGGGCTGAAGTTTCACTGCTATGCAGATGATACCCAACTATACCTGTCTTTTGTGCCTGACCAGGATGGAGCTCTCTCAGTGTTTAATAACAGTCTGGAAGAAATCCAAGGATGGATGGATTCTAGTTGGTTAAAGTTGAACTCAGAGAAGACAGAGGTGTTAGTGGTGGACCCTGGTGGTCAGATAGCGAGGTCGCATGATGACACGTCCTCTGGAATTTGTCTTGATTGCATGTCGCTTCTGACCTCTGAACGGGTGCACAACCTTGGGATTGTCCTTGACAACAGGCTGACCCTTCAATCTCAGGTATCGGCCATTGTCAGGACTTCCTTTTACCATCTTAGGAATATTGCCAGGGTGCGTCACCTTGTTCCGTCTGAATCTTTGCCAACGTTGGTCCACGCTTTTGTGTCCTCGCATCTGGACTACTGCAACGCCCTTTACTTTGGGCTTTCTGGGGTTGAAATCCATCGCCTACAGCTGGTGCAGAACGCTGCAGCCAGGGTGTTGACTGGGACAAGGAGATCCAGTCATATTACCCCGGTACTGCGCGAACTGCACTGGCTTCCTATACGGTGGCGGATCACCTTTAAAGTCATTTTATTGACTTTTAAAGCCCTTCATGATCAGGGTCCGACCTATCTGAAAGAACTTCTGGTGCCTTACTGCCCTGGCCGATCACTCTGCTCGGCCAACGAGGGGTTGTTAGAGATTCCAAGAGTGAGTTTAAAATCTTCTGGCAGTAGAGCATTTCTTATGCTGCACCCACTCTTTGGAATTCTCTACCTAGCTGGTTAAGGGAGTGTACCTCCGTGGAGGTATTTAAGAAAACTTGAAGACTTACCTGTGGAATATGGCCTATTCAGAAGATTAATGAAATCTGAGTGCTAACATTATGTTTTGATTATAAGGATGATTTCATTGTTTATTTTTAACATATGATGTTGTTATGTATTTATCCTATTTATATGTTCTTAATCGGCATTGTATATTGTGGCTTTTGATATGTAAAGCACCTTGATATTTTGAAAGGCGCTTTAAAAATAAAGTTATTATTATGATTATTATTATTTCCAGCAGAAGACTGTCCCTGGCAGCACTCTTCGGATACAGCTGGGTGGACATCTTCTGGAAATGACAGGATGGCACAAATGGAAACTGCTGGGATGTCATCTGGGAGATGGAACCTTAGAACAGGAAAGGAAACAGCTGGTCTGAAGTCATCCAAAATCCCCGGCGATGAATCATGATACAGCTGGGCTGGTGTCCTCTCTGGATATGAAGTCATCTGGAAGGCCAGGACGATGGAACCTGGAAAGCCAGTACACTGCAAGGCTGATTAATCTGGGGCAACTGGTTCCTGGAATTTCAGTCTGGTGGAACAACATAGGTATGGCAATGGCTGGATGGCAGCACTGGCTACCACTGCTCTGCTCTTCACTTGGTGGGCATGGGCACATTCTCAGGAAATGGCCTGCATTGAGGAAAGTAACACAATGGGTCAGGTGCAAGAATTATTACCCCGTCTGGGTGCTCATAATTCACACTGAAGAAGGTTTCATGTCCCTCTCCATCCACGATCCAAACAGTGTCTATGAATAGTGTTCTGCCTACTTTTCATTGCCTGAATCTCTCTTGGAACACTCTGTCTTGGACATACTGACTTGCACCTGGATGCACATGCTTTGTTGCCTCTTCCACTATCCAGGATTTCCTGTTTCTTTCAATCTCCTCACAGATTTTCCAAGGAAAGACAGGAAAGGATATCCCATAGATCTCATTCACCTTCCTACAAACCAGTCTTTCCTCTTTACTACACTTGGTCAACTTTAGACCTCTGGCCTGGCTTGAGGGCAGCCAGTCCTGGTTCTGCTAGGTACACATATTCAATGCAATGTAAAATGGGTCTTTGATTCTTCCTTGTGGGGACAGGGCTGTGGAGTCACCAATCTCTTCTACTTTCTGCTCTTCCAAGGCAAGAGCCCGAGGCTGTGGACCCGCACCTTCTTCATAAGGCCACATAGGTTCCCCCTCATCTTCTTCCTCGCTGAGGATCTGAGCCCAGGAATGAGCAGTCATCCTCAGTCCTGAGACTATCCACTCTTCGCTCAGCGTGGAGGCCGACACCTCTCATTCAAGAGTCTCTGTCATCTCATCTTCTCTGGTGAGACTAGGGCTATGACCCTCTCTCCATGGATCTGCTGATGCCCCCTTAGCACTGTTTCTCTGTGACCCAGACTCAGATACATTAGCACTTTGCTCTGCCTGTAGATCTACTCCCTCTTGCTTCATGCCACACTCTGCTGAGCTTCCTCCAACAGGCTCCACCTGGTGCTGTGTGCTGCCAACTGTAGATTCTTGAAGCTTTGTCCATATAGGAGCCAAATGAATCTTGGGTGCTTTGGTTAGGCCATGTCTCTCTAGGCACCCAGAACAGTGAGGAACCATGAAGACATCCCTTCCAACCTTTAAGCACATTATGCACACTCTTACTGGATATCCAGCAATCACCACATGAGGAAGCAAATGTCCCCCCATAGTAACATCTTTCAATATCTTTCAATCTGTTAACTTCTTCTACTATCATAGCCCGGGCATGATCCGGGTAGCGGGCTGATCCCGAAGCCATGACTGCAGAGAAAAACAAAACTCACTGTTATCTCAAGTCCCACTTTGTTGGAAAAACTTTTACAAAATGGCTCCCCTGCTGCTGTGTTTACTTTACTATCCCACCCTGTAATGGTGGTGGCAGCACTCCTGGTGCATCAACATTCTGTTTCTGACTCAAGCCACTGTGCATCCGATTTACACGCTCTACTGATAAAGTTCACTCAGACTGCTTAAACTGCACTGTCTGTTCTCTCGGCACATTTCTATGGTTTTTTACTGGACATTCAATTTTCTGTAACTCACTGTTCTTGCTTAAAAGTCCCTAAAGCCACAGTATTTCATTGCACAGGATTGCCTGTATTTCTTGTCGCATCTGTCATACACACCCACAGTCTCTCACTTTGCTTTGAAAATCATACTTTTGCTGAACCCACAATTATGCTCACAGTCTAATGCTTAGAATTCCTGCTTAGCTTGAGTAACTTGACACAGTCCTTCTTTGCAAAATGATCACACTGCTACACACGGATTCAGCTGGCTTTAGTTAATTTAGTTAAAATCACAGAGTTTGAGTGGTTTCTCAGGTTGGTACTCACTTAATCAGTAGCTTGTTATTGCGATGGAAAAATTCAGCCTACTGTCAGTCTTGGAGGCTTCTGGAATGAAATGGGCTGGCAGTCCTGCCGATTGTCCCTCCTAACACTTCTCTTTCTTCGCAGACAATCGAAATGCAGATTGAGCCCAATTTTAAACAGAAAAGTCCGATTGTATTACTTTTATAATGTTTTCAGTCACTGTGACGCTCCTTCTGGCAAGCCAGTTCACACACTACTCTCTCTCTCTCTCTCTCTCTCTCCCTCCCTCTCGAACACTGTGCAGCCACTCTAGAGCTGGCTTGGGGGTGGGACTGATTGCAGTCTCACCAATCAATCGATGCCATGCAAATGACCCTCTTTCTTCTCATGCTTTTCTCCTCCACGGCGATCATCAAGCAAGCAAAATTTAAACTGCAAACCACACTTTTTTTTTTCAGCTGTGACTCTTCGACGGGAGCACCATTTCTACCATTTTTCATGCATTTCACTCAGTGACTCTCTTAGTCCACACAATAAGCACTTCCAACTTCTAGGGCACAAATCTCTCTTTGTTTCCCACAGTTTTCCACACTTTTTCTTGTAACACTTAACTTTAAAAAGCTGGCAAATGTTATAAGTTTGATGAAGGATAAGGGGCATACTCAGTCTGGCTTTACTGCCCCTCAGTAAACTGGTGGCACAATTACAGCAGCACATGAACAGCAGCACACATCGGCACATTTGGGATGCAATGCTTACAATTTTTTGGGCTACCTACTGCCAGACAGCCAAAATGCTAGCCCTAATCCAAGCAAACTTTCTTGTTCTCTCCCTAGATTTCAAACCAAATCCTCAGTGGTGCCTCCATTTTGTAATGCCATGGCTCGGGGCTTCTATTTTGTAACCCATTACCTGGCTAGCCTAGGTTCAGGGAGAAAACACTTGCTCAGGATCAGGGCTAGGTTTGTACTTGAGGTCAGGGGCACCCAAGTAATTCTAGACACAGGAAGCAATAACTGAAAATGTCCAAAGCAGGAGTGGGATTCTAAAGTGTGGCTTTTATTCACTTCAACACAATAATACAAAGCAAGAAGGACCCCCACAGGGCTACACTCACTGGATATGCAGATCTACAGAGGTCGGAACACATCTTCTTTATTACACAACAACCCTCAGGTTCGGAACACATCTGGGCTCACATGCCTGAACTGGTGCTCTCACTCTTGGATTCCCTGGCATGGCACCCCGGCCAGCACTAGTACACTTTTCCATATGTCATGGAGTTTGGCAATGGCTTCCTCAACCACCCATGAGTGCTTTCTAGTTCTAAAGGGAAAATCTCATCCTTAATCCCACGTCTGGGTACTTTCTGCAGACACTGGCCAAGTGCCTGGGAGAAAGCTATAGGTGCCCAAAGTGAATCCGTGGAGGTAAACCTGGTTACTCCAGATGGGGGGTCTCTCACTTCTTGTTCCCAAATCCATTCCTGGCCATTCATTTGGAACAACACCTTTTTTCAAACTCTCTGGTTGTAGATTGTTATCTCGAAATGTATATCACATTTAACTTTCTACTCTCTATGTAGCTGGTGTCCTGACTTGCAACATACTGTAAGTGGTTATGTCCATCCCTGTAGACCCCCACTGGTTAGATGCATTTCAAGCGATACACATATCTTAAAAGTACTGTACTTGGCTAGTCCTTTCCTGACCCCACAGTAGGCAGATACTGTTACACAACTGTCTTGGTGAAAAACATGGGCTCTATGTCAGAGCAGAGTCACCATGGTTCACAGGTGCCCCAGGGCTTCTCTCACAACACACACAATTCTCTGGTAACTCAGAACAAACTCTTGTCAGGCAGCTTTTCCCATTCCCAGCAAGGCCAGGGGATTGCCCCCGAACTGCTGGATTACTTCCCCCCATCCCTCCAGGGATGGGGCACTGGAACAACTCGGGGAGCAGTCTCTACCACTTCTGCTGGCATCTTCAGTGTTCTTCTCTAGGGTGAGAACACACTACCCTGTTTCTGGTGTTGCTCTATGACAGAGCTAGGCTCTGAGAGGCTGCCAACTGCAGCACACTTCCTCCTTCTCTTGAGTTTGGCTGAAGACTGACTTTGAAATCCCCAATGTTCTAATCTAACTCCCTGCTGCTGCATTCCACTGTGGCTTATGTTGCTGCAAGAATTCTATAGTGATGTCATCCCTCCAGCTCAGTTGAGACTGAGGACAGAGTGAGACAGTGTGAAACCCATTTAACTGGTATCTCACAAGCTGCCCTTCCCTGCCTGCCACTAGTTCTAAGTTGGATTCTAGTAACCCCGGGTGACAATGGGGTTACATATACAAAAAACACACAAAGAATAATGTTATACATATGTATACAATCACAATAAATAACAGTGAATCTGATTATTATTAAAAAGGTATTAAACTGATTATTAAAAAACTCTCATTGCTATGGAAGCAGGAAGTCACTTCTAGTGGGGCTAGTGCTAGTCACTGCTACAAGAGCAATTCCAATTCCTGATGCAGACCTAGGACAATGAAACAGAACATCATTAGTTACATGAACATCAGTTTTTATTAATTTATTTCTGTATTGATACTACATTTTGGTTTTTAAATGACTGTGTTCATTAATCTTTCTGAGATTATAAATGCTACCTCATATACATTCTACTTTATGTATGGCATTACATCAAAATTTCCATTAATGCCAGGAGCGTTACATGCCCCAGGAGTGTACAGCCAAAATGCTTCCCATTGTAATAACAATTTATCAAAGTCACCCCCACAGGGTTTAATGCTCATTTTGTCTATTGCCCTGAAACTGAATTCATGTTCCTGTTCTTTATCACTGTGCATATGTAGAGCAGTTGCATACCTAGCATCTCTATTTTGAAAAGCTCTACTGTGCTCCCCTATTTTCATCTAAAACTGTCTTTTTGTTTTGCCAATATAGAATGCACTGCATTTGAAGATTGCAGCATAAATAACTCTACAGCTATCACACATAATTAACTTATTGTGTACTTTTCCCCATTGTGTGGATTTAAAAAAGATTTGCCAACTGAGATTATTTTACAATAAGCAAATTTTTTGTTCATAAAACATCCTGGAATTCTATTGGTCAGCCATGTACTACTGAATATCTTTATCTGTCTATTGTGCGTTAATTTGTCTTAATGTTGCCTCTCTTCTATAAGCCATCCTTGGAGGTTTTTCATTAACTTTACTAAGTCCTGGTCCTCCTTTTAAAATATGCCAGTTCCTTTTTACTATGATCTCAAAATGTGATGCATGGGCAGAATATATAATAACATAAATAAATCTCTTGTGTATGTCAGTATCCCTATTACTATTTTTAGTAGTTTCTGCCTTTCTGTATTTCTGGCCATCTGATGTGCTTAATTTAACCCTTAGGCTGCTGGAAGATTTAGAACGCATAGGTTTTTAGGACAAGATATTATGTCGGCGGCAGCCTAAGGGTTAATATCTGTTATAACCTTGTTCCACAAATTTGCATATCAAATCCTCTGCTGCTTTCTCAAAATTTTTAATTGGACTGCAATTACATCGTATTCTCAAATACTGACCTTTCAGGATGTTTTTACTGTGTTCTTTGGATGACAGCTCAGTGCTAAAAGCAAAGTGTTTCAGTCACTTTCCCTTCTGTAAATGTTTGTGCTTATATTACCTGTCACATCTTTCTCAAAGCTTAAGTCTAGAAAATTGACTTTTGCCTGGCTGGCTTGGAAAGAGAATTTCAAATTAGGGCTAGACTGATGTAAATAACTGACAGACTCATTGAATTCATTCAGACTACCATTCCAAATAACAAGTACAGTGTCAATAAATTGGCTCCACTGTTACCGCCAAAACAGTTTCTCACACACACACCTCAAAAAAAGTGACACTACAAAGTGAATAATCACATAAAAAACTGTTTATTTCTCCAAACAAGACCATCTCCTGCCAGACATGTTTTGGATGCTAAGTCCTTTTTCAAAGGCTCCACTGTTCTCATTTGCTGTAGAAAGGATTAGTGTCTGAATATCTGATTACATCTAAATCCCATTTGCCCACATATAGATGTACTTCACTGGGAGCAGAATTTGCCCCCATTGCAGTACCGTTGCTCTGTAAATAGAAATTATCAAGAAACGTGAATGCATCAAATTTCAAAACAAATTCTGACAAGTCAGCCAGAAAATCAGTTAGTGGGGTAGCATTTTCATCACGTGTATTCAGACAGAAGGAAATAGTGTCTAGGGCTTCTTCTTGTGGTATTTCATGTACAAGGACTCTATGTCATACTAATTAGGTAGGAGGCCCTATGTACCTCAGTCCTCTAAGACCCCTAAAATATATCTTGTGTCCTTAATATTGGAACCCAAACCTTCGACCAAGGGAGGTATATGATAATCAACATATTGGGAAAGTGATTCAGTAATTGAACCAATTCCACTGACAATAGGCCTCCCGGGGGTAAGGAAAGAGACTTATGAACTTTAGGTAAAGTGTACAATGTTACTCATGCAGGATGTTGTACTATTAAAAAATCTCATATTTGTTTCTCAGTAAGCCTCTTATTGCAAGCTTCATTAACATATTTGTCAATTATCCGTTTAAATTAATTTGTGGGATCATTTTGCAACTTACATTAAAACCTGTTGTCATTTATCTGTCTCAGTACTTCTTCGATATAGTCTTTAGTATTTTGGATCACCACAATGTCTGTGTCAGCTGGTTTTATTGTGGTTCTAGTGTCCCTTTGGAGGTTCTCTAGTACTGTTTTTTTCTTCACGTGTCATGTTGTAATAGTGTAGTTCTAGTAAGCTGTCACATAGAGATGCAAGTTGTTGTTCACATATTTCTTTAAATGTCAAAATAGCTGCACTGGGGGGGGGTTAAAATTCGGTTTTCCTCTAAATGTTTGATGACTTACTTCCTCATATGTATCATTCCTTGTTAATTCTACCCCGTCCATGTTAACAATCACACTGTCTCTGGTGTCAGCATGATGTTCCATTCCTTTGCATTTTAAAAAATGATTTCAGACTAAGGTTACAGCAAGCTATCTGAAGATCAACATACATTTGAAATTTGTTAATTGTGATTGTAGGTGCAAAGGAAAGACCTTTATTTAATAGTTTTCTCTCTGTATCTGATAGTGTTCTATCAGATAAATTAATTACCATCTGTGTTTCAGTTGTTGATTGAATGCTGACCTCTGATTTGGATGAGGAGTTGTTTATACTGTTGTTCTTGCATTCTATGGTTCATCTGATCTCTTTGACCACCCCTTTTCCTCCCCCTCCTCATCTTCCTCTTGCATCTCTGGGTGGGCTTGCTAGTTGGAACCCTTGGTATCCATTCTGTCATGTATGCCTTCTCAGGATTGGCAGTGTTGGTTCTAGGGATTAATGGCTTTGCTCTAAAAAATATTCTTCTGAATCTCCCATTTCAGTCCTGTTCCTGTCTATAATCAAATTTAATGAGACACGTCTTTCTCCTCTAAGTGTATCTCTATGGTGATTTGGTCCTTTCCAATTGAAAACCTGATTTGACTCATAATCATCTTGGTTGTTTTTGAATTTCTTTTGTTGGTCTGCTTTTAACTCTTTATCTAGTTTTTGAATAGTTTCTTTCAGTTTCTCATTGCATCTATCAAATTATGTATGGTTTTGACATGTTCCACAAATTGAGCACTTACTTCTTTCCCGTAATAAATAATGAGTCTAATTAACTTATTAGAGGCTTCTTCAAGTATCTCTCACCATTTTCTCATAAAGTGTTCCATATCTTGGCCAAAATATTTTTTTTCGAGTATCTAAGGGTGGTGATACTAATGTCCTGTAAACTACTTCCTAATCTTTACCCTCTCCCCCTTGTCCAAGGCATATAAGATTGTGAACAACCAGCTTTTCAATTCCTCAGCAAACATGAGATCCAGGCTATGGAGCAGCACAGTTTTAGGAAACCTTTAGTACAAACAAAGCTCTGCTCAAATTCATTGAATTCCTACATGGTGCCCTGGACAGAGGAGAGCTAGCAGGTTCAATAAAAGCAAACCTGACAAAAGCTTTCAATCTAGTTGACCATGTCTTACACTGCAAAAAATGAGCTATCTGTGGATTTCTATAGGTACCGTCAGCTGGTTCAATGATTACTTATCTTGTAAAACCCAAAATGTGAAAAGTAGTTGGTGTGTTGTCTGATGATTGGGCTATTTCTGTTGGAGTTCTCCAGGGGTCCATTCCAGGCCCCATTCTTTTAGTGTGTTCCTTAACCAACTTCCAACTCTCTGCCAATCAACAAACATCTGTCTATATGCAGATAATGTCATAATCTTTGTGAGTAATATGACCATGATAATCTACAGCAGAGTTTACAACATGTTTTTAACTCAATTCAGTCCTGGTTATCTCAAAATCTCCTAGTCTTTAAAGAAAAGAACACCAAGAGCATGCTGTTTGGCACAGGTTGTAAGCTTGATTCCTCTCCTGTACAAATTGTTTATACCTTCTCAGGTACTACACTTAAACAGAGGTCCAACTTTAAATGCCTAAGAGTGATCCTTGACAATACTTTGTCATTTGTCAATCTCACAGACCACTTGACTAATATAGTTAATATCCCAATTGGTATTTTTTACTGAAACAGGCAAAATATCCTTCCCAAAATAAACTCTTAGTTCAGTGTTTTATCCTTAGCACTAATGATTATGGAATAGTGGTGTATGGTTCAATGAGTGGCAGTGAGCTGTCGAGGGTTAAAGGTCTCTTGAACAGGTCCTGTCATGTGCACTGGACCTCAAGCTTGACACCCACAACTGTGTCCTGTACAACTCATCAGAATGGTTAAACTTCAACTGATGGGACCAATTCCATACCATGGTTATGGGCAAGAAAGCACTACTACTATTTGGACTACTTTCCCCTGGACTATAATCTACAGTATCTTCAGGTTCACTGAGAACAAATACTCCACCAGTTGTATAGCATGTAACTTTCTAGTGCTGCCACTAAGAAAAGCCACACTATCAGAATCCATTCTCCTTCAGATTTTCCAAAGCCTGGAATGCCTCAGGGATTGTTAAGGGGAAGTGACTCCATTTCACTTAAAAAACCTATTAAAGCAGTTACTTACTGCCTCTAACACCTGCAGTTGCTTCTAATGTACTGTATGATGACTCCTGACAATGTATTCCTTATAGCACTCTTTAAGTACTTACTTCTTTGTAATTTTGTGATGTGTATTACCTTATAAGACATGTATGTAGTGGTGTTTGATATGCTTTACAGAGAAATTCATATGCTTACTGCAATCTATGGATGTAATCCACCATGGAAAGTTCTGATTCAGGGAAATGAGGTTGGAGGAAACAACAGAAGGCCAGGAAGGAAACTGAGAGACAAATTTAATCAAAACTACAAGTAATTAACATTTCTGGCAGGTGTCTAACCACTGAAGAGGTTACACTATTGCAATGAGGTTTACTGTAAATATTGTTTCTGTTCCAAGGATTAATGATTGTCAAATTCAAGTGGATTTGTTCAAACTGTTTAGGAGAATCAAATTAAAAAACTACTCAGGAACCTCATTTCCTGACAGATGACCTCAATAAATCATGGATGTTGATGTGGACAATGCAGTAACTGAGGACTTGGACATAGTATGTAGGGTCCAGGAGGTCATGAGTCCATATGACACAGGTAGGGACCCTGCTGGTATCTCCAATAGTGACCTGATAACTGAATGTGCTAATGATGTGAATAATGGGGATATGGCCATTTTGACTGACCTGTTGAATGAAAATCAATCAAACAACATGACTTTAATCAGACAAATCAGAATGAAATTGTGCAGTTTAAGAAAGCTAGGCAGTATAGCTTTAAGAAAAAATCAGATTTCTTCCCTATGGTAATTAAGAATGTATTCCAAACCTCTGGAAAGATAGTTAACAAATACATAAATGAGTTTCTTTTAAAAAGAAAATAAAAATACTAAAATACAGAATTTAACACAACAGGAGTTACAGACTTTAATGGAGGTGTCTCTGATGACACAGATATCATTATTAAACCTGCAGACAAACATAGAAACAGAGAAACATAGACTTTGACGGCAGATAAGGACCGCTAGGCCCATCTAGTCTGCCCATTTCCTACCTACAGGATAGGCCGAGATCCTAGTTAACCAACACCGTTTCTTCTCCTACCCCCACAAGAATTGCCTTATGTCTGTCCCATGCATTCTTGAATTCTCCCACGTTTTAGACCCCACAACCTTCTCAGGAAGGCTGTTCCATGCATCCACTACCCTCTCTGTGAAATAATACTTTCACATTGCCCTGAACTGCACTCCTTCTATCTTTAAATTGTGTCCCCTTGTTCTTGCAAGTCTCTTTTCTGAAAGATGCTACCCTCTTGAATTTGTTGATTCCACTGAGGTATAAAGTTTCTATCATGTCCCCCTCTCCCTTCTTTCCTCAAGGGTATACATATTAAGCTCCTTTAGTCTCCTCATACTGCTTCTCTTGCAGACCCTGCACCATTTTAGTTGCCCTCCTCTGACTGCCTCTATCCTGTCTATGTTCTTGCAGAGTTGGGGTCTCCAGAACTGGACACAGTACTCCAGATGGGGTCTCACCAACTGTCTGTACAGAGGGATAACAACTTCCTGTTTTCTGCTGATGATGCCTATCCCTATACATCCCAGTACACCCCAGCCTCCCTACTGCCTTCTCACATTGCTTGCTAACCTTAGGTCATCTGATATGATTACCCCAGGTCCCTTTCCTTTTTGTTGTTGTTCTACCTCCCCACCCATTGTGTATTCTTCCCTGGGTTCTTGTTTCCCAGGTGCATTATTTTGCACCTCTTGCATTGAACTTAGCTGCCATAGTTCTGACCATTCCTCCAACCTTGCCAAGTCCCTTTTCATCCTTTCCACGCCTCGTGTATCAACCCTGTTGCAGATTTTTGTGTCGTCTGCAAAAGGGCATACTTTTCCTTCCAGTCCCTCTGCAATGTCACTGATGAAGACATTAAAAGGACTGGACCCAATACTGAACTCCTGCGGTACCCACTAGTAACCCCCTTTCTTCAGAGTGGACTCCATTTACAATTACCTTCTGTGTCCTGTTGTCCAGCCAATGTTTTACTTCCAGGCTACCACCCTGTGTCCCACTCCCAGGCTGGTTAATTTGACTATTAATCTTTGTGTGGGACTGTGTCAAATGCCTTACAAAGTCTAGGTAGGCCATGTCCACAGCCCCTCCCTGGTCTACTATTTTGGTCACCCAGTCAAAGAAATCTATTAGATTCGTCTGACATGACCTTCCGCTGTGAACCCATGCTGCCTTGGGTCCTGTGCTCCACTTGCCTCTAGGTACTCAACTATTCTTCCTTCAGAAGTGACTCCATCATTTTCCCTACCACAGAGGTCAGACTGACAGGTCTGTAGTTTCCTGCCTCTGTCTTGGTCCCACTTTTGTGAAGGGAATCACATCCGCCTTCCTCCAGTCCTCGGGTACCACACCATCCTCCCATGATTTATTAAAAAGAGTAGCCAGTGGTTTCACTAGTTCCTCCCTTAATTCTTTTAGAATTCTGGGGTGAATTCCATCAGGACCCATTGCTTTGTCCACCTTCAGTTTTAGGAGTTATTGCAGAACCCTTTCTTCTGTGAAAGGACTGGGATCGACCACCCTATCAAGAGTGCTTCTGTTAATTGGATTAGGCACTTCCCCCTCCTCTTTTGTGAATACTGAGCAGAAATATTCATTCTGTATTCCTGCTTTTTCACTGTCCCCATCTGCCCACCCACCGTTCATTCTATTCAGCCTCACTATCACTCCATTTGTCTTTCTACGCTAGCTGATGTACCTATAAAAGGTTTTATCCCCCTTCTTAAATGAGTTGGCTATCTTTTCCTCAGTTTGGGCCTTTGCTATTCTGACTTCCCTCCCTGCTTCCTTCTGCCTTAACTGGTACAGATCTCTGTCCTGCTCCTTCTGTGTTTCCTATACTTCCAGAATGCTATCTTTTCTTCCTGATTTTCACAGCCACCTCTTTGAGAACCATAGTGGCTTTTCTTTCGTTTTGATTTGTTTATTTGTTCACACAAAGGCTTGTTGCCTCTGTGATGGCAGTTTTGATAATTCCCATTGTTGCTCCACACCTCCTTCTAGCCTGTTTGCTAGTGCTTTTCTGAGGCACTCTCCATCTTGCCAAAGTCAGCCCTCCTAAAGTCCAGTACCCTCACTTTTGTATGGCTTGACTCTGTAGCTGAGTTTAGCGTGAACCACACTGTTTGATGGTCACTCGCTGCCTCCAGATGGCAACCACTTCTAGATCTGAGATCCTCTCACTGCCCCGTTTGAGAGTACGAGGTCTAAGATTGCTCCCTCACAAGTGGGTTCTGAAACTAGCTGTCTAATGCCTGCCACCTGTAGGGCATCAAGAATGGCCCTGCTCTTGGATGTGGCTGCAGCAAATGTGCTCCAGTTAACATCTGGCATATTCAGGTCTCCCATCAACAGTATCTCCCCTTTCTCTGCCATTCTAAGAATGCCTTCTATCATATCCTTGTCCATTCCTTCCCCTGACATGGGGTCTGTACACAACCCTGTGCGGATTGTGGTGCCCTTTCAGTCTCCAAGGTGACCCACAGTGCCTCCTCTCCTCCCTGTTTACTCTTTTGTTCAGTTGCTTTTATCCCTTCCTTTACATAGAGTTACTCCTCCCCTCTTCTCCCTGCCTGTCTCTCCTGTAGGTTATGTACCCTGGTATGTTAACATCCCAGTCATGGTTCTCTGTGTACCATGTTTCTGTGACTGCTATGATATCCAGGCATCCCTCTTCCATTGAGACCATCAGCTCAGGGAGCTTGTTGCCCAGACTATGGGCATTGGTACTCATTACCCTCCATTTCCTGATGGCCTTACTCCCTTTTGCCCCATCCCTGTCCTTCTTGCCTTTGTAACTTTCTCTATTTACCTCTGCCCTTCTCCCTATCGACACCTCTATGTTGGTGTTTGCCGCACTTACTACCGTGATTATTTGGGGGGGGGGCTAGGATTTTCCTGCTCCTTTCCAGAGGAGTAAACTTTGTCATCATGAACAAGGAGCACTATAGGGAGGTTGCAATACAGTTGTTAAATGATGTTAATAACTATTCAAAACTGCCAAGCAATCCAATTGCAAAATTCAAAAAAACAATGCTGTGTTTGTTAGTGGAAGGTCTCCAGCTAGGATAGATCACAGAAGATGAATTTCAATTTTTATTGCACGATGCACCCAGTATCCCCACTTTTTACATACCACCCCAAATCTACAGGAATTTAAGGTGGGTAGACCAATAGTTTCAGGGACTGGGTCAGTTACAGACCACTTGTGTTCTTTCTTGGACTTTGCTTTAAACAGTGTGTCCAGTTTTCTGCCCAGGCAGGCCATCAGTGTCTGCTAGGAGAGCTTCATTAAGCCCTATCCTCTATTGATTTTCCTCTGATTATCTACCTGGGTCATGAGTGCACAAATGCACTCTTCCTCCGAGGAGGCACTCCAACACTATGTACGCTGGCCCATCCCATAGTCTGTGGGACTCGAATGTGCCACCACTTGGCTTTCACCAGGCAGCTGTTGAACAGTGATTCATGAAGCCCACCCTTCCTGAGGGAAGACAGCTGTCCTATGGATGCTCAATCTTCCCTTTCCCAATAGATCCCCACTGCAAGGCAAATTTAGATCATGAATTACAATAAGATTGTAATTCATGATCTAAATTTGCCTTGCATTGGCCTCTTTAACCTGCACTGAGAAGAAGATGGTTGCCTGTTGTTCTGATGTATTTCTGAGGTTGCAAAGTTATGCAACATCAGAGGAGGAGAATGTGACTTTGAAAGAAGATCTGGGATAGCTGCTGCAGCAGTGTGAACCATAACTCAGTGGTTAGAGTAAAAGCATGAAATGCTAGAATCCTAGGTTCAATTCCTACTGGTTCATTTTCCCTTTCTCATTGTAATTCATAGTTTTCTGTAGATAATCCTCCATTTCTGCCTCCCTTTGCCTTTCCTTGTATTTATAGAATACCTTCTTTTTCACCCTAACTGCTTACCTGACCCTAGCTGAAAACTATAGTGGAATCTTAAACCTGTATTGTTTTTAGATACTGTTCTTGTGCTTGCCTTTGCTCCCTCAGGGATGGCTCCCTTTGTTGCCCCTCATCTCTCCTCTACCCTATTATGTTCTCCACCCCTACTAACTTATCCCTGACCAGTTCCCTCAACCTATTTAAGTGTGCCCTTCTAAAGTCAAGGACCCTGGTTCTTGATTGTGGGTTGCCAGCCCCAAGGGCCAATTCAACCCATATGGAGTTGTAGTCTTGTTCCCTAGTGGCTTCCCTACTCCCACAGCACCCACCATTTCAGAGTTGGTGAGCTCCATATCTGTGATTACATTCTATCTGGTAGGTTCCCTCACAAGCTGCACCAGTAGACAGTCTTGGAAGGTGTCCAGTAATGTCTGACTCATGTCACTTTTGGCTATTGGGACCTCCCAATCGACATTAGGCAGGTTCAGGTCACCCACAAGCACTACTTCCCCTTTGCTGTCCCTCTTTTATGTTCTTCCCTGAGTTTTATGTCCCTTTCCTCCCCTTGCCCTGGAAGCCTATGTATCACTCCAAGTGCACTTTCCTGCCTGAGGTTGCCATGAGTTGCATCCATACTGACTCAACCTCACAACTCTTACCCCAAATACTTCCATCTTCTACCACTTCTTCACATGGTAGCAACATTCAAGGTATTTTCCAGCATGCCACGCTAGAAATGAAGAGCGTAAGTGGATCACACAGGGATCAGAAATGTTAGAATTGCTTCTGACTAAGATTGATGAGTAGCTACACCCACATTCCCTGTAACTGGGTTTCATTGCAAGCAATAATGGCTCACATGTGGTTAAATGCATTAGTGATGGTGTGTTTCTTGGGGTTCACTGCGTGGTACACTGTCTTAATCCAGTAGTGCAGGAGTCTCTTACTTGTCCTGATATCACATCCATGTTGACTGTGGTCTGCTGCATCTGTACCCACTTGGCTCATTCTAGAAGGCCCACAACCATCTAGGGCACCAACAGATCCAAAACAAACTGCCTCATCACTTTCTGTAGCTGGAAGTTATCACCAGATGGAACTCGACACTGCACATGATCGAGCACTTGTATGAGCAGTACAAAGCTATCTCAGAATATGTGCTGCTGCATACAAGCTGTGACATTGCCAGAGTGTTAATAACTCTGACAACACATTAATGGCAACTAATGGCTAGCCTGATCATGATTCTAAGGCCATTTGAACATGTCACACAGGGAGTGAGTGGGGACACTGCCTGCATCAGTCAGGTCATTACACTTTTAAGAGTACTGAGGCAGATGCTGTTAAATGTACAGCAGGTGCTAGAGGCAGGTGTTGATAGTGGAAAATGAGCCTTAATGGGACACATGCTTCATGTATTTGAGTGCAATGCCAATATTTTCAGCATTTTGCAGTCTGCAGACTTGTTATTGCCATCATGCTGGACCAATAATATAAACCAGGCCTGTCATCAATACTTGAAGGTGGTTGCGATCAGGTACAAAATCTAATCAATCAGCTAATAAGACAGGTTCTTTGAAACAGATGTTATGATCACAGTTACATAAGGCACAACATGAGAGTGATCAGAGACTGGGGACTGGATTTTAAAAGGCCACAGAATGACGCAGGGTGCTTGCATCAAAAACAACTGACACAAGGAGCAGGATCCATCAAACCTTGGATTAATTCTGATTTTCAAATAGTGTGTGTGTGTGTGTGTGTGTGTGTGTGTGTGTGTGTGTGTGTGTGTCAGGAACAGGTTTGTATGCGCCAGAGTGGCTTGCGCTATACTTGCACCAAAAAAAAATGCCTGAGTCACCAAAATGATGCACCATCCCCTTATTTGGGATTTTCAAGGAATGCAAAACCTGTCCTTGTGCCTGAGATGCATGTCACTGTTACACCAGCCAGAGATGCTCTAAGGGACATTAGACCATATAAAGAAGCCCACAGCAGGTGGTCAGACCTGACTATGCTACTATTAAGGGCCAGTATTCTCCTGCAGGACTAGTTTCAAACATTTTCGGGGCTTAGTCTTGGCCATTTCACCTGCTGTATTTTTTGACTTAGCTTGCATCATTCTCATCCTTTGCATAATTTTTTACTTATCTTACACCATTTTTTTTGACTCAGCTTGCACCATTTTAATGACTCAGCTTGCACAATTTTTTTACTCAGTTTACATCATATTCATTCCTTGAGTCATTTTTTTTTGACTCAGCTTGCACTATTTTTGACTCAATGTACATTATTTATTTTGGTGCAGTTTGCACCATTCTCATCCCTTGTGTCATTTTCTTGAAGCAGGGGACCTCTTGCGTCAGTTTATGTGACTTTGTCACAGACAATGCTTTTCTTGCAAAATATGATGCATAGTATTTGGTGCACCTAGATCTGGCACAAGCTGCTTGTTTGATGCAGCTTGCGTGGATCTAAAGGTCCTTTGAAAATCCAGCCCTGGGAGTTGCTACCACCTCAGTTAAACTGGCTCAAAACAAACATTTGTCAATGCCAAACATTTGCTGTTGGAATTGCAATTGTACACGCTGTGTTTTGCTGTTGTACATGCAGTGTTTCTTATGTTCTCCTAGCACTAGTTACTGTCATCAGGAGTCTGAATCCCACAACCATATTTGGACCCCAAGTAAGGCCTGCTCCACTACATCACTGCTCAGCCTGACCACATCCCTGCTCCACAACACTGCTCAGTCCTCAGCACACATAATAATACCAACACAACTGACAGCCAACCTAACTGACAGATTGAGCTAGAGAAAGAGGAGGGAGGGGTTAATGTTAAAAAAGGTAGATGAGACAGCGTTTTTCTCCTGTTGTGCTACCCTCTCTTACACATAAGGCATGAAAATACTATGGAACAACTAATAGTTAGCAGGTAAAGTCCCCTTCCACCCCTGCCATCTCTCTGTCTCTCTCCCTCTCTCTCCCCTCTGGATGGCAGAAGTCAAAGATTTATTTTGCCAGCCTGCCCTTGCCCTGTAGACAAAGCCACAGTGAAACCAGGGAAAAAAAGAAACGTTTATTTTTAATTTCTGCTAAATGTCTCATGCCCCCCCCATGTAATCTGTCTCACTCCCCTCTGGATGGCACTTGTCAAAGATTTATTTTGCCAGCCTGCCCTTGCCCTGTACATACAGCCAGACTAAGACCAGGGAAAAAAACAAAGTTTTCTTTGGGATTTCTGGGACTGTTAAATGACTCATGCCCCCTCCCCTGGCAATGTCTCTCTCTCTCTCTCTCTCTCTCTCTCTCTCTCTCTCCCCTCACTCTCCTCTGGATGTCATAAGTGAAGATGTATTTTGCCAGCCTGCCCTTGCTCTGTTCCCACCGCCACACTGAAGCTGGGGAAAAGAGCAACTTTCATTTGGGATTTCTGTGATTGTTAAATTTTTCATGCCCCCCCCACACACACACACATGAAATCTCTCTCTCTCGCTCTCTCTGTCCTCTGGATGGCACAAGTCAAAGATGTATTTTGCCAGGCTGCCCTTGCCCTGTACACACAGACACACTAAAGCCAGGAGAAAAAATACATTTTTATTTGGAATTTCAGGGACTGGTAAATTTCTCATGGATCCCCTGCAATCTCTCTGTCTATCTCTCATCTGGATGGCACAAGTCAAAGATTTATTTTGCCAGCCTGCCCTGGCCCTGTACAGACAGCCACACTGAAGCCAGGAAAACAAAGAAACTTTTATTTGGGATTTATGGGACTGTTACATTTCTCTTGTGCCCCCCCCCCAGTGTGTGTCTTTTCTCTCTCCCCTCTGGATGGCACAAGTTAAAGATTTATTTTGCCAGTCTGCCCTTGCCCTGTACATACAGCTACACTGTGCAATCTCTCTCTCTCTCTCTCTCTCTCTCTTTTGGACAGCATTTGAAAAATGACAGCTGTGATAAACAGAAGCTCAGGTAATAAGAAGGCTATGTTGAAAATCTGGGGTGAAAATATTTAAGATTTCCACAGTTATGAGCATGCATACCGAAACTGCAATGCATGGGTATAACTGTCATTTTTTCATATTTTGACCACAAATGTTGAACATAGTCTTCTTATCACCCCACCTCATAAACCCCATAGCTGGAAATTTTCAAATCTGCGGGAAAACGGCACTCCACACCACAGGTGCAAAATCACATTTTGTGTAGGATGTGAAAAATGACAGCTGTACTGTTCATGAGGTGGTGTGATAAAATGACTATACTGAAAATTTGTAGTGAAAATATTGGAAACGATCAAAGTTACATCTGTGCTTAGAAACATTTGAATGCCCACATGTAACTCTGCTATTTTCTAGAAGTGTTTTCACTGAATTTTCAACATGGCCTTTTTGGGACTCCTTTTCATAAAGAGTACCACTGTCATCTCATTCATTGGTCTGTGCAGTGACTGAAAAATCACCTTTCTGGACTGAGTAACAAAATGACAGTGCCAGTGTTCGTGAGATGGGGTCCCAAAACCCCCATGTTGAAAATTTGGTGCACAAATATTAAAAAATGGCCTAGATATCAACCTAAGTTGAAAATGCCTTTGACAGCCATTATACGGCACTTACCTTGATTCTTCAATTTGCAGTTCGGCATTGAAGAGTGCAGACATGTCCCAGTACAGAGAAGATGACTGCCACTGACCTCAGATGGTAAGTATGGGGCAAGGGGGTGTGTGGGGTGGTGGGTTGCTCAGTGGGAGGATCAGGATGGGGAGGGGGATAGGGAGATGATGAGGGACCATTTTATTTTTTGCAGACAAAAAAAGACATTGGGGGAACATTTTCTTTTGTTATACAGAGATGAACTACTGGAATATTTCGGGACACTGAGAGTGGGATCCCCAGTATCCCTCAGTACTGGGAAGGGGTGGCTCCTCACACAAACATGGGGATTGGGCCCCCTGTTGTCAGGTTTAATTCACAGGCAAGGGCCGAGCACTCCCAGAGGGAAGAAATTATTAAGGAGCTGCACCATGGCTACAGATGAGCCCTGATGGGCTGTATAATGGTGGGTGGTGGTGGGGGGCAGCACAAAAGCAATCAAGTAGATCATTTGGATGTCACCAGTCAGCTGTTTGTTGGTGGTGTTCATCCCGCACATCAAAGAAACGACTGCCATTTGATTGGTGTGGCTTTTTCTTTACAAGTTGAAGACGTTTCCGCCTGTGGAAAAAAAAACAGCATCTCAATTAGTCTTCCTGATGATTGGTATGGCACTGTCAAATTCCTTGCAGAGCACTGTGCTTTGGACAGTGTCACATTCCTCAAAAGGCAGTTATAGCAAGAAGTTCACTGTGTGTGCGTGTACAGCAAACTTAAAAAAATGACTGATAAAAACAAATTACAATAATATCATTTTGAGATGCTTTCTGCAAGGTAGTTTTGCAGATATGGAGGAAAAAGAGGAGCAAGCTGATGAATTGACAGGATTGCATGCAGTGCAGTGCCAGGTACCTTATCATACTGGAAGAGCCACTGCTGTACTGAAATAGCAAGATCACTGATTGGTTAGCACCAACCTCCGTAGCTGTCCACCTCAAGTGCCAGCATGGAGAGGGCATTTAGTTTAGCAGGGGCCACTGTGAAGGACAGGCACACCAATCTGTACCCTAGACATTTTGGGATGCTAACATTTATTAAATTGAATGCAGGGCACATTCCACAAAACACAATTATGTCAGCATTCATACCACATATCATTAGTGGTGGTGGTGATGAAAAAAAATCAGAACAGCCTGGTGGTATTGGCATTGGCAAATTAGCTTGGACTGAGGTAGATGACCCATTGGTACAGGGAGAAAGAATCCCTATGTCAGTTCAACTCCAGTCTGGAAGACTGTGAGGGCTGATTCCTTTAAAAGGATGAGTGAAGCTCATAAGCAGAAAAGTATTAAATCCTTCCTTTCCTACTTATCAGTTGAATCCTTTTCTTTTTTTAAAATATCTTTATTAAGAATTAGCATTGACATTACAGGAAGAATACTCACATTTCATATAATCATGCTAACTAATTTTTTTACAGTTAATTCAAACAAAAGAAAAGAAAACAGTATCAACATTTATTTAAACATATCAACTAATACAGGGGTTTACCTACCTAAACCAATTAATGTACTTGTTCATCTGCTTCTAACACCATGAAGCAATCTGTATACATAAAGACTACAAAAGGAAAGTAATAGAATCTGTTATATCTCTTAACATTATAAAAAACAAATTCTAGAGATCAAAATATATTTGAGGAAGAGTTTGTCAGCAGTGATTTTCTTATGAACACACAAACATATGAACAAGCCAGCAGAAGAAGGCCATTTGGTCTATCAAGTATGCATGTATTGCAGGGTCCACAGCTTGAGCTAATGTCCCTGCCCTCCCTCCCAACTCCTCCCATCCTCCTTACCCTTGATTCTTATCTTCTCCATGCCTATCCCAGCCTCTCTTAAAGCTGCTCACTGTCTTTAATGAGATGACCTCTTCCAGCAGTGCATTCCATGTGTCAACCACCCTTTCTGTGAATAAGTGCTTTCTGACATCCCTCCTAAACCTCCACCCTCCTGCTTAAGACTGTGCCCCCTCCTGATATGGTTGCCACTCAGCTTAAAGAGACTTTCCTTATCAACATTATTTATCCCTTTCAAGTACTTGTATGTCCCAATCATGTCCCCTCTCTCTCTCCTGTCTTCCAGGGAGTACATGTTCAGTGTCCTCAACCTCTCCTCATATGCCTTGCCCTGCTGACCGGCTATCATCTTTGTAGCCCTCCTCTGTACCTTCTCCAGCAGGTTAATTTCCTTTTTGAGGTGTGGACACCAGTACTGAACTCCATACTCTAGATGCTGCCTTACCAGTGACCTGTACACGGGCAGTATAACCTCCTCTCTCCTACTACTGATCCCCCTAGCTATGCATCCCAGCATCTTGTTTGCCTTTGTTGCTGCTTTCTTGCACTGCGTGGAGTGCTTCAGGTCACTACTGATCATCACTCCCAGGTCCTTCTCCTCCTCTGATGCAGCTACTCGGACTCCACCCAGGTAATACTCTGTCCTGGGATTCTTGGCTCCAATATCCCTAACTTTGCATTTCTTGGCATTAAAGTCAAGCTACCAGATCCTGGACCACCTCTCCAGCTTTTCCAGATCTTCCTGTAGGTCCCGTATCCCTTCTGCTGTGTCCACTCTCCCACAGAGCTTGGTGTCATCTGCGAATAGGCACATTTTGCCTTTAATACCATCCCCAATGTCATTGATGAAGACATTGAACAACACTGACCTCAGCACGTAGCCTTGTGAGACCCCACTGGTTACATCTCTCGTGCCAGAAAACTTTCCCCCCACCACCACCCTCCGGGTTCTGTCCCTCAGCCAGTTTTCCACTCATCTGGCCATCTTCTCCCCAACTCCAAGATCCGCCAACTTCCTGGTCAACCTTTTGTGGGGCACAGAGTCAAAGGCCTTACTGAAATCAAGATAGAGAATGTCTACTGCTTGGCCCCTGTCTACTGTCTTAGTGACGCAGTCAAAGAAGTCAATCACATTTGTTTGACACGATCCCACCCCCATGTACCCATGTTGCCTTTCATCCTGGAGACCTTGCTCCTATAGATTTGCCACCAACCTTTCCTTTAGTATGGTCTCCATGAGCTTTCCCACAATGGAGGTCAGACTGACTGGTCTGTAATTCTCTCGATCATTCTTGGGACCACTTTTGTGAAGGGGCACTACATATGCTGTTCTCCAGTCCTGTGGTACCACACCTGACTCTAGAAACTATTAAATAAGTCTGCTAGTGACCCTGCCAGCTCCTCAGCCAGTTCCTTTAGTAGCCTTGGATGTACTCTGTCTGGGCCTGGTGATTTGTCCACTTTCAATGCCAGCAGTCCCTCCCTCACTCAATCCTCCTCTATCACTATGTCTGTGTTCCTCCACCCCACTCCTCTTTTCCCTTCTGAAGGCAGTGGTCCATCCTTCTCCATGGTGAAGACAGAACAGAAGTATTCATTTAGTATCTCTGCTTTTCCTCCATTATCCTCCACCCACTCCACCCCACCCCTTTTTTAAGCCTAACAATCCCTTCCTTCTTTCCCTTTTCTCACTTATATAGTGAAAGGAAGCCTTCTCCCCCTTCTTAATTCCTTCAGCAATTTGCAGCTCCTTCTGTGCCTTTGCTCGCCAGACTTTCTTACTTGCCTCACTAGCCAAGCTTAGGTAATTTTCCCTATCCACCTCTCTCTTGGTCTTCCTGAATATTCTATAGGCCAACCTCTTTTCCCTTACTGCCTTGGCAACCCCAGAACTGAACCAGCTGGGCACTTTGGCCCTTGTGTTCTTCCCCCTGAGCCTAACACACTCATCTGTGGCAACCAGTATTCCTTCCATAATGATGGACCACTTTTGGTCCACCCCCATATCTGCTCTGATGCCCACCAGATGGCTCCTTAGAACCTCACCCATTTTTCTGATGTCCGCCCTCCTGAAATCCAAGATTTTAATCTTAGTCAGGATGCTTTCCCTGCCCATATCCAAATGGAACCACACTGTGCAATGGTCACTTCCACCCAGTGGCTCCCTAACCATTATTTCCTGTGCATGCTCCCCATTTGTGAGCACCAGATCAAGAATTGCCTCAGCTCTTATTGGTTCTGTGATGCCCTGAGTCAGGAGCCCACTGTGCAGTCCTTCCAGGATCACCTGACTCTTAGCACATATTGTGGATGGTATCCTCCAGTCCACTTTGGGCAGGTTGAAGTCCCCCACTATTACCACCTCTCCTTTCCCCGAAACTTCCAATATTTGTGAGTTCAGTTCCCTGCCTCTCTCCTCATCCTGACTAGGTGGTCTGTAAACCACCCCCAGCCTCACCTTTCTCCCTCTATTGGACCTTAACTGAATCCATAATGCTGCCACCTCCCCTTCCTTAGACTCCTCCCTCATGTAAGTTATTCCTTCCCTAATATAAACTGCCACCCCTCTCCCCTTCCTGACTACTCTGTCCCTCCTGTATAGTTTATATCCAGGGATACCAAGGTCCCAGTCATGGTGTGATGTTGCCCAAGTCTCGGTTACTGCACTATGTCTACCCTCCTGTCCGCTAATAGAGCCTGCAGGTCATCCATCTTGTTTCTAAGACTCCGTGCATTCAGAGACACCACCCTCCACCTAGACTCTGACTTTCCCTCTCTTCCCTCTTTTCTTCTATTCACATTTATCCCCTCTGTGTGCACCCCTCCACATACTCTTATTATGTGTTCCTCACCCCCTTCACCCTTTGGTAACTGTGTATTTTCCCCTCCCACCTCCTCCCTCCAGACCTCTTCCATTACTGTGGGGGGAGGTTCACTGACCACCTCCTCTTGGAGTCTGTAGGTCTACTCGCCCAATGCCCCTCTCAGTAGTTTAAATTAAGCATAGTGGTTATGTATTCCCCCAGTTTGTCCCTGAGTATCCTCAACCTCTCCCTACTGAGTTGTAGCCTGTCTGGTGAAAAGAGTGTTTTGTTTGACCAGGTCTCCTCCCAGTCCCCAATACAGATGAACCTCTCCTCCCTGCACCATTTCCTCAGCCAGTCATTAAAATCCTCTATTCGTTTTTTCCTAGCTGTGCTGGCCCTTGGCACTAGTATTACTTCTGAGAAGGCCAGTGAACTAGCCTCCTCCCTGCAGATATTCCCTAACTCCCTGAACCTACTTAGCACTACCTCAACCTCCTCCCCTGCTAGGTCATTGGTTCCCAAATGTACAACTAAATTAAGTCTTCCCCCAACCTCCCTTGCCATTTCCCTTATTCTTGGGCCCCCCTTCCCTGCTGTCATCCCCAGCATACAAACCACCCTCCTGCTTACATTCGAGTCCCCTTTCCTTCCCCAGTAAATACCCCTAATTATGGAGTCCCCTATGATTGCCACCCTTCCATTCCCTGCATCCGTGTTCCCCATCCTTCCTTTCTTACCTTCAGTACTAGCTGCTTCCCCACCTAACTGCTCCCTCTGCATCCTGTCAAACTTATCTACACATCCACAATTTATCCTCATAAATGTTTTTCCATCTCTCAATCGGCCCCTCCCCTTCTGACTATTTATATCTGCTTTCAGATTTCCCCCTCTTCCATTCCTTTCCCCTTCTCTCATCCTCTACTCCATTTTGCCTACATATTCTTCCCTGCCCATCCTGATTAGTTCCCTCCCCCCTTCCCTGTACTCCTGCTCTCAACCCTGTCTCAACCTGACCACCTACCTCACCTCCTTCTGACCTCTTCCTCCTTCCAGACAGTGGCGCAAATCTGTTCAATAAAGGCACCCCTTTAGAAATTCCCACCCTTGATGCTGCTCTCACATTCCCTCCCGTTCCCCTTACCATTTGCCATTCCTCCTCCACAGGATCCCTAGTTCTCTGAAGAAGCTATACTCCTGCATACTGGGTACCCCTCCCCACTCCCGTCCCCTGCCTGATGGTGTCACTTCCCTGGACATCATCCCTTTGCCTTTCCCTCCACTGCTGTGCTCCTTTTACTTCCCACAGCATCCTCCCCAGCTCCCATCTGTTTATCTTGTTTGGGAAGGCACTTGACAGCATTGGAGAAAGGAATACCACACCGCTGTATATGTGTTTATGTTTGACCTAGCTAAGGGAGCTAGCTTCTTATACTCAGCTATCTTTAAAAGTGCAGTTAGCCACTCAGTAATGGAGGGAGGGATATCTGATCTCCATTTCAGGAGGAGTTGTCTATCGGCTTCTAGTGTTACCTGGCATACCCATTTTCTCTGGTTCACAGGCAGTGTCTGATTTAGTGCATGTCCCATTAGTAACCAGTTGAAAGGGTCTGCTGGGTGCAATATTTGTGTAACTAAGTTACAGACCTGCATGATCCTTGACCAGTTAGTAGACAGGACTAGGTAGGCCCACAACATGTGAGTCAGTGTGCCGGGTGCTGATGACATCACCAACAAATGTCAGTGAACATTAGAAACATTTTTCAAGTAAGTATGTGGTGCAGTACCACCTATGGAGCATTTTTTTTAATCAGTTGGTATCTCATGTCTCACAAGCCTGTATATGCCAGCCACAACAAAGAATCTCATGCTTTAGTTGGCATGTCAATTTGGAACCCCTTCTCCCAGGTTGTTTGCACTTCTGCAGATGTGGGATAGGAAGAGAGAGAATATAGTTGTAAATTCTGCCTCTGAGGCCCTGGGCGTTATTGAAACAGTTGGTCAGTTCATGTGGCAGGAGAGTATCTGCCTCTAACGCTGGGTTGCGATACGTTGAATTATGATAAATACCTGGAGATATTTCCAGAAGTCTGTCCTGAGCAGGCAGTATTTCATATGCAGATTTTCAAGACAGTCTAGTTCCTCTGTCATTGGGTCCCTCAGGTGTGCCACTGTCTGTATCCCTTTAGCTTCCCAGGAGGCCCAGTGTATTATCAGGCCATCTATAGGGAGGTGGGGGTTATGCCATAGGGGTTCCCACTTACTAAGGTGGTGGCATTTCCAGTTATGGTGTTTTGTTAACATAAACCAGCACTGACTGGAAAACTTAACTGCTAGAGATTTGTGATTATGGCAATGAGCTCCTTGCACCCGTGGGGGACCTAAATGAAGACTATTTTCTAAAAGAAGCCACACTGGTTTGTTGTCCCCTTGGACATCCAGCCATTGTAAGTCCTGGTGAAAACCTGCCTCCTGGTGGTATGCTCAGAGGCAGGGTTGTGCTCATCCACCTATTTGACTAGGTATCCTCGGCTTCTACATACTAAAGCTGGGCTTCCTCCCTCCCCATAGGAATGAAGTGAAAAGATTTTCTGGGTGCTGAAATGTGGCCATCAGGCTAGGTAAGGGGAGGCTAATTAACAAAAATAAAGTTTTGGGAAGGCCATCATGTTATACATGGCTATCTTACCACACAACAATAATCATAAGTTTTTACCACCTATGAAAGTCAACTTCCAAAGCAGTGAGTAAGGGTGAGAATTTTAAATCTGTCTTTTTCTTTTGTAGTAATCCATATGCCAAGATACTTAATTTTCTTTTGCTGACATTTAAGACCCAGATGGCTAGCATATGACTCCTGTGTAGCTCTGCTTAGTGGCTGGAATTTAGTTTTGACCCAGTTTACCATAAGACCTAATAGGGAATTATGTTTAACTCTGCATTGTTGAGTAAAAGCCATGGTACCGTCAATATAGTTACAGCACTATGACAGAACCCAATAAAGAAGAAAAAATACTACAACTATCACTGTATAAAGTTGAAAGATAACAGAGCTCATCCAACATGGATGTATAAACAATGCAGTGAGATGATAGGCAATGAGGTCACAGATATGGATATTAGTCAAATTAATATACAGAGTCCAAATGGCACCAGTTCATAGAAATTGAAGGAGGTGGGTAGGAGCCAATCTTCCTCTCAAGTCTTTGTCCCTAAAATGAAAGGCCCCCTTGAGTATGGAGGTCCCATGGGTGCCAAAAGTCCATGAAATATTCTTGGCAAGAATGTAACTTAGTTGTGATTCTTTCCATTTCTTGAATTTCATTTACCTCTTTTATCAATGTGGTATGGTTACCACCTGTTCTGCTTTTCGCAGGACAATACTTATTTGGGCAGCTGAGTCCTGCAGAAAAAATATGAAAAATAATACATGTCCTGATGTTATAGGAGATAAAAGTATTTTCTGACTTGCCTCTAACTAGAATACCTTAACTAAAACACCTTAAAATGATAAACACTAGAAACAACTAAACAAGTGCAACACTTTGTCTTAATTCTGATTATTTAGAGAAAACAAGACTGTTGCATTGGTCAAGGTTACATATTGTCCTGTGAAAAATCATGATTCAGTAAGAAATGTCCCACTTTTGGCTTCTTAAAAGGTGATAGCCCTACCGTGTGGACACCTGTGGGATAACATCTGACTACCAAAGAGTAATACATTTCCAAGCAGCTGTTAACAATATATAAGATAATCTTCTGAGACTTTTGTTTCTAATGAGGGCTGAAAAAATACTTAAAATCAAACAGACTCTGAAAGTAGAAGATATCACAGTATGTATGATCTGCTATATATAATCACTGACTGTGGACCAGAAGGGGGTCAATCTGGGGCAGGACCAGGAAATGTGAACATGTCACCTGTGGTTCCCATGCAGTCTCCAGCCAGCATCATAGATTTTCGCCTGGTAGTGTTTGGTAATTATGGGTGTGTGAAAGAATCGGACAAGAACCTTCCAGTGGAATTCATGCCACATTAGGAAGGAGATAACCTTCCAACTGTCCACTAGGGCCTGCTCCCACACCGTGGGAGGTATCTCTTCCCCACTCTCACCAGTGTCACTGGTAGAGAAATGTAAGGTTTTGACAGAGTGAAAAGCAAATCATCTGTAAATGCTAGAGGTCTGACCTGCATCCATCCTGCATTCAGTACCAGTAATATGTGGGCCTTACCTAAGCTTGCAGATGAGGGGCTCAGCCACAATGAGGAACAATAAGGGGGATAGGCAGCAACTTTGACATGTGCCCCTTTGCAATTCAGTTGGTTCTGAGATGGTACCATTGATTGTGATTCTAGCTGTAGTGGAGGCATATAATGTTTTAACCCATTATACTGTATATCTGTAGTTCCTATACAAATTTTGGCCATCACCTGATAGAGGTAGTCCCATTCTATGGAGTTGAATGCCTTTTCCATATCAATACTCACCAACAGACTAGGCATGTCAGATTTGGCTGCCACCCATGTAGCATTCTATAGAGCGCTCATGTTTTTATGACCATTTGACCTCTTAGAAAGCCAGTTTGGCACTGGTCTATGATACGGGGGAGCATGGTACTAAGATGAGTGGCTAGGATTTTCATCATGATCTTAACATCACGTTAAGAAGGGAACTGGGACTATGAGTTGCTACCAGTTGTGGGTCTTTGTCAGGTTTAGGCAGCATGATGATTAGAACCTCTGACATTGAGTGAGGAGGAGAACTCCTATGAAAGCTCTTTTGAAATATTGCTAGTAAATGTTTATTTAGCTGTGTCATAAAGGCCTGATAGAATTCTGTGGGCTGACCATCTTGGCCACAGGTTTTTTCTTCATGGCTAGCTTCTTTATTGCAGCTTGTATTTCAGATAATGTTAATGGGGCATCCAGAGTGGTAAACTGCTGGGTGGTAAGACTGGTGAAGGGGATGTCATTTAGAAAGTCATAATGACTGGGAAAACCGTCTCCCTTTTGTGTTGTAGGTAAGTTGGCATAAAATGTGTGGAATGCTGCTACAGTTTCAGAAGGCTTGGTAAGGACCTGGCCCAATGGCTGCCAGAATAAGGTGATCTGCTTAGCTTGTTGCTGAATTCTAGCTCAATAAGCTAGCAACTGTCTCACTTTTTCTCCTGACCTCCAACATTTGAGAGAAGTTCTCATCACCAACTTATGAGCTGCATTGTATGTTAGGGGGCTTGATATGGTGTTTATTTTGTATTTCAGTTGCATAAGTTCCCTCTGCAACTGAGAGGCGTGATTAGGAAGTGTATTCTTTTTCTTTATTTTTAGATTATTTTCAAGGCATCACCTCCTCTTTCAGCATCCTGCTTGTTTCCTCCACATCCACCAACAACATGGACCATCACTGCCTCCACCACATGCACTCATTCAAAACAGAAAAACAAGGATTCTTAAGCCAGCGTAAATGTTGTTGCTAGGCAGATCTGAAACCAGCAAGCCAGCATGCCAGCCAACATGCTGGGTTTCCTGCCAGCTGGTCGCCTAGTCAGCCTGCCAGCTATCCCACAAGTCAGCATGCCAGCCAGCAAGCCAGACCTCAAACTAAACATCCAGCCAGCCCATCAAGGCAACAAGGTCTGAAGTCCAGCAAAGACCAACATTGTCTGCTATGATGGCAAGTTACTTTCATTGTTTTTCACACTACTTACCCTGACTGTTGTCGGTGGGTCTGTCATCACCCAGGAGGAGCTTCCACCTTGCTTACATGACATTAAAATGTGTTTATTTCTTTCTGTTTGTCCCCTTCTCTTCAGACTGCACACCATAAACCACAGAATACAGTTGCCTCTCCCCCAACACCCCTCTCTGACAGCATTGTGCCAGCCCAAGAAATGGTCATCATTAATTTTATGGTAAGTATTATGACATTATTTTTTAAGTTTTAATGGTTTCTGTTTCCTTTCACAGATGATGCAGTGGCCATGCCAAGTCAGGCTACATAATTTCTCTTTTCTTCTTCACAGGTGACAGATATGGAAAGAGTGGGTTCAGATAATGAATCCATCATGCAGCCACAATGGTGGCAAAGTAAGACTAAATATTTTTTTTATCTTCACAGCTGACAGGTATAGTAAGACTTGAAGTGGACAACAATATATGCTGCCTGTCTTTTCATGGTTAGTCACCCACTGTGGCCACTTTTGTAAAGTCTATATAATTTTGCCTTGTCTTCACAGGTTTCCTCCTGTCTTGTTCTTTTCCAAGAAAACAGAATTTGACAGCAGATAGGGACGTTTGGCCCACTCAGCATGTTCACTTTTCCCTACCTACAGTATCAGTGCAGACCCTACATGACCTCCAGCTCTTATTTCCTCCTCCCCTTCCTTAATCGAATCAAAATCAAATCAATTTTATTTTTAAAAGTGCCATTCCAAAGATCAAGGTGCTGTACATACACATAAATAAACAAACATCTCAAAATCCAAATTCATAAAATCATACATAAATCTAATAATTTACAGCAGTACTAAATATTAAACTATCCCATCAATTTAGCTTGTCCAGGAATGCAAGACTAAACAAATAAGTTTTGAGGGCTGATTTAAAACTCTGGATGGTCAGTGACTCTCTAACCCAGCGAGGTAGAGAATTCCACAGGGTTGGGGCTGTAAACACAAAAATCTGGCCCCAGATGTCTTCAGGCACACCCTGGGAATCTCTAGTAATTCCTTATTGGTGGATCAGAGTGGGTGGGAGGGGCAGTAGGGAGAAAGGAGATCTTGCAGGTAGCCGGGTCCCTGTTCATGTAGGGCTTTATAGGTCAGCAAGCTGACCTTGAAGGTGATTCACTACTGTACTGGCAGCCAGTGCAGTCCACAGAGCACATGCATAATGTCACTGGTCCTAGAAGTACCAGTCACCAGCCTGGCCACCACATTATGCACTAGCTGTAAGTGACACATATCAACCCCTGGTAGCCGTAGGTACAGGTCATTGCAGTAGTCAAGGTGGGAGGTCATGTAGGCATGGACCAATTTTGGAAGATCATCAGGAGGAACCAAGTGTTTCACCCGGGCGATATTCCTCAGATAGTAAAATGAGGTCTTGACAATGATGGACGCTTGCAATTTCAGGGTCAAACCATCATCAAAAATAATGCCTAGGTTATGCACCAGGTCTGAGGTAGCCAGCTGAACATTCTGAAGCCAAAGCCCAGAAAGTTGTCCAGTCAACAAAGCTGCCTTCTGACAATCTGGGTCCACCACCAACACCTCAGTTTTAGCTAGATTCAGCCTCAGTCAGCTGGCACTCATCCAGTTCTGGATCTTGGAGACACATTTGTTAAACACCGAGATAACATCATCCTGTTCAGGTACAAAGGACATGCACATTGAAACATAGAAACACAGACTCTGATGGCAGATAAGGACTGCTTGGCCCACCTAGTCTGCCCATTTCTCTTCCTATTGGATATTTATTTACTTATTTGAATTTTAATGACTGGGTGAGCACACTGAGACAGTCAAGTCCCTTCTTCAGGGGTGACCTGGGGAATAGAAGCATTCCATACAAAACATTGTAATGTAGTATTTAACAGTCATTGAACAGGAACAGAGGTGAGACATCAATCGTGAAAATCTGACGTGGGTGCGGAAACAGAATTAAGATATCATCAGGTCCAGAGCAATACATATTAAGGTGCACATGAATATCTAACATTGTAACATATGGCAGTATACACATTTTACTTACATAGTTTTTACAATATTAAATGCAATATATTACATGAGTGTTGACAGAGGAGAGGAGAGAAGGTAAGGCCAGGGGAAGGGGAGGATTGAGGATCGAGTATCAGGTAGGTGAGCATAGACAGAGAAGAGGAGAGAAGGTGAAGATGGGAAGGGTGGAGGAGTGAGGTTCTAGTATCGGGTGGGGAAGGTCACGAAGAGAGGGAGAGGGGTGGAGAATCTAGGGGTTGCAGGTTGATAGAGGATTTGGCGCAGTTACAAGTGGAAGGAGGGAAGAAGATTCCTGAAGTACCTTTTGAATTGGGGAAGAGATAGGCATGAGAAAAGATTGTGTGAGAGGTTGTTCCATTTATGCAGAGCTGCAGAGAAGAAGGATCTCCTTCCAATGGCTAGTCAGGTTTTGGGTATTGTTAGGATAGGGAGGTGGGAGGATCTGAGGGTCCTGGGGAGGGTTTTAACATAAGGAGATTGAAGAGGATGGGAGACGAAGGAAGGTGCAGGAGTTTGAAGACTGTGCATAGAACAGGGAAGTCCAGTTTTTCCTTGAAGGTCAGCCAACCTAGAGTATTGAGTACTTTGCAGTGGTGAGCCCATGGAGGAACCTTGGCTATGAAGCACACGACTCTGTGATAGGCTTGCTTGAGGTTGGTCAGGACAGAGGTCTTGGCAGAGTGGGTTATGGGGGCCCCGTAAAATTGACCTGGGAGAAGGGTGGCCAAGGCAATGGTCTTGCATGCATGAGGTGTTAGATAGAGGGCAGTGCGATAAAGGAGGCCTCATTTTTGATTTGTTACCTTTATTACATTAGAGGCATGCATTTCAAAGCACAGATGCTCATCCAGAGTCATTCCTAGATATCTGAAGGAGCCCACCCATTCTAGGAGCATGCCCGTAGAGGTCTTAACTACCAAGGGAGGCTGAGAGGACATATCATAAGAGGTATGGCAGAACAACATAGTTTTTTTAGGAGGGGGTTGTGATCAGTACTAGGCAATTCTCCATGAACCAGGCTTCCAGTAATTGAAAGTCATTTTCCAGTACAGGCTTAATGGAAGAGACATCTTTACAGGACCTGTAAAGTATGGCATGATCTGCATAGAGCTGTTCTGATGCCCCACCACAGTTCTGCGGCAGTTCATTTAAGAAGATGGAGAATAATAGAGGCCCAATGATAGAGCCCTGGGGGACCCTATCAGTGATGGGAGATAAGGAGAAATAGGCACCAGCCCATTTGACACATTGAGAATGATTAGTTTAGTAGTTTGAAATCTAAGACAGGGTTGCAGTCAAGGCCTTGCCGTTGAAGTTTATATATGAGGAGAGAGTGGTTTACCAGATCAGAAGGCCTTTGTGAGGTCAATGAATACAGCCCCCATTGCCCTGCCTGGATCTATGGCATGAAATATATCTGATGTGACCCTCAAGAGAGCTGACTCCATCCCATGTGCTTTTCAAAACCATGTTGATGGAGGGTGAGGGCACAAGTTTGCTCAAGAAAGGAGTATAATTGGATGTAGATTTTTTCCTGAATTTTTGCAATAGGGCATAGTATGGATATGGGGCACGCTCCTAAGTTAGTGCATTCGCACCATTTTTCTTGCCAGATTCTCAACATTGGCATTTTACCACACCTTCTTGTGAACCATACTGCTGTTATTTTCACATCCTGCCGAAATGTGTTTTCGCTTCCGGCGCAGAATAGCATGGTTGCTGTGCAAAATCAGTGTTTGGGACATATTATGAAAATGACAGTGACACTGTTCATGAGCAGAGGTGCTAACATGCCTGTGTTGAAAATTTGGTGACAATACTCCATAAAATGACTGTTTTACAAGCATGCATAGCAACTGCACAAGCATACGCTTGTAAGTTAACACATTGCAATATTTTCACACCACATTCTCAACATTGGCATTTTACCACACCTTCTTGTGAACCATATAGCTGTCATTTTCCATCCTTGTCAAAATGTGTTTCGCACTTCCAGCGCAGAATAGCCTGGTCGCTGTGCGAAATCACTGTTTGGGACACATTATGAAAGTGACAGTGATACTGTTCATGAGTAGAGGTCCTAAAATGCCTATGTTGAAAATTTGGTGACAATGTTCCATAAAATGACTGTGTTATGAGCGTGCGTTGTGCAGTTTGCACACACGCTCATAAGTTCGGAAACTTATATTTTCACTCCACATTTTCAACAGTGCCATTGTTCTACTCCTCCTAATGAACAGTACAGCTGTCATTTTTCACTTCCTGAACAAAATCTGTTTTCACAGTTCTGGCACACAATAGCGGGGTCGCTGTGGAAAGCCCGTGTTTGAGACACATTATGAAAATGGCAGTGACACTGTTCATTAGCAGATGTCCTAAAATGCCTATGTTGAAAATTTAGGGACGAAAGCCAATACAATGAGTGTTTTATGAGTGCACGTTGCGCAGTTTGCACACATGCTCGTGACTTTGTGAATTTGTAATACTTTCACTCCAGCTGTTTATCATTGCCATTTTTCCATACCTCCTTATGAACAGTACAGCTGGCTGAAATGTGTTTTCTAACATCCGGTGCAGAATTGCACGGTCACTTGTGCAAAATCACTTTTCGGGACACTTTCAGGAAATGACAGTGACACTATTCTTCAGCAGAGGTCCTAAAATGCCTATGTTGAAAATTTGGTGGCGAAAGTCCAGACAATGATTGTGTTGCAAGCATGCATTGCGCAGTTTCCATGCACCCTTGTAACTTTGTCAATCTGCAATATTTTCATGTCACATTTTCACCACTGGCATTTGTGCACACCTCATTATCAACAGTCCAGCTGCCATTTTCCACAGCCTGCCTAAAATGCGTTTCCGCAGTTCTGCCACACAGTGGCGTACTCGCTGTGCAAAATCACATTTTGGGACACATTAACAAACTCACAGAGCTATGCGCTCCACCTCTGCCAATGCCAATGCTAATGCCAGTATGATAACATTCAGCATTGACAAATGCTTGTTTACTGTCACAGCTTCATCACATGCAAACACTAGTCATTTGCTTGAGGACTGTTCAGATAGAAACACATTTTAGAGACTGCTGCCTGTATCAGAATATTACTTTTTATTCAGAATGGCAAAAAGCTCCAGAGTCAGTGCTTAGATTGTGGGGAGCAGTGGTATGAAGGTAGCTTCAATTTAGTAGAGCAAGTTATTTTGGTAATAATTTGCAGCTACCAAGTGCTACATGTTGTGATTGTGAGGTAGCATGAGATGGGAGCAGCTAATGCCAAATGTGTGCCAGCTGCTGGAGACATCCTGCACCAGACATACTCCTCGGTCCACCTTAGAGGTAATGATTTGGGCCACAAAGGGAATAGATTTAATTGAGGCTGAACAGTCAGATTTGCAGTCTCTTTTGAGATGCAGTCTCTTATTGAGATGTTACCTGCTTGTAAGATTCTGTATTCAGATATTACAGAGTGGATGATCTGGAGAGGAGGAATACTCCTGGACTCGAAAGATCAATGTGTAAGGTCAGCATCCAAATATCTGGATTTCTGTGCATTATGGGAATGCACACTATACGCCATCCCCAAATTTAACATTTTAAACATTGGTTATATCTAAAAGATGGTGAGCATCTCTCAAATGCTGGCAACACTATTTTCCTTGGGGACCTCCGAGATGGCATTATTGCACTTCTCTGAATGTGTACCTCTAAATATCTGCAGTGCATACTATTAAATATAACCAAACAGTTCTTTTAAGAGCCACAACAATTGACAAAAAAATAGACAGGCTCTACACTCACCACACAAACTGAAACACATGGTATTTTATGTGATGAAGTGATGTCTGTTGCTGTCATTGTGCTTGCATGTAAAATACAAATGCATTTACTGTGTGTGGGGAGGGTGCCAGAGCCAAGGCACTGTGGCATCACTGTCATGCAATGGCACAGAGTTCAGTAATATATGTGCGTTCTGTTGGGGACATTATATAGGGGATGTGGTGGTGGGGGAGGGCAGATCAAGTGTAATGTCACTAACATAAAATAACACATTATAGTAGTCTACTTCTGCTTGCCACCAAGCCTGTAATATAACAATAGCAAACTGGTATCTTGCTCTATTACTCTCACTCTGGAATAAACAAATTGATGTATGCATGCGGTGACACTGTCAGACAGTGCATTTGTACACATAGTGACACATAAACACTCCATATAATTATTTGTAATAAGGTTAACCATTAATAAAAGAAAAATGCAGTCAAGGGTGTGTCTTGTGCTTAAATAACATCATGCCTGGGATGATTAGGCACAAGACTGCAGGCCACATGTGACTAATCACCCCAGAAGTGACGTCACCCCAGCATGACACACATCCTGGACTACAGTACTGTAGAATACAAAATATTTCGGCTAAAAAAATTTCACTATATTCGCTGGTAACAAGAATGCGCTAAAATAATGCAACCGCATACATTATTTAACGTGATCTTTATTTAGCAGTACAGTAATTAAAAGTGGAAGCAAGAAAAAAATAAAGGAAAACTGCTGATCTGTTCTCTGTTCTCTGTTCTCTCGGTCTTAGCTATGGGTGAATGTTCTGAACTCGGTTTACTCCAAGGCACCTGTAACAGAGTAATGCACTGTCAGTGCTCGGTCATCTAAGAAAATCAACATTTACTGAAATCAACAAATACTGAAAATGCTAATGCTTAAAGTAATGCACTTACCATCCAGAAACGAATGCTGAACAGGTATGCCTGCAGTAATGCATTACTAATAGTGATAATTACAGGTGCAGCAAAACAATGAGCAATCAATTTCAGTGATGGCAATTACTGTAATCCAATTACAGTGAGAATTACCTGCCAGACAGCATTTTGCAATTCGCGAATTATGAGGAGGAAGTAGTGAATGATTGCTAATCTGAATTGTAATTAGGTGATTGCCTACCAGTGACAACACACTTTGATTTTGTGTTTTCTTTTAGATGACAACTCAGTTTGTATTACAGAGATTTCATGTGTGCAGAGTGACTAGTACAGCGCTAATTTAAAGTACCGTTAAAGTGTGTACAGACATCGGAGTGCTAAATAAAACTAATGTGACATATTTGTATTCTACAGTATATTATTCCTATTATTCAATGGCTCAATTGTAAAGAGCAAAAAAGAAATGAAAATATATTAAAAGTAGATTTTTGTGATTTTGTTGCAATGGGTAGGATTACATTATAAAAAAAATAATGCAGATTTTTGTTTAGCCAGTAGATGGAGCTGCCCTGTTTTGGTGTGGCTTTCTGCTCTAACAGCAGTCTTTGGTACTTATCCCAGCATTTCTAAATCAGCCTCCTGGATCAGTGTCATTCCCTTGGGGTTTATGCTTGGTTTGTAGAATTTCTTATATCTTTATTTGTGTTTCCTTAATTCTGTATGCATGGTTTTGAGAAGACTACACTCTCTGCCCCCCTTCCCCCAACTTTGTTTTGGCCTGCCACACACAGATTGTTGTGAATATGCCTGCATGGGAGGTAGGGAGTCAGTTCAGAAAGTGTTTTATGTGGTGAAATTTAAGAACAGGAGAAAAGTGTCTTTCACGAGAGACCGAGTGAGAGCCGCACGGTGACTGTTTGAAAATGTGGTTGCTCGCTCACTCACTCACTGGGCCAGGTGCACTCATTCTGTCTCACATCTAATTTTTAAAAGAAATAGAGGAAAATTTATTTCATTTCATTCTGTGAGGGCTGTGTATGTTATTGGGTCTGAATTTTGTTCCGGGGTTATGGTCAGTGCGTTGGGAACAGGTTTCTGGTTGTGCAAGTTGGCATAGCGGGGACTGGGGAAGTTGCTTGTAGGCAGCTGAGCGATGTTTTTTTTTTTTTAAATTACATGCAGTCATCAGTGTGCTGGGACTAGAGCCATGATGTTATGCCATGATAACATCACAGCTCCAGTCTCAGACTGACCAATCAGAGGCCAGCATTCTTATTTGCCATTGTATAATATAATTCAATCAAACTGTCATGGACTGTTATCTTATTACTTAGTGTATCACGACATATAGTTATGTCTCTGTGTGAGTGGGGGCTGTTCTATCTGTGCAGTGTGTGTGTGTGCATGTGTAGGATGGGGGAGTATTGTGTCATGGTATATGTATTATGATTGGTGCAAATCGTGATGCAGTGGTAGGTGGGGAGGGGGGCAGAATCATATCATGGTATATGTAATACCAGCTGAGAGCACAAGGTGCTGCAGTGATAGGTAGGAGGGGGTGGGGTTACAGTAGTTGGTAGATCTGCAAAATTTGAGGATCATATGTAGTGCCTACTACATAAACTGTCAATGTAATGATCTTCATCAACAACATTATTTTTATTTAACTCCCAGTTTGAAAGATGTAATATTGATCATGACATCTTTCTCTTCATCTGTTCCACAGAACACCAACAAACAAGTAAGGCCATGATGCCAAAGAACTGGAGTGACAGTGATGTGCTGGCCCTCGTTCAGGCAGTTGAAACACACGTAGATCCTGTCATAGTGATGAGGGTGACCAACCTCACCCTATCAAGAACTTGGGCACAGGTAAAAAAAACAAAACATGGCTATATTATATCTGAAAGAAAAGTTGTAATTACAAACATATACAATGTGTCTAAAAAGACTGGCTCTTCATTAGCTGATTGGCATGATTGATAACATATTATTCGCAGTATGGCTCCATGAGAACACATGCCACCGAGCCATTCAGCCCAAAAAACTATTTTTCTTTTTTTGTTAACCATGGAAAAGCAAGGGAGATATTGTAAGATTGCAATATTCCACTTGAGTGTGTGGGTAATAGCAGAATTCACCCACTTCTGGTTCATTTTTTCACTCAGCCTGGGCCAAGTGAGAAAACCACACCATATGGGAAAATTCTGGGATCAGCCACATCCTCTCGTGGTATATTTCTTAAAGATATTAGTGTTCCTCTTGCACTAGCTAAACATCCAAAGTTCAGACAAAGTAAAATGAAGTGTTAACACATTGCTGTAGTAGCTCTATGAGTGTATCTGATTAGAATAGATAGAGAAAAGTTTCTTCATCTACCTTCTGCATTGTGCATAAATATTAAATATCAATAGCACTATATAAAACATTGACCGTATGAGTGTAATGAGTAGCATTTTTCACAGTAATGCAATTGTACTAAACATCCATTGTCTCTAAAGCAATATTCTTAAGTAGATGTCATAATGGCATGCTTATATCCTGTGTAAAAAATGGTACAATTATTTAAATAAATAAGTAGCACTCAGCTTTGCAGTGGTAGAAAGGCAAATTGTCATGTGTGTGTGTGTGCGTGTGTGTGTATATAATTTATTGCAAAAAAATTTATATATTTTTTTCCTTTCACAGGTTGGTCAGGCCTTGGAGGTGCAAGGCATAAAGCGTAACACCTGATGAGTGCCGGAGGAAGTGGAAGCTGACCCGGCAGAACTTTTATAAGAGCAAGGCTGCTGGGGAGGACCACAGGAGGAACAGGGACTGGTACGAGGTGGTTTACAACATGAGGGTTGCGCAGAGAAGCCTGAATTCAGTGATCGCCACCATGGACGTATGTATACATCTTAGTATTATGAATACTATATGACTAGAAGTTAATAAAGTACTATAACACAGCCATGCATAGGTAACAACAGTGTTTACCAACATCTGGTATAGTTTCCTCACAAAGTACAGTCAAGACAGTAAACCACACCAGAAGTGTGTAAATCTTGCCATCACCCATCCTCGGTTGTGGAGTATTTAGGCAGTATATCACTACTGAGCGTGTTTGCTGGCAGAATCAACCCACACCACCTGTGCTGAGTTGACAATGGCTAACTGAGTGAACGAACCACACAAGACATGGGTAACTCCTTCCATCACACACACCCAGTTGTGTAATATGCAAACAATAAAGAACATTTTAATATCTACAGTTATTCAACCATGTAAGTCTGCCTACTGGGTCAATATAAGTGCACACAGAAGGGCACATGGACAACATCTCATGTACTACAGTGCAGGTCTGGAACAGTGCATGGCACAGCACATCACATACCAGAGTGGCACAGAGGCAGGGGTCATAATCATGCATGATAGTGGTACAGTGCAATCCCACAACACTCATGCCAGACACACTGCATGCCACAACAGCGCAGGGCTTCACTACACAAGAGGAAGGCACACACGGCAACACAGTACATGGCACCACAGAAACGGGAAAAGACAGGAAATTCAACCCTGTCAACAGAACACCCCAGTTCCTGCGTCTTCTTTCCTTGGGGGGGTTCCCTACTGCACATGCTGTGCATGTGCAAAACACCCCACGCACAAGCTGCACAGAAGTTGGGAACCCAACCGAGCAGCACTAGTAGCACAGTGGTGTGAGCACACCAGAGAGCCATGAGGAGAACCAGTGTTGGTGGTTCAAATCCAACAGCCAACAGCCGACAGCCGCCACAGACAGCACCATTCGCTGTCCACCCAGCAGTCACCCACAACACCCACAACATGAACAGCCACTGCTGTCCATGGGATCCAGCTGACATGGACCTTGCTGTACAATGGAGGACCAGCCAGCACATCCCCAGATGCTACTCACCGCTCTCCTGGGGCTGGCCATGAGGTAAGTGCAATACACTGGACATGCACACACCACTGGGGCACTCAGTAGAATGCCTTAGGCATCATACGTTTAGTGGACACAATCATGGGATAGCCAAGGGACCAGAGGGCACACAGGTGAACGTTTGGGGTGTAATACCTTTTGCAGACACACACATAGGACAGCCAGGGAACTGGATGGATGGGACAAGAACAATGGAAAGCAAGAGCACCAGGAATTGTGTGGTGCTATGTATTCAAGACAACCAATATACACAAATAAGCACCCACACAGCTTAAAAAAAAGGGCAGAACGCTTCAAAAATGTTCCAGCGTTTAATATCCAACGTGCAGCAAATGCTATATGGAGGACAAGCAGACAAATTAACATTTCACCTAGTCTCTGCTAGGCTTCATCAGAATCTGATGAAGCCTAGCGAAGACAAATGAAAACGTTAATTCTTTCTGCCATATAACATTGCTAGAGATGAATAATAAACTGGACTTTGAAAGCGTTCTGCCATAAACTAGCGTGGAGTGCTTATTTGTATATAATGAATGGGACAAGCACACAGTAGACTGTCCGGGGGCATACCTGTAGGAGTGGACACCAGCACAGCACAAGCACTGGATGGACAGGAAGGGCACATTGTTTTGGGTCCAGCAGCAGCGTCTTGCTGATGGATGTCCCCACACAGACCAGTGATGCCACCTACAGGAGTAGAAGCGTGAGGCCACACAGGCACGCCTTACCAGTGATTAGTGGATGCCTTGTGCCCACATCAATGGTGTGTGCACACAACCCTGACGGTGGCAGGGACACTCACATGGTATCATGACATAGGTGAGAGGCCAGCATGTGGTATCCTGTTTGGCATGCCACACTTGACCCAACAGAGGAACACGGGGGGGGTTACCTTTCATGGCACAGTACCTGTCATTTGTACTCACCGACTGTGTGAGTGCTGGCTGTGTCATGCATTGTAGCACTGCACCTGCACATTTTAGAGGACCACTAGCGAGGTCCGTCTATCAGGATGCATCACTGCCCCACCACAGGGCACACCCGCATGCATGCTATGACTCCACGAGTGCCCCAGGGCTGGGATGGGGGGCTGGTGCCTGTGCTGTTCTTAAGTAGCCTGTGACATACCCCATGCACACACAACGGTGTGCACCTGCTCCCTGTCATGGACCAACGCCCTGCCCCAGTGCCTTTGTGCACAACTGGTGTTGCAGGGGTGTGTGTGCACACCCAGCAACAGGTGGGACCAATCATGACCACACTTGGGTTCCATAAATGCATCACATTGCATTGCTGGGTACTCACTCTGTGGAGGCTGTCCATGTGTGAGGATGCCTCTGGTGTATGTATGCAGCCAGAAGGGCAAACTCCTACTGCACCATGCAGGGTACTTGTACCATCATGAATTCGTGCACCTTGAGCAGACATACTGGAAGTATGTCGAGTACGAGATGGCGAAGTGTCCTGCGCATGTGCATATGCAGTCTGAGGAGGTGGTGCACTGCATGGGTAGGCACAACCACATCCCAGATGGTGCAGACATTGCAGCTAGGGAGGTCTTGGCATTGGTGAAAGACCTCACCTGATGCACCAATGAGCACTGCAGTACATTGCTGGCAGCATGCACATCGGGTGTGCACACATCCATCACAGGGAGACTGCCTGCATTGCATCTCATCAAATGAACCTGTACCAGGGCCAGGACTGCAGTGCACAGGCCACCTTCACAACCATCAAGCCTGCAGCAGCTTGTGATACCTCCAGAGTACACGTCGACTGAGATGGGTGTCCTCTTCCTCCTGCATGACAGTGTCCCAGGGGACAACAGGCTGTTGGTCTTTGCTACATGGTCCATTCTGGCACACCTGGAGGGGTGTGCAACCATACCTGAGAAGGGACATTCAGTGTCACCCTGCCACTGTTCCAGCAGGTATATACGATCCATGGCCTGCTGGAGGGCATCACATTCCCAGCTGTCTATCTGTTCATGAGTTTCAGGACCACCACTGCATACACAGCTGCATTCCAGCAGGTGAAGCCTCATTGCCCTGGCCTAGCGCCTGTGGCTGTCCTCGCAGACTTTGAACCTGTGGCCATGCAGGCCTTTGCCAGTGTATTCCCCAGCAGTCACCAGCAGAGCTGCTTTTTCCACCTGGCCCAGGTGGTATGGCACCGTTGACAACAGATTGATTGTTACGTGGACTGCTACACAGAGGACCCTGAGTTTGCCCTCCATGCCCGTATGGTATTGGTACTTGCCTTCGTGCCACCTGCAGATGTTACTAATGCCTGCACCACACTGTGTGAGATGGAGTACATGAAGGCCAACAGTGACCTGTTGTTCCAGCTGATGGACTACTTCGAAGACATGTGGGTGGGTAGGCCTGTGGGCCGCTCCACATGGCACAGACCTCTGTATGACATTTCCACATGGAACATCTATGATGCTGCACGGGACATACACTCCAGACTTCTAGTGCCATGGAGGCCTGGCACAGGGCTTTTGCCACATACCTGGGGCATGCCATCCAAATCTGTGGCAGTTCATATAGGCGCTGTGGGCTGAGGAGCAGCTGACCACTGTGAAGCTGTCCCAGCTGTCTGCTGGGAACACTGTGCCCACCACTAAGAGGCACTATAAGAATGCCAGGAGGAGGACTGCTGCCATTGTTGGAGCCTACGGGGCAGCGGTCCACTGTGGAATACCTCTATGGAATAACATTTAACCTGTCCCTCCAGGTGTAATGTGACAGTGTTGTTGGGTGCTGTGGGGGGCTTTTGGGGTTTGACTATTGTCACTTTCACTGTTGCACTGTGTGTTTTGCCTTACATGCAGGTTAGCACTATTTGCATGCATATCTGTTGCCCTGCCTCTTGCTTCTTGCCCGCGTCATGTGGGCCTGCCTGCACTGTTTCCCTGTGCAGCCATCTGTGTGTCATCTGTTTTTGTGTTAGCTGTTTTGTATGCACTGTCTGCCTTTAGCTATTTTTGCATATGACATTATGACCCCATGCCATAAGTCTGTACAGTCAATTGAACTGTAAGGCATGAATACAACTTACATCTACACTCTCTCAGTAATGCCCTGGGAATAGGAGGTGGATGGGGAGTGTGAGTGGGGGAGGTGGTAATCTGGCACAGCTCATAGTCAAGTAGCATATAGTCACATGCTGCAATAAACTTAATGATAATGTAGCTCCTGTCAGTCCATTACTGCTAGCATTGTTTCAAAAGTATTAAAAGTATACAATGTAAAGAACTGTGAAACAATTAAAGTTGCAGCATTGTACTCATCCAACAGTGTTAGACAGTAAAGTTTTAAACAGAATAACTTTGTGTAATGATTAGTATTCTGCCCCAGACACTGTAATAGTTATCCATGCAAGGTAGCTAGAATCATACCATCTAAAAACACATACAGCATAACTGACTTTGTTTACTAAATGATAGTAAGTTGTTTTCTCCATACCACAGCATACTTTTTCTTTTGTGCAATTTTTCTTTTATTTCACAAACAGAATAAAGCTTTCCTGCGGCCACAGAATGGAGACTCCACCTCGTGCCAGTCCCGGAGGATCAGGAGTGTGAGGTTCCTGCAGTCGGCCAACTCCTGGTGGTTGACTCTGCTGCTGAGTAAAAATCACAACACATCCCACTGACACAATTGTACATATATGGGTAGATATCCAGACTTGCACCTAAGTAGGGTACAACCAGTTTCTCTGTATAACTGAGTTGTGGTGTAACATTGATATAATTAGAAGACATGTGCCATAGCACATCCCTTCTGAATATATAAAAAATGTGCCATTGCATCCCTTGACAGTCATGAATACCTGGTATGGAAATGCATCAGAGCATCCAAAATGATGTTGATTGCAAATTCCTGATATTCAGACAAAGCATATGCAACCAGGGTCTTTATGCATGCAAGGCACAAATGGGGCCATATGCATGTCATTATTACCCCCATTTGCTTGACTTATACAGGTATAGACAGCAAAATGCACCAAGCACCATGCACAGCATGTGTTCCTATCACTGCACTTGAAACACTGTTTTATCCATCTCTGGTAGTCTAGTGGATCCCCCTCCTCACTTGATACCCCATTTGCCGCTAAGCACCATTTTATTTATCCCTGTTAGTATAGTGGATCCCCCTCCTGTTCGGTACCCCGATCATGCCAAAATAAGTCACATACCTGTCCCTCATAGCGTATTTTCACCCCAGCCCCCCACCCACACAGGACGCCCAGCTCACAATGCTTCATCCCTCCCCCAACCCTCACTCAATGAGGGACAGCCCACCTGCACACCTCCATGGCTTCCTGCTGAATGACAGCTTACAGTATATGCTGCAAGGGCATTGGTCTACACTAGGGACCAATGGGCTTGCACTGCAGACTGTAATACTCATTCACAACTTTGTCAATGAATGACTTCATTCACAAAGCTGTGAATGACTATTACAGTATGCAATGCAAACATATTGGTCCACAGTGAGTACCAATGCACTTACAGCAGATACTATAAGCTGTCATTTGTTGGGCAGCTGCAGAGTTGTGTCGGTGGGTTCGCTGCCAATCGATGGCTGTGGGGACAGGGGGAGAACGGTGTGGCCTGGGTGTTCTTTGTGGGGGAGTTCGGTAGGGGTGCCACAAGACTACTAGGTTCAAGTACATGACTTATTTGTACATGATCAGAGTATCAGGCAAAGAGGGGGATCCACTAGACTACCAGGATAGATGAAACATTTTGTTTACAGAGTTTGGGGTACTGCATGGGGAAGAGAGGCAGTAGACCACCATGGCACACAATGATTGCTTTCGCAGTATTTGGGGTGGTGGTGGTGAGGGACTGCACACCACAGCCGGCAGCTGCTGTGGTTAAGGCATGCAATACAGCAGTCCACCTGTATGCAGCTTCCATCTATGCCTGTTTTGTACAGTAGGTTTTAACAAAAAAACATTTGTAGCTTTACATCATTCTTATTTCTTTAACAAATTGAACTGTACAACAGTAAAATGCAGTTTAAAATACTGCAGTTGAAATGTTTCTTTTCTGAAAGAATGGGATGCAAAAGTGTTAACATATTTTCTTTGGAGAACATCATATCAACTGGATTAAGGGTCATTATGAAATGAGATTTTAATCAAATCTTGAGTTATCACTGCCTTTGGAGCACAATGACCTGAACTCCAATTGATATACATTTCCACAAAACAGTAATCCAGTTGATATTTATGGTCAACAGCAATTATTAATGGGTAACTAAGTAAGCACAAGCAGTGTGTTCTGCGACAGAGTAGTTCTCATTACCTTGACACCTCAACGGTGATGCTCAACAACTTTGTGATCATCATAGCACTCTGTAGAAGCAATACACTGTAATCCATAAAGTTGCTCATCCACTAAAAATACCACAAATAGCTTAATTTGGTCAAGGTCAGTTGGCATTCATCTGTATCCCCCTTCCTCGGGTCGTGGCTGAAAATAGGCAGGATTTGTCTAGTGCACTTACCCGGTCAACAAAAATGAAATAAATAAATATGTTCCACAATGTATGTAAAATGAGAACACTGTGTGTATCTTATGCAAATGAAATAAATTGTGTAGTGCCCAGACCTTCAATAATGATGTTCTACAGCACAATTTCATCAAGGTAAGGAACTATGTGGCGCCATCACAAGTTGTTCTGTTGCAGTTGTGATATCACTGCTACAAGAGAAGAATATAATGATGTCACTATCACACCACAACAATCATATTCCAGGTGAAGCATTCCATGCATAACAACATTTTCACAATATACTATGAATACAAGAGAGAAATAGGCAACTACAGTATGCACAACTAGTGTGTTATACCACCAAGGCATACTGATTCAATGTCACCTCAAGAGCAAACCTCGACTGGTCTGTGTAAAGCAGATCCCTAAGGTGGAAGAACATACTGCTTGTGCATTCAGTTGCCCAGGCACTATTCTATATAGTGTAAGGGCATCCATGCCCATATATGACATTGTACTTTGTTTCAGTTGACTGCCAGTTGGGGGAGGGGGGCTGGATAGTTGCTGGTAGGCTCAAATCACTAACACAGTGTACTCCACATGTTTGTACAAGGTCACATAAAAAAATAAATAAACAAAACACCTTCACATTAATTGGATAGGGGCAATCAAGTATCTGGAAGCATTTCGAGTTGTGCTGCAATACAGACATCACTTCTGCAACAGAATAACTTTACACTGACAGCACTGCAACAGAAGAAGCATATTTCAGCCATGTAATTCCATGCATGACAGCATTCCACTGTATATTATATACTGTTACTATTTTTCTTAACTTTTAAGCTGGATCTATTATTACTGCTGTTCAATTATGATAACTACAATATGTCCTAAGTGGGATACAGGCAAAGGAGAGTACACAGAAAGCTTACATTCTCACATATAGTTGCACATCCCACACAGTCCCTCTGTGTGTAAAGTGTCAATGGAATATGGCTGAGAAGGGTGGAGGTTGCAATATATATTATGCCCGACTTGCACTCTCACATAGAAAGGCCATCACTTATGTCTCTACCATATAACGCCATTGTAGTAACCCACGCAGTAGGCTTGTGGCTGACAAACTGGCTAGATGCGTTACATATACATGTATACCCACCCTAGCCCAATGCTGCATAAGACTGAATATTCTAGTCTTCCGTGTTTGATTAGCTCAGTACTGCACTATACAAGTGTGCAAACCTCTCCAGACTGAATAACATTTTGCCATCACCCAGAAACTGTTGGACAATATTGCAATCAAACAATGTAGTAGAAGGAAACATAATTTTTTTTTCTGGATTTTTTTTTTACATTTTTTTTTATTTTTCTTTCTTTAAAATTTCCCAAACATTTTGTTACTGTCAGTAAACAACGTTGTGAACACAATCTTTTAAGCCTAGTAAATAACTCTGTACACTTTTTAACATGACTTGATGGCATAATTTGCATATACTCAATCACATCATCCACTTAATCACAACCCACTTCTTCTTGGACTATTATAGCATTAAGTTGTTTATTAACTGTAAGCAGTACCTTCCTTATTCAATTCTCATTTCCACAGAGGTTGTGTAACAAAACATGTCAATATTTCCAGTAAAATTAGTGCCTTGCTACCAGTGTGTACAGCAAACAGCAAAATCACTGTTGTATATCACATATTTTAATGAGACCATTTTTGCACCATAGATGAGCTAGAAGCACTTGTACAATGCAATGTTTTAGCAATAACAAAAGTGTTACACATTATGCAATTCTCAAAAGAGATATCATTGTCTACTATGTTTCAGAGGAGGAAAATCAGCTGGAGGGCACTGTTGGGGTGCACAACAGGCCACACAGAGGTGGCATGGATGAGGTGATGGTGGTTGAGCCTCTGTGGTCGAACCATCTGCCTCAACAGTGGCCGAGGGCCAAGAAGTAAGAACAGAAGAGCTCCACCCAGGTCCATTGAAAGATGCTGCAGCTCCTGCCAGGCCTTCAGTTGAGCAACGTAAGTACTATTATATCAAACAATACAATATACAATAGGGTGACTCAACATATGCAATTTACTACAAGTGTGAGGGGGGCAAGACCTTAACTCATGAGTGGCAGAGCCACAAGTGAGTTATGAAAGTCTTGCCCACTCACAAGTGATGATAAATTCCCTTTTTTTGAGTCAGACTATTCTATATTTGATATATACAACAGTAATGCACACATTATAGCTTTTAAATTGGGAGGTTATTTAAAAATAATGCTGCTTTTCTTTGATTTTAACTGCCTGTTCCAGTACTGTGATAGCCATTGTAATGTCATCAGCATTGTAGAAGTTACTGTCTGATTGGTTCGGTATTACACTGTGGTGACACTAACTTAAAAATATCAATTGTGCCAACAGTGGCAATTATATTTTTTTGATATCTTGCTCAGAGGGTTTTAAAAGCCGAAGTTGTAATGGGGGGAGGGGCTATATAATAGAAGTTTTTTCAAATAAAAAAGCAGTAACTTTGTATGGCAGAGTAAATCTCTTTCAAAAACCCACAACATGATGTATTTTGCCAAGTGGTAAATTAACCATTCATTTTTATTTCAACAGATCACTCCACTGTGTCATCAGAACAGTTGACTGTTCTAAAAGGTAAGAAGTGTATAGTCACATTATTCTATGTAGTTGAATTAAGCCATAATACCATCTTGGGTGTCACACAGACACACAGCATCATACCTTCTGCACAGTCAATGGCACCAGTCTTTTGACTATATTACTGCACTCACATGATCAGTTTAGCACACTTTGATGAAATCTTTTAGAAACTGTACAGTAAGAAGGCTGTTGACATGGCTCATGCTGTAGATATAGACCTTTAGATGGTAAGTAGAAGCAGGGCACAGAAATAAGACACTAAGGGCCAGATATTCAAAACTTTGCCCCGGGGCAAAATTAGCACTGCCCGGCGAGCAAACTTAGCCCAGAGCACAGAGCAAGCTATATTCAAAAGGAATAGCCCAGGGCAAACAGCTTCCGAATATAGCATGGTAATGAGGCCATGCAAACTGAGCTGGGAGTGCAGGGCAAACATAGCCCTGGAATAAGACAGCACTGAATAAAGCAACCAGGAAGTGCAACCCAACAACAACAACACAGTACACAGCAACGTGAGGGCAGGTACAGACGAACTACTTGGCCAATGAGTGTGCCAGCAAATGCATGGAATCAGTACAGCTGCAGGAAGCAGCAGATGTGAAAGAACAGTGATCAAAACTGTATAATATTCCCCATACCGTTAGCGCCGTGCTAACGCATTAGCCCGGAGCTAAGCAGTTAGCCCGGAGCAAACACATTTGCCCGGAGCTAAAATGTGCCATATTCAAAAGTGCCATGCAAATGCGCCTAGTTAGGTAGTCTCTGGGCAAACAACCAGATTAGTATCTCGTTATACCCTGATTTGCATGCAGTTTGCCCAGCGTTACTGCAGGGTCCCACAGAGCCACTTTTAGGTCAGTCTGGAAGTACAGGGGCTGACCAGGTCCAACCGCAGCTCTACCTGTAGGTCAGTCTGGCAGTGCACGATGATAGCTGCAGGCTACATGTAAACAGTACAGCATAGCATATTGTACCCCAGGGGACAGGACAGCATAGGCACAGGTGGTGGTGGTGCTGCATGCAACTGTCACACTGTAGGGCATGCTACAGTGCACAGCAGAAACTACAGTAGCAAGGGGGCCAGTAGTGTGTGGACACAGCAATGCCTATGATGTGTAGGGCAGTGATGATGACTGCACTATACACAGTGAGAGGCCCAACCTGTGGATGTTTACTGACACTGGACATTACTGTTACGCTGTTGTGTGACCCACAGATGCTGCACCTGTGGCATGGATGCTCACAGTGACATGTACATTCCTGGCTTTGAGTGCCATGGCAGTTGTACAGCTGTGAGGTATGTGGCCAGGGAGGCATATATTATCCGAAAGGCACACTGGTGTTGGGGTATTCCCAATACTGACCCATGTACACTGCATGATGTGTCCCAGCCTTGTGGCCACACCTGGTCTGTAGCACAGCCTTGCCACCCATACATGCTCCCCTCAACAACCTCCATGCCCACAGTGCTGCATGTGTGTGCTGGCATCTGTTGGTGTCCACGGAAGTGCGGTCTGCAGGTGTGTGCTGTATGGCCACACTGCCATGCTGTCCACTGGTGGCAGAGTCACCACTTACTGCCTGGCATGGCTGGGACTGATGGCAGATGATGGCATCATTGTGATGCCATCAGTTAGCAGCATGCTTCCTCTATGTTTGGCTTTATCTATGTGTCATATTTATTTGTTAGGGTCACGCAAAACCCACTCTAAACCCGCGCAAACATCGTGCAAAGCCATAGTGTCACACAAAACTGATTACCCAGGATTAAAACAAGCTTTTCCTGGGCTGTAATGTGCACCACGCTAAGTGTCGTGCTAGGTTGCACAAAACCACTTAGCACAGCGCTAGTCGCTGAATATAGCATTGCGCCTGTATTCATGTCAGTTTGCCCCTTGCATACATTATAATTTTGCCTGGCGCTAATGTAGTTTGCCCGCGCTATTTGGCCTTTTGAATATAGCAGACCCGCATTAATCCCACGCTAAACCTGCGCAAACGGTTTTTGCCCAGCTCAAAGTTTTGAATATCTGGCCCTAAGAAGATAATGTAACAAAGGGAGAGATAAGCTCCTTCACAGGATACATCATCCTCTCAAGGGCTACAGGGGAGTATTTTGACAGAGTGAACACGTATACACGGTCCACAGATACCCATTGTACTAGAAGGATACAAACACATTGTGCAGAGAAGACGCAGTGGCACACAGTGTGAACAAAAAGGTACAGATAAGGAGACTAACAGGTGAAAGTTTAATTGTATGAAACCACTCATTGATCATATTACATCGATATATCTGTTTAACTGTTATAAATGTAGTATCCACAAATAAGATATTAAATCTGTGAATGTTTTCATACGAGTGGGTATGTGTCTTGCAGGAGGAAGGGGCTTTCAATGGCATATTAATGGTAAGTTCTAAGCTCATGTACAGCATGGCAAACAGGAACACAATAAATTTGAATATGACACACAAAAGATTTTACAATAAAGAAACATCTGATTTCACATGTAAGCAACATGACATGACAGGGATTGTCTCTTATAGTGGGATATGGACCACCTCAGGTGGTTTGAAGCACAACAACATAGCTGCGTGCTTCCACCATCTGAGAAGATCCATTAACCCATCATATCACATCCCTCTCCTGCCTTGTGATTATCAAATAGCTCATGTTTATGATTCCTAAAGCATTTTTTACATACTACTTTTAGCTGAACCACCATAATGGGACAATGGTCCAGCTAAAACAATTCTTGCCAATGAGGAGACAACATCCTTTGAGCCATGTTCATAATACTGTATATCATTTAGAAATAACACAGTCTGTTTACTGTCTTGCAAAAATGATAATTTTTTTTATTTATTTCATACTTAACTATGTAAGAATGTTATGTAGGCAATGAGTCATGTATAGATGTCGTAACTGCTTAAAAACCATCACAGAAAAGAGATTAAATGTAGTCTATCTGTGGTCTATTGCTTAATTGCACATCAGAATATAGAGGTATACCAGTGCCAGCATCAATGCCTGTTGCTGTTATGTTGTGATAACATAGTTCAATAAAATTTTGTTTTAAGACAACTAGTGAAACAGCAGCATTTACCAGATCCTTTTTTCCACACAGTTGTATGACAGTCTGTACTGTAAAGCATATTACTACAGTAACATAATCATTTTTTTTCTTTCTTTCCATGATGCCATACACTGTCAAGGGGGAAAAAACAGTAAACCATATGTGTCTCACACTACGAAAAGGGCACATTAGTGTGTTGTAGCACTTTTCAATGCTTGATAGTATCCTAAATAATAGAAACTCACAATTGCATGTGTAGCTGCTTTGCATACCTTCTACTCTATCCTCCTTTCCAATCTAAGTTCCAGCATCATCACATGCACCATACAGCTCTAATATATATGCTCACGCTTCCTGCCAACCACCCAAAATCATATCCTGAACTATAGGCTTCTGCATATTATTTGCAAACTGTGCATTCAAAACAACATAAAATATGATGCATGGACTCTGGCTAATAACAACATTGTAGATATTTCAAGAGACAACCATAAAATAATTCAAAATCTCAACTACTCACCCAAAAAATTATCACACATGACACAAATAATCTAGAACCATTAATCAGTGCATCTGGGTAAAAATACTCACACATAATATCTAATACTGCATGGCAACAAACATTGCATTTTGCCAAAATCAGCAATCTTATGTCTTCAATTTCCTTAACAAAACAAAAATTATTCTCATTACCCTACTTCATAATATCATTCCTATAGCATACTCAACAACATAGAACAACAGACTGCTGCTATATTGTCACAATTGCACTGTTGTTATCCTGGCAACCACAGTCACCAATACAAACTGTATCATACAACTGAAAGAAAACCAGATCTGTGTCTGCATATCTCAGACACAGATCTTTTGTATAAGTTATCTTATCCATGTATTATATTTGAAATTCTTTGTAACATACCAACACCAACACCCTGACCTTCATCAACTGCATAGCTTGTCACCACTCAACAGTAGAAGTAGCAAATAGCAAAGAAAATGCACATTCCTAAAACCCACAATCACTAAAAGTAAAGAGCAACACTATGTTATATTTAGTTACATAATCTTTTTTCTCTTTCAAAACATGTAGAACAGTTAAAGACAACACTGCAGAGCATTGGCTGGCTGCTTGAGGCCATTGACAATGGCAACCACGCTGTTGCCCAAAGTGGCCAGATGTTTTCAGCAAATCAGGAGAGAATGATAGCACAGCAACAACATATTATAGATTTGCTGCAATAACAGGGACACATTGGGCACACAGCTATGGTTGCTGTCTGTGGTCTCGAAGACAGCAACAGAGGCCTCTCTCATGCAATTAAACAATTGCGAGAGGAAGAGGAGGCCAATGTTGCTGCCCAAGAAACCACACAGACCTCATGTTGCAGTTGGCCAAGAGTCAATTGGAGGTTATGGAAGGAATACACCATCTCATCCACCAGGACCTGCAGCATTATCAGAAAATGGACCCAGCCCTGCAGCATACTCAGCAGCAGCAGGAACCTCCACCAAGTGCCCCTCCCAGCAAAACACCAGAAGAGGAGGGGCACCAACTCCTGACCATGCACAGATCCCCCATGAATCATTACACTTTCTCCATCTCCCCCAAGGTGCCCTCATCACTGAACGAGGGCTAGCACATCACTGTCGCAGAAAGGGGCCTTAATTTCTTTATTTTGTTTTTACTTAAACCATGCCCATTTTGACTTTTTTTGTCCCCCTTCCTCCCTCCCTCTGTGAAGATAACACATATTTATTTATTTTTCTATATAGTCATGTTTTATTTTATGAGCTGTATAATTTTTTAAAAAGAAAAGCTTTTGGTTTTATGTAAAATCTTTTAAAATGTTTATTTAAAAAAAACAAGGAATAATTATTTGAAACATAAAAGTATCCCTTCTTCTTTCCAAATATTAACAAATTGATTAACTAGATACTATCAAACGGTGAAACCAGCAGGAGTGTGTGTGTGTGGGGGAGGAGGTGTGTGGGGTTGCACACAGGTGGAATCTGTGGAGGCAGAAGGAGTGTAGAGAAATTGAGAAGGGAAGTCCAGGGGTTTCTATGGGAGGGCAGAGATGGGGTCTGTCAGTAGACTGTGTATGGGGGTGGCAGGAAGGTGGGGAGATTGGGGGGATGGTGGGACTGGGGTGGAGGCTAAAGTAGGGAGAGTGTGTGGGAGGGGGGAGCTAAACCTGTGCTGCAATATCACCTATAGGTGGTACAAGCATAACATTCCATTCCCATACTTTTGTGTAACAGTCACACTTATACGCCTCTAGGGCTAATTAGTACATGTTGGGGACAGCATGGGTCCTCCAGGCCCTGTGCTCCCACTAACCTATCCATTTCCACATAACAGTATACATGTCAGGGAGCACGGGCCATTCAGGCCCTGCTTTTCCACATAACACAGACACACAATACACTATAGGGCTCACTAGTATATGTTGGTGGGAGCATGGGCCCTCCAGGCCCTGTGCTCCCACTAACCTGTACATTTTCACATAATAGTATATGTGTGTGGGAGCATGGGCCCTCTGGGTCCTGTGCTCCCATTCACACATTACACAGAGACACAATATGCCATAGGGCTAACTAGTACATGTTAGTGGGAGCGTGGGCCCAATGGGCCCTGTGCTGCCACTTACAGATAACATAGACACACAATACACTATAGTGCTACCTAATACATGTTGCTGTTGGCCCTGTGCCCCCACTAACATGTTCATTTCCACATAACTGCAACTGTGTATGAGAGCATGGGCCTCTGGGTCCTGCATTTCCCACCACACATAACACAGACACACAATGCAACATAGGGCTAACTAACACATGTTAATGGGAGTGCGGGCCCTATGGGACCTGTGCTTCTATTAACATTTCCATTTCCCCACAACAGTATACATGTGTGGGAGTGCAGACATTCTAGGGCTAACTAGTACATGTTAGTGGCAGCACAGGTCCTCTGGGCTCTGCACTCACTAACCTGTCTATTTCCACACAGCAGTATGTGAGGTAGGAGCCCAGGCCCTCAGGCCCCGCGCTCCCACTTACAGATAACACAGGCACACAATAATCGCTAACTAGTAGATGTTGGTAGGGAGCACAGGCCCTGTTGGCCCTGTGCCTCACTAACCTGTCCATTTCCATAACAGTATACATGCGTGTGGCGTGGGCCCAGCACTCTGCCCACAGATAGCCAGAATACACAATACAATATGGGGCTAACTAGTACGTGTTGGTGAAAGTGTGGCCTCCAGGCCCTGTGCTCCCACTAACCTGTCCATTTCACATAATATATTGACTGTATATATGTGTGTGGGAGCATAGGCCTTCTGGACATGCTCACGAAAGGGAAATTGTTTGTCATGAATGGAGATATTTTTTAAATCCCCACTTACGAGGTGACAAAATACTTGACTGTGAGACCAATCCCCTTTCCCAAAACATACATACAAATCTTGAAGTGAACTGAGCATGCTCAGAACCCAAAAACTAAAAATTAAATAACTTTGGAACAGATTAATATTTTTTTATCCAAACCAATGCCAGATTGTTCTTTGACCCAAACTATTTCTACCCTGAAATTTTCAGACCAAAAGACCAAACAGTGTGGTCACAGTGCGATAGGCAAACAAGTAGAGAAAAACATGTTTTTCAGTGCTTTTCTGTGCAAAAACCATATGCCCAAACAAAACGCAACCTGGCAGAGTAAGAGAGCTACCATACCAAACCTCACATTCCAAATTTCATGCAAATCTGTAGAATGGTTGCAAAGTTATTAACATGCAAAATTTGGGGTTTAAAATTAAACTGCTTACTCAACCCTAAATATACTGGCATGACCATGGCAGTATAATACATATTGTGGTGCCTTACCTCTGCGACATGCCATCTGGGTATATCTAATAAATATTTCTTATCTTATTTACAGGTATAAGGTAATATAAATTTGTCCCCAGCTGATCTCTTACTTTCCAGTCTAAGGAGGTGCCTAGGATCCTCCCGTGCTCAACGCGTGGCGTAATGCGTGTGCCCAGGAAAAGCGCAGGGATGCGCTTCATTAAAGTCTATGGGAGCCAGCTTTTACACTTTTATTCATCATAATGGTCATTTGGTGATTAATCAAGGGCACTGGTCAACTAATAAGGCTTGCTGGTAAACCAGTGACCTTGATTAATCACCAAATGGCTATTTTATGTATAGAAACAGTGTTAAAGCTGCCTCCCCATAAACTGTAATGGAATGAGTCCCCACACTCTTCCTGGGCACACTTCATTATATGCCTAAGTGTGAGAGTAGATCTTAGGTAGCTCCCAAGACCGGGAAGTGGAAAGGATGGGCTGGGGACAAATTTACGATCCCTTCTACTTGAAAACAAGAGAATACATTTTTACCAAATGTACCCTGATGGCGTGTTGCAGAGGTAAGGCACCACAATATGTGGTGCCAATCTCATTTGGAATAACTTGGAGAATCTCTTTAAACTTAACATTTTGAATTTTAAGAACTTTGCAACTTTTGAACTGATTTGCATGCCATTTTGCGTGCTTCATTAGGGACAGAAGATCTCTTGATGTGCCAAGTTTCATTCCTGTTGGATGGATGGTTGTGGAGATACAGTGTCAACAAATTTGAAAATTACTTTTTTTTTCATTCCTTTCTCATGCTGCAGCAAAAAAATGATTTGGGATTGGATCTGAAATTTTTAGTGTATATAGGTCTTCAGTCACAGATGTGCCTTTTAAAGGTTTGATGAAAAAAATATTAATCCATTACAAAGTTATACAATTTTAAAATTTCCGATTATTTCCTATGGGGAACTTCACTTTCCAGTTAGATGTGAGCCTTGACAAATGATTCTTTGTTGCAGATGGGAAATCCTTTGTCGCAAATTGGTAATCCTTTGTTGCAAATAAATAACTTAAAAAAATGATGAGTTCACTACCATCCAACATGTGTTCTAGTCTTTGGGACCCATTTCACAGGATTCCAGTGTTACTTTTTTTTCCAAAATTACTTGCAAATGTGTTTTTTAACATGTTAAAATCCTGTTTCATGTATTTTTATGTGCTTGGGAATCCTTTTTTGTAAATTGCAAAACAACAGATTTGACTAAGGATTCTGTTGTGCAATTTGCAAAAAAGAGAGTTCATTTTTCACAAATTAGAAAAAAAGACACAAAAAAGGATTTTCCTTGGCTATCCCCATGAATTTGATACATTTCTCTGGTTTCTAGTGGTAGTTCCCACCCTCTGATCACCATCTGTATATTTCTAAGTGTCTATTTGTTGAGTAGTGGCACCCTCACCTTCAGATTTCATATATATTTTTAAATATTTTCCTTGGTATCCAGTGGTACTCCCCACCCTCTTGTGCCTGATCACATAAAGTATTTTTTATCCCTGGTGTCTACTGGTCCCTCCACCCTCCAATGCTCATTGGCATTTAGTTTATATTGCCCTGCTGTCTCATGGTATGCCCCCAGTCATCCCATGTCCAAACAATATCATAATAACTATACCATTCCTTGGTGTCTTAATGATTTTTTTTATTGAAAAAAAACTTAATTGGTGATGCTTGCCCCATCCCACTCCTAACCTCCCACCATGCAACCACCACCCCACAACCCCCTAGACCACCCTACACAACCTCCTTCATCTGAACTGGTCCCAGGGTGAAGATCCACTCATCAATCAAGGAAATGTCTTGCTGCTGGAACTGGCAAATGCTGTATGAGAAATAAGCTAACTGCAGTTCAATGTATTTCAATGGGATCACAGTTATCTTTCTTCTCATACAGCAGTTGCTGGTTAGAGCAGTAAGATGTGTCCTCAACCAGAGAGTGGATCTTCACTTTGGGACCATTTAAAGTGAGTGAGGGTATGTGGGGAGGTCCAGGGGGTGTTGGGTGGTAGGTGCACGGGGAGGCTGGGTGGGGGGGCTGAGCGAGCATCACTGATGGACTTTTTTCAGGTTAAAAAAATCATGAAGACAATTAGGGAAGGTTTTATTACACTATTCTTCAGACATGGGATGATGAGGGGGTACCACTAGACAACAGAATGAATATAAAGTAGATGCCAATGGGCATCAGAGGGTGGGGTTACCACTGGACACCAGGGAAAATATAAAAAAAAATAGGCTGTTGGTTAACTAGAATCTGCAGCTTATCCAGTAGGTAGGAAATGGGCAGACTGGGTGGGCCAAGTGGTCCTATCTGCATCAAAGTCTATATATGAAATCTGAGGCTGGGGGCACTAGATACCAGGGAAACATTCAGAAATTTTGCAATGGTGATCAGAGGTGAGGGCTCCACTAGACTCCAGGGAATGTATCAGATTAATGGGATAGCTAGGGGAAATCATTCTTTTCAGGTTACAAAAACAAATGATTAAAGCAATGTGGGGTGGTTTTGTTATTATAGTATTCTTCGAAATGGGAGGTTTTAAGTACAGTAATCATCTTTTTTTTTCTTGCTGCTCGAACCAGTGACTGCAATATGAGAAAGTAAGGTAAGTGCGGTTCAATATATTTTGATGAGGTTTTCTGATATGATGCATAACTTGGCCAATTTTACTGATTTTAACACCAAGTTTTCTACATGGCCTTTGATGTCACTGTAATTTCAAAAACCTTTCCTGAAAGGCAATTTCACAGTCGCTTAGTGAAATCACCTTTCTTGCATTATTTGAAAATTGGCATTGCCTTTGTTCATGAGGTGGGGTCATAAGAAGGCTATGTTGAAAATTTGAGGTTAAAATATGTAAAAATAGCAAAGTTATGCACTTCCATTTCAATTTAACAATGCTTTCTCGTAACTTCAGTAATTTGCAATTTTTTCACCCAAATTTTCAACATAGCCATTTTTTTTACTTTACCTCAAGAACATGACTATCGCCATTTTTCAAATCCTGGCCAAAGTATCTTTTCTCAACTTTGGTGTGGAATGATGTTGTGGTGATGTGGAATGATGTTTCAGCACAGATTTGAAAATTTTCAGCCCAGTGTTCATGATGTTGGCTCATAACAAAGCTATTGTGACAATCTGGCTGCTGTTTTGGCTGCAGTGCTTCCACAGCAACATACATGTGTGCATCTATGGAAGGATCAAAGTGCAGGGCCCAGAGGGACATGTGCTCCTACACACAAACAAGGATATGATTATGGCTTGACTGGAGCACAGGGCCCAAAGGGCCCTACACTCTGACAGGGAAACAAGGATACAATTATACTATCTCAAAAATTATGAATAGATAGAAGTGCAGGGTGCAGAGGGCCCTGCACTCTGACAGGCAAATTAGAATATGATGATGCTATTTTAAAAAGTAAGGAAATTGTTTGCAAAAAAACATCATTAATGCACTAGTTAGGGTTGAAGCAACAAAAGTAGGGAAATGTGGCATTAGGGTTTCCAACTCTAATACCCCAGCCCCATCATGCAGGCAGCAACAGGCATGCAGGGTGAACATTAGGGTTGTCAACTTTAATGTTCACCCCATCCTCATGTACTATACTCATCTCAGCTTACAGTATTTACTCATGGAACTGGGTGAGCATTAGAGCTGACAGCCCCAAGACACAGCCCCCACACCTGTTGCTGCCTGCATGGTGGAGCTGGAGTGTTAGGGTTGGAAGACCTAATGCTGCATTTCCCTATGTTTGTCTTTCAACCCCAACTAGTGCATTAAGGAAGTTATTTGCAAAGAATATATTATGGTAGCACGGTAGTCCTACCATAGTTAGGGTTGAGTAGCACTTTTAAGATTAAAGGGTGAAATTTTGCACCTTAATAACTGCCACCGTTCTACGGATTTGCCTGAAATTTGGCAGGCATGGTTGGGCATGGTAGGTCTTGGGATCTGCCATCTTTTGTACTGGTCAGATATACTGCTGTTGAGTTATTAAGTTTGTGCGACTGGTCCAAAAACTTCAGGAAACATGCAGTCGGGGTCCGTGATGTGCTTTTTGAAGATTTTGTGAAAAAATATTAAATGGTTCAAAAGTTATTCAAACAACAAGTTCCTTTTATAAGTCAATGGGAAAAGTTAAAAAGTTTGAAAGTGTCACAACTGCACTTTTTAGTGTCGCAAATGGCCCTAGTAGTGTCGCAAATCTGCCATTTTGTTTTCAGTTGATGATCAGAAAAATACTTGGCATTTAAAATTGGGACCATCAAGGGACACAATTCTTTTTGTGTTTACCTAGTCGAGCCATGAGGATGCTAGGCATGTCTTTATTTGGGGGTTAAACACCCCAGAAATATGTTTTTCAAATTTCTGGAAAAAGCAGTGTTGCAATGTAGTGTCGCACCTGCGACACTTTCGCAAATTTTTGAGAAAGCTTTCGCAAATCATGGCACTACTTTTTCAGACTATGGCCAAAATGACAGGAGTTCTTTGCCACCCTGCTGCAAAAAAAACGGTTTGGTCTTTTGGGCTGAAATTTGGAGGGAAGGCAGCCAATATCTCACAGATGTGCCTTTTGGTGGTTTGGTGAAAAAATATTGCATGGCTGCAAAGTTACAGTACTCAGAATTTGGTGTTTTTCCCATAGACTAACATGGTGGCATACACCGCGCCTTTCAGGCTACGCATTCAGCGAAAATGTAGTCAGGAAAATCATGAATCATGTGAATTTTTTTTTATACGTCGTACGGTTACTGAGATATAACAATTTAGTATTCCAACATCTCATTTTCTGCTCTGAGGCCCATTATTATGCACACATTCTTTGTACACACTGTGTTTCTCTATGCAGCTGCTGGGAAAAATCAGGGTGTGTGCTTCCGTTACTGTTACGGTTACCATTACCACTTGTGTTTCCATGCGCATTTGCGTTACTGTTCCCATATAAGCCACCTTGTGCATTACCCTTTGCATTCTTGTTTGCTTACGCACTTGTGTTTGCATTTCCATTTCTCTTTATTTTGCTGATATTTCTGCTGTTAACATTACCATTTGCTGCTTCCAAATGCCCTTACTGTGACTGTGCATGTCATGGTTGTGTTTCCATATGCGCTTGCATTTCCTTTTGCATTTATGTTTCCTTTGGTGTTAATGTTGCTGTTACCATTACCATTTACATTTACAATTGTGGTAACGTGACCATGCGTGTTATGGTTTGCGTTTCTGTATGTGCTTGCATTCCCATTTCCATTTCTGTTTCCTTTGGCGTTATTCTTCATGTTACCTTTACCAGTTGCATTTACAATTGCGGTACCATGCCATTGCGTTTTACGGTTTGCGTTTCCATGTGTGCTTGCATTTGCATTTTCATTTTTGTTTCCTTTGGCATTATTGTTGCTGTTGCCTTTAACATTTCTATTTACAATTGCAGTAACGTGACCATGCATGTTACAGTTTGCATTTCTTTAATTCAAATTTTATTAATTTTCCAGTACAAAGAGCAAATCATAACAATGGATGAAATGTCCATATACATCGGGTATAGAGTATGAAGTGATTCGCTCACCCCACCCTCCCATCCACCCTACCCCACTCCCACCCCAACAACCCAGCACTGCTTTACATCTCTAGCACTATACCTATGAATGTAACCTATTAGTGCTTAACCTTGAAGTGCATAGAGAGCTTGTAGTGGTCCCCAAATTTTATCGAACTTCTTTAGTTTATTAAGTAAACTGGCAATAGTCCTTTCAGTTCTGAGATTTGCAAGTAACTCCTGCAGCCATTCAACATATGTTGGTACCTCTGTATCCTTCAATGTCTTAAAACCACCTTTTTAACAGACATCAACATCAGGGCTATGTAGTATTTCCTGTTCACCACCGAGATGGAAGAGAAATCCCCAAGAAGGCAAATTTCGGGGGTGAAGAGGTCCGAGAGCCCCAACAGAGGGTCAACACGCTGTTTAATCGCAGTCCAGAGTGGAACAATTTTAGAGCAGCTCCAGAAAATATGAAGAAGATCTCCTTCTTGAGATTGACATCTTGTACAAAGGGGGGAGGACACAAGACCAAGCCTAGCAAGTTTCTGCAGTGAGTAGTAGATATTATGCAGAATCTTAAACTGCATTAGCCTAAGTCTGTCCTGCTTAAGGAACTTATGGCAGCTTTGCCACAGGAGAGACCAATCCAGATCTTTGCCCTGAAAGAGAGAGGCCCAAAAGGAGACAGGAACATAATTATCAGGGTAGGCCCAGGTAAAGAGAACACTATATATTTTGGATACGGCATGAGGCAAACCTGCCAACTCCATTAAGGTGATCTGAAATTGAAATTAGAGGTGGGAGGAGGTTGAGCCCATTGCCTTAACCAATAGGTGACAAAACTGGAAAATTTTGAAAATATTTGCATGAGGTATCGAGAACTTACACAAATATCAGCTGAAGAATACCATTGACTATTAGGTGACACAAACTCCTCTAAACTGCAATTTCATATCTGAGAAAGCCATGTGGCTGGGAGAGGCTTACCCTCTAATAAGAAATTGGGACTGCCTATTACAGGTTATGAAAAATCCTTGAGATTTATTTATCTTAGAAATGCACACAACTGAGTATGAACCCTAATAGAGATGGCTATAGGGGAACTACATAGAGACTTTGGTAGGGAACCAATTTTGGTATATAATAACGCAGTGGGGGAGAGACCCTGTTTTTTAATGGAAGCAGATTTGACAGCTAACCAAGTTGGAATATATGTAGCAACCATGGAGAGCTGGTCCACGGTCAGCCATCTGAGGTATTTATTGGCCTGGCTGGCCCAATAGTATAGCCCGATATGGGGAAGTCTTAAACCTCCTTTGGCCTTTGGGACCGCTAACTTATGAAATGCCATTCTGGCCTTCTTATCCCTCCATATAAAAGCAGAAATCATACCATGTACTTTTTTGACCCAGGACAAGGGAAGCCATACGTTCAACATGTTAAGGGGGTAGAACAGATGAGGGAAAACATTAATTTTGATTACATTTATTCTGCCCCATAGAAAGAGGGGGAGTAGGGTCCACCTACGAAGGTCAAGATCTACTTTATATACTAGCGCATCAATATTTAGCTGTCTGAGCCATGTAGTGCTCCTTGTTAAAAGAAGCCCAAAGTATTTAATATAATCGGACTTCCAGGTGAGTCCAAACACAGTAATATCCTGTTTACAGACCCTATGATTAAGAGGAAAAACTACCATCTTTCCTACATTAAGTTTATAATTTGAAACCTTACTGAAATCCTCTATAAGCTTTAGGATAGCAGGGATAGATGTGAGTGGATGCGATATCTGCAACAGTAGGTCATCTGCATAGGCTGCTACTTTAACCATCTGCTCCCCGAGAGAGATACCCGATATACCCTGGACTCCTGATAACCTTCTGATAAGTGGCTCTAAATAAATGTTAAAGAGAAGAGAATGGGGACACCTGTCTAGTCCCAACATATAGTTTAAAGGGTTAGAAATAACCCGTTACATGAGATTCTGGCATAGGGAACTTGTAGAGAACTCACCCAATTCCGAATTCCTTAGGGAAACCAAGGCTTCCATCGAACAAATAGGTACTCCCAGTGGACCTCTGTCAAACACCTTCGGCATCCAATGAGATCAAGACCACTGGATGAGGAGCATCCTTGGATGACAAGAAGACATGGGACAGGGTCCTCATATGGTCAACCGATGATCTCCTTTCATGAAACCAACCTGGTCAGCCCGATAAAGAATGAAGTACTGCCTCCACACGGTTGGCTAGTAATTTTGCCAGGATTTTAATATCTTGGTTAAGTAGGGAGATCGGCCTATAGCTTGCCACCTGATCCGGCTTGGGCAACAGGACTATTAAGGTCTCAAAAAGAGAGGGATCAGACACTTTACCCGAGAGAATAGCCTGGAAAAAGCACCAGCAAGATGGGAATCAGCTGCTTTGAGAAAGCTTTATAGAAATTGGAAGTAAACCCGTCAAGGCCCGGAGACTTATCGGATGGGAGAGATTTAATTACTCTTTCAATTTCACCCTCAGAGATGGGAGACTCCAGAATTATTTGCTGGGATTGTGTAAGGGTTGGCAACTGTAAATCACTCAGATATTCATAAAGTCTTTCCTTAGATGGGGAATTAACCATAGGGACATATAAATCCCGGAAGTACTTTGTAAACTCCTCCACTATCTCCGGGGGCGAGACCTTAAGAGAATTATCACAAGAGAGTGATAGCAGAAATGAGTCTGGTGGATTCCTGTTGCTTAATACATAATGCTAGCATTTTACCTGCCTCTCGCCCTGATCGGTATATACCGCATTTGTTTTCAAAATTGCATATTCGCTTGTTCACATTGCTAGGTAGGCTTCTCTCAGTTAAATCTTGTTTGAATGCCTCAGAGGAAGAAGGAGAAAGAACAGTCTCCATGCTCCTAATTTGGGAGAGAAGGTCAGAAATCTGAGATTCCCTCTCCCTCTTCTATTTTGATGTTAAACCAATTATAATCCCTCTTAGATACGCCATACAGGCACCCCATATCATGTCCTGCTTCCACATAGAGTTAGAATCAGAAGCAATAAACTGCTCTATTGGGATGCTAGGTATTGAACCGTATTTGGCTCCTTCAGAATTTGGTTATTCAGCTTCCATCTGCCCCCTTTATTTGGCAACGAGGCCAGGGTTATCAAGCAGGCGACCACAGAGTGATCCGAAGGGGGCCCTGAGATGATGCTAGAACATATAACCCCTGGTAACTGGGTTTGAGAAATGAGGATATAATCAATCCTAGAGGAGGTTGCATGCACCGGAGAAACAAAAGTGTATTCCCTTACATTAGGATGCAATACGCGCCATATATCACAAAGACCAATGGAGTCCATCAGGTCCCTAAAGACTCTTTGTGCCAGGGAAAGACCTTGACGGGATTGACCCGACCTATCAAGGGCCTGATCAAAAATGCGATTGAAATCACCCCCTATGACCATGGGAGTGTCCAAAAAGGGAGTTAAGACTTTAATTATCTGGGCAAAAAGCTAGGGGAATCTACACTTGGGCCATAGATAGCACCCAAGACAATGTCCAGGGTGTGCAATCTACCTTTTACAAACAGGAATCTGCCTGAAGGGTCAGATATCACCTGAAGAGGTTTGAACAGAACTGACCTATGTAGGAGGATCATGACCCCTCTACTGTGGGTCGCTTCCACTGCAAACATCTGCCCAATTTGTTGCCGTCTCATCTTTTCAGCCTCCCCCATGAGCAAATGTGTCTCTGGCAAAAACACAATTTCTGCCTTTAAATGGCTTATATGCTTCAGTATTTTATACTGCTTGGTCTTGTGCCTCACCCCCTTAACATTCCAGCTAATAAAATGAATGTTTCTAGCCATCACTCTTGTTGCCAGCTCGGGATCCTCCAAAACACACATATATATGCATACCCCATCTATAGTGCTCCAAACATAGTATGCGCTGGGTTGTTCTACCCTCCCCCCAATTCTGTCCCCATTAGATCCATTCCCCCAGCCACCCCATGAGCCCCCACCCAAAACACCCCATGGACCCTAACCCCTCCTCTCACCCCTCCCATATTTTACATGGTACATGATGTCCAACAAACTGAAAAGTTCCTCTCCCCCCAACCACCCCGCCCTCACAAAGCAGAAATCAGGAACAGAGTTGCCCCTCAATAATCAAAACATTCCAGTAGAAATAGCTTATTCTCAGCATTAATAGCCTGACAGTACCCCTAGATGATCCCTGGGGGTTGGCTAAACCAGCCCTTTAGAAAAAACAATCCTCCCTATAGTAATCCCACGAGCCATAAAATAACATGGCCCACAGAGCATAAGGGTTAAAACACAAAGGTATTATATGTAAGGATTAATCTCAGACGCCCTCTTGTGGTGCAGCCTCACCATATCAGTGCTTAAAGACTGAGGTCAGGCAGTCCATGGCTACCCACCGTGAAATAGGGGAGAACTGAAAGGCCCAAGGTCACTGTCCAGAGCATATATTAAATCAAAAAGGGGAAAAAACAGGAGTCCTCCAGAGACAATACTTAAACAGGGTTATAGAGAGGGAGCAAACCAGAGCCCAGTGTGAGTGAGCAAAACCCCGGCATTTTCATTTATCCTTAAATGCGGGATCTCCCTTAATATACGGATTATCCTTGCTCATTGCCCATTAATAGCAGGGAGCATGAGAAGGAGTGAAATCTAAGAACAAAAAAAGAGCAGACCATGTTAACGAGGCCAGGGAGAGACTGCAAATGCCAGAGAGGTCTCATAATAAAATCTGAAAAAGAGAAGCATTGCCCCCCCCATTGCCATGAGACTGGGTCAACACTCCTGGGAAACAGAGATACCAGAACTAGCAAATTGGGATTTAGTATAAGAATCATGACCCCGTTCATATGCTCATTAAATGAAACCGAGAAAACACAAATGAGCCCGCTAACACCTAGCTCGTGAATCACAATTGAGACAGAGATAATCTGGAGTGAGAAATAAAAGTCCACAATGTATCAAAAAGTCCTGAAGATGAAAACCAGATCGGGAATAGAATGTCCATATTGCATCAGAAGAAGAACCCCACTTGAGAACCGTAATGGAGAGATAAGTAACCAGCTATACAGTATATCAGTGTCCTGGCCCCGAAAGTATTGCAGCCAAATATGATTTACTGCAGATAGGCAGCTCCACCAGACAGAAATTCGGCATGTCTTCCTACGCCAGATCCGCTCTTATATAGGCTTGAATAGATCAGGGAACGCTTCTTTGAGCCCAGTAGATGTCATCTCCACCTCCTCATAGGTCACCCACGAGCCATTTATACAGACTTGAAGCCTTGCAGGAGAACCCATGCGGAACTTAATTCCCGAGGCTATCAGCATGAGAACCACTTTATGAAACGTAGCTCTTTTCTGGCATACAGATAAGGGCAGATCTTGTGCCACCCTCAACTTTTTACCTTCCCATTGTAAATCTTGCACCTCTTTAACCTTGTATAGGAAGTGTTGTCACTCCTGAAAATTCAGAAAACGAAATATGAATGCCCTAGGAAGGGCTCTGGCCAAGGGAGGGGGGCGTAGTGCTCGATAAGCCCTTTCTACGATGTAGCTAGCATCAAAAGGGGAAGGGCCTGCCACCTTTTCCACAAACTTTTTGGTAAACTTGATGGGATCCAAGCCCTCTTCACCCTCTGGCAAGCCAATTATTACTGCATTGTTACGGCGACTGCGCCCCTCCAGGTCTTCCACCTTATTCTCCATTTTCACTAGCCTTTGCTTCACGGCCACCAGCTCCAGATCAGCTTTATCCTGTTTCTTTTCAACAGATTGTATACATATTTCGTTGTCAGCAGTTTTCTTAGAAAGTTCCTCCAGGGTATTAGAAATGCTTTTAATTTCCCCTGCCATATTCTGCATTTCGGCCTTAAAAGGCTGAAACTCCTCTAGAAACCTCGAGAGGGTAAGAAGGTCACTATCAGGACACTCAGCGGTAACAGGCAGTGAGGGTTGTGAGGGGGAGACCCTGGCTTTCTTAGAGGCCTTCTTGGGCATAGTAGGAAGTGTGTGCTTTGGAGCGATTTTCAGCATCTCCTCATCCATCGATGCCCCGCAGAGAGAATAGGAGTGCTCAGAAAGGCTGTAGGTAGATAGTCTTCTATAAAAATTATTGAAGAGCAGGATTTTGAAGGGCAAATAATGGGCGGTAGGTCGGAGTGGGTAGAGAGGTGTCTTACCCAGTGCACTGCATCATGTGACTCCCTCTACAGTTTGTGTTTCTGTATGCGCTTCCATTCCCATTTCCATTTCTGTTTCCTTTGGCATTATTCTTCCTGTTAACTTTACCATTTCCATTTACAATTGCGGTACTTTGCCCATGTGCATTACGGTTTGTGTTTCTGTACATGCTTCTGTTCCTGTTTCAGTTTCCTTTGGCATTATTCTTCATGTTAACTTTACCATTTGCATTTACAATTGTGGTACTGTGCCCATGCACATTACGGTGTGCGTTTACGTGCCCGTTTGCATTCGCATTTCCATTTCTGTTCCCTTTGCTGTTCTTTTTGCTGTAACACTTGACATTAGCATTTAACATACCAGTGCCATCACTGTGTGCATTACCAGTTGTGTTTTTGTACATGCTTGCATGTCCGTTGTATCACTGTTCACTTTGGCATCACTTGCGCTTGCATTTCTATTAACATTTGCTTTACCATTTACGCTGCATTACCAGTGCGAACTGTTGGTGCTTGTATTTGCATTGCTGTTCACTATGTGACAAGACATTATGTGGTGGGGCGCAGGGCACTACCACCGCATTACATTCACTATTTATCATCCTCATTCTCAAAAGAAGGGAAATTAGTGGCAAAAACTCTGTTTAATGCATCAGTTAGGGTTGTTCCTAGCGACAAAAGTGAGAAATTCAGTGTTGGGTTGAAAGACCCCTTGGACCCCAACCCACCCCCAAATGGCATTGGGGTGCACATTGGGATCATTGGTCCTCCCCATTTTCTCCTATACCTCAGCTTCTTTACATGTATGGGGTGAGAGTTAGGGACTGATTACCCCAACAAGAATTCGTATGGTTCCTGAGATATAAGGAATTTAGTATTCCAAGTGCTCATTTTCTGCTCGAGGGCCATTATTATGTATACTTTCTTTGTATTCACTGTGCTTCTGAATGCACTTTTGGGAAAAAAAGGTGTGCATTTGTGTTAGGTACTGTTAACATTTCTGCTTGCATTTCTGTTACCGTTTGTGTTAGTGTTCCGTTTACACCACTGTGTACATTACCGCTAACGTTTGCACTTGAATTACTCAACACGTTTACATTTCATTACCATTTTGTTTGAGTCTTACTTTACGTCACCATGTGCGTACTATTTGGTATTTGCGTATGCGCTTACTGTTTCTTTTGGCATCATCATTGATGTTACCGTAACCATTTGCGTTTCCAGTTCGTTACTGTTATTGTTTGTGTGTTCATTACCATTTGCATTTGCATTTCTGTTGGCCTTAGCATTTGTGTTTTGGTACCATTTCTGTTGTCACGTGCTTAACTGCTTCCTTCTGCGCCACCGCTACCTTTTCCGTTTGCAATTCTGTTTGCGTTTCTGTTACCATTTGCATTTTTGTTACCATTTTTGTAATCATTTGCGTTTCTGTTGTCATTAGCGTTTGTGTTACCATTTGAGTTACCATTTCTGTTTTCATTTACATTTGCACTTGCATTTCTCTTATTGTTTGCGTTATCATATCTGTTTGCATCACTGTGTGCATTACCCTTTACATTTGCATTTGCGTTTGCGTTACTGTTATTGTTTGCATTTCTGTTACCATTTTTGTTTGCATTTACTTTTGTGTCACCATGTGCATTACCATTTACATTTGCTACGCAATCGCATTTGCATTTCTGTTTTAGTTACTGTTTCTTTTGACGTCATCGTTGGTGTTACCGTACCCGTTTGCTTTTCCAATTGTGTTACAGTTACTATTTGCATGTTCTTTACCATTTGTATCTGTGTTTCTATTGGCCTTAGCATTTGCATTGTCGAGTGTGTAACTGTTTCCTTCTGCATTGACGCTGCCTTTACCATTTGCATTTCTGTTTGCATTTCTGTAACAGTTTGCATTTTGTTACCATTTTCATTACCATTTGCATTTCTGTTGCAGTTAGCATTTGCGTTACCATTTGCGTTGCCATTTCTGTTTTCATTTATGTTTGTGCTTGCGTTTCTGTTACCGTTTGCATTATCGTTTCCATTTGTGTCATCATGTGCATTACCATTTGCGCGTGCATTTGCATTACCGTTAGCATTTCTATTTTCTTTTCTCACTGTTGCCATTACCATTTGTGTTAACGTTACCGTTTGTGTTTTTGTGTTTGTGCAGTGCAGTGTAAAACATTATGATTTTGCTATTTTTCTGTGGTTGAGTAATCTGAAACTTGCTAAGGTAGAAAGACCTGTTCAAGGAACATGTCAGTTTTTGTTTGGTGAAACATGTTGTTCTGTTCCAGAGTTATTGCCATTTGAAGTTGGCCCCCCACACAAGTTACAGATTTTTGCCTCCAGATCTGCTATTTTAGTGCATTTTCGTCCATGATTTGCACCATTTTGTGGTGGAAGACTTCTTAAAGGTGCAGAAATGTAAATATTGAATATCTCTGGAATGGTTTGGTCTTTTCACATGAAATTTGGAGGGTGTTGAGTGGATGTCCTGAGGATGTGAATAATGTTGTTTACATGTTGGAAAAATAATTCGCAGTGGAGATACTGCATGACACAGTTAACATTATGTGTTCTACATTATAGCATTCTGCATGGTGCTACTGGCTTGAAATTTATAGCGTAGGTAGCTGTAGTTTTACTGAGGTGCCTTGCAGTGGTTTGGTGTAAAACATTAATAGGTGCAGAATTATGCAACTTGAACAAATGAAAATTTGGTTCATTATGTTTTCAATAACTTCTGGAACCATGTGTCCAATTTGTCTGGTATTTGAATGTACAAAGATTTATAATTCATCTTTGACTGTGACAATGTTCAGGTCACTGGCACTTACGGTAGCTGAATTGATCATGTTAGTTATTTGCTTATGGCACTGTATGATCCTTAAATAGGTGTACACAATTATTGACACACAGTATTCTATGGTACATGTCTTCATTTTACAATTTTTGGTTCCATTGAATATATATTTCTTGTGTAGTGAAGTGGCAAAAATGTTATTTTTGGCACCCCTGCTCAGTTTTCCTGGCATGACACTGTGCAACTGTTGAACAAACTCAGATAATATTTGTTATACATGTTGTGATATGGTACATGTCTTCATTTACCAATTTTCATTTCAGTCGGTCATGCAGTTTTTGTGCGAAGTGACTAGTTTCTATGAAGTATTTTTTCACAGAGAGGGTTGTGGATGCATGGAACAGCCTCCCTGAGGAGGTTATAGAGTCAAGAACAGTGGGGGAATTCAAGAATGCATGGGACAGACATAAGGCAGTCCTAGTGGGGGGTAGGAGGAAGTAAGCTGTTGGTTATCTAGGATCTGCAGCTTATCTGTTAGGTAGGAAAATGGGCAGACCAGGTGGGCCAAGTAGTCCTTATCTGCCATCAAATTCTATGTTTCTATTACAAAAGTTCACATGATGGGAGCCGCACGCTCCCACCATCACATTCCATTGACTATTTATTAGTGCACATTCTCAAAAAGAAGGGAAATTCATGGCAAAAAACTCTGTTTATTGCATCAGTTAGGGTTGGTTCACAGTGACAAAAGTGAGGAAATTCAGTGTTTGGGTTGCCACCCCTTGCATCCCAAGCCCACACCACCCCCACCAACTGGCATTGGGGTGTGGGTTGGAGTCATCGATCCTGTCACCCCATTCTCCTATACTGCATCACCTCAGCTTATTTAGACATGGAATGGGGTTAGAGTTAGGGGTGACTACCCCAACTCACACTCCGATGCATGTTGGTGGGGGCGGGGTAGGCATAGGGTGCAAGTGGTGGCAACCCTAACACTGAATTTCCTCACTTTTGTCACTATGGAACAACCCTAATCGATGCATTAAACAGAGTTTTTGCCATGAATATATATATATATATATATATATATATATATTTTTTTATGGCAAAACTTAGTTAATGCATCAGTTAGGTTGTTTCCACAGTGACAAAAGTGTGAAAATGCAGTGTTAGGATTACCCCCACCCACCCCCACACTCCCCATCCTCAAAACCCTAACTCCGCATTCAGCCCCCCACCCCCCACACACAGGTATGGGCCAAGGCAAGACAACCAATCAGAGACAACCATTATCACATAACAGAAGTAACATAGAACTCTCAAACATAGTAGGACACATCCATTATCATGGTCCAGCAACTGTATGAGATCTGCTGCCATCAGAGTACCTTGAGGGTACACACATATACTGGGAAACCATGGAGATGGCCCACAATAAGCATTTTTCTGTTACAAACAACAATAACAAGATTTAAGCAGATGCCTATATTTCAACTCTTAGGAAATGATACAGTATGCTATCTATAGACAGCTATGCTGGGAATAAGAGTTTGGCTAACCATATCAACAGTCATTGGATGTTTGCATATTTTATTTCTGATTGAGTGAGTCAGTTGTAATAACAAATGGTAGCAATAATAAAAGTAATGTTTTGTAGCATAGTTTACAAGCAGCATGTGACAGCAACAGCTGGATACTGGTGCTAGTTCCATACCTGAGCAGTATCTGAGAAGTACTATGTATGTGTCAGTTTATCTTTCTGCTACCACACGCCTATGTAGTAGCAACAATACCTGCATGCAGCTAGCTGATTGTTAAAGTATGACACATAAAAAAATCAATATTTAGAACATTTGTACAGACTAAGTTTCATTGTATTAAAAAGTTATGCCCGCTATAATGTTTCATCATACTGTGCTGGCAGTATAAAGCTGATCATACTGTATTTGTTTTTTCATTACATAGTGTTATGTGAAATGAGTACATTGTAGTGAGTATTATGCTTACAGATGTGACTTGACTTGTAAAGTGTCTTACAATCTTGGATATGTCTTGCATGTGTGTGTGGGGGATGGGGTTGGGAGATGCAAAGTTAGGGTTTTGAGGATAGGGCATTAGGTGGGGTTGGGTAACCCTAACACTGCATTTCCACACATTTGTCACTGTGGAAACAACCCTAACTGATGTGCTAACAGAGTTTTTGTGATGAATTTCCTTCTTTTGAAAAAGGGTAATATAAGTAGTAAATTGTATGTGTAGAGGCAAAGGGCCTGAAGCTGCCCATTTCTTTCATAATGATATGTGCCCGTGGAGCACGCACCTCCAGGCCCTGCACCCCAGTTACACATAAGTATGGAGCCATACAGCAGTTATATAAGGCAAGAAACCCTTGTAGCAGTAATTTGGCAATATCTCAGGAACCATAGCAGGTAGAAAAAAATGAAAGTGTGGTTGTAATCATAAGAGTGAGTTCTTAACATGAAAATGTAATAACCGAACCCATATCTCACATTGTTTCTGAGATACGGGCACCAAATGCAGTGAGAAGGCACCTTCAACCCTTGGAATATGTTTTTGCCCATATCTTTCAACCATAGCAAGTAGGAAAAAATTCAACTTCGGGTGTCATCTATTATTTCCAAACTTGTTTCAAAAATTTAGTTCACTTGAAAGTGAACCAAGCTGCCAGTAGTGAAAACTTTGTATCTTGCTTTATTTTCAAGATACAAGCACCAAAAGGTGTGATGGACTCCAAGTGTTATCTTATGGGAAACTGCTCAACTTTGGAATGCTGTAGCCTTGGGGCCCTTGAATGTTTGGGCACCAAACTGCCAAAAAGGACATCGGTGGGAGCAGGGCTTACTACCCTGCAAATTTCAGCCCAAAGGACCCAACCATTTAGTTTCAGGATGGTGCCAAAGATTTGCAGTTATTTTGACTAATTTTAGCAAAATACTTTCACAAATCACAACAGTTTTACAAAATAAAATCACAAAACTGTTGCATTTGCAAAAGTATTTTTCAAAAAATTTAAAAAATGCATTTGTGGGGGGTTTAACACCCAAAAAAGATATGGCTACAATCCTCAGGACCCGACTAGGTAAACACAACAATCAGTGTTTACCTAGAGGGTCCCAATTTTAAATGCCAGTCATTTTTCTCTATCACTAACCATAAACAAGATGGCTGAATCATGACAGTAAAAATGGAAATTTGTGAGAGTTTCATGATTTTGCTAACTTTCTCTTTGACTATAATGGGAAATTTGTTTCTTGAATATCTTTTGAACGGTTTAATATTTTTCACCAAATCTTCAAAAGGCATATATCGATGACCAAGACTGCATCTTCCCTGAAGATTTTGGACTGAATGGACAAAGCATGCAGGTTGTAGGCGAGGAGACAAGAAACATGCAAAAGTCTGTTTTTTGTGTTATTTGGTGTTCTATAGCTCTGCAACCATATATCCTGACCATAAGCATCGCTTGCCAATCCAGAGATCTATGGTACAGACTGGCGCATGCAAAACTTTGGGCAAATCCATTAGGCTTGGCAAAGATATTAAGGTGTAAAATTTAAGCTTTAATATTAAAGGGCTACTCAACCCTAACTATAGTATACCATGCCACTATAATAGCCACTATATTTAGGGTTGAGTACCCACTCCATGGTTAAATCTCAAATGTTACACTGTAATAACCTTGCAATGTATGCTTGTATGACAGATTTGCCTGAAATTTTGCATGCACAGTCTGGCACCATAGATCTCTGGAGCTGGCAAGTTGCATTACAGTCGGATATACAGTTGCGGAGCTACAGAGCATCGAGAAACACAAAAAAATGACTTTCTGCACATTTCTTTGCTCGCACCTATAGCCCGCATGGTTTGTGCATTTGGCCTGAAAACTTCAAGGAACATGCAGCTGGGGTCACCAATGTGCCTTTCAAAGATTTCATGAAAAAATATTAAACAGTTCAAAAGTTTTCAAAAAACAAGATTCCCCATTACAGTCTGTGGGAAAAGTTAACAACAGATGTGAAAGTTTTGCAAATGGCCATTTTTACTGTGGCAAATTACCCTTTTACTTTTGTGAGTCAGTCATTTTGTTTTCAGTTAGAGCTCAGAGAAATGCCTGGTGATTAAAACCGGGACCCTCTAGGGACACAATTCTTGTTGTGTTCACCTAGTCAGGTCCTGAGGATGCTAGAGGTATTATTTTTTTGGGGTTAAACCCCAGAAATATGTTTTTAAAATTTTGAGAAAAGTACTTTGGCAAAATACTTTTGCAAATGCAAAAGTTTGGTGATTTATTTGGAGAAACTTTTGTGATTTGAGAAAGTAATTTGCAAAAGTACGTGCAAAACAACAGGAAATCTTTGCCACCCTCCTGCAAAACAATGATTTGGTCTTTTGGGCTCAAATTTGTGGGAAAGAAAGCCAAGATCCCACAGATGTGTCTTTTTGTGGTTTGGTGCCAACGTATCACAGGGCTCCAAAGTTATGGCACCTCATAGTTGACAATTTTCCCCATAAGCTAACATTACGGTGTCCGCCACGCCTTTTGGGTCCCGTATCTCGAAAACGGTTTGAGATACAGACTTTTCATCAAAAATTTCGTAGTCCCTCACTGGGGGGCTAAGTACAAAACTAGCCTGGAAACCCTAAATAATATGATTTTTTTTCCTACTTTGTACGGTTCCTGAGATATAAGCAGTTTAGTATTCCAAGTGCTCATTTTCCTGTCTGAGGGCCAATATTATGCCCACCTTCTTTCTATTCACTGTGCTTCTTGATGCACCTGTTTCAGACATAATGTGAGTGCATTAGCATTTCACTTTGCGTTTACATCAACGTTTGCGTTACAGTTAGCATTAGTGTTTGAGTTTACATTTGCACTTTCGTTTCCGTTACCATTTTTGTTACATTTGCGCGTATGTTTGCATTATCATTTCTGTCTGTGTTTACATTTGCATCACCGTTAGTGTTTGCTTTTGCATTTGCATTTGTATCACTGTTGCCATTACTGTTGCTTTTGCATTACCATTTGCATTATCAATTGCATTTGTGTTTCTGTTTGCGTTACTGTAACTGTCAGCGGTTGCATTTGCACTGACGTGTGCATTGGCATTACCGTTACCATTAGCATTTGCAGCACCGTTAGTGTTAACATGACAGTTACAGTTGCATTACCGTTTATGTTACCATTTGTATTTGTGTTACCATCACTGTTAGCGGTTGCTTTTGCATTGACGTTTGCGTTGGCATTACTGTTACCATTGCTATTTACTTTTGCTTCACTGTTACCATTAATATATGCGTTTGCATTTCTGTTACCATTGCCATTAGCGTTTACATTTCTGTTTGCGTTTGTGCCTATGTTTCCATTATTGTTTGCATTAGCATTTCCATTTCCATCATCTTTAGCATTACCATTTGTGTTTCTGTTTGTGCTTGCATTTGCATTACCGTTTGTGTTTGCATTTCCATTGGTGTCACCATTAGCATTACCGTTAGCATTTGTGTTTGCATTACTGTTACTATTACTGTTTGCTTTTGCATTTGCGTCACCATTACCATTACCATTTGCATTTGCATTTTTGTTTGCATTTCCATTTGCATTTCTGTTTGCGTTTGTGTTACCGTAACTGTTAGCATTTGCACTTGCATTTACATTTGCTTTGGCATTACCATTACCATTAGCGTTTGTGTCAACGTTAGCGTTACCATTACCACTTGCATTTGTGCTACAATTACCATTAGCGCTTGCGTTTGTGTTTGCGTTTGCATCACCGTCACCGTTAGTGTTAGCGTTACTGTTAGCGTTACCATTAGTGTGTGTGTTACCATTAGCATTTGTGTTAGTGTTTGAACTTGCATTTGCGTTTGCATTTGCATTTACATTTGCGTTATCTTTTTGTAACTGTTTATATTTGCGTTATTATTTGCACTTGCATTTACGTTACTATTACTGTTGGCGTTAATAGTAGCGTTACCCTTACTGTTTCTGTTACCATTAGCATTTGCGTTTGGTTTGCATTACCATTACCATTTGCATTTGCATTTACATTACTGATAGCATTACCATTAGTGTTAGCATTACTGTTTTGCCTTTAATAAAGGATGTGTTAGTATATAGAAACATGTCAGGCTTTTGAGCCTCCAACATTTTGGTATGTAAATAAACTTTTTAATCACCAGTGCCCTTGGTATGTGTGGTTGTGTGTGCCTACCTTTCTGTGTTTTTTCCAGCATTACTGTTAGCTCTACCATTACTGTTTGCATTTCTGGTACCGTTACAGTTACCGTTAGTGTTACTGGTACCGGTAATGTTTGCATTTGCATTTGCGTTAGCATTTCCATTCACGTTACTGTTACCGGTTGTGTTTCCATTTCCACTTGCATTTGCATTACTATTTGCATTTGCTTTACCGTTTGCGTTACCGTTTGCGTTTCCAATTGCATTACCATTACCGTTAGCATTAACGCTAGCATTTGTGTTACCATTGATGTTAGCATTACCATTACCTCTACCATTAGCATTAGAGTTACCATTACCATTACCGTTTGTGTTACCGTTAATCTTACCATTATCGTTAGTGTTAGTGTTACCATTGCTGTTACCCTCAACTGGCAAATCACTATTACAAGGTTTTCTTACACTACAGGGCTGCACCATGGCATCCTGCTTCTGTGTACATGGGAGCGCAGGGCCCAGAGGGCCAGCGCTCAACAGACACATGTGATTACGACTTTGTTACACAGCGACAAAAGCTGGGAAATTCAGTGCTAGGGTTCAAAACCCTAACAACGCATTCTCCCCCACCCCCACCACCACACACACATACTTGCAAGTAGGGGAAGGACCATAGACAACACAACCAATCACAGACAACTAGCAGCAGGTAACAGAAGTAACATACAACTCTCTAAACCACAAAACCCCACCCCATGCTGCCATTTTCTATGCAGCAACAGATGTCAGGGTCTTGCATAGGGTCATCAGTCCTAACTCTCATCCCAGAAGTTTCATGCTCCACCAAACACATTTGATTAAGGACAGCTGGGCAGCTTGGGCCCCACACTGCCACCAACACACAACACGAAGTACACATATGCTTTTGGAGTTTAGAAGCCTCAGAATAGCATTTTGGACCATTTCTGAAAATAGTTTCACAAAACACTTTCACAAATGCAGAAAGTTTTGTGTTTGAGAAACTATTTTGTGACACACTTACATACTTTGCAAATCAAGATGTCATGCTTTCTTTGAGACACTTTCGTGTTTGCAGAAGTATTTTGTGAAACTATGCTCATGATAACTGCACATCTTTGCCATCCTCCTGCAAGCAAATGGTTAGGTCCTTTGGGCTTGAAATTTGTAGGGTGGCAAGTACTCATCCCTCAGATGTGCCTTTTGCTGGTTTGTTGTAAAATAGTTAAGGATCCACAAATATACAGTGTTTCAAAATTGAGCAATTTACCATAGGCTAACATTGTGGTACACTTCACACCTTTCGGCACACATATTTCGAAAACAAAGTGACTTACAAAGTTTTCGATACTGGCAGCTTGTTTCACTTTTAGGTGAACTAACCTGCTGGAACAAGTTTGGAAATGATGTGTGATACCTGCAGTTGAATTGTTTCCCTACTCACTATGGTAACAGAGGTATACACCTCCTGCTGGTTGTCTGTGATTGGTTGTGTTGCTTTGGTCCTTCCCCTACTTGCATGTATGTGTGTGTGGTGTTGGTGGTGGTGGTGGGGGAATGCAGAGTTAGGGTTTTTTTGAACCTAACACCAAATTTCCCTGCTTTTGTCATTGTGTAACAACCCTAACTGATGCATTAACAGAGTTTTTTGCCATGAATACATACCATACATATACATTTACACACACACACACACACATATATATACACACTCATATACATATATATGCTGCAAAAAACTTTGTTAATGCTCCAGTTGGAGTCAAAATGACAAAAGATGGGAAACAAGGCAGGAGAGCAGCTGTGGAGTGTTCCTTGAGCTTCTTAAGCCTAACACTCACCCCATCCCATGTGTAAATAAGGTCAGATGTGTAGACATTATGCTAATTGGGTGAGTGATAGATTTGAAAACTGAAGACACACCCCACATGTGCTCTCCTGCCTGGTTTGGGAAGGTGATGTGTTAGGGTTGAAAACCCTAATATCTGATTTCAGATTTAGATGGGAGGGTGGAGGGTGCCACTAGATGGTAACCTGTGAAAACAGTGACTGTAATTGAAAGCCTACAAAAATGGCAACTCAATGATGGCTCCTGTGTTCAGGGCTACCTGGCAGGGGTGTGATCAGATACTGGAGTGTGCAACATACAGTGATGGGAAGTATGCATGCACATGTGGGGGGGAGAAGCAGGGGAGGGAAGGTATGTGGGAGGGGGTATGGCAGGCATGTTCTGAGTTGGTTCACTAGTGTGGTGGGAAGGGAGGTCAGTTTAGAGGTGCAAGGTTCAGGTCCAGTGTGACATGGCATGTTTTTATTCTTTTTGCCAGCAGGTGACTTTTCATTTACTAAGTTTTCACCCCCTCTGACATACACACCCCCACAGTTGACAATCCATTAGTAGGGAGTGTGAGTACAAAGCATTAAAGAAAAAAATCCCTTGGTCTCAGGTGTCTTCTTGCTCTTCACTGGAGTGTACATCACTGAAATTTATTTTCAGGTGATGTACCTCACCTAATAGTGATCGTTATTCAGCGATCACCATTATGATCTCTGATAGAACCCCACTAGACACCAGGGATTATAAGATTTGACAATGAGGATGGTGACCTAAGGGTGGAGGGTGCCACTAGACACCAGGGAATAATAAACAATTGATGAGGATGGTGGTCAGTGGGTTGGGGTGCCATTAGACACCAGGGAATAAAAAACACAATTAATGGGGATCACAATTAGTGGGTGGGGGGTGCCACTAGACACCAAGGAATGATATATAACAGGGATAGTGATCAGAGGGTGAGGGTGCAACTAGAGACCAGGGAATATAACTGTTTTATTTAGGGGGCAATGATCATGGGGTGAGGGGTGCCACTAGACACTAGGCCAATGAGGCTTACAGTTCACACTGTAGCCAGTATCATGAGTTCAGCTGTTACTGTCGAAGTCAAGAGATGTCACTGATCTCATAAAGAGAACATGGGGAAGTGCTCCTCTTGCTAAGCTGGACACCAGGGATTTTGGGTGCCCAGACAAAGACTTTCTGGCCCCACTAGAACAACAAACATCAGAATCTAGCTAAACAGGCCCCACTTAGCTGGGTTCTGATGTTTGATTTTTAAAATGATACTGCTATGTATTTTACATGCTTTTTACTTTGTGGGGAAAAAAAAGATGGCAAAAAATAATTTGCTGCTTACGAAAAAGAATCCTTTTTTGTGAGGCAAAATTCTTTGTTGATCTTTTACCCTCTATTCTAGAGAGTGATCTTCCCATTGAAAATAATGGGAACTTAAAAACTGAATAAGTTTGCAACAGATTAATATTTTTTTCACCAAACAAATGCATTGCAGTTCTGTTACCGAAGCTCTGTCTACCATAAAAATTCACTCCAAAAATTCCACACCATCTGGGTGCAAGGCAATGAGGAAAAAACTGCAAAAAGTGGCTACTTTTAACATTTTTACACTATCTGGATCTCAGAATTTGCACATCCAACTGGAACAAAAATTGCCACAGCAAGAGATCTACCCCATGGGACAGTGCATGCCAAATTTTGTGCAAATCCATTAATTGGTTGCAAAGTTATTAAAGTGCAAAGTTTGAGGTTTAACAAACATACTACTCAACCCTAACTATAGGGGCACGATCATGCAATATATATGCAAAAAAATGGCATTAATGCATCATTTAGGGTTAAAACACAAAAAGTCAGGAAATGAGACCTATAGGGTTGCCCCCTACCCCCTACCCTCATGTACCACTCATCCTCCTGAGATTGACAGATGGGTGTGTCATTGGCATTGTGAGGCCTAAATGTCATCCCATTCCATGTGTAATCATGTTCACATGCCATGGTAAAAAAGAATGGATGACATTTAGGCCTCACAATCCCAATGACACACCCCGGTGTCTATCAATCTTAGAAGGACTAGGGGTACATGGGGGATAGGGGCAACCATAAATGTCTCATTTCCTGACTTTTTGTGTTTTAACCCTAAATTATACATTAATGCAGTTTTTTGCATAGAATTTCCTTACTTTTTGACAAAGCATGAAAAGTACAAACTCACACAAGTTGGTGAGAGAGGGCCCGTGCTCCCACCAACTTGCAAATTTCTGTCTAACATAATTTACAAGTACTGAATATCATATATATTGGTGGAGTATGATCGGGGGTGTGGGGCCCTTGGGTCTCACGCCCCACCAGGTTGAAACAAAACAAAGTTTCATTCACCAGAGTGGCATAATTTCACACTTGTAAACATTTCACACACCTAACCACTGAAAATTACCTCCATGGCAGTAAAGCTAGCTACCCTATAAATGTCAAGCCACTGCCAAAATACAAAACGCTATCCACAAAATGTAAAGTGTGTCATGCAATGTCTCTGCAGAAAATTAATTTTCCAACACCTAAATACCATAACTCGCATGTACAGGACATCCCCTCAACACCCTCCAAATTTCAAGTTAAAAGACCAAACTGTTTCAGAGATATTACATTTTAAAGTTTCAGATTTTCATTTGACAGAGTTGCATAATTCCGCACCTGTTTACATTTCACACACCTAACCACTTAAAAGTACCTCCGTGGCAGTAAGGCTAGCTGCCATATAACTTTCAAGCCACTAGCACAATGCAGAATGCTAGATGTAAAATGTAAACTGCATCACACAATATCACTGCAACAAATTAATTTTCTAACACCTAAACACCATAATTCACATCCACAGGACATCCTCTCAACATCCTCCAAATTTCAATTTAAAAGAATAAACCATTTCCGAGATATTTAATTGAAAAGTTGTGAAAATTGGGCTATCTGGTCCCTCCAAATCTGGCTATCTAGTCCCGCCCTCATGAACGAAGATTGTGATCAAAGAATTTGCAGGTTCGCGACCAAAGAATTTGCAGGCTCATGCTCAAAGAATTAAAAAAAGTTAAAACTCCATTTTTTCACAGAATTATGTTAAACCACAGGCATGACTCAATAGAATGAACCACCCTGAGCAAAGCCCATCCTAGTTTGAGTGGAGAACTCACCCCCTGGCTGAGATATTTTATTTTTAAATCTGCCCATCTAGTCCCTTCCATGATCAATGATCGCGTCAAAGAATCTCACGATCAAATAATTGCAAGCTCATGATCAAAGATCGTTAGCGAGCCCTGATCAAAGAATTTAAAACTTTGAAACTCTATTTTTGACATAATTCAAGAAACCACAGCCATGGCTCAATAGAGGGAGGACCCCTGAGCAAAACCCATCATAGTTTTACTTCAGAAGTCACCCCTGATCTGTGATATTTGTTTTTTTCTGACCTCAAAATGAAAACAAGAAGGGGCCATCATGATTCTTAGATCGTGAGCCTGCAAATTCTTTAATTGTGAGGAGTGACAAGATGGCCAAAACCCCATTCTTCTTCTGCAAAATAACCATATCAATTTTCCCATAGACTTATAATGGGAGCTAAAAAGTTTAATAACTTTTGATTGGATTGATATTTTTTCACCATACAAAAAGTGGCATATTCATTGACCCAAGCTCTTTTTATGTCCCAAGTTACAGACCAGCACACTACACAACAGCTGCACAGCACCACAGACAAAATCTGAAAAACTGCCCATAAAACAAAATTTGGCAGATGAAGAGATCTACCATGTCCCACCATGTATGCCAAATTTTATGCAACTCCGTTGAACAGGTCCAAAGTTATTAACACACAAAATTTCAAGTTTAACATAGAAATGGCTTCATAACCCTAAATATAGGGCTGCGACTGTGCCCCTATAATTTAAGGTCATCAGGATCACTTGACCTCCCCTTGAGCCACTGCCAGAGCACAGCTTGAGGCCAGCACATGGTTGAGGGCCATCAGGATCACTTGCCCTCACCTTGAACCACTGCTGGAACACAGTTTGAAGCCAGTTCAGGGTTGAAGGCCATCGGGATCACTTTCCCTCCCCTCGAGCTGCCGCTGGAGCACAGCTTGAAGCCAGCGCATGATTGAGGGACATCGGGATCACTTGCCGCCCCCCAAGCTTCCTCCGGAGCACAGCTTGATGCCAGTGCAGGTATGGGATTAAAAAAAATAAGAAACTGCTGCAATTGCACTTGGACTAATCCAGTGCCCTGCTGAAATTTTAAAGTTGGTGTCTAAACTTTGGGGGACGCTTACTGCAGTACTGTACTGTGGGGATACCCTGATCAGTCTGCTTTGCCCAGCAGACTTGAACAGTTTATTTTAAAGAGACTGCATTAGTTTTTGTACTTTCCAGAAATTCTCTTCTTATTTGAACAGTACTTGAAAGTTGATCTGAAATTGATACATTACCTGCTGTCTAGCTCTGGGCTCAGCTAAATGTCTCAATGCAAGGAGGGTTTTTGTCTGTACATTCCATATCAAATTAATTTTTGACTTTGTGCTGTTCTTGCATTGCTAAACTGGGAATATTCCTTAGTAGAGTAGAGCTTTTTTGTTGCTCATTTTAGAAAGGCTAAAACCAACAGCTCAGCACAATTTAGCAGCTCAGTCCCTCTCCCCTCCCCCTCAATCTACCCCCTACCTGCTGGATTGTAACCTGGCTGGTGACAGCTCCTAACGTTAATTCTCTTCTTTTTTGGTTCAGGGTTGAGGGACATCGGGATCACTTGCCCTACCCTCAAGACGCCACCAGAGCACAGCTTGAAGCCAGTGCAGGTATGGGATTTAAAAAAATAAGAAACTCCTACAACTGTTCTCGTACCTACCCAGTGCCCTGCTGAAATTTTAAAGTTGGTGCCTAAACTTTGGGGACTCTACTGCAGTACTATACTGGGAGATACTTCAGTTGGTCTGCTTTGCCCAGCAGACTTGAACAGTTTATTTTTAAAGAGACTGCATTAGTTTTTGTACTTTCCAGAAATTTCTCTTATTTGAACAGTACTTGAAAGTTGATCTGAAATTACTGCATTACCTGCTGCCCAGCTCTGGGCTCAGCTAAACTGTCTCGATGCTGGAGGGTTTTGTCTGTACACTCCACATCAAATTAATTTTAGAATTTGTGCTGTTCATGCATTGTTAAACTAGAAATATTCCTTGGTAGAGTAAGCTTTTTGTTGCTCATTTTAGAAGGGCTGCCCAGCAGCTCAGCATGATTTAGCAGCTCAGCCCCTCTCCCTCTCTCTCTGATCTACCCCTACCTGCTGGATTGTAACCTGCTGAATCCACTGCTACTGTGTGAGGCTACACCAGCCCCTCCCATCACCCCCACCCTTGGCTGACTGTCTTAAGTAGGCTGGACCATCACAAGATGAGTTTTTTTTTCTATCAACCGAATTTGTCATTAGCAGGTTTTAAGAGACAACCACTAGAGGTCATTTTCTCAGCTTCTCATCTTGACAACCATCTGTCTCTGCAGTTGTTTTTCCTAATTGCTTCTCATAAGATGCAGGATTTCTTAACAGAGGGCCACTGTTTTACTAATAAAATGATCCTGAAGCTCTTCCTCGTATTGTTGCTTGGTACCACAATCTTAGGATCCAGTAACTGCTTCTTCCTTTTGCAAATTAGGCTAGAATACTCTGTCAGCTGACTACTGGAGGATTTCTAGGGCTGCACACTGTCACGGGTCTCCAGTAGGAGTGTAATTACAGTCTGGGCTCTCTAACTTTAGCTTAGCACTTTGACATCCAAAGTAGCCTTGTCACCTCCCTGGAATGATTACACAAAGGCAGACGTTTGTGATTAAATGAGTCAGGACTTTCATGGACTTGGCTTCTTGTATCAATCTGTGCTTTTTCAACTGTGAGACAGCAAATTTCAAGGCTGGTGCTCTATCTCTTGGTGGTTTCGGGTGCTATTTTAATGGAATCTGCTCTAATAATGAACCAGGCAGCTATGACAACTGGCACGGTACTCTCTCTGGTACTGCAACTACTAGCATGTGATCTGTGTGGCACTATCCTCAGCTCTGACCTAAACCCATCGGGCAAGCATTCCTCCTCAGCAGTATGTGGCCTTCCACAGGCAGATTACCTAACCTTACTGGCTCACCCTCTGTCGGTCTTAATCTTACTGAGTAAACGGGAGCATCTGGAGATAAGTTTCTATCTAATCAGCAGAACATCCCCAAGAGTGTGGTCCGAAATAAATAAGAGTAAGGCCCCTCATACACTTTAGGGCACTGCTACAGATGGATGGGGATATTGAACAAAACCCAGGCCCAAACCACACCCCAGGTTCACAGGTCAGCTCCCCATGGACTTGTAACAAAAGTGTAAGAATATCACATATAAATGCAGGGAGTTTACTGCCTATGATGCAAGAGGTTGAGGCTTGGGTGGATGTTCACAAACCTGACATCCTGGGCATAACTGAGACATGGCTGAAATGACATTGTCTGGACTCCCTGTGCAGACTAAATGGTTACTCACTATTCTGAAATGACAAACCAGGGAATAAGAAAGGCAATGGGGTTCTTATTTATGTTAATGTAAAGCTCACTGGATCTATAATATCGGCCAGTAAGGTGAGTGATTCTACCATTGAATGGCTCATAATTGAACTAGTTATTGGATTGGCCAAGAAAATCTATGTGGTCTGCACTTATAATCCTCTTACAGAAGGGATTGGTGGACTAAAAACATGTGCTAGCGAGGTCGGATCCTTATCCCCTGCTAGGGACTCAGTGATATTGGGGGATCTCAATTTGAACTGGCTAGGCAGTAAAAGCCAAGAATATGTGGAACTCCTCAATCAGGTAAATCTGACCCAGTTGATAGGCACCCCCACACAAATTAACTCCAAATCACAAGATCATTCTCTTCTGGATTGGATCATGACAAATAGGGATGACAAAATTGTGTCTGTAGGGGTACTACCAGACTCAATAAGCAATCATTCCCCTACCTAATGTAATTGGTCCTGTCACTGGGATCACCCACCCCATAAACTCATAACATTCAGGAACTTCACTGGTGTTGACCTAAATGCAATAAGGAATGACTTGAAGGGTATATGCTGGTCAACTGTCTACTCACTTGCATCTGTTGATGCAGCCCTAGGTTTCCTGGTAGCAGCACTGTCATTGGTGCAGGAGAAGCTACTGCCCCTAACTAAACATTGGATCGGGGGGGGACACAAAGTGGATAAATAAAGACTTACTGGTCCAAAGGAAAACCAGGAACAAAGCCTGATATGCTTACAGGGCAGACTCCAGGGCAGGGAACTTGAAAAACTACAAGAGGCAGAGAAACAATGCAAGTACAAAATAAAACAGCTCAAGGCCACCTTCTTCAAGGGACAACAGGCACGGCACCTGGGTAACCCCCCTTAATTTCTGGAAATCTGTGAACTCCTTAATAAACTAGGCTGCATCAAAAAGCAATATTCAGCTAATCTCAGACTCAGGACTGGTTACAGACCTGTTAATAGTCACCGGTATCCTTAATAACAAATTCTGTAACCTTGAACAATACCTGGCCCTCTTTCCTCCAGTGGACAGGGACACCTCACCCCTAAGTCAGGAAGGACTGAATCAAAACAGACCAACATTTCACTTCACAATCATATCAAACACTGAGGTTCACAAGCTTTTAAGGGCACTACCAAATACTGGAAGTGCTGGAAGTGATGGTCTATGCCCCCAGTTCCTGAAACTGGATCCAGATCTTATAAGCAAGCCACTAGAATGCATCATCAACCTATCCCTGACCATTGCAACCATGTCAACACTCTGTAAGGAGGCTAGCATAGTACCAATATATAAATCAGGTGAGACAAACCTGCCTGAGAACTATAGGCCAGTCTCTATACTCTCCCACATGAGCAAAATACTAGAGAAGATAGTTTTCAGGCAAATAACAGACCACCTCTCAGCATATAACAAGTTTTCCCAGCTCCAACATGGCTTCAGAAAAGGTTTCAGCATCACAACAGCCTTAGCACAATATACTGGTCATGTACCCAGAGAGGCAAACAAAGGGAACCTCACTGGTGCTTTATTCATTGACCTCTCAAAGGCATTGGGTATGGTGGATCACAGCATGCTACTCAGAGAGCTCTCAATGCTGGGCTTCTCATCAAGAATGGAATCTTGGATCAGGAACTACTTATATGACAGAACCCAATCAATAAGGACTGGTGGAGTGCTGTCCAGCCCTCTTAGGGTTCTGAGGGGGTGATCCGCAGGGATCCATTCTGGGACCATTACTATACTCAATCTTTGTGAATCCACTGCTACTCAGAACCTCTTCTAACAATAGAATAATGTATACTGATCACCTTATAGAAACATAGAAACATAGAATTTGACAGCAGATAAGGACTGCTTGGCCCACCCAGTCTGCCCATTTCCCTACCTACTGGATAAGCTGCAGATCCTAGTTAACCAGCAGCCTACTTCTTCCTACCCCTGCCCCCTAGAATGGCCTTATGACTGTCCCATGCATGTTTGAATTCCACCACTGTTTTTGACTCCACAACCTCCTCCCGAAGGCTGTTCCATGCATCCACAACCCTCTCTGTGAAAAAATACTTCCTTAAATTACCTTTGAGCTGCCCACCCTCTATCTTCAAATTGTGACCTCTTGTTCTTGCACACCTCTTTTTTTTGAAAGATGCTACCCTCTTGGACTTTGTTGATTCCCTTGAGGTACTTGAAAGTTTCTATCATGTCCCCCCTCTCCCTCCTTTCCTCGAGGCTATACATATTAAGCTCCTTCGTCTCTCTTCATATGTCTTCCGGTGCAGACCCTGCACCATTTTAGTTGTCCTCCTCTAGACAGCTTCCATCCTGTCTATGTCTTTGCAGAGATTGGGTCTCCAGAACTGCATGCAGTACTCCAGATGGGGTCTCACCAGCTGTCTGTACAGAGGGATAATAACTTCCTGTTTTCTACTGGTGATGCCTCTCCCTATGCATCCCAGTATCCCCCAGCCCTCCTTGCTGCCCTCTCACATTGCTTGCCCACCTTTAGGTCATCTGATATGACTACCCCCAGGTCCCTTTCCATTTTTGTTGTTGTTAGTATCTCACCCCCCATTGTGTACTCTTCCCCTGGTTTTTTTTCCCAGGTGCATTACCTTGCACTTCTTAGCATTAAATCTAAGCTGCCATACATTTGACCATTCCTCTAACCTTGCCAAGTCCCTTCTCATCCTTTCCACCCCACCCTGTGCATCAACTCTGTTGGAGATCTTTGTGTCATCTGTAAAGAGACATACTTTTCCTTCCAGTCCCTCTGCAATGTCGCTTATAAAGACATTGAAGAGGACCGGTCCTAATACTGAACCCTGCGGTACCCCACTAGTAACCCCTCACCTTGTGCTTTTCTGTAGTGACAGAGCCACAGACAAGCTGTTTCAGCTGCTATATAGGGAGTTTACATCCACCGAAAACTGGTTCATGCAGCACAGACTGGTATTTAATGCACAAAAAACTAAAATCATGCTATTTGGCTCAAAACAAGGGCTAGGGAGGAGCTCGGATGCTTCCATGCTCTCTCTGAACATTCTAACTTGGGACAGATCCACTCTGGAACATGTGGGAAAAATAAAATACCAAGGGGTCACCCTGGGCCCCTAGCTCAGCTTTGCCTCTTATGTGGAACAGGTCATAAAAATGGTGAATCAGAGGCTGGGTGCTTGCAACCGTGTGATGCACCTACTATCGCCTGAAGCTAGACTGGCTATAGGTCAGTACACCCTAATACCAATCCTAGAGAACTCCTCACCTATCCTACACCCCATCTCAGCTAAACTTCTGACAAGACTGAACACTGTCTACAATAACATATGCAGGTTTGTCACCCTGGCCCCCTAAAACACACACCACTGCACTCTTTACAAATCCTTAGAATGGCTGCCTCTCAAGCTTGCAGAGACCTCCTGTATGGGACCTTCATCTGTAACGCGCACTCTACAATGGGGTAGGGTCTCCACTCTTGGGCATGCTTACCAGGAAACAAGTCTCCAGACAGCTCAGATTCTCCTCATGCCTGGCCCTTGAATGCCCTCAGTAATTACAGCAATGTGGCAGAGAGCATTTTCCAGTGATGCACCTAGGTTCTGGAACTCTCTACCAGCTGAACTCCAATCCCTAAAATCCACTCCCACCTCCCAGCCAAACTGCACTTCCAGAAGACCTTAATGGCAAATGCAGACTGCAGATGCTAACCCATCCAAATACACTCAACACCAATCAAAGCACTAGAATGTCTTTTGACAGCTCCCTGTGAAAGGGGGTTGTAAGTCAAACTGCTATGGTTAATATCACTACTGATACATTAAGACTGTAGACCTACTGTCTATGGTAAAAATGTATTGCATAGCCTGGAACTGGTCTGATGGGGTTGGGGTGCTCTAATTTCTCTTATTGCTCTGCAGCGGTAAAATGTTAGAAGGTTATATGGCTGTTACTTATCCATGCACTTTATGTCTGTACAGTGCTAAATCATAATTTCCTGTAGTCTGTTGCGTGGTGTCATATTTTCTACTGTATTCTATTATGTGGTGTTACCAATGATTATATCTCTTGTTTTTGTACTGCATCTGCCATCTTGATGGCCCAGGTCATGCCTGAAAAGGTATACTGACCAGTGTACTTAACCAGTCACCAAATACATTATATCTATCTATCTATATATAGATACATATATATATATATATATATATATACACACACACACACACATATATATATATATATATATATATATATATATATATCATGGTAGCACGGTAGTGCTACCATAGTTAGGCTGAGAGCTATTTCATGTTAAACCCCAAAACTTTGCACCTTAATAACTTTGAAACTGTTTGATGGATTTGCCTGAAGTTTGGAATACGTGATCAAGAACTATAGGCCTTGGGATCTGCCAAGTTTTGTACTGGTCGTGTATACGGCTGCGGAGTTATTAAGCATGATCTGCACGCATGTTTCACGCTTTTTCTGCAATTCTACAGTCGCGCCTACAGGTCGTACGGTTTATGCCGACTGGCCCAAAATCTTCAGGGAATGTGCGTCTGGCATCCCCAATGTGCCTTTCAAAGATTTCGTGAAAAAATTTTAAACGGTTCAAAAGTTATTCAAAAAACAATTTCCCATTATAAGTCAATGGGAAAAGTTAACAAAAAGTTCGACAGTGTCGCAAATGCACTTTTTACTGTCGCAAATGGCCCTGTTTCTGTCGCAAATCCGCCATCTTGTCTTCAGTTAGTGATCAGAAAAATGCTTGGCATTTAAAATTGAGACCCTCTAGCAACCTAATTCTTTTTGTATTCACCTAGTCGGGCCCTGAGGATGCTAGCCATGTCTTTATTTTGGGGTTAAACACCCCAGAAATATGTTTTTCAGATTTCTGGAAAAAGTACTTTCGCAAAGTAGTGTCGCACTCACGAAAGTGTCGCAAAAGTTTTGCGAAAGCTGTCACAAATTGCAACACTACTTTGCCACACTATGCCCAAAATAACAGTAATTCTTTAGCACTCTGCTGCAAAAGAACGGTTAGGAGTTTTGGGCTGAAATTTGGAGGGAATGCAGATGACATCTCACAGATGTGCCTTTCAGTGTTGTATTGAAAAAATATTACACAGCGGCAAAGTTATGGCACTCCAAAGTTGATGGTTTTTCCCATAGGATAACATTACGGCACCCGACGCATTACAGGAATCCTTTGGCACCCTGCTGCAAAATAACGGTTTAGTCTTTTTCCTGAAATTTGGAGGAAGACAGCCAACAGCCAACAGATGTGCCTTTCAGTGGTTTGATGAAAAATATTACAGGGAGGCAAAGTTATGGCACTCCAAACTTCTCTTTTTCCATAGGATAACATTACGGCGTTAACGCATCTTTTCGGGCCCGTGATCTCGGAAACAGTGCGAGATACGGGACTTTTTGTTGAAAAATGCTTAGCTCTCATGGGGCTAACTACAAAATTAGCCAGGACAGTTTAAATCATACGACTTTTAAATTTTTTTTTCTATGTCGACGGTTCCTGAGATATAACCTATTTAGTATTCCAAGTTCTCATTTTCTGCTCGATACTCATTATTATGCATACATTATTTGTACTCACTGTCTTTCTCTATACAGGTTTTGGGGAAAACCAGCCTGTACGCTACATTACTGTTACTGTTGCCCTTTTCTTGCGGTTCACATTACCCGTTTCACTTACTGTTGACGTCATGTGCCACCATATGCGTTTTCCTTTGCGTTTTCATTTGCGCTTGCGTTTCTGTTATTTTTTGCCATTTGTGTCTACAGTACTGTTTCTCTTTCTGTTTCACTTTGCATCACCATGCCCATTGACATTTCCGTTTGCAGGCACCATGTTACTATGTGACAACACATCACGTGGCAGACCATTCCCGTCTACGCCACCGTGTGTGTTACCCTTTCTGTTCTCATTCGCGCTTGCATTACCATGTGCGCCACTGTTAGCACTTCTGTTTGCATTGCTGTTCCTGTTACTGTGCCACAAGACATCGTATGGTTGGGCCCTGCTCTCCGCTTACGCTAAAATTCGTGGCGTGAGTGGGGGGCCCTATGGCGAAACATCCTTTTGCTTTCATTTGTGCTTGTGTTTCTGTTATTTTTGCCATTTGTGTCTACAGTACTGTTTCTCTTTCTGTTTCACTTTGCGTCACCATGCCCATTGACATTTACATTTGCAGGCACCATGTTACTATGTGACAACACATCACGTAGCAGACTGTTCCCATCTACGCCACCATGTGCGTTACCCTTTTGTCCTCATTCACGCTGTATTACCATGTGCGCCACTGTTAGCGCTTCTGTTTGCATTGCTGTTCCTGTTACTATGCCACAAGACATCATGTGGCAGGAAAGCAGGTCAGGGAACGCTGGGCCTGAGGGCCCCATGCCGCCTCGCTGCATTACATTCACTATTTCTCATTATCATTCTCAAAAAGAAGGGAAATTAGAGGCAAAAAACTCCATTTAGTGCATTAGTTAGGGTTGTTCCACAGTGACAAAAGTGAGGAAATTCGCTGTTAGGGTTGAAAACCCTAACTCCGAATTCACCCCCCCAGCACCACACACACACAGACACACACACACACACATGCAAGTATGGGGGAGGACCAAGTCAACACAACCAATGACAGACATCCAGCAGCAGATGACAGAAATAACAAACAATTATCTAAATGTACTATGAGACATCCCCACTCACCTGACCAGGTACTGCATGCTCAGTGGAGATCAACAGCAAAACTGAGACCATGTACACCAAACGTACACATCCCTGATTGCAGCTGCACACAACGAACCACACTTAGTTGTTGCATGGCCTTACCTAACGATGCCCCACACCACACCACAACTGGTACTATGCCGTTAGTCAATATAAATGCTAAAGGTGCATGATCACAGTTGTAGAAAGGTTTTAACACTAGTGAGTATACATTAATTAAGAGATGTACATAAATTAACTACAAGACACTAGCATGCTCAAGATAAAAGTAGTGTTACATTTAGTATGTGATTTTCATAGTAGTACATTTACTGCAACTGTTTATTGACGATAGAGAGGCTGATGTAAACGTATGGAAAAGCATTGCCTGTTCAATGCTGTGAAATTTGTACTGCCAGTATCAGATGCATTCTTACTGATGAAGCTGTACTGCTAATGTACATACATAGACCTTCAGTGTGTTTCAATACTAAAGATGCAGTAAGTATTCTTTGTAAGAAACAGTGTAATTGCATGGATCAGGCCAAGCAACTTCTAAATATCATAGGACTACTGCACCAACAATGACGTACCTGTATCGGAGATGTCTGTATTATAGATTTTCCTGTAGGCACTTACTCAGTGTGTTGTACCTGATAAAGACAATCTCATTGCATCTGTGATGACTAACTTATTCAAATAGTGATACATTTACTATTGTTGCAATGAGTGATCTATGCTACTTATGGACACCGAGTAATTTTTTTAACAGTTGTTTCATACTCAGGCTGTATACGTAGTGTTTGGGTTTGCCACACTTCTGTCACTGATACTATCAAAGTGATAACTATGTCAATTGTGGTACAACAGCAATCAAGTAGGTATAGTGTAGATATAAACAGAATGTCTTTTAGTTTGATTTAACTCACAATGGGATAAGTGTACTAGGACGGCAAGGGTTATTCTCTATCACTGACTCTGTCAGTTATAATCACACTAAGGTTTCGATGACTGTAATGATCAGGTTACACTGTTCATCTTCATGAGTTCATATTCACAGCCATTCTCCAATAAGTAGACAGAGTATGGTGTACCTGGGTGTGACACTGTGTTGCAAAACTCCTGCAGTGCCTAGCAGAGGGAGAGTATCTAGTCATAAAGACAATTAAGCAATAAGGCATGACCAACGGTTATGTTAAATGGTCTGTTAATCACCATGTAGGGGTTCAATGTTGAATGAGGCGTAGCCGAGTGCCACATGTCACTAGACAGTGATAAACTGACCATTAACATAATACCTGGGAGTGGCTTATTGCTATCATAATAAAACTGTTTTTTTTTGAACAACATTAAAGCATCATATGGTTAGGATCTGCATGTATGTTAATAAAAACTAAACATAAGGCTGTTACAATGTTTACAGTCAATTAGAAAGCTGCATTTCTCAAACCCTTGTTATAATCAGAGATATTATACCTGTACACTTCCTTGGTTTTGCTCAACTCTGTTGCTCAGGTGGCCCATCACATGTGGTGTCGTCTGGTGTGGGGCATCGGTAGGTAAGGCCATGCAACTACTAAGTGTGGTATGTTGTGTGCAGCTGCAATCAGGGATGTGTGCATTTGGTGTACATGGCCTCAGTTTTGCTGTTGATCTCCACTGAGCATGCAGTACCTGGTCAGGTGGGTGGGGATGTCTCGTAGTACATTTAGACAATTGTTTGTTATTTCTGTCACCTGCTGCTGGATGTCTGTCATTGGTTGTGTTGACTTGGTCCTCCCCCATACTTGCATGTGTGTGTGTGTGTGTGTGTGTGTGTGGTGCTGGGGGTGAATTTGGAGTTAGGGTTTTCAACCCTAACAGCGAATTTCCTCACTTTTGTCGCTGTGGAACAACCCTAACTAATGGGGATGTTTTTAGGGTGTTGTCTTCCATGGAACGGACTGATGCAATGAATCTGTCTGATTCCAGTTGTTTGAGCTTGAGGGCTAGGAGGCGTCCTGCCTTTTCTCCTTGATCTAAGTACAGGGCTTTACTTTTAAGGATGGAGAATTCGGCCTTCTGTCTTAGTAAAGTCAGATAGGTGTCTTTTAACCTTACATGCTCCTGTTTCACTAAGTCAGGTGACTGAGACGATAGAGCACATTCCAAGGCACGAATTTGGGATAAGAGGGATTTAAGTTTCTCCTCTTGCCTTTTTTTTCTATGAGACGCCAAGCCAATCAGGTAACCCCTAAGGTAGGCCTTTGGGGCACACCATTCTATGTCAGGTCTACCTGTCGAATTGGTGTTTATTTCGGAGAAAACTGTGATGTGATCAGCTATATGTTTAGTATTTTCTGAGTTTTTAAGCAATTGGTTATTAACCTTCCATCACCCCACCTCCTGGGGAAAGCAACGATGGAAATCAAACATGACACGGAGGAGTGATCGGATAAAGGGCCTGGAAATATGTTTGCCTCTGATACACTGGCCATCAAGTTCTGAGAGATTAATAAAAAATCAATACAGGAAGACGTATGATGGACCAGTGAGGTAAATGTGAATTCCTTAACCACCGGGTGGAGAACACGCCAGATGTCCACCAACCCCGCACCATCTAACAAGTCCCGGAGTGCTCGTTGGGCTGGAGAGAGTCCTCTTACTGACATACTTGAGTGATCTATTTTGCGGTCGATGACAAGGTTGAAATCCCTTCTAAAATTAGAGGTGTACTTAAATGGGGCAAGAGAGTATTTAGTAAGTGCATAAAAGCTAGGAATTGGTATTAGGGCCATACATGCTGGCCAGTATAATATCTCTTGAGTAAAGTTTGCCCTGACTATGATATAGCACCCTTCTGAGTCGGGTATGATTAAGTTGGGCGTAAATGGTATAGATCTACGAATTAAGATCATCACCCCTCTGCTCTGGGTATTGCCCTCGGCCGAGAAGCACTGACCTATTTGTTGCCTACGTAGCTTGCCTGCTTCTGAATTGAGCAGATGGGATTCCTGTATCATAACTATATCTGCAGCCAACAAGTTAAGATGCTTAAGCAGTTGGTACTGTTTAAGTTTACGTCTTGCCCCTCTGACATTTCACATGAGAAATCTCACTGTACCCGCCATGGATGTTTACATGGCGAAACGTAGGTGCAGGCTTTATCCCGTAGCTTCTCAAGATAATGATTCCTGTGTGAAGAAGCCAACCCCCATAAACAAACAAGTCCCTTGTTATATCCCTGCACAGAATATATACAAAAACTTATATTCCCCACCCACCCTCCCACCCAATCTTTTACGCTCGCCTTATGCTTCATGCCTCACATTCATCCCCTCCCTCCAGCCACCTTTCTCACTTTGAAAAAATTAAAAGAGAAAATCCCAAAAGTCTCTCTTAAATCAGACACCCTAATGTCCCCATACCATCTCCAAACAATTAGAAATTTGAACAAGTTAGGTATTTCCACTGACTGTCATTCTAATATATCCACAGTACTCTGAGACAGTTAAACTTATTTTTAGAGTCTAAATATCATTCTAATATGCTCAGCTTGCTTCCAAAATCAGGCTGGCTAAGTGTCCATATTAGTTTATCACACAAGCATACCTGGAGTTGGTCCCTGGCATCATTGTATGAATAGTGTTATACTCACACTTAACAGCTAGCTTATATGGCTCCTTCCCATATGTGAGGAGTGGAAAGAGAAAAAAAAAAACCCACACCAGAGGACCGCATGAACTGAAAGCTCTTATAGGCCCCAGATCTCTTCCATTCTGTTTACAGTTTATTGTACAAGATCCCCAGTTCCTTGACCGGCTATTTCCCGTGGTTTAGCCTTACAAACCACATAGCTCTGCCGGAGTAAATTAAAATGCGTAGAAAATGCTAGGAAAGAAAGGGCAGGAAGAGGAGGATAGGTCCAAACCAAAACTCGGGTCATCTACTGATAATGCAGTCCCCAGTGGTGTCCATCTGTTGTGTTGGCGCTCCCTTGTGTGGCAGCCGAACATAACAGCAGGAAAGTTTGAGTTCTGAATAAAGGGTTGTTAGTCTAGGATGAAAGAAAAACCAGGGAAAGCTATTCTTCCAAATCTCCAAGGGTCTGCAAAAGTTATATAGAATTGGATCCTTGTTCCAATCCAGCATCTAAGCTGCATTCAGTCTGAATGTATAAGCGCTGAGGATTCTCACTAAGGGAGGTGCTATCCCCCAGAGTTAGTGTTCTCCTACTTGCAACTTGGTGATGTGCATGGAAGGAGACCCGTCTTATTAACTGCAGTTTATATGAAGAAGTAGGCCAAGGTAACACCATTGCTGCCCAGGAGCATAACATTCTCATCCGAGGAGCACAGTAGGACTTCTGGATTCCTATAATAGTTGGTTATCACTAAACTTTTCTTTTCTCATAGAGATCCACCTTGGTGACAATAGACCTCTTAATGTCTTCTTAGGGATTCTTGAATAGGTTGGGGAAGGCAAGTTTGAGCTGAGAGGCTGCCACTTGGGGGTCTTTGAAAGGGGTCCAGACTCCTGCAATTAGAACGTGAAGCTTAGCAGGGTACGCCATTCTGAACTTGATACTAGCAGCAAATAATTTCGTCACCATTGGGTGAAATGCTGTTCTTTTCAAACGCACAGAGGATGGTAAATCTTGGGTTATTCTGAGGGTTTTACCTTCCCATTTGATCTCCTGAAGTTCCCTGCATTTCTGGAGAAGATGTTATTTCTCTAAGAAGTTTAAGAAGCGAAAAATTAATGGGCGAGGGGGGGCACCTGGTCCTGGCTTGGCGTGAAGAGCCCTATGAGCCCTCTCTATGATATACTTATCACCAAAAGGTGAGGGGCCTGCCAGCTTGTGCATCAATTTTTGGATAAATTATATCGTATCGTGCCCTTCTTCCTCCTCGGGGAGTCCAATTATAACAAGGTTATTCCGGCGACTACGCCCTTCGAGGTCCTCCACTTTCGATTCCAGCTTGGTCAGATGCTGTCTGCAGGCACTGAACTCAGGATCAAGCTTCTCTTGCTTCTTTTCAAGTGAGAGGATCCTTGCAGAGCTGTCAGAAGCCTTTTGAGAGATCTCTCTCAACTGCGTTGTAACAACAGCCAGGTCCCCAGTAAGCTTGTGTAAATCGTCGCGAAAAGGCTTGAACTCCTCTAGGAATCTCAGGAGAGTCAGCAGTTCACAGTCCCCAGTGGTATCAGAGGCGCTTGGAGTATGGCTGGAGTTGGAAGCCCGAGGCTTTTTTGGGGCCTTTTTGGGCATAACAGGCAGCGTGCGTTTTGAAAGCATCTTGTGTGCCCCCTAAGTTCACGAGAGAAGCCATGAGTACCCTCTAGAATTCCTTTAGCCTTCCGGTATGATTAGCGATCGGTAAATGGATCAGGAGGTTAGCAAAATCTAGTGGAAAGACTTTTATCGGATGGGGTGACTGGAGCTTTATGGGGAGCTGTTATCCGACACGGAGCATCGCCATAAGTCCACAGATGTGCCTTTTGAAGATTTGGGGGAAAAATATGAATCCAAAGTTATGGAATGTTGAATGTCCCATTATTTCCTATGGGGGAAAATAGATGTCAGGCATGAAGTAGGATTTCTGAATCAGAGTAGAACTGGATCCTCATTCAAAGGAGGTTTACGTAGTGGGACTGTGGATTGAAGGAGAGGTGCACAGAAGGATGCCATTTTACTATGCACAATCCTGCATTGAAATGGAACTTCGATGCAGGATTCTGTATCATAACATGGCACTTCAATGCAGGATTGTGCATCAATATGGGATCGTCACTGAATTGCTCTATTGTAAGCTCCTGCTGACAGGGGTGCCCAATCCTTGTGTCAGCATTTATTCCCCCTCCAGTACTGTGGCACACTGGGAGCCCACCACCAGTGTGCCCAAATAATTCTGGTTTTAAATGTTGATTCCGAGCCGACAGGGGTGCCCATTCCCCATGTCAACATTTATTTCCTCTCAGTACTGTGGCACACTGGGGAGCCCACCCAATCCATGTGTCAGCATTATGAATAACCCTCCCTCCTAGCAATATGGAACACTGAGGCGCCCACTCCAAGTGTCCCAAAATACTGTTATTCAGCCTGTAAAAAAAGAAAACTTTCCTCCAACATCTTTTTTTTTAATAAATCCTGCAAAAAAAAATGGTCCCTTGTCATCTCCACTGATTCCCTCCCACATCCCGACCCTCCCACTGAGCACCCACCTCGCCACGCACACACCCTTACCCTATACTTACCTCTGAAGGTCGGCGGTTATCAGCTGTCAGTTCCTGCTTTGATGAAGGAGTGTCATTCTGATGGTTCACTGAAGTGAAAGTTCGACACGCAATGCTACTCCCAATAGGAGTCGAAAATTACCTGACATCACTCAGAGTCTGTTTAAATCATGGGCAAAATACTGAAGTTTTCACAGCTACCCACAAAAAGCCAAACACAGTCTAGGCAAAGTTGGCAGAGCCTGAATGTCCATTTCTGAACCTAAATGGCAATATCCCTGCCAGTGCCATTCCCAGTGTCTCATCATGCAAGTATAGGCCTCAGCTGCAGCACTCAATTTGGGCCACCTTCAGGCATGCTGACAACCATGATCTCACCATTTCAAGCCCCTAAATCCATGTATATTCTGTTTTTAGACACAGTAACACTGTTTACATTTATGACTTACAGTTTTGGAACTGGAAACTAGAAGCCAAACAGGTGAAAGTTCCAGAATTTGGGGGGGGGGAAGGGTCCTTGTGGCTGAGAAAGGATTATTGGAACAATACCACTTTGATGGAAAAAAGTTCACTCTTTCTTTCTTCACAAAAGACACCTAGGCCCAGATATTCAAACTGCGCCAGTCTGAGGCGCAAGCCCCGCGCTGCTCAAAATAAGAATTTGCGCAGGGGTGTAGCCAGTGATATTCAAAGGAGTTGCGCTGTTGAGCAACTCCTTTGAATATCGCCCAACCACAACACTTAGCATGGCGCCAGTGGAACTTGCGCTACCGCGACAAAGTTGCCAGAGTTGAGCATTCAACTTCGGTGGCGAAGTTCATTGCCCATGCGCAAATTTCCATATTCAAAAGGTGACATGCAAATGGGGCCATAATTTATGCAAAGGCGCGGGGGGCCATTTGCATCTCTTTATGAGCCCCATTTGCATGCCTTTTGCATGTAGGTACGCCCGATCGAGGACTTGCTCCTGGCCACCCTGCCAGGCAGCAGCCGTGGGACCGGCCACTACCAGCCGATCGTCGGGCATCACAGTTATGCCTCCCCACACCTCCCACAGCCCGATCGCGGGCATCGCATTCATGCCCCCCACCTCCCACAGCCCTCGGGCAGAACACATACATGTCGCCCCCCACACCTCCCACAGCCCGATTGCGGGCAGAACACATACATGTCGCCCCCACACCTCCCACAGCCCGATCGGGCAGAACACATACATGTCGCCCCCCACACTCCACAGCCCGATCGCGGGCAGAACCTCATGTCACCCCCACACTCCCCGCGATCGCGGGCAGAACCTGTATAAACCCCCCAGTGCCCGATCGCGGGCAGAATGTAACCCTCCCCCAACCCGAATAACTCCCTGGTGGTCCAGTGGACCGTAAGCCCGATGCAAGGGCAGAATGTCACAGCAGAACCCCCAAACATCTCCCTGGTATCTAGTGTCCCCCACCCACTCCACGAAGCTCCTCCACTTGCTCTCCCCGCAGCCAGCGGGCGACAGTATCCCACCTGTCGTTGCCGCTGTTCGCTGACTGATTGTTCAGAGCGTGATCGCTTGACAGGCTCAGCTAATGGGCGTAGCTCGATAGCCAGAGATGATATCCAGATTTGTGAATGATCATTCACAAATCTGACTGTCATGTACGGTGTGGCTGCATGCCCATTGGCTGTAGCTCTGCACTAATGCGCGCAGCCCTACCGGACAGTCAGTCGGGCGGGCGGGCGGGCGGCAGGCGGGTGGATGCTGTCGCTCACCGCCGCGGGGAGCGGGGTGGAGGGGCTTCGTGGGTGGGGTGGGGACACTGGACACCAGGGAGATGGTTGGGGGTTGTGTTGTGACATTCTGCCCGCGATCGGGCTTTACGGTCCACTGGACCACCAGGGAGTTATTCGGGCTGGGGGAGGTTACATTCTGCCCGCGATCGGGCACTGGGGGTTTATACAGGTTCTGCCCGCGATCGGGCACTGGGGGTTATACAGGTTCTGCCCGCGATCGGGCACTGGGGGTTTATACAGGTTCTGCCCGCGATCGGGCACTGGGGAGGTTTACAGGTTCTGCCCGCCGATCGGGCTGTGGGATGTGGGGGACATGTACGTGTACTGCCCGCGATCGGGCTGGTGGGGGGCACAGGGAAGCGAGGGGCCAGCCAGGGTGGCAGCTGCTGTGTTGCCCCTGCAATGCAGCAGCTCACCTGTGGGTGGCCCTCGACTTAAGCCTTTTTTTTTTGGCTCAAGCTTGTGCGGGCACAGCTTGGGGGTTGCGCATGCACAACTCTGCGCAACCCGACTGAATATCGGGTTGCGCAGGTTATGCATGGATCCTCCCCCTCCTGTTGAGCATGCATTCATTTGCATTGCTCTCTTGCGCAACCTGGTGCCAGTGGCGTAACTGCCTCCTGCTGAATATCGCAGAATGGCGCATTTTGGACTTGCGCATGGCGCAACCCTGTTGCGCATGGCGCAACCCTTTTGAATATCTGGGCCCTAATGCCTATGGAGAAAGTCATCAGGAGGAAACAAATGAAGAGACACAGTAGAAGCTGTTGTGTTGCCACAGCGATACACTCCATACCTCTTCGGCATAGCTACGGTTAACACTGCAAGCGGAAAAAATACTACAAACTGACAACTTAATATTTCAAACTTTGCACAGAAACAGTATTCAGTATAATTGTCTGTCACCACTACAATCTACTCTGCACTACTAGAATAGCAAAACAAAAAACAAAAAAGAGAAGCATTTTTTCATCAATTTAATCGGAGAAGGTTAGTGTACAGCTGTCAGATTAACTGCTCTGAAAGGAGGTTGCCATGAATGACTGAATGGCTTGTGACAGCTCTATGAGCACTGCAGCTGTGGGTAATGCACATCAGTAAAGCCCTAGGGCAAGCAGAAGCAGCTGCCATTTTTAAAGACAAGAGGGCAGGTTGAAATAGCTGCCATTTTTTATACAAACATAAATGAAACTTCTGATTTAACATATTTTTACTGCATTTTTACTTATATAGAAACATAGAAACTTAGAAGTTGATGGCAGATAAGGACCGCAAGACCCATCCAGTCTGCCTATTTTTTCTATCTTATGCATATTCCTTTGGTACCTCCACAAAAAGGTTATAGACAAATATATCCCTTTACTACTATGCTGAGTAACTTATGATTTTCTTTGTATTTTTTGCTTCACTGAGGCAATGGTACCATAAACTTATTTATGCAGTGGTTTAAGTAGTATTCCTTTGCTACCTGTACAAAACTTTATAGATAAATATGTTTACTTATGTGCTGATTAAGGCCATAAACCAACAATATTACTTCCTTGTTGTACTTTACTGTCCTGCAGTATACATGTATAAAACTTAAGATAAACACTCTTGGGAACACAACCTTCCCACACAAGCAATTACCTATATGATTACATTATCTGTAAAAGTAAGGAAAATAACTGCAGAAAACTTTGTTAATGCACTAGTTATGGTCTATATCTTGTCTTTCCAAGTACAGAAATGTGGTGTTAGGGTTTCAAACCCCAACACCCCACCCTGCCCCACTCAACTGTATTACTCCATCCCACCCATTGCCCTCCACAAACTACAAGTGTTGCGGTGCGCATTGCAGTCATTAGTAATGCTCACCTCATTCCAAGACTACATAGCTAGAGATGGACCTAACGCTCACCCCATTGTCCTATAATGTGTCCCTCAGCTTATTTACTTATGGAAAAGGGTGAGCCATTAGGGTCCATTTCTGGTTATGTACTGTAGTCATGGAATGGGGTAAGTGTTATGGCCATTGATTGCAAGGCACACCGCAATGCCTGTTAGTGTGTGGCGGATGAGGGGTGGGTGGGATGGGAGTAGGTGAGGTGGTAGGGTTGGGAACCCTAACACCACATTCCCAAACTTGAAAGGCATGATATCAACCCTAACTAGTGCATTAATGACTTTTTTGCAGTTAATATCTATCTATCTATCTATCTATCTATCTATCTATCTATCTATCTATCTATCTATCCATCCATCTATATACATATCTATATATATATTATCTGTCTATCTATCTATATAACTATAGCGCCATGGTCACGACACTATAGTTAGGGTTAAGGAGCCACTTACATACAAAACCTCACATTTTGCACTTAATAACTTTGCCACCATATGACAGATTTGCCTGAAATTTTGCTTGCACGGTCTGGCACTATAGATCTCTGGATCTGACAACTTGCATTAGAGTCAGATGTACAGTTATGAGTTGCAGAGCACCAAAATGCCAAAATAATTTTTGTGCATTTCTGTGCTCGTGCCTCACTGGCGGCATGGTTTGCATTCAGTCCAAAAACTTTAGGGAACATGAAGCCAGGGTCACCAATGTGCCTTTCGAAGATTTTGTGAAATAATATTAAATGGTTCAAAAGTTATTCAAAAACAAGTGTCGCCATTATAGTCTATGGGAACATTCGTGAAATAATATTAAATGGTTCAAAAGTTATTCAAAAACAAATGTCCCCATTATAGTCTATGGGAACATTAACAACATATGCAAAAGGTGCGAAACTTTCGCAAATTGCTGTTTTTACTGTCACAAATGACCCTTTTACTTTCATGCGCCAGCCATTTTGTTTATAGTTAGAGCCTCAGAGAAATGCCTGAGTTTAAAATTGGGACCCTCTAGGGACACAATTTTGTTGTGTTCACCTAGTCAGGTCCTAAGGATACCAGGAATGTCTTTTGGGGGTTAAACCCTCCAGAAAACATTTTTACATTTTTGAAAATACTTTGCAAAATACTTTCAAAATGTTTAAGTTTTGTGTTTTTTTTTGCAAAATTTTTATGATTTGTGAAAGTAATTTGCGAATGTCGGTGGTCTGGTGCCAAAATATTACACGGCTCTGAAGTGCACGATTTTTCCCATAGGATAACATTATGGCGTCCGATGCTCCTTTCAGGTCCTGTATCTTGAAAACAGTTCAAGATATGGACTTTTCGTGGCAAAAATTCTTATTCCCTCTCTGGGGGGGCTAAGCACAAAACTAGCCTGGAAAGCCCTAAATGATATGAAATTTTAATTTTTTTCTACTTCATATGGCAAGTTAGTGTTCCAAGTGCTCATTTTCCTGTCCAAGTCCCACTATTATGGTCACATTCTTCATATTCACTGTGCTTCTTGATGCACCTGTTTTGGACACAATGTGTGTGCATTAGCATTACCAATAGCATTTTGGTTTATGTTAGCGTCAACGTCAGCATTACGGTTAGCGTTATCATTTGCATTTGCGTTTATGCTTGCATTTCCATTACTGTTTATGTTATGGTTTGTGTTTGCACATGCATTTCTTTTACCATTTGTGTTTGCATTTACATTTGCGGCACCATTAACATTACTGTTAATGTTTGCATTTACGTTACTGTTACCATTACCATTTGCTTTTGTATTTGCAACACCATTACCATTACTGTTTGTGTTTGTGCTAGCATTTGCGTTTGTATTTGTGTTACCGTAACCATTAGCGTTTGCATTTGTGTCACCGTTAGCATTTGTGTTTGCGTTTCTGCTACCATTAGCATTAGCATTCGCATTTGTGTGTGTTTGCATCACTGTTACCATTACCATTAGTGTTAGTGTTTGAGTTTCCACTTGCATCACTGTTAGCATTACCATTACTGTTAGCGTTTGCAGTTGCATTACTGTTTGCGCTAGCTTTATGATTAGCATTACCATTAGTGTTTATGCTTGCTTTACTGTTGCCGTTACTGTGATTGTTACTGTTAACATTACTGTTAGCATTACCATCGGTGTTACCATTGTTGTCAACATTGCTGTTAGTGTTACCGTTACCAGTAGCCTTACCGTTAGCATTAGTGTTACCATTACTGTTAGCATTAGCGTTACTGTTAGGGTTATTATGCAGAAATGGGTAGCATGGTGAGAGCGTGGGGTCTGAAGTGCCCAACGCTCCCACTACTACATACCATTCACTACTTATAGTGCACATTCTCAAAAAGGAGGGAAATTCATGAGAAAAAACTTGTTAATGCATCAGTTAGGGTTGTTCCATAGCAACAAAAGCAAAGAAATTCTAGTTAGTTACCACCCTTCCACTCCATCTCTACCAACAGGCATCGGGTATGTGTTGGGGTTGTTGTGCCTAACTCTCACCCCATTCTGTTATACTGCACCACCTCAGCTTCTTTTGCATAGAATGGGGGTAGAGTAGACCATTACCATTACCCCACGACACCCATGCCTTTTGGTGGGTGGGTGGTGGGGGTGGTAGGAGTGGTAAACCTAACATCGGATTTTCTTGCTTTAGTCACTGTGGATCAACCCTAACTGATGCATTAATGGAGTTTTTTGCCATGAATATGTATATATTATAGGGGTGCAGTCACGCCCCTGTATTTAGGGTTATGAAGGCATTTCTATGTTAAACTCAAAATTTTACATGTTAATTACTTTGGACCCATTCAACGGATTTGCATGAACTTTAGTATATGCAGTGGGACATGGTAGGTCTCTTGATTTGTCAAATTTCATTTTGGTTGGACTTACAGTTTTGTGTACCAAATGCTGAAAATGCACTTTTCGACAGTTTTGTGTTCACTTTTTCAGATTTTGTTCAGTGAGTGCTGCCACTGTGTGGTGTGCCAGTCTATAACTTGGTACATAGAAAGAGCTTTGGTCAAGGACCATGCCACTTTTTGTTTTGTGAAAAAAATATTGATCCATTCAAAAAGTTATTAAACCTTTTAGCTCCCATTATAAGTCTATGGGAAAATTTATATGGTTATTTTGCAAAAGAAGAATGGGGATTTGGCCACCACGATCAAAGAATCTGCAGGCTCACAATCAAAGAATCTTTTATCTTGAGAAATTTATTGATTGCAATGGCCACCATCTTGTTTTCAGTTTGGGGTTGGGGAAAAAAGTAAATATTTCACCCCAGGAGTGACTTGTGAAATAAGTGAGGCATGGGTTTAGATTAGGTACTTTCATCGACCCATGTCGCTGGTTTATTTTAGTTTTGTCAAAAATAGTGTTTTTCACTTTTACAACCTTCAGCCATGGCTTGCTAATGATCTTGATTGCAAGTCTGTGAAATCTTCGCCACGCTAGTGCCAATTATTTTGTAGACTTATGGTCAAAGAAGATGTCAGATGTCTCTTTAATCCCTGATACTCCTTTGAGCCAAGAAAAGCATTTTTATTTTATTTCTCAAAACTTGTAAAGTTAAACCCATGATTTACCATGAATTTTGTTTTACATCATGGCCTGGGGTTTACAACTAACACAGTACTGTAGTCAGGGTCGCAAATTAATTTCTGTTACCTAGAAGACTTTTACCTAGCTGCATTTTGATGTTGTACTTCCTGTTTGTATTCAGAACTGAGTTCAGTGGACTGAATATTTTTTGGTGAAGTAAATTTCTTGCTGAGGTGGAACGTCACAACATAAATGTCCTGACAGTTGGTTGTTGGCCAAGACGCAGGTTGACTTAAAAAAAAGGCAAGTGCAAAGTGTTTTATATAGATACCTTTTGCCTAGTATGGGGACTTTTTAAAATGATAGTGAAATGGTAACAGCATGCTCTGCTCTGCATATGACCTGCACGCTGTGTTACCACCAGTGTTTTTGTCTTATCTTCTACTATGCAACATTTTCAAACCATGTACACCATCACCACCATGTTGTACTGTCTCCTTATGCTCCAATACTGCTTGACAGCTTACTTTCTTCTTTGAAGAAAACTGTGACAAATACACTAGCAGTCACTGCCAGACTTCAAATGCTCAGCAGGTTGGTAGCGGACAATCACACAGTTCAGAGTGTGGTATATCATTGTGGCTTTTCCAGGTGCAGGATTTACCAGACAGAGCTGCAATGGTAAAACAGCACCATGCTGCAATTTTAGTTAGCTCTACAGAGAATCTATCTGCGCTTCCATTGCAATCTCTCTGCATTTTTCCCTCCTCATCATAGCATAAATGTTAAATATTTTTAGATGTTTTCACAGTAAACTCAATAGCGATCACAAGCAACACAAGAGGCAATCTTTTCCATCGGTATCATCCATACCAGGTAAGCAATCACTCAGCCTCTCTCCTCTGCCTAATCTAAAATGAAATGTTTGCCATTTCATGGAAAATTGATGGGAAAGTGGATATATTCATGGCATTGCGGTGGTCCATACAGTGGTTCTGAACATTCTTCTCTCTCTCTCATATGATTGCCCATTTTTATTAAACACTAATGGTGTACTGCAGCAGGTGCCCCATGCTGCCAGCTGTCATGCCTTCTTGAAACTTTCTTGTGAATATAGGCAACACTGGTAGAAACAGTTGTAGGAAGTATTTATTTGGCACCGGCTCTTGAAAAGTGTCAAACCTTTGTTTACTGTTGTTTTTGAAGTACTGCAGGCAGTGCTAACAAGAATATGGGCAGGTGCATTATACAAGCAGAAAAGTACAGTTTATAACAGTAGATATTAGCCTTACAGTGATTAATAGGAAAATGGGCAGACTAGGTGGGCCAAGCTGTCCTTATCTGCTGTCAAATTCTATGTTTCTATGTTTAACATGATAAAGACACCAAAGACAAGTTCTGGTTAATAGGTATATACACTATGGTATTGCACCCTTTGTGTGTACTATACAGTAACAGGAAGCTTGGTAGAACTGGGTATCTGACAGTTCAGGTGTTGTAATGCAGAAAGTAAAGTCCACTGCCTCCAAAACCTCCAGACGCATGGAGCATCCAATCAGATCGCACCCAGTCCATTAATTTGAATTCCTTCTAATAAATTTTGAAAAATTTTGACCCTCAATTCCATATCAGTGACCATGAGGATTACTTTTCCACACCACAAGGTCCTCATGGTACAACCATCAAATCTTGATAGGACCATCAAATAGACCTTTAGATTGTACTTTAACTGTGGGCACTTAAGGACACCCATTGTTTAGCACCCCTACATTTTCCATGGGAACCGGTCGGCCACCCTAGATTTTTTATTGTAAGTTTCAACTAAATACAATTTGAAAGACCTAATACCTCAGATAAAACTTAAAAATGTAAACTGTAGCATTAGTTCCATCTAATGAAGGAAACAGCAGCTATACACTTTTGTTTTTTCAGAAAGATGGTGTCACTGCTGTAGTGTTTTTTTCCAGAAAGGAGCAGAAATAGGGTGTCATTAGCTCTTTATTGGAGTATAATTTTCATGAGGTGTGTATGCTTTAACTATGAAACTGATTTGCCTAGAGTTTCAGTTGAAATATGGAAGAGGTGGGGGAGTTCAAGAATGCATCAGGCAGACATAAGGCAATTCTAGAGGGGGGAGTAGGAGGAAGTAGGCTGTTGGTTAACTAGGATCTGCAGCTTATGCAATAGGTAGGGAAATGGGCAGACTGGGTGGGCCACGCAGTCCTTATCTGCCATCAACGTCTATGTTTCTACATAGGTAAGTAACCTTGTTTCAATAATTATGTGTTAGCAGTTTGTGAAACTCCCAGGGTGTTATGTTTCAGGATGAGTCAGTTTCCATATAGCTTTTTCAATAATGTTTCTTTCTAGCAACATCAGTTTATTTTTTTAATTTTTATTTTCTTTCATTCCTGAACTGTAATATGTGATTTCAAAGTTTTTGAAATAGTTCCCACTCCCTAGCCCTGCCAGCCATGACAATAATAAATATCTTGGCCTAGTTCTCTTCTGTTTACAGTCAGAAACATGTAGTAGCACCATCCAGATACATTAAAAGTATTGATCTGTACACAGAAAAATCAACCTCAAGTGAAGAGATTTTTAAAGATTGCAAGTGGCAGCCATATTTGATGACTTAAGTCATTAATTGTAAAACTAGTTATAACAGCTGTTTAAAAAATATCTTAAGACAAATATACTGAGGAAGAAGCTTCTGATGTGGCAAACACATTTTTTCCCCCAAAACTAAATGATTATTTTTGTTTCTACTAACAAATACTGATTATTTAATTCCATCGAATTAGCAAGCATGTGTTCAGCAAAATTGAGAGGCTGGGACCCAAGCCAAAACTAATGCTATATTTAATAAAACATCTGTTGGCACAAACTGTGGAGACAATGACCTTGTGTTTAGTAGCTTTGTAAGTTCTCCAATTGTCTTATCGTAATGCACATTATGCAATCTCTAACAAAGGCTATTTTTGCTTCCAAGCGGGCCATTTAATTTCAGTCCCTGCTACACGCAAAAGCTCTCAAATTAATTAGATTAGTAATCTATATGTAGTTATACACTACATTTCAACACTTATGGAACCTTTTAAAAAATATTTTGCATTTTAAAAATAATATATTTAATGAAACATATTTGTCCTATAGAGAGCTACTTACTACTATTCACAAAGAGGGGTATATTGCTCATTATATATTATTCGTTGTTTCATAATGTATACAAACTACTGTGGGTACCAGTTTAAAAACTACTCTAAAAAGATGCATATTATTCCCCACACTGTTCCTGCGGTATACAGCCTTGGACGCCTTCAGTGTGCAAGGCTGTGGCTTTGCACAGGACAGCTGGCGAACCATGCTAATGAGCACTAAGGAGGCTGCAGCTCTCCAACTTCAGCCACTCTTCGGGCACAAGCTGTTTGCCCCTGGGAACCAAAGCAGGAGCCAGCCACCAGAAACTATAGCAGGTACTACTGCCTGAGCATGAAGCTAAACCCCGGCTACTACAGGAGCAAGAGTCGGAGCCAGCAACCAGCAGCTAAACAGCATACTGCCTGAGCCCGGCTCAACTGTCCAAGGGGCAAGAGGGGCCAGCCACACCCAGTCTTAATGTTTAATCACCTCCTGTTTATGCGGTGAATATTTTCCCTCAGAATGGAGGACAGGCAAAGAGTAAAACTTAGGACATAGCATCGTTGATGATTATTATTATTTTTTTTGTGTTGTTTACAAAGTTTCCAGCTGGTTGAGAGACATATTTCACTATGACACATTTCATCATCACTGCTATGGGGTTTTCCTTCAAAATCTTAGCTGAGAGTGTGGAGCAGTACCCTATCAATTGCGATGCACAGGGCTTCTGTGAGGTAAAATGAACTTGCAGTAATGTGGGACAGTTGATTTGCATGGAACCAGTGACCAAAGTCCCATGTATATGTAGGCCCCATCTCTCTTACTTACACACACACACACACACACACACACACACACACACACACTCGAGCATGCAAAAAACATTTCAGTATCCACAATTCTTTGCATTTCCATGTTTGCTTTCTAAAAAAAAAAAAAGTACAACTGGCCATCGATTTTATAAAGGTCACCCTCCCCCTATTCCAAACGTTGAAGAAAGGTTCAGTCCCAGCCTGCTGCTATTTTGAAAGTGTCAGTAATGTGGGTTTTGGCTCGGAGGCAAGTCAGAAAGGGACCAATTAGTGCAGTACTGATGGTCTAAATTATTAACTCCCACTGGGGTTCTAGCCATTGTGCTGAAACAGGTTGTTCCAAGGGCCAGCACCACAAGGTCCAGCTGCTGGTTTGTTATGTTCTGTCCAATATGCAAATCCTGGTGTCAATCACAGTCATCCTTCTTATAGGTTGTGATCTGTAAGGCGTCAACACACTCATACAGCCACGCTTTCTATTCTATTCAACTACAGCTCTGTGAAGCAACATTTAGTTAAAATATGTGTATATATATTTTGTATACTTATTTAATTAGAACCTTGTTAAGTGATTTGATGGTGTTTCATGTTTACTATCTCTTATCACAGCTTTCTGATGCTTCCTGTCCAGTTCACCACATGTAATGAGAACCTGATCTCAGTGGTCTCTTTTGGTTGAAGAAGACAGGAAATGATTTACTGTGGCTTTTAAATGGTAAATAAATAAATTATAAACAGCAAGCAGTGACTTCCCTGTGTCTTTGTCAGTACTGTACATGTTTAAACTGTATATTTACAATGCTGCTCCATAATGTTGAACCTCTGTTTAGTTTGCCAGCCTTTTTTCTTAAAATTGGAGTCAGTGTATGCCAATCTGAGAATGGCTCTCATCACTGATTCCGATTTTAGGCTGTTGAAACCTGCGCAGGAATAGGGAGCCCTTTTAATCAGCAGCTCAAAATAGCCAAAGCTACACCTCTAGGACAGTGCAAAATAATAGCAAGGCTCAAAACCACTGTAATCTATATGGTGACCACCCATTCACTCTTGACTGCCCCCCTCCACACACATACACACACTGTTGCCCGGTCACCTTCTAATATCATAAAATGAGAACATTTCAGTGGACAGGCTCAAAGCAATAATAATTTTTCAGCAACCATGAACAGCTCACTCAGCCCACACCCTCCCACTACCCATGTGCACACTCTTGGCTGGTCCTCTCAGAAATGTAAAACCTTTCCCAATATTAATAAAATCTATCTCTGGTCTCCACTCTTCTCTTTGTCCATGCCCCTGCCATCTTGCTGTATATAGTGGTAACCCTATTTAAACTGGGAGCGTAGCCTACCTTCACCCTATTATTTAATTTATCCCAGAAGCCTGTCATTCTCATCTGCTGAAATAACTTCTGTAGTGGCTGGCAACCACCTGTGTCTTTGCTCCCCTGGCTCTCTCTTGAATGGCATCATGGCCATGGAGCACACTAAAAAGATCCTCACTCAGGCACTTATTTTATCTGCTGTGAGATAGCAACACAAGGAGATTGTTCTTGGTTCTGTAGTTTATCTCCCCACCACAGCAAACTTTTGACAGGAAAGCACTGAAGATCAGTATTGGGGGGGTGGGGGATACATTATTCATTAATGGGTGTGCGCACGATCACTTGAGGGGTGGTGGCATAGGTATCGGTACTGATGATCAGGTTCCAAACATGAAAGCACTAGCCCATTTGGAAATGATATCTGAGCTTAGGGCCTGTCTGATCAGTGCATCCTGAGCAAACAGTCACTGGAGTCAGTGTGGGATCATTGCTGTTGAGCTGACCCAACAAAAAAACAGCTTAACTAGAGTAACGGCAATCTGTCACTTTTTAGAGTGGATTGTCCTAACGTTTTAATTGATATCACAGCCTCCACTGACCTTTATACATAGCTTAACGACAACAGTGCACACTAAAACTCCCTGTAAAATACCTATGCCACCGCCCCTCAGTTGCCAGCCACTACAGAAGTTATTTCAGCAGACAAGAATGACAGACTTCTGGGACAAATTAAATAAAAGGGTAAAGGTAGGTTAAGCTACTGCTTTGAAGAGGGTTTCCACTATATAGAGCAAGAAGGTAAGGCAACAGAGTGTGTGCATGTGTGGGGGGAGGGCCAGTCCAGAGTGAACAGGTGGTCACCATAGATTACAGTGGTTTTGAGCCTTGCCATTATTTTGCACTGTCCTGAAGGAGTGTAGCTTCAGCCTTTTGTGAAGCTGCTGATTAAATGGCTCCCTATTCCTGCACGCAGGTTTCAACTATCTAAAATGATGATGAGATGGTGATGAGAGACTTTCTCAGTTTGGCAAGCGCTGACTCCAATTTGAAGAAAAAAGGCTGGAAATCCAAATAGCGTTTCAGCATTATGGAGCAGCATTGTAAATATACAGTTTAAACATGTACAGTACTGACAAAGGCACAGGGAAGTCACTGCTTGTTGTTTATAATATATTTAACATTCACAAGCCAGAGTAAATCATTTCCTGTCTCCTTTAAATGGTTTGGTCTTTTTACTTGTAATTTTCAGGGGTTTGAGTGGATGCTCTACTGATGTCAATTATGTTGTTTAACTGTTGGGGAATTAATTGGTTGCAGAGATATTCCATTGCAAAGTTGTCATTTTTCCATAGAGTTACATTGCGGGCTCTGTGATGTGTTGTGGTGCTGTTATGTTGGGAACAAAGTTAAATACACACTTTTCACTGCTGGTGGCTTACATCACCATCTGGTGATGTATGCTGCTGCAATAATATTGTAAACTGCACAGTACATGTGCAGTGGAATTTTTCCCATGGGTTGAACAGTTCATGAGATATATTTATGCAACTGGGGTCAGGATAAAAACTGTAGAATAAAACCATTTATCTTCTCTACTATGGTAATAAATTTATTTATCCACATAGTAACTACATCATCACCCATTTATTCACACAGTAACTACATCAGTAGCTCATTTATCTACGCAGTTCTCTTCAGAATTCATTTAGAATGTTCGGCCTCAGAAGCAGTACTAACCATATTTAAATGTCAATAACTTAAAAGCGAAAAAAGATAACATGGTACTGTGAGCATGAAAATTGTTCAGCACAAAATTATCTACAAAATGAATAATGTTTCATTTATATAAACCCTGTATATTGTACATAGTTAGCAAGAAAACAGAAGAAAATTTAATTTTTTGTTCACTTTTTTGACAAACAAATATAAATAACTTTAAAACAAAAAATGATAGCATGGTTCTGTGAGCACGAAAAATGTTCAGCTCAAAAATATCTACAAAATGAGTGGTGTTTCATTTATAGATACCATTTTGTTTTTTTATAATTAGCAAAAAACAGCACAAAATTAAATTTTCTTTTCCCTTTTTTGACAAGTTATTTACACGTACCAAAATCAAAATGTTCACACAACATCTAAACCTGTTATAAATGGAATATAGTGGATTCAGTGTGTGATAATGCATTTTTACAGTTCCAGTGACCTCCATACTTCACCAGGCCTTCCGGCACTGTGGAGGTTACTTGAGGTCACTGGAAACTGTACAAGACAAATGCATTATCACACACTGAACTGCTGCATATCCTTTATATATATATTTTTTTTCATATTTATTCTATTTTTCCCAGGGCACTGACTTCAACACCCATTCCGGTCACCTTACCTCATTTCCCTGTGGCTGCCATGTGCCATCTACTGATACTAACTGGCTTACCCCCCCCCCGGGTGGGGCCACAACACCACGGCCTACCCATCAATGACCGAAGAAGGTGTCAGCATTGCTAACATTACTACCCTGGCTTACTACCCCAGGGTGGGATTCAGGCCTGTTGTTGCACCGCAGACTGTAATTCAGTCGGTGGAGCGGAACAGTGGTGGAGAGCATAGAGTCATGTGCCGGGTGGCATTAACCTGAACTGCTGGTGCTTTTCTCCATTGAGATGGCAGAGATGTGCAATGATGTCCAGCATCCACTCCACCCACAGAAAGACTGGACGGCCTGGTTACTGCACTACTCCCAGCATCCACCAGGATCCGCAATCATCGGTCATGCTCCCATCCCTCACCCCAGAACAGGAGAGCAGTCCACATGATGCTCCATCCTTCACTCCCTGTCTGACCTCCAGTGACCCTGCTATGCATATGGGCAACTTGGTGGGAGTGCAGGGCCTCCACCAATATATGCTGTATAGCTATGCATATGGGAACTGGTCGGGCCTCAGGCTCCTACCAATACATGTTTTTTTTGTAGTTTTAATACACTTTCTCAAAATGTAAGGAAATTCTTTGCAAAAACTATGTTTAATGCATCATATAGGGTTAAAGTAGAAAAAGCCAGGAAATGAGAGCATTAGGGTTGCCCCTAACCCCACCACCCGTCATCCTCCATAGACTGACAGATGATGGGGTGTGTCATTGGGGTTGTGAGGCTTAAATCTCACCCCATTCTCCTCTACTATAGCATGTCCACCTGCTTACACATGGAATGGGGCCTCACGACCCCAACAACACACCCCATTGTCTGTCAGTCTGTGGAGGATGGCTGATGGGGGGGTTAGGGGGCAACCCTAATGTTCTCATTTCCTGACTTTTTCTGCTTTAACCCTAAATGATGCATTAAACATAGTTTTTTGCAGAGAATATACATATATATATATATATTTATATATATATATATGTATTATAGTGTCACGGTGGTGCCACTATAGTTCGGGTTGAGTACCCACTTTATGGTTAAATCTCATATTTTGCACCTTAATAACCTTGTAACCATATGACAGATTTACCTAGAATTTTATACATGATCTTCAGCACCATAGATCGCTGTATCTGGTGAGTTGTGTTATGGTCGGATGTACAGTTGCGGAGCTACAGAGTGCCAAATAATGCAAAAAAAGGACTTTTGTGCATTTCATTGCTCATGCCTACAGCCCGCATGGTTAGCATGTTCAGACCAAAAACTTTAGGGAACATACAGCCAGGCTTCCTGATGTGCCTTTCGAAGATTTTCTGAAAATATATTAAACGGTTCAAAAATTATTCAAAATACAAGGTAACCCATTATAGTCAATGGGAAAAGTTAACAACAGATGCGAAAGTTTCACAAATGGCCATTTTTACTGTCGCAAATGACCCTTTTACTTTCATGAGTCAGCCATTTTGTTTTTCAGTTACAGCTCAGAAAAATGTCTGACATTTCAAATTGGGACCCTCTAGGAACACAATTCTTGCTGTGTTCAACTAGTAGAGTCCTGAGGATGCTAGCCATAACTTTTTCTTGGGGTAAACCCCCCAGAAATATGTTTTTAAAATTTTTGTAAAAAGCACTTTTGCAAAATACTTTTGCAAATGTGAAAGTTTCATGATTTTTTTGGAGAAACTTTCGTGAGTTGCAAAAGTAATTTGTGACAGTATAGGCAAAACAATAGGAAATCTTTACCACCCTCCTGCAAAACAACAGTTTGGTCATTTGGGCTGAAATTTGCAGGGAAGAAAGCCAAGATCCCACAGATGTGCCTTTTGGTAAGTTGGTGCCAAAATATTACAGGGCTCCAAAGTTATGGCACTCCAAAGATGAACATTTTTCCCATAGGATAACATTATGGCATCCGCAACGCCTTTCGGGTCCCGTAACTTGAAAACGGTTTGAGATACTGGCTTTTTGTTGCAAAAATTCTTAAAACTAGGCTGTCAAGTCATAAATAACATGAGATTTACATTTTTGTTTCTACCTCATACGGTTCCTGAGACATAAGCAATTTAGTATTCCAAGTGCTCATTTTCCTGTCCGAGGACCACTATTATGCCCACATTCTTTATATTCACTGTGCTTCTTGATGCACTTGTTTTGGACACAAAGTGTGTGCATTAGCATTACCGTTAATGTTTGCACTTGTGTTCCCATTAGCAGTTGCGTTAGTGTTTCTGTTTGAGTCATCATTAGTGTTACCATTACCATTTGCATTTGCGCTTTGCGTTAGTGTTACCATTTGCATTTGCGTTTATGTTTGCATCACCATTATCATTACTGTTAGTGCTTTTGTTTGTGTTCCTATCAACGTTAGGATTAAGGTTAGTGTTAGCGTTTGCATTTACGTTTGCACTTGCATTTCCATTACCATGTGCATTAGTGTTTCTGTTTGTGTCACAGTTATTGTTACCATTACCATTACCATTTCTGTTTGCGTTTTCACTTGCGTTTGCATTGCCATCACTGTTAACATTACGGTTTGCGTTTCCACTTGCTTTTCCGTTACCATTTGTGTTTACGTTTGCGTCACCATTAACGTTACCATTAAGCATTTGCATTTTGTTACTGTTACCATCACCGCTTGCTTTTTATGCTTGTGTTTGCATCACCATTACCATTATTGTTTGCATTTGTGTTACCGTTCGTTAACATTTCCATTTCGTTACCATTACCATTAGCATTTGCATCACCGTTACTGTTACCATTTTTGCTACCATTACTGTTGATGTTCACGTTTCTGTTTGGCATTTGCATCATCATTTATTAGCATTACTGTTAGAATTACTATTAGCATGTGCATTACTGGCACCATTAGCTTTACTGTTAGCATTACAATTAGCGTGTGTGTTACTGTTACCATTTGTTTTGCGTTTGCATTTGTTTTAATTTGCATTTATCATTTTGTAACATTTGCTTTTGAGTTACTGTTTGTGCTTGCATTTGTGTTTGCATTTATGTTTTCATTATTGTTTTGTAACACATTTGCTTTTCGTTACTGTTACGTTTGTGCTACCATCATTACTACGTTTCTGTTAGTGTTACGTTAGCGTGTGCATTACCATTACCATTTGTTTTGTTTGGATTTGCGTTTACATTTCATTATCATTTTGTAACTGTTTGCATTTATGTTACCATTTGTGCTTGCATTTACGTTTGTGTTTACATTGTCATTATCATTTTTGTAACCATTTGCGTTACCGTTTGCATTTGCATTTCCATTCCCGGTTGCTTTACCATTACAGTTACTGTTAACGGTAGCATTACCATTGCTGTTTCTCTTACTGTTAGCATTTATGTTTGTGTTTGCATTACATTACCATTTGCATTTGCATTTACTTTACTGATAGTGTTACTGTTAGTGTTAGCATTACTGCTAGTGTTACCATTACTGTTTGAGTTTCTGGTACTGTTACCAGTACCGTTAGTGTCACTGTTACTGGTACCATTTGCATTTGTATTTGTGTTAGCATTTCCATTACTATTCACGTTTGCATTTGCATTTCCATTACCGTTCACTTTACTGTTACCAGTTGCATTTCCATTTCTGCTTGCATTGTGTTACCATTTGCATTACATTACCATTTGCATTGTGTTACTATTTGCCTTTCTGTTTGCATTACCATTACTGTTACCATTAGCGTTACCATTAGCGTTTGCATTACCATAGCCATCAACATTACTATTACAGCTACTATTAGCATTAGCGTTACCGTTTCTGTTACCATTAACATTACCATTATCCTTAGCGTTAGCGTTACTGTTACTGTCACCCTTAGCATGGCAAATCAGTGTTACAAGATTTTCTTACACTGCAGGGCTGTACTATGTTGTCCTGCTTCTCTGTACGTGAGAGTGCAGGGCCCAGAGGGCCCACTCTCCCACAAGCACATGTGATTAAGACAGAATGGGCAGGTTGGCAGGCCCCGCTCCCACCAAGACATATCATTCACTATTTATAGTTCACATTCTCAAAAAGAAGGGAAATTCATGGCAAAAAACTCTTTTAATGCATCAGTTAGGGTTGTTACACAGTGACAAAAGCAGAGAAAATCGGTGTTAGGTTTCAAAACCCTAACTCTGCATTCCCCACCCCACCCCACCACACACACACACACACACACACACACACACATATACATGCAAGTAGGGGAAGGACCAAGGCAACACAACCACTCCACAAAACCAGCAGCAGGTAACAGAAACAGCATACAAATATCTAAACTGCAAAACCAGACCTCCATGCTCTCATCCTCAACACACCAACAGAAGTTGATGTGTGGCATGGGTCATCACTGCTAACTCTGATCCCGGAAGTTCCACGCTCTGTCAAACACATATCACTATGGACAACTGTGCATCTTGGCCCCACGCTTCCAGCAACACACAACCAGACTACACATATGCTTTTTGGGGTTTACAAGCCCCAGACAGGATTTTGAATATTTCCTGAAAATAGTTTTGCAAATTACTTTCTCGAATGTGAAAGTGTCATACTACACATTTGCAACACTTTTGTGTTTGAGAAAGTATTTTGTAACAGCAATTTGTATGCTTTTGCAAATGCGAACGTGTCGTGTCTTCCGTTTGCGACACTTTTGTGTTTGCGAAAGTATTTTGCAAAACTATGCTCCTGATAACTGCACATCTTTGCCATCCTCCTGCAAGCAAACGGTTGGTCCCTTGGGCTGAAATTTGCAGAGTGGCATGCCGTGGTCCCACAAATGTGCCTTTTGCTGCTTTGCTGCAAAAATAGTTAAGGATGACAAAGTTACACTGTTCTGAAATTTAGCAATTCTCCATAGGCTAACATTATGGCACCCATCATGCCTTTCACCCATATGTCAAAAAATGAAGTGAGGTACTCAGTTTTCACTACTGGCAGCTTGATTCACCTTTAGGTGAAGTAACCTGCTGAAACAAGTTTGGAAATACTGTATGATACCTGAACTTGAATTTTTTCCCTACTTGCTATGCTAACAGAGGTATGGCACTCCTGCTGGTTGTGTGTGATTGGTTGTGTTGCCTTGGTCCTTCCCTACTTGCATGTATGTGTGTGTGTGTGGTGGTGGGGGGTGGGGAATTGGAGTTAGGGTTTTGAACCTAACACTGAATTTCCTGCTTTTGTTGTTGTGTAACAACCCTAACTGATGCATTAATGGAGTTTTTGCCATGAACTATATATATATATATATATATATATATATATATATATATATATATATATATGTTATACAGGCACAGTCACACCTATATTAGGGTTAGTAAGCACTTCTATGTTAACCCAAATTGGTACCTTAATAACTTGCCCTATTCAACGATTTACATGGAATTGAAACTTCAGCCTTTGTACCAGGATCTCATGATCTTGCAAATGTCATGTAGATCACTTCAGTGAGGGCAAATTTACAGAGGTACAAAAATGTAAAATTCATTTTGAAAATTATGATGATGTTTTTGCCACCCAATAACTAAATAAATATGAGGCTCTGAAACATGAAAGTTCAGGCTTGATAGAGCTTGGTCTAAAGTATGTGCTTTTATGATTTTTAGGTCCAGTAGTTAAGTAGTTTTTAAAATATTTAAGAAAAATATTCCATATCTGAGCATGTGCTGATCAGAAATCACTGTTTTATTCATAACTGAATTTTTGCAAAAGTATGATGCCCTGTTGTCATTTTTTACTATGTGTATTGTATCATATACTGAGTGTGTTGCATAGTACAACACTACAGTATATGATACTAACAGAAAAAGCAACTCTGAGATGTAAAAACCCATTCACTGGTGGCTAGTGGTTCCTCCCCCACCCATTCACCTGCCAAATATTGTAATGAAGTTTTTCCTGATGGCTAGTTGTCCTTCCCCACCTCATTACCTCCCTTATGTTCTGTTCTTGTATTTCATTATGTGTCAAATCCCACCTCCCTCAATTCCAGTCCCTGGTTTTAATCCCTTTTCCCTGGTGTCATTGGTACCTCCCACCCTCCAGTTGCTGTCCCTATTTTTCTTTTTTGTTTTCCTGGTGTCTAGTGGCACCCCCCATTCTCTGATTGCTGGCCCATTTATCCTTTCTCCTGGTGTTTGACAACAGCTGGTTGCACTATATGACATGGTTGTCATTACAAGTGACAGCAGTGTTGTATAGCAACTCCTGCTGAGTCATGACTCTTATGCCAGGGATGGGGCTACTGTACTTTGTACTGATGGTGCTGTGGCATAATGTGTGTATCTGCACATGGGGGCCCCAATTCCTGGTGGCAGTGTATTTATTTATTTTTTTAATTTTTTATTTTTGTATTATCTGACACTGGGATGCCCACCTCTGGTGTCAGATGCCCCCCAGCCATTTGTTTTATTCATTCTAGCCAACTTTCAGTGGCCCGATCCCTGTCTTGGCATTAGATTCCCACCCAGCAGTGTCAGACACTGAGAATTCCACCCTTGGTGTCCAAAAATAGTTTTTGTACCTGCAATATGAAAAATGTCCAATAACATCTTTTGTTTTATTTGAAAAAAAGAAAACCGTTCCTTGTTGTTGCCACAGTCCCCCTTCCCCATCCTGATCCTCCCACTGAGCACCTCCCAGTACCCTATTCTTACCACCGGAGGTCGTATGTCAATTTCTTTGACTGAGACACATCTGCACTTTTCAAAGCTGAACCATGAACTGAGGAATAAAGGTAAGTGTCGTATAATGTATTTCAATGGTGTTTTGGACTTATGTTTATAATTTTGCCATTGTTAGGAATTTGTTCACCAAATTATCAACATAGTCTTTTTGGGACACCACCTCATGAACACTGGCAGTGTCATTTTGTTAATCAGGCCTGGAAGGTGATTTCCCAGTCACTGCATGGAATCACCTTTTGGGACCAAATAACAAAATTTCACCACAAGTGTCATGTTGAAAATTTGGTGGAAACATTCCTTAAAATGGCAAAGTAATGAAGATTTGTTGAAATGTTTCTATGCATGCCCCCAACTTTGGGATTTTTTTTTTTGCATTTCATTTTTTATTCAGAAGTTACTTTGAACACCCTATTTCAAATAAAACAGAAATACAATGAAATAATAACTAAAACGGTTGAACAACAACTTTTAAAGCAGCAATGCAACAGAAATGGGCTAAAATTTCACCCTACTTTTTTCTCTTCCTAATCAATGCCAAATGTCTTCCAGTTTATTTTGGTGGTAAAATGTTCAGGGTCAGTTATCATTTAAGAATTTTATGAAAGTTTTAAAATGATTATTTCTCTAGAAAAAAAGATGGCCACTTCATTTTTGCATACAAATAATACTGAGGACCTGAGGAGGGTAAGAATCCAGACAAAACTGTTAATGCACACTACACAGCATAGGAGATATCCAGAAAATCAGGATCAACAGTTCTGCCAATATTTTTCATACCCATAGCAGAAAATTATATTTTTGGAATAACTTTCTCCGTTGCACTGCTTCTTTAATATCTAAACTGCATATTACAATCTGGATGATAAACCAGATAAATCATTGGCCCTCCAACTTGAAAAAAGATCAAACTAGTTGAAACATTTGCAAAATTAAAGTTTATCAAAGAACTGCACACACTAAACTCAACACAGTGAATGAACAATTCATCAAATACTGCTAAAACTGTTCATCTGGAAGAATAAATTCTTTGACAGGAGTTACCATTTTTTGACCAGTCAACGTAGACCCTATATCTCAGTCACTGTCAGAGACTCTAGAGCACCCAATTATATGAGAGGATGTTAATCTGGCCATGATATCTTTAATCTCTTGTAAAGCCCTGGCCCCAGATGACATTGCTTGCCACATGCTGGAATGACCCTGATGTGTAGTATGCAAGGGCGCACATGACCTTGGCCTTGACGGTCATGGCTCTGGAAAGGCATGTCCATGGAGCAACAAGATCGTGGATGAGGTCGCATGATTGAAGCACCATTGCCCTAGGCAGTCAGAACCATTCAATACAGTGTATGTCCCATTGCACGTGGCCGTCCATGCATGGATGGAACACTCACTAACATGGACGCGGGTGTCCACCTCTGCCATGTGCTGTGTTCAACAGATGAATATTCATAGAAGTCCTGGGCACATAATTACATCTCACTGGAAACAGCATGTACAGTGCATGGAACAGCACCCTAATATGGCATCACATGTTACATGCATCACATGGCCAGTGAGCAGTGTGGAAAGGGAATCATATATGTGATACAGCCCTTCATCCACGCATGGCACAAGGCTATCTGCCACCATGCCACACTGGTGGTGGCCCTCAGGAACAGTGGTGCATATGCTAGAACATAGAAACATAGAAACAGAATTTGATGGCAGATAATGACTGTTTGGCCCACCTAGTCTGCCCATTTTCACATAATGGATAAGCTGCAGATTCTAGTTAACCAACAGCCTACTTCCTCCTACCCCTGCTACATTACAAGGCTGAAGTCTGCCCCCTGAATGTCTGCTTGCACTTCCTCACAGTATGATGTGCACAGGCACTGTATGGCATCATGTCTGCATGCCATATGTATGGCGATGGCATGTAGCGTACACAGGCAGCAGGGTACAGCTGCGTAATGCAGTAATACACACACACACATACACAGAGGTCTGCCATTTCTGCATGTTGTTCTGATACATGCAACTGTACTGTGACATAAATGGTGTCACTGTTTCCAATATTTATTTATTTAGTTTTTGTTTACCGAGTAAGTGCTCTAGGCATAAAATGACTATTTTCAGGCATGACCCAGGAGACTACAACAGACAGGTGAGACAAATACATTGCATCAGTGTAGGAACATTACATAATCGCAGATATAATTGACAGAAAAAATTACACATTCAGAAAGCAGCACACTGCAAGGTAAAACATTGCACATTCCATATAGGGTAAGCAACAGCACAATCAACTCTACAGTTTAACACAGGTAGGAACTTTAAATTAACACTCTAAGCTTGAACTTAATCTTACAAGGGCTGTAAATACTGTTGGAAATTTCTACAAGCACTACATGACTCTAAAACAATTAATACAGGAAGGAGAGGGAGAAATAAAAGCATCTTTCCTTTAGAGCTACAGTTAATTCCAACTTTGTAGGTGAGGTGCTGTTAAGTGGCAAGCAAAACCAGGTACAAGACTGAGGACCAGTCAGAGAGAGTCAGCGAACTGGTTTCACCAATCAGAGAAAAGGTTCTGCAATTTGAAAATATCCAAAAAGCACCAACCCCAAACTTATCTGAGGAGGTATATGGCTTTTTCCACTAGTGGTTCCCAGCAAGACAGAGGGCTTCTTGCTTCAGGCTTGGCTGACAAATCAGAATTTTGTTTTCTAGCAAAGATTCAGACCCTGCTATGAACTGGAGTTCAGAGGATCGAGGCAGCAGTAGGGCAGGTAAAAACCATGTGGTCTGCCTTGGTGTGCAGGACTGTGGGTCGGTTCCAAAGGGGCGCTATGGCTTCCTCCCAGTGGCAAGATCCCCGGGCAAAATCTGAGTCCTGGGTGGGTACGGCAGACCTACACAGCTTTTTCCACCAGTGGCTCCCAGCAAGGCACAGGAGCTTAGTCCACTTCAGGCTTGGCTGGCAGGTCAGAATTTTTGATTTTCTAGCAGAGATTCAAATCCTGCTATGAACTGGAGTTCAGAGGATCGAGGCCACAGTATGACAGGTGAAAACTGCACAGTCTACCTTCCATCTAAGCAGGACAGAGGGTTGGTTCCCAAGGGGTGCTTTACAGCTTCTTACCAGTGGCAAGGTCCTAGCCCCTGGTGGGCACAGCAAACCTGAGGAGGTATATGGCTTTTCCACCAGTGGCTCCTGGCGAGGCACAGGAGTTTAGACCACTTCAGGCTTGGTTGACAGGTTAGAATTTTTGCTTTTCTAGTGGAGATTCAGACCCTGCTATGAACTGGAGATTGGAGGATCGAGGCTGCAGTACAGCAGGTGAAAACTGTGCGGTCTGCCTTTGGTCTAAGCAGGACCACGGGTCAGTACCCAGGGGTCTCTTTACAGCTTCTTCCCAGTGGCGAGATCCGATCCCTGGGTGGGTATGGCAGACCTGAGGAGGTATACAGCTTTTTCCACCAGTGGCTTCTGGCAAGGCAAAGGAGCTTAGTCTACTTCAGGCTTGGCTGGCAGGTCAGAATTTTGCTTTTCTAGTGGAGATTCAGACTCTGCTATGAACCAGAGTCAGGAGGACTGAGGTCACAGTACGCAGGTGAAAACCACGTGGTCTGCCCACGGTCTAAGCAGGACTGTGGGTCAGTTCCCAGGAGCATTTTATGTCTTCTTCCAGTGGTGAGGTCCAAGCCCCAGGTGGGCACCACAGACCCTCATGTTCACTGTGGCAAACTGACCTACATTCTGCGGCAGGACCTCATGCTTGCTATGGTCAGGCTATGAGCAATGCTGCTGTGATTCTCTGGCAGTTCTGTTATAGGTTTTACATACTCTGCAACTCAGATGAGCCCTAAAAATAAAATCTAGTTACCCAGAAGAAATGCTCAGGAAAAGGTATCCTGGGGCAGTTTGGCAGATGCAAAGGCAAAGCAATGCAAAGCAATTCTGGCATCATGAATTGGATTGGATGTAGGACATGGGGGAATTGAAGGGTGATTTATTTTTTTTACTGCAGTCTGTTATACTGTCTCATGGCTCCCTCTCACCTACCCAGTGCTGGTTTACTATAGCCATGCTCCTGAGAATTTCTCCTCCTTCCTGCCTACTTGCTTGAAGACCACTACTGCCTGGTGCAAAACAATGCTGCTCCAATGGCTCCCTCCCACCCACTTGCTCGAAGCCTGGTGGTGATGGTTTGTGCTGTAACACTGCTCCAATTGCTTCCTCCTGCTCACGTAGTTCAACACCATTAATGTTGCTTGTATCAATGCCATTTGGCTTCCGTATCTTCCTGTCTCCCACTCTATAAGGATTTACTGTGAGGCTAGAGAATAGCTGGACCATTTTACATTAGACAAGGGTCCAGAAGGTCTCCCATTTTTGTCTGCAATAATTACCAATACTTTTTCATTCCACAGTTCTGCAGTTGGCAAATAAAACCACCATTCTTTTCATGAAATAGGCTTCCTGAACTTATTTCAGTGTTTATAGAAGGCCATAATGTTCATAAGCTTCAGAGCCAAGTGCCAGTGGATGGGAAAGGGGCCCACTACTACTGCAACCCGGGGATAGAGTTATAATGAATCTCACAAAACTCACATGGATGCCATTTTAAGCTTGCACACAATTATTTTAGCCATTTAGTTTGAGTTTTTAGTGGTGATAGCTATTTTTATGGCACCAAAAAATGCTGTTTCTGTGGTAGAAGCTTGTTTCTGCGGCAGTTGCTACAACCACAGAATAGCAGAAAACATGGGGCCCTGCCAATATTGTACTGTCCTCCACCCGAACATATCCATATGGCTACCATACATATTGCTGTTTACCCGAATATGGTAATGCAACATACAGTACATAACACAATTCGGTATTGCTATTGCACAATATGGCATTGTACGAGGACACACTGAGACACACACACAGGCCTTAGTCAGTAGTGTCACTGTATACAGACCACAGCCAGGGTTGTGACATGTGAAAGTGTGGCATTCTGACCTCTGTGTGCCCTGCAGCATGGCCTTTCTTTGCAGTGGGTCTACCATGTGGAGCAGCACGTGGCATTTAACTAATCTCATTGAGGAAACTGTAGTAATTAGTCCTAAACTTAGTCATAATAATGAGAACAGTCCTATGCAACATATATCATCTAAAAATTTATCCAACGGAGCCCCATCTCTTCTTCCCTCCTTACTCTCCCCTTGTGTACTAGACACATTAGCCACCCACAAAGAAGTTTACATACTTGGTGATTCCATAACAAAATATATTGACCACATCGTTTGTAACCAGGATAAAGAACATCGTTCTAGTTTGAGCTATTGTGGTGCTAGGATTTCTGATATTACAGCTATGCTCAAACCCATTTTAAACTCTGCAGGAAAAATCCACTAGTTGTTGTTCACGTGGGAACTAATGATATTACAAAGCAACATGTGCAAGGGATAAAACAGGACTTTGTCTACCTTTGTAATCTATTGGTTGAAAGGGGCTGTGAGATCTGCCTTTCAGAAATACTTCCTATCCCAAGAGCAAAGGACACCATTAACTCTAAAATCAAAATCATAAATGAATGGTTGAGGAAATGGTGCCTCAGACAGGGTATTCACTGTCTAACCCACTGGGAGGATTTTCATCTTAACCCGACCCTTTATTGTTGGGATGGCCTACACCTCAGCAGAAGAGGAAGTGTCATACTAGGGAAAAAGATTGTTACTCATATAAATACCCGTTTAAACTAACGAATAAGGGGGAGTTTGGACGATCGCCCAAAACTCTTGAAAAAGGGTCTGAATTTGTTAACCTACATTTAAATACTTTATCTCTTAATGCACGATCACTGAATATAGCTAAAAAAGCAGAATTGGAATTAAAAGCCCATCTTCTAGATCTGTCACTCATTGCTGTCTCTGAAACCTGGGGAAATTCCAATAGGAACTGGCCATCCAAGATTCTTGGCTATAAACATTTCTTTAAAAATAGGCCAGATACAAAACCAGGGGGAGGAGTCAGTCTTTATGTTAAGGACAACATCCCCTCATACCAATCCCCGATTGAGCAAAATTCAGAGAGCATATGGGACACTGGTTTACCGGGATTGAGAAAGGGCATATTCCATTTTGCACATTAAAAAAAATGGTATTGTCACCGCTGTCTGCTAAGCCAAAATCCGGTTTTACCGGTGTTTGGTTTTGTGTACTTTATTTAACAATTTTTAACTCTGCTAACATGCATTTTAGCAATTTTGACCTCCACTATTACACATCCTTCCACCCCTGTACCAATTTAAAGTTATTTTAGGTACAAGATGTGATCGCAGCAGCAACACTACAGCCCCCGTCCCTAAGGTGTGATGGAAGCAGCGCTACGGCCCCCATCCCTCTGGTGTGACAGAAGCAGCAGCACTATGGCCCCCATCCCTTAGGTGTGATGGCAGCAGTACTACGGTCATCATTCCTCATGTGAGATGGCAGTATCAGCACTATGGCCCCCATCCCTCAGGTGGAACAGCAGCAGGCCTACATTCCCTATCCACCAGTGGTGATGGCAGAAGCACTACAGCCCCCACCCCTTCTGTGTGATGGCAGTAGCAACAATGCAGTACACATCCCTCTGGGGTGATGGCAGTAGTGACAGCACTATGATCCCCTTTCAACACTCACACTCCACATGCACAAGTTACAAATGACTTGGCCTCTTTGCTTGTTAGAACTCAGATGTGAATTAATCTGAACCATCACTGCTAAGGTGGACTACCTTTGTTTTTTCCTATCTATAATTTAACTGCCTGAATTGTATATCTGCCTGTGACACTGCTGACCAGGGTTAGGGAACAGACTTGGGTGTTGGAGGGCCAGCTGGTGGGTGAAGTCTTGAGTGTCCAACAACCACTCCCCTTCTCCTGAGAGGGAGGGTGGGTTCATGGTTCAGGATTTGCTGGTCCATGGTGGAGGCCAGAAGCACAACAACACGTCAGTCCTCACTGCAGGAGTGTGATGGATGTAGGCTTGTGCATTGACATCATGTAGCCAGTCACGCTCCCAAGAAAATGGGAAAACACCCACTGGCCAACCGAAGGATGGCTGCTGGTCCCACCATACACCAGACCCCAGACATGTGTCTGTTCTGACCCTGACATGCCCAGGATACACAGAATGCTTTTTGGGGCAACTCTCCTCCCTGGTAGCCTCCCACAGGGGTAGGGACCCTCTCAATGAAGGGTTACTTTGGGGTACCTGTAGCACAGCAGTTAGGGTCTGTGGATAGTGGTTGGGACTCAGCAGTGGTGGTAGGGGGCCTTGGAAGGCCTGAAGGAGTGGCTGGCCAGGGGTAGGAGAAGCAAAAAACTGCTTGAATTTGCTTCTTTGAAATAAAGTGTTTTCACCTAAAAATCCACAAGTGATTAGAGGAGGACCTTCAAATGGATTCATGCATCTCAGGCATGTGGATGCTTTTTTTTACTTGGTGTCCATGAAAAGGGTGTCTCCCAGTTTTCATGTCTTTGTTTGATGTGAATTAAGCACTACTCTGCCCACCAGCATCATACAGCCCTGGGTCTTACCTTGTTAAGTACTCTTAAATACTTAACATTTGCTTTTTGTTGAAGCAGTCTATCTGAAAAATGTTGTTGTCACAGAGACAGAACCAGAAGGTAGGAGAAAAGGTGCAAATGACCCAATTCACCTAAATGGGGTGCTAACTGTGAAGTCTTTTCATAAGTAGTAAGGCAGTTTCTTCTTAAAGAACATACTTTCATTCAGACTAGTTTTCATTCAAACAACTGAGGATTTTGGATGGCCTACTGATTATAAGCTTGAATAAGTTAGTCGGTAACAGTGATCCTGCATTTATCAATCTACAGCTTAGATGCTTATATGCAAAGAATACAATACAAACCTGACTAAAGTCTAAAACAAGCTTATAAAACATATCTGAATATTTACCTTTACCTATACAAAATCATTGCAGCCCAAGTAAAACTCAAGTAAATTACATGGTACTCTGACTACTATTCTATGATGTAGTAAACATATATTGGTATTTTTGTATTCTTTGTAAAGCAGGTAAGGCCCACTAGGCAGAGCTGTCTGTTTTAAGGAGTGACCTAGAAGCATTTGGGAGGTTAAGTGACTTGCTTGGATGCAAGTGGAGGTTATGGGACTCAAACCCAAGTCTGCTGGAGGTACCCAGTTCAATCACCGCTTGTTACCTAACCACTAGGCATGGGTGGTTAAACTGAATGGCTGATTACAACAAAGCAGTTCGGGAGATTTTCTTACTGTTTCTATATGCAGCAAAGCAGAAAGAATGCAAAAAACAGCAGCATTCATTTTAAGATGCCAAAATCTAGGTCGGCCTGCTAGCACTGCAGTGGCACTATTGCTTGCAATGCCAGTGACCCAGGGTTAGAAGCAAACTCTGGTTGCTGGAGGTCTGGCCGGGGAGTAGGATCGAGCACCTGGGGGACTGCTCGCCTCCTCAAGGGAGGGTGGGCTGCAGGTCCTGCTTCTTTACCACCACTGGTGTGACCATGGGTGGTGGTGCAATGGTGCTGCAGAATGATCTGGAGGGGAGGACACTAGCCAGGATCTGGAGCAGTGACATGTCTCTATGTGAACTACCTTCTTGGATCTTTAGTGCCTGTGCCCTCAGGGACAGAGACCAGAAAACCAGGAACAATCACCCCGTATCGGCCACTGGCAAAAGGGACCCAGGTGCCCCAGACTTCATAATCAGGCTCCATGACGGACCCACTGAGCTGCCTGACACACACTAAGGGAATGTGGAAGGGTGACCTATGGTCCCCTCCCTTCCCACCTGGGGGGGTACAACCCAGGCAGGATAGGGGCAGGTCCACAGGAGTTCCTGAGCATTACCTGGGGTGAGTTAGGATACCGATGCTGTGAGAAGGAACACAGAAAGAGAAAAAAAAAATGTAAAAGATACTGAAATCTTAGAGATTCTGTGCAGTGACATGCAAAATCTGCAAACCAAGCAGGATTCCGTGATTGTTACCGTGTTACCGGTAAAATGAAAACCAGGGTCCAATATATCCAACCAAAGGTCTCCCCAAATTTTGGTAGGTACCTGCTATCGCTCCCCATCATTAGATAATGCTCAAAATCTTAACCTACTCGAGGATATTTCTCAGTTCTCCAGTAAGGGACCAGTTCTTCTTTTGGGAGACTTTAACTCCTAAATATTAACTGGGATACTTGACGGGTTCAAATAACATTGAAAATAATTTCACAACTATTATCGACTTGGGTTTATACCAACTAGTTAAAGAACCCACAAGGGTAAAAATATTCTTGACCTCGCGATAAGCTAGCCAAGATGTAGATATAAATAACTAACATAACAGATTCTCTTGGTAATAGTGACCATAATTCTATTTTTTCACCATAATCCCACCTTACTGTTCAGCCCCCAGTAAAAAAATAATTAAACACTATGCCAGGGCAGATTTTCAAAAATAAACGAACATTTAACTAAAATTAATTGGGACTACACTCTAACCCCCTAAATACCATTGAGGCATGGGACTTTCTTAAGTCACAAATAGCCTCTATTGAACATAACTATGTCCCAAATAAACGACTACAACTGTAAAGGTAAGATACCCCCATGGTTTAATGCTTCCATTAAAAAACAAATACAGCGTAAAAAGAAATTATTCACACGTTTAAAAAAGAGTAGATATAATACTTTGACTGGTAACAATAAGTTATTGTTACAGTATAGAGAATCAGTAAAAATTCTCAAAAAATCTATACTAACAGCAAAACGGAATCTTGAGTTTCATATAGCACATACCAAAGACTCACATAAATCCTTATATGCCTATCTAAACAGTAAAAAAGGTAATAAACAAATAATTGGTCCCCTTATGCTTGACAATAAACAATAAAATCTGATTTGGCTATAGCATCAACATTAAATAATTACTTTACTTCGTATTTACCAAGACTCCCTCAACCCACTTCAGTTAGACCATTCATAATCACTAATAAAGAAATAATTCAACAAAACGATGTCTACAATCTTCTTACAGCTTTGAAGAAAACTACCAGCCCGGTCCAGATGGCATAAGCCCAAAATTTCTTCTGGTACACAAAAAACAATTATAAAGCCATTAACAATGAATTTTAACAAATCTCTTCACGAATCTATAGTTCCCTTTGATTGGAAAGCTGCAATAATTACCCCCATATATAAGCAGGGTTCCCATTTACAAGTAAATAATTATCGTCCTATTAGTTTAACATCTATTCCGTGCAAATTACTTGAAAAAATTATTAAATCACTTTTGGATAAGGAGATTTTATCCCTAAACTCACAGATATTACCCAACATGGGTTTAGATCGGTTTGTCATGTACCACCAATCTATTGACTTTTATAACTTTATTAGCTTAAATTTAGATTTAAATATCCCTTCTGATGTTATTTTGTTGGATTATAGCAAGGCTTTCTGACAAAGTATCTCATAGTATCCTCATTTCCAAACTTACTAATTTAGGTTTTTCTGAGATTCTAGTTTCATGGATAAAAAGTTGGTTAACAAATAGATCGCAGAGGGTTAGGTAAATGGCAGCTATCAGACACAGGATGGTCACAAGTAGGGTGCCACAGGGCTCTGTCCTGGGACCCACATTGTTTAACATCTTCATTAGCGACATGAAAATTCATTCTTCTAACATACTTATTAAATTTGCAGACGACACCAAACTGGGTGGTGCTGTTAACAATGCTGAAAACAAACAAATCCTACTTAATGATCTTCTATCTATTGAACACTGGGCCTTTACTAATAAAATGGAATTTAATACAACCAAATGTGCTGTTATGCACTTTGGGAAAAACAATCCTAAACAGATTTACACATTGAATAATAACATAATTAAGGCTTCATGCCTAGAAAAAGATCTAGGGATTTTAGTTAATAACAGACTTACACAGGTCTCGCACTGCAACAAGACAGCTAATCTAACAAATTCACTTTTTCTTAGAATTAAAGGTACTTTTGTCTCTAGAATCGAGCAATGTATTATACCATTGTATAGATCATACATCCGACCATATCTTGATTATGGTTCACCATTTTGGAGTCCCTACCTTTGTGGAGATGTGGTTAGGTTAGAAAGGATACAAAAAAGAGTTACCAAATCTATACCTCACCTGTCACAGCTGGATTACGAAACCAGATTACATAAAACCGGGCTGCATTCTCTTAAACTAAGAAGACAGCGTGGGGACTTACTTCAACTTTTTAAGATTATTCAAAGTCCAACATTAATGAGGCAGGTGGTATTTCCTGCTAATAGGAAAACTGGACTCAGATTAAATAACAAACAGTTAGATATAGCTAAATGTAAAACAAAAAAGACAAAACTTTTTACAATATGTACACCAAGACTTTGGAATACTCTTCCACAGGATGTTGTTGATGCCCTTCCTTCACTAACTTCAAACTCAAATTGGACAAATGGTTAACTAGATAGGGTTATTACCAATGATCCACAGATGTGGAGGACAATGTTTATGGGCTTTGGCCTCTTTGTCCTTCTGACCAAGTAACCAAGTAAATATGTCACAACATGCATGGGCAGGTGGTACCTTCATTCCTCATGGCAGGTGCACACCATGCACAGGCTCGCTATATAGTAGCATGGCTGGGCAAAGCCACGCCTCACCGGAACATGTAGTGCTTTCCCCAGCAAATGTGGTGGGTGGCAGAGAATGACTTCTCTGATAGCAGTGGCTACAGGCGACTCTAGGCTGCAAATCCATTGGTTTTGGTAAGTTCTAGATGGGGTTTCAATGTGTCAGACAGTGGGCGCTGGTGGGTTATCATTTGTTTTCCTGATTGTGTGTAGTAATATGTTCTTTACTGATGTCTCCCATCCTTCCACATGTAGGATGCTATGGGAATGCTGACCCACCTCGAAGTGAGCAGGCAGGAGCAAGAGGATGGTGCGGGAAACATAGAAACATAGAATTTGATGGCAGATAAGGACCGCTTGGCCCACCTAGTCTGCCCATTTTCCTACCTAACAGATAAGCTGCAGATCCTAGTTAACCAATAGCTTACTTCCTCCTAACCCCCACTAGGACTGCCTTATGTCTGTCCCATGCATTCTTGAATTCCCCCACTGTTCTTGACTCCATGACCTCCTCAGGGAGACTGTTCCATGCATCCACAACCCTCTCTGTGAAAAAATACTTCCTCACATTACCTCTGAGCTGTCCCCCCTCTATCTTCAAATTGTGCCCCCTTGTTCTTGCACATCTCTTTTTCTGAAAGATGACACCCTCTTGGACTTTGTTGATTCTCTTGAGATACTTAAAAGTTTCTATCATGTCCCTCTCCCTCCTTTCCTCAAGGGTATACATATTAAGCTCCTTTAGTCTTTCTTCATATGTCTTCTGGTGCAGACCCTGCACCATTTTGGTTGTCCTTCTGGACAGCCTCCACGCTTATCTATATCTTTATGGAGATGGGGTCTCCAGAACTGCACACAGTACTCCAGATGGGGTCTCACCAACTGTCTGTACAGAGGGATAACAACTTCTTGTTTTCTACTATTGATGCCTTTCCCTATGCATCCCAGTATCCCCCAGCCTTCCTTACTGCCTTCTCACATTGCTTGCCCACCTTAAGGTCATCTGATGTAATTACCCCGTCCCTTTCCATTTTACTGTTGTCAGTATTTCACCCCCATTGTGTACTCTTACCCTGGGTTTTTGTTTCCAAGGTGCATTACCTTGCACTTCTTTGCATTGAATCTGAGCTACCATACATTTGACCATTCCTCCAACCTTGTCAAGTCCCTTCTTATCCTTTCCACTCCATCTTGTGTATCAACCCTGTTGCAGATCTTTGTGTCCTCTGCAAAGAGACTTACTTTTCCTTCCAGTTCCTCTGCAATGTCACTTATAAAGACATTAAAAAGGACTGGTCCCAGTACTGAACCCTGCGATACCCCACTAGTAACCCTCCTTTCTTCACTGTGGACTCCATTTACTACTACCCTTTGCATCCTGTTGTCTAGCCAATTTTTTATCCAGGCTACCACCTTGGGACCCACTCCAAAGCTGGCTAACTTTTGTATTAATCTTTTGTGTGGGACTGTATCAAATGCCTTGCTAAAATCTAGGTAGGCCATGTCCACAGCCCCTCCCTGGTCTACTACTTTGGTCACCCAGTCAAAGAAATATATTAGATTCATCTGACACGACCGCCCCATCATGAATCCATGCTGCCTGGGTCATGTGCCCCACTGGCCTCTAGGTACTCAACAATTCTTTCCTTCAGAAGTGATTCCATAATTTTCCCTACCACTGATCTCAAACTAACTGGTCTGTAGTTTCATGCCTCTGTCCTGCTCCCACTTTTGTGAAGAGGAATCACATCCACCCTCCTCCAGTCCTCAAGTACCACCCCATCCTCCCATGATTTGATAAAGAGAGTAGTCGGCGGTGTCACTAGTCCTACCTTAGTTCCCTTAGAATTCTTGGTGAATCCCATCTGGCCCCATTGCTTTGCCCACCTTCAATTTTATTAGTTCTTTTCAGAACCCTTTCTTCTGTAAATGGACTGGTATCGACCCCCATCTTCAGAGTGTTTCTCTTGTTTGGTTTAGGTACCGCCCCCTCCTCTTCCTTTGTGAATACTGAGCAGAAATATTCATTCAGTATCACTGCTTTTTCACTGTCACCCTCTACCCACATTCTTTTCCCTTTATTAAGCCTCAGTATTCCTCCTTTAGTCTTTCTTCACTCCCTAATGTACCTATAAGAGGTCTTATCCTTCTTGACAGAGTTGGCTATCCTTTTCTCAGTTTGGGCCTTTGCTATTCTGACTGCCTTCCCATCCTTTTTCTGTTTTAACTGATAAAGTTCTCTGTCCTGCTCCTTCTGTGTTTCCTTATATTTCCTGAATGCTATCCTTTTCTCCTTAACTTTCCCTGCCACCTCTTTTGAGAACCATAGCATTTTTTTCCTTCATTGTGTTTTGTTGATTTGCTTTACACAAAGGCTTGTTGCCTCTGTGATGGCTGTTTTGATTACTCCCCATTGTTCCTCCACCCCTCCTTCTTGCCTGTTTGCTAGTGCTTGTGACACCATGCAACCTGTATCACATGTGAGGGACAAGGGCTATGCCACGTTACCTCTGGCAAATGGACATGGATGGAATGGTGCACTAAGAAGGAGAGGAGGGGCATGCAGGACCACGGACCCTGTGGAGGGTCACCAAACCATCAAAGGTAAGTGTCCACTGTCTCACCTTTGCTGTGCATTGCTGTATAGTATCTATGGGTGGGGAAGTTGTTTGCCTTACTGGTCTTGCCCGGTGGTGGTGTTGCCCACTTCCTTGAGGCTGAACTGTGTGGCATTACTGTCATGGCCTGAGTGCATCCATAGAATGTATGGTTTGACTGCCATCCTCTGTGATACTCCACAATGGTGGTCATATACAGACTGCCATAGTGTCTGTATTGCTGGGGGATGCACACAGCCTAGGGGATTGGATGCATCGATGTGTCCATATATGGAGGGGCATGGACCTGCATATGGTACTAAATGTGTCTTTGTCCCAACAGCACTACAATGGACTCATCTGGAGGATTGTCATGCTGCAGGTGGAGTGGCCCAGGGACATGGCGGGCGGGTGGAATGCACAAGGAGCTGGATGATGATGAGGAGGAGGAGAATGAAGATCCCAGGCATCCAGGGAGTCTGCAGAGCCATGAGTGCCCATCGGCCAGTGGAATGGCACAGATGGAATGTCAACATCTGCAGTAGGACATTGAGGGTTGTGGTGGGGGCATCCTATTGGCATGAGGGTGTTCTGTACTTGGGGAGGGTGGTTCATCACTGCTATGGCAGGCCAAAGCTGGTGTTGTTTGTTTTGGAGTGTGTTAATAAATATCTTATTGATATACCTTGTCCGGTCACTTCATTGCTTATGTGTGTGTGCGCGCGTGTGTGTGTGTGTGTGTGTGTGTGTGTGTGTGTATGTATGGAAGGGTCTATGTTGTTGGGGGGGGTGCCACACCATGCAGTAATATCCAGCTACATGCACATGTCTAGGTACACTGTCATGATTGTAGGTGGCAGTGGTGTGTGCTTCCATGTTGGGGGCATTCGGCTGATGGACCATGTGCAGTACCACAGCCCATTGTGGGGGGGCCTCTACACAGGCATTCATATGGCAGGTTGTGGGGGGAGCGCTGGTCCAGTCTGACAGTGTTGCCATGTCTTTTCACATGGGGATGGATATGCCCATGCCCACCTGTGTGCCAGACAATGTGCTAGGTGTGATGGTTTCACACACCATTGGTGTTGTCCATGTCATGGTGGTGTGCAACATTGCACCTGCACTCTAGCAAATGCAGCAGGTTGGGTGCCACATGTGGGTACACATCCGTCTGGCAGCAGGCATACAATGGCTGCATACTACCACGCATGCCCATCAGTCCATGGTACTGGCAGCACAGCCTGTGTGGTTGGCTGTCTGTAGGCACACACACACACACAGTGGACCCATGGCTGTGACCTGTGATATGGCCCTTTCAAATGGGGTTCACCATTGTTTGCACTGATGCCAGTGGCATAGGCTTACATGGCACTTTATGGTAACCCCTACCCATGCATATCTGTACACACCATGTGGAGTGCATATGAACACCTCATGCATGGTCATGCATGCTGTCAGTGGAGGGCCACATTCAGGGTATGCAGACATATCCCCACTTATACGGACCATCTGCATGGGTGTGCATTTCCTCTGTATGTGGTGCATTGGGCCCATGCCATGCATACCACTGCTAGGTTGCATACATGCACTGTGTGCGTACACACACCCCTGCTGGGTCCACAAGCGCACCTTGTGTGTACCACGTGCCCTTCATGCATAGGGCCCATTGTGCATTATAAACTGTGTTTAAACCCACCACCAATTAGAGCAGTGTATACTGATAGAACATCAGTGTATCCTTCTGAATAATGGACATAAAACCAAGATGGACAACACCAGTACAGAAGAGCAAACTGCAGGTGCAGGAGAATCAGGAGCTAACATTTATAGATCGATTTTCCAGTGACATATTGGACAACCCACTCCTCAGTAACAATGACGGGGTACTGATACTGTTGGAAAATGTTGCTGGAGGAGAAACAGCAAGTCACACAAATACAAACAACATCAAGGATGCCTTCTATAAACTCAAGAAATAGCTGGTAAAGTCAGACGCCTGAGTATGCAGCAGTAAAAAGATCACCCAGGGGTTTAAGGATACTGAAGCGGCCAGCTTCAGGAGAAGAATGCAGGAACTTTGTTTTAAAATGGGAAGCAATATTGGAGGAAGCAAACACTGAATTAATGGAACTGATAATCGAGGACAGCGAGGAACAACAAATGGAGGTAGCACGTGAATTGAACGAATAAGAACTGCTAGTAGCTACCTTTGGCAGGCATGAGGATTTTTCGAGATGCCAAACAAAATTTTTAACTTACCTGACAGGATATGATCTAAAACTCAAGGAGCAGAGTGTTCTGTTGGAAGAAAAAACTACATTGGCAGGAAATACACAAGGAGCCCCAGTGATGTCATCTGCAAAAGCCAATCCAGTGACTCCACACTCCATCCTGAAATAGACTAACACTAAATACTTCTACAGATGGGAGTACAGGGCATAATGCATTGGAAAGGGAGGAAAGTGACATAGAATTGGATCCTTTTTTAGGACAAACTCCTCCTAGGCAGGAACTACCCAGGAGGAGCACGAGATGCACAAGCTTCCAGTTCTACGAGGAAGAAAACATAACAGGATACGACGTGGGATGAAGGTATAAAGGAGGAAGAAGTCAGGGAAGAGGACACCCTCCACAACAACCGATGAACCAATATTAATGGTTCTCAACCTTTCCTGTAGAGTGCTAACTAGAATGGAAAAGAAGGTAAAGTCTAAAGGAGTGTCATTTGTTATTATTAATTAATTTGATGCCTTTTTAGATGTGCAAAGATTTGCCAGGAAGCTTAATTTAAAGATATTTTTTGCTGACAGAAATGTACCCATGTCTAGTCAGAATAGTACAAACAATACAGCTGAAACACACAGTGAGACAAGAGAGGAGTGGGAGGGGGGAGAAGGGAGGCACAGTTTGAAGATAGAGGGGGGACGGCTCAGGGGCAACCATCATTTGAATTCATGTGACTAGAATGAATCAGCAGCTTGTTATTCAATAAGTAAATGGGACCACACTACTGGTTGTGACAACCTTTCTGAATTTTAGTAAACTGTTATTTATATCCACTGGGTGCTAGTACACCTTAGCTCTGAAGATGTCCTTTTATATAGGGTGAAACGCTAGCCAGCAGTGCAAAGGCAATGTGTTTACATATGGAATAATTCCTTTGTCAAAACTACAATAAGGTTTGGTCTTTACCTGTCTTGGCTGAATGGTGAGTAGCAGGACTCTGCTTGTGGAGATTACATATATTTTCCAGTTGCACCACCGTCCCAGTGCTCTCTCCACTTTTTGAAAGTTTCTCATCCTATGCAGGAAGAAGTGGGTCATTCTTGAGTATGTGGAGAGTGACCAATGCAGATTTCCACTCATGATATGATGGTACATCCACTGATCTCCATCTCCTAAGAAGAGGTGTATAGCTTCTATAGAAGCTAACAGCAACCATGTCTTAGACAGACAGAAAGTTTTACCTAGGGTTCTGGAATACCCAGCAGGAGCAGTGCTGGGGATGAAGGAACATGGATACCTAGGACTTTGGAGCAGTGGTCTTGAATCCTTTCCCAGTGTTCCTGGATAGGGGTGCATGGCCATAGGATATGTAACAGGTCAACTGAAGGCTCTTTTAACCTCCAGCCAATGTCCTAGGGCATTAGGTCCATTATCTTGAGCTAGCCCAGGGTTCAATACCAAAAGTTTCTGACCTTGTTGAGGGTGAGCATGCTCTAGGGGTCCAAACAGGCCTGATGCACAAATCTCCAAGACTGTGTCTGGCCTCATCAGGGATGCTCCTCTGTAATGCCTGTTCCCACTTCTGCTTAGGCCGAAGCACAGAATCTGGTATGGCAGCCATGAGGAATTTGTAAATGATGCCCACTAGGCCTTTTTTTGTTCTGCACCACTGTTATATGGGTAATTTAGTGGACCCTTCCCTAGGGTGCTTTGCTTACTACTGGAGGAGCAAGCACAAGGTTGCAGTATTTTACTGTTGTATAGACTCTTGAACTGGAATTACCTCCACAGATCAGCTTTAGGGATATTTTTTAATTAATATGTTGTAGATTTTTACAATTGCATTAAACTTGTCAATAAAAATCAGTATCAACCGTACCAACCAACAAATTACCCATAGTAGATATAATCCATAAAGGAATACAAGAGCACCTACTAACACTTGACTACTGTATATGACAACTTCAAGTAATCCAAACATGTCAAAGGTAACAACAATATAACAACAAACAATGCTATCAGACAAGCAATAAGTAAAGTGGTGTCTAATATCACGCTGGGTTGACTAAACCCCCCAAAAAAGACTTGAGGCTGAAGGCTATAAGTCTCACGTTCTTGCTGCTGGAAGAGGAGGGAGAATTCTCCCGAGGCTAAGCCTCTAACCCCAAACCCATCCTTTCCATCCCACAACCCTTTAGCCTGGAGTCATTTTATATAGTGAGATTAGGAGAGCATAGATAATGAAAGCTAAGCCATTTGAAATTAATGTGTTTCACTTAATGTATATTTGATAAAATACATGCATATAGAGTATTGAAAGGGTACTTTTATATGTTTTTGTGTTTAATTGAAGGTCTAGTGAGTTTGCTTTATCGGTTAAAGTTATTGAAAATGAATTGAAGCTATTATTAACAGCTGATGTAGAAGTTTAATATAAACGAATGTATTCTGTTTTTTTGTTATCAGTGGCTGTAAGCGGGAGTCAAACCTGAAACCTTGCTTTATGTAAGAAGATAGAAATTATGAACTGAAAATTGATATGTAAGGACAGTCTTCTTTTCTTTATTAGTTTTTTATCTTTAGAATCCATTCCTAATGTATATTTAAAACAAATATTTACTCTTTATAATTTGTGAATTTTTCAAAAAAATATTTCTTTTTAGAGTAAACCAGTGTCCTGATGAAGGGTTTACCCGAAACATTGACTATTATTGTTTAACTGGAAGATACTTGATTAAAACCCTCATTTTAAATTAAGAATATCTGATTCATTTTTTAGTTGGGTGAGTGGGCCTTATTACCCAGTATCAGTTTTTGTTTTGTAAAAACAACATCCTAATCGCTTGCACCTTACCCTATAAGGACAGATTCAGGCATCACCATCTAGTGATGTCATCTTGTAGGCCCCGCAACAATGGAGTAAGATTCAATGGAGGTCACTCTGATATCTTAGGTGAAATCAAAATCCCTAAATACTTGATTGGGTCCAGGGCCCAAGCAGACCCTGAGATTGGCAAAGGTGGCAATGACTGCACTGAAGTCAAAGGAATAATCTCCGCTTTCCACCATTTATTATGAAGACCGAGAGAAGAAAACTCAGTAAGCACCGGATCGAACACGACAGAGAGATTTCGACATTCTGGATAGTTAGCAGAATGCCGTACTCAAAGAACATCACTTTATACATTTCCAAACCTACCTGGAAACCTTCACCTGCCACCACTTCCCTAATTTTCTGGGCCAGCAGTTCAATTGCCAGCACAAATAGGGCTGGAGAGAGGGGGGGTACCCGTGATGGGTTCCCCTACTCAGCAAAAAAAGATGGAGACAAGTTGCTATCTGTCAGCACTGCAGCTATAGGAGAGGAGTAAATTGTCTGATCCCAACACATGAACCCAGGGCTGAATCCAAACTTATGCAGAGTAGTGAGCAGATAGTGACACTCCACTGAAGTCAAGGCCTTCTCCGATCAAATGCAACTACTGCTGATACACCCGACTGTGTCTGCAAACACGGAGAAGGTCCACAAGTGGTGGATGTGGTCTGCCCTGCCTACCCTCCTGCAAAACCAGCCTGATCCAGGTGGATAACAGAAGGTAGGATCTTAGAGACCCTGTCGCTAGAAGCATATAATCGACATTCAAAAGCAATACCGCCAATAATGCACACAGTGGAAATGATCCTTACCTTTTGGTAAGACTGCTATAACAGCATCATTCATTGCAGGGTAACTCTCCTTATACAGTACCATGTCCCTCAAAAATGTCTGCCACCATAAGCCCCACTAAGTTCCCCACCACTCCATAAAATTCCACAGGAATCCCAGCCTACCCGGTCACTTTCCCTCATTAGCTGACCACTAGCCACTTTGATCTCCCCACACTTACAGGCATCCAGGGCAGCTTGCTGATCCTCAGATAATGTAGGTAACTGCAGCAACACTAGAAAATCTTTAATAGAATAGTCTTTCCAGAGAGCATCTTGAAGAGTAACGCTGTTGATAATAATCCAAAAAGCTTCATTAATTCCATCTAGATCTAATTTCACACCCGTAGGACTATTAATCCCTAGAATTACTCTGAACTATCCATTTTCTAAAGACGGTAGGCTAATAATCTGCCAGCCTGCTCACCTCCTTCCAATAGGTGTGTCTAGTCCTATACAAGCCTAGTTCCTCCTAAGACATTTTCATTATGTTAATTTGAAACCGTAAGGCCTTAATGTGAGGTAGTAATGAAGCTATAGACAGACTACCCTTATATTTCTGTTCCAGAACTCTCAGTTGACCATCCAATTCCTCAGTTTAGCTTGTCAGTCCTTTTCATGAGCCAAAGAATAGGCTATTAACCTCCTCTAACATAGGCTTTGAGTCTCTCCCAGACACATTGAGGAGCAATCCATGAGTGATTGGTCCTAAGACACTCTTGAATCTCACCCTGAGCCACTGCAGAAATTTCTTATATGAAAGAAAACTGACATTGCACCTCCATCAGGAACTACTCTCTTCCCTGGGCCAAATGAAAAGGTCCAAGTCATGGAAGAGTGGTCAGAAATTACTATAGCTTCTATGGCTGTAGTGACTGACCCCTGCAATAAGCACTGGGAATCAAACAGCATATCTATCTGGCTGTAGGTCTGATACACCATAGAGTAATAAGTATAATCTTGATCGGGGGGTGGGGGGGTGACAAGTGCTCCAGACATCCCATAACTCAAACTCCTTCCTAAAGAGAGATAAGGCTCCTGACCCTGGTGTGTCCATCCTGGTTGGTATTCCAGTCCGCTCATACACCGGATCAAGGACCTCATCCATATCAACCCCCACAATTAAATTCCCCTCCACCTTAACTAATAAAACCTGAGATAACTTACTAAAAATGGAAACACCATCTTCACTGGGGCCATACACAGAAAGAAGGGAGTGGGGGGAGCCATCTAAAGTTCCTGACACCATAAGCCAATGCCCCTGTGGGTCCTTAACTACTCATTTGGTTACCTAGTCAAGCCCCTTGTCAAGAAGAATCATAAGCCCCCATTTTTCAATGTAAAGAGGCCACATATACCTGCCCTTTCCAGCAAGATTTCATTCTGTCCACATCCCTGTGAAGAGGTGAGTCTCCTGAAGGAGAACCACTTGTCCCCAGCCATCTGATGCACATGAAAACCCACTTCCACTTAATAGGACCATTCAGATCCCATACATTACAGGATAATGCCCTGTACATCATCCTGGGAGTAGCAAAGGGAACAACCCCCATACCTCAGCAGTAAGAGGATATCTGCCCAATTTAGCCACCACAACAGACCCCACTGAACCATCAAATAACAGAACCCCCTCTTCCAACCACCTGAACATACACAATCTATAACATCTTGACCAAACTCAGAGAAGCAAATGTGTTCCATAGGTACCCGCTGGGACACGCTCCCCATCAACTGATATCCTTACTATAACTCCCTATAGTCTGCTCCCTCCCACCTCAAGCTGAAATCCAGTTAGTAACTACAATCTACCCCAGAACCCCCTGAGTGAAACCAAAGAGCCCAACTCCCTAAGTATGATGCCCAAGAGTAGCAAAAGGAACACCCCACTATCTCACTACCATCCAGCAAAACAGTGGCAACTCCTTGCTAAACTCTGGGCACCATTACAAATGATATCATTAACCCCCATAACCTGTAAATTAACTCATTTCCAAGATCCAAAATCCGAAACCCAGAGCAGATTCCCCTCGCCCACTCAATAAATAAATATTTCAGCAGTATGTTCCTAAAAGGTCAAAGCCTCCAAGCAGAATATCAAAATCAGAAAATCAAAGTCCAGGAAGGAAAAGGTAGTGCTAACCCCAAGTAAATAAAGTCCTTCCCAAGATTTTTGCGAGACCAAAACAACGTCAGCGAGGCTGAAACCATATGGACATGCAGCACACTTTAGGCAGGTCAGCTCCACCTAATACAGTACCATATTCAAACAATACTCCTCTAATCCAGAAACTATCATATTTCCCATACACTGCCTTGGAATCAGCTGACAATGGTCATTTTCAACAGTAAAGCTGCTGAAGATCTCTTAAACTGAAGCCTCTGTGGGGCTAATATTACCAATCCTAAATCCCATAAATATAAATCTGTCCCTGAAGGATCAAAATGGCCACATTAGGGCACACAGAAATACACCTCTAACCCCGTGATTCCCCAGCAAACTGTCAACAGACCCCAGTGATCATCCAAATAAGCAACCAGCAATAAAAATAGCCAAGTCCATCAGACAAAGTCCCAAAATAAAGTTAAAGCTAAGAGGGAGAGTCCAGCAAATCCAGCCTCTTCAAACTCCACATCAGATTTCCTGGAGGAGGCAGCTGCTAAAGAAAAGGACTCTTTCCTGAATCAAGGCAGCATACTGAAATGACACAGTAGGCAGATCAAACTGTTCCATAAGTTAGGAAAAGAAAAACCCATATCCACTAATACTAGCATAATCAGTCCATGGAGTCCTCCACTAGCAATGCAGCCTTCGAAGTCAGAACCAGTGCAGACACATCAGTCTCTCCCCATAGTTGTCCAAAAGTTTCCCTCAAGCAATGGCTGGAATGTGAAATTTGTGTTCATTGAGGAAGCGTTACAGATCCTGTAGTAGCAACTGGGTTGTGCTCTGCTAAGAACCTCAGAGCTCCAGATGGAGATTCAAAAAATTCAGCCTTATTGTACATCGGGATTTTAATGTAGCCAGTGGTAACAAGAAACACTTTAGTCCCTGCTTCTGAACCAAATCACAGGCTTCACGAAGCCTTCCTCTTGTCTATCACCCTTCTGGAAAAGTTCTGCTGAAAAAAGAGTTTAGCCTCTTGATAATGAATTTCTTTCCTCACTCCAGCATCTCGCAATATGGACTTCCAATCCTTGTAGCGCAAAGATTTAAAGACAACAGGATGGGGCTGAGATGTAAAGTCAGATGGGGAGTCCTGCCATCGGGACACGATGAGCCCACTCAAATTCCAACATGGGTGAGGAACTCCATCCTAGCTATTCCAGTATACAGCATGTTGCTGCAAGAATAAAATTATGTCCGCCTTCCGACCTCTCTGGCAAACCAAACAAACGGACGTTGTGAGATGATTGCAGGACTCTAAATAGTCCAATTTGCCCTAAATCTGGCAAATTTCTCTTTCCACCAGACCAAGTCCAATCTTCTAGCTGATTAATGCAAGACTCAACGTGCTCCACAAGATGTCCCAATGTTTCTACAGACACTTGAACCACTATAAACTGCAAATTAATATGACTCAAATCCTGGTGGATGCCTCCCATAAAAGCTTTAATTTTCTCCAACTCTCAAGCAATGAGGTTCACATCAGATTCATGCTCCAAGTGGGTTCCAGAAGCAGGTCTACTGCCATCTTGGGAGTGAGGAGGTGAGGCAGAAACTTTGTATTTTTTCTTGGCAAGTCTATTTGCCTTATCACCCTCATTCTTAGAAGCCATACCAAAATACAAATTCAGCAGTAGCACTAAAGAAAAATCTCTATGGGAGCAGAAATAGGAGATTTATTATTCCAATCTGACAGAGCTGCAGGATCTTGCTGCTGCTAGATTGGTGGCATCAGATGACCCCCAGCTTTATGGATATTAAATTTCTGCTGCAGTGCCTGAAATGATTCCATTGCAGTATTGTTTGGGATGATCAAGCCTCCCCAAACCTTGATGTGTGACTCCTGCCATGTGGACCAAATAATTGGCTCAGAGCCTATGCAACAAGAAGTGTTAGTCCAAATGGGAGTATAAGGCCCCAGCCCAGAGCAGTGTCTAGTTAAAGACGTCATTTTCCTACATGCCCCATCGGCTGCTGTTATTGTGAACCTTTTATGTATCCTAGTGGGTAGTGGAAGGCCCAGGTATATAGCCAGGTGAGCACCTCCCATTAGCTCTGATTCAATATCTATCCAGATTGGGGCTTGGGATCCAAGACAAATGAACAGTTTACACATTTTAGCAACCAAAAAAGGCATAGTGGTAATTGAAGAAGTGAGGTAGTCCCAGCCCCCCAGACCAGTTGGCCCTTGATTTGGCCCTGCTATATCATGGGGTGGATCCTTCCCACAAAAACCCATCTATAACACTGTCTTCTGAAACCACAAATGTGTGATGGGGAGGAGAAGGTGAGAGTGCATGTGAAAGATCCTAGTGGCAGCAAGCATTTTGACAGTGTTTGCTTTCCCTACTAGGGATAATTTCAAGTGTTTACACCTCACTATCTCATTTTGAAGTTTATGATTTGCTGGCAGGAGGTTAATAGCTACCCACCTGGAAGTATGTGGGGCAATATGTATGCCTAGGTATTTAATGTGGCCAGGGGCTATAGCCATCCCAAAGCTTGCTACCATCTGCAAGGAGATAAAGAGATTTAGGGGAGTATTTCTGACTTGGATACCTTGATTCAAAGTCCCAAGAGGGCTGCAAAAGAGTGTTGAAGGGAGAGTAGAGCTGGGAGTACTTGAGTGACATCCTCACATATCACCAGGCAATTGTCTGCATATAGCTTAGTCCTAAATTCCTTCAGCCCTCACCCTGATGCCCTTTAAGTCTGAGTGGTGCTGAATTGCCACAGCCAAAGGTTCAATAGCAATGACAAATAACAGAGGTGACAGAGGTAACATTTGTCTGGTCCCTCTAAAAAGGGGGAAGGGGCTTGACACGGTGTTGGTGAGAATTTGGGCAACGGGGTCTTTGTAGAGGGTCTGAATCCAAGTAATAAAGTGAGGGCTGAAGTTAAGGAATTTGAGGGCCTTTATCAGATAGTCCCCCTCTACTGAATCAAAGGCCTTCTCAAAACTGATGGTGATTGTTGCTGCTGGGGTGGGGAGAGTATATGCTACTTGAAGTACCGATATCAACACTCTCAGATGGTCTGAGCTCATTCTCCCTTTAATGAAACCTACCTGGAAAGGTGTATGATTTCAGGTAGAATGCTCTCAAGGCAGCTAGTTAGCAGTTTAGCAATAATTTTGCATCCGCACTGATTAGGGATGTGGGTCTAAAACTGAATGGGAGAGATTGGTCTTTTTCTGTCTTTGGGCAAACTTTGATTATTGCTCTTTTCAGTGTGTCAGGCATAACTGAGCTAGTGTGGGAGTCTTGCATCATATGTCCAAAGGGATGGAGTATTTTCTCTCTAACCATTTGGTAAAATTCCATTGGAAAGCAATCAGATCTAGGGGCTTTATTGGGCACCATAGTTTTGATAGCCGCAGAAGTCTCTGTCTCTGAAATAGGAGCCTCCAAGGCCCCTTTCAGTCCTGAAGTGATTCCTGGCAAGGCTAGGTGCAGAGTAAAGGTGCCAAAGGCCTTGGCATCTAGGGTAGTGTGGAACTGATATACTGCAAAACCTGATAAAATTGTTTCATAACTTCGTTAATCGCTTTTGGTGAGGACTGCACATGATCCCCCTAATCTTTAAAGAAAGGGATAAATCTTTTGACCTGTTGCTTACACACTCGGTCAGACAAAAGCATACCTGCTTTATCTACCTGGGCCCCAAATTTATGTTTTGTTCTGACAATTTGTAGTTCAGCCACCCTGGTGGCCAGCTGGTTCAGCTGTATCCTGAGTGAGGATATCTCATAGGTCAGAGACTTGTTTTTCAGACACTTAGGGTCCTTCTTATATGCGCCCTCCTTTTCTTTAAGTAGTGCCGCCAGTCTAAGGGCTTCTGTAGCTCAGGATTTTTTCTATGAGCTGCATAGCTTATTGTTAAGGCCACTGTCTTTTGGTTTTTACCGGAAAACCAGTAAAATTCTGGAATTAGGGCTGCCAAAAGACCGGTAAAAACAAAGATTTCATGGAATCTGGCATTCTATATCAGATCAGTAAATCTACAAAACGTATATTTTTCTTATAATTCCTACCTGTACTAGTTTCATTGTTTTAATCACTGTAAATCAGTGGCCTTGCTTCTTATTCTTCCCTGACTGAGGCCTTAATGGCTTTCCAGGTTAGTGCGGTGTGGACGGCCCCTGAGGATTGTCGTGAAAGTACAACTGAGTTTCCTGCTTTATTCACAGGTGAAATTCCTCATCCTGACTTAGTAGGGTCAGTCGCCATATTTTGGCTTTTCCCAGAGTTGGATGACAAAGATGTTATATCACCTGGGCATGGTCTAAGATATATATCAGCTCAATACATAAAGAAGACACCATTGGAGTAACACTGTGAGTGGCTAGCCAGAAGTCAATTCTTCTGGCTGTGTGCAAGTTTCAGAAAATATATGTAGTCCCTCCCAGATGGGTTCTGGGGCCTACAAGGGTCTGTCAGCTGGTGAAGGCACATTAGCTCTTGCAGAGTGCATAGAGCCTTGACATGGGGATATGGCCTACTGTTGGATCTGTCAAGATGAAAGTCCAAGATTAGGTTGAAATCTCCCCCAGCAATATCTCTGGGTTGTCAAATGACATGTCAAGTAAAGCTTGTGATACAATGATAAAGAAGGCAGGGTTGTCAGAGTTGGGAGCATACAGGTTACCTAGGACAATAGGGCCAGTAGGTAACCTCATTTTGGTTAGCACCCATCGTCCCTCAAAATCACATGCCTGGGTAATGGGGCCCTACTTTACATTTTTGTGGAGCAGGATTAATACCCCATGCTTAGCTGACTTGGGAGAGCTATGTACTTCCCACCCTTACCACTCCCTTTTAAGTTCTGGAGCTTCTTTAAGGACTAATGTCATTTCCTGGAGAAAAAAAAAAACACTTGTGCATGGAGTTTCTTCAAGTGGGCCATGATTTTCTTCCTTTAATGGGGAATTGAGCCCTCTTACATTCCAAGATATAAATGATAAATGGTTCTAGATTCAAGTCCCAGTTGGGCACACTTTTCCTTTCACATTTCCTTCTTGATTTTTTTTAAATGCCTACGTGTGGCTTACTGCATTAAGAAAAAAAGTTATCTGTGTCTCTAACATGTGCCTATGTTGCTGGTTACTCAACATCAGAAAGGAATGTGTACCTAATGGAGAACAGAGAGCACTGCTCATCTCTGAGTCTCCCATAGCTCAGATGGTTACAGCATAGCACGGGATGCTAAGGTTCTGGGTTCAAGTCTCAGTGGGAGGCACACTTTTCATTTACATTTCCATCTTGATTAAAAATATATATATAAATGAGATAGGGTTACCATGTTCCATTATGAGCTTTTCTAAAACCTATGTACTCTAGGGCATGGACTAGGATTGGGGGACCTCTATCAACCCCTTGGTCATTCTTCTCTATGTAGAGAGTATTTGTAACATGATCAGTAAAACCAAGTGCAGTTTTTATCTCTCCAAGTACCCTGTTGCCCTGCCCAAGTGGCAAGCACATCTCAAACACCACTTTTTTGAAAGTAATATAAACAAACATTGAATAGATCAAATGACAAAGCATGACATGAAAAACGTATAGTAATATGAAACCCTTCAGAGGCAAACAGGCCTGTAAACATCTAACAGTTAGAAAGATAAAGTATAGTTTAACTGAACTTGGGGCAATTGCCCCTTTTCATTCTCACTATGTGGCAGAGAGCTGCTATATCTGGCCAGAGGATGGGCAAAGCCATCCCCAAAAGCCCCAGAAGTCCATCCATGGGTGTGGGTAATTTCTCCTAACAGAAGTGCTGCTGCAAACAGGTATTGCAGCTAATTCATCTTGAGATAGCATATGTAACATAGTCTGCTGAGAGGGGAGACAGAATCAAATAGAATGTGTCACAACTTAACATATCTGAACTTATCCCGCTTGACCATCGCAGCACTGAAGCATGGAATAGCTAGACCCTGATGTTCCTTAAGGCAGCAAGGGTATCTGGCTGCACATGGGGTGGGCATAAGGAGCTCATCTGCATGTACAGCACATGAGCAGTACCCATTTCTTCTCATAACTGCCCAGTGCCTCCACTCCTCCCTGCAATTGTGCCTAGGGGCCACAGGGGGTCAGCTTAGGGCCCACTCCTTTATTATTCCCTAGGCATTCTGCACCACTTTCAGCAATTGCCAATTGAGCTATGCTAAGTCCCCAGCATTTATAAGTTTGCCACCTCAGATCCCACTTCATCAGGTGCTCCTCTATGATATCTAACGCTATGCTGGTTGAGGAGCTGATCAAGTATGCCCTTGCCCTGTGGAGCATGTTAGTGGCAAGATGGAACTCCTAGAGAAGGGCTATCATTAGAGACAGTGGGCCATTCAACAACTTAGACCTGCCCTGGTTGCCCCTTGTGCTGCATCAGGAAGTTGGATGTCACTTTGCTGCCAGTAACATTCTGTTAAACATGCATTACCCAAGCTTCCTTAAGTGGACCAAATCAAAAGAGGTTAACACCCCATCCACTTAGGGAGCACCTGGGGGCTTGGGCTAGCATAGATCCCCAGCAGCCAAGGCCTTCTTTTATTGCTGGATAGCCTAGTCAAGGTAGGGATCAACTGGAGGCCAAGAAAAAGATATTGCATTATAAGAACCTGCAGAAAGAAAACATATCATCAATTAGCTCTCTAACATTTCGACCAAAGGGCATACCTAAAAAACTGTTAGTCCTGAACACATTTACCACCTTTGCGGATTGTCATTCACTGTATACCTGTGTAGCCCATTGTTCATTTATAGGGTATACAGGCTTCAGCTGGCTGACTCAGAAAAAACATCACAGAGATAGACTCAGGTAGTGGGTGGTTCACGCAGGTAAGATTTTCGATGGGTTGGGGGTGCTCTGTCCCAGTTCTTTCACTCCAGGGGAAATTATTCCATTTGAAATACCAAACAGATCAATCTTACCTGCTTGCTGCCCCTCTCCTCTGACTTACACATACCAGCCTCAGCACTTCATGATTCCCCCAGGGTCTTTCGGTTCAGCTCATCGACTCCCTGTGGGGTATAATACTTGCGGTCCACTCCTTCGTCTCCATCTTCTTGACCTCCAATGCAGTCTGCCCACTCATCACATATGGAAGCCCAGTCGATGAAAGAGTGTTGAGGTGGGTCCTTCAAGGTGCCAGGCTGTGGAGACTCTGCTGTCAAAGAGAGTGAGAAGGGGTCAGGTCTCACAGTGCCTCATACTAATTCAATGTCTTCATGGGGGTAGCAAACGGGGACTCACTATTGGCATCTGGTGTGACCACAGCCCTTTCTTGGCTTCTGTTCATTTTCCTGCGTGGCAGGGCTGTTTGATTCCTGGCATTCCTATTTTATTTCTTTTGCCAGTCCCTATTCACCTGTTGCTGTGGTTCATTATCATGGGCATCTGCAGCCACTTCGGTTTCTGCAGTTAGAGCTGTGATGTCCATTGGCAAGGCCTCCTCACCATGTAGTTTGATGGCAGCAGATGAGGTGCTTCATTTACAAAGTCCCCGAATTGAAATAATGTTCAGCCTCCGGGATTGAAAAGTGGTATAGAACCCATTCACCTGAATCTTAACATCGAGGGTACCTTAGTGAAGTGGGGAACCCATGCTGATAAAAATCATTGCTGGACCCCAGCAAAAGCCCTCCTCCTTCTCTATAGGTCTGGCAAAATGCCTTGATAAAATTGTACTGGCTGTCATTCCCAGCCAAGATGTCCCTGTTCCCAGGCAATCCAGAGAATCGTCTCCTCACTGAGAACTGCAGTAGCTTATAAAGGATTGTCTGGGGTCTTTTGCCCAGCCTGGGTCTGGGATCAAGGGAGTGGTGAGCCATTTAGATCTCCAGCTGGGGGTAGCCCAGGGATTTCAGGATCTGCAGTATGGTTATACGCTAGAAGGCAGGAATATCCCAGCCTTCCATGCCCTCTGGGATGCCAACTTTATGAATGTTGTACCTCCTAGCCTTGTTTTCCAGGTCATCCACCTCGTCTATCAAAAATTGTATTTGTTGAACATGATCCAAAAGTGTGCTCTGTTGATGCTAGGATGTCTCATTTTGTATTTTTAATGAATTTTCAGTAGCTGCCACTCTGGTCATGAGGGATGATAAGTCCCTGTTGGTCTGATGAGGGGTGTCTTTGAGTTTAGTTGTATCATGCCAAATTCTGGTCAGCATTGCAGTTATTGTGATGAAATCCATGGAGTTATTTGCAGTGGAACCCATTGTGAATATATGAGGGAAACAAGTCGTTCACACTCCTGCTTGTTGGCACGAGGTTGTGTAGAGCTTTCTGTATCCAATCAGCCACAACATGGTCCAAACAAAATCTCTTCAGTCCAGCAGTCTGGGAGCTGCAACCTAGTTGATTTTTATACATTTTTATAGACCATGACAGCAGCTCCCAGTTCAGCCCTTATAGCTTAGAAATTGCAGCTGTGACTTATGGATGGATGAAATTTCCCCTCTCAGCAGATCTGTCACTGAGTTACAAGCTGTCACCATGTTTGATGGCAAGCTCCGCCTCCAACTTTGGTAATTTTCAATATTTTGACTCAAAGTTTTCAACATAGCCATTTTTTCACACCACCTCATGAACAGTACAGCAGTCATTTTCATATCCTGTCTGAAATGTGTTTCACACCTATTGTGTGACATGGCATTTCAGCATGGATTTGAACATTTTCACCTACAGGGTTTATGAGGTGGGGTCATAAAAAGCTATGTTGAAGTTTAGGAGTCAAAATATTAAAAACAAAAATGTAATAAGTAATGTTGTTTGCAGGGATGTCTGTTGCACCACTGGGGAACATGCTGCCTTACTGTACAAGTAAATTGAGCTCAAGTGTGAACTCAGTGAGCCTCTTTAATGGGACAAAGCTGATGGGGAAGGTGCTGCAGCATGCAGCAGCAGCCCAGGCCTGGGTAGGGATGGAGAAGTGTTTTGGCACAGATGCCACACCCTGTGGTGGGTCAGGGAACCTCAACCACAAGTTATCAACATGCGTACCAGGGCATGCTGGGCCCATGCACTGGTCAGGACTGTCTCCAATATTGTCGTTATCTCATTTTGCACAGATCCCGAAGGGACCTACACAGATGAGGATACAAGTCCACAATCATAAAAGCAAGGAAAATTCTTTGCAAAAACTACGTTAATGCAGACATTAGGGTTGTAGAATGCAAAGCACAAAAAGAAAGGAAATGGAAAACATTAAGGATATGGATCTCCAGAGTATTGGCAAATCAGTGGTGAGGTTTTACTTAAGGTAGTCAACCCTAATGCCCACCCCCTCTCCTGATCAGATTAGGTCAAATATGATGTCTTCATGAAGGCTGTGTGAAGAAAGCTATGATAGATTATGTTGGCCATACTGTGTCACCATTTTTTTTTAACTCTGTTTCTTTGCCCCCCTCAGAGAACTCTCTCCTGCATCCTCTGACCTCCAGGCGCTACCTGCCACCTGAGACCCTTCTCCTTCTCCCTGGCTCCATCCCAACAGGTCTCCCAGATCTGAATCCCTGCCCTGTCCACCCAGGGCACTCTATCTATAGTGTAGAGTGCAGGGCCGAGTGAGCAGGACATGGAGATGAGAGCGACCAGTATAGGGAGTGTTGTCCATGGAAGAGGTGCCTTTGCCTATCCCTGAGATACGGGATTTTCACTTGTTTCCTTCCGAGGAGTGCGGCATGCAATGACGCCTACACATGACTGCCCTGCTGGCATCTGCCACACTCTGCCCCTTGCATCGACTGGTGAACCTGCAGTAGCCCTGATCTCCATCAGTGGCCTCCAGGACACCAGGCATCCATGGATCTCACCCCAGGGAGATGAGAGCAGTCCTCTGGATGCTCCATCCCTCTCTCCCCTGCCAACCCCCAGCTCCCCGAGTCCATCTCTGAACCCAGGTCACCAGTGAGGCATGAGGTGTGGCATCCAGCACCTCAACCCTCAGCGCCACTGGGCCAGCCATACTGTGTCACTATGAGGCACTAGGTTGGAGCTGTATCCTGTGCTTCAGACTGGAGGCTACAAGGTGGGGCAGGGGGGCTGCATTAATGTAGTTTTTTTTGCAAAAAATAGATAGTTAGATAGATAGATAGATAAATATAGATACAGTAGATATAGGTATATATAGTTTTACATTTAAAGAGATTTACCACTTGTGGGGTTTCCATTTCTCAGTGTCATTTTTCAGATTTATACTGGTAGCACTTTACATTAAGCAATTGCTGCAATTCATTTCTGCCGTATAAAATAATGTGGCTTCCTGGATGGCAAGGACAAGCATGATGAACTCTTGGTCTTTTGACATCTAACATTTCCTACTAGCCTAATAAGTCTTCATTGATTTTTTTAACTTTATAATTATTGAGTTTACCATAAAATATGCCAAACTGCATAGTACGACTGTAAATACATCACATTTCCAGTTAATAAAAATATGTAAAACATCTCTTATTTTAGCATCAGGTCTTCATTGATAGATATGTATAGCCAAAGCTCAGGCCACATATGGCCTTGATTGAATAGTGACTATTCCATATTGTCACTGGAAAAATAGCTATTGGTGATTTAGTCAGCTATTCAATATATTGAATCTATTTATGAGCATCCTCACAATGTTCTGGCTTTACGATGTTGGTTCAACAACACCTTTGTCAACCGGCATCACAGCGATGGGATTTATCTCGACCGCAAGTTGCAGTTGACATAAATCCTGATTGTCTCCCGGTACATTTTTTTTTAATTGGGGGGCTCTGCCCCCTACCCCCATACTAATAATTATAATTTCTGAGTTGGAGTTGATATGGGGAAGGGGTGCAGGACTGGGAGATAGTGTGCTCCTGTCTCAGGAGCATCAACACAACGACTTGTTGGTGAACTGTCAGTTTTGTCAACAGCGATGTAGGTCACTGTGCTGGTGTCATGGACCATGGCAGATGCCCAGTGTTCCCTGCTTGCCTGTCTCATTGCTAAAATGTTGACTCAGTCTGAATGCATTTGGCAAACTCTCCTGACATCATCCCAGGTTGACAGTGTAGCCATCCAGTAGCATAAAGGAATTGCCTGCCATTAAATTTGCCATGTTTCCTGCAGTAGTAACCCTGCTATAGAATTTTGCAGTGTTATTATTGTGTTTTTAAACTGTTTTCAATAAAGTATAGAAACTGTAAAAAAAGAATTTTGAATTGTTGCATTTCATTCTGTTGGGTTCAATGGAATAAGTCAGTCATGAGCAAACTGGCAAGAGACTGGCAATTACTGTACCTATTCAGTTGTACTGAAAAAATCATTTAAGTAGAACTTCTTTGTAAATAAACTAAAAAATATGAAATTGAGATCTTAAATATAGCCTACTATATTCAAGGGAACACTTCTGCTCTTTCACAAAGAGTAGGGTTTCAAAGTACATTATTTAACTTTTTTTGTAATGGCAACCAACTAGATAGCTAAAGTCTGATAAACATAGACACCATTAAATCAGGCTGTGAACCAAATGGGAGTGCTAGAGGAGTTTTATCCATTAAGTACAATGCAGGACTTCATAGATATGCTATGTCTTATTGAACAATCACAATAGCATAGTGCTGGTAACATTGGAGATGAACTCAGAAAGAGCCCCATTCATTCTGGGAGGTGTATGGTTATGTCCCATGAAATGAAAAATACATGCTCTATCAATCACTTTGTTTTGAGGTATGTCAAGCCTTTTTGTGAATATCCTTTGCCTCATATAATTTTTAAACGATTACTTCAAATCTGCCTCCTGGAAATGCAGCTTCTGATATGATTGGCATTATCATAAAGCATTATTATAAGTATCTTTGGATAACTTCATTGAAGATCACAAGCTGTTATTAACATGATTTCTGTATGTGAGTGTACTTCATCATCAGTAACCTGTTACCAATGGAACAGTACTGACAGTGCTTCTACAAGGCTCTTAGTGCTTTTGCAATCAAGCTAAACTAAATGAAGAATACATAAGTGAGATGGCTTTCACATTATTGATATTGAGCAGTTATTACTGTGCCTGCCTTTTCTCCAGATGACCCAGTGCTTAATTTAAATCAATGTTCAGTGAATGAACACTTTGTTTCATTTAAGTTGCAGTTAACTTTTGTAGAAAATGATGTTCACCAGTTTGGTGGACTGAAACATTATCTTATGTTTGTCATTTATACTCAGGACCCTGCATTGTGAGGGGTTTTAATAGCAGGAAGAGGGAGGTGCTAATGCGTTATACAGAACCATGGCCAGGCAGTATCTGGAGTATGATGAGTTCTGGAAGCCTCACCTATGAAGAAATGTTGAGTTGATGAAAAGGGTACAGAGAAGGGCAACCAAAATGGTATGAGGTATGCAGGATGTACCCTATAAGAGAAGATTGAGAGAGCTGAATTTATACCCTCTGAAGACTAGGAAGGAGAGGGGGGATATGATTGAGACCTTCAAGTATCTGAAGGGAATAAATAAGGTGGAGGGTGATAGCTTGTTCAAACTGAAGAAAGGAGCGAACACGAGGGGACATAGTCTCAAACTGGAAGGCGGGCAATACAGAGGTAATGTCAGGGGGCAGTTTTCATGGAGAGGGTGGTGGAGGCCTGGAACAAGCTGCTGAAGGAGGTAGTGGCAGCTGAAATGGTGGAGGGGTTCAAGAGGGCTTGGAATAGATTTAAGGGGTTGGGAAAAGAGGGTGGAAGCATAACAGAAGGGGGGAGGTAGGGTGTTGGGCAGACTAGATGGGCCGTGAGGCCTTTCTCTGCTGTTACATTTCTGTGTATCTGTGTATTTTAAGGGTCTTACCTTGTCGCTCCTGAACAGTACCACTGGTGCTCTGTCAAACAGGATATTAGAGTAAAATGATAAACGTTTCTTTCCCTCAAATTTCACTATCATGATGATCTATGGTATTGTGGTGTTGTAATGATGAATCTATACTAAAGGGAGTTAACAAGAATAAACATCTCTTAAAGAGGAAAACTGAGCCCCAGGAGTACTGCTCAGGTATGAATCCTTAAAGACAAGTAAGCAGCTGACTGCATTAGTATTCATGGTTAGTCTAATTATCCTAGCTTAAATAACATGGAAGTCATGTACATTATTTATATGGTGGTTATTTTAAGGTGTTCCTATTCCATCTGCTTATTTTTTTATTTTTAACTAGTAAGCAGAGAAGCATAACTGCTTTTTTCATAGTGACCAATATACATAGAACATTAATATAAGCAACATACAGCAAATATACATACACATTACTTAAAACATATACATTCAAATCTCTCTTTCAGCATTTTAGACAACTGAGTTTTAAAAACAGTAAGTTTGTAACCTTACAATAATGATTCTGGTAAGTTATTATAAAATTAACTGTTTCAGTTAAAATGATCTATGACCCGAAGAGAAAAACAAAACAGTGGAGTTTCAAAATCAAAGTTGGCTAGAGATCAGGTAAGAAATTATTAAGATATCTGGGAAACAAATCTCCATAATGGACTGTGGTGCAAGAGCTAAACAAATTGTGTGCATACAGATTGAGGCCTTAAAACGAATCTGTCCTTTAGGGATAGAATTCCAAGTTATCTGTATCGAGCACAATAGTGAGTTTATTTTGGCAATCCAGTGGTGAATCTGCATATACTATTGTTCACAGAATTTAATTTTCTAAACAGTTTGTCACTAACAGAAAAATAAAACAAGCATCCATAATCCAGTTTTGAAAGTAACAAGCTGGCTGCAAGCATGTTATATGATTCAGGAATAAGAAACTGTGTGATCCTATAAAGCATTACAAGTCTTTTATATATAGCCTTAACTAACTGATTAATATGTGTCTAAAAAGTAATCATCTGTCCAAATGTACTTCCAAATAACAAATTGAACTCTGTCAATCAATTCACCTGTAAACTAAAAAAAATTAAATCCTGAGGAAAAGATCTAATTGATTGTGATAAAACGATAGATTTTTTTAGAATCAAATAACAATTTGTTCTTCAAAAGCCAATTATGCTAATTAAAAAACATTAATTTTGTAGCATTTCTTGCAAACTGAAATATCATTACCAGAACTAAAAATAATGGCATCATCAGCGTAAGAGGAGAAACACACCAAGGGTATTGAATTCAAGAACAATTAAAATGAAAGGGACCAAAGCTTGATTCCTGTAGTACTCTACATTTAAACAAGTTACTCCTTGAAACAGTGCCATCAAGAACAGTACAGTGCTTCCTTTCATGTAAACTCTGACACAGGACATAGCACCATCCAAATAACCAAGCCCTGCCAAAGAATGCAATATGCTTTATTATCAACGAGATCAAAGGCCTTGGTGAGGTCCACAGTGACCAATGCTATGTGGAGACCCTTGTCATGGGCTCCATGTACATAGTCTGTGTAGCTGTGCTGTGTCCCCATGAGGAGGTTAAACTTGGGCAGATGTTTATCAAGCTGATCAAACCCAATGTTTAAAATACTTCAGCTTAAAGGGGTAAAAGTGAAATAGACTGGTAATCTGAAATCAAATTAACTGAACCAGATTTATGTATAGGCTTTATTATTGCAAATTTCCATCTCCTAGGTACAACACCAAAACAAAGGGAATGATCCATTAAGCCAGTTAAAGGGAAAGAAGTAGAGGCACTATCCAGTTTAATCAAATGAAAATCAATCAGATTAGAACCAATACAAGGTTTAGGATTCATTTTTGAAATATACTTAGTAACGAAAAAAGGGGACAGAATCTTAAAGTACAAAGGACGTTTAAAATCATTAGAAATGCCTTGCTTGTTAACTTCAGCATCTGAAAACTTTTTCAGATGCTTCTTCAAATTTCCTCCAAAACTCATTAAACAACTTAGAAATTTTTCCAGGAGGATTTATCAACTCACTGTTGTGCTCAAGTGCAATATGTGATTACTTCTTAGTTCTACATATTATCTGATTCAGGGTTGCCAGACCTTTTAGAGTTGCTTTGATTTTCAATTTGTTTGTTTTATAGAAATTAACCTCAGCTTGTTGATAAGCTGACTTACATTTTTCTCAGTCATTTTGTACCATACTCATTCAAACATTTGGGGTCCCTATTTTTCCTATACTCTTTTCAAATGCTGTTCCTGTTTCTAAGCAAGTCAACAATATCCTTAGTCATCCATTCATTTCTCACCCCTTAACTCAAAATGTTCTTTCCAGAAAAAATATATTACGAATTTCCTAAGATACTGTAAACAATTTAGAATATACTTTGTCATGTTAATATTCTCAATAGATTTAAGAAAAGTCCTGTCTGTCTTGAGTATTGCATTTGTTAATTAAAAGCATCTGAGCATTCATTGTGTATTTTCCTAACTGTAATATAGGATGGCTGCACTTTAGGTTCTTTAATATCCCAACCACAACGGACATGCCAATGGTCACTCAGAAAATCTGGTAAACCACCAGACTCAGTCATTTTTGTAGGTTGAGTGACCACTACCAAGTTTAACATTGTCTCAGTGCCAGTCTTATACTTTGTTCATGTTGCATCAGCAATAATTTATTGTGCACCCAATTCAATTAAACATTCCCTCACCCTAGTATTACTTGCATCTTTCAATTACAAATACCTGAAACTATCCATTCCTTTTTATAAGGAGGTATTTTCTTAAAATCAGCAAAGAGTCCAAGACTGTCATTGAGAAACCTGGTGGGACATAAATTAGTACTGATGATTAACCTCTTATTACCACTTAAAATTAACTAAATTGAAATGAATTCACATCTAGCACATGATTAATTAAACACAACTTCATTTGATGCTAATTTGAAACAAAGATTAGACACCCCACTCAACTTACACACTCTATCCCTTCTAAAACCTCATAAAAAGGAACTGACACATTGGTGCAGAGGGCTGAGGCACTTAGCACCTTACCTCTTCCATGCCAGTGACTCATGTTCCAAATGAGATCAGGCCACTGAGGCTTGGCCAGGGGAGTAGTGCTGGGAGCAGGATCGAGTGGCTGGCATGCAGCTCTCCTCTCATGGATCTGGGAGTTGATCTTCATGGCGTTTGGCTGTCACTGAATGGAGGCTTGGTGGTAGCACCACACAGATGGGAGACCAGGTGCTAGACCAATGTGGGTTGAGCATTGGCCACTGGTTCCAATGTGCATGTACACCTTCACACATGTGTGCAACTGAGTTACTGAGGCCCGGGGAAAATAAGGGAGAAAGGTCAGAGGAAAAGGATGAGCATGTCAAGGGTTTGCATGACATCCACCGGCCACACATCCACTCACCACATCACCAGGGGAAGCAGATGTGGGGAAATCAGACTATGAGTATTGGGGGAAGAGTTGGACCTTCCGCTCATTACCCATTGGAGCATAAATAGAATATGGAAAAAAAAGAGGAAAAAACCTCATAAACTGGTATCACAATGTCAGAAGTGTACATTTTTTGAGAAAGCCAGGTCTCGAAGATTGTAATGATATCACAATTACTCTCCGAGACCCATCTTTCAAAATCAATTTTCTTTAGATAGAAGGCTTTGCACATTAAGATGAACCAGGCTATGTGTATGATCGTTACTTTCACCCCTTGATTCACTGTTACACAGTGGCCCTGGATGATGATTAACTGTACCAGATAAAAGCAGCAGCAGAAACAAAGAATGCCTGTCTAATTGATTTGACAGTTTTGAGGTCTATAACATCAAAGGGTTTAAATTTAAATAATGTAACTCTAGTGACAGTAATTAACTGAAGTCCAGAACAACAATAGGCCAACCTTTGCAGAAAACTGGAAAAATATGGATCATTAAGTAATATTGTGTAGACAGAGTTAAGGGGACCAATACCTTGTGACCCGTATCTGTGAACATGTTGCTCTTAACATAAAATTAGGATTAAAAGATGAAGAGAACCTAAATGTTCTGGCTGTTTATCCCCCACCTTAGAATGTTCCTAGATACTTAAAATTTTTATCAACACAGTTACTGGTTTGAACAGTCAGCATAAATGGATTGTGGTTGGTAACTTCAGCTGCAACTAGTTGGCCCATAAAAACAAGGACATTAGAAAACAAATTGCTGATGTTTACCTCCAAGAAAGTTACCTTTGAACCTACCTAGGTAAACTACAAAACTGGGACTGCCACCCTTCTTGACTGGATCCTGGTTAGTTAACATGACAAAATAACCTCTGCTAATGTCCAACAATTTCCTAAGTGACATCTTCTCTGTCATTTACAGATGATCTGCTGAATTCTGCAAAAATGAACCAACTATGACATCCACATGAGTATTCTGCATACAAAAGTTCCCTATTTTAAAGCTCTTCTGCAGCAATTGATTTGCATTTTCAAACTCATACTGAGGATGTTAAGTTAGCCCTCAACTACCTCATTCAAGAATTCAGCAGGGTCTGTGACACTGTCCTTCCTTTCAGGGGCATTGTTATGAAGGGAACCTCACAGGAATGGTTCACCCCTGCTATTAAGAATAAGATTCTGGAGCATGATATATTTTGGAATCTCTGCAAGTACATTTACAAACAAACTTACCTACAAAAATATAACGATTTGAGAAACTCCATAAAAATTGAAATTCAGCTGCACAAAAAAGAAAAAAAAAATACTGCACCACCCCAAAAACTCTAGGACAATTTCACTGGCTCCTGCAGAACTCAAAGAAATTTCTGCCCTACACGATCATATAAATGAGTCTGCTATTGATGGAGACAAGAATATTGGCAATGTACTTTTTATAAACTTTATTGCATTTAATCCAATATACATAATCAGTAATAGTGCACCCTAGGTTACAAAGTGTTCATCATAGAGGAATTCAGTTTTCAGGATTGTTGAAATATTCTACACCTACCTCCAAGTTTAGAAATTAATAATCTGACTGTTAAGAACAAATGTGTTGGCATGTCTGTCTTATATTAAATAGTATGCATTACCTGTGATTTAAAGCTGTTTCTGCAATATGTTACTGCCAATATAACTAATAAATATTGTTTTATTAAATTAAAACAACTTGCAATACAAAATAGAAATAAAATAGTTGCCAAATATATTCTTTTGTCTTTGTTGTGTCTATGCTTTACTATCATTATACCTGGTTTACATATCCTGTCAATGGCAGCTGGGATAGACTGACATCAATCCCCTGGTTGTGGAATTACTCAGGCCCCCACCCTAATAGTATTCTAGTTGTTGGGAGAGAACTGATCAGCTCTCAGCTTTCTCTGTATAATCTGTGAAAGGTTAACCAAGCCTTATGAAACTTGTCTACTTGTGAGTGTAGTTCTGCTTTAATTTTTTTGACCTGGTGTATTGGCTTTGAGAGTTGGACATTCCTACAATGAGGGTTCTGTGGAGTAAGCCATTTTCTGATAATTACTTTGTGAGCTGCTGCCAGTAAATCCCTGCAAAATGTATTTCTGGTTGGACATTCTACCTTTTGGTAAAAGTCCAAACATCAAATGTCCTAAGTCTGGTTCCGGCAACATCCCCAGAAGTTGTTTGTAGACGTTCTTTACATTATCCCAAAATGGTTGGATAACTGAGCAGCTCCCAAAAATATGATAAGGATTCCCTTCTTCTGCACATTTTCTCTATCACTTGTCTTGGTACAATTCTGCAAAGTATTTCTTTAGATGGGGTCAGAAAGTACCAGTCCACTACCTTTCAGTGGAATTCTCTCCAATGATTAGAGGCCGATGTGTGAAATCCCCCATTGGTTTCCTCTCCCAGGAACTCTGACCAGAAATGGGGGTCAGGAGGGAGCCCTGTCAATGGTTTATAACAAAGGGCCATTTGGGTTATAAGCTATTTTCCATGAAGTTGATGTACTGCCTATTGAATAAATTCAATTAATGGGTGAGGATGTGTCTGTCATTCTTGCAGCTTATTAACTACTTTAAGAAATAAAGATACCTGAAGGTATAAAAAAAATCTATCCACCTCAAAGGATATTCCACTTGCATATCTCAGAAAGCCTTAATCTGTCTTTCATGAACAAATTTTGCAAAGGTCATTAAACCCATGGTTCCTCATCTCTTAAAAACTGGGTCAATTTTCAGTTTGATGAACACCTCAAAGTAATCTGTATATAAGAACATAAGAACATAAGAATGGTGTTGGCAGATGGGGACCACTTGATTCATGTAGTCTGCCTGAGGTGGCTACCTCCTCCCTTTAATTGTTCCAGTCAAGCTGCCCCACTGTCTGTCCCACGCTAGCTTAAATTCTTTACTGTTTTAGCTGTCACCATCTGTGCTGGCAGGCTGTTCCATGGCCTCTCTGAAGAAGTACTTTAGTTGCTCTTGAACTTGCCTCCCACCCAATGCAAGTTGTGCACCCTTGTCTGAGTTCCCTTGTTTTATTGGAAGAGGTTCTCCATCTTGTTTATTCCCTTGATGTATTTGAACATTTCTATCATGTCACCTCTGTTTCTTTTCTGTCCTAGTGAGTACAACTTCAATTCCTTGAACCTAGTTTCATATGTCTTATGGTGCAGCCCCTGCACCATTTTAATGGCCTTCGCTGTACTGTCTCTAATCTGTCTTTGTCCTTTTTCAGGCGTGGTCTCCAGAACTGGACACAGTACTCCAGGTGCAGCCTCACCAAGGATCTGTACAGTGGCATAATTATCTCTTACTTTCTGCTTTTAATGCCCCTACCTATACATCCTAGGATGCCACTTGCTCTCTGTACCACTTTTTCACACTGTTTTGTGACTTTTAAGCCATTGGTGATGAGTACACCCAGGTCCCTTTCCATCTTTGTTACCTCAAATTGGTGTCCATCCAGTGTGTACTTTACATCTGGGTTTTGCTGTCCTAGGTGCATGACCTTGTGTTTCTTGGTGTTAAACTCTAACTGCCATAGTTTTGACTACTCTTTAATTTCCTGAGGTCAGCCACCATGCCTGTGGCCCCCTGCTGTGTGTCCACCATGTTGCAAAGCTTTGTATCATCTGCAAACAGGCATACCTTTCCCTCCAATTCCTCTGCAACATCACTGATGAATATACTGAAGAGTATTGGACCCGGCACTGACCCCTGTGGCATGCCGCTGGTCACCTCCCCTTCCTGTGACATAGCCCCATTTACCAAGACTCTCTGTTTTCATTCTGCAGCCAATTCCAAACCCAGTTGACTATCTTGTGCCCTAAGTCTGTGTGCTCCAGATTTCCAGCCTCCTGTGGGGACGTGTTAAAGGCTTTACAGAAATCTAGGTACACTATATCCACTGAACCGCCCTGGTCCACTGTTTTGGTAACCCAGTCAAAGAAATGTGTTATGTTTGTCTGACTTGATCTTCCTGCCATGAAACCACGTTGCCTGGGGTCTATTTTTTTATTTTCCTCAGGTATTCCAATTATTTTCTCCTTTATTTATTTATTTTTATGTATGACTTTGTTAACTGGGTAGGTGCATTGATCCCAGGGACCGTTTTCAGGCATGACTCAGGCCACGTAAGGTGACACAGAGTATAAGCATCAAAATAACAAGAATATAATAAAAGCAGGTAACACATAGCGAAAGGTTACAGTAGATACATTTGGCAATACATGGTGCAGTAGTTGAGGGACAACAAATAACAAAGCAAAGTAAGGCTCATGGTGGTACAGTTTCAGTAAATAAGAGAACCTATTTGGCCCTACACCTGAACCTATAAGTGGGGGGCTGGTCCTAAAGCAGTGGCAGGTGGATGCCAACAGGAGCCAGTCTTTAGCTAGTCTTGAACTGGCGGTGAGTGTTTATGGTGCATAGTTCAGTGGGCAGTTTGTTCCATAGTGTGGGGGCTGCTAGAGACAGGGCTTTAGCACCCATGTTCATGGCTACCCTGGGGATATTCAGGGAGAGGATACCGGAGGAGTGTAGGCAGTGGTGTGAGGTTTGGGAGGTGAGAAGGGGAGCAAGAGGGGATTTCTAGCCAATACGGATGGCAGAATCAATACAACTGTACAGTGCAAGGTCAAAGCAGAATTGTAGTGGGAGCCACCCCAGTATCGTGTAGAGTGTACAGTGGTGCATGAAGAAAGGGACCAGCAGGGAGAAGTGGCAGGCGCTGTTGTATGCTACTGATAGTTTTGCCATGGTGGATGCAGAGGTCCTGGAGTAGTTGGGAGAGCAGTAGTCCAGGATAGGTAGCAGGTTTCCCTGGATGATGGCATGGCAGGCCTCAGGGGTGAGGTATTACCGGTATCTGTAGGCAGCCCCTAGTTTTTGGTTAAATTTTAGAACTAGGGAGTTTATGTTCTCTGTAAAGGAAAGGGAGGGGTCAAGCACAACTCCTAGATATTTGCAGTGTTTGACATCCTCTAGGACATGGCCATCTGGGGACATGATGATTAGGGGTTGGTTAGATTTGCCTTTAGTTAGGAAGGGCTTAGATCCGAACAACATTGTTTTTTGTTTTTTTTGGCATTGACCAGAAGGAGGTTATCAGAGAACCATTTGTGGGCTGCGGTGTAGTTTTATGAGAGGGCTGCAGAGATGTGGGTAGGAGACTTCCTGCTGGAGAAAAGCACAAGATCATCAGCGTAAAGTACTGAGTGACAGTTGAGACTATCCACTGGAAGGGAGTCAAAGAATAACGAGAAAAGGAGGAGTCCCAGGATGGAGCCTTGGGGGACCGCAGTAGAGACTGGCAGGGTGGGCAAGTGGGCCAGGCCAATGCACACAAACTGGGAGTGCCCTGTAAGGTAGCTTCTGAACCAGGTGGTGACCTCTGGAGAGCAGCCAAGGTGATGTAATTTGGAGAGGAGGAGCAAGTGATTGACCAGGTTGAAGGCTTTGAAGAGGTCAAAGAAGATTGTGCCAGTTGCATTTCCAGGGTCCATGTTTGTGAGGATGTGGTCAGTTAGGAGTACAAGGGTAATAATGGTGTAGTGATTCTTGTGGAAGCTGTGTTGTTGGCTACATAGTAAGTCATATTTACCTATGTAGTCAGCAAGGTGGTGATGGATGGCTTTTTCAAGTAGCTTGCTTAGGTAAGGAAGGATGGAGATCGGGCGATAGTTGTCTGTGGATTGTGGGTCCCCGGCTTTATGAATGGGAATGACTTTCATGGTTTTCCATGTATCAGGCATGGAGGAAGTGGTCAGAGAGAGGTTGAAAATGAACATTAGGGAAGCGATGATGGCAGGGGAGTTAAGTCTAAGGAAGACGGGATAATCCGTCTGCTCCAAGGGAGCCGTGGTTTGGGAGGCTCTTTAGGAGTTTAGCTATGTTAGCGTGTGAGAGTATTTTGAAGAAAAAAGGGGGAGGTGGAGGTTGAGAGGTAGTTCCAACGGGTGATGTCAAGGGGGTGTGCAGGGGGACAGGGTTTCTTTGCATGCCATTTGGGAATTTGCACAGGTACATAGTGAGGTCAGAGAATTTGTCATTGAGGGCCTTGGCCACTTCTTGGGGATTGATAATGAGGCCAGCAGTATTGTGTAGCTGTGGGACAGGCTAGCTGGAGGGAGGTTTAGTAGTGAGCCAATTGATGCCAAGAATTGTTTAGGGTCCCCGAGGTTAGTTTGCTGGAGATTGGGAAAATGTGTCTGTTTGAGAGTTGGCCAGGTATTTGCAAAGGTTCCTCCAATGCCTGTAATCATCCCATAGGGTTGGGGATGGGGATGCTTTATAGGTTGACCAGGCACAGTCCCTGTCTTTCATGAGGGTAAGGAGGTCTTTCATGACCTATCGTGAGTAGCCACCCCTCAGCTTTCTGGTAGTGACTGGAAAATGCTTGTCCTGTAGAGTCAGGAGAGCTTGAGTGGACATGGATGCTGCCTGAGTCGATTTGATTCTGAGAAATGGCAGACCAGTCTAGTGTCCATGCCTTCAGAGAGAAGGATGGGGTGTTTGGGCTTCGAATGGAAAGACAGGTATTTTTGGTGGGGCCATTTAAGTTTGGATGACCAGAGAAGGTACATAGGGGAGTGATCACTAATGGAGTCAACCATGGTACTAGCATGCAGGACACAGTCCTCCTGATTAGTTACAATCCAATCCAGGAGTGTGTGTGCCTTGTGAGGGTTCTGCTTTGTGGGAAGGTTAATAGTTTGGGCAGGTTGTACTGTTTTAGGAGGGAGGCATAGTCAGGCTGGTGGGAACTGAGCCAGTTTAGATTGAGATCACCCAAGAGAATTGAGTCTCAGTGTGGGGATATGGTTCCCAGGCCAGAGAGGAAGCTGTTTAAGCCTTCAGTTCCAGCAGTAGGGAGATTGTAGCAGCACCCGTTTAGAGTTTTTTGCTAGTTCCCAGGGTGAGTTCCGTGATAAGCCATTCACTGGGAGAGGTTGGGTCGGAGCAGAGAATTATGCTGGCTGATAGGGGTTCCTTGATGAACAGAGCTACTCCACACCCTTTTTTTTGCCAGGTCTATCCAGGCAGAGGGAGGAGTACCCAGATAGTTGATAGGTGGTAGTAATCCTTCCATCATTTTTCCCACTATTGTGGTTATGCTGACCGGGCGATAGTTCACAGTATCCTCCTTACTTCCTCCCTTGTGCAGGAACACCACTGTTGCTGTTCTCCAGTCCTGAGGTACTGTGCCATTCTCCAGTGATCTACTGAATAATTTTGCTAGTGGTGCTGCAATTTTTTCCCTTAGTTCCTTCAACACCCTTGGGTGAATTCCATCCAGCCCCATTGCTTTATCAACTATAAGTTTATTTAGCTTTACTAGGACTCTTTCCCTTGTGAAAGAGCTTGTGTCTGCCTCCTTGTTATTGAGTTCCATCTGCTTTGGTGGAGGACTTTTCCACTGTCCACTATTGTGAAAATGGAACAGAATAACTTGTTTAACTCCTCTGCTTTGTGATTGTCATCCTCTGCCATCTGGCCATCATGTGCTATTAGTCTAACTATTCCCCCTTACTCATCCTTTTTTTTCTCATGTACCTATGGAAGGTTTTATCTCCCTTCTTAACTCCCTGTGTTATTATTTCTTCTGTTTGTGCTTTACCCCTTCCAATGGCTCTTCCTACCTCACTGAGCTTGTTCCTGTAGTTGTCCATGTCGGCTTCCTTCTGTGATACCTTGAATTGGTTAAAGGCCCTCTTCTTATCCCTTATTATTGCTGGTAAGTCTCTGGTGAACCAGAGCAGTTTTCTCCTTCTTTTTGATTTACTGATTTGACATGTACATTGTTCAGTAACTGTTGCTATGGCCTTCTTAAAATGCTCTCAGTCATATTCCACATCCCCTGTGCATCCCCTAGCTAGTAATGATTTTATTCTTGATCTCATCTCTGAATGTTTTCCTACGTAAATCCAGGATGTCGATTTTGTGTGACATATTTCTGCCTTGTTGATTGATAGCCAGACTGACCTGTGGTTGTTGGTCCCTAGGTTTACGCCCACCTGAACATTTGAAACCCTGAGCTGTTTGTGAGCACTAGGTCATAGTAGCATGTTCTCTAGTGGGTGAGTTCACTAATTGGTTGAGTCTGCCTCTTTCAGTGTCAGCAGGAACTTCCTACTCCTTTCAGATACTGCTGTGTATGAGTTCCAATCTACATCGGGCAGATTTAAGTTCCCAGCTCCTCACCCACCATTGAGAGCTATATGAGAAACTCTGCTGGCTCTCACCAGTTAGATACCTTGATTTTGGTTTGGGATGCCTCTCTGGGAAAGTGATCAGAACTAGCACCCCCAGGGGCTGGCCCGGCTTCTGCCTAAACTGAATTCCACCCCTACCAACTTAGGTCTCTCCATCAGGGATGCTCAAGTACCTCCCACCGGACCCTCATGGGGGATCGGGACTTGCCTTAAGTCCACCCAGACTCTGGAATTCGCTGCCTGTGGATATCTGAGCTGCCCCTCCTATCTGAGTTTCAAAATTCCCTGTGGGGTTTCTAAAACTAGCATTAGAGTGTGACTGCCCTCAAACCTCCCTAGAGTAAAGTGTCAAATTGTTTTGTCTGAACCTCTCCAGGGTGTCTCCATTGAATTTCTGGAGATATTTTCCCCACTGTATCAATGACTTCTGACTACTCCTGCCTAAAAAGCCTTGGGCATTTTTTACACCCATTATTGCTCCATGGTCATAGGCTAACCATGACATATTGCACCTTGGTCACTTGGTAGAAACTTATACTACCAAGTGTTTCTGTTTCTGTCTAACATGTGCATATTTAGAAAAATGTGATGAGCTGTATATACCTGTCCATGATCTAACTAGCCTAAGGGTGTATACGACAATGTTATAAGTTATATTATGACCAATCCAGTCCTTGAGCTATGCTCCACTCCTATGTATGATGACCTGTATATATCTGTCAGTTGAACTAGCTAGTCTAGAGTGTATAATCTGAAATGTGCTTACTACTGTATGTTTCCCCTAGCGTCAAATGATGTATTTCCCACATGTTTGTTTACTGTGACAAAAAAACTGTACTCTCTTTGCCATGTCTCCTTGACTGTTGTTCCTCATGTTGTATTCTCCTGGGTCATTCCTGAAAATAGGCATAATACTTGTCTAGTGTACTTACCCAGTAAACAAAAGCTAAATAAATAAATAAATAGCTCACCTTTGTTGGCCATCATTGAGATGGCTTCTAGGAGTTCCTTGTCAATTTCTAGTCCCTGGGTTGGGGGTCTGTATATAACCCCCACTATGATTAGGTCCTTGCCCCCAGCTCCTAGGGTAACCCACAAGGCCTCTGTGTTACTGTGTTTCCCTGGATCTCTGTTGCATTGATCCCCTCCCCTGCATACAGAGCCACCACCCCTTCCCTTGTGGTCCCTCCTGAAGAGCATGTAACCTGGTATTACTACATCCCAGCTGTGATTCAAGGTGAACCACATTTCTATGACTGCAATCCAGTCTAGTTGTGTCTCTGCCAACATGGCTGTGAGCTCTGATATCTTGTTCGGTAGGCTACAAGCATTAATGCACATTGCCTGCCATCCCTTGGTCTGCCTTTGTACAGTCTCATTATCCGGTTTCAATTTACAATGTTTGCGTATCATACTCCCACAGTTTTTCCTTGATGGATCTTCCTTCTGATCTAAGGTTATGCTAACCTTATGGTGCTGAGATGCCATACTAGCTGAGAATGGGGCAGGGTAGATGGCGCTTTCTCTGATGTAATGGACACCTTTGCTTCCCCCCCACTAGTGTAAGTGAGAGATATGGATGTTGAACTGTGCATCTTGTTATTGTAGCTGTGATCCCTAAAGCCCTACCAAACTTTTCCAGGTGTTGTACATTTGTTTTATCCAAGGATTAATGATTGTATGTAGGTGTGAGTGGTTAGCAAATAGTTCAGATCTAGATAAAGGATAGGCTGCTTTGTCACTATTCTGTTCTATGGTCAGCCAGACATTATAGGGGTACCCTCTTTTGCACTACCCCAGAAGAAGCTGAGTTATATGAAAATATGTTTCAAATTAGGAAACATACCCCTTTCTGTTTTGGGGTACTGTAAATCACACCATTTTATTTTGGGCTTTCTTTTCTGACAAACACAGGCAGAGAGCTTTTTCTTTTTAATTCAGTCTGCTCTTGGTATATTAAGGGGGAGAGTTTAAAACAGGAATAAAAATTATGTAAAACATTCATTCCATTAAATTCTAGTCCACCAAATAATGACAAAGGTCCCAGTTCCCTTTGTTTGAGATCTGCTAGAACTTGTGTAATGAGTTTCCTGTAATTTGCCTGGCGTATCCTGGCCAAATCTAAGATTTGTATCCCTGTACATCATATCTGGGTGTTAACAAATCTGTATGTTATGCAGAGTTCATGTCCTAGTGTAATCTGACCACTTAAAAATATAACTTCTGTTTTTGTTTAATTAATTTTAATTCCTGATATAAAAGCTATGGAAATCTTGACATAAAAGCTACAGAAATTAAGGGGGAACAGGGAGAAACAAAGGTACTGTGGGTCACCCTGGAGACATGGAAGTGGGTTTCTATTCACACTGTTGTGATCTACAGACCTCCAGCATGGAGGAAGGGAGGTGGATTAGTAGATGATGGAAGAAATCAAAGGATGGAACATAAGGGGAGGGACTGCGTAGGGACCTCAATCTACCATATGTGGATTACAGCATCCCAGCTGTAGCAACAGTTAAACATAGAGACATCCTAGACTCCTGCAGGGGCATTCCTCAGGCAACTAGTTAAGGAACCCACTCGTGGAGGGGTGATACTGGACCTGGAACTGTCAAACTGGGACAGTATCACTGACATCACAGTGGTAGCCACCTGGGGACCAGTGATAATCATATTGTGTGGTTCAATATAAGAACTGAGCCAGAATCAAACCACACTAAAATGAGGTTCTTGGACTTCAGGAGGGCCAGTTTCAAGAAAATAGGAGAATGCCCCAGGAAAGCCCTAGCAGGGATAAGGAATCTGGGTTGAGTAGAGGAACAGTGGGCAAAATAAAGGAGGGCATTGAGAAGGTAACAAACTTTTGTGTCAGGCAGGTTAAATTAGGCCAAAGGAAAAAAAGAGACCACTATGGTTTCTCTAAGGAAGTAGTAAAGGCAAATAAACTGACATTTTGAAGGTACAAATCAACACAGAAGGAAGAGGATTGGGAGGGTTATCAGGAGAAACAAAGGGCGATAGGGAAAGCAGTTAGGAGTGCAAAGGCACAAACAGATGAGAATATTGCCAAGTCAGTAAAAAGGGGAATAAGACATTCTTTAGACATATATAAGTGAAAAGAGGAAGAACAAGGGAGGGGTAGTAAGGCTAAATGGAAAAGGAGGAGTTTGAGTGGAAAAGGATAATAAAAAGCAGACATATTGGAGATGTACTTTTGTACAATATTTATTTATTTATTTATTGAAAATGTTTCACCAGGAGAGGCACACTGAGCAAAAAGATGCTCGTCTCACGGTGCGACCTGGGGCGGGGGGGTTACAGAGGGGGGAAGGTAATACATACAGTAGTTGAACTATACAGTAGTGCAATAGGGAGAGTATACATAGTTGGGAGGGAATACATTGAGCTTGTTACATAGGCAGAGCAGTACAGAACAGCACAGGATCAGCAAGTAAAGGTTATACAGATCATGGTTACACAACGAGGTTGGAACAGTACAGAACAAGATCGTAAGGGCAAGGGGATACAAATACTGGTTATACAACTCATGGTTACACAACAAGGTAGGAACAGTACAGAACAAGATCGTAAGGGCAAGGGATACAAATACTGGTTATACAACTCATGGTTACACAACGAGGTAGGAACAGTACGGAACTAGATCGTAAGGGCCAGGGGATACAAATACTGGTTATACAGATCATGGTTACACAACGAGGTAGGAACAGTACAGAACAAGATCGTAAGGGCAAGGATACAAATACTGGTTAAACAATTCATGGTTACACAACAAGGTAGGAACAGCACAGAACAAGATAGTAAGGTATGGTATACAAATTATGGGTATTCATCGAGGCAAAGCATGACATACCTAAGTGCCAGAATTCAGAACAGGGAAGTACTAGCAGAACTTGAGTGCCAAAAGCAGAGGTTGAGCTACAGAGATGCACCAAGTTGAGAGGAGGAATTGGAGACCAAGAAGGGGGTAGCAGGAGGGTCTAATAAGAGTTAGTGTAGGAGGAGGAAGGTGAGGAGGAAGGTAATGGGGCTGGGGGGTAGGGTTGAATAGGAAGGGGGAGAATGGAGAGTTGAGAGTGCAAGTAAGTAATAGAGAGAGTGTAAGTGCAGAGACAGTAGATAAGCCAGACAATTTGGCGATGGCTGGGCCACTGTCAGGCGTGGGGGTTGGGAAGATGAGCTACTGGGGGGATGGTCAGGGGCAGTAGCAACTGGGTGCGAGGGAGTTGGAGAGGGCATAGGAAAGGGAGAGTTTGGATGAAGAATGGCGGATCTGGATGGGTAGGCCATTCCAGAGTTTAGGGAAGAGGTAAGAGAATGCGGATTGGCCGGAGGTGGTCCTTCGGTGAGGGATGAATAGTAGCCTAGCGTCAGCAGATGTGAAGGGCATGCGAGGGGGTAGGTGGGGAGGATAGGGTGGATACGAGGTAGGGAGGGAGAGAGCTGAGCCAGAAGTTAGAAGCGAATATAGCGCTATGGATTAGATGCTGGTTACTCAGAGAAGGAAGGGATAGGGATCAGTAAAGCAAGCAGTGATGTGTGAGAGGGGGGGCATCGAGGGCAAAGCAGCAGAAAGCATTGAATAGGGGGTCTAATCTGGCTAGGGTGGTCTGAGCTGCAGAGCTGTAAACTACATCACAGTAATCGAAGGACGGTAGGATCATTTTCTGGACAATTTCACGTCTCGCAGGAAGAGGGAGGCTAGTGTGGTTTCTGTAGAGGGCACCAAGTTTTGGGCGTAGTTTTGAAATAATGGCGTCCACATGAGTGGAAAAGGAAAGGTGGCAGTCAAGCCAGACCCCTAGATACCTGAAGGAGGGTACTTCATCGAGGATGGTGTTATTAAGGGTGTGGAATCTCAGAGGGGAGGTGAGTTTGGATAGGCGCTGTCTGGTGCCGAAAGTCATAGAGTTGGTTTTCTTAGCATTTAGGAAGAGTTGGTTGCTATTGAACCAGTGCTGGATTTTGTTGAAGTCGGTTTGGAGTTTGGAGGTGATTTCTTCGTGGGTCTGGCTGGAGGTGAAGAGGACTGTGTCGTCTACATACATGTGGATAGCAGAAGAGGAGCAAGAGTTTGATAGGTCGTTTAGTAGGATGGAGAAGAGGATGGGGCCAAGAACTGAGCCTTGGGGTACGCCAGTGGTGATTGGAAGGGGGGAGATGTGGTCCGCTATTTTAGTGGATTGGGTTCTATTTAGGAGGTAGGCACTGAACCAGTTTGTAATGGTTTCAGATAACCCAGCTCCAGAAAGGCAGGTTAGTAAGAGAGAATGAGAAATGGTGTCGAAGGCTTTTGCTAGGTCAATGAAAATAGCAGCAGTGATTAGCCCCTTGTCCATCCCAGTGAAGATGTGGTCTGTGAGTCTTAGCAGGGAGGAGGTAGTGGAGTGGTGTTTTCTGAACCCTGACTGGAAAGGGGTGAAGAAGTTAGTTTCAGAGAGGAAGTGAGAGAGTTGGGATAGCACAAGGTGTTCCTGGAGTTTTGCAAGGGTGGGGAGGAGGGAGATGGGGCGGTAGTTGGATGAAGAGGTAGGATCACCGCCTTTAGGAAGGGGTAGGACAGTGGCATGCTTCCATTTGGAGGGAGGACTGGAATGAAGGAAAGATTTAGCAGGGTCATGAGGGGTAGCAATGGTGGGAGCAGATAGAAGAGGAGTTTGTTATCAAGACCATCGGGATTTGGCTTTGAGGGGTTTAGGGCACCGAAGGGCTTCTAGGGTTTCAGAGGGGGAAATGGGTCTAAAGGAGAAGGGGTTCATGCCAGATGGTTGGGGGATAGAAGACTGAGGAGATGGAGTGGGTACGGGTGATAGGGCTTCAAGGAGGGCCAGGGCACAGGTGGTGAAATAGGAATTAAACTTGGAGGCTACTTTCAAGGGATCAGAAAGGAGAGTCCCTTGGGCAAGAAGAAGAGGTGGAGGACTAGTTGTCTGGGGGGAGAAAAATGAGTTAATGACTTTCCAGAATTTGGAAGGACTACCAAGGTTTGCATTAAGTGTGTTATTAAAATATTCAGACTTAGCTAGGCTGTTGGCCTTAGTGCACCTATTGCAGAGCATGCGGTAGGAGGTAAGGTCGCCTGGGAGGAGTGAGGATTTGTAATTACGCCAGGCCTTATCACGGGCTTGTTGGCAAGCGATCAGCTCGGGGGTTATCCAGGGTAGGTGGGAACCTCGGACTCTAGCCCAGTGTAAGGGGGCATGTTTGTCCCAGTCGGAGAAGAAGGTGTTCTGAAAGTGCGTAAGGGCCGAATCCATATTATAGCGGTTTGAGCTTGGGACCCAGTTAGATTGGTAAAGATCATCCAAAAGGGGAGAGGTTGAGGGATTTGTAATGCAGCTGGAATATATATTTGGGCGGGATTTAATTCTGTGGATTTTATGGACTAAGTAGATTAGGCGGTGGTCGCTAATGGAGTCAGGAGAAGACCTGAGCCGACAACGCAGTGTGTGGATGGGAAGTAAGTGCCCAGTCGAGGAGTGAGTGGTTACCGGACTTAAGGTTAGAGCGAATGGGTTGAGTAATAGTTTGACTGAGGTTAAGAGCAGTTAACTCAGTTTGGGTTTTGTTAAAAGTGGGTGCTAGCCAATTGTGGTTAAAATCACCCATGGCATAAAGTTCACCCGACTGGGCAAGGGAAGAGATCTGGGTCAGAAGGTCGGTGACTATTGTGGTTGGCGTGCCAGGGCAGCAGTATATACCAGCCACAAAGATGGGTAATGAGGAGGGGGGGGACAGTTTTACCATCAGAAGCTCGTAGGCTTTGGGTAGAGTTATTGTAATGGAGACAGTGAAGTGGAGGGCTGATCTGATGTAGATAGCCACCCCACCACCTCTGGAGGGCCAGTCTTGACGTATGATGTTGAACCCAGGAATGGCAAGATTTTTATCGGATAGGCTAGGGTTTAGCCAGGTCTCAGATAAGATGATTATATCAGGGGTGTAATAGACGGCTAAGACCTGGAGCTGATCGAGCTTTGGGGCTAGGCTACGGATATTTAGATGGAGAAGATGCAGGCCTCGGGGGAGGAAGCTAGGATGGGAGATGGAATTTGGACTGGCCGAGGGGTGTGTTATGGGGTGGGCAGGGCCTGGAGTAGAGGTTGGGCCAGGGTTAGGGTGAATATCCCCTGCTGCCAGAAGAAGTAGAGCAATGGTAAGGTGGCAGCGAAGCACATGGAGGGGCCAGGATTTGGTCTTCCAGAGGGAGGGGGCAGTAGTTGAGGGGGCTGTATGAAGGGAGCTGGTGCAGGAATGGGAGAGAGAGGCCAGGAGGCAACCAAAGGAATAGACCGGGGAGGAAGGGGGTGTGGGGTAATGGGACCATGAGATAGCTGGGAGGGAAGCAGTGGACTTATAGGGGGCAAATGAAGGATGTGACAGAATACTTGTTGGGGGGGTGGTGAAGGTAGGAACATGGCAGGGGAGAAGATGTGGAGGGACAGTAAATGAAGGAGAACAGTAGTGCCACGGTTATAGAAGGGTCATTTTACCAGATTTGAGGAGAGGAGACCAAGCATAATACCCTGTTAGAGCCGGGTGGGGAATTACAAGTGCCTTAATAGCCCCTCAGATAGCATAGATACCACTTTGAGTAGTGGTACTGCCATGGACTCTGGCAGACAGGGTGTAGGGGTTCAGGACCCTGGTAGGGTGTAGGACTTGACCTGGCTGAGTGCGGATCCAGTAGTTAGGTGGCTTGTGGCTGGCTATGAAAGGGCCAGGAAATGGGGCTGAAATGAGACTCCTAATGGTCTCTGGGGTGAGTGGCAGGCTGGGTGAGGATCAGGTAATGAGACAAGGTAGTGCGTAGGGTTAGCCAGATGGTTGGGCAGTGGAGGGGTGTGGGTGGAGGCAAGGGTGGGAGAAGGGAGAAAAGTAGTCTAAGCAGGTAGAGAGGTAACTGGAAGTAAGAGGGTAGTACAGGTGAAGGGGATAGAGAAGGGAAGGTCCGAGGGTCCCTCTAGTGGCTAGCAGGTATAACCTGCAAATGGAGAAATGGGGACTTAGTTAAAATGAGTAACAGGAAGTGATGTCATTAGAAATAGCCTATAAAGGAAATGCTGAGCCAGGGTGGGCGGGGCAGTCGACGCGCATAGCGCGTCGACAGGCTATCCCCCCTCACAAGGGTGCTACAGTATGGAGGTAGCTTATTACCTCCTAGCGCCCATGTGTACCACGCTCCGGGAGGGAGCTCCTTCAAGGTGAATCCTGGTTGTTTGTCTGGGGCTGGGCTGTGTTACGGTGCAGGCTATAAGGACAAAAGGAACAAAGGAGGTAATTAATATGCAGCAGGAGACCGAGCACTTCAACAGCGCATGCGCGGGATGTAATCCCGTTCCTACCACACACTGAGAGGGAGAAACATGGCAAACAAAAGATTCAGGCAGGTAAGCTGGCTAAGCAACAGAGTGAATGTGAAATGCACTAAATCTGCTTTAGCAAATGAACAGAGACTACGGTTAACAAGTGTAACAGACTACGGTTGGAATTGCCCAGTGTAGTTAGTGAGCTTGCACCCCCCCCCCGAACCAACGTTTACAGCATTCAGCAGAAAGAGGCATGTAAATTACGAATTAGAGCTCAGAGAGAGAGAGAGAGAGAGAGAGAGAATGCAAACAATCCACAGGTAAATTATATATGCAGTTACAAGAAGAGGTAGGTGAAGGGCCACAGATAGAGGAAAAGGGCATTAAAGGAAGGGAGTTGAACACTAGTCTTTTTACAGAGGAGGGAGTCCTCAAGGAGCTAGCAAAACTGAAAGTGCACAAGGCAATGGGGCTGGATGGGATACACCCTATGAAACTGAGGGACCTTAAGGAGGAGCTGACTGCACCTCTGACAGCTCTTTTTAAGCTATCATTAGATATGGGAGAAGTTCCAGTGGACTGGAGGAGGGCAGATGTAGTCTCAATTTACAAAAATGAGAAAAGGGAGGAAGCAGGAAACTACAGAATCTGTCAGCCTGACTTCAGTAGTGGGCAAAGTAATGGAAACACTACTGAAGGAAAGGATTTGAAAATACCTTGTGGCAGTGGATTACAGGATCTGAGGCAACATGGGTTCACAGGGGGAGATCTTGCCAAATAAACCTGATTAAGTTCCTTGACTTGGTGACAAGGGAAGTGGATCAGGGGCAGGGCAGGGCAGGGCAGTTGATGTCACCTACCTGGATTTCCGTAAGGCCTTTGACTCCATTCCACACAGAAGACTGGTAAACAAGCTGGGCAGATGGTTAAGATTCAGGAGTCAGAGGGTGATAAGAAATGGGATTCACTCTGAAGAAGGCACAGTAGCCAGCAGGGTGTCACGGGGTCAGTACTGGGCCAGGTCCACTACAATGTCTTTTTTCCTGACATTACAGGAGGGCTGGAAGGGAAAGTATGCTTGTTTGCTGATGATACAAACATTTTCAACAGAGTGGACACACAGGGGAGTGAGGGATGATCTGAAAAAGCTGGAAGACTGGTCAAGAGTTTGGCAACTGGGCTTCAATGCCAAAAAGTGCAAAGTTAGCCAGCCCAGTGGTACAGAGGGTTGAGGCACTGGATGCCACACCTTGCTCCATGCTGGCAACCCGGGTTCGGGAATGGACTCGGGTCACCAGGGGTTGGCAGAGGCGGAGAGGATTGAGCATCCCAGACTGCTCTCCATCTCCGGGGAGGGAGGCTTCAGTAGTCGGTGCCCAGTGACCTCTGGCGGAGGCTGGGCAGTGCTGCACCGTATGCCAGGACTGAGCTTGGGAATGATGCCAGGAAGGAACACGTGCAGACGCGTGTGTGCCCCCTTCCATTGGAGTCATTGCACACTCCAGCCCATGTCGAAGAAAAGGGAAAGTATGGTGCTCGGTCCCAGAGGCTTGATGGCCATCTGAGGAGCTGGCTGGCCTTGGGGGCACCACCGCCCAGATACTGGATCCTGTGTCAGTGGGGAGTAAAGGGGGAGTCCCTACCACCCCACTGGGGGGGCAAGCCACGGGAGTAGATGGCAGTGGGGGCTTCAATGGGACTGGGGCAGAGCCGGACAGTGGCCAGAGATGGGCGGATGCCGGGACATGAAAGAGGCAGACCGAGAGCCACAGGTAAAAAAAAGTAATTAAAAAAAGTGCAAAATTATGCACTTGGGGCACAGAAACCCAAGGGCAATGTATCATTTAGCTGGGAAGGTAGTGGCAACTACAAAACAGGAAAGGGCCCTGGGGGTCATCATATTTGAAGACCTGAAGGTAGCAAAGCAGTGAGATAAGGCAGTGGGAAAAACCAGCAGAATGCTCAGGTGCATATGGAGGGGTATCACCAACAGAAAGAGGGAGGTAGTGTTACCACTATATAGATCAATGGTGAGGCCCCACCTAGAGTACTGTGTCCAGTACTGGATGCCCCATGTCCAGAAAGACATAGATCAGGTGGAAGCAGCACAGAAGAGGGCAACCAAAATGGTGCATGGCTTGCATCTAAAGCCCTATGAGGAAAGACTCAAGGAATTAAATATGTACTCTCTAGAGAAAAGGAGGGAAAGAGGGGACATGATAGAAATGTCGAAATACCTCAAAAGTATTAATAAGATACAGGAGGGTAGCATTTTACATAGAAAGAGATGCTCGAGGACAATGGGTCATGACATGCAGCTGGGGGGGTAGACTCAGAGGGGATATGAGGAAATCCCTCTTCAAGAAAAGGGTGGTGGATGTCTGGAACAACCTCCCAGCTGAGGTGGTGGGTACTAAAATGATTGCAGAATTCAAACATGTATGGGATAGACACAAGGAGATCATAGTATTAGGGCTAGAGGGGATAAAGCTGGTGATCAAGTAGAGTCTGTGGTTTATTTATTTATTTAGTTTTTGTTGACCGAGTAAGTGCACTAGACAAATTCTGCCTATTTTCAGGCACGACCTAGGGGAGGGGGATACAGATGAATACCAACTGACCTAGAACCAGATTAAGCTGTTGGGGATATTTTTAGTGAATTGGGGAAAATGTGGCCAGGGCACTGGAGAAATTCCCCAACTGAACTGTAGGGGAAACACTTGGCTGTTGAAAGATGGTCAAGTCAGTCTCTGACCTGACAAGCTCAGGAAAGGATGTGCAGTAGGTCAGGGAGTCTGTCTCCTCCTCGGCTCAAGATTTGCTTGAGGCAGAGGTCTTTTTTGATGCTACCGCCATTGAAGCTATGGATGAAGTAGATGGATTGTCTGAAAAAGTTTCCTGTGTAAATAGTAAGCAGCAAACTGAGGCAAAGTCTGAGGTACAGAAAGAAATGCAAGATGAGGAACAGGGTGAAAAATCCCTGGAACAACTGTTGTCATTGGAAGAAACTAAATATTTACAGCAAAAAAAGGAAATACTTGGTCAGTTTCAGGATTGGAATGAGAAGACTTTGGCTGACAATGCAGCTGACGCAGCAAAGACTGATCCTAGCTTTTCCATGGAAACATCAAAAAAAGAGACACCGGGTGAGCCACGTATTACGTTCTGTGCAGCAGGATAAAATCAAAGTGCTGCTACGTTTTTTTCATTTACTGCCAATACAGAGAAGCAATGACCAGAGCGAGTGACAAAAAAAGGGACTTCCAGTAAACTGAGCTGGGCTGACATGCCCATACAGGATAGCGGGTCATGGTCGGTAGAAGAATCTCTAAAGGCTGCAGGCTGGGTTCATTCTCCTGACACACAAACGTGGATTTCAAGCTTCACGCCCAAAAAAATGCCTGGAGTTTTGATGTCTGCAGCTAACTTGCCTAGCGCAGTGAGTACTACAAGCAGCCCATGGGTTGCAGGGGATGTTGTAGGTGATAATCTACATTATGACACATTGACAGTGCTTTGTAATGTTGCTGATAGTGGAGATATGCACTTTCCTTACAACTACCCCCTGAACTATAACTAACTCAGCATCCAGTATTGGCGGCAGTGCACTGTGGGGGGGGGGGTGCAAGTGAAGTTGAACAGGACAATCTTGATGACAGGATGAGTGACTTTTCTGGTGTTTCTGATATTCCCAGAAATATTCCTGTGGACGTTAGGAACAGGCCTGTTTTAGCAGAGGAGGTCCCACAGCTGTCCTCCACTACCCAGAACTCTAGGCCCTATGCCCTCTGCCTTCTTGTTTAAACAAATGGTATACCCTGCTAAAAGGCATAATGCCATAAGACTTACTTATAAAGGTGACCTAAACACATTCCCAGACAGGGTTTATGTTGGTAAGGCTTTATTGAAGGGGAGTGTGCAATTTAATGTAACAGAACTGTATGCAGTAATTCATGTTTCCGGGGAAAACATATTTGATGTTAGTTTTAAGTTAGGAAGTGGCCTAGATAAATTCTGGGCAAGGAATCAAGAAGTGAAAAAAACTACCTTTATGGGCCCCCTTTGAAGTAATTCAACTTACAAGACCAATGCATAAAACTGTTACAGTTCTCTTTACGAACAAGGGTGTTAGAGTCACTGACCTACTCTTTTGGCTGAAGCAAAAGTGCACTGTCACAGGACATCCAAAGGCCATCTTTGATACAGAGGGGATCTGGACAGGAGGTTGGAAAATTAGGGTTATTTTGAGGACTGAGGAGGAAGGACTACAGCATCTGCCTAATGTTTTTTTCGTTGGGAGGGGTAGAGGGGTTCTCTTTTATCCTGGTCAACCCAAGACATGTTACAAGTGTGGGCAAGTAGGGCACATCAATAGTGCATGTGACCAGTTGAAATGCACCCTATGCCAGGAGACTGGGCATACAAGTACTCAGTGTAGAAGTTTGGTAAAGTGCAATCTGTGAGAAAAAAGGTCATACATACATAGTTTGCCCAGAAGCAGCACACAGGAAACAAACCTCTGCAGACAGTGAAGAGCAACAACTTTTTGTCACTTTGGCTCAGAGAAAACACATTAGGAAAGTTATAGAAAAGTCCCCCTATGGTTGACCCTCCTCAGGAGAAAGTTGCAACAGGTGGTGCAGAAACTTTGCCATCAGCAGATTTAGGCCCAAACTCTGAGGGAAATATGGAAGGATTGCCCCCGTGCCTGTGGTGAGGAATGCAATCAAAATATCCTAGGTGTCCGAAAATGTAGAGCCAGAAGAGCAAGGACTAATCTCATCTATTTCTATCCCCCCCCCCCGGGCAGATGAGGTAGGTGAGAAAAGGGTGAGCACCAGAAGGAGATAGGCCTGGTCTCAACCAACTCCTAAATACCCAAGACAACACTGGTCAATACCCTAAATAGGTTCCAGGTTCTCTTAAATGTGGAGGATTCAGATAATGAATCTGTAGGCTCTTCAGCGGATTCTAATCTACAGGAGGTGCAAACTAGCACAGAGAATACTGAGGTTAAAGAAATAGCCCCAGGGAATAAACAAAAGAAAGGGAAACCCAAAAAAAAGAAAAGATGAAGTTAAACTTTAGTCTTTAAAAGACAATTAGATGCCTATGGCACCTCCCTTTTTAATTTTAACGTCCAATGTCAACAGTATTAAGTATAACCTGAAGAGGGGAGCTGTGTTCCATGTATTGCAATCTTTCTCCCCGGGGTGTTTCTTATACTGGATACTAGGTTGCATAAAGTTTTGGAATTAACTAGAGCAACTAGAGAATTGTTTTCTGGAGTGTCATATTGGTCTCTTGGTTTGGATAGGTGTTCGGGGGTAGGAGTCCTTTTCCACAAAATTCACCCCATAGTAGTTAAAATCCTGGATTTAGTGCCAGTAAGAGTACTTTTGCTAGATTTCTGGCTTCATAATATTTCCTTTCAGATTACTAATATATATGCTCCCCAAATGAAAGCGGACTGAACAGCTGTCTTTTACCAGATAAGCCCATATTTTCATACAGCTCAAAATGTATTTTGGTGTGGGGATTTTAATTGCAGCTTGAGCAAATTTGATAGAGGGATTCAAACAACTACTGAGAAAATATTTGGGGATATGGTGGCTTTAAACTTGGCAATCCGTATGGCAAACTTAAAAGATGCTCTGTTAGACTAAACTGGGAAATGTGAAAAGACCTTTTTCAAAGTGACCCTATCTACCGGCATTTATTTCCTTTTTATTTCCAAAGCACTTAAAATCCAAAAAGCTACAGTAGTTCCAGTAAAATATTCTGATCATAAAGTATTAACCCTTACATTAGGTTGTCCAGAAGCCCCCATTGGACCGGGGTACTGGAAATTAAACTCCAGTCTTTTGAAACAATCCATAATTTTGCAGCATGTGACATATTTTTTAATTCGTAAAAAAACTTGTTTTGTCTTTTTGATGACACTATTGGTTGGTGGATGGAGACCAAAGCTGAACTGAGGACTTTACTTATCTCCAATACAAAACAAATTAAGAAAGAAGATTATCTTGAGTATTTAATTAATAGAAAGCAATTGCAGTATTTGTATACTCTCTCCCAAGCTATGAAACATAATTTCTCTGTGCAAATAACAAAATATAAATCACAGGATGTTGAATTACCATGTAAAACAGACAGAAGTTCTCAGGCTGCAGCAACAATACTGCACACAGGGCCCGTTTGAAAGTACATGCCCCTTACTAATAAACCAAGAGCACATTAAAAAAGGGTAATAACTGCGTTGTATAATGCACAAGGGAAGATGCAAACTACTAAGCAACAGATAATTAATGTTGTATCAAAATATGCAGCTTCTTTATTTCAAAAACATAGAACAGAGAACATTAACTTTGCACCTTTTTTTTCTAATATTACGGTCCCTACTCTTTCATAGGACCTTATGGTAGCACTAACCAGGCCCTTTTCCACACTGAAAGTTGCAGATGCTATAAATTTGCTTGCAAAGGGTAAGGCTTCCAGACAGGATGGCTTGACAACAGAACTGTACAAAATACTAGGACAAGAAATTCTAGAAGAATTGACTAAAGTTTATAATTCTATTTTACAATCTTATAGTATGCCATTAGATATGGGTGCTGGAGTGCTTATCTTCTTATATGAAAAGGGAGATAAAATGAAATTGTCCTATTGGAGGCCCATAAGTCTATTAAATAGTGATTTTAAAATTCTAATGAAAATGTTAAACATAAGATTGCTAACAGTGGCAAAATATTTAATTATTCCAGCACAATCATGTACAGTTCCTGGAAATTCTATCATAGACCAGTTAATCTTATTGAGGGAACTTTATGATAGAAATGCTGTATCACCCCTCGAAGGCTATGTTTTTTCTTTAGATCAAAAACAGGCATTCGACAATGTGGACCATACCTTATTATGGCAGACTTTATTATATTATGGGATACCAAAAATGTTTGTGGATTGGTTGAAAACATTATATGCAACGGCCACGGTTAAACCTTTTGTAAAAGGTTATTTAGGGCCCTATGTGCCTATACAAAAAGGGGCCAGACAAGAGTGCCCTATTAGCCCCTTATTATATGTTTTTAGTATTGACCCTCTTTTAAGGCTTCTTAACTCTTTGATGGATATTAAACCTATACAATTACCACAACAAGTGGTCCCATATAGAGCCCTTGCCTATGCGGACAATGTTGTCTTATTGGTGGGGGATGAAAGCTCTACTATAAATGCAATTGCACCTTGTAAAGAATATAGAGACTACTCAGGAACCCAACTAAATACCCCAAAAGATGTAGGGAAATTATTGGGGCACCAGGATACCCCTCAGGGCAGTGTAGCAGGAATCCCTGTTATGATGAATAACTTAAAAATTTTAGGGATTGAATTTGGGGCAGCTCAGAAGGATGTTGTAAATTGGGACTAGAAACTTAAAGTTGGCATGCGGATGGTACAAAATTGGAACCAAAGGAAAATGAGTCACCAAAAAAAGATTTCTCTTATTAAAACATACCTCATACCTCATACCTGTGTTTCTATAATTAAGCGCAGTGTTTCCTATACCAAAAACGAGGGAAGTAACATTATACAGTCTATTTTTTCAATCTTTTAGGGGGAGTAGACTGAATCCAATTAAGTGGCTCATATTATATTTGCCATTAAATATGGGGAGGGGGACAAAATATGGTGAACCCTGTACTTTTCTTTTTCTGTCAGTTTAAACATGCTAATTTGAAACCTTTATTAGTATATTCTGATAAATATTGGTGTGCCATATTTATTCAGACAGTGCTATTATGGTTTAAAGATTGGGAGACAAATCAACTCAGACAAGTTTAGCACCAAGCCCCTTCACCGGGATATCTTCTGGAGCCTTTTGTAAGACTGTGGATTCTCTCAAACAGCATGGTGATAACAAAAAATAAAAAGCAGATATATACTTATTTGATAGAGGCACACTTTATGGAGATAGACCCCTTTCCAAAATGTCCTCCAGAATGTCAAGTTGCTCTGATGAACTTTTTAACAGAAAAAATAATTCATGTTAAATTTGAAGATGTGCATTGGCTAAACTGCCATGAGCAGTTGAACATTAAAGCCAATCAGAAACATAAAAAGTGGAGGAAAGAGTATGCTCCAGACTGGCATGTATTAACCAGTTGGAAACTATTGAGCATCTATATTTTTCTTGTTCCTATATTTCCCAATTATGGAGTTTGTTAAACCTAAAATCTAAGGTCTTTTTCTTTCAAAAGGTCTCCTTCCCAGTTTTAATGTATGGAGATTACCCACTTTCATGGGCTAAATGAGAGAAAAGTACTTTATACATCATTTCCATAGTAATTAAATGGTACATTTGGAACTCCAGATGTTTATTTTCCCTTCAGCAAAAAGAAATTACACATATAGAGCTACATGAGAAAATTCTTAAAGAATTACATGAGATTTATTTTCAGGAAGAAAAGCAGATGGAGAAAATAATGTTACAAAGAATTTGAAAGAATTTATTGTGGATTACTGATAGTGATGTCCCTGCCACATAAATGTGTATAAAGCAAAGACTACAGGGAATATGTGAAGTATTTATTTTTTTTGCATGAATTGTACTACTTTGTTAAATGGCATGGTTTTTCTTTTTTTCAAGTGTACAAAGGATATGATTTGAAATCTGCATTTATTGTTTAAATGTCTTTGTTTTGGATTGTATGATTTAATAAATAAAAAATTCCCCTACTTTTTTCGTGAAGTGTCAAGGGATCCTTAACGTCCACCTGAACTACCACCAGAACAGGCAGATGGGACCTCGGTTTAACATCTCATCCAAAATACGGCACCTCAGGAGTGCAGCACCCCCTCATGCTGCACTACAGTGTCAGTATTGGGATATTAACCCAAGTGCCTGGTGTGGGGATAGAACCCAAAGTGGTAGCATAGTAGGTAGGGAATTTAAGGAAGACTAGGTTGGCCAAGAGGTCCTTCTCTGATGACAACTTCTATGTTTCTATGATAAAGTACTGAAATATTAAAATATGTTCTCTTAAATAGGAAAAGTTCTAATAGGGTCTCTAAGATATAACATGGTGTCATCCACATATAGGGAAATTCTGGATTCTTCCCCTCCTACTCGGATCCCCTCACTGTCTGGGTGTGCTCATATCATTGCCGCCACTGGCTCCGTGCTTAATGTGAATGGATTGGGAGACATGGGGCATTCTTACTTTGTTCCCCTGGTGATGTTAATTGGGTCTGAAACTATACCATATATTGTCATTTGGACTTGGGGTTCAGCATAAAGTTCCTTAATACAGAATGTAAATTGTTCCCCAAATCCAAATTTATTGCCAACATATTTAAGAAAACTGTTAGTGTTCTATATGACCACATTCCTGGCCCTAACAAGACCACCAGTGCTAGTCCAACCTACCTAAATTCTACTTCAAACAGCTTACTTGGTCAGAGGTACATGTCTACCTCACAAGGCCTAAAGAAAAGTCAAGACTTGGTATTGACACCATAGACTTTAAACTCCTAAAACTGGGGTATGCAGAAATTACTTATCCAATCCAATAAATCTTTAATCTATCATTGAAAACTGATACATTTTCAGTCATTTGGAAGAAGACAAGTGCAGTTTCAGTATTTAACGGTCTCATAGTCTCATAGTAAAAACAAAGCTTTTTATTAGACTTTCATCCATTATTGCTTGCTCACACTTGGTAATATTTCTAACTAATACATGTATATACCCCTAATTTTGTTTCCACTAAAGGCATCCAACCTTTTTTGAACATTTCCATGGTGGGACATTCCACTACCTCCGTTGGCAGTGAGTTCCAAGAAGGGACCACACTTTGACTAAACCGATATTTCCATTTTTGTAGTTTCCATTTATTTTGATTTAGTTGTAATTCATGTGTCCTTGTGTTAATTATTTTCTGTTTAAGTTCCAGACATAGATTTATTAATATATCATTATCCTGAAAAGCTCTATATACCAAGATCATGTCCCCCCTCCATCTCCTGTATGCTAGTGAGTACAATTTTAAATCACACAACCTATCCTCATAAGTCATACTCCCAGCCCCTGAACAGCTCTTGTTGCTCTTCTCTGGACCTTCTCCAATATTGCCACATCCCCTTTTTTGTATGGTTCCCAGACCTGTGAGCAGTACTCCAGTTGTGTTCTCACCAATGATCCATACAAGGGCGTCAAGACCTCCCTCCTTCTGCTGGCAATATCTCTTGGTATGCAATTTAGTGTTGCATTTGCTCTTTTTGCAATATGGTCACAATGTGAGCTGAATGTTAAGTAATTTTTGACTACTACTCCCCACTCTCTTTCTTTTAATTATGCATTGAGTACTTCATGTTTATGGCATATTTTGTCTCCAGATTTGTATTTCCCCTATGCATGACTATGCACTTATTTCCATTTAATTTTAATTTGTGTAAGTTAGTCCACCCCTCAACATAGTTCAAAGTATCCTGAAGATTTAACTGATCCTGTACTGTATTTATAACTGCCCCTACTCGACAGTCATCAGCAAATTTTGTTATCCATATGTTATCTGTATTAAATTGTGAAATATATATATATATATATATATATATATATATATATATATATAAATATATATATATATATATATATATATAGAAAAGACAGGGTCCCAGCACGGATCCCTGAGGACCCCACTCATCACTATTAACCAGTTGGATAGGACCTCATTTATTGTCACCCTCTGCCTTCTGTTTTCCAGCCATGATGAAATCCAGTTTATAATATTGTTATGTATTTTTAACTAATGAAGCTATTAATTCCCAGTGTGGAATATTATCAAATGCCTTGGAGAAGTCCAACTGGACCACATCCAATGAATTTCCCAGGTCCAATGCCCTACTCACTCTTTCATAGAAGTGGAGAAGATTTGTATGACATGATCTAGCTTTTTTTTTTCCAATTATTTTACCAGGTGAGACACACTAAGCTGAAAGCTTGTTTGCAAGTGCAACCTGGGAGCACAAGGAAGTTAAGTGACTTGCTCAGGGTCACACAGTATGCACCTAGGGGGCTGTGGGATTCAAACCCAGGTCTCCAGATTTGCAGCTCAGAGCCTTAACCCACTGCGCCATACTGCCTCCGCTTTTGTAAACCCATCTTGTTGTGAATCTAATTGGTTATGGTATTCTAGATGGGACAGAATTTGGTCTTTAACTATTCCTTCCAACACTTTTCCTAGGACTGATGTCAGGCTCACAGGTCTATAGTTCTTGGGGGAGTCCTTTTTTCGTTTTTTGAAGATCAGGACCACATGAGCTTCTTTCCATTTTTTGACCACTTCTCCATTTTCAAGGGTTAATTGGAAAATAACAGTTTATGGTTGGGCTATCTCCACTGCCACTTCTGATATAACTCTTGGGTGTATGTTGTCAGGTCCTGGGGATTTGTTTTTATTTAATTTAATTAATCTGGTGGTAATGTCTTTAATATCTATTTTTTATAGGATCCTTTGACAAAATATTCTGAGCTTGGATGACTGGATGATTTTCTTTGGGATTAAACACTGTTCCAAAGTAATTATTTTGTATGTTGGCCATATCAGTTTAATTTAATATTTCCCCATTTATATTCTTAAAGGGACCCATACTCTGTTTATTTCATCTTTTATTGTTAATGTATGAGAAAAACATTTGATAATTTTCCTTTGTATTTAATGCCAAATTCTCCTCAAAGACTGATTTTGGATTTTTTTAATAATTTCTTTACTTTTCTTGCCTGTTCCCTATATTCAGGTAGGCTGATCTTTTTCTGTCTCATAAGTTTAAACTTTCTATTTTTGAGCTTTATTTGTATTTTTAAGTTTCAGATTTAGCCATTTAAAGCCATTTCCTTTTCTGGAATTCTTAGCTATATATGGTATATTGTTTTCTGGGTTCCATGTGATAAGGGATCTTAATTTAACCTGCATTCTGTCTTCTCCTCTCTCCACAGCTGTTGATCCATGGGTCATGAGGGCTGTACCGAAGCCCTCCTTGAGCAGCTGGAAACTAAATCCCCCACTCAAGCTGTTGATCTGTGGGTCACGAGGGCTTTACCGAAGCCCTCCCTGAGCTGCTGGAGACTAAATCCCTCACTCAAGGTATGAGGAAGGTGGCAGATTTTGGCCCAGTGGTATACGTTTGAATCAGCCAAAGAATTTGAATATTTTTGGCGACAAGAGCAGACACAGTCATTTTGGAGCCCAGAAAGTGATGCCAATTCAATCAATTACTGTCCAGCTCTGACTTTTATACTGCCTCTGTCTGCCTGGAAATGATCTTTTTTTTCTGTTTTACCTGCTGTACTATAGCCAAACAGAATTTATTTAAAAGTAGGAAATTACTTAAAAGTAGTGGAAACTGGGGCAAAAGCCATAGGGGATGTAATTAGGGGTAACTGAGCTACTAGAATGAAGTTAAGGTTAAATTTTTAAAACAGAGTGAAATGCCCATGGTGGCTACGGAGTAAAATGCCCGTGGTGGATAATGAAATTCAGACTCTCTTCATGGGGTAACTGAGCCACAATGAAGAAGGAAAGTTTAAAGGTTAGGAAGGCTGAGACAGGCTGAGCAGAATCTAACTCAGTAGCTCCTAGCTCTGGTTACACTTTACTTTAGGACAGTCCTCCCCCAGCATCTCCCCTTTCATACCTGATCTTAATTTAACCTGCTTTCTGTCTTCTCCTCTCTACACAGTTGTTGATCCATGGGTCATGAGGGCTGTACTGAAGCCCTCCTCGAGCTGCTGGAAACTAAATCCCCCACTCAAGGTATGAGGAAGGTGGCAGATTTTGGCCCCATGGTATACGTTTGAATTACCCGCTACCGCTTTGCAGCAGCTCCCCACCACCATCTTTGGTGAGCACTCAGATATTTAAGGGCTGGATGATCACATGACCAGATGTGTGTATTTCTAACAAGGATGATCACATGACCAGATGTGTATATTTCTAACAACCAACTTTTCCATTAGCAGGTTATCTCCTTTCACCACCAGAAGTCCCCCCTGTCACTCATACATATGAATTACAGTCTCTTGCTGATTGAAACATTAAAACACTGTAAAGCACACTCATTAGGGGAACATTCTAGTAATTCAGTGTCAGAATTCACACTGGGGAAAATAAAGGGCTGTTCCTGACTGAATTGAAACCCCACTGACATATCACAGGTTAGTGCATGCATGATCGGCAACCCATTCTAATAATCTTTGAAATGTACTTATATAAAGATAAGGCAAAGCAGAATGTAGAAGTCACAAAATGAAGTGGGGAATAATATATATGGCTCTATATATCCTGATAGTCCTTGGCACTGATTCTGTATTTAATCAGATAAGCCAGCACCTTGGGCATGACAGAGAAAGGTTACGCTGGAACAGGCCATTGGAAACTCCCTTGGACACATTCTGTGACCCCGTAATATATCTTCAAGGCCTCAGGATACATGGAAACCTGTACCAACTAACGGCATATATCAATGCCTTACAGTGCAGGAAATACCCCACAATGCCTCAAGCTCTTGCCAGCTTGCTCTGCTTGCTGAAACTATTGCTAGCAGGAGACGCTGAGGAAAATCCTGGCCCAACTGTAGCCAATATCTGGGTAACCACCTCTAATTCACACATATGGGATAGCAATAAAGGGCTAAAGCTGGTGCACATAAATATCAATAGTATTAGGCCCCAAATACATGAGTTGCAGGCCTGGGTGAGCCTTTATGCACCAGACATCACCACTATTACTGAGACATGGCCTAAACCCCATATAACTGACCATGAAGTTGATATAATTGGGTATCGGTCCTTTAGAAAACATAGAATAAAAAAGAAAGGAGGCAGGGTCTTGCTCTATATAAAATCCATCCTAAATGCCTCACCTATCCCGATAATAGACTCTACCCAAGCAGACTGTGAAGCCCTATTTATAAAATTACTACTAGGTGGCACCAAGCCACTAATAGTTGGAGCCATATACAACCTTCCCAAAACAGCCACTGAATCACTGAAATCTCTACTAAACACAATTCTCTCCCTACCTAGGAGGGAAAAAGTAATTCTGAGGGATTTCACTATTCACTAGGGGACCCATATGAGGGATGAAATAAAAAGCTTATTACACAACGCTGAACTCATCCAAATAATTCAGGAACTAACCAGACTAAATATAAAAACTGGCAAACATACCACACTGGACTGGATCCTGGCCACAAACCCAGAGAGATTCAAAATGGCCGGCACCTTTGCAGACTCTATGATCACTCACCAACGTGTGGAGTATGGAAGAATGTCTTCCCTACCCCCCAACCCGTATTTTCTGCACTAGGGACTATTCTAACTTTGATCCAGGTTCTTTTTTCAAAACCCTTACTGGGGTCATTTGGCATCAAATAAAACTAGCACCTAATCTGGACACTGCTGTTGAGTTATTCAACAATAACTTCTTGTCTGCCGTTAACAAACATGCCCCTTAAAAACAGATCAGAGTCAAAGGACAGGAAGCCAAGTGGCTCACATGAGACCTGAAGAAACTCATGAGATACAGATATGGGGCTTGGGGAACATTTGGATCCTCAGGTCGAATCACCGGCTGGCAGAAGTATAGAGAACTCAGGAATAGATGTAAAGCAGAGTTAAAAAAAGCCAAAAGGAAGCACCTCAGACATATTCAAGATAAGAATCTATCGAACCCCAAAAAATTCTGGGCTCAAATTAATGCCCTTATCAAGGGCAATAACAAACAAGAAGTGGGGGATATTATAGCACAAGGTACCCAGTACACAACCCCTGTCAAGGCTGCCAAAGTGTTCAATGACTTCTTCACAGAACTGGAAAATTTCAAGACCCCTTGCCCTGGCCAAACCACATCGCAAGTTCCCAGTAAAAGCAGTCCCAGTATTCCAGACTTCCACTTCAAATTAGTTCCCTGTTCCGAAGTCCGGAAACTTCTACAGGGGATTAAAACCCATGGAACAGCTGGTTATGACGAAATAGAACCCACGCTTATAAATATTGCAGCCCCAGTTATTGCTACCCCAATCTTGTGGCTAATCAACCAATCACTTATTGAAGGGAAAGTCCCCTCCCTTTGGAAAGTGGCCCTGGTTACACCAGTCCATAAAGGTGAAGCCAGAAAGCCAGTGGAAAACTACCGCTCAATATCTTTACTCTCGACATGAAGCAAAGTGTTGGAGAGGGTGGTGTACTCCCAGGTCATGGATTATGTGGAGAGACATAATATCTTCACCATGGCCCAACATGGCTTCAGAAAGAACCATGGAATGGACACTGCCCTGCTTAACCTTACCACTGAAATATTTTCTGCCCTTGATAAGGGATTGTTCACCGGTGCGATTTTTATTGCTCTCACCAAAGCATTTGATCGGGTAGATCACCAACTTCTCCTGGCCAAACTGAAACAGATCAGTCTTGATTCTCTGGCAGTGCAATGGTTTAATGATTATCTCCTGGATAGGTCCCAATTAGTTAGATGGCAGGGTACCATATCTGACAAGATCGAAATAAGAGATGGAGTCCCTCAGGGATCTATCCTGGAGCCACTGCTGTTCTCCCTATTTATTAACAAACTGCCAACCTTCTGCAATGACGCACAAGTCATCCTCTACACAGATGATATAGTGATCTACAGGTCAGTTGAGGATCCCGATGAACTAAACAGAATGCTATTCAAAGACCTACAGAACCTGGAGGAATAGATGTCCAAAAATAGACTTGTCCTGAATAGCAAAAAAACCAAAGGGAAGCTGTTCAGACCCAAAAGCCGTGGACCTAACAGATCGAATACACTAAACCTCTTTCTGTTGTCCGGGGCAAGGGTGGAGGTAGCTAATTCACTAACATACCTTGGTCTCACCATAGACCAAGAATTCACCTTTATGTCCCATATTGATCAGCTATCTAAAACACTGAACCAAAAGATCATTCTCCTGTACTGACTCAGTCCTTTCCTTACCCTGGGATCATGTGCCAAGATTACCCTTGGTACCCTGCTACCCAAACTACTCTATGTCTCTCCCATGCTCCTCTCTGTTAAAAACACTGAGATGAATAAACTTAGGACCCTGTACAATAGGATCAGCATATTTGCTGTAGGGGCACCCCAAAGAGAACACTACTGTCATGTCCTGGAAGCCCTAAACTGGCCCACCTTGGAAGGTAGACTGCAATACCTATCATTTTGCCTAGCCTACAAACCCAGGCTGACTTGTGCTCCGCCTAGTCTGGCAGAGTTACTACAATCTAAAATGAATAGCAGGACATTAGGTCCTCAAGCAGACAGCTCCTCATGGTTCCCCGGATGCAGTCCTCCCAAGGGTCCAGGGCCTTCTCATCCCTTATTCCTCCTATCGGGAACACTCTTCCACCTAAACTCCATGAATGTGAATCACTAGGAGGCTTCAAAAAGGGACTAAAAGCACACTTGCTAGAATTAAACCAATGCACTTGCAATCGTTGAATTTCAATCTATGATCCTGTTGTTTGCACGATTTTTGTATGGGATAGTTGACCTTACTTTATGTTTATAAGGGAACTAATAGTAGTCGCTCTATATAGTTCACTCATAAAATGACCACCACCTCTAATTAAATGTAAATAACTGTATGTTGATGGACCTAATGTAAATGATATATCCTGTTGTAGTATGTGTAATTAATCCTGGGTTGCCCCTGAAAAAGGGATGATTACTGGTCTCAGTGGGCCTACCCAGTTACCAAAATTAAATAAATAATAAATAAGGGTGATCCGTAAATGTCGAACACCCTTATCACAACCCCACATCACCGAAATTCTATTTTGGCGATGTGGAATCCCGTCGCAACCAAGAGAGGTGCAACTTACTTTTTTTTTAATTTTATGAGAGGGGCTGTGCCCCCTCACCCCCCTAAATTAGGATTCTCAGCTCTGAAGAGGTTCATGTCTGGGGGGAGGTGCATACCAGGGGAAAAAACACCGTCTCAGGCCAGGCGCAACAAAACATACTGGTGCCTGTTCCCTAACCCTGCACCCCCACCACCACAGGCCAGCACCTAGCCCACCACACCACATCACCACCTCACTGGCAACCCGCAGCTCCACCCCTTACATACCCTCCCACTCCACTTTTGGCAGGCTGGATCCCACATACCCCGCCTGCTTATATGTGCTCAACATCCTGTCACCTTTTTGCGACACCCCCCATCCAGTCACCAACCCCGCACACCTGCCATTGGGGCAGTAGCCAAAAGTGGGTCGCAGTTTCATCAGGCGTCCACTTCCTACGCTCCCCTATCACAAGATACCGTTTTCTGTTACCATCTTGATTTTGGTCAGTAATATTTCACACACTTTGTCAATGGTATGGTTTGTAAACTCTGATTTCCAGTCCCATTTCTGTAGACAGTTTCTAATAGCTGAGAAATTGGCTTTTCTGAAGTTGGGAATTTTTGCCTCCCCAGCCTGTTTTGTAGATAGTGCTCTTAATTTAAAATACACTGTTTGGTGATCACTGTCTGCTAGTGGTTCTTTCACACTGACATCTAATACAGAATCTCCCATATTGGTTAAAACAATATCTAATATATTATCCCCCCTTTTTTATCCTTTACTTTCTGTTCTAATCCTAACTGGTTAAATTTTTCAAGGTAATCTGTATCAAGTTTATGTTTAGCAGTTTGCTTTTCCCAGTCTATGCCTGGTAGATAGAAATCTCCTGCTAGGTTTATATTGTCTGCTGGATTTAAATGGTCTAGATAGTTTCGAATTTCTAAGTCATCCTCTCTGCTAGTTGAGGGGGGAAGGTAAAGGACTCTCAGCATGATTTTTGGGGTATTAGGGGGAATTATTTTGATACTTAGGTGTTCTATTTTTAAGTTTCCTTCAAATACTTCCATACTTTGTAGTGATTCATGAATATAGACTGCCAGTCCTCCTCTGTTCCTGCACTTCCTAGGTGTATTATACAAGTTAAACCCTATAATATTTTTTCCCATGTATCTCCCCAACCAGGTTTCTGTAAGAATGGCTATTTGGATATGTTTTTCATGTAATAAGTATTTGAATTCCTCAAATTCTTTGCCCAGACTTCTAACATTTACTAGAAACACACAGCTGTGTTTTTCTGCTTTTTTATCTTGCTCTGTTTTATGATTGATTGCTGTTTCATGGTTTATTTTCTGTGATTGTTTCCCTCCCCCCTCTGTACCCAGTTTAAATGATTTTTTTAAAGGTCTTAGCTAATATTCTTGTGCCCATTTTATTTAGATGCATTCCATTATTTTTGTACAATAGATCATTTTTAAATATACTACTAGTATCTATAAATCCAATCCCTTCTTCTAGACTTAATTGTCTTAACCAAGTGTTTAATAGGGTAATTTCATTATTTTTGTAGTGATATCTTCCATAAGTGGGCAGAATACTTGAAATGATAATATCTTTAGTATTAGATTTTAGCTTATGTATTAGATCCAAGTAGTTCTCGAAGATTTCCTTTGGGTTCTTAGTATGCACATCGTTTACCCCTACTTGTAGTACTACCACAGGTTCTTCTGATTTACCAATGCACCCATCTAATAACCTGTCTAATTCATGTATTTTTATTCCTGGAAACATGTTCACCATAGTGTTTATTTTATTGTTTCTACAAAGCATTCCATCTATCGCCCTTATGGTATAGTCCCCTAATACCATGATTTATTTGGTACTATCCTTTGTTTGTACTTGTTGTAGATCCGACCGGAGGTCTCCTTCCAATTTTCTTTCATGTGTCATGCTTTTTTTTGTATTCTCTTGTTTGACAGGGATGCCTTTCACTTGCACCTTGGGAGCTTTATTTATACCAATTTCTGTACTTGATGTATCTAACTTCCTGCTTTGATTTTGAAAGTTCCAAGAACTTTCACTGGAATCTTATTTTTCTCCTTGGTCAAGCACCCTAAATTTATAGTAAGTTTGGATGGGGGCACTGTTATAAATTTGCTTTCCTGTGCATTTCCCTCTATGTTTGCTGACTGTAGCCCATTCTTCTATGTGGTCCTCTTTTTTGCTCTCCTCTGGATTTGTTTTGCTTGCCATTGAATCGATTTAATTTTCTAGTGTTTTTATTTCCTGCCTAGATTCTAGTTTAGTTTTTAGTGTGTTTATTTCCCTTGTGAGGTCTGTAATCTCTACACATTTTTGCGTGATAATACTAATATCCTGCAAACTATTGCCTAATCTTTATCCTCTCCCCCTTGACCAAGGCACTTGAGAAAACTGTTAACAATTAAAACCACACTAGGATTTCACATTGTGATGGGGTGCTAAGCATACTGATACAATAAATAAGAACAAAAAATCCAGCACTCATCACCTCTATGAAAATGCAGGCTCTCAGAAAATGTATCAATCAAGTGCCAAGGTTTATCATGGGTACCAGGTTAAAAACATGCCTTGACGCATTTTGGAAAAAATCCTTTTTCAAAAGACATCCCATATCATTAGTCAGTACACTATAACACACTTAGAATGATGTCATCAATAATGGTCATATGCAGTGATGTCACAAAATGTTCATACAATAAATAATGCATGCAAACATATATGTAAGCCTAGGTCCGGGGCCTCTAGTTTTGTAACCCACTACCTGGCTAGCCTAGATTTGGGGAGAAAACATTTACTCAGCATCAGGGCTAGGTTTGTACTTCTGGTCAGGGGCACCCAAATAATTCCAGACACAGGAAGCAATAGCTGAAAATGTCCAGACCAGGAGTGGAATTCTAAAGTGTGGCTTTTATTCACTTCAACACAAAAATTAAAAGCAAGATGGACTACCACAGGGCTACACTCACTGGATATGCAGATCTACAGAGGTCAGAACACATCTTCTTCATCACACAACAACCCTCAGGTTCGGAACACATCTGGGCTCACACACTCGAACTGGTACTCTCACTTTTGGATTCCCTGGCAAAGCACCCCAGCCAGCACTAGTACACTTTTTCATATGTCATGGAGTGTGGTAGTGGCTCCCTCAACCACCCATGAGCGCTTTCTAGCTCTAAAGGAAAAATCTCATCCTTAATCCCACATCTGGGTACTTTCTGCAGACACTGGCCAAGTGCCTGGGAGAAAGCTATAGGTGTCCAAAGTGATTCCGTGGAGGTAAACCTGGTTACTCCAGATGAGGGGTCTCCCACGTCTTGTTCCCAAATCCATACCCGGCCATTCATTTGGAACAACACCTTTCTTAGATCTCTCTGGTTGTAGATTGCTATCTTGAAATGTATATCACATTTAACATTCTACTCTCTAAGCAGCAGGTGTCCTGACTTGCAAAGTACTGTAAGTGGCTGTGTCCATCCCTGTAGACCCCCACTGGTTAGATGCATTTCAAGCCATAAACATATCTTAAAAGTACTGTACTTGGCTAGTCCTTTCCTGATCCCACAGTAGGTGGATACTTTTACACAACTGTCTTGGTGAAAAACATTGGCTCTATATCAGAGTAGACTCACCACGGTTTGCAGGTGCCCAAGGGCTTCTCTCACAACACACAAAATTCTCTGGTAACTCAGAACAAATTCCTGTCAGTCAGCTTTTCCCATTTAGAGTGGGGCCAGGGAATTGCCCCTAAAATGCTGGATTCTTTCCCCCCATCCCTCCAGGGATGGGGCACTGGAACAACTCGGGGAGTGGTCTCTACCACTTCTGCTGGTATCTTCAGTGTTCTTTTCTAGGGTGAGAACACACTACCCTGTTTCTGGTGTTGCTCTATGACAGAGCTAGGCTCTGAGGGGCTACCAACTACAGCACACCTCCTCCTTCTCTTGAGTCTGGCTGAAGACTGACTTTGAAATCCCCAGCGTTCTAATCTAACTCTCTGTTGCAGCATTCCACTGTGGCTTATGCTGCTGCAAGAATTCTATAGTGATGTCATCCCTCCAGCTCAGCTGAAACTGAGGACAGAGTGAGACAGTGTGAAACCCATTTAACTGGTGTCTCACAAACTGCCTTTCCCTGCCTGCCACTAGTTCTAAATGGGATTCTAGTATCCCCGGGTGACAATGGGGTGACACCCAGCCTCGGCCAGGAAAATGACTGTCCACAGTCATTATTTACCCGGCCCAGGCTATCCTACCCTATGTGCTACCTATGGAGAGGGGTGATCAGGCCCTCTCTTACCATGTGCTAGGCACAGGCAGACAACCCTAAGGTCCCAGAGGCCATCGACTGATGCATCAGCCTCTACTCAATGATCTTGCTATGGTTACCTAGTGGACCTAGTAGAATTGTCCAGAACATAGCCCTCATAGATCAGTACTGCGGCCCCTTCAGCTGGTCAGGACCACAGCCTGTCTATCCCCCTAACCCTCTATGGAAAACCTATCTGACCAAAACTCCAAAACACAGGGGAACCTCCCCCCATCCCTGGACTCCTGCAACCAACACACAAGGAGCTAATACTTCACTCTAAGCATTTCTCCAACGCTCCCCCACAACCATACCTATGGAAGGAAAAAGTTAAACACAGTTAAAAACAACACCCACATTAAACACTACTACTTTAAAGCACATGAGGGATTTCTATGAGTCCCTCCTCCTCTTCTTGTCTTCTCTTCTTGTCTTCTTCAGGATCACCTGCAAGAGATAAAACAAAACAACCCTAATCTGCAAACACAGTAACTATCTAACCCCTACCATCAAACACTGGAGAATCCCCAAAAAAATTTTTTTGAAAAGTAGAAAAACAGTAGAAACAGTAGAAAAACAACAACATTATTTACAATACACATTTTTGGGGATGTAGTGCCCTAAAAGTCCCATCTAGTGACAACAGTGCCTGAAGGCAAGTCCAAGAAAGAGTCTCTCCTGGGCCGGAGCCCAGTGGAGAACAATTCTGGTAGGACTATAATCCCAAAGGGGAGAGTCTTTAAGGACAGTTCAAACAGTCTGAAGTCTGAGAGGTGTAGAGTGTGCACTGCAATGTCATTAAAATAGAAAAGTCTGTACTTACCAGTCCCTTGAAGAACAAAATCAATACAACACCTGGATTTCTATCTATCAATCTGCAATCACCCATAAGAAGGTAGAATTCCTGTCCAGGGAGATTGCAGTTGCACAGAATCAACCGGCTCAGTTGTTTCGGACTGTAGACAGACTGTGCAACCCAGCCTGTCTGCAAGTCCGAAAAGCTTTTTCGCAATTGGAGTGCGAGGAGCTCGCTCGGTTCTTTGCAACTAAGATGTCTGACATCAGGGCAGGCTTGCATCCAGCAATCTCAAAGGGTGATGTTGTGGAACAGTGCAAGTTCACAATACCTCAATTCTCTTGGAGTTCCTTTTGCCGACTGGAGGTCGTGGATATTATGAGGATCATCCATAGCATGCGGCCACCGAGCTGTAGTTTGGACCCTGGACCAACTCCCCTAATTTTGGGTTGTTCTGAGATGATTGGTCCAGTTATGGTGCAAATAGTCTGGTGCTCCTTAAAGTCAGGTGAGTTTCCTAACTCCCTGAAAGAGGCAGTGGTTACACCCCTGCTGAAAAAAGCTACTTTGGACCCAGACTGTTTCTCAAACTACAGACCTATCTCTAACCTTCCCTTTATTGGGAAGGTTATTGAGAAGGTAGTGGCAGCCTAATTGGAAGACCATTTAACCATCCATAATGTCTACGAATCCTTCCAATCTGGTTTTCGAAAAAGACCCAGCACCGAGACCGCGCTGGTTCGGGTGCTTAATGATCTTCTGAGGGTGAGGGATCAGAAGAGACTTTCCATTCTAGTTCTTCTTGATCTCTCATCAGCTTTTGACACTGTGGATCACCTGGTACTGTTAGCATGCCTGAGGCTAATCTGTGGAATGTTGGGAACTGTTTTAAAATGGTTCACGTCATTCCTTACTGGGAGATCACAAAGAGTTGTGTCGGGGGTTTATTCCTCCAGCCCAACTTCTTTGTTGTGTGGGGTGCCTCAGGGTTTAGTGCTGTCACCCATGTTATTTGCAGTGTATATGCTGCCCCTCGGAGACATTATAAGATGGTATGGGCTGAAGTTTCACTGCTATGCAGATGATACCCAACTATACCTGTCTTTTGTGCCTGACCAGGATGGAGCTCTCTCAGTGTTTAATAACAGTCTGGAAGAAATCCAAGGATGGATGGATTCTAGTTGGTTAAAGTTGAACTCAGAGAAGACAGAGGTGTTAGTGGTGGACCCTGGTGGTCAGATAGCGAGGTCGCATGATGACACGTCCTCTGGAATTTGTCTTGATTGCATGTCGCTTCTGACCTCTGAACGGGTGCACAACCTTGGGATTGTCCTTGACAACAGGCTGACCCTTCAATCTCAGGTATCGGCCATTGTCAGGACTTCCTTTTACCATCTTAGGAATATTGCCAGGGTGCGTCACCTTGTTCCGTCTGAATCTTTGCCAACGTTGGTCCACGCTTTTGTGTCCTCGCATCTGGACTACTGCAACGCCCTTTACTTTGGGCTTTCTGGGGTTGAAATCCATCGCCTACAGCTGGTGCAGAACGCTGCAGCCAGGGTGTTGACTGGGACAAGGAGATCCAGTCATATTACCCCGGTACTGCGCGAACTGCACTGGCTTCCTATACGGTGGCGGATCACCTTTAAAGTCATTTTATTGACTTTTAAAGCCCTTCATGATCAGGGTCCGACCTATCTGAAAGAACTTCTGGTGCCTTACTGCCCTGGCCGATCACTCTGCTCGGCCAACGAGGGGTTGTTAGAGATTCCAAGAGTGAGTTTAAAATCTTCTGGCAGTAGAGCATTTCTTATGCTGCACCCACTCTTTGGAATTCTCTACCTAGCTGGTTAAGGGAGTGTACCTCCGTGGAGGTATTTAAGAAAACTTGAAGACTTACCTGTGGAATATGGCCTATTCAGAAGATTAATGAAATCTGAGTGCTAACATTATGTTTTGATTATAAGGATGATTTCATTGTTTATTTTTAACATATGATGTTGTTATGTATTTATCCTATTTATATGTTCTTAATCGGCATTGTATATTGTGGCTTTTGATATGTAAAGCACCTTGATATTTTGAAAGGCGCTTTAAAAATAAAGTTATTATTATGATTATTATTATTTCCAGCAGAAGACTGTCCCTGGCAGCACTCTTCGGATACAGCTGGGTGGACATCTTCTGGAAATGACAGGATGGCACAAATGGAAACTGCTGGGATGTCATCTGGGAGATGGAACCTTAGAACAGGAAAGGAAACAGCTGGTCTGAAGTCATCCAAAATCCCCGGCGATGAATCATGATACAGCTGGGCTGGTGTCCTCTCTGGATATGAAGTCATCTGGAAGGCCAGGACGATGGAACCTGGAAAGCCAGTACACTGCAAGGCTGATTAATCTGGGGCAACTGGTTCCTGGAATTTCAGTCTGGTGGAACAACATAGGTATGGCAATGGCTGGATGGCAGCACTGGCTACCACTGCTCTGCTCTTCACTTGGTGGGCATGGGCACATTCTCAGGAAATGGCCTGCATTGAGGAAAGTAACACAATGGGTCAGGTGCAAGAATTATTACCCCGTCTGGGTGCTCATAATTCACACTGAAGAAGGTTTCATGTCCCTCTCCATCCACGATCCAAACAGTGTCTATGAATAGTGTTCTGCCTACTTTTCATTGCCTGAATCTCTCTTGGAACACTCTGTCTTGGACATACTGACTTGCACCTGGATGCACATGCTTTGTTGCCTCTTCCACTATCCAGGATTTCCTGTTTCTTTCAATCTCCTCACAGATTTTCCAAGGAAAGACAGGAAAGGATATCCCATAGATCTCATTCACCTTCCTACAAACCAGTCTTTCCTCTTTACTACACTTGGTCAACTTTAGACCTCTGGCCTGGCTTGAGGGCAGCCAGTCCTGGTTCTGCTAGGTACACATATTCAATGCAATGTAAAATGGGTCTTTGATTCTTCCTTGTGGGGACAGGGCTGTGGAGTCACCAATCTCTTCTACTTTCTGCTCTTCCAAGGCAAGAGCCCGAGGCTGTGGACCCGCACCTTCTTCATAAGGCCACATAGGTTCCCCCTCATCTTCTTCCTCGCTGAGGATCTGAGCCCAGGAATGAGCAGTCATCCTCAGTCCTGAGACTATCCACTCTTCGCTCAGCGTGGAGGCCGACACCTCTCATTCAAGAGTCTCTGTCATCTCATCTTCTCTGGTGAGACTAGGGCTATGACCCTCTCTCCATGGATCTGCTGATGCCCCCTTAGCACTGTTTCTCTGTGACCCAGACTCAGATACATTAGCACTTTGCTCTGCCTGTAGATCTACTCCCTCTTGCTTCATGCCACACTCTGCTGAGCTTCCTCCAACAGGCTCCACCTGGTGCTGTGTGCTGCCAACTGTAGATTCTTGAAGCTTTGTCCATATAGGAGCCAAATGAATCTTGGGTGCTTTGGTTAGGCCATGTCTCTCTAGGCACCCAGAACAGTGAGGAACCATGAAGACATCCCTTCCAACCTTTAAGCACATTATGCACACTCTTACTGGATATCCAGCAATCACCACATGAGGAAGCAAATGTCCCCCCATAGTAACATCTTTCAATATCTTTCAATCTGTTAACTTCTTCTACTATCATAGCCCGGGCATGATCCGGGTAGCGGGCTGATCCCGAAGCCATGACTGCAGAGAAAAACAAAACTCACTGTTATCTCAAGTCCCACTTTGTTGGAAAAACTTTTACAAAATGGCTCCCCTGCTGCTGTGTTTACTTTACTATCCCACCCTGTAATGGTGGTGGCAGCACTCCTGGTGCATCAACATTCTGTTTCTGACTCAAGCCACTGTGCATCCGATTTACACGCTCTACTGATAAAGTTCACTCAGACTGCTTAAACTGCACTGTCTGTTCTCTCGGCACATTTCTATGGTTTTTTACTGGACATTCAATTTTCTGTAACTCACTGTTCTTGCTTAAAAGTCCCTAAAGCCACAGTATTTCATTGCACAGGATTGCCTGTATTTCTTGTCGCATCTGTCATACACACCCACAGTCTCTCACTTTGCTTTGAAAATCATACTTTTGCTGAACCCACAATTATGCTCACAGTCTAATGCTTAGAATTCCTGCTTAGCTTGAGTAACTTGACACAGTCCTTCTTTGCAAAATGATCACACTGCTACACACGGATTCAGCTGGCTTTAGTTAATTTAGTTAAAATCACAGAGTTTGAGTGGTTTCTCAGGTTGGTACTCACTTAATCAGTAGCTTGTTATTGCGATGGAAAAATTCAGCCTACTGTCAGTCTTGGAGGCTTCTGGAATGAAATGGGCTGGCAGTCCTGCCGATTGTCCCTCCTAACACTTCTCTTTCTTCGCAGACAATCGAAATGCAGATTGAGCCCAATTTTAAACAGAAAAGTCCGATTGTATTACTTTTATAATGTTTTCAGTCACTGTGACGCTCCTTCTGGCAAGCCAGTTCACACACTACTCTCTCTCTCTCTCTCTCTCTCTCCCTCCCTCTCGAACACTGTGCAGCCACTCTAGAGCTGGCTTGGGGGTGGGACTGATTGCAGTCTCACCAATCAATCGATGCCATGCAAATGACCCTCTTTCTTCTCATGCTTTTCTCCTCCACGGCGATCATCAAGCAAGCAAAATTTAAACTGCAAACCACACTTTTTTTTTTCAGCTGTGACTCTTCGACGGGAGCACCATTTCTACCATTTTTCATGCATTTCACTCAGTGACTCTCTTAGTCCACACAATAAGCACTTCCAACTTCTAGGGCACAAATCTCTCTTTGTTTCCCACAGTTTTCCACACTTTTTCTTGTAACACTTAACTTTAAAAAGCTGGCAAATGTTATAAGTTTGATGAAGGATAAGGGGCATACTCAGTCTGGCTTTACTGCCCCTCAGTAAACTGGTGGCACAATTACAGCAGCACATGAACAGCAGCACACATCGGCACATTTGGGATGCAATGCTTACAATTTTTTGGGCTACCTACTGCCAGACAGCCAAAATGCTAGCCCTAATCCAAGCAAACTTTCTTGTTCTCTCCCTAGATTTCAAACCAAATCCTCAGTGGTGCCTCCATTTTGTAATGCCATGGCTCGGGGCTTCTATTTTGTAACCCATTACCTGGCTAGCCTAGGTTCAGGGAGAAAACACTTGCTCAGGATCAGGGCTAGGTTTGTACTTGAGGTCAGGGGCACCCAAGTAATTCTAGACACAGGAAGCAATAACTGAAAATGTCCAAAGCAGGAGTGGGATTCTAAAGTGTGGCTTTTATTCACTTCAACACAATAATACAAAGCAAGAAGGACCCCCACAGGGCTACACTCACTGGATATGCAGATCTACAGAGGTCGGAACACATCTTCTTTATTACACAACAACCCTCAGGTTCGGAACACATCTGGGCTCACATGCCTGAACTGGTGCTCTCACTCTTGGATTCCCTGGCATGGCACCCCGGCCAGCACTAGTACACTTTTCCATATGTCATGGAGTTTGGCAATGGCTTCCTCAACCACCCATGAGTGCTTTCTAGTTCTAAAGGGAAAATCTCATCCTTAATCCCACGTCTGGGTACTTTCTGCAGACACTGGCCAAGTGCCTGGGAGAAAGCTATAGGTGCCCAAAGTGAATCCGTGGAGGTAAACCTGGTTACTCCAGATGGGGGGTCTCTCACTTCTTGTTCCCAAATCCATTCCTGGCCATTCATTTGGAACAACACCTTTTTTCAAACTCTCTGGTTGTAGATTGTTATCTCGAAATGTATATCACATTTAACTTTCTACTCTCTATGTAGCTGGTGTCCTGACTTGCAACATACTGTAAGTGGTTATGTCCATCCCTGTAGACCCCCACTGGTTAGATGCATTTCAAGCGATACACATATCTTAAAAGTACTGTACTTGGCTAGTCCTTTCCTGACCCCACAGTAGGCAGATACTGTTACACAACTGTCTTGGTGAAAAACATGGGCTCTATGTCAGAGCAGAGTCACCATGGTTCACAGGTGCCCCAGGGCTTCTCTCACAACACACACAATTCTCTGGTAACTCAGAACAAACTCTTGTCAGGCAGCTTTTCCCATTCCCAGCAAGGCCAGGGGATTGCCCCCGAACTGCTGGATTACTTCCCCCCATCCCTCCAGGGATGGGGCACTGGAACAACTCGGGGAGCAGTCTCTACCACTTCTGCTGGCATCTTCAGTGTTCTTCTCTAGGGTGAGAACACACTACCCTGTTTCTGGTGTTGCTCTATGACAGAGCTAGGCTCTGAGAGGCTGCCAACTGCAGCACACTTCCTCCTTCTCTTGAGTTTGGCTGAAGACTGACTTTGAAATCCCCAATGTTCTAATCTAACTCCCTGCTGCTGCATTCCACTGTGGCTTATGTTGCTGCAAGAATTCTATAGTGATGTCATCCCTCCAGCTCAGTTGAGACTGAGGACAGAGTGAGACAGTGTGAAACCCATTTAACTGGTATCTCACAAGCTGCCCTTCCCTGCCTGCCACTAGTTCTAAGTTGGATTCTAGTAACCCCGGGTGACAATGGGGTTACATATACAAAAAACACACAAAGAATAATGTTATACATATGTATACAATCACAATAAATAACAGTGAATCTGATTATTATTAAAAAGGTATTAAACTGATTATTAAAAAACTCTCATTGCTATGGAAGCAGGAAGTCACTTCTAGTGGGGCTAGTGCTAGTCACTGCTACAAGAGCAATTCCAATTCCTGATGCAGACCTAGGACAATGAAACAGAACATCATTAGTTACATGAACATCAGTTTTTATTAATTTATTTCTGTATTGATACTACATTTTGGTTTTTAAATGACTGTGTTCATTAATCTTTCTGAGATTATAAATGCTACCTCATATACATTCTACTTTATGTATGGCATTACATCAAAATTTCCATTAATGCCAGGAGCGTTACATGCCCCAGGAGTGTACAGCCAAAATGCTTCCCATTGTAATAACAATTTATCAAAGTCACCCCCACAGGGTTTAATGCTCATTTTGTCTATTGCCCTGAAACTGAATTCATGTTCCTGTTCTTTATCACTGTGCATATGTAGAGCAGTTGCATACCTAGCATCTCTATTTTGAAAAGCTCTACTGTGCTCCCTATTTTCATCTAAAACTGTCTTTTTGTTTTGCCAATATAGAATGCACTGCATTTGAAGATTGCAGCATAAATAACTCTACAGCTATCACACATAATTAACTTATTGTGTACTTTTCCCCATTGTGTGGATTTAAAAAAGATTTGCCAACTGAGATTATTTTACAATAAGCAAATTTTTTGTTCATAAAACATCCTGGAATTCTATTGGTCAGCCATGTACTACTGAATATCTTTATCTGTCTATTGTGCGTTAATTTGTCTTAATGTTGCCTCTCTTCTATAAGCCATCCTTGGAGGTTTTTCATTAACTTTACTAAGTCCTGGTCCTCCTTTTAAAATATGCCAGTTCCTTTTTACTATGATCTCAAAATGTGATGCATGGGCAGAATATATAATAACATAAATAAATCTCTTGTGTATGTCAGTATCCCTATTACTATTTTTTAGTAGTTTCTGCCTTTCTGTATTTCTGGCCATCTGATGTGCTTAATTTAACCCTTAGGCTGCTGGAAGATTTAGAACGCATAGGTTTTTAGGACAAGATATTATGTCGGCGGCAGCCTAAGGGTTAATATCTGTTATAACCTTGTTCCACAAATTTGCATATCAAATCCTCTGCTGCTTTCTCAAAATTTTTAATTGGACTGCAATTACATCGTATTCTCAAATACTGACCTTTCAGGATGTTTTTACTGTGTTCTTTGGATGACAGCTCAGTGCTAAAAGCAAAGTGTTTCAGTCACTTTCCCTTCTGTAAATGTTTGTGCTTATATTACCTGTCACATCTTTCTCAAAGCTTAAGTCTAGAAAATTGACTTTTGCCTGGCTGGCTTGGAAAGAGAATTTCAAATTAGGGCTAGACTGATGTAAATAACTGACAGACTCATTGAATTCATTCAGACTACCATTCCAAATAACAAGTACAGTGTCAATAAATTGGCTCCACTGTTACCGCCAAAACAGTTTCTCACACACACACCTCAAAAAAAGTGACACTACAAAGTGAATAATCACATAAAAAACTGTTTATTTCTCCAAACAAGACCATCTCCTGCCAGACATGTTTTGGATGCTAAGTCCTTTTTCAAAGGCTCCACTGTTCTCATTTGCTGTAGAAAGGATTAGTGTCTGAATATCTGATTACATCTAAATCCCATTTGCCCACATATAGATGTACTTCACTGGGAGCAGAATTTGCCCCCATTGCAGTACCGTTGCTCTGTAAATAGAAATTATCAAGAAACGTGAATGCATCAAATTTCAAAACAAATTCTGACAAGTCAGCCAGAAAATCAGTTAGTGGGGTAGCATTTTCATCACGTGTATTCAGACAGAAGGAAATAGTGTCTAGGGCTTCTTCTTGTGGTATTTCATGTACAAGGACTCTATGTCATACTAATTAGGTAGGAGGCCCTATGTACCTCAGTCCTCTAAGACCCCTAAAATATATCTTGTGTCCTTAATATTGGAACCCAAACCTTCGACCAAGGGAGGTATATGATAATCAACATATTGGGAAAGTGATTCAGTAATTGAACCAATTCCACTGACAATAGGCCTCCCGGGGGTAAGGAAAGAGACTTATGAACTTTAGGTAAAGTGTACAATGTTACTCATGCAGGATGTTGTACTATTAAAAAATCTCATATTTGTTTCTCAGTAAGCCTCTTATTGCAAGCTTCATTAACATATTTGTCAATTATCCGTTTAAATTAATTTGTGGGATCATTTTGCAACTTACATTAAAACCTGTTGTCATTTATCTGTCTCAGTACTTCTTCGATATAGTCTTTAGTATTTTGGATCACCACAATGTCTGTGTCAGCTGGTTTTATTGTGGTTCTAGTGTCCCTTTGGAGGTTCTCTAGTACTGTTTTTTTCTTCACGTGTCATGTTGTAATAGTGTAGTTCTAGTAAGCTGTCACATAGAGATGCAAGTTGTTGTTCACATATTTCTTTAAATGTCAAAATAGCTGCACTGGGGGGGGGTTAAAATTCGGTTTTCCTCTAAATGTTTGATGACTTACTTCCTCATATGTATCATTCCTTGTTAATTCTACCCCGTCCATGTTAACAATCACACTGTCTCTGGTGTCAGCATGATGTTCCATTCCTTTGCATTTTAAAAAATGATTTCAGACTAAGGTTACAGCAAGCTATCTGAAGATCAACATACATTTGAAATTTGTTAATTGTGATTGTAGGTGCAAAGGAAAGACCTTTATTTAATAGTTTTCTCTCTGTATCTGATAGTGTTCTATCAGATAAATTAATTACCATCTGTGTTTCAGTTGTTGATTGAATGCTGACCTCTGATTTGGATGAGGAGTTGTTTATACTGTTGTTCTTGCATTCTATGGTTCATCTGATCTCTTTGACCACCCCTTTTCCTCCCCCTCCTCATCTTCCTCTTGCATCTCTGGGTGGGCTTGCTAGTTGGAACCCTTGGTATCCATTCTGTCATGTATGCCTTCTCAGGATTGGCAGTGTTGGTTCTAGGGATTAATGGCTTTGCTCTAAAAAATATTCTTCTGAATCTCCCATTTCAGTCCTGTTCCTGTCTATAATCAAATTTAATGAGACACGTCTTTCTCCTCTAAGTGTATCTCTATGGTGATTTGGTCCTTTCCAATTGAAAACCTGATTTGACTCATAATCATCTTGGTTGTTTTTGAATTTCTTTTGTTGGTCTGCTTTTAACTCTTTATCTAGTTTTTGAATAGTTTCTTTCAGTTTCTCATTGCATCTATCAAATTATGTATGGTTTTGACATGTTCCACAAATTGAGCACTTACTTCTTTCCCGTAATAAATAATGAGTCTAATTAACTTATTAGAGGCTTCTTCAAGTATCTCTCACCATTTTCTCATAAAGTTTCCCATATCTTGGCCAAAATATTTTTTTTCGAGTATCTAAGGGTGGTGATACTAATGTCCTGTAAACTACTTCCTAATCTTTACCCTCTCCCCCTTGTCCAAGGCATATAAGATTGTGAACAACCAGCTTTTCAATTCCTCAGCAAACATGAGATCCAGGCTATGGAGCAGCACAGTTTTAGGAAACCTTTAGTACAAACAAAGCTCTGCTCAAATTCATTGAATTCCTACATGGTGCCCTGGACAGAGGAGAGCTAGCAGGTTCAATAAAAGCAAACCTGACAAAAGCTTTCAATCTAGTTGACCATGTCTTACACTGCAAAAAATGAGCTATCTGTGGATTTCTATAGGTACCGTCAGCTGGTTCAATGATTACTTATCTTGTAAAACCCAAAATGTGAAAAGTAGTTGGTGTGTTGTCTGATGATTGGGCTATTTCTGTTGGAGTTCTCCAGGGGTCCATTCCAGGCCCCATTCTTTTAGTGTGTTCCTTAACCAACTTCCAACTCTCTGCCAATCAACAAACATCTGTCTATATGCAGATAATGTCATAATCTTTGTGAGTAATATGACCATGATAATCTACAGCAGAGTTTACAACATGTTTTTAACTCAATTCAGTCCTGGTTATCTCAAAATCTCCTAGTCTTTAAAGAAAAGAACACCAAGAGCATGCTGTTTGGCACAGGTTGTAAGCTTGATTCCTCTCCTGTACAAATTGTTTATACCTTCTCAGGTACTACACTTAAACAGAGGTCCAACTTTAAATGCCTAAGAGTGATCCTTGACAATACTTTGTCATTTGTCAATCTCACAGACCACTTGACTAATATAGTTAATATCCCAATTGGTATTTTTTACTGAAACAGGCAAAATATCCTTCCCAAAATAAACTCTTAGTTCAGTGTTTTATCCTTAGCACTAATGATTATGGAATAGTGGTGTATGGTTCAATGAGTGGCAGTGAGCTGTCGAGGGTTAAAGGTCTCTTGAACAGGTCCTGTCATGTGCACTGGACCTCAAGCTTGACACCCACAACTGTGTCCTGTACAACTCATCAGAATGGTTAAACTTCAACTGATGGGACCAATTCCATACCATGGTTATGGGCAAGAAAGCACTACTACTATTTGGACTACTTTCCCCTGGACTATAATCTACAGTATCTTCAGGTTCACTGAGAACAAATACTCCACCAGTTGTATAGCATGTAACTTTCTAGTGCTGCCACTAAGAAAAGCCACACTATCAGAATCCATTCTCCTTCAGATTTTCCAAAGCCTGGAATGCCTCAGGGATTGTTAAGGGGAAGTGACTCCATTTCACTTAAAAAACCTATTAAAGCAGTTACTTACTGCCTCTAACACCTGCAGTTGCTTCTAATGTACTGTATGATGACTCCTGACAATGTATTCCTTATAGCACTCTTTAAGTACTTACTTCTTTGTAATTTTGTGATGTGTATTACCTTATAAGACATGTATGTAGTGGTGTTTGATATGCTTTACAGAGAAATTCATATGCTTACTGCAATCTATGGATGTAATCCACCATGGAAAGTTCTGATTCAGGGAAATGAGGTTGGAGGAAACAACAGAAGGCCAGGAAGGAAACTGAGAGACAAATTTAATCAAAACTACAAGTAATTAACATTTCTGGCAGGTGTCTAACCACTGAAGAGGTTACACTATTGCAATGAGGTTTACTGTAAATATTGTTTCTGTTCCAAGGATTAATGATTGTCAAATTCAAGTGGATTTGTTCAAACTGTTTAGGAGAATCAAATTAAAAAACTACTCAGGAACCTCATTTCCTGACAGATGACCTCAATAAATCATGGATGTTGATGTGGACAATGCAGTAACTGAGGACTTGGACATAGTATGTAGGGTCCAGGAGGTCATGAGTCCATATGACACAGGTAGGGACCCTGCTGGTATCTCCAATAGTGACCTGATAACTGAATGTGCTAATGATGTGAATAATGGGGATATGGCCATTTTGACTGACCTGTTGAATGAAAATCAATCAAACAACATGACTTTAATCAGACAAATCAGAATGAAATTGTGCAGTTTAAGAAAGCTAGGCAGTATAGCTTTAAGAAAAAATCAGATTTCTTCCCTATGGTAATTAAGAATGTATTCCAAACCTCTGGAAAGATAGTTAACAAATACATAAATGAGTTTCTTTTAAAAAGAAAATAAAAATACTAAAATACAGAATTTAACACAACAGGAGTTACAGACTTTAATGGAGGTGTCTCTGATGACACAGATATCATTATTAAACCTGCAGACAAACATAGAAACAGAGAAACATAGACTTTGACGGCAGATAAGGACCGCTAGGCCCATCTAGTCTGCCCATTTCCCTACCTACAGGATAGGCCGCAGATCCTAGTTAACCAACAGCCGATTTCTTCCTACCCCCCACAAGAATTGCCTTATGTCTGTCCCATGCATTCTTGAATTCTCCCACGTTTTAGACCCCACAACCTTCTCAGGAAGGCTGTTCCATGCATCCACTACCCTCTCTGTGAAATAATACTTTCACATTGCCCTGAACTGCACTCCTTCTATCTTTAAATTGTGTCCCCTTGTTCTTGCAAGTCTCTTTTCTGAAAGATGCTACCCTCTTGAATTTGTTGATTCCACTGAGGTATAAAGTTTCTATCATGTCCCCCTCTCCCTTCTTTCCTCAAGGGTATACATATTAAGCTCCTTTAGTCTCCTCATACTGCTTCTCTTGCAGACCCTGCACCATTTTAGTTGCCCTCCTCTGACTGCCTCTATCCTGTCTATGTTCTTGCAGAGTTGGGGTCTCCAGAACTGGACACAGTACTCAGATGGGGTCTCACCAACTGTCTGTACAGAGGGATAACAACTTCCTGTTTTCTGCTGATGATGCCTATCCCTATACATCCCAGTACACCCCAGCCTCCCTACTGCCTTCTCACATTGCTTGCTAACCTTAGGTCATCTGATATGATTACCCCAGGTCCCTTTCCTTTTTGTTGTTGTTCTACCTCCCCACCCATTGTGTATTCTTCCCTGGGTTCTTGTTTCCCAGGTGCATTATTTTGCACCTCTTGCATTGAACTTAGCTGCCATAGTTCTGACCATTCCTCCAACCTTGCCAAGTCCCTTTTCATCCTTTCCACGCCTCGTGTATCAACCCTGTTGCAGATCTTTGTGTCATCTGCAAAAAGGCATACTTTTCCTTCCAGTCCCTCTGCAATGTCACTGATGAAGACATTAAAAAGGACTGGACCCAATACTGAACCCTGCGGTACCCCACTAGTAACCCCCCTTTCTTCAGAGTGGACTCCATTTACAATTACCTTCTGTGTCCTGTTGTCCAGCCAATGTTTTACTTCCAGGCTACCACCCTGTGTCCCACTCCCAGGCTGGTTAATTTGACTATTAATCTTTGTGTGGGACTGTGTCAAATGCCTTACAAAGTCTAGGTAGGCCATGTCCACAGCCCCTCCCTGGTCTACTATTTTGGTCACCCAGTCAAAGAAATCTATTAGATTCGTCTGACATGACCTTCCCGCTGTGAACCCATGCTGCCTTGGGTCCTGTGCTCCACTTGCCTCTAGGTACTCAACTATTCTTCCTTCAGAAGTGACTCCATCATTTTCCCTACCACAGAGGTCAGACTGACAGGTCTGTAGTTTCCTGCCTCTGTCTTGGTCCCACTTTTGTGAAGGGGAATCACATCCGCCTTCCTCCAGTCCTCGGGTACCACACCATCCTCCCATGATTTATTAAAAAGAGTAGCCAGTGGTTTCACTAGTTCCTCCCTTAATTCTTTTAGAATTCTGGGGTGAATTCCATCAGGACCCATTGCTTTGTCCACCTTCAGTTTTAGGAGTTATTGCAGAACCCTTTCTTCTGTGAAAGGACTGGGATCGACCACCCTATCAAGAGTGCTTCTGTTAATTGGATTAGGCACTTCCCCCTCCTCTTTTGTGAATACTGAGCAGAAATATTCATTCTGTATTCCTGCTTTTTCACTGTCCCCATCTGCCCACCCACCGTTCATTCTATTCAGCCTCACTATCACTCCATTTGTCTTTCTACGCTAGCTGATGTACCTATAAAAGGTTTTATCCCCCTTCTTAAATGAGTTGGCTATCTTTTCCTCAGTTTGGGCCTTTGCTATTCTGACTTCCCTCCCTGCTTCCTTCTGCCTTAACTGGTACAGATCTCTGTCCTGCTCCTTCTGTGTTTCCTTATACTTCCAGAATGCTATCTTTTCTTCCTGATTTTCACAGCCACCTCTTTGAGAACCATAGTGGCTTTTCTTTCGTTTTGATTTGTTTATTTGTTCACACAAAGGCTTGTTGCCTCTGTGATGGCAGTTTTGATAATTCCCATTGTTGCTCCACACCTCCTTCTAGCCTGTTTGCTAGTGCTTTTCTGAGGCACTCTCCATCTTGCCAAAGTCAGCCCTCCTAAAGTCCAGTACCCTCACTTTTGTATGGCTTGACTCTGTAGCTGAGTTTAGCGTGAACCACACTGTTTGATGGTCACTCGCTGCCTCCAGATGGCAACCACTTCTAGATCTGAGATCCTCTCACTGCCCCGTTTGAGAGTACGAGGTCTAAGATTGCTCCCTCACAAGTGGGTTCTGAAACTAGCTGTCTAATGCCTGCCACCTGTAGGGCATCAAGAATGGCCCTGCTCTTGGATGTGGCTGCAGCAAATGTGCTCCAGTTAACATCTGGCATATTCAGGTCTCCCATCAACAGTATCTCCCCTTTCTCTGCCATTCTAAGAATGCCTTCTATCATATCCTTGTCCATTCCTTCCCCTGACATGGGGTCTGTACACAACCCTGTGCGGATTGTGGTGCCCTTTCAGTCTCCAAGGTGACCCACAGTGCCTCCTCTCCTCCCTGTTTACTCTTTTGTTCAGTTGCTTTTATCCCTTCCTTTACATAGAGTTACTCCTCCCCTCTTCTCCCTGCCTGTCTCTCCTGTAGGTTATGTACCCTGGTATGTTAACATCCCAGTCATGGTTCTCTGTGTACCATGTTTCTGTGACTGCTATGATATCCAGGCATCCCTCTTCCATTGAGACCATCAGCTCAGGGAGCTTGTTGCCCAGACTATGGGCATTGGTACTCATTACCCTCCATTTCCTGATGGCCTTACTCCCTTTTGCCCCATCCCTGTCCTTCTTGCCTTTGTAACTTTCTCTATTTACCTCTGCCCTTCTCCCTATCGACACCTCTATGTTGGTGTTTGCCGCACTTACTACCGTGATTATTTGGGGGGGGGGCTAGGATTTTCCTGCTCCTTTCCAGAGGAGTAAACTTTGTCATCATGAACAAGGAGCACTATAGGGAGGTTGCAATACAGTTGTTAAATGATGTTAATAACTATTCAAAACTGCCAAGCAATCCAATTGCAAAATTCAAAAAAACAATGCTGTGTTTGTTAGTGGAAGGTCTCCAGCTAGGATAGATCACAGAAGATGAATTTCAATTTTTATTGCACGATGCACCCAGTATCCCCACTTTTTACATACCACCCCAAATCTACAGGAATTTAAGGTGGGTAGACCAATAGTTTCAGGGACTGGGTCAGTTACAGACCACTTGTGTTCTTTCTTGGACTTTGCTTTAAACAGTGTGTCCAGTTTTCTGCCCAGGCAGGCCATCAGTGTCTGCTAGGAGAGCTTCATTAAGCCCTATCCTCTATTGATTTTCCTCTGATTATCTACCTGGGTCATGAGTGCACAAATGCACTCTTCCTCCGAGGAGGCACTCCAACACTATGTACGCTGGCCCATCCCATAGTCTGTGGGACTCGAATGTGCCACCACTTGGCTTTCACCAGGCAGCTGTTGAACAGTGATTCATGAAGCCCACCCTTCCTGAGGGAAGACAGCTGTCCTATGGATGCTCAATCTTCCCTTTCCCAATAGATCCCCACTGCAAGGCAAATTTAGATCATGGATTACAATAAGATTGTAATTCATGATCTAAATTTGCCTTGCATTGGCCTCTTTAACCTGCACTGAGAAGAAGATGGTTGCCTGTTGTTCTGATGTATTTCTGAGGTTGCAAAGTTATGCAACATCAGAGGAGGAGAATGTGACTTTGAAAGAAGATCTGGGATAGCTGCTGCAGCAGTGTGAACCATAACTCAGTGGTTAGAGTAAAAGCATGAAATGCTAGAATCCTAGGTTCAATTCCTACTGGTTCATTTTCCCTTTCTCATTGTAATTCATAGTTTTCTGTAGATAATCCTCCATTTCTGCCTCCCTTTGCCTTTCCTTGTATTTATAGAATACCTTCTTTTTCACCCTAACTGCTTACCTGACCCTAGCTGAAAACTATAGTGGAATCTTAAACCTGTATTGTTTTTAGATACTGTTCTTGTGCTTGCCTTTGCTCCCTCAGGGATGGCTCCCTTTGTTGCCCCTCATCTCTCCTCTACCCTATTATGTTCTCCACCCCTACTAACTTATCCCTGACCAGTTCCCTCAACCTATTTAAGTGTGCCCTTCTAAAGTCAAGGACCCTGGTTCTTGATTGTGGGTTGCCAGCCCCAAGGGCCAATTCAACCCATATGGAGTTGTAGTCTTGTTCCCTAGTGGCTTCCCTACTCCCACAGCACCCACCATTTCAGAGTTGGTGAGCTCCATATCTGTGATTACATTCTATCTGGTAGGTTCCCTCACAAGCTGCACCAGTAGACAGTCTTGGAAGGTGTCCAGTAATGTCTGACTCATGTCACTTTTGGCTATTGGGACCTCCCAATCGACATTAGGCAGGTTCAGGTCACCCACAAGCACTACTTCCCCTTTGCTGTCCCTCTTTTATGTTCTTCCCTGAGTTTTATGTCCCTTTCCTCCCCTTGCCCTGGAAGCCTATGTATCACTCCAAGTGCACTTTCCTGCCTGAGGTTGCCATGAGTTGCATCCATACTGACTCAACCTCACAACTCTTACCCCAAATACTTCCATCTTCTACCACTTCTTCACATGGTAGCAACATTCAAGGTATTTTCCAGCATGCCACGCTAGAAATGAAGAGCGTAAGTGGATCACACAGGGATCAGAAATGTTAGAATTGCTTCTGACTAAGATTGATGAGTAGCTACACCCACATTCCCTGTAACTGGGTTTCATTGCAAGCAATAATGGCTCACATGTGGTTAAATGCATTAGTGATGGTGTGTTTCTTGGGGTTCACTGCGTGGTACACTGTCTTAATCCAGTAGTGCAGGAGTCTCTTACTTGTCCTGATATCACATCCATGTTGACTGTGGTCTGCTGCATCTGTACCCACTTGGCTCATTCTAGAAGGCCCACAACCATCTAGGGCACCAACAGATCCAAAACAAACTGCCTCATCACTTTCTGTAGCTGGAAGTTATCACCAGATGGAACTCGACACTGCACATGATCGAGCACTTGTATGAGCAGTACAAAGCTATCTCAGAATATGTGCTGCTGCATACAAGCTGTGACATTGCCAGAGTGTTAATAACTCTGACAACACATTAATGGCAACTAATGGCTAGCCTGATCATGATTCTAAGGCCATTTGAACATGTCACACAGGGAGTGAGTGGGGACACTGCCTGCATCAGTCAGGTCATTACACTTTTAAGAGTACTGAGGCAGATGCTGTTAAATGTACAGCAGGTGCTAGAGGCAGGTGTTGATAGTGGAAAATGAGCCTTAATGGGACACATGCTTCATGTATTTGAGTGCAATGCCAATATTTTCAGCATTTTGCAGTCTGCAGACTTGTTATTGCCATCATGCTGGACCAATAATATAAACCAGGCCTGTCATCAATACTTGAAGGTGGTTGCGATCAGGTACAAAATCTAATCAATCAGCTAATAAGACAGGTTCTTTGAAACAGATGTTATGATCACAGTTACATAAGGCACAACATGAGAGTGATCAGAGACTGGGGACTGGATTTTAAAAGGCCACAGAATGACGCAGGGTGCTTGCATCAAAAACAACTGACACAAGGAGCAGGATCCATCAAACCTTGGATTAATTCTGATTTTCAAATAGTGTGTGTGTGTGTGTGTGTGTGTGTGTGTGTGTGTGTGTGTGTGTGTCAGGAACAGGTTTGTATGCGCCAGAGTGGCTTGCGCTATACTTGCACCAAAAAAAAATGCCTGAGTCACCAAAATGATGCACCATCCCCTTATTTGGGATTTTCAAGGAATGCAAAACCTGTCCTTGTGCCTGAGATGCATGTCACTGTTACACCAGCCAGAGATGCTCTAAGGGACATTAGACCATATAAAGAAGCCCACAGCAGGTGGTCAGACCTGACTATGCTACTATTAAGGGCCAGTATTCTCCTGCAGGACTAGTTTCAAACATTTTCGGGGCTTAGTCTTGGCCATTTCACCTGCTGTATTTTTTGACTTAGCTTGCATCATTCTCATCCTTTGCATAATTTTTTACTTATCTTACACCATTTTTTTTGACTCAGCTTGCACCATTTTAATGACTCAGCTTGCACAATTTTTTTACTCAGTTTACATCATATTCATTCCTTGAGTCATTTTTTTTTGACTCAGCTTGCACTATTTTTGACTCAATGTACATTATTTATTTTGGTGCAGTTTGCACCATTCTCATCCCTTGTGTCATTTTCTTGAAGCAGGGGACCTCTTGCGTCAGTTTATGTGACTTTGTCACAGACAATGCTTTTCTTGCAAAATATGATGCATAGTATTTGGTGCACCTAGATCTGGCACAAGCTGCTTGTTTGATGCAGCTTGCGTGGATCTAAAGGTCCTTTGAAAATCCAGCCCTGGGAGTTGCTACCACCTCAGTTAAACTGGCTCAAAACAAACATTTGTCAATGCCAAACATTTGCTGTTGGAATTGCAATTGTACACGCTGTGTTTTGCTGTTGTACATGCAGTGTTTCTTATGTTCTCCTAGCACTAGTTACTGTCATCAGGAGTCTGAATCCCACAACCATATTTGGACCCCAAGTAAGGCCTGCTCCACTACATCACTGCTCAGCCTGACCACATCCCTGCTCCACAACACTGCTCAGTCCTCAGCACACATAATAATACCAACACAACTGACAGCCAACCTAACTGACAGATTGAGCTAGAGAAAGAGGAGGGAGGGTTAATGTTAAAAAGGTAGATGAGACAGCTTCTCCTGTTGTGCTACCCTCTCTTACACATAAGGCATGAAAATACTATGGAACAACTAATAGTTAGCAGGTAAAGTCCCCTTCCACCCCTGCCATCTCTCTCTGTCTCTCTCCCTCTCTCTCCCCTCTGGATGGCAGAAGTCAAAGATTTATTTTGCCAGCCTGCCCTTGCCCTGTAGACAAAGCCACAGTGAAACCAGGGAAAAAAAGAAACGTTTATTTTTAATTTCTGCTAAATGTCTCATGCCCCCCCCCATGTAATCTGTCTCACTCCCCTCTGGATGGCACTTGTCAAAGATTTATTTTGCCAGCCTGCCCTTGCCCTGTACATACAGCCAGACTAAGACCAGGGAAAAAAACAAAGTTTTCTTTGGGATTTCTGGGACTGTTAAATGACTCATGCCCCCTCTCCTGGCAATGTCTCTCTCTCTCTCTCTCTCTCTCTCTCTCTCTCTCTCCCCTCACTCTCCTCTGGATGTCATAAGTGAAGATGTATTTTGCCAGCCTGCCCTTGCTCTGTTCCCACCGCCACACTGAAGCTGGGGAAAAAGAGCAACTTTCATTTGGGATTTCTGTGATTGTTAAATTTTTCATGCCCCCACACACACACACATGAAATCTCTCTCTCTCGCTCTCTCTGTCCTCTGGATGGCACAAGTCAAAGATGTATTTTGCCAGGCTGCCCTTGCCCTGTACACACAGACACACTAAAGCCAGGAGAAAAAATACATTTTTATTTGGAATTTCAGGGACTGGTAAATTTCTCATGGATCCCCTGCAATCTCTCTGTCTATCTCTCATCTGGATGGCACAAGTCAAAGATTTATTTTGCCAGCCTGCCCTGGCCCTGTACAGACAGCCACACTGAAGCCAGGAAAACAAAGAAACTTTTATTTGGGATTTATGGGACTGTTACATTTCTCTTGTGCCCCCCAGTGTGTGTCTTTTCTCTCTCCCCTCTGGATGGCACAAGTTAAAGATTTATTTTGCCAGTCTGCCCTTGCCCTGTACATACAGCTACACTGTGCAATCTCTCTCTCTCTCTCTCTCTCTCTTTGGACAGCATTTGAAAAATGACAGCTGTGATAAACAGAAGCTCAGGTAATAAGAAGGCTATGTTGAAAATCTGGGGTGAAAATATTTAAGATTTCCACAGTTATGAGCATGCATACCGAAACTGCAATGCATGGGTATAACTGTCATTTTTTCATATTTTGACCACAAATGTTGAACATAGTCTTCTTATCACCCCACCTCATAAACCCCATAGCTGGAAATTTTCAAATCTGCGGGAAAACGGCACTCCACACCACAGGTGCAAAATCACATTTTGTGTAGGATGTGAAAAATGACAGCTGTACTGTTCATGAGGTGGTGTGATAAAATGACTATACTGAAAATTTGTAGTGAAAATATTGGAAACGATCAAAGTTACATCTGTGCTTAGAAACATTTGAATGCCCACATGTAACTCTGCTATTTTCTAGAAGTGTTTTCACTGAATTTTCAACATGGCCTTTTTGGGACTCCTTTTCATAAAGAGTACCACTGTCATCTCATTCATTGGTCTGTGCAGTGACTGAAAAATCACCTTTCTGGACTGAGTAACAAAATGACAGTGCCAGTGTTCGTGAGATGGGGTCCCAAAACCCCCATGTTGAAAATTTGGTGCACAAATATTAAAAAATGGCCTAGATATCAACCTAAGTTGAAAATGCCTTTGACAGCCATTATACGGCACTTACCTTGATTCTTCAATTTGCAGTTCGGCATTGAAGAGTGCAGACATGTCCCAGTACAGAGAAGATGACTGCCACTGACCTCAGATGGTAAGTATGGGGCAAGGGGGTGTGTGGGGTGGTGGGTTGCTCAGTGGGAGGATCAGGATGGGGAGGGGGATAGGGAGATGATGAGGGACCATTTTATTTTTTGCAGACAAAAAAAGACATTGGGGGAACATTTTCTTTTGTTATACAGAGATGAACTACTGGAATATTTCGGGACACTGAGAGTGGGATCCCCAGTATCCCTCAGTACTGGGAAGGGGTGGCTCCTCACACAAACATGGGGATTGGGCCCCCTGTTGTCAGGTTTAATTCACAGGCAAGGGCCGAGCACTCCCAGAGGGAAGAAATTATTAAGGAGCTGCACCATGGCTACAGATGAGCCCTGATGGGCTGTATAATGGTGGGTGGTGGTGGGGGGGGCAGCACAAAAGCAATCAAGTAGATCATTTGGATGTCACCAGTCAGCTGTTTGCTGGGTGGTGTTCATCCCGCACATCAAAGAAACGACTGCCATTTGATTGGTGTGGCTTTTTCTTTACAAGTTGAAGACGTTTCCGCCTGTGGAAAAAAAAACAGCATCTCAATTAGTCTTCCTGATGATTGGTATGGCACTGTCAAATTCCTTGCAGAGCACTGTGCTTTGGACAGTGTCACATTCCTCAAAAGGCAGTTATAGCAAGAAGTTCACTGTGTGTGCGTGTACAGCAAACTTAAAAAAATGACTGATAAAAACAAATTACAATAATATCATTTTGAGATGCTTTCTGCAAGGTAGTTTTGCAGATATGGAGGAAAAAGAGGAGCAAGCTGATGAATTGACAGGATTGCATGCAGTGCAGTGCCAGGTACCTTATCATACTGGAAGAGCCACTGCTGTACTGAAATAGCAAGATCACTGATTGGTTAGCACCAACCTCCGTAGCTGTCCACCTCAAGTGCCAGCATGGAGAGGGCATTTAGTTTAGCAGGGGCCACTGTGAAGGACAGGCACACCAATCTGTACCCTAGACATTTTGGGATGCTAACATTTATTAAATTGAATGCAGGGCACATTCCACAAAACACAATTATGTCAGCATTCATACCACATATCATTAGTGGTGGTGGTGATGAAAAAAAATCAGAACAGCCTGGTGGTATTGGCATTGGCAAATTAGCTTGGACTGAGGTAGATGACCCATTGGTACAGGGAGAAAGAATCCCTATGTCAGTTCAACTCCAGTCTGGAAGACTGTGAGGGCTGATTCCTTTAAAAGGATGAGTGAAGCTCATAAGCAGAAAAGTATTAAATCCTTCCTTTCCTACTTATCAGTTGAATCCTTTTCTTTTTTTAAAATATCTTTATTAAGAATTAGCATTGACATTACAGGAAGAATACTCACATTTCATATAATCATGCTAACTAATTTTTTTACAGTTAATTCAAACAAAAGAAAAGAAAACAGTATCAACATTTATTTAAACATATCAACTAATACAGGGGTTTACCTACCTAAACCAATTAATGTACTTGTTCATCTGCTTCTAACACCATGAAGCAATCTGTATACATAAAGACTACAAAAGGAAAGTAATAGAATCTGTTATATCTCTTAACATTATAAAAAACAAATTCTAGAGATCAAAATATATTTGAGGAAGAGTTTGTCAGCAGTGATTTTCTTATGAACACACAAACATATGAACAAGCCAGCAGAAGAAGGCCATTTGGTCTATCAAGTATGCTCGTATTGCAGGGTCCACAGCTTGAGCTAATGTCCCTGCCCTCCCTCCCAACTCCTCCCATCCTCCTTACCCTTGATTCTTATCTTCTCCCATGCCTATCCCAGCCTCTCTTAAAGCTGCTCACTGTCTTTAATGAGATGACCTCTTCCAGCAGTGCATTCCATGTGTCAACCACCCTTTCTGTGAATAAGTGCTTTCTGACATCCCTCCTAAACCTCCACCCTCCTGCTTAAGACTGTGCCCCCTCCTGATATGGTTGCCACTCAGCTTAAAGAGACTTTCCTTATCAACATTATTTATCCCTTTCAAGTACTTGTATGTCCCAATCATGTCCCCTCTCTCTCTCCTGTCTTCCAGGGAGTACATGTTCAGTGTCCTCAACCTCTCCTCATATGCCTTGCCCTGCTGACCGGCTATCATCTTTGTAGCCCTCCTCTGTACCTTCTCCAGCAGGTTAATTTCCTTTTTGAGGTGTGGACACCAGTACTGAACTCCATACTCTAGATGCTGCCTTACCAGTGACCTGTACACGGGCAGTATAACCTCCTCTCTCCTACTACTGATCCCCCTAGCTATGCATCCCAGCATCTTGTTTGCCTTTGTTGCTGCTTTCTTGCACTGCGTGGAGTGCTTCAGGTCACTACTGATCATCACTCCCAGGTCCTTCTCCTCCTCTGATGCAGCTACTCGGACTCCACCCAGGTAATACTCTGTCCTGGGATTCTTGGCTCCAATATCCCTAACTTTGCATTTCTTGGCATTAAAGTCAAGCTACCAGATCCTGGACCACCTCTCCAGCTTTTCCAGATCTTCCTGTAGGTCCCGTATCCCTTCTGCTGTGTCCACTCTCCCACAGAGCTTGGTGTCATCTGCGAATAGGCACATTTTGCCTTTAATACCATCCCCAATGTCATTGATGAAGACATTGAACAACACTGACCTCAGCACGTAGCCTTGTGAGACCCCACTGGTTACATCTCTCGTGCCAGAAAACTTTCCCCCCACCACCACCCTCCGGGTTCTGTCCCTCAGCCAGTTTTCCACTCATCTGGCCATCTTCTCCCCAACTCCAAGATCCGCCAACTTCCTGGTCAACCTTTTGTGGGGCACAGAGTCAAAGGCCTTACTGAAATCAAGATAGAGAATGTCTACTGCTTGGCCCCTGTCTACTGTCTTAGTGACGCAGTCAAAGAAGTCAATCACATTTGTTTGACACGATCCCACCCCCATGTACCCATGTTGCCTTTCATCCTGGAGACCTTGCTCCTATAGATTTGCCACCAACCTTTCCTTTAGTATGGTCTCCATGAGCTTTCCCACAATGGAGGTCAGACTGACTGGTCTGTAATTCTCTCGATCATTCTTGGGACCACTTTTGTGAAGGGGCACTACATATGCTGTTCTCCAGTCCTGTGGTACCACACCTGACTCTAGAAACTATTAAATAAGTCTGCTAGTGACCCTGCCAGCTCCTCAGCCAGTTCCTTTAGTAGCCTTGGATGTACTCTGTCTGGGCCTGGTGATTTGTCCACTTTCAATGCCAGCAGTCCCTCCCTCACTCAATCCTCCTCTATCACTATGTCTGTGTTCCTCCACCCCACTCCTCTTTTCCCTTCTGAAGGCAGTGGTCCATCCTTCTCCATGGTGAAGACAGAACAGAAGTATTCATTTAGTATCTCTGCTTTTCCTCCATTATCCTCCACCCACTCCACCCCACCCCTTTTTTAAGCCTAACAATCCCTTCCTTCTTTCCCTTTTCTCACTTATATAGTGAAAGGAAGCCTTCTCCCCCTTCTTAATTCCTTCAGCAATTTGCAGCTCCTTCTGTGCCTTTGCTCGCCAGACTTTCTTACTTGCCTCACTAGCCAAGCTTAGGTAATTTTCCCTATCCACCTCTCTCTTGGTCTTCCTGAATATTCTATAGGCCAACCTCTTTTCCCTTACTGCCTTGGCAACCCCAGAACTGAACCAGCTGGGCACTTTGGCCCTTGTGTTCTTCCCCCTGAGCCTAACACACTCATCTGTGGCAACCAGTATTCCTTCCATAATGATGGACCACTTTTGGTCCACCCCCATATCTGCTCTGATGCCCACCAGATGGCTCCTTAGAACCTCACCCATTTTTCTGATGTCCGCCCTCCTGAAATCCAAGATTTTAATCTTAGTCAGGATGCTTTCCCTGCCCATATCCAAATGGAACCACACTGTGCAATGGTCACTTCCACCCAGTGGCTCCCTAACCATTATTTCCTGTGCATGCTCCCCATTTGTGAGCACCAGATCAAGAATTGCCTCAGCTCTTATTGGTTCTGTGATGCCCTGAGTCAGGAGCCCACTGTGCAGTCCTTCCAGGATCACCTGACTCTTAGCACATATTGTGGATGGTATCCTCCAGTCCACTTTGGGCAGGTTGAAGTCCCCCACTATTACCACCTCTCCTTTCCCCGAAACTTCCAATATTTGTGAGTTCAGTTCCCTGCCTCTCTCCTCATCCTGACTAGGTGGTCTGTAAACCACCCCCAGCCTCACCTTTCTCCCTCTATTGGACCTTAACTGAATCCATAATGCTGCCACCTCCCCTTCCTTAGACTCCTCCCTCATGTAAGTTATTCCTTCCCTAATATAAACTGCCACCCCTCTCCCCTTCCTGACTACTCTGTCCCTCCTGTATAGTTTATATCCAGGGATACCAAGGTCCCAGTCATGGTGTGATGTTGCCCAAGTCTCGGTTACTGCACTATGTCTACCCTCCTGTCCGCTAATAGAGCCTGCAGGTCATCCATCTTGTTTCTAAGACTCCGTGCATTCAGAGACACCACCCTCCACCTAGACTCTGACTTTCCCTCTCTTCCCTCTTTTCTTCTATTCACATTTATCCCCTCTGTGTGCACCCCTCCACATACTCTTATTATGTGTTCCTCACCCCCTTCACCCTTTGGTAACTGTGTATTTTCCCCTCCCACCTCCTCCCTCCAGACCTCTTCCATTACTGTGGGGGGAGGTTCACTGACCACCTCCTCTTGGAGTCTGTAGGTCTACTCGCCCAATGCCCCTCTCAGTAGTTTAAATTAAGCATAGTGGTTATGTATTCCCCCAGTTTGTCCCTGAGTATCCTCAACCTCTCCCTACTGAGTTGTAGCCTGTCTGGTGAAAAGAGTGTTTTGTTTGACCAGGTCTCCTCCCAGTCCCCAATACAGATGAACCTCTCCTCCCTGCACCATTTCCTCAGCCAGTCATTAAAATCCTCTATTCGTTTTTTCCTAGCTGTGCTGGCCCTTGGCACTAGTATTACTTCTGAGAAGGCCAGTGAACTAGCCTCCTCCCTGCAGATATTCCCTAACTCCCTGAACCTACTTAGCACTACCTCAACCTCCTCCCCTGCTAGGTCATTGGTTCCCAAATGTACAACTAAATTAAGTCTTCCCCCAACCTCCCTTGCCATTTCCCTTATTCTTGGGCCCCCCTTCCCTGCTGTCATCCCCAGCATACAAACCACCCTCCTGCTTACATTCGAGTCCCCTTTCCTTCCCCAGTAAATACCCCTAATTATGGAGTCCCCTATGATTGCCACCCTTCCATTCCCTGCATCCGTGTTCCCCATCCTTCCTTTCTTACCTTCAGTACTAGCTGCTTCCCCACCTAACTGCTCCCTCTGCATCCTGTCAAACTTATCTACACATCCACAATTTATCCTCATAAATGTTTTTCCATCTCTCAATCGGCCCCTCCCCTTCTGACTATTTATATCTGCTTTCAGATTTCCCTCCCCTCTTCCATTCCTTTCCCCCCTTCTCTCATCCTCTACTCCATTTTGCCTACATATTCTTCCCTGCCCATCCTGATTAGTTCCTCCCCCCCCTGTACTCCTGCTCTCAACCCTGTCTCAACCTGACCACCTACCTCACCTCCTTCTGACCTCTTCCTCCTTCCAGACAGTGGCGCAAATCTGTTCAATAAAGGCACCCCTTTAGAAATTCCCACCCTTGATGCTGCTCTCACATTCCCTCCCGTTCCCCTTACCATTTGCCATTCCTCCTCCACAGGATCCCTAGTTCTCTGAAGAAGCTATACTCCTGCATACTGGGTACCCCTCCCCACTCCCGTCCCCTGCCTGATGGTGTCACTTCCCTGGACATCATCCCTTTGCCTTTCCCTCCACTGCTGTGCTCCTTTTACTTCCCACAGCATCCTCCCCAGCTCCCATCTGTTTATCTTGTTTGGGAAGGCACTTGACAGCATTGGAGAAAGGAATACCACACCGCTGTATATGTGTTTATGTTTGACCTAGCTAAGGGAGCTAGCTTCTTATACTCAGCTATCTTTAAAAGTGCAGTTAGCCACTCAGTAATGGAGGGAGGGATATCTGATCTCCATTTCAGGAGGAGTTGTCTATCGGCTTCTAGTGTTACCTGGCATACCCATTTTCTCTGGTTCACAGGCAGTGTCTGATTTAGTGCATGTCCCATTAGTAACCAGTTGAAAGGGTCTGCTGGGTGCAATATTTGTGTAACTAAGTTACAGACCTGCATGATCCTTGACCAGTTAGTAGACAGGACTAGGTAGGCCCACAACATGTGAGTCAGTGTGCCGGGTGCTGATGACATCACCAACAAATGTCAGTGAACATTAGAAACATTTTTCAAGTAAGTATGTGGTGCAGTACCACCTATGGAGCATTTTTTTTAATCAGTTGGTATCTCATGTCTCACAAGCCTGTATATGCCAGCCACAACAAAGAATCTCATGCTTTAGTTGGCATGTCAATTTGGAACCCCTTCTCCCAGGTTGTTTGCACTTCTGCAGATGTGGGATAGGAAGAGAGAGAATATAGTTGTAAATTCTGCCTCTGAGGCCCTGGGCGTTATTGAAACAGTTGGTCAGTTCATGTGGCAGGAGAGTATCTGCCTCTAACGCTGGGTTGCGATACGTTGAATTATGATAAATACCTGGAGATATTTCCAGAAGTCTGTCCTGAGCAGGCAGTATTTCATATGCAGATTTTCAAGACAGTCTAGTTCCTCTGTCATTGGGTCCCTCAGGTGTGCCACTGTCTGTATCCCTTTAGCTTCCCAGGAGGCCCAGTGTATTATCAGGCCATCTATAGGGAGGTGGGGGTTATGCCATAGGGGTTCCCACTTACTAAGGTGGTGGCATTTCCAGTTATGGTGTTTTGTTAACATAAACCAGCACTGACTGGAAAACTTAACTGCTAGAGATTTGTGATTATGGCAATGAGCTCCTTGCACCCGTGGGGGACCTAAATGAAGACTATTTTCTAAAAGAAGCCACACTGGTTTGTTGTCCCCTTGGACATCCAGCCATTGTAAGTCCTGGTGAAAACCTGCCTCCTGGTGGTATGCTCAGAGGCAGGGTTGTGCTCATCCACCTATTTGACTAGGTATCCTCGGCTTCTACATACTAAAGCTGGGCTTCCTCCCTCCCCATAGGAATGAAGTGAAAAGATTTTCTGGGTGCTGAAATGTGGCCATCAGGCTAGGTAAGGGGAGGCTAATTAACAAAAATAAAGTTTTGGGAAGGCCATCATGTTATACATGGCTATCTTACCACACAACAATAATCATAAGTTTTTACCACCTATGAAAGTCAACTTCCAAAGCAGTGAGTAAGGGTGAGAATTTTAAATCTGTCTTTTTCTTTTGTAGTAATCCATATGCCAAGATACTTAATTTTCTTTTGCTGACATTTAAGACCCAGATGGCTAGCATATGACTCCTGTGTAGCTCTGCTTAGTGGCTGGAATTTAGTTTTGACCCAGTTTACCATAAGACCTAATAGGGAATTATGTTTAACTCTGCATTGTTGAGTAAAAGCCATGGTACCGTCAATATAGTTACAGCACTATGACAGAACCCAATAAAGAAGAAAAAATACTACAACTATCACTGTATAAAGTTGAAAGATAACAGAGCTCATCCAACATGGATGTATAAACAATGCAGTGAGATGATAGGCAATGAGGTCACAGATATGGATATTAGTCAAATTAATATACAGAGTCCAAATGGCACCAGTTCATAGAAATTGAAGGAGGTGGGTAGGAGCCAATCTTCCTCTCAAGTCTTTGTCCCTAAAATGAAAGGCCCCCTTGAGTATGGAGGTCCCATGGGTGCCAAAAGTCCATGAAATATTCTTGGCAAGAATGTAACTTAGTTGTGATTCTTTCCATTTCTTGAATTTCATTTACCTCTTTTATCAATGTGGTATGGTTACCACCTGTTCTGCTTTTCGCAGGACAATACTTATTTGGGCAGCTGAGTCCTGCAGAAAAATATGAAAAATAATACATGTCCTGATGTTATAGGAGATAAAAGTATTTTCTGACTTGCCTCTAACTAGAATACCTTAACTAAAACACCTTAAAATGATAAACACTAGAAACAACTAAACAAGTGCAACACTTTGTCTTAATTCTGATTATTTAGAGAAAACAAGACTGTTGCATTGGTCAAGGTTACATATTGTCCTGTGAAAAATCATGATTCAGTAAGAAATGTCCCACTTTTGGCTTCTTAAAAGGTGATAGCCCTACCGTGTGGACACCTGTGGGATAACATCTGACTACCAAAGAGTAATACATTTCCAAGCAGCTGTTAACAATATATAAGATAATCTTCTGAGACTTTTGTTTCTAATGAGGGCTGAAAAAATACTTAAAATCAAACAGACTGCTGAAAGTAGAAGATATCACAGTATGTATGATCTGCTATATATAATCACTGACTGTGGACCAGAAGGGGGTCAATCTGGGGCAGGACCAGGAAATGTGAACATGTCACCTGTGGTTCCCATGCAGTCTCCAGCCAGCATCATAGATTTTCGCCTGGTAGTGTTTGGTAATTATGGGTGTGTGAAAGAATCGGACAAGAACCTTCCAGTGGAATTCATGCCACATTAGGAAGGAGATAACCTTCCAACTGTCCACTAGGGCCTGCTCCCACACCGTGGGAGGTATCTCTTCCCCACTCTCACCAGTGTCACTGGTAGAGAAATGTAAGGTTTTGACAGAGTGAAAAGCAAATCATCTGTAAATGCTAGAGGTCTGACCTGCATCCATCCTGCATTCAGTACCAGTAATATGTGGGCCTTACCTAAGCTTGCAGATGAGGGGCTCAGCCACAATGAGGAACAATAAGGGGGATAGGCAGCAACTTTGACATGTGCCCCTTTGCAATTCAGTTGGTTCTGAGATGGTACCATTGATTGTGATTCTAGCTGTAGTGGAGGCATATAATGTTTTAACCCATTATACTGTATATCTGTAGTTCCTATACAAATTTTGGCCATCACCTGATAGAGGTAGTCCCATTCTATGGAGTTGAATGCCTTTTCCATATCAATACTCACCAACAGACTAGGCATGTCAGATTTGGCTGCCACCCATGTAGCATTCTATAGAGCGCTCATGTTTTTATGACCATTTGACCTCTTAGAAAGCCAGTTTGGCACTGGTCTATGATACGGGGGAGCATGGTACTAAGATGAGTGGCTAGGATTTTCATCATGATCTTAACATCACGTTAAGAAGGGAACTGGGACTATGAGTTGCTACCAGTTGTGGGTCTTTGTCAGGTTTAGGCAGCATGATGATTAGAACCTCTGACATTGAGTGAGGAGGAGAACTCCTATGAAAGCTCTTTTGAAATATTGCTAGTAAATGTTTATTTAGCTGTGTCATAAAGGCCTGATAGAATTCTGTGGGCTGACCATCTTGGCCACAGGTTTTTTCTTCATGGCTAGCTTCTTTATTGCAGCTTGTATTTCAGATAATGTTAATGGGGCATCCAGAGTGGTAAACTGCTGGGTGGTAAGACTGGTGAAGGGGATGTCATTTAGAAAGTCATAATGACTGGGAAAACCGTCTCCCTTTTGTGTTGTAGGTAAGTTGGCATAAAATGTGTGGAATGCTGCTACAGTTTCAGAAGGCTTGGTAAGGACCTGGCCCAATGGCTGCCAGAATAAGGTGATCTGCTTAGCTTGTTGCTGAATTCTAGCTCAATAAGCTAGCAACTGTCTCACTTTTTCTCCTGACCTCCAACATTTGAGAGAAGTTCTCATCACCAACTTATGAGCTGCATTGTATGTTAGGGGGCTTGATATGGTGTTTATTTTGTATTTCAGTTGCATAAGTTCCCTCTGCAACTGAGAGGCGTGATTAGGAAGTGTATTCTTTTTCTTTATTTTTAGATTATTTTCAAGGCATCACCTCCTCTTTCAGCATCCTGCTTGTTTCCTCCACATCCACCAACAACATGGACCATCACTGCCTCCACCACATGCACTCATTCAAAACAGAAAAACAAGGATTCTTAAGCCAGCGTAAATGTTGTTGCTAGGCAGATCTGAAACCAGCAAGCCAGCATGCCAGCCAACATGCTGGGTTTCCTGCCAGCTGGTCGCCTAGTCAGCCTGCCAGCTATCCCACAAGTCAGCATGCCAGCCAGCAAGCCAGACCTCAAACTAAACATCCAGCCAGCCCATCAAGGCAACAAGGTCTGAAGTCCAGCAAAGACCAACATTGTCTGCTATGATGGCAAGTTACTTTCATTGTTTTTCACACTACTTACCCTGACTGTTGTCGGTGGGTCTGTCATCACCCAGGAGGAGCTTCCACCTTGCTTACATGACATTAAAATGTGTTTATTTCTTTCTGTTTGTCCCCTTCTCTTCAGACTGCACACCATAAACCACAGAATACAGTTGCCTCTCCCCCAACACCCCTCTCTGACAGCATTGTGCCAGCCCAAGAAATGGTCATCATTAATTTTATGGTAAGTATTATGACATTATTTTTTAAGTTTTAATGGTTTCTGTTTCCTTTCACAGATGATGCAGTGGCCATGCCAAGTCAGGCTACATAATTTCTCTTTTCTTCTTCACAGGTGACAGATATGGAAAGAGTGGGTTCAGATAATGAATCCATCATGCAGCCACAATGGTGGCAAAGTAAGACTAAATATTTTTTTTATCTTCACAGCTGACAGGTATAGTAAGACTTGAAGTGGACAACAATATATGCTGCCTGTCTTTTCATGGTTAGTCACCCACTGTGGCCACTTTTGTAAAGTCTATATAATTTTGCCTTGTCTTCACAGGTTTCCTCCTGTCTTGTTCTTTTCCAAGAAAACAGAATTTGACAGCAGATAGGGACGTTTGGCCCACTCAGCATGTTCACTTTTCCCTACCTACAGTATCAGTGCAGACCCTACATGACCTCCAGCTCTTATTTCCTCCTCCCCTTCCTTAATCGAATCAAAATCAAATCAATTTTATTTTTAAAAGTGCCATTCCAAAGATCAAGGTGCTGTACATACACATAAATAAACAAACATCTCAAAATCCAAATTCATAAAATCATACATAAATCTAATAATTTACAGCAGTACTAAATATTAAACTATCCCATCAATTTAGCTTGTCCAGGAATGCAAGACTAAACAAATAAGTTTTGAGGGCTGATTTAAAACTCTGGATGGTCAGTGACTCTCTAACCCAGCGAGGTAGAGAATTCCACAGGGTTGGGGCTGTAAACACAAAAATCTGGCCCCAGATGTCTTCAGGCACACCCTGGGAATCTCTAGTAATTCCTTATTGGTGGATCAGAGTGGGTGGGAGGGGCAGTAGGGAGAAAGGAGATCTTGCAGGTAGCCGGGTCCCTGTTCATGTAGGGCTTTATAGGTCAGCAAGCTGACCTTGAAGGTGATTCACTACTGTACTGGCAGCCAGTGCAGTCCACAGAGCACATGCATAATGTCACTGGTCCTAGAAGTACCAGTCACCAGCCTGGCCACCACATTATGCACTAGCTGTAAGTGACACATATCAACCCCTGGTAGCCGTAGGTACAGGTCATTGCAGTAGTCAAGGTGGGAGGTCATGTAGGCATGGACCAATTTTGGAAGATCATCAGGAGGAACCAAGTGTTTCACCCGGGCGATATTCCTCAGATAGTAAAATGAGGTCTTGACAATGATGGACGCTTGCAATTTCAGGGTCAAACCATCATCAAAAATAATGCCTAGGTTATGCACCAGGTCTGAGGTAGCCAGCTGAACATTCTGAAGCCAAAGCCCAGAAAGTTGTCCAGTCAACAAAGCTGCCTTCTGACAATCTGGGTCCACCACCAACACCTCAGTTTTAGCTAGATTCAGCCTCAGTCAGCTGGCACTCATCCAGTTCTGGATCTTGGAGACACATTTGTTAAACACCGAGATAACATCATCCTGTTCAGGTACAAAGGACATGCACATTGAAACATAGAAACACAGACTCTGATGGCAGATAAGGACTGCTTGGCCCACCTAGTCTGCCCATTTCTCTTCCTATTGGATATTTATTTACTTATTTGAATTTTAATGACTGGGTGAGCACACTGAGACAGTCAAGTCCCTTCTTCAGGGGTGACCTGGGGAATAGAAGCATTCCATACAAAACATTGTAATGTAGTATTTAACAGTCATTGAACAGGAACAGAGGTGAGACATCAATCGTGAAAATCTGACGTGGGTGCGGAAACAGAATTAAGATATCATCAGGTCCAGAGCAATACATATTAAGGTGCACATGAATATCTAACATTGTAACATATGGCAGTATACACATTTTACTTACATAGTTTTTACAATATTAAATGCAATATATTACATGAGTGTTGACAGAGGAGAGGAGAGAAGGTAAGGCCAGGGGAAGGGGAGGATTGAGGATCGAGTATCAGGTAGGTGAGCATAGACAGAGAAGAGGAGAGAAGGTGAAGATGGGAAGGGTGGAGGAGTGAGGTTCTAGTATCGGGTGGGGAAGGTCACGAAGAGAGGGAGAGGGGTGGAGAATCTAGGGGTTGCAGGTTGATAGAGGATTTGGCGCAGTTACAAGTGGAAGGAGGGAAGAAGATTCCTTGAAGTACCTTTTGAATTGGGGAAGAGATAGGCATGAGAAAAGATTGTGTGAGAGGTTGTTCCATTTATGCAGAGCTGCAGAGAAGAAGGATCTCCTTCCAATGGCTAGTCAGGTTTTGGGTATTGTTAGGATAGGGAGGTGGGAGGATCTGAGGGTCCTGGGGAGGGTTTTAACATAAGGAGATTGAAGAGGATGGGAGACGAAGGAAGGTGCAGGAGTTTGAAGACTGTGCATAGAACAGGGAAGTCCAGTTTTTCCTTGAAGGTCAGCCAACCTAGAGTATTGAGTACTTCGCAGTGGTGAGCCCATGGAGGAACCTTGGCTATGAAGCACACGACTCTGTGATAGGCTTGCTTGAGGTTGGTCAGGACAGAGGTCTTGGCAGAGTGGGTTATGGGGGCCCCGTAAAATTGACCTGGGAGAAGGGTGGCCAAGGCAATGGTCTTGCATGCATGAGGTGTTAGATAGAGGGCAGTGCGATAAAGGAGGCCTCATTTTTGATTTGTTACCTTTATTACATTAGAGGCATGCATTTCAAAGCACAGATGCTCATCCAGAGTCATTCCTAGATATCTGAAGGAGCCCACCCATTCTAGGAGCATGCCCGTAGAGGTCTTAACTACCAAGGGAGGCTGAGAGGACATATCATAAGAGGTATGGCAGAACAACATAGTTTTTTTAGGAGGGGGTTGTGATCAGTACTAGGCAATTCTCCATGAACCAGGCTTCCAGTAATTGAAAGTCATTTTCCAGTACAGGCTTAATGGAAGAGACATCTTTACAGGACCTGTAAAGTATGGCATGATCTGCATAGAGCTGTTCTGATGCCCCACCACAGTTCTGCGGCAGTTCATTTAAGAAGATGGAGAATAATAGAGGCCCAATGATAGAGCCCTGGGGGACCCTATCAGTGATGGGAGATAAGGAGAAATAGGCACCAGCCCATTTGACACATTGAGAATGATTAGTTTAGTAGTTTGAAATCTAAGACAGGGTTGCAGTCAAGGCCTTGCCGTTGAAGTTTATATATGAGGAGAGAGTGGTTTACCAGATCAGAAGGCCTTTGTGAGGTCAATGAATACAGCCCCCATTGCCCTGCCTGGATCTATGGCATGAAATATATCTGATGTGACCCTCAAGAGAGCTGACTCCATCCCATGTGCTTTTCGAAAACCATGTTGATGGAGGGTGAGGGCACAAGTTTGCTCAAGAAAGGAGTATAATTGGATGTAGATTTTTTCCTGAATTTTTGCAATAGGGCATAGTATGGATATGGGTCTGTAATTCTCGGCAAGGTTGATAGGACCACTTTTGAGCACTGGGATTACAATTGCTGTCTTTCATTTCTTGGGAATGGATTGGGTACGGAAAGATCTATTGCTTAACTGTGCAATTGAGTGAGCTAACGCAGGCTCTACTAACTTGAGGAATTTGGGCTGTAGGGAGTCAAATCCTGGGGAGCTATCAAGGTTAAGACCCATCAAGAGCTTAAGTACCTCTTTCTGCAAGGTAAGTTTTAAATGGAAGAGGAGGTACTGGGCTTCAGGGGGAGACATTTGTGGGGCAGGGTAGGTAGCAGGGTGGGTAGCACGCAGGCCCATCTTGTACTCATCAAGATCAGTGAAGAAGTGATTTATTCCTGTGGCTATTTCTCGGGGGGAGGATAGTAAGGTGTCTTTCGATATCATATTATGGGGGATTAGCTGCTCTTTGCCCTCAAGCAGAGCGTTAATCTATGGCCAGAAACTTTTGAGATTGACAAGGTGTGTTTCCTGAAGGGAATGAAGGTAGTCCCACTTTGCTTTGCTAGTTTTGGCTTTGCAGGAGTTTCGCAGTTGGTGGTAGGATAGCCAATCTGAGCAGAGCCCTGTTCTTTTGAAGATTTTCTACACCTTGTCCCAGGAGCACATTAGGTGCCATAGTTCATGGGAGAGCCATGAGGAGTGGAATCCTTTGGCTCTGCGTAGTTTGACCGGGGCATGTGAGTCGAGGATGGAGGTGAAGGTGGAGATCAGATATTCTAGAGCCAGATTTATGTCAGGGAGAGGTATGTGGGTCCAGTCAGCAGGAGCCAGACTATGCAGGAAAGCTGCAGTATTAAAGTTTGTTAGATCCTTGGATCTAATGATTTTGGGGGTGGGGCATGTTATTCTTCCAGATACAAAATGTGGGGTAGTGATCATTCAATGTGTCAAGTAGGATTCCCACAGCTTTGATGTAGAGTTTGTTATTGGTAAGCATCCAGTCCAAGAGGCTGTGTTTGCCCGATTTCAAGTTATGTCTGATCGGGTGGTCGAGTAATTGCTCTAATTTGGCATTAGTCAGAGCTGCTTGGTATTGAGATCTATGTGGTTTGATCCAATCAAGGTTGAAATCCCCTCAGAGTATGGTATCTCTAAGGGGGAGGGTGTCAAGACTAGAGTTCCACAAAGGAGGAGAAAGTTAGTTTTGGGGGCAGGTAGATACATCCTATGGTTAGATGCTTAAATTGGCCAAAGGTAACTGACAAATAGCTGTTCAATGTCAGGGTTAATGCCAGGGACAGGGAGTTCACTGACAGCCAACCCTGCCTGGTATATATCAGAACCTCCCTCCTCTCTTTGTTGGGTCTGTCATGCCAATGAGAGAAGAAGCCGGGGAGAATTATCTTGTGGGATTGGATGCTTGGTGTTAGCCAGGACTCAGAGATGCATAGGATATCTGGCTTATAGTTAGAGATGCAGCAAAGTTTAACTTTGCTGGCGTAGAGGCTAAGTTGCCCACTCCGCCTCAACATATAGCTACGTGAAGTGCCAATTGAGATGTAGTACTTTGCCACTTCAGGTCATAATGACTTTGCATTATGATGACTCCGTTTTACTTCACTTTATTTTCTTTTAAAGGTAGAGTGTATGAGCACTGTAACAGCCCACAGGTCACATAGCTCATAGTCTGCAGGTCACATGCTTCAGGCAGGAAGTTAGTCATGCAAAAGAGTGACAGACTTTCACTTTTGCCTTACCTAGTGTGGGAGAAAGTGCTGTGTTTGAGAGGAGACAGAGAGATAGCAAAAAATATAAACCTTACTTTGAGAGGAGACAGAGAGATAGCAAAAAATATAAACCCCACATCTCAACCAGAGCACCTTCTGGGTTAGTTGTCCATTCCCTGAAGCAGGCAGTAGTGGTGTCATGGAAGCACCACCTCTGGTGGCACCTATCAGCACCCCCCCATCAGTGCCACCACCTGCCATGGCCCCTGTGCCAGCGGCTCAGCATGAAGTGAGGGAGGAGGCACAGCAGTCAAAGTCACAGCCGCAGCAACAGCAGGTTTCCCCAACCCTGGCCCCAACTGAGCACCAGCAGCAGCCGGTGAGAACATCTGGGCTCCCCCTGCCTGTGCCCAATCCTCCCCACAGCTCATTAGCAGGGCCACTGGAAAACTGAGGAAAAAGTTACCCAAAATTGCGGAGCATTTTGCAAAAATTGTGGGAAATTGTGGGGGATTCTACTATGGACTTTGAGTGCTTCACAATAAATCTTTTTATGTTTTCTGCAACAAGTATTACTAGGTATAAACTGCTAAATGAATACACTGGCACTTGAATATGTTTAAAACATAATGAAAAGTTTATCTTCCTAAAATGAATACTAAACTGATAAGCTATCGTAAGCATTGCCTATCTTCCAAAATGTAAAAACATTGGCCTCATACAGTGTTAAACAGATTCTGTAATGTGAGCCACTGCAAATCAACATTAGACAAATCCAGAAAAAAAAAATTTGTTTGTTTCTGGATGTAGAATAATGCAGCCTAATCAACAGCTGTTTACAGTGCTCTGCCAGCTATTCACCCACTTTGGTACAAGAAAAAATAAGCAGATAGAGTGGTGAATAATTGAGTTTTAGTAAAATGCTGTTTAAGTGTTTAATGTTCATAATTTGTACTGTACACTATTTTTGAAATCACATATTTAAACATTAAATCTGGGGGTTATTGGGTCTGGCAGTATAATCTAGAGGTTAGAGCAACAAACTGTGAATGAGCTGAGGACATCTAGCAGACCTGGGTTTGATTCCCACAACCTCCACTTGCATACTGTGTGACTCTGAGCAAGTCACTTAACCTCCTAATTGCTCCTGGGTTGCCCCTGAAAACAGGCACTTGTGCCTAGTGGGCCTTATGTGGTTACCAAAAATGTAAAAGAATACCAATATATTTTTAGTACATCATACTGTAGCCAGGGTACTCTGTAATTTACCTTTGTTTTACTCTGGCTGCAATGATTTTGTTCAGTTAAAGATAAATGTTCAGATACACTGTGTATTTTATAAGCTTGTTTTTAGACTTTAGTCAGGTTTTTATGTTGGCGCACTTACACAGACAACACCTTGCGGCAGTGGGGATTTGGAGGCGAGGCCACGGTTGTGTGAATGCAGGGAACGCATCAGTAGGTGCGTTCCTCATTCCCCAATCAGCCTGCATACCAGCACCACACCATGCAAACTAATGTGGCAAGCAGATCTAAGGAAAGGTCCGCTGCAATCCGAGCAAAGCTTGTCAGATGCAGTGAACCCTTCCTACGTGCCCAGCCACAAAGTATTCATGGCTGGCTGCCGGCTTGCAGTGGCCGCAATGTATGTGCCGACTGGGAAGTCCACTCCCCATTAGCATAAAGCATTCCATCCCCCCATTTCTTATATGCTGAGGGGGGTGCCCAATCCTAAACATGCCCCCCGCTTTCCTGTGTGCTGCGGCAGGGTGCCCAATCCCGTCGGCATAATTACCCCACCTTTTGTTTTGTGCCGATGGGGTGCCTAATCCCTGTCGGCTGCAGCAACCTCCAAACAGTTAGGTGGCACACTGGGAGACCACACCAGTGTGCCAAACCCCCTGTAAAAAAAAACCCATGATGTTGTTTTGTTTTGTATTACACCCTGTAACACAAAAACGGTCCATTGCAGTCTCCCTACCCACCACCCGCACCCACCCACTGCACACCCTGCCTCCCCACACCCCCCTCACCCCATACTTACCTCCAGAGCTTGGCACAACGATCTTCGGTGGACCAGGAACACATCTGCACACTTCAAAGCCAACCGCAAACTGAAGAAATGCCGGTAAGCTGTATAATGAAATAAATAGTTTTTTTTTCAACTTCAATGCATATCTTGGGCATTTTTTGGACTTTTTGCATCAAATCTTCAACATGGGGTTTTTGGGACCCCTTCTCATGAATTCTGTCACAGTTATGGTGTTAATCGGTCCCGAAAGGTGATTTCGCAGTCACTGTGCGGAATCACCTTTCGGCGCTGATTAACACAAGGACAGTGGCAGTGTTCATGTGGTGGGCTCTCAAAAGGCCTATGTTGCAAATTTGGTGGAAAAAAATCAAAAAAATGGCTGTTTTACAAGCATACGTTGTGCGGTTGCTACACACGCTCGTTACTTCGCAAATTCGAAATATTTTCATGCCATATTTTCAACATTGTCATTTTTCTACACCTCCTTGTGAACAGTATAGCTCTCATGTTTCACATCCTGGCCAAAATGTGTTTCCGCACTTCCGGAGCACAATACCGTGGTTGCTGTGGGAAATCAGTGTTTGGGGCAGATTACAAAAATGACAGTTACATTGTTCATGAGCAGAGGTCCTAAAATGCCTATGCTGAAAATTTGGTGATGATACTCCATGACATCACTGTGTTACGAGATTGCATTGCGCAGTTTGCATGCATGATCGTAAGTTCACAAATTTATAATATTTTTGCTTCAGATTTTCAACATTGCCGTTGTTTTGCACCTCCTTATGAAACAGTACAGCTGTCATTTTTCATATCCTGACCAAAATGCGTTTTTGCTGTTCCGGCGCAGAATAGTGCGGTCACTGTGGAGAGTCCATGTTCGAGACATATTATGAACATGACAGTGACACTGTTCATTAGCAGAGGTCCTAAAATGCCTATGTTGAAAATTTGGGACCGAAAGTCTGTAAAATTAGTGTTTTATGAGCGTGTGTTGCACAGTTTGCAAGCACACTTGTGACCGCGTATTTGTAATATTTTCACTCCACATGTTCAAAATTGCCATTTTTTTCACACCTCCTTATGAACAGTACAGCTATCATTTTATATATCCTGCCTGAAATGTGTTTTCGCATGTCTGGCACAGAATCGCACAGTCACTGTGCGTAATCAGTTTTCAGGGCAGTTTGAGGAAATGACGATGACACCGTTCATGAGCAGAGGTCCTAAAATGCCTATGTTGAAAATTTGGTGACGAACATCCATAAAATGACTATGCTGCAAGCGTGCATTATGCAGTTTCCACGCAGCCTTGTAACTTTGTACATTTGCAATATTTTCATGCCACATTTTCACCACTGGTATTTGTGCACACCTCCTTATCAACAGTACAGCTGCCATTTTTCACAGTCTGCCCAAAATGCGTTTCCTCAAATGTGGCACACAATGGCATGCTCGCTGTGGGAAATCACCTTTTGGGACACATTAACAAAATCACAGCGCCACTGTTCATGAGGGGAGGTCCCAAAATACCTATGTTGAAAATGTGCCTAAAAAACTCCCACAAATAATTGGGTTGTGGACGTCTGCTGCGCAGTTTGTATGCATATTCATTGCTTCACTAATATTTCATATTGCCACTCCAGTTTTTCAACATTGCATTTTTCATGTCTTCATGAACAATACAGTTGTCATTCTCATCCTGCCCAAACTGTGTTTTCGTCCCACTGTCACCAAATGCCACAGCCGCTGTGCAAAACCACCTTTCAGCTAACAAAGTGATTGTGCCGCTTTTCATGAGGTGGCCTGACAAACAGCCCATGTTGAACATGTAGAGTGAAACTACCAATACACCTATGGTGTTCGGGTTTCCAACTGTAGCACCCCACCCGGTACGGACTGACAGGCATCAGGGCTGTGACTTGGAATCATTGGATGTAATGCTTACGCTATTCCACCCCACCCACACCCACCCTGCAGCCACTGACAGGCATTGTGGTGTGTCTTGCACTGTTTGGCCACAAACTTTGCCCCATACTCCTATACTGCATCCACGTCAGTGTATTTCCTTATGGAATGGTGTAAGTATGATGCCCAAAGACCCCAAAGCACACCATGACACTTGTCACTGTCTACAGGGTAGGGTGAGGTACACTGGCATGAGCATTGTAGCTGATGACCCAAAAGGCACACCCCACTGCCTGTCACTCTCTACAGGGTGGGGATGGGGTTGGTGCCACTTCAATATTTCACTGCCATTCCTACTATGCGCCTCTACCGCCGCCAATGCCAATGCCACGCGACAACATTCGGCACTGACAAATGCTTGTTGTTGTTGTCTTTGCTTGTGAGCATCTAAGGGGTAGATTGCTAAGAGTGAGATCACTATTAGCAACTAGCTTATTTATTTATTTATTATTTATTAAATTTTGGTGACCGGGTAAGCCCACTGAGCCCCGGAGGTCCCTTTTTCAGGGGCGACCCAGGATTACATAACGCAAGAGAATAAAACAGTGTGACAGCGTTTATTCAAGTTTAAAATCGGCAGGGCCATCCAAAAATCCTCAGCTGTTTGAATTAAAACTAGTATAAATGAAAGTATGCTCACGAGGAAAAAATTGCCCTACCACTTACAAAAGACTTCCTAGTTAGCACCCCATTTAAGTGAATGGGATAATTTGCACCTTTTATCCCATCTTTTGTTTCAGTCTGTGTGGCAACAAAAGGTCTTCTGATAGACTGCTTCAATACAACAAATGTTAAGTGTTTAAGGGTACTTTTCTTGGCCAGTGGATTTTGAAACCAAACAAGACAAGGATTCAAAATAAATCAGTGTCACATAAAATCCTTGCCCTAACTTGCATTGCATTGTTTCAGCCAAACCCAAGTCTGCATGCAAAGTTGTCAATATATTTGAGAGTATTTTATTAAAAATGTTAATACTTTTTACACAGTTCAATATAAAAACTCAAAAATTGCAAGAAATTGTGAAACATGTCAAGTTTTTGCGGAGAATGGTGAAAATTGCTGATTCTGCAAAAAATTGCTGGGGCAATTTTCCAGTGACCCTGCTCATTAGTGTGGGAGTTCTTCACTCCACTGCCTGTGGACAGCAGTGTAGTGAAGTGCAATCTGTGTGGTGAGGTGGTGCACTGTGGCCCCAAGGGAAGTCATCTGGGCACAGGTGGTCAATGCACCCACTTATCAACCACCACCATGCAGATTGGCAGGCTAAGCTTGCTGAACAGGGCAGGAATGTGCCTGCTAGCCCTGCTGGGCAACAGGTGTCAGCATGGCCTCCACCTGCATATGGTGTCAAGTGGGGGTGGGCCATGGAGCAAGCGGCTGCTCCACAACCTGCAGGTGATGGTGGCAACCCTGCATGAATACCTGGCACACATGCTGATTTGGGCCAGATGTGGAGTGAGTTGAACCATGTGAACTGCTGGATTGACAATGTGGAGCAGCGGTTGGAACACATGGAGGTGCACCAACTCCAAATAATGGGCATGCTTCAACTGCTGCTGTCACACCAAGACATTGATCATTAGCTTTTGTTTGTCCTTACACCCACCACCCTCTCCATGGAAAAATAGTTCCTGATGTTGCCCCTGATCAGTCCCCCCTCTATCTTCAAATTTTGCTACCTTGTTCATGCATATCTCTTTTTCTGAAAGATCCTGCCCTCTTGTATGTTGTTGATTCCTTTTCGATACTTGATATCATGCCCCCCCTCCTTTCCTTGCAGTAATACTTATTAAGCTTTAGACTCCACAATATTTGAGAAACCAGTTAACTTGTTGTCATGGGTTGAAATTGGGGCAATACTCATGCCATCAGCAACTTCACTACCACCAGTGGGGACAACAGCATCTCTAACCATGATTGACGCTACTGATTGCGCTGTGAAAAACATAGTCAGAGAAATCCCTTTACTGGCATCAACTATGCACTTCTGTTGAATACTACCACCACACCACAGCCACTCTTGCCACTGGCAGCAGTGCCATGGCCAGAAGCATCTTTGCATGCATGTCCCTTTCCAGGCATTTTTGGGGATTACACAGAAAATTCACAACAAATTGAGATTTCTGAAATGTGGGGTGGATGGGAAGCCAAAAACAACAACTGTGGCTTACAGATGCAGATTGGGCACTAAGCAGATGCAAACGCACAGACGCAGATTGCACGCTATAAAGAGATGCAGCTGCACAGACACAAAAAAACACCTTATCCAGTGGTCACACAACTCCCCAAAAGGGAGGCAGTATAGCACAGTGGTTTACGGCTCTGAGCTGCAAATCTAGTAACATCCAGCAGAACAGCCCTCAGTTTGAATCCCACAGCTTCCACCTGCATACTGTGCGACCCTGAGCAAGTCACTTAACTTCCCTGTGCTCCCATGTTGCACCTGTAAAAAAGCTTTCAGCTTAGTGTGCTACTGCTGGTTACACAACTAATAAAAAAAAATCCAAAACTTGAAAAATAAATTATACCGTTGGGGGTGTGGTGCTTCAGTAGCAGTCCACTAGCTAGATAGAAAGAAGCAGTAAAAATACTGGAGATGGATAACTGATTCAGAGTGTGGCAATTACTGTGTGGCACAATAAAATGTGTCTGACTTGATAGCACACACACACACACACACACACACACACTACAGGAAATGCACAGAAAATGTAACAATGCAGTACACTATATAAACAAATCTTTTAAACATAATGAAAATATGCACTGCACCACAACAAACAAAAAAAATATCCAGAATTACTTCAAATAGTACTATGTGTACATAAACACACAAATACTAACACACACTACTAGTACAAAACAGTTAGAACGACTGCCTTTCTCTTGTGAATCTCACTCCACCACAGATACGCCCCATCCCTGAAGCACACTTCAACAGCGTCTGTCAGTACAGAGGCCGAATATTCTAAATTAACATTCAAAATGCACACAAAAACAATCAACACTCAATTATCTAAGCACAGGAGGGTTTCCTACAGTCGATGTACTAAATTTGGAGCAAAATAATTGGAACAAAAGTGATTTTGTAAAGCTTTTTCAATGATTTGATTCTCAGAGCTCTGAGAGGAAACTATCTCCAGCTTTCCACTACACACACTCTATGCAGAACTGAGGCTGTGCAAGACAATATAGAGCCCATGTGACTTGCCATCCCATGAATCAATGCAAAATTCACCTCAAATAGCAATAAACGGGTGAAGCAAAGCGAAGTCCATTAAAATCAATGGCACTTTGCATTAAAATTAAGGGGAAGGCTGTAGTGCAAGGTGATGAACGCTAAGTCCATTGGAAACAATGCACTTCGTGCTCAAGTTTATAGGCAGAGTAATTCGCTTTGCATTGCGGAGTACTATATGGATTTGAGGATAATACGTGAAGTGCTCTGCGTAGTGAAGTGGGAGCACTTCACCCACCTCTACTTGTAGTGCAGGGTCCAAGCTCCAAGTTCTGCCATTTTTCACCTGATACTTTGTATATTCATGTGGACTATCTTAAGTCCTTTTGAGTCAGCCCAGACAGGACATGAGGTTAAGAAGCAGGGCTTTGTCCTCTTGGGAGGGCCTGGGTTAAGTTCTATGTCTCCTGATAGAAGAATTAGGCACAGATGGGATCTAATATGAGGAGGGTGGAGAAAAAGTGACACATGCTTATTTCTATTTTTGGCCCTCGATACAGACATTATAGTTTATTCATATTGGGTAAAGGCAAGAAGTCTGAGGTGAGGGTTGGGCACTTTAGGTGAACAAGGCAGGTGGTAAATGGGTAGTGTCATGATGACTCCGAGGGTTGAGGGTGAGGTGGGTGACCAGACAACGCCAGTTTCATCATGATGTAGACAAGCCAAGAGGGAACAGAGAATGAAAAGACCTTTAGTGAAGTGTAGAAATATTCTCCTAGTTGAGTGTATTATAGTAGATTAGTACAGGAGGATGAACAGCTGGGAATTAAGGTGGGGTGGTGCACTGGTGAATGCAGTAAAAATGGCCAGTGTATAGCCAGTTGGGGAAAAGATAATGGAAGGACTTTTTACTGTGTGTATATTTACAGAGCACAACAAAGTTTGTACTGAGAATGATAAGTAAACACTGCCACCAAGTGGCAGAAGAGTATAGCCTGCAGATGGAGAACTTAGGAGACAGAAAAAAAATATTCACAAGAGACCAAGATGCATGCGTGACACTTTCTGCCACTATATAAGTAATGCCAGGAAAGGGTGGGAGTGGTGAGAGGAGGGTGGGGAGCCACCGTGCAGTGGCAGTGGGAGAGTCACGGCGGGTTCAGTTGGCAGGGAGTGCACAGCTTTGGCTCAAGAACAAGTAGCTGCCCTGCTAGTGCAGTGGAATTACTCTGAATCAGGGAGCAGGTTTGCTTTGCCAGCGGATGGTAGTTTGTACATTCAGCAGCAGCTCAGCAGGGAAATAAATTCCTGGAAGCGGCTTGTGAGGTCTGCAGAGGTTTGGTACAGGTGTTTAGCGGGAGGCTTGCCAGAAAATTTCTGCAGCAGGCTCGGCCAGAAAATTTCAGCAGCAGGCTTGGATTCAGCATAGTATTAATTAAGGATTTGCACAAGCAGGACAATTTAAATCAGGTTAACTGCTACTTGGTTCAATGTAAACAGTAGTAATCCATGGCAGCAAACCAAATTAAATTAAAGAGACTTCAGTTTCAGGCATGGAGAGACATGATTTGGGTGTATTAATTTAAATTCAGCACAAGATTAAAATTAAATATTATATGGTGGAGACTAGTAGGTCATCTATTCTAAACTTATCCGATGCAGCAGACAGGAATTAATGAAATTAAATCAAGCTCAGATGCTCCTGGCCAGTTGTGAGGCAGTTGGACCAATCCACAAAAAGGCAACAATTTTAAATAGAGAGGGTTCGGTAGTCTGCTGTCTTCTAGGTTAAATTCAATGCCGTACCTGGTGTGACGAGTAGGGGGCTGGGAGCAGCTCCTGTGGCTACAGCCATGTGTTGGGAAGTGCCCGGGGGGCAAGGCACCAACTGTGGAGATAAAGGAGAGACAAGATTAGCATAGAGAGCAGAGATAAGGGAAGGTAAAGGTTAGATTTAGGGAGGTGGAGTAGGGATAGCAAAGAAGGCAGGACAGAGGTGGGGGGGATAAGCTGCAGGGGATACGCTGCAGATCCTAGTTAACCAACAGCCTACTTCTTTCTACTCCCCACCAGAATTGCCTTATGTCTGTCCCATGCATTCTTGAATTCCCCCACTGTTTTTGACCCCACTGCCTCCTCAGGAATACCATTCCATGCTTCCACCACCTTCTCTGTGAAAAAATACTTCCTCACGTTTCCCTTGAGCCATCCCCCCTCTGTCTTTAAATTGTGCCCCCTTGTTCTTGCATGTCTCTTTTTCTGAAAGATGCTACCCTTCTGGACTTTGTTGATTCCCTTGAGTTACTTGAAACTTTCTATCATGTCACTCTTCTCCGTCCTTTCCTCACAGGTATACATATTAAGCTCATTTAGTCTCTCTTGGTATGGTTACTGCTGCAGACCCTGCACCATTTAAGCTGTCCTCCTCTGGACTGCCTCCATCCTGTCTATGTCCTTGCGGAGATGGGGTCTCCAGAACTACACGCAGTACTCCAGATGGGGTCTCACCTACTGTCTGTACAGAGGGATAACAACTTCCTGTTTTCTACTGGTGATGCCTCTCCCAGTATCCCCCCAGCCTGCCTTACTGCCTTCTCACATTGCTTGCCTACCTTTACGTCATCTGCTATGACTACAGGTCCCTTTCCATTTTTGTTGTTGTTAGTACTCTCCCCCATTGTGTAGTCTTCCCCTGGGTTTTTGTTTCCCAGATGTATTACTTTGCACTTCTTTACATTGAATCTAAGCTACCATACATTTCACCATTCCTCCAACCTTGCCAAGTTCCTTCTCATCCTTTCCACCCCCCCACCTTGTGTATCAACCCTCTTACAGATCTTTGTGTCATCTGCAAAGAGGCATACTTTTCCTTTCAGTCCCTCTGCAATGTCACTTATAAAGACAATAAAAAATACCAGACCCATTACTGAACCCTGCAGTACCCTGCTAGTAACCCTTCTTTCTTTGGAGTGGACTCCGTTTACTATTACCCTCTGTGTTCTGTTATCCAGCCAGTTTTTTACCCAGGCTACCACCCCGGGATCCATTCCCAGGATAGCTAATTTGTTTATTAATCTTTTGTGTGGGACTGTGTCAAATGCCTTGCTAAAATTTAAGCAGGCCATGTCCACAGCACCTCCCTCTACTACTTTAGTCACCCAGTCAAATAAATCTATTAGATGTATTTGACATGACCTTCTCACTGTGAATCCATGCTGCCTTGAGTCCTGTGACCCACTGCCCTCTAGGTACTCAACAGTTCTTTCTTTCAGAAGTGATTCCATCATTTTCTCTACCACTGAGGTCAAACTAACAGGTCTGTAGTTTCCTGCCTCTACTTTGCTCCCACTTTTGTGAAGGGGAATCACATTTGCTGTCCTCCAGTTCTTAGGTACCACACCATCCTCCCATGATTTGTTAAAAAGGGTAGTCAGTGATGTCACTAGTTCTCCCCTTAGTTATTTTAGAATTCTGGGGTGAATCCCATCAGGAATCATTGCTTTGTCCACCTTCAGTTTTAGGAGTTCTTTCAGAACCCTTTCTTCTGTGAATGGACTGGTATCGACCCCCCTATCCAGAGTGTTTCTATTGATTGGATTAGGTACCTCCTCCTCCTCTTCTTTTTGTGAATATTGAGCTGAAGTATTCATTCAGTATCCCTGCTTTTGACTTTAACCCTCTGCCCACCCACCTCCCTTTATTAAGCCTCATTATCCCTCCCTTGGTCTTTCTTCACTCCCTAATGTACCTATAAAAGGTTTTATCCTCCTTCTTAACCGAGTTTGCTATCTTTTCCTTGGTTTGGGCCTTTGCTATTCTGACTGCCTTCCCTGCTTCCTTCTGCTTTAACTGGTACAGTTCTCTGTCCTGCTCCTTCTGTGTTTCCTTATACTTGCTGAATGCAATAGTTTCTCCCTAACCTTCACTGTCACCTCTTTTGAGAATCATAGTGTTTTTTTCCTTCATTTTGATTTGTTTATTTGCTTCACACAAAGGCTTGTTGCCTCTGTGATGGCAGTTTTGATGTTTCCCCATTGTTCCTCCACCCCTCCTTCTTGCTCGCTTGCTAGTGCTTTTCTGAGACACTATCACATTTTGACAAAGTCTGCCCTCCTAAAGTCCAGTACCCTCACTTTTGTATGGCTTGACTCTATGGCTGTGTTTATCGTGAGCACACTGTTTGGTTGTCACTTGTTCCCAGATGGCTACCCACTTGTAAATTTTAGATTCTCTCTCTGTCCACATTTGAGAGTACCAGGTCTAAGATTGCTCCCTCCCAAGTGGGTTCCAACACTAGCTGCCTGAGGCATGCCCCCTATAGGGCATTGAGAATGACCCTGCTCTTAAATGTGGCTACAGCAAAGGTGCATAGCAGTGAAAACTCAGACTGTACCACCTAATAATGTCTCACAACAGCAGCATGTACACTGCAAATAACATGGGTGACAAAATGGAGCCCTGCCAATCTGCAGGATAGTGGGAGAGCATCAGAGGAAAAAATCCCAGTGACCACTCTCTGAGTCCTACCCTCAAGGAATGATTGAAACCATCTGAGGACCATACCTGACCATCCACAGATGAACCAAAGGTGCACCAATAACACACCATGGTCCACAGTGACATATGCTGCAGAGAGAGATGAAGGAGGACCAAGACGGAATAAGTCCTCCAATCTTTCACTATTAGGAGATCATTAAGCACCCAAACAAGGGCCATCTCAGTGCTATAACTCTTCCTAAATCCAGACTGGACAGAATCATAGACATCATGGGTGGAAAGATGATCATCCAGCTGCAGCACAACCACCTTCTCAATAACTTTGCCCAAAAGAGGCAGGTTAGAGACAGGTCTGTAGTTAGACACTCTTGGTCAAGGAAGAGTTTTTCAGGAGCGGTTGCAAAACTTCTTCCTTTGGGGAATCAGGAAAGACCCCCTTCTCCAATGAACTGCAGACTATTTAAGCTAGGACCAGGCCAATATCATTGATGCAGCCCACAAGGAGTTGCAATGGGCCAAGCTCCAAACTACAGCTGCTTGGCTGCAACATCTGGACAATCTTTACAATGTCCATGAATTCCAGCCTGCTGAAGTCAGAACAAGCAAACCGGGTGTTTGCAACCTTGTGCCAACCTCAGCAACGCCCAACAGAGGGGGCTGGGCTGATCCTGGACCTGATGGTGGCAATGTTGTCTGTGAAAAACCAGGTAAACTCATCGCACTTCTCTTGTGAAAAAGCTCCCCCAGGCTGAAGACAGATTGGATTGCACAATCTGCCAACAGTCTGGAAGAGTTGAGCTTGTCAATTTTGAGCAGTGGCAATCTCCCGGATAAAATTCTGCCTTCTTATGGGTGATTGTCAATTGATGGACTGTATAATGGTCCATTAATCTAAGCATGTTAACCTCCAGGCCCGATTTCTGCCAAGCCCTCTCTAGCCTTCGACCCTCTGTCCTCAACTCCTTCAAGGCCCCATCAAACCATGGGGACCTTGGGCGAAGAGTGAGGGGACGAACACAAACAGGAGCAATGGAATTCAGGCCCTCTGTCACGGCCTTATTTTAGGCAAGTACCAGATCCCCTGAATCCATGCATTCACTGGGCAAACTCGATAGGTCCAACACCGCTGTTAGGCCCTCTGGGGTCACACCCCTTAAAGGATGGTACCGGACCATCTCCATAGGGGCCAGCCTATTAGGGGGAGCCACAAAACTGTACCCTGTGGTGTGATGTTCAGACCACCCGAATGGTTCCACCACCAAGTTGGAGATCTCCATACCCTGGAGGAACACCAGGTCCTATGAGTGACCACAAATGTTTGTTGTGAAAGTAATTACCAGTGTGAGGTCCAACAAAGTCATAAATTGGAGGAAGTCCTGACCAAAATGCAAGAGTTCATCATTGGTCCAGGAATTGAAATCCCCCAGAATCAACCATCTGGGGGATCCCAATACCATGCTGACAATGAAGTCTGCGACTTCCTGCAGAAATTCTTTCCCATATCCTGGTGGACGGCAGATGAGCAGTATCCTGCACCCCACACCCGCACCCACGATACACTCAAAGTATCTGGTTTACCCCACTGGCACATCCACAAGGCCCAGTTCTGATCAAAACAGACGGCTACACCCCCGCCTCTACGATCCATTCTGGAGCGATGTATCACTGAGTACCCAGGTGGAATTGCTAAAGTTAGTACAGGGACCACATTCTCATCCAGCCAGGTCTTGGTGATGCATGCCAGGTCTGATGTCGCAATAAGATCTGCTATTATTGCAGTCTTGTTCTTGATAGACCTGGCATTACATAACACTGCCCGAGTAGGATGCGAGGTCAAGAAAGACCACACCACCTGCCTGCACACAGCAAAGCCCTTGCATATGGGAACCAGGCAAGGAGGACCCCTATCCTGGTCCCATTTCACCCCAGGGCATCTCCTTGTCCCCACCACCCCAATCCACCCACTCCCCTCCATTCACCCACCATGCCCAGCTCCCCCTTTTTCCTTCTTCTGATTATCTCCGAGGCACAACATTTCTTATATGTCTCTGCTGACAATGCTGGACAATCAAAAGAGCAGAGGTCCCTAAGCCTGGAAGGGCAATAGCACCTGACTGTCTTTTTGCCACCCCAACACATCACAAAGCAGCAGCAGCAGTAGCAGTAGCAACAGACAACCCAATCCGAATAATACCACAATCCTTCTCCACAAACAAATAATCTCCCCCCACCATCACCACCACACAATAACCCACTATAACAAAAAAAAACAATACATAAAATAATAAATGTAAATTAAAATAAAGGCTTTGCCAGTCTTTTAGCAGATAAAAAGAGAGCCACTCAGTCTCTTAATCAATTTCTAGAAAAGTCCATCCAAGCTCCCACCTCTTCAGGATGATAACAAGGCACAATGCTTCTACCCCAAAGTTCAGCTTTCACTTTGAGCTTTAAGAAGCACCCAGGAATTATATGTAATGCAAACAAATTACAGGTGCTCTCACTGCTTGATAACGAAAACTGTGCAAAAAATAACTCCACAGAAAACAAGTCTAACCAGTAGTAATATGCACAGTCCCTCCACTGGATTCCAAATAAGCCAGAGCCATTCTTCTCCTAACTGCTCTCCTTCTTCAGTTTCCCCTGCTGTAGACCACCAGATATAAGCAAGCAGGAGCACTGGCTACATAGCAAAAGGAGGGCCCCCCAAAACCCACCTTAGCAGGTGATTGACACACCAACCGAACCCACAACCACGGTCCCCGATCCAGGATCTACCCACCAGTAGACCCCCTCATGGGAAACCTAAGGTGCTGTCAGTACTATGTCCTCTCTTCAGTGAGCCCCAGCTGATGCCTCCCAGTGCAGTCCTGAGATGCAGCAAGACACCCCTAGACAAATCAAGGCAGACCCCCCCCCAATGCTCTGCTGAGAGTAACTCACATTATACAGTATTTCACATAGCCCACTGAGGTAGAAGCTCCGATGCTGTTCTGGGATGGAATCCAGTCACCACAGACCACCACCTTGCTTTTCCGCTCCTCCACTCCCTCAGAATTGTTCTTCAGCACCTTAGAATCCAGCAAATGACCAAGCCAAGACCACAGCATGAAGGGAACACAAAAAAAACTCGGGAGCTCCAGACCAACTCCTTGAAAATAGCCACTGGCAGGTAGGGGAATTTTACAGTCCCAATAGCGTCTGTGGACAAACACTAAAAACAAAAATTTAAACATGTAGAACATGTAGAAGTGACTTCGTAACATAGGCATACAAAATCTCTCCTAACATATAAACCGGAAATGCTAAGCCTACAATAACTTTCTCACTATAAGACCCTCAATAACTGTCATTAAAACTCACTAACAAATAAACTTTCTGACAAAACAAAAAACTTAAATACAAGATAAAATCAAACAAAACTTAAAATAAAATCAAACAAAACTTAAAGTGCTTCTGCAGCTGTTGGCTAACCCAGCATGGCCGCCATCTTGAAAAGGTCACTAAGGTTCCCTTTGTGATTGTCCCATGCATTCTTGAACTCCGCCACTGTTTTTGCCCTCACTATCTCTGCTTGAAAACCACTTCCAGAAGCTACCACGCTCCTGATCAGTGACTATACTTATTACGTATTAATCCCCCACTGAGCAAATAGTAATAGGACACATTAATGCAAGAGATCACTTTTCCTATCACATAGGAAGGAACAAGAAGCAAAGAAATGTATGTGAAATTCAAATTACTGTCAATGAGCCATACTGTAAACAGTAAGTGCTCAATTTGAGCTAAGTTGGGGGCCAGCCATGGTGGTGAGTGGAGGGCAGTGCTGATCACTGATCAGGGTTTGGATTGGGGAGCAGGGTGGGGGTCGTCTGCTCAGGGCAGGGGCACTGGAAAAATAATTTTCCATGAACAGTGTACAGAACTCTAGATACGGTAGTCCTTTTTTAGAAAACTGTATTTTGCCATACTAAGTGGGAGGGATTTGAACTTGATTGTAACACTTTTGAAAGTAGAAAACTACATTGTCAAATTCAGTAGGGGGATTCGAGCTAGGTAACTCCAGATCTTGACAATATAAATACCAACATTAGTAGAGTAAGGACTGTTTGTGACTTTAGTGACATATTATTCATATGAAAATAGTCACTTGTAGGAAGGAAGAGGATACCTTACATGCCTGCTATGAATGTAATGTATTTTTAAGTTGGTTCAACATACTCAGGAATATATATGTTAGTTGCATAGATACATAGATACATAGAAAGTGACGGCAGAAGGAGACCATAAGATCCATCTAGTCTGCCCTATTACTATTCTTTTTATTCCAGGTGTAGTGAAAATAAATTTAGAGCAGACTTGAGAAACAAATTAATGAAATTATGGATAATATCTCCGATTTTGAAGGTAAAATGTACTTTAATTCCTATGCATCTGATGCATTTTTAATTAAGCACATTTGCACAACGTTGGGTATACATGGGTGTGTATGTGTGTTTAATTTTACACTGTTATTAACTATGTGATTTTTTGTATATAAATTACCAATGGGATACTGAGCTTAATGAGAACGCTGATCAGTGGGGGGTGGATTCACTAGACTGCAGGGTTCTAGACCTTAGTTACAGGGATGGTGGTCAGGGTTTGGGGTGAGGGTAGGATGCTACACTATGGAAAAAGGATTTTGTGCACAGCTTGGTGATCAGGGATCAGGGTGGGGGTGGGACAATCACTATGGAAAAGGATTATTTGCACAGCCCGGCAATCGGGCATCTGGGTGGGGGTGACACTACACTATGGAAAGAATTTCCTTTCACAGCTTGGTGATTGGGGGCACAGTACCTCCACCAAACACTAGGGTTGCAAGGATTACAGCCACGTTTTGGTCAGCAGTAATTTGCTCCACACTGGGGCCTTCACAAAGGCTCTTGTGTTGAGCAAACCCTTATTGAATGGGATTGTGAGGATATGCAGGTCCCCTTCTCCAACATTTGCATTGCTGCCCCCTCATTACTCTGTCTGGGTGCAAACCCAGTTTGCAGGGGCAAACTGGGCTTTGTGAAGACCAACTCTGGGCAAAATCCAGTTTGCCCTAGACAAATTGGATTTGTGCCCAGGCAAAGTTTTGTGAATTTGTCCCCTAATGTCTACTGTTGTTCAGTCTGCCAAACCAAACCAAATATGAAGAAGATAGAAATAAATAATAATGATAGGTTGTGCATTACAGAAAGCAGAGTGTTAGAATGCATTAATAAAATTATGTCCAAATCTCCAGGACCGGATAGTATTTCCCCATTCGCTCTAAAGGAATTTGCTCCAACTCTGTACCTGCCACTAACACTCATGAATAGCAAGCCCCTTTCAAGAGGAGAGGTGTCACAGGACTAGAGGCAAGCAGATGAGGTACCAATTGTAAAAAAATGGGCTGGAAGGAAAATCCCAATAATTATAGACCTATAAGTATAACATCACTAACTGGTAAAATATTGGAAACAAACATCAAATAATTGATAAATGATGCATGTATCTCAAATAAATATACAGATAAAACGCAGCACCACTTCAGGCAGGGGAGGTCATGCACAACACATTTAATCATTTTTTATGAAAGGGTTAGCAGGGCATTGGATGAGGGTGACTCGGTGGATGTTACTTATCTGGACCTTAATAAGGCATTTGACACAGTACCTCACCACATACGAAAATCAGACATTTTTCCTAACATTCCTCCACTGATAACAAATTGGAGAAACAATTGATTGACAGACAGGACCCAGAGGGTCTGACTAAAGGGCTACTCTTCAGGGGAGGGGGATGTGATGAGTGGGGTCCCTGAGGCTTGGTTGTTGGGGTCAGTGTTTGGCCTCTTCATAACAGACCTGGAAATAGAAATGAGGAACTGGTACAGTAAATTCACTGATGACTTGTAGGAAGCAGTATGGCGCAGTGGGTTAAGGCTCTGAGCTGCAAATCTGGAGACCTGGGTTTGAATCCCACAGCCCCTTAGGTGCTTACTGTGTGACCCTGAGCAAGTCACTTAACTTCCTTGTGCTCCCAGGTTGCACCTGGAAACAAGCTTTCAGCTTAGTGTGTCTCACCTGGTAAAATAATTGGTAAAAATAAAAAAAAAAAAACAAAAAACATCAGACTGGGAGGAAGGTTAATTAACACGGATAACTGAATGCAGAAAGACGTGGACAGTAAGGTAAGGGGGCAGATGGATATGCGATGAAATATAATGAAAGTAAGTGCAACACTTAGGGGAAAACAGTAAGCACAGCAGTTACTACCTCAAATGGGACATGCAAAACATGGTCAAAAAAGGAAAAAGACCTTGGTATCAGAATATCTTCAGACCTAAAATCAACAAATCATATCAATAATGTACTCAATAAGGTTAAGCATCTACTGAACAACATTAAGATGCATTTTAGTCATAGATCAGGGGAAGTTTTGCTACTAATCTATAAATCATATATTAAACCCTTGGCAGATTACTATTCTCGGTTTTGGAGTGGAGTAAATCTTGGTAACAGAACTAAATTAGAAAGAATCCATAAAAAGGCAACAAGAATAAGGGGTTTAGAGCACATGGAGTAGAATTAAAGACTAAATGCCCCTTCACTACACAGCTTAAACAGAAGAAGGCTGGGGGGTGGGGAACAAATGCTATTTTATAATCTGCACAAGGACAGGGAATTAATGGAAGATCTAGGCCTTAGTATCCATAACGACACAAACAAGTGAAAATCAACAGTTTCAAATCAGACAAGAGAAAAAATGTACTATACTCTGAGAGTAATAGGTAGAGTACATGGAATTCTTTACCAGCTTATATTGTAGATAGTAGAACTCTATTGTCTTTCAAAAACAAATTATACAAATACTGTACATGGATAGGGAAAACCTAAAAGATTATTACTAATGATTCTAAGATAGAATAATTACAGGCATTTATGCCTACTGATATCTATAAATTCCAAGTATAAGTTCAAGTATAAGTATACTATGAACAAGCATTTGTCAATGCCGAATGTTTGCTTGCTGTCATTGGCAGTGGTAGTGTAGAAGTTACAGAGTTGCATAATAGAAATGGCAGTGAAGTATTGAACTGAAGCCAACCCCAAAACCATCCTGCAGAGAGTGACAGGCATTGGGATGTGCCTTTGGGTCGTCAGGCATAATGGCCATGCCATTTCACCACACCCTACCCTGCAGACACTGACAAGTGTCACGGTGTGCCTTGGGGTCTTTGGCCCTTATGCGCACCCCATTCCATCAGGAAATATGGTGAGATGGGTGCGGTATAGGAGAATGGGGTGAACTTTGGGGCGAAGAGTCCAAGGCATACCTCGATGCCTCTCACTGGCTGCAGGGTGTGGAATGGTATGAGCATTACAGGCAAGAATCCCAAGTCACACTTCTGATGCCTGTCATTCTCTACAGGGTGGGGCGTTATGGTTGGAAACTCTAACACCTCAGGCTTTCGTTGGTATTTTCATTCCAAATTTTCAACATGTTTTTTTTTGTGACCCCCACCTCATGAACAGTGGCAATATCAGTTTGTTAGCCGAAAGCTGCTTATGCACAGTGACTACGGCATTTAGCACCACAGGTGCACACATTCGAACAGGATGTGAAAAATGACAGCTGTACTGTTCATGGGAGGTGTAAATGGCAATGTTGCAAATCTGAGTAAAAATATTAAAAAACTGGTGAAGTCACGGCGTGCATAAGAAACTGTGCAACGACACCTGTAATATAATTAGTTTGGGAATTTTTACAGCAGATTGTCAACACAGGCATTTTGGGACCTCCGATCATGAACAGTGTCACTGTGGTTTCTTTATCTGTCCCGAACAATGATTTCCCACAGCGACCGCATCTCTGCGCGAAAGTGTGAAAACACATTTCGCCATGTTGTAAAAAATGACAGCTGTACTGTTCATAAGGAAGTGTGGAAAAATGCCACTGGTGAAAATCTGGACTGAAAATATTACAAAGTCATGAGCTTACGAGGGTGTGTGGAAACTGTGCAATGCTCACTCGTAACACAGTCATTTTATGGACTTTTGTCACCAAATTTTCAACATAGCCATTTTAAGACCTCTGCTCATCAACAGTATAACTGTGATTTTCTTAATCTGTCCCAAACATTGCTTTCACACACCGACTGCACCATTGTGCGCTACAAGTGCGGAAACACATTTGGGGCGACATGTGAAAAATGGCAGCTGTACTGTTCATAAGGAAGTGTAATAAAATGGCAATGTGGAAAATCTGGAGTGAAAATATTGAAAATTCGCAAACTTATGAGCGTGCGTAGGAACTGCGCAACACACGCTCGTAAAACAGTCATTTATAGGAATTATTTCATCAAATTTTCAACATAGCCATTTTAAGACCTCTGCTCATGAACAGTGTCACTGTGATTTTCTTAATGTGCCCCATACATTGATTTCACACACCGACTGCGCCATTGTGCGCTACATGGGCGGAAACACATTTTGGGCAAGATGTGAAAAATGGAAACTGTACTGCTCATAAGGAAGTGTAATAAAATGGCAATGTTGAAAATCTGGAGTGAAAATATTGAAAATTCACAAACTTACGAGCGTGCGTAGGAACTGTGCAACGCATGCTCATAAAACAGTCATGTTTTAGGAATTTTTCCGCCAAATTTTCAACATAGGCTTTTTGAGAGCCCACCTTATGAACAGTGGCAGTGTCATTTTGTTACTCGGTCCCAAAAGGTGATTTCGTGCAGTGACTGCAAAATCACCCTTTGGGCCTGAATAATGCCATGACAGTGAGAGCATTCATGAGAAGGGGTCCCAAAAACCCCATGTTGAAAATTTGGTGCAAAAATTCCAAAAAATGCCTGAGATATGCAGAAAGTTGAAAAAACCCTATCTAGCCCATTATACAGCTTACCGTCTTTTCCTCAGTTCGCGGTCGGCTTTGAAGAGTGCAGACGTGTTCCCAGTCCACCGATGATCGTCACACCGGAGTCCGGAGGTAAGTATAGGGGTGGAGGCGAAGCGCGCAGGGGTGGGTGAGGGTGGGGCCGAGACAGCGAGGACCGTTTTCAGTTTCAGGTTGTTTTTTAAATGACGCGACATTTGTCACGCTGGGGTGGGCCCAGCGTGGCGCAAGGACAGCTGGTGGGAGCATGGAGCCGACGGGGGATTGGGCACCTCGTCGGGTAATAGCATCTGTTGCCATGTTGGGGTGGGCTCCCAGCGTGGCACCGTGTACTCTGGGGACCAGTGGAGCCGGCGGAGTTGGGCACCCTCCGTCGGCTATATGATGAGTAGCCACGCTGGGGTGGGCACCCAGGTGGCATATGGAACTCTGTTTTGGGGGGACGCAGCACAGCCGATGGGGGATTGGGCACCCCTGTTGGCTACACAGTGTGCGGGGTGGGGCGAGCATGCAGTATGTGTGCGTGTGTGTGTGTGTGTAGGGGAAGCGCGCATGACCAGGTGATATCTTATCGCTGCTCACTGAAGTGTAGCTCCCCCTTTCAACTGTACTCCACTGCATTTTGGACTGCTGTCATAGACATAGACATAGAGCCGTGCCTGCAAACACACTGACTGAATTGGAAGAAGGCTGCCACACCTCCGAAAACTGGGATGATGGCACTATGTTTCTTGCACATGCGCGCAAGCAAACAAAAATTACTTCCTCACATCTCTCCTAAATAGAAATGCAGCAAATTTAAATTTCACCCGCAGAGTGCTGGTGAAGTTGGCAAATCCGCATTGCGGAGCACTTCACGAAATTTTCCCGAAGAAGTCCAAATTTCACCTAGGTGAAATTTCACCTTCCGGGGGCAAAATTTCACTTTCCGCAATGAAATTTCGCCTTCCCTCCACAGGTGAAATTTCACCTTAGAGTGGATATAACTTTAATAAGATATAAATAGGTAGATCTCTGGTGGTTAGTGGTCGCTCCCCCCACCTGTCCCACATGTAATTAATTGTAAATAATTAAATTATCCATGATGGCTAGTGGTCCCTTCCCTCCATCTGGTAATAACCTGCCCCTCTAATCACCTCGGAAATGTACAGTCAGTAACCTCCTACCCGCATCCCTCCGTATCTCTTCCTTTAGTCCTTACTATTATCCTGTTAAAAGAAAAAAAAATCTCTGGTGGTCTGGTGGTGTTTTTGTAAATTTTAAACCCCCTCTAGAATCTGATCCACTTCCCAGTTCCCATAAATCCGATTCCCTGGTGATCCAGTGCCCCCCCACCCAGCCTCCCCAGCAGCCAGATGCTCCCACCATAACCTCGCTCCTACCCCCATCCTAAATCCCGGCAGTGGTGCCGGCAGACTGACACAGCCCTCCTCTCTCCTCCATAGCCAGCCCGCCAACTGAGCTGTCAAATTGAAGCTCATTCATTGACAGCTCCGTCGGCAGGACGGCCTTGGAGGAGAGAGGAGGGCTGTGCCAGTCTGCTGGTGCCACTGCCAGGATTTAGGATGAGGGTGAGAGTGAGGTTGTGACAGGGACATCTGGCTGCTGGGGAGGCTAGGTGGGGGGTACTCACCAGGGTATTGGATTTATGGGAACTGGGGAGGGTATCGGATTCAGGAGGGGGGTTTACAATTTACAAAAACACCACTAGACCACCAGAGATTTTTTTTCTTTAACAGGATAATATTAAGGACTAAAGGAGGAGATATGGAGGGATGCAGGTGGGGGGGTTTACTGTACATTTCTGTGGCGGGCGGCATGGTGAGTTATTACCGGGTGGAGGGAAGGGACCACTAGCCACTGTGGATAATATAATTATTTATAATTACATGTGGGACAGGTTTGGTGAGGGAACGCTAGCCACCAGGGATTTGTCTCTCTACATGTGGGACAGGTGGAGAAAGGGACTGCTATCCACCAGGGATCTACTAATTTTAACTTATACCTGCTAAGGTGAAATTTTGCCCATGGACAGAGGCAAACTTTTGCCGTGGAAGGTGAAATTTTGTTGTGGAAGTCAAAATTTCTCTGCGAAAGGTGAAATTTCACCACTCTGCCAGGTGAAATTTTGCATTCCGCTATGTGAAATTGGTGGAATATCGTGGATTCTCTGTGAAGCAAATTCCACCCACTTCACCCACCTCTACTCCTAAATCTACCACCCTAAGCTTCATTGCATGTCCTCTTATTCTTGAGCATCTTTTTGTTCTGAAAAAAATACTTCTCTCCTGTGTTTTATTCACCCCCATGAGATATTTAAAGGTCTCTATTATATCCCCACTTAATTTCTTCTCCTCCAGGTTGCACATATTGAAGTCCTATAGTCTCTCCTCATAGTGCTTTTGAAACAGACCCTGCACCATTTTAGTTGCTCACCTCTGGACTGCCTTCACTCCTTCCATGTACTTCTGGAGATATGATCTCCAGAACTAGACAATACTTCAGGTGGGGTCTCACCTGTGATCGATACAGAGGTAACACCACCTCCCTCTCTCAGTTGGTGTTACCCCTCCTTATGCACCCCATCATCGCACTAGGCCTCCCAACTGCCCTATCACACTATCTGGCTACCTTTAGGTTATCAGATATGATCCCTCCAGGTCCCTTTCTTATTAGGTGGTCATCAGTTCCTCTCCAGCCACTTTGTACTCCATCCCAGGGTTTCTGTGCCCTAGGTGCATTACTCATCAAGAAAGCAAGGCTTTCCTCCACCTCCTCTGTCTGGGGCACCTTAGTTCCATTTCAAGGCAGGGACATTACCAATGTGATGGTTGGTATCCTTTCATAAAGTTCTTTTTTTTTTAATTATTTTTTAATTGTTGGTTTCCATTTGCAGGTCACTTTAACCAAATATGGAGTGTACTACTGCCTAAATAATTTCTATCTTGTGTTCACTTCAGGTCTGTTTACATTCTGCCATCAAGATGAATTCCTCATCCTCCTACAGTAAACAAGCCATTGCCATCGCCAAAGATCGCTGATGTGGTCAACCTTGGCAACTGAAGCTCGGACCTCCTCCTCCAGTTTCTCCACCACTATACATTGTCTTATAGTGTATGGTAGAACGTTGTTAGCCTTAGGAAATCATCATTTCCTAAGCTTGTTAAACATCATCTGTCCATTCCAATGTTGTTAACCTATCGATAGAGCTGTAATTAATTCACGGTGGGCACGGATTTCACGATTGTTCTCTCTGTGCCGTGAAATCCATTGCTCCCTGTGACATTCACTAAAAATAAGGAGAAATGTGTCAAACACCGATCGAACAGCTACTTATGCTCCATCCTATTCCTATTCTATCACCCCTGCAACCCTCAATGAGCCTATAAAGCCTGTAAAGGTGTTTGCTTACATCTGTTCCCAAACTCCTACAGCCATTCTGTCCCTCCTGCAGCCCACCAATCAGACAGTTTCCTGCTTCCTGTGTTTAGAAGATGAGTCAAAGTGGATCCAAATAGAAGTGCAGAATTCTGATCGCAAGTCCGTTTCTGGTCTCCATCCTGAGTTGCGACTTGCAGGGGAAGGGCAGCCATAATCAAACTGTGCCTGCCCTCGGCCCCCTGGTTCTTTTTTTGGCAGCTGGTCTCCAGAGTTGCAACCTGGCTGCAGGTCTGATTTGTTTAAAAAAAAAAAAAAAACAGTCCTTGGTGCAGGAAGAGGAATTCAAATTCTGGTTGCCCTCAGACCCTAGGTCATTTGCATCTCTCACAGTGAATGAATGAGACTCATTTTAGCAGGAGGGGGTGGGAGGCAACGCAAAAAATTTCAATGGGCAAGTCTGTTTCAAGTCAGTTGCTGGTCTCCATCCTGAGTTGCGACCAGGACTGTGAAATATTGTGAAATCTGTCTATTTTTACTGCGAAAAACTTACAGCCCTGCCTATCGATGCTACGACACATCAATAGGTTAACAACAGGGATCGCTTTGTGCATGTGCACTTTACCACCGAGCCTCCAAGAAATGGCTGCAGCGGTGAAAGCATGACCCAGAATGGCTGCGGCGGTGCCTAAATTTAAACAGTAAGGAGCCTTTTTAATTTTTTAAAATTTAAATTTATGGCCATACACTATAAAATGCAATGTATGGTCATACTGTACATCGGCAACCAGTTTGAATAACTGGTTCGAGGTTGCCATGGCGAAATATCCCTAGGTTTACATGGTTGCCATGGCAACCTCTCGCCGGTTAACAAACCGGTTACTGATGCCTGCCCATACATTATCCTCTTTATTAAAGTCAACACACCCTCTGCAGCAAGCATACAAAGCAGTCCTCCAAATGATGCCGCTGCCTCATTGTACAATTTGACCTGTGACTGATCAGTACCTGAAACAAGAGAAATAGAAATAGGTAACAGTTATACAGTGATATGTGGATACAGATAACATTTAAGGAAAAAAATGCTTAACTTCCAAGGTAGGAAACTTTCCTATAGCAAATAACCAGATCTGGTCAAGACCCATGCCTCAACAGGATTCAATCACCCTACTGATAAATACCTGCAAAGAGGGAAACGGTAACAAAAGATGGTTAGAAACACAATGGTTTCAAATATCCTCCCACTCCTACAACCCCAAAAAAGACAAAAAAGTACTTACTTCTGCTGGTACTGTAGGTCACTAAAAATGGATACTTAAGATCATCATCCATATCCAGTTGTGGACCACATTTATAAAGTACCGGAGCAGCAGCATATAAGATTTATGTGAGCATGTCTCCTATGTGGGCATCATAAGAACTTTCCCAGCCATGAAAATTCATTTTTATTTTCTGGGCACTAAAGTGCATCTTGACAGTTGCTGTGGAAATTTGCATAGCGCAGCACCAGGCAGCAGTGCATGTCTCCTTTGTGGGCATCATGGGAATTTTCCCAGCCATGAAAATTCACTTCTATTTTCTGGGCTCTACAGTGCATCTTGACAGTTGCTGTACAGACTCAGACAGTACAGCACCAGCTTGTAGCAGCAGCATATAAGATATATGGAAGAACACCTCATTTGTGGGTATCAGAATTTTTTCAGCCATGAAAACTCACTTCTATTTTCGAGGGCTAAAGTGCATTTTGACAGCCGTTGAGGAGACGAGTACAGCACAGTATAGCACGAGCTAGCAGCAGCAGCAGCATGTAACTTTGGGGAGCAACTGCATCTCATTTAATGATGTCATAAGAAAAATTCACAGGAGCAATGCGTGTAACAGCATAACCTTTTTATTCTGTCACTCGCACCTCAAAATATTGGAATTCAGAATTTAAGTGTATTGTACTTTTTGAAAACATCTCAGATTGTGATTCGTGCACAATTAACACAAAGTGCATTACAACAAGAGTATCTGTGGCAGTTACACATTGAGAAGTACTGTGTGGCAGCATGTAGCAGCTTGTCCCACTATTTGTGGTACTACAGAAAAATTCAGGAATATACAAAATGAATGTTAATTGTGATTTATGCACAATAAACACAAGGGCCCAGATATTCAGAAAGGCACCGAAGGCAGCTGTGGCTGATTTGATCTGATGTGCATGGCTCAACAGGAGCCACAGTGGTTTCGCCAGTAGCACTGCACCAGCGCAACCTGGCTGAATATGGCATAGTTGCACCATGGTGCAACCAGAGGTGCACCATGGTGCAAACACAGTTGCGCCATGGCTCAGAAAGAGATGCTCCAGGACAACCATAGGAGCAGAGCAGCAGAACAACAGAGGGGGGCACGACACAGAGAAGTGACCCAGGGACAGAGCCAGGGAAGCACAGTGACAGGCCACAGGAGGCCACCACCAGCTGGGCACAGCAGGGCAGACACAGGCACCCAGACCCCCATCCCAGAACACAACAGTGACACAGATAGTAGGCAACAGGAGATGTCAATGGCCAATGGAGGGCCACCAAGGGTGCCCCCAACAGGCTGCAGGATGTGCCCCCCTTCACACCTAGACCAGAGCAGACCACACCCAGGACCACGCAGCCAAGCACACACACACCCCAACAGCTGCCCCATGGGCACTCCAAGACACAGCCACCGACTGAGGGGAGAGACACCACCACAGAGGGACACACCACAACACACAGCAGTGAATCACAGAAGCACAATATGCACCTCAACACATGTACACCACATGGACATGCTCTGGGCCACTGCAGCATGGCTCCTCACGTCAACTGCAAAGCAGACACAGACACAGGCAGGTATGTCAAAAGATAGATATATTAAAGAACCGAACTATGTACAAAACAAGGGTTTGGGAAAGGGTAGGAAGGCGATCAAAGGGGACAGGGAACAGGGACTGTACAGTGGGAAGAGGGACTGTAGGGGAATGCAGGGTCCCAACTACTGATGGCCACATCCTGCCACCCCTTGCCATCTTTGCCACCTTAAGTCATCAAGCAACATCCTCCACGCCTGCAGCACTTCCTTCATGGTGGTCGAGGTGATTAAGATAAGCAGCTGGCAGTAAAGGGGCATCCTACACCTCTGCCGGACACCTATGACAAGGGACAGGACAGGTGATCAGTGCAATGTCCCAAGGAACCATGCCCACCCACAGCTCACAATGGGCAGTGGGATCACACATCCCCGGAGGGCCCATACCGGCCACCCACAGGGGGGTGGGCCAACGCGTGCCAGCAAGATGCACACCATGACAGTGCACAGCAGTGGTCCCTGCTGCACAGTGGCCACCCGTCTTTGCAATGGCAGTCACATGGCACAGTGCACCGGCAGCACCACAGCAACATCAGTAGCAGCTGGGTGCACACCAACCCCACCAACAGCTGGCACACGTGTCCAATGGATGCACCACAGTGGTAGGCACCATGCACAGTGTGACATACACAGCTGCCATGGTTCATGGCACAGGCGGCCATGCCCACACCCACACCCCTGCACCCCACGTACAATGTGAAGGACCATGACAGTGCCAACCTGCCCTCTGTGGCTCTCCTGATGCCAGAGCTGCTCCTGTACTGCCACTCTGGCCTGCTGTGGCCTGCTGTCTTACCACTGCCACCACCACCGCTGCAGCTCTCCTTCAATTTTCAGGCCCTGGGAATTGAACATAGACAGGTACACAGCAGTGACCCTGTATGCCTTAACAAAATATTCTCACTCTCGACAAAAGAGTCCACTATCAAACAGCCCTCCTCACCAAAGAAATTCATCTAGATCTCACACCCCCTGGAGTTTCTGCCAACCCCTGCTCAGCTCATGCCACAGCTAATACCCGCTTGGCTAACAAACTGATATGGACTGTCCCCAGGGTCACAACTTCACTAGCTCAAAGGTCCTTTTACTACAGAGCACCATTATGGTACAATGAACTCCCCTCTGCCGTTTCCTCTATCACCAGATTGGGCTCATTCAAAATAGCCCTCAACAACCACATACTTTCCACCCTCCACTGCCTGTGCACCATCCAAAATGGGTTGTGACTCAACACCACTAACATCTGGCTACTGAGCTCTGGCCAGACCTGTCAGGTCCTGTCTCAGTACAAGAGCTGTTATGCAGCTGCCTACAAGTGCACCTGATCATCAGTACACACTCACACTCATAGGTTTGGGCTATAGTGCCTGCACCCTACTGCTGCTAACTCTCAACAAAAGACTGAATGTGCAGTGACAAAGTCGGCTTCCTGATAGCTCCTAAAAATGTACAGGACGCAACCTATATACTACCTGAACTATATATTGTCTCTTATATACTCCTTAGATGGACCTGCTTCAGCTACCCCCCACTGTTGTATTGTACTGTTTATATCCTATGTTTTCCTTTACCACTTTGAATTATTGTTTTATACATGCTATTATTATGTTGTGTACTATGTTGATGTTTTGTATTTTGACGAGGAGTCTTTGTAAATGAGTCTTTGACTCAAAGGTTGTAAATCTGGTTTACTCAATAAATAAAATAAATAAATAAATAGTAACCATCCACAGCAGCTGCCCATCACCCCCAACCCTGTGCACAGGGTGAGTCCTTGCCCGACACGTCCTGCACAGCTGCATCGCAACGCAAGTGGCCGCTGGCGATGCCACCCCGGGATGCGCACTATGGCAGTGCACTGCTCTGCAGGGCATGCCAGGCAGCCTAGCCAACACCATAGTACAGCATCAGGGCACACATGCAATATGGGCCTACTCACCTGGCTGTGGCACAGCTCCACGCCTGACTCATGCCTCCAGCCTCCTCAGGTGCTCTGGGTCCATCCTTGCCAGGTCTCCATAGCGATGGCAGCACTGCTACCCCGTCCTGGCCACCCCAGTCCACTGCTGTAGTGTGGCAGCAATGCCCTGCCACACTGCAATCCAGGGCTGCTGCAGGGACACCTGACTAAAGAGTTGGGGTGCATGGGGCTGGACACAGGTGACCAGGTGTACTAGTTCCACCTGCGAACAGTTTTCTGCACTTGGTGCCCTTTGCTGTGCCATGCTGTGAGTAGTAGCTTGTGAGCAAAATGGCGGCTGTAAGTGTACGTGGCCACAGCATGTGCCAGATGAGTGATCCAAGGGAACATGTGCTGTGTACACCCATCCCACAGTCTCGGTGATGCACAGCATGGGCGTGGCTAGGAGGGATCATGGGTGCGGGGGTCACCCAGGGGCAGAGGTCACAGCAGGGGTCAGATGTCGTCCACCTCAGCACAGTGCACACATGCACGATAGCAGGCCTGGCACACCATGCGCCATGGCTCCCATCATGCAGTCAGCACACAATGCACGATTGATGACATGATACCATTCAGTGCATGCACACTGCAGTCCTGCGCACCATGCCACGACTTGCTCTGGAGCAATCTCATTGCGCACGGAGCAAAATCACGATATTCAGATGCCACATGCAAATTAGCTCATCAGCCAATGCGTGGAGCACTAGGGGAATTAGCATGTCATTACCATTGCACCAAAGCTCATTTGCATGCGATGCTCTTTGTAAGCGCCACGGAACAGCACAGGCCATGGACCAGTATTGCATCCTTTGAGGTGGGTTGCACATGCCACTGCAGCTCCCGGGGAGCAGATGGCACAGCAGGGTAGGATGCTACAGGGGGATTCTGCCACTAACACACTGTGCTGTCTATGTCCACAGGAGGTGACATGTCCAGATATAAGTGGGGTGAGGAGCGTAAGAAGCATAGGCCTGCTCGCAAGTGCAGGCCCTATTTCACTAAGGATGAAACAGAAGCCCTGTTTGATGCCTACCTGGACAGGGAGCCACTGTTGAATGGTGCCACGGGCACACCACAGGCCATGGCTGGGGCCTGGGAGGAGGTGGCAGGATACGTTAACCAGCATGGCATCCACCAGTGGTTGGCACAGAAGTGCTGTAAAAAGGTGGGCACAGACAGGAGGCACATAAAGGAGAAGGTGGCAGCCATCCATGCATCCCAGAAGACCACCAGAGGGGGGAATCCTGATGCGCCACTGCTCAGGGCACAGGAGGAGTTTGTGGCAGTGACCATGCATTGCAACATGGTGGGGGGTGTGCCTGGAGGAGAATTCCAGATGGATGGCAGCCCATCACTGCATTGTAAGTATGTCAGCCACGCAGAGCTTGTGGCATGGAGGGTGCATACATGGGCATGCTGGCGTGTATGTTGCCGGCATGCATGTCCTGTGAATGTGTGCACAACAACATGCATGCCATGCTGCTAGACACATGCAATGGCATTTTGGGGGGGCACATGTGGGCATTGCATCACTGACACACCTTTCTTCTCTTTCAGCACCAGCACACCTGCATGTGGAGAATGGGGCACCGGCAGCAGCTGTGGATGCAGGACCGGCCCGGAGGACCAGCCTTCCACCTCCATAGGCATCCGGGGGCCTGATAGGCTGCAGCACACCACCACAGCCCAGGCAGATGTCCTGGGTATAGGGTCAGATGAGACCCTGGATGTGTTCCTGTGGGATGCCAGTCTTGGTGTCCTCTGTGTGGAGACAGATCGAGGCGGGGTCCAATGACGACATCACCATCATTTTGGACAGCATGGGTGATGTTGTCAGGGAGACGCCCATGCCAGCCACCAACACAGGTGGCATGCCCATGCCCTGCTGTTGGGGGATAAGCTGCCTGCCACCACTGTGGGTGCAGCTGTGTGCACTGCCATGGCTGTGCTCCTCTGGTGGTGGTGGTGTGGCCGCACATGTGCGGGGCAGCATTCAGTGGCCAGATGGGCAATGGCAGCAGGCTGCGGGTGCCACAGGACAGCCAGACACTGGGTCTGCCACCAGTAACCAGCTATGGACATTCCCCATGATGACTCCACTGTGCAATGTCCAACAGAGAGAGGGGCTGCACAGCGTGTCCAGTCACCACTGGAGGATCGGTGTTCCGCCCGGGTTTCCCAGGATGCTGATCCACTGGTTAAGCACACCCATTTGCTGTGGGCCTTCATAGAGAGACAGGTGCTGCTTGCCACTGGGGTGCATGCACTGCAAGCAGAGGTGTGCCAGTTGTCTGAGCAGCATGAGTTGGAGACTGCACAGCTCCTGGTTGGGATGCAGAGTATGTAGGAGGCCACGACATCATCCCTGGATCACATTGCCAATGTGATCAGGGATTGCTTTGTGATACTGGCTGCCACAGGGCATGACCGGGCACCACTGACCCCACGCAGTGCAATGTCCACCCCACAATCCTGGCATTGGGTGACACCCACAATTTCAATGCCAGGCTCTGATGTTGGCATTTCAGGCATGCCTGGGGCTGGCCTGTTTGGGCACCTGCGCACCCCCGTGCAGACCCAGTCATGGTCCCACTGTTCAACCCCTTGGGGGCTGTTGCAAACACTCTCTCGAACCTTTGTGCAGCGTGTGACTGCCAATCGGTCCCAGCGTGGCTGCCCTCATGGCCGCAGTGGCAATGGTTCTGTGCAGCAGCCCTGATGTGCATGCTGCCCTGACCGCAGTCTGCAGCTGCTGCCCTGAGCACGCATGGGCGGCGTGTGTGTGTGCATACCATTGGTGTGGCACCTGTGTGTTACACCACATGCTGCCTGTGTGTGTACTTGCCCAGTCATTGGACCATGTAGTGTGGGTGTGATGAGGGCAGTTCAGTACCTCATGAGCCTGTACACCGGTGCAACGCATCTGAACCGAGCCACATGCCAAAGCCTGGGTGTGTGTATGCATGAGTGGGTGTGTGTGGTTGTGTGCCACTGACTCCCCTACCCCTGCACCATGCCCCTGCATGTGTGCTGTACCTGTGTGTGGCCCATGCATGAGTATCGTGCCACCTACCTGCTTGCACAATAGTGGTCCTGTGTGATGGTGTCCCGATGTTGGCGCACCTGCCGGTGTAGCCGGTGATCCCTCCACCTGGGGGGGGATGTCCACCACCCTCTGGACCACTGCCTCTGTCGTCCCCACTACTGTCACCCTCATCAGCCTCATTAGCTGATCCACAGTCAATGGTCATGTTGTGCAATATGCAACAGGCCAGGAATAGGCCACAGGCTTTCGAGGGGCTGTACTGTAGGGCACCACCAGACCTGTCTAGGCAATGGAACCGTGCCTTCAGCATGCCAAATGCATGCTCAATGACGTTGCGTGTGTTGGCTTGTGCCTAGTTGTAGTGTTCCTCTGCTGGGGACGACAGGTGCCGGTAGGGAGTGAGCAGCCAGGGCATCAGTGGATAGACCCTGTCTCCTGTGTGGATAATGATATGGTTAGCCCTCTGCCATCCTATGCTGTGCCCCTTGCTTGTCCCTGGTGCCCATGCCAGCATGCCCACCCTGCCCTCCCCATCCCATGGCCTGCTCTGCCCATCACCCCTTGTCCATGCCATACTCACCCACTAGGTGGCCTGTGGGGATGTCCCCACATTCAAACCTGTGGCACAGTGCAGAGCTGTGCAAGATGAATGCATCATGTGCACTCCCAAGGTGTGTGGCGCAGACACTGGTGATGCACCCCGTGGCATTGCACACCACCTGGCAGTTGATGTTTAGGCTCCCCTTCCTGTTGATGTACACCACACCCTCAGGGCCAGGTGGCATGCAGATGGGCACGTGGGTGCAGTCAATGGCCCCAATCACATCAGGCAAGTGTGCTACCCTGTGGAAGTCCTGCATGGTTGCTGTATGCTCCACCTGTGTGCTGGGGAAATGGATGTATTCTGAAGCACGTAGCAGCAGAGCATTGAGGAACTGTGTGAGTAGGCAGGACGTGGCCAACTGGGTTATGCCTGTGGTCTCCCCTGTTGGTCTCTGGAAGGTGCCCGTGGCAAGCAGGCACATGACGGCTGTCACCTTCATCTCCACGGATATGGCATGGCTCTGGCTGGTGGATGCCTGCATCTTCTCACTGCACAGCTCGCAGAGCTGCTTCAGAATGGCCCTGTTCAGGCAGTACCGGCCCACTATCTCCGTGTCACTGTAGTTCTCGAAGGTGATGTGGGCATGGTACCCCCTGTGTCAGGCATGCTGTCAATGGGCCCCTTCCTCGGCTACGTTGCTGTTCCTCCTGCCCCCTCACACCCCTCATTATGGCCAACATCATGAAAGGCGCATTATCCATGGCCCTTGATGTCTAATATCCCCCTGGGCTGTTGGCTGCTGTGGGCTGTGTGCCACCCTGGTGCACTGCCTGGCAGTGTGTCTGCCTGTCTCTCACACTCTCTCTGCCCCTGTCTCCCTCTCCACTGCCACCTCTGTCCCTCTCCTCTGCTCTGTCTGTCTCTCTCGCTCTGTCTTCTCTCTCTCTGTTTTTCTCTCTCTCTCTCTCTCTCTCTCTCTCTCTCTCTCTCACGCCCTCTCATCTGGTGCAAGTGCTTTCTGTGTGCTTGTGCCCTGTATTTATAGGAACAAGTCTGTTCGGAGCATCTCTGATTTGCTCTGCACTTGTGCCATGGTTTCATGGTTGAATATTGCACTGCGCTGGATATTCATGGGCACATCCCCTGCACTTGTACCTACATTCATTATAGTTGCACATTGGCGCAATGACATTTGTGCTGCACACTGGCTCCAGCTGAATATCGCTCCTTGGTGCAAGTCCACACTTGCAGCAGCGCAACTCAGTTGTACCATGCACAACTGCTTTGACTATCTGGGCCAAAGTGTGTTACAACAAGAGTGTTTAGAGCAGTTATACGCTGTGGACTACCACATCAAAGCATGCAGCAGCCTTTCACATGTTTAGGTGCACTCAAGAACAATTCTTGGAGAACAGAATTTAGGTAATCTGTGATTTTTGCACAATAAACACTAGAGTTACAACAACAGTACTGGGGCAGTAAAAAAATGCAGCACAGTAACAACTAGCACTATCTGTAGCAGACTGTCATATTTATTCCGATAGTCGAGCAAAATTAAGGAAAGAAAGTGAAAAAGAGAGGAAAGATATCAAGCAAATACAGGAAAGGGGAAGTTGTTTAACCAGGAAAGGCACACTAAGCCAGAGCTTGTTTCCAGGTGCAACCTGGGAGCACAAGGAAGTTAAGTGACTTGCTCAGGGTCACACGGTATGCAGGTGGGGCCTGATAGGATTCAAAACCAGATCTCCAGGTTTGCAGCTCAGTGCCCATAACCGCTACTCTATACTGCCTCCACTAGGTAGGAAATGGGGCATTTTAAAGGATAGACTAGAAAGATGATAGGAAATAGTTAAATTTTAACATTAACAGGGCTTAAACCTGCTTTAATATTTCTAAGCTAGTGCCACATATCAAGCTCACTGATTGCCACTAACACTAGCAACTGCACCACTTCCGCAGATCTTGGCCATCCCCTCAAGTGGCTTCTCCTGATTGGTGAGAGACTTTTATTATCCTGCTCCACCATGGAGAGCTGGCAACAGAGGTCTCCCACTTCTTCTTTTAGGCCGACGAGCTCCAGTGCAGATGCTGTTGCTGCTGAAGGTGTGGGTGCTGTTGGCTCAGCAGTTTGAAACAGAATCAGTGAAGCAGCTGCTTCAACATGGTCTGCCCACTGCACAACCGTGCAATGCAAACTTCCCTGATGCCCTATTCACAAGACCTCTGCCAGCACAGATGGACCACCACCTCCACAACCACCACTCTCCACTTCCCTCTGTCACTTCTCCCATTCTTCCTATTAATTTATTTTTAAATGGGTTCTTTGATCCCCCCCCAGTACCCAGGTTGGTACCCTGCTTTCCCCAGCTGACCCTAGCCTTGCATAAATTACAAGAGACCATGCTGTTGTCCCTAGGGTCATTTGTTAAAAAAATACCACACCAGGAAAGATGTGGGGTACTAGCAACATAAGAAGTAGATGGCAGATGGGGACCATGTGATCCATCTAGTCTGCCCAAGATTTTTCTACCCCCCCCACCTAAGTGTCCACATTGTCTGTCCCATGCTAGCTTGAATTCCTGTACTGTCTTTGATGCCACCACATCTTGGGGCAGGCTGTTCCATGGTTCCACCACCCTCTCTGTAAAAAAGTATTTTCTTACATTGGTTTTAAATCTGCCCTCCCACTAGGCATAGATTGTGTCCCCTCGTACATGTTTTGTTCTCCTGGAATAGATTTCCCATCTGGACCATGCTGATTCCTGTAACATATTTGAACATCTCTATCATGTTCCCCCTATTTCTTCTCTGCACCAGTGAGTATAAATTTATTTCAATGAGTCTTGTTTCACACTGTTCTTGATGCAGACCCTGAACCATTTTGGAGGCCCTCCTCTGAACCCTTTCTAAGTGGTCTATGTCCTTTCTTAGGTGTGGCCTCCAAACTGCATACAGTACTCCAGGTGTGGCCTGACCAAGGACCTGTACAGTGGAATAATAACCTCCCGCTTCCTACTTGTAATCCTTCTGCTTATACAGCCGAGGATATTACTGGCCTTCTGAGCTGCTTTTTCACACTGTTTCCCTACTTTTAAACTCTTGGTAACAATAATTTCGAGGTCCTTTTCCATGCTGGTTTGTGTGAATTGATGCCCATGCAGAGTGCTTGACCTCCTTTGGTTAAATTTACCCATGTGCATCACTTTACACTTTTTGGTGTTAAATTTCAACTGCCATGTTCCTGACCAGTCTTCAGGCTTCCTGAGGTCAGCTTCCATCTTAGAGGCCCCTTTTTCTGTGTCTACCCTGTTACAGAGCTTAGTATCATCTTCAAACAGGCAGACCTTCCTCTCCAGTCCCTCAGCAATGTCTCTGATGAATATGTTGAAGAGGATTGGGCCAATTACTGACCCCTGTGAAATGCCACTGGTAACTCTGCCCTCCTCTGAAAATGCCCATTGACCAGGACCCTCTGGGACCTTTCCTGAAACCATTTCCTAATCCACGTGACAATTTTATTGTCCATGCCTATGCTCTCCAGCTTGTTTATTAATCTCCTGTGGGGGGACAGTGTCAAAGGCTTAGATAAAAATCTAAGTAGATCATTTCCACTGCACCCCCGATCTACTATTTTGATTACCTGATCGAAAAAGTCTACCATACTTGTTAGACATGAGCAGCCATCCATGAATCTGTGTTGCTTTGAGTTGAGTCTTCTGTTATCCTTAAGGTATTCTACTATCCCCTCTTTGAGCAATACCTCCATAATTTTACCCATCACTGAGGTTAGGATGACAGGGTGATAGAGTCCCTGGATCCTCTCTGCTTCCATTCTTGTGCAAGGGTACCACTGTTGCCCTTTTCCATTCTTCTGGTACTATACCACTTTCTAGTGACTTATTGAACAGTTCAGACAGTGGAGCAGCAATCTCTTCCCCGAGTTCTTTTAGGATTCATAGGTGGATCCAATATGGACTCATTGTCTTATCTATTTTTAACTTACTTAGCTCTTCTAGGATTCTTTCTTTTTTGAAGGGGCTCAAGCTGATCCCACCCCATCTTGTTCCTTATTACTTAATACTGGACCCCTGCCACTGTCTTCAATAGTGAAGACTGAGCAGAAGACGTCATTTAGTATCTCTGCTTTGTCCTTGTACCTCTCTACTAGCTGACCCTCCCTTGATGCTATGCAGACTATTCCCCACTTGGTCTTCCTTTTCTAACTTATGTATTGATACAAGGTTTTAGCTCCCTTCTTAACCTCCTGCACTATTCTCTCCTCCATTTGTGCTCTGGCAATCCTAATTGCCTTTCCTGCCTCTTTGAGTTTATTTCTGTGAAGCTGCTGCTTTTGCTGGAAAAACAGAGGAGTCCAAGGATGATGAGAAGAGGTCCTCTGTGGGGGGAGGGAGATGGTGTTGGTTGTGGAACCATGATGGGGGTGGCACAGGGTGTTCTTGCTGCTCCATCTCAAGAAGAGCAGAGGGCTGCTGTTCCTCAGTAGTCTTTGGTTCATACTGTTGCTGCTGGTCTGGGGCCTGTGCAAGTTGGCAAGACTTATCTTCTCTGACTGCAGATGCTTCTCTACTGGAGGATCAAGAGGGGCTGCTGCCACTGCTACTGTTGCTGAATGTTTGAGAGGAGATATGGAAGTGCTGTTGAAGCCCACTCCCTGAAAAAGCATGGAAAGTGAAGCACTATGGCACTGCCATGGGTGCAAGAATGTCCAAGATAATTCTCCATCACACACTAGAGAGGGAGAGAGAGAGATAGAGACAGAGACAGAGAGACAGAGAGAAAATATTTCAATACAATGGGGAAAGCAGAATTGACAAGCATTTGTCAATGCTGAATGTTGGCAGCTTGTTAGATCATTTATTTTTCGCAATTCTGAACCCAAATTTTGAAGATACTTGTTTTAGGATTCACCTTCTACACATGACATGTGCTGTTTATATAGTATATTTGCCAAAATGTAATTTTGTACCAGAAGTGTGAAAACACATCTTGTCCAGGATTTTAAAAAAGACACGTCACGTTTATTAGGTGTTGTGGAAAAATGGCTATGTTGAAAGGCTGGAGTCAAAATATTGAAAATTAGTGAAATTATGAGTGAACATCGAAATAGTATTATATTCAGTCATAACTGGGCATTTTCCATATTTGTACACCAAATTATCAGCACAGCCTTCTTATTACCCCACCTAATAATGCGGTGGGTGAAAATGTTCAAATCTCCAGCAAAATGTCATTCCGTGGTGCAGGTATGAAAACACATTTTGACCAGGATGTGAAAAATTACAGCTGTCACATTCTTGAGGTGCTGTGAAGATGTGGCTATGTTACAAATTTGGGGTCAAAGTATTGAAAATTACCAGTTACAAGGCTGTGTTGCTAGATTTCATTGTAAGCTCATAACTTTGTTGTTTTTTAATATGTTTGCCCAAATTGTCAATGTAGCCTTCTTATGTCCCCATCTCCTGAACAAGTGCAAAGAAAATTTTCAACTGCTGCCCAAAAGGTGATTTTGCACAGCAACTGCAAAATCACATTTCTGGGGACGAAAACACATTTTGGCCAGGATCTGAAACAAGCATTTATCAATGCCAATTGTTGATTGCTTATATGTGCTACTTAGGTATTGCCCCTCCCCCCAAGACATCCACTGTGTCTTTCTGTTCAGTATTCACAGAAGAGGAGGAGGGGCAAGGACCACAGCAGTTGGAAAGGCATGAAGAGGTGGACAATAGTCCATTCAGAGGCAGAAGAATCCTGCAGAAGTTGAGTAAACTGAAGGTGGACAAATAGATGGGAGCAGATGGCATATACCCAAGGATATTAAAAGAACTGTGAAGGGAAATAGCAGTACCTGTGGCAGCCATGTCCACTGAGTCATTCAACACAGGGGTGGTACCAGAGAGTTGGAGGAGGGCACATGTGGTCCCTCTATACAAATCGAGCAGTGGGGAGGAGGTGGGGAACTATAGGCCAGTCAGCCTCACTGCACTAGTGGGGAAGATCATGGCAACATTGGTTAAAGAAAGGATAGTGGGGCATATAGAAGCCATTGGAGCCCAGGACCATAGGCAACATCGATTCACAGTGGGGAGGTCATGTCAGACAAATCTGGCTGCTCTCTTTGACTGGGTGACAAAGGCAGTAAATCTGGGTGGGGCAGTGGACAACGCTTACCTTGATGTAAGCAAACCTTTTGACTCATAGGAGGCTGATAAAGTAGCTGAGTAGGGTGGGCATGGGGGAAAGGGTGGTAAAGTGGGTTAAAAACTGCATAAGAGACAGGAGGCGGAGAGTGGTGGTAAATGGGGCACAGTCTGGGTAGAGGGGGTGACCAGTGGGGTGCCGCAGGGATTGGTCCTGGGGCCAGTCCTGTTCAATGTCTTCATTAGTGACATTGCAGAAGGGGTGAAGGGAAAGGTCTGCCTGTTTGCAGGTGACACCAAGGTCTCTAACACAGTGGATACCCCAGAGAGGGTGGAGAAATGAGGAGGGACCTGGGGAAGCTTGAGAAATGGTCTAAGGACTGGCAACCAAACTTTAATTCAAAAAAGTGAAAAATTGTGCACCTGGGACACAGAAACCCTGGGGAAAGGTACAGGATGGGGGGGGGAGGAAGTTGCTGACAGTCACAAAGAAGGAAAGGGACCTGAAGGTTCTTATTTCAGATGACCTGAAAATGTCAAAGTGGCAAGGCAGCTGGGAGGGCCAGTGACATGCTGGGGTGCATAGGCAGGGGTATCACCAGCATAAGGAGGGAGGTAGTGATACCATTATATAAAACCATGGTCAGGCTTCACATGGAGTCCTGTGTGCAGTTCTGTAGGTCGCACCTTCGTAAGGATATTTGCAGGCTGAAGATGGTCCAGAGAAGGGCGAATGAGATGGTACAGAGCTTGCAACACAAGACTTATGAGGAGAAATTAAGGGACTTCAATATGTAGTCAGTGGAAGAGAGGAGTGAAAGAGGGGATATGATAGAAATATTCAAGTACATCAAGGGTATAAATATAACTACTGAGAAGCAGGAGGCAGCTGCTATAGGCATATGTGCCAGCTTCTGTGTGACATTCTTTTGTTCTTATAAATCTGTAATCAACAGTATTTCAGTAACTACATGACCACAGTGCCTTCTTTAGGCAATTATATGCTGGTTGATGCCTGGTGTCAGATGGCAGACAGACAGAAAGCTCACCAGATTGTGTTGCCATTTGAAAAACTTCATAGAGTTTTCTTTTACTGGTAAGTGTTTTGGAAAGCTGGTGAAGGTCTCACAATTTTTATTATGATTTTATCTTCTTATGTTGTCCCCTTTGGTACCCCCCTCCCCACATCCCAACAGTCATCAGTGGCCACAGCTTCAGCCTTCTTCTTGCCAAGATGGTGGGTGAGAAACATAGAAACATAGAATTTGATGGCAGATAAGGACCACTTGGCCCACCTAGTCTGCCCATTTCCCTACCCTAGGTGTCAGCGTGGCTCAGTTGGTAGCACATCCGCCTCTGGACCAGAAGGTCTTGGGTTCTCATCCCACACTGGGATTGGACTTGAACCTAAAAATCGCTGGCATCCGAGTGCAGTATCGTGGGGTGCTGTACTGCTGGGGTATGCCGTCCTTCGGATGAGACTTTAAACTGAGGTCCCTTCTACCCATCCTGGTGTTGTCCTGGTGGGTGTCCAGGTGGAAATAAAAGAACCCAGGGCACTCTTCGCAAAGAGTAGGGAACATTCCCGGTGTCCTGGCCAACATTCCCCTTCCCATAAAACTGGTTCATGCAATTATCCAAGCTGTGTGTGGGTGATGATGTGCGATATGGCTGCCACCACACATTCAGTCTCTTCACTACCAGTCTAGCATTGCTTGTAAAGCACTTTGGATGTATGAAAAGCACTATATAAATGCTGATTCTTCTTCTTCTTCTTCTTCTTCTACGTGATGGATAAGCTGCAGATTCTAGTTAAACAGCTTACTTCCTCCTACCCCCCCAGTAGAATTGCCTTATGTCAGTCCGTGAGCAGCTGCCTTCAGTCTGTGAAGTCTGACATCTTTCAGTGCCACTTATTGGTCATCTTCCAACAAAGGCAAGGCGCTGCCAGTCCAAAAGTAACTCAGGACAAGCAGGTTTCAAAGTGGGGAAAAAATGGAGTCAGCAAGAATCAAGTACTCATTCAGATGTTGTATCGATTTTAAGATCAGCATACTGGTGTGGACACTGCAAATAGAACCCCAGCTCATTAAGCAGCCTTATGAAGAGTAAAGGCTTCTCGAAGCACTGGGGTTCTGTGTATTGTACTGTAAGTGGGCTGCATCAAATTCAGTAATTTACTGTACCTTACATCTGGATGTATGGTAGGCTCAACTTTAAATAAACACTGCACCTGAATTAACACATGATGAGATAGAAACTAAGAATTTGTCAGCAGAAAAGGACCGCTCAGCCCAGTCAGTTTGGCCAAGTGTTGTCTACCTACTTTTATCTCCTGCCTGTATATGTTACTGCATGTCTTATTCTGCCCGTGTCCATCAGGACCTCCTTGTGAATGAGCTTGTTTAATGGATTTTTCCTGCAATGAACTTGAACCTACTCTACTTCAGTGGCCCTATTGATCTCCATTGACCCCCTCCTTCCCCTTTCTGTAATATACCACTATGTTTATTCCATGCATGCTTCATGCCCCCTACCATTTTAACTTCCACCACTTCTCCTGGCAGTCTGTTCAAGGCTTGTACCACCCGTTCAGTAAAGAAATATTTCTTCACATCTATCCCGAATGGCCCCCCCCCAGCTTCATTGTATGTCCCTTGGTTTGGGTGCTCATCCTCATTTGAAGGAAACTCCCCAACTGTACCCTCTTTACCCCTGTGAGGTACTTTGTAGGTCTTGATCATGTCACCTCTCACCCTTCTCTCTTCCATAGTGTACATCTTTAGATTCTTCAGCCTTTCCTTGTAGGGATTCCTGTGAAAATTCTGAACAATTTTAGTTGCCCTCCTCTGAAAAAGCTTCACCTTATGTCCTTTCTGAAGTGTGGACTGTAAAACTGGACACAGTACTCCAGCTGGGGGTATACCAGGGAGTTATACAATGGCAGCACAACATCCCTCCTCCTTGTACTGGAGATGCCAGTCCTTATGCACCCCAGAATCCAATTGGCCCTGCCCGCAGCCTTGTCACACTGTACTGCCATCTCGAGGTCCTCTGATATAATAACCAGAAGGACCCTTTCATGTCTAGTAGTATCAGTACCTCCCCCCTATCCTATACCCAGCATCGGGGTTCCTATGCCTTAGGTAGATCATGATTTTACACTTGTTGGCATTGAACCCCAAGTAAGTAACACAATGGAATTTATTTTAATGAATTGCATGCTTTTAAGCAGCTTTTCAGGGAGTGTGTGTGTGTGTGGGGGGGGCTCTGGTACTGGCAGTACCTCCAAGAATGCCACCGACTTCCCCACCCCCTCACACTGCCTGCCCAAGTACTCAAACCTGCCCCTCACCACTTCCACAGTGTCTCCCGCCAAGACGTTTGTACCCACATGCAACAGTAAATGAGGTTTCTTCCTGCCCCTCACTGCACACTTGAGCAGTGCCTGCTGTGCCCCTCCTGCAGTCAACCTGAGGACAGCTTCAATCCAAATATGGCTGTGCCTTTTCCCCTTTCTACCCCATCTCACCCATTTCAGAATATAATCCCCAAGGATGAGTACCCCCTACCCCTTACCCCCTTTCCCTTCTAATGCCTTTCTACCACCCCAGTATTCGTTCTTCCCTGTCCATTACCCCCCACCAACTGCACCCTCATTGACTTCTACATCTGTACCCCCTACTTCTGCCTCACTCCTTTTCTCTGCCCTATTCCTCTTATTCCTCCCATCCCCCTCGAACCCCTTCTCAGCCTGACTACTTCCTACTGGGCTTCCCATGTTGACCTCCCCTCCTCCCCTGCTGATTTCCAACCCCTCTCCTATCCCCGCTGTTGTTGATTTAGAGCCCTCATTCCCTTCTACCCAGACAGTGATGACCCTCCCATTCTTCCCCTTCCTGTAGCCTTCTCTCCTTCAGTCACCAGCCCCTCTTTCCTTACTAGCCCCCTTCTACCCTGTTGTCCTCGCTATCTCTTCTCCTACCTGTTACCACCCCTCTCATGCCACGCTTGTCCTCCCCCATGAGTATGTGCCTGCTCCCCCTCTCTGTCCCATAGCAGAGGTTTGAATCTATTTATAGTTGACACCTGTCCTACATCTCTTCCCCTTATCGGTTCCCCTCCTACTGGTTCCCCTCCGTCCCTCCCCTGGTGCCTCCTTAATCGCAGCCATCTGATCTCTCCTCTGGTACTCCTCAAGGTCTCTTCCACCCCCATCAGGAGGTAGCCCCGCCCTCACCTTGGGCACCTTCTCCCTTCTCTTCTCTTTCCTGCTAATGACTCTGATACTGGGGTCAGTTTCAGTCCCTAGTTATTCTTCCTCCATCCCCCTTTGCCATCCCTTATTTCCCCCCCTCAGGATGCCTACCATACTCATCTGCCCTGCCACTTACACTCCTACCTAACCTCCACAGTTCCTTCCTCAAACTAGCCAGTCATCTACAGACCATACACCCCCCCATCATCTAAGCCATGTCCAGGATCATGGCACACGCACACCCTGTACACCTCTCCACTGTTCCAAAGATGCCCACCCTATTGATATGTGGCACCTGCCCCATTTTGGCCCCCGTGTCATGTTATGTTAGAGGCTCTTACTCCCAGGTTCTGTACTGTACTACAAATGTTAGGCCACTATTTACTCAAATTCCAGTCCCCCCCCACACTACTTCCCCTACTGACCCCTTGCCAACGGGGGTAATTCAGGCTCAAATGCCATCCGTTAGATACTATATTACTGTAGCAATGCTAAAGCCTCCTTGTCCACTTTTCAGCTACCATACTTTTTGTTCTCAGCTCTCATATAGTTTGACTTAGTCCAGTTAGAAATCCTATTGTATTCCAAGAATTACTTAGCTCAGTTAGAGAAATAAACAGAACAAATACATATGCATTATTACAGCAATCATAACAGTATAGCTCAGTACTTAACTCAGTTAGAGAAAGAAACAGAAGAAGTAAATCTGTATTATTACAGGAGTCCTAAAGTATCCATTCATTGCTTTGTCTCCACTCAGAGACCCTGCTGTAATAGAGGACCACAGAGGACCATGGGCGGAAGGGTGGGCAACTGTAAAGTCCCAGCAGAGCTCAATTGAGCTCACTCACAACCCCTGTCTCACTCGCTTGTTCTATTTCTCCCAGAGCTGCAGGCTGCTGTTTTGTACTGGGCTCCTGCCTGCATTGGTACCTTTTTCTGCCCACAAAGAAATCTGCAGCAGTCCCGACACAGCTCCGTTGAGCTCACTCACTCCCCCCTCTCACTCGCTCATTTTGTTTCTTCCGGCACTGCAGGCTGCCCTTTTGTACTGGACTCCTGCCTGCACTGGCACCTTTTCCTGCCAAAAAAGAAGTTCACAGCTGTCCTGACAGAGCTCCTTTGAGGTCATTCACTCCCCTTCTCTCACTCGCTTGATCCTAATCTGCCCCAAACACTGATTTTCCAAAGCGATTGCGCTATTCTGTGTCGGAAGCACGAAAACACATTTGGCCAGCATGTGAGAAATGACAGCTGTACTGTTCATTAGGAGGTGTGAAAAAATGCCAGTGTTGAAAATCTGGTGTGAAAATATTACTCATTTGTGAAGTTATAAGGGTACGTGGAAACTGCACAACGCACACTCGCAATACAGTCATTATATGGACTTTCATCATAAAATTTTCAACAGAGGCATTTTAGGACCTCTGCTCATGAACAGTGTCGCAGTGGTTTTCTTAATGTGCCCTGAACATGGATTTCCCATAGTAATTGTGCTATTCTGCACCGGAAGTGCGAAAAAGCATTTCGGCCAGGATGTGAAAAATGACAGCTGTACTGTTCATGAGGAGGTTTGAAAAAATGCCAATATTGAAAATCTGGAGTGAAAATATTGCAAATTCACAAAGTTATGAGCGTGCATAGCAACTGTGCAATGCACACTCGTAAAACAGTCAATTTCTTAATATTTTCTACCAAACTTATTACTCAGCTCAGTTAGAGAAATAAACAGAACAAATAAATATGTATTATTACAGGAATCATAACAGTACAGGTCAGTACTTAGCTTAGAGAAATAAACAGAACAACTTAATGTGTATTATTACAGCAATCCTAAAAGTATCCGATCATTGTGTTGTCTCCACTCCAGAGACTCTGCTGTAATATAGGACCACAGAGGAAACTGGGTGGGAGGATGGGCAACTCTAAAGTCCCGAAAGAGCTTCGTTGAGCTTGCTCACTCCCCCTCTCTCACTAACTCGTTCTGTTTGTCCCGACGCTGCAGGCTATCCTTTTCTAATGGGCTCCTGCTTGCATTGGCACCTCTTTCTGCCCACAAAGACTTCCAGAGCAGTCCTGACACAGCTCTGTTGAGCTAGCTCACTCCCCCGTGTCACCCACTCGTTCTGTTTCTCCCGGCGCTGCAAGCTGCCCTTTTGTACTGGGCCCCTGCCCGTGTTGGCTTCTTTTTCTTCCCACAAAGAAGTTCACAGCTGTCCCAACAGAGCTCCATTGAGGTCGCTCAGTCTCTCTCTCTCTCTCACTCGCTCATTCTATTTCTCCTGGCACTGCAGGCTGCCCTTTTGTACTGGGCTCCTGCATCTGTTGGCACTGCAGTGGGTGGGCGCAGGTTGTGGAAGGGTGCAGGTAGACCGTGAGGGACCGTTTTCCTTTTTTACAGGTAAAAAAAAAAAGACATCATGGGGATTTTTTTTTTAACAGGTGCATTTGGCATGCTGGGGTGGCTCCCAGCATGCAACCCACTGTTTGTTGGGGGCAGCTGTAGCCAACGGGGATTGGGCACCCCTATCAGCACAAAAGTGGGGGCTGCAAGAGCCGAGGGGATTGGGCACCTTGGCACAAATGTCCCGCTATTCTTTCTGGGGGGGGAACTTATGCCAACTGGGAATGGGCTCCCCTGTCCGTAACTCAAACTGGGAAGGGGACATAATGCCGATGGGGAGTGGGCTGCCCCGTTGGCAACTGAACTATCACTGGGGACTGAAGCTGATGGAAACTGAGGCCACCGTTGGCAAAAACACACTGTTGTTGGGAGGGTACATGCTGCCGAGGGGGATTGGGCACCCCCTCTGCACTGGGGCCAGATTAATATTGTTTGTGAACACGGCGGCAAGCCACCGCCATGTTCAAACAACATTACAGTAGAAACATTCCGCCCAGCAATGACGGGTCGCTCCCTCATTGCAGCGAATTGCTGATGCTGCAGTGACGAGGTGGCTCTTGACTGCTGCGGCGAAAACGTTACAAGTTGGTGGCACGCTGGCTGAACTAGTGTCAGCAGCAGTGTGCCACTCCATTGGAGAACAGGGGCCAAGCCTCAAAAGGCAGTGGCAGCATTGGACACAACAGTGCCATGCCTCCAGAACCCGCTTCTGCAGCAAGCTGCCACAATATTTTTCTTGCGCATGCACACAATCAACATAAAAATGACAGCTATCATCCATGAGGTGCTATAAAGAAATGGCTATGTTGAACATTTGGGATCAAAATATTGAAAATTACCTGAGTTTCAAGCCTGCATTTGCAAGTTTAAACATAGGCTCATAACTTTGTTGTTTTTTAATATTTTTCACCAAATTTTCAACATAGCCATCTAAAGACCCCACCTCATGAACAAGGACAGAGAAAATTTTCAGCTCCTGCCTAAAAGGTGATTTCATGAAGCAACCGCAAAATCACCTTTCAGGACATATTTGCCTAATGTCACTGTAATTGTTCATGAGGTGGAGTCCCAATAAAGGTATGTTGAAAATTTGGGACAAAAATATAAAAAAATTGCAAAGTTATGCCATTAAGTTCAAAATCCCATTGAAATACACTGAACCAAATACCCGACTTCCTCAGTTCGTGGTCTGACTTTAAAGAGTGAAGATGTATCTGTGGAAGGCTCAAAGCTATGGGGAAAGGCATAGGGGGGCACTGCCCCCCTGTAATTTACTTTGCCCCCCCTGTAATTTTTACCACAATTGGTATTTCTGCACTGCAGAGTTCTTTTTTCCCCCAGCCATTTGTAGCAGTACTTGTCGGTCGTTTTTTCATTTTTTCATTTTTGCCTTTTTTTTTCACTTCACTTTCCCTGGGGGCATGGGAGCCATCAGAAGAGTGCAGGCATGGTGCTGACATCTGAGCCAATCACAAGTGTGCTCTACTTGATGTCAGCTGACTGCTTTGAAGGAGGAGAAGAGTAGTCTGGCTGATGTGCCCCACATTTGACTGGCACAAAATCAGCCAGCCCAATCTTCAAAAGGGTCTGTCCATCACTATTGGAGGTGGGTTGTAGCAGGCAGACATCAATTGGTGCCAGTATTGATAATTATTCACCCACCCCCTCCAGTCAGCATGACGAGGACACTGCACAGTATGCCAGATTCTGTGCCTTGCGTTCAGGAGACAGGTTGTTCACTGAAGCACTTTTAGTCTGTCTTCTGCCACACTGTCAGCCTGTTATTTTGTCACCATTACACATAAGTAAGTTGAGTTAGCATAAGAACCAAAGGCTCTTCTTAAGAGCTGACTTAGTTTTTATACAAAACAAAACAAAAACAAATGGAGTGCTGAATGGAGGGAAATAGACTGGTTAGGGTGGACAGAAGAGAGGAGTGTGTGAGACTTCGAAGGTCTCTTTCGGTCTCAGGACTGTCTGGGAAGGAAATCAGAGGACAGCGGGAAAAAAAGCTAATTGTTTGTAGTAGACCCTTAGGAAAAGAAAAGGAAAAAAAATAAGAGCACTGCAGTAAAAGGCATCCAAGTTTAGTTGTTATTAATAATCATTCACTTCACAGCCTGGCTGCTCTACTCTTGCTCTTCTGAGATAAAACAAGCTAGTCGTAGTAGTAGTAGTCTGTTGTATAGGAAAGGGAGGCATGACACACAGACCCGTCTCATGGTGAAGTTTTGCAGATTGGGGACAGCTCTAAATATATCCCCTACCAACCAGCTAACTAGATTAACTAAAAACATGCCTAACACTACAGTATAAATAAATACATACTGTTCTTTGAAATTAAAATAAGCTAGTAGTCTGTAACTTGTATAGGAGGGGCAGGTGTGACAGACTGATGGTGTGAAGCACTGCAGTGGACAGCTCTAAATATACCCTACCAACCAGCTAACTAGATTAAAAAAAGTGCCTACCAGAATAATTCTATACTGTCCTTTGGAATTAAAACAATTGCTAGTAGTCTGTTGTATAGGAGGGGGAGGGGTGACAGACTTGTGGTGAAGCGCTGTCCTTTGGAATTGTAATTAAGACAAGAGACAGTACTACACATCAACTAGGCTGCAGCAGTAAGTGGACTTAGTCTCAGAGGCCCATTCTCAGAGTTTACAGGCTGCCTGCAGCAAATTCCAGAAATCCTTTTTATGTAGCCAGTGGCCACAGTTACTGAATTTCAAAACCACTTCTGCTTCCTTCTTAGTAAAAAGCTGCCTGTGTGCTACTTTTTACTACCTAACCTCAGCTAATTGAAGCTAACTAAGCCAATAAAAAAAGATCTCTTTATATATGACTGACTGTAATGAATGATTGTATAAAAAAAAGAAAAAGTTTAAGCATGCCATCCTCACTGGAACTCAATGAAGTCAAGTGCAACAAAAAAATGAAATAAAAAATAAAACTTAAAGACTTTTCATTTTGCTACAGACCAGAGACAGACAGTGAAGCTTGTGCTTGCTCAGCCTAAGTCTTGTGTGACTACGTCAACTGTCATGACTCATTTTTTCTGTGTGGTCTGTGAGGAGACTGGAGCAGTGTGATTTGTGACTGACTGTTCTGCTGCGTCTTTCTATCTCTAGTCTCTATTCTTTTAGTTCCAACTTCTAAAGTTCTATAATAAAAACAAACACACAGGGTGTGTGTCACTTGATACGTCTGAGCTCCGCTCCTCAACTCAATCCTACAGGTAAAAATACAAACTTTGGGCTAATCTTACTGGCGTTTCTAGTGTCTAATCATCGGCTTTAATAATCCTCTTCTTCTCAGCAATCTGATCTCTAACAACACTGAGAAGCAGTTCTACAAATGGAAGCTGAGATGCAGCCTGCGGGCCCAATGCATACCCCGCCACCCATGCTCAAGAAAGCGAAAGCTGCTAAAAAATCCAAAACTCAGGCAGTGGCTGCTGTAACCAAACATAGCCCAGCACCAATACCACTAACAGAGGAGAAATTCCTTCAAGAACTCTCCCCTATTAAGGAACCACTGCTGAGTATAACTGGCCAATTATCAACTTTACAAAAAACCTCAGACACCCTCTTTCGAAGGGTAGGGGATATGGAAGTCAGAACCAGCTCCTTGGAGGATTAGAGAAACTACCAGGATTCTGATTCTGTGTTTCTTCACTGCAGGGTCTCTAAATTAGAAGGCAAAATAGAGGACCTGGAGGGGCTCAGGAGAAGAAGAAGAATTAACCACCTACTGATTGGGCCCCCAGAAAGCCAGTCCTTCCCCTAACAGTCCTAGCTACATCATTGAGAGGGTTCACAGGCCGTTGAGGCCCACCCCCCCCCCACCGAATTCTCTACCTCGCCCCCTGATCTTCAAATGTTTAAATTTCTTGAACAAAGTTCACATTCTGGCCAAGATTAGAGATACTGAAGAGCTGCTGTGGGAGGAAACAAACTGAGAATATTACAAGATCTACTCCACTCTGTGAAGCTTAAGATGGCAGCATTCAACCCTTTTGTCACCAAGTTGCTGGCAGCAGGGATTCACTTTAAGATGCTGTATTCAGTGAGACTACAGATGAATTTCCAGGGTGCGATGAAGACTATTGATACAGAAAGCCAGGCAAACAGGAGCTCCCTAACCTGTTCCCGGATCTATTTCAAGCTCCCAAGTGACCTATTTAAGGACATGTTTGAGAGTTGTCTTGCATCCAAGGGATGATCTATGTTATCGGTGGATATGGGGACATGAAGGAGATCCACACTTACAGCTTACTGTGACTTTTTCTTTTCTTTTTTAATTAAGAATAGAGAGACTATTATTTTTCTGACCTTAAGGAATCCAAGTATAGAAGGCACTACCTAATATGCAAATGTACAACTTCTAAGGGACACTGAACTGTAATCCATCATGGACAATGGGGGACCATTGTTATTAAAGGTGGTAAAGAGCCGGGTCTAGCATGATCGGAGGAAGTTTTCACTTGCAAGTAGATGGGATGATGCCACCACAAACATAGGGGTGGAGTGCAGCTGATGAAGAGCTGGGTGTCTTGAGGAGACTAGAAGGTTCATGTTCCCAGTGGTCCACTGTCTCATCACTGGAAAGAAAAAGGTAGGTCTGCAGCCTAGTAATTAGTTGGGCATGGGGCAGTTGTCCTTGTGCTGCGGGGAACTCATCCTCCTATTCAATGCTGGGACTCTGGGTGTATCACTTGGTACAGGAAAGGGGAGGTCCACCATTATCTTGTGCCTACATACTGGGCCCGTATTAGGGATGGATGCCCTACGGCCTAGATGAGGGTATTGGGAGGTGGCTCACTGGAAACAAGCTTGGAGAGGCAGATCCTCTGCAGTGCCCCACCTCTGGCAGAGAGGCTTACACTGTGGCTTGATCGAGCAGGGAATGGAGGGGTAGGAGGTTGGGTCTCCCTGTCCCCTCCCCACTGGAATAAGAGCAATACAAACAAGCTGATGCAGTGAAACAGAAACTGGTTTAGTGGGCAGTTTGCCGACATGGGCATAGGTGCGAGGACCTTTTTTGCTGCAGCAGCCCTGAACCTCACAATACCCACCTTTCGTGAGGGGGCGAGCGGAGGATTCCTTCACTAATTATCTTGTGAGCTAGTTTTTTCCTGTCAAGTCGCTAACTTCCTCACTAAGAAGGGGATTGCCTTAGAGTCCCTAAGTTGGGGAGTTTGGAGAGCCACGTTGAGCATGCAGGATCGCTCTGGTAACAATGAAACAGGGGCTATAGACCTCTGCCAAATCACAAGGTGGAACCCAGTCGATGTGATGGAGGATAGCAGTTCTGACTCCAATAGTGTAAGGACACCTTATGGCTCTCCCTTCGATGTCTTAGTTCCTGGCACAGTGAGCCTGGAGGTGGCATCACCTGATGACAGACTTGCAATGGGTTACTCTTTGCCGGTCATGCAGTGCCTGACATAGGAATCAAGACTCATTATTATTTGTTAACAGTTTGTTACTAATCTCTACCTAGTTGGTTGTTATACTCCAGGCTGTATATGGGGGGATTAGAAGCACTTGATTACATCTTATGAGTTCAATAACACATGCTAGTAGTTTAGCAATTGTTACCGTGGGCATAGAAGGGAGGGGTTGTGGCCCATATTAGAGGTATTATCTCATCACGGGCAGTGATCTTTTGGAGCTGTGGCCATCGGCAGGGGAAGATGGGAGGTACTACAGGGGTAGTGTTAATAGTTCTGTTTCTGATAGTGTACTTGGATTATTGGGGGGGAGGGAAAGGAGGGGGAGGGACTGGGGAAAATCAAGGTCATTAGTACGGGGAAGTTGGTATGGGGTGGAGGGGTTGGAGCACCTTACTTACACAAAGGCAGACAGATGCTGGTTCAACTAACAGCTACTGCAAGTGTTAAGGATTGGTACCATTTATAAGTTTATCTTGTGGAATGTGAAAGGGGCAAATGATAAGCGCAAAAGACACATGATCCTGCGCCATCTCAAAAAGTACCATCCAGATGTGGTTTTCTTACAAGAAACCCTTCTCAAGACGGTGGACATACAGTACTTTCATAGGGAATGGGTAGGATAGGCTTTCGGGGCAGGAATAAGTAACAAGAAGGGGAGTGTCGGCATCCTTATATGGAGGGTGACCCCTTTTCAACTGATTAAAGAATGCAGTGGCTCTAAAGGATGCTTCCTATTACTCCAGAGCCAGTTGGGGTTAACTGAATTACTTCTTGGTGGGATTTATGGACCCAACACAGATTCCCTGGGGTTCTTTTTTAATCTCTTGATGCAGTTAATACCCTTCTCACATCTCCCAATCATTCTCGGAGATGTCTGGAATTTGACTATTCAGTCAGACCTGAACAGATCGGGTGTGTACCGTAAGGGCCTTTCACCAGCCCAACGGAGTCTGAGACATCTTATGGACTCGGTAGGATTAGGGGACCCATGGCACATTTTACATCCTAGTGACAGACAATATATCTTTTTCTCCCCTCCTCATAGGATGTACTCTTGCATTGGCTACTTCCTGATCACTCTTTCAAATCTCTCAGGTCTTCTTGCCTGTGACATTTATCCCACCATGATCTCAGATCATGCTCTGGTGTATATGGAACATTCCTTAAAGGGGCTAGAGGAACAGGACAGGACCTGGCATATTAACTCTGCCCTTCTGAAAGATAAGCACTTTGTTACAGCTCTTGAGGATTACATGCAAACTTTTTCGGGGAGAACGAGGGGTCTGTGTCAGCCTTGGACATGCTGTGGAGGGCGTCGAAATGTGAAATTAGAGCAGAATGTATTCGTCTGGTGTTGAAGGCAAAAAATCAGAGAGCAGAAAAGACCAGACAGCTACTGGCTCAGATTCAGGACCTTGAACATAGTCTCTCCTCTGCAGATGATCAGGATAAATGGACTCGACTACATGGCTGTCGAGCACAATATTATGGGCTGCTGACTGAGCAGGCCGATCTTGCTCTTCAGAGAGCCAAATTCTGATATCTTGAATCGCGTGAGAGAGTGGGCAGGCTACTGGCCTTTAGGCTTAAACAGATAGAAATGCCGCAAATGATGCAAAGCCTTCAGCCCACCCCAGGAGGCGATACTCTTACTAGACCCTGGGACATAGCAAATGCATTTCAACAATTTTACAAGACCCTATACTGTCCAGAAGCAGATCAAACCCCCAGAATAACACTTATTGAAAACTATTTAGACTCCATACCATTATCCACCCTCTCAGACACTCAACATGAGATTCTGCAGGCTCCCATCTCTCTCTGGAGGAAGTGCGGCAAGTTATAAGACAGCTCCCTAAAGATAAGGCCCCAGGCCAAGATGGGTTCAACCACAACTTTTATGCCACCTTTATAGAGATATTAGCTCCTTTCCACACCAAATTATTCAATTATCTTTGTTTGTCTGGTCTCTCAGATTGCTCATTCACCCAAGCATGGATTACCGTTCTTCCCATGCCTGGTAGATCGTACCTCCTACAGGGAAATTATCGTCCTATTTCTCTGCTGAATTCTGATCTATAAATCCTAGCCAAGGTCCTGGCTAATTGCCTACTAAAAACATGGCAGGGTCTCATTAGGCAGACTCAGGCTGGGTTTGTAGCAGGTCGGCTATCCTTTGACCACTTGCACAAAATTCTTCATCTTATCTCGTCAGCAGGGGAGAGGCAAATTCCAGTGGTTTTAGTTTCCTGAGATGCGGAGAAAGCCTTTGACCAAGTCTCTTGGCCCATTCTGTTTGCCACATTAAGGAAATTTGGATTTCCATCACAATTCTGTGATTGGCTTAAGGTTATCTACCACCAGCCAACAGCTAAGATACGTTGTAATGGTGTGCTTTCCTTGTCTTTCCCCCTGCAGTGAGGTACCAGACAAGGTTGCACCCTTTCTCCTTTCCTCTTTAATCTCTATCTGTAACCTCTCATTTGCTCCCTACAGAATAGCTCTGACAGTCTAGGAATTCAGGTGGGTAATGTCAGATATACACTGTCTGCCTATGCAGATGATTTACTATTACACTTAGAGAACCCTCACACATCTATACCAGTAGCAGTGGATATCATAGACAAATTCTCTCAAGTGGCATGATATAAATTAAACCTGGATAAGTCTAAAGTTATGCCACTTAATGGGCAGGTTCAAAAACATTGGATTGAGGATCTGGGTCTCTCTTGGAAGCCTAAGACGCTTACCTATCTAGGGATTAAAGTCACTAACTCGGTCTCAGCTATGGTTAAAGTGAACCTCTCTCCTATTTATGAAGACATACAGGCAGGGGTTCAGTTAATATATTTTCCATGGAAGTCTAAAACTTCCAAGAGTTCAAATCTGGAAGTCATCCCAATTTTTTGGAAGTTAAAATATTTCCAAGATCACAGTTTTGGAAGTCAGTATTCTAGGATGGACACATTTATGGGTGTAAACATAATAAATTAGTGGTAAAATTCAATTTCTTTCAGAAAGATCCATCATTTCTGACTTTAATGCCTACAATTTTGGAAGTCATCTAATTTTTGGTTTTACATTTGGAAGTCAGTGACTTCCTCCCTCTTTATTTTGGAAGTTTTTGCCTTATTTTTGGAAGTCAGATACTCCCAAAATGGAATTAACTGAAGCCCTGCATACAGGTAGATCTGCAGAGATGGAGGTCTCTTCCGCTCTCACTGTGGGGAAAGTAAACATGATTAAGATTAATATCTTACCCAGAGTAGTTTACTCATTGAGCATGGTGAGCCCATATCTCCCCAAGCATTGGTTCATTTGTCTCTAGTCTTCTTTATCAGACTTTCTCTGGCTTGGTAAAGCAATTAAGAGAGTGTACTCCAAGATGACTCATCGGAAAGAGCTGGGTGGTCCCAGACTACCTAACTTTTTCCTGTACTACTGTGCTATACATTGCTGCAAGATATTCCGGTGGAACTTTGGTAATGGAGGTCCCCCAGTAGGTAGCTATATCCTGCTCTGGCTTACATTAGAACAACACCTTTGTTGATCTCAATGTATAGACATAGGCAGTCTACAGTAGTATATCTAAAATCTTCTGATTTTCCCAGATCCCTTTGTGAGTCCCCAATCTGGTGGTCCCTCAAAGCTCTTCACCAGATCTGTTCCTACTTGGGTCTTGTGCTATCCCAATCCCTATTCAGGAACCCACATTTTAAGATAGCAAACCACACCACTCCACCAAGCTTTTGCCCAGCCCTTGCTAGGGTCTCAGTTTCATTGTTGGTCTCTCACAAAATTCAGTCTGGCAAGAGCAATTCAGGAGAAGTACTCTACCCCAGTCAATCATCACTTTAAACACATGCAACTGAACAAAGCAATCTCTTCGCTTCTAGGCCCGCCCCCTTGGGAAGACTCACCCAACTCATTGCTGTGTGTATTCAGGGAGATGGCCATATTATCTCACTCAATATCTAAATTTTATGGTCTTTTACAACTTCATGACCCTGCCAGGCTTCATGGAATGTTCTTCTATTGGAAGCACAAACTAGGTTTCACCATGACCGACAAGGTGTGGCAACAAGTCTGGAGGCATTTATATAAATACATAAAACAAGATTTTCTTTGCTTTTTGCAATTCTGCATCTTAAACAATCTCTGTTTCTCCCCCACACAGTTATACAGAATGGGCAGATCTGGGTCTCCAACCTGTATTAGATGTGGATTGTCTGATGGTTTCCTAAAACACATTCTCTGAGACTGTGGCTTAGTAACCTCTTTCTGGCAAGCAATTAGTGGTGCTTTGAACCATATTCTGGACTTGGACTCCTATTTCACCCAGCAAATCTGTTTGGTGGGCCACTTCCCTAGGGAAATGTTGGACTGCCGTAAAGCCTATATGTCTCTAAATTCAGGGGTTGCCAAACTGTCATTGTAAGACATTGGTTGGACCAAACTAGTCCATCTCTGAAAGAGTGGCACTCTTAAGTTCTTCAAGTCCTTGAAATGGAACAGTATATTGCTGATAGGACGAATTGACAAATGGCATTTAATAGGAGGTGGACACCACTTATGGCCCTTTAACCTCTGATATGATGCACATAAGTATTCCCATAGGGTTGAGGGAGAGAGAGAGGGAGGAAACTGAAATGGATTTTAGTCCGGGGGGTACTCTATCAGAGCTGAGGAGATACCCTGTATCTGTCTGCCCAGCTTTAGGAGGATCTCCTCTGGTAGATCTTCCTGGATCCATCTGTAATAATAAAGGCGCTCTGGGGGGGATGGGATGGGGATTGGTTAGAATATAGTTATTTACACATGGTAAGGCTGTACCAATGCTCATTATAACTCCTGTATTTGGCTGGTCTTACAAACTCAATGTCACAATTTTCCTTACATGTAGCTGATGTATTGAATTCACTTGGTGGGGTGGAAAGCTGTTGATCATGTGTAAGTATTTTTCTTTATTTCTGGTGAGAAAATACTAAATAAAGTATACTAATTTGAAAAAACACACTTGGAAAGTACCACTTCCAAGTTCCACTTGCCCCAGCCAACTTAGTAAGCTTAGTTGTGTGCCAAGCCTGCCTTAGCCAACAGTGGCCCTCATTCATCATTGCCACTGCCACAGCAGTGTAGTTAGATTTCAAAATGGACAAATGTGTTATTTGTGCTCTTGCATCTCATAGAGAGACTCAACCAAACTCACCATCTACTTCAATATGTGCTAATGAACATAGTGAGGTTGCAACAAGAATGGTTCATTAATACTGTCAGATCTTGGAACTCAAGAACCAGTGCAACCCAAAATAAATTTTCCTAAAACAAACATTGGAGGAGTGCTGTGTAGTTTTAGTGAAAAATGGTATGTGAACTGACCATGGTTAGAATACTCAGTTGCAGCTGATTAGGCCTTTTGTTTTCCTTGTTGGATGTATGCACGCTCTAGCAATGCTGTTGGAATGGGAACTGATATGGCTTTTATAACCTCTAGATTTTGCAACTGGAAAAAAGGTCTATGTCAAGGGAAAGGTCTCAACAAACATGAGCACAGCTTAGTCCACTTGAATGCAATGGGTGATTGGACTGCAGCAAGGAAAAGAGAGACCACAGGTGCCACAATTGCTGCTTTGGTGTCATCTGCACAAATTGAAAGAAATAGGTACTGTACTATGTGAAAACCTTGGGAAAAATCATTCAGTCTGCTGTCCTAAATGAGCTGCCTCTGAGAGGAGATAAAGATATCATCAACTTTGATGAGTTAGATCTTAACACTGAACAATTCAGCGGGAAGTTGCATCAATCTAAGTTTACTGCAGGGCAAGACCCATTATTTATGAATATTCTGAAAACCATTCCGGAAAATTCAAAGTACACTTCTACTGAAATTCAGCATGAAATAATTGACATTATGAAGAAAATGTTTTTGCAAGATATTGTTGTAGATATTCAAAACAATGGTGATGTCAGGATCTTCTGCCTGAAATGTAACACTATGGGATGCTGTGAATGTTGACAATTTGTCCATTATTTTACAATATTCTGTTGATGGCAAACCAAAGGAGGGACTTAATGGATTATCCTAATTGCATTGCCTTTGTGCTGAAGATATTACACAACAGATCTTGAAAGACATCCAAGAACTGGGTGTAAACCCTCAAAATATTTTATATTCTTGCTTTGATGGTGCCTCTGTTAAGTCAGGGTGCAAAGGAGGTGTACAAAAGCTTTTGCAAGAGAAGTTAAACAAGGAAATTCCTTACACACACTGCTTGAATCACCAGTTACATCTGGTGGTTACTCCACCAGGTCAATATGTCATACACGTAATAGTGTACGACAAAACCCCAAAACAGAAACAGCGCCGTATAGGAGAGCAAGAGGGTGCAATACCGTGAATAGATCTGTGCCTGGTACTGTACTCTGTCACTGTCCCAGGCAAAGGATAAGACCTCTTCTGGGATTGTGATCCACCAAGCAGCTGCCGTGGCTCAATGGGATGAGCCACTGACAGCAAGGGATGTGGGTAGTGTGTTTGGGACTGGGTTTGAATCCTGGTCCCAGATGAATGGACTTATTTATTTTTTGCACTTTGTGTGATATTTACTTTTACCCCCCACAGGAGTTAATTATTTTTGTTGGGGTGGTTTGGGAGCATAGCCTCCTGTAAGGGGGGCAGAGCCCCCCCGTAAAAACAAGACATATGCTGCATGCATTATATTGCACTGTATTGGCAGTGCAATATATTGCTGTGGCATAATGTCTAGTGACATTATAACCCCTTGCCTGTGGTTATTCATGTGTGTGAGAGGAGCACATCAGTGGCAAATATGTTCTTAAATTGCAATTCTCTATACACATTTTTTTGCAGATATGAAGTGAGTGTGCTATACAAAGGTCAGCACCTGCAAAGACTCATAGAATCAAGATGGACTGGTCATCTGAAAACCTTGGAAGTAATCCTCAATAATTTGGAAGACATTCAGATTGTGCTGTCACAGTGTACAAAAGGTTATGGTGATCCATCAGTTGAAGCAAGAGGGCTATTGGAAGTTACAAAATCATCCCAATTCCTATTCTTGGCCGAGGTTATGAGAATGATTTTGAATGTTTTTGATCTGATGAATAATTACCTTCAAAAGGAATTAATGCACCTTACTAAGGGACTTGAATTGATTACTGTTTCCTGTTAAACACTTCAACAGAAGAGAACTGTTTGAAGATTTTGTAGCAGATATTTCATCCAAGCAACCACTTTTGAAAAATGCATGGGATGAAACATTGGTATTATGTCATGTTGGTGCCACCAGAAGAACCAGGGTGCTATCCAGAAAGTTTCAAGATTCAATCATCACTGAGCATTTACCAGGATTCCATAACTTAAATAAGCATCAGTGGTCCCAGATTTATCATGAACTGATTGATGAAATCACTAGTGAATTACAAAAGAGATTTTCTGAGAAGAACTCCAACTTATATAAAAGCTTGTCAGCAATGTATTCTAGTAGCTCTCCCAACTTCTTGAAAATGGAATCTCTACATGCTTTGATTGACTTGCTTGGATTAGATATTGAGAAAGTGAAAGCTGAAATGGCTGTATTTAAGGCACTGATGAATAAGAAACAGTGCAAAGAATTTGAATAAGTTTTTGGTGCTGCCAATGAATGAAAGGAGGCTTTCCTATGTATTTTTGAAATGTGTATTGCTGCCTTGTTATTTGGAGCTTCAACTGTAGCTTGAGAGAACTCCTTTTCTTGTTTGAAAAGGATTTTATCACTTCAGAGGATGAGCATGACCCATAAATGAAAGAGAAACCTCATTCTTCTGTTATATGAAAATGATGTGACTTCAGGTCTCAACCTGGCTGTCTTTGTGGAAGAATTCAAACACCACTATCCAAGAAGTCTTCAACTTTAGTTTCATGAACACTATTAACCTTGCACAGCACTTACATGTTTAGTGTTAAGTAATTTACAAGTAGATAAAAGGCTTCTGCCATTTGACTGACAATGCGTTTTTAACTAATCATGTGACAGGAAGTGTGACTGGTAGCCATCTCCCCACCAGTCATTCTTTCCACCCCCCGACTCACTGTCCTAGCTATGGGCCCACTCTGCAGTCCAGAGAGAATTACATCATTGGACCTCCAGTGGGTAAGTAAGGGCCTGGGGGGGACGAGGGAACAACGGCACAAGAGACAACACTGGACGTTTTTCTGTTTTACAGGGTTAAAAACAAAACAAAATGATGAGGGTTGGCTTTTGATATTGCAGGTGATGTCACTGGGTAATTGAGCATCACAGTGTCAGTGTTATGTTTATGGGGAGGACGAATGCTGAGAGGGAGGGGTTGGGTGGGTGGGGACCAGTTACAGGGTGCAAGCAACCGACATCAATAGCCAGTTTTCTTTGTTTCAGCCAATCTATATATGAACACAATTTAAAAAAAACTATGAAGGATGGCACTGGGGGATTTGGCACCCCCAGTGTCAGTGTTATGTTTGTTGGGGGGTGGGGAGTGGGTGTTCAGAGGAAGAGTCAAGTAGGGGGAATCAGTTACAGGGGCAACAGTTACAGACATCAATGGATTGTTTTCTGCATTACAGGCAAAGATACAAATAAAATAAAATAAACTATGAGGTGGTGATACGGGGGGATATGGCACCCCCAGTGTTATGTTTTGTGGGGGTGTCAGGCAGTGGGTGCTGAGAGAAAGGGTTGGGTTGGAGGGAGGGACAGTTACAGGGTAGCCAGCAACAGACAATGATGGATGCTTTTCTTTTTTACAGACAGACAGGCTGCTGAGATTGAAAGATGCTCAGTTGTTTGCTGACCAGCTTCATGCAAATCAAAGGACCGAAGCCCTCTCTGATTGGAGTGGCTTTAGCCCTTTGAAATACATGAAGTTTCAGCCAGCCAAGCAGAGACTGATGTTGGGACCACAGTGCATGGTCATTGGTGTAGACTGCCAAGCCCCTGCTTTTATGAACTACAATTTGCTTGGCAGTGACACACCCACAAAATCCACTATCCTTGCCAAAAAATGTTGGGTGCTCAAGCACAGCCAATGTAACAATAGGTCTAAAAAAGAGAGTCAAATTAAAGGTTAAGTATTAAAATCATGCTCCTGACCAAAACTACAATAGAAGAAAGACAAAATGATAAACAAATTGCTGGAAGCTGTGTTTGAAACATGTACTTTTTTTCTGGTTCAAAATAGGCTCCTTCTACTTTATCTGACTAGAAATGAGAAACAGGAAGCAAGTCAGGCACAGTTACTATATAGAGATGTGACCTGCAGAAGCTCTTCCATGTGACCTTTAGATAAGTTGTTTACCATAGACTAATTTTCACAAACAAATTGCCTTGGCAGCACCAAAGTTGAAGTTAGAAGGCAAAGTTGAAAAAAGCAAATTTTTATGTTTGCTTGCACGCATGTGCAAGAAACATAGTGCCACCATATGAGTTTTCAGAGGTGTGGCACCCCCTCTTCCAATGCCCTGAGGGTTTTTGCAGGCACGGCCCCACCGCACCAATGAATGTCCCCGCTGTCTATGACAGCAGTTCAAATGCAGTGTCATCCAGTTGAAAGCAAACAACCGCTACAATCAGTGGTGGTAATGTGTAGGCAATTAGCATACTGCCGTGCTGTCAGCAGTATGCAAACTGACCCACATGTCACCACCGCTAATTATAGCAGTGGTTGTATGCATACCCCACCCCCATTTATTGTGTGCTGAGGGGGTGCCCAATCCCCCTTGGCTCATGCACACTTCCCCCCCAAGCACACTGTATCTCTGACGGGGGTGCCCAAACCCCATCGGCTCCAGTGGCCGCCCCAAAAAAACACAAACTTCCAGGTGCAACACTGGGAGCTCACCCCAACGTGGCATAAGTCCAGTGTCCTCATGGTCCCCCCCAACACTGTATGGCCACCGGGGGTGCCCAATCCCTTGTTGGCTCCACTATCTCCCCAAAACTTCTAGGTGCCAGGCTGGGAGCCCACCCCAGCATGGCAAAAGTCCCATGTCGTCTATGTAAAATTAAAAAAATCCTGTAACAAAAGAAAACAGTTCCTCACTGACTCTCTTTCCCCCCAACCTGTGCCCACCCTCTCCTTACCCCATCTCCCCACACCCACCCTCACCCCATACTTACCTCTGGAGGCTGGCGCGATGATCTTCGGTGGACCGGGAACATGTCTGCACTCCTCAAAACCGACTGAGAACTGAAGAAATGCCAGTAAGCTGTATAACAGCATAAATAGTTTTTTTTTCAACTTTGGTGCATATTTTGGTCATTTTTTTTTAATTTTGCACCAAATTTTAAACTTGGGGTTCTTGGGACCACACTTCATGAATTCAGTGACTATCATTTGGTTATGCGGTCCTGAAAGGTGATTTTTGCGGTCACTGTGTGGAATCACCTTTTCGGATGGATTAACAAAATGACAGTGTTACTGTTCATGAGGAGGGCTCTCAAAAAGCCTATGTTGCAAATTTGGTGAAGAAATTCTCAAAAATGACTGTGTTACAAAAGTGCATTGCACAGTTTCCATACACACTTGCAAATTCGTGAATTTGTAATGTTTTCACTCCAGATTTTCAACATTGGCATTTTTTCACACCTCTTTATGAACAGTATAGCTGTCATTTTTCACATCCTGGCTGAAATGTGTTTTCGCACTTCCGGTGCAGAATAGCATGATCACTGTGGGAAATCAGTGTTCAGGACAGGTTAAGAAAATCCCAGTGACACTGTTCATCAGCAAAGGTCCTAAAATGCCTATGTTGTAAATTTGGTCACAAATGTCCATAAAATGACTGTGTTATGAGCGTGCATTGATCAATTTCTACGCACTCTCATAACATTACAGATTTGTAATATTTTCACTCCAGATTTTCAACATTAGCATTTTTCCACATATCCTTATGAACAGCACAGCTGTCATTTTTCACATCCTGGCCGAAATGTGTTTTCACACTTCCAGCGCAGATTTGCACAGTCACTGTGGGAAATCAGTGTTCTGGACAGATTAAGAAAATCACAGTAATACTGTTCATGAGTGGAGGTCCAAAATGCCTATATTGAAAATCTGGTGCAAAAAATCTCCCAAATAATTGCATTATGGGTGTGCGTTATGCAATTTCTATGCAGGTTCGTGACTTCACCGATTTTTTTTATATTTTTGCTCCAAATTTTCAACATTACCATTTTTTTTACACCTCCTCATGAACAGTACAGCTGTCATTTTTCACATCATGTTGGAAATGTGTTTTCACACTTGTGGCATTAAACGGTGCAGTCACTGTGCAAAATTACCTTTCAGCTAACAAACTGATAGTGTCACTGTTCACGCGATGTGGTCACAAAAAGCCCATGTTGAAAAGTTAGAGTAAAAATACCAAGACACACCCAGGGCTTTAGGGTTTCCAACCATAACACCCTACCTGTAGGGTCTGACAGGTGTCCGCCCTACCCTGTAGGGACTGACAGGCATCAGTGGTGTGACTTGGGATTGTCAACAGTAATGCTCATGTTATTCTACCCCTGCCCCCATGCTGCAGCAAGTGAGTAGCACCAAGGTGCACCTTGGACTGTTTGACCCCAGAGCTCACACCATTCTCCTATACTGCACTCATTTCAGCACATTTTTTTATGGAATGAGGTGAGTGTACAGTCCGAACACCCCAAGGCACACCTCAACACTTGTCAGTGTCTGCAGGGTAGGGTGAGGTGAAATGTCATGACCGTTATGGGTGATGACCCAAAGGCATACCCCAATGCCTGTCCATCTCTGCAGGGTGGGGGTGGAGTTAGCGTCAGTTCAATACATCACTGCCATTCCTATACTGCATCTGACTAACTCCTGCACTTCCACTGCTAATGCCAGCAAGCAAACATTCGGCATTGACAAATGCTTGTTAGCATAGCGACAGCAATATGTGAATTTATCCACAAAGTTGGATTTCAGAAATTTGCCTGAACTTTACATGTGGATTAAAACTTTACAATCTCTCTACCTGTATGTATGTATGTTAATGTTTTGACTCTGGAGCCTCTGAAAATAGGCATTGCTTAAAGGATTTTCTGTGCATTCAAACCTAAACTAAACTAATACCTAGCTTATCCCACCATAACATAGTATTACTATTTGTATAACTCAGAATATAAAAATAAAAAACATCAAATACAGATGTGGCCCTTTTTTAAGCAATATTTTCAGATGTTGTTAACACATGGGGCAACACTAAACAACAGTAAAACAAATATTTCTGCAACTTGATAAAAACAGTTAAAAGGAAAAACAAAGATAAAAGCCACTAAAAGAAATAAATAAATAAAAACAGTCTCCTGATGCCTCTTGATGAAGACTCCCACTGGTGAATTCTGGCAACAGATGAGGCACACTGATGGGTCCTGGTAGGATGAAACATGTGTCTGTGTCTTCTGTTGGCACCCTTTGCAAACTGTGTGAGAGGCCTTTCAGCACCATGCATTTCTGCTTAAAGTTGAACCAGCTTAATATTCTGTGGTGATTTGCATATGCAGCCCATGATGCTTTGCATTATAGGGTGTGACAGAAAAGGGCAGGAAAGAGTTAATGGTTTGGATTCTGTAGGTGCCTTATTTTTTTAGCAGTTTAGAAAAATTACAGTCAGGCTGAAACCCTCTGTCCAGCAGCATCCAGCTTGTGGAATTCCTAGCTGCTAGATAAGAGCTGGGTCATAAATCTCGAGTGGACATCTCCAGACACACACAGACCTGCAGACATGGACACAAGGCAGTTTGAATGGATTGGATCATTCAAATATAAACTTAAGGTGAAAAGGGAATATAATTGGTCACTGATAGGTGTTCACTCTGATTGGGACAATTAAATACATACATGTTAGTCGGTTGGTGCATTTAAAGGGAGAATAGAAATGACCTATTCTCCACAGAGTATATAACGTTCTGAAAGACAGAGAAGGCTCTCTTGTGCTTTGGAAGCTGGGAGGGGAAACATAAGTGTGGAGCCTACCTTGTAGCTATGTCCGTGGGAGCTGGCAGTTTGAACAGGGTACAGTGTCTCTTGTAAGGACAGGGAAGGGTAAGTTTAGTGATAGCATATTTCAGTAATAGCCTTCTTCTTTTGCCATCTGTTATTTAAAAACATTTGTTTACTTTTCCTGTATGAGTGTTATTCTCTTGTGTTACATAGATACATAGACAGTGTCAGCAGATAAGGGCCTATGGCCCACCCAGTCTGCCCATTTAAGTTTGTGAGTTCAGTTTATGTTTTCCAGGAAGTCTGTTGCCCCTTACACCTGACCTCCAGAATTCCTTTACGTCTATCCCATGCATTCTTAAATCCCGTGATTGTTTCAGCCCCCACCACTTCCTCTGGCAGGGTGTTCCACTTGTCCACCACCCATTCTGTGAAGAAATTCTTCCTCACGCTTCTCTGAATCGTCCCTCCTCCAACTTCATCCCATGCCTCTAGTCCTGGAACATCTTTTTCACTTAAAAATAGTGCATTCCTGCACCCTGTTCCTCCTGTAAGATACTTGTATGTCTCATCATATCCTCTCTCCCTCCTCTCTCCAGGGAGTACATGTTCAGTGCCTTCAACCTGTCCTCATAGGACTTGTGATGCAATCCATGCACCATCTTTTGTTGCCCTCCTCTGAACCTTCTCTACCCTGTCTCATGTCCTTACGTAGGTAAGGTCTCCAGAACTGCACAGTGTACTCCAGGTGCGGCCTCACTAGTGTCTTGTATAGTGGAATTATGACCTCCTTTTCCTGCTGGTGATGCCCTCTGCTTATGCATCCCAGCATCCTATTTGCTTTACCTGCTGCCTTGTCACACTGTTTCTGCCTTGAGGTCATCAGAGATGATAACTCCAAGATCCCTTCCTGCTTGGTGCATGCTATATCCTCACCCCCAACTAATATATTGTGCCAGGGTTTTTGTGCTTATGTGCATTATCTTGCACTTCCTTGCATTGAATTTCAACACTGCCAAACCCTGACCATTCTTCAAGTTTCTGCAGGTCCCTTCTCATTCTGTCTACACCCTCTGGTGTGTCTACTCTGTTACAGAGCTTTGTGTCATCAGCGAACAGTGAAATTCTGCCTTCTAGGTCCTGTGCAATGTCACTGATGAAGATATTGAATAGTATCGGTCCCAGCACTGATCCCTGTGGTACCCCACTGGTCACTCTTCCCTCTGTGGAGTGACAGCCATTTACCACCACCCTCTGTGTCCTGCTGCCCAGCCAGTTACCTACCCACTGCACTACTGTCCTGCCCACACCCATATCCCCAGTTTGTGCAATAATCTTCTATGTGGCACAGTGTCAAAGGCCTTGCTGAAGTCCAGATAGGCCATGTCCACTGCCCTCCCTGATCCACCTCCCTAGTCACCCAGTCAAAAATTCAATGAGGTTGGTCTGACATGACCTTCCCTGGTGAAACCATGCTGCCTTGGGTCCTGTAGTCCATTGACAACCAGATGTTCCACCAATCTCTCCTTCAGTAGTGCTTCCATGATCTTCCCTACTACCGAGGTGAGGCTGACTGGTCTGTAGTTCCCGCTTCCTCTTTGTTCCCACTTTTGTATAAGGGACTACATCTGCTATCCTCCAGTCTTTGGGTACCTCCCTGTTTCTAGTGATCGGCTAAACAGGATAGCAAGAGGTTCAGCCACCACTTCTCTTAGTTCTTTAAGGACCCTGGGTGCACCCCATCTGGACCCATTGCTTTATCAACTCTTATTACTTCCAGTTCCTTCAGGACCCTTTCTCGTAAAGGGACTTGTGTCCATTTCTGCAACATTCTCACCCTTGTACTCCATTCAGACCCATTACCCTCCTCTTCCTCAGTAAAGACTGAGCAGAAATACCTGTTCAATATGTCAGCTTTACTGTTGTCATCCTCCACACAGCCCCATCCTCCCCTTCAGTCTCACTATCCCTCCCTTTGCCTTTCTTTTTTCACTTATGTACCTGTAAAGGTTTGTCCCTCTACCCACTGATTTTGCAATGTGTTCTTCTGTCTGAGCTTTGGCTTCCCTTACTGACCTCCCTGCCTCCTTGCTTCTCCTGGTACTTCTCCCTATCCCTTGTGCCTGTGTCTTTTGTATTGCCTGAATGCAATCTTTTGGCTTTCACTTTCTTTGCTACCTCTTTGGAAAACCATAATGGTCTCCTCTTCCTTTTCCTCTTGCTAACCTGCTTAATACATAGTTCTGTTGCTCTTGTAATCCCCATTTTAAATACTTCCCACTGTTCCTCAACCCCTGATTCTTGCCCATTCCTTAATGCCTCTTTCAAGTATCTCCCCATTTTCCCAAAGTTTGCCCCTAAAATCCAGGATACGTGTTTTGTGTGGTTTGGTGCTACTCTTTCTGTGATTTCAAACCACAGTGACTGGTGGTCACTGTTCCCCAGGTGCTCCCCACTCTTACCCCCATCACATCCCTGTTTGTGAGCATAGGTCCAGTATTGCCTTCTGCCGAGTTGGTTCCATGACCAGTTGCTTGAGGAAGGCACCCTGAAGGGAGTCCAGGATAAATCTGCTCCTAGTTGATGCTGCTGCTGGAATGCTCCAGTCCACATCTGGAATATTGAAGTCTCCAACCAGTACTACCTCACCCTTGTCTGCCATCCTCTGGATAGCTAGCATTAGCTCCCTATCTGTTTCTTCCTCCTGGTCTGATGGTCTATAGACCACACCTGTGCGGATGGCTGGCCCCATTTTCCTTTCCAGCTTAACCCACAGTAACTCTCCCCCATTTTGTTCCTCCTGGATCTCTGTGGCCCTTATGTCATTTTTCACATACAGTGCCACTCCTCCTCCCTTCCTGCCTGCCCTGTCTCTTCTGAATATGTTGTAGCCAGGTATGGCCAACTCCCAGTCGTGGTTATCATTACACCAGGTTTCAGTGATGGCCACAATGTCCAGGTCTGACTGCACCATGACAGCCTCCATATCTTCCATCTTGTTGCTAAGGCTCCTGGCATTTGCACACATGACTTTCCATGATTTGACCTCCCTAGACTGTTTCACTGTTCTGCTCCAGCCCTTCCTTGGTTGTCCTTATCCCTGGTTCACCTTGCTGTCTGCCTTTCTGTTGAATTTTGCCCTATTCTGCCTATCCACCTCCTGGGCGCTAATCTCCATCTTTTGCACTTGGCTAACCTCCACATCCTTTCCTTCCATTTCTCTGGGTACCTCTATTTGGTTGTCCCTGTTTGGCAGTGTGGCATATGAGTTCTTGAGTGGAATAGGATCTGGGATGTGCCTCTACCTGACTGGTCTAACCCTCCCTGAGCCCACTGTCATCCAAGTACTCCTTGTTCTCTGCATCCTTTGAGGCAGCTGCATTGGACTGAGTGGTCTCTGGATAGGGGCGATGATACTCCTGACCCAGTTTACTTCCGCTCTGAGTCTGGCTACCTCATCCCGCAGTCCAGAAAGATGCATGCAGATAGGGCAGCACCTCAGTGTCCAGAAGATCTGCCTGAATATGGCTGCCCCACAGCCACTGCATTGACCACTCCCCACATTATACTGCAGTTATACTGCTATTCCACTACTTGTCTGCTACTGAAGCTCCCCTAGTTCCCTTTTTATTAATTTACTGTCCTAAAAATCCTGCCACTGTTCCTCTATAATATTTGAAAATACATACACTTCTATCTCACCTCTTTATCCTTACAATCAAAAGGTAACTACAATCACAATAATCTACCTTCTACTAATACAGATTCTATCACAGAATCAGAGCACAATGCAAAAATATCTGCTACTTAGCAACAACAAACAGGTGACAACAAACCAAGTTGATGTAGCTTTTTTTAAAATAGAGAAAAAAATGTAGTAGTTTAAACCAATAGAAATCAGCAGTTCCAAAAGCACCTTGAACTACAAGAAAGAACACAGTACCACACCTCTGCCACAATAACTAAACAGTTCTAAAACATTGGAGAAAGAAGAGAAAATTCAGAGACTGAGCAAAAAGATACAATGTACTATAAAGTATTAGGCAATAGGTATACTCAGCTGTTTAACAAAGAAAATAAAGTACCTACCAAAACAGACAGGATACCCTGTGTTGTAAATATATATCCTGTAAATGCTCATTGCACTTTCTGTTAAGTAAAAGCTATTTATTTGCTCAACAGTTGCGACTGTGATGTCATTTTTCTAAGGTAATAGTTGGTTTCCACTGGCTGAGGTAAACTCTGTGTAGCATCCACCACCCAAGAGAGACACACTGCCAGACTTTAACTTGTGCAATTGTACGTTTAACTATTCAAGTTGGTACACTTGAAAGAGGTGCTGGAAGGAAAGTCCGGCTGGTGGCAGCGAATACTCGAGGACAGACACCTCTCTAAAAGCTGTTTCAGCCCAGAGGAAGAGGTGGGTTGTCACATATTGGTTGGCAGTGGTGGGTTGATGATAGCGGACTGCGTAGCATACTGATACAGAGTTTGTCAGTGGAACAGTTACTTTAGCATTGCAAAACAGGATATACAAGAGGATACATTTGTACAACAGTTTTATTTGTTTCTAGATAGCACAGTAAAGTGTAGCAGTAGAGAATGAGCTCCACGGAGTATGACTCACTTACTGTACCACAGCTTTTTGAAAGGTGCCAGGAAAAGGGGATAAAGCCTGAAGGTCTAAAGCAGAAGAAAAAGGCAGACCTTATAGCTGCTCTCTTGGCACATGATCTGGAGCAGACAGTCGCTGGGGTGAGTCAGGAACTGAGGCAGCAGACCCCCCCAAACCAGCTTGAGGCACTGCGACTGCAGCTGTTGCTGCAAGTCAAGGCATTGGAGGTGAAAAGACTGGATGCTGAGGCGAAAAGACTGGATGCTGAAGCAGAAGCAAGAAGGTTGGAAGCAGAGACAAGAAGACAGGAAGCAGAGAAAAAACTTGAAGAAAAGAGACTGGCAGACAGAGAGAAAGAACATCAAGACAAAGAGAAGGAGCGCAAAGACAGAGAGAAAGAACAACAGCATGAACTCCAGAGACAACAGCACGAGAAGGAGATGATGACCCTCCGCAGTCAGCAAACCGTGAGTAATGGTCCAAAATAAGTTCTAAATTGATCCCTCAGTTTAAAGAGGGAGATGACCTTGATTTATTTTTAAGGTAATTTGAGAGAATATGTGACCAATTAAAATTGACTAAGGCTTCCTGGTCAGCTTATCTCACACCCTTGCTGATGGGCCAAGCATTGCATGCATTTGCTAAAATGAGTAATGAAGACTATGCTGATTATGATAAAGTGAAAACAGTGTTGTTGAAAAATTTTGAATTAACTCCTGAGGCTTATAGAGGAAATTTAGGGAGTTAAAGAAAAGCCCAGAAGACAGTTATGCAGAACTGCAGGTTAAACTGTATACTTACCTTGATAGGTGGATGGAGGGGGCTAAAGCAACTACTGTGGGACTGATTAAAGTTGTATTGGTGAGAGAACAATTCCTTAAAATTGTATCTGAGGACATGCGTGTATGGCTCATAGACAGGGCATGCGCCTCTTCCACAGAGGTGGCAGGAAGCGCTGACGAAGCATCTGTCTAGCCGCCACACACAGCGTAGTCTTATGGTGGGGCAGCACATGGTTATAAGGGATCCCATGGAGGCAGCCCAAAGGAAACCAGCCTGCACCTGAGCCCAAAGTAGAGCCATCTGGTTCTAAGGGACTCAAGAAATAGGTCCCAGAAATGTCATATTTGCAATCAAGTGGGACACTTGAGATATAACTGCCCTCAGAAACTGGTTAAGGGGCAGAGATATGGGGGTGGGGGTGATCAAAAGAGCACTGGTGTGTTTGTAGGGTGTGTCCAGTCTGAAGAACCACTCTCTTCTGGTGAGAATCTGCGTCCCAATACAGTTAATGGAATAGTAACACAGGGACTGTGGGACTCAGGCACTAACATCTCCCTGGTAAGGCAGGATCTAATTCGGGCCGAGAAGATGATGCCTGGGAAATACTCCAAGGTTCAGGCATTCACAGGGCCACCAGTCCCATTACCAATGGCTAGAGTCTTCCTGAGCTGGGAAGGGAGCCATGGAGAAAAGGAGGTGGGAGTTGTAGAGGACCTACCTGTAAGTATGATTGTGGGGAAGGATTTGGACCCCAGTAAAAAACTGGTGTGTGTTGTAACTCATAGTCAGGCACAAGGGCAAGCTTCTGAGAGTGAAGAGGGGGTGACTCTGGGTGGTTCAGCCACACCCTCAGCAACTGAGGAAGTGTCTAACACAGGGGAGGGGCTGGCTAGAAGCAGCAGTCCAGAACCCCAGTCACAAAATAGAGGAGACCACAGGACTTCCTTCAGAAGGGTCACTGGGAAGGGTCAGATGAGGGCAGCTGAGTGCTGCATAGTGAACTGACCCTACCCTGAAAAAACTGAGGGAAATAGCTCATAGGCCTGAGAATTCTCAGGGGGGTGAAGAGTCCATTTACTGGGACAATGGGCTGTTGTACAGAGAATGTACAACAGAGGAAGGGCTAGATGGTGAGGTACTCCAGCAGCTGGTAGTCCCTAAGGTTCACCATCAGCAGCTTTTGGCCCTTGCCCATGATATCCCTTTTTCAGGGCACTTGGGGGTGTGGCACATGAAAAAGCATATAGCCCAAAATTTCTTCTGATCTGGTATTGGCAAGGATGTGGCAAATTATTATAGGACTTGTCCACAGAGCCAGCGGGTGGGGAAAATGGGGGACAAGGCCAAGGCAGCTTTGGTGCCCCTGCCTATTATTGATAAACCCTTTAAGAGGGTAGCGGTGGACATAGTGGGGCCATTAAGCACCCCAAGTCACACTGGCAAGTGGTATATCCTGGTAGTTGTAGACTATGCCACTAGATACCCAGAGGCAGTGGCCCTAACATCCTCTGAGGCAGAACCAGTGGCAGATGCACTATTGGGAATATTTAGCCAGGTGGACTATCCCCAGGAGATACTGTCAGACTGGGATGCCAATTTTATGTCAGGGTTAATGAGTAGTTTGTGGGAAAAGTGTGGAGTGAAGCAGCCCAAAACATCCCCACACCATCCCCAAGCTAATGGTCTAGTGGAGCGATTTAATTCAACCCTTAAGACCATGCTAAGGACTTTTGCTGACCAGAATAAGAGAGACTGGGACAAATATTTGCCTCATCTCCTATTTGCATACAGGGAAGTCCCCCAGGAGTCCACAGGGTTCTCACCTTTCGAGCTTCTGTTTGGTCATAGGGTGCGGGGGCCCCTAGATTTGATTCGGGATGAATGGGAGGGTGACCATGCCTCTCAAGGGGAGTCTGTTGTGGAGTATGTCCTGAACTTCAGGACCTTAGGGAGCTCATGGGGTTTGCTCAGGAGCACCTGGCCACTGCACAACAGTGGCAGAAAGTTTGGTATGACCGTGGGGCCCGAGCCAGAGAATATGAGGTGGGACAGCGAGTGATGGCACTCATCCCTGTCTGACAGAATAAATTACAGGCAGCATGGGAGGGGCCATTCTCCATTGTCCTAAAGGTTAGTGATGTCAATTACATGATAGAGCTACCGGACAGGAGATGCAAACGAAAGATGTATCATGTTAACATGCTGAAGCCCTACCATGACAGGGAGGAAATGGTCCTCACTGTATGCAGTGCCCGAGAGGAGGAAACTGAGGTAGAGCCACTGGTGGACCTACTTGGGGAAGCCAGGGTTGCATCCTCTGTGGACAATCTTACCTTCTCGGAACAGCTGACACCAGCCCAGATGCAAGAAATTAGGGGTGTGCTGAGAGAATCTGAGGACATGTTCACAGAGAAACCGGGGTACACCACGATGGCAGAGCACCATGTGGATACAGGGACCCAGGTTCCCCTGAAACAGTCCCCCTACAGGGTACCTGAGCACATTAAGCACACTGTGAAAGAGGAGCTCAAAGAGATGCTGGAACTGGGGATAATCCAGGAATCTAGTAGCCCCTGGGCATCACCCATGATACTGATCCCAAAAAAGGGATGGCACCACATGATTCTGCGTGGACTACCGGAAGCTTAATAGCTGCATGGAGTCTGATGTCTATCCCATGCCCAGAACAGATGAGACCCTGGATCGACTGGGGGGAGCCAAGTATTTGACCACAATAGACCTAACAAAGGGCTATTGGCAGGTGCCTCTGACCCCTGCGGCCAGGAAAAGATCAGCTTTTGTTACTCCATTTGGTTTATACAAATTTAAGGTAATGCCATTTGGAATGAAGAATACACCTGCAACCTTTCAACGGCTTGTAGATCGCATTCTGTCTGGGGTAAGTGAGTTTACATTGGCTTATGTGGATGATATAGCCATATACAGCCAGACCTGGGATGAGCACATCAAGAATGTGTGGGATGTGTTCCACAGGTTAAAGAAGGCAGGTCTGACAGTCAAGGCAGAGAAGTGCCAGGTAGGTATGGCAGAAGTATCCTACCTAGGGCACCGGGTGGGTAGTGGACACATCCGTCCGGAGCCTGCCAAGGCTGATGCCATCCTGGCCTGGCCTACTCCTACCACAAACAAACAGGACAGGGCATTTCTACGGACAGCAGGGTACTACCAAAGGGTTGTTCCCCACTATAGCAATCTGGCTAAGCCCCTGACAGACTTAATCAAGAAGGGAAAGCCAGATACAGTGAAGTGGTCAGAAGGTTGTGAGGTTGCTTTTCAGGAGCTAAAAAAAGGCCGTAAGCAGCCCAGCTGTATTGGCTAGCCCTAATTATAGTTTAAAGTTTATGGTACATGTGGATGCCTCAGATCATGGGCTGGGCGCTGTGCTGAGCCAAGTTACCCAGCAGGGGAGGAGCACCCGGTTGTGTACCTCAGCCGGAGGCTTTTGCCCAGAGAGGAGGCATATGCCACAATTGAGAAGGAATGCTTGGGAATAGTGTGGGCCCTTCAGAAGCTGCAGCCTTACCTATATGGGAGAGAATTTACTGTGGTCACAGATCATAATCCCCTGATTTGGCTTTATAGGTCCAGTGGGCAAAATGGTAAACTACTACACTGGAGTTTGGTACTGTAGGCATACAACATGAGCATCCAGCATCGCAGTGGCAAACAAAATGCAAATGCAGATGGGCTATCTAGACAGGGCTAATGGCATGGCTGGATACTTTTGGGTACTTCCCAATAATTGCATGAACGGCTGTGTCACTTGGGGTGGCCCAAGGGACACGCCTTCATTATCTTGGGGGGATGTGACAGAAATGGGCAGAAAAGAGTTAATGGTTTGGATTCTGTAGGTGCCTTATTTTTTTTAGCAGTTTAGAAAAAATACAGTCAGGCTGAAATCCTCTGTCCAGCAGCATCCAGCTTGTGGAATTCCTAGCTGCTAGATAAGAGCTGGGTCATAAATCTCGAGTGGACATCTCCAGACACACACAGACCTGCAGACATGGACACAGGGCAGTTTGAATGGATTGGATCATTCAAATATAAACTTAAGGTGAAAAGGGAATATAATTGGTCATTGATAGGTGTTCACTCTGATTGGGACAATTAAATACATACATGTTAGTTGGTTGGTGCATTTAAAGGGAGACTAGGAATGACCTATTCTCCACAGAGTATATAACCTTCTGAAAGGCAGAGAAGGCTCCCTTGTGCTTTGGAAGCTGGGAGGGGAAACATAAGTGTGGAGCCTACCTTGTAGCTATGTCCGTGGGAGCTGGCAGTTAGAACAGGGTCCAGTGTCTCTTGTAAGGACAGGGAAGGGTAAGTTTAGTGATAGCATATTTCAGTAATAGCCTTCTTTTGCCATCTGTTATTTAAAAACATTTGTTTACTTTTCCTGTATGAGTGTTATTCTCTTGTGTTGTAAATATATATCCTGTAAATGCTCATTGCACTTTCTGTTAAGTAAAAGCTATTTATTTGCTCAACAGTTGTGACTGTGATGCCATTTTTCTAAGGTAATATTTGGTTTCCACTGGCTGAGGTAAACTCTGTGTAGCATCTGCCACCTGAGAGAGATACACTACCAGACTTTAACTTGTGAAATTGCACGTTTAATTATTCAAGTTGGTACACTTGGAAGAGGTGCCGGAAGGAAAGTCCGGCTTGTGGCAGCGAATACCCGAGGACAGACACCTCTCTAAAAGCTGTTTCAGCCCAGAGGGAGAGGTGGGTTGTCACAGGGGGCATGTGTGATTTTTTATTTCTTTGAAACTTGGCTTGGCGGCCAATGCCCTTTGGGGTAACCATTGCCTCAGTGCTTGCACACTGAGGTTCTTTGTCTTTTAACTTGTTTTTTGTTTTAATTGGGTTCACCATTCCAATGAGAGCCACAAAGAGCTGCTGGAGTTGCCCCACCTTAGTGTTGTGCTGTGCCATGCCCTCTCACTGGATCACTGCTGTGACCTGCATACAATAGATGCCACAACACTGGGAGGATTAGAAGGAAACAGAGGCTGGAAAAATTGGAGGTATGTTGCTGGAAGGGTGATGTTGGGTTTGGAGTAGCTTAAAACATGAGCAGAATTTTCTTTAGGCAGGTGCAGAACTTAGTAGAGCAATCCCACTTTTGTATTGTACCTGACCACACCCTTTACCTTATGACCACCATGACCCACACCTTGTAGCTTCCACCCACACCGGGAGGGTCAAAAATGAATGAAAAATGAGAACAAGGCTGGGGGTACATTGTTGGCAGGGTTATGTTGGGACAGGAGAAGTTTAAAAATTTAATAGTGTTTTTGTAGGCAGGTCTGGACCTTGGTGGAGCAGCCCCACTTTTATGTTGTGCCTTCAGTTCAAGTCAATTTTTATTTATCGAGGAAAAACACAATTGAATGAGCTCATTTACAAGGTAGTCCTGGGAGGGCACAGGAGGCAAAATACAATCACATCGCAGTTACAAGGCAAAATCACATTAAAACTCAGATACAAAGCAGTGGCAATGTACTTTACACATGAAGGATAATGCTGTATTACATAAGGAGTAACTAATGGCATAATCAAAGATTCAGAAGATGAGGGCAGGTACAGTAAAGATACTCTGGTACTCTAGGGGGACATAGAAGGACAATGGCGGAGGTCTGAGGGGGAAGTAGGGAGTAAATGTGATGATCAGAGGGGAGGGGATACGGGGCCAAAGCGCTCAATTAGGGTACTGGGAAAAGGGAGAGAGGAAAGGTCAGGGGGGGAGCATGTAAGGGTAGGAATTCAAAAGGGCACAACTGGTGGAGGCCATTACAGGGGCAGCAATGTCCAACCAGAATAGGAAGATTAAGTGCTGAAGATAACATGTAGTACAGGTTCTTTGTAGATGTGATTCAGATTAGGAATAGCAGTTGCAAGTTTCTTCCAGTAATCGTCTTAGCAGAGATTTAAAAAGTGAACATCCCAATTATTTGAGTAAGTTTCATCAATTTTGGAAGGTATTCCATAATGTGGGAAGGGCATGGCATTTGGATGAAGTGCCATGAGGAGTTCTTATCTTGGGATATCAAGCAGGATGTAGGAGTATCTTCTGAGAGAATAAACCCCAGGGCCCAGATATTCAAAAGGGTTGCACATGGCGCAACAGTGTTGCTCCATGCGCAACCTACTGATGTGCTCTGGATCGATATTCAAAGGGAAAAGTGTGCGGCACAAATCCCGTTGCACTGGAGCGCATCAGTAATGTATGCAGGCGCAGGTGGGGGGGGCATGCCCATGCTTACCCTGCACAGCCCAATATTCAGCCCAGGATGTGCAGAGCCATGTATGCACAACCCGTACCTGTGCCAGCACAAAGTTGATCCAAAAAAAAAAGGAACAACTGATGGCCACCCACAGGTGAGCTGCCACATTGCACGGTGCAACACGGAAGCTGCCACCTGTGGGTGGCCACCCAAGCTCCGGCTGCACCTGGCGGTGCCCCCCCATGCCCGATCGCGGGCATCTGTAAAATAAAGAAAGAATTCAGTCCAATATCCCTGGTGGTCCAATGGACCCCCACCCCACCATCCACTGAATCCTACCGCCTGTCCCCCCAGTCAGTGGCGGGTGGCTTCCACCCACCTGCTGCCCTGCCACCTGCCGACTGACACGTAGTAGGGCTGTATGCCCATTGATCCACAGCGTGAGCCAATGGGCGTGCAGCCCATACCGTACTATACATTCCAGATTTACCACCAGGGATATTGGGGATATAATGTTATTACTGAGTCTGCGATCGGGCAGGCAGATCCACTGGACCACCAGGGATTTTGGGGATATAATGGAATTTGCACTAGCGCATCCCCATACTTCACTCTGGCCACTTGCACTGGTGCAGTGCCACTGCACCATGCACACTGCAGGTGGCCAGGGTGCGATATTCAATGATGCTGTGCCATGGCACTGCTCCGTTGAATATCTCGCAGTCCACACCCCTGCGCAGCCAAGTTGTGCTGCGCCCAAGCTTGCGCCACAGCCTGGTTCAGTTTGAAAATCTGGGCCCAGGAGTACATTTGAAGAGATCAGTGATGTGGGGGGTTGGGGGTATTTGTAATGGCTCTGTAGATCCAGAGGGAGGCATTTCTCCACCTCCTAGTGTTAAGTGAGGACCAGCCTAATTGCATGTAGAACAAGCAGTGGTGGGTATTAAAAGGGCCATTAGTAAAGAATCTTAACACTCTGTCATACAAGGTAACTGGTTTGGTTAAGGCAGTTTTGGGGCAGTGACTATATAGAAGGTTAGCATAGTCCACAAGACGGAGACAAGTGATTTGAACCAATCTTAGTTTAGCCTCACAGTTAAGTAGATGTTTGATGCGGTAGAAAAGGCCTAATCTCTGTCTTAGTTTTTTAGATAGTTCATCAATATGTGTCAAGAAAGAGTTTACAATTGAGCCAAAATCCCAGATACTTGAATTTATCACTGCTTCGATTGGTTCCCCCAAAAGGGCCAGTTAACTATAACTGTAGCAAACAATAATAATAGTAACTACTTGCAGTTCTGGAGACCCCATCTTCACAAGGACATAGACAGGATGGAGGCAGTCCAGAGGAGGGTAACTAAAATGGTGCAGGATCTACAACCGAAGCAATATGAAGAGTGACTAAAGGAGCTTAACATGTATACCCTTGCGGAAAGGAAGGGGGGGGACATGATACGAACATATGAAGAAGCCAGCAGAAGAAGGCCATTTGGTTTATCAAGACTGTTTGTGTTGCAGGGCCCACAGCCTGAGCTACTATCCCTGTCCCCTCTCCCCACTCCTCCCATCCTCCCTACCCATGACCCTTACCCTCCTGCTATACCTGTACCAGCCTCTCTTAAAACTGCCCACTGTCTTCAATGAGATTACCTCTTTTGGCAGTGCATTCCAAGTGTCCACCACCCTCTCTATAAAGAAGTGCTTCCTGACCTCTGTCCTAAACCTGCCACCCTCCAGCTTAAGACTGTGCCCCCTTGTGTTATGGTTGCCACTCAGCTTAAATAGACTCTACATATCAATCTTATTTATCCTTTTCAAGTACTAGAATGTCCCAATCATGTCCACTTTCTCTTCTGTCATCCAGGGAGCACATGTTCAGTGCCCTCAACCTCTTCTCATATGCCTTACCCTGCTGACCAGCTATCATCTTTGTAGCCCTCCTCTGGATGTTCTCCAGCAGGTTAATCTCCTTTTTTGAGGTGTGGCACCAGTACTGAACTCCCATACTCTAGATGCGGCCTTATCAGTGACCTGTACAAGGCCAGTATAACCTCCTCTCTCCTACTACTGATCATCCTTGATATGCATTCCAGCATCTTGTTTGCCTTTGCTGCTGCTTTCTTGCACTGCGTGGAGTGCTTCCAGTCACTAGTGATCATCACTGCCAAGTCCTTCTCCTCCTCTGATGCTGATACTTGGACTCCACCCAGGTAGTACTCTGCCCTAGGATTCTTGGCTCCAATATGCATAACTTTGCATTTCTTGGCATTGAAGCCAAGCTGCCAGATCCTGGACCACCTCCATAGCTTTTCCAGATCTTCCTGTAGGTCTTATATCCCTTCAGCTGTGTCCACTCTCCCACAGAGCTTGGTGTCACTCGTGGATAGGCACATTTTGTACTTAATGCCATTTCCAATGTCATTGATGAAGACATTGAACAACATCGGCCCCAGCAACGAGCCTGCGGGACTCCACTGGTTACCTGTCTTGTGCCTGATAACTTTCCCCCAACAACCACCCTCTGGGTTCTGTCCTTCAGCCATTTTCCACCCATCTGGCCATCTTTTCCCCAACCCCGAGGTCCAACAACTTCCTGATCAACCTTTTGTGGGGCACAGAATCAAAGGCCTTGCTGAAATCAAGATAGGGGATGTTTACCGCTTGGTCCCTGTCTACTGTCTTAGTGACACAGTCAAAGAAGTCAATCAGATTTGATTGACACAATCTCCCTGTCCCCCCCCCATAAACCCATGCTGCCTTGCATCCTGGAGACTATGCTCCTCTAGATAGTCCACCAACATTTCCATTAGTGTTGTCTCCATAAGCTTGCCCACAATGGAGGTCAGACTGACTGGTCTGTAATTCCCTGGGTCCTCCTTGGGACCACTTTTGTGGAGCAGCACTACATGTGCTGTTCTCCAGTCCTGTGGTACTATGCCTGTCTCTAGTGAACCATTAAGTAGGTTTGCCAGTGGCCCTGCCAACTCCACAGCCAGTTCCTTTAGTACCCTTGGATGTACTCCATCTGGGCCTGGTTATTTGTCCACCTTCAATGCCAGCAGCCCCTCCCTCAATCTATCCTCCTCTATCACTACATCTGTGTTCCCCTCCCCCGTGCTCCTCTTTTCCCTCCTGAAGGTACTAGTCCTCCCTTCTTCCTGGTGAAGATGGAACAGAAGTAGTCATTTAGTATCTCTGCTTTTCCCCCATTATTCTCCACCCACTCCACCCCTTTCATAAGCCTAACAATCCCTTTCTTGTTGTCCCTTTTCTCACTTATATAGTGAAAGAAAGCCTTCTCCCCTTTTTAAATTCTTCAGCTATCTGCAGCTCCTTCTGTGCCTTTGCTCGCCTGACTTTCTTACTTGCCTCACTAGCCAACCTTAGGTAATTTTCCCTATCCACCTCTCTCTTGGTCTTCCTGAATTTCCTATAGGGCAACTTTTTTTCCCTTACTGCCTGGGCAGCCCCAGAACTGAACCAGCTGGGCACTTTGGCCCTTCTGTTCTTACCCCTGAGCCTAACGCACTCATCTGTGGCAACCAGTATTCCTTCCTTAATGATGGACCACCTTTGCTCCACCCCGATATCTGATCTGATGCCCACCAGATGGCTCCTTAGCATTTCCCCCATTTTCCTGAAGTCTGCTCTCCTGAAATCCAATATTTAGGTCTTAGTCAGGATGCTTTCCCTGCTCATATCCAACTGGAACCACACTGTGCAATTGTCACTTCCTCCCAGTGGCTTCCTGACCATTATTTCCTGTACATGCTCCCCATTTGTGAGCACCAGATCAAGAACTGCCTCAGCTCTTGTTTGTTCAGTGATGCCTTGAGTCAGGAACCCACTCTGGATCCTTCCATAATCACCTGACTCCTAGTACATGTCATGGATTTTATGTTCTAGTCCACCTTGAGCAGGTTGAAGTCCCCACAATTACCACCTCTTCTTTCTTCGCAGCTTTTGATATTTTTGAGCTCGGTTCCCTGTCTCTCTCCCCATCCTGACTAGGTGGTCTATAAACCACCACCCAACCTCACCTTTCTCCTTCTATTGGACCTTAACTGAACTCAGAATGCCTCTGCCTCCCCTTCCTCTGACTACTCCCTCGTGGAAGTTATTCCCTCCCCAATATAAACTGACACACATCCACCTTCCCGATTACCCTGTCCCTCCTGTATAGTTTATATCCAGGGATTGCAAGGTCTCAGTCATAGTGTGATGTTGCACAAGTCTTGGTTACTGCAGCTATGTCCACCCTCCTGTCCGCTAATAGTGCCTGCTGGTCTTCCATCTTGTTTCCAAGACTCCGTGCATTCAGATACACCACCCTCCACCTAGAATCTGACCTTCCTTCTCTTCCCTCTATTCTCCTATTCATATTTAGCCCCTCTGTGTGGACCTCTCCATGTACCCTTGTTATGTGTTCCTCACCCCTCCACCCTTTCCTGACTGTGTTCTTGCCCCTTCCACCTTCTCCCTCCAGACCTCTTCCATCACTGGGGTGGGGTTCACTGACCTCCTCCTCTTGGAGTTTGTGGGTCTGCATGCCCACTGCCCCCCCAGTAGTTTAAATTAAGTGTAGTGGTTATGTATTCCCCCAGTTTGTCCCTGAGTGCCCTCAAACCCTCCCTACTGAGGTGTAGCCTGTCTGGTGAAAAGAGTGCTTTGTTTGGCCAGGTTTCCTCCCAGTCTCCAATACAGATGAACATCTCCTCTCTGCACCATTTCCTCAGCCAGTCATTGAAATCCTCTATTCTTCTTTTCCTGACTGTGCTGGCCCTTGGTACTGGTATCACCTCTGAGAAGGCCAGTGAACTTCCTTCTTCCTTACAGATCTTCCCTAATTCCCTGAACCTACTTTGCACTTCCTCCACCTCCTCCCCAGCTAGGTCATTGGTTCCCAAATGTATAACTAAATTAGGTTTTCCTCAAACCTCCCTTACTATTTCCCTAATTCTTGGACTCACCTTCCCTGTTGTCATCCTTGGCATGCAAACCACCCTCCTGCTTGCATTTGGGTCCCCTTTCCTTCCCCATTGAATACTCCTAATTATGGAGTCCCCTATGAATGCCACCCTTCCATCCCCTGGATCCATGCTCCTTGTCCTTCCTTTCTTACCTTCAGTACTAGCTGCTTCCCCACATAACTGCTCCCTCTGCACCCTGGTAAACCTATCTCCACATCCACAATTTATCTTCTTAGCTGTTTTTTCATCTCCCAATCTGCCTCTCCCCTTTTGACTATCTATATCTGCTTTCAGTTTTCTTTCCCCTCTTCCTTTCTTTTTCTCTCCCTTCCCCCTTCCTCCACTCCATTTTGCCTGCCTCCTCTTCTGTGCCCACTATGATTAATTCCCTCCCCCCTCCCCTGTACTCCTACTCTCAACCCCGGCTCAACCTGACATCCTACCTCACCTCCTGCTGCCCTCTATCTCCTTCCAGACAGTGATGCAAATCTATTGATAAAGGCACCCTTTAGAATTTCCCACCCCAATGCTACTCTCACATTCCCAACCCCTCCCTTCCCCTCACCTCTTGCCATTCCTCCACCCTGGGCTCCCTATTCCTCTAAGGAAGAGCTACTCCTGTATACTGGGTGCTCCTCCCCACTCCCATCTCCTCCCTGATGCCGTCACTCCCCGGAGTGTCACCCCTCTGCCTTTCCCTCCACTGCTCTTCTCCTCTGACTTCACACACCATCCTCCACAGCTCCCATATGAGCAGCCTTATTTCAGCCCTTAGCAGCTCCAGGCTCTTACACAAAGACATCCCCCTTTGCTCCACATCACCCCCAGAAAGACTACTGCCCCACAGCTATTGCAGTTTACCCCTCTCCTGCTTCCTATACATGTACCTATTCCCCTACTTCCTCCAAGCCCAGCTTCTCCTACCCTCTAGTTATACATAACTATAAAATAACTATAACATTCAAAAATATATAAATTTCTACCTCAGCCTCTTATCATCAAAAGGTAACAATCACAATAATCTACTTTCTATATATCACAGAACCAGAATACAATGCAAAAACATCTCCTACTTAGCAACAGCAAACAGGTGACAACATGCCAAGCTGATGTAGCTTTTTAAAAAAATAGAAAACAAATTGTAATCTATTAAACCAGTAGAAATCAGCATTCCCCAAAGCACCTTGAACTACAAGAAAGAACACAGTACCACACCACTGCCAAAGTAACTAAACAGCTCTAAAAGATTGGAGAAAGAAGGAAAAATCAGAGACAGCACAAACATATATACTGTACTATAAAGTATTAGGCAATAGGTATACTCAAGTTGTTTAATAGAGAAAATAAAACTTTATAGAAACTTTCAAGTACCTCAAGGGAATCAACAAAGTCCAAGAGGCTAGCATCTTTCAGAAAAAAAGATGTGCAAGGACAAGGGGACACAATTTGAAGATAGAGGGGGGATGGCTCAAGGGCAATGTGAGGACGTATTTTTTCACTGAGAGGGTGGTGGATGCATAGAACAGCCATTCTGAGGAGGTCATGGGGTAAAAAACAGTGGGGGAATTCAAGAATGCATGGGACAGACATAAGGCAATTCTGGTGGGGGAGTAGGAAGAAGCAGGCTGTTGGTTAACTAGGATCTGCAGCTTATCCAATAGTTAGGGAAATGGGCAGACTAGGTGGGCCAAGTTGTCCTCATCTGCCATCAAAGTCTATGTTTCTATGTTTCTATGTGCTTGCAAGTTGCTGCTCTATGAGTTAGTGGCCATTGTTTGGGCATGGGGGGAGAGAAACATAAATTTTGTTTTTTTTGGCAATGAGCAGCAATTTTACCTGCAGTAGATTATGTTGAAGGATACTGAATTTGTGCTGTAGCTCTGTGCATGTGAGCTTAGGGATAAGCCTAGCCGCGTAGATAACTGTGTCATCTGCAAAGAGATGTACACTTGCTGTACTGATTTTAGAGTCAATGTCATTGATATAGATTGCAAATAATAGGGGCCCCAGGATTGACCCCTGCGGCACCCCACTTGTCAATGTTTTAAGAGGGGAAAGATCTTGTGCTTTTACCTGTTGTTCTCTACCTATAAGGTAGCAGGAGAACAACTTCAAGGCAATGTCATTTATGTCAAGATCGCATAACATAGACAGTAGAAAATCATGGTCAATGGTGTCAAATGCCTTGCTCAGGTTCAAGAAGAGTGCACAGACATGTTTCTTAGAGTCAAGTGCAGTTTGCCAATCATTGGTGACCTTGGTGAGGGCAGAAACTATACTATGTTTTGGTCTAAAACCATGCTGTAGGGGATTAAGCAGATTGTGGGTTTCCAGCTACTCTCTCAATTGAGAGTTGACTAGTTTTTCTAGTAATTTCGACAGATGGGTAGCACAGAAATAGGCCAATAGCGGTTGAGGTCACATGGGTCACTGGATTTGAAGAGAGGGATAATGTGTGCTACAGTATTTTTCAGATGGCAGGGAGGTCTCCTTGGGATAAGGACAGATTGAAAAGGTGCATGATGGAAGATGTCAGGAAGTGGTAGCCTAGTTTCAGGAAGAAGGGTTCGAGCTGATCAGCACCAGCACTTTTTTTAGTGTTCAAAATAGCTAACAGATCTTCAACCTGCTTGTAGGATATTGGGCTGAAGCTAAATTTAGCTTAATTATGGGGGGGTCTTGATGTAAGGGTGTGAAGGTCATTAGTGCTGTGTGGGGTGAGAAGTTTGCTTGCTGTTGAAATATCAAAAGTTAAACCAGCAGCGGCAAAATGATTGTTGAGGTGTTCTAAAATGCAAGATTTGCTTTTGAAGGTGTTTTGCCAGTGACAATATTGGTCAGCATGATGACGAATGAGTGTGCCCTTCTATTTCCCTAAGAATTTGCCAAAACCTGGCAGCATTGTTTTTGGATGAGTCTGGAGCTGTTTGGAAGTATTTTGCTTTTTCAACCCTTATGAGCTTAGTGCAAAGGTTTCTAGAAGTTCTAAAAGCCATGCACCCTCACCTCATCACCACCACAATGCACATCCAGTAGCTATCAACACATCGAGAGGAATGGAAGGGAAGGGAACAAAAGACTGGAACAAGAGGGGATAACGTTCTTGTTGGCAGGGTGATGTTGGGAATGGAGTAGCCCAAGAAGACAATAGCAATTCTTATAGGCAGGTCAGGACCTTAGTGAAGCACCCAGCTTTTATATTGCACCTGGATACATCCCCTCAGCATGCAGCTACCATGACCTGCAACTGGTAGCTTCTATGACACTGGGTGGGCTGTAAGGGAATGGGGGCTGGAACAGGGGTGGGTAAATTGCTGGCTGGGTGATATTGGGGTTAGAAAAGCCCAAAAAGACATTGACAATTTATGAGAGCAGGTCTGGACCTTGGAGGAGCAGCCCCACTTTTATGTAGCATCTGGCCTTGCCCCCCTCATCTCATCTCTGCCGCATCTCACACCTGTTAGCTAGGAATACTTTACCAGGAAAGGCCTACAGATCTGGGAACAGCTAAGAACTGAGAACATTTCTTCCGCTGGTGGGCCAAAGGGGAAGAAAATGCTGGACCTCAAAGAGTAGAGGCCTGCATCAGGTAAGAAATAAAGTCGGGGAGGTTGTGTGCTTGGCTGTAGTAGAGACCAGAGTAACTAGAGAAGTAATATGGCTATTTACCTAATGGATAGAAATGCCGGCACAGAGAGCCATTCAGAGCACACAGGGCAGGCCATGAGGAGGTTCTATTGAGACCAGTTTATGCAAGGAGTGCTAAATTTTTGTATTTTTTCTGGAACTTTTCTTCCACAGGTGAGCTTGCAGGTATGTGAGCACCAGGCTTCAGGAAGTGGAGGCCAGCACTGGTTAAGAAATTAAGCAAGTGTGTGTATGTGTTGTGTGTGTGTCTGTGCGTGCTTTGCTTTGTTGGTGTTATGTATGGGTTACCAGAGAAGAGGGAGGACTGTTTGCCTAGTAGGCAGGAAAATTGATGTAGAGAGTCAACTGAAGTATGCAGGGTGGTTTATCATCTGGAGTAGGGCAAGCATCCCTACACATGAGTGTCTGAGCATGAGTGCCATGTAGTAGGAGTGTGGCATCTGATAAAGAGCATTTGCAGGCAGTCTGCAATTCTGCAGAGAACTTTTCTCGTAGATCAAGGCAGTCATTTGGGAGGTGAAGGGGCAAACAACTGAAATTAACTAACACCCTTTTTGGGGTAGGGTACCATAACTGATAAGAAAAAAGTCACAGGCAGGATTTAAAGCAGATTGTGCCTGGAGGTAAGGGAAGCAACACTAACTAAGGTAGGCTGATATAATGCAGAAGCTAGGGGATTAAAGGAAGTGTTGGAAGGGTAAACTATCACTGGTGGGTCTTAAAGAGCTGCTGATGCCTCAAAGAAAACTTTGAAAAACATAATATTTAGGTACAATTTACCTTGCATTCCATATGTATTCAATAGATTTTTCCTCCCCATTACTCATTACTGAGAAATGTGCATGGAAACATGCTGTACATCCCTTAGAGTTCATCTGCTTCTTTAGCTTACTCCCTACTTCATGTCATAGTCCTCTGCTGTGACATCTCAATCTATTGCCATGGGAGTGATCGTGATGTCACAAGTAGGGCATTATGATCTCAGGTAGGGAGAAAGCAACAGGAATAGATGAATTCTTCCGGATCAAAGATCCCATTTTACTGCACAGGGCCTCAGTAATAAATAATGGAGAGGAGAAATACAAAACTAATACAAAATACAAGTTGAACTGTGTCTAAATATTATGCTTTGTTTAAGTTGTCCTAATGGAGTCAGCTGCACTTTAAGGCAGTATGGATCACAGGTATAATAGGTGGATAGTTAGCTGAAGGGTGTTCATCCACTAGGCTATGTTCTGGAAGGTAGGTGACTGCCTCATTTCTAAAAGGTCTGTGAAGCTCCAAGCACAACTGGTAGCTGCATGGGATAAGATATTCCTGCTGCGTCATCAGTTGAGCTGGAGTCTGCAAGCCCATTCCACACCCCTACTTATAGAGAAACATAGATTTTGTTGGCAGAAAAGGACCTTTAGGCCCATGTAGTATGCACCTTGTCCTTATCTATTCATTACCACTGACCTAGTTGGTCATAGGTGTCACTTCCTTCCCTATTCCTCTACCTAATGTGCCCCTGTGTCTATCCCATGCATGCTTGAAGCTCCCCACAGTCTTTGCCACCACTACCTCCTCTGGCAGGCTATTCCAGTCATCCACCATCCTCTCTGTGAAGAAGTATTTCTGCACATCCCTGCTGAACTTCCCCTTCTTAGCTTCATTGCATGGCCTCTTGTTCTAGTGCCTTCCTTTCTTTGAAATAGACTCTCCACTTGCACCTTGTTCACTCCTGTGACTTACCTGTAGGCTTCAATCATGTCCTCTCTCACTACCCTCTCTTCCAGGGAATATCACCCTTTCACTATCCTTGTGGAGGTGCAGCCTCCAGAATTTGACACAGTACTACAGGCTGGACCTCACCAGTGAGCAATACAATGGCAGCCCCACCTCTCTCCTCCTACTTGAAATCCCCCTTCCAATGCACTCCAGCATCCTGCTAGTCTTTCCCACTGCTTTGTCACACTGCCCAGCTATCTTGAGGTCATCAGATATGATGACCCCAGGTCTCTTTCTCGCTTGGTGACTGTAAGCTCCACTTCCCCCATCTTATACACAGTCCTGGGGACATGCAGCCCAAAGCACATAACCTTGCACATTTCAGCAGTGAAACCCAGCTGCCACCCCATGGACCATTTCTCTAGTTTCCTCACATCCTCTTGCATTCTTTCCACCTCTTCCAGAGTTGCAATGCTTTTTCAGATTTTTGTATCACCCACAAAAAGACACACCTTACTCTCAAGCTCCTCTGCAATGTAGCTTATGAAGACACTGAAGAGGACCATTCCCAGCACCAAATCCTGTGGCACCTGACTCTCCTATCACTTGAGAGGCTACCGTTTACCACCACACTTTACCTCGTATCCCTTAACCAGTTTGATACCCAGCTTGTGACTTTCTCCCCACCCCCAAGCTGCTTAGCTTCTTAACTAGCCTCCTGTGCAACACACTATGGAAAGACTTACTGAAGCCCAGATAGGCCACATCCACTACTCTCCTTTTATCCACTTCCCTGGTAACCCAGTCAAAGAAATTTACGAGATTAGTTTGACATGACTTCCCCCTATGAAGCCATGCTGCAGGTGATCCTGCAGTCCTTTTGCCTCTAGGTGCTCCATGAGCATCTCCTTCAGTAATGTCTCCATTAACTTCCACACCACTGAGACTGACTGGCCTGTAGTTGTGAGAATGACCAGCCTGTAGTTACTAGCATCCTCTGCACTGCTGTTTTTCTGCAGAGGGATGACATTGGCCCTACTCCAGTCTTCTATACCTTCCCCTTTTCCACTCAGCTGCTAAAAAGCACAGCAAAAGGGGCAGCCAGCACCATGCTCAGTTCCTTTAGGACCCTCGGAATAATCACATCTAGTCTCATCGCATTATTCTCTTTTAAGGCCTCAAATTCCTTCCAGACCCTCTCCAATAAAAATAGACTTGTATCCATTCCTCTCTCTCTCTCCCTGTTGTTTACTGCAGCATGATGGTCTGCTCCCTCCCATGCTCTACCATGAAGACTGAGCGGAAGTAATCGCTTTGTATTCCGCTCTCTTTTGTTCTTCCTCTGAGCAGTCCACCCTGCTCTCCTGATTCTCACTATCCTTCCCATTCTCTTTGTCTTCTCCACCACTTATCTGAAGAAGATCATGTTCCTTTTTTTGACCTCCTTAGCTATCCTCTCCTCTCCTCTCCAAGTGCTTTAGCTGACCTGATCCTCCTTTTTGCCTCCCTTTGTTTTGCCAGATATGTCTCCCTGTCCTCATCCTTCTGGGTCTCACTGTATTTTCAAACATATTAACTTATTTTACAGCTTATGTCCAGGAACAGCACACTAAGTTGAATCTCATTTCCTGTTTGGATTTTAACTTACCTAGTAGGCTTACACAATATGCAAGTGGAAGCTGTAGCAATCAAACCCAGACCTGTTGATATTACTAGGCTCAACCACAACTCATTGCTCTAACCTCTAGGCTATACTGCCAGTCATTTCACCAAAGGCACACTGTTCTGGGGGGCTAGATGGTTGTGGGAAAGGAGAAAGGTGGTAAGGGTAGGTATGAGGATAATGTTAAGCTCCCTTAATACTCACTGCAAAAAGCTTTTTATTTAGTTATTTATTGACAACTTTGGATATTATCTTTGAGCAAAAGTGATCATTTACAAAGGTTCCAAATCAAATACATAATCACAAAACACTTTACAAGGGCAATAAGCAGTCCCAGAAGAAATACACTTGAGTCAAGCTCAAAACACTTAAGGAAGAACAATTACATAGAGCGAAGAGAAAAATCCATGCTGAACATGGTAGAAAAAGCCACAGGTTATGTACAGAGGGAATTCGAATAAAACTGTTTCATGGCAACAATTAGGGCTGGGAGAACTCAGAGAAGTTCTAACCCTTATTAAATAAGAATCAAAACTTGAGGGGGTTCTGATTAGTCCTGATTAGTTCTGATTAGTTCTGATCTTTCATAAAAAATTCAATAGCTGCATTAAAATGCATACTAGGGCATACATTCTCTGTCATATTCAACACAGTGGGCCAAAGGGAATACTTTAAATAATTATTTGTATGAAAAATAAAGTACAACTGCAATTGTGGAAGGAAGTTGGGGCAACAACAACACATGTAGCACAGTCTGTAGCATACAGTAGTTCTTTTGTGGCCTCCCTTGACACACCTGTCTGGCCCCAGCACAGCAGCACATAATACACTCTCTGATTTCTCTCACTGATCTCTCCATCTCAGTTCTCCCAGTTCATCCCACCCTCTCTGTTTCCCTCTCTATGCTGCTGCTGAGTGCTTTTTTAATATGTATATTTTGAGGAATCCCTTTTCCTCTTTGCACTGTTCTCCACTTCTGTCTTTCAATCTTTCTCTCTCTCTGCAGCTTATTTTCTTTCCTTGTGCTGGTCATCATTTTTACGGCTGTGTGGGTGGAGCTCCGCAGATGTTTGGCTATCATGTAGGAGAACAGTGGGTCGGCTCCAGAACGTGACCCTGTGTTCTCCTAGAGTGATGCAGCAACATCAGGACAGCACTGCTGCCATAGGCACTGTCCTCTGCAATATAACGCCTCTCTGCAGCACAGTTACTCTCCTCCCCATGGTGCACTAGTTCATGAGTGCACTTCCAGCACAACTGCACATGCTTTAGTATTGCACATGAGCAGTTTTGCCCCTGCTGTGATCTTGTTAGTGGCAAACCACTGCTGCTCCACTGGTGCTCTGAAACCGTCGCTCTGAAGTCACCACTGCAGCCACTCTGCGACTCGCCGTTCCTCTGAGAGCTGTGCTGCTGCAGCTGTGCTACCCAGACAGTGAAGCCATATCAACTCTGTCCAGAGCTTGTATGTTTGTACAGTAATTAAGTAGTGCTGATCACTCAGCTGAAACAGACACTCAAGTTCAGTGCTACTTTATAGCATTACTCTTGAGATTACTCACTCTTCCTGTTTCTATCCTGATCTATTTGCTGTCTAGTCTTGCATTGTCTGACTCTATTCTCTCTTACATGCTTTTTGATTCCCCTGCCTCCTTCTTTCTCAGTCACAATCTCTCTTTAAAATGTTTCAAATATCACTTTCCCTTGATCTTGTTCACTCTCTCAGTCATTCCTTATTTCTCGCTGCCTATCTCTCAATTGATTTCCGTAAGGCATGCCAGTATGTTGAGCCAGATCACTTGAAGATTCACCAAGAAATGCTGACAGAGAGGAATGGCTAACAAGACTTGTAATACTGCAGACTTAGCTATAGCCCAACAATGAGATGTCTCCCATGCATGGCCCAATGCAGCAGCAAGTCACATCAGGTGACCTCGTCCACTTCCTGCCTCCACGCAAACAATCAAGTAAAGCATTCATGAGGAGTATGAGAGGGAATGTGACAGCAGTGTACATAAAAAAGTACTGAAAGTGAAAACCACAGCTCACTCATGGACTGGGAGCCGAATTCCTGCATCTGAGTCCCTATTGATCCAAGCCCATGAGCCAGTCCTGGATCGGGGGGGGGGGTGTGGTTTAATGTGTTGTGGAACACTCCACCCACCCTTAACAAGTACTACCACTAATGTGATCTACACCAATTGTCACCAAGCTTGACCTAAGAAGTCAGTTGTACCAGTCATTCCACCACTTGTTACAGCCAATCACTCACACTATTTGAGTCACAAAACACTTCTAGCCATTGTCAAAGAGATTCATGATAGTGAACCATGAAAAGCTGACCAATGTTAAAGACCTCAGGGTTATCCTACTGCCAGTGTCCAAATCATAGATTTAAAGAGTCCTTTTCTCTTGGGGAAATGTCCCCGGTTTGCCTGTTTAAAAAAAAAAAAATTTTAAAATGACTCTCAGCCCTGGACAATGGCTGTTAGACCTCCTCCGCTTGATGTCTGTTCCACCACCTCAGCCTCAACTACTACACCAATGTAGAAATACCCTGGCTGCTTAGGCAACAGAATGCATTCCCAGATAGAAATGTGGAAATGCGGGACTGCTGCACCCTTGAATAAAACATGCCAACACTGGAGTCAGGAGGAGGAGAGAGTGGTAAGGTAATCTGCCATTCTGTGACTCCTTAATTCTAGCTGCAATTTTTTTGGTGCTCCCATTGAAAGACTCCAGAAGAAACCTGGAGACATGAGTCTGAATCCCACAACCACCATTTGTACACTGTGTGACCCTCAGCAAGTCACTTAACTTCCTAGTGTTTCCAGGATGCACCTAGAAATGAGTTTCAGCTCAATGAACATTGTATTGTACTGTGCTGTACAAATAATATAAAATAAAGGTAAATTAAATAAATGAGGACTTGGGACTGGATTTCTGCAACTGAGTTCTTATTTATCTGAGCTCTGGAGTGAGGGCTGGATCGGGGGGGGGTTCTGATTTAAATAAGAACTGTCTGCACACCCCTAGTCACATTTGCACTCAACTACAAAGGCAGACCACAAAGATCTCTTAAACTGATTTAAACTTGGGGAGATTCAGCAGTGTGTCAGGCAATTTGTTTAACCTGTTAGCAGCCCTGCCAGCAAATGACCACTTGCCCAGCTGAGTACACTGGGAAGAAGACTTAAGGGTATTCCTGGCCATGTTCCTGGTGTTATATTGGTTGGATACTTTGTGGAAGCAATTTGTTAGTTATAGCAGGAGGCGTTAGGCCCAAAAGCACCATTTTGGCTAGCAAACAGGTCTGGAACTTTATTCAGCTGTGAAAAGGTAGCCAGTTAGAGAGTTCATAAAGGCTACAACTGTGAGAGCAATTATCTGCACCAAGTACAAATTGGCATGCCTTATTACAGATCAGCTTTACTCTGTTTAGCAGCATGTCAGAGACAACTGCATACACAGGGGGCCAATAATCAACATGTAACAGAATGGAGCTGGCCATAATAAAGTGTCTAGCATCCCCAGTGAGATTGTTCCAGTTATGGTAAAGGGCACCAAGTCTTCTGTTAAAGAGCTGGTGACACATTCATGAGAACTTTAACAAAACCTAATCTTTAGACACAGTTCAGCTTGTGTTTTCCATTAGTGCTCTATTCATCCTCCACATTATTTATTACTGAGGTTATGTGTATGAAAACAGGATCTTTACTCCTGAAGAGTTCATCTATTCCTGCTGCTTTCTGCCTTCCTGAAGTCATAATGCACTGTTTGTGGTATCACAGTTACTCCCAGGGCAACAAATTACGATGTCATAAAAGAGGATTATGACTTGAAGTAGGGAGTAAGCTATATAGGCAGATGGATCCTAAAGAAACTCTAACAGATAAATATCATATATTCATGCAAATTTCCTTAGTAATGAATAATAGGGAGGAGAAATATAGAAAATATAAATGGAATGCAGGCATACTTGTACCTAATTAATATACTTTTTTAAGTTTTCTTTGAAACATCAGGAGGTCCTTAACTATGGCCACCAGATTGTCAGCATAGTGTACAAAACATGAGGTATCACCCAGAGTTACTCCAAGGTATCTGAAGGTCTCCATCATTTGAAGGCTTTATCCTTGGCCATTTCACATGACAAAGGGTGGATTTTTTCTCTTTAGTGGGAGGCTAGAGACTAGCATGGTCTTTGGGATTTTTGTGTTGTTTTCCAATTGAGGACCAGTTTCTTGTTGCAGAACCAGCTATCAAGTGACCTAAAGTTAATTTGGAGAGTAATGGTAAGGTTGTCCTAGTTAAGGTTTTTGGAATAGATGACTGCATCATTGACACAGCAGTGTGTGTTGGTTGACTGACAAGCATCAGGCAGTTGATTCGTGAAGAGGCTCAGTAGAAGTTGGACCTATATGGAGCCCTGGAGGACACCAATAGATATTTCCTGAATGTTGGACAAAGACATTCACATGGGAGGTTGTGAACCATTCAGGAAGAGAAAGTTGGTTGAGAACAAGACATCAAGATGGAAGGAGGTGTGGTACAAGACAGAAAAAAAACCTAGTAACTGGGGATGCCATAAAAAGGGGGTTGCAGAGAATTGTGGGGGAGTTGGAATGGGGGAGAGGTGGGCGGATGCCTTCCAGGTTTATCAACCATTCAGGATATTGGCAGGATAGGGAAAATAGAAGAATGGGCAGAAGAGGAAATTGGGGTGCTGCTACACTTAGGTACTAATGATATGGCAAACTAGTTTCATGAAGAAGTCAAACTAAACTTCACGAGGCTAGGGGACAGACTGAAGAAAAGCACAATTTCCCTGAATTTTTCAGAGGTCCTTTTTGTGTTAGGTGAGGCAATGGACAGGATGAAGAGAGAGAGGAAATAGCAGCATTTAAATGATAGCTAGGTAAACATTCAACTGAGAACGGGAAGACTGCTTCTTTGGGAACCATCCATTCTGGAGAGGATAACTGGCAACCAGCTACAACTCCACCAGAGATTGTGATTAGTAGAAGGGAGCCTGGGAATGGACTGTAGTGGACTGAACTAGTTCAAGAAACAGTGCCAATGGGGGTGTCACAAAAATTACCAGAGAACAGGGACATTATGAAGGAAGAGAGTTGGGGGAGACAAAGGATGAAGCAGAGACAGGAAGAAGACAGGAAATAGCAGGATCTGGAAGGGGGTCTATCTAAATGCCAGGAGACTGTGTAATACAATTAGTATGCTTCTCGCAATATTGATGAATTCAGAGTTAGATCTGCTAGCTATTACCGAGACATGGGTCCCTGGAAATGACTGGGACATGACAATACCTGGGTATTTTCTGAATAGGATGGCTTGACATAAGGGTAAGGAGGGTGGAGTAGCTCCCTGTGTTACGGGTGGCATAGAGGCCACAGAGAATGGATCCTTCAAGAGAGTGGGAGGGGAGATAGAATGATTCTGGGTGCAGCTGACAAAAGTCTTTAGGAAGATGTTACAAATGAGGATGGTCTATAGACTGCCTGGACAGGGAGTTGAGGAGGATGAGAAACTAGTGAAGTAATTAGGAAGGGGCTACTAAAGGAGAAGTGGTAATCATGGTGGATCTTAATATTCCAGATATGCTAGGATACCCCTAGGACAAAGAACGCCAGACATCACAGTAGTAGCCACAGACATGGTCAGATATTTCCAGATATTTTACAACATTTCTAAAGAATTTGTATCTGCTGCCCATACTGTGGAAATGCAGAAAGCAGTAGATTTCTCTAGAAATATCACAGAAATTTCAGAAAATATCTGACCATGTCTTTGGCTGTGATTGTCAAGTGGTGACATACTCACAAATGTGTACATTTGTGCAGGGACCTCACCGACAAATACATGCATTGTAACATATGTTTGGTTGCAGTGGTCAACTCATCAGATGTTATTATTCACATCATCCCAGCTGCTTCATTCATTCAAAAGCTAGTGAACAGAGAGGGAGTATAGTCTGTCACTGCAGTGAAGGACACATTTCTCTTTTTACAGATCTAAAGGATGTAACATTTATGGTAACTGGAAGGAGGGTGGTGGGTGTCGGAGGGGGGTAGGGTGGGGTGGAGGAAATACAACTGAAGCAGTGAGTCAGGTCAGTGGGGGATAGTGATGAAACTGAAATAGGTTTGGGGAAATGTCACTGCAGTTGCAGGCTTTTTTGCTACAGGTATATTCAGAGACACAAACTTCAATGGGACAACTGAGAGAGGAGGAGGTGGGTGCTATGGGGGAAACTCAGTTACAATGGTGTTTTGGGAGTGTGTGGGGAAAATAAGAATGTGGTTGTAGTGGTTACTTCCATTTATCTGTTTGAGAAAAAAAGAACCTTGCTGCATAAAGTTGGGGTGAAGTTGGGAAAACTTCTCCCAGTTAATATATAGGCAAAGTTACCATCTTCACTGGTAAGTAAGTGAGTAAAATGTATTGTATTAGTTTGGTCAAAGACCATTACAATAGAGATGAATTATTCAAAATTCTTACATTGCAAACATAGTCCAGCAATATTATACAATTTAATATTACATATATATTAATCATACATGCTCCTTTATACACTGTACTTAAATCTCCTAAATCAAGTGCATTTTTTTATACAGAACACCAAACAATGGCAATTCATTAACAGGCTTTACATATGATGGCAATATCTTATAGAAATACAGGCACCTAGTTGTTCGTAAATTCATCAGTACTGGTGACAATATATCTAAAACTTCAAACCACTAAACATAAATTACCTAGATAAAGTGCACATTGAGCAATGGATAAAAGTAGAACATATAGATCACTTATGCTTTTTACACATAATTGAGATGGCTCTGAAAAATCCAGCCACCTGGTTAATCACATAGTCATCCTGTGCCATTTACATGATGGCTAGAAGTGTGTTTTTGTATGAGGTACAACATTGCCACCAGACAGGAGTCAGTCAATAAAATCAAAGCTTACAGTACCATGGGCACATTAAGACCACATGCACAAGATTTTCTAATTCTTTTTTACTACAGTTACAGTTCCTAGGACAGACAGAACTCCAGGAGGAAGGAGCTACTGGTATAACTAAAACTCCTCTACTGGGACAAAGAACTAGATCTCTTGTACTGGGACCTTCAATTAAGGGTAAAAACAAACAAAAAAAGGAGTTGGTGTGTGTGTCAGAGGTAGTTGAAGTAAATTGTTATCTGTTATCTGTGTACTTATCTAGGTGCTTGTCACAGGTGTCAGAATGGAATTGTTATCTGTGAAATTAACTAAGTGAAGAAAGATTTGCAAAGTAGGGGGAGTGGATAGCTAGAAGGAGCCAGGTTAAGACCAGATATAAATACTGCCCTAGATAGCTTCTGCCAGAGGACTGACAGAACTCCAGGAGGAAGGAGCTGCTGGTATAACTAAATCCTAGCTACTGGGACTAAGAACTAGATCTCTTGTACTGGGACCTTCAATTAAGGGTAAAAAAAGGAGTTGGTGTGTTTGTCAGAGGTAGTTGAAGTAAATTGTTATCTGTTATCAGTGTTATCTGTGTACTTATCTAGGTGCTTGTCACAGGTGTCAGAAGGGAATTGTTATCTGTGAAATTAACTAAGTGTAGAAAGATTTTCAAAGTAAGAGGAGTGGCTTAGCTAGAAGGAGCCAGGTTAAGACCAGATATAAATACTGCCCTAGATAGCTTCTGCCAGAGAACAGACAGAACTCCAGGAGGAAGGAGCTACTGGTATAACTAAAACTTCTCTACTGGGACTAAGAACTAGATCTCTTGTACTGGGACCTTCAACTAAGGGTAAAAAACAAAAAAAAGGAGTTGGTGTGTTTGTCAGAGGTAGTTGCAGTAAATTGTTATTTGTTATCAGTGTTATCTGTGTACTTATCTAGGTGCTTGTCACAGGTGTCAGAAGGGAATTGTTATGTGTGAAATTAACTAAGTGTAGAAAGATTGGCAAGGTAGGGGGAGTGGCTTAGCTAGAAGGAGCCAGGTTAAGTCCAGATATAGATACTGCCCTAGATAGCTTCTGCCAGAGGACAGACAGAACTCCAGGAGGAAGAAGTTACTGGTATAACTAAAACTTCTCTACTGGGACTAAGAACTAGATCCCTTGTACTGGGACCTTCAATTAAGTGTAAAAAAAAGGAGTTGGTGTGTTTGTTAGAGGTAGTTGAAGTAAATTGTTATCTGCTATCTGTGTTATCTGTGTACTTATCTAGGTGCTTGTCACAGGTGTCAGAAGGGAATTGTTATGTGTGAAATTAACTAAGTGTAGAAAGATTTGCAAAGTAGGGGGAGTGGCTTAGTTAAAAGGAGCCAGGTTGAGAACAGATATAAATACTGCCCTAGATAGCTTCTGCCAGAGGACAGACAGAACTCCAGGAGGAAGGAGCTACTGGTATAACTAAAACTTTACTGGGACTAAGAACTAGATCCCTTGTACTGGGACCTTCAATTAAGGTAAAAAAAATAAAAAGATAAAGGAGTTGGTGTGTTTGTTAGAGGTAGTTGAAGTAATTTGTTATCTGTTATCTGTGTTATCTGTGTACTTATCTAGGTGCTTGTCACAGGTGTCAGAAGGGAATTGTTATGTGTGAAATTAACTAAGTGTAGAAAGATTTGCAAAGTAGGGGGAGTGGCTTAGCTAGAAGGAGCCAGGTTAAGACCAGATATAAATACTGCCTTAGATAGCTTCTGCCAGAGGACAGACAGAACTCCAGGAGGAAGAAGCTACTGGTATAACTAAAACTTCTCTACTGGGACTAAGAACTAGATCCCTTGTACTGGGACCTTCAATTAAGGGTAAAAAAAGAGTTGGTGTGTTTGTTAGAGGTAGTTGAAGTAAATTGTTATCTGTTATCTGTGTTATCTGTGTACTTATCTAGGTGCTTGTCACAGGTGTCAGAAGGGAATTGTTATGTGTGAAATTAACTAAGTGTAGAAAGATTTGCAAAGTAGGGGGAGTGGCTTAGCTAGAAGGAGCCAGGTTAAGACCAGATATAAATACTGCCCTAGATAGCTTCTGCCAGAGGAAAGACAGAACTTCAGGAGGAAGGAGCTACTGGTATAACTAAAACTTCTCTACTGGGACTAAGAACTAGATCCTTTGTACTGGGACCTTCAATTAAGGGTAAAAAACAAACAAAAATAAGGAGTTGGTGTGTTTGTTAGAGGTAGTTGAAGTAAATTGTTATCTGTTATCTGTGTTACCTGTGTACTTATCTAGGTGCTTATCACAGGTGTCACAGGGGAATTGTTATCTGTGAAATTAACTAAGTGTAGAAAGATTTGTAAAGTATGGGGAGTGGCTTAGCTAGAAGGAGCCAGGTTAAGACCAGATATAAATACTACCCTAGATAGCTTCTGCCAGAGGACAGGCAGAACTCCAGGAGGAAGGAGCTACTGGTATAACTAAAACTTCTCTACTGGGACTATATTGCCCTCCTTCCCCCCCTTCACCCCCCACCCTAAACCAGTTCTACTTTTATAGGCACAGGATTTAACTGACAACAGGAACTTCCTGTTTGGGAGCAGGAAGTGAGTGATCACAGAGCCACCAAAGACTCACCATCCTAGAAGGGCAAGAGTAGCTCTCCATTCCCTCCTAGCTGCTGGAGGTCTGACTCTAAGCAAGTAAGGAGACTACTGAGGAATATAGGAACTTCTTTTCTCAGAACAGGAAGATCAGGAGACTTACTGCCTCTGCACCAGAGGCAGTAAGTAAGTAGGAAGAGAAAAAAAAGAAATAAACAAACAGAGGTAAGAGTAAGTATTCCAAATAACAGTTAGGGGGCCAGAAAAAAAAGACATGATGGGAGTGGTGCAGTGCAGTGGCTGTGGAGCAGCAGTCTTCTGGGAGATGTTTTGGAGGATGCAGTGTTGTCCCATCTGCAGACACCTCTCTGGGCTGAGGGAGGAGGTTGCTCATCTCCAGGCTGAGTTGGCCAGGATTTGTGGGACCTCCTGTCCCATCCAGGGACCACCAGGTTCACTGCTGTTGCCTCAGAGATTGCCAAGAAAGAGGAGTGGTTGGACCACAGTGGGCTCAGGGAGGGTGAGGGTGGTGGAACAGAGGCTCATCCCTCCAGTTGTACCTCTCCACAATTTCTATGCCATTCTGGAAAAGTGTGGTTCCTCTATGGAGGCACCCACAGTGGAGACCAAGGAGGATGCTGGGAACCTCCACAAAGGAGACCCAAAGGAGGGTGGCATGGGATCCCATACAGGAAGGAAACAACTCCTGGTGGGGGACTCCATTGTTAGGAAGGTAGAACTGGGGGAGGAAGGGGAGAGGGAGGTAAGATGCCTGCCTGGCGCCATGGCTTGGAGGGACAGGGAGTGAATCCTCAGGATCACAGGAGCAGCTGCACAGGGGAGGGAACTGGATGTCATTGTCCACCTAGGGACAAATGACCTGGCTAAGAAAGGGATCAGAGCAGTGTAAGAAGAATTTGTGGAGATGGGGAGGGGCCTTAGACAAATAGCACACATGGTAACCTTCTCAGAGGTGCTGCTTGTCTATGGCACAGGTGAGGCTAGGGTGCTCCACACCATGGGATTCAATCAGTGGTTGAAAAACTGGTGCAGAGCTCAGGGATTTGGCTTCATTGGAGACTGGGGGTCCACCTGGAGGGATGCAGGCCTATACTGGCATGATGGTCTGCATCTGTCCAGGAGGGGACTCAGGATCCTAGGTGATAGGTTTAAATACTTCATTGACAAGTATTTAAACTAGCCAAGGGGGGATACACTGGAAAGGAGCAGGGTAATCCTAGCTCCCCCAAAATATCAGGGTACTAAGTGAGGTAGACACCAACATAGAGATGTCAATAGGGAGAAGTGCAGGGGTAAATGGAGAAAGTGACAAATGCAGTAAGGACAGGGATGGGGCAAAAGGGGTAAGGCCATCAAGAAATGGAGGGTAATGAGTACCAACGCTCATAGTCTCAGCAACAAGCTCCCTGAACTGGTGGCCTTGATGGAAGAGGGATGCCTGGATATTGTAGCAGTCACAGAAATATGGTACACAGAGAACCATGACTAGGATGTTAACAAACCAGGGTACACAACCTACAGGAGAGACAGGGAGGGCAGAAGGGGGGGGGATTAGCTCTCTATGTATGGGAAGGGATAAAAGCAACCAAACAAAAGAGTAAACAGGGAGGGGAGGAGGCACTGTGGGTCACCTTAGAGACTGTAAATGACACCACAATTTGCACATGGGTTGTATATAGACCCCCATGTCAGGGGGAGGGAATGGACAAGGATATGATAGAAGGCATACTTAGGATGGCAAAGAAAGGGGAGATACTGTTGATGGGGGACTTTAACATGCCAGATGTTAACTGGAACACCTTTTGCGGCAGCCACATCTAAAAGCAGGGCCATTCTTGATGCCCTTCAGGTGGCATGCCTCAAACAGCTAGTTTTGGAACCCACTCATGAGGGAGCAATCTTAGACCTCGTACTCTCAAATGGGGACAGTGAGAGGATCTCAGATCTAGAAGTGGGTAGCCATTTTGGAACAAGTGACCACCAAACAGTGTGGTTCATGATAAACTCTGCTACAGAGTCAAGCCATACAAAAGTGAGGGTTCTGGACTTCAGGAGGGCTGACTTTGGCAAGATGGGAGAGTGCCTTAGAAAAGCACTAGCAAACAGGCTAGAAGGGGGGGTGGAGCAACAATGGGCAAATATGAAAACTGCCATCACAGAGGCAACAAGCCTTTGTGTGAAGCAAATAAACAAATCAAAATGAAAGAAAAAGCCACTATGGTTCTCAAAAGAGGTGGCGGTGAAGGTTAGGGAGAAAAAGATAGCATTTAGGAAGTATAAGGAAACACAGAAGGAGCAGGACAGAGAACTGTACCAGTTAAAGCAGAAGGAATCAGGGAGGATAGTCAGAATAGCAAAGGCAAAAACTGAGGAAAAGATAGCTAACTCGGTTAAGAAGGGGGGATAAAACCTTTTATAGGTATATCAGGGAGCTTAGAAAGACAAAGGGAGGTATAGTGAGGCTGAATAGAATGGATGGTGGGTGGGCAGAGAGTGACAGTGATAAAGCAGGGATACTGAATGAATTCTTCTGTTCACTATTCACAAAAGAGGAAGTGGGGGAGGTGTCTAATCCAAAATTAACAGAAGCACTCTGGAGAGAGGGGGTTGATCCCACTCCTTTCACAGAAGAAAGGGTTCTGAAAGAACTCCTAAAACTGAAGGTGGACAAAGCAATGGGGCTAGATGGAATTCACCCCAGAATTCTAAAAGAATTAAGCAGAGAACTAGTGACACCACTGACTACACTTTTTAACAAATCATGGGAGGATGGTGTGGTACCTGAGGACTGGAAGAAGGCGGATGTGATTCCTCTTCACAAAAGTGGGACCAAGACGAGGCAGGAAACTACAGACCTGTCAGTTTGACCTCTGTGGTAAGGAAAGTGATGGAATCACTTCTGAAGGAAAAGAAATTGTGAGTACCTGGGGCCAGTGGGGCACAGGACCCAAGGCAGCATGGGTTCACAGCGTGAAGGTCATGTCAGATGAATCTAATTGATTTCTTTGACTGGGTGACCAAAGTAGTAGACCAGGAAGGGGCTGTGGACTTGACCTACCTAGACTTTAGCAAGGCACTTGACACAGTCCCACACAAAAGACTAATGATCAAATTAACCAGCCTGGGAGTGGGTCCCAAGGTGGTAGCCTGGGTAAAACATTGGCTGAACAACAGGACACAGAAGGTAATTGTAAATGGAGTCCACTCTGAAGAAAGAAGGGTTACTAGTGGGGTACCGCAGGGTTCAGCACAGAGTCCAGTCCTTTTTAATGTCTTTATAAGTGGCATTGCAGAGGGACTGGAAGGAAAAGTATGCCTCTTTGCAGATGACACAAAGATCTGCAACAGGGTTGATACACAAGGAGGCTGAAAAGGATGAGAAGGGACTTGGCAAGGTTGGAGGAATGGTCAGAAGTATGGCAGCGCGGGATTCAATGCAAAGAAGTGCAAAGTAATGCACCTGGAAACAAAACCCAAGGGAAGATTACACAATGGGGGGGGAGGCAGTAACAACAACAAAAATGGAAAGAGACCTAGGGGTAATCATATCAGATGACGTTAAGGTTGGCAAGCAATGTGAGAAGGCAGTAGGGATGGCTGGGGGGATACTGGGATGTATAGGGAGAGGTATCACCAGCAGAAAACAGGAAGTTGTTATCCCCTGTCAGACAGTTGGTGACACCCCATCTGGAGTACTGCATCCAGTTCTGGAAACCCCATCTCCGCAAGGACATAGACAGGATGGAGGCAGTTCAGAGGAGGGCAACTAAAATGGTGCAGGGTCTGCAAGAGAAGCCATATGAGGAGAGACTAAAGGAGCATAAAATGTATACCCTTGAGGAATGGAGGGAGGGGGACATGATAGAAACATTTAAGTACCTCAGTGGAATCAACAAAGTCCAAGAGGGTAGCATCTTTCAGAAAAAGAGATGTGCAAGAACAAGGGGACACAATTTGAAGATAGAGGGGGGATGGCTCAGGGGCAATGTGAGGAAGTATTTTTTCACAAAAAGGGTGGTGGACGCATGGAACAGCCTTCATGAGTAGGTTGTGGGGTCTAAAACTGTGGGAGAATTCAAAAATGCATGGGACAGACATAAGGCAATTTTTGTTGGGGGTAGGAAGAAATAGGCTGTTGGTTAAATAGGATCTGCAGCTTATCCTCTAGGTAGGGAAATGGGAAGACTAGGTGGGCCAAGCAGTCCTTATCTGCCATCAAAGTCTATGTTTCTATGTTTACTCAATTTAATTACAAAACAAATAATCATTCTATCATAGATTGGATCGTGACAAACTGTCCAGATACCTTGTGTAATCTGGACATTTTGTCTGATTCTATCTATGATCATTGTCGTACATTTTGTATAAGAAAAATGATTAAGCAACAAATCCTTCCAAAATTTATTTTTAAGAGGAATATTAATAGACTCAATGTGGAAGCATATGGTAAAGAACTGGAATTGACTGACCAGACTAAAGTAATGGACTCATCTGCTCTTAACTATAAAGTAGTTCAATTTACAAATTACATAGTTGGTTTGTTTAATAAATATACCCCAGTGATGAAATAGAGGGTAAAGGGTAAATATTCCCCATGGCTAAAAAAAAGATCTTCGTGATTTGATTAAAAATATGGAAAATAAAAGAAAGCATTATTTAAAGATTAGGGACACTGAATCTTTGAGGCAGTATAAGACTTGTAGAAATGAAGTTAAAAAGAAAATTGTAGAGGCTAAAGCTCAGTACTTTAAATCTAAGCAGATACAAAATGTGAAAGATCTTAAAAAATTCTGGCACTCCTTTAAATATATGTATAACCCACAGGAGGCCAGAGGCATTAAAGGAATTAGGGAAAACGTGATTTTGATCTCAGATGGGTTAATTATGGCAAATAGTTTCAACAATTTTTTTGTCTCAAAACAGTTAATGGGAAAGTAGTAAAATCGGCTAAGGAGACTGAAGAATATACTGAAGGGGATAATAAACAGTTTTGTTTTTCCTTTTCAGAGATTGAGGAATCAGAGGTTTTGAAACTGCTATTAAAATTGAAAGATGGTAAGGAGGGAGGAATCAAATCAAATCAAATCTTTATTTATCCAGGCGATCATCATTGAGCAAGCTCATTTACAAGATGGACCTGCTGTTGTCCAAGACAGTTATACATACATAGATTAAGAATACAAAGTACAACATGTGCAAAGAGTTACAAACAAATTTACAGAAAAGTGGTAGGTGCACGATATACATTCCAAGCGTTCTTGTAGGAACATACATGCATCACTCAACTTTGCTGTGGTATATACAGACTCCCTGTATGCAGAAGTTGAAGTGGTATGTTTAGTCATTCTTAGTCAAGCCTCCATCAGAGGGTACAATTCTTTGCATTTCAGCCCTCAGTGACCATTTACCATACTTAGGTGAAGGTCCTGGGCTGCATAGGGGCCCCTAATGAGGTCTGTATGTTCCACTTAAACAGTGAGAGGAGAGTAATATGGGAGAAGTGGTGCCTTGGGTGCCGAGGGCCACTATGGCAGCTGACTAGTGGGCTTGATTAAAATAGGGAGGGGAAGAACTAGGTTTGTGGCTGGATGTGGTAAGGATATGGAGTGAACCGTCAGCAGGACAGCTAGGAACTATGGAAACACTTACAGATTTCGACGAACGTTTTGTCATAAATGATCCTAAACAGGGCAAAACTGACAGGAGAGCTGAGTCTCAAGGATCTTTGTACCCTGTTCCAGAGTGTATACAAAGTGTGGCTTATGGAAGCCCTGCCAAAGTGGGTACTGATCCTGGGAATTTTCAGAGAAATTAGTGAGTAGCTTCTTAGTGCATAGCTACTGATTGGGCTCAGGGGGAGGCAGGCAACAATGTAATCTGGGAGTTTGCTGGTAAGGGCTCGGAATGTCCAGAGTGCTGCATTTCTACACTGCCTATATTGAAGGGAAGGCCACCCTATGGCTGCATATAAAGAGCAGTGATGTGTGGAGGATGGGAGACCAGTTATAAATCTTAGTGCTCTGTGGTACAAGACATCCAGTTTTGCAAGGTGTGAGACAGAGCATTGGCCATAGATAATGTTGGCATAGTCGATTAATGAGAGGAAAGTTGATTAAACAAGCTGTCTTCTTGTGTCTGCGATCAGAAGGTGTTTAATTCTGAAGAAGAGGCCAAGCCTCTTCTTAAGCTTTTTCATCAATTCTTCTGTGTGCTCCGCAAAGGAGAGTTTGTTGTCCAGCCATATACCCAGACATTTGAATTTAGGCACGAACTCAAGATCTTTGCCTAGAAGGGTAGTTATGGGAGGAAGGGCACCAGCAGCAACAGAGTAGGCCCTAGTGCTAGATGGGGTAAGGAGTATGGCCTTAGTTTTTTTTTGCATTTAGCAGTAGCTTTTTGCTGAGAAGCTGATGCTGCAGCGTATTGAATTCAGTTTGTAGATCTGTGCATGCAGCTCCAGGGAAGTCACAGCTTAGATAGAGCACCGTATCATCGGCAAACAAGTGGATACTGGCTTCTGTAATGCCTAGGTCCAAGTTGTTAATGTAGACGGTGAACAGTAGAGGGCCCAGTATGGAACCCTGTGGGACTCTTCTTTTTATTGGTTTGAGAGGAGAGAGCTCACCTTCAGCCTTAATTTGTTGCTGCCTATCAGAGAGATATTAAAGCAATAGGATGTCATCTACTTTATTAAAATACTCTGCTCCCTATGTGAAAAGTCCCTTAGCGACTTTATTTAATTTATCATTACAACAGGGTATTGTCCCAGCTCTGTGGAAGGAATCCATTTTGGTTCTTTTTCATAATAGCGGTGATACACTTATTATGACTAATTACAGGCCCATTTCCCTGTTGTCTGAGATTGGTAAATTGCTGGAGAAGTGCATTCCCCAGCAAATCCAGGTGTGTCTTCAAGAAAAAGACATACTTCTTGATCAGCAGCATGGATTCCGTGCTGGTCGATCTACTGCAACGGCGCTGGCCGGGTTCACAGATGCTGTACTGGTGGCAGCTGAGGAGGGTAAAGCACCAATGCAGTCTTCATGGACCTGGCCAGTGCCTTTGATATGGTAGACCATAATATTTTGTTAAATAAATTAAAGAAATTAGGAATTAGGGATGTACAACTAAACTGGTTTTCAAGTTATTTGTCAAAACGTAGTCAAAGAACTAAGGTAAATGATCATCTGTCCCAAGCCAGAGAAATAATGGCTGGAGTTCCTCAAGGATCAGTTCTTGGTCCCCTTTTATTTTCTATTTTTATTAATGATTTACCCCCTTCCTTTACTAATGGTAATAGCTTATTGTATGCAGATAATACTGTATTTTGGGTATCAGGAGTAAATCATAGTGAAATTCAGGATTCTCTTCAAAAACAATACGATGTTTTTTCTAATTGGATTCAGTTAAATTAATTGGTTATTAATTAAATTAAAACCAATATTATGTTATTTGGCTCTTTAAAAAAACTTCAGAAAATTGATTCCCTTCATATAACGGGACTTGTTGGTGATCCTCTCCCTTTGGTCACTACGGCAAAATATTTAGGCTTATACCTGGACTCAAACTTTAGCATGGTTCCCATCTAGAAGAAGTAGGCATTACAATTCATCAGAAGCTTAGATTTCTTTATAGAAATATTACATTTTTGTCTGGAGAGGCCCATCCTACTATAGCTAAACAGGTACTTTTTCCAGCACTAGAGTATGGAAGTGTTATTTTGGCACTTTGTAATCAGTTGTTTGAGTCAAAATTCAAAGTTTTGTACAATGATATTTGCAGATTTGCGTTACATGTCCCAGTTAGAACTCATCACTGTCAGTTATATAGAGATATTGGGGTTCTTTCTCCAGTTAATTGTCTGAAATGTACATTAGGGAATTTTGTATTTCGGATAAAATGTCTGGGAGATCCTTTAACTCTATTTAAATTTATAGTAAGAAAAGTTTATGGTAGAGATACAAGACAAAATTGTTTAAACCAACATGTTCTTCCAGTTTATAGGCTTCAAATGAGTAGAAATGCATTTTCTTGGTATGCACCTTCATTTTTAAATGAATTTGGAGAACTTATTCAAAAAGCACATTCAGAAACTCATTTTAAACATGTACTGTTAAAGAAACTTTATTGTGATACTGTTTGTAATTGTGATTAATGTATGGATTCTTGTGTAAATGTAATTTTTTGTATTGTAATGTTATATGTCAGGTATGGCTGAAAAAGGGCTATGCCCAGTCCACTTCCTGGTTAAAAATAAAACAAACAAACAAGCAAACAGAAACTACTAGAAATATCTGTAGCCTTACTGTACATTGCCATTAAAACATTGCTCTTAAAAACTTCAAACCTATAATTCGTGTAAGCAATTCTTAATTCTTGGTCTGTCAATAATTCTAAATAGAATATAAAATTATGATTTACATCATTTTTACAATCCATGGGGCAATTTTCAGATTTGTAATTCTTTGGCAGTCTCTCTCTTTTATAACATTTATGATTTAATTGGTGCAGTATTTTTTGTATTTGAGGCTAAGAGCAATCCCCTTCTCATGTGCCTGTCTTAGGTGTTGAAACCCAAAATTAGTTAATGTTTCAGTTCACAGAGTGAGCCATAGGAATTGTTTACACCCCTTGGTTATCCAACTTTCTTTTTCCTTTAAACATTCTCTTGGGAGTCCTATAGAGGGCATTCTAGTAATGGAGATCCAATAACCAAGCAATCTGGAGAGCACCAGAGCCTCCAAGCCTGGGAACCCAAGCGTGGCCCTTCCTAAAGCTATTGGGCTAGAATTAGTTAAACCCAAGATGGATCTAAAGATTTTGTTAAGGGGAATCTCTATCTTCCATAGCTTTTTGTAGCCCCATACTTCTGCCAGATAAAGGGCTTGGGGGATATACTTTGCTTTAATGGCCATCAAAAAGGATTGCACTGCTGAACTGCAAAATTTTCTATAAAATTTCAGTAGGGCTCCAGCTGTTTGTTTCATTTTGACAGTTACTGTCTTGATGTGAGGTTCCCAACTCCCCCAATTATCGAAAGTGAGGCCCAAATAAACATAGGACTTTACTGTTTTTATTTTTTGTTGACCAACTGACCAATTTAAAGGGGTAAGTCTAGTGCCAAATATCATGACCTGGCTTTTGACCTTGTTAATTTGCAGATTGTGTACCTTTGAAAACCCAGTCAGAATATCCAACTTCTTTTGCAAGCTGGATCTGGATAAGGAAATTAAAGCCAAAACATCAGCATACGCTAACACCAGGCAGAATTTGGGACCAACCGTAGGAAAATCAGTTCAAGACTCCAAGAGATCCCTCAAAAGTTGATCTATACATAGGCAGAACAAAACTGGGGCCAAAGGCACCCCTGTCTTACCCCCTTTTTGGTTTCAAAAGCTTCAGATATTTGTCCCGTTTCCGTTCCTTACTTGTTCCCAAGTTTGGCTATAAAGTTCTTTTATTATGCTTATAAGATCATGTTGGAAATCTTTCTGTACCATTATTTGTGAAAGCAGATTGTGAGAAACATTGTCGAAGGTGCAATGAAGTCTATAAATGCCACATAAAGCCGTTGACCTCTAAGTGACACATATTTTTCGATCATGTGCAGCAATATGTAGCAGTTATCAGTTGTGCAGTAGCCAGAGCAAAAGCCGGCTTGAAATTCACTAAGACCCCTAGATGGTCTAGTTGCTCTAAGAGTCTTCTCAATAGAATTTTGGAAAAGATCTTGCCTCCAACATCCAGAAGGGAAATAGGACCATGCATGCAAGGATCAGTCCTATCTCTCTTCTTATATATGGAGACAATAGTAGATCCTGTTTAGGAACTAGAGATTGTAAATTGAGTTATATGCAGGTTAAAGTACAGCACCAATATTTTTGCCCATGTAGATGGCACTGTCAAGTAGACTTCTGCAGAAATCATATCTGGGCAAGGTGCTTTTCTTTTTCTAAGTTGGACAATGGCCAAATAGACCTCATAATGAGTAAAAGGGTTGAACTGCCTTCTATCCACAAGTGCTTTCCATGCTGGGATGGAGAATTTCAAATTTGGATCGAAAAAAATAATTGAATAATAGTTAATCCACTGTGCCTGAGAAATATACGAGACAAGCTGAGAGTTGCTATTTTTTGTCCCTCTGGCAACCATAAGCCAGAACGCTTGTTGATCCTTATTTTGTATTATTGCTAACATTTTTGTCCATAGTTTTATCTGAAAATGTCTGTGTTTTTCTTTTAAAAATTCCTTATAATGGTTTCTTATCTGACTTGAGTTGCCTGTAGGCCTCTCTTGTGCCATTCATTTTTATATATCTTATATGTTTAGTCAAATTCCTTTTGAGTTGTGTACATTCCTTGTCAAACCAAGAACATGGGGACCTAATTGGATTTGTAGCTCCATGGTCACTATAAATTGAACTTTTAACTTTATTAAGGCAAGCCAACAGAATAAAAGATATTATATTGAATGTTAAAATACCACCACTAAAAAATGTCAGGTTGGCTAAAGCAGCTTTGACTATGTTTTCAACCTCATTTAGGTTTACTCTATCCCGTCTAATGCTAGAACAGTTCCTTACCTCCACTAGATTCAAACCCTCATTTGTTTGTATCCCTTCTGCCTCCCATTTTAACACTAATGGGAAATGATCACCCTCACCTCTTTCAAGGATGGCCAGCATTTCCCAGAGATCCATTGGACCACTCCATAATATGAGGTCCAAAACAGAAGCACCCATGGCACTACTGTATGTAAAGTTTCGCTCTAGGTCGCCCTTAATCCTACTATTAATAGGGGCCAGGTTATTAGATATCAATAAGTCTATTAACTCATGGCCCAAGGGATTAACTTTCTTATCTAATGAAGACCTGTTATAGCCTGAAACTTTTTCAAACATCCAGTTGTGGGCATCACTGTCTGAATACCCATCAAAAGATCCAATACGGGCATTTAGGTCACCACAGACCATGATATTATCAAAGCCCATTGTTGCCCAACAAAAATGTATTATTTCATCTAATTTTTCCCAGTACTGAGGTTGAAAACATCTCAAATTTGTAGGTGGAATATAAGCATTTATCAGGCAACAAGTAAGCCCAGGGGCTTGTAGATGGACTGCCAAAAATTAACAACTATGCAGCTAAATTTTCCTTGATTTGAGCCCAAGTTAATAGTCCCCCTGACATCCTGCCCAGTTCACCCAATTTTATACCCAGAAGCTGAAACCAGGTATATCCATTTAAAGAGACATTAGAGTTCTCAGTATGCCAGGTCTCTTGAAGGCAAATTATATTGTGGTTATAAATATAATTTTTCCATTCTTCATCAGCAAATCTACTCGCTACTCTTGAGATGTTCCAGGAAAGCTAGGTCCACTCAGAGGGTTTATATACATTTTCCTGTGCTTTTAGAGGCCAATCTTTGTTTAGTTAATGGGTTTGAGTCTCTAGCGGAAGGTATCTATTGTATGTTACAAACTCTTCATTATAGTATTTTCCAACACTGGCCCCAATGCCATCACCCTGTTCTCTTCAGAATCCTTATCCTGTTCAATGGGGGCCTTATTATAATTGCTTTTTCACCCTTTACTACTTCCCATTCTGTTATATATATATATATATATATATATATATATATATATATGCCCATATTATCCAAGGTGTCTATCTTCACTAGTGAAATTTAAATCCACTGCTATTCTAGTTTGATCTAATCTATGCTAACTTGACAACTCAAAAACTCAACGTATTGAGGGCTACACTATGGTGCTCAGTGACAAGTTCTGTAATGTAACATTGCAACAAGTAATTCTCAGTAACTGAAGTTAACAATGGTTATTACTATTGACTTCATGCCTATTTAACACAGAGGCATCTAATATGATAACTAGTTATCACTAAGGACATCATGATACTAGTGTCAGGTAAACTTTAGTTATAATGTAGCCTGCCACTGGGCACCACTGTACATGTAAACCATAATTTAAGTAAGAATGTCTTGGGTAGGGAAAGTGAGGATACAGATGTTGGAGCAGCCTTCATGGGATATTGGGCTTGACCATTTTAGTCAGCTAAAATCTGAGGTACCAAAGGCTTAAGAGAGGAAGTGTGGATCTGGCATTTTTTGTAGACATGACAGTGTTTCTCTTTTGTCTTGTAAAATATACAGTATAAATCATAAAAAAGCATGTTTATGAATCTGATCATATGGTGCAAATCTGACTGACATTTCTAACTAGGTGGCCAGGTCAGTCAATAAGGGACAGGCAGTAAATATTGTATATTTGGATTTCAGAAAGGCCCAATGACTCAGTCTCCTACAGGTACTGGTCAAGAAGCTAAGGGACTTAGAAGTAGAGGGAAAATAGGTAACTTGGGTGCAGAACTGGTGGAGGGGAAGAACACAATGGATAGTCATTAAAAAGGAGTTTACAGAGGTAAGGAAAGTAACAAGCAGAGTACCTCAGTGGTTGGTGCTGGGCCTGGTGGTATTCAACATATTCACTGTGAAACAGGGGAAGGCATTAAGGGCAAGATCTGCTTCTTCTTAGATGAGACAAGCATCTGTGCAAGGGCGGGTACAGAGGAAGGGATAAGAGAACACAGGGAGGATCTGGACAGGTTGGAGAGTTGGTCAAAGACCTAGCAACTGGGCTTCAGTGCTAAAAATGTAAGATGATACACAGTAGGAAAAAAAACAAAAGAAGCAGTATGATATGGTGAGGGTGGTGCTAGAAAGCACCATGGAAGAAAAAGATTCAGGTGTCACGATATCAGAGAGCTTGACTTGCCAACACTAGTATAATGTAACAGCTATGGGTAAGGCAACAGGATGCCAGGATGTAGAGGGACGGGTTAAGCAGTGGAATCCAGGAGGTGATCCTCCCATTGCACACATCAGTAGTGCAATCACATCTGGAATACTGTGCAAGGTGCTGAAACCCAAACCCGAGGAAAGACTGACAAAGTGGAGGTAGCACAGTGCAGTGCAATGAAGGGTACTGTATTAACTTACTTTGCTAAACCAGTAGGAAGAGACAGAGCTTGATTGTGGGTGTGACTTAGACACTATAAAAGCAGGTGACTCAAATTACAACTTCTAGTTGCTAGTCTTGCTTATAGAGCAGAAAGCAGCTAACTAAAAGAAGCTACATTTTCTTATTACTTTAACACTAATATCTCAGCAGAAGTCAGTGTCTGTTGAGATTAAGCAAGACAGATACTTTATTAGAAGTAGAAGGGGTCTTATTTAGGGTTAAAAAAGAAAGAAAAGAAAGAAAGTCAGTGTGCGTTCTGTGCTGGGAAGGGTACTGTATCAACTTACTTTGCTAAACCAGTAGGAGGAGAGAGAGCTTAATTGTGGGTGTGACTTAGACACTATAAAAGCAGGTGACTCAAATTACAACTTCCAGTTGCTAGTCTTGCGTATAGAGCAGAAAGCAGCTATCTAAAAGAAGCTACATTTTCTTATTAATTTAACACTCATATCTCAGCAGGTGTCTGTTGAGATTAAGCAAGACAGATACTTTATTAGAAGTAGAAGGGGTCTTATTTAGGGTTAAAAAAAGAAGGAAAAGAAAGAAAGTCAGTGTGTGTTCTGTGCTGTGGAGGGTACTGTATCAACTTACTTTGCTAAACCAGTAGGAGGAGAGGGAGCTTAACTGGGGGTGTGGCTTAGACACTATAAAAGCAGGTGACTCAAATTACAACTTCCTGTTGCTAGCCTTTTTTCTTACTAATTGCCCTCCATCCCACCCTAAGCCAGTTCTACTTTTATTGCCACTGGATTTGATTGTCAACAGGAACTTCCTGTTTGGCAGTAGGAAGGGAAGGATCAGAGAGAAACATTGGTTTTGTCAACCCTAAAGGAAAAAAGTAGCTCACTCCCCCCCCCCCCAGCTGGTGGTGGCCTGACACTGAGCAAAGAAGAAGGAGGCTACTGAAGAATATAGAAAGTTGCTGTCCCAAAACAGGAAGGGTGAGAGTTGTAAGGAGAGGAGAGAGTAAGCATACAGAGAAACAGGAGAGGGGACACAAAATAAGACATGATAGGAGTGGTGCAGTGCAATGGCTGTGGGGCAGCAGTGTTCCGGGAGACATTCTGGAGGCTGCAATGCTGCCCTATTTGCAGACACCTCTCTGATCTGAGGGAGGAGGTTGCCCATCTCCAGCCTGACCTGGCAAGGATTCATGAAACCTCCCCCCCAGGGACCACCAGGGCCAATGCCACTACCTCAGAGGTTGCCAAGAAAGAGGAGAGGCTGGACCAGGGTGGGCTCAGGGAGGGAGAGAGTGGTGGAACAGAGCTGCATCCCTCCAGCTGTACCTCTCCTCAATTCCTTCTCTCTTCTGGTGGATAGTGGTTCCTCTATGGAGGCCCTGCAGTGGAGACCAAGGAGGATGCTGGGAACTTTCACAAAGGAGACCCACAGGAGAGTGACATGGGACCCCACATGGGAAGGAAATAACTCCTGGTGGGAGACTCAATTATTAGGGGAGTAGAAATGGGGGAGGAAGGGGAGAGGGAGGTAAGGTTCCTGCCTGGCTCCACGGCTTGGAGGGACAGGAAGCGAATCCTCAGGATCATGGGAGCAGCTGCACGAGGGAGGGAGCTGGATGTCACTGTCCACCTAGGGACAAATGATCTGGCTAGGAATGGATCAGAGCAGTGCAAGAGGAGTTTGTAGAGTTGGGGCGGGGCTTTAGACAAGTAGCACATATGGTAACCTTCTCGGAGGTGCTGCCTGTCTATGGCAAGGGTGATGCTAGGGTACTCCTCACCAGAGAATTCAATAAATAGTTGAAAAACTGGTGTGGAGCTCAGGGTTTTGGCTTCACTGGGGAATGTGGAGCCACCTGGAGGGATGCAGACCTATACTGGTGCGATGGTGTGCATCTGTCCGGAGGGGAACCAGGATCGTAGGTGAGAGGTTTAAATACTTCATTGGCAAGCATTTAAACTAGCCAAGGGGTGAGGCACTGAAAAGGAGCATGGAAATCCCAGCCTCCCCCCACAAAAAACTGTAATTAGTAAGGTAAACACCAAGGTAGAGAAGTCATTAGGGAGAAGGACAAAGGTTAATGTAAAAAAACGGCAAAAGCAGTAAGGACAGGAATGGGGCTAAAAGGGGTAAGGCCATCAAAAAGTGGAGGGCGATGAGTACCAATGCCCATAGTCTGTGCAACAAGCTCCCTGAACTAGTGGCCTTGATGGAAGAGGGTTACCTGGATATTGTGGCAGTCACAGAAACATGGTACACAGAGATCCATGACTGGGATGTCAACATACCAGGATACACAATCTACAGGAGGGATAGGGAGGGTAAAGAGGAGGAGGAGGAGCAGCTCTCTATGTAAAGGAAGGGATCAAAGCAACATAACTAAAGAGCAAACAGGGAGCAGATGAGGCACTCTGGGTCACCCTGGAGACAGGAAATGGCACCACAATCCGCATGGGGGTTGCATACAGACCCCCATCTCAGGGGGAGAGAATGGACAAGGAAATGATAGAAGGCTTCCTTAGAATGGCAGAAAAATGGGAGATATAGTTGATGGGGGACCTGAATATGCCAGATGTTAACTGGAGCACCTTTGCTGCAGGCACATCCAAGAGCATGGCCATTCTTGATGCCCTACAGGGGGCATGCCTCAGACAGCTAGTATTGGAACCCACTCGGGAGGGAGCAGTCTTAGATCTGGTACTCTCAAATGGGGATGGAGAAAGAATCTCAGACTTAGAAGTGGGTAGCCATCTGGGAACAAGCGACCACCAAACAGTGTGGTTCACGATAAACACAGCCATACAATCAAGCCATACAAAAGCAAGTGCATTGGACTTTAGGAGGGCTGACTTTGGGAAAATAAGAGAGAGTTCCTCTGAAAAGCACTAGCAAACAGGCAAGAAAGAGGGGCGGGGGAACAATGGGGAGTAATCAAAACAGCCATCACAGAGGCAACAAGACTTTGTGTAAAGCAAATCAACAAAACACAATGAAGGAAAAAAACACTATGGTTCTCAAAAGAGGTGGCAGGGAAGGTTAAGGAGAAAAGGATAGCATTCAGGAAATATAAGGAAACACAGAAGGAGCAGGACAGGAACTTTATCAGTTAAAAGCAGAAAGAGGCTGGGAAGGCAGTCAGAATAGCAAAGGCCCAAACCGAGGAAAGAATAGCCAACTCTGTTAAAAAGGGGGATAAGACCTTTTATAGGTACATTAGGGAGCAAAGAAAAACCAAAGGAGGGATACTGAGGCTTAATAAAGGGGAGGGAATGTGGGTAGAGGGTGACAGTGAAAAAGCAGGGATACTGAACGAATATTTCTGCTCAGTATTCACAAAGGAAGAGGAGGGGGAGGTACCTAAACCAAACAAGAGAAACACTCTGAAGACTGGGGTCTATACCAGTCCATTTACAGAAGAAAGGGTTCTGAAAGAACTAATAAAATTGAAGGTGGGCAAAGCAATGGGGCCTGATGGATTCACCCAAGAATTCTAAGGGAACTTAGAGTGGGACTAGTGACACCGCCAACTACTCTCTTTATCAAATCATGGGAGGATGGGGTAGTACCTGAGGACTGTAGGAGGGCAGATGTGACTCCTCTTCACAAAAGTGGGAGCAGGACAGAGGCAGGAAACCACAGACCAGTTAGTTTGACCTCAGTGGTAGGGAAAATGATGGAATCATTTCTGAAGGAAAGAATTGTTGAGTACCTAGAAGCCAGTGGGGCACAGGACCCAAGGCAGCATGGATTCACAAAGGGAAGATCATGTCAGACGAATCTAATAGATTTCTTTGACTGGGTGACCAAAGTAGTAGACCAGGGAGGGGCTGTGGACATGGCCTACCTAGATTTTAACAAGGCATTTGATACAGCCCCATACAAAAGATTAATACACAAGTTAGCCAACTTTGGAGTGGGTCCCAAGGTGGTAGCCTGGATAAAAAATTGGCTAGACAACAGGATGCAAAGGGTAGTAGTAAATGGAGTCCACAGTGAAGAAAGGAGGGTTACTAGCAGGGTACCACAGGGTTCAGTACAAGGACTGGTCCTTTTTAATGTCTTTATAAGTGACATTGCAGAGGAACTGGAAGGAAAAGTATGTCTCTTTGCAGATGACACAAAGATCTGCAACAGGGTAGATACACAAGATGGAGTGGAAAGGATGAGAAGGGACTTGGCAAGGTTGGAGGAATTGTCAGATGTATGGAAGCTCAGATTCAATGCAAAGAAGTGCAAGGTAATGCACCTGGGAAACAAAAACCCAAGGGAAGAGTACACAATGGGGGTGAGATACTGACAACAGTAAAATTGGAAAGGGACCTGGGGATAATTATATCAGATGACCTAAAGGTGGGCAAGCCATGTGAGAAGACAGTAAGGAAGGCTGGGGGGATACTGGGATGCATAGGGAGAGGCATCAATAGTAGAAAAGAAGAAGTTGTTATCCCTCTGCACAGACAGTTGGTGAGACCCCATCTGGAGTACTGTGTGCAGTTCTGAGGACCTCATCTCCGCAAAGACATAGACAGAGTGGAGGCTGTCCAGAAGAGGGCAAAAAAAATGGTGCAGGGTTTGCACCAGAAGACATATGAAGAAAAACTAAAGGAGCTTAATATGTATACCCTTGAGGAAAGAGGGGAGAGAGGGGACATGATAGAAACTTTCAAGTACCTCAAGGGAATCAACAAAGTCCAAGAGGGTAGCATCTTTCAGAAAGAGATGTGCAAGAACAAGGGGGCACAATTTGAAGGTAGAGGGGGGACAGCTCAGAGGTAATGTGAGGAAGTATTTTTTCACAGAGAGGGTTGTGGATGCATGGAACAGCCTCCCTGAAGGGTCATGGAGTCAAGAACAGTGGGGAATTCAAGAATGCATGGGACAGACATAAGGCAGTCCTAGTGGGGGGTAGGAGGAAGTAAGCTGTTGGTTAACTAGGATCTGCAGCTTATCTGTTAGGTAGGAAAATGGGCAGACTTGGTGGGCCAGGCGATCCTTATCTGCCGTCGCATCCTATGTTTCTATGTTTAGTGCAGGGTGAACAAATGATCCATGGACTAAAGGCAAGACATGAATAGAGATGGCAGGACTTGAACATGTACACCTCTGAGTGCCCTCTGCCACTGTATGCATCTGTATCTCCCTTCCCACCCTGACCCAATTGCACTTCCATGCTGCATCCACTCATATCCCTAGAAGTCAGGCAGACCCCCACCCACTCAGGCACTCCCACCCCACCCCACACCTCCAGCCCAGCAGGTCATGAATGTCAGTGGACAGCTCAACTCACCCACACACCACCATGGCTGCCCACTGACAGAACTGTCTGTGAATGACAGCTAATGTAAAACTGTAAGCCCACTTGGTAGACCGTGTTGACCAATGGGCTTGCAATGTGTACTGTACCCTGTCATTCACAACTTTGTGAATGACCTCTGTCACTTATGGGGCTAAGGACAGAGAGGGGAATATACCAGCATACTGTGGCAGAATGTGCTTACTTGTGCAATACTGGGCTACAGGTGAGGGGGAATACAGCAGCATTCTGTGGCAGATGACGCATATCTCTGCTGTATGGGGCTAAGGGCAAGGTGGGGGGATACAAATGCCCACTATGGCAGTGGGCTAGTTCACTGGTGTTACAGGGATGTGGGGGGGGTACTTGACAACCAGTGTGGGTAGGCTGCCATGTTGATGTCTGCAGTATAGCAGCCTGCCTGTGGGTGGACACTAACTTATGTCTACTTGTAGATTTATCTTCTGGGGGCGCATCTCCATACTTGCTCTGGGGATGTGCTTCCAAGTTGGCTGTGAATGGGGCTGCGCACCATATACATGGGCACACCCTCTGCACAGCCCCTCCAGATGCACAGCATAACATTATGGGTGGTGTGTGACACATCTGTGATTTATCAGCGCATCACCAGTGCTCCAGTGCATTGGTCCTCTTTCAGAATCGTGCCAGTGCGCAAGTCAGGGATGTGCGGAGCATCTCGGATGCACTGGACGCATCCCTTTTGTGAATCCTGTCCTAGATGTTTACTGAATTTACATCTGCAATTAAGAAAAACCTAAATAAAGCATCAGACAGAGATATCAAAGGAAAAATAGAATTCTAAAATTGCTATTCGCTTTTAAGAAGGTTTAAAGAAAGCCTCATGCAAATGGTGATCTGTGTACAGCATGGACACTGACTGTAAACTAGAAGGCAAAACATGGCTTTACCCAAACCTTTTCTGAGGTATTCTAACTAGTGACCTACTTAGTCAGCTAACTTTCCTTATGCTTAGTTAACAAAGCCATTGCATCCCCTGAGGTTTGATAAAGGTCATGATGCCTGAAAGAGGGCAGACAACTAACAGCTGTAGTCCTCAGAGAAGTAAAAAGCAAAATTCAGTAAAGTACACACACTGAATTAAAATCCCAAATGATGTTGGTCTAATGCACCACAAGTATATGAAAAAGAAATTGCATATTTATAAATTTGACAAAAGCAAGCATAATAAGCAAGTGAAAGAACAATTATTCAATACAGTAGAGACTATTATTCTTTCATTCTGTGTTAACACTGCAATACCAGAACTAGAAATAATCAAGATTCCACTGAAGAAACTGGGAATAACAATTGCAAAGAAAAAAAAAAACAACTTATGTAGAAGGGTTGATTCTCAGCCATAGCAGTTTTAATTTTCTGCTGCGTGCACATGTGAACTTCATAGCAGCTTATTGTATGACTACAAGGAATGCAAATAAAAATGATGTGACACTCTACAGACCTTGAAAAAACCTCAAGTGTTTTTGCTTGCTTTTAGACAATTGCATAATTAAAACTGCTATCAAATGACTTTCTATAAATTTAGAAAACAGAAAGGCATATTTAATGTACTAATTACATTTGTCATGCACTGAAATGTGATTGGTTTATAATAAAGTGAATGTCTAAAAAGACTGATGCTGCTTTAAAGGAGCAGTGAGATGTGTCTCTTAATGTATAATAGTGTTATTGCATGTGGGCCAGTCTTGGGAGGAGGACCAAATGTCTCACAGGATGCTTTCCTCTTCAGGCAGATGGCAGAGATCTCTGCTGTAATACTGCATACTACACCTGTGTGACAGTGGGAGGAGATGCATAGAGAGAGGCTTGTTAGAGACAGGATGCAAGCCTGGGTTCTCAACATGACAATACGCTCTTGCTGACTGGGTCCTAATGGCTGAAAGGAAACAAGCAGAACCCCCCCTTCCCAAGTACTGCACCATGGTGCCAGCACACTTGGACTCCACCACTTCAACTGGTTGCAGTTCTTCATACTTCCCAGACCAAAGAACTTCCTGTCATAACCCCTGATGGAATCTATGACACTTGGACAGCTGGTTCTGATCACTGTATCATTTTTTGTAATATAAAAATGGGTTATGGACTGTCTCTCTTGAGAAATGCTGAAACAGTATGTGAGATGACAGACACACACACACAGGTTTTAGATACAGGGTGTTACCTGGAAGGCCAGAAGCTAATTACAGACTTTAACTAAGGCAATTATAGCTGTAGTTGCTAAGAGGGAAAATCATAAACTTTTATAACGCTTAGAGGAAGAAGAGCAGGTTGTGATGTTTTAGTGCGAAGTCATAAAAATGCTTTAATGTCCTGGGAAGGGGAAACTGATCATAGATCAAAGAAATGTAATTTGAAAAAGAAAATGAGTTGTGCTGAGGCATGCAGAATTTAATACTTTGAAAAGACATCCTGTTTGTATATAGATATATTTTTTACATATATTCTGACAAGGAGGAGTTAGGTGACCTCATGCAAAGAGGTGGGCAAAAGTCAGCTTTTAAACAGTATTCTTTTTTTCCTTTGGAGACTTCTATTAAGACTCTGACAAAGAAACATCTTTGAGCACTTTAAGGAGGTATTTAGAGAAAAAGAGAGAGAGAGAGAAATCTTTGTACTGTAGTAGGAATTGCACTGTTAAAACCTTGTTCTTTTAAAAGATTGCATGGTTCTTGTGATAATAGTTCTGTATTTTATGTTTTACATATTTTTTTATCTATTTTAGTAAAACTCTATTTTTAGAGCCTACATGATCTGCCTTTGATTTCTTTCCTTTACAAGGGAAGTATATATGGCTACAGCAGACACTGTGCATAAGCTTGAGTGGTGATACCAAACTGGAAAAAGATAAGTGTTTTAATCTGGAGGTTTTTATTATAGTTTTTAAGGGTTAATTTATGTACACCTGGTTAGGTGCCCGTAGGCAAAGATATCTGTCCCCCCTGAAGACAGACTTATCTGAGCCTGTGCATTGGGTACGCTAGCAAGAGGTTCACAGTTTGAATCCCTCCACGACTTGAGACCAAAGGTTGATTTGAACTCGCAAAACAGACAGGAGGGTTACCTTGTTTCTGTTAACTGTTCACAAGACTGCCCTTGGAGGTTGGCACTTTGGGAGTAGAGGGCTGACATGCTGAGTGGGTTTGTGACAGAATCCACTACAGGAGGATGACTTATAGACCCCATGAGAACAGACAAATGGCAGAGAAGGGGCCTGAAGGGGCTAGGTTGCTGACAGAGAAAAAGTCTTGCACACCAAGATGGTTTGTAAGGTACTTTTAATTAGGTGCTATATTGTGAGATACAAAAATTGGGAGCAAGGGCAAAATAAACCCGCCATCTACAACTAGCAACTTCCCATGTGCATTCAGTGCTCAGGACATCATCAAGGGCTGGTGTTAGCCTGAGGCAGAGGTGAGCAGCTCCAGCTACCAGTGAACAATATAAAAAGGAGTTTTATTTTCAGTAGTTTGGGTAAAAGTCCTAAATGGAAAAGGTACGTGGCTTTGGCTGCCAAAACATTTGTAGGCAATGCTGTTATACCATAGAAGATGCATCTCAATGCACCAATTGACATAAATCCTAAACAAATGTAAGAATGAAACATGTTTTCATTAAAATTTTTATTTAAATTAATGTCAAATTAGTTAAATTCCCCTTCTCAGTATTGGAGGATGGGACATGCCAAGAGTTGCCCAAGAGCACCGGTGTACATAGGATAAGAAATGGGTGCCATTTCTCAAATCCTGCTTTGTAATTACCTGATGGACCTATAATTATAATTATATTTTTTTTTTTTTTTTTTTACTTGTTTTCTTTCTTGCTGGTTTCCTGGTTGATACCACTCATCCAGGCATCCTCCTTCATGGATCAAGCCACCGTCAGGTCAGTCCCCCAGCTTCCTGTTCTGAGTTGCCATCGCCTCTTCCCCCTTCAATTACCCCCACAGCTGGGCAGTGGGGAGTCCACCTCTCTCCTGCCAGGACCAGATCCAGTTCAGCGGCACCATTCTGAAGCCGGGGTGCCCTTATGATGGCTATCAAGCCACTGCAGCCAGGATGAAATTTTTCCTCCTAGATTACAACCCCCGTGAAGCTCGGCTTGCAATGATGCCAATAATGTGTTTGCACATGCTCCCAAGCATGCCACCTCAGGTGCCTGCTGAGCTCCAAGCCTGCAGCTATGGCATCGTGGCACCACCTCCCAGCCTGTGCTAGGGATCAGGCACACAGCAACTGAGGTTTCCCCTCCTCCCCAAAGATGGAGAGCAGTCCATCAGATGCTCACTTTATCTTTCCCCTGCCAACCCACGATGACCCTGTTCACTCCTGAACACGGGTCGTTGGCATGGTGCGAGGTGTGGCATTCAGCACCTCAACCATCAGCGCCACTAGGTCAGTAGAATATAATTATCATTTTGAACCACAAGATGCATAGCAGATTTTACTTTTGAGGACTGGATGTGTCAGTTAATGACACATGGATCAGAGAGTTAATAAATAAAGAAAAGATGAAAGAACAGTGGCTAAGGCCTTGGTTAAGGGAAGGCATAAGATAAAACAGAAAAGGGCATTATTTTATAGTATGTGGGCTTTTTTCTTTAGAAGAGACAGAGGCAGGTTTTAAAGTGTACCTTGATTGCTTATAAAAGCACCTTTTAAAAATGTAGGTTTAATTTTATTGTTCATGAGTGTTACTAGACTAGTAGTACTTAAAAGCATGCTAGTCCATAGGAATAGCATTAAGTTTTGCCTTGCCACCCGAGTCCCAGGTTCACAAGTCAACTTGGGTATTGCTCTGCCAACCTGTTGGAGCACATTACAGAGGTTAGGCACCAGACGCCAAGGGAGGAGGGGTGCCAGCCACCTAGAAGCATTTATGAGTCTCCTGCCATCTGCCTATGGAATTGCAATGGTTGAAAAGGCAATCACTCACACTGCTGGCCAAAGGAGAAGGTGCAGCCATTGAAACACCTATGCTAAAGACAGGGTAAAAAAGAGATAATTAAATGGTACTTGGCACACAAGAAAGACATATATTCATTAGCAGAGTAATGATATTGCAGTTTGATGCACATGTAATTGAGCCTATTACATTAGTGAAGTTGTTCAGTTTTAAACCACCTATGGTCTTGGGGTCATTTTGACCCCATACAGATAGAACAATGTAATTAAAAAATTAACAGGCAAACCGATGCTTCTTCTTACCTTATGCATTCTCAGAATATATTGAGGTCCACCTTTCTATACTGGTTTTATCATCATACTTGTAGTGTTTTTTGTATAGTAGAAAAAATAACTAAGAAGGTCTTGGGGTCATTTTGCCCTCAAATTACATATATAGCAATTGCTTTATCAGTTGTATTCTTTTTAATGTAATATGTACTGTATATATATATATTTTTAAATATGTTGACACTTTTTATGTTCACATTTTAAAATAAAGTCATTTAAAATCGTTTTTTTTTTTTTGAAGTATGACATGTGAGGGGTCATTTTAACCCCAAGACCTTTATTATTAAGTGCATTTTTGGAACTTTGGAGGGTTAAGAAAAAAAATCACTTCCGTAGACCTCAAGTATGCAAAATTAGAGGTGTGTCAAGTTGGAAAAACATTGCTTCCCAAAATTCTTTGTGAAGTTTCCTGACTTTTGCATAGTGTGAAGTGTCACTTCACATAGTTCTTTGGCCTGTGATCTGCCTGCTTGCTTGTTGAAGAATAAGGGTAGTGGCACTTTGCCAGCAAGAATGCAGGTGAGGTGCCACTATGCATAGTTTTCACCAGGTGAAGTGGCATTTCACTGGCAAAGAACAATGCAGAGTTGTTTTTTAAACATGTGTGCTACCCATCCACTCTGCAACAATGTTGCTTCCCCTACTACTACCTAGACCTTTAAAACTAAATGCCACCCACCCTTCCACCATCTAATACCCGCCTTCTTCGCCCACCCAGTCCCAGTGAAATGTCATTAGACTCACCACAAGAGTGTAATAAATCCCTTCTCTCACCTGTACCATATTCTGTAACTACCTACCTCTGCAACCCTATCAGTCACCCTGAAACACCACATCATATGTCAAGCCTTTACCCGACCCATTCTCTATCACCTTCTTCCTCCCAAATCCCCAAAATTTAAGGATATAACACTTAGAATACAGGACGCTATCCCACAGTGGTGCAATTGTGCTCTCTTTAGTGTTCTGTAATACATGAATAAATGATGCCTCTAATAGTAACACCTAATTGGCTCCTCTGAGAGATGGTTTTCTGCATTTTGAGGTGCTGTATCCTTATATGTTGTAGGCTTGGGTGCTAAACAATAAATATTGTTTGGGGTTGACACTTGATTCTAGGGGTCAGGGGGGTCTAACAAGGTGGATGGAGGTAGGTGATAAAGGATTTGGTATGGGTGGGAGGAAGGGACTCACAACATTAGTACAGGGAGTTATTGTAAGAATCTTTACTGGGACTAAGGTTGCACAGGTGTTAGGATACATATTAAAAAAAAACTTCTTTTTTTTGTTTAAAAATTAGAACTTTAGCTGATCAGGTGGCATGGCTAGCTGAGGCAAAGGGTCTTGCTGCCCATCACACCTGTGACCTGGCTTCAGGCTGGCCAGGGTGTAACCCCTAGGTGGCTCTATCCTATGGGCTACTACCCCTGCCTGTATGACTATGCACAGGTTAAGGGGCCTGAGCTCGGTGAACGGGTGCCTCCATCCTGAGGAATGGTTTTGGGGTAGCATAACTGCTATTGGTACAGGATGCTATAACCACCCATCAACCTTTCTAGTGGCCTAAACTGTTCAGCAGTACAGCAATCACAAGTACCATATGACAGTACTGATATGCTCACACTCCTTGCACTTACCACCAGGACTGGATCAGCTGCAATTGCCCCGGAGACCCCCTGGAAAACAAGACCAGTGATGCAACAATTCAAAGGCAGTACAATATCCCCACCAAGAAGGTACACACTAGCCTGGTTAAATGTGAAAAAAATACAATCTGATTTATTCAGAGGGATGTGAACAAGGGTGGGGCATAAATCTGGCAGTGATTGGCAAATCTGATTATATTCAGGTTGGTAACACATGCACTGTAATTCCCTCTGACCAAGTCCTGTAACTCTGGGTACCCAGTTGGAGAACAGGCTAGCCTGAACCATTGCCCAGGGTAGGCCAGCATTGCAGCTGTTGTTCGGGCCCTTAGGAAGGAAAAACACAGTTAACATGCACTCAGCCCAAGCATGCACTCAACCCAAACATTTGTAATCTGGAGCCAGATGGCTCAGTCTGTTGCAAATAAACCCTGAACAAGAAAATCAGAAGAACACACAAATGTTGCAGCTTTGTTACAGGGAGCTACCCTGTTTTGTACTCACATTACCCAGACCAGGATTCAGGACAGATGAAATGAAGACCTCTGGATGTTGTACTGGATTGCCAGGGCAAGAAGGGCCTACACAACTCACCATGGTGGTTGCTACCTGTTCAGTGGTGTTGAGCAGGGGGCCGAATCCCCGAGCGGGTCTTTCGCTGGAGGTAGCAAGATCACTCTTTTCGCTTCAGGTTTCAGGTCTCAATCAAGATATTGGATAAAGTCCGACTTTCTCACTTACAGCAGTTTTTCACAGTGGAAGATGTGGCAGGCTGGCCAGCATAGCCTTCCCGCTAATTTTCCTACACTCCTATGCAGGAGCAGCTGCTAGATGGCTTGAGCTTTTCACTCTCCAAACTCCAGTCCTCGATTGACACACTGCTGCAGGCAGCCCTGGGTTTTCCCAGTGATCCAAAAGGTTTGGTTGGCTGAGGGATCTGTCTGTCACAGCAAGGGCTCCCCCTCCAGGTCCATTTAGGTGACAAACCTTAAAAACTCAATTCTTACAGATTCCACTCCCACAAGGTCTCTGGGGATAGTCTCTATTTTAGGTCCCCTGAGGCTCCGATTGTTCCAATACTGGCAGTTCCAAAACCAAAATGGTGGCTCCAATCCAAATGTTCATGCTGCAGATGAAAGCAGGTTAGACAATATTACTACTACAGGTTAACAGTAAATAATTACTTTGCCTAACAGAGCTCCCTCTGCGCAAGTAGCGACAGCAGAATGGAGCAGAAATACTACTTGTCCAGCTGGTCATGATCCTTAAATCACTCAGACCCAGCCCAGACTAATTTTCTAGCACAGCATAATGGTTTCTCTTAAAGAGACAGGCACAAAGGCTCACTATAGCGCTCTCATGCAGGCAATTGTAAATGACTGGACACAGAACACCATCTTGACAGAGGGCATTAGGCAAGCACAGGAAGAGATTATAGGAACCCTTATTTGTAAGGGGGTTACAAGGGGAAGGAGGATCAATCATGCCATGATGGCTCTCCTGCTTGGGGAGGGGGGGATGGCATGTACTGCTGCTTGATCACCACCTAGTAGAGGCTTGGTGGGATAGCATTGGTCACCTACCTGTTTGTCCAGGGTAGGTCGCTGAGGTCTACTACATCTTCATGCAGTATGTGTACACCATAGTACACATGCCAGCCCAGGGAGAAAAAGCTGTAGGGAAAACTACTTGGGCAGGCAGGATGATGGTGGCATACCCCTCAGGCTCTACAGCACATAGAATATCTAGAAGTTGCCACAGGGAATGAACATTTCAATCCAATTGGCTGCCTCCTTGATGCTCATATCAGTGCTTGCAATGTGTGTGGGGTGGACATCAAGTAAGCTTTCATGCTCAAAATCATTTCTCATATGAAGTTTTTATTCATGCAATGTGTCCCTTAATGTTTCGTCCAGTCATAAATGGGCTTCTTCATGAGTGAATGTTTTTCTCCAGTTCTATAAAAATATATAAAACAACATTTTAAACCAACCATGTGGTTCCAGATTTTGAAATGCATTCAGTGGGTGCCTAGAAAGGTATTGTGGTAGTTACAAAAATGTTGACTGGTAACGTGGTATTTTCCATCAACCACAGAAATCATACCATGGATTTACTGCAACCACAGTGAAAAAATGCATTCAATAAGATTGTTTTTTCCCATGGTATGCGGTAAATCCACAGTATTGTTTTCCGCGGTTGACAGAAAATATTGCGATACAAGTCAGCTTTTGTGTAACCACCACTTTACATGATACTGTCCAGAACTGTCCTCTTATCTCATGCATCAATTATTTCAAATTCCATTAATTGCTAAAAAAAAAAAACATAATAAAAACAGCATATTTTGACTGTCAATTCACATTTCTTTATAGGGAGAGAATGCCCTGTGCAGGATGCCTTTAAACCCATTCACTCTGCACCATGAGTGTATGTGTGTATTTTTAAAGAGCAGCTGACACCTTCAGGACAACTTTAACAAAACATAACATTTAGTCACAGTTCAGCTTGTTTGTCATGCTAGTTCTGTATTCCTCCTTTACATTGTTCACTACTGAGATCATCTGCATTACAACAAAATTGTGTTCCTGAAGAGTTGAGCTATTCCTGTTGCTTTCTCCCTACATGAGATCATAATGCCCTGCTTGTGACATCACCATTACTCTCATGCTAACAGATTTTGATGTCACAACAGAGGATTATGACTTGAAGTAGGGCATGAGCTATAGAGGCAGATGAACTGTAAGTGAATGCAAAAGGATGAAGCTCATGTACTCATGCAAATTTTCACAGTAATAATGGGGAAGAGAAATATATAGAACATATATGGAATGCAAGCTGAATTGTATCTCATTATTATGTTTTTCAAAGTTTTCTTTGAGGCATCAGTAGCTTTTCAACTACAAACAAGCTCCTAGAACCTTTTAACTACCCTCTGAACCTTAGGAAGGATTTCATACCTGGCTGTGTTGTCTTTAAATACTGTTTTAATATTTCTGCTATAAGAAATAGCATAAAGTATTTTGTGACTACAAACATATTTATAATCATTTTTTGAGTAAGTAAATCCATCCAATCAGTCATCTGTTTACAACTGTTTAGCTAGATAGCTTTTTATCTGCAGCAACCTCATGGCATTAACTAGTTTACAAGTTCTTCATTCACTGTTTTTGCCATTTACCCAGAACCTAGCTGCTTCATGGTAAAAAAAAAAAAAACATAAGCTAAAGTTTAACTTACTGTGCAATGCCTATCTCAGGACATTTTGTTTGCTTGCAGTTTCTAATTACAGCCAGGCTGGGCCCATCCACATTCCTGCTTTTAATCTCATTGCCCCTGGCTGATGTTGATGACATCACACATAGTGACCTCTTTTAACATACAGTTCGGAGACCAAAAGGCCCCTGAAGTTGCTGCTGAGCAACAACAAAACCATGAACACTGGGAATCCCATGTTTCAGCCCAGAGGCAGTGAGCCCAAAACACAGACCTTTGCTGCAGTACTTATTCATGTATTTTCTATATAAAATCATAATTTCTCATTGACTTCTGCCTTCTAATAGATAGAAAAAGTGTATCTATAATCTTCTTAGGTTATGTAAGCAATAAGACATGACAGGTTGTTAGTTGTTCTGTGATAACCACACATCTAGGTGCATAGTAAGGCTTGAGGCCAAAGGCTGAGTGTCCTTCCGTACCTAGGCATGTGGTTATCACAAAACAATGAACACTTTGGAGTGTCTTTTTTTTAATTTAGTATACCTTATTAGAAATTTTCAAATATCATAACATATCAACAATAAAAGAACAAACCCCAAAATAACTCCCCAAAACAGAACAATGTATAAGAAAAGAGTCCAGAACACTGAAGGAAGCATTACACAAAGTAACAGAACAATGGCAACAACCATCCCCACCCTCCCTCCCACCCATCTGCAACCCCAAAGTTCTCCAGAACCTAGACTGAACAGGTGCCCTAAAATCACACCCCACACCTGAAGTATGGGATTGGGCCCTAAGTGGGTCACGAAGAGTCTTGAGAGCCCCAGAGAGATAGAAGGGTATAAAGAGACTCCTGCATGTGGGAGAAGTGTTGAGCCCTGTTCCTCATAACAGCTATGTGTTTCTCCAACTGAAGAGCCATCACAATTTCCCGATGCCACTACAGGAAAGAGGGAGGTTCCTCATCCTTCCAATGTCATAACATGACAATCTTAGCTGCAGCTGCTACAAGGGACAGGTGGGCTTTCCTGGCAGTGGGAATGCCAGGTGGAAAAACCAACATACAGGACTTTGAAGACAGTCAACTGGATTGCAAACTGGCTCAAGGATAGGACACAGAGGGTCTTAGTTAATGGAGCTCTGTCAGGGGAGGGCAAGGTGATGAGTGGAGTGCCACAGGGGTCAGCATTAGGCCCCATCCTCTTCAACATTTTCATCAGCTACATCGCTGATGAGCTGGAGGGGAAAGTATGCCTGTTTGCAGATGATACAAAACTCTGCAACCAGGTCGACACTCAAGAGGGATTCTTGAAGATGGAAAAGGAGCTGAATAGGCTGGAAGGATGGTCCAAAAATTGGTAATTGAAGTTCGATGCCAAAAAATGCAAGGTCATGCACCTGGGTAAAAGAAACTCCAAGAAGAAATACACGCTGCTAGGACACCAGCTTGAAGCAACACAGGTGGAGAGGGTTCTTAGCATAATCATTACAGATAACCTTAGGATGAGCAAGCAATGTGAAAGGGCAGCTCAGAAAGCAAATGGCATTCTCAGATGCATTGGAAGGGGTATAACTAGCAGAAAAATAGAGGTGATAATGCCACTCTACAGATCACTGGTGAGGCCGCACATGGAATATTGCATCCAGTTTTGGAGGCCGCACCTGAAGAAGGATATCAACAGACTGGAGGCAGTGCAGAGAAGGGCAACAAAGATGATACAGGGTTTGCACCAGGAGCAATATGAAACCAGACTGGCTGACTTACAGCTGTACTCACTTGAACAGAGAAGAGACGGGGGGAGACATGATTGAAACGTTTAAGTATATGAAAGGAATTAACATGGCATGGAAGGAAAACCTGTTTCAGATTAAATCAGAGAGTTGTACTAGAGGCCACAATCTACTGACTGGCAGGAGGTAAATTTAGAGGAAACACCACTAAGTACTTTTTTCCCAAGAGGGTGGTTGACCCTTGGAATAGCCTAATGCAAGAGGTAGTAGACTCACAAAATGTAAGAGAATTCAAACTTGTGTGGGATAAACACTATGTGCAAAAAAGGAAATAGTCTAAGAAGGGGGGGTAGGTATTCTGGATTGACTAGATGGATCAAGAGGTCCCCTTCTGCCAGCAAATTCTTATGTTCTTAACAAGCAGCTCAAGGGGTGAAAAGGTCGTCCGACCCTTAAAGGTGATCCAAATCCCTCTGGATGGAAATCCAAAAGGGCTGAATCTTGTCACACTCCCATGAGAGGTGAAGAACAGACCCCATTGCCATACAGCAACGGCTACAAAGAGGGGAGGGTAACTTACCCATCTTGTATAATCTTACTGGAGAAAAATACAAAACATGCAATACAGTATATTAAATTGTATGAAATGATGCCTGTCCTGGTTGATATATCTGTAGAGATTCAACCAAGGGGGCTTCAAAAATTCTGTGTCAGCAGGCAGCTGCAGAACATGAACCCAATAATAACACACCCCATTGGGAAGGTGAGGGTCCATGGACTGGAAATGGTTATAAAGCACCACACTGCATGTGGCTGCATAGCTAAGGAAAGAGGGGAATCCTGATCATCTAGACTCCATAGTCATCAGGGCTTGGGACCCAGAAAGGCAAGTATTGCATTTTTAAGCTGGAAAAATTTAAAATACATCCTGACTCCTTAAATGAAACCGGGTTTGAAGGGCTTGAAAAGAAACTATCTCATCATCCTGGCAAAAATCACCCAAAGTACAAGTGCTCAACTGAGGGCAAAAGACAGTGGGAACTGGGTGTCAGGCTATTTTAAAGTGGGGATTATTAAACATGGGTTTGGAAGTTGCTGTAGACCACGACCAAGACAGATAGGTCTGCAATTGTCCCCACCCCTTGTGGGACCATTCAGTGGGGGTAGCACTCAAGGGGCAGGGCAGCTGAGATGGCTTGAGGTACAGAAGACTGTTGAGAGAACAGCCCACTCTACTTGCTAGGGATCTCTCAATGTTCAGCAGGAGAGGGGTGTAGATGGAAGAGCCTGACTGTGTGTTCCTGGACTGCACCTAAAAAGTTTACTGACATGCTGAGGACCATAGTACAGAAAAACCGAGGGGAGGGACAATCCACCAGTCAACTAAGGGGCAGTCAGTTTAATATAGGCTCTATGAATGATGGAGAATTGCCAAAGAAATGAATTAAGGAGATGCTGTAAACAGAGAAACCAGGTCTTGGAGAGATGGAAACCCAGCATTCCCAGGGGGTACAATAAATGGGGCAGAACATTCATCCTGAGAATGCTAACCCTTCCCCAGAGAGACAGGACCATCTTGAAAATAGGACTTTATCCAAATGATGTATAGATCCACCAATCTCCTGTATAAAAATAAAGATTTTTACTACTACTAAGGGGAGGGTGGACCATCGCTCAAAGTCAGACTTGAGAACATCAAGGAGTCTGGAGAGATTCTCTTTGACCGTAACTGATAAGGACTGAGCAAGCTTAACCCCCAGATAGGCTAAAACCTGAGGCTCCCAGGAAAGGCCCAGACTCACTACATTTTGTTTGTGGACAAAGCCCTATTAAGGGGGAAAACTTTAGTTTTGGAGAGGTTCAACTTATAGAAAAACACCTTAGAAAAGTTAGCAATCTCATGAAGAAGAGTAGGGAGAGGATGCAAGGGATCCTCCAGATGTAAAAGCAGGTCATCCGCATACGCCGAAAGGGCATAGTGCCTACCTGCCACTGAAATCTCCCTCAGGGCAGCTGATGTGCATAAATGTCTAATAAGCAGCTCCAGATAGAAATTAAATAAAAGTGGAGACAGCGGACACCCCTGCCTGGATCCTCGTTGCATAGAGTTGCCACCTGTCAGGTTTTTTACCTTATGATCAGGTTTTCAGGGTCCCTATCAGGTAATTCGGTTTTGCTCTGTGCTGGTCAGGTTTTTGGACCATTTTGAGTGCTCACATGCTTTTGAAACAGATTTTGTCATCTTATTCATTGTTTCAGCTACATGTCCAGGTTATAAACAAGTTCCGCTGTCAATATAGCCTTTTGTTTGTGAAAGCTGTTATCCTGGGAGGTGTAAAGTATGGCCATTAACACCATTAGCACTTACTTAACTTAATTTTTTGCACTGCATCTTAATGTGGCATAACAGCAAAGCTGCCACCACCTTTTGTAACAACACAGCCAGTTGTCTTCTACTTTCATACATTTTCATCTCAAACAGAATTTAGGCATTTTAAATGTTTTAAATTATTTTTTTCCTCAAGAAAAAAGTATGGTCACCACTTTGACTTTGAAATAGTACTGTGGACATGAAAAGGAAATGGAGACAGAAAAATATATAAAGTACACACATTATAGGAAACAATTTCTTTATTATATATTATTATATACCATATGTACTGTTGTATGCTATTTACAGTATTTCCCTTGTCTCCCCCCAGATCATATCTGCAAATGAGATTTATTTTATCTCTGTATGTTTATCTGGTAAACCAATGTTAATAAATAAATACACACATAAGTAAATAAATAACTAAGAAGAACCTGGGAAAGTAATTTTAACAGGTACAGTACAGTATCTTAACATTTTTGTTGAATTACTGCTTTGAGTGTTGTCTTTTATTGATATAACAAATGGCTTTCTAAGAGGTGTAATGCATGATGAGTCATGAAAAGGGGTGGGGCTAGGGGCAGAGTTTAGGACCCGGTTTTTGCCTCATCCAAAGGTGGTAACTCTATCGTTGCAGTTCTATCTGATAACGGTGAAAGCCTAAAGGTGATTGACATTATTGTGAAGTCAAAGTGGCAAAAATTTTTTAGACACTCTGACACCCCAGCACACAGCAAAATGGCACCAGGGACTTTGTTTTTTAATGTTTTCTGTGTTGGGCTGTACCCCTCACACCCCCTTACTAAAGGATTCTCAAATCCGGGGGTGCATGTCGAGGGGGTGAAAACATAAAAAAAAAAAAAGATTTGGACCAGCTGCAACAAAAACGCACCAGCGCCTGGACCCGAACCCAGTACCCTGCAGACAACCCACCCTCCACACCACAGGGTCAGCTCAGCAACCCACCGTGGCACCACCCCTCACATCCCCTCCTGCCCCTCGCTGTACATGCCTGCTCCCACTCCCCCACGCTCGTACGTATAGCGAACATCCTGTTGCTATACTTGCCCACCCCCGATCTGGCCACCCTACCATCTGTGGCCATCCCTGTAATGCGCTGGAGAAGGGGTCGCTGTTATTGTAGGTGCCCTTTCTCCAGCCCCAATATCACGGGATACCCTCATTGCAGACAGCATGAAGCAGAAAGATGACTGTTACACCAAATATGAGCAGATGGTGCCAAATATAATAAACGCACGCACTTAATAAAATCCTCAGGAAGACCAAACCTGCATAAGGTGGTGAAAAGATAGGTCCAGGCAACTCGATTGAAAGCTTTTTCTGTGTCCAGCGAGACCAAGAATGATGAGGACTTGCTCTCCCTGGACGCAGTCAGCAGGTGTAGGAGCTTCCTGAGGAGGTCACTGGAATACCACCTGGACATAAAACCCACCTGTTCATGACCGATAACAAGGGCCATGACAGGAGCTACCCGGCTGGCCAGAATTTTATAGAGGATGTTAAGTCTGTATTCAGCAGAGAAATGGGGCAATAATTTTTGGCTAACAAGGGGTCTTTACTGGGATTTTGTATGAGAGTAACCAGAGCCTCTTAAAAAGTGGAATTACTCAACCCATACTCAAACCAAAAATGAAAAAGCTCGGCTAACAGAGGGGCAACATTGGAAACACATGCAGTATAAAAGTTATTAGTCAGGCCTTCTGGCCCGGGAGCACCATGGAGTGTCTTATTGTGCTTATAAAATGGGTTATGATTAGCAAAAAACGACACCAAGTAGTTTGCATTTGTAAAATTTTGTAACATTTATTTAAATACAGACTAGAGAATTTCTTAAAAAAGGGAAACAAAAAATAGTCCCTAACTACACTGTTTGGGATGGTCAAAACAATAAATCGCTTATAACCGCATGATGCACTACTTTTCGGCGGTTTTCAAAACAACAGAAAAAAAAGTCCCAACAGTGTGGAATATTTTTTAGGTCTAGTTGCTGAAATTGAACTGCACCTTGCCATGGAATACAGGGTTCATCAGCTTGAAAGGCATGTGTTCCAGCACTGTATTTCCTCTCGATGGTGTTTCATGCTCATTGTTAGTGAACTCATTTTCAGGCTCATGCTTCTGTTTTTTGCTTGTAGGCTCCATTACTTGATTCTTGCTTGAAGATTTCTTCCTTTTCTACTTTTAGCATGCTCCTTTTGATCACCTGTGAATTTCCTGGGTGGAGGTATTTTACTCTAAAGGAGCCAATTAGGGAATGCACCCTATTTAAGAGTAGCCACTGCAGGCATTTCAGAGTTGGGGAAGTAGGGACCAAACCGTGGGTCCTACCTTGATGATGATGATTTGGCTTACTTACATTGGAATTCCAATCTGATAACTAAGAGAACCACTTTTTCATGGAGTTTGAAGTAAGAAAAGCCAATTCAGGCAGATTAAATATTTAATTTCTCAGATTTGTCATGTTGGGGGAAGGGTGCTCTGGATCCTGTTTGTTTGTCTGTTACATGCCACAAACCAATAGCACCCCTCTGTGGAAATGTGAATTATATTTTGTGAGCAATGCATAGGTTAGAGCGTGTTGGTTTTGGAATGTGTCTGAAGATTCCATCTGCTGATTTTCTTTCATACTGTGTGCAAGGAATCCGCTCCACTTTTTTCAGCCTTCGACAGAGGTACTCCAATAGCTTCTCAGGCTAGCTTCCGATCTGTGCCCCGTGACTGCCATAATCTCTGGTGCAGTCCTGCAGTAAATAGATGCACAGCTGTGGCTCTAATAGAGTGGTTTGTGTACCTCTGACTGAGGTTACACTCCTTGTTCATCAGGTTGATTATCTGTTCCCAGTTAGAACAGATTAATATTTTTTCACCAAACCAGTGAAAGGCACACTTGTGGACTAAGCCCTTTCTACCCTGAAAATGTATTTATTTATTTATTTATTTATTTCTGACTTTGATAACTGGGTAAATGCACTGGTCCAGAGGACCATTTACAGGCATAACCCGGGCCACAAGGCACGAGGTACAAAAAAAACTAAAACAGGGAAACTAACTAAGGTTACAATACAGAAGGCACATAGCAAAACATTACAAGTTACAACTGTTGTGAGTTCAGGTAACAAAACAGTACAGTAGTGAATAATAAAAAATAAGTACACATCAATGGTAGAACATGAGAACAAGCTGGGTACATGGGTAACAAAACAGCAAGCAGATAAACTGTACCACCAGATGCACAACCCTCCCTACCTACAGAGGAATGTAGCCAGCAGGCACAGAAGGACATATATGAAACAAGTAGCAGGTAGGAGACAGATGGGCAGGGGGGTGGAGGGGAGCTAGCGAGCAGGGCAGTTGCAGGTATCTTTGTCTTGGAGCCAAGATTTGAGGCTAAGTTTGAAGTTTTGATGAGTGTTAGAAGATCGAAGAGGGAGAGAAAGTCCATTCCACAGAGAGAGGGGACAGCAACTGAGAGAGCTCTCCTGCCCCTATTAGTGACAGATTTAGGTACCGCGAGGGTGGGAGTGGCAGAGGAGCAGAGGTTTCTAGTCGGGGATTTGAAGTTGAAGAGGGTAGAGAGAGGAGAAGTATTGCTGCATCTAAGGGTGGCATCCACAAAACAGTCATGGTTACATTCAAAGCACCCTTGTAAAGAGAGCCAGCCAGGGGAGCAGTAGAGGTCACAGTGGTGAACAGAGTAGGAGGCCAATAGGATGAAGCAGCAGGCATTATTATAAGCTACGAGAGTCTAGACAGAAGGGTAGTGGAGGTTCTAAGGTAGAATGGGAAGCAATAGTCAAAGATGGGGAGCAGATTGCCCATTACAATAGCTAGGCAAGCCTCCTTAGTAAGGTAGAGCTTTAGCAATAGGCAGCACCCAATTTCTGGTTTACCCTGCAAATTATATGGTTTATATGGTCGTTGAATGAGAGAGAGGGATCAAGCTGTACTCCCAGATACTTGAAAGAAGATATGTTTTCAAGGGCGGGGCCATCAAGGGGTTAGATTAGGAGAGAAGAGTTGGCTCTGAGGGTCATAGATAAGTATGGTTTTGAACCAATCACTTTCTGACCAAAATTCCAAACCATCTGAGGGCAAGACAATGACAAAATAATTAGTAAAAATCAGTGATTTTTAAACGTTGTTCACTATCTAGCTCTCAGAAGCTACACATCTGACTGAACCTAAACTTGGCAAGTCAAAAGATCTACCTCCAAGACCAGCATGCAAAATTTCGTGCAAATCTGTTGAACGGTTGCAAAGATATTAAAGTGCAAAGTACCCAAGAAGGCAATTTAAGATACTTGTTTTGGGTTTGAATTCAAGAGATGGAATGTTTATTATGTATGGAATACAGGAATTCAAATATCTGCTCAGTTCTACTGGCAGAATGTTCACCCCCACTATCACACAACAGAATGCATCAGATGGAACCAGGGCTTTTGTTTTATCTGAAGCAGGTTAAACAGCACAGATTTCCCCAATAAACAGGAGAGGATAGGAGGAGGATTTCTCATGGTCAGCAGAAGAAACACCACAAATTAAAATTCTAAGTATTGTAGTACTTCATTTTTAGGGCTGCAGGTGGGTGGAGCCCTGCAGTTCAATTGCTACGAAAAAAGCAGCTTGTGAATGCACAACCTCATGAGGTGACAAAAGTCACTTCCAAGTTTGTTCACCATGGATAACTGTGCTTGCATTACTTTATTCCCCAGCACAATCACAGTGACTAGCTGTCAGGGGAGGCACAGAGTCACTCCTGTATTGCTTGTGAAAAAAATGGGTGGCTCAAAAACAAATAAATAAAACTTCAGCCAACCCACTAGAAGGAAAATATTCTTTCCTACTTCTGTGCCTACAAGTAATCTCCATGAATGAGCCTGCCATCATAAAGTGAAACCTGTGACAGCTCTGGGCATGTTACCTGCTGGAAACTGTAGTCTGTAGCACCCCATTTCCTCCATTTGCTACAAAGGACTAGTATTGGTGGAGAAAACTACCAAATCCCAGAGTTCAGTGGTGACTCGCTCGTACAGCAGCAGTTAGCCATAAATCAGCCACAGCACTCTTGGGAGAGGGAGTTTTAGAGCTGCTTGGCCCCAGTGTGCTGTGGTGCATGTTTGATAGAAGCTGGGATTTAAATGCGAGTGGGCAGACAGAAAAGCAAGCAGTGAGTCACAAACGAATCCTGTTTTTAAATATTGGCATTCCTTGGAAATCATAAAAAAATACAAAACAGCAGTAGAAGCATCTGTTTTTGGTTAGTGGCTGTAAAAGAGCAAAGGTCAGCTCTGATCGATAATACAGTTTTGATTTCTTTCATTAGTGTGGTAGTGTACCTTTATTCAAATCCTAATTAATTCTGTAGGACTGATTTTAATACTGTTACAGTCAGAGGCATCTTATGATACTTAGACCTAACTATAACATGTCTTCTGGGACAGCCCTTGGTTAGTTTCCAGTTCAGCCACCCAGTTACACATACTGTTCTCAACATAAATCAGCATTATGAGTGGCAAATGTTTCAATAAAGAGGCGTCTTTTGATACACTGACCTCACTATTTATGACAGATGGTATGATCGCACATGTCCTGTGACAGTCTCAGAACCTAATTCATTTTTCTGCTTCTTCCTCCCAGCTGCACATATTGTCTTCTCACTAATTTTAACTTACCAGGTGTTTTTTTAAAGGTTAAAAAAATTAACAAATAAAACTGGTCATCAAGTACTTTGGGACGTAGTATAATTATTCAAGCACTGAAGATTACTGCCGTCCTTATGAAAACCTCATATCACTGATTACAGCATTGTAAAGATGTTTTTGTGGTTAAAAAATAAATAAATAAACAGACCTCATTTGTATGAGGTGGAATTCCTCAAGATCATGTCATGAATGACTTCTCCCATGTATTTGTACATTTTGTTTAGACTTGCTGTTAATACAGTAGCGGCTGTACATAAGTCATATTGTATATAACTGAAATTACTGCATACACTTTTGTCTTTGTATTTTCTGAACCATGTTTCTGTATAAAATGTATATATCCACCACTGTAAAAACCCTAAAACTGGACACTTGTGAAAACTGGCATTTTTCCCACATGCCTATCCAGTATAAAATAAAAATGAAAATGAATGAAAAATGAATGCTGTTTATCCACATATTTGATATTGTACTGTACCATATGCCTACAAATAATAATTTATGTATGGCTATGCACTGATTAAATCTTGCTAATATAGCCCCAAGTTGTGTCTGATTGACACCAATCACTTCTAATGTAAGGGTACTTCCCCAGCTGCAAGTAATAAATCTGCACCTGTAAGCTTTACAGCATACGTTTCATCTTTTAGAACTTTCTAGTTAGCTCAGTTTCATATCACATTTAAATAATGTGGTTCCTATTCCTTATGTACAAATTCAGTTCATTTAAGCAATTAAACTTTATGAAGTTGTTATTAACCATGTACTAAGATAAAGAAATTGCTGTAAGTGTTTAGATTTAGTATGTGATATTGTAAATCTCACATAACTTTCGTTGTCACATTTGTATTTTTCAGTCTTTCCTACTAACTGTCATTCAGTGCTCTTTTTTATGTTGGCTCGCAATTGTGTGCGAGCCAACATTTTGCATTAGTAGGAGATTTGCGGTGTGGTCACTGTGGGCAAATGCAGGGCATGCATCAGTAGGTGCATCCCTCATTCCCCAATAAGTCAGCATGCAGGCGCCGACACCAGCAATACGTAAACTAGCCACCAGATCAAACAAAAGTGCCGCTGCAATGAGAGGCAAGCTTGTCATGCAGCAGCATGATAACATGCCTCCTGACGTGCCTTTCCTGGTAAAGCACTTTATTAAACATGGCGGCACTGACTGCTGCTGCAGAGTGTCGACTTCAGGGGTGTCCAATCCCCCTGTTGGCATGCCCCAACCCACTTCATTTGCCAACAGGGGAGCCCACTCCCCATTGGCATAATGCCCCCCTCCCATTTAAAGTGTGTGCCGAGGGGCTGCCCAATCTCCCTCAGCATCATGGACCCCCAAAACTCTGTCTTTGCTGATGGGAACCCCAATCCCCATTGGCTTCAGTCCCTCTTTCCCAGTTTAATTTGCAGATGGGGGAGCCCACTCCCCATTGGCATAATGTCCCCCCATTTGTTGTGTGCTGAGGTGGGTACCCAATCCCCCTTGGCTCTTGCCCCCCTCAGTATGTGCTGAAGGGGGTGCCCAATCCCATGTCGGCTACAGCACCCTCCCAAAACACTCAGTTGGCACACTGGGAGCCCAACCCAGTGTGCCAAATGCCCCTGTAAAAAAAAAGTCCTGCAATTTTCTTTTAACCTGCAAACCAGAAAACGGTCCCTCGTCAAGTCCAGTGACCCTTCCCCAACCTGCACCCACCCTCTGTGCACCCTGCCTCCCCACACCCTCTCTCACCCCATACTTACCTCTGTTGCATGGCGTGATGATCTTCGGTGGACCAGGAACACGTCTGCACTATTTAAAGCCAACCTCGAACTGAAGAAATGCTGGTAAGCTGTATAATGGCATAAATAGGATTTTTTCAACTTTGGTGTATATCTCTGGCATTTTGGGGAATTTTGACACCACATTTTCAACATGGGGTTATTGGGACCGCTCCTCTTGAATTCAGTCACTGCCATGGCATTATTCAGTCCCAAAAGGTGATTTCACGGTCACTGCACAGAATCACTTTTCGGGACCGATTAATGAAATAACAGTGCCACTGTTCATGAAGGGGCTCTCAAGAAGCCTATGTTGCAAATTTGGTGAAAAAAATTCAAAGAATGGCTATTTTATGAGCGTGTGTTGCCCAGTTTCCATGCACACTCATAACTTTGTAAATTTGTAATACTTTCACTCCATATTTTCAAAATTGGCATTTTTCCACACCTCCTTATGAACAGTATGGCTGTCATTTTAGATCTCCTGGCCAAAATGTGTTTTTGCACATCCGGCGCAGAATAGGGCAGTTGCTGTGTGAAATCAGTTTATGGGACAGTTTGAGAAAATGACAGTGACACTGTTCATGAGTAGAGGTCCTAAAATGGCTATGTTGAAAATTTGGTGACGAAAGTCCATAAAATGACTGTGTTACATGCGTGCATTGCACAGTTTCCACACACCCTTGTAACTTCACAAATTTGCAAAATTTTCATGCCAGATTTTCAACACTGGCATTTTTTCACACCTCCTTATGAACAATACAGCTGTCATTTTTCACATCCTGCCCAAAATGTGTTTTTGCACCTGTGGCGCACAATGGCGTGGTCGCTTTGGGAAATCAACTTTTGGGGCAGATTAACAAAATCACAGTGCCACTGTTCATGAGGGAAGGTCCCAAAATGCCTATGTTGAAAATGTAGTTAAAAAAATCCCTAAAATAATTGGGTAACAGACGTGTGTTGTGAAGTTTCTGTGCATGTTCATGACATCACCAATTTCTCATAATTTTTAAACTAGATTTTCAATGTTGCCATTTTTTTACACCTCCTCATGAACAATACAGTTGTCATTTTTCACATCCTGCCCAAAATGTGTTTTCGTCCTTGTGTCACTAAGTGGCATAGCCGCTATGCAAAACCACCTTTCAGCTAACAAATTGATAGTGCTGCTTTTAATAAGGTGGTGTCACAAAAAGCCTATGTTGAAAATTTGGAGTGAAAATACCAACAAACGCCTATGGCGTTAGGGTTTCCAACTGTAGCACCTCATCCTGTAGAGACTGACAGGCATCAAGGGTATGACGTGGGATCATTGGCTGTAATGCTCACACCATTCCACCCCCAACCCTACCCTGCAGTCAGTGACAGGCATCGAGGTGTGTCTGGGAGTGTTCAGCCCTAAAGTTCACCCCATTCTTCTATACTGCACCTGAATCAGCGTATTTCCTTATGGAGTGGGGTAAGTATAAGGCACAAAGACACCAAAGCACACCACGACACTTGTCAGTGTCTACAGGGTAGGGTGAGGTAAAATGGAATGAGCATTATAGCTGATTACCCAAAGGCACACCCCAATGCCTGTCAGTCTCTGCAGGGTGGGGTTGGCTTCACTTCAATACTTCACTGCCATTCCTATTATGCATCTTTAACTTCTGCACTACCAATGCCAGTGCCAGCAAGACAACATTCGGCATTGATAAATTCTTGTTTGTCTTGTGTTGATGCTTTTGTTTTCACTGAACAATTAAATAGCTACTTTGTCTTTCTTGTGTGTATTTGCTTGTTAGGGCTGCAGGTGAGCAGAGCCCAACAGTCCTATTGCTACAACAAAAGCAGCTTGAGAATGCACAACCTCATGAGGTGATAAAAGTCACCTCTGAGTTTGTTCACCATGGATCACTGCACTCACACTACTTTTTTTTGCTTCTTTGTGAAAATTGTGATCATGGAAGGGCGATAGCCATTTGGGAGAGTGAACATCACCGGAAATGAATTACGGTGATGTACTCATGACAAACTGCAAGGTGGTGACCCCCGCACCCCCACTTAAGGATTCTCAACTCCAGGGGGTGCATGTAGGGGGGGTGAAGTTCTTTAAAGAAAACAAGACCTCCTGCCTGTACAAAAAAAATGCACTGCTCTAGACCCAAACCCTACACCCTGCACACCCCAACCAACCACCCTCCACATCATGCTAGCCACTAGCCAACAAGCTCTGCAGCTGCCTGCCACACTCCCTCCCACATACCTCCCCTTCCCTTCCTCTCCCCCTTCCGCTCATGTGCACATGTGTACATGCGTGTACGCGTCCTGTCGCCCTACCTTGACCACCCAGGTATCCAGTCACTACCCTGCAAGGTAGCCTTAAACACAGGCACTGTAATTGACTCACTGTTTTTGTAAGTGTTCAATTGCAGTCACTGTGATCACTGGATAAAAAAAGGTTTTTTTTCCCCCAAGCACAATCACAGTGACTAGCAATCAGGGGAAGCACACATTCACTCCTGTATTGCTTGTGAAAAAAAAACTAGTGGCTCAAAAACAAATAAATAAAACTTCATCCAACCACTAGAAGGTAAGTATTCTTTCCTACTTCTGTGCCTACAAGGAATCTTTATGAATAAGCCTGCCATCGTAAGGTAAAATCTGTGATGGCTCTGGATGCATTAACTGTTAGAAAAAGTAGTCTATAGCACCCTATTTCCTCCTCTTCTTAAAATGGACTACAGTAGTGTTGGTGGAGAACTCTACCAATCTCAGAGTTCAGTGGTGACTTGCTTGTTCAGCAGCAGTTACCAATGTCAAAACTCAGCCTCAGCACTGTTGGGAGAGGGAGTTTCAAAGTTGCCTGGCCCCGGTGTGCAGCTGTGCTCATTTGATTGAAGCTGGGATTTAAATGAGAGTGGGCAGAGAGAAAAGCAATAATGTAGCTGCAGGTCTTGTACAGAGGCACATGTGTTGTAGTCTGGACCCTGCACCCCTGGAGCAATGTAGTCACCAGTGTGCAGATATTCCTTGAGAGGTAACATGACAGATTTAGACTCTCCCTCTATCAGTCATCTACAGAGGGGGAGAGGGTAATCTTCGCATGGGATAGGGGTGGCCATGATGATGTGCACTTTGTGTTCTTGATGTGTGTCTTTAAAACAACTGTCAGTTCCTGACTCAGGTACTGCACACTGGCTGATAGGACATGCCACTCTGAAAGTCAAAAGATGTAAATAAGACTGAGCTGCTGCAGCTGCTGCTGCTGTCTGCTGGTCGGTGGCATTGGAAACTAGAGCAAAAGCTACAGTTTCCTTGTGTATTTTGGGGCTACAGGTGGTCATTGATCCACAGATGATTTATGCATTTGTTTGTTAACTGAGTAGGTTCTCTTGGAGATGATACTATTTTCATGAGTGACTCGGGCAAGCAGAAACAAAAATTTATTTTCCCCAACACATCACAAAGAAAACACCATATTACAAAAGCTGCAATACTGTACACCATGCAAGTTTATTAGTGCACTCATCTACAACAGTTGTTGCTCTGTCCTGCTTTATTCCTTCAGTAGACAGCTCATACTGATCTTTGTGACAGTTTCAGCACCAACACATGATGGTTCTTAATGATAAGCTAGCCTGATCTGGCATTTATTTAATACAAAACAGTGGTATAATTCAATTCTTAAAAATGTGGTGGATTCAAGAAGGTGTCCATAGAATCTACAATTCTATAACTAATAAAGAATAATATCCATGGCCTTTTGAGTTGCATTTTATCCCTCTATACATGGAGCAGTTGTTTAATGTTTTTAGCTTTTATTTTTCTAATTTGGTTTGGCTTGTTTATAATTTTATTATGGTTGTTATTTCACTACTGACCTAATATTGTCCTTTACATCTGGAGTAAAATACCAAGGGTAAAACAAAACCACATAAATCAAAAGTGGCACTCTAAAATACGTCAGAAAATAGCAGCACAGACTTTTTTTAAATAGTCCAAAAATCCCACTAGTTTAGTTGAATTTATGATTGCACCAGGAAGGTTCCGTTCATTCAAAAGCTGATTTACAAGAATGTCCTGACTCAAAAAAAATGCCAGGCATAGCAGAAGCTGTAACACGATCATAAATATTAAACATATAAAAAGATACAGTACAAAATTACAAAAACATAACCTCAACAAACAGTTCCAAGTATATTTTAATTTAAAATGCAATAAACTATTGATCCTAGGGAGAGCAACTAATTTATCAATCTGCAGGGATCTTTACAAAAATGTAATCATGTTGGTTTTTAGCATTAACATATTTCAGACATTATTAATTTGATCATCAGTGCATTTTTAGTGCCATAACATTTTAAAAAAATTTATTACCAATTTTATATTATTAATGATGGCCACCAGTATCACTTTTTTAAATCCTTTCCCCTGAGGTTACCTTTTGATTTAACATACTGGATTCTTACTGAGGATGTATAAGGAGGGTCCTGTCACATATTTCTGATGGTAAACAGCACCACACCAAAATGTTTAGTTTACTCAAGGTGGGTGTGGCCAGAGAGCAAGGACTTTTGCAAACTTCAAATCCCCACATCTTAGTTCAGGAATGAAACACGCTGAAATGGCAAGTATTTTATTTTATTTATTTAGCATTGGTTTACCAGGTAAGCACACTAGACAGTCAAGTGCCTATTTCCAGGAGTGACCCAGGAGAATTACAAAGGCAAAAACAACGTGTCAGAGACAAGATAACAATTAGTCAATGCAGTGCAGTCCAGTGCTGGCACAGAGTCCAGGCAAATAACACAGTGTGGAACATGATAGCACCAGTTCAGCAAGGCACAGACAGGAATAGGCAGCAGACTGCAGTCAGGTGCAGGCAGATAGAAAATACATAGGAAGTGCAGCAAAAAGGGCATATATATATAAATATATATATATATACAAGGCTTCAGTTAACTCCATTTTGGGAGTATTTGACTTCCAAAAATAAGGCAAAAACTTCCAAAATAAAGAGGGAAGAAGTCATTGACTTCCAGATGTAAAACCACTAATTAGATAACTTCCAAAATTGCAGGCTTGGAAGTCAAAAATGATGGATTTTTCTGAAAGAAACTGTATTTTACCACTGTTACATTATATTAGCATCCATATATTCATCCTTCCAAGAATATTGTCTTCCAAAGGTGGAATTCTGGAAGTATTTTGACTTCCAGAAATTCAGAATGACTTCCAGATTTTGACTCCTGGAAGTTTTAGACTTCCACTGAAAATAAATTAACTGAACTCCTGTATATATATATATATATATATATATATATATATATATATATATATATTAATGTTTTGCTAAAATACATTATTATTAACAAAATATGGTGACATTTGTTTTTGCTAACATATACTGCTGCTTTAGAAATTAACTTAAAAACTAAGGAAAGGACAGCTACTATGCCACCTCCTAGTAACACTAACACTAGTAGAAATAGCAAGAGTAAAAATAACACCTGTGGTGATACCCATAAACTGAAATTAAAATTCTATTGGTTAACGCCATAAGTCTTTACAATAAATTAGGTGAACTCCAATACAGAATGAACAAGGATGCTATTGACATTGATGGTGTCACTGAAACCTAGTTTTCAGATGGTGTCTGGGCTACTGAAATTCCTGGTTTCACTATGGTCAGCAAAAAAAGAGATGTGGTAGCCGTTTTAGTCCAGTCAACAATGTAGAGAAAAAATACAACAAATATGTTGCAGGTCATACCTTTTATTGGATTAACAAAATTATTTTTAAGACTAGCTTTTGAGAGATAAAACTCTCTTCCTCAGGCCAAAGTGAAAACAGCTGAGCAGTATGACAGATATACAGGTTGAATGTGGATTCAAAACCTAGACTAGCAGTTTACAGATCAAAGCATTGCAGTCAGTTTGCACCTCTTACAAACAGGAATACTAATTTTCACTGGAGTGTGTCTCTTGGAGAGATCAACTTGTAAGATCAAAGGGCAGCAAAAATTTCCAGACAAAAAAAGGAGGAGGTGTTGCACTATACATTAGCAATAGACTAAAGTACTGCAAAATAGAGAGTAGACACCCTAATAGTGAACTAATCTGGGTTAAAATGAATTCCCTGAACAAACCCCTAATGATTGGACTAGGATACCATGCCCCTAATCTGGATGCTGTAGCCAGTGATGCCTTCTTTTTGACACTGGACAGTATGATAGTCAAGAATGACTATATCTTACTGGGTGATTTCAGTCTACCAAACATATGTTGGCCATCCCTGAATGGGAATGGAAACTGGGAAAATATACTGATCCAGTTCTCAGTATAAAATGATTTAGAACAAAAAGCAAGCAGACCAACTAGGAAAGATAATATATTAGATTTAATATTCACTAATATTAAAGATTATGACTCTAGCCCTTTGATTTTGGAACCTCTTGGCGACAGTGACCATTATGTGGTGTCTTGGAGCTTTACAAGTTTAAAAACAAAGATAATAGGAAGCACTGATATTAAGAACTTTAACAAAGCAAATTATAACAATATTAAACATTTTCTTAACAACTGGGACTGGGAAGAAGATCTGAAAGGATTCACCATTAGTAAGATGTGGAATGGCCCAGTGTCACTGAGGGTTGAGACACTGGATGCCACACCTCGCTCCACACTGGTGACCCGGGTTCGGGTGCAGACTTGGGCCATCGAGGGCTGGCCGGGGGAGAGAAGGATCGAGTGCCCAATGGCCACTCTCCTTCTCTGGGGAGGGCTGGGGAGATTGTCTTGCCACTTTACTGCCACCTTCTGGGGAAGCCTGGAGGTGTCGGCCAGGTCAAGACAGCATAGATGGCTGACACTGGCAGAGGACAGGAGTGGAAGCACGTATCGGCGTGCACCGGCTCGTTGGTCCTGATTGCACACCGATGTCAAGGGACTAAATCAATGGAGGAAAAAATCCCTCAGACAATCCAGGTGACAATCCCCTGCTCCGCTTCCATGATGCAAAGGGTCAGACTCTGCTGTGTGTGCATGCTTCCCTGAGGTGCAGGGAAAGGTAATAGGGGGCCTTCTTTGCCCTGCCTGGAGGGTTAACAGGGAGTAACTTGCATAATTTGAGGTGGGCACACACTCTAGGGGCAGACTACACCATGAACTTGGAAGAGTGGTAGACTTGGAGGATCTGAGAGAAAGAAGGGTCTGGGTGCCATAGGAGGATAAATAATAAGTTCAAAAAAAAATAAGATGTGCAAGGTTATCCAAAATAAAATTAATTACTGTATAGAGTCTTGGGTCCTAGTGCATACAAAATACAGTAATAACAAACCTTTATGGTGGAACACTAACATCAAGAGGAGCATAAAAAGGGAAAAAAAAAGGTTTTCACCACTGTAAGAAGGATTTCTCTAGCAAAACCTGACAAAAGTTTAAAAACATTTCACAAATAACAACAACAGAAAAAAAACTGATAAGGCTTGCAAAAAAAATCTAGAATTTAAGTTGGTATAGGATACCACTGATAATAAAAACAAAGCTCTACAACTATATTGGGTCCCTAGAGGAAGCCATGTCGGGGCTGGTCCACTTGTTGTACAAGAAACACTCATTACAGATGAAAAAATATGGTTGATGAATTTAACAAATACTTCCTCAGTATATTTAAAACTAAAGAGGATATATGTGTCAAAGACTTGAATAATCTTGGAATGCCAATTCTTTTCACTGAGAGCAAAGTACTGACTGCAGTTCAAAATATTAAACCAAGTAGAGCCTTGGGAACCTATGGAATCCCTTCCATATTCATCAAAAATCTCTCTAATGAACTAGTAGGAATTCTTACACTTCTGTTTAATACATCTATAAACGAGGGAATTGCATTGGATTAATGGAAGCTAGCTATCGTTACTCCCATTTCAAAAAGGGATCAAAACAGAATGTTTGCAACTACAGGCCTATAAGTCTAACATCTTGTGTTGAAAAGATAATGGAGAGGATATTACAATATAAAATCATCGCCCACCTCCATAACACAGAGAATTATGACATATCTCAACGTGGGTTTACCTAGGGTAAATCATGTATGAACAACTTGATAAGTTTCTTTGAGCCTGTTAGCAAAGCTCTAGATAACGGACTTCCTGTTGATGTGATATTCCTAGACTATGAGAAAACCTTTAATACTGTGTCTTATAGGATTTTAATTGAGCAACTCATAAAACTCCAATTACATCTGCTGATTATTAAGTGGATAAACTCTTGGTTGGAGAACAGACAACAAAAAGTTGTTCTAAAAGGGTACAAGTATGAATGGGGTAATGTGACTAGCAGTGTGCCACAGGGATTGGTGCTTGAACCAACTTTATTTAAATTCATGATCTCTAACATGCAGACAGATGATGGTATATGAATACAAAATTATGCTCATGAAGCAAGTTAGGATGCATTGTCAACAATGACTCAGCTGTAGAATCCTTACAGAAGAATCTGGAAAATCTCTACACTTGGGCTTCTGAAAGCAAAATGGTGTTCAATATAACAAAATATAAGTTAATGCATTTCGGGAAGAACAATAAACAGGCTAGTTACTGTATACCATCAATAATACTGTACTTCAAGTCACTACATCATAACAAGACCTTGGACTCACCCTTACAAATAATCTGAAATTTGGAACACATACAAATAAAACAACCAAAAAAATGCCATGGGATCATTTGATGTATTCCCAAACATATCAAAAGTCATGAGCCTGAGGACATAATTCCCCTATATACTAGTCTGGTCAGGGCAAATCTGGAATATTGTGCCCCTTTCTGTTCCACTACCTCAATCAGGGATAAAACAACCCATGAGTCAGTCCAACGCAAACTAACAAAAAAGGTTATAAATCAAGGGTCATTAGGATATGAGGAAAGACTGAAAAATCTAGGTTTATATACCTTGGAATTTAGAATTATAAGAGGCGAACTTTGTTGGGCCTATAAAGCTTTAAGGAACCAAGTACTGTTCAAGTCAAATTGTATGATAAGGCAAACTCCCCTCAATTGTACAAGATCACATAAATTAAGATTACACACCAAAACATGTAAACCTGAACATCAGAAAAATTTTGTTACACAGAGAGTTCCATCGTTATGGAATGCATTACCTGTGGAAATCATAACTAGCAGAAATATTGAGCTATTTAAAAGAAAACTTGATCTGTAAATGGGTGACAAAAAATTATTTCACCGTCATTAGGTTAAACGGTGGCGAGTTCATTATGGGCGTACCCTCGAACTCATATAACCTATAAATCTATGAACAAATACATTCTACTTTGTTAAATAATATGTACACTGATTAGTAAAACAAATAAAAACCAAATGGCACCCACTGGGTGTGTTTTATGGCTGTCATTTGAATAATTCAAGTCATGTTGTGCCATTCAACTTCTTATTAAACATAGAAACATTGACAATGATGGTAGAAAAAGATCAGAGGTCCATCCATTGCAGCTGTGAGCAAGACAAGAGACAGGTAGTCAGATTTTTGCTTGTGACGGGTAAATGGCAAGATCATAACTTGAAAGAAAATTAATTCAGTGCAGATTGTATTGGCATTTTAGCTAAAGTAGATTTCTAATAGGGACACAACCTATCTTTAACAATTGTATGACAGTCCTACATCTAAGTATTTATCACAAAACTGCCAAAAAAGCATCTACAAATCTTGAAAATATTTACAGTGGTTCTACCCTCAACAATAAGAATGCAAAAAATACAGTATCAACCTTATTTTCAGGATCATAGTGATTCAGATGTTAATGCATACTTTAAAAAGAACAACTACTGAGCTATAAAATGTACCCTCAAATATATGGCAGTCTTTGTTTCTGTTTTGTATAGTATTCATTCTGAAACCCTTCTTAGGTCTGTGAGAAACATTTAATATAGCAACATTCATGCAATAAGCAACTTGTGATGGGTAATGAGCCTGGGTGGCTTCTTGGGAATACTCTCAAAAAGAAAACTCCAGACACCAGTTTAAATTGAATGAAATCTGCTTCACTTTTCATTAATGGGGGCAAAACTGCTTGTATTCAGCTTAACAGAAATTTCTTGCAGTTCAGTCTCTAATTGCTGTCTCTACTGGCATATCACTAACAGAGACCTCCTTCTGTCTGTACACCCCTCTCCCTTTGTTGAGATCAGCTGTTGCTTATCACAACTCCTCCTCCCCCAGACAGATAGCCAACAGGTTCACCATTCAGTGGAGTGAGGCCTTAAAGGGCCACCATATTCCCTGGCAAAACCTGCGTTATCTGTGTGGCATGGCTGTGAATCATTTTACAGGTGAAATGAATATGATGGACATACACTCCATCACATAACCTCCCCCTTAGAGTCATACCTGTGGCACCCTCAATATTGGCCATAAGAGACCCATTCTCCCGAGAGAAAAAAATCTGCATTGCCATGCTGGATACCTGCCTGGTGGGGCATATCAAATAAGAAAGGCTGCAATGCTAAATATCATCCAGGCATTGATATCCTGCACAGCATGTAACCACTTCAGGAGGGTGTGGTCAGTGATGAGTGTGAACTTCCATCCCAACAGGTAGCACTGTAGGGTGACTACCACCCACTTTTGTGCCAGTCACTCTTTTTCCAGTGTGATATAGCACTGCTCCTGGGGAAATGTTTTGAGGGAGATATAGAATGGGGTGAATCCCATCCTCAAAGTCATGTGATAACACTGCCCCCACCCCCACCTCAGAGGTGTTGCTGTATAAAATTAAGCGATGGTTGAAATATGGACTCCATTTGACTTGCCCCTCACACAGCACATTTTTGATGGCCTGAAATGCCATCTGACACTCAGGTGACCAACTCACCTTATTCTGGCCACTTTTCTTGGTCAGGTCAGTCAGTGGAGTACCAAGGGTTGAGAATTCAGAATAAGCCGGTGGTAACATCCTGCAAGTCCAAGAAAGGACCTAACCTGCTTCTTAATAGTTGGGATGGAGCAGTCAGCTAGGGCTGTTACTTTGTCGATAACAGGGCATACCTGTCCATTCTCAATGATATAGCTCAACTATTTAGTTACCTGCTCCCTTAGAGTGTATTTTTAAGCACTGGCTGTGAAATCTGCCTCCCAGAGTAATTAAAGTACCATGGCAACATCCTTCAGGTTGCTGTCCCAATAAGGGCTAAATATGACATCATCATCCAGGTACACTTCTGCATACCATTTGTGGGGACAGATGATGCAGTCCATCATTCTCTGGATGGTGTCCAGGGGTCTATGTTATCCAAAGGGAAGCATGGAACATTGATATATGCCAAATGGAATGGCAAAGGCCATTTTCTCATGGGACTTAGGAGTTAGTGGGATTTGACAACACCACTTGGTCAGGTCTGGGGTATCAATGTAACAAGCCTTCCCCAGTTTGAAAAGTGTGTCTACCCTTCTCACAGTGTATGTTGTCTATTGTAACATTAGTAATTTACAATATTTTACCCAAAATTCCTCAGCTGCAGCTCTATCGGATCTTGCCAGAATTTGTTTAATTTATGTGTGTGTGTGTGTGTGTGTGTGTGTGTGTGTGTTAGAAGATGATTATGAGGGCAAATATTATTTTTTTAAATTTAAACCATTTTTAATTTTAGAGCCTAGCTGAAGGTTTTTAGTGAGTAAAGGTGACAGCCACATTTAGGATGGCACTCAGGGATGTGTGGTAATACTGATTTTATTGTGAAGAGGCTACTGGATTGTCTTCCAGTGTGATTGTGCTAAGATATCAGCAGTGGGTTCCAAGCTACTAAGCCAATCAGATTTCTGGATCTTTTATACCCATTTTATGAGTACATTGTATATTACATTCAACATTCCCTTATATCAGAGAAAGTAAAGACCCTCCCCACCAGGAAAACCATGAGTGATACAGAGTCCTATGTAACCACTAGAACTCATATTACACAACAATGACATACTGTACAATTTTACATGGGGGTGGCAAAGGGTGCAGAAACATTAGAAGACAAAATGTCTGAAGGTTCTACAAGTGTTACATCATACATGCATTACTGGTCCAAAATGGTTTCACATGATCTTTTACTTAATTACATTACAGTCCCACTAGGGAAGGCAAACCAGAACCATTGATTGAAGAACTTTCAAACTAGTTAATGCCATGAGGTTGCTGCAGATAAAAAGCTACCTATGTAAACAGTTGTGAACTTAGTCAAAAATGAATTGTAATATGTTTGTATTCGAAGAATAGTGTATGCCATTTGTTATGGCATAAACATAATATTTAAAGACAAATTAAGAGCCTTGGAACCCACCATAGGTATGAATAAAGATGTCAATTGGTCCGCGTGCTGCTAAACACCCTCACATCCTATTAGGTTCAGGTTTGTTCTCCACTCAGGTAACAGTAGGCTCTGCCACCCATACCCACTGCCTTTTCCAGTGGAACTCCGATGTAATTAAGTAAAAGATCATGTGAAACCATTATGGACCAGTAATGCATGTATGACATAATACTTGTGGAACCTTCAGGCATTGTGTCCTCTCATCTTTCTGCATCCTTGCCACCTCCCATATAAAATTGCATGGAATGTCATTGGTGTGTAATATGAGTTATAGTGGTTATATATGACCCCATACCGCTCATGGTTTTCACGGGGGGGAGGGGCTTTACTTTCTCTGATATAAGAAAATGTTGAATGTATTATTAAATGTATATAACCTAAGAAGATTATAGATACATCTTTTCCATCTATTAGAAGGCAGAAGTCAATGAGATATTATGATTATATATAGATTATTCATGAATAAGCACTGCAGCAAAAAGGTCTGTGTTTTGGGCTTGCAGCCTCTGGGCTGAAACATGGGATTCCCAGTGTTTGTGGTTTTGTTGTTACTCCGCAACAACTTCAGGGGCCTTCTGGTCTCTGAACTGCATGCTGAATGAGATCACTATGTATGATGTCATCAACATGGTGTGCTGACCACACATCAAAACCCCGATGGCAAAATCTCTCACAGCAACAATCTCAACATGTTTCGAGACTGTCACATGTGAGGGACCCAAGGGTGAAAATTTGCCCTTTTGCCATGTTTTTGCCAGAGTTTATAATCTTTAGTAGGGGGGACGCAGGGGGTGCAGCCCCCTGCAAGAGGGATTCGGGGGGGTGCAGCCCCCTGAGTGAAAAATACCAATGTCGGAAAGGTGAAATTTCACCTATCGACATTGGGGATGTCGCTATGCTGAACCTCAACAACAGTGTTGTCAATTCGGCATAGGTGAACCCATCAACATTAGCCAGGGGCAGTGAGCTTAGAAGCAGGAATATGGATGGACCAACCTGACTGTAATCAGAAACTGCAAGCAAACAAAACATCCAAATAGAGGCATTGCACAGTAACTGAACTTTTAGCTTAAGGTGTTTTTTTTTGCCATGAAGCAGCTAAGTACGGTACTAAGTACTGGGTAAATAACAGAACCAGTGAATGAAGAACTTGCAAACTAGTTAATGCCATGAGGTTGCTGCAGATAAAAAACTACCTGTCTAAACCATTGTGAACAGATGGCTGATTGGATGGATTAACTTGCTCAAAAAAGAATTATAATATGTTTGTATTCACAGAATACTTTATGCCATATTTTATGGCAGAAATGTAATAGTTAAAGACAACAACACAGCCAGGTATGATACCTTTCTTACAGTTCAGAGGGTGGGTAAAAGGTTATAGGAGCTTGTCTCCAATTAAAAACATACACAGACACTTAGTGTGGAGAGTGAATGCGTTTAAAGGCACAGTGCACAGGGCACACTCTCCTTCTATAGACAAAGTCTGGTCAGAGTTACAGTGGCTGCTTGTGCATTAATGTCATAAGAGATATAGCATTAATGTGTGACTTAGTGGTACTTGTATTACTGTGATGTAAAAATCCCATACGTACAGTATACCACAATAGTCGAACAAGCATTTGTTAGTGCCAAATGTTTGTCACTGGTATTGCTGTTGTACTGGGTCTTGCTTGTACACATTTTTACTATATATTTACCCAGGATGAAACAGATTAGATGCAATGTCTCATTTTCAGTGGTGTCCTGCTTTTACACATTTTCAGATTTACATTATCCAGGATAGGGCAACTGAGAGGAAATATCTACTTTTCTGTGGGAACCCACATTTTGACACCAAATTTCTAACTGTCTTTTTATGACCTGACATCCTGTGACTGTGGAAACAAGTTTCAGAGGGGATTTGAAAAAGGACTCCTGCCATGTTAAGGAGGTGGGGTAACAAAGGGATATGTTGAACATTAGGGGCAAAGATCTGCAAAAATAAAGTTATGAGTAAATGTTGGAACAATTCAATGTTTCTTCATGACTTAGTTGGTGTTTCACATTTTTTACCCCAAATTTTCAACATAACCTTTTTATGACTACTGAGCATGACAGTTGTCATTTCTAAAACAATGACTGAAACATCATTTTGCGCCATAAGGGTGAAAACACATTTTAAGTAGGGTTTAAGAAATGACAGCTGTCACAGTCATGAAGTGGTGTGAAATAATTACTATATTAAAAATCTGACATCAGAAAATTACCACACTGTCAGTGTTGACAGTAAAAAAAAGGTATATGGCAATACCGGATGTGGACGTCTTGTGCCAGCATTTTACTGGCAATTCATATAAATGGGGATTTAATGTGTTCAGAAACTTGGGGCAAAGATAGTTATTTATTACTGCAATGGGTATTATTTTCAGAGATACGGTTTAATTTACAGATCATTTCTGAGGAAAAAAGCATGAAAACTGATGGCTAAAAATGCTGAAATGAGCCTTGCTAATGTGTATGATTTCCACTAATAAGATTCCCCATTTGTATCCAAGAAAGTAAGGAAAACCAAAACACCTTGGTTAACTAAGGAATTAAAAAAAAATGGTTAAAGCAAAAAGTTATCTATGTAGCATAGCAAAAAAGTCCCCAAAAGACTCAGACAAGCTGGTGTTCAAACAAATAAGGAATAATGGACTTCAACTGTTAGGAAGATCAAGCAATAACATTATTACAATCAGTTTTTGGCTCCAGCATGTAGCTCTAAAACAGTTTGGAAGAGCATTGATTCAATAAAAGGAAAACAACATTCATCAAGTTCTCCGCTAATTTTAAATTGTGAAGGAAAAGTTTAATTGAAGCAACTGACCAAACTGTAGCATTTAATAAATGTTTCACAAACATCAGAAACCTGTTTGACTAAGAATATTCTAATCAACCATCTCCTATTTTGGACACTAAGTTTAATCATGATTTAAAAATGCCTTTGTTTTCTTTCAGCTTACTAAATGAGAATGAAGTGCTAAAATTATTAACAACAATTGGATGTAAGCAAGGGGGCAGGGTGTGATGGAATATTGCCTATATTTTATAAAGTGGCTGAAACAGTACTGGCTCAACATTTAACATATTTATATAACTTTTCTAAACAATCATTAGCATTGCCAGCTGATTGGAAAACTGCATTTATAATACCCATTTTTAATGGAGGGGAAACTAGTGATCCCAACTCCTACAGACCCATTTCTTTTCTGTGCACATGTATTAAAGTGTTTGAGAAACCTCTGCACAAACAAAATACGTTACTTCTCAAAATGTCATTTAATCACACATTTACAATCAGGATTCAAGAAAAACAATAATACAACTTATATTATGGCAGGGGTAGTGGATGACATACTTACTACATTCAACAGGGGTGACAGTGTTCCAGCTCTGTTTTTAGACCTGTTGAAGGCATTTGGCACTGTCCATCACATAAAACTATTAAACCAACTAAAGTCTGTGGAAGTCAGGTTCCTAGCCCTGAACTGGTTCAGCTCATATCTGGGTAACCGTAATCAAAGTGTGAATTTGGGGGAAGGGTTAGCTCGACTGCAATGCCTATAACAACTGTGGTTCCACAGGGGTCAATGCTGGGTCCCTTGTTATTTCTATTGTACATTAAAGATTTGCCAAACTCTTGTTCAGACAATACAAAAATTATTTTGTATGCCGACGACACCATCATGTACACTCAACAAAGGGACACAACACTGGCCCTGGATATACTGCAGAGAGACTTTCTTTCTGTACAGGGTGCTCTGTTGGGATTAAGATTATTACTAAATAAATTACTGTAAAAACACAGTGGTTGTTATCTGAGGAAAAAAACTAAAAAAGAGGTAATAACAAAGCATCTCAACTATGTCAGGGGCTGTTATTAGTAGGGTTTTTTTATTATAAATACCTGGGTTTGATATTGAACGGTACTCTTAGCTTTGCACTACATCTGAATCATATATAAAAAAAAGTAGACAACTTTTGCTATACTGTAGGAATCAGGCTCTCCTTAGTGTTACCTTTCCGAAATTGTTAGTAACTTCACTTTTCATACCTACTTTTGACTATGGTGACATTATTTACAAAAATACCTCAGCTACACTTTTAAGCACTTTAGACCCACATTATAATAGCACAATCAGATTCATACTAAAACTTCCCTATAGGACTCATAGTTGCATCCTGTACAGTGGGGTTGGATGGCCCTCCATGACTGAACGAAGAGAGAATCACCTGTATCAATTAGTGTGCAAATTCATTTGGGGTATTTTACCCTTCTTTTTATTATGTAAGTTATAGACTAGAAATGTCTCTAATTATGTATTGTGTTCCTTGTCCAGGGGTTCATTCCATATACCTACGACAAAAACAAATTACGGGGAGAAGACACTGGCGACAGTAATACCAAAAGCCTGGCAATTGTTATAAAGTAAATTGGATTTGCACACACAACCTTCCCTGGCCCATTTTAAAGCTTTCTTCAGTACTGTTTTAGCAGGCACTGTAACTGCTTTGGTTAAACTGTTAAAGAAAATCAGAAGATCTTATTAACAATATGCAACATGTAACTGTTTATGTATTTTAAATTAACAATATTGACTATTTATCTTGTACCATGTATTGTACTTAGTATGGACACATTTGTAAAACAGAATGTTATTCTCAATTATGCTTTCCAATAAATTGATTGATTGATTGATTAAGATGCAACTGAATCTGAAATACGGACTCTTACCCTGATACTGTGTCAGAAAAAAAGGCATGCTTCATCATTCAGAGTAAGGGTCTACTTTCCAACAACTTCCTCACTACCATTTTAAAGTGATTTATTTAAGTTTCCCAAATGAAATTTTCACGTAGAATACCATGCCAGTTAGGCTTCAGATGTTGAAGCTGCAATTTGTTTTTTGAAAATAAATCTGTCATATTCATTTTGTTTTATGTTTTATCAGTGCTTTGTTTCTGGCTGCCCTCCAGTTTTTTCTGAGAAGCCACACCCCCAGAATGATGTCATGCAAGAACGTGGTCAATGTTTTACATACTGCAACAAGGGATTCTGGGTAAATTATAAAGTTGACTTAAATGTTCCTTACTCAGAGGTGCAGTCTCTTATTTTGGTAGTGGTGACTGTAGTATAGCAGCTAATATGTAGATGTCCATAGCAAGACATTGTTGGTACAATAATTAGTTATTTTCCAGTTTCACTACTGTGAGGTACAGTGTCCTATTTCAACAGTGACTTCAACAATATAAGATCTCATATGTTTATTTCCAAAACAAGGCATTGTGCATTCATTATATACTGTAGCTCACAAGATTTCTTTACTGAAAGATGCACTCTCCTATTCTGTAGTGAGCGCAGAATAATAGCCTGTATACTAATTTAGATGGTGAGGCATTATGGGTATAGTAAATAGCTGATTTTTCTATCTCCCTAATCAAAGTGTAGTCTCTTATTTCAGTAGTGTTTGCAGCAGTACAGTCTGTAGAAAAGCTTCTGGAATAATGTTTTTGTGATGCAGGTAGGCCAAAAAGATAATTTGCCATTCTGTCTAGATGCTGTTTCACTTTTACTGCCTGATGGTGATGTGACAGGCCTGAAGTGACAGCTTCTGTCAGAATGTGGGAGTGTGATGATAGTGTTCTATGTTTATGTTATAGGGCTTGAATGGCTGTAAGTAGTTCAGAAGTATAATTATGGGTCAATAATTACGTGTTTCTGAGCAGCTTTCAGTCAATCAAATCACTAGAATTTTTCTTTACATGTTACAGTGCTAGATATAGCTACTTGCAAACAATGAAAACAGTCAGCTAAAAACTGACAGTGTCCCTTTAAAAACTTCTTTTCCCTTGCATGATGTCATGGTTGGGGGTTGCAACACTGCAGAAAAAAGAGACAGGGTTATGCAAATGACACAGAGTACAGAAATAAAATTATTTTTTTCATGGAAAACGGCACTTTTTGGCAGTTTGAATGGTAAGAGATTGATTCACAATTCCTACAGGTTACTACTCCCATTTGCCATGGCAACCTTGCATAAGTCACTGTAAATGTGTGTGTGTGGTAGATGTGTGTGTGGTGGTGGAGGGGTACAGTAATTGACTTCATATTCTCAAAGTGCACGTAACAAGTTTAAGAATGTCTAAAAGGTTGTGACTTACCTCTCTGTTCCTTGGTTTAAGAAATGCAGGACCTAATTACAGTAAAGAGATGTCATTGCTTCTACTATGACACCTTAGCCACTTAGAAATATAGAATCTGATGGCAGACAAGGCCCGTTTCACCCACCCAGTCTGTCCATTTTTCCAACTTCATTCTTTCCACAGACCCTACTTAATCTACAGCTTTCTCCCACCTGCTCTACAATTCCATTGTACCTATCCCAGGCATTTTTGGACCCCACCACCTACAATGGAAGGCTGTTTCAGGAATCCACCACTCTCTCTGTGAAGAAGTACTTTCTCACATCTCTTCTGAATCTACCGCTTTCCAGTTTCATAGCATGCCCCCTTGTTACAGAGTACCTTTTTTCTGCAAAATTCTTCCCTCCTGCACCTTATTTACCCCCATGAGGTATTTAAAGGTCTCAATCATATCTCCCCTCTTGTCTTCCAGGGTGTACATATTGAGCTACTTTAAGTTCTCCTCATAGGGCTTCTGATGCAGACCCTGCACCATTTTACTTGCCCTCCTCTGGACCACCTCCACTCTGTCTATGTCTTTCCTGAGATGTGGTCTCCAGAATAGGACACAGTACTCAAGGTGGGGTCCTACCAATGATCTATACAGGGCCAACACCACCTCCTTCTTTCTGGTGGGTATCCTTATGTAATCCTGTGGCTCACTATCCTGACATTCACCTACCCAGGCACTATTGCCCGACAAGTGCGGTATCCCAATAGTGATCATCCCAGCACTGAAAAATCTGACAGATGTTGATAGGGAAAAGATAGCAGATGTAACGGGTTGCTACCTTACCCCTGCTTGTGCACAGTAAGGAGCAGTTGGTTGGGGCACTTGGCCGAGCAGCTCCGGTGGTGCACAGGGCTAAACCGCAAGCAGCTTGGCCAGCCTGCTTTGTGAGATCCGGGTTATGTCTTTTACTGACCCCCCCGTAACTAATATATTTTTTACTCCAGGGTCTGCTCCCCCTCAGAGTTTGTTATATTAGTTATGGGAGGAGAGCCCCCCACATGGGTGTTGCTGGGGGCAAAGCACCCCTGAATTGCCATCCTACTCTTTTACATGATGCCCAACATTGTACTGTTGGGCATCCAGTCTCTTCAGTGCTGTGATTTTCTGGACTGTAAACTCGTGTCAGGATACTGAGTTTCGGTCTACCATAATATATCCTTCAGACGAGCCCCCTTCCTCATTATCCCACTAGCCTTCCCAATCACCTTGTCACACTGCCCAGCCCCCTTAAGGTCATCCGATATGATTACCACCAGGTATCTTTCCTGTTTGGTCATTGGTCGTGCTCCACACATTTCATACTCTGCCCCTCTGTTTCTGTACCCCAAAAGTGCATTTGTTTTGCACCTTTTTGTGTTAAAACCCAGCAGCCATACACTTGACCAATCCTTCAGTTTTCTCAGTCTCTCAGGTCATCTGTTCTACCCCCCTGGAGTGTCCATCCTGTTGCACATCTTGGTTTCATCCACAATAAGGTAGAGACTCTCATGCAGATCCTCTGCTACAACGATATTAAAGAGGACAGGTCCCATCACCGAACCGTGAGGTAACCAACTGGTCAACTTCCCTTCCTCGGAGCAAACTGTGGTTACTGCTACCATCTGTCTCCTATCCCCCCAACCAATTTCTTACCCAGGTTACCACCTTATTGCCCCTTCCCCATCTACCCAGCTTGCATCAGTCTCCTGTGTGGAACGGTGTTGAAAGCTTTAGTGAAACTGAGGTAGGCATGGGAAGGTCATGCCAAACAATTTGATAGATATCCTTAACTGGGTGACCAAGGAATTAAATCAGGGCAAAGCTGTGGATGTAACATCCACCACTCCTCCCTGATCTAATTCCTTGGTTACCAAGTCAAAGAAATCTATCAGATTTGTTTGGCATAACTGTTCCTCATGAATCCATGCAGCATCGGATCTTTTAACCTGTTGGATTCATTCTACAATCCATTCCTTTAGCGGTGTTTCCATTATTTTCCCTGCTACTAATGTCAGGCTGCCAGGCCTATAACTGCCAGCCTCTTCCCTTGTACCACTTTTCTCCTCCACCCCATTGCCCTAAAATAAAAGTTACATTTAGGATCTGAAAGCCACAGTTGTGGCGCATATCAGTCGGCTGCTCAAACACCGCTGGCAATTCCCTGTAATTAAAAATAATGAGTGGTTACTCCTGTCTGCACCAAAGTACTTCAACAAGTCAAAGTTTTATTAGCTGATTTAAAAACAATTTATCTCTATGGGCCACATTGGAATCAGTATGTATGTAACAACGTCCTACGCAGGTGGTCTCTGCTGCAGGAATGACAAAAGCACCTGCAAGGTTCAAAGGAAAAATGATCAGAACATGTCTCCAAAAAATCATCATGCTTCTAAGCTACCCTTCCTCCCACACACACATACACACATACACAAAACAAGCATACAACCCAAATCTCTACCATCAGACATCTAGGCACTTAGAAATTTATGGAAACTGCCTCCCCCCCAGGTTGCTGAGCCCAGAATTACTGGGAGTTAAATTTAGCATCCAACTTGCCCCTGAAAAAAAAATAAGACTGGAACTGGTTGGTGTGGTGTGTACAGTGTGCAAAAGATCCCCCTTCCTCCTGGTGGCAAGTGCCAGTGTTACTGGACTTGGTCTCAGTGAACATCCCACTTGCCCCTGATAAAATCAATGAACTGGTAAGGTGGTCAGATGGTACAAGTGTGCCAATACCCCCTTCAGGTGGCAGGGCCCAGAGTTACTAAAGAATCAGTCTCAGTGCCCAGAGTTGACCCAGATAAAAAGAGCTGGTTGGGTGGTAGTGTACCCTTGTGCTAAATCCCCCCCCCCCATGTTGCAGGTCCCTGAGTTTCTTGTTCTCGTGAACAGCCCACCTTGATTTAAAAAAAAGAATCATCAGAAGACCTTCAGAACTGTTTAGGTGGTGGGTCATGATGATGAGTCATTCTGTCCCCCCGTGGAAGGGCTCAGAGGAATCTAGTGAACTACACTGTCAGCCCACTTGAACCTTATCTGCCTGAATCTTGAATATACTGTACAGTGTTTCATGGTGGGAAAAATAATGGCTTTTATACTCAGCCCAGCCTAAGACAGCCATCAATATAAAGTGCAGCTCATTTACTGCACCCCTCCCCCCTTGCTGCAGACTGGCTGTGCTGTCCCAGGTATCAAAAGAGGCACTTGGGAGGAGGGGCATTAACCTTATCCTAAACTAAGTCAGGACAGTATGCTGTGCACATTAAAGGTATCCTCACATCAAATGCAAGTTTGTTAGCGTATAAATAAGAAAAAAAAACAGGCAGAAAGAAACAGCTGGAAGGACTCCCTTATCAAGTAGCAACTTACTGCCCCCCCAACCCCCACACCGCCAGTGCCTGGGTTGTTCCTCTGGTGTGAGAAATTTGAACACAAGATTGGGGGCAGCCTGAGCATGAACTGAGGCCTAACTCATTGTATGGTGCACCAAGAGAACAGGGCTGTTTTACATAGGCCATACCTCTAAGACCCATGGCAAATCGGGGACAAGGCGGGAAAAAAATCTAAAATTCATATTCTGCTAAAATTAAAGTAAAAGCAGTACAGACTCAGCCCAACTGCACCTAGCTGACTTGCTCACTCACTGTCTCCTGAAACTGTTCAGAACAGCCTGCCATTTGTGTTATAAGTCAGCACAGTAAAAGTAAATTGATATCGTACCTGCCATCGGTAAGTTTTGCCAGGCTTCAGTATTTGTTTATAGTAAGAGATTATGGGTCTCATTTACTGTAGTTTTGTTAGAACTGCATCGTGACAATATTTAGAATGGGAGCCCTCCCCACCATGTGTTACTTCCACTATCAGTGAAATTGCTTATCAGATCATTTGCCATCAGTATAGTTTTAATTTAAGACTGTACATAGCTTTCAGAGTATTGAGTTGTACTGTGTCTCATAAATAGAGTTGCATCTCTGCCATGCTGATTGACAATGGAAGCGGCCCCCACAGAATGTCAGCTGGCTTCCAGCTGTAGTACTCATCTATTACCCTCTTCTATATACAGTATTACAAGAACGTCTCTATATATTTATTTTTTCTTAACTTTATAATCTGCACTAGTGATTCTGTGGGGCAGACTGAGTGATACAGAAAAACTAGAGTGAGACAGTCATGGTACTTCCACACATTCAATAAAGTTCCGATGCAATATTTTGCAGATAAAAAAGTTCTAATTCTCACCAGTTGAGGTAATGTCTGTTAAGGCTAGGACAAAACAATCACAGTGTAGATTCTAATGTTTTCACCAAACCATTAGCTTTCACGAAGAAATGTCAGTCCTGCTGATAGCACTTCTAATATACACTGATCCTGACTGCCACCAAATGCAACTTTATTTATTAGAAACAGAAAACAAATAAATAAATAAAATAAAAAAAACAAATTAGTGAACTGAGATGAACACGACTTGCAATACTACAGCTGAGAGCCAGCTGATGCTGTGGGGCTGCTCCCGTTGTAATTCAATGCTGTCAAGATGCAGCTCTATTTATAATTCCTTATGTTAAACTGTCTACAAATAAATGTAGCCAGGCAAGATACTGAGTGAATAAACGATTTCACTTACATGAGGTGACACACAGAGGGGCGAAGGCTCCTTTTGTAAATGCAGTCTAGATACAATCCTATCAAAAACTAAATGAGACTCAGTCTTTTATAATAAATGAATACTGGAGTCAGCCAAAACCTAACTATTTCTATCCCCGTGATGCCATTCCCTGCCTGCAGGAACCCTCACTCTCCAACAGCTCTCTAATCAAAACACATTATTAGCAACCAAAAACCCCCATCTGTGTTAAAAATCACAATCTTGCCCTCATCCGAAAACAGTATTTCAAACTTTAAACCACACTGCTTTACACAGCACCTTAAAATCATGCCCTACGTTTAGGATCTATCAACATTTCTTCTTACACTGTCTCCATTAGCGTTTCCACTCCCACCCCCACAGTTCTCAAACTTTTTCAAAGTAATCTCTGTTTCTTCCATTCACCAAGCAAGGCTGCCAGGTCTGGGAGCTGCAGATTCACAGAAGTTGTCAGATGTAAAATGAAGCAGTATCAGTGGGGCTGTAAGTTTTGTATCTTGCATGACCGAGGGGTCTTCGCAGCAGTGCAGGGTAACACTGGCACAATGAGATAGAAATTCAAATCTTCATTCTTTTCAGCAATCTGATCAATAAGATCGGCTTGGTCATGGGGGTCCCTCAGAGTGTGAATTTAGTAGTTGAGGGGGTAGTTTAGCTGTTCTGGTCTGCTCACTCAGATGATCTGCCCTTCCCCAACTCCTTTTTAAATCTCTGTATTGAGCAAGGAAATGGTGAGTATAATGATTATTGTGATCACATCAACATAGTCAACCAGGATCTCCAATGTAGTGGGGCCAGATGGGAAAAAAAATTATAATCTCTTGTCCACTACTCCAGTCTGTGCTTGTGGTGGTGGTTGTGGACCAACTGAGGTGGGCAGAACGTCATATGAGGTCATATTCTAGGTAGTAGAAGGACTATTTTGTGTCAAATTCTTTTCTTACATTGAAAAGTAAAAACAATAGGTAGTCCATTTTATAAGTGTAATAAGGCACTCCCGGTGTGTGTGTGTGTGTGTATGTGTGTGTGTGTGTGTGTGCATTGAACAGATATTACCACACTCCTAGGGTCTAAAGGCACTCATCCTGCAGACTCATGTCTCAGTACGCCCCTGGGCATGCAGTAATATCTGTTCAATTCACACCCCATCATGTCTTATGGCTTACTTAACCTCCCCAAGAAATCACAACCCAATCCAGTAGCTATACTTGAATGTGTCCTGGAAAATAAACAGATCTGCAGGTGGACTGACCAGATAGATTGTTTCAGTAAGTCTCTCCTCTCTGTCATCTCCATTGTAGTGATAAGAGACTATTTCAGTTATATTAGTTAGCACAGTAAAAGTAAAAAGTTAATACAGTAATACCTCATTTATCCGAATCTCATGGGGGACATAAAAAACATTCAGTCAAACGGGGTTTCTGTTAATTGTGGTACTTATCAGGCTGGACCAATTAAGTGAAGAGAGATAGAGCTCTCAGGGTCAAGGGAGAGACCCCCAAATATTGCTGCATACATGCTACTGTGATCGGGATCATGGAGAAACTTACTTGCTTGTGTTAAAAAAAAACGGAAACAGTCATCCCAGTCAGTAGGTATTTTCCAAGGCTGACAGGGCTTCCACAACTACAGGTACAGGACTGGCCTTGTGATTTTCAGGGGAGGAGGGGTTTGTTATCAGTATAAGGGAGAGACAGAGAGCAGAAATACTAAGTATGCTTCGGGCTTTAGTTCTGTGGGGGGTTTAGTGAGAGGGTACTCTTGTTCTGAATAGTTCAACAAGGCAAGGAGACCACCACATTTAGGGAACACACCTGCAGTTTGTTATCTTCACTGCCACAGTCCACAACAAGCACAGTAAGTAGGGCTTCGGTGACCATGGGGGGCAATGTTCCAATTGCCTTGCAGTACAGTACCCACAGGAGGTGGCTTCAGAAACACGGCATTAACAAAAAATCGCTTAATACAGTTTATCTGACCTGCGCACCCACCTTTTATTTCTTTACAGTCACTTTTAGTCTTCAGCACCCACGATCAACTTCACAACACATGTGTGCAGTTTCTCTATCCCACTCCAGTAGTGCAGGATGCAGGCAGACAATACTTCTTCATTTGGGCAGAGCTTCAGCAGGGACACGTCTAAGGAGTTAAAGTGATGCCTATTTTTGACAGCATTTTGTGTCTGGGAGAGGTGGAGAGGTAGCAGACGTACTGTAGCAAACAACGTTACAATGGAAAGGAAACTATCTTTTGTCAGGAACGAAATAAAAAAAAATAGACGTGTCTGTTTAAACAGTGCTATTGGGGCCCTGGTTTCCCATATATATCTGGGAGGGAGAGAAAAAATAGATGTGTCAGTTTAAACAGTGCAGAGATTTAAAACCAACGGAGCCCTGCAAACAGCGTGAACAAGCTAAAGAGGTAGTAGCCGCTAACAGCTGTTGGGTCCCAGTTTCCTATATTTAGCTGGGAGAGGGAGAAGAAGAAACAGCTGCTTCATGTCAGGACGCCATGGGCTATCCACTGTATGGGTGCCTGTCAGTAACATGGCTACATGCTGTTCTGCTTAAGGCAAGAAAATAGTGCACTGCTGGGAGGGGGAAGGGAGAGAAAGAAAATACATTTTACTGAATTAGGACACAGAGAGATTTCCAAGAAGCTATGCTTCAACTTCACTTGAAGTAACAACACAGCTATAATGCATTAGGAATTCCAGTCAGACCCTTTCTTCTCATAGCAATATGTCAGCATAGCTCTGACAATGATGCAGCCATTAAAATATGAAATCTGATAGTTAAAATATGCTGTTTTTTACTATATTTTCTATCAATTAAATGGAATTTGAAATAACTGAGGCATGAGGTAAAAGAGGGCAGTTTCTGGACAGTGAGTATACCTTTCTAGGCACCCACAGATTGCATTTCACAATCTGTAACCACATGGACTGTTTAAAATGTTGTTTTATATATTTTTATGGAATTGGAAAAAAAAGTGCCTGCCTGAAGAAGCCCATATATAAGTGAGTGAAACGTTGAGGAGTGCGCTGCATAACTCAGAACTTTACATGAGAAATTATTTTGAGTGTGGAAGCTTACTTGGTATGCCCCTCAACACTGCACGCTCTCCACCACCCACCAAGGCACCCACCCACCCATGGAGGTTCAAGAGGTAGGAGGTAAGTCCAGGGTTACGTGGGTGATGGGGCTGGGGCAGCCACTGAATAGGGGCCACCCAAGTGTAAGGTGAATAAACAGAAGATGGAGGAAAAAACAGAACTTCATCCCATGAAGTTGGTGATAAAGTCTTAAACTTTGCCACGCTACATGTAGCACAGCATTTCTGACTCCATTCCAACACCGCAGTCAAAGTTTAAACTTAGAAAATCTCTACACAAACTCTCCAGGTTTGAATTTCCAGACCTACCATATTTAACTACTGAAGACATTAGCATAACATAGAATGTTTTCCCCTTACATTTTATTCATTCAATATTGCTTATTCCTGTAGTGAAATTATAAACATATATGTATTACATCATAACCAACTGCCACAGAAAAGATTCTGATATCACTAAAAGAGGATTGTGATTTCAGAGAAAGAAATGCAGCAGGGACAAATGATGGCTAAGGGGAGAAGAGCCTGTGGCCATGCAAATATCTTTATTAATGATGAATGAAATGTCCTAATAATTGGGAAATGTTATGCAAGCAACAAGGCACTACAGGGTGGGCCATATGTCAAGATATGCAGAGGCCAGGGCATTGTGAAGCCCAATCCTGCAGGCAGAGGGCCTACCAACCCCTGGAAGGGTGATTATCTCAGTAGGAGCCTCACCCCAGAGTGCCTTACTACACTTAGAAAATTGAAAATAGGTATTTTTTTAATTTAAAGAATATTTAAAAAACAAATGAAAAAAGTTTGATTTTAAAAGTAAAATACTTCCTCCTGTAGCCATCACCAGGGAAAACTGTGATTTGCTTAGAGTAGTAGATGTGTGTTCTGCTGTTCCCCAGTCCTCATTGCCTGATCTGAGCATAAGAAGCGAGAGACAGACTTTGTCTATTTATTTGATGACCTTTATTTAAACAGTTCGACCCTTGCTGCAGCTTTCAGTCATTTTCTGTATTGTTTCCTGGTCCTCTTTGGCTGCTCTGAGGACCAAGATTGAGTGTAATCACTGTTTGTGGTTTAATTTTTTTTTAATTAGATTCATCAGTTTGTCCTTTGCTTTGGTTTCTAGACATTCTGTCCTAGTGTTTCCCAGTCCTCGTTGTTAACTTTGAGGACCAGAAGTGACTTTGAATGTTTCCAGTCATTGTTGCCTGCTCTGAGGACCAAGCATGAATAAGCACTGTTTCAGCCATTATGATTTAGAAAGGTAGGTGGCCGGCTGGTGGGGGTGGGGTGGGGTGGGGTGGGCAATGTAATGCATTTATATTACAGGAACACTGAACGCGTGCTGTCTGGTGGAATAATTACAGTACTCTGGGTGCTTCTATTTAATTTCATCTGCTATTTGTAACTGACATGGATGCAAGAAGCAGGGACCTGATAGTAGGTGCCTAGGTCTCTGTGAAAATAAAAATAAAAACAAAATGGCATCCTTTTGAAAATGTAGATTCCAAACTGGTATCGTGACATTTTAGAAAATGGAGCAGGCAGGTACCAATACTTTTCTGGACATTAAACTGAAATAAATAGTCTGGAGCTAGCTTGACTTAGTGAATTAGGGGCCAGAATTTTTCTGATCCAGTTTGTAAGAGATTTGAATCATGCAGAAGCCAGCTGTGATTGGTTTGCAGGAATATGGCAAATTACTAATGGTAGGGCATCCATTTATCTGCAGTAAAAAAAAAGTATTGCAGGGGAAACATGAACATAATGCCAAGTCAGAGATAACTGATGAACACATTATGCTACCTGTTACAACCCTTTGTTGGGCTCACTCACAAAGGTACTTCCAGCTATTTCTTCTGACCTCCCTCTCATTTTAAATTGTGCCCCTGGTAGCTGAACATTCATTTAGTTGAAACAGTTCTGAGTGTTCTACACTGCACCTTTGCAGGTATGTACATGTCTCTAGCATGTCTCCCTTTCTTTCTCATCAACAAATGCTCAAATTTTAAATTTATCTGAGAGGAAAGGGGGAACTGTTTAACTACAGTAAGCTGAATCTTGTTTCCAGATGCAACCTATGAGCATGAGGAAGTTAAGTGACTTGCTCAGGATCACACAGTATGCAAGTGGGGGCTGTGAGATTCAAACCCAGGTCTCCATGTGGCCCATTTCCAGGACAGTGGGGAGAGCATGGTGCAAAGTGTGACACTGCATAAAGTTATGCCAAAACCCCTGCGACATGCGACCTACGCCATATTCCAAGAGAATTGCCAGATACGACGTAGAATGCTGAATTATGCATGTTGCAAGTTATGCCTGCAAGACATGGCATAACCCACAATAGCATGCATAGCACAATGGAAGTCGCAACCCGATGACCATATAACAGTGTACAAGTCGCAGACATGGCATTGGAGCTACGGGAAAGATGGCAGGTAGCAGAGAGGTGACAAGTGTGACCAAATGAAAGAAGCCGAACTTCACTCATGAGGAGACAGATGTCCTCCTCGATGAACTGTAGGCCCAACCAGAACTCCTAATGGGCAAGGGAGGGGAACAGGAGCTTCATCTGAAGGGAAGGAGGCATGGGAGGAGGCTGCCAAGATGGTGAATGCTATGGCCAATGCAAAATGCACTGTGTGCGATCTGCAGAAGTGGCTTAGTGACCTCAAGTGCCACACCAAGGCCAAGGAGGCCCACTACAGGCAGCAGGCGGTAGCCACAGGAGGTGAGACCCCTCAGTGGACAAGAAGAAAAGGTGCTGGCATTCATGAGCCAGCACAGCATCCATGGGAACATGGACATTGATACATCATGGATGGACGCAGGAACAGGTAAGTGGATGGTCTGCACTGCCTGCAGTGTGTGGGACAGCGTTGCAGAGGTGTGAATGGTGGCATGCATGGTAGGCATGATATGCTGCGGTAGCACTGATGCACTGTCATTCCCCCACAGGTGCAGCGTCAGCGGACACAGCGGCAGGTAAACTGACAGCCAGCACTGCCCCCAGTGCATGGGAGCAGTGATGCAGGGTGGGAATGGAGGCAAGCATGGTAGGCATGGCATGGGAGGTAGCACTGATGCACTGATGTATCCCCATAGGCACAGCAACAGTGGATACAGGGTCAGTGGACAGTGGTGACACAGGTGCAGAGCATGAACACATGCAGCCCACCATCCGGTGCCGATGCAGCACAGCCAGACATAGCCCTGACACCAGTGGAGGGGGAGCGTGAGGCAGCAGAGAAGCAACAGCGGGAGGAGGAGGGACTTGACCTGAGTGATTTCATCAGCTGCGGAAGCCTTGGAGACGACATAGTACAGGACCTTAGCCCGACATCATACCACATGCTGGAGGAGGCCCTGGACGGGACCACGCCATCCCCGGAGGAGGACCACCCAAGCACTCCCACTGACTACACAGGGTTCTGCCAGCAACTCATAACAGCACATGCGTAACTGGGTGACATGCCGGGCTGTAACAGGCACAGCATGGATGCGCACCACGCAGTGATGGAGGAGCACATGGGTACCCTGATAGGGGTGCTGGAGACAGGGCCATGCACTATGGAGGCAGTCATAGATTGCCTAGTTGATGCCATGGTTGCCTCCCAGGCCTGTGCACAGGCAAGAACGATCACCCACCTGGCCATGGCTGTGGAGGGATCGGTGGACCAGCAGACCAGACAGGCGGACGCACTGTCCACGGTGCTACAGGGTGCACACTCAGACCACCCACTGTGAGGCATAGCAGTGAGGGACGCCACCACACAGGTGCCACAGGTGGAGCACCCGCCACCAGCACCACAACAACTGCCACCAACAGCAGCGGCAACAACACCACCACCACCAGGGGTGGCAGTCCCAGCAGCAATACCCTCCCCACCACCCCCACCACTGCCACCACCACCGGCACCCCTGGGGCAGCAGCACCCACCACCAACAACCCCTGCAGCACCAGTGCAGGTGATCTCACCACTGCCACCACTGGCACCACCAACAACACCTGCACCACAGACACCACAGCCCTAATCGCTGACAACACCTGCAGCGCCAGTGCAACCAGAAACAACACTGCCCCAAACAACACCACCGGTGGCTCCACAGACAGCCACATGGACAGGGTGGAGGACCACAGCAACATCTGCCACCATGGCCATTGGGTAGAAGGCACTAGGCACAGGGCACAGGACCAGTGCCAGATGGGGCATGCCAGCACCTAATGGCACACCTGGACAGGAGACAATACAGGTGGCAGTGCACCAGCATGCCATGGATGGCAGTGGACCACAGGATAAGGGACTGGGGACTCTGCCAGGACATGCACTAACTACCCGTGGGAGGTGTGGAAGACCCCAGAGGCCGGCAGTACTGGCGGGACCTTTGGACAGTGGTGGCCCTGCAGTCATGCACTAGGGGCAGGGTGGGACAGTGCTAACACTGTGGCAGCTGAGCCCACATCACAGGGTGCTGGACAGGGCATGAGTGCAGCCAAGCGCAAGAGATCTGGGCAGTAGTAGCAGGTGGCAGACTGCCGTGCCACCATGGTGCGCCGCTGCTATGGAAGATGGGCAGTGGGCGGTGTGACAGTATGGGAGGGCACTGAGACCTGATGTGTGGTGTGTGTGCAGGGTGTGCGTGAAAGTGTGTGAGTGTGTTCATGGGTGCACTGTGTGGGGGTGTGTTGGCACTGTTGCACAGCACTAAATGGGTGTGATTGCTGTGCAATGTCACTGGGTGTGGGTATGTGTGTGTGGGATTATCACAACTGTACTGTATCACTGCACTATGTCACATCCAATGTTACTGGCACTTAGTAAACATTATGCACTATACATCTGTGTGGACTCACTCATTCCAATGACTGTGCCAGGACATATCACATGTCTCACACATCCAGTGCCTGTATGAGGTGCATGCTCCATATCGCACATGCACATCCTACCCGTAAGCCGCATGTGCATATAGTCTGCAATTGCAGCAGATGGTTGTGTATATGCAGTGTGCATGGGTGCATGACACAATTGCATGGTACCACTCTGCACTGCACATGTAGCCTGTAGGTGTGCCATGTGTGAGGTGAGCCATGTAGGTAGTACCTAGGCTGCAGCACCAACACGCTGGTGAGACAGGGGAGGACCTGGCAGCAGTGTTACATAGCACAAGCAAAGTAAGTGTCACAGAGATCCCTAACTCACTGTAAGTCCAGGTGGGACACACCCTGCATATTGGTAGGTACTGAGACAGTGCACTACCTGCACATATGCAACACACAGTACTACATAAAGTTGCAAATGTTGTGTTCAAATCTGTTTATCCAGGAGAGTCACACTAGGCTGCAGGCCTGCCCACAGGTGCGAACTGGGAGCACAGGGAAGGTAGGTGCCTTGCTCAAATTCACACTGTTTGCATGTGGGGGCTGTGCGATTGCTACCCTTGGCACTGGTGTATCAGCCCTGAGCTGTATACCACTGTACTATGCAGCTGCGCATCCCAACTGCAGGGTGGTGAGTAAGGGTGTCAGCAGCCATTTACACTATACACAGCTGAGCCGTGGTGTGATATGCGACTGTTGGGCAACATGTGCTGTGACATGTACCACCACATGACAGCCAGGCATCTTGCAGCTGGACTAAGCCACTGCGCATGGTCACAGTGCAGGCCACTGTCATGTGGGGGATGGCCATGTGCCTAGGCACTCCTGTGCCTAGGGATGGCAACAGAGCAGTGCAAGGATGGGTATGACTGGTGGCGGTGTGGGGGAGTGTGGTGTAGGCAGCTGTTGTGGGGTCACCCATTGCACACTGCATGCACAGGGCACCTCATAGCCCTGTCATGCAGTGTGCTGTGTGCAATGTCAGCTTGTACACCAGGGGCGTGGACAGCAGAGGCATGTATGTGCAGCACAGCACAGTCACGCTGCACCCCTGGGATGGCACGTGGGGTGCACTGCTGCACCAATTGACACTGTACCCCAGCCCTGTATGTCATGATGTTCAGTGCCAGACTAGCCGGGCAGCATGTTGGGGGGTGACAGTATGGTTGCTACACTACTTGTGCACTGACACGTGTGCTGTGACATATTGCCTTGCAGATCAATACTGCACATGCTGGACACCCCCATGCCAGGTTCCTCAGGGCGGACAGCATGCCACACAGTATAGGACTTCACCCCTACCGAGACCACACCGCTGATAAACCTGGTCCAGCAGTGGGGGATGACACTCCTCCTGCCCATGTGCAGGATGCACACAGTGGAGGAGCGTGCAAGGGAATGGAAGGCAATAGGGGCACACCTAAGTGCCAGCTGCAGCATGCCCTGCACCATGAGACAGCTGCAGCACCACTGGAAGGATCTGGCATGGAGGGACACAAGGCTTCTGCAGTGACTCTTGGTTATGGCGTGCCGGAAGGATGTGGAGATGAGCACAGTCCAGAATGCAGGTGCAGGTGGGTATACCAACGTCGAGCCACACGTTGGTGTTACGCTGCCACTCAGGCCATGGCCAGCACTGGTGCACACATATAACTGTTATCCCCTTCCCCACAGGTGCAGGACACAGTGATCAGGGACCACATGGATAGCCAGACTGTGAGCAGCAGCGTGCACAGGGCCAGCTTCAGGTGGCAAGGCACCAGAGGTCAGGTAGGTGCATGCCCTCTACACCGTGAATCATGTCCGTGCCATGTCAGTTTGTGGGTGCATGGGTGGTGACACCATGTTGCGTGTGCATGCAGTGTGTCCTGGCACAGCACTGACAACCACCATTGCCTCTTTGCAGGTGTGCAGAGCAGGACGACACCCTGCCACAGGTCCCTGCTGTGGGTAACAGCCACAGTAAAGGCAGAGGATGCATTGATCTACTGGCGATGCACACAGCCGGTTGCACAGGGTCGGCCCCCTCCCACCATCACCAATGGAGGAGTAGGAGGAGGAGGGTCCGAACACCAACACAGCAGAAAGTGGTCAGCAGGGATCAGAGGAGTAGACAGAGAAGGTGGCAGCAGGGGAAAACCATCCAGCTGCAGTGCCAGGGGCACCCACCAGCATTGCAGTGTGGTGGTGGCAGGTGCACCACCAGAGGTGCTGAGCGGGGCCGCAGAGCAGGCAGGCGTGGGACTAGAGGCAATGGAGCAGCCTAAAGCAGAGCTGGGGGTGTGTGTGAGCTGCCTGCGGTGGAACAAGAGGTGGATGAGATGGCACTTCCGGAGGAGGCTAGATGGTGGAGGTGTACATGCCACCCAAGGACGATGCAGCTCATCGGTCTGATGGAGGTGGCATGGACCAGGTGCAGCCAGGTGGACTGGACACTGGGGCAGGCTCAGCTGAGGGACAGCCTGGGCCACAGTCTATGCTTGCCCAGGGGCAGCCACCAGTGGGTGACCAGCAGCTAGTTGTGCTGGTCTCCCCCATAATGGAAGATGTGGCGCACCTGCACAACTACCTGGGTGCCCTCCTCATGGTGCTCTAGAGGTTATAGCACTATACAGTGTGGACTGGGGCCCTCACCAATGGACGTTTTGTTTGCGTGTGGCCCATTGACTGCTATAAGCCGTGGGGGGGGGGCCGCATGATGTGTGTGCGTGGGGTGGGATGGGGTGCTGATGGTTGGTGGGCTGTGGCAGCGGGAAGTGGGGGGGTGTCTGCATCCTATGTGGGCGTGGGTGAGCTGTGGGTGTGGTGTGCCTGGGTGGGGTGCATTGGGGGGAGGCCTTATGCTGTGTGCTGCTGTGGTGTTCAGTGGACATTGTACATATGGGCTGGGGTGGTGTCTTGTATGTGGGGGCATTGCACATTTGTGATGTTGGGAGGGCCTGTGCCAATGTGTTGTGGGGCGGGTTGTACATAGCTGGTGTGTTGTGGGAGTGGGAAGGTTTGTTTATTACTGCTGTTTATGTTGATTAATGCACCTTGTATTACCTGGTTATTGTGTTTTGTTTTGCTTCATTAAATGGTTTGTTTGAACCCCTGGCTCTGCGTGTCTGTCTCAGGTCAGCATGGGTGTGTGTCTGTGTGTGTGTGTCTCACTGTGCTTGTATGGCCACGCATGTGGTGGCACTGTGCCATCACATGTGTGTCCTTACCCTGCACGTGGTGTCTGTGTGCTGGCTGTGCCCCTCACAGCCTTGGGCGCACACCGGTGAGCATGGCCGAGTGGTACTCTGTGGGCAGCTGAGCACTGTGCCGGGTCTGGCCCACATGCCACCACACCATGCATGTCCTGGCTGTGTGGTGGCTATGGGCCGGTATGGCTCCCTTCCACCCAAGTGACCAGTGGTCCCTATGGGTGGCACCAGTGGCACAACGCAATTGTGCATCCTACCGCCATACGTCTGCAGGTCTGTGCCACCCAGTGCTGTGTCCCTGTTGTGATTGCAATGTTTACATTTACCAGTGGCCATGTCAGGGGCAGTGCACCTGGTGGCGCCATCATTGTGGCATTGTTCCTCTGCCCTGTGTGTGTCCTTCACCTTCTGTGACTCCATGCCCGGTGTCCTTGCATGCTGTGGTCCTCTGTGTGATGCCTGTGGTGCCATCCTACTATCATGATCTAGCCTCATGGATGCTGTGTGACATGCATGGGCACTGTTCTGGCTCCAGTGCTGCCACACGTGTTGCATTGCACCTGTCGGTCAGTTTCACCTCCCCCAGTGGCACGGTAATGATGGCATGGGTGCCGTGCCATTGTCTGGGCTGAGTTTCACCACAGTGTTGCCCTGTACTGCTGTGGGTGCCACCATGGTGGTGCTGGGGAGAGGCAGAGGTAGTGGTGGCAGTGTTGTTGGTGTTGTCGGTTGTGATGTCCATCTGCCACCTCAGGTGCACTGCTGGATCAGCTTGTGTTGTGCACGGTGGCCTGCTGTTGCACAACTGTGCACCTGATGTCCCACTATGACATTCAGATCACTGTCACCCTCTTTCAATGCACCGTCCTCCCAGTTGCTGTTGGGCAGTGGTGAACTGTGTGCCAGGGCACTGGTGTGGGGGCTGCAGCAGGTGAGCACTACCCTGCATGCCATTGCAGGGCTGCACTGGTGTGCACCCCCCGTGGTGTTGTGGCATCAGCTTAGGGACATCAGTGGTCCATGGGTGTGCTCCACATCCCCTCTCGTGCTGGTGTGGGCCTCGTTATTCCTATCCTCAGCTGTTGTCTGGGGTGTCCTCACAAGGGCATCATCCATGGCTTCTGGGGATACCCAATGTCACCTGTTGGGGGGGTGCATGTTGCTGTGTGCACCCCTGTCATCAGCATCTCACTATTCTCTGCATGGCATGCACTGCTGCATGCACATGCACTCACATGCAAGCACGCACTATCAGTCATAGGCATAGTCTTGGCTGTGTCCATGCAGTGCTTGTGCCTCCCTTGCCATTGTGTGGCCTTCCCAGGCCCCTGTATGTTGCACACTGTGTGTGTCTTGCCCTGTCTGCCTCCCATGTGTGGCATTCCACATCTCTGCATGGCCGTCACCCCTGCTCACTGCAGTGCCTATCCACCCGCTGCCCCCGTTGAGCCACTGTGTCCCCACACGCCCACGTGCATTGTCTGCCACATGCATGCACACTGCCATGGTCTGTAGTGTGCTATGCACTGCTGCTCTGTCAGGTCCTCAGTTGTCTTGCATTAGCATGTTCCAGTTTGCACCGGTGGCCTTGGTCCCATTGGTGGGCACTGTGGCTCGGTCCCATGGGTCTTGCCTCTGTGCCTGGCATGCCTGAGCTCATGGGGCTCTGCTATCCAGTTCGGCTCCTATTGCTGGCATTGCTGTGTGTCCAACTACACTGCTGTCTGCAGTCTGGTTATGTGGCCGGGGGGGGGTGTTTCTATGGGCTGTGCTATGGTTAGGACTTCTATTCCTTCTTCTAATTTATGTTGCCTTCTGCTGGCATTTTTACTTATGTCACCTGTTCTGGAATAGCAGTTTTGTGGTGCTGGTGTGTTACGCATGTTGCAAGCCGCATGATGCAGTGACACAGGCTGTCTTTGGTGTACCTGCATCATAACTTGCATTTGTCATAGCGGTTGTGGGTTGTGGTGTAAGTAATCTTTTGGAATCGCGCGTAACAAGTCACTGGTGTAACTTGCAATTTGCACCACCGGGACTGGCGTACTGCATTTACACCTTTTGTAGTTTTATTTTTAATTTTATTTATTTCAATTATAGGATTACAATTACCTTTCAGCACAGGGCTCTTTTACAAAGGTTCCACTTCAAGACATTAGTATCACATAACAATAGACAAAACTGTTGCACAAATAAGGGTAAAGGATATATCAAATTAATTTTGAACAGACAGGGAGAGGGTAAAGTTGAAAGGAAGAGGACAAGAGGGGGGAAGGGTGGTAGAAAGAAATGGGAGGAGAAAAGGCGGGAGGTAAGAAAATGAGAAGAGAGAAGAGGTGGGGGGGTAGGTAAGGATATGGGGGGGTGGGGTGAAGCAGCCAAGAAGGTGGCATTGTCAGGTGCTGGAAAGCGGATGCAACAGAGGCCAAACTAGGGCAAATGCGTTATGTAAGCAGCTAGATATAGGAAAGCGGTAGCGGAGCGGTGTTGCATAGACATTATCCATGGCAGTCGCAGATGCTGGAAGCGACCAGGGTGTTTTGGAGCCTGGATTTGAAGCCCCTAGCCCAGTGGTATTGATAGTATCATTGGCAAGACTGTTAAACCAAGTGGGTGCCCCATGGTAAAATGAATGCTGGCAATGGCTGTGCGGCAGCGAGGATCTGAAAAGTTGTGGCTTTGATCCCCTAGTAATTCTGGAGCTGGTTTTCGTTTGAAGGAGTGAACAGACCCTGGGAGGGGCAGTTCCCAACTGTATTTTCTTAGCAACTGCGCAGGTTTGGTACTGAATTCTATTATCAAGTTGAAGCCAGTTAGCGTGTGAGTAGAGGTCATAGGTGTGTGTGAGCCATTCGGCCCCAGTGATGAGTCAACAGGCCTTGTTTAGAGTGGTAGTAATCCTTCTGAGTGCAGTGGTAGCAGCAGTGCCATAGATGACAAGACCATAGTCAATCTGGGAGATAATGGAGCTTTGAACTGTGCAAAGAGGGCCTCTTTAGTCAAGTGCCGATGAAGGCGGTAGAGTAAGCCCAGTCTAGTATTCACAGTTTTAGCGACATTGGTTATATGGGTTCCAAAGGACAGGTGTGGGTCTAAGGTGATTCCTAGGTATCTGAAGGAGTCAACCTGCTCCAGGGAGTCCCCAATACAGGTGTTTAAGGAGAGTTGGTGGTGTTTGTGCTTGTTTTGGTGGCTGGTGAAAATCACGGTCTTCGTTTTTTTCTGGTTAAGGATTAACTTATGTTCTTTGAATCAGCTTTCAACAGAGGTGAAGCCGTGTTGAAGGGTTTGTTGCAGGTGGCTTGGGTCATGATGAGAGGCAAGAATCACCGCATCATCTGCATAGAGTATGACTTGCTGAGAGGTGGATTTGGGGAGGGAGTTGAGGAACGGGCTGAACAGCAATGGGCCCAGGATGGAGCCTTGGGGGACACCAGAGCGAACCTGTTTAGTGTCGGAGACCACGCCTAATATTTTTACACATTGGGACCTGTTGTCAAGATAGCTATTGAACCATTTCACCAATTCCGCAGAGAGGCCAATGTTCAGTAGCTGATGAAGCAGGAGGCGGTGGTGGACAGTGTCAAAAGTCTTTGACAGGTCGTTGAATGTAGCTCCGGTTAGGCGACCCTGATCAAGGGAGTTGTGTATGGCTCCCGTAAACTCAAGAAGTGCCATGGCAGTGCTGTGTCCTTTTCTAAATCTGTGTTGCTGCCGGCAAAGGATGTTGTACTTGTCCAGATGACCAGTGAGCTGGTCTGCTACTATCCGTTCCAGGGCCTTAGAGAGGGGTGGCAAGATAGAGATAGGTCGGTAGTTTACATGCGAGGTCCGGTCACCACCTTTATGGATAGGTGTGACAGTTGCTGCCTTCCATTTGTCAGGGAATTGGCTGAGAAAGAGAGGGAAAGATTATAGATCCTGGTGAGAGGCTCCAGAACCTCGTCTAGAATGAGGGACAGAAGTTTGAGGTCCAGTGTGTCAGCACTTGCTCTAGTGTTTTTGATGGCTTTGGAAATGTATTTCCTGATGGTATTTTTATTTGCTGCTCTGAAGTAGAATGGGGGACAATTTTTAGGTGATGACTGATGGGTGGGAAGAGGGGGGTCACTGTCGTTGAAAAATTCAGGGGGGACGATGCTGCTGAGGTCAGTGAAGGCTTCATTAAAGGTGTTGTCTACGACTTTTAGGTCCAGGATAGTATTCCCGTTTATTGTGATAGCAGTAGGGGGTGATTTGGACTCCTTCCCAGTAACATCTTTAATGTTATTCCAGAGTGCTCTTGCATTTCCTCATGTGTCAGCGAGTGTAGTCTTGTAGTATTCAGATTTCTATTGGCGTATGGATTTGTTGCAATCATTTCTAGCTCTTTTGAAATTTTGGATGTCCTCCTGTTTTCCTGTTTCTCTGGTTAGTTCCCAGAGGTGGTCCCTGTGTTTCAGCTTCTTTAAGAGGGAACCTGTGAGCCAAGGATTGCAGAGGTGTTTAATTTTTCAGCTTTTTTGGTGGGGCAAAGATGTTACAAGCTTCATTGAAAATGCGTGTGAAATGATCAAGGACTGAATTTGCATCAGGGGCCAGGTTGATGGGGGACCAGTCTTGATTTAGTAGGTGTGATTTTAGGTGGGATAGCTTCCCACGGGGTAGGACTCTGCTGAGGATGACCTTTGGTGGAGATTTCCAAAATTTGTTTGATCAGGTGCAGCTGACGGGGGAATGGTCGTTGAGAGAGTCAGGCAGTATGGCGAAGCTAGTGATCTAGGAGGGGTGAGTAGTCAGGATCCAGTCCAGTAGAGTGCTAGTACCAGTTTTGTAGTTCATTCTAGTTGTGGAGTCCAATATCTGTGTGAGGTTTGCTGATGTGACCATGTCCCTGGTGTCACCAGCATCAGGTCCCAACCAGTTTGTGTTGAAGTCATCAAGTGTGATGACTTTGGAGTCGGGTGGGAGTGATTTGATGTACTCCAGTACTGCATGGAGGCCCGGTCCCTGTTTTTTCGCGGGGATATAAATGATGATGACCGAGAGAGCTTTGTGCTGAGCTCCAAGCAGGATTTTGATATGCAATAGCTGGGCATTTGGTGTTGGTAGGTCAGTGTGGGCAGTGTGCCACATCAGGTTATCTTTTAGGTAAAGGGTGCAGTCCCCTCCTCATTTTGATTTTCGGTCAAGCCTAAAGATAGTGTAGCCAGGGATGGAGATTGTATGATCAGGAACCAAGGGGGTGAGCCAGGTTTCTACTACCACCAGGATATCCGGCTGGTGGGCAAATTGCTAAGGCTTGTAGTTGATCAAATTTAGATAATAAGCTGCAGATGTTCAGGCAGATAATGAAGAGAGTGCCAAGGCACTTGGTTTGGGTGGAGTTCATGGCAGCCCTAGGGCCAGGGTTGGGGAGAATGTTTCCAGATAATAGCAGGAGTTGGAGAAGGAGTTTCAGGGTGGCCAGGCACAGTTCCCTGCGGGAGAACTTGGGGTACTTGATTGAGAAGGGTTTGTTTGCAGAAGTTTTGTGCATGCAAAACAGGAGCATAGTGAGCTGTGGTGGTAGCGGGGCACACTGCACCCTTGTATGAAGGTGTGGGTACAATGTGGTGTGGTGAGCCCTAGGGGTGAGAAAGTTGTCAGGTAGCGTGGTGCAAGTGTGGCTATAGCAGAGATTATGCTTATAGCTATGCAGGGGGATGGAAAGCAGGATGGAGGGAGCTGGAGCAATGGGGTGAGGGCAAAAAGGAGGAGAGGGAGGCAGGGGATAGTAGGGAAGGAAGGCATAGTTTGTGGAGGGGGAAAAGAGAAAGGAGCTGTGAGGAAGGCTGAGGTGGATGTACTACAACGTGAGGGCAGAGGAAGCAAGAGAAAAAAGGGGATTTAGGCAGGTAGGCGAGTGAGTGGGAGGGGGCAGTTCAGGCCCTGAGAGCAGGGGACAGAGAGAGTTACAGGAGGGCAGTAGAATTTGGCAGGAAATATAACTCAGCAAAAATACAGTCCTCAGATTTGGCAGTGCACAACAGAAGTAAAATACAGATAGAACGGTCATTGGATTCGGCAGCAAACAGTGTACACTATCAGCAGATAAATTGTTTTTTACCAACCACCGGGCAGCTACGCTCAGGGCAGAAAATAACAGTCCAGCCCCCAGGTCTGTAGGAGACCAGGAGATAGTGAGGTTGGTGCCATGACAAAAACTGTGGCAGAGCGCAATGCTAGTCTATGGGCACTTGGAATCGGGTCCCATGTTTTCAGCTCAGTGCCCCAAACCACAGCGCTATATTTCCTCCAGGCAGGACCTGTGAAATACCCATTTCTCAGAGTTCTCATGAAATGGGCACTTTGAGAAGAAACACTTTGCACTTCACTGCTTTGGAGAAAAGTCCTGGTGAAGTGGCAAATTGCTGAACCTCCCATAGGTTTTTCTATGTGAAGTGCAGTTTTTCTTCACAATTTCCCCAAACTGTGAACTTCATGAAGTGAAAAACTATTGGACATTCTGCACTTCATGGCAACTATGCAAACTGAGAATTTTGTTTTTTACTTTGCCCACACTTTCTTCCGTTCTCCAGGGACTATATATTGAACCTTAATAACCTGCCCTCGTAAGTTGTACCTTGCTGTTCCTGTATTATCTTGGTTACGTTCTGCTGTATCATCTCCAGCGTGTCCCTGTCATTTTCTAGGTGTTGACTCCAACAACTGTAGAGAGTACGCACAGTGTGGCCTCACCAGCAACCTTTGCAAGATCTCAACATGCACGCACTGGAAGGAAGGGAAGTGACAGGAGATATGATGGAGACTTACAAGTACAAAGATGTTAATTGGGTAAAGGTGGGGAGCCCTTTTAAATGAAAACAGGAGCAGGGGCATGCAATGAAGCTGGGTGGGAGGTGGGAATTCAAGAATGATTTGAGAAAATATTTCTTCACTGATAGAGAAGTGGAGGACTGGAATAGATTGCCAGTGGAAGTGGTGAAGTGGTGGAGGCTTCAAGTATGCATGAGATATACAGAGGGATATATTAGAGAGTATGCAGACAGGGGGAGGGTTGACAGAGACCAGAAAAGGTCTACAGAGACTGAATAGGTAGACAGCATCTGGGCAGACTAGGTGGGCTAAGCAGTCCTTTTCCGCAAATTCTGTTTCATGGCTTTAACCTCTTCCCTATGGTCCATCCTCCCGCTGTGTTTGTTGTCATCCACAAAAAGATTCCCCTTCCCTTGTTACCCTTTAAATGAATTGTTTATGTCTGTTTATCATTTGAAGACCAACTACTAATTCCTGTGGAACCCCAGTGCCTCAATTGTCTCTTTCCTCAGCCTGGAGAACACACCATTTAGGACCATAACCTGGATTCTACTTTCCAACAAGATCCCTTTCCATCTTTCATTCCTTTCCTTGGCCTCACGTTGCCCCCCTTTTTTACCTGCCTTCTGTGTGGTGCGTGGCCTGGATGGTGTTACTGATGTCACAGAATATCCAGGCAGTAAGAAAAGATAGAGCAGCACCTGCTGAGAAGAGGGTGATTCAGAGTAGTTACAAAAACAAACAATTATTAAACAAAACATGTTAAAATGTAACAAAATATTGTATAAACACTAAAAGGAAAACCAGAAAGAATCTAAAGGTGGAACAAGAACTGTTTCCTGTCACCTTTAAACCCAGATAAAAAATGTCTACCACCTAGCCTTTGTTCACCATCCTCGGTACCGATTAAAAGAAGCCCATTTAGTTTCTCTGACATAACAACACCTCTTAAGTTTCATGCTGTGCTCTATCTTGTAGCTCCTGTGCCTCAAGGAAATCCACTATCTGTCCCTTGACTATGATTTCTAGCAGTTCACCTGCAGTGATAGTCTGACTCACTGGCCTATAGATACATGTATTCTCTCTAGCTCAGCCCTTGTGGAGAGACCACATGTCTGCAACCCTCCAGACCAATGGAACATCATGTATTTCTAGGGACATACTGAAAAAGTTTACCATAGGAGCCACAAAGGTCAGTTTTGTATCCCTAACCCTCTTGGTTATAACCCATCTTGCCAAGGGTATTTGTTTACTTCAAGATTCAGCAGTCTCTTTACTACCTTATCGGCCAAAATGATATCAATATCAATACTTTATTTGCTGTTATCTCCAGACTTAATTTTACTGTCAGAAAAGGGGCCTGAGGCCTTGACTATAAATGCAAAACTGAAATAGTCCTTCAAAATGTCTGCCTTTCCCATTTCATCTTCCACATTAACCCTATTCTTCTTCATTCTCTCAATGATTTATCTCATCTACCTTCCCCCGATGTAATAAAAAAGTTATTATTATTATCTTTTACCTCCTATTGTAATGACTTTTTTTGAAAATTTCCTAATTTTATTTTGTATCCCCCCCACCTTGTTCATCTCAGTCTAACCCCTTTACAGAACCTTAATGCTTTTATCTTATCCCTAACTGATGTCCTCACAGAGTTTTTAAACCAGCTAAGATCCCTGTGCATCTTCCCTCATCACAGAATCGGAAGTTTGTCAGCAGAAAAGGACCTTATTATCCCATCTAGTCTGCCTTTGTTTTTCCTCCTGTTAGGTAGCCTTTGTACCCCAGTACACCTCACTTACTCCCGGCCCCACATCGGTCTCTGCCTCCTTTTCCCCTTCAGGGTATATATCCCTCCCTCTCTTGTTTAAACCTGTGTATTTATCTCATGCACTTTTAAATCCTCCACTGATGATGCCTCAACCACGCACTTCAGTAGCCCATTCCAGGGACCTACCACCCTCTCAGTGAAGTAGTGCCCTCTCTTATTCCCTCTGAATTGACCTCACCCCAAGTTCAAGCTGTGCCCTCTAGTTCTTGGATTGTACTTCCTCTTGAAGATACTCCCTTTCTTCATCTTGTTAATTCCCTTCAGATATTTAAAAGTTTCAATTATACCCCCCCCTCCTGGTTTCCAGTGGATATATGTCAAGCTCATCCATCTTCTCCTCATATGTCCTCTGATACATACCATTTATCATATTGGTCACTCTTCTTTGTACTCTCTCCACGCTATCAATGTGCCTCTGTAGACAGTAATTTACACACTCCTGTGTTGCATTTGCTATAGCTCCCTGAATTTCTTCCCACTTATTCTCCATCACCTCTGCCCTCATAATGCCCTTCAGACTATCCTCAAGTACAACAACTATCCTTCTGAAGGCTGCAGACCTGATGTTACTGACCATAAACATTAGTTTTTTTCTGAAGTAGAATACTTCTAACCCTTATAGTGCCATGATCACTATTGTGGTCCTCTACCCTTATGTCTCTTATAATGTCCTGATTATAGAATACAAGGTCCAGAATTACATTTCCCTTACTAGCATCCTTCACCAAATGGCTCAGAAATCACTCCAGCAATGTTGCTACAACCTCCTGGCTTCTCTGACTCATGGTTACTGAAATGTCCCAATCTACATCTATAAGATTGAAAATCCGCTCCTCCACTATTCTGTCCAGATTTGCTGCCTCATGATTTCTTCCTCTAGCAGCTGATCTACCTCCAAGGATTGGCTAGGTTATATATAGATCTCTGCCATCCTTAGGCTGTTTCCCCCACCTCTATCACTTGTAGCCATACAGACACTACTTCCCCCTTCTGTTATGGTATTTTCCTACCCCAACCTGAGATAATCCATCAAAAACAAATAGGTATTCCCCCCAAAATATTTTCCCTAGCCTTTTTAAATAGGGCATAACCTGGGACTGAGATTTCAGCTGTTATTGTGTGCTGCCCATGTTTCTGTAATGGCTGCAATATCTAAGCCTGCTATCACTATTTGTGCCTGCAGTTCCTCCATCTTGCTTCCCACATTTCTTGCATTTACACATGAAACATTCCACTACTCCTTTCCCTCACTCCAAAACCATTAGCTTTGGAACTGCTTTTTTGTTCCCCACCAGGATTCCTCTCTTTATTTATCATTGGGTTCCATCCTTTGCTTAATTTGTCTCTACCATTTTCCTCTTAGTTTTTAGTCCCATGAAATCTGTGGGGTCCAATAGTAGTTATCTCTGTGTCTCAGTACATATTTCCATATACATTTGCTACCCACCCCGACCAAATTTGAAACCTTGCTTCCACTACGTGTAGCTTTTTTTTCCAGTGCACTGGTCCCTCCCCTACTGAGGTTCAGTCTGTCCTTTGTCAACAGGCTGCACTCTTCCCAGATGGACCCCTAGTTCCTGGAATAACCAAATCCATTCACACTGCACCATCTCTATAGCCATGTGTTCAATGTCCTTATTTTTTCCTGATTTTACCTCTTCACATGTGGTACTAACATACTAACATACTATTTGCCAGCAGATTAGGCCTTACGGTCTATCGAGTCTGCTCGAACCTCAGATCCCTAGTTGGGTTCCGAGGCCCTCCCCCCCACTTGTGTTCCAGAAACCTCTGTCATCCATCCCCACCCCCTGGGACAGGCCATCATCTGATACATCCACTTTCTGTGTCTGTCCCACCCTCTCTTGAAGCCCTCCACTGTGGATCTCTGAACCAGCTCACCAGGCAGCGCATACCAAGGGTCCACCACCCTCTCAGTGAAAAACCTCCTCCTCTTTTCCCCCCTCACCCTTCCACCTTCCAACTTCAAACCATGCCCTCTGGTGATACCTCCCTGCTTTAGTCTAAAGATCCCCTCCATGTTTACCTTATTTATTCCATTGAGGTACTTGAAGACCTCAATCATGTCCCCCCTGTCTCTCCTCTCCTCCAATGAAAACAGGCAGAGCTCCTCAAGTCTGTCCTCATATGTCAAATCCCCTAGCCCTCGTATCATCTTAGTTGCCCTCCTCTGTATCCTCTCCAGGAGCTATATGTCCCTCTTCAAGTGTGGTCTTCAGTACTGCACACAGTACTCAAGGTGTGGTCTAACCAGTCCATTGTACAGTGGCAGAATCACTTCCTTGCTCCTAGAGGAGATCCCCCTTACGATGCATCCCAACATCCTGTTTGCCTTGCTAGCTGCTCTCCTGCACTGCTCAGAGTTATTCATACATGCATCCACCATGACCCCTAGGTCTTTTTCCCCTATTGAGGCCTCCAGTGCCTCCCCTCCCAGGGTGTACCTGTGTTTAAGGTTCCCCCCCAAGATGTAACCTTGCACTTGGTGATATTGAAATTTAATTTCCATGTGTGAGCCCAGCTTTCCAGGGTGTCCAGGTCCCCTTGCAGGGCCAACCTCCCCTCTTCTCCCTCAACTACTGTTCCCATCTTGGAGTCATCAGTGAAGAGACTCATTTCACACCCTATACCCTCCCTGATGTCCGATATGTATGCATTAAACAGGATCAGACCCAGGACCAAGCCCTGCGATAGCCCACTACCAACCTCTCTAGGGTTCGAGAGCTCCCCACAGACCACTACTCTCTGGGTACGTCCAGCTAGCCAGTTTTCAATCCATCTGACTATCAAATGTCCTACTCCCAACCATCAGTTTCTCCACCAGACCATTGTGGGGACAGAGTCAAACGCTTGCTGAAGTCCAAGAATAATACATCCACAGGCTTTCCCTGTCCAGTTCTGATGTTACCCATTCATAGAACTCCACAAGATTGGTTTGACATGATCTACCTGGCACAAACCCATATTGTTGCCTATCCAGACCTCCCACCTCCTCCAAGTACCCCCCCCAATCGTTCCTTTAGTATACTGTCCATTAATTTTCCCACCACCGAGGTCAAACTGATGGGTCTATAGTTATCTGGTACTTCCCTCGACCCCCCTTTATGGATTGGCACCACATGTATCACTTCCAAAAAGGCTATGACTGTACATCTGCAACTGCCTGCAAATGACTATGTAGGGCCCTTAATCTTTCCTTAACCTTTTTTCTATCTGCTACAAGCCATGTTATTTGTACTTATGTGTACCACTGTGACTGGATTTCTCCTCTCTGCATTGGTCAGCCTCTCTAAATAGGCGATTATCAGTGTCCAGTCAAAGCCTTGACAACTAACATACTAATTGCCAGCAGATTAGGCCTTGCAGTCTATTAAGTCTGCTCGAACCTCAGATCCCTAGTTGGGTGCCGAGGCCCTCCCCCCCCTTGTGTTTCAGAAACCCCTATCATCCTTCCTCACACCCCGGGCCAGGCCATCATCTGATACATTCACTTTCTGTGTCTGTCCCACCCTAACATTCACTTTCTGTGTCTGTCCCACCCTCTCTTGAAGCCCTCCACTGTGGATCTCTGAACCAGCTCACCAGGCAGCACATACCAAGGGTCCACCACCCTCTCAGTGAAAAACCTCCTCCTCTTTTTCCCCCTCACCCTTCCACCTTCCACCTTCCAACTTCAAACCATGCTCTCTGGTGATACCTCCCTGCTTTAGTCTAAAGATCCCCTCCATGTTCACCCTATTTATTCCCTTGAGGTACTTGAAGATCTCAGTCATGCCCCCCCATCTCTCCTCTTCTCCAATGAAAACAGGCAGAGCTCCTCAAGTCTGTCCTCATATATCAAATCCCTAGTCCTCATATCATCTTAGTTGCCTCCTCTGTACCGTCTCCAGGGGCTGTATGTCCCTCTTCAAGTGTGGTCTCCAGTACTGTACACAGTACTCAAGGTGTGGTCTAACCAGTCCACTGTACAGTGGCAGAATCACTTCCCTGCTCCTAGAGGTGATCCCCCTTATGATGCATCCCAACATCCTGTTTGCCTTGCTAGCCGCTCTCCTGCACTGCTCAGAGTTATTCATACATGCATCCATCATGACCCCTAGGTCTTTTTCCCCTGTTGAGGCCTCCAGCGCCTCCCCCTCCCAGGGTGTACCTGTGTTTAGGGTTTCTCTGCCCAAGATGTAACACCTGGCACTTGGTGATGTTGAAATTTAATTTCCATGTGTGAGCCCAGCTTTCCAGGGTGTCCAGGTCCCCTTGCAGGGCCAACCTCCCCTCTTCCCCCTTAAGTACTGCTCCCATCTTGGAGTCATCAGCGAAGAGACTCATTTCACACCTATACCCTCCTGATGTCCGATATGCATTAAACAGGATGGACCGAGAACCGAAGCCCTGCGGTACCCCTACCATGACCTCTCTGGGGTTGAGGCTCCCCACAGACCACTACTCTCTGGGTGCATCCAGCTAGCCAGTTTTCAAATCCATCTGGACCATCAAAGGGCCTACCCAACCCGTCATTTCTCCACCAGACCATTGTGAGGGACAGAGTCAAACGCCTTGCTGAAGTCCAAGAATAATACATCCACAGGCTTTTCCCTGTCCAGTTCTGATGTTACCCATTCATAGAACTCCACAAGATTGGTTTGACATGATCTACCTTGCACAAACCCATGTTGCCGACTATCCAGACCTTCCACCTCCTCCAAGTACACCCCAATCGTTCCTTTAGTATACTCACCATTAATTTTCCCACCACCGAGGTCAAACTGATGGGTCTATAGTTACCTGGTTCCCTCAACCCCCTTTATGGATTGGCACCACATGTGCCTCGCCAATCACTAGGTACCCTCCCTGTCTCAAGTGACCTGTTGAAGAGCTCCGCGAGGTGCAGTCAGTATGTCCGCCAATTCCCATAGTACTCTCGGATGAATGCCATCCAGCCCAGGAGAGTTATCTTTCTTTAGGGCCTTGAGGGCTAACCACACCCTTTTGGTGGAGATAGCATCATCCATCCCCTCCACCTTACTGGCCTTTTTATCCTTATCCTGATGTGACACCCCTGGGGTACCTCTCCCTCCCTCTTGCTCCATTTCTGTTGCTCCCCTGATCCCACTCTCTATCGCTTCTATCCCCATCGTGCCTTTCTTTGTAGATATCCCATCCCTGTCCCTGCGTGGTCATAACTGCCATGCGGTTTTGAAGTTAGTATATCTAATCTAGTATGGTTTTGGACCACATGGTTTTGTACTGACCATGCAATGTGTTTATTGATTGCACTGTTTTTGACATAGCGCTGGGATTATCTTGTCTGTGGTTACCCCTGGAAGATAAAACACTGATCTCTCCTCCGGGCTCAAGAAACAAACCAGCTCCCTATCCATCTAAATGTGGATTCCCTAGTTACTATACTGTATTTCACTTTCTCTACTTTCTGCCTCAACCTGATCTACTACTCTAAACACATTTCTGTTGGACAAAGCCATCCCCTCCAGGGTACTGACAGCTGTATGCTACTGAATTCTGGGTAATCTTCCCAAACCTTTCCTGATAGTGTAACAACTTGGTTATGGTTCATCACATCTGGAGACCCTCAGGTCTGTCCAATTCCTGTTCCCTCCTGCCCTCCCTATTGCTGTCCACCCACCAGTGTGGACTCCTGATACCTTTTGTGGCAGCAGACTCTCATTACTGAACGGATCTCCTACTGAGTAGCTCCTCCTTGAAGCATGAAAGTTTATCAGGGGTATAAACAAGGTAAATTGTGAGGCTCTATTTGTAAGAAATTGGAATGCAGACACTCGGGGGTATGACTGGAGGATAGTGGGGCAAATTCAAGAGAAATGTGAGGAAGTTCTATTTCTCTGAGAGGGTGGTGGAACCATGGAACAGACTGCCAGTGGAAGTAGTGGGTGAAACTGCAAATAATGGGTTTAAACACAGTTGGGACAGTGCAAGGGAACTTACAGTCCTCGCAGGGGGACACAGGTTTGAGGGATGGCAGAGTGGGGGAGGAGGGTAACAGTCCACCAGAACAGTAGGTTGGCGAAGTGAGGTAATATAGTATGGGCAGACTTGAATGACCTTCAGTCTCCTTCTGCTACCAGATTATTTTTTTACATGTTTTGATGTTTCCTCCTTAACTGAACTGAAATTCAGATATGAGGGCAACCAGCTTTGAACTGAATATTCCAAACTTCATGCAAACTGAGTATTTCCCAGCCTCCCTGAGTACCTTCTGTAGGAGGACAGTGCAATGCCCCCTTCAGCTATCCAGCAGAGACTACCACCTGTATGCCTGTGTGTACATACCTTTACTTTGTGGACTATAAACCTTGAGAAATTAACATAAAAGCAAACCATCAACTGAGCAGAACTCCCTTCTCCTGCATCTCTTCTTCTTTAGTTCAACTTCTCCTTAGCATATGCACTTAATCTCATGGCTCACTACTTCACTACTCACTACAATGCATGGGAAGTGACCTTTCATACTTCCTAGTGCCCCACAAACTAAAAGTAATCTCCCTCATATCATGCCACTCAGTACCTACAGCACTTAAGACCCCTCTTATTGGGTCTTCATTTGGTCCTTGCTCCCCTCCACTACACAGTAATCAACTACTGAAACCAAACACTGAAAAACACTTACTTCTACCTAACCAGTAAAACATCCCCATTAAATTATGAAATAAAATAGCATTTCTGTTTGGCTAGGTGATATGTTCTCTCCTGTGTGTCAGTTCTCACAGCACCTTTCACACCTTTAAGCCAACACCATGTTTGACCTCTGCTATAAAAACACCATTAATTAATGTATTTACCTACAGGAGAGACAGGGAAGGGAGAAGGAGGAGAGGAGTAGCTCTCTATGTAAGGGAAGGGATAAAAGCAACTGAACAAAAGAGTAAAAAGGGAGGAGAGGAGGAACTGTGGGTCACCTTAGAGACTGGAAATGGCACAACAATCCACACAGGGGCTGTATTCAGACCCTCATGTCAGGGGGGGAGAGAATGGACAAGGATATGATAGAAGGCATTCTTAGAATGGTAGAGAAAGGGGGGGGATACTGTTGATGGAAGACCTGAATATGCCAGATGTTAATCGGAGCACATTTGCTGCAGCCACATCCAAGAGCAGGGCCATTCTCAATGCCCTACAGGTGGCATGCCTCAGACAGCTAGTTTTGGAACCCACTCATGAGGGAGCAATCTTAGACTTCGTATTCTCAAATGGGGACAGTGAGAGGATGTCAGATCTACAAGTGGGTAGTCATCTGGGAACAAGTGACCATCAAACAGTGTGATTCATGATAAACTCAGCTACAAAGTCAAGCCATGCAAAAGTGAGGGTACTGGACTTCAGGAGGGCTGGCTTTGGCAAGATGGGAGAGTGTCTTAGAAAAGCACTAGCAAACAGGCTAGAAGGTGGGGTGGAGCAACAATGGGGAAACATCAAAACTGCCATCACAGAGGCAACAAGCCTTTGTGTGAAGCAAATAAACAAAACAAAATGAAAGAAAAAGCCAATATGGTTCTCAAAAGAGGTGGCAGATAAGGTTAGGGAGAAAAAGATCACTTTTTATGAAGTATAAGGAAACACAGAAGGAGCAGGACAGACAGCTGTACCAGTTAAGGCAGAAGGAAGCAGGGAAGGAAATCAGAATAGCAAAGGCCCAAACTGAGGAAAAAATAGCCAACTCGGTTAAGAAGGGGGATAAAACCTTTTATAGGTACATCAGGGAGCGTCGAAAGACAAAGTGAGGGATATTGAGGCTGAATAGAATGGATGGTGGGTGGGCAGAGAGGGACATCGAAAAAGCAGGGATATCGAACGAATATTTCTGCTCAGTATTCACAAAAGAGGAGGAGGGGGAGGTGCCTAATCCAAGTAACAGAAGCACTCTGGAGAGGGGGGTCGATCCCAGTCCTTTCACAGAAGAAAGGGTTCTGAAAGAACTCCTAAAACTGAAGGTGGACAAAGCAATGGGGCCTGATGGAATTCACCCCAGAATTCTAAAAGGATTAAGGAAAGAACTAGTGAAACCACTGACTACACTTTTTAACAAATCATGGGAGGATAGCGTGATACCTGAGGACTGGAGGAAGGCGGATGTGATTCCCCTTCACAGAAGTGGGACCAAGACAGAGGCAGGAAACTACAGATCTGTCAGTTTGACCTCTGTGGTATGGAAAGTGATAGAATCACTTCTGAAGAGACTGGACCCATATGATGAGAGATATAACATATGAAGAGAGACTTAAGGAGCTTAATACGTATAGCCTCGAGGAAAGGAGGTAGAGGGGGGACATGATAGAAACTTTCAAGTACCTCAAGGGAATCAACAAAGTCCAAGAGGGTAGCATCTTTCAAAAAAAGAGGTGTGCAAGAACAAGAGGGCACAAATTGAAGATAGAGGGGGGGGTGGCTCAGAGGTAATTTAAGGAAGTATTTTTTCACAGAGAGGGTTGTGGATGCATGGAACGGCCTTCTGGAGGAGGTTGTGGAGTCAAAATCAGTGGTGGAATTCAAGCATGCATGGTACAGTCTATAAGGCAATTCTGGGGGTGAGGTAAGAAGAAGTAGGCTGCTGGTTAACTAGGATCTGCAGCTTATCCAGGTAGGGAAATGGGCAGACTGGGTGGGCCAGCGGTCCTTATCTGCCGTCAAATTCTATGTTTCTATGTTTTATGAAGGAAATAATTGTTGAGTACCTAGAGGCCAGTGGGCACAGGACCAAGGCAGCATGGGTTCACAGCGGGAAGGTCATGTCAGACAAATCTAATTGATTTCTTTGACTGGGTGACCAAAGTAGTAGACCAGGGAGGGGCTGTGAACATGGCCTACCTAGACTTTAGCAAGGCATTTGACACAGTCCCATGCAAAAGATTAATAGTCAAATTAACCAGCCTGGGAGTGGGTCCCAGGGTGGTAGCCTGGATAAAACATTGGCTGGACAACAGGACACAGAAGGTAATTGCAAATGGAGTCTACTCTGAAGAAAGAGGGGTTACTAGTGGGGTACCAGAGGGTTCAGTACTGGGTCCAGTCCTTTTTAATGTCTTTATAAGTGACATTGCAGAGGGACTGAAAGGAAAAGTATGCCTCTTTGCAGAGGACATAAATATTTATAACAGGGTTGATACACAAAGAGACATGGGAAGGATGAGAAGGGACTTGGCAAGGTTGGAGGTAGGGTTGTCAAAACTAGTTCGTCAAAGATTCGAACCCTCCTCGAACCCTGGTGTTCGAGTTCTAACTTAGAACTCGAACACTGAAAGGTACGCAAAAGGGTTCAAATCTGAGTCCCAGCGTGTGTGTGGGACAGGAGGGCAGAGGAGGCACGTCACAGAGGAGGCACGAAGGGGGGGGTGTAGGGGTATGTGTGGGGACTGAGGAGGCATGTCCCAGGCAGCAGCAGGCAAGTGGCAGCCCCGATGTGGTGGCGGGGGTGCAGCAGCAGCAGCAGTGTTGTTGGGGGGGGTTGAACTTGTTGCCATCCACCGCGGGTTGTCTGTTTGCACTTGCGTAGCATTGCCCGTAATACGTACGCTCAAGTGAAGTCATCCTCCTCACCACCTGACCAATACTATGTGGTCAGGTGGGGGTCAAGTAAGCTGCGCGAACCGCGGGATCTGTGGGGGTATTTATAGGCAGAATGATGCAAGCCGAGACAGAGCACCATTTGCTGAGGATTCAGGAGGCAGCAGCAGCCTACTTAACTGTAGTGTTAGCGGTTAGCGTACCGCTACTCTACTACTGCAGCCAGGCATTCTCTTGCCCAGGTCGGTGTGGCCGCAATCGGACTGCAGCAAGCAATTGGTAGTTGCTGCAGTGCTATTTAAAAAATTCCATCATCCATCTTCCTGTGAGACCGAGAACGAGAGAAAGGCTGAAAAAAAGGCTCAAAATTAACAGTCGGGTGGGAGTGGGACTAGGGGGAGGTTCAGGTGGAGGGATTAATCAAGAAATGGGAAGGGATTGGGGAATAGGGAGGGATCGAGACCAAGATCAATCAATATCAGGAGGGCTCAGGAGAGAGAGAATAAAAAAATAAGAAGAAGTGAAGAACCTTTGTGAAATGTGATTGTGATTATTTGAAACTGCAGCACTGCACAGTGGTGCACACTCAGCAGCTGCCAGCAACAAGCATATAACAAGGGGGGCAAAAAAAAGGCAAATAAATCTGTACCCTACCCAGTGTGTGTTACAGAGAGAAGCCCAGTGGCCAGTTGTGTGGTGGCATTAACCTTACATGACAGAAGCATAGAAATATAATTCTCATTCCCTGAGTTGTCTGTTATGTATGTGACTCCGTCTCCTGTGGTCAGCCCATCACCCTGCTGCTGTGTGTCCCTTGACTGCACTGTACCCTACCCAGTGTGTGTTACAGAGAGAAGTCAAGTGGCCAGTTGTGTGGTAGCATTAACCTTACATGACAGAAATGTAGAAATATAATTCTCATTCCCTGGGTTGTGTATGTGACTCTGTCTCCTGTGGTCAGCCCATCACCCTGCTGCTGTGTGCCCATTGACTGCACTGTACCCTACCCAGTGTGTGTTACAGAGAGAAGCCCAGTGGCCAGTTGTGTGGTGGCATTAACCTTACATGACAGAAACATAGAAATATAATTCTCATTCCCTGGGTTGTATATGTGACTCCGTCTCCTGTGGTCAGCCCATCACCCTGCTGCTGTGCGCCCCTTGACTGCTATGTGTATGCCTATGCCCAGCAGCCCAATAATTCTGTAAGCCTTGAACCTGGGATCCTATAGTTGAAAACTGTCATATTCTTCAATTACTTTCAGTCCACGGTATCACAGTGTCACACAACCAAAATAAAATGTTGGAGTTGTTGCCAGCGATCACAGATCACATTGCTTTCTTACACAGGAATTGTTTGGGTGTGGGTGTGTTCACCGCAGTATACTGGTAGTACTGGTACTGTCTGTTATGGCTGACACCAACATAGATGAAGCATCTAGTGGTGTTGGAGCAGTTGTTGGTGGTAGTGGTAATCCTGGTGCTAGCAGAAATAACCAAAATGTTTCACGTGATAAAAATTCAACAAACAGCAAAAGAGCAACAGTGAAGTGTGGTAAAGGGGGGACCTTTTAAGAAAACCTGTACAGCTGCTGGGGTCACACAGAGAGGCACCATAAGGTATGCCATTCATGCTGTTAAGATCCCTGTGACTAGCAGCAATAATGCAAGTGACAGTGAGTCCCTCTCTGACTCAGCGAGTAGCTCTTTGTCTCAGTCCGACACTGTTGTGTCTCATGACGAATCATTACTTCCTCAACAAAGTGAAATGAGCAAGTCTGGTGACAATGAATCAGGTAGTGCACTTGCAAATACATCCAGCACTGTTGGCAATGAAAAGGATATATCCATTGAATCCACCACTTCTGTGTTGGCCAGCAATGAAAATCCATCAGAGTCTTCTGCCCACTCTTCTAGCACCAAGGAGCATGTCCCGAGTTCTGTTAGTACAGGTGAAAAGACACAAACAGTCTTTAGCTATCTTCCTAGCACTCAAACAAAATCTGTCACATCTGAGGTGTGGAATTATTTCTCTGTCAGTAAAACTGATCCATGCAGAGCAATTTGTTCTGTGTGTAAACAGAGTGTAAGCCGTGGTAAAGTTGTGTCATGCCTTGGCACTACAGCTCTTAAACGCCATCTGAAAAAGCATTCAAGTTTTGCTTGATCATCCAAAACCCATGTCCTCCATCTTCCAGACCGCACTTGAGAAGGGTCAGGAATCTGAAATGGATACTGAATTGTCTGAACTTGATGCGGGCAGAACCACTGCCAGCCCTAGGATCACTGTTACCACCAATGCCAGCACCATTAGTACCAGTTGCACATCCAGTGATGGCACTGAATGTACAAGTCCTAGTCCACCATCTCCGTGTCCATCTGCCCATCAAAGCATGGTGTATAATAAACCAGCAGGGACATGTTGTAAACAGCTAACACTGTCTCAGGCATTTGAAAGGAAGAATACCTTTACTAGAAATCATACAAAGACCCTTCATCTTAATCACCGAATTGGTGAACTGTTAGCCGGAGCCCTTCTCCCATACTCTTTGGTAGATCATGAGGATTTTAGGGAGCTCATGACATTAGGAGAGCCTCGTTACAATGTTCCTCATCGAAGGTACTTTTCCTATGTTGAAATACCAAACATTTACCAGGCTTTAAAAAGTGACAGTGATGCTTGCACTTAAAACTGCAGAGGGTGGGGTTATTCATGTCACAACAGATATGTGGACCAGAACTCAAAACATAGATTACATGTCCCTTACCGCTCATTGGGTCACGTTTTCTTGTGCTTCTTCAAAAACAAAGACACCCCAAAAGATGGCGCTGCTGCATATAAAGAAGTTTGGGCAAAGTCATACTGCTGCCAACATCTTGCTGGAACTAAATGACCTCCTTGACGAATGGGTTTATTCTCACGGTCTAAAATGTGGCTTCATAGTAAGTGACAATGGAGCCAACATCTTGAAAGCAGTACAGGATGGAGGATTTCTGCATGCTTCTTGCTTTGCACATTGCTTATACTTAATTGTCACGGTATTTTTCAGCAACGAAACACAAGTGGGTGGTATGATTGGTGTTTGCAAAAAAATTGTGACTCACTTTTCACATTCAACCAAGGCTATACGGACATTGTCCAAACTGCAAAAAAAACACAAGCTGCCCCAGCAAAAGCTGATTCAAAATGTTTCCACTCATTGAAACTCAACCCTTTATATGCTGCAGCACCTCTTGGAGCAAAAGCAAGCTGTACATGAGTATTGCTCCTGTTACATTATTGGAGATGGCACTATGCTGTCTGTGCTGCAGTGGAAATTAATGGAGACAGTGTGCTGCATCCTAGCTCTTTTTGAGACAGCTACAAGGGACATGTCTTCTGAAGGCGCATCTGTGAGTCAGGTTATCCCACTCATAATGCTCATTTCACTTCATCTTAGTGTTCTAAATCTACAAATAGAAAAGACAGATCTGAAGCGCAGACAACATGTCACCTGTATCATGGGAATCTAAGTAAAGAGAATGAGCGAGCGCTTCAAAACCAATGACAAATTAGTTGCAATGACGAAATCAAAACACTACATCCTTGCAACTCTCTTAGATCCCAGGTTCAAGATTATACATCTTCCAAAAACAGATGATATAGAGCAGTACAAATGTCTGTTGCTAGATGAGCTGCAGCACTCACAGGAGTCAAACACAGACACGCACAGTACCCTCAGGTTGTCATCACCACAGCATGCAGATTCATCTTCACAAAGGGATACAGAACTGGAAAAGTCACCAAACATTAACAGTAGTTGTTCCACAACTGCCACTTCTTCAACCCTTAGTAGCAAGCTAAATCTGTAGTAAAACCTTTCCCAAATTGCTGCCATACCAGCTTCTGCTGATTCCTCTTCTGAGCGGTCTCTGTCCATCATGGTAGACAGTTAACTGCAAGAACTGCCTATTCCTATTGATGCATGCCCTTTTGAATACTGGAGATCAAAAAAGTCAATTTGGACAGAGCTGTATGGTGAAGCCTGTAAATATATTGGTTGTCCTGCAACAAGTGTCTCTTCAGAATGCATGTTTAGTACAGCTGGCAATATTGTGACAGACACCAGAAATAGGTTGCTGCCAGAAAATGTACACACGTTAACTTTTATTAAAGTTAATAAGTCAAGATTTTATATCCTACAAAAGTATACAAACTGATCCTGAAGTGATTGATGTTGTGGATGCTGATGGTGATGACAACTCAGATGGTGGTGGCTGGTAAATACTGTGTGGGACAGAGTCTCTCTGCACCAAAAAGGAAACTTTTACAGACTGTGATGACTTTGGTTGTCTCTCTCCTTTCTCGATCTACTACCTTGGACTATATACCCCCCAAAACTTTCACCATTTCATGGCAAACTGCTTTGTAGCTAGGGTCTAAACTAAAGTCAACAAGTTTTATATACAGGGCAATTTTAACATCAGTGGGAACAGGCCCAAATTTGGCATAAAAGGGACACTGTCACGTCAATCCTTTCTGTATCATATTATTTATAGTTAAAGTGCAAACATATATTTTTGGATTTACCTTCTGTGACTTTGTGGTGCATCAGTATGGGCTGGGACTGGGGCGGGTCTATTTTTCAATTTTAAAGAGGACAAAACAATGAGTTCTAATTGGTAGCTGTTTATTATTTTTTCAATTACAGAAATGTTAGCCATAAACCAAAAATGGATGCTAGTACATGGGTGAGGGTTGTGGGTTGGTTTTAACATGGGTGTAAGGGTGGTATGGGTGCTACTGCACAGATGAGGGTAGTGGAAGAAAAGTGGAATTGGTGATGGGGTGAAAGGTGGGTGTTGTTTAGTCCTTTCATTTACAGATTAAGTGATCGGCTGGGGATGGTGAGGAAAAAATGATGACAGACCGAACCTACTGTACTATATATATATATATATATATATATATATATATATATTTTTTTCTGATTAAAAACATTGCAAACTACTGCCACCCAGCACAATTGTCCTGTCCCCTTTAAAAAAAGAATAAAGGAATCAGAAATAAAAGAAAATCTGCATCAGCAGTTTTCACAGAATGTGACCTATCATAAAGTGTTTTTACTTTACAAGTAGTGATAATTTGATACATAATGGGGTTGACAGACGTTGTCACTTAAACATCACATGCCAACTGCTGCAGCTACATTAAATGTTCCTTAAGTTAGTATATGGTGAGGAAACCACTTTTTTTATTTATGTATTTGAGATACAGATTTTATTGAAGTATCAGCTGCACAAATGCATCATCTTAGAAAGTTGTATGTATTACTTCAATTTGCCAACAAAAATGTTGGTATATGTATGCATTAACTTAGAAAATTGCATGTATTTTTTGCCAGCAGCAATGACTGGCATATTTTTTTTATTCAAATGTCTTGACTGACTACGTTATGACATAATATGTTTTGCAACAGTTCCATGCTACTGCTGTAGTACCTTGGCTTGACTTTGTTATAAAACTTTCTTTTAAACATAGCAACTTTTGAGTTACTCATTTAAAACAGAAAGCAGCAAATAGCTGAGATTAGGTAATATCAGTTATTTTTCTCATAATTCATGACGATGAGTATATATAACTGACTACATAAATGGCTAATGTGCCTATTTCTTTCACTAAGGAACTATGATGCAGCTGCAGCAGGAAAGCTTTAACATATGGGTGGGTGGGTGGGCCTGTAATGTATTAAGTTGCTGGCTTTAGCAAACAGAAGAAACCATAGATAAACCTAGTTGTATTGCTATCAATGTCACACATGATAATTTCTCTCCCCCTTATATTGAACAGTTTTTCCTTTACATGTATTTTATTACTATCTTCATTACTGGCAGCACAATAAAAAAAATAGGGTTCGAGTTCTAAAAAGTTTTAAAAAAGATTAGAACCCTAGAACTTTTTCAAAAGTTCTAGACTAGAACTAGAACCCAGAACTTCAGAGGGTTCTGACAACCCTAGTTGGAGGAATGGTCAGAAGTATGGCAGCTTGGATTCAATGCAAAGGAGTACAAAATAATGCACCTGGGAAACAAAAACCCAGGGGAAGATTACACAATGGGGGGTAGTAACAACAACAAAAATGGAAAGGGATATGGGGGTTATAATATCAGATGACCTTAAGGTTAGCAAGCAATGTGAGAAGGCAGTAGGGAGGGCTGGTGGGGGAGGGCACTGGGATGTATAGGGAGAGGCATCACCAGCAGAAAACAAGAAGTTGTTATCCCTCTGTACAGACAGTTGATGAGACCCCATCTGGAGTACTGCATCTAGTTCTGGAGACCCCATCTCCACAAGGACATAGACAAGATAACGGCAGTCCAGAGGAGAGCAACTAAAATGGTGCAGGGTCTGCAAGAGAAGCCATACGAGGAGAGATTAAAGGAGCTTAATATGTATATCTTTGAGGAAAGGAGAAGGGGGGACATAATAGAAACTTTTAAGTACCTCAGTGGAATCAACAAAGTCCAAGAGGGTAGCATCTTTCAGAAAAAGAGATGTGCAAGAACAAGCGGACACAATTTGAAGGTAGAGGGGGGACAGCTCAGAGGTAATGTGAGGAAGTATTTTTTCACAGAGAGGGTTGTGGATGCATGGAATGGCCTTCCTAATGAGGTTGTGGGGTCTAAAACTGGGGGAGAATTCAAGAATACATGGGACAGACATAAGGCAATTTTTGGTGGGGGGGTAGGAAGAAATAGACTGTTGGTTAACTAGGATCTGCAGCTTATCCTGTAGGTAGAGAAATGGACAGACTAGGTGGGCCAAGTGGTCCTTATCTGCCATCAAAGTCTATGTTTCTATGTTATTTATTTATTTATTTATTTTTTGTTGACCACGTAAGGTGCACTAGGCAGACATATGCCTATTTTCAGGCACAACCCGGGAGGTTACAAGGCAGGGTTATACTCTTAAATATGAGGCACTGGATGCCTTACCTCATGCAATGCCAGCGACCTGGGTTTGGGAGTGAGATCGAGCTGTCAGTGGTCAGTGGGGAAGGTGAGGATCAAGCATCCCTTAGACTGCTCTGCTCTCCTGGGATGGGACTCGTGGATTCCCCACCAGGTGGTGGCTCCTAGTGGAGGTTGGGGGCATACACACCTTATGGGTGCAGCCAATGGGGTATGGTGTCAGCAGGCATCTGCAGGAGGGGGCAGGAGTGAGCCCTCCATGTGCTGATGCCATAGCATGACCGCACTGATGGGTGGAACAAAGAAGAAAAATCCCTTGCGCCATTAGGTGAAGTTGAGTCCAGTGATCAGCCGTCAAACCCAATGATGGGCCTTGCCAGCCCATGTCCAGAACTTCCTCTAACTCCCCATGGTCACTCCATTAGCATTACAGATAGAGAGCAAGAAAGAAGTAGGCAGTCCCGCCCCAGGGGGCATAGAGCTGGGGGGGGGGGTCGAGCGACCTGAGGACAAGGAGGAGTGAAGATGGGCCATGTCGGAGGTTGGATACTGGAGGGCTTCAGGCAGGGCAGAATTGGCTGCATCAAATGACTACACTGGAGATAGTCCAGGGTCACCAGAGTGTAGAGGAGGTAAAAGAAAGTTGTCAAAAAAAAAAATGAGAACAATGGCAAACATTGACATGATGCTTCGATTGGTACAGTACAAAGTTAGGCAAGACAAATCAGGTTACTTAGGACACAGGAGTGCATACAGTAAGACAATATTCTCAGCAGACACAGGTTACATAGGGTGCAGGGAAACAAATGCTACAAGAAATAAAATCAATATAGCAAATGATGCTGGTTACATACAGTGCAATAATACAGAAATAAAAACAATACAGCAAGTGGTGCTGGTTACATGCAATGCAATAAAACATACTATAAACATATTTGGCAACGTAAGATTGCACATCTGGGACCTATGACCAGGAAGAATACTAGGGCAAGCATCCTGTTCATGTGAGAGTTAGGTAGTTTGATAGAAGCATGATTAGGTGGGGGTCATGTGGTGAGGGGACAAGGTTAGAGCAAGTGCATTGGAAGTGCTGGATCAGGAAGGTGCGGAGTGGATTTCTGAAGGGGATGGGGCTTGACACTGTCACATGTGTAGGGGGATGTTTTTCCAAAGTTTGGGGGCAGTGCTAGCAAAGATCATAGTGCCATATTTGGACCTTGAAATGGTCAGCTGGTTACTGTCAGAGGATCTGAGGGAGTAAAGGCTATTGCATGGTACAAGTAGGGAAGCTAGGGAGAGAGGTAGCTGGTTTAGGAGAATACTGTGAATGATTTTCCCCAAGGAGAGTTCCATCAAGGCAGAGGGGGAGAGCCAATCTAGTGTATTAGAAAGTGTGCAGTGGTGGGTGAGGCAATTGCACACTAGGGAAAAATGACAAATGTTATTATAACCCACTTTCCATTTGTGCATCAGGGTGCTGGAGGTGCATGAAAATACAGGTAGGCCACAAGTGAGCTTGGGAAGGAGTAAACTACTTGCTATGGTTTTGCGAGCAGATGCAGGTAGGTTAGGGCTAGCACAGTATGCTAACCCAAGACTGGAGTTAGCTAGCATGCAGATATTTATTATATGGAGGGAGAAGTCCAATGAAGGATAGAGTGTGTCTCCTAGATACTTAAAGGAAGTGACAGTTTCCAGAGGAGGACCGTTATCACATTGGACTACTAATTGGGCACAATTCTCCTTAAGTGGATAGGGGGTTCTGAAAAGCATTGCCTGGGACTTAGTATTGTTCATAAGGAGTTTGTTGTTTCTAAATCATGCTTGAATTGCCCTGAGGTCTGACGTTAGGATTTTGTTAATGTTGATCACTCCAGGGGCACTGATGAAGAACACCAGATCATTGGCCTTTAAGAGAGGGGTACAATGTGTAAAGCAGTTTGTGGATTGAGTTGATATGTAGTGAGAATAACAAAGGTCCAAGTATGGATCCTTGTGGGACACCTAGTAGGGAAATTAGACAATTGGAGAAGGAGGAGCCTATCCAGACTTGCTGGTGCCAGTTGGAGAGGTAGCTAGAAACCAGGATAGAGCATTTTCAGACATCCCAAGGGTACTAAGCTTACTGAGAAGGATGTGGCAGTTGACAGTATCGAAGGGCTTTGTTAGGTTTATAAATACTGTCCCAGTGTACTCATCTCTACCTAAAGAGGCAAATATATTGTTGGTTAATGTGAGAAGTGCAGTGGTGGTACAATGGCCTTTTCAGAACCTGTACTGCAGCTGCACAGGGGAGGTCATATTTATGAGATATGCATTTAATTTGGCAGCAACTATTTTTTCTAGGATCTTACTCAGGACTAGGAGTATGGCAATACGCCTATAGAGTTGGAAATAAGTTTGCTATTCCCTTTTTTGTATATTGGGACAATGTTAGACAGTTTCCAGAAGGATGGTACGATGTTGGAGGAGAGTGATAAGTTAAGTATTCTGGTCACCAGGAGTGCCAGCTCCCAAGCAGCTAGTTTTAGCAGCTTGGGTTTGATGCCATTGGGGCCAGTGGATCTGGATTCAGGAATATGTTGAAGGACTTTGCAGACTTTGTTGGTGTAGTCCGACTTGAAGAGGAAGTGGGGGGGGTCCTGGGGGAGTAGAAGTGGAGGGAGAGTGGATCAGTGGAGCTGTCGAGAACTGAAGAAAATGGTGAGCGGTCATGGAAAAGGGCATTGAAGGCATTTGATATGGTGTGAGGACTGTTACAGTTGATACAATTGATCACCAAATCAGGAGGTGTTGAAGGGTTGGTGAGCCCAAGGGACCATTTAAGGTGGTTCCAGTATTGCCATGGGTTGTTGGGGAGACCAAATGCATGCGAAAGTATGTACATTTACTGTGACGGATGCTTTGTTTACATTTATTTCTTAGGAATCTATATGTGGCCCAGTCCAAGCTGAATTTAGTGGCCTTGTAGATGGCCCAACCTTTGTCTCTTAGTTTAAGAAAGGATAGAATGGAGTGGGTAAGCCATTTCATTTTGAGAACACGTACTCCCCTAGAGGTAAGAGGTGCATGCTTGTTCTGGAGTGAGGTGAAGACCGTGTTAAAGTATGAGACAGCATGGTCAACATCTGTGGTGGCCCAGAGATATGACTAGCCGTGGTGGGAGACCTCAGCTTTAAAAAGCAGGGGACTGAGGTTAGAGAAGTCACAGAAGTGAATGATGAGAAGCAGTGGATGGGAAGCTTTAGCATGCCAGACTCTTTACACTAGCAAGTGGTCGCTTGTGAAGTCATGGAGAGTTCCAGAGCATGACATTTTATCAACATCAGAGGTAAGGATCCAGTCAATGAGCTTGGCAGTACATCCATTATGGTGAGTAAAGAGATTACTTGTGTAAGAAGCATTTTACTGAGAGATTGTTCAACTGTAGTTCTGTTGCCATCAGACCAGCTGATGTTGAAGTCACAGAGGACAATAAAGTCATTATTGCTCACTCGGGGCTAATCGAGCCAATGAGAGAGGGGGGGAGTCCTTAAAGGCTAGTGGCTGGGTGCAGGTATGCACAGAAGATATGGAGTTTCTTTGAGCTGCCTAATGATAGAATACGATGGGAGACTTTGAAGGAGGTGCCAGGAGACAGTGATGGTGAGCTGGGAGCAGAGATGTAAAGGTGTGACTTGTAATAGATCATATTACCATCTCCATGCTTTGGGGGGACCTATTATTCTGAAGGAAATTATAACCGGAAATGTTGCAGAGATTGTCAGGCACAGAGGGCTTAAGCCATGTTTCAGATAGATACAGAATGTCTGGCTGGTAATAGGATAATAGGAGGCCCAGGTGGTAAGTTCATCCTAATTTCACAGTAAACGTCTGGTATTCAGGTGGGCAATTTTTAGTCCTTTCACCCCGAGCTGAGGGGAGGGAAGAGAGAGGTGGTAACATGTGAAGTAGGTCCAGGGTTAGGCTCAATATCTCCAGCAAGACATAGTAGTAAGTTTGTTAGGAGGGTGATTATGTATGGTTAGGAGCATTTTATTTCTGATGGAAGGTACCAGTGTGCTTTTTACAGCTGTGGGCGGAGCTATTGCTGTTTTGGCATGTCTTGCCTTAAAATGGCTGATAGTGGCACCTTCCATTGGACTTTTGGAAGTATCCTTCCAAAAGTCCAATGGAGCTTGAAGCACGCCACGATTGGCCACTAAGGAGTAACAGCCACACTATTTCGGCTGTTACTTCCACATTCCAGGGCAAGAACTGTGCATGTGCAACTTGTGTTCATGTACAGCTCCACTGGCACCACCATCTTGGGAATGGCAGAATGCCATTCACCGCAACTATGCATGTCCGGCAGTTGTGTCACTGCTGCCATCTTTCAGTTGACACTCTTCCCACACCGTCCCACTGCTCCTGTCCTCCCCACTTCTTCCCAGTACTGGCAGCAAAGAAAACCCTCCTACTCCCTCCCACTGCTGCTGTCCTCCCCGCTCCCTCCATTCCCCGTCCCCGTGCTGACATCAGAGTGCCCAATTCTCGTGTTGATTTCATGTACCTCCCCAACTCATGAGGCACACTGGGAGCCCACCCCAGTGTGCCCAAATTTAAGTTTTTTTTTTACTTTTTTCCCCCCCAGCTGACATTGGGGTGTGCAATCCCTGTGTTGGTATCATGTACTCCCCAACTCATTTGGCATACTGGAAGCCTGCCCCAGTGTGACCAAATTTATGCTTTTTTTCCATGTAATTAAAGAAAACCATCCCCCGATGTCTTTTGTTTTTCACCTGTAAAAGAAAATGGTCCCTCGTCATTGCCCCAGTCTCCCTCCCCCATCCCCACCCTCCCACTGAGCACCCACCTCCCTTTACCACTCCCTTACCCCATACTACTTCCGGAGGTCGGCGCTGTCATCTTGTCTGGACCGGGACATGTCTGCACTCTTCAACGTTGAACTGCAAACTGAAGGATCAAAGGTAAGCATAGTATAATGGCAGACAATGTAGTTTTCAACTTATGTTGATATATCAGCCATTTTTAAGAATTGTGGCCCAAATTTTCAACATGGAGTCCTTGGGACCCCACCTCGTGAACACTGTCACTGTCATTTCATTTCTCAGTCCTAAAAAGTGATTTCATAGTTGCTGCATGGAATCACCTTTTGGGACCGAGTAATGAAATGAAAGTGCCACTGTTCATGAGGCGGGGTCCCAAAAAGCCCATGTCGTAAATTTGGTGAAAAAATTCAAAAAAATGGCTGCGCTGCAAGAGTGCATTGTGAAGTTTCTATGCATGCTCCAAACTTCACCAATTTTTAATATTTTCATTCCAGATTTTCAACATTGCCACTTGTGCACACCTCCTTATTAAAAGTACAGCTGTCATTTTTCAGATCCTGCCCGGAGTGGGTTTTCGCACCTGTGACACAGAATGGTGTGGTCGCTCTGTGAAATCACCTTTCTGGACAAGTGAACAAAATGACCGTGGCACTCTTCATGAGGTGGGATCCCAAAAAGGCCCTGTTGAGAATTTGGTGAAACAACTCCAAAAATGCCTGAGTTTAACTCAGGCATTCAAAATTTTCTACGCACACGTGTAACTTTGGTCATTTGGCAGCTCACCACAGCCGTATAGGCTCTGGCTAGAATTTGTTTAATATAGCATGATAGCAGGAACCAAGTTTTTTGTTTACTTAAGCAGAGGAGTGTAAAGATTGTCTAGCTTGTAAGAGGATGTTAAACATAATGAAGTCAGTGGGGGGGGGTGCTGGGGTGATAGGTAAGGAAAGGGGAGTAGAGTCAGTGACAATTAGCAGAACAAGGAGGGAAGATATGGAGATTAGAGAGATCAGAGGGAAAAAAGGGAACAGTGGAGCAGTGCAGTAAAGACATAGGTGTGGGGCAAAAGGGTGGGATGTGTGAGGTGTAATGAAGGGAAGAGAGTTACTATAATGACCTGACTTGACCTTTAAAATGTTTTGGTTTCCTGTGAGACATCTGTTGAAGCAAAGTAGAAGAGTTCCAGAAGGACCCAAATGATAGAGATCAGTGGGGAGCTCAAGTGGAACAGTCCACTAGGACTTCTGGTGGGGGGGGGGAGTGAGCTGATTGACTCACATCGGTATATTAGAGTGGGTGAGTGGCAGGGTGGGTGACTGAGAATCGCTGTGTGGTGCCGTGCAGTAGTGCCACATGCTAGAGTCCAGTGGTAAGCTATAAACTCAGGTTGCAGCAGATGGCTTAGTCAAAGGCATGTGGTCTACATGACACAGGAGAAGGAAGACACCGCACACTCAGCTGGCATTCTAGCTAGATGTACTCAGTATTTTCCTCAGGGCAGAAGGGTGGGGGCTGATGCCCTACAGTAGCCCTCACAACCCTGGATTTGGCAGTCGAGTGGAACAGGAGCTGCTATGTTTCTCAGGGCAGAAGGGAGGGGCTGATGCCCTGCAGAAGCCCTCCTGACCCTGGATTTGGTGGTCGAGTGGAGCAGGAGCTGTTATGTTCCTCGGGGTAGAAGGGGGGGCTAATGCCCTGCAGGAGCCCTCGCAACCCTTGATTCGGCAGTCGAGTACTTTCCTTCCTTCTCGTTGATGGGGAAAATTGGGGGGTATTATTTGACACGAGACTCCTGTTCTAATTTGCCACTGTTTTAATGTTTCTATTTTTAGTTAGTTATTGGTATTGCACCTACAAATGAATGTTAAACATTCACTTGCCATAGACTTGGGTGTAATGTTCTACACCATATGAAGTGCAGTAGCATAGTTCGTAAACTATGCACTTCACGAACAAAGCTGCAATGTCCATACTGTGCTTTGAAGAACAAAGCAACACTGTGAATTTCCTAGAAAAGTGAGTAAAAATCTTTGCGAAGGAGGCACTTCACAAAAAGTTTTGTGTAAGAAACTCTGTGATGTGTAAAATGTCCACTTTATTGGGACTTTTCAGGTGGCATTAGAATTCTTGGCACCCGTAAGCTGAATGAATGTTGATGCAAAATGCTGTGGTTTGTATTTTTTTCTGTTATGGATTACATACTATTCAATTCTCATTACAGATCCAGTAATTTGAGCTTTGACAATGTCACTGAAGTATAAAGAATTTATGGCAATGCTCTAGATGTTTAAATGCACAGTTATTGTGTCTCTTATGATTAAAAGAGTGTATTTCCAAGTTCTTTGGGTGAGAGAACCATAAAGTACAGCAGAGCAGTTCTGGCACACAAAGGACTTAAGAGGAAACTCTTATAACAATCAGAGGCACAGGAACTGCACATATAAAGATATTATAAATCATGTTAAACCCCTCTGTTTAAAAAATAAAAAATTAAAATCAACTGATTTATTTTGCAGAATACTAGAGAATCCTCTTTGTTGGAAATTGTGCCAACTAAATGTGGAACTTCAGAGTTCTAAAACTATGTACAAGAGACCACTTTCATGGTTATAAGAGTATCTGGAATGTTTACATATAAAGACTCCCGATTGGCTAAGAAGTATGTCATGATTTAAAATAATAAATAAACAGCTTATGCTAAGAGATCTGTATACAACTGTGATATAATCAATCCCCCTTATGTCATTGGCTTGCAATCACAGGCATATTAGATGCATTAATACATACACTGTTTGACTACAAGCATGGAAGAGTGTAAACAGGTAGTAGTAATGTGATATTGATGACAACAAACTGAACTAGAAAAGGGGGCGTTTGTTCCTTAACACAATGTTTGATTTCTGCTAATGTATAAAGACACCATTAATACTTTCCTTCCTTCTTGTTGATGGGGTAAATTGGGGATATTCTTTGACACTGGAATCCTGTTCTAATTTGCAGCTGTTTTTAGTGTTCCTATTTTTAGTCAAGTTATTTGTATTGTAACTTTAAATGAATGTTAGCCATTCACTTACCATATATTTGGTTGTAATGTTCTACAACTTATGAAGTGCAGTAGCATAGTTAACAAACTATGCACCTCTGGGCCTATGCACGAAAGTGCAGAGTGCCTATGTGCCATGGATCTGGGGCACGTAGCCACTCTGCATCCATCGTGCACCCATGCAGGATGCCCAAAACAGGGTGCACAGCCCCTATACACCCAATCCCCCGGCCATGCAGACCACAACACACCAGAGGCAGGTAGTGCCTGCGTGACACGTCTTGCACAATGGTGTGTAGTGCCTTCCACAGTGGGGAAGAACTGTGGGCAGGTTATGGCAGGGAGGACCCTGCTATAACTGCTGTTTGCGCTTCCGTGCACACAGACCCCACCCAGTCCATGGAGGACTGTCTCAGACCAGCACCCACAGTACCCCAGCACCCATCCCTGAGTCCACCCACCCACCCCAGCACACAACTGTGGCCCTCTCTGTCACTGCAGCACCCCCACGAAAGGGGGCACTGGCCCATTGAATGTGGTACACCCCCTCAGGCTCCACTGCCCCATCCCCATACATGTCCACACAATCGCCCTGTCTAGTACTATTTTCCACTTGTAGTGGTGCCTCCAACATACATTGGCCATATGCACCAGGGGCTATAATGGGATGGACATCCCCTACCAATGTCCGGCTGCTGGCATGCCACTTGTTGCAGGCACTGCCCTGCCATCTCAGTAGACCCCCCGATCCCATCCCCCTTGACCCTCATTAGTGGTCAGTTGCTTCCCCATCCCCTGTGGCACCAACCCCCCCCAGTACCTTCATAGTTGGTGCCATGGCATGGATGGCTAGTGGCACAGCCCACCACACACCTCCTCATCTGTCAGCAATCCAAGTGATGCACACGTGAAAATGTTTGGCATAATTTGTAGGAGTGAGTACTACTTTATATCTTTTTTTATATTTTATGTCTTTTTAATAAATATATCTATTTTTTGGACTATCTTACGGCCACAAGTGGTCTTTATTCTGCATCGCTGTTTGAGTAGCCACCTGTCTTTTGGTTTTTGGATCAACTCAGAATTGAAGAAAGACAGACATTTATTGTGGCATGCATGCTGTGTACGTAAATTGGGAGTAGGTGCTGCTGTGACTGTAGCAAAAGAAGTGTTAGGTTGAACTCCTAGTGAACATGGCATGATGAGTATCATATCATATCATATCATATCATATCATATCATATCATATCATATCATATCATATCATATCATATCAAGTCTTTATTTAACCAGGCGTTCATCATTGAGCAGAAGCTCATTTGCAAGATGGACCTGGGTGGAGCATGAACAATTGTATATACAGGTCAACACAGGTATTTACAAGGCAATACAGATAATACTCTTTACAGAGAGGAAGAAAAAGAAGTTCATATGTACATAGAATTATACAGATATTGTACAGATTACACGGTATTTACATACACAGAAGTGTCTATAGGAAGATAAAGCAGGTTATCTAAGGTTGCAGGAGGAAGTAACGGAAGAAAAAAATTAAAACAAAAATATACACCAGGTAGAGGTGAAGGTAGGGGGAAGAGAGGGAGGGAAGTAGGGAGAGAAAGGCTAGGAGGGCACGGTGCACAGAAAGGAGTTGGTAAAGCTGGATGTAGAGAAGGTGGATGGAGAAAAGGAGTATGTGTGAGCCCCGGGATTGAATGCTATGAAGTACGGGGCATGGTAGGATGTCACAACCCAGGGTAGTGAGCTCCTATCCGAGGTTGGGAAAGGAAGAATAAGGGGATGGATGGGCCTAGTGTTGATAAGACAGGGGGATAAGAGAGAGAACAATTAGGCTGGTGAGGAGCAAGCTTGGGGGGTCAGTACTTAAAATTGGGTCTAGGCGTGGCTATATACCAGTGCAGACACCGGTACTGGATCTGAGTGGGTGAAGCAGTTACATACTTCTCTGATTGTATGGAAATAAAGCATCTTGAAAGCATTTATACCAATTAGAGTGCTTAATTTGAGGGTTTTTGTAGATCGTTCCATAAGGTAGGTAGCACGAGCTTATGGCTGCCCTGCCGCAGGGATTTTGCTTTGGGTACTTTTAAGTGTAATAGCTGAGTAACTTCTTAACGCTGTATTTCCAATTATACTGGGAAGACAGCAGGAGATATAGTAAGGCATCTTATTACAGATGGCTCTATAGGTCCAGAGAGCGCGTCTGTGGCGCCTGAACTTTAGTGATGTCCATCCCACTGCCGCATATAGATTCAGTGATGTGTGTCAAGGGGAGTCCCGTTATAAACCTCAGTGCTCGATGGTAGAGTGTGTCCAGTTTAGCCATGTAAGAGTTGGGGCATTGGCTGTAGAGGAAGTCAGCGGAATCAACCAATGATAGGAAAATGGATTGGACCAGTTGTTTCTTGGCATCTCTGGTGAGAAATTGGCTGATTCTAAAAACAGTCCAAGCCTTTGCCGAAGTCGTTTTAGCAAGTCCTCGATATGTTCAATGAAAGAGAGTCTTTGGTCTATCCAAACTCCCAGATACTTGAATTTTGTAACAAATTCTAGTTTTTCACCTAGAACTGTGGTAATTTGGGGAACTGTCCCACTGGACACAGGGTTAGCTGTACGGATAAAAGGAGAGAGGACCATCGCTTTAGTTTTTTTGGCATTAAGGAGTAGCTTTTTTTGGAGGAGTTGGCTTTGCAAAAGGTTGAATTCTGACTGTAGGTCATTGCAGGCAGCTTCAGGTGTTGGGCGACTCACATGAGAACTGTATCATCTGCAAACAGATGGATGTTGGCTTTTTATACAGTAGTCGATGCTAATTATAGATTGCAAAAAGTAAGGGCCCTAATATAGAACCTTGAGGTACCCTCTTTGCAGAGTTTTTAGGGGACAGGCCTCCTTCGGCTTTAACTTGTTGAAGGCGCCTGTAAGATAGTCAGTGAACCAATGCAGAGAGGAGGGTCCACACCCATGGTTTGAAGGGTGGAGAGGAGCAGATCATGGTCGACGGTGTCGAAAAGCCTTGCTTAGATCAAGGAAAACAGCACAAATAAAGTTTTGCTCTCAAGATTACGCTGCCAGTCGTTAGTAACTTTGGTGAGGGCTGAGATAGTGCTATGTTTAGCTCTGAATCCGGACTGCATAGGATTTAGCAGTTCCCTAGACTCAAGGTGAGTCCTCAGCTGTGCATTTACAATTTTCTCTAGGAGCTTGGACAGGACCGGAAGGAGGGAAATTGGCCTGTAGTTATTGAGATCGCCACGGTCACCTGATTTGAACAGTGGTATGACATGTGCTGTCTTCCATATAGGTGGTAAGGTGCCCTGAGACAGGGATAAGTTAAAAAGGTGGGTGACGGGCATTGCTAGTACGTGGTAGGCAATTTTTAGGAAGTAAGGGTCAAGGGAGTCAGCCCCAGCACTTTTTCTAGTATCCAACTGAAGCAAGAGGTCCTCACCCTTTCAGTGTGGCAGGTTGAAGTGAGAAAGGCGGGCGGCTTATCGGAGTTTCAGGCAGTTGGCTGGCAGTCTGGGAGCGAAGTATGTTTGCAAGGGAGTTATCAAATGCCATGCCTGCAGTAGCAAAGTGGTTATTGAACGCGCTAAGTATATCCATCTTTTCGGGTTATAGCCAAGTTGCCAGAGGTAATCTTGGTCGGGAGGAATTTCCTGGGAGTGGCCTAGCAGATCACTGATTGTGTTCCAGAGCTTGATTGGGCTCTTGTGGCAGAGTCGAGTTCGGATTTGAAGAAGGTGGCCTCGATTCTCTGATTGTTTTGGTACATAATTGTAGTCTCCTGAACTGGTTCCAATCCTCTGCAGTGTTCAGTCTCATGCTTTTTCCAGAGCTTATCTCTTTCTAGAAGCAGGGACTTGATCTGAGGGGTGAACCATTTACAGGTTTTGGTCCTAGTTCGAACTTTAATAAGGGGAGCATACTTATAAAGGGCCCTTGATAGAATGTTGTGGAAGATATTGTAAGCTGATGTAATCGTTTTGGCCAGGTAGAAATCTTGCCACTCAGAGGAGTACTTAAGCTCGTTTAGGTAGGCATATTCATTGAAGTTGCACCTGGATCTCTTCATAGAGAACTTGCTGATGGGTGCTGGGTTGTTGGTGGATCTTACTCCCGCAATAAAACAATGGTCGCTGGCGTTTGAGAAGAAGACATCAGCGTTGGAGAAGAGATGAGGTTTGCTCACCATTAGCACATCCAAAAGTGTACTTTTACTGGGGTTCTTCACGTTTGGGTGTGTTGGTTCAGTAATAAGTTAAGGCCAGCCCATGTTCATCACAGAAGGATGCAAGCAGCTGTGTTAGAGAGCCAGTCAAAGTTGAGGTCTCCTAAAATAATAGTTTCTGGCAGCCCCTGTCCCAACTTGTCACTTAGATATGACACAAGCTGTACGCCAGCAGACGGTGGTCTGTAGCATCCTATTACGCAGAGTGCAGTAGTCTGTGTAATTTCCACTTTGAGAATTAGGCATTCAAATTCGCTGGCGACAGATGCCGAGGATAAGCAGGAGGCAGAAAATTTGTCTTTAAAGTAGATAGCTACCCCTCCTCCTCCTCTGGCATGCCTATCAGCTCTGAACAAGGCATAGTTGGGTATGTTTACTTCTCTATCATTGGTGCTGGGTCTAAGCCAAGTTTCGGAAATCACAAGTATGTCAGGAGAGATATGATTTACCCAGGTTTGTATTAAGGTTATCTTTTTAAGGAGGCTACATACGTTAATATGCAAGAAGCTTATTCCTTTTAAATTTGCTAGTTCTGCTGGCAAAGCAATAGCTTCTGGGGGGCCAGGGTTGAGTTCTACGTTGCCTGAACAAAGCAGGAGGATAAGTAGGATTTTTTTCAAGGGCGCTAATTATAAGCTTGTAATTCCTGCCTTTCTCCCGTCTAGTAGATCTGATGTTTTTAGGGACTGGAAAGTAGCCACCATAGAAGAGCTGATCTGTTGTAGCAAGAGCTAATACCCCTACCACAATAGGCGGGGAGGAGATAGAAGTCTGCGTGGTGGGAGGTGGGCCTTGTGGTGGGGGAGTGTTATAAGTACTTCTGGTATGTGTGGTCCAAAAGCAACGTTCGAGGTACTGGTACTTGGAATCACGGAGGCAATTAAAGGATAAGTTGCCATGTGGTATACAGCACAAGGTGCCGTTGTAGACCAAACATGATGGTAGTTCAGGTGTCCAATGCTGGGCAGCTGGTATCAGCAGAAGAAGGGGCAGTAAAAGGAGCCATATAGGGCCCGACATGATGGTACCTCAAAAAGGAGCCACTCAATTAGCCCAGGGGCCAGTAGGGTTGCTGGATTAATGCAGCTTATCAGTAGCTTTCCAATCCAGGTCGACCCAAATTTGATAGCATTAAAGATATTTAGTGGTGAAGGCACAGCCAAGGAGAGCCTATGCATTTTAGTAAGGCAAGGCCCTGTAGGCCCCGAGGCGAGTATGATGGAGCGAATGACAGCAGAGTCACTGATAATGTTGCTACAGGCATAGTACAGTAAAGTAAGGAGAGAGAGAGAGAGAGGAAAAGGGTGGTGTACATGTTTTTTTCTGCTGTATGAGAAACCACAGAATTAGGATTGAATGTACCATGAGATGTAGCCCTCTGGGGTATGTGCAGGCCCAGTGGCTGATCTTACTGGCCTCTGCCATGTTCTGCACAGCAGCTGTGTTCCCAAAGACTATAGCTGCATGTTCTGAGATTGCCCATACAACTGATAACAGCCTTGCAGTCACCACAGTATGAAGGCTGGCATGTCCTGCGGCAGCATACTCATCTTGTGCTTCCCAGTGCACGTGCAGCTTGCAGATCCCTTGGGCAAATGCTTCCTGAAGAGTAATAGCAGCTTGCAGGGGGCACCTGTCCTCTGCAGCATGCTGCCTGCTAACACTGGGTGGGGGTGAGAGATATGGTTGTGCCACTGGAGTGAGATCAACATGATCTGGTGCTAACTAAGGCTCGTGTGAGCTGGTGGTGTTGAAGGGACACCACAGCATGTGTTTGTGCCCCTTACTGTGGCATGGCCATATCCACAGCAACCAGGGTCAGGGCTGGGCTTGTTGCTCCTGAACACGAAGGGATGCATGCGGATTGTGCTCATGCAGTATGAACCATGGGTAAGAGGCTCACTATATGTGTTTCATCATCATCATCCCCCTCCTTTGTAGGTAAGGCAAGACAAGGCATTTTATTTTATATAGTACCCTATCCTAAAAAAGTCTCAGTGCACTGTACAAGCCAGTTAAATTTCAAAATACATCATGAAACATAAATAACACACACAACAAATAACATTCAGATAATACTACAAACACTGAGATAGAAGCTTATTATGGCAAATGAAATACTACCTTAAACAAGCATTTGTCAATGCCGAATGTTTGCTTGCTGGCATTGGCACTGGTAGTGTAGGAGTTACAGAGCTGCATAATAGGAATGGCAGTGAAGTATTGAACTGAAGCCAACCCCACCACCACCCTGCAGATACTGACAGGCACTGGGGTGTGCCTTTGGGCCATCAGGCATAACGGCTACGGCATTTCACTCTCACACCCTACCCTGCAGACACCTGACAGGAGTCACGGTGTGCCTTGGGGTCTTTGGCCCTTATGTTGACCCCATTCTATTAGGAAATATGGTGAGATGGGTGCAGTATAGAGAATGGGGTGAACTTTGAGGCCGAAGAGTCCAAGGCACAGCTCGATGCCTCTCACTAGCTGCAGGGTGTGGGTGGGGGTGGAATGGTATGAGCATTACAGGCGACAATCCCAAGTCACACCCCTGAGGCCTGTCAGTCTCTACAGGGAACGCCGCAGACGTTCATTGGTATTTTCGCTCCAAATTTTCAACATTGTTCTTTTGTGACCCCCACCTTATGAACAGTGGCAATATCATTTCATTAGCTGAAAGCTGATTTTGCACAGTGACTACGCCATTTGGCACCACAGTTGTGAAAACACATTTCAAACAGGATGTGAAAAATGACAGCTGTACTGTTCATGGGGAGGTGTAAAAAAATGGCAATATTGAAAATCTGGAGTTAAAACATCAGAAAAACTGATGAAGTCATGAGTGAGCATAGAAACTGCACAACGCACACCCATAATGTAATTAGTTTGGGGATTTTTACAGCAGATTGTTAACACAGGCATTTTGGGCCTCCACCATGAACAGTGTCATGGTGATTTTCTTAATCTGTCCCAAACAGTGATTTCACAGTGACCACACATTTCTTCGCTGGAAGTGCGAAAACACATTTTGGCCATGGTGTGAAAAATGACAGCTGTACTGTTCATATGGAATGGAAAAATGCCAGTGGTGAAAATCTGACTGAAAATATTACAAATTCATGAACATATGAGGGTGCATGGAAACTCGCAATGCTCGCTCATAATACAGTCATTTTATGAACTTTTGTCACCAAATTTTTAACATAGCCATTTTAAGACCTCTGCTCATGAACAGTGTCACTGTGATTTTCTTAATCTGTCCCAAACATTGATTTCACACACCAACTCATCCATTGTGCGCCATATGTGCTGAAACACATTTTGAAGTGAGATATGAAAAATGACAACTAAAATAGTCTCTGTTCATTTGTGTGCTGTGGAGGAGCTCAATCATTGAATTATGTAGAGCAGACACTTGGTAAAAGGTATGAGGAATTATTGTGAAACTATTTACAGGATATTTAAAAATCCCCTTTTAAAACAGCAATTAAAAGCAGGTGAATTCAGGTAGCTGCTGTACTGTTGCTGTCTTTTGACATAACAATGCCTTCACATGTGCGCGTTGATTTCATTTATATATCCTGCATTATCCTAAGTTATTTAATTGCTGTTTTTTCAAATTCAGTGGTATAGTTGAAACCATTGTCACACCAGCTGGAACATCCCTTGTAAGTTTACTCATGTAAGCTTCAGAAGAAGACCTTGTTGGGCCAAACACTTAGACACTTTGTTCTTTTTGTAACATCCATGTATGTTGGTTCAGTAAAAGGCAACAAACCATTTGCTTCAGTATAATTTTTTTGAATGCACTGCATTAAAATAAGAATTATATTGTGAGACCCTGGCAGACTACATACAGCAGGGCTCCCAGATCTATAGGGAGTCATTTACAGGGAAATTGTTCCCATTGACTTGCATTGGTTACAGGGGCATCAGACATAAGCCCTTTTACTCAGGATTTCATGACAAGTTGAATTCTTTTGGGGAACAATTGCAGTGACTGAAGTGAATATAGGTTCACTAGGAGAGAGTGAGTGTGTGTGTGTGTGTGTGTGTGTGTGTCTGTGGGAGAGAGGGAGAGAGAGAGAGAAAGAGAAGGGAAAAAAGGGGGAGTGAGAGAGAGAGAGAGAGACAACATCTCCTTAAAGCTATGTATCTCCCCCACCCACATTATGGTGATGTGGGGTTGGTTAGGGTGTATTGTTTGTATGAAGAGGAGGAGAGAAATTACATTTTTATCTCTTTTTCAGATTCCTTAGACAGTTGTTACATTCTCAGTGTATATTGACATCAGTACATATCAGGCTATGTGGTCTTAATTCCTTGAGGTTCCTCGACTAGAGTTTTTTGTTTGACACTAATATTATCAATTTATATTTAAATTATCATTTATATAGTCCTGAGGTTTTTGAAATTTCTTGGGCCTTATATCTAGCTGGAGAGTACAGCTGGGTGACAGATCCAGCTATGTTTTACACATCACACAGTGTGCACTTATGTCTTTAAGACAACTTTACTGGTAAATTCTTGTCTATAATGCAGACATTGAAACTTCATGAGCCCTATAACAATCTTAGTTTGTCTTTAATCTGGGTGGGGGTTGCCTTTCAGTAATCACATCCTTATAGTAACTGTGACACTCATAGCTTGATTTAGGAGTTATCTGCTTCAGCAGTGTTGTCTTATGTCAATTAAATTTATATGCAGTAGGATTCTTTGTATGTGTGTTCCACCAAGCATGTTTAACCCAAGGTTGCTTCTGGCTGAAGGCAGTATAGTACTGTTAAATGTCTCTGACATCATCTTCTGTTTTTTTTTTTTTTTAAATGAGTATTTTAAACCAATGGGGATTTTTTCTGTTTTTCTCTGCATTATCTAGCTGTTATAAGTATTGTATTTTCTAAACAACTGCCATGAGCTTCTGAAGAAGGACTGGTTGGTCCGAAAGCTAGAGCACTTTGTTCTTGTTGTTACATCTATGTTGGTCCATTAAAAGGTAAATAATCATTTGCTTCAAGGGCATCAGAGCAATTCTGCTTCATGTGAAATAATGAAAAGTACAGGGGGGAATTAGAACTAGAGTTACAGGAAAATGCAAAATCAATGTGTTAGCACTGCTACTGTGTCCTCTAAAGTCCATCATTTGTTTTTTGTTTTTACGTTCACTTGCGCACATGAACAAGAAACGTCTTGGGAGAATGGGACACTTTGGAGGTGTGCCTGCTCTGTGCAATCCCCTGCTCTGTTGAGCAGGTGTGGTGGTCCTGCACCAATCGCTGCGGTGCTGTGTATGACAGTGGTGGTCTTCTCTTCAAAGAAAACCACCGCTGTGTGCTTGCAGCACGTCACGCCCCCCAATCTTTGCTGCCACACTGGGAGCCCACCCCAGCGTGGCAAACTTCCTGCATCGTCTGCCGACGGGGGTGCCCAATCCCCGTCTGCTCCACCTCCCCAAACAGCTTTCTGTTGCCACACTGGGAGCCCACCTCGCGTGGCAAACGTCTCTGCGCCATCTGCCGGCGGGGTGCCCAATCCCCATCTGCTCAACAGCCTCCCAGCCATTCTTCTCATGCTGGGAGCCCACCCCAGCATGGCAAATGTCCCGCATCGTCAATTATAGAAAAAGAAAACCTGTAAATTAAAAAACAGTCCCACGCAGTCTCCCGCCTACTCCCACAACCCCACACCACTGTGCACCCTGCCCCTCCCACACCCTCACCCCATACTTACCTCCAGAGTTCTGCGCGATGATCATCGCTGACCGGGAACACGCCTGCACTCTTCAAAGCCAACTGCGAACTGAGGAAATGCTGGTAAGCTGTATAATGGGCTAGATGGGTTTTTTCAACTTTGTTGCATATCTTAGGCATTTTTTGGGATTTTTGCACCAAATTTTCAACATGGGGTTTTTGGGACCCCTTTTCATGAATTCTGTCACTGTCATGGCGTTATTCGGGCCCAAAGGGTGATTTTGCAGTCACGGCATGAAATCACCTTTTGGGCCCGATTAATGAAACAACAGTGCCAGCGTTCATAAGGTGGGCTTTCAAAAATCCTATTTTGAAAATTTGGTGGAAACATTCCTAAAAATGACCATTTTACTAGCGTGCATTGCGCAGTTCCTACGCAGGCTCATAAGTTTACGAATTTTCAATATTTTCACTCCAGATTTTCAACATTGCTATTTTATTACACCTCCTTATGAGTAGTACAGCTGTCATTTTTCACATCTCACCCAAAACATGTTTCTGCCCATGTAGCGCACAATGGCGCAGTCGGTGTGCAAAATCAATGTATGGGACACATTAAGAAAATCACAGTGACACTGTTCATGAGCAGAGGTCTTGAAATGGCTATGTTGAAAATGTGGTGAAAAAAATCCTAAAAATGACTGTTTTACGTGCGTGCATTGCGCAGTTCCTACACAAGCTTGTAAGTTTGTGAATTTTCAATATTTTCACTCCAGATTTTCAACATTGCCATTTTACCACACCTCCTGATAAGCAGTACAGCTGTCATTTTTCGCATCCTGCCCAAAATGTGTTTCTGCACATGTAGCGCACAATGGCACAGTCGATGTGCGAACTCAATGTATGGGACACATTAAGAAAATCACAGTGACACTGTTCATGAGCAGACATCTTAAAATAGCTATGTTGAAAATTTGGTGAAAAAATTCCTAAAAATGACTGTTTTACAAGCGTGCATTGCACAGTTCCATGCACGTTCGTAAGTTCATGAATTTTCAATATTTTCACTCCAGATTTTCAACATTCCCATTTTACCACACCTCCTCATGAGCGTACATCTGTAATTTTTCACATCCTGCCCAAAACGTGTTTCCGCCCATGTAGCGCACAATGGCGCAGTCGGTGTGTGAACTCAATGTATGGGACACATTAAGAAAATCACAGTGACACTGTTCATTAGCAGAGGTCTTAAAATGGCTGTGTTGAAAATTTGGTGAAAAAATTCCTAAAAATGACTGTTTTACGAGTGTACGTTTCACAGTTCCTATGCACGCTTGTAAGTTTGCGAATTTTCAATATTTTCACTCCAGATTTTTAGCATTGCCATTTTACCATACCTCCTTATGAGCAGTACAGCTGTCATATTTCACATCCTGCCCAAAACATGTTTCCGCCCATGTAGCGCACAATGGTGCAGTCGGTGTGCGAAATCAATGTATGGGACACATTAAGAAAATCACAGTGAAACCGTTCATTAGCAGAGGTCTTAAAATGGCTATGTTGAAAATTTGGTGAAAAAATTCCTAAAAATGACTGTTTCACGAGCGTGCGTTGTGCAGTTCCTACGCATGCTCGTAGGTTTGCGAATTTTCAATATTTCCACTCCAGATTTTCAACATTGCCATTTTACCACACCTCCTTATGAGCAGTACAGCTGTCATTTTTCACATTCTGCCCAAAACGTGTTTCCACCCATGTAGAGCACAATGGTGCAGTCGGTGTGCAAACTCAATGTATGGGACACATTAAGAAAATCACAGTGACACTGTTCATGAGCAGAGGTCTTAAAATGGCTATGTTGAAAATTTGGTGAAAAAATTCCTAAAAATGACTGTTTTATGAATGTGCATTGCGCAGTTCCTACGCAAGCTTGTAAGTTCGCGAATTTTCAATATTTGCACTCCAATGACTTCCAAATACCTAAACAGCACATAGAAGCAAGCAACATTCAGCACTGACAAATGCTTGTACTTCTTTGTCACTGATTTTTTTAAGCCATGTCCAAGTGCCAAATACCACTGCAAATACCTGCAAACGAACGTTCGGCATTGACAAATGCTTGTTTTCATAGTGTAATAGACCAACAACATGCCTTTCCCTGATTTGAAAGGAAGTGTGAATTATCAAGTATCTGAATGTGCTAGTGTTAACTAGCCTTCATGCTTTGCCCAAGAGAAGTGGAGGTGGAGGGTTGAAACAAAGAGAGTGGATGAGGCAATGTGCAGTGTATCTGGCACAACTTCTGAAATCCATGTAACTCTTTTCAATTCAGTAAGCACCATTGGCTTTGTTTGAGAGTTGTGAGGGGGATGAGTGTGGGAATGCAGACACATGGCTGACATACAGCATCTTGTTTCTGCAGTCACATAAAAATGCCAGCTCATGGCAATTCAGAAAAAAAAAAAAAATATTTTGAAGCTGCATTACCAGACTAAGTGTGCAGTTTAGTGAATTACCATACAGGGGTGTGTATATGACAGCACTAAAAGGTGCATTAAAGTGCTTCAGTCATGAAAACCTCCCCCACTGGCTGCTGCTGAAATGCATAGCAGTATGTTCTCCTTTGTGCATTCTGGCTGTTCTTTGCTTCAGCTGCAGGTAGTACAGTACGCTCAAGTTCGTTTGCATAGGTTTTAGCAGTGGGGAGTTCACATTGACAGAGTCTAGTAAGAGAAAACGCTTGGAATTACACATACAATGAAGTCTAAGTTTTCACATCAAATGCTGAGGTATTTTTTTTCTGGAGGATTAGAACCCATGGAGTCCATGAAGGTGTGCTTTGGAGAGTTGGTGTGAGTAAGGACTGTTAGGCACCCACACATTTTGGTGGTCTTGCTGTGGCAGGGAACAGTTTATTAAAGTAATGATGTGTGGCTTGTCTCTCTAAGCTAGACAAGACTACAGCAATCTATCAGGTAACCAACACAGCTGATCTGTGTGTGTGTGGGGGGGGAGGAGCTGCTCACTGAAGCGTAGCTTCCTCTTTCAACTGTATGCCACTGCATTTTCAACTGCTGTCATAGACAGCTCCAGCAGTGATTGGAGAACTGTGACCATGCCTGCAAACACACTGACTGAATTGGAAGATGCTGACACACCTCTGAAAAACTCAGATGATGGCACTATGTTTCTTGCACATGCGTGCAAGCAAACATAAAAAGGACATTTCCACCACTTTTTAAATGCCTTCACTGGAGGAAGAGTGCCTAAGACATCTAGGGAGTTGGTTCCAAATAAGTGTGGCCATCTCTGAGAACCCCCTATTGCCTGAAATTTTAAGATGTGCCCACACGATAGCCAAAATGAATTTATCAGTGTAGTAGAGCAAATGATTTGGTGGATACTAAGCTAAGAGGTCTTTTAGCTATCCTTTTCCCAAACTGCAGGTAACACAAACTCCCAGTCATCCTGCTGGGCAACCTCATTTTTGCTGTACAGGAGATTGATGTGATGGTGGCCCTCCTCCACAGCTGCTGGCTGTAGTGTTCGATGATGCTCTGCCTCCATCATAATCCTCCCTTCAGTGGTTGCTGGGACTGTCTGGTCCTGCTCCTTAACTGTACTCAGATCTGCAGAGTGATACATTTATGACACTATTGAGTGTTTCCTAGTGCTGTAACTTGGCAAACAGATTGTCTGGGAAGGCATCACTGTGAAAATGGACAGACATATCAAAAGTGGGGGTACACCTTCCACATGCCATCTGGGGGCAATGTATATAGACCCTAAATGAACACATAAATCATATCAGCTAGCAACAACCAACACCGGTATGACATGAAAGAGTACAGTGACTAGCCAAGTCAATTTCAGATGTTAGTGCTATAGCGGGCATTCACATGTCTGAGATGGCCCAGTGCCCATCTCAAAATCTGGTTCACCCTGAATGGTATTTGACTTGCATAGTGGTTGCCAGCAGCTCCTCTGCTGGTGAAAAGGTAGAAGCAGTTGAAAGGCCATCACCAGTACCCACATGGCTAGCCTGCATAGCAGCCAGAAGTTCCTTAGTCCTGCCCCTCATTCCACTTACAGTATATGCCTTTTCATTCTGCCACATTGTGGGACAAGCATCCCTCCTCATTGACTGTCTCGGCAATTCCCTGTAGGCTCTGTCCTGAACATTTTGTGGAGCATTATTGCAGCCTAATATGTTCTCCTCGCTGTGTATTTCCCTTCTGAGTGCAGCCTGCTCCTCCTCTGTAAATGTTGGAAAGTGCTGAGACCACATCCTTCTGCAGTTATTGTTGCTTTGGTAAAGGTTACCAAAAGTTGGGTGTGAATACTAAACTGTGCTGCAAAGACTTGTATAAACAGGACAAAAATCCATCCCTCCATGCAGAACTTTCTGTACCTTCAGCTGTCTGCAGTGTCAGCCTGTGGTCTGCCTGTAGTGGTGGTGCTTGCTGGTTCCTTTTGTGTATTCACACAAACAAGAGCATGCTAATGTGAAAAAAATGTACATTACAGTAATGTATTGTCTGTGTGCAGACTATGAATTAGTGCATTTGCAGAATGGATACCAATATGGGGATTCTGTATGCGTGTATTATCTGGTTTGTGCATCAGTAATTCAATGGTTATGCATGCACTGTACAGCATGATCATGATGTAATTACAAAGCATGGGGCACACAATGACACATGGCATTGCACAGATGTCTGTGCATGTCAGCCAGTGGTCTGTGTGTAGTGCTGGCGCTGGCTGGTTCCTGTTTTGTATTCACACAAATAAGGACATGCTAATTGAGTATACTGTACATTACAGTAATGTATTGTTTGTGTGCAGACTATGTAATTAGTGCATTTGCAGAATGGATACCAATATGGGGATTCTGTATGAGCGCACTAAATGGTTTGTGCAGCAGTAATTCAATGGTCATGCATGCACTAAATAGCACGATCATGATGTAATTGCAAAGCATGGAACACATAATGACACATTTCATTGCACGGATGTCTGTGGATATGCAGTAGTGTTTAGCATGCAGCGCATGATCTACATTGGTCACATTTAATGTCCTCATGTAGATTCACCAAGCACTAACTTTTGTATACCTGTAAAACTTAAAGTAAATTAATCTAAAACCAAGTGTATGACATTTGGAAAAAGTAAAGAACATATCAGATGGAGGTTGGGGGATCAACGTCTAGATCAGGATTACTCAAATGGTGAGGCCAGCCTCCCTTGGGAGACCCAAATCTGTTCCAGGGGAGGCTCAAGTAAGTTTGAAAAAGTCCTGTATTAAATTTTGAGTTTTATATATTTTGTGCAAAGGGATGAGGAAAACTGAACGAATGATAATAGAGGGTGAATTTATCTATTTACCAATTGATGCCCAGGAAAGGCATACTGAGCCAAGGCTCATTTAAGGTATCCCTGGTGAAGGAAGTAAGTGAATTCAGTTCAGACGGTAACTGCAAAACATTAAGTAATACAAAATGAACAATAGAACGAACAAATAGGAACAATGAACAACTGATCAATTAGACTGGTGTCAGAACAACCCATGTACAAGGGTTAAGCAGAGAGGCACTAGGAGCAAGAGCAGGAGGGAGGAACAGGATCCCTGAAAATTTGTTTAGAGCAGGGTAGGAGGGAGAGAGGCAGAGGTGGTAGGAAAGTTATTAAAGATAGAGGGGAAAAGAGAAAGCAGTTTGACCCATGAAGGCATTGCAAGATGGTGTAATAACAGTTTGAGAATCCAAATAACAGGAAGTAGGCTGATCTGGGGAGGGGGATTACAAGGGGGGTACAATAAGCTGAATAAAATGAGAGCAAACTATTTAATGGAATTTAACTTTACTTCTGAAGTACTATACAAAGTATGCTATGTTTCTGTGGGGAGGCCCAAGATTATTTTTGTGTTTGGGGGGAGGCTCAAGATCTTTTCCATGGCCTGGGGAGGCTCACTATGGCAAAGTCTGAGAACAAATGGTCTAGATAATGTTGACTCCTGTACATACCTTGGTATAGTTTTTACAAGTATAGGATCATGGACAAAACATATAAAAAAGGTCCCTGACAATGGGAAGAAAACTGCACAAGGTAGCTACAAATTTAGCTACATGTATACTGGCTTCTCAGGCCTCTAATCAGAGTTATAAAAGCTAAATATGACTCACAAAGTCTCTATGGCAGTGAAATATGGGAGATGAAAGATAAGGAATATCTGATGGGACCTATTTCAAAGCTGCTTTGCAATGTTAGTGGAGTCCTGCCCTCATGTTTACTCATCCATCTCTGTGCGGAGCTAGGTATACCAAATATCAATGCTGCTATAGATATAAGGAGGATTAAAGAGGACAGGAAATGGTGTATGTATTGCAGCCCCACGAGTGGTTTTATGCCATTATTTGTCAGACTACATATAATTTCGTCCTGTCTCTAACTGTTGCAAAGTTTTCTATATAATTTACAAATTGTCAGGCAAATAAAAATTAAATATGGCTGTTTATGTAAATGTTCAGGTCATGTTCCATGTTTTGATCATTGAAAAGTGAGCGAGGTGGTCAGAATGGTGACGTGATCATTCACACATTCAAATGGATCACTGTGATAGGCTAGTGTCAAGCTGTCAGCAACCAGGAAGTGATCTACTTATACAACCAGGACGTGATCTACTTCTGTTAGCACCCTTTGCAAACTGTGTGAGAGGCCTTTCAGCACCATGCAATTCTGCTTAAAGTTGGACCAGCATAACATTCTGTGGTGATTTGCATATGTAGCCCATGATGCTTTGCATTGTGGGGGCCTGTGTGATTTTGTATTTACTTATACAACGTAAGTATTTTTGCAAGCTGCAAGTTGAATGTATTCACTGACTAAGTAATTAATTTTGCCATGGCACTATTAGACTTCTGTGATCAGTGTGATTATGAGATTCTGTTTGGTTTAATATTTATGATGACATATATCATCAAATTTATCCAAACGGAATTTGGAGTGCTGTAGAATCCAGCTTCTAAAAAAATTTTGGTCATTCCTGTGCTATGGAGCTGCTAGTTTTCTTTTAAAAAAATATCCTTTGTCCGAATTGACTCACAGCGTTTAGTACCATGTTTTAATAAGATAGTCACTGATCGTACTGTGGATTGCGACCAAACCTGCATCAGATGCCGGTGTCTGGCTTTGAAGTGTGTGTCGGGAGCTGTGGTTATCACTGGAGTTATTGGCATAGTCACACAGGCAGCCTTCTTCACTTTTATCATGCTCATTTTGTTATTCAGTCATGGGATCAGAGAGAGATGTGTGGTGATGGTGTGTGGGTGGCAGGATCTGTGAAACCAAATATTAAAGAGGTAGTGTTGCCAGAGCATTTTCCCTGCATGTTTGTTTAATGTAAGGAAGTGCTGTGCCCATATTTGTGAAGCGTGATGCTGTAAACTGTACTAGTGATAGATTTGAACACCAGACAAAAATAATTTTTACTGTCCTCGCTAAGCAGTGTTGCCACTGACAGTTCTGGTTTTATTTACGGGGGACAGATGTCAATCATTCAGTTGGGAGTCATGGTTATGTATTGTACGCGACCCACAGCTGCTGTATTCACACAGCTGGCATGAGCTAAGCAGTTTATATTGGCAACCATCACTGCTCAATCTGTAATCAGACAGCTATTTTTACGTGTTTCTGCAGTGTCATAAAGATAAATGCTACGTTTGGCTGTGTTTCACTTAGTAGAAGGGAGTAATATATAATTAAAATTTTTTTCAGTTCAGTTATAAATTGTAAGCTGCGAGAATGCCGAAAAGGCGTGTTGTTTCTGCGTGCGGTAAAACAGCATCTGCAAATGTGCCTTTACATTTGTTTCCCACAGATGACTGTGTCCATGAAAAATGGGTATCTTTTGCGAAGCAGCACAGAATTAATTTTGTACCATCTAAGCACTCTGTTTTATGTAGTAATCATTTTATGTTGGATGACTACGATGTTAGTTCAGAAGTCAGGAAAAGTGCTGCCATGCCGTGCGGTCCTGAGTGAGTTTGTCTGCTAGGCATAGCAAAAAAATATATGAAACTAAGTGTTATGATGTTGTCCTCCACTTTCCCCCTTTTTTTAACCTGAATGTGCATATTATTACAGACATCAATGTTTTGGGAATAATGGAAGTACAATTGTCAGTAGTTTTGAACTGTGATGTGCGAGTCTTGTGTCCCTGAAATGTCACCGCACTGAAACAGAGTTAGATAATATGTTCAGCACTACATCGTGATCACCATGCAAGACAACTGTTGTTTACAGTAAAGCTGTACGGTGGTAGCATAAGTACAACTTTATGTGGTACTCTGTCTTATATTTTCCATGATTTTTCTTGTGTTCATCTACGAGGAGCTATCATGTGATCCATAATTACAGTGGTGGGACCTGAAACTTTTAATTGGTAATGTAGTTGTTGTCTCTCTGGCTGCCCTGCATTTTCTGTGGAGCATTTGTGCTTGAGCATCATAATAGGCAGACTGATTTTGTGTTACTGGTGTTGAATTTTAATTTAATTTTTTTGTTAGATGAGCTAGAGTTCTTTTCGCTACATTTCTCTGTAACTTAGTAGATACCTTTTAAGCCTGGAACAAACTGATTAATTAAATGGGTATTTGTTTATGTGCATGAACAGAATTACATCCCTGTACTGTAAAGGTGCATTCCCATTTTGATAGTGGTTTTCTTTGTATATGATAATTAGTTTTTAGAATGCTTTGAAGTGGATATCAGGGCCCTTCCACGTATGTTATATTTAGTAAAAAAAATATTATGTGTCTCATATCGCACCCTGGTTTATCTGCAGTGTTGCGATGCAGGTCAACAGAATATCTGCTAGCAGATATAATTTTTGTTGTCATATGAGGGTCATGAATGGGTGCATGTAGTAGTATTTTATGCATATTAATCGAACAGTTATGGCATTATATATGTAGTTAGACAGTTGGTGAAATCTGCTTTCACCCTGAATGGGTATCTGGATGTCCTTCTGTGCACATGGGTTGGCTGTGAACTGCAAATGCTGGTAATTGACATGCCGCTGTCACTCTTGAATTATGTATATGTTATAATTGTATTTTTATGTGAGATGAAATTTTCTTGCGATTGAGTTTTTCCTCACACCGTTACAAGTATGATTTAGTTTGTTACATACAATTACAATAAAAGGTATGCTGGAGGGGGATGACAATTCATTGCTTTGACAAGTACTGCAGTTGTATTAGTTTGATGAGCTCCCAAATTTAATTTGGCCCTGTGCACGGGCAGGGACAGGAAATATTTCTCTGTGACTGGGATGAATTTACCATTCCCAACCTCCTCTCCCAATGAAAACCCTTGCGTATGGAGTCACCCAACATGAGTACCTTAACCACTATCCTTTCCTGTCAAGTCACTAACCCGCGTGTGTCCGTCCAGGATCCTTCGTCTGTCTACGCTCAACAGATGGGTCTTTGCTCCCTCAACCCCATACAGCATGAGCATCAAAGGTTACCTCCTCTGTCTGTTTCCTGATCCAGTTGCCTGAATATGTGACATTGGGACCCCTGGTCAGGTTACCATGTGCTGTTCTTTGTGTATCTTCCCTTTCTCACCCCTTCATTTTTGTGCCATCTGAACTCTGGTTTTGACTGCCCTCTGCTGCATCCCTATTCATCCAACGCCCCCCCCCCCACTTGCCCGATTGCTCCTGTCTCAATACTGGCCTGACCATGTCCTGCCCAAGGACAAGGGATTATTTAGATAGATATGAAAACAAAAAGGCAAGTAATGGGGCAGATCAGCATGATAAGGATAGGGGACAGATGGGCACAGGATGCATGGCAGCAGGCAGCTATCTAAACGAGTACTTTGCATCAGTTTGAACCAGGTGAGATGGAGGTGCTATGTCTGGTGGGTGGAGCAGATGAATCAAAGCTAGGACCAGTGGTGGATGAGGTTGAGGGGGCAGTGCCCTTCCATGATGATCTTGGAAAGGTTGTGGGGATACTGGAAAATAAAATTATATGTGAGTAAGTGCAAGGGTCTGAACCTGGGTTTCACAAATCCAGGCCAGGGATATACCCTGTAAGGACACAATAAGGAATCATGGAGGGTGAGAGATATCTGTGGGTAGTTATAGATGTCAAGATGAGCAACTCAGAGACCTGTAGGAGGGCAGTGGCATGGTCAAATTGGATGTTGGGATGCATTGCAAGGGGGATTACCTCTAGAAAGTTGGGAATGATTCTTCTCCTGTACAGTTGCTTGGATAAGTCACATATCGAGTATGGTGTGTACTTTTTGATGACATGAGGGACAGAGGTGGCATGATAGAGGTATTTAAACACATACAATGGATAAATAATGGAGGTGCAGCCATGGTGCTCCAAAGGAAAGATGAGGGGCAATAAATCTGATGTTAGGGACTGACTTGGGACATAAAGAATCATTATGTAATATGTAAGTAATACATATTTGTGTCTTTAACCCCCCTACAAATGGGGGCTCCCTAAAAGTTTTTTGTGAGCTTGCCTAAATGCTCGCTGCCAGGCTGGTGCCCACATCCTAACTATCTAAATGGCCCTGCTAGCAAGTACCATCTCTTTAAGAGCAGCCTGGTTACAGTTATAATTGGACATGGAGGGGGCTGACTGATTCCCTACTTGAGTCCCACCCTGGCTGTCTGATAATAACTCCATTTCCTCCATCGCTAATTGTGAAGAAGGAGTTCTGATTGAAAATGTGCTGGTGTACTGATTATTTATTAGAGCAATAATAATATTGTAGTTTGCTCTAACCTGCCTTCTTTGCAGCAAGTGGTGTTCTGCTGAAGATGTGCTGTGTATGGATAGTGGATGGTGATTTGCTTTCCCACTGTGCGAACTGTGTTCTGGTTGCTGGAAGCTGTAGCCAGCCCAATTGGATTGAATCAGCGGTTATCTTCATGCGGTCAGGCCTTGCCACAAGGGCCCAGCCAGACTACCCCACTGCACAGTGAAAGCCATCGATAAGAGACCTACATGGGTATCAGCCCCTTGCTGCATACTTGAACAGGAACAATGCCATGGTTACCCAGAATGTGTGATTGCCTAAGGACTCTGAATGCATGCATAACTGTGCCTAATAGAGCTTTTAAAACAATTACCCTGATTGCGGCCCTCCCTTGTTCAAGTCTCCTGAATAAATCTGATCTAGCATTTTCTGCATTTAACCTGTCTGTGGTTTCAGTAAGAGTACTGTACTGTTGCCAATTGCTGTGTTTACCCTTGTTTTGCCGGGGGTTCCCAGGGTTGAGCTGAAGGAACCAGTCCTGTTGGTAAGTACAAACAGTTTGGGTATTGGTAAGGTGTATCGGGGTATTGTGAAAGTGATCACTGTGTATTGTTCTAGCCACTAGAAGGGAAAGAAGGGGGTCACAGTGTCCTGGAGGGCTGTGCTCAAGCCACTTTGACCACTACCAACCCTGACCTCCGGGTGGAGGCACCCATTTCAGACCTCAGGCCTCTTAACCTACTGCTAGTCAAGCAGGCAGGGGTAGTAGCCCTTAGGATAACACTACTTAGGGGTTACATGTCAATAAAACATGTACTATGTAAGTATATTAAGTAATTATCTTGCTGAGTTTCACTGAATACACGTGTCTGTACATTTGTTATTGCAGGCGCCGGTTAAAGAAGGGAGCAGTACCGACAATTTACTGTTTGAGTGATGAACCTCAAAATAAGAAAGCTAGAACAGTTATGGATAGCCTAGACAGAAGAAGGGTAATATTTGAGAGTTTAATTATTTTTAATTGCTGTTTCTTAATTTGTCGTCATATTTTACTTGTAATTTTTTTTTTTTTTCTATCTAACTACGACCTTGTGTTAGCCCAGTCATGGACCACATTCTGTCTCCACCTCCAACCTTGGTTGTGACTCACCTAAAGCCTAAGTGCCGCAAGAACTGTGTGCGGACAGGGAACTGACCATGAAGGCAGTTTGAGGCCAAGGGGCTGTGTTCATGGAAGTGGCTGGCTGCCACCATCAGTATTCAGGAGATGTTGGGTGGTGCCACAGACAGATCTCCTTTCAGCTGCAGACAATCATGAGCGGCCAATGTAATTATGTAGGCCTCTGATCTATGGCTCGATGCCACATGATGCCCTACTTATGGGCTGAGCAGACAGGATCCTTTATGTATTTAACATACTGACATGGTAACATAGTCAAATGTCAGCACAGAAGGCCCAATGGTCTATCAAGTCTCTAGGTGCTCAACAGTTCTTCCATTCAGAAATGAGTCTATCAATTTCCCTACCACAGAGCTCAAACTGACAGTCTGTAGTTTCCTGTCTCTGTCTTGCTCCCATTTTTGATAATGTGGTTTTTGATGATGGGATTATGTATTGTTTTATTTGCTTCACTCATGATGGGACCCACAACCATCCTCCTGATTTCTGTCACTATCCCACTTCCCCCAGTCAGGATTATCCCTCAGTCAGACAGGTAGACTTCCTCTTCATCCACCTCTCGTACCTGTCCCATCCTCTCTTGAAGTCTTTCACCATATACATCACCACCACTTTCTCATACAGTACATGGTTCAACCAACTATCAATGTAGTACAGCCACCTCACCCCCCCCCCAGTTCTCCCTCCCTGCATTTTCCAACCATGCCCTCTGGTGGCTCTACAACCTGCATGGTCGTGCAAAGTCACTCATCTCAATGTTCCTTAACATGGGTCATTGAAGCTGCAGCCAGTGGTATTCAAAATCTTATTTGTTTAAGCAATGATTTTGCAGAATGGTCAAAGGTTTACAAGCAATCAGACTGGGTTATATTCCTGCATTGAAAGCATTGCTGACCTGTGTCAAATAAAGTATGACCGATTGGTTCAGCAAATGCAAATTGTAAGTAACTTTTTTCTGTTTCCATGACTAGATGACTGAGTTGTGGATTAAAAAATGAACACATGGAAATGATGTTTCCCCCAGAGGAGCAACAGTTATCTTACAATTGAATGGAGATAGCAGTTTTCCTGTGCTTGCAACATGCTATGGTGGTGAAAAATACTGTTCACCACTCAGTTTGCTATTTGAGTCTTGTCCCTCTACTGCAGATACATTGTTGACACATAATGTTGACATACAATGTGAGTTGGATGTCAGTTCTGAATTAGTTCATGAACCAATTGACATAATGACATGTGAAAGTGCTCCTGATAAGGCTGACATATTACATGATCATATGTATGGTATGCCTACTGTGAAGTCAAGGCAATGCAGCAAAGGAACTCAAACAGTTAAGAAAGGATGTAACAAAGGTTACTGTAACTGGGTCCTCAAGTTTGTTATCATTCAATATGTGTAAATTGTGCAAATGTATACATATGTTGTAACATTTGCATGCCACCCAGCTATGTATTTTCTATATTCTGAAAAATTAGGTGTGCAAGTGTCTCCCAAGATGCATGCAGTTAGCACATTGGTAAAGCCAAAGATGCTGTCAAAATATTATGAGCCAAAACCCATAGATGTTTCTGAAGTGGACTCTGATGACATCGAATTTACAGGCAACTCTACCGACAAGGATTATGAACCTGACAGTGATGATGAAAGCTCATCATCAAAGACTAGGTGACTAATGATCATGTTTTTGGATAGGATTCTATAATGTGAATATAAGTACTACTTACAGATAGAGGGCAATGTTTCAGGTATTATTATATGATGATTTTGCTTCACAAGTTGCACTATAACATACATACTTGTACCCTGATGTTGTAGGGCTTCCATACTTGAATCATGTGCTTGTCACCCTCTTCTGGGAAAAATCTCATTACATGGTGCACAGTCATAACATGTATACACTGAAATTCAACCCCTGATGCCCTACCTATATTCTTCCTAGAAGGGTTATATTTTTTTCTACCCATCAATTTGCACTCCTTAGTTTGTTGTTTACTGACTAGCACACCTTTCTCATCTTCATGTACTTCATGTAGCAATGTTCATACAGTCTGGCAAGTTATACAGTCCATGACAAAGATATGGAAGTACATAAAATTGCACTGTGAAAATGATACTGTTATTGTAATGAGAAATAAATATTTGGGCACAGAGTTAACTGTTTTTAACAATGTATTGGGGCATACATAGGTTATTAACATACTTTTTAGTTTTTCTTCCAGCAGTCTGATAAGAGAGAAGTTCTACATAGTTGCTGAAACTTGTCTGCTCCAGTTATTCTCCATCTGTCTGTACTGTTACATGCCTGACACATTTACAGCAGTTAGTCAGATCATAGAAAGCATGGTCATTGTTTAGCAAACTTGCTTGACATGCAGGTAAATGTATCGTGATCATATGTATCATGTCATGAACATAAAAGAAAATATATGTAAGCAATAATACCTGACAGGATAGACAGTAATATGCTATACCGGACCACCCCGTGGCGTAATAATGCCCAACGCCACAGCTGGATGGCTTTTTACCCACTGCAATACCGCCCATCCTGGAGGGTATTATTGTGCTTATAAAATGGGCACTGTAAAAAATAATAAGTATAATAAGAAAGATGTTTTATGTGGGCATCTGTTGTCTGATAGATGCCCACCTAGACAAGACTGTCACTCATTCAGAAGCCTCAAATAGTTTCACCCATTTTGTAAGCAATCATTTAGTAATGTTATGAAACAGTGCAAGACATATATAGCTGTTATGTAGTATTGCATTGCATTGATTTGCATAAGTTCAGTATGTATGTCTTGACAGGAAAATGTTCGTGTGGAGAAGTCAGAATGTGACTGCTGGAATCCCAGAGTTCAATATCACTCTATCCTCTTCCATTTTTTTTGCTGGCGCCCTTCCTTCCAAAGTGTTAAGAGTAATGCAATTTACAAATGTCACTGCTATCAGCAGATCCACATTCTTTATGCATCAGAAGTGATTCCTTCCTGTTTGTATTAAAAATTTGTGGGAGAAAAATCAGACATAAGAAAGCAAGATGTGTCACTTCAATTAGGGGGTGATGCAAGATGCGATAGCCCTGGTTACAGTGCAAAATATGGGTGCTACACCATAATGGATGTTCGCAACAGTAAAGTTCTCCACCTTGAGCTAATTCAGGTTAGTGTGATAGCTCTTTGAGAATTTATCTGTGAGTAAAGGAAGCAGGGACAAGCAGTATATGTATATAACATTGACCTAGCTGACCTGCAGAGTGGCATGATCTGTGTTATTAGTAATTTAGTAATCTGTTTTATTTTGTATTTAAGGTAGTTTTATTTTTAGGGCCCAGTGCAAGAAAATGTGATGCTTATAGTTAAAGGGCAAAAACAAAGGCCTCCAGTTAAATTCTTAACATTCCAGTACCGTAATGATCCCAGAGGTGATAAGTGCACATTTGGCAGCACTTTTTATTTTCCATGTGTATAACTTAATGGCTACATGAACAACAGCCAATCAAATTTCAGGATTTTCCCTTACCATTTAATAAATAGAAGAATATTAATGTTATATTAATTTCTTAAAGAGATTAACAGCATAGTAACAGGATGCGCTAATTTTCAATTATTGAATACTTATGAAGGTTGTCTTCACTATCAACAGAGCAATCAAACTGGAGGTAGTTATCACATGGAACTGGAGGGATTAAAATGATGTCTGACTGAGGTGACAACATGGGGTAGGCTTGAGGCTTTAGTAACAGCTCGCCACAGGCAAATTGAGAAATATTTAAAGGACAACTGGGCTGAGTCTTTTACCCACTATTTTGATGTCTGGCATGTTGCAAAGGGCAAGTTCACTGAATGTTGGAGTCCATTTTATTTCCATTTCTTATTCTTCATTGTTTTACTTCATTTGCATGTATCTTACTCCGAAGTAGTACTTACCACTACAACATTATGCTTTCAATGCAGGCATTGTTAAGTCAACTGAAAAATGATCTGCCATCAAAGAATGTGAAGTATTAGGTTCCTGGAAGCAGTCCATAAATAATCATGTTTACTGGCCAGCAGGAACATCAGAGGGAAATGAAGACGTTGCAGAGGCAAAATGGAGAAGCATACTTAATCATGTAAGGAACGTGCATTCTGGTCATGGGGATCCATTTAATAACTGTGCTCATGGCCCACTGGAAGGATGAGAGGCACGAAGGAAATGTATTGTGCCTGGTGGGTTTAACTGCTACTTGTTATTCGATGCCACTGACTAATGTTGTGTGTAACCTAAACAATAGAAAGGATGTAAGAAATGAATCAATTAGATTGGCTGAACCCTAGGCGAGGTGGGATTGATGGTAATAGTTGTGTTCATATAGAACCCTAAGGAAGACAGAATGGAATAAGGCATTTGATTGGGGGAGGTTAACAGCATTTTGCCATGAAGAGTGGTCATTACGAACTGTATTGCGTATAATCAGTTAGCAAGTACACATATTACTGCTGCATGTGTCATACTTTTCTATGTCATTATGTAAGGTTCTAAGGCTGCATCGAAATTAAATGACAAATTGATGAGAAAACGATTGGTGAATGACATACGCAAACTGTCTCCACATGGACAGACTTCTTCAGTGGAGGCTTTCCATTCCGTTATCATTTATTTTGCTCCAAAACTGTATCACTTCTCTTACCTTGGCATGTATAGCAGGTATTGTAATGCTGTACTGTAGCATTTATTTTTTTACTTATCATTTATGAAGATAATAGAGCAAATTCAGCCCAGTTGTTTTTTTTTTTTGCCTGTATAATGGGAGTTGGACTATGTCTCCTCAACTGATTCACATGTAAAATAAACAATAATTTATGTGTTTTCCAGTATAAAAATGTGTCAGTATGACCTTTACATTTTCGTATAGGTAGTGTACTACACCTGGGTACAGTCAAATACTGTCTACCCTGTTGTGTACCCCTGATTGTGTACAAAATGTTCAAGCTATGGGAAAATTAATTTTCATTCAAAAGTGTACCATTCTTTGAATAAATATACAAGCAGTCATTCTACTTCAATGTGTCACAATTCTGGTTACAAGGTTGTGTGCATCATCCATTTCAGATTGCTTCTATCAGACTTGCATTACAATGAAAACTCAGCCAGAGATCAGTACATGAACAGACGCGGCGAATATGTGTACGACATAGTGTTTCCTAAGTTCAAGCAAGGTGGACATTCCATCAGGAAAGTTTGCACTACTTGCACATATGGTAATAAACCTTACTTCTGTTTGCTTTCATTCAGTATACTGATTAAGCAAAAAGGCATGACCAAGGGATATGTTAATGGTCCGTTAATCACCTTCTAGGGATGTACTGCAGCATGAGGTGTAGGTGAGTGCCACATGCCCATAGAGGGTGATTAACTGACCATTAACATAATCCCTGGCAGTGCCTTATTGCTATTATAATAGAACATGTTTTTAAACAGTGTCATACCTTGTTCAGCATATGGCTAAGCTCTACCTGTATGTTAATAAAAGACTTACATAAGGCTGTTAGAATGTTTGCAGCCAATCGGAAAGCTCTATATCTCAGACCCTTTTAATAATTACAATTGTATCACTTCCATCAAAAATTTGCCATTAAATAGGTTGATGATAGTATGGGAATCCACTGACAGCCAATCACAATAGCAGGCCGACACCCTACCACAATTACACATCATATGATACTCAACAGAAAAGAGGTGCATAATTGCGTTTATGCAATGGACCATGTGTAAAATGATTTATAAATGTGTTTAATTGTGTTTTTTTTATAAATGCCATTTCTCAGCTGTGGCTTAAGTAGGAAAATAAGGCTGCATTTGTAGCAAGAACAAGATTCACACTGATGACTTCTGCAATGTGGGTTCAGTTCCCACATCTGGCACTTGGGTTAATATCCCAGTACTGACACTGTAGTGCAGCATAAGAGGGGTGCTGCACTTCTGAAGTGCCGTCTTTCAGATGAGACGTTAAACCGAGGTCCCATCTGCCTGGATTGATGGTAGTTCAGGTGGATGTTAAAGATCCCATGGCACTTATCGAAAAGAGTAGGGGAATTTCCCTGGTGTCCTGGCCAAATTTCCCTCATTCACTAAAAATACCACCAACAGCTTAATTTGGTTCAAGGTCAGTTGGCATTCATCTGTATCCCCCTCCTCCAGGTCGTGCCCGAAAATAGGCAGGATTTGTCTAGTGCACTTACCCGGTCAACAAAAACTAAATAAATAAATAAATAAATGTACTGTTTTAAGTTCTGTGATCTGCATGAAAAACACATTTTCAGTCTTTTCAAACTGAAAAAGGTAATAACAATGTATATATTCATTTCTTTTAGAGTATATAAATGAATTGTTTTCTGAGCTTCAAGCCGTACTGCATACACACATTGAGCAGAGAGTCGCAGTGCCTCCACCATTATGCTCAACATTTGAAAGGCCCAGTAAAGAAGACGCTGTGAAAGGATTGGTGTCACGCTTTAATAAGTCATAGGTAATTTGTTGGTAGTGAATTACAAAGTTTTGTAGTAGTACACTTACATTTCTTCAGACATCAGCAGTAAAATTTAATTAGATGTCTAATCAGTTAGGAATACATTGTGCTATTACTCTACAGTAAACACTAGAGAATGACAGCTGTCAGATAAATGCATTGCTGCAGCAAACAAGTTTCCTGAAATATACCTGACACATTACTGCTTTTTTGCAAGTTACACTGCCTTCTCTCTATTGACTTCTGTATCATGATTTTTACCTCAGTAGTTAAAAGGATAATTGACTTTTTTAAACATCATAAGTAACATATCAGTTCTTATTTCATCCATTAAGAGAAACAATGGTAATCATACCGTGCTGTTGTGCAGCACCGTCCAAAGGTCGTATGTTACATTTCTCATTCATTCAACAGCTAGTTGAATACTAACAACCCAGCATCCAATTGTGTAAAGTTTAACTTGTTAAAGTCTGCAAATTTACTTTCAAGCATAGAACATAACAGATATAACTATTCAGAACAGTTATGATGAAGGGATCAGCTTCTCTTTCAGTACTGTTAGTGTAAAGATGGGTATCTGAAACCCACAAATCCTTGGTCATCAGGAGGATGAGGGAAAGTCTGCCTGATAATATGTGCTACACATGATGGGATTGGAACATGTATGTGCGTGCCTAATACCCCCAACACCACCAGATGAAGCGGCGATAAGCTATGTGCCGGTACTTTTTGTGAACCAGTCCCTCATGTGGTCTAGCGTACTGCCGTTTAAGGTCACTCCATGCCAACTGCAGACTCCACACATTAAGACAAATTGCGTTAAAACCAGTGAGATGAGTGATGCAGCTTGAATTAGTTTCTAGTAGCATTGGTTGAATAAGTATACTTTCAGCACAGCATGAGCTTTCCGTCTCAGTGGGCATCAACACACACTCAAATCATGTGCACCTATGAAAAACAGAAAATTTCAGGGAAATAAATGTATCAGTAGCAGGTCTATGCATTCTGCCTTACTGAAATCCTATCTGTTACTCTTAGTCTTTCCCTGCCCCCTCTCCCCCCCAAAAAAGCAAAACCTGCAGACAGTTATAGTTTATACATGATGGCCAGGAGTGGGATATGGAAAGTATTCTCACTTCTGCACAGTGAGCTGTGTATTCTCATTAGTACCTCAGGCACAACTGAGAATGCACAGCTCACTCTGCAGGAGTTTGAATGTGTTCAATATCCCACAATATGAGCATCATGTTTGTGCATTGTGCAATGGAGATAGGAGTTTTAATAATTTTTTTTCTGTGTTCTCTTTCTCTTTATTTATTTTTTTATCTTTACTGTTTTGTAAACAGGTATATCTTCAGGGCTGACTGGGGGCACTTGACAGTTCAATGACTTGTTTTCAGATCACACAGTACCTAAGTGGATGTTGTTGTCTGCTGGGTGTAACATGCTTGTTCCCAGCTTGTTACTCTAACCTCTATGTACCACTTACAGCAGTGATTGTGTGTGGTCTGAGTGTGTGAACATGTTTCTAAATGGGCCGGGAGTGCTATAAACCCTATGGGAAATACTTGTATGAGTTTTGCAATAGTAATTTAGACACCTGCAGATAAGATTGAGAAACAGAAACTTTGAGGTGAAGGGTGGGGAGTGCAACCAATACTTGATGGACCCCATGAAAAAAACAAGGTAAATCTTCAGCTGCCAACCACCCTAGTCAGCTTCACTTAGCCTTAGGCTGGCCCTCTAACCTATCCCGTCACTTGCAGCATTGTTAGGGAGCTTGTGTCTCAACCCCACCGGGGGAGAAACAGGGGGTATTGAAGGGTCATGGTCAATTTGGAGGTGGAAGTCTGAGGTCTGTGACCGGACTGAGGTTATTGGCAGCTGACGGAAGGAGGAACAAAGCATACTAAATAAAAAAATCAAAAGTAAAACATTTTGCTGGCAACACACAGAAACACAAACTTATTTGTGAAGGAGGCACTTTTGAACAATAGAGCATCACAGTAATGACCAAGATACACTGTAGAGATGTTAAAATCAGAATAAAGGCTGCAGTGAAGATATTCTCGATCTGGTGACATCACCAATGTGAGAATATTTGCTAGTTATATTGTCACTAGGTGTATATTCGTAAATATTCTCACAATAGTGATGTCAGCACAGTGGATGTCTCACTCGTATCTCTCACCCCCGTTTTATAACTGTAGATACGTTTCATTTACATCAAAGTAAATGTACCATTCCACATTTCCACTTCTCAAAGATTGTTTGATATCTTGCAGATCTGCATCCTGTTCATCATCTTCTGACTCTGATGCTGAAGGTTCAAACTGATATGGACGAATACCTATTCCTGCTACAACAGAATTGAACTGTTTGTAGACTGGAATACTTTCACCAGAAAGGGACGCATCACTCTCTGCACCATTTTCACTATCAGAACTGTAATCGGACTGCATTTCAGATGTGTTCAAGACTCTGCAAATAAATGGACATTCAATTACTTTATGTCAATCAGTTACATCAAAAATATTTTATAACAGACTTCAGCGTGATGTTAAGCAGAAACATGTTTTCAATGTCCAAAAGTATCACACACTATGTACATTGATTAACCAATTTCCAATTTGAATCTCACTTCAGTGTGTGTAATTTCACAACTCCTGCATGTTATCATTCTACATTTCAAATGTGTTAAATAAAGTACAGTTTTTATGACAATATTTTTTCCTGCTACATTGACTCAATAATGTTATTATTTATTGTTCACATACTGTGATGGGGCATGGAAAAAGGACAAGAAAAAATTTATGAAAAGATTTATTAGAATGGCAGATAAATGGGCGATATTCTTTATGGAGGACATGAATATGCTAGACACACTTGGTTATGTAACATACAAAAGCACAGTATTTCTTGCACCACCACAGAGGCCATTCTTCAGACAGTTAGTGTGTGAACCCACTCGGGAGTGAGCAATCCTACCCCTGGTCATTTCGGATGGAGACGGATATAGGAACTCATATTCAGAAGTGGGTATTCAGATGGGAACAAGTTACCACCAGTCACTGAGTTTTACTATGTCAACAGCCATATAATACATCCTTACAAAATAAACTATACTACAAGTTAATAGGGCTAACCTTTGGCAAAATGAGAGATCACATCAGAAAAACCATAGTAAAGAGGCAGAGAAGAAGGAGCAGATGAGAAGTGGGAATGGGGATAGGAGGGGAGACAGCCAAGATCTGTACTCCCCATTATGCTGAAGAAGCCATGCTGGGGGCCATGACCATTCAAAAAGGGAATAGATGGCTGGTAAAAAGGGGAAGGGAGGAAGATGCTTACAAGGGGATGGGGGACAGTATTATGGGGAGGAGATAAAAATAGGGAAATAGAGGAAGTGACATTCCGTTCCAAAACACGTGTTCATGACAGTTATGTTGTGGGGGGACGGTGATGCAGAAACATACCGAATGCCAACTAGACAACAGAAAGGACAGTACACTAACAACCACTGACTTGGGGGATTTGGAGTGGCTATCCATATCGGCTGTCGCAAAGGGCAACAAAAGAGAAGGGCAAGCAGGAAAATAAGTGTGGTACATCCTGAAGTTATGCTTCTAGAGAATTGCAGAGGCTAAGGCACTCTAGGCACTACCTGAAGTAAAGACTTGCCCCTAAGCAGGTGTTCATGGGTTTTAGAGGAGTGGGTAGGTGCTATAACTAAAACTACAAAGGAGGACCATGGTAGGGAAGTTGTGAAGCAGGGCTCTGGCAGGGGTGGAGGTATAGGCAGGGAGACTAGGAGCTGCTGGCAGACAGTCAGGGGAAAGGGACCAGTAAGTGAAAGGAATGACTTGGGAATTGAGCTTAGGAATAAATTCACATCGCTACTTATAGGGAAGGATAAGGGTGAGGCAGTGGCTGTGGTAGAGAATGAACAGATGGTAGACAGTGGGTTGGAGAAAAGCGATGGTCAGTGTGAGTAGAGATCAAGCAGGCTGGGCCCATGGGGAGCCCTCTGAGGAAAGTAGGAGGTGGGGTGCCAGCTAAGGAGGTCCAGATGACTGAGGGGGGAGAGCAGGTGGCATACCTGATCAGACCAGACCAGAAAGGGTGTAAGGGCGAGTGGAAAACAAAGGGCAGGAGGGAGCAAGGCGCATGTTGCAACTAGGGATGGCATCACAGCCCTGCAGATGGGATTGGACATGGCTAAATATACTGCACAAGCAGTGTCCACACAGGACCAGGGGGTGGGGACAGGCATTGACAGGGTGCAGGGAGAGTGAGATCCTATGGGAGGGGCTAAGATCACAGAACCCAAGGTTGGGGGTTCTGGGAAGATATCACCAGGGGTTCTAATGAGGGAACAAAATGGAGTGAGCTAATGGTTAGGAGGAAGGTTATGATAGCTGAGAAAGCAGATCATATGAATGGTGGGGTAGCCGGGGGCAAAGCAGTGTGAGGAGCCAATGAGGGTGAGGTGGAGGATACAGTTAAGTCCATCAGGGCAGCAGGGGCAAAGTTTGGAGGTGGTGCTGGGATATGTGAGATAGAGGATAATGTCATGCTAGTAGGGGATTCCATGATCAGGGACATCACCTGTGTGGGAGAGTTGGTAGAGTCACCTGGGAACAAAGGACCATGTTGTGCACTGCCTAAAAGGAGTGCAAGCGAGGTTTGAGGCACTAATAAGATTCTGTAGCAATCTGTGCTTCAGGTCTGTGGTATTTTCGGAGGTGCATCCTGTCCATAGAGCTAATACGGATAGGCAGCAAAGGATAGAAGAGTTCAACTGCTCTCGAGTTGGTGTGCACAGAAGGGCCATGGGGTAGTGGGCCAGTAGCGGTCACTCTGGCAGGATGACTGCCTTTGTACCCCTAATAGGCTACACTTCAACTGTCAGGGCAAGGCAGTGCTCAAATGTAAATTGGAGAGATTCTTTTCGACTGTGGGGGATTGTAATGTATCACCAATCAGTTATATTAACAGGAGACAGCCTACCCCCACAAAAAGAGGTAGTTTAACCGATGGGTGATGGGTCAGCTGTCACATGCGAAGCAAAGCCCATAAGGAGATGGAAGGTGGGGGAAAGGGTAGGGGTACACTGGAGTGCCATGTGCCCAAATGCCAGTAGCCTGGGCTACACAGTCACAGACTTGGCATCGATCATTATTGAACAAGAGCTGGACATGATGTTGATCACAGAGACTTGGTTCCATGATGGGCAGGAATGGGACATGAGGATTCCAGATTATACACTGTTCAGGAAGGGACAGGGATGACAGGAGAGGGTGGGGGACCATAAAGCTCTACATGAAGGATGAAATCCAGGCATCAGAAACACAGGGCAGGTGTGGTCACATGGAGGTCCTATGGGTATAGTTGGACATGGAGAAGGGTGAGGTGGTGAGACTGGGAGTCATTTATAGGCCTCCACAGCAGACTGCAGAGATGGACAGCCAGATGGTAGAGAGGAGATACTTAGGATGGCAGCGAAGGGGGGGGGTGCTGCTGTTGGGAGATCTCAACTTGCCAGATGTGGAGTGGCAAACTCTGATGGCATCCACATCCAGAAGCAGAGCGATTGTAGGACCATAACAGATAGCCCACCTAAGTCAGCTGATCAGGGAGCCCACCAGGGAAGATGCAGTGATGGGCCTGGTGCTTACAAGTGGTGACTGGGTGGGTGAGGAAACAATAGGGAATAGAGTGGTGGACTCCTGGAATGGGCTGCCCAGGAAAGTGGTGGGAGCCAATTCAGATGGGGGTATCAAGAGAGCATGGGAGAGGCACAGAGGGCTGTTGAAAATTGGGGTGGTGGGTGATCAGGGGCAGGCATAGGGGTGCTAGGCAAATAGGCAGGCTTGGTGGATCTGAAGATCATTTTCTACCAAATCCTTCCTATGTTCATATACAGCCAATTGACCAGTCAACATCACAGCAGATTACAGCAACATATGACTTGTCAGACACTGAACTTGTTATGTATGTACAGAGTTGGCCATAAGTGGAACTTCAATAGATGTGTATCCAATATGGTTACATAACTTCCCTTCCACTATTTGTTTCAGGGCGCCAGGTGTATGGCTGCTGAACACTGTCTGCCAGGCCAAGGAAGGGGCAGCAGGGATTCACCACAATGCCCTGTCAAGTTTAGGCAACAGCACTATTTTATATTGTTCATCCAGTTAGCATATTAGTAGCAATGAAATGTTGGGAACTATTGGCAACTTCTGACATTGGACTGAAGTGTGAGGAAAGGTGCACAAACAGAAATATTCGCCTAACTGCTACACTGTCAACAGTGGCCTGTTGTGAGAGGGGATACATTATTTATCAAGTGGCATGTACTTATATTGGTGTTACAGTATCAAATAGACTACCATATATGCCAGGTGTATCACACCACATTGACATATAAAAGGCTCACGCAGCGAACCATCATAAGCACTACTTTACATGGCAACAAATATCTCACCTCCGGACGAACAAATATTGCTACTCTGTTATTTCACTATTTTTTTTTTCAATTTTAACAAGCAAACTGAATACAAAAATTAACAACTGACAAATCCTACAATGGTAACACAGTGTCATCTTTTCAAAACCTCACAGGTACTGCGGCACTGATAGGTATTGTGTTATGCTGAGACTTCCTAGACTTCAACAGTACCATACATTGCACGACTTCAACAGGCTGAATTCATTGCAGAGGTGGCAAACTGTGTCCTGTGCCACTTAGGGCAGTAACAGCCTTAATATTCCATAAACAAAAAAATTAATTGTGTATCTACAGTACTGATCAACCCTGCCTGACATCACAGGACAGGCAATAACTGTCTCCTGATCAGAATTGCCTATCTATAACAAGGCATCACATATAGTTGAGACCATTAACCAGTGATCATCTAACAATGGGCTTCTCAAATCAGCATATATCCATAATTATTTCAATGTCAAGTACTCCAAAGGGGTCTCAACACTGAATAAAGAAACAGTCAGCTCAAGAGAATAACATACAGGAGACAAGGACAATGACAGTTGCATGTGACACAGCATACACTCTCATGATATCTAAACATTGCCCCCACCCCAACGTAATGCACACTGAACACAACATAAAAATATCATTTTCAAAGCACTCTTATTCTCAAGAGGGCAATTTCAGCTGTCAAGGGGAGAGGGAACAACTAGTCAGAGAGGGGCTGTGGGGGTGGAGCCAGTGGTTGAAAAACAACAACATAAAAAACAATTGCCTGCAATGCAGGTGGTGGGGCCACTGCCCCCTCCTGTCCCACTAGATGGCACCCCTGTCTATTCTGATACATGAATACTTGTTCTCCTAGCCCACATGGAAACCACGGGAATCACAGCACAAAACACATAGACAAGACATCATGACTACTACAACAGTCACATGAACCAAAGCCACTCCACCAACTGAATTCATCGAACACTGTTTATGAGGTACACCAATCACCTGCAGCGTGCACAGAATCTGTGCAATTGCTAAGCCAAAAAGTGGTTGCACATCTTTGCGTTGTATGATCCATCATCTGGTTACATATAGACAGTTGCTGTCATTATGATGGACACTTTTATCCAGGAAGGTGTGCTAGGAATCAATGGGATGAATGGGGGGGGGGGGAGTATTGGGTTTGGGAAATTCAGTACTTATGGCAAATGCCTGATTTAAAAAAAAATTCTTGGTGTGTCACAAAAAAACTCGGAGGACACACACTGCCGCAGGACCTGTCATTACCCCAAAACAATCCAATCTGATTAGCTTCCATACTTTACATTCCTCATGTATGACTCTCTTTCAGGTTCTGAACAAAACACAATTCTTTGGGATTTCAATGAAACACCAGAATTCAAGTACAGACAGTGACCAGACTCTTCAAGAATACTCATTATGATCGCACTACAATTTCGAACAGGGTAAACAAACCTCAAGTAACCACCGTGAAAGACTACTTAGCTTTGACCCATACACAGTACTTCCACTACTGTCACGAACACCATTCTTCTGCCTTTGGGCAAGATTTGATCAAGAGACACGGTAGACAAACAAACTCCTCCTCAGAAATCCTTGCTTATGAATTAGTGCCACAGACAAATCAACAAAGAAAAACTGCTTCAAAATCAGCGCTATTGCCTCGTGGTGACACTTACTCAAACAGAAGCTTCACGATGGGATGACAGAATTGGCCTCTAAAAAGCTGTAAAAAATAAAAAAAAATGTTATCAGTTCAAAAATCATGATAGAGAACATTACAACACCACACTAGCTTCATTATTTTAACAAACACAGTTACAGCTAAGGAGCTGTCTCACCTCACTATTTATTGCTGCATTCACTTTAAAAATCACCAACAATTGATTTACAGTTCTCCTCCCACCAGAGCCACAAGCTTAAGACGTCCATTCACCGTTTAGCCTCGCTGACAATCACTCCATAACAGCCTTCTTCACATCGAAAAACCCCCCAATAAAACATAGCAAAACACAAAGAAAACACCTAATACTTAATCTAGCAGCTCCACAGAACATGAAATCAGCATCTCGATGCTATAAACTACCTCTTTAAAGGGCTGACAGACCGAAAAGCTGCCGCTGCTTGTGGATTGATGTTGGCATGGTGCAACTGTGATTGTATGAAAGAATAAAGAGATTCTGTCTTGCTGACACCCCCCATCCGTCAAGTCACACACAGACTCACAAATTGCATAATGACACACTTTGTGATAATAGTATTATGTTTTTATGAAATTTAATAATGATAAATATAAAAAAAATGAGTGCAAGTGCCAGGAAAAGAAAAATATTCCATCTGCAGGGATCAAACCCTTAACCCTATGCATATAAGGTTATTACCTATTCACTTGAGCTACAAGCTCTTAGTAAAAAAAAAATGTGTTTTTCTCTTACTTACTTTCATCAAAATGAATTTCAATTGGCACACTTCAACACAATCATAGTGGCATAATTGTAGTATTAAATTTAAGATGGCTGATCTGATGAATGTATGTCAGGGGAGTGAAAATGAGTTCAGTTTACTCTCTCGTCCCTTCTGGCTTGCTATTATTACATTTGTAGTAGTGTGAATGACACATGCTCAATAGATCAATCACTTTACTCTCACACTATACAGTGGTATCATGCCAGCCACAATTGATTATCATGATATTAAATTAAATAATAATTATATTCTTGGAATTATGAGAAGTGAGTGAAAAAGCAGGCTTGGTCATGAAACGTGTAAGTGTTTGAATCTGAGATGATATAATGTGCTTGATATTACACCACTTCCTCTGAGGTGTTTGATGATTAGCTGAAACACCAGTGGAATGCATTTACTTTGTAATCAAATCTTCACCTGCCCGTCACATGATAGGCTGTTATTGTCCTCCACATCACCAAAGCTGCCCCGCTCAATACCATCTGCCCCATCCTCCTGGGTGTCAGTGGCTGTACCATGTGTCCAATACCCTCTCTGTGAAAAAATAAATAATTATGAACATGCGAATGTGACAGCAGAAACAGACCACCTAGTCCATATATGTCTTCTCGAGCATGCAGCTAGCAGCAGTAGTTTGCGGCTGCCTCACTCCCTCCCATTTGACATCCTGATTCGGCCCCCCCCCCCACTTCCCCAGTCCTCACTCACCCCGGTCCCGGCCTGATGTCCTTTTGAAGCTGGTCACATATTTACATAATACCACCCATTCTGGGAGTGCATTTCATTTTGCTACCACCCTCTCCATGGAATAGGGTCTCCTCAATCCCCTCCTGCATCTTCATCATCTATACTTTGTACATGACCCCTGATGTCCCTCCACCTCCGTACTTTAAAGATCTCATCTGCCCCTTCAAGTCCCTCACATATCTCGCCACTCCACCCCCCCTCCTTACAGTTTTTCCTGCATAATTTGTACCCAGGGATTGCCATATCCCAGTCTTGGTGCTCAGTTGGCCAAGTTTCTGTAACAGCTCCAATATCCACCCTCCACACTGCCAACAGTGACTGTAGCTCTTCTGATTTGTTGCCTAGTCTTATCGCAGTTAGTGAGACCACTCTCCATCCATCCCTCTTCCCATCATCCTCTATTTCCTCCCTTATACCGTCTCCCTTTTCAACTGCTCCGAGTCCATCCCTGCTAGCCTGGGGGGTAGGTTGTGACTCCACTTTATCAGATCCCTACCTACCTGATGTCCAATTGCCACCCTTCATACATAGTTTATATCCACCTTTGTTGCCTATTTGAGCTTGTAAGTTCACTTTATGTTTTCCTATAAGTCTGTTGCTCCTTAACCCTGACCTCTAGAATTCCTTTATGTCTATCCCATGCATTCTTAAATGTCATGATTGTTTCAGCCTTCACCACTTCCTCTGGCAGGGTGTTCCACTTGTCCACCACCCATTCTGTAAAGAAATTCTTCCTTACATTTCCTCTGAATCGTCCTCCCTCCAACTTCATCCCATGCCCTCTAGTTCTGAAAGATCTTTTTTGCTTAAAAATAGTGTATTCCTGCACCCTTTTCCTCCATGTAAGATACTTGTATGTCTCTATCATATCCCCTCTCTCCCTCCTCTCCTCCATGGAGTACATATTCAATTCCTTCAACCTGTCCTCATAGGACTTGTGATGCAATCCATGTACCATCTGTGTTGCCCTCCTCTGAACCTTCTCTACCCTGTCTTTGTCATTACATAGGTAAGGTCTCCAGATCTGTACATTGTAATCCAGGTGGGGCCTCACTAGTGTCTTGTACAGTGGAATTATGACCTCCCTTTTCCTGCTGGTGATGCCCCTGCCTATGCATCCCAGCATCCTATTAGCTTTACCTGCTGCCTTGTCACACTGTTTCCCTACCTTGAGGTCATCAGAGATGATAACCCCAAGATCCCTTTCCTGCTTGGTGCATGCTATATCCTCACCCCCCAACTAATATATTGTGCCATGGTTTTTGTGCCCCATATGCATTATCTTGCACTTATTTGCATTGAATTTCAACTGCTAAGCCCCTGACCATTCTTCAAGTTTCTGCAGGTCCCTTTTCATTCTGTCTACACCCTCTGGTGTGTCTACTCTGTTACAGTGCTTTGTGTCATCAGCGAAGAGGGAAATTCTGCCTTCTAGGTCATGCACAATGTCACTGATGAAGATGTTGAATAGGACCAGTTCCAGCACTGATCCCTGTGGTACCCCACTACTCCTCCCTCTGTGGAGTGACCACCATTTACCATCACCCTCTGCGTCCTGCTGCCCAGCCAGTTACCTACCCACCACACTACTGTCCTGCCCAAATCCATATTCTCCATTTTGTGTAATAGTGTTCTATGTGGCACAGTGTCAAAGGCCTTGCTGAAATCCAAATAGGCCATGTCCACTGCCCTCCTTTGATCCACCTCCCTAGTCACCCAGTTGAAAAGTTCAATGAGGTTGGTCTGACATGATGTCCCCCCCCATGAAACCATGCTGCCTTGGGTCCTGTAGTCCACTGACAACCTGATGTTCCACCAATCTCTCCTTCAGTACTGCTTCTATGATCTTCCCCACTACCGAGGTGAGGCTGGCTGGTCTGTAGTAACTTGCTTCCTCTTTGTTCCCACTTTGGTATAAGGGGACAACATCTGCTGTCCTACAGTCTGCCTCCTAAAATCCAGGATATATGTTTTTGTGTGGTTCGGTTTTGCTCCTTCTGTGATTTCAAACCACAATGACTGGTGGTCACTGTTCCCCAGGTGCTCCCCACTGTTACCCCCATCACACTGTCCCTGTTTGTGATCACAAGGTCCAGTATTGCCTTCTGCCAAGTTGGTTCCATGACCAGTTGCTTGAGGAAGGCACCCTGAAGTGATTCCAGGATAAATCTGCTCCTAGTTGATGATGCTGCTGGGATGCTAGAGTCCACATCTGGAGTATGGAGGTCTCCAACCAGTACTACCTCACCCTTGTCTGCCATCCTTTGGCCTCTCAATATGGTGCTTTCACCATTTGCCACTGTGTCTCCCCAACCCCTGCCCTTCTCAATTGAGATCCTTCCCCCTCATCCTGTTTGTCTGCCACAACCCCTCTACCTCCTCACCTATCCAAGTATTATCTCTCCGTCTGCCATGCCATGCTCAATATCTCCACTATTAATGACCCTCACTCCCTCCTCTTCTTGAGTACTATCCATTGTGCAATCTCCTCTGGTGTCCTCTTCCCCCTGTGTCGGTGGCACAGTAAACATGTTACCCACCTTCTTGTCCTCTCAATGTGTTTTCTTCTATTACCCACCTTCTTTTCCTCTCAATGTGTTTTCTTCTATCTCCTGTATACTGCTGCTCTTCTTTTGATATGCCAATGAGATTTTTAGATTTTCTCATGCCATTTTATAAGTCTAAATTAATTATGATACAGTTATGTCTGCTGATTTGTTTCACATGTGTATTGCTTAATCAGTATTGGGTTGCCGGATTTGTTACAGACATATTATAATCATGATAAAGCACTTCAGTGTGTGTGTTGCCGCTGAATAATGACACATATAGGGTGGCAGAAGAACTCGATGTGTGCATTGACCCACACAACGTGTGATGTTAATCAGTGACAATGCACACACTGTCAGGCCTTATATGAATATTTTCAATATGACTTGCGTACATTTAGATTAATTTCTATGAATGTAAAGAGCAATTTCTTTATGCCATTTCATTTTTCAAGAAACATCCAAAAGGGAATAAGGAATAATGAAAATGAATGAATGTGTAAGAATCAGTGAAGTCACTAACAGTCAGATATAAAGTATTACAGGATGTATACGTGACTTTGGAGTTCGTGGATATACATTTGAGCCTGTTATTAAGGAAAATGTTGTTCTGTCTATAGCAAACACACATGACGGAGGATTTCCAGAAGATGATTCAACAGCTGATTTGATTCCAGAAAGACTTATGAATCTTAATTGGTGTACATGTGGAAACTGCGTAATAATGCCAACTGCTGTTGAAAATATGTGTTGTGCTGAAGTCCATGGATTACAACATAGAATTAATGGATTTAATTGTATAACTAACAATCCATATTTGTTTACTATCTGTATTGATCTCAAAGCATTGGATGTCAGTTTGATGGCTAACAGATATCTTCGTGGAGGTTCATTAACACAACCAGTTGCTAGTCAGTAAATTATATAGTATGCTATTCACATAAACATAGAGAATAATGCATGAGTTGCAGTGGCTACCCACTATGAGATCACCTCAAGCAGTTGACAGGACAAGCAAGTAAACCTCAAGAGTGCAGTTGAAGAGGTTTACATTTGTCATGGCAACCACAAGAGGTAATTACGTCCACGGTTGACCACCATTACTCAGTCGTATTTTTTAGCATATGGAAAATCTAGCCACTGTACCCTGATACTTACTGTGTTTGTTCTCTTGCATTTGTCTTACAGGACATATCATCTTGCTGCCTACAGACAGTTCACTCTTTGGACCCATGGTCATCTTGATAAACATATTGGAAGAGTGATTCCTTCATGCTGTGTAAAACTAATCAGACACCATTATCCAGATATTGAATATGAAGGTTTTCATGACATATTTATGTGATATAATGTGTGAAATTGTCAAACACTTATTGACACATGGAAACAATAAATATCTAGATATACATATATTTATTTGTGTTCTTTTTCTGTAACCATCTGAACTGATGATAACATTGTGAGATAACACTTAGTATACAGGTATGTGATTCAGTCTACAATGTCTGGTGTTAGTAATTGGTCACTGGTATATGTAAGCAATAAAACACGATGAAGTAAGTGTTGAACATACATCACCGCATGGCTGGGGCATTGTCAGTCACATACTCTAGTGTGTCTTACATCACTTATAAATGGGAGAACATTTATTCAAAGCTAAAAAGGAAAGTCAGAAAATATTGAATTAACATTAAAATGTAGCTTTATGGTATCAGTGCCCCTACACAAGAAAAAGTAGTGCATTTTAATTAACGCAGTAAACTGTTTCAGATAGTCTAAAATAGCATGTTGCACCAAGAGATAATGAAATATGACCTTTTGTACTTTTAAGCAGAAATAATACCAATTTTTGTCTAATGGAGTAACAAGTAACCCCCAAGGCAAAGCAAACAAAAAACAGGAACAAGATTTGTATCAGTTATATGATCAATTCACATTGATATATGTTAAACTTTTATTTATTTGACAATGTAGATCTTTAGTTCAGTTCAAGATGTTAATAGCATGTTTTAAATAGTTTAATAACAATTGAGAAACTATTATTTTGTCCTGATTTTCTTTGAAGAAAATCTTGTGTGGTGTACATTCATCGCTTCTTGTAGTGTTTGTTTCATTGCTCCATGATGTTCACCAAGTTGTCACTTTGTGGCTTCATTACTGTATGATGGATTACCTGTACTGTAGTCTCCTGTAATTTAAATTAAAAAATATGTCGTACACCATGTTGAATTATGCTGTCTTATAAAAGTGTCACATGCATATTACACTATCATAACAATATTAAGTAGACAGGTATAAAATTACCAGAAAGTTGTCTGTCATGTATATTTTTTATTATTTCTTGTCTGAAATTGTATGTCTTTTTAGCCTTTGCAACTTAATCACATATCGTCCAGCAGGTTTTGAAAACTGGTGTTTGTACTGTAAACCTCCAAGTCTATTTGTAGCCTGTGGTCTTGACACATTTTCATTATGTTCCATTGCTGCAACATGCAGTCAACAGGACTAGGTGTCAAAGTCATATTTGGTCCTTTTAGATGCATATTTGAGGTACAGCGAATGAACACTTTCTAGGTCTCCCGTGTGAATTCCCGAAGTAACCTTATAAGTATGTACAAAAAAGAAATCATCTAAATTAATAGGGTGTAGTGAAAAAACAAACTTAAAATGAAACAATATATTGACATATGCTCCAGTAATGATACACTATTCACTGTACCTTTTCTAAATCTGCCATTAACCGGTTGTCCATTACAATTTTCTCAAGTTCTTCATGAGCCTTAGATTGACTTGTGATCCATGGTTTGCATGATTCTGAGATGTCATCATAAGGTGGATGTTCACAACTGTGTATGTTCGATATATGAAGTAAGACAGAAGTGAATCTGTTCTTCAGTTCATTGTAATCTTTACCATATGTGTCTACAGACCATCAAAGGTGATTAATTATGAAATGAAATTAAAATTAAATGAAACTTTATTTATATGGCACCTTTCTTAAAACCAAGGTGCCTTACAATAATTTAAAAACAATAAGTAAGTACATGGAACGTATCCACTCTGAAATCACAGCACAGTTTCTTTTTTTGTTTGCAAGAAACATTTTCTTTTTCATCCCCTTAGCAATGTGCCATAGGTCAAATTCATGTTTTATTAATGGGAATTTTTCTCTTAGAATCTTCTGTACTGTTACGTGACGATCTGTTGCTAAAATGGATATGTTGATCTCTTTGTTTTTTAGTTCTGACAGACTTCTTACCAAATCTTCAGGTTTGATCCAGAAGCTATTCTTTACATCTGTTACTTTCAATGACTGCTGCTCTATTATTAGTCTACTATCACAATCGATTAATGTGTAAGTCCCAAGTGTTGTGCAGTGACCTGGACTGTCACAGTGTGCATCTCCAGATAATACCAATTCCTTGTCTTTTATATCATGGTGGATCTTATTAACATGTTCCTTCCAGATGTCTTGAATAGATGGGATAATCAAATTCCTCTGCTTGTCATTGCAATGTCTCACTGTTATGTTTCCTATGCCCACTGTTTGCAAAATCTCAGAAACTGTAGTGTACGAACCACTGCAAATAAAAGTTGCTGATGGTAACAGAATGTTAACCTTTGGCACACCATATAATATATCCTGTGAGTGCCATGTTGACACATGCCCTTGAAGACATTCAGTTTTTACTGTTATACCACTACCTTTTCTAATGATTATTGGATCTGTCACAAGTGGACTGCAACAGTAACTGGAAGTACATTTTGTAAATAATTAATTTCTTTCTTGATATGATGTAAAAACTTTCATATTCGGCCAATGTATCTGTTTCCTGCTCAGAATCAGCAGTGTCCTCCTGTTCCAATGTAGCCGGACTGTAATCTGGATCATTAATGTGGTCATCTTGACAATCAGTGTCACTATCAGTTTCACACAGGTCATTGTTAAGTGTAAAAGTAGTGCCCTTATCAACGTATGACTTCAGGTCATTAACTGGATACAAATCACTTCTTCTGGATTCGTTGAGTGAAGCACGGTCATGATTCACACTTCCAAATGGTGCTGAAACTTTTTTGTTCCAATTTCTTTCTGTTGAGTATATGTGGTCATTGAAAAAGCCATACTTTGCCAATAAGTCATCCGTCATTGTTGAAACTGATGATTTTTTGACTCGTTAGGTTCCATTTCAATATCAGACCGACAAGCCTTGTTTTTGACCTTAATGCATGGTAAAACTATGACTGGTTTGCTTTGTGTTCCTACTGTACACCTGTTAATTACCCACAATGGTGCAAGAATACAGTTGTGACATCTGCAATTGCATACCTGTGGACTGAGATCGATGGAAATATAACTAATATTTATTTTTAGATGTGTCACAAGTCAACATAGTAATATTCATACAATAGACGTGGACTCAGAAGCTGTTGAATAAATCCATTTATCTTCACAGCTGTTGAATAAACAAAATGTATCCATATAGTATCTATGTCACAGTCACTCCAGAACTCATTTAGAGTTTCGGCCCCAGTTGCTGTACTACCCATATTCAAATGCGAATAACTTTTAAATGAAAAACGATAGCATGGTACTGTGAGCATGAAAGTTGTTCAGCACAAAATTATATACAAAACGAGTGGTGTTTCATTTATAGACACTGTATAGATTTTTTTTTATAATTAGCAAAAAAGAGCAGTAAATACTATTTTTTGTTCACCTTTTTGACAAACATATTCAAAAAAGATAAGCAATCCAAAGCAAATGTCCCTGCACTGACAGAAAGCATCCCAATTGCATAATTTAAATATACAATGGTGAGCTGTCATATAAATTATTTATCTACACTTGTGTTGTTTGACCTCAGATACCTCACTCATGGCATACATCATTCATGAGGTTACCCAAGGTCAAACAACACTTGCACCCTGTACTCTTGAGCCTTGTCACCCCAAAGGGGGGTGGCAGGGAGCCCCCTATCTCCCCACTCTTCCTGATCAAGATTTGATGCCAGTACCCAAGGAAAACTCCCGGACAGCTATCAAGCCTCGCAAGATGTGTCACTTTTCTCCTGTACATAGTCCCCAGAGTCAGAGGGTGCACAATAATGCCAATTGCTGACAGCGTGCATGCGTTCACATGCACTTGCACCCTGGTGTCTGCTCCTGACTCCTCTTCAGTGTACAGCATGCATCCCCGATCCAGAGCCTTTGCCAAAGAGGGAGAGCAGTCCATCAGTGACAACACACTGAACTGTACATAGGGGAGCAGACAGGGTGGACTAATGAGTTAAAAAGATACAGCTTAAAAAAAATCAACTTACCTCTTGGATAACATTATCTGATACATTATGTGTCCTAATATCTTCTGTACTAGGCATCTGTTGTGTCTCCGCAGTAGGTGTGCCTTCGTGTACCTGTATCACTGTATCAGGTTCATCCTGTCTTGGCTGACCATCCATAGACTGAACATGTAGGTTGACCTGTATACAGAAATATGCATGTGATATGTCAGTGTACATAAATAATCAGTTTGACATAATACAATATAGTTTGAAATCCAATATTACTTGTTCTGTTTGAATTATACTTATTGTCCCCATGCCATTTATACTGTAATTTAGTTTTCCTATTGAAGATGAATTTACATACAGGAAAGTTGACAGGGTACTCACACTATCTTGTGTGTTGCTTGTGCATGGAACGGTATTTCCTTTCAATCTGTTCATCTTCACTAAAGAAAACATCCCATTAATATCGAAATTGCCTTTCGTTATGTAATCAGTGTCTCTAAAATGTAGACTACAAACAAATTTTCTGAGATCAGTATTGTGCTGTTTCATCTGCAGTGCCAACATTCACTTCTGACATAGATCAACACTGGTTGTTGGAATTTGGTGAAAATTCAGCCAGGGCATCCTGGAGTATGTACTTTGACAACCATGAAAGGAACATGATGGTCCAGATATTCTCTTTTTATAATGCATGGTTATATCCATTACCGGTACTTGAGATAATCTTTTGTTTTCTACCAAATAAATTTCCAGGTAAGCACATCTATGGATGGCTGAGTTTCTCATATATGTAAAAGAAAAAAATAAATTATTGTATGTGATCAGTATTAAGCAAAAGAAGTAGAACTGAATCCAAATAGAAAAAAAAATAAGACAAATATTTACCTCTCATTTTACCTCCAACTCTCTATCACACACACTCTGACAAACAAAGAGTGGTGATAAACTGTATACAGTCAGAAGAGTTGCAAGTCACAAGTGGGTCCAGTCCTCTTCAATGTCTTCATCAGTGACATTGCAGATGGACTAGAAAGTAAGGTTTGTCTTTTTGCAGATAACATCAAAGATCTCAGGGGGATATTCACAGGTGATGCGCCATGGCACATCACCTTAGAAAACAGCACATGATGTGCATTGTGCATGTACAATGTCCTGGCACTTCCAGCAGACAGGTAGGACTGGGAATGCAGTAGTGCAACTGTCGGTGCACTGGATGCTTTTCCAAGATCTTCAGTCCTGGACAGGCAAATGGTTGCTGACTAACTGTCGCACTCTGCCCCCGATGAGGTAAAGACACATTATTTCCCTGACGCTGCTCTGTATCCCCCTCCTGCTGCCATTTTGATCTCAGACATTAAAAAGGAACATTTATAAGACACGTTCTGTGCTTCCTAGTTTTATGGGACAGCACTGCACAAGTTCACACGCCTAACTTCAACAGTTTGGCAGGTGTGTGCATATTAAGAACTTATATTATGTCAAGTGACTGCTTTGGGGAAAATTTACAGGGTACTAAAGAGTTGTACTGAATGTTGTGGGAGGAGGAGATGAATGAGAGGAGAATGATGGGGGGTGCAACAGAAGCCAGAACAGCATAGAAACTGAGGTACTACTTTACAAGCATGACACAGACTTCATTCTTCCTCTGATTTTTTATTTATTTTTTAATTTTTAATTATTTTTACATTCCTTATAAAAATGCCAGTGGCTGCCCATTTTCTAAGCGCAGTAATACCATCCAGGGTGGGTGGTATTGAGCAATACCGGACCTTCCAGGGGCAATAATATCCTCTGCCTGCAGTGTTGGGCTCCATTATGCCACTGGATGGTATGATATTACCCAATACCGCTCACCTTGTTGTGTATTGTTGCTTACATAACCGCCACATACATCCCGTGGCTCCAATCAGTGGTAGAAGTGAACAACAGAAGTCTGTGTTAGTATAATGGCACCCCCACCCATACAACCACCCATACAGGACCCCCTGCACACCCTACTCTCCCCTCCCCACCATTGGAGGGCAGCTGCTGCCCAACCGCATACCGCCAGGCTACACGTCAAGTAACAGCTGACAGTATGTGCTGTAACCCCATTGGATCATACTGTGGACAAATGGGCTTGCAGGTCATACTATAGTTCATCACACCCTCCCTCCCCAACCCTGACTACTATAAAATTCCCAAGGTCCAGACATGATTGGGACCTAAACCTAATATGGTACACCACACGCAGAAGGGATAGGGTGAAGGGAAGCTGAGGGGGCAGCTTTTAGCATTAGGGATAGCATAGGGATAATTAAGGTTGAGGAAGTAGGGAATCAGACAGAGGCTCTTTGGGTCACCCTGTTGGCTCCAGGGGGTAAACAGGTGAAGATGGGGGTAGTATACAGACCACCCAGGCAAGATGAGGAACAGGAAGAAGGCCTGGTGGCTAACCATAGGGGCCACTGTGGTAGGGGAAATGACAACACTGTGGTGCTGGGAAACTTGAATGTGCCAGGAGCAGACTGGGGAACTATGGCATCCTCATTGAGCAGGGAGCAGCGCCTGTTGGACGTCTTCCAGGATGCGTTCCTTGCCCAGCTGGTGACTGAGCCGATGAGGGATGGGCATGTCCTAGATGTGGTCCTGTCAGATGGGGAGTTCATCAGGGACCTAGTTGTTGGGGACCCACTGCTGGGAAGCTGCCATAACATGGCTTGGTTCTCCCTAGAACTAGGGGGCAGGGTAGAACACATAAGAATGACAGTGGTTGATTTTAGAGGGGTGGACTTTGGGGGGATGGAGTGGATCATTAGAAGCTACCTAGAGGAGATCAGGCCAAGCATGGGCACAGAGGCCTGGTGGGAAATTATAAAAAAGTGGCTCCTGGAGGCTATCAAGGCCTGCATGAGGGAAAGACGCAAGTGGGGCAAATTTAGGAGACCGAGCTGGTGGACAAGGGAGGTCCAGGATGCAGTGAGGGTCAACATTCTTGACTTCAGCAGGGCATTTGTTTTGGTACCACTTCATGGGCTACTGGGGAAGCTGGAGAATATGGGGTTGGGGGCAGATGGTCAGGTGGCTAGGAAACTGGCTAGCAGGGCAGGTAGAGAGGGTGAGGGTGGTGGGGAGATCTCCTCCTCCAGGTTAATCATGAGACCTTGGGGTGGTGGTGGATGCCAAAATGAATAACTCAGAGACGTATAGCAGTGTAGAAGGGCTGTAGCCTAAGCAAATAAAATGCTGGGGTGCACAGCCAGGGGGATAACCTCAAGGAGTTGTGAGGTACTCCTTCCACTGTAGAATTGCCTGGTTTGACCACACCTTGAATACAGTGTTCAATTTTGGCATCCCTACTTAAAGAGGGATATTGCGTTACTGGAGAGGGTGCAGAGTAGTGCATCCAGTGTGTTACTGGGACTAGGGGAAAGGCCCTATGAGGAAAGACTGGGGGATCTCAACCTTTACTCATTAGAGGAGAGAAGGAATGTGGGTGATATGATAGAAGTCTTCAAGTATCTAAAGACGATGAATAGGGTAAGCCTTGAGGGGGTCTTTCAGCTGAGGGAGGTAGGGGCCAACGGGGTCACTGAATGAAGCTTGATGGAGGAGTCTGAGGTGGAAAACAAGGAGGCGTTACTTCACTGAGAGAGTGGTGGAGCCATGGAATGCACTGCCCAGTGCTCTGTTGGCTGCTACTACTGTGGAGGAGTTCAAGAAAGACGGCGATAGGTATAGCAGGAGGGTGTATCCCGGAGCCCTGCTCGGAAATTGGGGACCTTGTAGAGAGGGAGAGGGGGCTACTAACGGTGTACTGGGCAGGCAGTGCCAATTGAACAGAATTGATAGACCATACGGCCTAATCTGATGGATTCATAGTATGTTGGTATGTTCACAAACATTGGTACAGTGTAATCTGATTTGATGAAAATAAGAGAAAGACAAAACAGTTATCCATCTGGGAAGATCTGTTGGCTCTGGGGAAGTCCCCCAGTCCCCCAGTGTAGAGGGTCTTTTTTTCAATCCTTGCTTTGAGAAAGTAAAATATACAATTTTAATTTGTGTTGTTAAATCAATTTTCAGTTTCAGCACATATTTTCAAGATGTAGTAGGCATCCTGTACACCCTCTTATATCATCTACTGCAGCTAATAATTTTGAGTCAATAGTAGTGGATGCTTATTTTCCATGAAAAAACACATATGGAGAATAATGACAGACAACATAAACAAATTAAAAAGAAAAACACAAAAAAATAACATGATCAACACAAGAGTATTTTAAAACGCAGTACCAATCTGAGTTGATGAGTATAAGTATAACAAAAAACAAATTCTTTTCAGTCTGAGGTTTGGTGTACATAGTACATGGTTCAAATCCTGTGTCAAATTACTTTTTCTCGGTTTTCTTTTTTTATGTAAACATACACATTATCAGCATACACAGTTATGATTAATGATGCGACTATCTGTGGGGACCAATCGTTCATAAATGAAACTGGCTCATTATGAAAATGTGCATATTGAGCAGACTATATGGAAACACTGTACCTCGGCAAGCAGCCAAACCCTCCACTCACCACAACGGCTGCACACCGACTGAACAGTAGAGAATGTAAGAGGACAACTGGGCTGTTCACAGACAGGCACTGGAGAGGGTGGGTGAGGGTTCCTGAGTGGGTGATGAAGGTGTAGTGGGAGGGGCAACTAGACTACCATGGATAACTGGACTACCAGTTTGGGTGTGTCATGTGAAATGGGATGAGGACAAACTATGGAGACAATTATGTAGGTCTTAAAAAGATTGGATTAGCGAATTATGAAATCGTGAGTGACAATGGACTATGGCAAATAAATGTTATTTGGCAATCGGAAGCCATTGGGACACTACCCTTAAACAATTAACATAGCAATATCTGGCTGGGCGATCAGGGACATGGGAGATTCATTGCACAACTTCTGATTACTTCACCACAGAATGTAAACTCACCACAGTGTAAATTGGTATTTTAATTCAATTTGTCTGTGTATGCAATGATAATCATGACTAATGCACATGTTGGTAGCTCAGTACATGAAGATGAACATAAAACTCTACAGATTCGTACTAAGCGCAATCATGACATACAGGACGTATAGACAGTATGCGGGTCAATTCAATGCATTCTACACGTGTAACGCCTACAGTTTTAAACGACGAAAGCAGTTACCACCAGTGTATTACAAAAAAAAGTATTCAATACAAAACACATACAAAGAAAATACTAATCTATAAGTACCATAAGCATTTAAACTCCCTGCGATGGCAGTGTCTAACTAGGTCGTGAGCAGATTGGTCTTACAAGCCGTTGCGTCATGTACTGATGTCTTTGATAATTCAGTGACTCGAGACACCACCAAACGATGTGTCTCAGCTAGCCCAGCCAGAAAAACGGAACCTTATTAAAAATCATAAAATATACCAAATAATACGTAAAAAAACAGAAGAACCAAATTTATTAATTTTAAACATTACTTAAAACTACTACAAATTAGACAGATGATTCCTGTCCCTTTTAACTACTGGATTTCTCTGGCAAAGATGGAACAGACTAGATTACTAAAAAAATGTTAATTGAAAAACAAAAATGGATCAAAGACAAACTTATAGAAAATAATTGGTTAAAAAATATAAATACATTGTTGGTAAAATATAAACTGAATTCCATGGATAAATACCATCAAACTGTAGAACTATTAGCTCTCAATATAAGAAATATGTAAAGAAAAGGGTGATCTCAAAATGGAACAAGTTGGATTTGGAAAGGATTGCACATACTAAATATTCTAAATGGTTCTTAAGTAATACAACTAAGTTAAGCTATACATCCTATTTAGGCATATTAGAGGATCCTTCTATGCTCAAGTTGTACATGAGAGCAAAACTGGCATTTTTAGATAGTAGTATATTGAAAGCGTTATATAGCAAACATGTAATAGAACCACATTGTCTTTGTCAACAGGTGGGAATTGAAGATTTGTCACATATGTTGTGGGAATGTACTTGGAACAGTAGTCAAAGAAAATATTGGCTAAGCTGTTTAATTGATAAAAGTGAGCACTGTGATAAAAATGAATTATCTTTAATTCTCATGAAACCCCCTTGTTACCCGGGGTTACTAGAATCCCAGTAAGACCTAGTGGTAGGCAGGGAAGGCAGCTTGTGAAACTCCAGTTAAATGGGTTTCACACTGTCTCACTCTGTCTCAGTCACAGCTGAAACTGAGAGATGACATCACCATAGAACTGTCGCAGTTGCATAAGCCACTTTGGAATCTGCAGCTCAGGGAGTGAGTTAGAACTTTGGGAGTTTTCAAAGTCAGTCTTCTATTTGTCTTAAAGCAAGAAGGAAGTCTACTGTTTTGTTTACAAGTAGAAGGAAGTGTGTTCCTGTTTACCTTTTGAAAGTGGTGGAAACCGCTGTTCAGGTCTCAGTGCCCCCTCCCTCCGGAGAGATAAGTCCCTCTGTGTGGATTCAGGGGCAATCCCTATTTCCACTATAGAAGAAAGCTGCCTGTTTACAGTTTCTGTTCTTGTATAACAGTGAAAGAAGTGGTACTTCACCCGTGGGGCACCTGCAGCGAAAGGGTGAGTGTTTTTCCTCCATTTGAAGGGCAAACCAATTGTTTCATCAGCTTGGAAATATAAGAAAGCTGGGATGTGGACTGCTATTTTGGGAGGACTATTTTACTAGGGCAAACAAATAGAGCAGTCAAAAGATCTAAATTTTAATGGATTTCAAGTAATGCTGTAGAGGGTGCTTCAGGTCATCCACCGCTTAATCTACATGTTAAAGTTCTAAGTTTCTGTTTGTCCAGAGAAATGGCGGTATGGGCTGTGGGAGCTGGAGGTGGGAACACCCCATCTTTAGTAACCAGGTCCACCTCTACGGATTTCTTCTGTGATTTGCTACTTGCCTCATGCGCCTGGCCAGTGATGAGGTAGGTACCCAGACGTGGGTCGCAACTTGAAAAATCTCTCTAGGAGTCATAGACTCTAAGTGGTGTGGGGAGCCACAGGATGGGAAATTATACTCCTTGTTTGATGGGAGTTCGAAGGAAGTAAGAAATTAAATCTCTCTAGGAGTCACAGACTCTAAGTGGTGTGGGGAGGCACAGTTTGGGAAATATACGCCTTGTTTGATGGGAGTCTCTCCAAGTAAAGTTTGGGTTCATTCTTCAAATGGACCGTCAGTCAAGTGGCCAGCAGGGGAGCAGGGCCAGTCGGGCTGTGTATTCAAAGCGCATGCAAGTCCGGGCTGAGTGCCTAGTGGGTCCAGAGCCAGACCATAGTAGAAATGTGTTCATTCTTCAAGTGGACCACCTTGTAGTCTCTATCTGCATATACAGTGAATGTAGCCCCTTGGGGGACCATCTATGCTTTGTCATGTTTCAGCTAGTTTTGAATAAAGCCACACTGAAAAATCCCAATCCTGGTTCTGGACTTTACAGTTATTGCTTCCTGTAGTTGGGTTTACTTGGGTGCCCCTGTGCAGAGTAGCCAAACCTAGATCCCTTGTGCCAGGTAACCTCATCCTCCCCGAACCCAGGTCCCCACCAGGTATTGCTGCCAACGCCAACAGCATGCCACCTGTCGTTTTAGTAAAAAGGCAGGGGTGAGGGGTTACACTTATGACTACAGAAGATGAATGGACTATTAAGAAAATGGCTATGTATTTTTTAATGATAACAAAAGTTAGAAAGGGAAAGATAGCTCAACTGACTGTCCAGGGCTAAAAACATCTATTTCTAACCTCAATGAATGTCCAGATATCTACATCTTAACTATGCATGTGTAAGCTAAATATTATTTTTCTATGAAGTAGCATTGTACTGGAGAATATTTATATAAATACTGAAATCTATTATATTGATTGCAATTTATTGTAACTCTTAGTGTACTTCTTTGTTGATTTTATCATTTTGTAATGGCTTGTATAGTTCAACAAATAAAATGTTACTACACTACACCAACTTTAGTGACACAATTTGCAATTTGCACTGTTCCAACACATATCAAAGTCTATGTCTACTGTGCAAAGCACACTAAACACCCCCTGACAGCTAAGGATATTCTGCAGTTTTCAGGAGCAGTGGCAAGAATGGCCTGCAGAGCAAGACCAAGCCAGGAGCACCAATGGCAGAGGAGGTTCCCTGTAGCGGAGTTGGAGAATTTTGTGGAGCTAGTCACTGCCAGGAAGGACTGGCTGTTTGGCAGTGGCCCAGTGAAAGTCCAATGATCCTCCATGATAATGCTGTGTGAATCTATTAGGAGGGGTCTGACTAACCACATGGGGTGCTGTGTAAGAAGGTGCAGTGCCAACATAGACGGAACAACTGTGCCCAAGGGAGCAGAAGTGGCTAGCCCATTAAACGGTTAGAGTAGTGAGTGGAAGTGTGACCTAGGAAGGCACATGTCACAGTCCTTATTTTCAGGAATCCTCATTACTATGATGTTACACTGTCGTGTAGTGTGTGACACACTTGTGGAGTGAGCCAGATGGCATATGTTAGCTATATACAGTACTCTGACATGATCCATGCACCAGTACCATGGTATGTTGCACTGTTGCAATTAACTGCCAACACTGTGTCTACAGCTCAGGAGGCTGTGACGGTGCAGTTGTTGCAATGCATATGTGTTACAGTTACCATCACATAGTCCTGTGCTGTCACTGTGCATCCTACCAACACTACAAACACTGTGGGACACACCACTCCTTGCATGACAGATGTCCACCATTTGTGATACCACTGTGCATCATTGCAAGATGTGCCATCAACAGTGTCTTGCACATATAGTATATTGCATTGTTGTGTTCAACGTCATTGCATTCCTTCCTCTGCTTGTTGGCCATGTGTTTACACACAGTACTGTTCTGCACCATACTGGCATGCTACAGCACAAGTCTCTTGAAGTGAGCTTTGGTGCACAGCATATGTGCTGCATGACCTCATGCACACTGATGTGATGCATGATCTAGTCAGGATATCAGTGGTACACACTTGACACATGCAGGTGCCACCATGCAATGAATTAAGTGACTGTACGAATGGCACATCTGCTTTTTTCGTGTAAATTAACATATGTATGCTTTCTGTTCTGTATGGTAAGATGCATCCTGTGTTTCACTCAACAGGGACCAGGTCCAGGAAGGGAACCAGAGAGGGTGACACAAGTAATGTACTAGCAAGAGCCAGAAACAGGCACCAACAATCAGGTGGCAGCAGCAGCAGAGGTAGAAGTAAGGGGAGTAGCACAGGCCAGCAAGGTACCTTGTATTAGGAGAATAATCTGTGCAGCAGTGGAGGGCTGTCCATAGTGATAAGTAGCTGGCCTCTGGCATTGAGGGTGCTTGGCTGTGCCATGTATGTTTGTTCACAATGTGATTTCTGTCAGTGCCCTATAGCAGCCATGCAGGATACTTAGTCACATAAGGGTACATCCCTAGCTGCCACCAGACTCCCCCGTCAGTGACAGACATTGATGCCATGGTTAGAGGGGCAGTCTGCATGAGTACATGCTTTGGCCCACACTAGTTCTAGGTACATCAGTCTGACAAGAACCCCAGTGTAAAAACCACCGCATACATATCTCTCTCACTGTCCTGCATTACCTAACGATTCTGGGACTATACACCTTTCTGGTCCATCCTGGCAGTACTATGGTGTTGGTAGTTCTCCCATCACCTCGTGCTGATAGCGATGGCAGAAGGCTAAGATGTGTTCCAGGATTTGTCTATTTTTCAGATGCACTTTTGGTGACTTTTGAACTTTGCCAGAAAAAGAAGTGATGCTCCAGTATGTCACATGACATCTCAGATTATCTTCTTTGTGTGATTGAGTTGACAGTTACAGACACTCACAATCTGGAACAATAACATTCCTCTATGGGTGATAATGGAAGGGTAAGAGCCAGTTATCGCTACACTGGCCTTGTACGTGTCATGTGGCTCAAGACTCATTGGATGGAATTCAAGCCTTATTGGGTTTGTGGCAGTGGAATAGTGACTGGCTGACCACTAGAATGGTGGCACTTACCTGAGAATTGATGCTTTCCTGGTGCAGGTTGCTTGTTCAGTGTATGGTATTATGAATTAGTATGCTCAATGAATATCCTATCTTTGCATTATCTCTGCAGCCTCTGCCAGAAGTGCCAGCTGTGACTGACTGCTGTACTGCTTGTTGTGGAGTTTCTGATGATATAGAGAATACTGGATGGGCAACTATGCACAACCAGTGTGTTCTGCCACAGAGGGGTTCTGATTCCTTGAGAGTGAAGTTTGAGAGGTCCATGGGAATAAGAACCCTGAAGTGACAGAACACGCAGGTTGTGCATAAAGTTGCTCATCATGTGTTTTTTATAGTGTATAGTAGCACTATGTGAAATGTGTGCTTTGTGTTTTTTTCTCTCTTTTTCATAATGAAACTGACTTGAAAAGTCTCTAGAGATTCTAGAATACTGTCACCACAGAATTAAATAGCGGAAAGTAACAATGTGCCAGGATTCCAAGTGGTTCTGCTGCAGTAGTGACATCACTGCTACAGCAGAACAACATATTGACATCACTACTGCAGCAGAACAAGCATATTCCAGGCATGGAATGTCATGCATAACAGCATTCCACTATACACTATATAGAGAATAATGCATATGTAGGCAGTTGATATGGAGTTTTTTCACACAACGAGGGTGCGTGAAAAAACTACATTTCTACCCCATACACATGTTTTATTTTTTATAATAACTGGCACTGAAAAAAAATTCCATAGAAGAATTACCCCTACAAGGAGACGCAAGGCCAAAATGCTCATACTTCCTTACTAATAGGCACGCCCCCACGCTATTCAAGGACTGACATCACATAACGTGCTAGCGTGGGGGCTTGCCTACTAGTAAGGAAATATGAGCATTTTGGTCATGGGTCTCCATGTTGGTTTTACGAAATAAATAAATGCTGCACACATACTGATCTCTAAACCGGAGGGTAAGCTACAGAATTCATTTAAAATGATTACGCTTTCTCATTTGGATCTGTAAGTTATGGAGATCATGTTATGAGTTTGACTCTGTTTACTCTGGAATGCGAGTGCTGCAAGCATCTTGGCACGAGACTGTAAAAGTCGTTTCAACCCGCAGGTTGAAACGACTTTTTTCGTATCAACCTCTGGGTTGATACGACTTTTTACAGTACTCGAAAATGGGTTGATAACAGGGATCACCAGTTATTATAATAAAATACAGTACCTGTCTGTCTATTTGCTTGTGTTCAATCATATTTTCTTTTGTGTGTTTTTCTGAGTCACCCCTCCATCACAAGGTCATCGGATGAATTCAATGACTTCTCTGAACTGTTTCAGTCTTTGCAGATAAACTGCTGCCAGCACTGTAATATAACCATTTTGTAACTGGAATATTTAAATTTGATTCTAATAACAGTCAGATGCTATCCTGAACAGGTTTCCCAGCCTCATTGTTTAAAATATGACAACCTGTTAGCTTGTTGGCACATCAACAGCTAACAGCAAGAGGATTGGGGTGCTGTTAGAACTATACTACTCTACTGGGACTAAAGAACTAGAACTCTACTACTGGGACCTTCAATTTAGGGTAAAAATAAACAAAAATAAGAGTGTGTTTGTCTGAGCTGGGTGAAGAGAATTGTTATCTGTGCAGTTTGCTAGGTGTTGAAGGAAACTGTGAATTAGGGGGAGTGGCTTAGGCAGAAGGAAGCCAGGGGTTTGGGATTTAAAAACTGCCCTAGATAGCTTGTGGCAGAGAACAGCAAGAGGAAGGAGGTGCTGTTAGAACTATGCTACTCTACTGGGACTATATTGCCCTCCTTCCCTCCCCCCCTTATCCAGTTCTACTTTTATAGGCACAGGATTTGACTGACAACAGGAACTTCCTGTTTGGGAGCAGGAAGGGAGTGATCACAGAGCCACCAAAGACTCACAATCCTAAAAGGGCAAGAGTAGCTCTCCATCCCCCCCAGGTGCTGGAGGTCTGACTCTGAGCAAGTAAGGAGACTACTGAGGAATATAGGAACTTCCTGTCCCAGAACAGGAGGATCAGGAGCTTTAAGGGCACAGAGGTAGTAGGAAAGTAGGGAGAAAAAAAATGATATATATAAAAAATAATAATAATAAACAGAGAGAGGGAAGAGTAAGTATACAAAACAACAGTAAAGGGGCCACAAATAAGACATCATGGGAGTGGTACAGTGCAGTGGCTGTGGAGCAGCAGTCTTCCAGGAGACGTTCTGGAGAATGTGGTGTTGTCCCATTTAAAGTCACCTGTCTGGGCTGAGGAAGGAGGTTGCTCATCTTCAGGCTGAGTTGGCCAGAATTTGGTGGACCTCCTCTCCCACCCAGGTACCACCAGGGCCACCACCTTTGCCTCAGTGGTTGCCAAGAAAAAAGAGTAGTTGGACCACAGTGGGCTCTGGGAGGGTGAGGGTAATGGAACAGTGGTGTATCCCTCCAGCTGTACCATTCCACAATTCATATGCCATTCTGGCAGAGTGTGGTTCCTCTATAGAAGCACCCACAGTGGAGACCAAGGAGGATGCAGGGAACCTCCACAAAGGAGACCAACAGGAGGGTGGCATGGGACCCCAGAGGGGAAGGAAATAACTCCTGGTGGGGGACTCCATTGTTAGGAAGGTAGAACTGGGAGAGGGAGGGAGGGCAGAAGGAGGTAAGGTGCCTGCCTAGCACCATGGCTTGGAGGGACAGGGAACGAATCTTTAGGATCATGGGAGCAGCTGCATGGGGGAGGGAGCTGGATGTCATTTTCCACTTAGGGAAAAATGACCTTGCTGGGAAAGGGATCAGAACGTGGAGAAGGAGTTTGTGGAGTTGGGGAGGGGCCTTATGTAAGTAGCATGCACGGTAACCTTCTCAGAGGTGCTGCCTGTCTATGGCATGGGTGAGGCTAGGGTGCTCTGCACCACGGGATTCAATCAATGGTTGAAAAACTGGTGCAGAGCTCAGGATTTTGGATTCACAGGGGACTGGGGATACACCTGGAGGGATGCAGGCCTTTACTGGCGCAATGATCTGCATCTGTCCAGAAGGGGAACCAGGATCATAGGTGATAGGTTTAAATGCTTCATTGGCAAGTATTTAAACTAGCTAAGGGGGAGGCACTGAAAAGGAGCATGGAAATCCAAACACTCGCCAACAAAAATCAGGGTAGTTAGTGAAGTAAACACAAAGGTAGAGATGTCAGTAGGGAGAAGGGCAGGCATAAATGGAGAAAAAGGCAAAGACAGTAAGTACAGGGATGGGTCAAAAAGGGGTAAGGCCATCAAAAAATGGAGGGCAATGAATACCAATGCCCACAGTCTAGGTAACAAGCTTCCTGAATTAGTGGCCTTGATGAAAGAGGGGTGCCTGGATATTGTGGCAGTCACTGAAACATGGTACACAGAGAACCATGACTGGGATGTCAACATACCAGGGTACACAATCTACAGGAGAGACAGGGAGGGTAGAAGAGGAGGAGGAGTAGCTCTTTATGTAAGGGAGGGGATCTAAGCAACAGAGCAAAAGGGTAAACAGGAAGGTAAGGAAGGTCTGTGGGTCATCCTGGAGACTGGAAATTGCACCACAATCTGCACAGGGGTTGTCTACAGACCCCTATCTCAGTGGGGAGGAAATTGACAAGGAAATGACAGAAGGCATCCTTAGGATGACAGAAAAAGGGGAGATATTGTTGATGAGGGCCTGACTATGCCAGATGTTAACTAGAGCACATTTGCTGCAGCCACATCCAAGAGCAAGGTTATTCTTGATGCCCTACAGGGGGCATGCCTCAGACAGCTAGTGTTGAAACTCACTCAGGAGGGAGCAATCTTAGACCTCATACTCTCAAATGGGAACAGAGAGAGGATCTCAGATCTAAAAGTGGGTAGCCATCTGGGAACAAGTGACCACCAGACTGTGTGGTTCATAATAAACACAGCTGCAGAGTCAAGCCATACAAAAGTGAGGGTACTGGACTTTAGGAGGGCTGACTTTGTCAAAATTGGAGAGTGCCTCAGAAAAGCACTAGCAAACAGGCAAGAAGGAGGGGTGGAGGAACAATGGGGAAACATCAAAACTGCCATCACAGAGGCAACAAGCCTTTGTGTGAAGCAAATAAACAAATCAAAATGAAAGAAAAAACACTATGGTTCTCAAAAGAGGTGGCAGAGAAGGTAATGGAGAAAAAGATAGCATTCAGGAAGTATAAGGAAGCACAGAAGGAGAAGGACAGAGAACTGTACCAGTTAAAGCAGAAGGAAGTGGACAAGGCAGTCAGGATAGCAAAGGCCCAAACCAAGGAAAAGATAGCCAATTCAGTTAAGAAGGGGGATAAAACATTTTATAGGTACATTAGGGAGCGTAGAAAGACAAACAGAGGGATAATGAGGCTGAATAATGGGGACAGTGGGTGGTCAGAGAGGGACAGTGAAAAAGCAGGGATACTGAATAAATACATCTGCTCAATATTCACAAAAGAAGAGGAGGGAGAGGTATCTAATCCAATCAATAGAAGTAATCTGGATAGGGGGGTCAATCCCAGTCCTTTCACAGAAGAAAGGCTTCTGAAAGAACTCCTAAAACTGAAGGTGGACAAAGTAATGGGACCTGACGGAATTCACACCAGAATTCTAAAAGAATTAAGGGGAGAACTAGTGACACCACTGACTAGCCTTTTTAACAAGTCATGGGAGGATGGTGTGGTATCTGAGGAATGGAGGAGGGCAGATGTGATTCCCCTTCACAAAAGTGTGAGCAAGACAGAGGCAGGAAACTACAGACCTGTCAGTTTGACCTCAGTGGTAGGGAAAATGATGGAATTACTTCTGAAGGAAAGAATTGTTGAGTACCTAGATGCCAGTGGGGTACAGGACCCAAGACAACATGGACTCACAGTGGGAAGGTCATGTCAGGTGAATCTAATTGATTCCTTTGACTGGGTGACCAAAGTAGCAGACCAAGGAGGGGCTGTGGACATGGCCTACCTAGACTTTAGCAAGGCATTTGACACAGTCCCACACAAAAGATTAATAAACAAATTTGCCAGCCTTGGAATGGGTCCCAGGGTGGTAGCCAGGGTAAAACATTGGCTGGACAACAGGAAACAGAAGGTAATAGTAAATGGAGTCCACTCTGAAGAAAGGGGGTTACTAGTGGGGTACCACAGGGTTCAGTACTGGGTCCGGTCCTTTTTAATGTCTTTATAGGTGACATTGCAGAGGGACTGGAAGGAAAAGTATGCCTCTTTGCAGATGACACAAAGATCTGTAAGGGTTGATACACAAGGTGGGGTGGAAAGGATGACAAGGGACTTGGCAAGGTTGGAGGAATGGTCAGAAGTATGGCAGCTTGGATTCAATGCAAAGAAATGCAAAGTAATGCATCTGGGAAACAAAAACCCAAGGGAAGAGTACATAATGGGGGGAAGGTAGCAACAACAACAAAAATGGAAAGGGACCTGGAGGTAGTCATATCAAATGACCTAAAGGTTATCAAGCAATGTCAGAAAGCAGTAGGAATTGCTGGGGTGATACTGGGATGTATAGGGAGAGGAATCACCAGTAGAAAACAGGAGGTTGTTATCCCTCTGAACAGACAGTTGGTGAGACCACATCGGGAGTACTACATCCAGTTCTGGAGACCCCATCTCTGCAAGGATATAGACAGGATGGAGACAGTCCAGAGGAGGGCAACTAAAATGGTGCAAGGTCTGCAACAGAAGCCATATGAGGAGAGACTAAAGGAGCTTAATATGTATACCCTTGAGGAAAGGAGGGAGAGGGAGGGGCATGATAGAAACTTTTAGGTACCTCAAGGGAATTAACAAAGTCCAAGAGGGTAGCATCTTTCAGAAAAAGAGATGTGCAAGAACAAGGGGATACAATTTGAAGATAGAGGGGGGGGATGGCTCAGGGGTATTGTGAGGAAGTATTTTTTCACAGAGATGGTGGTGGATGCATGGAACGGCCTTCCTGAGGAGGTTGTGGGGTCAAAAACAGTGGGGGAATTTGAGAATGAATGGGACAGACATAAGGCAATTCTTGTGGGGGGTCAGAAGAAGTAGGCTGTGGGTTAACTAGAATCTGCAGCTTATCCAGTGGGTATAGAAATGGGCTGACTAGGTGGGCCAAGCGGTCCTTATCTGCCATCAAAGTTTCTGTTTCTGTTTCTATCATTCCAAATAGGAGGTTTATACCTTGATGCCATAGATAATTGATGAATCCTAGGACTAACACAACTGTTGTAATAATATTGTGTGAAAACACATATTCATAAATATATTGGAGAATATTCTCCAAGAAGGAGCCCACTGCTTCAGGAAGAGGGCCCCATTGACAATGTTGGAGCTAATAATAAAATAAATGATGGTAAGTATGAAGGGATTTCTCTTTTCTGTATCACACCACATTGTCCAAGGGGAACTATTTCATATGGGTTCTACGTAGCAGTACCCATCATGAAAAGAATGGGGGGAATATTTCCCCATAAATGACACATAAGTGTAACTATGTGATTCATGTGCTAACCACTGCCTGCAACATTCTGCAACCAAATGCCACATTAGTGGAGCTCTGTACATCTATTCAAAAATGCTTCATGAATGTATAAATGGGGGATGACTTAGTCTCTTTGCAAAGGTCTAACACTGAAGCCTCCCTTCTCTCCACTCAAGATGTAGTGAGTGCTCTGGTGGAGTGTGTTTTAACTAGAGTGGAAGCTTTCTTCTTTTCTGTCACATATGCTTTTGCTATACAAGACTTTACCCACCTGGATAACATGGCTTTAAAAACCTTTTGGCTCTTATTGAAGCCCTAAACAGAATAAACAGAACAAAAATAAAATTTTCTCCTTTTGAAACTATTCTGTTCTATTTAGGTGTGTCTTGACTGCCTATGCAAATCCTGCTGAAATTCTTTTTTTTGGGGGATTTAATGGTTTCAGGCAAAAATACAACAGTCAAACTTCCTGATTCACAAGGAAAGCTGTGGGACCCTTGAGCACAAAGAATGGGACTGTCCTCAGAATTACCTTGTCCTTATGCATTATAAGGTAATATTCCCTATGTAAAAAAAAACTGGAACTTGCCAAGTTGAGCATACTGCAATCAGGAAACACACCTTATACGACAGAATGTCCAACAGAGCAAACAAAAGGGATTCAAAAGGGGCCCTGCACAGGGCATTTAACACTGAGTTCAACTTCCATGGTGAAACTGGGGACCAAAAAGACAGACAACTCCTCCTGATTGCTCTGAGAAAATGAATAACACCTGTAAACCGAAATTCAGGTACTGCTGTAAACACTGTTGTACTATCACGCCAACTGGCAATCAGTCATATCCTCACAGAAACTTCAACTTCTTATGTAAAGTCAGTTTATTGCCACTCATTACTTGGCCAAACAGCAGACATAAAAGTTTTTATATGTTACCATGTTGATCATCAATGCCCATAAGCACCAGTAGCTTTCATATTGCATTTTAAATATAGTTGCACTTTGAAGATTAGTGACCAAACTTGCTTTTAACTACCCAAAATTGGAGCAAACTGTTCTTTCCTCTTTTTCTCCTCATCAGGATTCATGGCTGTGAGGAGGTTCACAAGGATACGTGCTGATCATGCGTGTGATGGACAAGCTTACATATTGTCCGGTGGGCTTTGTCAGAGGTGCAATCTTGTGCCATGCAGATACACCTTTATACTGAAAAATCTGAGCACAAAAGTGATCCCCACTGGTTCCACATCTACTGAACGAAAGTAAACTTGCCACAGTAACAAGCAACACGGTGAAAATGCTGCAAGACAAAAAATGGTTTGTCACAAACGGCTGGAGCAAAACAGCACACAATTCTTGCCAGTGCAAATATTTGTTTCAGCACCATGCCACCATGGATCACCACTCCAGTGCACTTCAAGGGAAGTTCAGATTTATTATTCCAACACAAACACCACCATTGACCACCACTCTAGTGAAATTTGAGGTTGTGAGGTTAGGGCACCAGGCCATTTTGTACACCATGTGGCTTTGTCTTGTGGTTTTTTCACCACATGGTATTGGCTGCACTTCTTTTGTCCATGAGGACTTGTCCTGCTACCTTCCCCACCAGTCCTGATTGGTTCCCACCACCATAACTGATCAAGTATATCAAGAGGGTATGGGGGGTATCATATAAATAAAATAAAAAGTTCACAGCAGCATAATTTATAATAAGCATCACAAGCAATGCATTTAAGTTATGCTTATTCACTGAATGTTTACAGCGGCACGTACAAATAGATTTTTACAGCTTGTTCTGTGTTTTTTTTTAAACTTGCTATCTCATGTGCTGTAGTATGGACCATTTGCAAAACAGCGAACAATAGTGAACAGCAGCAATAATTTGCCCAGTTAGAGTAACATTTATTTTTGCCACTTGTACCATATTCACATAGCAGTTTTGCTATTTCTTGTACAATATCATAAGAATTTATAAAATATATAAAACAATGATGCAATATGGCACCGACTAACCCATTTTATCAACATTTAGAAACTGAGAAATGCTAACCAAAATGTCAAATAGTCCAGCATAAAAACGTAAACTCATAAAACACACACATATATGTCACCATGATGTGCACCATCAACTATGTGTTATTTCAAAACCCCATTATTCCCACACAGAACATACAGACCAGACAACACAAATGACCATAGAGGCAAAGAGAATTGAAAAGGGACACATTTGCCTTATATGTAAAATAATTCATATCTATAGCTAAAGAGGGTTGCCCAATTAAAGGGGCAGACCCCATTGTCCTAAGGCCCTGACGAGATGTGTGGGAAGCTCAGGAGAGGGGGAAGGGGGAGAGGAGAAGGGAGGGGAGGGGATTAAAAGAAGGGCATCATGTCATGAAAGGGGATGACCTGATGAGGTCACAGAAAGGGTGGGTAAAAGGGAGTGGTGGGAACAGTGAGGTGACAACCTGTGATTGGCCAAGGTGAGCCAAGAGGCAGGACTTGAGTGAGCAGTTATAAGGGGCTGCACAGCAAGGGGAGTCCACAAATTAGCTCCAAGAGTTTTTTCCTCAGGAAGCATATCAGTTTGGAAAAAGCTTTGAGCCAGTGGGCATTTGGGATAGTGGGGTATTCTGAGTTAAAGCAAAAAAAAAAGGGAGTATATATAAGATACCACTAAAAGTAAATATATCACAGTAGAGTCGAGTGGGGTGCACAAAAGGATGACTGAGCGAAGTTGGAGGTCTTTGTAAGTGAATAAACAGGCAAATCACAGGACCAAGGTAAGATATCCAATTTTAATTTCTGTGGAAAATATGGGCTGCAGGGTGAGCAGGCGAGCAGCAGTTATCTAGCACCTGCCTCAGGTTTTGTTTCTGCCTAGTAATTGTTGGCCAGAAGATGATACAGTATTGTACCAAGTAATTGAGGTATCCCCCGAGGTGCTTTCTCCGACAGCACCCTCAAGAGAATAAGCATGGATTTATTTGGTGCAGAAGGCTTCAGTTTGTGTATATTGCATTGGTGCATGATGAGCAGTAGAGCCGTGGGGTGAAGGAAACAACAGAAAGTGGTGTTTTGTTTGGGGGTGCAGTGCAAGTGCTTGGGGGTTTTTGTTTGCTCCAGCCTGGGTATCTTGGGTCGTGGCTGTGGGGCCGCAGAGACATGGGGTGCCTGCAACGCCAAGCAGAGGTGTTTTTTTGTGGTGGATTGAGGTAAAGGGCTCTGGTAGATAGGTGCTCTGAGCATTTGCAGAGCGCGTGGTGATCTGCCCATGACAAGGGCTGCAGCAAGGGGAATGAACCGAGAGCTCGGTGCTTTTGGGGGTGGCTGGGAGAAAAGGCTGTGGGTTTTTAAAGAATGGAGGTTTCCTCACGGAGAAGTAAGTCTTTCTGGTGGACAACCGGCATTGGGGGAGTGCGAGGGAGTTGCACAGCCAGGAGTGGCAGAAGCCTGGGCCTACCACGTGGGATGGCATCTGACATCATCACCATGCGGTACAGGGCCCGGGAGAATGAGGCAAGGACCAAACAAAGGGGAACAGGTGGATGTCTGTGGGGGATGTGGTGGGGTTTGTTTTTAAATAAATTTGAGGTTGCCTTACAGAAGAAGCGAGTATTTGTGGTGGACAGGCAGCAGTGGGGGAGTGCGAGTGAGTCAGACAGCCAGGGGCACCAAGAAGCCCGGGCCTACCACGTGGGATGGTGTCTGACGTTATCGCCACGTGGTACAAGGCCGGGGGATCAGGACACTGAACACACTTTTTTTTTACAAGAATCGTAGGGCACCCTACCCATTTTGAATAATTTAGAAGGGGTATGATACAGGTTGTGGAATAATTTGAACTGCATAAACTGATATCTATATATATAAATATATATATATATATATATATATATATATATATATATATACTGTATATGCTGTATATATATATATATATATATATATATATATATATATATATATATATATATATATATATCATACCAAGATATTTAGATAAATCCATCCAAACAATAGGCCAAGCATAGGTCCCAGTAGGAGCAGGAATAGCCTGATCTCAATATGACACTTCAGCCCCTGCTTTATTAGGAACTAAAACATAAAACTAAGAATATAGAAAAGAAATAGCAGAATAGGAGAGTCCCCCTTTCACCAAGGATTAAAGCTTCTGCACATGTTCATTAGACTGCAAACCAGAACCAAAATGAAGAAACAAGGAATGGGGAGTTGCAGCTGTACATGGGACAAGCTAGGACAACAATTGGGGCAATTTTTGTTTGGTGGGGGGAGAAGGGAGGGGCCCCCTGTAGAAGTGCCGTGTGGCATGGCATCTGACGTCATTGCCATGCGGTGTGCGGTCGCCGGGGAATAAAGAAAAATAAAGAAGAATAGCCTGGGCAATGTTTAAAGGGACCTCTTCCACAAAACAGGTTTTGTGGGAAAATGAGGGTCCCTCGCAGGAAGCAAGGTGGTTGTGAGGGTGATGGTCACAGTACCCCAGCCCAGGGGGCAGCGGAGGATTGATGGGCAGTAGGCCACACCAGAGTCTGGGTGGAAGCCCTAACAGGGGGGAGAAGCCGGGTGCCCATGAAGGTGGGAAGCAAGACAGGCTGGCATAGTGGCTTAGACAGGATGAGGGAGTCCATGGATGGGGGGGTGCACCTGCGGGGGGGGCAACCGGGGAGGATGGGGCAGGGGGGGAGACAGCCGGCAATTTAAGCGGAGACAACAACAGAGCAAAAACTGACCTATCATGATTTTATTTTCCTTAAAGCCCTTGGACCAGCAGGATGGCACCAAAAGAGATTGAAGCCCAGCAAGGAAGACTGCTACTGGGCGGTGATGGACTTGGTAGATAAGGTCAACTGGCTGCTGGAGGAGGTGAAGCCGCATGGTGGGGAAAAAGGTACAAAGCAGAAGGAGAAGCAAGGAAACGGTCAGGAGAGGAATAAGAGGATGCCAAAAGGGCCTGGGATACTGGAGCCCAGGACTGTAGTCCCGATGCCAACACCAACGGCTCCTCTGATCCCACCTCCTGGTAACCCTATCCAGGGGCTGACCCCCTACCAGTGCCAGCGCCGGTGCCAGATCCTCCCACTCTGGTGTCTCTTCCTCCCCTGCCAGAACCAGTATTGCTGCCACAGGTCCCGATACCTATACCCAGCCCAGCGGGAGTGCCCCAGCCAGGGCCCTGCACCCCACAGCCAAGCACAACAGGTAATCAGGTGGTGACACTAGACAGCAGTGTTGAAGAGTACGTTGAGCAGATGTTGAAAAGCATGGGGGATAATGGACTCGGGCAGCTAGAGAAGGCATTAGGAGAAATAAATGGGACAGGGTCAGATGGTGGGAGCGGGGCGGCACCAGAGGGCCCCATGATGGAAAGGGAGATCGGGGCACCAGGGGTGCGACTGGTCGACCATGTGCCTATGGCCAAGAAAGAAAAGATATGGAAAGGGGAATATGTCAACATCTTCGCCTTGGCGAATGTCGACAACATGGATAAGTATGAGGAAAAGGACAGTTTTGAGAAGAAAGACATGGTGATGGCGGTAGTTTTGTTAGGGAAGGAAGAGGACGACAAATCATGGAAAGGGAAAACCTGGGACAATAGGTTCATGGGTTTCACTTACTTCACTGCCATAGTCATTGAAAAGTGTCCAGAGCTTGCTTCCCTGCTCTTGACCTATTCCCTCATTATAAAGAATGCGTATAAAAGAGGGGGCCATAGTTGGTTAAAATATGTCAAGAAATTTAGGAAAAGAATGGCACATTTTGGGGATGTGAAATGGGATGCAAGACAGATAGACCTGTGGCTTGAAATTTACATGGGTCCAACTGAGAGGGAGGCAGAGGGAAACAAAAGAGAGGGGATGGCATTGAAGGCCTGCTGGGGATACAACAGGGCATTCTGCTCATGGCCAAACTGCCGTTTTTGACACGTATGTTTTAAGTGTGGGGAGGCACCACCCAGCATCCAAATGCAGGTACAGCTGGGAAAAAGGCAGCGGCAACCAGGATAACTCATACCAGCAGCCCTTTTGGACCAACCAAGGCTCCGTTTGGGGTCAGCAGTGGGGGCGGAGAAACAGAGGGAGAGCAGTGGGGGGGGCACACCTATCAAACATGACACCAGGGCAATTGAAAGCCCAGCAGGCAGAGGTTTCCGGCTGGCCTGCACACACATCAGAGTGGAGGCAATAGAAAGGTGGATGGGGGACTACCCAGACCAGGAGGCAGTCAAGAAATTGCAGACAGGTTTTTGAACAGGTTTTAATTTACAGTTTCAGGGATCTTTATTTTATTTTATTTCGTTTTTTGTTGACCGGGTAAGTGCACTAGACAAATCTTGCCTATTTTCAGGCACGACCCAGGGGAGGGGATACAGATGAATGCCAAGTGACCTTAAGCCAGATTAAGCTGTTTGTGGTATTTCTAGTGAATGAGGGAAATTTGGCCAGGACACCGGGGAAATTCCCCTACTAGGGGGACCCTGCCACTGCGAGTTGCAGGCGGTCAGTATGCTCCTCGCGATGGAGGAGGAAGGAGGTCTGGATGGGGCTGCGGTAGCCCAGAGTGTGAAAACTTGTACAGTACCTGATCTTGTGTAACCCATAGTGCCGGTGGCTGGGATGCACCCGCGCGGGTGGCCAGCAAATTGCTGGTGCAAGTGGGCCTCTGAATTTTCCTGAATCATCTTGCTTGAGTCTTGCAGAGAAGCAGCGTTGTCTTGAGGAGGAACTTTTGAGAGTTATTGACTTGTTGCAGAGGGAACGCCGGACTGCAGTTTCAGAGGAGGACCGGAAGCGGAAGAGATCTGCTAATTCGCCAAGTGCTATGGAGACTGAGGGGCCCAGCAAGCTTCTTCCACCTATGGAGAGACCTACAGGGGACTTAGATGTGCCTTCCAGTTATTGGGGAACTTTGGTGGAGGAGTTCTGGTCACCGGAGCAAGTGTTGCGAGGGGCTGGATGAATTCAGATTTCTGTAGATGCATGGAGACCGGAGCAAGCTGTTCATGCTCCTGAAGTGGATGTACAGATAAGTTCTAGTGCCACATCTGACTCTATGGGGGTTGTCTTGAGTACTGAAGCTATTGTTTCCCCTACCCCCCTGTCTAGCGCTACTGCTGATTTATCTTTGGGATCTCAGCAAGCAGGAGGGGCTGGAGATGTGAATACTTCCCCTAGCCTTCCTGGGCCTGTTTTAAATCCTGTATCTAAACCCTCTTATGCTAGCCACTTCAGACAGCCTCTGGAATTGGCCAAGCGGCGTAATGCTGTTAGATTGCGTTATGTGGGTCCTAGGGATACTCCCCCTTATAGTTTTTTCATTGGGGAGACATTATTGAAGCACAGCGTGGGTTTTTTCCCTCAGAAGTTTATGCATTGATACATGTTCCAGGGGAATTTACGTTTGACGTCAGCTTTCACACCCCTGCCTTGATGGAGTTGTTTTGGAGTCGTTATCTGAATTTGAAGACTAACCCACTATGGTCTGACTTTATTGTATTGCCTTTATCACAGCAGGCCTATAGGATCATCATGATAATGTTTAGGAATGAAGGAGTGAATATTGCTGATATTGTTAACTGGCTGTCTAAGTCTTGTGACATTCAGGGGAATCCAGTCCCTATCCTGGACGAAGAGGGGTTTTGGAATGGGGGTTGGAAATTTAGGGTAAAGCTTCATTCCACGGATCCTGGCGTAATACATCTGCCTAATTGCTTCTTTCTGGGGAAGGATAAGGGATTCCTTTTTTATCCTGGGCAGCCTAGAGTTTGCTTTAAATGTGGGTCTCGAACCCACATTAGTACCTCCTGCACTGTACTTAAATGCTCTTACTGTGGGGAGACGGGTCATCCAAGTGGCCATTGTTTTCAAACCTCAGAATGTAATCCTTGCGATGAGGTAGGTCACACATTTGAAACCTGTCCCTTAGCTGCTAAGAATACTGTTGAAGCTGATTATGGGGTACAGGATCATTATATCAGAGAGGCGGTTAGACTTGGTATTCCTAATAAGGGAGGGAAGGGCCCTGATACTGGAGGGGTTGTTCCCCCCTTGGCTGAACCTGATTTGTTAGACTCAGCTGATTCCCAGATGGGTACCAGGTTCCCGCCTGGAAGTGGGGTCTGTGTGTCTCTGGGGTAGATCAGGGGAAGTTGTGAGCCTAGCACCCTTGTTACCAGATTTAGAATCTCTGGATGCTGGGTTTGTGGTAGTTAATGAGAAGAAAGGGAAATCTGTCAAAGGGAGGGGGAAACTGAGGAAGAAAACAGCTGCACATGCTCCTGTTGCTTCTCTGGTTGACCCAAATATGTTCTCAGTTTTGGAGGAGAGTCTGGTGGATGACCCTAGTGGGTCTGGGCCTCCTCTACCCTTGTCTGGGTTAGAATCTACTGAACCTGTAGCTGACCAGGTGGGCCCTAGACCACCTGACGGTAAGATTGGTAGGATTACAAGGGCGTCTAGTAAGGTGAAGTGAATGTTACCTCACTATGCTCCTTGTTTCCTTTCACTTTCGGGTGGCATCCTTGAATGTGAATAGTATTCAGACTCCTGAAAAGCGCCGAATAACTTATTCACATTTTTTGTCTGACAATCTGGATTGCATTTTTCTACAGGATGTCTGCTTGCATTCTCTTGAGGAGGTAGAGGCTGCCTCTGCAGGTTGGATTTGGGGTACTGTTTTTGGTCCTTGGGTGCTGACTTATGCAGTGGGGTTGGAATGTGTTTTTTTCATTTTCATGTCACTGTGATACACCAGATAGAAGTTCTGGATGGCAGGGCCTTGGTTCTAGACATTAAATGGGGTTCCTTATACCTGAGATTGATTTCTGTGTATGCCCCTCAATCTAAGTTTGACCGGGTGTCCCTGTTTAATTCACTTTATCCCTTTTTATGCTCTCCTTATTACATTATTCTGGGGGGGGGACTTTAATTGTTCCTTGCCTATAACTGCTGCTTCTGGGACAAGGAAAAAGGTGTATAGCAATGAGGCTAGTTTGTTGAAACTCATCTCAGCCACTGGTTTAGTAGATGCTTTTAGGCCCTCTGCTGGAGGATCTGGGGACACTTATTTCTGTGGATCAAGGGCTTCCAGAATAGATTACTTTTTTCTCACTTCTGAGGTTACTGTTCAATCTAGATCCCTGCAGGATGTTGCTTCCTCTGATCACAGATTACTGAGACTGGCCTTGGCTGATGTTCCTACAGCTTGGAGAGGGCCAGGTATCTGGAAATTGAATTCTGCATTATTGCATATCCCCTGTGTAATGGATGGGTTACACTCTCTTTTTCTGGCCAGGAAGTCGATCTCCTTTTTATATGATGATTTAAATATTTGGTGGGAGGACACTAAATGGGAAGTTCAGGTTTATTTTAAGGTTGTGGGATATTTAAATGGGTAATTATCACATGCTGAGTTACGGCATCTTAGGGAACGGCTTCATTTTTTGTCCATTCATAGAAGGTTTCTTGGCTCCGACTGTCTGTAACAGATTGCAAGCTTGAAAATGGAACTGGCTAAGGCTCAGTCTCAGGTTTTACATGATATGGAAATGAAACACAAATTTAAGATTTGTGGCAGGAAAAAAGATACTTTGCCTTTTGAGTACTTGACATCTCTTAGGCATTCAAGGGGTATGTTGTATCTGAACACCCCAGGAGGTGGGCAAGTTTCTACCAAAGATGATATTTTGGAAGAAATTCATGCCTAGGTTTCTACATCATTTAAGAGCAGGACACTTTCCAAAGATGCTATCTGTGATTGGTTTGCTGGTAGGTCAGTCCTGGCTTTGTCCTTGGCTGACCGGCTTGATTTGGTGTGACCTCTTACAGTGGAGGAACTGAGGTCAGCAATTTGGTCTTTAAGATCGGGCGTTACTTCTGGATCTGATGGGTTGCCTCATGAGGTTTATAAAATCTTATGGGAGGTTTTGGGCATTGATTTATGCCAGGTCCTGAATGATGGGCTGTGGTCTGGGGTTCATCCTAATAGTATGTTGCAGGGTGTGCTACTCCTTTTGTATAAAGACAATGGCGATCGCGGGGATTTGGGTAATTGGAGACCTTTGTCATTGTTGAACTCAGATTACAAAATACTGATGAAAATATTATGACTATGGTTAAGGAAGGTTATGGGTACCCTCTTACATCCGACACAGTTTAGTGGTGCACCTCTCAGAAGGGTTCAGGATGCACTGATCTTACTTAGGGAATTGGTCTCTAAAAGTAAGGCTGGAGAACTGTTTGGGCATTTGGTTTGCCTGGACCAGTCCAAGGCCTTTGATCAGGTAGAATATATTTATTTTTGGGAGTGTCTGTCGAGGTATGGATTTCCTTCCCAATTCATAGGATGGCTACAAACGTGCTATAGGTGCATTACTTTGATCCACTGTGTGAATGGTTGAGCGGGTAGGGAAATTGAGGTACATAGGGGGGTGCGGTATGGGTGTCCATTAAGTCCCTTGCTTTATGTGCTTTCTTTAGATCCCCTTTCACATGCCTTTCATAGTTCCGATGATATTGTTGGGTTATCGATTGGATGTAGGGATCCTCAGATAGTTACTTTAGTGTATGCTGATGATCTGATTTTAGTTTTAGCAGATAAGGATTCTGCTATTGCGGCAAGATAGTTATTACGTGTCTTTTCTGATTTGACTGGGTCCTCTATTAACTGGCTCAAGAGTGGGATTCTGCCCTTGGGGTATGATGTGGCTGATGTGTCCCTGGTTTGGGGTTTGCCTATTGTATTTGACTACAGGAAAATTCTGGGTATTTACTTTGGAGGTCTAGATGACCACCGGCATAATTGGGACCAACAATTGTTAGAAGCTCGCAACAGGGTTCAGCTTTGGAATAAGGGCTGTATGTCCAAAGCTAAATGTATTTATTTGATTAAGACTTTTTTGCTGCCATATTTTTTGTTTATTGCTGTGGTTTTCCCCCCTCCCATCTCTATAGAGGCTTCTCTTTATGGAGTATTTTTTCTTTGTTTATGGGGTAGTAGATTAAATCCTCTAAAAAGGGGTATTACGTATTTACCTCTTAGTGAAGGTGGTTTGGAGATGGTTAATCCGGTAGTGTTTTTTCATAGTATTTTTATTTTTTACAACTTAGTGCCCTTACTTAAAGGGCAGGCTATGATCTGGTCCCCGTGGGTGGCAGATGGTGTTGATTCTCTATTGACGCAGTGGGGCATGGACTCCTTTCTAGCTCGCCAGGCTAGGATGGGTGACTTGTCTAGTCATTTTTGCATGATGTTTCAGAAATTGAAGGCATGGCATGTTGTTAGACGATCGTTTCTTTCTCAGACACGTCAGCAATTTTATTTTTCCGTATTGCATGATTTCTTTTTCATCGATCCCTGGTTTCATGTTAGGCCTCCTGCTGAACAGCACACTAAATTACAGTTATTAATGAGTAAGAGGGTGCCTAGACATATGTGGGATTTTTTATGGCTCTGTTTACATAGGAAATTAGGAGTGAAAGGAAATAGGAAACATAAAGAACTGTCTGAACGATATTGCCCTAGGGAGGAGTCCTGTTTTGGAGTTATTGAAACAATGGAACATTTTTTTGTAGAGTGTCCTTTTACTGTTTCATTTTGATCTCATTTTCATGATGCATGGCCTTTGTATCCCTTTAGGGTTCTCTCAACTGATATTTGGGTGGACAGGGTTCTACCGAGCTCCTGGATTGTGTATGATGCAATTACACTGCGTCTTGTGATGGGCCATATCAGTTTTCAGTTATGGCAAGCTAGATGCTCTCTCACAATTAGACAGAAATTACTTTCTGAATTTCAGATAGTTCACAACATACGCAAAACTGTGTTTAATTGGAGTGGGCAGGAGCAGGGAAAGGTGCATCCTGAATTGTTCAAATTGTGGTGGAGGAAGATGACCTGGCTAGATACAGGGTAAGGTCTTTCTGTATGACCTTGTCCTGTATTGGGATAAGACAGATTTCTCTTGTGGAGTGAGGAAGCCCTTCTCTGCATATAATGGTATGCCTTTCACTGCTTTTCTGTTCATATGTATGTTCCACGATTACTCTACATTGACAGTCTTGGATTTGGGTTTATTTCTGTCAGTTTCTTGTCTTGTTTTTGATCTAGATTATTGGGGGGTATGTTTTTTTTTTTCACAAACTTTTTACAACTGTTGTGTATTTTGTTTCTGCTTTAAGCAGCCTTTTTTTTCGTGCATATGTATATCTTGATTATTTATTTGCTTTTCATTATGATATGTACTTTACTTTTGTGTGCGGTAACACTATTTTGTATTGTTTTGCTACTGTTGATATAAATAAAAAATTTCCCTACTCGTTTAGTGAGGGGGGGGATGCTGATACATAGTTCTTTTCACATACTGATCTGATAATGTATGACTGTAATATTTATTTGATTTTGTTTGCCATCTGATTTGTATATTATTTCATGTGACTTAACACTGTTTATAATTATTTTGTTTTTGATGTTATTATAATAAAAAATTCCCCTACTCTTTTCGATAAGTGCCATGGGATCTTTAACATCCACCTGAACTACCACCAATCCAGGCAGATGGGACCTTGGTTTAACGGCTCATCCGAAAGACGGGTGGATGGATCTAGGAAAGATGGATCTAGGAAAGTGATGAGGGCAAAGAACCTCAAATCCACACAAGGGAAGGAGGCAACTCTGGCACACAAAACTCAAAAGGAGGTGGCAGCAGGGAGGGTGGAAGGCCCATTTGCCCCCCCCATTGCCGAATCTGTGGATTTCCCTGTTAGGTTTTTGTGCCCAAAAAACAGTCGGAGGAGTACCGGGTGATAAATCACCTATTCTGCCCAGAGGGGGATTCAGTCAGTGACTCCACTGGGGAGGAAGACAGCAGGGTTACATATGCCACCCTAGAGGAGGCGAAGCGGTTCATTAGGTCTAAGCAGAGAGCTTGGTTGGCTAAGACGGACATAGAATCCGCTTTCCATCTACTTCCAGTCAGGCTGTAGGATTGGGATCTGCTAGGCTTCCAGGTAGATGGGCTGTATTATTTCGACAAGGCCATGCCTATGGGATACTCAATAGCATGTGCCACATTTGAGATGTTCAGTACCTGGCTGCAGTGGGTGTTTCAGATACGGTACGGGTATCAGACGGTGGTGAACTACCTAGATGATTTCCTGTTCATTGGGGAAGGGGAAAGGGAGACTGAAGCCATGCTTCAGGATTTCAAGGCTTTATACCAAGAATTGGGGATGCCACTAGCGGAAGATAAGATGGAAGGGCCTAGTCGGACGATAGAGTTCTTAGGGCTGGAGCTGGATACGATCTAGGAGCCATACCGTTTATCAGTTCAGAAGGTCAAGAGATTATGGGAGTTGTTGGGGACGGTTGGGGGATGCAGGAGGGTGCAGTGCCAGCAGGCGCAACAGCTGCTGGGGCACCTGAATTTTGCATTTAGAGCCATTGCTCCAGGGCACATGTTTATGCAGTGTTTAGCCTGGGCAACTCGGGGGGCAAAACAGCCCCATCATTGGGTAGATATTAATAAGGGAACCATGGAGGATATGGTAGTTTGGGAGCATTTTCTCCAGGCATACAATGGGTAGACCTTCTGGCAGGATGATTGTCTATACAATACTGACCTGCAGCTGTATACAGATGAGGTAGGGGGATTGGCATTGGGGGTTATTTTCAAGGAAAATGGGTTGCATAACCATGGCCGGAGGAATGGGTGCATGAAGGAGTGACAAGAGACATCACTTTCCTGGAGCTGTTTCCCATATGGGTGGTGATGCTAGTTTGGGAAGGGGAGATCAGGAACAGGCAAGTCACATTCTGAAGTGATAATTGGGCAGTTGTAGAAGTGCTGAACAAGAAAAGGACGAAGTCAGACAGAGTCATGAGGGTGTTGAGAAGGATGGTGTGTCTAAGTCTGACCCTGAACATGTCATTCGGGGCCAAGCACTTTGATGTTGTAAAAAATGTGATAGCTGATTGCCTCTCCCGATTGCAGATGGACATATTCAAGACCGTCGCACCCAGAGCAGAGTTTTGGCAGACCACCATCCTGATGTACATATGAATGATTGGATTGGGGGAGCCGAATTACTGTTCCACAACTCCTGGGTCCCCAGGACCCTTAGAGCTTATGAAACTTCTTGGAGGGCGTTTCAAAAATTTTGGGAACAATACGGTGGATAGGTAAGTGGGGCAGTGACAAGGGAACAGGTGGCCTGATTCATTGTAACAGGGTGGAACCAGAACATGGTACAGGCAACCATGGGGGTTCATCTGGCGGCTATAGGACAAATATGTACGCTGAGAGGGTGGGAGGACCCTACAAAAAGCAACCTGGTCCACGGAATGATGCAGGGATGGCTACGGGGAGCAGATAAGAAGCAAGATAGCAGAAAGCTGATATCAGAGGGATTGATGGTGAGGTTGATGGGGGTGCTATACCACATCTGCAGCTCAGGGAGTGAAGCCATGCTGTTTAAAGCCCTGTACGCTACCATGTATAGTAGGGCATTTAGACAGAGTGAGGTTGTTGGTCACAGCAGGAAGATAGATGGAGGGGGGCTACAATGGGATGACACAGAATGGGCTGGAGAAGCAATAGCAGTGCTGTTAAGGAGATCAAAGACCAATCAGCAGGGGCAGAGCAGTAGGGTGTGGTTAAGGAAGCATCCTAACTCAACCATTTGCCCAGTGGGGGCCCTGCATGTGTATGCGGCAGACCTCCAAAAAGTAGGAAATCCACTGATGTGAACCAAAGAAGGGATATTCCTCCCACTCATTTAGGATTGGGGCAGCCTCAATGATGGCAGCACAAGGGAATAGGTGTGGGGAGATCAAGCAGAAAGGCAGGTGGACTTCTGACTATTATAAAAAGTATATACGCAATATAAAACAATAACGATATCTCCGTTTTGTTTCCCATAGCAAGTGTGAGGGATAAGGGAAGAGAGAGGGATTGAGGGGGGGTGCCTTGGGGGGCGTTGAAGAGAAAATATACTAAACAGTGTGCTTCTGGTTATGCAGGGATGTCCAGGAAGCTTGAGGCATGGCTCTGCAGGCATTCATTTATCCACTGGGCAGAGAAATGGGCAGCCAGGAGACAAGGGGGAAAGCAGCTGTACCTGAATAGCCATATAATCCATTTGGTGTGGAAAGGCTGACGGGGGATGAAGTGGGCATAGCTGCTACCAGAACTCAGGGAGATTAGGAAGGACCATAGGTGGCCAGACCTGATTGTGATACATCTGGGTGGCAACGACCTGGGGACAAGGCCTTGGCTGGACATATTTTATCAAATAAAGCATTACATGGAGAAAATAAAAGAGTGGTGGCTAGAGGTTACTCTGGCTTGGTCTGAAATCACGCCTCAAAGGGTGTGGCATCAAACAGAGAGCCATAAGGGGATGGACAGAGCCTGGAAGTGCATGAATGTGCAGGTTTGCAGATTGTTTGAGGGCATGGGAGGATTAGTCATCCACCATGGAATTCTGGAATGGGTAGATGAATACTACTAGGGAGATAGGATACACCTATCAGGTCGAGGCCTGGCCCTGTTCAACACAGAAATAGGGAACGCCATCGAAGCCTGGCTGAGTCAGAGATAAGATATATGGGAATGGACAGGATAAAAAGGCTAGAAGAGGAGGGGAAGGAGGGGGCCCTGGGGGAATAAGAGGGAAGTCCACCATCCATTGCAAGCTGGAGGTGGACTAATGGAAAAAGGGGGAAGAAAGATAGGAAAGAAGGGGGGTGGAAAACACTAAAAGGACACAGGATTGATAAGCAAGAGACAGGGGCATGGTGTGTACACTCGTACCCCTTTACAGCACAAGAGGAACAGGCCGGGTCCCCCATGATGTACGTCTGGGGGGCAGAAGAAAAAGAAGAAAGTGATAGAATGGATGAATTGAACAAGAATGTGGATGTATATAATGTATATAAATTTATTGGGAAGAGATTGTAAAATGCAAATTGTGGAGATGTACCATGTTAATACCATGTTATTGTAAACAATGATACCGTTGACTTTGCAGTAAATTAATTGCCAAACTGAGCAACCACACACAATCTTGTCTATGTTTTTATTGGTGGGGTTCTGGAGACAAAGAATGTTGCCCAATTAAAGGGGCAGACCCCATTGTCCCAAGGCCCTGACAAGAGGTGTGGGAAGCGCAGGAGGAGAGGAAGGGGAGGAAGGGGAAAGGAAGGGGGTTAAAAGAAGGGTATGAGGTCATGAAAGGGGAGGACCTGATGAGGTCATAGAAGGGGTGGGCAAAGGGTGGTGGGAACAGTGAGGTGGCAACTTGCGATTGGCCGAGGTGAGCCAAGAGGCAGGAATAAAGTGAGCAGTTATAAGGGCTGCAACAGCAAGGGAGCTCACAGATTTGCTCCAAAAGTTTTTCCCACCCACCCACCCTGAAGGATGGAGCAGAGGGCACTGTGGTAAGTGGAGTACAGTGCACCACTGTGGCAGGTGGAGCACAGTGGCAGGCTACATGTGGACTGATGAAGGTGGACTGCAGGAAAAGGGGAAAAAAGGGGGAGGAGGACAGGAAATAAAGGGGGGGAATGGAAAACACTAAAAGGACACAGGATTGATAAGCAAGAGACAGGGGCATGGTGTGTACGCTCGTACCCCTTTACAGCATAAGAGGAAGTGGCCGGGTTCCCCATGATGTATGTCTGGGGGGTAGAAGAAAAAGAAGAAAGTGATAGAATGGATGAATTGAACAAGAATGTGGATGTATATAATGTATATAAATTTATTGGGAAGAGATTGTAAAATGGAAATTGTGGAGATGTGCCATGTTAATACCATGTTATTGTAAACAATGATATCTTTGACTATGCAGTAAATTAATTGCCAAACTGAGCAACCACACACACTCTTGTCTATGTTTTTATTGGTAGGGTTCTGGGGACAAAGAGGGGAAGAGGAGGGAGTTAAAAGAAGGGCATGAGGTCACGAAAGGGGAGGACCTGATGAGGTCACAGAAGGGGTGGGCAAAAGGGAGTGGTGGGAACAGTGAGGTGGCAACCTGCGATTGGCCGAGGTGAACCAAGAGGCAGGAATAAAGTGGGCAGTTATAAGGGGCTGCACAGCAAGGGGAGCTCACAAATTTGCTCCGAGTTTTTTCCCATGTACATCTTGGGGGGGGCAGAAGAAAAAGAAGAAAGTGATAGAATGGATGAATTGAACAAGAATGTGGATGTATATAATGTATATAAATTTATTGGGAAGAGATTGTGAAATGGAAATTGTGGAGATGTGCCATGTTAATACCATGTTATTGTAAACAATGATATATTTGAATATGCAGTAAATTAATTGCCAAACTGAGCAACCACACACAATCTTGTCTATGTCTTTATTGGAGCAGTTCTGGGGACAAAGAACAAAATATGCCATTAGGCAGCAGAACCATTTTAAAATTTAAGCAGATATAAGTAGCAAGACAATATCACTTCATCATTCAGGCCTTTAGGTGTAACTGTCCCTAACTTGTTTTTCCTAAAACATTTACATTGGAACAAGTATTTTCCTAGGCCTCCAGCCCTCTGTTGTACAGTAACCTTATCTATGGCAACTAATCTCAGGGTCCTGTCCTGCATATTCAGAATGTCTCACCATTATATAACTCCTGTTTTTAGTTCTATTTGCAGTTTTATGTTCACTAGTGCACAATCTGAGTGCCATTTTAACTTGTCAACGTAGCACATACCGCATTGGTAAATGAACAGGTAGATGACATCTGTAGTCCTGCAACTGATAAAAGTTTTTAATTCCATATGATTTTCCAGATCTGGGGTGATATAATCTCGATGTATTAACCATATAGCTGCAATGTGGGCAATTCCCACATCACAAATTACCCTTTGGTGGTAGACCAAGCATAGTGGATACCCATTTTTTTTGTTCTCCATACACAAACTGTGAACTTATTTGTCTCATAGATGTGTTGTCCTCTTGTAACTTACGAGTGTTTTTTTGCTGTTGTTAATTGTTCTGGCATCAAGTGCACTCTAAGCTCCCAAAATATGCCAATATTTATTTATGATGTGTTTCACACAGTCACTCATAACATTGAATTCAGAATAAGAGGTAGGTCCTACATTACTATTCTGTGGTTGACTACTCTAAACCATATACAACAGTTCCTGTTGATTAGTGGTTTTGGCTCTAGAGTATGCTTTATTAGTAGACTCCACACTACTCGTAATTCCTGTTGTCAAATTTTCTACATATCACTGCAGCCTTTTTCTCAGACTTCGACTGTGCGCTGCAACTGCGTCTTGTATGCAACAATTGTCCTGTAGGAATATTATTTTTTGTATGTTTTGGGTGACAACTACTGGATTTCAAGAGTGTATTTTGGTCTGTTTCTTTTTTTTTTTCAATTTAATATACTTCATTAATATTAATATCATAACAGCAAACATTCAAACCAACAGGTAACAACTGTCGTGTTTTTTTTTAAAATGGGTAGGCTAAACCAGCCAATCAGAGACCTAGTTCATCATGCATGAAATATATTCCATGCATGGCTTAAAAAAAGATGGTAGTAAAAAGGCAAATATCATGAAGTGTTAGAACGTTGGCATTTTAAAATGTCGCCATTGTTTTCTTCCTCGCTAAGAGTTCGGGACAGCATGTAGCTGACAACAACATCTAGAAACCAAAATACTGTGAAATTCGGAACCCACTACAAATATTACTTCCTGCCACAGAACTAGGTGTGCTTCCTGCTATGTACAGGTTGTCAGTGGCATCACTTTCAGCTGCCTGGGGACTCAGTTAATTGCTTGTGAAATGGAACAAATGAATTGTGCCTCTATTTCTTTCTGGCTCACTCTGCGTTTGTACCGGGTGAACAGCGCCAAGGAAATGAGGTTGTTGATGTGATCCATGTTGCCTTGCTTGCCTGTGCTGTCACTTATTTGCCGTGTAAGCACCAGGGAAATGGTGTTTGTGATTTACGTGTGGGGAGTGGGGATGATGTGATTCATCTTGCCTTGCTTGCCTGCCCTATCACTTATTTGGCGTGTAGGATCCCCGTTGCATAGTACTTGGTTCCAGCATTCCCATGTGTGGCTCATGTTTCAGCAACCCATTTGTGCCTCTGTCACAGTTAAGTACTTGCCCATCACCTCCTCTCTCTAGCTTCTCTCTCTCTCCACTAGTTTACCCCTTCCCCATGCAAATCAGCTACTGAATATTAACTCAAAATGCAGACAGAATGACTATTTTCTCATAGATTTGCAGAAAAAAATATTATTTCTCCATATAATCATTATTTTTATAACTGTAAAAAGTAAAATAAAAATAGAAGACCATTTTATAAGCACAATAAGACACTCCAGGTGTGTGCATGGGACAGATTTTACAGCATGCCAGGGGTTAAAGGCACTTGGCCAAGGCCTCGTGCCTTATTACACCCTTGGTCGTGTGGTAAAATCTGTTCCATGTACACCCTGTTGTGTCTTATTGCTTACACATGTAACAGGAAGTCAAATACAAACACATAATAGGGTAATCATGATTAGTACAATAATATCAAGAGTTAAAAACAATAATAACATTCCTACCAAACAACCCCCTTCCCCTCTTATTCAAACCACCAAACCCCCTCACCCCCCACCAGAGAGCAATAAGGAGCAAAATCCTATACGAACATATGAATGTGCCAGCAGAAACAGACCACCCGCTCAATCTAAGTCTGCTCGAGTGTGCAGCCAACACCCCTAGTTTGCAGCTGCCCCAACCCCTCCCTTTTGTCATCCCACTGCCACCCTCCACCCTCACTCTTCCCTGTTCCCTGTCCCATGCCCTTTTGAAGCTGTTCACAGATTTACATGATACCACCCATTCTGGTAGGGCATTCCATTTTGCTACCACCCTCTCTGTGAAATAGCGTCTCCTCATTTCCTTCCTAAATCTTCCCCCCTCCATTCTTAGCCCATGCCCCAATGACCCTCCCCCTCCTTAACTTAAAGACCCCATCTGCCCCATCCTTATTGATTCCCCTCAGATACTTGAATGTCTCTATCATGTCCCCACTGTCCCTTCTATCATCCAGGGTGTACATATTGAGGTCTCCCAGTCTGCTGTCATAGTCTCTCCCTTCCATTCCACATATCATCTTTGTTGCCCTCCTCTGCACCCCCTTCAGCAGCCTGATATCATGCTTTAGATATGGCCTCCAAAACTGCACACATTACTCTAAGTGTGGCCTTACCAGTGCTATGTAGAGGGGCAAGATCACCTCACTTCACCTGGATGAAAACCACCTCACTATGCACCCCAGCATCTTGTTCACTTTTGCAGCCACTCTCCTGCACTGGGCAGTGTTGTTCATGGTCCCCATTATCATTACCTCAAAGTCCTTCTCCTCCTCTGTGATCCCCAGCTTAACCCCCCCAGCCTGTATTCTCTCCTTGGGTTCTTCACCCAAATGTGCATCACCTCACACTTCTTTGCATTGAACCCCAGCTGCCACCTCTCTGACCACTCCTCTAGCTTGCTTAGGTCCCCCTGCAGCTGCTTCCACCCCTCCTCTCCATCCATCACTGCTCTGATTTTGGAGTCATCAGCAAACAGACTTACCTTGCTCACCACCCCATGTCCAATGTCTGATATGAAGATCCCAAACAATACTGGCCCCAACACAGAGCCCTGTGGCACCACACTTGTCACCGGCCTTGGAGTTCAGAGCTCCTCTCTCACAACCACCCATTGCAGCCTCCCACTCAGCCAGCTTGTAATCCAGTTAATCATTTTTGCTCCTATTCCTACACCAGTCAGCTTCCCCCCAAGCCACCCATGAGGCACCGAAGGCCTTGCTGAAGTCCAAGTAAAGAACATCCACCGCATGACCCTTATCCAGTTCACCTGTCACCCAGTCATAATATTGTATCAGGTTGGTTTGACAAGACTTCCCTGAAACAAATCCATGCTGCCTCACATCATGGAGGCCATTGTCCTCCAGGTACTACACCAGTCTTTCCTTTAGTATCATTTCCATGAGTTTGCACACTATGGATGTGAGACTTACCGGACAATAATTACCCGGTTCATCCCTTGGCCCGCTCTTGTGTAATGGCACTACGTGTGCCATCCTCCAGTCCAGTGGCACACATCCTGACTCCAGGGAGATGCTGTACAGATCCACCAGTCGCTCTGCCAACACCTCCGCCATCTTCCTCAGCACCCTGGGGTGGATACCATCTGGCCTTGGTGCCTTGTCTACCTTCAGTGCCCTCAGTCCCTCTAGGACTCTACTTGCCTCAATTCTTCCATCTATCACCTCCTCTCATCCTGTCCCCACCCTCCCAGCCCATGCTGGTAGCTGTCCCCCCTTTTCTTCCATGAACACGGAACAAAAGTATTCATTCAGTGCTTCTGCCTGCTCCTCCCCCTTTTCCGTCCACTCCCCACCCCTTTTTATCCTCACTATTGTCTCCTTGCACTTTCTTTTCTCCCTGATGTATCTGAAGAAGTCTCCCCCCACCCCATTAATTCCCTGTGCTAATCTCAGCTCCCTCTGAGCCTTGGCTTCTCTCTCTTTTCTGGTCACCTCCCTGGACTATCTTGCATATTCCTCCTTGTCCACTTCCTTCCCTGTCCTCCTAAACCTCTGGTGAGCCACGCGTTTTGCCCTCACCACCTCCACAACTTCACTGTTAAACCAGCATGGTTTTCTTGCTCTGCTTCCCTTACTCTGTGCCTTGGTGCAGACTTCTGTTGCCTCTGTTACACCCCCTTTTAATAATATCCCATTTCAGCTCCATGTCCACCTCATGCCTTATGCCCTCTAGTTTCCCTTTCAGTACTTTCTGCATCCTCCCAAAGTCTACCCTCCTGAAGTTTACCACTTGAGTAACCGATTTCTCTGGCTCCCCACACATCGTGATATTAAACCACACTGTTTGGTGATCGCTGTCGGATAGTGGGTCCTCTACCTTTACTTCCCTCACTGCCTCCCCATTCGACAATACCAGATCTAAAGTGTTCTTTAGCCTAGTAGGTACAGTAACCAACTGCATCAGGAGACCCTCCTGGATCGCATCCAGGAGCACTTGTTCCCTAGCACTGGAGGTGACCGGAATGCTCCAGTCAACCCCCGGCAAGTTCAAATCCCCCATGATGACCACCTTTCCTTTTCTCCATACCTTTTTGATTTGTCCCGCTAGCTCCCTGTCAAGCTCCTTATACTGGGACAGCAGCCTGTATACCACCCCAAACCTTAGTTTCCTACCCCTTGAGTTTAGGACCTGCAGCCAGATATAAGGAAAGGAAAAAACTAAATGAGGATGAAAAAGGTGAAATAATATGGGAACCTGGCACCTTCTTCCCCCCAACAGGAGAGGGAACCAACCTCATCTCCAAATCTCACCAGCACCTCTAAGAAACCTGTAATATAGGTAGAAGGGCTAACAGGGGACCCCATCTCCTCATAAATGCCTCCTGACAAGTCTGCTGGTGGACAATATGCTTCTCTGTTTCAAGAACTTGGAGTACTTCCAAGTGCCATTCTCTAAGGGAAGGAACTGAATTATCCAGCCAATGTCGGACAATAATTAAGTTAGCAACACATGAAATCAAGGATAGTAAAGCCTTACAACAACCAACCACATTCACCAGGAAATGGCCCACCACGCAGAACTGCAGGGTGAAATAGGGATCCAATCCCAAAAGTGGATCTAAAGAGTAATGGATTGCTTGCCAGAATGGGGGCACCAGTGAGGAATACCAAAGAATGTGTTTTAGGGTCACTTCAGAATGTCCACACCAGATACAGGTTGGGGATGCGGACCTGCCCATCCTATAGAGCCTGGAGGGAGTAAAACATAAATTACTTAAAATGCGATATTGTAAGAAATGAAGTCTATTCTGCTTAACATATCTATAGAAACGCTGCCAGACCTTCTGCCACACTCCCTTATCCTGGTCAAGTCCCAATGTCTGTTGCCAGTAAAAACAGATCCATTTGGGGCTTCTCAGATCCAACTTCTGGAGTAAGTAATAAAATTTAGAGACAGGATGAGGGAGAGCTGCAGTGTCTATAAATGTTTGCAACAAGGGGATGTTAGCCCCTCGCCATGGCAAAGGCCCCAAAAAGGAGGAGATTGTCCTAACCAGCTGCAGATCTTTAAAAAGGTGGTAGGTGGGGATTTCAAATTGGTCCTGGATTTTGCTGGCAGGCTAGAGCCTTCCATCATTAAGTAAAGAGGCCACTGAAACTCATTGAAGTTGTGGACAAAAGGTAGGGGATTTTGGACGGTGACTATTCAAAAGTGCGAGTTACCCATGAGTGGCTGAGCAGTATCTTTAAAAGGCTCTAAACCCAGGTGGGAATATATCTGGTGAAGGACTTTAAAGGACTAAAACATAGGGGAGGCTGAAGTGGTTTTGGAAGCTCAGACGGCTTCACATACAATAAGCTACCTAAGTTGAGACTATGCAGGTGGCAAAGTCTCTGTTGTAAAGAAAGCCATAAGGGGTGGTAGGAGTGATTGGGGGAGACTGTTATTGGTGGAACCCCACTGAAACAATTTACTAGAATGTATGGCACAGTAGTATAGAAAAAAGTTAGGCACGCACAGGCCCCCAAGCTTCTTCCGAATGATAAGCTTATAATAGGCCATATGGACAGCCTTTCCATTCCATAAAAAGTTGGAAAAACAACTTTGAAGATGTGAGAACCAGTTTTTTGGGAGATAGGGGCTGATCATGCTGAGTGGTTATAAGATCCAGGGTAGCATATTCATTTTAATCACATTCACGTGCCCCCACAGAGAAAGGGGGAGGGAACTCCATCTCTGCAGGTCCAGCTTAATATCTTGACAAAGAGGAGAGATGTTGAGCTTAGCCAATTCAGAAATAGATCTAGACATTTTAATTCCTAAGTAGGTAAGAACCTTAGGTTCCCAGGAAAGGCCAAGTTAAATTTTCGTCCATTTCTTTATTATAAAGATTAGTTTCCAGGTGATCTTCTTGCTTCATCAGTAACACATCTAAGAAAGGGATCTGGGGCTAGATTTACAAATAATAGCAAAGTGCAGTGCAAATGTTTACACTCTGCTGTGAGATTTTTCGCAGGTTTGAAATTTTGCTATTCACAATTGGATAGAGCACGGCGCTATCCAACTGTGAATAGGGGCTGGAGGGGGCAGCACTAACCTTGGAAAACCACTGTTATGCCCAATAGAGCTGCCCCCAAAGCAGTCAGGAGAATTGCCCTGCAATGAATACTGCAAGTACACTGTTTGCCATTCACAAAAGAAGGCATGCAAATGAGCCCATTGGGCATGCAAGGAGTTAGGCGACCATTTGCTTGCACATTATCGGCCCATTTGCATGGCCTGCAGTGAGTGTTGTGTGCCCCCCCTTCAACGATTGCCTATCCATTGTGGTTCAAACATGTATTCCTGGTAGTCTAGTGGTCTCACCCCCACCCGCTGGTCTCTGATCACCATCCCTGTATAATAAAAATAGTTTTCCCTGGTCGTCTAGCAGTTCCTCCAACCTCCCCATTCTGCGATCACCATCCCGACAATAAAAAAAAATTCCCTATTAGTCCAGTGGTCCCTCCCCCCTTCCCCAATATCTGATTGCCATCCCGATGATAAAAAAAAAATAATTCCCTGGTAGTCTAATGGTCCCTCCCCCTCTCTGTTCTCTGATCTCTGTCCCGATAATACAAAAATAATTCCCTAGTAGTCTAGGAGCCCCTTCCCCATATTCATTCTCCGATCAACATAAGAATATTGAAAAAGAATGACCTAGTAGTGTAGTGGTCCCTCCCCCTTCCTGTTCTCCAGTCATCATCCTGATAATAAAAAAAATAATTCCCCATTAGTCTAGTGGTCCCTCCTCCCCATTCTCCAGTCTCTGTCCTGATAATACAAAAATATTTCCCTGGTAGTCTAGTGGTCTGTTCCCCCTTCTGGTTCTCCAATCACTGTCCCAATAATAAAACAAAATAATTCCTTGGTAACCTAGTGGTCCCTCCCCCCTTACCGTTCTCCAATCACCATCCCAATAATATAAAAATAATTCCCTGATAGTCTAGTTGTCCCTCCCCCTCCCTGTTCTCCAATCGCTGTCCAGATAGTATAACAAATTATTCTCTGGTAGTCCAGTGGTCCCTCCCCACTCCCCACAGTTACCGATCACCATACCTAGTAACAGAAAACAGTCCTTCCCTGGTAGTCCAGTGGTCCCTCCCTACCCAAACACCAGCCCAATAAATAAATATAATTTACGTTGGTGTCCAGTGTATCTCCTCCCCACATTGCTCCATTGGAAATAAGGAAAGTGTCCCATGTCTCTGGTGGTCTAGTGGACCCCCACCCTCCCACCTGGCAGACAGTGACCTACCACCCTGGTCCCCCATCCTAAAACCCACCCAGCAACTGGCACAGCCCTCCTCCCACCACCACGGCTGACCGCTAACTGAACTGTGAATGAGGAAGTAGAGTATAAAATACATGCTCATTGGTTGACACCATCAACCAATGAGCACATAATGTATACTGTACTCACTCATTCAAATTTCAGTCAGCAGCCAGCTATGGTGGTGGGAGGAGGGCTGTACCAGTTTCCAGCTGGGTTTTGGGATGGGGGAGCTGGGTGGCTGGTCACTGTTTGCAGGGTGGAGGGTGGGGGTCCACTAGACCACCAAGGACATGGGACACTTTTTTTGTTTCTAATGGAGCAACATGGGGGGGGTTGGTACACTGGACAAAATATAAATTATATGTATTTATTGGGCAGGTGTTCAGGTTGGGGGAGGTATCACTGGACTACCAGAGAAGGACTATTTTGTGTTACTTGATATGACGATCTGTGACCGGGGGAGGGAGGATGGACCAATGGACTATGAGGGAATATTTTTTTTTTTTACTATCGGGATGGTGATCAGAGAACGGGTAGGGGGAGGGACCACTAGGATACCAGGGAAGTATTTTTTCAATATTGGGATGGTGATCAGAAAACAGGGAGTCGGGAGGGACTGCTAGACTACCAGGGAAAAGTATTTTTATTATACGGGGATGGCGATCAGGGACTGGGGTGGAGGGACTACTAGACTACCAGGGAATTATTTTTTTATTATTGGGACAGTGGTCAAATATTGGGGAGGGACCACTGGATTACCAGGGACTGATTTGTTTCATATCAGGATGGAGATCAGATATCGGGGAGGGACAGCTTGACTTCCAGTTCATATCTGTTTTTAAAAATGGGGACAGTGATTGGGAGGGTGGAGGGACCACTGGACTGCCCAGGACATGGTGTTGTGTGGTGGGGGGGCTGCCTTGCCCTACCTCTGAGAGCCACTATGGTTGCACGGAGTTAAGAGGAGGTTTTCCTTGGTGGTATTTTCTCCACACATGGGAACCCTGTAAAAGGCCCTTGCATTGAGAAAATGCTTGTTGAATGGGACTGCACCAATATGCAGGTCCCCTTCCCTCATTTGCATTGTGGACCCTGCAGACCTTTGCCCCGTCACATACCCAGTTTGCGGGTGCAAACGGGGCCTTTGTGAATATCACACTGTGGCAAAACCCAGTTTGAATGGCGCAAACTGGATTTGCAATGGGGCAAAATTTTGTGACTCTAGCCCCTGATCTTTGCTTTTAGTCATAGTGAATCACAAATTAGTATTACACCCACTGAGGTAGTGTATGAAATTGTCCAGTTCTGATTCTGGTCCATATCAAATGATGAATACATCATCAATAAAGTGTGTCCAAACAGAAGGGTACTGTAACCACTTGTTTTTCCCTGTGTCCCATGTTTAATTATCCTCCCATAACCCAGCATATAAATTGGCTATGCTCAGTGCACATGTGTTACCCATAGCAATGCCCTTCTGCTAGGCATAAAACATGTTGTTAAAGCTGAAATAGTTGGAATTCAGCACACACTCAATTATATCAGCAAGAAATGTCATGGAAGGAAACATATCTGGTCCATGGTTTGTCAGATAAAAATTTACTGATTGTACCCCACTGTCATGGGGTATGTTGCTGTATAAACTCTTGATATCGAGAGTCACCGTGATGGTGTTATCTGTTGTACTCAGTGTTTGTTCTTTTTTCAGGATATCAGCAGTATCTTTTAAGTAGGAGCTTAAACTGTTCACATAATGATATAGGAAAAAAAGCAAAGAACTCTGACATAAGCTGAGTGACAGAACCTATTGATACCAGAGACTTCTTCCCCAAAGATTTTGACCTAAATAAAGGCTTAGCATTGCAGGGCCCAGCTAAAGTAGACCTTGATATGAGTTAAAATACAGCAAGGCTAAGCATTCCAAGGGCAGCTAGATGGAAACTTACAGATGCTAATAAGCTAGAGAAGAGATAGAAGGCCAGATATTCAAAACTTTGCCCCAGAGCTAAATTAGTGCTGCCCAGTGGGCAAACTTATCCCGGAGCACAAAGCAAGCCATATTCAAAAGGAATAGCCCAGGGCAAACAGCTTCTGAATATAGCATGGGAATGAGGCAGGGCAAACTGGGCTGGGAGTGCAGGGCAAACTTAGCCCTGGAATAAGACAGCTTTGAATATGGCAACCAGGAAGTGCAAACCACAACAGCAACACAGTGCACAGCGATGTGGAGGTAGGTAGAGTTGAACTATGTGGCCAATGTGTGTGCCAGCAAATGCGTGGACCCAGTACAGTGCCAGGCGCTAAACTTTGCCATATTCAACAATGACATGCAAATGAGCCTACTTAGGTAGTCTTTGGGCAAACATCCAGATTAGCATCTCATTATGCCCTGATTTGCATGCAGTTTGCACCGGGGCTAACGGTTTAGCCCTGTGCTAAACCCGCGCAAACGTGTTAACGCTGCGCAAACAGTTTGGGGAGTATTATACAGTTTTGAACACTGTACTTTCACATGCGCTGCTGCCTGCAGCTGTACTGGGACAACACAGCATAGGCACAGATGGTGGTGGTGCTGCATGCAACTGTCACACTGTAGGTCATGCTACAGTGCACAGCAGACACTACAGTAGCAAGAGGGCCAGTAGTGTGTGGACACAGCAATGCCTATGGTGTGTAGGGCAGTGATGATGACTGCACTGTACACAGTGAGAGGCCCAACCTGTAGGTGTTTACTGACAGTGGACAGTACTGTTATGCTGTTGTATGACCCACAGATGCTGCACCTCTGTCATGGAATGCTCACAGTGACATATACATGTCTGGCTTTGTGTGCTGTGGCAGTTGAACAGCTGTACGGTATGAGACCGGGGGGGCATATGTTATCAGAAAGGCACACTGGTGTTGGGGTATTGCCAATACTGGCCCATGTGCACTGCATGATGTGTCACAGCCTTGTGGCCACACCTGGTCTGTGGCATGGCCTGGCCACCCATACACTCTCCCCTCAACATCCTCCATGCCCACAGTGTTGCATGTGTGTGCTGGCATCTGGTGGTGTCCACAGAAGAGTGGTCCACAGGTGTGTGCTGTATGGCCACACTGCCATGTTGTCCACTGTCGGCAGGGTCACCACTTACTGCCTGGCATGGCTGAGACTGGTGGCAGATGATGGCATCATTGTGACGCCATCAGTTAGCAGCATGTTTTCTATATGGTTGGCTTTGTCTATGTGTCATATTTATTTGTTAGGATCACACAAAGCTATGCAAAAGCCATGCAAACACCACAGCTTTCTAGTCACAATAAGCCCTTACCATATACTATAAGCTTTTCCTGGGCGGTAATGTGCACAACGCTAAGTGTCGCACTAAGTCGCCAAAACCACTTTGCAGGGCGCTAGTCGCTGAATATGGCATTGCGCTTGTATTCATGTCAGTTTGCCCCTTGCATACATTATGATTTTGCCTAGCGCTAATGCAGTTTGCCTATGCTATTTGGCCTTTTGAATATAGCAGACCCTCACTAATCCCGCGCTAAACCTGTGCAGACGTTTTTTGCCCGGAGCAAAGTTTTGAATATCTGGCCCACGAAATGACAAACTACAAAGCAGCAAAAGGAAGTCTAGCTAACATCAAAGCAACAGGAGGAAGTCTAGACAACAACCCATGGCAATTTTATTATATCTTGAGAACTTTTTATTTTGCCTAATACCATTTTTCTGCTATGCCTTATTTAGCTTACAACATTTTTTTTATTTGGGCTGATACCACATTTTAGATGGCCCAACAGCCATGATTCCTGTTACCTTTTGCCCATACCACCTTTTGAAGGCTTAATAGCCATGTGATTCCTGTTACCTTTTACCCATATAAACATGTGATTCCTGTCACCTTTTACCCATAATATTTTTTATTTAGGCCAATACCATTTTTTCAATAGTCCAATAACCATGTGATTCTGGCAAGCTCCTGTAAGAAGCACATAAAAGTCCTAGACTTGAGAGCAGATTCATGGAAAGATAACTACTTGTTGCTGGTCTTAGATGGGTATTGGCTGCAGGCTGCTGGTAAGGCCACAAAAGAGTAAGATTAAGGTCACTCTTGCTTCATACATTGATTGGCTATCATGCAACATTTTAGTAGCCAAGACTATAGGTTACTAAGATTACTGGGTTAAGGGGTAACTGCTTTATATTATGAAAGCAATTATTATACAGCTTATCTTGGTTAGTTTGCTTTGTAACTTAGATTAGAGATCAGGACATATGTCATAAGACTGAGGGCTTAGGAAATATACATTTTGGGTTATTGCCTTTGCTGGGTTAAGAAATAATAGCTTTTGTCATAGGTTTTTGCTAAATCGTTCTAATATGAAATTATGAGTATGCACTCTTATCTAGTTCAGTGATAAGAACATACATTAGTAATAGAGGTGTGTGAAAGCTGCAAATTCCACTTTTGAGAAAGTTCTGCAAAATTCTGAAACTTTCATGGAATTTTTCACCCTTTTGCCTGTGATGAAATTTCAAACTTTTTAAAATTTGCTGCACATTTTCACCTCGTACTGCATTATTTAGTCACTAACTGTGGAACTTTAGTTATGAAATGCGGAAATAGCATTTCTTACCATTTATGTCACCAGATCATTATCTGCAGTTTGCAATATAATTATGTGGATTTTTTTTCCCACCAGCAATGTATGGCCATATTTGTTTTTCTACAGGTGGTATTCTAAATTTTAAGCTCACATAGTAAATCTAACCACCCAACCTGTAGAGTACCCTAATTGTTGTGTCAGCAAGCAACATTTTCTTTGTTTTCTAATTGGTTAATTTTTCCTCCTTTCCTGGTTATATTTTGCATTTCTTTTTTTTGAATTCTTTAGAACTCAAGGATTGCATTCTTCTTTTATTCTGCAGTAGATGCTAAATTCCACGGTTTAGAACAGTAATGCCACGTAACGCTCAGATTACACTGTGTTTAGCTCTAATCACGTGGTTTGCAGTTCTGCAGTCACATGGGGTGCAGAGGGAGTTATCAGGTGACAGCACACATTTCTTTCTGTGTAGCTACTCAGTTCTGAAGTGATTTCTGAAGAAGGAAGAGCTCTGTTTGTTCTGCTCCACAGAACAGATTTTTTGAGTGATAATCTGCAGATTTCTTGTTCAGTAGAAGAAATACAGTGCTATTATCTGTACTTGTAGTGCTGAGGCAAAGTCATTGCAGCAGTTTTCTTGATTTGTTGTGACTAATAATATTCTGGTAGTCTTTGCTCTGCAGTCTGCACTAGTACTGTGTTGGTTTTGAATGATTAGTATTTAAGGACAGAGTAAAGCACAGACATCACATCATGTCTGTCAAATGATAGCATGTAGGATGTGAAAAAAGTGCCATTGGTAGGGGATCTGCAAAAAAGGTGTCACAAGGAGGTGCAGAGGGTGCTGGGGAAGGTGCTAGTAGGAGAAGCACAGTTAGTGGCACTGCATCTTCCAATGGCGGTGCAGTGCTAACAGCGTCACATGCTGTGCCGTTGTCAGCTTCAGTTAGCATGAAAGCTTCCAGTTTCTTTGGGTTGCTTCATAGTAATGCCACTCCCACAGCAGCTGTTGCTCAGTGTGCAAAAGTGGCTAGAAAAACTATCATGGATGTTGCTTGAGCATAGTGTGTATCAGATGGAAGTTGAGGAGGAAAAACATCCTCAATCCGAACATCCTGCTACTGTTGATGTGGAAGAGAAGGTTACTGAGGAAGAGGAGGTGGGGGATATTCAGCCCTTACTGTCAGAGCTAGACATGTCAAAAATCAGTGAGGATGATATTGATGGGGTAGGTCATGATGAGCCAGCACTAGACCTTAATTGGCAGCCATCCCTTCCCCAAACAGGAACCAAAAGTGTCAGGGGTAAATGGAAAGCAATCTCTGTTATGACACTTCCCAAGTAATAGTCTGATGTCAGGGGAAGGGACCTCAAGTTGAAACAAGCATTTGTCAATGTCGAATGTTTGCTTGCTGGTATTAGCATTGGAAATGCAGGAGTTAGATAGATGCAGAGTAGGAATGGCAGTGAAGTATTGAACTTCACGCCAACCCCAGCTCCACCCTGCAGAGATGGACAGGCATTGGAGTATGCATTTGGGTAGTCGTCCATAATGTTCATGCCATTTCATCTCACCCTATCCTGCAGACACTGACAAGTGTTGAAGTGTGCATTCGGGTGTTTGGCTTTCAGTCACCCCAGTTCGTAAGGACATACACTGAAATGGGTGCAATATAGAAGAATGGGGTGAACTCTGGGGCTGAAGACTCCAAGGCACACCTCAACACCTGTCACTGGCTGCAGGGTGGGGGGGGTAGAATGGCATGAGCTTTACAGTTCGCAATCCAAAGGCACACCCCTGATGCCTGTCAGTCTGTAAATGGTGGGACACTATGGTTAGAAACCCTAACGCCCTGGGCATTTGTTGGTATTTGTACTACAAATTTTCAACATAGCCTTTTTTGTGACCCTCACCTCATGAAAGCATTTTGGACCTCTTCTCATGAACAGTGGCACTGTGATTTTGTCAATGTGTCCTGAACTTTGAGTTCCCACAGCGACTGTGCCATTGTGCACCAGATGTACAAAAAGACAGATCGGGTAGGATATGAAGAGTGACAACTATACCACTCATAGGGAGATGTGAAGAGATGGCAATGTTGAAAATCTGTAGTGAAAATATTAAAGATGCTTGAACCTCCGAGCGTATGTGGAAACTGCGCAACACATGCACGTAAGACAGTCATTTTGTGGAATTATTTCACCAAATTTTCAACATAGGCATTTTGTGACCTCTGCTCATGAACACTGTCACTATGATTTTCTTAAGCTATCGCAAACATTGATTTTCCACAGCAACAGCGCTATTCTGCGCCAGATGTTTAAACGCATATTTCGGACAGGATGTGAAAAATGACAGCTATGCTGTTCATAAGGAGGTGTGAAAAAATGCCAATGTTGAAAATCTGGAGTGGAAATACTACAAATTTGTGAAGTTACGAGGGTGTGTGGAAACTGCACAATGCACGCTTTTAACACAGTCATTTTATGGACATTTGTCACCAAATTTTCAACATAGTCATTTAGGATTTCTGCTCATGAACAGAGTCACTGTGATTTTACATGCATACATACAAAGGAACATATGAATCTGCCAGCAGAACAGACTAATCGGTCTATCTAAGTCTGCCCAAGTGTGTAGCTAGCACCCTAGATTGCAGCTGCCCCAGCATCCTCCCCCTCAGTTCCTCCCCCGCTTGTCCCAGCCCATGCCCCCCTGACTCTTGCTTTATCCCACTCTTTCTTAAAGCTATTGACTGTTTTACATGTTACCACCCTCTCTGGCAGTGCAATCCAGCTAGACACAACCCTCTCAGTGAAGTAGTGCCTCCTCATTTCCCTCTTGAAATGTCCCCCTTCCAGCCTTAGTCTGTGCCCATCATCTCTCTTCCACACCTCAGTTTAAACACCCCCCATCAGTGCTAGGATTATTTACCTCCCTCAGGTATTTAAACTGTTCAATCATATCCCCCCTATCCCTCCTCTCCTCCAGTGTGTACGTGTTCAGCTCCTTCAGCCTAGCTTCATATTCCTTTCCTTCCATCCCATTTAACATTTTTGTTGCCCTCCTTTGCACCCCCCTCCAGTAACTTTATATCTCTCCTCGGTATGGCCTCCAGTATTGCACACAGTACTCTAGGTGTAGTCTGACCAATGATCTGTAGAGAGGTAGGATCGCATCCCTGTGCCTGGATGAGAACTCCCTTGCGATGCAGCCCAGCATCCTGTCTGCCTTCGCTACTGCTCTCCTGCACTGGGCCGAGTTGTTCATGCTACCAATTGTCAACACCCGTAGGTCCTTCTCTTCCTCCTCTGTGATCCCCAACCTCCCCTCCCCCAAACCAATAGCACCTCTTCTGGTTCTTAGCCCCAAAGTACATCACCTTACACTTCTTTGCATTGAATCCTAGCTGCCATTCCACTGACCATGTGTCTCTAGTTTGATTAGGTCCCCCTGCAGTTTTTCCTATCTGTCCTCTTCGTCCACCACTGCCCCCAATTTGGTATCATCTGTGAACAGACTAACCCTGCTCCCCGGTCCATATGCTGTATCAGAGATAAAGAGTCCAAATAGCACCGGGCCCAGCAGTGACCCCTGCGGCACCCCACTTGTCACTGCTATGCATGCTGAGAGCTCCCCCCTCACCACCCACTGCACCCTCCCCTGTAACAAGTTCTCTATCTATTTAGTCAGCTTTTTTCCCCACCCCCCACTGCCATCAGCTTCCCCCCAAGTCTCCCATGAGGCACTGTATCAAAGGCCTTACTGAAGCCCAAGTACAGGACATGTACCACATGGCCCCTGTCCAATTTCCTTGCTGCCCAGTTATAATACTCTATTAGACTGGTTTGACAAGACCTCCCTGAGATGAACCTATGTTGCCGCCCATCTTGGAGACCATTACTCTCTAGGAATGCCACCAGCCTCTCCTTCAGTATCACCTCTATAAGCTTACCCACTATGGACATGAGACTGACCGGACAATAATTTCCTGGCTCCTCCCTAGGCCCACTCTTGTGTATGGGCACCACATGGGCCACCCTCCAGTCCTGGGCACACACCCTGTTTCCAAGGAGGTATTGAACAGATCTACCAGTGGCTCAGCCAACAGCTCCGTCATCTCCCTCAGCAACCTGGGGTGGATGACAGCAGGATCTGGTGCCTTGTCCACCCTTACAGCTCTCAGCCCCTCTAGCACCCTACTCCCTGCGATCACTTTGTCCATCACCTCCCCCACCCTTTCCCCACCCCCCAGCCCATGCTGGTAGTGGACCATCCCTCTCCTTAGTGAAAATGGAGCAGAAGTACTCATTTAGATTTTCTGCTTGTTCTTCCCCCTTTTCCACCCAATCCCCTTCCCACTTTATCCTCACAATATGTTCCTTGCACTTCCTCTTTTCCCTGACATACCTAAAAAAGTCCTTTTCCCCTCCCTTTATGCCCTGTGCTAACCTTAATTCCCTTGAGGCCTTAGAGTTTTTCACCCTCCTGGCCACCTCCCTTGACCAACTCCCATAAGCCTCCTTATCCTCTCTCTTCGCTGTTCTCCTGTACTTCTGGTATGCAGCCCTCTTTGCCCTCACTCCTTGCAGCAATTTCTTGTTCAGCCAGAATGGTTTCTTGGCTCTGCTTTTCTTACTCCTGGCCCTGGTGCAGGCTATTGTGGCCTCTGTTAGCCCAGTCTTTATTACTCCCCACTTTTGTTCTGCATCCATCGACGGCCTTATATCCTGGAGTCTCCCTTCCAGTATTGTTCACATCCTCCCAAAGTCCACCCTACCAAAGTTCACCACCTTAGTGCCAATACCTCCTGTCTCCCTGCCCAGTGCGAGAACGGGCCACACTGTTTGGTGGTTGTTATCTGCTAGTGGGTCTTCCACCATTACCTCCCTCACCACCTCCCCATTTACCAGTACTAGGTCCAGATCCTTGTAGGCCTTGAAGGCCCACTTACCAATTGTGTCAGAAGGCTGTCCTGGAATGCATCAAGGAGCACCTGCTCCCTGGCACTGCTAGTGGCCAGGGTGCTCCAGTCAACCCCTGGTAGGTTGAAATCCCCCACTATCACCACACTCCCCCTTCTATACACCCTCCTTATCTGCTCTGCCAACTCCTCATCCATTTCCCAGGATTGGGCTGGTGATCTGTACCCCACTCTCAGCCTTAGCTTTCTGCCTTAGGAGTCCAGAAGCTGCACTTAAAGTGCCTCTGTCCTCTCCTCTTCTCCCTCGTCCCTTATGCATTTGATCCCATCCCTTACATAGAGTGCAACCCCCCCCAAACCCCCAGTGCCTCCTGTACATCCTGTATCCTGGGATTGCTAAGTCCCAATAATGGTACTCTGTGGCCTAAGTCTCTGTCACTGCAGCAATGTCCACCTTCTCCTCTGAAAGGAGCACCTGAAACTCTGCAGTTTTATTCCCCAGGCTTCTTGCATTGAGAGAGACCAGCTTCCACCCATACCCCTCCTTCTTCTCACTCTTTTCCTAGGCCTGTGTCCCTCCTCCCAGTAGTCTGTACTCTTTCTCCTCCTTATTCTTACTGGGTGGTGGTGCCTTCTGTATTACACTCAGACCACTCTGTCCGCCCCTCCCGGGGTTACTATGCCTCCGCCTTTACCTATATCTAGGGGGGTGAGCTCATTAGGCTTCCCTGTCCGGACCTTTCTACCAACTTCAGTCTTTTGGCCACCCCACCCCCCCACTAGTTTAAATCCACATTAGTTTTTTTATTATGTCACTGTTTCTCCTCTAGCGGAATGGGCTCAAACAACCTCTGGATGCCGGTTCCCACACCCCCGGACCAGGTTATGCGTGCAAAGCGTGCTTTTCACCCAGGGTCAGCGTGCCCTGAAGTGCGCGCTCTCATGTTGGGAGGTGGTGCGCAGCCCATCAGCCAGTGATATCGCCCCGCTATTTTTCACCTCCATTTTCTGCCCAGGAGATGGACGTGCAATACCGTCAAAGGCACGCAGTGCCGATGCCCGCCGCACTCCCCCCCCAGCATGCAGCTGCAGTGCAGCCAGCTTCCACCAGCTGCCACTGTACTCCAATGCCATACACCCACCCATCCCAGAGGAAGGAGAGCAGTTATGGGATGCTCAATCCTTCCTCTCCCCAGCCAGCCCCCGGCGACTTGAGTCTGTTCCCGATTCCAGGTCACCGGCATGGTGCGAGGTGTGGCATCCAGCACCTCAACACTCAGCACCACTGGGCCTAAACCCACCTTAGTAGAGATATGTCCCTCTATTCCCACCTTTAATACTCCCCTCTCTGCTCAAATGTAGCCTGTCCCCCACATGCAAGTCACTGTTCCCCCAGACCCTACCCCAGTTAGTCACTGACCCATAATTATTGGTGTGGCACCAATCCCTCAGCTACTCATTGAACTCCTCGATCCTAACCTTTCCTCCCCATGCTTGCACATGGTACCGGGAGTATCTCCAAGAATGCCACTGACTCCCCATCCCCTCACATTGCCTGCCCAACTCCTTGAACATCCCCCTCACTACTTCCACAGTTTCCCCCGCCAAGTCATTTGTACCCACGTGCAACACTAAATAAGGTTTCTTCCTGCCCCTCGCTGCACACTTGAGCAGTGCCTGCCCTGCCCCTCCTGCAGTCAACTCGGGGATAGCTTCAACCCAAATACAGCTGTGCCTTTCCCCGCTTCAGCCCTATCTCACCTCTTTCAGTATAGAATCCCCCAGGATGAGTATCCCCCGTCCCTTACCCTTTTCCCATCTAATGCCCCTTCCACCACCCCAGTATTCATTCTTCCCTGCCCGTTACCCCCACCAGCTGCACCCTCTGTGACTTTTGTATCTGCACCCCCTTCTTCCACCTCATCCCTTTTCTCTGCCTTATTCCTCCCACCCCCCTTGAACCCCTTCCCAGCCTTATTACTTCCTTGGGCTTCCCATGTCGACCTCCCCGTCTCCCCTGCTGATTTCCAACCCCTCTTCTATCCCCGTTGTTGTTGATTTACAGCCCCCATTCCCTGCGACCGCGATAGTGATGCCCCTCCCATCCTTCCCCTTCCCATAGCCTTCTCTCTTCCAGTCACCCCTTCCTTCCTTACTAGCCCCCCTTGTACCCTTTCATCCTCATTATCTCTTCCACTACCTGTTGCCATCCCTGTCATGCCCCACTTGTCCTCCCCCCTTCAGTATGTTCCTGCTTCCCCTCTCTCTCCCATAGCAGAGGCTCGAATCTATTCCTAGTTGATACCCTTCCTACATCTCTTCCACATACTGGTTTCACCCTCCCACTTTTTCCCCTCTGTGCCCTCCATGGTCTCACCCCTGGTCCTTCTCTACCCTCAGTCATTTGCTCTCTCCCCTGGTACTCCTCGTGGTATCTTCCTCCACCATCAGGAGGCCCCCCTCACCTTGGGCACCCCCTCCCTTCTCCTCTCTTTTCTGCTAGTGCCTCTGATACTGAGGTTGGTTTCAGTCCCTAGTTGTTCTTCCTCCATCCCCCTTTGCCATCCCCTTTCCCCCCCAGCCAGAAAGCCTACCATACTCATCTGCCCTGCTACTTAGACTACTACCTAACCTCCACAGTTCCTCCCTCAAACTAGCCAGTTGTCTACAGACCATACACCCCCTATCCTCCAAGCCCAGTCCTGGATCATGGTGGACCCACACCCTGTACAACCCACCACCTTTCCAAAGATGCCTGCTCTATTGACATGCGGCACCTGCCCCATTTTGGCCCCCATCTTATGTTATGGGCTCTTACTCAGGGTTTCTGTACCCTACTACAACTGTTAAGCCCCTATTTACTCAAATTCCTGTTTCCCCCACACTAGTCCACTACTGCCCCCTTGCCGACCAGGTTAATTCAGTCTCAAATCTCATCCATTAGATATTGTATTACTGTAACAATCCTAAAGCCTCCTTTTCCATTTTTCAACCCTCAGCTACCATACTTTTTGTTCTCAGCCCTCATATAGTTTCATTCAGTCAAGTTAGAAATCCTATTGCACTCCAAGTATTACTCGGCTCAGTTAGAGAAATAAACAGAACAACTAAATCTGTATTATTACAGCAGTCCTAAAAGTATCCAATCATTGCTTTGTCTCCACCCCAGAGACCCTGCTGTAATATAGGACCACACAAGACCCTGCGCGGGAGGGTGGGCAACTCTAAAGTCCCGAAAGAGCTCCGTTGAGCTTGCTTACTCCCCCTCTCTCACTCGCTCATTCGGTTTCTCCCGGTGCTGCAGGCTGCCCTTTTGTACTGGGCTCCTGCCTGTGTTGGCACCTTTTTCTGCCCACAAAGAAAACTGCAGCAGTCCTGACAGAGCTCTGTTGAGCTCACTCACTCCCCCTCTCTCACTCGCTCATTCTTAATCTGTCCCAAACACTGATTTCCCACAGCGACCACGCTATTCTGTGCCAGAAGTGTTAAAACACATTTCAGCCAGGATGTGAAAAATGACAGCTGTACTGTTCATAAGGAGGTGTAAAAAAATGCCAGTTTTGAACATCTAGTGTGACAATATTACAAATTTGCAAAGTTACAAGCATGAGTGGAAACTGCGTAATGCACACTTGTAACACAGTCATTGTATGGACATTCGTCACCAAATTTTCAACATAGGCATTTTAGGACCTCTGCTCATGAACAGTGTCACTGTCATTTTCTTAATATGTTCTGAAAACTGATTTCCCACAGTGACCGAGCTGTTCTGTGACAGAAGTGTGAAAACACATTTCAGCCAGGATGTGTAAAATGACAGTTGTACTGTTCATAAGGAGGTGTGGAAAAATGCCAATGTCGAAAATCTGGAACAAAAATATTACACATTTACGAAGTTACTCATGTGCGTGAAAACTGAGCAATGCACACTCATAAAACAGTAATTTTTTTTTATTTTTTTAACCAAATTTGCAACATAGGCTTTTTGAGGGCCCACCTCATGAACAGTGGCACTGTTGTTTCATTAATCGGTCCCGAAATGTGATTCTGCGCAGTGATGGCAAAATCACCTTTTGTGACTGAGTAACACCATGACAGTGACTGAATTCATGAGGAGGGGTTCCAATAACCACATGTTGAAAATGTGGTGCCAAAATTCCCAAACATGCCCGAGATATGCACCAAAGTTGAAAAAACACTATTTATGCCATTATACAGCTTATCAGCATTTCTTCAGTTCATGGTCGTCTTTGAAGAGTGTAGACGTGTTCCCGGTCCACCGAAGATCATCACGCTGGGCTCCGGAGGTAAGTATGGGGTGGGGGACTCGGGAGGCAGGGTGCACAGACGGTGGGTGCTGGTTGGGGAAGGGGGCAAGATACACCACGAGGGACCATTTTCTTGGTTTCAAGGGAGAAAAAGAAAGACATCATGGGAAAGTTTTTGGTTTTCAGGTTTGTTTTTTGCACACTGTGGTGGGCTCCCAGTGTGCCACCTGTGTTCTGGGAGAAGGAGGAATGAAGCTGATGGGGACTTGGCCCCCATCAGCAAAGAAAGACTGTTTGAGGGGCATAATGCTGAGGGGTATTGGGCAACTCCCTTGGCACACAACAAGGGGGGGCATTATGCCGACGGGGAGTGGGCTCCCCTGTCGGCAAATGAACTGAGTCGGGGCATGCTGACAGGGGTATTGGGCACCCCCATTGATTTCCATGGGGCTCTGAGGCAGCATAGCCACTGCCTCATTGATGAAATGTTACACCAGACAAGGTAGGTACCACCCTACGATGACAGGTTACTCCCTCATTGCAGCGGAATGGCTGACGCTGCAATGACGAGGTGGCCTGTGATTGCAGTGGTGAAATCGTTACAAGTTGGTGGCACTCTGCAGAACCAGTGTCATCAGACACTGGACCTGCATTGGTTGAGCACTGCCAAGCCCAACAATGCAGTGCCGGCACTGGTGGCTACAGTGCCGCACCTCCACAACCCGCTTCTCTCCTAAGCTGCCACATAATGTTTCTTTCACATGTGCAAGCAAACATAAAAAGGGTACATGGGGATAAGTAGGAACAGCAACAAACAACCATTTTGCCCACCTGTATGTTCCTTGTCCCATCCGCCCCACCTACCAAAATCCGGTGTGTCATCAAAAAGTCACTTGTGTGGAATTTCTTTGCAGTGGATGAGGTCAATGACAGGGTGGCTGTGTGCAATATTTACAGGTCCAAAATTAGCAGGGGTATGCCAGAAACACACTATGGGACAACTGGTATGCATAGCCATATGCAAACTAAGCATCTCATTTGCTGGACTCAGCATAACTATTTTTCAGCAATGCCCACTTCTGACATTATAGAAAGAGAAGGTCCCTGTCCTGGTGATGATGTAATACTATTTAACCCTTTACTGTGTTTCACCCCTAGGTGTGCCAATGCAACTGGTAATAGTCAAGCTGACCCATCTCCTTCCCATATAGAGAGTTTTTCCATTTTGTCCCTGCTGGTAGACAAGGCAGCCAAAGCAGCAAGAGCATGACTGGCAAAGACACAACCCCCTCCACAGTGCAGCACACTCTGAGGCTTAAGCAACCGGATGTTAAATCTGCCTTAACAAACCACACAAAATACCGTAAAGACCCTGTGACAAAAGAGCTAAACACTGCTGTTGCAAAGATGCTGGCAACAAATCTTTTTGGGAGAGCTAGCCCAAGGTTCAGTATGGAAGAATAAACTCCTCCCACACACGTCATTTACACTGGCCGCTCCCAGGATCCCCCGCTCTAGTTTTTGGAAAATACCCACCATCCTCCCCTTCCTCCTCCTTTTCCAGTGCTCCCCCCCTTCCATGTGGGGGACTCTCTATTACTACGAGCTATCAAGCTTAAGTTCCTACATAAATAGGAATAGAGTACAGTATAGCCACAACAGAGTATGCACAAGCTTAAATATACTTTATTCCACAAACATTGAAGTTATTTTCTTTTGTTGAGAACCCCTTGCTTGTAGAACTCATGGAAAAAGCTGCCCCTACTGTAAATACAAAGTGCCCAGTCACATGTATTTTGGCACTAAGGCTATTCTGAGACTTTATAATGATCTTGTTTGCATTGTGTCACATGCAGTGCCCCACTCTGCAGCAGCCAGCATCCATCTCATCACAGACATCTGAAGTAGTGGCCCATCATCCGGTATTAGTTTTATGTGCATTACTGCACACTGGGCCTATTTACCTAGGGTGTATGCCTTGCACCTATGCCCAACATCTATTTGCCCCCTGAGTGGTGGCAGCAGTGCTAGTGGTGGTCCTGCTCAGCACGCCACATTGAGTATGCAGAGCATGCATGGGTTACATACATCTGACAGAATACTCACCCAAATCAATGAGGCCATTACGCATTAGCTAAAGCCACATGTATTCCAGGCTGGCTTCATCGCAAGTGACAGTGCATAGAATGTCATTAAATCAATTAGTGATGGATGTTTTTATCATGTGCCATGCTTTGCACATGTCCTGAACCTTATTGTGAAGGCCTTTCTGAAACATGAAGCAGTCAGTAGCATGTTCACTGTCAATCACAAAATCTGCAGCCATTTCAGTTGCTCTGCACTGGCAAGATCAGAGTTCAGGATTCTACAGAAGGCTAATAAAGTACCACAACACCACCTAAAGCTTGATGTAGCAACACACTGGAACTCAACGCTCTATATGGTTGAGAGGCTATTTGAGCAGTACAAGCCAATTAATGACTATATCATGCAGATGTGTGATCATGACACACAGTCAGCCATGTCACTGATTCCATCCCAGTGGATGCTGATGGATATTGTCATCCAAATCTTCTGTCCACTTGAACAGGCTACACAGGTTGTTAGCTCAGAAAATGCATGCTTGAGCCAGTTTATTCTACTACTGCATGTACTCCACCAGGCACTGGTTAATGTCAGGGAGCAATTTCAAGTAGCAGCAGACTCTGTTGGAGTAGAACTGGCTGACCAGTTCTGTGTGATGATGATCCCAAGATGATTCATATTAATACCTCTGAGGCATACATCCTGGCAACTCTGCTAGATTCATGGTACAAGCATGGCATGATGTCACTTCTTGCAGGTAGGAAGGCTGATCTAGATCACTATGTTGTGATTCTGGGTGGCAAGGCTGAAAATTGGAGGAGTCATTCAGAGGAATGGGTCAAAAAATTGGTAGCTATAGACAAACATGAAGGCCCAACAGCAACAGCCCCTCAGACAGTATTCACCTCCTCCTCCTGTACAGTGTCTGCTTCTGCACCCTCATCATCACTTAGCAGTGGAATAAACCTTCTCTGGGCCATGTTGAAGGACATTGGTGTTTCTACACACCAGCCACCTGAGGGCAACACACAAGTTCAGCTGTCTGCATGTCATATGGTGACATCCTACCTGGATGACCCACTGGAGTGAGCATAGATGATGAGCACTTGGAGTGTTGGCCAAGTAAACTTGAAATCTGGCCTGCACTTGCAGCTGTCACTGTTGACTACCTGACCTGCATCTCTGTCAGTGTAAGCTTGGAAAGGGTATTCAGTGCTGCTGGTGCCATTGTAACTTACCAGTGAAGCCACCTGTCTGGTAGGAATGTTGAGTACCTCACTTTTACAAAAATGAACTCACATTTCCTCCTCAAGCAGTACATTCTCTCATTGACTGTAAGATACCATGGTCCTGCTGAAGAAGGTTATGTGAATCAGGAATCATCATAGGAAGAGGAAAGTGTGCCAGTGCTATCTGATGATGAAGACACAGCTGAAGGGTTTGAGTCCTCCTGAGTAGGAGACAGAAAATGTGTTGTACTACTGTCATTGTCAGGTGTGCACATGAATTGTTTTGTGAGGTAACATGATAACTGTTTGTGTCTGCAGTTAGTTTAGCAGAACAAAGATGCAAGGCACCAGGAGTCAGTGTGCAATACATAAGTCATCGACTGTTGTGTTAAAAAAAAAGGTTGTGACAGGCAAATGATTACATGCAGATTAATTCTGAATATTCAGACTGACATTACCAACATATGTGTAGTTAGAACACTGCAGTATTTTTATCTTTAAGTGTCTCAGCTGGCTGCTGTTTAGGACCCCCTTCCCAAAAGAAAACTTAAAAAAAAAAAAATTGCTGTGGACATTGTTCCTGTCCTGTACTGTTAACTTTGTTAAGTGTCCCAGTTGGCCACTGTTTAGGCCCCCTCACCAAAAGAAAACTTAAAAAATAAATAAATAAATAGCTGCGGACATTGTTACCTGTCCTATAATGTTATGGTTCCCAGTTGGCAGCTGTGTAGGTCCCATCTCCCAAAAAACTGAAAACGGACAAAAAAAAAAAAAAAAAAAAATTAGTTTCGCCCTCATGTGCCCACTAAATTTTCATCTTTCCTGCAACCAGCTTTCTCTTTTAGAAACAAAATCCATTTGCATTACTATTCATTCCCAAATCCCCACTTGCCCACCGTTGAGGACACCCTCCACAAAATAGAAAAATAATACCCCCACATTACATTGCATCACCCTTTGCTACTTGACCATTATCCTTCTGCTATGCTGTTGTTGATTTACACCCCAAAATAGCATGTTATACAGTATGAGTCCACTCCTCAGTTGTACGATGTGTGGCCAATGCTGACGCTCCCCCCCAAATGACACAAGAAATACCCCATAAACAGGTGGTCTGGTATTGTTTCACACTCTTTGTCTTGCCTCTGTCAGGTTGCCACCATGTTGTCTCAAAAAACATCACTTGCTGTGACCTCCACATGATGTCCACTGTTGGTTGGCCCTCCCCACCACCTAAACAAGCATCATTCACCTGCCACTTACAGGCTGTCATACCACCACATAGGGATGATGAGCTGGCCACAATGGCTTCTGTTCGGAATAAAAGCAGTGACCTATGTGATTATCTCCTGTTACAAGAATGATGATCAGTCCACCACGTCAAACAATACCCAGTGCCCACAAAGTCACCTGTCACATCAGACAGTATCACCTACCACTCGCTTCCTACATTTCATACGCACATTACTCAGCACTGAGCACATGGGCTGTGACTTGAGCTGTCTGCATAAATAATCTCTTGATATTGTCTCACTCGGAGTGACAAATGTACCAGCAAGCAATGACCATTAAGGCATCAACAAGCAGTGTGTATCAAGATCACTTCACACTCCAAAACATCAGAACAGCAGTGTCACTGACACAGGGTCTAGGTTAGTTGACTATCACAACTGTTGCTGCACTTGTTTTGACTGAAACAACCTCAGTGCAACATTTATGTATGCCTGGTGTTGTTAACAGTGGCAGTAACATGGAGAACTGCTAGTAATAGTTGTTACACAATTTTGGACTACAAATTCAAATGAAAAGTAAATGTAAGTTGTGTAGAAGAACAACAACAGGAGCTACAGCATAAAACAGAAGTCTCACAATGTAGCCTCACAAGATGTGATCATATCAGGACACTGCATAGCATGACCAGAGTACTGTGATGAGTGTATTGCTTATTTCTGCAACACTGATGGAAGAGAAGACGTGCTAATCATACTGCTCTGCTGTAGCTTATTTTTTTTTGATGAAGTGCAGCACCATACCAGAAGGTTAGTTACAGCTACGGTACTCTGACTGTGATGCTGTCCTCTTCGACACATCACATCTACTTCATCCGTCACACAGGTTAGAACAAATAAATTTAGTTTTTGTGTACTGAGTGATGAATCCTACTGACTTGTGTAAATTATTATTATGATGATACCATGCAATGCTTATTAAGTTATTGGCATCTGCTATCCATTCCCCAGGTTGCCACCATCTCTCCACTGCTAGTACAGGAGTGTTTGGTCACCTGCTGTCCTGTCCCCTCCATTCCCTCTCTGACCTACTCCCCTCCTCCCTCCACCTCTCCTCCTCCCCTTCCTCTGGAATCCATGACTGCCTGTGGAGGACATCAGCAAATGTAACTTCCTGCTTCCTCCATTCACTGTCTCCCCATGAACATGAGTCAGGGCAAACTAAGTGTGTCTTTCTTTGTTGATAATTCTTCACTCACTTCAGAAATGTACATGCAGGCATCATTTTGCACTCAGTTCAGTGTGATGGTAATGTAGCATTACTCTTCCCAATGCGACTTGCACCCCCATTTGTGCAGCTATGCATGACTGGTCACTACTGGGAAGGGGCACTGAGTCAGGACAGCAAATAACAAGAATATTGATGGCATGAACCATGAAGTAATAAGAAAGACAGCAAACACAGCTACAGCAAAGAACAGTGACCTGCAAAAACCGTGTACACCCCAGCAAAAAAAAACACACACACACACAGGGAACATATGCACAGTACCTACCAAGGCTCACTTTATTCAGTAATGCCAGGACCACATATTTAAGCATGTCACACCTGCAAGAACAGATTGTATGTGATCCCCTTCAAATAATCATATGTAGAACGTGCACCATACACTGCAACAATACTGGCAATCCTGTCACTGACAGATTTATATTTATACTTCCCATACGATAGTGCCTTCCCTGCAACCAGCTGGTCATACTTAACATCAATAAGTCTCTGTTCATTTTTCAAGCAGTTGATGAATCGCCAGGCATTCAGGTGACTGGCACCAATCCAAGAACTAAAACTACAGTACCATCCCTCTACCGCATTGTTCATTCTAGGCATAGCCTCCTTCTCTGCATGAGAACAGTTCTACAGCTCTAGGGAATACACAGAAACACACACAAAATAAATATAATGCTCCGTCAATACCTACCTACCCACACCACCACTACAATGCCACAGACAGGATTCAAACCACAACCACCTGCCTACATTATGTCACCTACTATACTACAAATCACACACCTTAACCACTAGACCAACTAGCCAGCACAGCTCCTCAGTGGTGGTTTCCTACACTTAACATGTCAGAAAGTGCAGATTTAACATAAACTCACACTACACATTCATTCATTACACTTCCATTCATAATTTCACATGCTACATTCCTTTACATGCTTATGAAGGGGGGGTTTTGCCTGCTCCCCCCATAGTTTTATATACATCCTCCAGGTCATACTACAGTCAGGTAGGGTGGCATTGTTGTCAGGCAGCATTTTCAACCCTGCACTCTTTTGCTGTGTGCTATTCATGCAGCACTATTCTGTGGCCGTGCACACTGATTCTCTGTTTTCATTCTGTAGGCTGGGGGCGGAGGGCTACAGTAGACCCGGGTTCAGGAAATTTATTTATTTATTTATTTTATTTGTTTTTGGTAACTAGGTGGGTGCACTAGGCATAAGGATGCCTATTTTCAGGCATGACCCGGGAGGATACAAGTTGAAATAACAATTTACAACAACAATGTGACACCGCACGTGACATGGGTGAATACAAAAGTGGAGGAGTCAGAAATACAATAGTGATTCAATGAAGTACATAAGGAGTCAGAAACACAATAGTGATGCTGTGAAGTACATAGTTAGAACAGGTCAATATTTAATCAGTACATTAGGATTTTAGAAAAAAAACAAAACAAAAATGAGTGCAGGACAAACAGTTGTAAAGTATTGCTTGACTGTAAGTGCTGTTGCAAGGACTATACACCTAGAGAGAGTTAGAGGGGAGGAGTAGGAGGAGGGAAAAGAGTGAGAGGTTTCAAAATGGGAGGGGGGAGGATGAGAGCAGGAGGAAGAAGGGTAGGGGAGTGAGGGGTAGTATAGCAAGGATAAGAGTTAGGGGAGATATAAAAACTAAGGTGGCTGGAAGCATAGGCAGGGGTTTAATGCTTGTATGTGTTTATGGTGGAGGTTTTTAAAACCCTCATGGGTAGATGCTGAGCGTATGGCTTGAGGGGTAGAGTTCCAACACCTGGGGGCAGCGTAAAGAGAAAGCACATGCACCCATTGCAGTTTTACATCGAGGGATATAGAGAGGAGCCTGTTCATTTGATCTGAGTCCATACGAGGGGGTTTGCAAGTCTAGCAAGAAGGCAAGGGATTGGGGGAGGCCTATTCTTGTTATACCATCCATGAGAGAGCCATAGGACCGGAGTCGGTGAGCAGCAGGGCCGGGCCACTTTAGGTCGGCACAGAGCTGACAGTGGTGTTTGTATCTTGGTGAGGCGGAGGCATAGTGGCAGATGTTATTATAAGTAGTGTCCCACTTATGAAGAGAGGTCTTAGTGGCACCTAGGTAGATGGACGAGCAGTAGGCCAGGGATGGGAGCAGGAGGCCTTGTGCCACAGCAAGCCTGGCTGATGGAGTAAGGGCATAACTAGAGTGGTATGCCCCCCTCCAATTTTTGCATTGACAGATTTGCAGGTTGCAGTAATGTGAAAGTCAAAATCTAAAGATTGGTCAAGAAAAAAGCTCAGATATTTGAAGGAGCTGGTGTTAGCTACTGGGTAGCCATCTGTGCAGGATATCACAAGGGGGTTACTAATCCCTTTTAGTCTAACTGGAGAGCTAAAGAGCATAGAATGGGTTTTGCTTATACTGAGCACGAGGTTGTTAACAGTGAGCCAGGTTTGAATACTTTGGAAGTCAGAGGCTAGGAAGTTATTTAGGTCCGAGACATCTCTTGCACTGTGGTAGATGACTAGATCATCTGCATAAAGCAGGGAAGAGCAAGTAGATGCTTGAGATGGTAGGTCATTTATAAAAATAATGAAGAGCAGAGGGCCTAGTATAGAACCCTGAGGAACACCTATATGCATGGAAGTTAGATCAGACATGGCTGAGTTGAACACAACAGTCTGCTTTCTGTCAGAAAGATAACAGCTGAACCAGGAAACCAATGTATTAATTTGTTGGACAGCAGTCCTTTGCATGTGTAGATGGCATTATGATTATCCTGTATGGGTAAAAATGTCGTCATCATCGTCATAAGCATCATCAAGTGACCCTGTGAAATATGTGTGGCACAAGGCACATTTTAACACTAAGTACAGCCACCTAACATGTGTTGCTGCAGTTGCTCGTAGACCTGAGAACATGCCTGTAAGGGCCATATAACTGATGTGTCTACTGTTTCTAAAGGGAATTGTTTTTGTTATGATCCTTTCTCCAGGTCCCTACCTTGGATTCCATCTTCTGCTGCTGCTGGGAGATGTCACCCTCCTTTGTGCATGGACTACAGCTTGGCTTGGACATCTCATGAAGAAGGTTAATAAAAGATTTCTTTGCAGTTAATTGTATTTTCTGGAGTCATGACGCAAGCTGATTTTTTTTTATGCTGTGGCACAGCTCATTATCTTACAATGGATAGTTGGCAGTGGCAGGGGTACTGGCTGTCTGTGCGATCATACTCTTGAAGTAGGGGTGCTGTTAACTTCATAAGCACACTTTTTGGTGGTAGCATGGTAACAGTTTCAGACAGACATGTGAGTTGTCACCCAGTATTGCTTCACTGAAGTTGTTGTTAGATGCCAGTAACAGTCCCCCCCCATCATGTGTTACACAGTAAGTCTCAGGTTCTTTCTGTCCATATTTGTATATCCATTCATCAGGTTTAGTGTTGCTGAAAGGTTGTCTGGTTATTAGCTCATGTTCAGGTAGGGATCACAATGCTCACCAATGACTATCAAATCATGTAATGTTTCTGCTGCATATCCATGTTACCATGAAGTTCTGATTTGTCTCTGTCCCTTTCTTGAATTCACTTAATCAATATCTTGCTTTTAGGTGCACCTGTGTAAGGCTTTATGGATGCTGCTGCTGCTCCTGCTGCTGCTGAGATTCTCTGTAGTCCGCCAGCCCTGTGGCTGCATAGTGTGTCCATCACAAGTGCCCAGGTAAGCACCAGTTGTTGTTATACTTTGCATTTTTTCCTTTCTAGACAGGTTAGTATATGATGATAAGGGATGCATGTATTTACAGACAGACAGCAAGTCAGTTGGCAGGGGGGCAGCCAGAGGCACAGACCAGTTGTGTTGGCAGATTAGGTAGTGAGTGGTAGCAGATTTGGTGGTCCAGCTTCACAGGTGGTCCACCTCTGTTAACCAATGCCATGTCTCCCTTGTGTTTCTGCAACTCTCTCTATGATTTTCTTTTCAGGTCTACCTGTTTAAGGCTAGCTTGGCGGATGCTGCTGCTGCTTCTGCTGTACTCTGCCAGTCCTGTGATGGTAAAAGGAAACTGAAGACGAATCAAACAACAACATCAGTTGTCAATTTTAACATTGTGTTACTCACCCAAGACCTAAATCCATACAGTGTCAAGTAAGCAAGTAGCTCATCTAACATTTCTTTGGGGGGGGGAATTAACTTGTCCTCCTGGCTACTGCAAAAAAAGGTTAAGGCTGAACCCTGAACAACAGACAGACAATATGTTCATTGAACATTTGCCAACCTTCACACTCTTTAAAGAGACAAATGACAACAAAGTCTTGTGTCAAACAGGAAAATGTTTATATTAAGAACAGAACAAAGCAAAACAGGAACTATAAACACAAGGGGCCGGATATTCAAAAGGGTTGCGCCATGCGCAATAGGGTTGCACATGCGCAAGTCCGAAAATGCGCCATTCTGCGATATTCAGCAGGAGGCAGTTGCGCCACCGAAAACAGGCTGAGCAACAGCGCAATGCAAATGAAGGCATGCGCAACCGAAGGGGGTGGATCCATGCATAAAGAGCTCAATGCGATATTCAAAGACTTGCGCAATGCGCAAGAGCTGAACAGCCGGAAGTTGCGCCCTAGCGGAAATGAGCCAAAATAAAAAGGCTCAAGGAAGAGGCGCAAGAACGCGACAGGGAAGACACATGAGGCAGAGAGACAGAGAAGGCCAGAGTAACATACAGTGCAGGCCAGGGAGTGCACAGGACAGAAGAGGGGCAAGGGAAGGTGTATGGGGCCACAGAGTGCAGAGGCCAGTAGGTGTACCAGGTGCAGTGGAGGTAGCAGTCAGGACAGCGGGGGTAACAGAGCAACATCAGCCGGGGGGTCACAAGCCAGGGAGAGGGACAGTGCCAGCTTCCACATGGAAGCTGTAATGAGGTGGGTGAGAATGCATGCTGCAGGGGGACGTGGCCATGGAAGGGCCCGTCGGTGTAGCCCCAACAGGCAGCACTGCGTCACATCAGCTTTGAGCTGTACACAGATGAGAGAGATCGGGGTCAGTACCGCCTGAACAGGGCAATACTGAGATGGCTCTGTGAGCTGTGCAGTGATGTGATGCAGGCACCTCACAGACGGAGTCACGCCTGTCGGTGGAGACCAAGGTGACAGCCTGCATGTGCCTGCTCACCACGGCACCTTCCAGAGGCCGACAGAGGACACCACAGGCATCACACAGTCGGCCACGTCCGCATCCTTACCCAATTCCTCAGCGCACTGAAGCCACATGCTGCAGAGCACATCCAGTTCCCCAGCACCGCGGCAGAGCGTACAGCAAACATGCAGGAGTTCTACAGGGTAGTACCTATGCCTGACATGCTAGGGGTCATAGACTGCACCCATGTGGCCATAAGCAAGCCACCTGGCCCCGATGGGGGCTGCATATAGGAACAGGAAGGGCTATTTCAGTGTCAACTGCCAGGTGGTGTGTGATGCCACTGGGCGCATAATCAATGTCTGTGCCACACACCCTGGCGGAGCACATGATGCCTTTATATGGTATCAGTCCTCACTGTGCCATTGATTCAAGAGTGGGGACATCCCCACAGGCCATCTAGTGGGTGAGTACGCATGTAGGAATTGCAAACGTGGGACAAGGGTGGGAATACCACAGGTGCTATGGTAGTGGCACACAGGGATACTGGCAATATGGACCTGAACATGATACTCATCTCCACCATCTCCACACAGGTGACAGCGGATACCCACTATGTCCCTGGCTGCTCACACCATACCGGCGCCCCCATGACCCCATCGCAGCAACGCTATAATGAGGCACATGCCGCCACATGCAACATCATCGAGCGGGAGTTTGGGATGCTCAAGGCACGCTTCTGATGCCTAGACACCTCCGGCGGTGCCCTACAGTACAGCCCCTCAAAGGCCTGTGGGATATTCCTGGCCTGTTGTATCCTGCACAACATGGCCAAAGACTGTGGGATAGCCATTCAGGTCGAGGAGGGGGACAGCAATGGGGACGCCAGCGGCGCCAGTGATGATGGTGATGAGCAGCCCCTTGACGGCGCGGGACTCCGACTGATCCGCAGGCCCAGCTGCACTGGGACACCATCACGGAGGAGCATTATGCATGACACAGGTAAGTCAAGGGGCCATGTGCAACCAACACTGTCCTGGTGCAACCCACAGGCACACAGAGTAACACACCAGGGGTGCATGACGGCAAAGGGAGTGGAAGGGACCAGGCACACTAACACACCATCAGGGAGGGGCGAACAGTCATATGGACACACACACACATCAGGCACAAAGTGTACATGGGCAGGTGCACAGCAGAGCAGGAACAGACATGGCAAACACACAGATCCACAGACCACACCCACCACCTGTACTGTCCAAGTACGTGTGTCAGATGCTGGGCACCCTTGCACCTTGGTATACAGTACAATGCAGGCATCATCATGCACACGCACCTGTGGACAGCAGTCGGGATGGTGTGCAGGTGATCCGGTCGACATGATGAGCACCCACCAGTGCACTGCCCACCATGACGCACAGTGCACACAGGGCAGCACCAGACAGGGCCCGCACTGGGAGACAGGTCAGTCATGTTGCACCATTCCACGGCCACCGCGGATGCATGGGCGGCCCCACCGTGACCCAACAGCACTGGCAGGCTGAGCAGGGGCCACATGGGTTGGCACCGATGGACCACCAGGGGTCCCACTGCGTGATCGCGACCTTGTCCGCAGTGGGGTCTGTAGTATGCCAAACATACCTGCACCAGGGGTGCTCGGGATGCCCACAGCAGAACCCGGCATCGACAGGCTTGGTGTTGCACTTGACACGGGAATGGGGTGGAGGCGTGCACTGTGGGGTGCTGGCGGTACAGGGCACCTGCTTGTGTACTCGTCTGCAGCCAGGCAGCGACCAATGCCTGGGTCTGCCTGTCAATGGCGGCGGTCACATCCATCCGCATATGGACCATCTCTGCACAGTCCAGAGCACAGTCCCTGCTGTGCTGCTCCACAACACACAGTGCCTCCACGGATGTTGCAACCCGCCTTTGCTGCTGTACTGATTCCGCAGCAGGCGGGTGTGCTCTTCAAATAGGTACTCTGCCACAACGGCATCCTGTCCCCCAGGGTATGGAAGGTCCTGATGCTCAACACCCCTCGAGGGTGGGCGCTGTTCACCAGGACCAGGAATGGGCATATCAGAGGGCGGTGGGCATGTGCCACTGCTGGACACTGTACCCCCAGACCTGGTGGGTGACTGCTGCTGCTGCCCCTCCAACTGCTGTGCCCCAGGGACCACTCGTTCCACTGCTGTGGCCGCAACAGTGCCAGACACCTGCACAGTCACTGGTGCTGCCCCACCGGTGCTGACAGGCACAGCCTGGGACTGTCACACACACGTTGGAACCAGCTAGGCCCAGGGGCACGTGCTGGCCTGCTGTGTGTCCGTCATGGGACACACACATGTCACTGCCCATTGCAGTCCTTGCATCATCAATGGTGCAGGTACGTGCTACAGCCACAGTCACAGCGTGCTGGCATGCTTGCATGCCAGACTACTGAGACACAGGCTGTGCACCCCCACAACCGACTCACCAACACCAGAGTTGGCAGCCCAGCGTGCATGCTGGTGCAGTGCATGCTGGCTGGTGACAGAGGTGGATGGACCCTCCTCCATGCCCAGCAGGTCTTCCTCATTGCCTGGACCCACCAACACCATCCCCTGAAGATGAACAGGATCTGTAACAGAAAGAGAGGACATGTGAGTGCATGTGAACAACCTCCCCCCCCAACACCACCACCATGTCATACCATGCAGTGATGGGCTTCCACCTGTCTGGAATCCACCTCCTGGTATGCCGTCAATAGCACTCCACTGCATTGATGCAGCCAGTCGGTCCTCAGCCGGGGTCAGCTCCACCACCGCTGGCTGGCCCCCTCCTGTGCAGCACGTGCCGCCCTGAGGGCTCCCACCTTCTCCCTCACCCTCCCGCGGTCTGTCCCCATCTTCTTTTTGCATTCCTGCACGGAGCGCTGGTGGCTTCCTTGCAGGTTCACTGCCCGAGCTACCTCCTCCCATGCAGCCACACGGGCCTGAGGGGTGCCCCGCTGTCCACTCAGTAGTGGCTCCTCCTCCAGGTAGGCCTGGAAGAGGGCCTCTGTCTCCGCCGTGGTGAAGTTGGGCCTCTTCCTCCACACACCATCCTCACCCTCACCTTGGCTCTGCTCAGTCATGTCGATCTGTATGGGTGGAAGTGGACACCTGTCACTGTGCAGTCTACAGCGTTATCCCATGACCATTGTCCAGAACATCACACAGCATGCAACCCACCTCTCACCTGCAGTAACCGAATCTGGCCAGCGCAGCCCAATGTCGCACATTTATAGCGCAATGCATGCAAATTAGGAGTGGAGCAACTGTAATGAGATGCAAATCGCACCACTGCGCCTTTGAATGGCTGATCAGATGATTTGCATGTGTCGGCTGAATATCGTGCCATTGCGCTTTGCGCAATACGGTTGAGCCGGCTGAGCCAATGGTGCAGATCTGTAACTGTGTGGTACACTGCATTGCGCATGCCCAGGTAGCTTACGCAGGCATCTGCCGCGCTGATGACGTGCTGTGCACGATCGGCAATTCAGGCCATGGCCACCATTGTGCCAGTGGCGCTACAGCACTGGGCACCATATGGCGCTGTGGCACTACTGCGCAATAGTCCACTGTGGCACTGGCACGCAGGTGATCGGTCACGCAGGATGCGTAGACGTCAGATGGCACTGTGCGTGGCCTTGCGTCATAGACCCCTAACCTGGTGTCCGACCTTTGCCCCCTGGCACTGTTCAGCTGCCATGTGTACGGCTCTGTTGCGCTGTTTGGTGACAGCGCTATGTGAACCGACGGTGCTATACGAACAGCGTGATTGGAACCTATGGTGGTCTATTGCACAACATTTCTACATGGGGTTGCCACGCTGCATGGCGCCATATTGCCTGCTCTTCTACAGTAATGGCACGCAGGAGAGCTCCCCAGTGGAGTCAGTTGGAGGTGGCCAACCTGGTAGCAGTGGTTGAGCCCCACTTTGGGGCACTGTTTGGGGATCAGCCCCTCACCATGGCCCGCACCCATGTGTGGCTGCAGGTGGCCACTGAACTGGAGAGGGTCACAGGGCAGTGCCGGTCTGCTGACCAGTGCAGGCACAGATATAGTGACCTCCGCAGGAGGGAGAGCCGGACGTGCTGCAACACCTCAGGTCACGTGCCAGGAGGGGCGTTGTGCCTAGGCCAGGTGGGTGTACCATCTATGCACCTGTATTGTCCGTAGGGGTGTGACTGTGGTGATGCATGGGGATGGCTCTGCCATGGTTGGCTGTGTCAGTGTGTGCAGGTGTGAGATGCATGGGTCTGGCTGTGTGGGCAGGCACACTCACTGGGGCAGGGGGCTATCTGCTTTGGGGTCACACTGATGTTTTTTCTCAACATTTGTCACCCACAGGCCTGGCGGAGAGGATGCAGGCCCAGGCTGAGGAGGGCCGTGGCGGGGCCCAGGTGGCAGCTGGAGGAGGCGTGATGGGTGGGCCACAGCGGCAGCAGCAGCAGCCACAGCTGCTTGATGATTGTGAGTATCATTACATCATGGATGCTATTGCATGCTGGAGGGGGTGGGCATGACCACCAGCCATGGACAACACAACCATGCACAACACAGGCGACAGTCATCACTGTCCAGTGTCACTGCACATCTGTGTGTGCGTCACTGGTGATCCATGCATGCACTGGGCACATGGCTGTGGAACTGGCATCCCACCACATTGCCACGTCACTTGACAGCCTTGTTTGTGCTGTGATGGACATGGGCAGTGTGTGTGTGCAGTGGTGCACATAGCTGGTGCTGCCTGGTTGGGCGTGTCATGTGCATGGTCACTGTGGGTGGGTGCATACCATCACAGGTGCAGGGCACTGGGCTATATGCCTTGCAGGATGGGTGGTGTTCAGGGTTGTGGATATTCACAGCCATTGACTGTGATCCTTTTTCCTAGGTCTCAGCATCCTACAGCGGATGGACCGTGCCCTCCAGGGGCTGACGCAGGTGTCAGTTGCTACACATGACCTCCTCACAGACATGCAGCACCATGGGGTCAGGCGACGCCGGAGGAACCGGGAAGATCAACCGGCAGCAGGGGACCAGCCTGCCGGGCGCTGACTGCGCTTCCCTTCCCACTTCACCCAGCCTCCCACCCTGCCTTCCCTCTCCCGTTGTTCACCCTACCCTTACCCACCCTACCTTGTACCCCACCCCCTGTCTTGTACATATATGTATATAGTTATGTTATTGGTCTTGGTGTTGTACATATCTTTTTCCAATATATATATATATTTTGTTATGAATACTGTGGTGGTCTCTGATTTGCAGCTGGCGATGGTTGCTCAGTTGCAGTGGTGTGCATGGCATCTGGGGTGGTATGGTCCTGGGTATGTGTATGTGCATCTGTGTGTGTGTATGGTTAGGTGTCTCCGGTGTGGGAGTGACTTTCAGTCGGTCTTGCCATCTGCTGCCGCCCACTGCTGGGTGCCCAGGGTGGGTCTGGCTTGTATGGTTCTGTGCTACATGAGGTTGCAGTGTGCCGGGGGGGATGCATGGTGTTTACTGCAGTGACAGTCACTGCACATGGGTGGTGTCTTGGGGTCACAGTGCAGGGTGTGCTGTGCAGAAGGGGGGGCTGATGTGCACTGTGGTTGTCAACCCCCTGTGTGTGGCAGTCTCAGCATGCCAGTGGGTGTGCTGGGGCGACATGGCCCTGCTGTGCTTTGTTGGCTTGTCCCCATGGGCCGGTGGATCATCCATCCCTCCCTAGTGATGCTGTGCTTGGGGTTTGCGGGTGTATTGTTAGTTCTGCAGTGTGTTCCTTTGCCCATGTGTGGCATGGCTGGTGGTGAGCCCCAGCCTGCCTCCCTGGTTGTGCAGTTCCATTGCTCTGCTGGGGGGAGGCTCTGCTTGCACTATGGCACCTCTAGACTGCTCAGCTGGGCTAGCCTTGTTGCGCTATGGCGCATCATTTCTGCTCAGCTTCCCCTTCCTGGTTGCGCTATGGTGCAGTTTGTGTGATATTCAGACGTTGGCTGCTTGCGCAGTTTGTCTTGCTCCATGTTTGAATATTGCGTCTGTTGCGCATATGCGCAATTGACTTGTGCTTGCTCCTGCTGTTGCGCACTTTTTGGGTGCAGTTTGAATATCCGGCCCAAGAAGCAGAAGACAAAAATACGGTATGTACAGAACACCAACAACAATATAACTATTTAACTATAATTCTTCATGCACAGTAAGTGCAGAGGACCACCTCACTGTCACTGCTGGCAAGCTGCAGGCCTATACTGTGGCCTTCTCCAGACGAAACAACTTTTGACAATGTGCAAAATGCGCCACTGGTTAGCCTCCACTTGGGCAAGGGAAGCCAGAATGTCTGCCACCTTTCTTTTAAGCCTCTTTATGTCCAGAGCTATGCACATGGCATGGATGTCCTCCTACTCAGTGGGTGGGGGTGTCTGTGGTAGTGGGCTGGCTTCTGGGGCAGTTGATGGTGCAACAAATGGTACAGGTCCTGACTCTGCGTCCTTCTCTCCTGGCTTCTGTTTTTCCCTTGCTGACAGCCTCTCCAGCTCCCTCTGGATTTTCTTCACATGGTTTGTTGACCATGTACTGGTCTTCTTTGGCTTCTGTGGGCCTGGCACTGGTGGTGGCTGTGTGTCAGTGTTGTCTGTAGTACAGAAAGAAATATGCAATTTGAACAGATTGAACTGTGCAAGTGTCACAATAATGAAATCATTAGCAATAGTAGTACAATGTTCTGTTCAGCCAGTGTAACCTCACTGTACTCTGACTGTCTGGTGATGGTTACCAGCCTCAGCCCTTGCCTATTCTCTTTGGTCTCTGCTGTACGTGTACTACCCCCCCCCACAACATCCCACAGAGGGAAGTATGAAGCCCATGAGTATTTGAAACTTGAGGCTTAATCAATGTTTCATCATCCGCATGTTCCTCTAGGCTGCCTGTTCCCTCATCAGTGTCTCAACCACTGTCTCTCTAAGGTGTACTATCAATTGAAAGGACCCCCAACCCCACTTACATTCACATACCTTTTGTGTTTTATCACCCCCTCCACCTATCTAGTTTGGAGCATTTTACGAACATGTTTATAGCTTTCTGCAATGGGAATTTGTAATTGTCTGTCAGGTGCATGTTGCCCACACAAAGCATGATGAACCCACTTTTCCATCCTAGGGTGACAACATGTTTAGTGAACCATCCCAAGCCTCTTACAAGATGCATAGTTGATTGGATCCAATACTCAGTAAGGATACTAAATAGTGTTTGCTGCTACATACACAGTGTGTATCTATCTCTCCTCTAGAACTCCTCATAAGTGGACATTGGAGAGAGTGCTGTACTCAGGATGACGTGTGGTGGTGTTTGTCAGAGATTGTGGCAGTATGTGTTTGGAATAGGAAATGAAACAGCAGTAGGCACTAGTCACGGGCCACTTGAAATGAAAACAAACAATGCACTATTAATATAGTATGACAATTTGACAAACATTGCTCATGCTGATGAATTTATCAGACTTGATTGTGCGGGACCCTGGACTTAGTTTGACCTTGTTCTGAGAGCCGCTGCATGCTGAGCATCAGTGGAATAGTTGCTGCAGCAGGGCTGCGAAAAGGCTTTTTTGAATTTAGAAAAGGTATGCCACCTAATTATTGACCATACTTGTCTAATTCGCAGCTCTTTGCAGGTCAACTTGTGTGGCTCATTTTGTGGTCTCTCTGCTGCCATCTCTTTCTTCTCTTCCAGGCTGGAGTGCTGGAGTGGGGTAGCCTGTCCCGAAGTGACCTAAGCAGAAAGCACCGCGGGGTGTGAGGGGCCGCATTGGAGTCACATCTGTTGGGACGTTAAGCAGAATTTCTTTCCACAAATCTTTGGTAATCTACAAGAAAGTCAAGCAGAAGATTTGTTCCGACTTGTCCTGACTTTGCAGAATGAGGATATAAGGGGAGAACTCTACCAAACTTTGTATATGTCTGTTATACGTTTGTTTTAATCCTGTTGTGTTTTAGTCTAGATGTGTTTTAATCCAGACGTGTCATACAAGAAACTTTGTGTGCTGTGGTCTCCTTTATATTTAAATTTTAAATTATTTTAAATCTTTTTTCATTGTGATTTAAGGTTTAAAGGCTAAATTATTTTATAGTTAACCTAGCATTTATTTTTCGCACACTTTGGTGGTGATTGGAACACGTGACCTGACCTGTATTACGCATGCGCTGGCAATCTTACACAGATCGCTTGGGCCTGTAAGTCGGGTGACTGTTGCTCTTATCCTTTTGCTTTTAGCTTCTTATCTTCAGCGCTTTAGAGTTAATGGCAGCACTCTAGTTCTGTCTACAGTGATTTAAACCTATCATCTCTAGCGTGTTTGCTGACAGTAGTTCGCAACTGGTGACTTGAATGTTTGGAGAAGCAGACCGTGAGATAGAGATGCCATGATAGGTGTTGTACTGCCGTTTTTGTCTGTGCCCAAGTAGGAAGCTGAACATGAAGTAAGTTCTTCTTTCCATAAATATATTCCAGTGCTTAAGCTAGAATGTGTGCTACTCTGTTGCAGGACTGCTAATGGATAATGGTCCGACAATTTCTTATGTCTTTAAAGATATTTTAAGCATCACTTTAGTGCCATACTAGTGTTAGTAGATAATGTTAATTTCCCTCTTCATTTGATATTTATAAACTTTTTCTGTGTTTTCTTTAAAGTTTTGTTTGGGCTGCCTGTGTTGTCTGTGGTGCCATTTACAACGCACAGTCCTTCAGTTCAATCCTTCTGCCTTGGACGTTCTCTGAAGGATATTTACAGAAATCTCCTAAAGAACTATCTATTTTTGGGACAAATTGGAGATTGTTTATAAGAATTTGGGAATTGCAACCAGAGAATGGATTTGGATATGGATGTGGACATGGCTAAGCTCCAGTGTATATAAATTGGCATATGCTCTGACTGGGAATATTCCCCTACTTTTATAAGAACTTTGGAACTGACAAATCTGTGATCATGTGGTTGCTGAAGACATTTAGAAGAGACTTTTAACAAAAGCCAATGCAAATTATCTGTGTAAATTTATGGCATATAGCAAATATTTGGGGAATTCTATGAGGTCATTTTAACTGCTTTTAGCTCTCCTCATGTGTGAAGAATTATATTGTTTACTTTAGCGGAAACTTATTCCTGACTGTGTACCTGTGGAGGGTCAATCTATTTGTATTGAATGTTTGCAGTTTGTTATTGGTTTACTGCTCATTAATTTCCAATTTTTGTCTGCTCTGTGCAATTTTGGCCTTATTAACAAAGGAATAGTGCATAACGTACTAACTGAATTAGTAAAATGGCCAAGACTGGGAAACAAAAATCAACAAGTAGGAATCAGTTGCCTTTATTGGAAATTACAACTACAACTAAAAAGGCCAAAATAGGAGAGAAACAAACCAAGCTGACAGAAATTTGGTTTGATTCAAGAAATATTATAAATTCATCTACCCCTTGTGGTGACTATCTGGTAGCTCGGGATGTCAAGTGCACATGCGCAGCTAGATATTTCAGCTGTAAACTTGACAAAGAGTTCTCCTTTATCCCTGGAAAAAAATATAACTGCTACAGCTCTGAAAGCTCAATATAGCAGGTGTACAGAGTAGATTATAGGTATACCTGGTTTCTGTTTAAAGAAGAATGGGAATGGGAATGAATGAAGTCTCTTGGAAAATGATTTAGGCAAAGGCTTCAGATCATGGGAAAATAGTTCCCAATCAGACAGCACTAGAGTAGACGCCTTCTTGCAAATCCCTGAGCTTGTAGATTACAAAGATTTCAAAGATTCTAAAGATGAGGAGCCTAAAGGGGTATGTGAAGAATTACGGCAGACAATTAATGGCTTAAAAATTTGGAGGAGAAAATTAAGGATACAAGTTATTGGAAGTGTGGTAATTTGATTGACAGGGGGACACAGAAGAAGGGACTTGATCACCTGGCAACCGTTATCCCCACTCATATGGGCGAGTAGTTAGTTACTGCACTAAGAAATCCTAGCAATGCCCCTCTTACATTAATGGAACAGCTCATAGTGAACAGAGATACAGTAGTATGGAGAATATGAGATCCCATATTGCTCTCAATGAAGTAAAAATAAATCAGATTCTTGAAAATATTGGACAAATCCAAGAACAGTTAGAGAGTAATGGAAAAGCAGGTATTAATCAATTAAGACCTGATTTTGACATAATTGAGTTTCCTAACTCACCAAAACATAAAAAGGGAAAGAAAAAGAAAAGAACCCAAAGAAAGCAACCAACAAAAGGAATGAAAAGAAAAAGAAGGCTCCAGCTCCTGAGGTAGGAATTAAACAAGAAGTTACAAAAATGGTGACAGATGGGGGAGTGGAAGGGTCTATTCTGGTAGATAATAATAATGAAAATAATAATGACAAACAAAGCAAGATTACATTAAGTGCATGCCAGGACCATCTAACAAAATCCCTAATTCCAGATGGAAGGAAGGCCTCTAGCTCTAAGTCAAAGCAGCCCTCAGAACTAATGACTCAATTGGTTTTATTAGAACAATAACTACCTGGATTTCAACAAGACCTGTTTGGTAAAGAACAAAATGAGACCAATATTACAATGGAGTGTGAGAAAAAGATGCCAAGTAGGGAGCCAAAATGTATGGGAAAAGATCCAATAGAAATTAAAGAGGCAAAAGTAATTTTGAGAATGGTATTTTAAATGAGGGCTTAACGGATGATGACATGAGATATATGCCATTAATCAGACTTTATGGTCCAGATGCCTGGGACAGCTTAGAGAAAGCAAAAACTGGAGTATATGTAATAGATTATTTGAGTAAGAAATTGGATGCACAAGTGTCAGAGAAGGATATTGTCAAGATCAAAAAAATTTTTTGGAGCAACAATTATTGACTTGTATTTTGTTTCCCCTAGAATAGCAAATTATCTATGGATTAATACGCACAATTCCAGTACAGAGGAAATCCTGCTCTTCTACCCCGATAGAGAGAGAGAGAGAGAGAGAGAGAGAATTTTAGTAGAATAATTGACTCTGGAAGTAAAGAAAAGACTAACTAATTGACATTATTTGGTATGAGTCCAATGATGAATGAAACAGGGAAAAAGCTATCCCAGGCTCTTAGTGACTTATTGACAAATTTTCTTGAAATTCCAGTTGAAAGAATTGGGAAATTATATGCTAAACACATACATACAGATAGTCAAATTGATATTAGTGTCAGTAATGAGCGATTGGCTGATCAATATTAGGCCAATCTGACAAATTGGACACTTTGGGGCTCCATATTGTTAATGCAGCCATATTAAATATGGATAAACACTGGTAAGATAATTCTTGTCCTCCTTTTGAAAACATAAATCTGCCACTGTCCAATAAGTTTTTAACATTAGCTGGATACAATGACACCTGACTATCCACCTCGTTTGGTAATTGCAAGCCTACTGAAAATAATATATGCTTTATTTCTTGGAATATAGCAGGTTGGCAAACTATTTGGGCAGATAAAGATACACAATTGTTTTTTACAAATTACAAGGTTATATGTTTGCAGGAAACTTGGCACAATGAGGAAGCAATTATCAGTCTGAATGGCTATGAATCCTTTAAAGTTGCAGGAATGAAAAATAAGAGAATGAGGAGATTTTCCAGTGGTATTATTACATTGATTAAGATTGGTGTTTTTCTGAAAACTTTGCTGTGAAAGACCACAAAGAACTTGATAATAGTCTATATGCAGAATGAAGCTATAAAAATCATCCTTATAAACTTGTATATTCCTCCAAAGAGTCCATATTACCTTACTGAGATGATCTGGCATGAGCTTTCTGACACTCTAAAAGAAGCTCAACAAAAATTTCCCAGGGCAGATTTGTTAATGGTGGGTGATGCTAATGCTCGGATTAGTTCTTTTAATGGTCTTGTAGACCACCCTTTATTTTTCCATAACTGTCCAAGGAGTGAATATAAAGTACGTCAAACTAAGAATAAACTAGTTAACAAGAATGGAAGGAGGATGATAGAAATATTAAATGAAACTAACATGTACCCACTTAATGGGAGATTACAGGGAGATTTAGAAGGAGACTATACTTTTTTTTCCACAAGAGGTGCTTCTGTGGTTGATTTAGTTTATTGGTCCGGGCAAGTGAGTTTATGGACTAATTTACAAGTACAGATAAGAGCAGGAAGGGATCACTTTCCAATACTTTTGACTGCTCAGGCAAGTTATACGAATTTACAAGAAGAAAATGTGGCACATATAAGTCAGATAAGAGCATCAATGAGAATTTTTTGGAAAATTAATTCAGAAATGAATATATCTCCCATTATACTGAAGTTAATAACTCTTTACTCCCAGGCTTTACTACAAGGCATCCCTTGGGCAGATCTCTTAGAATTCCTCGAATCAATATTTGAAGAAATTAAAAATGTACTGAAAACACCTGGAGGAAATAATTTAATTAGAATTGAGAAAACTTGGTTTGATCATGAATGTAGAAGAAGCAAAGTAACTATTAGAAAACTGAGCAGAGCATACAACAAGGCACCCTGTAAAACACATTTAAAATAATTAAGTGAGAAAAAAAAGAGCATATAAAAGACTGATTTTAGAAAAGGAAAAATCTGTTATGGGAAAAAGTGGGAGGAAATGCTAAGGGCAGTGCAGAGAAAAGATGTAAAAACTTTCTGGACATTGGTAGCTAAGGGTCAAGGAGCTTTTAGAGGGAATATGGATTCACTCATTACAGAAGAAAAATGGTTAACACATTTTAAGAAGATCTACATTATGAATGAAGAGACTACACTGAGTGGTCTTATGGTAAGATCTAATACCTCAATAGGCCCAGTCACTATAGATGAAACTTATCTGGTCATCTACACTTTAAAAAGGCAAAAAGCTTCAGGGCCAGATGGAGTTCCTGTGGAGGTCTATCTTACAGAAACTCCATCATAGCGTTGCTTGCTAACAGCCTTTTATAAGAAATATATTACTGAAATGAATTACCCCAATTCCTGGAAGGGTGCCATACAAAAAGGACTGTTGGATGATCCTATAATTTATAGACCTATTAGCTTACTCAATACAAATTTTAAAATCTTTTCCAAAATTATCCTCCAATGGCTAACGGCTGAGGTTGATACATCTGGTGGTATTTCCCCTTGTCAAGCAGGATTCAGAGCACATTTTTCAACCATTGATAATATATATGTGTTGCATCATTTTGTGGAAAAATACACCCAATTACATAGAAATTATATGTTTCATTTATTGATTACAGCACTGCCGTTGACAATGTGTCAAGGGCAAATTTATGGCAGACTCTGCTAAAAAGAGGGATGGACTCCAACTTAATAAATGTTATTGAGTATTTATATTCTAATACATGAGCCAGAGTTAGACTAGGACCAGATGGACAGCTTAAGAAGGCTTTTAAAGTTAACTGAAGGATCAGACAGGGCTGCATATTGGCCCCACTGCTCTTTTCCTTATATATGGAGCCCATACTTACCCATTGTGATGGAGTAGATATGGACTCCCCAAAGATTAAAGACTATGCTGTTCCTATATTGGCTTATGCTAATGATATTATAATTTTATCTTTAACAAAAGCGGGTTTGCAAAGGAAACTGGACTTTCAGGAATCCACAGTGTTACAACTGTCTATTCATTAAAAAAAAATAATGATAATTTGCAGCCCAAATTGTAGTGGGAATTGATCTATCAGCACTAACAAAATAGAAGTGGTGTCAGAGTATCCTTATTTGGGTGTAATGATTCAACAAAATGGTAAATGGAAAAAAAAAACATACAGAAACAACAATAGAGAATTCCAAAAGAACAGTAGCAGGTTTAAACAAATTTAATAACATTTACGGTGGGATGTCTGTGCAACCACTAGTTCATGTTATTGAAGCAAAAGTAGCATCACAGTTATTGTATGGGTGTGAGATTTGGGAAATAAAAAACCCAAATAAGTTAATGAGCCCTTTGTATAAATCCTTAAGAGATATTTTATGGGTTGGTCACTCATGTCCTGCATCATATATTAGAGCCGAATTAGGTCTGGTTAATATTAAAGCATCATTAGATGCTAGGAAAATTAATTTCCGGATCCGGGCTATGAATGAAAATGAAGATTCCTTGGTTAGAAGATGTTTATTAGAAAAGAAACTCTGGCAGAACTTGGGCTAAGGTCAGGTTTTTGGTTAAATTCGATTATGTTACTGTTAAAGAACTACAATTTATTGCATTTAAAAAGAAGGCGGTAGACAAGGCATAAAAATCAGTATTAAGTAAAAAAAAATATGTACATGAAAAGATTAAAAACTATTGGAATAAGTCAGACCTGGACCTGATTAGTAAGTCTCATCACTCTAGGTGGTTTGCTGCTAACAATTATTCTCATGAGTTTAAACAATATTTAGATATATTAACAAATCAGGGGTTACGAACAAACTTTACTCGCTATAAGTTTGAACAATTTCCCAGTAATATTATAGATCTCAGATATAAAAAAGAAGGCATCTTCTCTGAGACTTGCGATTGTGGCAGTGGTGGTTTGGAAGACCTAATGCACATTTTATGGGACTGCAGATGGTACGAGAAATTGCGGACATATTGGTTGGGCCCATTTTTAAACAATGTACTGTATATCTAGTAGACACAACTGAATTAATGAATATTTTGATTCATACTGGTGATACTTAGCCAGTGGAACGATTAGCAAACTATTTTCAGGCTATTTATAAAGTAAAATGTAAAATTAAGATTGTATAATGTACTCCAGATATGCACTGTATTGTAAGGGAGGAATGTGGCATGTTTATGCTTATGGATTTTAGACTTTGTTAACTTATGTCTGTGGTGTGTAAATGATTGTGAAGGTTTTTTAACCATGCAATAAAATGTAGATGATGATGATGATGAATTTATCAATAACTAACAAGTTGCTTGTTATTTAAACCATTTTGTCACAATACCTGACTGACACTGAAGGACAAGAAAATAGTAGGGGGTTTACAAGTGATTGTTTATAGCAGTTCAGCTGTGATGAATGTGCATGATACGTCCAGCAGACCAGGTTTCATTTACACTCTGAGAGCTTCCAGTTGTACACTGTGTAGCATGTCTTGAGCAACATACTCAACCTCCCTGTATTCCCCAGTTAACACGGTTGTAATTAGCCTAATGCAGTAGTGCACAATGGTTCTCTTACTTACCTGGTTGACTAACATAGAAATACATAATGGTACAAAGACAATTTCCTATCATAACTAAAGTCTTCTTGTCTGACCTCACACAGTGATGGCAACACTAGCCCTCTCACCATGACAGTAGCTTCTGCTGACTAGTTCCCGATATCCACCTGACGCCCTGTGATGGCCCATCTACTGTATGTTATTGTCACAGTTTGACCACTGTGCCATAACTCTGCAGGCCCTGATCATCCCACATGCACCCTCAGCCCAGTAGCCATTCACTGTTCAATATTCTACAGACCCCTTACAGAAATAATAATATGAAATCAATCATCATCAATCAATCAATCACTTTATTTAACCAGGCATAAACACCATTGAGCAAGCTGATTTTCAAGGTGGTCCTGGGCATAAATACAATACAGTACACTTCATAAGATTACAATTACAGTGGATGTTTTCATGCTGCATATATAAAACTACCCATGTGATATGCATGCTGCAAGCATGATTTAGATGTTACATTGGAACCGACTGCATGCATGTGGCATGCGTGCAGCAAACAAGTGTGGAAAGTATGCTTTTTATGTTAAATTGGAACAGACTGCTTGCATGTGGCATGTGTGCAAAAAGCAAGAGGTCACTGATAACTGCACACATAAAAGTTAAGTGACTTGCTCAGGATCACAACATATACAAAAGGGTGTTGATTAGATTTCAACCCAGGTATTCAAGTCTCCAAGTCTCCTGTTTTGTAATTCAGTGCCTTTCACCACTAAGCTATACTTCCTGCACACATATGGCTCACTTGTACTTCAGTACAAATCTGCATACCTCTGCATGCATGCATCATGCTTGTAGCCACTGTTATACTTTTTAGTTTTCTTGTCCCCCTCATCTTAGCTGCACAGCTGAACTGGAGCACACATATCAATGGAAACACGTGATTCTTTCCACCCCCAATACACACAGTTACCCACAAAACAACTTAATTACTTCTGTCTGGCCTGCACTCCTACTATTTTCTCTCCATAGTTTTGAATGCCCAACCCTCCTGCTGCCTGTTCCTGCCATTCTTATCAATAATACTGAAACAAAACCTAAAGCACTGTACCCTAAAGAAAAATAAATCTCCCTAGTACTCTTTCTAACTGATTAAAAATTAAACTTTAAAACAAACATTTAGGCTTCTCTATTAGTTCCTCTCTCTCTCTCTCTCTCTCTCTCTCTCTCTCTCCCTCTCTCATACACTCTCTCTCTAAGTCTCTAGTCTGTCTCTCTCAATCTTGCAAAATGGAAAGAACATGCTATTGTGATTTCTGCCTGCCGAGACAATGATTTTTTATAATGCAGTTTGCAGAAAGTTCTGCAGTTCACATTGGGATACTGTTTACAAAGTGCAGAATTATTTTACTGTGGACATTCGTAATACGGAAGCACGAAATGTGCAGAAAATGTCACTGTGATCGCAGGTTTCTGAGGAACACTACGCTACTTACTATGAAATGCACAATAATTTGTGACGTGCGGAGTTAGTATTCCACTATAGTGAGTGTGGCGGCAGATAAATACACAGTTAATCCACAAATTATTCTGCCTTTCCAGATAAACTGGACAATCTGGACTATGTAACTTTTTCTTACACAATTCAATACAAAAATATGCAGTTCACAAAAAAATACCATGGTTCTAAGTTGGAATTCCATGAAAGTTGCCAAAATGATTTCTGAACATTTGCGGAGACGAAATTCTGACTTTTGTGGAACGTGAGCTGGCAGAAGTTTATTTCACACACCTCTAATTAATAATAAAAAATATTTGAACTCTGCCATCATGCACCCAGTGTCTTCTATACATGCAACATATACATATTGGGGACAGTAAAAACTATAAGCCTTTTTGTAGCACTTTCATTTGAAGTTCTGTCAATTCAGTGTTAGTGGAGTTTACAATCTCCATGACTGTAACCTCAGTGACCTTCTCATGCCCTTCTACCCCTGCTGATAACCCCCTCCTCATTTGATTCCATCCACCACCATTTCATCTTCTTCTGTTTCCTCTTCCACCTCTTCTTCCTCATTCTTGTTTTACATTTCCTCCTCTGTTCTCCTGAACTCTCTGACCTTCCTGGATAGGGCGTACAGACTTCATTGTTACTTTCACCACTCTGCTCATATTTACTCTATGAGATGTGATTGCAATATCAATCTGGAACTTTTGTGTATCACATGCAACAAATGGTCTACATCTTCTCTACTAGTTATAATGAGCACCGCTATGATAGTCTCTGTTATCACATTCATGTTTTTTTAATACAATTTAAGATCCATTTGAAATTTGTTTAGATTACTTTCTATTCTTTGCACAAAATTATTTTTGTTCTTTTGTGTCATATTCAAGGACCCTACAATTCTGTGGCAACAGAATGTTGCGTAGAACTTGCAACCTACTGCAGAATATCTGCAGTGCCATATAATTCACTGTTCCTGGTGGTTCTTTATTAATATTTACAGCTTTCCCATAGCACCTGGTTTCCTTCCCATCTTTTTATATGCAAAACCCCTCTATGTTCAGCATGTGATGTTATCAATGACATCACATCATACATTACCTAATGACAGGGCAGCATTCTGTCACAGAAATGAATAGTCATTTTTCTACCACTGCTCCCATTCTCTGAGGAAGTGGCAGAGTATTTTTTTATTTTAAAGTTGCATAAGATGGGGATCAGGGTGGACTTTCCCTCCTGGACTTTCAGAAGTAATATTTGGCAGTGCAGCTGGTGGCAGTTTGCACCTGGGCAAGAAAAAGATCAGACTCAGGGTGGTACAAAATACATGATGCAGCAGTGGGGGGAACGGCCATTATTCACCATAGCACTAACAACAACCCCCTCAGAAATAATAAACACAGTTAGAAACCAATGGGTGAGACATAGTTTGAGAATGTTACAAAAAGTATGTCATGCTACCCCCCCCGAATGAATTGGGCCCCATGTCCCTTATTTAATATGACCCAGATTTTCTACCATCGAAATTGAACAGAGGATATGCAAAGTGGGAGAGTACAGGTGTGACCAGATTCACACAATTCATAGAACAAGGACAATGCATATCATTTAGTAGCATGAAAGAGAAGTTTGGGTGGGGGAACTCAGAATTCATGAGGTACATACAAACTAAACGTCTTATAAACACACCAGGAAACTTAGTAAAATTGAATAAACCTATGACAGATTGAGAGGAATACATCTATTGGGTAGTGAAGCTAAGAGACCCTCAGAAATACATAGCAGGCATCTATAGGTCATTACAAAAAAGTCAGGGGATCACTCTTTTGTGAATTAAGGAGACCTGGGAGAGGGAGGTGGGAGTGAACATCCAAGAGAATGAATGGACACTCAGGTTGCAGAAAAACTGGAGGGTCACCTCAGTTCCCGTTTGGAGGGAATTCTACTGGAAGATCTTGTCCCACTTTTTCAGAATGCTGATGATTTTATTTATTTATTTATTTACTGAAATGTTTCACCAGGAGGGCTCACTGAACAACAAGTTGCTTATCTCACAGTGTGACCTGGGGGGTGTATAAGAAAGTTGGATGCTGTCCGTTGGACTGCTTCCCACCCTTTCTTTTTTTTTTATACTATTGCGATTTACTGCATATAACTTTATCCTGTAAACCACTGTTACATTGTGTTCTTTTTGTTATCTGTATTGCACTTGTATGCTACCACTGTTGTATCTCACACTGTAACCATGTCTACCCTCCCTGTGATGAGGTGCCTTTGTAAATGAGTCACTGACTCAAAGGTTGCAAATCCGACTTTCAAAATAAATAAATAAATAAATAAATAAATGCATGCATTGCAATTCACAAATGGATTACAGAAGTAGATACAGGCATTGCAGATAAACACTGGAACACAATTAAGGAGCATAAATTAAAAAAAAAACATGGGAAAACTTATTTAAACTGACATACAATTTTTGGTAGAGAATGCAAGACATATAACTGAAACATGGTAGGGTTGAAGAGCATGTAGGCAGTTATACCATTAAACAGTTGTACCAGTACACAGTAACAACAAATTTGACAATTTAGGCAATTGAAATGCTATCGAGCAAAGACAGGGCAGCGCAGACAGGGACCCTAGCAGTGAAGCAAACAGTGCAGGGCAGAAAAATAAAGGGCTAAGTGTATTAAGTGCAATAGGTACAGGGCAAGTATTAAGTACTAAGTGCAGTTGAGGTGAAGAACTGGGTGCAGTGGAGTTCAGTGAGGGGAGAGAGAGAAGAGAGAGGGAAAGAGAGAAGGGGTAGGAGCAGAGAAGAGGAGAGGGAGCAGGGAGGGAGATATGTGCCAGGTACTGTTCCCCTACAAGATGCTGAGAACCAAACCAGGGGACAGGACTAGGCAAAGATGGAGTTGTGAGGGAAGGAGGAGAGAAGGAGATGGAAGAGGGGTGCCTGTGTATTGTGGCAGTCACAGAAACATGGTACACAGAGAACCATGACTGGGATGTCAACATACCAGGGTGCATAATCTACAGGAGGGACAGGGAGGGAAGAAGAGGAGGAGTAGTAGCTCTCTATGTAAGGGAAGGGATAAAAGCAACAGAACTAAAGGGTAAACATGGAGGAGAGGAGGCACTGTGGGTCACCCTGGAGACTGGAAATGGTTCCACAATCTGCACAGGGGTTGTATACAGACCCCCATCTCAGGGGGAGGAAATGGACAAGGAAATTATAGAAGGCATCCTTGGGATGGCAGAGAAAGGGGAGATATTGCTGATGGGGGACCTGAATATGCCAGATGTTGACTGGAGCACCTTTGCTGCAGCCACATCCAAGAGCAGGGCCATTCTAGATGCCCTACAGGGGGCATACCTCAGATAGCTAGTTTTGGAACCCACTCAGGAGAGAGCAATCTTAGACCTGGTACTCTCAAATGGGGATTGAGAGAGGATCTCTGATCTTGAAGTGGGTAGCCATCTGGGAACAAGTTACCACCAAACATTGTGGTTCACGATAAACTTAGCTGTAGAGTCGAGCCACACAAAAGTGAAGGTACTGGACTTCAGGAGGCCTGATTTTGACAAAATGGGAGAGTGCCTCAGAAAAGCACTAGCAAACAGGCAAGAAGGTGGGGTGGAACAACAATGGGGAAACATCAAAACCACCATCACAGAGGCAACAAGTCTTTGTGTGAAGCAAATAAACAAATCAAAAGGAAAGAAAAAAACACTATGGTTCCCAAAAGAAGTGGCGCGGGGAAGGTAAGGGAAAAAAAGATAGCATTCAGGAAGTATAAGGAAACACATAAGGAGCAGGACAGAGAACTGTACAAGTTAAGCAGAAGGAAGTGGGTAAGGCAGTCAGAATAGCAAAGGCCCAAACTGAGAAAAAGATAGCCAACTCAGTTAAGAAGGGGGATAAAACCTTTTATAGGTACATTAGGGAGCAAAGAAAGACTAAGACAGGGATACTGAGGCTGAACAAAGAGGAAGGTGGTTGGGTAGACAGCGACAGTGAAAAAGCAGGGATACTGAATGAATACTTCTGCTCAGTATTCACAGTGGAAAAGCAGGGGAAAATACCTAATCCGGTCAATAGAAGCACTCTGGATAGGGGGGGTTGATATTAGTCCTTTCACAGAAGAAAGGGTTCTGAAAGAACTCTTAAAACTGAAGGTGGATAAAGCAATGGGGCCTAATGGGATTCACCCCAGAATTTTAAAAGAACTAAGGGAAGAACTAGTAACGCCACTGACTACCCTTTTTAATAAATCATGGGAGGATGGGGTGGTGCCTGAGGACTGGAGAAGGGCAGATGTGATCCCCTTCACAAAAGTAGGAGCAAGACAGAGGCAGCAAACTATAGACCTGTCAGTTTGACCTCAGTGGTAGGGAAAATGATGGAATCACTTCTGAAGGAAATAATTGTTAAGTACCTAGAGGCCAGTGGGGCACAGGACTCAAGACAGGATGGATTCACAGCAGGAAGGTCATGTCAGATGAATCTAATTGATTTATTTGACTGGGTGACCAAAGCAGTAGACCAGGGAGGGTCTGTGGACATGGCCTACCTAGACTTTAGCAAGGCATTTGATACAGTCCCACACAAAAGATTAATAAACAAATTAGCCAGCCTGGGAGTGGGTCCTAGGGCGGTAGCCTGTGTAAAACACTGGTTGGACAACAGGACACAACGGATAATAGTAAATGGAGCCCACAGTGAAGAAAGGAGGGTTACTAGTGGGGTACCGCAGGGTTCAGTACTGGGGCCAGTCCTTTTTAATGTCTTTGTAAGTGACATTGCAGAGGGACTGGAAGGGAAAGTATGTCTCTTTGCAGATGGCACAAAGATCTGCAACAGGGTTGATACACAAGGCGGGGTGGAAAGGATGAAAAGGGACTTGGCAAGGTTGGAGGAATGGTCAAATGTATGTCAGCTTAGATTCAATGCAAAGAAGTGCAAAGTAATGCACCTGGGAAACAAAAACCCAGGGGAAGAGTACACAATGGGCGTGAGATACTGACAACAACAAAATGGAAAGGGACCTGGGGAGCATATCAGATGACATAAAGGTGGGCCAGCAATGTGAGAAGGCAGTAAGGAGGGCTGGGGGGATACTGGGATGCATAGGGAGAGGCATCACCAGTAGAAAACAGGAAGTTGTTGGCCCTCTGTACAGACAGTTGGTAAGACCACATCTGGAGTACTGTGTACAGTTCTGGAGACCCCATCTCCACAAAGACATAGACAGGGTGGAGGCTGTCCAGAGGAGGGCAACCAAAATGATGCAGGGTCTGCATCAGAAGACATATGAAGAAAGACTAAAGGAACTAAAGATGTAAAGGAGGGAGAGGGGGGACATGATAGAAACTTTCAAATACCTCAAGGGAATCAACAAAGTCCAAGAGGGTAGCATCTTTCAGAAAAAGAGATGTGCAAAAATAAGGGGTCACAATTTGAAGATAGAGGGGAGACAGCTCAGAGGTAATGTGAGGAAGTATTTCTTCACAAAGAGGGTTGTGGATACATGGAACAACCTTCCTGAGGAGGTTGTAGAGTCAAAAACAGTGGGGGAATTCAAGAATGCATGGGACAGATATAAGGTAATTTTAGTGGGGAGTAGGAGGAAGTAGGCAGTTGGTTAACTAGGATCTGCAGCTTATCCATTAGGTAGGGAAATGGGCAGACTAGGTGGGCCAAGTGGTCCTTATCTGCCATCATATTCTATGTTTCTATGTTTCTTAAGTGGAGAGACGGGTGCAGGGAATAGGAGATATGGAAAAAGGTGAGGAGGGGGAAGCATGGAGGGAGATATATGTCAGGTACTGACCCACCTGTAAGATGTTGAACACTGAGCCAGGGGGCAGGGCTGGGCAGCAAAGGTGGAGTGGAGAGAGAAGGTTGGTAGGAGAGGGTAGAGAGGGGTGGTTATTATGAGGGAGGGTGGCAGAGCTGGGGAAAAGTAAGAATAGGGAAGAAAGAAGAGGGAAAGTTAAGGTGGATTAAAGCAGGAGCCGCTAGAGGGGAGGTAGTATTGCAAAGCAGATCCGAGTGAGTGTGAAGAGGACGAGTGACGTATATTTGAGGTGGAAGAGAATTCCAGACCTTAGGGAAGCGATATGAAAATCTATTTTGGCCAGAGAGTATGGAGTGGTGAGGGACCACCAGTGCATGAGTGCCAATGGATCTAAGGGAGTGGGAGAGTGTAGTAGGGTAGAAAGGGATGAGGAGAGGTGGGGGGGCAGTTCCCCAAGCCAATATTTAGAACTGATTTTGTTGCAATGTGAGTGCCATCTATTCGCAAGATGGGGAAAGACCAGTGCATGATAGAGAATGCAATGGTGAGTCTGGGAGGGGGCATCAAAAGCAAATCAGCAGAAATAATTAAAGAGGGTGTCCAATCTGATAAGGGAAGATTTAGGAGTAGCACCATAGACTACATTGCAGTAGTTGAAAATAGGGGGTATCATCTTCTGAACAAGTTCACGCCTAGCCGTAGGAAGGAGGCAATTACGGTTCCTGTATAGGGCGCCGAGCTTGGGATGCAGATTTTTCAGGATGGCATCAATGTGACCAGAGAAACTGAGGTGTTGGTCCAGCCATACCCCAAGGTATCTGAATAAGAAAGTGTTCTCAATGAATGTCCCATCCAGGGTGTGGAAAGAGGGCAGATGGGGTAGCCTGGAGAGTCTCTGTCTAGTGCCAAATGTGATGGAGGCTGTCTTCTTGGTATTTAGAAAAAGCTGATGGGGTGCAAACCAGAGTTGAACCTGGTGAAAATCAGACTGCAGAGTATTTGCAACATCAGATGGTCATTTGCTGGGAGGTAAACAACACAGTATCAGTAGCATACATTTGGATAGAGGAGAAGTGGGAGCAGGCTGATGGAAGGTCATTTAGAAAGATGGAGAAGAGTAAGGGGCTGAGGGCAGAGCCCTGTGGGACTCCAGTGGTGATAGGGAGGGGAGTGGAGATAGAGTCTTGAACCCTGAAAGATTGTGTTCTGCCAGACAGGTGGTCTTTAAACCAGTTAGAGTCAGGTGTAAACAGACCAGCTGTCGAGAGGGAGTCAAGAAGGAGGGCATGAGAGACAGTGTCGAAAGCCTTGGCTAGGTCGACAAAGATGGCTGAGGTGATGAGGCCATTGTCCATCCCCGTTAGGATGGAGTCAGTGAACCTGAATGGAGAGGAGGTGGTGGAATGATTCTTCCAAAAACCAGATTGGTAAGGGGTGCAAAAGGATGAGTCAGAAAGGAACAAGGTAAGTTGGGAGAGGGCTAAGTGTTCTTGGAGTTTAGCGAGAGTGGGCCTGTTTACTAGGCACTACCAGGTTACCAACATAGATAGATGCTGGAGGCAGTGTGGAGGAGAAGGTACCCATTGACACATTTTTTGGCAATGCCCTGTCATAGCTCCTTTCTGGGAAATGATACAAAAGATAATGCTGGAGATCACAGGTATAGATATCCCATTGGAATTTACACAATGGATCTTGGGATTGCCTGGCATAACCAGATTGCCTCCAGACATGAGACAGGTGGTGTTAGTGTACATGGTGATGGTGCGGAAGAGTATCACCTGGAACTGGCACTGTGTGCAACAACCAAGATGGACTGGCTAGGCAGAATAATTAAAGTAAGAGAAATGGAATCTAACACAGCCAGGTTATGCCTGTCAGAAGAAAAACACAGAGAAATATGGAGGGGTGATGATATGTGGTACAAGAGTCACACAGGCCCAGAGACCCCCAAATACTCATGGGTCCCTCAAGAGGCCCTGAAACTAACTGACATTCATGTTTAGCTTATTCTACCCTATTCTACTGTAGGAGCAGAGAGCTGGAAGGGGTATCGCCCTCGATCATTGTCTTAAAGGTCCAGGGGTGCGGAATCACGCTCCATACACCTACGCTTCTTTTTTAACCACTTTCCCCAACCCAGGTTAATGGATATAAGCTGGTTACCCCTTTTCATACTGGTTCCAGGACATGGAATTATTTCCAGAAATGGGAGACTGCTGGATGAGATGAGTAAGTAATGTTAATTAACAGCCCTAGATATAGTGGTGTTTTTATTTTCATTCCCTTTTCTTTCTCTCCCTCAGGTCATTTTCTATAACAGTCTCTAAGAGTCTAAAGTTAATAATGTTAATAAATCCTCATTAATGGTAATGTATGAACTCACACTTAAAAGGCTGGATGTTCAAGAGTTTGCATACTTCCTGATCTGGGTTCTATGTTCCCAGAAAACAATTCCTCATATTTGGTAGCTGTAAAGACCAATACTTCCCTCTCTGCACCAGTAAGTGACAACCTGTCTGCATTCACCTTCAGACTAGTCAGTTCCACATTACCACTCTGAACAGGTGTAGCTATATTGTAATTTAATAAATCCAGTTTGGTCCTAAATGAGATAGGATCATTGGTCCTAAGTGAAAAAGAATTTCCTCACATTCCCCCTTAATCGGCCTCCCTCTAGTCTCATGCTGTGTCCTCTTGTCCTGCTATTTTTCTTATATTTAAACATGTTAGACTCTTTCACTTTGTTCATGTCCTTAAGGTGTTTGAATGTTTCGATTATATCACCTCTCCCCCTCCTTTGCTCTAGGGTACACATATTGACCTCCGTTAATCTGTCCTCGTACGTCTTCTGATGCAGTCCCTGCACCATTTTGGTTGCCCTTCTCTGGACTGCCTCAATTTGGTTTATGTCCTTGTGAAGGTGTGGCCTCCAGTACTGCATGCAGTACTCCAGATGGGGCCTAACCAGTGTATTGTAAAGAGGGATTATTATCTCCCCACTGACTCCTTAAATTATCAACCAAATATTGATGTACCAATGATTGTAAACTCTTGTTAAGTGTTTAAATAAGTTTGCTGACTATCTCATATGGGTGCCCAGTAGGGGGATTCAAACAAAAACACAAGTTGTACTATAAGCACTGTTGTACTTTCAGACCAACTGGCAACAATCAAATCCTCACAGAAACTTCAACTTTGTGTGCAAAGTCAGTTTATAATGCCCCTCATTACTTGTCCAAACACCAAACATAAAAGTTTTATATGTTACCATGTTGTTCATCAACACCCACAAGCACCAGTAGCGTTCATACTGCACTTAAAATATAGCTGCACTTTGAAGGTTAGTCTACCAAAATTGCTTTTAACTATCCTGCAAAACTGGAAAAAAATGCTATTTCTTTTTTTTCTCCTCAATGGGATTTATAGCCATGAGGGGAGTTCACAAGAATGTACAATGATCACACGCTCTCACGGATGAGCTTATGTATCACCAGGTGGGCTTTGTCAGAGCTGCAGTCTCATGCTATGGGGATACCCCTTGTGTACCGATAAACCTGAGCACAAAAGTGATACCCATCAGTCCTGATTAGTGCCTGCCACCATAACTGATCAAGTCTATCAAGAGGGTGTGGGAGGTATTAATTATAAATAAAATAAAAAGTGCAAAGCATTGTAATAGCTACAAAAAGGCTTCCCCTTTGTATCCACCCCAATACTGAATCATTTCAAAATCCAAATTGACTTATACAAATGATACAGACAGGTGCATGTCAAGGTCCTTTTCTATAATGGAAAAAGCAAGTTGGATCATATGCAAACTGTTCCAAACTTAATAGTGCAGACTAATTCACAAGGGGAGATGGTTGTCATTCACTCACTCACCAGGAGACACCTTTTAAGAAGAAGTTAGCTTTTAAAACACACTGACTGAGTACTCCTTTGCTGATGTCTTCAAAACTTGATAAAGACATTGAGGAACTATATAAGTCAAATAAACAACAGAGAAGACACCTTAACAATAGCAGAGAGAAAAGCACTGTGTGAACTAGAGAATAATGAGGATTTATTGATAAAAACAGCTGACAAAGGTGGAGCTATAGTTCTACAGGGCAGAGAAAATTACGAGCAAGAGATGACACATCAGCTTGATAATGAAAAATTCTATGTGAAATGAACAAGAGCTCTGACTGAAGAAATTATGACTCAAGCACATAACTGGATTGAAGGTGCTTTGAACAATAAATAACTGGATAACTAAAATAGAGTATGAATTCATGAACGTGTCAAACCCCATTATCCCCACCATTTATCTTCTTCCTAAAATTCATGAGAACTTGACTACCAACTTGGTGCCAGGCCAATTGTGACAGGCACAGGTTCTTTCAATGAGCCTATGTCAGAGTACGTAGATTTATTTCTATGTATGTATGTGAACAGTTTATGATCCTACTTAAAAATACTGCTGATACCCTAAAAAAAAAGTACAAACACTGAGTACAAATAATGAAACCATCATGGTGACTCTCAATATCAAAAGCTTGTATAGCAACAGACTTCATGCTGGTGGATTATAAGCATTAACCTTTTGTCTGACAAACCATGAACCAGATGTGTTTCCCCTCATGACACTTCCTACTGCCATAACTCAATTTGTTCTGAATTCCAACTACTACAGCTTCAACAATGAATTCTATGTCCAGAGGAAGGGCACTGCTATGGTTAACACATGTGCACTGAGTATAGTCAATTTATATGTAGGTTTGTAGGAGAAAAACCTTATATAGGACAGAGGGAAAAACAAGTGGATACAGTACCTTTCTGTTTGGACACGCCTTATTGCTGCTGTATCCATCATTTGGTATGGACAAGAATCAGAGCTGGACAATTTCATACAAAACATCAGTGGGTGTGATACTAATTTACAAGTCACTATAACTAAAGCAAAGATCACATCCCTTTCTTTGATGCGTTACTATTGAAGCAAGGATATCACCTGGAAAGTTCACTTTATAATAAAGAAATTGACCAAAATTCACTCTTGGAATTCAGCAGCTGTCACCCACAACATAAACAAATCATATTCCTACAGGAGAACTATTGCATATGAAGTGCAATTGCAGCACACAGACTTTGAGAAAAAGGCTGAAGTGATGTGTAGAAAATTCAACAACAGGAATTACAGTGTGGAGTCTATTAATAAAGAATACTGCAGAGCCAGAACCACTAATCAAAAGGAACTGTTGAATATGGTTCAGAATAGTCAACCACAGACTAATAATGTAGGACCTGCCTTTGTTTCTGAGATCAATGTCATGAGTGACAATGTGAATTTTTTTATATAGAGAATACAGGATGGGCAAATATGCACAAGTTTGTTGTGATATAGAGAGGTTCTGATTCCCTCTGACCTTGAGAGCAAGGCTCGAGAGGTCCATGGGAATCAGAACCCCAATATGGCAGAGCACACCGGTTGTGCATAAGGTTGCTCATCCTGTATTTTTTATAGTGTATAATATTATGTGAAATGTGTGCATGGTGATTTGTTTGCTTTCAGAACAAAAGTGACTTGTGCAGTCTCTAGTTGTTTCAAAATGCTGTTGTATCATAGAAGGGTACAATCACATTTGGGCTTAAAACATAGTGCATCGGTTGCAGGAAACCCTCCTGTACTCATATCATTGAGTGTTTATTGTTTGTGTGTGGATTTTGAATATTAATTTTCAACATTCAGTCTGTGTACTGAGAGACAGTTAAAGTGTACTTTGTGGTAGGGGCGTATCTGTGTGTTGTAGGTAGATTTCGATTAACTGTCTGGGAGAAAAATGCAGTCTTTTTGTTTTGGTTATATTTTTGTTCTATAACTGTGTTAATGTATACACAGTAATATGTTCAGTAATTCTTTAAATTATTTTGCTGAATTTTGTGTTGCAGCAGTGCGTAATTGCAGTTTGTTGAAAAGATCTGATTTTATTACCGAAGTTTTCAATTTGCCACGCATTACTTGTAGTGTGTGTGTGTGTGTGTGTGTGTGTGTGTGTGTGTGAATGTGTATGAGACATCACGTGTGCCATCAAATGACAGTTCACAGACACCTTTTATTGTGCCACAGAGTAATTGTAGAAGTGTGAACCTGCTATCCACCACAGCTGTGTGATTTTGTACTGCTCTATGGTCAGGATTGTGGTATACTGATTTTGTACTGTTACTGCGGTGCACTGCCCCACCCCCCTAACCTGCAAAAGGTATTCTTTTCCATAATGAATTTGGATTTTGACTGTTGCGAGCAGCTGTGGTTAAGCTGTTGTTGTCATTTTGTGTCTGCATCTTTTTCTTGATTGCGCAGTGCAGTCTAATCTGTCTGTGCCTGTCTTTGCATCTGCTTAGTATGCAATCTACATCTGCAAGCCACTGTTGTTTTTGGCTTTACACATCACATCCACCGTGCCACAGTAAAAGTTCCTAAATTTAAAAAGGTTTTAAATTTTCTTGGTAATCCCCCAAAATGCCCACAAAAGAAATATGCAAGCAAAGCTGTTTCTGGCCATGGCACTGCTGCCAGGGGTAAGATTGTATGTGGGCATGGTAGTACGCAGAAGTGCATAGCTGATGTGAGGAAAGGTATTTCTCCATCAATGTTTTTTAACAGTGCAATCTGTAGCTTCACTCATAGTTGGAGGAGATGATGATGTCCCAGCTGATGGTGTTAGTGCAGTTTCTGCTGGCATGAGTATTGCTGCCTCAAGTTCCACTTCTGACCATTTAACCATGTCATAAAATATAGTTGAGTCTAAAGCAGTGATTGACAGTGTAGATGATGTCATACTCCCCGTCCCCAGTAACATTCCCATGGTAGCTGAACATGATTCTGATCATGGCGATAATAACGCACAATGTCACATTTCTTCCACTGCAGTGGAAGTCACACCTTTGCCATCTAATGATTCACAGTGTGGTACAAAAATATAAGGTGATGATGATGATGATGATGATGTTGCTGTGGTTACAACATGTAGTCCACATGATACCATCCAAGCAGAAAATGTGGATGTGGATGATGTTGATGAATATGATGATGATGTCAGTGGCCCCTTTTGGGAACTGGAGAAAAAGAAATTCAAGGTGGCTGTGTCTGGGTCTGTTGGCATTAAATCCCCCCCTCCTGAAAAAAGTTTTGATTTAGTGTTCCAGTTGATGTTGATGATGATGATGATGATGATGATGATGATCCAATAATAATCATAGGAAGCTGTGGTAGTCAGTTGCAAGTCCAAGTGTGTCCCACCTGAAAAATCATGTAGCACACTCCCCTTTTCAGGGCTTAAAAAAACAGAGTCCAATAAACAGCATCAGGGACATGTTAAAAGTAGGGGATCACAATCCCTTGTTTGGCATTTTTATGTTCAAGATGCAAACAATGACTCAGTTGCTATCTGCCAGCTTTGCCATGCATGTGTGAGTCGAGGTAAAAAGGGGAGTCATCTTGGCCTGGGGGGCAGCGTACACATCTAAAGAACAGGCACATGGCACTGTGGACCCAGCACCAGATGGCAGCTAACGACATAGTGGGGTGTTCGCCCTCATCATCAACCTTAATTAGCATGTTATCCCCTTCCATGACTGTAAGAGCAAGTAGGAATGTCTGCAGTAGTGATGAAATAACAGCAGATGATTACTACAGGCATGATGAGGTAATGGTGATAAAGCAATGGGGCCAGATGGGGTGCACCCCAGGGTCCTTAAAGAACTAAGAGAGGTGGTGGCTGAACCTTTGGCTATCCTGTTTAGCCGATCCCTGGAAACAGGGGAGGTACCCAAAGACTGGAGGACAGCAGATGTAGTCCCCTTATACAAAAGTGGGAACAAAGAGGAAGCAGGGAACTACAGACCAGTCAGCCTCACCTCGGTAGTGGGGAAGATCATGGAAGCACTACTGAAGGAGACATTGGTGGAACATCTGGTTGTCAATGGACTACAGGACCCAAGGCAGCATGGTTTCACCAGGGGGAGGTCATGTCAGACCAACCTTGTTGAATTTTTTGACTGGGTGACTAGGGAGGTGGATCAGGGAAGGGCAGTGGACATGGCCAATCTGGACTTCAGCAAGGCCTTTGACACTGTGCCACATAGAGACTATTACACAAACTGGGGAATATGGGTGTGGGCAGGACAGTAGTGGTGGGTAGGTAACTGTCTGGGTGGCAGGACACAGAGGGTGGTGGTAAATGGCTGTCACTCCACAGAGGGAAGAGTGACCAGTGGGGTACCACAGGGATCAGTGCTGGGACGGTCCTATTCAACATCTTCATCAGTGACATTGTGCAGGACCCAGAAGGCAGAATTTCACTGTTCGCTGATGACACAAAGCTCTGTAACAGAGTAGACACACCAGAGGGTGTAGACAGAATGAGAAGTGACCTGCAGAAACTTGAAGAATGGTCAGGGTCTGGCAGTTGAAATTCAATGCAAAGAAGTGCAAGATAATGCATATGGGGCACAAAACCCTGACACAATATAGCAGTTGGGGGTGAGGATATAGCATGCACCAAGCAGGAAAGGGATCTTGGGGTTATCATCTCTGATGACCTCAAGGTAGGGAAACAGTGTGACAAGGCAGCAGGTAAAGCAAATAGGATGTTGGGATGTATAGGCAGGGGCATCACCAGCAGGAAAAGGGAGGTCATAATTCCGCTATACAAGACACTAGTGAGGCCCCACCTGGAGTACAGTGTACAGTTCTGGAGACCATACCTACGTAAGGACATAGACAGGGTAGAGAAGGTTCAGAGGAGGGCAACAAAGATGGTGCATGGATTACATCACAAGTCCTATGAAGACAGGTTGAAGGAACTGAACATGTACTCCTGGAGGAGAGAAGGGAGAGAGGGACATGATAGAGACATCACAAGTATCTTACAGGGAGGAACAGGGTGCAGGAAAACACTATTTTAAGTGAAAAGATGTTCCAGGACTAGAGGGCATGGGATGAAGTTGGAGGGAGGACAATTCAGAGGAAACATGAGAAAGAATTTCTTCACAGAATGGGTGGTGGACAAGTGGAACACCCTGCCAGAGGAAGTGGTGGGGGCTGAAACAATCACGGGATTTAAGAATGCATGGGATAGACATAAAGGAATTCTGGAGGTCAGGGGTAAGGGGCAACAGACTTCTAGGAAAACAAACTGAACTTACGCCATAGGCCCTTATCTGCCGACACTGTCTATGTATCTATGTATAATGATTCTGAAATCTTGTCAAGTGGTTGTCAGAGTAGCAGTGGTGGTGGTTGTCAATGCAGTACATCCAGTGCAAGTAGTAGATCAACCCCTGTGTGTAAATCTGGGAAAATAAATTCATTTGTGGATATGTCACCTGTGCAGCCCTCTTCATCACATGTTCACACACCCCATCCATTTGCAGAGCAGAGCCATTAGTCACACCCCATGCAAAATGTGTAAGTCAGTCCACATTGCAGAGTGTTTTTACCTGTAACTTGAAGTACCCACCTAATCATGCAGTGTCTCATGAACTTAATGCTGCTATAGCTGAAATGCTGGCAATTGATCTTTTGCCATTCTCCTTTGTGGAAAATTCTGGATTCCGGCATTTTGAGGCACGCATCTGTCCAAAATGGAAAGTCCCATCCAGGACATACTTTTACACTCGTTCTTTTCCCAAGTTATACTGTACTGTGGCTGACTCTGAAAGATATGCCCTTCAACATTCCTCCTCTCCATTCATCCATTTAAGTATGGATATGTGAACAAGATGGCAAAACAGCGGGGAGTTCATATTTGTGTATAACTGCACATTGGGCACAGGTGCCGGGGGTTGTTTGTGCTCATGGTAGTGTGAATAATCAGTGTAGTAAGGTGGTCTGTCATTGTAGCAATCTTCCTGGAATATGACAGCATGCAGTGCTTGCTATGCATAGTGTGAGAGCTGTATTTATAGCAAGTGACAATGGGTCAAATGTGGTTAAATGCATCACTAATGGTGGCTTTCTTTGGGTTCCATTCATGGCCCACTGTTTAAATCTTGTGGTGCAGGAGTTTCTGCAGCACCCTGATGTAAAGGAGATGCTGACAGTTGCACACCATATCTGTTCTCACTTTTCATGCTCTGCAAAGGCCCGTGACCAGCTTTGGCAGTTGCAGATCCAAAACAGCCTAACACAGCACCACCTCAAGCTGGAAGTTGTCACCCGGTGGAACACCACTTTATACATGGCAGAGGGGTTGTATGAACAATACAAAGCTATCTCAGAATATCTTGTCATGCACACTAGCTGTGACACTTCTGGGCCTCCATGTCTTTCATGACTGAACAGTGGCACCTCGTGGACTCTGTAATAACAATTTTGAGGCCTTTTGAACATGCCACACAGGCAGTGAGTGGTAAGTCTGCCTCCATTAGCCAATCAAATCCACTGCTGTGGGTGTTGAGGCAGACATTGCTGAATCTACAGCAGTCTTGATGGCTCTGGAGACTGTGCTAGCAGTATGTTGCTGAAACACATGCTGACACCATTCGAGCGCAATCGGCACATTTTGAGCATTCAGCAGTGTGACGACTTTGCAATAGCAGCAATGCTGGACCCACGATACAAACGTGGAATTGTCTCACTACTGGAAGGAGGGCATGAACAGGTAAATAATGTCAATGGGCAACTGTTGCGCTTGGTTCATGGGGCACAGAAGTCATAATCAGGCTGAAGGTCAGTTCGAAGTAGTACCAAGCACATCTATAAGGGGGCTGCAGTTCCAGGTGGCCTGTCATCAAAAGCGATTGTCATTAACCCTCTTTGTGGTGCTTTATCCCAAGTCTGGATTTGTGACATAAATGATTCCAGATAACAGGATGATGCATCAACCACCGGACTTTGTGCATCACAGTGAATGGTTGACTCATATTTTGCTGAAAACACGCATCTGTTATTAACTAATGATCCTCTTTTATGCTGGAGTGGAAAGGTCAGTGAATGGCCAGAGCTGACCTCAGTGGCACTAAAGTACCTGACATGCCTACCCTCCAGTGTAAGTGTCGAGTGGGTATTCAGTTCAGTGGGTGCAATAGTTTGGTATCATCGAACAAACTTCTCTCCTGCAAATGTCAGCTTGCTGACATTCATAAAAATGAATGAGGGGCACATATCAGCTTGAACTGCAACCTCAGTATTCATGCCCCAGCATGGTCATGGTTGTGCTGCTAATGTGGTAGAAATGGACCATCCTGGTGCCAATGGCAGCATTAAACAGTCTACCAGTGAGGTAGATGATGACACAATGGAGAAAGAATTCCCTACTGGGCAGAATTCAGACATTGGTGACTGCAAGGTCAGCTTTCTGTATGAGGATGATGATGAGGTTGATGTTGATAGGTTTTAAGTGAAGTGGTTAAAGGTTCTCACATTTTTTTCTATGGTACATGTTTTGTTTTTCATAAAGTTAAAGCAATGTCCCACTCTGAATGACTCAAATTATATTTGTAACACAGTGCACACTATATCCTGCCCGCCACCCATGTGTGTGTCTGATAGTGATAGTGAATGTGTTGCAGGCTGCAGCTATTCCCCCATGATCACCACCAGAAAAGCGCTCTTAGCCAAAGTCATCAGATGTAGAGAAATGTGAGAGGGAATGCCAAAATCATGTACCCCCATGACCACCCACCACCACCACCAGTACACCAATGTTTTGCATTCTGTGTCCTGCACATTCCATGGCAGACGGAGTCAGACAGGAGAGACCACATACATCAGCCACAGCCACAAGGCTTATTTACTACCTATACTTTAAAGTGAGTATGTGCACTGATGTTTCATACTGTGGAACTTCCTTTAGATGTTTGATGTGTCCTGTTTATTTTATGAGATACAGTGGTCAGATACATAGTCAACTTATTTTCTTTTTTTACAGGTTAACTAACCACTCTCCTTTACTGGAGGACTATAGTCTATGGTACTGAAATACTGTCTACAGCCATCTACAGGACTGGCTATCCATTTCTAGACTGGTAAGTATATCAATTTTATTTCATCATTTGTTTTTGGTTTTCATTATTTCAAAACAGTGCAAATCCAACTGATGAGTCAACTAAAGTAGGTGTGATGACATGTACATCACATAATATATTTGTCATGCACATCACTCACTGTATTGCTGCAGCAGCCATGCCAGTGTGAACATAGTTTGGTCCAGGTCATGACTTCACAAGCTTTCAGTGTAACTTGACTTGACATAATTAGGGACAGTGACACAGTGCATGGGTTACAAGTACTGAATTTGTGATTGCGATGATGATTTGGTCTTCATGTGGCTTTGGCTTAGTGACACAGCTTGTCATCTGTTAATCAGCATATATGACAGGATAGAAGAGCCACACTTTAAACATAATGTGTTACTGCAATCAAGTACTAATAACACCTTGTTCGTCTCTTTTAGGAGGAAACTTTCTGATGCTGTGTGCTGTCATTGTTGCTTTCTCCAAATAACAAGTTCAACATCATGCCCACCGGCTGGCAGACATGACGCAACAAGCAGTATGAATCCATGACCATGACCATCAGTACTGGACTGGAGGAGGATGCAGATAAAACCTATGAAGAATTTACCAAACAATAAACCAACCATTTGTGAAACTTTCTTGAAATTGAAATCTCCCTTGCAAAAAAAAAAATACCTTCACTGGCTTGACAGTATTCCAATGCCACAATTCCTCATCAAGCACAGAAATGCACACACCAAGTGTGACTATGTGACCTGTGATACAAAACAAAACAATAATTACAAGTATTATGGTAGCACGGTAGTGCTACTATAGTAAGGGGTGAGTACCCCATTTAAGGTTAAATGGTGAAATTTTGCACCTTAATAACTTTTCCACCGTGCAACAGATTTGCCTGAAATTTGGCAGGCTCAGGATGTAACCATAGATCTTGGGAACTGCCAACTTTCGTACCAGTCTGATATATGGCTGTGGAGTTATTAAGCAACATTCTGGAGCGCATTTATGCTTTTTTGCACATTCTTTGCTCGTACCTACAGGTTGCATAGTTTGTGCGACTGGTCTGAAAACTTCAGGACACATGCGGCCAGGGTCCTGGATGTGCCTTTCAAAGATTTTATGAAAAAATATTAAACGGTTCAAAAGTTATTCAAAAAAACAAGTTTCCTATTATAGTTGAAGGGAAAAGTTAACAAAAAGTTCAACAGTGTTGCAAATGCAGTTTTTAGTGTCACAAATGACCCCTGTAGTGTCATGAGTAAGCCATTTTTTTTCAGTTAGTGGTCACAGAAATGCTTGGCATTTAAATTTGGGGCCCTCTAGGGACAAAATTATTTTTGCGTTCACCTAGTCGGACCCTGAGGATGCTAGCAATGTCTTTTTTGGGGGGTTAAACACCCCAGAAATATGTTTTTGAAATTTTTGTAAAAAGTAGTGTCGCACTCATGACACTTCTGTGATTTCATTTGCGAAAGTGTCAGGATTTGCGACACTATTTTGTGACACTATACCCAAAATAACAGGAATTCTTTGCCACCCTGCTGCAGAACAACGGTTTGGCCTTTTGGGCTGAAATTTGGAGGGAAGAAAGCCAACATCCCACATATGTGCCTTTTGGTGGTTTGGTGGCAAAATATTGCATGGTGCTCCGAAGTTGATGCTTTTTCCCATAGACTAACATTGCAGCGTCCACCGCGCTTTTTGGGGCCCGTATCTTGGAAAAGCTTCGAGATGCAGCCTTTTCATCGGAAAAATGCTTAGCCTTCCACTAGAGGGCTAAGTCCGGCTAAGTCCAAAACTAGCCAGGAAAATCATAATTTATATAAAATTGTAATTTTTTTTCTATGTTGTACGATTCCCGAGATATAAGCAATTTAGTATTCCAAGTGCTCATTTTCTGCTCTGAGGCCCATTATGCATACATTCTTTGTATTCACTGTGTTTCTTTATGCAGCTGTTGGTTAAAAAAAGGGTGTGCACTTTCGTTACTGTCACGGTTAGCGTTTCCACTTGTGTTTCCAAAACCGTTTGCATTAGCGTTCCCGGCTATGCCACCATGTGCATTACCCTTTGCCTTTTTGTTTGTGCTTGCATTTGCGTTACTGTTACCATTTGCATTTCCATTACTGTTTCTGTTTGCGTTTTCTTTGCATCACCATGTGCATTACAATTTGATTTGTGTACGCGCCCATTTGTGTCTTTGGTGTCCTTTGGGAACAAAGAGGAAGCAGGGAACTACAGACCAGTCAGCCTCACCTCGGTAGTGGGGAAGACATGGAAGCACTACTGAAGGAGACATTGGTGGAACATCTGGTTGTCAATGGACTACAGGACCCAAGGCAGCATGGTTTCACCAGGGGAGGTCATGTCAGACCAACCTCATTGAATTTTTGACTGGGTGACTAGGGAGGTGGATCAGGGAGGGCAGTGGACATGGCATATCTGGACTTCAGCAAGGCCTTTGACACTGTATCACATAGAAGACTATTACACAAACTGGGGAATATGAGTGTGGGCAGGACAGTAGTGGTGGGTAGGTAACTGTCTGGGTGGCAGGACACAGAGGGTGGTGGTAAATGGCTGTCACTCCACAGAGGGAAGAGTGACCAGTGGGGTACCACAGGGATCAGTGCTGGACCGGTCCTATTCAACATCTTCATCAGTGACATTGCGTGAGGATCTAGAAGGCAGAATTTCACTGTTTGCTGATGACACAATGCTCTGTAACAGAGTAGACACACCAGAGGGGTGTAGACAGAATGAGAAGCAACCTGCAGAAACTTGAAGAATGGTCAGGGTTTGGCAGTTGAAATTCAATGCAAAGAAGTGCAAAATAATGCATATGGGGACAAAAACCTGGCACAATATATCATTTGGGGTGAGGATATAGCATGCACCAAGCAGGGAAGGGATCTTGGGGTTGTCATCTCTGATGACCCGAAGGAAACAGTGTGACAAGGCAGCAGGTAAAGCAAATAGGATGCTGGGATGTATAGGCAGGGGCATCACCAGCAGGAAAAGGGAGGTCATAATTCCGCTATACAAGACACTAGTGAGGCCCCACCTGAGTACAGTGTACAGTTCTGGAGACCATACCTAATGTAAGGACATAGACACCGAGAGAAAGGTCTGGAGGAGGCAACAAAAGATGGTGCATGGATTGCATCACAAGTCCTATGAAGACAGGTTGAAGGAACTGAACATGTACTCCGTGGAGGAGAGAAGGGAGAGAGGGGATATGATAGAGACATACAAGTATCTTACAGGGAGGAACAGGGTGCAGGAAAACACTATTTTTAAGTGAAAAAGATGTTCCAGGACTAGAGGGCATGGGATGAAGTTGGAGGAGGACGATTCAGAGGAAATGAGAAAGAATTTCTTCACAGAACGGTGGTGGACAAGTGGAACACCCTGCCAGAGGAAGTGGTGGGGGCTGAAACAATCACAGGATTTAAGAATGCATGGGATAGACATAAAGGAATTCTAGAGGTCAGGGGTAAGGGGAAACAGACTTCTAGGAAAACAAACTGAACTTACAAGCTCAAATGGGCAGACTGGGTGGGCCATAGGCCCTTATCTGCCGACACTGTCTATGTATCTATGTATCTATGTCATCGTTGCTGTTACCATTAGCATTTGCATTTCCTATTGTGGTACTGTGACCATGCACGTTACCATTTACATTTCCATATGCGCTTGTGTATACTTTTGTGTTACTGTTCCCGTGTACACCACTGTGTGCGTTACCCTTTGCATTTTCATTTGCGCTTGTATTTGCATTACTGTTAACATTTGTGTTCCCATTACTGATTTTTTTTGCTTTTTGTTTTGCATCACCATGTGCATTACCATTTGCATTTGCATACATGCTTCCATTTGCTTTTCCTTTGGCATCATCGTTGCTGTTACTGTTAGCATTTGTGTCTCCTTTTGCGGTACTGTGACTGTGTTTTATTTACCATTTGCTTTCATACTGCTTGCACTATGCCCGCTTGTGTTACCATTCCTGTCTACGCCACCGTGTGTGCTAACCTTTGCGTTTTCATTTTCGCTTGTGTTTGTATAACTGTTAACATTTGCATTTCCACTAATGTTTTTGTTTGCATTTGCTTTTGCTCCACCATGTGCAATTCCATTTGCATTTGCGTATGCGCTTCCATTTGCGTTTCTGTTTGTGTTTCCTTTGGTGTCATTGTTGCTGTTACCATAACTGTCTGCATTTCCAATTATGTTACAAAAGTGAGGAAATTCGATGTTAGGGTTCCCACCCCCCTGCACCACACCCCCACCCTGCCCCCACCAACAGGCATCGGGGTGTGTGTTGGGGTCCTCAGTCCTAACTTTTACCCTATTCCCCTATACTGCACCACCTCAGCTTGTTTGTACATGGGATGGGGTGAGAGTTAGGACCAATGACCTCAACACACACCCCGATGCCTGTTGATGGGGTGGGGTGGGGTGGTGCAAGGGTGGTGGGAATCCTAACATCGAATTTCCTTACTTTTGTCACTGTGGAACAACCTAACTGATGCATCAAACAGAGTTTTTGCCATGAATATATATATCTATATATATATATAGATCTATATATATATATATATATATATATATATATATATATAGATCTATATATATATATAGATATATATATATATATATATCTATATATATATATATATATATATATATATATATATCACGCAATTAAGGTCAGGTTCTGTGAAAAACAGTGATGGTGCCGGGCAGGTACATTAATCAACTTACCAAGGGTAGTATTAGTGTACACACAAAGGGCATCCTTCCCGTTGGGGTCAGTACAGCTCCCTTTGGGAAATCAACAACATTCTCAGTCTCATCATCTTGGACGATAAACTCAATGGTCAGGTTATCCTTCTTGCACACCATTTGGCAAGACACTGTGCATCATCCCATTTCAGTCAGGTCAACTGCAGCATTACATGTAATCCCAACAGCAGCAACAGGGCACTTAGTTCTTATTGGAGTGTGGAGACTTTGCATTTCTTGTTATGCTCTCATTTCATTTTCTCTGGACTAGGGAATTTTCTGGACACAAGACAGTAGCATTTTGGGGATGCACATTAGTAGTCTAAGTACATGTGTCTCATCAAATGTTAAATTTCAACCAATCAGAGAGTGCCACATCATTTGACAGATGGGCGTGGCCCAAAATTGACCAATCAGATTTGTCCCTTTTCCAACCGGATGTCCCACCTTCGCAATGGCTGAGCAATGCCCCGCCCCTTTTGCCACTGGAAGTCCCACCTTCCATGCACCATGGCAATGCCTTGCCCCCCTTCCTACTACAGGAAGTGACATGCATTTTCATCCTCGAACCCAGAAGTCCTCCCATTTTTTGTGCTGTATGTCCGTCCTCCTTCCGCTCCTCTCACATCTGTGCCACAGACTCACACCCAGGTCCCTCCTCCTCCTCATCTCCTTGCATCAGAGTGCTACCATCTCCTCGAACCCCTTCCCTTGGACCCATGGTTCAGCATCCTAGCTTGCACCCGGATCTCTCACCCTCACATCACAACCCAGCCGCACCATCCTAATTCACACCAAAGTCTCCCTGTCCTTTCTCTCTGGCACCCCTGCTGCAACATCCTAGCTCAAACCTGAGTCCCCTTCCCTCACCATGCACCCTGCTTCCTCCTCCTCCTCCACCCCACCCTTTTGCACCCCTCCTCCTCCTCCTCCTCCTCCAACACCTTTCACCTAAGTCCCTCTTCCTCCACACCACCCTGCTCCCTCTTCCACCCCTGCTGCTATGTCCTACCTCAAACCTCGAGTCCCCCTCCTTGATCCACCCACCTCTTGCACCCGAGTCCTTCTTCCTCCACACCACCCTGCTCCCTCCTCCACCCCTGCCACTGTGTCCTAGCTCAAATCCCGAGTCCCCCACCTTCATTTCCTTCCCCTCAAACACCTGCTCCCCTTCTTCTCCTCCCCGTCCCCATCGCACCAGAGTCCTGTTGGTCTGGGGATATAAGGACAGGATGTGTGTAAATGCTTTGTGACTTGGATTTTTTCTTGGAATTCTGTATAAGGAAAGCATCATCTTGCAGATGCAGTGACCACAGAGGGCTATTTGGTGACACTTGTTTTGAGACAAGGTACATATTTTTAAAGGGTTAGAAAAAAGTATTAATGCACATCATCAACTTCATGTTTAGAGAGGCTGAATAATTCTGAGCTACTGTTTGTATGCCTAAATGAGGTGTCTCTGACTTGTTTATTTATATAACTGGACTAGTGCAATCAATGAATCTCTGTATAGATAGGTTATATGTTTTTTTGGTTATTTTTGTAATGTTTGTAATTATTTTTGTCTTGTTGCCAGTATGTTTGAAATGAAATGTCCCTGCTTTTGTTACTTATAGAAACATAGACTTTGACGGCAGATAAGGACCGCTCCCCCCAGGCAGTTCTTGCATGAAACACAGCTATCTTATTAACACATGCAAGAACTGCCTCAATAATATTCTTGAAATAGAAACTGATTGATTATAAACCTTACATTGCATTTATATTGCATTATAAGCATTGCGCTACCTGGCCAAGAATAGAATCAGAATTACAATCCTTTGAGTCATAGACTCTTTTGCAAAGGCTCCATGTCAGATAAAAGTAACAGTACAAAGGAAACAACAACAAAAAAGTACACATACAATAATAATGAAACATTCAAGTACATAAAAGGCATTACCAAGGTGCAGGCACTGGAACTTTTACACTTCCAGAAGGCTTCCAGGACCAGGGGACTTGACCTCAGACTGAAAACAGGCAGGTTCTCTACTAACACCAGGAAGTTTTCCTTCACAGAATGAGTGATGGATGCTTGGAACAGCCTGCCCTAAAACGTTGTGTGGCTCAACACATGGCGGGGTCAAGAATGCATGGGATAGACACATGGCAACCCTGACTACAAAGGGCAATTAGAGTGTCAAAATAGGTCTAAAACAAAAGGGCAGACTAGATGGACATAGCGGTCTCCTTCTGTCATCAACTTCTATGTTTCTACATTTTTCAAAGGTTTCATATAAGTAGCAGTTTCTTTAATGAGGGTAGTATCCTCTGTATTATGCCCTTAATACGCTATTAACTAATTAAGTTGCCAAAACTGTAGTGAACATGTGTCTCTTCCTGCGGCCAGATGTCAAGTGTGATGCTGAAGAGTTTACTTGCACTGTCTGGCTCCCATACCTTTCCTCCACATGAAACTCAGCCTCTTGATTACTGTAACTGCTGCTGGGCATGAGGAAGCTGGGACATTGGGCTGAGGTAGCATCCTCAGGGGTAAGAGTGAGTCCCCACTACAGAGGGACACTTTGTGCCATTTCATGTTTGACTGCCTCAGTTTTGAGAATCAAGAGATACTGCATATGATCAAGGCATCTCTGTTTCAGGAAATTATACGGGATTGTGTTTCATTCTGTAGGGAAAACACATCACAGTTTCTGTGAGGAGGATCATGCTGATTTTAAATATCCTTAGTCAAATTAAAGCAACAGCAGAATGTAAGAATTTTAAAGGTACTATAGCCTATTTCAACAAATTGCAACGTAAACATCATACTGACTATGTGGGTGCTGTCATACTGCTCAATCTTCTAGCATAAAGTAGACTCATCAGCAAATCTGCCAATCATTTTGACTTTTCTGTGATGTATCAGTTACACAGACTAGCCACCAGCATGACTGTAGTGATGGCATGCTGGGAAAAGTGTACTGATTTTTTGTTTGTGGGTGGGGGAATGGATGGAGGAGGCAGACTGTGTGTGTGTGTGTGTGTGTGTGTGGTGTGGGGGGGCGTACCCTGGTTAGTAGGCTGAAATGTTGGTTACAGTACTAGAAGCTAGGCTAGAGAGTTTATAAGATCATGGATTTTAAAAACTGTGTGGAACAATCAATGGTGAGTTTGCTGGGAGAGGATGAGGCATTACAAGCACATAGAACTGAAGTAAAGTGTTGCTCAAAATCAGCAGTGGAGAGAAAAGGTATTGGGAGGGTAGCGTTGTATAACGTAGAGTGGAGAACAGTCAAGGGGGGCACAAAAGTAGACAAGGGACAGAATATTTTCTTGTGAGTCATAGTAATAATTCAGAGGTTCTGGCAGAGGTAATGTAAGAGAAGGAAGGCTGTAGGCAGCCAGTGGAGGAGGGAAAAGGAACACACTAGTACCTTTGGCACCTAGACAGCTAGCAGCTATCAGAGATTCAAAAGTATCCTAGATGGAACAGTTTGTAAGGAAATAAATAACATAGGATGGAAAGCTGTCTTCCAGGGGTTAGAAAAGTCCACCAGAAGAGTAGGACTGTTGAGGTACTAAAAGAGGTAGTTAGCGACCCCAGACGCTGTACTACATGTAGGAACACAAGACATTGGTAGAAGGATCGATGATGATATTAGTCAGGATTGTACAGAGGTAGGAGTTGGTGTTAGAAGGATAGGAGTAAGGGGTGATGATTTGCAAGATTCTGCTTATTCAAAGAGCTGGTCTAGTCTCACAAAGAGTAATTTGACTGATTAAAGTTTGGCTTCAAAATTGGTCTAAAAGTGAGGATATTTGTGCAAAATTGCTACTCCTTTGGCACAGGAAGGGGTGTTGGAAAAATGGTAGACAGTATACTCTAATGATGAGGTGACATATAAAGAAAAAATGTGAAACAAGTGTTAGAGAGAAATTTGCATGATATTTTGATCCCAACTACAGCAGTGTCACAAATGTGTTTATCATAGCTAACTGTTATGGTTCACTGCCATTTTATACCACTGAGATTGCCACCCAATGAAGATTTGATGCAAAGACACCCCCATGTACATTTACATGACATTCTGATTCTAGTGCATTAATGTCAATAATTTATATTTCCTAATGAATGTCTGTCATATTAAGCAATATATCAATGCTATCTTTAGGATATAATCAAGAGTCCATGAATACATTTATAAGAAAATACTTTGTGGACATTTGCATGAACATTTGATCCCAACTAAAACTATGTCACAAATTCATTATTTTTAATATATTATTATTCTTTACTGCCATGTTATACCATTGAGATCAACACTTAGTCAAGTGTTCCTGTAAAGACATCAAAAACTACATTTGTAAGAAATTCTGTTCCTACTGCACTGAAATCAGTAACTAATGTTTCTCAATAAATGATTATCATATGCAACAATATATCCATATTTACAATTGCATGCAAGCATGATTCCATGAACAGATTTATAAAAAAATAATTTTTGTACATTTGCATGAAATTTTGATCATGCTACAGCAGTATCACAAATGTACTTATCATAACTTATTATTTTGGTTCACTGCCTTGTTATACTATAGAGACTGCCACACAGTGAAGATTTCAAGAAAAAAAGATAAAAAACAAATATGTACATTTGCATTAAATCCTGATCATGACATTAAATAGCTAACCACTGGCAGACTGGATGGTCTGTCATTGCTTTTCTGCCATCTTGGTCTATGTTTCTAGGTTTACCTGGTGCAGTACAGCTAAAACAAATCCAACGTATATGTCACTGGATACCTGTACTTCTGAAAAGATAAGAGTACTTTCAAGTCTAAAATAATGTGTTATGGACTAAAAATAGGTAAAATAATAAACATCCTTACTTGTCAGTAGTTACTTAGTTACAGAAATGTAAAATAATGACAATCCTTTTTTGTCACATATGGAAAGCAATAAACTATAGTCCCTTGCCTTTTGAAGTACATACAGTAGTTAAAGTCCAGCATACAAGTAAATATCAGCACAACACTCAAAAAAGGCTCCATAAACTGAAAATAATCACCAACATTTGAATTGCTGTATTTAAAAACATCATGGTGGGCAGAAGAGGCATTACATCAAAGTAAAGTACAGAATACAATAAGTAGTGAAATAATGTCAAACTGATTGTGCTAAATTTGTCAGATCTGTATTTCTTTCATGCCAGAAAATTAGTTTAACTAGCTTTTGCTTCTTAGCATAGGATGAAATTTAAATACCTTTAAATTGTCTTTTTTCTGACAACTGGTATCTGGGCATCCAAACTGATGTGCTGTACCCCCTGATGCTATCTAGTAGGCAGGACTCACAACTCTGCAACCTGGATATCCTCCCCTCCACTTCATGTGCATGCCAGTTTACTTACAGAGGGCTGTCCTCTGATGGTAGGGCTGAAAACAACAGACTGTAAGTCACATTTTTATTTATCTCTTTGGATATCCTCAACAAGCGCAGCATTACAAAGCTGTTTTTCTGTCTGGTTCCAGTCTCAGCCGTGCATGCTATGCAGACTGTCCCACGTTGTCTCCTCATGCCAGGGTTTGGAACGAGGAGTCTTGATTCTCTTGGCAAAGTGCAATCTCATGAAACACTGAGGCAGCATCCCTTCTTCCCACATTCCAGTTTCTGTGTACCTGGGGAAATAGTGCTCAATTCCATTACCACTCATTGCAGCTACTTCTTGACTTCTAGGAGAGTTAAACCGATTAGAGTTTTCATTCTTGCTTCAGAATCTCTTCATCAATTTCCACAAATCCAAATGCATTGCCATTTTACAGTTCTCAAAACTTAAACTGCGTGTTCTCTGAGTCTCTTTACAACTGGTACATTTTCAGCCCTTATGCAATGAATATCGTCTAACCCCTCCCCCATTTCTTTTCATGAAAAAGAAACAATACAGTGTTTATCAACTTGTGAGAAACTGCAGTTTGCTGACGCCTATTATGTAAATGTATGTACCGACATTTTGTATAGCTGATGATATCCTACTAAGATTTTACAAAATTATCCTTTCATATGCAAAACAGTGTCTCCTTCTACTCTTAAAAGGTGAGCTCATCAGCGTGTCCCAGCTCTCTAACAAAACAACCCTGTGAACCATTTAACAAAACTACCTTTTCTCATGTAAATGTATGTACATGATCTCATCACTTTCTTATCAGTATTCAAAGTGTTTTACATGGATGCTAGCAACAGGTTGAGAATCTATTTGCAAGCAAAGATTTCAGAATTTAGTCATTTTACATCTAATGAAGCAATGACTATAGATGCATCTAGACTCCATACCTTCATTCTGCAAGATATACAGACTTATCAGGCACTTGCTCTTCCAACAAATGGCCACAACTTGCATTTTTCTGGGACTTATTACACAGCAGACATTTTCTAAATGCCTTCAGTGGACTGTATATACTTTTCATTCTGTATTAAAAGGGTAATTTGTTTTCCTGACTCATTGGACTAAATGGGAAATATACTCTGGCAACCCTTGACAAAAGTTGTGACATTTTTCTGTGGATTACATTCTTTTTATTGTGTGTTAAAAATGTTAGCGGCTTCAATAGGAATTATATTTTGGAAACATTAACAGGAAACATGGGGGACAAATATATATTTTTACTACAAACAAGGTAAGATTTGTACATATATTTTTCTCTCCAAGCAGTATAGAGATGTTTTTATTTTCTTTACCTATGAGTTTGCTAATGCTCCCCCCCACACACACAGTGTTCTGTAGAATGTTAATAGGACATTCATAGGTAACATTAGTAAGTAGCAAACTTTTTTATTCACAAACTATGAACAGAGAATAGAGATCCATTGAGCTAAACTCATTTTCAAGGAGGTCCATGAATTGCACTTTGCATTTATACAATACTATACTCAAATAATAGAAGCACTCAGTATGGGTTGGGGGGGGCTAGTGATACCAGTCCATTCACAGAAGAAAGGGTCCTGAAAGAATGCTTAAAACTCAAGGTGGTCAAGGCAATGGGGCCTAATAGGATTTGCCACATAAAGTAATTAAGGGGAGAGCTAGTGAAACCATGTACTACCCTTTTTAACAAATCATGGGAGGATGGTGTGGTACCTGAGGACTGGAGGAAGGCTGATCTGATTCCCCTTCATAAAAGTGAGAGCACGGCAGAGACAGGAAACTACAGAGCTGTTAGTTTGACCTCAGTGGTAGGGGAAAATTATGGAATCACTTCTGAAAGAAAGAATTGTTGAGCACCTAGAGGTCAACGGGGCACTGGACCCAAAGTAGCATGGATTCACAGTGTGAAGGTAATGTCAGATGAATCTAATAGATTTCTTTGACTGGGTGACCAAAGTAGTAGACCGGGGAGGGACTGTGGACATGGCACACCTAGACTTTAGCAAGGTATTTGACACAGTCACACACAAAAGATTACTAAACAAATTATCCAGACTGGGAGTGGGTCTTAGGGTGGTAGCCTGGATAAAAAATTGGCTGAACAACAGGAAGCAGAGGGTAATAGTGAATGGACTCCAATCCAAAGAAAGGGAGATACTAGTAGGATACCACAGGTTCAGTACTGGGGTTGATCCTCTCTAATGTCTTTATAGGTGACATTGCAGTGGGACTGGAAGGAAAAGTATGCCTCTTTGCAGATGAGACAAAGATCTGCAACAGGGTTGATACACAAGGTGAGGGGATTGAAAGGAAGAGAAGGGACTTGGAAAGGTTTGAGGAATGGTCAAAAGTATGGCAGCTTAGAGTCAATGCAAAAAAGTGCAAAGAAATGCACCTGGGAAACAAAAGCACAGGGCAAGCGTACATTATGGAGGGGGGTGCTAGCTACAACAAAAATGGAAAGGGGCCTGGGGGTAGTCATATCAGGTGAGGTGACCTAAAGGTAGGCCGACAATGTCTGAAGGCAGTAAAGAAGGCTGGTGAAGTCCATCTTCTTCCAAGTTGTGTACAGGGTGTGCTTGGAAACAACTGAGAAGCTGCGTGGGATATACTATTTTGGACTAAATATCTGTAACTAATCTCTCTCTCTCTTGCTTACATCTGAGAGAAGTTTTCCTCACTTTTAAAGTGGTATTGCTTTGTGTTTGTTTTAGTTTTTAATTCAGGAAGGGGGGTTTTAAAACTGCTTATCTTGTCAGCATCCTCAGAAGGGCTGAAATAACTGCATATTTGATTTTCCTTTGTGGCTAACTGGACTGATTACTAGAATTCTGTGAGAATCTGCATCAATATATTTTGCAACTTTTGGTGGGGTTCAAAATAGCAAAAGCTGCAGTTTGTAATTGGATGCAGGACATAGCCTGAGGTGGGGGAAATTGTCTTCACAAGTCAGAGGTCTGCATCACAGCCATTTGTCTAGCTAGACCATTTCAGCATTGTTCAATTACTATAAACTAGTGGTGTGATCCTGTTTGAGGCAGAAGTCCATCTTCTTCCAAGTTGTGTACAGGGTGTACTTGGAAACAACTGAGAAGCTGCGTGGGATATACTATTTTGGACTAAATATCTGTAACTAATCTCTCTCTCTCTTGCTTACATCTGAGAGAAGTTTTCCTCACTTTTAAAGTGGTATTGCTTTGTGTTTCTTTTAGTTTTTAATTCAAGAAGGGTTTTTAAAACTGCTTATCTTGTCAGCATCCTCAGAAGGGCTGAAATAACTGCATATTTGATTTTCCTTTGTGGCTAACAAACCACCAAGCTGTTTGGGGCTGGAGAGGTTTACCTGTGTCTGACTTGGATGTCTGGATTTTTCTCTGTTTGATTAGCAGGTACTTTCTCTGTCAAATTGTTGTGTAGGGTATCTTGCTGACAGGAAGGCACTCATCGAGCGGTGAGTGAGAGCTTTAGCTGATTGTTTTGTGAGGGCACAGTTTAGGCCCAACCCCTTCCCACCCCTCACCCCACCCACCCCTGGAAATAGTTCCTTTATACCTGAGGTTCTGACATCATTTCCTCTGCAAGGTGCATTTCACTGTCATATCCTCTCTAGCACACTGCACTGACAATACAAGCATACACATTGTATAATATATATATTTCTATATAACAAATCACACACGCATGCACACACACACAAATACAAAAACACAACTAGATAAACATGTGGGGAGTAGTGCAATGTAATGGCTGTGGGGCAGCAGTCTTCTGGGAGTCTTTCTGGAGGCTAAGATGCTGCCCTATTTTCAGACAACTATCTGCCCTGAGGGAGGAAGTTGCCCATCTTCAGGCTGCACTGGACAGTAGTAAGGAAACCTTCTCCCAGGCCACACTGGACAGTAGGAAGGGAACCTCCCCCATCCAGGGAGCACTAGCGCCACCACCAGTACCACAAAGGTTGTGAAGAAAGCACAGCAGTTGGACTACAGTGGGCTCAGGGAGGGTGAGGAGGGTGGAACAGAGGCACACCCAGTCAATTGTTCCACTCCACAATCCATGCACCATTCTGGGGGAGCACAGCTCCCCATGGATACACCATGAGAGACTGATGACAACTGTCAAGGAGGCCCACAGAAAGGAGGCAGAGGACACCACAGGGAAAGAAGCAGCCCTGGTGGGGGACTCAATTATTAGGGTATAGAACTGGAGGAGCTGGGAAAACTGAAGTAAGGTGCCTGTCTGGTGCCATGGCTTGGAGGGACAGGAGCGCATCCTCAGGATCACGAGAACAGCTGCAAGGGATTCTGAGCTGGATGTAATTGTCACCCTAGGGACAAATGACTTGGCTCATCATGAGATTAGAGCAGTGCAGGAGGACATTGCAGAGTTGGGGAGGACCTAAGACAAGTAGCACACACAGTATCCTTCTCAGAGGTGCTGCCTGTCAAAGGCATGGGAGGCGAAGGTAGTGGCACCATGCAATTTAATGAATGGTTGAAAAAATGGTGTGGAGCACAGGGGTTTGGCTTCATTGGGGACTGGGGTTCCACCTGGAGGGACACCAGCCTATACTGGCAGGATGGTCTGAATCTGTCCAGGAAGGGAACAAGTCTTTTGAGCAATCAGTTTAAATGCTTCATTTGCAAGCTTTCAAGCTAGTCAAAGGGGGAGGCACTGACAAGCAGCTGGAAAATCTGAACCTCTCCCTACAAAACAGGGTACTAAATGAGAAAAAGACCGAGGTAGAACGGTCAGTGGAGGATGCTGCAACAGAAGGTAAAGCCATCAAAAAATGGAGAGCAATGAGTACCAATGCCCGTAGTCTGGGTAACAAGCTTCCTGAATTAGTGGCCTTGATGGAGGAGGAACATCTGGATATCATGGCAGTCACAGAAACATGGTACACAAAACCATGACTGGGACATAAACATACCAGGATACACTGTCTACAGGAGGGACAGGGAGGGTAAAGAGGAGGAGGAGTAGTTCTTTACATAAGGGAAGCAATAAAACAACAGAACAAAAGGGTAAACAGGGAGGAGAAGAAGCACTGTGGGTAAATTTGGAGACAGGCAATGGCACCACAATAGGCACAGGGGTAGTAGACAGACCCCCTTCTCAGGGGGAGGAAATGGACAGGGAAATGATAGAACGTATACTTAGAATGGCAGAAAAAGGGGAGATATTGCTGATGGGTGATCTGAATATGCCAGATGTTAACTGGAGTGCAGTTGCAGCTGCCACTTCAAAGAGTGCAGTTATTCTAGATGCCCTACAGGGGCATGCCTTGAGACAACTAGTACTGGAGCCCACTCGAGAGGAGCAATATTGAACTTGATTCTCTCAAATGGAGATGGAGAGAGATCACAGATGTGAAGTGGGTAGCCATCTGAGAACTAGCGACCATCAAACAGTATGGTTCACAATAAACACAGCAATAGAGTCAAGCCATACAAAGACAAAAATACTGGACTTTAGGAGGGCTGACTTTGCTAAAATGGTGAGTGCCTAAGGAATGCACTAGCAAATGGGCAGGAAGGAGGGTGGAAGAACAATGGGGAATAATAAAACTGCCATCACAGAGGTAATGAGCCTTTGTGTGAAGCAACTAAACAAAACAAGACAATGTAAGAAACCACTATGGTTCTCAAAGGAAGTGGCAGTGAAGGTTCAAGAGAAAAAGAAAGCATTCAGGAAGTACAAGGAATCGTCAGAAGGAGCAGGACAGAGAACTGTATCAGTTAAAGCAAAGGAGGCTGGGAAGGCAGTCAGAACAGCAAAGGCCCAAACTGAGGAAAAGATAGCCAACTCAGCTAAGAAGGGGATAAAACCTTTATAGGTACATCAGGAGCAAAGGAAGACCAAGGGAGGGATAGTGAGGCTTAATAAAGGGAGGGAGGGTGGGCAGAGGGAGACTGTGAAAAAGGCAGAGATACTAAACAAATATTTTTGCTCAGTATTTACAAATGAAGAGGGAGGTACATAAAACAAACAGTAGTAACACTCTGGATACAGCAGTTGATACCAGCCCATTTACAGAAGAAGGGTTCTGAAAGAACTCTTAAAACTGAAGGTGGACAAAGCAATGGGGCCTGATGGGATTCATCCCAGAATTCTAAAAGAGCTAAGGTAGAACTAGTGACACCACTGACTACCCTTTTAACAAATCATGGGAGGATGGGGTGGTACCGAGGACTGGAGGAGGGCAGATGTGATTCCCCTTCACAAAGTGTGAGCAAGGCAGAAGCAGGAAACTACAGACCTGTTAGTTTAACCTCAGTGATAGGAAACTGATGGAATCACTTCTGAAGGAAAGAATTGTCAGTATCTAGAGGTCAGAGGGCACAGGACCCTAGGCAGCATGGATTCTGGCCGGAAGGTCATGCCAGACAAATCTGATAGATTTCTTTGACTGGTTGACCAAAGTAGTAGATCAGGGAGGGCTGTGGACATGGCCTACCTAGACTTTAGCAAGGCATTTGACACAGTCCCACACAAAGATTAATATTCAAGTTAGCCAGCCTGGGAGTGGGTCCCAAGATGACAGCCTGGGTAAAGAATTGGCTGGAGAATAGGACACAGAGTAATAGTAAATGGAGTCCACTCAGAAGAAAGGAGGGTTACTAGTGGGGTACCGCAGGGTTCAGTATTAGGACCGGTCCTCTTCAATGTCTTTATAAGCGACATTGTGGAAGGACTGGAAGGAAAAGTATGTCTCTTTGCAGATGACACTAAGATCTGCAACAGAGTTGATGCACAGGGTGGGGTGGAAAGGATGAGAAGGGACTTGGCAAGGTTAGAGGAATGGTCAAATGTATGGCAGCTTAGATTCAATGCTAAGAAGTGCAAGGTAATGCACCTGGGAAACAAAAACCCAGGGGACGAGTACACAATGGGGTGTGAGATACTAACAACAACAAAAATTGAAATGGACCTGGTGGTAGTCATATCAGATGACCTAACGATGGGCAAGCAATGTGAGAGGGCAGCAAGGAGGGCTGGGGGGATACTGGGATGCATAGGGAGAGGCATCACCAGTAGAAAACAGGAAGTTATTATCCCTCTGTACAGACAGCTGGTGAGACCCCATCTGGAGTACCGTGTGCAGTTCTGGAGACCCAATCTCCGCAAAGACATAGACAGGATGGAAACTGTCCAGAGGAGGGCAACTAAAATGGTGCGGGGTCTGCACGGAAGACATATGAAGAGACTTAAGGAGCTTAATATGTATAGCCTTGAGGAAAGGAGGGAGGGGGACATGATAGAAACTTTCAAGTACCTCAAGGGAATCAACAAAGTCCAAGAGGTAGCATCTTTCAAAAAAGGTGTGCAAGAACAAGAGGGCACAATTTGAAGATGGGGGTGGCTCAGAGGTAATTTAATTAAGTATTTTTTCACAGAGAGGGTTGTGGATGTATGGAACGGCCTTCCGGAGGAGGTTGTGGAGTCAAAATCAGTGGTGGAATTCAAGCATGCATGGGACAGTCATAAGGCAATTCTGGGGGTGGGGGTAAGAAGAAGTAGGCTGCTGGTTAACTAGGATCTGCAGCTTAACCAGTAGGTAGGGAAATGGGCAGACTGGGTCGACCAAGCGGTCCTTATCTGCCATCAAATTCTGTTTCTATACTGGGATGCATAGGGAGAGGCATCACCAGTAGAGAACAAGAAGTTGTCATTCCTCTGTGCAGACAGTTGGTGAGACCCCATCTGGAGTACAGCTTGCTGTTCTGGAGACCCCATCTTCACAAGGACATAGACAGGATGGAGGCAGTCCAGAGGAGGACAACTAGAATGGTGCAAGGTCCGCACCAGAAACCATATGAAGAGAGACTAAAGGACATTAATATGTGTACCCTCGAGGAGAGGGGGCATGATAGAAACTTTTAAGTACCTCAAGTGAATCAGCAAAGTCCAAGATTATAGCATCTTTGAGAAAAAGTTATGTGCAAGAACAAGGGGTCACAATTTGAAGATAGAAGTGGGACAGGTCAGGGGCAACAAAAGGAAGTATTTTTTCACAGAGAGGGTTGTGGATGCATGGAATGGACTTCCTGAGGAGGTTGTGGGGTTAAAAACAGTGGGGAATTCAAGAATGCATGGGGTAGGAGGAAGTCGGCTGATGGTTACAGTAACTAGGATCTGCAGCATATCCAATAGGTAGAGAAATGGGCAGACGGGGGGGGCGGTCCTTATCTGCTGTCAAAGTCTGTTTCTATAAGTAACAAAAGCAGGGACATTTCATTTCAAACATACTGGCAACAAGACAAAATAATTACAAAGATTACAAAAATAACCAAAAAACATATAACCTATCTATACAGAGATTCATTGATTGCACTAGTCCAATTATATAAATAAACAAGTCAGAGACACTCCCAGAATGCCACTACCCTAAACCAGAACGTGACCGATGACTTTAACAGGGTATTGTCATGGGTTATTAGTCACAAGCTGGCCCTGAACCTGAAAAAGACACATGCTATGCTCTTTGGCTCAATGGCTAAAATCAAAGCCTCATCAGCCTGCTTACACGTCACCAGCGCAGATGGATCCTCACTACCCATAGTGAGCTCCATCAAATATCTGGGGGGTAACACTTGGCCCCCAACTTGACATGGGTAATCATATCCTTAACATCTGCAGGGCGGCAAACTGCAAACTGGGTCTGGCCTATAGGGCCAAGTATAACCTTACACCGGCAGCCAGGCTTGCCCTAGAGAAGGGTGTGCTCCTTCCCTCCCTCAGCTATGGGCTACACCTATTTGCTCGCTCTCCAAAGACATGTCTCACCCGGTGGTACACTGCTTACAATAACATTTGTAATTTTGCCTTGGCTGCCCCCCCCCCGACTCATCCACCGTTGTGAGCTATATGAGAAACTCTGCTGGCTCTCACCAGCTAGATACCTTGATTTTGGTTTGGGATGCCTCTCTGGGAAAGTGATCAGAACTAGCACCCCCCAGGGGCTGGCCTGGCTTCTGCCTAAACTGAATCCCACCCCCTACCAACTTAGGTCTCTCACATCAGGGATGCTCAAAGTCCCTCCTATCCGGACCCTCATGGGGGATCGGGACTTTGCCATAAGTGCACCCAGACTCTGGAATTCACTGCCTGTGGATGTCCAAGCTGCCCCCTCCTATCTGAGTTTTCGAAATTCCCTGTGGGGTTTCCTAAAACTAGCATCAGAGTGTGACTGCCCCAAACCTCCCTAGAGTAAAGTGTCAAATTGTTTTGTCTGAACCTCCCCCAGGGTGTCTCCATTGAATTCCTGGAGATATTTTCCCCACTGTATCAATGACTTTTGACTACTCCTGCCTAAAAAGCCTTGGGCATTTTTACACCCATTATTGCTCCACAGTCATAGGCTAACCATGACATATTGCACCTTGGTCACTTGGTAGAAACTTGTACTACCAAGTGTTTCTGTTTCTGTCTAACATGTGTATATTTAGAAAAATGTGATGAGCTGTATATATCTGTCCATGATCCAACTAGCCTAGGGGGTGTATACGACAATGTTATAAGTTATATTATGACCAATCCAGTCCTTGAGCTATGCTCCACTCCTATGTATGATGACCTGTATATATCTGTCAGTTGAACTAGCTAGTCTAGAGTGTATAATCTGAAATGTGCTTACTACTGTATGTTTCCCCTAGTGTCAAATGATGTATTTCCCACACGTTTGTTTACTGTACTGTGACAAAAATCTGTACTCTCTTTGCCATGTCTCCTTGACTGTTGTTCCTCATGTTGTACTCTCCCGGGTCGTTCCTGAAAATAGGCATAATACTTGTCTAGTGTACTTACCCAGTAAACAAAAGCTAAATAAATAAAATAAATAAATTTAGGCATACAAGCAGTAGCTCAGAATTATTCAGCCGCTCTAAACATGAAGTTGATGATGTGCATTAATACTTTTTTCTAACCCTTTAAAAATATGTACCTTGTCTCAAAACAAGTATCACCAAATAGCCCTCTGTGGTCACTGCATCTGCAAGATGATGCTTTCCTTATACAGAATTCCAAGAAAAAATCCAAGTCACAAAGCATTTACACACATCCTGTCCTTATATCCCCAGACCAACAGGACTCTGGTGTGATGGGGAGGGGGAGTAAAAGAAGGGGAGCAGGTGTTCGAGGGGAAGGAAATGAAGGTGGGGGACTCAAGATTTGAGCTAGGACACAGTGACAGGGGTGGAGGAGGGAGCAGGGTGGTGTGGAGGAAGAAGGACTCGGGTGCAAGAGGTAGGTGGATCAAGGAGGGGGACTCGAGGTTTGAGGTAGGACATAGCAGCTGGGTGGAAGAGGGAGCAGGGTGGTGTGGAGGAAGAGGGACTTAGGTGAAAGGTGTTGGAGGAGGAGGAGGGAGCAGGGGTGCAAAAGGGTGGGGTGGATGAGGAAGAGGGACCAGGGTGCATGGCGAGGGGAGTGGACTCAGGTTTGAGCTAGGATGTTGCAGCAGGGGTGCAAGAGGGAAAGGACAGGGTGACTTTAGTGTGAATTAGGATGGTGTGGCTGGGTTGTGATTTGAGGGGGAGGGATCTGGGTGCAAGCTAGGATGCTGAGCCGTGGGTCTGAGAGGAGGGGTTCAAGGAGATGGTAGCACTCTGATGCAAGGAGATGAGGAGGAGGAGGGACCTGGGTGTGAGTCTGTGGCACGGATTCGAGAGGAGCGGAAGGAGGAGGGACATACAGCATGAAAAATGAGAGGACTTCTGGGTTTGAGGATGAAAATTCTTGTCGCTTCCTGTTGCAGGAAGGGGGGCGAGGCATTGCCATGGTGCGCGGAAGGCTGGACTTCCAGTGGCAAAATGGGCGGGGCTTTGCTTTGCCAAGCAGAAGGTGGGACTTCTGGTTAGAAAAGGGATGATTCTGATTGGTCAATTTAGGCCATGCCCATCTGTCAAATGAAATGGCACAATCTAATTGGTTGAAATTTAACATTTGATGAGATATATGTACTTAGATTACTCACATTACTTCTGGTGACTGTGAGTGAGTGTGAACACTGAGCCAAACACTGACTGCTCCATTAATTAATTCCATTCCTAGTTATATTTAAACTTCAAAAATGTCTATTTCCTAAAATAAATATTTCTGAAGCCTCAGTAATGTTTGCTTTCTGTTGTGGTATCGTGAAGTGTTTGTTAAAAAGCAGGACTGAGCAGTGCAAGAATACTGTGCTAAACTGCATGTGTGCAGTGTAATGTCCTGTGTGTGCAGTCACTGTCCAACTTCTTGCAAACATATATGTGATGACTTTTTCAAGTGTTTATGGTATAAAGAATAAAGATAAGAATATATAATGTATATTTTATTTATACCATCAGTAGCAGCAGTGCAGTCGGTGGGCAGTGTGCACCTCAGTCAGAGCACACTCATGACTTTTAGGAGATCATAGCACTGCTTATTCCAGCTTTTCAACAAACCGTACCCAACAGACATGAAATATTACTAAGGATCCCCAAATATTTTATGGTGTACAGACATTATAAAGTCAGAAAATATATAACAGGTCCAGTCCCCTGCCACTACACTAAGCTACCACATTTCTTTTTTGCATTTTTTGTTCTGGCCTAAGTGATGTCTTTCTAGTTTAGACTGGCAGTGGCAGTTTTGCAGCAAATTGCTGTACACCACAACATGGCACCAGTGGTAGCACAGTGTGGTGGCAGTGGACCGGACCTGTTATACACTAAGACTGTATAATGTCTGTACACCATAAATATTTGGGGTGCCTCAGCAATATTTCAAGTCTGTTGGGTACGGTTTGTTGAAAAGCAGGAGTGAGCAGTGCTATGAATTGATCTCCTAAAAGTCATGTGTGCACTGTGGCTGAGGTGCACACTGACCACCGAATACACAGAGACCTCTGAAGACATATTATATGGTTTTGTCCGCTGCTGATGATGATACAAATAAAATATACTTTATACATTCTTATCTTTATTCTTTATACCATAAACACTGGAACAAGTCAGCATATATATGTTTGCAAGAAGCTGGACAGTGTCTGCACACACAGGACATTACACTGCACACATGCAGCTTAGCACAATATTATTGCATTGCTCAGTCCTGCTTTTTAACAAACACTCCACAACAGAAAGTAAACATTATTTACACACCTAAAATATGTCAGGGTAAACATTCTTAACTTGAAATATAACAGGGCCATAAGACGCACACTGCACTAAGTGGACGGCTGCTGGTACACAATACTTGGCTCCAAAAGTGCAAGGCAAATACACAAAGCCACCACTCCATATGAATACATGCCACAAAAAAAGTTCAATGATACTGCAACTTTATTGATGGCAAAACAAGGCACACACAAATGACCACTGTGCTTTGTTGCTTAAGCCTTCATTAGGCACACCGCTGAAGGATTAACTGGCAAAATGCAAGGCTCATTAATATGTGCCATGTTTTGTCATAAATACAGTTGCAGTAGCAGTGAAACTTTTTTAGTGGTATCTATGCATGTGGAGTTATGGCTTTCTGCTTTTGTTAAAGGAGTAGTCAACTTAAACTTAAAAAAAAATATGTTATGCAGAGCACTTCTAATTTGTATGTAAAGTCCTACTGCATCCTTCCCTCTGTCTGCTATTAGGAATTTTTACTAAATTAGCCTGCTACTTTTATGGTAGTGTTATGAGTCATGTGGCTCTTCTTCATGTAAAATTGGTTTATTGCCTTCATTGCTCCGACATTGCACTCTGTGTCATGTGACAATGATGTAGCATAGCCCTTAGTCATTGCGACATTAAGAGCCCTATATTCCACATTTCCATCTGGAAGGCTGCTGTATTCCTGGGAGATCTGAGCTGTGTGGCACTGGGTCTTTGGAGAGACTAGAGGAACCTTAACTATTATCGCTGCACTGTGATCCATTTTATTCAGAGACTGTGTGAGCTCATGTTGCTAGACTGTGATGTTGCTAAACCCCTTATTGACTTTGGGAATTAGCTAAGCCTGCTGGTGTATGACTTGTCACAGTATTGGGGTGCATTTTAATGCCATGGAGATTTTATTATTTAGCACTGCTGGTTTGAGTCCCTGCTGAACTTCTGTTTACAAAGTGATTACTTGTGTGCTGCTGAAAAAGGGACCTAAAGTGTACTGTTCAGGGTGTTTGTGCTATTCTTCCAAGGGTAGAGCTGATTAATTAAGTACAGCTGCTGCCACTTCAGTAATTGCACCTTGCTCATAGCCCTGTTGCTAGATACTGATTAGCTTCTTCAACCTGTTGCTAGCTGCACCCCCTCCCCCCAATTGGTGGTGGCAGCCCAGTCTGTGGGGTTGAGGTGTTTAAATATCTCACTTGCCAAGCGCGGTGTCAGTGCAGAAAGTGCAATAAGTGCAGGGGAGTTTAAGGGAGTCTGAGGGAGGTACTACTGTTAGTGCTGCAAGTACGTTACATTAATAATGTGGGACACAAAGTGTTTACCTATTTGGGTGTGTATTTTTTGGGGGGCTTTGATATACGTGGATCATGTTGAATTACATAGGTTTGGTGCTGGGAACACTGCCTCATATGAGACAAGTGATTTTTGCTTTTCAAATTGCTTAGTTGTTGATGATGTTGTTGTTATTGATTCATGGCAATTGTTGTTGAGCAGCCCTATGCCCATAAGACAATGTGGGAATAGGAGTTACTTTACTTGTTTGCACTATGGCATGTTATTTTGTCCTAAACTGGGCAACTGTGTTTTAACCACCTTTCTGTTGTTAGTTTCTGGTGATGTTGAACTGAATCCAGGGCCTTGCTCTTTGGATTCTATGTCTTCATCTCAAGCATCTTCTTTGAATAATTGTTTGAAATCCTGTCATGGATTTAAAATTATCCATTTGAATGTTCATAATTTAATCCCTAAGATTGCAGAAATTGAACAGTTTATTGCTCTATATCTGCCTGATATTGTTGTTGTATCAAAAATATGGTTGAAGCTGAGGTGCTCGATAATGTGTGCTATATTGGGGGTTATACAATTTTTAGGGTAGACCATAAAGGTCAAAAAAAGGGTGGTGGGGTCTTAATTTAATATAGAGATCATTTAGAAATTAATTTTTTAAGGTCTAGTGAGGATTTGGATTGTGATACTGATTGGTTGGTTTTGCAATTTGTTCTTGGAAGGAAGAAAGAAGAAGTTAAATGTGGGCTGTTTGTATAATCCCCTCAATGTGGTTTTCTAGGGCTCAAACATTTCTTGGATGTTTATGAAGTTTATTTAAAGCAGAGTGATTCTGTTGTTGGAGACATGAATTAGAATTGGAGGGCTAAGACACCATAGGGCTCAAATCTCTTCTTCTTTCTTACGGACTGACTCAGTGTATAAATGCACCTACCAGTCTCCATCCCATCTCACAGAATCATTCTCTGTTGGACTGGGTCTTGACTAATAGAGTGGGGAAGGTAGGGGCCTCTGGTGTCTTGGCAGATTCTGTAAGCGACCACATGGCCACTTTTTGTGTCCTAGATTTTCGCTGTCTTAAACCCCCTCCTTCTGTGTTTCAGACCAGATAATTTAAAAGGATAGATTATTCCCTGTTATAATCTTCTTTGAGGTTAATTGGTCATTTCTTGAATGTATTCCAGATGTGGACACGGCACTAGATTTTTTTTGCAGTCAACTTCTTCCCATTCAGGAATCACATTTCCCTTTGTGGACCATTCGGAGTAGAGGTTCTCCTACTGGATGGTTTGGTCCCAGCATTAAGAAATGAATTAAGGAGTGGGATAGTGCTTGGACTAAATTTATATTATCTCCCAGTAGAGTTTCAGTGGATCTCTACGATGGACTTTGGAATTTAGTCTCTCAAACTGTTAGAAATGCTAAAAAAGCTTATTTCAGGGATCGCTTTCAAGATAGCTGGGCAGATCCAAAGAAGTTTTGGAATAACGTAAATTCTTTACTTTCTCCTAAATCAAAATCTGACATCCAGAAATTAAATGTTGACAACAAAGAAATTGGTGACTTGCTAGAAATTGTTAAATTGTTGAATTCTAAATTTTCAGATCATTCTAAGTTTAGATCTTTTTTCCCCAGGTTGATAATACTAAATCCTTTTCCTTTGTTCCTTTGGTAGATGGACCCAGGTTTTTGTTTAAGGAAGTAACATCAAATTAAGTTTTTCGTCTTCTGCAGTCTCTCTCAAATAAAGTGACTGACTGTAGGGAAGGGTTGGATGCCTGCTTCTTAAAATTAGCTATCCCCTTTATTATGTATCCCCTTTGTTATATTTTTAACATGTCATTGACTACAGGTGTCTTTTCCCTGTCCTGGAAGAAAGCTAATGTGGTTCCAATTCCAAAAAGAGCTGTGCTACTTCCACGAATGATTATAGGCCAATATCAATACTGAATCCCCTTAGCAAACTACTTGAGCATTTAGTGGCTAAGTAAATTGATGCCTATTTGGTTACCCATGATTTGTTGTCAAGGCAACAGCATGGGTTCCATAAGCATTTTGGTATGGGCACAGCCTTGGTTGGGTTCACAAACACCATCCTACGTGGGTTTGAGAAGGGTTTGATGACCAGGGTGGTGTTCGTGGACCTAACCAAGGCTTTGGATTTGATTGACTGCAGTTTGGCCTGCACAAATTTGAAAGATCTGGGGTTTTAGGATTTGACTATTTCATGGTTCTTTGATTATCTGAGTAACAGGTGTCAATTTGTTCAAGTAGGTTCTGTGGTTTCTGATGTCTTGCCAATTAGTTGTGGTGTGCCTCATGGGTCCATTTTGGGACACCTGTTGTTTTCTATTTTTATTAATCACCTTCCTGGAGTTTGTAAGTTTAGTGAATCACTGCTTTATGCAGATGATCTTGTAATTTGTGCTCAGTTAAATTCTGTGTCTGAACTTTCTTGTTCCCTATAAAAGGGTTTTGGTGCCGTCTGTTCTTGGCTTACTTTAAATGCTATGGTTTTGAAATCAGCTAAATCAAAAGTTATGTTATTTGGCATGCAATTTATGTTGGTGGACACCCCGGAATTGAGGGTATCTGATTTTCAGGGTAGTCTGCTTGAACAAGTGTCTCAATTTAAGTATTTGAGCACACTATTGGATCCCAGTTTGACCTTTTCACCTCAGATTCAGTCAATGGTTAAGAAAGTAAATCAAAGAATAGTGGAGTTATACAAATTCAAGTCATTCTTCACACAAGCAACTAGATTAGAAATTGCAATTGGTTCTCTTCTTCCATATTTTGATTACAGTTCTTGTTTATATTATAACACAGGTACAAAAGAAATGCAAGCACTAACTGTGGCCTATAATAATATTTGTAGATTTATTTTAGGAGCCCCCAATAGGACACATCAGAGTAATCTTTATTCTCGGTTGGGGTGGTTTTCCCCAATTGCAGAATAAAATATTTTGTTGGCTGTCTGATGTATAAATGTTTTTACTTTTACTCCCTTTTTCCTCTTTCTGATCTTGTTGTAATGAGAGAATTGCATCCCAGTCTGAGGTTGGCTGACGGACCCCTATATTTTGTCCCCAGGTCTCGGCTTAGATTAAGCTCTAGAACTTTTTCAATAGCAGCACCATTGTATTGTAATTCACTCCCACGTGACGTTACAATTGCTCCCTCTGTTTTAACTTTTAAACAAAGGTTAAAAAGTTATTTATTATATAAATCTGTTTGTAACTGCAATTTGTAATTTGTATTTTTTTTTGGTTTTGTATTGCTGTTGATTGTATTTGTGTATTTTTGTATGTTTTTTTGTCTGGGTCGGGCCTGAAAAGGGACCTTTGGTCCAGTGCCTTTACCCGGTTACCAAAGAATAAATGAAAATGAAAAAAATGGAAATAGATGTACCATATGCACAACAGCAGAGCTATGTAACTGTTCTTATGCTGTGACACCAAGTGGCAACTGTTACAGTTTAGCATTCTCCTCAGAGATAGGTGAGTGAGGTTTCTGTATTAAAACTGCTAGTCAGTTACACAGCTCTGCAGTTGTGAACTGCGCATTTGGTAAATCAATGGACTACACTACAGCACTGTCACAAGACACAGGGTGTATTGTCGGAGTGATAAAGGCAATAAAGAGATCTAACATGAAGACACAATTTAGTAATTTAGTAAAAACTCCTAATACCAGACAGTGGAAAGGACACACTATGGGAGGGACTTTACATGCACATCAAAACACTCTGCATAACATATGCTGTTTCAAATTTGGGTTGGATTACTCCTTTTAGTTGAAATAATGATGGCAGGGACAAACCATTTTAACTTACAACAAGGAAAACCAAAATAGTGCACACACTTAACAGAAGGAAGGGGTCAGGATACAAAGTGTCATGCATACAGAAGAAAAGAAAAAAGTGCATAATTAGATACAAGGGTGGTGAGGGAATACATTTTTATGACACAGCTGGGGGCACATGGTGGGAGGAAAAAAAGCTACTGCAGGATCCCATGGTGGTCCAGTAGCAGTTAGAGCATGGACATCAGCTTCAATTGATGGCCCTCTGTCTGCTCCAACTGCTGCTCAACAGCACGCACCCTCTCATTTGTCATGTCCACAGCACTCCAGAGAACTGTGATGTCTGTCTAAGTTACAGGCAGTTCTCTGGGTTCCACAGGTGCTGCAGCTACTGGTGGTGGTGCTTGTGTAGCAGCAGGTGCTGCTGTGGCCCTCCTCCTCTTAGGGCCACACACAGCTGCACCCTCTGCCACAGAAGGGCCAGCAGGTACAAGCCTGGCCTGTTCTGTGGCAGCCTGCCACTCCACCAGGTGGTGGTTGATCATGTGGTGGTGCTGGCCCCCAGTCCCCAGGTGAGTCCCCTGGGGGCCACAGCACACCTCCACCCTATAAATGTGCCAACTGACCAGACTGCTGTCCCCCCCAACACAATCAAAAAACTCCCAAACTGGGGAAGTGCGGGGAGGACCAGGCACAGGTGGGGAGCCAGATGCACTGGCAGCCTGGTCACAGTGCTGAGGCCCCACACTTGCAGCTGGGGGCGCAGGTACATCCTGCTCAGGATAAGCTGGTGCTGGTGGTGGTGGTGGTGGTGGTGCCACTGCCTAAGGAGGTGGTGATCCTGCTTCCTGGGGGGCCATAAGATTTTTATCTGGTCCAACTGGGTAAGTCCCCCCCACATGCGTTCTCCTCCCTGGCCATGCCACAGTCCTGGATCTGTCCCTGCCCCAAATGTTCCCCGACTGCCCTCCCTCAGTCCAAACAATGATGCAAAACAGTTACACACAAAACACACACAACATAGGCACACACACAGTCAGACAAAGGCAAACAATAACTTATAAAAGTAAGAAAAAAATAAATTCCCTGTAACAAATTAAGTAAAAAAAGAGTCAATACAAAACACAAACAAATGTAGCTTTTAAAAAAGCTGTTGGGTCACTCCATCTCTCTCTCTTGCTCTTTCTCTAAATCTCCTAACTACTCTCACAATCTCACTGCCTCCTCTCTCTCCCTCCCTCGGCACAGGAGAAAGTGAAAGTATCTCTGTGCATGAGTCACTTCCTTCCTGCCTTGCGAAAGCATGTGATTTACAGAACTGTATGCAATGTGATGTGTGGGGAGCTGCCAATAGACTTGTCACTCCACCTTACTTCACTTTAAGGTGGAATGGCAACTCAAAGTAATAATTACAAGGCAAAGTGAGCCTTTCATATTGGGTCACTTCGCCGTAACGGATGGCAATGCGAAGTGCCCACTTCTCGAGCACTTCACCAGCGAAACTTAAATTCACTGCATCTCTATTTATGTTGGACTATTTAACATGTTGGTTAGCATGTCTCAGTCTCTAAATGTTGATAAAAATTTGATTAGTCAGTGCTACCATGCACTGTTTTTTGATGCACTTTATAACTTATTATGATACTATATGAGAAATATAAAACTGCTGTGTGAATATGGTACAAGTGGAAAAAACAAATGTTGATCTAACTGGGTTAATTGGTGCTGCCATGCACAATTGTTTGATGTTTTCGAATTGTCTTTGTTACTGCACATAAGATAGCAAGTTCCTTAAAAAAATATGGTACAAGCTTGTACGTGCCACCATGCAAACTGAGTGAATATGAGTACCTTAAATTTGTTGCTTGTGATGTTTTTTATAAATTATGCTATGTTGTATGTATTATTTTATTTATACGATACCCCAACATCCTGTTGATAAACTTGCTCAGTTTGGGTGGCAGGAAATAATCAGGATGGTAGAGGTCACTTTTGTATCCAGATTTCAGGGAATAAAATGGGGTATCCCCATAGCATGAGACTGCAGCTCTGATGAAGCCCACCTGGTGATACGCAAGCCCGTCTGTGCATGTGCTTGACTGGCGCATGTCCTTGTGATCCCCCCTATGGCTGCAAATCTTGTTGAGGAGAAAAAGAGGAAATTAGCAGTCTGTTCCAATTTTGGCTGGGTAGTTAAAAGCAACTTTTGTGACGAACCTTCAAAATGCAGCAGCAGTACTTAAAGTTCAAAATGAAAGCTACTGCTGTTTTTATTCTGAGTGGGTGTTTCATAGTTTATTGTTCAAGTACTATCAGCCATAGGCTGTAAACGGGTTTGCCACATCAGTGGATATACTCCCATTTCCTTTCCTGCATATATTCAATTAACTTACGTTGAAAGTTCTTCATTATAGGAGCTTCCACCACATCACGTGGCAGCAGATTCCACACTCTAACCACCCTTTGATTATACCATCTCCCCCTTTTCTGTGTTCTATATGTTTCTCCTAATAGTTGATATGGATGTAATCTAGTGGCCCTATTTAGTACTTCTTTTTTTCTGAATCTGGCACATTTCCATAGTACCTCAACATGGAAACATCTATATGTATAACATAGGTCACCTCTCAAATAACTATATGTCATGGAGTAGAGGCCTAACCTGTGTAGTCTGTCATTATATTCCATAACTTTGACAACACTGATTTTTTTTGTGTACCTACGCTGCACTTTTTCTACTAATTTACCAGTTCCCACATCCTATGGGGAAATAAGGGGCACTCCGTATTCAAAAAATGGCCTTACTAGAGATCTGTACAGAGGCAACATGACTTCCTCATGCCTACTTTTTATAATTCTCAATATGTTCCCCATTACTGTATTTGCTTTTTTTAGCATTTCTGTGTTATGTTTACTAAAAGTTAATGTGTCTGTTATTATAACTCCCAGGTCTCTTTCAGACTTTGTACTGGCAATTGTTACGTTGTTTAATTTATATTCTGCCCGTTTGTTGTTTACACCAAAGTGCATGACCTTACACTTGTTTACATTAAATTTCAGACATTGGTTTTCAGCCCAGAGTTCAAATTTAAACAGTTGGTCCTGGAGACTATTGCTTCCTGGTTATTTACTACAGCTCCCACCTTTGTATCATCTGCAAACTTGCAGATCCATGACCGTCAGTAACCTGCATAAAAACAATAAATAATTTAAACAGTAGGGGCCCAGGACTGAGCCCTGGGGCACCCCACTCATCACTTTTCCCCAATCTGAAAGAAACCCCCGAAGTTGGACCCTCTGGGTCCTGTCAGTAAGCCACACCTTTATCCAAGAACCCAATTGCCAGTGCACTCCCAAATCCATCAAAGTCTGTATTAATGTTCTGTGGGAGACTGAATCAAACGCCTTGGCATAGTCTAAGTACAGAACATCTTCTGAGAGTCCACCATCCAACGCATGACTTACTGATTCAAAAAAATGAAGCAAATTGCTTGTACAGGATTTACCAGCCTCAATTCCATGCTGACTAGTATCCAGTACCTGAAGATGCATTAAATTTTGCTCCAGTAAGTCCTTTAAACAACTCTCCATTACTTTCCCCACAACAGATGTAATGCTAATAGGCCTATAATTATCTATATGTGTTTTTTTTCCAGACTTATGTATAGGTGTTATGTGTGCCACCCTCCACTCATCAAGAACCACACACTCTCTTAGAGACCTGTTAAACAGCGCACACAATGGTCAAGCCAATTCATTCTCTAGGGTCTTTTGAAACAGTGGGTGATATCCATCTGGTCCACTTGATTTAGAACTCTTCAAGTTTCTTAACTTCTCTTTAATATGCTATTCTGTAATTTGCCACTCTAGAGATACTTACATCCCACTTGTGGCCCTACATCAGGCTCTTTACCTAGTTTATCCAGTTTAAACACTCCCAAAAAGTGTTCATTAAATGCCTCTACAATTTCATCTTCTTTTGTCAAGGTACTGTCACCCACAGTTATGTTTGTTATTTGGTTGCTACTTTTCTTTAAACCCCCAATATAACTATAACAACTTTTATAGTTGTTTTTATTACATTGTGCCAATCTTTGTTCTGCTTTAGCCCTAGCTCTCCTTATACAGTACTTTGTTTACACTTGTTTGATATTTGTACAAATTGTTTTTATTCTGATAACTAAAGGATTAGCCCTAAATTTTTTATAAGCTTTCTCCTTTTGCTGTACCAGTTTCCGTATTCTTATATTGAACCATGTGGGTATACGACCTTTCCCGTTATATTTTACTACTTCTGGTACAAGTTTTTGTATGCATTCCTGCAGTTTTTTGTTTATTAAGACCCAAGTGGTATTCAAATCTTTTATTTCTAAATCTGCTTCCAGGTCCAAGCCTGTAGGGTCTGCTTTATTCCTAAATAATCTGCTTTAGAGTAATTAAAACATTTTGTTTTTCCTTTTATTTTTTCTACCTTACCATTAATCTTAAAGCTGGCCATGTTGTGGTCACTGTTTGCCAGAGGTGGGGCTATCCTAATATCTTCTATCACAGTATCACCACTTCCAAAAACAAGATCCAGTGTGTGACTTCCCCTTGTTGGTTCATATACATATTGATTTAACCCATTTGTAAAGCATAAATCTAAAAATCTTTTGTCTAGACTACTTTTTCCTAGATTTGTTATCCAATTAATGGTAGGCATATTAAAGTCTCCCATTAACAGGGTATTTCTCTTTTGTGTCCTTTCTTCAATTAAACTGAGAAAACTATCATTCTCAGCATCAGACAGACTAGGGGCTCGGTAGCATAATCTTAGTGTATAAGTCTCATTTCATATTTGAAACCTCACCCATAGCTGTTCCTGGTCTGCCACATTACAGTATTTCCATTGTTTTCATAACAATAAGCTTTCAATTCACTGGAAATATATAAACTAACACCTCCACCTCTCTTGTTTATTCTAACTCTTAGGAAGTAGTCATACCCTGCATGATCATTTCCCCAGTCTCTCTCTTTGCTCCATGTCTCCGTGATTCCACATATGTCTATCTCATTTCTTACAACAATATACTTTAATTCATCCATTTTATTTCTAATACTTCTTGCATTTAGAAGCAATATTTTAAGTTCTTTTTTTTTTCAACTTACTAGTTCCATTTCTTCCCAGTCCTTTTTCCATTTGTTCCCCAGTTTCAGATAGTATAATTTTTTTTAACTGTCCCTATACCCTCTCTCCCCATGTTTGTCAGTTTAAATTACTTTCTATATTTTCCCTGAAATGGCATCCCATTTCTTTACTTCCCTTCCTACTTGGGTGTAACCCATCTCTCCCAAACAATTCCTTCCTATGTTCAGACATCTCCCATGACCTTACACAGTCATAACCTTCAATTGTCGCCCATCTTCTTAACCAGTTGTTTACCCTTTTGGCCTTTCTGTTTATTTCTGCTCCTGGTCTGGGGATTGGAAGGATTTCAGGCAAGATTAACATACCATTTAATTCCTTGACTAGTTTGCCTATAGTCAAAAAGTGTAGGTACATTTGGTCTTCCCTAATATACCTCATATCACTTGTTCCCAAGTGGACCAAAACTGTTGGATTGTCCACTCCTTTTTTTACCATCTTTGGAACAAGTAGCACCATATCCTCTAAAGTTGCACCAGGCATACATGAAGTAGATACTACCTCATTTAGATTTTTTGTTGTACCTGTATTAGCATCCATATATTTTATCATTGAGTCACCTATTACATAAATTCTATTTGTGTATTGTTTACCTTCTGTCTCGGTTTCCATGTTATCATTTTGGCCCTCACTTTCTGGTGTATATGTAATGTTTGTATCCATACCCTGCCCACCTTCACCTTCTATTGTGTTGGTTTGTATAATATTTTCTTGGTCTTGATCAACCTGTCTGTCTTCATCTCTTGATATATTTTCTAGTGATACTGTCCTATCCTCACCATTCATTGTTAGGTGTGTTGGGGGTTAAGGAATTCTCTAGAGGACTATCAAAACTCATTGCCCTTCTCCCCTTTCTTTGTCTTTTTTTTTATTGTTATTGTTTGGCTGCACTTCCCACTCAGTATCCTGTTGTTGCCTACTCCTTTCCAGAGATTGTTCATGTACCATGTCATATGTCACTCTGCCTGAGGATTCTGATGTTTGTAATTGCTTTAAACACTTAAGTTCCAACTCCAAGCCCAACATTTTTGATTTTAAAGTTTTCATCATAGTCAATTGCTCACATATGTACTCCTGCAGTCTGCACTGCACCTTGAGTGTAAATTTATGACAGTCGTGACATTTTATACCTATTTCACCCATTTCCAGGGTGACAAATAAACCATCCATGCTCACAGTCATTCTTTGTATTACCTGTATCTTATAGCCTTTCTCCTCATTCAAACATGCTGTAACACAGACTAGATGTACGTGTCTCAGCATGCATTTTCGCGCACAGCTCCACTCGCTTCAACACCCGTATATCTGTGCTGTGACCTGGAAGTATTCTGTGGGTCATTAACTACACCAGGACAATTACCCCAGAGAAGTATATTAAAAATAGTCACTAGGTCACAAACAAGCTAGTTATACTACCTGAATAGCCAAAGTTATGTATCAATAAAATTCCTACTTCTCCTGCAAAGCATTCCTATGAGCTGTAGTTCTCAGGTAGTATTACAAAATACAGTTTCCACACACATCAGCTACAATCTTTGCATCTACACCTCGTACAATTACCTCAAAGCAGAGATGTAGAGTTTACAGTCAGAAATGAAATATGAGACACTCAGAGCCCAGATCCTCCTGTCCCTCAGCTTTTTAGGCTGACTCACAGGTTTGCGGATTAGAAGAGAATCACTCAGCACTCGCTCCAATGCCCGTATATATGTGCCACAACCCAGAAGTATTCTGTGGGTCACTAACTACACTGGGACAATTACTCCAGAGAAGTATATTAAAAATAGTCACTAGGTCAAAAACAAGCTAGTTATACTGCCTGAATAGCCCAAGTTATGCATCAATAAAATTCCTACTCCTCCTGCTTGGCATCCGTATAAGCTGTAGCTTTCAGTTAGTATTACAAACTACAGTTCCCACACACATCAACTATAATCTCTGCCTCTACACCTCGTACAATTACCTTGAGGCAGAGATGCATAGTATACAGCCAGAAACTAAATACGAGCCACTCGGAGCCCAGAATCTCTTGTTCCTCAGCTTTTTAGGCTGACTCACAGGTTTGGGAATGAACAGAGAATCACTCAGCACTCACTCCAACACCCGTATATGTGTGCTGTGACCCAGAAGTATTCCATGGGTCACTAACTACACCGGGACAATGACCCCAGAGAAGTATATTAAACATAGTCACTAGGTCACAAACAAGCTAGTTATACTGCCTAAATAGCCCAAGTTATGTGTCAGTAAAACACCTACTCCTCCTGTGAGGCATCCCAATGAGCTGTAGTTCTCAGGTAGTATTACGAACTACAGTTCCCACACACATAAGCTACAATCTCTGCCTCTATACTTCTTACAATTACCTCAAGGCAGAGATGTATAGTATACAGCCAGAAACTAAATATGAGCCACTCGGAGCCCAGACCCTTCTGTCCCTCAGCTTTTTAGGCTGACTCACAGGTTTAGGGGTGAGCAGAGAATCACTCGGCACACACTCCAATGCCCGTATATGTGTGCCATGACCAGGGCTCCTTCTTTTCTGCGGCACAGTGGGACGAAGTTCTGCGGCAAGACTACCATTTGCCGCAGAACTTCTGCAGAGGTGGTTTGTAATTTCTGCAGCAGTTCTGCAGCACTAAAACTACCACATCACAGTGTCAGCTTGTCATCCTGACTTCACTTTCATGGCAGTGGTGATAGCAATCAGGATGGTGGAAAGCACAGTAACACTAGTTCAAAAAATAACAGACTTATAAAAATAATTTTATGCCTAAAAAAGCAAAACAAATGTCTCTCCCTTAAGGTCCTAGCCTGTTGCATAAATGACATATGCAGAGGGGATCTTATGTGATAAATAAGGTATTTCTATATGCTTGCTATCTATCCCACTAATGAGGTTTCCACTGTCTATCACTTATATATTTGTATGTGCTTTCTACACCACTCATGAGGTTCCCACTGTGTACCACTTACTGTATATATTTATATGCAATCTGTAACATACATACAAATATGCGTGTGTGTGTGTGTGTGTGTGTGTGTATATATATATGTTTTTTTTTTATTTCCAAGAACTTGCATCCTCATTCATACAGGTTCCATTGGAAATGGAATAGAGGAGTTATTGCAAAACTCATTTTTCATGTCAACCTGCTTTCCTTGACACACTGCGTAACACCATCAGGCCATGACATGCATGTGAACCAATTGTGAGATACAGCTCTCCAGACCATCACAATGTGTCCACCATGTGACAGAACACTTCACCATACCTTCCCAGGCTCAGAGCAGTGATATGTTCAAGCCAATCCTTGTGCTGCCCAGCCAGCTCCCAGAGCTAATCTCTGAACCTGAGTTGCCGGCACAGAAACACAGCATGCTACCCTCTGGCCCAACAGCTGTCACTGCATGCAACATTTCTCAATAACTTTTAGGTGATTCTATCAACCAATGACAATATATAATCAATAACCCTGGCAAAAATGCGTACAGTGCAATTATTAATTTAACAGGTCTATTCTTTCAACAGCTCTACACATTATTATATTTCACTTTTCTGGGCATAATTACTTTATTTTTCTTAAAAATTTAGACAGTTAAATTCATTTTTACCAGTTATTCATTTCAGATAGTGTCTCTATACCTTACAGGCACAACTAGGTTTGTACAAAGTGAGGTATGGACGTAACAGGTCTGTGCTATTGACAAGGTTTTGTTTAAGGTGGACCTAGTGCAATAATTTAAGACTGAAAATTGTATTAGGCTGTAGTGCTGGTTGAGCAAATATCACCATGCATGATGTGCTGTGCCACTGCCTCTGGCAGTGGGAGCTGTGGTAGATAAGTGACTGTTCATTTCTGTTGCAGAATGCGGCCATTTCATTAGCTCATGTATGATGTTATTACAATGATAACATCACATTCTAAACATGTAGGGGGGTTTTGGATATAAAAAGAGAGGAAGGGAACCAGATTCTATGTATAAACAGAAATATTAATAAAAAATCACCAAGAAGAGTGAATTCTGTGGCACCGCAGAAGTTCTGCAGTAGATTGCAAGTTCTGTGCAAAATTCTGTGGCCGCAGAATTCTAGGGGCCTTGGCCATGACCCAGAAGTATTCCATGGGTCACTAATTACACCGGGACAATTACCCCAGAGAAGTATATTAAAAAAAGTCACTCAGTCACAAACAAGCTAGTTATACTGCCTGAATAGTCCAAGTTATGTATCAGTAAAATTCCTACTCCTCCTGCGATGCATACCTACGAGCTGTAGTTCTCAGGTAGTATAGACACAGTTCCACACATCAGCTACAATCTCTGCCTCTACACCTTGTACAATTACCTTGAGTCAGAGATGTATAATATACAGCCAGAAATGAAATATGAGCCACTCAGAGCCCAGACCCTCCTGTCCCTCAGCTTTTTAGGCTGACTCACAGGTTTGGGGATGAGGAAAGAATCACTTGGTGCTCACTCCAATGCCTGTAAATGTGTGCCGTGACCCAGAAGTATTCTGTGGGTCACTAACTACACCAGGACAATTACCCCAGGGAAGTATATTAAAAATAGTCACTAGGTCACAAACAAGCTAGTTATACTGCCTGAATAGCCCAAGTTATGTATCAATAAAATTCCTACTCCTTCTATGAGGCATTCCTATGAGCTGCAGTTCTCAGGTAGTATTACAAACTACAGTTCCCACACACATCAGCTACAATCTCTGCCTCTACACCTCATGCAATTACCTTGAGGCAGAGATATATAGTATACAGCCATAAATGAAATATGAGCCACTCAGAGCCCAGACCCTCCTGTCCCTCAGCTTTTTAGGCTGACTCACAGGTTTGGGGATGAGGAAAGAATCACTTGGTGCTCACTCCAATGCCTGTAAATGTGTGCCGTGACCCAGAAGTATTCTGTGGGTCACTAACTACACCAGAACAATTACCCCAGGGAAGTATATTAAAAATAGTCACTAGGTCACAAACAAGCTAGTTATACTGCCTGAATAGCCCAAGTTATGTATCAATAAAATTCCTACTCCTTCTATGAGGCATTCCTATGAGCTGCAGTTCTCAGGTAGTATTACAAACTACAGTTCCCACACACATCAGCTACAATCTCTGCCTCTACACCTCATGCAATTACCTTGAGGCAGAGATATATAGTATACAGCCATAAATGAAATATGAGCCACTCAGAGCCCAGACCCTCCTGTCCCTCAGCTTTTTAGGCTGACTCACAGGTTTGGGGATGAGCAGAGATGAACAACATGGTAATATATAAAATCTTTTATGTCTGCTGTTTGAACAAGTAAAGCATGGCGATAAACAACTGACTTTCCACAAGAAATTAAAGTTTCTGTGAGGATTTGAATGATTGCCAGTTGATGTGAAAGTACAATAGTGCTTATACCACCACTTGTACTTCTGTTTGAATTCCTGTACTGGGCAATCATATGAGATAATCCAGAAACTTACTTGCACATTTAACAAGAGTTTGTGATCATTACTACATTAATATTGTAGATAACATCTGTGTTGCTCCCAAAAAAGGTTCCCCGGAATGATCTCAACACTACACCAAAAGTGGACCCCTACCCTTCAGGGTGCTCATTGTCAGACCATTTCCCACTGTCACTTGTAAAATATTTAATATTTGGTGGATCACAGCCTTGGTGGACCTAATGCCCCAATCTGTGGCCAATGGCTGAGAAAATGTTCTGCACTCTGCTAAAGGCTGCTGAGGTGGACATATTCCTCTAGGCCATTAAGGTATCAACCACCTTTTAGAGAACCCCTGCATTATGAGTCTCCTGCTTGCAGGAGCCATGCTGCCAGTTTCATTATCTCTGGATGTGGGTGTAGGATTTTACCCTTCCAAAACAGGTCCCATGGAATGGAAGATGAAAAGACACCTGTGATGTTAGAGTCACAAGATCTGAAAACTAATGCCTCATTCGCTACCCTGAAGCAAGCAGAAGAAAGCTTGCTCTTAATGGCTGAACCATTTGCAGTATCCTGGATAACAATAGGAATTGGAAACAGGTATGCTCTATTGAAGACCCACTCACATGACAGAGAATCTACCACCTCAGCCCAAGGGCACCAATCCCAATTGAAGAACTTTGGAAGTTGAGCATGTTGCTTCAGTGTGAACAGATCAAACAGGGGATGACTATACCTTCTGCACACCAAATAAAACACCTCTGTATTCAGGGACCGCTTACCCAGCTGCACCATCTCTCTACATAACCTATTGACTTATATGTTCCATTCTCCTGGTAGGAGAACTGCCATTTAGGTAGTAAATTACCTCCACCCACTGAAGGACCCTGTCTTCTTCTATATGTGTTTTTGTGCTCCGTGTGCTTCCTTGACTGTTTACATATTTTCATCATGCTCATGTTTCAGTGCATGAGTGGGACAGCACAAGAGGGGAACATCTAATAGTCTGCTGTCCACAGGAAACTATGGAGAAGGAACACCTGACAAAAGTAGGAGATAACACTGTACTTTGTTCAGGTATACTGAAATGGGTTGCTTAAAGGCCAGTAGGTACAGGTAGTGGGGTAGTAAATAAAAGGTAGGAAGTAGTATCCATCAGGAAGGTAGCAACTGCTAGTAGAGTTCCCAGATTTAAGTAGGAGACACCCTATATTGGGTAGGTGAATAAAATTCATTTCAAACAGGTAAAAGAAGAGGGAGGAAATCAAAGGGCATAGAAAAGAGGCAGAAAGGTACATAAAAGGTTCAACAGACAAAACAGACAACAGACAGAAGGTTAAGAAAGGAAAGAGCATGGGAGTGGTGCATTGCAATGGGTGTGGAACTGCAGTCTTTTGAGACACATTCTAGAGACTGAGGTGCTGCCCCCTTTGAACTTCACTCTCTGGGTTGACGGCAAAAGTTGCTGGGCTCCAGGCTGAACAGGCAAGGGTATAGAGAACCTTCTGCTCCACCTAGACACCACCAGTTCTGCCATCACTCTCCAAGAGGATGCCTAGGCTGAGGCAGAGTGGTTGGACCTTTGTTGGTTCTGGGATGGTGGGGTGGTAGGAAAGGAACACACTCCTCAGCTTGTGCCATTGCACAATTCCTTTGCCATACTGGTGGGACAGGGCAACAAGGAAAAGGCGCCCACAGCAGTGGGAAGGGATGAAGTGGGGGTCCTCAGAAGGAGAGTCCCAAAAGAAGGAGGAAAATGCCTCTAGCTGAGGAGGAAGCAGTTGTTGAACTGGGAGTCTATTGTTAGGGGGTTGGCTTTGGGATTGGGAAGAGGGAGGAAGAGGGAAATGAAGTGAAGTGAAGTGAAGTGAAGTGAACAGCCTCATTGGTGCTTCACCTTGAAGGGATGGAGAGCCAATTCAGAGGATCACTATGGTTGCAGGAGATGGGAGGGAGTTAGATGTTATGGTCCACCTAATGACAAATGACCTGGCAAAGGGATTGGGTAGGTATAGTGCAGAGTAATTTCAGGGAGCTAGGGAGTGGCCTGAAGCAGGTTGCCCACATGGTGGCATTTGCTGAGGTGTTACCTGTGTAAGGCTGAGGAGAGGAAGGGACAGTCCGTACCATGGTGTTTAACAATTGGTTGAGGGCATGGTTCATAGATTAGGGCTTTGGCTACACTGGGGACCCATCTGTGAGGATATGAGCCTCTTTATGGTAGACAACCTCCATCCTTCCAGGAGGCGGGGCCACAGTCCTTAGTGGGAGGTTTAAATGCTATTTGGATGAGCATTTAAAATAGCTTAGGGAGGGTTTCAGTATGAAAAGAGGCAAAGGTTGTATCCCCACAGATGATAAAGCAACAAGCAGGGAGGGCCCATAGGAGGAAGCTCCCCCAGGGCAGGAGCACAGGAAGATTGGGATGGAGACAAAGCAAAGGAAAAGTAGGGAATACATTAGGATAGCAAGAAGAGAGGAGTAAAGGAGACAGGTAAATGAGAGGGTAACGAAGGAAGATGGAGTCAGCAGGAGCTTCAGGAAATAACACAGGCAGTGGGAGAATGCTGGGAGGCAGGCAGGGGGAGAGTAAGATATGGAGAGCCATGTGTATCAATGCAAGGAATCTGGGAAAGAAAATTCCAGACCTGGAGGCCACCATTGAGGAGGCTAGCCTGGATTTGTTGGCCATAACACAGTCATTGTGTGCAGACAGCCATGACTGGGATGTGGCCATCTCAGGCTACTCTCTGTTTAGGAGAGGCAAGGAAAGAAGGAGGAAAAGATATGTTGTACTATATTTGAAGGAGGGGATCAAGGCTGCTGAAGTATAGGGGCACCTGGGGGAGAAGTAAGGACTAGAGGTGCTATAGGTTATCCTTTTGACAGGCATTGGGATTGCTATCCATACAGGGGTGGTATACAGACTTCCAGCACAGTGAGAGAAGTTGGATAAGGTACTTGAAGAGGACATCATCAGGCTGTTACAAAAAGGGGTAGTGCTGCTACTTGGGGACTTCAATCTGCCAGATGTGGATTGGAGCCTTCTCTCTCCAGCTTTGGCAAGGAGCAGGACCATCCTTGACTCCCTACAACAGGCCTCCTCAGGCAACTAATCAATTAACCCATTAGGGATTGGGTAGTACTGGACCTGGTGCATACAAACAGACAGCATTACAGACTTCACTTTGGTAGTCCTCAAGGTGCAAATGATCACTGTACAGTGTGGTTAACATTATGATGGGAGCATAGGAAAACCACTCAAGGACAAGGGTCCTGGACTTTAGGAGGGCAGATTTTAAGGAAATGGGAGACTGCCTCAGAAACTGCTTCATAACAGGGAAATGCAAGGGAAGAGAAAAGGAACTGTTAGGTAAAATAAGGGAGGCATAGGAACTGTTATGTAAAATACAGTAAGGGAAGGTATAATTAAGGCAACCAACCTCTGCATGAAGGAAGTGAGTAAACGGTTAAAAGAAACTGTTATGTTACTCTAGGCATGTGGCCATGGTGATGAAGGAAAAAAGGTGACATTTTGGGGTATAAGAAAATGTGGAGTGAAGGAGACAGGGAGGTATACCAGGTAAAACAGAGGAAAGTAAGTAATGCAGTAAGGAGAGCAAAGGGGCAGACATAGGAAAATATAGCTAAAGGGGTAGCAAGTGGGGATAAGACTTTCTTCAGGTACATACTGTAAGTGAGAACAGGAAAGCAAGGGACAGGACAGTGAGAATAAGGTGGATGGCAGAAGGAGACTGTGCAGAAATGGACCAAGGAAAAAGCAGACATCCTGAGCAGGTACTTCTGCTCAGTTTTCACATTGGAAGGGGGGTGGGCCACAAGTGATCACCAGAAACAAAGGGAGAGGGAAAGTTGACTCATGTCCAATGTCAGAGGAAGAGTCCTGAAGGGACTTGCAGCTCTGAAAGTGGATAAAGCTATGGAACCAGATGGGATACACCCAAGGCTACTGAAAGAACTGAGGGAGGTGCTGGTTACACCGCTGATGGCCTTATTCACAGCTCACTGGTATCAGGCATGGCTCTTGAGGACTGAAGGAGAGCAGACATGGTCCCTCTAAATCAGGGTGACAGCAGAGAAAAAGCCAGTAACTGTAGCTAGTGGGGAAATTAATGAAAACAGTGTGAAAGGAAAGTTTGCTAGATTATCTTGAACTCAATGGGCTACAAGACAAAGGCAATATGGATTTACAGTGGGGGGGGGAGGTCATGCCAAATAAATCTGACTGAGTTCTTTGATTGGGTAACCAAAGAAATAGATCAGGGAGAACAGTGGACATGGTCTATCTGGTCATTAGCAAGGCCTTCAACACTGTGTCATACCGGAGACTGATTAAGAAATTGAGCAGCCTAGGTGTGGGATCCATAGTGGTGAGTCAGGTTAGAAACTGGTTAATGGATAGGTGACAGAGGTTGGTGGTTAATGGCACTCACTCTAATGATGGAAGCATGACCAGCAGGTTGCTGTAGGGTGCAGTACTAAGGCCATTCCTTTCCAGTGTTTTCATAAGTGGCATTGCAGATAAAATGGAAGGGAATGTATGCCTTTTTGCAGATGATGCCAAAATCTATAATAAGAGGGACAAAAAGAAACTGGTAGGAAAAATACATATGGCTCTTGGGCAACTCAAGGAGTGGCCAAGTGCATGACAGTTGTGCTCACTGCAAAAATTCAAAAATCATGCACCTAGGGCATAGGAACTGAAGAAATGAGTATAGCATAGGGGGAGGTACTGTTAGTCACTAAGCAGGAAAGGGACCTTGGAGTTATCATAACAGTGACCTCAAAGTGGCAGGCAGTGTGATGAAGCAGTGAGGAGGGCAGTGGGAAGCTGAGATGCATATAGAGAGGTATCTCCAGCAGGAGGATGGAGATGGTGATGCCAATATATCTCTTGCCTCTTCTTTGACATGGAAAAGAAAACCCTCTGCTTGTCCATCCAAACCATCTCCTCCCCCATGCTCTAACCTCTCTGACAATGTAAGGGAGTTCTTCTCCTTGTTGATTATCCAGATATGCATCTTCTGGACTTCCAGAGTTCTTGCCAATGATATCTCCACCCTCTGTGCCAGTAGGCCTCTGATGAGGATATTGTCTAGCTGGGGGTATATGCAATGCCTCTCCTGTGTCAGTTGCACTACCAGCACAATTAGAACTTTCAAGAACACTCACAGCAGAGGTGCCAAGCCAAATGGTAGAGCTCAGTACTGAAAGTGTCACACTGAATTGCAAATCTCAGATATTTCTGTGTGCGACTGATGAACCTTACAACTAGTGGTTTGCTATCCTGTTTTGTTATTATATTTTACTATGCACTGCTGCCCACACTTCTAAATATTTTTTTTTATCTGCATTTTAGTGACAGGATATAGAAATTGAAATATTTTTATTTGCATTCTGTTCTTTTCATTTCATTTCATTTTATTTTTATTGGTTATACTGGAAAGGCATGTGAGTATTGCTGCCCATTTACGCAAGTGTTCAGTTATATACAACAATCATGTGACATGACATTGGTGGAAACATTTAACTTACAGCTAGGGTTAACACCAAGGTACATATCCAATCAGGGCAGTATAGACAAAAAAAGGGCAACCAAAAACTAACCTGGGTGATTTAGCAAATACAAAGGTGATATTAGCATTCTGTGAGGATTTCACAATAATATAATAAACAGTGGGAAACAAACATTTAAGTGCAATCAAAAAACTGGCTGAGGTGGAGTAACAGTACTACAAGTGCTAGAAAGAGAGGGTAAGTGCTAGAGGTGGATAACCAGAGGGTGAGGGGAAAAGAGTGCAATAGTGGAGCCAGATTAGGGCTGTGAGCAGGTGCAGGAGTGTGTGAGGGAGAAATGTCTGCTGATATTTTGTTTGAAGGCATTTGTGGCGGGACAGAGTTTTACTTCTGGGGGGACAGAGTTGAAGAGCTTGGGTCCCATAAAAAAAAAGAGTGTTTTCTGACCTTAAGTGGTCCGGGAGAAAGGAACCATGAAAGAAAGCATGGAGGACAGTCTAGTGGTCCTGGTGGTGGCAGCTGTCTGGAAGACAGAGGTGAGGCAATCAGACAGCAGCCCATGAGAGTTTGAAGAACAGGGTGGCAATCTTGCAGTTGAGGTGGGTGGGTAGGACATTTGGAGTCTGGAGAAATTTTTGATGGAGAGGCAGGGGGAGGGAGACAAGAGAACCATAGTCAAAGATAGGAAGTAGGAAACTGGAAACTAGGAGGGATTTGGATTCCCTGTTAAGGTAATGCTTAGTTCTGTGGAGGATATTGAGGCATTGGTGGTTTTTTTTGATTGTGAGGCTAGTGTGAGCATCAAAATTGAGGTGGCAATCCAGGAGTAAGCCAAAGTACTTGAATTCACTTGCTGTTTCAATGGAGTTACCAAGGTTGTCATAAAGAGAGAAGTCAAGGCCAAGGAGTTTGTGGGGGCTGGAGAAAACCATGAACTTAGTTTTTTTGGAGTTGAGTACTAGACCTTTGGACATGAATCAGGTGTGAAGTCTGCTGAAATCGAACTGGAGTTTGTTAATGAGAGTGATGGGGTTTGTGTCTTGACAGAAAAGAGCTGCATCATTGGCATAGAGAATGAGTTCAGAGGAGGTGCAGATGTCAGGTAGGGAGTTAATGGCAAGACAGAAGAGCAGAGGGCCCAGGATGGACCTTTGAGGAATGCTGCATTTGATGAGGCAGGATTCAGAGAGGACACCACCAATAATGGTGCGATGGGATCTACCTGTTAAGTAGTCCTTGAACCTGAGGCAGATCTCTGGTGAGAAATGGAGGCCAGCCAGGGTTTGGAGGAGGACTTCATGATCAACAAGGTCAAACACTTTGGTGAGGTCTATGAATGCAGCACCAGTGTAGATGCCTTAGTTGTTGGCTTTGTCAATGGAGTGGGTGAACTTGATGAAGGCAGTTTTGGTATTGTGGCAAGCACGGAACCCATGCTAGGCCTCCTTGAGCAGGTCATATTTGGAGAGGAATTCTGTGGTTTGTCTGTGGTCCACTTTCTCTAAAATTTTGGAGAGAGGGCAAGGAGGGAGATGGGGAGGTAGCTGAATACTAGATCCCCTGGGACTGGATTTGTGAAGAGGTTTAATAATGGCACACTTCCATGCTTTAGGGGAAGACCCCATGCAGATGGAGTGGTTGAGAATGTTAGTGAGAGGGATGGACTGGAAGTCACAGACAAGAAGGAGAACTCTGAAGTCAATGTTGTCGGTGCACTTGGAAGGTCTTAGGCTATTTGTTCTGATTAACTTGACCAATTTGGCAGAGGTTAGGTATCTAAAATGGAACTTGGGGTGGGAGACTGGGGGGTGCATGGGTAGATGGGGTAGAAGGGCAGCTGAGCTTGTACTGGTCGAGATCACCACAGTATTTTTTGAAAAGTGATACTATTTTGCTTGGCTCGGTGGTGGTGGTCCCTTCAGAGGTGAGACAAATATGTTCTTTGGAAATTCCACTACCAATTAGGTTGTCAAGAATGTTCGAGGTCATCCTGGGGTTCCCCTGAATAGCATGTTGTTTTTCCAGGATGAAGGAGGATTTAGCAGATCTTGTGGAAGATTTGCATCTGTTCCTGAGAGTTTTGAAGTCTTGGAGGAGCTGGGGGTTTTGTGTTTTCTGTACAAGTTCCAGGCTCGATCCCTATCCCTCATTAGTTTGCAAAGCTCAGGGGTGACCTATTCATGGCTAGAACCCTTGACCTGCAACTTCTTAAGTGGGATGAAATGGTCCCAGAGGGCAAGAAATTTATTGTTAAAGGCTTCAAGCACTTTACAGATGTCAGAAATGTTTTCAGTGAAGGACCAGTCTTGGGCTAGGGCTGCTTTGGAAAACTCGGAGGCATCCAGCTTCTTTAACTGCCTAATTTGGATGAAGTTGTATGGATGGGAGGTGTTTTTGTAGACCAATGGCAGAAAATAGCACAACAGTCACTGACTGAGTCAGAAAGAACTCCGGAGGCAGTGACATAGGAGGGGTGTGAGACCAGGATCCATTCCATGAGTAACTGAGATCTAGTCTTGTAGTTGGTTCTGGTAGGTTCACTGATGAGCTGGTGGAAGCCAAGGCCAAGTTAGGATTCCTTGGTAGATTCACACTCAGGGGACAGCCAGTTAAGGTTGAAATCCCCTAGGATGATCCAATCTTTCCCTTGGGGAAGGAAGGTCTTGATATTTAGGAAGGGGTCTAGATCACGGGGTGAGGAGAAGGGTGGCAGGTAAACCATGCTGACTGTGACCATTTTATCAACTCCAAGGAGGAGATTAATCAAGATGGACTCAAGGGAGGAGGTGGGAAGTGGGGGGTCGAATTCGGTGGCAAGGAGGTGATCGGCAACCCAGATGAGGCAGCCTCCTGCTCTGGTTTTAAGATCACAATAAGGCCAGCTTTACTGATCCAGTACTTGGGTTTGGTTATATTAATGTCAGTAAAATTAAATGGAGATTACAATACCAGGTTATTTAGGACCAGTATGAGCAACACACATTGTAATCTGCAAAATAGGGTGAGCCTATGGTTCTCAGTAATATCCTCTAATTTGCTCATTCACCTAACAATGAGTAGAAGCAATTTTTCCCACTGGTAGAAAATAAATAGTTATGTAAGTGGAGGATTGTCAGCTTGTAACCCAACGGGATTTGTAAGAAATGCCAAGATACTCAAAATAACTCCAACACAGTTTGTATTATTGCTTGCAGATGAAAGAGAATCAATACAGGTCCCAGAGTCTTTGAAAAACATAGTTTAAGAATAGAGCAATCTATAATTGTGGGTCTTGCAGTACAGTTTTGATATAATTAGGCTTTCTGAAACTCAGTTAACACAAAAGAAAAACAACGCTGAACTTCAGTGGAAAACCAATATAAGCTTTAGTCAAGATAGAGACAAATGAGGAAGAGTACTTCTTTATCTCCACTCTAAATTAGGCACTGCTGAGGTTGCTTTTTTGTGAGATATACTGTATATTAGGAATAGAATCCCTGTTTGTATTAGGGCAGTAAATTTATTAATCAGAGTTATTTATCTCCTCCCATAAATAAAGTAGCAAATTTGAATTGGTGGCTCAAAGGATAGCTTCTTTTGCAATAAAATAAGGAAATTATACTTGCTGGAGACTTTAATGCTGCCTGTGGTAATCCCAGAGGAAAAACATTAGAACGGTAATTTAAAATATTAAATGTCCACCCAGTGATTGACAAGACTACCAGGAATGGGTACACCCAGGGTAAAGGAAACATATTGGACTTGATGTTTCTGTCTGAAAGTCTAGATGTTGAGAGCAGCTTGGTTCTCACTCTGAATTTAGGTAATCGCAGTCCTGTAATGTTCTGAATACAGGGCAAAATCTCCTGAAAATAAAAACTGTAAGTAAAGGTAAATTAAGTTTTGTAAACTATGTCCCAACTAATTTTTGTGCAAGTCTACAACAGCAATGTAGTGATAGGCTGAATCTAATCCCTGATGTAAACTTAGGGATAGAGGACCTCACAAATACTTTCCTGAAAAATTGTGATACGCATGCACCTGTTAAAATACAACAGCTGAGGAAAAAGCATGTTCCCTGGTTTAATGATTCTATCAGGAAAATGATTAGAATTAACGATAAGTTATAGAAAAAGCAAATAAAACAGCTAATCCGGTTTGACTGGGATTGCTTTAAAAAGTTATGTAGCAGATGTAAAAATTACATAAAGAAAGCAAAAATAACTTACTACAAAATTAAAACTGTAAATTCTACACAATTAAAGGAATAATGGAACATAATTTAGGAAATTGAAAATCCAGTTAAATCAGATTCCAAAAGTAAGCTAATGGATGAAAATGGAGAAACATTAAGTTAAAAAAAACTGCTGATACATTAAACAATTACTTCTCAACACTACAGAACATTGTGATTCCAGATGTACTGAGAAAAACCTGTTATTTTTATTTCAGAAAGATAACAGTTAGAGAAGTGGCTATAACTATTAAGAAATTAAACACCAGGAAATCTCATAGCCTAGAAAATATTGAATCAGGCTTTGGGGATAGCCAGGTGAAGGAGAAGAGGAGAAATGGGCCTGTTGGGTGAATGGAAAGGGGGGGATGGATTGAGGTGGTGGGGACCAAGAGATGCCCTGGGGTGAAATGGAGACAGGAAAGAGGTATTTCCTGTCTTGTCTCTATACACAAGGGCTCCATAGTTTATGGACAGGAGCTGAGGTCTTCCTCGATAGTCCACCCTACTCGGGCAGTGTTATGCAATGCCAGGTCTATTAGAAACAAGACAGCTGAGGGGCGCTGATGAGCCAGCTAACCTAAAGACTCACGTTTCTACTGCTCCCTGAGCCACCACAAAAGAAAAGAAAATATAACTATTTCAAATTAAGATATAAAATATTGGAAGCCAAAGGAGGTTGTTGGAAGGCAGGATGGATGAGTATGTGGTCTCAGCTACAGCGTAAAATGCTCGTACTACTGGGAAAACACAGAGGAAGCAACCGCCAACCTTGCAAGAGGAAAATGCAGCCTGGGTCTCCCTCTTGGCAGAAGAAGTAAGTGCACTAGGCCACGAGGTCACCCAACAGGTTTTGGCAGCATTGGAGCCTAGGTTTACCAGCTTGGCCACAAATTTCGATCGTAAATTGCACAAACTGGTAGATCTGCATGCTACTCACACTACACAATTGTGCGAAATGGAACAACGGATTTCTGCTCTAGAGGACACTACGACTCCAGTACAGGAACAACTTACTATAATGCAGAAAGAGAAGGAAGAATTAAAGGATCTACTAGATTATCAGGAAAATTATCATCGTCGACTGAACCTGCACCTCAGAGGATTGCCGGAGGGTCTGGAAGGGCCAAATATTTTTGATTTCTGCGCCAAGGTACTGCCAGAACTTTTTGGTATCTCATTAAAGAATGGGCGTATAAAAATTGAAAGGGCCCACAGATCTGTTATGCTGAAACTGGGGCCGAATCAGCCTCCGAAGCAGATAATCATGAGGGTTCATAATTACCCTGATACAGAATCTGTCTTAAAAGCTTACCGTGAATGCTCTGAGCTTCAATACAAGGGACATCACCTATTTATTTCACAAGATTACTCTGCATGTTTACTCAAAAGGCATCGGGCCTTCAACCCTGTGATGGCTCAGTTACGGGAAGCTAAAATTGAGTACTATATGTTGTATCCAGCCACCCTTAAGATCAAGCACGAAGGAGCAACGTACTCCTTTTGGGAAGTGCCCAAAGCAGAAGTATTTGTTCAGGAATTGAAAAGGAAGATTGGGTGATAGAGTTCTGTGCTATGAGATGGAGTAGTTACAAACAGGAGGCAGGTCAAACGGTGTATTGGGAGACTGATATTGAAACATACAGGTGTTGTTTGTTTTCTTTTTTGTCTTACGGTGGAGATTGATGGACATTGTCCTTAGAGAAACAAGGACTGGGCTGACCGGTGCAACTTCGGTCCGTACGAGGAGAACCCTTGAGTGAGTGTGGGACTAAGGTCACATTGCAGCATGTGCAAGATTTTATTTTTTGCACTTGGACTGGTTCCCTTTATTTTATAATCTCCATGATGGTAATGGAGGAAAGTATAAACCCAGATGGGGAACTGATGCCTGGCACTAAGGACTCTTGTTTGTTTGTTACCATCAACAGATTTAAATGGCACTTCTCGAATTTTAAAACTGCGAGGTTAATAATAGGATTGAAGTTAGAAGGCAGAGTACTGTAAAGTTTAGGAAGGTGGAGGAATGGAAAGTGAATGAAAAACAGCGCAAACCTTTTCCTTTATAGAAGTATAGATATAATGGTGCCAGGGAAGAGTTGGGGGAAGGAAGGAACCGGGAATTGAACAGATAACATGGGATGGTATGGAAGGAAATCGTGGGGAGGCAGTGAGTGGGCTTGGTCCCATTCTTTAAGGGTAAACCTCCAGCTCAAATAAGAATCTGGAAGGCCACATTCTTGTGGCTGGCAGTGCGCATAGTCCCTTCGCTACTGAGGGGTGGGGTGTATGGTATAGAGGCAAGGCTGAAATGGAAGGGAATTCTTCCTTATTGTGATTATAAGGTATAAATGCTTCTAACAGACCTATATAAAGGGTTATAATTATAAGTTTTTTATAAATTAAGTTGTGGCGGCTTGGGGGGATGTGTTTGTCTGATAAAGGGCAGGGATTGTAAAATGTCTGCTCATTGCAGTTGTTGTTACAAAGAGGGAAGGGAGACAAGAAAACAAGGAGGGGGAGGGAGAAGGAAAGGAGGTGGGTTTGTATATAGTTGTTTTTGAAATGTTATGTTATATGTTTTACCATTTGCAGATCCAAAAGTAATACCAATCTAAGGATGGGGGTTGGAGGAGGGAGGTTGGGAGAAATGAATGAATCTTGATGAAGGGAAAATGCAAGAGATGAAAGATGGCTGGATTGAAAGAATTGACCATAGCTCATGGAATGTTAGGGAATAGTTATCCATTAAACGACGATGCTACTGGCGGCACTGAAACGTCAAAGCGCCAAGTAGCTATGTTGCAGGAAACCCATCTCACTGGATAAGAAGCATGTGAAATTAAGAGAGAGTGGGTTGGGATTGTTATTCGGCGGTTATCGATCTCATAGAGAGGAGTAGCTGTTCTCTTCATAAAACTTACCATTTAAGAAAGAAAGACTTGTGATCGACCCAGATGAAGGGCGGTATGTTTTTGTAATGGGAACTATACATGGGGAGAGAGTTACGTTTGGGAGTGTTTACGCCCCTGCGATGCACGAGCCAACTTTCTATAGAACATTAATGGCTCTCTTGATAGAGGAACAATTCCCAAATTTAATATTAGGAGATGACATGAATTGTTTGTTTAACCGAGCTCTAGATCATTCAAAGGATAAAGGGGCCCCGAGAGGGGTGATTCGGGAATGGTTGGAGGGGATGTGTGATTTGGATTTAATTGATGGGTGGCGAACAGCTAATCCTATGGTTAGAGAATATACCTTCTTTTCACACCCACATCAGACCTGGTCTCATTTGGACTATGTCTTGCTCCCTCGGACCTGGTATTTTCAGGTCAGTGACATCAGGCACAGTCCAATTCATATAACAGACCATGCGATGGTCATTCTGACATTGAAATGGGGAGGAGAAAGAAAGAATCCCACCATGTGGGGATTCCCTAACTATCTGTTAGCTAATAAAAAATTTAAGGAGTATATGCAAGATCAGTGGAAGCTGTATGTACAAACTAATTCAGAGGCAGCTACCTCTCGAGCTATTTTCTGGGATGCAGGGAAAGCGTTCATGAAAGGATCTATTATTAGCTTTGTAGCTCATCATAAGCACAAAATTAGGGAAAGGAGGACAAACCTGGAACAGCGACTTAGGGTCCTTGAGGGAAAAGCAGCTAGAGGAGAGGGTGGGGAGAATGTACAGCAGTTACTGAATGGAACTAGGGAAGCCCTCAATAATCTGTTACTGGGAGAGGCTAGGAAAACTTGCCTTTTCATCAGGAAACATTTTTATGAATGGGGTAATAGACCGAGTACTATGTTGGCCAATTTAATTAGAGGGAAAAGGGGAATGCATCTGATTCATGCTGTAAGGGGGGAAGATGGGGTATTACGGAAAGATATCGGGGCTATTGGAGAATGCTTTAGGAGATTTTATCGGAGACTTTATCAGTCACAAGTTGGGGAAGGAGGAGAAGAGATGAGAGATTTCCTGAATGGAATAACTTTACCCAGGGTCACACTAGCACAACAGGACTGGCTAGACTCAGATATATCAAAAGAAGAAATTATAAAAGCGATTAGGGCCCTTAAGAGACGGAAAACTAGTGGACCAGATGGATTTCTGGCCAAATATTATAAAAGCATGCAGGCTCAGTTAGTAGAACACCTGGAAGCTGTATTTAAAGAAGCCAAGGAAGAGGGAGGACAGTTACCACGATCCTGGGGGGAGGCAACAATATGTCTGATTCCAAAGGCAGGAAAGGACTTACTTGAATGCTCCTCCTTTAGACCGATATCCCTCCTAAACTGTGACTCCAAGAAATTGGCCACGGTTCTGGTGAGCAGATTGGAAATATTACTGCTGAGGCTCGTTCACCCAGACCAGACCGGGTTTATTCGGGATAGGTATTCTTATCACAATATGCGAACCCTGTTAAATGTGATTTGGGGAGTACAATATCTAGGTGAGGAGGTGCATATTCTTTCGATGGATGCTGAAAAAGCGTTCGACAGGGTGGAATGGCCGTATTTGATGGAAGTTATGGCCCGGTTTGGTCTGGGTGGCGACTTCATAGGAATGGAGCAGCGAATGTATGCTAGTCCTAGGCTAGAGTGTTAGTGAATGGTATATTATTGGACAGTTTGGAATTAAGTAGAGGAACCACACAAGGGTGTCCCCTGTCTCCGCTATTGTTCGCATTGGTGCTTGAACCCCTAGCCATAGCTATTCGAACACATCTGGGAATAAAGGGGGTACGGTGGAGGACGGGTAAAGAAAAAAAATTCTCCTTATACGCAGACGACATGCTGCTATATGTTGCTGAGCCAGACCAGTCTATGCCTGTATTATTAGGGTTAATAGAGCAATTCTCCCAATTCTCAGGATATAAGCTAAATTTGGACAAATCAGAAGAAATTATAATCGGGGACCTAATAAGGGGAAGATTTTACAGAAATCGAAGTGGGGTCTTAGAACAGTCCACGAAGCCTTCACATATTTAGGAATAAGAATAGGCAGAAATATTGAGGGTTTATATAATCTTAACTATGGGCCGCTACTGCAGACAATAATGGCAGATTTGAATAGATGGCAGGAGCTCCCTATTACATGGTTGGGTAGAATTAATTTACTCAAGATGAATGCACTGCCACGAATATTATACTGTCTGCAGATGCTTCATCTTGGAATCAGGAGGGTGGATATTAAGAAGTTGGAAAGAGCCTTTACTGTCTTCATTTGGCGAGGTAAGCGGCCCAGGGTGGGGTTAGCCAGACTAAAAGCACCAACAGAGAATAGGGGACTACAATTCCCAGACTTAGAAGTTTACCATATGGCTACTCAGTGCCGATATGTCCAAGATTGGGTCGGGAGACCAGAAGAGACTGGTTGGCTTGACTTGGAAGAGAGGGGATGTCCTGGTAGGATTTCAGCATACTTATCAGTTAGAGGCTGGAAGGCCTTTCTTGATTTACCAAATCCCAATCCCTTAGCTAAAGTGGTATTGGTGAGTTGGAGAAATATGAGTAAGAGAAGGGAGGTGGGACGGGAGGATACACTGTTGTTGCCCCTGAAAGGGAACCCTTTTTTTCACCCTGGAACAGAGGACAAGGGATACTGGGAGTGGGAGACAAGGGGGATTCACTGCTTAAGACAGTTATTCAATCGGAATGGACTCGATACATTTGAAAATATACAGGCTTGGACTGGCTTAGGCCGTCAACATTTTTTTCACTACCTGCAACTTAGAGCCTATATAGGTTCTATTGGTAGGTTACAAAATTCTGGGTCTAAGTGGGAAAAAATTGAACAAATGATAATTGTAGGGCAAAAAAAATCTAAGGGCACCATCCGAAGAATAGCAAGAGAAGGAAGAACTTGGCTTCCAGATAAGACACTGAGCACTAAAATGCTTTGGGAGAGAGACTTAGGGATCCCTATAACAGAAGAGAATTGGAAATTAATAATTCAGCTCCATCAGGGCATAATGTTATGTAATAAATATAAATAATCTTAGTATAAATTCTGTCACAAATTGTACTACCCGCCACTAGTGGTTCATAAGTATAATCCGTTAATATCCCCTGTGTGCCCTAGATGTAATAAGGATTTAGTATCATATTATCATTATTTCTGGGCCTGCCCGGTGCTACAAGACTTTTCTGGGGAAAGATTGTAATGGAGTTAAGAAGGATTACGGGGCAACAATATACTAAATCACCATTATTGTTGCTTTTTGGCATAGAAATAGCAGAGGATGGGGAATGGGTCCTGGTCAAAAGATGGCTTAGAGTGGTTTTGGTCATGGCTAGGCATTGTATTCTTAATACCTGGGTAAATGCGATGAAACCTACTGTATCCCAATGGAAGGCTCTGATACTGCAAGCCCTTACATTGGAGAGACTAATACACGTCACTAAAGACAAGGAGGAGCTGTTTCAAAGAACGTGGCAGCCATATTTGGAGTCACTTACAGTAGCTGATAACATTATGCTGAGGGAGGGATGGATATAATAAAAATGGTCTGTGGTGAATGTGAATAACAGATGAACCTCCCTGGGCAAAGAAGACAATGAATTCTTAGGTTCCCTTCTCGTGGTTCTCTTGCTACTCCCCCTCTCCCCCCACTGATAAAGGATGGAATGATAATATAACTGTGATTTGTTTTAAGGTAGGAATGAGTAAGAGAGTGGATCAATTGTATATAAGTTATTAATTGTTATTGTAACATGTGTGTTGTGTAATGTAATGTATTGTATGTGTCTTTTGTCGAAATGTCTGTCTACTATGAGAAAATTAATAAACAAATAATGCAAAAAAAACAAGACAGCTATTATAGCTGATCTTGATGAATCAGTAGATCTGGCTTGCATCACCGAGACCTGTCTGGATGATAATGCAGGCCCTATATTGGCCTCTGCCATTCTGGTAGGGTACTTGGTGATACACCACCCGAGGTTGGATCGTTGGGACAGGGGTGTTGCCATCATATTTAGGATGGAACTGGGCCTTGTGGCTGTGCCAGTGGGTCCACCAGATCCTTTGAGTGTATCCTGGGTGAGGATGTAGGGTGCAGGATACTCCTCATCTACTGTCAACCCAGTGATGGTGGAGAATTCCTGAAGGAGAAGGCGACATGGCATTGGAGTCCACCAGATGGTTAATTCTGAGTGACTTCAATGCCTGGATTGATAATAAACTCTTGCAATTCAGTCAGAATCTCCTTCAGCTAATGACTATGCTGGGACTTACACAGGTGGTTACATCCTCGACCCATATAGGAGGTCACTCGTTGGATCTGGTGTTCCACCTGGGGATGGAGATAACTGATTTGGGGGCAGAACCAGTCAGTTGGTCTGACCATCACACCATAGGGTTCAGTTTCAAGGCCCCACCCAAATGGACCTACCCCTAGGAGATGGTCCAATATTGTCTTTTAAGGGGTGTTATCCCAGAAGGTCTGTCAGCAGTGTTGGACCTATTGGATTTGTCGGGTGAATGCATGAGTCCAGGGGATCTCATACTGACCTATAATAGAGCAGTGGGAGATGCCCTGGCAAAATTGCTCCAGTTTGTGTTTGACCATTCATTCTTCACCCAAGGACCCCTTGGTTTGATGGTTCCTTGAAGGAGTTGATGAGAGTTGGTCGAAGGCTATGTATGGTGGAGGTTGGGCCTAGATGCTGGCAGGCTTAGATTGACAGAACATCATAAGGGGTATCAATCAGAAATTACCCGTAAGAAGGCAGTGTTCCTGTCCCGGGAGATTTCTGCTGCACGGAATCAACTGGATAAGCTCTTCTGGACTGTGGACAGACTGAGCAGTCCAGTTTGTCTCCAGCCCAGAAGTGCATTTTCTCAGGTTAAATGTGAGGAGTTCACTCAACTCTTTGCAGATAAGGCTGCCAGCGTCCACTCTGGCATTGGCCCTACTCTCCTAATGAGGGACTGCAGAGGTCAGCGAATGGTAATGAACACTCGGTCTGTCTGGGCAGACTTTAGCCAGCCAGAATTCATGGACATTGTGCAGATTGTCCAAACACTGCTCCCAACCAGCTGTAGTTTGGATTCAGACACTACACCCCTATTAGTGGGCTGTGTAGATGTAATCTGCCCGATTCTAGCTAAAATTGTCTAGGTTTCCTTGAAGAGGGGTGTCTTTCTGGTTCTTCTTAAGGAGGCAGTTGTACGACCACTCCTAAAAAAATCATCCTTGGATCCAGCTTGCCCAGTTAACTACAGACCTGTCTCTAACCTTCCTTTTGTCAGGAAGGTTATTGAGAAGGTGGTTGCGTTGCAACTGGATGATAACCTTGTGACCCACAATGTCTATGATGCTCTCCAGTCTGGATTTCAGAAGAGACATAGTACCAAGACTGCACTTGTTTGGGTATTGAATGACCTCCTTATAGCGAGAGATCAAAAGGCTTGTGCCATCTTGGTCCTTCTTAATCTCTCCATAGCATTTGACACTGCAGACCATGGTGTGCTATTGGAGTGCCTACAGCTTCTCTGTGGACTGTCGAGGTACAGTCCTAGAATGGTTTTGATCCTTTCTCATGGGCAGGTCTCAGAGGGTGGTCACCAGAATGTATTCCTCTGATGCCCTTCCCCTGTCCTGTGGGGTTCCGCTGAGCTCTATATTGGCACCCATGTTGTTCGCAGTGTATATGCTGCCATTAGGAGATATCATTAGGTGATAAGGCTGGAGTTTTCACTACTATGCAGATGATATTCAGCTGTATCTGTCCTTTCTACCTGAGCAGGGGGATTAAGTCTCTGTGTTTAACAACTGTCTCACTGAGATCAAGGACTGGATAAGCACCAGCTGGCTGAGACTGAATCCGGACAAGACTGAAGTGTTGGTTGTGGACTCTGGTCATCTGTGGGTGGGTTTGGGGTCCAGGCAGGTGTCAGACATATGGCTTGAAGTCATCCAGCTCACTACCTCCGACCGGGTGTATAACTTGGGTGCTATTTTTAATAATGGCCTGACCCTGAAGTCTCAAGTGTCTGCAGTTGTCCAATCCTCTTTCTACCATCTGAGGAACATCACCCGAGTGAAACACCTGGTTCCTCCAGATGACGTTACAACACTGGCCCATGCTTTCATCACCACTTGCCTTGACTACTGCAATGACCTCTACCTAGGGCTTCCTGGGGTTGATATCCATTGCCTGCAGCTAGTGCAGAATGTGGCAGCCAGGCTATTGACTGGTACATCTAGGACCAGCCATATTACACCAGTGCTGCGTGGACTGCACTAGCTGCCTGTTCAGTGGCTGATCACCTTTAATGTCAGTGTTCTGACATTTAAAGCCCTACACAAACTGGGACCCAGTTACCTGCAAGATCTCTTGACTCCCTACTGCCCCCTCCACCCTCCTCGATCTGCCAAAAAGAGTTTGCTAGAGATTCCCAAGGTACATTTGAAGACATCTGGTGCTCATGCTTTTTCCTTTGAGACCCCTACCCTGTGGAATTCTCTACCTCGTCGGTTGAGAGAATGCCTGACTGTCGAGAGATTTAAGTCAGAATTAAAGACTTATCTGTTTCAGAATGCCTTTCCAGATGATTTTAATTGATTTTAAATATTTGTAATTTTATTTTAATCTATACGTTTACTGTACAATTTTTATAAAGTACCTTGGTGTAAGAAAGGCTCTGTATAAATAAAGTTTGGGTTGGTTTGGTTTGGATCTATATTTTTTGAAAAATGCAATCAGTGTGGTCTCATCTGTGCTAACTCGCCTTTTTAATCTTAGCAGAGTAAAGGGTGCTTTTCTATATAGCTGGAAGTTCGCAACGATAGTGTCCATATTTAAGAGTGGTGAATCAAGATGTACTGTCAAATTATAGACCAATAGCACATTTGTACATACTATCCAAGCTTTTGGTGTGAATGGTCTACAAACAGCTTTAAGAGTACTTAAAGAAATATTCAAAGCTGACAAAATTTCAGTCAGGCTTTAGGGCAGGTTATTCAAGAGGCACTGTACTCGTGGATAAGGAGAAGCAGACATAGGATGGAAGGGAGTCCACAGATGTGGTGTTCGTCAACCTGTCTAAAGCCTTTGATTTAGTAGATCACAAAATTCTGATTGCCTGGCTAAAATAAATCAGATTAACTTCCCATCCTATAGGCTGGTTTGCTTCCTATTTAAACCAGAAGGAGGCAGCAGGTTGCTGTAGATGGCCAACTATCAGAATTAGGATCTTTAACAAAAGGCGTCCACCATGGCTTGATATTGGGGCCACTGCTATTACTGATATATGTAAATGAGATTCTAAACTACATTAGAAATACACAAATCATGTCCTATGCTGATGATAGTGTTAAACTAGCTATAGCGAGAGATCACAAATTAATTGCAAATAAATTGCAACCAGATTTCTGTATACTTCAAAACTGGTTTTATGCAGTCCATCACTGTCTTATGTATCAAATATTAGAAAGGAATAGCCTGATGCTGCACTGCAAAACTAATCTTTCAGGTAAAAAAATGGTTTGATGAAGGTAAATTTACATTTTGATAATGAGAAAAATGATCATAGATATCCCTTGATATATGTTATTCAGAGGGGTAACTATTCCAAAAATACTGAGTAAATATGGCAACTGGCACTATTCTACACTATTCTCAAACTGTGGAATGAAGTACCTCCTAAAATAAGAAATATGCCTAAATTACTTTTGTGCAAGCTGCAAGTGCGGATTTAACCAACAGCTGTATGTGTGTAAATGATTTTGTCTGCTCACACACTAGGTATTTAGAAATGTAGCAGGTTTATCTATCCTATTTAAAAGTAATGACAGCCTTTTTTCCCTTTTATTTGGCTATACGAAATTCTTAAAATAATGTTTCATATTATCAAAACATAGTGGATAAAATAACTGTAACATTTGTTTTTTTAATGTACAGTAAGCATATTCTTTATTGCAAACTCAATACTGTATTGCAGGAGTATATTGCAATAGCTCTTGCTAAAACTCTGAACCCCATCTGTTTTCTTTGTAAAATGTAGGACAAATTTGTAAAATAGGTCCCTCAGACCTAAAGTTAATATCCTGTTGAAAAATTAAATTTTACTAGTAATACTAGTGGGATCTGGAGACAGGTGTTCTTCAAGTCAATGAATGCTAGGAAATCCCGCAGCTGGACTGCTTGGATAATGCACTGCAGGAACTCCATCCTTAATATTGGGTGCCTGAAAAACTTGTTTGTTTCAAGTCCAGTATTGGCTGGAAACTCCCAGACTTCTTGAGGACCAAGAAGTATTACTGTATGAGTAAAATCCTATCCCTCTTCACAGGAATGGGGGAAGGGGTGACTGCCTTTATCTTCATCAGGTGGTCCAGAGTCTGGGGTACTTCTCACTGCTTCTCATGGTTCAGAGGGATCAGGGACTGAAGGAAACCATTTCTCATGGGTACAGATGACAATTCAATAATGTAACCCAGAGTGAGATTTTACAGTACCCACACATTGGACATTATTTGTGCCCATCAGTGGTAACTCTCTGTAGTTTTCCATCAAGGGAAGGGGAAGTGATAAGCCTGTGTACCTTCATTGTGAAGATCTGCCTCTCCAGCCTGCTCCTCCATTGCATCTGTGAGCAAAGGCAGATCTGTTACTGTTGCCCTTGAAACCAGAGTAGGCTGCTCTGTTTCTTGGGTAATCAGTATTCTGAGAGGGATGAAATGTACCCGTTGACTGTTTAGGCTGGATTTTATTGCTGCTGAGATGCTGACTACTGTCCTTTCTTGTACTGGATGTTTTTGATAATATGCAGCAGTTCGGGGAAAAAGAGCAGTTCCATGGTAGAGGGCATACTGAACAGCTTAGTCTTAGACTACAGAACTGTGACACAGTGTCACAATCACACACAAACTTGGCCACTAGAATATGGAAGGCTGAATGAGTCAACATCCACAGGCTCTCTACAGCTGCATCACCCAAAAAAGCTGAGGCCATCAATATGAGCTGCACATCTGCCCAGGAAAAAAATAGGATATCTACATCATTGTTTGTAGGTTGATGCCATTAGAAATGCAGACTCATCTGCACGCCATGCCAACTTCTTTGTCTTGAGCGTCTGACAGAGCTCCCCCCCAACCTTCTAAAGGTATGGTGATGTGTTTCACGGCACTGAATGTCACCTTGTGTTTCACAGGAGGAATCTCCCACTTTTTAAAATGTTCTTCCTGAAAAGGATAATATTGGACCCTATGCCTTAGTAGCTGCTTGCACTTGCCCACTCTGGCCTATTTATGCTCCATAATCTAGTCACAGTAACAGAAGGTTTGGAAACACTTGAGGGCCAAGGCTGTTGCAGGCAAATGGGGTTCACATCAAGAGTCTCTATGACCTCAGCCTCCATTAACTGCAGCATCCTACAAGCCTGTCTAATAAGATAGGACAACAACTCTGAATCAAACAAAGGAAGGGGATCAGAATCTTTTTCCTGGACTCTGGCCACTTCTCCTCTGAGGCATATGCTTCCTCATTTTATGTTTCTGGTTATATAGGGTCAGGATTCTCCCTAGACCCCCTGCATCTTCCTCCTGACTCTTCCAGTCATCAAGGTCAGTGGTCATCTGCAAATATGAGTGACCAGGGTCACTCTCCTTTGTGACACCTGGAAATGTTTCTATGGGTTCCAGTGACCTGAAAGACGCGTATGGGGTTTGGGTATCTTCACAGGTAAGACCTGCAGGTCATCAGCATGCAGTATCTTATTCAACAGAAGTGATATGAATTTGTGCAACTCGGCTTTAAGACTGCCAGATGGTACTACAGGTGCACCCCCTACCCCAGCCAGGAAGTTTGACTGGGGGTAACTGAAATATACATGTTAGTTTGTGTCACACAGTAAGGGTATCATGACCCCAACAGAGAGGGTCTCATTGCCTTGAGGCAGATCTTACATCTTTGAAAGGCAATACAGTGCTCCTTCGCTATAGTGAACATTGCTATAGTGAAATCCCGCTTATTAAGAATGGTTCCTGTGGCTCCTGAAGTTATACTGCACTTCTCAGCCTCTTCCATCCACCAGATCATCTCATTTAAAGTAATACAGTAAAATACATTAAATTCAGCACAGTTTGCAGTGACACTGCAGAGACACTATATATTTTATACTGTGCTATATTAGAGAGAAATGATTGGCGGTTGGTGGAGTGTGGGAGTTCTGATCAGTTGACTGAAGTCGGCAAGTGGTGCTGTGATGGTGCATTTTATATCTCCTGTCTATGTAATTGTGAACTGTATGTGTACGTGCCTCAGGACCTCCTTGTGAATGAGCTTGCTCAACGGACTCTTTCCTGCAATAAACTTGAACTTGAACTTGAACATCTGACCTGATCACAGACAACTCTCTTTATAAAAAAGTAGATCTCTCTTAGAAAACAAAAGTAGGCAATGCTGTTTAAAGTAAAGTAGAGTGAAGCAGCTGTATTAAAAATGAAAAGGTCAGTCAGTACATTAGAATGCATTCCTCACTCGCTCATCATCGCTCATCCTTAATCCTCATCCAGCAATCATCACTTGCCACATCACACAGAAGGAAAATAGGTAAACAGTGGCAAAACATTTAAACAGAGATTGTTTAAGAGATGGAAAGAAGCAGTTTGCGGAAGTCGGGGAAGGCAATGGGAGGAGATGCAGTGGCATGGTTGTAGGCATAGTGCACAGTATGCAGTGCTTATGCTTTACATCTACTGTCAAACTAGAACAAATTACAATATAAATAAAACTTAAATAAATAAACTATATTAGCTGACAGTTTATATCTGTAATGTATCTCTATCTACAAACAATTCCAGCACGGTTGGACTTAAAACCTAGTGATGATCAACTTTATTTTTCAGCATCTGTTGATATAACGAACAGGGAGCTATAACGAACTCACGTTATGACTCCCACTTCATTCGTTATAGCAAGGGATCACTGTAGGTCTATGATAAGCCATGGTGCCACTGGCCCTTAATTGTACTCACTAACAGACTGAAGGATTCTCAAACTGCAACTATTGCCCCTTTAAGGGCAACAGTTACACTTCCTTACTGCTGCATCTGGCTTACAGGGGAAGTGCTGCCTATTCAAACCACCTAACATGTGACCTTCCACTCCATTGTGGCTCTCCAAACACCAAGCAGTGTCCTAACTGAAAAACAAACACACACGTCAGGGTACCATACAAAGTAATTACCCTCAAAGGGAAATATTGATGTACAGTGGCTGACATAGTTTGAAAGTCCCTAAAAAGCTCCTCCAAATGAGGTATTGGACTTACCTGTAACTGGAACCTGTCCAGAGATACAGTGGACTGAGTCTGTTTAATATTAATACTACATTGCAGCCATTTCTAGAACCTTGTGATGTCATTGAGGAACAAGCAGTGCTTGACTCAGTGTAGTTAGGCACACCTTGTTCATTGATGACATCACAACATTCTAAAATTGGCTGCAATGTACTATTAATATTAAATAGACTCAGTCATCTATATCTCTGGAGTGCTTCCAGCTGCAGATGTGCCCAATACCTCATTTGAAATAATTTTACAATGGCTTTCAAACTATGGTAACTACTGGGCATGAATGTGTCCCTTTCAGACTGCTGCAGATAGAATGGCTTCTGGTGGGGCTAAACAACCTGTGTTCTGCTTCAGGAGTGTGCAACAGATGACAACAAGTGTGCTGACAACATATCAGAATGCATCAGTAGAACACATGCGAGCCCCCTTCCCTGCTAGGAAGCCAGTGGTAGCACTACAACAAAGTGTGCAAAGGTGGTCCACTAGAAAGAGCTGTCGGGGAACCAGAGAGATGTGATGAGTTCTCATTATATTTTTTGTGCTTACATGATATATGTCTTTGTATAAACCTTATGTTTTGTTCAGTAATTGCAACAAATGTTATTACTGTAATTATTTATATTAAAGTGTCAAATTATACAATCTGGCTAGGGATGGGCAGACATTGAGAATCAGGACTCCCCCAGATCCCATGATGCCTGTCAGACCCGAGTAGACAAGAACTCTGCTGCAAAGTGTGCTGGATCTGTCAAATACCATTCCCATCTGCAAAAACTACCCCACCCTTGTTAAATCCCAATGGAAGTGCCCCAATAATAATAATAAAAAGATTATTCCTTTTATTTCATTATTAGGCTGGATGACTTCTCTGTCTCCTAGCCTACTTCTGGTTTCACTAGCTTCCATCAGCAGTGTCCATGTTTAAATTGCTGCTGCAGAGTGGAGGAACAGAAATACAGTCAGCAGGAGCAGTGTGCAAATGAGCCTGGAGTTTAACCAGTCAGTCGGTAGGTCCATCGCGGTCGGTCGATCAAGAGATGAGAAACATGGCAGCAGCATGCAAAGAATGTCCCTAATCGAGTTTATACTGACTGGTATTTTAATTAGTATATCCCAAGGAGGCAGCTTGGTGATAGCGGTATCAAGGAGGATGGCAATGGCACAGCGGACATCATCCTGAGTGTGTGGCAGGGTTAGTATTAGCAGATGGGAGGGGGATGGGGGTGTTTATTTCTAGGACTGTGTGGGTATGTATCGACAGATGGAAGGGGGTATTCCTTTATTTCTAGGACTGTGGGTGGGTATTCATTATTTCTGGGACTATGTGGGTGGGTATCAGCTGATGGGAAGGGGTCAATGGGAAAGGTATTCATTTAATTATTCTGGGACACGGTGGGTGGGAATCAGCAGGTGGGAGGGGGCATTCATTTCCTTCTGGGAGTGGGTGGGTGCGTGGGTATCAGTAGATGGGAGGACAGAATAGGGAGTTAATTCTGGGAGAAGGTGGGCATCAGCAGATGGGATGTGGTGGTAGGAGTATTTAATTTTGAACAGGATGAATACTACAGAAAGGAGGAGGGCAGTGGTAATAATACTGGTACAGATTAGGTATCACCAGATAGAGGGGGAAGGCCAGGATATTTGATACTGGGGTGGCAGATGTATTCACTGTGGGACAGGGTGAGGAATTAGTCATGGTGGATATAAACCAATGAGAAGAGGGGTAGGAGTATTCACTGGGGCTGGGTGAGTAGTAACAGATGAAAGGGCAGGGCTTTGCATACTGTGGCATTATGGTTGGTGACAGATGGAGGGTTCAAGATGTAGATACTAGGCAATTGTGGGTGTCAGTAGTAACAAGGGGGAATTAAGGTTGTGCTGCATATTTGGGGTGTCATCAGATCTGACAGGATGGGGATATCCATAATTACTGGGTCAGAATGGGGGAATGATACAATGCCCCAGCCCACACAAAGGGTAAGAAACACAAATAGATAACCTATATCTAGCAGATGAGGGCACAGAATGTAAACAGAAGTAGGCCAACACACTCAGGAAAGAAAAACTACTTTATTTTCTTCATTTTCTAATGTCAAGTATTACCATTAATTTTCTTAAGGTTCTGATTTGAATCAGGATAAATCAGAACTTATCGTGACTCTGACATAGATCCGGGTTCTAATAATAATGATCAGGACCTTTTTAGGTTCTCCTATCCCTAATTCTGACACCTAAATAAGTTCTTCTATTAGCAAAGAACCTATTTTTTGCTGAGTAAAATTGCTCTTTGTTTGGGAAGAACTAATGTAATGTGATTTTAATAAAATGATAATCATCCCAACCTCTGTGGCATGTCTCACACCCCCTCCCACCATGCCACATAGTTTTAAATACAATCCCCCCCCATCCTCCCACTAGGCCTCCACATCCCTCCTCCCTACACCCAGTAAAGTTTATATGTTAAAAAAAAGCCAGATGCTGTGATCTTTACCCTACCCACAAAATCAAGTTCATCCCCACCTTCTCCCTACATGACCCTTTTTATGATGACAAAAAAACTTCTCTCTTTGCCACCCCCTTGCTAAAGAAAGCACCATCCCCCCAAGACCTCAAACTCCAGTTTCAACCAGTATAACCTGAAAAGAAAGAAAACCAGCCCATCAAAGTGAGTGCATCTTCACTGTTCTGTGCTTACACATACAGTAAAAACTCAGTCCCAGTGCAAGACATAATGGATATGCACACAGTGGCCTATTCACAAAGGTGCGGAGTGGGCTACACGCCATGCAACTCGAGCACATGGCCCACTCTGTACCTGCCGAGACCCTGTGTGCATTCACAGTGCACATACACCCCCCCATGCACCCAATCCCCTGGCCGATCATGGAGCTCCACATGTGGGTGGGCCTGGGGGTGGTGCGGGGGGGGGAGGTGAGCCAGCATTCTGTGCATTCACTACACATTTACGGTGTGAAGTGCTGTGCTTGGGGACTGCTAACTCTGCACTTGGAAGGCAGCCATAAACCACTGGGGCTGGTTACGCACCTTCCGGAGAGCTGCTGCAAGGTGCGGCAGACACAGTGGGGGGCAACAGCCCCCCCCAATAATGTTGCCCCTGCCATCAGGACACACCAGGAGATCATGAGTCAAGCAGCTGGGGTACTCCCCACATCAGCATGGTCGGCGCTCTGCATGCCGGCCGACAACATGGTGCCCCATGGGTGCAGGGGATCCACTACAGGACCCTGCCAGTGAAGCTGATTAGCTGCCCACCCGGATCTGCTGCTCCACACTCACCTGCCCCCTGTGGACCTGCACACCGAGGAGGGCAGGGACACATATGGGAGCCAGGTGGGGGCCTGTGTTTGTGAATGTGGTCCCAGCGCAGAAATCCCAAGGGTGTGGAGCTGCACAACCAGTTACGCACCTGTGGGGTTCAATTTGTGAATAGGGCCCCAAATGCATTTTTGCTTGTCATACTGCTCTTTTTTTATAATGTTTATTCTGGCTGTAAATGAGAAGCTATAAATGTGAGCCTATAATGAGATAAATGCACCATGGACACCATAAGTTTGGGAGCTGGTATCCTCCTTCCGTTTGTGGTACTTTACAATGTTATTGCACTAAATATAATGTTTTTAACTGTCATACTACATATGCTTCCACCATCTGTCTATGAAGATCCATGAGGATTATTGACCAGTTGAAATTCTTAGCATCTTGGTTTAGTTGGGCTGCAGTGCTGCACTGCTTGAGAGCTACTGCACATTTTTGCTTGAACTACATTTGAACAGATGTGTGAGTATTTATCCATCATTTGGTTGGCACCCCCTCCTCCACTTAGTGCTATAAATTGCATGTGCAAGCATCCATTCTTGGCCAGGATTCACAAAACTTTCCTCCAGCGCAAACCCGGTTTTGAGCGTGCTAACCAGATTTTGCACCAAGTCGGTATTCACAAAAGCCTAATTTGCAGGCTCAAACTGGGCTTGAGCCAGGGCAAAGTGTGTAGAGGACCACAATGCAAATGAAGGGGAGGGGACATGAATATCGGTGCTGTCCAGTTCACAAAGCATTTGCTCTGTGCAAAGACCATTTGGGCGGTCCCCTTGTCCAGAGATAATACAGCTGATCAAGACCTTGCCTTATCCTGTATAACCCTAGTGGTTTGCAGAGGTACTGCAGCACCTCACCCCCCCCCCACGATTGCCTGCCTGAGTACGAAAAAATATGTTTCCCTAGCATCTATTGGTCCCCCCCCCACCGAGCACCGATCACAGGCCCAAGTAAAAAAAAACATTCTTCCTGATGCTAGTGGTCTACCCCCATAACTGCTGATCACTGGTCCAAGTAAAATTTAAAGAATTCTCCCTAGTGCGAGTGTCCTGTCCCATGACTGCTGATCGCTGGCCAAAGTAAAATTTAAAGAATTCTCCCTGGTGTGAGTGGCCCCCCACATATGGACACCAATTTCTGGCCTGAGTAAAAAGCAAAACACATTCTCCCTGGTGCTAGTGGTAACCCCCATGTGTGATCGTCGATCACTGGCCTGTGTATGAAACAAAATTTTCACTGGTGTCCATTTTCACTTCCCCCACCCGTACCCATGCCTGATGCGCAAATACTATTCCCCGGTGTCCAGTGGTTCCTCCCCCCATCCCTCACCCAACATCTCAAACACTATTTCCTAGTGTCCAGTGGTCCTGTCCCCCACCCAATCCCTCACCCCACACATCAAACACTACTCAATGGTGTCTGGTGGTCACACACACCCCCCACCTGCACCCATGCCCAATATAGCCATCACTATTCCCTGGTATCCAGTGGTCCCTTCCACCGCCTGGTGCCCGATTCCCTATAAAATAAAGACACCCATTCCCTGCCATCTAGTGGACCCCCCTCTCTAGCCCTGATCCCCTGTAACATAACCAAACATCACTTCCTTGGCATCTATTGGATCCCCCCACCTCACCAGGTAGTGTCCCACCACTTGGCTCCCCCCATCCCAAACCTGAGGCGGATACTGGCATAGACCTCCTCTCTCCACCATGGCCAGCCACTGACTAAACTATCAATGAGTGCTTACTGTATACAGTACACACTCACTGAGGGACAGCTCACTCTGAGCTGTCAATCAATGAGTGCGTACCATATTCAATAGGTACTCATTGACAGCTCAGTCAGTCACTGGCTGTGGTGAAGAGAGGAAGGCTATGCTGGTGGCAGACTTGGGTTCAGATCGAGGGGCAGGGTTGTGGTACACTACCTGCAGGGGTTTGGGGGGGCAGAGCCATACTCCTGGCTGCTTGTTGGGGTAACCTGAAAAAGACCTAACAATTAAAGTGATGGGGCTGTGATTTAGCATGTGTGTCCATGTTCACTCTTCTCTACACTTGGAATAAATTCGCATCAAGCATACTCCTGGAGTGCTGGCTTTTTATTTCACATCAGGGTGGCGCTGGTGGGTTTAGCAGTAGTGATATTGGGGTTAGCACTGCCTCCATCTGGCCCTACACTCAGCTGGATAGTGTGGTGTGCTAGCCGACTGAGAATAGCAAAATTTGTCACTTGGGCAAATGCAAAGCGCAATGCAAACTCTTGTGCAGTGCTTTGTGATTGTTTGTGAATCTAGCCCCTGATACTTGTCTTTGTTCTGGAGTTGTTTTTTACAGTGTTCTGCTTTCTCTCTGTTGATGCCACTTAGTATTTTATTGCCTAACTCCTTGATTCCCTGCTTCAACTCCTTGTGCTTACAGCTGCCTTCCTTCCTTTTCCACACCTATCTGCTCTGCATGTTTCTGTGCCTCTTGTGGTCAGACTCCTATTTTCTTCCTAAGGTGTGGTCACCCTGAGTCATTTTCCAACAACCAGTTCCTAACTGCTTCCCTCCTGCTCTGCCTGACTCATTAATCAGTCCCACATCTAAGGCACCATTCAGGACAACTGTCTGTAAATTTTCCCAGCATGCAGGTAAGCTCCAGTCCCTGAACTCACAATAAAACTTTTGGCACAATTGTATGACTGACCTTCACAGTCTGCCACTAGGCTTCCCAAGAAAGTACGGTTACTATAGGTGCATTCCTCAACCAGGACTCACCCCCTTTGGTTTCCATGCAGTACTTGCACCTTGCTTTCCCTGCCCTGTCTTTTTTGTTTTAATTGTTATTCTTACTTTCTAAAAATATTTAATGCATTGCCTGCATAGTGCTGTGACATACTTAGTTCAACATTGCTAGTCCATTAGTCCCAGTGCCGTCTACCCTGTTCCTTGTGTTCTATTATTATCTCCTGACTGTTTCTACCTGGGTAAAGCTTGATGCCTGCTCTGTCTGTTGCCACCAACTAGTTCATTCCTACATGCAGCTTTTGGACCACCAAATCCTCATTTATAAGGCACCTCCAACAAGCTGGCCCATGACAACCAGTCTCACACCTCTTGATTACTGTGCTTATGCCTTTCAACCACTGGGTTTACACCCCTCTGACTACTTGGCCTTCATCCTAAATCACTTACATTCCTTGTGCTCCTACCATATCTTTTGGCTGTACCTACTGCCTGTTCTTCCTCTCCTTCTTTACATTACTACCTGCCTAACTTCCTAAGCGTCACTTGACCCCTCCCACATTTCCTTCAAACATCTGCCATTTGTAACAGGGTAGAAAACGGGGTGGGTTCTCAGGGAACACTCAGTGAAAGAACACTCAGGACACCATTTCAGATTAAATGGCAATTTAGCTTTACTTTAGCAAGAAAATAAAGGCTTACATTCAGCTTTACACATAGATCTTGTAGTTCAGTATCTGCCTCCACCAAGCACTTACACCTTCTTCTGCCTATTTTCCGTTGTCAGGCCCAGGTGACTGTAAACACTCCCCTTCCCTCTGAGAAATAGCCAACAAGTTGAGCATGCAGTGCAGTGAGGTCTTAAGAGAGGTTTGGTTCAAATCCCCTGCCTGCCTGCTCCATGGTTTGGTTCAAATCCCCTCCCATCCCCTTTATGAACCTGTGTTGCAGGATTGTGATGGGGTTTGCAGGTATAAGAAGCATGGCAAACATATGTTGCATCATATAGTGTCTGTGGGCCATTCTGTTTTGCTTCTTTCCATCCCATTCCTTGTGTTTGTTGCTGTTTCCTTCCCGGACTTCCCCAGCATTCTCCTGCTATCTTGGTTGTCTGCTTTGGCCTTGTTTTGCCTCCCTGACCTTTAAGGCCTTTTCTACAGACCTTACCTCCTGCACAGCTGTCTGCACATACTGTATGCCCAAAAGGTCATGGAGCTAGAGAGTAAATTCTTGAAGTTGTATTGATGGACCACACTGGAAGACTCAGCTCAGAACCCTAGAACTTCATATGTCTAAACTCCTATGTGCCATCAGCAGGTGCCCTGATAAAGTATCTTAGTTAAGACAGGAAGCACTGGGGTATTGTGCAACTATCTCTCCAGAGTGATCAAGCAATAAAACCTCAAACATTTACTTTCTGGCTCTTCATATTTTTGAGTTTGTATCATCTGAGAGTGCAATGATTTTTGCTTTTTTTGTCTAGCCTTTCATGTCCACTTGCACTGCATTTTTCCTTGAGCTGAATCTCACATATAGTAAAGCCTGCCAGAATGAAGTATCACAGATTCTGCATGACAAAAGGGATTAACTCCCACTGAAATCTCTTTACTTCCTTCTGTAACTCTGCTGCAGAATTGGGTTTCATCTTAGCAGGCTTCAATGTATCTCACTAGCCTACCCATGCTGCCATCCATTGCTCTCTTCAGGGCTCGAAATCCATATCATACAGCTCCTACTACCCTTTCTTACTATCCCATCATACTAGACTATATTCAGGCATACCTTAATAACTACTGGGCACATGCCCCCAGATACTAACAGGAATTAAGGCTGAAAAAAATGGACCAGGGGTGACTTTAGTTCTGCTCCGAGTTGGGACCCATGAATTTGTTTCAGTTTCAAGAATATGGCCAAATAATTTTGGTGCCCACTGCAGTAATTGGCATTGGGAAAAACAGGCTTCAAATGGTGAATGACCTTGAGGTCTGCAATGGCTATTAATACCATAACTTCCTTGTGGCAGGTGATGTTGGCATGTCGAAGTAAGATGAAGAGACCAAAGTGTGCAAAAAATCAAAGGCTATAATACCACATAGTAGCTGCTAGTAGAAAAGTTTATTGTGCTCACGTACATACATTTTGTTTTGGAGATGTTGGCATGCGACTGCTGGAAACAATAGTGTTTGTGGTGGTAAGACAAAAGTCTGGACTCCACACTTAGTAGACCTCTTTGGCGCAGAGTTGAACTACAGCAATTGTTAATATTCATTGAGCTCACAGATTATACTCCCCTGTAGTCTGCTTTATCTTCATGTCAATTAGTGTATTGTCTCTGGTCCCATTGTTTTTCAAATGATATAATAACCCACTCAATCCCCATAAATAGCAACAAAAAAAGGAGAAGAAAATGGAAAGCCAAGGGGTGGGATTTTCAGAAGTCATAAAATGGGCAAAGCTCCTCATTGTGTCGGGTAGGATTTTAAAATGTCATGTTAAAGGTTTAGCAAGCCCAATCATGGCTACTATACAGCAATTGTTTCCACATTTTGTATACATTTTTCTTAAATCTTAACATACCTAATTAGTAAGCTCCCTACCAGTCATCTGTGAGCCTCTTATGGGCCAGAGCACACTATATAAATGAAACAGCCAGAGAGTGGTTTTCTCACAAGACAGAGAGAAAGCAGTGGGACCTCATTTCATATTGGCATGTTAAAATTTAAAGTGTAGGTGCCTGATCAACGGGGAGGTCACCTTGTTGTTGATGATTAGGCTAATCAGGATTAAGACAAATGATGAGACCAAAAACCCCTTTAAAATGTTAAAATGATAGAATAAAGGCAAAGCAAGGAAACAAAATTAATTTAAAAGAATTGCAGGCTTTCAAGCACTTTTATAGAGGGGGAGCACTGGTGTTATAACTGGTTGATTTTAAAAAGTGATAACATGGTGTGGTTTTCCAAAGTTGGATCTGCAGAATCCCTTGCTATTTTATGGTACTTTAATCTAGAAAACAGGGAAAACTGATGGCAGGATGGTGCCATGAAGCATCGCAGGCACAAACCCTGTGTCTGGATAAAAAAAACCCTTCTAAACATAGATGTAAATATAGTCCAGGTTACACTCAGTCTGAAAATTGTGTCCAGGCATATTCTTACTTGAACCTTGCAAACTGGTCTTAACTAAGGCTGAATTTTAAAAATTGAATATAGTGATGTGCTAGCTTTCAAAACTGTACATACTGAAGAGGCAATTTTGTTTATATCCAAACAAAGTAACAAAGCAGCTAAGGGAGTCCACGACTGAAGCTCACTTAATAAGCAGCCAAAACAAACAATATTCAAACAGTGGCTAACAGGCGCTAGTGTGCATCGTGGCAAACAGAGAGATACCCATAATTTGGTCTCTGTTTGAAATGGTTTTATTGATACATACAAAAAGATCCAGAACTCTCCCCACAGTAGGTGGGTGAAACTGTTTGCAGATGCTGGTGGGATGAGTTCTGTATCTTTTTGTATGTATCAATAAAACTATTTTAAATGGAGGCCAAACAATAGGCATCTCTCTGTTTGCCACATTGCACACTAGTGCCTGTTAGCCACTGTATGTATGTTGTTTAATTTAGTTTATATCCAAAGCTGAATAACAGAAAGTGTATTTTGAAATAGACTTTGAAAATTCCCTCATAAAGTTTAAGGCATTACATTGCCCTTCGTAATACTTTACCATACATGGATGCAGATTTTTTTCTTTATATATATATACTGAGAGAGAGAGAGAGAGAGAGAAAAGAGTGGTTTTATTTTTTGCTGTAATGTTTTTTATCCTCTGTTGCATACTTGACCACCTTCAGCCCCAGATAGCCTAGTCCCATCAGTCACCTTTCCAGAAACTTGCCACCAGACCACAGACCCTCCCATGGCAGGGCCAGAAGGGGGAGAGCTGTCCTCCCACTCCTCAGAAACACACATCCAGAGTTGGTCCTCAGAGCCCTGTCAGTGATGTAGGGCCTGCGACAACCAGAGGCACCAACCTACTGCACAGTTTTCTGTTTTCTGCTTACCCACCTCCCCTGATGGATCATGTCGTCTCCGTCTGACCTTGATACCCACAGTGCATCTTGCGAGGGAAAGCTCCCCAGCCCATGCCATACTATATCTCCATGAGCAGGGAGCACTGCCACATGGCAGTGCCATCCCCAGTCTCAGGGACTCAGCTAGTGTCACAAGCCTGTTCCTGAACTTGGATCACCTGCATGGTAGCATGATGTGCTGCACATTGGGTCACTGGGCAGCCCTTTGATTAAATATTTTTATATTACTCGAACTTTTAGCACAGCTGCTTTCCACTGGTAGGCAAAGTTGTAGTTGTTAAATAACTACATGAGATAACATGGGAGAACTATGTGCATATGTGTTGTGATTGAATGGTCATGCCTTCCATCACTGTTCCATTCATGGTTGGTGTCATGATGGGTCTTATTTAATTAATACAACCTCAGCATGAGTGACACAGCTAATCAGATTGTACTTGTTGGTGATGACAATATGAAAGCTGTCATACTGACATCAGGAGGAGTATTTGCACCACTACTGGTGAAATATGTGGTAAGCTGAATTGTGGTGCCAGTGCCAGAGGGAGCCCAGGGAAACTTGTCAACAGGATGTGTAGTAGTGGAAGAAGTAGCAGATGTCACCTGCTGAACATTTGAGTAAAAGACTGAATAGTTAAAGTTGATCCTTGGTAAACTGAGTTGGAGAAATGCAGTGTTTTGTTTTCAGATATCCATTTCTCTGCTGTAATTAGACTTTAGCTGTCTGCAAAGAAAGTATTTCAGAGGTTTTTTTAACTGCAGCATATTTTGTCTAAATTCTAAATTTATATCAGTTTTAAATGATTCTCCAGGAACACTTCTTAATGTAAAATGTAATTTTTATCCATGAAGATATCACACGTTGTACATACAGCAACTGTAAATTACATACTGTAGCAACAAAACTGGAACTCATATTTTTAGTGGATCACAGGGTCAGAGACAATACTCTCCTAATTCTGTTTTTCACAGTCTATTGAGTTATCTATGGCTATATAACCAGCCAAAAAATTGGAGAATATATTGTGGAACAGAGCCCTTATAATATTTCACTTGATAAATCTGTACTGCATGTGAATCCATGATTTTTGTAATTTCCAGTTTTAACCTGGTTCCAGAAGTGTAGCCATCAGATGTTATAACATCACAATCATTATACTGTATAACAAATGCTACCAAACTGATCTTATAGCAGTTGGTGCATTAATATTGCAGTAGCCACACTGACTGAGATTGGATATTGGATAAGGTTATAGGTCTATAATAGTATATATACAGTATATATATATATATCTGGAATGGTAATTACTGTAGCTTATTTGTGGCAGATGGTGTTGGCATGCTGCTGCTGAACATTGGTGTTTTTGTGGTGGAGTAACAGAGTGTGGCTCCACACACACCAAAGCCCCATGGCCCTGAACTGAGCTACAGTAATTGTTAGGATTCATTGCTGAGCTCCCAGATTATATCCCGCTGTACTCTCAGCTTTAGCTCCATGTCAGTTACTATATTGTCTCTAGGGTTATTGATCTTAAAATGATATAGTAACAACCACCACCCCCAAAAAAAAAAAAAAAGAAAAAAGAAACTAGGCATCAAGAGACATAAAAAATAACAAGAAATGAAAAGACATTTAGTTTAGGACATTGCATTGCTCTGCACATTTTTTTCATTCATAGATGGCATTGTTTTGTGTGTTTTTTCTTTTCTTTCATACTTTGTAAAATTATGTTTTATATTAATTAAACTTTGAACACTGCTACTGCCTACTGACAGCCAACATTGTAATCACATGAGTACATCAGGTCAGACTAGAGAACTGTACATACCTGTGCACAGCAAGTCAGTCATTCTGCAGTTGTCCCATTTCACAGTGGGTTGGGTAATGGGTTATATTTAACTGATACCAATACTATGTCAGTGGCACACCTGAACAAACTGAGCTTGTTGGTGATAACAATGTGAAAGTTGTTATAGTGTCATCAGGAGCAGGAATTGCACCACTATGAGGATTATCCATTAGGGAGCAGGCACCACATTTGAAACCGTTGAGGGATTGAAAGAGATGAAAAACTTTAGCAGCAAGCAGACGCTATGCTGGAATGGAGAGGAGGGCTCAAAGGAGGGTCTGTGATTTGTGTATGTGTGATATTTGGGCACTTTTATCTGGAGATTTCTCAGGGGTTGCAGCTGTTTTTGAGAGCTTGCTTTGGGCTTTTTGAGGACCGGAGGTTGGGTTAAAGAAGCATGACTGTGTAATTTAAATGAGGCCAGCACTATAACATGAACTGACAGCAAGGGTACTGAGTGAGGTCCATGAGCTGGAGGAGGAAAAGGGCTGATTATTTCTCAGAACAGCAGAAGAGGCACTGTGAGTCACCCTACAGACAGGAAGTGGAACCAGCATAAGAACAGGGGTGATCTATAGACCTCCAGCACAGGGGGAAGAGACAGATGAAACACTAGTGCAAGCCATCTACAAAATGGCAACCAAAGGTGAACTACTACTACTAGTGGACTTCAATCTGCCAGATGTTGATTGGAGCATCCAGACTGCGAGTATAGCCAAAAGCATAAGCATCCTGATTGCACTGCTGGGGGCATGCCTAAGACAGCGTGTGGTTGAACCCACCCACTAAGGGGCTATACAAACTTGGTGCTTACCAATGGAGACAGAGTCAAGGATGTTAAGGTAGGCCGCCACATAGGAACTCGTGATCATAGGATGGTATGGTTCAATGTAACCACAGTAACAGAGGCTAACCACACAAAAGTAAAGGTCTTGAATTTCAGAAGGGCTGATTTTGACAAAATGGTGGAATGTCTCAGAGGAGCCCTGGCAAAAAAGGACATGGGGAGGAAGTGAAGAAGCAGTGGGCTACTCTCATGGGAGCCATAACAGAGGCAATGAACCTCTGTGTTAGACAGCAAAGGAAGAGCAATAGAAATAAACAACCACTTTGGTTTTCAAGAGAAGTGGCCAGGAAAATACAAATTAAAAGACAGGCCTTTGAGAGATACAAAGACATACAAAGGGAAGAGAACAGAAAGCAGTATTTAGAGTAGGGCTGCCAAGGCTCTGAATGTCATTTCCTGAATACCACAAATAATGCACACTTCATAAATAACATGCAGAGGGGTTGGAGGGGAAAGTATGCCTTTTTGTAGATGGCACTAAAATCTGCAAAAGGGTTGACACTCCGAGGGAGGGGGTAGAACAAATTAGAAAAGACCTAAGAAGGTTGGTGGAGTTATCAGAAGTGTGGCAGCAAGGATTCAATGCAATAAAGTGCAAAGTCATGCACTTGGGGAGCAGAAATCCAAGGGAGGTATATAAGATGGGGGGGGCACTGGTGGCCACCAAGCAGGAATAGAACTGGGGGTACTCATAGCAGATGACCTTAAGGTGGCAAGACAGTGCAAGAAGGCTGTGGGGAAAGCCAGTGGGATGCTGGGGTGCATAAGGACAGTGTCACCAACAGAAAGAAGGATGTGTTTATGCCACTGTACAGGTTGCTGGTGAGACCTCAGCTGGAGTACTGTGGCTAGTCCTGGAGACCACATCTCTGGAAGGTTGTATAAAGACTGGAGGCAATCCAGAGGAGGGCTATAAAGATGTTGCAGGGTCTGCATGAAAAGCCCTATGAGGAGAGGCTAGGGGAACTTAATATGTATTCCCTGGAGGAAAAGATAGAGTGGGGGGACATAATAGAAACATTCAAGTACCTCAGGGGTATAAACAAGGTACAAAAGGGTAACACCTTTCAAAAAAAAAAAAGGTGTGCAAGAACAAGGGGGAATTAAATGAAATTGGGGGAGGTTCAGGGGTAACATGAGGAAGTAGTTTTTCACCGAAAAAGTGGTGGATGCTTAGAATGGCCTCTTAATGGAGGTGGTGGGGATAAAAACAAGGAATTCAAGAATGCATGAGATAGACATACCCTAGAGGCAGGAAAAAAAGGGTGAGTTGCAGATCAGCTAAGATCTGTGGCTTGAAATAGGTAGGCAAATGGGCAGACAAGATGGGCCACACAGTCCTTATCTGCTATCAACTTCTACGTTTCTATGTTACTGGTGGGAGTGGTGGCAAACTGGTTTGTGGTGCCTGTGGCAGTGGGAGTTCAGATAGACCACCAGGAGGAGTAGGATTATAAATAGTAATATATGTGACTTATTGGAAATGTGAATAATCAAATTAAAAGTTAAAGCTGATACTTAGTAAGTTAAGTGCGACAAAGGCTGTGCTTTATTTTTAGGCACCCACTAATTTGAGTTTGTAGGTCTAGGAACAAAGAATTTCAGTCTTTTTAACTGCAGCGTCATATTCTGCAGTTTAAATTCATATCAGTTTGAGAAGAAAATCCAGGTACACCTCACAATGCAAAACTAGATTTTATTAAAGGTGAGTGGATGTGAAAATCGGCAGCTTTGGTTCAGCTTTGATTTAGACACGTGTCTGAGTTCAGATTTGACACTTTGGCCATGTCACTTCACATCTTTGGTATGGGATCTAGCAGGCAAGAAATGGGGGAAAGTCACGTTCCTTCACCAGCCAATATGCTTGTCAGTTATTACCAGCCTGTTCCTCCCACAATTTTCAAGTCAGTTTTAAAAAAGGCAACTCAGTCAACACATGGCAGTGACATAAGACTGAATACTTTTAATATATATATATATATATATTCATTTAAAAAAAACTCCATTAATGCATCAGTTAGGTTGTTTCCACAGCGACAAAAGTTTGGAAATTCGTTAGGTTAACAACCCCCACCCACCCCCACAACCCCATCCTCAAACCCCTAACTACGCATTCCCTGCACCCCCCCCCCACACACACATATGCAAGCAGTACAAGAGGCATCCATCATCATGGTGCAACAACTGTATGAGTTCTGCTGCCATCACAGTGCCTTGTGGGTAGACACGCATGCTGGGCAACCATGGTAGGTGGCCCACAGGTAGCATTTTTCCATTATAAACATCAATAACAAGATTTAAGCAGATGCCTATATTTCAATTGTTAAGATATGATGAAACACACAGTATGTTACCTATAGATAGCTGTATTGGAAATAAGAGTTTGGACAATCCTAGCAGCAGTCAGTGGATGTTTGCATATTTTTTCTGATACAGTGAGTCAGTCCTAATAAGAAACGGTAATAATAATAAAAATAATGTTTTGTAATACAGTTTACAAGCAACATGTGAGCGCAACAGTCGTAACATCCAAAGGTAACCATAACATGCTGCTAATGAGTATTTGCAGTTAACACAGCAGCATTACAATATGTGATGGTGCTAGTTTCATAACTGCTATGTAAAAAGTACTATATATGTGTCAGGTGTGCATGTACTGCTACCACATGCCTATGTGGTGGCAGCGATGCCTGCAGCCAGCCAATTGTTGATTTATGACAAATAAAAAGCAATATTTAGAAGGTTTGTGCAGACTAAGTTTCACTTTATGAAAAAAGATATGTCAGCAATAATGTGTCTTCATACTGTGCTGGCAGTATAGAGTCAATCATACTGTATTTGTTTTTCATTACATAATGTTATGTGAAAGGAGTATAGTGTTGCGATCATTGTGCTTACAGATGTGACTGACTGGTATAGTGTCTTACAATCGTGCATGTGTCTTGCGTGTGTGTGTGTGTGTGTGTGTGTGTGTGGGGGGAGTGGGGGGAATGCGTAGTTAGGGGCTTGAGGATGGGGTCGTGGGGGTGGGGAGGTGGGGTGTTATCTCTAACACCAAATTTCTAAATTTTTGTCACTGTGGAAACAACCCTAACTGATGCATTAACAGAGTTTTTTTGCAATGATTTTCCCTACTTATTGAGAAAGTGTAATTTGAATAGTAAATGGTATGAATTGATGGGGCCCCGCGGCTCCCACCAAGCTACCCATTTGTGCATAATGATATGTGTTTGTGGGAGCGCAGGCCCTTACATATAAACACGGAGCCATACAGTAGCCCTGTGGAGCAAGGAACCCATATAAAACTAATTTGCCAATATTTCGTGAACCATACCATGTAGAAGAATAATTCAAGTGTTGTAACCATGAGAGTGAGTATTTCTCGCAACATAAGTCGATCAAATCTGTATCTCACATCATTTCTGAGATATGGACACTGAATGGCACTGTGTGTGCTAACTCCGAGGGCATAATAGAAACATAGAAACGTAGACTTTGACGGCAGATAAGGACCACTTAGCCCACCCAGTTTGCCCCTTTTCCTACCTATTGGATAAGCTGCAGATTCTAGCTAACCAACAGCCTGCTTCCTGCAACCCGCACTATAACTGCCTTATGTCTGTCCCATGCATGTTTGAATTCCCCCACTGTTTTAGATCCCACAACCTCCCCAGGAAGGCAGTTCCATGCATCCATCACTCTGTCTGTGAAAAATAATTTCCTCACATTACCCCTGAGTCGTCCCCCCTCAGTCTTTGTATTGTGCCCCCTTGTTCTTGCACATCTATTTTTCTGAAAGATGCTACCCTCCTGGACTTTGTTGATTCCCTTGAGGTACTTGAAAGTTTCTATCATGTCCCCCTGTCCCTCCTTTCATCAAGGGTATACATATTAAGCTCTCTCAGTCTCTCTTCATATGGTTTTTGATGCAGACCCTGCACCATTTTAGTTGTCCTCCTCTGGACTGCTTCCATCCTGTCTATGTACTTGCGTAGATGGGGTCTCCAAACTGCACGCAGTACTCCAGATGGGGTCTCACCAACTGTCTGTACAGAGGATAACCACTTCCTTTTTCTACTTGTGATGCCCCTCTCCTCACACATCCCAGTATTCCCTGGCTCTCCTTACTGACTTTTCACATTGCTTACCCACCTTTAGGTCATCTGATATGACTACCCCAGGCCCTTTCCATTATTGTTGCTGTTAGTACCTCCCTGCCATTGTGTACTCTTTCTCCTGGGTTTTGTTTCCCAGGTGCATTATTTTGCTTCTTTGCATTGAATCTAAGTTGCCGTACGTCTGACCATTCCTCCAACTTTGCCAAGTCTCTTCTCATCCTTTCTACCTCCCCTTGTGTATCAGCTCTGTTACAGATCTTTGTGTTATCTGCAAAGAGGCATACCTTTCCTTCCAGACCCTCTGCAATGTCACCTATAGAGACGTTAAAGAGGACTGGACCCAGTACTGAGCCCTGAGTTACTCCACTAGTAACCCCCCTTTCTTCGGAATGAGTTCCATTCACTATTACCTTCTGTGTCCTGTTGTGCAGCCAGTTTGCTACCCAGGCTACCACCCTGGGACCCACTCCAAGGCTGACTAACTTGATTATTAATCTTTTGTGCGGGACTGTGTCAAGTGCCTTGCTAAAGTCTAGGTAGGCCATATCCCTGGACTATTACTTTTGTCATCCAGTCAAAGAAATCCATTAGATTCATCTGTCATGACCTTCCTGATGTGAATCCATGCTGCTTTGGGTCCTGTGCCCCACTGACCTCTAGGTACTCAACAATTCTTTCTTTCAGAAGTGATTCCATCATTTTCCCTACCACTGAGGTCAAACTAACAGGTCTGTAGTTTCCTGCTTCTGCCTTGCTCCCACTTTTGTGAAGGGGAATCACATCTGCCCTCCTCCAGTCCTCAGGTACCACCCCATCCTCCCATGATTTGTTAAAAAGTGTGGTCAGTGGTGTCACTAGGTCCCCCCCCCTTAGTTCTTTTAGGATTCTGGGGTGAATCCCATCAGGCCCCATTACTTTGTCCACCTTGACTTTTAAGAGTTCTTTCAGGACTCTTTCTTCTGTAAATGGACTGGTGTCAACCCTCCTACCCAGAATGCTTCTATTGTTTGGTTTAGGTAACTCCTCCTCTTCTTCATTTGTGAATACTGAGCAAAAGTATTCATTCAGTATCTCTGCCTTTTCACTGTCTTCCTCTGCCCACCTCCCCTCTCCTTTATTAATCTTCACTATCCCTTCCTTAACTGTTCTATGCTCCCCTAAAGTACCTATAAAAGGTTTTATACCCCTTCTTAATTGAGTTGGTTATCTTTTCCTCGGTTTGGGCCTTTGCTATTCTAACTGCCTTCCCCACTTCTTTCTGCTTTAATTGATACAGTTCCCTGTCATGCTTCTTCTGTGATTCCTTATACTTTTTGAATGCAGCCTTTTTCTCCTTAACCTTCCCTGCCACCTCTTTTGAGAAAAATAGTGTTTTTTTACTCCGCTTTGTTTTCTTTATTTGTTTCACACATAGGTGTGCTGCCTCCATTATGGTAGTTTTGATTTTCCTCCATTGTTCTTCCACCCCTCCTTTCTGGCCATTTGCTAGTGCTTTTCTCAGGTATTCATCCATTTTGCCAAAGTCGGCCCTTCTAAAGTCCAATATCCTTGTATTTGTATGGCTTGTGTCCATGGTTGTGCTTATTGTGAAGCACACTGCAATGGTCGCTTGTTCCCAGATGACTACTGACTTCTAAATCTGTGAGTTATGGCCAACAACCATAATGCGCATCCCGATGCTGGTTGTAGGTGTAGGCAGGGGGGCCAAGGGTGTCTTTCAACCCTAACACTGAATTTCCTCGCTTTTGTCGGTGTAGAACAACCCTAAGTAATGCATTAAACAGAGTTTTTTGCCTCTAATATATATATATATATATATATATATATATAAACTTTGTTAATGCATCAGTTAGGATTGCCACTAAAGCAACAAACATAGGGAAATATGTCTCCAACCCTAACTCTACATCCCCTCACCCCCCCACACACACACATATGTAAGCAGGGGAAGGGGTAGGGCAACACAAGCAATCAGAGACAGTCATCATCAGGTACGAAAAAGAACATACAACTCTATGAACATACCACAAAAGAAATCCATCAGCATGGTTCACTGACTGTATGACTTCTGCTGCCATCACACTGTCTTGGAAGTACACCCGCATGCTGGGTGTACTGGGTCATAATGTCATATGCTTAATAGCGTACGGCATTATGCATGAACCCCAGACCTGTGTGCTCTCCGTGTTGGACCCCCCCAGAGTTAGAATCGTAAGTAGGGGGATCCGGGGGTGGGGGCAGAGTCCCCCACAGATCAAAAGAAATAAAATCATGCAACGCAATTAAGTCACATGGCATTCTTCCATGCGACATTACCCCATGCCCATGCTGGGCAACCATGGCAGATGGCCCACTGCATGCACTGCACCCCAAACTTCTCCCTAGACACATGTAGAAATGTATTTTTGTTAAAACATATACCGATACATAGAAAAATCATATTTGTAAAGGTGGGATCCTAAGACCCTGCACTCCTAACATAACATCATTTCCCTATTCTGTGTGATTGCAGGTTGCTCTCTGCCCTAATATTTTTGTCCAGTGAGATCATAGTATAATCTGTACCTTGTGTCACCATCTTTACAAAACTTGTATATAGTTTGGAATCAGATGCTGCAGTAGGCACACTGCTCACAAACTTTTTTTGTAGACTGAGGAATCCACCATCCATATGACTCTGCACTCCTACACAAACTTATTTGTTGTATATTGTTGGAGGGTAGGTGCTTTGAACTCTATGTTTCCCTTACCAACATAATTTGTCTATCTAGTAGCAATACACAGTGTAGTAGGCTGTGCTCTACCACCTACATAGTTGTGTGTGTGTGTGTGTATATAGAAGCATGCATTTCTCCACACACTGTTCTCATTCCCATACAACATTTTTGTATGCAGTGCAACTGGATGCTCCTCCAAACCCTATAGTCACATGAAAACATAACTTTTATATGCTGTTGGACTATAATGTCCTGTACACTATAGTAGCCTATGGAAGCATAACGTTTCCATCTTGTAGAACTACATGACGGTTTGTACCCCGAACTAACAGCTGCATATATTTTTTTTGTGATATACAGCCACAGGCTCCTCTAAAACCTCTTCTCTAAGTCAGATATACTTGTCTCTATACTGTGTAACTGGAGGTTCCTATGGACTGTGCATTTCCACAAAAACATACCTTTATCTTACTGTCACTGTACAGTATCCTACCGACCCTATACTCCAGCAGAAACCTAATTTTGCTACACTGTTGGAGCACAAAGTCCTGCAGATTTTGTGCTGCCATGCAAACAGCACTATTACATGATATGGGAGCACCCATGTCTCTACGAACAAGTTTAGGGTGCAGTACATGCAGTGGACCATCCTCCATGGTTGCCCAGCATGTGGGTGCACTTCCAAGACACTGGGATGGCAGCAGAACTCATACAGTTGGCGGACCATGACGATGGATGTATTTTGTGGTATGTTTAGAGAGTTGTATGTTCTTTTTCTTATGTAACAATGGCTGTCTCTGGTTGTGTTGCCATGTCCCTTCCGTTGCTTGCATATGTTTGTGTGTGTGGGGGGATGCGGAGTTAGAGTTGGAAACCCTAGCAATGTATTTCCCTACATTAATCACTTTAGTGGCAACCCTAACTGATGTATTAAAGAAGTTTTTTTTGCAATGAATTTCCTTCCTTCCTTTTTTTTTAACTTAACTTAAATTGAACAAAAGCAGGACACACATACCATGAAACCTGTACTCCCACAGAAAAATAGTTCTCTTATACTCTGGTACCATAGAGTCTGCAAGATATTGCTTTCCCAGACAAATTTAACTCTTGTGTTGAGCAACCCCATGGTCTTCTACACCATGTTTTCTGACCCCAAAATAATTTTTTGAATAGTTACTTCTTGATTGTCTTTTTCTATTTATTGTGAACCATAAAGTGCTCTTAAGCCAACAGTGGAAGTTACATGTAATATTTACATACTTAGTACAGTTACATGCAAACCCACCACTTCTCCACAACTATTACTTTGTTATACCATAATACAACACACTACTTTTGAATGCAGACAATATAGTACACTGTGCAATAACACATAAAGGAGTAGTGATGGTAAGGAAGAAAATGTAAGACATTAATGAAATTTTAACATGTGTAACTGTGCTAAAATCAAATAAAGAAAAACACAGACCAACAGTTATTTTGCTTGGGTGTAAACCCTTAAATTTGAAAAAAGCCAGTTGAAATTAGACCAAATTGGATAGAGTTCCTGGAGTGGGTGAAAAACCAACTACTGTAAAAAAAAAAACATCCAAGTAACTGCAACACATATAGCAGGCACAGTAGTCATGTGTATGTCTAGCATTCTTTATTACAGACTACAACATGTTATAATAGAAAAATATGCATAGAATAAAAAGATTACCATTAATTTGTAGCTGGAAAATTCCACACTCGACCCTAAATTAAGCTGATCCTATTAAACAGCAGGAACTCATAATAAGTAAGACAATGCCTGGGTCTCTTGTTTACACAGTGCTATTATATATATTTACAAATATAAAGAGGTGTACAAATCTATCATATGGTACCAAATAACTTTTAAAATACAACTTTACAACAACTACCCAGCAATAAAAAAATTATAGTGTGTGTACAGGAAATATTAATGCAGAAACAAGACATCAAAGAGCTGATGATGCCTCAAAGAAAACTTTGAAAATAGAGAACACTGGATGGTCAACCATGTAGAAACAGTGTGTTCTGCCACAGAGGGGTCTGATTTCATGTGACCTGGAGAGCAAAACTCGAGAAGTCCATTAAAATCTGACCCTGAGGTGGCAGAAAGCACTGATTCTGCATGGCAAGTACTGTTGGTGATGCTAGGAAAGGAGGGCTGGATGGGAGGGGGGAAACGGGTGGAAGGTGGTTACCCTTAATGCTAGGAGCCTTGGGAGGAAAACCGCAGAGTTACAGGTTCTCATGGCAGAGGGAGAGGTGGACATTGCAGCCATCATGGAAACATGGGCCACCCAATACAATGACTGGGACCTGTCTGTACCAGGGTACAGGTTATTTCATAGGGACAGGGTGATTGGGAAAGGAGGGGGGTGGCACTATATGTGAAGCGAAGGACTGAAGTGTGTAAGGGAGGAAGGGGAGGAGGGTAGTATGGAGTCACTTTGGACGCAAATCCAGGATTCCAAGAATAGGATTCTTAGAATGGGAGTGGTGTACAGGTCACCATCTCAGATGGAGGAGTTAGACAGGGAACTAGTGGGACAGATCAGGAGGACCTGCGAGAAGGGTAGTGTGGTGATTGTGGGGGACTTCAACATTCCAGGAGTGGACTGAAGCACCCCAACAACCAGGAACAGAAGGGAGCAGGTACTGCTGGATGCCTTCCAGGACAGCTTCCTGCTGCAAATGGTCAGTGAACCAACCAGGTTAGGGAATACCCTTGACCTTTTGCTGGCAAATGGGGACTTTGTGAGAGAACTTACAGTGGAGGAACCGTTGTCAAGGAGTGACCACCACTCAGTATGGCTCACATTGTATATGGGCAAGGAAGGAGTGGAATCTGGCACAATAGTGCTGGACTTCAGGAGGGCCGACTTTGGGAGGATGGGGAAAGTGGTAAAAGAGTACCTGGCCAGAATTCAATCTAGTATGGACACTAACCAGAGGTGGAGCCTGATAAAGCTGGGGATAGTGGAGGCAAGCAAAACTCTGCAAGCCCAGAGCAAGAAGGCTAGGGCTAAGAAACTGATCTGGTTGAGCAAGGAGGTCATGGAAAAGGTAAGGAGAAAAGAGCTGCTTTAGGAAGTACAAGAAAACAGGGAGGAGGAGGACAGGGAGGAGTACTTGACAGAATCGAAGGAGGTGACAAGGACAGTAAGGGAGCCAAAGCATCTACGAACTCAGGCTGGCATAAGGCATTAAGAAGGGAGAAGGACTTCTTTAAGTACATCAGGGAGAAAAGGAACCACATAGTAAGGATTAGGAAGGAGGGGGGTTGGGTGGAAGCAGGGTGCGATAAGGCAGAAGCACTAAATGAGTACTTCTGCTCAGTATTTACTAAAGAGAAGAGGGGGGTGACACCCAAGGTGGGAAAAATGGCAGAAGCAGGGTGGGAAGTGGTGACAGATGGGGAAATCATGGAGAGCAGAGTTCGAGAGGGTTTGAAGGCACTGTGGGTGGACAAGGCGCCAGGCCCAGATGGCATCCACCACAGGGTACTGAATGAGCTGGCAGAGGTCCTTGCAGGACCTTTGGCAGACCTATTTAATGCCTCACTACATTCAGGTGTGTACCTCAGGACTGGAGGATGGCTCATGTGGTGCCCCTCCACAAGAGTGGCCCAAGGATGAACCGGGAAACTACAGACCAGTGAGCCTCACATCCATCATGGGTAAGCTAATGGAGACTATCCTGAAGGAGAGGCTGGGCCCTCCCAGAGGCCAAAAGACTACAAGACAGCAGACAGCATGGCTTCACGTGCAGATCCTGCCAAACCAACCTGGTCAAGTTCTATGACTGGGTAACTAGGCAACTGGACAGGGGTCATGCAGTGGATGTCCTGTATCTGGACTTCAGTAAGGCATTCAACTCAGTGCCACATGGAAGGCTGGGAAGGAAGTTAGTAGGCACAGGGGTGGGTGCAAAGCTGGTGAGATGGGTAGGAAACTGGCTGCAGGGAAGGCAACAGAGGGTGGTGGTGGGTGGGGAGCTCTCACACCCAAGGGCAGTGACGAGTGGTGTTCCACAGGGCTCGGTGTTGGGACCAGTGTTGTTTGGGATATTCATTGTAGACATATCATGGGACATCAAGAGCAAGATCAGTCTGTTTGCTGATGATACCAAGGTAGGCTCGGTGGTGGATGACCTAGGGGATGGCAGGGTTGCAGGATGATCTAGCAAAGCTTGAAACCTGGTCAGACACCTCGGCAACTGGGCTTTAATGCCAAAAGTGCAAGGTGCTGCATTTTGGGATGAAGAACCCAAGGAGGAGTTACCAGCTAGGGGGAGTGCAGCTAGCCCAGACAGAGGAGGAGAAGGATCTGGGTGTGCTCATTACAGGGTCAATGAACAACTCGGCACAATGTAGGAAGGCAGATGCAAAGGCCAACAAAATGCTGGGTTGTATTGCAAGGGGTATATCCTCGAGGATGGAGGAGGTAATTCTGCCACTGTATAGGTCATTAATTAGACCACACCTGGAGTACTGCATGCAGTACTGGCGTCCATATCTGAAGAGGGACATTAAGTTATTGGAGGGGGTGCAGCGCAGAGTGACAAAGATGATCAAGGGGCTGGGGACTTATACGAGAGGAGGTTGAAGAGTTGAACATGTACTCACTGGAGGAGAGGAGAGACAGGGGTGACATGACTGAAACCTTTAAATACATGAAAGGAATAAACAAGACGGGTACAGAGGGCTGTTCAAAGTAGGAGGGAGGGCCACCAGGGGCCATGATATGAGACTGGAGTGAGGAAGGTTCAGGAGGGAGATGAGGAGACACTTTTTACAGAGAGGGTGGTGGCTGGATGGAATGCGTTACCTGCTGAAGTGGTATGCAGTAGAACAGTGGACTGCTTCAAATGAGGATGGGACAGGACAAGGGGGAGGGTTAATGAAGGGGAAGGGTGGAAGGGAGGGGCAGCTGCAGAATAAGGGGTGCTAGCTGCACAGTCCAGCAGACTTGATAGACCTCTAGGCCTTTATCTGCTTGCAAATTTCGTATGTTTATATGAGGTTGCCCATCCAATATTTTTTATAGTCTATGGTGCCCACAAATTATTTAAATACTGTTTTTTTTTTAATTGTGCATATTGCTAAAAAGAAACTGTTGTCTCTGGAGCTGCTGGCTTGTGAGATGTGTGGTTGCCAGGGACACTGTGTCCCTACATTAGCAGCATACACCTGGATTGGTTAGCAATTTAGTGTGTGGGAGGATTTCAAATAAAAAACTCATGGCAGCTGAACATCTCACTTAGCAAGACAAAAATGAACTGCAGGGATAAAACTCATTATGAATATTTCAATGTATATATATATATATATATAGTTGATCCTGCATTTTGTTAACTTATCTGCTGCTAGCAAATGGGCAGGAAGGAGGGGTGGAAGAACAATGGGGAATAATAAAAACTGCATCACAGAGGCAACAAGCCTTTGTGTGAAGCAAATAAACAAAACTAAACGATGCAAGAAACCACTATGGTTCTCAAAGGAAGTGGCAGTGAAGGTTCAAGAGAAAAAGAAAGCTTTCAGGAAGTACAAGGAATCACAGAAGGAGCAGGACAGAGAACTGTATCAGTTAAGCAAAAGGAAGCTGGGAAGGCAGTCAGAACAGCAAGGCCCAAACCAAGGAAAAGATAGCCAACTCAGTTAAGAAAGGGATAAAACCTTTTATAGGTACATCAGGGGTGAAGGAAGACCAAGAGAGGATAGTGAGGCTTAATAAAGGGGAGGGTGGGCAGAGGAAGACTGCAGAAAGGCAGAGATACTAAACAAATATTTTTGCTCAGTATCTACAAAGGAAGAGGGGGTACCTAGAACAAACAGTAGAAACACACTGGATACAGAAGTTGATACCAGCCCATTTACAGAAGAAAGGGTTCTGAAAGAACTCTTAAAACTGAAGGTGGACAAAGCAATGGGGCCTGATGGGATTCATCCCAGAATTCTAAAGAACTAAGGTAGAATTAGTGACACCACTGACTATCCTGTTTAACAAATCATGGGAGGATGGGGTGGTACCCGAGGACTGGAGGAGGGCAGATGTGATTCCCCTTCACAAAAGTGGGAGCAAGGCAGAAGCAGAAAACTACAGACCTGTTAGTTTAACCTCAGTGGTAGGAAAATGATGGAATCACTTTGAAGGAAAGAATTGTCGAGTATCTAGAGGCCAGAGGGCACAGGACCCAAGGCAGCATGGATTCACATCAGGAAGGTCATGCCAGACAAATCTGATAGATTTCTTTGACTGAGTGAACAAGTAGTAGATCAGGGAGGGCTGTGGACATGGCCTACCTAGACTTTATAAGGCATTGACACAGTCCCACACAAAAGGTGATATACAGTTAGCTAGCCTGGGGTGGGACCCAAGATGACAGCCTGGGTAAAAAATTGGCTGGAAAATAGGACACAGAGAGTAATAGTAAATGGAGTCCACTCTGATGAAAGGGGGTTACTAGTGGGGTACCACAGGGTTCAGTATTAGGACCAGTCCTCTTCAATGTCTTTATAAGCGACATTGCAGAGGGACTGGAAGGAAAAGTATGTCTCTTTGCAGATGACACAAAGATCTGCAACAGAGTTGATGCACAAGGTGGGGTGGAAAGGATGAAAAGGGACTTGGCAAGGTTAGAGGAATGGTCAAATGTATGGCAGCTTAGATTCAATGCTAAGAAGTGCAAGGTAATGCACCTGGGAAACAAAACCAGGGAAGAGTACACAATAGGGGTGAGATACTAATGACAACAAAATGGAAAGGACCTGGGGTAGTCATATCAGATGACCTAAAGGTGGGCAAGCAATGTGAGAGGGCAGCAAGGAGGGCTGGGGGATATTGGGATGCATAGGGAGAGGCATCGCCAGTAGAAAACAGGAAGTTATTATCCCTCTGTACAGACAGCTGGTCAGACCCCATCTGGAGTACTGCGTGCAGTCCTGAAGACCCAGTCTTCACAAAGACATAGACAGGATGGAAGCTGTCCAGAGGAGGGCAACTAAAATGGTGCAGAGTCTGCACCGGAAGACATATGAAGAGAGACTAAAGGAGCTTAATATGTATAGCCTCGAGGAAAGGAGGGAGAGGGGGACATGATAGAAACTTTCAAGTACCTCAAGGGAATCAACAAAGTCCAAGAGGGTAGCATCTTTCAAAAAAAGAGGTGTGCAAGAACAAGGGGGCACAATTTGAAGATAGAGGGGAAGCGGCTCAGAGGTAATTTAAGGAAGTATTTTTTCACAGAGAAGGTTGTGGATGCATGGAACGGCTTTCCAGAGGAGGTCATGGAGTCAAAAACAGTGGTGGAATTCAAGCATGCATGGGACAGTCATAAGGCAATTCTAGGGGATGGGGGTAGGAAGAAGTAGGCTGCTGGTTAACTAGGATCTGCAGCTTATCCAGTAGGCAGGGAAATTGGCAGACTGGGTGGGCCAAGCGGTCCTTATCTGTCGTCAAATTCTATGTATATGTTTCTATCATGCAGTTCTGTCAGGTTGATCCTGCAGTGCCTGCTGACCAGACTGTTGCCATGGTTTGTGTGTTTGGTGATGGGTGCGTGGCACCTTTTGAGAGCTTTTGAAATAGTAGAAAGCTGTTATGCATGTATGGGCAAAACAGCATTCTATAAACTTTTGTATCCGTGCTGAACAGCTTTTCAGCACAGATAAAAAACAAGCAAGAGCAACGTTCCACCATACACAACAATATAATAACTAGTTACAATTCAGCTTGCATTCTGTGTATATTTTATAGCTTTCTCCTTCTAATTATATAATACTAAGGAAATTTGCACGAATACATGAACTTTATCCCTTAGAGTTCATCTGTCTCTATAGCTTACTCCAAGTCATAATCATGAGTTGTGACTTCACAATCTGTTGTCATGGGAGTTACTGTGATGTCTCAAGCAGTGCATTATGACCTCAACTAGGGAGAAAGCAGCAGGAATAGATAAACTGTTCAAAAGCAAATTTCCTGTGTTCATGCAGCTGACCTCAGTAATAAATAATGGGCAGGAGAAATACAGAACTAATGTAAAATACAAGCTGGCCAGTGTCTAAATACTATGTTTCATTAAAGTTCTCTGGAAGGCGTCAGCTGTTCTTTAAACATGTTTCTAACAATGAATCAGAACAGCATAATAATTAATAAATAACATCATTAAAATACTCAGGTTTTCTTATGCATAACTCATTATAAGAATGTACATGGATGCAATCTATAATGCTACAGAAAACTATTTACAATTTTCACTGTACTAATCTTGTGTTCTTAACTATGCTATCTTATGCATACAGATAAAGAATCCTAACATTTCCATAACTATATACAGGGGTGGGATATTCAGACTGCACCAGGCAGTGGTGCAAGCCTGGGCGCAGCACAACTGGGAAGAGCCAGGGCATGGACCAGATGATATTCAACGGTGCTGCGCCATGGCTCAGCGCCGTTGAATACGGCACTGAGGGTGCACACACTGCGCACAGCTCAGTGACACTGCACCAGTGCAAGTGGCAGCTGGGGAGCAGGATGCTGCTCCAGCGCACGTGTGGTTGTGCTAGGTGCAGCAACAGCACTGTTCAGCAGTGAGCATGCAAATGAAGCCATTATGTATGCAAGGCACAAATGGGGCCATTTGCATGTCATTATGGCTCCATTTGCATGTGGTGCACCGATCCCCGGCGACTTATGCCTGGCACCCAGCCAGGCTGCAGCCATCGGGGACTGATGCCCTGCTGCCTCTCGGCGGGTGCCACTCCCATTTGCCCGATTGCGAGCATGAGTGGAAATAGTCCCTGGTGGTCCAGTGGACCACTAACCATTGCCCGATCATGGGCATAACACATATATCTCCCTGGTGGTCCAGTGGACTGCTCTCCATGGACTGATTGTGGGCATAAGATTGTTACTTGTGGTCCAGGACCCCATCCTGCTGCAGCCTCGTCACTCCTGTGAGCCTCCGTCTCCCCCACCACCTCAAAACTTTCAGTCAGTGGCGGTGGCAGCTCCCTACCCACAAGCCACCCAGTCACCCACCGACTGACAGCATACAGTAGGGCTTTACACCAATTGGTCCACTGCATGGGCCAATGGGCGTGCAGACCATACTGTACTACACAGTCCAAAATCGTGAATGAGCATCTATTCATGATTCAGGACTGTGTAGTACAGTATGGTTTGCACACCCATTGGCCCACACAGTGGACCAATCGGCATATGGCCCTACTGTACACCGTCAGTCAGCAGGCGGCCTGTGGTGGGAGCTGCCACCCACTGACTAGGGGGTGCAGGTGGATGGGACCCAGTGGGTGGGTGGGGGGCAACAACTGACCACCAGGGAGTTGTCGGTTACACCCGCAATAGGGCAATGGAGATTGTCCACTGGACCACCAGGGGCAGTTAAGTCTTATGCCCATGATCAGGCACTGGATAGTGGTTCACTGGACCACCAGGGTGATATATGGGTTATGCCTGTGATCGGGCATGGGGGGCACGTTGCCCCCTGGGCAAGGGGCATGTTGACTGTGTCCTGGGAGGCCAGGTGGCCACCCACTGCAGGTGGCTGCCATGTTGCACATTGCAATATGGCAGCTCACCTGTGGGTGGCCAGGATTTGCTCCTGGTTTTGCCAGGTGCAACATTGCACCCCCCTGAACGGCGCAAGGTGGGTATTTGCCAGCATATGCGCCACACATCCCGGGCTGAATATCGGGATGTGCTGCATATGCATGGGCATGCCCATTACATTTGCACTGCATACATTACTGGTGTGCCCCAGTGCATCGGGGGTTGCACAGCGCAACCTGCCCCTTTGAATATCATGCTTGGGCACATTGGTAGGTTGTGCATGGTGCCACCCTGTTGCGCCATGAGCAACTCCTTTGAATATCCCACCCAGGATGTACAGATGTCTTCAAATCTACCATAAGGTACCGAATAACTTTTCAAATACAACTTGATAAGAACTGCACAACTATTAAAAGAAATGATACCGAGTATATAGGAACTATTAAAACAGAATACACAGACAAGTCAATAAACATATGTGCAGTAATGAACCAGAACCACATAACAATCAATAAATAATATCAGAAAAGTACTATTTGTTTTGTTGGCTGTTTTTCTGAAAAACATCTAATTATGGGAACATACATACACAAAACCTATTAACACCACACACAACTATTTACAGCATTACTATGCATATCTAGTGTTCTTAGCCATGCCATTATACGTATACAAATAAACACGTCTAACATTTCTGTAACTATATACAAGAGGTACATCAATATTCAACCATGCTGTGAACAATGTCTATTGTATAGTAATTTGTGAGGTACAAGTGCTGAAATGTAATACCACAATGCAGGTAATACAGTACGTACTTATGCACTTTACTGTGTTATAAGAAGACAGAACACCATCATGACAAATTATTTTCATGAAAATACACTGCCATTGCACAAACAGCACATAAATGATGTGTTTTGTGCACACCTCCATAACATGTAGCACACTAAATCTATGCTATCGTGAGCAGTATCGGTCAGCACAACATGTAACATAACATATCATCTTAAGCAATCACATACACAATTTGTGTCATTTTGCAGGTCCATTTAAACTCTGTGTATTACAGTGAATCACAGATATGTTGATGTTCTACCATGTTGATAAGTCCAAGTAAGTTAGGAAGATATATTGTAAAATCTAAATGATCGTTTTCTTTGCTTTCAGAAAACGTTCACGCACACAAAGAACAGCAATACTATCCAGTCTGGCACAGTTCTGTGGATGTCGCAGTCTTTCCACACATAAGTAACAGGTGGAAAAACTACTACTCTGGGCCCCGGAGTTCATTATAATTCTTCAGGACCAAAACCTAGGCATCCTTCAGTTCCTAGGTAACCTCTGTTTGACGGTGCATACAGAGTCATTGCACTCCACCCAACCAGTGCTATACCTCAGCCAAGTAATATAATGACCAGAATGTACAGACACTCCATGGTGGAAAATGACAGCATGTGTGTCATACACAGTGTCGAAACACAACTCTACCTGCAGTGTAGTTAGTGATTGGTGTAACTACTCTTGCTCCACTTGAGTCAAACTGTTGCAACACAATCATAAGGTACTGAAAATAAGTCCTAAGTTGCATCGACTGACTGCACTGTCTACCATGCCTACTACATAGTCAACCACATTCTGCATGGCTAAAGAGCTATCTGAACTTAACAGATGTAGCATGATGAACATAAAGAGAAATTCACAGCACATCTTCTGTAAATTGTCTCTCAGAATGACCACATGACCTGCAAGTGTATGGACATGCATAACTCACAGTAAAGTACTGTTGTACTGGAATGTCATCATCCTACAGTGTATTAATGATTGTTATCATAAACTCTGTTACATCTTGTTGTATATTCTGCGCAAATGTCCTATGGTCAGGATAACTTCCCACAGCAACACATAAAGGTGTCAAAGAAATGACCCTGTTATCATGTTTTTCTGCCTGGCACACAACTTCATTGAGAGCCTTAGACAACACTGTATTTTGGGAAGTTTGTATCCTCTGAACAAAGTGTGGCATAGGCAATAATGCCTGCATTGCAGAGGTTTCATAACAGTTTATCCCAATACTGTTGTCAAACTTTGGTGCAATGTTCAAACCGTGTACTCTCTTAGCTGGCAGTGATTTAGTTACATCACTTCCAGTCTGTGGCTTATCACTTGTAACAACAGTACATTCATCTCTCACTGTTTCCTTTTTTCTGCACCTTGTGGGTGCGCAGATATTTGACATCTCTCAGAGTATGCTGGCACAGGAATCAGAGGCAGTTGAGGCTGATACAGAGTACACAAATGGTTGTACTCAATTATGCATCTCTTATTAACATGCAACATTTCTGTTGTGATGTTTATGATGTACAATCCAGAGAGACTCTTCACACATGACAAGGCAACATAGCTCATGCCATCCTTAAAGATGGCATAACCCATATCAATCAGTGCTGCATCCAGACGCAGCCCTTGACTCTTGTGTATAGATATAGCACATGCAACACAAAGAAGAAACTGTTTCCTGGTCACAAATATGTCTTTCATCAACTGAAACTTCACAGTACATCTGTGAAAGAGCTGTGCAATTTACACCTTGTCAAATTTGGCAACATGAGTTTCTGCACACGTTTTCTTAACATTGTACTGAAAGCTAACAATGTGTCCCATGGCACCATTTACCATACCATGTTAAACATCAAGATTCCTTTGTAGCATCACACATGCATTTTGGCAGACACTCAAAACAGCTTCCAGGCCAGCTATGGGTCACACATCAGACGTAAGTTCACCTAGACATTCAATAACTTTTTCAACCATCTTCTGACTTAAGCAAATGGCATCAATGGAGTTCACTCAATGCAGAGTAACTAGTTTGTGCCCTTTTCTCTGCAACGTGATAGCAACATGATAGCACCAAACTCAGCACATTGCTTAAGATGCAGCATTAAACAACCAATACGTGCAGTGCAGCAATAGATTTTGCAGAACACATAACAAGCAGTTTTGTGCCTACAGCTACTTCAGCCCTCTTTGAGCCTGCACAACCATCTAAATGCACAAGGCGTGCCTCCAGGACTGTTCTAACTGTTCCCTTCAAATGAACCACCCTTGGCCAAAGATCCTTCTCCTACTGTGGGCCTAAATGGTTCAATGATCTGCCTGCAGACCTTGCCAACTCCCCCAGACTTGGCTACTTTAAAAATGGGCTCCAATCTCTTCTTGCCAGCAAATCTGACTGCCAGTGTTTCTGTTAACCCATGGCCTCTGAAGGCAGTTCTCACACCCGTCAAATGCTACCCTCTCTCACTCCCACCCTCCTGTTCCACAACTGCCCACTTCACCCTTCCACCTCCCACCACCTACTACCTTCCCTTGACAAAGCCTTACCTTGGCTGCTAAAACATGCATTTCTGCAGACTGGGAGCACCCCGTCTGAACTGTAACATGATTGTTAAACACTGTACTGCACTTAATTAGTGCTGCATTAATATGTTTCTCTGGAAGTGTGGTCCTGTTTCGCCTTACTTCTTGTACCCCGCTTAATGTTGTAACTGCACACTAATACCACTTGTTAGTTGATGTCTTTCTGTTCTGCAATGTTTCATCACCTGTAAATGTCTTGTATTCCTTATTGACTTGGAGCCTTTGTAAACAAGCCCCAGGCTCAAAGGTATTAATCCGAATTTGAAATAAATAAATAACATGATAGCACTGAACTCAGCACATTGCTTAAGATGCGGCATTAAACAGACAATACGTGCAGTGCAGCAATAGATTTTGCAGAACACATAACATGCAGCGGACATGGAATCTCCATCTATATTAACTCATTCCCTCTCAGTGGCCATTTTGGGTCGTGTTCAGCAATGGATTGGTTCTGACGCCATATGGTGGCTATGGGACCAGTGGAGTTAATGATGTGACTGGTAAACAGAGGAACATTTAATGATGTCAGACTTCCAATTTGAGCCTAATCAAGTATGGCCTTATAGGCCACATCACCACTCTGTCTCATGTTGTCAAACAATTCGACACAGGTGAACAACTCCCATAAGCTGATACCACCAATGCACCCAATTGCCTTTTTTGCTAGTTGAACAGATAAGATAGAGAACACATACTCACCATTCACAGGGGCAAGCTGTAGCAGGTCTCTAAAGACCACAATATTCTTACCTCCAAAAGGAATGTAATCATTTGTATCCATAATTTCCTATAAATGAAGGAGAATACAAGTAAGCATCACATTTGATACCATACTAATATCATCAACAATGAGAAGGTGCATTTTCTAAAACATGCATCTCAGACTCACTGCCGTGTCATGTGGCAATTTGTTGTACTCTCCAGTGCTACCATGCTCCATTGGCAACATAAACAATCGGTGAAGAGTGACACCACCAATGTTGTATACAGCAAATCCATTTGGAGTATTAACTGCAACAGAGGTAGTGTCACCAGTATTTTTCCTAATATCTGCTGTTATGGCTTCAGTCAATAAACTCTTCCTAGTACCAGTCGAACCACTAACAAATATCAAAACTGGTCACTAGTCAGAACAACATTACTTGTGTTCATGGAGAATGCCATGCTTCACAGCATCAGTCACTCCACAGTAGACCACTTTTTGCTGAGAGTTCAGCTGTCCTTTCATATGTGCAGAATCAACACAACAGTGAAGGCCATGCTCCATTGCACTTTGAACCTCAGGCATCAGCACATCAGAATCATTCAAGAGAAATGGAACACCCACAGCTCTTTCTCCCTCATGGTCAACATTTTCCTGAGAACTCTCTGGAGTATCCTTTTCTAACTGCTCTCTAACCTTCTCCATCTGTTTTTTCTCCAGCTCCAGGAGGCGAATATAAGCATTACACACACACCAGTTTTGAATGTCTCATAGTTCACATTGAACTGTTCCTCATAAATACTGCACTCATCTTTAAGAGAGCGTTCATCCCTCCATGGCTTAAAAAGTTAAAGTAGAGCAAAGTAATACTGCTCCTTTTTTTCATCATTAGCCAGACAAAGCAGGCAGTGGTCAATCAGTCATGGTATCTGTCTCTTCACCAGGTTACCTTGCAAGCCCTGTACCTGAAGGATATGTCTCTCAGAATTAGTATGAAGACCAGAAACAGAATCGGACGATTTGGCAACTTCATACATGTATATCTTTTCCTTAGCAGTGTGCTGCTGAAGATAGTACATGTCAGTTAGGTGATCCTTCGCAATATTGGTTGAAGAAGGCCTAGTAGATGCCAACTCTTCAATCTGTTCCACTGACTATTGCACACACTTTTGATTCTGCTTGTAGTTCACATTGAGGAACTGTACTGGGTCTGACTTTCTGTAGAGGCAAGTTCCAATAAGGCTGCTACTTGCCTGATATGCACCTAACTCTCTATGCAGAAATGTTTTCAAACCCAAGGACCACAGATGTGTTGTCATAGTTCTGTTTGTGTTTGTCAGTTCCTCCCAAAGCTCCTGCAAGCAAGTTTGCTCATGTTTGATGATGTATGATATAACATACCATACAAGAGCCATAGAGTTATCAACCACAAACTGAACATCTATGTTTGCCTGCCACATCAATAGAAGAACAGGATTGTAGTCATTGATGTAGACCTCATCCTTTTTTCTGGGTAGCTCATACATCCTCTTTGTTGATTTTGCTTTGAGATGATGTCACATTGCAGAGAACATATCATTCATGCAACCCTGTTCACACACTCACCTTGGGAATCCAAAGTGACACCTGGTATACCACTCAGACCCACTTTTCACAGGCTTGTGACAGTATTTGCAGCACAAGTGATGCTGGAACTTGTGCACCAGCTCCGACAGTGTTAGGTTATCATACTTGTCTGGCATCTGACAAGTAACATATTGCAAGATGAACTTCAACATTCTGTATAAGAACCATCACCAATATGTGGTGCATCCTAAACCCACAAGAGCATGTGAATATGAAGAGCTCCATGTGCCTGATACGCCACTCTTCAGAAATAGAAATAGTGCTCAACTAGCCCAAAAGATGGATTCTTCTTTGATTAATAAATGTCAACAGCTCATGGAAACGGTGGTGTAAATGCAAAGAAACAGACACTGGGTGAAGAGAACACATCTCTCCAAGTGTCACTGATGAAATGCAATTAACATCTGCATTAGCCAACTTCAGCTAATCAGCCAATTCATCCTAACAATATTCTTAAAAACTAAGAGTCACAAACTAAGTAGTTGGACTGAACACTTGAAGCATGCACATCACTTCAGAATGCCTTCGGTACCAGTACTCTTTTGTACCTCTCATACTGGAGAGAACTGAATTCAAGTTAACTTGCAGAGTTTCATCTTTCTCTATCAACATCTGCAAGAACTCTGCAGCAGTCATGCTTAGTAGAGATGCTGTCATCCATAAAGTAGGAGCTATAGATGCAGACAGTATACTCAACTCACTCTCCCACAATAGGTGGAACAGGTATTGAATGTTCCTCCTGAACTTTCCTTCTGAATGTGGCACTCTTGAAGCCTGGTACTCAGCACCAGGGACTTGTGCCTCACTTACATCTAAACATCCTCCAGTGCCATGTGGAAAGAGATCTGGAAAGCATCATGCTTTCAATGCACTCTCCCAGATACTGATAGCAGGTTCTTTCAATTTGCTTCATCTGGTACAACTCTAGGTTATCGGTGGCTGAATCTCTTCTATGGAGAGGATGAATAGTGTACTGCTCATACAAATTTTGTTCAGTACTCATCATCCCCTTCTCTGTCATTGCCTACCTTGCCTCAAGAAAATTGAACTGGCCATTTAAGTCCATAAGGTGGTTAATGTTGAGATACTCATGAAAAGGATTTTTATGCTTTTAAGTACTGTACTTCAAAGCTTCTTTCACTCTTTATGCATTGACAACATGCTGCCAAATCTATTTAGACATTGTTGGAACACCATTCACTAAGATAGCAAGACTATTCTTGGGAGAAATGGTGTTAACATTTTCCTGTAGAGGAAGCAGTAGGTACATGAAAGCACCCTTTAGAGATTTGACAGGTTGTTTCTGGGGCATATTCTTCATCTTAGTGTTAAGACACAAAATTGTTTGAAATAGTTTCGTTGTTTGTATCAGAATCCACTCAAACAAATTAAGTTTGGCAATCTCTGGGAATGTAATATCTGGTTCCATATTATTTAGTATGGACCTTGGTGGTAGAACATTTGCCTTAAGCTTACTACAACAGTAGTCACACAGGACTATCTTTGTAGGCATTTCAAAGTCTGACCACAGTAAGAGGTAAGCCACAAAACAACACCACATATGATACTATGTGGATCTTGTCCAGATCAATGTCCACAACCTTGTTCTTGTAGAACAGATGTCAGCAAGAAACACAGGTATGTTCAGATTTCTGTCTCTTGGCCAACTGAAACTTTGCAATTTCATTGCAAAACTTTCTAATATTTTCAAACACACCAACAGGTGCATATGCTTCTATTGAATCTGTGTAGAGGTTAGATATGCCATGAGACTATGTCTGTCTCTGTACTTTTTAATCAATACAGATGTGCCTTCCATATCACCTTCTGTCAGTAACTAATTTAACTCAGTAAACATCTTCACTGCATGCCTGACTCTAGATTCTGGCAACAAATGTACGCATTGCTATATTATGCACAGCAATTATTCGCATATGATGAAGAACACTGTCACACAAGCCAGTCTGCAAACAGGCTAGTAAATGACCCATCAGTCCAGTATATGGATGTATGTCACAGTGATCAATCTTTTCAGACAATTCATACTGTTTAGAGCTCTTTGTGATGAGAAACAAGTAGATGAACTTCTCCGCCTCATCAAAGGATGCTTCCCGTATGTTACACAACTCTTTGCAAGCAAACACAGCACATTTCGGTCTGTGTTCCTTTACTCGGGCATCACCATCTTTCTCTAAATCTTGTGCAGTGGTAGCATTTTGTAATGGCAAAACATTACATGCTTCCCACTCACATCCATTGAAAGCAGTGTTCTTTTCAACAGTAGCTTGTTTGTCTCTTCCCAGAAGAAAGGCTCTAAGTGTTCTGTATGTAACCAACGGCATTGAAAATCTCACATAAGTTGTCTCTATTTAGACATTCAACTTCCTGTAACTTCATTTTAATGTCATAGACAACTCTTTTCAATGAGTTAAGTTAAGATGTCACATCATTTATCTCCACAACTGAGTGCTAACATTAACTGCCATAGAAACAAACTGCCTAACACAGAGTGGGAGTTTCAGCAACAAATGCTTTATTTTTATTTTCTACACTACGTCTCATGATAGCATATACAATCCATTCAATCTTAGCTTCTTGAGCCAGTGCACAGAAATATCTGACTTTAGTAATAGAACTGCTAACAATACCAGAACAATTTTTAATTTTTTTTACTCATTTTTATGTGCCACAGTTGCCCTACTTCTTTTCTCACCAGACTGTTTAGTGTGAGTACCCACATTTCCACTTGTTACTGGAAGAGCCACACAGCTCAACTTTCATGGTTGTACATGCTTTTCCACAACCACTTTTTTGTCACTGGACAGTCTGGCTGGTTGTCGACCAGTTTCACTATCTGCAAAATATTTTGCATGTTTGTACACCTCACAGCTCTTACTATACTTAGCCCTCCTACGTAGAGTCTGAACTCTATCTCTATATAGCATTTTCATTCACATGTATACTGATCTGTAGCTACCAATACAAGATACCTGAACAAACAAGAATAAAAAGGGAAAAACCATATTAGTGCCATACTTCATAAATGAGCATACATCATTACTGCATAACAAATTAAAAATACATCAATACCATAAGTGATACCATTCAGACAGAAGTTAACATAAAACAAGTGCAATCTTTAGCAAAAGGGCAATGAAAAAGGCATACAAAATCCATTTTTGTAAAAGTATTTTGACATTTGCGAAACTACTTTCATTCCCATATGTGCATTACCATTGTCCCTCAGCTGAGAAACCATTTGCCAAAATACAGACATTTTCGAAAAAAAGTATTTTCACAAAGCCTACACTACATTTGTGAAAATTACATTATTGACAGCTCAGAGGGCAGTAACAAACACATTAATACACAGCATAGACCAGTCGGAAAGTATTATTAGTAACTTGGCAAAAAAATAAAAAATACAACAGATTTTCACAACAGCATTTTGTTAACGAATCTGGCAACATGCTTGAGAAAATAAACCACAAAAACATTAAAAAAAAATTTTGAAAGTATATATAACTGACAAATCTGTGGGTGGGACATTAACTGGCAATACAGCACCCTAGCCAATCAGAATACAGTATTTTTCAAATGTCTGAAAAAAATGTTCAAAATAGAATCAATCAGTGAAAACAATCATTTGCAAATATAGGACTACATTTTCAAAACCACTCCATTTTTGTCATGTATTACTGATCCATCAAGAAGTATGTCTGCTTTTTCTTTTAAAAAGATGCAAAAAAGATTATAGCCTTTCATAGTTGCTAAGCAAAACATTCATTGACACTAATTACATGGCACCCACTATATGTAAAAACCAAAGAAGCCCTCTACCCACTGTATCTTATCTCAGTGAATTATATTTTTTTTCATTATTTAACTCCCAGAATTCAAATATTTATTCTGCTTTATGTTTCAGGACCAACCTGTCCCTCATACCTCTCAACCTTTTGCACTGAAATGAGGGACATGGGCACTCAACAAGAGGGACATTGAGGGACACTGACATGCATAATGAGGGACACATCCTCAAACATGGACATCGGGGTCACGTGATGGCAGCCTGATCGAAGGTCGCACTCTCCCGGAGCTCCGCCGATCACTCGCTCTCATTTACAGTATTACAGCGCTCTATATTTCCGCAAATTGCAGCGATCAGTCGGGCGAGGGTTTTATTTATTAGCAATTGAACATCGGTGCTGAGATGGAGGATACATAAAGAAATCGGTGATCAAGCATCTCTCGCAAACGCCTGAAAATTACAGCCAAGAGAGCAAAGCAGCAGGTCATTAGCCTGACACAGCTCCCCATTGTAGATGCACCGCTCATGGAGGCAAAGTTCCTTGAGTTTATGAAACCCTTGCAATGCCTCCATTTCCACTCTAGCGTGGGATGTACAGGAAATTAAGCTCTCGGTGGACTCACTCTCCAGAAGGATTGGGGATGCAGAGACCAACATATCTTCATTAGAGAATAGGCAAGTTTCAGCAGACACAGAGATTGTGATGGCTAAAAGAAGAAGAATTAAGAAGCTTGAGGAGAAGCTCGAGGATTTGGAAGGGCACAGCAGAAGAAACAATTTGGTGGTTATGGGCATCCCTGAAAAAGAAGAAGGAAATGCCACAATCACTTTCATGCAAAAATTCTGCTGCAAAGTCACAGGTTCTCCTCCTGGAGGGGGAGACTATGTAATAGAAAGAGCACATCGAGCTCTGCGCCCCTGCACAGGGGCAGCCCCCCAGGCCTCTGATTTTGCATTTTCTCAACTTTCTGGACAAACAACATGCTTTGGATAAAGTCAGAGGGATAAAGGAGCTGTTATGGGAGGGCAACCGAATCAGGATTGTACAAGATTTGCCTCATTCTGTGAGGATTAAAAGGCAAGAGCTGCATCCTATAGTCTCCAAGCTTATTGCTGCATCGAAGCCATTCAAGGTGAAATACCCTGCGATATTATTGGTATCTCATGAGGGGAAATGGTTATCCTTCGAGTCTCAGCAACAGGCCCACCAAGAGTTGCAGAGGATACTACCGGACCTGTTTAAGTGAATTCTCATATTATTCATTTGTGCTTGGTGGACTCTCATTCATCATCCTGTAATTAGCGTATGATTTGGGTCTGTTCAGGACATAACTTTCTTGACTGTTGCAAAGGACTGACTTTTCTTCCCTTTCCTTCCCCGCCCCCCCTTTTTTTTTTTTTCTCTCTGGTAGACTGGCCTACAGAGTTGGATTATTTTGATTTGTAGCAAGTCAATCTACCAGATCTACTTCCTGAGCTACAGGAGAAACAGTACTGAAGTGAGAAGATCAGATCACCGCAAGAGAAAGAAGACGTGAAAATGAAGAACGGAAGAAGGATTCTGAGGCTTTTTCCTCCTTTTTTTTTTTTTTTTACTGTGATAAGTACTTTTTGGAACATGGGGTCTATATATTGTAGTCTAGTCTGCTGTGGGATAGTCTCATTGGGGCGGATTGGGGCTCTGGGTGGGGAGTGAGGGTTATTCAGTTTCGGGCTGTCTGGACAAATATCATGTGGCAGAGTAGTTTGAGGAGTGCAGTTTTTCTGAACTGGGGGTAGGTTGCAGTTGGGGTGGGTAACGGTTAGAAAGGTATGTTATGGAGTGAGGGGAGAGGGGGGTTGGTGTCAGCGAGTTACTCGGAAGGGGGGTTCGAGGAATTTTCACGTTCAAGGGTATGTTTATAGTTGGATGTCTCTTTTTCTTATGTGTGCTTGCATTGTTCTGACAGTGGCTTATATTTTAATGCCCCATATTACTTCCCAGACTGATCCTCATCATGATTCTTTATCAGTTCTATGACTATACCGTATAATTTTGTCAGTTGGAACATCAAAGGAGCCAAGGATAGGGTCAAGAGGCAGGTGGTGCTAAAACACCTCCTTCACCTGGGGGTGCACATTGCTTTCCTTCAGGAAACTCGTTTAAAAAGAGCGGACCTTCATTATTTCAAAAGAATGTGGGTAGCTAAAGTTTTTGGGGCTGGGGCGTCATCTAAGAGAGCAGGGGTAGCTATCCTAATTGCAAGGGGCGTAGCCTTTAAATTGGTACTGAATGTTGGGACCTGAGGGCCGCTTTGTTCTTGTCCACGCTATGTTAGCATCTCAACCGTTGTACTGGGCTCGATCTATGGTCCTAATAGTGAATCGCCTGTATTTTTCAAAGATCTTTGCCGTATAATGGACCTGGATGCTCAGAATGTCACCATTCTTGGAGGAGATTGGAACTTGGTACTCCAAATGATTTAGATAGATCTTATAATAGACGTAGGGGCCTTACCCCAACTCAAAAGAGCCCTGAAAGGCTTTATTAATAAATTAGCCTTGAGTCGATATCTGGCTTATTTTACCCTGAAAGGAAACAATACTTTTCTATTCTCCAGTACATCACTCTTACTCGAGAATAGATTATATTTTAATGAGCCTTATTGCAGTTCCCAACGTCTCTCAAGTAGAGATCTCGGCAAGGGTGATATCTGATCATGCTCCGGTTAGTGTAAGGTACAGGCCCTGTCCAGAGATGCGTAGATCTACACAATGGAGATTAAATACCCAAATTATAAAGGAAGAATGCTCACTAAGGAGCATCAGGGACTATATAACATACTTCATGGTGAATAATAGAGATTCCATTGTCCAAAAAGATTTGATTTGGGCTGCCCTAAAATGCGCTCTTAGAGGGAAGTTGATTAAGATGGCCTCTAAGAAGAAGCGAGAGCAGAGGGACAGATTGGACTCTTTGTTATCTTCTATTCATAGGTTGGAACACAGTCTATCCTGTGCTTCAACTGATTCTGAGTGGGTTAAATTACACCAATTACAGGCCCAATACTTGGATATAGTTTTCAAACAAGCAGAACTGGCTCTTTCTCGAGTTAAGCTACAATATTTAGATATAGGAGAAAAAGCTAGCAAACTTTTTAGCATGGCGTAAAACAAATTGACTCATCACAGTTCATAGCAGGGGTCCGAGTAGATGGAGATCGGATCTGTACAGATCTGAGAGAAATTTCAAAAATTTTGGGGATTACTTCCAGAAATTGTATGCCCAGGAGCCCGACTCTAGTTCTTCTGCTTCAGAAATTGCAGCCTACTTAAATGAAGCATACTTGCCAAAGTTATCTGAGGCTGAGTCCAAGTTTTTAGAAGCACCAATTGCAATCTCAGAGATACACCAGGCTATCCTTCAGTTGCCTGTTGATAAATCCCAAGGTCCCGATGGTTTTCTGAGTAATTTCTATAAAGCTTTTCTGCCGGATATCGCACCAATCTTACTTGATACTTTCAGATTCTGGTTCGACTCTGGTATTTCCGATCCAGGGTTCTTAGAGGCTACAATATCCTTAATTTTAAAGCCAGGTAAGGATCCATCCAATCAAGACAGCTACCGGCCAATATCGCTTCATAATACTGATATTGAAATACTTGCAAAAATATTGGCCAATAGACTGTCAATGGTGATGGATCGACTTATCTGCAGGGAACAAGTGGGGTTTATGAAAGGGAGACTATCCCATGACCATATGAGGAAGCTCATTCACCTTATGGCAGTAGCTAAAGAGTCTAAAATTCCAATGGAACTCTTATCACTCGATGCCGAAAAGGCCTTTGATCGTGTATCTTGGCCATTTTTATCTGCCTCCCTTTCGGCTTTTGGTATTCCCCCAAATTTCCTAAATTGGATCAGAATCCTATATTCTTGCCCTTCGGCGAGGGTGAAATGCAATGGTTTTCTGTCTCCAGCCTTTAAATTGGAACGTGGCACTAGACAGGGCTGCCCTTTGTCCCCTTTATTATTTAATATGTATCTAGAGCCATTACTACGAAGGCTTATGAAGAATCCTTTAATCGAAGGTATACGAATAGGGGACTCCAGATATGTATGCTCGGCATATGTGGATGACGTGCTATTACATATAGAAAACCCAGGGACCTCGATTCCTTCTATTCTAAATGAGATTATTTGCTTCTCTAGAGTATCTTCATATAAATTAAACTGAGCTAAATCCAAAGTCTTCCCTCTAAATCACCTTGCGAGGAGAGCAGACTTACAGGATTTAGGGGTTGCATGGGAAACCAAATCCATTACATATTTGGGTATACACATTAATGCGAAATCTCACAAATGTTTAGAGATAATTTAGGGCCCATAGTGCAAGAGATCTCGGAAGATCTTAAGAGGTGGATTCAGTCTCCTTATCATTATGGGGTAGGCTGAATCTTATAAAGATGATGGTTCTCCCAAAGATTCTCTATCCTTTAGACATGATGGGAACCTACCTACCTAAGAACTGGTTCTTGAAGATACAGAAGTTATTTAATTCTTTCTTGTGGCAAAGTAAAGCTACTCGTCGATCATATTTTAAACTCACGGCTTCGAAGTCTAAAGGTGGTTTAGCCGCCCCTTCCCTTTTTATGTATTACCTAGCCCAACATGTTAGTAAGATGGCCTTTTGGAAGAGAGACCAGATAAGAGCAGTTTATACCCCTCTTTGGTTGGACATTGAATGGGCTCTGGCGAAGAGGGCGAAATGCTCTTTACATGCATTACTGTTTGCCCCTTTGACTTCTTTACCTAAATCCTTTAAAGATAATCCTTTGGGCTGGTCTTTTAGAGCCTATCATCAGCTGCAACGTTATTTTGGGGCCCAATGGTGGTCTTGTGGTTCCCAGCCCATTATAGACAACCCTCAAATTAGAATTAATGGATCTCCTATTCCGGTAGCTTTCTGGCCTCGAATAAGCAATTGTACGGTAGATGATTTTTGGGATCAGGATGGACCTTGCTCTTTTGAGGTCTTAAAAAAAAAATGGGGTCTTACAGATACTGATTTTTATAAATGGCTACAGATCAGCAAGGCTCTGACTCAGGTCTTTTCTTCAGTTGGCTTAGCTGATGAGGAGAAGATAAATGTCCATGTCCTTTTTATGACTGCTAAGCAACAGCATGCAGTAGCCAAGGTTCACAGACTTCTCCAAGAATGGGACCACAGACTTCCCTCTGGAATTTGTTTCTATTGGGTAGAGGCCCTGAACATTAGTGCCTCCTCGAGAGTATGGCAAACTCTGTGGAGCACAGCGTATAGATATATTAAGCAAGATAGGCTAAGATTGGTTCATTTTAACATTATGCACCACCTGTACTTAACTACTACCCATTTATATAGAAGGGGTGTGCTTGGCTCTCCTCTTTGTGGGAAATGTAAAAGAGAAGATGGAACCTTATATCACTTATTATGGCAGTGCCCGGAGGTTCAAAGGCTTTGGAGATCAGTGGGTACCCTGTTGGGCCCTATCCTTGGTTCTCTCAGATTGGACGCCCCAGAGATTTGGTTGCTGGGCACCTTCCCTGCTGCCACTACCAAAGCCTGGAGGGCTCGTGTCTCCCTGGTCTCAGCTGTAATGAAGTTGTTAATTCTGAGACATTGGACCTCAGATAAGGTCCCATCATTGGTTGAGTGGCACAGAGAATGCACACTGGCTATACAACTTGAAAAACATATAGCAGATATGAGGGGTAAACGGGAGTACTTTGCTTCTTTATGGGGTCCGCTCGAGCACTTTCTGTTGACTTGGAGACTGTCTAATTAAAAAGATTTGTCTCTTTAAGCAAGCACCTTTAATTTATGGTTATTTTGTACCTCCTCCCATATCTCACAGTTGGGGTGGGGTGGGGAGGTTGTGCTTTTGGGTAGTTATTATTGATTATTGTTATTCTGTTGGAAAGCTTTATATCCGAAGTTTGTATGTGTGTATTGGGTCTTCATGCTTTCTCTGTAATACTAATTTGGCTATGTGGTTGTAATAGTGGTTGCTGAAAAATAATAAAAAATGTTAATTACAAAAAAAAAAAAACATGGACATGAGCTTAGAACACTGAGGAAACCATTATTTTCACTTGTACAAAGTGTATTTTGGAGTTACCATCTTAGAATAGTATGCATTTTTCCTTTACAGTCTGAAATCATAGAACATTCTCTATGAGGGGAGTATCTTTTTAATGAGTGACTGATGAGGGACAGAACAACTTTCAGGTATAAAATTAGGGATGTCCCTCATAAACAGTGACACTTAACAGCCATCATGTCCCTTAATCAGAACTTTCCATTTATAATGTATATTCTTACAAATAGCACCCTCTTCACACTCTTTAGTTAACTTTAAGATGAATGTCTGCTAGTGAGTTTTAATTTTGCTTTTTTCAAATAAAGTTGCTGAAAGTTTAATATGTCATTTCAGTTCATATTGTTATTCATAGTGTACTTCTTCTTGATGTAATTTTTTTTTGTATGCCTGTGTTCATTAACTTATAAAAATGTCCTCCTCCAGATTTCCTTTTTGTTGAGTGTCTGTTTCCTGCTGTTCTCTGTGCCACAGAAGCATGGTTGAAAGGACATGCCATATCTGTCAATGCTGAATGGTACCAGAAATATTTACCACAGAAACTCCAGGAACAAAAACACACCCAATGACAATTAAAGCTGCAGAGGGACCATTTTGTAAGTTAACTAACACAGAGTTACAAAAAGTTTATGCCAAGAAGAAGTACACAATGAATAACAATATGAAATTAATTGTCATATCAAAATCCATGCAACTTTATTTGAAAAGAAACAACAGTAAAACTAATTTAACACAATTCACAGACATTTACTTTAAAGTCAACCAAAGTGTGTGAAGAGAGTATTTGAAATAATACACATAATAAGCAGAATTTTCTGAATAAGGGACAGGTTGTCCCTGGAACATAAACTACAACAAATAATTAAAATCTGGGAGCTCAAGAATAAAAAATGTATGATGCTAAGTCTAGCTTGCTTTTTAAATTATGGTTTAAGACTGTATTGACTGAAACTATACCACAGAAATTATAATTAACAAAAAAGAAAGAGAACCCAGAAAGACAATACAACAGATTAACAAAACCCACTATTTCTACACATATAATGATTTGCTATAACAAACTACTGCACATTCTGTCCAGTCAATGAAGTTTCCTACTGAAAAGTTGAGAAGTCTTATGACAAATTACTCACTACAACCAGTAACAATAGATCCTGATTTTTTTGCTTTTTATATTCTTTTTTAGACTAAGCACAAAGACAAAAACTATTTCTTTCCACAACATTTAATCAAACAACGTTATGCCACCTTTCTTTCTGACCTTTCTTGATCCTCTTTCAAGTAAAACCTTAGCATATATGAAGCAAGTACTATTTTAAATTTCACAGGCACAGCTCTACACACAGTTCAAGCATTAATCACTACTAATTATCAATAACTACACATACTAAAAATTTTACCAAAAAAAAATCTCTTACCACCTACAATGTCAGAAGGCAAAAAGAGGGAAGATTCCACTTAGACTTCTAGATATAACCATAAAAAAAAACAATAGATAATCACAATATTGTGGAGTGATGTGCTGGAAACTAATCAGACATCAAAACTTTCCCTCCCAATTCAACATAAATATTTACAGTTCTGAACCAATCAGAAATACAACAGTACACAATAGTCATCAATTTACACAATTTACACTATGGCATATGTCCTGATGTCATCATTTGCCAATAAAACATCTGTTGCCAACCCACCTAAGTACATCTCCCCTAACAAGAGCAGAAATCATAGACTCATCAACTCACTTCTGTCAGGCTGCTCATGGAAGAAGGCTTGCATCTGAGATTACTGGCATCTACTCTTTCTGATAAAGATTTGAGTATGGCAGGATGCTCCACAAGAATGGTGTGGGTCATTGGCAGTTCCCATGTGTGTAGAACTAGCCAATTCGCAAGATCAAGCCATTCTGGCAATGATTTGCATCTTCCAAACTACTCTGTCTGTTGGTTTGGCAGGGAAGGCATGAGGTGGCACTAACTCATGCCAACCATGCACAAACTTTTAAACAGATACCCTACGCCAGCTATACTGCTAATCCATCTCAGAGGGAATGATTTGACTAACAAAATGTGAATAGATTTAGTAGCAGAAGTTAAATCTGATTTGGCTTTGCTAGTGCAAATGTTGCCTGCCTGTAATATTATTTTTTCAGATATTACAGAGCAGATAATCTGGAGAGTACAGAAACAGTTATTTGCTAGACAGGTCATGAAAAAAGGTCAAATTTCAAATATTTGGTTTCCTTCATGATCTAGGTATGCACACCATACATCAACCCCAAATTAGGTACTACAAGGATTGACTCTTTCTAAAAGATGCTGTGCATTTTTCAGATGGTGGTAACTGCATTTTTCTGGGGGACCTCTGGCATGGGACTCAAACTGTCTTGTGAGTTACCCTCTTCACCAACTTCAGTAAGTGGTACAAAAACACAAAGGTTATTTTCAGAGCCACACTTTCTTGGTAAACAAATAGACCTAACTTTGATAGAGACTCACTACACATCACAAAATACAAACAGTACAGTTCATTATTATAATATCATTTTTTTTTTGCAATTACATAGCTAATACACAACTCTGTATTATGTGCAGCGTATTCACAACATTTTGTCTTCTCTCTTTTCTTTCCTAACAGAAATTAGGTGATTTTTGCAAGACAACAAAATTCCCTACTTACAGTAGTAGAGACGATGCAGGTGCTGGTTGACCATTGTTATGAGGGCAAATAATCAGCCACTCACTAAGATGTGGCAGGCCATAAGCACCCACATTCTCAATATGTACAAGTTACAAAATGATCCACTTTCCTGTATAAGGAAGTAGAAACTGGTGTGCCAGATATTTTTTACATTTCAAACTTTTGGCAGCATCCCACAGTGCCACAAGAAGTGATTTGCCATGGTGGAAGAATTGTGGAAAACAGCTGACTAACCAAAGCTTGGAAAGTGCTACTATAGCAGAAAGTGGGAAACAACAAACACACAGAACATACATGATCATAAACAGCATTAGCCAGACACACAATGCATTTTTAAATGCATTATTTTCATACATGTGTTACAGAGCACATAAAGGGCATATTTCACCAGCAACACAGGCCACCCTTAGATGAAGGGGAATGAACAGACATGGATGAAGATTCATAAACAAATGAGGAGGAGGAATAGAGTGAAGGAGAAATCAAGGCCCCTCCTGGTGAGTAGACTTAATGATTAACTCACAACAGCATATCTGTATGCCATAGTAGTTTACAAAACACTCTCAATGTATACATTTCAGATACAGACAACAAGGTGGAAACCCCACAGCCTTACATCCAGCAACACCCAGCATTACCATCACCAGCAGTGACTGTGAAAATTGAGGCCCTTAACATAAGGGAGGGTGGGGATGACGATGGTACTAACCAGCAGCCTCCTGAGCAACCACATACACAAAATGAGAAAATGCCATCCTCTGGTAAATATTCATAATATTAATTCATAAACATCTTTTCACATATTACAAAGAACATGCAACAAATAACCTCAGAACCTCATAAAGTCAATTATTTTTTCTTTCTCTTTTTCTTTATTTTTCCTTCTACAATATCCAACATTGGACCTTGCCAAAAAACTGGAGGACCTCACCCAAATTATAAAACAAGGTTTTGATCCTGTCACTCAAGCGCTCTCAGATGTCCCTCATCAGATGCATCTGCAGACACAAGCAGAAGACACCCAAATGATGCATGAGTGGCAGAATCAATCCCTTCTGCATGAAATAACAGATGAACTCATCCAAATTAAAAGTATAATATAAGATGTTTCATCTCGTGCTCCCCCGAACAAGTCCAACAACTCACTTACCACATGCAGAAATTCCCTCTCCCCCCTTGTAAATAGTTTCTTTCAACCATAAACACACACAAAATTAGTTGTAAACAGTGATATATTTCATATTTCATTATTTATGTTTTGTATTATTTATGACTACATATGTCACAATTTATATTAATACTTCTTAACCTTTGTAAGACAGAAATCATGTCAATTATTTGGTGTGTTTCCTTTTGTATTTTCTTTGATTAATCATGTATATATTTAAATAAATCTGTTTTTTTTTTTATTTGAGCTGTGTCACCTTTGTTTCACGTACTGTTCTTCCTACAAATTGTACAATACAGTAATACCACACAAAGAAAGGACTGTCTTTCAAACCAGGTAAGAGACACACACAGTATAATGTAAATATCAATAGTATCATAACATGCATGACTGTATGATAAGGATCCTTTGTAAAAGAGTTTTTAGCTCAAAGGTTGTAATTCTGATTACTCAATAAATAAATATATTTAAAAAACATGTTTTTTTACATCATTTTATTTATTTTTGATTTTTTCAAGACTGTTATCTCTATATAGGTTAAAAAGCACTCATCTTACATCACTCTGTGTGTGGCACAGTGGATAAACCTCTGCAACAAGTGATTTGACACTACCCTTCACAGAGTTTTTCCTTCTTCCCCTTTACTTTTTTTTTTTACGTGGACTTCGTCCTTATTCACAAATATAACATTTTCGCACATAATATCCACCTTACCTTCAATGAAGCTATACACAACATTAATGTTTAATTAATTACTGTACAAAAAAAAAATAAGTCTGCACTTATTTCCTCTCTGACACAGAGAACAACTCACAGTACCTCAAGAAGCAAGTCTCCCACACTCTAACATACATTATATTCATTTTTTTCCATCACTTGTTTTTCCAAGCTACATTTATCATGTGCACACATACAACATTTTTGCAAATAAGACATCCACTTGTGATCACACCATGCACATCATTGCACAGTTCATTACTAAATAAAAAATCTCCCCAGTGCCTACATTTCCTCTGTGGCACAAAGAGCAACGTACAGAATACTGGGTCACAGGTTTAAGGCCACCTTTTCCTCATTTTTTTTAACCGTTTTTTCTTTCTTTGAGCTATCTTTATCCATTTTCACACTTTTCACATTTTTACACATGAAAAATCCACTTGAGATCTACCTTTATCCATTTTCACACTTACCACATTTCTGCACATGGAATATCCACTTGTGATCAAGCCAAGCACATCATTACACACTTTATTACTAAAGAAAAAAATCTCCCTAATGCCAACACTGTCTCTGTAGTGCAAAGCACAATGCATGTAATCCTCAGTCTAGGCTCTCTGATGCCAGTGTGACAACGAAAACACTGATGTCCTCTACCACACCAGAAACCCACCAACACCCCTGACTGTGATGCAAACCTGAACCGACCGACATGACTGCGATGCACAATGCGGGGGGGTCTGTGTCCCCGCACCCATACTAATTATATCTAACTCCATGTCAACAGTGGAGTTAGATATTTACCCCCATCATGCTACAGTGTCTCAATGCAAAACCCCTGTCACTGCCAATATAGGAGCTCTGGGGGGTTTGCTGCGGCGGGGGGTCAATGTACCGGTGTCGCTGTAGTGACTGTATACCCTCAATCCCAAGGGTAGTAGGTTCAAAGCCATCTTTTCCCCATTTTTCTCCTATTCTTATCTTACTTCAATCTATCTTTATTCATTTTCACACTTACCACATTTTCGCACATAGAATATCCACTTGCGATCAAACCATACACATGACTACACAATTAATTTCTAAAGAACACATCTCCGTCATGCCAGAACTTCCTCTGAGGCACAGAGAACAAGGTACACCATGCTGAAGCCCAAACATCCTATGTTCAAAACCACCCTTTTACAGTTTTTTCCCTTGTTTTCTGTCTCCGATCAACCTTTATCCATTTTCACACCTATCACATTTTCCTATGTGTGTACATACAACATTTTCACAAATAAGATTTCCACTTGGCTAACACCATGCACATCATTACAAAGTTCATTACTAAAGAACATATGCACATCATTACACAGTTCATTACTAACGAGCAAATCTTTATTTATTTATTTATGACATTTTGATAACTGGGTGAGCCCACTGAAACCAGCAGTCCCTTTTTTTAGTGGCGATCTGGAATTAGTTACATACAGTACCAACAGGAAGTTCATGACATTTAAGACTACATAATTCAGAAAAGATACATCTAGGAAGTCATAAAAAAACCATGCTTATACACAGGAAAATTAGTTACATACATCAGATACACTTTAGCAGCAGCAGGATAGGTGCGATTAATATGCTAATAAGCAAGTCATAGGTATGCCTTTAACCTAAAACAGGGATTCCCATTAGAGTTCAGTGATAGCAGCTGCAAAGACAGCATTCCAAGGTATAGGCCTTTAGCTCTGCCTTAAACTCTTCAATAGAAATGAGTTTGGTTAAGTTTTCTGGAAGGGAGTTCCAGTGATAGGTGGCAGAGTAAGTGAAAGACCTTTCTCCTAGGTTAGTCCATACCCGAGGGATCTCCAACAAGCTGGTATTTGATGAGTGGAGGGCACATCTTATGGGTTTTGGGGCCAATAGACCCTGTAGGTGGGGAAGGGTATAGATCTTGGTGAGTTTGAAAGTGAGACAAAGGAGAGGTTGAGTGAGCCTGCATTCCAGTGTAGGCCAGTTCAGATCAGAGAGTACCTCACAGTGATGCCTCCTGGGCAGCAAACTTGATGCAGATTGACTGATCTTGTTGTATAGGACATTCAATATGAGGGCTTCAGCCTCCCTGAGGAACTGTAATACAGGGGCACCATAGACCAGGGCAGGGAGCAAGTTACTACTTGCAATTGTCCTCTTCAAGTCAGCAGTCAGTGATTTTCCCAGTCTTTATAGTAGACCCAGTTTCTGATGCACAATCTTGGTGATGTGATTGACGCGTGGCTTGAAAGTCAAGTCTTGGTCAAAGTATACACAGAGGTGTCTCCTCAGGGCTAGAGATCGGGGGGACAGGACAATTCTTGTTCTCCTCAATCTCTCGTCAGCATTTGACACTGTGGACCATTGTGTGCTGCTTGTCTACCTTAGGTAGCTGTGTGGACTCACCGGTACTGTCATCAACTGGTTTGAGTCCTTTCTTACCAACAGGAGGCAACGGGTTGTGATGGGAAATTTCTCATCTATACCCTGTCTCCTTTCTTGCGGAGTCCCTCAGGGTTCGGTACTGGCCCCAATGTTGTTCGCAGTGTACATGCTGCCCCTGGGAGGGATCATGAAGAAGTATAGTCTGAGCTTTCATTGCTATGCTGACGATACTCAGCTATACTTGTCCTTTGCCTCAGGAACATCCAACGCAGTGGATGTGCTAAATATCTGTCTGACCGAGATTAATGACTGGATGGCTTCCAGCTGGTTGTGTTTGAACCCTGACAAGATGGGGGTACTGGTAGTGGAGTCAAACAGAGTTCGTGATAGGATGGCCTCTGACTCAGCAACTGGACTTGTTCTCGGAGCTGTGTCATTGAAGACCTCCTCTTGGGTGTGAAATCTTGGAGTGATTCTGGACAGGAACTTGATCATGGAGGCTCAAATATCTTCCGTGGTTTTTCCATCTCAGAAACATTGCCAGAATTAAGCCCCTTGTTCTGCCTCTGGACCTCCCTACCTTGATACATGCCTTAGTCACATCTAGGCTGGACTACTGTAATGCGCTCTATCTTGGGGTCTCAGGGGAATCTCTCCACAGACTGCAGCTGGTGCAAAATGCTGCTGCCTGGTTACTGACTGGGCAGCAAAAATTTTGCCATATTACACCGGTACTGTGCGAATTGCACTGGCTACCAGTCAGGTGGAGAATCCTCTTTAAGGTGGGTCTTCTCACCTATAAGGCCCTACACGGGCAGGGCCCTGGTTACCTGTCAGTCCTCCTGGTACCTACTCCCTCTGTCTGCCCTCTCCAATCTTCCAGTGGTGGCTTCCTGACCATTCCTAGAACGAGGTTAAAATCAGCTGGCGACAGAGCTTTTAGTGTTGCGGCTCCCGTTCTATGGAACTCTTTGCCAGCATTGGTCAGAGAGGCCCCCACTGTCGACATTTTTAAGGCCTGCCTGAAAACACTCCTATTTTTACAAGCATTTGATGCTTAGTGTAGGTTTTTATAGGTTGTGATTTATTATCTTATTTTCATGAATGTTTTTTATGCTTTGTGTGTTAAATGTTATATGAAATTTGTACGACGCCAAGAGCATCCGGGATTGGGTGTCTTTTAAATAAATTTGCCTTGCCTTGCCTACTTTACCTTGTCCACTACAGTGATCTGACTCCCTGTTGTCATAAAAAATGGAAGTATATTTTGTCTGTCTACTCCCAAGTGCCTTGAACCAAATAAGACCACCTTGGTTTTCTTGTTGTTCAGGACCAACAAGCTGTCGGCAAACCAGCTTTCAAGTGCATTCAGGCTATGAACAAGTTTTCCCATAAGTGAGCAGGAATCTGTGTCACTCCAGTAGATCACAGTGTCATCAGCATAGGAGAGCACTTTCACATCACCGCTGTGGTTGCTGATGTCATTACCAAACAGCGAGAATAGTAGGGAACCTAGAATGGAGCCCTGGGGAACTCCATCCATAACTCCAAGGCAGTTGGAAAGTGCCCCTTTCCATTTAACCTTTTGTGATCTGCCAACTAGGTAGCTTGAAAACTAGGACAGGGAGTGTTTATCCAGACCAACATCTCCAGCTTGCCAAGGAGTCATTCATGGTTGACCAAGTCTAAGGCCTTGGTTAGGTCTATGAATATGGCTCTTGTTGAGATCTCTTTGTCCATTGCACCCATGGCATCACTCGTTAGTTTAATGAGCACCGTGTCTGTCCCATGACACTTCCTAAAACTGTATTGTTGATCAGCAAGAAGATGATGTTGTTTGAGATAGTCCTGCAGCTAGTTGAAGATCAGTTTCTCTCTTGAATCTTAACCAAAGAACAAAGGATTGATATGGGTTTGTAGTTCTCAATATTGGCCCTTGCTCCACCTTTGTGTATAGGGACCACCACAGCTACCTTCCATTTAGATGAGACAACCTCCTCTGTAAGGGACCTGTTGATAAGCAAGGTTACTGGGAGAGAAATAGCTAGTGCAGCAAATTTTAGTAGTCTTGACTCGAGTTGGTCATATCAGGGGAAGAGTTAGGTTTCAGTTGTTTCAGTAGGGCTAACACTTCTGATTTCCTGACCAGTCCCAGATGGAAGTGGGGTCACGAGGTAATTTCATCGATTGGGCCCTGTGCTGAAGTTGGCAGGTTGGATTTGTATTTGTCCAGATTTGTGAAAAAGCTGTTAAAGTATTTTGCCACTATTGTAGGATTATCAGTGGCTTGACCATTGATTAAGACTGTCCCCTCCAATAAGTCTGTGTTCCCTTTAGTAGGGAGTTTATGTGACACCAAAACTTCTTTGGATTGCCTAGGTGCATGTTTTGGAGACTCCACAGGTATTGAGTTTTTGCCGCCTTGGCCTCTTGTTTGCATTTGTTTCTTATCTCTCTGTATTTGTCCCAGTCGGATCATAGGTTTGTCAATTTGAAGTTCCCACAGGCCTGGTCCCTTAGGATTATTAGTTTCTTTAGTTTATTGTTGAGCCACTTATGGTATTTTCCCTTCACCCTAATTTTTCGGAAGGGGGCATGCAGGTTGGCTGTGGAAATGAAAACAATAATGAAGTAGTCAAGCACTTCCTGCAGGCTAGGGAGCTCTTGAATAGGGTGCCAGTTGATGTTCTTAAGTTCAGCAATGAAAGATCCAGGTAGGAAATTGGTATAACCCCTTGTAGTGAATATTCATGGTGGAAGATTTCGAGTCCTATTTGACCATATGCAAAATATAGGTGAATGGTAGCTGAGAGCATCAGAGAAGATTCCAGCTGTCTTTATCCTCATGGGGTTGGAAACTAGGGCCCAGTCAAGCAGCATATGGTCCCCAGACTTAGCATTGATCCCGGTGAACTCTGTTATCACTTGTGTGAGGTTTGCATCTAGGAAAAGGGCTTGCAGCTTGTTACTTGCAAGTAACGCCCAGTTTTGGTTAAAGTCACCAGTAGATCCACTTCATGAGGTAGCAGCTGGGGCCTGAGCCAGGTTTCTGAAATAGTGATCACATCCAGGTTGTAGATAGCTGCCCAACTCTCAAACTCTTGCATTTTTGGCCTCAGACTATTAATGTTCACGTGAACCAATTTTAGTCCGTTGGTTTGAGACCAGCCTGGGTCAGTTGGGAGTTTGATGGTGGAATTTAGAGGGACAGGACCTGGGTTGAGCTCAATATCCCCTCCCAAGATCAGTTTTAGTTTAGCAGATATCATAGTAGTCTGATTGGGTAAAGGGAGTGACACTTTCTCCTTTTGCGTTTGCTTGTATAGAAAAGGTTACAGCAATTACCCCACTGGGAGAGCCCATACACTGCCATAAGCAGTGGGTCATAAGTGTCGTCACCTATGGGAGGGTGCCAGTAGTGGGTGGTACAGTCAGATCCCTCACCTGGACAGGCAAAGTATACCCCAGCAGTACTTTGTCCATTACTCACACAGTTATGATAAAGGACAGCGATAATGCAATACCGTACTGCCTCATTCCAGCCTATGTTAAGATCAGTAGCAAAAAGAAAATGTGGGAAGACAATCCCATAAATCTGATAACCTACAATCCTAGCTTGTAGAAGTTCATTTTAAATTAATCCCAAATGGCAGTATACTTATACTAGGTTCAGCAGCAAAAAGGAAAATGTGGGAAAACAATCCCAAAAACTCTAATGACCCACAATCCTGAAATATAGAAATTATTTTTAAATACATCTCAAACAGTATACTTGTACTAAGATCAGAAGCACAGTCCCAGAAATTTTAATGACCTACAGTCCTAGCATGTTCAATTCATTTTAAATACATCTCAAACAGTAGTATACCTATGGTAAGATCAACAGCACAAAGAAAAGTGGGAAAACAGTCCCAGAATTCTAGTAACCTACATTCCTAGTAATGTAATGGGTTCACCACAATATATCCAAGACACACTGTCTTAGGGTAGCTGGTCCATTCCACTGGGGTGTCAAACAGACGAGGCATACTGATGAGTCCTGGTAGGACGAAACACGTGTCTATGTCATCTGTTAGCACCCTTTGCAAATTGTGTGAGAGGCCTTTTGGCACCATACAATTCTGCTTAAAGTTGGACCAGCATAACATTCTGTGGTGATTTACATATGCAGCCCATGATGCTTTGCATTATGTGGGCATGTGTGAGTTTGTATTTTCTTGAAACTTGGCTTCCCAGCCAAATGCCCTTTGGGTAACCCTTGCCTCAGTGTTTGCACACAGAGGTTCTTTGTCTTTTAAATAGTTTTTTATTTTAATGGGTTCACCACAATATATCCAAGACACACTGTCTTAGGGTAGCTGGTCCATTCCACTGGGGTGTCAAACAGGCGAGGCATACTGATGAGTCCTGGTAGAATGAAACACGTGTCTATGTCATCTGTTAGCACCCTTTGCAAACTGTGAGAGGGGCCTTCGGCACCATACAATTCTGCTTAAAGTTGGACCAGCATAACATTCTGTGGTGATTTACATATGCAGCCCATGATGCTTTGCATTATGTGGGCCTGTGTGATTTTGTATTTTCTTGAAACTTGGCTTCCCAGCCAAATGCCCTTTGGGGTAACCCTTGCCTCAGTGTTTGCGCACAGAGGTTCTTTGTCTTTTAAATAGTTTTTTATTTTAATGGATTCACCACAATATATCCAAGACACACTGTCTTAGGGTAGCTGGTCCATTCCACTGGGGTGTCAAACAGACGAGGCATACTGATGTGTCCTGGTAGGATGAAACACATGTCTATGTCATCTGTTAGCACCCTTTGCAAACTGTGTGAGAGGCCTTTCGGCACCATACAATTCTGCTTAAAGTTGGACCAGCATAACATTCTGTCGTGATTTACATATACAGCCCATGATGCTTTGCATTATGTGGGCATGTGTGATTTTGTACATTCCTAGTATGTACAAATTCATGTTAAATACATCCCCCTTAGCATGATACCAGCTCACACAGAGGTATTAGGCATTAAGAATACACCCAGGCATCCAACTACTAACCACCTACAGGCAGAAGACTAGCTTACTAATGAAGACTTTAAGTCCCTTGCAAAATAAAGACATACCTACGTACTCTATCACCTTAATGGGCAGCTACTCTCTGGTTTACTGTACATCTATCTTGCCTAGGTTACTATGCCATCCAATAGAGATTGTATGCCATCCCACACTAGGAGGAGCACAGCAGAAAAAAGAGCATTTAATGATTGGAGGAGGTGGGGAATGGGAGAGAGGGCTAAAAACCACAGCTCGGTTCCCCACTCCCTATGGAGCCTCTCCCGAAGCAAAGCAAGTTCCAGGGTTGAAATTCCAGTTCAAGGGCCACTTCCAATCCTCAGATGTGGCTGTTTCTGTCCCCATTAATGCAGCAGTTTTTAAAAAAACAAAACATTTGTGCAAGTCCCTTACAGAGGGAGGACAGAGAATTGTAAGTCCCACTCTGCCTTCAGACCCCTGTTGTCCATGGCGATTCTGGCGGCCATTCTAAGATTCACCATCTGAGTGTCTGCTTTTAAAACCAGCAGAGATTTCAATTCTGGCTCCTTTTTTTCTTGAGCTGTGGTTGGCAGATCAACAAATTCAAAACCACAGTTCTGTTCCGCAGTCCCCAAGGAACCTCTCCCAAAGTAAAGCAAGTTCCAGGGTTAAAATTCCAGTTCAAGGGCCGCTTCCAGTCCTCCGATGCAACTGTTTCTCTCCCCATTAATGCAGCAGTTTTTAAAAAAGAAAACATTTGTGCAAGTCCATTGCAGGGGGAGGGCAGAGAATTGTAAGTCCTGCTCTTCCCTCAGACCCCCATTGTTCATGGCAATCCTGGCAGCCTCCCAAATGCTTTTACTTCCTCAGTGGTGCAGAAGACAAACTACAGGACACTGAATTCCAAGGTTCAAGGGCACTGTTTCCTTATTTTTTCCACCCATTTTTTCTTTCTTTCTTTCTTTGATCTACCTTTATCCATTTTCACGCTTACCACATTTTTGCACATGGAATATCCACTTGCAATCAAGTCATGCACATCATTACGCACTTCATTACTAAAGAAAAAGTGTCTCTAATGTCAACACTTTCTCTGTTGTGCAGAGGCCAAAGCACGAGACTAGAGATGCAGCGAATTAAAATTTACCGGTGAAATGCCCATAAAGTGAACACTTCACATTGTTACTCCACTAAGCAGAGTGGCCAATATGAAAGGCTCACTTCACCTTGTAATTATTACTTCACATTGTCATTCCACCTTAACGCGAAGTAAGGTGAAGTGACAACAATATAGGCAGCCCCACACACACACAGTCACCAGAATTAATGTGCATCCCCAAAATGATATTGTCTTGTGTCCAGAAAACTCCCACTGCTGATGAAGTGAAATGAGAGCACAACAAGTAATGTAAAGTCTCCCAGAATTAATGGCACACTCAGTCATGTGTGCGGTGGTCACACACAGTCACCAGAATTAATGTGCATCCCCAAAATGCTACTGTCCTGTGTCCAGAAAATCCTCCAGTGCTGACGAAGTGAAATGAGACTATAACAAGAAATGCAAAGTCTACCAGAATTAATGGTGCACTGTAAATGCACAGACAGATTAAGATTGCACTGCGCACTCAAGAGATGCAGATGCAGAGTCATGACAACACCTAGCCAGTGCTCACAAGTCACAAATCCAAATCTTGGAAAGAATACCTTTTGCCAGATGGAGGGAGGGGTAGTGCATGGCAGTAACAGTCCACAGCCAGTAAAGATACCGTAAAGCAGTACAAAAAATTAATGCCGGTGCTGTGGATAGCAGGTTCACACTGCTGCAATTACTCTGTGGCACAATAAAAGGTGTCTGATTTAATGGCATGCATTGCACAAACACTTACACTCACACTACAACTAATGCGTAGCAAATTGAAAACCTTTAGTAATATAACCAAACGTTTTAAACAAACTGAAATTATACACTTCTGCACCACAACAATCAGCATAAAAATGTTAAGGATTACTGAAAATATTACTGTATGTACATTAACACAGTTATACAAGAAAAATATAACCAAAACAGAAAGACTGCCTTTTTCTCCCAGTTAATCTACCTACACCACAGATATACCCCTTCCCCAAAGCACACTTCACAGTACACAGACTGACTGTTCTAAATTAACATTCAAAATCCATACACAAATAATAAACACTCAATGATATGAGCACAGAAGTGTTTCCTACGATCAATGTACTCAATTTTGAGCAAAAAACATGACTCAAAAAGGCATTTTTAACAGCTTTGAGAGGTTTTGAATCACAGAGCTCTGAGAGCAAACTGTCTCCAGCTACCACTACACAGACAGTAGCCAGAACTGAGGCAGTGCAGAACAATCTAGAGCCCATGTGACCTGCAATCCCATGAAACACTGCAGAATTTGCCTTGGAGCTCAATAACAAGGTGAAGTGATGCAAAGTACATTGATTTCAATGTACTTCACCTTAAAATTAGTGGAGAAGTGGTTTGGGGAAGGTGGAATGATGCGAAGTCATTGGTTTTAATGGTTCCTCATTATTACGTGAAGTACTCCACTTCGCTTGAGGATTACTCCGCGGATTCCACATTACTCTGTGAATCACTTCATGGAGCAAATTTTAGCCACTTCACCCACCACTACACGGGACCCTGAATCCCAAGGGTACCAGATTTGAGTCCACCCTTTGTTCATTTTTTCCCCATTCTTTTCTTACTTCGATCAACTTTTATCCATTTTTGCACTTACCACATTTTCACACATAGAATATCCACTTCCATTCAAACCATACACATGACTACACAGTTCATTACTAAAGAACAAATCTCCTTCATGCCAGCACTTTCATGTTTCACAGAGGACTAGTTACCGGATACTGAAGCCCAAAGGACCCACTTTCAAAACCACCCTTTTTCAGTTTTGTTCCCTTGTTGTCAGTCTCTGATCTATCTTCATCCATTTTCACACATACCACAGTTTTTTACACATGCAATATCCACAAATCACCTCTTCATCTGTATGTCTTCTGTGGCACAGAGGACATAGCACAAGACTGTGAGTCTCAGGTTTCCAGGCTCAAAGACACCCAATCCTCATTTTTCTTTTTTCTTCCTTGTTCTGTCTTCTATGCTACTTTATCCATTTGTGCACATAACCACTTCTTCACACATACAATAGCCAACTCTAATCAAGCCATACACATAATATCAACTTTCCCTGCTAAACAACAATGTATCCTCTAACCCGTACTTCCTCTATGACACAAACGAACAAGCTTTATCCATGTTCGCACAAGAAACATTTTCACAAATATATTCACTTTTGATCAAAGTGTACATATCATAACACGTATAATCACTACACAGTAAACACCCTACTAGTATTCTGTGGCCCAGAGGACAAAACACTGCACCTGAACAGTCAAGGGCCTCAAGTACTAATCTATGTTTTACTCACTATTTTTTTCCATTGCTTTTCTTCCATCTACCTTTAACCAAACACACATTTAACATTTTCACACATGGAATTTCCACTTACAATCAAGACTTGCACATCATTATACACTGGATTACTAAATAACAAAACATCATTTAGCCCACATGTCCCCTGTGGTGTAGACAACAAGTGGCAGTATGCTTGGGTGAAGAGGTCCCAGGTTCAAAACTGTTCTTTCCTTTTTTTTCCATAGTCTTCTTTCTTCAGTTCTAGGTGTTCTCATTAATACCACATTCTCCATCAGGACTCATTGATAATGCAGTCTGCGACCAGCCATTGAGGTGAAAGGAGGGCTATGCTAGTCGTACAGTGCGATGAGCGATGGAAGGGGAGCGGAGTGGTGGGTGCTTACGTAACAGAGTGCTGGGATGGGAACCACTAGACCACCAGGTCATTTCTTATTTTACACCGTGGCATGACAACACATTAGGGGAGGGGGGAGAAACCACCAAATTACCATTTTTGAAAGCCTTTCCCTCACAAATGTGCCTTTGAAAGTTTGGTGAAAAAATATTGATCTGTTCCAAAGCCACTAAATCTTGACTTTCTCATTATTTCATATATGAGAAAAGTTAGATGTCCCACATGAAAATAGATTTATTTTTGCAGCAGCTACTGTGCTTTCGAAAACATGGTCATACAGTGTCACAGAGAGCCTAATGCATTTTCACAGACTGCTCCTATATTCGTCATGTGTTTTTTTCAGTTAATGAGAAACAGAAAATAAATAAAACACATAGAAATTAATGGAATAGAAAAAAACAAAGCATCAAAATATAGCTAAACGGTTCCCATTTAGTTAACTTTCAATGCTTCTTCTTTCAATTCCATTCATTTTTGCCTATTTTCTTTATTTTCTCTCTCTCTCACTAGCTGAAAACAAGATGCACAGCAGAACTCTGTGAAAATATTTTAACCTCCCTGTGACACTATATGACCATGTCTGCAAAACTACAGTAGCTCCTGTGAAAATAAAACTGTTTTCATGCTGAACATCTAACTTTCCCATTAGGAAAGAATTGAAAACTTTGAAATTGAATAACTTTTGAATGGAGTCATATTTTTTTACCAAACTTTCAAAAGGCACATTTGTGAGGCAAACAAATTCCACTCTGAACACTTCAGACCACAACCTAAAATAGTTTCTGAGATACAGGTGAACAAAGAAACAGCAAAAACCAAAACCATACATTTAAGGATATTTAATGCTCTGGATCTCAGAAACCACTGGCAGATTCACATGAAATGTGCCATATCAAGAGACCTACCCCAGGCAATTAGCCATGCAATATTTCATGCACATCTGTTTAACAGTTGCAAAGTTATTAAGGTTCAGAAATGTGGTTTTAACATAGAAATGATCCCTCAACCCAAACTATAGTGGCACTACCACGCCACTGTAACATATAAACACATACATTTATATTTATATATATATATATATATATATATATATATATATATATTTATATTTATACAATAGGGGTGTGTTGTATTCATTGACAATAAAACCACATATTTGCACCCCAGTAAGATAAATGCCTGCTGATATTGACACTGTGGAGATATTTACATTTACACACACAGTGTCTACATCAGCAGGTGATATTCTCACAGTGGTGACGTTAGTGAAAGCATCTCCCTAACCAGACTACTTCTCAATCCCAGTAAAACCAGAACACAACAAAAATTACAAAAATATGCAGCTACATAGCAAGATGAGAGACAAACACCATTTAAAGTCCTCAAATTATGCAGAAATAAATCATGTCCTGCAAATATACATGCGAATGAAATGAGAAACACAGTTACACTCACACATCTCACTTCAGAAAGAAGAAAATAAAAGCAGGTATGTTATCCGCACAGAGAATATACATCTTTTCTTAATGTTCCACACTGCTTTCAATAAAAAATCAGAACACATACCTTTCATGTGTCTTCCGAAGTAATGTGCATCCCTACAAAATGCAAAGTACTCCTGAAAGCGAAAGTACTGAACCCGGACTGCCGGTTAAATAAATCACAAGCGACACTGAACTTAAACACCTAGGCAGGATTGATAGAACCACATTGCAGGAGAAATACAGTAAATAACATTAAAAAAAGATAGTAAACACATCGGAAACCATTTAAAAAATACTGTATTCCACCAAACACCACTGAAAATGACTCCGAACAAACTCCAGCCCACTAAACAAAATCAGCCAATGACATATCACAAACAGACAGAATACAACCACTCACACAAAAGAAAGACATTGCATTAATGCTGCCAACCAATCAGATTACTGCAGTTTCTGCCATTCAAATGCACTTGACTGCCAAAAACGCAAGCATACATTCAGAGAATGAATACCACAGAACAAAATAAAACCATTACATCTGACACATAAAAATGCCATAACTCTGTACCCTATTGTATAAATTGCACACATGATGGACAGATCATGGAATATGGAAAATATTCTCACTCCTGCAACATGAGGCACAGATATTCCACTTGTGCCTTTGGCACTCATGAGATATCCATGCCTCACTCTGCAGGAGTAAGAATATTTTCATATTCCACTCCTGCTCATCGTGTATCTCATATATATATATATATATATATATATATATTATGGTAGCACGGTAGTGCTACCATAGTTAGGGTTGAGGAGCCATTTCTATGTTAAACCCCAAAACTTTGCACCTTAATAACTTTGCAACCATTTGATGGATTTGCCTGAAATTTGGAATTTATGATTAAGAACCATAGGCCTTAGGATCTGCCAAGTTTTGTACTGGTCGGATATACGGCTGCGGAGTTATTAAGTGTGATCTGTGTGCACGTTTACGCTTTTCTGGAATTCTGTGGTCCCACCTACAGGTCGTACGGTTTGTATGACTGGCCCAAAATCTTCAGGGAACATGCAGCCAGGGTCCCCAATGTGCCTTTTGAAGATTTCAAAAAAATATTAAACGGTTCAAAAGTTATTCAAAAAACAGTTTCCTATTATAAGTCAATGGGAAAAGTTAACAAAAAGTTCAACACTTTCGCAAATGCATTTTTACTTTCGCAAATGGGCCTGTTACTTTTGCAAATCGGCCATTTTGTTTTCAGTTGGTGATCAGAAAATGGTTGGCATTTAAATTTGGGACCCTCTAGCAACCTAATTTTTTTTGTATTCACCTAGTCGGGCCCTGAGGATGCTTGCCATGTCTTTATTTTGTGGTAAAACACCCCAGAAATATGTTTTTCACATTTCTGGAAAAAGTACTTTCACAAATTACTTTCGTGTTCATGAAAGTGTCGCAAATTTTCATGAAAGCTTTCGCAAATTGCGACAGTAATTTTCTAGTCTGTGGGAAAATGACAGCAATTCTTTGGCACTGCACTGCAAAATAACCGTTGGGAGTTTCGGGCTGAAATTTGGAAGGAACGCAGCTGACATCTCACAGATGTGCCTTTCAGTGTTGTATTGAAAAAATATTACATGGCGGCAAAGTTATGGCACTCCAAAGTTGACAGTTTTTCCCATAGGATAACATTACGGCACCCAAAGCATTACAGGAATCCTTTGGCACCCTGCTGCAAAATAACGGTTTGGTCTTTTTTCCTGAAATTTGGAGGGAAGACAGCCAACAGTACACCACAGATGTGCCTTTCAGTAGTTTGGTGAAAAAATATCACATGGCAGCAAAGTTACGGCACTCGAAAATTGACGTTTTTTCCCATAGGATAACATTACGGCGCCCGACACTTAACAGAAATCATTTGGAGCCCTGCTGCAAAATAACGGTTTGGTCTTTTTTCCTGAAATTTGAGGGAAGACAGCCAACAGCCCACAGATGTGCCTTTCAGTAGTTTGGTGAAAAACATTACAGGGAGGCAAAGTTATGGCTGTCAAACTTTTCTTTTTTCCAATAGGATAACATTACGGCATTCACTGCCTTTCAGGGCCCGTAGATCTCGAAACGGAAGCGAGATACTTGGATTCTTTAGTCGGAAAATCTCTTTAGCCTCTAATAGGCTAAGATTCAAATTAGCCAGACAGTTGTAAATAATATGACTTTTAAATTTCTTTTCTACATCGTACGTTCCTGAGATATAATGTATTTAGTATCTCAAGATCTCATTTTCTGCGCCGATACTCATTATTTTGCATACATTATTTGTACTCACTGTCTTTCTCAATGCAGGTTTTGGGAAAACCAGCCTGTGCACTTACATTACTGTTACTGTTGCCCTTTCCGCTAGGGATCCGCACTGCTTCACTTACCATTAACGCCTGCGCCACCATGTGCTATCCTTTGTGCTTTCATTTGCGCTATGCTTCTGTTATTTTTGCCATTTCTGTCTACAGTACTGTTTATCTTACTGTTTCACTTTACATCACCATGCCCATTGACATTTCTGTTTGCAGGCACCATGTTACTATGTGACAACACATCACGTGGCAGACCATTCCTGTCTACGCCACCATGTGCGTTACCCTTTCTGTTCTCATTCGTACTTGTGTTACCATGTGCACCACTGTTAGCATTTCTGTTTGCGTTGCTGTCCCTGTTAGTATGCCACAACACATCATGTGGCGGGAGCACGGGGCCCAAAGGGCCCTGAGCTCCTGGGCCCAAGGCCCCGCCGCTGCATTACATTCACTATTTCTCGTTATCATTCTCAAAAGAAGGGAATTAGAGGCAAAATCTCATTTAATGCATTAGTTAGGTTGTTCTACGGCAACAAAAGTGAGGAATGTGCTGTTAGGTTAAAACCCCCTTGGACTCTTCCTCCCAACCGGCATTGGGGTGCACATTGGGATCATGGGTCCTAACTCTCACCCATTCTCCTATACTTCTGCTGCTTTACACATGTCATGGGGTGATAGTTAGGGCTGACGTATCCCAATGCGCACCCCAATGCCGGTTGGGGGTGGGGCGGGTCAAGGGGTTTTCAACCCCACAGTGAATTTTCTCACTTTTGTCGCTAGGAACAACCCTAACTAATGCATTAAATGGAGTTTTTTGCTCTAATATATATATATATATATATATATATATATATAAATATATATATATATATAGTATAGGGACACAGTCATGCCCCTATAGTTAGGTTGAGTAGCCTGTTTAATATTAAACATCAGATTTTGCACTTTAATAAATTTGCAAATGATCAATGGATTTGCAGAAAATGTGGTATGTGCTGTCTTGTGGGGTAGACCTCTTGATGTAGCAAGTTTTGTTCCAGTTGGATGTGCGGATTCTGAGATCTGGATAGTGTAAAAATTAAAAAGTCACCACTTTTTGCAGTTTTTTCCTCATCGCCTTGCGCTCAGATGGAGTGGAAATTTGGTGTGATTTTTTTATGGTAGAAAGAACTTGGATAACAGAACTACCAGTGTTTGTTCGCAGCACAAATATTAATCTGTTACAAAGTTATTCAGTTTTAAGTTCCCATTATTTTCTATGGGAAGTTTATTTTTCAGGATACAAGTAAAAATTTGACAAAGGAATTGATCTCGCAAAAAAGGATTCATTCTCATGAGATCTGTTCCTTTTTTATGAGGAAAAAATCATTTTCTGTGAGGAAAGCATCCTTTTTTGCGAGCCACCATTTTGTTTTTTTTCTCCACAAACTAAAAAGCATAGAAAATACATAAAAATGTCATTTTACAAAACAAACACCAGAACTGAGCTAAATAGGCCCTGTTTCACTAGATTCTGGTGTTTTGTTTTTCACAGCTAACCCCAGATATACTTTTTCTTGGCACCTGAAATCCTGGGTGCTCTGATTAGCAAGAGGAGCACTTCCCTCGCATTCAATGTATGAGAACCAGGGATTTTCTTGAGTTCTGCAGCTGCAGATGAACTCATGCTGCTGCTAATGCTGCAATGTGAGCCTCCTTGGCCAGGTGTCTAGTGGCACCCCTTGCTCATCGATCACTACCCCCCTAAATAAAAGATGTATTCCCTGGTGTCTAGTGGCACTCTTCCCACTCTCATCACAGTCCCCAAAATGTTTATTTTACTCCCTGGTGTCTAGTGGCACCCCCATCCCCTGATCAACTTTATCTCCTTTTTTTTTAAATTCACACCAGGATGCCCACCCTGGTGTTGGATGCCCCCCCACTGCAGCCCATTGTTTAATTAATGTTGCCAACATCGGGGGAGGTCCTATCCCCATGTCAGAATTACAAGGCCCCCAGTAGTGTAGAACACTGGGGAGTCCACTCCTAGTGTCCCAAAATATTTATTTTTCTTTTATATCCTGTAAAAAAAGAAAACAGTGCCCCGACATCTCTTTTTTTCCCTGAAAAAAGAAAATGGTCCTTCTTCACCCCCACCATCCCCATCCCAACCCTCCCACTGAGCATCCACCACCCCACACCCCCCCTTACCCTATACTTACCACTGGAGGTTGTAGGCTTTCATCTTCTGTGAACCGAGACACATCTGTACGCTTCAAAGCCAAACCATGAACTGAGGAATCAAGGTAAGAGCAGTATAATGTATTTCAATTAGGGTTAAGTAAGCACTTCTATGTTAATCCCAAATATTTGCACCTTAATAACTTTGCCTCCATTCAACTGATCTACATTCATTTGGAAAGCTCAGCCTTTGTGCCAGGATCTCTTGAGTGGGAGCAAAGTTACAAAAGTAGAAAAAAAATAAAACGCACTGTTTTTGAACATTTTAAGTCGCTTTTTTGCAACCTGATAACTAAAACAATATGGGGCTTTGAAACCTGAAACTTTAGGTTTGATAGAGCTTGGTCCAAGGTATGTGCTTTTGTTGGGTTTTAGGTCATGCTTTTAAGTAGTTTTAAAAATATTTAAGAAACAATTTCCATTTCTGAGCATGTGCAATTGAAAAAAAAATAATGTTCTATTCACAACTGATTTTTTGCGAAAGCATGATGTCCTGCTGTTTTCTTTTGTTTTGTGTGTCCTGTCACATACTGAGTTGTGTTGTATAGCACAACACCACAGTATATGATATGACACACATAACAGAAAAAGCAACTCTGAGATGTAAGAAACTTTTCCATGGTGGCTAATGGTTCCCCCAACCCAATCGCCTGCCCAATATTATAATGAAGTTTTCCCTGGTGGCTAGTGGTCTCTCCCTCCACCCCATCATGCTCCCCTTATGTCCTGTTCTTGTATTCCATTATATGTGTCATATCATATAATATGGTGTTTTGTATATTAGAACACCAGAGTATATGATACCACAAACATTTGTTTGTTTTCCCTGGTGTCTAGTGCCCCCTCACCCTCTGATTGATGTTCCCAATTTTATTCCCTTTTCCCTGGTGTCTAGTGGCACCACCCACCCTTTGATTGCTGGCCTGTTTATCCATTCCCCTGGTGTTTGACACAAGTTGGTTTCACTATACAACACAGTTGTCATTTACAAATAACAGCTGTGTTGTATAGCCACCCCCACTGTGTTGTGACTCATATGCCAGTATCTGCAAACAGGAGGCCCCAATTGTCAGTGGCAGTGTATTTATTTCTTTTTTCTTATTTATTTTTGTATTATCTGATGCTGGGATGCCCACCTCCAATGTCGGATGCTCCCCCCAAGCCCATTGTTTTATTTATTGTAGCTGACATCGGGGGGACCAATCCCCGTGTCAGCATTTAGAAGCCCCTACAGCAGTGTGGACAGTGAGGAGGCCACCCTGAGTGTTCCAAAATAGTTTTTGTATCTGCAATATGAAAACTGTCCCACAACATCTTTTTTTAACCTGGAAAAAAAGAAAACAGTCTCTCGTCGTCGCACCCATCCCCTCCCCATCCCAACCCTCCCACTGAGCACTCACCACCCACCCCACACCCACCTTATCCTATACCTACCACCAGAGGTCATACTGTCATCTTCTGTGGATCAAGACATGTCTGCACTCTTCAAAGCTGAACTGTGAACTAAGGAATAGAGGTAAGTGCTGTATAATGTATTTCAATGGCATTTTGAACTTACGTTCATAATTTTTCCATTTTTAGAATTTTTTTCGCCAAATTTTCAACATGGCCTTTTTGGGACCCCACCTCATAAACGCTCACAGAGTTATTTTTTTAATCAGCCCCGGAAGGTGATTTAACAATAGCTTTGAAAAATCACCTTTTGGGACTGAATAACGACATTTCACCACCAGTGTTCATGAAGTGGGTCCCAAAAAAGCTATGTTGAAAATTTGGTGGAAAAATTCCTCAAAATGGCTGAAGTTTTCTATGCATGTGCATAACTTTGATAATTTTCAGTATTTTTAATCCAAATTTTCAGCATAGCCATTTTTTTGCATCACCTCATGAACAGTACAGCTATAATTTTTTGCATCCTGTCTGAAACTTGTTTTCAAACCTGTGGCATGGAATTGCATTTTGGAATGGATTTTAAAATGTTCACCTATGGGGTTTATGAGGTGGGGTCATAAGAAGACTATGTTGAAAATGTTGGGTCAGAATATTAATAAATAAAAAATGTATTAAGTAACATTGTTTCTAAGGATGTCCATTACACCACTGGGGAACACGCTGCCTTACCATGCCAGTGAACTGAGTTCAGATACGAATTCAGTGAGCTGGTTTAATGGTATAAGGCTGATGAAGAAGGTGCTGCAGAATGCAGCAGAAGCCCCGTCCTAAGCAGGAACAGAGAAGTGTTTATCCTGTGGTGGGTCAGGGAGCCTTACCCACAAGGTATTGACATGTGTGCCAGGGCTAGAGATGTAGTGAATTTATATTCTGCCAGTGAAGTGGTGGTGAAGAGGCCAAATTCACCACATGGAGTAATCCATGGAATTTCTATGCCATAGGCGGAATTTTGCCAAGTGGAAATTTCACCTCCCACAGGTGAAATTCAACCTTCCGAGGCTAAATTTTACCTTCCGCAGTAAAATTTCACCTTCCACAGGTGAAATTTCACTGCAGAAGGTGAAATTTCAGATTTCACTTCATGAAATGGGTGGAATTCACAGATTACTCCACGTAGCAAAGTTTTCTCACTTCGCCCACCACTAGCCAGGGCCTGCTGAGCCCATGCACTGGGTTGGACTGTCTCCAATATTGTAGTTATCTCATTTTATACAGATCCTGAAAGGATCTGCACAAGTGAGGATACAATTCCATTGTCAGAGAAGGAAGGGAAATTCTTTTCCAAAAAACTATGTTAAAGCACATATTAGGGCTGCAAAGCTCACAAAGAAGGGGAAATAAAAAAAAGGGGGGTTTGGGTCTCCGGAGTATTGGTGAATCAGTGGTGGGGTCCTATTTGGGGTTGTCAACCCTAAGGCCCACCCCCCTTCCCTGATCAGATGAGGTGAAATGTGTATGGGCCCCTACGTGAAGAAAGCTCTGATAGATTATGTTGATCATACTGTGCCATTATGAGGCATGAGGTTGGAGCTGTATCTTGTGCTTCAGACAAGAGGCTGTGGGCTGAGTTGAGGGGGTGGGCATTAGGGTTGACAGACCCCACCACTGATTTGCCAATACTGTGGAGACCCAAATCTCTAATGTTTTTCATTTCCCTTCTTTGTGCGCTTTGCATTCTACAACTCTAATATCTGCATTAACATACTTTTTTTGCAAAGAAAACATATATATCTATATATATATAGATATATATAGATATATATATATATATATATATAAAAACACAATGCCTTTGGAGGGTAAAAAGTAACTGGGAAGGGGAAGAGGTGTCTGTACGTTCCACCCTGGCTACCCAAGAAGGGCTAGGCTGTTACTTTTTTTAATTATTTGGATGAAGCTCAAAGAGATCCAAAGTGGCCCAAAGGTTCAATGCGACTGTATCAAAGGAAGCCTCTTGAGGAAGGGTTGTTGAGCCGAAGTGCTGGAATGGTGGTTAGTGTCACACTAGCTGTCTCTACACACCTGTCCATGGAATAAATTTACTTTTGACATCAAGTATTTGGTCTGCAGTCTCTTTGCTTCAATGAAGCAACTGTGCTGAAAGATTCTAGTACTTGAACTGCAGCACATTTCATTTAACATCAATGGACAGCCTTACATCAGTTTGAAACTGCATCACATGCCAACGTGCACCATCCCATTTGGTTCTCCTAGGCCCAGAAGGAAGCTGCTGCTGCAAATTCTGTGGGTATCCCTAGAAGTATGCAACTGTTGCTGAGGCAGAGATGAGTCAGGTTACAGCTGGGGACACCTTCCACAACACACAGACATGGAAGGATGCTGGAGGAGCAAGAGAGCTGTCATATCATACTACCCTATCTGCCTTACCCACTGTGTGCAATGCGCAGAACATTTGGGGGTATCCTGCAGATAGATCTAACATTTGTCCCTATTATATCCTCCTTCCACTTGAGAAAAAGTAAACAATACCTAAAAAAAATATCCACAAAAAGATCACCAATGTCTGCACTGAATCACAAGCATTCTTGAAATGTTTTTGTGGATTTTTCCAGGATTGGTTAAGGCATTTTTCACTAGTGGAATTAAAAAAAAAAAAGAAGTCAAGAACAACCCTGCATGGAGGTGTATGTTCTGCAAGAAATATCAGAGATGGGTAATGGAAATTCAACTATCATTTTATTAAAATTCTGATCACATTGAACATTTAAATTCCATGGCTTTCCCAGAAGGTCAGGTATGGATTGCTACCACTGTACTGTCAATCAAACTTTGGTGGGGGGGGATTAGCTAAAGTTACTGACATCAGTTCACTTCTAGAACCTGTCAGTGTTACTGGCTCACTAGTTAGTATGCTTGTCTCTGGGGTGGGTAGATCTGAAGGTCAGCGATTCTAACCCCACACCAGGTACTTGGAGTAATAACCATAATCGATGCTGTAGTGCAATACGAGGTTGGGTACAACACTGTTAAGGTGACCTTCTTCAGATGAGACATTAAAACAAGGTTCCTTCTGCCCATCTCTGGTCACTGTCCTGGGTGAAATTTAAGACCGTAGGGCACTTATCAGGAAAAATAGGAGAAGAATCAATAGCACACCTCTGTCACTGAGTAGGAAATGTTTTATTAACAAATGAATACAAACACAACAGACATTAAAATCCAAGTGTCAAACACAGTCATAAAGGAAACTTCAAAAGACAATTTTTCTGTAGCAACCATTATCTAAAATAATTACAACTCCAGACAACATGAAATTAAAACAATCAAAAAAATACAATATGAAATTAATAGGTGCACAAAAAAGGCTTTTGTTTTAACAAAAAGGACCACATATGCACGCAGAAGGCTACATCTGTGGTCTCATATCAGCATGAAACAGCATTAGAGATCCAAGCACGTTTCCATAATGCCAGAAACATATGAGAAGAGAGGGTTTTACTCTCCATGGTGCACATTTAATGAGTGCTGTTTTAATAGATTCTATGTCATAATAGCAAACCCTTCATGGGGGCCATTGCCCACTGCACTTCACTGAATTAGGATTAACTCCAGGGGGGGTGCATGTCAGGGAGGGGGCAAAATCTGCCTGAAAAAAAAAAATTAAGCCCAGGAGCCGCAGGCAGTGGCAAAATTCAAACCCCCCCATCCCCAGCCCCGAACCCAGTACCTGCTGTCCTGGAGCAAGCCTCCCTCACCACCACGTCACACAGCTGGCTCATCAGCAGCAGGCACACTTCGTCCAGATAACCCTCTTTCCTAGCCCTCCAGCTCCCCTCATCATCTTCCCTTTCCAGTCACCTTCCCTACCCTCATGGTAGCAGTAGTCGCTACACTTGCGGGTCGCTTATGACAATAGCACTGAATAGAAGTCACCATTTTGATGGTCACCCATATTCAGTCACTATTATCCCGGGATACCGTTTTAATAGAGCTACAGTTTCAGGACCCTCAATGCATCATTGCTGTAATGTCCAGGTGCAATGGAATTGCCATAAATAGTAAACAGTTATAATACCAGTGCCCCCCCACCCAAAATTGCTTTAAAGACTGTAATTCATTCAGTTCAATTTAATTTTCTGGTAACCAGCTGCTAGGGCACCATGTTTAGGGTGCTGTGTCAAGACAGTGCCAGGTTTTGGTGACTATCATTAGGGCACACAAAAACACAGGTCACGCTAAATGACAGTTGCCGATAACTGGTGCTGTCTTGATGCGGCCACTCATAAGGATGTGAAAAATGACAGCTGCACAGCTCATAAGGAGGTGTGGGAAAATTCCACTGGTGAAAATGTGGCATGACAATATTACAAATCTGCGAAGTTACAAGCGTGCGTGGAAAGTGTGCAATGCACACTTGTAACACAGTCATTCGATGGGCTAGTATCACCAAATTTTCAACATAGGCATTTTATGATCTCTGCTCATGAACAGTATCACTCTCATTTTCTTAATCTGTCCTGGACAGTGATTTCCCACAGCGACCGCTGTATTCTGCGCTGGAAGTGTGAAAACACATTTTGGCCAGGATGGGAAAAATGACAGCTTTACTGTTCATAAGTAGGTATGGGAAAATGGCAATGTTGGAAATCTGGAGTGAAAATATTATAAATTTGCGAAGTTACAAGCATGCGTGCAGACTGCGCAACACACGCTCATAACACAGTCATTTTACGGAGTATCATTAGCAAATTTTCAGCATAGCCATTTCAGGACCTCTACTCATGAACAGTGGCACTGTCATTTTTTTAATCTGTCTCGAACACTGATTTCCCACAGCGACCGCGCTATTCTGCGCTGGAAGTGCGAAAACATGTTTCTGCCATGATGTGAACAATGACAGCTGTACTGTTCACAAGGAGGTGTGACAAAATGCCAATGTTGAAAATTTGGCATGAAAATATTGCAAATTCATGAAGTTATGAGCGTGCGTAGCAACTGTGTAGCTCACGCTTGTAAAACAGTCATTTTTTTGATTTTTTCCACCAAATTTTAAAAATAGGCTTTTTGACAACCCACCTCATGAACACTGGCACTGTCATTTCATTAATTGGCCCCGAAAGGTGATTCCACGCAGTGACTGCGAAATCACCTTTCTGGTCCGATTAACACCATGACAGTTCAAGAAATCATGAGGAGGGGTCCCAAAAACCCCATGTTGAAAATTTGGTGGAAAAATTCCCCAAAATGCCCGAGATATACAATAAAGTTGAAAAAACCCTATGTATTACATTATACAGCTTACCGGCATTTCCTCAGTTCGCGGTCAGCTTTGAAGAGTGCAGATGTGTTCCCGGTCCACCGAAGATCGTGCCGAGCTCCTAATTTAAGTATGGGGTGAGGGGGGGTGTGGGGAGGCAGGCGTGCAGTGGGTGGGTGCGGGTTGCTGGTGGGAAGCAGGGTGAGCACCGAGGGACGGTTTCCTTTTTTCCAGGATTAAAGGAAGAAAAATAAAAAGACGTTGCGGGACCATTTTCTACCTTGCAGGGGCATCTGGCACACTGGGGTGGGCTCCCAGTGTGCCAGCAGAGGCTTTCTGGACCAGGAGCAGCAGCAGCTGATGGGGGATTGGGCACCCCCATCGGCAAACGGGCGGGGGTATCAGCATGCCGACGGGGATTGGGCACCCCGTCAGCAGCAACAAAAAGGGGGGGTAACAGAATTCCGACAGGGAGTGGGCTCCCCCGTTGGCAACAAAACAAATGAGGAACACTACAGCCGATGGGGATTGGACACCCCGTCGGCAGGAACAAAAGCGGGGGGGAGTACAGAATGCCCACGGCGCACAAAAGACCATGAAAGCCGACGGAGATTGGGGCCCCCGTCGGCAACTAAACTGTGGGGGGGTTATATTGTTTGTGAACATGGTGGCAAGCTGCCGCCATGTTCATAAACAATCTCAGGGATTTTACATCCCACCCTGCAATGACGGGTCGCTCCCTCATTGCAGCGGATGACTCACGCTGCAATGACGAGGCAGCCCCTGATTGCAGCGGCTGATTTTTTAGAAAGTCGGAGCATGCTGGCTGAACTAGTGTCAGCAGCAGCGTGCCGTGGCATTGGGGGAAGCGGGGCAAGCCTTTGCAGGCTCTGGGGGCATTGGTCACAACAGTGCCGCGCCTCCACAATCTGCTTCTCGAGAAACCTGTTGCAACATGTTTCTTGCACATGTGCACAATCAACATAAAAATGAATCAGGTAAACAAAAAGGAAGCTGTCAACCTCTCACTCCCAGCAGTAGAAAGCTACTTGTACCACCGCTCCCCAAATGCCGACCAATAAATTAGATGGCATAAGCCAACAGAAAGGATCTATCTCTGGGGAGACCCTCATGAAAGTGCCACCACAGCAGCACTACTGTTCCCACCATAACTGACCATCAGTCCCCACCCACTCGCAACTTCCAAATGCTAAACAGTAATGCAGGGCAGTCAAGAAATGAAAAATAGCCCTGAATTTCTCACATTTAAAACTCCACCGAAAGCAAACAAGTACCTGCTCCTCCATAGTTTTCTGCTCCATAGTGTGATGGCCCACCCCTACCGAACTCTCGCCAGGCATACTATCTGACGGTAGCTGTAGGTTAAAAAACAGCACTAGCAAAATTCTAGTATGGTGGTGGGTGTGATAATTGAAAAGAAAATTAAATAAAAAGAAACTGGAGGGGGGGAAACAAAAGTACTGCATGATGAAAGGGGAAGATTGGAGAGGTGTAACTTGATACAACTGGCTTTTTTTTTTGTTAAACTACAGTCTCCACTAGGTTAAGACTCCATAGCTCAAAAAATGTATCATTCTAATGCAGGCAGAGGAACCATTTTATTACAAAACTTATTTTAAACTCATTTTTTTATTAACAGTTTTTTATTAAACTTATTTTTTTTTTACAGTGCCCATTTTCTAAGTGCAATAATACCCTCCAGGGTTGGTGATACTGGGACATACCGGACCTTCCAGGGGCTATAAGACCCTCTACCTGCAGTGTCAGGCCTCATTATGCCCCTGGGGGGGTCCAATATTCCCCAATATCACCCACCCTGTCGGGTATTATTGCTTACTTCTTGAACCCAGTCCTATCCCAGTACTGCTTGACATATTAATCTGTGATGCAGATGCATTAGAACATTTCTCCAATAATGTGGTCAAAGGGTCAGAAACTGATTTTTCTTTTACAAAAATACTAACATCATCAGCATAAGATAACATTTTAAGGAGGAAGATCATTCTTTATAGACAATCTCTGTATCCTGTTATGGCCCTGTATTGTTAGAAGTAAGAGGTCTATAATAATAATATACAGGATGGGACTCAAGGGTCACCCCTTCCTCACCCCCTGAAGATCATGATCTTTGATCTCAATCCTCCATTAAGAAGTAGAACAAAACTTACCTGTGCATATCACACCTTCAGCCAAGGTACAAAACTTTCAGGAATTTCATAAACTTCAAACACTCAAAACAAATAATCATGAGCTAACCAATCAAATGCCTGCTTTTTATTGAAAGAAAGGACGTACCCAGACAGTGAACCATTATTACTTCTTTGAAATACCTCACAGGTTAGTACTAGGGTATCACGAACTGACAAACAAGGCAAAGGACTCTTTTTGATAAGGTGCTATAAGCTCCTCAGCAATGTGTACAGGGAAATTTACCAATATTTTAGAGAAGATGGGCCCGATTTTCAAAGGGCTTGGAGGGATGCAAGGGACTTGCATCAAAGATGTTTGATGCAACTTGTGATTTGCATCACAACATGCATCAAATGCTATTTTATAATGCGGGCTGCATCTGTTACAGACACAGCTGTATCAAAGCCCACTTGCACCAGAGTTGCATTAAACAACCCAGCACAGCAGGTTGCAAGTGAACGTGTGCCATGGTGGGCCAGCTGCATCCCCTTTTTCAGATTTTGGAAGCCCTACCATGGATGCAGGAGGGGTTGCTAGTTAGACCAGCAAGGAGGTAGATCTAACTGGCTTGTGCCAATTGGGTGAGGTGGGACAGGGGCCTGTAGGGGCACAGCAGGGGCAGGACATGCCATGGTGGGGGTATGTAGGGGTTGTGGGATAACAGATGGATCAGACACCAAACTTCAGTTTCAGCACACAATCTCTGTGTCATGTTTATTCAAAATACAGGAGATAACCTAAAGCAATGGCATATTCCTTCTTTAATACATCAGTTTGTAGCACCAGACTATGCAAGTTTTTCCTCTACACTTAGCCAGCACCTACTGACTCACTGATCTCTGATCTAACTTATCTGCTGAGATATAGTCTCCCCATGAGGACCTTGTTTGCTTGGGTGTTGGGGACTCAAATAAAAAAAAAACAAGCTAAAGAGAAAGAACCTCAGTGCAGAAGTACTGAAACAAGGGTTACCCCAAAGAGGATTGTTAATAAGTTAAGTTCCAAAGGGTTCTATGTGACAAGGGTGACTGAATGTCGGTGACTGGTCATAAGGGCACACAACCACAAGGGCGACTGAAAAACAGTATGTTATTTAATGTGGGGGTCTTTGCTCCCCACACCCACCCTCGTGGAGGGCTTCACCTCCCCATCCCCCTTAATTAGGATTCCTACTGGGGGGGGGGAACGCAACTCGGGGAAAGAGGTGAAATCCACGGTTGCCCACATTGTCGGTGCCATTGTGCAGTCGCCCTTATGACCAGTCACTGACATTCAATCGCCCACATCACAGGCTACTGTTTCGGAGAAACACGACATCACACATACTTCCATAATGCAAAGCACCATGGGAGATATGCAAATCACCAACATTTTAGATTCGCTCAGTATACAGCAGTTTACATGCAGTTTAAACAGCACAACTAACTTAATTTCTATAATATACTGTCACCTAGTGCTTTTTACCTTTATCAAAAACACCTAGTGCCATGATATTTTCAACATTTCCAGGTTTCATACGCATAAGGTACTGTATATACATCAATGTATTTTATAACATAGTGTTACTGCATACCAAATCCAACAATGAGGAACACATCCTGTTGCTTTACATCAGCTCTGAGGTCACAACAATAACCTCCCTGTATGAAGTCCTGAGAGGGAAAAGAAAATTAAAGAGGATATTATAGCATAGTTAAGAAAGGGAAGGGGTGCCCATAGGCGGTCAACCTTATGGACTAGAAACTGTAAAGAATAGATGATGCTAAGAAATAGAACTGTTGCAACAGATTTAAGAAAAAGTTGATCCTTAAGAGTGACAGGAGTTCCCTGTCACAGGGGGCATGGATGGGAGTAGGTAACCCACTCCAGCATGTGACACAGAGTGTGATAGCACCAGCTTGGACTGGCATACTACCCAATGTGAACCCCTGTGCCCAGACAGCACAACTCTGTAGTCATCCTTTCCCCGATCCCCTTTGGGTTCCTGGATGGTTGGTGGTGTAGTGGCCCCCTGAAATGACAAGTAGTCCAGATCCTCATTCCTGATTCTAAAAAAAGCCCAGTTCCAGTCCATGATCCCCCCATGCTCCTGCCATGACCACACAGAACTGCCATCTCATTATCTGTTGATTTAATGGCCCCCCACCCTCCCCACTTTGACAGACAGTGGTCAACCACCCCATTTCCCCATGTCCCTGACCCACTTCTGTGACTGGCACTACCCTCCTCACACCACCATGGCCAGCCGCAGAATGCACTCACACAGACTGCGTAAGTAAATAGTATGCTTATGCAGTCTGTGCAATCACATTCTGCAACTGGTCATGGTGGTGTGAGGGAAGTGCCATCACAGAAGTAGGTCTGGGATGGGGGACGGGGTGGTAGACCACTGTCTGTTGGGGTGGGTAGGGTGGGGTGTCCACCAGATCCCCAGGTAATGAGTTGACAGTTCTGTGTGAGCTTGGCAGGAGCATGGGGTGAGCACGAACCATGACTGGGTTTTTTTTTTACAGTCAGGAACAAGGATCGAGGCTAATTGTCAGTTGGGGGAGCCGCTATAGCACGACCACATTAATCAGGGACTGCGGGAACTGGCACTAGCTTGCCACAGCAGGCATTGGACATTAGTGGCACATGAGTGCCAAGAGAGTAGAGGGACAGTGCCCTGGGGGACAAAACACCACATGCCACAGCCTGGCATTGGCTGACCCTTCTGTGCCTGGGTTCTGGGCTTGCTGCTCCTTGAGGCATCTAGGCTGGCCCCTGCACCCATGTCTGTAGATGCATCCATGAACTTGTGCCAGGACCACTAACTGTGCCCATCTATCAGCTGCAGGCCAGATTTTGCTGCTATTCCAGACGGTTTGATGCAAGTCTCCAACCTTCTGGAATAGCAACTTTTGCATTTGCCTCAACTGCATTGGATGCAGATCCCTTTTCTGCCACAAGTTGCATCCAATGCAGGTGGCTTCCGAAATCAGGCCCCTTTATGATATACTTTCAATAAGCAGATGGGACACCATTTAGACAGTAATGACCTGTCTCTCTTTTTATATAAAAAAATTATTAGAACTTCCAACACAGAAACTGCAAATTTCCCCAAAGTAAGTATTTCATTGTACATTTTCACCAGTGCTGGACCTAAAGTAGTACAAATGGTTTTACAGAACTCAATATGCAAGCCATTGTTTCCAAAAGACTTATTCCCTTATATGGAATTAATGACTGATTCTACTTCAGCTAAATTACAGGGGAAGTTAAAGCCTGCCCCAATGGTTCTGACAAATGTGGATGCTATTTTGTACCTAAGAAATGGTTAATGTTGCTTGCGTATGTCAGGGGGAGGGAAAAAGTATCTGCCACATATGTTGACGATACTTAACATCTCCTCAATATTTGAACACCTTCTTCCATGAGGATCCAGTAAAGAGGTATTAGTCTTGTACTCCACGCTACTCTGGCACATCCCTTAAAAATATCAATGGATTGAGCAGAACCCTGTGTCCCATATTGCAGTTCTTCTTTCAAACACTGCCCTGTCATACTGGTCGTCCATAATTTTTGTGTTACTTTCTTAATCTGGGCACTTTAATTCCTCAGTTTCCTACTTGATAAATCAATCAACCTCTGCAACTCTGCACAAAGACTGAGGTATTTTGTATACCTAATAGAGACTCTTTCATCTGAAAAAGTTGAAAAGGTGGACCAAAGATCCTCTTTTGGGTCCTCCCAACAAGCTGTCCATGATTCATATGCATCCTGTATCGATAGTCTGGCCCTGAATAAACTGTTTATGTACTAACTCCCTCTTTGTGTAATGTAGAGGTATCCTCCAGTCTCCACATACTATTCCCTTTTTTTATGAATCTGTCCTCAGAGTGTTCTGTAGTAATAAATGATCTGATGTTTCCACTCCCACAGTACTTGAAGATGCTACTGTGATATATTAAGATACAAAAAAAGTCAATTCTGGAAGTGATGGATCCTTTACAGTAAGTATGCTCCCCTGTCTTGTGCACTGTCCAAAAAGATTCTTGTAAATCAGCCATGGCAACCATGTTAACCAGTGCATTTGAATCACAGTATGTTTCTTATTTTTAAGTAACCAGCAGCCTGTGGAAAAGGGCAATTAAAGCCCCCCAATATAACAGCCTTTGCAGTAAGTAAATAAGGGGGGATTTTCTGAAATAGATCCACCCACTTCACTTTGGCTTGTGTTGCATATACACTATAAATCCTAAAGGACAGTGTACCCTTGTCCAAGTCTAACATTGACACCCTACCAGGAGAATATCCACTAGGCATGATTACTGATGTGTGAAGTCAGAAAACTTTGCTCTGAGGATTAATTCGCAAATTCATCTCATTTTGCAGAGTTAATTTGATGTACCAAGTCCAAATTCATGGAAAACTGATTACTCTGTGAAATGCAAAATTGGTAACTTCACCGGCTGAGTTTTGCACAGAGCCAACGTTTGCAGCGTGCAAAGTTGGTAACTTCGCTGGTGAAGTTTGGTACAGAGGTGAAATTTACAATGTTCTCTGGCATTGGAGGTCACAAGTTGCTGAAACAAGCTGTATGCTGTGAGGAGGCTGTCTTCAGTGCAGTGTTCTGAAGACAGAGTAGGAGAGAAATCTGTGTTTGCTCGTCCGAGGGGAAAAAAAACTTCTGAAATTCATCTCAAAACCAAGCTTTTAGAATCCAAATTGCTCACAGAATTGTTCTACATGACCTTGTGCTGCTAGATTTGTGTTTTTTTGTTTATTTTTTGGGTACTTATTTACTTTAAAGTAGTGGTTTCTGTTTTGCCAGTCTGTGAAGCAGTGGGGTGGGGGAGGATAGATGTATTGTAAAGCAAGGCAGCCCAGAAAGATTCAGAGCCTTTTTGCCTAAGCAACATATTTGTGCTATTTTGGGCTTTCTCACTCCTTCTTGTTCATCAGTTTTGATGTGTAGTAAGTAATTTCTCATTTTTATTTCTGTGGTTTACTTTGGTGTGTTTAAGTACAGTATTTTGTTAATGCTTTTCTGTAGCACTTTTGGTAATCTTTTAGTTATATTTTTCTTAAGTAACGGTGTTCTGTTACTTTTTGTTATACTTATTATTAAATTACCTCTGTTGGCCCTGTCATTTTAATCCCTATTCTGTTTTAAAAAAATATATATATTTTTTTTAGTAGTAGATTTTCAAATCACACTGCTGATCCCTGATTCTCTAGGGGGAAGTGTTGTCTGCTGCTGGTAGTTAATAACTTGTTTAACCCTTTTACCCCTGTTGTGTGTGTTGTCTTAATCCCTGTGATGTTCTTTTTTCAGATCACACTGCTGAATCCTGATTCCCTAGAGGGAGGTGTTGTCTGCTCCTAGCACTTATTTGTACCGCAGGCTTTATTTACATTTTGTGATTTTTCATCTGAACTCAAGTTACAATTAGCATCTAAGAATAACTGGGAAGAGACACTTTTACAGAGGGAGAGGTGCCGGGAAGCAGCAAAGAAGTGTTCAAAATCTGTCGGCCAAAATAGTACTGCAGTTAAGAAAACTATGTCTGCAGCAATGTATTCTGTGGGCTCCAGGGCTGGTAATAGCAAAGGAGTAGTTGGCGGCGGTGGCATTAGTGTAGCCTAATTATTTTCTGACACATCTGTGCAGCCATGCTGGTGGGGAATGTGGAAGGTGACAGGAGAAGCTACAGTAAACAAGGAATAGTGGTCGCGAAGGAGATTGTTGCTGTCCTCGTGGCTGTTGGTGGTGCTGAGCCTGATAGTGTGGAGTTTGAGTTAATGGTTGAGGTGGGAGATCTGGAAAATGAGCATCACACTCAGACTCCTGATGATGAGTTTAATTTAGTTAGTTTATTAATTTAATAGAGTGCTCTATCTCATGGCGATTCTAGGCACTTTACAGACACCCAAACATAAATTAAAAATATTTATACAACATACTAAAACACAGTAATTTAAAAAGTTTAATGGAGGGAAAAACTATATTAAATAAAAAGGTCTTCAGATCCCTCCTGAAGGCACTAACCGAGGGGGCCCCTCTGAGCAACTGAGGTGTGAATTCCACAACAGAAAAAACCTTGGCACCATATGACTTCAGATGGACCCTGTGAATTACTAGGAGGCCCTCATTAGCTCACTGGAGGAGACAAGATGGGCGGTAGGTCAATAGGAGGTCTTACAGCTAGCCAGGCCCCAGTCCATGTAGGGCTTTAAATGTCAGCAACCCGACCTTGAAGGTGATCCGCCACCTAATAGGGAGCCAGTACAGAGAGTGTAGCACAGGCATAATGTAACATAACCTCGAAAGGCCAGTTAGCAGCCTGGCTCCTGCATTTTGCACTAGCTGTAGGCGGTGAAGACCAGCCTCCAATAGCCCTAGGTAAAGGGCATTGCAGTAATCAAGCCGTAATGCCACAAGGGCATGCACTAGTGATGGCAGATCACCTGAGTGAATTAGGTGACTAATCCCAGCAATGTTTCTAAGATGATAAAAACCACTCTGGACCACAGACGACACTGAGATTCAAGTGTAAGCCCACTGTCCAGCACAACACCAAGACTTTTCACAATAACAGATGTGAGAAGCTGGGAATCTCCAAGCCTAAGCCTAGTGACTCAACCAGCCTGCACACCAACCCAGGGGTGTCGGCAGGCATATGCACTGTATTCAGAAGAGTTCAGTAAAAAAATCATGCAGGGGCAACAAAAAGAGGAAAACAAGGACACTGTGAGTCACATTGTGTCTGTGTCTTGCTGAGTTCTTTTGCCTTTGTGGTTCACAATGGGGCACTCATGCTACCAGCCAAACACACAAACAGGAACAACTTACCAGGCAGGCAGAAAAACAAAGGAAGGAGGATTATAGGAAGGAACTGATTGCTTGAACTCAGACATGGCAAATGGGAGGGGCTATTGTTGGTGTAGCATGGCCACGCATATTTTGGTTTATGTTAACATAATGGGGGGGGGGCAACAGTGCATCAGTGTTGAGTACAAGTTCAAAATTCCTGGCTACACCCCTGCACCAAACCTTGGGCTATCAGTTTCTACCATCAGTACTTCCATTTTATTCAGATTTAACTTCAGCCAGTTAGCACTCATCCAATCTTGGATTTCAGCAAGGCACTGATTAAAAACTGAGACTGCATCCTATTGTTGTTCATGCACAAAAGAAAGGTACAGCCAAGTATCATCAGCATAGCAATGAAAACTCAGCCCATACCATCTTCTAATGTCCCCTAGTGGTAACATATACACTGCGAACAACATGGGGGACAAGATGGAACCCTGCGGGATCTCACATGGCAGGGAACGTGTTCAGAGGGTCAGAGATCCTAGAGACAGTGGTGATGATGAAGAGGACAGACCTGTGGAGAAGGAGGTCAACAGCGTCTGTGCTGATGATGATTTGTTGAATCCCCTATGGGAATCTGAAGAGAAAAAGCATAAGGGTGGTGCTGCAGATGATGCAGGGGACATTGTTTGCAGTTATCCAACTACCAAAGTCCACCCCCAATATTACTGAAGTTATGAAATCGTCCCAAAAAACACAAATTTCCACCCCTTCCCCTCAGCTGTCCTCCTCCCACTGGCATGGTAAATCAAGGGTTAGGAAATCCCTGGTTTGGGATTTTTATGTACTTGACCCAGCTGATGAGACAGTCGGTATGTGTCAGCTATATCAAGCATGAGTTAGTAGGGGAGAAGGGCAGCCACTTAGGCACCGGTGGGCAACACACACACACACCTGAAGAATAGGCACATGTTACTCTGGCAGGAACACCAGAAGGAAGCCAGTGCAAGGGGTCCTTGTTCTTCATCATCAGGTAAGGCAAAAAGAAATGACAGGGCAATAGATCAGACAGATGGAGAGAAGAGTGAGGAGGACTGAATAGCAGAGGAGAAGAATTCTGTTGGTTTGCCTAGTGGTGGGTATAGCAGCAGTGGTGAGTTAAGTAGTACCAACCAGATTCAGAAAAGCACAGTAATGCCAATGCAGAACCCCTTCCCCCAAATCATTGGTGTCACTCGAGCAGCAGCACATATGAATCCTCAGAAGTCAAATACCACCCCACCAGCAAAGCTGCCATGATGGATCCAGCCATTTGGTTGCCCAACCCCAAGGAAGGTCCAGTCTATGCTGCATAGCATGTTTGAGCATCACTCCAAATTCACTCCCAATCCTGCCATTGCACGTGAGCTAAATGCAGCAACTGCTGAAATACTGGCAATTGATCTATTGCCATTCACTTTTGCTGAGAATATTGGATTTAGGAGGTTGATTGCCTGCCCTTCCTAAATGGCAGACTCCATCAAGAACACAATTTTTAAATGTGCCATTCCTGAACTCTATGGGACAGTGTCACACATAGTAAACCATACCCTGAAGCATTCAGCATCACTATACATGCATCATACATACATACATGCATTCATACATACATGCAGTACATACATACATACATAACAGCTGGTAACTCCTACTTGTGCATTACTGCACATTGGATACAGGTACTGTGAAATGTAAGTGTAATGTGAATTTGCAGCCTGTTACTCAGTGTCTTCTTTTTTTTCTTTGTTTTGCATTTGTCACTGTGTTTCCAGGCATGGGCAGTTCGCGTGAAGCTGCAGCTTTAGTTTCTTTTCTTTTTATAGTTGGCTGGAAAAGGGCAAAGAAATGTGTATGGTTTCTTTTATTTTATTGAGCCAGATGAGGACAGAGATAAGCAAGAGCCAGTTTCAAGATAAGGAAGTCAGTTTGGGCAGTTCCTGTGGATCCGCAGCTTTTGTTTGTTTCAACGTTCGTCTTTGTCGAGGGCAAAATTGTGCCAGACAAGGAAGCCAGAAGAGGAAAATCAGGAAACAGCCAGCACAGAGCTTGACCTGAATAAAGCTGTGCAAGCGGAGAAGACAGACCTGAGAGTAGGAAGGATTGGGCAAGCAGGGTAGTCATGGACTGTACTGTTCACAGTGCTAGTAACACTATTCACACCTGCTCAGTGGCCCATTAAGACAGTGAATGGGGCTGAATAGGACTGAATCATCCCAATAATCTGGCATCCCCATCCCTATTACATGGATGGGGTTGCCATAGAAATGAATGGCCACTTAACTGGTTACCGGAAGAACGTTCCAATGAAGCAGACATTCCAATTACCTGTCTCCCAATTAAGTGACTTCTACTGTATAAGTGGATCACACACAGATGAGAAAATGCTGAAAGTGCCGCTTACCGAGATTGATGAGTGACTTTACCCCATTCACTGAAAGCAGGTTTCCATTCAAGCGATAATGGCACAAATGTTATGAAACGCAGCAGTGATGGGGGGGGGGTTCTAAGGGTACCATGCCTGGCGCACTGTCTTAATCTTGTTGCGGAGGAAATTCTAACCTATCCTGATAGCAAGGTCGTGTTGACTTTGGTCCATCACATCTGTGTCCACCTTGCCTGTTCTGAAAGGGCCTGTGACTAGCTCTATCATCTGCAGATACAAAACAAACTGCCTCAGTACCATATGAAGCTGGATGTTGTCGCAAGATGGAACTTGACACGGTACATGATCCAGTGGTTGTATAAGAAGCATAAAGTCATATGTGAATATCTGCTGCTACATACAAGCCGTGATAGTGCTGGGATATCCATGTTTATTTATTTATTTTATTCAAATGTTTCATCAGGAAGGCTCACTGAACAACACGTTGCCCATCTCCCAGTGTGACCTGGGGGAAGAGGGTACAGGGAAAAGTACTTAAAGCAAATACATACATTTGGAACAATAAGTACATGAAAACAATTACATGAAGTATAACAAGGACAAGAGTACATAATGTCATACACAGCAGGGTAAATACAGTTAATTAATTTGATGATAGTGTTAATTCCATTGGAGGCAGTTAACAATTGAAATGAACAATGGAGTGCAGGATCCATCTACATACTGTAAGTGCAACTGGTTAAAAATGAAATAAAAACCAATTTGGGGAAAGGTGCAAGAGAGAGAGAGAGAGAATAGGATTACAATGAGAATGAGGAAAGACAGGGACATATTGAAGAGATGAATCATCCCTGACAACAGAGCAATGGCACCAAATTAATGGCCTGATCATGATTCTTAGGCCAGTTGAGCACGCAACGCAGACAGTGAGTGGGGATACCATCTATATCAGTCAGTCCATCCCACCACTACATGTGCCGAGGCAGACACCGGTGAATGTGCAGCAAGTGCTGGAGGCAGGTGGTGATAGTAGAAGCTGTGCCTTAATGGAACACATGCTCCATGTTTTAGACTGCAGTACACATATTTCTGCCATTCTGCAGTCTAAAGATTTCAGGATTGCCACCATGCTGGACTCACGATATGAACATGGGCTGCATCAGTATTTGAAGGTGGGCATCAGCAGGTCCAAATGTTGACTGATCTTCTAATAAGAAGTGTACATGTGGCACAGATTCTAATGACACATTTATCTAAGGCACAGCATGAAACTCTACAGAGACTGGGTGTTACTACCACCACCTCACATGGGAAACGGCCTGAGAATACATGCAAGGTAAAAGAGAAAATGCCAAATCCCATTTAGGATGTGTTAGATTATTTGGGAGTTGAAGACATGGAAGAAAAAGAGGAGGAGGAGGCTGATGAGGCAGCAGGACTGTGGGCAGCACAACACATAGTAGATACTTATTTGACAGACACAAGGCACCTTACCATCACTGATGAGCGTTTGCTATACTGGAGCAGCAAAGTCACTGAGTGGCCAGCACTGACCTCAGCTGCAATGAAATACCTCAGCTGCCCACCATCGAGTGTTAGTGTGGAGCATGTTTTTAGTTCAGCTGGGGCCACTGTGTGGGACAGGCACACCAAGCTGTCACCAAAAAAATGTTGGCATGTTAACATTTATTAAAATGAATGAGGGGCACATTCTGCACAAGACATTCGTGTCCATGTTCCTTCCACATGAAGGTGGTGGTGAAGATGAAGAGTAAGGTGCTGTTGGCATTAGCAAATTGTCTTCTACCACTGAGGTGGATAAAACAGTAATGGAGAGAGAATTCCCATCTGGTGACAACTCCATTCTGGAAGACTGTGAGGGCTGCTTGCTCGATGAAACTGAAGCATAAAACACAGAAACATGGATAAGTGATGCCAAAAGGAGACCATGGGTCCATCAAGTCTGCCTGAGAGTTCCCAAGACCTCTTTTAGGCCCTGGGTAAAAAAGATGTGTTGTTTCCCTCCTTTACCTCAGCAATATAATCCTTCACTTTATGACTCACAATTCTTTTATTTTCAGTCATTTTACTGTTCCCCATCCTCAACTGTTGTGTGGCTGTTTCCTTGTGCCTGAATGATTACCTGCCTCCATCACCTGAATGTGAGATTTAGAGACAATGCCTGCTCCAGCCAGCAAGATACAGCACTACCTCCTCATCAAACCTGCTTGGGTCCTACACAGCCACAAACAACATGGGCTACCACGTCCGCACTGATGCAAAACTTGTGCTGACTCGAGGGAATACTGTTTGGCTTGATCCTATGGTACAAGTTACAAAACTCCCTGACTTAAAGCAGCAGTGCAATGAAAAAAGTTATTCCAAAAAGCCAATTTTCTGCTATGGTTATAAAAAATATTGGCAGAACTATTGATTTGGGTTTTCTGAATGCTTCCTATGCTGTGTACTGTTCATCTGCATTTTTCTTTTGACTCTTATCCTCCTTGGGTTCTCAGTATTATTTCTATGGGAAAATGAGTTGGCCATCTTTTTTTTCTTGAGAAATAATTACTTTAAAACTTTCATAAAATTCTTAAATGATAATGAAAACTGAAAATTTCACCACCAAAATAAACTAGAAGACGTCTGGCGGAGATCACGTGATGCAGAGTGCTGAGTAGCAGCTCCCTCAAGAAGCTCCTGCCTCCCGTCTCTTATTTGAGCTTGTTTTGGTGTTTTAATCTACTATTTTCTCTTGTTTCTGTGATTCTACACTGTACAATAGCTGTTGCACTCTGGTCTGGTTATATCTCGAGTGGATGGAGGCTTATATGAAGAAAGCCCCACAGAAGCACACCCCTCCAGCAACTCCCAGGAAGGCCCCTAAGAAATCCAGAGCCTCGGGTGATTCTGGCTCTGATTTCCCAAGCCAAAGTGGTGATCAGGAGCCCTTAACGCTGTCCAGATTTCTCTAGGAATTCAAACCCTTTCAAGAGGAAATGAAGGATATGGCAATGGATTTGAAGTCGTTATCCAGAAAATTAGATGAACTCTCATTGTTTGTTTCCGATAATGCAGCCCGAATTGCTTCTATAGAGAAAAGAATTAGTAGTCTCAACCCTGAACTGGTTTCGATGCGCCAGAAAATGTCTCGTTTTGAAGCCAAGCTCGAGGACCTAGAGGGTCGGAGCCGAAGAAATAATGTAGTGGTTCTCGGTTTACCGGAGGGAGAGGAAGGCCAAAATGTTGTGGCATTTATTCAGAAATTGGTTGAGTGGGTGGCAGGCTCATCTCCATTTGGCTCTGGCCACAGGGCTTTACGGCCTAAGCCACCCCCTGAGGAACCCCCCCTGCCCTATCGTGTGCCGGTTCCTGAATTATCTAGAGAAACAACATTTTCTACAAAAAGCGCTTGCTTTGCAAGAGATTCGCTGGGAACATATAAAGCTGAGAATCTCACAAGATCTACCCATCTCGGTCCGCATGAAACGCAAGGCGTTTCACCCTATTGTTTTCTAAGCTAATTGCTGCAGGCCTGAAGTTCAGAATGAGTTATCCGGCTAGACTACAGATTTCAACTAAAGGATCCTGGAAAAGCTATGAAGACCCTGAAAAAACTCTGAGGAGCCTTAAGTCCATTCTGCCAGATCTCTTTAAGGACCCTTGAATGGTGGTGGTGTAGTATCGAGTATCGCACGGAGTCAAGAACTCAAACTTTTGTTTTTCTTCTTTCCTTAGAGAAGTTTTACGAATGTGAAGACCTGGGCGACTTCATATGTTGCAGTGGACTTGGGGGATCACCGCAGACCACCCCAACTTTTCTTTTCTTTCCATCTCATAATGGGCCCATGAGGGTCTGATGCAATGGACACGGGTTTGGGGCCTTCTTGGGGGGGGGTTGTGAGCCAACTTTTTGGCGGCTGTTTTTGTTGGGGGTTGAAAAAGCCCAGTTTGGTTGTGGGCTAGTTTCTCATTTTTTCCTTCTGGGCTGTTACTGGGATGGTTCTGGGCTTTCTCCATCTCGCTCGTCATTTGGGTTGGGCCAGGGAATTGACCGCTAGAGGGCGTTCCAACCTCTGGGGACTTGCGGGGAAACTCTACTCGAGAAGGATTTAGCAAGGGCACTGCTTAGCTGGGATGCAGCACTCTCAATCTTTCAGGGAGGCTCTGTTTAGCGGATACTTGCTGGTAGTGGGTAAAGGTAGCTTTTACGCCTTCTCCTCCAGTCGAACGATTTCAGCCTTTCCCATTTTAATTCTCGCTCTTAACATGAGCTGGGGCATTTTTCCCTCCAGGTGTTGCTGATCTGGTCCCGGTTTCTGGTGGCTCACCCGGCACCCCCGATTTTAATCTGAGTTACCACGAATGAGTGGGTGATGAGATGGCCTTATCATAGCCACCCCATGGTAATTTTTCTCATATCCATGCTCTGGCTGGACTGAGATGAAGGCTCAGAACCATTCTCCCTCGTTGGAGGTATAACTGACAGGGCTTGATCTTTGAAGGCTGTGATTTGTGTGCAACATACATAAAAAAGGTAGTAGACAGGAGGTTTCAAACTGCAGGCCGATTAGTCAGACCTCGGTTATGGGAAATATCTTGGAGGGCATAATCAAAGACTATATTGTTGACTTCATTGATAGCACTGGCAAGATAGATATGACTCAACATGGATTTACAAAAGGTAGATCATGTCAGACTAACTTGCTGGAATTTTATGATAAAGTTAGTAGGGCCATGGATAGGGGGGAATCGGTGTACATTGTGTTCTTGGACTTTGCGAAGGCTTTTGACATGGTCTCACGTAAACAGCTCGTGGAGTCACTACATGAGATTGGCCTACCCTATTGGTTACAAAAATGGGTGAGGGATTGGCTCACTGGAAGAAGCCAGAGGGTTTGCGTGAAAGGAGAATTTTCCAGTTATCCTGGAGTGACTAGCAGGGTTCCCCAGGGCTCGGTATTGGGGCCATGTTTGTTCAATTTGTATATTTCATCAATGCAAGTTGAATCTGTTGTCTGGATGTCCAAGTTCGCGGACGATACCAGAATTGGGAGTACAGTCAATAACTTTGAGGATCAGGTAGTTCTTCAAATGGCACTAAATAGATTAGAAAAGTGGGCGGCTCAGAAGCAATCTATATTTAATATCGATAAGTGCAATGTCATGCATTTTGGGAAAAACAATAATAGATTTCGGTATACTCTGGGTGGGTCTACGTTAAAGGTAGTCTGCGAGGAGAAGGATCTGGGGATTATGATCAACCAAGATTTTAATTTTGGGCTCCAATGTAATACCGTGGCTAAAAAGGCCAGTGGTATAGCAAATTGTATAGTGAGACACATCAGGAGCAGGGATAGACAAGTTGTGATGCCATTGTATATTGCGCTGGTGCAACTGCATGTGGAGTATTGTGTCCAGTTCTGAGCCCCTTATGGGGGGGTGATGTTGAGATGGCAGAGAGGGTCCAGAGGCGGGTGACAAAGAGGATTCAGGGAACAGAGGGGATGAACTATGATGAGAGATTGCATTGTTTGAATTTATATCTCTTGGAATATCATAGATTATGGGATGATATGTGTTTGATCTATAGGGCATGGACTAACTCTAACATGTGGGACCTCTTGGGCCTAAAGAAAAGAGAACAAACTTATGATACTAGGTCTCATAACTTTCAATTACTCAAAGATAGATACAGTACTGTCAGGAGGAAATATTGGTTGAATAATAAAGTAACAGAATTATGGAATAGCTTACCAAAGGAAATTGTTGAGAGTGGTACCATGTAAATGTTTAAAACACAACTGGACAAATACCTTCTAGAAAAAAAAAGATAAATAGGTATGGGTAAGACGCGACTTGCGAGCTCATGGACAATTGTCTTCATGCTCTGTATGATCTATGTAAATATCAAGGTTCATTATCGGGGGGCTGGAGTGGAGGGATTAGAACCAGTACTGTGCTGAATGTTGCTTGTGACAGTTTGGGGAGGTGTGGGGGGCTGGGGCACGGTTGGAGGGTGGGGGTTAGAGGAGATGGGCTGTATCTACTTCTGGGCAGGCTAGGGAAGAGGGTGGGTTTTACTGCAGTAACCCTGGGGATATATGTAAAGGGGATTTGCATCTCGTGTGCTGAGTATAATTATTTTAGCTTGATATTTCTTCTGGATGGTGAATGAGTTAACGTTTGTGTCTTGGAATGTTAAGGGGATCAGAGAGCAACATAAGCAATTTCAGGTTCTCAAACATTTAAGTCTCTTCAGTTCACAGATAACTTTTTTGCAAGAAACCCATTTATTAGAAGGGGAAGCTTTGCAATTAAGGAAGCAACAAGTGGGATTGATTTACAGTGCCCGGGGCACCACAAATAGTTGTGGGGTCATGCTCATGATTAACAGGAGTATCCCTTTCTCTCCTACACAAGTGATCAAAGATACCGAGGGTAGGTTTATTTTGGTTAGAGGTACCCTCTGGTCTATCCCAATACTATTGGGCTGTGTTTATGGCCCTAATCTGGATGACCCCGGATTTTTTATGAGGCTTATATCTATCATTCTCCCAATGATTCCCATTAAAATTATTTTAGGGGGAGATTTCAATCAAGTACTTGATTCTCATTTAGACAGACTGGGCAGTGGCCTAGGCGGGTTTACCCCTGGGCAGAAGGCATTCATGGATTTATTAGATCAATGTGGGCTCTGCGACGTCTGGTGTGTATTACATCCTGATTCTAGGGAGTTTACCTATAGGTCCATGGCACATGGCTCGCAGTCCCGCATCGACTATTTACTTATTTCTCAGTGCCTGCTGCCCAGGGTGAAGACCTCCTCGATTCAACCTGGCCCAATTTCCGACCACTCACTAGTGGTATGCAGTTTGGTACTGCTTAATTCATTTAATATGGAAACTAGATGGAAGCTCAATGATCAACTCCTTAAAGACGTTAAATATTGCAAACTTATTAGGGAAAAAATAGAATATTTTTTTTACTAAACCCTTTAGATGGCATAAAACCTGATATCTTGTGGGGGGCCTTTAAAGCCTTCATGAGAGGGATACTGATTAGCATGGTGGTTGGTAGGAAAAGAGAGCAGGAGGAAGACCTTAAATCCTTATTATCTCAAATCAGATGTCTAGAAGCTAACCTTCCAGCTAATCCCCTAGGTGAGGATACTCAGAAACTCCTGAAATTAAAGGATAAATATCTGGGGTTACTTCAGGAGAGATCAGAACTAGCTATTATTCGTACCAGAGCTAAATACACCAATCAGGGGGAAAAATCGGGACGTTTACTGGCATTGCGTATTAAACAACGGGAATCAATGAGATTTATCCCACCTACCAGGTCATCAGCAGACGGAACTCTTAAGGTGTCTCCTAATGAAATAGCTCAAGAATTTGCTGCTTATTATTCTGAACTGTATAGCGACATGGAGCACCCTCCCTGCCCTGCAGATATACAAGGTTATCTAAGAGATTCCCACTTGCCCCTTCTTCCTGACAGGTGTGGTGAAACTCTGGTTGTCCCTATTTCCCAGGAGGAGATTGCTAAAGTTATTAGGAATTGCCTGACAATAGGGTTCCTGGTCCAGTTGGATTTTCTGCCTTATTTTACAAGGTCTTTCGAGATCTTCTTGCACCAATACTTGGTCATTTATTTCAACAAATCCTATCTGGGGAGGAGACAGATCTGTATCTCTATGAGGCCCTGATTGTTCTGCTTCCCAAACCTGATAAAGACCTTGATAAGGTTTAAAGTTATAGACCCATATCTCTTTTAAACCAGGATGTTAAGATTCTCTCTAAAATACTGGCCAACACGTTGGCACTGGTTCTTCCTGGGTTAATAGGTACAAATCAGGTTGGATTCATGAAAGGGCACTCATCTTCAGACCATTTACACACTTTGTCGCATGTCTTCTCGGCTACCAGGGATGCGGAGTTCCCTGCGGGCTTGGTCTCCTTGGATGCCGAGAAGGCATTCGATCATGTGAACTGGAATTTCTTGTTCCACACTTTGGAGGCCTTCCACATACCTTCTCAGTTTATCTCCTGGATTGCCGCCCTATATAAAAACCCCTCGGCAAGAATTTCCACGAATGGGGCCTTTTCCCATTCTTTCTCGCTTCACTCAGGTACTAGACAGGAGTGTCCCCTCTCCCATTTATTATTTAACTTATATCTGGAACCTCTTATCCAAAACATTCTCAATAATGATTCCATACAAGGAGTGAGAATTGGGCGGCATGAAGTGAAAGTCACTGCATATGCTGATGATCTGTTAATACATCTGTCCCATCCGGTATCCTCCGTCCCGGCCTTATTAAGTGAAGTGGCAAGGTTTAGAGCTCTGTCTAACTATAAATTGAATGCCAGTAAGTACCTATTTTTTCCATTAAATCACAAAGTTTTTAAGACTGACATTAGTCCCCTGGGGCTATGCTGGACACCCAGGTCTTTCAAGTATCTGGGTATCAAACTTTCACGTAACCCCCTAGTATGGTTCAAGGAAAACCTAGATTCTTTATTGCAGGGAATTACACATGACCTAGAGAGGTGGTCTAAACTCCCTATCTCTCTGTAGGGCCGAATTAATATAATTAAAATGAATGTATTTCCTAGGAATTTTTATCCGTTGTCCCTTCTCAACGCCTTTGTTCCTTTACTCTGGTTCAAAAAGGTTCATGATATTTTTACTAAATTCATCTGGGCCGACAGGTATCCCCGCTTAGCTTACCATAAACTGGCAGCTCCAAAACTGGAAGGGGGATTGCGAGTCCCCCATCTTGCTATATATCATTGGGCTAGCCACCTTGCGAAATGTTCACGGTGGGTATCTCCCAGCCCAGAGGAAGCCCAACCCATTTGGCTCAAAATAGAATTGGATGCAATTAAGGTTAATAATCTGGACCCTCTCGCGTTATTTTTCCTTAAGTTATCTCAAGTAAGTACAGCTGTGGATTGTCCCATAATAAGGACCTCTTTAAAGGTCTACCTACAGATGTGCTCCTTTTTGCAGTACTCTCCCCATCTGGACCTGGCCCAGTCTATATGGAACTCTCCATCATTTACTATTAACAAGAATCAAATCTCCCATTTTTGGTTGCCTCAACTCGAAGAGGGGAAGCTCTCGACCTTTACTGATGGTGAGGGGCATTGGTTATCAGCGGAGGAGATGGTTAGGAAATTTCGCATCCCTACTTCTTCTTACTTCAAAGTCTTGCAATTGAGACATTTACTGGTAATCACCCTGGGGAGCACTCCTCCCTCTCAGAGCATCCCCTATCTGATACCCGAGGTATCCCCACTCTCTGGGTCTCCTGGTGTAATCTCTAAACTATATCAGGTTTTGTTTCACAAAAGATTCGGGGCCCATTTGGGCCAGCAAGATTTTGGAGTAACTTTCTCCCCCATCTGCAGCTGGATTGGTATTCCCTCTGGAAGTCATGTCATAAATTTATCTCTCAGGATAGACTGCATCTCATGCAATATCATGTATTGCACAACTTATATTACTCCCCAGTTCAGCTTCATAAGTGGGGCTACTTAGACTCTAATAAGTGCAATAAATGTTTGCAAGATGAGGGCACACTTTTCATATGCTTTGGTCTTGTCCATGTATCTCCACCTTTTAGGTTTCAATCCAAACTTCCTTAGACCCCTTGTTGGGCCTTCATGAATACTTTATCCCCGAGGTATGTGTGTTGGGAGACCTGTCTTCTATTAGAGTCAAGGTGCGTAAATTTCACATATCCGTGGTCACCTTGTCAGCTAAGAAAATAATTCTCCGTCATTGGAAAGACAGGTCCTCCCCTTCTTTCCAGGAATGGGTAAGAGAAGTTTATTCAATTTGCACACAGAAAAAGCAATAGCCAGCCTACGTAACAGACTGGCAGTTTATGCTAAAATTTGGGATCCCCTTCACTCACTAATCTCTCTGGCTCTAAACTAAACTTATACTAGGCTTGATGCTTCTATGCATTTTTTTGTTTTTTTTTTTGATTAGAGGCTCGGCATTTACGGGCACAGAGATAGGTTACTGCAGTAAAGAGAGGTGAGGGGGGGCAGCATCTTTTTACCATGTATCAATGAGTCTCTACCAGTTTCTTTGTATGCTGCCTTTTATGGTGGAAAATGTGTGAATAAACTTTAAATTAAAAAAAAAGAAGACATCTGGCATCAATTAGTAAGAAAAAAGGTGGGGTCAAATTTTAACCCATTTTTGTTGCACTACTGCTTTAAAAACTCATATAAATAAATACTATATTCACTCTGAGATTATATCTTCTGGATTTGGAAATGACAATCCACATCATGTGGAGCAGCTAAAACACTTTACAGAGAATCTGGAATCAATATGGGGGATGGTACCATCACAACTCTACTGCAGCAGTTCAGTCTGGAACTGTATGACAGGATACTCAAGCTGACCCACCAGCTAGCCAGCTCATCAAGGCAGCAAGACTTCATCTCCAGCAAGGCCTATCTTTGTCTGCTATGATGGTAAGTTACTGTCACTGTTGTTCACAGTTCTTATCCTCACTGGTGGAGAGTGGCTCCAGTCTTTTGCCTCACAGAGGATGAAGGGCCTTCCACCTTACTCACAAAGACTTTAAAATGTTTTTCTTTCTTTCCTTTTGTCTCCCCAAGGGTTTCATTATTCAAAAGGACAACTGCCAAAGGCAGATGCAAAGCCAGAGAGCCCTCAAGAAACAGAGAGGAGTCATGTGACGTCTTACACCATTTCTGTGCCACTTACATGCCTGTGAACAGCACGGCCAGCAGCACTAATGTAATAGTAAGTATCATGATGATTTTATTTTTATTTTTTGTTCTCCTTTTTCACAGGTACACAGTGTGCCAGGGTGGTCAAAGGGAGGCTAATAAATTTCTCATTTTTATTTGCAGGTGACAGGTATAGTAAGACAGGGAGTCAACAATGGCTACACTGGGCCAGCCTGGTGGTGCTGAGGGTTGAGGCACTGGATGCCACACCTCATACCATGCTGGTGATCTGGTATTGAGACTGCACCCAAGGTGCTGGGGGTCAGCCAGGGGACAAGGTTTGAGTGTCTGATGACAGCTCACCTTCTCTGGGGATGGTGAGTAGAGGACTCTGGCAAAAGTATAGAACTTGGTGGTGGCCAGGCGATATTGTGCAGGCAGTACTCAGCATTATGGGGTGGTGGCATGTGGTAGATGTCAGGGTGCTACACATGGGAGTGTGCATGCTTCCCCTGGACATCTTTGCACATCCACACTCACTGGAAAGTTACCATGCTACAACAAGAAAAAACTCAGATGGCTGGATGGATGATGTCACACCATGCCCACCATCAGATCTGCTCTCCTGGGTCCAGTCACCCTCCTATCTTCACCTACATCTGCAGACCATTGGATATTGATAAGGAAACACCAAGGAGCATAAGAAGTGCAAAAAAAAAAAAAATGGCTATATTGTACATCCACTACAGTGGCCAAGTGAGGAAAAATAATTTATCTTTTTTTTTCCCACAGGTGACATGTATAGTAAGATGGGAAGTCAACAATGGCTATACTGTGCGACCACCACAGTGGCCGAGTGAGGCAAAACAATTTTTCCTTTTTCCTCACAGGTGACGGGTATAGTAAGACAGTGAGTCAAGAATGGCTATACTGTGCAGTCACCACTTCTGTGGGTACTTGAGTAGAGTCTAAATAATCTTTTCTTGTCTTCACAGGTCTCCTGTGCTGCTGTCTCCTGCTCCAGCAATCAAGCCATCACTATCTTCTCTGCCCAGACAACATTGCAAAGGATACCTGCTGAAAATTATCTGAAATTAGAGCAACAGTAACAGAAAACAGTTAGTCTGACATCTGCAAATCTTTTCAGAAGTAAAAAAACACCTCCCCCCCAAAAAAAAAATTACCTTCCATGGTTGGAAAAATTGTTAAATTCCTAAAAAACATTGGCAGCAACATAATTTCATCACCCTAGTAATAATACCGGAAAATAGAAAAACAGTAAGAAACAAGCATTTGTCAATGCTAATTTAAGCTTGACAATTAAAGGGCAAGCCAGGTTGTCCCAGGACCCTCCCAGAAATCAAGGTAGGAAGCCAAGGGCCGTGGGGGGGAGGGGGAGGAGTCGGTGATATCACAAGGCAGGGAAGGGGACAAGGGTGACCGTTACATGACAAGGAGCCCAGGAGCCTGGGGATTGGCAAGGGGGAGGGGCCATCAGGGGTCCTGATTGGGGTCCTAATGGGCTATTTAAGGGCAGCTCACAGGCAGCTAGTCCTCTTTTGCTGGGATTTTTTACAGTTTCAGCACATTCATTGGCTCATGCTAGGCATTTGCTTGGCATTTTGCATTGAAGCTGAGCTGTGGGATTGTTTGTAGAGGTTGATACTGTTTTAGGACAGGACTTTAGTGTGGTGACGCTAGTGTGGGGACAGTCGGTGAAGCATGTCTCACCCAATTTATGTTTTGAATGCAGCCGCAGGATTTAGTTTGGAATTTGTAGTGGCCCCCTCTTGTTATTTCTCTACCTGCCTGTGGTTCCACTGGAAGATTGGCAGGTGGGGTGATGGAGTCCTGGGCCTCTCTCATGCCTGTCAGGAGCTTTAGTACTAGTTTTAATAGGGCCAGCATAAGGGTAGAAGTCCTAGTGCCTAGGGGGGCTTCAGGTCAAATCTGTAAGGCCCTGGGCTGATGGCCTAGGTTCTGTGAGCCATGGGGCAAACTTTGGGGAGGCTGATCATTGATTGTGGACAACCCCCATCATGGGGCAAGCCCGACTATGGCTGGAGGCATAGTACCGAGGCGAGTAGTGGACAACCCCCAGTGTGAGGTGAGCCTGACTGTGGCCGGAGGCATAACGCTGGGGCAGGCTGGCAGAGAGAGGACAACTAGGACCATGATTTGACATGTTCTCTTATTTCCACCCATAGTAATTTTACAGAGATGGTGCCCAAGAAAAAACAGATGATCAGCAAGATGATGATGGAGGAGGCCACTAAACTGATGGGACAGACGTCACAGCTCATGGCAGCAGCAAAATGGAAAGAGGAGGAGGAGGAGGATGTGCAGTGGAAATGGAAGGAGTGGGATGAACTGGTGGGAAAAGGGCAACCAGCCAAGAAGCCCAGAGGAGTGAGGGCCAACCCCGAGCCAGTGGTAGTTCCATGGCCAGAGCTGGAGCTGGATAATAGAAGCCTGGATGGGGGTAAGAACATTGTGGATATCACTGAAGATGGTAACCTCAAGGAGTACTTGGAGGGCTGCTGGGGGACATGGGGGAGGCAGGGATAGACAAAATGGAAAAAGTGCTCCAGGACATACAAAGAAAGAAGGGGTGGGTGGATGGGGGCACAAGCCAAGGCCAGAAATATGATGGACCCCCGGGACTCATTTTGGGTGACCACATGTCAGCGTCACTGAAGGAGTGGATATGGAAAGGGGAGTTCGTGGACGTATTTGGATTGGTAGACTAGGATACCACCAAGAAGTATGAGCAGAAGGAGTAGGTGGGAAAGTCTGAGATGGCCATGATGCTCACAGTGGTGGGCCACAAGGCAGAGGAGGCAAACTGGAGAGGGAAAACCTTTGATAATTGGCAAGCGGGGTTCACGGTATATAGCGCCATAGTCCTGGAGAAGAGGTTGGAATGGTCCATCCCACTACTGACCTATATGGTGACCATCAGGGACACATAAAAGGCCAAGTTGGGTTTCAGATGCCTCAAATATGATGAGGCCTTCTGGAGGTGCATGGCAGCAAGGGGAGACTTGAGGTGGGACAGTACCCATTCCAAGTTGTGGGTGAGGACCATGTCCATGTCAGGCAAGGGGACTCCAACCAGGGGGGACACCAGGAGGTGGACCACACCAGCCACAGGTGTAAAAACCTGTTGGAGGTTCAACAAGGCATCCTGCAACTGGGCGCACTGTAAATTCAAGCATTTTTGCTCCAGATGAGGGCACCCATTGACAACCTGCAGGCAAGGAGGGAGAGGGAAGGACAGGGGAGTGGCCATCAACAGAACCTCCCCTTTTGAAGAAGTGGGGGGAGGCTCCAAAAGAGGTGAGGGGGCATGACAGGGGAGGCCTCGGAGCCACCTAAGGTTATTAGACAGGAGCAGGAAAGGGGGAGGTGGGGGTACTTGCTGGCCCACATCCCCATTGTATGGGATGTGGTGTAGGCGTGGACCCGGGAGTACCCAGACAGGGAGGCAGACAAGAGCATTTGAGTGGGTTTAAAGGAAGATTTCCTGCTGGGTTTCCACAGGCCACGAAGAGGGATGAGGACCAAGATACTGGGGTCGGTGAGAGGAAAGGAAGGGGTGGTCAGAGAAAAGATAAGGAAAGAGATAAGTGAGGGGTGGGTGGAGGGGCCACTGGGGGCAACACCGTGCCTGAATTCTGGATATCCCCTTTGGTGGTGGTGGTCCCCAAGAAGCAGGCAGGGGAATACAAGCTGATTCACCATTTGTCATATCAAGAAGGGCAATAGGTGAACGACGGCATTCCAGACCACCTGTGAACTGTATCCTATGCCTCGTTAGATCAAGCGGTAGAGTTGGACAGGGCAATAAAGGGGGCCTGGTTGGCAAAAACAGACATAGAGTCCACTTTTCAGCTGCTGCTGGTCAGCCCAGCTGACTGGGACCTTCTGGGGTTCCAGTTTGAAGGGGACATATACGTTGACAAGGCCTTGCCATGGGCTGCTCGGTGGCCTGTTCCACATTTGAGGCTTTCAGCTCATGGGTCCAGTGGGTGTTCAGGGAGAAATATGGCCACAAGAGGTTAGTGCACTACCTGGATGATTTTCTGATCATTGGGGGAAGCCGTGCAGAGATGCAGGGCATGTTGGGGGACTTCACGGTGATATGTGAGTGGATTGGTATCCCACTGGCACAAGGGAAGACTGAGGGTCCAGTGCATAAGCTGGAGTTTCTGTCAATCAAGGTGGACACAGAGCAAGATTGTTTCCGGCTACCGGGGGACAAAGTGGCCAGGGTACAGGGGCTACTGGCACAAGTAATAGGGAGGTGAAGGGTGCCACTGGTACAAGTACAGCAGCTGCTGGGGCACCTTAGTTTTGCCTGCAAGGTGATCAGCCTGGGGAGGACATTTCGAGAAGTCTAGGGAGGTTGATTGGGAAGGTGAAGAAGCCGCACCACTGGGTGGACATCTCAAAGGGATTACGAGAGGACCTCAAGTTTTGGGAGGAATTTCTAGACCAGTATAATAGGGTAACATTCTGACAGAAGGAATGGGAGTGCAACACAAACCTAGATCTATACACTGAAGCCTCAGGGCCACTCAGGATGGGAGCATATTTTAGGGGAGAATGGATGGCGGAGGCCTGACCAAGCCAATGGGGGGTGGAAGGCCTGTTGAGAGACATCACATATTTGGAAATATCCCCAATTTGGGAAGCTATGGAGGTGTGGGGAGAGCAGATGAGGAGGAAATGCATCATGCTGTGGTGCAACAATAAATGGGGGGGGGTCATCAACAGGCAGGGTGGGAACATGGAGACAGCAGACCGAGTAATGAGGAGGTTGGTACTGTTGGGGCTGAAACTGAATGTGTTATTCCAAGCACAGCATATCCTGGGGATCAAGAATGAATTGGCTGACAGTCTTTCCCACTTACAGCTTGACAGGTTCTGGAGTCTTGCACCACAGGCAGCAACACACAGGACCAGGGTCCCAGACCGGTTGTGGTGTATTGGAGGTCCACTGCAAGGGCACTGTACTGGGGCTCCTGGGCAACCAGGACCCTGAGGGTGTACGAAGGGGGTTGGGCCAGCTTCCAGGAGTTTATAGCTAGACAGGGGTGAGACAGGACAAAACCAGTCCAGGACGAGCAGGTCTAGAGGTTTGTGGTAGAAAAACGGGAGTCAGGGATGGCGCATGAGAGGAGTATAAGAACCACAGGGGCAGCACTGGAGGGGCGATGTTCCAGCATGTAGATGGAATGCCAGTCATGGCACTGCAGGTTGGGGCAGTAATGAGGAAGGTGCTGGCCTTTATAGGGGAAGAGCCGAGCGAATTTGCCCCACACCCTTTTAGGATTGGTGAGGCCTCGGAGGCAGCAAAAAGTAGGGACACAGTGGAGGAACAGAAAGGAATCATCCGCTGGAGGTCAGACTGTTATAAACGGTATGTCAGGTGCTAACAAATGATGACTCATGCTATTTTCTTTTGTTCCCATGGCAGGTACCAGATGGAACATGTGGATCATGGGGCATTCATTTGTGTACTGGGAATAATGGATTGCAGCCAGCATGGGCAAAGGGACCCAACTGCACTCAGAGTTAAATTGCACCAGAGTACAATGGAAAGACATTAGGGATATGAAATGGGCCCAGCTGTTGCCTCTCCTGCAGGAATTGAAGGGGCAATGGGGCAGGCCAGAGTGCATAGTGGTACATCTGGGATGGATACCTGGGGGGAGTTTGGGCAACAAATGTTGTGGGATTTTGAAACCATTCCAGGGTGGTGGCCAGGAGTGACCATCAGCTGATCTGAGAGCATGCCCAGGAGGGTCTGGAGGGGAGACAAGGATGTCAAGCTTATAGAAAAGGTCAGGAAGTGGCTCGACTGAAGGGTGGTGAGAGCGGTCATAGAGATGGGGATACACATGCAGCACAGGGACATAACAAATGAGCAGGCAGTGATCTACAGATCAGACAGGGTGCACCTGACTGAGTTCAGGATGTGTCTATTCCTAAGGCCGATTAGTGAGCTAATGGGGGGGATAGCCCAAAAAGGCCTGAGGTTTTAACCCATAAGGGGAGAGCCCCACCATCCAAGCACAAGTGGGAGGTGGGGCAGTGGAAGAAATAAAAGGGGGAAGGGGCTAGAGGTTGGGGGGTAGGACCATGGGCTGGGGGCAAGAAGCCCAGGCATGGATTAAAAGGGGGAGAGTGAATAGGTCTGGGTGCCAGATACAGAGTGTCTGGGCCTGGAAGGGGAGGCCCAGGTCCAGCAGGGAACCGGCCTGGTTCTAGTGATGGAAGAAGGGGCCAGATTCAGTGTCTGGACCCAGAAGAATGGAAGGAAGAGAACAACCAGGAGTAAGATGAGGCCAGAAGGAGGAGAATGTTGAAAACTAAATTATGTTATGATAAATGTATCTTATTGGAAATGACAATTGAACTGTAAATGGATGGATTGTGCCAATAGATTTAATAAATATGTTTGCCAATGAGTATCCAAAGATTTCAAACTTCTGGGGAGTTCAAGGGATGATGTTTCCTTGCTGATATTGGCTTTGTTAGTGCAGGAGATTGAGAGATGCATTATAGGAATGGCAGTGAAGTACTAAAGTAATATCAATCCCCACTCCCATCCTGCAGTGACTGACAGGTGTTGGGGGTGTGCCTTTGGGTTGTTGGCCATAACACTCATTCCATTCCACCTCACCCCAACCTGCAGACACCAACAGGTGTTGCAGTGTACCTTGAGGTCTTCATCCCTTATACTCACCCCATTCCATAAGGAAAAAAGCTGAGATGAGTGCAGTATAGGAGAATGGGGTGAACACTGCGGCCAAAGACCCCAAGGCACACCTCAATGCCTGTCAGTGGCTGCAGGGTGGAGGTGGGGGTGGAATGGCATGAACATTATGGCTGATGACCCCAAGTCACACCCCAAATTCCTGTCAGACTCTACAGGGTGGGTGTTATAGTTGGAAACCCTAATGCCCTGGTCATTTGTTGGTGTTTTTGCTCCAAATTTTCAATATGGGCTTTTTGGGACCCCACCTCATGTTCAGAGGCAGTATTATTTCATTACTCAATCCCAAAAGGTGATTTTTCACAGCGAGTGTGCCATTCATTGCCACAGGTGTGAAAACACATTTCGGGCAGGATGTGAAAATGACAGCTCTTCTGATCATGAGGAGGTGTGAAGAAATGGCAATGTTGAAAATCAGGAGTGAAAATATGAAAAAGTGGCAAAGTTAAAGGTGTGTGTAGAAACTGTGCCATGCATGCTCATAATGCAGTCACTTTTTGGAATGTTTTCACCAAATTTTCAACATGGCTTTTTGGGACCTCCCCTTATGAACAGTGACACTGTGATTTCATTAATATGTTCCAAAAGTTGATTTTGCACAGTGACTGCACCATTCTGCGCCACAGGTGCAAAAACACATTTCTAGAAGGATGCAAAAAATGACAGCTGTACTGTTCATAAGGGGTGTGAAAAATTGGTAATGTTGGAAATCAGGAGTGAAAATATTAAAAATGGATGAAGTTATGAGCATGCATAGAAGCTGAGCAATGGAAGCTCATAACACAGTCATTTTTTGGAGATTTTTCACCAAATTTGCAACAAGGGCTTTTTGGGACCCTACCTCATGAACAGTGGCACTGTTGTTTTGTTAATTGGTCCCAAAAGGTGATTCCGCGCAGCGACCACAAAATCACCTTTTGGGACAGAGAAATGAAATGACATTGCAAGTGTTCACGAGCTGGGGTCCATTGAACTCCATGTTGAAAATTTGGGACCAAAACTCCAAAAATTGGCCGAGGTATCAACCTAAGTTGAAAACCCCTCATCGACTGCCATTATAGGGCTTACCTTCATTTGTTCAGTTCCCGGTTGGTCTTTGAACAGTGCAGACATGTTACTGGTGCACAGAAGATCACTGCTCCCAACCTCTGGAGGTAAGTATGGGTGAGGGGGGTGTGGGGAGGTAGGGTACGTAGAGGGAGGGTGCACAGAGGGAGAGTGTGGGTTGGGAGCAGGCGAACGCATAAGGACCATTTTCTTTTTTTTTTTCAGGTTTAAGAAAAATGACACTGTGGGATTCTTTTTCTTTTACAAGTGAAATATTAACAAATGGATTCAGCACACTGGGTGGGCTCCCAGTATGTCAGAATACTGGAGGAGATCACAGAGTCTTACCTGGGGTGGGAACCCCAAGGTCTGGTGAGAACATGCGCATGGGGTGGCACATCTCACACCAGGAGTGGGCATGCTGGTGTCAGTAACATCAAAGAAGTATTTTCTGGCACACTGGGGTGTGTTCCAAGTGTGCCACATTAATGGGGGGAAGGGGATACATACTGACACAAGAATTGAGCATCCTGATGTTGGCAGTGGATGGAGAATGGAGAGTGCGGGGTGGGCAGCAGCAGTGGGAGGGAGCTAACATTTAAATTTGTTGTCCTGCTGTGTGCCTGGTTGGAAGGGAGGGGTAATGCCACTGCAATGACAAAACTGCCCCAATTGCAGAGGCAGATTTCTTTTAAGTGTGGCGCTCACTCTGAAACTGCCATCATCGGCAGCTTCAGCATTAATTGGTGGCTGAAGGATGGGCCCATTAAAGCATCTGCTGCATAGGCCACAACACTGCCACACCTCTGTAACGTTCAACTGTCTCAATATGTTTCCTGTGTGCTGCACACGCAAGCTAACATAAAAATGGTTAGAAGTTAAGTGGTCACAACCCCCCATAAAAAAAAAAAGAAAGAAAATACTTACCTTTGCTGGTAGGTCACCAAGCTACTGAGTAGAGAACAGCAGACTGTAACTTTTTCCATGCAAAGTACTGGAATGGCCTGTTAATGTCTTTCCAGTTTGAATATCATTTTTGCATTAATGGAGCTATAAATATGAAAGTGGTCAATGAACAGGTTCAAACAGATCTTCCAGAGGAGTACAAGGAAGCGATCTAATTCCTTCAGGAGCTCCTTTATTTTATTTAGCTTTTAGAAAATTTCCAGAAGAGAGAAATGTATATATTATGCTTGGCAGTTGTGTTTACTGAAGTGCCTGGCAACACAGACTGTCTGAGAGGGCAACTTAACAGCATAGTAGTAGCAGCAGCAGTAGCAGCAGCAGCAGTTTATTACCAACATGACGGATTTGTGATTTGGGAGAGAATTTTCAGAAGTGAGAAATTTATATACTTTTCTTGGCAATTGTGTGTACTGAAGTGTTTTGCAACACTGTCTGTCTGAGAGGGTGGCAATCAGCATAGTAGCAGTGGCAGCAGCAGTTTATTACCAGCATAACTGATTTCTGGTTTGGGAGAGAATTTCCAGAAGTGAGAAATGTATATATTGTTCTTGGCAGTTGTGTGTACTGAAGGGCTTATATCAAAATTCAGCCCACAGTACTTTGTTTTTCTGGAACATTTGCACAACTGTTGAATAGTGAATTACAGGAAGGGCTGCCAGTGACGTGGACGAGTGTAGGGAGAGTAAGACATACAGCACAGCACCATGTAGCAGCAGTAGTTGAGAACAATTTTAATGATAGTATAGGGACTGTGGAGTTGCACAAGAAAGACAATAATAGAGTTTAATTCAGATTTTTTTTCTTTTGAATGGATGAGATAGAAGAATTTCAATAGAACAAAAGCATTAACAGAAATCAAGAAATACAGATAAACAGAAATAAGGATAGATGAACTCTTCTTTTATTTTAAGTTTCAATTTTTTTTTCATTTTTAGGGTTTAACAGAGTGTAAAAGAGAAATATAAAAGAAAATATCTGGGTTGGAGGGCTATGGTCTGGGAAAAAAGGGTACACTACCACTTCTCAGTTGAGGTTTGCAGGTTTCACAGCACCTCCTCCAACAACTCTTCCATCTCTTCAACTTGGCAGGAGACCTCTCCTACCTCCATGCAGAGTTGTACTACTTCCACATGGGTGAATGTGGGAGGAGGCTCCAAAGCCGATCTCTCAGGGATACCCTGCTACAGCACCCATGTCTGACTGCAGGTCCTTCTCCCAATCCTCTCCATCTCCCCCTCCAGCACCTGCACACCATGTTTCTTTCTCTTGCCAGGCAGAGAAGAACCAGTAGAGGTGGCACAACCTCCGCCCTCTCACCACCATTATTTCTCAGATGCTCCTCCCACTCCTTGTGCTGTCTCACTCTATGGTGTGTCTTCTACCCACCTGTCCCAAAATGGCTGCCTCATTTCTCATACTGAACAACAGTGTGGCATTCTTTGCAGGTGCCTATACAGTTGACGGAGGTATCTATATCTAAAAAGTCCCAGACATGGGACTTTGGCTGCTGATAATGAGGGGAGGAGCAAGATTATCCTGACTGCATCTCCTCCTCATGGTGCACAATGGTGTTTACCCCTTTAAACGGGGCAGACCAAGTTGTCCTGGTGGACCTCTACCCCAGGCAGAAAAATGGTAGGGCTCAGAGAGGTGGGGAGGGAGCTCCAGGGACAATAGGCAGGTACAGGAAAGGGAGGAGCATAAGGAGGAACAGGATAGCCATAGGAAGCAAGGAAAAGTGGGAAGGGGAATAAAGTCAGGGTGCATAAGAGGCTGCACAGAGAGATTCTGCCTCTTTCTGCTGGAATAATTTTGTTGGCTTATCAACAGAACCAGCACGTCAGAATCAGCCATCAAGACTGAGGAGGAACCAACAGAGGTAACGAGTGGAAGTTTATTCTACAAGGTATATATAAAAAAAAAAGACTGAGTTAAGACAATGTATTTAGTTGTGAGGTAAGAACGTACAAGTGCAGGCTGCAAGCCTGACAGGGAGGCATGATTTAAGCAAATTTTAATTTGAGACTAGAGATTCCAGGCTTTGTTGTTCTAAGTGATGAAAGAGAAATGCTATGGTGAGAAAGTGAGCTAGCTCAGTATTGATTTGAGTTAAAACATGAATCGAATGTGTGTGTGATCGTTGAGAAGTATTAGGCAAAATAAGATGCTATTGTGAGCTAGTCCAGGGTTGCCTTGAGTTGAAATGCAAAAGAGCGAGTGTAGGACTGCTGAGTGGCTTTCCCTGAGTGAGACTAGATGAGTTCAGAGTGCTTGTGCCATGAGGAGTGAGTCGGGGAGCCGCTATAAAACAGAGAAGCCCAGTAATGAAGAGAACTGGCAGGCCGCTCATTTTTAGGTAGAGCCGTTTTTTGGGCAGGCGCTTTGTGTCTTTGTTTGGCAGTATTAGCAGCCTAGATGATCCTCACAGCAGCAGAATGTCTGATTTGCGGTTACCCAGCCACTCAGTGAAGGGAAGAGTGGTTGCTGAGTTTGCGAGTAGCTGGAGGCTGGTGTGAATAAGGTGCAAGGAAGCGACGATATTTTGGTCAGAAACAAACTACAAAATGGAGATATATGGGTAGGCAGCTGGGGGGAAGCTTGATTCAAAGGATCGAAACAGGCCCACGAAGGGGCCCAGGAATGGAAGAGAGAAGCTGCCAGCAGTAGGGCTTGGCCTGGGTTAAGCGAGTAGTGGCATGTGACTTCATACCACATGGTTGGGGAGGCAATGGGAATTTCAGCACCGAAGGTTTCATGGTATGAGAAGGGCACTGCAGTACTAAGCTGCATCTTGCTGGGGGACGGGGATGCTACAAATACCGGCAGGAGTATGTTCCTTGGGAATTTTATCTGTTTTGGCTAATGGGGAGAGCTGTGGATAAGCGACTTGATGCTTTAGGAAAATTCCATCGGGATGGACTGTTTTGCAATTGGCCCGAGGTACCGCTGGCATTTCAGGTGCTGTTTTTCTCGCTATAGAAAGTGTTGTTGTGGTGCGGGTGGCGTCTGACACCACACCATGTAGGAGAGGTGTTTCACTGGGGAAGGAGCATCGTGAAGGAGACAGCATTTAGTAGGGGGGCTCTGTTGGGCAAAATAAGAATGCATGCCCGCGATTAAAAATGATATAGGTTTTTCTGTACAGACAGGCAAGTGCGGGGGCCAGGTGGTGAAGTGAGACTAATACAAACAGTGTTTTAGGTGAGTCACTCACTTTCCTGACACTGAATTATGGCAAAATGATATGTGGTAAAGCTGCTGTCTTGGGAAAAAGGAAAGCATGCCTTCAATTAAAAACAAAATGAGTGTTGGGGCAAGCAAGGGCATCTAGAGGCGAGATTAATACGTTTCACCGCTTGCCTGATTTAGGGCTACAATGGGGGGACAATGTCCCGAGATAGGCCCAGGTTAGTCATGTATGTAGACAAAGGGGGAAGGGGGGCAAAAAAAATAAAGGGGGGGAATGATCAGAGGGCACACATACGCAGCTCTTTCAGAAGTGAAAAAGGGCACTACTTGGAAGCAGGGGCATTTGAAGTAACCGTGTGTATACAGACTGTGGTGGCAGATGATAACCACTGATCTTTTTCAGTTTCATAGCAGTATTTGTGTGTAGCATGCCTGGAAAGAAGATGGCACTGAAGAAAAGCAAACCATCTAGAGCAGAGGCATACAAGGTGATAATGGAGTTGGCGGAAAAGGCCAACATGTTGTGCCAACTAGTGGAAGGGGAGGAGCCAGGGAAGTTGGGGGAAAAACAGAAAGCAGAAAAGGGGAGAAGGGGTGATGAAAAAAGGCCAACGGGGAAGAGCCAGAGTCCAGCAAGGCCACAGCGGCCTCTGCTGGAGGAGACCCCTCCCCGGGACACCAGCCCAGTACCATCCCCCCCTTGTGACCCTGAACCAATAATAATTCCTTCAGAGCCAGTAAGTTTACCCCAGCAGAACCCAGGGGGGATCCCAGTCCACAGCTGCCCCCACACACCCGTCTGCAGATAGACCACTTCAGGAAAAAGAACCGATGCAGCTCGCTGACAACAGGCCACAAGGAATGGACAGGTTAGCTGGTATGGTATCAGGTTCTGTCGGGGAGAGTATCAAGGAATATACTGGGCAAATTATTGAGATGCTGGGGGCAGGGGGTTTGAGGCAGATGGAGATGGCACTGGCAGAGATCAGGTCAGAAAAAGTGGGTACAGAGGGAGAGAAGAAGAAAATGGATAGCATGGGAAAGGGCACATGGGAAATTGGAATGCCAGGTATGAGAATAGGTGAGCATGTACCATTGGCCACAAAGGAAAAGATTTGGAAGGGGGAATATGTGACATATTCGAATTGGTAAGCAGGAAGCAGCTGCCAAGCATGAGGAGGAGAGAGAGAGAGAGTATAGCAAGAGTGAGATGGCAGCCAACGTAGTGCTACTAGCAAAAAGGAGGAAGACAAATTTACAAAAGGGAAGATGCGGGATGGTTGGTTCATGGGAATTGTCACGTTTTTAGCCATAGTAATGGAAAAGAAGCCCGAGATGGGAATTCCATTGATCACATATTCCTTGATCATACGGTGGGCAAAGGCAAAAGGGGGAGTGGGGTGGATATACTACAATTAATTCTTTCATCAAAGGATGGCAACATATGGGGATGTGAGATGGGATACTAATTAGCTTGATCTGTGGATGGACTACGTGACCGACCAATCCACCCCGGAGGGAGAGAATGGAAAAAGGGCGGGGATACTTCAGAAATGCTACTGGGGCTACAACAGAGCCTTCTGTTCATGGCTACAGTGTCATTTTAGGCATGCATGCTCAAAGTGTGGGGGTTCTCATCCCGTGACACAATGTAGGAACCAGTGGGCTCAGGGGTTTCAGGCGGGGAGTAATCAGGGCGCCAGCCACCAGCCTTTTCGTGAAGGACAAGGTTATAAAGGCCAGACCTGGAACAGAGGTGCAAGGGGCAGAGGGTACGGGAGTGGGGGAGCCCAATCTTACTAAAATGAAGAGTGGAAAGAAGAGGAAGAGGGAAGAAGGGTGGATAGAGGGAGTAGGAGGTAGGGGGGACATAGAACAATTTCTGGCAGCCAGAACACCCATCAAGTGGGAGGCATGGTGAGGGTGGCTGGCAGAATACCCTGATAACGACACCCCCAAAACCTTAAGAAGAGGTTTTCGATCAGGTTTTTTGTTGCATTGTCAGATGCCAAGACAAGCTAGGGAGGCAAATAATTTGGGCTCAGTAAAAGGAAAAGAGAACATCTTGAAGAAGAAGACAGAAAAAGAAAAAGCTGCAGGGAGGGTAGAAGGTCCTTACCATTGTCCCCTGATAGCTAATTTAAGGATATCCCCACTGGGCTTGGTACTTAAGAAACAAGAAGGGGAGTACAGAGTGATCCATCACCTGTCATTCCCAGAGAGAGATTCTGTTAATGATTTTATAGGGGAAGAGCACAGTCGGGTGACTTACTTTACATTGGAAGAGGCAGTGCAGATCATTCAGGCAACCCTGGAGATGTGGCTAGCGAAGATGGACCTTGAATCTGCCTTTTGCCTGCTTCCAGTTAGAAAGGAGGATTGTGATCTGTTGGGTTTTAAAATAGGGGACCAGTATTATTTTGATAAAGCAATGCCCATGGGTTGTTCGATAGCATGCGCAACTTTTGAGACTTTTAGCACCTGCCTGCAATGGATTTTCCAGAAAAACAGGGTATAAAATGGTCATACATTATTTGGACGATTTTTTGTTGATAGGCAGTGGATGAGCAGAAACAGCAGAGATGTTGGCTAGATTTCAGCACTTGTGTGAGGACCTAGGTGTACCGCTGGCACTGGACAAAATGGAAGGCCCTAGTAGGGTCGTGAAATTTTTAGGGATTGAGGTAGACACGCTGAATGGGGTATTCAGGATGCCGGACAAAAAAAAGTAAAAAAAATAAGGGAATTGATTCAGCACCACACAAGCAGGAGGCGGGTGCAATTGAGGCAAGTGCAACAAGTCTTGGTGCATTTGAACTTTGCATGCCGGGCAGTTGGGCCAGGAAGGACATTCACAAGACAGCTAGCAAGAGCAACAGCTGGGGTGACAAGACCGCACCATTGGGTAGATATAATGCAAGGGGTAAAAGAAGACTTCAAGGTTTGGGAGGAATTTTTGAGGAGTTACAATGGCATAGCCTTCTGGCAGGAAGAATGGGTTTTTAATACTGACTTAGACCTGTACACGGATGTGGCATGGGGGAAGGGTATGGGGGGATATTTGAGGGGAAAGTGGTTAGTGGAACCATGGCCAGACAAACGGGTAAATGGAGGCAGGGTGAAGGACATCACTCTATTGGAAATAATGTCAATTTGGGCCTGCACCCTGGTATGGGGGGGGAGGAATTGCAAAACCAGAAGGTTACTTTCTGGTGTGATAATAAAGCTGTGGTGGAGGTCCTGAATAACAAAAGGGGAAGGTCGGCGCCAGTAATGTGGGTGTTGAGGCAACTAGTGCTATGGGGGTTGCAGCTGAATATGTCATTTAGGGCTAAGCACATAGACAGGAAAAAGAATGTATTGGCTGACAGCCTTTCCCGTCTGCAGCTGGACCATTTTCAGGCACTGGCGCCTATGGCGGAGGATCAAAAAACACCCATTCCAACTAACATCTGGGATGTTGACAAGAGGGAGCAGAGGTGCTGTTTCGCAGCTCATGGGCACCATGGACCCTGAGGGCCTATGAAGGGGCATGGTGGACGTTGCAGGCTTTCAGGGCAGCACACTACATGGAGGTAAGTGGACCAGTCACAGTAGAGCAAGTGGGAAAGTTTACAGTAGAGCAATGGCAGAGAGGTTTGGCATACAACACGTTGGGGGTATACCTAGTAGGGATCAGTGTGGTATGCAGTCTGGAAAGATGGCAGGACCCCACAAAATCAATGTTGATATGCAGGATGATGCAAGATCGGAGCAGGTTGAGACAGAAGGATAAGGATGGCCGACGACCAATAGCGGAATGCTGGCTAGCCAGGTTGCAGGACTTCTTGCCAAGTGTGTGTAAATCCAAAGATGAAGTGCAGCTATTCTTTACAATTTATGTGGTAATGTTTGGGGGCTTTGAGGGTGAGTGAGGCAGTGGCATGGTCAAAAAGGCAATGATGGGGGGGTAGGATGGGGGATGTAGTTTGGGGAAAAGAAACAATACAACTGGTCATCAGGAGGTCAAAAACAGACCAGGTGGGCAAAGGGGGTGTCATAGACCTAAAGCCACATGAGGATGGGTCAGTATGCCCTGTAAGGGCTCTGTGGACTTACGCCGCAGAGAGACATAACAGAGAAAGGTTATTATTTGTACATGGGGACAGGAGGAAGGTGACCAGTTACTAGGTAACAGCGGCACTTAAAAAAGGCATGGGGTTTTTGGCTGAGGTCCCAGCAAGTTATTCCTCCCATTCATTTCAGATAGGAGTTGCTTCAAAAGGGCAGCCGACAGGGAATCGGTGGACAAGATTTTGGAGTTGAGGTGATGGTGGTCTGCCAGTTACAAAAGATACATCCGTACATTTAAAGATCAACATGCCATCTTCATTTTGTTTTTCAGGACCGGAACGGAAGGGAAAAGGGGGTTTTATAAAAAAAAAAAAAAAGGGGGGGGTAATCAGAAGTAAAGTATTAAACATAGTTTTATCTAATCCATAGGTAGAGGGAGGATCATGGAGGTGTGGATCTGCAGGCATTCCTACATTTGCTGGGCAGAAAGGAGAGCAGAAAAGAAGGCCGGGGAAAAATAACTCTACCAGGATGTCAGACACTGTAGATTGACATGGCGTGGCATCCGAGGGATGAAGTGGGCACAGTTACTACTGACATTGCTGGGAGATGAAGCAATGGAGACCCACACCAGATTTGATTATTATCCACCTAGGAGGGAATGACATAGGAGAAAATCCATGGGTAGATACCTACCTAAGGGTGAGAAGTGATTTGGAAAAAGTGAAACAATGGTGGCCGGATGTGGGTTTAGTGTGGTTTGACATGATACCATGGAGAGTATGAAGGCATGCCCGCAGACATGTAGCAGTAGAGTGGGGACACTAGTGAGAAGCCTGGGTGGGGACATGTAATACTGAGGGGAGTCGAGGAATGGGTGGACGAATTCTATAGATCAGACTGATTGCACCTATCAGACCTAGCTATAGACATGTTTAACAAGGAAATGATGGGGTTCATTAAGGCATGGCAGAGACAACAAGGCAGGTAAAAAGGGGGATGGGGCACAAAAAAAAAGAGAAGAAAGGAGGGGGGAAGGGCAGTCATCCAACACAAGCTGAAGACCAGCTATGGGGAAATTGAGGGGAATGGGTGTGGAAGCGTAAGATAGAGGAGGAGAAGGAGAAGCAACAGAAGGAGAAGAAAGAGGTCTCGGTACTCACCGTTACCCATAGGAAAGAGAAGAAGAAAGCTCCCAGGTTTTCACGTGGGGAGGCAAGAAGAAGCAGAGGAAGATCTTGAACTGATAGTGATTATGTAAAGCAATACAATTGTGGAGGTGTAATATGATTATAGAAGATGATGATAATGGGAATGTAAACAAAAGAAAGGTGTTTATTGTAATAAATTGATTGCTGATCTGAGCAGAACAACACATAAGTGGTCTGTCTTTTGTGGGGCATGGGGGAGCCAGGACAAGTGGTGGTGGTACAACAGCCAGCTGGGCTAGAGCACCCTCAGCTGTTGGTGGTGGTGGTGGTGGTGGTGCCCTTCCCTCATCTTGTTACTAGGAATGCTGTGCAGTGTGTTGGGGGAGTTGTTTGCTGCTGTCTCCTCCCACTGCCAGTGCCATGGGCCAGGTTCTCTTGATGCAGAAAGCACAGTGTCTGCACCCCTCTCCTACTGACCATTCCCACTAATTTTAAACCCAAAGAAAAAAACACAGAGTAAAAAGACAGAGTATAAAAAACACAAACCAAAAGAGATGAGAACTAGCACAAATAAAAGTATTCGATATAAAAAAATAACAGCTAAAGAAGTACTAAACAAAGACTCACAAACTGTACAGTAAAAATCAAATGAACAAACATAAGAATTTGGAACTGGGAGCAGGACTTTGAAGGCAAATCATTAAATAATACCTGGGATGCATTTTGCAAGAAAATAAACAAGGAACCTAATCTGAATATACCAACTAAACAAAAATATGGCAATAACAAAGACAAACCACAGTGGCTGACACTGAAAATTAAAAAAAATCATAAACAAAAATAATAAATTATATAAAAAATGGACAAATAGCATCCAGGAATAAAATAGGACAAATTACAGAAATATAGCAAGATCACTAAAAAACAAAATTAAAAAAGTGAAGACTAATTATGAATTAAAATTAGCATTCAAGGTAAAAGGAAATTACAAAACATTTTATTCATACATAAATAATAAAAAAGGAAATTCAAATGATGTGGGGCTACTGAGAAATCAAGATGGGGAACTGGTAACAGACGGCAAAACTATGGCTAATATAACAAATTTGTACTTTGCTTCAGTGTTTAATAACAAAAACAATTCAGGAGCAGCAAAAATACCACCAAATATTAAACAGAGGATTGCCATTGATGCTATAGATGTTCAGACCAGATTAAGGGAAATTAACCCCTTCAAATCCCCAGGTACTGTCAGCTTGCATCCAAGGGTCCTCAAAAAACTGAGTGACAAAATTACATCCCCTTTATCATATATATTTCAGTTATCATTAGATGGTGGGGGGGGAGTGGTCGACCACTGGAGGAAGGCAACAGTGATCCCACTTTACAAAAAATGATCCAAATCTGAGCCATCAAATTACCACCCAGTAAGTCTTACTTCAATTCCCTCCAAAAATTTGGAGGGCATTTTGAAGGATCTTCTAACAACATTTATTGACCAAAATAAGTTATAAGACAGTTCCTAGCACAGATTTACTAGGGGCAGGTCATGCCAAACTAATATGCTTGGTTTCTATGACACAGTGGCAAGAAGTCTTGATGAAAGAAGATCAGTGGACATACTGTTTCTGGACTTCTCAACGGCTTTTGATAAGTTGCCTTATACTGAACTATTGTTAGTACTGCAGGAGATGGTGATACAGCATTCCATAATAAACTGGGTTCAGGATTGGCTGACGAATAGGAAGCAGAGAGTCTGCATTAAAGGCTCTCTCTCTGACTGGACAGAGGTGGTGAGTGGGGTTTCCCAGGGCTCAGTGCTGGGACCATGCCTTTTTCATTTTTATGTTACATCATTACAGTATAAAAAGCAGGCTATTTGGTTATCCAAATTTGCAGACGACTGTAGGTTAGGGGCAGTGGTAGAAGATTAATGAAGTAGATAACCCACTTCAAATTGCACTGGATTTTATATTAGAGTGGGTCAACAAGTCTAAACTACCCCTAAACCAGGATAAATGCATGGTAATGCATCTAGGGAAAAATAATCCCTGTCATGGTTACATCTTAAATAACCAGCCTCTGAGTGTTACAATTGAGGAAAGGGACTTGGGGATTCTTATATCCCAAGACATGAAATTCTCAGCACATTGCAGAAACATCACTCAGAAAGGGAACAGGGTCCTAAACTGCATCTTCAGACACATAGCTCTAGGGACAAAAAGGTAATTCTGCCTATGTACACTTCATTGGTGAGATTGATTTTGGAATATGGGGCACAAGTCTGGTCACCATACAAAAAGGGGGATGTGGCAATGTTGGAGAGAGTACAGAGGAGAGCTACTAGGGGGATAAGGAACATGGCAGGAAAGAACTACGAAACAAGACTAAGGGAGCTGGACCTATTCCCACTGGAGTGCAAAAGAAAAAGAGGTGATATGTGCCTAGTACATAAGGCATGGATATACAGAGATCTATTGGAAAACCTGGGGCTAGAAGCCAGCGATAATGTGTTTAATACCCGGTCACACCCATTACAACTAAGAACAAGATCAACAAGATTAGTGAGGACCAGTAAATGGTTTAACCAAAGGATAGTATATGATTAGAATAGGCTCCCATTGGATGTGGTGGGTAGCAAAACCATACAGACTTTTAAACATAAATTTGACGAATTTTGTCAGTATGGGAAAATGACACAATGGTACCAATTTAGCGAGCATAATGGATGGTAGTCTACCTAGCTCTGTAAAAATCCTATGAACATAAAGAAAGCTGAAAACTCTTTGGGTAGGTTTTACTATGAAAAGATCAAATCTGTTCCCTTCTGCTCAGTAGCTCAGACTACAAAGTGAAACTAAGGATGAGTTAGTACATAGAAAAGTAGCATGTGACCTGCAGGAGTTGTTTCCATGTGACCTCAAGCACTAGCTTTTTACCAGTAGCCTTGTTTTGAACAGACATTGCCTGTCTTAATGGAGAAGCTGCTGGCGAAGTTAAAAGGCAAGTTTACAAAACAATGATAAAACTTAGCACATTGCTCCTTGGAGACAAAGTCACTAACTTCGCCAGAACTTTGACAGTGAATTAAAACTTTGCAAAATTTCTTGGCATGACACATGCCACAAAAAAAAAACATTCAGTAGAACACTGACCCTGTCACAAAGGTCTTCTTCCAGAGGCCAGCAAGATGGACCTAATGTGAAATTTCAAATTGGGTTTTTATTCCAATATCTTGTAACAATATAATGTCCCCAGGCTGCTTTTTTAATAATTCCAAGGTTGTCACACAATTTATACAAGACTTAAAGGGTACCTAAACAAGCAGTTTTTTAAAACTGCAAACTCCAAAATATAACTTCATATCGAGGTAAAGAAAATTCTGCTGTTTACATTTATGCTAAAAAAAGCATTTATGTAAATAACATAAATGCAGTTTCCTAGCATTTGAAAAATGTAAACATCAATCTTCCAGTTTCAAAAAACAGCATTGCCTGCTTCCTAAAATGGCTGCTGTGATTACATCATTGCAGCCAGAGAGAGAGAGAGAGAGAGAGAGAGACTTGGTTCTCTGTAGTGCTAACTAGTTCTCCCTCCCCCTTGTTTAGAACTGGTTCACCAGAATAATCAACATCATGTGTTAACACATGGATCATTTTGATCAGTACACGTTAGGCTATGGTTTTGTTCATTTTGTTTACTTTAGCTTGTTTAAATTGTGTTGCAATCCAGACGACTTTTTCTTTGGCAATCCACACTACAGTACAACACTTTAAATACCTGGTGATCTAGAGGTTATGTGATGTCCCAAAATCTGTAGCAAAGTACTGGTCTGGTCCAATGCTAAAGTTCATGCTTCCTTGGTAATCCAAAAATATGCTTCTCTTGTAGTTTTTTTTCCCCCACATGAACTCCCTGCACCTAGTCTGCCCTCTGTTGAACACCTTACCATCCGCACTCCATTGTTAGTACTGCCTGGGGCCACATATGAGCTTGCCATCCCATGAAGAAAATGATCACACCTCAGATTGTAGTCTTGTACCTCAGAGAGTAGTGCACACCTATAACGATATGTTTCATCAGCTGGCACTGTTAAGAAATGCCTCCCAAATCACTCTCCAGTCCTTTCTCAACATTTCACTTCTGCTCCCACAGTAAACATTGGGCGGATAATCACCCTTCTGCACAATGAAGACAGTATGCACTGTCTGCATGCAAAAACATAGGCCTAATGCTCAACTGCCTCAAATTACTAACAATTAATAAATAATGAACAAATCTTCAGTTTTGCTTTGATTGAGATTTTCACATGCAAATGAATTGTTGCTATCCCCTTCTAGTTCAACCTACTGCTAACTAATTCTTAACAGTTTCAGCAGTTAGTTATTTATTGACCCATTCCGTAATTAAGAATTAACTAATCTCCATTAGTTGACTGTTAGTTTAGCATTCATAAATTACTAGTTGAGCTTATGTAATAAATAATTTATTTATGATCAATACTGAACTTGTTGAGCATTAGCAGATACTTAACTGTACATCACATAGTAATGTATAGTTACTAGTTAAGAATAACCAATTCTTAACCAACTCATTTGCATCGTGATGCTAGAAACTGGGAGTCCAGCTGGGAGCACAGTTGCTGTAGGTAAGCTGTAGGAGCACATCCACCCTTCCTGCAGGTGCCACACATCTGACTGAGGCATCCCGAGGCACGCCTCCACCGTCCCAGAAGCAAAAAACAAATCTCTGTCTGGAGTAGAGCCCCATCCTAACAGTAGCACTGTGGGGGTAGGCCAGAGTGTCAAGCAGGAGGCAGAGGTAAGTCTCAGGGTAGGTGGGTGATGGGGCTGGTTAAATGGTCAGGACTGACAGGGCTGGCTGGCAAGAGTGTGAAAAGGCACAATAGATAAAAACAATAAAAACATGATACTTTTCCATGTACATTTGTATACAGCAATTTCAAGCTATCTTAAAAATCAGGATCGCATGTTCTACTCCACCTTAACATGTACAGTTGCTTGTCTTAAGCAGATGTTGCACCTAAAGGCCGTCACTGCTCCCGATATTATTATTATGCTATCTATAGCTCTGCAGCCCCTTCCCCACTTTGCATTATCAAAATGTGGTTTTCTGGACAGGGCTGCAGTGGGCACTCAGCAGCTTTGAAAAAACAAGGAAGTGCGATCACACTTCTATTAAGGTAAATATTCTGCGTAATGCTTGAACAAAAACAAATGAATGCTTGGACAAAAAAATTAAATCTATGGCTACTTTGAGTCCTGGGGCATGCAACTACTGGACGTGAGTTGCCTGCCCCACATGACAAAATGTGTCAGTAGCACTTTAAAGCCTGTGAATCAGCTGAATCTTGATTGTGCATGAGGCAAATCCAACAATATACAGGATCCGTACTAATTCCCAACATCCATAATCCCATCATTAATGTTACCAACACCAAAATCCTGACTCGATCACAAGCCCAACATTTAAATGCCTGTTTAATATGTTACCGACGATTTTATTTCCTACTACAAAAATCCCGAATGTGTCAAATGTTTATCAGTTGAGCAATCACACCTAACCCTTCAAGAAACTGTTATAAGTGGTTTAGTGTGTAAAGCATTTTTTGAAGGTGAACTACAGTGGTGAACAACTCTAAAGTGTGGCATCAGTGGGTACCTGAAGAAAGCAACCTCAGTCTGGTTCCTCCACCACATTCTTCCCTGCCACAGGACTTCCTCCAGCACCTCCTTCTCATCAGGCAGCCTGAGAATGTAGAACCAGCAGAGGACCAAGACGCACACTGCAGACCCCACAGGTAGCTGGTTCCTCTGAAACTTGAGCAACATTGGGATCATCGCTCCTCAGTTCTGTTGCAGTAGCAGCCCTCAGCAACATCTATCAGGGATTCCCATTCAGAAAAAGACTGCAGCAAACTGCAATGCATCTCCCTCGCAGCTCCCAACATCTAGCAAATGCAGCCCATCCTGCCCACCACAAGGACCATAAGCATCAAAAGCTACCCCCCGATGGCACTGTAGCAGCAAAATTAGCAATTAAATGACACCCAGCTGGACCCAGTGGATTAGCATTTATATTGCCCTTGCCACCCAGTATGCAATGTGCTCTACTATTAGTCTTTGCAGTTTCCCTCTGCAGCAGCTGGGCACCCCAATGCTGTGCCACTAGATGAGCGGTAAGCTTTCGTTTCTGCATCTTACATCCATTCTGTTTTTGCTTAATCATAAGCACTCTCCTCTGGTATCTCCAGGCAGGGAGGGAGGGTGGGTGTAGCCAATGCAGACCTTGCATCTTGTCTCACACTTCTGTGAATCTCCACACCACCTCGATTGAGCACCTCCAGCGGGGCACACAAGTCGAATTCACAGTGCCGAGGGTGTGTGTGAGATTTTTTGTTTTTTTTTTGGGGGGGGGGATGTTTGCAGGTACTGTACTGTACTTTTCTTCCCACTTGCACATAGGGCATATAACTTAAAACGTAACATGATCCCAACAAAGCCTATATATCCAGACACACCTAATGTTGGCCTTCTGAAATTCAGCATTTTGAGTCTGTCACCATTTTGTGTGTTGGGATGAAAAAGTCGGGCAAATGTTGGTTGGGATTGTGTCAGTCGGGCAAACTTACCTAACCGCAATATACAAGTAATAAAACACACGAGTTATACTACATACCTGTGGTATCACTCATGTACAGAATTAAGGGTTTTTGAAACTTCAGAAAATCTGTGCATCACCATATAGTACCTAAACAGTAATCCTAAGAGGGAAATAACACATTCCATTGAGCTGCATTTTTTGGGAGATAAAGGCACATCTCTGGTGTGCGGTGGTATGCAGCCTCCCACCTCAGCACACCCTGGAGTAAACTATATCTCCCACTGAATGCAAACCTTGTCACATGTTACTGCCCATGTAGGTTTCACACAGAGTGTATGCAATGTAATTTCCCTATGTCCCTATACATAAATGCACACTGAAAACACATTGCACTGATACAGAACATATGAATGCACTATATTCATGTAGTGCTCTTTCCAGAGCACTCAGTGTACACTACATACATAAGATTTACAGAGTGTGGTTCTTTTTTTTAAACAGTATCAGGTTTTCCATGCTGCTGATCTGCATCAAGCTGAATCTCCAGGCCCAGTATCATCCCTTACATATCCATGTGTGGATTTATTTTATCTTCAAGATCATCTGTAACATAAAATGCATTTAGTTAATATCAATTTGTAACAAAATAAATATTTTCAAATAAAAGTGCTGAAAAGTAGAAAAGTACCACTGTCAAGTGTTTGCCACTGCCCTCTTGCTCTCTCTGCCTCCAGGTTCTCAGCACAGCAACATTTGATGGAAAGCAGCAGGATGTCATCTTATTCTCCCTTCCCAAGCTGCTTACCCCCAATTCCAATATCTATCCATCTTCCACCCAGCTGCTGAACCCCACAATCCCAATATAAAATCCCTCTCTCTTGCACTCAGCTGCTGAAGACACCTTAAAGAAAACTAATCTTGTTTTCTAAAAATAAGGAGCAGCCTTACCTCACAAAAAGACTCTGGACATTCCATATCTAGTGTTTTCAGAATGGAATGGAAGGGATTGTATTTGGGCCTCATGGAGTCAGCAGCCCAATCGCATCCACTTTGCCCCTAAAAACGTACACAGAGTGCATATATTTTGGAATTTCTCCGTTGGAAAAGCAAGTGAACATTTTATTTTATTTATTTTATTTAAACAGCAGTTTGGAAAACCTTTGAGCCATAGGCTCATTTACAAAGGTACCTTGTCACAGTAAGACAAACCAAAATACACAGTATAGCAGTACAACACATAAGTATAACAGTAAAATTAAGACATAGATACAAACAAGCTGGTACAGGTAGGATGGATGCAAACAATACCAGAGTTATGTCATCTTTAGCAGCTTAGTAATAAGCTTTGTCATAAGTATTGAGTACGGCTTTGACTAGTGGCAGTTACAGCATCGGGTGTTAATAAGGTGGTTGTAAGGAAGTTTTGAAGCACGATATAGTTGAGCTTGGAGATGGAGGGGCAGTGTGTTGAACCAGGAGGGGCCCTAAAGCTGAAGGCTCTTTGGCCATGAGAGGTCCTAGCTCTAGGGATAACAAGAGAGGTTTTCCCAGAGGTCCGAGTATGAACTAGTGGAACAGAGCGGGCGATGGTGGTGGTGGTCAATCCTGGTGGGGAAGCCCAAGGAGGGTCTTTTGTAAGGGTACAGGTAAGATATTTGAGGTGCTCGCCGAGATCAAGTACCAGCGCTTTTAGCATACAGTAGACAGGTGTGTCATCCTAGGTGCTCCAGTAATTAACCTGCAGGCCTTATTTAGAGAAAAGCGAATTTTATGAAGTGTGGTCTGACAGCAGCACCATACACCAGCAGTCCATAGTCCACTAGGGACAGGATAGAGGAGGTGACTGCATGAGTCAAGAGCTCCGGGGAGGCAGTGTTTATACCGATGTAAGATGCCCAATCGATATTAGTGGCAGTGGCTAGGGCAGCGATGTGTCCATGAAAGGAGAGGGAGGGCCAAATGGATCCCTAGGTATTTATAGGAGGAAACTTGTTCTGAGTGGGAATGAGGACCCAGAATGAATGAGGAGTTTGAAGTTGCAGGACTTGTTTTGGGGATGAGTGAAGAACATGGTTTTTGTTTTTTTAAGATTTAACACCAATCTATGTTCCTTGAACCAGCCCTCGGCTTCAGTGAAGAACTTCTGCAGCGAGTCCTGGAGGGCAGTAGGGTTACGATTTGAGGCAAAGATGACTGCATCATCAGCGTACAATAGAATGTTTCCTGAGCAAGAGCGTGGAAGGGTGCTAAGGTAAAGGGAGAATAGTAAGGGGCACAGAATGGAGCCCTGGGGAACCCCAGAAAAGATGGGACAGATGTCTGAGTAGGTCCCATTAATTTTTACACGCTGTGAGCGGTCAGACAGATAACTGGTGCACCAGGAGATAGGCCCAGCAGCAAAACCAGAGAGACTAAGGGCATCAAGAAGGAGGGGGTGGGAGACAGTGTCGAAAGCTTTCGAGAGGTCAATGAAGACAGCACCAGCCAGAGAACCAGTGTCTAAGGAGGAGTGGAGAAAGCTGGAGAACTCTAGGAGGGCTGTGTTGGTACTGTGGCCCGCTCGGAAGCCATGCTGCTCAGGACAAAGGACATTGTACGTGTAGAGGTAGTTAGGGATTTGAGAGGCCACCACTTTTTCCAAGGCCTTGGAGAGAGGAGAGAGAATGGAGATCGGTCGATAGTTTCCAGCCACAGTCCTATCACCACCTTTAAAGATAGGGGTGACAGTGGCGACTTTACAGGCAGTTGGAACCTTCCCCAGGCAAAGAGAGTGGTTGATGAGGCATGTGATCGGGGTAAGGACTGTGTCTAAGACCAGCCGTAGGATACACAGATCCAGGGTGTCACTGCCTGTGCTATTACTCTTGAGGGCAGTGACAAGGTGCGGCCTAAGTTCTTGGGCAGAAACACGGCGGAGGAGAAAATAAGGGTGAGAAAGATTTACGGCAGGTGCTGGGGGAGGAGGGTCAAAAAAATTTGTAGGGAGGATAGGGCTAAGGTCAGTGAATGAGGTGTTGAGTGGTTGGCTATGAGGCTGGGTCTGAGGAGATCACACCATTAATGTTGATCTGGGTGGGTGGGGGAGTGTGCACTCCCATTTAACTGTTTAATGTTATCCCAGAAGGTTCTGGGATTCCCCATGAGGCAGTGAGTGAGGACCGATAGTGCTCAGACTTGGCCTTTCTGATGGCCCGAAAGTGCACTTGTTTCAGGCGGCAGCATATAACCGCCTGTCATTGGGCCGGGCCAGTCTCAATGGCACGGGGTGCCATAGGTTGTCCTTATGTTTGAGCTGGTGGATCAAAGCTGGGTAACCTAGGGTGCATTCTTCCTTTTAGAATGGCGGGTCAACACTGGGCAAAGATATCACAGGCATTATTAAAGTTTGGGTAAAGAAGGAGAGAGCTGTGTCGATGTCAGGAGTTGCCTGTATAGGGAGACCAGTCAATTTGGGACAGAAGTCCTTAAGTTTTATCAGTCCACCAGGTAGCTGATGCCGCATGTGGACTGTGCTATGGGTTTGGGGACTGAGGTTGACCAGTGGAATAGAATGGGGGAGTGATCGCTGAGAGAGTCTGGGAGGACTTGTACATTGGGGATCCGATTAGGGCGGTTGGTGAGTACCACATCAAGCAGGGTACTGGAGCCTCTTGGGGTTAGTCCTGGTAAGGTGGGTAACTAGTTGCGTTAGGTCTATTGCAGAAAAAGAGTCTCGGGTAGAAGAGGAGGACATAAGTCAATGGAGACACTTATTTAATTTTTGTAATATTTTAGCCCCATTTGTTGAAAAAAAATCTAAGCCAACCTCCACTACCAAGGAAGGGGCAGACACTTCCCTGCCATTGGGGCTGCATTAGTGGCTATGTGTCCCCTTCCACACATGAACAACTTTTGTCCTGGAGGCCAATCCCCTGCTACCAGCCCCCAGCTCTAAGATCATCCACATGTGGGAGGGGGAAGTATCAGTACTGTTTGTCATAGGTTGGAATTATGCCAGCATTCTGATGGGGACATGGCAGTCTTTGAGGACTGCTGTATCCAGACAGTCCCTACACCCTAATGTATACCAGTTTGAGGATACCTCAACCACCAATAAAAGTAAATAAAAAAATTGCTTTTCCAGTTTAAGTTCTTTTTATTTCATATCTTTAGTGTATTTTTTTATCATATTCTGCTCCTATATAGTGTTAACGTACATTTCAGGACTTCACTGTCCCTTCATCAGAATGCTTTAAGGGCTGTAAACTAAACAAAAAACATTGCATACTCATTAGCATCATTACAAATGTCTTGTACTTCTTCAGTACAATGCAGAAAAATCATAACTGGTAACAGGTTCTTATTGCCTGAAAGTTCTCTTTCCTTTCTGAAGAGAAAATGTATGATTTTTTTTTGATGCCCAGGTATGCCCTGGAGGGGGCAGAAATTGTCTGGACACAAAAGAAGGCATCAGTGAGGGGCAATCTAAAATCAAGATCACCCAGTCACAGTCACCCTTGTTGCAGAGCCCTAATTTTGGTGGCAAAATTCAGTTGCAGGGCTAGCAGTATAAGATCCTCTGTACATTGTATGGAACTCTATCCATGGTGGTGTAGTGGACCCCCCACCCTTCTCCCCCATCCAGAAACTGGGCCTGTGACTACCACAGCCCTCCTCTCACCACCATGGCCAGCTACCGACTGAGGTGTTCTGGAGCATGTAATGTTAACAGTATGCACTCATTGAAGGTTACTTGTCAATTAATGGGTGCGTACTGTGTACAGTGTGTGCTCCAGGACTACTCAGTTGGTGGCACTGATGGGGCTAGAGCACTAGCTGCCTGATGCATGCCCCTTGCAGGTAGTCCAGTATGTCACTGCTCCTAGCTGAGGTTGCTGCTGGGATGCTCCAATTAACATCTGTCAAGTTGAAGTCCCCTTCAAGCAGCACTTCCCCTGTAGTCACCATCTTATAGATGGCTGTCACTAGGACCTTGTCCAACTCTTCCCCTTGTGCCGGAGGTATGTAAATCAAGTCCATGCAAATAGCTGTGCCACTGCCTGTCTCTTGGGTGACCCCAGGGCCTTCTCCCCACTGCAGTCCCTGTATCTCAGTTGATTGTATATCCTCAATGACATAAAGAGCTACCCCTCCTCCCTTTTTACCATCCCTGTCTTTCCCGAATAGAGAATAGCCCGGTATAGCTACATTCCAGTCATGGTTACCATTATAGTATGTCTTGGTAATAGCGATAATGTCCGGGTCTGACTCTGCCATCAGTGATGGTCCCAAATTTTGCTTCACAGGCTGCAAGCATTCGCACACATGGCCTTCCATATTATTTGTTCATTTAAACTTTTGGTGACTGGGAAAAGCACACTGAGCCAAAGCTCATTTCCAGGTGTGACCTGGGGGTACAAATCAGTTAACAAAAACTACAGAAATGAGGAAGAAGGCAGATACAGAAATTAAAACAATATCAAACAATTGATGAAGTTATTTTTTAGCAGCAATTCAAATGTTAAAGCATGAAATGACATACAGATAAAGTGTGTAGTGGGGGTATATAAGTACGTTATTGATATGCAACTAACATTTTTCCAATCAGAGAGATATAGCAAGGAGTGCGTGTGGATGCCCCTAGATGGAGAGGAGACAGGTGCAGGAAAGAGCTGGGAGGAGGCGTAAAAGATTAACCTCATGCCTTCCCTCATAACCCACCACCACCACCTTTAATTCTCTTCCTCTCTGTTCTCCTTAGGGTCCTCCCTGCTGACTAAATTAACCTGTGGGAGTGGGCAGTTGGATTCTCCCTGCTTCCTTCTGCCACCCCCTTGGCTAGTTTAAATGCTTGTCAATGAAACATTTAAATCACTCACTAAGGACCATGGTCCCCTCCTTGGAGGGATGCAGGCTGTCGCCATTGTACAGGCCCTCATCTCTCCAGGTGGGTTCCCAGTCCCCAATGAAGCCAAAACCCTCCTCTCTGCACTAGCTCCTCAAACATGTGTTGAAGTCCCTGGTGCAGAGATTCCTAGCGTCCCCTTGCTGTGGACACGCAGCACCTCCCAGAAGGTCACGGAGCTTGCTACTTGCCCAAGGCCGCTCCCCAACTCCCTGAACTCCTCTTGCATTCTCTCAATATCCCTGCCATTTGTCCCCAGATGGACAATGACATCCATTTCCTGCCTCCTTGCTGCCACCCTAGCAATCCTCTGGATCCGCTCTTTATTCTTTTGAGCTGTGCCTCCCAGCAGGCACTTAAGATCCCCCTCCACTATGCTGCCTGTCCCCAGCTCCATTCCCTGAACAATAGTCACCCACCAGGAGTTGCTTCCTCCTTTTCTGGGGTCCTCTGCTAACCCCTTGAGATCTCCACCTTGGAGGATCTTCACATCTGTCCCAGTCACTACTTTGGGGTACCTCTGTGGGACTGTCCCACCCTACCAGTGTGGCATAGTAGTTCTGTAGTGGTATGAGATGTGGGACATGCCTATGCTCCACCACCCTAACTCTCTCCGAGTCTACCATTGTCACTCCGTTCCTCCTTACTGACATCCGCTGAGGAAATTGACATGGACTCGACAGTCCCTGAGTGGGGTAGTTGGTCCTCCTAACCCAAGCCAGGTCGGACTTGAGTCTGGCAACCTCCTCCCTCAGCCCAGAGAGGTGCCTGCTTGTGGATCAGCACCGCAGTCTCCAGAAGATCTCCCCGAAGACTGCCACCCTACAACCACTGCACTACACTGCTCCCATCATGACTGTTCCTTATTATTAGACCTTATCTGGTATCCTTTGAAAAGAGAGATTTGTTTTATTAGTTATTATTTGTAATTTGTACCTCCCAACCCAAGGATGAACCCCACAGCTCAGTGTACCAATAGCCCCGCTTCAACTCAAATCCTCCCACTATATGGCCTCGTGGCCAGCCCACCTCATACTATGTTCTTAATTTTTAAAAATTAAGAAAAAAAAAAGACCCTGTCCTTTTCCAGTTGACAAAGGCTAGTCCCTAGGCCACGCCCTCCACACTCAAGTGTTTTAAACCCCCAACCCCTCCCTGTTCTTCCACAGGGATTTAAAAAATAATTGAAAACTCCTGGCTTTTGTAAAAGCCCGCCCCACCTTACCCAGACCCTCACCCCCAAATCATCATTGTTAGGCCCCCCTTCTAACCCCCAAGCCATGATTTGGGGACCAAATGTAGCAAGATATACAGGATAGCCCTGTCCCCTCCCTAACCCACAGCAGTCGGCTACCAGCTCTATCAGTCAACATGTTGAATGACAGAGCATTATAGTGTGCATTATCAGGAGGGAGGAGGCAGAGTGGTGCATGTCATTCATGGGAAGGATTGCAGATCTTGAGCAGACAGGGAGTAGTATGTCAGACGATAATACCATCAGTGCCAAGAACAAAATCAACATCGTAACAGTAGATGATATTTTTTGTAGAGGGACTTTGCCCCCCACACCCTTCCCCTTGAAATTTATATAACCAACTCCAATCATAGCAAAATTCACAAAAAAAAAATCGCAATTGGAGGCAATGGGATTCAAACCCAGGATGACTGGTGCAACACGTATACTGTTGACTCCTTGCTCTCACCACTAGGCCAGCAGAGCAACTCAACTGACTCACATTCCTGCTGTCATCCAATAATTCCCAGGGTGATGTGGATGGACTATCCCGTAAACCAGGTACTGATGGGATTTCCACCCCCCATGGTATTCCTGTCAGCCATACTTTTTGCTCAAACACTGCAATCGAGGCCATTCATGAAGCTATGCAGAAATCGATCTTCCTAGCATTATCAATGACACTCACCACTGTGGCCACTCCCTCTCACTCGCTGGTGCTTTCATGCTGTATTGAGCAGCTGAGTGACTAATAGCACAGGTGGCCATGCTGTGAATTTTGGTGGGGGGGGTGGCAATTGGACTATCCTTAAGAGGAATATAAAACCAGTTTCTGCAGTGATTTGTAAAACCAGTAACCTGTTAAAACGTTCAGAGAATAATTCACCATTTAGACCATGAATTATTTCTCTGAATAAACTGCCCTAATCACACTCTTGCTCCAGCAAACCAGATGCTGGGCCTGGAGCATGAGCTTATCAGGATAGGAGAAAGGCAAACCCCCTTATGAGCACTGATTTCAAAACACTACCAAGTAAAAATGAAAAAATAAAAGTACTGGGTGCGGTTTTGAAATCTGCACTCATGAGGGGGTTTGCCTGTCACCTGTATGTTTTAGAAACAGCCTGCTCATATCATTATATATAATGAACCCATCTTCTGACAGAATGCACTGGTAACCTTACACATCGAGGTTAGTGACATGATGGCACCCGAGCTTTGCTCTCATGCCCACAATACCACTAACCTCAGTCAATGGGAGGTTAACAGCTTGTTCTGCATGGATGGGGGTTCATTGTTCTCTATAGGAGCCTGCAGTTTTCTACTATCAAATCTCATAAGCAAGCAATGTCAGACCTAGTAATTGAAGACCTCCAACAAATACCAGGTGTGGACAAGGCTGAAAATACTATAGCTCTTCTTTGCAGGACAAAAACATAAATAAATCAAGATGCCATACATTACAAAGGTGTGGACACCTATATTATATGCCACTCACTCTACAGGGTAGTTAAGTAATTAAATGGGATTTACCTGCTCCATCAGATTGAAGGAATTTAGAGTTGGGGTGTCCTGGGTTTAGGGAATTCTGGTACGACGTGAAAGGGAAGAATAGAGAAGGTTGACGAGAGACAAAGGGTAGGAGGTCCTAGAAGAGAGATTAGGGGGTTAGAATTAAATAAAGATACCTATCTGATTGTTATGCAATCTGGCCAAACCTGTAGAAATAAAAGGAAAAATAAATTAGTATGGGGAACTTATAGTAGCGAGAGTAGAGACAGAGGGCAGAGAGAAAAGGGGCACAGTACAGCATAGGAGTAAAACAAGGGGAGTGTTACAGAAAAAGATACACTTAAGGTCAAAGTAAGGAAAACAGAGATATAGAAAATGAAAATGCAAACAGTTAAAAAAAGAGAATAAAGTGATATTAGGGGCTCAGCAAAACTGCCTTAGTGCACCTAGGTGGCCTGCAAAAATGTCCCCCCCCCATTGTTATGCAACAACTTCAAGTAAATCAACAGTGATACCAAGCCATGCAGCTTTTGGCAAACCAGGAACACAGGGATTTTCTCAAATCCTGCCTGGGGAGGCCCAGACAATAGACACATAAATACATAGACAAACAAGCATTTGTCAATGCCAAACGTTGCTTGCTTGTATTTGCTGTTTCGATGTTTGGCACTGACAGGAAGGGTGGTGAAGATATATTTATTTAGTTTTTGTTAACCAGATAGGTGCACTGGACAATAGCGCAGTATACTGTGGCAGTGCCCTCTACTCTTATGTTTCTGAAAACAAATGGGTATCAAGGAACTAGCATACTTCCCAATATATTAAAATGTGCAGTACTGGTCTATAAAATCCAGAGCAAATGACCGGCATGTATAGCACTTTCTTGAAAGAATAATGAAATAGTGGGCACCTTATATTTAGCGTAAAGGAATGTTTCTATTATGGTTATTGTAATTTTTAACATTTACATGTAAAGAAATATATCTAACATGAGGAGAAGCATCAGTATAGCTTTGCAGAGCAAGGGTTAAAATGTCAGGGCAAACAATACACAGAGCTATGCAAAAGTCACAGTAATTGAGAGGTTTGGGAGTCAACCCCCTACTTCCCAGGCCCGAGTGACTGTGCTGCTGGAGGGAATTTTATTTTGGACACTACTGTTTGTTAATTAAGGAAGACATGAGGGAGTCAGGATCCAGTCCCCCTATATGGGAACGGGTACGGGGGGGGGGGTCAAGGTTGTTTTTCCAGTGACAGGAGGCAGAGGGATGGCATCTTCTGGAGATGCTGAGCATGCTGTTGATTTTGATGAGGTTATCTAAACAAGAGGGAGGTGCTACCATCTTTAATGTTGGTGTCCTTGTGGCCACACACTAATCCTAAGAATAACACGAGCAGTGCTGGCTTGATTTAAACAATGCCTACATAATTCAAACAACAAATGACAACAGCATAGAATCACTACACTATTCACTGAAAAACTGCATTGTATCTATTCAGATAGATATCAGAACTGCTGGGCAGAGCTAGGCAGCCATCTTGGATGGCAAATCACTAACCCCTGGTATGGGGAACATCTTGCCAAATGGGTTATGCCTTTATTTACTTAAGGCATGACTACTGCAATGCTGTATACCTAGGGCAATCTGGAGGGCTGGTGCACTGCCTACAGCTGCTGCAGAATGCCACAGCCAGGCTAATTATGGGAGCAATGTATTCAGAACACATTACACCTGTGCTGCAGCTTCTGCACTGGCTACCAATTAGGTGGGGCACCACCTTCAAGAATGCATTCTTTTTTTTTAAAGTTAAACATTTTATTGAAAACTTTTCATTAAACATAACCACAAAGTATCATGCATACAGCCAAATGGTTACAAAACTTGGCAGTGTTAATAAGTACATAAAGGGTAAGTACATACACAAGATCTGTAGTGCTCTAAAGTACAGCAGGTCCCACAAAAGCAAACCAGGGAATGGGAGCTCAGGCCACTAGGGTTGGCAGGGAAAGGTTTAACCCCCACCCACCCATCTAGTCCAAACCTATGCAGCGAGTCTGCTTGCTGGTTGTTTTTTTTTCTCCTCTCCCTCAACCTCCTTGAGTCTTCCTGCTCCTATCCCTGTTCTGCCCCTACCATCATCCTTCCCCCAACCCAAGACCAATGCCTAAGGGGCCAGCAACCATCCCACTGGGCCATGCAAAGGCCCATAAATCAGTCTTGGAGGGCTACACCCAGGCCCAGGGAACCAGCACCCTGGGAAGAAGCCAGGATCTCCCCTGACCTAGAAAAAGGCTGCTCCCACTGGCCAGGTGGCAGTCGTCGGGGTCCAGAGCGAGTAGCAGGGTTGAGAGGGCAGGGGCCCAGATGATTGGAGGCTTATCTTATCTCAGGTCCTTGGATCCCTGGTGTCTCTCCCAGTTCGCTGGTAGTAGAAAACATCCTCTTGGTCCTCAGTGGTTCCCTGGCCTTCCAGGCTTCCAGCAGCTGCTAACTCCACTAGCCCCATAATGCAGACTTTTCTCCTGTTGTCTGGAGCTGTAGTGTCTCTCCCTTGGGTCAGTTTGTTCCCCCATGGGCATCCCTTTGTTGGGCTGTTGTGCCCTGTGGTGGCTTCCCTGTTTTCCCCTTTGCCAGCTGCCTCCCCACACTCATGGAGTTCACCCCATCATTCCCACACACCCCGACCAAGTCAGAGTCCTCTTTTGGTTTGGTGGTCGTATAGTGGAGTTTCCCCTGTGTTTTCTCCTTTTTGCTTCCCTTTCCTGTTCACGGCTTCCATTCTTCCCCACAATGCATCCCATGCAACAGTAACCAAGGACCTGACTCGCACTGTCCTGGCCATACTGCGATTGAGAATGGGGGAATGTTTTGGATCCTGGACCACAGTGTGTTACTGCGATGTGTGTCTGGGTGAAAACAACCACCCAGAGCTCCAGTGTTCTGACTCACAGCTGTAGGAAGCAGCTAGAGATGCCAGGTGGGAGCGCGGTTCCCCAGCCACCACTACACACCACCAATGAACAAGGCAGCTCTAGAAGACCCAGGTGGAGGGGAGGCAAAGGGCAGTAGAACAGGAGGCCAGGACAAAAGTATTTTTATGGATGGTCATTGGTCCACAGGTTGCCTGTGTGGAGACTCAGAGGACTGGGGCATGAACTGGGTCACAGCATTTTCAGTGTAACGCCGCCACTGCTGAGGAGGGATGAAATGGAGAAATGAGGTATGGGGTGTGTGTGAGGGGTTGGGGGGGAGGTAGCAAGGAAAATGGAGTGACGGAGGGGAGGGGATGAGATGGGAGAAACAGAGAGCAAAGAGGCAGGGGAAGTTGAAAGGAATGAAGTGTTCCAATGAGAGAGCACTTGGCCCTTTCATTTGCAAAAAGAAGTGCTCTCTCTCATTGGAGCCAGTCATTCGTTTCAACTACACAAAGTTTCCACCCATAATCTGTGAACCTCTGTTATACGTACCTTGCATGATCATTGGTCTGTCAAAGATGAGCAAAGGCAGCTTGACCTGTATTGGGCTAGTCAGTGACACACCTCTGAAATGCCATCTGTAGTAAAATGTTTCTTGTGCAAGTGCAAGCAACATAACATAGAGATGCTGGGTGGGAGTGCAGCTCCCAGGCCACCAATACACACCACCAATGAACAAGGCAGCTCCTGTAGACCGGGAAGGGGGGAGACTAAGGGGAGCAGAACAGGAGGCCTACACAAAAGTGTTTTTTACAGACATCTGTCTGTCCACATGCAGCCTGCACAGAAACTCAGAGCACTGGGGCACAACATTTGCAGTGTAATGCTGCCACTGCTGAGGAGGGATGACAATGGAGAAACAAGGTACAGGGAGTGTGTGGGTGGTTGTGGGGGAAGAGACAGCAAGGAAAACAGAGCCACAGAGGGGAGGGAAAGAAATAGGAGAAACAGAGACCAGAGAGTCAGGGGAAGTTGAAAGGAATGAAGCGCTCCAATGAGAGAGCACTTGGCCCTTTCATTTGTATAAAGAAGTGCTCTCTCTCATTGGAGCAATTCATTCGTTTATACTACACAAAGTTTCTGCCCATAATCTGTGAACCTCTGGCATTACTTATCTTGCATGATCATTGGTCTGTCAAGGACGAGCCCAAGGCAGCTTGACCTGCATTGGGCTAGTCAGTGACACACCTCTGAAATGCCATCTGTAGCAAAAAGTTTCTTGCACAAGCGCAAGCAACGTAATAAAAGCACACTGAACCAGAAAAAGCTTGCCATGCACTACAGAAAACAGTTCAAATCAACAACAGTTTTCCATTATAAATTATACTAAATTATGGGCTACATCTGCAAACCATCAGAAAAGGTCATTCAATAGGTCATTCATATGAAACAGCGCATTTTCCTCATTTAATGCCAGGCTGGTTAATTCAGACTGTTTTGCTTTGCTAACACCAACTGTCTAACTCACCCAGTGCCAGCTGAGTCCTGACTTCCAACCCGACTTGGCTTACATGGCACAATTAGTCAACTGCTCTTTCACTCCAGTCCATGTAGTACCAGCAGCACCTCCAGGCAAACAAAGCAGCTTTTTTTCTGGGAAATTGTGGATTCAGGGAATGAATGCTAGTACTGACTGTGCCAGCCACCACCTGCATGAGCGTGACATGGGCAAGACTGGTGGAGAGCTGACCTGTGCAGCCTGGCCTGTGCTAGAAAAAGAATGGGCCCACTGCCCCCCCAAAAAACAAGGGAACGTGAAGCCTGCCCCTAAGTGGAGTTCAATCACTGCCTCATGCTATGAAATTTACAAAATGGGCCAGCCAGACTGTGGTGCATAGCAGGTGTACACACTGCATGTGTGATGCCATGTGCATGTGCAGACTGCAGGCTGTTCCATTCAGTTCCCTCCATGAGCATATCAAAATCACTGATGACATGGTAGGAGATGGCCAGACGGCAGCCCAGAGAAGTTGGTGTTAAATGCACATGTGCTGACTCTGAGAACTGTATTCCACATTAAAAAAAAGAAAAAGACATCATTGCAGACAATAAGTATGAGAGCCCACCCCTGAGCCTTGCTTACTGAACACCAGGCTTTCGACTGATTCTAACAGGCTGCATGCAGGGCCACAACCAGTCCCTGCTGAAAGCTTATGGAAGAATGCAACTTCCTCGACTTCTTTGCAATCACCTCACCACCTTTAATCCCCCAGTCATTCCTCGACATCAACTCCTCGTCGGACATGATCTCGGCCACAATCTGTTTACGGATGCTTAAGTGTTTTCATTTAGTTTTTTTTCCAGTTTGGCATAAGCCTCTGAGTCTCACCTTACAATCTCCTGCCCACTCAAAAATGTCTGACGCACATTCCACAGCTGCTCACTGAGGTCCAGGCCGGGAACAAGCCCCGCGAATGTGCACTCACTCTGATCTCTTGCAAGATGCACGCCGCACTTCAGGGCTGATTTCTGAAAGCTAAAGGGAAGTCATTACATGGCCATTGTCCACAGTCGGTAATACAGAAGTTTTATAAACAATTTTTTATTGAGCCCTGTAATCAGCCAAAGAAAGTTTGTTGCTGTGTTTTCATGTGGACAGGAGGTAACAATTGGCTCACTTTGTGTTTGTGGATCTCAGAGGTAAGTTTTGTTCACCACATAAAAAGTTTGCTGCTTGTTGGATGTTATTGTTGCTGTGTGTGGTGGACATTGGCCTTCTTATATGGCCTTTCTTGTTACAGTAGATCTGTGTTATCCTCTCTTAATGTTAAAGTAAATTGTTGTGATGAAGTGGTTATAGACCAGAACACTCTATTCCTGTCTGAAGGACATTTCTTTTGGTTTGGTTTTGGTGTCTCTGTTTATTTACCTGATGAAATATTTATCAAATACATAAATTAATGTTCATCTGGGCATTCCAGGTTCCAGTTTACCTGATGTTGTAACTAGTAGTGCTACAGAATAGTATTCTGGGCAGCTTGGGTTCAAATCCAACGTGAGGCACTTTACTTCTGCCATCTGCCTGTTTGTAATGCCAAATTGCAGAACTACTTGCTCCATGCCACCAATGTATGTCTTTTTTTTGTTCAGGGGTTGAAGGAGTTCCAGCAGCAAGATGAGTGATGCTCTGGGGAGGGCTGGCTGATCTGGGTGCTGGGAGTGTGGTCCTGCTGCATGTAGAGTGGTCAGCTGGGTGGAAGGCTGGTCCAGGTGCAGTGAGGGTGGTCAGCTGGTGAAGAAAGGCTGATCTGGGGACCAAAAGGGTTGCCCTGGTACAGGAAGGGTGTTTGACTTGGGAGGAGATGCTGGTTTAGGGGCTGGAAGGGGTGGTCCAGTGGCATGGAGAGTGATCAGCTGGGATGATGGAAGTTCCTCCAGGTGGAGGGTCGGTGGGTGATCTCCTGTGGAGTAGGGCTGATCCGGTGTCTGAAATGGTGCCCAGGTGCCATTAGAGTGGTTGGCTGGGGTAAGAAACTATTCCAGGTGAGAGGTGTGTTCTAGGAGAAGTGAGGTTTGTCAGGTTGGGGCAAGGCTGGTTCAGGCGCTGGGAACGTGGTCCAGCAACAGGGAGAGTGGTGAGAAAGAATGTCCCTCCCCAGCCCCCTGGATGCCCCTCCCTCCCGGGCCCACAGACATCTCACTCCCTAGCCCCTGGACACTCCTCTCCTTCCTGTGCCACACCCACACCCACCACACTCCTTGGGCCCCCTGGACACCTCCTCCCTCCCAGACCCCTGGATACCCACCATACAACACTCAGTTCCATGTGAAAATCGCGACTAAAAAATCGCGATCCCCAAATCAGCGACTATTTAATAGCGTGAGCTATAATAGCTCACTGTCTTATTAGCACCACACATATTAGCGATGCTGTAATAATAGCAACCGCTAACGGGATACCCTACAATAGTTACTACACTCATTACAGCTGGTAAAGATTTTTTGATTGATAGTGTGTGAGGAATAGTGCCAGGCTTGCGGTATACTGCTTATGACTGCAGTACCTTCTGACTGTCTGAATCATACCAAGCCACTCCCAGTGACACCACACTATTCACTGTATGAATTTAAACTGAATTTAGATTAGGGTCTCTACTCTTAGCTCTAATCCCAGTCTCCAGTCTGCATACTTTGCCACAAAATCTCTTTCCACATCACCCTTTTCCTCAGATGCAGTTGCATTGTGGCTTTTTTTATAGCTGTTGTCCTTGTCCTTATCTCCCCACCCACCTTCTTTCTGCTATCTGGCTCTATCCCACTTCGTTCAGGCAGATCCTCTCTCCTCGTTCATACTGGCCCACGCTAGGATCTTTACAGTTGGGACAGAGTAGAACAGGACAGCGACAGAAAACAGTAAAAAAATAAATATCTAAAGTATATAGCTCCCACTGATACAGATGGCATACCAATATAAGATACTATCAGGTATTTAAAAATATGGGACTTTATGTGAGCCCTACAAAGGGACCAAGGAAGGCAAGCCAGGGAACTCATTAGCTATTGAATCCCAATGACCTGATCCTGCATGAATGTTTTACATGACACAGAGTACTAGTGTGGCAGTTGCTGTAAGTTCGAGTATCCTCTGAGTGTCCGATTCTCATGAGTCGCAATTATTGTATGCGCGTTGGCAGGCAAAGTCGCTATTTGTACATGATAGCCATTATTGACCGGTCACTGAAATCACAATCGCTATTTTTGAGTCGCTGTTTTGCGGTCACGATTATGCGGTCGCAATTAAAACGGGATACCCAACACTCTACATCTCCACCCACAGAGCTGCTGCAGCTTCACATCCTGAGTCCACTGCCTATCACTGACTTCTAGCTACCATCCCACCCCCAGCACTGGCCGCTGGCTCCTGAGGTCAACATTGCCTTGGCTGTAAATGGGAGAGTGCTAGGTGTGGAATGGATTCTGTGACATAGCAGAAAACATAAAAAGTAGCTGGCAGGACTTCTTACTAGCAGGTACGATATATTGCTTTCAGTTGTGGGGGCCAGGGCCTCAGGAGTGCAGCATCTCCCTCATGCTGCACTGTAGTTCCAGTATGGGGATTTGGGGGTGAAATGCAAAGAACTATCTGTGTGTGTGTGTGTGTGTGTGTGTGTGCATGTTTGTGTGTTTTATCAAGTCATATGTGTGTTCTTGTGTACTATCAGTCCCTGTATCCCTATAGTCTTCAGCCCCCACCCACTCCACCCCACAGAATCAGTCAAAACTGGCACCTACCCACTAGCCAAATGCTAGTAGATTTTGTATTGGGCTAGTAGAATTCAATTCAATCCAGTTCAAGTTTATTGGCAGAAAAGTATTCCATTGGGCAGGCTCATTTACAAGGAGGTCCTGAACATACAAACAGTACACACAGTATAAGCAAGTGATGCACAAATAATACAGTGCTCAAAAGACAATAATTACAATCACTACTTAGTAGGTTGGTAACAGAAGGTAATACATGGTAATACACATAGCAGTCTGATAATACAATTTCTATAATACAAGATTACAGAATGGGGCTGCAATAACGCAGACTTGACTAGAAGTGCTAGGCATGTAGTTTGACTACAGTCTAGGAAGGGAGGCACTGTAGTATGGGAAGATATTTATACAGTAGGAAGGGAGAGGAAGGAGAGTGGAGCTGGCTGAGTGTGGGAGCTTGGAGGAGTGTTCTAGATAGATGAGGGTAAGGTGGGAAGATGTGGGCTAGATAGATCAGGGTGGTAAATGGTAGGTAGACTGGGGTGAAGATGATGATTAAATAAGTAAGGGTGGGGATAATGGAAGCAAAGTACTGGGGAGTAGAGTAGTGAGTTTTGGTGCTTAATCAATGAATAAGGAGTGTTTGTCACTTAGTGGCATGTATAGGAGCCATCAAATTTGCTGACGGCCAGTTTCCTGAAGCTATTTAGGGAGATTAGGTTTTGAAGTTTGAGACCTAAGTGGGCTTTGTTCCAGGCAGCCAGGAGAGCATGGCTTATAGCCATCTCACTGAAGTGGGAGCGGGCGCTTGGTACAGTTAACATAATGTAAGAGTTTGCATAGGTGGTATAGACAGGCCATGTGCTGAAAGAGATTTGTTATGTATGTGGAAGTTTTGACAGGTGAGCTTTGTAGAGCTAGGAGAGGGAATGGATGACACGTTTAATAAATAAGGAAGTCCAACCCAAAGAGGCATATAGATCACAATGGTGTGTGCAATGGTGTGTGTTAGAGATGAACCAAATTGCTCTGTGGTGAAGAGTGTCTAACTGGTGTAGCAGGGAGTCTGAGCAGTGACCATATAAAATGTCAGCATAGTCGAGAGTGGGATGAACATTGTTTGGATTAGTTGTAGCCTGGCTTCCTAGGTGAAAAGTGATTTGTTCCTGTAGAAGAAGCCAATTCTTTGCCGCAGTTTCTTTGCAAGGGAGGCAATGTGAGCAAAGAATGTTAGGTGTTGATCTAACTCACAACCTAGGTATTTAAATTTGTTGACTACCTCAAGGTCACCTTCAAGTAGAGTCTTGACGTGGGGCAGGGAAGCGAGTGCATTTGAGAGGGCAGTCATATGGTAGGAATGGAAGTACATTTGTTTTTTTGTTGTTTTTTTTAAGAATCATTTTTTTTAGAAGTTCTGACTCCCAGTGCTATGCACACCTTGAGGCCATCACCACAACTGGAGTTTTTAGTGGAGCCAAAAAGTACACATGCATAAAGCAACTAGGGCAGCAGCAGCCAGTGACAAAGTACTGGTCATGGGTGGGTGGCCATGAATGCTGGCCCCGACACAAGGATTCATGACCCTTTTATTTTGCAGAAGAAGAATCCCTTACTGTTCTTTTTAGGATTTCTAATTTTCACATATTCTTAATTCTGTCTTTTATTTTACAGGTCTGACCTTGTCTCCTTCACAATTATCAGATAAGTACACAATTTGTCCTCTAGTTGTGCCTTATTTAGATCTGTTCTCATGAACTGTGGATTCTTTGTAACCTCTTTACACTCTGTTTACTTTTAGGAATCTTTGAGAAGAAGACTAGAGTGGACCCCACTCTTAGGCAGGTGAGACCATTATTAAGTAGTTAGCGACTGCAAAAAATTCTAAGTCAAAATCTCAAGTAATTAATAACTGAGAAACTCCCTAAGTCTTGCATTTCAAGTAATTAACAACTTTGAAATTTTCTAAGTAGGCATTAATGCATGACAGAGTGTGCTGATAATGTGGATTAATGCACACCTCTGGAGCATTGTGAGGCATGAGTGCATAGCCTGAGTGCCCTCACAGCCCCCATGGTGTGCATTAATCCACATTATCAGCACACCCTGGTGTGCATTAATGCACTTATAACATGGATTATGTTTAAACAGCAAAAGAAGATCAACCAAGGTCTTTTTTTGCTGTTTAAACAGCAAAAAAGGTACTGTATCCTGTCACCTTGCAAAGTAGTCCCTAACAAATACTGCATCCTGCATTGCTGTTATGCACATAGAAATGTCACAGATACACAAACTGATAAGATCTGTGACATCACTTGTGAGTAGCATTCACTGTTACACCTCCTACAACATGGACAACCCTCCCCCCCCACACTCACAGAACAACTGTGCCCCGACAACACTCTGCTATGTTGTGCCTTTCTCTCTTTCTCTCTCTTGCATAGGGTGCCAATCTTTGCCGCTCTCCCTGTAACCCAAACATGTAAGAAAAACTGCATGTTCATTAATTACACAGAGCAAATTCACATTCCGATTTGATTCTCTCTGTCTAGCTGCACGGTTCAAGGAACTGGCTGGCAAAAACATTGACTACTGCTCTCTCTCTCTCTCTCTTTCTCTCTCTCTCTGCACAGCTGACTTGCTGCTACTAGGAACACAATGAAAAACAGTGGGGTTGGCAGCTTACTAATGACTGTGCACAGAGCAATTGTTGGAGAGAGTGAGCTATGTGGACACAGAGACAAAGAGCAGGAATTTACATTTATTTATTTATTGAAATGTTTCATCTGGAAGGCACACTGAACAAAAAGTTGCTTATCTCCCGGTGTGACCTGGGGGAGGGGGGGTACAAAGGATTTAAACAAGACTTGTACAAATAAGCAAGGAAGCATAATGTTACATACAGCAATAGTTACATAAAGGGGACATCAGGTAAACCTAAACATACTTAGCTAACGTTAGAAGTGCAATAGGGGAGGTAACAGGGAGGCAGAATAAACAAATTACAAATTTATGCATAAAATAAAGTTGTGCAGTTAGGGACAATTGAACTAGAATACCTACAACATATAATAACAGTGAATCAACCATATGACAGAGAACAGAGGGTAACAAGACATGCCGGTAAACAAGGCAAAGACAGAATAAGTGCGGGGCAGTGAGACGGGGGTGGGGGTAGAGTGCAGGGTGGATTAAGTGCTGAGATTGTATTTATGGGAGCCAGTAGAAGGCAAGATTTTAGGAAGGCAGGAGAGGAATGCCAGAACCAGAGTCCTCCTTCAGGATGCTGAGAACCCTGCAAGGGGCACATGGAACAGGCCTGTTAATGAAAAGAGAAAGAGAGCAAGCAAGAGAGAGGGGGACGGGTGGGTAGTGTGTGGGGGGGGGGATTAAGTGCTGAGATTGTATTTGTGAGTGCCAGTGACAAGGAAGATTTAGGAAGAAAGGAGGGAAGGAGTGAAATGCCAGAACCAGAATTCCATCTTCAGGATGCTGAGAACCCTGCATGGGTAGCAAGGAGAAGACTTGTTAATGAAGAGAGAAAGAGAGAGAGAGCAAGACAGTGGGGGAGACAGAGGAGTGAGAAAGAGGGAAAGATAGAGATGTGAGGAGGGGATAAGGCGGGGGAAGATTGTGCTGAGTTTGTGACTGTGAGAGCCAGTGGGAAAGAAGATTTAGGGAGGAGGGACTAGAAAAGGCAAAAACCTGTTTCCCCCTTCAGGATGTTGAGAACCCTATATCCTCCTTCAGGAACTGAGAACCCTGCAGGGGGCAGGGAACAGGCTAGTAAATGAAGAGAGGAGAGAGAGAGAGAGAGAGAGAGAGAGAGAGAGAGAGAGCAGAGAGAGAGAGAGGGAGGAGGGAGCGATAAAAAGGGAGAGGGGAAGGGAGTAGCAGTACTGAGTAGAGGAAGAAGCAAGGGAGCAGGGGTTAAGGAGGATTGTAACAAGAGCAACTGGAAAAGAGGTAGTTTTGTAAGGCAAGTGTGAGAGAGTAGGAGGAGGAGGAGTGCCATTTTTGTGGAAGGAGGGAGTTCCAGATTTTAGGGAATCTGTGAGAAAAAAACAGTCTGACTGATGACGGTGACATATGTAGATACAGAGAAAGAAAGAGAGACAGAGTTGCTATGTGCTGGCTGAATCTCTTTCTCTGTGTCTCTTTCTGCAATATGGGGTGTTACCTGTCCCACACTTGCTCAGTCTGTAGGTCTTTGTCTGCCATCGCTGTGTGCACCACGAGTCTCTCTCTCTGCACTCTACTTGGGGAGTGAGTCTGTTGAGGTTACTAATGGGTAGGTTATGCATCTTAAACATTCACATAGAGAGAGAGATAGATATGGACAGAGACGGGATGCTTCAGTTTGCATTTACAACTCCTGAAGCTCTCTGTCATTCACTTTCCATTGTTCTGTGCACTGTGGCTCTCTTGTGCAAGGGAGATGGACCAACCAGACACTCACGGGGTGGGTGGGTCCCTACGTGCAAGCAGGTGGGTCCCTAGGTGCAACACGCAAAGCAGTCACGGTATCAGATCCTGCACCTGATCTGCAAACATTTCACACACGGCCACAGCACCCGGCCTTCTCTTGGTCTCACTACCTCCCTTATTTATTAATTTATTCAACAAATTGCAGTCCAAGAGTGGACACAACAGGGGCTGACATTGGGAGACTGCTGGCACTGTGTGGCTGCATAGGAGGGGAGTGCAGTAATGGCAATATGCACTCGCTACAGGACTGTATCAGCTGATACAGTGCCACACACAAGGACACTACAGGAGCTTTCTGCACACACAATGCCACAGTGATTGGAACAATGACAGAGAGACGGAAAGAGACAGACCCACACGTTCAGAGACAGAAACACACACACAGCAGTGTCGATTCCTGCACTATTGCAACCCACTACCTCTGTCTCTGTCTCTCTTTCTCTCTTACTTAGGAGTGCTCCCTCTTGACAAGCACTCCCTCACCCCACTCACTGTGCGATACTTGGTGATCTGTGGGGTTGGTGGGAAGGACAAGACACATTCTTGGCAACTCCTACTGCAGAGAAAGACAGCTACCCTCTCTGCCATTCCACAAAACCTGCAGTTCTTCTGTGGGGGAGACTAACTTTGCAAAAGCACTTCTGTCTTCTGCTGTACTTCTGGGAGTCATTTACCGAGGATTGCAAATCGCTGCCTTTGCAAAATTATTTTCTCCGACACAACAAGTGCAGGTCTGCTCAGGGATCTCAGACCTGGGGGGCCCCTTTGCCATAACTGTGCCAATAATGTACATTATTGCATGGTCAGGTGATAGTCCTGCACCAATTAGAAACCCCTCTTAGGCTATCCACGTTATAACTTACTTTTTTGTACGGGGCCCCCAGTTTTGTTTTTTTTCCTGCCTCATTAACCAACAAATAGGTCTTCCTGGAGGACCAAGCAATAAGCATCAGGATACACCAGAAAAACTGCTGTCATACCTTCATAAGGGCTGGACTTACTATGGATGACAATATTATTAGTAGGAGAGGCATATTAATGCCTTAAGTGAATCCACCCGACCTCCAGTGTCGGTCTGTTCCCTTACATATGATCTGCAGAACCCAACAGGACAGTCCTCAGCAATTCTGTGCCCTACTCCACAATGCAAGTTGGCTGGTTACCACTCTTCCAAATCTTGAATGAGCTATACACAGCTCCCTTGATACTGTCCCAACAAACCTTAACCCTTCCCCAGGGTAATCTCCCTACACTTAATCCATGTGAACATTTAGATGCAATCCTGCAATTCTGAGTATTGTCACTGCTAGCTGCTCTCATCCATGGTCAGACAGTGATCATGGTGGTGGCAGCCCCACATTTCAGATCTCACAATGATCTGCTAAAATTCCCCTTCCTATCTTCCCCTACCCTGAATATAGCTGCACCCTGCTGGAATGGCCTCTTCAGTCCCTCTCTGGCATTCATTCTTCTCACCTGCTCCCCACATCAAAAATTAATGAGCTCACCACCCTTCCACATTATGAATGTGGTTAGTACAGTCTCCAGGGCTTTTTTACATATCAATAATAAACATAATCTTTCTGGTAAGCTAGGTTGATAGCAGCAGGGCACAAGGGGAAAAATAGGCTTTCCTACCATTATAAGGTCTAAGCTACCTATGATTAGGCACTATTAAATGACATGCATCATAATGCACACACCTGTCATTTAATAGTGCCTAATCAAAGTTAGCCTAGATAATTTAAGGATTGGAAAGCCCATCTTTCCCCCTTGTGTCCTGCTGCTATCAGCCTGACTTACTGGAAAGATTATGTTTATTTTTTTTTTGCTATTATTTTCTCCCCATTCCAGTTGGCCCTTTCTCTTTGCTGTCTTCCCAGACCTGTCCCCCAAACATCAGAACCCCTCCCATCTTCCCACATGGCTTACCCTCCTTGGCAGGGTAGTGGGGAGCCCCCCAATTCAATCCATCAGGACCAGATGCAGCATTGGGGAGGTGTCTTCTGGGGAACGGCACCTGTGGAGGACGGCCCTCCATGCCACATAACCGGGACCAGTTTCTACTTTTTTTTTCTGTGGAGGGGACCATGCAGTGCTGACAATGGCTGAGCTGTGCATGCTTCCACAAGCAGCATGTCAGTCAGCTGCTTCTCCTCCATGCCCTACTGTACAGGACCATGTGTGCCAACACCTAGTCACCACTAGGTGTCAGGCAGGAGCTGATCTCTGTTACCCGCCCTCCCTGGGAGAGGAGAGCTGTCCTCTGGATGCTCGATCCTCTCCCTCTCCCTCTCCGGCCAACCTCTGACGACCCATTCACACCATGAACATGGGTCACCAGCATGGCAGGAGGTAAGGCATTATGCCCAGCCCTTCATGCCAGTGGGCTGGCCCAATTATGTTCATTTTTGGTATGTCGAAATACCCAGGGGACTATACTAACTGCATTCACATTGCAGAAGGGTGATGAACTCACCAGTTTTTGGTATGCGGAGCAGGAGTGAAGAATGAATACCAGAGGGGGATTGAGGAAGCCACTCCTGCAGGGTACAGCTATATACAGGGAGGGTTAATGGGCAGACTGGATGGGCCTTGCGGTCCTTATCTGCCGTCAACTTCTATGTTTCTATGTTAGTGTTAATATCACGTATCCTTAATAGCGCTTGTCATTATGTCGTCTACGTGATCGTGCGTATCTACATTAGCGCTACAGCAATTCAGCGCGAGAAACAATAGAGATGTGCAGCATCTTTTAAATATTTTACTTACATCTTCCATTGTGCAAATGCCAGATATTTCAGGGAATGATGTCTAGTGCACACCAATTAGTGTCCTACAACTAAACTCTTCCCCCTTCCGGCTCACATTATATTCCTTCCATTTTTCTTCCTGTTTGCCCTCGATGTGTAATACTGTCCCACGCAAGAATGAGCATGCAGTTTCTGGTTGCAGGTAAACTTTATTTATTTCTACAAATTAATTAAAAATTCAAAAGCACACACGTGGGGAGAACAAAAGTTAATGTTTGAGCAATCAATTTTATTCTTTTATGCCTGTAATTGAAAGTTATAGGCTATGCTGCGGATATATTCAATCCTGGGGCACATTTCATATTCAGAAGCAATTACAGCAATGTGCTTAGCAGTATCCTTGTACTTCTTCTTTGTTTCTGTTGCAGCAGTTCCTGCAATGAGCTGCTCGATCAACATTGTGCTGAAATGTTGCTCCTCCTTAAGGCATTGCAGGAACTTCCAAATAGAGGGGTTCGTTGCACCAAGAAAATGATTAAACTTGTGATGCCATGCTTCCACTGAGTTAGTGGTTTGAGTTATGCCATGCTCTACAGCTTCAAAACAGTTCCATACTGTGATGTCGAACATCAGTCTCCTGTGCCCCCCCTCTTGCCAAGGGGCGCCCCAACCATGTGTCTTTGAAATAGTCCATGATAGGTGTAAGTAAGTCTCCATTAGTTTGGAAAAATTCCATGGTGTTTATCTTGTCAAATGATGAAATGACATCTTGTGGGGGGACATATGCCAGTGCAGGCAGGAGATGCAAGTGTAAGGCAAAACCTGGGTCAGAAATATACTGAGCACAGACTGCACTGTGATCTTGCATCTTTCACCAATATGACTAGCACATGTGGAAAAAGCAACCCCTGATTTTGGCACTCAGAAAGGCATTTTTAAAAGCTTTGATAGCAGCTTGTTCAAAGTCCAGCAGAATGGTTTTGGGTCACAAGGCAAGGCATAGGTTGAGAAGCTCTGTGAACACACGGGCATATGAGGCCACGGTTCGATTTGCCATAAGTATGTACACTATGGGGATTACTGAGTTATTACAGATGGCATGAATGCTGTAAAGTTGTTGAAATATGTGAGGGCAGCACTTGATTGTGCTGTTGGCAAACCAGTGTTCACTATTTTTCAAGTGTTGCAAGTCCTGTGATGTTGAGAACATTAGGATCCTGTCTTGGGAGGGACCTGAATCATACAACAAGAATTTCTCATTTTTCTGGGTTATACACAGTTCAGACATCAGGATAAGCGATGCTGCATCACAGGGCTCTGGCAGACGGCATGCAGCAGCCCTGTGAGTTCGCCATACTGTACATTTTATCAAGGACATTGCTGGGAGCTGGGGTGCTACAGAGGGGCACAATTTTGCAACTGCACCTGCAACAATCTGGTGCATCATCTCAGTGCTTGTTGCTGCCCGTTCTTTCATTCCTGCCACTGCTTCCTTGACAGAAACCACTTCAGGATCTGGGACATGATTATGTTCACCAATGGTCTTTAAAACAATATCCCCATTAAGGCGAAGCCTAGCAATGTAATGACCTTTGTCATATTCGAGGCACTTGTAGTATGCCTTTGCAGGTGTTGCTCTTTCTCGCCAGTAGAGAAACCCATTTAGAAGCGCGATTTCACCACCCTTCTGGCTTCTCACAAAGCAAACTTTCTCTGACATTTCCAGCAGTATTTCCAGCAGTATTGATGGTCAAATTGGAAATTGCAGTATTCATTGTATATTTATTTGTTCCCACTCTGAATGCTAGATGGCAGCATCACGCTATTATTTACAACAACATAGTGTAATCACGCTGTTTTGTCATGCGCTAATATGTACGCGTTATAATTACTCGCACTATTGTGGTTGCGCGATTTTAACCGTATACCATACAGGGAAGGGGGAAGACAGAAAGGGAGAAAGGTGAGCAGATCATTGTGAGATATAAGATGTAGGGCTGCCAGATATCCCTTATACCCACCTCTGGTGCGGTCCTGTTTGGTATCCAGGTGGAAGCAACAGAATGCAAGGCACTTTTTGCAAGAGTAGGGGATTTCCCTGGTATCCTGGCCAACATTCCCCTTCCCATAAAACCAGTTAATGCAATTGTCCAAAGCAGTGTGTGGTATTAATGTGTGAAATATCTGCCACTACACATTCAATCACTTCACTACCAGTAGCATTGCTTGTAAAGCACTTTGGGATACAGTGTATGAAAAGCATTATATACATGCTGATTTTTATTATTATTTCCCATGGAAAAAGAGGACAAAAGAAGCATATTTTTGGATTACCAAGAAAATATGAATTTTGGAATTGGATTACATAAGAACTTTGCTACAAACATTGGAACATCAGTGGTGGATCTAGAGGGTAGTGGTGGGTTCATCCGCATCCCCCTCCATTGTTGCGTGCTGCTGCTGCATTTCACTTTGTTGGAGAAGTCTGATTTATTGATTGTACAAATGTTTACATTAAAAACTATGGATTACATTTGTAGGTTTTGTCAAAAACATACTAAAAATGATAATAGCAGACAATATAAAGGTTTAATGCACACCACACCAGCACCCGCCATTGTAACATCCTGGATAACCCATAACCACTAGACCACCAGGTATCTGAAGATTTGTACAGCACTGTGGTCTGCCAAAGAGAAAGTCGATTGGATTAAAACACAATTTCAGCATGTTAAAGTAAACAAAATAAACAGAACCATAGCCTAACATGAGTATTGATCAAAATAATGCACATGGGTTTGACCATTGTAGTGAAACAATTCTAAACACAGGGTAAAAAAAGAACTACTTAGCTGCACTATAGAGAGCCATATAGCTCTCTGCCTCTGGCTCCAATGATGTAATCACAGCATCCATTTTAGAAAGCGGGCAGGGCAGTTTTTTGAAATTGAAAGATTTACGTTTTCCAAATGCTATGTATGGAACTGCATTTAGGTAAATAATATAAATGTAGTTTTAGCATTAATGTATACAGCAGCCTTTCCTTTAATCCCTTACAAAGTCAGATTTTTGAATAGTTTGTTGGCAAATTGGTGTTTGGGTATCGTTTAATACTATTAGTATTTGGAAGCACCACAGAATGTCGACAGACATTCCGCTGACATCCCTTACTGTGAAAGCACAATGACAACACTTGGCATGGAGCCATCAATATTTCAGGTGTTTTTTTGTGGGGGTGGGCTGCATACCCCGCTCCCCCATGCAGGGGGGTCTGACCCCTACACCCGACAGCATTTAAATATAATCAACTCCAGGTCAGAGTTGTTTCAGGGAGGAGGTAGAACACCGGGAGAAACTGCATCGGTAAAACCCGGACCATTATACCAGCTGTTGCTGTAATGATCCTTTTTTGGGGTTTTGCTGTCGGGGTGTTGATCTACTGTGGGTCACTGTTAGTATTCAATGTCACAACCTTATGAGAGGTCATAATACAGCATAGAAAGAGAAAAAACCTTAGTAGTGTTATAATGAATTGCCTCTAATGTGCAAAGACTGAGAATGACTGCACTGCCTCCTTTTATTTGAGGATGAGACCTCCTCCTGAGAGTTCTTAGAGTCTGAGAGGGCCCTTTTGCAAGAGGATTGCAGAAGCCTCACCATCTTCCTCCTCCTTATCAGAGTCCCCCCACATCTTCATCCTGCCAAGGGTAGTAAACCTATTTTCCATGGGGCTATGCATGTTTTTAATAGTCTTAGGGTTTTTACTGCACCCCCTTTTCTTCCTGGGAACTATGGTCAAAGGTACGCTGTCCTTTTGACTTACCACAGCATGATCTGACTGCAAAGAGGTGAGCAGAGGGAGGGTGCATTGCAGCATTCCTCACCTCCTCTGGGGTATCAACCAATCTATTCTCCTTGGTCTCAGAAATCTCTAGCATCTTGGGTACCACATTCTCACCACCCTGAAAACAGGCAGCACCCTGTGGTACAGTTATACCAGAGGTCTCTGAAGACCACCAATCAGCTGGTTCATCCTGTTCTCCAGAGGGTGGAACAGGGTTAGGAGCCGATTCAATGGTCTTATTAATCTCTTCCTCGAATTCTTCCATGGGATGATCAAGGGTTAGAAAGCTGGAGGTGCAGTTTGGGACACATTCCTGACAGTGAAGAGGTCTGGACTGTTGGGTCCTTTCTATCAGGTACTCCTGGTCAAAGCTGTGTTCCCCATTATGAGAGGCCCAGGGACATTTTCTAAAGGAGTGACCCCACTCCCCACATATGTTGTATTTAAAAGGGTTGCCACATTGTGAGCTATGATGACCATAAGCCAAACACAAATTACACTTTTGCTGGTCACAAGCATTATTCAAATGTGCCAGTGAGATAATCTTAAAACATGCCTGAGGCAGCCCTTGATGGAAACAGACCCTGCTATCTTTACTTATGAAAAAAACTACTAGGGATGTGAATAAGACCTGATACCCAGTACTTTAACTTCATTCAGAAATGCTGTCCCCTATTCCAAATTTTTTCTTCATCCAAGATAGGTGAGGGTACGTCCAGAAACCCATATTTTTGACTCAGCCAGTATTTATGTCTGAAACATTAACCCCCTGGTTTCAAAACAATACAGTCACCACTTTCACATCTGGTTTCATCAGTGGAATTACCACAAAGTAAGCTCAGAGGGAAGTGTCTTTCAAGTCTGCATATTTGCAAAAAAGTTATCCAGTGACTCCACGGTCTTGAAACTGACATTGTAAATGTCCTCTTGGGAAGTTTGAATAAAGTCATACAGTTCCAAAGCCAAGAAGGACATTGATTCTTTCAATAGTGTCTAAATTACATATGTGTGTGTTGGTGGGTACTTTTCACCCCCTATGTACAGGAGAATTGCCACAACTCTGTGCAGGCTCTATAAAGGAAGGAAACACATTTGCAGAGATGTCCTTGCCAGCCACCGACCATCAACTGTATTTTTTCTATCCTACGCTCTCAAGTGCCTGGTTTACTCAACACACAGCATTCATCAGTGGCATGGAGTTGGGTGGCCACCACACAGACCCAGATGCCTGCTCTCCTGCAGCCCCTTTGATCTCCAGCTGATCCTGACACTGTCAGAGTCAGATCAGACAGCAGGTGCAGGACTCCTTCATCAACAACCAGGGCGCTTGGATTACCTATTGCTGTGTTGTCATTTATGGACCCACTCGCAGCTATGAGCACTGCATCTTCCTCTGCATGAAGACAAAGCAACTGGGAGCATCTCTCATTAATCTCTGTAATCAATAACTGCTCATCCTGTGCATTTTTGACTGAGGACACTATTGTCCAGTCATCCATGTTAGCTACCATCAGATCAGGTAAGCTATCTGATGTAGCCATATTTTCACTAGTGGCACCAATAATACTCATAATAATGTGCAGTTCAGCATCCTCAGTCACAATGGCAGAAATAGAATTTTGCAATTTCCACCTCCATAAGACTAGTCCCCATAGGACCTTGCTGGAGTTCTAGTCAACCACCTCCACTCCATCATCATCTGCGTCGGCCATCTTGCATCAGCAACGCAGCCACACAGAACCTCTGTCTGAACAGTAGGGGAATATTTTATTGAAATAACATACAAAAAATCTTTACAATCTTATACAGTCTTGTAAGGAAAACCAAAAACACTATCACAGAAGTATTTTTCCAATAGGCACAGGGGAGAATAAAAAAGGAAAGGAAAGAAAAGGAAAGGGAAAGGGGAGAAAAAAGATTTAACTACAGTCGTAAAGTTATATGCACACTAGTGTCATCACCAAAATAACTGCATTAACAAAGGTATTTTACAAAAACAGTAAATACTTAATTTGCATTTTTTAAAGATCGAAAATCCCTTCCACCATCTGAATACTTTATTTGATGCATTCTTAGCTTTATCTTCCAAATATACTGTGTTCGTAGCCTGGAACACCAGGATGCTTAGCATTTCATATGTCATCATTTTTTGGTATTGAACCCATTGGCATTTTGCTTGCCACAGATAAAATTTCAAACAACTGAAAGAAAAAAAATGGCTTTTGTCCCTTCAAAATATTTAGTGCATAAGTGGGGATAGTGACATAATATTACAGATTCATAATTTTGACTATTTAGCCACTGGAATTTCCATTTCTTTTTTTTTTTTTTGCCAGAAAAGGCCACAGGGCTTTTGCTTAAGAGCATTGAAAAATAAAGTGGTCCATTCACTCTTCTTTAGCTATGCAAGCATTATATGGGCAGTTCCTTTCCTCCTGAGCTTTGTGCTTACAATTCCCCCTGATATTCAATCTGCCATACATAGACAGCCAAATTACTTCCCACATATGAGCAGAAATTCAGTCATTATTCAGTATTTCAAGCACCCTGTCTCTAAAGTGAGGAGGACAATTTTTAAATTCTGGTTCCACCGAGTATCTTTTTGCTAACTCTAAGTTATACAATTTGGGACCAGAAGATGAGCATACCTGAGATTTTGTTAGGCACCATTTAAATAATTTTTGAGCAATGAATTTGAAATATTCTGGAATAAATATTCTGGAGGAAACGATTGGCGGCAAAATATCCCAACCTTGAAACTATCTGGAAGATTATTCTGAATCTATTTATGATGTAGTGACTCAGAAGAGGAAATTCCAATTTTCACAGTTTGAGAGATGAAAAGTGTGTGAAAAAATGTGACAGGATCCACCATCCTAAGGTCTCCTTGTGATTTGGGCAGGTAAGTAAAGCATCTTTTTTATAGGGTTTAATCTACTACCCCATAACATAGTAAAAAAAAAAACTGTAAATGCGTGTTTCTAGACAGGTTGGTAGAGGGGAAAATCATGGCTGTATATAACAAGCCAGGAGTCATAAACCTTTTTACTGTGTGTACCCTTTTTATCTTGGACAGCTTCCAGTTCTTCCATCTCTGTACCTTGCCTTCCACCATCTGTAAAGCCCTATCCCAATTATGTATGATGGATTCTGATGACAAAACATAATCCCAAGCATTTTTATGGTGTTGGAGGAAATCTGAATTCCTGAAACTACAGTCGGGGTTGGTAGGGTAGCTTGACAAAAAGAGCCCTTCGATTTTTCCATTATTTATTCTGGAGTTTTAAACCATACTATTTGCATTAAAGGTCTCCAGGGATCCCTCTATGTATGCATGGGATGAACAAAATAAACATATATCATCTGCATAGGCCTGAATTTTCACCATATCCCCAATTCCAGTTCTTTTGAATAATGACCAGTCAGTTAAGTCCATTACCTATCTGATTAATGGATCTAGGGAAAATATATACAGGAGGGGGCTCAGGGAGCACCCCTGCCCTACCCCTGTTACTATCTTAATATTTTGTGTCATATGACCTTTGATTACAGGAATTACAGTAGCTGACGCATATAGTTTTTGGATCCATGTAATAAAGCCCTCTGGAATCCTGTAATATTGCAAGGTCTGAAATAAGAAAGGGTGGTGTACCCTATCAAAAGCTTTGCACTGGTCCAAGGACTCTACTCGACCAGTTTTAGCTTGAAGGGTGGTATTATATAACACATCCCTCATTATCATGAGGGCATGTTGAATGTTCCTATTGGGAATGCCATGGTATTGAGCGGGAGAGATAAGGGAATCAGCTACCTCTCTCAATCTACTGTTAAGAACCTGAGACTGAGCTGGCCCGGTGGCACTGAGGGTTGAGGTGCTGGACGCCACACCTCATGCCATGCCGGCGACCTGGGTTCGGGAACAAGCCCGGGTTTCTGGGGGTCGGCAGGGGAGGGAGAGGATTGAGCATCCAGTGGACAGCTCTCCTGTCCCGGGGAGGGACAGGGGTCCCTGTTTGGTGCTCTGCTGATCTCTGGTGGAGGCTGGAGATACAGCAGGCACTGAGGAATAGAGAGGAGGAGTGGGGGAGAGGCAGACATTGAGAGTGGCTACGCCTTGATGTCAGGGCACCAGCCACTCCCTGGGGGAAAACAGAGAAAATGCCTCTCTGCTCCAGCAGAGATGGAGCACTGGAGCTTGCTCTTGATTTACGGTCGTCCACCTGGCATCCTCCCAACCAATGTTACTGCAGTGTTGGGGCGTTGGGGCCCTCCCTGTCCCCACAAGGGGGGGTACAACTGAGGCAACATGGGCAATGGAGGATGGTCAGGTAGGATGTGTGCCTTAGGGGGATGACTCCATGTGCTCCCGAGGAAGACCAGAGCCGAGGGGGCGAGAAGGAGGCATAAATAGTAAAATAACAAAACAAATAGAACCTGAGACAATATTTTGAAATCTGAGTTTAACAGGGATGTAGGTCTCCAATTTTCAATCTGACATTTATCCCCTGTTTTATATACAGTAAGTAAATTAAAAATCCAACAGTAAAAGAGGGAGGATTTCTCTAGAATTTAAGAAACAATCAAATACAGATTCAAGACACTGTACAAATTCAGTAGGGAAGGCCTTATATAACTCATAAGAGAGCTCATCGTGTCTAGAAGTTCCAAATTTATGTGATTTTATAACTTATTCAATTTCAGCAGCACTGATAGGCTGAGCTAAGTCCTGACTTCCTATTGGGAGGGTGGGCTTTTGCATATTTTGTAAATAATTTGTAATGGTGGATAAATCTGGAGGAGCAACCATGTTATGAGAATGTACATGATTTTGAATAATCTGGTGAAGACCTTCTATTGTTTCCACATTATTCCCATTTAAGTCAAGTAGGGAGTTTAAGGAAGTAATATCATTTCTTTTTTTACAAGCTTCATAAGGTCTCTCACTAGAGATTTATGTGTGTCATACTGTATCATTGCCCTTATAGTTTTGGCTATATCATATTGAACTTCCTGCATCTCTCTTTTTATGTCATCTATCTGTTGAGCATAGTCAAATTTATGTAAATATGTCAAAGTGTATAAATAATGCAACTGGTTTCTGAGCTGGAGATATTTTAAAAAATTCCTGCTTTCTATTTTTTTTCCATAATTCTGGAACCACTTCCTAAGGTCTGACTTTGTGTCTTTCCACCATAACTCTATGTTTTCATACAAAAACCTGACTGATTTCCTTGGCCATAGTAATTTTGATATTTCCCTTGTCACTGAGGTTCTGAAAGATTTTTAGTATTTAATTTCCATCTAACATTTTATCTGCTGCTAACCTTAAATTTTTAAAAGGATATTTTTAGAAGACAGTGGTCTGAAAATTCCACTGGTAGGTGGGGAAAAAATGGTACCGGCAAATCTTTAGAAAAGAAAAAATGGTCTATGGTGGAAGTAAACTTTCCACTCTTAAATGTAAATTTGTAGCCTGACCCAGACATAAGATTGCAGTGGGTTAAATCTGCTAACCAAATATATTTTTTGTAAGGCATTTGAATCACAGTAGACCTTCATTGCTGAATTTCCGCTATTTGATGGTAAGTCGCAGTTAAAGTCCCTGCCAAGAATTAATCGGTATTGGTTAGCAGGAATGGTTGTATTGCTGATATGAGCCCCACTCTTTCCACCTTAGTTTGTGGTCCATACACTGTGATGATTCTGAATGAGTCACCTTTCCATTTCCCATCCAAAACCAATAGTCTCCCTGGATTGAGATCAATCAATTTTGCTGGGAAAAAGGAAAAGGAATGGAATAAAATTCTTTTCCCATCTGCCTTGTCTGGGCTAAAGGACCAGTATGATGGCACCTTGGTCCATTCAGATTGTATCAGTCAAACCTGATCTAACGAGTAGACCCATGTTTCCTGTAAAAGGCAAATATCCAAACATTGTTCATGAACTTAAGAAAAAACTGCTCACCTTTTATGTGGATGAAGGAGACTATGGACATTCAAGGACCTAATGGACAAAGAGACCATGAGTGTTTATTGTCAAGCATTTCTTTTCCTCTTTTTTTTTTTTTCTCCTTTGTATCCCACTGTATCATTACTAGTGGAGATGTCATCCTGATCCTGAGATTCTACCTCCCCTATTTCCATTTCAGTATCAAGTTCAAGTTCAAGTTTATTGTAGGAAAACTCTGTTGAGGAAGCTCATTCACAAGGAGGTCCTTTGACACAGACAGGTAGCTACAGATCACATAATCAAAAAAACAGAACAAATTCAAGTACATAATTATGGGCAAGTATTAACATGTTGCATAAAAATGACAATGACATAGAAAAATACAAGTACAGAAAAAAAGGCACAAAGTACTTGTTTGGGAATATCAAGGCAGCTAATTTCTAGGTAAGTAAGAGGAAGCAGTGGTCTAGGGCTAGAGCAGTGATGTACGATTTAGAAGCAGCTGCACATATCTTTTATTTTTGCTGCACCCAACCTTTTAAATAGGCTGACAGGGACAGTACCAGGAAGCTTCAGTACACCTTGGAGCTGGTTCCAGGTAGTTGGGAGTACGCTCGATATGGCCCACTTGCCGAGTGAGGTGCGAGTTCTTGGTACATCGAAGAGGAGCATGTGATTTTTCCTAAGAGAGTAGGTGCTATGGGAAATACAGAAAAAGGCTGTGAGATAGTTCAGGAGCTTGTTTTGGAGTAGCTTAAGAGTCTAGATACCAGCATGAAGCATGAGTCTAGTTGAGAGTGATGTCCAGCCAGCGGCTAGGTATAAATCGCAATGGTGGGTTCAGTAGGGTAGGTTTGTCATGAACCATATGGCACGGTGGCAGAGGACGTCTAGTTTGTTGAGTCATGAGGCCACTACGGAGGACTAGATAAGATCTGCATAGTCTAGTAGCAGCAAGAAAGTGGCCTGGACCAGCCTAGTTCTGGTATCCAATGGAAAGAGGGACTTGTTACGGAAGAAAAAACCTAGCCTAATTTTTAGCTTCTTTGCCAGATCATCAAGATAGTCATGAAAGGAAAGCTTGTTGTCTGGCCACATACTAAGATATTTGAATTTGGAGGTGATTTCAAGGGGTTCACCTAGGGAGGTAGTGATGAATTCTTTGTGCGTGTTTGCAAGGGAAGTGGAGGCGGTGTTTGGGGCAAAGATCATGGGCTTAGTTTTCTTGGCATTGAGGAGTAGTTTGGCACTGATCAGGTTGATTTCTAGTTGTGCAAAGTCAGCTTGGAGTACATCCCTCACTTCAGGCAGTGTAGGGCATGATGTATACAGTGCAGTATCACCAGCAATGAAATGAAAATGGGACTGGGATATATGAGCGTCAAGGTTATTGATGTACAGGGAGAAGAGGATGGGACCTAATATGGAGCCTTGCTGGACTACCCTGACAACTGGGAGAGATGCAGAAAAGAGGCCACCAGCTTTTGCTTTCTGGGTCCTTCCAGATAGGTAGCTGGTAAACCACTGCACAGCAGAAGGGGTGGCATCTACTTTTATTAGGCTTAAGACTAACAGATTGTGGTTGATAGTGTCAAATGCTTTGCTGAGATCTAAAAATACTGCACCAGTTACTTTCTTGGTGTCCATGGCTGTGATCCATTCATTGGTAACTTTGGCTAGAGCAGTGACTGTACTATGGTTGGGCCGGAAGTCAGATTGCAAAGGGTTGATGACTGAAGATGATTCGATATGGAGTTTCATTTGGGAGTAAACTAGCTTTTCGAGGGCTTTGGAGAGGACAGGTAACATTGAGATGGGCCTATAGTTGTTTAGTTCACATGGGTCACCTGACTTGAATAATAGGAGGACGTGGGCAGATTTTCAGCAGGAGGGAACAGTGGCAGTGGAAATGGAAAGATTGAATATGTGGAGGACAGGGGCAGTGAGGTCGAGAAAGCCTAGTTTAAGAAAAAAAAGTTGTAGACCATCGTCTCTCGCACTTTTTTGAATGTCCATGTTAAGAAGTGAATCTTCGACTTCTTTATAGCTAAGCGGGCACAACTGGAGTGGGCGGGTTGAAGTTTGCGAGTCAATGTTATTATAGTCTTGGTTGCTTCCACGGGCTGCATAAGGTGAGGAGTTGAAAGCTAGGCCAGCAGCTACAAAGTGATTGTTGATTTCTTCTCAGGATGATGCTAAGATTGCAAAGGGGTTCTCTGATTCTATATCAAGTTTTCTGGTTGGTTTAGATGGGGTGTGATTTAGAGTTCCTAGTGATTCTTTTTGGGAGGGTGGCAGGCTTTAGCTGGGTTAAGGGAGAAGATTTAGATTCCCCATTGTGCCCTTCTTCCTGCTCTTGATAATAGACTTGGGTGAGAAGCTCTGCCTGGGAAATGTTGGTTCCTTCTGTTCCCATCCTGGGAGGAGGATCTTCCTGAATCTCCAAGGTTTCCCCTCAAGGTGATGTACTAGGTGGAGTGGGGGGGTAGGGGAGGGGGTCTTTGTTCAGGGAGTCCTGTCTAGTGGCTTCTGCAGCATCCTGTGCTTGTTGTATTAGTAATTCAGGGCTATTACAGGAAGCCTTGTTTTTAGCTGCCCAAGAACATTCCGAAAAAACATGACCTGTCTCCTCACAAAGGTCACATTTTGTGTGGTTAGCAAATTGATGACTTATGTGACCAATTTCCTCACAATTTTCATGTCTAGACCTATCACAAATGCTGGACAACTGTGTTCTAGCCCCACATCTGTAGCATGCCAGCGGCTGCCCAGCATAAAAACAAACCCCCTGTCTCTTCCCAGCAAAAATGAGTTAGGAACATGTTCTATGCCAGACTCTGACTGTTTCAGCTTCACCTTGTACTTCCACCCTCCCGCCCAAAATGATTCAAAGATCAGGATAGATTTGGGGGCACTGAGAACCTGACATTTCTGGGACAGCTAATATGTGATATAGTCCACATGGACTCCCTCATTTCTGAACATAATGCTGATGAATCTGATTAGGGGTTTAGTGAGATGGATTATCAAAAAGGGGGACCACAGTGGAGAAGATTTTATCTGGTTGTATCTGTCCCAGAAAAAGATCTAATGCATAGAAAGACCTGAAACTGACATCATAATTGTCTTCCCCGGAGATGTTAATGAAAGCAAATACTTCCCTAGGTGAGAAGTGAAGAGAGTCTTTTAATAGGGTTTTCCCTTCAAAATGTCTGTCCAGCCTTAGAAACATAGAAACAGAAGTTGTCGGCAGATGGGGACCATATCATCCATCAAGTCTGCCCTTGGTTTCTAACCTCCCCTTACTTGGCTGCCTGCTTGAGTATCCCACATTGTCTGTCCCATGCCCACTTGAATTCCCCCACCATCTTGACTCTCACCACCCCCTCCAGCAGGCTATTCCATGGTTCCACAACGTGGTCTGTGAAGAAGAATTTCCTCATATTGCTCCTAGACATTCCTCCCTTAAGTCTAAGGTCATGCCTTCTAGTCCTGTTGTAGTCTTTTAACTGAAAGAAGTTCTGCACATGCACCCTGTTGTTGCCTTTAAGGTATTTAAAGGTTTCGATCATGTCCCCACGATTTCTGAGTTGCTCTATGGAGTATAATTTGAGATCATTTAGTCTTGCCTTGTATGGTTTCTGATGTAAGCCTTGCACCATCTTTGTTGCTCTTCTCTTTACTGTCTCCAGCCTATCTATGTCCTTCCTGTGGTGTGGCCTTTAGAATTGGACACAGTACTCCAGGTGAGGCCTTATCAGGGACTGATACAAGGGCATGATTAATTCATGCCTTCTGCTTGAGATGCCCCTTCCTATGTATCCCAGGATGCCACTAACTTTTAGTGCTGCCTTTTCACTTTGTGTACTGATCTTGATGTCATCTGTTACTGATCACCCCCAGGTCTCGCTCCTGCCTAGTAGCCACCAGCTGCTCTCCTTCCATTGAGTGCAGTTTCCCTGGGTATTGTTTTCCCAGGTGCATGACCTTGCATTTTTTGGCATTAAATTTCAATTCCCAGGTCCTGGACCACTCCTCCAGTTTTTGGAGATCAGCTTCCATGCTCTGCTGTCCCTTTGGTGTGTCCACCCTGTTGCCAATTTTGGTGTCATCTGCAAACAGGCACACCTTTCCCGTCAGTCCATCTGCAATGTTGCTGATGAATATGTTGAAGAGGATTGGCCCAAGAACTGAGCCCTGTGGGACCCAGCTAGTCACCCTCCCTTCTTCTGACAGAGTGCCATTCACTAATACTCTCTGAGTTCTCCCACATAACCAGTTTCTGACCCAGTTCATTACCGCGGGCCTGACTCCCTTGTTCTCCAGTTTTCTGACTAGTCTCCTGTGCGGAACAGAGTCGAATGCTTTCTAAAGTCCAGGTAAACCACATCCACTAGCCCACCCTGATCCACTGTTTTGGTGACCCAATTGAAAAAATCAGCCAAGTTTGTCTGGCAGGACCTTCCTGTTGTGAAACCATGTTGATTTTTGTCAAGCTGACCAGTTTGCTCCAAAAGAGCTACAATTCTTTCTTTCAGCAGGGACTCCATCAGTTTTCTTACGACTGATGTTAGACTAACCAGACGGTAGTTTCCTGGCTGTTCCTTGCTTCCACTCTTGTGGAGTGGTACTACTGTTGCACTCTTCCAATCCTCCTTCACCTCCCCGCTCCTCAATGATTTGTCAAAAAGCACTGCTAAGGGGGCTGTCAGTTCTCTCCCAAGTTCTTTAAGTAATCTTGGGTGTATCCCATAGCCCCATAGCTTTATCTACCTTTAACTTGTCTATTTTCTCTAGGACCGTTTCCTCTGTGAAGGGACCCATGTCTATTCCTTCAATTGGATACTTCTTTATGCCAATTGTTTGTCCTTTTCTGTCTGCTTCCTGTGTGAAGACTAAGCAGAAGTACTCATTGAGTGCCTCTGCCTTCTCCCTGTCATGCTCTGTGGGTTGTACATCCTTTTTTGTGATTCTAACAATGACCCTTTTGATCTTCCTTTTTTCTTATATGTACCTGTAGAAGGTTTTGTTACCCTTTTTTACTTCCTGAGCTAGCCTAACCTCTGTCTGAGCCTTTGCATTTCTTATCACTTTTCCTGTCTTCTTTAGTTTCTGATTGTATTCTGTTTTGTCTGCCTTGTTCCCTAATTCCTTGTACTTTCTGAAGGCTATGTGCTTCTCTTTCCCCATGGTTGCCACCTCCTTGGAAAACCATAGTGGGTTTTTCCTCCTTTTGTTCTTATTAACCTGACAGGCACACTGTGATGTCATCATGGTTATTGCATCCTTCAGTCTTGTCCAACATTCCTCAACACTCCATTCTATTGTGTTACTGAGGTTGTCCCTCAGGCAGGCCTTCATTTTTGTGAAGTCTGCACTCCTGAAGTTAAGGACCTTCAGTTTGGAGTGTGTGGAAACTTCAGTCCTTGTTACCCTGAGCCATACCATGTTATGATCACTGTTGCCTAGGTGGTTCCCTGCTTCAACGCCCAGAACCCTATTGCTATTTGTGAATATCAAATCTAGAATAGCGTTACCCTTTGTGGGTGATGTCACTAGTTGACTTAGGCCTGCTTTCTGTAGTGTGACTAGGAATTCCCTCCTTTTTTGTGATGCTGCTATATGGGTACTCCAATCTATATCTGGCAGTTTGAAATCCCCCACCAGCCACCAGCACCATGTCCCCTTTACCTAGCATCTGGAGGGTGGCTTCCAGGATTTCTTTATCCCTGCCTTCCTTCTGATTTGGGGATCTGTAGATTATTCCTACATGAATGGGTTTCCAGCTTCAGGCCTCGATAGTGATCCATAGATCCTGTGTTTCCCCTTGTGACTGCTGCATTTCTGTAGCATTGATGGTATCCTTAACACAAATAGCTACCCCCCCTCCCTTTTTCCCAGTTCTATCTCTCCTGAACAAGTTATACCCCAGGATAGTCACCTCCCAACCATGATTGTTTGTGAACCATGTTTCGGTCATGGCAACCCAGTCTAGTCCTGCCTTAGCTATTATGGCAGTGAGGTCAGTCATCTTGTTAGCCAGACTGTGTACACTGAGGATTAGTGCTGATCATTCTTGATGTGTCACTTTGTTTGTCATGCCCCCCCCTTGATCTTATTGTTTGTCCCTTTCCCTTTTTTTCTGTTTTTGTTTCCTCCCTTTCTTTTGCTTTGGTCATCTGCAGAGTCAAAAAGGGTTTCATGTTTCCTGCTATCTGCTTTTGCTATCCTGGAGTGTGTAGATATGGTGATATCTGGAAGGGAATAGATGACAGGCTCTATATGTGCTTCTCCTAGAGCTACCACCATCTCCCCTCCCGCTAGTTTAAATGTCCCACATGGACGTCGAATTTCTGGCCCAGCACCCTGACTCCCTCCTTAGTCAGGTGGAGGCCGTCGAATTTGAAGAACTCCCTTTCCCTGAAGTTGTCCCAGTTTTCCACAAAGTGATGCCCCTTTGTGTGGCACCAGTCCTTGAGCCATGCATTGAGCTCACTTCTCTCTTTCTCTTTGATTTTCTGCCTGTTCTTTCCCTTTTCTCAAACAGGCAGAATTTCAGAGAATACAGTGCTGGAAGAAAATTAAATCAATTTCTCGTTGAGCTGCACAATGTGCTCCTCAACCTCCTTGACTGACTGGCTAGCAAGGTCATTGGTCCCTAGGTGGACCAGGATGTTTGAACCCACTTCTTCCCTCTTAACTATGTTGACTATTCGGTCAGTGTCCCTCCAAGTGGATGCTCCTGGAAGAGATCTGACTTGCACATCTGCATGTTCATTTTGTCTCAGGTGGAGGTCCACACAGCAAATCATGGAGTCCCCTATGATTATGAGTTTTTTCCTGTTGTTCTTGAGATTTTGTTTATGATGTTGTTTTGCTATCCTGTTGCATTCGGCATTTTGCTGGCCCAAGACATCCACTATCCTTTTGGATGGTACGGATGTAAGAGATGTGTACCTGTTTACTGTGTTTGGAGTGCTTTGGTTGTTTGCAAAAGTTGCCTGAGCAATGACCTCTCTTCCTGTAACCAGTTGCCATCCCCCAGGCTTGATCATTCTCTGGCGAGAGGTGTACTGGTTTGGTGTCGGCGATGTGGAGGTGCAGTCCTAAAAGAAATGTTTCCCTGTAGGTGGTTATGTAGGAGGCTGATGTTACCCCATGCCTTTTGGAGCTGAGCCCTGAGATGACACATCTCCCAGCATATGAGACAATGGCCCTTCTTCCGGGGGACATGCCCATTAAACAGTGTCCCGCAGTGCTGGCAACCAATGATATCCATGTGTGTGCCAGTGGATGGAACAAGAGTACAAAATTAATCAAATTAAGAGGAAGAAAAGCTGTTGTCCTGAGCGGTCTGAGCTGTTGCTTCCAGCTGAGAGCTTTCTGTTAGTCGGCCACTATTTCAGTAGTGGTACAGCAATACAAATGTTGATTTACATACAGCAGCCAGGAATTCTGGGTAAGTGTTCCAACTGCATGTTATGCTGAGAGCACAGCCACTGGCTGCGTCTGAGCAGAGTGATCGAGGAGAGACGTCACCTCAGTGGAGATAGGAGGAGAGAAGCTGCCTCAGTGGAGAAAGGAGCCCAGACTGTGCACTACAAGGAGGATGCAGGTAGAACTGTTGTCAAGGAGTCCCTGCTTCTGCACCTGTCAGAGTCTGCCTTCTCTCTGTGAGTGGCCTCTCTCCCAGTTGGTGAAGATCAGTGAAACTCAGAAGACAGTAAGCTAGGGGCTGAACCGCACTTGGCATATGCCTCCTAGGGTTGCTGTTTGTATCTGAGCTGTTGCAGCTCACTGTTTCTGGCTAAGAGCTTCCTATTAGCCAATCACTATTTCAGTAGTGGCTACAGTAGTTGGTGAAGATCAGTAGACAATAAGGCTAGGGGCTGGACTGCTTTTGGCGTATGCCTCCTAGAGATGCCTTTGTGTCTGAGTTGTTGCTTCCAGCTGAGAGCTTTCTATAAGTTGAGCACTATTTCAGTAAGTGGTACAGCTGATTTACATGCTGCAGCTAGGAATTCTGGATAAGTGTTCCAACAGCCCCTTATGCTGAGAGAGCAGCCACTGGCTGGGTCTGAGCAGAGCGAGCGAGGAGAGAAGCTGCCTCAAAGGAGAAAGGAGTCCAGACTGTGCACTACAAGGAGGCTTCAGGTAGAACTGCTGTCAAGGAATCCCTGCTTCAGCACCTGTCAGAGTCTGTCTTTCCTCTGTGAGTGGTGTCTCTACCAGTTGGTGAAGATCAACGTAGCTCAGCAGACAGTAAGGCTAGGGGCTGAACCACACTTGACATATGCCTCCTAGGATTGCCCTTTGTGTCTGAGCTGTTGCAGCTGGTTGTTTCTGGATGAGAGCTTTCTATTAGCCAATCACTATTTTAGTAGTGGGTACAGCAGTCAATGAAGATCAGTAGACAGTAAGGCTAGAGGCTGGACCACTCTTGGGGTATGCCTCCTGGGGTGCATTGTCTCCAACCCCCCTTTATATTTGATCTGGACTGCGTTTCTCTGTGGAGCTGCTTCTTTATGTATTCTTTGAAAAATTCAGATAACAGGGTTTTTTCAGGTAAAGGTTCATTATGACAAGTATTTGTAGTACCATCATCACTGTTTTTTATTGGGTGCACCATTCCTATAGAACCAATATTTTCAATTGGTTGGGGGGGTCCTTCCCCAGCCTCTGAAAACTCCTGAGGTTTCCCCAATGTGCTAAGGTCACTTGCCATATCTGTTTCTTCAGTCATAGAGGTAGAATTGTTTACACCATTTGAAATTGTTTGCTTGATTTCTGTAGCAATAGGGTGCCATTCAGGACACTCTTGTGAAAAATTTGCACTGGGGTCCCATCCTGGGTCAGGAAGCCATCTACCATCTGGCATCTTTGTCCATCCTGCTTCAGATAATGCTTTTTCTGGTGACCATTGGGAAAAATGGTCTGAAGTTATAGGAGAAATAGAAAAAGCAGCTAGTATTGCGCCGATGTAGTTTTAGTTTGAGGGACTACCTGAAGACATCCTTCCATTTCTATGTGTCCTGTGGGTATATTTCTCTTTGCTATGGTCAAAGCAATAGATTTTTGTTTAGAGCCATCTCTAAAAGCTGATTTAAATGGGGGCCCACTTGCAAAGAAAGAAAATACAGTTGCATCAGTTCGGCTATGAGAGCTTGTTTGAAAAATAATATTGCTCTTTAAAGTAATGCTCTGCATCTCTGGAGGATTGCTGATTGCAGTTGCTACAGGCACAGTTCTCTGACAGATCTCTGACCTCTGAGATACAGTAGGCCAAGCACTATCATTGTCCACCACAGTATTTTTTTTGAGTTTCTCCAAGTTTTACACCTTTTTGTTTGAGGCAAGTCCTGTTCAAATACAGTTTGTTCCCTACTGCTAACCTTCTCCATTGACTTTCAGGATGCGCTACTCCCAGCACTTCCTCTGCCAGCCTTGACATTACATATAATAGCAGAATGAGGAGAGGTATTTACCTGTGGTGCAGTGGAGAAAGTAGCATCAGGCCTAGTGGCATCCTTTGGTGTTGGTGCATCATCAGTCCCGCTCAGAGGCCTGTCAGAAGAGCTGCACCCATTGTTAAACTTGGGCACAGGTGCTAGCTGCTGCATTTTAGATTGGAGCAAATCTTTAGTGTGTTTATGTCTTGATTCCTCTTCTAGAATTTATTTTAGCATGTTCTCTTGCAAATCCTTATTTCCTTCCATAGTATCCTTGTTTTCTGCAGGGTTAACAGCTGTGCTCAAATCTCCTGTGGAGATGAAAATATCCCCAACCTCTTCAGGTTTTGTTTCACAATTGGCTTTTTCTGTTTCCTTGCTCATGACCTCTTGAGAAAGCAGAACAGAGGAGAAGGTCAATTCTCCTGCCTCTGAGACATTCCTCTACTCCAACAATCCAGTCAAAGTGTCCATCCTGGAACAGCCAGCAATTCCCCTACAGGCGAGTAAGGGAATACTTTATTTGATGAAATCATACAAGGATCCAAAAACAAACTGTACAATCAACAATATACAACATAAATAAAAGTTTAGCAGAAATACTGTAACCAAAATAAAGAAAAATCCCACAATCTGTTTAGAAGAAGTTTAAAGCAAGCCCTGCTTCTATCACGTATGTTTAAAGTTTACATAATAGGGACATCATTGTCAGTAATCCAAACTAAATTCCTCCAATACTTTTTTAACAGTTGTCTGAAGACTTGTTCTTTTTCATTAAAATATAGCTCTTGTACATCTTTAACAATTTTACCATAAAGTTTCACATAATTTATCTCTTTTTGCTGCAGAGAAAATAAACATCTGGAATTCCAAATGTACCATTTTATTATGGCAAAGATAACAGGTAAAGTGCTTTTTTACCATTTTTCCAAAGTATGTGTGTAATCATCATACATCAGTATTGGATATGTCATGGTTGTAAATAATTTTTCTCTCTCTCTCTCTGCCTTAATATTATTCTTTCATGGCAGTTAAGCCAGTGGAGAGCTTTAAACTTTGAAGGCATCCTTTTTTCTGCTACTAGAACTGTTAAAACTGTTATATTTTCTCTAGGACATTTTGGGAAGACATCTGCCTCCATAAAATGTGTTTCTGTCACTCTTATATACTGTATATTTGCTTTTTATTTCTTGTTGCTACCATAGTACTCCTAATGCTCCATATTCTAAATTTCACCCAAAACTTCCCTTGAATACAAAGGAGATAGAGCCTGATGTTTGATTGCATTTAACTTATCTCTTTCCCATGCTATAAACCATGTTGAAATAGTAATGTGTGCTATCTCTCCCCAATGTTTATTTGCATTAACTAAAAGTGGCTTTATGTTGGTGTTTATAAATTGACAGAAAAAGAATAGAACAGGTTCACCATTTTTTGGCCCCCCCTTTGTCAATAGGTAGATATAAAATGTTTCTTTTAATAGGTTTCAATCTGCTCCCCCAGAAAGCCTAGAAGAATAGGCTATAAAGCCATGCTTCTCTAGATGTGGGAACCAGAAAGATATTACTAAGAAATAAAAAAAATTGGTATTAAATATATTTTTATAAGATATATTCTTTTTTGCTTACTCATTGCCCATTGATTCCATTGTTTAAGTAGTTGCATCCCTACAAGTATTTTTTTATCTCAATTCAATAAATCCATTTGCTCCGACCCAAACTCAATTCAAAGTATTTTTATTGTGCCCTTAGTGAGTGTAACGCCAGCCACCATTCCCTGCTCTGTTTCCTGGTTCCCCAATATTTTCCCAATACATTTCTTTGTGTTTAATGTTGTTCCAGAGTATGACCCATATTTTAGGCATAATATGAGTGCTTTCTCTGCCGAATGTTGATTCCCTACCATTACCATCACATCGTCCACATATGCGAGTGCCTTGTAGGGAAAAACATGGTGCTGCAACTGTATTGGTTGTATATCCCATGCAGCATTCAAAAGCCGGAGAAGGGGGTCTAAACGAAACACATGGAGTAAAGAGCTAATAGGACAGCCCTGCCACACTCCTTTTTGAAAGTGGATTAAAGGCATTAAATAACCATTCACAGGAGGTTTAACTGTTGCTGTCTTATATAATGCTTGTAACCATGATACAAACTTCTTGGGAATCCCATAATGCAGTAGGGTATGCCACAAAAAGGGATGCTCAACATTATCAAAAGCTTGCTTTTGGTCTAGGGAAAGAACACAGCCTTGTAGAGTTGTTAAATTATTTTTCTCAAAAAGTTCTCTGAACAAGAGTAGCTGATCCGTAATACTAGTCCCTGGGACAGTACATGATTGAGCAGGTGCAAGTAAGTATTTGGCCACTGATAACAATCTTTTGTTTAATATCTTCATCATTATTTTAAAATTGTTATTTAATAAACTGGTTAGCCTCCAGTTTAACAAATTTGTTCTCTCCCCTTTCTTATGTAAGAAAATAAGTACTCCAGAGGCCATTTCAAGGGGTATAGCCTGGTTGTTCAAAAAGGAAATTATAGACTTGTGCAACCTCTCCAGAAATCTCATGACCAATAAATTTATATAAGTCTGGGTTTAGGCCATCCTGACCTGCTACTTTGCCTAATGTCAAGGATGAAATGGCATCCTCAATTTCCTGTTGTTCAATGGGCCTGCCTAGTGCTTCCAGGTGAACCTGGGTCCCTTTTGGAAGTTCAATATTGCTAAAAAGAACTGAATAATTAATGTCCTTAGAGTCCTGTTTTTTTAAGCAATGTTGGTGCTTAGGTTGATACTTCCTGCAGTATCTGTTTAGAAGTTGTTTGTAGTATGCTCTGTGCATCATACATTGCTGTCATCACTTTCTTTTTGATTTTATCGTGATTTCTAATCAAAGGACAAATGCTGTCAACACTGCCCTGTGTACCATACTGCTGTTGCATTTTTAACCCTGCTGTTTGTTTGTAGTGATATTGTAGCATTTTCTTTTTAATATTAAGTATTTGTTCTGCGTAGTTATGTGTTGTAGTTTGAGCTAACTAAAGAAATAGCTGTAACTGTTTCCTGTCAGATAAATATATACGGTAATTTGAAGTCCTATCATACTTAGTCCAAGAAATGAGCAAATTCCTTTATTCAGTATTTGTGTCTGTCCACCAACAGGAGGGCTTGTCGCATGGGTTAAAAAGAGATTTCCTACAAATTAAAAGGTACAACATGTTTTGTTGAAATCCAGCCTGCTGTAAATTAGAGGAGTTCAATTTCCAGAAACCTGGACCAATCATAGACTCTGCAGAGCATATTTTAACCAATAATAATTTATGGTCAGAGCACTCTACAGGTATGACTGCAGCTGCCTGTATTTGGAGAGATTTAGAGATGAAAAAAAGTCAATCCTTGTCGACAAATTTCCCTTAAAAATGTTTTCTTCCTTTTACCACTATGTGAAAAATATGCATCTTTCAAATTGGCAATGTGTGTGGCAGTATTCAAGGTGGTCATATCCCCAAAGATTTTCTCTGTGGTTGTGCACCCCTGTCCTCTTTACTTAAACCACAGTTAAAATCTCTACCCCAAACTACATTCTGGGCTGAATGCAAATATTGACTAATTCACTGGAAGATAGCAATCGGCTCTGCTTTTGTTTGTGGTGCATATATGTTTAGTATCTGATAATATAATTAATTTAACATTATATCTAGTAATAGCACCCTACCAGGGATAAGATCCAAAAGTTTAATAACAGTGGGTTGCACATGATGAAGAAGGATGCCCACCCTGGAACACTGTTCTAGGCCAATAGATCAGTACATAACCCCAGTTATCCATTCCTTAGTTGCTTTCTGTAACTCTGAGGTGGTATGCAATCTAGTATCTTGTATTAAAAAGATGCCAGGGTAATATGACTGCAGATTAATGAAGACAGCCCCTCTTTTTAAATGGTTCTCTATACTATTGGCATTAGATGTCCATATTGTCAAAGGCTGTGGCATGGAAAGGCAGTTTCCAAAAGTGAAGTAGGACATTCCCTTCTGTCTTATCCATTCCCTGTTTTATTTCTTCCTAACTGATCTGCTGCCTCATTTTTTTTGCTTCTATTCTCTTCTCTTTCTATTTGGTGTTGGTTTTGTTATCTAATTCACTAAGCTCAATATCAGACTAATTCCTGTAAGTTTGATTCAACTGAAGAACATTCTGAGCCATTATCAGATATATCCATCTCTGTTAGTGCCTGAAATCTGCTGGAAGTATTTGTAGCGTTGATTTTGGGTACTTTCAGGACTGGTTGTGACCAAGCCTGTCTCCTTTTAGTATTCATTTTCCTCCCTGTGATCTCTTTCTGCCTAGGTGGGGGTGGGGGTGGCATGGAAGCACTATCTTCTCCTGGTTGCGCTCCTAGAAGAGGAGTTACAACTGATCCCTCAGGCTGCTTCCCTGATCCACCAATTTGTTTGGGGGGGAAGGGTGACTCTTCCCATGTGGTTTGTCTCAAAAATAGGGGCCATATTTCCCGGTGGTACAATCTGTGCCAGATCCATGACAATCTGTTCCCTTTGGGTGGGGTTATGAGTTTAACCGTAGCATTTATATTATGAGTCCTTTGAACTAAAGTGACCAACAACTTTTGTTCTTCACTATCTGTTGTATTGGGGTTCCTATGAGCAGCTTCTGGACAGGAAGTGTATGTATGCCCCTTCTCCCCACAAAGATTCTGGCATAGTATATACTTAAGCTGATCACAGTCACTATTTATGTGTCCTGGTTGCCTGCACTTGTAACAAGTTTTGGGTTGACCTGGATAAAAAGCAGACCCATATCTTTTCCTAAAAAAACTATTTGGCAAGTGTTGCAACCCAATCTCATCGTGGTTAAGTATAACTCTGACTCTCAGCCAGTCAAAGTTTTACTGATCAGCAATTAAGCCATTACAATATACTAAAGCTAGGACAAGTTCAAACAAACCATATAAATCATACAGTACACAGTCTAAATCATTATTAGATATCACAATTGTATATCATAAATGTACATACATTCATATACCTGCAGCCAGAGACCAAATTATATTTTGAATCTCTTATCCATAATTATTAGAATATGTATTGGAGTGTAAAATGTAAAACATGCAACATTTCCAGCAAGCACGCTAAAAAGCAATTATGTGACTCAGTATATTTAAATTGCTTATTATATTCTAATACCAATTTATCCAGATAGATTACACATCTACATAAATATAAAAAAGTAAGCTTTATCTAAAACACAGCAATTCTACTTAACTGCATTATGGCAGAGGACATCAATCATTTCACTGGTTAAAACAGCACAACCATTGTTTACAATCAGCAGTAGCAATCAATTTTATTCAGTAGGGCCCTTAAATCTTTTATGCTGCAGTTTTATATTTCAATTCCCCAGGAATAATTATGGGTTAAGGACTTTAAAAAAAAAGTTTACATAGCTCAGTTTTATCCCTGATAGGATCTACATATTTAATTGCCCATATTCATAGGACTTGGGACCTTAATTTATCAGGCCCATTCTGAGAAAATATACATAAGTTTGCTGCAGCCAGCCATAAGCAAAAATGAGTCTCCTATGTTATGCCAGAGTCCATCTTTTTCAGAGGTGAAAATAAAAATAAAACCGCACCACTAGGTGCCTTTTGTACAAAAACAGCAAATTCTAAAATGTAGATTAGGCTCATTTAAAGCACTGGTGTCCATATTCCTAGCAACATTTCTCTTAAAAATTGTTCACATATTCCAGGAAGTTTAGATCAGAAAGCTTATAAGGCATCCCATTGTGGATTGTTCATTTTATAAAGAGCAACAGTTTTGCCTCTTACACAGTTCCAGGCCAAGTATGAATTACCATTTACACATATTCATGAGCCAAAATATTTGAGCAGCTTGCCCTGCAGCTCCTTAGACTAGAAGTCCGGTCAGGCAATAGTTAAATTACTTTAGGGATGTTAGTTCATTATTCAGACAAGAACGGTTATCTGAAACATCATGGGGTGTTTCCACCATTTCAAACATTCATAGACGATGAAAGTCAGACTGCCTATCTGTTAGTTTTCTCAAACAGGCAGATACCCATAGTTCTCATCCCCCAAATAAAAAGATTCCATGCTTACCATTCATCTGGACTCCTTATCAAAGTTAGCTTTTAATGTTTGTAGGATAAAATAAACTTGGTACATTTGAGCCTCATGAGAGCTTGCAGTGGCACACTGGCTCCCTTTTTTAGGTATCAATAAAATAAATCTACTCAAAGTCGAAATTGGAGCATCACAACCTTCTAGTTCCCTACTCCTATTCCGCAGCCAGACCCGTAAATTAAGCAGAAGAGAAATGTTCCACTGAGCATAATAACCTCCAGGAGAAAAAAACAAGTAGACAATAACAATCTGCCACCCCTAGGTAATATTGGCATACCTTAAAGAAGGCAAAATCAGGCCTGTGTGCGCTAAAATGCTGCTCGGACTCTTCTCATTCTCCTCCTTAAGGTTTCTCAGGGTTCATTACCCAAGGGGGACTCCAAAGTCCATTTGTGCAGATTTTCCTCCCATTTCTTAATTCTGAGGCTCTGGCATTTCTATATTCCCGAATGCCAGAACACCATTTATCAGCTTGCATGCTCGGATTGTATGTATTATTTAACAGTTTCATCCCAAAACTGCAGCTTAAGTATGATTTGCCAAAAGAGGAAATTTGCATACTTATTGCCGTGTTCTCCCAATATCAGCCGGAAAACAGCAAGGATTACATTTTAAACTGGGTCGTGCCTGAAAATATTCATGATTATGGCTAGCGCACCTACCCGGTAAACAAAAACTAAATAAAATAAAATAAACCATCAAGGCATCTGCCAAATAAAATTACTCAGCAATAGCACTGCTTCAAGGAACTCATGCTGTATTTCTAGTTAAGAAATAGTAGTAATTTTTTTCTTGGATTTCAAACTAAATGGCGAGAGTGAAATATGAGGCAAAAAGTTTCTAATCAGGAACTCCTGGATGGCATGGCATGGGGAAAAGCAGCAGCGTGGCCATCTTGCCACTCCTTCCCCCTCCCACCCCAAGGTACTTGAACAAGGAAGGCACCTCAACTCTGACTCTCCATCCCCCTGTCCAGATACCTTTTGAGTCAAATATAGCTTCTGGATGACCCATTATGGTACCTCGTTGCTTTAACCAATATGTAAGATCTGTTACACTTACACCCTCATCGCAAAAGAGGACTCTGATTGTTTTATGTGCAGGTTTGGTTAAGGGAATCACTTTGAAGGGGGCCAATGGGGGTATTCTTAACCTGCTGGCATCTTGCCCAAAATGTGTGTAAGCCACTCCCTAGTTTAACACTAATATCAAAAGTTGCTTCTCCTGAAACAGTGCATACAATTCTGTCACATTAAATTGCATATTCTCTTTTAACAGGGTTTTTTCCTACATATATCCTATCCAGAAACAGATCTAAACCCCCTTTGTACAGTAATCTAACTGCATTATGCCTCTTGGCAAGGTATACAGGTTGCTTAATAAATAGGCATAAGGCCTTGCATTCTGTTTCTCTTTAGATTCATTAGTGTTCTTATTCTGTCCATTCCTTTCTCCTTGGTTACTGGGCTTATTTCAAATCTCTTTTGGAATATTACGAGGTACATCTGATATATCTGAGACGTCACTCAACCTATCCTCATGAATATCACTCTCCTGAATTCGAGATTTGTTTATATCCAATGTTGCCAGTACTGGGTGCTGTGTTAGGTCAAGTTCTTTTGGCAATTGCAAAGGTGAGTGCCCTCCCACTTTGTCACATTCAGTTTTGTCTGTATTGTTCCTTATGGTATGCAGAGTTATAGTGTTACTCACAGTTTGAGATTTATCCAAGGGTTGTAGGTTAACTCCCAGAATCCTAATTGGAGAGAATCCTGAAATCCAGCATTGTGTTTTGGGTGACTGCACCCAACTTGTCGCTTGCAGTGAGTACTCGACTGACTAAGGGCCTGAGTTGGTAACGGGTGTGTCTGCCCAGCTCAGTTTACTTACTGCCACTTTTTTCTGCAACCATTCAGGTTTCAGTTGCCCTTGTCACACCGTAAAGGAAAACACAGTTGTGCCCTTCTGGTCATGACCTGCTACATGAAAAATAAGCAGAGTAGCCTTCAGTTTTTCTGTTTGCTCCATTGCCGAGGTGACACCACCAACATTGCTAGGTTCCACCGGCAGTGTCTGTGTTGTAATTTCCATTGTGCACCTTGCAAAAGTATCCGTGAGCTCCTTTCTTCTCTGAAAGTATTTCTCCTCTTCTCCGAGCAATAATTCTTCCAAGTTTACCACATTTTGTTGCAAATCATTTGCCTGTTCAGGATTTCCTTCAAGTGGTTGTCCATTCTCTTGTTCTCCATTGATATCAGCCATATCATGTTCAATTACTATTTCCACTACCTCTGTATTGGCCGCATCGAGAAGATTTCCATCTCATGACTTTCCTGCACTGAGGAGGAGATAGACTTCACAGCGATCCACATATCCATCTCTGTGCTTGCAAGACCTGAGACTGGCTCAGCCATCCTTCAACAGCCAGAGGTTCACCCTACAGGTCAGTAGGGGAATTGTCATTAAAGAAGGGCTACAAACAAAATAGTAACAATAAATCATAATAACATTACACAACAAAAATTATATTAACAATAATCTAAGTCTTGGTTTACAATACCAATTCACAGAGGTTTGGTCCATTGTTCATAGTTAATCCATAATAATTTAATTATTTCCTGTTTACATTTTTTTCCCATTGATACTCTAAACTTTCTGTATAGAGATCTAGATGTTCTTAAGCATTTCTCTGTAATTAATTAACCTTTGCTGTGCTACCCATACGCATCTCTATTGCCATGTAAAATATCTAATGATAGCTAATATAATGTGTAATGTTTCAGTGTGGTATTTTTTCCACCCTCCTTCACTGGCCCCATATACCATTTGTTAAGGTATTAAGCTAAAGAGAGGTTCTACCCATTCTTTCACAGTAAGTGCCCAAAAGGGGCATACATAAGGGCATTCTGCAGATAAATGCTCTTGAATCTCCAGTACCTGTGTTCAAGACAATCTTAAACAATACCTTTTTTGGAGCTGTTTATGTTTATTGTTTCTCCTCACATTTAATTTATCACATAATGTCAGCCACACCGTGTCCCATGCAAATTCTGGGAGCCTTCTGGATGATAGCATATTCTTATTTGTATTCCACATGTTCTGTGGGCATTCAGCAATGGGCATATATTTCTTCCTTTCTTTCTGGATGATATGCCTATATATGTTCTTTCTGTCCTGTGTTTGCAATTGCTGGCTTGTGATGCCCCATTCAATGGTGTTTTTAATTTGTTCAATGCTATAACTGGAAAGGCGAGGGATCCTATTGAGAGTATTTATCTTTCCCTGTGTCCAAGCTGCTAAACAGGTGGTATCCCAACTCAAAACTTGAGATTTCCAAATTTTGTCCCCAGGTTTAAAAGCAGATCCTAAATTATACACTAAATAAAAGCTACTATAAAAGGCAATTGGATTAATCATGCATAAATCTCCCTCTTGTATCTTCCTATATATAATTTCCCTTTTTATGGGATTCAGTCTATCACCCCACAGGGCCTGAAAAAACATGCTGTATAAGGACATGAATAGGGCTTGGGGTGGAAAAACATAACTTAAGTATAAAAACACTGGTAATAATAGTGTCTTGATCAACACCACTCTTTTCTTTTTTGAAATTTGCTGACCTCTCCACATAGTAACCAGTCTATTTGCTTTCTGAAGACCTAGATCCCAGTTCTGCTTGGCCCAATCCTCTCCTCTCAAAATAATACCTAATATTGTAATTGGTTCTTTAGAAATTGGGACTTCTTCAAATGAATCACCATCTGGGATAGGGGTGTCTCCTAATACGATATCCTTGCTTTTGGTGTAATTAATTTTAGAGCCTGAAGACTGGGAAAAACAATAAAAAATATCCAATACTGTACCAACATCAGTGGAGGGGGCAAGAATCAATATCAAATCATCTGCGTATGCAAGTGTTTTTATTACTGTAGCATTGGGACTTGGTTTTAGTCCATGTATTGAATTATGTTGATTTATTTTCTTTATTAGAATATCAGTACAGAATATGTATTGGAATGGGTTGAGGGGTTAACCCTGCCTCACCCCTCTTTTCACCCTAATTTCCCTGCCCATCCACCCATTGATATTTGGGATAAGGACTGCCTGTGTTTACAGGTCTTAAACCCAGTTAACAAAAACATCTGGTATCCCATAGGATTTGAGGACATGAAATAAGTACTCATGCGATATCCGGTCGAAAGTGTCAGGAGGTCTAAACCTCACTTTCAGGTTCTTGGCAATATTGGGAATGCAAGTAATCACAGACACATTGCATTAGAGTAATAAACCTGTTTATTACTACCAAAGGATAAAATCACAGTTGCTCTAAGCAGTTCTTACCAATACGAACCGGGAGCCAGTGCTAAGCATTCCCTATACCTCGAGGTTTCTTTGTATCTCTTGGGATCTCCAAGGTACAAGACTAGTGTATCACATTACATACCTATGATAATTACTATGGTTACTGTAAGATAGAAACATTTCTAGTTACAGAGATGAGTCCTATTGGCTAAATTAGAGGTGGCTCCGAGGTCCAAGATAACATTATACAATTTTGTATAGTCATCAGTCTGTGAACAAAAGAGTTCTTATACAGAGTCTTACATAACTCAGTGTAATAGTATAAATCACCAAAAGGTGGCAATGCAGACTTACATATCATACTTACTCCAAGGACGTGGGTGCCTTGGCATCTTACAAGTAAGAAATACACAGAAAATACATAGAAGAATATATGTATTAGCAAGCAAAGTGTATTACAACAGTATGCATTCATATCGTGACATCTACTCTTGTACGGTATATGCCCTTAGCCCTATATGTTAGTATAACATATGCTTAAGTGCTAGCTGTCTACGATGTACCTCTGAGGGTACCAATTAGGATGCAGGGACCTCGTGTAACAAACGCTTTCTCTTGATCAGTTCCTATAACATAACCTTGTATTCAGTTCATACAGGGTTTATAAAAGATTTCTCTAAGCATAGTCAAATTATCATGTTGATGTCTTTTAGGAATGACACAAGATTGATAAGTGCTGATTAACTTATTCCCTACTGAAAGGAGCCTTTTTAGTAAAACTTTACTTAACATTTGTAAATCTGTATTTAATAGGCTAAGCTGCCTCCAGTTCTTTATATCTTCATGAGACCCTTTCTTTTACAGTAAAATCAATGTGGCCTGATTCATGGTTTTTGACAGGCCTTCTCCTTTCAACATGGAGTTAAAGACTATTTGTAAAGAAGGAGTAATGTCTTCCATGAATGTTTTATATAAATCTGCAGTAATGCCATCTGTACCTGGTACTGAATCGCTTTTAAGTGCTGTTATGGCTACTTTTATTTCTTCTACAGTAACAGAAGCAACTAAATTTTCCTCATCCTCTGTCTGTATTTGTGGTAGATTTAAGTCAGAGAAATTTTCTGGTTTTACCCCCAGTGATTTGCCAAATACTGACTTCAAATGTCTCTCAGTAAGATCTAATATGCCTTCTGGTGAGGCTACAATCTGCCCTGATTCTGTGATTAGTTTTGTTATTACTCTATGGTCAACCCTGCTTTTACATTCTTTAAATGGATTCATTGAGCCTTTTTTCATTCTAGTTACAAACCTCATCTACTGATCTAGTAACTTGGCCCTGTCATATTGAATGTTAAACATCTGCTTCTTGATTATATTGATTTGGGATCCATAGTTTAGTTTGTTAACTTCTAATAAAGAGATTCAGTTTTATAAGTGCCCTCTTAGTTTCAGACATGTAAGATAGTCTTTATTTGCTGCTGTTTTTGCTTTAATCTGAAAAAAATTCTTCCATGCTATTTTGTTTCCTCCCACCAGGTACATATATCATCATACATTCCTACTATTGATAATCTGGCTTGCCACTCTTTTATCCAGGCTGATGTTACCTTTCCATCCAATAACAAGGAGCTATTTAGTCACCATGTGTTTTTTTACATTGGGGGAAGTGGGCCCAGTGTACCCTTATTGTAAGAGATCTATGGTATGTAAATTCCCAAGCTTTTAGCTTAATATTAGAAAGTTCAAGATCATTAGAAGTAAAGATAAAATCAATCCCACTGGATAAGTGGCCTTTGAAGAAGGTGTTACTCCCTGTGGGATGTGAATGCCTATAGGCATCCCTAAGGTTGGTTGTATAAATTATATTCCTCAAAACAGTGGTGTCGCAAAATAATTTATCTGTTTTCAAACCCCTATCTGCTTTATTAAAGCTGCAATTGAAATCACCTGCCCATATAGCTAATCTAGAAGTGTGCATAAATGGTTGAATCTGTTTCAGTAAAGAAACTCTAAGTGCTTTAGTTTGTGCGGCATAAGTATTAATAATTCTAAATCTTTCTGTATGCAGTGAAAAATCCAAAAGTAAAGCTCTCCCTGGTGCAATATCTAATAACCTGGACAGTTTAAGGTTTGGGTTGTTAAACAAAATCCCCATCCCATCACTTGCCTCTTCCTCTACTGACCAAAAGGAAGGGCCTTTGTTCCAGAGTTTAGTAGCCATTTGAATTTCTACCTGTGTTTTAATTCTTGTATCTTGAATGCAAATTATATCCATCTTATCTCCTTGAAATGAGCTTAAAATGACTAACATTATCTTATGGTTCTTAATGCTATTGCATTTAGAGTGGTATTCGATAGGGAATCTAATGCCATAAGTAGTAGTATAGCAACTGACAGATGTAATGCCATGATAGACCTCAGGGGGTTTCCTGTATCTTTCTATGCCTAGCACATTGAGAAATGGTATTCTCTCCACCCCTCCTTTTAAGTCTGATGTGACCTCTGTGGTGGTTGAGGTCAGTGAGGATGAGTCCGAATCTCCTTCCTCAGACTCCTCTTCTAGTCCATCCGTGGCCAGGGGGCAAATTTATTTGATGCCTTCCAGGATCTAACCTGTTTTTGTGCACCTGTCAAACTACTTTTGCCTTTGCCTATGATAGCCTTTCCTAAGCTATTTCTTTTCTTAGCTGTGACCTTCTTGAACACCTGATCTTTGCTAGGTGGGGGAAGGGCATTTTTTCCTCTCTGAGTGTATGTACTGCTGTTTCCTCTGAACTAAAATGTTTTTCCCCAGTTACTGTCTCAACAGGTTCCTCTGATTGCTCTTGTGGAGTGGGGTTAGGAGGTGGTCCACTAGTCACTCTTATATCTTCTAGGGGAGGGTGTGTGGCTGGGTGCTGTAGCTACTGCTGCAGCAGAGCAGGCTGACTTTTGTGCTTGCTCTTGTTGGGCCTTATTAATTAGTCCTTCATGAGATGGCCAGTCCTCATGGTTATGCAATGCCCAGGGGCATTTTCCATAACCATGGCCAGTCTTCTTGTAGAGATTGCACTTAAATAAATTAACACAGTTAGGTGAGGTGTGTCCATAATCAAGACAGTGGCTGCACCTTGGGGTGTCACATGCTGTGTTTAAGTGTGTGCTTGACTCACATTTGAAACATGATTTAGGTTGGGCAATGTAAAATAGTACCTCTCTGTCTTTACCCAGGTAGAATGTGCTTGGCAAGCGGACCGGGCCATTATTGGTGGAATAGAGTTTGATCTTAATTTTCCACCCCCATTCCAGATTTGTTCACTATCTAAAATGGGGAATGGTCTGTCCAGCACCTTGCACCTCTGACACAACCAAAATAGAAAATGCTCCATGTTAACACCTTCGTTCCGAAACATGACAGTGATGTGTTTGACTGAAGGTTTTGTGAGATGGATCGTCATATATGGTATCCAAGTAGGGGTGTTTTTCAAAGTTTGATATTGCATTCAAAACATATTTAGACTAGCTACAGCTTTAAAACTTACATCAGAATTCCCATTGGTCAAATGTAGTCACGCAAATATTTCTGAAAAAAAAATGTATGGAATTTTTTAACGGTTGTCTAACCACATGCAATCTATCTAGGGGTTTTTCAATGCCCTCTTTAATTCAGGGACACTGGTTTACCGGGATTGAGAAAGGGCATATTCCATTTTGCACATTGTAAACAACGGTATTGTCACCAGTGTCTACTAAGCCAAAATCCGGTTTTACCGGTATTTGGTTCTCTGTACTTTATTTAACAATTTTTAACTCTACTAACATGCATTTTAGCAATTTTGACCTCCACTGTTGCACATCCTTCCATCCTTGTACCAATTTAAAGTTATTTTAGGTACAAGATGTGATGGCAGCAGCAGCATTATAGCCCCCATCCCTAAGGTGTTATGGAAGCAGCACTATGGTCCCATCCCTCAGGTGCGATGGCAGTACCAACAGCACTATGGCCTCCATCCCTCTGGTGTGGTGGCAGCAGCAACAGCACTATGACCTCCCTCCCTCAGGTGTGACAGAAGCAGTAGCACTGAGGCCCCCATCCCTTAGGTGTGATGGCAGCAGTACTACATTCCCCATCCTCCAGTGGTGATAGCAGAAGCACTACAGCCTCCACCCCTCCGGTGTGATGGTAGTAGCAACAATGCAGTCCACATCCCTCTGGGGTGATGGCAGTAGTGACAGCACTATGATCCCCTTTCTTCAACACCCACACTCCACATGCACAAGTTACAAATGACTTGGTCTCTTTGCTTGTTAGAACTCAGATGTGAATTAATCTGAACCATCACCACTAGGGTGGACTACCTTTGTTTTTTCCTATCTATAATTTAACTGCCTGAATTGGATTTCTGCCTGTGACATCACTAACCAGGGTTAGGGAACAGACTTGGGTGTTGGAGGGCCAGCTGGTGGGTGAAGGCTTGATTGTCCAATGACCACTCACCTTCTTCTGGGAGGGAGAGTGGGCTCATGGCTCAGCATTTGCTGGCCCCTGGTGGAGGCCAGAGGTATGACAACATGTCAGCCCTCCCTGCAGGAGGGAGTGTGACAGATGTCAGCTTGTGCCTTGACATCATGTAGCCTGTCAAGAAAATGGGAAAACACTTGCTGGCCAACTGAAGTACAGCTGTTGGTCCCTCCATAAGCCAGAAGCCCCAGACATGTGTCTGTTCTGACATTTTGCCATGCTCAGGATACAAAGGAAGCTATTTGGGGCAATTCTCCTCCCCTGGTAGCCTCCCACAGGGGTAGGGGCCCACTCAATGAAGGGTTACTTTGGGTTACCTGGTAGCACAGCAATTAGGGGCAGTGGATGGTGGTCGGGACTCAGCAGTGGTGGTAGGGGGGCCTTGGCAGGCCTGAAGGAGTGGATGGCCAGGGGGTGAGAGGAGAAAAAAAAACTGCTTGAATTTGCTTCTTTGAAATAAAGTGTCTTCACCTAAAAAATCCACAAGTGATTAGTGGAGGACCTTCAAATGGATTCATGCATCTCCCAGAAATGTGGATGCTTTTTTTTTTTACTTGGTGTCCATGAAAAAGATGTCTCCCAGTTTTCATGTCTTTGTTCAGATGTGAATTGAGCACCACTCTGCCCACCAGCATCATACAGCCCCTGGGATCTTACCTTCTGTACGACATCGACTGTGCTTTCAAAATCCACTGGCCAAACATAAGTACACTTAAATACTTAACATTTGCTTTTTGTTGAAGCAATCTATCAGAAAACTTTTTGTTATCACAGAGACTGAAACAGCAGGTGGAAGAAAAGGTGCAAATGTTCCAATTCACCTAAATGGGGTGTTAACTGTGAAGTCTTTTCATAAGTAGTAAGGCAGTTTCTTCTTTGTGTACATATTTTCATTTGGACTAGTTTTCATTCAAACAACTGAGGATTTTGGATGGCCCTACTGACTACAGTATAAACTTGAATAAGCTAGTTCGTAACAGTGATCCTGCATTTAGCAATCTACAACCTAGATGCTCATATGCAAAGAATACAATGAAAACCTGACTAAAATCTAAAAACAAGCATATACAACACACAAAATGTATCTGAACATTTATCTTTACCTATACAAAATCATTGCAGCCCAAGTAAAATGCAGGCAAATTACATGGTAATCTGACTACTATTCTATGATGTACTAAACATATATTAGTATTTTTTTATATTCTTTGTAAAGCAGGTAAAGCCCACTAGGCAGAACTGTCTCTTTTCAGGAGCGACCTAGAAGCACTGGGGAGGTTAAGTGACTTGTCTGGAGTCACACAGTATGCAAGTGGAGGTTGTGGGAATCAAACCCAAGTCTGCTGGATGTACCCAGTTCAATTACTGTTTGTTACTCTAACCACTAGGCATGTGTGGTTAAACTGTATGGTTGATTACAACAAAGCAGTGTGGGTGATTTCCTTACTGACTCTACATGCAGCAAAGCAGAAAGAATGTGAAGCACAGCAGCATTCATTTTAAGATGCTGAAATCTGGGTTGGCCCGCTGGCACTGTGGTAGCACTATTGCTTGCAATGCCAGTGACCCAGGGCCAGAAGTGAACCCGGGTTGCTGGAGATTTGGCCAGGGGAGTAGGATCGAGCACCTGGTGGACTGCTCTCCTCCTCCAGGGAGGGTGGGCTGAAGGTTCTGCTGCTTTACCACCACCTGTGTGACCATGGGTGGTGGTGCAATGGTGCTGCAGAGTGATCAGGAGGGGAGGATGTTAGCCAGGATCTGGTGCAGTGGCATGTCTAAATGTGACCTACCTCCTTGGATCTCCTCTAGTGCAGATGCTCTCAGGGACAGAGACCAGAAAGCCAGGAACAATCACTGTACATCGGTCACTGGCAGAAGGGACCCAGGTGCCCCAGACTTCATAACCAGGCTCCATGAGGGACCCACTGAGCTGCCTGACATACACTAAGGGAGCGTGGAGGGGTGACTTGAGGTCCCCTTCCTTCCCACCTGGGGGGTACAATCCAGGCAGGATAGGGCAGGCCCACAGGAGCCCCTGAGCATTACCTGGGGGTGAAACTAGGGGATACCCAGCCTAGGGATCTCTGAAAAGTGGAGACTGATGCTGTGAGAAGGGGACATAGAAAGAGAAAATAAAAAAAAAATTTAAAAAGATGCTGAAATCTTAGAGGTTCTGTGCAGTCACATGCAATTTCCATGTGGCACCGGTGCAAGAATTCAAAATCCGCAAACCATGCAGGATTCTGTGATTGCTACCGGTGTTACCAGTAAAAATGGAAAACCAGGGTCCCTGCTCTTTATACACCAAACATACTGCATTTCTGAGTGGGGCTGGCTCACCCTTATTTTGAAAAAAGATCTGCTAAATGAAACATTGGTTTGAGCCAGTACTTTCTAGAAGGGTCAGAGAGAGTACTTTCTGAGGGACCCATTCTCAGCTCAGTTACCCTCAGGTCCTCAGTCTCTATCGCAATGTTTGGAACCTGTTGCTGTATTGTTTTTGGAAGTGCTCTTATGTTGGAGCCCTCTGAAGTAGATGGGGTACCATCAGGCTGCTGATCAGTTACAAAGTTGTTAGTGACAGTTATTGAGTTGGTAGGTACCTGTGCTGTATTTGTTTCCTCCTGGTATCTCTGCACATCTGTGTCTTCTGAGTCTGGGACCCAGTGTCCTCTGCTCACCTGTTTCCAGCCCACTCCTTCTAGAGCACAAGTGGGAGACCAGGCGTCTTCAGTTAAAACTGGAGCCATGACAGTTTTCCCGTGCGGGCAGCTGTTTCTGATTTGCTTTCTTCCACAAGGTCTTGTGCAACTTCGGAGCGCTCTCGCACTAGGTTTTTACTGGTGTGTGTGTGTCTTTTACCAGAGGCTTAGATCTGTTTTTTATTGCATGTTGATGCAAGGTGCCTAGAAGTTTACTTTTCCTAGTGGGGCGTTTAGAGAGATTTGTTGTATTTTCCGGCTTTTGGCACAAAAAGCTGCCAGCCAGGACAGTCTCTGAAGCAGGATCTTTGTTTGTATTGCTCTCAGCCACTTTTGATGTGATCGTGTCATTATTCAGCTGATCTTGAAAGCATGAGACATTGGGTTGTGCTGTCTGTGGACTGATATGCAACGCTGACAGTTCAGCCTGCAAAGCTTCCCTCTGTTTTTTGCATTTCATCTCTGTTTGTGCAAGCTCTTTTATTAAACGCTCTTTATCAGAAATTACAGCTGAAATGTCGTTATCTGAGGCTTGTACCTCCTGGTTTGTAAGAGTATCTTCTCCTTGCTGGGTTGTGTCCATGTCTGATTCAAAATATTCGTCAGGAAAATCCATTTCCAAAACATCTCCTTTTTTTGCTATTTTCAGCCTCTAGCAGATTAAGGGCAGAGGAAGAGGCCATCTCCTCTGCCTCAGTAGCAGTCATCCTTCCACCTGGGTCAGCCACATTGGCCATCTTGGAGAAATGGCCAAAGGTTCCCCCTACTGTCAGAGATGTGGAATTTTCCAGTGTCAGGGTGAACACTACCCAAGTCAATAAAAAAGATCCTTGCAACCCACACCCCAGGACACATCTGGAAACAAGTTATCATAGCTTAATCGGTCTTTCCTGATCAGAAATTACAAATAAGGAAATTAGTGGTTCTGGGAATGTCGTGGTTCTGGGTATGTCCTTGTCAAATTTCAATATGCCTGTGCAACTGGTTTCATGCTTGTGTAACATAGATAAACGTTGTCTGTTCATCTCTCTCTATCCATGGGAAATACCACCCTGTAGGGGTATGAAGACAAGGAACCCTAGGGGAGGGTTTCACTCCTTGAGGTGCCATGAGAGTGATTCCTTTGGCTACAGGTGCCTTAGGAAGAAGCCCACGGGAGAGAGACGAGTACTGCTGGAGGAAGATGGGTGGATGCAGGGGCGAGGACAAAATGCTTGTGTGTGGAGTGAGGAGAGCAGCCCATAAATAGGCCAAAAAGGGTGTGTGGCCAGTTGCACCACCCCTTGAACTACAGGCTGTAGCCTTTTAATTCAATGTGCCTGTGCAACTGGTTTCATGCTTGTGTAACATAGATAAACTTTGGCTGTTCACCTCTCTATCTGTGGGATATAGCAGCCTGTAGGGGTATGAAGGCAAGCAAACCTAGGGGAGGTTTACACCCCTTGAGGTGTCGCAGGAGTGATTCCCTTGGATAAAGGTACCTTAGGAAGTAGCCCCAAAAGAGTGCCAAGCATAACATACAAGGTAGTGAACACTTATCTGGGTTGAGGACCTGCATGTAGGTCGGTTGGTAGCACAGGCTCAGTTAGTAGCATGGATCAGTTGGTAGTATGTTTGAGTAGAGTAGGCAGGAAACTACAGGTGAATAGTGACCCACTCAGAGGTCTGACTGTAAGGCGTGGAGGCCTGGCTTCCTAAGGAGAGAGGAAATAACCAAAGGTGGAGACAGGACACTTACGAAACAACCACCCACTCCATCCAACAGTGGAAACCTACCTAAGTGACATGGGAATTATTGCCTAAAGCTAACTAAATATTATGACCTGAGGCATGGAGGAGAGGAAAAAAAAACCCTTTGAGGAGGAAATCTCTTGGGATCCAAGGCATAGGTCACCTTCCCTCCAGGCTTGGGATGTTTTTGATTAGTAATGGCTCTGCTTCTGCAATCTGAAAACTCAATCAAGGGGGGAGAGGGAATATGCCAATTTGGAGGAAGGCTCTCACACTATCCCTCTAACAGTAACGTCATGAAGGGTTGCGAACAAACTCTGTAACACAGCTCCTCCAAGGCGAGAAGAGGAGAGCGATGAGTGCTGAGGCACTCAGCTGGCTTACTGATCTAAAAAACAAACCACGTGAACCAGAGGCAGTCATGGGGAGAATAGCATAGGAGGTGCCTTAGGCAGCTGGTGATGCAGCTAAAGGATAGCAATATATCCTCCCTTTGCAGTTTAGTCAAAATTCTACATCAAGAGGTGCCACTGTGCACAGACTTTCAAATCTAACAGCTAAAGCTCCACCTGGAGTGAGGACATTCCCACTATGGGTCAGAAAGGAAGGAGCACACACCAGGCATCACCCACTCAGGATGTGGACTAGGATCCAGAGCGAGACCGTCAGCTGTGAGCAAGCTCAAGTCAAATTGATGGGCATGGTCGGCTAATCTCATGTAGCAATGGAGCAGGTGACACAAGGCACTGGGGGTACTAAGCAGCAAAAGAAACACGGCGGGTACAGTGCAGGCAGCAATGAGTAGCATGGTAAGCATGTGAAACAATGGAAGTGCTGAGTGTTGGAGACCATACATACTGCAGGTCAGACATGTTTTAAAGCAGAATTCAGTGCAAGGGAACCTGGACCTTTAGCAGTGCGAGGCTAGTCAACCAGTCCATCAATGAGTGCCAAATAAAGGTGACAAATACTCGGAGGAGTTTAGCGGCAGAGGCAGTAGCTGAACATAAGCTAATTAGGCCACACGGGGCCACAGCTCTTCAACAAAATCCTCAGTCCCCCACAATGGGAAAAACAAGGAAGCAAAGGGAAAGCACCATGACCCACATGCAGATTTTAAAACTAGTTTACAGCAACAGCAGAAGCCAGGCTGACCTACAGAGTATAATAAAGTAGTGTGCAAAAGTAATTGAGCAGCATCCAGTAGCAACTAACTATAGCTTGTAGGGGTAGCAATCTGAGTGAACATAGAAACTGTAGGGAGAGACAATGCACTGAAAACAGCAGCGATATTTGATTGGTATAAATTCAGGAAGCAGGATTGAGTTTCATGAACTAGGTTGCTTAGGTTATTGTGAAGCAGTAAAACAGGGAGCAGTTGTTAGCTAGGCAGCAAAGCCATGAACCAGTATTAATCAATTAAGGGGAGCAAGGCAACAGATTGCAGTGTGAGCTGAAACAGACAATGAAAATAGCAGGAGCTTAGGCTTGTTAGGCAGAAGCAGGTTGAGCTAAAGCATACAGAGAACAATGCAATGAACAGAGAGCTACAATAGTAGTTGAGAAATGAAGCCTGGGGGTACAGGCACAGGGCAGCTTAAGGCAAGGAAACAGAGTGTAACCTGAAGCACTAGTAGCAATGTATACACAGGGCACTAGAAAACTAGAAAGCCCAAAAGAAACAAACAAGGCAAACACAAGGACAGAAGGAGGAATGGAACCAGCACATACAGAAGCACAGAGCAGCCAGAGGCCAGTAATACAAAGAAACGAACAAGTCAGACAGGCCAGTAATATAAACCAAAAGCAGGAGAACAGAAAAACAGAATTCCAGCTCAAACCAAGCAGAGTCCAAGCATGCATGGAGGGGAGGAAGCCTCAATAGGCCCCAGGAGAGAAGACACACCGACAGAGCCTCTGGCTGTAAGGAAAAAATGCTTGTGTGTGGAGTGAGGAGCACAGCCCTTAAATAGGCCAAAAGGGGATGTGGCCAGTTGCACTGCCCCCTTGAACTACAGGCTATAGCCTTCTAAAAAAAAAAAGATGTAATACCACTGCTAATGCAATATGTTTAAAACCAGTTTAGGCAATCCTCTATGGCTGTGAGTGGGTGTTGATGAGTTGAACAGCTGCCACTACATGTTTATAGTCTGTACACTACCTGTCTCTCTTCCACTCCAAGTAAAACCCATTTGGATGTGTTTTTGTATGATAAACACTATGTGAATGCAAATTCCTGTTCTTATTCTTCTACTACTATTGACCATGGGACTTAGGTCAAATGGTATGGTGTAACAGTGGCTGTCTATTAAGCAAAATCACACTGAAAAATCAATTCTGCATTTCATAAAATAGGCTATGTTAGATCAAAAATTCATTAGCCCTTGACTGGATAAGCAAATATACAGACTATTTGACCTGACTAAAAGGGAACCTTATGTGATAGTATCCAGTGGTTGCCAATCCACCCAACACTGTAGCTAATAGTGTGTTTTTATTTTACACTATTTATGCCTCTGTTAGACGGTTACATTTCTTAAATCAGTAAAAGTGAAAGAGAAGTGGTTGAGAGGACAGAGCAATGAGCTGTAAGACCAGGAGAACATTGATGTTAATAGTGCCACGAGCACACTGGCTGACTATATCATCTTGAGGAGCTCATCTGAGCATCAGTCCTCTCAGCTGTAAAATGAGATGAATCAGAACCTCCACTAAAAATGATACATTTCATCTCAGTTGGGCTATTCTGGGCTCATACATTGTGAAATAAATTAAAGCAGTTAGAAACTGTGTGGGAACTGTTCTTTATAGCTCCAATAATAGATGAACTATTCTTGTTTACCATAATTAACAAGTACTTTTTAAATCAGAGTGGCATATGTGCATATGAGCTTAGAGAAAATAAAGCAAGCACAAATTTAAGCTTGATGGATGTTTGATTATATCCTCCTTGTGCTGTTAAAAATACCAACACAGTGTTAATAGAATTTGACTTTGGCTTTCTCGGTGATGTATATTTCATGTAAATTTGGTTTTAGGAATGTATCAAAACTGCATGAAAATGTAATTTTTTTAACTATGCTTTTCAGATGTGTTTCTCTTTTAATATCAGGTCTAAATAATGAACAAAATAGAGTGCTGTGTCACTGTATTAGGTCCAGCAGACTTGAGTTTGATTCTCACAACCTCTGTTTACACACTGTGTGACCATAGGCAAGTCACATTGCCTCCTTGTGCTCCCTGGATGTACCAGTAAATAGTCTTTCTGCACAGTGGCCTTTATCCTGTCACCAAAAAATAAAAGAAAATAAATTCAGTTAAAAATTAAGCAATAAGGCATTTCAGGGTGTACTTTGGGCATGCATTGGGTGGGTTGAAGCACAAGGCCAGAGTCTGAGTGCTTCCAGCATCCAAGAGGTCTCCTTATTCCAGCACAATGCACTCCCTGGAGTGCCTTATTGTGATTATAAAATGGGTCCATTGGAGTTGATAAAAAATATATATTTAATTTAAATAAGTAACAATTAGAACAAAGTCATAAAAAAGGAGAAAAAGAACAAGTTAGTTCTACTGAGCCATTGTAATTTTGGTCTTTGGCCAGTAGATGGCAGATGCTGCATTTTATTAAATAAAAGAACATGTATTAAGGTGTATCAATACAACTGTGCCTGCTTAATTTTAATGGATCAGTGAGGTCATGGATCTGTTTTTAAGTGCTGTTCTGTTGGGATATCAAGACTGGATTTCAAGATCCTTGGCAGCTGGCCCAGTGGCGCAGAGGGTTGAAGCGCTGGCGCCTTACCTTGACCACAACGGTGACCTGGATTCAGGAACGGACTAGGGACGCCGGGGGTCGGGGGAAGGAGAGGATTAAGCATCCAGAGGACTGCTCTCCTCTTCTGTGGTGGGATCAAGGGAGGCATCGCCCAGCAGCGACCCCTAGTGGAGACTTGGGGCACTGCACGAGCGGTGCAATGGGGACCCAGAAAAATGGAAACAGCTCCAGGACTGCCTGATGATGGCTGCCACACTCCAACACTGCAGAAGGCTCTCTAGAAAGCCGCCTCTCCACCTCAGCAGCACCCCGAGGCCTAACTTAGAGTGTGCTGCTGATCCCCCTGGCTGGTGCCTTTCCCCTCAGAGGTGAGGGACCCAGCCGGTGAAGGGTTACACTGGGATACCTTGGGGGTTGGCTGTAATATGAGGACAGAGGAGGCAGCTCGACTGAGGGAAGTAGGGGTAAGTTGGGGAACTGGCAGCCTGAAGGAGTGGGGGTCGCTGGAAAATGTAGGAGGGGAAAAAGAAAGCTCCTTGGCCTATCAGGTTACTGAGCATTTTAAACCCATTTCATGAAGGAAAATAAACTTCATGGACCACCGACTAAGATTGCCACCTAAGTGAATAGCTCTCACAAGTCATTGCAAAATCATATAAAATTTGTCTGTGTAAGTGTTTTCAAAAAAGTTGTCAATTAAGTGAGAAGGTCAACCAAGTCATCACCTACAGAAAACTGTCATCCATTTGAACTTCGGTGGAGAAAGAAGATATCACCACCCAACAGCTCTTGTAGTTCGATCCAGGCACAACCATGGGAGGGAAAATGGCAGCAGGAGGCCCACAGGTGACAGTCAACATAGCACACCTTACATATATCAAGTGCAGTAGATGCTGCAAACACTTATCTCAGACATCCCAAAAATCCAACAGTCAGTAAAAAAGTGGAGCATTGACTAGAAGCAGTCAAAATTAGAATAACTGACATAGAGCTCTTCATGATGAGGGTGGAGTCAAGGTCAGTGGTCCAGACAAAAAGGGCAGTATATCTAGAAAGTCAGGTTCAACAGCTCTGGGCAAAGGCTGATGACCTTGAGAACTGAGATTGTTTGAACAATATTAAAATGATTGTGGTCCCAGAAGGTGCAGGGGAGAGGGATATATGCACCTTGCTTCAGACTCTTATATCACAGGCTCTTGACTTCTTTTGGGATTAACCATTAGAGTCAGAGAGAGTGCATCGATCACTGGCACCTGAGTTGGGCAGAGGAGCCCCCCCACTCAATCCTCCCCTATTTTTTACAATACAGTGTGAAAGAGCAAATACTGAGGACAGCATGGGAAAAGGGATGCCTAAAGTGGAATGGGCACAGAATACTCTTTTTTCAGGACTTCTCAGAGGAACTGGAAGAAAAACGCAAAGCCTTCATAGCAGTCAAAAAAGAACTAGTGTTTCAACAGGTCCCATGTAATATTAGGTTTCCAGATACCTTGAACATACTCTGGGCTGAAAAATTGAAGCATTTTGAGACCTCCTAGGCAGCCCATCATTTTCTTAAAACAAGACTCAAGCCAAGAGGGAGCTGGCAGCCATAAGACAGCAGTGCAATATCAGGTAAGGTGGCAAAAAAAAAAAAAAATACCCACAAGAGGCAGCTACCAGATCACAGCACTACCACCCCAGCTCAACCAGGGGTGCCATTTCATATTTCAACAGGGGGGGCAACAACTGCTCAGAGGGGCTGTGGGGGCAGAGCCAAGGACTGAGTGGGGGTAGCACCAAGGGCTGAGTGGGGCAGGGCCAGGGACTGAGTGGGGGTGGTGCCAGCGGCTGAGTGAGGGCCAGGCCAGGGACTGAGTGGGGGAGGGCCAGGGTATGTAGGCCACCACAAGCTAAGCTGGACTGGACCAGATCTGAATCATCTCAGGCAAAATTTACACGTCTGTTGTGTTGGCAAGCCCTTAATTAAACCCCTGCATAGTCAACAATCCAGGAGGACCTGTCCTGGGTAAGAATGGTAGGTGGTAATACAATTCTATCCATTTCGATCCCCCCACTGCCACAAGGTTTACTGTTTCTTGAAAATGGTCCTAACAAAAAGAAGAAAAATTTAATATATCCTGATTTGAAACTAGAAACATATAATTCTTACTCTCCTGATGATGACTTTCAAAGATAAACCCAGGGGTTAAACTGGGCGGGAACACACAGGAACTCAGTTCCACCACCTCTTAAAAAATTGCATGACAGTTGCACCACCTCTGTCATTTTAATCTATTGGCCACTACAGAGAGTTCCCCTAACTAAAAATTAGTTCCACCACACAGAAATCTAAATACAGGTGTGAGAGTTCCCCCACCTAAACGTTTCCAATTTAACCACTGGATAAAGTTTAAATGTCTCAGCTGTTTCTTCTTAAAAGCAGTGGTTGAATTACAAGTGTGAGAAAACCAAAATAGTGCTTTTATGTTTCCAGATTTGTTATTGATTGTTAACATGAATTCATAATAACTTCTGTTTTGAAATTTGAAGAACAGAACATGCAACAGCCCCATCTAGATGTCGGGAAGTGGGCTTCTGAGTGGTAATATGTGGTAAGCATCCCCTATCAGGGGACAACTGAAACTTATTGGTATGGAAAGCTAGTAATCCTTTTTTAGAGCGAATGACGCATACACCCACACACCCTCCTCTCCAGCTGCAGACACTGTATCTACCCTTCTCTCTCCCCTCCAGTGACACCCTCCTTTACCCCACAGGAGCTCCCTTTTCATTCTCCTGCAATGAGGTGGCAAGTGGCAGCTCATCCACTAATCTAATGATCATTGTCAGGAGCACTCTCCTGTCCAGCTGTGCAATACCAGCCAAAAACAAAATGACCTGACTCCTCTGATTACTTACTATCCACAGTGATAAGATAGTTTAGCACATTGAGTGGACCATGACTGAGCTACCCAGAAACCAAAATATCACGTCACCACCAACCTGATCCGGTCACTCAAACAGGCCAATGTCACCAAAAGAATCGCGTTCTGACTGGAAACGCTGTGAAGGTTTATCTAGTTCTGTGCTATGAGAGACTAGCCATTAAGTTCTGTAATGCTTGAAAATGAATGTTGAGGGGGAGCACATTTTTTCAAAAAGAAAAAAGCCTGCAATGTGGGGGGCTGGCAAACTATGGTCAGTCTCAGGAGGAGGAGAAATGGCAGGTGCAAAAAAACCAAAGGAAATCCAGCAAAGAGATAGAGACTGGCACCAGCTAAAGGCCAGTAGTGCTGAAACATCTGATTTTACTTCAAGTGCATTGTGTGAGTACTACTTATTTTTGTTCAATAAAAAACTGCACAGTTTGGAATCCTGCAGTAGCACAGCGTCTTGTTTGCTACAGACATTTAAACAGATACAGAGTTAGCAGTTCAAGCACTCCTGGCCTTTAGCTGGTGCAGGTGTCTCTCTCTTTTCTGGATTCACTTTTTGTTGACAGAGGCACCGCTAACCTTTGGTGGGTCAAACTCACAACAATTTGCTCAAAATAACAAAAGGCAATGCCAGCCAACCAAGAAGAAACTCAAAACTGCCTCACCTCCACATCACAGAACAAGAAACAGAAGCTGAGACTCCAGACACTTCATATCAGCTTCAAGAACCACATCCTGGGAGTTAGAACCCCAACAAAAAGTGCCCCAAGAACCTGAGAGAGGCTTGTCAAGCAGGCAATATTAAGATGCCACAGCTGTCCCGGACATCCCAGACATGGATCCAATGTTTCTCCCCCACCCCACACTGAGGAAGAGATCTCACTCTGTCCCATCTGGGCAACCATAGTAGAAAAAGATATGCACCTTACCGTGCCAAGACCAGTACTGATAATGGAAGCTACAGGAGGCAACCTTAGCCATTCAGAACTTTAAACAATGGATGCTGTACAATAATTATCCAAATATGCCTTATTGCTTCCACCCCAAGCTCCTCATCATTCTCACCCTCTGCTACTGACCAAAGCATACCTCCCCTAGTTTTTATGTTTCAGTTAGATTATTGTATTATAGTGGAAATATCTGAGTTTCCTAAGCTGGTAAATGAAGAGAGGGTAAAGGACAAGGTTTTATGTGGCTGATAAATAAAGTCCCATAAGATCAAAGAGAAGGCTAAAGGATGGGAAATGCTGTAGCTGCTCACACCTGACAAAATGTGCAGGGCAAAATTTTCCTGCACAAACTCTGAGCTGTCACTCCTTTATGAACATACAAATATGTGCACATTTGCATAGGAACTACTGAGGAGTATTGCTTCTAACCCTACAGCCCAGAGATAGTTAAATAAAATCCTGAGTGTCCCCATACGCATTTCTCGCATCCTATAGGGGAATCTCATGGAGGACTATCATGTGCCATCTCCAGCTTCATTTAACAGACACCCCTAGTAATGTCATTTACACCATCATCCACAGATACAGAATGTGGGTGCACCATCTCTGTGGAAACCAGAGCAGATACTCACCCTTAACTACCTCCCTCCCATAGGTCATGAATACCTAAAGCTGGTGGTGCAGCCATCCATTCTATTGGGGGGCTGCCCGAGTGCGGCAGGAGTGAAGAAATGACATGTTTGTAGTTGGGACTTGGGAATTCACTATATCCTCTCAAATATGGAGGCTGCAAGCCTGCAAACACTGAGAAGACAGATCAAGATCGCTGGAAGGGTCCAAGGGAAAGGAGACAGTTCAGAAAGGCCCATAGCATGCACAGTAATCATCGAATACCTCCCTCCCCTCTCCCCACAAGATACAGGATAACTGTTGGTTGTAGCAACCAGTGCCCTACTACATCAAGAGGGCAACACATTTGATATCTGTGTTTTTTTAAGCTAAGGTATCTGTTTTTTTTCTAAGCTAAGGATTGTTATTACTCCAGGGGAAGGTCAGGAACACTCTGTCCTTCAGGAACTATTCTTCAGATCATCAGTTCTTACCCAAGTACAGCAGGACAAAAGCTTATATTAGTATAGTGGGGTTAGGGGATAAACATATCATAAAGTCATGATAGCATAACAGATGCCAATTCAAGGTAAGAGGCACATAGCAAAACTTGGTATATCCGATAATTCCGGTAGTAGGGAAGGGAGCCCCCCAACCAAGCCTCATATGTCTGAGTTTGAGATGGCACTCCATTCTATAACATCCCATGATGCTTCAGCATGAAGGTAGTCACCCCGCCCCAAGGAGAGGGATTGATGGATGTTGTGCTGGGACACAGATTTTTTCCATCTTCTTCAGGCCCAAATGATGCCAGGGTCATCACAGGAGAATAGGGAACATATCAGCAGTAGGGATGGTAAGTGGGACAATAGTCACTCAAACCCTCCATCCCCCTCCTCCACTGCAATGTGCAGAGGCAGCTGGACGAAGTCCAACAAAACCTGACCTAATACGAAACACAACCCCCCACCCTCCAAATACACATGAAAATCACCTTCACAGTTCAGGTCAGAAAACCTTCTCAGAAGCACACTGCCACCTAAGGGAGGTATGACACCTACTGCAACAAAGGTTGAGAGCAACCAGAATACCTCTACCTCTGACACTGCATCAGAATTGCCACGGAGAAGTACTACCAGTCGGAGAAATGAGCCTAGGAGCTCCACATCTTCTGGCTCACCAGAATGTCTCCTTCTAGAACATCAACAGATGAATACTCAGAATGTTATGTGGTTAAAATTGTTGAACATCAGTGTTAAGGTTTAGTCCAATTTGTTTAAGTATGAGTAAAATCCCATGAAATATAAGGCCTTTTCAAGTAATTGTTCGATTACATATTCACTGATATTGGAATGTTATGTGCAGTGCAGTTTTTATGAAACTTAGTTGTCTGCTTCTTCTTCCCCATGATCAAGAATGAACTGGTGGGAAGTTCACGTGAACACAACATAAGTCGAATTCAGAAATTTGGGACACTGGAGTAAAGGTAAGATGATCCTTTTTGAGTTTTATTGCATACCGCACAATATACTGTATCTACCTTGCATCATAGTTGAACTGAAGCTACTATCATGGAATGTTCAAGGGGTTAACCACCCTATCAAATGCAAAAACACTGTGACATACATTGGTTCAGCCAAATACAATGTAGCTATGCTTCTGGAGACACACCTCACAGCTAAAGAGGCCAGCAAACTGCAGTGGGCATGGGTAGGGCAAGTGTTTTCCAGGGTTTACTCCACAAAGAAATGGGAAGCGTCCATTCTGCTTAAGAAAGGCAGCCATATAGTAGTAGAAAAAGTGACCACAGACAAGGAAAAGAGATGGGTCCTGTTAAAAGAGAGGTTACAGAAAAGGTCTTTAATACTGGGAATGATCTATGCCCTGAATGAAAATTACCCAGGCTTCTTTGTGAATATTACTCAACACATCTCAGGCCTGACTGAAACACAAACAGCAATCTTCTCGGGGGGGGGAGGGTTACAATTTACCACTCGTCCCATCCTAGACAGAAGCCCCTTAGAAAAGGGAACTACAGCTGACCCCAAATCAGGTTGACCATTCAACATATATGCACAGACCTACTCCCCACAGACAGCTGGAAAACTTTCCATCCTACTGAGAGAAACTACACATTTCAATCCCCAAGGTTCCAAATGTGTAGCAGGCTAGACTTTTTCCTAACTTGCACAACATGTACCCACAAAATAGTGGATACTGCCATACTCCCTATAGTCCTGTCTGATTATGCCCCACTATCTCTATTGATCGTGCTCCAACAGTCGGTGGCCAAATCCCTCCGATAGAGGCTTAACCTGTTTCTCCTTCACTCGCAGGAATTCAGAGAATGGATATCTAAAGAGATCCAGCTGTACTTAGATATCAATAAAAACCCAGAAATTTCCCCAGTGACCTTATGGGATGCATTCAAGTCCTTTATAAGGGACCGCATAATAAGCTTTGCAGTCAAAGGAAACAAAAAACATAAATGGAAGACACTGTAGCAGAGCTAACAACACAACTTTGGTTCCAGGATGCCAAATTATATGCTTCCCAAGTCTGCAGCCCCAAAAATATGCACCTACTAACCCAACAGAAATACAAATTTAATAAAATCCTCCATCGACAGGTGGTAGAAGCCCAATTTTTTCTGTCATGGGCGTATTAGGAGAATAATAATAATAATAATATACTTTATTTATTGTGTGCCTTTCAAATTTCAAGGCACAGTACAATAAGATATAAATACAAAAATCAGCATCATAAAACCAAACAAAATCAAATCAGAAAACAATACAACCATAGACTTTTTCCCCAAAGGAAAGATTTCAAAGCCTGTTTAAAACTCCCCAGAGTCGTGCACTCCTTAATCCGATGGGGTAGAGAATTTCAAAGGAAGGGTCGGCAAACATAAAAGCAGATTTTAACATCACCCTTGGAATCTCTAGCAACCCCTCGTCGGCTGAGCAGAGCGATCTCACAGGGAGAGGGAGAAGTGACTTATCTTTTAATGAAAAGGTCCTCTCAGGCTTTATTTTCTGTTTACCTCAGTAGTTTGCAGACAAGAACAATGATTACCTCTACTGCACCCTCCTAATTTCATCACGATTTCAATGTAAATGAAGTAACTTAGTCTGGGCCAGGATTTGCAAAACGTTGCCCAGGCGGAAACTGTTTTTTGCCCAGAGGTGGTATTCACAAAGATCAGTTTGTCCAGGCAAACTGGGTTTGTGCCTAAGCAATGCAATGAGGAGGGGCCACCGTGCAAATGGGGGGGAAGGGACCTGCATATCCCCGCAATCCCATGCACAAAACTTGCAATCCATGCAAAGGCTATTTGCGATGGCCCTCTTGTGGAGAAAATACCACCGGCCAAAACCTGACGGTAATCCGCAATACCATAGTGGTTTGCAGCAGTACTGCAGCACCCCCATTCCCTGACTACATAAAAGATAAAGATCTTCCTCATGGTCCAATGGTCCTTCCCCAGCCCCTGATCCCTGTCACTGTAAATTAAGGTGTTCATTATGTTTCATAGTATAGTGGCCCTCCCCAGTCCCCGGTCCCTGATCCCCGACTCGGTGAAGCAGTTGAAACTCCCTGGCAGTCTAGTGGACCCTCCCACCTCGCAATGGAGAGTCTGACCACCCCAATTCCCCCCACAGCCCAACCCACAGCCAGCGACCAGCACAGCCCATCACTCACCACTACGGCTGACTGCTGACTGAGCTCTCAATGACCATGTACTGTATAGAGTATGGCCCATTGACAGTGATTGACAGACCCCATCCTCTTCTCCCTTTTCATCAATGACCTCCTTACTTTCCGTTCTAACACACATATCCACAAGTACATGGATGATACTACTATCTACTCTTCGGGTCTATCTTCTGTAGATGTGCAGGCCCCTCTCCAACATAACTTCAACAATGTTCTAAGCTGGTTCCATGCCAACCAACTCAGAGTAAACACAAAAAAAAAGGTCTCAATGACTTTCAGAACCAGGCAAAAACTGGCAAGGCTACAGTCTCTCCTGGAGTAGAGATGCAGCAGATTTAAAATCCGCTGGTGAAGTGGCAGCGAAATGGCCACTTCGCTTTAGCCTAGCGCTACGTGAAGTGGCTTTTGGAAAGTGCTCACTTCACCTTTGCATTATGACTTCACGTTGCCATTCCACCTTAACGCGCAGTAAGGCAAAGTGACAACAATATAGGCAGCCCACCACACATCACATGGCTTACAGTACTGTAAGAAGAAATGCTTTAGCCAGGCAGGAAGGAATTGAGTCATAAAAGCAGTTAGTTTCACTTTCTTCTTTGCAGTCATAGAAGGGGGAAGCATTTTGTGTGTAGAGGAGAGTTTGGTGGTAATGTTCCTACATACTATGTGAATTGCCAAAAAAACAGCCTTTTTTAAAGCAAAATCTTTCATTTTTTTTGTAGTGTGTTTTTTCAGTTCTTTTTTGCTACTGATTTGTCTGTTTTATGAGTTTTGTTTTGTGTGTGTGTGACTGTGTGTATGCGTGTGTGTGAGACTGTGAGTGCGTGTGAAGCAGTCCTTTGAGGCATAAGTTGAAGAGGGAATTAGTTGTGTGCGATGTATCCAGGAGGAGAGTCTGTGGCCCGTGGGCGTGGGCAGAGGGGAGTGGGCATGCGTGGGGGCAGTCGGGTGTCATTGGACTGCTCCCAACTGTTTGGTGTTGCCTCTCCCCCTCTGGAAGCAGCAGCACCACCAGTTCCACCAGCGGTGGCACATCCACCAAGTCTGCCACCATCACCACCTCCAGTAGCAGCTGCAGGGGCTCCAGCAGCACCTCCTCCACTACATACACAGCCGCAGGTGGAGCCCCAGGTGCATGATGGTGCTGTCAGCAGTACATCTGCCTCTCCTGTGCCTGGTCCCCCCCACAGCTCCCCAGTCTGGCAGTTTTTTAACTGTGTGGGGTGGACAACACCATTGTGGTTTGCTGTTTATGTGGTGTGCCGGTGTGCCGTGGCCCCTGGGGGACACATTTGGGGACTGGTGGCCAGTGCACACATATGGTAAACCACAAGGTGGAGTGGCAGACTTCCACCGAAGGGGCCAGGCATCCACCTGTTGGCCCTTCTGTGGCAGTGGCAGAGGGTCCTGGGGGTGTTGAGCCTCGCTGCCACAGCAGAAGGAGGGCAACAGCAGCAGCTGCTCCACCACCATCACCGCCACCACAGCCACTAGCACCACACTCACCACCACCACCACTACCTGGCTTTCCAGCTGTAGTGGACCCTGCTACAGTGTCTGCAATGCAGGCAGACATTGCACTGGTATGGGCAGCCCTTGAGGAAAGCAACAAGAGGGTGGGTGCTATGCAGCAGCAGGTGGAGCAAATCCAGTAACTGCAGCTGCAGATAGTGGCAATGCTCCACCTGCTGCTGGAACACCATGGAATCCCCCATTAAAGTATTTTTGTCTGGACACCTCCACCCCCCCCACTGCTGTAGTGTTTTGTGATTTTTTTTTTATGTTTAATAATAGACAGTCATACAGTACATGCTCCTATTGCCCTGTTGTTATAATGCAATGCCTCAGTAATGTTTATTTTCTGTTGTGGAGTGGTTGTGGAAAAGCTGGTGTGAACAGTGAAAGTATGATGTGCCAAATTGCATGTGTGCAGTCAGTGTTGTTTCCTCTGTGTGTGTGTGTGTGTGTGTGTGACATCAGACATTGTGCAGCTTCTTGCAAACATATATTGCTGACTTGTTGTAGTGTTTATGGTAGAAAGAATAGCGAGCAGAATAACGTATATTTTATTGACACCATCATCATCAGCGGACTAAGTGATACGAAACTTTTTCAAAGGTGTCTCGCCAGAGTGCACCTTAGTCATATACTTCACACATGACTTTTAGGAGAACATGTGCTTTCTGTGCTGTGATCTCCGCTAAGTCATGTGTTCATTGTGAGTGACTGAGGTGCACAGTGACCTGATACCTCTGAAAAAATATCATATCACTTACTCCACTGGTGCTGTTGGTACAAATAAAATATATCTCATGTATTCTTTGTTATCCTTATTTTTGAGCTACTGCAACAAGTAACACCATATATATATATATGTTTGCATGAAGCTGAGGCAATGTATGCACACACAGGAAAGAACACTGATGGAACACATGCAGTTTAGCACAACATACTTGCACTGCTCAGTCATGCTTTTTGTGAAACACTTCAAATCATGAATCCCGACACAAAGTAAACATTACTGAGGCTCCATAAATATTTTGTTTCTGAAACATACATTAAAGAGATTCACCAGCTTACAGCATTGCACCCTATATATGTGTGCTTTATTTCCAGGGGAATCTTTCTTGTGCCACGTGTCCATACATAGTCCAATATTTTCTGGCAAAAACGCCAGTAATTATTAAAGCTGAAACACGGAGACTTCCTCGCTCTGAGAAGTCATCCATGCCTTCTGCCCCTCGCGGCTCAACAATGTTATGACGCGATGCCAGGAGATCAAGCAGCATGCCCATTATACCGATGGTCGCAGCTTGAATGTTTCTTGCGCGGCAATGGCCGTGCCTGTGGGTGAAACGGGCATGTTTCCGCAATAAGAGCCTTGTTAGTGGAAACGCGCTCACGCTTTCACCACAAACTGACCATTATAACATAAAAAAAATTCAGAAAGCTGATGGCCATCCAGTATAATGCAGCATGCCCCCGTGCTCTCCCTGGCATCATGTCATAACATTGCTGAGCACAGTGGGCAGAACTTGGGCAGCCCTTCAGAACTGGAAGTCCTCTGTGACCCACTTTAACACAAGTACGGGCATTTTTGCCAGAAAAGTATTGCACTATGTGTGGACATGTGGAGCAAGAAAGATTCACCTGGAGGTAAGGCACCCATATATTGGGTGCAACACCATAATAACTATGTAACTTAATGAATCTCTTTAAAGCAGCAGTGCAACAATCTGTTGAAAATGTTAATCTATACTTTTTAATGCTATTTTATGTTGCCACTTTACTTACATCCTGACTTGTATGATACTATAATTTCCAGTATTTGAGCCTGCTTTACTACTTTTTTCATGTCTGAAATAATAAAAGGAGCACTCCTTTTAATTCGGTGTGGACCAGGTCTTTGTCAATATTTTCCACTGCTTTTCTCCATCAGTTGTTACATATCGCTACTGCTGTAAAATTAACAATTATGCAGAAGCAGTGTTTTATGACCTAAAAGAACAATATTTAATGAAAAACAGCTGCAAATAGTGATAAAAACCTGATCAGAACAATATTAAAAGGTGTGCTCCTTTTTTTTTTCAGACATGAGAAAAAAATAGTAAAGCAGACACAAATTGTGAAAAGAAGGGTATCATACAAGTCAGGAGGTAACTAGTGGCTGGCAATGTAAAATAGCATAAAAAAAGTATAGATCAAAATTGTCACCACATTCTTGCAATGCTACTTTAAGTTATAATTTAAGTATGACATTATGTGTTCACAATCACAACACACAAAATGCATCTGTCGTGTGTGCAGAAAATTGACAAGTGGTAACGAAGTGAAATGGGAGTGTTACACCACATGCAAGTCCCCCAGAATTTATTGTGCATACAGTCATGCATGCAGTGTCCACACAGAGTCCCCAGATTTATTCTGCATCCCCAAAATACATCTGTCTTGTGTCCAGAAAACTGACAAGTGGTAACAAAGTGAAATGGGAGCATTACACCACATACAAAGTACCAACAGAATGAAATTATGAGCATGAGCAAATTGTTGCTGGTCAAATGTGTGTTGTGAATCCCACAAATGTGATGCAAATCCAATCATCTTAACTGGATGGAAGGGTGCCCTTTGCCTGTACACTAATAGTAACCTTGGTGAGTTGATATATATATATATATATATATCTGTATCTATATCGATCTATCTATCTATCTATCTATCTATCTATCTATCTATCTATCTATCTATCTATCTATCTATCTCTATATATATATATTAGAGGCAAAAAAATCCGTTTAATGCATTAGTTAGGGTTGTTCCACAGCGACAAAAGTGAGGAAATTCACTGTTAGGGTTGAAAACCCTAACTCCGAATTCACTCCCCCCCAGCACCACACACACACAGACACACACACACATTCAAGTATGGGGGAGGACCAAGTCAACACAACCAATGACAGACATCCAGCAGCAGGTGACAGAAATAACAAACAATTGTCTAAATGTACTACGGGACATCTCCACCCACCTGACCAGGTACTGCATGCTCAGTGGAGATCAACAGCAAAACTGAGGCCATGTACACCAAACGTACACATTCCTGATTGCAGTTGCACACAACGTACCACACTTAGTAGTTGCATGGCCTTACCTACCGATGCCCCACACCAGACCACACCACTTGTGGTGGGCCACCTGAGCAACAGAGTTAAGCAAAACCAAGGAGTTGTACAGGTATAATATCTCTGATTATAACAAGGGTTTGAGAAATGCAGCTTTCTAATTGACTGTAAACATTGTAACAGCCTTATGTTTAGTTTTTTTAACATACATGTAGAGCCTAACCATATGATGAACATGGTTTAATGTTGTTTAAAAAACAGTTTTATTATGATAGCAATAAGCCACTCCCAGGTATTATGTCAATGGTCAGTTTATCACTGTCTAGCGACATGTGGCACTCGGATATGCCTCATTCAACATTACAACCCTACAGGGTGATTAACAGACCATTTAACATAACTGTTGGTCATGCCTTATTGTTTAATTGTCTTTATGAGTAGATACTCTCCCTCTGATAGGCACTGCAGCAGCTTTGCAACACAGTGTCCCACCCAGTTACACCATACACTGTCTAGTTACTGGAGAATGGCTGTGAATATGAACTCATGAAGATGAACAGTGTAACTTGATCATTACAGTCATCAAAACCCTAGTGTGATTATAACTGATAGACTCAGTGATAGAGGATAACCTCTGCTGTCCTAGTACACTTACCCCATTATGAGTTAAATCAATACTAAAAGACATTCTGTTTATATCTACACCATACCTACTTGATTCCTGTTGTAGCAGAATTAACATAGTTATCACTTTGATAGCATCAGTGACAGAAGTGTGGCAAACCCAAACAGTAGGCATACAGCCTGAGTATGAAACAACTGTTAAAAAAATCACACTGTGTCCATTAGTGGCATAGATCACTCATTGCAACAATAGCAAATGTATTACTATTTGAATAAGTTAGTCATCACAGATGCAATGAGATTGTGTTTATCAGGTACAACATACTCAGTAAGTGCCTACAGGAAAATCTATCCCAATACATGTCCGATACAGGTACATCATTGTTGGCTCAGTAGTGCTATGGATACTTAGAAGTTGCTTGGCCTGATCCATGCAATTACAATCTTTCTTACAAAGAATACTTACTGCATCTTTAATATTGAAACACACTGAAGGTCTATGTATGTACATCAGCAGTACACCTTCATCAGTAAGAATGCATGTGATACTGGCAGTACCAATTTCACAGCGTTGAACAGGCAATGCTTTTCCATACGTTTACATCAGCCTCTCTATGTTGAGTAAACCATTGCAGTAAATGTACTACTATGTAAATCACCTACTAAATGTATCACTACTTTTATCTTGAGCATGCTAGTGTCTTGTAGTTAATTTATGTGCTTCTCTTAATTAATGTATACTCAGTAGTGTTAAAACCTTTCTACAACTGTCATCATGCACCTTCAGCATTTATATTGAATAACGGCACAGTACCAGTTGTGGTGTGGTGTGGGCATCGGTAGGTAAGGCCATGCAACTACTAAGTGGTACATTGTGTGCAGCTGCAATCAGGGATGTGTACGCTTGTGTACATGCCCCAGTTTTGCTGTTGATCTCCACTGAGCATGCAGTACCTGGTCAGGTGGGTGGGGATGTCCCGTGAGTACATTTAGACAATTGTTTATTATTTCTGTCACCTGCTGCTGGATGTCTGTCATTGGTTGTGTTGACTTAGTCCTCCTCATACTTGAATTGTGTGTGTGTGTTTGTGTGTGTGTGGTGCTGGGGGGGGGATTTGGAGTTAGGGTTTTCAACCCTAACAGCGAATTTCCTCACTTTTGTCGCTGTGGAACAACCCTAACTAATGCATTAAACGGAGTTTTTTGCCTCTAATTTCCCTTCTTTTTGAGAATGATATTGAGAAATAGTGAATAAGGGCCCCGCGCTCCCGCCACATGATGTCTTGTGGCATAGTAACAGGAGCAGCACTGCAAACAGAAATGCTAACAGTGGCACACATGGTAACACAAGCGCGAATGAGAACAGAAAGGGTAACGCACATGGTGGCGTAGATGGTAACGGTGTGCCACGTGATGTCTTGTCACATAGTAACATGGTGCCTGTACATGGAAATGTCAATGGGCATGGTGACGCAAAGTGAAACAGAAAGAGAAACAGTCTGGTACACACAAATGGCAAAAAAGTAACAGAAAGCATAGCGCAAATGAAAGCATAAAGGATGATGCGCGCGTGGTGGCATTGGGGTGTGCATTGGGATCATCAGCCCTAACTCTCACCCCATGACATGTGTAAAGCAGCAGAAGTATAGGAGAATGGGGTGAGAGTTAGGACCCATGATCCCAATGCACACCCCAATGCCGGTTGGGGGGGGGGGGTGCAAGGGTGGTTTTCAACCCTAACAGTGAATTTCCTCACTTTTGTCACTGTGGAACAACCTTAACTAATGCATTAAACTGAGTTTTGTGCGTCTAATTTCCCTTCTTTTTGAGAATGATAACAAGAAATAGTGAATGTAATGCAGCGGTGGGAGCGCGGGGCCCATAATGCGGTGGCGGGAGTGCGGGGCCCTACTAACAGGGACAGCAATGCAAACAGAAATGCTAACAGTGGCGCACATGGTAACACAAGCATGAATGAAAACAGAAAGGGTAACGCACATGGTGGCGTAGACGTGAATGGTCTGCCACGTGATGTGTTGTCACATAGTAACATGGTGCCCACAAACAGAAATGTCAATGGGCATGGTGATGTAAAGTGAAACAGAAAGATAAACAGTACTGTAGACAGAAATGGCAAAAAATAACAGAAACGCAAGCGCAAATGAAAACGCAAAGGATAACGCACATGGTGGCGTAGACGTCAACGGTAAGTGAAATGGGTACGGAACCGCAAGTGGAAAGGGCAACAGTAACAGTAATGTAAGCGCACAGGCTGGTTTTCCCCAAAACCTGCATTGAGAAAGACAGTGAGTACAGATAATGTATGCAAAATAATGAGTAGTCGAAGAAAATGATCTTGGAATACTAAATACATTATATCTCAGGAACCGTCTAGTAGAAAAAAATTTTAAAGTCATATTATTTACAACTGTCCTGGCTAATTTGAATCTAGCCCCATCATGGGGCTAGAAATTTTCTCGACAAAAAGTCCGTAGATCTCAAGACCGCTTCGAGATACGGCCCTGGAAAGGCGTGGCAATGCCGTAATGTTATCCTATGGGAAAAAAAGAAAGTTCGGAGCACCATAACTTTGCCTCCCTGTAATATTTTTTCACCAAACCACTGAAAGGCACATCTGTGGGCTGTTGGCTGTCTTCCCTTCAAATTTCAGGAAAAAAGACCAAACCGTTATTTTGCAGCAGGGATCCAAAGGATTTCTGTTATGCTGGGCACCGTAATGTTATCCTATGGGAAAAACTGTCAACTTTGGAGTGCTGTAACTTTGCCGCCATGTGATATTTTTTCACCAAACTACTGAAAGGCACATCTGTGGGCTGTTGGCTGTCTTCCCTCCAAATTTCAGGAAAAAAGACCAAACCGTTATTTTGCAGCAGGGTGCCAAAGGATTTCTGTAATGCGTGGGCGCCGTAATGTTATCCTATGGGAAAAACTGTCAACTTTGGAGTGCTGTAACTTTGCCGCCATGTAATATTTTTTTAATACAACACTGAAAGGCACATCTGTGAGATGTCGGCTCCGTTCCCTCCAAATTTCAGCCCAAAACTCCCAACGGTTCTTTTGCAGCGCAGTGCCAAAGAATCGCTGTCACTGTCCCACAGATGGAAAACTACTGTCGCAATTTGCGAAAGCTTTCGCAAAAAAGTTCAACACTTTCGTGAGCACGTAAGTAATTTGCGAAAGTACTTTTTACAGAAATTTGAAAAACATATTTCTGGGGTGTTTTACCACAAAATAAAGACATGGCAAGCATCCTAAGGGCCCGACTAGGTGAATACAAAAGAATTAGGCTGCTAGAGGGTCTCAAATTTAAATGCCAACCATTTTCTGATCACCAACTGAAAACAAAATGGCCGATCTGCGAAAGTAACAGGCCCATTTGCGAAAGTAAAATGCATTTGTGAAAGTGTTGAACTTTCTGTTAACTTTTCCCATTGACTTATAATGGGAAACTGTTTTTTGAATAACTTTTGAACCGTTTAATATTTTTTCACCAAATCTTCAAAAGGCACATCGGGGACCCTGGCCACACGTTCTATGAAGATTTTGGGCCGGTCGCGCAAACTGTACAACCTGTAGGCGCGACCATAGAATTCCAGAAAAGCGTAAACGCGCGATTGACACACTTAATAACCCACAGCCGTATATTCAACCAGTACAAAACTTGGCAGATCCCAAGGCCTATGGTTCTTGATCATAAATTCCAAATTTCAGGCAAATCCATCAAACGGTTGCTGCAAAGTTATTAAGGTGCAAAGTTTTGGGGTTTAACATAGAAATGGCTCCTCAACTTAACTATGGTAGCACTACTGTGCTACCATAATATATTTGTATTTTGTAGGTGGGGTTGGCATATATAGATATGTACTCTATTGTATCGTGTATTGTTTTGTATCACAGGTCACAGATACTGTTGTGTGCACATGCCAGTGCTTGATGAGAACTTTTTGTGTTGAAATTGGAAATGTATAACTGTCAAGCCAATGAAGGTAAGAATTTTTTTTTTGGGGTGGGGAAGCATATTTGCAGGTAGATCTCATTAATGGTTTCTTATTTGGTTATCTCTTCACAGATTTCATCTGCATCCTTCTCGAGTCTGGTTGGTAATGATGGTCATGGTCATCGATTGAAATGACTTCTGACACTGCTGGTGGGTGCTGGTGGTGATAGCTGTGGCACATGATGACATTCCCTGTGACATCATCCTGCATCTCATGGTGGTGGTGGTGGCAGTGGCTAACATCAGTCTTGGTGGTGGTGGTGGTCCGGGTGCACACAAAGTCATTCTCTGTGGTGGCAGTGGCTAACATCAGTCCTGGTGATGGTGGTCCAGGGGACACACCAAGTCATTCACTGTGGTGGCAGTGGCTAACATCAGTCCTGCTGGTGGTGGTCCAGGTGGCACAAAGTCATTCTCTGTGCTGGAAGTGGCTAACATCTGTCCTGGTGGTGGTGGTCCGGGGGCACACAAGTCATCTCTGTGGTGGCAGTGGCTAACATCAGTCTTGGTGGTGGTGGTCAGGGGGACACACAAAGTCATTCTCTGGGGTGGCAGTGGCTAACATTGGTCCTGTTGGTGGTGGTCCAGGGGTACACAAAGTCATTCTCTGTGGTGGCAGTGGCTAACATCAGTCTTGGTGGTGGTGGTCTAGGGGCACACAAAGTCATTCTCTGTGGTGGCAGTGGCTAACATCGGTCCTGGTGGTGGTGGTCCAGGCAGACACACAAAGTCATCTCTGTGGTGGCAGTGGCTAACATCAGTCCTGGTGGTGGTGGTCTGGGGGCACACAAAGTCAGTCTCTGTGGTGGCAGTGGCTAACATCAGTCCTGGTGGTGGTGGTCCAGGGTCACAAAGTCATTCTCTGTGGTGGCAGTGGCTAACATCGGTCCTGGTGGTGGTGATCCAGGGGGTACACAAAGTCAGTTTCTGTGGTGGCAGTGGCTAACATCGGTCCTGGTGGTTGTGGTCCAGGATGGCACACAAAGTCATTCTCTGTGGTGGCAATGGCTAACATCAGTCCTGGTAGCGGTGGTCTGAGGGGCACACAAAGTCATTCTCTGTGGTGGCAGTGGCTAACATTGGTCCTGGTGGTGGTGGTCTGGGGGCACACAAAGTCAGTCTCTGTGGTGGCAGTGGCTAACATCAGCCTGGTGGTGGTGGTCTGGGGGGCACACAAAGTCAGTCTCTGTGGTGGCAGTGGCTAACATCGGTTCTGGTGGTGGTCAGGGGACACACAAAGTCAGTCTCTGTGGTGGCAGTGGCTAACATCAGCCTGGTGGTGGTGGTCTGGGGAGCACTCAAAGTCAGTCTCTGTGGTGGCAGTGGCTAACATCGGTTCTGGTGGTGGTCGGGGGGGCACACAAAATCAGTCTCTGTGGTGGCAGTGGCTAACATCGGTCCTGGTGGTGGTGGTCTAGGGGGCACACAAAGACACGAAAAAGAAACATGTATCATACAGCACATGCCACTGCCTTTTAACAACTTCCGTTAAAACCTGCCAACATTAACCACATTATCATCTTCATAAAGAAATCTGCCCTCACAGTCATCTATGTCTGAAGTCTGACCACTGAGTAATTCTTTCTCCATTGTGTCATCATCTACGTCAGTGGTAGGCCGTTTCAGGCTGCCACTGCCAGTGCCACCAGGATGGTCCATTTCTACATCACCAAAACCACCATGACTATGCTGGGGTATGAATACCGAGGTTGCAGTCTGTGCTGGTATGTGCCTCTCATTCATTTTTATGAATGTTAGTAAACTAACATTTGCAGGAGAGAGGTTTGTCAGCTGATCCCTAACTATTGCACTTGCTGAGCTGAATACCCTCTCAACACTTTACACTGGAGGGTGGGCGTGTAATACTTCAGTGCCACTGCAGTCAGCTCCAGCCATTCACTGACCTTTCCACTCCAGTACAAAAGAGGATCATCAGTTATTGACAGGTGCCTGTGTAACCAGCTCTTGGTGTGATATTTTTTATTGTAACTCACTACCTGGCTAGCCTGGGTTCAGGGAGAACACATTCACTCAGCATCAGGGCTAGGCTTGCACTTCTGGTCAGGGGCACCCAAGTAATTCCGGACAAAGGAAGCAATAACTGGAAATGTCCAAACCAGGAGTGGGATTCTAAAGTGTGGCTTTTATTCACTTCAACACAAGAATACAAAGCAAGATGGACCCCCACGGGGCTACACTCACTGGATATGCAGATCTATAGAGGTCAGAACATATCTTCTTCATCACACAACTAACAGGTTCTGAACACATCTGGGCTCACACGCCCAAACTAGTACTCTTACTCTTGAATTCCCTGGCATGGCATCTTGGTCAGCACTAGTACACTTTTCCTTATGTCATGGATTTTTGGTGGTGGCTCCCTTAACCACCCTCGAGCACTTTCTAGCTCTAAAGGGAAAATCTCATCCTTAATCCCATGTCTAGGTACTTTCTGCAGACACTGGCCAAGTGCCTGTGAGAAAGCTATAGGTGCCCAAAGTGAATCCGGAGAGGTAAACCTGGTTACTCCAGATGGGGCGTCTCCCACCTCTTGATCTCAAATCCATACCCGGCCATTCATTTGGAATCAACACCTTTCTTTGAACTCTCTGGTTGTAGGTGCTATCTTGAAATGTATATCACATTTAACATTCTAATCTCTATGTAACTGGTGTCCTGACTTGCAAAGTACTGTAAGTGGCTATGTCCATCCCTGTAGACCCCCACTGGTTAGATGCATTTCAAGTCATACACATATCTCAAAGTACTGCACTGGGCTAGTCCTTTCCTGACCCCACAGTAGGCAGATACTTTTAGACAACTTTCTTTGGTGAAAACATGGGCTCTATGTCAGAGCAGACTAACCATGGTTCTCAGGTGCCCCAGTGCTTCTCTCAGAGGAAACACAAAATTTCTGGTAACTCCAGAACAAACTCTTAACAGGCAGCTTTTCCCATTTCCAGCAGGGCCAGGGATTGCCCTGAAATACTGGATTTTTCCCCATCCCTCCAGGGATGGGGCACTGGAACAACTCAGGGAGCAGTCTCTACCACTTTTGCTTGGTATCATCAGTGTTCTTCTCGGGGTGAGACACACTAACCTGTTTCTAAGTAGCTCTATGACAGAGTTAGGCTCTGAGGGCTGCCAACTGCAGCACACACTCCTGCTTCTATTGAGTCTCCCTCTAGACTAACTTTGAACTCCCCAACATTCTAACCTATCTCCCAGCTGCAGCATTCCACTGTGGCTTATGCTGCTGTGAGAATTCTATAGTGAAGTCATCCTCCAGCTCAGCTGAGACTGAGGACAGAGTGAGACAGTGTGAAACGCATTTAACTGGTGTCTCACAAGCTGCCTTTCCCTGCCTGCTGCTAGATCTAAATGGCATTCTAGTAACCCTGGGTGACAAGGGCATTACACCCACCCTCGGCCAGGAAAATGACTGTCCGCAGTCATTATTTACCCGGCCCAGGCCATCCTACCCTATGTGCTACCTATGGAGAGGGTGATCAGGCCCTCTCCTACCATGTCTAGGCACAGGCAGGCAGGCAACACTAATGGCCCTGAGGCTATCTGCTGACACATCAGCCCTCCTCTGTGATCTTGCTATGGTTACCTAGTGGCCCTGGTAGAATTGTCCAGAGCATAGCCCTCAAAAGATCAGTACTGCTGCCCCTCCAGCCAGTCAGGACCACTGCCTGTCTATCCCCCTAACCCTCTAGGGAAAACCTATCTGACCAAAACCCAAAATTTATCCAAAAACACAGGGGAACTTCCCCCCATCCCTGGACACCTGCAACCAACACACAAGGGAGCTATTACTACTCTCTAATCATTTCTCCCACACTCCCCCACAACCATACCCGTAGAAGGAAAAGTTAAACACAGTTAACAACAACGCCCACTTTAAACACTACTACTTTAAAGCACATAAGGGACTCTGATAAGTCCCTCCTCCTCTTCTTGTTTTCTTTTCTTGCCTTCTTCAGGATCATCTGCAAGAGAAAAAGAAACAACCTCTAATCTGCAAAAGTCTTATCTAACCCCTACCATCAAAACGCTGGAGAATCCCAAAAAATATTTTTTAGAAAAGTAGAAAAACAGTAGAAACAGTAGAAAAACAATTACATTATTTACAATACACATTTTTGGGGGTGGAGTGCCCTAAAGGTCCCATCTAGTGACAACAGTGCCCAAAGGCAAGTCCAAGAAAGAGTCTCTCCTGGGCCAAAGCCCAGTGAAGCACAGTTCTGGTGGGACTGTAATCCTGAAAGGGAGAGTCTTTGAGGACAGTTCAAACAGTCTGAAGTCTGCTAGGTGTAGGATGTGTACTACCATGTCATTAAAATAGAAAAGTCTGGACTTACCAGTTCCTTGAAGAATGAAATCAATACAACACCTGGATTTCCAGCCAAAGACTCTCCCTGGCAGCATTCTTTGGATACAGCTGGGCAGACTTCTTCCGGAAAACAACAGGATGGCACATCTGGAAACTGCTGAGATGATGTCATCTAGGAGATGGAACCTTGGAACAGGACAGGAAACAGCTGGTCTGAAGTCATCCGAAATCCCAGGCAATGAATCGGATACAACTGGCTGGTGTCCTCTCTGGATAGGAAGTCATCTGGAAGGCCAGGTGATGGAATCTGGAAAGCCAGTACACCGTGGGGCTGATGAATCTGGGGCACCTGGTTCCTGGAATGTCAGTCTGGCGGAACAACATAGGTAATGGGTAACGGGCTGGATGGCAGCACTGGCTACCACTGCCCTGCTTTCCACTTGGTAGGCATGGGCACATTCACAGGAAATGACCTGCATTGAGGAAAGTAACACAGTGGGTCAGGTGCAGAATTATTACCCCATCTGGGTGCTCATAATTCACATTGAAAAAAAGTTTCATGTCCCCACTCCATCCATAATCTGAACAGTATCTATGAATAGTGTTCTGCCCACTTTCGATTGTTAAAATTTTTCTTTGAACACTCTGTCTCACACATACTGACATGCACTTGGATGCACATGTTTTGTGGCCTCGTCCACTATCCAGGATTTCCTGTTTCTTTCACTCTCCTCCCAGACTCTCTGAGGAAAGGTAGGAAAGGATATCCCATAGATCTCATTCACCTTCTTATTAACTAGTCTTTCCTCTTTACTACACTTGGTCAACTTGAGACCTCTGGCCTGGCTTGGGGGCTGCCAGTCCTGGTTCTGCCAGTACGCATACTTAATGCATTGTAAAATGGACCTTTGACTCCTCCTCCTTGTGGGGACAGGGCTGTGAAGTCACCAATCTCTCCTACTTTCTGCTCCTCTGAGGCAAGAGCCTGAGGCTGTGGACCCATACCTTCTTCATAAGGCCACTTAGGCTCCCCCTCATCTTCTTCCTCACTGAGGATCTGTGCCCAGGAGTGGGCAGTTGTCCTCACTCCTGAGACTATCCACTCTTCACTTGGCATGGAGGTCAACACCTCCCATTCAAGAGTCTTTGTCATCTCATCTTCTCCAATGAGATTAGGGCTCTGCCCCTCTCTCCATGGATCTGCTGATGCTCCCTCCGCACTGTCTCTCTGTGACCCGGACTTGGATACATCAATACTTAGCTCTGCCTGTAGATCTACACACTCTTGCTTCATGCCACACTGTGCTGAGCTTCCTACAACAGGCTCCACATGGTGCTGTGTGCTGCCAACTGCAGATTGTTGAAGCTTTGTCCATGTGGGAGCCAAACAAATCTTCGTGCTTTGGTTAGGCCATGTCTCTAGGCACCCAGAACAGTGAGGAACCATGAAGACATCCCTTGCAGCCTTTAAGCACATTATGCACACTCTACTGGATATCCAGGAATCACCACATGAGGTGACAACTGTTCCCGTAGTAACATCTCTCAATATCTTTCAATCTGTTAACTTTTTCTACTATCATATTCCGGCATGATCCTGGTAGCGGCTGATCCTCAATCCATGACTGCAGAGAAAAACAAAAGCTCACTGTTATCTCAAGTCCCACCTGTTGGAAAAACTTTTACAAAATGGCTCCCTGTTGCTGTGTTTACTTTGCATTACCCCACCCTGTAATGGTGAGCAGCACTCCTGGCACATCAACGCTCCGCTTTCTGACTCAAGCCACTCATGCATCTGATTTTACACGCTGTACTGATAAAGTTTACTCAAACTGCTTAAACTGCACTGTCTGTTCTCTCAGCACATTTATATGTTTTTTACCTCCAATTGATGGATTCATTGGGCCTATCATGGGTAATTACCTCTGCAACCCATGAGGGGGGCACATTGGACTTCGGTGTTCCATCTGGGATGGAGATATCTGATGTGGAGGTGAGCCAGTCGGATGGTCTGACCATCATGCCCTGAGGTTTAGATTTGTGGCCCCCCAAAATAGACCTGCCCCTAGGGAGTTAGTACAGTTCCATCCTTTAAGAGGGGTTACCTCAGAAGACCTAATGATGGAGCTGGACTTCTCAGATTTTCCAAGGGATAGCATGAATCCTGAGCCTTTGGTCTTAGCCTATAATAGGGTTGTAACTGAGGCTCTGTATGCCATTGCTCCAATTCGTGTTCATGCCCATGCTCCTCACTTAGGGGCTCCCTGGTTTGATGGGGAGGTCCATGCGTGGAAGAGAAAGGGACGAAGACTGGAAAGACACTGGAGGAAACTCAACTGGAGGTGGATAGACTTGAATTGTTAGAACATTATAAATTCTACCAATCAGCAATTTCCCCATAAGAAGGCAGAGTTCCTGTCCAGGAAAATTGCTGCAGTGAGGAATAGACCATCCCAGCTCTTCCGGACTGTGGACAGACTGTGCAGTCCAGTCTGTCTCCAGACTGGTAAAGCATTATCACCGGTACAGTGTGAGCAACAGAGTTAAGCAAAACCAAGGAGTTGTACAGGTATAATATCTCTGATTATAACAAGGGTTTGAGAAATGCAGCTTTCTAATTGACTGTAAACATTGTAACAGCCTTATGTTTAGTTTTTATTAACATACATGTAGAGCCTAACCATATGATGAACATGGTTTAATGTTGTTTAAAAAACAGTTTTATTATGATAGCAATAAGCCACTCCCAGGTATTATGTCAATGGTCAGTTTATCACTGTCTAGCGACATGTGGCACTCGGATATGCCTCATTCAACATTACAACCCTACAGGGTGATTAACAGACCATTTAACATAACTGTTGGTCATGCCTTATTGTTTAATTGTCTTTTAGTGATACTCTCCCTCTGATAGGCACTGCAGCAGCTTTGCAACACAGTGTCACCCAGTTACACCATACACTGTCTAGTTACTGGAGAATGGCTGTGAATATGAACTCATGAAGATGAACAGTGTAACTTGATCATTACAGTCATCAAAACCCTAGTGTGATTATAACTGATAGACTCAGTGATAGAGGATAACCTCTGCTGTCCTAGTACACTTACCCCATTATGAGTTAAATCAATACTAAAAGACATTCTGTTTATATCTACACCATACCTACTTGATTCCTGTTGTAGCAGAATTAACATAGTTATCACTTTGATAGCATCAGTGACAGAAGTGTGGCAAACCCAAACAGTAGGCATACAGCCTGAGTATGAAACAACTGTTAAAAAAATCACACTGTGTCCATTAGTGGCATAGATCACTCATTGCAACAATAGCAAATGTATTACTATTTGAATAAGTTAGTCATCACAGATGCAATGAGATTGTGTTTATCAGGTACAACATACTCAGTAAGTGCCTACAGGAAAATCTATCCATATACATGTCGATACAGGTACATCATTGTTGGCTCAGTAGTGCTATGATACTTAGAAGTTGCTTGGCCTGATCCATGCAATTACAATCTTTCTTACAAAGAATACTTACTGCATCTTTAATATTGAAACACACTGAAGGTCTATGTATGTACATCAGCAGTACACCTTCATCAGTAAGAATGCATGTGATACTGGCAGTACCAATTTCACAGCGTTGAACAGGCAATGCTTTTCCATACGTTTACATCAGCCTCTCTATGTTGAGTAAACCATTGCAGTAAATGTACTACTATGTAAATCACCTACTAAATGTATCACTACTTTTATCTTGAGCATGCTAGTGTCTTGTAGTTAATTTATGTGCTTCTCTTAATTAATGTATACTCAGTAGTGTTAAAACCTTTCTACAACTGTCATCATGCACCTTCAGCATTTATATTGAATAACGGCACAGTACCAGTTGTGGTGTGGTGTGGGACATCGTAGGTAAGGCCATGCAACTACTAAGTGTGGTACATTGTGTGCAGCTGCAATCAGGGATGTGTACGTTTGGTGTACATGGCCTCAGTTTTGCTGTTGATCTCCACTGAGCATGCAGTACCTGGTCAGGTGGGTGGGGATGTCCCGTAGTACATTTAGACAATTGTTTATTATTTCTGTCACCTGCTGCTGGATGTCTGTCATTGGTTGTGTTGACTTAGTCCTCCCTCATACTTGAATGTGTGTGTGTGTGTTTGTGTGTGTGTGGTGCTGGGGGGGGGATTTGGAGTTAGGGTTTTCAACCCTAACAGCGAATTTCCTCACTTTTGTCGCTGTGGAACAACCCTAACTAATGCATTAAACGGAGTTTTTTGCCTCTAATTTCCCTTCTTTTTGAGAATGATATTGAGAAATAGTGAATAAGGGCCGCAACCGCCACATACTGATGTCTTGTGGCATAGTAACAGGAGCAGCACTGCAAACAGAAATGCTAACAGTGGCACACATGGTAACACAAGCGCCGAATGAGAACAGAAAGGGTAACGACATGGTGGCGTAGATGGGAACGGTGTGCCACGTGATGCCTTGTCACATAGTAACATGGTGCCTGTACATGGAAATGTCAATGGGCATGGTGACGCAAAGTGAAACAGAAAGAGAAACAGTATGGTACACACAAATGGCAAAAAAGTAACAGAAAGCATAGCGCAAATAAGCATAAAGGATAGGGCACTACGTGGCAGCTTGGGGTGTGCATTGGGATCATCAGCCCTAACTCACCCCATGACATGTTAAAGCAGCAGAAGTATAGGAGAATGGGGTGAGAGTTAGGACCCATGATCCCAATGCACACCCAATGCCGGTTGGGGGTGAGAGGTGCAAGGGTGGTTTTCAACCTAACAGTGAATTTCCTCACTTTTGTCACTGTGGAACAACTTAACTAATGCATTAAACTGAGTTTTGTGCGTCTAATTTCCTTCTTTTTGAGAATGATAACAAGAAATAGTGAATGTAATGCAGCGGTGGGAGCTGGGGCCCATAATCGCGGTGGCGGGATGCGGGCCCTACTAACAGGGACAGCAATGCAAACAGAAATGCTAACAGTGGCGCACATGGTAACACAAGCATGAATGAGAACAGAAAGGGTAACGCACATGGTGGCGTAGACGTGAATGGTCTGCCACGTGATGTGTTGTCACATAGTAACATGGTGCCTACAAACAGAAATGTCAATGGGCATGGTGATGTAAAGTGAAACAGAAAGATAAACAGTACTGTAGACAGAAATGGCAAAAAAAACAGAAACGCAAGCGCAAATGAAAACGCAAAGGATAACGCACATGGTGGCGCAGACGTCAACGGTAAGTGAAATGGGTACGGAACCGCAAGTGGAAAGGGCAACAGTAACAGTAATGTAAGCGCACAGGCTGGTTTTCCCTAAAACCTGCATTGAGAAAGACAGTGAGTACAGATAATGTATGCAAAATAATGAGTATCGAAGAAAATGAGATCTTGGAATACTAAATACATTATATCTCAGGAACCGTACGACGTAGAAAAAAAATTTTAAAGTCATATTATTTACAACTGTCCTGGCTAATTTGAATCCTAGCCCCATCATGGGGCTAAGAAATTTTCCGACAAAAAGTCCGTATCTCGCACCGTTTCCGAGATACGGGCCCTGAAAGGCGTGGCAAATGCCGTAATGTTATCCTATGGGAAAAAAAGAAAAGTTCGTAGCACCATAACTTTGCCTCCCTGTAATATTTTTTCACCAAACCACTGAAAGGCACATCTGTGGGCTGTTGGCTGTCTTCCCTTCAAATTTCAGGAAAAAAGACCTAACCGTTATTTTGCAGCAGGGATCCAAAGGATTTCTGTTATGCGTTGGGCACCGTAATGTTATCCTATGGGAAAAACTGTCAACTTTGGAGTGCTGTAACTTTGCCGCCATGTGATATTTTTTCACCAAACTACTGAAAGGCACATCTGTGGGCTGTTGGCTGTCTTCCCTCCAAATTTCAGGAAAAAGACCAAACCGTTATTTTGCAGCAGGGTGCCAAAGGATTTCTATGTCGTGGAGCGCCGTAATGTTATCCTATGGGAAAAACTGTCAACTTTGGAGTGCTGTAACTTTGCCGCCATGTAATATTTTTTACACAACACTGAAAGGCACATCTGTGAGATGTTGGCTCTGTTCCTCAAATTTCAGCCCAAAACTCCCAACGGTTCTTTTGCAGCGCAGTGCCAAAGAATCGCTGTCACTGTCCCACAGATGGAAAACTACTGTCGCAATTTGCGAAAGCTTTCGCAAAAAAGTTCAACACTTTCGTGAGCACGAAAGTAATTTGCGAAAGTACTTTTACAGAAATTTGAAAAACATATTTCTGGGGTGTTTTACCACAAAATAAAGACATGGCAAGCATCCTAAGGGCCCGACTAGGTGAATACAAAAAGAATTAGGCTGCTAGAGGGTCTCAAATTTAAATGCCAACCATTTTCTGATCACCAACTGAAAACAAAATGGCCGATCTATGAAAGTAACAGGCCCATTTAAAGTAAAATGCATTTGCAAAGTGTTGAACTTTCTGTTAACTTTCCCATTGACTTATAATGGAAACTGTTTTTGAATACACTTTTGAACCGTTTAATATTTTCACCAAATCTTCAAAAGGCACATCGGGGACCCTGGCCACGTTCTATGAAGATTTTGGCGGTCCGCTAAACTGTACAACCTGTAGGCCGACCATAGAATTCCAGAAAAAGCGTGAAGCACGCACAGATCACACTTAATAACTCCACAGCCGTATATTCAACCAGTACAAAACTTGGCAGATCCCAAGGCCTATGGTTCTTGATCATAAATTCCAAATTTCAGGCAAATCCATCAAACGGTTGCAAAGTTATTAAGGTGCAAAGTTTTGGGGTTTAACATAGAAATGGCTCCTCAACCCTAACTATGGTAGCACTACTGTGCTACCATAATATATTTGTATTTTGTAGGTGGGGGTTGGCATATATAGATATGTACTCATTGTATCGTGTATTGTTTTGTATCACAGGTCACAGATACTGTTGGTGTGCACATGCCAGTGCTTGATGAGAACTTTTTGTGTTGAAATTGGAAATGTATAACTGTCAAGCCAATGAAGGTAAGAATTTTTTTTTTGGGGTGGGGAAGCATATTTGCAGGTAGATCTCATTAATGGTTTCTTATTTGGTTATTTCTTCACAGATTTCATCTGCATCCTTCTCGAGTCTGGTTGGTAATGATGGTCATGGTCATCGATTGAAATGACTTCTGACACTGCTGGTGGGTGCTGGTGGTGATAGCTGTGGCACATGATGACATTCCCTGTGACATCATCCTGCATCTCATGGTGGTGGTGGTGGCAGTGGCTAACATCAGTCTTGGTGGTGGTGGTGGTCCGGGGGTGCACACAAAGTCATTCTCTGTGGTGGCAGTGGCTAACATCAGTCCTGGTGATGGTGGTCCAGGGGGACACACCAAGTCATTCACTGTGGTGGCAGTGGCTAACATCAGTCCTGCTGGCGGTGGTCCAGGTGGCACACAAAGTCATTCTCTGTGCTGGAAGTGGCTAACATCTGTCCTGGTGGTGGTGGTCCGGGGGGCACACAAAGTCATTCTCTGTGGTGGCAGTGGCTAACATCAGTCTTGGTGGTGGTGGTCCAGGGGGACACACAAAGTCATTCTCTGGGGTGGCAGTGGCTAACATTGGTCCTGTTGGTGGTGGTCCAGGGGGTACACAAAGTCATTCTCTGTGGTGGCAGTGGCTAACATCTGTCTTGGTGGTGGTGGTCTAGGGGGCACACAAAGTCAGTCTCTGTGGTGGCAGTGGCTAACATCGGTCCTGGTGGTGGTGGTCCAGGCAGACACACAAAGTCATTCTCTGTGGTGGCAGTGGCTAACATCAGTCCTGGTGGTGGTGGTCTGGGGGGCACACAAAGTCAGTCTCTGTGGTGGCAGTGGCTAACATCAGTCCTGGTGGTGGTGGTCCAGGGTCACACAAAGTCATTCTCTGTGGTGGCAGTGGCTAACATCGGTCCTGGTGGTGGTGATCCAGGGGGTACACAAAGTCAGTTTCTGTGGTGGCAGTGGCTAACATCGGTCCTGGTGGTTGTGGTCCAGGATGGCACACAAAGTCATTCTCTGTGGTGGCAATGGCTAACATCAGTCCTGGTAGCGGTGGTCTGAGGGCACACAGAGTCATTCTCTGTGGTGGCAGTGGCTAACATTGGTCCTGGTGGTGGTGGTCTGGGGCACACAAAGTCAGTCTCTGTGGTGGCAGTGGCTAACATCAGCCTGGTGGTGGTGGTCTGGGGGGCACACAAAGTCAGTCTCTGTGGTGGCAGTGGCTAACATCGGTTCTGGTGGTGGTCAGGGGACACACAAAGTCAGTCTCTGTGGTGGCAGTGGCTAACATCAGCCTGGTGGTGGTGGTCTGGGGAGCACTCAAAGTCAGTCTCTGTGGTGGCAGTGGCTAACATCGGTTCTGGTGGTGGTCGGGGGCACACAAAATCAGTCTCTGTGGTGGCAGTGGCTAACATCGGTCCTGGTGGTGGTGGTCTGGGGGCACACACAAAGACAGAAAAAGAAACATGTATCATACAGCACATGCCACTGCCTTTAACAACTTCCGTTAAAACCGCCAACATTAACCACATTATCATCTTCATAAAGAAATCTGCCCTCACAGTCATCTATGTCTGAAGTCTGACCACTGAGTAATTCTTTCTCCATTGTGTCATCATCACGTCAGTGGTAGGCCGTTTCAGGCTGCCACTGCCAGTGCCACCAGGATGGTCCATTTCTACATCACCAAAACCACCATGACTATGCTGGGGTATGAATACCGAGGTTGCAGTCTGTGCTGGTATGTGCCTCTCATTCATTTTTATGAATGTTAGTAAACTAACATTTGCAGGAGAGAGGTTTGTCAGCTGATCCCTAACTATTGCACTTGCTGAGCTGAATACCCTCTCAACACTTACACTGGAGGGTGGGCGTGTGAAATACTTCAGTGCCACTGCAGTCAGCTCCAGCCATTCACTGACCTTTCCACTCCAGTACAAAAGAGGATCATCAGTTATTGACAGGTGCCTGTGTAACCAGCTCTTGGTGTGATATTTTTTATTGTAACTCACTACCTGGCTAGCCTGGGTTCAGGGAGAACACATTCACTCAGCATCAGGGCTAGGCTTGCACTTCTGGTCAGGGCACCCAAGTAATTCGGACAAAGGAGCAATAACTGAAATGTCCAAACCAGGAGTGGGATTCTAAAGTGTGGCTTTTATTCACTTCAACACAAGAATACAAAGCAAGATGGACCCCCACGGGGCTACACTCACTGGATATGCAGATCTATAGAGGTCAGAACATATCTTCTTCATCACACAACTAACAGGTTCTGAACACATCTGGGCTCACACGCCCAAACTAGTACTCTTACTCTTGAATTCCCTGGCATGGCATCTTGGTCAGCACTAGTACACTTTTCCTTATGTCATGGATTTTTGGTGGTGGCTCCCTTAACCACCCTCGAGCACTTTCTAGCTCTAAAGGGAAAATCTCATCCTTAATCCCATGTCTAGGCACTTTCTGCAGACACTGGCCAAGTGCCTGTGAGAAAGCTATAGGTGCCAAAGTGAATCCGGAGAGGTAAACCTGGTTACTCAGATGGGCGTCTCCCACCTCTTGATCTCAAATCCATACCCGGCCATTCATTTGGAATCAACACCTTTCTTTGAACTCTCTGGTTGTAGGTGCTATCTTGAAATGTATATCACATTTAACATTCTAATCTCTATGTAACTGGTGTCCTGACTTGCAAAGTACTGTAAGTGGCTATGTCCATCCCTGTAGACCCCCACTGGTTAGATGCATTTCAAGTCATACACATATCTCAAAGTACTGCACTGGGCTAGTCCTTTCCTGACCCCACAGTAGGCAGATACTTTTAGACAACTTTCTTTGGTGAAAACATGGGCTCTATGTCAGAGCAGACTAACCATGGTTCTCAGGTGCCCCAGTGCTTCTCTCAGAGGAAACACAAAATTCTCTGGTAACTCAGAACAAACTCTTAACAGGCAGCTTTTCCCATTTCCAGCAGGGCCAGGGGATTGCCCCTGAAATACTGGATTCTTCCCCCCATCCCTCCAGGGATGGGGCACTGGAACAACTCAGGGAGCAGTCTCTACCACTTTTGCTGGTATCATCAGTGTTCTTCTCTAGGGTGAGAACACACTAACCTGTTTCTGAAGTAGCTCTATGACAGAGTTAGGCTCTGAGGGGCTGCCAACTGCAGCACACCTCCTGCTTCTATTGAGTCTCCCTCTAGACTAACTTTGAACTCCCCAACATTCTAACCTATCTCCCAGCTGCAGCATTCCACTGTGGCTTATGCTGCTGTGAGAATTCTATAGTGAAGTCATCCTCCAGCTCAGCTGAGACTGAGGACAGAGTGAGACAGTGTGAAACGCATTTAACTGGTGTCTCATAAGCTGCCTTTCCCTGCCTGCTGCTAGATCTAAGTGGCATTCTAGTAACCCTGGGTGACAAGGGCATTACACCCACCCTCGGCCAGGAAAATGACTGTCCGCAGTCATTATTTACCCGGCCCAGGCCATCCTACCCTATGTGCTACCTATGGAGAGGGGCGATCAGGCCCTCTCCTACCATGTGCTAGGCACAGGCAGGCAGGCAACACTAATGGCCCTGAGGCTATCTGCTGACACATCAGCCTCTCCTCTGTGATCTTGCTATGGTTACCTAGTGGCCCTGGTAGAATTGTCCAGAGCATAGCCCTCAAAAGATCAGTACTGCTGCCCCTCCAGCCAGTCAGGACCACTGCCTGTCTATCCCCCTAACCCTCTAGGGAAAACCTATCTGACCAAAACCCAAAATTTATCCAAAAACACAGGGGAACTTCCCCCCATCCCTGGACACCTGCAACCAACACACAAGGGAGCTAATACTACTCTCTAATCATTTCTCCCACACTCCCCCACAACCATACCCGTAGAAGGGAAAGTTAAACACAGTTAACAACAACGCCCACTTTAAACACTACTACTTTAAAGCACATAAGGGACTCTGATAAGTCCCTCCTCCTCTTCTTGTTTTCTTTTCTTGCCTTCTTCAGGATCATCTGCAAGAGAAAAGACAAAACAACCTCTAATCTGCAAACAGTCTTATCTAACCCCTACCATCAAAACGCTGGAGAATCCCAAAAAATATTTTTTAGAAAAGTAGAAAAACAGTAGAAACAGTAGAAAAACAATTACATTATTTACAATACACATTTTTGGGGGTGGAGTGCCCTAAAGGTCCCATCTAGTGACAACAGTGCCCAAAGGCAAGTCCAAGAAAGAGTCTCTCCTGGGCCAAAGCCCAGTGAAGCACAGTTCTGGTGGGACTGTAATCCTGAAAGGAGAGTCTTTGAGGACAGTTCAAACAGTCTGAAGTCTGCTAGGTGTAGGATGTGTACTACCATGTCATTAAAATAGAAAAGTCTGGACTTACAGTTCCTTGAAGAATGAAATCAATACAACACCTGAATTTCCAGCCAAAGACTCTCCCTGGCAGCATTCTTTGGATACAGCTGGGCAGACTTCTTCCGGAAAACAACAGGATGGCACATCTGGAAACTGCTGAGATGATGTCATCTAGGAGATGGAACCTTGGAACAGGACAGGAAACAGCTGGTCTGAAGTCATCCGAAATCCCAGGCAATGAATCGGGATACAACTGGGCTGGTGTCCTCTCTGGATAGGAAGTCATCTGGAAGGCCAGGTGATGGAATCTGGAAAGCCAGTACACTGCAAGGCTGATGAATCTGGGGCACCTGGTTCCTGGAATGTCAGTCTAGCGGAACAACATAGGTACGGCAACGGCTGGATGGCAGCACTGGCTACCACTGCCCTGCTTTCCACTTGGTAGGCATGGGCACATTCACAGGAAATGACCTGCATTGAGGAAAGTAACACAGTGGGTCAGGTGCAAGAATTATTACCCCATCTGGGTGCTCATAATTCACATTGAAAAAAGTTTCATGTCCCACTCCATCCATAATCTGAACAGTATCTATGAATAGTGTTCTGCCCACTTTCGATTGTTAAAATTTTTCTTTGAACACTCTGTCTCACACATACTGACATGCACTTGGATGCACATGTTTTGTGGCCTCGTCCACTATCCAGGATTTCCTGTTTCTTTCACTCTCCTCCCAGACTCTCTGAGGAAAGGTAGAAAGGATATCCCATAGATCTCATTCACCTTCTTATTAACTAGTCTTTCCTCTTTACTACACTGGTCAACTTGAGACCTCTGGCCTGGCTATGAAGTGCGTCCTGGTTCTGCCAGTACGCATACTTAATGCATTGTAAAATGGACCTTTGACTCCTCCTCCTTGTGGGGACAGGGCTGTGAAGTCACCAATCTCTCCTACTTTCTGCTCCTCTGAGGCAAGAGCCTGAGGCTGTGGACCCATACCTTCTTCATAAGGCCACTTAGGCTCCCCCTCATCTTCTTCCTCACTGAGGATCTGTGCCCAGGAGTGGGCAGTTGTCCTCACTCCTGAGACTATCCACTCTTCACTTGGCATGGAGGTCAACACCTCCCATTCAAGAGTCTTTGTCATCTCATCTTCTCCAATGAGATTAGGGCTCTGCCCCTCTCTCCATGGATCTGCTGATGCTCCCTCCGCACTGTCTCTCTGTGACCCGGACTTGGATACATCAATACTTAGCTCTGCCTGTAGATCTACACACTCTTGCTTCATGCCACACTGTGCTGAGCTTCCTACAACAGGCTCCACATGGTGCTGTGTGCTGCCAACTGCAGATTGTTGAAGCTTTGTCCATGTGGGAGCCAAACAAATCTTCGGTGCTTTGGTTAGGCCATGTCTCTCTAGGCACCCAGAACAGTGAGGAACCATGAAGACATCCCTTGCAGCCTTTAAGCACATTATGCACACTCTTACTGGATATCCAGGAATCACCACATGAGGTGACAAATGTTCCCCGTAGTAACATCTCTCAATATCTTTCAATCTGTTAACTTCTTCTACTATCATATTCCGGGCATGATCCTGGTAGCGGGCTGATCCCGAATCCATGACTGCAGAGAAAAACCAAAGCTCACTGTTATCTCAAGTCCCACTCTGTTGGAAAAACTTTTACAAAATGGCTCCCCTGCTGCTGTGTTTACTTTACTACCCCACCCTGTAATGGTGGCAGCAGCACTCCTGGCACATCAACGTTCCGTTTCTGACTCAAGCCACTGCGCATCTGATTTACACGCTGTACTGATAAAGTTTACTCAAACTGCTTAAACTGCACTGTCTGTTCTCTCAGCACATTTATATGATTTTTACCTCCTCCAATTGATGGATTCATTGGGCCTATCATGGGTAATTACCTCTGCAACCCATGAGGGGGGGCACACATTGGACTTGGTGTTCCATCTGGGGATGGAGATATCTGATGTGGAGGTGAGCCAGTCGGATGGTCTGACCATCATGCCCTGAGGTTTAGATTTGTGGCCCCCCAAAATAGACCTGCCCCTAGGGAGTTAGTACAGTTCCATCCTTTAAGAGGGGTTACCTCAGAAGACCTAATGATGGAGCTGGACTCTCCAGATTTTCCAAGGGATAGCATGATCCTGAGCCTTTGGTCTTAGCCTATAATAGGGTTGTAACTGAGGCTCTGTATGCCATTGCTCCAATTCGTGTTCATGCCCATGCTCCTCACTTAGGGGCTCCCTGGTTTGATGGGGAGGTCCATGCGTGGAAAGAAAGGGACGAAGACTGGAAAGACACTGGAGGAAACTCAACTGGAGGTGGATAGACTTGAATTGTTAGAACATTATAAATTCTACCAATCAGCAATTTCCCCATAAGAAGGCAGAGTTCCTGTCCAGGAAAATTGCTGCAGTGAGGAATAGACCATCCCAGCTCTTCCGGACTGTGGACAGACTGTGCAGTCCAGTCTGTCTCCAGACTGGTAAAGCATTATCACCGGTACAGTGTGAGGAGTTTGCAAAATTCTTCGCTGACAAGGTATCTGCCATCAGGGATGAGATCTGCCAGTGTCCTTCTATTGGACATTGCACTGATCAATTGGGTGGTACTAACACCCAGTTGTACTGGTCTACCTTTAGACTACCAGCAGTAATAGATATAGTGAGGATCATCCAGACTCTGTGACCTACCTACTGTAAGTTGGATCCAGGCCCTACTCACCTGGTGGTGTGGTGTATAGATATTATCAGCTCAGTCCTGGCTGGGATAGTGGTGGTGTCATTAGAGAGAGGGATCTTTCCGGATCCCTTAAAGGAGGCGGTAGTATGCCCCCTGTTGAAAAAGCCCTCTCTTGACCCGGACTGCCCAGCAAATTATAGTCCAGTCTGTAACCTTCCTTTTGTAGGGAAGGTTATTGAGAAGGTGGTCGCTCTGCAACTGGAGGATCATTTGTCCAACCACAATATCTATGACCCTCTCCAATCTGGCATCAGGAAAAGGCATAGTACAGAGACAGGTCTTGTTCGGGTATTGAATGATCTCCTGATGGCAAGAGATCGGAAGACCCATTCCATCTTGGTTCTCCTGGATCTCTCAGCATCATTTGACACCATGGATCATGGGGTATTGCTCGACTGCCTGCGTTTTTTCTGTGGTCTGAGGGGTGCAGTCCACAGCTGGTTTCGATCTGTTCTGGAGGGCAGATCTCAGAGAGTGGTGTCTGGAATTTACACCTCAGCCCCTCATTGGCTGCCCTGTGGGGTACCGCAGGGGTCGGTGCTGTACTCTATGTTATTCGTGGTGTATATGCTTCCATTGGGGGACATTATAAGATGGTATGGGCTGAGTTTTCATTGCTATGCTGATGATTCTCAGCTCTAACTGCCTTGTATGCCTGATCAGGAGTCTGATTCTATCACAATGTTTAATAGCTGCATCCTGGAGATTCAGGATTGGATGAGTGCTAGTTGGCTAGGTTGAATTCAGGGAAAACTGAGGTGTTGGTTGTGGACCCTGGAGGAAGGACAACAGGGGCTTGGACTGGGAAACCCTCGGTTTATATCTTGGGGGGCCCCGTTTCTTGCCTCTGGCCAAGTGCGTAACCTTGGTGTGATTTTTGACGAAAGCCTGACTATGAAGATGCAGGTGTTGGCCGTAGTCAAATCTGCCTTTTTTCATCTGAGGAACATTGCCTGGATGAAACACTTGGTTTCATTGGAAGATCTTTCCATCTTGTTCCACGCCTTTGTCACCAGCCGTTTTGATTACTGCAATGCCCTCTATCTAGGGCTGCAGGGGGTGGATAACTGCCACTTGCAGCTTGTGCAGAACATGACAGCCAGTTTGTTGATGGGAGTTTCAGGATTTAGCCATATGACACCTGTGCTGCGTGATCTGCACTGGCTGCCAATACAGTGGTGGATCACCTTCAAGGTCGCGTTATTGACCTTTAAGGCCCTACATGATTTGGGGCCTCACTACCTGAAAGAGCTCTTGGTGCCTTACTGTTCTGCCCGTTCTCTTCGCTCCTCTGATGAGGGATTGCTAGAGATTCTCAGGGTACGTCTAAAGATGTCTGGAGGTAGATCTTTTGCCTTATGGCACCAACCCTGTGGAATTCTCTACCTCGTCAGATATGAGATTGCCTAACTGAAAGTTTTAAAAAACAACTAAAGTCTTCCCTTTTTGCCCTAGCATTTGCTGGAACATAATAAGAAAGAGTATTGTATGACTGTTGGATTTTTTGTTCTGAAACGTGTTTTAAGTGATTTGAATTATTGTAAAAGCACCCTGAGCTTGGGAAGGGCGCTTGATATAAATAACATTTTACTGAATTACTTTACTGGACTTTTTCGTTTGCTGTAATTCACTGTTCTTGCTTAAAAGTCACTAAAGCCACAGTATTTCATTGCACAGGATTGTCTGTATTTCTTGTTGCAGCTTTCATACAACCCACAGTCTCTCACTTTGCTTTAAAAATCATACTGTTGCTGAACCCACAATTATGTTCACAGTCTAATGCGTAGAATTCCTGCTTAGCTTGATTAACTTAACACAGTCCTTTGCAAAACAATCACACTGCTACACACAGATTCAGTTAGCTTTAGTTAAAATCACACACAGTTTGAGTGGTTTCTTAGGTTGGTACTCACTTAATCAGTAGCTTGTTATTGAGATGGAAAAATTCAACCTACAGCCGGTCTTGAAGGCCTCTGGAATGCAGTGGGCTGGCAGTCCTGCCGATTGTCCCTCCTGACACCTCGCTGTCTTCCCAGATGATCGAAATGCGGGTTGAGCCTGATTTTAAATGGAAAAGTCTGATTTTATTAGTTTTATAACATTTTCAGTCACCGCGACGCTCCTCCTGGCAAGCCAGTTCGCACACACTCTGGAGCTGGCTTGGGGGCAGGACTGATTGCAGTCTCACCAATCACTCAAAGCCATGCAAATGAGCCTCTTCCTTCTCATGCTTTTCTCTTTCACAGCGATCGTCGGTCAGGCAAAATTTAAACTGCAAACCACACTTTTTTTTTCAACTGTAGCTCCTCGGTGGGAGCACCATTTCAACCATTTTTCATGGCATTTCACTAAGCGACTTTCTCTGTCCATACACCAAGCACTTCCAACTTCTAGTGCACAAATCTCTGTTTGCTTCCCACAGTTTTCCACACTTTTTCTTGTCACATATAACTTTAAAAAGCTGGCAAACATTATAACTTTGATGCAGGACAAGGAGCATATACTCTCGGGCTGTACTGCTCCTCGGTAAACTGGTGACACAATTACAGCAGCACATGAACAGCATCACACAGTGGCACATTTGGGTGGCAATGCTTCCAACTTTTTGGGCTATCTACTGCCAGACAGCCAAAACGCTAGCCCTAATCTGAGCAAATCTTTCTTGTTCTCTCCCTAGATTCCAAATCCAAATCCTCAGCGGTGCCTCCATTTTCTAACCAGCTCTTGGTGTGGGGTGATATTTTTATTGCAACCCACTACCTGGCTAGCCTGGGTTCAGGGAGAAAACATTCGCTCAGCATCAGGGTTAGGTTTGCACTTCTGGTCAGGAGCATCCAAGTAATTCCGGACACAGGAAGCAATAAATGGAAATGACTAAAACAGAAGTGGGATTCTAAAGTGTGGCTTTTATTCACTTCAACACAAGAATACAAAGCAAGGTGGACCCCCACGGGGCTACACTCACTGGATATACAGATCTATAGAGGTCAGAACACATCTTCTTCATCACACAACAACCCTCAGGTTCTAAACACATCTGGGCTCACATGCCCGAACTAGTACTCACACTCTTGGATTCTCTGGCATGGCATCTTGGCCAGCACTAGTACACTTTTCCATAGGTTATGGATTTTTGGTGGTGGCTCCCTCAACCACCCTCAAGCACTTTCTAGCGGGAAAATCTCATCCTTAATCCCATGTCTGGGTACTTTCTGCAGACACTGGCCAAGTGCCTGCGAGAAAGCTATAGGTGCCCAAAGTGAATCTGTAGAGGTAAACTTGGTTACTCCAGATGGGGGGTCTTCCACAACTTGTTCCCAAATCCATACCTGGCCATTCATTTGGAATCAACACCTTTCTTTGAACTCTCTGGTTGTAGATGCTGTCTCTAAATGTATATCACATTTAACATTATACTCTCTATGTAACTGGTGTCCTGACTTACAATGTACTGTAAGTGGCTATGTCCATCCCTGTAGACCCCAACTGGTTAGATGCATTTCAAGTCATACACATATCTCAAAGTACTGCACTTGGCTAGTCCTTTCCTGACCCCATAGTAAGCAGATACTTTTACATAACTGTCTTTGGTGAAAACATGGGCTCTATGTCAGAGCAGACTCACCATGGTTCACAGTTGCCCCAGGACTTCTCTCAGAAGAAACACAAAATTCTCTGGTAACTCAGAACAAACTCTTATCAGGGAGATTTTCCCATTCCCAGCAGGGCCAGGGGATTGCCCCTGAAATAATGGATTCTTTCCCTCCCTTCCTCCAGGGATGGGGCACTGGAAAAACTCGGGGAGCAGTCTCTACCACTTTTGCTGGTATTTTCAGCGTTCTTCTCTAGGGTGAGAACACACTAACCTGTTTCTGAAGTAGCTCTATGACAGAGCTAGGCTCTGAGGGGCTGCCAGCTGCAGCACACCTCCTGCTTCTCTTGAGTCTCCCTCTAGACTAACTTTGAAATCCCCAACATTCTAACCTATCTCCCGGCTGCAGCATTCCACTGTGGCTTATGTTGCTGTGAGAATTCTATAGTGATGTCATCCCTCCAGCTCAGCTGAGACTGGGGACAGAGTGAGACAGTGTGAAACCTATTTAACTGGTGTCTCACAAGCTGCCTTTCCCTGTGTGCCACTAGATCTACAGTAAGTGGTATTCTAGTAACCCCGGGTGACACGGGCGTTACACCTGTTTTCAGACAATGTGACTCAACCATTCTCCATGCTGCACTAAGTTCAGTGGTTGATGCATTGTCCTGTTCTCTGAAATCATTTATTTCACAAATACCCACTTGGGACAAAGCCTCCCAAAGTGGGTTGATGCCAACTGCTTTGGATGACAGACCACCTAGAACTGCAGTCCCCTTCTCCTTACAGAATATGCTTGATACTCCTCCAGGTGTACCTTCAGCCTGATTATGCTGCTGAGGTTTGCTGACCTTGGCACGTGACTTCTGTGCCCCATGAACCAAGCGCACCAGTTGCCCACTGACATTTATTACCTGTTCAGGCCCTCCCTCCAGTACTGAGGCAATTCGTGGGTCCAGCATTGTTGCTATGGCAAAGTTGTCACTATGCTGAATGCTCAGAATGTGATGATTCTGGTCGAATACTATCAGCATGTGTTTCAGCAACATACTGCTAGCACTGTCTCTGTCAACATCAAGGACGTGCTGTACATTCACCAATGTCTGCCTCAGCACCTGTAGCAGTGGAATTGATTGGCTAATGGAGACAGACTCATCACTCACTGCTTGTGTGGTATGTTCAAAAGGCCACAAAATTGTTATTTCAGAGCACATGAGGTGCCACTGTTTAGTCATCATAGACATGGAGGCCTCAGAATTATCATGGCTAGTGTGTATCACAAGATATTCTGAGATGGCTTTGTATTGTTCATACAGCCTCTCTGCCATGTATAAAGTGGAGTACCACTGGGTGACAACTTCCAACTTCAAGCGGTGTAGAGGGAGGTTGTTTCGCATCTGCAACTATTGAGGTCACGGGCCTTTGCAGATCATGAAAAGTGAGAACAGATACGTCATGCAACCATCAGCAGAAACTCCTGCACCACAAGATTTAAACAATGGGCCACGAATGGAACATGAAAAAAGCCACCATTCATGATACATTTCACCACATTTGACCCATTGTCACTTGCTATGAACCCAGCTGTCAGGGACAGAGGGTTCAGTCATTTGTCAATTTCACTCAGTACCACGTCCAACATGTTTTCACCAGTGTGTGAACAGGTCACATTGTGCACAGCAATTGTTGCATGCTGTCGAATTCCTGGAAGATTGCTACCACGACACTCAACCTTACTACACTAATTATTCACACAACCAACATCACAAACAACCCCCCACACCTGCACCCAGTGTGCAGTTATACACAAATAACTCCTGGCTGTTTTGCCACTTGTCCACATATCCATACTTAAATGGATGAATGGAGAGGAGGAATGTTGAAGGGCATGTCTTACTGAGTCGGACACAGTACGGTACAACTCAGGGACAGCACAGGTCGGAAAGTATGTCCTGGATGGGACTTTCCATTTCGGACAGGTGCATGCAGCAAACCGCTGCAACCCAGAATCCTCCACAAAGGAGAAGGGCAAAAGATCAATTGCCAGCATTTCAACTACAGCAGCATTAAGTTCACGTGACACTGTATGATTGGGTGGGAACTTCAGCTTATATGCAAAAACACCCTGTAACATGGGCTGACTTAAACGTCTTACACGGGGTGTGATGACAAATGGTTCTGCTCTGCGAATGGCAAGGGGGGTGGAGTGTGGACGTTTGATGAAGACAGTTGCACAGGTGATGACAAATCCACAAATGCAGTTATTTTGCCAGATTTACCAACTGGGGTTGATGTACCACTTGCACTAGGCATACTGCATTCACCACCACCAAAACTGCTACTCTCACCAGCACCGGACAACATTCCAAAATCATTATGCTTCTTCACTTCATCATGCCTGTAGTAATCCTCTGCTCTTATTTCCTCACTGCTGCACACATTTAATTTCCTACTGGATTTAACAGTCATGGAAGGGGATAACAATCTTGTAATGGTTGATGACGAGGGTGAACACCCCACTGTGGTATTAGCTGCCATCTTGTGCTGGGTCCACAGTGCCATGTGCCTATTCTCTAGAAGAGTATGCTGTCTTCCGTGCCCAGATGGCTCCACTTTTTACCTCGACTCACACGCACATAGCAAACCTGGCAGATTGCAACTGACTCATCATTTGCATCTTGCACAAAAAAATCCCAAACAAGGGATTGTGATGCTCTACTTTTAACATGTCCATAATACTGTTTATTGGACTACGTTCTTTTAAGCCATGAAGTGGAGGGTGTGCTATGTGATTTTTTGAGCAGAACACACTTGGACTGCAACTGACCACATGACTACCTATCATTATTACTGGGTCATCATCATCATCACCATCAACTGAAACTGGTAAATCACAAGTTTTTACATTGGGGGATTAATGCAAATAGACCCAGACACAGCCACCTTGAATTTATTTTTCTCCGGTTCCCAACTGGGGTCAATCACATCATCACCTTATTCATCAACATCACCCACATCCACATCTTCTGCTTGGATGCTAGCATGTGGACTGCATGTTGCAACAACAGCAACATCATCATCATCATCAGATTCATCACCATCACCAACACCATCCTTACCTGATATTTTTACACCACACTGTGAATCACTGCATGGAAAATGCGTGACCTGAACCACAGTGGAAGAAATGTTACACTGTATGCTATCATTGACATGATTACCAGAATCCTCATGTTCAATTACTGGGATGTTACTGGGAAGTATGACATCATCTACACTGCCACTCACTTGCACTGCTTCACACTTCACTATATTTTTGGACACGGTACACTTGTCAGAAGTGGAGCGTGAGGCAGCAATACTCATACTACCACCACCAGCAACTTCACTAACACCACCTGCTGGGACAACATCATATCCTCCAACTATGAGTGAAGCTACTGATTGGACTGTAAAAATCATTGCAGGAGAAATACCTTTCCTCACATCAGCAATGCACTTTTGCGTCTGTGTACTACCATGCCCGCAGACAATCATACAACTGGCAGCAATGCCATGGCAAGAACCAGTTTTGCTTGCACATCGCTTTACGGGCATGTTGGGGGATCAACAAAAATATTGTAAACAAATTTAGATTTTGGAACATTCACTCTGGATGGAAGGACGCTGGATGTGAAGCCAAAAAAACAACTGTGGCTTCTGCAACAGATACAGTCGCAAATTCACAAGTGAAAACAATACCTTAACTAACCAGTGGTGCTGAAGTCACAAACAATCCAATCTGGAAAACAATTCCTTTTGCCGGTGGGGTGGGGGTGGGGCACTGACTGCAGATTTTTACGGCATTGCAAGCAGCAAAACAAAACAAAGAAAAGATACCACAATGGCGGTACAAAATCACGCAGCTGCAGTGGATAGCAGGTTCACACTGCTGCGTCTGCAGTTATACTGTGGCACAACAAAAGGTGTATTATTTGATGTCATACAGCACCGCACACACACTCACGCACACACACACACACACAATTTGTCTACAAGGGATGCGTAACAAATTGAAAAGTTCAGTAATATGCCATGTATTGTAAACAGCCTGCAGTTATGAACTGCAACACCAGATCCACACAACACACAGTCAGCAAGAAAATTTCAGCAATTACTGACAATATTACTGTGTGTACATTAACACAGTCAGTTATATAACACAAATATAATCAAAAAACAAAGAACTCCCTATTTCTCCAACTTAAATCTACCCACACCACAGATACTCCCCTACCCCAAAGCACACTTTCACTGTCTCTTACTACACAGACTCAATGTTATACATTAACATTCAAAATCCACACACAAACAAAAGCGCTCGATGACATGAGCACAGGAAGGTTTCCTACAATCGATGAACTAAAGTTTCAGCAAAAAAAATTACTCAAAAAGGCTTTTTTAACAGCTTTTAGAAGGTTTGAATCACAAACAGCTCTCAGAGCACACTGTCTCCTACAGCTTCCTACACACACTACCCCGAACTGAAGCTGTGCACATCAATATAGAGCCCATGTGACCTGAAATCCCATTAATCACTGCAAAATTCATCTTCAGAGCTTAAAAACAAGGAGAAGTGAGGCAAGCCTTAAAAATTGGTGGTGTAGTGGTCTGGGAAGGCAGAGTAACGCAAAATCATTGTTTTCAATGGACTTCGCATTACCCATCATAACATGAATTACTCTGCTTTGCTTTGCGGAGTACTCCGCAAATTCGCCTTTGCTCCGCGAATCACTTCACAGATCGAATTGAGACCACTTCTCCCACCACTATCCTGGAGTTCACCACACCAAATGGCTCCCTCCTTGGGGTGGGCTCTGCTTTTAAATACATAGGGGCCTGGCTGGATAGCCAACATGACTTCTTTACTACCATTGTTGCAATATACTCTAAACTTTGCCCCAAGTTAAGACTTCTATATTGGAACAAAGATTGCCTCTCCCTCTAAGTCCTACATGAGTTAGTAAATAAAATGATTCTTTCAGGTTTTAACTAACCTGATGTGGTCTATGGCACCACCCCCACAGTGTCCCATGCCAGGCTCGACACTCTCCTACACTCTTTCTGTCACATTGCTATAAACTCCCCTTTTGCATGCACCACTGAGCTCTTTACTCCTCTGTTTTTACTGCTTCCCTTTCCCACTGAGACTGACCTACTGTTTGGCCTTCACTGCCAAATACTGATTTGGGACCCTTCCTTCCTACCTCTCCTCCCTAATATCCCCAGTCAACCCCTCCTCCTACCTTCTGTACTCCAGGGATGCCCACTTCTTCTCCTTTCCTCATCCCCACTCAACTTCTGGACAGTCTGCTTTTTGCTATCATTTCCCTTTTTTCTGGAATCAGCTCTCCTCTGACATTCCCCTTGCCCCCTTGTTCCCTACCCTCAAGCACCTGCTCCATTTCACTCCCATTCCCCCCTGCTCCTGTCCCTCCTCCTCCTCCTCCTCCCATACCTCCCTGTCTTAACATCCTAGTCTCCTAGTGGTCCTGTAAGCAGCCTCCTGACTCATACAGCCTATTGCTAAATGATGCTCATAATTATAACTTTGCACTTATTTATAGTCATTTTGAGATCAGTACAGTTCAGGAGGAGTTTGTGGAGCTGGGGAGGGGCCTTAGACAAGTAGCATGCACAGTAACTTTCTCGGAAGTGCTGCCTGTCTATGGCATGGGTGAGGCTAGGGTACTCTGCACCATAGAAACATAGAAACATAGAATTTGACTGCAGATAAGGACCGCTTGGCCCACCCAGTCTGCCCATTTTCTTACCTAACAGATAAGCTGCAGATCCTAATTAACCAACAGCTTACTTCCTCCTACCCCCCACTAGGACTGCCTTATGTCTGTCCCATGCATTCTTGAATTCCCCCACTGTTCTTGACTCCACGACCTCCTCAGGGAGGCTGTTCCATGCATCCACAACCCTCTCTGTGAAAAAATACTTCTCACATTACCTCTGAGCCGTCCTCCTCTATCTTCAAATTGTGACCCTTGTTCTTGCATCTCTTTTTCTGAAAGATGCCACCCTCTTGGACTTTGTTGATTCCCTTGAGGTACTTGAAAGTTTCTATCATGTCCCCTCTCTCCCTCCTTTCCTCAAGGGTATACATATTAGGCTCCTTTAGTCTTTCTTCGTATGTCTTCTGGTGCAGACCCTGCACCATTTTGGTTGCCCTCCTCTGGACAAACTCCACTCTGTCTATGTCTTTGCGGAGATGGGGTCTCCAGAACTGCACACAGTACTCCAGATGGGGTCTCACCAACTGTCTGTACAGAGGGATAACAACTTACTGTTTTCTACTATTGATGCCTCTCCCTATGCATCCCAGTATCCCCCCAGCCTTCCTTACTGCCTTCTCACATTGCTTGCCCACCTTTAGGTCATCTGATATAATTAACCCCAGGTCCCTTTCCATTTTTACTGTTGTCAGTATCTCACCCCCCATTGTGTACTCTTGCCCTGGGTTTTTGTTTCCCAGGTGCATTACCTTGCACTTCTTTGCATTGAATCTGAGCTGCTATACATTTGACCATTCCTCCAACCTTGCCAAGTCCCTTCTCATCCTTTCCACTCCATCTGGTGTATCAACCCTGTTGCAGATCTCTGTGTCATCTGCAAAGAGACATACTTTTCCTTCCAGTTCCTCTGCAATGTCACTTATAAAGACATTAAAAAGGACCTGTCCCAGTACTGAACCCTGCGGTACCCTGCTAGTAACCCTCCTTTCTTCACTGTGGACTCCATTTACTACTACCCTTTGCGTCCTGTTGTCTAGCCAATTTTTTATTCAGGCTACCACCTTGGGACCCACTCCAAGACTGGCTAACTTGTGTATTAATCTTTTGTGTGGGACTGTATCAAATGCCTTGCTAAAATCTAGGTAAGCCATGTCCACAGCCCCTCCCTGGTCTACTACTTTGGTCACCCAGTCAAAGAAATCTATTAGATTCATCTGACATGACCTTCCCATCATGAATCTATGCTGCCTTGGGTCCTGTGCCCCACTGGCCTCTAGGTACTCAACAATTCTTTCCTTCAGAAGTGATTCCATCATTTTACCTACCACTGAGGTCAAACTAACTGGTCTGTAGTTTCCTGCCTCTGTTCTGCTCCCACTTTTGTGAAGAGGAATCACATCTGCCCTCCTCCAGTCCTCAGGTACCACCCCATCCTCCCATGATTTGTTAAAGAGAGTAGTCAACGGTGTCATTAGTTCTACCCTTAGTTCTTTTAGAATTCTTGGGTGAATCCCATCAGGCCCCATTGCTTTGTCCACCTTCAATTTTATTAGTTCCTTCAGAACCCTTTCTTCTGTAAATGGACTGGTATTGACCCTCGTCTTCAGAGTGTTTCTCTTGTTTGGTTTAGGTACCTCCCCCTCCTCTTCCTTTGTGAATACTGAGCAGAAATATTCGTTCAGTATCCCTGCTTTTTCATTGTCACCCTCTGCCTACATTCCCTCCCCTTTATTAAGCCTCAGTATCCCTCCTTTGGTATTTCTTCTCTCCCTAATGTACCTATAAAAGGTCTTATCCACCTTCTTAACAGAGTTGGCTATCCTTTCCTCGGTTTGGGCCTTTGCTATTCTGACTGCCTTCCCAGCCTCTTTCTGCTTTAACTGATAAAGTTATCTGTCCTTCTCTTTCTGTGTTTCCTTATATTTCCTGAATGTTATCCTTTTCTCCTTAACCTTCCCTGCCACCTCTTTTGAGAACCAAAGCGTTTTTTTCCTTCATTGTGTTTTGTTGATTTGCTTTACACAAAGCCTTGTTGCCTCTGTTATGGCTGTTTTGATTACTCTTCATTGTTCCTCCACTCCTCCTTCTTGCCTGTTTACTAATGCTTTTCTGAGGCACTCTCTCATTTTCTCAAAGTCAGCCCTCCTAAAGTCCAATACTCTTGCTTTTGTATGGCTTGATTGTATGGCTGTGTTTATCGTGAACCACACTGTTTGGTGGTTGCTTGTTCCCAGATGGCTACCCACTTCTAAATCTGAGATTCTTTCTCTGTCCTCATTTGAGAGTACCAGGTCTAAGATTGCCCCTCCCAAGTGGGTTCCAATACTAGCTGTCTGAGGCATGCCCCTGTGGGCATCAAGAATGACCCCTGCTCTTGGATGTGCCTGCAGCAAAGGTGCTCCAGTTAACATCTAGCATATTCAGGTCCCCCATCAACAATATCTCCCCTTTTTCTGCCATTCTAAGGAAGCCTTCTATCATTTCCTTGTCCATTCCCTCCCCCTGAGATGGGGTCTGTATACAACCCCCATGCAGATTGTGGTGCCATTTCCTGTGTTCAGGGTGACCCAGAGTGTCTCATCTGCTCCCTGTTTAATCTTTAGTTCTGTTGCTTTGATCCCTTCCTTTACATAAAGAGCTACTTCTCCTCCTCTTTTACCCTCCCTGTCCCTCCTGTAGATTGTGTATCCTGGTATGTTCACATCCCAGTCATGGTTCTCTGTGTACCATGTTTCTGTGACTGCCACAATATCCATGCAACCCTCTTCCATCAAGGCCACTAGTTCAGGGAGCTTGTTAAACAGACTATGGACATTGGTACTCATCATCCTCCATTTTTTGATGCCCTTACCCCTTTTAGCCCCATTCCTGTCCTTACTGCCTTTGCCTTTTTTCACATTTACTTCTGTCCTGCTCCCTAATGACTTCTCTGCCTTGGTGTTTACCTCACTAATTACTGTTGTTTGTCGGGGAAAGCTGGGATTTCCCTGCTCCTTTTCAGTGCCCCCTTGGCTAGTTTAAATGCTTGCCAATGAAGCATTTAAACCTCTCACATAGGATCCTGGTTCTCCCTCTGGACAGATGCATACCATCACACCAGTATAGGTCTGCATCCCTCCAGGTGGCTCCCCAGTCCCCAATGAAGCCAAAACCCTGAGCTCCAGACCAGTTTTTCAACCATTCATTGAATTCCCAGGTGAGGAGTACCCTAGCATCACCCTTGCCATAGACAGGCAGCACCTCTGAGAAGGTTACTGTATGCGCTACTTGTCTAAGGCCCTTCCCCAACTCTACAAACTCCTCTTGCACTGCTCTGATCCCATTCCTAGCCAGGTCATTTGTTCCTAGGTGGACAATGACATCCAGCTCCCTCCCTCGTGCAGCTGCTCCCACGATCCTGAGGATTCGCTTCCTGTCCCTCAAGCCGTGGCGCCAGGCAGGCCTTACCTCCCTCCCTTCCTCCCCATTTCTATCTCCCTAATGATTAGAGTCCCCCACCAGGGTTGTTTCCTTCCCTGTGGGGTCTCATGCCACCCTCCTGTGGGTCTCCTTTGTGGAGGTTCCTAGCATCCTCCTTGGTCTCCACTGTGGGTGCCTCCATAGAGGAACCACACTTTGCCAGAACAGCATATGAATTGTGGAGAGGTACAGCTGGAGGGATGCAACTCTGTTCCACCACCATCACCCTCCCTGATCCCATCCTGGTCCAGCCTCTCCTCTTTCTTGGCAACCTCTGAGGTAGTGGCATTGGCCCTGGTGGTACCTGGGTGGGGGAGGAGGTTTCACAAATTCTAGCCAGGTCAGTCTGGAGATGGACAACCTCCTCCCTCAGACCAGAGAGGTGCCTGCAAATAGGGCATCATCACAGCCTCCAGAATGTCTCCCGGAACACTGCTGCCCCACAGCCATTGCACTGCACCACTCCTATCATGTCTTATTTTGTGTCCCCTCTCCTGTTTCTCTGTATGCTTACTCTCTCCTCTCCTTACAACTCTCACCCTTCCTGTTCTGGGACAGTAACTTCCTATATTCTTCAGTAGCCTCCTTCTTCCTTGCTCAGTGTCAGACCATCAACAGCTAGGGGGAGGAGAGTGAGCTACTTTTTTCCATGAGATTCAATGACTGGTTGAAAAACTGGTGTGGAGCTAAGGGATTTGGCTTCATTGGGGACTGGGGGTCCACCTGAAGGGATGCAGGCCTATACCGATGAGATGGTCTGCAACTGTCCGGGAAGGGAACCAAGATCCTAGGTGATAGGTTTAAATGCTTAATTGGCAAGCATTTAAACTAGCCAAGGGGGCAGGCACTGAAAAGAAGCAGGGAAATCCCAGCCCCCCCTACAAAACAGGGTAGTTAGTGAAGTAGACACAAAGGTAGAGAAGTTGATAGGGAGCAAGACAGGGGTAAATCCAGGAAAAAGGCAAAGGCAGTAAGGACAGGGATGGGTCTAAAAGGGCAAAGCCACTAAAAAATGGAGCGTGATGAGTACCAATGCCCATAGTCTATGTAACAAGTTCCCTGAACTAGTGGCCTTTATAGAAAAGAGATGCCTGGATCTCGTGGCAGTCACAGAAACATGGTACACAGAGAACCATGACTGGGATGTCAACATACAGTACCAGGGTACACAATCCACAGGAGGGACAGGGAGGGTAAACAATGCAGGAGGAGTAGCTCTCTACATAAGGGAAGGAATCAAAGCAACAGAACTAAAAGGTAAACACAGAGGGAAGGAGGCACTGTGGGTCACCCTGGAGACAGGAAATGGTGCCATAATCCACACAGGGGTTGTTTACAGACCCCCATTTCAGGGGGAGGCAATGGACAAGGAAATGATATAAGGAATCCTTAGAATGGCAGAAAAAGTAGAGATATTGTTGATGGGGGACCTGAATATGCCAGATGTTAACTGGAGCACCTTTACTGCAGCCACATCCAAGAGCAAGGTCATTCTCAATGCCCTACAGGGGGCATGCCTCAGACAATTAGTGTTGGAACCCACTCAGGAGGGAGCAATCTTATACCTGGTACTCTAAAACAGTGATGGAGAAAGAATCTCAAATTTAGAAGTGGGTATCCATCTGGGAACAAGCAACCAACAAACAGTGTGGTTCACAATAAACACAGCTGTAGAGTTAAGCCATACAAAAGCAAGGGTGTTGGACTTTAGGAGGGCTGACTTTGGCAGAATGTGAGAGTGCATCAGAAAAGCAATAGCAAACAGGCAAGAAGGAGGGGTGGAAGAACAATGGGGAAAAATCAAAACTGCCATCACAGAGGCAACAAGCCTTTGTGTAAAGCAAATCAGCAAAACAAAATGAAGGAAAAAACCACTATGGTTCTCAAAAGAGGTGGCAAGGAAGGTTACGGGGAAAAGGATAGCATTCAGGAAATATAAGGAAACACAGAAGGAGCAGGACAGAGAACTATATCAGTTAAAGCAGAAGGAGGAAGGGAAGGCAGTCATAATAGCAAAGGCCCAAACTGAGGAAAAGATAGCCAACTCTGTTAAGAAAAGTAATAAAACCTTTAATAGGTACATTAGAGAGTGAAGAAAGACCAAGGGAGGGATACTTAGGTTTAATAAAGGGGAGAGAATGTGGGCAGAGGGTGACAGTGAAAAAGCAGGGATACTGAATGAATACTTCTGCTCAGTATTCACAAAAGAAGAGGAGATGGAGGTACCTAAATCAAACAATAGAAACACTCTTGATTGGGGGTTGATACCAGTCCATTCACAGAAGAAAGGGTTCTGAAAGAACTCTTAAAACTGAAGGTGGCAAAACAATGGGGCTGATGGTATTCACCCCAGAATTCTTAAAGAACTAAGGGGAGAACAAGTGACACCACTGACTACCCTCTTTAACAAATCATGGGAGGATGGAGTGGCACTTGAGGGCTGGAGGAGGGCAGATGGGATTCCCCTTCACAAAAGTGGGAGCAAGGCAGAGGCAGGAAACTACAGACATGTTAATTTGACCTCAGTGGTAGGTAAAATGATAGAATACTTCTGAAGGAAAGAATTGTTGAATACCTAGAGGCCAGTGGGGCACAGGACCCAAGACAGCATGGATTCACAGTGGGAAGGTCATGTCAGATGAATCTAATAGATTTCTTTGACTAGGTGACCAAAGTAGTAGACCAGGGAGGGGCTGTGGACATGGCCTACCTAGACATTAGCTAGGCATTTGACACAGACCCACACAAAAGATTAATAAACAAGTTAGCCAGCCTTAGAGTGGGTCCCAGGGTGGTAGCCTGGGTAAAAAATTGGCTGGACAACAGGACACAGAGAGTAGTAGTAAACAGAGTCCACTCTGAAGAAAGAGGGGTTACTAATGGGGTACCACAGGGTTCAGTACTGGGACTGGTCCTCTTTAATGTCTTTATAAGTGACATTGCAGAGGGACTGGAAGGAAAAGATGACACAAAGATCTGCAACAGGGTTGATACACAAGGTGGAGTGAAAAGGTTGAAAAGGGACTTGGCACGGTAGGAGGAATGGTCAAATATATGGCAGCTCAGATTCAATGCAAAGAAGTGCAAAGTAATATACCTGGGAAAGAAAACTCCAGGGGAAGAATACACAATGGGGGGTGAGATACTAACAACAACAAAAATGGAAAGGGACCTGGGGGAAGTCATATCAGATGACCTAAAGGTGGGAAAGCAATGTAAGAAGGCTGTAAGGAGGGTTGGGGGAATACTGGGATGCATAGAGAGAGGCATCACCAGTAGAAAACAGAAAGTTTTTATCCCTCTGTACAAAAAGTTGGTGAGACCCCATCTGGAGTACTGCATGCAGTTCTGGAGACCCTATATCCACAAGGACATAGACAGGATGGAGGCTGTCAAGTGGAGGGCAACTAAAATGGTGCAGGGTCTGCACCAGAAGCCATACGAAGAGAGACTAAAGGAGCTTAATATGTATACCCTTGAGGAAAGGTGGGAGAGGGGGAACATGATAGAAACTTTCAAGTACCTCAAGGGAATAAAAAGAGTCCAAGAGGGTAGAATCTTTCAGAAAAAGAGATGTGCAAGAACATGGGGCACAGTTTGAAGATAGAGGGGGTACGGCTCAGAGGTAATGTGATGAAGTATTTTTTCATGAAGATGGTTGTGAATAGATGGAACGACCTTCCTGAGGAGGTCGTGGAATGAAAAACAGTGGGGGAATTCAAGAATGCATAGGACAGACATAAGGCAATTCTAGTGGGTGGTAGAAGGAAGTAGGCTGTTGGTTAACTAGGATCTGCAGCTTATCCATTAGGTAGGGAAATGGGCAGACTAGGTGGGCCAAGCGGTCCTTATCTGCCGTCAATTTCTATGTGTCTATGTTTCATCCCCTTTAAATTGTTTAAAATGGGGAAACTTCCCGCACCAACATGTAATCACTGTAATGGAGATGAGGGTACTCTATACATCTGTTATGGAGTTGTTCTAGGTCCAAAACTTTGAGGGCCCTAATACAGAGAAAGGTCTCCCCCTTTTTAAATCATTCTATTTCATAGCCAAAGTTTGCCTATTGGGAGATTACTCAGCCATTCCACTGCGTATGCACAAATCCCACATGGCACTAATCACTCAGGTAACTAAATTACTTATTGTCAGACATTGGAAAAGAGACTGGACACCTTCCAACTCTGAATGTGTCCATGAATTCTTAAATGCCCTGAATGCAGAGTGAGCAGTTGCCTTTTTTAATCAAGTTGGACATATGTTCCAGACTTGCTGGTCTTCCTTTCAAACCTTTCTCCAACAGTAATCTTACCAGATTAATACCTACTTTATCTCTCTCTCCCTCAAACAATGGCCATGACTATACAAATTGATATCAATCTGAGACATAGTTTATTATAGGCACCAACTCTTCCTCTTTTTCCTACCTGGTGACTGAATCTTATTGCAAGAGCCAAATGATGGATGCACGAATAGGGCCAAGGGGTTGGGGGCAGGGAAGTATGGGGAGGGAGGGAGGGTCTTTTATGCTTGTGTATTGACAATGTTTGTCTGTTTGTTATTGATTATGGTTTATTCTGTTTCTTTCTGTGAGATGTTTCTTTTTTTACATTGTATAATACGCTTCTAATAAAGTATACATAGTTGCAAAAAAAAGGAACTCCTATATAAATGGCATACCTGGCAATCAGTTGATAACCATGGGTACAAATGTGTACTAAGTTTAATTCTAGTATGTTCCTGTAGCCCCCATAAGGAGCTCTTCTCCTTATTTAAGTCTACTAGGCATGTTTAAAACTTTGAAGGTCTATGTGATTTGGCTCTAATCCTCTAAAGGGTTAATTCACTGGAGTCTCAGGAGAATGAGCCAGCTGGCCAACTCCAGCTTCCTAAAGGAAGGAGCCAGCTGCCTGTGGCTGATAGAGCTGCAAGAAGTTGCAGCAGTTTGAGGGAAGAATAGGCCAGGCATGTAATGACTGCTCCTTGGTGCCGAACTTTTGTTCCTGTGTGGAAGTCCGACAAACATCTTGTTGAATCATTGTGGCTGCAGTTGGCCAGGATCCCCAGACAGGGAAGTCTACTACTATTCATTACAACTCAGAGGCTGAAAGATGAGTAGAATTTATGAACTGACAGAAATTTCAAACCAAAGGATGGAGATGAGTTAAAAAAAACAACATTTATCCTCAGAGCTGCATAGGGTACACAGCATCGCTGCCCTTCCTGCACTAGGAAAAAGTGTTTAGAAATATGCCCCTGTAGCTCCAGTATGGTGTAACCAGGTAAATAGTGTGGGGAGGCCAGCCCCCATGTGCACCAGTGTTTAATGTGTGCTGAAAGCTTGTGTGGTTTATATGGATCTAAGGGTCTGGGGCTCCTACCACAGAAGCCCACTGCCTGCGGCTGGTGGAGGGGAACTGGTGCCGTGTCCAGGGGAAGTTGCCTCCTAGATATTCCCAAGATAGCACTACAGAGTACATTACCCCTTTTCTGGATAAGAAGACTGCACAGTGAAAAGCATGATGCTCTCTTAGAAGTGAAAATATTGAGGCTTTCATTAGGAGCCCTTTGAGGTTCAGACTACATGGGACCCAGTAAATGGTGCAGTCCTGGTGAATTGCTGTCTGATAATTCAAATGTGAATTCAGCTGTAAAAAGAAATGGCCAAGAAATACCTGTGTGCCCTGTAGTTTTTTTGAGCAACCCCATCTGTTCATCAAAATGGACTGTGCTAACCTATAAGTGCCTTTACAGTCGCCCCTCGGTGACTTGGGGTTCAGAGACTGCTGAATATGAGAGACAGTGAGAGACTGCAGCTTCCCACAAGGTTGGAATGAAGGGTGTGCTCATGAGCAATCAGTTTATTAAAGAATCATGTTTTATAGCCGGCCTGGTGGCATTGAGGCTTGAGGTGATGGATGCCACGCCTCGCACCACACCGGTGACCCAGTTTCAGGAACGAGCCAGGGTTGTCAGGGGTTGACAGGGGAGGACTAGGACTGAGCATGTGCCGAAAGCTCTCCTAGTCCTGAGGTGAGCTGGGGAAGTACTCCGCGCTGCAGCGGCCCCTGGGGATGCCCAGGAGGTACTGCAGACGTAGGTGTCAAGCAGAGGGGGAGCAGGATGGACGTCTGCAGGTAAGTGCATGGACACCATTGCATGCCCATGCTTCATCGGGACCTTAATGGAGGAAAGATGGCTGGGCGCAACCATGCAGCTTGATGGCCATGCCCTGCCTTGCTGGGAAGACTCCCATGGAATTGCACTGGGGGGGTCTGGGGCCAATCTGGCTGAACAGGGTATGGGGAGGCCCTGTGGTGGACTGGCGACAGCCATGTCAGATCCCCCATCATGCGAATGAACCTGGTGCTCTCCCGGCGGGCAGGGCTAGCGGCTGGATGCTTCTGCTGGTAAGTTGCTGCAGCAAGGCGGAAAAATAATGACATGATAATAAAAAAAGAATCATGTTTTGAAGTTTAATTCAAGATCAGACATTGCCCTTTCTTGCAAAAGTGTTCTGTGTTCAAACCCCCCCTTTCTTTGCAGCCTGTATGCCCTGGTGGTGTCCTGTAGTGCTCAGAGGTCACCAAACACCTGGCTGTCAAGTAAGTGAGTCAGTGCTGTGTAATCTCCTCTCTGTATTAACATCAGACATACTCCCAGATGCTGAGAGTGAGGGCTTATATTCCACAGATGGTCAATGATTTTGATTAGCCTACTGTTAGTCAAAGACTTGTTATGCAACTTGATCTCAAAATCTAGTTTTGTTCCATTGCTATTTTACTCATTTGCACAGATGAATAGATCATTGTACCATATACTAGATGCATTACATAAGCTTCTTATTTTGTGAAATATTTTAAAGAGCTGTTTCCTTACCATTATTTACTACTGAGGACATTTGCTCAAAAACAAGGAGCCCAACTCACAATGAGTGGTTAGACTGGTACAATTTGCATCAAAGAGGCAGTTTGATGCAAACTCAGTTGCATCAGATAGTATCAGCCTGATTCAGGAAAATTCGCAAATTGTGTTGAATTTTCTAGAAATGACGCAATCCACAGGCTGTGCCATAAAATGTGGTGCAATGAGCCGAATTGACGCAAGGTGTGGTGACAAAATGTTGGGGCAAGAAATGGGCAGCAACGAGGTGAAAGTATGAGGCATAGAACAGCCGGCAGACAGCGCAAAAAAAATCTTTACAGCTGAGGAGACAGACATCCTTACTGAGGAGATTGATGCTCAAGTAAATCTCCGGCTATCCTGAGGTGAGGACAAGGAGCTCAGGGACTGTTGGAAACATGCATGGGATGAGGTTGCCACCAGGGTCAGTGCCATTGGCCCTGTGAGGCAGACCATCAGGGAGCTACAGAAGCAGTACCATGATATCAGGCAGTGGTCCAAAGAGAAGATGGCCTATAACAAGTGGTACACAACAGAAACTGGTTGTGGCCTAAGTCAGCAGATCCCCTTGTGTAGCCAGGAAAAGCATGTGGCTGCACACCTTAGCAGCCTTACCATGGAGGGTGTCAGAGACCTGGACCTCTTTCAGCTACAGACTTCAGCAGGTATGTAGGAGGGTACTATACCTGCAATGGGGGGGGCAGCAATGATCTGGTGGGACTGTCATACCTGTAATGATGTACAAAATGTGTGGCACCAACACAAGAGCAGCACATATCTAAAGGACAGTACACATGCCCCACAGGTGAGCATGCAGGTCATGTATGTGTCAAGCACAGCAGATATACATGTCCTGCACCATCCATAAGTGGAAGGGGTGCAAGCCCCAACCCATGGCATGTACAGTGCATGACACTGAAAAGTGGAACAGAAGTAGGCCACCAGGGGGATGTGTTGGTTCTGGCACCCAAGTGTGCATGATGGATAAAGAGGCAGACAGTATTCAACTGTGTATACCACCTTTCCAACTGTATCCAGAGGTTATAACATGTGCAGGAAATAGGTGCATCCCCATGCACGGCCGCACACCATACCAAGGGCAGTAGGGCATGTAGACAACACATGATAGGGGACATGGTGTGCCATGCCACACCTGCACCCTGTGTAGCTGCAGGGCCTCAAAAAGGTGGTATATGCCCAGTGCAATGACAGGCACTGCACACAAGTGACAGGAATATACTGACATGGCTGCATGATGCAGCAACTAACAGTGGATGTGTTTCCCCCACAGAATCTACTGGGGAAAAGGCAGATGGTGCAACAGCTGGCACAAGTGGTGCCACAGTAGAGCCATGACCACCAGGAGAGGGGCCCGCTAACACAGGCACAGGCAGCACAGATGCCATGCGGTGGCCAGGGATTGAGGACAAGATGTAGCAGGAGAGCTTGGGCCAGATGGACATGGCTGCACTGACACAGACCCACACTGACATACATATTGTAACAATGGGTGCACAGGCCGACACTGACAGGTTGAAGACAGACATGGTAGAGTCCATCCCTGAGAATATTGCAAAGGACATCAGTCCTATAACACCAGAACTTGTTGAGGCCACCATACAGCAGGCTGCATAGGAAGGACATACCCCCTGAACCCCTGGAGGAGGAAGGCCTTGGCCTGTACTGCCAGACTGTACTTGACACCCAGGAGCACAGACACATGAGATAATTGCAATCAGAGCTACCTTGGATGTGCACTTGAGATGCATGGCCAATACCATCGCCAGGCTACTGGATGCCATGGAGATGGGACTACATCATAGTGCAGCCAGGCATGCAGATACCATGGCAGTACTGGAAGGGCTCTATGTCTGTACAGAGTGACATACTGCCACAGTGGAACACCTGAACGCTGTGCTAGAGTGGATCATCACAATTCAAGAGCAGCAAACTACTGCCCTCATGGGTGTCCTACAAGACATTGCCGAGACACTATGGCAGAGAGAAGGCAGCCATGCAACAGGAACATGCCACCATGAGCACACTGTCCATGTTCAGAGAGAGCAGTGCACAAGGCATCCAGTACAAAGCCAGCAACACCAGCCACCTACGTAGTGGGTACATACACCAGGTGCCCAGTGCCCTGGTCCACAGTGCCGCCTGCAGTACCAAGTATGTGAGAAATGGTGCAGCAGGAGAAACTGGCCCCAAAGTACCCAGGCAAAAAGGCCACAGCATTACTAGGGACAACAGTGCACAGTCACAGTGGTGACAGCATGAAGCAGTCCATGTCATCCCCAACACTGCAGCAGACTGCACAGCAGTAGAACTCCCACACCACCAAGGTGCTACAGGCCCACATTGTACCGCAGAGCCTGGACAGAGTATCAGCCACAGTGAAGCCTGGCAGTGTAGTAAAAGCAACTGTACCACAAGGCAACCAAACTCAGGCACCAGTCACACAGCTGGCAAAGTAACAGAGTACCAGTGTCACACAACCAACCAACCCCATACAAGTGGTACAACACAGGGTGAGCAGCACCCACACCACCTGAACACTCCAATTTGTGAATGTCATTGACAGAACATGGCACACCCCCAGAACTCAGAACTCAACAGTGGTTGAACTTGCCACACATCAGACCCCAGCATGACAGAGCTCGACATCGTCAGCCAGTGTAGTATCATGACCACCAGGGGTTCAGCACCACAGGACATCCATGCCACAGATGGTAATACAAGCACATGTGCATCCCCCTGGACATGGGGATGGAAGAGGAAACACACAGGGATGCAGGACACAGAGCATGCATCCACACCCAGTGGAACAGGGCCTGCAGTACGAAGGTCATAGCAGAGAGCAGTCCACTGTGCACATGATGTAGAAAGGTTACAGAGCTTTAGTAGCTCAACAGAAGATGGTCAGCAGCAACCAAAACAACAAAGGCAGGCAAGGAGAAAACAGATACCCTGAAGACTGGGGAGGGGTACACCATGTAGACATCAGAGCATCTGTAGTATACATGGTGGACGACTGTGCCATGCACCATGTGCGTAGAACCATGACGGGGCACAATGAACAGGGTCAGCCCCTCGTCAAAAATAATGCCCAGACTCTGCACCCATTCAGAGGCCATCAGTTGGCAGCCACCCAGTACAAGACCAGTTGCCCTCTCAACTGAAGACTCCTCTACTCGATGACTGGGGTCCACAACCAACGCCTCAGTTTTCTTGAAGTTCAGCTTTAGCTAGTTGGCACTCATCCAGTCTTGGATCTGGGCAGGCAGTTATTAAATACCAAGACCGCTGTATCCTGTCCAGGTACAACGGACATGTACACCTGAGTATCATCTGCATAACAGTGGAAACTCAGCCTGTACTACCTTACAATGTCCCCTCGCTGTAGCATATACACCACGAAAAGTATGGGAGAATGCACACAGTCCTGCGGGACCCCACTTGGCAGGCAGAAAGCATCAGAGGAATAAATCCCCAATACAATTCTCTGAGACCTGCCCATGAGGAAGGATTTAAACCATCTGAGGACAGTTCCCCCCACCCCAGTCCGCAGATCACCCGCAGGCGCTCCGGCAAAATCCAATGATCCATGGTGTCAAACACTGCGAAGAGATCAAGGAGGACCAAGATGGACCAGCTCCTCCAATCTCTCGCTATAAGGAGGTCATTGAGCACCCAGACAAGAGCAGTCTCAGTACTATGCCTTTTCCTAAATCCTGACTGGAAGGGATCATAGATGTCATGGATGACAAGATGATCCTGCAGCTGCAGCGCGACCACCTTCTCAATAAACAACACGGGGTTATAATGTCTCAAGACATTATGCCGCAGTAATATACCACACTGCCAATACTGCACGGTATATTGCAAGTGGCATATGTCTTTCTTTTGTGGGGGGCTCTGCTACCTGCACCACCCATTATGAGGGCTGCACCCCAACCCCCCCAACTAAAATAACCAGTTCCGGGGGGAGGGGGGTAATACTTAACATCGCACAAAGTTTGGAAAATAAATAAATTCCTTCCGTCTGGGATGGGGAATCGAAACTTGGTCCCAAACTCACTGCCTCCGTCACTTGCTGCCTGTGGCTCATCCCATTGAGCCACAGCAGCTGCTCGCCAGCCTCACTTCCCAGCACAGGTCTCATCCCCTACCTGGGAAGAGTGAGAGGGTGCACTATTGCTTATTCATCTTTCCGTTGTTTTGCACCCTCTCACTCTACCCTACTGTGCTGTTCCTGTTGCATGGTTTTAATGTGCGCTATAAAGTGTACCAGATACTGACCTGGTAGGTCAATAACCTTCCCCACAAAGGGGAAGTTAGAGACTGGTCTGTAGTTTGTGAGACAATCCAGATCGAGAGAGGGTTTCTTGAGGAGTGGATTCACCACCGCCTCCTTCAGGGAGTCAGGAAACTCCCCAGTCTCTAGCGAACACCAGACTATCTCAGCTAGGACCAGCTACTGGCAATGTACCTTGAAGGATTAATGAAAGGTTCCAGCTAACACATTCCTGGGATAGAATAATAACTTTTCTATTAGCCGTATGGATCTATTGTGATACTGTAGATTGTAGGGACTTTTATGGATTTTTATGGAACTTTACGATTCTTATGGAATTTACTGATGGACTACATGGTGGTACAGTATATTACTTAAATCTGACTTAATAGATTCTGTGACAGAAAACTAAAATATGTAGAGTCTATGTAAAGTGTGTGTTTTAATCTTTGATCATCCTCCCTCTTTCCCTCCCCCTCTGTTCCCCCCGATCCTCCTTGTTTTTCAGTCTACACTTTATTATTTTGTACTGTTACTTTCTAGTACACAAAAACACAAGGAATTCTTATGGTGTGGATGGATGTCTTGGGGGACTGTTATAGACTGAATGTATTACTATAACTGTTTTTGATATGTGTATTTATCTTTAAATCTTGTATATTTGACTGATGGTGCTTCAGCCTTCCAGCATGCCTTCAGAAAGAGTAAGGGTTGTTCGAAAATGTTTGATGTGGTGGGTGAGTGTTGATCCCAGTTTTATAATAAATATCTTTTAGGAATTAGACAACCATTATAGTGTTTTTTGTATGCATTAGCCTTAGTACTGCCTTTCTTTTCTGTTGTGTTCTACATACTGTTTATATCTGGAGCTTGGCTTGTCCATCTGGTGTCCACCTTGCTTTTGTTTTTATTTGATAATTGGTAATCATAAAATGGCCAACTTCCACATGCAGCGGCCACATAGGGGATGTTGTGATGCAAGTTGTGGCATTTTCGTCACAGTCCACAAGTTGCGGCAAATTTTCAAACAGAATTGCCGCAACTTGAAGTAAACCTCCCAGCACAACGGCCCCATCAGGCTTCAATTTCTTGCACCTAGCAACTGTTGGGAGAGCCACCCAATGTATGTTACTAACCCACCTAATGCCTTATACAGACACACACACCTGGCCAGGCCATAGCCACCCCACCTATGGTCCCCCTAATCCAGTACAGCTGCCTACAGGCCCCTGTCACCCACAAGCCACATATTGGTGGGTGAGGTATGGTGCACACCTGTGCCATGGCCCATGTTCACTATTCATGTGGCTCCTGTACCACAGTTGTCACAGCCAGCACACCTGTGTCTATCATGTAAGTTGGAACACTGCTATGCCAGTTGCACACAGGCATGAAGACCAGTTATGGAGTGCCTCGGGGGTGCAGTCCATGCTGCACACCTATGACACAATGCCTCTGCCCTTTAAGTCATTCATACCACCAGGATGGTATGGGCATGTGCTGTGTACTACATGGTGACACATGTTTCTCGGTGGGGGGGCATTGTTCTGCCCCACCCTGTAGACTGATGGCAGCTAGGGGCATCTGCTCCTCTGGGAATCCATGTTGGCATGTCCCACACTACACTGACTATGACCACGGCTACCCAAGGCAACATGTCTCACATGCATGCCCCCCGCCCCCCCACATCTGGCCACCAATGTATTATCCCCCCATGCCTACTGCACCTCCCACAAACCATGGTTCGTCTCTGTACCTGCAATGGGCACCCTTCTTGCACCCATGTACATGCCCAGCCATTACCATTGCCCCTTTGATGGATGTTGTGGCCCTCTGTGTCACTTGCTGAACTGGTTGCACCCATCGACTTCCTGGGGACGTCTTGGAGACAATGGGCACAATTCCAGGTACGGTGCTGCCATTGCCTGTAGGATGATCCCCAGCAGCTCACTACTTTTGTGCTGTGTTTGCCCAACATAGGTTCCCGTTGGTGTCACTCTGCAAAACAGCTCCTCGTAGAGGTGCAGACATCCACCATTTCATGGTGATGTACACCCAGCCTCTGCATCTCATGATGGTCAGCTGCTCTGCTTGTGTGGGTGCTTTGCTATATGTGCACTGTGGTGCCTGATCCTCCACAGCCATATGTACAATCAGCAGGGCATGTCACTATTCTACAGTACACTGACTGTTGCCTTGGTGGCTTCTATGCTGCCTGTCAGTGTCTCACCATGGTGGTTCACCCTCTGCTCATGAGAAATGGCTCCTCACCAGCTAGGCTCTTGCATGGTGTCCTGCCAATGCACTTCTTGCCCTTGCTGCCACCTGCACATGTCTGGCATCCTGCTGATCATCATCTCCAGCCTCTTCATGCTCGCACTGTTCAATGTCTACCTCTGGCATGGTGATATGGTGCGCTAGGGCAATGTGGTGCAGTATGCAGCATGCCAAAAATATTTTGAATTCCATGCTCAGTGTGTATTGCAGTCCCCTCCTGATGTGTCCAGATAGCAGAAGCACATGTTGAGGAGTCAAAAGTTCTTTCAACAACCGACTATGTGGAGGTTAGTGCCTCTTTGTAGTGCATCTCAGCCTCTGTCTGTGGATGTCACAGTGGTGTCATGAGCCATAGTAGCCATGGGTAGCTACATTCACCTGTAGAAATAGAGTATGTTGGTTACCCATGGTGGGCTGTGTGTAGCCTATCATCCTTGTTAGGGTGTGCTGGGTACATGGCGGCAGCTTGGTCTACCAGCAGACTGGCATTCCTGCTAGTGGTAGCCATTTGCTGACCACACACACCCATGGTCACCCCTGTATCCCACCCTACGCCTGTCACATGACACATATTATGTATGTTGGTTGCCAGCAGCATCCACCATGCTTGATGAACTGCCACATTGCACACAGTCCACTTCTTGATGTCACTGTGCCATGCACATTGTGCTGTCATATGCACTGACCACATGGCTCACATACTGCTCAGTCAAGTGGCATACCATCTACAAGTGTCAGTCTGTATGTCTACAACCCTCATGTGTGAGTGCCGAAGTACATATTGTACTGCTCTGTTGCACATGCACCTACCTATCAGCCATCTTCTGGGTATGTCTCCCCTTTCAAATGCTTCACAAAGGCTACTGTGGTCAAATATGTAAGCATCGTGGCAGAATCCAGGGTACTGGGTGACCATGTTGAGGATGCAGCACCGGCTGTCACAGACCACCTGCATATTCATGGAATTGAACCCTTTCCTGTTAACATATGCCTCCCTCCTCTGTTGCTGGTGCTCTTATGGCAAGGTGTGTACAGTCAATGGCAATCAGTACCCATGGAAATTGTGCACTGGTGTAGAATCCCTCCTTCACAGCCTACTGGTGTTGGGCATCCATTTGGAAGCTTATATACCTCTGTGCTACAGCAGTGCCACCAGGAATTGCTTGCGAAGCCTAGACACAGAGGCCTGGGTATTCTTATGGTGTCACCTGTTTGGGTCTGGAAACTTCCCATCACTTGTAAGCACAGTGTTGTGCTTACCTTGATATCCATGGGTACTGGGTGACCTCTTTGTGTTGTACTCTGCAGGTCCCCTCTCAGCACCTGGAACAACTCCTTTATAGTGGTTTTATTGAGGTGGCAGCATGCAGTGCTTTGCTCCTGAGTCAGGTCCAGGTAACATGTCCTCCTCTGGTATACCCATGCATAGGTTGTTTGGTGGTTCTCCATTCCCTTTGTGTCATTCCACTCACCTGAACCCTGCCAGCTGGTTGGCATGCTTGTTTCCACCACCTTGCCCTGGACAACATGATTCCCAGTAGGGCCACTGGACTGGTCATATTGCGCTGTCACTCTGGTGCTCCAGCAGTGCAGCCTTACAAGTGACTTAGTACTGCCTGCCTGTTGTGGGCCTATTTATATGCTCTAGTGTCAGTTAGGTCAGCTCCACCTTTGTCTAACAGGTGCATGCTGTCTTCAGAGCAACTTGAATTGCTTCCACCTTTCTGAATCCCAAAAAATGGAATGTTACATCATTTTTTGGATGAAAGCCCCATTACAGCATTGTGTAGCCAATTTTTTGACATAGTCCTGGTGCAAGCCAATTGCTGCAACAGGCCCCAGATTTGATGCAAGACACATTGCTGCATCAGAAATGACACAATTTTTGATGCAAGTAGCAAATTGCATCATATTTTTTTGGCACAATGCCCACATGTCATTCTCCACCGTTTCTGAATCCAGTCCAGTATTTCTATACTTTACACTTGTTATTCCCATGGCATAATATTGTAGATGTCACAACACAGGATTATGACTTGAAGTAGGGAATAAGCCACAGGGTCAGAAGAATAGATCAGCTGTCCCTTTGGCTTATTCCGGACTTGAAGTCATACTCCTGTATTGTGACTGCACAATACTGTATGTTGCAATTGGAATAACTATTACACCACAGGCAGAGTATTAGGAACTTTGGTGGAAAATAAAGGGAAGCTCAGGAATTGGCCAGTTCTGACCCAGTTGGACTGTTATTACTAATCCAATTCCTAAAAGGATCTCAAAATCAGATTCACATTTGGAATCCTAAATGCTAAATTCCTATGTAAAACAGGTTTTAGCCTTCAGTTCAGAAATTAGGATTTCTGGACTGTCCATGCAAGGCCATATTGGGCCATTTGCATGACATTATGTGGTCATTAGCATAGTGCACTGAGGCTCTGTGCAGAGCTTCTACTTTATTCCCTCACACCCCAGTCCCCATTGTTGTGATATATATAATTATAGCAGTTTAGTGGTAACCCTCTCCCATTCTGATCTGCATTTGAACAATCATAGTACCCCAGGTGGTAGTCATGCCCTCTCCATCCCCAATTACCATTTAAATAAAGACAGTATCCCTGGTGTTAGTGGTACCTTCCTGCACCCTATCCTTGTCTAAACAATCACAGTATACTTGGTGCTACTGATACCCTCCCCCATACTCTAATCTGCATCTGACTAAACACTGTATCCCTGGTTCTAGAGGATCCCATACCCAGCAAAACATGACAAACCCCCCTTTCTCTGCCCACTCAGTCCCCTCCACCCCCATCTGGCTCTCAACCAACCTGAATAAACTCAGTGATGGCAGTGGGCAGAGTTGTAGAAAGCAACTGGCACAAACCCTCTTTACACCACCTTATCTGATGGCTGTCTGAATTAACTGGACTGAGCATGTACCGTAGAAATAGTTGTTTCTACAGTATGCACTTAGTCCCATTTATTCACATGATGGGAGGCCAAGGTGGTTTGATGTGGGTCTGTGCCCATCACCATCCACCACTTTTCTCACAATCACTGACAGGTTTATTCAAGTAGGTCAGATGCCAGATGAGGGGGGTGGAGGGTGATGGGTACAGGGGCTACAATTATTCCCAGGATACCTGTGTTTATTCATATGGATATCCAAGTGGCAGGGAGTAGCACCAGCAACAGGGATATTGTCATTATTCACATGGGGGTTAGAAGTGGAGGGGGTACTACTAGCACAAGGGACACCGTGATTATTCAAATGGGTGTTGGAGTTGAAGAAGGTACCACTAGACTGCCAGAAATATGTTCCAAGTTCAGGTTTATTGCAGGAAGACTCCATTGAGCAAGCTCATTCACAAGGAGGTCCTGATACACACAACACAAAAACAGAGATCTGGCAGGAGGGGTCATGTTTTGTCTGTCTTTGCCTGACAAGTGTTGCTGGTGGGGGAGGGATACACTACCCATACATGTTAATAAAAGTAGGGTTTAGGAAGCATTAATTAATGCTGCCAAAGCAACCTTTTAGCACCCCTAAAACCATTTCAATATACTGTTAATGTGACACAGCTAATCACTTAATGATGCGCTCTGTCCTTTTCAATGCAGTACAGCAGCAGCCATGCCAGCAGATGATGGTCTGGACTATATCCCATTAAAATGGTGCTCAATCTGGAAGCTGATACTTTGAATATTGGGTATCTGTGTTTGATGATATTTGATACAGTTAAGAATTACATTACCTTTTTCTCCATCAGATCCATAAGGTTTCTATACAAGAAGATGTTGATTTTCTTTCTTTTCAGAAGTATGTTAAAAGTCACTAGTACAAGAAAAAAGTATAAGCCAAAGACAATGGGTAGCATGCTGTTGCTGGAAGTTTTGCCAATGGCAGTTGTTTAGCTACTTCCTCCAGTGTTTACTGAGTTGAAGAGAGTAGAGATGGTAGTGGCAGTGTCTCTTCAGGGACATATTTTAAAATGTTTGAGGTGTCTTTCTTTTTTTTTAGACACACATGATTAATTATTAATGACTGGGAGAGTGCAATGTCCCAGTGTACTGCAGCAGTAGTTGAGGTCTCACAACAATGAAAACCACTTCAATGTGACACACAGCTGGTTATAACAGAAAATTATACAAGGCTTTCAAACAGTCAAAAAAAATGATTGACTGGTTATGATAAGCTATTTGTAGGGAATGGGGAATGAACACATAGTAATATCATGAAAAAAAGCTCAATAAGTCAAGAAACAGACTTACTAGTACCTACTCCAATTGGCCAAATACAATTTACAGCCTGAAAGCAATACTATATTGATCCAGAAGCAAAAGACAGCACAGAAATGCAATACTGCAACCAGAGGCACATTAAGAAATCATTATTCTACAGAAGCAGAAATAAAATACATTTCTATTTAAAAATGTCTCAGACAAATACTGTACAAAATGTTGCTATGCAGTCAAAACTGCTTGTTATCCTCTACAGCTGCTACTGCTACTTCTTTTTCTTCTTTTAAATGTTTTACTAGGAAGGCAAGGCAATTTTACTTATATCGTGCCCAATCCCAGGGGCTCTGGGTGCCTCACAGTACAGACAACAAATCATTAACTATAATATATCAGATTATAAATAATAAATACTAGACTTAAAAGGCAGCAGCAGAACCAAAACTCAACGGCAAGGATCCTGGTTTTCCATTTTTCATGGTAACACTGGCAAATATCACAGAATCCTGCTTAGTTTGTGGATTTTAAATTCTTACACTGGTGCCTCACAGAAATTGCATGTCACTGTATGGAATCCCCAAGACTTCAGCATCTTTTTTTTTTTTTTCAATTCAAGGTTTATTGAGATTTTCATACAGAGAACAGATCTACAGAAAGATATGAGACGGAACAATATATGTAGGACATTTAACAAGATCCATACTCCCCCACCCATCCCACACCCGCCACATGGCAACGGATGCATAAGAATCTTAAAGGCTGATAAAGACAACAGTTCCAGGCAGGTTAAAGGGAATAAAGAGATTGTAAGGGCCCCCAGATTTTAATAAATCTTGTTAAATTGTTTTGAAGGCTTGCTATAGTCTTTTCTGTTCTAAAGTTAGCCAGTAACTTGTGTAACCACTCAGTATAGGTAAGTAATTCTGTGTCCTTCCAATGTCACAGTACCAGTTTCATAACAGATATAAAGATTAAAGTTATGTGGAACATGCATTTGTGGACAGAGATCCCCAAGAAGTCCCCCAAAAAGCAGATCTCTGTGGTGAATAGCTCCTCCAGGCCCAATAGGGTGTCAGCCCTTTGCTTGATAAGGGGCCACAAGGGAGCCACTTTAGGGCAGTCCCAGAAAATGTGAAGTAAGGAGCCTTCCTCCTGGTCACACCTAATACAAATAGAGGAAGTTGCTATCCCGAGTCTGACCATTTTCAGTGGTGAATAGTATAAATTATGTAAAATGTGAAATTGTATAAGATGGAGCCTATTCTGAGTAACAAACTTGTGACAGTTTCACCACAGAATAACCCAATCTATAGTGGCATTTGGGAAAAAGGAGGACCAATAAGTGGAAGGGCCGAAGTGATCAGGGTAGCTCCAATCATAAAGGGACTTAAACATATCAGACACCGCTTGAGGGAGGCCTACAAGAATGGACAGGTCAGTTTGAAAGGAAAGGCCAGAGATTTCAGCATCTTAAAACAAACTCTGGTCAGAGTCGACATGGCAGTGAAGAGCTTTTAGGAGTGATTCATTCCTTTCATTTACATAATGCTGCCCTGATGTCTGTGGAGTATTGTACCCTTCCCCCATCCCCCGCATACCAAAAGACACTCCACCCGCCTCCCCCCACTGAACCAGAGACCCCAGTGATGATGCTTAACATATTCACCCAACCGGCTGCAACCCAAAAAGATTTGTTTAAAGTCAGTTAGCGGCTATCAATCCCTTAGTGCACAGCACCTCTGAACTGTTCAGTGTTCAATAACACTAAGGGCATGAATGAATGGTAATGTATTTGCTTTTAGAAAATGGGCTTCTTACTTGCTGCCATCTGATTGGTCAGTACCCTCAAGCTAGGGGTACATTAAGTTTCAATAGATGACCAGCAAGTAAGAAGTGCCAGTCAGCTGACCACTGTACTTGCCCATATCCTGCAGCCCAGCTGACCACTTCAATCAAGCACTTCACAGCAGTTTAAAAAAAATAAGTATGTCAGACCAAATATCAACAAACTTCGACCTAATAAATATCTTAAAGCAGCACAACATACTTACAGAAGATGACCAGCCACCACAGAAAATCAAAAGAAGTTGTCCTGTAAAAAAAGAAATAGAAAAAGCACAAGTAAGTGAACGCTTTCTCTCAATCAGCGATCTACAGTTAGACCAAATAGAAAATGAAAGACAAGAAGAAAACACTGTAAAAAACACAAAATGGGCAGTCTCCGTCTTTCAGCAATGGCTAACTCACAACGAAATAACGATTTCCTGGGAAAGCATAACATTAGAAAATCTAAACGATCTGCTGAGACGTTTTTACGCGGAGGTCAAGCAGCGGGACACAGTATTCAGTAGCTGGCTACTGTGCTTTGCGCGCGGGCATCAACCGCCACCTAGCAAGCACAGATGTCCGTAGGCCTATTAGCATAATCGGAAACCCAGCTTTCACCTCTTCCAACAACGTCCTATCAGCACTCCTAAAACGTCTCCGAAAGTCCCAAAAAGACCAAGCAAGCCATCATCCACCAATAAACCAAGCGGATCTTCAAAAACTAAGACTCAGTGCAGCACTAAATCCCGATACCGCGCCTGGCTTAGTCCGTAAAGTTTGGTTTGACATTCAGCTTCACATGGCCAGGCGCGGTCGGGAGGGCATCCGAGAGCTAAAAAAAGAAAGTTTTGAAGTAAAGCAAGACGAAAGTGGGCATAAATATATTACACTAACTTACAACCCAGATACAAAAAATCACAAAGATCCACGGGAGCTGAACAAAGAAAACACACGAGGTCACATCTCAGAGCAACCAAACGACCGGCTCTGCCCTGTTCATTCCTTTATTAAATATATCAAAAATGCCCACCAACTGCTACAGCTTTCTACCTCCATCCAAAAAAATTGCCACAAGAAATCCTAGATCATCAAGAATACTGGTACAGCATGGAACCCATGGGCAAAAATTACTTGGGCTCCCTCATGCCACGACTAAGCAAAGAAGCTGATTTATCAAAACGCTACACAAATCACAGTATTCGGGCTACTTCAGTGCAGCTACTATATAGAGCAGGACTTACGGACAAAGAAATAATCGCAGTCACAGACCACCGCTCCCAGCAAAGCTTGACTTCATACTGGGCCCCTTCAACTGCAGACAGAAAGACATGGAGCTCCATACTAGCAGGCAAAGAAAATCAAGAACCGAAAACCTCAGCTAAGACAGCACAGCAGAACACAGATAATGAGCACCACAACAGCATCTGTAAAACAAGCCTGCCACCTACTGATGTCACACAAACTGCAACCAAAAACATTTTTCAGCCTACTAATTGCACATTTAATTCACCGATTAATTTCATTACTTACCAGAAATGAAAGAAATGAAATGCTACCCTGAACAACAGTCACAGAGATTGTAAACAAATGTAACAGTATTACATGTTTTACACTATTTAAATATATTTAAAATGAAATTGTACCCTAAAAATGTTAAATGGTTTGGGGAAGGCGGAAAAATCTTTTAAATATTTAACACTGTCTTAAACTATGACATTTTAATTATTTAAAATACATTTTAAATGTTTAACAGTCTTATTTAAACATATAAAAAACGGACTATTTTTTCTCAAATTTAAAAAAAAAGTAAAAATAAAACTTCATTTATTCACGACTAAATTAATACTCTTTATTTTTCAACAGTTAGCCCATTTTCTAAACGCAATAATGCCCTCCAAGGTGGGCAGTATGGGCAATACCGGACCGGCCAAGGGCTATAAGGCCCTCCGCCTGCAGCGTCGGGCCTCATCACACCCCTGGCCGGTCCGGTATTGCCCAATACCGCCCACCCTGTCGGGCATTATTGCTTAAATAGTAAGACCTGATTGGCTGAGTCTCAGCCAACCATGTTTTACTACAGACAAATATCTGTCACCATTCATTCATGCTCTTACTGATCTTACTGTTTGTCTCCCAACCCACCCTGCAGATCTCTGGGTACTCAGCCATACACTCTATCCCCCACTTTTTGTGCCATAAGCAGTAAACAGTCCAAGCAGTAAATAACACATAAATAGTACTTATCCTTCCCCCAACAGACATCCACATTGAACTTGTTTGTGTCCCTGTGGGAATGACAGTGCATGTTCTTGACACTGAACTCCTCTCTTTCCAGTGGTTCATGTGAGCCACAATGCCCAGCCTGAGCATTGCTCTCTGTGATGGTACCCAGTGACCTGCCCTGTGGATCTCCTAAAGTCCATCCTGCTTCAGTGTGCCCCCCCACCCCACCACACAGTACAAGGAGCGAGAGTGCTGAGAAGTGAGGCAGCATTGCCTGCAGAGCTGTAGCTTTACCATGGGTGGTGGCGAGAGAGAGACTTAGGCTGCAGGGACAGAAACCAAGAAGGAGAGGCAGCAGCCCTCCCCAAAAGAGAGCACAGGATCGAAAGAGGTGGTGAGTGGCACCAGTGTCAGGGACAGAGCGGAGAGACAGCCACCAAATAGTGACAGCAGCATGTTAAGATGTGGCAAGTAAGCAGAATGAGAGTGATCACCAGGTGACAGGCTGTCAGTATTGCAGTACCACCTTGGCAGTGTGAAATTGGGGGTAATGCAATGTAGTGACCATAATCATGAAGACTGGCGGCTCCCAGACCTGCACCTGAACAAACGTGCATTTCAATGGGTGACCCATCCCCCAGCAGTGTCAACTCCCTCCTTCCCACCTCCCCCCCAAGACAGACACAGCAACACTGAGAGCCACTTCCAGTGCAGCATATATGTGCAGGTCCAATGCATTCCAGTCACAGATGGTGTCAACCCCCCTCCAAAGCAAAGAAGTGGAGTACAGTGTGCCTCGGAGCTCTGTTGTCGTCGATTTTATTGCCATTCACTCTTCCAGCACCTTGCTGTTGGTTTGACTCTCTGTTTGTCTTTCTGAAGCCCAGTGAAAGTGGATAGCACATATGGAGAGGAAGAGAAAGTGGCAGTAAGAGTGCTGTGAACAGGACAGAGAACAGTGCTGCAGAGTTTTCCTTTTGTCATGGAGGAGCGGATGTGGGTGGGGGTGCGAGACAGATTGAGAAACAAACTTGATGCATCTATTCCACCACTGCACAAGAGGAGCACCCAGCTAGAGCCAGAGACATATATGTGGGTCACATATCTGCCACTTCACATTGACTAGCACAGTGTAGTGTGGGCACTGGATGGGCACCCCTGGGCACTTACTGTCCCCTACACCTCCACATCAGCACATATGGAACAATCTGTAGTACCCAGAGTCTGATGTAGGTTACTCATCTTCCTCTCCAAACCTATCCCACTCCACACAGGTTGGAACAGTGACAAGGCGACCTCCAGGTGTGCAGCACAAGGTAAATAGTGGACTGTGCCCTGGCAGAAGCTGATGATTGGTGCCCCCTTCACACCGTCCCACCACTGCACATTGGCTGCCCCAGCCAGAGACAGAAATGTAAGTTGCATATTTGCCACACCACACCTGGTTCCATCTAGCCTGATGGGATCCAGGATTGGAGACGCAAGTCCAGTCCAGTCCAATACACTTTTTCTGGTGTCTACTTAGATACAGAATATTGAATATATCAAAATAAAATATAACTGCTTTGAAAAAGATAGAAGCCTTTATGTATGGTTGGAGAATGCTGAACTCTCATCTTGATTGCTTTACTTCCTTGTTGCTATTTTGTATTTTCAGATTAAATCAAATATAATAAAATATAATTTTTTTTTTTAGAAGGTAGAAACTTTTATTATGGCTCTTTTTGGTTTGAACCATGTACACTGAAGTGTTGAAGCAGTCAGATCACCACGATTTCAGCAGCCTTGCACCAACCCTCTGATTTTAATAATATGTATCACAATGGTTGAATAATTGTAGGTCTATATTCATAACAAGTGTACCTTTTTGTCACTATCCTTTCAAATATCTTTAATTCATTATAATTACACACTAAGAAGAATGATCTTAATGAGTACATTTAAGGTTTCATAATTTGACCTTTTGCAGTTTTAATGACCTTCCAATCCTGGAGTCATCAACTGTTTTATTTAAACATTTATTTGCTCTGTTCATCAATGTTCCAATAAGATTTAGAATAAAATAACTTTAGAACACAACCGTATAAACGTTTGTTTTGTGCAAATAGTACCTTCTCTCTGAGTTGAAAATGCATAAGAGATTAGTTGTACATACTTTTGCATTTCTCCACACTACTTTGAAATATTATATATATATATATATATATATATATATATATATATATATATATATATGAAAAATAATGCTCAACAGTCCAATTCTAAACACTTTTACTATGGAAATTTGTAAAAAAATATGAAAAAATAATACTTGATCTTTTGCACAAGTCTTGACCTCCCGGAAAGGGAATTGCTTAAAACTTATTTGGGAGTCATTCAAGAGGTATCTCAAGGTCAAGATTTAGTAAACTATACATTTAATGCATTTTAATAATAGAAGTTGCCAAAAATGACATTAGAAAAGAAAAAATCAGTGGTGCAGCATAGATGCCTAAAAGGTGTCAAAGCATTTGCTTCTAAAAGTTTCACAGAAAGCCAGGTCTCCTTTATGTGTGTGAGTATTGTTTTCTTCAGTGTCTTACTTCTTCCCCCTATCTGGTCAGTGTCAACTTCACATATAGATATTGCTTGCTAATAATTATTAAAATGAATCTTCTGCCTTTTTTCTGAAAAGATTTAACATGATCCCATCCTGAAAAGATCTAATGTGCCCCCAATAAGCAGATCATTTAGTTTCAAGCTGTTTTTTTCTTCATATTAAGAACTACAAAATGCCATTGAAGTGCTGTACATTGCTAAAATAACTTAGGATCTGCTGTTAAATTAGGCATGACAAGAAATAAACCTTATGTTCTTGTCTCAGCTTAGTTGTTTCGGAAATCAGGCTGTCAGAAATGCAATAGGAGTTATGCCAAACAAATGTAAAAATCTCTAAAAGTATAGGAGCTACTCATAACCCATCAGTATGAAAGTTGTTCAGGACAAACATACCTTTCAAATGAGCCTATTCATTAAGCTGCACTAATTATATTTTTAAATGATGGGCATCTGAGTATTTGAATTTTCATTTTTGTCACAATTTTCACCTTTCAGATGGCTATATTTAAAAAAAAATCTAATGAACTGAGATTAGTGACTACCCTCATGTGAAAGGTCATTTTGTTCTGAACAATGTTCATGTTGGTTGTATTTGGTAACTTGTATACTTTCTGAGATATTTACATTTGTGTGGCATGACTCCTACTGTGTTCACTCAGAGAGAAGAAAATGAGGCTGTTTGGAAGATCATATTTTACAAAATATAAAGAACTCAGATTAGTGACTACCCTCAGTGAAAGGTCTTTTTGAACTGAACAACTTTTACACAGTTTTTTTTTGGTGCAACTTGAACAGTTTTAAAGATATTTAGATTTGTTTGGAAGGTGTGCACATTTGTTCTCGGGGAAAAGCAGCTTGGCATTCTCTGTGCAGTATTTTAAAAAGAAAGGAGGGAGTATTTTTTAACTGCCATAGGGATTTGCAGTGTTATGGAAGGATACACTGAAAACTACTAAAAAATGTGTTCCACAGAAACCCTTTTTCAAGCTAAAGTGATATGGCTGTAGGCTCCACCCACAGCCATAATGAATGCTGCTCTGCTGTGCATCCTTTCTGCTTTACTGCTGATAAAATCAATAAGAAAACCATCCACGCTGCTCACTATAAAAGAAATCTGCTTCTGTTGTAAGCACCCATGCTTCAGTTTAACCACCCATACTTCTCTTCAACCTTTCCATTAGCTGATGACTGGTTTCCATCCTGAAAGCACGCTTTTCATTTAGCACATCCCTAAACTTCTATTTATTTCTGTTACACTGGAAGATATTAGAAAAACAAATAAAAAATAAGTATCAGCACACTCATGGAACTGGACTAGGCAGTGTGGGTGGGGGTGTCAGGCTTAACATTTAAATGCTCCTACATCTAACCATTCATTTAGTAAGCTAATGTGACTGCTCACCTACCTGAAAGTGATGTTTTTGTGTAGAAAAGTATATACCTAAATGTTTTTCACACTAGATGATTTAAAACAACAACAACAACAAAAGATAAGCCTCAGCCCACTCAGGAAATTGGGTTGGGCACCATGGACAGGAGTGTCGGGTTTAAAGTTTAAGTGCTCTGCATCTAACACTTTGATCAGGTGACACAGCTGCTCTCCATCCAGATAGTAAAGTTTTTCCATAGAAAAAAGTATGTGCCTAAGCTATTTTTACACTGCATGATTAAGAAACCCCAAGAAAGCTTAGTATTAGCACACATGGAGAATCAGGCGGGGGCTCAGCTGGATGTCCTTAACTGCATTTATTTTCATGTGTGTCTCTGGAAGTTGAACTATTAATCTTGCAGAGCTAGAATGCTCAAGAGATGCTTGCTGATCTGGGTGTCTTTGTGCAGGATCAATCAATCTGGAGGGGTCTAACAACACTCTGTGGTCAGCCACATCATCAGGGCAGCCCCCTCTACCCGCTGAAGTATGCCCCCCTCAGGTCAGCACACAGTGCCTTTGCATCATGCTTTAAACCCCACCAGCCCAGAGCTGGGGAGTCTGGATCAACTCAGTTCTTAAGCTCAGATCTCCCACTTGCCAGTGTTGTACACCATCAGCCTGTGCCACTATTTTGTTTTTAATTTGAGGATTTTTTTAAGTTGGGTGGGTGAGCTGGGCTGTAAGCACTGGCAGTTCTCCATGCTGCTGTTGTCAGTTGTGTGCCCCTGAGTGAGGGGAGAGGTTTAGATTTTGTGTGCCCCTGAATTTGCTCATGACCTGGGTGCTGTTATTACCCTTCCTGCCACTGCATGATACCAGTGTGGGTCTGTGGGTTGGGTGCTGCAACACCACCCAAGACAGACTGCACACTCAGAGGAACACAGCAGGGAAGGTGCCAGATACCAAGCAGGCCCATTGATGCTGAAGGTTGAGGCATGGAACACCACACCTCATGCCATGCCAGCAACCCGGGTACGGGAATGGACTCCAGTCATAGGGTTTGGCAGGGGAGGAATAAAACTGAGCATCCATATGACTGCCCTCTTATCATGGGGAAGGTGGGTGTTGCATGCTGCAGTTCTAGTGGCCCACAGTGGAGACTGGGGGCACAGCACTTGCAGCAGAACGTACTTGGGAAGGGGGGTATTGGTGGACATCCTGCACATGGGTGCAGGAGCACGCCCATTAGGCGCTGGATGTCATTGCACATCCGCACCCTCAGGTACATAAGAGAAAAACTATCCTGTCACCCAGGAAGGTGAATGCAGGACACACGAGAAGGCACCCATGCTCACCACCAGACCCATCAGGCCATCCTCTGGCTCCCACCCTCACTACGGCCACCCATTAGGTTGCAAGACAGAGTGCTGGAGGAGTGGCGGCCTCACCTCGGGGGGCCTCAGAGCTGGGGAGGTCGGTAGGTCAGGGGAAGTCTGAGAGTGTTTGAGCGGAGGTTCGGTTGGGCAGTCTCAGCTGAGCGGGAGAAAACCAACCCGTCGTGCCCATGCCGGAGTGAGTCCTATTGGGCCAGAGCAAAAATAGAGTTGACCCCCCAAAAAAAGTGCCAGATACCATACAATGCCAGGGGGCAGAGTGGATCTGCTGCTGTTGCTTGTTGTGTTCCCCTAAATGAGTCAGGGAACCTCAGCATCTGTGTGCACCTGAATTTGCTATATAGCCCATTTGTTGCTGCCACTTTACTTGTCACTGTATAATGCCATTATAGCTGATTAGGGTGCTGCACCCACATCCAAGTCAGAAAGCAAACTCAGGGACACACATAAGTTAAGGCTCCAGGTGCTGTACGATACCAGTGGTCAGAGTGGTGGTCAGGTCATATCTGAGCTCAGACTTGAAAACTGAGACCCCCTTTCATGGAGGCACTTTATTTCAAATAAGCCAATTCAGGCAGTTAAATGTTAAATAGGATCAAACAGAGGGAGTCCACCTTAGCATCTGGTGATTCGACTTAGTTCACGTCTGAGTTCTGACAAGCTAAGAGATCCAGTAATTTATAACTTGGACATGTGGGTGTGGATGTTGAATGAAGGGGATTCTGGTGCTGTCACTACTGCCATCACCCCTGAGGGATGGGGGCTGCACTGTTCCTATTGTTGTCACACAAGAGGGATGGTGCAGTAGTGCTTCTGCCCTCACCCTTGAGTGATGGAGGCTGCAGTGTAGCTGTTGCCATCACACCTAAGGGACTGAGGCCTTAGTGCTGTTGCTGTCACCCTTGAGGGATGTAGCCATAGTGTTGCTGTTGCCATCTCTCCTGAGGGATCGGGGCCATAGTGGTACTGCTGCTGTGACCCCTGAGAGATCGGGCCATAGTGCTGCTGCTGTCACACCTGAAGGATGTGGCCTGTAGTGCTGCTGCCATCATGCTTGAATGGTAGAAGAGGTAGTGCTGCCATCACCCTTGAGAGATAAGCACCATAGTACTGCTGTTTAACCTGAGGGCTGGGGGCTGTACTGCAGGTGCTATAGTCACCTCTGAAGGACTGGGGCCATAGTGTTGCTGCTGCCATCACACCTGAGGGTTTGGGGTGATAGTGCTACTGCTGCAGATGCAGTGCTGCTGCCATCACACTTAAGAGTTGTGGGCCACTGCCTTCACAGGTAAGGGATGGGGGCCATCACCCTGAGTGATGGGGACACAGTGCTGCTGCTGTTGCCATCACCTCTGAGGGACTGTCAACTATAGTGCTGCTGTCATCACACCTGAGGTATGGGGGCCATTGTACTTCTTCCATCACCCCTGAAGGGTGAGGGTCGTAGTGCTGCCATCGTTACCCCTGAGGAATGTGAGCCGTAGTGTTGCTGCCATCACCCCTGATGGATGGGGACTATACTGCTGCTCCTGTGGCTGTTACTGCCACCCCCAGGGATAGGGGCCATAGTGCTGCTGCTCTCACCCCTGAGGGATAAGGGCCATAGTACTGTTACTGTCACCCCTGAGGGATAGGGGCCATAGGGCTGCTGCCATCACTTCTGATCGGTGAAGACCACAATTACCCCGAGGGACAGGAGCCATAGTGCTGCTCCTGCTGCTGCCACTGTCACCCCTCAGGGATGGGAGCATAGTGCTTCTGCTGCTGCCGTCACCACTGAGTTATGGGGATCATTGTGCTGCTATCACATATGAGGGTTGGTCAACTTGAGATGCCATATATGAGGTCAGCTATACACACACACATGCATGTATGCATACACACACACACACAGACACACACACACACACACACACACATACACACACACTGGCCTCCAGGATCTGCACACTCAGATCACTTCTGTGAATAGGAATTGATAATAGTGTAGGACTGTGTATACATACAAGACACAAAACCAAAGTGAGATGCAGGCTGAGCTTATTTCATTTAATTTATTCTTCGTTAACCAGGTAAGGACACTGGACTGAGGGTCACTTTTCAGGCCTGACCCGGACAAAAATACATCAAACAAAATCAACAATAAACATACAGTAAACATAACAAATACTCTATGTATGACAATTACATACAGAAATCTGAAACAAATATTGCTTTAACTTCATCTTAAAATTTACAAGAGGGGAGGCCTGATGAATGTGAGTTGGCAGTGCATTCTAGTAAATAGGAGCAGCCACTGAAAATGAATGCGATCCAGTTTTAATCTTTGATTTAACTACATTCAGTAAAGTACCATTTGCTGATCTAAGGCTGGGCAGCATGGATCTAGTAGAAACTAAACCTGACAGAGGAAACAAGGATTTATAGAAAAGACATTTAAAAATGTTAGAACCCAAAGAATACTCAGTCCTAGAAAGAGGGGACATCCAACCCATTGATAAATACAGACCACAATGATGAGTGCGAACTGGGACTGTAAGAACAAATCTACAAATATTATTGTAGACCACTGTTAACTAATGCAGTTCCTTCACACCCAAGTTGAAATACAGATTTAACATGTAATCAAAATGTGGAAGAAGTGACCCAATGGCAACAGCCTTTCTAGTCGCCACTGTAAAATATGATTTGAATTTATAAAGTAAACCTAATTTTTGATTAATAGTTTTGACAACAGACTGTACCTGTGAAGAAAATGTTAGCTCAGGATCCAAAAGAACACCAAGATATCTAAACTGATTAACCTGTTCAATCTATCATAGTTTATTGTTTTTAATAACTATGAGGACAGATGCACAGTTCTAGACAGCAAAACTGCTAAAATACATGCTTGCTGAAAAAAGACTGTTTAGAAAACTCACAAAACTCACAAAACAAAGCACCAGTGGAAACAGAATTTAGCTTTGTAGACACCAGTAACAATACCATTTTTTCCATTCAGTGAAATGGATTTTGCCCTTTTTCAGTAACGGTAAACAAGTGTCCCTGCTCAAAGGAAATAAATAAGTTTTCAGATAAGACTTAAAAAGGTCAAATAAAGAGACATCTCTAACTTCCAGGGAAGGGCATTCCACAGAATCATAGCATCACTACCAAATGTCCAATCCCCTGAGGACCTGAGCATGGATCTAGGTATGGTGAGGAGTCTCGCCTCTGTGGACCGAAGTGGGTGGCGAGGAGCGTACAAAATCAGGTGATTTTCAGGCAGCCAGGACCCAAACCATGGAAGGCCTTGTAACTAACAAGCAGACCTTGAAGTTGCTGCCCTTTATGAAAAAGTAGTATACTTTTCTGTTACTTAAGTATACTTAAACTTTAGTATATTAAATATGTAATTAGAAGGCTATGCCTGTAGTTCAATGGACAAGCAGCCAGCCACTCCCCCTTCTCTAGTACAGTGGCCCACAATGCAGGCTCACATCCATCCTTTCTTCACCTACATCTGGTCGCTCCCTTTGCAGCAGTTCCTCCCAGCCTCTTTCTGAAGCACTTTTTTCTTTGCAACCAGAGGCTCTGTCAGTCTGTCATGTCCTTTGCAGCCTGCTGGGGCTTGCCCCCCTTCCCCGCTGTGTTTTGTCCTCACCTTGTTTAATGCTGGATGTATGTTTTCTGTTCTCCTGCATTTGGTTTGTATTGCTTGCCTTGGCTGTGTGCTTCTTTCTTTGTGTGTCTTTTATTTTGCTTTCTTTTGGGGGGGGGCTTCTGTTTCTAGAATCCTTTGCCTTTGCTTGTATTTTGCTAATACTGAGGTCATGCTAATTTGCTCCCATTTACTCACAAGTGCAACTGCAACTGCAACTGTTATCTATGTTTCAGCTCAGAGTTGCTTCCCTGCTTCTGCTCCTAATGCTATATACAATATGTGCTTGTTATAAAAGAAATCTGCTTCTGTTGTCTTAGTGCTTATCCACCTTAATTGTTATCACCTGGTTCAGGCTCACTCTGCAATCTGGCAGGAACTCAATCTTGCTTCCTGAACTAATACCAAGAAAATCATTGCTGCTGTTTCAGCACATTAGAGCTATAGTTAATTGCTGCTGGATGCTGCTCATTTACTGGATGATGCTCATTTACTTTGCATACTGCTTTATTATACTTTGGAGGTCAGCTCGGCTACTGCTGTTTCTATTAACTGGTTTTAAATGCTGCATGTGGGTCACAGCCTTTCCCATTGTTTCCTTATTTTTCCTATGGTAGGGGACTGGGCGATGTTGTTGAAGAGCCATGGCCCTGTGTGGCCTATTGCCTCATGTTCGAATCCTGCCTCCGCCACTAAAATACTCCAAGTATTATGCCATCTTTTAATTGGCTTCCTTAATGAGACTTGGTTGGCTTGAATCTAACAATCTTGTATTTTCTGCAGTAAAGCTTCTGAAAACTAAATAACTTCAGCAAAATAAATAAATAACTTCATTATACTAAATACATGAATAAATGAATGAATGCATACATACATGCATGAATAAATAGGCATGTCAATGTTGTCCAGTAGTTCCTTGGTGTAGGGCTCTCCCTGTACTGACGGTCCTGCTCCACACCCCAAAGTCCACATCTTGAGTATGCAAAGCTTGGGGCAGGGTCCTTCTCACCTGGCCCATAGCTGGGAATGTCCTCACTCCTAGTGGACCTTCAGTCATCAGCCATACTGATGGTACCTCAAGTTGTAGAATTTAAGACTTCAGAGGTGAAGGGATGGGGCTATCACTGAGAGCCCCTTTAGCTGTCCAAGCTGGTTTGGAGGCATCCTTTCAAGATATCTTCCTTCAACCATCTCTGGATCACCTGGTTTGTTCTTAGATCGGTAGGCCAGGTGAGTGTATCAGTGGTTGTTACTCTTGTCCTCCTGCCTTGGAAGTGGCTTGTTGTACAGCAAGCCAGCTCACAACCTCCACGGTGTTCCTGTTAGGGTAGAGTGAGAACTTTCCTCCAAATTGGAACATTTTCCACCCCCTTCATTGGGCATTCCCAACTGTAGTAGCAGAGCCACCACCAATTAAATTATCCTATGCCTGGAGGGAAGGTGACCTAGGCCTTGGATCCCCAGAGATTTCCTTCTCAAAGGGTTTTTTTTATCTCCTCCATGCTAAATATCATAATACCTAGTTAGTCTTAGTTAGTTTTCCCCTAGTTCCCTTAGGTAGATTCTGCTGTTGAGTGGAGGTGGATGGTGTCATGACTTGCCATTCCTTCTCTCCTTAGGAGGCCCCCTCAATCACCAATGTATTCCATTGCACACATGCTATCTTACTAATCTGCACAGCTCCTGATGTTTTATCGAGCTGTGTTGCAGTCATTCTACTTCTATGCCTCATGGACTCTGATTGCTAATGTTCTTTGGTGCTGCTACAATTTCTTTTGGGGGATTCTTCCTAAGGTATATTTAGCCTAGGGAACCTTCCCACAGCACCTCTAGGGGTGGAACCCTCTTCCAGGGTTCCTTGTCTTTGGTCCCCCTACAGGGTGGTAATTCCTCATGGAGAGAGAGTGCAAATGGCCAAAGCAAAGTAACACAGTTGCACAAGCATAACACTATACTGGTTATGTAGGCCATTGAATTGGAAGGCTGTGCCTGTAGTTCAATGGACAAGCAGCCTGCCACTCCCCCTTCCTGAGCTATATACTGTAAGTAGTTCCTCCCAGCCTCTTTCTGAAGCACATTTTTTTTTGCCTCACCATCCTATCCTCCTCCACCAGCGGCACGCCTTTCTCCTCCAGGGGATTCTTCCTAAGGTACCTTTAGCCAGGGTGGTAATTCCTCATGGAATAGAAAGTGCAAATGGCCAAAGCAAAGTTAACACAGTTGCACACGCTTAACACTATACTGGTTGTGTAGGCCGTTGAATTAATATTTAAGTATACTTGTGAACTTAGTATATTAAGTATATATCAAGTATAGATTTGTTTTATACTAAACGTGTAGTTTTTACATACTATTTTAATACTAATTCTAAACTTATTTATACTAATTGTGTCCTATTTTGGCCCAATTCAGTATACTTTAGTATTCTACCAGTATACTAGCAATACTGTGCAATATACTGTTAGGAATGCTCAAAATGTACTCTTAGTACATGCATATAGTGGTTGCACTGTACAATCTCTCTCATTTCCCCATGTATCCAATATGCTGTCAGTATATGATTAACATACTGTACTTCAAGCAATGAATATTGCAACAGATATCCTTACTGTATACTAGTAGTACATGATCAATATGTGAAAAATGCACTTTTAGGCATATTCTGTTTACTTTATGGATACTGCCCAAAGGCAAGTATACTAATCCAGTCATATCAGTATATGGACAATATACATAAAATGTACTAGCGTGTGTCCTTATTATAGCTATAGTATATTATTAGAATGCATATATCATACTGATCATATGCTAGCTATATATGTGGCATATACTATAAATATAGAAATCAGTTCATTAATAGCACACTAAAGACATACTGTCAATATATGAGTACAATTCTAAAAATGTATTACTTATACGTTTCACAAATATTGCAGGTATATGTATACAGTATAATGCATGGTACAGCACTGTTCTGCATAAAATTCCATCCATTTCAAACTGCTGTTATACCACAGTTTAAGGTCATGGAATGTTGTTGTACCCTTCTATGGTACAATAGCATTCTGAAACTTCTGGAGCCTGCACACGTGCACACACACACACACACACACACACACACACACTAGACGTACGCTATCATACTTTTTCTGTTTGCATACTCTGCACTCAAACAGAATCCAGTAATAATTTTGTACCCAAAGCATTTGTGAGCTTAAAACAACTTTATTTTTTCATTACAAATGTAAATAAAAAGAAAACAGCTTTGTTAGTATTAAAACAGAATGCTCAGCATTTATGTCTCCCATATCAGGTATGGGGCTGCTGAGCCTTGATTAGAACTTGATGCATGAAGACTATTTTTAACTCACTTCCCAGATGAAATTACACTTCTGTCTGGTTGATCTGACATGTCCTATACCATTATATCAACAAAGCCCACAGCAGCATCCAAAAATTTCCTACAGTTAACACCAGCATTGTTTGTCAGCTGTGAGACAATAAATCAGCTACAATAAGTCCTGGCACTGTTTAGGTCTCCTAACACACAGATAAAAGCTGGTCTTATAGAACTCCTGAGGTTAAGTACAAGTCTCATATTAACCAAAGTAATATTCAGTGTCAATTGATCTGCAGTTTTGTTACAGATGGTTTCACAATGTTCAGTCTTGCATTTATCTGGGCACACTTTTCACTTACGTACTTCAAAGTTAGAAAATCTGCAAAAGAATAAAAACAAAATATTAAGCTAAATGTTCAAGTCAATTGGAGAAATAGTAACTTGAAACTATGATTTGATTTATAGATTTAGAAAGGATTATTCAAACATAAATAATATGGGAGACAACCATAGCTGCCATGGAGCTAGCCCTACTGGCAATCCTGTTAGCCTACTTAAATTCATTAGTAGGTAGCATCTCGCTGGTGAAACTCCTGTTCAATGCCAAAAAAACTAAGGCCATGATTTTCTCTCCACTGGCCCCTCATCTCAAAAAAAAAAAACAACCAGATGAGTTTCCTCACATGAGCACCCTTTTGGTAGAAGCTCTGTAGTTTGTGGAACAATTCAAAAACCTGCAGGTCTGGATTGACTACAAATTGTCCTTCACTGATCACATTGAAGAACTCACTTAGAAACTGTATCAAAGGCTCAGTATTTTCTTCTGGATCAAGCACTCACTAACCCAGGAGGCAAGAAAACTCCTAGTCCAAGCTATCTTCTTGCCTCTCCTAGACTATGCAGACTTCCTATATGGCCATAGCACTAGCACAGCTCTCTCCAAGCTTGATACCCTATACCACGGAGCCTTTAGGTTCATTTTGCATGCCCCTTATGACAAGCACCACTGCATCCTCTATTCTTCCATAGGCTGGAGCTCCCTTAGCTTCAGGAGGCAAAAGAATGTTATTCTATGGACCTATAAAGCAATCACTCATAAATTACTTCAGTACCTCACACGCTGTCAAACTCCCTGCATCTCTAGTGCATATTCTCTCAGAAGTCTTACCATCTTATCTCTGGCTATCCCTAAAGTTAAAATGCGCTTTGGTAGAGCCTCAATAAGCATCACTCTTCCTACGTTCTGGAATAAGATCCAGAAAATCTTAAGGCTCGCTTCCCCTATCACGTTCTCCCTCTTCAAATCCTTGTTCCTGAGGACCTTCTCTGAGGCCTATCATTGCATCAAGTCAAGGTCTTAACATCATGATTTGTTACTGCTTTAAATTCTGGTCTTAAACCTCAACCATTGCCTGAGGCGTCATTTGATTCCTCCCTTCTATCATTGTCCAAATCAAGGTCCCAACATCACGATCTGTCTTTGCTTCAAATATTGGATTTAAATCCAACCATTGCCTGTGGCATCTGTCGTGTTCTCCCTTCAAACAGTCCTTCCTCCCTAGGCCATCATGTCCATCCCTCTCCTATCTCGTCTAACCTCCCCTCCCCACTCCCTTTACCCCCCTTCCCTTCCCACCCCACTTACCAGGCCATGCCTACAGTACTTATCAAAGGACTCTTACAACTCAATCTTCTTCACACTTTGATGCTAGAGGAACTGCCACTCCTGCTCACTATGACTCCTCCAATGATGTTTACTGTATAAACTTTAGCTCATTACCTTATGTCCATATATCTGTATCCATGCAATTGTATTTGAATGGCACTACCTCCTGTTGGACCTATTGCTATGTTCTGGAGCAAGTATCTTGTCACATGTGATAGTTACATGTTATTATGTTGTTATTATTACTACTATGTAATTGTTATGTACGTTCACTCAACCTGTTATGTCTTAACACTGTTAGCAACTATTTTGCCCCAGGTCCATCTTGTAAATGAGTTTGTCTCAATGATGTTCCACCTGGAAAAATAAAGATTTTGATTGATTGATTGTTTGGTGATGTGTCCTCCGAGATCAAGAACGATCCCACTCCTCTCTAGTACAGTGGCCCACAATGCAGGCTCACATCCATCCTTTCTTCACCTACATCTGGTCGCTCCCTTTGCAGCAGCTCACCTTGTGGGCCAATCAGAGATGAAGAAACAGTAATCATATGAGTCCATACCAGAGGCATGGAGGACTAAGGTACCGAGCTCCTAACCTGTCACCATACCAGTGACCCGAGTTTGGGAATGAACACAGGTCACTCACGGGTCGGCAGGCAAAGCGAGGACTGAGCATCCAAATGAGTGCTCTCTTCCTTTGTGAAGGGGGGTTCACATGGCTCACTGCTTGTCAATCACCTGAGGTGTCAAGGGGTCGATATATGAGAGGCAATACTTGGAGGTGGGACCCAACACACAGGGTGGCAGAGGTGTCTCCAGAGGTGGAGCTTGCACATCGCATGTGCTGTGGGCCTGGGCTGAAAATGGGGTGGGGGGACCCAGACCCCAGGATGATGACTGATCCCTCATGGGCCCTGCACCTGTGACTGCCCCCCAACCCCACAAGTCCTACTGAAGAGGATGACAGGGAAGGTAAGTCCTGGAGAAGCCAGATGATGGGGATAGGGGGTGTCAGTCTGAATGAGACCGCTGGAGCAGAAAGGTAGATAAAAACCTATATGGGAAAAAAAAAACACAATCATATGCTGGGCTTGAATGGAGGCAACCACCTTCAGACAAAACAAAAAGTAAAATGTGGCACTCCAAAGACAACTAGCCCAAGATAGGCAATTAAAAAAAGTATGCAGACGTGTAAGGAGCATATTTTAATGGAAAGCACAAAGCATCATTTATTATACTTTCCACTGGAATTAAAGATTGCTGCTGTTAATGCAGTACTTCTCAGCTTGCAAGTTTCCATTTTTTATTTTTAGCTGTTTTGGTTGGACGTTTCAGGAGTACCCTGATCGGTTTGCCTGCACCATTTCAGCTAACAATGGCAATCCATTTCCCCTCTTGTCTCTGCCAGCTCTGTGCCTATAGTCATCAGCTGGTAGGTCATGTGTGATAACTCGCCCAAGAGAGTGGGGAGGCAGGTTGTCCTAGTGGTTACAGCTCAGAGCTGAAGATTATCCTGTCTGTCAGCTTTTCTCCTGGCTGTGAGGATGCACCCACCTGTTACCCCCCTACCCACAAGTACAGACACAGAACTATAAAAATCTGGAGACCCTTGTTTTAATCCCACTAGTTGCCACACATTCACCAGGTAACCCTGAGCAAGACACGTGACCACTTTCTACCTTCTCTCTAAATTATCTCATGTTCAGCTTTCCCAGTGTGCCTGAAATGGCAAATACATTTTTCGCCTCCCTCTCATGGACTCTAAAGTGCTTTGGGATAGCCTGTATGAAATTCACTTTATAAAACCAAATTTCTTTCATCACATAGGCCAAGACAAGAAGATGAAGAATCAGCATTTATATAGTGCTTTTCATACACATTGTATTCCAAAGTGATTTACAAGCAAAAGGAGACTGATAGTGAAGTGACAGTAAATGTGCAGTGGCAGCCATTTCACATATCAACAACCACAGACAGCCTTTTGACAACTGCATGAACTGGTTTTTGGGAAAGGGCACGTTGGCCAGGGTACAAGAGAGTGCAACATAAGTCTGGTGTGGTTGAGAAACAAAACAACAACAACACTGGACACCAGGTAATTAAGCAAACAAAGTAAGTAATATGTTTTACAAAACAAAAAGACAGCGTGAAAGACATGACAACACAGCTGGCTATGGAAGAGAGAGGCATGCTGTGTTGTCATCAAACTGTATGGCTCAATACTACTTTTGGGGCAAAGAGATATACAACTAAAGGGTGTAGGGAGGACATCAGAGAATAGAGCAAACAAAGTACTGCAAGTGACATGTTGTTTTACAAAAATAAATAAAAATAAATTAAGGTTGAGTGGGTACATGTTTTCAGTTTTTTACATACTCATACAGAAATGCCTGGGGCCAGATATTGAAAATGCACAAAAGCAGAGCACAAAGGTTTGCACTGCACTTATGCCCAACCCAGAGGTTGCTATATTCAGTCAGATAGTGCACCGGCACTATTAGACCGAATATCATTCCTTGTCAGCACATTGCTAAGTCAAGTTGCGCTGTTCTGACATGGACCTGGGCTACAGCCAGCCCATAAGGAATTGTGCCTTGAGACCAGATAGGAGTTCCAGTGCAATATTAAGCTGCAAAATTCAAATGAGCCCATTGGCTATGCATGGCACAAAGGGGCCATTAGTAAATCCATTTGCATTGGAAGCTGTGGCCTGTTTGTACCCATCCTGACATCATCACTGGTGACTAGCAGAACCCCCCACTCTCCAATCCCCCATCCTGGATAGTGTGACAGATTCCCTGGTGTCTAGTGGCACCCTCCCCCCACCCGCTGAGCCCTCATCCCATACCTAACACTTATCATTGTTGGCTAGTGGCACCCCCTCAAATAACCATCCCTTTGCTGAGAAGACAGTCACTGTTGACAAGTGGCCTCCTGCACACCTGTCCCAATGATGTTAGGATGTACCTCAGTGATTATGGGCACTCCCACGAACACCTGTTCCACAGATTGCTGTATAGTTCCTGGTGTGCCATTGCACCCCCTTAAACACCTGTTTACCCATCTGAGTGCATAGCCCCATAGCCTTGGTGTCTCGTGGCATACCCCACCCCACCACCCTGAGCACCTGGCCTATGTCGCCTATACAATCATGGGCATCCAGTGGTGTCCCTGCCCCAATCAATGGAATGCCTGGTGACAGACACAACGGTGCACAGTATTGGTCCTGGGCACCCTTCAACTGCCTTGCACACACCCAAGGCAGCACCCACCCCAACCACCCCTTTACCAGGCCAACTTGAAGATAGCGGCAATAACAGAGATGTGGTACATGGGGAACCATGACTGGGAGGTTTCTGTACCAGGATATGCTCTATTCAGGATGGATAGAGAGGGTTAAAAGGTAGGGGGTATGACTCTTTATGTCAGGGAAGGCATAAAAGCAACTGCAGTACAGGGTAGATGGGGGAAGCCGAGGCATTGTGGGTCACCGTTGAGCCAGATAATGGCACAGCAATTCGCACAGATGTGATCTGCAGGCCTCTTGCACAGGGGGAGGAGGTGGGTAGGCCAATGGAGGAATAAAAAAACAGGAGATGGCAGCAAATGAGGAGGCATTGTTGCTGGGCGATTTTAATATGCCAGCCGTGGATTGGACCATTCTGGCGGCTGCATCAGCCAGGGAAGAGACATCCTGGAAGCCATACAAGGGGCAGGCCTCAGGCAGTTAATGATAGAATCCACAAGGGACAGGGCAGTTCTAGACCTAGTGCTAACCAAAGGAGACAGAGTAAAGGAAGTTTGGGTGAAAGGGCACCTTGGGTCCAGTAACCACCACACAGTGTGGTTTAATAGGGACATAGTCAAGGCATACAAAGATGAGGATCTTAGATTTCAGGAGGGCAGATTTCAAGTAGGATGGGGATATGTATCACAAAAGCCCTGGCAAGGAAGAGAAACAGCGGGGTGGAGGAACAGTGGGTAATCCTAAAATAACAAACCAGTGTATTAGGCACAGATACAAGAGCAAAAGAAGGAAAAAGCCACTGTGGTTCTCAAAGGATGTGGCTGAGAAGGTAAGGGCCAAAAAGTTAGCTTTCAGAAAATATAAGGAGTCACAAAAGGAGGAAGATAAAGGGTGTACCTAAATAGACAGAGGGAAGCAAGGAGGGCAGTTGGGAGTGCAAAGGAGCAAACAGAAGAAAGGATAGCACAGACAGTAAGGGAAGCAGGCAAGACATTTTATAGGTAGATCAGCAAAAAAACAAAGGCCAGGGGTGGGATTGTAATGCTCAGAAGGGAAGAAGGGGAGAGTGTGGAAGGTGACAAGAAAAAGTCAACGAATACTTCTGTTCTGTTATTCACTGAAGAAGGGGAGAGAGAGAGAGGCCAAAACTAGCCTCCAAAATCAAAGGGGGGGGAGGTGAACACCAGTCCTTTTACAGAAGAGAGAGTCTTAGAGGAGCTCACTAAACTGAGGGTGGACAAAGCAATGGGGCCAGATAGCATACACCCTAGGATATTACACGAACTAAGGATTGTGTTAGCAGCACTGCTGACAGACCTGTTTAATGAGTACCTCAATACAGGTGTGGTTACAGAGGACTGGAGGAGGGCACATGTAGTTCCTCTTCATAAAAGTGGAAGCAGGGAGGAGGCAGTCAACTATAGGCCGGTCAGCCTCACCTCAGTAGTGGGGAAGATTATGGAGGCACTTCTTAAGGAAAGGATTATGGAACATTTGGAATCCAGCAGACCACAGGATCTGAGGCAGCATGGATTCACAGCGGGGATATCATATCAGACAAATCTGATAGATTTCTTTGACTGGGTAACAAAGGAGGTGGAAAAGGGGGGAGCAGTGGATGTTGCCTACCTCAATTTCAGCAAGGCCTTTGACACCGTTCCACATAAGAGGCTGGTGAACAAGCTGGGGAGCTTGGGTTTGGGCCAAAAGTGGTGAACTGGGTCAGTAACTGGTTGAGGGACAGAAAGCAGAGGGTGGTAGGAAATGGGGTCCACTCCAAGGAACGGGGGATGGACAGTAGGGTACCACAGGGATCAGTCCTTGGGCCAGTCCTTTTTAATGTCTTCATTAGTGACATTGCTGAAGGACTGAAAGGGAAGGTTTGCCTATTTGCTGATGACACCAAGATCTGCAATAGAGTAGACACTCCAGAAGGGGTAGAGAAAATGAGAAGGGACTCAGGGAAGCTGGAAAAATGGCCTGAGGTAGGGCAACTAAGATTAAACATAAAGAAGTGCAAAATCATGCACCTGGGCTGCAAAAAACCCTGAGGAGATTTACAGAACAGGTGGCAGTAACTGACGATCACAGGGGAAGAAAGGGATTTGGGAATGATCATCTCAGATGAACTAAAAGTGGCGAAGCAGTGTACAAATGCAGTGGGTAGGTCCAGTGGTATGCTAGGGTGCATAGGAAGGGGTATCACTAGCAGAAGAAGGGAGGTGTTGATGCCACTGAACAGAATACTAGTGAGACCTCATTTGGAATACTGTGTTCAGTTCTGGAGGCCATATCTGCAGAAGGACATAGAGAGGGTGGAGGCTGTTCAGAAAAGGGCAACTAAGATGGTGCAGTGCTTACAAAAGAGCGCATATGAGGAGAGATTAAAAGACCTCACTATGTATACTTTGGAGGAGAAGTGAGAATGGGGGGGATATGATTGGAACCTTTAAGTACCTTAAGGGCATCAACAAGGTGCAAGAGGGAGGCATCTTCCACTTTAGGAGATGTAAAAGAATGAGAGGGCATGATATAAGATTAGAGGGGGCAGGATAAGGAGGAATGGGAGAAAGTTTTTCTTCTCAGAAAGGGTGGTGGATGCATGGAACAGGATACCCCAGGAGGTGGTGGGAGCAAACACAGTGGGTAGATTCAAAAATGCATGGGATAGGCACAAGGGATCCCTAGAGGTGGTAAAGAGAGGCTAAAGCCAATTACCAAGTAGGGTCAGTGGCCGCCGAGACAGGTAGGGAAAATGGGTAGACTGGATGGGCCTAGTGGTCCTTATCTGCCATCAAATTCTATGTTTCTATGATAGGAATGTGTTGCACATCTCTATGGCAACCTGCACAACCATCCTGTCACCTCTTCTGCCGACTGTCATATGAACTGCAGTGAGCAATCATACCATGTGTGGGAGGGGGTACTTGTCAACAGTGATTATCTTTTCAGCAATGGGATGGTTGGTTTGGGGACAGGGTGCCACTAGCCAGCAATGATTGATGTCTATGGCATGGGGGATCAGGGGGTTGGGGTGCCACTGACACCAGAGCAGACAGTCACAGTACCGGGATGGGAGATTGGAGGGTGAGGGGTGCAACTAGACACCAGGGAAGACGTGGAGTGCTGGAATCTTTTGTTTATTTAAAGATGTGAACAGTAGCAGGATGGGGATTGGAGGGTGAGGTGGTGCTACTAGACACCAAGACAGACAGTCACAGTACCAGGACGGGGGATTAGAGGGTTAGGGGGTGCCACTAGGCCCAGGGTTACAGTGTTGCTCACCCAGTTGGGAGCTTGGGAGAGGGAGGGGAACCACCGAACACCAGGGTTAGGGTGATGTTCACCTGGACAGGTGATTGGGGGGGTGGTGGCACTACACATCAGGGCCTACCCTACATGTCCTGGGATGGCCAGTCAGAGAAGGGGCACCAATGGACATGAGAGCATTGTATACATGACTCACGAGGGGGGCTCGAAGGATGGGGGGTGCCACTAGATACCAGGACATCCTTTGTTATACCGTGATGGGAGTTCAGAGGTTGGGGGCAGGTGGCTGTAGAACAGGCCTTTGCACCCAGTTAAGTCTAGGTTTGCAAAGGCATTAAGTAGCATCCCTTTTATGTGCCATTTACCACTGACACGAACCTCTAAAAAAGCAGCAACATCCGCATGTAGGTGGGACCACTTCATTTGCACGGGTACCATGTTATGTTAGCATTCAGGGACTAAGGGATTTAGCCTACCCTACAAGAGTCTCTGAATATAGACCCCACCCACAACTGGCCTCCAATCTGGTGCCATCCAACAGAACTCAGGGAGGCACCCTGAAGCTTAGTATGAGAAGTACTGGTATAATAAGCATGATTATGCGCTCCTTCAGAGTAATACAATTTAAGTGGCTTGCCAGAACACAGAGTTCCCCCATGGATCAGTCCATCAGCCTCATCATCAGAGGGTTGGCCGCAGGGGACAGTTGGACATGTAGTAGGTAAATGAGGCAGATGGAGGATCGCAGGATAACCAGATAAAAAAGTACAAAATAATAAAAGTACATTAATAAGGTAAGGGGAGGGTGGCAAGGGTAGGGGTAGTTTTTTTTTTTTAGAGTTACTGGGTGGGGGGGGAGATTTTACTTTATGGTTAACTAACGTTGGATGCAGAATTGGAACTTCCAATTCCACCTCTGGTTTTGTTCCTATGCCTTAGTCAGAGGTTAAACAGAATCAGAGTGGAGGAGTGGAAGAGGACCAGAAGAACGCTGACATATTGAACAAGTAGTTTTGTTCAATATTCACAAAGGAATGATTAAGTGACAGGCCATAGACAGAGAAGGGCATTAAGGGAAGGGAGGTGGACAATATCCCTTTTAAGGAGGTGAGAGTCCTCAGGAAACTAGAAAAACTAAAAACAGACAAGGGAATGGGGCCAGACGGGGTTCACCCTTGAACACTGAGGGAGCTGAAGGAGGAATTGTCTGCACCTCCACCTGTGACAGCCCTGTTCAGTCTATCACTATGTTTCTGACAGAATGGATTCCATAGAATATGAACACCCCTATTGGATAGTACAGTGGGTAGGGAACACATTTTCGTATCATACTTATTCATCCCTGCTTATTCATCCCTGCTAAGGAAGCTGTGGGTTAGGGGGACATGATGAACCTAAAGTTCCTTCAAACCTTAAATTAGTGTTACTTATTTAATAGGTAAGGTATTATGCCGGTCCAGACATGTAAAGGGGTTCCATTTGTATGAACAGAACTGTTAGATGATCAACAAAATCAATAGACACAGAGCCTGAGGAAAAAGTTCCTACATTACAGATCACCCCAGATTAGAAGAGGCAGTAATTAAAGGTAGCACTTACCTGCTTTAGGGTGAACATTGGAAAGGGATCCGGAAAACATACTGTAGACAGGGCATCTGTAAAATAAGAATAAAAAAGAGTAGTCAAAAAGGATCCTTAGTTCTTGAGAAAGATAAGACTGATAGGACAGGTGAGGAAAATAATACTTACCTGATGGGTTGTAGGAGGCTCTGTATACCTGTTTAAAAAACAGAGAGAGATAAATAGGTTAGTATAAATGAAAGATTTCAGAGAGCAGGGAAACTGGATATGCAGTGATACCCTAGCTAGCCACTGCAATCGGGGGGGGCGGGGGTAGCTGCTCAGGGTGCACAGCTAATGACATAGGCCAAACAAAGAACCTCATCATTATGGTACACAATGGAGGATGCAAACATGGGAGGTCACCCCTTGTTCTCTTTGATTCAATTAGGGATCCCATGGAACATTGAAAAAACTATACTCAATAGATGGGTCAGACACAGCCTATATATTCTAAAGAAACTATGAAGCCTCACAGGTACACCAGAAGGTCTGGGCCCATTATCACTTATACACTTTGAAGAATCCTTTTTTTCCACCATCCTTTGACCCAGGAAATGCCAGATGAGGAGTCCAGGGTCACTTCAGATTTACCCAGTTTACTGAGGGATCCACCTGTATTACTTTCCAGAGAGCCAAAGATAAATTCCACTGGCAGAATACAGAATTCCTACGTTATATGCAGGCTAGGCATTTTGTAAACTCTGAGACTCATCGTAGAAGCCTGATGAGGCCATACAGCAGTTGGGAAGAATTTTTATATGGATCAGTGATTATTAAAGGATCCAGCAGATACATTTTACACATCTATAAAATACTGGTTAGGGAAAGGGGAGTTTCGTTGCAGGGTATCGGAAGGGCATGGGAAGGGGAGGCTATTTCCATTGAAGAGGAGAACTGGTCTCATGGATTGAAATTGGGCTGGAAAGCAACCTTTGCTCTGACATGGAGAGGATATTTTGGAAAATCCTCATCAGATATTTACACACCCCATCAGTCACAAGGCACTATAACAGCTCAGGTATGGCAACATGTTGGCAGGCCTGTGGGCACCCACTGGCATGTCTTTTGGGGTTGTCCAAGACTGCAGGTGTTCTGGCTGGAACTACAGCAAGGGTGCAAGCAATTACAGGTATTCTGCTTCCCCTGACATTCGAAGACTGTGTGTTGGGTCTCCCCACAGTTATTAGCTAAAGAAGGGAAACTCTCAGTGTACTCCTCACCTTTATTGTTGTAGCTTTGAAATGCATAACTGGCAGGTGGCTCCAGCCAGAACCCCCAACTCTGGTTGAATGGAAATGAAGAATGAAGGGAGTTCTGGAAATGGAAGCCCTCACTGCTAAGCTAAGACTTAGATATGAACAACATGAGGTGAAGTGGAGAGGATGGGAAAACTGGTTGTTAGAGCAGGGAGATAAGGTGTCATCTTGAAAGATCAATAAATTATTGGCTGAGACTCAGATGAAAAGAGAGGCTGGTGAGAATATCAACGTGAAACAGATCCAAAACCTCCCTGGGGGAAGGAAAGTAACGAGCTTGAACTCATTGGGGGGGGGAGTCCACAAGCGGTCAGAAGAAAGGTCCGGAGCAGGGTCATTGAGTTCATTTTTACTTTCTGTAGTTATTGTTATTGTTACAACAGTTTAAAGTTAGACTTTCAAGGAGAATGCCCTGAGTTATAAGGGTGGGTATTATTTCACTGTACAGTACAAGTTATATACCATTTAAGCTGTTATTACTGCATGGACCTCCCTTTTATAAGAAATTATGTAATGCAAATTAGATTTGTAGCTTCATGTACAGTCAATTGTCCTTAAAGACTTAAATGCAACATGTTATGGTTATAACTACAATGCTGTACTGTTGTTCAAGAATGCTGAATAAAGCTGAGTTAAAAAAAAAATTGTTACTGTCAGTCCCTGGACCAATCCTCTAGTCTTCAAAGGTCAGCTTCCATGTTGTCTGCTCCTTCCCTTGTGTCCACTCTGTTGCAGAGTTTTGTATCATCTGCGAACAGGCAAACCTTCCCTGTTAGTCCATTCCCTATGTCTGCTATAAATATGTTAAATAGGATCGGTCCCAGTACCAATCCCTGTGGGACGCCACTGGTCATCCTACCCTCCCTTGACAATGGTCCATTGACTAGCACTTTCTGGGTCCTATCATTCAGCCAGTTACTGATCCAGCTGACCATCTTCTGGCCAACTCCCATATGTTCCAGCTTGTTTGTTAGCCTTCTGTGATGGACAGTGTCAAAGGCCTTGCTGAAATCTAAGTATACAATGTCCACCGCCCCTCCCCGATCCAATGTTCTGGTGACCCAGTCGAAGAAGTCAATCAAGTTGGTTTGACAAGAGCATCCTGCTGTGAAGCCATGTTGCTTTGGGCCCATTTTTCCAGTATTTGTTAGGTACGCCACTATCCTCTCTTTTAGTAGTGACTCCATCATTTTCCCCACAACTGAGGTCAAACTAACAGAGTGGTAATTTCCTGAATCTTCCTTGTTTCCGCTCTTGTGTAAGGACACAACAGTTGAGTGTTTCCAGTACTGTGGTATTTTCCCAATGTCTAGTGATTTGTTGAAGAGCTCAGCTAGCTGTGTGGCCAGTTCCCTCTCAGACCTTCTTCAGTATCCTAGGGTGTTTGCTGTCTGGTCCCATGGCTTTTTCCATGTTCAGTTTATTAAGCTCTTTTAGGACTCTCTCCCTTGTGAAGGAGCTAGTATCTGCTCCCTGAGTATCTTCCTTTATCCTGCTCAGTGTGGGACCTTTGCCACTGTCTTTTATGGTGAAGTCAGAGCAAAAGAACTCATTTAGCACTTTTGCCTTGTCATTGTCACTCTCTGCCATCTTACCTTCCTTGGTTGCTAGTTGGACTATTCCTCCCATAGTTTTTCTTTTTTCTCTTGTGTATCTATAGAAGGTTTTCTCTCTCTCCTTAACACCCTGTGCTATTTCCTCTTCCGTCTGTGCTTTTGCCCTTCTGACAACTTTCTCTGCCTCCTTTAATTTGTTCTTGTATTCTTCCATGTCTGCTTCGTGTTTTGTTTGCTTGAATTGTGTAAAAGCCTTTCTTTCCTCTTTGATTTTGGATGCTACTTCATGAGAGAACCAGAGAGGTAATTTCCTTCTTTTGGACTTGCTGATCTGCTTAGTGCATGCAGTTGTTACTGTATGAAGAGCAGCCTTCAGAGTATTCCAGCAGTCCTCTACATCTCCTGTGATTCCTCCTTCTAGTATGGATGCAATCATAATTTTCATTTTAGGGAAGCTGGCTTTTCTGAAATCTAGTACATTGATTTTGATATGACTATTTTCCTCCATATTATTCACAGTAAACAAGATTGAACTGTGATCACTGGTCCCTAGATTGGCTCCCACCTCTGCTTCTAGGATCCTTGTGCTGTTTGTCAGCACTAGATCCAATATTGCTTTGTCTCTGGTGGGTGAGTTCACCAGTTGATGCAGACCTGCTCCCCTTAGTGCAAAAAGAAACTCATTGCTTCGGTCTGAGGATGCTGTGCATGAGGACCAATCCACAAGATTGAAGTTCCCCACAAGCAACAACTCACCCCTGTATGCCGTCATCAAGATGGTTTCCAAGAGCTTCTTGTCTATGTTGGCCTCCTGGGATTGGGGTCTGTATATGACTTCTACCTGGATAAGAGCTTTGTCCCCAGCTCCTAGTGTAACCCAAAGGGCCTCTGCTTTACTGTGTTTTCCCTGGATTTCTGTTGCACATATGCCATCAATGTCACCCCCCCCCTTTCATTTACTCACGATCTTTCCAGAATAACTCATACCCTGGGATGGTGACATTCCAGGAGTGGTTCCCAGTGAACCATGTTTCCGTAACAGCAACCCAGTCTAATTGTGCATCTGTCATTATGGCTGTGAGATCAGGGATTTTGTTCACAGCTGAACAAGAAGCTACTGTGGCAGGCCTGAAATATTTAAGCAATAAGGAATGACCATGGGTTGCACTGACCATATGCAAATCACATCCTTGTGTAATTTGGCACAAGGCAAAGACAAATGCCACATGCCCCTATAGTGTGATTAACATTTGGATAATGCAACCCCTGGGAGTACCTTGTTTTTTTTTAGCAATGTGAATAAAAATATTCTAACTAGCTGTATATTTTTTTATTACTGTAATTCTACCTGTTTATATGTTCAAATAGTTCTTGCACCATCTAATCATCAGTCAACAGTTAGTTTATGTTTTAGTTCACATTGCAGACATTCAAAGACATCTGTGCTACTGCAGAGATGTGAGGGCATATCAAGAACAGCCGCACAGTTGGCAAAAGTGTATGTCTGCTCATGGCATCATGTTGACCTCAGTATTGGCTAGCCAGCAAATTTGTCCAACTAGGAAAATAAAAAAAGTCAGTTTAGTGCCAATGTGTGGTTAAGGTTAATGGTCTAGATGCAGATCTTGAGCCATAAATTGCATTGTTGCCATGGCAGTGGTGGCTGAGTAAATATGCCATCATCGAGGGGGCAGTCACGTTAAAAGTATAGGATAGGGATAATGACAACATTGTTTCTATGACCATTGTCATGGCAACAGCCAGTGGGTCTTAGTGAATTCTTTTTCAGTCTACATGCTCTACCCCTCCACAACACCGCCCCTCCCCAGTTTAGCCAACTACCATCCCTGCAGTTTGACCAGTCTCCTTCAGCTGGAGGGAGGGTGGTAAGGAGGCTACAAAAATCACTGTGCATGGGTACAGGTGTGGAGAGGGACTGCTAAACACCAGGGACATCTTCATTTATAGACAGAAATGAGATCAGAAGGAGGGGTCATCACTAGACACCAGGAACTACTGTGTTGGGGGTCGAGGGGCCAGCATACTTCCTCCGCAACTGTTAGAGGTGTGTGGGAGTAAGTCATGTTATGGATTGGCAGTATCTGTGCCGCGTAACGGGATCATGAAAAATGACCTTGTGCAGTACACATACCCTGAGTTTTGGACTGCGCAAATATTCATGTCCCTGCTCCATCATTTGCACTGCACCCCATCTGAATATTGCCTTGGCACTAACCCTATTTGCCTGTGCTAATAGGGCTTTTTGATGTAGGACATCCATGCAAACCCCAATTTGCGTGTGCAAACTTGGATTTGCACCTAGGCAAACTTTTAAATATCTGTCACCTGCTGTCCTTCCTAGTCATTCCTGCTGACTAAGAGGCTCCCTGGAAGACCAGTAATGTATGACCACCAGTTGCTTGAATAGCTGAAGAGTAATAGGGTAGTAGCTGAGGATCTGGCATGGAGATGATCAAGATCAGTGTGTGAGGAGGAAATGGAGCAGGGCAGATTGCCTAAAATGTACGAAGCTCAGAACTGTACAGAAAATGAATTTTTAAAAATTGTATCATTTGTAAAGCTTGGAAAGTTTCACTCTGTATGTTTAGAAGGTGTAGTATACTTTAAGTAAGTTTAATATTATTGTATTCAAAATATACTTAAAAGTATACTAAGGTGGTAGTATACACTGCGTAAGTATTTCAGATGACTAGGTTACCAGAAGACAAGTACATGAGTTAACTACAAGTATATTTTTAGTATATTAAAGTATGCAAAGGCATTTGTATACTTTACATAAGTATAATAAAAGCATATGATAACTACTTAAGTTTACTAAACTTATATTTGTAGTGTACTAAAATATATTACTTTTTCATAAAAGGGCTCCACTGCACAGGCAACCAGTACAGAGCACAGATAACCAGTGTGATATGCTCAGATCAGGATGCTTCAGAAACCAGTGAGGCTGACGCATTCTGGACCATCTGCAAGCGGCACATTAACCTCACAGATAATCCTAGGTTGAGAACATTGCAGTAATCAAGTTTATTTGTAACCAGGGCATGCATTAGGGTCACCAGATCGGCCAGTTCAACAAAGGGCTTGCTCTGAGGTTCAGGAGATGATAGAAGGCACTGAAGACAACAGCCAACACCTGATATTCTAGGGTCAGCATGGAATCCACATTGTCCCCCAGATTCCTTACCCTATCAACAGTTCCAAGCATGATGTCATCTAAAGATGTAAGGGCAATATCACTGCTCATCATTGTCAAACCATACAGACCAGGTTCCACCAGTAACACTTCTGTCTTCAGCAGATTAAGTCTGAGCCAGATAGCAGCCACCCAGTCTTGAATTTCCCTGTGGCACTCACTCAGTGTTGAGACTGCAACACCCTCATCAGGTGCACATGACACATACAGCTAGGTAGCATCAGCATACTAATGAGAACCAAAACCATACACCTACTGATCTCCCCTAATGGCATCTTGTACATGGCAAATAACATGGGGACTAGAATCAACCACTGAAGCACAAAACAACAGAGCATTGCACTGCTCAAAACGAAGTGTCACCTGCTGCACCCTGTCAGATAAGTAGGACTCAAACCACTGTAGCACCATTCCAGAAAGTCATACACAGTGCATCAGATGAACCAGCAGCTCCCCATGGTCCACCTTGTCAAACGCCAAGGAAAGGTCAAGCAAGGCAAGGACAGAATGACACGCGCTATCCCTTGCCGAGTAGAGATAATAGTGCACCTTGATCAGAGCAGTGTCAGTACTATGGCAAGGCCAGAAACTATACCGGAAGGACTAGTTGATGTCATATTGTTCTAGGTGTTGCTCCAACTGCTCAGCTACCACATTCTCAATCAACTTCCTCAAAAATGAAGGTTTGAAGCAGGCCTGTAATTTGAGAGAACATTGGGGCCCAATCTGTTTTTAAGATGAAGCTTCAATCAATCAATCAATCAATCAATCAAATCTTTATTTATCCAGGTGACCACCATTGAGCAAGCTCATTTACAAGGTGGACCTGCTGTTGGCAGGGACAATTGTACAGTCACAGTTAAGATATGCATAATACAAAATGAAGAAGATGATTACAATAATGATAGGAGCAGAGCATAAACATTCCAAAGGCACATATAGAAGTAATATATACATAAAACAACAGTAACATGATATATACAGCACCCACAGAAGCCTGATGCATATTGTTGTTATATACAAACCATAGGAGAAAATGAAAATTGTTTATATTCTTGGCCATCAGCAGCAAGTTGTAGGCCTGAGTGGCAGTCTCTAAGCTATGGAGGTGTGCATGACGTTGTCTGGGTCTCAGGCTTATGTGGCGGGGGGGTGTAAAAAGAAAAGGTGCAGAGGATGCTAAGAGCAATTGAGGCAAGTGAAGGGTGGATGGGCAATAGTGGCAGAGGGGGACTGGGGTCACCGACTGGGACTAGTATGGGTGAGGAGAAAGCAGCAAACAGGCTGCTAGGAACGATGGTAGCAATTACAGATTTCGGCAAACATTTTGTCGTAGAGGGTCTTGAACAAGGCAATACTGACAGGGGAGCTGAGTCTCAACAATCTTTGTATACTATTCCAGAGCGTAGGCAAGGCATAGCTTATGGCGGCCCTTCCAAAGTGAGTCTTGGTCCTTGGGACTTTCAGGAAAACCAGCGAGTGACTTCTTAAGGCATAGATACTGATCGGACTCATGGGGAGACAGTCGACAACGTATTGTGGGAGTTTGTTAGTAAGGTCTCGGAGAATCCAAAGGGCTGCGTTTCTACACCACCTGTTTTGAAGGAAGGCCACCCTATGGCTGCGTATAGAGAGCAGTGATGTGTGGAGAATGGAAGACCAGTTATAAATCTCAGCGTTCTGTGATACAATATGTCCAGTTTTGCAAGGTGTGAGACAGGGCAATGGCCAAAAATAAAGTCAGCGTAGTCAATTAATGAGAGGAATGTAGATTGGACAAGCTGTCTTTTTGCATCTGTGGTCAGGAGGCATTTAATTCTGAAAAAGAGACCAAGTCTCTGCCTCAGTTTTTTTAGCAGTTATTCTGTGTGTTCCACAAAAGAAAGTTTATTGTCTAACCAGACACCCAAGTATTTGAATTTAGGCGTAAATTCAAGATTTTCACCTAATAAGGTAGAGATGGAAGGTAATGGACCAGCAGCAGCAGAGTAAGCCCCTGGGCCTGATGGAGAGAAGAGCATGGCCTTGGTTTTTTTGCTTTTAGTAGTAGCTTTTTGCTGAGGAGCTGGTGCTGCAGAATATTGAAATCGGTTTGTAGGTCAGCACAGGCAGCTTTAGGAGAATCACGGCTTAAATAGAGCACCGTATCATCGGCAAACAAGTGGATACTGGATTCCGTGATGCCTGTGTTCAGGCTGTTAATATAGATGCCGAACAATAAAGGGCCCAGTATGGAGCCCTGAGGGACTCCTCTTTTTATCGGTTTAAGAGGAGAGAACTCTCCTTCCACCTTGATTTGCTGTTGCCTGCCAGAGAGGTAGTCTTGGAACCATCCCAGTGGGGTTGAGTCAATGCCTATAGTTTTTAAGGTGGGGAGAAGCAGGCAGTGGTTGACGGTGTCATATGCCTTGCTGAGGTCCAAAAACACGACACAAAGAAATTTTTTATTGTCTAGATCCCATTGCCAGTCATTAGTGACTTTAGCCAGCACCGTGATTGTACTATGTTTCACTCTAAAGCCAGACTGCATTGGGTTAAGCAATGTAGAGTTGTCTAAGAAAGATCTCAACTGTAAATCCATAATTTTTTCCAGAAGCTTCGAGAGTATGGGTAGTAAGGAGATTGGTCTATAGTTATTTTGGTCACAGGGATCCCCTTCTTTAAACAAGGGGATGATGTGAGCAGTTTTCCATTCCTTGGGGATAGAGCCTTGGGCTACGGACAGGTTGAATAGATATGACATAGGTGTAGCAAGAATGTGGTATGCTATTTTCAAAAAATATGGGTTGAAAGAGTCAGCTCCGGCACTTTTTTTATTATCTAGTCGTAGTAGAAGGTCTTCAATTTCTTCTTTTATGGTGGTAGGTGAAAAGGAGATGATCCTCTTCAGTGCATAAGGAAAAAAAAAACATTCCTAAGGGAACACCCAACCACTTCCACAAATATTGGACCCAAGGTCCCCCAGCATTCAAGAAGTGGGGTTGGCACAAAATGAAATGTACAGTACATAGGGTGCAGTCCTGATACCTCCCAGAAGACATCATCTACCTGAACTTGTTCAGCCATATCCCACAAAGATAGAGTGCTTCTGTACACCATTGAATGAGAAATGCCAGCTGATGACAGGCTGCTTGAGGATATCCCGGCCCAAAAAGAATACACCCTATCCAGACAGAGCTGATGAAACTCATCAAATGTTTCTGTGGAAATTACTCTGCAGGACTGCAGACAGATTGGATTTAATAAACTGTCCCCAGTGTTGAAGAGCTGAGATGGTCAGTCCTTTCCAGCAACAATCACCCGTGATGGAAATACTGACTGTTTCAGAGTGATTTCCTGCTGATATGCATTACAATCAGCCCTCAGCATCAATCTGTCACCATCAAACCTGAACCTCTGTCAACAACAAATCCGCCTCTGACCCTTTGTCTTTAACCTCCTCAGGTCAAAATCAAATCATGGTAGCCTGCAATGGGAAATCAAAGGGTAAACACACAAAGGTATGAAGGAGTAAAATGCAGCTGTAAAAGCCAGGCTGTAAAGCTCCACAGCCCCATTGACTCCCATTGCACAAGTCATCTTCATGCTAGGATGTCTAGTACTGCCAGAAGATTCTGAGACTACAAGTTCCAAACTGTGTGGTAACTAATCATCTCCACCAGGGGGATTAAATGAGGAGCCCTGCAAAGAAACTGCACAGCATGATGATCTGACCAAATAACCGTATCAAATCTGACATTGCTCACGCCAAGACCCAGTGAGAACACCAGGTTCAAGGCATGGCCATGCTGGTGTGTACCAGAAGCAACTGCCTGTAGGAGGCCCACTGAGGACATCATCGGGAGGAACTGCATTCCAAAAAGAGATGCTTCATTGTTGACCCAGGCATTGAAATTACCCAAAGCAAGAAGTTTAGGTTATCCCACCACCATGTCAGCCACGAAGCCCTCAAAAGCCGGTAAATGAGAATGATCTTGTAAGCTGTACCTGGCCCACCTATCACTGTTACTGTATACATTCAAATTACCTGGGTGCTCCTGTTGGATACACTGTCAGTCCCAGAGAGGAAAGATATAGTAAGATTAAGAGATCAATTCCAGATGCACTCTGGGGGGTGGAGGAGGAAGAGAGAATAGAAAACTTAAAAAGGTGCAATAAGTACAATTCATTAACAGTAGTGTAAAACAAGCAAATACATTTGTCATTTATGATCAGGAAAACCACACTGAGCTGTGACAGCTCATTTCTGGAAGTGTACAGGGGTGAAGATATGGAAGCAATAAGACAACAGGGGAATGGTAGTTGTGTCACAACCACATGCCCAGGGATTTAGTAAGGCAATAAGATTGTAGGCCATGCGGCATTAGGTGTGGTTAGTGCAGAAGTACCAACAAGCTGTGGTGTCTCATTGCACTTTTAAACATAGAAAAATACATGGAAAGGTATGCATAAAGAGAATTTTATACACACCTAAGTTGAATGATGCTTCATATACCCTGTGAGCGAGGCTCGAAGGGTTTATAATAACATCACACACCGAGGGTGTGTATAAAATTCAAGTTTTTTTCTAAACCCACCCGTGTTTTTTATTTATTTATTTTTTATATATAATTGGGGGGTAGTGTTCTTTCTCAATTGCATCATTTTAGTAACAAGAAAAACAGTAACAGTTTGGCCAGTAGATGGAGCTGCTGTATAAAGCGTGAAAGCAGACTGAGCATTGGTGTTTAAACTCCCATCCCAAGTTTGAGAGGTTGTTCTTTGTGTTCTGTGCCTCCCTGTGTCTCTTTTTCTGTCTCTCCCCCTGCTCCATCTTAGAATGAGTGGTAAAGATAATGGTAGTCCTAGGTCAGGTGTGGTCGGCTTTCATGCTGATTTTCACTTTTTGTTTCTCTAGGAGATTGCAATCCTGATCTTGCTATGCCTTGATGAAATGGAATCTGTAGTGCTGGCAGGTAAGGTAGTAATATGCTCTATAAATTGTAAAAATATGGAAGGAGGTATGGTGGAAATGCTGAAGTGAAGTAGTGTTAACGCACGAGAAGCAGTGTGCCCATGCATGGAATGAGAGAACCCCAGTGTGTGTTCGCCATTATAACCAGCCAGTCACAATGGTGAATTATAACTGGGTTTCTCTATGTGATAAAATGCTTCCCAGTTATTATGTAGAGAATAATGGATGGATAGGTGGTTATAACGAGGATTTTACACCCCCCTGAGGGGTGGGATGCCACATAAACCCCAAGAGTGAAGCTTGAGGGGTTTGTTAAGGCATCCCACACCAAGGGGGTGTGTAAAATCCATGTTTTACACACCTACCCATCTTTTATTTTGTATAATTGCTGGGGATAGTTTTTTTGCCACAGCAATTATACAAAGTAAATGCATCTGTGATTGGAGCTGAACTGCAGACTGTTGGGATTTGAGCGTGGTCTTTGGCAGCTGGGGTCCTGCTGAAAATCATTTCTTACACTCTTTTTTTTTAACATGTTTGATGGATAATACAGATTTGTTCCCTTTTATTTATTTATTTTTCAAAAAAGAACTTACTGTGAAGTCAGGCACCGAGTCCCATAGACTGTTGAGGAGCAGGACGGCAGTGAACGGCACAGAAGTGGAAGTTCAACTGTTCACAGTTAGCGTGGTACTTCACAAGAGTAGGGTAAGTTTTTTATTTTTTTAAACCAGGTTGTTTAGAATTGTAAAAATTAGGGTTATTTTGTGGTACATGCTGACGCCAAGTTTCGGACAGCGTTGGAAGTGGCAGACACAGAGAGGAAGGGAAGAGGCGGAGCTGGCACATGCCCAGTACAAGGGAAACTGGGTGCGTGAATGTCGTTATAACCAGCTGGTTATAACGAAAGAATTATAACCCAGTTTCCCTATGGAAAAAAACTTTAACTAGTTATTATAATGGGTTATCATGGTAAAAAAAAACACACATAAATTTTATGTTAACAATGAAACATAGAAATTCACCCGCAGAAAAAGGCCTTGCAGTCTATCGAGTCTACCTGATGTCTGATACCAATGTTAATGTTTGAAATAAATTTATATGTATCTATTCTCAATAATTAATATGCAATGAAAAATAGTCTCAGATGTAAAGGGATAGCAAAAATAACTTTACCTTATTTTGCACTGTATTTTTAGGATGGAAAAAATAATCTCACTTGCTGTAATTTATAAAGTTTTCTGGTCCAGGGAAAGAACAGTTATGGAGGTTGAATGGTTCTGTTGCACATTCTGTGGGCAGTGCAGTAGGTGGCAGTGTGGTTCCACTGTTTCTATAACATGGCATATGGTTCCTTTTATTTCTGCCTCTTTTGCAGCCAGAGTGTGACTCCAGTGTTTCCTGTCAGATGAAAAAGCTGGCCAATAACTCTTGCTGCTTGCCTCATTTCTGTGGCCAGTTACTGACTATTTATCTTGCTTCAAGGCCAGCATTAGAAAGCATCTGAACTTCTGTGGAGCACATTGAATGATGGTGTAAAGTGATCTAATGTCTTTACTAAATTGGGAAACTTAGTTGGGAATAGATGGCAAAAAGTTTATCTCCATAGGTTCCATCACTTGCCAGATAAGTACTGTGCTGAAGAAGTTCTGGGGTATGCACTTTGGAGGAAAGTATAACACAGATGCTGGCTCACTGAAGCAGAAGTATGGTTAATGCCCACAACATTGGTGACTTGAGCTTGGGAACAAACCCAGGATGTCAGAGAACAACTGAGTGGAGCATTGAGCATCCTGGCAGACAATCGTCTCAAGGAAGAGAAGGTAGTGTGCTCTGTTGTGCAACAACCACCTGGGTAACCAGATGTGGTGGTGGTGCAAGAAAATTGGCTAATGTTGGCACAACCATGTATTGCTTGTGGTCATGGGGTCATATCACTGAAAACAAAAACAGCATAGCAACAAATGCCGCAGGCAAAATGACGTCCAGCATAATAAGATTGGTTAAAACACTGACCATATAAAAACAGCGCACCCCATTGAAAACAATGGGACTTTTTGTGTTTTGTTGGGGACATCACCCCCACACCCCTTGACGTGCAGGGTTTCATCCCCCCACGCCACCTGGACTAAAAATAAATAACTCAGAGGGAGTGTGGATATTGGGGATGGGAATAAACTTGGGAGGGGGGAAAATTCTTTATTTTATAAAAAAAAAAGCTGCAACACCATGAGACCTGGGGGGAACCAAACCATGGTCCCAGATCGCCAAAGCTGCCATGTGTTGGTGCCCTATCCACCCACCACAGAAGCAGCTTAACCAATCACCACATACACAGCAACTTGATCCCTCCCTCTTTTCAGCAGACAGAGACTAGGGTCGTAGTAATTCCCTAACGTTATTCTACCCTGGTTGCTGTCAATGTAGTCACTGTTCTGACAGTGTGGTTAATACCGCACTGTTATTGCAGTGACATATTGACTTGGTACCTTGCATGTGCTCATTATTCAGCTCCTTTCTGGTAGCATCCCAGAAGGATAAGAGAAAAAAAACTAAATAATGCCCTGACCAAAGCACAATGAACTTGGCTCCTCCTGCAATCCCTAAATCACAAATCATGGCACCTCCTTCACCATGCATGAACTCTGGAGGGGCTTAGGGAACCTCAGTGTTCCCACTATGTAGTAAGCCATGGGGTCCAAGAGAATGGAGTAAGTACTTGGAGAAGGCAGGTGGTGGGACAGGGGAGAAGCTCACAGAATGATGCATCACAGGGTGAGACAAGGGCATAAATAATAAAAACAAAACAATAAAGAATGTATAGCAAGGGTGAATCACAAGTGATTTTGAAAGATATTTTTAAGGCTTTATTCAGAGCATAAGGGATTGCTAGGAATCATGTACATAATCCCTCAGTTTTGCTATGTATTTATTGAGGGTCAGAGTGGTGTTTTATGTGCTAATTGTAGGACATTGTGGCACACTTGGTACTTTTTTTTTTTATCTTTATCAAAAATCTTTGGGGGTTTAGTTCAATTAGATCTCTGCCTCAAAAGATCATAAACAGTTGTAAATCCAGGCTGACCTTTTTGATCATACACGTGGCCATTAGAAGTATTGCAAGACAGTGGTACTGCCTCTTAACTCCCTCTGCCTACTCTTTTGCATCCATTGACATGTATGCAGATGACATGGTCCTCTATGCCTCTGGCTCCTCTGCTTCTGACCTCATGGGCCTGCTCCAGCTGGACATCAACAACACTCAGCACTTGTTCCAGACAAATTAGTTGTCCCTTTGTGCAAAAAACTGTCTCCATGACTTAGCACAAGGCAGAGACTTGCTAGGCTCCCCTTGTTTCATACATTTGATGGTGCTGTGGTTGAGGATGTCTCCTCCTTTAAATACCTTGGGGTCTGGTTGGACCATCACCTACAGTAGATTTTTCAGTTCATGTAGATGGCATCCAGCAGAAGCTGCACCCCAAACTCTGTGCACTTTACAGGAATAAAGCATATACTTCACTTTCTGCCCAGGGAGCAATCGTCATAAAGATTATTCTCCCTATCTCTGATTATGGTGACTGTTTGCAGTGCTGCTCGCAAGTCCACCTTAGCCAGACTGGCCCCTCTCTTTCACTCCTACCATTTTGCCCTTCATTGCACACCTAGAACCCACCACTGTTCACTGTATTCTTCCTCTCCTTGCCTTCCCTTGACATTAGGGTCCAGATATTCAAAAGGGTGAGAATACCACTAGCCCCAGGTGTGCCAAAGATATGGTGCACCGGGCTTGTGGTCTTCTCCTAGCTGGTGATTGGGATTTTCTATTCTGTGCACCACCTGCCACAACCTAGACAAACTTTTTGCGATCTAGCTTGCGGAAATCCCAGGGGCATTTTTTACTGAGCTTGCACCAGTTACTTGGCGCAAGCTGCCATAAATCATGAAAACTGTTGCAACTGCACCCAAGATTGTAAAATTGGATGCAGCTGTGGAAAAGGGGTGCAGGGCACCAAAAGAACCTAAGTGTCATGGTGCAGGGCTTGGTGTAAGCCCTGTACCACACTTTGAAAATCCAGCCCAAGGTATCTCACCTATTGCACTACCTTCATCTCTAAATTTCTGGTTTGGGTCCTTTACCTCTTACCTATCCTCCCTCATCAATTCCACCCTTCTACCTCCAATTACCTTTGCAACTCCGACCCTCGCTTCCTGGCTCTCCCATCAGTAAAAACCACAGCAGGCCTAGCTACTTTTTCCTTCCACTTGCCCCAAACTTTGGGGCTGTCTCCCATCCTCACATTTGTACTGCTTCTTCCTCTCACTTGTTCGAATCTCTCCTCAATGAATTCACTATTTACTCCTGCAGTTGCCTCGGGCAATAACTCGGGCTGTATTTTTTGCTCCCCCCCCCAAATTCCACATCCACTTTTCCCCTGCTCCTATCTTAATGCAGTCCCCCCAGCATCCACCAATCTTCCCTGCCTTCTGTACCCTGCAATACCTTGTTTTCCCTATAATTTTGGTCATCTTCTGCCCTTTATTGCTTATCTCACTTGTGCCTCGTTCACCCTACAAATCTGCTATCTTTGCACTTTCATTGTACTATTTGTTAATCTTGTTTCACTATTTGTAAACTTGAATTATTTTGATTATTTTTACCTTTTGTTGTAGTTTATTGTTGTACTCTATCCATCCCCCCCCCCCCAAGATACATCAGGAAATGAGCTATTTCAGATTAGTATGTCTTTCCTGGTCAGTTTTGTTATAGGAAGATAGAATTTAGAGGGTGTCTTTTTGATGCCATCTATATTATTAGATTTTTTCACAGAAAAATGTTATTGCTGGAGGGGAATAGAGGATTTCTAAATACTGTAGGTTAAAATTGTGACCTGTTGAGACTGTTTAAATGCCTGATTAGACCTCCCACTAAGTTACCAAAGGAGCTGATAGCATAATTAGATCCATTTGTTGTTTGTTAGCATAAAAAAACCTCACAATGTGCTGTTTATTTCATCAGAATGTCTGTGTCACACTTTTTTTTAACTCTATTTATGCTCCTCTCTCTGACTCCCAGACTCTCTTCAGTGGGTTGCTCAGCTCGACCTGTTCCCACCCGCATGAAGCCCCCCAGATCACCTCCAGGCACCCATCTCTACCACATCCTGATCGCTCGACTCCCCGACTCTGAGTCCCCTGAGGTGGGACCACTGACTCCCTGGAGCTCTATCTAGAATCTGATAGAGTGACCAGGCAAGGAGGAGAACTGGAAGCTGACTGGAAGGGCTTGGTGCTGGGCATGGGGGCTGTCCCCTGAACCCACCTTCGCCTACTGGGAGCCAGGGCATTTTCCCTTGTTCCATCCCCTGGCGCAGATGTGCAATGGCATTAGTGCTTGGAGGTGCCCAATGATACCAGTCCCCATTGGCTGTCCCCTGCCTAAGGTATAGTGCCTCCAGCCACCACCAGGAAGCACCACCAGATGGGGATTCCCCGGAACCCACTCCAGGTGAGGACAGAAGTCCTCTGGATGTTCGATCCTCTCCTTCCCTTACCTACCCTCAGTGCCCCAAGTCTGCTTCCAAACCCAGGTCACTGGTGTGGCGTGAAGTATGCCGTCCAGCGCCTCAACTCTCTGCACCACTGGGCCAGCTGTGTTACACTTTATATCAGTGTTTCTTCCCTTTTCCAAGTCAGTAAATAAAGCATGTGCTCTTTTTATGTTCACCGTGTGTGTGTGTGTGTGTGTGTGTGTGTGTTCAGCGAAGATCTTGCTATGGTAGTTGGCTTTTGAGAGGTTTGACACTGTCATCCGATGCAGAGTATTATTTTTGGGGTGGGCCAGTGCCACACCAATCTTCAGACAGGCTGATCATGACAGAGTTTTGGCTTGCTGGGCAGATAAATCGTGGACTTGAAAAGGAAAAGCCAACCCAATCAAGCATCGTCTTTTTCCTTTGATCTATGCTGCCCAGCAACAATGCTGATCTGACATGATCAGCCTGGAATTCCAAACATTCAGGGACTCACACCAACTGTAACAGACAAAAGTGTCCATCAATGTCTGTTACTGGTGCCCTCATAACTGTCGCCTGCACCCAACCCTTCCTCACAGTACCACCCACAAACATAACACTGACACTGGGGATGCCCAATCCCCCAGTGTGGGTACCTCATAGGTTTTCTTGATGTATTTAGGTAGCCTGCAAAAAAAGGAAACCATTTATCGATGTCTCTTGCTGGCTCCGCAGTAACTGTTCCCCCCACCTGATCCTCTCACTCAGCACCTGCCACCCAATACTCCCCTCACAGACACACAAATATGACACCAACACTGGGAGTGCCCAATCCCCCAGTGTCGACACCTGAAATAAAAAAAAACTTTCCCTCTGAATTTTCTTATATAAACTCTGTAAAAAAGAAAACCATCCAACAATTTCTGTTGTGTTGTTAGTCCCCCCACCTGACCATCCCACTCAGCACCCGCCACTCCCTACACACATATATAACACTGACAGTGGGGTACCCAATTTTGAGATAACGTTTTGAGGCAAAAGTAACATTTTGATGCCACAGATACCTTTGTGCTACTTGTTTCGCACGGAACCAAACTTTTTTTTTTTTGCTGTGCCAACTGCCATCTTGTTGATTACTTCCACAAACTGGCAAGCATGGAAAATAAATACAAATGCTGTGATTTTTAAAAACAAATGTCAGACGTTAACTCAATGGGACCTGTTTAGCGAGATTCTGCTATTTATTTTTTAACATAGTGCTCATTAATATGTTTTCTGGGCACCCAAAATACCAGGTGCCCAGCATAGAGAGAGGAGTGCTTCCCCAGCATTCTTTGTATGAGAACACCAGGAATTTCTTGACTTCTGCAGCCACAGCTAAAGTCAAGCTGCCAGCTACAGTGTTAGCTGTGAGCCGCACCCCCCTCACTGGTGTCTAGTGGCACCCCCCACCCTCTGATCACCATCCCTCTACATTTTAATATTATTTATTTATATTATCTGACACTGGGATGTCCACCCCTGGTGTCGGATGCCCCCAGACCCTTGTTTTATTATAATGCTGACATCAGGGGGCACAGTCCCCATGTCAGCATTCCCCCCAGCAGTGTGAGACACTGGGAAGCCCACTCCCAGTGTCCTGAAATAATTTTTTTACCTACAAAAGAAAACCGTCCCACGACATCTTTTATTTTTTTTAAACCCTGAAATAAAGAAAACCATCCTTCATCATCCCTGCCATCTCCCTTCCCCATCCTGACCCCCCACTGAGCACCCACCACCCCACACCCCCCTTACCCTACACTTACCACCGGAGGTCGTATGCTGTCATCTTCTGTGCACAGGGACACATCTGTACTCTTCAAAGCCAAACCATGAACTGATGAATCAGAAGGTAAGAGCCATATAATGTATTCTGGTGGTGTTTTAAACATATGTTCATAACTTTGGCATTTTAAGAGTTAACATATGTTCCTAACTTTGGCATTTCAAGGTATTTTTTCATCAAATTTTCAACATGGCCTTTTTAGGACCTCACCTCATGAACACTGCTTCTGTCATCTCATTAATCAGGCCCAGAAGGTGATTTTGCGGTCTCTACATGAAATCAACTTTCAGGACCAAATAACAAAATTTCACCCCCAGTATTCATGAGGTGAGGTCCATAGCTACTGTACATACATATTTGCATCTATGGAAGGATGGGAGCGCAGGGTCCAAAGGACCCTGTGCTTACACAGTAAAATAAGGATATTATTATACTACCTCAAAAAGTAAGGAAATAAGTTGCAAAAAACCTTGTTAATGCTCCAGTTAGGGTCCAAGTAACAAAAGTTGGGAAATTAGGCATTAGAGTTTCCTTAACACCCCACCCTGGCAAACCAGGCAGGAGAGCAGGCATGGGGTGTGCCTTGGGCTTCTCAAGCCTAATGCTCACCCCATTCTCATAAAGTCTACACATCTGACCTTATTTACAAATGGTTCCAAAAAATGAAGGTGCACTACACCTGCTGCATAGGGGTGCTCTATCAGGACCTCCAGTCCCCAATTAATATGCATATACCAAGACTAGACAGCTCTTAGAAAATAACATCCAGACTCACAAATGCAATCCAAATAGTTTTTATTTCTTTCCAATAACCTCTGTGGGATCTGTCCAGGCGCTTCACCTATTCAGTTAGGCTTCATCAAGGGGAAAATTAGTGAGACCTGCCCACTTACATTTATAGTCCCCAGGTAATGACATCATCATTAGTTTGCATTTTCTTTTCACAATCATTTAAATACATTTTTTCAAGTATTTTTAGCTTTCCATAAAACGGTTCACTATAACCAAAAAATAATCTTCAGTAAACAATAATAAAACATTATTAAACTAATAACACAATACAACAAACAAAAATCAGGGGTTAGAATTTGAGTATGGATTTAATGTCACAACATCGTTTTACACTTCTATTTGGGTCTGTAATGCATTTTCTTTAAATTACCAGTTTAGGTCTATGCCACATTAGATGTCCCAAGGTACAGTATAGGTGATCTTCTATATTTGCTCAGGGCCTTCCTGGAGATCTACACTTGTACTGCCATGGTCGACATAATTCTATGTGGTGTTCATTTAATTCCAGTCCTGATCCTCGAAGTGAAAGAGCATAAGGTACAATTTATTCCTTTGGCTGTATATTTATAATACATCTCATTTATAATTCATGTATATCCTAGAGGGTTTACTGTTCAGGGTTATATCAAAGGCCAACAGGTTCTAACACTGTAGTTGCACAAATAGGGATAATGATTCAAAATCACAATCTCACAGCCTATCGATACAGTAAAAACAATGAGGATGGGGGGGGCAAATTTTGTTTAATTTTAAAAACTTTTCCATAATCACTGAGAATTTAAGTAGGATTGTTTACCCTAATTTATTACAAGTATGGTTTAAGATCCAAGATTTCATTAAGTCCTGAAGGATTTAGGGTATTTAACTTAAAGATCTAGTACCCCTCTCTTTGTAACAATGTATTCTGGTGGTCCCCTCCCCATGCACCACATTTACTGTACATACTTCTAGTCCCATACACTTAAAGTCTTTGGGATCTGAATTGTGTCTGTCAAGAAAGTGTCTACCTACCACTTTATCAGTGAGGCCATTAACAATGTATCTGATATGTTCTTGCATCCGCTTTCTGAAGGAGCAAACAGTTTTGCCCACATATCCTAGCTCACAGGTGCACCAGATGAAACAGATGATAGAAGTAGTACTACAAGTAATAAAATCTTTTACTACAACATCTGTCCAATTTTTATAGGCACCCAGATTTACCACTGTGATAATGTATTTGCAGATGTTACACTTTTTACATGTAAAATTCACTTGGTCTGGGCAGGAACCATATGTGATTTGAGGGCTTGATACATGAAAAATGACTATGAACGACCTTGTCTCTAATGTTGGGTGGTTTGCGAAATGTAACCCTGGGTTCAGGGCCTACTATCTTTCCAACTGAACTATCGGCAAGTAAAATTGGTCGGTTTTTCCAGATAATGCTGCCAATGGTGCCAGCTACTGAGTTGAATTCAGTTGAAAAGGTAACAGGCCCCCAGTCTGTTTTTCCCTTAATTCTGGTGTCCTTAGTTACCAGTAGGTCCCTTTGTGATTTTTGTCTCACTTTCTCATAAGCATCGTTAACAGTCTCTCTTAAATCCTTATTCCAAAAATTTAGCATTCAGCTCCAAAGCTTGTTTTTCAAATGTAGCATCTTCTGTACAGTTGTGTCTTATGCTCAACATTTGGCTGTATGGAATTGAGTTTTTCAAAGTGTTGGGGTGTGTACTATCTGACCTAAGAAGTGCATTAGTTGAAGTTAATTTCCTGAAACCTTGTGTCTGAACTTTTTGTGTGGTGCAATTACCTGAAAGAATCAAATCTAGGAAACTGATCTCAGTTCTGCCTATAGTACAAGTAAATTTTAAATTCACATTGTTGCGGTTCAACCGTTCAACTAATCTAAGAGCAGTTTCCTCATCACCTTCCCAAATGCAGAGGCAATCATCAATGAATCTCAACCACTTTTTAATATTTTTGAAAAATGGGTTTGTATCAACATTGTGTATTGTTAGTACAGTAGTCCCCAATATCCCATGAAAAGATTGGCATAAGATGGTGCCATAACTGCACCCATTGCTGTACACAGAGTTGCAAAAAATAATCTCCATTGAATGTAAAGACATGATGGGTGAGAATAAACATTAAAGCCTCTTTTAAAACTTCAATAGGAATTGCGTCACTTAAAGGGCTGTTCTGTAAAAAGAATTTACAAGCTTTCACTCCATCAGAGTGTTTAATTGTTGTGTAAAGAGCTTCAACATCTATGCTCAGCCACAAGTAATTGTCCTGCCATTCCAGTTCTGAAACTTTTTAATTGTATCCCCTGTATCTTCTAAGTAAGATGGTAATGAGAATACTAATTTCTGAAGGACATAATCAACATAGTTACCTGATTTTTCTGTGAAGGACCCTATGCCCGATACAATGGGTCTCTCAGGTGGTTTTGCATATTTTTATGCAATTTTGAAAGTGCATAAAAAGTGGGCATTTTTGGATGTTCATTCCATAGATAATTAAATTAATCACTGGAAATGGATCCATCAACAATTGTGGTCTGGAAAAGATGCAGGAGTTCTTTTTTGAAATCTAAAATAGGATTTCCCATCAATTTCTTGTAATTTGTATCAACTCTCAGAAGTTCATATACAATATCCGTGTACTGTTCTCTATTCTGAATAACGTTATCTCCTTTATCAGCAAGTTTATTTATTAAATTCTCATTCTCAGAGAGTTCTTTCAAAGCTTTTCTCTCAGCAGGTGTAACATTGTGTTTCATTTTCTGATTTGTCTTACTCATTAAATCATTCACTTGCATTAACACAGTTTTTTGAAGGCAATAATTGAATGGTTAAATACATTTGGACAGAAGGCTGATTTACCTTTAAAAAGCTAATTTCTGAGCTTTCTAAATTCATTCAAGTATATTTCATTGGAGTCACCTCCAACAGAGTCCCACAAATTCAGTAAATTCTCTGGATCTCATATATCCATAGTATCAACCAGCTGTGTGTCCACCAGTTCTCTGTTAGATTCTTCAAGTCCTTGTATTTCAGCAAGAATTAAATCAATATCCTCCTGAGACTCTTCAGGTTCATTCCTTGTATTTTCAAAAAAAGAAAACAAGTTTTCAGTTAATTGAGTGGATATACTTCTTGTCCCAAAGAAAAACGTCAACTTTATTTTAGGAAAAAACTTAAATAGGTCAATTTGCACCTGAAAGTTATTTTTTCATGGGAGTTGGGAAAAATTAAGTCCTTTTTTCAGGACTGCAGTTTGTTCTTCACTAAGTATTAAAGTAGAGATGCTAATTATTTCTTTGCTGGAGTTTTCTTCTCCCTCGGTGTTCTCTTCATGCCAGTTCCTGTGTTTTCCTTTCTTTCCCCTTCTTGTCTTTCTCCTTCTGTTATTTCTGCTATGTTTTCCTTCTCTCGACTCATTTCTGCCTGGTTCTTTTTCTCTAATAAATGGACTGACTTTTGGCTTCCTGCAGAGTTAGACCCTGATTGTCTGTTAAAGGACCTTTTTCTGAATCTTCGTCTTCCCCTGCTCAAAGACCTCTGTCTTGTGCCATCTGGTTGCCAGTTGTAAATATTGCCTAGTTCATAATCTCTCTGATCTCTCAACAGTGTAGATTGCTTTCTTTCTTTTAGTTCTTTCTCATGTCTAACAATTTTATTTTTCAAAGCTTTATCAAAGGTCAGGAATTCATTTGAACTCCTTAAAGAAGCAACCACGTCTCTAGTGGCCGCTATTTCAGATAGCAGTTTTTCATACTTGGCAATGTCCTCCTTTATGATTAATTTAATGAAGCCAATAGCACAAATCTCTGCAAGTTGAAACCATTCCGCTTTAAAAGTAAACTTATCCAGGCCACAAGACGGGGCTTTCAGTACCCACAAACCTCAAGGTACTAAGCCTCTCTCTTGCACTGTATTTGCCAATTTGGACATTATTTTCTAAAGAGGTGCCTAATCGTGGTATATGCTTATTGACAAATGGAATTGGGGTGAGTGTTAGGCTTGAGAAGCCCAAGGCACACCCCACACCTGCTCTCTTGCTTAGTTTGGGAGGGTTGGGGAAACCCTAGGACCTCATTTCCCAACTTTTGTCACTTTGTCCCTAACTGGAGCATTAACAAAGCTTTTTGCAACTTATATATCTATATAGGTATAAATTGCAAAAAAAAAAAAAATGTTAATACATCCATTAGGGTTAAGGCAACAAAAGTAGGGAAATATGATGTTAGGATTTCCAACCCTAACACCCAACCCCCCACCCTGCACAGACCAAGAGGCATCTGGGTCAACATTGGGGTTGTCAGCCCTAACACTCACCCCATTCTCCGATACTGTACCCACCCAGCTTATTTTCTAATGCAATGGGGTAAGCGTTGGAAACCCTGTCACCATATTTCTCAACTTTTGTTGCTTTAACCCTAACTGATGCATTAAAGCAGTTTTTTTGCAATTTATTTCCTTTCTTTTTGAGATAGTATAATATTATCCTTATTTTACTGTGGCAGCACATGGTCCTTCAGACCCTGTGCTCCCATACCTCCGTAGATGCATATATCTATCTATATATATATATATATATATATATTATAAGGGGCATGGTTGTGCCCCTATAGTTAGGGGGTTGAGTAGGCACTTTAATGTTAAACCTCAAATTTTGTATGTTAATAATTTTGCAACTGTTGAATGGATTTGCACGAAATTTGGAATGCATAGTCTGGTATGATAGATCTTTTGATTTGACAAGTTGTGTTTTGGTCAGACATATGGCTTTTGCACAGCGAAAATGCCAAAAATGCACTTTTCGCCAGTTTTGATGCATTTTTTGCCCGTGGTGCTGCAACCTCACTGTGTGGTCTTTTGGTCTGAAATGTGGAACATAGAAAGAGTTTGGGTCAGGGAACAATCCAGTGTTGGTTTGGTGAAAAAAATATGAATCTGTTCAAAAGTTATTCAATTTTTAATTTTTGAGTTCTGAGCATGCTCACTTCAGTCCAAATTTATATGCATAGTTTGCAACCTAAGAATTGCCTCACAGTCAAGGATTTTGCTACCTTGCGAAGGAAAATCCTAGTCCATCAGAAACATTCTTAGTTCTTGAGCTACCATCTTGTTTTTAGTTTTCCAGTTAAACAACATGTTGTAGCTTTCTCCACAGTTCCAAATGAGGCATGCATTTTGTTCATGGTGACCCCCTCTACAAAGCCATGCCTTTGGTTTGCTTCATTTATGTCAAAAAATAGGTTTTTGAAAATTAAAAATTCTTCTTTTGTGACTCACTAACAATCTTCTTCACCAAGCCTGCAAAATCCTGGTCCAAGAGACGACCCTAGTCTCTGAGCTTCATTCATGAGGAGATGATCAGCTAGCCAGAATTTCATGACCAGATGTCCCTAGGGATGACCAGATGACCCAGACTGGCATGACCAGATGTCCCCTCGCAGACTAGAATTTTCTTAGGCCATCAACTAGGATTTATCTCGTGGCCTAAGATTTTGCTATCTCACAACTGAAACATTTTTAAAGGTGTAAAAACTTTAGAATTGCATAGCTTATTAATGGTTTGATCTTTTTACTTGAAATCTACAGGGTATTGAGGTGATGCCCTACAGGTGTGAATTATGCTGTTTAGGTGTTGGGGAATTAAGTGGTTGCATAGATATGCCATTACAAAGTTGATGTTTTCCACATAGGATTACATTGTGGTGTCTGTCATGCCTTTTGGCGCCGTTATCTCGAAAACAAAGTGAGATACAGGGTTTTCACTACTAGTGTCATAGATCACCTAACTATGCCACTGGAACAAGATTTTAAACCATAGAGTAAGCATGCAGTGGAATTTTTTTAGTGGGTTGCATGGTTAATGAGGTATTGTCAAATTTGTGTTACAAGGGTTACTTATCCTATTGGGCTGCTGTATGGCTCTGTAGCTGTGAATAAGTGGGAGCACAGGCCCGCGCTCCAACAGATGCATATTGTTATGCAGAAATGGGCTACATGGTGGGAGCGCGGTTCCCGAAGGGCCACATGCTCCCAACAATACATGTTTTTTTACTACTTATATTACACTTTTTCAAAAAGTAAGGAAATTCATGGCAAAAAACTGTGTTTAATGCATCAGTTAGGGTTAAAGCAGCAAAAGTGAGGAAATTAAATATTAGGGTTGAGCCTCAACCCCCCCACATAACCCACACACACATCCTCTACAGAGTGACAGATGCCAGGATGTACCATGGGATTGTGAGGCCTGTCACCCCATTCTCCTTTACTGTAACATGTTAACCTGCTTAAACATGGAAAGGGGTGAGAGTAGGTCCTGACAACCCCATGGCACACCCTGGCTTCTGTCACTCTGTGAAGATGTGTGGGGTGTGTATAATGAAGGATTAGGGGCTCAACCCTAACATTTCATTCCTGACTGTCGCTTTAACCTAACTGATGCATCAATGCGATTGCCATGAATATATATATATATATATTAGAGGCAAACAACTCAGTTTAATGTATCAGTTAGGGTTGTTCACAGCAACAAAAGTAAGGAAATTTGGTGTTGGGTTGAAACCCCCTGGACACCTCAGCCTCCCCCAACCAGCATCAGGGTGCATGTTGGGGTCGTTAACTAACTCTCACCCCATCACATGTGCAAAGAGCAGAGGTATGGGAGAATGGGGTGAGAGTTGGGACGAAGACCTAGCGCACACTGATGCCAGTTGGGGCAGGCTGGAGGTGTCATGGGAGTTTCAACCCTAACACCGAACTCTTACTTTGTTGCTGTGAACACTACTGCTATAAACAAAGTTTTTGCCTCTAATTTCCTTCTTTTGAGAATGATGACGATAAATACAGAATGTAATGCGGCGGTGGGAGGGCCCCGTGCTCCCGCCACATGGTGTCTTGTGACATAGTAACAGGAACAGCAACGTAAACACAAGGTGGAATCGCAAATGGTAACAGTAACAAAAACCCAAGGGCAAATGACAACGCAAAGGGTAACACACACGGTGGCGCACACATGAACGGTAACACTAGCAGGTACATAAACACAAGGCAAAACAGTAACAGTAACAGTAACAGAAGCACATGCCCCCTTTTTGCTGGAGAACTGCATAGAGAAACACAGTGTGTACAAAGAATGTATACATTGTAATGGCAATGGAAGCTTAAAACGAGCATTGGAAGTACTTCATTGCAAATATCTCAGCAACTGTACGAAGTAGAAAAAAAAATTTAAATTTCACTGAAATCATTGTGTTCCTGGCTACCATTTTGTATTACATAGCCCATAGGGATATGCGTCTCGGAACAAAAAATCTGTATCTCGCACCGTTTTCGAGATACTAGCCCCGAAAGGCATGGCATACGCCACCATGTTAGTCTATGGGAAAAAGCATCAACTTCAGAGTATCGTAACTTTGGAGCCGTACAATATTTTTTCACCAAACTACCATAAGACACATCTGTTACATGTTGACTGCCTTCTCTCCAAATTTCAGGCCAAAATACCTAACCGTTCTTTTGCAGAAAGGTGGCAAAGAACTCCTGTCATTTTGGCCATAGTGTTGCAAAGTACTTTCATGATTTGTGAAAGTTTTTACACAGATTTGCGAAAGTGTCCTGAGCATGAAAGTACTTTGTGAAAGTACTTTTTCCAGAACTTTGAAAAACATATTTCTGGGGTGTTTAACCCCAAAATAAAGACATGGCTAGCATCCTCAGGCTCCGACTAGGTGAACACAAAAAGAATTGTGTCCCTAGATGGTCCCAAGTTTAAATGCCAAGCATTTTTCTGATCACCAACTGAAAACAAAATGGTGGATTTGTGAAAGTACTAGGGCCATTTGCGAAAGTAAAAAGTGCATTTGCGAAAGTGTCAAACTTTTTGTTAACTTTTCCCATTGACTTATAATGGGAACTTGTTTTTTGAATAACTTTTGGACCGTTTAATATTTTTTCACAAAATCTTCCAAAGGCACCCTTTTCACATGTTCCCTGAAGTGTTTGGACTGGTCGCGCAGACCATGCAACATGTAGGCGAGAACAAAGAAATCACAAAAAAGCATAATTGTGCAATTTGTTGTCACTTAATAACTCCGCAGCTGTATATCTGACCAGTATGAAACTTGGCAGATCAAAAGACATACGATGACCAATTGTGCATACCAAATGTCAGGCAAATCTGTTGAATGGTGGCAAAGTTATTAAGGTGCAAAATTTGACCTTTTAACCTTAAAAGTGCTACTCAACCCTAACTATGGTAGCAATAATATATGTTGCTTCCATTTATAGGATAACAGTGACCAAATTATCAGCACAGCCTTCTTATTACCCCACCTCATGTACCTGTTACAGAAAATTTTTGAATCCCCGCTGAAATATAATTCTGCACAGCTGCAATGCCATTCTGCACCACAGGTGTGTAAACACATTTTGGGCAGGTTTTGAAAAATTTCAGCTGTGACATACATGAGGTGGGTGATAAAAAGGCTATGTTGAAAATCTGGGTGCAATGGGCTAGTCTAAGACACATGGCGCGGAAGTGGCTGGCGTAGGCCAGACCTATATGTAAAAAGCTGGGGACCCTGCGCCCAATTCCAGAACAGGCAGGATCCCTGGTGGCTATGTCCTGTGACTTGCGACACCCCAAGTGGTACGCCAAGGGGAAGGTGCACCTACACAGGATGCCACAAGTAGCAGTAATGCCCTGTGACAAGGTGCAAGTCTCCCTACCCCAGATTCCTGACTGGCAAGGACCCCCCAAAGCCCTGCTCCCTGACACTATGCCAGTGTCCCACAGGGCTATTCAAGCACACACACACCCATCCCCCCTCCCCAATGGCAGCCACCTGGATTCCTGACAATACCCGGAATCCATGGTAGTGGCTCTCCACCCCCCACTTTGTGACATGCATAACTGATCTGGAATTAGGCCCCAAATGTCATAATGTATGGCACAATGTGCTACTTGTACCATTTTGTTTGGCTCAAGTAACTTTGTGACATGCGTAACTGATCTGGAATTGGGCCCAGAATATTTAAAAGTTCAAAAGTTATGAGCAGGTGCAGTCAAATGCAACAAATGTTCATAGCTGTCATTTTTTCATAATTTGACCCCAAATTTTCAACATAGTCTTCTTATGGCCATACGTCATAAAGCCTGTATGTGAAAATTTACAAATCCATGCCAAAACGCCATTCAGCTCCACAGATGTGAAAAGATGTTTTTGACAAGATGTGAAAAATGGCAGATGTACTGTTCATGAAGTGGTGTGAAAAAATGGCTATGTTGAAAATTTGGACTCAAAATATTGAAAGTTATCAAAGTTATGCATGTGCGTAGAAACATTCTAACAAATGCTCATAACTCAGCCATTTTTAAGAAGTATTTCACCAAATTTTTAACATCGCCTTTTTGGGACACCACCTCATGAACACTGTTGGTGAAATTTTGTTATTCATTCCCAAAAGGTGATTTCACGCAGTGATCACCAAATCACCTTCTGGGCTGGATTAATGAACTGACAGTGACAATGTTCATGAGGTGGGGTCCCAAAAAGGCTATGTTGAAAATTTGTTAAAAAAATTTCCAAAAATTGCAAAGTTATGAACATAAGTTCAAAATGCCATTGAAATGCACGATACAGCACTTACCTTGATTCCTCAGCTCACAGCCGATGACCCCTGGTGGTAAGTATAGGATAATGGGGGTGTGGGGTGGTTGGTGCTCAGTGGGAGGATTGGATGGGGGAGGGAGATGGCGGGGATGATGAGGGACCATTTTCTTTTTTTCAGGTCTAAAAAAATGAAAAGACATTGGGGGACTGTTTTCTTTTCACAGGACTAAATAAAGAACTATTTTGGGACACTGGGAGTGGTCTCTGCAGTGTCCCACATGGCTGGGGGGGGAATCTGAATGCCAACACGGGGATTGGGTCCCTAGTTGTTGGGTAATAAATAAAACATGGGGTAGTGGTGTGGGGAGGCATCCGACACCGGGGGTGGGCATCCTGGTGTCAGATAATAAAAAAATAAATAAATAAGGGAGTAGTGGATGGCAATCGAAGGGTGGTGGTTCCACTAGACACCATGGAATATATGGGGAGGGGACAGTGATTGGGGAGTGAGGGGTTCCACTAGACACCAGGGAAAATATATTAAAAAAGGGTGACAGGGATCGGAAGGAGGGGATGTTACACACCAGGGAAAATATGTTGAATAATGGGGATGGGATCGGAGGGTGGAGGGTGCCACTAGACTCCAGGGAAATGAAGGGCAGGGGTATTTGAAGGTATGGGGCCACTAGACACCAGGGAACAGGATGAGAGTACTGGGAGGGAAAAGAAAGGGAGAAGCAAAGATTCTCCAGTGACTAAAAAAGATTATTTTTAATATCTTGGAATCACCAGAAATGATTCATTATATTGAAAAAAATACATTTCAGGGTATATTTCTAACTTTGAAGTGCAGATTGCACCAAATGGGGTCCCGATGAGCCAGCTAGGTGTGGTGGTCTCTCTCCAGGATCTCATTTTAGTGGCTTTTGGAAAACAAAATTAAGAAAAACTGAAACAAGATGGCGGCTCACAAAAAAAGATTTAGATCTCATGAAAAAGGAACAGGTATCCCGAGAGTGAACCCTTTTTCCTGAGAACAAGTCCTTCCTATATTTTTCTCCCTCTATCCTGAAAAGTAATCTTCCTTTTGAAAACTAAGAGAAATGAAAAACATAATGACTTTGCAACAAATTAATATTTTCACACAAAATTAAGCATACCTGTCCTGTTACTCAAGTTGGTTCTACCATAAAATATCCCACCAAAAATCCACATGGTCTGGATGCCGGGAGATGAGGAAAAAACTGCAAAAAGTGGCAATTTTGTTACTTTTTGCACTGTACATATCTCAGAATCCATATATTCAACCAGAACAAAATCTACTCCATGGGACATCGCATATCAAACTTTGAGCAAATCGATGTATCAGTTGCAAAGTTATTAAAGTGCAAAATCTGAGATTTAACATTAAACATGTTACCCAACCCTAACTATAGTGATGATATTGTGCAACTATAATATATATATAGATATAGATATCTTCTAGGGGTGCAGTCACACCCCTATAGTTAGGGTTAAGTATGCAGTTTAATGTTTAACTCCAGTTTTTGCACTTTAATAACATAGTGTGTTCCCTTACATACATCTGTTCAAGTAATGGTTCCTTCCCCAAGGATGGAGATCTGGAAGAGAATGGTGGGCCTTGGGCTGCTTGCAAACAACTGTTAGCCTCCTTGACAAATTGGAAATGGTGCTTTCCCCCTGATATGTGCCTGCCAATACTACAGGATACAGGAGGGAATATTGTAGCCCTCACTTCCACAAGACTGCATTTACTTTATTGAATGCTTATCATTTATTGAGAACACCTCTCATGTAGTCTGGATAAATGGAAAGATGTTGGCCTGCTTCAGTGATGTCCTTAGGTTCTTAGGCTCTCCTTAAGATGAGCTAACAAGAGCTATTTAAAAATGAGCAGCCATGGTCTAGCAGTAGCAGAGACTGCTGAGGCACAATGACTATGGTGCACACTATCCATCTGAAAATCACAGACATTATGATCAAGTTTGAGCCAGAGAGGCAATTGGGTGTGGAGGTATTGCATCGCATCTTTGCCTTATAAGCCTGCCTGATACTGAGGATCCTAAGATTCTTGTAGCACCAGTGGCCCTCCATATACTACCATTTGGCAATGAGTCACTTGATTTGAACTTTGACCACTTGCAGTCTATTCACCTGCACCCCTTGAGTCACAGTAAGGGGTATGATTTGGGTTTCAGTCTCTGTGACTTGACAATTTAAGGCTACAGTCCTGCCATGGGTTTCCATGGCAGTGAACCAAATCAAATCCATACTTTCAGCAATCCATTCCAGAAGCTAGATTTATTTATTTATTTTAATTTTTGGATACAGCCTTTGAGCTCAGAGCTCATTTATGAAGGTTCCACATCAAGGAGAACAATATAATGTCAGACAAGCATACTGAGTATACAGCAGCACGTATGAATTTACAGAGCAGATCACATCATTAGTCAAACCAAGAACAAGTAACGCTGTACAATAAGATAAAAATATGACACCCAGACAAACTATAAAAAATAAGGGAGGGTATGGAGATCCATAGGCCAGCACCCATAGATTTTGGATTGTCACAATTGTATCAGTAAAGTGAGGATGGGAGGCCAGAAAGTGAGAGATAGGTACAGGTGTTCAGGGGAGAGGGGGTTCATTTGGGATGGTACAGGGTTAAAGATGTGCAGTTGAGGTTGAGAAGGCAGTGGGGAAGATGAAGTAGAAAGAGGAGGCTGGTGGCAAGGAGATGAGGGGGATGTAAAAGGGTCAATTAGAGGTTCCTGGGATAAGGGCTGGGTGAGGTCAGCTTCGCTAAAGTAGGGGGGAAAGCAGTGTCAAGGGTGAAAATCTCGAGGTTGTTTAGCAGTCACAGCTGCTGGAGGTAGCTAGATAGTGTTTCAATTCTTTTTTAAAAGAGCTGATGTTGTTGGAGGTGGTTAGTTCAGCAAGGAGTTTGTTAATCCAATGTGGGGCTCTGTAAGCAAAAGAGCACTGAGTGAGAGAGGTTCTACTGAATGGTGCAGAGAATAAGCATCATGCAGGCCCTTAGTGCAGTGATGAGTTTGCAAGAACTGCAGTAGGTTGCAGACGCAGGCATGGTGAGACCAAGAACGCTTTCTTTCCCATGAACTATACTTGGTACTTTACTCGCCCTGGTAGGTTCAGCCATTGTGTTTCGGCATACAGCTTGCATGTGTGGGTGAGCCTGTCGGCACCCAGGACAAGTCAGCAGATTTGTTGAGTGCTGTTTTGACATACTTTAGGACCATGTTGGTGGCAGCACTATGTACAATTAGCCCACAGTCAATAACTGACAGGACTGAGCTGGTGACAGCGAGGCGCAGGGCAGCAGGGGTTAGGTGGCTCCTGCGCATATACAGGACTCCAAGTTTTGACATTGACAGCCCTGACTACACTGTCAATATGTGAGGAGAAGGAGAAGGAGTCATTGGTAGTACTCTGTGGTACTTGAGTGTCCTTACTTGCTCGAGGACATCATTATTTTTATTGACAATGTTAAGACTGAGATTTTTCTTTTTTGAGTGTGGGCCCGTGAACAGCATATTTTTTTTTTTTATAGTTAAGCAGCAATTTGCGCCTGGTAAACCAGTCCTCTAATGGTAAAAATCATGTTGCAGGTCCAAGGACAGAAAGCCTAGTTGTGGGCTGTGATTAGTGATTACAGCATGGTCCGCATAGAGGATAATTTTGACTGTGCAAGCTTCACGGAAGGTATTGAGGAATAGACTGAACATCAAGGGCCCCAGGATGGACCCTTGGGGAACACCTAGTGAGACATTCCTGGGACTGGACAGCACAGTGCCTATCTTCATGTACCGTGTTCTGTCTGAGAGGTATTTAGAAAACTAACTGACAGAGGTAAGGGACAGGCCGAGTTCTAGTAACTTTTCTAGCAGTGGGTTGTGGTTTACTGCATCAAAATCTTTTGTGAGGTCAATGAAAACTAGGTGGCCGCTGTCAGCTGCATCACATAGGAGGCTTGAGAACTTGACTAAGGTGGTGTTAGTACTATGACATTTGCAGAACTCATGTTGTTGGGGGCATTGCAGGTTGTATTTATGCAGATTCTCATTCAACTGTTCTGCTACTGTCCTCTCTAGGGCCTTTGACAATGGTGATACGATGGAGATGGACCAGAAATTGGAGGTACTTGTGTGGTCCCCGCTCTTATCTACTGGTGTGATAAGAGCCACTTTCCAGAGGTTTGGGAAGTTACCAAGTGTGAGGGACTTACTAAAGATTTTGGTAATTGGGGCTATTACCTCGCCAAGTGCAAGCTCCACCATTTTCATATCTATGTTGTCACTGGCCAAGCGCATTTTCCCGCAATACCCTTTTAATGTATTTCTTGGCCTCAGAAATAGTTATGCATTTGAGATAGAACTGCGGTACATTGTTCACTGGTTGGGTTGATGGATGGGGTCTAAGGGCTGATGGGACTTGTGGTGACAGTTCATCGGAAGGTAGGATGGAGCTGAGGTCCATGAATGTCACGTTAAAGGCTTCAGCAATGGAAAGAAGGTCCTTAGTGAGAGTGCCATTGACATTTAGAAGTGAAGGAGGGGGTTTTGGTCCTTCCCAATCAAGTCTTTAATGATACCTTAGAAACCCTTACTGTTACTCCAGTTCCTTTCTAATCGGCTTTTGCAGAAATTATTCTTAGTCAGCCTGATTGCTTTTGTACGTTTATTTCTGGCTGCCTGGTAATTTTGAAATTCATGCTGTGCCCCTGTGGCCTTTGCCTTATGCCAAAGGTTGTCTCACTCTTTCATTTCCTCAATCAAGGCCCCCATGACCCACCCATTTAGTGCTCCCCTCACTTTCCTCTTTCTTATTGGTGCAAAGATATCACAAGTGGCATTAACTCTGGAGATGAAGAAATCTAGAGCTAGATCAATGTCCTTGATATTATCAAGGGGTGACCAGTTGATCAGGGTGAAGTACGTTTTGAAGGAGTTTAGGAGGCCTCTACCGAGTACTCTACTGGTGATGATGGTGGGGGCAGCCTTCGACCCTTTGTTGGACCAATTGCAGAGAATAGGCAAGTGGGCACTGAGGGTATCAGGGAGAACTGTGATTTTGGACAGATTTGAGGGAGAATTAGACAGGACCCAATCTATGAGGGAGCTGGTACCAGATTTGTAGTTGATTCTTGTTGGCTCTCTAACCAGCTGGGAGAGGTACACACTGGCAACCAGATCCTGTTGCGGGGTGGATTCAGGGGAGAACCAGTTTATGTTCAAGTCATGTACCATTAGTAATTCAGTGTTCTGCTTCAGGGTCTTAGTGATGTCAATTACTTTATCCAAGCCCAATTTTGCTTTTCCTGGTGGCAGGTAAACTGTGGCAGTTGTAATGGACTTGCATTTGGCAGCACCAAGTAAAAGGTTTATGGCCAGCAGCTCAAAGTCGGCAGCTCTTGCTGACAAGGGGAGCACTAGGCCTTGGAGTGGGCTCTTTATATAAACAAGACACCCCCTCCCCTTTTACTGGTTCTGTCTTTCCTGTAGATGGTGTAATCTTCTAGCATGACGGAGGAGTTCATTATTTTAGTTTGATGAGCAGTATCAGAGGGAGAGGGAAGATGGGAGTCCTGCAATGTCCACATCTTTGAGTTATGAAATGCTGAACTAGTAGTGCGGTATCTAAGCTTTTCTTTCTCTTTAGAGGTACTGTTTACTGGTCAAAGTCAGATAACTTTGCAGGTGTACTTCTCTCCTCACATCTCAAATAGAAAGCATTGCTATACTGCTGTTAAAATCTCAGGGTGGTGGTGAATACCATCGGAGATGGCTAGTAGCTTTGGGATTAGGTGACCGTCTTAGGTAGGCACATGCATGACCAATCTGGGAGTGTCAAATTTCATGACATTTGGATGAGTAGTTCAGAATTTAATGAAGCTCAATAATTTTATATAGACAAGTTGCTACATTTGCTTCTCAGCTTCCTTCCCAAACGTGTTTGCATTCTTTATACTACACTTAATTAGCCTTCCTTAGATCATAGGTACAAGTTACACATTGGAACATTAGCTAGAAAATTTGTATCGAAAAAAGTACCCACATTTTCTTTTACTGACATTTTCAACAATATTCTACCTTGTTCTGTACTCGATCATCTTCTAGTAACTTATTTTGCCAAACCCACCAAGAAAATCAGCTTAGGCCAAAAATCATTGCTATATCAGTTGCCACATTTTTATAATTCATTGCCTCGATTGTTAACTGTTAATAACGTTAGTCTTTTGAATTTTAAGATTGCTCTTAAAATATATTTGTTGGATGCTGAATTTTTGTCAGTGTAAGTGAATGTTATTTGTTAGCAATGTGCTGTATATACTGTACATTATTCTGTTATTTTTGAATTGTGTCATTTATTATTCTTCTTGTGATATTTGTCTGTTATATCTGGTCACCCATGAAAATGGTCTTTAAGAATCATAGAAATTTGTCGGCAGAAAAGGACCCAGATGACCCATCAAGTCTGCCCCATCCTCCCCCCTACTCATCACCAATCTCATCAACCCTCCCCTTCTCCTCACTTACCAACCCCATATGTTTGTCCCATGCACTCTTGAATCCCTCAACCATTTCAGTCATCACCACCTCCTCTGGCAGTCCATTCCAGGCCTTCACCACCCTCTCAGTGAAAAATCACCCCCTCACATTGCCTCTAAATCTTCAACCCTCCACTCTTAGGCTATGCCATCCAGTTTTAATCACCTCCTTCCATTTTAACAAGCTCCCCATATTAACCTTATTAATACCCTTTATGTACTTAAAAGTTTCAATCATATCACCCCTCTCCCTTCTGGTCTCTGATGGGTATAAATCCAATTCCCTATACTGTACCTCTGCTCGTATGGCTACCCTGCATACCATACACCTTCTTGGTTGCTCTTCTCTGAACTCTCTCTATCCCATCTATGTCCTTCTTTAGGTGGGGGTCTCCAAAACTGGACCACGTACTCCAGGTGTGGCCTCACCATGACTTTGTAAAGAGGCATCAGAACCTCCCTTTTTCTGCTTGTTATGCCTCTCCCAATGTATGTCAACATGCCATTCGCTTTTCCTACAGTTTTACTACAGTGGCTACCAACCTTAAGGTTACTTGATATTATAATTCCCAAATACCTCTCCTGCTTGTTTTTTTGTATCATCCCCCCTCCGTGTGTAAGCTGCTCTCATATTTTTGTGCCCCAAGTGCATCACCGCACACTTCTTTGCATTGAATTTTAGTTGCCAAGTTTCAGACCACATCTCCAAAATCATCAGGTCCCGCCTCATGACATCCACCCTCCCTTGGGTGTCCATTCTATTGCATATCTTCTTATCATCTGCAAATAGACACACCCTTCCCTCAAGCCCACCTGCTATATCACTGATGTAGATATTAAAAAGAAGGGGTCCCAGAAATGACCCCTGGGGCACCCCACTAGTCACCCTCCCCACTCTTGAGTGCACCCCATTTACCACCACTCTCTGGCTTCTACCCACCAACCAGTTCTCCACCCACCTAGTCATTTTTCTTCCTACTCCATGCTTTCCAGCTTATTTAATAGCCTTCTGTGAGGGACTGTGTCAAATACCTTGCCAAACTCCAGATAGGCTACATCTACAGCTCCTCCCTGGTCAACCACCTGCATTACCCAATTGAAGAATTCTATCAGGTTTTTCTGACATGACCTCCCCTTTGTAAATCCATGCTGCCTATCATCCTGCAGGCCACTATTTTCCAAGTAGTTCACCATCCTTTCCTTAATTAGTGCCTCCATCACCTTTCCAAATATCAAAGTTAGTCTGACTGGGCAATAGTTCTCTGCCATCTATTTACTGCTCCCTTTATGAAAGCTGCACCACATCCGCCCTCCTCCAGTCACTTGATACCAATCCTGGATCTTATGGACAAGTTGCACAGTCTCATTAGTGGGATGGCCAGCTCTTACCTCAGTTCTCGGAGTACAATTGGGTGCAAGCCATCTAGCCCCATTGCTTTGTCAACTTTTAATTTACCTGGTTCCTTCCTAATCCTGGTAATGCTGAATAAGCTAGGATCCATCTTGTTGTCTTCAGTAGCCCTCCTCTTTAATTTGGGTCCCCTACCTACCCCTTCCTCCGTGAAAATCAAGCAAAAGTGTTTATTTAGCATGTCTGCTTTCTCCAAATCCTCCTCCAGTTTTATTTCTCCCTCCTCTCTCAATTGTACTATCCCCTGCCTTGTCTTTCTTCTTCCCCCAACATACCTAAAAAAAGTTGTATCTCCTCTTTTGGCCTGCCTAGCTATTTTCTCTTCCATGTCAGCCTCTGCCCTCCTGATCTTCTGCCCTCCTATCCTCTGCTTCTCCCTTTAAGCCTCCCCATCAGCCTTACTTTACGACATCTTATATTTTTAAAATGTCATCTTCCTTTCCCTGCCTGCCCCTGCCACCTCCCTAGTAAACCAGAATGGGCTCCTGTTTTTATTTTTTCCTACATTCTTTATGCCACCCTTTGATGGTTTACCATAACTCCTCCACATTCCCTATATTCTCCTTTCCTGCCATCTCTTCGTTAAAAATTCTCCTTACTTTGTTAAAGTCTGTTTTCCTGAAGTCCATAACCTTAGTGCTGGTCTGATTTGACTTTTTCCCTGTCTTCACCTTGAACCAAACAGTCCTGTGATCACTTGTAACAAGACCATCACCCACCTCCACATCCTCAACACTTTCCCCATTTGTAAGGACCACGTCCAGCAGGCTATCACCCCTAGTAGGTTCTCTAACCTGTTGCTGCAGGAAAACACTCTGTAGCTCTTGGAGGACCCCCCTGATTCTAGCTGATACTGTATCTGGTATCTCCCAGTTGACATCAGGGAGATTTAAGTCCCCTACTAGCAGAAGCTGCCCCTTAAGAGCCATCCATGTGACTGCCTGTATCAGTTGTCTATCTCCTTCCTCCCCCTGTGTTGGAGGTCTGTATACCACCCCCAGCCTCAAAGATTCTCCAGTCAGTTTATCCAGTATGACCCATAAGAGCTCTAACTCTGCTTCCTCCTTCTGCCCTTCAGTTGCTGTAATGTCATTCCTGATATATAATGCATCCCCCTTCTTTCCACTCCTGTCCTTCCTAAACAGCTTGTAGCCTGGGACAACTGTCTCCGAAGTATGATGCCCTGTTCACCAGGTCTCACTTACTGCTACTATGCCAAGATCCTTGTAAGCCATGAAGGCCTCCTAGTGTACCATCTTGTTTCCCAAGCTCCTAGCATTTGCAGACAAACCCTTCCACCAAATGCCTTTTCCCCTTGCAGCCCTCCTTTCCTAGGCTTCTCTGATTTGTTTTTCTCCAGCAATCTATCACCATATTTGTGGGGAGAATGGTAACCTCCCAACTCTCCTATCTTGTTGACAGGCCTTTTTCTACCTCCCCCCAAAATCAGTTTAAATTATATGTTTTTTCGATAAACTCCCCAAGCTTAATCTTTAGTACTGCTGATCCCTCCTTGTTCAGGTTTTGTCTGTCAGGGGCAAATAAGACTCTCGTCCTTCCATGTTAAACCCCAGTCCCCCACAAACCCAAACCTCATCTGCTTACACCAATGCTCTAGCCATTGATTGAATTGCACAATCCTCTGCTTTCTCAATGTGCTTGCTCTTGGTATGGGCAGTACCTCCGAGAAAGAAATATAATGAAACCCTATACTCCCACAAAACCTAGCAAGCTCCTTGAATCTAGCCTGCACCTCCATTAGACTATTCCCCTCTAGATCATTTGCAACCAGATGGATAACCAAGTGTGGTCTTCCATCCTGCCTTTTGCCCCAAGAGGGAATATTGTGTCTTACCTCTAATGCTGTCATTTCTGACATACACACAACCCAAACTGCACTGCTCCTTACTCCCTTTTCACCCCATCTGATTCCTTTAATTATTAAGTCCCCTATAAGCAATACCCTGCTAGCATTTACCTTCTACTTGTATCTTTGGTTTTCAAACTTACACCTCACACCTGACATCCCACTTACTACCCTATTTACATTTACCCCCAAGTCTATCACTTTCACCTGAGATGTGCTCCACCCTTGGACTTCCTCTCCCTTATTCCTCATACTAGTGTCTTCCCTAAGCTCACTAACGTTTACCTCCCATTTCTCAGCACTTTCCTCTCCCTTTGTGCAAGTCCTGCATCCCTACTTACTGATTTCCTCAGTGAATGGGTGTTCTCCAATCAATTAAAGTCCTCATTTCTTATACCTTCTCCACTTTTACTTGCCTCATTTAATATCATCACATTCCCCTCAATGCTCTGTGCAATATTCCATTTTCCTTGCCCCATCCCTCCCATTTCTCATCACAGTATCTTCTATTAGTTTAATTTTTCATCCGTCGTTCCACTTCTTCTGCTTAACTTTCCACCCCTTATCTCTTCTCTGTTCTGCTTAGTGATGTGCATATTATCCCCCTTCTCCTTTAAGTCCATTAAATTACTTAATGGTAAGTACCTAGTTCTCAAGACAACACCTTGTTCCTTGAGTTGCTTACCACCCATAACCTCACTGCTCATTTTTTCTTACTGTTATTATCCCCAACTAATTCCTTATTTATACTTCCTTTCATTGTTTCATCATTCCTAGCCATATTTTTCTCTCCAGTACCCCTCCTTTCTAACACAGGCCCACTCCCTTTTTTCCCACAACCACTAACATACCCACACCATTTTCTCTATTATTTGACTCGTCCCTTGCTTCAACTCTTTGTAGGACATTACCCACACTTCCTTTATTACCAGTATTATTCCATCTCCCATCCCCACAATACATGTTTCCATTTATATCCATTTTGCTCATGTTTTTAGCTTCTGCATTCCATCACCCTATATTTCTTCTCGTATCTCCCCATCCAATTTCTCCAACATCCTGTAGCATTAGACTCCCTGTGAGTGATTCCTACATTTCCCCAACTCCCTACCCCATTTAAACCCCACCCATGTGCAGACCTGTATTCACTACCTCCATATGTTCTTCCTCCTCCCTATATGTGACCCATTTTTAATTGGAAGATCTCACTCTCCATCATACTTAATCTTTTGAATATTGGACAGAAACACAAACCCCACAAAACAGACATATACACTAACACCCCACAGCAATTACACCCCTCCATCCTACCTGACCCACCTCCCTCTCCTAATCCCCTCTACTCTTTTATAATACCCATCCTTTCTCCCCACTCTCCATTGCTGAATCTTTCACCTCCACAGTCTCTTCTTCTGCAAATTATTCCCCTTCCCATTGCATGTTAATGCCTTTACTAAACGTCCTTAGATTTCTCAGTTAAGTATGTAAAATATTTACTATTAAAATATTACCTAATATTTACCATGAATTGTATACTGCTTAGATTGCTCAGTCACTTTAAGCTTACATTGAAAGTACTGATAAATGTTTTTAAGATGTAACCATACTTAATACCCCCTACAGTCTCATACTGCTTTCAATATATATAAAAGGAAACATCTTTGTATATTAAAAAAATATCTTAAGTACACACCTCAATACACCCCTTTAAGTGCAATTTATTTTTAAAATTTCCTTTCACGCCTGACCCCACTCACATTTAAAGGAGCATAATTGATGGTGTATAATGAAGTACACTTAGTTTGAACTAAAACACTTATATATTTACCATGCCCATCTTGATATATTCCTAATATTAATAGTAAATTTCATTTAAACTTATACCTCACAACTGTAATTGATAGACAAACACAAATATTTGTAATTTAAAAGGAAGGCAAAATCTGAATCCTCAAACTGTTTCCCTTTAGCTATAAGATATTCCTAAAAGCCTTTATACCGCACCACTGTAATGCACAGCCAAATACAGATATTTGTAATTTAAAAAGCAAACACTGTTTCCCCTTAAGCTGTAATATTTTCCCTAGATGTAATTTAAGGACCACGTATGGACAGTACTAATTTGCTCCTCCATGTTCAGCTAAACATTTAAGTATGTGAGGAGGTGGGGGAGGGTGGGCGGACAGAAAGTCACAGTCAACTCCCCAAGCTTCACAACCTGTCACTTGCAGCCTTTGGGGACACAGCAGACTTTTTAAAATACTTTTGAATTGCTGGCAGTCAAGTTAAATTCAAATTTCCAGCAAGCACTCCTGACTGCTAATTCATGCTGCAGAACTAACTTTCTGAGCTGCACAACCTGGCAATTGCAGCCTTCGGGGACACAGTATTTAAATAAATGAAATTTAATTCCTGGCAGTCCTTATCAGAGTAGTGCCAAATTTACAGCAATCACTACAGATCTCCTCCCTTCAAATACACATTGAAGAGTAGGGACTGAGGGGCAGGAACAATAACTCCTTTTTTTATTACTGTCCCTTCCCTGTTTCCTCAATCACTAGCAGACTGTTCACTCCCATTTTAGTGTCCTAAAATGGTGCCAACTCCAGACTCTAGCCCTGATGGGCTGGATTTAAACAATACACCAAATCAACTCTCCAAGCTGCATGAACTGTCACTTGCAGCCTTCAGGGACACTGCAGACTTTTTTTTAAATACTTTTGAAGTCCTGTAAAGTCCTGGCAGTCCAGTTAATTTCAAATTTCTAGCAAGCACTCCTGTGCTGCTGTTTCATGCTACAGAACTAACTCTCCAATCTGTGTGACCTGGCAATTGCAGCCTTCGTGGACACTGTGTTTAAATAAATGAAATTTATGCCCTGGCGGTTCTTATCAGAGTAGTGCCAAATTTACAGCAAGCACTACCGATCTTCCCCTTCAAATATGCATTGCAGGGCAGGGACTGAGGGGCAGGAATGATAACTCCTTTTTTTATCAAGCTTTTTATCTTCAGGAGCACTTGGCAGGTGGCTATGGTCTCTCCAGATGGAGAGACTCAGTTGCTGGCTTTATGCTGCCCTGTATTACTGGCCCAGGTAGTCCCCTGCAGATTGACCCCACAACGGAGCAAGAAGAGAGGGGGCTAGCACATTTCCCCCCCCAGAGACCCAATCCAGATTCCTGAGCTGACCCCTGCAGCTGCAGGAGCCATCATGGACCCTGTCAGACTCTGATTTTCTTGTTTTTCTCCCATCCCTCCCCTACCAATGTGATGACATTGGCACATGCCTCCCTACTTGCACTGCCTTCCAACCATCACCAGAGGGCAGTCAGCAAGTGAAATGACAAGTCCCCTTCCCCCTGAGAGAGGAGAGCAGTTCTCCAGATGCTCAATCCTCCCTTCCCCCTGCTGTCCCCCGGCGGCCCAAGCTCATTCCTGAACCCAAGTCTCCAGGGTGGCATGAGGTGTGGCATCCAGCACCTCAACCCTTAGTGCCACCAGGCTGAACTCCTTTTCTTTTAGTACTTTCCCTTCCTTGTTTCTTCTATCACCAGATAGCTGCTCTCTCCTGTTTTAAGCTCATGGACTTACCAGATTTGAAATAAACAAACCAAACCAAAGGCTGGCAGTTCATTCTCTTGCAAAACTTATTGAAAATATTTTTCTGATTAGAACTATGCCCCCTTTGGAGCTAGATACCTAAAAGTTTGCATGCATAACCATCTTGGAAGGATCTCAGAAACTCCTTAATATGGAGAGATCTGGCTAAATGAATGTTATGCTTAAAGTGTTCCTAATTTTGCAATTTAATTGTTTGTGAATTTTTTTAAATTTCCAAATATTTGAATGTGTGTTGCACCGCTACTATTGTAGGTATATACCTGGAATTTAGAATGCATTCCAAATGTCAGCGGGTTCTGAAATCTAACAAAGCTGGAAAAGTCTGCATTATTTGTTTAAAATTTACAGTAGAAATACCACAAATTACTATTGCAAGGTAGGAGTCAGGTCCTGTATCATGCAGCACCCAAAGGAACCTGTGTGAATCAAGTGAGGAGTCAGGTCTTGCTTTGCACAGGCATGCACAAATTATGACTCTACTTTTGCAAATATTTCATTTATTTATTTATTTATTTAAATCTCAGATTACAAACACCTTTGAGCTTGGGGCAGCTCATTTACAAAGGTTCCACGTCAAAGGAAAGGGTTACAATAAGGTAGGGAGGTATAGACAACATTCATGGTATCAACAGAGGTACAGACAACATTCATGGTAGCATCAGAGCACAGCAAGTCAACTTGTAAATAAGTGGGAACAGTGCTACACACTCAAGATTACAAGCAAGCATAGAAAACCTTAAGGTACATTTGAAGCAACATTGCTAATCAGAGGTTGGAGGAAGGGGAAGAGTAAGAAAGGGGTAGGGGAGATGAGAGGGCAGAGTCCAGACAGAGAAGGAAAAGAGAATATGGCAGCCAGAGGCCTTGTTGTAAGGCGAGAGAGAGGAGCAGGCTAAGGTGGGAGAAGGGGGGAAAGAGGGGAAAAGGAGGGTGGATGAAGGGGAAGAAGATAAGGGAGATTGGGGACCAGAGGGCCTGGAGATATCCAGGAAGAGGGGGGTCAGTGGGATAAGAGCAATGAGGGGGTGAGGTAAGGGAGGAGGTGGCAGGGGGAAAGGGGAAATTGTTCTTTTGTTCTGTCAGGAGAGGTGAAATGAAACAGGAAGCCAAGTAAGAGCCTCAGAGAGTGAAAAAAGTGGTATAAGGATGTCTGCAGAAGTGGGAAACTAGTTGTAACAATCACAAGTGCTTTCAGTTAGGAGATGATGATGAAGCATAAGTTTAAATTTGGACAGACTAGGAAGACTGCTCAGTTGGTTGCTTAGATTATTAAACCACATGGGGGGGGCTCTGTATTGAAAGGGTCACTGGTATTGAGCAGTCCAACAGTGAGGTACTAGAAGAAGGTCAGAAACAGAGGTATGTGTGTGTTGGGTCTTAGGCGATTTGTTTAGCAGGCAACCAATGCTTGGGGGTAGTAATCCAAGTAGAGCTTTCTTGGACAGGAGGCAGGTTTGATATTTGATCCTGTTACTTGGAGCCAGCCAGATTAAGCATATAACTCACAGGTATGAGTGAGGCTTGCAGCACCCATAACTAACCTACAGGCTTTGTTCAGGGCCACCATATGTCATTTAAGAGATGTGGAGGTTGCAGCACAGTATATGATTAGACCATAATCAATGATCAAGAGGACTGAGCTGTGAACTGCAAACTTCAGGGCGTCTTGGGTAAGACTTCATCTGTGTCTGAAGAGGAGCCCAATTCTGGTATTAACATCTCTGGCAACATTTTCAGTGTGAGGCACAAAGGTAAGGTGACTATCCAGGGTTAGACCTAGGTATTTGAAAAGCTGAGTTTGTTCAAGAGCATCTCCGTGGTTGTTGGTGGTATTGAATTGATGGGCCTTAAACTTATTCTGAGAGGACGAAAACAGCTGGACTTTAGTTTTTTTGTAGTTTAGCACTAGTTTGTGATTATTAAACCACCTCTCTGCTTCTGTGAAGCCTTGTTGAAGACTGTTTTCAAGAGTGTTGGGATCAATGTGGCTAGTAAAGATGACCACGTCATCTGCGTAGAGGAGAGTACGCTGGTAACAGAGAGCTGGAAGGTCGTTCAGGAAAATACTGAACAATGAGGGACCCAGGATTGAGCCTTGAGGTACCCCTGATCGGACAGCCCTCTGCTCCGAAACTACATTTCATATCCTCACCCTCTGCAGTCTATAACTGATGTAGCTTCTGAACCATTTCAGGGTGTTTAGGGAAACACCAGTTTTAGAGAGTTGGCCAAGCAACAGTGTGTGATTCACTGTGTCAAAGGCTTTTGTTAGGTCAACAAAGGCTGCACCTACAATCTTGCCTTGATCGATTGCCTGTTGTATGAAGTTTGTGAATTCTAATAATGCTGTGGTAGTACTGTGCCCCTTTCTAGGGCTAGACTAGGGATATTACTACTACTACTACTAGGGGATATTAAATTGTCTCATGCAGGGCCCTTAATAACTGGGATTTTGATTTCACTTTTGAATTCACATAGATCAGAGGACAGCAGTGGATATGGCCTATGTGGACTTTAGCAAGACCTTAGACATGGCACCACACTGGAGACTGATTAAGAAATTAAGCAGACTAGGGGTCGGATCCAAAGTGGTGAACTGGGTTACAAACTGGTTAATGGATAGCTGAAAGAGGATGGTGGTTAACACACTCACTGTAATGATGGGAGAGGGACTAGCAGGGTGCTGCAGGTCTCAGTACTGAGACTGGTCCTCTTCAATGTCTTCATAAGGGACACTGCAGAAGAACTGGAAAGGGAGGTATGCCTTTTTGTAGATGATACCAAATCTGCATATGGTAGACAATAAAGAAGGGATGGAAGGATGCATAGGGATCTTGGGAAATTTGAGGAGTGATCAAGAGAATGGCAGTTGGGATCCAATGCCAAAAAGTGCAGAGCCATGCTTCTAGGGCATAGGAACCCAAGAACTAAGTATAGGATGGGGGGAGGTACTGTGTCCAGTTCTGGAAGTCACACCTAAGAAAGGACATTGACAGGGTGGAGGGAGTCCAGAGGAGGGCAATTTAAATATTACAATGGTTGCATTAAAAGATTTATAAGGCGAGACTGAGGGATCTCAACATGTTCACCCAGGAAGACAGGAGAGAAAGAGGTGATTTGTTAAAGACCTACACGTACCTCACAGGGGCAAACAGGGTGCAGGAGGATAGTCTCTTTCAAATGAAGATGAGCACCATAACCAGATGGTGTACAATGAAGCTAGGCGTAAGTGGGGGGGGGATTTAGGATGGATGTGATGAAGTACTTCACTGAAAGAGTGGTGGGCATCTGGAATAGATTGTAGAAATGGTGGAGTCAAAAACAATACAGGGCTTCAAGCATGGATGGGATGAACCTAGGGGAACATTAGAAAATGGGAAGGGAGGAAGGAGGGTTGCCAGAGATCAGTTAGGGTCTGTGGAGACAGACAAGGCAGGGACAAACTGGGCAGACTGGATGGGTCAAGCAGTCCTTTTCATCCATGTTTCTATTTTTCTAATTCAGTGGAGTTCACAAGGTTGAGCATGGGAGTGGAAGGGAGTCATAGGTCAAAAAACCATAACAGGATTTCCCTACTCCTGATGTTTTGGAAACCCTAACTGGCATTACTGTAGCTTTGCCATAAATGTTCTGTCTTTTTTAGATTGTCATATTATTTTGTTAGATGCTTTATGTTGGGACCTGTGTGCTGTTCATGTTGTAACAGGGTTAAAATCCATAAAAGTGCAGATAAGTCTGAAGTTACTTCAGGCAGCACCATTTGTGAAGTACAGTAAGTACTAACTTACTACACACAGGTCTCATTGGGGCTTGCACAAAGCAGCATCTGAACAAATCAGGAGGAAAGTCCGAACCTGATTTGCATAAGTTCCATAGGTCCTAACTTGATTCACACAGGGTCCAAAGGGTTCTACACAAAGCAAAACACACAACCCCAAAGAAGCTGTAGTCTAATATCATGTACCTAAACTTCATGTTTCTTTGAGATTCTGAGTCCAGATATTCAATACAGCCATTTCTTTACCCTGCCTCATGTCATAAATCTGACAGCTGTTGTTTTTTTAACTCCATCTGAAATATCATTTTGCAGAATGATACAAAACAATGTTTGGGGTGGGATTTGGAAAACAACAGCTGCAAGGTTCATGAGGGTGGTTGAAAAAAAGACCACATTGCAGATTAGGGGACAAAACCTCAAAATAAATTATTGAAAGAATTTGAAAGGTATTTCACTGTTGGCACAAGCCATCTATTGTATTTTGAGTGTTAGTTTCAGTTGCAACTATTTCTCATAACTGTTGTGTTTTTTGAGACTTTGACCCCAAAGTTTCAATATGTCTCTTTCTTTATGCAACCCCATGAACCTGACAACTGTCATTTTTCAAATCCTGCCCAAAACATTGTTTTTCAATACAACCACAATACTACATTTTGGCTGGTATCAGAAAAAAAAAATGACAGCTGTTATGTTCATGAAGTGGAAGAAAAAAAGGCTATGTTGAATATCTGGCAGCAGAACATTACAAACAATGAAGATATGAATAAAAGTTGAAAAAAGTGGAAAAAAAAACACTTATGCCGTAAAAGAATTCATTTCATTCTTTTGGATCTTAGATAAGATAGGGTGCACATCATCAGTCACTTAGAGGATTACAGCAGTGGACCCCTATACAGGTAACTGAGTAACTGACTAGTGAGGGATTGTAGGGTGCTAGAAGTGGGTCTGGGTGAGAGTGGAATGAGTTGGGGGAGGAGATGTGACAATGGATTATTTCCTTTTTTACAGGTAAATTGGGGAGTAAACCAAGATGGACCATATTCTTTTTTTACAGGAGTAAACACTTTTATTATTAATATAAAATGACTATGTGGGACGTATGTGGAGATGGCTGAAAGTGAATGAAATGGTTGCTAGGAGGGTGTTTTTTTTTACATTATGTAAATTTTTTACATTATGTAAATAGCCACGTGGTTTTCTTATATCAGAGATAGCCACTGGGCTTTGACAACCTGATGACTAATCAATAATAATAATGGCTACTGGACTTGTGCACCCTTGTAGCTGGATATAATATAAAAACAATGGCCACAAGGCTTAGACCCCCTGGTGGAAAAATAAAGAAAATAGATACAATAACATTATAGTTCAAGCAGGGTGCTTAATGGCTACCAAGCTTAGGCACCCTAGTGGCTAACAAAAGACAGAGTGTGGGTGTTTTTGTTTACATGCTATACTTTGACCATAAAGTAGCCAGCCAAGCCACCAATTGCAAGCTGCAGCCTTGCCCAAAAAAGTCGCATTATGATGACACGAAGTAGGGGTGGGGCTGCATTGTAAGTAATAGTCATCTAATAGGCTTCAGGGCAGCAATGACCTTTATATGTGTTTTTTTTTACATTTGTAAGCAATTGTACATATATAGGGGAAATACACTATAGTATGTTACTTCATTTGCATGTACAATTGCCTACAAATGTAAATAATCACATATAAAAACCATCTTTGGCCCCAAATCTAATAGATGTCTATTAGTTATATTGCAGACCCTTCAGTACTTCACATTATCATAACGCTGCTCTTAGGGGTGAGGCTGCAGTTTGCAATAGGTGGCTTGGCTGAGCAAGGAAGTATTGCTAACAAGGTAGTACATTAAATACCCAAATAAACCCATTTAAAAAAAATTTAAAATGACTCCATTAGGTCCTCAGACAGGCAGCTTCTTGTCACGAGCTGCCTGCCTTGAGGACATATTCGTGTCAGAAGCTGTTTAAGGGTAGAGATGCACCAGAAGATGTTTCTAGTCTGTCCCACTTACCCAGTAGTGTCAAAGGTGTCCATATGTATGTCAAGCAATTTCTTCTTAAAAAATCCATACTATGAGCATCCACGACCTCCTGAGACAAGTTATTCCATATTATGAACCGACGATTGTAAATAGAGGAATCTGATTGGGCGAGAGCTCTTTGAAGCCGTGATGATATCGGGCTACATCATCACGGCTTCAAAAAAGTTCTGGCACCACCAGCCTCCTTGCTGTCTACTGTCTGAGAACTATTTTTTCAAAATGTACTCCTACATCACCCAAAAACTCATTCATAAAACATTTTAAAACCTGTTTCTTTTATTTTGTTTATTTAAAAAACTTGAAACTCAGTTCATAATAGCAATAAGTCACTCCAAGGTGTGGTATATCATGGGATATCATCACTTCTTGGGTGGTTGGATGAACTCGGCCTGCGGCTTCATGCCCAACCACCCAAGGCGTGACGATATCCCATGATATACCACACCCTGTTGTGCCATATTGCTTAATTATAAAATGGCATGAAGAATCCCTAGGCTCTGACTGGTCAATTTGGGGCTAGACCTGTGATGTTATCCCAGTACAACATCATGGATCTAGTCCCAGCACACACATGACCACATTAAATGTGCAAGACATGAATCCACAACCCATGTCCAAGTTGCCCACACTTGGCACGGCTACTGTGGCTTTTGCCAGTACTACAAGAATGTATAAAAATGAACATCCATTCCTGCCAGTCTCACAAAACAATGGAAAACATGTTACAAAAAACATACTGTTTGTAACCTGACAGAAGAACACATTACAGTTTATATTTTAAAACATAGCTGGGATGTTGCCATGAAGCCTTCACTGCCAACAGTATCAACTGTCTCTGCTCTGATCAGCATCAAATCTCCTGCCTGCCCGGAACAGACTGAGAGCATGTGTTCAAAAGCACACTGCTCTTCAGTTATTTATTTTATTTATTTATTAAATTTTGGTGACCAGGTATGCCCAATGAGCCCCAGAGGTCCCTTTTTCAGGGGCAACCTGAGTGTTACATAGCACAAGAGACCAATACAGCATTAGTGTGAGTTACAGAAATCACAGCAACATGGTTAAGATGGCAAAGCAGATGCATAACAGTGCATAAGGAATAGAATAGGTTGATCAACAGTGACAGCCAACTGTACCAAGAGAACAACAGGCTGATCCAAAATATCATTTTTCCCCCTATGTTCTCCTTAGTTACTCGCCTAACACATTACACTTCACATTTTTGAAAAGTAAGTGGGATATTGCCAGAAAGCCACTGGGTGAAGCCATCAGTGCAAATGGCTTCAGCTGTCCCACTGCGATTGGTATCACATCTCCCTGCCTGCCTAGAAAAGAGTGAGCACATGTGTTTAAAGGCACACTGTGCTTCAGTAACTTGCTTTTTTTTAACGTTCTCCTCAGTTTTTTTTCTTATATTATCTTCATTTCTCTTGTACAGGTACAAAAGACATGGCAAGTGTATCAGGAGAAATGTCACCACAACACTAACATGGAACAGCGGGGGAAGGGGTTGGAGACAAGGCAGTGCAGTTCTGGTTTCACAGACTTGAAAACAGAGAGAAACAGACTCTCTCCCTTTTTCTCCTTTTTCTTCTCCCAGTACAGCATACATGCCAGTTGTACCAGGAGAACAACAGGCAGACCCCAAATATCACCAAGATATACATATTAACAAGGGGGGGGGCAGATTTCCTTTTTTCTAGACATGAAAACAGAGAGAGAGAGAGAGAAAGACAAAGTTACAAGACAACAAAAACAGTAAAAAATACAGAAGGGACTGAGAATAATAAGTCTGTAGGAAGGAAGGCGGAGGTGGGAGGCAGAGGCAGAGTTACACTAGCATCACAGCAGACCCACCTACTGGACAAAACAAATAATCATCACTATTTTTTTGTAAGTATTCCTACCCTTTGAAAAACTGACATAACAATTTTGTTTTAATAAACATTTTAATATATATATATTTTTTTTAAATGATCCATTTTATAATTGCAATAATGCACTCCAGGGTGTGTGTTGTGCTGCGTCGTCTCTGCTTGGTAATAGGATACGTCGATATAAGCCTCGTGCCCAACCATGAGGCATGATGTTCCCAGCACAACACACACCCTGTCATGCATTATTGCTTAAGTATAACCACTCTTTAGGTAAAGAATGCACCTCTCGTTTGTCTTGTTCTTCTCATAATCTGCTTATTATGCCTCCTAATAATATGTTTACATTCCCTCTTTTCAAAACCCATGTGTGCTAACAAGCAATCATTATTTATTATATTAAACATTAAAAGTAAGTCTCCCCTAACTGTCTTCCTCTCAAGATTATGTAATCTAAGAATTTGCAATCTTGGTTTTGTAATCCTTATCTTCTAATCCATTAACTGTTTTAGTGAACTTGCTCTGTACTCCTTCCACCAGCCTAATTTCAACCTTTTGATAAGGCACCCAGAACTGGGTACAGCAGTCCAGATGTGGTCTAGGCAAATTTGGACACAAAGGCATTATAATTTCTCTATGTTGGCAAATAAACTTTTTCTTTATGCAACCCAATATTTCTCGATGCTCTTGCTACTGCTGCATGATTATTATTATCATTTCTGAAGACCAAGTTAGACTCCACAGTGAAATCCCTGTCCTCCATAACTACAGCACATTTAGTTCCTTTCCTCCCAATTTATATGTTGCACAAGCATAGTTTTTTCTTTGTGTAGGACAACACATTTTTCCGGTTAAATGCCATGCTTCATTTTATAACCCAGTGGTATAGTTTATCTAAATCTGACTGCAATACTCCTTCATCTTCAGCTGTTAATACTGGTCCACTTGGTGTCATCTTGGAATTTATTAATATGTCCCTTGATTCTGTCATGTATACTGTATCTTTAAGATATAGTGTGAAAAGTATAGGCTCCACCATCAATTTTGGAGGCACCCCACTAGTCACCGTGAAGGAGTACCCCTTTAACACTCACTTTCTGCTTTCTACTTTCCAACCAGTTCTTAATCCATATCACATCCCTGTGATCAAGTACATGTAACTGATTTTAACATTTAATTAAAAGTCTACCAGGGTGTGGTGTGTGCCCATATGGGGCTACCACAATCATTTTAAAAATGAGTAACTTCTAACATGCCTTATTTATTACATTCTGTTAAGAATATTCTGAGTTGGCATGGAGTTATAGACCTAAATATCTCATATAACTAATCCTTATATTCCATACAAATGTCCTATGGCCTATACTTTATAAGGTAATAAAAAAAGATGATTTACATTAAAAACAATGTTATTGTATAGCAGGTTGCTAAACATTACATTAGTTGCTACCACCAGGATCCTCAGTATCATCCAGGTGCATACCCAATCCAAAGCCTTCTGAAAAGCTAAAAAGAGAAACAGTTAAATGAATCCAGGGTAAAAGTCATTGCACGGTACTACTTTTTTCAGAAAAGTTCTCAGTTCAAATCCTGTATTTATGTGTGCTTTTGTGGCTTGCAGGCTTACAGTCCACAAACCTTCTCTTTTTAGTACAAGCCTATTAAAGTCTCCACCCTCTAGATTGCAGGCATACTCTACTACTCTGAAACTGAAGGTATGTTTTGGCTTTTGACTGTTTAGTAGCCTCCAGTACATGTGCCACAGTTGCATAAGTGGGGTCACCCCTTTCTGTTGCCCTGCAAGGTATCAAGGATACTGAGAGGACTTAGAATTTTTAAAACACCCTTCTTATGGCCATGATGATCCTAAATTTATGGACAAGGTGGGAACAGATTTTAACTGAGGCTGGTGTCAAGCTTATTAACCTCATAATTTTTGACTTTTAATAACCATAGTGAATTTGAGATGTGCAGTCAGAAATTTAAAGATTCCATCCTGAACTTCACCCATGATAGAGAAGATTATGAAAATAATAGAGTCTTCATAAGTGAAAAAAATGCAAAAGAAGGGGCATCCTGAGAAGGGACAGACAAGTAACTGTCAGTCTAAGTACATACACTAGTGGATCTGAAGAAGAAGATTTGAAAAATCCACAGCCTTTTTTTAGAGGAGAACCTGCCACCAGCCAAGCCATGGTTCCAGCCTTAATGCAGCACCAGGCAGATCAAATATCATTGAAAATACTGGCAAAACCACATGAGGAAGGGGAAGAGGTGGAGGTCAGGGAGGATGTGGAGGTCAAGGGAGAACCATCAACCATACAGACAACAACAACAGAACCCACAGAATCAACAGCAATATCAGGGCAGGAGGAGATAAAAGGGATTACATCTGCTGAATGAAGGTAATTTATCTAATCATACCTCAACCAAGCACTAATTTTTGCACCAGTGGTCCCTATCAATAAATGTCAAATGGTATTGGATATAAACATAGTGGGCCAGATATTCAAAAGTTTGTGTTGAGCGCAAACTGATTGTGACACATTTGTCCTGGGCCGCCATATTTAAAAGGCCAAATAGCACCAGCGCAATGTGATATTGCCAGCACTAAAAGATAATGTATGAGCGGGACAAAGTGAGGGGTGAGGACATGACTTTGGGTGCAATGGTATATTCAGCACCACAGCACCACACAACATGTGTTAGCGTGACATGTAGCACAACACAATTTATCACCTATAAAAAGGTAGTCTTAACCCAGGGCAAATCAAGGAAGGGGGCATGGACACAGCAGCAGCAGTCAACATGGTGGTCAGAAACAACAGTGTGATGATATACCTGATGGCAGCTGTCACTGAGGATGAAGATGGAAGAAGGCCACCCTGTGCCACTCCATAGGCCAAGGAGGAGATATGCTGCAAACAGAATGTACCAGCCCAGAGTGTCCTTTGAGACACTCACAGATGACCTCCTTGTAGGCTGGTACAGATAATAGGGCCCTGCTGAGGCAGCTCTGTGAGCACCTGCATGAGCAGCTGCAGTCTACCACCCAGCACAGCCATGCCATGAAAGGTGAGCAAAAGGTAACAGCTAATATGTGCTTCTTACCCACAGAGTCCTTCCAGACACCAGTTGGGGGTTCCATTGGCATGTCCCAATCTGCCACATCGCACCTCCTGACCCAGTTCCTGGATACCCTGGTGCCACATTCTGGTGAATTCATTGTATTCCTCAGAATGACAGTGGAGCGCAGAGAAACAATGCAGCAATTCTATTGGGTTGTGCATCTCCCAGCATTCTGTGTCATTGATTGCACCCACGTTGCCATCTGGGCACCCCATGGTGAAGTAAGAGACACCTTCCTCAACAGGAAGGGGTACCACCCCATAAATTGCCAGGTGATGTGTGATTCAGCTGGTTGCACCATCAATGTCCTAGCACAGTGCCCCAGCAGTGCCACGATGCCTTAATCTGGCATCAGTCCCAGTTGTGCTAGGCATTTGAGGGTGGCCAAATACCCAGTGGACATCTTGTCAGTAGGTACCTGCAGCAGGCACAACCACAGTGCCTCCAATGGTGGGATACTGCCACAACACAGCACATAAAAGAGGTAGAGAGGAAGGTGGGGAGGTGAGGGTGTAGAGGTACACAGGATGACAAAAGTGATAGAGGCTGCAAACTGGATAAGGTGACTGACACAGTATACACCTGCTAAAATGCAGTAATGTTTTCCATATGGGACAGTACCTATCCGTTGAGACACTAGCTCCTAACCCCAGTTCTTCAGCCAGCAAATGTGGCCGTGGAAACATACAATGAGGCACACATCACAACATGGAACAACATTGAGCATGTATTTGGCTTGCTCAAAATGAGATTCAGAATCCTGGATTGTTCCATTGTTACCCTATAATATACCCCTCAGAAGGCATGTGCATATATCTAGCCTGTTGTATGTTGCACAACACGGCACTCAACCATGGAATACACCTGCCAGAACCTGAGGTACATGTCAACAGTGACATAGAGCCAGATGTCCAGGGGATAGTGGAGCAGCTTAATAGGTATGACCCACTCATGGCCAGAAGGGCCCAAGAGCACCAGCAGAGCACCATAGGAACCCTGATAGGGATGGGCAGATGAGTGAAAACAACATGGACAACAGACATAATTTTAACAGTGTATGTAGTTTATTTACAAGAACACAATGGTGATAAGATGCACAAACAAAATACAAACAAAAGGATGGCACTCTGGTGAAACTGGGATAGTGGTGAGTTGTGGGGATGTACAATATGGAGCATGTGAAGAAACATAGAAACATAGAATCTGTTAGCAGATTAGGACCATACAGCCCACCTAGTCTGCAAATCTCCCTACTTGGTTTGGCAATCCCTACTTTTATCTGGACTGCCTTTCCCCCACTCTACTGTATAGTAGGGTGCCTTTATGCTTATCCCATGCACTTCTGAATCCTTGTACTGTTTTTGCAGGATGGTAAGTGTGCAATAAGGTGGGGTGCAGGTGAGGAAGGGTGCAATAAGGTGTGGCATGCAAACATCATCAATGCCGTCTCCTCCCACTAGTCCTCACAGACACTCTACTGTGAGCATGCAGCAGGGTATACTGTGGACCGGGGAGCTGATGGTCAATGATTGTGGGGATAGGAACACCATGGGATGACCATGGCCACACCCTGGGCTGGGTGTAGCTGAGGCCATGTGTCACTCAGTGGTACGTGGCGTGCCCAAGGATGATGGCATAGCAGCAGTGCTGGCTGACCTCGACCTGCCACTCCCCGCTGAGGACATATGCCAGGGGACACCATCAGCACACAGATGGTGTGTGTTGGTGGTGCAATGCTACCTAGCCATCCCAACATCTCTCACCATGGCTGTGATCTCCCTTACAGCCCCAGTGTGGGCATGAAAGACACAGCGGAGGGCAATCAAGAATCATGCCTGACACTCCTCAGCACGCTGGAGCTCTGCGTGTATTACCTCTCAGAGGTGGCCAAGTTCCTGCTGCACCTCCATCCAAAATGCCTAGAGCTCTCTCTATGCAGTGGACTGTGAGTCCACTGCAGACCAGAGGAGCTGCTGGGCCTCAGAGTCATCCTGTCCCTGGGGAGCATGGTCGCCTTGAACATTGGGTGTATGTGGTTGTGGATGACTTGTGGTGCGTGAGTGGACCACACCCTGTGTGACTGTGTGCTGCACTGCCTCAGTGGCTGTGGTGGAATAAATGTTGTGGGGGTGATCAGGTGGGGCTACAGGATGAGTGTCCACAGATACCTTTTGTGTTGACCTGGTGGTGTGGTAGCAGGCAATTGTGGTGGTCACATCTGTGGCAGTGTTGGTGGATATGGTGATGGTGGTAGTGGCACTGTAGGTAGCAGAAGCATGGCCCTTAAGGGATCTGCCAGAACCGATGGCAATGTGTGCTTGGTGGGTAACTGTGGTGTGTCAGAGATGACCCCACTGTTATCAGCCCCTGCCTGGTCCAGTGTGTCAAGGAACAGCTCCAATAGTGAGATCCCCCCTCCCAATGCAGCTATGGTGGCAAAATAGTCTTCTGGGGGAATGTAAGTGTCCTCGTCATCATCAGACATGTCCTCAAACAAGGTGCCACTGACCTCCTCCCTGCTTGTGATGCCTGTCTCTGGACTTTGGATGTGGATGGCCCATTGTCCTCCTCCAAGTTGTCCTCAGCTACCTGCGCTGTGGACAGAGAAGAACACTGTAAGTGTGTTGCACAGTACACAGTGGTCCTGTGCCTGTGCCGCCACATGCATACCACACCATTGACATCTATGACACTGAGTGGAGGCACAAAATAGATGACTACAGCCTAAGCACCCAAACATCCAGGGTGCATGCATGTCTACTGTCAGAATGTGGAACCCATAGGCATGCCCATGACTAACACCAAATGTAAGCAACACACCCCACACTTGTGAAGACTGCCACCCTAAGGAATGTCATAGGTGAAGCATCCAGTGACACACATGGCAGCATGCAACACCACATGTGGAAGGCACTCTTGATGCCATGATAACCCCATGTGCATAGGCACAGGGCCTCTGTCTTCAGAGTACAACATGACTATGTTACCATGTCACATGCTGCAAATCCAGTAGTTCAGTGAACACACCACCAGATAGTGCCATACTGCAGAATGGCCATCCCAATGCACACATGCGTGCACAGACCAGGGTGGCATTGTGCATCAACACAGGTGGGGCATCACATATACCCATACACACAATATTGGTACATAGCCATGTACTTACATGTCCTGTGAGATGACAGCTGTGTGTCACAACCACTGCCATCTACACCTGCCATGGCCACAGTCCTTATGGTGGATGCCACCACCCTTATTACCGGGTGCACAGGTGTGGCAACCTCTGCCAGACATGGACCATCACCTGTGCTATGCATTGCACAGCGGCATGCTGCCTGGTCCTCTTTTGCCAGGCACTGCAGATCATGCCAGCATTTTCAGACTGCATCCGTCATTCATCCACTACCACCGATGGCATTCCCCGCCACTGCTATTTCCCCCACGTGACTCTCACTGTGGTATCTGTGGTCTTGAATTAGTGCATCCATTCCCTCTGGCCTTAAGTGCATCAGCTGGGGCCCTTCAGCTCTTCACTGGAGAACTTGAAGCTTTTCTTCCATTCACAGCCACCAGAGACACCTGTGTGGGGATGGTAAAGATCCAGTGGTCAGTGGCTGTCATGTAATGTGTGTGTGCATGTATGTGTGTGTGTGTGTTTCTGTGTGTGTGTGTGTGTGTGTGTGTGAAAGACACTCCACACAACATATGGGTCACACTGTGGCTTTGGTTGTGTGCATACGTCACAGGGATGTAGGGGTTAGGCCCACACCCCATGGTCTTCCTGCCCAACAAAGTCTCCCGCATGTCCATCTGTAACCATAAGTGTACCTATGTCATCATCCACTGGCTCCAAACTGTCTAACAGAGCACAGTGGGTCAACTTGACCTAGGGGAAACAATGAGTTTCACTCACACCATAGCAACATACAACAGCATGAGCCTGCATGTCCTTATATGGGTCTAGCAGAAACCAATGTGTAGAATGCAATACCCAAGAATGCCCATGCTTGTCCAGACAAGTTCTACCTAGATGCTAATAACAAAATGATTTTATTGGTGCATGGGTGATTTTATGCTGTGGGGGGGATATATGATGTACATTTATATATGCTTGTTTGCTTTTCCTAGGAGAAGAGAAAATGTAACATCAATGGCTATATAGCACCACGTTGAAGTAAACATATCTTTTACTCTTCCGACTGCATCTGTGTCATCTGTATCATAATGTACAACTAGGTCCCGAGGTAATACATAGCCTGGAGGACCCCCAGCTATAATTCCTCCGCTACCATTGGTGCCGTGACTCTGATCAATTTTAAATGGGGCAACACCAACCCGGGACCTCGACGTAGTCTATTCATGCAGTAAGAAATTGCCCTCAGCATGTTTAATCCTTGGAAAGTTCGGTGCCACGGGAGAGACTGATCACCTCAACCAACAACGGGGCTCCACAAGGTAACGTATGCTCAGGGATTAAATAAGTAGACAAATGTTAACTAGAGATTACTGTTTGAACTCATGAGGTAGAACTCTAGGGAACAAGATATAGGCTAGAGACCACTGTTACTTGCAAGACAGGGCTCTAGGGGGGTCATAAGACTAGCCTGTACAGGGTCACCACTGGTGCACAAGGGGGTGATACTTTGTCAGAGTTAGCAGACAGATAAGTATCGAACCGTGGGGATAGTACTCCAGAGAATTAATCTGTAAACACAACGCAATATAGTTAGCAATGCAGGTAGAGATACACAAGTATCTGGGAAAAAGATGCAAGTTAGGGGCATACGATGCCCCTCCAGAGGACAAGTCAGTCCAAGAGTATTTTAACAGGCTAGTGCTGGATCGTAATTCAGCAACCAAAAACAAAAAAGAAAAGCTAGCGAATGCTGTGCAAGTTCTGTGGCAATACAGCCAGGAGGTAACTCATCAACACATGAGACTTTTTAAGAAGCTGCATGAGCAGCAAGATATAGTAATCCAACTACAGTTGGTAATAGATGGTTTAAAAACACAAATAAATCAAGAGACAGAGCAGCAAGATGTAGTAACCCAGCTACAGTCAGAAATAGTCTAAAGATGCAAATAAATCAAGAGTCAGAATCACTGCAAGAGGAGAACCAGTAACCAAAGTCACAGTTAGTAAAGGTACAGGGAGACCTTTGTCTTTTAGAGAGGGATAATTCTCTTCTAAAAATAAAGGTAGACCAGCAGTCACAAAAACACGCTGCTGAAGAGTGTAGATTAAGTTTTGATAATAATAAATTACAAGAAAAAGTTGAAGAGTTATCGGAATTGTTAGTAGAGTGTCAGAGTAAGTTAAAAGAGCAAGAGAGGGAGGAGCAACGGAACAAAGCAGGGGCCATTGTAAAGATGGCGCGGTCTCCACGAGGGCATAGCCGCCATGGTGTCACGATGTCTCAAGCAACTAGACAAAAACAGGAAGAGTTTTTACTTTCGTTAGAAGGAAAAAGAGACAGATACAAATTAAACTGTAAACATGCTGAAGAAAGGGGTAATGCAAGCGAGGTTTCCAGGCTCACACAGGTAGGAGACAACCTTAGCTCAGATTATCCGGTGTTCTTTAGATATGGGAGTTTTTCCTAGCTCTCTGAAGGAAGGGGTGGTGACTCCCCTTCTGAAGAAAGTTTCTTTAGACCCGGATGACCTAGCAAACAACAGGCTAATCTCTAACCTCCCTTTTGTGGGGAAGGTTATTGAGAAAGTTGTGGCGGCCCAATTGGATAACCATTTGACCATCCATAGTTTATACGAACCTCTCCAGTCTGGTTTTTGCAAGAGGCATAGTACTGAGACTGCTCTGGTTCGGGTGCTCAATGATCTCCTGATGGTGAGAGATCGGAGACACCATTCTATCTTGGTTCTCTTTGATCTATCATCAGCTTTTGATACTGTGGATCATGGGGTTTTGCTCAAACGCCTGAGGTCCATTTGTGGACTATCGAGTACAGTCCTCAGATGGTTTTCATCGTTCCTCGAAGGGAGAACGCAGAGAGTGGTCTCGGGTTTGTATTCATCCGAGTCCTTCTCTCTGCCTTGTGGGGTGCCTCAGGGCTTGGTGCTTTCCCCCATGTTATTCACAGTATATATGCTACCCCTTGGAGACATTGTAAGATGGTACGAGCTGAGGTTTCACTGCTATGCTGATGATATCCAGCTCTACCTGTCTTTTGCACCTGACCAGGTTAGTGCTATCTCGGTACTGAACAACTGCCTCACAGATATCCAAGACTGGATGAACTCCAGTGGTTTAAAGTTGAACCCAGGAAAGAGTGAGGTTATGGTTGTGGACCCGGGTCACAGGGTAGAGGGTTTGAGGACTGGTCTCCCCTCTGGATTAATCCTGGGGGTGGACCAGATCCTCACCTCTGAGCAGGTGCGTAACCTGGGAGTGGAGCTTGACACTGGTTTGACCCTCCGTTATCAGGTGTCTGCAGTTGTCAAGCTGGCATTTTTCCATCTTAGGAACATTGCCAGGATTAGGCACCTTGCTTCACCCAGTGACCTGCCGGTTTTGGTCCATGACTTTGTGACATCTCACCTTGATTACTGTAATTCCCTTTACCTAGGACTTCCTAGGGTTGATATCCGCCGCTTGCAGCTAGTGCAGAATGCGGCAGCACGTTTGTTGACTGGGGCATCTAGAAGTTCTCATATTACCCCTGTGCTGCGTGCTCTGCACTGGCTGCCAATAAAGTGGTGGATCACCTTTAAAATGGGTCTTTTGACCTACAAAGCCCTACATGGCATGGGTCCCGACTACTTGAAAGAGATCCTGGTGCTCTACACCCCCCTGAGACAGCTCCGCTTGGCTGACAAGGGGTTGCTGGAGATTCCAAGGGTAAATTTGAAGTCATCTGGTGCCCGTGCATTTGGATTTGCTGCACCTACCCTCTGGAATTCTCTGCCCCATCAGCTCCGGGACTGTAGGACGGTAGGGAGCTTTAAGCAGGCACTAAATACTTTTTTATGGGAGAAGGCATTTCCTTCTTTGTTCTAATTTTATATCGCAGTACTGGAATATATGTTTATATTTGTTTTATTGAATGTATTGAATATGCTTTATGTTTGCTCTTGATGTACAGTACTTTGAAATTTTGAAATGCGCTTAATTAAATAAATTTTATTATTATTATTATTATTATTATTATTAAAAAGAAAATAAGACGGATACAGGAACAACTTGATGCGGATGATCAGGTGAGAAACAGCCTGACAGGTGAAGGTGCACTGGGAGGAGATGATAAAAAGGTAATAAATGGTAGATGGGCTACCCTGGAGGGACAAGACAAAATGACAGAAGAGGCAGTGGAGTTAGAGGAAGATCAAGAGGGACACCTAAAACCCTCAGGAAAGAGTGTCCAAACAAAAAAGAATAGTAAATAGGCATATCATAGATAAACCAGATCCGGGACCCGAAATCAGGGATCTAACTATTAAATAGTTAACACAATTGAGTCAGGAAATAGGGCCCATTGATTATAAGACACATTTGGTAGAGTTAGGAAGCAAGTTAAAAAAACATCCAAACTACTATGGGGCTGACTAGCAAAGATGTCTGCCGCATCATAATGCTTAAACTTAGGCCGCATTTGGCAGAGACAATGCCAGACGATGTGCAAGGTACGCACAAGGATGCATCCAAAAACCCCAACTCATGGGCAGATTACAATGAAATAGTAGATGCCATAAAATGGACTAGGAGAGAGTCAGCATGACAAGAAATAGACTGGGATAAAATATCACAAACCAAGCTGATGACAGGAGCGGGGCCGCAGGCATTAATCCTGAGGCTCTTCGAAGTTTACCAGCAACACGGGGGGCAGGAGTGCCCCACCGAGGAGGATCCAACCTTTAGGGACCTGTGGATACAGGCGTATGACCTGGATCCCACCCTCAGATCCGTGTTAAAGTTATCAAAATCACATGATGAGAGGTTAGAATTACTAGAGATGTATCTCAGTGAAAAGCAAAAATGCAGTAAAGTAGCTGCAGCCACTTGGGTAAATGAGGGTCCCAACAAATACCCACCTGCGGGCAAATCAAACTTAACATGTTTTAATTGCAAGCGAACAGGGCATATCAAAAGTGAGTGTTGGGCCTGAGGTGGAGGACAGGAAGGAAAGGGTCCAAGGCAGATGCAAGCTAGGGGGAGGAGTTGAGTGAGATGTCTGCCAACGGGCAGACAGAGTAATGAGGGAGACACTGTAGTGGATCTGATTGATTGCCTACAAGTGATTTTAAAGGCAACTCAGAGAGAGGGACAGGAGTCATCCTTGGATGATCATGATGTCATAAGGAGGCTTAGTGCCACACGTGAAATAGACGAGCAATAGGGAGGCGGAGGGTCCGGTAACCCTGACACTAAATGGGTATGTGCTTTACATGCTGATAGTCAGGGGAGGCCTACAACTAAGGTTACCATCAACGGTCACACTGTAGAAGCACTCATAGACACCGGAGCAGCCGTATCAATTATGAATATCAGCATACCCTTAGACCTTGAAAGACCACCAATGTATATAGAGGGATGTACAGGACATACCACAGAAGGGTATTGGTCCCAACCACAACACATAAGGCTGCTAGGTACACCCATGGGCCACCAAGCTTTTGCATGGGTGGGGGGGCTCACAGAATACAACATCACTGATAGCGATTGTCTAACTAAGCATCAGCTTGTTGTAGATCTTAGTAATCAGTGTCTATGGAAAGTCAATGTTAAAAGGTTTAAACCATTTACCGTTGTGGAAAGTTATGCTTTAGCCTCTGTAAAATCAAATGCTGCAACAAGTGTTAAAAGTTTAGAGACACAATTAAAGCACCCCAAATTTAAGCAAGTTATACAGAATCATGAGATGTATGGGCGCAAACTGGCACGGATTGTGGACAGGTAAGTGACATAAAAATAGCTGTAGAAGGTCCATGTCCGGGCACACTAAACAGTACCCGATACCAAAAGAGGTGGTAGAGGGAATCAAACCAGTCATCCAACAGCTGTTGCAACATGGAGTCATTAGGCCCATGTGCTCAATAGCTAACAGTCCCATCTGGCCAGTGTTAAAGCCAAATGGAAAATACCGCCAGACCATCGATCACCGTAATTTAAGCAAAGTAACCCCTCAGGTTAGCCCTGTTACTACTTCCAATACTGAGATTTTTAACAAATTACAGCCAGAGAGCAGATTCTTCTATGTCCTAGATTTGGCTAATGGGTTCTGGTCCCTGCCCCTCAAGCCAGAGGACCAGTATAAATTTGCATTTACTTTTGAGGGTAAACAGTACACATTTACTTGATTGCCACAGGGCTTCCACTCAGCACCAACCTTGTTTCACAGGTACATAGAACAAATTCTGGAGGAAGAAGGGTTGGGAGACTCAGTTGTTGAATAAGTAGATGACCTCCTGCTGCAAAGTTCAACAAAGGAGGACCACCTTGTGCTGCTGGATAGGGTACTAGGCTTATTGGAAAGAAAAGGATTAAAGCTAAATCCAGACAAAGCACAAATTGGTGACCAAAGGGTCACCTTTTTAGGAACCATTATTTCTCCCTAAGAGAGGCAAATAGACCCTTCCAGAACAGCACTAATCCAGACCCTACCATTACCAACAACCATTACTGGTTTAAGGAAATTATTGGGTATGACAAATTTCTGTAGGGATTATATCGAAGGGTACTCAGAGATTACAAAACCATTATACTGTATAACATGTTAAAAGATGACCCAAAGGGCCAGTACAAGCTCATATGGGAGGGAGAAGAGTTGTACTGTTTTAATAAGTTAAAAAAGGCATTACAGACAGCACCAGCCTTAATCCAAGCCGACTACTCAAAACCCTTTATCTTACAAGCCAATGCAACTGATGACACCATTGTTGCTGTGCTGTTACAAAAACAAAATGGAAAGCCAGTACCAGTCACCTACCTAAACAGACAATTATCAGAGGTAGAGAGGGTTTTAACATATGTGAGAGAGCAGTCCTGGCCATTGCTTGGGCTGTACAACAAGTGAGACGACCACTAGGTTTAACCCCATCATAATACAAACTACACATAACCCTTTAAAATTATTGTTAGAAAACAAAGTCAAGGGAGTTAGCCTAAATGACAAGCAAGGTGGCTGTTAGCCCTGCAAGATAAAAACATTACCATTGAGAAATTGACAGTTCCACAAATGTTACAGTACCTGGATTACCAGGGAGAGCCACATGATTGTGGGGAGGTCCAGCAAATAGCAGCCAGAGAGTCACCTTTTGTGGATGGGCATGGTGCAAATGGCTATAACACGGCTTACGTGGATGGGTCAAGGTATTGAGAACAAGGAGTCCCATACGTAGGTGCAGCAGTGTATCATGACACCTGGTGTTACCATCTAGAGGATAAAAGGCCCATACACAAACAGGAAATACTCATAAAGCTGTCACCAGGGTGTTCCTCCCAATTTGCTGAATTGGTGGCAATTTACAAGGCCATCCTGGCAAACCCCAAAGGCAGGTTAGGCATACATACAGACTCACAGTTTACAGTGGGATCACTTACTACCTGGTTACCCATATGGGCTAACAGAGGCAAGAAAACAGCAACTGGGGAGCATGTCAAACACAGAGAACTTTTACAGGTCATATTAAGGGAAGGGGATGCCACCCCAGGAAGAATAGCCATCATAAAGGTTAAGGCCCATGTTGACTCTAAATACGCCACTCCAGCAGAATTAGGAAATGATAGGGCAGATAAGCTCACCAAGATGGCAGCAAAAATGGGGGAACCCCAGAAAGGGATCTGACTAGAAGCTCCCATTCACTATGCGCAAACTAAACCAGCCATCAAAGTGCTACTGCCAACTCACAAACTGTTACCCAAAGCAAATTTGGGAGATTTGCAAAGCCAGGACCTCTGGATTGTAAATAAATGTGCACAAACAAAGGAGGATCCCCAAACTAACTACAAATTTAAAATCAGAGACAACATCCTGCTTAGACAGGAGAATGATAAAATACTGAAATGGATACCCCCAAGCCAACTATATCATGATATTGTCATGGAAAACCACCACTGGTGTGGCCATGGGGTTCCAACAAAACCATGCAAATTGTCAAATCTAAATACTGGTGGCCTAACATGGACAATACCATTGCAGACAGCCTACATCACTGTCTTATATGTTTGCAACAAGACCCCAAGAGAGGCAAACCAAAATTACAACCATTGCCGCTGGCAGATGGCCCCTTGGATACATTACACATTGACTATGTGGGGCCACTCCCAATGGCAAAGGGGGGATATAAGTACATACCGGTTATTATAGACATGTTTTCTAAATGGGTGGCAGAATTCCTCACCAAAAACAACACAGCAATAACAATGGCAAAAATCCTATATAACCAGGTGTGCACTAGGTGGAGCTTCCCCGATATTATTGAATCAGACAGAGGCACATATTTTGTAAATCAAGTAATGGCCATAATATGCCAAATAATTGGGGTCCTACAAAGATACCACCTACCATACCACCCCCAGTCATCGGGAATGGTGGAAAGAATGAACAGAACACTTCAAAATGCCTTAAAAGAGTGAATTTTAGACGCAGAAAAAGAAAGGGTAGATCACTTGCCCAGTATTCTAATGGCAGTCAGAGGGACTTTCCAGGCAAGCACTGGATTATCACCCTACGAATTAATGATGGGGTGAAAGATGAGGTTAACGCACCCGGCAGATGTGCTTCTCCAAGCGGCTCTATTAGTGATAAGGTAAAACATGAAAAGTTTCTGTCAGGGGTACAATTACAGTTGGAACAGTACCTAGGATTTGCCGCTCAAAACATGGCCAAGGCACATGAAAAGAATGTTAGCTATAGACAGCCCTCTATGGGATGGGCCACCCCAGTAAAAGAGGGGGACACGGTCATGGTCTGAAATTGGGAATAAAAATCACCTTGGAAAGATGCCAATTGGCTAGGACCCTATACCATGGTAAAGAAATTGGGAGTGACTGCAGTGTACATAAAAATAATTAATAAAGGAATCAAACCAGTGCCCCAAGCTGCGCAACAACAATATGGGGGACAATCAACTTTTGTAAACAAAAAGAAAATACAAAAGACCAAGCCAGAATTATGGGTCCATGTTGACCAATGTAAAAAGGTATCAGATAAAGCTGACTAAACAATGATACTGCATATGATTTGTTTTTCTAGGTTGACACCATGTTTACATTACTACTATTGGCGGTGGCGACCTACTACAGTGTCTTCTGACATACAAGTAAACATCAAGACCAATCATGTAGCCATAGATTATGAGGACACTGCCCACTTGAGAATAAACTATACCAGAGACCGCAATGATGCTACAACCTGTGTCTGAGATATAACCTGGATGCTAAACAATTCTCAAATCAACATCTTGAGGTTTTGCCCTGAGAGAGGAAGTGGTCCGGTCAATGAACTGTTAAATTGGAAAACACCCTATTGTGACCTGCCTTGGTCACCCCACCGAGGATGGATTGAACCAGATACCAGAACCCTGGTTTTGGAAAAGGTAGCCCCCGAAGATTCAGGCACCTACACAGTGACTGTTTCAACCTATACTTTAGTTACCTGGGTAAATGTTACCAGTATCCTGGGTGGGGTTATCTCCCATAAGACTAACCCTCGAGAGACTAGTGCACAAGTAACACTGACTGTTAACACTGCCACCTGTCCTAACCTCACTATAGAGCCAAACAGTGGGCTTACATCAACACCCACTGATCAAACTCTTGTAAATAACGTACAATACATTAGATTACCTGTTAGGTTTGATTTTTCTAGTTGGGACTTAAATAGTACAAGTGATTGTGCCAATACAAACGTATCAAAATTTTATGTCACCATGCTATTAGATATGGTCAGTGCTTTCCATGCTCGAAAGGGAGGGTTTATGACTATTAATCAGACCCATAAATCACTTAAAAGGAAAAAGAGAGGCCTGTCGGGTGACATAACAGGACTCTTTAGCTCTGAAATGAGTATCTGAAATCAAGCCGATCTGGAAGCCATTAGTGAACACCAAAATACTGTAAACCTACAGGAAGAGAGAGAGAGGTTCTCCTACCATTAGCAATCAACCAGGCTGGACTGGCAGCCGAGGAATGACTGACCGTATATAATATGCATGAGATAGCTAAGCTTTTTTAAACAAGTTTAGAATAAAATAAATGACATTATAAATGAGCATAATGAGGAAGTAGGGCACAGTACTATAGGGAAAGCTATAACCTGTTCTGCTTATGGTTCTTATGTACTAACCACTGTAAATAAGCTGTTACAGCAACTAAGTGACAATAAGTTGCCTGATCAAATGTCAGATGCCCAAATCAAATTATGGTATTGCCCCACGTGTCGGGATGTCAATGACTCCCACTGTTTAAACCCTTGCACTTACAATAGAGCCCCGCCCATTTGGTGGGTAAGAAAAGTGGCCAAAGTGTATATAAGACCACAAGCGTTCAGACCAAATAGCACGCTAGCAGACACAATGAAGGTACTCCTCACTGTAAAATTACCCCAAGTACAGTATGCCAAGCAAAGGTATACTAGTGTTGTCAAGTCCATTCTCTAGGTCAACTCCAGGGGGATTACTACGCATATCATATGAAGCCACCTAATATACTAGTGCAGAATAAGAATGGGTCCTGGGTAGTGCCAAATTTACATTGTTGTTAGGAGATAAACAGCCAGTGCATCTACCAGTGCAATGTTATGTCACAAATTCAACCAGTTTGTGGAGAACTTTCAATGAGAAAAATAAACAATAATACTGTCTGGTGTCCAGTTCAAATACAAAAATGGACCACTCAGCTGCGTAATCTCCACTTATAACTCTACTAACCAATATTGTATTGTAACAAATCTTAAAACATTAACACATCAAGGCAAAACCTGTCCTATTACCCAACCTAACTTCTGCTTTGTACCCAATGGTGATGTACAAATTGGAGACTATACCTTCCATCCTATATCACATCATAAGTCATCTCAAATTAACATTCGGACTCAAACTCCCCATCAGGCATATCAAATTAATAACTATGCACCTGCATTTAAGGCACCAATACCGCCACTTACTCTAAATTTACAGAACCTGCTAGACCGTAAGGACACACATCTGATTAACATTGAGAATTCAGCACATAAAATACAGCTTAAAGTTCAATAATTACTTAGTGATGCTGATAATGAACACTTGATACAGTACATGGAGTGGACCATGTGTTAACATTTAAAACCCCACTGGTACTACAACTGGTGTTGGTAGCCATTTTAATGCTAAGAGCATGCTGTCTAAGGCGCACCATCAGAGGCATGAGACAGGAAATGCAAATGCTGCACGGAGCAGAACTTGTGAGATCAGCCATGTCATAATTAATAAATAGTCTCCGGACTGCATACTTATAGGAAAAGCCACCCAGAGGGTCCCTAATAGGGGCCCCTATCGGAGGACTTCCACTACTGCACAGGAGATCTACATTTTCCAAAATTGACTGGCTGTCTACATAGGTACAAGGGGGAATTGTAACCATAAGTGTACCTATGTCATCATCCACTGGCTCCAAACTGTCTAACTGCCCACAGTGGGTCAACTTCACCTAGGGGAAACAATGAGTTTCACTCACACCATAGCAACATACAACAGCATGAGCCTGCATGTCCTTATATGGGTATAGTAGAAACCAATATGTAGAATGCAATACCCAAGCATGCCCATGCTTGTCCAGACAAGTTCTGCTAGATGCTAATAACAAAATTATTTTATTGGTGCATGGGTGATTTTATGCTGAAGGGGGGGGGAGATGATGTCATAGGCCCCAGGAGCACTTGACCATGAGTTGCCCATGGTGCTGTGCTTCTGAGTGGTGCATCTCACACACTTACTGCAGCCTGTGATACAGTGCACCAGGACACTGCCTAACCTGCCACACCGATTATGGGCCTGTGTTGTTTTAGCACATGGCTGCTCACTCTCCTGCACTACTGCATCACGGTGTATCCTGCATGCCCGCACCATGCGTTGGTTGTACACTGCATGTAGCACTCATCTATATGGGCACATGCCTTCCTTGGTGCAGCTGTCCTGCATCTGCACCCTGGGTGTTGTATGTCAGCCATTCAGTGATCCTGTCTCACATATGTGTCTGTGACATGGTAACATGGGCATGACTGCCTCCTTGCACATTGGACTGCATGTGGTGGCCTATCTTCCACTGTGGGCATGTCAGTCAACACTGATGGGCTGTGTAGTGGGCACTATAATCCCACTGTGTTCTCCATGTGTGCTGTGCATGTACCATCTGCTACCATTCCACAGTTGTACCATCTCCTGTGACCATCTCCTCCTGTGTCATAAGGTGCACTACACCCGTACAAGTGCCGTGGGCATGTTTCCACAGTTTACATTGTATGGCGGCTGTGTGGTGTGTGGTACTTATGACTGTGTCATGATGGGTGGGTGTATTGTCTGGTTTCTGTGGTTGCGTGTCTGCCCACAGAATGCATACTCCACATGGCATGCCTATGGCCTGAACATGGTCTCTGTGGACATTGTGTGCTTACAGTGGTGTGAACATGTGTGCACCATCTGTATCATGTATGCATACTGGTCACATTGCACTGTGCTGCTCTAGTGTGCCACCGTGTTGTGACTGTGCTGCACACTGTGGCCACTGACTTGTCTTCCTGGGGGGGAGATAGTTGCTACTGATGTATGGCTCCATGGTGTGTCATGGCCTGGGGTACTGTGTCTGTTACATGTCCACATGACACATTTGTATCATGGACGGTGTCTATGGCTGTCCAGATGGGGTGGGGATACCTGCACAGTTTCTGCTACTCAACCCTGTGGATTGCCACTACAGGCCATGTGGATAGTGGTTGTGAGGATTCTGATTGTGATGTGGCAATGGCCTTCTGTTCCATTACGCAGCATGTCGCAGTCATTCTGTTGCTATGGTTTGTTTGTAATTGCTATGGGCACGACTGTGGTTTACCTCAGCCGGGCTGTGTAGCAGTAGTGTGACAGGGACTACATTGGGTATGCATAGAGCATCATCCCATTAGTGGTGGTGGTGGCAATGGCCTTATGGGCCTTCACGTCTGCATGGTATGGGTTTGTGTGTACCATGGGGTTTAGTACTGCTGCATACTGGCACATGTCGGGTGGCATATGCACTGTTTCCATTGTTGGGTACATGAGCATAGTGGTTTGGGCATGCTGTCCTTCTCTGGGGCCACATCCTAAGTTCTACACTGCTCCACAGTGTCAGTGCACCATTCTTACATGGGAATAATTTCCCCATAGATCATCATCGCAGTTCCGCTTAGGCCAGATAGAGGAGGGAGAGGGCCGGGGCAACCTTCTGTGGCGTCTTGTGTGCCAGCAAAGGATGATGGTGGACCAGCAGGCCATGATAATTGCACACACAAGAAGGATTGAAGAGATCTTGGATCAGCTACAGTACTTCAGGGGCAATGCCAAGCTGTCAGTCCTAACCCCCCCTCCATTGTTTTTCACCCTCCACCCCCGTTTTATTTGTTGTATTTTTTCTACTTCTCTGTACATAGTTTCAATTGTTTTTTTCAAAATATATATTTTTAATTGTTGTAATCCTGTGTCCTGTCTCTTTCTTGTGTACCTGTAGTTGGTTTCACTGCTGTGCCATGTTGCACCTACTGACCATCTAATTCACCATGATGGATGCCATCATGGCCTCACTTGTGGCACTGGTTTCACCACAGCTCTCCCTGTGGTGTCTATGGCTGTGCATCTGGCAGTGGGTTGTTGTGGGCATGGTAAGTGTGTCCTACAGTTGGCTGACACATTTTGTTTTCCATATGTACCCTGCATGGTCTTTGTGTCTGCCAGACAACATCTGGCTTATGTTTGCCAATGGACATGGTCTGTTCCCTGTTCCTTGTGTGGACCCCAATGGTATTGCCTGTTGGGGGAGCTTTGTCTGTGGGCCTGTGTGTGGCCATGTCCATGTGGCCATGCCTGACATCCATCCCTTTGTGTCCTGCCACTGTGTATCCTGTGGTATGCTGTCCTCTGCTCTGTGTCAAGAATTCTTGTCCCTCCCTGTGCACAGTGGCACTAGCTGGAGTCATACTACCACACAGGCATGGTTGGTCCTTTCTGGATGTCACATCCCCACCGTCCCATCTCTGCACGTTTTATGTAGTTCACATCCATAAAGTGTTGCTACATTTTAGGGTTCATCTCTCTTGACAATACCTTTGGTGTAACTGTTGCTGTTGTTTGTGTTGTACACTGCTCTTTTCTCAGGTTTTCACATTTTATGCACCCCTTATTTGCTTGTGCCCCCAGTGAACACATGGTTCACCTGTGCCTGACTCCACCTCTGTGTGCTTTGTGCTGCTGTTGCTGTTTGCCCTGCTTGGTTGCTATAGTCAGAGCAGTCTTCTTTGCGATTTTTAGAGCTGTCTTGCTCACCAGGCTATTTTTGCACTGCACTTAGCCATATTTGTCCACCTTCATTTTCCTGCTATATTCAACTGTTTTTGCCCTGGGTTAATCCTTTGAATATTGCATGCAATTAGATGTAGGCTAATTTTGCCCACCAGGCAGTGCAAATTTTGCCTTGGTAAAAAATTTGAAATATTTGTCCCTGCCTGTCACAATCTAAGTCTACGATCCTTCTTTAATAACAAAAAGAGAATAGACATGGGTGGTCAAAATATACCAGAATTAAGTGTTATAGATACTGAGCTTTCTAATATTGAATATAGTGAAGACACACTTAGGAAAAATGTCACTTTCTACCCCCCCCCCCGTGAAGCGATCATCACTTTCCAAGAATTGGTAGAGAAGGACTTGTCTGAACTCTTTAACAATCTGCCAAGACTTGATTATCAGAATCTAACTGTGAGTGAGAAAGAGGTTTTAAAATCCTGCAACAAGACAATAAGTTTCATAATCAAGCTGGAGATAAGGGTGACAGTGTTGTCCTTATGAATCGAGAAGACTATGAGGAAATTCACTGCCAGCTTGACAACAGAGACTTTTATGTAAAATGAAATGAACAACCAACAGGAGATTTCAAATGAGCCATTGACGAGGCTATTAAAGATGCATGCAAACTGTTCAAACTGGAGATCCATATAAAGTAAAGCCCATTTGTATGGAATATAGGGGATTAGTTACATGTGATCTTCTGCTCTATAACTCCATGCCATTTGAGAAGATTCATAACAGAATGTAATAAATTAGGCATGTTAGAAGTTATATATTTTTAAACCAATTGTGGTAGCCCCATAGATGCATACCCCTCTCTTCCAGGGGGTTTAATTAAATGTTGCAGTTTTTGCACTTTTCATTGCATTTGTATTTATTTGTTTGTAAATATTTATTGTCATTTAGTCATTAATATGCAAGAATACTGCCACCAAAACCTGTTGCAACTTTTGACATCATATGTGACATCATGAGCAGTGGACATATTTAAGAGGAACATGTGAGATATTTTACTCACCACTGATAAAGGATCAGAGGATCTCAAACACATCAAGTGAGCATTGTGAGCATCTGTTGAGTTCTTGAGTATATTTTTGGTACTCAATAAAAAGGCATAAATTGCACTTTGCAAAATATTTTGAATTCAGAGCATCATTTCTGCACTATGTGGTGAGTGTCCAATTTGTGTGTTGTTTCATTCTGCTTTTTTATTGTGAGCACCACCTTCCCAGTGCAAACTTTTTTCTGTTCCTATATTTACAAAGAATACTTTTGGATTTCTGTTTGTATTATTTTATAACTTTTTAGTTCAATTTTTTTTTTTATTTCTTGTCTCTACATTCTCTGATCCTTCTTAATATATTTCTAAGTTTCTGTCACTATGATCATTTTTCCTGTTTCTATAAGACCTTTTTTCATTAATTTTCCTCTTAATGTTTGTTGTCAGTCATTTTGGCCTTATTTAATTTATGTATTTTTCCTACTTAGAACCCAAGTGTCCCTTGTAGATTGTAATTTGTCTCTAAAGTGTTCCCATCTTTCATTTGCATTCCTGTTCACAAATAGTGATTTAACAAAACCATGTTTCTTGATCTCTAACAATGGCTTCCAAATTTGCTTCCTTAAAGTTTTCAGATTCTATTTTGTTTTGGTTGTTCCTGGTAATTCTATCCACAATTACCTTAATCATGCAATGATCACTTCTTACCTGTGGTTCCATCACAGTACCAGTTAATCTACTTTCTTTGATATTCATTATGACCATATCCAGTATATTTTATCCTCTAGTAGGCTCCATCACTATTTGCTGTAACTTGCATTCATCCATAATGTATCTTAAAGATGAGCCTATATTACTAGGGGCTATCCTATTTACTCAATTAACACTAGGGACATGTAAGTTAAAATCACCCAGTATGATCACTTCCTTGTTATGGCTGCATGGTGATAGCCATGCTGATGTATTGCTACATAACAGAAGAAGGGGCTCTGGAAGCACATGATTGGATACCTAGACTGTGTCCTTTCACAGTGGAATTGAAGTACATCTTGTTCTCCCCATTCATCACAGTGCTCTTCTTTTATGGCTCTCCCTCTCCCCTCCACCTGGTACTATTTTTTGTAGTGGCTATTTGTAGTGCTGGCTCTCATCATTTCCTTTTGATTTGTTGGGGGATTCTTCTTGTTTCTTTATCTTTACTTATTTTGCCATCTCTCAAGGTTGTCTGGGTCAGATTAAAGGAAGACTGTGTGGACTGAAAGGATAAACACAGATTCACACCACACCATGCCTATCTGACTGCATTCCATCTGCTCTGTTATTTAATCCCTTTCTATCTCAGGAGGTTCGAATTACATATTCTTTCTATCTCTCTTCCTCGCTCCCAACAGAGAGTGTGTGTGTGTGTGTGTGGCAGTCTGCAATGATTTAGTCCTGTTTGGAAGATTCTTTTATGTTAACCCTTTCAGGATTTATCTAATTCTTAGTGTCATTCTATTCAGTTTGTTTCAGACTTGTTAATACAATTTTTGCCAAAAAAATTACTGATTCAGAGGTCTAAGAGGTAACAAAACAAAACAACCTTACCAGCTGCTGCTACAGTTACACAGTAGGAGAAAATGCCTTAAATTAATTTATAGTCAACACTTGTACATCCACAGGTATTTTCTTTTCATTAATTCTGAAGACTTTTTTGTCAACTTACATTTTTTAATTATTTCCCAGCCTTTTTAAATGTTAAAATGTTCTGCTGTGTGGCTTTCAATTTGATGCAATAAATAGCATATAGAAGCCTATTAGAATGCATTTGTTAAATTGGAAATATTTACAAGGTGGAACTCTCATCACTTTATATTTGTAGGTGGGGTAACTGTCCTCTAAAGCATGGTGGGGCCTTTCTAATAGCAGACTATCATTTCTGCAGAATCATGTGGGTTGCTAAGCTTCTTCTCCTACCACATTTTATATAAATAAATGCTAGGCAAACAGTGCTTTAGGGGTTTAGAGGGGCTGCAAGGGGCATCATAGCTGGTTGCAAAGAAATCATAGGGGTGTCAACTGCAACACTTTATTTCCTTGGAATGACGTTGCTGCCCATAGCATTCAGTGAGTCCACATGGAGGCAGATGTATTGACTCTAGGGATGGGACTGCCAGATGGAAATTGTTCAGGCAGGGAGTAAAAATATTCATTTATTTGTTTGTAAATTTACATAATAAAAGTTGAATTGTGATGTTTTTTTCAAGGTGATTGTCCATTTTTTTGTTTTGGTATTGACCCATGCCCTTCAACATGAAGTGAATGCCTTTCTTTATATTTTAAAAAAGGACATTTTAAATCAGCCTTTAAAATGAAAAGGAATCTGCTTTCTGGTTGTCAGAATGATGATCTCAAGGTACTCTGAGTACACTCAGATATAAATTTCCAGAAGGAGGCCTCCACTTTGGGAGATACCCCCCCAACCCCTCAGTTAATTTTAGGAATAGTGTCAACATTAAAGCATGAATCCACTCCTGGCCTAACGTCTTCATGTCACTCAAAAATGCAGGTCAAATTTTTCTCACAAGTCTCCTGTTTATACATTTCTTTATTTGCTATGTGGCAAGTGACTTCTCAAAAATGAATAAAGTAGTTAAAAAATAAGGTTGTAAATTATAAGGATCATCCTTGGCTATGTGTCATTAAAGGAATAATGCATGATGGTGTGTGTCGTGTTGTGATAATGCCATGCCTTGGGTGGTTGAGCATGAGGCCACAGACCAAGTGCATCCAATGCCCCAGGCATGGTGTTATCCCAGCACAACACACACCCTGGAGTGCATTATTCCTACTATATAATTGCTCGTTTGTAAAGCAAACAAAAAAAAGTTGAAAAACTCAATTTAAAGTGTATTTTCTGTCATTTTTTGAGTGGGTAGGGTTACTTCATAAAAAATAGTGTGTATTTCTTGTTTGGGCCAGTAAGTGGAGATGCTGTGTTTTTTTGTGTGGCTCTGCAGCTCCCCATAGCAATCTTTGTCACTGTTACCAGTCTTTGTAAAACAAATGTCCACTATTCCCTCTGGGTTTATGTCATGATTTGTGGTGTGGTTTTCAGTTTTTGTTTCCATTTCTTTGTTTCCCCAACTCAGTCTTCATGCTGCTGCTGTTTCTGAACTGGAGATTGCCACAGCTCCCACCCTTGCTGTTATGGTTACCTACTGGCTGCTGTGAGTATGCCTGCATGATAAGAGAAAAGGAGATAGGAAGATGGCTGGCAAAATGTTTTTGAGTGGTTTCACGTGGTGGCATTTTTAAGAGAAAGACAGTAACTTGAGGACCGAGTGAGTAAGAGCCACGTGGTGACTGTTTGAAGATGCAGTTGCTTGCGCTGTTGCTCACTGGCTCATTGACTCAATGGGTGTTCTCAGTCCATAAATGGGTTTCACATATCTGTTTTTAAGAATCCTTGGAGATTTTGATTGAATGCCTGAGGGTTGTGGGTGTTATTTTTATAATTGTTTTTGCCTGGTTTCTGTCCTGAGGTTTCTGACTGTGTTGTAAGAGGGAGGGCAGTAGTGTTATGCCAATTGTAAATGTGGCTTTGACTTTCAATTTGGTTCAGAGTGATTTTTTTTAAACAGTTGATGAGGTCTTTAGTACGCTGGGACTAGAGTGGTGATGTTATGCTGGGATAACATCACAGGTCCAGTCCCAGAGAGACCAATGAGAAGCCAACATTCTTTCTTGCCATTGTATAATAGTGTGTAGACAATGTCTGGCTTATTAAAAAAAACACAAAAATGAATAAAATCCCATACTGTAGCTAACTGAACATTGTTATACAGTTTGGTACCATCATAATATAGTACGTTCTTACAGTATGTACCTATCATGGTGTCACCACTCTATGAGTAATATATTGCTTTATACATGTTTCCCTTGATTTTTGTGTCTACATAGATACATAGACAGTGTCAGCAGATAAAGGACTACGGCCCACCCAGTCTGCCCATTTGAGCTTGTAAGTTTACTTTATGTTTTCCTAGAAGTCTGTTGCCCCTTAACCCTGACCTCCAGAATTCCTTTATGTCTATCCCATGCATTCTTAAATCCTGTGATTGTTTTAGCCCCCACCACTTCCTCTGGCAGGGTGTTCCACTTGTCCACCTCCTGTTCTGTGAAGAAATTCTTCCTCATGTTTCCTCTGAATCATCCTCCCTACAACTTCATCCCATGCCCTCTAGTCCTGGAACATCTTTTTCACTTAAAAATAGTGTCTTCCTGCACCCTCTTCTTCCCTGTAAGATACTTGTATGTCTGTATTATATCCCTTCTCTCCCACCTCTCCTCCAGGGAGTACATATTCAATTCCTTCAACCTGTCCTCATAGAACTTGTGATGCAATCCATGTACCATCTTTGTTGCCCTCCTCTGAACCTTCTCTATCCTGTCTATGTCCTTATGTAAGTAAGGTCTCCAGAACTGTACACCGTTCTCCAGGTGGGGCCTCACTAGTGTCTTGTATAGTGGAATTATGGCCTCCCTTTTCCTGCTGGTGATGCACCTGCCTATGCATCCAAGCATCCTATTTGCTTTACCTGCTGCCTTGTCACACTGTTTCCCTACCTTGAGGTCTACCTCGCTCAATATATGCAGTATAATATTGCCCATTTGATTAGCATGTCTGTGTAGCACAGTACAGCATAAATTATGTGTGCCACACAGTTTACAGTTTGGACATTGCACATATTAATAATTTTACACTGTATCCTTTTGAATCACATAACCTGTCATACATAGAAACATAGAAAATTATGGCAGATAATGACAGCTGGGCCCATCTAGTTAGCCCTCTTTTAATTATGATCACTTTTGCTGCAGATCCTACCTGATCTGCAGCACCATCTCTTCTGCCTGCTTCTTTCCTCCTAGGATTCATTTTTGCCTATCCCAGGCATTTTTGAAATCCACCACTGGTTTCATATTCACTGCTTCTGACAGAAGGCTGTTCCAGGAATCCAGCACCCTTTCTGTGAATAAGTACTTCCTCACATCTCTCCTAAATCTACCTCCTTCCAGCTTCATATCATAACCCCTTGTTCTAGAGCATTTTTTCTCTGAAACATATCTCCCTCCTGTACCTTATTAACTCCTGTGAGGTATTTAAAGGTCTCTATTATATCCCCACTCTCCCTCCTCTCCTCCTGAGTGTACATATTGTACATGCTGAACTTTTTTAGTCTTTCCTCATTGGGCATTTGATGCAGACCTTGCACCATTTTGACAGCCCTCATCTTGGCTGCTTCCACTCTGCCCATTTCTTTCTGGAGATGTGATCTCCAGAACTGGACACAGTATTCCAGATGGGGTGCTACCCAATGACCTATATAGGGGCAAAACCACCTCCCTCTTCCTGATGGTGATACCCATAGCTATGTACTTCGGCATCCCACTAAGCCTCTTGACTGCCTTGTTACATTTCCTGGCCACTTTTTGGTCATCTGATATGATTACCCCCAGATCTCATTCTTGCTTGGTCACTGTCAGTATCACTCCCTCCATTTCGTACTCTGAATCTGGGTTTCTGTGGCCCAAATGCATTACTTTGCACTTTTTTTGCAATTAAACCTATCTGCTTGGTTACCCAGTCAAAGAAAACTGTCAGATTTGTTTGGCATGACCTTCCTTCTGTGAAACCATGCTGCCTAGTGTCTGGTAATTCATTGAATTCCAGATATTCCAAAATTCTTCCCTTTAATAGTGTTTACATTAACTTTACCACCACCAGTGTCAGGCTGACTGGCCTATAATTGCCCACCTCTTCCTTGTAACCACTTTCTTGAAGTGAGACTATATCTGCCTTTCTCCAGTCTTCCGGGACCATGCCAGTTTACAGTGATCTGTTAAATAAGTCTGTCAGATGTGCAGCTAGTGCCTCCTTGAGCTCCTTCACCACCCTTGGATGCACCCTGTCTGTCCCCATAGCTTTGACCACCTTTAGATTAGTGATTGTTTTCTGGTCTCTCTCCTCAGAAAAGGAACTAGTTTCCATTTCCCATCCCTCAAAGCCCTGGTGCATTTGTGTGGTCCGTCTCCTTCACCTTCTACTCACAATACTGTGCACAAGTATTTGTATAAGATGTCTGGTTTTTTTGTCCCCTCTATGCAGTCCTTCACCCCTATTTAACTGTACAATCCTTTGCTTTGTCTTTCTTTTCTTGATAACATGCCCAAGAAATATCTTGTCCTCTTTTCATAATGTCTAAGCTATTCTATCCTTACTTTGTGTCTGCATCCCTCACTGCTTTCCCTGTCTCTCTCTCTGTTTTCCCTGATATGGTGCCCTATCCTCCTCATCCCTCTTGGTCTCCTTATACATTTTGAATGATACTCTTTCAGCCTCTACCTTTTTTGTCACCTCTTTCAAAAAGCATAGCAGTCTCATCTTCATTTTGCCTTTGCTTACTTGCTTGACACTGAGGTTTATTGCCTTCACTATGCCCTCTTTTAGTTTGACTCATTTTCCTCCACCCCCCCCAAGGTCATCTCCTCCTGCCAGATCATTCTTGAGTCATTCAACAATCTTTGTACTATCAGCCCTTCTGAAGGCCAGGATATTAGCCCTTGTGTTGTTGGAATCTGCCACTGTTCATAAGTTGAACTGCACTGCACAATGATCAATGGTACCCAGATGGCTTCCAACCTTGATATCTGTAATACTGTCTCTGTTAGAAGAACCAGGTTCAGTATTGATCTATCACAAGCAGGTTCACTACTTCCCTGAAGAACACCCCTTGCAGAGAGTCCAGGATGTCCCTGCTCCTAGGTGACGCTGCAGCAGAAAGGCTCCAAACTAAATCTGGCAGATTGAAGTCCTCCACCAGAAACACCTACTCCTTTTCAGCCATTTTACCCATTGCTTCTAACATTTCTTTATCTAAGTCCTCTTGGAGGCCTGTAGATCACACCTGTCTGAATAGCAGCTCCGTTTCTTTACTCAAGGATGACCCACATCACCTCGGCAATCACTGAATTCCCTGTACCTCTATCACTTATATGTCTTCCTTCACATAACGCACCAATCCCCCTCCTTTTTGTCCTACCCTGTCTCTTCTTAGGTGTACTTACTGAACAATGAAACCGCAACAGTGAAGACCATTACAGTGACAGAAATCGATTGGTCACTGTAATGGTCCTCACTGCATCTCCTGGTGTTTCAACCCTTCCCTGAAGCAACTCCAACCTGTAGTTGGATAATTAAATACCAGGGGGTGTTGGGCAGTGCCCCCCACATGTGGTATCCAGGAAGCACAGCCCCCTGAATAAAACGCAATGGAATAATGACAGCACAATGCTGACAATTGGCATTGTGTCTGTTGATAGGATGTCAGTGACTTTGGTGTTGCTGCTGCATTGTAGAGCCCTCTTCTTAATATTGTATAGCCTGGTATGATCACGTTCCAGACATAGTTGTCAGTACACCATGATTTGGTAATGGCCACAATATCCAGGTCTGCCTCTGTTATCACAGCCTCTAGGTCTTGGATCCCATTTCCCAGACTCTAACATTGGCACACATGGCCTTCCATATTTTTTTAGCTCTCTTCTTGTCACTTTCTCCTTTTCCAATTGTTCCCTCTTCCCCACCTTTCTTACTTGACCCGCTCCTCTTCCCCCTCTTCATCCTTTGCTAACCTCTTGCTTTCTTAAATAACTTGCATCCCAGTGGGACTCTTTCCCATTGGGATCTCCCTACTCTCTCTCTCAGCCTGTTGTGGGCCACTTTCTGTCTCCGCTATTTCTGCCATCACCTCTTTTGGCTAGTTTAAATGTCTATCAAAGTAACATTTAAACCATTCACTGAGGACTATGGTTCCCTTCTGGATGGAAGCAGACCATAATGTCAGTATTGGCTCATATCCTTCCAGGCTGGCCCACAGTCCCTAGTGTAGCCATACTTCTCCTCTCCTCTCCTCTCCTCTCCTCTCCTCTCCACACCATTCATTCTACCATTACTTGAAGGTCTTGATGTGGAGCTCCCTCTCCTTCCCCATAAAGTACACAATGCACTTGCCGCTCACATTTTAAACACATGGGAAACACAAGATCAACCAGACAAATAATCTAACTTTACCAAAAATGAGCTGACTATGGCAATTCATCTTTACATTTAGCCCATGAAATGCCCTTATCAAATTAATGCATCAGCAGTCGTAATGGCTGTGACCAGAATTTGTTTGCACAGCAGTGGTTTCTGATCGTATCAAGTAATTTGTTAGTATATTCCTGACTACTATTGGATGGCCTATAGCAAGTTCCCACTATGACAGGCTTAGTTCTGCTGCAATTGTTATCCACATGCTTTCAGTTTGGATCTGGCTTGTTTCCATGTTCTCATCCATAATTTGTGTGCTTGCCAAAACATTTTTGACATCTATCGCAAACTCTCCACCTCTATTGTTTTTTTCTGATTTCCTTGTACAGCATATATCCACCCATATTTTGTCCCAACTTGCAGGAATCCTGCCTCCAGATCTCTGTGACTGAGATATGGTCATAATGGTAATCACTGATTTTAATTGTCAAATCATCCATTTTACTATTAAGGTTCCTGGGGCCAGATATTCAAAAATGGGCTAACATGGGATACAAAGGTTTGTGTTGCACCTGTGCCCAACTGAGAGGGAGCAATATTCAGTAGGATAGCTTACCAGCACTATGTGACTGAATATTGGCCCACGTTGACACAGCGCTGAGTCAATCTGTCCAGCCCTGACATGGATCTTGGCTGTGTTCGGTCCAAAGGGAATTGCACCCCCTCAGACCACAAAGCACTGAGTGCCATGGCATGATATTCAGCAGCAAAATGCAAGTGATCCCATTGGGCATGCATGGCACTAAGGGGCCATTAGCATGCCCACTGTGGTCTCAATTGCTTTGGATGTGGTGCCTGGTCGTACCCGTCTTGACATCATCCCTGGTAGCTAGTGGCACCCCCAATTTCTGAGCACCAGTCCAGTATAATATGCCCATCACTGGTAGCTAGTGGCACCCCTGACCACCCATCCCATGTTGTGAAGATATTTCCTGTTGTCTAGAGGCCCCCTGCACACCGATTCTTTTGATGTGAATATTCTCGCTAGTGTCTAGTAGTACCCTCCACCAATCCTGGGAATTACAATGCATTCCCTGGTGTCTAGTGGCACTGCCCAACTTCTGATTCCCCATTATGGCAATACACAGTAGTCCCTGGTGTCTAGTGATAGGCCCCACCCTTAATCACCGAACTGGGTGAGTATCACCATATCCCTGGTGTCCAGTGAAACCCACAAACTCCCAGCCTATGTCCCATATACAATCCCTGGTGTCAAATGGTACACCCAACCCCCACCCAACAGAAGCCAGTTGACAAATGCATGGATGAACATTGGCAGTGCTGCAGCCCCACACTTACCCACCTGCACCCAGCACAGTACCCAATCCAACCTCCCTACCATTAAAGATGGGGATGTGTGGTGAATCACTCTAAAGGAACTGGAACAGCCCCCCCTCTCACCTTCTTGGATGGCTGTCATATGAGCTGCAGTGAGTATGCATACATTATTCTGTATATTGTATGCGTGCTCACTGCAGCTCAAATGATAGCAGGCAAAGGACATAAGAGGAGGGCTGTGCCAGTCACTGAAGAGGGATTTATCCCACATCCTATCTTGACCAATAAGAGGGAGTTTCAGTGGGTGTAGTTCATGGATGCAGGCGGGGCAAGTGGGGGGCTGCTGGACTGTCAATGTTCAGTGGTACCTTTGCCAACCAGCATTTGGGGGTGGGGTTCAGGATACCACTGGACATCAAAGATTGTATAGGGAACATAGGCTGTAAGATCGCAGGGTGGGGACACCACTGGACACCAAGGGTATTGTGATACTCACCCGTACTGCTGATCAGGGTGTGGAGGGGTGCACCTAGACAACAGGGACTATTGTGTAATACTGTAATGGGTAAAAGAGGGTTGGGGTGCCACTAGATGCCAGGGAATGTATTTTAATATCTGGGATGGGGGATTCTAGGAGGGTGCCTCTAGACACCAGAGACTATATTGACATCAACAGGACAGATGTTCAGGGTGGTTGCCATTAGACACCAGAGTAAATATTACTATCAAGGGGATGGGTGTACAGGGGGCTCTACATGCCAGAAAATAATTTCACAGCAACAGGATTGGTGTTCAGGGTTGGGGGACTGCCACTATCCACCAGTGATGAGTGTATTATATGAGATGGGTGCTCAGAGGGTGGTGGGTGCATCATTTAAACCAAACAGGATGGGGGATCAGAGGGTAAGGGATAGTACTAGACAACATGGCATTATTTAAATTAACCAGGAGGGTGCATCAGAAGGTGGTGGATGCTACTAGACACCAAAAAGTACAATGATATAATCAGGACCTGTGATGGGTGGGTGCCACAGGACACCAGAGATAATGTGTACTATAGGGGAAGGGTGCTCAAAGGACAGGTGGAGACACTATTCACCAGGGAGACTTCTGCCTATCACAGGATGGGTGAACAGGGGCAGACAGCTGAAGTACAGCTGTCCCACCATTGGTGGAGAGTGGGCATAGGCTTTTCACCCAGTTAAGCTGAGGTTTTCAGAGTCAGTAAATAGCATCACTTTGGGTGCCATTTACCACCTACACAAAACTTTGAAGTTGCCACTGTACCCGTATGCAAGAGGGGAACCTCACATTTGCATGGGTGCAGCATTATCAGGCTTAACCCATGCTACAGGTGTCTCTGAATATAGACCCCAACCCAAATATGGGTACAAATCCCAGATAACATGGGCAAACAACTGTTGGAACCTGAGCTACTTTTGAATAGCTGGCAGCTGACATTTAATGACAATATGCTTAATTACTTGATTTTTTTTTGTTACACTGCATGGTTTTATCCATATGCTGTCCTCCTCTATCATGCTCTGAGGTATTGCTATTGTTTATACAGTGTTGATGGTACCCTTCCCAGCTCTAGTTTAATTTGTGCTCATTTCCTGTGCATTATCTGTTTTCTAATGCTCCTACCCACTTCTTTTTTAAATGCATCCCTACTCTAGCATAATAGTCATTATGTCAACAAAAGGTTGCCCAATGTCTTATGAATTTGAAGTCTTCTTTAACTGCTCAACTCTGGAGCTACTGATTATGACTACATATTTCCCTCAGTCTAATTTCATTTGCTCTTGATACTGGCAATACCTCTGAAAAAAATTCTCCCTGCGCTTGTGTCTTTCCAAAATTTTCCCACTCTCTTTAATTTCTTTTACTATGAGATGCTTTGTTGTTTTTCCAGTGTCATTGACTCCTGCATGTATAATAATCATAGGAGGTTCATTCTGGTTTCTAATCAGCTTATCTAGATTATTTCTTATGCCCCTAAATCTGGCCCCTGATAGGCATGTGACCTGGTTATTCAGCCTGTCCTCCTTAGAGATTGTAGAGTCTGTATCATATAGAATTGATTCTCCCACCATTATTCTCTGTTTGGAGACTGCTTTTGCTTTGTTGTGGTTGAGTTTTTTTTGCTGGGTTACCAAAGCTGTGGACAATGGTGGGGCGGTGGATGTGGCCTACCTTGACTTTAGCAAGGCCTTTGACTTGGTTCCTCATAGAAGCCTGATAAAGAAGTTAGACTACACAGGGGTTGGATCACAAGTGGTAAAATGGGTACAAAATTGGCTTCAGGGTAGAACACAGAGGGTGCAAGTAAATGGAGCACTATCATAGGAGGGCATGGTGACCAGCAGAGTACCCTACAGCTCAGTGATGGGGCCTCTGCTCTTCAATGTTTTCATAGCAGACATCTCTAATGGACTAGAGGGAAAGGTGTGTCTGTTTGTGGATGACATCAATATATTTAACAGGGTGGATATCATAAGGGGAGTAGGCCAGACAGAATCAGACTTAAAGAATCTTGAAGAATGGTCTGAAGTGGACTTCCAGTGTGGAGAGCTGTAAGATGGCAGCCTAAGGAGTGAGCTCTCTCTGCCACCAGTGTTCTTTTAACAGGAGATTTCTTCAGGATGCCTGGTTTTGATTTAATTTGGTGGTTGACTTGTAAACCAAACCCCAGGCCACTAAACAGAGAGATTTTGACACCCAACTTTACAATTCTCCCATTTACCTCCAATACTGTGTCACCCGGCTCTCTCTGCTCTCAGTCTCCTGTGTCATGGATCCCTCAGAGGTCTCTGTAGTCATCAACAAGGTGGATATTTCTGATATCCATGCTATGCTTCAGCAGCTTTTACAGGATATCCCATCCTGTAGGTTTTGGTTATACAACTGGGAGAGTGAGCTGAGGTGGCAGAGGAGATGATTGCTAGCACTAAGTTGTTCTACGTGGAGGTTGACTCCGTTATGGCCTGACAGCAAGATAAAATTGTGGCCTTGGAACAGCAGATACAATCCTTAACTCTGAAAGTGGAAGACCTCAAAAACTCTGGCCACCGGAACAATCTCTGGATTATCGGCCTCCCAGAGGGGCCGAGAGGGACAATATGTGTAACTTCCTGCAGTCCTTTTTCCCCACAACGTTTATGTTTTAATTGGGACCATCCTTTGGAAATAGAGTGGTCTCGTCATTCATTGGGTCCATGCCCGGCAAGGGGCTCTCCACCGTGACCCATAATCACTTATTTCCTGTGTTTTATGGTAAAAGAAATTGTTCTACACCTGGCAAGAAAGCAGGGTCCTCTGAAGTGGAATGGGCACTCCATCTGTATATTTCAAGATTTTTCTAAGTCTGTGGCGGATCAAAGAAAGGATTTTGCAGCTGTGAAAAAAGATCTGGCCGCTCGGAGAATAAAATTCAATATGAAGTATCCTGCGGTGTTAAATGTGTGGTGGGAGGAATGTTGGGTCCATTTTCTGTCCCCCCAAGATACCAAGTCTGTTGTGCGGACCATCAACAATACTTCAGGGCAGAAATCAGTCAACCCTAATCCTGCTTCAAACCAGGATAGGTCAGATAGAAGTAAGACTGTGTTTGACCACTGCTCTGGGTCTCAGTCAATAAGGGATACCCCTTCACCCACTTCTCAGATGCAACAGGGTCCCAAGAACAAGATTGCAGAGGTAACCTCAGGATGATAGCAAGTTAAGAGACACAGGGAGCTGAGGAAGAACTCTGTTGTGTACTCGTAGGGCTAGGGGCTGTGCAAGTCTCCCCAGCTTCCCCTTCCCACTCCAGTGATACTTCTGCTGCTATGGAACACTCTCTGACTCCAGACCCTAAGCATCGACGGTTGTCTCCTGTGCAGTAAGATTCTCTGTCAGGTCACAGGGAGATGGAGTGGGAGGATTATGGTGAGGAGGATTTGTTAGCTGCCTCCCAACTTGTATCGACAGAGGATTCTGCTTTGAACTGTGATCAGTCTACAAAGTCTATGCTATACTATAGGCTAGTCCAAATGAGGATTCCATGGTGCTGTCTGATGTTTCTCAACAGGTAGCCCAGAAGGATATCACTATTACCTGAGGATGGGCTGAATTTTTCTCCTTAAGAATGATCTTTGTACTGTAGTTCAGAGGGGATTTGACTGTGAAGGTTGATCCCTATCCTTTGTGTGGTTCTCTGTCAGACTGGAGTGTCTGATCGGTTGGACTACCTGCTGTTCATAGACTGTATGATGGATATTTACTGTTTACTATCTTAGTTGGGGTTGCTTATGTGGGTCTAGTTATTGCTGTTATGGGGGTGTTATGCTGCAGAACCTTATGGTCTGTGCTGGTGGGTTTGTCTTCAGTGAACAACTTTAATGGGGCACTTATTCTGGGCACTGTAGGAGGAGGGATGTTTTTTATGTGTTGTTGGAGGATTCATTGGGGTTTGGATATTCTGAGGGGGTGGGCATATGTGGGTAATTACCCTAGTGGGCTGTGCTGGTGGCAGAAGGGGAGCAACTGCCCAAGTGGTACCCAACTAATGGCATTTATGCCTTCCTCTGCACCAGCTCAGGAGTGGGAGGGCATTGGTGGGGTGAGACAGCAGGCCTTTTTTTTTTCTCACTCCTCAAGCTTGATGGGGGATTTTGCTGTGGGTTGGTGGGATTGGCTATTGAACTTCATGCATTTATAGTTGTTCATCTGGGTCTGGTATGAGAAGGGGTTTGCGCAGTTTTCATTGGGCATAGTGGGTTGCTTTTCTGCATATAGGTGGGGGATTACTTTACTTTTGAGATATGGGATCCTTGATTTGAGATGTGTTTTTTGGGGAATTAATCTTGGATTTGTTCATAGTATAGGGGTTCTATTTGTTCTAAATGTTTCTGGGGATCTGACTCTGTTATGGGTGTTTGTGGTTTGAGGGTGTTTGGGTGGTTGGGGTTTTTTGTTAAGGGTATTGTGTTAGCTGACACATGGCACAGATTTTGTTTTCAACTTGGAATGTTCAAGGTTTAAATATCCTCATAAAACAGAAAAAAGTGCTTTTCTTTCTGAGATCTACTAACTATGACATCATGTTTTTATAAGAAACCCACTTGCTGAAACAGAATGTGGGTGCTTTGGCCCATGGGGTGGATTGGTAGAGCCTACTCTAGTACATTTAGTTCTAAAAAGAGGTGTGTCTTGATACTCATCAGAAGGGGCTGTCTTTTTACTGTAGAGAGGTGGACCATAGACAAGGAGGGGTGCTGGACATGCTTCTGGTCTTGATGGTTAATTTCATGTGCCCAATGAAGATTCCCCTTACTTTTTTTCCTCTTTAGCTCAGTCTATTTCTGAGTGGTATTCCCACCCCATGATTTTATTTTTGGGAGGCAATTTTAATCTGGCCCTTGACCCTGTTATGGACAGGGCTCCCATTGAGTCAGATGTCCTTCCTACCACCATTCAAGGGGTGTTGTGAGCCATTTATGCAGGGAAATCAAGCTAATAGACTGTTGGAGGCTACTTCACCCCACAGTGTGAGACTTTACTTTTAGATCCTCGAGGTTTAAGTCTTTCAGCAGGCTGGATTATTTTTTGTGTAGTGCTTCCATTGTTTCTGATCTGTTAGAGGCAAGCCATAAGCCTATCTTACTGTCTGACCATGCTCCGGTAGGTTTGGTGTGGAGACCTCGGCAGGGGGTAGTAAGAACCCTGTGTTGGCGGTTCAATCCTGCCTTACTTGTTATGGAGGATTTTAAATGTTGGCTGAGGGGGAAAATTGATTTCTACTTTCAATCTAATATGTCCTCTGAGATTTCCTCATTTATTTTATGGAATGCTTTTAAGCCTTTTATTCAGGGTTGTATAATCTCATATGCCTCCCATGTAAATAAGCAGAGGAAAGTGAAAGTGGAATCCCTCTCTACTCAAATCAGAAACATGGAAGAGGACATCCATGTATCTTCACTCGATCAGGAAGTGAAGATTCAAAACCTTACACAGCACAAAGCGCATCTGAATGGTCTCTACCATCAGAAGACTGTAAGGGCTCTTTTTTTCACTAGACAAGTGTATTGGGAGTCAGTGGTGAAGGCAGGAAGACTCCTAGCTTATAGGTTAAAAAAGAAGGCAAGGGAGGCTGGAGTGCTATTTTTAAAAGGGGAAGGGGGACTGTGGTCTCTGATGCAGAACGGATGGCTGTGAGGTTTAGAGAGTTTTGCTTAAAGTTATACTCATCCTCGGTCTCCCCATCTATGGCCGAGTTTGAGTCTTGTTTCTCTAAACTAATCCTGCCCTGTTTAACAGAAGAGGCTGCAGTTCTCCTTGAGTTGGATATTGTGCTACTGGAGGTCCAACAAGCTATTAAGGTCCTGACTCCAGGAAAGGCACCTGATCCGGATGAGCTTAGCTCTGAATTTCATCAGGAGTTTGAATCCTAAATTTTGGAGTGATTATTGGGGGTTTTGGGTGATATTGGTGACTCTGGTACTTTGCCTGCCACCATGAAGGAAGCTACAGTCACTGTCCTGACTAAACCGGGGAAGGACCCAGCTTTGTGTGCTAACTATCACCTGATCTCTTTGTTAAATGTCAGTTGTAAAATCTTTTCTAAAATACTGTCCAGGAGACTTGAGCAGATTCTTCCCCCTTTGATTAATAAATCTCAATCAGGCTTTTTACAGTGTAGGTAGGGCAGTGACAACCTCCGTGTGGTTATTGACATCATCCAGGTGGTGTTGAAAGGCCCAGAGTCTGTGGCACATGTAGGCTTAGATACTGAGTAAACATTTGACTCTGTAGAGTGGCAATACCTGCAGTACGTCTTGTCCAGGTTTGGATTTGGCCCTAAGTTCCATCATTGGGTTAAGTGTCTTTACTGTAATCCTCAGGCATGAGTTTTAGTTAAGAGGGTCCTGTCTGATCACTTCTCCCTATCCCAAGGTACCAGGCAGTGTTGCCTGTTAAGCCCTATGTTATTTCTTCGAGCCATGAAACCTTTGAATTTAGCCATATGTCAACATCTGGATATTCATGGTATACATGTAGGGGTGAAGTTTTATACCACTTTACTATACATGGATGGTTTGTGGAACCTTCTCCTAAAGCTTGGGAGGTGGTAAACTCCTTTAGTGTTATTTTGGACTTATAGATTAACTGAGGAAAACCGGAGATCCTTCTCCTTTTCAATGTGGATCAGTCGTGGGCATGCATGGGTCCCCATATGATGAATTGGTACCAGAAAGGGTGAAGTACCTAGGTATGGTTATTTAGGGAGATCTTCATGAAACATGTTCTAAAAATATACTAGAAGTCCTGGAGGAGATTAAATTTTGGAGGTAGAAACATCTGAGTCTGTCTCTCCCGGGCACAATTGCCACCAACAAGATGATGGTGTTTACCTGACTTTTTTACAGGTTAAATAATTTACATTTCCAAATTTCTCTGAGTACCTGAGCTAAGATTGATATGCTTTTGTCAAATTTTATTTGGGAAGGAAATCCCCCTAAGATTTATTGGGAAGATTCTCTGGGCCCCTGTTGTAGCAGGGGATTGGAGCCTTCCTTGGTTGTGGGGCTACCATGTGCATCTAGGGGTCAAGCAGACTCTTAATTGGATATCTCCTGCTTTCTCAGGATCTTCCTTATAGTTTTGAGGTCGATCAGCAGATTTCATGAGACACACCCTTGAGGGATCCATTGGCAGGCCTTGATTTATCTTGTAAGACTGTAACATTCCTGATGGTCTTCTCCCGGTGGGTGTGTGGCTGTTTCTTTTAAGCTTTTAGGATGGGACACTTCTTTCCTCTGTATTTTTGAACCATTATGGAATAACCCTGCAATATTGGAAGGAGGGTGCCCAGTTGTCGGGAGTAGTTGGGGAATCAAGGGGTATCCAAGTAATTGGGGATGTGATTGATCCAAAATTAGGCATCTTGATGTCTTTTAAGGAGTTGCAGGATAGTTATCAGATTCCTTCACATTATATGTGGATGTATTTTCAGTTGTGACATGCCCTGTCTTCTTCTAAGGTTTTCAAGTCACATTCTATTATGCAGACCCAGTTGATGACTCACTTACAGAAGTGGTTCTTAGTCTCTAAAGGTCATATCATTCAGTTGAACAAAGAGTTGCAAAATATTTTTTTGCCAAACTGGGACTCTCACAGGTTGAAGTGGGGGGAGGACCTGAGTATGGACCTGGATTCTGAGTTATGGCTGTGATGCTGGTCAAAAGCTCATAAGGCTTCTCCTGACACCAGACTTCAACTATTACAGAAGACAGTGCTGAGTAGATGGCATTGCACTCCAGTTCATTTAGTAAAATTTGATCTTTTAGCCTTGGACTTATGCTGGTGGTGCTTGCAGGGCTCCGGTATGATATGTCACATATTATGGGACTATGTCTTACTGAGGGTTTGGTGGGATACTATCAGTAGGTTTTTATAGGATACTCTGCAATTATCCATTCTGAGGTCCCCCCTATTTTGGATTTTGGGGGACCCTACTAATTTGGACACACGAGTTGTGGTTTATAAAGGGTTGTTTTTTGCTGCTGCTTTGAAGGCTAAGAGACTCCTGCTTTTGAATTGAAGGTCTACTGAGGTGCCACCTATATTTCAGTGGAAACAAGCATTATCCAAAGCAGCATCCTTTTCTTGGGTCATTTATTGGAGAAAGGAATGCCCTTCCATGGTTTCATAAGATATGGGATAAGTGGCTGATCTCAGTGGGAATTCAGAAAGGGGATTTGGCAAAGTTTACTTCAGCTTCAGCTTCTACTTTAATTACTATGTTGCATCTAGCTAGGAGGGGAAGGTAGATGTTTCTAGCAGAATATTGAATGTCCCACTTATTGGTTAATATATAAGATTTTCTTTTTACTTGTAGAGGAGTTCTAGCTGTTTTGTTTGTCATTCATGCAAGTTTACTGTGTTTAACTTTTTTCTTATGTAGGGCATCCCTTCGAAGTCTGTTTTTGTCTGGTTATATAGTTTTTGAAGATTGTGTTTCTGTGATTTTCTTTTCCTATATAGGACACCTGTATCATGTACAGTACATATACTAATTCTCAATAAAATGTTTATATACAAAAAAAAAGAATGGTCTAGAGCATGGAAGCTGAGATTCAATGCCAAAAAGTGCAAAGTCATGCACTTGGGAAAAAAAAAATCCAACGAAAACATCTCACTTAGGTGGGGAAAGACAAGCTCCCTCCAAACAGGAGCAACATCTGGGAATCATAATCTGAGATGACTTGAAATTGGGAAAACTGTGGGAAAAGGCAGCATTGAAGGCCAGTGGAATGCTGGGATGTATTGGGAGGAGAATCACAAGCAGGAGGAGGAAGGTGGTCCTACCGCTTAACAGAACATTGGTCAGGCCTCACCATTAATATGATGTCCAGTTTTGGAGGCCTCACCGCAAGAAGGACATCGACTGGATAGAGACAGTGCAGAGAAAGGCAACAAAAATGATACATGGATTGCATCAGAAACCATATGAGGTAAGACTGAGCAAATGGAACATGTATTCTCTGCAATAAAGATGGGAAAGGGAAGACATGATTGAAATATTCAAATACATAAAAGGCTTAAACAAGGTGCAGTCACAAGAACTTTTCCACTTCAAGGAGGGCAACAGAACCAGGTGGCATGATCTGAGGCTGAAAGGAGGGAGGTTCTCTACCAATGTCAGGAAGTTCTTGTTCACAGAGAGGGTGGTGGACACCTGGAATACTCTGCCACCAAAGGTGGTGGGGGTTAGCACAATAGGAGGATTTGAGAATGTGTGGGATAGATACAAGAAAGCCCTCACACTAAAGGGCATTTGGGTGGGTAGAAAGAGTCTCAGGGCAAACTAGATGGACCAAGTGGTCTCCTTCTGCAATCACATTCTATGTTTCTATGTATGTCACTGTTGTGGTACTGTTGAGGCTCTTTTTGGGAAAGTGTTTTGAGAACATACTGTCACTTCACTATGTTCGTGGGTACTGACATTTTCAAAATGATTTAGATTGACTGTTTCCTCTGTACCTACCTGCCATATTGGAAGCAGTATAGTATAGTGGTTAAGTGCACTGAGCTGCAAACCTGGACCCCTGGCTTTGAATCCCATCAGCCTCCACTTCCATACCATGTGATCCTGAGCAAGTCACTTAGCTTCCTTGTGCTCCCAGGTCACACCTGGAAACAACCTCTGGCTTAGTGTGCCTTTCCTGGTTAAACAATTTCCCCATTTCCTATATTTATTCTCCTGCTTATAGTGGATTCTGTTTCAGGGTCAGCAAGAACTGAAAATCTGTTTCACAATTCAAGCTGAAAAGATGTCCCACCACTAGAGATGCAGCAAAGTTTTACTACTAATGCGAAGTTCAGGCGAAGTTAGCAACTTTGAATCTGAGGATAATTACGCAAAGTTTTTAATAAAATGTTGAGATTCCCCTTTAATCAACTTCACATTGTTGACTTCGTCTTAACTTAGGGTTGCATTTCCGAAAGGTGAAGTTTGTGAAAAAATGCCCACATTTCTGTAGGTCACATGGTGCAGGCAGAAAGTTAATCAGACTAGACAATGAACTAGTTTCACTTTCCCTTGCTGAGTGCTGAGAAAGGAGCTTGTTTTGAATAGAGAGAGTGCTACTGCATCTAAATATTTACCAATCTTTTCTGTTTAGCATCCAATTTCTGCTTTTTAGTTGTGCCCCTAGTTTTGATTTTATAATACATAGTCCTGATTTTAGTCTGTTTTTATTTTTTTGTTTTGAATAGTTTAAATCCTTATTTGATTTTAAATGGAGAGTGGTCATTTTGGTGGAGAGAGACATGGTGAACGTGTTAGGCCAAGGATGCGTGGTGGTGGGGTGCCCATCAACCACGGGGGTTTGTTCCCTGCAAGTGCTCCCCTACCAGGAAATGGTAACTCCAGTGGCAGTGGAGTTAGTGGCACCAGCAAAGCACCACTGGTGGTGCCTGGTACTGCCCACCACCGCTGGTCACAACTGTATACCTACAGCAGCAGGAGGAAAATTCAGCCACCAGAGGTGGAACAACAGCAGCCAGTTGTTCAACTCCAAAATGTACAACAGCTGACAATATCTGGGGGCCCCCCACCTGTGCTTGGTCTTCCCTGCAGCTCTGCAGTGTGGCATTTTTATACCATACTGCCAGGTGACCCAGGCATGGCTAAATACAACATCTGTGGCATGCATGTGTGGCAGGGTAGGAACGGTATGCATGTTGGTGCAGGAGGGCAGCAAACTCACCTCAGTATCCACCACCATGCACAGTGGGAGACCAAGTTGGCTGAGGTCACAGGAAACACTCCTGCAGTGCAGCAACAGGTGGCAGCATGGCCTCAGCCTGAACATGGTGGTGAGAAGCACAAGAGAAGGGAGCGGGAGCAAGTGGTGGCTCCCACACCTGCACGGGTTGAAAATCCAGCATCAATCTCTGCCACCCAGGCTGACCTTGGGGCTTTGTGGAGTGAAGTTGACCACCTGGGCAACATGGTCAACAACATGCAGCAGCTGGACAGAATGGAAGGTCACCAGCTGCAAATAATGTCCATGCTCCAACTGCTGCTTAGCCAGACAGTAGTCTGTCTTTTTTTCTTTCTAACTCTTATAGTTCATTCTGTCTTTCTTTTTCCTAACTTTCTCCCCCTCAAAAAAAATCTTAAGAACACAGCAAAAAAAATTATAAAAGAAAAAACCCTAAAAAAAAATACTGTTCTTCACTTTCCTTCTTTACCTATGTAATAATCTTTTGACATACAGTCCAACTATTTAAATTTTCTTTTGCAGTAATGTTTTCTTTCTCTTGTATTGTGTTAAAGTAGCAGTGCAAGAACATGTTAAAGAGCAGGTGCACACTGTCATGCAACCATCTCCCTGCAACCATACATGATAGTGGACTTGCTCCAGTATTGAGGGGTATTAATAATAATACCATGCTGTCCCATCCAGTCAAAAAGTCATAACACCCCAACTGTTTATGCACAGAAACACAGGGTCGTTCCCTGAGCCTGTTGACATGCCCCAATGCAGGCACCCCATGTTAATTTTGTGATGTCAAAAAATGAATGCTGAGTGTGCAGTCCCTTGACCTTTATGGTCACAATTTTTCTATAGTTGTTAGTACTATGTATAGCTGTGATTTAGAAACATGAAATTGACTGCTGGAGTAACAGTCCCTGTTACTCCAGCAGTCGCTTTGCCTTATGTAAATTTCAACAGTAAATAGTAGTAAAAGCTGTAGAAAAATCACGCACATACATGTCAATGGAGTGCACACTCTAAATTAATTTACTGACATCACACAGGGGTGCTTGGGGTGCTTGCTTGGTGACATGTGAGCCAGTTCAGGACACTGCTCTGTTTTTGCTGTGGGTACACTTTTCGGGTGCCATAACTTTTTTACTGGATGTGACTGCATGGTATTATTAATACCCTTCAACACTGAAGCACATCAGCTATCATACATGTTTGAGTTGGGTTGGGTAACCTGACACTGAGCACCTGTTGTTTAACAATTCCAACCTATACTGTTTTATTCTATTTTCAGTTGTCCCTTATCTACTGAGTGGTTTGATACCATTCCTTCCACAATTAATGTGATTCTGCATTGTGAAAAGGTCATTAATGAAAGATAAAATGTGCCAACTTGACATTTGTCAAAACATGTCATCTGACCATTTAACAATGACCTGTTAGAGTAACAGTGGCATGCTGACTGTAGAAAGGTTTTGATCTTAAGCTTTTTACATTTAGCTAGCCTGTTCTGTAAGTGCGCTAACCCACTTCAGCCCATGGGTGTATCAGGGCATTAATGCCCTTCACAGGTGGTGTAAGTCCCTCCGTCAAGCCCTCATGCCTCACAATGCACCCAGGGTGTGCAGTAATGGCCTGATACACCCATAGTCTGTCGTGGGTTATAGCATAGTTACACAATATTTGTTGACCTGAAAAAATAAAATTAGTCTTCTTTTTTAATATTCCTCAGATCTGTTTTTCATCAGTATACCCAGCTGTTTTTGAACACCTACTGCACCAGAAAGTCATAGTGGTGTACCATGCCCTGCTGGATTACATGCTAGTTCATTTCAGTCACAACTGAAATGATTTTAAATAACAGATGTACAAAAACAGTTGGTAATACTGATGAAAACCAGCGTAAAGTAAGATTAAATGTAGTGCTCTGTTTATTATTTCAGATTTGAAAAAAAGGAGTACTGCATCCATAAATTCTGGAAAGAGGGGTAGCATAAAAAACAAGTCAGTAGATAAGTACCCAATGAAACTCAAATACAAAAGCATAGGTCCAAATTACGCACCGATTATTGCACTGCTGCTGTACTTGTCATGCTATATTACTTTTTTGTTACTGTTTCTTTTGCAGGCACACCCACACGTCCACAACTACATGCAAAATACACTACCAGTATCACACAGTTACAATCCCATTAAAAAAATGTCCTATCTTACGCGAATGTAACATGATTATACTGCTATCTTGCTACATCATTCAGCATGCAGTATGTGTCCCAATGAAGAATAATTACCTGAGAAACTGCTCAGAAAAGTCATAAGTACTTGTTGACGCATTGTTTATAGCATGCGCCGAGAGAGCCAGAACAATGCACAACTATCCCGACTGAGAAAATAGCTGCTGTTTAAATGTCATGAAATTCCCTGAGTACCAATGAAGAATAATGACAAGAAACTGATCAGAAAATTCACAAGTACGTGGCGATGCACTGCTTACAGTGTGCACTGACAGAGCCAGAACAATGCACAACTGTCCCAACTGAGAAAATAGCTGCTGTTTAATTGTCATGAAAATTCCCTGAGTCCCGAAAAAGAATGATGACATGAAAAACAGTTCAGAAAAGTCACAAGTACTTGGTGATGCACTGCTTACAGCATGGACTAAGAGAACCAGAACTATGCACAACTGTCCCAAAAGTGATAACATTTCTTGCTTTAGCCTGCTCCTGTTGCTGCTGTTATCCTGTCGTTTTCTGCTGTTGTTGATGTACAGTGTGTTGCTATTTCTAAATGATGATAAACACAGATGACCATGGCTGATTGAACCATAATTTGATGCTGGAAAAATCTTGTACTGCGCTGACTGAAACATGCTGCCATATGTGTGTGTATTCATTCATACCAGCAATAGTAAGTTATTGTATGTATCATTGTTATTTTTTTGTCTGAGACATAGCTGTTTAATTTGTGGTGTGGTTGACTGAAATGTTATCATTTTTTTTGTCCTTCCTAGATCATACAACCACACTTGTGTGCTGCCTATTTTGGCTTGTTCATGACTTCAGCTATAGGGAAACTGTCAAGTCATGAGAGTATTTTTTTGGGGGGGGGTGGGCATCATTCTAAAACAAGTTTCATAAATGTTTTTGTCTTCTTTCCAGGTGTTCTGCATATCACCCTAATTCCTGACTGTTGTCCATCTTTTCATATTATAAGATACCACCAACTGCAGTACACAGCACCTCAATGTTACCTAAAAACAGATGAGGAAGAAATTATTTGGAGTTCATCGCACTACCACAATCCATTCCCAGGGTGGCTGTTCCTGTCTCCTGTTAGATACAGCTTTAAATACCAAGATATAAGCAAGCCCATACAAAACCAATTAACATGGTAAGTGCCAGTGACAGACACTGTCCCACTGATTACAGTTACATTGCATGATGTGTTTTCATGAGCAGGATAACATGTTGTAAGACCCTCAAATACTAAAGTACTCCTGTCAGAGATGTGAACAAATAAGATGTTATCTTGCCATTATGTCATCTCTGTTGCATGTTTGCATCAGCTGAACAAAATGAAAACCAAAAAGGAAAGAGGAAATAAGATTGATACTTACCTGAAAATGTTATCCTTTCAGTGTTTGGAGTACTAATCAAGTCCTGTTACAGTCTTTGTGACAGTAGCCTGTGAAAACAACATGAAAATCAGTTGTCGGTATTTGGTGACAATGGCATTTATTAGTTATGGAAGCATTCACAGCACAGTTCAAGTCAAAACCATAGCACATAACATGAGTACATACTTGTTATAAATTACTGATTATAAGAAGCAGGATGGTTGTGGCTGGCTGAAGGTTCATACATCAGGCACTTGTATAGTTTCATTGTCTCTCTCACTGTCTCATGAAGCCGGATGGCTGTGGCTGCAGTTTCATACATCAGGCACTGGCACAGTTTCACTGTCTCTTTCACTGTCTCATGAAGCCAGGTGGCTGTGGCTGAGGGTTCCTACATCAGGCACTGGCACAGTTTCACTGTCTCTTTCACTGTCTCATGAAGCTGGGTGACTGTGACTGAGGGTTCCTACATCAGGCAATGGTACAGTTTCACTGTCTGTCTCACTGTCTCATGAAGTTGGGTGGCTGTGGCTGAGGGTTCCTACATCAGTCACTGGTACAGTTTCACTGTCTCTCTCACTGTCTCATGAAGCCGGGTGGCTGTGGCTGAGGGTTTCTACATCAGACACTGGTACAGTTTCACTGTCTGTCTGACTGTCTCATGAAGTTGGGTGACTGTAGCTGAGAGTTCCTACATCAGGCACAGGTACAGTTTCACTGTCTCTCTCACTGTCTCATGAAGTTGGGTGGCTGTGGCTGAGGGTTCATACATCGGGCACTGGTACAGTTTCACTGTCTCTCTCACTGTCTCATGAGGCTGGGTGGCTGTGACTGAGGATTCCCACATCAGGCACTGGCACAGTTTCACTGTCTCTCACTGTCTCATGAAGCCAGGTGGCTGTGGCTGAGGGTTCCTACAACAGGCACTGGTACAGTTTCACTGTCTGTCTCACTGTCTCATGAAGTTGGGTGACTGTAGCTGAGAGTTCCTACATCAGGCACTGGTATAGTTTCACTGTCTCTCACTGTCTCATGAAGCTGGGTGGCTGTGACTGAGGATTCCCACATCAGGCACTGGTACAGTTTCACTGTCTCTCACTGTCTCATGAAGCCAGGTGGCTGGCTATGGTGTGTTACAGTTCTTCGGTGTCAGGAAGAGGTTATCACCAGGATTTAAGTGGCTATGGCTAAAAGTTGACATTTGTGTTTTTAAGACTGACTGTGTGTAAAAAATATAATGACAGCACTCATTCTGTTAACTGTACTCACAAACTCTAGAATGGTGAGGGTCAAATCGAATGACGTGTCATTATTTGTACAGATTTGCTATATGGAATGCTAGTCAAGGACACTGTTTTTTGTTTATTAAATGGTAAAAAATGGTAGCATTACATAATTGTAACAGCCTTCAAACCCATCATGCACTACCACCAACATCCTCCTCATCCTGATCAAGGAGGAAGCTGCCTTTGCAGTTGTCAAGGTCAGCATTGTGCCCGCTTGGAAATTCTTTTTCCCTGACTGAATCATCAACCTCAATGGTACACCATTTGACGCTACCACCAGGATGGTGTGCTTCACCCAAGTCATCTGCACAACCATCATCGTGGCTGGGCACAAACATAGAAATAGCCTTAAAACACATTTGTAGATATGATTAAGTGTGTACTACAGGAATATTGGAGAAATAATAATGACCTAGAACTTTCTATGGCTGTAAAATGGGATGCTTGGAAGGTAGTCATTAGAAGTTATATTATATCATATCATATCAGATCAGAAAACAACAGAATAGAAGACTTCTTCAAATAATAGAAGAAGAAATTAAGGGCCTGGAAAAAAGGTCATTGATGCTAATTTTGAGGATGCATATATGGATAACTTAACAGAAGCTAAAAATTAAAAGAATCAGTTAATCATACTGGCATTGGAAAAATATGTCTGGAAAGTGAAAAATACATTATATTTTCAAGGTGATAAAACTGGGACACTCTTAAAAAACCAAAAGATAGGAACATTATAGCAGCAATTGATAATGGACAAGAAGTAGTACACACAGATAAACTTATTACTAAGGAATGTGTTAGTTATTTTCAGTCACTTTATAGGAGGTTATACATCTGCAATTCAAAATTAATCAAGACCCATTTACAATGTTAGAAATTGCTCAGGCAATTGTTCAGCAAAAGAAAGATTCCTCACCAGGGCCCGATGGTTACACATGTGAATTCTACCAGATGATTAAAGACTTGTTATTCCCCTGGTTAAAATTATTATTTGAAGAAATTATTGATACAGACCTGATGTCCCAATCTTTTAATGATTGTACCATTATGTTATTACTTAAAGAAACTACATATCCTAAAAGAGTAGAAAATAATCATCCTATTTCATTATTAAATCTAGATTATAATATTATTATGACATTAATAGTCAGTTGCATTCAAGGAGAGATAGCTAATTTTATAGGAAAAGAGCAAAGAGGATTTATAAAAGGTAGAAATATTTTTCATGGGTTAGAGCAAGTTCAAGGTATTATTGTTAAACATGCTGCTAAAATGGTAAAAATAAAGAGGAGGAAAAGTCTGGTTGCTTTAGATGCGACAAACGCATTTGATCTTCTTTCAAGAGAATTTATGTTTTGTGTTTTAGAACACTGGGGCTTTCCTTTCCCAATTCTACAGCTATTGAGTAAACTATAGTCACATGATAAGGCTAAGAAAAAAATAAATTTCTGTCTTTCAGATACAATAAAAATTCCCATAGCGCTAGACAGGGATGCCCCCTCTCCCCCCTGATGTTTATACTATGTTTAGAACCTTTATTATTAACCATATGGGCCCAGATATTCAAACTGCGCACGGCTGTGGTGCAAGCTTGGGTGCAGCTCAACTTGGCTGCGCAGGGATGTGGAGTAAGCAATATTCAAAGGAGCTGCACCATGGCTCAGCAGCTTTGAATATCACACCCTGGTCACCCCAGTGTGCATGGCACAGTGGCACTGTGCCAGCGCAAGTGGCCAGAGTGGAGCATGGAGATGCGCTAGTGCAAGTTTCATTGCGCCATGCACAGCAACCACGATATTCAAAAGTTGACATGCAAATGGGACCATAATTTATGCATGGCACACATGGGGCCATTTGCATGTCATTATGGTCCCATTTGCATGCAGGTGCACCGATCTCCGACGACTTGCACCTGGCGCCCTGCCAGGCAGCAGCCATTGGGGACCGACGCCCCCTGTAGCCCGATCGCAGGCATTTGTATTAAAAAAGATCCCCATCCAATATCCCTGGTGGTTCAGTGGGAACTCTTTCTGCCCGATCACGGGCATCTGTATAAAATAGAATAAGCCCAATATCCCTGGTGGTCCAGTGGACCGCTCTCTGCCCAATCGCGGGTATCTGTATAAAATAGAATAAGTCCTATATCCCTGGTGTCCAGTGGACCACTCTCTGCCCAATCTCAGGCATCTGTAAAATAAAAAGTCCTATATCCCTGGTGGTCCAGTGGAACACTCTCTGCCCAATCACGGGCATCTTTAAAAAAAACTTCCTATATCCTTGGTGGTCTAGGATACCCCCCTTCCCCACCACCACTGAGGCCCTGCCCGCTCCCCTGGTCAGCTAGCAGGCAGCAGTATCCCACCCACCTGCTGCCCCATCACCAGCTGACTGACACCTTGGTGAGCTGCACGCCCATTGGTTCACAGTGTGAGCCAATGGGCATGCAGCTCTACAGTATACAGTCCAGATATGTGAATGAATCCTTCACATATCTGGAATGTGTAGTACAGCTGCACGCCCATTGGCTTACGCTGTGAACCAATGGGCGGCAGCCTCTACTGAGGTGCCAGTCGGTGGGCAGCGAGGCAGCAGGTGGTGGGGTGCTGCTGCCCACTGGCTGACCATGGGGAGTGGGGCAGTGGTGCTCAGTGGGTGGGTGGGGAGGGGGTACCCTAGACCACCAGGGATATAGGAAGTTTTTTTTTAAGATGCCTGCAATCAGGCAGAGAGCAGTCCACTGGACCACCCTGGATATAGGACTTATTCTATTTTTTTACAAATGCCCATGATCAGGCATGGGGGGCACCGCCAGGTGCAACTGGAACTCTGTGGCCACCCACAGGTGGCAGCTGCCGTGTTGTGCCCTGCAATGCGGTAGCTCACCTGTGGGTTGCCATCAGTTGTTCATTTTTTTTTGGCTTAACTTTGTGCTGGTGCAGTTAGGGGTTGAGCATGCATGGTTCTGCACATCCTGGGCTGAATATCGGGCTGTGCAGGTTATGCATGGGCACGCCCCACCACCTGTGCCTGCATACATTACTGATGTGCTCTGACGCATCGGTATTTGTGCTGCATAATTTTCCCTTTTGAATATCACACCAGGGTGCATCAGTGGGTTGCACATGGTGCAGCACTGTTGCACCATGTGCAACCTTTTTGAAAATCTGGGCCAAGGAATAAAAAACACATTGCAGAGATTTTCACTTGAAATGGTCATATAGAAATGAATGGTTATGCAGAAGATATGCTACTGATTTTATCAAATCCTAATCAATCATTGCCCAATGTATTAAAATAAATTCATAACTTTGCAATGTTTTCAGGTTATGAGCTAAATCAAAGCAAATCCCTAGTTTTGCCAATTACAAACTTAAGTACAGATACAAAAGATGCTCTTGCCCGTATACAAATTGTTAACAATATGAAACACGTAGGTATAGTACTGTTTAATAATATGGAAGATACAGTAAACATTAATTTCAATATTAAATATAATAAGATTAAGACATTGTTAGATGGTTGGGAAAATTATTCCTTTTCACTATGGGGGAAAATAGAAACTTTGAAAATGGCTATCATGCCACACATTGTTTTTATTTCAAGTTATACAGGGGCAGATACAAGATCTTTGGTTCTCCAAAGTTAAACATACTTTGTGAATTTTTTATGGCACAGGTCATCCCCAAGAATAGGTTGTTGTAAATTAATTATCCCAAGATGTAAGGGTGGTATGGGCTGTCCTGACCCATTTTACTACTATGTTGCCACAAAGATGAAATTCATATTTTTATGGGAGATAAATCTAATCAGGACCTGGACTCCAGGGGTAAATATAGATCCTTTATTCAAGAATTGCTTAATGACTATGACTCTGCATTATACATATGGGATATTATGGTTAATTACGAAAAAAAATGTCTAAGTTAGACATGAACCCAATTATAAGGAGTGTGGCTTGTGTTTGTAAAGAATGGCTTAAGAAAAGCAAAAACAAAAATTATTATTTTCATTCATTTATTCCAGTTCAGGGTAGCAATATGATAAAAAAAAAAACTGAAAGGAATGTTTAATAGAACATAATATCATAAATTGGTTGGACATTATTGCTAATGCAGATTTTCTGACGTATGATAGGTTTAAAGATATGATCATATCTTCCAGTATAAAGGACAATTGGTTGTTATGTTTTTTTTTAAAAGCCAAATTTAGTATTCTAAAAAGGAAAGTAGGCAAAAGTATAAAAGATTGTAATTCTGATATTTATGTGAATAATGGTTTAAATAGAAACTCCAGTTTTGTAGTGCAGATCTGTATTACATTGACCAGTATTAAAGATAACTGTACAACAAAAGATACAATATTGTTAACTCAACAGAAATGGAATGAAGAACTGGAATTAACTATCTCCTTTGCTACATGAGGTCTAATAAGAAAAAAGGCCAGTAAATTATACACTTATGCAAAGAATAAAAGTATCCAATTTAAAATAATAGATAGAGCATATCTGACTCCTTCCATTACTTCACATTTTGAAGAAACTAAAGGACAATGGTGTTGGCATCTTTGTGGCAGCATCATGGTCACATGTTATGAAGTTATCCAAAACTTATAAAATGGTGGCAGAAAATGTATACTGAACTACAATTGATTTTGAATAAGCAAATAAACTTTGACCCAGATTTGTTTTAATGAATAATTTGTCTAAAGAGGAAAAACATATGTGCATTAGCTTCTATGTCTTTGAAAAGACAAATTCTAAGTAAATGCAACTGGTCGGAGGTTGGTGAGTGGAATCACAATGAATGGTTATAAAAGTTTAAAGAAAATCTGTTATTGGAAGGAATATCAGAGTTCACGGACTGTACAGATAAGAGTATAGCTGAGAAATGTTCAAAGTGGAATGAAATGGCTCGTATTTTCCCCACTATTCTTATACTATCTTGATGCCTTTAGTAAAAGTAAGTTTACATTGTGTCATTACTCTAATTTTGATCAGAGGGCATCCATTAATGGGTGATGAATATATACTCGAGAGTGAAGCTATATTTGTATGTGTATACATATATACTGTTACAATGTAAAACAATAAAAATAGATTTGAAAAAAAAAGACAATTCAAAATCCTCCTCCTCCTCAACTCTGTAGTAACCCTCCAGTGTTATTTCATCACTTCTGCAGACTTGGCTAGTTTGGCTACTAACAGTCAAGGAAGGGGATGCCATGCTCACTAAGGTGGATGAGGGTGAATGCCCCACTGTGGTATTAGCTCCCCTCTGGTGCCGAGTCCACAGTGCCATGTGCCTGCTCTTCAGATGTGTATGCTGGCCACCAGTGCCAAGATGACTACTCTTTTTACCACATCTCACATGCAGTTGGCAAAGCTGGCAGATTGCCACTGTTTCATCACTTTCATCTTGTGCAAAAAAAACACACTAGGGATTTTGATGCCCTGCTTTTCACATGTCGCTGATGCTGCATTTTAGACTCCAGTTTCTGTGGCACTGAAATGGGTGATGTACTGCATGATTTATGTTGCTGGGCATACTTGGACTCTGCCTGAACATCACAATCTATGACTATTACTGGGTCATCATCAACAGACACGGCAACAGCAGAACTTTGAGGAGGGGGGTGATTTAATAACACATTGTTTACATGCAGCCATCTTCAGTTTCTTTTTCTCCAGTTCCCAACTGGGGTCACTAGCATCATCATCATCATAATCATCATCCACATCCACAAATTCAGTTTGGATACTGTTCTCTGATGAATATGTTCCAACCACAGATGCAGTATGATCATCCACAATTGTTTCATCAACATTTGAATATTTGGATGGCCCAGGCATAACTGCAACATTGCTGGAAACATGAGATTGTGAGTCATCATCATGATCAGAATCATGTTCAACTAATGTGGTGATGGGTATTGTGACATCAACTACACTCTGAATCATGTCTTCAGAATCCATAACATTTTGGCACCCAGATATGTTTGCATGGGTTGAACTTGGAACAATACTCATGCCAGACCCATCACTAACTTCACTACCACCACCACCGCCAACAGGGACAACAGCATCTCCAACCATCATTGAAGCGACTGATTTCACTGTGAAAAACATAGAGAAATCCCTTTACTTGCATCAACTATTCCCTTCTGCTGCATACTACCATGCCAATTGCCACTCTTGGCACTGACAGCAGTGCCACTGTCAGAAACATCTTTGCATGCACATCTCTTAGCAGGCATTTTTAGGGATTACACAGGCAATCAACATCAAATTTAGATTTAGGCACTTTTGGGAGTATGGGGGAGCCAAAAAACAAGTATGACTTACAGATGAAATTGGGCCCTAAAGAGATGCAGTGGCGCAGACAGATGGATATTGTGCACTAAAGAGATGGAGCTGCACAGGCACAACAACTTAACCAGTGCTCAGCTATCCAAAACTGGAAAAATAATACCTTCTTTTGCAGGGGAGTACAGCAGTACCTAGATAGTAGCAATAAAAAATAATGCAGATGGGCTAAGAAATTAAGAATACTGCAGTTACGGTGCCACAATAAAATGCATTTGACTTGATGGCACGTGTACACACACTAAAGATAATGGGCAGAAAATTTAACAATTCAGTACACTACAGCCCAGTCTTTTAAACAGACTGAAAAAATGGAAAGCACCACAGCAAACAGCAACAAATGATCAAAACTTACTAGAAGTATTACTGTGTGTACATTAAAGATGTAGCGAATTTAAATTTCACCAGTGAAGTAGAATTAATGTGCATCCCCAAAATGCTACTTTCTTGTGTCCAGAAAACTCCCCAGTGCTGACAAAGTGAAATGAGAGCACAACAAGAAATACAAAGTCACCCAGAATTAATGGCACACTCAGTCATGCGTGCAGTGGTCACACACAGTCACCAGAATTAATGTGTATACCCAAAATGCTACTGTCTTGTGTCCAGAAAATTCCCCAGTGCTGACCAAGTGTAATGAGAGCATAACAAGAATTGTAAAGTCTCCCCGAATTAATGGTGCACTCAGTCATGCACACGGTGGTCTCACACAGTCACCAGAATTAATGTGCATACCCAAAATGCTACTGTCTTGTGTCCAGAAAATTCCCCAGTGCTGGCGAAGTGAAATGAGAGTATAGGAGTAAAGTTTATTCATTCAGCTAAAAGCCATTACGAAACACACAAAAAAAACATTTTTACAATAGTCAAACTATTCGATCAATTAATAAACATATATGTTAAATTTCATGTTAAGTGTCATGGCAAAACCTTAAAATATTCACTTCTCCAGAGTTGTTTCATTTTAAAAAAACATTTATCAAAGCTTTCCCCTATATTAAGGTGCTAAGAAAACTCTGGAAATTGGTTCCAAGCTAGTTTCAGGATTTTAAGTTTAAATAAATATACATAACAGCCATACACCTTGCTGAGCTATATCAAAAATCACTTAAGCAGAATAATACTAAAATCAGAGTTTCTTATTGTGGTTATGCTATAACCCCAAAAGTCAAGCTAAAGCTTTATGATAATAAAAACAGTAAAATAACAGCAGCTCTTAAATTAGATAATGTCTGTTGCACACCTCAGTTTTAAGACATTTATAAATTAAGTTCAACTAGGCTTAGTTATGACTCCACACAATAAGGGGCTTGTTCATTTTTTATATGTCTGTTCAGGCTTCATTAATTCTGAAGTAAATAAATCATTGTACAACACAACTCTAAGTTTTCAGTGATTTATAAAATCAATTACTGTGGCATAAAGCAAAATTTGAGTTCAGGAAGGAAGATATCTATGGCAAAAACAATATCAACAACTATTGAGATCCAGAATCCAGGACATCCAAGTAACAACCAATACAAATAGCCCCCAAATGTTTAATAAATAAAATAGTCTGCTCCTTGCCTGGGAGTCCATATTTGTTGACTTAGTATTGAGTAGGATGCTTTGATGCTCAGTACAAAATAAGGCCAGCCCGGTATAATAAACCACACATGTCCATAACTTCAGTTTTGTTCAAAGACACATATCCTGGACATCATTAAAGAGTTCCAATGGTCATAGTACACAGAGGGAGACAAAGTCTAGTAAATCCCATTACCGAGCATCAGTTCATTGTCTAATAAATATACAATCCAAAATGTTAGGATCACTAGGCAGGAGTCCTCTGGTCTCAAAATACAACAAGACAGAACTCTATCATAAGCAAATGGGGCAAGTAATTAAACATGACATGCCAATACATTTTCTCCAGCTCATTTGATAGCCACCAGTATCACTGAAAAAATATTGCTGAGAAAAGTGGAACAATACACTGCTATTTGGGGAGATAGCCAAAGCCATTCTCCCACCATTGCTGTAACAGCATCTTTTAGCCATTTTCTTAATCGCCTTATGACCCCTGCTCCAATTCTGAAAACAACCAGTCTAGCATCAAAAAAGGGTCAGCCCTCACAACCCTCACACAGATCCTCATTCCTTTCTCTTAGACCTGGGGACCAACATTTGAAGAGCTGATCTGGCTCCCGTATTCAGCCAGGACTGGCCACCGGACCTCCTCTTAACCGAACCTTCTCCATAACACTTGGCCACAACAGATTTTCTGCAGAAACAAATTAAAAGAAAAGCGCTCCTCTAAGCACAGTGAAATCAGACTCAGTAGAGAATATATGTTAAAACGCAGCCCTTAGGCAATGATATCATACTCGTCATAAACTTTTAATAAGCATATCAGCATATAAAGTGCTTCCAGGAGTTGACTTCTTTGGAATACACTTGCATCCTTCTCTTGCTTTCCCATTTTCACAGTTCCAAGTGGGAAACACATACAACACAAGGATAAAAACACTCTCAATGTACAAGTAAAATGGCAATTTATTTTTTGTCCCAATTAACTGGGGCAAATGCCATTCACAATGCCAAGCACTTAGCGGTGCAAGTTAGTGTGTTAACGGTCACTCAGTCAAGAGATTCAGAGGCAATGCTATCTGAAACATCATGAAAGCAGCCTGTCAGATACTACTGAGCAAAATAGCCATTGTTTCATTCATGAAGATACTAAAAAACCTTCTAATATACACTTTACTCGGTGAAAATGAAGTATAACAGAAAGCACTCAGGAGCGGTGCAGCTCTGTGCAGCTCTGTGGCCATCTTGCTGCTCGCCCCCCCCCCCAACGGGCTGTGATGATGAACTGAAATGAGAGGGTAACAAAAAATGCAATGTCTCCCAAAATTAATGGTGCACTGTGTCATGCAAGTAGTGGCTACACACAGTCACCAGAATTAATTTGCATCCCCAAAATGCTGCTGTCTTGTGTCCAGGAAATTCCCCAGTGCTGACGAAGTGAAATGAGAACGTAACAAGAAATGCAAAGTCTCTCAGAATTAATGGTGTACTGCAAATGCACAGACAGATTAAGATTGCACTGTGCACTCAAGAGATGCAGAGTCAAATGCAAAGACACAACAACACCTAACCAGTGCTCACAAGTCACAAACCCAAATCTGGAAAAAAATACCTTTTGCAGGTTGGGGGTGGTATTGCACAGCAGTAACAGTCCACTACCAGTAAAGATATCACAAAACAGTATAAAAAATTCATGCAGGTGCAGTGGATAGCAGGTTCACATTGCTGCAATTACTCTGGCACAAGAAGGATTGTCTCTAAAAAGACAAGCCCTTTTGTTATAGGCCAGGAAGCCTAGAAGAATGGACAGAGAAGAGGGAGAGGGGAACTTGGAAAAGAAGGGGTGGTGTTTTGAAGAAGTGGTCTTAGGAGAGGGCCAGGTAAAGAAAAAGGGGGCACACTTCCAGAGAAGATGACCTCATGAAAAGGGGTGGGGCATTAGAAAAGGGAACAGGGGATTGGGTGAAGGGAGAGAGAGAGAGAGAGAGAACAAAGGGGTGGGTAGCAAAAGGGGGGATATAAGGTGCTGCACAAGGGTGCTCTCTCTCTCACTTTTGCTAAGCAAATATCCATTGCGTTGCTTCCATGGCTACATGCTGCAGTTACAGGAGGTGGGATATTGTTGGTGAGCTCCATTGGGTTGAATGCTGCCTTTAAGGTTGGATGCAAGCCATGAAATTCTTCTGTAGGATGGGATGATTTAAAAAAAAATGGCAGTAAAATCATTGGACTCAAACAGCCCTTGCTATTTATTTGCATATGACTTCCAAGATGTTAAATTACCACCTAAAATATAATTGCAGTCACTTGGGCTGCACCAGCAGAACTTTGACATTGAAATAGGCTATATATTGTTAAAGTATTGTTGTCAGAAGTTTCTTAACAACACAGGCTTTATAGTTATAAGCTAAGACAATATAAGTACTAATGTAGTTGGAAGAAATCTACAGGGTGAAAAAGGTCAGTGGGAACTACCTGCTCACTCCAGGAAGAGGGCTTACCATGAAAGCTTTCCAGACAGCTTTTCCTAGAAAAGAAGGAGAGCTACCCTTTCTGCGGGAAGGCTATGTGAGCGAAAAAAAAGCAATGATAAAGAAATTTGCTGTCATGGTAAGTGGTAGGCTGTTTTAAATAATTCCTTCATTGGCTTTTGATATTTGAAAAATGTAGGCCATGTTGTTTGGTATGTGCCAGCACTCAGGGTGGCCAAAAATTAATTACAAACCTGTTGCTTTGATAGACTTCTGTGCGAGGAATACAGGAGTTTTCTTTTAAAGGAGCTAGGCATTATTTTGCTCCACTCTTGGTTTGCACTTCACTAATGTTTATTTGGTGTACCAGGAGAAGGTTCCATTGAGTGATGCTTATTGGCAAGGGGTTCCTGGTTAAAGCAGGGAAAAGTGATAAAGCTGCAACATAGTGGTAAAAGATGGCAACAGAATCATATTACAGTTGAAAATACAGGAAAAAGGATCATAATGCATACAAAAAAAGAAAGAAAAGGATGAACAGAAATTAGGCATGGGGAAATATAGAGTGACTACTACAATAAGGCAGGGGATATATAGGTGGTGGAGATACAGTAGACATGGGGTAATGACAGTAGATGGGGTAATGTCATGTTGTAGCAGGAGGTGCTAGGGGTTTATCAGCAGTTACAAACAGCAATGCAAGGGACAGAAAGAAGCATGTTTACAAGCATTTCGCTAGTCAAAAAAAACAACAAGCTGTGACATGTGTCATAGCTTGCTCTGGTTGGAGGGATGAGCCAACTGAGTGCATCGTTACCAAAAACTGTGAGGTATGACGCTATTCTCTCTTGACATTATATCGGGATGGAGTTTTATACAGAACAGTGCCATGATGTATGGGGGTAGGTCTGCTTATAGGGCTCAGAAGGGCCACATATAGTAAAAAAAAAAATTAGATTAAAGAACCAAATCATTTCTTATGGATGCTATTACGGTGCACAGCATTTCCGGCCTGAGCCACTGGGGGTATAAAATGGTTTAAGGAAATTTTAAGTCTTGGGAGCAACATACTATATGCTTCTGATCTTCAACACCAGTCAGAGGGTGGGAGAAGCCTCACCCCCACTTCAGGATAACATTTAAGTGGTTAGGGGACAGTCAGCAAGGGGTGATACTGTGGCACTCTTATATATTGGTGAAGGAAAGTTGAAGACTTATTTTGGGGGCAGGTTGCCACTGGCAGGGAGAAAAGGACAGAGGGTCTAAGGCACTGTTACGAATTGTTGGAGTTTTTAGTAATAGATGCCGAAAAAGTTTGTTAGGCTTCTGAATGAATTAAGGGGTTTGGGTGGGATGTAATAAATCAAAAGATGAGCAATGCTTCAGATGGTGCAGTGAGTGGTTTTGAATCACTGGTTCTTGCTTGCAAGGCTATGGGGCTGGGGCAGGTGTTTACAAGTCCCCTGGCTCGAGCCACAGCAAGTGCGACGGGCCACAACATGGGGTGGGTTTGAGTGTAGTGGTCAGAGGGGACGTGAATGTAAGGGAGGAGAGCTCTTGAGAGTGTCTCAAGTGGTCAGAGTTCAGTGCAACATGTATGTAAGTAGGGAATCATAGTCAGGGTGCTAAATGAAGGAAGAATGGCCCCAGTTGGGAGAACCCCAATAGATAAATGTCACATTCAGTAATACTGGAACAGCCTCAGAGGAAATGGCCCAATGGGGGTTGAAGGATGGCTTGAGAAATTTGAGCAGGGGAAAACCCAACTGCTATAAAAAGGGCATCAGAAATGAGAATCACTAAGGAAGGGTTTCAGCTGTCCACAAAAATAATTAAGCAATCGGGGAGGGGGGCACTATACATATAAAAATAAGTGGTTCACATTATTTGTTTACATGTTCTAGAGAATGGCTGCAGGAAAGAAGTATTGGAACATGAGACAGTCCTAAATATGGTGTGCCAAAAGACAGGCTGAACATAAGCCTGGGGGGGGCAATGGAAGGATGTGGAAGGGATGCATCTGGGGGCCCAGTTACACCATTGATGGATGGCAGCTGAGTAGACCAACCCAGAACCTAACTGCAGTATTGTACATTGGGGGACAAGTGATTTAGGTGCAAAAAGGTGGTTACTTATGTTTAAACAGATGTAGAATGACCAGAGAAAAATGAGAGTTGGGGTCTAGAGTCATGATAGGTAGTAGAAGATAGCAATAAGAAGGGTAGGGGGCATGGTAAAAAAAAACACAAGTCCATAGAGAGAGGCCAGAAAGAGGATTAACTGAAGAGGGAAATAAGCAATTGTCAAGGTTTGGTGGGGGGAAGTGATGGTAGGATGACATAAGAAAAATAGTAGCCGGGTTGTATAGAACAGAGAAACCCAGCCGGTCACAAGGGAAGAAAGAGACTTGGGCATCATCATCACCGATGACCTGAAATCATCCAAGCAAACCTCTAAAGCAGTAGGTAAGGCTAGAGGGATGTTGGGGTGCAATAGTAGGGGTATCACAAGTCGGAAGGGGGAGGTAATAATCCCTCTTTAAAAGACACTAGTTAGGCCCCATCTGGAGAACTGTGTGCAGTACTGGAGGCCACAACTTCACAAGGACATTAACCAAATTGAGGCAGTCCAGAGAAGGGCAATCAAAATGGTGCAGGGACTACATCAGAAAACATATAAGGACAGGTTAACTGAACTCAATATGTATACCTGAGAGCAAAGGAGGGAGAGAGGTTATGTGACCCAAACCTTCAAACACCTTAAGGGCATTAACAAGGTGAAAGAGTCTAACATGTTTCAATATAAGAAAAATAGCAGGACAAGAGGACACAGCATGAGATTAGAGGGAGGCCAATTAAAGGGTAATGTGAGGAAGTTCTTTTTCACTGAAAGGGTGGAGGATGGAGGGAATGGCCTACCTCAGGAAGTGGTAGATATGAATACAGTGCAGGGCTTCAAACAGGCATGGGATAGGCATAAGGAAGCAATACAGATGAGTATGAATAGATAGGCCATTGACAGAGCAAAGGTCTATGGCACATTAATAAGGTAGAAAAAGAAATGGGCAGACTGGATGGGCCTTGTGGCCTTATCTGCTGACAACTTCTATGTTTCTATGTTTTTATGGTCGAGAATGATAAAATACATCGTCAGCACAAAAAGCGAGTGGGGCAGGGATGCATGGTGGATGAAGTCATAGGAAGGAAGAAAGGAGTCTAGGGGAAGCCCGCCTTCCAATGCAAGCTGGAGATGGTCTAGTGGAAGAATGAGAAAGAAAATATTTTCTGGAGGGGAGGAGGTAGAAATTCTGGAGTTACACCAAGGTGGGGTGTAAGAGAAAAAGGGGTGTGGACACCCAGGAATAGAAAATGGGGGACAGGAACTGGACCTAGCCCAGACAAAGAGGAAAGGGTGTGGACACCCAGGAATGGAAATGGGGGACAGGAATTGGACCTGGCCCAGATAAGATGAAAGGGTGTGGACACCCAGGAATTGAAATGGGGGACAGGAATTGGACCTGGCCCAGACATTAAGAGATGACCACCTCAGGTTTACATCGGGGGTGAAAGAGAAAATGGACAAGAAAGAAACACACCTTCGGGTTTTACATCCGGGGGTGGAGGGAAGAAAAAGTGTGATAAAAATGTGATATAAAAAGTGATCAGAATATGATATAAATCATGATATTTCAAATAAAGAGAATATAAAATAAATAATTTTTTTTTAAAATATGGTATGTAAAGGAACTTAGTATTGTTGATGGAAAACTGAATGACAAAGTTTGAATAAATGATATGCCGACTGAGCAACCAACAGCAATACTGATGTGTGGTGTCCTTCTTTGGGCGAAAGGATCTAGAACAATAAAAGTTGTCTGATTTAATGGTATGCATCGCACACATGCTCACACACACACACACACACACACACACACACACACACGCACATACTCACACACACACACACACTACAAGCATTGCATAGTAAATTGAAAACATTTAGCAATATAAGCAAATGTTTTAAACAAACTGAAATTATACATGGCTGCACTACTACAATCAGCAAAAAAAATTCAAGAATTACTGAAAATATTACTTTGTGTACATTAACACAGTTATACAAGAAAAATATAACCAAAACAGAAAGACTTGATTTTTCTCCCAGTTAGTCTACCTCCACCACAGATATGCTCCTTCCCCAAAGCATACTTCACAGTACACAGACTGACTGTTCTAAATTAACATTCAAAATTCACACACAAACAATAAACTCTCTATGATATGAGCACAGGAGGTTTTCCTACAATCGATAAACTTAATTTTAAGAAAAAAAAATTGCTCAAAAAGGCTTTTTTAACAGCTTTTAGAGGATTTGAATTGCAGAGCTCTGAGAAGAAACTGTCTCCATCTTCCAGTACACACACTCTACACAGAACTGAGGCTGTGCAGAACACTCTAGAGCCCATGTGACCTGCAATCCCATGAAGCACTGCAAATTCACCTTGGAGCTCAATAACAAGGTGAAGTGATGTGAAGTACATTGATTTCAATGTACTTCACCTTAAAATTGGTGGAGAAGTGGTTTGGGGAAGGTGGAATAATGCAAAGCTATTGGTTTCAATGTACTTTGCATTCCTCATTATGACGCGAAGTACTCAGCTTTGCATTGTGCAGTGCTTCGTGGATTCCACGTTACTCCGCGAATCACTCCGCGGATCAAATTTCTGCCACTTTGCCACCTCTAGTAAAAAGGAATGCAGTCTCCCAGAATTAATGGTGTACTGCAAATGCACAGACAGATTAAGACTGTGCTACGCTCTCAAGAGATGCAGACACAATGGCACAACAACACCTAACCAGTGCTCACAAGTCACAAATCCAAATCTGGAAAAGAATACCTTTTGCCAGTTGGGGGGGGTGCATGGCAGTAACAGTCCACTACCAGTAAAGATACCACAAAGCAGTATAAAAAATTAATGCAGGTGCAGTGGATAGCAAATTCACACTGCTGCAATTATTCTATGGCATAATAAAAGGTGTCTGATTTAATGGCATGCATCGCACACATACTCACACACACTACAAGTAATGCATAGCAAATTGAAAACCTTTAGTAATATAACCAAATGTTTTAAACAAACTGAAATTATACATGGCTGTACCACAACAATCAGCAAAAAAAGTCAAGAATTACTGAAAATATTACTCTGTGTAAATTAACACAGTTATACAAGAAAAATATAACCAAAACAGAAAGACTGCCTTTTTCTGCCAGACAGTTACTCTACCTACACCACAGACACCCCTTCCCCAAAGAACACTTCACAGTAAACAGACTGTCTGTTCTAAATTAACATTCACAATTCACACACAAATAATAAACACTCGATGATATGAGTACAGGAGGGCTTCCTCCAATCGATGTACTAAATTGTGAGCAAAAAAAAATCTCAAAAAGGCTTTTTAAACAGCTTTTAGAGGATTTGAATTGTAGAACTCTGAGAGGAAACTGTCTCCATCTTCCAGTACACATAAACACAAACACACACTACACATAATTGAGGCTGTGCAAAACAACCTAGAGCCCATGTGAACTGCAATCCCATGAAGCACTGCAAAATTCACCTTTGGAGCTCAAAAACAAGGCAAAGTAAGGTGAAGTACATTGATTTCAATGTACTTCACCTTAAAATTCATGGAGAAGTGGTTTTTGGAAGGCTGAATAATGCAAAGTCATTGTTCTCAATGGACTTCATGTTCCCAATTATAACACGAAGTACTCCGCTTCACGTTGCAGAATACTTTGCGGATTCCATGTTACTCCGTGACTCACTTTGCAGAGTGAATTTCAGCCACTTCGCCCACCACTAGTGTACCGGAACACACAGATACTTAAACAGTACCCAACAACAGTTGGAAAGATTGCCTTTCTCACTGTGAATCTCCCTTCACCACAGATCCGCACCTTACCCAAACCACACTTCTGCAGTGACAGACTGAATGTGCTAAATTAACATTCAATATTCACACAAAATCAATAAATGCTTGATGATATAAACACACAAGGGTTTTCTACAATCAATATACTAAATGATGACAAAAACTTTCGACACAAAAAATGTTTTTTTAAAGGTTTTTTGATAGTTTGATTCTGAAAGCTCTAAGAGCAAACTGTCTCTAGCTTTCCACTACATACACTTAGCTGAACTGAGGCTGTGCAAGACAATCTCGAGCCCATGTGATCTGCCATCCCATGAATCACTGCAAGATTCACTTTAAAGAGCAATTTTCACATTAAAATTAAAGGCAAAGTTATTTGCTTTGCGTTATGAAGTATTTCACAAAATAAAAGTTATATGTGAAATATTCTGCATAGCAAAGTTTAAGAACTTCGACCACAGCTACCCACCACGTTTCCCTATTTTATGTATTTTTTTACCAGTCACCATGCATCCTTCATTTTCTTCATCCTCCTCAAAGGATCCCTCTTTCTTTTTACATTTAACTCAGTATGAACTGATTCCCTGTTTAACTGATCCTCTTGATGGGTTTCTTTATCCTCCGGTACTACAGTTTGGTTCTTCCATTTTTTCTAAACTTTGTTACAATTTCTCTGGCCTCTCACATATTTCAAGTTAGTTCAGACATTAACTCTTTATTGGCTATACCTTTCTCTCATATTCTCCCTTGACCCTAGTAGTCTTAATAATAAGGTACATATGATATCTAATGCATTTAACTCATTGTCTCCTAGCAAACACCTGTAGTCAGTGGTAAAATACACTGGTGTGTCCTGAGGACAACTACAGAAGTCAGTTACTGACTTCCAGTGTACCCTTGCAACGTCTGGAGATGTCACTTATAAATTTTAATATATAATATAATCTATATTTGATTGCATAGCACTATTGGAAAGGTAATATTGTGCTGAACAACTTTGCCACTGATATTGTGTGTATATCATGTATACTTTAGGAGTTATTCATATTTGTTTATGGTATGGTGTATATGGCTTATGTTGTCTTGTTTAGTAAATAAAATATATATTTTTTTGCTCTTTCTACCAGCATAGAAAAAAATGAAATTACTTATTATTACTTGAAGACCACCACTGGAAAGGTAATGTTGTGCTGATCAACTTTGCCACTCATACTTTATGTCTAGTATTTTAGGTTCTTGAGCTATTAGGATTTGTTTTTGGCATGCTGACTATGGCTTCATTTTGCTTAGAAAGGACCAGGATTCACTGTTAACAGTATACCAGAGACAAGTGGTGCAACTTCAGAGAGCTCCTGTGGAGGCAATGAGTAAAATCTTACCTCCCAGTCCAGTGTAATTATTGTGTCAGCCATCTCTTTTATTATCAGAATGTCCCTGAATCTGCTTAGATAGCAATAGCTTCCTAGCTTCCACGACTTCCCAGACTGACACCGGCAGACATGCACTGACTCATGCTTGCCTCTGTGGACATCACTTCAACACATACTCATTGAAGCTCACTGGTGCTGCTGTTTATATAGGGCTAAAAGTGAAAGTGGTGTCTCACTTATCTTCCTATTTTGGCCCTGTCAGCAAAGTCTTTCAAAGTGATTAAAAACATTTATAAAACTTTTTAGACACTTCCCTGTGCCCCAAAATGTGCTACACAAATGAAAAAAAGCTTAAAATGACCCCAGTAAGCAGGCAATTAAAATTAACCTGCTGCACAACCCATACAATCTCCCAGGTATCCCAGAGTGCTTTGCAGACAAACAAGTTAGAAATAGAAAGTGGGTATTTCTTTGGAGAATTTTTTTAACTTTTATTCTGAGAGACAGTTTTCTATAGGCTTCTGGGTAGCATAGATGGCAGAACCAGGGGATCAGGGGGGTCAGGAGACCCTCATAGTTGTAGCTGAAGGGTCAGACAATGAATTTTGAAACCCCACATTTCAGTCAATAGAGCAGCATTAAAATGAAGCTGGTGGGAATGGGATTTCTTCAATGACAGCAGAGAGGATGCTTTTTAATACTCAACATACATTGAAAATCCAGACAACCAACAAGTATACTTTTCTGGAAAAACTCTATGGAATATTTTGTTTTACCATTGCATGAGTTGCATTGTATGGTTATATTTGGCTTCCATTCTCCTCTCAAACCTCTTGGAAAGCTACAGTGCCAACCACTGTGTTCTGATTATCATGAATAACCCATTCATTTCTGACAATAAATCATAGATTGTTCATGAAAATGTGTGGATTATTCAGGATTATAAAAAGGTGATAAGTTTGCTATAGCACAATGAAGAAAGAATTTGTTTTCCCACTGCCTTGGGCTAAGATGTTCTTTGCAGTTCTGACCACCCACTTTGTGGTAAACTCCTCTGCCACTGCTGGGAAGTACAATAAACTGGGGGAAGATTTCTGCATTAGGGGAATCTTAGTTGCCTCCTTCCTTTATTAGCTGAGACAAACAAACCCAAAAGAGCCACTGTGAACTATAGAGTGAGGGGGTACAAAACCTGGGCTGCCAGCCCGAAACATATGACACAGTTCCAATGTTATGCACTCCAATTACCGGCAAGACAGACACGCAAGTTGCAAATAGCACAGATTTTTATTAAATAACAGGCAGTCCTAGTATAGGTATTTGCCAAATACTCCAGCGCTTCAGTGTCAAGCCTTTGTCAGGGGGTTTATTAGCTGAGGCTTGCTGGTGCTACTGTTTATATAGGGCTGAAACCAGAAGTGGCATTCTGCTCAACTTCTAGTTTCTGTGATGTCAGCAAAGTCCTACAAAGTGATTAAAATGCTGTTATAAGGCTTTTATAAGTACTTCCTTGTGCCCCAAAACATGCTACAGAAATAAAAAAAAGTCTAAATGGCCCCAGGAAGCAAGCAATTAAAACAGATCTGCTACACCACCCACACAGCCCTTGATGATGGGATGGAATGCAGAAAAAGGTTCCACCATGCCAGTTTCACCAAATACAAGTTCTGCAAGTGGTGGTGACAGTGATTGCAGCATGTCATGGTAGAAAAGGTAAAGGAAGTCACGGTTATAGGGCTCTGACAACAAGGACTAGATGTATGATAGTACATGGAAAGAAACCATCGTTCATCAGTCACTAGAAATCCACTGTTTAGACTCCAATTGAAGCACAAGCAGCCTTTAATCCCTGATTGCCATCCAGTGCATCTTGTGTTAAAATCATATTGATCAATCAAGAAGCACACCATGCCAGCCCATTGGCATTGAGGACTGAGGCACTGGATGCCTTATCTCACACCACGCTGGTGACCGAGGTTTGGGGACAGACTCGAGTCATTGAGGGTTGGCCAGGGAGGGAAGGAGTGGATTGAGCATCAGAGGACTGCTCTCCTCTCCTCTCCCTGGGGTGGGATGTGGGCACCGCTCAGCTCTTGAGTGGCTCCCATTGAGAATGAAGGTCCTGCAGGAGCCAGCACAGAAAGGGGCGGAGTGGTGGCAGATGTCGGCAGCATGCATGTGTAGACAACATTGCATGTCTGCACTCTGAGGCAAAACCAGAAAACAAGAAAATGCCCTGATCTTCAGTAGGTAATGGTGTGGGCCGGGGGCCAACTTCCACTCCTAGTGCAGTGTCCACAGCCTGTCTTTGGAACTCCTCTCTCTCTCCATGGCAACCTGTCTAAATTGCAGAAAGGTCACTGAGAGGTGCTGGCGGTCCCACCCCTGGGGGGTTAGATTCAGGGGGCCGGGTTGTCCATGGCGGCAAAGAGGAGATGCCTGGGTCTGAGAAGTAGGGACTGGGGCTTCAGATGGGAGGGACCAGGTCAAGCCACGTATCCCCTCTGGAGAGAGTCTGAAGATTAGTGAAAGGTGGGGCAAAAAAGAATGTAAAAAACAAAAACAAAAAGAAGACACACACCATTTGTCTCCACCCTTCTTCAAGTGTTTCTAGTTCACAGTCTCAGGTTAAAAGTGATACATCTAGAAATGTAAATTCTAGTTTTAAAAAAAATCATCTTGAAATGGAATCTTAAATTTAACACATCAAAATGTACTGTCCTTCATTTTGGGAAACAAAACAAAAAAATACACTACTTTCTCAATAATGACACTATTTTAGAGAAAAATAATGAAAAAGATCTTGGCATTAACGTTGACACACAGATCTTAGTTTTGATTCACATATTACTCAAATTATTGCCAAAGTAAATTCTATATGGTGGGCAATTAGACATAATTTTACCACTAGAGACACATCTATACTTTTATCTTTATATCGAGCCTATGTTAGGCCTCATTTTGACTTTGTGTCTCAATTGTGGAGTCCCTGTAAGTGTATGGACATAAGTACATTGGAAAAAGTTCAGCATTGGACAACAAAATCATTTTGTAACTATAAATCTTTACCATATAGTGAAAGACTTGATGTTTTAAATCGTATGTCTCTGGAACAGAGGTGCCTTAGGGGAGACTTACTGTTTGCAAGAGACTTTATTATGGATGCATCATTAATGACAGAATGTGGATTGGAATTTAAACAAATAATAGTAAACACTCGAGGACACCTATTACAGCTTTTGAGAAAAAAATGTAACACAAAGAAAAGAGCTCATTTCTTTTCCCATAGAATAATTGAAAATGCTGATTCTAATTTTCCAGTTGTATGTAAGTCAATGAGTTATATGGGCTTTGTGCCTTTCACTCCTTTTTTCATCCTTAGTATGATCCTTAGGATGATCTTGCATTTATTGCCCAATTTCTTAAGACCCCTCCCTACATCCATTATCACTAGTGGCTTCTGAAAACAGCACATGGGAAAGGAGTCAAGTGGCAAGCCTAAATCATGAGTTCAGTTTAATGATTCAAGTTTTCTTGGTGCATAAATTAAAATAATAAATAATAATAATCATGAATATCTTGATATTTTTGCCAGAAAGAAAATATTGCTGAAATAGCATGACTAACAAATACTGCTGCTTTAAACACACATATATTATATTATTATTTGCAAAAAAATAGTTAACACAACAGTTAGGGTTCAAATGAATACCACAAAAGAAGAGAAATGTGGTGTTAGTGTTTCCAACCCTAACTCCCCAGACCCATGAAGCCCAAGCAGCAAAAGGAAAAAAGCATTAGTGTTTTGATTTTCCTGAGTCCTGGCAAATCAGTGGCGGGGTCCTCCTTCTGGTTGTCAACCCTAATATCCACCCACCTTCCATCAGCATATAGCCTCTTGTCCAAAGTACAAGGTACAGCTACAAGCCAGTGCCTTTCATTTTGCTGTTTGTGGGGCTGAGAGTGGGGAGCTATGGTTGGAAACCCTAACTCCATATTTCCCTACTTTTGAGGTGTTAACTTGAACCCTAACTGGTGCATTAATGTCTCTTCTTTTTGAGATCATGGAATTGTATTCTCATTCATGCACATCCCTTCGGGACTTGCTTGAACACATGCAAACACAGAGAACCCTTTGAGCTCTATACCAAGGGAAGACTCCATCCACCTATGGAAGTACAGAAATAGATGTCAAGAATTCATGGGTGTGCTGTGGAAGACAGGGCCTCAGGTCCCTGCAGGTCCAAGTGGCTGCTGATACAGATACAGTGTGCAAAAAGTCCATTTGTCAGCCAACGGAGAGGGCACTGTATTGCCCATGGGTGCAGAGGTGCAGGGCCCTATGCCAAGAGAAGAGCTGTCATCACTATATGGTACCTTGGCCCATGCAAGCAACCCTGCAGCTTTCTTTCCCTGGCTGGGGGGGTGTCACTTAACAGTGCCATCACCACAATCTCACCACTTGTAGCTGCATCACTGATCTCATCCCCAAACTCAGGTCCCCAACACAGGATCCAAAAGCATACCTCTGGGGAGAACAGTGCCACTACACAGAAAGTTTCCTTATAATTACATTTTTTTAACCCAGATTTTCAAGATAGTCATTGTAAACAAGACATATGGCAGTATATTATCCAAAATGTCATTTTGCACCACAAGGGCAAAAACACTTCTCATACAGGATTTAAAAAATTACACCTGCCACATTTATAAGTTGGTGTAGAAAAATGGCTATGTTGAATGTCTAGAGTTAAAATATTGAAAAATTAGCGATGTTATGAGTGAACGTAGAAATATTGCAATGTGCACTCATAACCTGGGCATGTTATCAAATTTGCACACCAAATTTTTAGCATAACCTTCTTATGAACCAACTCCATGATCCTGGTAAGTGAACATTTTCAAATCCTTGCTGAAATGTCATTCTGCGCCACTGGTGTGAATAATAAATTGGCCAGGATTTGAAAAACAAGAGCTATCACATTCATGAGGTAATTTGAAAAAATGGTTATGCTGAAACAGTGAAGTTAAATTTTCAACGTAGCCCTCTTATGACCCCACCTCATGAACAAGTGTTGCAAAACCTTTCAAATCCCACCCTAAAATTGATTTTGCAAAGCAACCAGAAAATCACTCTTTTGGGACAGATTTACATAATTCCACAACCATTGGTCATGAGGTGGGGTCCCAAAAAGGCCGTGTTGAAAATGTTCTGTTAAAATATGCAAAACTGACATAGTTATGAATAAAAGTTCAAACCCAACTGAAATACATTAATCTGGACTTATCTTTTTTTTTTATATGTCAGTCAATGGTTCCGACATCAAGATGCATCCTCAATTGAAGAGTTGATCTATGCCATGGGACATGTACAGGTGAGTGAGAGAGTGTGTGTTTGTGTGTGTGTGTGTGTGTGTGGAAATGTGTGTGGTAGTGGGTACTGGCGAATCTATGAATTCACTCAATATACCCGTTAGATCCAGCACCACCATTAGACTGTTTGGGGTTACACCCCTTAAAGGGTGGTACTGGACCATCTCTATGGGGGCAGGCCCATTGGGGAAGCCACAAAACTGAACCCTATTGTGTGATGGTCAGACCAACCTACTTGCTCCACAACCACATCAGAGAGATCTCCATCCCCAGGAGGAACACCAAGTCCAAGGAGTGACCACACCTGTGGGTTGTGGAGGTAATAACCTGTGTAAGTCCCAATGAAGTTATTAGTTGGAGGAAGTCCTGACCAAATTGCGAGAGTTCATCATTGACCCAGGCATTGAAATCCCCCAGAATTAACCATCTGGGGGATCTCAAAACCTCATCAATGATGAAGTCTACAACTTCCTGCAGGAAAACTTTCTCATCTTTAGGTGGACAGTAGCTGAGAAGTATCCTGTGCCCTACACCCACACCCATGATACATTCAAAGGAGTTGGTGGTCCCACACTGGTACATACAAAATAATCATAATATAAAAACATCATTTTAAAAGACATATGCAAGGAAATAGATGAGATTGAGAGGGTGCAGAGAAGGGCAACCACGATGGTGCACGGTATGCAGGGGAAGTCACATGAGGAGAGGTGGAGGGAATTGGATCTGTACCCATTGAATACTAGAAGGAAGAGGGGGACATGATGGAGACATTCAAGTATGTGAAGGTGATAAATAAGGTAAGGGAGGGGAGGTTATTTAAGAGGAAGATGGGGTTAAAACTAGAGGGCATAGTCTAAGCTTGGAGAGAAGAAAATTTAGGGGCCATGTGAGGTGATGTTACTTCACAGAGAGGGTGGTGGAGGCCTGGAATAAACTACCAGAGAAAGTGGAGGGGACAGAAAGGGACGGGATTCAAGAGGACATGAGGGGTTGGCAATTGGGGGGAAGGGGAGGTCCAGTGACATAAGTAATGAGTGGGGGGGGGGAACGGGCAGACTTGATGGGCCACAGAGTCCTTTTCTGCATCCAGATGTCTATGATTCTATGAAATCTGTCATGGAGAATACAGTGAGGGGCAGAGGTAAAAAGCAATAAAATGCCAATTGAGTTATGGTTAGCCAATCCAAAGATTTAAAAAAAATCTAAGGTTTTATGGTACATCTTTGGTAAAAAAAATAAAGGGCCTATATTGACTTTCAACTTTTGAGCACAAACTGGATCTGATGCCATTTACAGAGTCAAAAGCTTGTTGTTATTAATTTTGAATTGCTTTCCCATATGGGTATAACTGTAAGCTTTTGTTAACATTGATAAAAGGTAGTGCACAAAATAATCCACTGGGTATCATTATATATAATAGGATAAAGAACAACATATTTTCCATTCAGAATATGAATATGTAAAGCTATTTTTTTAGACATTCCCAATGGTTTTGTATTGTCTACATACTTAATGTAATACTTTAAGGTTTGCCAGCAAAGTTAAAATGTTTCAGTTTTTAAAGTCAATTACATAAAATGAAAGCCATTAATTATTTATTTTGCTTTAAGAATGCATGGCATAAGACTGATATGCAGATGCATTTCTGTCTGTGTCTGAATACTAAATGCACAATCATGTCTATCACAGTTGTCAAGTCGCTTCTAAAGTGGTGTCAGCTAACAGTTACTGACCTTTGCTTGCCGTAGACTTTTAAATACACTGTTAAATCATGGGGACATATTGCTAATATTATATTCAGATTAGGTCTTAGTAGTACTTTGTATTGTGCTTTGCTGTATTTTCTTCTGCTTCTAAACCATTTCACCATTAGAACATCTGATGAATGAAGGCTTGTCATGACTGAAGGGCAGCTTGATGTTTTACGACTTTGCTGCTAACAGAGAAATAATTTATTGTGGGCTTGCAAGAGAGATAATTTAAATAAGTAAGTACTTTTGATGAGCTGGTGGATGTCATGCTCATCAGGGAACACAGCATGTAGACTCCGATAATATTAGAAAAATTAAGGACTGTTAGCATTGAGTCAATACTAAGTCCTAGTACTAAGTTTACCTCTTTGCTACTGACAGACAAAGAGGCACCACTATAGGTGAAGGGAACAGAATTACAGATGGGATGTTTGATCTACAGCCAGAATAGATGAGGTACAGTAGCTGTGACTTCACCAGGTGCAGATTATGACTTGGATCTTCTTCTGAGTTGCTCTAAGGTGGCCTGCCTTAGTGTGTGCATGTGGTGGTGGTGAGGGGGATTGTAATCTAAGTTGTTCCAAATGTTATCATATAAACCACTTAGTGGGGCCTTTCTCTGTTAATAGCCCCAGTCCATTGAAAATTTGGCTTAGTAGAGTCAAATCACTATCAGAATCAGAATTGGATCCCTTACCCACTAACCTACAGTCATCTTAATAAAGGCAATAGAGCAAGATACCTTTGTCCAGCCTCCAAGTAAGCAATAATACTCGAGAGGGTGGGCGGTATTGCCCATACCGCCCACCCTCAAGAGTATTATTGCACTTAGAAAATGGGCACTGTAAAAAAAAAAAAAAGAAATTAATTAAAAATTACTTTTTAGAATGTTTTGAAAAGAAATAGTTCCTCCGCCTGCTTTACAAGGATGGTCTGAATAGTTAGAAAGTTGGTAGATTGCAGCAGATTCTTTAATTTTTTTTTTAGTTGAAGAGGCCCCCCCACACACACACATATAACAATTGTTTTATGTACTGTGCACTTGCTTTGTTTTATGTTGAGAGGCTGTTTTTGTGTTGCTAATGTTTTTTTTCAGACAGGTCAGAGGTTGCGTGTGGTAGGTCAGAGGTTGCGATCGTGAGACGGAAGCACGGCGTGGGAGAGTAAGGTGGTGTTGTTGGAAGCCAGTTGTTTTATTTTTTTTTAAACATTCTTGGTCCTCAGTGCTTTGTAGAGCTGGACTGTGAAGGGGAGCGTCTGTTTTACCCAGCGGGACTGTGAAGGGGTGCATGTGTTTTAGAAGGAGTGAGCGAGCGGGCGACCAAGCGATCGGAGCAGCAGGAGCCAGAATGTTGACAGTTGTGGGAATGTAAGTCGCTTAATATTCAGCATACACAGTATCGGGGATTGCAGGGCATGGGGTAAGATCAGTGGTGGCAGTGTTTTAGAAGTGAGAAGTACTGTACATTTTAAATGTTTTCTTCTTTGAAGACACGTTGCAGCAGGCAGGAGGAGGGACGAGAGAGAGTGTTATCGGGTGACCGAGCTTTTCTTGTAGTTGTGTGGGGAATCGGGGGCATGGGAAAAGCTGCATATTCTTTATTTAGAGAATGAGACGTTTAAAAGAGACGTTAAAAAATTAATGTAGCTAGCAGGCAGTTGTTTGAGTCAGGAAGGAGTGTGTCGGGAGAAGTGATGGTGGTTGGTCTCTCTCGCTAAGCGAAGGGAAAAAAACGGCTGCATTTTACATTTTAAATGAGTTGTTGCAGCCAATTATGTAGCAGGGTGGGCACTACAATACTACTGGGTGAAGGGGCACTGCAAACTGGTACTTTTTGTTTCCTGGGCATCTATTGAAAGTTAATGTACTCCCTTGGCAAGGGTACTAGCCAATCAGATGCCAGGAAATAAAAAGCCCATTTTCTAATATACCTGAAACTCTGTTTTTTTCCCCAAAAAATAAATTGCTGCAGAAATTATTTTCATTTTATTTATTTATTTATTATTTATTTATTTAATGTCTTTGATAACCAGGTGGCTGCATTGATCCAAGGGACCATTTTCAGGCACGACCTGAGCCTCTCACATGGCACACTGAGTAGAGCAGATACAGGTTACATAACAGTAGAACAGGCATCAACAATTAGATGAATGCAGCAATAGTGCAAAGGGACATTGCATAAAGTGAATAACAGTGAAGTACGTGGAGCAGTAAAACAGGTCAGTAATCAAGATAATACACAGTCTCAAAACACAGTTTACAAAATAAAACGTGTCAGTACACAGTTATGGTAACTAAAGTGAAAATACAGTAAAGTATGTGGTGCAGCAAACAGGTTAGTGATCAGGTCAATACATAGTTTCAGTGCATTCGTCCTTGTAAGAAAATTGCTGCTGCTTAGAGAAGAGGGGAGAGAGTGCAGAAGCCAGGTAGGGGGAGAGTTAAGAGCTAGGTAGGGTGAGGAGCCTCTAGGAGGGGTATCACAAGCAAAGAATTACAATTTCAGAGTATGCATTTTCAATAGGAACAGATACAGTTTTGGGGGAAGACTGTTTTCTTGTAAAGGTATCTGGTTATAAAGAATGGCTATGTCTTGAAATTCTCACTTGTTTGGGGGGGAGATTAAACCCTGCTTATACTAATGTAACCCCTACCCGGTATGCCATTTCCATCTGACAGCAATACCAGGTGGGCTGGGTTTCGGGGAGGAATATGCCACCTGGCACATAAGCTAAGTTTGGCTACTGTGCACAGGGGCACTCAAGTAACTCCGAACACAGGAAGCAATAACTGTAATGTCCAAAACCAGAAGTGGGATTCTCAAGTGTGGCTTTTATTCACATCCAAACAGAATGAACAAAGCATAGACGGACCCCCATAGGGCTACACTCCTGGTAATGCAGATTAAAGGAGACCAGAACACATCCTCATCACTTTAGCCCTCAGGCTGTACAACACACTGGGCACACAGCCCGAACTCGTACACTGCTCTGGGATTTCTCTGGCTCGGTTTCCTTGCCAGCCACTTGGACACTTTCCATATTTCATGGAAACATTTACTGGTGGCTCCCTAAACCAACTAAAAGCCCCTCTGCTCCATAAGGGAATCTTCCTCAATAATTCCACATCTGGGTACATTCCTCAGGCACTGGCCAAGTACCTGAGAGAAAACAACAGGTGTCTCAGAGCAAATCCGTAGAGGTGAATTTGGTTACTACCGATGGGGGGTCTCCCACCTCTTGCTCCCACAATTCATAGCCGGCCATTTCTCTGGACTGTAACACCTCATCCTTTAGAACCTTTGCTGTGTAGTTTCCTTTTAAATGTATTTCACATTCAATCTACTGTTTTTTTCTTCCCATTTGTGCTGGACTTGAACATACTTAAAATAAGTGTCACTGCCCATTACTCTAGACCCCCACAGAGTTAAGCAGTCCAATCCCCACATCTTCCAACTGTACTTGGCTGTCTTTTCCTGACCCCACAGAAACAGTCCCTTTAGTTTCCTTCTGTTTCAGGTGAAAAACACATGGCCTTTTTGCACAGCAAACTCACCCTTCGGTTGCAGGTGCCCCACATGCGTTTCCTCCTTAAGGAATCTCTTCTTGAGCTTCTGGTGCCTCAGCACAAACTTAAATACATACATAGATACATAGACAGTGTCGGCAGATAAGGGCCTATGGCCCACCCAGTCTGCCCATTTAAGTTTGTAAGTTCAGTTTATGTAAATAGGAATCTTCTTTCCTCCTAGCTGGATCAAGGGGGTTGCCCCTGGAAAACAGACAGATACCTTCCCCCCCATCCCCACAGGGATGGGGCCCTGAACCATTGAGAGCGGTCTCCACCACTTCAATAATCAGTTCCTGTGTTCCTCTTCAGGTGGAAACACACACCTAAGACAAAAGTAGCTCTGAAACAGAGCTTAAAGCTCTGAAGGCCCGCACTCAGCAGAGCTCCTCTGCTGCACTCTATAGACTCTCTCTCTCAGACTGAACTCAGATTCCCCAACGTTCTACTTTAACCTCCAACTGCAACATTCCAGTGTGGCTTATGCAGCTGCGACAGTTCTAAAATGATGTCATCCCTCAGTCTCAGCTGAGACTGAGAACAGAGTGCGACAGTGTGAAATCCATTTAACTGGAGTTTCACAAGCTGCCTTCCGTGCCTACCACTAGGTCTTACTGGGATTCTAGTAACCCCGTGTAACAGGGGGGCTACACTAACTCTCATTGTTTTGCAGGAAACTGGAAAACATTATAAAGATTAAAATAAAACCATAAACATAATGACTTAAAAACAACTATCAGCAAATGAAGAATTTGCATATCATAAGCTATTGTAAATGTCCTGAAGTAGGACACTAGCAGCCACTAATCACTTGTCAATGGAATATTTTAGGGTCTATTGAAATGGTGAAACACATATAATGAATAATGGAGCCTGGCTGTGGCTCCTAAAATGAAGTTTAAAAGAGATCTATTTCTTTCTTTCTTTGACAAAACCACTTTCATGATATAGCATGCACATCGTTGCCCTTGGAAGATCTATTGTATAATAATGTTATTGTGAAAATTGTCGAATCCATGCCAAAATGTAATTTTGCACAACTGCAGTGCCATTTTGCATCACAGGTGTGTAAACACATTTTGGCAAGGATTTGAAGAATGACAGCTGTGACATACATGAGGTGGTGTAATAAGAAGGCTATGTTGAAAATGTGGGGTCAAAATATTGAAAATTTTCAAAGTGATGGGTGTGTATAGCAAATTTGCAACAAATGTTCATAACTTTGGCATTGTTATACATTTTGACCCCATATTTTCAACATAGCCTTCTTATGATGCATCTCATGTGTCCAGTACAGAAATTTTTTGAATCCCTTCCAAAACGTAATTGTCCCTGATTCCCCCCTCCTTTTCCCTCACAAAAGACAGAGACCATTGTTTGTTGTTGTGCTGATTGGCAATTAATTTATTTATATTCATAATCCAATATTCCATTTCCATTTCTTAATTATCATATTTCCAGAAATTTCATTTATTTCCATCCACATATCAATCTCTGATTATCCCTCGCACAGGTGAAAACCTGGGTGCCTTCTGATTCTCCTGTTCCGCTAGGTAACGGTGAAAACTGAGACTGCTTTCTTCTTCCTCTTCTTCCTCTTCTTGTGTTATTCCTTTTTTCTTCCCCCTCCCCCCCTTTTTCCCTCCCCAACCCCACCATCCACCTTTGGCAGTCCATAACCATATCATCACCTGCCATCCGCCTTTGGCAGTCCAAACTGTCCAAACGGACTCGTCTGTCATCCACCTTGACAGACCCACCATACATTCCCCCCTTTGACTGTCTTTCCTCTTGCTCTGTCTAGTAGGGTGGGCGGGAGGAATCAAAAACTCCAGCAAAAAGTGGCTGAGGCCCCCTTGTGCTGTTCCTCATGTACCACCCTTCGCCCCTTCCCTTCCTGTTACCTGTCCTTTGTTCTGGTCCTTAGACCCTCCCCTTCCTTCCCCCCTCCCCTTCTGAGCACTACCATTCCATGACAGAGGGAAGGGGTGCACCAGGACAACCTGGTCTGCCCCTTAAAGGGCAAACTCCATTGTCCCGGATTCCCCCCTTTTCCCCTCACAAAAGATAGAGACCATTGTTTGTTGTTGTGCTCAGATTGGCAATTAATTTATTTATATTCATAATCCAGTATTCCATTTCCATTTCTTTATTATCATATTTCCAGAAATTTCATTTATTTCCATCCACATACCAATCTCTGATTATCCCTCCTCTAGGTGAAAACCTGGGTGCCTTCTGTTTCTCCTTTTCCGCTAGGTAACAGTGAAAACTGAGACCACTTTTTTCTTTCTCTTCTTCCTCTTCTTGTGTTATTCCTTTTTTCTCCCCTCCCCCCTTTTTCCCCACTAGCCAGTCTCCAGCTTGCTTTGGATGCCTGGCTTCCCCCCATACTTAGGGTATCACTCTCCCTTACCTCAGGGACGATCCTTTCTTCCCTTCCTTTTTTTTTATATACTAGCTTTTCCTGTTTTCTCCATTCCTCTATGAAACCCATTGTTTCTGTGTTGAACATGTCTATGGCTAGATCTGACAGGTGCACACCATCTGGCCTGTAGAAGTCCTCCAGCCATTCTTCTACCCCCGTAGTATCACCTGTCCCCCCCATCTGCCTTATCAGTGTCCCCACCCTTCTATTCATCTTTTTCCTGGCCCTCTCCATCGCCCTGTGGCTGTGTTCCTGTCTCCATACCCTTCTTGGTATCATATCTGACCAGGTGAGGCATACCTGAGGCCACCACTGTCATATTGCCACTAGGTCCCTTTTTATCTGTAAGTATGTGTGTACCCACGGTCTGCCCACCAGGTCATTGCCCCCTAGATGTAATATGATTAGGTCTGGACTGGGCTGATGTCCCTTGAATTCCTTCAACGCGGGAAGTAGCTGTACCCATCTCATCCCCTGTATGCTGTGCCATACCAACCTACACTGTCTTACATCCTGGTACAGCTGCTTTCCCCCAGCTTTCCTTCTCTGCTCTCTTTCCAGCCCAATAAATATAGGAATGGCCACAGATCCAGACTTCCGTGATCCTCCCTCTACCTATGGGGTGCAAAGAAAATTAATTAATTTAGACATACTCTTAGTACCCTCACTGTATTATCCCCCCCGCCTCTTCCTTTTCTTTTCCCCACAACTTCCCCCCTTACCTGTGCTCCCCCGTAGAAGCACCACAATTCCATTTATTTCCCTTCTATACCACACTTTTTCTTTTTCTCTTTTTTCTTTTTTTTTTATTTCAGCGCACTGATGTATCTCTTATAACTGGCTGACTGCCAGTGTCCTTTTTCCAAAATGCTGTTCACGGGTTCCCCCATTGCTGCCCACTGTGAGGCAGCCCCAATCCATAGGGAATGGGATGAATAATTAGCTGGGTCCTCCCCCAGAAATTGCATGCCCTTTTTCAGCACTGCTGTGACTTGATAGCCAATGACCCTTTTCCCCTCACCATGTACAAATAGCTTTTTCGTCCTGATCACCTGCTCTGCAGCGAAAGCCCACTGAGCCTGCACTGGGCATAGTGCAATCTCTGATTACCCTTTCAGTGTTACCATGCAACCTTGCCCTTTTTGGTCCGTTTTTGACCTCCTGAGTTTGATCCGTATCTCTTCCCCCCCAACTCACATCGTCCCATTCCAAACCTCCTTCCTTGTCCTCTTTCCCATGGCCTACCACCTCACTCACTCTCATAGTCCCAGCAAACAATATCACTTAAATCATGTGAAATAGCTGGGCCTTGGCCTTTGATCTGCATATAACTGGGAGCACCTCTTTTAGCCTTATTAGCCACTGCTCCCCTATTGGCCTCCTATTATCTCCTGGCCCACGTTTCAACCTGCCCCATCCCTGCATCATTCTCCTGATGAGCAGTGATTTTGTCAGGTCATTCCACCCTTTTAGGCAGCAGATAACACTAATCCCTGCAAGATAAACCCCCATCGTGGCATGGCGGTCCCTTTCTGCCATTGCTCCACAGTGAACATTCCCAACTGTTCCTCTGTGAGTGGCCCACTTACCTAAATCTGGTGCTCTGACCTGAATGTTTGAAACACTCGCCAGGCCCCATCGTGGGCCCTCAGAGTCCAAGGTGCCCATGAGCTGTTAAACAGCAGTTCTGCTCCTTCTTGCCAACGTCCTAGATGTTCATTGGTATGGGCGTTTTTAGTTCCTCCGCTGCTGGTTCCAGCCTCCGGAAATGGTCCAGCTGCAGACGGGAAAGGCTGTCAGCCAGGGTATTGTGTACCCCTTCTATGTGTTTTGCTCTGAATGACATGCTCAGTTGCAAAGCCCTTAACACTAAACGTCGTAATACCTGCATGACTGTATCTGACCTGGCTCCCCTGTTGTTTAGCACACCCACCACTGCTCTATTGTCACACCAAAATGTCACTTTCTGATTCTGTAATTCTTCCCCCCAGACCAGGGTACATGCCCATACAGGCATGATCTCCAGTATCGTTATATCTCTCACTTTTCCATCCCTCACCCAGCTGGTAGGCTAAGGTTCTGCAAACCACCTGCCCCTCAGGTAACCCCCCATGCCTAGCCCCCCAGCTGCATCTGTGTAGAGGTCAAGGTCTGTGTTGTACAGCCACTCCTCCTGCCAGAAAGAGCACCCATTATACTCCTTAAGGAATTCTTCCCATATTTTAAAATCCTCCCTGACACCTTGTGTCAGGTCTCCCCAGTGATGTGGTCTGGTGACCCCTGCTGTAGCCCTAGCTAACGTCCTTGTGAATACCCTTCCTGGCCCGATGGCCCTGCAGGCGAAGGTCAGATGCCCCAGTACCTGCTGCACTAGTTTTAGTTGTACCCTTCTCCTGCTGGTGTGTAGTTGAATCAGTTCCTTCAATTTACTTACTTTTTTGTCCGGTAGTCTAAATATTTCATTCGGGGCATCTATCTCGATCCCCAGGAACTCCATCACCCTGTTGGGCCCTTCTGTTTTTTCTGGTGCCAGTGAAACCCCTGGTTCCTGGCACAACTCCTGAAACTTACCCAGCATCCTCTGTGTCTCTCTTTTTCCCCTCCCAATGAACAGAAAATCATCCAAGTAATGGATGACCATCTTACAGCCCGTTTTTTCTTGGAATATCCACTGCAAGCAGGTGCTGAATGCTTCGAACGTCGCACATGCTATGAAACATCCCATTGGCATTGCTTTGTCAAAATAATACTTCCCCCCAATTTTAAAACCCTATAGATCCCAGTCTTCTCTTCTAACTGGCAGCAGTCAGAAAGTGGACTCAGTGTCTGTTTTTGCCATCCTTGCATCCTTTGTGGCACAGATTATCCGGACTGCATCCTCTAATGTTGCATATGTCACCCTACTATGCTCCTCACTGATGAAATCATTCGCCAAGTCCCCTTCCGGATAGGACAGGTGGTGGATCACCCTGTATTCCCCTTCTTGTTTCTTGGGTACCAAACCCAATGGTGAAATCCACATGTTCCACAATGGGGGGTGTTAAATGGACCCTCTACCCTCCCTGCTGCCTTTTCTTTATCTATCTTCTGTCTTAACATCCCCTCCTTTCCTTTCACTGACCCCAGGTTGCTCACTTCTCTCGCTTGTCTGAACCCCCCACACTGCAGTGAAAACCTGTGTTAAAACCTGCTATGATCATATCCCACATGCTTGGGTTTGGATATCTGCCCAAACAGGCTGTCCAGGCCTCCAAATTGATGGGGGTTCTGGCCATCCCAAACTGGTCCCTGTCATTCCCTCCATTACTCCTCCCCGGCCCCTCCCCCTCATTTTGAGCAATGTTTCTTCTCTCAGTGGTTCTGACCCCCTCTACTCGTGTTCCCCTACCCCTCCCTCCCCTGTTCCATGTCTGCCCTCTAAACCCCTGGGCTTCTCGAAAAAACTGCTGATCTGACCCTTGACCCCATGCCCCTGTGCCCCTTGGACCCATGCCATTCTACATCTACTTGCCGGGTGCCCACCCCCACATTTTGAACAAGCATGCCGGAAACGACATTGAGGCCATGAGCAAAAAGCCCTGTTGTAAGTCCAGCAGCATCTCTGGGGCATAGCCCTTTTCCCCATTCACCTTCAGGTGTGGACTGATCTGTTACGTAATCAATCCATAAATCTAGCTGCTTGGTGTCCCATCTCACGTCCCTGAATGTTGCCATTCTCTGCTGAAAAAAATCATCATAGTATAACCACCCCACCTCGCCCTTTGCTTTTACCCTCCGTATTATCAAGGAATAAGTGATGAGCGGGATGCCTAACTCCGGACTTTTTTCTAGTATGATGGCTGAGAAAGTGGCAAAACCTACAAACCACCCATCCCAAGTCTTCCCTTTTACAAACTTGTCATCCTCCTTCTTCCCTAATAGCACTATCGCCACTGCCATTTCACTCTTACCTATGCCCTCAGTTTCCTCATACTTGGCTGCCGCTTCCCGGCTCACCAAAGTGAATATATCCACATACTCTCCTTTCCATATTTTTTCCTTTGTGGCCAGTGGCACATGCTTATCTATCCTCAACCCAGGTGCCCCTATCGCCCTTGTACCTTTTCCTTCTCTCTCTGTACACCCTTCATTTTTGCCCGACACCTCCTTCTTCGCCCTAATCTCTGCCAGGGCCAATTCCATCTACCCAGACCTCCTGTTCCCAGTGCCAACACAATTTGACCAATGTATTCTTTTATACTGTCCCCACTGTACTGGATGCATTACCTATAACCTTGTCAGGGCCTTGCTGCCTCGAGTCCTCTAAGTGTCCCCTTGTTTCTCCCTGCAGTTGAGGAGCAGGGTGAACTACTAGGGGTTGTGGGGGCAACACCACGTTCTGGGGATCTGGTCTGGGTTCAGCCAGGGAGATCCCACCTTGATTGGGGGGAGGTACAGGCATCACCAAGTTTATAGGCTGCAGAGGTACTGGATCAGCTGCCCTGGTGGGTCCCCCTACCAGCGGTGGCACCCTAGTGGGACTGCGTGGCCCTTCGGCTGCTCATTCCCTCTGTCACCTTTTCCTGGGCCCACTTTTCACTTCTCCCCTGGTCTCCCTGGTTCCTCCCCCCTCCACCAGTTCCCACATTCTGTTGGCTTTTTCTACCAATTCAATTATAGCCCTGTAAGCATCTTCCTTTGATGGTCTGCTCTTTCTTGGTGCCATGTCCTTCTTTTCCTTTGCTCTGTGAAGACAACTACAGGAAGAGAAAACAGGATTAGTTGTATATATATCATATTTGTAACACCTTCTCTCTGTCCCTCCGTAAAGGTCTCCATCATGCTCAATAGGTCGCCAGGTCCCTTGGCTGCTCCCTGCCATGTCCAGCAAGAGTGACCCCACTCTAGGCGGGCCACTCACCCCCACCTTGACCTCTTCACTGGCCCCCCTAAACCTTCTCTTGACCCCTCTTCCCTATTTTCTGATAAGCATGGCAAAAAACACCCCCAGAGGGGCTAACCCCCCTCCCGTGACATGCCCAGGTGGGGGGGCCACCAGGTTCTTTATTGTGAGCGGGGGGGTGTCCTGAACCTCCACCCACTCCCCACTGGCATGCGCTGCCCCCAGCATGCTTGCACTCCCAATCTGTGTGAGCCAGTCTCCCATGCGGCTCATGCTTGCCTTACTTGCCCTCTCCTGTCCCCCCCACTGGGCTTCTTAATGAGATCCCCACCACCCTTGCCCATTTCTGCTGCTCCCCCAATGTGACGTCATGACTCATGCTGCATGGTCGCACCGTGCCTCCATTCCCCTTTTTCTGCAGGGGTTCCCCCTGCTGGTCCCTTTCTCACTGATCAATTCATCCCCCCCTTTGCCTCCACCCAACTGCCTCGTTTTTTCCCCTCTGTACCCCTTTGAAGCGCTACCACCCTGTTGCTGCCCTGAAAAAGTCAAGCTGTGCTGGCCTTTCCCGGAGCTTCCTCCCAACAAAAGGGGGTGAGGGGTTTACCTCATGGACACCACGCGGCGTGTGACGTCACGCCATGCGGTCACCGAACAGGCCTCTCATCCCCCTCCTTCAGGGCCTCTTCCAGCCTTCTCCCTCTGACCACACCAAAGCCCAGCAAACAGCCAACAAAATTGGGGTTGAGGCCTTAATGCAACCACCACGCGGCGTGTGACGTCAGGCCGTGTGACCCCAGGTTGCCGCTCTCTCCCCTCTGCCCCCCAGGGCCTCTTCTAGCCCTGCTGCTTTTTGCCTTTCCTATTAAAAGGACCACCAATGGCCCCACAGCAAACAAAAGAAAGCTTCAAGAGCCTCCACGCTGGCGCAGACATCACCGCATGGTCCCAAGCCACCACTCTCCGCTTGGACCAGGGGACTCTTCCAGTCCTGCTGCTTTTGCCTTTTAAACAACCAAAAGAAACAAGACCACCAATGGCCCAACAGCACAAGAAACAAGAAGCAGCTTCCTTGCAAGCCCCCTACACAGCGTGTGATGTCACGCCGTGTGGTCCTGGATCGCGATCTCTCCCCTTCTGCCTCAGGGCCTCTTTCCTACCCCCAGGCCTACTCCTTTGGCCATTGCAGCCTGAAATTGGCCACTGAAACACCGCAAAAACAGCCCAGAACAAGCAGAAAACTTCTCCCCAGTCCCCACGTGGTGTGTGAAGTCATGTCGCGTGGTCCCGGATCACGCTGTCACTCTTTTTCTCAAGGCCCCTTCCAGGCCTACCCATGATTCACCAAACAACCCGGAGACCAAACAAGGCAATTGAACTCTTAAGTTAGGGGAAAACTTTCACCACAGACACCATTTCATTCCTGACTATTAATGCTATTGCAGCCCTCCTCTGGTGTGGGCCCCCATGCATCCTAGCATGCCTGCCCTGTCCTTACCATTTTTTTTTTGATCCCATACCCTATCCTTACAATGAAACCAAATTGACTGCTAAACAATTAATCACAGACTTATTGGTACACCACAGTAGAGCTCTAAAAAGGCCTTTTAACAGTCATAACCCCCACCAGCTCTTCTTTGTCTCTTCCCCCTCCTCCTTTCTTTTTTTTAACACACAGCTATATCCAGCATTCCCCGTTTCCCCCTGTATTTCAACCTAATCTCTTTGCCCTAATCTATACAAACTATATTCCTCTACTGTATACCGCAAACATTCATTCTTACTGTTATATATATAAATTTTTTAAAGAAACAACTTCACATCTCCTCCTACAAATCAGTTTTTTGTTTCCTTACCTCTCTCTCCTGTGAACAAACCTCAAAAATTATGCCAATCCAACATGCTGTAGTTGATGCAAATCAAAAACTCCAGCAAAAAGTGGCTGAGGCCACCTTGTGCTGTTCCTTATGTACCACCCTTTGCCCCTTCCCTTCCTGTTACCTGTCCTTTGTTCTGGTCCTTAGCCCCTCCCCTTCCTTCCCCCTTCCCTTCTGAGCACTACCATTCCATGACAGAGGGAGGGGGTGCACCAGGACAACCTGCTCTGCCCCTGAAAGGGCAAACTCCATTCTGTGCAACTGCAACGTTATTCCATGCCACAGTTGCGAAAACATGTTTTGACCAGGATTTGAAAAACGAAAGCTGTGACATACGTGAGGTGGGGTCATAAGAAGACTATGTTGAAAATCTGGAGTCAAAATATCAAAAAGTTACAAACTTACGAGGGTGCATAGTGAAATTGCAGCAAATGGTCATAACTTTGGCATTTTTAAATATTTTGACCCCGAATTTTCAACATAGCCTTCTTTTGACCTCACCTCATGAACAATATGACTGCCATTATGCAAATCCTGCCCAAAATGTGACTTCACCAAGTGGTTATAAAATCACATTTCGAGCAGGAGTTTCATAACAAGAGTCATATTGTTTGTGAGGTGTGTTCCCCAAATGGCTATGTTGAAAATTTGGTGCAAAAATGTCAAAGAATGGCTGAGTTATGAATAAAAGTTGGAAACCTGCATTGAATCCTCACATAGAGAGCTTTAGAACACAATAAGAGAGGACATGTGTCTAATCAGAGATACACTGGTGCACAAAACACACTAAAATGGGCAGACACAGTTTGACGGTTGTCCCTTTACAGCCTTCAATTTCTATGTTTCTATGAAATACATTGAACTGCATTTACCTTAGTTTCTCATATTGAAGTTGCTGGTTCCAGCAGCAAGATACCTCTTCAATGTGGGGAGTGAATCTCAAGTCTGGGACCTGTTTAGGTGAGTGAGGGTGTTTGGGGGTGTACTGGGGGTATGGGAGGTGGGTGTACAGTGGAAGGTGGGATGGAACTGATCAGTGAGGGACCATTTTCTTTTTTGACTGGTTCTGAACAAAACAAAAAAACACAGCAGTACCATTTTCTTTATTTCAGGCTAAAAGGGTTGGGCCTGCAATGGGAGGGTGGAGGTGCCAATGGACACCAGGAAATATATGCATAAAAATGGGGATGGCAATTGGTGACTGGGGGGTGCCACTAGGCACAAACCATAATAGGGACAGCAATCTATGGGTGTGGGGGGTGCCACTAGACACCAGGGAATTAATGGCTAAAGTATGGGGATGGTGATTGGTGGCTGAGGGGTGCCACTAGATACCAGATCCAAATGGGGATGGTGATTGGTGGGTGGGGGGTGTCACAAAACACCAGAACATTAATGGCTAATGTATGGTGATGGCAGCTGGTGGCTAGAGGGTGCACAAGATATCAAATCCTAACAGAGACAGTGGCTGGAAGGTGAAGGGTGCCACTAAACACCAGGAAAAGTTTATTGTTATTATGAAGGGACAGTGCTGGAGTGTGAGTGTGGGTGGGGTGTCACCAATCACCAAGGACACAGTGGCTCAAGACACACACACTATAGCTTGCAGCATGAGTTCAGCTGTGGCTGTAGAAGTCAAGAAATTCCCACTGTTCTAACTCAGAGAATGTGGGGAAGCACTCCTATCGCTAAGCTGGGCACACAGAATTTTGATTGCCCAGAAAACATATATGTAGGCACAATATTTAGAAATAAACATCAGAATCTAGCTAAATGGGTCCTGTTTAGCTGGGTTCTGATGTTTGTTTATTTAAATCATTGCATTTTTGTGTTTTTTCCACATTTGTTGGTTCGTGGACAAGGTCAACAAGGTGGTAGCTGGCAAGGCACAAAAAGAAATGTTTGGTGTCATGCGAAACAAGTGGCCTGAAAGCAAAAGCTACATATCCAGCATCACAATTCTACTTTTGCTGCAGAACGTTATTTCAAAACCCCTACTGTGCATGCACAAGTTGGAAAACACTAAGATTTGAAGCCTAATAACTCTGGAACCCTTTTATATTTTTTTATCAGACCAGTCAAAGGCACTACCTCAGGACACGACAAATGTCCCCTGCAAGTTTGGAGTAAAAATTCTGTTTCCTGTAGGCTGTAGGTGTGAGAAAAAAAACAAAAAAAAAAACAATGTGAAGTATAGGAAAAAAATTAGTTTTTTTTCCTAGAAATCACACATGTGTATTTCAAAAACTGCACAAGCAGCCATCACAGACATTTTCACACTTCAATATTGTGCCTCCTAGACAACACATATATGCATTCAGCTGATTTTGTCAAAGGGATCCAAAGATACTAATCTTCAAAATTTGAGATTTAATATTAAACAGACTACTCAACCCTAAATATAGGGGCAATATCATGCCCCAATAATATTTATAATAAGGGCATGGGTGTGTGACTGTGGTTAGGACTGAGCAGCATGGTTAATGTTAAAACTCAAATTTTGCACTTTAATAACTTTACAACAAATCCATGGATTTGCTCAATATTTGGTATGTGCTGTCCCATTGGATAGCTCTCTTGACATGGCATGTTTTGTTCAGATTGGATGTGCAGATTCTGAGATATGGACAGTGCAAAAAGTCATAAAGTCACCTTTTTGTCCATTTTTTTCCTTATCTCCTTTTGTCCAGACAATGTGGAATTTTGGAGGGAATTTTTATGGTACAAAGAGCTTGAGTAACATAACAAGCATGCATTTGTTTTGTGAAAAAATATTCATCTGTTGCAAAGTTATTCAGTTTTTCATTTCCAATTGTTTTCAATGGGAAGATAACTTTTCAGGATAGAGGGAGAAAGTTCGACAAAGGATATGATCTCGTGAAACAGGATTCTGTTTGGTGAAACCTGTTTTTTTTTGTGAGAATAAAATCCTTTTTTGTGAGAGAAAAATCCTTTTTCATGAGCCGCCATCATGTTTTTTTTTTTTTACAAACTGAAATGCATGGAAAACATCCTTGAAAATTACCCAAGTTCTTTCTACCATTAAAAAAATCATACAAAAACTCCACACCATCTGAGCACAAGGCGATCAAGAAACAACTGCAAAAAGTAGTGACTTTTCAGGTTTTTGCACTATCTCAGAATCTACACTTCCAACTGGAATGAAACTTGCCACATCAAGAGATCTACCCCACAGGAAAAATCTATTGATGGGTTGCTAAGCTATTAAAGTGCAGAATTTGAGGTTTAATATTAAACAGGTTTCTCCACCCTAACTATTGGGGCATGACTGTACTTTATATACATATATATATACAGTTTATGTATGTATATATACTGTATTTTAGGGATGCAGTCATGCCATTTAGTTAGGATTGAGTAGGCAGTTTAATGTTAAAATCAAAACTGTGCACTTTAATAACTTTGGAACTTTTTGACGTATTTGCACAAATTGTGGTATGCACCATCCAGTGGGGTAAATCTATTGATGTGGTAAGTTACTTTCCAGTCAGATGTGCAGTTTCCAAGTTACAGAGAGGTGGAAAAACATGTTTTCACCCATTGACTTTGCTGGGATTTTTCTGTAAACTTGCCTACAGCCCAGATGACTTGTAGGATGTCTGCACGCTAGGAGACCCTAGGAGCAACGCACATCACAGCGTGCTAATGCTCCAGCTCCTGGCAGATGTCCTCCCTCCCTGCTACATGCAGTCCTCGCTGCACCACCACCTGTAGTCACCCAGGTGGCAGTATAACAGCAGGACCTGCATCCCACCCCACCCAGAGGAGGAGAGCAGCCTCTGAGCGCTCGATCCTCCTCCCCCCGGCCGGCCCTCCAGTTCCCCGAGTCCATTCCCGAACCTGGGTCACTGGTGCTGCAAGCGGTAACCCTACCGCTGAGGCGGTGGGCCAGCCCACAGATGTGTCTTTTAAAGGTATGGTGAAAAAATAGTCATCTGTTCAAACATTATACAATTTTACATTTTCCCATTATTTCCTATGGGAAAATGTATATGTCAGGCATGAAAGTTAGAACTTTTGCACAATGGCAGTACTTTGTGCAAAGTACCACATTCATTTTGCAAAGATAGGTATGTTGTGCAAAGTTGCCCATGATGCGAAAGGTGGAGTGGCATTGTGTCCACCATCTTATCTGTTGGCTAGCGAGGATTGGGAAGTACATCAGTCGAGAAATAGAATCGAGAATGGAAAAGAAACATCAGAATATAGGTAAAGAGGATCTGTTAAGCTGTATTCTAATGTTTTGTTTTGTGAAAGTGCCATCAAAGCTATAAGCCAAGGAAAAAAATGCAATGTAGTGCGAAATGTAGAGCAGGGTTGTGTCTGCCATCTTGTTTGCCACTTAGGATCGAGTGAAAGTTGAACAGTGCACACATCTCGTGAAGTACACTGCATGTGTGAAACATACAATGTAATGTGAGAAAGTTGAGCAGTGCTTACATTTTGTGAAGTACTCTGCATCTGTCACACAAAGCCTCTGCACCTACCATTATAAGGTATAGGAAAAAAGAAAGAAACAAAAAAAATCTCCATGGGCAATGTGTGAAACATACAGCCATAGTGTGCAAAAGTTGAACAGTGCCAACATTCTGTGAAGTACACTGTATCTGTCGCACAGAGCCTCTGCAGTTCCTATAAGGCAGAGGAAAAATCCTTCCTGTATAGGAAGCATTGTGATGATATAGTGGGCTCATGTCTTAAATCAATAGTTTTCTTGATTGCAATGGTGCAGGGTTCGAAAACACGAGAGGGCACAAATCTTTTTTTCCTTTGTTTTGACTGCTAAAGCAAGAGCCTAATTTTACTATCCCCTTACATTTCCATAGTAGTGATGTAACATGGTAGAGAAGGAAAAAAGGGGTTCCAAGGGCTGAGTGCGAAACATAGAGCATGATGTTTGAAAGTTGAACAGTGGTTATATTTTGCAAAAAAAGGAGGGTTCCTTGGGTTGTGTGTGAAATATGGAGTGTAATGTGTGAAAAGTTGAACAGTACAAGCTCCATGGGCTGTGTGCAAAACATATGGCCATAATGTGCGAAAGTTGAACAGTGCCAACATTCTGTGAAGTACACTGTATCTGTTGCACAGAACCTCTACAGTTACTATAAGAAAGAGGAAAAAAACTTCCTGAATAGAAAGTATTCCAATGAGCTAATACCTTGAAGCAGTAGATTTCTTGCTTGCAATGATGCAGGGTTCAAAACTGCAAGAGGGCATAATATTTTTTCTCTTGTTTTGGACTGCTGAAGCAAGAGCATTCAATTTTACTATCCTCTTACATTTTCATAGAACTGATGTAATGTGGTAGTGGGGGGAGAAAGGGTTCCAAGGGCTGTATGTGAAATGTAAAGCGTGGTGTATGAATGTTGAACAGTGATTATATTTCACAAAAAAAGGGAGGGTTCCATGGGCTGTGTGCAAAACATACAGCATAATGTGCAAAAGTTGAACAGTGCGTGTATTCTGTGAAGTACACTGCATCTGTCGCACACAGCCTCTGCACTTACTATAAGGAAGAGGAAAAAACTATCAATATACTGTAGGTAGTATTGCGATGGTGTAGTGAACTAATGCCTTGGAACAGCAGTTTTCCTGCTTACAATGGTGTGGGATTCAAAACCAGGAGAGTATAAAAATCCTTTTTCCTCTTGTTTTGGACTGCTGAAACAAGAGTGTCCAATTGTACTATCCTCTTACATTATATATATATATATATATATATATATATATATATATACACATACACACATATATATATATATATATATATATATATATATATATATATACATACACACACACACACACATTTTTTAGTTTTTTAATTTCTTCCCTTCCAGGAGCGACAGCATACACATGCATGTGAATGGAAGCACATGCCCACAACAGAATCTGGTGGCCCCCTCCCCCCCACTCCAGACTTGCATCACCACTCCTGCTGCCTGCATGCCCACCAGACCTCCACCCAATGGGCGTGGGACTACAGAGAAGTGGACATCCACCACTGAAGGGGAGAGCTGAGGCTCAATCCTGCTCCAACCCACCCCCCCAAGCCAGCTCCTTGGCAACCTGAAGTCATTCCTGAACCTGGGTCACTGGCATGGTGTGAGGTAAGGTACCAGTTCCTCAGCCCTCAGCACCACTGGGCTGGCATTCCCTTACATTTTTATAGTACCAATGCAACGTGATAGAGGGGGAAAAAAATAAAGGGATCCAAAGGCTGTGTGCGAAATGTAGAGCATGATGTGTGAAAGTTGAACAGTGGTTATATTTCACAAAGAAAGAAAGAAAGAGTTCCATGGGCGGTGTGAGAAACATACAGTATAATGTGCAAGAAGTTGAACAGTGCATACTGTACATTTCATGCAGTACACTGCATGTGTTGCACAGAGCCTCTGCACTTATTATAAGGCAGGGAAAAAATGAACAAAATCAAAGGGTTCCATGGGCTGTGTGCGAAACAAAGAGTGTAATGTGCTAAACATAGAGTGTAATGTGTGAAACCTTTGGGTTACATTGTGTTGATATAATGCTGTATGAGGAAAGAATAAATGAAATGTTTTCAAAGGCTCTGTGTGAAAGATGGAGCTTACACACCATGCAACTTTCGCATGTGGCAATTTGTACATAAAGTAGAAGGTCAGTCTTGAACACTGGACCATGGGGCAGCAACATGGAAAGTCAAAATGTTTAGCTTATAGCACCATCTCAACAGTGCCTACAGTGTCTTTTTTGTTTGCTAATTTATATTTATGTGTTGCAATGAAGAAAAAAAGGAAAAAATATCTGTTACTTTGGAAATGTGGTACTTTAGGATACTAATGTGAAGGAGAAGGTTGTTAGTGTATTTTACCATGATGTGTTCAAATGTGGTTTAAAAAAAAAGGAAAAATATCTGTTACCTTGTAAATGTAATACTTTTGGATACTAATACTAATGTGAAGGACAAGGTCGTTAGTGAGTTTTACTGTGATGTCAGACTGTTTCAGTACTTTATGAATGTGTTGTGGTTCTTGGTGACACACACAAGTACAGGTTGCTTGTAAGTCAGTCATTTATTATCTAATAATTAAGATGTGCACATGCAAAAGTCATATGTATCTGTATTGTTGCCAAGTATGTACATCTTAACTCATGGCTGCATAGCAAAACAGCGTGTCAGACAAACAGAATGTGGTTACATTTTTCATGCAAATTAAATACAATGAACAAAAAAAAGTAACAAAATACTACGTAGAACATCTTTCTGTACTGTTGTTCTGTCACATCACTCTTTTGTACACAGGGAAATGTCACTGTGAGTTAACTAGGATTGAGCTTCCGAGAGTCTTAGGTGAGAAGCGGCATGCTGCATGATGTGCTTGATGTCATTTATATTATCTTCAATGTCATTTAGAAGTGCCTGATTCTGCCAATCAAGGGTGTAGGTGTTGTCCATGGTGTGGTTCACACCTCACAGTTGATGTATGATGTCTGCTAGACCTTTGTTTATGGAATCAGATCCATCTTTTAGTATGGTCCCCAATGCCTGCTTTTGGCTTTCCATGTCTGTTAGTAAACATAGTTCAGGGACATAATGATGAGATAATAGAACAAAGGTAAAGTATGGCAAGCCGTTAGGGACTTAATTCAGAATCTCTGACTGTATAGTAAAACACACACTATATGGTGAAATACATACATCATATAGTGAAATATATACATTATATAGTGAGATACATACACAATGTAGTGAACCACATACAGTATCTACTGAAATATATACATCGATAGTGAAATACGATACTGTATACTGAAATACATATATTATATAGTGAAACACATACACACTATATAGTGAAATGCTTACATTGCATAGTGAAATACATACACTATCTACTGAAATCCACATACTGAGTACTGAAAATCCACATACACTATATACTGAAACAAATGTACTATGTACTGAAACATATACACTACCTATTGAGATACATACACTACAGACTGAAACATCCACATAAACTATCTACTGAAACAAATACTCTATAGATTGTAACACATACACTATATATTGAGAAAAAACTGCATGCACTATATACTGAAACAAATACACTATATATTGAAATACATACACTACACACTGAAAAAAGCACATACACTATATACTGAAACAAATACACTATATATTGAAACATCTTCACTTTATATTGAAATACATACACTATCTGTTGAAATAAATACACTATGCACTGAAAAATCTGCATACACTATATACTGAAACAAATACACTACATGGTGAAACACATACACTATGTATTGAAACATATACACTGTAGACTGAAAAATTCATATACTCTATATACTGAAACAAATAAACTATATACTGAAATGGACTATGTTCTGAAACTACCCATCCCTCTGCCCCTCCCCCATGAATGTCCTAGAGTTGAACTCATTGCCTGCTGCATTCAGTTAGCTGCTAGCTTGATGAGAGGATGTCTGAAATTGCAGAGCTGAGGTAAACAAAACAGGGCTATCTCTTATTCTACTTATTTATGGGGTTTTTCCTTTTGTTTTGCTTGCACACCTTTAGTCAAATATCAGACCATTGTGATGTGACAAGAAACTTTTAAAACTAATTTAAATGCTGTAGTTTATTCTTTTAAATAAGTGCTGCCTTCATTTACTATCAGACAACACATTTGTATAGGAAGCTAATACAGGATATTCCTAACATACCTGTATGCATAGGGAGCTGCATACATTTTTCCAAGATAAAGTGTTGATTTGTTTTATATGTAATTAGTACTGTGTAAGTCCAGCAACTTATCTGAGTTGAATGCTTTGGGAAGCACTTCAGAGCCGTGAGTGTAAGCCAAAATCATTGCTAGTTTGTACTCTATGGACTATGTTTTAAGTTTTATTTTAAATTATATATTTTGCTGCAATCCCTCAGTATTCAATTTTCATCAGGAGTTTAGCTGGCATATGCATATAATTTGCATTGTTTTACTAAATAACTTTACTGTGAATCCTCACTGGAGGCATGCACAGTCTGTTTTGGGGTTTGAGCTTCTCAAACTCTGTTTTATTTCTTTTTTTTTCCCATAGAGATTTTTATCTCCTTAGTCACCCTGCTACCCCTTTGTCCACTGACATCTCCAGCCCAATCACTTACCATCAACAGGACATATTTACTCTGAAATCCCCCCCCCCACATCCCCCGTGTTGGGGCCAGGAGGGGGAGGGCCATTGACAAGGAGACACACATATGAGCAGAGTCCGTTTAGCAGTGCAAAATCTGCGGCAGGTTGTTGGATCATTTTGCCATTAGGGGGTTTCTACCTTTGGTTTCATCCCCTGGACAGCCAAGCATGGAATGATGCAATTGCATATAAAGACACATGCTTCCTTTGTGCCTGCCTGAGCCCTCCCCCTTATGCAACTCCACTGCCCTGCCAGCCCTCCTCAGCTAGGTGGATGTTGAAGAGTGGGGTGGTCAAACTTCCCCTCACTGAGAGGAGAGCATTCCCCGAGATGCTCAATCATATCTCCCCCAGCTAACCCCTGTGCAACTCAGGTCCACCCCAAAACTGGGCCACTGGCATGGGAGGCAGTGCAATCACCACCAAGCTGCTAGGCCAGCCCACCAGACTGTGTTTTGTAAGTAAATAAAGACAGCATATAGTGTGTAAAAGAAGAAAACAAACTGTATTTTAACTAGTCTGTTATAAACATTTTAAGTCACATCACGATGTTTTGAAATCGGATAAAGGTTTTGCAAGCAAAATACGGTAAAACAATACATACAGAGATAGATAAGATAAACCTTTTATGTTTACCTTCTGCATCTTAGGAGGCATTGGCCAGGATTTTTAGTCAATTGGGGCCCCATTTTCAGAAGGTTAGCGTGCAGAGCTAAACATTACACTGTGGGAACAGCATGGTTGGATCGGTGTCGTATTCAGCATCACTTGATGCTACCCTGATTATGTGCATGTGCATATATACTACTACGGCCATGTAAATGAGCAATCCTCTCCTGCATGCAGAGCACAGTGCTGTATAAAAGGTTTCCTTAGTGACCATAAATACCTCCTTCTACATTTTATACTCAGCCTCTAGGCTTCTAGTACCTAGATGCTTGATGTTGCACTTTTTGGCTTTGAACCTGAACTGCCATGTCCCATAGCACTCTAAGTTTTCTAATGTCCCCACTCGTTCTCTCCATCTGCACCTATCAACGCTATTACAGATTGAGGTGTCATCTACAAAAAGGCATATCTCCCCTTCCAGTTTTTCTGTTATGCCACTTATAAAGACACTGAAGAGGATGTGTCCCATTACTGAGCCCTCCGGCACCTACTGGTCACTCTTTCCTCACTGGAGGAGTGCTGTTACCACCACCTTCTGTGGCTGTGCGCTATCTCAGGTGCATCATGGGAGTGCACAGCACTAATCTGAAAATGGGGCCCACATACCACTGTAACAGAACTAGCACTGCATTGTGATAAGCATGGCTGATACTATTTTAAAAGCATTCTTCTGTGCAGTGCTAACCTGTTAATGTGGCACAATTTTTTTTTGCAGGATTACTAATTGCAACCAGTGCTCATACAACTGGGGGTTGCTCTAATGCATTTAAATGTGTAGGTATACTAAATGCTTTTCTTGAAGTGTTAACACACTGCGTGGTTAGTGCTAGTTAATGATTCTGGGAAGTCGTTTTAACCTGCACCTGCAGCCTGCTGGCAACCCACACATACACACACAGTCAGTTCTGGACACACATAAAAACAAGCATTTGTCAATGCGTTGAATGTTGACTGCATTTGGTCCGCTGAGCTCGCTCTGGCCCTCTGTCACCGCTCATTCTGTTTCTCCCAGTGCTGCAGGCTGCTGTTTTGTACTGAGCTCCTTCCTGCATTGGCACCCTTTTCTGTCCACAAAGAAATCCGCAGATGGCCTGACAGAGCTCTGTTGAGGTGGGTCATTCCCCCACTCTGACTCCCTCATTCTGTTTCTCCTTGTGCTGAAGGCTGGCCTTTTGTACTGGGCTCCTGCCTCTGTTGGTGGCTTTTTCTGTCAACAAAGAAATCTGCTGTAGTCCCAACACAGGTCTGTTGAGGTTGCTCACTCCCCTCTGTCACTCACTATTCCGCGGTCTCGCCGGGCGCTGCAGGCTGGCCTTTGTATTAGGCTCCTGCCTGCATTGCCACCTTTTTCTGCCCACAAAGAATCACAGCAGTCAATGATAGAGCTCTGTTGAGCTCACTCACTCCCCCCTCTCTCACTGACTCATTCTGTTTCTGCCACGGCTGCAGGCTGTCCTTTTGTACAGGGTTCCTGCCTGCATTGGCTTATTCTGCCCACAAATAGATCTGCAGCAGTCCTGACACAGGTCCGTTGAGCTTGCTCACTCCCCCTCTCTAAGTCACCCATTCCATTTCTGCCTGCATTGCAGGCTAGCCTTTTGTACTGGACTCCTGCCTACATTGCTGCTTTTTTCTGCCCACAAAGAAATCTGCAGCAGTCCCGACACAGCTCCATTCAGCTTGGTCTTGTTCCCCCTCTCTCACTCGCTTATTCCGTTTCTGCCAGCGCTGCAGGCTGCCCTTTTGTAATGGGCTCCTGCCTGTGTTGCCGGCTTTTCATGCCCACAAAGAAATGTGCAGCAGTCATCATAGAGCTCCATTGAGCTCGCTTACTCCCTCTCTCACTCGCCTCGTTCTGGTCCGCCACTGCAGGCTGCCTTTTGTACTGGGCCCCAGCGCAGCATTGCTGTCTTTTTCTGCCCGCAAACAAATCTGCAGTAGTTCCAAAAGCTCTTGGTGCTCACCACTCCCCTCCTCACTCACTTGTTCTCAGTCTCCTGCCACTGCAGGCTGCCCTTTGTGCTTGGCCCTGCCTGCATTGGCTGTCTTGTTCTCGACTAGAAAGAAATCTGAAGCAGTCCCAACACAGCTCCATTGAGCTTGCTCACTCCCCTCTCTCGCTCACTCATTCCATTCCTCCCGTGCTGCAGGCTGGCCTTTTGTACTGGGCTCCTGCCCGTTGCTGCATTTTCTGCCCACAAAGAAATCCACAGCAGTCAATACACTCTGTTGAGCTCGCCACTCCGCCTGTCACTCACTCATTCTGTTTTCTTGGTGCTGCAGGCTGCGCTTTGTGTACGGGGCTCCTGGCTCGTGCTGGCACTTTGTCTGTCCACAAAGAAATCCTCAGCTGTCCTGACAGAGCTGGCTGCTGAGGTCGCTCAGTCTCCTTCTGTCACATGCTCATTCTGTTTGTCCTGGCACTGCAAGCAGCCCTTTTGTACAGTGCTCCTGCCTGCATTGGCGCCTTTTCTGCCCACAAAGAAATTCTGCAGCAGTCCTGCTAGAGATCTGTTGAGTTCACTCAGTCCCCCATCTCACTCACTCATACTGTTTCTCCCACCGCTGCAGGCTGGCCTTTTCTACTTGGCCCCTGCCTGCTTTGACACCATTTTCTGCCCACAAAGAAATCCACAGCAGTCCTGACAGTGCTCCGGTGAGTTCACTCATTCACCCTCCCTCACTAGCTCTCTCGTTCTGTTTCTCCCAGTGCTGCAGGCTGCCCTTTTGTACTGGGTTCTTGCGCTGGGGCCTTTTTCTGCCCACAAACAAATCTGCTGCAGTCCCAACAGAGCTGAGTTTAGCTCGGTCACTCCCCCCCACTTGTTCGATCTTAATCTGTCCCAAACACTGATTTCCCACAGCGACCATGCTATTCTCCGGCAAGAGTGCAAAAACATATTTAGACCGGATGTGAAAAATGACAGCTGTACTCTTCATAAGGAGGTAAAAAAGTGCCACTGTTGAAAATGTGCTGTGAAAATATTAATATAAATGCAAAGTTACAAGGTGCGTGAAATGTCTAATGCACGCTTGTAACACCAGGTCATCATTATGGAGTTTGCCGACCAAATTTTTCAACATAGGCTTTTGTACCTCTGCTCATGAACAGTGCCACTGTCATTTTCTTAATCTGTCCCTAACACTGATTTTACCACAGCGACCGCTTTTTGTGTGGCTAACTGTGAAACCACATTTCAGTCAGGATGTGAAAATGACAGCTGTACTGCTCATAGGAGGTGTAAAAATGCCACTGTTGAAAATCTGGCATGACAATATTACAAATCTTGCGGTTACAGGTGGAAAGCGTGCAGCCATTACCTTGTACACAGTCATTTGTTGGGCTATCATCACCAAATTTTCAACATAGGCATTTTAGGACCTCTGCTCATGAACAGTATCACTGTCATTTTCTTAATCTGTCCCAGACAGTGATTTCCCACAGCCACTGCTCTACTTCTGCGCCAGAAGTGTGAAAACACATTTCGGCTCCAGGATGGGAAAAATGATGGATGCACTGTTCATAGCAGGGTGGGGAAATAGCAATGTTGAAAATCTGGTGAAAATATAAATTCACGAGGTTACGAAGCGCATGCAAACTGCGCAACACACGCCTGAATCACAGTCATTTTATTGAGTATCATTAGCAGATTTTCAACACAGCCATTTCAGGACCTCTACTCATGAACAGTGTCACTGTCATTTTCTTAATCTGTTCTGAACACTGATTTCCCACAGCAATCACGCTTCTATCTTTAACCAGAAGTGCGAAACAAATTTCCACCAGCGTGAACAATGGTTGCTGTACTGTTCACAAGGAGGTGTGGAAAATGCCAATGTTGAAAATCTGGCATGAAAATATTGCAAATTCACGGTTATTTAGCTCGGTAGTAACTGTGCATGCAGACACTCGAAAACAGTCATTTTTAGATTTTTTCCCACTCCATTTGCAAAATAGGCTTTTGAGATCCACCCTCATGAACACTGGCACTGTCGCTCTTGTTAATGACCGCCCTGAAGGTGATTCCACACAGTGACCGCAGAAAATCACTTTTCGGGCCAATTAAATGCAATCACAGTTCAAGAATTCATGAGGAGGGTCCCAAAACCCTATGCTGAAAATTAGGTGAAAAAGTCCCAAAATGTCGAGACATGTACTAAAGTTGAAAAACACTATTTATTACGCGAGACAGCTTACTGACATATTCCTCAGTTCATGGTCGGCTTTAGAGAGTGCAGATGTGTTCCTGGTCACGCAAGATCTTGGCGCCAAGCTCCGGAGGTAAGATGGGTGACAGGGGGTGTGGGGAGGCAGGATGCAGTGGGTTAGTGTGGGTTGCAGGTGGGGGCCAGGGACACTTCGAGAAACCGCCTTTTTTGCAGGTAAAAAAAATACTTCACGGGACCATTTTTCCCTTATTGGTACGCGGCACACTGGGATGGCACCCAGTGTGCCACCAATGTTTCTTTGGGGCAGCAGTAGCCAAACAGGGATTGGGCACCCAAATGGCAGGAATAAAAAGTGAGGGGTGTTACAGACGTCGACGGAGTAAGGCTCCCCCATCGGTACCTACAGAAACAATAAGACCGAGGTCGACGGGTTTGGGGACCCGCCATTACAAACACAGGAAGAGAGCGAGAACAGGGCTGGCAACCTATTCTGTTCACAAACAATATCAGGGTTTCTTATATCCCACCTGCAACGATGGGTCGCCTCACTGCAGCAGTGACTGATGTTGCAATGATGAGACGGCCCCGATTGCAGCGCAAATTGTCAGTAGTTGTGAATATTCCAAACTACTGTCACCAGCAGCCTGCACATGTTATTTTCACTGTAATGCGATCAATATAAAATGGTACATCCTGCCCCCATTTCATATTAACTCAGAACCCAATCTCCATGCAGGGTAATAGCCTTCACTATCCACTTTGTTTCCTCCCCTACTACTATCAGCATGAGTAACCATTATACCCCTTCACTATGTCAGAGTCATGTTGAACTATTTATGTTTTGGTGTCGCCATCTCAGTTGGCAACTATTCCACATTTCCACCACCATTTCTGGAAATAAACTTCTAATATCCTCTTGAACCCCTCCCATCAGTCTCTATTTGTGCCCCCATAACCTTGAACTGTTACTATGCTAAGTAGTTCTCCATTCACTTTGTTTATTCCTTATAGGGACTTGCTGTCCTATCATATCATTCCTCCTGTCTGGTCTCCAGTAAGACATAATTAGTGCCTTGAGTAGATCCTCAGGATCTGTCCTGTCAGCTCTGAACATCCTGATCACCCTTTGTCCTTTCTTTCCTGAAGTGAGGTTCTGTAGTTCAGAACCTAACAGTATACCCAGTGCTGCTCACTACGATCAATAAAGAGGCAGAAACCCTTTTCTTCTTTATCAGAACCCTTCTGGTACATCCTAGTATCCTATTTGCCTGACAGATGCCCACTGTACTAGCTTGATTGTTTGTGGAGTCACTATGATAAATACTAGGTCCTTTTTCATGTAGTGCCAGCTCTACCCTCCTCCAGTACTCTGTCCTGGGGTTCTTGTCCTTATAATCACCTTGCACTTTTTGGTATTGAATTTCAACTGCCAAACCTTAGGCCACCAATCTTTCCATGTCAGTCTGCAGCCTTCCTCATCACTATCACCTCCATGAGCTTGGTGTCATCTTCTATATTACGGCCCCAGATTCATTCCTGAACGTTAATGAGGATATTGAAGAGAACAGTCAGGATATCCCTGTGGCATTCCACTTGACTTCCCTTTTCTGATTGATACCATATTGACAACCTCTGATGCTCTCATTCAACTAAGCCCCTCACTTCATCAAACACTGCTATATTTTCCTTCAAATCCTTGAATCAATTCCTTTGTGCCGTGACCTAAGTCACCTTGATTGGTCCCCTATCTCATTGGTCTGTCTAATTGATTCCATGCTAACGTATTTTAAAATAAAATTTTCTAAATATATATATATATATATTTAGTTGTTAACCACTTAGCACACCTGCTGAAAGCTTTTTACAGGAGGACCTGGGAGCACAGGAAGTTAAGTGACTTGCTCAGAGTTACAGTGTGCAAGGGAAGTTGTGGATTAAACCCAGGTCTGGTCTGTTGATGTCACCAGATTTGCAGGTGAAGCTTAAACCACTGCGCTATACTGCTCTCCTTATGGGACTCCATGCCCCCCAGAGTGTGACATGAGAAAAGGTACACCACCACCTAGATCATGGCTGACCATAGTTTACTTGCAAGCATGATTTGGTCTGGTCAAAAAATAAATGTAACCCATCCCCCATGGCTTCCAGAGGTATCATCATCTCCAGAGGACTCTGTACCATGGCAATAAGTTGCTAAAGGTGAGAATTTTACATCTAACTTTAGTACCAACATTGATTACCTGCTCACCTTTTGAGGCTGCCAACTTCTTCTCCCCTCCCACTCCTTTGGTTTTCACCGAGTCAGTGACACCCTGCTCTAACTCCTTCCTTCCACCATAGAAATGTAATCTTTTCACCTGTACTCATCTCCTCTCCCTCCTCCCTCCCCTCTCCCTCCTCTCTCTCCTCTCTCCTCTCCCATCCTCACCTCCTGCCAGCCTGCATGATTGTCATCTCCTTATTCCTTTATTTTTTTCTCCAGTAACTCCATCCTTTATCCCTGACACTTCCCGCCTTAATCCTTCCAAGGTAGGAGCCCAGATGGCTGGGATAGCAAGTTCCTCCATCTGACTGCTTGCATCTTTCCCCATTGATGATCTCCTAACTCTCTTTCTGTGTTCCTCCATCCTGCTGACTGGAAGCTGCCACTGTTACCTCCTCTTCAAAAGATGGTGACCCATCAGGTGAAACAGCTACCCACTCATTTCTCCTCCCTCCAAAAATACAGGAACAAATGTCTGTTACAACCTTCCTTTTTGGACTCCTCTCCTTTTCACCCACACAAGTCGACTTCCACAAAATCACTCCACCACCTGCTCAGGCTCACTTAATCTATCCATAATGGTATGGATCACAGCCATTCACTTTCTGATTTCATCGATCTGGCCAAAGCATTCAACCCTGTCTACCACCCAATTATTAGCCAAACCCAGGCTGCAGGCCTTACTTAGCCATCAGCTTTCCACTCTACCAGGGTGGTCCCCTAGTCAAATGTGACCCTCCTCCCTGCCTGTATCCATTTGGGTCCCGGCATGAACTGTCTGGCCCACTACTTTCTCCATTTTCTTAATGATCCTCCATGTACTTGTCTGCATCTATTCACATGTACATGGGATGAGGCGGTCCTCTTCTTAAGCAGCAGGCTCCACAGACTCCAACTGACTTTGATCAGTTCTTTCCTGACCACACACAAATTGCTCTCGTCAAGCAAGAAGGCTGTCTCCATGTCCTCAAGGCCAAGGCACCAGACCTTCTAGGCTCCCCTCCTTCCTACTTTCCATACCCTGATGGCTTCTCTGTGGAAGATGTCACCACCTTTAGTTATCTTGGTATCTGGCTAGATCAGCTCTTAAATGTTTATGAACAAGTGATGTTATAGTCAAAAGTTGAACCACAATTTGGCAATTTTTACAGAACTGTGAACAGTCCAACTCCAGCATCCCATACTATTATCCACAGAGAATGACCAAATTCAGATTATGGTGATGTGGTTCACAGTGCAGCCCCTTCACCTTGCCAGATTGGACACTCTTCAACTATTTCTTCCATTACACTCGACTATCCTTCTTGACTCACCATTGTTCTATATATAAATCTCCTTTCTTTTCTCTTGTGGACAGACACTATGCCCACTGTGCCAGCTTTGTGGGCAAATCTGGTTTATCACCCTCTTATTCTCGACTGCCCTCCAAGTTATAGCCATACAATCAGCTCAAATATTCAAACCCTAGCGGTCCCTTTCAGTTTCCCAAACTTGGTAAAGTCACATTCAGCCACCGCTGCTGCAAAATCTGGAACTCCCTGCAATGACTGTTTTACGTTGCAGCATCGCGCAATTGCTACCCACGCCATAACTTGAATTTGCAATATTTTCACACCAGATTTTCAACATTGCCATTTTTCACACCTCCTTGTGAACAGTACAACTGTCATTGTTCACATCCTGGCGAAATGTGTTTTCACACTTCTGGCGCAGAATAAAACAGTTGCTGGGAAATCAGTGTTCGGGACAGATTAAGAAAATGACAGTGACACTTTTCATGAGTAGAGGTCCTGAAATGGCTGTGTTGAAAATCTGCTAATGATACTCCATAAAATGACACTGTGTAGATACGTGCTGCAGGTTACAGTCTGCAACACTACTGTAACTCGCGGAATTTATATTTTCACTCCAGATTTTCAACATTGCCATTTTCACACCTACTTATGAACAGTGCATCCGTCATTTTTCCCATCCTTGACGAAATGTGTTTTCGCACTTGTGGCGCAGAATAGAGCAGTCGCTGTGGGAAATCATTGTCCGGAACAGATTAAGAAAATGACAGTGATACTGTTCATGAGCAGAGGTCCTAAAATGCCTATGTTGAAAATTTGGTGATGATAGCCCAGCAAATGACTATATTACAAGTGTGCATTGCACACTTTCCACACACCCTTGTAACTTCACAGATTTATAATATTGTCATGCCAGATTTTCATCAGTGGCATTTTTTTCACACCTCCTTATGAGCAGTACAGCTGTCATTTTTCACATCCTGACTGAAATGTGGTTTCACAGTTGCCGCACACAATAATGCAGTTGCTGTGGGAAATCAGTGTTCGGGACAGATTAAGAAAATGACAGTGGCACTGTTCATGAGCAGAGGTCATAAAAGCCCTATGTTGAAAATTTGGTGACGAAACTTCATAACATGACCGTGTTACAAGCATGTGATGAACTGTTTCCACGCACCCTTGTAACTTTGTACATTTATAATATTTTCACACCACATTTTCAACAGTGGCACTTTTTTCACAACTCCTTATGAAGAGTACAGCTGTCATTTTTCACATCCGGTCTAAATATGTTTTTGCACTCCTGCCAGAGAATAGCACAGTCGCTGTGGGAAATCAGTGTTTGGGACAGATTAAGATCGAACAAGTGTGAAGGGAGAGTGACCGAGCTAAACTGAGCTCTGTCGAGACTGCTGTGGATTTGTTTGTAGGCAGAAAAAGGCCCCAGCGCAAGATCCCAGTACAAAAGGGCAGCCTGCAGCACTGGGAGAAACAGAATGAGAGGACGAGTGAGGGAGGGTGAGTGAGTGAACTCTCCGGAGCATTGTCAGGACTGCTGTGGATTTCTTTGTGGGCAGAAAAAGGTGTCAAAGCAGGCAGGGGCCAAGTAGAAAAGGCCAGCTTGCAGCGGTGGGAGAAACAGTATGAGTGAGTGAGATGGGGGACTGAGTGAACTCAACAGAGCTCAAGCAGGACTGCTGTGGATTTCTTTGTGGGCAGAAAAAGGCACCAGTGCAGGCAGGAGCACCGTACAAAAGGGCTGCTTGCAGCGCCAGGACAAACAGAATGAGCGATGAGAGAGGGAGACTGAGCGACCTCAACAGAGCTCTGTTGGGACAGCTGCAGATTTCTTTGTGGACAGACAAAGGTGCCAATGCAGCCAGGAGCCCCATACACAAGCGCAGCCTGCAGCACCAAGAGAAACAGAATGAGTGAGTGACAGAGCGGTAGTGAGCGAGCTCAACAGAGCTGTATTGTGACTGCTGGATTTCTTTGTGGGCAGAAAACGTGGCAATGCAGGCAGGGGCCCAGTACAAAAGGCCAGCTTGCAGCACCGGGAGAAACGGAATGAGTGAGCGAGAGAGGAGTGAGCGAGCTCAATGGAGCTGTGTCGGGACTGCTTCAGATTTCTTTCTCGCAGAATAAGCCACCCAATGCAGGCAGGAGCCCAGAATTTAAAGGGGCAGGCCTGCAGTGGCAGGAGACAGAATGAGTGAGTGAGGGAGAGGAGTGAGTGAGCACAACGGAGCTTGTTGGGACTGCTGCAGATTTGTTTGTGGGCAGAAAAAGACATCAATGTACACTGGGGCCCAGTACAAAAGGGCAGCCTGCAGTGGCGGGAAAACCAGAATGAGCGAGTGAGAGAGGGGGACTGAGCAAGCTCAATGGAGCTCTATCGTGACTGCTGCACATTTCTTTGTGGGCATGAAAAGCCAGCAACACAGGCAGGAGCCCAGTACAAAAGGGCAGCCTGCAGCGCTGGCAGAAATGGAATGAGCGAGTGAGAGAGAGAGAATGAGAGCAAGCTGAATGGAGCTGTCTCGGGACTGCTGCAGATTTCTTTGTGGGCAGAAAAAGGCAGCAATGCACACAGGAGCCCAGTACAAAAGGCCAGCCTGCAGCACAAGGAGAAACAGAATGAGGGAGTCAGGGGAGTGACCCATCTCAGCGGAGCTCTGTCAGGCCATCTGCAGATTTCTTTGTGGACAGAAAAGGGTGCCAACGCAGGAAGGAGCTCAGTACAAAACAGCAGCCTGCAGCACCAGGAGAAACAGAACAAGCGAGTGACCGAGGTCCAGTGAGCGAGCTCAACGGACCAACGCAATCAACATTCAGCATTGACAAATGCTTGTTTTTTTATTGTGTCCAGAACTGACTGTGTGTGTATGTGTGTGGGGAGTTGATGGTAGGCTCCATGTGTGCAGTTAAAACACGATTCCCAGAATCATTAACTAGCACTAACCACGCAGTGTGTTAACACTTCAAGAAAGCATTTAATACACCTGTACACCTTATATGCTTTAGCGTAACCCCCAGTTGTATGAGCATGTGATTGCAATTAGTAATCCTGTGCAAAAAAAAAAAATAGTGCTACATTAACAGGTTAGCACTGCACATAAGAATGCTTTTTAAAATAGTATCAACCATGCTTATCACAATAGAAACATAGAAACATAGACTTTGACGGCAGATAAGGACCGCTAGGCCCATCTAGTCTGCCCATTTCCCTACCTACAGGATAGGCCGCAGATCCTATTTAACCAACAGCCTAAATCTTCCTGCCCCCCACAAGAATTGCCTTATGTCTGTCCCATGCATACTTGAATTCTCACCATTTTAGACTCCACAACTTCCTCAGGAAGGCTGTTCCATGCATCCACTACCCTCTCTGTGAAATAATACTTCCTCACATTGCCCATGAACCGCCCTCCTTCTATCTTTAAATTGTGTCCCTTGTTCTTGCAAGTCTCTTTCTGAAAGATGCTACCCTCTTGGACTTTGTTGATTCCCTTAAGGTACTTGAAAGTTTCTATCATGTCCCCCCTCTCCCTTCTTTCCTCAAGGGTATACATATTAAGCTCCTTTAGTCTCTCCTCATACGGCTTCTCTTGCAGGCCCTGCACCATTTTAGTTGCCCTCCTCTGGACTGCCTCTATCCTGTCTATGTCCTTGTGGAGATGGGGTCTCCAGAACTGGATGCAGTACCCCAGATGTGGTCTCACCAACTGTCTGTACAGAGGGATAACAACTTCCTGTTTTCTGCTGCTGATGCCTTTCCCTATGCATCCCAGTATACCCCCAGCCCTCCCTACTGCCTTCTCACAATGCTTGCTAACCTTAAGGTCATCTGATATGATTACCCCAGGTCCCTTTCCTTTTTTGTTGTTGTTACTACCTCCCCATTGTGTAATCTTCCCCTGGGATCTTGTTTCCCAGGTGCATTATTTTGCACTTCTTTGCATTGAATCCAAGCTGCCTTACTTCTGACTATTCCTCCAACCTTGCCAAGTCCCTTCTCATCCTTTCCACACCTCCTTGTGTATCAACCCTGTTGCAGATCTTTCTGTCATCTACAAAGAGGCATACTTTTCCTTCCGGTCCCTCTGTAATGTCACTTATAAAGACATTAAAAAGGACTGGACCCAGAACTGAACCCTGCGGTACCCCACTGGTAACCCCTCTTTCTTCAGAGTGGACTCCATTTACAATTACCTTCTGTGTCCTGTTGTCCAGCCAATGTTTTACCCAGGCTACCATCCTGGGACCCACTCCCAGGCTGTTTAACTTGACTATTAATCTTTTGTGTGGGACTGTGTCAAATGCCTTGCTAAAGTTTAGGTAGGCCATGTCCACAGCCCTTCTCTGGTCTACTACTTTGGTCACCCAGTCAAAGAAATCTATTAGATTTTCTGACATGACCTTCCCGCTGTGAATCCATGCTGCCTTGGATCCTGTGCTCCACTGACCTCTAGGTACTCAACTATTCTTTCCTTCAGAAGTGACTCCATCACTCTCCCTACCACAGAGGTCAGACTGACAGGTCTGTAGTTTCCTGCCTCTGTCTTGGTCCCAATTTTGTGACGGGGAATCACATCCGCCTTCCTCCAGTCCTCGGGTACCACACCATCCTCCCATGATTTATTAAAAAGAGTAGCCAGTGCTTTCACTAGTTCCTTCCTTAATTCTTTTAGAATTCTGGGGTGAATTCCATCAGGACCCATTGCTTTGTCCACCTTCAGTTTTAGGAGTTCTTGCAGAACCCTTCTTCTGTGAAAGGACGGATCGACCCCTATCAAGAGTGCTTCTGTTAATTGGATTAGGCACTTCCCTCCTCTTTGTGAATACTGAGCAGAAATATTCGTTCAGTATTCCTGCTTTTCACTGTCCCCTCTGCCCACCCACCGCTTATTCTATTCAGCCTCACTATCCCTCCCTTTGTCTTTCTCGCTCGCTGATGTACCTATAAAAGGTGTTATCCCCTTCCTAACTGAGTTGGCTATCTTTCCTCAGTTTGGGCCTTTGCTATTCTGACTTCCTCCCTGCTTCTTTCTGCCTTAACTGGTACAGCTGTCTGTCCTGCTCCTTCTGTGTTTCCTTATACTTCTGGAATGCTATCTTTTCTTCTTGACTTTCACAGCCACCTCTCTTGAGAACCATAGTGGCTTTTTCTTTTGTTTTGATTTGTTTATTTGCTTCACACAAAGGCTTGTTGCCTCTGTGATGGCAGTTTTGATAATTCCCCATTGTTGCTCCACCTCCTTCTAGCCTGTTTGCTAGTGCTTTTCTGAGGCACTCTCCATCTTGCCAAAGTCAGCCCTCCTAAAGTCCAGTACCCTCACTTTTGTATGGCTTGACTCTGTAGCTGAGTTAACGTGAACCACACTGTTTGATGGTCACTTGTCCCCAGATGGCAACCCACTTCTAGATCTGAGATCCTCTCACTGCCCCGCTTGAGTATAAGGTGTAAGATTGCTCCCTCACGAGTGAGTTCCAAAACTAGCTGTCTAATGCCTGCCATCTGTAGGGCATCAAGAATGGCCCTGCTCTTGGATGTCGCTGCAGCAAATGTGCTCCAGTTAACATCTGGCATATTCAGGTCTCCCATCAACAGTATCTCCCTTTCTCTGCCATTCTAAGAATGCCTTCCATCATATCCTTGTCCATTCCTTCCCCTGGCATGGGGTCTGTACACAACCCTGTGCGGATTGTGGTGCCTTTCCAGTCTCCAAGGTGACCCACAGTGCCTCCTCTCCTCCTGTTTACTCTTTTGTTCAGTTGCTTTTATCCTTCCTTTACATGAGAGCTACTCCTCCCCTCTTCTCCCTGCCTGTCTCTCCTGTAGGTTATGTACCCTGGTATGTTAACATCCCAGTCATGGTTCTCTGTTACCATGTTTCTGTGACTGCAATGATATCCAGGCATCCCTCTTCCATTAAGGCCACCAGCTCAGGGAGCTTGTTGCCCAGACTACAGGCATTGGTACTCATTACCTCCATTTCCTGATGGCCTTACCCCTTTTGCCCCATCCCTGTCCTTCTTGTCTTTGTCACTTTCTCCATTTACCCCTGCCCTTCTCCCTATTGACACCTCCATGTTGGTGTTTGCCACACTTACTACCATGATTGTTTGGGGGGGGCTAGGATTTTCCTGCTCCTTTCCAGTGCCTCCCCCCTTGGCTAGTTTAAAAGCTTGCCAATGAAGCATTGAAACCTATCACCTAGGATCCTGGTTCCACTCCCGGACAGATGCAGCCCATCATGCCAGTATAGGCTTGCATCACTCCAGGTGGACCCCCAGTCCCCAATGAAGCCAAATCCCTGAGCTCCACACCAGTTTTTCAACCACTGATTGAATCCCATGGTACGGAACACCCTAGCCTCTCCTATGCCATAGATGGGTAGCACCTCCGAGAAGGTTACCGCGTGCTACTTGACTAAGGCCCTTCCCCAATTCCACAAACTCTTCCTGCACTTCTCTAATTCCTTTCTTAGGTGGGTCATTTGTCCCTAAGTGGACAATGACTTCCAGCTCCCTCCCCTGTGCAGCTGCTCCAGCAATCCTGAGGATTTGCTCCCTGTCCCTCCAAGCCGTGGCGCCAGGCAGGCACCTTACCTCCCTCTCCCCTTCCTTGTCCAGTTCTACCTTTCTAACAATGGAGTCCCCCACCAGGAGTTGTTTCCTTCCCCTGCAGGGTCCCCTGCCACCCTCCTGTGGGTCTCCTTTGTGGAGGTTCCAACATCCTCCTTGGTCTCCACTGTGGGTGCCTCCATGGAAGGAACCACACTTTGCCAGAATGGCATAGGAATTGTGGAGAGGTACAACTGGAGGGATGTGCCTCTGTTCCACCACTCTCACCCTCCCTGAGCCCACTGTGGTCCAACCGCTTCTCTTTCTTGGCAACCTCTGAGGCAATGGCAGTGGCACTGGTGGTCCCTGGATGGAAGAGGAGGTCCCACAAATCCTGGCCAACTCAGACTGGAGATAAGCAACCTCCTTCCTCAGCCCAGAGAGGTGCCTGCAGATGGGACAACACCGCATCCTCCAGAACATCTCCCGGAAGACTGCTGCTCCACAGCCACTGCACTGCACCACTCCAATCATGTCTTATTTCTGGCCCCTTAACTGTTTGCAATCCTTACTCTTTCCTCTGTTTTTTTCTCTCTCTCCTTACTTTCTGCCTGTGTACCCTTTAAGCTCCTGATTGTCCTGTTCTGAGACAAGAATATCCTATGTTTCTCAGTAGACCGCTTTCTTGTTCAGAGGCAGACCTCCAGCAGCTAGAGGGGGGCCGGAGAGCTACTCTTGTCCTTCTAGGATGGTGGGTCCTTGGTGGTTCTGTGATCGCTCACTTCCTGCCTCTAAACAGGAAGTTCCTGTTGTCAGTCAAATCCTGTGCCTATAAAAATAGAACTAGCTTTGGGTGGGGGGTGGACGGAAGGAAAGGAGGGCAATATAGTCCCAGTGGAGAAGTTCAGTCACACAGCAGTCCTTTCTCCTGGAGTCTTCTGCCAAGCTATTAGCAGAATCTTTCTAAGGCAGTCTTTAAATGTAGCTTCCTTCTAGCTAAGCCACTCCCCCTACTTACCAGATCTTTCTACAAGTAATTTAAACCTCACAACAGTTAAGTCCTTTCAGTCACCTGAGATTTACACCTAGATGACTTTTCAGTTACCCATTCAGTTCAGTTAACCCAAACACACACTTTTTTTTGTTTTGTTTTGTATGTTAGTTTTTTTACCCTAAATTAAAGGTCTAACTACAAAAGTTCTTCTAATTTAGTCCCAGCAGAGAAGTTCAGTCACACAGCAGTCCTTTCTCCTGGAGTCTTCTGCCAAGCTATGCAGTGCTAGTCCTGTTACAGTGGTATGTGGGCCCCCATTTTCAGATTAGTGTTGTGCACTCCTAAGTGCTGCACCTGAGATAGCTCACAGCCACAGAAGGTGGTGGTAAATGGCACTCCCTCCAGTGAGGAGAGAGTGACCAGTAGGGTGCCAGAGGGTTCTGTAATGGGACACATCCTCTTCAGTGTCTTTATAAGTGGCATAACAGAAGAACTGGAAGGGGAGATATGTCTTTTTGCAGATGACACCACAATCTGTAATAGCGTTGATAGGTGCAAATGGAGAGAATGAGTGGGGACATTATAAAACTTAAGGAGTGCTATGGGACATGGCAGTTTGGGTTCAAAGCCAAAAAGTGCAAAATCAAGCATCTAGGTACTAGAAGCCTAGAGGCTGAATATAAAATGTAGAGGGAGGTACTTATGGTCACTAAGGAAACCTTTTATACAGCACTGTGCTCTGTATGCAGGAGAGGATTACTCATTTACATGGCCGTAGTAGTATATATGCACATGCACATGATCAGGCTAGCATCAAGTGATGCTGAATATGACACCGATCCAACCATGCTGTTCCCACAGTGTAATGTTTAGCTCTTCACGCTAACCTTCTGAAAATGGGGCCCCAATTGACTAAAAATCCTGGCCAATGCCTCCTAAGATGCAGAAGGTAAACATAAAAGGTTTATCTTATCTATTTCTTTATGTATTGTTTTATCGTATTTTGCTTGCAAAACCTTTATTCGATTTCAAAACATTGTGATGTGACTTAAAATGTTTATAACAGACTAGTTAAAATACAGTTTGTTTTCTTCTTTTACCTATATGCTGTCTTTATTTACTTATAAAAACACAGTCTGGTGGGCTGGCCTAGCAGCTTGGTGGTGATTGCACTGCCTCCCATGCCAGTGGCCCAGTTTTGGGGGTGGACCTGAGTTGCACAGGAGTTAGCTGGGGGGATATGATTGACCATCTCAGGGAATGCTCTCCTCTCAGTGAGGGGAAGTCTGACCACCCCGCTCTTCAACATCCACCTAGCTGAGGAGGGTTGGCAGGGCAGTGGAGTTGCATAAGGGGGAGGGCTCAGGCAGGCACAAAGCAAGCATGTATCTTTATACACAATTGCATAATTCCATACTTGGCTGCCCAGGGGATGAAACAAAAGGCAGAAACCCACTAATGGCAAAATGATCCAACAACCTGCTGCAGATTTTGCACTGCTAACCAGGCTCTGCTCATATCGGAATATGTGTCTCCTTGTCAATGGCCCTCCCCCCTCCTGGCCCCAACAAAGGGGGATGTGAGTGGGGGGGGATCTCAGAGCAAATATGTCCTGTGGATGGTAAGTGATTGGGCTGGAGATGTCAGTGGGCAAAGGGGTAGCAGGATGACTAAGGAGATAAAAATCTCTATGGGAAAAAAAAAAGAAATACAACACAGTTTGAGAAGCCGAAACCCCAAAACAGACTGTGCATGCCTCCAGTGAAGATTCACAGTAAAGTTATTCAGTAAAACAATGCAAATTATATGCATATGCCAGCTAAACTCCTGATGAGAATTAAATACTGAGGGATTGCAGCAAAACTATATATTTTTGTTTCTTAACCAAGAAACATTTATTACACAAAACATTAAAATAAAAAACTTAATCAAAACATAGTCCATAGAGTACAAACTAGCAATGATTTTGGCTTACACTTCCACAGCTCCTGAAGTGCTTCCCAAGCATTCAACTCAGATAAGTTGCTGGACCTACACAGTAATTAATTACACGTAAAACAAATCAACACTTTATCTTGGAAAAATGCATGCAGCTCCCTATGTATACAGGTATGTTAGGAATATCCTGTATTAGTTTCCTATACAAATGTGTTGTCTGACAGTAAATGAAGGCAGCACTTATTTAAAAGAATAAACTACAGCATTTAAATTAGTTTTAAAAGTTTCTTGTTACATCTCAATGGTCTGAAATTTGACTAAAGGTGTGCAAGCAAAACAAAAGGAAAAACCCCATAAAGAAGTAGAATAAGAGATAGCCCTGTTTTGTTTACCTCAGCTCTGCAGTTTCAGACATCCTCTTATCAAGCTAGCAGCTAACTGAATGCAGCAGGCAATGAGTTCAACTCTAGGACATTCATGGGGAAGGGGCAGAGGGATGGGTAGTTTCAGAACATAGTCCATTTCAGTATATAGTTTATTTGTTTCAGTATATAGAGTATGTGAATTTTTCAGTCTACAGTGTATGTGTTTCAATAGATAGTGTATGTGTTTCAACATGTAGTGTATTTGTTTCAGTATATAGTGCATTCATATTTTTCACTGCATAGTGTGTTTATTTCAACAGATAGTGTATGTATTTCAATATAAAGTGAAGATGTTTCAATATATGGTGTATTTGTTTCAGCATATAGTGTATGTGCTTTTTTTCAGTGTGTAGTATATGCATTTCAATAGATAGTGTATGTATTTCAATATACAGTGTATTTGTTTCAATATATAGTGTATGCAGATTTTTCAGTGCATAGTGTATTTATTTCAATAGATAGTGTATGTATTTCAATATAAAGTGTAGATGTTTCAATATATAGTGTATATGCTTTTTCAGTGTGTAGTGTATGCATTTTAATATATGGTGTATTTGTTTCAGTGTATAGTGTATGCAGTTTTTTCTCAATATATAGTGTATGTGTTACAATGTATAGAGTATTTGTTTCAGTAGATAGTTTATGTGGATGTTTCAGTCTGCAGTGTATGTTTCTCAATAGGTAGTGTATATGTTTCAGTACATAGTACATTTGTTTCAGTATATAATGTATGTGGATTTTCAGTTCTCAGTATGTGGATTTCAGTAGATAGTGTATGTATTTCACTATGCAGTGTAAGCATTTCACTATGTAGTGTATGTGTTTCACTATATAATATGTGTATTTCAATATACAGTATATGTATTTCACTATACGATGTATATATTTCAGTAGATACTGTATGTGGTTCACTACATGTGTATGTACTTCACTATGCAGTGTAAGCATTTCACTATGTAGTGTATGTATTTCACTATATAATGTATATATTTCACTATATGATGTATGTATTTCACCATATAGTGTGTGTTTTACTATACAGCCAGAGATTCTGAATTATGTCTCTAACGGCTTGCCATAGTAAAGCAAAGTATGCAATGTGTTGCATCATTGTATGCATATGTGTAGATTTGCTGTTGGTGCTTGTATCACATATTTTGGGGAGATACTACACAGTAATTACCACTTACTGCTGCACATAATGGCTGTAGGTTTTGACATGAGCACTTGTGCACAACTGCATTGTAACCGTCTCTGTTTCTCTAGCTATCATGTTTTTTGTAAAGGTCATACACATTATGCAGAACAAAAGGAATCATACATGTGTGAAGTGTGTGTTTGTGGAGCTGCTGATATCATAGCTGCAGAATGTGCTGTACCAGTAAAGTGTGATGTACTTACATGTCAGCTAAGCCATGTGCATGTTTTGTGAGGATGGTGGTTGGGAGGCATTAGTTTCTAAAAAATTACAGTGACATGTTTGCAATCATGCTGACTAGTGTGATGGTAACAGGTATTTCTTTGTAGTATACTGTTTTACTTACCAATGGCTAGTTCCTTGTGCTTGTGGTTGTACTGTCTCTGGTCTCTATTGTATGTTCTGGCAGACTTCATATGGAGGAGAATGGTTTTCTCCTAAGTTAATGAGGGTAGCACTGTTTATGGAAAAATTGTGATTGTGTGAAATTATTAATCAGTAATGAAACTGCAGGTGCAATAAGTACTCTTGTATGATGAATACTTACCAGAGGGAGCTTCAAGTGTAAGAGGTGTTCCCATGTCCTGTCTACTGACTGGGAGGTTTTTGTGTGGTGGTTCTGTGGAGAGAAACAGTACCACATTAAAGTTTGGAAGGGTATGACTATCTGAGATTATGTGTGATGTGTCCTCTGCAGTATATAGGTTTCACGTTTGAGATCACATCAAGTAGTTTATGTTTTGTACTTACTGATGGTTGTTTCCATTGCTGGATCAGTTGCCATGTCCTCAGTGCTATTTTTGATGTCTTGTGATACCGGCTCTGTAGAGACATGAAATTTTACATTAACCATTGGGAAGGATTCTGTATGTGAGATAATGCTTGTTATGTCCTCTGTGGGTTTATAGGTTTTATATATGAGACAACAGTAAGTAGTTTGTCATGTTGAGCACTTCCCAATGGTTGTTTCTATTTCTGGATCACTTGTTGTGTTCTCATTTATGTCTTGCAGGTCCTCTGCTACTGGGTCTGTAGAGACATGCAATTTCTTATTAAGCATTGGGGAAGGAGTCTGCATGTCATTTAACGTTTAACAATAACTTAGTGGCTAGCACATTGTAACCTAATAAGTAATGTTATTTGTTTCAAGTTTTGTACTTTTTATCTGTATGTGTTAAATAAATTTGTGGTGCTGTGCATGCTGTGGACAGTACCTTGCTTGTCTTGTTCCTCAGAAAATGTACATGAGGTTTGCTTTGTGGCATGCTCCTCGGTGGAAAGGTGTACTGGAGATGTTGTGTCAACAGACATACCATCTTGTTCCTCTGTATCTGGCTCTGCATCTGGTAGTGTGAGGAAGATTATTGTCACAGTGGTTGCCAGGGGCATACTATGTAGTCAAACTGTAATTTGTGTTTCTTACAATTTTTGAACAGGAACTGTGACTGGGTTCTTACCTGTTTTGGACTATTTTTCATCATCCTGTTCTTCCTCATCTGTTTCTGCCTGTTCTTCATCCTGTCGTTCCTTGTCTGTGTCTGTCTGTTGTTCATCAGACTGTTCTTCTTCATCTGTTTCTATTGTTCATTGTCTCATTCGTCTTCATCTTCACTATATTGAACAGAGTCAGAGTCTTCAGAGTCAGATGTGTTTGTGTCATGCAGTGGTTTTGTTGCCTGTGGTAGGGACAAGCCTTTTATGCATTCTGTAAGAAAGATTGTTACATTCACAATGATTGTTTTGTCTATGCATATTGTGAAGATATCTTTAGTGATACTTGTGGTACAAAGAGCTATATCAGTGCTTTGTTTATTTTACACTTACTTCCATGTATATGCTCCCCAGGCTTTGGCTTGCCTGCTGCAATCCACATTTCATGAGCAATATTGTACCATGATGTGCATTGTTCTGGGAGTCTTCTGCTCATTGGATCTTGTAAAATATTTGGCAGAGCAGTTTCTATTTTCTTTTATACGTGACAAATTCCCTGTCTTTCTTGTGTTTTGTTTTTAAGTCACTGGCCACTGCTTCCCACATCTCTGATAGAGGCTGATTGCTGCACACATAAAGAGGTTGTCCAAATAAATGGGCAGATCCCATTGTCTAAAGGCCTGGGCAAGTGGGTATGGGGAAAGCCAGGAGGCGGGGGGGAAGGGAAGGGAACAGAGATAAGGGCATGAGGTCACAGCAGGGGAGGGGCCTGATGAGGTCAGAGAAGAGGTGGGCAGAGGGGCAGTGTGGGAACAGTTAGGTGGCTGATCAGGAATGGCCAGAGTGAGCGAAGGGTTAGGGCTAGCGGGGCAGTCATAAGGGAATGCACAGCCCTGGGAGCTCACATTTATTGCTCCATGAGAATTTACTCTGGAAGCACATCAGTTTGGTATAATTTTGAGCCAATGGGCATTTTTATAGGTTAGGATTCTGAGTTAAAAAAAAAAGAGTAAAAGAAATAGAATAAAATACTTTATCAATATAAATTAGAATAAGGTGCAGCCTTAGAGGAACTTGTTAGGTTACCTGCACGGCCGAGAGTGGAGGACTGCTGGTGCAAGTGAGTAGTTCAACAAGCCATGACACAGAGGTAAGGAAACTGTTTTCAAGCCTATGATGTGTTCAGAAACAGTGAGGAATGGAGAACCCATTCAGCAGGAGTGAATGGATTGAGCACTTACGTGATTATGAAGGGTTTTATAATGATGACCGAATGGAAGCTCAGGAATAGAGAGCCTGGGGAGCAGTGAGCAAGCAAGGATTTTTTGTGCTGGTTTTTGGGTGAATGGGGAAGGGCAAGAGTCACTGGGAGCAGCTCTTAGCAGGTTCCCTCCTAGCACAGGGGAGTTTAGGGAATTGCTGCTAACCCAGGCCATTTTTCAGTGAAAGATTTCCTCCGGGTGAACTGCAGGCTGCATAGGGCCTAATTAAAAAAAAAAAGATAAATCTTACAGTGGAAAGAGTGGGAGTGCAGCTGGAACACACAAATTCCTGAGTAGTGGAGGATGTTCAAGGAAACAGCTGCTTGCACTGTGGGCGATGAGGAAGGAGTGCAGTGTGACTGTAAGGCCAGGCGGGATGCCACATGGTGGGTGTTGGACACGGATGGCATGAGTGAGTTGAGGTGAATTCGGGGGAAGGGTCCCCCATACAACAGCTGTGGAGAGTGCAACACAACCAGGCAGCACCCCATTGGGGGGCTAGGGTTGGTGTCCTGGTTAAGTCTGGGAATCAGGGCAGAACAGTGAAAAGGATGAGGGAGGCCCGAGGTGCACTGTGTGGCATGGCATCCGACGTCATGGCCACCATGGGTTCAGACCATCAAGATGGCTAGTTTTGTACCCTTGGGCTCACCTCAGTTATGGCACATGATGCGAACATGGGCACAATTTTGGCTTTTGGGAAACTTAAAGCGGACAGGGAGCCCCACCGAATGCACTACGTGGTGATGGCATCTGACATCATTGCCACGAGGTAAAGGGCCCGAGAGTCATGCTGTATGGTGACAATTAAGCAGGAGGCTTAGTTTTTTGGTCAGCAATGCTGGGAGCATTGCTACAGAATGCAAGAGTTCTTATTTATGGAGTGAAGACTGTTTTAATCGAGAGGGAGCAGTGAGGGGGTGTTTACCCACTTACTAGATGGCAGGCCGAGCACAAGTGGCCACATTTTTTGGCTTTTTGAGCAAATTAAAGGGGTGAAAGGAGCCCCACTGAATGCACTGCATGGTGATGGCATCTGACATCATTGCCATGAGGTAAGGGCCCGAGAGTCATGCTGCATGGTGAAACTAAAGCAGGAGGCATAGCTTTTGGTCAGCAATGCTGGGAGCATTGTGAAAGAATGCAAGAGTTTTTATTTATGGAGTGCAGACTGGTTTAATGGAGAGGTAGCAGCACAAGGGGGTGTTTACACCCTTACTAGATGGCTAGTTGGGGCACCACAGGGGGACAGCTTAATGTATCCCTTCCCGGGACAGCACAGTTTAGTGACACTGCCTTTAGTGCAGAGGATCAGTGGTGCAAATCTTGCTTGGGACAATGGTATCAGAGCAGAAATATGGATGAGAGGTGGGGTAATAAGGCAAGGGAGCATGTGCAGAGAAAAAGAGCAATGCATATGATAACAGAATGTAGTGAGTAGGGACAGCACAGTAGGACAAGGGAGGGTCAAGTATATATCTGTATAGAGGGCATACAATCTGATATTGGGGATGGCAGCAGCTATGGTCAACTGGCTAGCGGGGATAGCCACAGCCCCTATTGAGGAACCACAGCACAGGCTCACAAGGGTCAGGCATAGTGGGTTACACTTGGTAAATAATGTTCCTTTTTTCATGCCCTGAGCTACAGGCATGCCTCGTTGGGGTGCAGTACAGGGGATCATTGTGTTCAGGGGAAGGGGTAGCATGTCAGGATCTCAGGGTTTACCGCATGTAACCTGGAGTGTTGGAGCAGTGAGCTGGAAGGATCTTGGTGCATCTGGCAGGCCAGACCTGGGCTGACTCTCACAACCCCCAGGTGCATGCTTTGTGACTCTGAGCAAGCCACTAAAAGGGGGGCAGTACAATGAGGTGTTTTTGAGGCTCTAAGCTGCAAACCTGGAGATCTGGGTGAATCTCACAACCCCACTTTATGGAGCAGAAGGGGACAGAAGCATGACATAAGGGGAGGCATTGATGCTTTTCTTGTGATTTTTCAATAGATACCTCAGACCAGAAGGACGGCCCCAAGGAAGGTGAAACCAAGCAAGGAGGACAGCTATCAGACAGTATTGCACCTGGTGGATAAAGCGAACCTTTTGTTGGAGGTGGCGGAACCATCTGATGGGGAAAAAGGCACAAAGCGGAAGGGAAAGCGGGGGGGGAGATAAGAGGAGCAAGAGGGTGTCAAAGGCACCGGGCGAACCGGAGGCCAAAATGGTGGTTCCAAAGCCCATGCCCATGGCTCCTCTACCCTCTCACCCCAGTAACACCGTACCAGAGCCGGTGCCAGCCCCAGAGTCTGCGCCCGTGCTTGTGCTGGAGCCCCCCATACCACTGGTTCCTCTCCATTTACCTGAACTGGTGCTACTGCTACCACTCCCGATGCACCCACCCAGGCCAGCGGGAGTGCCCCAACCAAGGCCCAGAGGCCCACAGCCGACCACACCAGGTAATCAGGCAGTGACACTAGAGAGCAGTATCAAGGAATACTTTGAGCAAATGCTGAAGGCCATGGGTGACAATGGCCTCAGGCAATTGGAAAAGGCATTGGGGGAAATCAAAGGGATGGGGTAGGAGGGAGTGGGGAGTTGGCTGGGGCCCTTACAATGGGAAGGGAGATTGGGGCACTGGGGGTACGGCTGGGAGACCATGTGCCTACAGCCATGAAGGAAAACATATGGAAGGGGAAATACATAGTTGTTTTCACCCTGGTGAACGTAGATAATATGGATAAGTATGAAGAGAAGGACGGTTTTGAGAAAAGGGACATGGCAGCAACAGTGGTCTTATTAGGAAAGGGGAAGGGGGACAAGTCATGGAAAGGGAAAACCTAGGACAATTGGTTCACAGGTTTCACCTATTTTATGGCAATTGTCATAGAAAAGGATCCGGAACTGGCTACCCCACACTTGACCTACTCTCTCATTATAAAGAATGCATGCAAGAAAGGGGGCCAAAGTTGGCTAAAATATGATGAGAAGTTCAGGAAAAGGATGACACACTTTGGGGATGTGAAGTGGGATGCCAGGCAAATAGACCTGTGGCTAGAGATTTACACAGAACCTACAGAAAGAGAGGCCAATGGAGATAAAAAGGGGAGCACAGAAGGTGTTCTGGGGATAAAATAGAGCATTCTGTTCCTGGCCTAACTGCTGATTCCGACACGTGTGTTCCAAATGTGGGAGACACCACCCAGTATTGAAATGTAGATACAGCTGGTACAAAGGATCCAGCAGACAGGACAATGCATACCAACAGGCCTTTGGACCAATCAAAGGAGCTTTAGGGGCAGCACTGGGGGAGAGAAAATGGGGAGGGAGCGGGTGGGGGAGGGGCACATGTACCAAACTCGGCAGCAGGACAAATAAAGAACCAACATGCAATGGCTTCTGGCTGGCATGCACTCCCATTAGGGTGGAGGCCCTGGAAGAGTGGTTGGGGGAGTACTCAGATCAGGAGGCTGCAAAGAAATTGTGAATGGGATTTTTGACAGGATTCAGTCTACAATTTAGGGGTAGCAGGAAAGGGATGAAGCCAAAGAACCTCAAGTTCATACGGGGGAAGGAAGCAATGCTAGCACAAAAAATCCAGAAAGAGGTGGTAGCGGGGAGGGTAGAGGGGCCATTCACCTCCCCTCCACTGCCCAATCGGAGGGTTCCCCCCAGTCTTGTTTCCAAAGAAGCAGCCAGGGGAGTGCTGGGTGATACATCACCTATCATACCCTGACAGGGATTCAGTGAATAATTATCTAGGTGAGGAGGACAGCAAGGTCACATATGCCACATTGGAAGAGGTTGTGCAGCTCATCTGGTTTAAACAGAGTGCCTGGTTAGCCAAGACAGATATAGAGGCCGCCTTCCGATTACTACTGGTCAGGCTGGTGGATTGGGACCTGCTGGGATGCCAAGTGGGGGGGCATGTATTATATTGACAAAGCCATGCCCATGGGTTGTTCTGTGACATGAGCCACATTTGAGCTGTTCAGCACTTGGCTGCAGTGGGTTTTTCAGAAAAGGTACAGACATCAAATGGTGGTGCATTACCTTGATGACTTCCTGTTCATTGGGGGTGGACACAGGGAAATGGAAAACATGCTAGAGGATTTCAAGGGTTTATGCAAGGAACTGGGGGTACCATTAGAGGAAGATAAGATGGAAGGTCCTAGCCAGACAATAGAATTTTTAGGGCTTGAACTGGACACAGTCATAGAATTGTTCAGATTGCCAGACAAGAAGGTCAAGAGGTTACAGGACCTACTGAAGGAAGTCAGATGTCGAAGGAGGGGTCAGCTGTGACTTGTGTAGCAGCTCCTGGGGCATTTGAATTTTGCTTGTAGGGTCATAGCCCCAGGCCTCACGTTCACATGGCAGTTAGCCTGGGCAACTCGGGGGGTAACACAGCCACACCACTGGGTAGATATCAACAAGCGGACAAGAGAAGATTTTGGGGTATGGAAACAGTTCTTAATGACGTACAATGGGCAGACCTTTCGGCAGGAAGAGTGACTGTGTAACACCAACCTGCAGCTTTACACTGATGCTGCAGGGGGGGGATCGACATGGGAGGTTATTTCAGGGGAAAGTGGTTCACTGAACCATGGCCCCAGGAGTGGGTACAGGCAGGGGTGATGAGGGATATCACCTTTTTGGAGATTTTCCCCATATAAGCAGCAATAATAAACTGGGGTGAGGAACTCAGAAATAGGCAGGTTATATTTTGGAGCTATAACAGGACAGTGGTGGATGTCCTAAATAAGAAGTGGATGAAGTCAGAAAGGGTCATGAGGGTATTGAGATGTCTAGTATGGTTAGGTCTGACATTGAACATATCCTTTAGGGCCAAGCACATCGATGTAGTAGACAATGTGATACCTGACTGCCTCTCCCGATTGCAGATGGACAAGTTTCAGACCATCACACCAGAAGCAGAGGCCTGGAAGACCACCATCCTTGTGTACATATGGAAGATTGGATTGGGTGAGCTGAATTATTGTTCCACAACTCCTGGGCCCCCCAGGACCCTTACAGCGTATGAAGCTTCTTGGAGGACATTCCAAAACTTCCAGGAGCAGTATGGTGGCCAGGTAAATGGGGGAGTTATGAGGGAACAGGTGGCCAGGTACATAGTGGCTGGATGGAACCAGAACATGGCTCAGGCAACCATGGGGGTCCACCTGGCAGCTATAGAGCAGGTGTGTGTATTTAAAGGGTGGGAGGACCCTACAAAATTCACCCTTGTCTGGAGAATGATGCAAGGCTGGTTATGGGGAGCAGATAAGAGGACAGACAATATTAAACCACTATCAGAGGGACTGATGGGGAGGCTGATGGGGGCACTGCACCAAGTCTGCAGCTCAAATAGGGAAATAGGGCTGTTCAGGGCCCTTTACACCACAATGTATGCCAGGGCATTTAGGCTTAGTGAGGTAGTAGGCCACGGTAAAAAGATGGAAGGAGGAGGCCTACACTGGGAAGATATAGAATGGGCTGGAGACATGATAGACATACTACTAAAGAGATCTAAGACAGATCAGCAGGGCAGGGCACCAGGGTGTGGTTAAGGAAACACCAAAATGCAGCAGTTTTGCCCAGTGGGGGCTCTGCACGTGTATGCGGCAGACCACCCAAAGTGGGGGTACACTGTTATTTCTACACGGGGATGGAAGGCCTGTGTCTGGGTACCATGTAATGGCTGTGCTGCTCAAGGGCCTAACATCTGGGGGGGGAGCCAGAGGAAGGATATTCTTCCAACTCGTTCAGGATCAGCGCAGCCTCAGTGATGGTGGCACAAGGCAGCAAGCTGAGTGAGATCAAGCAGAGGGGCAGGTGGGCTTCTGATTGTTATAAAAAAATACATCCAGAAAATCACATAATAACGATGTCTCTCTCTTTTTCCCCACAGCAGGTTCAAAAGAGGGGGGAAGGGGTGGACAATGAGGTGGGAAGGGGGGAAGGGGAGATGGGAGAAGAATATAAAATATTGAAATAGTATGCTTATGGTTATACAGGAATGAGGAGGAAGCTCGAGGCATGGTTATACAGGGATGAGGTGGAAGCTCGAGGCATGGATCTGCGGCATTCCTTTATACACTGGATGGAAAAATGGACAGCCAGGAGACAAGGGGAAAGCAGCTGTACCTGGATAGCTGTTCCATCCGACTGCTTTGGAAAGGCCTACGGGGAATGAAATGGGCCCAGCTACAGTAAAAATTAAGTGAGATAAGGAAGGACCACAGGTGGTCATATCTGATTATGATACATTTAGGTGGAAATGACCTGGGGATGAGGCCCTGGCTGGACATATTTTATCAAATAAAACAGGACTTGCAAAAGATAAAGGAGTGGTGGCCGGAGGTGACTCTGGTGTGGTCTGACATCACCCCCCCAAACGGTGTGGTGACAGGCAGATAGCTACAAAGGGATGGATAGGGCCAGGAAATGCATGAATGCAAGGGTGGGCAGGTTGTTTGAGAGTATGGGTGGATTGGTCTTATGCCATGGGATACTTGAATGGGTGGATGAATACTACAGGGGTGATGGAATACATTTATTGGGCCTTGGTCTGGCCCTATTTAATTCTGAAATCACTGATACCGTTGAAGCATGGATGTGACAAAAAAAAAAAAAAAAAAAAGAGGAGGGCTGAGGGTTGGGAAGAAGTCCACCATCCATCGCAAGCTGGAGGTGGACTAATGGAAAGGGGGAGGAGGAGAGGAAATAAGGGGTGATAAAAAGGAAAAACACTAAAAAGGTGACACAGGACCGATAAGCAAGAAGCAGGAGTATGGTGTGTATGCTCGTACTCCTTTTTTCCAACAAAAGAGGAAGAGGCGGGGCCCCCATGATGCACATTGGGGGGGAGTAGAAGAAAAAGAAGAAATTAGTAAAATACAAGTAGAAGTTATGAATTGAAAAAGAATGTGTCTGTAGATAATGTACATAAATATTAAGGGAAGAGTTTGTAAAACTTGAAAAATGACAGAAATGTATTATGTATTGTAAACAATGATATCTTGAACATATTCAGCAAATTAATTGCCAAACTGAGCACCCACACTCGACTTTTTTGAGTCATTATTTGCGGGGCTCTGGGGACAAAGAGGGTTGCCCAAATAAAGGGGCAGACCCCATTGTCCTAAGGCCCAGGCAGGTCGGTATGGGGGAAGCCAGGAGGCAGAGGAGGGGGGGAGGAGAGGGAACAGAGTTAAGGGCATGAGGTCACAGAAGGGAAGGGGCCTGATGAGGTCAGAGAAGAGGTGGGCAGAGGGGCGGTGTGGGAACAGTGAGGTAGCTGATCATGAATGACTAGCGTGAGCGAAGGGATAGGGCTAGTGGGTCAGTCATAAAGGACTGCACAGCCCTGGGAGCTCACACTTGTTGTTCCATGGGAATTTTCCACTCACCCACTCTTAGAGAAGAGATTGGAAGGAACTCTGGCAGGTGGAGCACAGTGCGCCACTGTGGCAGGTGGAGCACAGTGGCAGTTAGAAGTGGACTGCCGTAGGTGGACGGCAGTGAAAAAGGGGAGGAAGAGGACAGAAAATAAGGGGGGATAAAAAGGAAAAACACTAAAAATGTGACACAGAACTGATAAGCAACAAGCAGGGGTACGGTGTGTATGCTCATACCCCTTTTTCTAATAAAAGAGGAAGAGGTGGGGCCCCCCCCATAATGCATATCTGGGGGCAGAAGAAAAAGAAGAAATTAGTAAAATACAAGTAGGAGTGATGAATTGAAAAAGAATGTGTCTATAGATAATGTACATAAATATTAAGGGAAGAGTTTGTAAAACTGAAAAATGACAGGAATGTTTTATGTATTGTAAACAATGATATCTTGAACATATTCAGTAAATTAATTACCAGACTGAGCACCCACACTCAGCTTGTCTGTGTCATTATTTGCGGGGCTTTGGGGACAATGATTTTAGGGTCTCTATATCTGGAGAGTGTTTCCACCAGGTGCAGTGTTTCAGAGTGGGTCCAGCATTGATACATGTCTGTGATATTGTGAAAAAGAGAAAAACAATTTACAAGGAGACTGTAAGACAATTGCAGGAATGAAGTAAGACAGGTATCTCCCCCCCCCCGCAAGGGAAACTGTGTTTACAGGAGTACTGAATCTAGTGAGGGGTCACACTATTTGCTGTCCTAACATCAGTACACAGGATTACATATATGTGCGGAAAAGTTTTGTTGTTGGTGTGCAGACTTAATGTATGCACCTCTCCTGTGCATTCCCTTAATTTTTTTTAGGTAGGTCTGGGTATTTTCTGTGTGATACAGTTGTGCAACACAGACACGGTCATGTGTTATTCCTTAGTTGTTAACATTTAGTTCTATTTTCTGACCAACAGTTTGTGGCTCTAAAAAGATCCATTTGGTGTGTGTGATGCTCTTTATGACAGTTTTGAAGAAGGAAGCTCAGAGCGCAGTCTGAATTCCATGATGGAGGTCCCTGAGGAAAATGCAATTGGCCTGTCTGAGAAATGCACACCATCTTTTAGGAAGAGCCAATGTTTATAAAGTATCTAATTTGGGGGTGGGGAATGGTGTGCATACCCAGATCATGAAGGAAGCCTAATATGTGAATGTTAACCTTTTTCCTTGATCTGTCCAGCTTGTAGTTATGTTTTTGTGCTGTCCAGATCATGTGCTCTGTAAAATCTGAAAACAGAATTTTACAGGCAGGTAACATTCCAGACAGACAGGCTAAATCCGATTTACCTTCTGCCTCTAAGACAATCCACTTTTTTTCTGCCAAATAATTTCCTGTGACAAGGATGAGCAGTACATCTGGCATGGGGTATGTGTGCAACAGTCTATGTATGGTTGGCATGAGGTATGCCACCTCAGGCCTCCCTTCCCAAACCAGTACACACAGCAGTTTGGAAGACTCAAGTCATTGGCAAAATGACTTGATCTGGCAAATTCTTTCCTTCAACAAACATGGCTACTGCCAACAATCCAGACCTCTTTTCTGGAGCATGCTGTCATCATCAATTATTTGCTAGGAAAACTGATGGTAGTATTCTCTATAGCTGTCTTTGTAAGAGCAGTGTCCTACAAATGACTTACTGAAAGTGTGAAAGCAGTTTCAGTTTACTGGACTAGTAGCTGTGTGTGTTTTTTTGTGGGGTGGGGTTGATATCTTTATATCGTTGGATGATGGTGATGTCACTGTTTATGTTTTGATGTGAACTGATATGCAAATTGTGTTGTGGCATTTTCCATTGGAGTTTGTTTTTTTAATGTTTTTTTGAGATGTGCAGATTTTGGATTTTTAACAGGTTGCCTGGACACCAAATAATAATATTATGTGTAGTTCTACTTTGATTTGCTCCTATGTCTGGAGGGAACAGGGGACTGTTCTGTCTTTTGGCATATGCTGCTCTGTCTGGTAAATCATGCTTTCCTTTCTCTAACTCTGAGCAATATATATTTTGTATTGCCATACTTTGGCAGGATAGGCATATTCACATACTGACTGACTGTTTTTGTTATATGCGCATGGTGTTTTGTATAGGTTTTTTGGGGGGAGAAGGGGCATTACTAAACTGTTTTTATTACAGTTGTGCTTCCTGAAGCGTTCTGTTCTGTGCTCATTGTTCAGCAATTGCAATTTTGATTGGTGTTTGCAAATGATGTATTTAAAGTTCACAATGTGCAAAACATTGTTTTGCATGTTTCCACTATACATTTGAAAAAGTTCTTCTTGCACATACAGAATGTGCAAAAAGTGTAATTTCTGCACTCTTGTTTGGAAATGGTGCAGGACTAACATTTTTGAAGTGACAATTGACTTGGGATAGGCTTCCCTCTAGGTCATAGTATTTGCCTGCTATGGTTACTTAGGCCTTTCTGCTCATTAGGACGTTATTGTGATGTAATGATAATAGCAGTTCTATGCACAACACATTTATGACAAATTCCTGACAAAAATTAGTAGGTTGTACTTACCTAGTAGTGTTTTTGAATTGCAGAATGGCAATCAGCAATGAGATGTTGCTATTTTTTCAAAAATGTGGCTGTTTGTAATGCTCCCTTTCACTTTCTGTTCAGCAAAGTAATATCGAGGTTTTGGATTGGCTCTTCTACTGTGTTTGCTTGTTGATTAAGCCCCACCTGTTTTTATGTTTTTAAAATACAATATTAGTAAGATGATGAGGTGTATAGTGTTGATAAACAGTGGTTTCACACAGTACATTATTTTATGCATTTTACTGTTTTTTTATGTGCAAAATGTTTATTTTTATATGAGACATAGATCACAGGAAGTCATTTCAGGGTTAAATTTTGCATGTTGAACTGTCTTTTTGATTGGCTCTTGATATGTCAGTCATAGAGTGGGAGGTACTGCAGAAGTTTGTTTTTTTCAACATGTGTACAATATTTTGTAACTTTTGCACACTACAACTTTCACAACATGATGGTACTATGTATGAAAGGTAGCCAGTTTACAGAGTTCAAAAACTAATTGATAATATGTTTAATGTGGACATTTTATTTGGAAACTGTAGTAATGAGTCAAGAAAGACTAGAAAGGAGTACATCTTGTTAAAGATTCTCCTGTGGTGCATGTGATAGTGGGCTGGCCTGCAGACACAAGGGAACAGGATTCAAAGCTAACAGTAGTTTGTTGTGATACTTTTTTTGAAAGGAACAGTGGCAACATTTTGCAGAGGCCTTAAGAAGCACATTTGCTGAACATTTCTTTTGTGAAAGTTTCTCTTTGCCCTTGGAGTTACTTTGCACATTTGTAACTTTCACACTCTCCAATTTTTGCATCATGATGATACTACGTGCGCAAGGTAACCAGTTTTGAAAGTTCACAATATAATAGATAAGACGGGAATTTCTGCAATGTTTGTTTTGTGAAATTTCCTCTTGTTAGTCTTCGGACTGTAATGAGTTTAGTACACAAAGGCTAATGCTTGTATCCTCTGGTGGTATTTGGAAATGTGAGCAAGACCATAGAGCCATGGTTACATGGTTCGAGTTTCTAGGTAAACTAAACAGTGCGCATGATTTTTTTTTTCTATCACTATGGTTTACTGCGTTAGCGAGATGTTTAATCTTACTGGGTGTAGGAAAACTAGTAAAACATGGGCATGCTGTTGATATGTAGTGCTGTAAGTCCCTATTTTTCACACATAGAACACAATAACTGTTGACTGAAAAGGGGATATTGCGTACCTTTTGCACATTACAGGAAATAGACGTGTATAAACCTTTCACACATTAGAATATATTTGGCAGGATGCAACGTGTGAAATAGTATGCACCTTGCATATCTTTCACACACTAGAATGAAGAGGTTGAAATGTGCTGACATTTTGCATGTAGGGAAAAAATGGGTAACATATGAAAGGTGGAGTAGTGGGCAAAGTTCTGTTACTGTCACCTTTCACACATTATTAAGAAAGTATGGTGAAAAAATGTACCTTTTTTAGTAAAATGAACTTGGTAACCCTAAGAAATTTTCTGTGGTATATGCTTAGATTTTGCACTAATTTTACCAGAGGAAACTAACAAATTTTGGAAAAGAAGATTTTCCAGCAGATAAGCAGAGGTTCAGCTCTGTTAGTGTGGCAGCATAAGTTTAAACAGATACCACAGTAATGATACTTGTGTCATGCAGTGCAGGAAACCTTTGTGCTTTGTAGTGGCTGTAGATATTACCAGTTGAAAGGGTGAAATTATGAATTTTAACATATTGTCTTGGTGTACTACACTTACTCTGTGGCTACACATAGGGAGAGGTACTTAAGAGCCCTGATAATATAGTGCAGTGTGGGAAGCCATGTCACAGGTAGTTCAATATTAATCAAGTTGTAATGTGGTGGTATAATTTCATAGAGATATTTGAAAATGTGCACATCTTAATAATGGTTTACTTTTCCTGTATCTTTGTACTTCTAATTTCATGTTCTATTTACTCTTAGTGGTACTAAAATACTATATGACTCTGTCCTGGGGCTTTCTATACAGTTTTCCTGATTGGTTATGGGACAGTGATTGTACAGTTGTGATGAACACTTCTAACATTCTTTTTATTTCTCTTTTTCATGTAGATTTCCTGATGATGATACTATTGAAATCAGGTTTCTGTGAGGCAAGATGTCGAGCAGAGAGAGAGACAGAGAGAGAGAGAGAGCATGCAGTGTGCATCACAGAACAAAGTATTTTGAAGATTTGTATAGACAGTAAATGTACAAAAGTTGTTCAGAGCACACAAACTGCTTTTACGACAACCAGAGTTTCTACTCACACTAAGGTTGTTGGGCAAAAGAAAAGCTAAGACAGTTACTCATGTTGGTTTGCCCAAGGGAGCTGTGCTTGACTGTGGTGATGGTGGTGAGGTGGGGAGAGTATAATCCATCACACATTTACCAAATAAGCATAGGAATAAAACCTGATCCAAAAGAAGAAGAGTTGTTAGCCATGCAGTAGCAAAAACTAAATATTTCTGTGGTCTTGCTCATGAAGCAAAGACTGAATGAACCATGACTGCCATAATAGAAACATAGAAACATAGAATTTGATGGCAGATAAGGACCGCTTGGCCCACCCAGTCTGCTCATTTCCCTACCTAATGGATAAACTGCAGATCCTAGTTAACCAGCAGCCTACTTCTTTCTACCTCCACCCCCTAGAATTGCCTTATGGCTGTCCTATGCATGCTTGAATTCAACCACTGTTTTTGACTCCACAACCTCCTCCGGAAGGCCGTTCCATGCATCCACAATCCTCTCTGTGAAAAAATAATTCCTTACATTACCTCTGAGCTGCCCCCATCTTCAAATTGTGCCCCCTTGTTCTTGCACACCTCTTTTTTTGAAAGATGCTACCCTCTTGGACTTTGTTGATTCCCTTGAGGTACTTGAAAGTTTCTATCATGTCCCCCCCTCCCTCCTTTCCTCGAGGCTATACATAGTTAGCTCCTTAAGTCTCTCTTCATATGTCTTCCAGTGCAGACCCTGCACCATTTTAGTTGCCCTCCTCTGGACAGCATCCATCTTGTCTATGTCCTTGCAGAGATTGGGTCTCCAGAACTGCACGCAGTACTCCAGATGGGGTCTCACCAGCTGTCTGTACAGAAGGATAACAACTTCCTGTTTTCTACTGGTGATGCCTCTCCTTATGCATCCCAGTATCCCCCTTGCCCTCCTTACTGCCCTCTCATAGAAACATAGATTTTGACGACAGATAAGGACCGTTTGGCCCACCCAGTCTGCCCATTTTCCTACCTAATGGATAAGCTGCAGATCCTAGTTAACCAGCAGACTACTTCTTCTTACCCCCACCCCCTAGAATTGCCTTATGACTGTCCCATGCATGCTTGAATTCCACCACTGTTTTTGACTCCACAACCTCCTCCGGAAGGCCATTCCATGCTTCCACAACCCTCTTGTGAAAAAGTACTTGCTACTCTGAGCCGCCTCCTTCTATCTTCAAATTATGCCCCTTGTTCTTGCACACCCTTTTTTGAAAGATGCTACCCTCTTGGACTTTGTTGATTCCCTTGAGGTACTTGAAAGTTTCATCATGTCCACCTCTCCTCCGCTCTCGAGGCTATACATATTTAGCTCCTTAAGTCTCTCTTCATATGTCTTCCGGTGCAGATCCTGCACCATTTAATTGCCTCCTCTGGACAACTTCCATCCTGTCTATGTCTTTGGAGATTGGGTCTCCAGAACTGCATGCAGTACTCAGATGGGGTCTCACCAACTGTCTGTACAGAGGAATAATAACTTCTTGTTTTCTACTGGTGATGCCTCTCCCTATGCATCCCAGTATCCCCCAAGCCCTCCTTGCTGCCCTCTCACATTGCTTGTCCACCTTTAGGTCATCTGATATGACTACCCCAGGTCCCTTTCCATTTTTGTTGTTGTTAGTATCTCACCCTCCTGGCTGGCTAACTTGTATATTAATCTTTTGTGTGGGACTGTGTCAAATGCCTTGCTAAAGTCTAGGTAGACCATGTCCACAGCCCCTCCCTGATCTACTACTTTGGTCACCCAGTCCAAGAAATCTATCAGATTTGTCTGGCATGACCTTCCCACTGTGAATCCATGCTGCCTTGGGTCTTGTGCCCCTCTGGCCTCTAGATACTCAACAACTCTTTCCTTCAGAAGTGATTCCATCATTTTCCCTACCACTGAGGTTAAACTAAGAGGTCTGTAGTTTCCTGCTTCTGCCTTGCTCCCACTTTTGTGAAGGGGAATCACATCTGCCCTCCTCCAGTCCTCGGGTACCACCCCATCCTCCCATGATTTGTTAAAGAGGGTAGTTAGTGGTGTCACTAGTTCTACCCTTAGTTCTTTTAGAATTCTAGGAAGAATCCAATCAGGCCCCATTGCTTTGCCCACCTTCAGTTTTAAGAGTTCTTTCAGAACCCTTTCTTCTCACATTGCTTGCCCACCTTTAAGTCATCTGATATGACTACCCCCAGGTAACTTTCCATTTTTGTTGTTGTTAGTATCTCACCCCCCATTGTGTACTCTTCCCCTGGGTTTTTGTTTCCCAGGTGCATTACCTTGCACTTCTTAGCATTAAATCTAAGCTGCCATACATTTGACCATTCCTCTAACCTTGCCAAGTCCCTTCTCATCCTTTCCACCCCACCTTGTGCATCAAATCTGTTGCAGATCTTTATGTCATCTGCAAAGAGACATACTTTTCCTTCTAGTCCCTCTGCAATGTCGCTTATAAAGACATTGAAGAAGACCGGTCCTAATACTGAACCCTGCGGCACCCCACTAGTAACCCCCCTTTCTTCAGAGTGGACTCCATTTACTATTACCCTCTGTGTCCTATTCTCCAGCCAATTCTTTACCCAGGCTATCATCTTGGGACCCACTCCCAGGCTAGCTAACTAGTATATTAATCTTTTGTGTGGGACTGAGTGAAATGCCTTGCTAAAGTCTAGGTAGGCCATGTCTACAGCCCCTCCCTGATCTACTACTTTGGTCACCCAGTCAAAGAAATCTATTAGATTCATCTGGCATGACCTTCCCACTGTGAATCCATGCTGCCTTGGGTCCTGTGCTCCTCTGGCCTCTAGGTACTTGACAATTCTTTCCTTCAGAAGTGATTCCATCATTTTTCCTATCACTGAGGTTAAACTAACAGGTCTGTAGTTTCCTGCTTCTGCCCTGCTCCCACTTTTGTGAAGGGGAATCACATCTGCCCTCCTCGAGTCCTCAGGTACCACCCCATCCTCCCATGATTTGTTAAAGAGGGTAGTTAGTGGTGTCACTAGTTCTACCCTTAGTTCTTTTAGAATTCTGGGATGAATCCCATCAGGCTCCATTGCTTTGTCCACCTTCAGTTTTAAGAGTTCATTCAGAACCCTTTCTTCTGTAAATGGGCTGGTACCAACTTCTGTATCCAGGGTGTTTCTTGCACTGCCTTGTGTAAAAGAAGGAAAAGTAAGCTTGTGTTAATGAAACTGTGGCTGAGGGTAAGACAGTTTGTCAACATGGCATTGCATGTCCGTGCCTGGCTGTAGAGACACATGAAGTCAGCATTGGAGTCTTTTACTAAAAAAAGAGCATACCAATCACTTGACCTTGCAGGCAGTGCAAGATTTCAACAGACATTCAATCTGTGATGTGTTTGGTGGCTGTTGGCTTCATACTGAGCACTCAGAGCTTACATTTGGCAGGAGAGTTACAGTACTCTGTCTCATGACAGAGTTGTAACACTTGATAAGTGTGGAAAGGTTTGAAATGTTTTAATGTTGCAGAGTAATTCCACAGTACCATGTCCAGAGGGTGAAGAAGATGTGTTAGTAGAGAAGCACGAACCTAAGTGTGCTCATTGGCCTTGTGATGAGCTTTGATAAATTATGACAGACATCATTTGATGAGGTTCAAAAAGTTCATTACTACATTTGAGGCAACACAACGTTCAAAATGTTATTCCCTGTTCCATGATAATGACAGCTGTGAGATTTGTCCATATACAGTACTGGTCTTCTGGACCATTTACTGGCATGTCTGGAAACACATGCATGTGATAGTGTCCTTCACCATATGTGCATGATAGCTGTTCATAACACATCTATACATACATTTGTGACAAATGTGTACCATGTGCATCGTTCAGTAAAACTGTACACTGAGTTAAATCATTTTCTGAGTGAAGGAGATATAGATGCTGCATCAGTGTTGATAAAGCATATATTGAGACACACATGTCTTGAGCCACACTCAAGAGTTTCTCTTGACTCCATGGAAATTGGCAGTACTGTACTTGAAGGTGCTGTTATCTCCAAGTTTGGGAGTCAGATAGCAACGCTTGAGGTGGCTAAAGGAGAAAAGTTTGAATTCTGTTGTCTCAGTTGCCAATGTTTGTTTTACAAGAGGAAGGTTATTGTGGTAGACTTGCAAAATATTCAAAATATGAATGATATGTGGTGTCATTTGATTGCTTACCTGCTGCTTCGATGTGACTTTGATGTGCTATCAAAGATTGTGTTTTGTCTTTGTTGTAGCACAGAGATCAAGGCAAATGTCTTTCTGCCACATTCCATACTGAACAATATAGAACCTGATGAAACTCCTGGAGAGATAGCACAATTAAACTTGTTTGAGCACATTCTCATTCAAACGGCAAAGCCTTTCAAAACCATTTTACATCTCAACACAAAGTTCAAGCATGTGCCTAAAAAGGAATTTGTGAAGTCTTTGAAGGGTAAAATTATGTATCTCCCTCTTCTGCTTCAGGAAAATGTCAATATCATTTCCTGCTAGAGTAGTCTTATTATTTTGGTTAATGGAGTTCCTACAAAGTCTAATGACCACTTCAAACAGGCTTTGTGATACTTGAAGTACCACACTTCCTTCTGTGAGGATCTCAACATTGATAACTTGTCAGACTTTACTCCTCAAACTACTATTCCACATGCAGGAGATGCTATGCTTGAAAACGTTGTCAAGACAACTGCAAGGAATGTGTATGAGCAGTTCACAATACATCCTTTGCATGGTAAAGACCCTGCCACTGATAATCTTGAGTTATATTAGATGAGGCCAGTGGAGGGTAGTGTTATTAGCATTTGGGAGAGTAGTCTTGAAGCACATTGCTTCCCTGATTTGTTTCTGCTTGGAACAGGGGGGATGCTTAGATGCATGTGAAGCTCAGGTTGCAGCTGCTGAGTATAGGGCTTCAAGATTTCTGCATAGCGATGGTAAATTTAGGAGGAATATTCAATACATAGACCACTTGTTGTGGGAAAGTGAGCAGAGCATCTTTTCTGCTTCTGTAGCTTAAACTTTATGATTGACTACTTCTTTGCACCACATGACAGCTGAAGAGTTTCTGCAAAAGGTGGAGGATGAAGATGAAAGTCTAGAAGTCAATTTGAGCACCAATTTTCGGAACATGAGTGGAACCAAAGAATATTGGTTTTGGAGGTACTCAGAAGTAATGTGCATGCTTTGAGAGTTTGGCCCTGCCACTTGGTTTGTTACTTTCAGTTTTGCAGAGTATTCATGCAATGAATTAGCAGATTTGCTAATGTTGGCTAGTGTGGAAGTAAATGGTATCTCTTTGATGATATTGGGAGAGATGTGCTCGCTGGATCCTCTCAAGATTTCTTGCACAGGTTCCATGAGTTGCTGACATTTATCTGGTCCAAGACCAATCCTCCCCTTGGAGAGGTGGAACACCACTTCTGGAGAATGGAATACCAGGCTCGCGGAGCTCCCCATGTGCACATGATGCTGTGGATTAAGGATGCTCCACGAATTGGTGAAACTCCTGATTTAGAGATTTTGAAGTTTATCATGCAGTATGTCTCTTCTCAGATGGCAGACATGTATGATAGTCCCACATTATGGAAATTTGTATCGAAGTATCAGCATCACTTATGCAACAGATACTGTTGCAAGGTAGTGAAAAGGGAGGCAGTATAGCGCAGTATAGCGCAGTGGTTTAAGGCTCTGAACTGCAAATCTGGTGACATCCAGCAGACCAGACCTGGGTTTGAATCCCACAGCTTCCACTTGCATACTGTGTGACCCTAAGCAAGCCACTTAACTTTCCTGTGCTCCCAGGTCGCTCCTGTAAAAAAGCTTTCAGCTTAGTGTGCTACTCCTGGTTAAACAACTAAATAAATAAAAGTGGTTTTCAGGGGTACACACATTGTCACTTTGGGTTCCCAAGGTGTGTGTGTGTGAGGGTGGTTGCATGAATGATGTGTTCTCTGCAATTAGGCATCATTTGAAAGCAAAACTGACAAACAAAGTCTATGATCTTCCTCGAAAGAAGAATGAGATATATGTGAATGACTACAATCCTGTTATTCTGCTGATGTGGCAGGCAAACAGTGATGTTCAGTTTGTGGCTGAAAATTCAATGGCTCTTGTATGTTATGTCACATCATACATAACAAAGCATAAGCAAACATGCCTGCAGGACCTCTGGGATGAGCTTTCTAGCACCAACAGGTTTTTGACATTTCAGCTGTGGTCTCTAGGTTTGAAGACACTCACGCACAGAGAGTGTGGTGCATATGAAAATAGTGACAGGCTGATTGGCACTCACCTATATGGAAAGTCAGATGCCATATGATTTCTGAATGTCAACTACAGTCTGAATCGCAAGCCTGTGCTTCATTGTATTGAGCAGATTGATGTGTTGGTAACCTGCTGCACCTTCCTCCACTGACATTGTGAAAGTAACTTGATCAATATGTACTATCCTCAGTGACACACTGCCATGGAACAGATGTGCTTGTATGAGGTTGCAAAATGGTATGACTTTGCTCCTGGCATCAAAACGAACTTCGACAGGAATACATTTCAGGTACAAGATGTAAAGGGCAGCTTGGTGAAGAGACACAAAGCATGGCTTGTTGATCATTGCAAGCTCAGTCTAGACAATGATGAGAAAAGTGAACACTATTTCTTTGCTCTTTTATTACTGTTTAAGCCCTGGAGGGATGAGCAGTCTCTTCAGGGTGACTCTCCTACTTATGAGGAACAGTTTGATGCCACTTATGAGGAGTTCAAAAGTGAAGTGATGCATCGGAGGCTTACATCCATAGGCTGGAAGCTGAGAAAGAGCAGATTCAGAAAGCAAGAGAGCAATTAGAAAAAGACACTCCTGAAAGCACACAATAAAATGGTGACCCAGAGGGAGAAGGATTACTGGGCACTTCTGTTTTGTTTAATGATCCAGATGTTTTGATGTCTGAGGTTGAAAGTGCAATGCAATATGTGTTGCACCACTGCATGCCTGGTAGACAGCTTGAAGAACAGTTAAACTCACAGCAGAAAGTGATATTTGACATAGTCACAGATGCAGTCAACCACAGTATTTGTGGGTCACCTTGGAGACTGGAAAGGGCACCGCAATCCACACAGGGGTTGTGTACAGACCCCATGTCAGGGAGACAGAATGGACAAGGATATGATAGAAGGCATTCTTAGGATGGCAGAGAAAGGGGGGAGATACTGTTGATGGGAGACCTGAATATGCCAGATGTTAACTAGAGCACATTTGCTGCAGCCACATCCAAGAGCAGGGCCATTATCGATGCCCTACAGGTGGCAGGCCTCAGACAGCTAGTTTTGGAACCCACTCATGAGGGAGCAATCTTAGACCTCATATTCTCAAATAGGGGCAGTGAGAGGATCTCAGATCTAGAAGTGGGTTGCCACCTGGGAACAAGTGACCATCAAACAGTGTGGTTCATGTTAAACTCAGCTACAGAATCATGCCATACAAAAGTGAGGGTACTGGACTTCAGGAGGGCTGACTTTGGCAAGATGGGAGAGTGCCTCAGAAAAGCACTAGCAAATAGGCTAGAAGAAGGGGTGGAGCAACAATGGGGGAATCTTCAAAACTGCCATCACAGAGGCAACAATCCTTTGTGTGAAGCAAATAAACAAATCAAAATGAAAGAAAAAGCCACTATGGTTCTGAAAAGAGGTGGCTGGGAAAGTCAGAGAGAAAAAGATAGCATTCAGGAAGTATAAGGAAACACAGAAGGAGCAGGACAGAGAGCTGTACCAGTTAAGGCAGAAGGAAGCAGGAAGGAAAGTCAGAATAGCAAAGGCCCAAACTGAGGAAAAGATAGCCACCTTGGTTAAGAAGGGGGATAAAACCTTTTATAGGTACATCAGAGAGGATAGAAAGACAAAGGGAGGGATAGTGATGCTGAATGGAATGAATGGTGGGTGAGCCGAGGGGGACAGTGAAAAAGCAGGGATACTGAATGAATGTTTCTGTTCAGTATTCACAAAAGAGAAGGGTGAAGTGCCTAATCCAATTAACTGAAGCACTCTTGATAGGGGGGTTGATCCCAGCCCTTTCACAGAAGAAAGGGTTCTGCAAGAACCCCTAAAACTGAAGGTGGACAAAGCAATGGGGCCTGATGAATTCACCCCAGAATTCTAAAAGAATTAAGGGGGGAAACTAGTGAAACCACTGACTACTCTTTTTAATAAATCATGGGAGGATGGTGTGGTACCCAAGGACTGGAGGAAGGCAGATGTGATTGCCCTTCACAAAAGTGGGACCAAGACAGAGGCAGGAAACTACAGACCTGTCAGTTTGACTTCTGTGGTAGGGAAAGTGATGGAGTCACTTCTGAAGGAAAGAATGGTTGAGTATCTAGATGCCAGTGGGACACAGGACCCAAGGCAGCACGGGTTCACAGTGGGAAGGTCACATCAGACGAATCTAATAGATTTCTTTGACTGGGTGACCAAAGTAGTAGACCAGGGAAGGGCTGTGGACATGGCCTACCTAAACTTAAGCAAGGCATTTGACACAGTCCCACACAAAAGATTAATAGTCAAGTTAAACAGCCTGGGAGTGGGTCCCAGGATGGTAGCCTGGGTAAAACATTGGCTGGACAACAGGACACAGAAGGTAATTGTAAATGGAGTCCACTCTGAAGAAAGAGGGGTTACCAGTGGGGTACCACAGGGTTCAGTTCTGGGTCCAGTCCTTTTTAATGTCTTTATAAGTGACATTACAGAGGGACCGGAAGGAAAAGTATGCCTCTTTGTAGATGACAGAAAGATCTGCAACAGGGTTGATACACAAGGAGGTGTGGAAAGGATGAGAAGGGACTTGGCAAGGTTGGAGGAATAGTCAGAAGTAAGGCAGCTTGGATTCAATGCAAAGAAGTGCAAAATAATGCACCTGGGAAACAAGATCCCAGGGGAAGATTACACAATGGGGGGAGGGGGTAGTAACAACAACAAAAAAGGAAAGGGACCTGGGGTAATCATATCAGATGACCTTAAGGTTAGCAAGCATTGTGAGAAGGCAGTAGGGAGGGCTGGGGGTATACTGGGATGCATAGGGAAAGGCATCAGCAGCAGAAAACAGGAAGTTGTTATCCCTCTGTACAGACAGTTGGTGAGACCACATCTGGGGTACTGCATCCAGTTCTGGAGACCCCATCTCCACAAGGACAGAGACAGGATAGAGGCAGTCCAGTGGAGGGCAACTAAAATGGTGCAGGGTCTACAAGAGAAGCCGTACGAGGAGAGACTAAAGGAGCTTAATATGTATACCCTTGAGGAAAAGAAGGAGAGGGGGACATGATAGAAACTTTTAAGTACCTCAGTGGAATCAACAAAGTCCAGGAGGGTAGCATCTTTTAGAAAAGAGATGTGCAAGAACATGGGACAATTTAAAGATGGGGGGCGGTTCCGGGCAATGTGAGGAAGTATTTTTTTTACAGAGAGGATAGTGGATACATGGAACAGCCTTCCTGAGGAGGTTGTGGGGTCTAAAACTGTGGGAGAATTCAAGAATGCATGGGACAGGCATAAGGCAATTCTTGTGGGGGGTAGGAAGAAATAGGCTGTTGGTTAACTAGGATCTGCGGCCTATCCTGTAGTTAGGGAAATGAGCAGACTAGGTGGGCCAAGCGGTCCTTATCTGCCATAAAAGTCTATGTTTCTATGTTTCTATGAACAAAAACTGTGTATGTGCAGCAACCACAAACCTGTTCTACTGTTTCTTAGTGGATCAGCAAGAACAGGAAAACATCTCCCTGCTGAAGCCATCACTACTCACATCAGGGAAAATGCCAATGATACCATATCTGTTGCAGAGACAGCTCCCACAGGACTTGTTGCCTGCAATATAGTTGGAGTTACTCTTCACTGACTGTTAATGTTGCCAGTAGAGCATGGTACCACAGGACAGAATCATAGGCTGCCTCCTGATACAGCTGCCATTCTGAGACATATGTTCAAGAAGATGCAGTTGTTTATTGTTGATGAGATAAGTATGGTGTCAAATGTTATGCTGGTCTGCATACCTCTTTGACTTCAAGAAATCATTGGTAGTAATGATGGCATACCATTTGGTGGAAAGAATGTTGTGGTCTTTGGAGACCTATTGCAGCTTGCTCCTGTGAATGGTGACCATGTCTTCACCATGTTATCTGCTCAGGAAGCTCAGAGAATCATCATTTGCATAGGTGGTGTTAATCTGTGGCATTTATTTTATTATGCTGAATTGCTGTAGAATATGAGATAGAGTGAGGATACTGTGTATAAAACATTTCTTGATGAGGCTCATATTGGATGTCTCAACTCAGAATGAATGTCTTGCCTTACTGCATAGTCATGTTACTCAAAGCAGTAGAGACTATGTGTTCTTCTTGTGACGTTTTCAACAAGATACTGCTGTAACACATACATTATGTGTGTGATGCCTCTCTTCAAGCAGTGCAGTGAGTTTAATGGTATCATGCTTGAGAAAGAGAGCCAGGATATTTTAACTCTGCTTAGTGTAGATAGTATTGGTGGTGTGTGCCTGAGTCATCAAATGATAGAAAAGATGGCTGAGCACCTCAAGAAACTAACACCTGACATGTCTTGTACTGCTGGCTTGGAAGCTGCACTGACACTTTGTGGGAATGCACTTGTCATGTTACATAGAAACTTGGATGCTGAGCATGACTTAGTCAATGAAGCCATGGAGAATGTTCTTAGCTTCCAGTGTAATGTTCAGAAAACATTTGTGGAAGCTATCATTGTGAAATTTGACAATGTGGAACTTCTCAGATCTATTGATAGAAGTACTGTGAAGTTCCAGTTGATGAAAGACATGCAGTATATGTTACTCGGAACCAGTTTCCTCTCTGCTTAGCATATGCTGTCTCAATTCATAAGAGTCGAGGCCTAAGCTTTGAAGCAGCAATGGTTGATGTGGGCATATCCATATTCAAAGATAGCATGAGGTATGTGGCACTGTCTAGTGGTAAAACTTTGTCTGGAATGTTTATTATTACCATAGCACCAGTGGAGCTACTGTACTTGTTGATAGGCAATGTGCCATTGAAGATCATCACTTGCAAACTGTATTCCAACCTGACATGCCGCTCATTCCAGATCCTGAACATATTGACAGACAGCACATGTCTAAGAAAAGCTCACATTCATTAAAGAGGACATTTTGTGACACAGATGAGGAAGTCACAGTTGAATGTGAGCAAACAGTGGGTAGAGGTGCTGTGACAAAAGTACAGTCAGTCAAGAATATTTGTTGTCAGTGCTGTTCCAAAGTTCGACAATAGTGTTGGTGTTAACTGCTATGCTAACTCTGCCATGCAAGCATTTTTCCATATGCCACACTTTGTGAAAGCTGTGCATGCATCACAGAATGGTGTCTCCTACAATAACAGAAGTCATCATAACTGTTGAGAAGTGTGACAATAGTGCTATGTCATTAACTCCTTTATGTACAGTAGTGGGAAGTTATCCTGTGCAGGAGACATTTTCTTAGAATATTCAGCAGGAAGTCACAGAATTTGTGATGGCTGTCATTAATACTCTGCATGATGATAGCATACCTGTTCGTGACTTGTTCTAAGTAAGCTATGTGAGTACTTTCTCATGTACATCTTGTGGCTTCCAAAAGAGGGAGGTCACAGAAAGCATGCTGTGGATCTCTTTGTATGTTCCACATTTAGAGATGCAGTGAAGTAAAATTCCACCCACAAAGTGGCTGCGACATGGGCACTTCACATTACTATTCCGCAGCGCAAAGTGACCATTTTAAAGGCCCACTTTGCCACTTTGCATTGTGATTATGACTTTGCGTTGTCCACTCCACCTTAATTCGCTTTAAGGAGGAGTGAGAAGTCTATTGGCAGCCCACACACATCACATGGCTTACATTAGTGTAAGTCACATACTTTAGCCAGGCAGGCAGGAAGTGAATCATGCTTAGAAGAAAGTTTCAGTTTCACCTTGCATTAGGAAAAAGAGGCTGTGTAGGAGAACTTGGAGTGAGAGAAGAGAATCTGTTGAAAAAAATCACTTTCAATCTTTTAGATTTTTTTTGCTATATAGGTGATTTTGTTTGAGTATTTGTTGCCTGGATTTGTGTTTAGTAGGATTTGTTTTATTAATTGTTTCTGTGTGTTTGTGTGTGTTATTGTGGTCTGGACAGTTTTATTGATCCCACAATGGAGGGTAAGACATGCTTCGGGGGGGGGGTTTATGCGATGTGGTGGCGATTGGGTGGGTATGCACACACGTGGTGGCTGGATTCGTCTGGACCGAAGTAACATCTTGAGGGTCCCCCCGAAGCAAGACATATTGGAGTTGGTGCTGCTGTCATGGAATCACCAGCTCCTGTGGCACCACCAACCAGTGCCCCCCCAGTGCCAGCAGCAGCAGCACCCAAGTGCCCTGAGGCAGCAGCTCAGCAGCAGAAAGCGAGGGAGGAGGAGGAGGAGCATAGCAGCAAATGCAGCAGCAGGTTTCTGCGTCCCCAGCCCCAACTGTAGAGCCACAGCCCCTGGCTCCCACGCCATCTGGCCCCCGCACCTGTGCCTGGTTCTCCCCGCACCTCCTTTGTTTAGTTTTTTGATGCACTGCCAGGGACAGCAATGTAGTGAGGTGCAAGTTGTGCAGTGTTGAGGTGCACCATGGCTCCATCGAAGTCACCTGGGTACAGGGGGTCAGCACACCCATATGCATAATCATCACTGCCAAGAATGGCAGACTGTGGTCACTGAACAGGCCAGTAATGCACCTGCTGGCCCTGCTGTTGCAGAGGGGGAAGAACCATTTGCACGTGGCATGAAGCAGGGGAGGGCCATGGCAGAACCTACTGCTCCACCACCACTACCACAACCTGCAGCACCTCCTGCTGAGGGTGACAACCCTCTTGAATTGCCTGACACAAGCTGATTTAGCCATGCTGTGGAGTGCAGTGGATGCTGAAAACAACCAGCTCAACAATGTTGAGCAGCAGTTAGAATACACTGAGGGGGACCAACTTCAATTTGTGGGGATAGAAACATAGAAACCTAGAATTTGATGGCAGATAAGGACCGCTTGGCCCACCTAGTCTGCCCATTTCCCTACCTAATGCTTAGGCTGCAGATCTTAGTTAACCAACAGCGTACTTCCTCCTACCCCCCACTAGAATTGCCTTAAGTCTGTCCCATGCATTCTTGAATTTCTCCACTGTTTTTGAGTCCACCACCTCCTCAGGAAGGCTGTTCCATGTATCCACAACCTTCTCTGTGAAAAATACTTCCTCACATTACCTTTGAGCCACCCCCCATCTTCAAATTGTGCCCCCTTGTTCTTGCACATCTCTTTTTCTGAAAGATGCTACCATCTTGGACTCTGTTGATTTCCTTGTTGTACTTGAAAGTTTCTATCATGTCCCCCCTCTCCCTCCTCTCCTTGAGTGTATAAAGATTAAGCTTCTTTAATCTCTCTTCATATGTCTTCTGGTGCAAACCCTGCACCATTATAGTTGCCCTCCTCTGGACAGCATCCATCCTGTCTATGTCCTTATGGAGATGGGGTCTCCAGAACTGGACGCAGAACTCCAGATGTGGTCTCACCAACTGTCTGTACAAAGCGATAACAACTTCCTGTTTTCTACTGGTGATGCATCTCCCTATGCATTCCAGTATCCCACCAGCTCTTCTTACTGCCTTCTCACATTGCTTGCCCACCTTAAGGTAATCTGATATGACTACCTCCAGGTCCCTTTCCATTTCTGTAGTTGTTATCATCACACCCCCATTGTGTACTCTTCCCCTGGATTTTTGTTTCCCAGGTGCATTACTTTGCACTTCTTTGTATTGAATCTAAGCTGCCATATATTTAACTGTTCCTCCAACCTTGCCAAGTACCTTTGCATCCTCTCCACCCCACCTTCTTTATCAACCCTGTTGCAGATCTTTGTGTATTCTGCAAAGAGGCATACTTTTCCTTCCAGTCCCTTTGCAATGTCACTTATAAAGACATTAAAGAGGACCGGTTCCAGTACTGAACCCTGTGGCACCCCACTAGTAACCTCCCTTTCTTCAGAGTAAACTCTGTATACTATTACCCTCTGTATCCTGTTGTCCAGCCAATTGTTAACCCAGGCTACCACCTTGGGATCCACTCCAAGGCTGACTAACTTTTATATTAATCTTTTGTGTGGGACTGTGTCAAATGCCTTGCAAAAGTCTAGGTAGGCCATGTCCACTGCCCCTCCCTGGTCTACTACACTGGTCACCCAGTCAAAGAAATCTTTTAGATTTGTCTGACATGACCTTTCCACTGTGAATTCATGCGCCTTGGATCCTGTGCCCCACTGGCCTCTAGGAACTCAACAATTCTTTCCTTTAGAAGTGATTTCATCATTTTCCCTACCACTGAGGTCAAACTAACAGGTATGTAGTTTCCTGCCTCTGTCTTGCTTCTACTTTTGTGAAGGGGAATCACATCTTCCCTCCTCCAGTCCTCTGGTACTACACAATCCTTCTATAATTTGTTTAAAAGGGAGGTCAGTGGTGTCACTAATTCTACCCTTAGTTCTTTTAGAATTCTTGGGTGAATCCCATCAGTCCCCATTGCTTTGTGCACCTTCAGTTTTAAGAGTTCTTTCAGGACCATTTCTTCTGCAAATGGACTGGTATCGACCTCCCTATCCAGAGTGCTTCTATTCTTTGATTTAGAAACCTCCCCTTCCTCTTCTTTTGTGAATACTGAGCAGAAGTATTCATTCTGTATCCCTGCTTTTTCACTTCATCCTCTGCCCACCCTCCCTTTCCTTTAGTAAGCCTCACTATCCAATCCTTCATCTTTCTTCACTCCATAATGTACCTATAAAGGGTTTTATCCCCCTTCTTAACTGAATTGGATATCTTTTCCTCAGTTTGAGCTTTTGCTATTCTGACTGCCTTCCCCACTTCCTTCTGCTTTAACTGGTACAGTTCTCTGTCCTGCTCCTTCTGTGTTTCCTTATACTTCCTGAATGCTACCTTTTTCTCCTTAACCTTCCCTGTCACCTCTTTTGAGAACCATAGTGTTTTTTTCCTTTGTTTTGCTTTGTTTATTTGCTTCACACAAAGACTTGTTGCCTCTGTGATGGCTAGTTTGATTTTTCCCCATTGTTCCTCCACCCCTCCTTCTTGCCCGTTTGCTAGCACTTTTCTGAGGCACTCTCCAATTTTCCCAAAGTTAGCCCTCCTAAAGTCCAACACTCATGCTTTTGTATGGCTTAACTCTATGGCTGTGTTTATTGTGAACCACACTGTTTTGTGGTCACTTGTTCCCAGATGTCTACCCACTTCTAGATCTGAGAGCCTTTCTCCATCCCCATTTGACAGTACCAGGTCTTAGATTGCTCCCTTCCTAGTGGGTTCCACCACTAGCCATCTGAGTCATGCCCCCTTCAGGGCATCAAGAATAAACCTGCTTTTTGATGTGGCTGCAGCCAGGGTGCTCTGGACTAATGTTTGGCATGTTCAGGTCCCCCATCAATAATAACTCCCCTTTTTCTGCCATTCTAAGGATGCCTTCTAACATTTCCTTGTCCACCGCCTCCCCTGAGATGGGAGTCTGTATACTACCCCTGTATGAATTGTGGTGCCATATCCTGTTTCCAGGGTAACTCACAGTGCCTCCTCTACTCCCTGTTTATCCTATTGTTCCATTGCTTTGACCCCTTCCCTTACATAGAGAGCTACTCCTCCTCCTCTTTTACCCTCCCTGTCCCTCCTGTACATTGTGTATTCTGGTACGTTGACATCCCAGTCATGGTTCTCAGTGTACCATGTTTCTGTGATTGCCACAATATCCAGATGTCCCTCTTCTGTCAAGACTACTAGTTCAGGGAGCTTGTTACACAGACTATGGGCATTGGTACTCATCACCCTCCATTTGTTGATGGCCTTACCCCTTTTAGCCCCATCCCTGTCCTTACTGCCTTTTTCTGCATTTACCCCTGTCCTGCTCCCCATTAACTTCTTTACCTTGGTGTTTACCTCTCTAACTACTGTGTTTTGTCAGGGGAGGCTGGGTTTTCCCTGCTCCTTTTCAGTGCCTCCCCCCTTGGCTAGTTTAAATGCTTGCCAATTATGCATGTAAACCTATCACCTAGGATTCTGGTTCCCCTCCTGGACAGATGCAGACCATCATGCCAGTATAGGCCTGTATCACTCCAGGTGGATCCTCAGTCCCCAAGGAAGCCAATACCCAGAGCTCTGCACCAGCTTTTCAACCATTCATTGAATCCCATGGTGTGGCATGCTCTAGTATCACCCTTACCATAGACAGGCAGCACCTCTGAGAAGGTTACTGTATGTGCTACCTGTCTAAGGCCCCTCCTCTACTCTTCAAACTTCTCTTGCGCTGCTGTGATCCCATTCATAGCCCGGTCATTTGTCCCTAGGTGGACAATGATATCCAGCTTCCTCCCTCATGCAGCTGCTTCCACGATCCTGAGGATTCACTCCCTGTCCCTCCAAGCTGTGGCCCCAGGCAGGCACCTTACCTCCCTGCTCCCTTCATTCCCCAGATCTACCCCCCTAATAATTGAGTCCCCCACCAGGAGTTGTTTCCTTCCCCTGTGGGATCCCATGCCACCCTCCTGTGAGACTCCTTTGTGGAGGTTCCCAGCATCCTCTTTGATCTCCACTGCTGGTTCCTCCATAGAGGAACCACTCTCCACCAAAACAGCATATGAATTTTGGAGAGGTACAACTAAAGGAATGTGCATCTGTTCCACCACCCTCTCCCTGCCTGAGCCCACGTTGGTCCAATTGCTCCTCTTTCTTCAGCTTCAGCTGCTGCTGTCCCACCATAACATTGACATTTGCATTAATTCATCTGGAGTGCTGGCTTTATAGTTTAGTGTGGCAGTGGCAGTTTTGCAGCTAGCTGCTCTCCACCAGCACCTGACCCGGCCCCAGTGTTAGCACAGCATGCTAGTGGACTGGACCTCCTATATTCTGACTTAATAATGTCATATTTTTGTTGCCTCACTAATATTTCATTTCTGTCATGTAGGGTTTGTTGAAAAGCAGGAGTGAGCAGAGCTATTATCTGCTAAATTGCATGTGTGCACTGTGAGGTGCACACTGCCCACCAAACCCTCTGAAAACATATTATATGACTGTCCACTGGTGATAATGGTACAAATAAAATATTCATTATATATTCTTATCTTTAGTCTTTATACCATAAACAGTGGAACAAGTCATAATATGTTTGTAAGGAGCTGGACAGTGTGTGCACATGACAGTGCACTGCACACTTGCAGTTTAGCACATTATTATTGCACTGCTTAATCCTGCTTTTCCACACATGCACACAGCAAGACAGAAATAAAACATTACTGAGACCACTAAAATAATTTATTTTTGGAAAGAGACATTATTAAGTCAAAATATAACAAGGAAGGGAATTAATGGCACACTCAGTCATGAGTGCAGTGCTGCCACACAGCCTCCAGAATTAATGTGCACACCCAAAATGTTGCTGTCTTATGTCCATAAAATTCCAACTCTAGATGAAGAGAAATGAGAGCATAAAGTGGAAAGAAAAGTCTCCATTAATTCATGTTGCACTCAGTCATGCATGTAGTTCTGCCACACAGTCCCCAGAATTAATGTGCACTCCCAAAATGCTGCTGTCTTATGTCCAGAAAATTCCCAACTCCAGATGAAGAGAAATGAGAGCATAACATGGAAAGAAAAGTCTCCATTAATTTATGCCGCACTCAGTCATGCGTGCACACACTCCAATAAGAACTACGTCCCCTGCTGCTGCTGTTGGAATTTCATGTAATACTTCTTGACCTGACTCGGTTGATGCACAGTGTCTTGCCAAATGATGTGCTAGAAGACTGCCCTGACCATTGAGTCAACCATCCATGATGATGTGGGGTTGAGTACCCCATTTAAGGTTAAAGTGTGAAATTTTGCACCTTAGTAACTTTGCCACCATATGATGGATTTGCCTGAAATGTCACAAGCACAGAGCAGTATCATAGGTCCTGGGATCTGCCAAGTTTTGTACTGGTCAGATATATGGTTGCGGAGTTATTAAGCGACATTCCATAACTCATTTATGCTTTTTTGCACATTCTTTGCATGTGCCTACAGGTTTCACAATTTGCACAAGCTGTCTGAAAACTTCAGGGAACATGCAGCCAGGGACCCCGATATGTCTTTTGAAGATTTCGTGAAAAAATATTAAACGGACCAAAAGTTATTCAAAAAACAAGTTTCCCATTATAGTCAATGGGAAAAGTTAACAGAAAGTTCAACAGTGTCACAAATGCCATTTTTAATGTCACAAATGACCCCAGTAGTGTTGCAAATCTGCCATTTTGTTTTCAGTTACTGATCACAGAAATGCTTGGCATTTAAAATTGGGACCCTCTAGGGGCACAATTTTATTTGTGTTTACCTAGTCGGACCCTGAGGATGCTAGGCATGTCTTTTTTTGGGGGGATGGGGGTAGTTAAACACCCCAGAAATATTTTTTTGAAATTTTTGGGAAATGCAGTGTCGCAAAGTAGTGTCGAACCTGTGACACTTTCATGATTTTTTTTGCAAAAGTGTCGTGTTTTGCGGCACTACTAAGTTGCACTATGGGCAAAATAACAAGAATTCTTTGCCACCCTGCTGCAAAACACTAGTTTTGGTCTTTTGGGCTGAAATTTGGAGGGAAGAAAGCCAACATCCCACAGAAGTGCCTTTCTTTGCTTTGGTGCCAAAATATTGCACGGATGCAAAGTTACGATACTCTGAAGTTGATGCCTTTTCCCATAGACTAACATTGCAGCATCCGCCACACCTTTCAGGACCCATATCTCAGAAACGCTTCGAGATAAGGACTTTTTGTCAAAAAAATGCTTAGCCCCCCATTAGGGGGCTAAGTATAAAACTAGTCAGGAAAGTCATAAATAATATGAATTTTTTTTTTCTACGTCGTACGGTTCCTGAGATATAAGCAATTTAGTATTCCAAGTGCTCATTTTTTGGTCTGAGGCCTATTATTATGAATACATTCTTTGTACTCACTGTGTTTCTCTATGCAGCTGTTGGGGAAAACCAGGGTGTGCGCTTCCATTACTGTTACAGTTAGCATTTCCACTTGCGTTTTCGTACCTGTTTGTGTTCTCATGTATGCCACAGTGTGCGTTACCCTTTGCTTTTTCATTTGTGCTTACATTTGCATTACTGTTACCATTTGCGTTTCCACTACTGTTTGTGTTTGCATCTTGATTTGCATCACCGTGCAAATTTCCATTTGTGTTTGTGGCTGCTCTTCTGTTTGTGTTTGCATTTCTCTTTCGTTTGGCATCATCGTTGCTGTTACCGTTACCATTTGCGTTTCCAATTGTGTTACCATGACCATGCATGTTACAGTTTGCATTTCCATATGCGCTTGCATTTGCATTTCCATTTCTGTTTCCTTTGGCATTATTGTTGCTGTTACCATTACCATTTGCATTTCCAATTGTTGTACCATGGCCGTGCACGTTACGGTTTGTGTTTCCATAGGTGCTTGTGTTTGCGTTTCTGTTTCTGTTTCCTTTGGCATTGTTGTTGCTGTTACCGTTACCATTTACATTTCCAATTGTGGTACCATGACCATGTGTGTTACCAGTTGTGTTTCTGTACATACTTGCGTTTGCGTCTCCGTTTGCATTACTGTTCGCTTTGGTGTCAGTTTGCGCTTGCGTTTCTCTTACCGTTTTCATTACCATTTTCGTTTGCGTCACCATGTGCGTTACCATTTGCACTTGCATTTGTGTTGCAGTTACCATTACTATGTGACAAAAAAAATCACAAGGTGGAAGCACGGGGCCTTTTGGGCCCTGCACTCCCTCCACCACATTACATTCACTATTTATAGTCCTCATTCTCAAAAAGAAGGGAAATTCATGGCAAAAAATCCATTTATTGCATCAGTTTATGTTGTTCCACAGTGACAAAAGTGAGGAAATTTGTTAGGGTTGAAAACCCTCACTTGTACCCCCCACCCCTCCCCCCAACCAGCATTGGGGTGTGCATTAGGGTCATTGGTCCTAACTCTCACCTCATTGTCCTACACTTCATCACTTCAGCTTGTTTACACATGCGATGGGGTGAGAGTTAGAACCAATGACCCCAATGCAGACCCTGATGCCTGTTGGGGGCCGGGGTGGGGGTGAAAGGGGAGATTTCAAACCTAACATCAAATTTCCTTGCTTTTGTCACTGTAGAACAACTCTAACTGGTGCACTAAACTGAGTTTTTTGCCATAAAAAAAATATATATATAGAATATATGATGGTAGCATCGTAGTGCTACCATAGTTAGAGTTGATTAGCCCTTTTAAGGTTAAATGTTGAAAATTTGCACCTTAATAACTTTGCCACCGTTCAACAGATTTGACTGAAATTTGGCAGGCATAGGGCGTAACCATAGATCTTGGGATCTGCCAACTTTTGTACCAGTAGGGTATATGGCTATGGAGTTATTAAGCAACATCTGTGTACACAATTATTTTTTGTGTGCATTCTTTGCTCGTGCCTACAGGTCACACAGTTTGTGCGACTGGTCTGAATACTTCAGGGAACATGTGGCCAGAGTCCCTGATGTGCCTTCTGAAGATTTTGTGAAAGAATATATTGAACGGTTCAAAAGTTATTCAAAAAACAAGTTCCCATTATAAGTCAATGGGAAAAGTTAACAAAAAGTTTGACAGTGTCACAAATGCACTTTTTAGCATCTCAAATGGCCCTAGTAGTGTCTCAAATCTGCCATTTTGTTTTCAGTTACTGATCACAGAAATGCTTGGCATTTAAAATTGGGACCATCTGGGACATAATTATTTTTGTGTTTACCTATTTGAGCCCTGAGGATGCTAGTCATGTCTTTATTTTGTGGTTAAACACCCCAGAAATATGTTTTTCAAAGTTCTGGGAAAAGTAGTGTCACACTTGCGACACTTTCACAAATTTTTGCGATAGGTGTCGCAAATCACGACACTACTTTTAAAGACTAAGGTCAAAATGACAGGAATTCTTTGCCACCCTGCTGCAAAACAACAGTTTGGTCTTTTGGGCTGAAATTTGGAAGGAAGGCAGCCAACATCTCACAGATGTGCCTTTTCATGGTTTGGTGAAAAAATATTGGATGGAAGAAAAGCTGCGGTACTCTGAATTTGACTTTTTTCCCATAGACTAACATGGTGGTGTCTGCTGTGCCTTTTGGGGCTCGTATCTCAGAAATGGTGAGAGATACAGAATTTTCATCATGACAATGCCTAGCCAGGAAACTCATGAATCGTGAAATTTTAATTTTTTTTCTGCATTGTACAGTTACTGAGATATTACCATTTTAGTATTACAACGGCTCGTTTTCTGCTCTGAGGCCCATTATTATGCATACATTCTTTGTTTTCACTGTGTTTCTCAATGGAGCTTTTGGGAAAAAATACAGTGTGCACTCCAGTTACTGTTACACGTAGGCTTTACACTTGTGTTTCCATGCACATTTGCGTTAGTGTTCCCTTGTACGCCATCGTGTAGTATCCTTTATGCTTCCATTTGCATTATGCTTACAGTTACCATTTGTGTTTCCACTACTGTTTGTATTTGTCTTTCACTTACCATCACCATGCGCATTACCATTTCTGTTGGTGGCTGCCCTTCCATTTTCCTTTGTGTTTGTATTTCGTTTTGCATCATCGTTGTTCTTACCGTTACCATTTGCATTTCCAATTGCATTTCCGTGCCTGTGTGCATTATGGTTTGCATTTCCATATGCACTTATGTTTGCATTTCTGTTTTCTTTGGCATTATTGTTGCTGTTACCATTACCATTCGCATTTACAATTACGGTACCATCACCATGCATGTTATGGTTTGTGTTTCCGTACACGCTTGCGTTTGTGTTTCTGTTTCCTTTTGCATTATTGTTGCTGTTCAGTTATCATTTGCATTTACAATAGCAGTTCCGTGACCATGCACGTTACCAGTTGCATTTCCATATGCGCTTTTGTCTCCGTTTGCATCACTGTCCGCATTGGTGTCACTTTGCACCTGCGTTTCTATTAACTTTTGCTTTACAATTTACATTTGTGTCACCATGTGTGTAACTGTTACCACTTGCATTTGCTTTGCTGTTAACCTTACTATGTCACAAAAAAATCACGTGATGGGAGCATTCCATTCACTATTTATAGTCCTCGTTCTAAAAAAAGAAGGGCAATTAGAGGCAAAAAACTCAGTTTAATGCATCAGTTGGGGTTGTTCCACAGGGACAAAAGTGAGGAAATTCGGTGTTAGGGTTGAAACCCCACCTTACACCCCCTCAGCCTGCCCCCCCAACTGGCATTGGGGTGTGCTTTGGGGTCGTCGGTTCTAACTCTCATCCCATTCTCCTATGCCACCGCTTGTTCACACATGTGGTGGGGTGAGAGTTAAGTCTGATGACCCCAACGCACACCCCGATGCTAGTTGGGGGGTGGGCTGAGGGGTTGCAAGGGGTTTCAACCCTAACACTGAATTTCTTCACTTTGTCACTGTGGAATAACCCTAACTGATGCATTAAACAGAGTTTTTTGCCTCTAATATATGTATTTATTATTGATATATATATATATATATATACACACACATCATTGCTTTTTTTATATCACAGGTCATATAGTCAAACTTGGGGTGTGTATTTCTTGGCTTAATGAGGAATTTTGGCATTAGAATACTGTCAAGCCAGTGAAGATAAGTATTTGTTTTGGGGGAGGGGCATTATTTAAAAAAAGTTAAAAAAGATGCGTCAATGTTTTGGTCATCTTTACAGGTCTTCAGCATATCATCAGAACTGAAAAAAAAATTGAACTGCTGTGATTCATGAAGAATGTGATTTGTCTTGTGATGATTGTCTGGTGTGACATGACCAATGATAATAAACTGTACGGGAATGCGAATACCTACGGCTGTACTTCCCTGACCTGTACCACACAAAACTACCTGATTTGAAAACTCACATCAATCAGTACAATGGTGAAGCTGAGACCTGAGATACTATGAAACAGGCTTACATGCAACTAACTACAAAAAAACTTAGTTTTGTGATTCATGACATGACCATGAATCATGACCATGAAGATGAAGAATGTGATTTGTCTAGGAGTTGGAGTCATGATGAATGTCTGGTGTGACATAACCAATGATAATAAACTGTACGGGAATGAGAATGCCTACAACTGTACTTCCCTGACCTGTACCACACAAAACTACCCTATTTGAAAACTCATATCAGTCAGAACAATGGTGAAGCCGAGACCCAACGGAACAGGCTTACATGCAACTAACTACAAACAAAGCTTACAGTTTTGTGTTTTGTGATTGTGAATCAAGGCCTTGGAGATGAACAACATGATTTGTCTCAGATCGGAGTCGTGATGAGTGTCTGTTGTGAGATAACCAATGATAATTAACTGTATGGGACCATGAATACCTATGGCTATACTTCTCTGACCTGTACCACACAAAACTACCCAATTTGAAAACTCATATCAATCAGTACAGTGGTGAAGCTGAGACCCTAAATACTACAAAACAAGCTTACATGCAACTAACTACAAAAAAACTTAGTTTTGTGATTCGTGACATGACCGTGAATCATGACTGTGAAGATGAAGAACGTGATTTTTCTTAGAGTCGGAGTCATGATGAGTATCTGGTGTGAGATAACCAATGATAATAAACTGTACGGGAACGTGAAAACCTATGGCTGTACTTCCCTGACCTGTACCACACAAAACTACCTGATTTGAAAACTCATATCAATAAGTACAATGGTGAAGCCAAGACCAGAGAGATACTACAAAACAGACTTACATGTAACTAACTACAAAAAAACTTAGTTTTGTGATTCGTGACATGACCGTGAAGATGAAGAACGTGATTTTACTTAGAGTCGGAGTCATGATGAGTATCTGGCGTGAGATAACCAATGATAATAAACTGTACGGGAACATGAATACCTATGGCTGTACTTCCCTGACCTGTACCACACAAAATTACCTGATTTGAAAACTCGTATCAACAAGTACAATGGTGAAGCCAAGACCAGAGAGATACTACAAAATAGACTTACATGCAACTAACTACAAAAAAACTTACAGTTTTGGGATTCATGAATCTTGACCGTAAAGATGAACACGATTTGTATCATGAGTGACTTGTGATGATCACCCTGACTTAAAAACACACATTGATGAGTACAACATTCACACAGAGATATGCACCACACCAGTACTCTGAAGGGAAGCCAAACAAACAACTGTGACTTAAGTTACAGGTGGATATTGGGTCCTAAACAGATGCAAATGCACAGATTAAGATTGCGATGCTCACTCAAGAGATACAGATGCAAAGGCACAATAACACCTAAACAGTGCTCACAAGTCACAAATCTAAATCTGGAAAAGAATATCTTTCACTGGCTGGGTTGGGGGGAGGCAGTGCACTGCAGTAACAGTCCACTACCAGTAAAGATACCACAAAGCAGTACAAAAAAATAATGCAGGTGCAGGTTCACACTGCTGCACTTACTGAGTGGTACAATAAAATGTATTTGATTTGATGGCACACATCGCACACACACTCACACACACATTACAAGCAATGCGCAGCAAATTGAAAATGTCATTAATATGATCAAATCTTTTAAACACACTGAAATTATGTACTGTTGCACCATGACAAACAGTAAAAAAATTTTAAAAATTAATTAACATATTACTGTGTACATTAACACAGTTATACAAGAAAAATATAACCAAAACAGAAAGACTGTCTTTTTCTGTCAGTTAATCTACTTCCACTCCACCACAGATACACCCTCCCCCAAAGCACACTTCAAGTGTCTGTTAGTACACAGACTGAATATTCTAAATTAACATTCAAAATCCACACACAAACAATAAACGCTCGATGATATGAGCACAGGAGGATTTCCCTACAATTGATGTACTAAATTTTGAGCAAGAAATTGGCTCAAAAAGGCTTTTTTGACAGCTTTTAGAGGGTTTGAATCATACATCTCTGACTGCCAACTGTCTCCAGCTACCACTACATATACACAACACAGAACTGAGGCTGTGCAGAATGATCTAGAGCCCATGGGACCTGCAATCCCATGAATCACTGCAAAATTCACCTTGGAACTCAATAACAAGGCTAAGTGATGAAAGTGCATTGCTCTCTATGTATTTCACCCTAAAATTGGCTTAGAAGTGGTTGGGAGAAGGCAGAGTAATGCAAAGTCATTGTTATCAATGGACTTCACATTCCTCATTATGATGCGAAGTACTCCACTTTGTACCGAGGAGTACTTCACGGATTCTGCATTACGGAAGCACTCCTTAAGGAAAGGATAGTGCAACACCTGGAATCCATAGGGGGCACAGAATCCAATACAGCATGGGTTTACAAAAGGAAGGTCCTGTCAAACTAATCTCATAGATTTCTTTGACTGGGTAACCAGAGTGGTGGACCAAGGGGGAGCAGTTGATGTCGCCTACCTTGACTTCAGCAAAGCTTTCGACACTGTTCCACATAGAAGATTGATAAATAAGCTGGGTAGGCTCGGGGTGGGTCAGAAGTTGGTCAACTGGGTGGCAAACTGGTTGAAGGACAGAAAACAGAGAGTGGTGGTAAATGGTATACAGTCAGAAGAGATGAAAGTCACAAGTGGGGTACCTCAGGGATCAGTCCTGGGGCCAGTCCTCTTCAACATCTTCATTAGTGACCTTGCAGATGGACTAGAGGGTAAGGCTTGTCTGTTTGCAGATGACACCAAGATCTGCAACAGAGTAGGTGATCCAGATGGGGTGGGCAGAATGAGAAGAGATCTGGATAAACTAGCAAAATGGTCAGAAGAGTGGAAACTGGGATTTAATGCAAAGAAGTGCAAAATCATGCACATAGGGAAGAGAAACCCTGAAGCCACCTATAGGCTGGGAGGGGAGTTGCTTGCAGTCACAAAGGAAGAAAGAGACTTGGGCATCATCATCACTGATGTCCTGAAATCATCCAAGCAGACCTCTAAAGCAGTAGGTAATGCTAGGGGGGTGTTAGGGTGTATTAGAAGGGGTATCACAAGTCATAAGAGGGAGGTAATAATCCCTCTTTACAAGACACTGGTTAGGCCCCATCTGGAGTACTGCGTGCAGTATTGGAGGCCACACCTTCACAAGGACATTAACCAAATTGAGGCAGTCCAGAGAAGGGCAATCAAAATGGTGCAGGGACTGCATCAGAAGACATATGAAGACAAATTAACAGAGCTCAATATGTATACCCTTGAGCAAAGGAGGGAGAGAGGTGATAAGATCGAGGCATTCAAACACCTTAAGGGCATTAACAAGGTGAAAGAGTCTAACATGTTTAAATATAAGAAAAATAGCAGGACAAGAGGACACAGCATGAGATTAGAGGGGGGCCGATTAAGGGGGAATGTGAGGAAATTCTTTTTCGCAGAAAGGGTGGTGGATGCATGGAATGGCTTACCACAAGAAGTGGTGGCTATGAATACAGTGCAGGGCTTCAAACAGGCATGGGATAGGCATAAGGGAGCAATACAAATGACTATGAATAGATAGACCACTGACAGAGCAAAGCAAAGACTGATGGCACATTTATAAGGTAGAAAAAGAAATGGGCAGACTGGATGGGCCTTGCAGTCCTTATCTGCCATCAACTTCTATGTTTCTATGTTTCTATACTCTGTGAATTGCTTCGTGGAGCGAATTTTGTCCACTTCGCCCACCTCAATCCACATGCAGCTTCCATTAAGTACTGGCAATTGTTTACTCATACACAATGCGGAGAACTGTGCAGTAGATGTGGTGAACAGTATACTCAGTCTTTGTGAGTTTGCACAGCTTTTCAGTATCTCTTGTTGGTACTGCATCAATTTGGCTTTCAGGAATAAGAGTGGTAACACCTGTCACTAATTACATAGTTGGCAGAGTTTTGTTTGGACAGGATCAGTATTACACCCATGCTGTCATTTGCCATCATGGCATGTCTGTCCATAGTGGTCATGACATTACTTGGCTAAGGTACAGATGAGATTGGGTGGAGTGGAATGACTCTGTGCACTTTTAAGCAGAAGCTACCTCTTAACCTCACAAATGCCTATATTTTGGTGTTAAAAAATGTTATAGATCTATGAGGCCAACAGACCCTCTTGAATTAATATGGTAACATTCTGTTTTTTCAAGATAATGATATCTATGTGCTATACAATGTTGAGAGTGCATGTGTTATTCCTATTTACACATTCATGCTGAAGTTCCAATATGTTTGTACATGTAACCAGTGTGAAACTATGGAAATAAGTGTGTTCCTTTGTATTCAGTGGTAATACCTTTTGGTTTTCTGCACATTTTTTTAAATGTGTCTGGTATGTAGTACAGTTAACATTATTTGTACTGTGAAGTTGCACTGCTTACCGCTATGCTTCCATGCATATGTACCAGCATTTCTGATGACCTGTGGTACTACTGGCAGTCACCGGTAAGGTACATGCAGTATAGGATGATACTCAAATATAATGTGTGTCATGCTGTGCGTCAAGACATATTTTGTTTATTGTCTCCTATGATGGAGGTATGCTTAAGGAAAAAATACGTTATTGGTTTTCTAAAATCACCAGTGATTTGCTTTGCCCTTCAGTATAAAATGACACAGACATATTGGTGAATCACAGTCAGAAAGTCACAGTTTCAGTGTACTCATAAAATGGTACAAATTGTGTATGTGCTCACAAACGATGATATGCTGTGCTTTTCAACATTCTCAATACCATTCAAACTGATGAGATGCAAAGCCACAGGTGCTCGCTTTGTGCTTGCAGTATTATAGCTTCTCACTTTCTTCTGTATGTCTGGTTCCAAACTACTGCAATGCAGTTCACTGATGTATTTGAAAAGTGATGCGTATCATGCTGTTATATGTATCTGCTGCTATGAAGTTGTAACCAGTGATGAAAGTGAATATGAACGCACAGGAACTCCGTTCCTGTACCTTTTTTGAAGCAGGAACAGAGTTGCTGTACTTCTTCCCACTGACACTGGAAATGAAATTCTTAAACCAGCAATAAAATGGCAGTTTATGGCCTTGTGACCTGAAATCAGGGTTTCCATAACAACATTTGACTTGTACGACAGTACTATTTTGGTAGAAACACTTTAATATCTCTAACTGAATCTACTAGTGTCTAAACAGCTAAGACGTGCCTTCACACAGCTATCCTTCAGATTGAAGATCTTCATTCTGCATTTCGTATTTGCCAGTGCCTGAGTTCCTGTACTTCTTGTCTGCCACCTGCACCACTGGTTGTAACACTGCATTTTTGAGCACATCGTGATATATGTGTGGATACTGGTGTAAATGCTTGCTTCTGTGACTGATAGAGAAACTGTTTGGCACTGTTTTATGTGAGTTTCTCATTTGCATGCACAGTGATAAGGGGGAACTTTCTCTCTCATTTGAGGTTCTTCTCATGTAAGTATCCCATTATGTGATGATGCAGACATATCAGTGACTTACATTGCTAAACACATAGTTTAAGTGGGCCAGGAAATCAGCACACACTGTGCATGTGGTCACTAAATGTGGTACGCTGTATGAGCCATTGATGTAACTAATGGTATAAATTATTTTGAAGTCTTGCAGAGCTTTATGGCTCATATTGTGAGCACAATGCATCTAGCCTGTGCGGTTCATATTATAGCAACAATGATTAGAAAGGAGAACAACTGTGATTGTGCACATCCTTATTCACAGATAGTATGTTGTGAGTGTGTCACATTTTCAAGTATTCTTGTGATGCATTGCATATGTTATTGAAGTGGAAGATGACATACTAATGCACAATACATTCATTTCCCAGTTTTCACATGAATTGAATTAAGTATGTTTTACTTGTTGTGATGCACTACTTATGTAAAATTGTTTTTGATTTATTTATGTATCATGCCGAGTTGTATATTGTTGTATTCTGACTAACTGTGATGTTTTGAATTACAGTTTTTTTTCTACTGTAGTTAGCTATATTGAGTGGAACTACTTATCAAAGTGTCACATGAAATGTTTTCATAATGTTTGCCTTTTTGACTATTGTTAGTACTCCTATGTTTTCTGTCATGTTTCACAGATTCTTTGCATGTAAAACTTTACATTGTAGCATGTCAGTTCTTGCAAGTTGATTATTTGGTGAGGAACTGTCATTTAAAATGAAGTTATGTTGTCATTTATGTATGTGAACATGATGACCACTATGGAGTTGTAGGTTTTGTATATCATCAAATCAAATCAAATCAACTTTATTTATATAGCGCCTTTCAGAGCCAAGGCGCTGTACATAAAATCATATACATAATATAAATTAAAGCAACATTAAAATATGTCAACCATAATTAAATAAAAGCTAGACTAAATAAATATGTTTTTAAGCCAATTTTAAAACTATAGATGGTTGGGCATTCTCTCAACAAACGAGGTAGAGAATTCCACAGGGTTGGTGCTGCAGAGGCAAAAGCACATGAACCTGATGTCTTCAATTGAACCCTGGGAATCTCTAGCAATCCCTCGTTGGTAGAACGGAGAGGACGGAGGGGGCAATAGGGAATCAGGACATCTTTCAGGTAACCAGGTCCCTGGTCATGTAGGGCTTTAAAGGTTAGTAAACCAAACTTAAAGGTGATCCGCCACCTAACAGGCAGCCAGTGCAGTTCACGGAGCACTAGTGTAATATGACTGGTTCTAGACATCCCAGTCAAAAGCTTGGCTGCCGCGTTCTGCACCAGCTGCAGGTGGTGGATTTCAACCCCAGGTAGCCCTAGGTAAAGGGAATTGCAGTAATCAAGATGGGTAGTGACAAAGGCATGGACCAATGTAGGAAGATCACCCGACGGAACCAGGTGTTTCACCGAGGCGATATTCCTCAGATGGTAAAAAGAGGATTTGATGACAGCTGATACCTGAGATTTTAAGGTCAGTCTGTCATCAAAAATAACGCCCAGATTATGCACCTGCCCCCGGACAACCTGGGTCCAGTACCAGTATCTCAGTCTTATCCAGATTCAGTCTCAGCCAGCTGGAACTCATCCAAAGTCTGATCTCAGCAAGACAGTTGTTTAGCACAGAGAATGTATCATCCTGGCCGGGGAGAAAGGACAGATACAGCTGAGTATCATCTGCATAGCAGTGAAAACCCAGACTGTATCACCTAATGATTTCTCCCAATGGCAGCATATACACTGCAAACAACATGGGAGCTAAAATGGAGCCCTGCAGTACCCTACAAGGCAGGGAATGAGCACCAGAAGAATAAATTCTGGTGGCAACTCTCTGAGACCTGTCTGTGAGGTAAGACTGAAACCATTTGAGGACTGTACCAGACAGCCCACAATAAACCCACAGGCATTCCAGCAGCACACCATGGTCTACAGTGTCAAATGCAGCAGAGAGATCGAGAAGGACCAGAATGGTACATGCCTTTCAATCTCTAGCCATTAGGAGATTACTCAATACCCGGACAAGGGCAGTCTCCGTGCTGTGCTTCTTCCTAAAACCAGACTGGAGAGTATCATAGACATTGTGAGTCATAAGATGATCATCCAGTTGCAACGCAACCGCCTTTTCAATAACCTTACCAACAAATGGCAGGTTAGAGATAGGCCGGTAGTTAGCTAGACAATCTGGATCCAAGGAGGGTTTTTTAAGGAGTGGTCGAACAACCGCCTCCTTGAGGGTGTCGGGAAAGACCCCCCTCTCCAAGGACTTCCAGACAATGTCATCAAGGATTAGGCAGATAACTTCTACACATCCTACAAAGAGGGGTGTAGGGCCCAGATCCAAACTACAACTAGTTGGTCGCAATATCTGGACGATCTTTACAATGTCATTGAACTCCAGCCGGTGAAAGTCTGACCAGACAGACCGAGTACATGCCACTTCCCTTTGATCACCACAATCCCCCATAGGAGAGGTCAGACTGATGCCAGCCCTGATGCTGGCAACCTTATCTGCAAAAAACTGAGCAAACTCCTTGCATCTTAGCTGAGAAAAAGCTTCTCTGGGCTGGAGACAGATTGGATTGCACAATCTGTCCACAGTCCGGAAAAGCTGAGCCGGTCGGTTCTGTGCAGCAGAAGTCTCCCTGGACAGGAATTCTGCCTTCTTACAGGTGATTTCTGACTGATAGCCATCATAATGTGCCATCAACCTAAGCCTGTCAACATCATTGCCGGACTTCTGCCAGGCTGTCTCCAACCTTCGGCCAATTCGCCTTAACTCCTTCAAGGAGCCATCAAACCAAGAGCTCCTTGGACGGAGGGCGAGAGGCCAAACATGAACAGGAGCAATTTTGTCCAGAGCATCTCCCACAGCCTTATTATAGGCTAGTACAAGATCATCTGGACTCATGCATTCACCCGACAAACCCGATAGATCCAGTACCGCCATTAGGTCACTGGGGTGAATACCCCTTAAAGGGCGGTACCGAACCATCTCTGTAGGGGGCAGACCAATTGGGGGGGCCCTGAAGCTGAACCTTATGGTGTGATGGTCAGACCAGATGACTGGTTCCACCCCCAGATTAGTGATTTTCGTACCCAAAAGAAAGATCAGATCCAATGAATGACCCCCTACATGGGTCGAGGAGGTAATCACCTGTGTTAGGCCCAGCATTGTCATCAACTGGAGGAGATTTTGACCAAAGTGTGAGAGTTCATCATTGACCCAGGCATTGAAGTCACTCAGAACTATCAGTCTGGGGGAACCTCAAAACCAAGTCGATGATGAAGTCTGCTATCTCCTGCAAGAATTCTCCACCATCACCTGGTGGACGGTAAACGAGGAGGATTCCACAACCTACACCCTCTCCCAGGATATATTCAAAGGCTCTGGTAGTTCCTAATAGCACATCCACAAGGTCCAGCTCAGTCTTAAACATAATGGCCACACCCCCACCCCAACAATCCAACCTTGGATGGTATATCACAAAGAACCCGGCTGGAACTGCCAAGGCCAATATAAGGCCTGGATTTTCATCCAGCCAGGTCTCAGTGATGCAAGCCAGATCAGTTGATCCAACAAGATCAGCTATAATAGCTGTCTTGTTTTTTATAGATCTGGCATTGCACAACACCGCCAAGGTAGGATGAGTTGTGGAGGAAGACCTCGGCACCTGTCCATTAACATCGGAACTCTTGGGTATGGGGACAAGTCAGGAATAACATCTATCCTGACCCTATTTCACCCCAGGGAATCTCCTGAACCCCAAAACCCCAATCTGCCCCCTCCTGTCCCCCAACAGGCCCAGCTCTTCACCTTCACCTACTCTTCCTGAGAATGCCCAGCACACGACACCTAAAATAGGTGTCAGATGACAATGGGGGGCATTCAAAGGGGTGTAATTCCCTGAGCCTGGTGGAACAATAATGCCCAACTGTCGCTAAACCTCCCCAACATATTATAGACAATATAACAAGAAAGGAAAAACAAAAATAATAAGCAAAAATAAACCTATAAATATCAAATAACCAAAAACAATAAATCACTCCTTCAATCTCTCTCTCTCACAGAGGAAGGAGCCAGACAAAAACACTATTACACATTAAAAGAAAAGGAAAAAGTAAAATAAAATCCCAACCCAAAATATAACCCCAAAATAACAATAAAACAATTTCAATAACTGCCAACAATTTAAAAAAATAATAAATCCCAAATAAAAAACTTCAAACAAAACAACTACACATTTAACAAACAGTAGTAAAGTCAAATTTGCAGAAGTCCAAAGAACAGTCCCCAGAATCTCTTTTCCTTTTTTAAATCCAAAAGCAAAAACAGAATCAACTCTCACTTGATTCAGTTCATGAGTCCCAAAGGAGAATATTTTTGGCCCTAGAATCTCTCACACGCCAGAGCCATAACCCAGTTTATACTAATTATAAAATACTTTCCCCAACCACAGTTCAACAGTGCAGGTTGGATAAGAATAATAAATAAAATTCAGGGTACTCTCACCACCCAGTCCGGATTACAGAACAACCAGAAACATGAAGAAAAATGAGGCTTGCCACAGTTCACGTATTTCTGTAGAATCTTCTTGACATAGTCAATCCTGAGAGAATAGATCAAAAGTCTTTCTGCCAGCCCTGACCTACCCCCGAAGCAGATAGAAAGTCAAAAGAAACACCTCCACCTAAACCACCAGAGCTGCCCGACCTTAGACAGGCAGCCCACGGTAGCTCAAAGGGAACTAGATAGATGCCCGCCCTTCGGTCAGCACCTCCAGCCCCGACAGAGGAGTTCCCAGACCCAGTACCCACCTCAGGGCAAGCTGGTCTGGCTCACCAATCCACCAAGGACAGGAGAGATTTATCCTTCTCAACATGGTCAAATCACTGCAGGAACCTGACTTTCCACTGATGCGGCAACTCTTTCCACAGCTCACGTTATTCTTCCCACTTTCCAGCTGGAGCCAATTCAATCAAAACATCAGGAATTGATTGCTCAAACACACTGTTTCAGCGCCACTAAAACAGTTACTTCCAAGGCACCCACCTCTGCACCCAGCCCGATTTCAGCAGTCCTTCACCAAACCTCTGTCCGCCATTGAGTGCTTTATAAAAACATCCAATACTGGCATTAAGAAGCAGTTGGCATTTCAAGGGACCATCGATCGAAACAAACAAACGCCACCGTGCCTGATTGCATTCCGAATTCAACAAAACTAGACGATACTACAAATTTAAAATAAAACGATAAAATAACTTAGCTATAGCAATTAATAATCCGCAGGATCAACAAAACAACAAATAACTGCTACCGCACTACTATACTTAAACTAACGGCTGGCCTAGCATGGCTGACATCTTCTCAAAAGGTAAGGCCCCAGTTACTGTACGATGCCGGTTGGCAAAGTGGTGCTAAGTTCACATCTGAGCTCAGATATGAAAACTGAGACCCCTTTTTCATGGAGACCAAGTAAAACTAAAAGTATACATGTTTGAGAGATGAGGGGGCCATATCTCATGATAATTTGTATTTGTAGTTGTGCATGCAACATTACAAAATAGTACTGACTATATCTTTCTAGAATAGTACTTAGCTGTTTTAACTTGATGTTTGCTAATGCTTACTTGTACATTTTATTCATATATTCTACTTTGTTATTGTGTGCATGCAGTGTAATTGACAATGTTGCTAACTGTTACATGTTTTTCTTAATACCTGGGTTCTATACAGTAATCTATATGGTTATATTTTTCTATTCTTTAACTCTGTACTATATTGTTTTATTATGTATTTGCATGTGAATAATGATAATTTCAGTTTTGTACACTCAGGAATTAAGAGTACTTTTTTAATGGATTTCTGTTATTTTATAGGATCACCTTAATTAGGGGTTGGGAGAGGAATTTTGCAACTACACAGTAATTGTTGATACGTAATATACTGCCGACAAGAAATGTACAGTGTGATCGTGTATCTGTTACAAATGCTGAAACGTACATATTAAGAGTACATCATGCAGCAGTGGTGAAATGTCTGTGGCATTGCTTTTATTTTCTTACTAGAAAGTAGTTGGCTTTCTGCCCTCCCCAGAAACTCAGTCATTCATCATGATTTGAATTGTTTTTTTTTTAATAAATGGGTTTCACCCCAAAAGTAATGCTTGGTGTGCTTTGTCTTGTTTTCTATTTTTATTTTACATTATATGTCACTGTTGAAGGTAATTATGTGTTACTGTTCTCATATGAGTAAGTATCCTGTTAGTGTTGTAAAACACCAACATGTCTTTCAAAGCTATAGGTGAAATCTGAGGTAGTAATAGTGAACTCCATACAACTGTCCTTTCTGCAAGACAAATAGTTATGGAGACACTGACAGTACATTTATTGATCTTAGTGGTATTCAACAAGAGGATAGAAATTGGTTGCAAAAACTTTCATTAATGCATCACTTAGGGTTGATGGTACAGCAACAAAAGTTAGGAAATTCAATATTAGGGATACTATCCCTACTATCCCACCCCCACACACCCTCCACAGACCAACAAATATCAAGGTGTGCCATGCAGTCATCAGGCTTAACACTCATCCCATTCTCCTATAATGTATCATGTCAACTTGTTTGCATATGGAATGGGGTGAGAGTTGCACCTGATGATCCTATGGGACACCCCAATGTCTGCTGATGTGTGCAGCATGGGGGTGGGTGGGGGTGTTAAGGGTGGTACCATCACCATGAAATATGTATATGTGTGTGTGTGTGTATATATATATATATATATATATATATATATATATATATAACACACACATATATATGTATGTATATACACACACATATTTTACAGTGACATGGTAGAGCAAAGTAGTTAGGGTTGAGCACCCAATTCTAAAGTAAAAAAAGTTATTTTAACTTTTATGAGTTTGTAACCATTCATCCCATTATAGGATGTTACAAAAAATATATGTATCAATAAATCTATCAATCAAATCTCTATTTATCCATGCAAACACCATTGAGCATAGCTCATTTACAAGATGGACCTGGTTAGCACAGGAACACAGGATATACAATATATGAACAATCACAACATAACACCTCAGTAATATTATACAATACAGAGATACAATAGTTAAACGTAGTCATAAGTGGAGAACTGTTTGGAAACAGTGGTTTAATTCCTTCGTGGTGAATAATGAGTCTAGTAACAGTAGCTGGAAGTACTAATGAGGACAATTGTTAGGTAATGGTATATTACATACAATGCCATAAGTAACAAGACAGACAGTAAGTTAAACAAGCATTTGTGAATGCTGAATGTTGTCGCATTGGCATTGGCAGTGGTGGAGCTAGAGATGCATAATAGGAGTGGCAGAGAAGTATTGAAGTGACGTCAACTCCACCCCCACCCTGTAGAGAGAGAGACAGTGTGTGCCTTTGGGTCATCAGCTATAATGCTCATGGCATTGTACCTCACCCTACCCTGTAGACACTGACAAGTGTCGTGGTGTGCTTTGGGATCTTTGGGCATTATACTTACCCCATTCCATAAGGAAATAAGCTGATATGGGTGCAGTATAGGAGTGTGGGGTGAAGTTTTTGGCCAAACAGTGCAAGACACACCACGATGCCTGTCAGTGGCTGTTGGGTGGGCATGAGGGGTGGAATGGTGTGAGCATTACATCCAATGACCCCAAGTCACAGCCCTGATGCTTGTCAGTCTGTACTGGGTGGGGTGCTACAGTTGGAAACCCTAATACCATATGCGTGTAGTGGTAGTTTCACTCCACATTTTCAACATGGGCTGCTTGTCAGGTCACATCATGAAAAGCGGTACAATCACTTTGCTAGCTGAAACGTGGTTTTGCACAGTGGCTATGCCATTTAGTGACAGAGGGACGAAAACACAGTTTTGGGCAGGATGTGGAGAATGACAACTGTATTGTTCATGAGAAGGTGTAAAAAATGAAAATGTTGAAAATCTGGAGTGGCAATATGAAATATTGGTGAAGCAGTGAACATGCATACAAACTGTGCAACAGACGTCGACAACCCAATTATTTGTGGGAGTTTTTTAGCCACATTTTTAACATAGGTATTTTGGGTCCTCCCCTCATGAACAGTAGTGCTGTGACTTTGCTAATGTGTCCCAAAAGGTGATTTCCCACAGTGAGCATGCCATTGTGCACCACACTTGTGGAAAAGTGTTTTGGGCAGGCTGTGAAAAGTGGCAGCTGTACTGTTGTATAGGAGCTGTGCACAAATGCCAGTGGTGAAAATCTGGCATGAAAATATTTCAGATTTATGAAGTTACAAGGCTACGTGGAAACAGCGCAATGCACACTTGCAGCACAGTCATTTTATGGACTTTTTGCACCAAATTTTCCACATAGGCATTTTAGGACCTCTGCTCATGAACAGTGTCATCGTCATTTCCTCAAACTCCCCACACCAGGCACTTGGGTTAATATGCCAATACTGACACTGTAGTGCAGCATGAGGGGGGTGAAGCACTCCTGAGGTGCCATCTTTTGGATGAGATGTTAAACCAAGGACCCATCTGCCTGTTCTGGTGGTAGGTCAGGTGGATGTTAAAGATCCCATGGCACTTCTCGAAAAGAGCAGGGGAACTTCCCTGGTGCAATGGCCAAATTTCCTCCATTCACAAAAAAATACCACCAACAGCTTAATCTGGTTCAAGGTCAGTTGGCATTCATCTGTGTCCGCTTCCCCCAGGTTGTGCCTGAAAATAGGCAGGATTTGTCTAGTGCACTTACCCAGTCAACAAAAACTAAATAAAAAAAAAACTGTCCTGAAAACTGATTTCACACAGTGACCATGCAATTCTGCACCAGAAGTGTGAAAACACATTTCAGCCAGGATATGTAAAATGACAGCTGTACTGTTCATAAGGAGGTGGGGAAAAATGCCAGTTTTGAACACCTGGAGTGAAAATATTACAAATGCACGAAGTCACGAGTGTGCGTGCAAACTGCGCAATGCATGCTCATAAAACACTAATTTTATGGACTTTTGGCTCAAAATTTTCAACATAGGCATTCTAGGGCCTGTGCTAATTAACAGTGTCACTGTCATTTTCATAATTTGTCTCAAACATGGACTTTCCACAGTGACCGCACTATTCTGGGCCAGAACTGCGAAAACACATTTTGGTCAGGATGTGAAAAATGACAGCTGTACTGTTCATAAGGAGGTACAGAACAATGGCAATGTTGAAAATCTGGAGTGAAAATGTAAATTTGTGAACTTAAGAGCGTGCAAGCAAACTGTGCAATGCACGCTCGTAACACAGTCATGTTATGGAGCATCGTCACCAAATTTTCAGCATAGGCATTTTAGGACCTCTGCTCATGAACAGTGTAACTGTCATTTTCATAATTTGTCCCAAACACTGATTTCCCACATCAACCATGCTATTCAGCACCGGAAGTGCGAAAACACATTTCAGGCAGGATGTGAAAAATGACAGCTGTACGGTTCACAAGAAGGTGTGGAAAAATGTCAATGCTGAACATGTGGCATGAAAAAATTGCAAATTCACTAAGTAACAAGCGTGTGTAGCAACCGCGCAATGCACGCTCGTAAAACAATCATTTTTTTGATTTTTCTCACCAAATTTGCAACATAGGATTTTAGAGAGCCCCCCTCATAAATATTGGCACTGTCATTTTGTTCCTCACTCCAGAAAGATGATTCCATGCAGTAACTGTGAAATCACCTTTCAGGACTGAATAACGCCATGACAGTGCAAGAATTCATGAGGAGGGGTCCCATAAAACCCATGTTGAAAATTTGGTGCCAAAATTCCAAAAAAATTCCTGAGATATGCATCAAAGTTGAAAACCCCCTATTTATTTCATTATACAGCTTACCGGCATTTCCTCAGCTCACGGTCAACTTTGAAGACTGCAGACATGTTCCCAGTCCACCAAAAATCATCGCACTGGACTCTGGAGGTAAGTATAGGATGAGGGGGGGTGTGGGGAGGCAGGGTTCACAGAGGGTGGGTGCGGGTTGTGGGAGGTGTGGCATTTTTTGTTCAGAGGGTAAAAAAAACTCATCGCAGGACAGTTTTTTTTTACAGGGTATTTGGCACACTGGGGTGGGCTCCCAGCATGCCACCTAGCTGTTTGGGAGGGTGCTGCAGCTGACAGGGGATTGGGCATCTTCATCAGCACACAACAAAAGGGGGGATTAATTTATGCTGATTGGGATTGGGGACCCCCATCGGCACACAAGGAAAGTGGGGTGCAAGAGCTGAGGGGGATTGGGCACCCCCCTCAGCATATAACAAATGGGGAGGGAGTGCTTTATGCTGACGGGGAGTGGGCTCCCCTTTTGGCACATACATTGGGGCCACAGTAAATCAGCAGGGGGTCTGGGCATCCCCAAAGTCAGCAATTGGGTGGCCCGCCATGTATACATTATGGCTGAGCATGTTGGGAGGTCCATTGCATCTGACGAGCTTTGCTCGGGTTGCAGCAGACCTTTCCTTAGGTGTGCTCACCACATTATGAATGCATGGTGGCACCGGCATGCAGGCTGATTGGGGAATGAGGGCTGCACCTACTAATGTGTGCCCTGCATTCACCCAACAGTGGCCGCACCTCCAAATCTGCACTACCACAAGATGTTGGCTGCACAGGCATGCCAACATAAAAAAAGTATGTCACAAAAGTTTCTGGAAAAGTACTAGGTACTTCTTGGAAACTAGTATTGGTTTATAGGGGGGTCTTTTGCAAAAGTACTGGATAGTTTTGCAAAAGTCTGTCATGTTAACCCTTGGTCATTTCATAAAAGAATTGTGTGTTTTTGTAAAAACACCATTGGACTTTCTCAAAACTTCTGAGTAGTTTTGAGAAAATCCCCAATGTTAACCAGTAATACTTTCGCAAACGTTTTGTGTGCTTCGGTGAAAGTACCATTGGTTAACATAGTGTGACTTTCACAACAGTGTACAATACTTTCGAAAAAAAGAAAAAGTACACATATGAACTAATGGCACTTTTTCAAAATTGCATAGTACTTTTGTGACAGTAGGTTGGTAAACAGGACTAATAAAACAGTGTCTTTGCCATCTTATAGCAAAAAACAAGGAAGGCGTTTGTGGCTAGAGCTTAGGGCTACGAAATGTCTCCATACACATGTGAAGGTTGGAGTGCAGTGCCCAGAGGGCTCACGCTCCCACATACATATAAACAGGGACACTGGTTTATCAGTATTCAGAAAGGGCATATTCAGTTTTGCACATTGTAAAAAACAATATTGTCACCAGTGTTTGCTAGGCCAAAATCTGGTTTTACTGGTATTTGGTTCTCTGTACTTTATTTTACAATTTTTAACTCTGCTAACATACATTTTAACAATTTTGACCTCCACTGTTGCACATCCTTCCATCTTTGTACCAATTTAAAGTTATTTTAGGTACAAGATGTAATGGCAGCAGCAGCACTACAGCCCACATCCCTAAGGTGTGATGGAAGTAGCACTACGACCCCATCCCTCAGGTGCAATGGCAGCACCAACAGGACTATGGCCCCCATCCATCTGGTGTGATGGCAGCAGCAATAGCACTATGACCTCCCTCCCTCAGGTGTGACAGAAACAGCAGCACTGTGGCCCCCATCCCTTAGGTGTGATGGCAGCAGTACTACATTCCCCATCCACTAGTGGTGATGCAGAAGCACTACAGCTCCCACCCTTCAGGTGTGATGGCAGTAGCAACAATGCAGTCCACATCCCTCAAGGGTGATGGCAGTAGTGGCAGCACTATGATCCCCTTTCTTCAACATCCACATCCCAAATGCACAAATTATTTATTTATTTATTTATTTATTGAAAATGTTTCACCAGGAGAGGCACACTGAGCAAAAAGATGCTCATCTCACGGTGCGACCTGGGGGGGTACAAGGGAGGAGGGTATACATACAACAATCAATAGGTTGAGCTTGGAATCGAGCAATACAAACAATTGTTACATAGTGAAGTGTGGTTAGTTACAAACTTGTTACATGAGGAGACAGTACTTACATGTGCCACAAGGTTGGTGGCATAGCATATTTGATTACACATCTAGAACTATATGTGATTACATAAGTGCCTATATCAGAGATAGAACTGAAGTATGATGCACCAAGTTGGCAGAGAGAAATGGAAGTCTGAGCTTAGGACCAGGGAGAGGTGACAGGTCTGGATAGTAAACACTGGGAAAGATGAGGGGGCTGACTTAGGGAAGACGTTGGCGGGAATAAGAATGGAGATAGCAGAAGTGTCATGAGAGGGAAGTGCATGGGTTGTTTAGGGCACTGTATAAGCCAGTCATTGGGTGAAGGCCAAGTCACTGGTCAGGCACATAAGGAGGAGGGGGTCGAGGGGGGGAAGAGAATCAGTCAGGGGAGAGGTCAGGGGAAGGTACAATTAGGTGCAAGGAAGTTAGTGAGGGCAGAGGATAGAGAGTGTTTGGAGGAAGAATGGTGGATTTGGGCTGGCAGGCCATTCCAGAGCTTAGGGAGGAGGTAAGAGAAAGTCAGTTGGCCTGTGGAGGTCCTTCAGTGAGGGATTACTAATAGACTGGAGTCCGTAGACCTGAGTGCGTGGACAGGGGTTGGCAGGGAAGATATGGAGGAGACAAGGTAGGGCAGAAGGGAACTGAGCCAGAAGTTGGAAACAAATTTAACACTTTGAAGTAGGCGCCGGTTGTTCAGGGATGGAAGGGCCAGTGAATGGAAGAGCTCACAGTGATGGGTGCGGGGGGCCATCGAGGGCGTAGCGGCAGAAAGCATTGAAGAGGGGGTCCATTCTGGCTAGGGTGGACTTAGAGGCAGAGCTGTAGACAACATCGCAGAAGTCAAAGGAGGGTAGAATCATTTTCTGGACTATTTCCCATCTCACAGGTAGCAGGAGACTAGTGCGGTTTCTATAGAGGGTACCTAGCTTAGGGCGCAGTTTTGAAAGGATGGTGTCCACGTGTGTGAAAAAGGAGAGGTGGCGATCAAGCCAAACTCCCAGGTACCTAAAGGAGGGCACGTCTTCAAGGATGGTATTATTTATGGTAAGGAAGATCAGAGGGGATATAAGTCTGGATAGTCTCTGTCAAGTGACGAAAGACATAGCGACTGTTTTCTTGGCATTTAGGGAGAGTTGGTTGGAGTTGAACCAGTGTTGTACTTTATTGAAGTCGGTCTGAAGATTAGAGGTGACTTCTTCATAGGTATGGCCGGAAGTAAAGAGGACCGTGTCATCAGCTTACATGTGTATTGAGGTAGTGGAGCAAGCCTTTGGCAGATCATTTAGTAGGATGGAGAAGAGAATGGGGCCAAGGACTGAGACCTGGGGAACGCTGGTGGTAATAGGGAGTGGGGGGGAGGTGCAGTCAGCTATTTTTGTAGATTGGGTTCTATTTTGTAGATAGGCACTGAACCAGTTTGTGGCAGATGCTGATAGCCCAGCCCCTGATAGGCAGGGTAGTAGGAGGGAATGGGATACCGTATCGAATGCTTTGGCTAGGTTGCTGAAAATAGTGGCAGTAATTTGTCCTTTGTCCATCCCAGAGAGGATGGAGTCCATGAGTCTTAGTAGGGAGGTGGTGATACAGTGTTTTTTTCTAAAACTGGACTGGAACAGAGTGAAGAAGTTAGTTTCAGAGAGAAAGTGGGAGAGCTGAGATAGTACTAGGCGTTCCTGGAGTTTGGCAAGAGTGGAGAGGGTGGAGATGGGGTGGTAGTTAGCAGCAGAGGTAGGATCACCTCCTTTTGGTAGAGGTAGGACGGTGGCATGCTTCCACTCTGTAGGGAGTGATTTAGTGGTGAATGAAAGATTTAGCAGGGCAGCGAGGGGAGTAGCAATGGCAGAGGCAGATAGGAAGAGGAGTTTGTTGATGAGACCGTCGTGAGATTTACCTTTGGAGGGATTCAGGGAGCGAAGGGCATCTAAGGTTTCGATGGGGGAAATGTGTCTGAAGGAGAAAGGGTTCTGGCCAGGCGGTAGGGGGGTAGCTGTCTGGGGAGTGGGTGGAGTTATAGGAGGAAGGGAGGCCAGGAGGGTCTTAGCACAAGTAGTGAAGTAGAAATTGAACTCAGAGGCTACAATTAGGGGTTGGAGAGTAGAGTCCTTTGGGCGAGAGGGGGGGATTTGTTGTTGGGGCAGAAAAGGGAGTTGATGACTTTCCAGAATTTGGAAGGTCTCCCAAGATTTGCATTTAGCGTGTTGTTAAAATATTCGGCCTTAGCTAAGTGGATGGCCTTTGTGCACTTGTTTTGGAGTATGTTGTAAGGATATTGTCGCCTGGGAGGAGTGTGAATTTGTAAATAAGCCACACCCTGTCATGGGCTTGTTGGCAGGCTATCAGCTCATATGATATCCAGGGAAGGTGAGACCCTCAGACCCTAGCACGGTGCAGGGGAGCATGTTTGTCTCAGGTGGTAAGGAAGGTGTTCCGGAAGTGGGTAAGGGCACATCCATGTTAGAGCATCTTAGGATTGAGTCCCAGTTAGAGTGAGCTAGCTCTTACAGGAGAGGGGAGAGGGAGAGGCTTAGGGATTTATTTGACCGTTGGAATATAAATTTGGGAGGGGATTTAACTCGATGGATTTTGCAGACCAAGTTGGTTAGGTGGTGGTCGCTAATGGAGTCAGGAAGGAGGCCAGAGCTGATGATGCATTGTGGGTGGGAGGTAAGCACCCAGTCAATAAGGGAGTGGTTTCCTGTCTTATGATTTGACTGTGTAGGTTCCATAATGGTTTGGGTAAGGTTGAGAGCAGATATCTCGGTTTGGGTTTTGTTAAAAGCGGGGGCTGGCCAGTTGTGGTTAAAGTCACCCATGACATATAGTTCACCCGACTGAGCAAGAGAAGTCAGTTGGCTCAGAAGGTCAGTGACTGTTGTGGCTGGAGTGCCAGGGCAGCAATAAATACCAGACACAAAGATGGGTAGTGAGGAAGGAGGGGACAATATCAGCATAAGCAGCTCATAGGCTTTGGGTTCAGCTTTTGAGAGAGAGAGACAGAAAAATGTAGGGCTGAGCTGCTGTAGATAGCCACCTCTCCACCTCTGGTGGGTCGGTCTTGCCAAGTGATGGTGAACCCTGGAATAGCGATGGCTGGGTCTGGGAGGTTTGAGTTTAGCCAGGTCTCATATAGGATGATTATGTCAGGGGCATGGTGTTACAAATGACTTGGTCTCTTTGCTTGTTAGAACTCAGATGTGAATTAATCTGAACCATCACCACTAAGGTGGACTGCCTTTGTTTTTTTCTATCTATAATTTAACTGCCTGAATTGGATTTCTGCCTGTGACACCGCTGACCAGGGTTAGGGAACAGACTTGGGTGTTGGATGGCCAGCTGGTGGGTGAAGGCTTGAGTGTCCAATGACCACTCACCATCTCCTGGGAGGGAGGGTGGGTTCATGGTTCAGCATGGCTGTTGGTCCTCCATAAGCCAGAAGTTCCAGACTTGTGTCCACTCTGACCTCTGCCATGCTCAGGATACACAGGAAGCTCTTTGGGCAATTCTGCTTCCCTAGTAGCCTCCCACAGGAGTAGGGGCCCTCTCAATGAAGGATTACTTTGGGTTACCTGGTAGCACAGCAGTAAGGGAAAGTGGATGGTGGTCGGGACTCAACAGCGGTGGTAGGGGGGCCTTGGCAGTCCTGAAGGAGTGAATGACCAGGGGGTAGGAGAAGCAAAAAAAAACCTGCTTGAATTTGCTTTTTTGAAATAAAGTGTCTTCACCTAAAAAATCCACAAGTGATTAGTGGAGGAACTTCAAATGAATTCATGCATCTCCCAGACATGTGGATGCTTTTTTTTTTTACTTGGTGTCCATGAAAAGGGTGTCTCCCAGTTTTCATGTCTTTGTTCAGATGTGAATTGAGCACCACTCTGCCCACCAGCATCATACAGCCCCTGGGGTCCTACCTTCTGTAAGTCATTGACTGTGCTTTCAAAATCCACTGGCCAAACATAAGTACACTTAAATAGTTAACATTTGCTTTTTGTTGAAACAGTCTATCAGAAAACATTTTGTTGTCACAGAGACTGAAACAGTGTGTGGTAGAAAAGGTGCAAATGATCCAATTCACCTAAATGGGGTGCTAACTGTGAAGTCTTTTCATAAGTAGTAAGGCAGTTTCTTCTTTGTGAACATACTTTCATTCAGACAAGTTTTCATTCAAACAACTGAGGATTTTGGATGGCTCTACTGATTATAGTATAAAATTGAATACGCTAGTTGGTAACAGTGATCCTACATTTAGCAGTCTACAACCTAGATGCTCATATGCAAAGAATACAATAAAAATCTGACTAAAATCTAAAAACAAGCTTATAAAGCACATAAAATGTATCTGAACATTTATCTTTACCTAATCAAAATCATTGCAGCCCAAGTAAAACTCTGGTAAATTGCATGCTACCCTGACTACTATTCTATGATGTAGTAAACATATATTGGTATTTTTTTTATATTCTTTGTAAAGCAGGTAAGGCCCACTATGAAGAACTGTTTGTTTTCAGAAGTGACCTAGAAGCACTGATGAGGTTAAGTGACTTGCTTGGAGTCACACAGTATGCAAGTGGAGGTTGTGGGAATCAAATCCAAGTCTGCTGGATGTACCCAGTTCAATCACAGTTTGTTACTCTAACCACTAGGCACATACCTTCACACTTGTTCCTGCATTCAGGGTGGAGGTGGGGTTTAGGGTTGGAAGTCAAAGGTGAGGGTGGGGTGTTCAAGTTGGAAGCCAAGGGTGGGGGCAGGGTCTTATGCTTGGGAATCCTAAGATCACATGTCCCCACTTTTTATGCTTCAATCCTAATGGTGCATTAACTAAGCTTTTGCAATGAATAAATATTTATAGAATGGGTAGGAAAAATGATGTCCGCTGATTGGTTAAAACACATCACATGACCGAGTGGATATTTCAGAGCATGACTGCACATCTACACTTTCACCCCCCCTACAAAACATTTTTGCCATTTTGTAAGATATATTACCCACTCTAGGGTATGCAGTCAAGCTCTGATATATGCCTGCCTTGGGTGGTTGATGAACTTGGCCTGCAGTCTTATGCATAACAACACACTCCAAGGCATGCATATATCAGAGCATGACCGCATATCTTAGAGTCGGTTATCTATTACATATATACAGTATATATATACTCTATGCAAAAACTGCGCTAATGCATCATTTAGGGTTAAAACACAAAAAGCCAGGAAATGAAAAATATATTTAGTTGTTTAACCAGGAGTAGCACACTAAGCTGAAAGCTTTTTTACAGGAGTGACCTTGGAGCACAGGGAAGTTAAGTGACTTGCTCAGGGTCACACAGTATGCAAGTGGAAGCTGTGGAATTTAAACCCAGGTCTGGTTGTCACCAGATTTGCAGCTCAGAGCCTTAAACCACTGCGCTATACTGCCTCCCCCCGGATTGCCCCCCCGGATCTGCCCCATTCCATCTGAAATTACATTCACAAGCCTCAGTAAATAAGAATGGGGTGACATTTAGGCCTCACATCCCCAATGACACACCCCATTAGCTGTCAATCTTGGGATGATGGGCGGGTCCGGGGGGGATGGGCAACCCTAAAGATTTTTCATTTCCTGACTTTTTGTGTTTTAATCCTAATGATGCATTAACACAGTTTTTTGCATAGAATTTCCTTACTTTTTGAGAAAGAATAAAATAGTAACAATGTGCTCGAGTTGGTGGGAGCGTGGGCCCTTCAGGCCCTGTGCTCCCACCAACCTGCAGAAGTTGCTGGGAGCATGAGTCCTTTGGGCCCTGTGCTCCCACCAACTTGTAAACGTGTGTGTACCATCAACACCCTCCAAATTTTAATGTAAAACACCAAACCATGTCCGAGATATAACATTTTAAAATTTTAGATTTTCAGTTGTCAGAGTTGCAGAATTCTGCATCTGTTAACATTTTACAGGCACAATGACTGAAAACTACATCCATGACACTAAGGCTATGTACCCTATCAATTTCAAGTCACCAGCACAATGCAAAACACTGTCCGCAACATGTAAATTGCGTCACACAATATGTCCACAAAAAAATGTAATCCAACATGTAAACACCATAATTAACATCTACCAGATATGCCAAGAGCACCCTCCAAATTTCAATAGAAAAGATCAAACCATGTCCGAGATATAACATGTTAAAGTTTGAAATTTTCATTCATCAGAGTCGCACAATTCTGCTTCTGTTAACATTTTACAGGCACAATGTCTGACAACTACATCCATGGCACTACGGCTAGGTACCCTATCAATTTCAAGCCTCCAGCACAATGCAAAACACTGTCCACAACATGTAAATTGTGTCACGTTATATCTCCACAAAAAAATTATTTTCTGACACATAAACATGGTAATTCACATCTACAGGACATGCCAAGAAGACCCTCCAAATTTTAAGTAAAAAGACCAAATAGTTTACGAGATATTTAAACTTAAAGATTGGTGAAATTGCCCTATCTAATGCATTATAAAAACTAACCATCTTGCCCTAACTCGCGATCAAAGATGGCGATCAAAGAATCTCACAGTCAAAGAATTTGCAGGTTTGCAATCAAAGAATTTGCAGGCTCATGATCAAAGAATGCAAAATGCTGTAAATCAAACATTTGAAGGAATTGCAGTAAACCACCACTATGGATTGATAGAATGAAGCCCCCTGAGCAAAACCCACCCTCATTTGTCTTCCTAGGGCACCCTGGGCTGAGAAATTAGATTTTTTAATTCAGCCATCTCGTCCCTCGCTCATGATGCACCATCGCCATCAAAGAATCTCGCAATCAAAGAATTTGAAGGCTCGCGATCAAAGAAGTTGCACATTCACGACCAAAGAATAAAAAATGGTGAAATGCTATTTCTAGACAGATTTAAATGAAACCAACAGAATGCCTTAATAGAACGAAGCCCCCTGAGCAAAACCCAACCTCATGTGTGTCCCTAGCCCACCCCTGAGCTGAGATCATTGTGTTTTAGCTCACGATGCAAGATCGCAAAGAATCTCTCGATCAAAGAATTAGCAAGCCACGAACAAAGATTTTAAAATGTTATAACTCTATTTTTTGACCATTTTGAATGAAACCAAAGCATGGCTCGATAGATCTGAGCCCTCTGAGTAAAACCCGTCCAAGTTTTACTTTAGGAGTGACCTCTGAGCCGAGATATTTGTGTTTTTATGATTGGAAATGCAAAAACAATATGGCGGACCTTGCGATCAAAGAATTCTCAGGGACAAAGATTCTTGAACCACGAGGCTGCAAATTCTTTGACCGCCAGCTGGGACCAGATGGCCAGAACCTTATTCTTTGTTTACAAAACAACCATATAAATTTTCCCATTGACTTAAAATGGGAACTTAAAAATGGCATAATTTTTGAATACCTTAATATTTTTCACCAAATGAAAAGTGGCATGTTCGAGCAGCCAAGCTCTTTCAGATGAGCCATCTTGCAGAGCAGCACACTACATAATGGCCTCGAAGGGCCTCAGACAAAATCCCAAAAGCTGCCTCCAAAAATGTGTAATTTTGCATTTTTCAGCATTTTCATGTACAAAGACCATAAGTCCAACTAAAGCAAAATGTTGCAGTTCAAGAGATCTACCATGTCCCACCATGCATACCAAATTTCAGGCAAATCCGTTGAACAGGTCCAAAGTTATTAATGGCCAAAATTTTGACTTTAACATAGAAGTGCCTTCTCAACACTAAATATAGGGGTGCGACCACACTATAATTTATATATATATATATATATATATATATATATATATATATATATTATAGTGGCACAGCAGTGCCACTATAGTTAGGATTGAGTACCCCATTTTAGCTTAAAGTGTGATATTTTGCACCTTAATAACGTTACCACCATATGATGGATTTGCCTGAAATTTGTCAGACACGGAGTGGTAGCATGGATCTTGGGATCTTCCAAGTTTCGTACAGGTCAGATATACAGTTGCAGAATTATTAAGCTACATTCCATTGCACATTTACGCTTTTTTGCACATCCTTTGCTCACACCTACAAGTCGCATGGTTTGCGTGACCAGTCTGAAAACTTCAGGGAACATGTGGCTGGGGGCCCCAATGCGTCTTTTGAAGATTTCATGAAACAATATTAAATGGTTCAAAAGTTATTCAAAAAACAAGTTTCCCATTATAGTCAATGGGAAAAGTTAACAAACTATTCAACAGTGTCGCAAATGCAGTTTTTAGTGTCGCAAATGACCCCTGTAGTGTCATGAGTCAGCCATTTTTTTGTCAGTTAGTGGTCACAGAAATGCTTGGCAATTAAATTTGGTACCCTCTAGGGACACAATTCTTTTTGTGTTCTCCTAGTCGGACCCTGAGGATGCTAGTCATGTCTTTTTTGGGGGGTTAAACACCCCAGAAATATGTTTCTGAAATTTTTGCAAAAAGTAGTGTCACAAAGTAGTGTCGCACTCATGACACTTTCGTGATTTCATTTGCGACATTATGGCCAAAATAACAGGAATTCTTTGTCACCCTGCTGCAAAAGAACAGTTTGGTCTTTTGGGCTGACATTTGGAGGGTAGAATGCCAACATCCCACAGATGTGCCTTTTTTTTGGTATGACAAAATATTACAGGGATGCAAAGTTACGGTACTCTGAAGTTGATGCTTTTTCCCATATACTAACATTATGGCATCCGGTGCACCTTTTATGGCCCGTATCTCGGAAACACTTCGAGATACGGACTTTTCATCACAAAAATGCTTAGCGCTCTGCTAGGGGTATTTTGAACCATTTTCGAGTTACGGTTGCCAAAAGGCTCGGTGAACTCCACTGAAGGCCCGCGCTCCCACCACCACATTCCATTCACTATTTATAGTCCTCATTCTCAAAAAGAAGGGAAATTCACGGCAAAAAACTCAGTTTAATGCATGAGTTAGGGTTGTTCCATAGTGACAAAAGTGAGGAAATTCGATGTTAGGGTTGAAACCCCCCCTTACACCTCCCAACCCTGCTGTCCCCAACCGGCATCGGGTGTGCATGTGAGGTCGTCATTCTTAACTCAAACCCCATTCCCCAGAGTGCCCGCTCTCCCACAACCGCATATCAATTACATTGCACTCTCAAAAAAGAAGGGAAATTCATTGCAAGAAACTCTGTTAATGCATCAGTTATGGTTTATAGTACATCAACAAAAGTTTGGAAATTCGATGTTAGGGTTTACAGCCCTTACTACCCCATCCTCATGCCCCCACCATCCTCACAACAACAGGTGTCAGGGTGTGCATTGGGGTCATCAGGCCTAACTCTCACCCCATTCTTCTATACTGCACCACCTCAGCTTGTTTACACATGGGATGGGGTGAGAGTTAGGACTGATGACCCCAACGCTTACCCTGATGCTGGCTGGGGGACGTGGTGGGGGGTGCAAGGGGGGGTTTCAACCCTAACATCGAATTTCCTCACTTTTGTCACTGTGGAACAACCCTAACTGATGCATTAAATGGATTTTTTTTGCCATGGACATATATATATATATATATATATATATATATATATATATATATATAGAGATATAAAATATACAAATATTCATTGCAAAAAGCTTTGTTAATGCACCAGCTAGGGTTGATAGTACACCAAAAAATGTTTGGAAATTTGGTGTTAGGGTTAACAAGCCCTACCACCCCATCCCCATCCTCCCACCCTCCTCATACCAACAGGCAACGTGGTGTGCATTGAGGTTGTCTGCCTAACTTTCACCCCATCCCATGTGTAAACAAGTTGAGGTGGTGCAGTATAGGAGACTGGAGTGAGAGTTAGGCCTGATGACCCCAACAGACACCCTGATACCTGTTGTTGTGAGGAGGGTGTGGGGGTGGGGATGGGGTGATAGGGGCTGGTAACCCTAACACCGAATTTCCAAACTTTTGTTGGTGTACTATCAACCATAACTGATGCATTAATAAAGTTTTTGCAATGAATTTCCCTTCTTTTTTGAGAGTGCAATGTAACTGATATGCGGTTGTGGGAGAGCTGGCCATCTGGGCCCTGCATTCCCCTCACACTGTCCATTTTTGCTTACTAATATCGATGATTTGTATATGTGGGAGTGTGGGCCCCTTCAGCCCTGCACTCCCACTTACCCATAAGTACAGAGCTATACCACACCCCTATAGTCATGAAAAGGAACCCTTGCAACACTTATTTGACAATGTCTTAGTAACCATAGCAACCAAGGGAAAAAATGCAACTGCAGTTGTAATCATGACTTCAAAATTTTCATGGAGGATTAGTCCACCTATAGGTCTACTAAAGTCACCGCAGCAAAAAAATCTGTATTTTGAACCATTTTTGAGATACAGGTGCCAAAAGGCTCAGTGGGCAACATAGTGCTATCCTATAGAAAATTTGGCAATTTCTGAGCAATGGAACTATTGAACCATCATCAAGTTTGTCACCAAACCTCCAAAAAGCACATCTGTGTGGCTAAGGCTTGCTACATTGCAAATTTCAGTCAAAAAAGGCCTAACCATTTTTTTGCTATGAAATGGCAAAGAAACTGGCTCATTTGGGGCTTTAAGTCTGCAAAATTTTACAACTTTCACAAATCTCCTATAGGTCAACATAGAGCAATTTCATGAAACTAAAATGTAGTGCTGCAACACTACTGGTACTTTCACAAAACTAAAGATAGTGACGCAACACTACTGGTACTTTTGTGAAACTAAAGGCAGTGTCGCAACGCTACTGATACTTTTCCAAAACTAAAGCCAATATTGCAACACTACTGGTGCTTTTGTGAAACTAAAAGTGGTATCTCAACACTACTGGTGCTTTCATAAAACTAAAGGTAGTGCTGCAACACTGCTGGCACTTTCCTCACCCACTTTCGAGATAAGAATGCTGAAAGGTGGCATGGATGCCGATATCTGAGTAATGTTTTCAATAGATGCCTTTGCTGGTTTACTGGAAAATTTTACACCATTTCCATTGTAAATGTAGTGTAATGTAACTGGTATATGGTGGTGGGCGCGTGGGCCCTCCTGGGCCCTGCATTCCCCTAGCACTGAAACTTTTGTGTAATGGTATGCAAATGTGAGAGCGCAGACCATCTGAGCCCTGCACTCCCACTTGCACATAAGTATGGGGACATAACACAGCCTTACAGACATGAAAGTGAAGCATTGTAACACTAATTTGCCAATATCCTAGTAATTGTAGAAACTACGAAAAAAATTCCACTTAAATTTTTTTCATGACTTTGAACTCTCCACCCATGGTTAGTCTGACTAACCTGCAGGTAGCAAAAAATCCATACATAAAACCATTTTTGAAATATGGGCATCAAAAGGCACCATGGGCATTGCAATGTTATCCTATGGGGAATTTCACAAGAAAATTGCACAAAAGACACTCATAATGCAGTGAATTTTTTGAATTTTTGAACCAAATTTTCAACATGAGCTTTTTGGGACCTCCCCTCATGAACACTGGCACTGTGATTTTGTTAATCCATCCCAGAAAAATTGATTTTGTACAATGACCGTTCCATTCTGTTGCAGAAGTGTGAAAACATGTTTCAGGAAGGATGTAAAAAATGACAGCTGTATTGTTCATAAGGAAGTGTGAAAAAATGTCAGTGTTGAAAGTCTGTAATGAAAATATTAAAAATTGGTGAAGTTACAAGCATGCATTGGAACAGCGCAACACACTCTCATAACAGTCATTTTTTTGAATTTTTTTACCAAATTTTTAACATGGCCTTTTGAAGCATCCCCTCATGAACAGTGGCACTGCGATTTTGTTAATCCATTCAGAAAGTTGCTTTCACACAGTGACTGTAGCATTATGCGCCACAAGTGTGAAAACACATTTCTTGCAGGATGTGAAAAATGTCATCTGCACTGTTCATAAGGGCATGTGAAAAAATTGCAATGCTGAAAATCTGGAGTGAAAATATTAAAAATTGGTGAAGTTATGAGCGTGCATACAAACTGCACAATGCACGTTCATAACCCAGTCATTCTGGGGATTTTTTTGCACCAGATTTTTAACATGGGCTTTTTTTGGACCCCACCTCATGAACACAGGCACTGTCATTTCGTTGATCAGTCCCAAAAGGTGATTCAGTGCACCAACTGAAAAATCACCTTTTGGGACTGAGTAACAAAATGACAGTAACAGAGTTCATGAGGTGGGGTAACAAGAACCCTAAGTTGAAAATGTGGGCCAAAATTTCCAAAACTGGCTGAGATATCAACATAAGTAGAACCCCTCCCATAGACTCCCATTTTACAGCTTACCTTGATTCCTCAGATCGCAGTTCGGCTTTGAAGAGTGCAGACATGTCCCAGGTCCAGAGAAGATCACTGATCCCGACCTCTGGAAGGTAACTATGGGTGGGGGGAGCAGGAGGTGGGTGCAGCTGAGGGAGGGTGGGGATAGGAGGGGGGGACTGGGGCAACAAAGAGGGACCATTTTCTTTTTTGTAGGGTTAAAAAAAAGACATTGTGGGATGATTTTCTTTATTTACAGCTTACATTTATTAAAAAGCAAAATTGGCACACTAGGGAGGGCTCCCAGTGTACCACACTAGTGGGGAGGTGGGGGGAACAGTACCCAACTTGGGGAATGGACACCCCGATGTCAGGATAAATAAACGGACTTTGGAGAGCGGGCATCCACTGTCTGAAACATATAATATTAATAAAGTGGCACACTGGGGTGGGCTCCCAGTGTGCCACATGAGTTTTCGGGGGGGAATGCATGCTGCCGATAGAGGGATTGGGCACCCCCATTGGCAAAGAAAGTTGGCTTGGGGGGAACATCCAATACCAGGAGTGGGCATCCCAGTGTCAGAAAACAAAACAAAAAAAAGTAAAACAAACAACCTGGGCACACTGGGCTGGGCTCACAGTGTGCCACATAAGTGTTTGGAGGGTGGGGGGAGGCATACTGACATGAGGATTGGGCACCACATTGTCGGTGAATGTTCTTACAAGTTTGATGCAGGATCTTGCATCAGACATTTTGATGCAGGGTTCTGCAATGAAGCTAAAAGACATCAGGGGATGGTTTTCTTTATTTACTGCCCCTAGATAAACACTGTAAGTTTTCTTTACCTATTTGGGCGCTTATGAAAACACACTGGGGGTATCAGATTATCAATCTGACCCCCAGAAATACTCACAATTCTAATGTTGGAACTTGCAGAAGAAGTGAATGCCACACTTTTGTGAAAGTGTGACACTTTGCGAAAGTACCGGATCCGTTTCTTCCACAATTTCCAACACCACAGGGGACCGATCATGAAAATGGCATTTCTGGGGGTCAGATTGAAAATCTGATGCCCCCATTGTGTTCCTCAGCCCCCAAATAGGTAAACACAACTGACAGTGTTACCTAGGGGCAGTAATTATTGAATTGTTCGAGTTTTTGTCTTCTGCTAACTGAAAACAAGATGGTGGCAGCTCAAAAACAAATTCACATAGCGCAAAAGCTTTTATAAGCAAAATTGCTTTACCACAGAGTGACAGACACCGGGGTATGCCATTGGGGTCATGTGGCCAAACTCTCACCCCATTCCATGTGATATGCTACAGAAAAGGAGAATGGGGTGAGATTTAGGCCTGATGACCCCAGTGGCACACCCCGGCTTCTGTCAGTCTGTGGAAAGTGGGGGTGCGGGGTGTGTGGGGGGATTAAGGGCTCAACCCTAATGTTTCAGTTCCTGACTTTTTCACTTTAATGCTAAATGATGCATTAAATGTATTTTTTTCCCATGAATTTCCTTACTTTTTGAAAAAGTGTAACATAATTAGTAAAAACATGTTTTATTTTTATTTTAGTAACCAGGTAAGGCCCACTAGGCACAAGTGCCTGTTTTTCAGGGGTGACCTGGGAGCACTGGGCAGTTAAGTGACTTGCTCAGTGTCACACTGTATGTAAGTGGAGGTTGAGAAAATCAAACCAAGGGCTGGTCTGCTGGATATACCAAGCTCTTTCACAGCTCGTTACTCTAACCTCTAGGCTACACTGCCATGACACATATTGGTGGGAGTGCAGGGCCCCCACCAACTTTCCAATTTTTTGCATAACAATATGTGTCTGTGGGAGCACGGGCCCTCCAAGCCATACTCCAATTTATGCAAAGCTACAGAGCCATACTGCAGCCATATAGGCCACCAAAACCTTGTAACAGTAATTTGCAGATATCTTGTGAACCATAAGAGCTAGGAAAAAAATCAAGTGTCATTGCAGCTGTGACAGAGAGTACTTCACACATCATTAAAAAACTGTACCCATATCTCACATAGTTTCTGAGATATGGGCACCAAAAAGCACTGGACAGGCACTCTTTGAACCATTGTGACAGTTATTTCACAATATCTCATGAACCGTGCAACGTACAAAAAAAATTCCACTGCAGGCTTACTCTAGGATTTCAAATCTTTTTTCTGTGGCCTAGATCACTTAAAATTGAACTAAGCCATCGGTAGTGAAAAGTCTGTGTTGTGCTTTGTTTCTGAAATAATGGCACTGAAAGTCGGGACACAGACTGCAATGTAATCCTGTCGGAAAGATGTCAACTATGTCATTGAATATATATGCAATCAATTAATTCCTCAACACCTACACAGGATAATTCACATCTCTAGGACATCCCCTCAACACCCTACAGATTTCAAGTAAAAAGACCAAACTGTTATGGAGATATGGTCATCCAATTTGGGCTGTCTGGTCTTCCCTAGGGACATCTGGTCTTTCCCATGGACATTGCAAAATATGCATATAAATTTTCCCATAGGATATACTTGGAACTTCAAATTGTAATAACTTTTGAACAGATTAATATTTTTTTTTCATACACATACTGGCATGTTCCATGGCCCAAGCTTGTTCTATATTCCAAGTTTCGGACCAATAGACCGCACAGTGTCTATGCAGTTCCACAGACAAAAAATGTACAGGCGTGGTGAAAAGAGCATTTTATGGCACTTCACTGCACAAAAACTGTATGTCCGACCAAAATGCAACTTGGCAAATCAAGAGATCCACCATACCAGACTGTGCATTCCAAATTCTGAGCAAATCCGTTGAACAGTTGCAAAGTTATTAATGCACAAAATCTGAGGTTTAACATTAAAGTGCCTAAAAGTGAATTTGTTGGTGCTTCACTGCACAAAAGTTGTATGTCTTCCTGAAATACAGTTTGGCAAATCAAGAGATCTACAATACCAGACCATGCATTCCAAATTTCATGCAAATTCGTTACACAGTTTCAAAGTTATTAACATGCAAAATTTGAGGTTTAACATTAAAGTGCCTACTCAACCATAAATATAAGAGTGTGACTGCACCCCTGTAAGAATTCCTCAACACCTAAACAGCATAATTCACATCTGTAGGGCATCCCCTCAACACCCTGTTAATTTCAAGTAAAAAGACCAAACCATTAATGAGATATGCAATCCCAAAGTTTTTACACCTTTAAAATTTTTTCAGCTGTGAGATCAAAATCTTCAGCTGTAAGAAAATCTGCTGAGAGCATACAAAATCTTCAGCTGTGAGAAAAAAACAGATGGCCAGCTTGACATTCTTCTTTTGCAAAATATACATATCAATTTTCCCATAGGATATAATGGGAAATTAAAAGTTTATGAACTTTTGAATGGATTAATATTTTTCACCAAACCAATGCTGGCATGTTACTTGGCCAAAGCTCTTTCTATGTCCCATGTTTTGGGCCAATAACCTACACAGTGTCTGCACAGCACCACAAGCAAAAAATAAAGCAAAAGTGGCGAAAAGTGCATTTTTCAGTACTTCACTGTGCAAACAACATACGTCCAACTGAAATACAACTTGGTAAAACAAGAGATCTACCATACCAGACAGTGAATTCCAAATTTCATGTAAATCCGTTGAACAGTTGCAAAGTTATTAACGTGTAAAATCTGAGGTTTAACATTAAAGTGCCTACTCAACCCTAAATATAGGGGCACAACCACACTTATAATATATATATATATATATATATATATATATATATATATATATAATCACGCATGCCCCACAATGCAAAGCATCATGGGCTGCACATGCAAATCACCACAGAATACCATGCTGGTTCAACTTTAAGCAGAAATGCATGGTGCTGACGTCAAACTTCTGCCCCAATGCACTGACTTCCTCCTTAGTCAGATGCAGTCCATCAAATTTAAAGAACTTTCACTCCCAGAACTTTCACTCCCACTTCCCTACAAATCTGTGTCCTTTTTCCTGGCACCAGCCCTTGAGCCACATGTTTAACTCCCCTATCTCCCCTTCTCTGACCAGCCACTAAAACTTGCACCTTGGCAGGATAAATCATCCTAAACTTTATGCCAGCAGCAATAACTTTCAAAACCAGAGGGTGAAATGCTGTTCTCCATTGTCTGACCGACAAAAAGAGAAAAAACAAGATTATGCAATTAAATCATTTGAAGTCTTGTAGAAGGCAATCTAAACAACCAAATTGTCATATTATTTGGTCCATAAATCCAGCATCTTGACTGAAAAGAACCTCTCTCTGTACAGACCTTTTGTACCTTTGCTCTGAGGTAATTAATAGAGTAAAAAAAGGAAAAGTTAAAAGCATTTAAAGCTAGGTCCGTATTCTATGCAAATACTGGGAGTCTTGAGTGAAATGGAACATCGAGAGCATGTTACCAAATTAGCGGTAAAATTCTGCCAAAAACATTTGGCGAATTCCATGTCCGGTGCATCTATCCAAAGAGAGTGTTATTTGAACTCCATACACATCTAGTACTGTTCTGATAAAGTTCCAGGCATCTAATTATAAACTAAAGAAGTGTGTATGTTTCTACATATATAAGTCATTGAGATAAATGGAGGATTACCATTACTGCAGACTGGTGAAGCTATCGGGGAAAGCTTATTACTCCCCTCTAGTGGTAGGTTAGATGAGTTGTTTTAAACACTGTTGTTGCATTTATGGTCTTAATTTTATGCAGGGTTGCAGAGGCAAGTGAGTCTTCTGACCATCCCAGTCGCTTGAAAAAGGAAATCCTTCCAGCACTAAAATTCTGGGTTATGAGTGTGGATTAGAAAGATATTTTACCGCTAATCGCTGTTTTGTTCTGTACTTGTTATAGCGCCAGGAAAGAAAAGCAAAATCCCTCGTAGGGAATTATTTTACAGAACGATTCTTTATTCCAGCTGAATCATTAGGATTTATTTACCATTTTTGACTGGGTAAATGTACAGAATATGTTGCCATGAGCCTCTGACATGAGTCAAGTTGTACGGAAGAGGTCAGGGAAAGCCACCTTAAGTTTGCTACTAGCTGTATCCAGGTCTTTGTAGCTCTCCCAGCTACCAGCCACTAAAACATGCACCTTAGCAGGATAAATCATCCTAAACTTTATGCCAGCAGCAATAACTTTTGAGACCAGAGGGTGAAATGCTGTTCTCCATTGTCTGACTGAGGCAGGCAGGTCTTGGGTGATTCTAATTTTGTTCCCCTCCAACTGGACTTCTTGAAGCTCCTTCACTTTGGCCAAGAAGTGTTGATGTTCAAGATAATTTATGAAATGAAAAATTAGTGGCTGTGGATAAGAACCTGCTGGTGGCTTTGGATGAAGGGCCTGATGTGCGCGTTCTATTATATAATTGGAGCCAAAAGGTGAGGGACTAGTGATTTTTTCAATAAATTTTTGTACAAATTTCAGTGTCCTGTCCCTCTTCCTCTTCTGGGAGACCAAGAAGGACCACATTATTTCTATGGCTGTGGCCTTCTAGGTTCTCCACCTTCATTTCAAGTCAAGCCATTCTTTGTCTCACAGAGGTTAGGTCGGGGTCCAGCTTATCTGCCCATTTTTCCAAGGAGTAGATATGGGCTGCATTGTCAGAGGCATGTTAAGAGATGTCCTCAAGAGCCTGAGAGAGTGATTAAAGCTCTTTTGTGAAGCCTTGAATTTCTTCACTAAAAGGCTTGGATTCATCCAGGAATCTCTGCAGGGTCAAGGGTTCTCACTCACCTGAGGTACTAGTGCAGGCTGAAGCTTCTGATGCACCGAAGGCTCAAGGCTTTTTAGGGGCCTTTTTAGGTGTTACTGGCGATGTGTGTTTCAGCTCTGGTTTCCTCATTTCAACATCCATGGATCAAGGAAAAAGTACCCTATTGCCATCGGATGAATATTCTTTTCTATCCAGGTAAAGAGAGAGTTATTTAACTTAGATGTTTTGTAGAAAATTGACTTCATTCAGGTCAGGAGGCTGGAGTGGAGTAATGGAGCTGTTTTCAGGTGTGCTGCATCACGTGGTCTGTCCAGCCCAGATTTTTATAATTTACTGGGGCTCATATTTTTGCAGCTTAATTTTTTGTGAAATTTGTGACCATTTTCAGAAAATGTGGATATTTATAGCTCTGGTGTCTTTGTGGGTATAGACTGGACTTTGTACATGGATGTTCAAAATGAATGGTCATGGAACACGACAAAGCTGGAGAAATTGTGTTTAGTAGTTCATAAGTTACAATGGAAATACCCAAATTTTCTAATCGACTAATACCTTCACAAAAACTTCTTGAAGAATAGATAATGCCATCACAATCCTATTTGAGGAATTTTATTTCACAAAACACTTATAAACTCTGCATCTAATTTGGCTGCTATCCTAATTTCCCTAGCTGAACTGTTTGCATTCCTGTAGTACACACATGGGTGACTATTCCCCCATCACTTTTCTCTGAGTTTGAATAGATGGACTTATTGGAAATGTTCATCTCCCAGATATCTTCCTCATTCTTCACAGTGACAACCTTCATTAAAATGAGAGTCACCTGTTCCTGTTTCTGTCAGACATATCCCCAGGGACCCTGGTTTTCCATTTTTACCAGTAACACTGGTAACAATCATGGAATCCTGCTTGATTTGTGGATTTTTAATTCTTGTACTGGTGCCTCACGGAAATTGCATGTCACTGCACAGAATCTCTAAGATTTCAGCAGTCTTTTTTAGTTTTTTTTTATTTTCTCTTTCTATGTCCCCTTCTCACAGCATCAGTCTCCACTTTTCAGGCTGGGTATCCCTTAGCTTCACCCCCAGGTAATGCGCAGCAGCTCCTGTGGTCCTGCCCCTATCCTGCCTGGGTTGTACCCCCACCAGGTGGAAAGGAAGGGGACCCCAGAACCCATCCACACTCCCTTAATGTGTGTCGGGCAGCTCAGTGGGTGCCCAGTGGAGCCTGGTTATGAAGTCTGGGGCATCTGGGTCCTTTCTGCCAGTGGCCAATGTGGGGTGATTGTTACTGGTTTTCTGGTCTCTATCCTTGAGGGCACTGGCACTAGAGGAGATCCAAGAAGGTAGGTCACATAGAGGCATGCCACTGCTCCAGATCCTGACTAGAGTCCTCCCCTCCTGATCACTCTGCAGCACCATTGCATCACCACCCATGGTCACACAGGTAGTGGTAAAGCAGCAGGACCTACAGCCCACCCTCCCTGGAGGAGGAGAGCAGTCCCCCAGGTGCTCGATCCTACTCCCCTGGCCAGACCTCCAGCAACCAGAGTTCGCTTCTGACCCTGGGTCACTGGCATTGCAAGCAATAGTGCCACCACAGCACCAGCAGGCAGACCCAGATTTCAGCATCTTAAAATGAATGCTGCTGTGCTTTGCATTCTTTCTGCTTTGCTGCATATAGAGTCAGAAAGGAAATCACCCACACTGCTTTGTTGTGCCATTCAGCCAATCAGCCATTCAGTTTAACCACCCATGCCTAGTGGTTAGAGTAACAAGCAGTAAATGAACTGGGTACATCCAGCAGACTTGGGTTTGATTCCCACAACCTCCACTCGCATACTGTGCGACTCCAAGCAAGTCTCTTAACCTCCACAGTTCTTCTAGGTCACTCCTGAAAACAGACAGTCCTGCCTAGTGGGCCTTACCTGCTTTATAAAGAATATAAAAAAAATACCAATATATGTTTACTACATCATAGAATAGTAGTCAGGGTACCATGTAATTTACCTGAGTTTTACTTGGGCTGAAAGGATTTGTATAGCTAAAGATAAATGTTCAGATACATTTTATGTTTTATAAGCTTGTTTTTAGATTTTAGTCAGGTGTTTATTGTATTATTTGCATATAAGCATCTAGGTTGTAGATTGCTAAATGCAGGATCACTGTTACCAACTAGCTTATTCAAGTTTATAACCAGTAGGGCCATCCACAATCCTCAGTTGTTTGAATGAAAACTAGTCTGAATGAAAGTATGTTCACAAAGAAGGAACTGCCTTACCACTTATGAAAAGACTTCACAGTTAGCACCCCATTTAGGTGAATTGGATCATTTGCAGCTCTTCTTCCACCTACTGTTTCAGTCTCTGTGACAACAAAAGGTTTTCTAATATACTGCTTCAACAAAAAGCCAATGTTAAGTATTTAAGTGTACTTATGTTTGGCCAGTGGATTTTGAAAGCACAGTCAATGATGTACAGAAGGTAAGACCCCAGGGGCTGTATGATGCTGGTGTGCAGAGTAGTGCTCAATTCACATCTGAACAAAGACATGAAAACTCGGAGTCACCCTTTTCATGGACACCAAGGGGAAAAAAACATCCACATATCTGGTAGATGCATAAATCCATTTGAACGTCCTCCACTAATCACTTGTGGATTTTTTAGGTGAAGACAATTTATTTCAAAGAAGCACATTCAAGCAGTTTTTAACCCCCTGGCCATTCACTCCTTCAGGCCTGCCAAGGCCCTCTATCATCACTGCTGAGTGCCGACCACCATCCACTGCCCCTTACTGCTGTGCTACCAGGTAACCCAAAGTAACCCTTCATTGAGTGGGCCCCTACCCCTGTGGGAGGCTACCAGGGGAGGAGAATTGCCCTAAAGAGCTTCCTCTGTATCCTGGGCATGGCAGGGGTCAGAACGGACACATGTCTGGGGATTCTGGCTTATAGAGGGACCAACAGCTGTCCTTTGGTTCGGTCAGTGGGTGATTTCCCATTTTCTTGGGAGCGTGACAGGCCACACAATGTCAAGGCACAAGCTGACATCCATCACGCTCCCTCCTGCAGTGAGGGCTGACATGTTGTCATGCCTCTGGCCTCCATCAGGGGCCAGTAAATGCTAAGCCATGAACCCACCCTCCCTCCCAGGAGAAGGTGAGTGGTCATTGGACACTCAAGCCTTCACCCATCAGCTGGCCCTACAACACCCAAGTCTGTTCCCTAACCCTGGTCAGCAGTGTCACAGGCAGAAATCCAGTTCAGGCAGTTAAATTATAGATAAGAAAAACCAAAGGTAGTCCACCTTAGCGGTGATGGTTCAGATTAATTCACAACTGAGTTCTAACAAGCAAAGAGACCAAGTCATGTGTAACTTGTGCATGTGGGGTGTGGGTGCTGAAGAATGGGGATCATAGTGCTGTCACTACTGCCATCACCCCAGTGGGATGTGGACTGCATTGTTGCTACTGGCATCACACTGAAGGGGTGGGGGCTATAGTGCTTCTCCCATCACCACTGGTGGATGGGGAATGTAGTACTGCTGCTGTCCCACCTGAGGGATGGGGGTCATAGTGCTGATACTGCCATCACCCCTGAGGAATGGTGAATGTAGTACTGTTGCCATCACACCTAAGGGATGGGGGCCACAGTGCTGCTGCTTCTGTCACACCAGAGGGAGGGAGGTTGTAGTGTTTTTGCTGCTGCCATCACACCAGAGGGATGGGGGTCGTAGTGCTGTTGGTGCTGCCATTGAACCTGAGGGATGGGGCCGTAGTGCTGCTTCCATTACACCTTAGAGATGGAGGCTGTAGTGCTGCTGCTGCCATCACATCTTGTACCTAAAATAACTTTAAATTGGTACAAGGATGGAAGGAGTGTAATAGTGGAAATCAAAATTGCTAAAATGCATGTTAGCAGAGTTAAAAAGTACACAAAACCAAACACCGGTGAAAGCGGATTTTGGCTTAGCAGACACCAGTGACAATATCATTTTTTACAATGTGCAAAACAGAATACGCCCTTTCTCAATCCCGGTAAACCAGTGTCCCTGCATATCCCCATAGGATAGCCAGAATTCCTTCTTCTTGGTGTCTCAGTCATTTTTTTTGTCCCTACCAGGTCTCTGTGACTAGTCAGGTCTTTTTTGAAATGACTGGCATATGACCTGCATTCAATTGAGACTAGATAGCTACAGGATGGTCAATGGTGAGTGGTAGGACCACTACATCACCACAAATAGAGAATTCAAGACAACTACAGGATGACTGGTTGGGAAGTGATGATCACTGCACTACCAAATGTATTCAAGACAGCTACATGAGGGATGCTTGGGGGTGCACACACATGCTACTAAGCCCATAAAGGCTGTGATCTTCCTCTCCTTATACCTTCTGAAAGCTAACCTTTTAGCCTTTGCCTTTTCAGCCATCTCTTTTTACTACAATAGTGATCTCTTTTTCCTCTTGCTTGTGCTCACTAGTATTGATGCAGAGGTTTGTTACCTTTACTATGCTCCCTTATAACATTGCCCACTGTTCCTCTTCCTCACCCAGATCATGCCCCCCGGCCAGGTCATCCCTGAGGCATTCACCCATCTTTATAAAATCTGCACTCCTGACATCCAGGATCCTCACCCTTATGTGGTTTGATTCTGCAGCAATCATTATATTGAACTGTACTGTATGGTGATCACTGCTTCCAAGGTGGCCTCCTGCCTTGACATCTCCAGTACTGTCCAGTACTGTCCCTAGTCCAGCATTTCCCAGTCATGAGTGGGTTCACTGACAAGTTGCCTGAGGTATGCCCCCTGAAGAAAGTCCAGGATGTCCCTGATTCTAGCTGAAGCCTCTGATTGGAAGCTCCAATCTACATCTGGTAGGTTGAAGTCACCCACAAGCTGCACTTCCCCCTTTTCTGCCATCTTGCCAATGGCTTCCTCCAGTGCCTTATTTAATTTATCCCCACTTTGCTGAAGGACTGTAGGTTACTCCAGTGCTAACAGTGGCTTCATTCCCTATCTCCAGGTGGCCCACAGTACTGCTGCATCACCCTCTATTCCATGTATTTCTGCCACTTTTATGCTTTTCCTCACATAAAGCACCACACCCCCCTCCTTTCCTCCCTACCTAGTCCTTCCTTAACACGGTATAGCATGGTGTGGCCATGTTCAAGTCATGATTTTCAGTGCACCATGACTTGGTAATCTAATGACCACAATATCCAATGTTTCTAATAAAGAGATTAATGAGAACCAGCTCCAGTACAGATCCCTGAGGTACCCCACTGGTCACCCTCCCATCCTCAGAGTGAACTCCGTTCACCAACACCCTCTGTCTTCTATCCCTTAGCCAATTTCTTACCCAGTTTACCACCTTTGATGCAACTCCTGGGCTACCCAGCTTATTTACTAATTTTCTGTGTGAAATGGTGTCGAAGGCCTTGCTGAAATCCAGGTAGGTTACATCCACTGCTTCTCCTTGATCCAATTCCATGTTAACCCAGTCAAAGAAGTCTATCAGATTCATTTGACAAGCACCACCCCCCAGAACGGAATCCATGTTGGCTCAGGTTCAAGTTATTTCACTATCCTTTCCTTTAGTAGTGATTCCAAATAATTTCCCCACCACTGAAGTCAAGCTGACTGGCCTGTAGTTGCCAGCCTCCTCCCTGCTACCACTTTTGTGAAGTGGGACTACATCTTCCCTCCTACAGTTCCCTGGAACTTCTCCTGTCTGCAGTGAGAGGTTGAACAGGACTGTTACAGGTACAGCCAGCACCTCCCTAAGTTCTCTTAGTATCCTTGGATGGACCCTGACTGGCCCCATTGCCTTGTCCACTTTCAGATTTGTGAGTTCCTTCAGGACTCTCTTCTGTAAATGGACTAGTGTCCATTTCCCTTCCTATTATTCTCCTGTCACTTTTCTGTGACCCCTCTCCTTCCTCTTCGTCTGTGAACAGTGAACAAAAGTATTTGATCAAGAAGACTGCTTTTTGTTGGTCCACCTCCACAGAATCCCCCCTTCCCTTCTGAGTCTTACAATACCTCCCCTGGTCTTTCTCTTTTAACTTACATACCTAAAACATGTATTGTCTCTACTTCCTGGGCTATTTTCTCCTATGTTTGTTCAGTTGCACTCATAACTGATTTCCCTGCTTCCCTCTGCTTCTCCAGATACAGTTCCTTATCTTCCTCTTTCTGTGTCTTCTTACACCTGCTGAATGCTAACTTTTTTGCCCTGACCTTCCCAGCCAACTCCTTAGAGAACCACAGTGGTCTCTTTTTCCTCTTGCCTTTCCTTACTAGCCTGATGCAGAGGTTTGTTGCTTTCTCTATGCCATCTTTTAGCTTTGCTAAAAACTTGCATTTTAGCTTTTAGCTTACATATCGCATGTGTTTTGACCTGTTTATTTATTTGTTATTTATTTATTTATTGAAATGTTTCACCAGGAGGGCACACTGAACAACAAATTGCTCATCTCACGGTGCAACCTGGGGGGAGGGGTTATATAGGGTTGTGAAGGATGATCAGTTACAATAGTATGTGGGAAGCCTGTCTCTGTATAGGGTCTTACATGCTAGTTTTTCCAAACCCTTGTGACAGCAGTACCTGCATTAGTGATGTGAACTTAATTACATGGCTTTTTGCTCTTGGACTGAATAAAAAAGTAAAATATTCAAAATAAATGACGGCAGGAGGTAATTATTGAGTTCATTAGATTCAGCAAAGTAAAATAAAAGTGCTACAGTCCTTTAAAGTTCGATCTTATAATCTAGACTCTAATATAATGGTATTATATCTTAACTCCTTCTTGAATTGACGGCTATAATAATTACACTCATTATCAAAACACTTGCATTTAACAATTAAATTGTCTGGCTCCCAGGATTGCTACTCTTTTTAGAGTAGCAGAAATAAACTATTGTTTGGAATTATGTAGAATTTTAAATGTTGCTGAGATTAGGTTATAAATATTAAACAGCCCCTGCTATCCCTGTGGACCTATTAGAAAAACACATATTGTGGACATATTTTAGCTGTTTCCTCATATAATCTTCTGTAATGCACTTACCCTAATCCATAATAACTATATTCATGATCTACAGATCATGATCACTCTCCTTAGACTTCATTTGCCCTTGCTGCCCATCTACATTGTACAGTATTATTCTCAATTTATTACATTATAATTATTTCTACCAACATATTGTAATACCACAAGCAGAGGATTATGCTTTAAAGTGTAAACAACCAACCTGGATAAATGATGTGCAGTTGACAGTTATCCTTTCTTAAGTTAGTATGCAGAGTTACATTATTAAGCAAAATGTTGACCTAAATAAAGAAAATACATATGTGAAATATACCATAAGCAGAAATGTGTTTAAGAATTATATTTTTTCAAACTTTTTTGTGGGGTGTCCTAAATAAGCTGGGTGACTGATCTGACTGCTGGGGCCTGATATTCAAAGATTAGCATGCCCACTAATAGGCTTAGTGTGCACACAAACCCAGATTTGCACTGGCACTCCTGGTTGGCATATATCAGAAGCCCTGGAGGCACCAACCCAAACCCACAGTGCCAAAGTGCTGTAATACTCCTGCATCTGTGCAGATGAGGGGTTCCTCCCATGCATATCAGCACAGTGGTATCTTCAAAGGTTTGTGGCTATGGTAAACAGCTGCCAAAGTGGTGCTATTTACTGCCACCAAAACCACATTTTAATTGAGTGACCCCACCCCCCCAAAGGCAAGGTGACTGTACTGCAGCCAACCACCCGGATCATCCTTTTCATAATAGACACAAATCCTTGGTGTCAAGTACCCCCCCATTCAACCTTTTAGATATAGGGTCAGATGTTCAAAGAACAGCCCAGAGCTTGAGTCAAACCCTGTGCCATAACAGGTATGATTTTGCGGTGTACCAAACACAGTCACTGCAACTTCGCCCAATTTTACAATCTCAGATGCAGCTGCAACACTTTCCATGACTTTTGCAGTGTATGCCAAATATCGCTGCAAGCCCAGTACAAATGGCACCCCAGGACTGCTATAAGTTGGACCAGAAAAAGTTGCCCTAACTTGCAATTGATGCATGGGATAGAAATCCCATTAGATCTCCGCAAGCCACATTTGCCATATCATCAGTGCACCCATGGTGTGTGGTGATCTAAGCCATTTGAAAAGCCAGCCCCTAGTATGTAAGCCCTGGTTACCAGTGGATCCTCTTGCACCCCCCATTGGCCAGTTACATATAATCTGTAAACCTTGGTGTCTAGTGGCTCCCCCTGCCCCCCCAAACTCCCATTTACATATAGTTTTTAAGCTCTGGTGTCCAATGGCCCCCTGTGCCCATTGACAAAAATAAAAAGAATCAATGGTGGTCCAGTGACCCCACACCTGTCCCACCCACTCACATACGACCACCCTGCACCACTTCTTACCAAGCCGTCCAGCAATCAGCAAAGCACAATGTGACAACTGCCACAGCCCTCCTCTTGCCTCCCCAACCAGCTTCTATATGCATTGTCTATGAGTGCATCTTACTGACAGCTCATATGGTGGCTGGCCAAGGAGATGAGAAGAGGGCAGTGCCAGTTGCTGTATCAGGCTTCATTGATTGGCAAGTACCCAGACAAGGGGGAAGTGGGATGGTGGTGTGTGGGTGAGTGGGAAGAGTGGAGGGACCATTGAACACCAGGGCTTACATACCATATGTTAACAAGTGATCGGGAGTTGAAGGGAACCACTGAACACCAGGGCCCTGATTTTGAAAGGGTGATGCAGGGCTTGCAACAAGTCCTGCACCACCACACTTAGAAATCATCGGTGCACTGACCATGGTTTGTTGTGACTCTGTCCAATTGTCATAGGTAAGATGGAGTTCTGAGAAGCCCCTGTTTATCTTTCTATCAATGGGAGAAGCTCTGCTGACCATTAATGAAGACCTATTTGTTCCTGTAACTGGAGAAGCCTTCTTGCCCTTTATTAATTACATCCATTTGAACTGTTCTTGCAATGGGAGAAGCTCTGCTGCCCATTGGTGAAGAGCAGCACCTGAAGTGTTCATGTAATGGGAGAAGCTCCATGGCCCATTAGAAGAAGAAGAGCTCCTTCAGTATTGGTCTTGTAATGGGAGAAGCTATGCTGCCCATTTTATATTATTTGCCACAATTTGTACTGAACAGGAGAAGCCCTGCTGCCTGTCTATTGAGACATCAGTTAGCACTGAACTTTATGGGAGAAGCTCAGCTACCCATTTCTACATCTGTGTTTTTCCACCTGCAGTGTGTGTTACTGAAAGGACTCTCTGTATTTGCCATCATTTTGGGGCTGCTGTTAGTCTAATTAACCCCCTTCCCCAATTCCTGCTACATTGCATAAGAGGCTTGGGGGAGGACAAGTTGCCAAACCAGGGCATGGAGGGGAGGGGTCTTAGCATTTAAAAGCCTGTGCTGCCCACAAGCATGAGCATGAGTGGTGCACTACTTGGTAGAGAAAATCTTTAAGGAACAGACTGCTCCTGCAACCCCTTAATGAAGAAAGGTAATAATAATAATAATATAATTTGTTTTGTATTATAGCTTTTGGTGTGTTGTTTGGGGTGTTGCAGGAACTGTCCTTTGTTATTTACTCATTAAACTGTAAACAGCTGTACTCAAAACATTTAGTTAATATTAGTGGTGCTAAGCCTGTTGTTCATAATATTTATTTTTGGTTTTTTAGAAAATTAGTTAAGACATACTGTTTTAAAAGGTTGTGTTATTTGATAAAAGTATATTTTATGCTAGGAAAGTTAAGTTTTTATTTATAGCCTTCCACCTGATTGCTGTTTACCCTCCACTTAAACATGAATGTGGTATGTTTTATCTTGATTTCATTTGGAATCTATGAGCAGACAGCCATTAATGGAATTCATTTAGTTAGGAAATCAGATATGTTCTGGCTACAATCCAATTTTACTAATGGTAGTCCTACTTATTGCTCTGGCCTAACTCCCCAAATGAGTAATTTCATTTCTTATCGTAATTTAAGCAATGACATAGCAAAATGGATTCAGTTTGATAGTTTGATAATGTTTCATACTGGCTTTTCTATTAGAAGTAATGTAGTAATTAGGGAATGTACAAAAAAGGATAACAGTTTTAATAGGATTGTGCTTAGAAGGATAATTTTGCTCCTTCTCTTGATTTCTGGGACAGTCCATCCACATCCTGGACCCAGATCAAACAGTTTTAGTGAGAAGCCAATTCATTCTTCCCACTCAGAAGTGAATGGCAGCAAGACATCAACCATTAAGGCTGTGCATCTTAACGTACAAAGTGTTCTTGCCAAATGGTGTCAATTTTAAGCTTGGATAGCTCAGTATGATTTTAATGTTTTAACTTTATCAGAAACCTGGTTGAGTAAAATAAAAATTCAGGATCATGAGATAGCACTCCCGGGCTATAATATTTTCCATCTGGACAGGGTAGGAAAGAAAGGAGGTGAAGCCTTGATAAACATTAAGGTGAAGTTTAAAGCCTCTGAGATAGCATCGCAGCCTGATAAATCAGGCTGTGATGCTGTTTCAATTTATTTACTTTTAGGATCTAATAAACATCTTACAGTTACATTGACTTATTTTCCACCAGGCCATACTAAGTTGGGTTTGGAATTGATTTTGGTATTTAAAAACTGTTTGCCATCACAAAGGGAATGGATCCTAATGGATGATTTTAACTCCAACTGGGTTTCTGATCAGAACACCTATATTTCTGAACTGTTACAAGAGTTAAGAGTTCAACAGTTAATCACACAAACAACTAGATTTCATTACAGAACTGGAGGGGGTTCTACTCTTGATTGGGCTGTGGTCACCCACACCAGCAGAATAAGTTCTGGGGTGTTGCCTGATGGGGTGAGTGCATGGACCACTAAGCAAATCCAAAATAACACCATGAACAGAACTCCTACAGTAATCATGCAGCTCACCAAGGGGTAGCCAACCCCACAAACAGACAGTCCACAATTGGGAGCTCAAAAATCGATAAGCACCAAATAAATGTAATATGCCAGTGAAGACAATATCATACATATTAAAGTTGCAAAAATCACACATTTATTTGTCTTCACATACAATAATATAACATCTGGTGCAAAAAAATTACTGAGTGCTGTTACAGACAAAACACCCCTAGCACCTCGACTCCACGAGTCTTCAGAGGGGGTACCCAAATCAATATTCCCAGCACTTAAAAATGCTAGATCAATTAGTCATTAATGAGCTTGCATGGCAACATTTAAAGAAACATGTTACTAGTAATTTAAACAGTGTTTTCCATCTTAAGCTCATTTGTAAAATTAAACACATTTAACTTTTAAAACCTCATACATGAAAAAGATTTCTTTCAAAGCAATCTAAGTGCTGCAGATCAAGGTTCAATTGAGGTCATACTGCAAAGAAAAAGGAAAAGAGAAAGGCATTATTTTACAACTTAGCACTAGTAATATCATCACAGAAAAAGCTACCAATAGGCAAAATAAACACAATTACCTAATATTTCCACTACATCTATCCAAAAGATTTTTTTGTGTTTGGAAGGGAGATGAGATGGAAGTCCTTTCGTTTATTGATTATTTAAATGAGAATGAGTTGAATTTGAGATTCACTTATACCTTTAGTCATGAAAGTGTTAATTTTTTGGATTTAAATCTCTCAAGTGAGATGACTGGAAATACCTTTGGCATTTTGTCAAGAACATTTACAAAGGATACTGCCACAAACTCCCTGTTACATGCGGAGAGTGCCCATTCACCAAAATTGATAAAATCTATACCATTTAGCCAATTTCTACGTATCAGAAGAAACTGCAGTATTGACATAGATTTTGAAGTCCAATCAGAGGAATTATTATCCAGGTTTTTGGAAATAGGTTATGATAGAAATTTAGTTATTGAAACTCGTGAAAAAGTGAGAAAGATGGATAGAAATGCCATTTTAGAAAAAAGGAATAATTCCATTAAACCTGAAATCTGTACTTTTGTCACTGAATACAATCATGTGATGGGTCGTATAGGCAATATTATACATCAATATTGGCCTATATTATTGAGAGATGATTTGGTAGGACAAGCAGTAGGCCAAAAACCTCGGGTGTCATTTTGTAGGGCATCAAATATCAGAAATAAAGTGGTGCATAGTAGGGAGTGTAAACATAGTGACCTTGAATCAGCCTTTTGGATACCTAAAAGAACTAATGGATTTTTTTACCTGTAAAAGATGTAATGTTTGTAAATATGGTGTGACTGGTAAAACAATTCAACATCCTAAAAAACAAAATTTCAAAATCGATGTGAGAGAATTAATCACATGTGACACGTCATATGTGGTTTACATGTTGTGGTGCTCATGTGATCTTATATACATTGGCAAAACTTTGAGACCTTTGAAACAGAGAATACAGGAACATGTTAGGTCTGTTCTCAACAAGCGACAGGATACACCTGTAAGTATGTATTTTGCGGTGCATCATAATTCAAATCCGAGTTGTTTAAAATTTATGGGCTTGGAACATGTTCCAATCCTGCCGTTTGGTGGGGACAGATCTAACAAATTACTAAAGAAAGAATGTATGTAGATTTTTAAAATGGGCACTATTAGACCTAATGGACTCAATGAGAAATGGGATATAAAACGATTTCTTTTAGATTGAAAAAAATCTTTTGGATAGATGTAGTGGAAAGATTAGGTAATTGTGTTTATTTTGCCTATTGGTAGCTTTTTCTGTGACGCTATTACTAGTGCTAAGTTGTAAAATAATGCCTTTCTCTTTTCCTTTTTCTTTGCAGTATGACCTCAATTGAACCTTGATCTGCAGCACTTAGATTGCTTTGAAAGAAATCTTTTTCATGTATGAGGTTTTAAAAGTTAAATGTGTTTAATTTTACAAATGAGCTTAAGATGGAAAACACTGTTTAAATTACTAGTAACATGTTTCTTTAAATGTTGCCATGCAAGCTCATTAATGACTAATTGATCTAGCATTTTTAAGTGCTGGGAATATTGGTTTGGGTACCCCCTCTGAAGACTCGTGGGAGTCGAGGTGCTAGGGGTGTTTGCCATGCAAGCTCATTAATGACTAATTGATCTAGCATTTATAAGTGCTGGGAATATTGGTTTGGGTACCCCCTCTGAAGACTCGTGGGAGTCGAGGCGCTAGGGGTGTTTTGTCTGTAACAGCACTCAGTAATTTTTTTGCACCAGATGTTATATTATTGTATGTGAAGACAAATAAATGTGCGATTTTTGCAACTTTAATACGTATGATATTGTCTTCACTGGCATATTACATTTATTTGGTGCTTATCACTTTTTGCGCTTCTGATTGTGGACTGACCACTAAGCAAACACAGAACCCCCCTTGTTATATAGAGACTAGAACTATAAAAAAGATAACCACTGAAACTATGAATGTCACTTGTTAGGAAGTGGACTGGACCTGCCTTGAAGTCATACAGATTATTGATGTCCTGTTAGAAACATTCAGTAAATTATTTAATCAAGTTTTAATAACATATCCCCACTTAAAAGAATGATAGTATGAGCCAATACAAATGAATCGGTATCAAAAGATTTGTTAGAAATTATGAAAAAAGAGACAGACCATGGAAACTGTTCAAAATAATCGGGACCCTAAATTGCTGCTAAACTATAAAGTTCTTAGGAACAAATACAAGGTGCATGTAAGGAAAGCTAAAATAGATTTTTTTAAGAATAAACAACTAAATTCACTAGGTAATCCTAAAGAAACCTAGCAAATGCTAAATAATTTAATAGGAAGGAAGGCTCATGACACTGTAATTACTCTTGGATGGGATCAACTGATTAGTGATCCTGTTCAGGTGTCTAGAATGTCTACTGACTATTTTGGGGTCTTGGCAAAGTTTCACATTAGAAATAAGGTTAAAAATAATGCAAGATTCTTAGAAAGGGATTATAATGATAGTCATCCTCAATTTTATTTCCAGATTGCTTTTCCAGAGCAGGCTAAAGACTTTGTTTTAAAATATAATCCTAAACCCTGTATTGGATAAGACAAAATTGATTATAGATTATTGAGACTGGGAATTAATATGTTACAAATATCCCTGACTATATCAGTTTATTATTCACTTTGTCATGGTTTTTTTTCCACAGTCTTGGAAGTTAACTCTTATAAAGACAATATTTTAATCATGGTGTAGGAACTCTGTTTCTAACTAAAGACCCACATCCCTGTTGGCCTCTTTATCTAAAATTGTGGAAAGAATTGTGTTTGATCAGATTCAGTTATTTATTGAAATATAATTTATTGTCCAGTTCACAGCATGGATTTAGAGTAATTAACACTGCTGACACAGCCTTGATGGGGTTCACTCACAAGCTGCATACAGGGTGTCCTAGATGTGGGGCACTCCATTGCAGCAGTATTTGTGGATCTCACCAAGGCCTTCGATCTGGTTAATCAGTCATTGTTGTTAGATTCCTTAAATTATGTCTACTTTTCCATGAAGGTCATAACCTGGATGGACGGCTATTTATGTAACAGGAAGCTTAGGACTGTCATTACCCAGAAGTGTTCTGATTCTCATTTGAGCATCTGTGGAATACCACAGGGCTCAATATTGGGCCTATTTTTGTTTTCCCTATTTATGAATCCAGCCCCCTCTTCATGTGTTGAGTCTAATATGATTTTGAATGCAGATGACACAGTAATATTTAAAAGAGGAATTAAATCAGACCAATCCAGGTCCAACATGATTTTGAATTATTCAAAAAGTGATTGCTTTCATGTGAGTTAGTTTTAAAAACTGGGAAAATTAAAGTAATGGTCTTTACAGGCCACAGGATAGTCAGGGACTTCAAAGTCTCTATTGTTGATTTGGGAGGGGGAGAAGATTGAGTTGGTGGATAGTTTTAATTATTTAGGGTGAACCTGGACTCTTATCTTTCTTTCAACATTCATGTTAATAAAATTATTTTAAAAAAGCCCATCAAAGTTTAGGAATGTTGTTAAGAGTTAGACCATATTTTATATCAGAATCCTGTAGATTATTAGATCATAGTTTCTTACTTAGTGCTTTGGACTAGGTTTATCTATGATGACACGACAATGATGTTGTCGAGGTTCAACATAGCGATATCCCCGATGTCGACAGGAAAAATTTTGCCTGTCAGACATTGGTCTGTTTTTCTATCAGGGGACTGCACTCCCCCAACCCCCCATGTGGGGTGCTGTACCCCCACACACACCCTTCTATAGATTGTTAACTCCAAGTTGGAGTTAACTCAAAGGGGGGGGTGAAACTAGGTGAAAGGGCAAACTTTAGCTGCAGGTCCCCCACAGCAACATTATCAAAACTTGTCAAAAATGTTTCTGTGGGGGATTTCGCCAATGGGGTTTACTTTTCTGTCGGTGTACCTTTTAACTATAGGCTTATGGTTTATTCAGGAACAAGTTAAAAATGTTACACAAACTTCAAGTAACTTACTATAGTATTCTTTGATTTATGACTGGTCTTTCATTAAAAACTCATCACTGTGATTTACTGAGAGAAGCAAATTGTCCTTTAATATACAGGATTAATATCAAGATGGGTATTTTTCTATTTAAGGGGATCCAGGGTGTTTTTCCTTCTAATATTCAGTCTTTTTTGTTAGATTACACAACTCTTTAGGAACTAGGTCTCAGAACAGATCTATGTATAGGAGTCCTTATTTCAAGAAGACAATAGATCAAAGATCTGTTGTTTATAGGGTCACAGCTTTTTAAACTAGCATTCCTGCCATTGTTATTAATTTTGGAAGGCTAGGCCTGTAGTTCAGTGAACAAGCAGTCAGCCTCTCCCACTTCCTGAGCTATATTAACAGTTCCTCTCAGCCTCATTTGTGAAGCACTTTTTCTTTGCAGCTGAAGGCTTTGTTGGTTTGTGCTCTGAGTGGCTGGGGCCTACCCCCCCCGCCTGCTGTTTCTGTGTGTCTCTACTGGACTTCAGTGTTTGTTTTCCTGCTTTTGGTTTGTATCTTTCCTCTGGCTGTGTGCTTCCCTGTGTTTTGTGTCTCTTGTTTTTGGGCCTTGTTCCCTGTTTTCTGTTTTGCTGTGTTTTGGTTTTGACTTTTTTGGGGGGCTTTGTTTCTAAGCTCCTAGCATACTGATACTCAGAGCTCATGCTACTGCTTTCAGTTACCTACAACTGCAACCACTGCTACTATTTACTCCAATTACTATTGTACCCAGTGCTTGTGTTTTTACCCTATGCTCACCATGCTCAAACTACTGCAATGCAACTACAATCATTATCTGTGTGTTTCAGCTCAACCATAGCTGCTCCATGTTGCATACTCAATTCTTTTCACCTGACACAGTTTTCTCTGACCCTAGCTGTGCTGCTCATTGCTGCACTCATTCTACTTGCAGCTTCATTGCACTGCCTGGCTATACTTGCTTTCTGAGCATTGTCTCCATGTTTTATTGCAGTTACAACTCTGAGGTCAGCCAACTAAGCTCCTACTGAGGCTGTTAATATAGCTTTATTATTAAATCTTGCCTCGCTGCCAAAAAAATCCTCAGAGTATTTGTCAGCTTGATTTTGTTATTCATGTCTGGCTGGCTTGCCCCCAGTTTAGTGCTGTTTCATTGCTATACAGTATGTTATGCAGACCAATGTGCAGGTCCACCTATCACTACTACTGCTTATTGGCCTACGTACAGGTCCACGCTTGCTTATGCATTCATTGCTCATTGCTTACGCAGATCATTGCTTCATGCCTACTGCCATCCCCTCAGCTTCAGTCTCTGGGATTCTGCTGCACTCAATTCTGTATTTGACCTTGCAAGGTCTAAGCACTCAATATTTATTTCTATCTCAGCATGCCATGCACATTCAGCTCACCAGCTTTTCAGCTCTCAATCAATTTTGGGGTATGCCTGCAATTCTATTCTGGTGCAGGGTTGATGCAGCTGGTGGTCTCATTCTGCATTTAGTCCACATCTTGAGTGTGTCCAACTTGGGGTGGGATTCTTCTCACCTGGCCCATCATTGGGAATGTCCTTGCCTCAGGCTTGGCTTTAGCTGCCTGCTATGCAACAGCAGCTCCTGATGAAGAATTTTAGACTAGTGGTGAAGGGTGGAAAATGTTACCTCCTTTGGCTCTAGTGTTCCACTATAATGGTTAGCCATTGGCTTTAGTGGTTTTCCTAGCAAGGCACCTTCACTGCATTCTCTCTACAACTGCCTCTGGTTCACCTGGTTTGAGATTAGGGTGGGTAGGCCAGGTGAGTGCCTCAGCAGTTGTTGCTCTCCTCCTGTGCCTTGGATGCATGTATTGTTGCAGAGTTTCCTTACAATCTTCCATGGCGTTTCCACTAGAGGGTTTAAGTGACAGCCTTCCTCCAAATTGGAATATTTTCCACCTCCCGTTAATTGGGTTTTCTAAATTGCACTTGCAGAGCTGTCACTAAATAAACTATCCCAAGCCTGGAGGGAAGGTGACCTATGCCTTGGATCCCCAGAGATTTCTTCCTCATAGTTTTTTTTTCTCTCCTCCATTGCCTCTTTTCATAACTGTAAGTTAGCATAGTAGTGTCCCCTAGATCTCTAGGTAGGTTCCACTATTGGATGCAGGAGGAGGATGTCTTGCCATTCCCTCTCTCCTTAAAGAATCCCCTAATTCTCAATTCAAACCATTAGTATCATGCTGCGCAAACCTAGACATTTCATTACGTTATCAAACTGAGCATCTCATTACGTTATCAAACTGTCTATGCTTCTCTACTACTACGTCAGTTATTGCTACTACATCACAGTTACTGCTTGCTCATATGCTTTGTGTTGTCTCATTCTTTTTGGGTATGTTTGTTCTACATTTCTTTTGGGGATTCCTAAGGTACCTTTAGCCATGGGAATTGTCCCATGGCACATCTAGCAGTGGAGCCCTCTCTGAGGGTTCTTTGCCTTCCATAGCCCTAGAGGGTAGTAATTCCTCTGGAATAGAGAGTGTGAATGGCCAAAACCAAACTAACACAGTTGCACAAGCATAACAGTATACTGGCTGTGCAGGACATTGAATTGGAAGGCTAGGCCTGTAGTTCAATGAACAAGCAGCCAGCCACTCCCATTTCCTGAGCTATATAAGCAGTTCCTCTCAACCTCATTGTGAATCATTCTTTCTTTGCCCCATCATCCCCCCCTCCTCCTCCTCCAGCTGCAGCACTTCTCTCTTTAGGGGGATTCCTAAGGTACCTTTAGCCATGGGAATCATCCCATGGCACCTCTAGGGGTGGAACCCTCTCTGAGGGTTCCTTGCCTTTCACACCCCTAGAGGGTGGTAATTCCTCTGGAATAGAGAGTGTGAACAGCCAAAACCAAACTAACACAGTTGCACAAGCATAACACTATACTGGCTGCACAGGACATTGAACTGTAGTACTGTTGGCTCTTTTAAGTACAAACTAGTACAATGGCTTGATTCTTTGGTTGAATGTACTTGTCACTGATAAAAATTGGTTTTGTATGTATGTACATTTTGTATATTGTCTATTTATGTAGTATGTCCTGTTTTACTGTATATTTGAATGTAAAACTTGTTGATTGTGAAACTGGCAGTTTTGCTCTTCCTGCCAACAAGTATAAAAAAAAAAAGAAAAGAAAAATTCAGTTGCAACAGTTTACCTAATTTACAGCAGCTTGGTCCAAATATCTGGTGCAAGCTTCATTAAAACAGTCTCTGGAATTGCTGCAAGTTAGACCAGAAAAAGTTTGTCTAACCTGCAGCAATCAGCACATGGGATAGAAGATCCTGATCACTGACTGGGCGAATGCTGCAAGCTCCATGCCCCATATGTTAATGCATCGGGACTTGCAGAATTCTTGGCCTATTGAAAATGGGTCCTTGGGATTACATACTTTATGCAAATGGACAGTCTAGGATGGGGGACCATTAGACACCAGGAACTTGAGTCTAAAAGCCCTGACAGTGATGCAATGTGTCTGTGCCAAACACATGTGGTACAAGTAGCACCTTGCATCAAACATTGCCCCTGAGCTATTCACAAAGGCAGCCTGCATCAACTGCAGGCTGCCAGCCCCACACAGGGTTTGCACTTCCTGTGCACCACAAAATAGGCTGTGGCATGGTGCAAGGGGGCATAAGGAAGATGCAAACTGCCACAGTCCCCAATGTCAGATTCACAAAACACTCCCAGATGGAAAAATTCTCAGCATATCACCATGGCTTGTGGTGATGTAAGCCATTTGAAGAGCCAGACCCTAATACAGTATGTAAGTAATGGTTTTCAGTAGATCATCCAGAATCTGGTACAATGTACTTAGAAATCATCCTCTGGGAGAGTTCAGCACAGTGACACTAAGTGCAGCAGTCCAACCCCCAAGCCCCCGATCCCCAATCAGGTACATCACATATCCCTGGTAGTCTAGTGCATCCCCCATCCCAGAAGTCACTTTGTTAATTTACAGGGGCAACATTGAGTATCAGGGTGGGGGGACTGCATGAATACCAGGGTAGGGAACACATGTATATTTTATTAACACAGGTGACTTTGGGGTTGGAGGGCACTACACTACAAGGGAAAAGGGTGCTTGTCATTATTACATTCATTGGGGATTGGGAAGGGGGGACCGCTTGTGTGTGCCACAAGGAGCCTGAGGCAGACCCTTTCCATGCGCCAAGTGTTTGCTGTATGGGAGGGGTTGCTGCAAATGTGCAGACTTAGGCACTGGGACCCCTCCTGCACCAGAATCTGTAACAAGGTCCCTGGGGCTAAGGGCTTTGTTGGAAGCTGCTGTTTGTTGCAGCTTGAGTCACTCTATGCCCCTTTGAGAATAGAGCCCTAGGGCATTATTGCATGGATGGGAATGAGTGACCAGGGCTGGGGGATACAACTAGACTCTAGAGAATGCTGTACTATCATAGAACTAGTAGTCAGGGCACACTAGACAACAGGGCAGATATGTACTTTAGGAATGGTGAAAAGGGGTTGCTGTGCCCCATGCAATTGAGCACATAGTGGGCATGCAAATTATACCTTAGCACCTTGAATACTCAATGGGCTGATCTGCATTGTGTGGCTGAATATAGCCCACAGGCATCTTGGTGCTGTCCAATTTTGGCAGCGCTATTCCATGTGGGCTATATGCAGCCAAGATCCACGTCAGGGCAGTGTAGTTCCACTTTGTTCTGTGATGACACAGTCTGATATTCAGTCAGATATCACTGCCTGCTATTTGACTGAATACTTCAGCTGTTGGATTGGGCACCAGCATGAGTGCAACACTAATATTTGTGCTGCACTTGTGCTCCTCCTTGAATATTTGGACTCCAAATTCTTATATTCAGTGTAGCCGAAAGTAAAGTGCTAAACTTTTTGAGAAAAAAAAACAGTGGTAGAACATTCAAACTGTGTACAGCTTCTTTTGCTGCAGTTGAGGAAAAAGGCCCTGGGGTCATGAGGGGGGCTGAAACTGGACAAGCAGTCTGAAGCCACTATCAAGAGGGCAAGAAGAATACTGGAATGCATCAAAGTGGGTTGCCCAGCAGAGCAGGGCAAGTAATGATAAGACTTTACAAGCCCCTGTCACATACCATCTGGAGTACTTCATGCTGTTCTGGTCTCCTCAACTCAAAAAGGACATGGATATTGTCAATATGATGCAACACAAGACCACCAACATGATCAGCAGTACAAAGGACAAAAGCTATGAGGACAGACTGGAGGCCCTCAGCATGTTAACTCTAAGCTGGCCTGGTGGTGCAGAGGGCTGAGGTGCTGTGCACCTTACCTCTCACCATGACCATGAACTTAGTTTGGGAATGATATCAGGTTGCTAGTGTTCAGTTGGGGGAGTTAGGAGAGGACTGAGGTCCTACCTGGCAGCTCTCCTCTCCCAGATTAGGGCAGTGTGCTGTGTTGGCTCTCAGTTGCCACCAGGTGGAGGCCTGGGTGTAGCACTGATGCACAGGTGGCAGTAGTATGTCAGGGGAGAAAAAGCCATGGTTCCAGGATGCATGTGCAACTCCCTGCACATGTGTAGCCTGAGTTTGCCTTGGCTAGGGGTAAGGCAGAGGCTGCAGAGGAAAATATGGTGTGGCAGGTGTCAGTTACACCCTGCACACTGCACCCCCACTAGTCTCACCAGCAGGAGCACCTGCCAGCCAAAACAGATTATGACAGCAGGGGAGAGGATGGCCCTCCCTGCTCCTGACTCCACCATGGGGAGCATCTGTTTGGATGCTCAGCCAGCTCAGGTAAGCCAAGGGAGGAGGAGGTGGATAGTGGGGGTTGGTGGAACATGGTAGACAGAAGCCATAGAATTCCTTGGCCAGGAAGGATTAAACAGAATATGAAAAAAATAACATGAAACATATTAACCCTGAAGAAAAGAAGGCTGTGAGGGAACACAGTCTCAGTCAACCACACACAAATGGATATCTACAAGATCAAACAGTCAGAGATGCTCAGTCTGCTGTCCTGCAGCAGGATACAGGGGCATGCTTTGAAGCTCAGGGTGGTAAATTCTGGGGTAACATCAATAGGCCCTTTTCCTAACAGTGGGTGATGCACATGTGGAACAGCCTACCAGCAGAGATAGTGGGCATGAGGACAGTACAGTCCTTTAAGATAAGCCTGAACAAATGTATGCTTACCTAAGGGATAAACGTTGGGTACCCAGGGTACCAGAGTAGGAAGAGAATTAGTATTAATTGTTAGATGTCTGCATAGCATATGTACTTATTTCATTAATGCTTAGGAAGTAGATGGAAGCACATGAAGGACCTAGAGTCTTTTATATCCTTAAATTACTGTATCAGGGACACTTTAATTGAAACCATGTTTCCTACCTTATGACTAAGGTCTACTCCTTATGGACATGAAGTATATCATTATTAGTTTTATAACAAACACTGTTTCTTTGATGCTAAACTTTTTTGCAGTAGCAAGAATTACATGCTTATCACCTTCACATCTTCCTTTGTTGCTGGTTTTGTTGGCAGGGGGTCTCTGTCACCAACTAAGTCCCCAGAATCCCAGGAGGCTGATGGACTGGCAGACTTTGTTTCTTTCTTTTACATAGAGATGCTTGTTAAATGCACACTTATGAGGAACTATTATCCAGAAATGTGAAATACAGACATAACCTCTTATTAGTTTGAGAGCAAAAAGTCTAACTAAAGAAACCTCATAATTCCTTAATGGTCTAACAAATACTGAAATGTTAAGACTATAAACTGCAACAAAATGGGCAACATTTTGTAAGGGAAAAATTGTAGCAAACATACTGTACATGCCTTAGCCATTAACATCAGTAACGTATGAAAGGTCATTATTGTGCCAGTATATTCTTTCTTTTGTAAATTCTTTTTGTTGTTATTTGAAGAGCAGAAACAAGGGCAATGCAGAGTTTGGTAAAATACATTCAGGCTTGATAAATTAACACATACATTTCTGGTGTTCAGTCACATGGAATGGTGATCCAGTCTTAGCCAGTCAGGTTCTGTATAGCATGCATGGACATATACACAAATGCACTATTACACTATACAGTGTTCAGTGTGCATTCAGCAAATTGGAAAGTTTGCACAAGTTAAGAATATGTAATATGATAACATGATAACAGATGTCAGGTCCACCTCAACTCCTTGCCACTCTAATCAAATATCTGGTGAGACATTGAGAAACCACGTCTCTCCTAAGGCTTGTTCCAATGGTCCCCACATTTGTTCAAAGACATGTATTTTCTTTATTTTTTAATTATTTTATTTAAATTTTGTCAACCAGGTAAGAACACTGGACAAAAGCCCTTTTTCAGGACCGAACCGACACAAAACAAGTTTACAAAAAAAAAAAGAAACAATACATTAACAAGCATTACATACATAACACAAAAAGATAATTAGAAACATTACATCAAGAAAAACATTTACAAATATCCTTGGACAATAAATATTCTTTAAAATTAGACTTAAACATCCACAAAGGCATTTCCATTCATAACCTGCCAGAAAAAGTACAAAAGTGGGGCTGCAGTTGAAGAAAAGCATGAACCTGATTTGGGTTTATGATATGGAATATTAAGCATAATACCAGAAAAAGATCGCAAATTATTACTGGAGCTCAAATTGTAATTAGGTCAGAATGTGATTAATACAACTTGCCATGAACAGCCTGAAACATTTGACATCCCAGACAATAAGCAAATTTACAACCTGGGGACAACCAACTGTAGAAGCATGAGACAATAACAGATGTCCAGACAGAAGTAAGATCCATAAAAATGCAAATAAATGCATTTGTCAACTTCTTTTCAAAAATAAATAAAATTAAAAAAAAGTTCACAGAAAGGAAAAAAAAATCAGTGTTATTCTTCACACCCGCAAACAACAGGAAATATTTATTTCCACAGACTCCTGAAAATGTCTTTTCCTTCCTTTGGCAATATTTAACACTTGTGTGAAAGCCTACACACCGACAATCTCCTCTTACTGTGGTTAGTCCAATACTGACCCACTTCCTAAAACTTCCCTCTTGTGGAGAGGTTTCTATAGCACTGTATTCTGTGACCTCATAGTTATGTGACTATGCAATTAGAAAAGCTTTGGCTAGTTCCACGGCTACTAACTCTCACATTGACTATGGGGTACAAAAAATGTCACTTTAGAAATAGGTACATTATTTACCCGATCCTTCACGAACCTCAGCCATGTCCTCCCTCCTTATTTATTTGACCCTCCCCCTGCCCAGTCCCCCTCCTCACAGATTGCCCCTCCCTTTCACCTTTGGTATATCACTCACAAGTCCACCAAGCCTTATCTTAAAAATGCTCTAAGACACTCCCACTATAGTAGTGACTCCTTGGATCTGAGGCTTCCCGGCTCACCCTCCATGACGTTCTCTACCCCTCACCCATATCCTCAACCACTCTTTCTGCCAAGGTAAATTCCCCACTCATTGGAAATCTGCTTCCATTACCCTCATATTCAAGAGTGGGGACCACACTGCCATCAATAACTACTGGCCCATTTACCCCCCTTGCAGTGACATTTCACCAGCGAGGTCCCCCACAGTGAATACAGTGCCTGGCTGTCGTGGGAGACCTGCTGGAACCCGGTGCTGCCTGTCGGGGGTCCTGAACCCCCAATCAGCTCTGACTCGAGTTGAGAATCTTAATGGGGGTGGGGGGTGACCGCCACATGGGGAGTTTGGGGTAAGCCCCATTAGAAAAATGATAGTGAACCAGCAGCCGACTGCAGAATGCAGTCGACCTGCCGGTGTTGTTGACAGGGCATTTGACAGAAATACTGTTGGACTCCTGTTGTGGATCCCTACCGGCCCATCTCTATCCCCCCATCTAAAGCACTCGAGTGCATTGTCTATGATCAATTCACTGACCACCTTAACAAATATGATCAACTCTGTAAACAGCAACATGGCTTCCACATAGGGCACGGTACTAATACAGAAGTGATAATTTCTGCAGATTTTTTTCCACAGTTTAATAAATTATGCCACAGTTTTTTATATTTTTTCCGCAGTTTTAAGGCAGAATTTCCTCAAAAGTTCCAAAAATGATTTCTGAACTTCTGTGGAAGTGAAATTCGCACTTTCGCTAAAATTCCACCAGCAGAAATTAATTTTCACACATCCCTAATGAATACAGTAATCTTCTGCAACTTTATACTTTATTTGAGCTGCACAAAGTCATTTTCCTTCATTTCAAAAGCAGTCCTAAATCATTTTACTTGACAGCTGCAATTTCAGCTGACAGCTTCTATGCAATTCAGACTTCTAGCTGTCAGAGGGCTTCATATTTAGTGAATACAACTCCCTTATGCATTTAGCTGGGCACTACAGGGCTCTACTCCTTATGCCCTTAGTACCTTTGTTTTAACTTCAACAATTCAGCCCTACTGCAGTATATCTGAGGAGAGGATACTGCAGCATCACTTCGGGGCTGAAAAAAAAAGAGTATCCTAGTCTCCCTGGCAACTGTAAACAGTTGCGCATCTCCCAGCTCCTTTTCAGCTGCATGACTGCTTTCTTCAGTTAATCGCAACAAGTGACGGTGAATTTTCAGCACAGCAGCTCTGATTCTTGTACCTTTTCCAGTGTGAACATGTACAGGGTCCTCTGCCAGTGTGCATGCAGATTACCACAAAAATGTGCTCACACATCGCAAGTGCTCCAACTCGGGATCGCTGGAAATGCAAAATTAGTGCAGTGCACTTTCTTTAAAAAAGAAAACATTCTTTCTATCTTTTTAAACATACAGAGGCATAAGGAACAGGCCTCTAAATAGAGAGCAGGTGGTCTTTAATAGTTCTATTTATTCTAGACAGTTATTTCTTTCTTTCAACATTGTACTTGCTGGGGTTTGCTGAACAAGTCAATTATACTGTATTTAAAGCCCTGCACCATATTTACGAGCAACTGCTCACCAACTCTAGATGTTTCAAATGCAAGATAGTTAAAAAGGAGGCATAAAGAGACAGTGAAGAAAATATTTAAGAATGCCAGGTTGGCCACCCTGACAAGAAAATAGGATAGATAAGAAAAATAGAAGAAGCCAGGAAAGAGTGAAACATAGTAAATAAAATGTGGGGGAGGGGGGCTGCATCTCCTAAAAGAGTTTATTCTGTTTTTATTCTTCATAACAGGGGCTCCCTGTTATACCAACCCAATTGGGAATATAATAAACAATGATGCTTACAGAGAGGGGACCCCAAAACAAGAAAGCAAATATTATTATATGCAACAGAAAAAACATTACTCTCTTTAACATCCAGATTATAATAAAGACTGAAGTTGTAATCCAGATAGGGTAACAGAGAACCTATTGCTATGGCCTGATGCGTTTTGAAGGAAAATTATCTCCCAAACTTATATAAAATACCAAGTTTGCTATTACTAGTTCGACTTACCTCTTTGACTTGAGAAAGAAATGTTAACCCAGAATCAAGAAAAATGTTTAGATATTTAAACTCCGACACCTGATCAATTGCAGTCCCACATAAGTCATGAACTTGCAAACTTAAATTATATCTCAACATAGGTGCTGAACCAAAAGGCATTTTTTTTAATATTCAGATCCATTGAGTTAGTTGAAAACCATTTACAAATGTCCTGAAAATCATGCTCTAAACAGTGATTAATTGGGAAATAGATTTGGCTTGCTGAAAAACAATCAGATCATCCTCATATAAGAGAGTTTCTCAAGAATTACACAGTGACGAGATCACGTGATGCAGAGTGCTGAGTAGAAGCTCCTCCGCTAAGCTCCTGCCTCCCGATTATTAAATCATCTTTTTTAGTCACTTAATCTTCTCTATTTCCTGTGCCTGCGAATTCTTCTACTCTCTGAACATCTTGTGAACCTGTTTTGTGTGCTAGTATGGTAGATGGAGGCTTATATGAAGAAAGACCCGCAGAAACACCCCCCCCGCTACTCCTGAAAGGGCCCCAAAGAAATCCCAGACCTCGAGTGGGCCAGACAAGCTTGATCCTACGTGTCAAGCTGGGGAACAAGAACCTTTAATGCTTAATAGGTTCTTAGAAGAGTTTAAACCTTTTCGTGAAGAGATGAAAGAAATGGCGATCGACCTGAAAACTCTCTCTAGAAAACTGGACGAAGTCTCGTTAACAGTTTCTGATAATACAGCTCAAATAGTCTCGATGGAGAGGAAGCTGGAGAGTCTGGATCCTGAATTGGTGTCTACGTGACAGAAGCTGTCTCGTCTAGAGGCTAAACTCGAAGGTTTGGAGGGCCGTAGCCGCAGAAATAATGTTGTAATACTAGGGCTACCAGAAGGTGAAGAGGGCCAACATGCTGTAGTATTTACACAGAAGCTGGTGGAACGGGTTGCTGGCCCTCCTTCGCCCAGTGTACATTATTATAGAGCGAGCTCATAGGTCTCAAGTAATTAACGCCTTCTCCAGATGCCCTCCTCTATTATTTTCCGCTTTTGAATTACTTGTTAAAGCAGCATTTTTTGCAGAAAGTGAGAGCTTTACAAGAGGTTCGTTGGGAGAATACAAAGCTGAGAATTGCACAAGATTTCCCTGGATTGGTTCATCCGAAGTGGAAAGCGTTTCATCCCATCGTATCTAAGATCATCGCAGCGGGTTTGAAATTTAGGATGGGGTATGCGGCCAGGTTACAAGTCTCAATAAACGGATCCTGGTTTAATTATGATGATCCTGAAGTTGCCCTGTCAAGCCTTAAATCCATGCTACCGGACTTGTTCCGAGGGCCCTGAGAGGTCTTGCTCGTGTGTCAAGAAGCTGCTGGGAGTCATTTATTGGAACTGTTATTTCTCTCTTTCTCGGAGGAGATAATTTCAGTGAGCTGTATTTGGATGTTTTCGTTTTCTCATCTGGACTGGGCTATTTTGTGCATGGCCTAACCGCTAACAACCTCTCAAGCCCTAACTTCCTAATGTTAACTTTTGCTCAGGGTGAAGACTTTTAGGGTCTCGGGGTTGGCATAACTGGGAATATAGTTTTGGATTCCACCGTATCTAGCTTTGGGGGGTTGCATACAGGGGGAAAGTTTGGGTTGTTGATTCTAGGACTAGTGTTCACGTTACAGTTTGCTGGATATTAGAGCGGTCTCGGGCTTTCATTGCTATTCATATTTACCCTGTCAGGTCCAGGTGGTGGTCACAAGAGGGCGTAGCACGCCTAATTAATACACGCCCGTGTGGTTCTTAATTCGAGAAGGATCTCTTCCAGTCTTTTCACCATTCCAATTTTTTGAGAGAATTTTCAGAATTAAGGGCTGGTAGTCTCAAGGAAGACTTGTTTTTCAGTTTTCTTTCTTTAGGGTCTCGATCGCAACATGTCTCTCGATCTCTGTTCTCAGTTCGAGGATGGAGCTATTCCCCTTCATTAGTTTCTCATTCTGGTTCTGGTTTTGTAAAGTTCTTTCTTGGGGCAAGGTAACCCCTAATTTTCACTCAGGTTTTTGAGGTTACCAGTCACAGTTACGAGTTTGGCAGTTCACTCTACTCTCCCCTTTACTATCAGGTTAATATTCATGCGCTTACATGCATTGGAAGCCCAGGACCACTCTTTAGTTGTTAGGGGTTAGCTAATATTGTTTGCAATTTAAACATGTACCTCGGGATATAAGTTGGACTGTCAATGGCAGAGGTGCATTATCGGGAGGTGGGAGATGGAGGAAAAGACCCAGTACTGTGCTAAACATTGCTTGTGGCAGTGTGGGGGGTTGGGTGGGGCGGGGTATGGAGTCTTGTTAGGGGGAAGGGGGTTGTGGGGGGGAAAGAATGGGTTTACTGTGGGGGGACTGGGACAGAGGGAGGGCTTTACAGCAGCAACTTCTGGAGTATGGTTACATGTACTATATATTCTGAGTGCAGGGCTGAACTTATTAAGTTCAACAATTACTATTAGTTGGCCAAGAAGGTGACTTTTGCTACTTGGAATGTCAAGGGGATCAGGAAAAAACCCAAACAATATCAGGTTCTCAAACATTTAAGCCTATTACATTCTCAGATAACTTTCCTACATGAATCCCATTTATTAGAAGTGGAAGCTTTACAGTTAAGGAGGCAGCAGGTGGGGCTGGTTTTTGATGCTCAGGGTTCTACTAATAGTTGTGGGGTCATGCTTATTATTAATAGGGGTATTCCCTTTGTCTCTACACAAGTAATTAAAGACCCCGAGGGTAGGTTTATCCTAGTTAAAGGCACTCTCTGGTCAGTTCCACTTTTACTTGGCAGTATATATGGCCCTAATATGGATCATCCAGGGTTTTTATGAGATTCATAAACATTATCCTGTCATTGCTTCCCATTAGGATTATTTTGGAAGGCAACTTTAATCAAGTTGTAGATTCCAATCTCGACAGGTCAGGTAGTGGACCGGGAGTGGTCTTTCCAGGACAGAGGGCTTTTAGGGACTTAATGGACCAATGCAGGCTCTATGATGTCTGGCGCATCCTATATCCAGATTCTAGGGAGTTCACTTTCAGGTCAATGGCACACGGCTCTCAGTCCCGCATTGATTATATCCTTATTTCTCAGGCTTTCTTACCGGGGGTCAAGACCTCCTCGATTCAACCTGGCCCTGTCTCTGATCATTCACTGGTGTTATGCAAATTGGAATTTCTTAATTTACCAAATAGGGAAACTAGATGGAAACTTAATGAACAACTTCTTAAGTATTCCAAGTATTGCAAGCTCATAAGGGAGCAAATTGAGTTATTTTTCTTATCCAACCCCTTAGACAGTGCAAAACCAGATATTTTATGGGGGGCCTTTAAGGCTTACATGAGAGGGATCCTCATTAGTATGGCGGCGAGTAGGAAAAGGGCAATGGAGAAAGAACTATTATCATTATTGTCCCAAATTCCGTCACTCGAAATTAATATCACGGTTAGTGCCCCAGATGAAGAAAAGAGGAAGCTCTTAGTGTTGAGAGACAGATATCTAGAGTTACTTCGGGAAAAAGCAGAATTAGCTATTATTCATACTAGAGCCAGTTACACAGATCAGGGAGAGAAGGCGGGGCGCCTATTGGCACTGCGTATCAAGCAACAAGAATCTGTGAGATTCATCCTTCCAATTAGGGCAGTAGCGGATGGGTCTCTGAAAATATCTCCTACTGAGATAGTACAAGAATTTGCCCTATATTATGAAATGCTGTACAGTGCTATGGAGTATCCTCCCTGCCCTGGGAGCATGGAGAATTATCTGAGGGATTCCCACTTACCTTCCCTTTCAGAACAACACAAGGGTTCTTTGGTCTCTACTATATCACAGGAGGAAATTGCTGAGGTTATTAGTGGATTACCCGCAGATAAAGCCACAGCCCCTGATGGATTCTCCTTCCTATTTTACAAAGCATTTCGGGATCTTCTACTACCAGTACTTAATCAACTATTCCAATATATTTTAACTGGGGCAGAGGTAGACCCTCATTTCTTTGAGGCCTTGATTGTGCTTCTCCCTAAACCAGATAAGGACCCTGAGCTTGTTCAAAGCTACAGACCTATATCTCTTTTAAACCAAGATATAAAAATTATTTCAAAGATTCTAGCCAATAGGTTAACTGTAGTTCTCCCTGAGTTAATAGGTACGAACCAGGTAGGATTCATTAAAGGGCTCACATCATCTGATCATTTGTGTACATTATCTCATGTCTTTTCAGCTACCAGGGATGCTGAGTTCCCTGCAGGTCTGGTTTCCCTGTATGCCAAGAAGGCATTTGATCATGTGAATTGGAATTTTTTGTTCAGAGTTTTGGAAGCTTTTCAACTCCCTCCTGTATTTATATCCTGGATTGCTGCATTATATAAAACCCCTACAGCAAGGATTTCTGGGAATGGGGCTTTCTCCAACTCCTTTCCACTCCATTCAGGGACTAGACAGGGCTGCCCCTTATCTCCTCTGTTATTTAATTTATATCTGGAACCTCTCATCCAAAATATTCTCAATAATACCTCTATACAAGGCATTTGGGTTAGGCGTCATGAAATTAAAGTCACTGCATATGCGGATGACTTGTTGATACATCTCTCCCATCCGGTATCTTCTGTACCGGCCTTATTGAATGAAATAGCAAGATTTAGTGACCTGTCCAATTACAAACTGAATGCCAGTAAATCCCTATTCTTTCCATTAAACCATAAGGTATTCAAGAATGATATTAGTCCCTTAGGTCTATGTTGGACTCCCAGGTCATTTAAATACATGGGCATTAAACTATCACGTAACCCCCAACATGGTTTAAGGAAAATCTTGAATCCCTCTCACAGCTTATTATCCATGACCTCGATAGGTGGTCCAAACTTCCTATATCACTATGGGGCCGGATCAACATAATTAAGATGAATATATTCCTTAGAATTTTTAACCCTTTATCTCTTCTCAATACTTTTATCCCTTTACTCTGGTTCAAAAAATTACATGGCATATTTACTAGATTTATTTGGGCCAATAAATATCCCCATTTGGCCTATTGCAAATTGGAAGCTCCAAAACTTGAGGGGGGATTGTGGATTCCCCATCTTGCTATATACTATGGGGCCAGTCATCTAGCAAAATGTTTGAGATGGATATCTCCTGGCCTGGAAAAGGAACAACCGGTTTGGCTTAGGATCGAACTGGATGCAATTAAATCTAAGAATCTGGACCCCCTAACCATATTTTATCTTAAAATATCCCAAGTGTGTATGGTTGAGGAATGCCCCACAGTAGTTACTTCACTAAGGGTATATGCACAGTTATGTTTATTTTTGCATTATACCCCTCAGTTAGACTTAGCTCAGTCTATTTGGAATTCCCCATCCTTCACTATTAATAAGAAGCAGATTTCCGGTAAATGGCTGTCCCAACTGGAAGATGGGAAACTACTCTCTTTAGTGGATGAAGGGGAGCAATGGCTGTCCGTAGGAGATATTATTAAGAAATTTCTTATTCCGGTTCCCTCTCATTTCAAAGTTATGCTGTTAAGGCACTTACTCATAATAGTTTTCGGTAATACCCCCCCCCAGACTGTCCCAGCCCTGATACCTGAGGTTTCCTCACTTGTTGGATCTTTAGGTGTTATATCTAAATTATATCAGGTGCTGTTTCACAAAAGATATGGAGACTCTTTTGGACCCACAAGATTCTGGAATTATATTCTTCCTCATTATCATCTGGATTGGCAATCTCTGTGGAGATCCAGCCATAAATATGTTTCTCAAGACAGATTGCATCTCATGCAATATCATATATTACATAACATGTATTGCACTCCTGTAAAACTAAAGAAATGGGGTCTCGTGAACTCCAATATATGTATTAAGTGTTTGCGGGAAGAAGGAACATTTCTTCACATGTTCTGGTCCTGTCCCCAAATTTCCCTTTTATGGGATTCAGTCAAGACTTCCCTGGATCCTTTACTGGGCCTTCAAGAGCATTTTATGCCTGATATATGCCTTTTAGGGGACCTGTCTTCTGTCAGGGTCAAAGTAAGAAAATTTCATATTTCTATGATTGCCCTACCTGTCAAGAAGCTTATTTTATGTCACTGGAAAGACAAGTCCACCCCAACCTTTCAAGAATGGGTGTATGAAATTCTTGCCAACCTCCAAACAGAAAAAGCGATTGCTAGTCTTCACAACAGACTGGCAGTATACACCAAAATATGGGATCCCCTTCACTCCTTAATTTTATTGGCTCAGTCGTAATCATATCACACTTTAAAATGCCCTATAGGTTCTTAGGGAAAGAGCTCAGTACTTAGGGGATTCATAGATTAGTTGCTGCTGTAAGGGAGGGAGGGAGGGAGGATGGGAGGGTTGGGCAGTTATGTCCTTACAAATGGCTGTATTGCATCTCATTCTCAATGTAACTGCCTTTTATTATGGAAAATGTATTAATAAAGTTTAAATTAAAAAAAGAATTACACAGTGAAGGAAGTTGGTTAATAAAAAGGGAAAACAATAGTGGTCCCAAAATGGACCCCTGTGGAACCCCCACACCTTAATTCACAAGCATTGTACTGAGACATGTTCACAGAAACAATCTGTGATCACTCAGTTAACAAGTTTATGAAACAGTCCACCACATTTAAAGAGAAACCCAATTCCCCTAGTTTTACATAGAGTAAAGAATTATCTATAATATCAAATATCCTGGTCGGGTTCATGAATACCACCCCAGTCATAACTCGTTTCCCAAATCCACCTAGGATATAGTTTGTGAACCTGACCAAGGCTGCACCTGTTCCATGATTCTTTCAAAACCCATGCTGCTGAGGACACATGATGTCATAGGTCTCTAGATAGTAAGTGACTTGATTGGCTTCCAATTCCTCAATAACTTTACTTAATGGATTTAAAATTGAAATTGGCCTATAGTCCTCTGCCAGAACAGCACCAGATTTCTTGGGAATCGGACAACCTTAACATTTTTCCAGAAAGTTGGACAACAAAACCTGAATTTAAACAAATTTTAAAAATTGAAGAAAGAGAACCAGCTACAAAATGAGAAGCACGTTTGACAAAATGACTGTACAACCCACCACCACAATCATTAAACTTGTCCAGAAGTACACCTATCAACTTCAATACTTCAGCTCTAGAAACTTAATGAAAATAAAAAGGAGAATGACCAGAGGAAAAGAAGTTGATCCCTTATTACCACCTAACTGTGAAGAAAAACCTGAATTATAGCAAGACAAATCTGAAAATGTACTATTAAGTAAGTTTGCAACTAAAAATGGAACAGTAACCTCCTGTTCATTTGGTTTTAACACCTTAATAATAGAATTTTCCTTTGAAGACAAAATAGAATTTACAGTACTCCAAAAACTCTTTGTATCAGACAGCCCAACATTAAACTTGACCCTATAATATTCCTTTTCAGCCATGGTCACCATTTTACTAACTTGGTTATGAAGTGACTTATAAGTATTTAAAGATGAAATTGAGGGAGACAGTATATATGCAAACCATGCCAAATCTTTTATCCTAATATGTCTCTTAGTAAACCAGCCATTTTTAGCACCCTGAATGCTTAACTTTCAAAGAGGGAACAAACATTTCTGAATAGGTAACAGCTGTTTACAGAAAAAAAACAATGGCGCAATCCAGATCGGAACTGAGTTAAGGAACGACCAGTCGATTTTACACAATTCAGCCTCTAAAACTTAAAAATTAACTCTTTTGAAACTGTGAAACTGAATAAACTGTGTAGGTAATTTATGACATACTGAGCACTTAGCTTTCTCTAGTCCCATGTCCTCCATTATGTGCCAGAATATTCCTTATGTGTAGTTTCCTTTTCATGCTATTATAAACTAGGATGTGTACATATCTTTTAATTGTGGCAGCAGATTATCTGCACAATTCACCAGCATCTTTTAATAGTCTGTTTAGTAATTGCTCTGTGTAGATAGTACAGTAATCCATATGGGATACCTAAAATATAATTTAGATCTCTGGCAGTATGGCGTAGTGGTTTAAGGCTCTGAGCTGCAAATCTGGAGACCTGAGTTTAAATCCCACAGCCCCCACTTGCATACTGTGTGACCCTGAGCAAGTCACTTAACTTCCTCATGCTCCCAGGTTGCACCTGTGAACAAGCTTTCAGCTTAGTGTGTCTCACCTGGTAAAATGATTGGTAAAAAAAAAAAAAGGCAACCTTTAAAGACTATAAGCATAGAAGTGGGTCCCTGGAAGGCGAGACAGGGTCATAATGTTGTAAGACATTATGCTGCAGCAATATACTGCGCTGCCAATACAGCGCAATATATTGCCAGCAGCATAAGTCTTTGTTTTGTGGGGTGCTCTGCCCCTGCACCCCCTCTTATGTGGGGATGTGCTCCAAACTAAAATAATTAACTCCGGGGGGGGGGTTAACAGTTGAAATTGCACGAAGTGCAAAAAAATTGATGCATCTAGGACTGGGAATTGAAATCCGGTCCCAAATGCACTGCCTGCCTCCATTGCTGCCAGTTGCTCCTCCTGTTGAGCCAAGGCAGCTGGTCACCTGCCCCCTGTCCCAGCAGCTGTCTTATCCTCTGCCTGGGAGAGAGAGAGAGGGTACACAACCAAGCATACTCCCTTTCACAGTTTTGCACCCTCTCGCTCTTCCCTACCACGCTGTTCCTAATACTTGGTTATGTCATGAACTATTAAGCACACAACATATTGACCCAGTAGACTGGAAGGCTAGTTCTCCCCTCAAGAACTATTATAATCCCCTTTCAGACCAGCACCCAGGTTCGCTACACATCCACTAAGCATAACTACTGAGCTGTTGAGCACAGTACCCAAGCAAAACATCATAATCAAACTACCCCTTCCTTCTGCTCTTCCAAGCCCCAATCTCTACTTGTTGGACTGAGTTTCACTTTAGCTTCATCACCACAGACTATTCTTTTAACTGGAGCAGAATGCATTCACTGGGGCAGGGAAGAGCCATGGCTCCTATATGAACATTACATTATTACTGTTGATGTTCTTATTCTAGCCATTCTTCTAGCCTGGTAACACACATTGGGGCAAAATGTACACATTTCACAGTGCATTAGCAAGATTTGTGCTGGCCCATGTTAAATAAATAGACATGGTCAAGGGCAGCCTACAGTAAGTGAAGGTTTGATCACTAGAATCATGATTTGGGTGGGATGGAAAAGGAATATTGGGTGGGGGTTAGTGGTAATATTGCTGCAGAGGTGTAAGAGTAATGTAGATAAATGGGGGATAAGGATGATTTGATGCCAAATTTACATTCTGTGAATGTGCTGAAATCCAGTGCTTTGGACATGGGTGAAGCAGATCAGAAGGAACTCATTTTCCCTGTGGTAGTTTGGCTTGAGAACAAGAACCCCTCACACTGTGTGCAGCTCAGTGCCATTGCTAGCTCTTTCTTACAGGTTTAGGACTTATGGTAGTAAGGGGCTACTTTCATGTGAACAAGAGAGATCAGAAAATGCTCACAATCATCAGGGAATTGTGTAGCATCATTACAGTTGGCTTACTTTCATTACATTTAACCGTAGTTTCAGCAGGCAGGCTAGTGAAACTGTACTGTATAGGGGAGAGGAGGTAGGACAGATGCACAGCGTAAGCCTGCAGTGGCAGTGCAGCAATTGTCTGCTTGAGGCATTATACAGTACACAGTGCTTGTTAGTAGCATCTTCACATGCCATTGCATGTTCATTCAGAAATCATGTTTTCTTGTCACATACAATAAATATAAAATACATGGAAAAGTATAAAAATAAATGTATATTATACTACTCTTATCAACTGCAATACATTTTTTTCTCATGTTACTCACATCAGAGGGTCATACTTCACTGCACTTCTCTGCCAGTACAAGCACAATAGGCAACCTTTCCCATAGTCCTTCCAATGGTGAGTGCACTTAAAATGCCATAAAAACTGTTATTTATGATTTTCTGCAGCAACCAAATAATTCACATACTGTAACTACATTATTATACAACCACTGTATTTTTCTTGGTACCATATTTATTCCAAAAATTAAGAATTGCGTTAAATAAAAAACACAGATGTCAACTAGTCCTAAACACAAAGCAATCACAAATCCTGTTGTCACGTCATATACCATAAACAAACAAAAAAAACTAAATATAAATTAATAAGAAACAGACTTGTATGTTATATTACTAACATTGTCAGCATTCCAATTTATTATCTAATATACAATTTATGTCAGAAATAAAATAACACAAGAGATAATCTAAGAATCATAATATAAAATGTCATGGTAAAATCTACTACATTGTAAAATCTGAAAGGGAGAATGAAGTAACTGGCATGAGGAAAAGATGAGAGTTGGAGACTAGAGTGGGATATGTATCTTGAGGTTAGCAATAAACAGTAACTCTTACAGTAGCTCACACTGGGACATGGTAGTTTTATTCAGTTTTGCAGAGTCTGTCACAGTACTTCAAAGAGTAATCTACAACAAATGCATGCCAACAGCACCTGCCAAAAGTAAACTACAATAATTCATACTCATTGCTGACCTTGAGGCTTCTTCTCCCCCTTTGTGCTCTGTTTAACGCTATAGTCTTCTTATGATCCCACCTCATGAATCAGGTAGTTGAACATTTTAAAATCTAGTTCAAAATGTAATTTTGTGCAGTGACTGCAAAACCAACTTTTGGAAATGATTTGAAAAATGTAACCTGCTATGTTCATGAAATGGGTTCCCAAAAAGGCCATAATGAAAGTTTGGTGTACAAATGTTAAAATTTGTAAAGTTTTGAGTTAACATTAAAATATTTCAGTGGTCACTCATAAATTGGTTATTTTAACATATCTGCACACCACATTTTCAAGATAACCTTCTTATAACCCCATTGCATGAACCCAGTAGGTGAAAACTTTCAGATTGTGCTTGAAATGTGATGTCATGAGGCAACGAGTATTCCACCTTTCAGGCCAGATTTGAAAAATCCTACCACCTTTGTTCATGATGGCATCAGGGGGCAATGCCATGTCATTGCTAAGTAATGGCTGGCCAGCAGGTTCAGTGTGACCATACACTGGCTATGATGTCACAATATGTGCCATCAGGACCATGGGTGTGGACAGATATATGCAATAGACATTGTACGTAGCCCTGAACTTATGTAACAGGTGTCATAAATGTTAATTATGAAATGTATCTTATTTCTGTTTGAATGTATAAAGTCTGTTGTAATATCCCTTTTTTAAAATTTAATACATTTTATTGAGTTTTACAACAAGACATAAATCAACCATCAACATAAATCATCACAAACATCTAATATACTATTAACTAAGGAAATATTCACCACTCCCACCACCAGACCCCCCACCACATCCCATGGAGAACTCAGGAATTCAGAAGTAGAGATTAACCAGGAGAACCAAAACATTGCACACACATAACAGGGGTATAGATTGTCTAATCTATTAGGGGTCACAAAAGGGTATAGTAGTCATTATTTATGATTGTCTATAGTAGGAGAGAAGAATTATCTGTAGACTTAGGCTATGCTCTATTACTCCGTTCAAGGGTTAGAAGGAAACAAAAATAAAGTATGTAATTTACTTCACTTTTTAGTATAAGTGGTAACCAATTACGAAGACTGACTATCATCTTTTTGAGGTGAAGATTAGATAGAAGCTCATTAAGCTACTCAGGGTGAGTGATAGCTTCTTGGTCATTCCAGTGGTGAAGTACCACACGCTTAACCGATAATGAAATAATGGACTTATAATACCTCCGCTTTTTGACCCCTATCTGAGAATAATCACCTAAAATGTAAACTTCTGGAGTAAAATAACTGTCTATACCCAAAAGTGAGTCCTCTCTCTGCCTGATCTTTTCCCAGAGAGGAGTAATTTTGGGACAGTCCACAAGATTTTGTCCACACCTAGTACACAGTGAAGAAGGTAGCTTACCTAGCACCACTAATTTGGAAAGGGGAAGCTAAATATTATGTAGAATATATAACTGGGTAATACAAAGCTAATCAGTAGTGGTAAAGAAATAAAGGTCAATCCAGATGCAGGCCCATTAAAAGTATTAGTGGTGAAAGAGAATGACCAATACTGAGACTGCCCCTTAACATCTTGGAAATGTCTAGGAAACAAGGCAAGGACAATTTGAGAAACTGAATGAGGTTGACAGGCCAGAGAGTGGAGCATGTGGTATAGATCTTCCTGATTATTAGACCAAAGCATCATACCAAACCATCTGATTAGCAAATGTTGGAGCTGTTAAATCTTGAAGATGGAGCTAGGTGGTAAGTTAAGTTTGACCAGTAAGTCCTGGCTGGTACCAGGCTGACCATTGGACAGGAGATCACTGACTCTCTTACCCTCCATCTGAGGAATTCCTTCAGGAGTCACCATCCATCCCCCTAACTTAAAGTTAGGATTGTTAAACAGTGGCTGAGAAATATCTGTTAGATTATCATATCGCCGAGCACGACATAACTGGGCATGCACCCTCAACAAAGTGGATTTAACCAAGTTGCAAAGCGACTGCAGCAAAAGTTTGGGAGAAACAAAGGAAAGACTGTCAGGGGAGAGCAGAGTCCTTAATAATGGTCCTTTCAATCTGTAACCACATTGGGATTTAACTGGATCTTCTTGCACTAGGGGGATGATGACCATTTGGCATATTTGGCAATGTGGCTAGCCAAGTAATATAGAAAGAAATTAAGTAGTTTAAGACCACCTTGCTATTTCAGCACCCCTAGATGAATATATAACCATCTAGGGGTTTCCCTTGCCAAATGAAGGTAGAAATAATGCTGTGGGCCTTCTTAAACCAACTAAGGGGGAGGAAAAAGTTTAACATGTGCAGGAAGTAAAACAATCTGGTAAGACAATCATCTTGATAACACTAGTTCTTCCTTGAAGGGATAAGTAAAGGGGGGGGGACAATGTTTCCAAATCTGTTCTAATATCCCTCAATGTAATTAAGCCCAGGACTCCACTGAAAAAGGGACACTCAGTCTCAATGGGTCTACCTGGTCAACACAATTCAATAAATAAATACTAATAAATAAATTAAATGGGGTCCCCAAAAGGCCATGCAAAAAGTTTGCTGGAAAAATGCTAAAAATTAGTAAAATAATGAGTGAGCACTGAAATATTTCTAAAGTCATTCATACCTTGGTCATTTTAAAATATTTGTATAAAAATGTTTTTAACATAACCTTCCTATTACCCTACTTCATAGACCCATTAGGTCAAACATGTACAATCCTGCCCAAAATGTGATTTTATGCAGTTCCTTCAAAATCATCTTTCAGGCCAGACTTGAAAAATTGTACCACCCTTGTTTATGAAGTGGGATATTAACAAAATGACAGTCATTAGAAAAATTAAAACTCCTTTGAAATACAATAAAGCAGACTTACCTCATGTTCTCATATTCCAACAGCAAGATGTGTTGTCAGGGAGTAGATCTAAATTTTGAGACATCTTCAGGTGAGTGAGGATGTGTGGGGGGTGGGTGCTGAGTGAGGAGTCAGGGTGAGGTTGGTGAGGATTTGGGGGGTCATATGGGAAATGGATAATTTTTGTTTTTGCAGGTTTCTTTAAAAAAATGACATTGAGGGATTGTTTTCTTTATTGCAGGTTTTTAAAACACTATTGGATCTGACACTGAGGTTTGGGCACCCCAGTGTTGGCATAGTTCTATGACAGCACCAGGGACAGGTATCACTGGCATTGCCACCATTTAATTGGTGGGGGGGCAACCTTGAGAGAGGATGGTTGGTAAGAGGTAATGGGAGTCCACTTTTCTATATGGCATATGGGAAACATGAGGGAGGGCTGGATAAGTGGGGAAAGGGAGAGAATTAACAATTAAATTAAAACTAGATGGCTAGAGAGATAGATAGATAGATAGATAGATAGATAGATAGATAGATAGACAGACAGACAGACAGACAGACAGACAGACAGACAGACAGACAGATAGATAGATAGATAGATAGATAGATAGATAGATAGATACATTTTTATTTATTTATTGAAATCTTGGATGACATCTGTGAGCAGATGCTCGTTGAGAGATTCTATGTCAGATACATTAACACAAGAAGACACAATATAGTTAAGGTAAATTATACATACGGTCCCAGATATTCAGAAATGCACCAAAGCCCTGCGCAAGTCTGGCACAGCACAACTCCGATGCACCATGGTGCAACTGGAGGCATATTCAGAGGTTGTGCAGGCCAAACTGCGCCAGTGCAATGTGGCTGAATATGGCAAAGTTGCACTATGGTGCAAACAGGGTTGTGCCATGATGGAAACAGAGGTGCAACATGGCACACACAGAGATACTCCAGTGCACCCATGGCAGCAGAGCAGAAGAGCAACAGAGGGGGCAGGGCACAGAGAACAGACCCAGGGACCAGACCACGGCAGCACAGTGACAGGCTACAGGAGGGCTCCACCAGAAGGGCACAGCAGGGCACACACAGGCACCCCGACACTGGACCCCAGAACACAACAGTGGCATGGATAGCAGGTGACATGAGGTGCCACTGGCCAATGGAAGGCCACCAAGGGAGCCCCCCCAGGCAGGCTGCTGGCTGTGCCTCACCCCCCATGACCATATCAGGCCACACCCAGGACCATGAAGCCAAGCACACACACACCACATAGGCATACAGGGAGCCCACACAGTGGACACTGTACAGATTGGGTGGCAGGCACTGTGGCAGATCACATGGGACAGGCCACACAACAACAAGCAGAGGACTCCAACACAGTGCACTGATGGTACCCGACCAATGACCATGGCCGTGAGCCACCACCATGCACACACCTGCCACAGACCCCTGACTGCTGCCCCATGGGCAACCCAATGCACAGGCACTGACTCAGGGGATGGACACCACCACAGTGGGACAGACCATGGCACACAGTAAGGAACCACAGAAGCACAACACGTGCCCCTTCAGATGCACACAACACAGAGGAAACACTGCGGCATTGTGCCTTACACCACCTGCAAAGCAGACACTGACATAGGCGAGTGTGCCAGACAATATATATGTATGGAACAACTATGTACAGAAATGGCAGGGGGTGGGGACAGTGAGGGAAGGGGACAGGGAACAGGGACTGTTCAGTGGGGGGTCTGTAGGGAAAGGCCCAACAGGAGTAACATGAGACACAGGGGCAACCCTAGCAATGGCCCCAGCTGGCTGCCCTGGCATGCCATCCCTCACTCCTCTACACCACCAGCATGCCCAGCATGGCTGCCATCACCCCAAGTATGCCCAAGACCATGAGCAAGGCCTGCCACATGTACTGGCACAGCGTCTGACACTGTGGTGTCCACACTGGATGCTGGACACCTATAGCAAGGGTCAAGACAAGTGCTCAGTGCAATGGCCCAAGGAACCATGCCCATCCATGGTGTGCATATGAGTTATAGGGAACAAGCCATCATGTGTGAAGCGCACTTTGCCAGTGCTGTGCATCTTGTGCTGTGCATATGCATCGTGCTGTTTGTGCAACTTGCATGAGTGAGACCATATCAGCACAGTGCGTGTGCGCACTGCAGACCCGAGCACCACGCATGTGTGGGCATTGTGCCACCACTTGCTCTGGTGCAATACCATTGCACATGGTGCAATATCTTGATATTCAGCCACAGCATGCAAATGTGCTCATCAGCCAATGTATGGTGGAGTGGGGTGCATTACCATATCATTACCATTGTGCAGAACCTCATTTGCATGCGTTGTGCCACAGAAGTACCACTGAACAGCACAGGCCATGTACCGGTATTGCAACCTTGATAGGTGTGGTGGATGCCACAGCAGCAGCACACTGGGGGCAGACAGCATTGCAGGGTGGGATGGACCAAGGTGATGCTGCCAGGGCCTCAGCAGGTATGCGCTGTCACCCGTGTGGGGCATGCCATGGTTGGCTCTCTGCTATGCTGTGCTGCACCCCTTGCCTGTCCCTAGTGCTCACATCACCATGCACACCCTACCCACCCCCATCCCCAGGACTGCGCTGCCCATCGCACCCTTTCCATGCCATGCACACCAACTGGGCAGCCTGTGGGGTTGTCCCCATGTTCATTTCCATGGCATGGTGCAGGGCTGTGCCAGTGGTGTGGTGTAGGCATTGGTGTATACTCCATGGCACCACACACCACCTGGCAAGTGATGTTTGGGCACCCCTTCCTGTTGCTTTATGCCAGTCCGACAGGGCCAGGTGGCATGCAGATGCCCACGTAGGTGCAGGCACAGGCCCTGCTCATGCCAGGCATGCATGCCACCCTGTGGCTGCCCTGCATTGGTGCTATAAGCTCCGCCTGTGTGCTGGGATGATGGCTGCAGTCCACAGCATGTGGCAGCACAGCTGTGGGGACCTTTGTGGGGCTGTGGGCTGTGACCACCTGGGTGATGCACGTGGTGTCCTCTGTTGGTCCTTGGCTGATGTCCGTGGTGACCAGGCACATGCTGGAGGTCACTGTCATCTCCATAGACATGGTGTGGCTCCGTCTGGTGGGTGCCTGCAGCTCTGCAATGTGCAGCACACAGGGCTACCTTAGCATGGCCCTGTTCAGGAGGTGTCACTGTGGTTCCCAATGGTGCTGTGGGCACGGTACTGCCTGTGTCAGGCATGCTGCCCCCGGGCACTTCGTCAGCCATGTGGCTGTTCCTCCTGCCACCTCACATCCCTCATTACCGCCCCCATTAGGATGGGTGTGCTCTCCATGTGTCCTTTGGTCCACTGTCCCCCTGGGCAGTTGGCTGCTGGCTGTGTGTCACCCTGGTACACAGGCTTTGTGTCTGTGTGTGTGTGTCCCACTCTCTCTCTCTCTCCACCCCTCTCTCCCTCTCCCATGCCACCTCTCTGTCCCTCTCCCTCTGTGTCTGGTTGTGTGCCTGTCTGTCTGTCTGTCTGTCTGTTCTCATACAGAGAATGTTGATGAGTGGCTTCTCTCAATAATCTGGGCACCATGGTTTGGAGGTACCCAGTAAAGGTATTTCTGGAGTTTTTCCAAAAAACAAATACCAGACTCTAACAAAAAGGGTACCATTTTTTTTTTTTTTAGTTTTTTTGTTGACCGGATAAGTGCACTAGACAAATCCTGCCTATTTTCAGGCACGACCCGGGAGAGGGGGATACAGATGAATGCCAACTGACCTTGAACCAGATTAAGCTGTTGGTGGTATTTTTTATTGAATGAGGGAAATTTGGCCAGGACACCGGGGAAATTCCCCTGCTCTTTTTGATAAGTGCCATGGGATCTTTAACATCCACCTGAACTACCACCAATCCAGGCAGATGGGACCTTGGTTAACATCTCATCCGAAAGATGGCACCTCAGAAGTGCAGCACCCCTCTCATGCTGCACTACAGTGTCATACTGGGATATTAACCCAAGTTCCAGATGTGGGAACTGAACCCACAGCCCTCTGATCTCCCGGCCTCAGATGCGAGTCTGCTACCTACTGAGCCACTGACACCTTGGTTCAGCTGTTTGTTATGCAAGCAATAACACACAATGAGGTGTGGGTTATCTCCTGATAAGAGCATGCCCAGGTGCATTGCTTGGCATGAGGCACTTGCTCCGAGTGCCTTATGCACCTGGGCATGCTCTTATCAGGAGATAACCTACACCTCGGAGTGTGTTATTGCTCTTATAAAATGGGCTCTGCTGTAAAGAAGTTAATATAAAAAATATAACAAAAAAATGGACATAGAGTGAGTGAAACATTTTATATTAGTAGAAAACAAGAAACTGTAGTCCCTGTTTTTGTATTGGAATGTATCTTGTTAATGGAAAAATCACTATATAAGGGTGGGATTTCTGTATCTGCAACACATGCAGTCACTACAGAAAGATTTAAAGAAATGTTTTTTTTTTGTTTGTTTAATATCAGTTTGGTTTGTTTTATTTACAGTCAGCAGGATTATTTTTTTTTTAACAGCTGGCTGCTGTGTCATCAAGAGTGAGCATGTGGAACCACTGTCAGTATGCAAAGCAGTGGTGGAATTTCATTTTCAAATTACATCAAGAATATGCATGATTCTTGGTAATCTGTATTAGGAATGGTTTGTTTAAAATCCATGCAGCGTGGGTCTACGAGCAGGAATGTCACCAAGCCGTAGGTGCACGCGTTCATGAATGAGTTTGTCATTTAGTGTCCTGTATCAGTCAAATGTTGCAGTGCCTAGTTTGTATAACACTGGACAAGAGGAAGTAATTATCATAGAAAAACGAGCACCCAAAGACATTTAATTTTATTTCTGAAAGCTTGAAGCTGGGATTCCAGGCATGCACGTTAGAACTGACACTAAGGCGCTTGCCTGGAATCCTGACTTTAGCTTTCAGAGATAAAATTAAATGTCTTCGGGTGCTCATTTTTCTAGGAGAATTAATTCCTCTTGACCAGTGTTATACAAACTAAGCACTGCAATATTTGACTGCTACAGGACACTAAATGACAAACTTGTTCATGAACGAGTGTACCTGCGGCTCGGCACCATTCCTGCTCATGGGCGCTCCTGTTAGAGTAGAAAGAATAATGGCTATTTTAATGTAATTTTAAAACATTATGCTACCACTGCTTTGCTCACTGACAGTAATTCTTCTAGGTGTATTGAGTGCTGACACCACGGGAGACAGACTTGCTATATTGGGATGGAGAGTGTGAGTTAGCGGTGAAAGCCTTTCTTTGCAGCACGCGGGATGCTCGGAGGATATCAGGTGGCTGTTGGGACAGCGGAGATTTGAAATGACTTTTTTTTTATGTCAGGGAGCATAGTTTATAAGTTTGGTTCACTGTAGTTTGAGTTTGGTTATGGGGTGAGGGCGGCATAACAGGACATTTATTGTGTTCAAAGAGGGTGCTGTTTCTCCACTGTGAGCTGTGCCACCCTGTGTTTTTGTTTAGAGTTGGCACAGCTCAGTGATTTCTTGTTGTACTTGGGCTTGGGAGTGGAGGGTAGTGCCGGTTGGCTACAATATCTTCTGATAAGGACACGGCTCAGAAGATGTTGTAGCCAATCTGGTTACAGGATTTCCTAAGCCCATTTTATAATATAAAATATTGTACACCATTTGTATGTACTTTCCATTTTTTTTTTTGGTTTGGGAGAAAAACTTGATAGTGGCTGTCATGATGCAAAAAAAATGTTTTTGAGAAGCAAGTGATGAGAAAGTGAAAAGCTCTTGCAACACAGAATTTTTCGTGTCATATCAGAGGGTCATCCAAACACCCAACTGAGCAAACTCAGAACAGCACAGCAAAAAAAAACAACAAATTTTTATGACTCTGGAACCATTTAATGTTCTTTTACAAAACCTTTAAAAAGCAGTACCTTTGCACAGGGTGCTTCTACCCTGAAAGTTTCTGGAAAAAAAATATTTCTGTATAGGTGAGAGTAAACAAACAAACACAAAATTTAAGTATAGGAAAAAAGATAGACCTCTACACGAAAACGACATGTGCGAATTTCAGAAACCATACCAGCTGCCATCACTAAACATTCCACATATTTAGACCTTGCTTCATAGAAAATGCATGTCAAATTTTAGGCAAGTTTGTCAAATGCCACCAAAGCTGCTGAGTTGCAAAGCTAGGGGTTTAAGATGGAACCTATTGAGCAACCTTATGCACTCTTGTGCCACAGCAGTATAATATTATAGTGGTGTGGTAGCACTACTATAGTTAGGGTTAAGCAAGCTGTTTAATGTTAAACCCTTAACTTTACACTTTAAAAGCTTCATGTTGTTCAACAGATTTGCACAAAATTTTGCATATGTGGTCTTGGGTGCAAGATGTCTTGACATGCCAATATAGAAACATAGAATCTGATTGAAGATAAGGGCTACTTGACCCACCAAGTCTGATAGTTTTTCTCTAACTACTGTATCACAGAAAGCCCTTCTTGATCTCCAGCTTATTCCTCTTGTCTTATCACCAAAGTTCCTTTATGCCTATCACATGCTTTCTTGAACCCCATTACAGTTTTTGCCTGTGCAATCTCTGCTGGGAGATAGTACCAGATATCCACCACCCACTATGTGAAGAAGTGCTTCCTCACATCTCCACAGAGTCTACCCCCTCCAGCTTCATAGCATGACCACTTGTCATTGAGCATTTTGTTTCTGAAAGATGCTTCCCTTTTGAACCTTACTTATACATGTGAAGTATTTGAAAGTTTCTATCATATCCCCCCTCTCCCCCTATTCATCCAGTGTATACATATTAAGGTCCTTTAGTCTTTCCTCATAGGTCTCTTGATGCAGACCCTGCACCTTTGTTGTTGCCCTCTTCTGGACTGCCTCCACACTTTCCATGTCCTTCCAGAGATGAGGTCTCCAGAACTGGATATAGTACTCCAGGTGAGGTCTTACCAATGATGTATACAGGGGTAACAAAACCTCTCTCATTCTGCTGGTGTTGCCCCTCCCTATGTACCCCAGCATCCCACTAGCTCTTCTGACTGACTTGTCACACTGCTAGTCACCTTTAGGTCATCAGATATGATAATTGCCAGGTCTCTCTCCTGTTTAGTTGTCATCAATACTTCTCCTCCCATTTTGTACTCCTCCCCTGGGTTTCTGTGCCGCAAGTGCATGATTTTGCACTTTTAGTATTGAAGTCCAGTTACCATACTCTTGACCATTCCTCTAACCTTTTCAGATTCCCCTCTTATTTCCCCCAACCCCTGAAGTGTCTACCCTATTGCAAATTTTAATGTCTTCCCTGAACAGGCAGACCTTTCCCTCAAGCCCCTCTGTAATGTCACTAATAAAGACATTAAATAGGACTAGTTCCAGTTCAGATCATTGTGGTACCCCACTGGTCACCCTTCCTTCCTCGGAGTGAACTCCATTTGCCACCACCCTCTGTCTTCTATCCCTTATCCAATTTCTTACCCAGTTTACCACCTTTGATCCCACTCCTAAGCTACCCAGCTTGCTTAATAATCTCCTATGTGGGATGATGTCAAAGGCCTTGCTGAAATCCAGGTAGGCCACATCTTCTGCTCTTCCCTGATCCAATTCCCTGGTCACCCAGTCAAAGAAATCTATTAGATTAATTTGACAAGACCTCCCCCATGCATCCATGCTGTCTTGTGTACTATAAGCCACTGGATTCAAGATATTCTATGATTCTTTCCTTCAGTAGTGATTCCAATAATGTTCCCAGCACCAAAGTCAGTCTGACTAGCCTGTAGTTGCTGGCCTCCTCCATAGTATCACTTTTGTGAAGTGGGACTACATCTGCCCTCCTCCAGTCCCCAGGAACCTCTCCCATCTTCAGTAAGAAGTTGAACAGGACTGTCAGAGGTGTAGCTAGCACCTTCAAAAGTTCCTCAGTATCCATGGATGCACCTCGTCTGGCCCTATTGCCTTATCCACTTTCAGATTTGTGTGTTCCTTCAGGACTCTTTCCTCTGTAAATGGACTAGTGTCTGCCCCCTTACCTCAATGCTCCAGTTACTTTTCTGTGGCCCGTTTCCTTCTCCTTCTTCTGTGAAAAATGAACAAAGTATTTGTTCAAGATGTATGCTTTTTCTTGGTTCCCCCTCCACACAGTGTCCCCTTTCCCTTCTTAGTCTTACAATCCCTACCCTGTTTTTTAATCTTACATGGTATCTTATTCTTACAATCCCTCCCAAGTTTTGTTCTGGTTAGATGTACAAATCCTGAGATCTGGATAGTGTAAAAAGTGAACAGATTCGGGAAGGGGAAGTTGATTTTTTTTGTCATCACCTAGTGCCCAGACAGTTTGAAATTTTCATCTGTAATTCTCAGAGTAGAATGGGCTTTGCCATAGTGGTGCTTTTAGTTGATTTGGTGAAAACATAATAATCTGTTCTAGAATTATAAGGATTTGAAGTTTCATTTCTGAGCATGGTCAGTATGTTCTTTTGCATAGCTGTTTTATACAAAAAAAGAATTTGGCAATATGAAAAGGGATTCTGATTCATATGGGGGGGGTAATCCTGCTAGTGAGAAAAAAGATTATTTTTTTCTTTGGCTGCCATCTTGTTTGAAAATTATTTTTTGTTCTACATTTTTGAAAACCAATAAAAGTCATATCATGGAAACACACCAACACATGTATCCTTCAAATCAACACCCCATTAGCTGGATTCTGCAGTTAGTTTTTGGAAAAATTACCCAGAAATGTGTTTTAACACATTTTAAAAATCTTTTTTCATGAAATGATTTTCTTTTTTCATATGGCCGCATGAAACAGGAATAGAGCCATACGAAACAAGATTATCTTCATACAAAAAAATTATTTAGGCTTAGTTTGTTTTCATATTCTTTATTCATATGAAGGAATTTTTTGTGAGAATGACACTGTCTCACAAATAAGAATTTCTTCATATGAAAACAGAATTTGCAGTTAGTTTTTTTTACATTCTTTTTCATATGAAGGCATTATTTCATGTGAGAATGACACAATCTCAGAAAAAAGAATCCTTCATATGAAAAAAAAAATTGCACTTAGTTTTTTCCACATTTCAACTTTAACAGGCCTTAACTCCATCAATATTTGCAATTAATGGACAATCTATATATCAAAAGAAAGGTCTTAATGTGTACTACAGTACTAATACATAATACCCTACAAATGAAATAAGGGGCCCTATAACAATCATAAAAATGTAAGAATTATAATTCACATAGCATAACATTGCAACTTTAACAAGCCATAATTTCTTCACTTTGTGGAGTTAAGGGAGAATCCATGTATCAAAAAAGGTCTCAATGAGTACTACAACACTAACACATACCTGCCCCCCAATAATTTAGGGGCCATATAAAAAAAAAATTATTTATTTTATTTATTCAAGTCTCGGATTACAACCTTTGAGCTAGAAGCTCATTTGCAAAGGTTCCACATCAAGAAGGCATGAAATACAAAAGAATGCATATAGTCAAGGAGGCAATACATACAGTAGGTAATTCAACATCTATATACATTAAATCAAAAAATATGGTAGACAGGCAGTTAGGGTTGACAGTTCAAGTTAATGACATGGGTAGCTATAGATTTCATTTTAGGGCATCAGTACGGAATACACAAGAGGGGCTGTTGTGAAGATGGCTAATGCCAGAAATGAAGTGAGGTTTAAGGATAGGATTGGGGAAGGAGAGTGGCAAGAATCAGTGTAAAAAGCTGGGGTGCCAGGCTGCCCTTTGTTAGTTGAGAAGGAGAGGTTAAGGCAGGGAATCCGAAGAACTGAGTTCCCATTGTCAGCTAAGATGGCATTGAGAGTGGGGGAATTGTGAGATTAGTAGGTATAGATGAAGAAGGGAGGGATCTAACGGGGTGAGAAGGGGTAGTGTGGAGGCATAGAGTCAGGTGGGAACTGTGGGAGAGGGAAAGTGGAGAGGTAGGGAGATTAGCTGAGACAGTAATAGTTGGGAAGGATCTATGGGGAGGAGAGGAGTCATGAAGACTAGGGGTAGCAGAGGGGAAGATGATGTAGATGGTGGGAAGGGGACAAAAAAGAGGTGGCCAGGTGGTGAGGGAACCTATAAGGTGAGGAAGGTTGAGGGGTGGTAAAACATGTCCAATATACTTATGCATGTGTGGGTGGTTGGTAAGCAGCGGGATTGGGATGGGTGGGGGCAGTAGGGGATTTAAAAAAATAAACTGAGCTGTGCACTCGAGCACACTAGGTAGACCATTATGATCTACATCTGCTGGCAAATTTGTATGTTCGTATATTTGTAATATAAAAATTCCCATAGGATAACATTGCAACTTTAAAAAGCCATAGCTCCATCACTCTGTGGAGTTAAGGGAGAACTTATGTATAAAATAAATTCTCAATGAGTACTGCAACACTAACACATAGTAACCCCCCCCAAAACAAAATAGTGGCCATAAAAAATGTAAAAGTTAAACATTGAAAATTCCCATATGATAACGTTGCAACTTAACAATCCATGGGTCCATCAATAATTAGGGTTAAGGGACAATGTATAGATAAAAAAGGTGTCAATACCTGCTATGACACTAACACATAATCTCCATAAATATTCATGGGGTGGACACTATGGGCAGGATTCACGAAGCGTTCCATTTCAAAGTCCCACTCCGCAACTGCTAATGCGGACTGTAATCGCCCACAGCTGTGGCGGTTGTGATTCACAGCTGCAGCAGTTGTGGAGGGTGTTATGGCTGCTTCCACCAGCCATAGCCCATTCCAGCAGCTGCGGCCATCACCCTGGTGACACCACCTGCAAGCGGCCGTAACCCATAGAGCCGATCATATTCCGGCTCCACCTCTGTGAATACCAGCTGCTGTGGGTAACCTGCAGCTCCGCAAGTGGCAACCCACTTGTGCAGCAGTTTACCCACAGCTGCGGGTCTTTCAAAAGCTTTGTGAATCCTGCCCTATATCCCCACATTTCCTCCAGTCTTCACTATGGTGCCAAATCCACAATGAAAGTGCAACCATCATCAAAAATGCACCAAAGGTGTATCTTATCGTCCACTAGAACCATAGCAAATGTCACATCAAACTGACAAAAATTTACTGACTTAAGGAAAACAAGTGAAAACCACATGTGTGCCCATATACAATGAACTGCTGGCAGTTAAGATGGACACTTAATATATTTTTTCCTTTGAAGTGGGCCCCACAAAAAACAATTACAACAAAACACATTTTTCTGGAGATCTGGGTCCTGCGCTTCCATAGTCAGATGCCTGATGGATGTGTTCATGCAGGTCCCAATACTATCTCAAAAAGTAAGAACATTCTTTGGGAGAAAAAAAAAACATGTAAATGCATCAATTAGGGTTCAGATTAAACCCACACAAATAGGGAAGGTAGTGTAAGGATTTTCATCCCTATCTCCCCAAGCATGAAATGGAAAAAAACAATACAGTTTTTTGCTGTCCTAACTCTTGGTGAATCAGGGGTTGGGTCTTCCTTGGAGTTCTCAGTCCTAATCCTCACCACATTCCATGATGAAATAAAATGATGTGATATGTTTTCTTCAGGCATAGCCTACAGGTTGTTGGCAACATGGGGGAAGACTCCAGACTACCACCATCACAGACATATCAGAATCAGAAGACAGATTAGACATAGCAAAATAGAATTTATTTCCAAAGTGCGCAGAAAGCCTCTTAACAAAGGACACATGGCAGGATCCACCTCTTCTGACTGGTTTCAACAGAAACCATCATCACTCCCTGATGACACTTTCTGGTGAAACTGGTTGGAGATAGTGTGTCCTGCTATGTGTCCTTTGGGAAGAGACTTTCTGTACACCCTGGAAATAAATTCTGAAGCATTTTGCTTACATATCTGGTCTGTGTCTTTGTTCTGATGGTGGGTAGAGCTGGAGTTTTTATTTGTTTTGGATACTTGCTCTTCTCCATAGCACACCCAGCTGTGGGTGACTTTTGTATGTTTTGCAACATGTGGGGAGAAACAGATCTGTTTGTTTGAAGGCTATATCACAGTGGGGTGAGTGGTAGTTTTAAGAACCCCAAGGAAGGCCTGGAGCAAGAAAGGTTCCACACTAAATCAAGGGTAGTGGATTTCAAGAGGGTTGATTGCAGGAAGATGGAAGAGTGCCTTAGGAAAGCGCTGGCATAGATAGAAAAAGGGGATGGGGTAGAGGAAAGGTAGACACAAATTAAGAAAGCCATTGAGGAAGCAACTAACCTATATATAAGGCAGGTTGCAAAGAACAGGAGAAGGAGGAGACCACTCCCAAGAAGTAGCAGCAAAAGTTAAGGCAAAAGGTTAGCTTTTGAGAAGTACAAAGCAACACTGATGTCAAAGAACAGGGAACAATATCAGGAGAAACTGAGGGAGGCAGCAAAAGCTGTTAGGAGTGCTAAAGCATAGGCAGAGGAGAATATAGCCAGGACAGTGAAGCTGGGGGATAAAACATTCTACAGATACATCAATGAAAAGAGAAAAAACAAAGCAGGGATAGTTAATATTTCGGGGGAAGGCGGGGTGTAGAGGAGGACCAGAAGAAGGCAGACATATTGAACAAGTATTTTTGTTCAGTAGTCACAAAAGAAGGAGTCTGAAAGGGCCACAGATAAAGGATAATGGAATTACTGCAGGGGAGGTAGACACAGGCCCTTTTCCAGAGGAGAGAATTATCAAAGAACTTAAGAAATTAAAAGTGAATAAGGCAATGGGGCCAAATGGGGTGCACCTAAAGATACTGAAGAAACTGAGGGTAGAGTTATCTGCTCACCTGGTAGCCCTGTTTAACCAATCACTGGAAACAGGGGAGGTACCAAGGGACTGAAGGAGGGCAGATTTAGTACTGATACACATAAGTGGAATTAAAGAGGAGGCAGAGAACTACAGTATATATCAGTAAGCCTGACATCAGTGCTAGGGAAAATTATGAAAACATTAATAAAAGGAAGAATGGGAGAGTACGTGACTGCACATGGGTTGCAGGATCCAAGACAGCATAGGTCTACAGGAGGAAGATCATGACAAACAAACCTGAGTTCTTCAACAGAGTGACAAGAGTAGAGGATGGGGGTGGATGTAGTATACCTGGATTTCATGAAGGCCTTTGACACTGTCCCTCACAGAAGATTAGTAAACAAGTTGGGCAGTCTCAGGGTGGGGTCAAAAGTGATAAAATCGGTATAAAGTTGGCTGAGCAACAGCAGCCAGCAAGTAGTCATAAATGGGGTATGTTCAGAGGAGGGGGAAGTGACAAGCAGGGTACCACAATGGTCGGTTCTGGGATCATTACTTTTCAATGTCTTCATCAGTGACATCACAGAGGGACTGGAAGGGAAAGTATGTCAGTTCACAGATGACACAAAAATCTACAATTGTGTGGACACACCAGAGGGGGTAGATAGAATGAGGAAAGATTTGAAAAAACTAGAGGAATGGTCAAGGGTATGGCAACTAGAATTTAATGTTAAAAAGTATAAAATTATGCATATAGGACACAAGAACCCAAGGGCAATGCACCAACTTGGGGGAGAGAAGGTAGCAACAACTAAACAGAAAAGGGACTTGGTTGTCATCATAACGGATGACCTCAAATTGGCAAGTCAGAGTGGAAGGGCAGTAGGAAAAGCTGATAGAATGCTGGGGTGCATAGGGAGGGGTAGAACAAGTAGAAAGAGAGTGGTGGATGGAAAATCATGTACACAAATGCTCACAGCCTGGGAAATAAGATCCCAGACCTGCAGGCAATAATGTCAGAGGCTAAACTGGACATAGTAGCAATTAGTGAGACGTGGTTTACCAGTAACCACACTTGGGAGACTTCAGTACCTGGCTATGTATTGTTCAGAAGAGACCGAGGTGCAAAAGGGGGGAGGAGTGGCCTCATGTTAATGAAAATATCAAAGCTACAGAAATTCAGAATACACATAAGGAGCCAGAAGAACTGTGGGTCACCCTGGAAACAGGAAATGGGACAGCCATAAGAACTGGGGTTGTCTACAGGCCCCAGACCAGAGGGAGGACATAGACACATTACTGTTAGAAGATATACAAAACATGACAGCTAAAGGGAGGTTCTGATAATGGGAGACTTCAACATGCCAGATACAGATTGGTCAATACCAGCAGGAACATCTGCCAGAACTAGACTCATAGTGGATTCCTGCAGGGGAGGGCCTCAAACAACTGGTACAGCAACCCACAAGAGACAGGGCTATCCTAGATCTAGTACTGACTAACAAAGAAGGATCACAGATCTCCAGGTAGAAGGTCACCTGGGGCCAGTGACCATCACATGTTATGGTTCAATTTGGCTACTACATCTAAATCATCCCATTCCAAGGCAAAAATATGGGACTTCAGAGGAGCTGACTTTGATAAGATGGCCAACAGAGTTAAGCTAGCCCTGGCAAAAGAAACACAGGTGAGGAGGTACAGGCAAAGTGGGCAAGCATTAAGGATACAATACTTGAAGCAACATCCCATTGTGTTAGACAGAAGGAAGTGCAAGAAGAAGGAAACCACTTTGGTTCTCAAATACAGTAGCAGAAAAGGTCAGAGCCAAAAGGCTGGCCTTCAGAAAATATAAAGGGAACACAGCGGATGAAGATAGGGGGCATACCAAACTGCCCTAAGGGAAGCAGGTAAGGCAGTAAGGCAGGCAAAGTCCCAAACTGAGGAAACACTGGCACAAACAGTAAAGAAGGTGACAAGACTTTCTATAGATACATTAGTGAAAGGAGAAAGTCCAGAGGGGGTATTGCTAAGCTTAATGGAGAAAAGGGAGCATGTGAGGAGGAGGACCCTGTAAAGGCATCTATCCTAAATAGATACTTTTGCTCAGTATTCACTGAAGAGAAGGTAGGGCAGGGCCCACAGCTCAGCATCATGGACACAGAGGGGAGGGAGGTGAGCACTACTCCCTTCACAAAAGAAAGGGTCCTACAAGAGCTTGCTAAGCTCAGGGTGGATAAGGCAATGGGACCTGATGGCATACATCCCAGGGTACTTAAGAGCTAAAGGAGGAACTAGCAGAGCCATTAGCAGAATTGTTTAGTGAGTCTCTGAGCACAGGAGAGGTCCCAGAAGACTGAGAAGGGCTCATGTGATCCCACTCCACAAGAGTGGTAGCAGGGAGGAGGCGGGGAACTACAGACCAGTCAGTCTTACCTCAGTAGTGGGCAAGATTATGGAGGCTCCTTAAGGAAAGGATAGTGCAACACCTGGAATCCATAGGGGCACAGGATCCAAGACAGCATGGGTTCACAAAAGGAAGGTCCTGTCAAACTAATCTCATAGATTTCTTTGACTGGGTAACCAGAGTGGTGGACCAAGGGGGAGCAGTTGATGTCGCCTACCTTGACTTCAGCAAAGCTTTTGACACTGTTCCACATAGAAGATTGATAAATAAGCTGGGTAGGCTCGGGTGGGTCAGAAGTTGGTCAACTGGGTGGCAAACTGGTTGACGGGCAGAAAACAGAGAGTGGTGGTAAATGGTATACAGTCAGAAGAGATGCAAGTCACAAGTGGGGTACCTCTAGGATCAGTCCTGGGGCCAGTCCTATTCAACATCTTCATTAGTGACCTAGCAGATGGACTAGAGGGAAGGCTTGTCTGTTTGCAGATGACACCAAGATCTGCAACAGAGTAGATGATCCAGATGGGGTGGCAGAATGAGAAGAGATCTGGATAAACTAGCAGAATGGTCAGAAGAGTGGCAACTGGGATTTAATGCAAAGAAGTGCAAAGTCATGCACATAGGGAAGAGAAACCCTGAAGCCACCTATAGGCTGGGAGGGGAGTTGCTAGCAGTCACAAAGGAAGAAAGAGACTTGGGCATCATCATCACTGATGACCTGAAATCATCCAAGCAGACCTCTAAAGCAGTAGGTAAGGCTAGGGGGGTGTTAGGGTGTATTAGTAGGGGTATCACAAGTCGTAAGAGGGAGGTAATAATCCCTCTGTACAAGACATTGGTTAGGCCCCATCTGGAGTACTGCATGCAGTATTGGAGGCCACACCTTCACAAGGACATTAACCAAATTGAGGCAGTCCAGAGAAGGGCAACCAAAATGGTGCAGGGACTGCATCAGAAGACATATGAGGACAGATTAATGGAGCTCAATATGTATACCCTTGAGCAAAGGAGGGAGAGAGGTGATATGATCGAGACATTTAAACACCTTAAGGGCATAAACAAGGTGAAAGAGTCTAACATGTTTAAATATAAGAAAAATAGCAGGACAAGAGGACACAGCATGAGATTAGAGGGAGGCCGATTAAGGGGGAATGTGAGGAAATTCTTTTTCACAGAAAGGGTGGTAGATGCATGGAATGGCTTACCACAAGAAGTAGTGGCTATGAATACAGTGCAGGGGCTTCAAACAGGCATGGGATAGGCATAAGGGAGCAATACAAATGACTATGAATAGATAGGTCACTGACATAGCAAAGGCCGATGGCACATTTATAAGGTAGAAAAAGAAATGGGCAGACTGGATGGGCCTTGCGGTCCTTATCTGCAGTCAACTTCTATGTTTCTATGTTTCTATGGTGGTATTGCCCCATATAGGTCATTGGTGAGGCCCCACCTAGATTACTGTGTCCAGTTGTGGAAGACCTATCTCAAGAAGTATATTGATCAGGTGGAGCAGAGAAGGGATACCAAAATAGTCCAGGGTATGCATCAGAAAAGCTATGAGGAGAGATGCAAGGATTTAAATATGTACTCTCTGGAGGATTTGAGGGGAGAGGGGAGACATGACAGAGGCATTCAAATACCTCAACGGAATAAATAAGGTACAGGAGGGCAGCATTCTACAGAAAAGGAGATGCATAAGGACACGGGGACATGATATGAGGTTGGAAGGGGGGACTTGGAGGAAATGTGAGAAAGTACTTTTTCACAGAAAGGGTGGTAGATGCCTGGAACAAACTACCAGTAGAAGTGACAAGTTCAATCACTGTGGAGGAATTTAAGCACATGGGATAGGCACAAGGGTCTCTTTGAGTAAGGAATGGGGAGAAGAAAGGCTATAGATCAGGCAGGATCTGCAGTACAAAAGTAGGAACTAAACTTGTATCTAGGGCAGACTAGGTGGAGCAAGGGTCTTTTTCTGCAAGCATCTACTATGTAACTATGTAACTTTGACCCCACTACTGAGTTGCCAAGAATCAGTACAGTAACATCTGTAATGTGTTTTCCTTTTCTTGCTTGGAGGTAGGGGTGGGGAGCTAGGGATGGATACCCTAACATACATTGTCCTACTTTTGTCCATTTAATCTGAACCCTAACTGATGCATTAACACAGTTTCTTGCAAAGAATCTCTCTCTCTTTCTCTCTCTCGCTCGCTTCTCTCTCTCTCTATATATATATATATACATATATCTATCTTCATTGCAAAAAGCTATGTTAATGAATCAGTTAAGATTTTTATTAACACATAAAAAGCTGGGAAAAGTCGACGTTAGGATTACCAACAAGACCACCCCACCACCACCCACCACACACCAACAGGTGTCAGGTGTGCCTTGGGGTCTTTAAACCTACCTCTCACCCCATTACATGTGTAAACAACATAAGATGTTAAAGTATAGGAGAATGGGGTAAGAGTTAGGCCCAATGACTCCAAGGCTCACCCCTATGCTTGTTGATGTGTGGAGGATGGGGGTGAAGATGGGGTTGTAGGGTTGGTAACCCTAACGTCAAATTCCTCAGCTTTTTACACATTAATAAAAACCATAACTGATGCATTAATGTAGTTTATTGCAATGAATGTCCCTTCTTTTTGAGAAAGTGTAATGTAACTGGTATGTGGTTGTGGGAGCGCAGTCCCTCTTGGCCCTACAATCCCCTCATGCTACCCATTGTTGCATAATGATATGCATAAGTGGGCCCTGTGCTCCCACTTACACATAAGCTCAACTTTCTGTGCCACTTAAATGAAACCTTGAAGAAACTAAGACAGCGATTAGGTTTATTCTATAGCATTAAACACCTACTCATGTTAGAAGCCAGAATGAGACTAGTACAAACTACACTTCTACCTATACTGGACTACGCTGACTTCCTTTACAGTCATTGCCCATCAACGGTGCTAATCAAACTGGACACCCTTTACCACCGGGCTTTAAGATTTATCTTAACTCTACCCCGTAGTACACATCACTGTCGTCTATACCAGGTTTCGGGATGAACCTCACTCTCAACTAAAAGAAAAAGGAATGCTCTCCTCTGGTTTTTTAGAGCATTATCTGATAACCTCCTGGCATACATCTCGAACATCTTCAAATGGGCTAAAGGTTCCTATGGCCTGAGATGCTTCTCCTTAATCTGCTTCCAGATTCCTAGAGTGAAAACTACCCTTGGCTAAGCAACAATCAACTTCTCACTTCCATCACTTTGGAACACTATGCAAGACTCATTAAAATTATCCTCATTTCCAAGCATTTTCACATTCAAAGCTCTGTTAACAGATTATCTGAAGGAATCATGCAACTGTTTCAGATGCCGAAGACCCCTAAGCCCAGGGTGCCACTCTCAAATCCTACGCCTAAGTACCTCATCCACCCCACATTCCTAACAACAGAAACCTAGGACCAACAAGCCTACTTCCCTTAATCCAAGATGGCCCTGCCTATTCTCTACCTTTTACCTATTCTGGCCACCCTTTTGTCTGCCTACTCTTTCACCCCAATTTTTACCCTATTCCTCAATACCTTCTTATTTTTTATCATTTAGGTATGAGCTCTTACTTAGCGGAGACTATATGAGATTGTTGTCTCTTCTCATTTCAGTAAAGCTTATCATTATGTACCTTTGCATGTTAACTATGTTGACCGGTATGTGCAGGCCCATATTGACCGGCACCGTCACAATGTTTTTCCTTTTTTGCACCGTTGTCCATCGTAATTGTAATCTTATGAAGTGTACTGTATTGTATTAATGCCCAGGACCACCTTGAAAATGAGCTTGTTCAATGGTGTTTATGCCTGGTTAAATAAAGTGATTGATTGATTGATTGATTGATTGATATAGTCATGAAAAGTAACCCTTGTAACACTAATTTGACAATATCTCAGTAACCATAGCAACTATGGAAAAAATTCCACTGCAGTTGCAATCATGACTTTGAAACCTCCACAGGTGCTGCGAAGAGCGTAAAATCTGCATATCAAATTGCTTTCGAGATATGGGCACCACATTTCAATGGATGTATATAACTTGGGCATTTTCATGATTTTTTTTACCCAGTTTTCAACATTGCATTTTGGGGACCCACTTCATGAACAATGTCACTGTCATTTCATTACTGTGTCCCAAAGTTGAACTTGCACACCATTCTGTGCCTCACATGTGAAATCATGTTTTGAGCAGGATGTGAAAAATGACAGCTGTACACTGTTCAGGAGGTGGTGTGAAAAAGGGTAATGTTGAAAATTAGGAGTAAAAATATGAAAAACTGGCAAACTTATGTTCGTGTAGATACTGCATGGTGCACACTCGTAACATGGTCATTTATAGGAATTTTTAAACACATTTTCAACATGGGCTTTTCTGGAAATCTCCTCATGAACACTGGCATTGTGATTTTGTTAATCCTTTCCAAAAGTTGATTTCGCACAGCGACCTCACAGTTCTGCACCACTGATGCAAAAACACATATCAGGCAGGATGTGAGAAAGGACAGCTCTACTGTTCATGAGGAGGTGTGAAAAAATGACAATGCTGAAAATCTGGAATGAAAATATTAAAAACTGGCAAAGTTACAAGCGTATGTAGAAACTGCACAATGTATGCTTGCATCAAGGCCATTTTTTTTTTACACTAAATTTTCAACATGGGCTTTTTGGGACCTCACCTCATGAACACTGAGACTGTCATTTTGTTACTTGGTCCTGAAAGGTGATTCTGTGCAGCAACTGTGAAATCATCTTTTGGGACCGAGTAACGAGATGTCAGTGACACAGTTCATGAGGTGGGGTCACCAAAAAAACCCATGTTGAAAATGTGCTAAAATCTCAGAAAATGGCTCAGATATCAACATAAGTTGAACCGTTCCCCTCCCCCCCATTGACTGGCATTATACAGCTTACCTTTGGTTCTTCAGTTTGTAGTTCGGCTTTGAAGAGTGCAGATGTGTCCTGGTCCAGAGAAGATCGCTGCTCCTGTCTTCTGCAGGTAATTATGGGTAATAATGGGTAAGGGAGGTGAAGGAAGGTTGGTGCTCAGTGGGAGGGTGGGGATGGGGGGACTGGAGTGATGATGAGGAACCGTTTTCTTTTTTTGCAGATTTAAAAAAAATTAAAGACGTAGGGGGATGGTTTTCTTTATTTACAGGTATTTTTTTAAGATAATACATATTTGGGCATACTGGGGTGGGCTCCCAGTGTGCCATATTAGTGTGTGTATGGTGCATGCATGCTGACATGGGGATTGGGCACCTCATTGTCAGACACGTTATAAGTTTTATAGGGGCTACTGCCGAAATGGGGATTGGGCACCCTGCTGTTGGCCGTGGTTGTTTCTGTTGAGGACACTGGGAGGCTCCCCAGTGTCCCATTTTTTATTGGAGGGGGTTCCTCTACTGCTGACATGGGGATTGGGCACTCCATGTCAGCAAAAACTGTTTTCAAAAATTGTTTTTCCTATTTTCAGCTCACGACCTAGGATCCTAGGTTCACCACAACATAACCCAGATAGACCATCAGAGGGTAACTGGTTCATTCCACTGGGGTGACGAACAGATGAGGCATACTGATGAGTCCTGGTAGGATGAAACACATGTCTATGTCTCCTGTTGGCACCCTTTGCAAACTGTGTGAGAGGCCTTTTGGCACCATGCATTTCTGATTAAAGTTGAACTAGCATGATATTCTGTGGTGATTTGTATATGTTGCCCATGATACTTTGCATTGTGGGGGCATGTGTGATTTTGTATTTCTAGGATCCTAGGTTGTATTTCATGCATATGAACTAGGATCCTAGGTGAAAGTAGGCTGTTGGTTAACTAGGATCTGCAGCTTATCCAGTAGGTAGGGAAATGTGTAAACTGGGTGGGACAAGCAGTCCTTATGTGCCATCAAATTTTACGTTTCTATGTTTCTATGTATTACACGGATCTGAAGTAGGAGTTAAATGAATAAAATAAACACATTTTACGGGCATATTTCATCCTGTAAAGTGTAGAATGCACCAAAGGGGGTCGCAATAAGCAAGCTACATGTGTTGGCTCTTCCCAAGAATATCATTTTGGGAGGTTTAAAAAAAACATTTTTTTTGGCAAAACTGAAAACAAGATGGTGGCCATGCAAATAGAAATTTCTCCATATGGAGCAGGATTCCTACTTCATTTCATACTGCTATATTGAAGTGCCTACTGAGCATACTCAGAAATTATTTTTTCAGATTTTTAAATTGCAATAACTTAAAAACTACATACTCTTTTTACACCAGACTAGCAAAAGGCACATCTGTGGGTTAGTCCATTTCTACCCTGCACATTTCATGCCAAACAACCAAACCCTCTGGGCTGTAGGCAAGGTCAAAGAAAAATCCCAGCAAAGTCAATGTGTAAAAACATGTTTTTTCACCTCTCTGTAACTCAAAGACCACACATTTCACCAGAACAAAGCTTGACAGATCAAGAGATCTACCCCACAGAAAGTAGTATACCAAATTTTATGCAAATCCTTTCAATGGATGCAAAGTTATTAAAGAGCACAATTTTGAGTTTAACATCGATGTGCCTACTCAATCCTAATTATAGGGGTGTGCCTATGCTGCTATTATATATATAGGGTGCCCGATGTGCATTTTGAAGATTTCGTGAAAAAATATTAAACGGTTCAAAAGTTATTCAAATAATAAGTTCCCATTATAAGTCAATGGGAGAAGTTAACAAAAAGTTCGAAAGTGTCGCAAATGCAGTTTTTGCTTTCGCAAATGGCCCTTTTGCTTTCACAAACCTGCCATTTTGTTTTCAGTTAGCAATCAGAAAAATGCTTGCCATTTAAAGTTGGGACCATCTAGCAACCTAATTATTTTTGTATCCACCTAGTTGGACCCTGAGGATGCTAGGCATGTCTTTATTTTGGGGTAAAACACCCCAGAAATATGTTTTTCAAATTTCTGGAAAAAGTACTTTAGCAAAGTACTTTCACACTTACGACACTTTCGAATGAATTTGCGAAAGCTTGCGCAAAGTTCGACAGTACTTTTCAAGACTGTGGCCAAAATGACAGGAGTTCTTTGTCACCCTGCTGCAAAAGAGCCGTTTGGTCTTTTGGGCTGAAATTTGGAGGGAAGACAGCAAACATCTCTCAGATGTGCCTTTCAGTAGTTTGGTGAAAAAATATTGCATGGCTGCCAAGTTACAATACTCCAAAATGTACATGTTTTCCCATAGACTAACATGGTGGCATACGCCACGTCTTTTGGGGCTCGTATCTCGAAAACGGTGCGAGATACAGATTTTTTGTCACAAGTTATGTAATACAAAATGGTAGCCAGAAAAATAATGATTTCTGTGACATATTTGTAATTAAGTACTTCTAATGCTCGTTTTAAGCTTCCATTACCATTACGATGCATACATTCTTTGTACACACTGAGTTTCTCTATGCAGTTGTCCAGCAAATAGAGGGCATGCGCTTCTGTTACTGTTACAGTTACTGTTTCCACTTGCATTTATGTACCTGTTACTGTTTCTGTTACCATGTGTACCACCGTGTGTGTTACCCTTTGAGTTGTCATTTGCCCTTGCGTTTTTGTTACTATTACCATTTGCATTTCCACCTTGTGTTTCCATTGCTCTTCCCGCCACTGCATTACATTCACTATTTCTCGTCATCATTCTCAAAAAGAAGGGAAATTAGAGGCAAAAAACTCTGTTTAATGCATTAGTTAGGGTTGTTCCACATTGACAAAAGGAAGGAAATTTGGTGTTAGGGTTGAATGACCCCCTTGCCCCCCCAGCCCACCATCCCAACTGGCATAGGGGTGAGCGTTGGGGTTGTCGGTCTAACTCTCACCCCATTCTCCTATACCTCTGCTTCTTCACACATGTGATGGGGTGAGAGTTAGGGCCCGGCCGACTCAATCGCACCCCTATGGCAGTTGAGGGTGGGCTGGGGGGCAAGGGAGTTATTCAACCTAATAGTGAAAAATATATATATATATATGTATTATGGTGGCACGTGGTAGTGCTCCATAATTAGGGATTGAGTAGCCCTTTTACAATTAAATGGTCAAACTTGCACCTTAATAACTTTGGTACCATTTAACAGATTTACCTGAAATTTGGAATGCATGATCAAGAACCATACACATTGGGATATTCCAACTTTTGTACTGGTCAAATATATGGCTGCAGAGTTATTAAGCATAGCGAAGAAAATAATGATTTTTGTGACATTTAAATTTTTTTTCTATGTTGTGCAATTGCTGAGATATTTGCAATTAAGGGTTTCCAATGCTGCTTTTAAGCTTCCATTGCCATTACAATACATACATTCTTTGTACACACTGTGTTTCTGTATCCACCTGTCCAGCAAAACCAGGGTATGTGGTTCTGTTACTATAACCGTTACTGTTTCCACTTGAGTTTATGTACCTGTTTGTGTCACTGTTACTGTGTGTGCCACCTTGTGAGACTGCAGGGCTACAAGGTACTGCGTTACCACCAACACATCCATATATCATGTAGTGGGAGTGCAGGGCCCAAGTGCCTGCACTCCCACCACTGCATCTATCTATCTTATGATCTTGATGGAGTGTAGGGTTGTGAGCTGGCAGCACTGAAAGGCCTGTGGTTCCACCACTTCATGCATACATCATGCACTGGGAGTGCATGATCTGAATGGTCCGTGCTACTACCACCACATCCACATATTGTTGATTGGGAGTGCAGTGCTTGAAGGGGCTGCGGTACCACCTGTGCATACATATATCGTGTTGTGGGAGGGCAGGTCCTGAAGGGCCTGTGGTTCCACCACTGTATATATATACATATATATATATACAGTATATACATATATATATATATATATATATACACACACACACACACACACACATATATATATATACAGTACAGTACAAAGTTCTGAGATGACAGTACTGAATCAATATTGAGAGCGCAGGGTATGAAGGGCCTGTGCTCCCAGCAGTGCAATAAAATATAATGCAGTGGGAGCAAAGGTTCTGTGGTATGTGTCTTTTCACTACTGTGTGGATACATCATGCATTGGGAGCCCAGGGTGTGAATTGCATGTGTGCCACCACTGCATCCATTAATAACATGGGTAAGAAATATTATGTCTCCTGATTGGTTGAAAGGTTTTGGAATCTAGTGTCATAAGGAGTAACAACCACTGGGTTGGAAACCTTTTTTAGCCACCAGAGCAGAGTCTAACTTGAAATTAATGCTTTTTCTGCATTCTGATGTGGAATGTTTGACCTCCATGTTAGGAAAGCATGAGAGTCAGGCAAACTGGTAACTGGGAGTACAATAAAAAAATACCAAACATGTGATCCCATTACATCAATGGATAAAAAATGTCAAGACAAAGTAATCATACTTCAATGGTTATGGCCGCTTGATCACCTACCTTTTTCACAGTACACTTTCAATTTGTTTGTCTATCTAGGCCACACAGTGAGGTGTTCACAGTAGGCGTCGATCCAGAGAATGTGGTGTCAGCATGGGGCGATTGTCCTACAAGATGACTGTGCTTTTGCCTACACTCCCTGTCAAGAAAATCTGTCAAATCATTGGTGCTGTGTACTTCCTACAATCGATGTGTACTTTGTATTAGGTACATAGCTGGGAAAGTGGAACGATGTTCAAAATTTAGTGCAGCACAGTAAATTCAGTGCAGGCTCCATAAAGTAAAACAGGGCAGATTTAGCGAGATGAGTGTGTGTTGAATGCTTGTAAGCAGCAATAATTAAAGCAACAGTGAGAGCGCTGAACAGGGAGTAACAGTACTTATCAATACCACATGACTGTTGCTTGCTAATGCTGTTAATGATGTTATTTTTTAACATGTTCAAAAGTAGTTGCTATGTTTTACCATTGCAAATGTTTACCAAGTGACTATTTTGTTTCAGTGTTTCAATTAATTTGATGCTGTGTATTTAAATATATGTTACAAACTTTTCAGAATCAAAACACCTTATTAGTGTGCCTTTTTCTATACTTCTCACATGTTTTATAAGCAGAATAAGACACTACAGTGTGGTGGTTGTCATGTGCTAACTGCACTCCTTGGTGCTGAAGGGCTGTTGTACTTCATCCTCGTAGATCACCACGACTTTGGTGTGTGGTTATTAGATAACCACCACCACCCTAAATGTCATATTCCTTACAAATCGTGCAGTGTGAAAACAGTGCTTGAAGGGAGTATGGTACTACCTGTGCATACATATGTCACATTGTGGTAGGACAGGTCCTAAAGGCCAATGGTTGTACCACTGCATACATAGATCATGCAGTGGGAGTGCAGGGCCCGAAGTAACGAGACTCTATCAACATGTAGATTTTTCTTACTGCTTTTATTTGTGATGCAGTTACAATTGTTATGCAGTATGAACATCTTTGTATACTTCTTACTGCTTTGCTTCAGTTGTAGTTCTCATTCATGTTTTAGACACTGGATAATTTTGTGTGACAGTGCTTATAAAGTCCTGTTCTGGTAGGATGTGATTCTTACGGATTTGAAAGTCTGTTAATAGGTACACACTTGCTAGTGCTATCACTTATGTTGTACTCACTATTCTTATGTGCGGCACGGTTTCTTACAATTGATTTGCATGCTTAAAAGCAACAACCGTTATATTCAAACATTGTAATGTAATGGTTAAGTAAAGATTTAACCAAGGTGTATAAGTTGTACAAAGATTTATTACGAATTGGAAAAACTGAGAAAGGGCCAATTAAGATGAAAAATCTTGCACAAAATCAGTCTCACAATACAACATTGCATGTGTGTAATCATTGTTTGGAATACATGTTAATGGTTGTGGTATGCATAGTAAATAGATGATATGACTTGGAATAGGTACCTACATTCATGAAGGTATGTCAGCAGCCTCTAAGCAGTGATTACACACATGAAACAGTCATGATTTGTTGTTATTGTGTTACTGATAATGTGTATGTTCCTGGGGTGGGCAAAAACAAATGCTGAGTGTTTAAGTAATAACAATATATAAATATAATGGTTACAGTGAGATTAGATAACTGGTATGTCCAGTTAAATATTTACTGATATATCACTGAGTAGGTGCATATGGAAAATTCCCACCTGACCCCTCAATAGAGGTGATCATAAACATTGTCAGGAACAGGTATGAGACGAGTTGTTATCAGCAGAAGTGTCTGATTTACAATTGCAAGTATTCTTAATAGACATTACATTTACTTGTATGGGAAGTGCAATACATCTCAAATCATTACAGGTACAATATACATTTCTTTCAATGGTTACATTAGATACTACATCAGTTGTAAACCAGTAAAGAAAAAATGTGTTGCATGTTTTTTTTTTTTTGCATTTTATTGCATGTTAAGTAGAAAATCTTACTTGACTATTATAGGAACACATTCAGTACATCAATTAAAGTAGTTGCAAAAAATGGTGAGATGAAATAACACTGTATATATCATTTATGTGGCATTACATAGCTAAGTAATTCTCACTGATGTGTTATTGGAATACTGAAATATCCCTAAACAGTATTTGTACATTGGTAATTACTTTATTTATCTACAAATATACACATTTTGACAACCAGTTTAAAATGTAACTATTTACACTTGGGCCCGGATATTCAAACTGCTCCAGGCTGTGGCGCAAGCCTGGGAGCAGCTCAACTTTGTTGCACATAGGTGTGGCCAGGGTGATATTCAATGGAGCTACACTATGGCGCAACTGCTTTGAATATTGCAACCTGGCCACCCCCACTGTGCATGGCGCAGTGGCACTGCGCAAGCACAAGTGGTCAGAGTGGAGCATGGAGATGCGGTGGTGCAAGTGCCATTGCGCCATGTACAGCACCTGCGATATTCAAACTGGGACATGCAAATTGGGCCATAATTTATGCAAGGTGCACAGGGGGCCATTTGTATCTCATTACAGCCCCATTTGCATGCCATTAGCATGCAGGTGCGCTATCCCCGATGATTTGCGCCTGGTGCCCTGCCAGGCAGCAGCCATCGGGGACTGATGCCCCTGCAGCCTGATCGTGGGAAATCCCATAAGTAAAAAAAAAGACCAATATCCCTGGTGGTCCAGTGAACCCCTATGTGCCCCGATTGCGGGCATCACTGTATTCCCCCCAAATCTGATATCCCTGGTGGTCCAGTGGACCGCACTGAGCCCGATCATGGGCATCATTCATCACCCTTCCAAGTCTGATGTCCCTGGTGACTAATTTTACCCCACCACCCACTGGAGCCTCACCACTCGCTCCCATCGCTGTGTGGCACTTCTTCACCTCGCCCGCTTACTGCTCCACTGATCGACAGCTCAGTAAGGCTGCACATCCATTGGTTCAGAGCAAGAGCCATGCGCAGTAGCTCATACCAGATTATTTCAGTCCAGATATGTGAATAAATCCATTCACATATCTGAACTGACTAGTACGGTATGGGTTGTACGCCTATTGGTTCATGCTCTGAACCACTTGTGGTGCAGCCCCACTGAGCTGTCAGTCAGTGGGCAGTGGGGCGGTAGGTGGGTAGGGTGCTGCCACCCGCTGGCTGATGGGGAAGTGGGGTGGTGGGGCTCAGTGGGGAAGTGGGGGGGGGTACACTAGATCACTAGGGATATCGGACTTGGGGGGATGAATGATGCCCACGATCAGGCTCAGCTCGTTCCACTGGACCACCAGGGATATCAGACTTGGGGTGTGATGAAAGATGCCCGCGATCGGGCTCAGCACGGTCCACTGGACCACCAGGGATATCGGAATTGGGGGGGAGAAATTCAGTGATGCCCGTGATCGGGGCATGGGAGGGCACCACCAGGTGTGGCAGGAACAAGAGATGGCCACCCATAGGTGGCAGCTGCTGTGTTGCACCCTGCAATGTGGCAGCTCACCTGTGGGTGGCCATCACTTGTTCCTTTTTTGGGGGCAGTAACTTTGTGGGCACAGGTAGGGGTTGTGCATGCATGACTCTGCACAGCCTGGGCTGAATATCAGGCTGTGCAGGTTATGCATGGGCACGCCCCCCCACCTGTGCCTGCATACATTACTGTTGCGCTCTGGCGCATCGGGATTTGTGCGGAGCACTTTTCCCTTTTAAATAGCGCACCGGGGCGCATCAGTGGGTTGTGCATGGCACAACACTGTTGTGCCATGCGCAACCCTGTTGAATATCTGGGCCTTGGTTTATTATGTATAAAGAGTAATATTTACATATGTACAATTTGACAGTTTAAAAAATGTCAGGCATAGTACTACACTGTTGTATGGCCAAAAAATGATGATGTAGTCAAGATGTAAACAAATAATGGATTAAAGAAAAGCTGATGATACGAAAAATGTGATAGAGTGCTCTCTATGGTGAATGGGACATGTGTTACACACTTATTTAAAATGGTAAGGGACAACTTTTGTGTCTCAGTAGAGACAAAGAGTTAGCAACTGGCAACTACTTCTTGTTATGTATGTATATAATATACCTACAAGAAAAGATATGTACAAAACATGGGAGTCAGAAAGGACTCTCTTTTGACATGTACAATCTTTGTTAGACATGTAAGCCTGGTTTCTCTAGTGACTGTGAAGACAGTTGGTGCCGATTGAAGACCACTACAACAATATCCACGTTATCACATTGGGAGCCCACCCCAGCATGCCAGATGCCCCTGTGAAGGGAAAAACAGTCCCGTGATGTCTTTTGTTTTTTTTTTCTCCTGAAAAAAGGAAACTGTCCATCGGTGCTCACCCTGCCCCCCCACCAGCAACCTGCACCCACCCACTGTGCACCCTGCCTCCCCACACCCCCCCTTCACCCCATACATACCTCTGGAGCTCGGTGCGATGATCTTCGGTGAACCGGGAACACGTCTGCACTTTTCAAAGCTGACCACAACTGAGGAAATGCCGGTAAGCTGTATAATGTAATAAATAGTTTTTTTTCAACTTTAGTGCATGTCTCGGGCATTTTTGGGAATTTTTCCACCAAATTTTCAACATGGGGTTTTTGGGACCCCTCCTCATGATTTCTTGAACTGTCATGGTGTTAATAGGACCCGAAAGGTAGTTTTGCAGTCACTGTATGGAATCACCCTTTGGGGCCAATAATGAAATGACAGTGCCAGTGTTCATGAGGTGGGCTTTCAAAAAGCCTATGTTGCAAATTTGGTGGAAAAATCCCAAAAATTACTATTTTACGAGCGCGCATTGCACAGTTGCTATGTACGCACATAACTTCGCAAATTTACAATATTTTCATGCCAGATTTTCAACATTGGCATTTTGTCACACCTCCTTGTGAGCAGTACAGCTGTCATTGTTCACATCCTTGTTAAAATGTGTTTTTGCCCTTCCTCGCAGAATAGCGTGGTCGCTGTGGGAAATCAGTGTTCAGAACAGATTAAGAAAATGACAGTGACACTGTTCATGAGCAGAGGTCCTAAAATGCCTATGTTGAAAATTTGGTAATGATACTCCATAAAATGACTGTGTTACAGTGTGCGTTGCACAGTTGGCACGCACGCTTGTAACTTCGCAAATTTATAATATTTTCACTCCAGATTTTCAACATTGCCATTTTCCCAGACCTACTTATGAACAGTGCAGCTGTCATTTATCCCAACCTGGCCACTTTTGGCTCAGAATAGAGAGGTCGCTGTGGGAAATCACTGTTCAGGACACATTAAGAAAATGACAATGATACTATTCATAAGCAGAGGTCCTAAAATGCTTATGTTGAAAATTTGGTGATGATAGCCCATCAACTGACTGTGTTACAAGTGTGCGTTACGCACTTCCATGCACCCTTGTAACTTCGCAGATTTGTAATATTGTCACACCAGATTTTCAACAGTGCCATTTTTTCACACCTCCTTATAAGCGGTACAGCTGTCATTTTTCACATTCTGACAGAAATGTATTTTCACAGTTCTGGCGCAGAATAACGTGGTCACTGTGGGAGGTCAGTGTTTAGGACAGATTAAGAAAATGACAGTGGCACTGTTCATGAGCAGAGGTCCTAAAATCCCTATGTTGAAAATTTGGCAATGAAACTCCATAACATGACTGTGTTACAAGCGTTCGTTGAACTGTTTCCACGCACCCTTGTAACTTTGCAAATTTGTAATACTGTCACGCCACATTTTCAACAGTGGCATTTTTCCACAACTCCTTATGGACACTACAGCTGTCATTTTTCACATCCTGGCTAAAATATGTTTTTGCACTCCTGCTGGACAATAGCACGGTCACTCTGGGAAATCAGTGTTTGGGACAGATTAAGATCGACCGAGTGAGAGGGGGGAGTGACTGAGCTCAACCGAGCTCTGTCGTGACTGCTGCGGATTTGTTTGTGGGCAGACAAAGGCCCCAACACAAGAGCCCAGTACAAAAGGGCAGTCTGCAGCACTGGGAGAAACAGAACAAGAGAGTGAGTGAGGGAGGGGGAGTGAGCGAACTCACCGAAGCGCTGTCGGGACTGTTGTGGATTTCTTTGTGGGCAGAAAAAGGTGTCAATAGAGGCAGGGGCCAAGTACAAAAGGCCAGCCTGCAGCAATGGGAGAAACAGTATGAGCAAGTGAGACAAGAGGACTTAGTGAGCTCAATGGAGCTCTATCAGGTCTGTTGGGATTTCTTTGTGGGCAGAAAAAGGCTCCAATGCAGACAGGAGCCCCATACAAAAGGGCAACTTGCAGCGCCAGGACAAACAGAATGAGCGATGAGAAAGGGAGACTGAGTGACCTCAACGGAGCTCTGTCGGGACAGCTGTGGATTTCTTTGTTGACAGACAAAGGTGCCAATGCAGCCAGTAGTCCCATACAAAAGCGCAGTCTGTGGCGCCAAGAAAAACAGAACGAACGAGTGACAGAGCGTTAGTGAGCGAGCTCAATGGAGCTCTAGTGTGACTGCTGCAGATTTCTTTGTGGGCAGAAAATGCGGCAACGCAGGCAGGAGCCCAGTACAAAAGGCCAGCTTACAGCACTGGTAGAAACAGAACGCAAGAGTGACAGAGGGGGAGTGAGCGAGCTCAGTGGAGCTGTGTTGGGACTGCTTCAGATTTCTTTCTGGCCAGAAAAAGCCACCAATGCAGGCAGAAGCCCAGTACAAAAGGACAGCCTGCAGCTCCAAGAGACACAGAACAAGCGAGTGAGGGAGGGGGAGTCAGTGAGCTTAAGGGGGATCTGTTGGGACTGCTGCAGATTTGTTTGTGGGCAGAAAAAGGCAGCAATGCATGCAGGGGCCCAGTACAAAAGGACAGTCTGCAGTGGCAGGAAAACCAGAATGAGCGAGTCAGTGAGCTCAACAGAGATGTACTGTAACTGCTGCAAATTTCTTCATGGGCATAACAGTGCAGCAATGCAGGCAGGAGCCCAGTAGAAAAGGGCAGCCTGCAGTGCCAGCAGAACAGAATGAGCGAGTGAGAGAAGGGGAGTGAGCGAGCTCAACGCAACTTTGTCGGGACTGCTGCAGATTTCTTTGTGAGCAAGAAAAGGCACTAACAGAGGCAGGAGCCCAGTACAAAAGGGAAGCCTGCAGCTCCAGGAGAACCAGACTGAGTGAGTGAGACAGGGGGAGTGAGCGACATCAATGGAGCTCTGTCGGGACAGCTGTGGATTTCTTTGTGGGTGGAAAAAGCCACCAATACAGGCAAGAGCTCAGTACAAAAGGGTACCCTGCAGCACCAGGAGAAACAGAATGAGTGACTGAGAGGGGGGAGTGAGCCACCTCAATGGAGCTCTGTCGGGACAGCTGCGGATTTCTTCCTCAGCAGAACAAGGTGCCAATGCAGGCAGCAGCCCAGTACAAAAGAGCAGCCTGCAGCACTGGGACAAACAGACTGAGCCAGTGACAGAGGGCCACTGAGTGAGCTCAACAGACCAATGCAATCAACATTCAGCATTGACAAATGCGTGTTTAAGCATATAACAATTTATTTACAGTCGTACATTAGAAACAATCCTAGTACCATATGACTGACTCTGTCACAAAGTAGACAGCAAAGAATGGCACAATGTTTGTGCTATTCTTCTGAGTTACGAAGGTCGTCATAATTCTTCAATATGAGAAGATATGCATTTCTTAAGTGTTGTGGTAGTCTCTATTTGAAACTGCTTGTAGAGTCATCACACTCTACCCAGACACTTCTGTACCGTAGCAAACAGGTGTAATGCCCAGAATGCATAGATTGACCATGGTGATAGAGCACACTGTGAGTGTCAAATACTGATTGGTTAAAAACTATTCTATCAGCTGTGTAATCTCTGATGGGAGTGTCAACTCTGAGCCCATTGGAGTTACATCTGTGCAATATAAACAACATATATTGAGATGAAGTCCTGAGACGTATGGACTGAATACATGTGCCTCCACACCTTTAACAGGAGTGACCACATTGAGCACTGGTAAATAGCTGTCAAAATTTGACACTTTTGGCCTGAGGTACAAACAGAATAATCCACAACATGTCTTCTGTGGTTTGACACTCTGAATGATCACATGATACACATACATATTTGGTAACATATGACACAGTGAAGTACTGACGCATTGGGATGCCCTCTTCATCCAAGGTGTTTAGGATTGCCATCATAAACTCACTGGCATCTTGCTGTATGTTTGCAGCAAATGTTCTGCACCCGTCATATGTACCTAACACCTGGCGTAGAGGTGTTAGTGACTGCACAATGTTAGTGTTATTAGAAGCCATGTTCACAATCTGCTTCAACTCCATTAATAGAGGAGTGTTCTGTGAAGCAGATATTGCCTGCACAAAGTGTGGCATGAGGAGAAAAACTTGCATAGCTGAATTAGCATAGCAGTTCTAGTGCTGTTGTCGGACACTGGTACAGCAGTTACACCAACTGATCTCTGACCAACATCTGGTTTGGAATGTGTAGTTGACATTGTCACCTTTGTTGAACTCTTTAGAGTTGAATCACTTGTGGTAGCTCGTGCCTGTTTGTTGGCAGTTGTAGATATCACTGAATGATGTGAGACAGCCAGACATGTAGGCAGTGGTATTAAAGACATGTGTGGCTGATACAGAGTACATAACCTGTTGCACTCAATGATACATCGCTTGTCAGCGCATATCTTCTGAGGTGCAAGAGTTATTATGTGCAACCTAGAAAGACTGCAGACACATGAAAGTGCCACGTAGCTCATGCCATCTTTGAAAATGTCTGTACCTATGTCCACCACTGCTGAATCCAAATTCAAGCCCTGAGACTTGTGAATAGAAACAGCATATGCAACACATAATGGGAACTGTTTCCTGTTTACGTAGATATCTTTGAATACCTGAAATTTAACGCAGGTATGTTCTATCTGTACAGGCTGTTCCATGTTGTCAAAGTGAACTACAAGTGTCTCGATAAATGTCTTCTGGACATTCTAAACAAAGTCAGTGATGTTACCCATGGCACCATTTTCCATGCCACGCTCAACATCGAGGTTACGCCGCAGCATGTCACATGCATTCTTACAAAGTGTAAGAATAGCTTCTAGGCCAGCTGTGTGTGAAACATCTGACTTCAGTTCAGTGAGTCGTTCAGTCATCTTTGCTACCAGCTTACAACTGAGAATGACACCATCAACTGTGTCAACAGCATGCAGAATAAGAATGCCTTGGTTTTCTCTCTGCAACATAACACTGTTGAACTCTACGCATTTCTTCATTCGTGGCACAAGACACACTATGTGTGTGCCTGTGGTGTATACATTGCTGAACACATTACATGCTGTTTCAGTGGATGTAGTATCTAACCTGATTCTCCGATCATTCAACATAGCAACATGTTCTGGTGATACAGAACCTGTATGAGCTTCATCTAAAAGTGATTAATAAGCCAGATCACCACGTTGTTGCATGTTCTCATACAACTTGACATAGGTGAATAGCTCCCAAAGGTTACAACCTCCAATGCAGCCTAGTGTGTTCTTAGCCTGCTTGGTAGTCAGAGTTGCAAAGACATGATCTGCATTGACTGGTGCAAGCTGCAAAAGTTCTCCCAATATGACAATACTTTTGCCACCAAATGGTACTCCATAGTCTGTACCCAAGATCTCCTGTAGCCGTAGGTGTATACGGGCAAGCATTACATTGGAGACCATGCTGATTTCATCGATGATGAGTAACTTCATCTTTGTGAACATGGAATGGAGCTGAGATGCAACCTCAAATGACAGTTTATGATATTCGCCTGTTTTGCCATGTTCCACTGGCAACATAAAGAGATGGTGTAATGTCATGCCCCCAATGTTGTATGCGGCTAGTCCTGTGGGAGCAGTAACAGCAACAGACATTGGTGACCCTGTCAGGCTCCGTATTTCAGCAGTGATGGCTTCAATGAGGAAACTCTTTCCTGTTCCAGCTGAACCACTAACAAAGATCGGTAGTGGTTTATGGTCAAGACAGTCACATTTTTGTGCTTCATGTAATCGGCCATGTCGAACAGCATCAATGACTTGAGAGTGAACCACATGCTGCTGCTGATTTATTCTTTCTCTCAATTCATCTGTGTTGATACTACAGTGTGTTCCATGCTCCATGGCATTCTCAACTTCTGAGATTAACACTTCTGGGGCATTTAAAGGCAGAGGCTGACCTAAAACACCTTGTCCTTCTGGATCAAGATTGTCTTGTGAGCTGACAGGAGTGGCCTCTTGAAGTTGTTTCTCTGCCTTCTCGAGCTGTTCTTTCTCAGCCTCCACTCTCTGTATGTATGTCTCTGAGAATTCAGTTTTAAAAGTCTTGTAACTGAGATTGAATTCCTCCTCGAATGTATCGCAGTTACCTTTTAATTCAGACACATTCCTCCAGGGTCTAAATAGGAATAAGAGAGCAAAGTAGTAATGCTTTCTACTCTCCGAAGTACTTGGGTTCAATTTACAGTGGTCTATGAGCCAAGGATTGTGTCTCTTTATGAGACAGCCATCCACTTCCTTCACCTTGTAAATGTGCCATGTTGAGTCAGTTGATATATCTGCTCTGTAGTCATACCACTTAGCCACCTGAAATAGACACATCTCATCCATGTCATCATGCCGATGGGGGTAGTATGTGCCAATCAGATTATTCTTCAAGATATGTTTTGAAGAAGGTCTATTAGCAGTGAGCTCTTCAATCTCAGAATGAGGAATAAGTACACATTTGTGTTTCTCTTAGTAGTTCACACTGAGAAAGTGGACAGCATCAGACTTCCCGTACAGCTGTGTACCCATTAATCAGTCACTAGCTTTGTAAGCACCACATTCTCAGTGTGAGAGGGTCTTCAAGCCCAGTGACCACAGCTGAGATGTCAGGCTTTTTCTTGAACTGGCAATATCCTCCCAAAGATTTTGCAAGCTTGTCTGCTCATGCTTGGTAATGTACAATGTGACGCACCGCACCAGGGCCAAAGAGTTATCGGCCACAAACTGAACATCTATGTTTGCTTGCCACATTAGAAGAGTTGGGTTGTAGTCATTTATATAGGCCTCCTTTTCATCTCTGGGTAACTCATATAGCCTCTTGGTAGATTTTGCCTTCAAGTGGTGTCGCATTGTTGAAAAAAGTTCATTCATGGAACCATTCTGACAAACTCGTCTAGGGAATCCGAAGCGACATTGTGTGTACCAATCAGATTTGTTCTTTACAACTCACCAGCAGTATTTTGCAAAAATAAGCTGCTGGAAATTTTGTACCAGCTTCCATAGTGTAGGGCTGTCACACTTGTCTGGAATGTGACAAGTGATGTATTGCTTGATGAATGCTAGCACTTGTGCTGCTTCATGCTCACCTATGCGTGGTGCATCCTTGATCCACAATAGCATGTGAATATGAGGAGCACCACGTGCTTGATATTTCGTCCTCCAAAAGTAATGTTCCACATAACCAAGAGGTGGATTGTCTTTGTGACTAAATGAAAGTCAGAATGTCATGGAACTGCTTGTGAAAATGTCTTGTGACAGACACAGGATCAAGTGAGCACATTTCTCTGACAGGCGTTGATGAAATGCCAGCAAAATCAGAATTTGCCCACTTCAACAGTTCAATTACTTCATCCCAGGCATATTCTGCACAACTCAGTGTAACAAACCATGTGGCTGCACCATACTCTCACAGCATTGTCATCGCTTCAGAGTGTCTACAATACCAATATTATTTGGTTCCACATAGACTTGAGAGAATGGAAGACAAATTCACTTGTACATTTCTGTCTTTCTGCTTTAATTTCTCTAGAAATTGAGCAGCTGTAATTCCATCTAACGGAGTTGTGAGATGAATAGTATGTGCAATAGACATAGACAGAATGCTAAGTTCACTTTCCCAGAGATGAAACAGGTACTGTATGTTACGTCTGAATTTGCCATCCTTACTCAAGACATGGCTAGTGCAGTACTCAGGACCCTGTTCATGCACTTCCCTTTCATCTAGGCATCCACCTGACCCTTTTGGGAATAAGTCTGGGAAACAGCATGCTTCTAGTGTTGCCTCCCATATGCTGACAGGTTCACCTTCCACCTGTTTCATTTGACACAGGTCAATGTTGTTACCTACTGGATCTCTGCCTTGCAGTGGGTGAATTGTGTACTGTTCATACACATTATCATGTGTCTGCACATTGACCTTCTCAATCATTGGTTTTGTCATTTCCAACACATCATGTTGACTCGACAGGCTACTCATGTGATCAATGTCAAGGTCTGCATAAAAGGGGCTATTGCTCTTCAAATAACTAAGAGCAAGCTTCACCTTCTCTACATTGACAACATCTTGCCAGATCACCTTGGACTTAGTTGGAACACCGTTTACAAGAATCACCAAGCTATTTTCTGTGGAGATTGCCTCAACATTTTCCTGTAGAGGAAGTGGTAGATACATGATGGAACCCTTAAGAGATCTAAAGAGTTCTTTTTGTGGAATGTTCTGTGTCTTTGTGTTCAGACGTAGAATGGTCTGAAATGGTTTCATTGTCTGAATTAGAATATGCTCAAACATATTCAATGTGGCAACCTCACTTGGCATAGCATGTGCCTCCATATTATTCAACACTGACCTTGGTGGCAGAATGTTGGACTTTAGTTTGGAGAAACAGTGTTTGCACAGCACAATGGTGGGCTGTAAGCGAAAGTCAGATTTCAACAGCAAAAATGCTGAGAGTTGAAACCACATGTCATTGTATGTTGACAAGGTTTCAAGTTTCACTGTGACTGTTTGCTGTAGCACAGACGATCACATGACACACATACAGAGTCAAACTTTTGAGCTTTTGCCAGTTCAAAGTTCACAATTTATTTTCCAAACTGTTTCAGAATGTTACTTTCTAACCCTGAAACAGATCTTTCATCAGAAGTTGCTGACTGATAAATGTTTGTAAATGGTACAGAAGTTACATGTTGCAGTTGCTTGAGAAATGTGATGGTACCCTGCATGTCACCGGACTGCAATAAGTCATTTAAGGTAGTGTACTGATTGACAACTCATCGAACTTCATATAGCCTGTATACAAAGTTCTGCATGCCTCTTTGATGCACTCCCAACATCCTCATGTTGTGAAATACACTGTCACAAACACTGCTATCCAGGCATGCTAGTGAGCGGCCCATGAGTCCAGTATGTGGACGGACCTCACAAAGGTCAATCTTGTTAAACAGTTTATATCTGTCTTTCTGATCTGTTATCACAAATAGGTTGACAAACTGCTCAACTTTGTCAAGTGACAATTGCCTTCGGTTGCAAGTTTCATCACATGGCCATGAGAGGCAGTGACATTTATGAGGCACAGTGATTGCCTCAGAGTCATCATCTGATTCCATTGATGTGTCATCAGAGACAGTGAGCACATTGACCAGCTAACCGGACTCATCAATGGTGAACTTGCTGTCTTTTGTCTGTGAATAATAAGATTCTTCCCAGAAACATGCCTCTGATTGCTGTTTGTGCATCCAGAGACCTGTGAAAACTTCACAAAAATTGTGCACAGTCAAGACAAGATACCGTTGTAGCCTTTTCTTTATATCGTACACAACTTTTCTGAATATTTCAAGCAAATGAGACATCTTATGCCATAAGCGTTGCAGAACAAATAATGCTCTGTTCACAAATGTACGTACTTTGAGACACAATTTCACCAAAGACAGGTGAGTCTTTGTCTTTTTGCTCTCATGTCTCATTACAGCAGCAATTAGCCTCTTGATCGTAGCTTTAAGTGCTAGTGATTGGAAATATTTTTGCTTTATCAGATGGAAATCACCAGCGGTAAGATTCTGATGCTGTTTAGAACCTGCAGTGATGCTTGCTGTGGCAATAGTTGTGTTTCGTCTGAGAGATCTACACAACTGCTGTTCAGGTAAACATTTTTTTCTTGCCGATGAGCAAGGTTGTAGTTTTGTTGTGGAGGGAGTTGATGCACAGCTCAGTATTCCACTAGAAGTCTGAATTGTTTTATGTCTTGAACTGACATCACTGGTCTTTTAATCACTCTTAAGCATCAATGAAGTACTATGACACCTGTTTAGTCTTTCAGCTGATGTACACCTGTATTTACTCGGCATCTTAGCAATGTGTAACTTCACAGTAGCAGTCAGCAATCCTACAGAAGTGTGAGACACCTGTATAATAGACATAGAAAGAAAAAATATTAGGATCCGTTTGTGTCAGCCACTTACAAAATTGTATGTTGATGAACGCTATTTATGTACTACACATTGTTACAAAAAATATCAGAAATGCTGTCATCAGATTGACTGTTACAGTTGCAGTAGCGTTATGTCGATAAATGTCTGTCAGGCTAGGCATTATTGGGAAATAACAGAATGTCCAAGGGTGTAATGAGGGCCGATGCCACTTAATTTCAGGTGGTCATCTATTGAAAATTAAGTAAGCATCTTGAAGGCTATGTCAGCCAATCAAGTTTGACAATTCATTGTTGCCATTTATAAATGTGTATGAATGACTATGGTGGTCAGTGTTTAGGTAATTGTGTACAATCAAATCAGAAAATAATGCTGTTGAATTGATATAGTTATTTAATTAACTGAATATTTCACATTATGACAAAGGTCTGAGAAATAGAACTTTCTGATAGGTTGTAAACATTCTATCAGCTCTGTCTTAATTAACATACATGTACAGCCTAATCATATACTGAACAAGGTTTAACACTATTTAAAATGTATTTTTAGTATAATAGCAATAAGGTACTGCCAGGGGTTATGTTTATAGTCAATGGATCACCCTCTAGGGGCATGTAGCACTCGGCTACGCCTCATGCCACATTACAACCCTAGAAGACAATTAAAAGACCATTAACATAACATCTGATCATGCCTTATTGCTTAAATAACAATCAAGAATTGTGTGCACTTCTCTATTTGTGCATAATGTGGGAAACAGGACAGTTATCCCTTCAGGAATCATTTTTTTGAAAAAACACATGGAATAGTGTTGTGCATTCGAAAGTGCCACAAAAATAGTGTCGATTGCATGAAAGTGTCACAAAATATAGTTTTGAACGTTGGAAAGTATCAAACTTAATGTCAAAAAATATAGTGTCGAACGTGTGAAAGTGTTGCAAAAACTACTTTTGAACTTTGACACTTTCGGAAAAATAATGTCAAACATTTGAAAGTGTTGAAAAGTAGTGTCAAACCTTTGATAGTTTTGCAAAAGTAGTGTCGTGCATTCAAAAGTATCACAGATTTGTACCTATAGGGAGTTACTGTGTGCATTAGCGAATGATATCTTGTTTGCTATTTGACTGACAGGTAGTTCTGTCAATGTTGTTCTACATTTATCAGGCCATGTAAGACAACCAATCAGAGATGGAGAAGACTGAAGAAGAAGGACACAGTAGCCATCTTAGACTAAATTGAGACAGAGCACATTTCTCACTGTAAGTACATCACATTTTATAAATCATTTTCTTACTATGATAAAAAGTGTTAGAAACAGGTAAATAGTATTAATCAAAAAATATTGTATGCTCTATTTGACTATGTTGCTAGAAATAACCTAAGATATTGCATTATTTAGGTATAACTGTTTAAAGTCAGACAGTCATTTGGTACTTACTTGCACAGATACAGCTGCAAATGAAGGGAGATATCAAGGTGCACATGTACCATAACAGAAGAGGGAACCAATCAGACATGTCTCTGCATTTTTAATTGTTTGAAACTGCCTATCAAAATGATGCATTTTTGCCACCTTGAAATTCTCCCACATTTTAGCTGGAGCAGAACTGCAGCCATAGTCAGTGCACACACTACATTGGTTAAGGAAGGCAGACTATTAGCCAATTATTATTTTTATTTGTGTCTCATGGGTCAGCCCACTGAAGCAGTGTTGAACTTGGGAGGGAAATTGCAATTTTACTTTCACTACTGCTTAGGTACTGCAGGGTGAACACTGACTTTTTTGGTAGCTCTCTGTCCACTTCTAAATTTAAAAGCTGGGAATGGCAGAAAACAGCAAAAGGACTTCATGGATTGTTGGCAGCAGTATAGTGAGGCAAGCGTCTAAGTATGCTCAGAACAGTGATTTTGGTAGAAACCTGCAGCTCCCAAATTGCTGTGTAAAGTGGTTTGGCAGGGGTGGAATGAGGTGGGAGCACCTCATGCCAACCATGCACAGACTTTTGAGTACTCAGGCTCATCCGAACATATTGCTGATACATCTTGGAAGTGATGATTTGGGAACCAAACGCTGGGAAGATTTAGTAACAGAAGCAAAACTGGACCTCGCTTCTATTATGAATATGTTGCCTGCCTGTAAAATCATTTTTTCAGATATTACAGCGCATAGGGTCTGGCAAGCAGAACACCATATGTACCTGATTGACAAAGCCCAAAGAAAAGTCAACATACAAATATCTGCATTTCTACACAAGGCTGGAATGTACACCATACATCATCTGGAAATTAAGTATTCTTATGATTGGTTATACCTACCAGATGGTGTACACTTCTCGCATGCTGGCAATTGCTGTTTCCTGGGAGACCTTCAAGATGCAATCTTCAAAGTCCTCTGAGATTGTCAGACTGTTTAAACAGATACCAGACTAAAAAAAGGTTATTTTCAGAACCAAAAACACTTGGTCAAAAATAGAACAGTTCTCATATCATGCACACTGGTGTAAGAGACGGGGGTGGGGTAGTGGGCTGGAGGGTGTAACTGGAAAGGTGGAGAGCATGTCAGTGCCACACAATCTGTGTGATGTTCCCACTATATTAAGTGAAATTATAAAAAGGGTCTGAGAAATGGAGCTTTCTGATTGGCTGAAAAAATTCTAACAGCCTTATGTTAATCTTTAATTAACATACATGTAGAGCTTACCCATATGCTGAACAAGGTTTAACACTGTTTAAAACCATATTTTTATTATAATAGCAATAAGGCACTCCCAGGGATTATGTTAATGGTCAGTTAATCATCCTCTAGAAGCATGTGGCACTCGACTACACCTTGTGCCACAGTACACCCCTAGAAGGTGATTAACAGACCATTTAACATAACCCTTGGTCATGCCTTATTGTTTAATTATGATGGGAATAGATTTGCACCAGCAGAGATGATACTTCTTTGATGGTGCATCTGATTGTAGTGGGTGGAAGGCTCTAGTATTAAAGGAGTGATTGATGTGCTTTTACAGAGCCTGTCATCAGGAGCTTAGGTAGGTTGCAGACAAAGAACAGTGGGTTGTAGTTAACATTGTTTGCAGCCTGGCACATCATCAAATAGTTGTTGATGTATAGCACCAGAGCTGCATATGTATGTAACCATTATTTAATGATAATTGACCAGTTCATGGCCTACATACCTGATGGAATTATTTTTTTTAACCCTCTACAGAATATTGTGTTTCGTTTTAATTTCATAAGTTAACTTTTGGTGACACATTCTCCTCTTGTTCTTGTACTGCTTGTCCTGTGACAGTCCCACTGTAGCATACATAATGCAAGTGACAATGGCACTATTTTAAATACTGTTGAGGCATGCCACAGGATAGTTTAGTGATGCTTGCACAGTACAGTGGCTTACGCAAACACGCTGCAGACATGGTAGCTGCAACAGTTTGGGACACTGTGAATATCCTGTAGTATATGTTAGTTTTAATGTGGAGAAAGATGTGCACATTTATGTAAATGCTAAAGACAAAGTAAACAGCATGCACTTTAAATATTTTTTATTATCTGACGTCTTGATATACAATAAAATACTAAGATTGTTAGAAAGACAGATAGGTTCTGATTGTCAAACTATGAATTGGAACTGATCACTTATTGTTGCAGAAAGAGGCTCAGCAAAAAAAACATGCTTATTAATTCAACAAAAAGTAGTATTAAATTCACAATTAACATTGCCGTTCTGACCTATGGACAGTCTTTTTTTTTGTCTATGTATTGCAGAAATAAAAGAAAATAAAACGAGACAGTGGAGTCTGAGAGAGGTGTGCGCGCTGCTTGAGGCAGTCCAGGTGAGAGGTAGTGCTCGCATATTAATGCGGAGCACTAACCAGAAGTTGGACACAATGTGGAGGCACATCAACAGCTTTTTACTTATGGTAGTGCATGTGAAAAACAAGACAGTAGACCAGCTGAAGAAAAAGTGGAAGCTGTTGCACTAGTGCTTTTATGTATTGAAGCACAGAGAGGAGATACTAGAGAATGATAAGTGCTGGTACTACCGTGCTTATGAGCTCTGGGAGGCAGCAGGCAAGCCAGCTGCAGGGGAGCACCTTCCTCAATGTAAGTAATTTTAACAAATTTTCAGTGATACAATTATATAATAGTACTGCTACACAAATGGATAAATAAGTATTTCTGGAAGTGATAACTTTATTGCTTTAGCCATCTTATCAATATGTGTTAATTGATAATATTATGACTATTATGTTAGTAATGTTGTCTTGATAAACAACATTCTTCGAGATAGCATTTTGCTGTGTGTGTTCATTTGGTGGAGGTGATGGCGTCAAATGGGCTAATATTGAAACTATACTCTTGAATGTCATTATCAGTGTGTCTCAGCCACATTTAATGTGTTATGATGTATTTTAAATATCAATATGTATTACTGTTACCAAACAGTAGTGCAGAGTTACTATGCAGTATGTGTTGCATTCAAGAACAATGGCATTTCATTGCTGTTGCTGTGTCAGTACTAAGCATTGGGGTGCTGTATAAATGTGTAATCTACTGTTGATCAAATATTAATTATTAAAAACTTGTTATGTCATATGGGTGTGCAATGACTGTGCAATAGTTCAATAAGGACAATGTCCAGTGCCAGAATCATGTCAATTGCTTAGAAAATGTGCTGCTGTGTAATAACTAAACAGAGAAAGAAAACAGTCAGTAAATATACCTATTATTGTTCATTAACAGATCACCGTAGGCAACCCGCTTGCCCTGCAGAGGTAGTACCAGCACAGTCTGAAGCTGTGGAGGCTGAACACTCTGACACTGACAATGTCATCGTCGTTGAGTCAGATGGTAAGAAGATAATAAAAAAAAACATTGGATACTTGGGGGTGGCATGTTCAGTGTTTTTTTTTTTGCATGGTGATAATACTGTTGTGGCATGTAAGACCCACTGATGTGCACAGGTATGATATAGTAAAGAGATTATTGTACTGTCAAATCATGATATGATAGGGCAAACACTAGTAATACATGCAACTCAGGTGGAGGGGGGTTACCCATGCAAGTCTGCCAGATCATGATCAAAGCCCCAAGTTTTCCGCGATTCCGCAGATGCAGCAAACCGTGGAAATATCCGTGGAATTTGCCATCACCCGTGGAATTCGGCCACCCGCAGAACAAACGTCCGCTTCATTTGCCGACGGGGGTGCCCAATCTCCCGTCGGCTTCACTGTCCCCCCCTCCAAATGCTTATATGCCCCACTGGGAGCCCACCCCAGTGTGGCAAACGTGCCCATATTTTTTTTGCCAATGGAGGTGCCTAATCCCCATCGGCTGAACGCCTAAAAAAGTGTTGCACGCTGGGAGCCCACCCCAGCGTGGCAAACGTCTAATTGTTTTTTTTTTTCCACGGGCAAACCAATCCCCGCCAGCTGAACACCCCCAAAGTCATTGTGCCACGCTGGGAGCCCACCCCAGTGTGGCAAGCGGTCCCGACGATTTTTTTTTTCCTTGTAAACAAAACTGTCCCACGGCGTGTCTCCCGAGCCCCTCCCACATCCTGCACCCACCCACTGTGCACCCAGCCTCCCACACCCCCACCCCATACTTACTCCGGACTCCAGTGCGACGATCTTCGTGGACTGGGAACACATCTGCACTCTTCAAAGGTGACCGCGAACTGAGGAAATGCCGGTAAGCTGTATAATGGGCTAGATAGGAGGGGTTCAACTTTATTGCATATCTCAGGCATTTTTGGGAATTTTTGCACCAAATTTTCAACATGGGGTTTTTGGGACCCCTTCTCATGAATGATGTCACTGTCATGGCGTTATTCGGGCTCGTAGAGTGATTTTGCGCAGTGACTGCGCAGCAACTGCGAAATCACCCTTTGGGACTGAATACCACCATGACAGTGATATCATTCATGAGAAGGGGGCCCAAAACCCCCATGTTGAAAATTTGCTGCCAAAATTCCAAAAATGACTGTTTAACGAGCGCATGCTAGCAGTTCCTACGCAGGCTCGTAAGTTCACGAAATTTCAATATTTTCATCCAGAGTTTCACATTGCCATTTCACCACACTGTCTTATGAGTAGTACAGCTGTCATTTTCACATCTCACCCAAAATGTGTTTCCACCCTTGTAGCACAGAATGGCGCAGTCGGTGTGCGAAATCAATGTTCCGGACAGATTAATAAAATCACAGTGATACTGTTAATGAGCAGAGGTCTTGAAATGGCTATGTTGAAAATTTGGTGAAAAAATTCCAAAAAATGACTGTTTATCGAGCGTGCGTTACGCAGTTCCTACGCAGGCTCGTAAGTTCGCGAAATTTCAATATTTTCACTCCAGAGTTTCAACATTGCCATTTCACCACACTGTCTTATGAGTAGTACAGCTGTCATTTTTCACATCTCACCCAAAATGTGTTTCCACCCTTGTAGCGCAGAATGGCGCAGTCGGTGTGCGAAATCAATGTTCCGAACAGATTAATAAAATCACAGTGATACTGTTCATGAGCAGAGGTCTTAAACTGGCTATGTTGAAAATTTGGTGACAAACACCCATAAAATGACTGTGTTACGAGCGTGCATTGTGTCAGATATGGCAAAAAAAACAAAAAAAGGAAAGAAATTAAGGTTAAAAATGTGCCGCAGAATTGCCGCAGAAATTGGTGTTGAGTGCCGCAGAAGTTCTGCAGCAAATGAGAACCCTGCCACAGAACTTTGCTCCGATGTGCCGCAGAAAAATCGGGGCCCTGATCATGATATTCAGTCTATTAAGTGCTGAACATGTGTTGCAACAATCTCAACATCAACTGCACACTACTGAATCTTCACAAAACCAAAAAAAACACCCAGTGACACTGAGAGTTGAGTTGCTGGACACCACACCTCATGTTATGCTGGTGACCCGTGTTTGGGAATGGAGTCAGGGTCATCTAGGGGTCGAGGGGAGGAGGAGGATTGAGCATCTCAACAGATGCTCTCCTCCTCCTCCTGGGGTGGGTTTCTGGGGTGCTTTCAGTACCCGACACATTGGTGCCAGTGGAAGCATGGATACTGGGGTGCCAGGCAACTCTTCAGAGTTGTGGTGGGGAGGACGAGGTGGGCATTTGACTATGGTGTGCGTCAGCACATTGTGTGTCTCGACGTCAGTGCTGACGTACTCAGGGGAGAAGTGTCCAAGGAAAGAAAAGTTGAAAAACACCCACTCTGACAACGATGATGACCGATCCTAGACCCGATTACCTACCCATGGGCAGACCCTGCTGTGCAGGTTCTCCAGAGGAAAGAGGAGCAAAGGTAGGGAGACAATAGAACAAGCCTGGCAGTCTAGGGGCAGACGCTGTGAGAGGGATTACAGAGGCTTGATCATTATGAAGGAGTGGATCAAGCGTGCAGTAAGGACTGGACTTTGTACTGTATAGTCATTTAACAGATACTTTATAGTATAAGTCTGAGGAGTGTGAAACTGTCATGCATTCTTCGTTGTTATGTTAATGTCTCAAGTTCTAAATACTGCCATTACAGACATGTGTAAGTGGTGATTATGCAAGTCAATACTGCCAACTAAATATTTTTCCACTGTAACAGCAATGTGTCCACTGTTCATCTGTTCACACTGCATTTAGTTATAAAAGTTGCAAAATGGACAAGAATGTCAGGACATAGAAAACTAGGCTTCCCTAAAGTATGTGATAAGTCTTTTAGGGATCAACATGCAAAACTGTGGCACATGGTTGAATACCCCCCATCAGTCAAAATGAAATATGTGTTATACAATAAAATCATTTTAATAACTTTACAAACAGAAGTGAGTGGTATTATATTTTGTGCTTATTTTGTTTTTAACAGTGGCCAGAGAGGCAGTGACAGAACCATCTGTGCAGGTGAAGCAGGAACCTGACACCAGTGCTGCCCATAAGTGTCTTTATGTTAAATATTCAGGCAAGATGTACTGCTAATTAGATTATTAAAACAAACAATCTGAAAGTGTATATTAAGTAAATCAGTATACCTGTAAAATTGGAATGCATGGTTATTGTACACATCATACTATCCCATCTGTGCTGAGCAGCACAAATACTGAGAGTAGTATTTAAAGTGTGCTTTCACAAAGAGTTTGTGCAATAACAAGCTTTCACATTAACAGACAATAAATTAAGTATCTTTGTGGCTATAGCTGTACAGTATAGAAAATAGAAATGTTAACTATTGCATATTTAATGAATATAAACAAATTCAGTGTGGAATGTGTTATATACAGGAATTTCTTAGCTTGGTGTATAAACTGTTTAGGCTACAGCTGAACTGTGCTGTGGCAGAGTGTGAACAATATCGAACAGTTCTTAATCATGAATCAGCATGATTTAATATCATGAAGGTGCATCTTGAATTGCTCACAATGCAGTGTCACTGTACAAGGTGTAGTGACACTGATTGTCCAAAAGTTGTGATTGATTACCAGACGCATACAACACTGCCAGCAGAACTGTTGGTGTACTTGGTGCATGTAGCGCAATGTTCAGCACTAGATATGCACGTTACTCACACTGTATCAAAGGTGAACATGGGGATATTATCATGTGATGATGTGTGACTTGCATACAGGGTGCTGATCCTCGGCAACTTGCAACTGCTTATCTGGCAGGTAGTTGGCATTGGTGTCCGATGTCTCATGTTCTTCAGTAGCAATGTACCACAGTGTACGCCCATGATAGTTTTGATGTTGAATGTTCCCTTAATCCACTGTACCATTACACCATTACCTGATTGCAAGTATAATGAAGTCATTACATTATATGCTGATCCACACTACCTGGTCCCAATTACAATATTGGGTTTTGTGAATGATACAAACCCCACTCTTATAGTAGTACTATATTCCCCATTGTAACAGTAATAGTCTCAATGACAACCCGCTCACTTCACACTAACTCCTTCAGTGGTATCTGCCCACAGAAGTGTTAATTGCTGTTTTACATTACAGCTGTGTTGCTATTTGTGTAACACATGTGTTAATATTCATTCAGACAGTACTGAACTACACAGTCTCAATACATGGATGAACCATTCACATATTGGGATTCTGTTACAGACTATCTTATACATGTTCAGTGCCCATATGTTGCATATATATGCATACAACTGTGCTGTATGTGTCAGTCCATAATTGGTTTAGGAGTAGTCTTCTTCTAGAATGTCACCCACTCCGGATGAGGTTAGGTGAGGATTCTGGTGTTGGGTATCAGAGTATGACTGGTAAATGTGGTACTGCTGTACAAAAATAAAGGTGGTCTATCATTTGCAATACCACTATCATCCATAGGAACAGGTCTAGTGGATCAACATTGACTGACTCTAGTTGATTATCCCAATTGCTGTGCAAGGGGGTAGACTGAAGTGTACTGCTGCACCATACATCTACTTATGGTGACCATTATTGAATGAGGGGGTAGAATATAATGCACCAAGAAATCTATCTTTATATAGAAAGCTTGTGATCATCAATATGTTAGGGTCCAGTGCACCACCACGACTACTCAACATATTGAAAGTGAGCTGTTACTTTAACGGGCAGAACCCACTGTACCAACTATATGTAAACTGTACTTTACATATAGTATGACTGTGAGCTATTGTCGTGGGTGGTACGCTGGTTATGAAAAATGCTGTAGCCCAAATCCACAAATGAGTGGTGTAATCATATACTCTGCAATCTGTTGATCATGTGTAACTCACTAGATCTTTTTCCTCTTTACTTATGCTGGATCTTCACCCCCTAGGTATAGTTTAGAGTGCACCTGCATATAGGCCGCAGATGCCAGATTAAATAATAAGGCATGGATATGCATGTTCATGTAGCTTTTTTTTCGCATACACAACTGATGTGGCTCACTCTATTGTGAATAATGCACTGTGAGATGTCGGTTACAGTATTGTCTTGCAAAGCATTACTGCATTTTGCACTACGCAAGACTGTTTGTCATGTTCAAGTAATTTGTATACTGTACTGTGAGTGCTCCAAATTAAACAAAATTGCTGCTGGATTGGTTATGGTGAGGTGTAATTCAACAGTTTAACAATGCTTAGTTCATACATTTATTTTGACATAGTTTTAGTATGAGTAAGCAATAATGATAAGCAAGGGTTACGTCAATGGTCTGTTAATTACCCACTAGGGCTCTAATTTGGCATGAGGTATAGTCAAGTGCTACATGACCCTAGGTAGTTATTAATTTACTATTAAACATAACTCTTGTGAGTGTGTTACGTATCAATAAAAAATACAGCACAGTTGTAAAAGATTACAGCATTAGTTAAAATCAAGAATTTCTCATTTTTAGCATCGCATTCTTATATACTGTTGACAATAGGCAATAACATGTCTTAAAAATATTCCTAGGAAAAAACATTTTAAAAGTCAAGACAGGGAGAGAATCACCATTTTGATATTAAATTTTAATAGATGTTTTTTCTATCTTTACAGGACCCCATCGCAAGGTATGGTGCACTGGACACTGCCGCTGTTACCGCAGGCTTGAGCACAAAGTTGATGGTTTGATAAAGGACAACGTTGTGCTGTGGAAGGGGCAGGAGAAATTACTGTCTCAAGTAACTGTCAACCTTGTGCTCAAACCTGTGGGGACAGCGGCAACTGTGAGTGTGCCCAGCAGCACTGCTTCATCTGCTCCAGTCACATCGAGCCTCCATGTGCCACAGTGAACAGCCTCCACAGCTCCTCTGGTTTCTCCTCTCTGTGGCGCAACAGCTTCTACTTCTTCTGCACCTCCACAGTGTGTCCAACTTCTGGGTTGGGCTGCATTAAGCAGCACACATACCTCTCTTATGAAGGTGTAAATATTGTATATATTAAGAAATAGTTGTTTTGTAAAATCTTTTGTTGAATGTTTTTATATATTAGAATTTATTTTCATACAAAAAAGTAATTTTTTTATATAATCATTTGTCTAAATCAATAGTTCTCAGACTTTGTCACAGTGAGCCTCCCCAAATCCATGGAAAATATTTTGAGCCTCCCCCAAAAATTTAAATAATCTTGGCCTCCCAAGAAAAATAACATACTGTACTTTGCACAGTACACCATGAATAAATTGAAACCCTTTAAGTACTTGGCTCACACTCAGTTCTTTGTCTTATACTGACATGGAACTTTGAAAAGAGCTCCTGTGATCAAAGGTGTTGCCGAATAACAAATAAAATAAACAAATATTATTATTCAGCTTATTATAACCCTCCCTAAGCCAACCTACGACTCTGCTATTTTAATTCTTGAACCATTGTTACGCCTTTGTTGCAGTACCTTCATGGGTCAGACTGCTTTCCCTGTTTCCTCTCTATATGAAATAACTTTCCTACATACTTTGCCTCTCCCCATCCTTCCCTGCTCCTAAGCAACTTCTCAGGGATTACTTTGCTCCTTCCTGCTATTGCTCTTGGCGCTTCTGTGCTCAACCTTTGTATTTGGGCTGGTCTGCCATCAGGCTCCAAATTGATCAATTACCACCACTCATTGGTTTATTGTTCATATTTGTTTACACTGTTGTTTATTGTATATTTCTTGATTGTTTTACAGTTGTCTTTTGAACAGGGGTGCCGGAAGATGGTAAAAGCTGAGGGGGCTGAGAATCAAAAGGGCACTTATGAGGGTACAAAGGACACTTTTTCTATACTAGTTTTCGCCATACAGAAATAAAAAGTGGAGTGGCTACCCGACTCACCTCGGTTCCGCATCTATGCTTTTGAAACGATTCACTCCCTACCTTCCCTGGGTACACCTGAAATGAATCAATTCATTTACTTTCCCTTGTCACCTATTAGTAAATAAATAAATACATTAAATTCACCTACTATTATCCTCTTTCAATTTGCATAATCTCTTCACACAAAATATTTAAAACCCAAAATTTAAATACAGTACTTTTTCAGACTTGCATGAGCCTCCCTTGGAACAGGTTGGGGCCTCCCAAGGGAGGCTGGCCTCACCATTTGAGAACCCCTGGTCTAAATCAAAGGTTGCATTTTATTTTATATGTTTTCTATTCTTCTATTTTTTCCTGTTTTTAATAAAACTATATTTTTGCATAAAAAGAAAATTATATATCTTACGCTTTATTTAATGATGATCTTTTTTTTTTTTGATTTTACAAAATAGTTAATACTGGAATGAATAAATATTTTTGGTTAAAACAACTTTGTGTTGTACAATTCTTGCCTTGTGGGGATATTACTTAGTTATGGATATTGTACTACACAACACTAATCTTTAGTTATTCTGCTTAACAAGGGTAATGTGTGTATATTTTCAGGTTTGACAGGATAACAGTTTACCATTGTAAATGTGTAACAGTATTTGCCTTGGTATTACTATGCTCACAAAGGTAAATGTATTTGTATGGATTCATATTCACAAGGTGCATCTAGTAAAGTCAGACAAGAAAACATTGCAAATATGTAGATATTTGACAGTGGTAGTGAGGCACAGAATGACTTATTTTATGAACTACAAGAGTAGTAACACTGAGTGCTAAATAATAGTGCATGAAAGACCACAACTAGATTATTTAGTATGTGGCATGCCACTGTTAACTTCAAGAAAACAAAAAATAGTAAGAATTTTCTACATGTCAGCACAATCCTAGATGCACATCATTAATAGCAAATTATATTGTTCTTCACACTGTGTTCACCTTGATTGTGTGCTGTCAAGAGATTATTCCAAGATTAAGATACAAGTACTAACTGGAACACAATGCAACACACAACTCATATTAGCAGTTATTGACAGCTCAAATGAATATACATGAGGTAGTGGCTATCTCACTGCTTAGAACAGACAATACTATTCCAAGACTTACTGTGTTCTTGCATGTGTGTGTATTGCACTATGTATGTCTGCTGGTACCACAACGTTATTACATATACTATTTGTACTTCTCATTCTCAAAAAGAAAGGAAATTCATGGCAAAAAAACTCTGTTTAATGCATCAGTTAGGGTTGTTCCACAGCGACAAAAGTGAGGAAATTCAGTGTTATGGTTGAAAACCCTAACTCTGCATTCACCCCCCCAGCACCACACACACACACACACAGACACACACAAACACATGCAAGTGGGGGGAGGACCAAGACAACATGACCAATCACAGACAACCAGCAGCAGGTGACAGAAATAAAATACAACTGTCTAAATGTAGTACAAGACATCCTCACCTACCTGACCAGGTACTGCATGCTCAGTGGAGATCCACAGCAAAACTGAGGCCATGCACACCAAAAGTACACATCCCTGATTGCGGGTGCACACAATGTACCACACTTCAGCATCACTTTGCACTTGCATTTCTATCAACATTTCCTTTACCATTTACGTTTGCATTACCATGTGCGCCACTGTTGGCGCTTCTGTTTGCGTTGCTGTTCCTGTTACTATGTCACAAGACAGGGAAATTAGAGGAAAAAAACTCAGTTTAATGCATCAACTAGGGTTGTTCCACAGTGACAAAAGTGAGGAAATTCGGTGTTAGGGTTGAAAACCCCCTTGGACCCCCCCCACAGTCCACCCTCCAACTGGCATCATGGTGTGCCATGGGGTCATTGGTCCTAACTATCACCCCATTTTCCTACACCTCAGATTCTTTACACATGTGATGTGAGTTGAGGGCCGTGGCCCCATGGTGCCTGTGATACCCGACAGGGTTGGCTGTAGGGGAGGTCCAAGGGGATTTCAACCTAACACTAAATTCTCACTTTTTTGCTGTAGAACAATCCTAACTGATGCAGTAAATGGAGTTTTTTGCCTCTAATATATATATATATTATATATATATATATATATATATATATAGATAGATAGATAGAGCAAAAATCCATTTAATGCATTGGTGGGTTGTTCCACAGCTACAAAAGTGAGGAAATTTGGTGTTAGGTTGAAAGCCCTCTTTGCACCGCCCACACCCCAATTGGCATAGTGCATGGGTTGCCGGACATAACTATCACCCCATCAGATGTGTGAAGAAGCAGAGGTATAGGAGAATGGGGTGAGAGTTAGGACTGACAACCCCAATGCGCACCCCGATGCCGGTTGGGGGTGTGGTTGGGGGTCCAAGGGGGGCTTTCAACCCTAACACCGAATTTCCTCACTTTTGTTGCTGTGGAACAACCCTATCTAATGCATTGAATGGAGTTTTTTTGCCTCTAATTTCCCTTCTTTTTGATAAGGATAATGAGAAATAGTGAATGTAATGTGGCAGCAGGATCATGGGGCCCAAAGGGCCCTGCACTCCTGCCACATGATGTCTTGTCACATAGTAACATGGTGCCTGCAAACGCAAATGGTAATGCGCATGGTGACGCAAAGCGAAACAGAAATATAAACAGTACTGCAGACACAAATGGTTAAAATAGCGCAAACGCATGAGCAAATGAAAACACGAAGGGTAACGTACATGGTGCCATAGATGGGAACAGTAAGTGAAATGGTTATGGAACTGCAAGCAGAAGCAGTAAGGGTAACCTTAGTGTAAGTGTGCAGGCTGTTTTTTTCTAAAAGCTGCATAGAGAAAGACAGTGAGTTCTAAGAATATATGCATAATAATGGGTCTCGGAGCAGAAAATGAGGAGTTGGAATACTAAATTGCTTATATCTCAGGAACCATATGAAGTATAAAAAAATGTAAAAGTCATATGATTTATGATTTTCCCGGCTAGTTTTGTACTTAGCCCCGGCGAACACCGTAATGTTATCCTATGGGAAAAAAAGAGAAGTTCAGAGTGCCATAACTTTGGCTCCCTGTAATATTTTTTCACCAAACCACTAAAATGCACATCTGTGGGATGTTGGCTTTCCCCTTTCCAAATGTCAGCCCAATAGACGAAACCGTTATTTTGCAGCAGGGCGGCAAAGGATTCTTGTAATGCCGCGGATGCCATAATGTTATCCTATGGGAAAAAGTGTCAAGTTTGGAGTGCCATAACTTTGCTGCCCTGTAATATCTGTTCACTGAAAGACACATCTGGGAGATGGCTGCATTCCCTCCACATTTCAGCCCAAAAGACCAAACCGTTGTTTTGCAGCAGAGTGGCAAAGAATTGCTGTCATTTTCCCACAGCCTGGAAAAGTACTGTCGAACTGAAAGCTTTTGCAAATTCATGTGACAGTGTCACATATGCGAAAGTACTTTGCGAAAGTACTTTTTTCAGAAATTTGAAAAACATGTTTCTCTGGTGTTTTACCCCAAAATAAAAACATGCCTAGCATTCTCATGGTCCGACTAGGTGAATACAAAAAGAATTAGGTTGCTAGAGGGTCCCAAATTTAAATGTGAAGCATTTTTCTGATGACCAACTGAAAACAAAATGGTGGATTTGCTACAGTAAAAGGGCCATTTGTGAAAGTAAAAACTGCATTTGCGACAGTGTCGAACTTTTTGTTAACTTTTCCAATTGAGTTATAATGGGAAATTGTTTTTTGAATAACTTTTGAACCGTTTAATATTTTTTCACAAAATCTTCAAAAGGCACATCGGGGACCCCGGCCACATGTTCCCTGAAGATTTCAAGACCAGTCACACAAACCGTGTGACCTGTAAAGAAGGACAAAGAATTCCAAAAAAGTGTAAATGCACACGCAGATCACACTTAATAATTCCAGAGCCGTATATCCGAACAGTACGAAAGTTGGTATATCCCAAGATGTGTGGTTCATGATTTCGTATTCTAAATTTCAGACAAATCCATTTATCATTTACAAAGTTATTAAGGTGCAAACTTTTAGGTTTAACTTGTAAATGGCTCCTCATCCTTAACTATGGTAGCACTACTGTGCTACCATTATATATACAGTATATATATATATTTTTTTTACATTATATACAGGGTATACATGATGGACATGAGTGTGATATGGCAAATATTGTCACTCCTGCAGAGTGAGCTCTGAATATCTCACAAATGCCGCAGGCACAAGTGAGATATCCAGAGTTCACAATGCAGGAGTGACAATATTTGCCATAGCACAAGATCTGCACATCATGTATTCAATTTATACAATAGGGCTAGGAGTTTCAGAAGTATTGTTATGTTGTCTTGTGTTCTGTTCCTGTTTATGTGTTTGCTGATTCTGTGTATTAGTTTTTCTGAATGGGCTGGCAGTGTTACAAACTCTGGAAAACAGATGAGTGTGTTTTGTAATGCTAAATGAGTTTGTTTTAGGTAGGAGTGAGAAACAGACTACTTTGTGAAGCTGTATTCTTTAGAAGTCTGGCTGCAGTCAGGCTAAGAATATCACAGTAATGATAATGGGCTGAGAGTCAGAGGGTGAGGAATAGCTGAGAGTGCTTTTCAGTGGTAATTGAGTTAGCTGCAGGCAGCAGAGAGGAACAGATTGCTCTGTGAAGCTGTGCTCTTTAGAATTATGGCTGCCGTTAAGCTGAGAGCATCACAGTAATGGTAACAGACCGAGAGTCAGAGCGTGAGGATCAGCCGAGAGTGTTTTTCAGTGGTAATTGAGTTAGCTGCAGGCAGCAGTGAGGAACAGAATGTTCTGTGAAACTATACTCTTTAGAATTCTGGCTGCAGTCAAGCTGAGAATATCATAATAATGAGCTGAAAGTCCGAGTGTGGGAAATAGGTGAGAGTGTTTTGTAATACTGAGTTAGCTGCAGGCAGCAGTGAGACCTCTCATGTAGTTCTGCAATTGTGTCTATGGTAGCAGCACAGGTTGTTCTTGTATGCTGAGGGGAAAGCTGTTTAGAGTGATGATATCAGTGGCCTTTGTGTGACCTGTGTTTGTAAATAGCTGATATCATCACAGTGGAGCAGATAGTAAAAATATCACACTGCAGTGGATGATATACTGTTTTATCTCAATCATGTATCACTCACCCCTATTGTGTGTGTGTGTGTGTGTGTGTGTGTGTGTGTGTATATATATATAAATATGTATATATTTGTATATGGGCTCTTGCACAATACTGGAGAGACTGGCATCATGTATACTTTGGCATCCTTTAACTTTTAAAAAAAGTATGACATTTTGTTCATTTTATGTCTCTTCTGTTGCTGTATAATAAAATATTTAATATACATAACTTAATAACTTTTGGTATTTGTGTATTTTTTTTAATGGACCTTCCAGTGCCTTCTGACCCTCCTAAACAGGGTTTCATTTTGTGACATGAATGTGAACGTGGCAAAGAAATGGAAAAAAAGTATCTACACAAAGCATTTCAGAAGCAACTATAGTGCCTTTGGCTCTTAAACCCAATAAATAATCTCTTTGATACCTTGGTATAATGTAAAATAATTTGTACTTTTAATAATTTACATTTATTATGCCCCCTTATGTTCAGAATGGCTGGTGTCCCTTTGTGCACTGCTTAAATACAGTGCTTTCTCCTGTTTCCATATCGCTAAATGTCCAATGTAGCCCGCTATATGGCTTCTTTATCTAGTATCCTGTATTTGTCACCCTGTAGTTTCCAGATTTTTTTTTCTTTTTTATGCAGTGTTTGAACTTTCATCTACACTGTCTCCCTTGCATCCGAAATTTATGAATGTAAGGTGCGGTTCCTCTACAAGTCCCAAAAGCTGAAAAACAGAAGTGAAGCTGAGCACCCAGTTTCGTCACCATCAGGGGGTATAAATCTGTGGGGATCGTGGGTCAGAGACCCTTTTTCTAACCACTGTTCCACGGTGAATTCATGTCATCTTCCAGTATTGCGAGGCAGTGAACGTGAGCTTGAGATTCAGCATTTGAGCTCCCGACTGTCAGTTGTCTGCATTTAGGACAATCGTAGAACATCGGGGATTTTGTTTTCAACACAAAAGGTAATTACTTTGGTGAAAAAGGGCTTGAAGGGCATAAAGGTGGTGGGCACTGTACGATTAGGGCTGATTAGGCACAGCAAACAATGTTGACTGGCAAGTCCGTTTCTGGAAGCATGTTTTGAAAATCTGCAGCAGGTCTCCTGAGTTGTGATTTGTGACTTTTTTGGCTCGCTGTAGAAATCATTGTTTAAAAATCAGAAGCAGGTCTCAGGGTTACAAATTGCAAGTCTGATTTGTGCTCAAACACAATTATAAAAATATTGCAGTCCTTGGTGCAGGGGGAGGGCAAGCTGAATTCAAACTGTTGACTCCCATAGCAAACGAATGGGGAGGTTGAGACAGTCTCAGACTTAAATATCCAGTCAGCCTCTGCAGATTTAAAAGTTGGTGGGAGCACTTCTCATTACGTTTGTTTTGAGTTTTAATAAATATCTATTTAATGACTGTGAAGTGCTGTGAAATTGGCTGATTTTTACAGTGAAAAAATGACAGCACTATGTATGATTAAAGGCATAAAGGTGGTTGCCACAGTATGATTAAATAAATGTAGAAATCCTCCATTTTATCTGGATGATCAAATAAGTTGTCATTGAAATTCCGTAGTGCTTACAGGCATTAGACAAATGATAAAATAAGTTTAGAAATCCTGTTTTTTGTTGTTGCTTTTTGTTTAGTTTGTGAGGTATTTTGCACACTGTAAATAAAGCCACAGCCAGAAGTCCAACATTTGGATTTGTAAATCACTGGTGCTTGCATGGCTATAATGTGGGCAGTACTTGAGAATAAAATAAATGTGCAAATCCTGTGTAGTTTCTTTTTATTAATGGGGTCACATCAGTATAACAGTGGCAGCGTACAGTTCTGAACAAGTTACAAATTTACAGTAGCCAATATTTGATAAATAAGGGCCAAATCATGATTTTGTTGTTTGAAGGGCAGGGGGATGAGTTGCAAGGTACAGTATAGTATGTTTGAGAATGAAAAAAAAAATGAAGAACCTGTAGCATGTTTACCCAAGTGGGTGTGATTTGTGGCATACAAAAATAGTAAAGCATGTAGGAAATAATTTTAAAATGGAGTCTACATAGCTTTGGGGGGGGGGGGTCTGGAGCCCCTGGAGCCTGGAAGGAAAATGAATTAAGAGAAGTAAACTGTAAAGAATGATTATGGAGCATATAAGGAAATAAAGAACAGTTTTGTATATGTATTATAATTTTCTGTTGAAAAGAGGTATAATAAACTTCTGGTGCTTCTGGGTAATTCTTTCTTGCACCATGTGCTCAGGCATGTCAGGCCTGCATGTTCTGATGGTGAAAAGAGATGTATCTTTCTACTACAAAGTTTGATTTTTTAATGCCTTTTAGAGCACATTCTGGTACTTTTGAGTAATTGTTTGGCACCCATGGTTACCTTCAATGCTAGAGTTTTTTCAAATTTTTCTGGCTTTTTTTGTAACATTTGGACTGTATGGTTGCTTCAGTCGATGTTCAGTACATGGGAAACTAAAATGGCCGGTTCCTTTGTTCTGAACGGAAACTTGGGCCATCTCACAGCTTTAAATGCTGAATTTACATCTATTTTCCCCAGATGCCCGCAGAGTTCTTACCAGTTTGTCTGTAAGCACCTTTTTATTGCAAAGTTTTATTTTTTCAATGTATTTCAGAGCTCATTTTGGTACTTTTGAGTAATTGTTTGATGTATCATTTGCTGAAAGTGAGGTCCTGCATGGCATTTTCTGCCAAAAAGAGACGTAATATAAGGTTTTGTAACGGGGCCCAGCTCTGGTCTGTAACTGGCCCATGGTTACCTTCAATGTTAGTGTTTTTTCACAATGGTCTGGCTGTTTTGTAACATTTGGGCTGTATGGTTGCTTCAGTTGATGTTCAGTACATGGGAAACTAAAATGGCTGGTTCCTTTGTTCTGAACATAAACTTGGGCCATCTCACAGCTTTAAATGCTAAATTTGTATCTCTTTTCCCCAGATGCCTGCAGAGTTCTTACCAGTTTGTCTGTAAGCACCTTTTTGTTGCAAAGTTTGATTTTTTAATGCATTTTGAAGCACTTTCTGGTACTTTTGAGTAATTGTTTGGTGTACCATTTGCTGAAAGTGAGGCCCTGCATGGCATTTTCTGGCAAAAAGAGACATAATACAAGGTTTGTAACAGGACCCAGCTCTGGCCTGTAACTGGCACATGGTTACCTTCAATGCTAGTGTTTTTTCACATTTTTCTGGCTTTTTTGTAACATTTGGGCTGTATGGTTGCTTCAGTCGATGTTCAGTACATGGGAAACTAAAATGACTGTTTCCTTTGTTCTGAACGTAAACTTGGATCATCTCACAGCTTTAAATGTTGAATTTACATCTCTTTTCCCCAGCTGCCTGCAGAGCTCTTATTGGTTCCTCTGTAAACACCTTTTTAATTTGAAAGTTTGATTTTTTTCTTAATTTCAGAACAAAGGATGATGCTTCTTAGTAAAGTGTTGTGTACCATGTGCTGCATGTAAGTCCCAGCCTAGCTTTCTGTTGGGAATGGGCTGGTAGTATAGCATTGAGGTTTGAGTAACAAGCTGTGAATGAGCTTGGTACATCCAGCAGACCAAACATGGGTTTGATTCTCACAACCTCCACTTGCATGCTGTGTGACTCTGAGCAAGTCACTTAACTACCCAGTGCACTTAGGCCACCCATGAAAACAGTCACATGTGCCTAATGGGCATTACCCTGTTACCAAAGAAATAAATAAATTATAAAATAATTGTTTGGAACCTGACCCAAGACTGTCTTTTTATGCGTGCATGAAAGTGTGTCAGACCATCAATAAATGTATTACTGTCACCAACACCCCCAAAGCACATTTTCATGAATACCTCTCAGCTGCTATGAATTCTGCATAGCGCTATGATTTTCACACTCAAATTTACCCTTGCTCATCACATGTTTAATGATGTTCATCATAATGTTAGAGCTATTTCAGGACACACAAACTATGAATCATTAAACCAGGTTCATAGAAACATTTATTATCACTATTGGGGGCTCACTATCTGTAGACATAATATTCTTTAAAATAATAATGTGCTACACATTCTAGCCCTATGCTATGATTTTTGAAGGCCAGTGCTATGGTTTTTAATGCTGAGAGGTTGAGAGATATGTTTTCATGTGTAATTTGAAGAGTCATCCAAACTCATCCAACCTTTTGAATCAAATTCCGTTTATTTATTCTTTGGTATCTGGATAAAGCCCACTAGGCACAACTGCCTGTTTTCATGTGTGACCTGGGAGCACTGGGAAGGTTAAGTGACTTGCCCACAGTCACAAAGCAATGCAAGTAAAGGCTATGGGAATAAAACACAGGTCTGCTGTATGTAGCAAGCTCATTCACAGCTCATTACTCTAAACTCTATACAATATTTCCAGCCCCATTCAGACTGAAAGTATTTTTTGGCAGGAACTTGGTGGGCTATTCAAAAGCATGCTTTGCAGTTAATTGTCCATTAAGCTAAATGATACAAGTCACACCTTTTCTCACACCTATTGTTTCAGGCTCAGGGCAGAAAAAATGTTTCTGATAACCTGCCCAACACAGATTAAGTACCTAAAGCAGCATTAAGTCTTAACAATAATTTCAATAATTTGTTGAGCAGTTAGGAGAAGCCAAAACATCAAGATACATGACTTTCTTTTTGCTTTATTTCACTCTTAAGGCAAGAAACATGATTTTTAGGTTCTTAAAAGTTGATGATCTTTTGCCATGTCAACAATCATGGATGTAAGCAAATCAAGATGGTGTGCTGCTAGTCCACTGAAACATGTGCAGGCAACACTGTGACATATTTGCATTTTAAATGGGAGCACAAGGAAGTTAAGTGACTTGCTCAGGGTCACACAGAATGCAAGCATGGGCTGATGGGATTCAAACCTAGGTATCCAGGTTTAAAAACATAGAAACTGATGGCAGATAATGACCACCAGGCCCATCCAGTCTGCCTGTATACCCTATACTTAATTAGTTGCCACTGACCCTTTTGGTCTACTGCTGGTACCTCTCCTTCCCCACTCTTGGGATCCCTCATATCAATCCCATGCCTGTTTATATCTCCCAATTGTGTTTGCCCCCAGCACCTCCTGGGGCAGGTCATTCTAAGCATCCACCACCCTTTCCATGAAAAAGTACTTCCTCATGTCCTTCAGTCTACCCCCTTCCAGTCTCATGTCATGCCCTCTTGATTTTTTGAGCAGCTTCAGTTCTGAAAGATGCTGCCCTCCTGTACCTTATTATTTCTCTTGAGGTATTTGAAGGTCTTTGTCTTGTCTCTCCTTTCCTTCCTCTCCTCCAGGGTGTACATATTGAGTTCCTGTAGTTCCTACTCATATGACATGTGATGCAGTCCCTGCACTATTTTGGTTGCTCTTCTCTGGACTGCCTCAATTTGGTTAATGTCCTTGTGAAGGTGTAGCCTCCAATACTGCATGCAATACTCCAGATGGGGCCTAACCAATGTCTTATAAAGAGGGATTATTACCTCCCTCTTCAGACTTGTGATACCCTTACTAATACACCCCAACATCCCCCTCACCTTACCTACTGCATTAGTGGTCTACTTAGATGATTTCAGTTCATCGGTGATGATGATGCCCAAGTTTCTTTCTTCCCTTGTGATTGCCAGCAAATCCCCTCCCAGCCTATAGGTGGCTTCAGGCTTTCTTTTCCCTATGTGCAAGATCCCACAGTTCATCTGGCTTCTTATGTGTATTCTGAATTTCTGTAGCTTTGATAATTTCATTGACATAAAGGGACACTCCACCCCCTCCTTTCTGCACCTCGGTCTCTTCTGAACAGTACATAGCCAGGTACTGAAGTCTCCCAAGTGTGGTTACTGGTAAACCATGTCCCACTAATGGCTACTATGTCAAGTTTAGCCTCTGTCATTATTGCCAGCAGATCTAGGATCTTGTTTCCCAGACTGTGAGCATTTGTGTACATGATTTTCCATGGGCCAGATTTCGGTGTGTTAGTTGTTGGGTGAGGTCTGGCATTTCCCCTGTGTGTCATATGGGAAGCTTGAACTTTTTCCTTAGCTAGTGATGCAAATGAACTGCAAACATGCTGAGCTCCTGTTTGACCACTAGCTGAGGGGAGAGGGGTGTTCTTCTCATTCGACGTATGCAGTGCTGCACCCCTCTCCCCATTTGCTAGTTTAAATATTCTGCAAAGATGTCAAATTTCTGCCCCAGTACACTGACTCCCTGCTACCCTTAGCATGAACAATACTGTATTATGGTCTCTTGGGCCTATTTAGGGATGACACCATGAAGAGCATGATCCCTAATATGCTGCTTACCAACTCAGCCATGATTGGTGTTGTTTATGAAGAGGGCCACTGGAGAACAGTCATCATAACACAGTTTTGTGAGAAATGGTCACTTCATCCCTATTCCTTAGTTATCCAGTCTGCTGGTAGCCAGATTTTTTATGACCATTGTGTAGTCTAATACCACCTGGAACCGCACTAGTCAGCATGATTAGTTGTCTTTTGTGGTGATTGAGTGGGACTGTTTACACAGGCCCTCTACTTTAGCAGTTGTCTTTTGAGTCCCTGCTAGTGTCTTGTGATCACAGAAATGTCTGGATAAATAGTACAGCTTGTCTGGTACTATTTATCATTGTTGATATAGGATGATATGCTTAATGGATAGAGCCATTGTTTTTTTTTACTCCAGTATCATCCAACTTTTCCCGGTACAGAGCTACACGGAACATACCTCCATACAGGGTGCTTGCTAGACTGCAACTGGAAGCCTGTGTACAGTTGGAAAATAGTCTAGAAAAATATGGAGACCTGGAACTGCCCTGGGCCATTATGTTAAGCTTTTTTTCTGCTAGCAGAGTTGGACTGATTATTCAGGCCATCTACTTTGGCAATTGTGTCTTGCAGCCCTGATACTGTCTTGCAGTCACGGAAAGGTCTATGGATTAATAGAACTGCTTGCAACTTGAGTACCATGCACAGATTGGAAGCCCATATATGAAAAAAGACAGAGAAACACTGAAATCTTTATGGTGGCTGGAAACACAAGTAAATGCTAAATTCATGATGAGTATTAGAGTGGGAAAATTATAATTTTTTTACAGTTGTAGTCTGAAATCTAGATCAAGCCAGGCATTTAGCCAACTAGATGGGCCTGGCATCTTGTTCTTTCCATTTCATTTTTTCATTTAGTGCTCCCTTGATTATGTCAACATACTTGACATGTTGGAGAATTCTGTTTCCAAAAAAAGTACAACCTGTAAATCCTTCTTCTGGATCTTGTGTTTCTGTAAATTTTAGATGGAATTCCTGAGAAACAACCTGAGAGAGCGTCAACCACATATGATATTGTTGCATCCACATCTTGCTGTGGTGGTGGTGGTGGTGAGACTGCTTGCTTGGATTCAGTGAATACAACAGGTGGTGGAAAGGCACAACCAAGATAGCATAAAGAGTACATGAGAGAGTACCATGCAAGAATTAAAAATTATCCTGAAAAATACAAAGCTTATCATGAGAAAGAAACAGATAGGGTGAAACAGTATAAAATGTCAATGCCTGAAGAGACCAAAATACAGAACGGGGAAAAAGATAGGCTTCAGATGCAAAGGTATAGACAAATTAAAAAGGCAAGTCAAGTACCTGATGGCACAGAAAAGAAGAAAAGTAGAAGAGCAGAAGCAGAGAAGATGAGAGCATTATGGAGGGAAAATAAAAAGAATCAGAGAGCAAAAATGACAGCTCAAAAAAGAAGGCGGATTAATGAATGCTGATGGTTTCTGTATGCTCAGAAGAAATGTGCCAGACTGCAAACTATCACTGTGGAATCAAATGCACACAACTTGGATGCAGCTGAAATGCAGTATAACATCATGGCCTCATATGCTTCCCCTTTGATTAACCCACAAATAGACTGTCCACAATCAGGGATACCACAGACTCCATTGAACAGTGATGCTGCAAAAAAGAAAAGCCATCTCACGATCACTAAAAGCAATGCTGAAAAGCCAAATAAATTTGCTGAAGTTTTCTCTGCAATGCTACTAAAGTCAACACCACAAAAACGCAAAGCTATTAAGGTGAAATCTACATTAACACCATCCAAAAAGAAACGGTTGGATTTTCTTGAGTAAACAAGCTTGAAAGCCACATTGGAAACGATTAAACACTCAAGACAAAAAGATTATATTAGAATCCGTTGACTACTGCACAAGTCACTGTTGGTGAAGAAAAAGTTCAGAAAATTAGACTTACACAGAGAACTGGGATTTAGCTGGCAATCTCTTTGTGCATACTCCATATATAGCGATGACTACATTGAGAGGTGTAAGAAGAGGAACAATGCTTTGCCAGAATCAATAATTCAGAAGATACAGGACTTCTACCAACATGGGGATATCTCTCGAGAACTGCCCATTGTGAAAATAATTGGGAAAAAACAACTTTTACCAAAGAAAGCACTGGAATCATCAGTCCTAACTACATATGAGCAGTTCAAGGAAGAAAACCCAGATGTACAAATTAGTTATAGTAAATTTGTAAAACTTTGTCCTAAAAATTTTTGTGTCATGTCCAGATATAAGCATTTGCAGTGCCTATGCAAGTACTGCCTGAACATAGACCTTAAACCGAACAGCATTGCTTTACAATGTGCACAGTTAAAAATACTAGACAGTGCCATCAAGCACAAGTATGAGGCTTTGACCCTTACAATGTGCCACAGAGTTGGTGAATTTCACAATAAAAGATGCATCGACAGGGAATGCTTACAGAGTGGCATCAAAGGCATAGAGACAAAATTGATGCTACTTTTAAATGAACATGTGACCTCTGCAGTCACCTGGAGAAAATGGCAAAATGAGGATGTCACCATGAGAAAGGAGGGGAAAGTGACACATTCAAAGCAAATGAGAATGCAAAATAAGACTGGAGTCATCAGAGACCTAATAAAAGAACTGCAAGGAGAACTGGAGCCATATGTTAAGCACTTAGCAGATGCAAAGTGGCAGTCACAACAATTTGATGCTATTAGAAAAAATGTACCAAATAACTGGGTAGTTTTCTGTCTGGACTTTGGAGAAAACTATAATTACCACTACTAAAATGAAGCTCAGACTGCACACTGGGCATACAACCAAGCTACAATTCACCCAGTTGTGGCCTATTATAGATGCCCTAAATCAAACTGGGGCATAAACATGCATAGTACACTTATTTTTATTACTGATGACCGAAAGCATGACTTCCATGCTGTTCACCACTTCACAAATATGGCAACCAAATATCTGGAAGAACAGGGGGTTGCCAGGGTTAAGCAAATTCATTTTTCTGATGGGGCACCAACACAGTACAAGAGCAAGGGCAACTTTGCAGATGCATCATTTGGTGTGGTGGATTGTGGTGTCTCCATTGAAAAACACTTCTTTTGGCAGTTGGTATGGCAAAGGACCGTGTGATGGAGAAGTGGGCGTCTTGAAAAAGAGTGCATTACTGGCTGTAAAATCAAGAAAAGCCATCATTGACAGTGCCTTTGAATTATACCAATATGGCAAAAAATACCTTACATGTCCCAAAAATGAGGAGGATCATGTGCACATGACACGCAGTTTCTTTTTCATCAAAGAGGGCAAAATAAACAGGTGAAGAGTTACTAGAACAAATGTGAAAACATTGGGAAACACATGATTGGTACACTGTGTGAAAGGAATAGATCCACATATCGTATCTGTTAAAGAGAGAAGCTGCTTCTGCCGACCATGTGTTACAAATGAAGGATAGTGTCCTAATGTATTATTCACAGGAGATTGGAGAACCTTTTCTTTGAAATATGGGACAGAGGTGACTCCAACACCTTTGACACACTCTCCAATACCACCAACAGCAGCACTACAGTTAAGGTTGCCATCAACAACAACATGGTCTCCAGCTCCACCACAGTCAAGGTCTCCATCTCCACCACCACCACCACCAGCTTCAATGCATGAAAGGTCTCCTTATACACCACTACCAGCATCAGTGCAGGACAGGTCTTCTTCTCCACCACCAGCATCAGTGGAGGAAAGGTCTCCCTTTATACCACCAGCAACACCGCAAGAATGATCTACTTCTCCACCACAACCAGATTCACTGCAAGAAAGGTCTACTTCTCCACCACCACCGGCAGCATCAACAGAGGCAAGGTCTCCATCTCCACCACCACCACCAGTGCTGCAGGCAAGGTCTCCATCTCAGCCACCATCACTACCATCAGCAAGGTCTCCACCATCAAAGGACACATCACCCTCAGTGTAAGTACTCATGTGATTAACATTTTGTTGTAGCCACCTTCTGGCCTCATCACCTTATCTGTACAGTTTCTGGTGTGCAAGACAGCACACAATGCTAAAGTAATAATGTGACTTACTGGAGGAGATGGGTGTTTTAATCTCTGGATACGTGTTCATGCATGCATTCATGTGTGTGCTACTGCATGTACACAAAGAGAATAAAACTTCCTTCATGCCAAATACCTGAACATATTACCCATATCCACTATGGTGGCAGTTAATTTGGGAGTCACTTACAAGCCATTTGAATGTCCTTATGTAGTGTCTTGCCATTGGATGAATTCTAGCCATTTAGATTATGGAATAGTGTATACCATTCCCCATTATTTGCCCCCCAAAAGATTTCAGGTCTCTTGACAAACAAAATGCTCAAGTAGATGATTTATTCATTTTATACTTTTTGCAGTGCTCTCCAGGAAGGTGATTTTATGGCTGTCCTGTTCCAGACTGGATGAAAGAATATGGTCTACATATACTTGGCAGAGGTTGTTTCATCCACAGATGAGGAAGTAACTGTAAAATATCTGGTCAGGAACAGAAACTGTATGTACCAGTGTCCAGATGAAGACATGACTGAATACTCTACCCAGCCAATCACAGACATTGTTTTCAAATTTACCGAAACTTCACAGACAAAGTACAGTAAAAAATTGCACTTTGCTCCAGATGGATTTGACAAAATAAGAAATGCCTTTGCTGGCCTTCAAGTACTTTTTAAATGATTTTCCCCAAACCCTTAGCTATGACTTGTGCCTAAAACCTGACAGTCATTTTGTCACAGCAATATTCTCATGGTTATGGTTATTCATTTAGTACACTGGATTCCATCACTCTTTTTCTGAGTTTGGGACCAGCTGGTATGAGAATGGATGAGACATACCAGGTGCGATTAAATACCTTGTACATAGTGTAATCAAGTGTAAATACATTTTTTATAAGTAGCTTAATTGTCTGCATGTGTCAGCATGACATTGTTTTATGAAGAAGTATTAGTTAGCAGTAATGTGTAGGGTGAGACAGTATCACTGTGATATTGTGGTGTCCCTGTAACATACGTTATCTCTGAAATAAAACTGTTAAAAAATAAAATTTATTTTTTTAACCAGGAGATGCAGAGTTGACTGGATTAAATACTAACATGTAGAAAACTGCACAGCATGGTTGCTCAGGGCTATCAGAAATATTCAGGTCACAACTAAACTGTTACATTACAAAGTTTAGCATACAATGGCGTTCTATGATAGATGGTTGTGTAAGACCACTCCCAGAATGAATAACAAAGAAACAATGAAAGATCCATACTACAGCCCATAAATAGAAGCAGAAGTCACAGTATTATAAAAAAAGTATTTTATTTATGTAACCATAAATTAAACAAGCAGGACACCATGTGACGAACGTGAGTTTTCATATTCAAACTTTCAATACATTTTTCCACAACTTATACTTCATGAACTACCTTTATATTTGGGATAGCAACAGTAGCATATGTATGCATCGTAACAGAGACATAGTCATGAGAAGCAAACAGATGCTTTTTTTTTGCCTAGATAGTCACACTATGTCTCTCCAGTAGCAGATTTGTGCCTGTATGTATATGCATATATAATATATGGATCTTTAAAATAATGGTATCCTAAAGCATGCAAAAAATTCCCTGTAATACACTGCAGCCAAAGTGATAATAGTATTGTTGCCAAGTGATAAAACTATCGTTCAGAACTCGTAATACTATCGTTCAAGCTCTGAACGATAGTATTATCACCAAACCAGAACAGCGCAATCTCAAAACCCTCCAATACCATAGAATTAATGCGTGGTGACATACCACAAATCATGCCTCCTCATTAGACACAGTGTCTCTGTGGGCAGGCAAAACAGAAAAAAATGGTGTCTGTCTCTCGCTTAGTGAGAGAAAATGATCCATTTGCTGTACTGCCGATTCTTTGCCACACAACTGTTTGGATAATCCTGCATACAGCAATGCAGGAAATCAATGAAAGGTAGGACTGCCTAAAAAAATAAGTAGCTCAACAGAGACACCGAGCGAGCAAGTGAGCGGGTGGAGATGGAGAGAGTCAGCGTCTGACTCCTCCCTGTGACGGCTGCCAGCCCTGGTGTCAGCACCTCACAAACTGCAAAGTAAAGTCACATCCATACTGTATATTACAAAAAATAAAAAATAAGCGAGTGTCTATCACTCGGGAATAATACCATCTCGAGGTTCTGGGGGCAAGGGAACCTCTCGAGATTTGCTCTCGAGGTTCTCTTGTCACCAGAACCTCTCGATGGTATTATTCCCTTGTAATAGACACTCTCCTATCTATTATTCTATTTGTAATGTATGGATGAGCCTCAATAATACTATATTAAGTTGTGCAAAAATTTCCCAGTAATTCATCACTACTCTCAATAATACTATCCTGAAAAGTGATAATACTATCATTTTTGCTGATAATACTATAGTTCAAAGGTAATTTCCAACTGTAGTATTATCAATGGAGCCATATATTACAAAAAATAACAGAAAGATAAGTGTTTTGTAAGGCAGTAATACCATCTCGAGGTTTTGGGGACTTCAGAACCTCTCGAGCTTTGTTCTCAAGGTTCCATGTCCCCAAAACCTCTCAATGGTATTACTGCCTTGTAATACACACTTATCTATCTATTATTCTATTTATATATTATGACCGTAGTTAGGGTTGAGTAGCACTTTTAAGGTTAAAGGGTGAAACTTTGCACCATAATAACTTTGCCATTGTTCAAAAGAGTTGCCTGAAATTTGGTATGCATGGTTGGGCATGATAGACCTTGGGATCTGCCAACTTTCATACCAGTCAGATGTACGGCTGCGGAGTTATTAAGCAATATCTGAATGCACAATTATGCTTTTTTGCACATTCTTTGCTCACACTTACAGGTCACACAGTTTGTGCGACCAGTCCAAAAACTTCAGGGAACATGTGGCTGGGGTCCCCAATGTGCCTTTTGAAGATTTCATCAAAAAATATTGAACAGTTTAAAAGTAATTCAAAAAACAAGTTTCCATTATAAGTCAATGGGAAAAGTTAACAAAAAGTTTGACAGTGTCGCAAATGCACTTTTTAGTGTCTCAAATGGCCCTAGTAGTGTCGCAAATCTGCCATTTTGTTTTCAGTTGGTGATCAGAAAAATGCTTGGCATTTAAATTTGGGACCCTTCTAGCAACACAATTCTTTTTGTGTTTACCTAGTCGGACCTTGAGGATGCTAGGCATGTCTTTATTTTGAGGTTAAACACTCTAGAAATATGTTTGTCCAATTTCTGGAAAAAGTAGTGTCACACTCACGAAAGTGTCGCAAATTTTTGCAAACGCTTTCACAAATCACGACACTACTTTTCCAGGCTATGGCAAAATGACAGCAATTCTTTGCCACCCTGCTGCAAAAGAAGGGTTTGATTCTTTGGGCTAAAATTTGGAGGGAAGGCAGCCAACATGTTTTGGTGAAAAAATATGACAGGGTAGCAAAATTACAGCACTCCAAAGCTGACACTTTTTCCCATAGGATAACATTACGGCGTCCGCCGCATTTACAGGAATCCTTTGCCACCCTGCTGCAAATTAACGGTTTGGTCTTTTCAGCTGAAATTTGGAGCGAAGAAAGCCAACATCCCACCAATGTGCATTTTGGTAGTTTGGTGAAAAAATATTACAGGTTGGCACAGTTACGGCACTCCAAAGTTAATGCTTTTTCATATTGGATAACATTACGGCGTCCGTCGTACCTTTCAGGGCCCGTATCATGGAAACAGTGTGAGATATGGACTTTTCGTCACAAAAATACTTAGCCTCCCAGTAGAGGGCTAAATGAAAAACTAGTCAGGAAAGTCATAATTCATATGAAATTTAAATTTTTTTCTACGCTGTACGGTTCCTGAGATATAAGCAATTTAATATTACAAGTCCTCATTTTCTGCTCCGAGGCCCATTGTTATGTATACATTCTTTGTTTTCACTGTGTTTTAAAATGCATTTTTTGGGGAAAGAAGGGTGTGCCCTTTCGTTACTGTGCCAGTTAGCGTTTCCAGTTGCGTTTCCGTTACCAGTTGTGGCACCATTACCATCTACGCCACCGTGTGCGTTACGGTTTGCGTTTTCACTTGCGCTTGTATTTGCGTTTACATTTCTGTGTCATTTGGCATTATTGTTGCTGTTACCATTGCCAGTTTCATTTGCAATTGCAGTACCGTGCACATGCATTATGGTTTGCGATTCCGTACGTGCTTGTGTTTCTGTTTCATTTCTGTTTCCTTTGGCGTTATTTTTCCTGTTACTGTTACCATTTGCATTTAAAATTGTGGTACCATGATCGTGCGCGTAATAGTTTGCATTTCTGTACTTGCTTGCATTTGTATTTCTCTTTCCTTTGACGTTATTGTTGCTGTTGCTGTTACCATTACCATTTGCATTGACAATTGCAGTTCTATGAACATGCATGTTACAGTTTGCGTTTCCGTACGTGCTTCCATTCCCATTTCTGTTTCTGTTTCCTTTGGCATTATTCTTCATGTTAACTTTACCATTCAAGTTTACTATTGCACTACCGTGGCTGTGCATGTTACGGTTTGCATTTACGTGTGTGCTTGCGTTCACGTTTCCATTTCTGTTCCTTTTTGTGTTCTTTTTGCAGTGACACTTAACATTTCCATTTAAAATATCACTGCCATAACTGTTCACATTACCAGTTGTGTTTTCGCACGCGCTTCAATGTCCATTTGTGTCATTGTTTGCTTTGGCGTCACTTTGTGCTTGCGTTTCTATTAACGTTTCCTTTACCATTTACATTTCCTTTACCATGTGCGGCAATTTTGGCACTTCTGTTTGTGTTGCTGTTCCTGTTACTATGTCACAAGACATCACGTGGCGGGAGTGTGGTGCCGCATTACATTCACTATTTCGCGTCATCATTCTCAAAAAGAAGGGAAATTAGAGGCAAAAAACTCCATTGAATACATTAGTTAGGGTTGTTCCACAGCGACAAAAGTGAGGAAATTCAGTGTTAGGGTTGAAATCCCCCTTGGACCCCCAGCCCACCCCAGCCAGCATCGGGTGTGTGTTGGGGCCATCGGTCCTAACTCTCCCCCATTCTCCTGTACCTCTGCTTCTTAACACATGAGATGGGGTGAGGTTAGGGCCAATGACCCCAATGCCACCCTGATGTCGGATGGAGGGGTGGGCTGGGGTCCAAGGGGCTTCAACCCTAACACTGAATTTCTCACTTTTGTCGCTGTGGAACAACCCAACTAATGCATTAAATGGATTTTTTTGCCTCTAAAATATATATGTATATGTGTGTAATAGTTAAACCACTCTGAGGTGTGCGGTCATGCTCTGATATACACATGCCTTGGTGTGCATTGTTACGCATGAGACCGCAGGCTGAGTGCATCAACCACCTAAGGCGTGCCTATATCAGAGCACGACCGCACACTTCAGAGTGGTTTATCTATCTTATAAAATGTCAAAATTGTTTTGGAGGAGATAAAAGTGCAGGTGTGTGGTCGCACTCTGATATATGCATGGTCATGTGATGCTGTTCAGCCAATGATATTGCTGCAATTTCTCTGCCCATTTTATATATATATATTTATATATATTCTATGCAGAAAACTTTGTCAATGCATCATTTAGGGTTAAAACACAAAAATTAAGGAAATGAGACCTTTAGGGTTGCCCCTACCCCCTCGTGTACTCCCTGTCCTCCTGAGATTGACAGACAATGGGGTATGTCATTGGGGTTGTGAGGCCTAAATGTCACCCCATTCCATGTGTAATCATATTCACAAGCCACAGTAAAGAAGAATGGGATGATGTTTAGGCCTCATAACCTCAATGACACACCCCGTCATCTGTCAATCTCGGGAGGAGGGGGTACATGAATGGGGAGGGGGCAACCCTAAAGGTCTAATTTCCTTCCTTTTTGTGCTTTAACCCTAAATGATGCATTAACTAAGTTTTTTGCATAGAATTTCCTTACTTTTTGAGAAAGCATAGAAAAGTAGAAAGTCACTCAGGTTGGTGAAAGGGTCCGGCTCTCCCTCCAACTTGCAAATTTCTGTCTAACATAACAGAGCAAGTACTGAATATAATATGTATTGGTGGGAATACATATGGGTGGGAGCGTGGGGCCCCCACCACCTTGAAACAAAACAAAGTTTCATACATCAGAGTGGCATAATTCCACATCTGTTTACGTGTCAGAGACCTAACCACTGAAAATTATCTCCATGGCAGTAAGGCTAGGTACCCTATAAATGTGAAGCCACTACCACAATGCAAACTGCTATACACAAAACATAAAGTGCGACACACAATATCTTTGCAGCAAATTAATTTTCCAACACCTAGATACCATAATTCACATGTACAGGACACTACCTCAACACCCTCTAAATTTCAGTTTAAAAGACCAAACCATTTCCGAGATTTGAAAGTTTGAGATTTTCATTCATCGGAGTGGCAGACTTCTGCACCTGTTTACATTTTACACACCTAATAACTGAAAAGTACATCCATGGCAGTAAGGCTAGCTACTCTATAAATTTCAAGTCATTACCACAATGGAAAATGCTGTCCACAAAATGTAAACTGCGCCACACACTATCTCTGCAAAAAATGTATTGTCCAACACCTAAACACCATAATTCACACCTACCAGACATCCCGTCAACACCCTCCAAATTTCAAGTTAAAAAACCAAACCATTTCCGAGATATTTAATTTTAAAAATTGTTAAATTTGGGCTATCTGGTCCCTCCAAATCTGGCCATCTAGTCCCTCCCTTGCGATCAAAGAATCTCGTGATCAAAGAATTTGCAGGCTCACGACCAAAGAATTTTCAGGCTCATGATCGAAGAATAAACATGGTAAAATCCAATTTTTACACAAAAATGCATGAAACCACAGCCACGACTCAATAGAACAAAGCCCCTTGAGCAAAACCCATCCTAGTCTGGCTTTAAAAATCACCCCTGAGCTGAAAAAATAGATGTTTTCATCTGGCCATCTAGTTGCACCCTTGCAATCAAAGATCACAGTCAAAGAATCACGCTATCAAGGAATTTGTATGCTCGCAATCAAAGAATTTACAGGCTCATGATCAAAGAATAAAAAATGTTAAAAGTCAAGTTTTACACAAAAATACAGGCAACCACAGCCATGACTCGATAGAACGAAGACCCCTAAACAAAACCCATCCTCATTTGACTTAATAAGTAACACTGAGCTAAGAAAATAGATTTTTGAATATGACCATCTAGTAGCACCCTTGCGATCAAAGATCGTGGTCAAATAATCTCGTGATCAAAGAATTTTCAGGCTTACGTTCAAATATCGTTAGTGAGCCATGATCAAAGAATCAAAAACTGAAAAACTCTCTTTTTTGACCAAGTTAAAAAAAAACACAATCATTGCTCAATAGAGGGAAGACTCCTGAGCAAAACCCAACATAGTTTTACTTCAAAAGTCCCCCCTCAGCCAAGATATTTGATTTTTTTTTCAACTGCAAACTGAAAACAAGATGGCAGACATTGTGATCAAAGAATTCCTCATGATTAAAGATGCCTTGATTGCAAGTCTGCAAATTCTTTGATCGTGAGGAGGGACCAGATGGCCAAAACCTCACTCTTCTTTCTCAAAATAACCATTTAAATTTTCCCATGGACTTATAATGGGAACTTAAAACTTTAATAACTTTTGAATGGATTCATATTTTTTCACCAAACAAAAAGCGACATGTTCCTTGACCCAAGCTCTTTCAGATGAGCCAAGTTTCAGAGTGGACCACCACACAACAGCTATGCAGCACCATGGACAAATTCTGAAAAAACTGCCAACATAACTGGCAAAAAGTGCATTTTTCAGCATTTTGCTGCGCAAAAACCATAACTCTGACCAAAACAAAATGTGCCAAATTAAGAGATCTACCATGCCCCACTGTGCATACCAAATTTCATGCAAATCCATTGAATGGGCACAAAGTTATTAGCACACTAACTTTTGAGTTTAACATGGAAGATGCTTCATAACCCTAAATATAGGGGAGTGACCGCACCCCTATAATAACCACAAAAAGCATGTACTGGTGGGAGAGGGCCCCATGCTCCCACCAACTTGCCCATTTCTGCATAACAATATGGATCTGAGGAACTGCGGGTCCTCTTGGCCTGCACATAGCTACAGAGCCATGCAGCATTCCTATTGACCACCGATTGCTTGTAACAGTAATTTGTCCATATCTTGGGAACCGTAACAGCTAGAAAAAAATTAAAGTATCATTGTAACTGTGACAGTGAGTAGATCATTATGCAATCACTGACCAAACCCATATCTTACATCATTTCTGAGATATGGGCACCGAAATGCACTAGACAGGTACTCTTTCAACCCTTGTGACAGTAATTTCACAATATCTCATGAACCATGCAATGTATGAAAAAATTCCACTGCAGGCTTACCCTACAATTTCAAATCTTTTTCCAGTGGCATAGATCACCTACACGTGATCTAAGCCACCTGTAGCAAAAAGTCTGCATCTCGCTTTGTTTCTGAGATAACGGTGCCAGAAATCATGACACAGACTGCAATTTAATCCTATGGGAAAAATGTCAATTACATCACTGAATATCTCTGCAACCAATTAATTCCCCAGCACCTAAACAGCATAGTTTACATCTCTATGACATCCCCTCAACACCCTGCAAATTACAAGTAAAAATACCAAACCGTGATTGAGATATGGTCATATGAATTCGGGCCATTGGTTTTTCCTAGGGCCATCTGGTCTTTCTCATTAACTTTGCAAAAAAATACATATACATTTTCCCATAGGATATAATGGGAATTTCAAATTGTAATAACATTTGAACAGATTATTATGTTTCACCAAACAAATGATGGCATGTTCCTTGGCCCAAGCTCTTTATACATCCCAGGTTTTGGACCAATAGACCACACGGTATCTGTGCAGCGCCACAGACAAAAAATGTGCAAAAGTGGTGAAAACTGCATTTTTTTGGCTCTTTGCTGTGCAAACATTGTATGTCCGACTGAAACACAATTTAGCAAATCAAGAGATCTACCATATCAGACTGTGCATTCCAAATTTCATGCAAATGTGTTGAACGGTTGCAAAGTTCTTAATGTGCAAAATTTGAGGTTCAACATTAAAGTGCCTACTCAACCCTAAATATAGGAACATGACTGCACCCCTATAACAACCACTAAAAAGCATGTAGTGGTGGTAGAGGGCACCATGCTCCCACCAACTTGCCCATTTCTGCATAACAAGGGCAGAAACAAACAGAAGAAAATATTTTTTCACCATCAGGGTGATTAAACTCTGGAGTAGGATCCCACAATTTATGATAGATACAACTTTATTTGAGCAATTTAAAAAACATCTAGATGGGTACTTTCTTTGGGGCTCTTAATTTACCATTTTACCATACAGTGTGGGGAGGTAGACATGATGGGAAATTTGCCTTTCTTCTACCTTTGAAAACTGAGTAAACAATATGCATCTGAGGGAGCGCAGGCCCTCTGGGCCAGCGCTGCCACTTGTGCATAGCTACAGAGCCATGCAGCATTCCTAATGGCCACTGAATGCTTGTAACAGCAATTTGTCCATATCTTGGGAACCATAACAGCTAGAAGAAAAACTCAACTGACCAAACCCATATCTCACATCGTTTCTGAGATATGAGCAAAAAAAAGCACAGGACAGGCACTCTTTGAATCCTTGTCACAGTAATTTCACAATATCTCATGAATCATGCAATGTATGAAATAAATTCCACTGCAGGCTCTTACTCTATGATTTCAAATCTTTTCCCCATGGCAAAATTCACTTAAAGGTGATCTAAGCCACCTGTAAGGACAAGTCTGTATCTCGCTTCATTTCGGAGGTAACTGCGCTGAAAATCATGACACAGGCTGTAATGTAATCCAATGGGAAAAATGTCAATTACGTCATTGAATATCTCTGCAACCAATTAGTTCCCCAATAAGTAAACAGCATAGCTCACATCTCTTTGACATCCCCTACAAATTTCAAGTAGAAAGACCAAACTGTGATTGAGATATGATCATCCCAGTTTGGGCCATCTGGTCTTTGCTAGGGCCATCTGGTCTTTCTCATTAACATTGCAAAAAGTACATATAAATGTATCCATAGGATATATAGGAAATTTAAAATTGCAATAACTTTTGAACAGATAACAAATAATGGCATGTTCCTTGGCCCAAGCTCTTTATACATCCCAAGGTTCGGACCAATAGACCACACAGTGTCCGTGCAGCGCCATGGACAAAAAGTGTGCAAAAGTGGTGAAAAGTGCATTTTTTTGGCACTTCACTGTGCAAACATGTATGTCCAACTGAAATGCAATTTAGTAAATTAAGAGATCTACCATGCCAGAATGTGCATTACAAATTTCGTGCAAATCCGTTCAATGGTTACAAAGTTATTAACGCACAAAAGTTGAGGTTTAACATTGAAGTGCCTACTCAACCCTAAATATAGGGGCATGACTGCACCCCTATAATAACCACTACAAAGCATGTACTGGTGGGAGAGGGCCCTGGGCTCCCACCGACTTGCCCATTTCTGCATATCAATATGCATCTGAGGGAGTGCAGGCCCTTTGGGCCTGTGCTGCCACTTACACATAGCTACAGAGCCATGCAGCATTCCTATTGGCCAATGAATGCTTATAACAGTAATTTGTCCATATCTTGGGAACCATTAACAGCTAAAAACAAAATCCAAGTATCATTGTAACTGTGATAGTGAGTAGATCATGCCACAATCACTGACTAAACTCATATCTCACATCATTTCTGAGATATGGGCACTGAAAAACACTGGACAGGTACTCTTTGAACCCTGTGACAGTAATTTCACAATATCTCATGAACCGTGCAACATAAGAAAATAAATCCACTGCAGGCTTATTCTATGATTTAAAATCTTTTTTCCAGTGGCATAGATCACCTAAAGGTGATGTACACCATCTGTAGCAAAAAGTCTGTATCTCGCTTCATGTCTGAGATAGCACCGAAATTCATGACACAGACTGCAGTGTAATCCTATGGGAAAAATGTCAATTATATCATTGAATATCTCTGCAAGCAATTAATTCCCCAGCACCTAAACAGCATAGTTCACATCTCTATGACATCCCCTCAACAGCTTGCAAATTTCAAGTCAAAAGACCAAACTGTGATTAAGATATGGTCATCCCAATTTGGGCCATCTGGTCTTTCTCATTAACATTGCAAAAAATACATATACATTTTCCCATAGGATATGATGGGAATTTCAAATTGTAATAACTTTTGAACAGATTAATATTTTTTCACCGAACAAATGATGACATGTTTCATGGTCCAAGTTCTTTCTATGTTCTAAGTTTTGAATAAATAGACCACATGGTGTTTGCACAGTGCCACAGACAAAAAAATGTACAAAAGTGGTGAAAAGTGATTTTTTTGGCACTTTGCTGCACAAACATCGTATGTCCAACTGAAGTGCAATTTAGTAAATTAAGAGATCTACCACACCAGACTGTGCAATTCAAATTTCATGCAAATCCGTTGAATGGTTGCAAAGTTATTAACATGCAAAATTTGAGGTTTAACATTAAGGTGCCTGCTCAGCCCTAAATATAGAGGCGTGACCGTGCCATATAATATATATATATATATATATATATATATATATATATATATATACATTCTTTGCAAAAAAATACATTTAATGCATCATTTAAGTTACAGAAAAAGTCAGGAATTGAGAACATTAGGGTTGCCTCAACTGCCATCTTCTGGAGCTGACAGATGATGGGGTGTGTCGTTGGGGTTGTAGGGCCCAAATCTCACCCCATTCCATGTGTAAGCAGGTGGACATGCTGCAGTAAAGGAGAATGGGGTGAGATTTAGGCTTCACAACCCCAACAACAAACCCCATCGTCTGTCAGTCTGTGGAGGATGGCGGTTAGGGGTGTTAGGGCGCAACCCTGATGTTTTCATTTCCTGACTTTTTCTGCTGTAACCCTAAATGATGTATTAAACAGTTTTTTGCATAGAATGTCCTTACTTTTTGAGAAAGTGTATTATAACTACCAAAAAAACATGTATTGGTTGGAGAACGTGGAAAGGACCTTGTGCTACTACCAATTTGACCATTTCGCATCATAGCATAATATAAGTAGTAAGACACGTATATCGGTGGGAACGTGGGGCCCAACCAACTTGCACATTTCTGCATAACATCATAATATAAGTAACTTAAGCAATTTTTCACTTTCTTTAAGCACACTATGATTCTGCAACCATATGTCCAACTGACATGGAAATTGTCACAGTTGACAGTCTATGATTAATCTTTCTGCATTACACATTTCAGGCAAATAGCACAAATGGTTCAAAAGTTATCAAAGTAGAACAAATGAAATTTTCAAATTTAGCAGTGGCATAATGCCGCATCTGTTTAAGTTTTACACACCAGATCACTGAAAGGCACATCCGTGGCACTAGGGCTACCTACCCTATAAATTGCAAGCCAATAGCACCATGAATAATCTTATGGGAAAAACGTCAACTATGTTACTCAATATGTCTGCAACAAATTAATTTTCCAGCACCTAAACAGCATAATTCACATCTCTAGGATATCCCATCAGCACTCACAAAACCTCAAGTAAAAATACCAAACCATTTAAGAGATATTTAATTTTAAGGTTGTAAAATAATTGGCTGCGACAGCGGCTTAAGATGATTTTTGGCTGAGAGGGGACATCTGGTCATCCCAAATTCAGGTCTTCCCCATGGACATCTGGTCCAGAAAATCTAGCTATCTGGTCATCCCCTGGCAGATTAAGCTAACAGCCAAAAACGATCTTTCAGCCAAAGATTTTGCAGGCTCACAGCTGAAAATCGTTAACAAGCAGTGACCTAAGATTTTTAAAGTGTAAACCTCTATTTTTTGAAACAACTAAAGGAAACAAGAGACATGGGTCAATAGAGGAGAGTCACCTGAGCAAAACCCATCCTTCATTTACTTCAGAAGTCACCCGTGGGCTGAGATTTATTTTCTGACCTCAAACTGAAAACAAAATGGCGCTGTCACACCCGATAGATTTCTGGTGGCCAAAGATTTATTGGTTGTGAGCCTGCAAATTCTTTGACCGTGAGGGGAGACCAGATGGCCAGAACCCCAGTCTTCTTTTGCAAATTATACATATAAATTTTCCCTTAGACTTATAATGGGAACGTAAAACTTTAATAACTTTTGAACGGATTAATATTTTTTCACCAAACAAAAAGTGGCATCACATTGCAGCACAGGAGCTTGCACAACAAAACTCACCCAAATCAGGAACCAAACAAAAAAAGCAAAAAGGAAATCCAAATAACTTCTAATCATAGGAGACTCCATGACTCGGGGAGTTGATACCTATCTCCAGCCAGGGGTAAAGTTCAGATGTCCCCCAGGTACATCAGCATGAAGAGACAATGACTGCATTGCTAAAATTGTTCAGGAAGCAGGAGAAAACATTGACATCTTGGTACACATAGAGACTAATGATCTCACCAGCCGGTCAGTTGTGGAGACCAAGGAACACCTGACCAGGCTGTGTGACAAACTATCATCCATTTCGTCCAGCATCTCCTTCTCTGATATTCTGCCAGTCTGGGACAGGGGGGCAGATGGATGGAAAGTCAGAGAAGGGGAGATAGGGGAGCTAAACATGTGGCTCAAGGACTGGTGCCAGGAAAAAGGACACAGATTTGTAGGGAACTGGCAACAGTTTTGGCAGCAAAAGTTCTTCAAATTTGATGGACTGCATCTGACTAAGGAAGGAGGGAGTCAGTGCATTGGGGCATAAGTTTGACGTCTTTGCAGAATATTTAAACTAGCAAATGGGGAGAGGGGTGCAACACCCCATATGTCAAATGGGAAGAACACCCCTCCCCTCAGCTAGTGGCCAAACAGGGATCCCACATGCTTGCAGTTCATTTGCCTCACCAGGTAAGACAAAATTCCATCTCCCCATGCAATGCACAGGGGAAATGCCAGACCTCACCCAACAACTAACACACCGAAATCTGGCCAATGGAAAATCATGTACACAAATGTTCACAGCCTGGGAAATAAGATCCCAGACCTGTTGGCAATAATGTCAGAGGCTAAACTGGACATAGTAGCAATCAGTGAGATGTGGTTTATCAGTAACCACACTTGGGAGACTTCAGTACCTGGTTATGTACTGTTCAGAAGAGACTGAGATGCAAAAGGGGGGATGGAGTGGCACTGTATGTCAATGAAAATATCAAAGCTACAGAAATTCAGAATACACATAAGGAACCAGAAGAACTGTGGGTCACCATGGAAACAGGAAATGGAACAGCCATAAGAATTGGGGTTGTCTGCAGGCCCCCAGACCAGGGGGAGGACATAGCCACATTACTGTTAGAAGAGGTACAAAACATGACAGCTAAAGGGGAGGTTCTAATAATGGGAGACTTCAACATGCCGGATACAGATTGGTCAATACCAGCAGGAACATCTGCCAGAACTAGACACATGGTGGATTCCCTGCAGGGGGAGAGCCTCAAAGAACTGGTACAACAACTCACAAGAGACAGGGCTATTCTAGATCCAGTACTGACTAACAGGGAAGGGATCACAGATCTCCAGGTAGAAGGTCACCTGGAAGCCAGTGACCATCACATGGTATGATTCTATTTGGCCACTACAACTAAATCATCCCACTCCAAGGCAAAAATATGGGACTTCAGAGGAGCTGACTTTGATAAGATGGCCAACAGAGTTAAGCTAGCCCTGGCAAAAAGAAACACAGGTGAGGGGGTACAGGCAAAGTGAGCAAGCATTAAGGATGCAATACTTGAAGCAACATCCCATTGTGTTAGACAGAAAAGGAAGTGCAAAAGAAGAAGGAAACCACTTTGGTTCTAAAATACAGTAGCAGAAAAGGTCAGAGCCAAAAGGCTGGCCTTCAGGAACTATAAGGGAAAACAGTGGGATGAAGATAGGGAGGCATACCAAACTGCCCTAAGGGAAGCATGGAAGGCAGTAAGGCTGGCAAAGTCCCAAACTGATGAAACACTAGCACAAACAGTAAAAGAAGGTGCCAAAACTTTCTATAGATACATTAGTGAAAGGAGAAAGTCCAGAAGGGGTATTGGTAAGCTCAAAGGAGAAAAGGGGGCATGTGAGTAGGAGGACCCTGTAAAAGCATCTATCATAAATGGATACTTTTGCTTAGTATTTACTGAAGAGAAGGTAGGGCAAGGCCCACAGCTCAGCAACATGGACACAGGGGGTAGGGAGGTGAGCAGTACTCCTTTCACAAAAGAAAGGGTCCTACAAGAGCTTGCTAAGCTCAGGGTGGACAAGGCAATGGGACCTGATGGCATACATCCCAGGGTACTAAAGGAGCTAAGGGTGAAACTAGCAGAGCTATTAGCAGAACTGTTTAGTGAGTCTCTGAGCACAGGAGAGGTCCCAGAAGACTGGAGAAGGGCTCATGTGATCCCACTCCACAAGAGTGGTAGCAGGGAGGAGTCAGAGAACTACAGATCAGTCAGTCTTCCTCAGTAGTGGGCAAGATTATGGAGACACTCCTTAAGGAAAGGATAGTGCAACACCTGGAATCCATAGGAGCACAGGATCCAAACCAGCATGAGTTTAAACAAGGAAGGTCCTGTCAAACTAATCTCATAGATTTCTTTGACTGGGTAACCAGAGTGGTGGACCAAGGGGGAGCAGTTGATGTCGCCTACCTTGACTTCAACAAAGCTTTCAACACTGTTCCACATAGAAGATTGACAAACAAGCTGGGTAGGCTTGGGGTGGGTCAGAAGTTAGTCAACTGGGTGGAAAACTGGTTGATGGGCAGAAAACAGAGAGTGGTGGTAAATGGTATGCAGTCAGAAGAAATGCAAGTCACAAGTGGGGTACCTCAGGGATCAGTTCTGGGGCCAGTTCTCTTCAATATCTTCATCAATGACATTGCAGATGGACTAGAGGAAAAGGATTGTCTGTTTGCAGATGACACCAAGATCTGCAACAGAGAAGATGATCCAGATGGGGTGGCAAAATGAGAAGAGATCTGGATAAACTAGCAAAATGGTCAGAAGAGTGGAGACTGGGATTTAATGCAAAGAAGTGCAAGATCATGCACATAGGGAAGAGAAACCCTGAAGCCACCTACAGGCTGGGAGGGGAGTTGCTGGCAGTTACAAAGGAAGAAAGAGACTTGGGCATCATCATCACCAATGACCTGAAATCATCCAAGCAGACCTCTAAAGCAGTAGGTAAGGCTAGGGGGATGTTAGGGTGTATTAGGCAGGTGTGGAGGCAGTATAGCGCAGTAGTTTAAGGCTCTGAGCTGCAAATCTGGTGACATCCAGCAGACCAGACCTGGGTTTGAATCCCACAGCTTCCACTTGCATACTGTGTGACTCTGAGCAAGTCACTTAACTTCCCTGTGCTCCCAGGTCGCTCCTGTAAAAAAGCTTTCAGCTTAGTGTGCTACTCCTGGTTAAACAACTAAAAAAAAAATAAAAAATAATTAGGAGTGGTATCACAAGTCGTAAGAGGGAGGTAATAATCCCTCTTTACAAGACACTGGTTAGGCCCCATCTGGAGTAGTGCGTGCAGTAGTGGAGGCCACACCTTCACAAGGACATTAACCAAATTGAGGCAGTCCAGAGAAGGGCAACCAAAATGGTACAGGGACTGCATCAGAAGATATATGAGAACAGATTAACAGAGCTCAATATGTATACCATAGAGCAAAGGAGGGAGAAAGGTGATATGATCGAAACATTCAAACACCTTAAGGGCATTAACAAGGTGAAAGAGTCTAACATGTTTCAATATAAGCAAAATAGCAGGAGAAGAGGACACAGCATGAGATTAGAGGGAGGCCAATTAAGGGGTAATGTGAGGAAGTTCTTTTTCGCAGAAAGAGTGGTGGATGCATGGAATGGCCTACCTCAGGAAATGATGGCTATGAACACAATGCAGGGCTTCAAACAGGCATGGGATAGGCATAAGGGAGCAATACAGATGAATATGAATAGACAGGCCACTGACAGCAAGGGACGATGGCACATTTATAAGGTAGAAAAAGAAATGAGCAGACTGGATGCTCCTTGTGGTCCTTATCTGCCATCAGCTGCTATGTTTCTATGTTTCTATGGCATGTTCCTTGACCCAATCTCCTTCTGTGTGCCAGGTTTCAGACCAGTAGTCCACACAGTGGCCATGCAGCACCACAGACAAAATCTCCCCAGAATTGGCAAAAAGTGCATTATTTTGGCACTTTGCTGTGCAAAAAACCATATGGTCAACTGAAATGCAAATTGGCAGAGCAAGAGATCTACCATGCCACACCACACATACCAATGTTTGTGCAAATCCATTGAACAGTTGCAAAGTTATTAACACGCAAAATGTGAGGTCTGACATTAAAGTGCCTACTCAACCCTAAATATAGGGGTGTGACTGCACCCCTATAATATATGTGTCTATATATATATATATATATATATATATATATATATATATACACACAATGGGGTGAGTCATAAATGAGTGAGATAAAACAGTGTATCATCCACTGCAGTGTGATATTTTTATCCTCTGCTCTACTGTGATGAAATCAGCCATTTACACACACAGGTCACAAAAGGTCATCACTCTAGGCAGCTTTCCCCTCTGTATGCAAGAAACACCTGTGCAGTTACCATGAACACAAATGCAGAACTACTTCAGAGGTCTCACTGCTGCCTACAGCTAACTCAGTGAACATTACAAAACACACCTATCCCCCCCCCCCAAACTTCCAGCTCATTACTGTGACTGCAGCCAGAATTCTAAACAGCACAGCTTCACAGAACAGTCTAAACTACTGCCTGCAGCTAACTCAACTACCACTGAAACACACTCTCACTTGTTCCTCAAACTGATTCTCACCCATTACAATTACTGTGATACTTTCAGCTTGACTGCAGCCAGAATCCTAAAGAGCACAATTTCACAGAACACTCTGCACTCTGCCTGAAGCTAACTTAATTACCACTGAAAACAGTATCAGCTGTTCTGACACTCTGCCTCTCAGCTCATTACTATTACTGTGATGCTGTCAGTTTCACTGCAGCCAGACTTCTAAACAATACAGACTCACAAAAGTATGTTTCTTACTCCTACCCAGGGCCCCTGGTGTTCTGTGGCAGAATTTTCTGATTTCTGCAGCAGGGCTCATTGACTTCTTCGGCAGTATTTTCTGATTTCTGCGGCATGATTTATTCATTTATCCAGCAGAATGCAGTCCTGTCATTGGCTGAATATGATGTGATGTCATCGATGACATCATATGCTGAGCGTAGAGGAGTGGCTTCAGGATAAACAAGGTGGGAAAGAAAGCCTGACACTATGGAAAAACAGTATATTTATATGAAAATTCACAGAAAACAATGAATTCTGCTGCACTATATACATTCTGTGGCATGATGCAAATTCTGTGGCAAATTCTGCAACCGCAGAACCGCAGAATTCCAGGGGTCTTGCTCCCACCTAAAACTAACTCATTTAGCATTGCAAAACACACTCATGTGTCTTTCAGAGTTTATAACACTGCCAGCCCATTCAGAAAAGCTCTCACACAGAATGAGCAAACACATAAACAGGAACAGAACACAAGAGAGCATAATAAAAATTCTAAAACTCCCTATTGTATATATCGAATTCATGATGGGCAGATCATGTGCTATGGCAAATATTGTCACTCCTGCATCATGAGCTCTGGATATCTCACTCGTGCCATTGGCACTGTGAGATATCCAGAGCTCACTTGCAGGAGTGACAATATTTGCCAATATCACACTCATGCCCATCGTATCTCATATATATATATATATATATATATATATATATATATATATATATAACACATATGTGTTTATATATATATTATAGTGGCGCGGTCGTGCCACTATAGTTAGGGTTCAGTGGTCACTTACATACTAAAGTCAAATGTTTGGGCGTTAATAACTTTGGACCCATTAAATGGATTTGCCTGAAATTTGGGATGCGCGGTGGGGTGTGGTAGGTCTCTTGATTTGATAAATTGCATATTGGTTGGACTTAGGGTCTTTGTGTATGAAAACACTGAAAAATGCAAAATTATCCATTTTTGGAGGCAGCTTTTGGGATTTTGGACGTGACTCTGCACGGATGTTGTGTGGCATGCAACTCTGTGAGATGGCTCAATTGAAAGAGCTTTGGTGGCTGAACATGCTGCTTTTCATTTGGTGAAAAAATATTAAGGCATTTGAAAGTTAAGCCACTTTTAATTTTCCCTTATAAGTCAATGGGAAAATTTATATGTATATTTTGCGAACAAAGAATGGGGTTCAGGCCATCTCATCCCGCCTGGGGAGCAAAGAATATGCAGCCTCCCAGTTCAAGAATCCTTGTCCCCAAGGACTTTTAAAATTCTTTGATCGTGAGGTCCGCCATCTTGTTTTTGATTTTCCGATTAGAAAAACACAAATATCTCAGCTCAGGAGTCACTTCTGAAGTAAAACTTGGATGGGTTTTACTCAGGGGACCCCGATCTATCGAGCCATGCCTTTTGTTTGATCAAAATCAGTCTAAAAATAGAGTTCTGAGCTTTAAAATCTTAGTTCACGGCTCGCTAATGATCTTTGATCACGAGCCTGCAAATTCTTTGATTGCAAGATTCTTTGATCGCGATCGTGCATTGCGAGCAGGGATGGGATGGCCAGATTTTAAAATGTTTTTTCTCAGCTCAGGGGTGCTCTAGAAACTTAAATGTGGGTGGGTTTTGCTCAGGGGGCTTCGTTCTGCCCCATATGAATAAAAAAAAAATCATGTTTTACATATCCCTGGTAGTCTAGCGCCCCCCCATCATGATAACATATATAACAATCCCTAATTGCCCCCCAATGTTCATAAATATTGTTTTTTTATATCCCTTGTAGTCTAGTGGCCCCTGATGTGTATAAAATAATAATTGAAATTCATATCCCTGGTAGTCTAGCGGTCCCACCCCATCATAATAAAATATATAACCATCTGCAATTTCCTGGTAGTCTAGTGGCTCCCCTTAATAATGTGTATTTGATAAATATTGCTTTTTTAGATCCCTGGTAGTCTAGTGACCCCCCTGATCTGTATTAAATTATAATTATTGTTCATATCCTTGGTAGTCTAGCGCCCCCCACATCATAATAAAATAGATAAGGATTTTCAATTTCTTGGTAGTCTAGTGGCCCCCATCCCCCCACCCAGCCATGCCAGCCCACCCAGCATCCTCACTCTTCCCCAGCTGGAAACAGCCCACCTCTCACCTCCATGGCCAGCCACTGACTGTGTGCATTATGAGCTAATGCAAAGAGGCACCTGAAATAATTTCAGAGCACCCTTTGCATTAGCCCTTGTACACACACAGTCGGTGGCTGGCCGTGGAGGTGAGAGGTGGCTGTGCCAGCTGCCAGCTGGGGAAGGAGGTGGTTATTGGGCTGGCACGGCTGGGTGGGGCCACTAGACTACCAGGAAATTGGAAATCCTTATCTATTTTATTATGATGGGGGGCACTAGACTAAAAGGGATATGAACAATAATTATAATTTAATACAGATCGGGGGAGCCACTAGACTACCAGGGACCTAAAAAAGCAATATTTATCAAATACACACTGGGGGGCCACTAGACTACCAGGAAATTGTAGATGGTTATATATTTTATTATGATGGGGGGCCACTAGACTACCAGGGATATGAATTACAATTATTATTTTATAAACATTGGGGGGACCACTAGACTACCAGGGATATAAAAAAAATAATTATGACATAGACATTGGGGGGCCACTAGAGATTGTTATCTATTTTCTATGATGAGGGCACTAGACTACCAGGGATATTTAAAAAAAACATTTTTCATGCAAATTGGGCAGAGCGTAGATCCCTGAGCAAAACCCAGCCTCATTTAACTTTGTAGGGCACTCAGGTGCTGAGAAAATCTATTTCTAAATCTGGCCTTCTCGTCCCTCGCTCTTTGTTCTCAAGTGAGCAATTTCTTTGATCACGACCCTGCAAATTCTTTGATCGTGAGATTCTTTGATCGCGATAGTGCATCATGAGTGAGGGACGAGATGGTCAGATTAAAAAATCAATTTTCTCAGTCCAGGGGTGTCCTAGGAAGACAAATGAGGGTGGGTTGTACTCAGGGGTCTTCGTTCTGATGAACCATGGTGGTGGTTTACTGTAATGCTTTGATTTTTTTAAATTAGAAAAGTTTTTATTCTTTGGTCATGAGCCTGCAAATTCTTTGATCTTGAGCCTGCAAATTCTAGGATTGTGAGATTTTTTGATCGCCATCTTAGATTAAGAGGGAGGGACAAGATGGCCAGATTTTTTATAATGGAATAGATAGGGAAATTTTACCAAACTTTAAGATTGAATATCTTGGCAATGGTTTGGTCTTTTTACTTGAAATTTGGATGGTGTTTACGGCATGTCCTGTAGATATGAATTATGGTGTTTACATGTTGGAGAAAAATGTTGTTGCAGAGATATTGCATGACGCACTTTACATGTTGCGGACAGTGTTTTGGATTGTACTGGTGGTTTGAAATTGATAGGGTGCCTAGCCTTGGTGTCATGGATGTAGTTTTTAGTTGTTGTGTTTGTTAAATGTCAAGAGGTGTGGAACTGTGTCACTCTGTTGAATGAAAATTTCAAATTTTGACATGTTATATCTTGGACACAGCTTGGTCTTTTTATTTGAAATTTGGACAGTGTTAGCGACATGTCCTGTATATGTCAATAGTGATGTTTATGTGTTGGACAATGTATTTTTTTTGGAGATATTGTGTGGCGCAGTTTACGTTTTCTGGACAGCATTTTCTACTGCTCTACTAGATTAACATTTGTTTGGTGGCTGGCCTTGCTGTTGTCAATGTACTTTTTAGCCATTTGGTGTGTAATGTGGCTCAACTCTTACAAGTTGATGGGAGTGCAGGGCCTGAAGGTCCCCGCACTCCCACCAAATTGCGCAACTTTCTACTTTTCTATTCTTTCTTAAAAAGTAAGGAAATTCTATGCAAAAAACTTTGTTAATGCATCAGTTAGGATTCTTCTATAGTGAGAAAAGTGAGGAAATTCAATTTTAGGGTTCCCACCCCTTGCACCCCACCCCAGCCTGCCCCCACCAACAGGCATCAGGGTGTGCTTTGGGATCATTGGCCCTAACTCTCACCCCCATTCTCCTACACTGCACCATCTCAGCTTGTTTACACATGGGATGGGATGAGAGTTAGGACTGATGACCTCAAAGCACACCCTGATGCCTGTTGGTGGGGGCAGGATGCGGGTTGTGTGCAAGGGGTGGGAACCCTAAAATCAAATGTCCCCACTTTTTCAATGTAGAAGAACCCTAACTGATGCATTAAAGAAGTTTATATATATATATACACACACACACACACACACACACATATATATTCTTTGCAAAAAACATTGTTATTGCACTAGTTAGGGTTTCAACACCAAATGTAGGGAACCTTAACACCCCGCCCTACAGGCAGCAACAGGTGTGGGGTGTGCCTTTGGGTTGTCAACCCTAACACTCACCCCATTCTCATATGATGTATCCATCTCAGCTTATGTACTTATGGAATGGGGTGATCATTAGGGTTGACAGCCTCAAGGTGCACCTCATGCCTTTTGCTGCCTGCAGGGTGAGGGTGGGGTATAAGGGCTAGGAAACCCTAACACAGCATTTTCCTACTTTTGATGCTGGATCCCTAACTAGTGCATTAACAAAGTTTTTTGCAAAGAATCTTATATATAGAGAAAGGATATGCAATGACCTGACTCAGAATTTGTCATTTATCTTTATGAGTGAGGGAACAGGATAATAAATCATGAGTACTAAAACCACAGTTAAGTCACGTATGTCCTGTCCACTCACAGGCGATGATCAGTGGCATATTTTAAGTCAGGTCATGATGTGGTCAATTTACATATACGCTTTTTTAATTGTAATACTTTTAAATTATTTATTTTAGGAAGATTTAACTGTTTCTGTTTGAGTTCACTGCTCTAGTTTCAGTGTAGATTAGGGCACTGGTATGCCGTCCTTGTTCAAGCTACTGTCCCAATCATCAGTGGGTTTTTTTTTGTGATCTGTTTTAAGTGAAAATAAATTGATAAAATGAAGATAAATGATTTATTTTTCTTATTTAGAATGCTTCAGCAGCTAGAGCACTAGATAGATAGCTAGCTATTTAGATAACTAGATAGATAGACACACACACACACAAGCTCATACATGCAAGCACACACACATAAACACACACACACACACACACATTATATATAGATGAAGGATATGCAATGATCTGATTCAGAATATTCCATTTATCTTCATGAGTAAGGGAACAGGACAATAACTTATGAGTACAGGAGCCACAGTTCATCATGTATATCCTGCCCACTCACAGGTGATGATCACTGGCATATTTTGAGTCAGATAATGGTTTCATCAATTTACACATGTTTTAATTGTAACATTTTTAAATTAGTTATTTTGCGAAGATTTACCTGTTTCTGTTTGAGTTCACTGCTCCATTTTCAGTGTAGATGAGGCCACTGGCATGTCATCATTGCTGAAGTAACTCTCCCAATCATTAGTGTTTTTTTTTGTGATCTGTCTGAAGTGAAGATAAATTGATAAAAGGAAGATACATTTTTTTATTTAGAATGTTTCAGCAACTAAAATAAATCATGTATCAGTAATGGATGAATCTCCCTTGCTATACATTGCATAAATGCATGTATACTGTACATACTGTACATACATCTAGAAACTTACATACAGTACATAGATATGGTGAGATGACTTAAGACAGTGGGCCTGATTTTTAAAGCATTGGCAATGGTGCACAGTGTTTGTATCAACAATGACTTGCACAAGGTGCATCTTGTGCTGTACTGTGCACCATTCCAGATATTCAGATGCCCTCTGTGCCAACTGAAGTGCTGTCTGCACCAGCTGATCTTGCACTGTCCTTGCTACAGATGCACTGGTGCAGCAAGGTGGAGAGGGGCTTGTGTCAGGGCAGCACTGCAGTATTCCCCTAATTGTGATTCTGCAAACCCTCCCAACTGTTGCATGGGCCAGCAGAGTTAGACCAGCCAGGAGCTGGTCTAATGGTCCATGTGACAAATGAAGTGTCCTGGTGTAGTGGGAAGTGGTCCATGCCACCCTATTCTGGCCATCACCACTGGACTTCTGTGGCCATCCCACACCCAGCAATCTATCCCTGTACTTGTGCAGCTGTGGGTGATGCCTTGCAGGTCCCCCCACACTGCCAGTCATACAACCAGTCCAGCACCCCCACACCCACTTCCTGGTGCTGACCCACCCATGCCCTGTCCCCATTCGGGGTCCATCACAACCCACCACCCTCTACCCCAACCCATCCTGTCCTTTCCTCCATTGATCCTGTCGGCCTTCAGAAGTACATCTGGTGGATCACGCCACAGACACCAGTGCTACCCGACACTCTAACAGCTTGTGGCATTCCCCTCCCATGTGCCAGTTGTTCGATGCACAGGATGAGTTGTGGCAAACTTGGCGAGTTTAGTGCTGGGACCACATTTTTTACAAAATTGGGTGCAGGGTCCCTGTATTGCTGCCATTGCAGTTTTGATATAAGGTTCACCAATCTAAGGGGGGGCTTATACAATTAAGCCCTATGTATCTACAGTACTTGGTCTCATCTGCCTATTATCCTAGCAGCAAGAATCTGAAATGTGTTTCCATACTACTGTATGCATCTCTCAAGTCTCTCCCTGAAACTCAGCATTGTTTTCACTAATCAGCTCTTTTGGTTGTCTCGGCCCAAATCCTATCCCTATAGTATCATGGAGCAACTGCTTCCTTAACTCGCTCCTTGCAGTCTCTGCTCTTAGCTTTCATTTTGCACTCTGATCCTTTAAACTCCCAATGAGGTCTAATCAATTATTTGTACTGTGGCATTGTCACTTTATCTTCACTATTGTTGATCCCATTTTTAATGCAATGTAACATTCAGTTGGCCCTAACAACTGCTGTCAGGCACTGCTCTGATGGTTTTTAGGACTACTTTATAATAACCCCCTAAGTCCCTTACCTACTCTGCCTACTCTGCCACATTCAGTTCTTTATGATGTTGTCAATGGCAGCTTCACCTGTACCAAGCACTGTTGCAGGGATCTTCATGATTTCTACCATATCTGCATGCATCTGCAAATTAGATGGTCAATGGTGCTGAGCTAAGATTGCAGGGTAATTGTTGGACATCATTGCTTAGCACTACAGCTTGAAAGCCCAATTTCTGTTTTTGTCCCCTAGGTGCATTGCCTTGTACTTTTCCACATTGAACTTCATCTGCCATCTGTCTGATTAATAGCACAGTATGTCTATGTTATATTCTAGTTTACCACAGCTCTCCATGCTGTTGACTTGAGCTTGGCAGCTTTGTATTAACTGCAGACTTCACCAATTAGTGTATAGTCCCTTACTCCAGATCATTTATGAATACATTGAATAGAAGTAGATAAAGATAAAATCATTGTAGTACCCTCCTTGTAAATTTATTCCAGACTGTTTGCCCTACCACTACAGTATATGCAAAATGTGCAGTATATGCAGCAGAGGGTGATAACAGCTGAACTGTCGTGCCACCAAACTTTGGGTCTATAGACAAAAATGGGACATTTTGTTCCAGGGAAAGCTGCCCCCATGTGACTAAACCCCAGTGCAAATTAGTCTGTCAGCTGTTCATGGGTGACGGTGGAGTTTGTGCCTGTTAACATGCTGGTGTGTGACTCCCACAGAATCAAAACATGGTTTACCACTAGTTGCACTGAGGTATGCCATGTAGCAAAATCCTGGTGGCTTGTGAAGTTTCACCTCCACCTACCTACCTCATATCTGTAAATCTGTCTCTGGGCTTATGCCTCCACTAATTCCTATGCTCTCTTCCCCCACAGTGCCCTCCTAGTTGTCCCATTGTACTAGGATGTAGTAGTAATAAGAAATAGTGATCTGACTGAAGTACAAGGGTCAAGTTCTGGTAAGGTTACCTGTTTTCTTTCTCACTGCAGTTTTTGTCCTGAATGCCTAGCTGTAGCTAATAACATAGAGATACAGTCTTTCAGTCTTAAGTTTAATGGTGACCCCTTTTTCTAAAATTGATGCCTCAGATAGTGAAGAACAAATGATTTTCATTACTAGAAATTAGTAGATGTGCTCGATTTAATGTTCTACAGGACCTGAGGTCCCTCTGACAGATAGCTGTGCTACCCATCTACCAAATCTGACCCTCATCTGACCAAGCTTGTATATCAGATCACTGGTTGGGTTTTGGTAATGCAAGGTAGGATGGGGTTGGATGTCTGAATCCAGGGGGTCAGATCTTTGGCTATGACCCTAGGATAGTTGTGATCCAACCATCAGTTTCCTGTTCCAAAAGTCAGATCTGTCATATCTGATCAGATCCTTTAGCTCTGATCAGATCCATTCTTGGGATCTGAGTAGACCAGATCCATTGCCAGATGCCATCCATATCCAGTGCCATCCAACATGCAGTAAGATCTGAGGTATCAATCAATATCCAACTGTGGTAGATACTATCCAAGCACCACTAGAAATTAATGAGATCTGGTGATTCTGCTTGATGTGTAAACTAGTGACATATGGTGGACCCTCACCCAACCAAGTAAATGTAAAATGCCTTCTGTACTTATTTTTGTAGTACGATACATAAAAACAAACCAGCTTCTTAGGTCAGGGGGTTAGAGTACTGGATTGAGAACTAGGGGATGACAACTTTGAATCCCACCTTACTTACTTCTTCACCGTGTGCAGTCATGAGTAATTACTGAGATCTCACTGTGCTTCCATCTGCCCAGCTGTACACAGGACCCCAACTGAAAATGGGTTGTCATGTCTCTCGTTAGGCTCTCCTGGGGAAATAAAATGTAATAAAAAAAGAAGTTACAAAAGAAGAAGAAGAAATAGCAAGCTTTAGAACAGCATGCAATAGATGTGTTTTTCATGCATTTGCTGACTGCCATTCTCACTTCACAGACCATGTTAGTAAAGTCCTCTTTGAGCAGCCGAAATTTCATTATCACTTCTAATTCTAGTTGCTGTGCCTTAAACTTTCCAACAATTAATGACTCTTTGTTTCCTTACACTCAGTTCTGCCCTTAAAAAACACCTGAAGAAGGAAAAGCCTTGTAAGGAAATACATTTGTACTTTTAAAATTTGCAATTAATTAGTTAACACTATGGATGAGATACAAGTGTGCTGACATACTATTCAATGTTGCCACTAAAATTACTTTGATCCATTTGCAGAGAATTATTTAATTGAACTTGCAACTGCTGTACTGTGGCATTTTTCGCCAAATGACATTGCTGCAGAGCAGATAACACAAGTTATTATTAAACATGGCACATTCTTAAAAAATGAGTGACAACAAATCAGCAGTACCAGCTTTAAAATAGTTAAGTAATCAAACTGGCAAGTAGAATCAACAGAACAATATAGCTATCTACGTCTTGTTTGTTATATTCATGAAGTGAGATATGCACTTTTTGACATTTCTAAAAGTTCTTGATTTCTTGCCATACCGCTAAGATGGATCAAAGCAGCTCAGGGCAGTGTTCTGCTTTTGGTTGACATCTGAAATATATTCTAGCACAAACATGACATATCTACATTATGGGTATACTGCATGCATAGCACAAGAGTGATCTCAGGGGATAAGGCTGTTAAAAAGTACTGGGACTGCCACATTTTTATTGTAGTACACTATTAATTACTAAATTAAAAATGACTGTTTCAAAAACAGTTGAAAGAATTGAAAAGTTTTCCTCAATGCTTCACTGTCATGGCAGTGGCAACAAATGGCTATCCTGTGATTTCCCACCCTCTCCACCCTATATTCCACTCTGGTGGTACAGTGACTCCCCCCCCCCCCAGAGTTTGAGTCCTTGGTGGCCTAGTGCATTCCCATCTGGGAATGTTCATGAAAAGGAGGTACCGATGCAGTGAACAATTTCCACAGCATATAGCACTTAAATAAAAGGTGTCTGCCTAATCATTGTTACACTATTGTGAAGTTGATATGATGTAGGCATAAAAAAGATAAATTAACACTAACAGCACAAAGATGAAAGCACAAATACTTTTTATTTTATTTAACTTTTCACCTCCTGATGCTGCAGTTTTGCAAAGCTGAAATGTGACATGGAAAAATGCACAAACTATGCTTTATCTATTTGTTTAATGTGCCCTTTCAATAAAATGGTCAACCATATCATATTGTGTTGTGTCTTTCATTATTTATTTATTGTAGGCACTTATTTTGTACACACTGCTAACTAATGCATTTTTTAATCAGTGTGATGTTTGTAACTTTTAGTGTCCTAACCTGCAGGCATCACAAAAAACAATTCTGCTCTTTTTATCTGTTTTTAAGCCTGCTTTTCTTTGGTTCCTCCTCCCTTTCCCATCCCATTTGGCAATCCTAACTGTGTTTGCCAATTTCATGCTGCTCCCCTGACTCAGCAGGAGTGACCTTTTAATCCTTTTTCAGGTGATGTCCAGATTCTGCAGCCATTCATGAATCAAGGCCTGAAGCTGGTGCTGGGATTACATACACTATGGGATTTATATAGTTCAGTGAGAGTGGGCTGCTCTGTTTTGTAGCTTTAAAGCTGCTGTGTTTCATTCGGGAGTCTCTTTTTCAACTGCTGAACTCCTGTGAAAGACTGAGAGTGCCTTTGGGTTGGTAACCACATTACAAACACGATGGGAGGGATCAGCAAGCAACCTCTTAAAAACTATTATATTAATATATATTTTTTTATACTGCTCACGTCAGGTGTTAAACAATGCTATGACAGAGAAAGGGTAAGATAAGTCAACTAAAAGAGGAACACTGCACAATGTGCAGAGTCTAGCTCCATCAATAAAATACAGGGGAGCAATTCAACAAAGTAGTGAAACTGTAAATGAAGAAGTTCAAGTTATCAAGTAAAAGTACTTAAGTTTCCAAACAAAAAAAATATAGAACTGTTGATTTTGACAGTTTAAATTACACAAGTTAATACTCCAGCAAACAGAACCAACCACAAACAAAAAACAAAACAAAATAACAGATCAGCTCTGTGTGTTTAAAACTTTAGAATTCACAATCACAACTAAAAGTGGAAGAATGGTATATATATATATATATATATATATATATATATATATATATTATATATAACACAGGCTAACAATGGCAGGAACTCGCAGACAGGAAGAGTAACTTTTCAGAGAAATCAAATTGTCAAGATATAACAAAATTAAATAGAGAATAATGGATAGGTAAGTGTGTGCTATGGATTTTTTTCCACACACTCAAGGTGTGTGATAACCCATAAACCTCAAGAGCGAAGCTCGAGAGGTTTGTGTGGTCATCACACACCGAGGGTGTGCAAAAATATCCATAACATCAAACTTACCTATCCGTTATTTTTTATAAGTGCTGGTGTAGAGGTTTAGACTATTTCTAGCAGCTTGAAAGAAAAAGATGTTTCTAGCTAGAGTGCAGTTTTATTTTTGAATAAATTGAACTGTACATGGATAAAACACAGTTGAAAATACTGCAGTTGAAATACTTATTGTGAAATAATGGAATGCAACAGTGTTAAAGCCTTTTCTTTGGGGAATGTCATATCAACCAGTTTTTAGGTTATTATGAAGTGTCATATCAACCAGATTCTGGGTTATTTGTGTTAAACCTTGTTTAGTATCTGACTAGGCTGTACATGTATGTTAATCAAAGATTAACATAGGGCTAATAGAATGTTTACAACCAATCAGAAAGCTCTATTTCTCAGACCCTTTTTATAATATGAAGTGTCATATCAACCAGATTCTGGGTTATTATTGCCTTTGGAGTATAATAACCTGAAATCCAGTTGATATGCATTTTTAACAAAACAGTATTCCAGTTGATATTTGTGGTCACCAGGAATATATTATTAAGAAATAACAATAAAAAATAACTCACAATTTTGAGTAATATGTTTATAAAAGGCTAGAAATAGCCTGCATTGGTTCACACCCCTACCTTACCCCACTACACTCCTTCAAAGACACAAACAAAAGTAAAACCTAATTAAACTAAGTATTAAGCAAAAATCCACAAAATTATAAAATGTTCCCTAGCAGCACTAGGAAAAAACTAAATTTTAGAACAATTAGCTCTCAAAAACAAGTTTTAAAGAGGTTTTAAAAGGCTTTATTGGCTCTGATGCACCACCATAGACTGTTCTCCAACTCAACACGCAGCAGAATGAGCTGTAAACAAGCTGCAAATGATGTTTGACCTATTTACCCACAATACATTGCAACTTTCGCTTTTGGAGCAAAATTTCACTGGCAAAATCAAAAGTTATACTGATGAAATTTTCACCACAAGGTGAAATTTTAGGCACTAATGGAATAAAATTGACTAATCAGAGCATTTTAAGTGAAATTTTGCTATTATGCAGAATCAGAAAACCAGGGGAAATTGTGTTTCGCTCAGGCAAAAAATTTTACATAATTGCGAAATTATGCGAAATATTTCGCCAGATGAAATATTTCAATTTCGCTCAACACTACTGATGAACAGTCAAAAAATGATAAAAAAAGGGGATGTTACATTTTTAAACACAGGGTTGACAGTGTCTCTTTAAGTGACTAACCTTTTTACCTCCCCTCATCTCCACCTTCCCACTGAGAGCCCACCACCTCCACTTACCCTATACTTCCTTGCCAGGGTCCTATAGTGTCATCTTCTGTGGACTGAAACATGTCTGCATTCTTCAAAGCTGAACCACAAATTGAGGAATAAAACTAAGTGCTGTATACGGTATTTTAGGGATAGAAGCCAGTTGCACTATATGACACAGCTGTCCTTTACTAAACGACAGCTGTGTCGCCTTAACTCCTTCTATCCAGCAAATACGATTATAGGGCACTAAGTTAAAGTGCCGGACCCCCCCCATCCAAGCCAGTTGTTCAATAAATGCTTGCTGACATCGGGCCCCAATCCCTGTGTCCGCATTTATTAGATCTCAGCCCCACTGTGTGGGACACCTGGGAGCTCACCCCCAGTGTCCTGAAATAGTTTATTAAAAAAGTTCATATATTCCAACAGTGGGATGCCCACCCCCTGTGTCAGACCCTCTCTCCCCTGAGGCCTTTTATTTAAAAACACCGTACCGGCATTGGGGACCCCAATCCCCGTGTCGGAATTAAGTACATTTCTCCCCATCAGTATGGGACACTGGGGAGCCCACTTCCAATGTCCCCAAATCAGTATCCCAATCCTGATTCTCTGTAACACTAGGGATCCCACTCCAGTATGCTCAAATGTGTTTCCCACTCCCGATACTCTTAGACACTGGGGAGCCCACTCCCAGTGTCCTGAATGTTTAATGTAAGAACCTGTAAAAAAAGAAAACAGTCCTGCTGCATTTTTTTCCCCTGAAATAAAGAAAATGGTCCCTCATCACCCCTGACATACCCCTCCCCCATTCTGACCCTCCCACTGAGCACACTCCACCCCACACACCCCCTTGCCCCATAATTACCACCGGAGGTCATCCGCTGTCATCTTCTGTGGACCAGGACACATCTGCACTCTTCAAAGTTCTACCACAAAATGAAGAATAAAGGTAAGTGCCATATAAGGTATTTCAATGGGGTTTTCAACTTATGTTGATATCTTTGCCATTTTTTGGTATTTTCCAGCAAAATTTCAACATAGGCTATTTTGTATCCATCTCATGAACACTAGTACTATATTTCGTTACTCGGGCCCAGAAGGTGATTTTGCAGTCGCTGCAGGGAATCACCTTTTCGTACTGATTAAGGAAAGAACAGTGCCGGTGTTCATCAGGTGGAGTCCCAAAAAGGCCATGCTGAAAATATGATGAAAAAATCCTAAAATGGCTGAGGTATTAGCGTGCATTGAAAATTTTCTATGCAGACACATACTTTTGATAATTTACAATATTTTCACTCCAGATTTTCAACATACTAATTTATTCACACCACTGTCATTTCTCACATCCTGCCTGAAACATTTCTTTGCACCTGTGGCGCAAAATGGTACAGTCGCTGCATGGAATCACCTTACAGGACTGATTAATGAAATAACAGTGCCAGTGTTCATGAGGTGGGGTCCTAAAAAGGCCATGCTGAAACATTGGTGAAATAATTCCTAAAATTGGCCAAGTTATGAGCATGTAAAAAATGTTCTACGAAGGTGCATAACTTTGGTAATTTACAATATTTTGACTCCAGATTTCCAACATATCCATTTTTTCACATCACTGCATGAACAGTACAGCTGCCATTCTTCACATCTTGTCCAAAATGTGTTCTCCGACCTGTGGCACAGAATGGTGTTTCAGTATGGATTTTAACATTTTCACCTATGGGGTTTATGAGGTAGGGTCATAAGAAGACTATGTTGAAAGTTTGGGGTCAAAATATTAAAAAAAGCAAAGAATTTATTAAGTAAGATCATTTGTAGTGATGTCTGTTGCACCTCTTGGGAACATGCTGCCTTACTGTGCCAGCGAGCTGAGTTCAGGTGTGAACTCAGAGAGACGGTTTACTGGGACAAGGCTGATGGGGAAAGTGCTGCAGCATGCAGCACCAGTCTCAGCGTGGGTAGGGACAGAGCAATGTTTTGATGCAGAAGCCACACTCTGTGCTGGATCAGGGAAACTCACCCACATGGCATCGACATGTGTGTTGGGGTCTGCTGGGCCCATGCACTGCATCAGGACTGTCTCCAATTTTGTATTTTGCTCATTCAGGACCTGTGCAAATGAGGATAAAATTCCAGGACTGTCTCCAATGTTGTATTTATGCAAATGAGGATGCAGTTCCACTATCACAAAAAAGAGGGGAAATTAGTTACAAAAAACTACATTAATGCACAGATAAGGGTTGTAAACTGCAAAGCGCACAAAGACAGGAAATGAAAAAACATTTGGGTCTCTGAAGTACAGGCAAATCAGTGGTGGGGTCTTACTTAGGGTTGTCAACCCTAATGCCCACCTCCCAGCCCATAGCCTCCTTTCCAAAGCACAAGCTCAGCAGCTCAAACCTAGTGCCTCATAATGATACAGTATGTCCAATATAATCAGCCAGAGCTTTCTTCACACAGGGCCCATACCTCATCTAATCCAGGGTAGGGGTGGGCATAAGGGTTGACAACCCTACGTAAGACCCCACCACTGATTCGCCAATACTCTGGAGACCCATATCCCTAATTTTTTTTTCATTTCCCGTCTTTGTGCGTTTTGCATTTTACAACCATAATCTCTGCATTAACATAGTTTTTTGCAATATATATATATATCTGCAGGTTGTGAGGCCTAACTTTCACCCCATTCTCCTTTACTGTAGCACGTCAATCTGTTTACACATGGAATGGGGTGAGAATTAGGCCTGACAACCTCATGGCACACCCCAGCATCTGTCGGGTGTGTGGCAGATGAGTGGGGTGATGGGGTGGGGTTAGGGCCCAACCTAACATCTTATTTCTCCACTTTTGTCACTTTAACCTAACTGATGCATTAACAAAGTTTTTTCCATATATATATATATATATATATAGAGAGAGAGCGAGAGAGAATATATGTGTGTGTGTGTGTGTATATATATATATATATATATGTGTGTATATATATATATATATATATATATGTATATATATATATATATATATATATATTAGAGGCAAAACTCCGTTTAATGCATTAGTTAGGGTTGTTCCACAGCGACAAAAGTGAGAATTAGCTGTTAGGGTTGAAAACCTATGGACCCCCTGTCCACTGCCCCAACTGGCATTGGGGTGCACATTGGGATCATCAGCCTAACTCTCACCCCATGACATGTGTAAAGCAGCAAGTATAGGAGAATGGTGTGAGAAGTTGGGACCCATGATCCCAATGTACCCCCAATGCCCAGTTGGGGGTGAGCGAGGGGGTCAAGGGGTTTCAACCCTAACAGCAATTTCCTCACTTTTGTCGCTGTGGAACAACCCTAACTAATGCATTAAATGGAGTTTTTTGCCTCTAATTTCCCTTCTTTTCGAGAATGATAACGAGAAATAGTGAATGTAATGCAGCGGCGGGAGCGCGGGGCCTGCCACATGATGTGTTGTGGCATACTAACAGGGACAGCAACGCAAACAGAAATGCTAACAGTGGCACACATGGTAACACAAGCACGAATGAGAACAGAAAGGGTAACGCACATGGTGGTGTAGACGGGAATGGTCTGCCACGTGATGTGTTGTCACATAGTAACATGGTGCCTGCAAACAGAAATGTCAATGGGCATGGTGATGTAAAGTGAAACAGTAAGATAAACAGTACTGTAGACAGAAATGGCAAAAAATAACAGAAGCATAGCGCAAATAAAGCATAAGGATAACGCACATGGTGGCGCAGGCGTCAATGGTAAGTGAAGCAGATGCGGATCCATAGGCGGAAAGGACAACAATAACAGTAATGTAGCGCACAGGCTGGTTTTCCCAAAACCTGCATTGATAAAGACAGTGAGTACAAATAATGTATGCAAAATAATGAGTATCGGCACAGAAAATGAGATCTTGGAATACTAAATACATTATATCTCAGAACCGTACGACATAGAAAAAAATTTAAAAGTCATATTATTTACAACTGTCCTGGCTAATTTGAATCTTAGCCCCAGTAGAGCTAAGAAATTTTCAACGAAAAGTCCAGTATCTGCTACCGTTTCGAGATACGGGCCTAATGTCTTGTGCCATATAATTTTATCCTATGGGAAAAAAGAAAGTTGGCGCCATAACTTTTCCTCCTGTAATGTTTTTCACCAAACTACTGAAAGGCACATCTGTGGGCTGTTGGCTGTCTTCCCTCCAAATTTCAGGAAAAAAGACCAAACCGTTATTTTGCAGCAGGGCTCCAAATGATTTCTGTTAAGTGTCGGGTGCCGTAATGTTATCCTATGGGAAAAACTGTCAATTTTGGAGTGCCGTAACTTTTCCGCCATGTGATATTTTTTCACCAAACTACTGAAAGGCACATCTGTGTACTGTTGGCTGTCTTCCTCAAATTTCAGGAAAAAAGACCAAACCATTATTTTGCAGCAGGGTGCCAAAGGATTCCTGATAACCCGGCACGTAATGTTATCCTATAGGAAAAACTGTCAACTTTGGAGTGCCATAACTTTGCCGCCATGTAATATTTTTAAATACAACACTGAAAGGCACATCTGTGAGATGTCAGCTGCGTTCCTCAAATTTCAGCCCAAAACTCCCACGGTTATTTTGCAGTGCAGTGTGCAAAGAATTGCTGTCATTTTCCACAGACTAGAAAATTACTGTCATAGTTTCTGAAAACTTTCATAAGGTGGAAACACTTTCATGAGCATGAAGTAATTTGAAAATACTTTTTCAGAAATTTGAAAAACATATTTCTGGGGTGTTTACTACAAAATAAAGACATATAAGCAACCTCAGGGCCCGACTAGGTGAATACAAAAAAAATTAGGTTGCTAGAGGGTCCCAAATTTAAATGCCAACCATTTTATGATCACCAACTGAAAACAAAATGGCCGATTTGCGAAGTAACAGGCCCATTGCGAAAGTAAAATGCATTTGCAAAAGTGTTGAACTTTTGTTAACTTTTCCTTTGACTTATAATGGAAACTGTTTTTTGAATAACTTTTGAACCGTTTAATATTTTTTCACAAAATCTTTGAAAGGCACATCGGGGACCCCGGCTGCACGTTCCCTGAAGATTTCGGGCCGGTCACGCAAACTGTATGACCTGTAGGCGCGACCACAGAATTACAGAAAAGCGTAAACGTGCGCACAGATCACACTTAATAACTCCGCAGCCGTATATCCGACCAGTACAAAACTTGGCTGATCCCAAGACCTATAGTTCTTGATCATATATTCCAAATTTCAGGCAAATCCATTAAACGGTTGCAAAGTTATTAAGGTGCAAAGTTTGGGGGTTTAACATAGAAATGGCTCCTCAACCCTAACTATGGTAGCACTACCGTGCTACCTTATATATATATATATATATATATATATATATATAATCTATGCAAAACATTTTGTTAATGCATCAGTTAGGGTTCTTCTACAGTGAAAAAAATTAGGAAATTTAATTTTAGGGTTCCCACCCCTTGCACCTCACCCCACCCTGCTCCCATCAACAGGCATCGGGGTGTGCATTGGGATTATTGGCCATAACTCTCACCTCATTCTCCTACACTGCACCACCTCAGCTTATTTACACATGGGGTGAGCATTCGAGCTGATGACCCCAACGCACACCTCAGTGCTTGGTGGGGGTGGGGTGCAAGAGGTGGGAACCCTAAAATTGAATTTCCTCACTTTTTTCACTGTAGAAGAATGCTAACTGATGCATTAACAAAGTTTTTAGCAAATAATTTCCTTACTTTTTAAGAAAGAACAGAAAAGCAGAACGTTGTGCAAGTTGGGCCCGTGCTCCCACCAAGTTGTAAGTACCAGGCCACATTACACACCCAATGACTAAAAAGTACATTCACAACAGCAAGGCCAGCCACCAAAGAAATGTTAATCTACTGGAACAATAGAAAACGCTGTCCAAAAAATGTAAACTGCGCCACACATTATCTCCACAAAACATGTATTGTCTGACACATAAACACTTCTATTAACATCTATAGGACATGCCGTCAACACCCTGCAAATTTCATGTAAAAAGACCAAACCGTGTCCAAGATATGACACATCAAAATGTGAAATTTTCATTTGTCAGAGTGGCACACTTCCACACCTGTTGACATTTAACACACACAATGACTGAAAACTACATCCATGACACAAAGGCTAGGTATCCTATCAATTTTAAGCCACCACCACAAGCAAAATGCTGTCCACAAAATGTAAACTGCACCACACCATATCTCCGCAAAAAAATATTTTCTGACATGGAAACACTGTAATTTACATCCACAGGACATGCTGTCAACACCCTCCAAATTTCAAGTGAAAAGACCAAACCGTGTCTGAGATATAACATTTTAACTTATAAGATTTTCTTTCATCAGACTGGCACAATTCTGCACCTGTTGACATTTAATACACACAATGACTGAAAACTACATCCATGACAGTAAGACTAGGTATCCTATCAATTTCAAGCCACCACCACAAGCAAAACACTGTCTGCAACATGTAAAGTGTGTCATGCAATATCTCCACATAAAAACATTTATCTGACAAGTAAACACCATAATTCACATCTACAGGACATGATGTAAGCATCCTCCAAATTTCAAGTAAAAAGACCAAACCGTTTCTGAGATATTCAATGTTAAAGACTGGTAACATTTCCCTATCTATTCCATTATAAAAAATCTGGCCATCTTGTCCCTATCTCATGATCAAAGAACCTCACAATCAAAGAATTTGCAGGCTCACGATCAAAGAATTTGCAGGCTCGTGAACAAAGAATTAAAAATCTTATAAATTCAAAAATTGATGGAATTGCCATATACCGCCACCATGGTTCGACTAAACTAAGCCCCCTGAGTAAAACCCACCCTTTTGTCTTCCTAGGACACCCCTGGGCTGAGAAAATTTATTTTTTTATTTGGCCATCTCATCCCTCGCTCGTGATGCATGATTGCAATCAAAGACTCTTGTGATCAAAGAATTTGCAGGTTCACGATCAAAGAATAAAAACTGTTCAAATTGGAAAAAATAAAAGAATTGTGGTAAACCACCACCATGGTTTGTCAGAATGAAGCCTCCTGAGTAAAACACACCCTCATTTATCTTCCTAGCACAGCCCTAGACTAAGAAAATTGATTTTTCAATCTTGCCATCTCGTCCCTCGCTCACGATGCATGATTGCGATCAAAGAATCTCACGATGAAAGAATTTGCAGGCTCGCGATCAAAGAAATTGCTCGCTCACAAACAAGGAATAGCGGTCCCCTCTCCCCATCATGATAATATACATAAAGATCTCTGTGTCCCTGGTAGTCTAGTGCTCCCCCAATCTGTGTTTTATTAATATCTCATTATTTTATCCCTGGTAGTCTAGTGCCCCCCCATGTGTATGTATTTATATTTGTTGTTTATATCCCTGGTAGTCTAGTGTCCACCCCAAATCTATATGTAATTATTATTATCATTATTCATATCCCTGGTAGTCTAGTGGCACCCCCATCATAATGGAAAAGATAAACATTTGCTATTTCCTGCTAGTCTAGTGGCCCCTTCCCCCCACCCAGCCATGCCAGCCCACCCAGCACTCTCCAACCCTTCCCCAGCTGGCGACTGGCACAGCCCACCTCTCACCTCCATGACCAGCTGCCGACTGTGTGTATCAAGCTGCCAATTCCAAGAGGTGCTCAGAAATAATTTCAGAGCACCTCTTGGAATTAGCACTCATAATATACACAGTCAGTGGCTGGCCGTGAGTGAGAGGTGGCTGTGCCAGTCGCCAGCTGGGGAAGCGTGGAGGGTGCCGGGTGGGCTGGCAGGCTGGTGGGGGGCCACTAGACTACCAGGAAATAGCAAATGCTTATCTTTTCCATTATGATGGGGGGGGGCGCTAGACTACCAGGGATATAGATAATAATAATAATTACATACAGATGGGGGCACTAGACTACCAGGGATATAAACAACAAATACACAGTAAATACATAGACATGTGGGGGCACTAGACTACCAGGGATAAATTAATGAGATATTAATAAAATACACATTGGGAGGGCCACTAGACTACCAGGGATACAGAGATCTTTATGTATATTATCATGATCAGGAGGGAGGGAGGGGGCCGCTAGACTACCAGGGATAATGAAAACTTACGTTTTTTTTATTCACATGGGGCCAAACGAAGCCCTCTGAGCAAAACCCACCCTCATATAACTTTCTGGAGCAACCCTGGGCTACAGAAATCAATTTAAAAATCTGGCCATCTCATCCCTCGCTCGCGATGCACGACCGTGATCAAAGAATCTCGCGATCAAAGATCATTAACAAGTCGCGAATGAAGATTTCAAAAGCTCAAAATTCTATTTTTGGACCAATTTGCATAAAACCAAAGCCATGACTCGATAGATTGGGGTCACCTGAGTAAAACTCATCCAAGTTTTACTTCAGAAGTGACCCTTGAGCCGATATATTTGTGTTTTTCTGATCAGAAAACTGAAAACAAGATGGCTGACCTCGCGATCAAAGAATTTGAAAATATCCTCGGGAACAAAGATTCTTGAACCGTGAGGCTGCAAATTCTTTTATTGCCAGGTGGGACCAGATGGCCAGAACCCCATTCTTTGTTCGCAAAACATACATATAAATTTTCCCATTGACTTATAATGGGAACTTAAAAGTGGCATAACTTTTGAATGCCTTAATATTTTTTCACCAAATGAAAAGCGGCATGTTCAGTCAACAAAGCTCTTTCAAATGAGCCATCTCACAGAGTTGCACACCACACAACAGCTGTGCAGGGCCACATCCAAAATCCCCAAAGTATTTTTCAGCACTTTTATATGCAAAGACCGTAAGTCTGACGAAAACACAATTTGGCAAATCAAAAGACCTACCATGCCCCCCCAGTCATACAAAATTTCAGCCAAATATGTTGAATGGGTCCAAAGTTATTAATGCCCAAACGTCTGACTTTAGTATGTAAGTGACAGCTGAACCCTAACTATAGTGGCGTGACTGCTACTATAATATATATATATATATATATATATATATATATATATATATATATACATACATACACATATACATGTACATACATACATATATGTATATGTATATATTCTATGCAAAGAACTTCATTAATGCAGCAGTTAGGGTTCTTCTACAGTGAAAAAGTGAGGAAATTTGATTTTAGAGTTCCCACTCTGCACCCCTCTCAGCCCACCCCACCAAGTCATGGGTGCTGGGCGTTAGTCAATGGCCCCAACTCTCACCCCATTCCATGTGTAAACAAGCTGAGGTAGTGCAGCATAGGAGAATGGGGTGAGAGTTAGGCGAATGACCCCAATGCACACCCCAATGCCTGTTGGTGGGGTGGGCTGGGGTGGTGCAAGAGGTGGAAAACCTAAAATCAAATTTCCTCACTTTTTCACAGTAGAAGAACCCTAACTGAAGCATTAATTAAGTTTTTTGCATAGAATGTCCTTACTTTTTAAGAAAGAATAGAAAAGTAGAAAGTTGTGCAAGTTGGTGGGATCGCGGCGCCCAACTTGTAAGTGTTGGGCCACATTACACACCCAATGACTAAAAAGTACATTCACAACAGCAAGGCCAGCCACCAAACAAATGTTAATCTAGTACAGCAATAGACAATTCTGTCCAGAAAACATAAACTGCACCACACAGTGTCTCCACAAAAGACATATTGTCTGACACATAAACACCACTATTGACATCTACAGGACATGTCGACAACACTCTCCAAATTTCAAGTAAAAAGACCAAGCTGTTTCCAAGATATTCCATGTAAAAATTTGAAATTTTCATTTGTTAGAGTGGCACAGTTCCACACCTGTTGACATTTAACAAACACAACTGAAAACTTCATCCATGACACTAAGGCTAGGCATGCTATCAATTTCAAGCCACCAGCACAGTCCAAAACACTGTCCGCAACATGTAAAGTGCATCACACAATATCTCTGCAAAATACATTTTCTCTGACAGGAAAACAGTATAATTTACATCTACAGGACATGCCGTAAACACCTTCCAAATTTCAAGTAAAAAGACCAAACCATTGCCGAGATATTCAATCTTAAAGATTGGTACAATTTCCCTATCTATTCCATTATAAAAAATCTAGCCATCTTGTCCTTCCCTCCCTCATGATCAAAGATAGTGACCAAAGAATCTCACAATCAAAGAATTTGCAGGCTCATGATCAAAGAATTTGCAGGGTCATGACCAAAGAATAGAAAGTGTTCTAATTTATAAAATTAAAATAATTGCGGTAAACCACTGCCGTGGTTCATCAGAACGAGGCCCCTTGAGTAAAATCCACCCTCATTTGTCTTCCTAGGACACCGCTAGACTGAGATCATTGATTTTTTAATCTGGCCATCTCATCCCAAGCTCGCGATGCACGATCGTGATCAAAGAATCTCGCGGGCAAAGAATTTGCAAGCTCGCGATAAAAAAATTGCTCGGTCATGAACAAAGAGCAAGGGATGAGATGTCCAGACTTAAAAACAGATTTTCTCAGCCTATGGGTGCCCTAGAAAGTTAAATGAGGGTGCATTTTGCTCAGGGGGCTTCGTTCTGCCCCATCTGAATAAAAAAAGTTATATTTTAAATATCCCTGGTAGTCTAGCGGCCCCCACCCCCGATCATGATAAAATAGATAATGATCTCTCTATCCCTGGTAGTCTAGTGCCCCCCCAATGTGTATTTTATTATTATTTATTTCTTTATATCCCTGATAGTCTAGTGGCCCCTGATCTGTATTAAATAATTATTATTGTTGATATGCCTGGTAGTCAGCGCCCCAATCATGATAACATAGATTACAATGTCTGTATCCTGGTATTCTGGTGGCCACCCCATGTGTGTATTTCGTTCATATTTTTTTATATACCTGGTAGTCTAGTGGCCCCCAATCTGTATGAAATTATTATTATTCATATCCTTGGTAGTCTAGTGGTCCCCCCATCAAAATAACATAGATAATCATCTGCTGTTCCCTGGTAGTCTAGTGGCTCCCAACCAGCCATGCCAGCCCACCCATCACCCCCTGCCCTTCCCCAGCAGGTGACTGGCACGGCCCACCTCTCACCTCCAAGGCCAGCCGCTGACTGTGTGTATGGGCGCTAATGCAAAGAGGCACTTTGAAATGTTCTGAGTGCCTCTTTGCGTAGCGCTCCTAACACAGGTTTAATGACTGGCCATAGAGGTGAGGGTTGGGCTGTCCAGTCACTGGCTGGGAAGAGTGGGGGGTGCTGGGTAGGCTGGCATGGCTGGGTGGGAGGGTGAGGGCCTCTAGAGTACCAGGGAATTGCAGGTGCTTATCTATGTTATTATGATGGGGGGGCCACTAGACTACCAAGGATGTGAAGAATAAACATAATTTAATACAGATCAGGGGGGCCACTAGACTACCAGGTATATAAAAATATATGAATGGAATACACATAGGGGGTGGCCACTAGACTACCAGGGATACAGATATTGTAATCTATGTTATTATGATGAAATGGCCACTAGACTACCAGGGATATCAACAATAATAATTCTGTAATACAGATTGGGGGGGCCACTAGACTACCAGGGATATAAAAAAAATATTAATAAAATACACATTGGGGGGCCACTAGACTACTAGGGATAGAGAGAGAGACCATTATCTATGTTATCATGATGGGGGGCACTAGACTACCAGGGATATTGAAAACATTAATTTTTTTTTTCAGATGGGGCAGAACGAAGCCCCCTGAGCAAAACGCACCCTCATTTTACAGTCTAGGGCACCCCTGGACTGAGAAAATAAATGTTTAAATCTGGCCATCTCATCCCTCGCTCGCGATGCACGATTGTGATCAAAGAATCTCACGATTAAAGAAATTGCAGGCTCGAGATCAAAGATCGTTAGCTTGCTGTGAACTAAGATTTTAAAAGCTCAGAACTCTATTTTTAGACTGATTTTGATCAAACCAAAGGCATGGCTCAATAGATTGTGGTCCCCTGAGTAAATCTCATTCAAGTTTTACTTCAGAAGTGACCCCTGAGCCAAGATATTTGTGTTTTTCTGATCAGAAAATCAAAAACAAGATGGTGGACCTCACGATAAAAGAATTTAAAAAATTCTCAGGGACAAAGATTCTTAAACTGCGAGGCTGCAAATTCTTTGATCGCCAGGCAGGACAAGATGGCCAGAACCCCATTCTTTGTTCACAAAACATACATATAAATTTTCCCATTGACTTATAATGGGAACTTAAAAGTGGCATAACTTTTGAATGCCTTAACATGTTTTCACCAAACTAAATGCGGCATATTTGGCCACTAAAGCTTTTTCATATGAGCCATCTCGCAGAGTGGCACACCGCACAACAGCCATGCAGGGCCACATCCAAAATCCCAAAAGCTGACTCCAAAAATGGATAATTTTGCATTTTTCAGCATTTTCATATGAAAAGACCGTAAGTCCGATTGAAACACAGTTTGGCTAATCAAGAGACCTACTATGCCCCACCGCACATTCCAAATTTCAGGCAAATCCATTGAACGAGTCCTAAGTTATTAATGCCCAAACGTTTGACTTTAGTATGTAAGTGACCACTGAACCCATAGTGGCGCGACAGCACCACTATAATATATATATATATATATATATATATATATTTATATGGAACCCCCCTGTTACCTGGGGTTACTAGATTCCCAGTAAGACCTAGTGGTAGGCAGGAAGGCAGCTTGTGAAACTCCAGTTAAATGGATTTCACACTGTTTCACCTGAACTGTTGTTAAAGTGGGGATTGGGCTGCGTACCCAAAGCCCAGTGGGGGTCCATCTATGCTTTATTTATTCAGTTTGGATGTGAATAAAAGCCACAGTTTAGAATCCCATTCCTGGTACTGGACATTACAGTTATTGCTTCCTGTGTTCAGATTTACTTGGATGCCCCTGTGCAGAGTAGCCAAACCTAAGTCCTTGTGCCTAGTAACCTAGTCCTCCCCAAACCCAGTCCCCACCTGGTACTGCTGTCAGCTTCAACAGCATACCACCTGTTGTTTGCAAAAAGGCAGGGGTGTAGGGAGTTACAAAATGGAGGCACCGCTTTGGATTTATAATTTAGGGAGGAAAGGTGCTCTGGCAAGGGGCTAGCATTTTGGTTATCTGGCAGTGGGTAGCCCAAAAAGCTGAAGCAAGTTTAACTGGTGTGTCGCTGTGTGCTGTGGTTCATATGCTGCTGTTAAAATGCCAACTGTTTACCAAGGAGCAGTAAAGCTAAAGGAGTATGCCCTTGTCCTGCATCAAATATTTACAGCATTTTTGCCAGCTTCTAAAAATACTGTGTGTGATAAAGAAAAGTGTGGAAGGCTAGGGGTAGCAACAGGAAAATTGTGCCCTGGACATTGGAAATGCTTTCTAGTAAACTGTGTGATAAAGAAAAGTGTGGAAGACTAGGGGTAGCAACAGGAAAATTGTGCCCTGAATGTTGGAAATGCTTTCTAAAGAACTGTTGTGATAAAGAAAAGTGTGGAAGACTAGGGGTAACAACAGGAAAATTGTGCTCTGGACGTTGGAAATGCTTTTTAGTAAACTGAGAGATTTGCTGTGAGAATGGCCATGCTAAATGGCTGAAATGAGCTCCATCCTTGGAGTCAGTCAGAGAAAAAAAAAAGTGGTTTCTGCAGTTTAAATTTGCCTGCTCGATGATCGCCATGAAGAGAAGAGCACTCGCGAGGGAAAGAGGCTCATTTGTATGGTGTCATGTGATTGGTGAGGCTGCAATCAGTCCCACCCCCAGCCAGCTCTACAGTGACTGCCCAGCATTCGAGAGGGTGTGTGAGTGGAGTGCATGTACTGGCTTAGTGGAGAAGCATCGCGGTGATTAAAAAGTGCTGTAAAAGTACTAAAAATAGACTTTTCTGTTTAAAATCGGGCTCAACCCACATCTCGATTGACTGGATTGTGAGTGTGGTGATCGGAGAGACGATCAGCAGGACTGCCCACCCGCTTCCTTTCTGAGGCCTCAAAGACTGGCTGCAGGCCGTTGTCCATCGCAGCAAACAGCTACTGATAACAGTGAGTACCAACAGTAGAAATTGCTCAAAACAGTGATTTTCTGCCAAAAGCCAGCTGAATCTGTATGCAGCAGTGTAGTTGCTTTGCAAATAAAGGCTGTGTCAAGTTTTACCAGCTAAAGCAAGTCTGTTAAGCCATTGACTGTGAGCATAGTTATGGGTTCAGTGACAGAATAAAGTTTCAAAGCCAGTAGAGAGACTGTGAGTTGTAGCAAAATGTGCAGCACTAGTTACAGGCAATCCTGTGCTTGAAACCTGAGGCTTTAAGGGACTGTGAGCTAAAGAAATGTTTTCAGCAAGTGAAAAGTCCATGGTTAATCATATAAATGTGCTAGGAAAAAGAACAGTGCAAGTTTGTGCAGTTTGAGCAAAGTTATCAGTAGTATGTATAAATCGGATGCACACTGGCTTGACCCAATTTCAGAATGTTGATGCGCAAGAGTGCTGCCACTGCCATTACAGGGTGGGGTAGTAATGTAAACACTGCAGCAGAGGAGCTATTTTAAAAATGAAAGAAAGTGTCAGTGAAGTGGGACTTTCAGTAACAGGGAGCATTTGTTTGTTTTTCCCTGCAGTCATGGCCTCAGGACCAGCCTGCTACCCGGATCATGCCTCGGCTGCAGTAGCAGCAGAAGTAAATAAGTTAAGGGACATTGAAAGGTGTTGCTATGGAGGACAACTGCCTCCTCATGTGGCGATTCCTGGATATCCAGTGCAAGCGTGTCTAATATGCTTAAATACTGGAAGGGACGTCTTCATGGTACCTCACTGTTCGGGGTGCTTAGAGAAATATGGCTTGTTCAAAGCACCCAAAATTCATTTGGCTCCCACATAGACAAAAGTTCAGGAATTTGTAGTTGTCAGCGCACAGCACCAGGCGGAGCCTGTTGAGGAAGGCCCCTCGGGGGAGTGTGGCACAAAGTTAGAGGGTGCAGATTTGCAGACAGAACCAAATGCTGATGTTTCAGATACTGGATCACAGAGAGATAATTCTGACAGAGCATCAGTAGACCCCTAGAGGGGGGGCCTAGCCCAAGTGTCATAGGAGAAGATGAGATGAGGGAGGCCTTTGAATGGGAGGTGTCGACCTCGGCGCCCAGTGGGGAGTGGATAGTCTCAGGAGTGAGGACGACTGCTCACTCCTGGGCACAGATTCTCAGTGAGGAGGAAAAAGAGGGGGAACCTATGTGGCCTTGTGAAAAAGGAATGTGTACACAGCCTCAAGCTCTTGCCTCAGAAGAATGCATGGAAGAGAGTGGTGATGCCACTGCCTTGACTGTGCAAGAAGAAGAAGTTAGGGATCCGTTTTTTGTCTCGTTGAGAATGTGTAGCTGGCAGAACCAGGACTGGCCACCCCCAAGTCAGGCCAGCAGCCTCAGGTTGACCAAAGCTAGTAAAGAGGAGAGACTGGTTCGTAGGAAGGTGAATGAAATCTATGGGATGTCCTTTCCTACCTATCCTCGGAGAGTCTGGTAGGAGATTGAGAACAGCAGGAAATCCTGGATCTGGGCCGAAGCAATGAAATGTGTGCATACTGGTGCAAACAAAGCATGTCAGGAACAGACTGTTTCATGAAAAATACACCTAGTGGAAAAGAGGCAGGACACTGTTTATGGACACTGTTCGAATAGTGGATGGAGAGGGACGTGAAACCTTTCACAGTGTGAATTATATGCACCCAGATGGGGTAATAATTCAAGGTCAGACCCCCTGTACTATTGGCCTCAATGCAAAGATCTCCCAGTAAATGTCTCCGTGCCTACCAGATGGAAAGCAGAGCAGTGGTAGTCAATACTGCCACACCAGCCATTGCAGTGCCTTTGTTGTTTCACCAGTATGGACATCCAGGACTCAGGTGCCCCACATTCATCAGTTCTACAGTGTACTGGCCCTTCCAGAATCCATTGACTGGCCCACCAGATGACTTCAGATCCAGAGAGGACACCATCCCAGCTGTATCCTGATCCATCGCCTGGTAATCGGATGACGTCAGACCAGCTGTTTTCCTTTTTGTTCCTGTTCCAAGGTTCCATCTCCAGAGATGACATCAGCCCAGCAGTTTCCAGATGTGCCCTCCTGTAGTTCCTAGAAGATGTCCGCCCAGCTGTATCAGAAGAATGCTGCCAGGGAGAGTCTTCAGCTGAGGAGCAGGTCAGTGTGTGTTATTCCTTCTACAAGGGGCTGGTAAGTCCAAACTTTTCTATCCTTATGACATTGCAGTACACACCCTACACTAGCAGACTCCAGAATGTGTGAACTGTCCTCAAAGACTCTCCCCTTCAGGACTTTGGCCTGCTAGAACTGTGCTTCACCGGGCTCTGGCCCAGGAGAGACTCTTTAATGGACTAGCCTTCGGGCACTGTGGTCACTAGATGGGACTTTTAGGGCACTCCATCCCCCTAATGTGTATTGTAAATAATGTCATTGTTTTCCTACTGTTTTCTAGTGTATATACTGTTGTTCTACCTTTTCTAAAAAAAAAACATTTTTGGGGGTTCTTCAGTGTTTTGATGGTAGGAGTTTAGATAGACTGTGTATGCAGATTAGGAGTGTGTGTTGTCTTTCTTTTTTCTTGCAGGTGTTCCTGAAGAAGATAGAAGAGAAGACAAGAAGAGGAGGAGGGGCTCGTCAGAGTTCCTAAATAGTACTTTAGTGTGTAGTATTTAAAGTACTGTTATTGTTATTGTTGTTGTTACTGTAGTAACCCTTTCCTTCCACAGGTGTGGTTGTGGGGGTAGGAGGCAGTAATGTAATGTAATAGATTGTATTAGTTCCTGGTGTGTGGTTGCAGGGTGCCCAAGGTCGGGGAGGTCCCCTGTTTGTTTTGTTTTGGGATTTGAGTTAGAGGCAGATAGGTATTCCCTAGAGGGCTAGGGGGATAGACAGGCTGTGGCTCTGACCTGCAGTAGGGGTTGCAGTGCTGATCTATTAGGGCTATGCTCTGGACAGTTCTACCAGATCCACTAGGCACCCATAGTTAGTGGGTAGAGTAGAGGCTAATATGTCAGTCAAAGGCCTCTATGCCCTTAGTGTTGCCTGCCTGTGCTCGCACATGGTAGGAGGGGGCCTGATCACCCTCCTCCGCAGGTAGCACATAGGGTTGGATGGCCTAAGCCTGCTAAATAATGACTGCGGACAGTCATTTTCCTGGCCCAGGGCGAGTGTAACCCCCCTGTTACCCAGGGTTACTAGAATCCCAGTAAGACCTAGTGGTAGGCAGGGAAGGCAGCTTGTGAAACTCCAGTTAAATGGATTTCACACTGTCTCACTCTGTTCTCAGTCTCAGCTGAGACTGAGGGATGACATCACCATAGAACTATCGCAGCTGCATGAGCCACATTGGAATCTGCAGATGGGAGTTAGGTTAGAATGTTGGGAGTTTTTGAAGGCAGTTGTGTGTGAGCAGTCTTGAAAAGAGGAGCACAGCAGTCTGTGCACAGGCTCTTGGAGCCTAAAGCTCTGATATAGAGCTACTTTTAGGGAAAGGTGTGTGTTTCTGCCAAAAGAGGAACACAGTAAGCTGTTCTTGAAGTGGTGGAGACCGCTGTAGAAACATAGAAACATAGATTTTGATGGCAGATAAGGACCGCTAGGCCCATCTAGTCTGCCCATTTCCCTACCTACAGGATAGGCCGCAGATCCTATTTAACCAACAGCCTGTATCTTCCTGCCCCCCACAAGAATTGCCTTATGTCTGTCCCATGCATTCTTGAATTCTCCCACAGTTTTAGACTCCACAACTTCCTCAGGAAGGCTGTTCCATGCATCCACTACCCTCTCTGTGAAATAATACTTCCTCACATTGCCCCTGAACCGCCCTCCTTCTATCTTTAAATTGTGTCCCCTTGTTCTTGCAAGTCTCTTTTTCTGAAAGATGCTACCCTCTTGGACTTTGTTGATTCCCTTGAGGTACTTGAAAGTTTCTATCATGTCCCCCCTCTCCCTTCTTTCCTCCGCTATTACTGGTCTCTGTGCCCCATCCCTGAGGGGATGGGGGGTGAAAGGTTTGCCTATTATTCCAGTGGCAACCTCCTGGTTTCAGCTAGGGAAGAAGCTGCCTTATTTTCTAAGTTGTGTTGCGGCACCAGAAGCTGTCAAGATTTGCCTGTGGGGCACCTGCAACCAAAGGGTGAGTTCTGCTCTTTCCATGGGGCCTATGTTTCACCTGAACTGTTGTTAAAGTGGGGATTGGACTGCTTAATCAGTGGGAGGCCTAGAAGAATAGGCTAAGCCAAAGTAAAAGTATGTTCAAGTCCAGCACAAGGGGAAAGCCAAGACATGTAGAGGAAGTGTGTTATACATTTACCCTTTAATCTACACTGCCAAGCTTTTCAGAAAGAGATGTTTAAGTATGTTCGAGTCTAGTACAAGGGGAAAGTCAAGATACGTAGAGGAAATGTGCTATACGTTTATCCTTTAATCTACATTGCCAAGCATTCAAAAAGAGTTGTTTAATGTCCAGAGAAATGGCCGGGTATGGATTGTGGAAGCTGGAGGTGGGAGACCCCCCATCTTTAGTAACCAGGTTCACCTCTACTGATTTGCTCTGTGGCCCTTTTACTTTGCCTCAGGCACTTGGCCAGTGCTGAGGGAAGTACCCAGACGTGGGATTGAAAGGAAATTTCCCTTAAGGAGTCGAAGGCTCTAAGGTGGTTTAGGGAGCCACCGGAAAATGTGTCCACTGCCATATGGACAGGGTTTGAGTGGCTGGCAGGGGAGCCAGGCCAGGAAAAAACCCAAATAGTGTACAAGTCGGGCTGTGTACCCAAAGCAGTGTGCAAGTCTGAGCTGTGTGCCTGTTGGGTCTGGAGCCTGATGGCTGAAGTGTTGAAGAAGTGTTCTGTTACTCTTATCTGCATTACCAGGAATGTAGCCCCGTGGGGGTCCGTCTATGCTTTGTTTGTTCAATTTGGATGTGAATAAAAGCCACACTTTAGAATCCCATTCCTTGTATTGGACATTACAGTTATTGCTTCCTGTGTTTGGATTTACTTGGGTGCCCCTGTGCAGAGTAGCCAAACCTAAGCCCTTGTGCCGAGTAACCTAGTCCTCCCCGAACCCAGTCCCCACCTGGTACTGCTGTCAGCTTCAACAGCATACCACCTGTCATTTGCAAAAAGGCAAGGGTGTAGGGATTATATATATATAATAACTGGCCAGCAATTTCTCTCAATGTACTGACCAGGTTGATATTTTCCATAACAACCGGCTGGTTGTTATGACATTCAAGAGCCATGCCAGTCAAACTATGCTGCTGCCTCATTGGCCAACATTCTGTATGTGGGCGGGGCCAAACAGTCTCACAGACTGCTGGAGAAAAATTGCTGGCCTGTTATTATAAAAAATAAAATTTGGGGAGGTGTTGTGAAATTTGTGCACACCCTCATTTGTGAGATGCTTGATAAACCCCTCGGGCTTCGCCCTTGGGGTTTATGTAGCATCCAGCCTCGGGTGTGCATTAAATTCTCATATCAAACCCTTCCCATCCATTATTCTCTCTCTCTCTCTATATATATATATATATATATATAAATATATATATATATATATATATATATATATATATATATATATATATATATGTACACACACACATATATACTGGTGCGGTAGCACTAATATAGTTGCGTTGACCATGTAGCTTAATGTTAAACCTCAAATTTTGCACTTTAATAACTTTGCATCTGTTCAGTGGATTTACACAACATTTATCATGCTTTGCCACTAGGGGAAGATTTCTTGACCTGCCAAATTTTATGTGAGAAAAATGCAAAATGTGAATGTTTTGGTGGATTTTCTTTTGACAGGTGTTTCTCTGGAATGGCTTTTGTTTGTGGTCTGAAATGTTTAGTGTTGAAAGCCTTTGCATCACAGATGTGTGTTTTGAAGGGTTGGTGAACAAATATTAATCTGTTCAAAAGTTATTCAACTTTTAAATTTCCAGTTATTTCTTATGGGGAAAAAATAGATGCCCTGTGCAAAAGCACTTTTGTGTTTGTGAAGAGGCATCTTGATTTCTGGACCAGGTCACATGGTGTTGCAGGGATCATGGCATATTTTCACACAGTTCTGTTTTATCTCGTTCCCATTTTATTCTGTATATCTGACACCAGGATGCCCACCCCCATTGTCAGATTACCCCAACCCCCGGTCCACTGTATTTATTTGCTGACATCAGGGTGCCCAGTCCCCATGTATACAGTACAAGATCCCCCCTTCCCAGTAGTGTGGGACACGGGGGAGCCCACTCACAGTGTCCCTAGTCAGGTTTCCTATCCTGAGCAGTGCAGAAGACTTGCAGGATACTAGGGAGCCCACTCCAAGTGTCCCCGGTCATGTTACTCACCCTCACCACTGTGGAACACTGAAGAGCCCACCCCCAGTGTCCCCCAAACATTTTTTATCTCTGTAAAATAGAAAACAGTCCCCAATGTCTTTTTAATAAACCCTGTAAACAAGGAAATGGTCTATTGTCATCTCCCCTGTCCAACTCCCCCATCCGACCCTTCCATTGAGTAGCCACCAACCCACACCTCCCCTTGTCCAATACTTACCAATGGATGTCATCGGGTGTCATCCTCTGTGGATTGAAACATGTCTGCGCTCTTCAAAGCCGAACTGTGAACTGAAGAATCATACACCGTACAATGGCTGTCAATGGCTTTTTCAACTTATGTTGATATCTCAGACATTTTAAGGTATTTTGCACCAAATTTTCAATATGGGGTTTTTGGGACCTCTCCTCATGAACACTGTCACTGTCATTTCATTAATAGGACCCATAAGGTGGTTTCCCAGATGCTGCATGAAATTACCTTTCAGGACAGAGTAATGACATGAGAATGCCAGTGTTCATGAGGTGAGGTCCCAAAAAGTCCATGTTGAATATTTGGAGCAAAAATACCAAAACACACCTGAGTTAAATGTGGTTATTGAAATGTTCCTACGCATGCACATAACTTTTTAAATATTTTCACTCAAAATTTTCAACATAGCCATTTTTTTCACACCACCTCATGAACAGTCCAGCTGGCATTTTTCACATCCTTCCAAAAATATGTTTTCACACCTGTGGTGCAGAATGGTGGAATCATTGCTAAAAATCACCTTTCAGGACCAAGTAACAAAATGTCAGTGTCAGTATTCAAGAGGCGGGGTCTGAAAAAGCCCATGTTGAAAATTTGGAGCAAAAATACCAAAAAATGCCCGAGTTATGCTTGGTTATTGACATTTTCCTATACATGCTCGTAACTTTGCCAATCTTTCATGTTTTCACTCCAAATTTTCAACAGAGCCATTTTTTCACACCACCTCATGGGCCATTTGACTGCCATTTCTCACATCCTGCCCCAAACAAGTTTCCACAGCTGTGGTGCAGAATGGCGTTTTGCCACAGATTAAGAAATTTTCACATATGGGGTTTATGAGGTGGGGTGATAAGAAGACTATTGAAAATTTGGTGTCAAAATGTGAAAAAATGACAAAGTTATCACAGCTACATTATACGCATCTTTAAAGGGATGAGAGGGCACTGCACTCGCACAGACAGATAAGAATATGATAATACTATCTTAAAAAGTAAGGAGATTCATTGCAAAATGTTAATGCATCAGTTAGGGTTGTTTCTAAAGTGACAAAAGCAGGGAAATAGAGTGTTAAGATTTTCAACCCTAACACCCCACCCCCACCCTGCACACATTGATATGAGTCAGGGGTGTGCCTTGGGGTCATCAACCCTAACGTTCGCCCCATTCTATAACCAAATAAACTGATATGGGTACAGTATTGAAGAATGGGATGAGTGTTATGGCTGACTACCAGGAACACCTGACACCTGTGGTGTGTGCAGGGTGAGGTGAGGCTAACGTGGAAACCCCTTGCATTTCCTTGCTTTTGTCACTTAGTAACAACCTAACTGATGCATTAACAAAGTTTTTTAAATAATATATATATATATATATATATATATATATATATACTGTATATATTCATTGCAAAAAATGTTGTTAATGCACCAGTTAGGGTTAAAGCAAGAAAAGCAGGGAAATATGGTTTTAGGGTCTCCAACCCTAACATCTCATCCCCTCCCTGTAGGAAGCAGGAAACTTAACAACAGTTTCTCCTCTCCTGCATCTTCTCAAATCAGGCATGGTGTGTACCTTGGGTTGTTAACTCTAATGTATATATGAAAATGGGGTGAGTGTTAGGGTTAACAACCCCATGGTACACCCTACACCTGATTTGTGAAGATGCAGAAGAGGTAAAACTGTAATGGTTTTTCCTGCTGCTGCCTGCAGGGTGGGGGTGGGGTGTTAAGGTTGGGAACCCTAATACCACATTTCCTCACTTTTCTCACTTTAACCATAATTGGTGCACCCAAAAAATTTTTTGCAATGAATTTCCTTACTTTTTGAGATCATATAATTTTATACTCATTTGCCTGTGGAAGCAAAGGGCCCTCCAGGCCCTATGCTTCCATCCCTCCATAAGTGCATTCCCTTCATGCTATGAAGAAGATGCCTTCAGAATTAAAAATCAGAATATAGCCCTATCTGCCAATTTACCACACCACACTGCCCCCCCACTCAGATAAAAGTGAAATCAGTGCATATTCTGCCTAGTCAGCTGATCTGAACTCATTCCTTCTGCCAGTTCAATACAGTTCACCTGATTTAACAGTACATTCAGTTTGCACCTCTACTGCCTGAGAATATTCTTCATGCTCCTATTCATGATACAATTGAGACAATCTGGGAATATTTAAATTTCAGTATTATGTATAGTAAAATAATCAGTGCATGGATGCACATGGAAACAAGACAGTTCAGTGTACCATTCCCAGTTAATTTAAAAAGTAAAATTAGTGCATATTTTGCCATTTGTTGATTTGATAGTTCACACTTCACTTTAGTCATACTTCACTTCAGTCACTGTATGATCAAAAGTGTATTTCCTAGTATGAGGACCATAGGATTTTGCAAATTTGTATTCAGATAACAATGATCAGTGAATGTCATACCCTACTTTATCAGAGGAAATGTCACTCTGTTACATAGAGTGCTAACTGCTCTGCTTACTGACTTGAGAATATTCACCGCACTTCATTTAGATACAACATAATCAGTGTACAATTCCTCCAAAGCTTCTGATGTTGAGATTACAATCTAAAATTCATAAATTCGGTGCAGGCCAGACCTGCTGTCTTCTGGCCTGAAAATTACACCATCTACTACTGTTATCAACATCGGTGTGTCAATGTCCTGATAATATTGAACTCTCCATGCATGCCTGCCCAATCTTCTGGCTGAACACATTAACCCCTACCCCTTACAGTATAACATGCAGTGGGTTGAAAAATGTCCTGATTAATATTACACCCTCACCGCATGTCTATCCCTTCTCTAGAACTGGAAACATTACACTTCATAATATAGTCATCCACCACTGTTACAATAACCCCCCCCCACACACACACGCACAGTGTAGTTACACAGAGGCCACTCTTACCTGTTCTGTTGGTTGATGATCATCTCTGTTTAAGGTCAGAGGAATGTGAACCAAAGGGGCAGGTTACAGAAAAGAACCTGGGCATGCAGGCATGATCCTGCCACACCCGACATGGAGAGGAAGAGAGGGGTGCTAATCATGCTCTGAGGGCCATTCACTGCCATCTTGGTACTCAGTGGCAGGGTTACTCTGTTCCATAGTGGGGCAGTAAAAGGTTTTGTGCAGGCTGTGGTGGTGGTGGTGGTGATGATGATGATGATGATGATGATGGTGGTGATGGTGGTCTGTAGTGGCAGACAGCATGGCCTCCCCCAACTGTATCCTCCTCTGTGTTTTCCTCTTTCTGTAAGGTGTCAAGAGAATGTGAGCAGAAGCAGTGGCAAGCATGGACCCCACACCCAGAGTCCCAAGTAGCAGGCAGTGAGATGTGGAATGGAAGCAGTGTTAAAAGGTCCAGGCAGGATAAGAGGAACTCATCAGTCCAAGGCTAATACACAGAGCAGCAACCATTTCCAGTCTTCCCCACTCTAGTCAATCAAGGCTAAGTTAAAATGTGTCATAAAACTGCCTGCCCTGGGCTATGTATATCTGATTGGCTCATTCCCACTTGCCAGGCAGTACTGGCTCCAGGGGAGGAGCCAGCAACATCTCTAGCATGAGAGAGAGAGAGAGAGAATGACTGAGGTGGATGGAGGAAGGGTAAAGAATAACAGAGCATGAGTGGCACAGTGGATAAGCAGAAAGAAAGAGTGAGGGAGACAGGGAGAAAGTGAATGTAAAGCAAAAGGGTAGCTAAAGAAAACATGGGGGAAGCAACTCTCTGGTTGGCCAATTGGGCTGGCTTAGGTGATATTAATTTAATTAGACATCTTCTAACTGGAAGAAGTCACATGTGATTCATTATGCAGCTTTAACAGGTCAGTCAAAAGCAGGCAGACATCTTTCAAAAGGCTTATGAGCTTCAAGAAAAATACATAACTTTTAAAATTACTCCTTTCTTTTGAAGGAGACTGCGTTTGATTTCTCCCAGAACTGATGCCTTTTCATTGTACAAAAACTACTAGATCTTGCAGTCCCTAAGCAATATGTTGCTCTGATGAGCACTACGATCACAACACTTGATACAGTGTTTTGTCACACTGCTTCTAAACTAGATAATAATCAGCATAGATCAGGGTTTGTGTTTCTTATACTGAAATCTCAAATGTAAGGAAGAAACCTGATTCAGAGCCCAGTACCTGTCCATGGAATCTGAGTGATTTCAAATTTCATGTTGCTTCAGCATATGGACCATGTGGAAATGGAGATTGCACCTTCTGACAGCCTGTGTTTCGTATCCTCAAGCAACATACCAGGGCTCCAACACCATACTAAGCATGAATCTACAATATACAGTACTATGTAAGTAGCACATATAGGAAATCACCCCTAACATAGCATAAAAGCCATGTTGACCTTGCATTTTAACTTATCAAGCAATAATTATAACTCTTTGCTAAAACATCTGATGTAACATACACATCGCCAATTATAAGAGCTGTCTTTAATGGACCTGACTTAAAAAAATCAAAGTAATTCTTGGACCTGTAAAATTTCAAGTGCAGATTGGGGCAGCACATTAAGAGAAAGCATTAAGTGTGTTCCTCCACTGTAGTTAGACAATGACTCTAACACATATCTACTTGCAAGAAAATGTATTGTATAGTGAGCCAGCAAGAGCAAATTACAAAGAGATCATCCACCGGAGAGATGGGCACACATTATCTATCTCCGTACAGCAATAGACTTGATCTCAGGAAAGAATGAGCAAACTAGTAGGTCTTTCCCAGGACACCAGGCTAGGGCACTGTCTCCTTATGATCAGGTCGGAGTGCCGGAACCTAGAAACCAAAATGCCAAGCTCACATGCCAATCTCTGACAACAATGTTATGTCATACTACTTCTAAACTAGTAAAGGAATATAACTATTTCAGAAATGCAGATTAAATAACATGATAGGGACTTTTATAAGAAGTTGGCTTAATACTATCTAGTAAATGTACCCTTTACTGACCAGTCAGACCCTATTTATTCGTTAGTGTCTAATTCATTTCTACTCCTACACCTTTGATGAAAAGTAAAACAAAAAGTGAGATATGGACGTACAGTGAATAAACTAATTTTTGTACAGAAAGGTTCAGTTTGTACATATGTAGCTAGTGGAAAACTGTGCTGAAACTTATTTGCCCTAGAGTTGACTCTCATAATTTGCTACAGCTAATGGGAGACAAAAGCAGTGACAAAAAAAACACTCTTCATAACAGTGCAGTTTAATAATACTTCTATGTAATAAGTTGGTTTACTACAAAAAGCTTGTTTGTATCTTTAATGTGAGATAAAAAATGTAACCAGGTGAGCAGATATGTACAGGATTTTTGAAGAAGGGCTCTGTATTCTTTGTAATACCTCTGTTAGAACCACTTTTCTGGTTCTGGTACTGGAATTACTAGTTCAAACCACTTTTCCTGGTTCGTGAGCCAGAACATTTTTAGTTCAAACCAAAAAAGGTGGTTTGAACCAAAAATTACTTGGGAGAGATTGTGAATGTGAGAAATTGAAAATTTTGGTAAATCTCATAATAAACATAGAAACATAGACTTTGATGGCTGATAAGGACCGCTTGGCCCACCCAGTCTGCCCATTTCCATATCTATTGGATAAGTTGCAGAACCTAGTTAGCCAACAGCCTACTTCTTCGTTCCCCCCACCAGAATTGCTTTATGTCTGTCCCATGCATTCTTGAATTCCCCCACTGTTTTATACCCAACTTTATCAGGAAGGCCGTTCCATGGGTCCACCACCCACTGTGTGAAAAAAATACTTCCTCACATTGCCCCTGAACCGTTCCCCCCTCTATCTCTAAATTGTGCCCCCTTGTTCTTGCACAACTCTTTTTCTGAAAGATGCTACCCTCTTGGACTTTGTTGGTTCCCTTGAGGTACTTGAAAGTTTCTATCATGTCCTCCCTCTCCCTCCTTTCCTCAAGGGTATACATATTAAGCTCATTTAGTCTCTCTTTACATGGCTTCTGCTGCAGACTCTGAACCATTTTAGTTGCCCTCCTCTGGACTGCCTCCATCCTGTCTACATCCTTGCGGAGATGGGGTCTCCAGAACTGCATGCAGTACTCCAGATGGGGTCTAACCAACTGTCTGTTGAAAGGGATAACCACTTTCTGTTTTCTACTGGTGATGCCTTTCCCTATACATCCCAGTATTCCCCCAGCCATCCTTACTACCTTCTCACATTGTTTGCTTACCTTTAGGTCATCTGATATGATGACCCCAGGTCCCTTTCCATTTTTTTTGTTGTTAATACCTTCCCCCTCCCATTGTGTATTCTCCCCCTGGGTTTTTGTTTCCCAGGTACATTACTTTGCACTTCTTTGCATTGAATCTAAGCTGCCATAATTTTGACCATTCCACCAACCTTCCAAGTCCCTTCTCATCCTTTCCACTGCCCCTTGGGTATCAACCCTGTTGCATATATTTGTGTTGTCTGCAAAGAGGAATACTTTTCCTTCTAGTCCCTCAGCAATGTCACTTATAAAGACATTAAAAAGGACTTGACCCAGTACTGAACCCTGCAGTACCTCACTAGTAACCCCCCTTTCTTCAGAGTGGACTCCATTTACTATTATACTTTGTGTCCTGTTGTCCATCCAATTTTTAACCAAGGCTACCACCCTGTGAGCCACTCCCAGGCTGGCTAATTTTGTTTATTAATCTTTTGTGTGGGACTGTGTCAAATGCCTTGCTAAAATCTAGGTAGGCCATGTCCAATGCCCCTCCCTGGTCTACTACTTTGGTCACCCAGTCAAAGAAATCTATTAGATTAATCTGATATGACCTTCCCACTGTGAATCCATGCTGCCTTGGTTCCTGTGCCCTGCAGACCTCTAGGTACTCAACAATTCTTTTTTTCAGAAGTGATTCCATTATTTTCCCTACCATTGAGGTCAAGCTAACAGGTCTATAGTTTCCTGCCTCTGCTTTGCTCCAACTTTTGTGAAGGGGAATCACATCCACCCTCCTCCAGTCCTTAGGTACCACACCATCCTCACATGATTTGTTAAAAAGGGTAGTCAGTGGTGTTACTAGCTTTCCCCTTAGTTCTTTTAGAATTCTTGGGTGAATTCCATCATGCCCCATTGCTTTGTCCACCTTCACTTTTAGGAGTTCTTTCAGAACACTTTCTTCTGTAAAAGGACTGGTATTGACCCCCCCTATCCAGAGTGCATCTATTGATTGGATTAGTTAACTCCCCCCTCTTCTTTTGTGAAAACTAAGCAGGAGTATTTGTTCAGAATCCTGCTTTTCACTGTCCTCTCTGCCCACCCACCTCCCCTTTATTAAGCCTCACTATCCTCGCTTGATCTTTCTTTTGCTCCTAATGTACCTATAAAAGGTTTTATCCCCCTTCTTAACTGAGTTGGTGATCTTTTCCTCAGTTTGGGCTTTTGCTATTCTGACTGCCTTCTCTACTTCCTTCTGCTTTAACTGGTACAGTTCTCTGTCATACTTCTTCTGTGTTTCCTTATACTTTCTGAATGCTATGTTTTTCCTCCATTACCTTCTCTGCCACCTCTTTTAAGAACCATAGTGTTTTTTCTTTCATTTTGATTTGTTTATTTGCTTCACATAAAGGTTTGTTGCCTCTGTGATTGCAGTTTTGATGTTTCCCCATTGTCCCTCCACCCCTCCTTCTTGCCTGTATGCTAGTGCTTTTCTGAGGCACTCTCCCATTTTGACAAAGTCAGCTCTCCTAAAGTCCAATATCCTCACTTTTTTATGGCTTGACTCTGCAGTTGTGTTTATCGTGAACCACACTGTCTGGTTGTCACTTGTTCCCAGATGGCTACCCTCTTCTAGATCTCAGATCCTCTCTCCATCCCCATTTGAGAGTACCAGGTTTAAGATTGCTCCCTCCCGAGTGGGTTCCAACACTAGCTGTCTGAGGCATGCCCCCTGTAGGGCATTGAGAATGACCCTGCTCTTGGATGTGGTTGCAGTAAATGTTAACATTTGGCATATTCAGGTCCCCCATCAACAATATCTCCCCTTTTTCTGCCATCCTAAGGATGCCTTCTGTCTCAAAATATGGTTTTAATTTAAACCTATTGGAAAATAAAACAGTCCCCCTACATCTTTTTTATTTGTAAATCTGAAAAAAGAAAACGGTCCCTCATCGTTCCTGTTGTCCCTTCCCCCATTCCGACCCTCCTACTTAGCACTCACCACCCCCCCCGTTGCCCTACACTTACCACTAGAGATTATCCACTGTCATCTTCTGTGGACAGGGACACATCTGCAATCTTCAAAGGCAAACCACAAACCAAGGAAAGTACAGAAAAAGCAGTTTGTTGTTGTGCTTCTCCTGTGGTGCAGAGGTCAAAGCACAGGGACGGGACATTCAAGGTCCCTAGGTTTGAGATGAGGCTTTCTATATATTTTTCCACCTACAATGAAGGCAAAACAATATAGAGAGTCTGGCCTCAAACCAAGGACCCTTGGGTGTCCCATCCTGCACCTTGTCCTCTGCACCACAGGAGAAGCACAACTGCAAATGTACTTTTTCTGTACTTATCATTGGTGTCACTGCTATGCATGTTTGGACACAAGTGGATGGTTACTGTTCAAAAATGTGGTATGCATGAAAAGAGGCTATTTTTGCATATACCACACTTCCAAACGTTACACAGCCACTTGCGGCTAAACATGCATAGCAGTGACAACCACAAGCCCCCCCTTCCTCAACAGTGTGGGACACTGGGGAGCTCACGCCCAGTGTCCTGAGTCCTGCATCACCCCCCTGCAGTGTGGGACACTGCGGAGCCCACTCCAAGAGTCCCAATTCATGTCATCCCCTGCAGCAGTGTGGGACACTGGGGAGCCTACTCCCAGGGTCCTGATACATTTATAACCCCCCCAGCAGTGTGGAACACTGGGGAGCCCACTCCCAGTATCCCAAAATATGTTTTTTAATTTAAACCTGTTGGAAAAGAAAACAGTACCACAACGTCTTTTTAATTTGTAAACCTGAAAAAAAGAAAATTGTCCCTTGTTGTCCCTGTCACCCCCCTCCCCCATCTGGACCTTCCCACTGATCACCCTCCACCCCAGTCCCCCCTTGCCCTATACTTAATACTGGAGGACATCTACTGTAGTCTTCTGTGGACCAGGACATGACTGCACTCTTCAAAGCCGAACCACAAACTGAGGAATCAAGGTAAATGCTGCATAATGTATTTCTATGGTGTTTTGAACTTATGTTGATATCTTAGCCATTTTTAGATATTTTGTCACCAAATTTTCAACATGGGCTTCTTGGGACCCCACCTCATGAACACTGTGACTGGCATTTCATTAATCAGGCCTGGAAGGTGACATCATGGTCGCTGCATGAAATTACCTTTTGGGACTGATTAATTAAATGACAGTGCCAGAGTTCATGAGGTGGTGTCCCAAAAAGCCCATGTTGAAAATTTAGTGAAAAAAAATCCTAAAAATGGCTGAGTTACTTGTGGTCATTGAACATTTTCTATGCACACACGTAACTTATGTAATTTTTAAAATTTTCACTCCAAATTTTCAGCATAACCATTTTTTCACACCATTTCATGAACAGTACAGCTGTCATTTTCCACATCCTGCCCAAAACAGGTTTTTGCACCTGTGGTATGGAATGACACTTTGACACAGATTCGGAACTTTTCACCTATGGTGTTTATGAGGTGGGGTCATAAGAAGACAATGTTCAAAATCTAGGTTAAAAATATGAATAAATGCCAACATTATGACCATTCATTGCAATTTCATTATGCCCACTTGTAACTTCAGAAATTTTAAATATTTTGACCCAAATTTTCAACATAGCCTTCTTATTTACCCAACCTCATGTATGTTACAGTTGTCATTTTTCATATCCTGTCCAAAATGTGTTTTCACACCTGTGGTATGGAATGGCAACAGGATCAACACTCCAGAGGGGTATAAACAATAAGAAAGGACCTAAACATGCCTGTGGTGTGGTCAAGATTTGGCAGATAAGATTCAATGCAAAGAAGAGTAAAATCATGCACTTGGGGTGCATAAATCCAAGAGAGGAGTACAAGATGGGGGGGAGGTACTGGCAGCCACCAGTCAAGAAAGTGACCTAGGGGTAATCATATCAGATGACCTAAAGGTAACCAAACAATGTGAGAAGGCTGTTGGGAGAGTCAGTGGCATGCTAGAGTGCATAGGGAGAGGTATCACCAGCAGAAATAATGAGGTGGTTATACCACTGTACAAATCACTAGTGGGACCTCATCTGGACTACTGTGTCCAGTTCTGGAGACCACATTTTCAGAAAGATATAGACACAATAGAAGCAGTCCAGAGAAGGGCAACAAAAATGGTGCAAAGACTGCACCAAAAGTCATATGAGCAAAGACTAGAGGACCTCAATATGTATTCCCTGGAGGAGAGGAGAGATAGAGGGGGGATATGATAGAGACATTCAAATACATCAGGGGGATAAACAAGGTACAGGAGGGTAGCATCTTTCAGAAAGGAAGGTGTAAGAGAACAAGGGGGCATGATATGAGGCTGGAGTAGTCTCAAGGACAATGTGAGTAAGTATTTTTTCACAGAAAGAGTAGTGGATGCTTGGAACAGCCTCCCTGTGGAGGTGGTGGGGCAAAAAAATAGGGGAATTCAAGAATGCAACGGATAGACATTAGAGTACTCTAGCAATAGGGAAGAGAAGGTAAGCCACAGGTCAACTAGGGTCTGCAGTAATACATCGGGTAGGAAAAAGGGGAAGACTAGGTAGTCCATACAGTCCTTATCTGCCATCACGTTCTGTGTATCTGTATAATGGCATTGCAGTTGTGCAGAATTATTTTTAGGAGGGGATTTAAAAATGTTGTCTACCGGGTTCACGTGCTGGGGAAATAACATGGCTATGCTACTAATTTGGTCAAGCATCTATGAAGGGATGGGTGCACAGAGTCCAAAGGACCTTGCTCTCTCACAGTAAAATAAGGAAAATCACGGAGCATGGGTTGCTCCCTCTGTGACATATTGACAGTTATGGTTCCCACAGGCAAATAAGGATACAAGTAAACAATCTGAAAAAGTAAGGGAATTCTTTGCAAAAAACATCATTAATGCACCATTAGGGTTGAAACATCACAACTAGGGAAATGCAACATCAGGGTTCCCAAGCCTAAGATACCACCCCCACTGTGCATGCAGGAACAGGCATGAGGGGTGTGTTTTGTGTTGTGGACCCTAATACTCACCAAATTCTCTTATGCTGTACCCATCTTATCTTGCTTACTCATGGAATGGGGTGGGCATTAGGGTCTACAACCCCAATACACACCCCAAATGCCTGTTTCTGCATGCACAATGGGGATGGGGTCTTAGGCTTGGGAACCCTAAGGTCACTTTTCCCTACTTTTGATGGTTCATCCTTAATGGTGCATTAACAATTTTTTGTTTTGTTATGAATATATATATATATATATATATATATATATATATATATATTGCAAAAAATGTTATTAATGCCCTGTTAGGGTCAAAGTGACAAAAGTTGGGAAATGCAGCATTAGGATTAAAAACCCTAACACCTCCCCCATAGGTAGCACATCAAGTATGGGGTGTGCTTGGGGTACTCAAGCCTAACACTCATGCCGTTTACCTACAATGTATACATCTGACAGTATTTATGGATGAAATGGGGTGAGTTTTAGGCTTGAGTACCCCAAGGCACACCCCACACCTGATGTGCTGCCTGTGGGGGGGTGCTGGGTTTTTAAACCCAACACTACATTTCCCAACTTTTGTCGCTTTGACCCTAACTGGTGCATTTACATAGTTTTTTCACCATTTATTTCCCTACTTTTTTAGATAGTATAATTGTATCCTTATTTTTCTGTGGTAGGGCAAGGTACTTTGGACCCTGCACTCCCATGCATTTTCCTGTGGGAGGGCATACATCATTTTGTCAGATTTTATTTTTCTAATTGAGATTTGTCTGTTGCCTGGTACTCACTGGACCCCACCACCCTACATTTGTGCCCCTTCCCTAGTAATTGTAAGTTAATAGTCCTGGTGTCTAGTGGATCACACCCACACCCCAATTTCACTATATATTTTATACTAACATTTGATTGGTGTTTAGTGGTACCACCCACACTCCAACTGTGCCCCAGTCCCCATTAATTTATACTTAATAGCCCTGGTGTCTAGTGGCACCCCATATCTTCCCAGTTCTATATATTTATTTTAATGTATTCATTGGTCTCCAGTGGTACCCCTCCACCATCCTCCAATGTTCCCAATTCAGTAGTATGTCAAAATCTATATCCTGTTGTTTAGTGGCACCCCCACACTCTGATTCCCATATTAGTTTTATTTATATTACCATTAGTGACCAGTGGCACCCCCTCCCATACATGTCAGTGCAGCCATATAAATAATATAACAGTCCCTTGATGACTTGAGTATTTTTAAACCTGAAAAAAAAGAAAGTACACCATTGCTATGACCTGCACCAACCACCTGACCTCTTACTGTACACCCACCTTCCCACAACCCCCGTTGACCACCCAAAACACAGTCACTCACCTAAACTGGGCCCACAGTGAAGATCTACTCTCTGATCAAAGATGCATCTTGGTGCTGGATCTGGCAGTGAGTGAGAGTGTGTAGGGAGGTCAAGGGGTGCGGGATGGTGGGTGCACAGTAGTACGTTGGTGGAGGGTGCAAGTCAGAGCAATAGGGGACTTTTTTTACAGGCTTTAAAAAAATATTCAAATCATTGAGATACCATTTTATTATTTAAAGGGTTGCACTGACACAGAAGGGGGGGAGGAACTGAAAAACAATGACAATATAAATAAAACTAATATGGGGATCAGGGAGGTGCCACTAGACACCAGAGATATAGATTACATTATTATACACAATGGGGTATAATTGGAGGGGTGGGGTGGCACTGAGCACCAATATAAAATCAACTTCTGGTTCTGGCAAAGGGTTAAAAATACTTTTGCATGCCAGTAAGTCCTTTTTTGAGATCTATTTTGTTTGCATGAAAAAAGAATATATTGTCTTGCAAAAGGATTTTGGACTTGGTTGTTTTTCATCCTTTTTTTGCAAGAAAGGATTCTTTATCATAAATCCTTCATTGTTCTCACAAAAAATTATCCTGCCTCTCGAAAAAGGATCTTGGACTTAGGTTTTTTTTTAATCCTTTCTTGTGAGACAGGATCCTTTTTCATTAATCTTTTTTCGTGCTCACAAAAAAGGATCCTGTGTCATAGAAAAGGATTGCAAAAAACAAAGTCTGAAATCCTTTTTTGCTAGAAGGAAAAAAGGGTTAATGAAAAAGGATCTAAGCTGATAACAAAAAAGGATTTAAAAAACAAGAAAAATTGATACGGGAACATACTGGCATGAAATATTTATAGAATCCACACAATGAAGTGCTGATGAGCAAGATACTTATTTTGATGTCTCTGCTAGGTGCCATTTTGGGAGCTTTACAATTTTTAAGTTTAAAAAATGGAAAACAAGATGACTGCTCAGGAAAAGGAATTTTTTTCTCATGAAAAAGGATCTAAGCCCTTATGAAAAAGAATCCTTTTTTTTATGAGGCCAAATTCCTTTCTTGTTCCAGGAAGCTATCCAAAAACTGCACTGAACATGTTCAGAATCTAAAACTTTAAAACTGAATAACTTCAAAACAAACTAATATTTTTTCACCAAACTAGTGAAAGATATTTTGTGTAACAAGTCTTTTCTACCCTGAAAATGTCAGACCAAAATTTTAAACCATCCCGGTGCAGTGTGATGACAAACAAATAGCAAGAAACACAGATTTGTAATGTCTTTGCACTATGCATAGCTCAAAATCCAATCAAAACACCAAACACCAGCACCACTGCACTACATAAAAGGCTTTATTTGAAAGTGACAATATAAACAGCTGTCCACACAGATAAAAACTCACTAAAATGATCTCTGACCAGTTTTGCAGATCACTGCATTATCATGCTATTTACGTTGCCACTTTCAAATAAAGCCTTTTTATGCAGAGCAGAGGTACCAGTGTTTGCTCTTTTGATTTGATTCTTTTATACAGGGGACAGTGAGCAGTGGAGTGGTAATTGCCTTGTTTTATAGCTCTGAATCTGCAAATCCAACTAAAACAAAACTTGACCCATCAAGAGATGTACCCCCACAAGACTGTGCATGCAAATCTTTTACAAATCTGGTGAATGGTTGCAAAGTTATTAAAGTGCAAAATTTGAGGTTTAAAATAGAAACCCCAGCTCAGCTCTAACTATAGGGATGCTACTTTGCCACTATAATATATATTCATTGCAAAACACTATGGTAATGCAGAACTAGGGTTATAGAATGTGAAGCGCACAAAGAAGGGATATGAAAAACATTAGCAATTTGGGTCTATGGAGTGTTAGTGAATCAGTGGTGGAGTCTTGGGGTTGTCATCCCTAGTGCCCACCTCCTCCTCCCAACCCATAGCCTCATGTCCAAAGCACAAGATACAGCTCCAACCTAGTGCCTCATAGTGATACAGTATGGCCAACATAATCTGTTGGATCTTTCTTCACACAGGGTCCTACTGAACTGCAGTTACCTTATTTGTCACAGAGCTCATGCCTGTTCCAGCAGCAAGACACATACTTCATCAAAGAGTGGATCTTCACTATGGGGCTAGTTCAGGTGAGTGAGGATGTGTGGGGAGGTTAAGAGAATGTGGGTTGGGGGTACACAGCAGGAGGCTGGGTGGGGGTGTGGGTGCAGTTGTCAAGGGACTTTGCTTTTGGTTGAAAAAAAAGTCCAGTCAGCAAGGGACTGTTTTCAGATTTGCAGCTTGACAGCTACATGGAAGGGTGCCAGTGGGCACCAATGGGGATATAATTACAAGTAATTTTAAAATCAGAGGGTGGAGGATGCCACTAGGCACCAGGGCTCCCTTAGAGCTCCATTTTGTTGGCACCAGTTTCCCCCACTCTCACCCCTTACTAACCCCTTACCCCCCCTAAACCACACTGCCTTATCCACTCCTCCTCTCTCTAATGGCACTTTCAGATATAGGGCCTTCCAGCCCATCCACCTTGCACTTTTGCCACCCACCAACAATGACCCTTTAGCCTGCCTACTTCTTCCTGACTTCCCCCTATCCTATACTAACTATATACTGTTCACCCTGAAACTTGTCTAAATCTGGCTTAAGTTGTCTCTCTCCATTCTTGGCTGTATAATAAATGCTTAGACATCTTTGTGTTTTTAAGACTGTTACCATTGTTGATCTTTGTATGTATGTTACCCTACATCCTTTGATGTGGAACCTTTGTAAATGAGCAGTTCCTGCTCAAAGGTATTTGTAATCCTAGAGTTTAATAAAATAAAAAAATTAAAAATATATTTGGGAATGCTAGTGATTTGGTACAATTAGAAGGTGGGGGTAACACTGGGCACCAATAAATATATAATAAAAAATATATACAAATGGCAGGGCAAGGGATGTCACTAGACACTAGGGATATATGCTTTGGCAGTGGTAAAAATAGAAGGGTGGGGGATACCTCTGACACCAATGAAAACTATGATCTGCCACTGAAAAACAAGAAATATCCTTTTACGCCAGACATAATCCTTTGCCATGTTTGCAAAAAAGGGAATTCTTTTCCATGGAAAAGGAATCCTTTTCCCCAAATCCTTTGATGTGATTGTGGAAAAGGATTCTGTCTCATGAAAAAGGATTTCAGACTTAGTTTTTTTTTTGCAAATCTTTTTTCATGAAAAGATTCTTTTTTTGTAAATCCTTTTTCATTCTCATGAAAAAGAAATCAACTGGCAAAAAAGGATTTGGGGATTTTTTTATATCCTTTTGGCAAGCTGATTTCCTTTTTCATCAGAAGGGAAAAGGATTCATAAAAAAGGAATTTAGCAAGTCATGAAAAAGGATTTAAATAGTGAAAAAAAGTTCCTTGGGCATTTCAATAGTAAACAAATAAAGAGTCCAGCTAATGAAGTCCAGTGAGCAGGATATGGTTTGATGTCTGTGACAGGCATCATTTTGGTGACTTATACAACTGATTGATTTGGCAAAAAGGAAAACAAGATGGCAGCTCATGAAAAAAATAAATAGCTTCTTATGAAAAATGATTGAATCCTGAAGAAAAAGAAGACTTTTTCATGAGACCAAATTTTTTTAAATTTATTTATTGTTATCTTGGCTTAACACCTTTGAGAACAAGTTCATTACATAGGTTCCATGTCAGAATTACATTAATAGTGATTAAAAAAGAAAACATATAGGTATACAATAGAGCTGTAAGTGCAGGCTAATAACAAGTATGAGACTAAGTATTAATATAAACATAAACAAACAGACTAAGTGAGCAGGTTATTATAAATACCACCAATCTGTAAGAAGGTTAAGGCAGTTCAAGGAAGAGAGGACAATTCAGACTGGGGGGGGTGCCTGTAAGGTAGTGGGAGGTATTGCAGCAGACTGAGTTGGCAGGATGGAGGGCTATGTTTGAGGTTACAGCTGCGGGTATTAACACACACTCAAGAAGTGTGGAAGCATCAGCCCAGGAAGACCTTGTCAAAGCTATTTTTTTTGTTTTATTTATTTATTTTTGGGGGAGAGGTTGGGGCTGAAGGCAGATGGGAGAGGATAGTAGGAGAAAAGAGGGGTGGTGGGGAAGATTGAAGTTTGATGAAGCAAGGAAGGAAGGAAGGAAGGGAGCGAGGGAGGGAGGGATAGATTACATTAAGGAATATGATGAATGGAAGTAACAAGTGTAGGATTTAAGGGGCCATGTGGTCAAGAGGTCAGTTCCTTTGTCATTCCAGGAAGCTATCCAAACAACTGTACTGAGCTTACTCAGAAACTAAAACTTTAAAATTAAATAACTTTGGAATAGATTAATATTTGTTGACCAAATCAGTGAGAGAACCAAAATTCTAAACCGCCAGAGCACAGCATGATGAAAATAAAGTGCAAAAAAGGTGAATTTTTAAAGTTTTTGCACTACACGCAGCTTGAAATCCACAAATTTGACTGAATCACAATATAGCAGGTCAAGAGAGCTACCACACAAAACTATGCATGCAAATTTTCATGCAAATCAGTTTAACAGTTGCAAAGTTATTAAAGTGCAAAATTTAAGGTCTAACATTAAAGTGTCTACTCAACCCTAACTACAGGGGTGCGACCATGCCCCATAGTATATATGTGAATATATATGCTATGACCCTATCAGAATTATAGCCAAAAACAACAGCAGTGGCTCTAGCTCTCACCTGGGTGCTGAAATGCAAATAAATGATACAATATCTAAATAACAAAAGAACTTGTTCGGCTCACCAGTAGCACAATAAACCACCAATTCAGTTCCAATAAAAAGTAATTTTATTGTGGTCAAAAAATGGACAAAATGTAAATGGACATGATACACATAGCAAGTAAGTGCACTCCTAATAGCGAAGCGTTATCGGCGTTCCAAATCGTCGTACTTTCAGACATGGTGGCTAGTGAATTACCACCACTATTTATAGTGCCCTTACTACAAGCAATCATCATCTATTAAAGAAGCAAAACCTACAATAAATTCATAACATCTGAATATGTGCATATCAACACCATGAATAAAAGGAAGTAATAAACCACAAAGCCACTGCCACATAAAAATAATATGGCCATACACATTAGACAAACATACATATAAATAGGACATTTAAATACATTTTAAAATAGTTGGCTACTATTAATACTCATAGCTTCTGAATAAACAACAAATAGTGCCATCTACTGGACAAGTCAATAAATATATGTGTATTCAAACAATTTTAGTATATGATGGAGGAATACAAAATATGTCTGGCATAAATAATCCTCCAAAACACTATATTGTTATTAATACCAATACAAAATGCCACATGCTATATTATTTTAGTTTATTAGTTATAAAAATAGCCATGTCATTATTATAATATCCTTATGTCAAAAAGACACTGTCTGACATATTAATGATAGGACCAACTAGCAGCTTATCAAGAAATCTTTTTTATATATCACATAGGACCTTGATAATTTGATAATGATACAAAATATCAGAAATATCACCGATATTCTCCCGAGTGCAGTTTGACATTATGACACCATGAGTGGTGAAGCCATGAATGATGTCAAACTGCACAAAGGAGAAATATCAGTGATATTTCTGGTAGGGCCATGGCATATTCAATTTATACAATGCCCTCAGTGTTTTATGTTATTATCTGATGGTTTAAAATTATGATTTTGCTTAAAATGTTAATTTTGGATGGCTGAGCTTTTCTTTACATATGTAATGCTTTTGCGTGCATCATTGCATCACTGCAATGTGTCAGAGCTGTGAGAGTGATCAATGTTGCTTGATGTAGTACAGCAAGCAGTTGCAGCCTAACAAGAGTCAAGGGAAGCATTGTGTAATGCTGGCAACCACTTCACCAGGGTGCCAGTCAGAGACTGTTACAGTTATCGGAATTAAGAAGGGGAGCTAAGAGGTGGACAACATTGCAGGATGTGTGTTTTTGTGAGGCAAGGGGACAACAGAATGGAATAATGACTTGCTATTTGGTTATGTTAATTTAAAGCAGCACTATTTGTTAATGACCATATACTTTTTTCAGCAATAATATTCATGTGCCAAAAATATCAAGATACTAATTTTTCTTTTCATTTTCTTTCTTTTCTGAGCAAAGTAATAGGATTTTAAAGTTTTTAAATGTTCACACTCCTGTGCCATGTCAACCATAAAAAAGGTAAATATCCCGGTACAGTGTTGTGATGTTCACCATCAGAAACATGTGGTAGCACCATCCTACTACATCCACAGCTTGAATAGAGCATGCACATTCAACAGGTAACATCAGCGGAAGATATTTTTTCTTTAATGACATGAGTCATTAGTTACAAAATTGTTTGTAAAAATTATTTTAACAATACCTGAGAAAACTTAAAATACACTGAGAATGAATCTTAAAATCCTATATACAGAGTTATGGGGCATGGTCTCGCCCCTATAGTTAGCATTGAATGGCCACTTCTATGTTGAATTCACAAGTCTGAAATTTAATAACTTTGCAACTGTTCATCCAATTAACATAAAAGTTTGCATGCACCTTCAGGGACAAAGCATCTCTTGAAGTGCCATGTTTTGTTCTGGTCAGATGTGTGGGTGTGGAGAAACAGAGTGTCATAAAGTGCCATGGGGACAGCTCAGAGGTAATGTTAGAAAGTATTTTTTCACAGAGAGAGTTGTGGATGCATGGAACAGCCTTCCTGAGAAGGTTGTGGAGTCAGGAATAGTGGGAGAATTCAAGAATGCATGGGACAGGCATAAGGCAATTCTAGTGGGGGGAAGGAGGAGGTAAGCTGTTGATTAACTAGAATCTGCAGCTTATCCATCAGGTAGGGAAGTGGGCAGACTGGGTGGGCCAAGCAGTCCTTATCTGGCATCAAATTCTAAGTTTCTATGTAATTTACCATTTTTGGCAGATTCTTTGTCACGTTGCTGTGCCTAACTGGTTTGGAATTTTGATCTGAAATGTGCAGTGTAGAAAGGGTCTGCCTTACAGATGTGCATTTTTTCTGGTTTGGTGAGAAAACAATAATCCATTCCAAAGTTATTAAATGTTAAAGTTTCCCATTATTTTCAAATGGAACAGTTAGATGTCCCACTCGAAAAAGAATCCAGGACTTCTGGTGATGTCACGAGTCTAATGGCTACTTGATTACTGAGCTCCAGGAGCCACAAGCAGAAAAAACAATACAATCAGACCCCGATTCTACCCTAGACTGCAAATTTCCAATAAATAAGAAGTTGGTGATGGCAGCAAACAGAAATAAGAAACACCACACCCAGGAAACAAAGCTACGGAATCTGATGGACAGTGATAGCAATGCAGGCCTGCCTCTAGCGGAAACCCCTGATTCACCCACAATGATCTCTGAGGGCAGGGAGGAGGGCCCAGCTCCGAGGGAACAATCATTGATTCTTACCATACTGGAAGGTATTAACAAAACAGTTCTCCACATAGAATCCTCAGTAGTGGATTTAAAAATTGACCTAAAGAAAATCAAACAGTGAACCACTATGGCAGAGCAAGCAATCGGAGACATCACAGACTCAGTTGGCGATCATGGTTGTGCCTTGTTATACTTCCTTGCCCAGGAATGGGAGATTCAAAGCAAATTGGAAGACCAAGAAAACAGGGCATGCAGGAAAAACTTCCCATCCATGGGGTGCCAGAAAACATGGAGAAATCACATAACTCTGTGGAGGATTTTGTTACTTATATCCTCAGTGACATAATAAAAATACCAACATGTATGAGCTTGCCCATAAAAACAGCCCACCGATCTCTGGTGCAGAAACCTAAAGACCAGAAGGCCCACCCAAGGTCAATAATTGTCCGCATGCTGGAATATCTCAAATGAAAGTTGCTCCTTCAAACAGCCTGGCGAATAAAGGGTCTTTATATTGATGGTCAAAGGATCTTTTTCAACCAAGACTTTTTGGATATTTTAAATGAAAAAACATCACAAGGTGAGGGATATTATCAAACAAACCAAGCAAAAAACATTTAAATACAAATGTTTTACCCAGAAAAACTGCGAATTCGGGTGAATTCCAACTGGCAGGTCTTTGATTCCTTATGGGAGAAAGCCCCCATCCTTCGTAAAATCAGCATCTCATGTCCAGAGCTAGTTGTGGAAGCACTAGAACATCACTTGAGCCTTGTGGCATGGCACAGAGTATAACAACCACATTGAGCAAACCTCTCTTCAGAAACGTGGCCCACGCATCTTGATGAGGACCTAAAGAGGTTGTTGGAGCAGGAGCTATGTGACTTGAATGAATCAGTAACCCATGAGGAGGTTATTGCTGCGGAGAACCCACCCTGAGGACTTTTATTCAAAGTCACTTTTTTTTGCCTACTGAGACCCTGCAGGCCTCTCCTGAATTGGGAGGGCACCACAGAGCTTGTCTCTGCCACATACAGTACTCAAAATTGACATAGTGCCTAATCGACAGCCCCACAATTACAATAGGGGCAAGTACCTTTCTTACATCTAGCACAAAACTGGGGTGCCTAATGTACAGCAGGGAGCCACAACATTTCCAACAACATTTGGAGGGGGATTACTGCAAAGAGAACTGGAAGAGGGGCATACTGTACAAGGGACTTGGACATGGACCTGCCTGGGTATCGGGATATTTATATTGGCTGATAATTGGACAATGAACATGAGTTAAGAGGGTTTTTTGTTGTTGATGTGTTTCTATTTCTCTCCTCTCCTCTTTTTTCTCCTTTTCCCCAAGGGGTTGCTGACTGGCCCAGACGTAACCTTTTTCTTGGGAATCTGTAATTCCTCATAGTGCCATGACAGAGCCCAGGTTGCCTATTGTGGGGGGGGGGGTTGAATGATTTGACTGAGTGAATTGTGGTGAATTTGCCTTATTTCTATAGGCTAGAAGGATTTAAGAATGTAAAGAAAAGCTATAAGGGGATAGTGACAGATAACTAGAAATGGCTTCCCCCCCAGAACCCCATGTGGCCCTCGGCCACGCTTTCCCATAGGGGTGTGAGTACATCTGAATCTACGTGGTCCCATCTTTACAGGATACTAAGGATGATCTGCCCTGTGTCCCCAGGATCTATACAGTGCTCCTGAGTATAGTCGCAGCTGCCTACTTAGGTAGTTGAGGCATTTGTGGGCCACTGCGGCTCCAACGGACCCGGTGACTTCAACCGACTTAGTCATTTGACTGGTCAGGCTCGCATACATTGTGAGCTAAGAATCTAGAGCAATAGTTCTTAGACTTTGTCACAGTGAGCCTCCCCAAATCCATGGAAAAGATTTTGAGCCTCCCCTAAAAACTGAAATAATCTTGGGCCTCCCCAAAGAAAAATAACATACTGTTCTTTGCACAGTACACCATGAATATATTGAAACCCCTTTGAGTACCTGGCTCACATTCAGTTCTTAGTCTTATACTGATGTGAAACCTTTGAAAAAGAGCTCCTGTGCTCAAAGGTGTTACCTGAATAATAAATAAAATAAACAAATATTGTTATTCAGCTTATTTATTTGCTTCTTCCTGCTATTGTTCTTGGCACTTCTATGCTCAACCCTTGTATTTGGGCTGTTCTGCCATCAGCCTACAAACTGATCAGTTACCATCACTCATTATTAGTTTATTGTTCATACTTATTTGCACTATTGTTCACTGTGTATTTCTTGATTGTTTTGCAGTTACCTTTTGAAATGTATTCACTCCCTACCCTTCCCCGGGTACACCTGAAATGAGCCTTGGCTCATTCACTTTCTCTTGTCACCTATTAGTAAATAAATGCATAAAATTCACCTACTATTATCCTCTTTCAGTTTGCTTCATCTCTTCAGACAAAATATATAAAACCCAAAATTTACATACTATACTTTTTCAGACTTGCTTGAGCCTCCCCTGGAACAGGTTGGGGCCTCCCAAGGGAGGCTGGCCTCACCATTTGAGAACCCCTGATCTAGAGCTACTCCCACTGGAAAACCCCAGTGGATTCCAGCTCTAAAAACATCTTGGAAGTACAATTGCGAAAATGTTCTTCACTAGTTTTTTTAAGGGGCCTGGGATTGCACCAGAGGTGTATTTACCTGGGATCTCAAAACTTAATAGTGAGTTATTTTTGTACAAAGTTACACTTGTTGTGCATAGTAAAGGCTTTATTGCTGTTAAACAGTTAAGGATGGCAATGTTGAAATGGAGACGGCTCTTTCTGTGTGGGACTTGGTGGAGTGCTGTGACCTCGTGGGGGTGCTGGACCAGGTGAGGGTCACTGAAAACAAGAGCGATACAAATTGGATATCACTATGGGGTCCCTAAAAGATACTACCCTGAATGTCCAGGGTATTAATTCACCCATGAAAAGAACAAGAATTTTGGCATACCTTAATTAATTACAGGTATACGTGGGGTTTATACAAGAAACCAGATTACCAGATTTCAAACATTAAAAACTCTGTAGGGTCTGGGTCGGGAAAGTGATATCTGCCTCACACCCATCTGAAAAAAAAAAGTGGGGCAGCGATTCTTATATGCAGAAATGTTCTCCTTGAGGTCACATCAACTGAGGGCTTGAAACAGAGTAGACTAGTGATTGTGTCCGAGGTATTACATGCACAGAAAATACATTTTATTAATATCTACAGTACGCCACCCAATCAGGACATGCCTTCTTTTTTCCATCGATTAGTTTTAAAGATAGCAGATTTGGGGAGGTTATAATTTTATTGGGAGGGCATTAGCTGAGTGATTGATCCCACCAGAGATCAATCATCCCAGTCCACCACTATGAACAAGTAAATGAGGAGAATGGTTCAAACAGGGATGGGGGAAGTTGCACTAGTAGATGTGTGGCAGGAATTTCATAGGGGAGTCTTAGAGTACACCTTCTACTCCAACCTCCACAAATCCTACTCGAGAATTGGCTACTTCTTATGCAGTAGTAGTGACCTACCCAAGTTCAGAAACTGTATAATCCACCCAAAATATATGTCTGACCACTCAGCAGTTAGCCTGGAACTTGTATTAGGACACTGGCCTAAGATTACATTTTGGAAGATGAACACCTCCCTATTAAATGGGGAAGACTTTCACCATAAAATTAAGGAGACAACTATTGAATTCCTAATTCATAATATGAACAAAGACACCAAAATTAAATGGGTATGGGATACCTTAAAGGCAAATTTGAGGGGCATAACATAATCATCGCCTATTCCTCCCATATTAAAAAACAAAAGATGGGGCGGGACATGAGGCTGGAGCAAGAAGTAGCGGATTTAGAACAACACAGAATGGATGGGTCTCAAGCTGCTTGATAGAAAGTACAAGAAGTCCACAATAAATTGCAGAGCTTATGGGATGACTAGATAGAGGGCCAACTCCTATATACCAATCAAAAATATTATGAGTCAGGCAACAGGTCTGGTCATCTGTTAGCACTCAGACTCTGTAAACAAAAAGTGGAAAGATCAGTCCACTCTTTTACACTAATGGAGTGGGGAAAGCAAAAAAAAAAACATATGTTCACCACCAGAAATAGCAGAGGCATTCTGGGACTACTATAGTTCCCTATACAACTCACTTAGCACAGAAACACCCAGTACAGATGAAATAGCTGTATTTTTAGAGGGGGTGACACTTCCCAGGCTTACAGACATGCAGAGGCAGATATTGGATGCCCCCACAACATCTCTTGATGTGTCTCAGACCATACTGGACTTGGCAACAGGTAAATCCCCAGGACCTGCCAGTTGCAATGCCGACTTTTACCAGACATTCAGAGACCAGCATGCCCCTTACTGGCTCAGGCATTTAACTCTTGTAAAGAGGAAGGTGACTTGCCAGGTTCCTGGCAGACAACCTTTATAACTGTGATTCTGAAACCAGACAAACCACCAAATAATTGTGAGTCATACTGCCCTCTTTCATTACTTAATGTAGATTCCAAAATTTTGCCTAAAACACTGGCTAATAGATTCAACAAATTCATAGTGAACCTCATACACCCGGGCCAAATGGGCTTCATGCCAACTCACCAGATAGGAATGGGAGTTTTTATTCATGACCTTATGGAAATCCAGTATGTGTTTGGGGACCTATTTCTCATTTGGTGCAGTCTCTTTACGTGACACCAACGTCCAGAATCAAGGTTAATAGAACAGCTTCAGAACACCTATCGATTAGCCAAGGCACTAGACAAGGCTGCCTCTTATCTCCCATTCTGTTTGCCTTAAGCATTGAACCCTTAGCGACATCTATTAGATCACATCCAGACCTGGAGGGAATTAGGTTGGGGGGGAGAGGAAAATTGTATTTCGTTATATGATGATGATACTATGTTGTACCTGAGACCCACAGAACACATTTCCATGCCTCTATCAGATTTTAACACACTATGGCAGGGTTTCTGTATTTAAAGTGAATGAGGGGATGACTGAGGAGGTGTTAATTAGTGGTCCTAAGACACAAGAATTGGTTGGTATGATTCCATTCAAATGGGCCACATCAGCTATCTGTTATTTAGGGATATCCATTCCCAATCAATTAGGTAAGCTGTATCAACTAAACTATGGGACCTTGTTGAAAAACATCTTTACAGACCTCAAGAAATGAGAGATGCTACCCCTATGTCTGATGCGCAGAATAGATGCCATACGTGTGAACATACTACCCTGTTTTCTGTTCTTATTTCAAGTACTTCTCCTTAAAGTGCCCTGATCAGATTGGCAACAGCTAAATAATGCTCTGCGTTGGTATGTGTGGGGGCAGATGAGCAAGAATTAGATGGTCAGACCTGCAAAGACCAAAGATGGGGGGAGGGCTGGATCTGCCAAACCTGAAACTATATTATCAAATGGCCCAACTTACTCCATGGATCTCATTACTTAAACAGAACCCAGAGAATATTTGGGTAACACAAAAATTAAAAGGCAGAATGGGTCCCCACCCAAAGGAAGGATTTGAAACAGTCATTACAGACCTCGCTAACTTGCACATAACCAACCCATGGACTAAGCAACTGTACAGTTTGGAAGCAGGTTAAGAGGGACTTAAACATAGGGGGCACCTTGTCTACCCACACACAAATATTGTACTGCACCACATTTACACCACCAAAATTGGATTTTGGCTTTCATAGATGGTGAGCACAGGGACAGAAATACTTATCCCAGTTCATCCTTCAAGGAACAATCAAATCTTTTACTGATTTGACATCTGAGTTTAATTTCGGTCTGACAAACTTTTTCTGCTATATTCAGGTCATTTCCTTTTTGCAACAGGGCTCCCATCTGGATGAGGTGCAACAAGAGCCACATCCTCTGGTCTGCATGATTTATTAGGCAGCTCAGGGTCTGATAACCAATAAATTTATATCCAGACTTACTCAAATTTATACACAAACATACACAACCAACCCCCACCAGACTATCAGTCAGCATGGGAAAAAGAATCAGCACGCACCCTCACACTTAAGGAATGGAATTCAGTCCGGTATGGGGTCTTCTATACATCTGTCTTGAAGAACTGGAAAGAATATCATTGGGAAGTGGTGTTGCGCTACATTCTCTCCCCCACCTGCACAAAATACTACACCACAAAACTCAGACAGATGCTGGTGCTGGTGTGGAGGGGGGGTACCCCCTACCACATATTTTGGGACTGCCCCATTCTTTTTCCTTATTGAACAGACCTGGACCAACGATTTAAACAACTACCATGAATGGGAGAGGATCTTGACTTCTCTCACTTCATTCTGCTGATCCCTCCTAAAGGGAAAAGCAAAAATAAAAAAGATATCATTCATGGGTATTTTACTGGCAGCTGCTGGAAAAGCAATCACAAAAAAATTGCTCCAAACAGAACTACTGAGAATAGCAGATTGGATTGGATTTGTTAAACAGATATACCATATGGAGAAGATAACAGTTGACTTTAAATTATAATCAGAAATATTTACCCTTTATGGAATTAACTGAGGAATTGGAGGGAACATCAATCTTGATCCAGCAGACCCAAGGCTACTGAGATAGTTTCATGATTTTGCAGGTTTAACCAGTAGGAAATAAACCTCTCCAACAAAGTCTGTCTCTTCAGGTTGACTGTAAGTAACCAGGATCAAGATTGCTTGTCTTTCTTTTTTTTAATTGCCATCAACTTACCATTTGTATATGCTTTTTTTTGAATTTTTAGTCACTGATTCAGTTTGAGAACTCTCATCTGAGTTTTAATTTTTTCTTCCCTCTCATCTTGATCAAGTTGACTGATTATTTTGGCTTCACGTAATGGACACAGTACGTCAGAGTAGTGCAGTGAAAAGGAAATGGACAAGCAGCTAATAGTGAACACACGATTTAATAAGATGTATTCGTTTTTAATATGATTGGAAAATATTATTAAAGAAGTTTTTTAAAAAAAGGATCCTTTGTTGCAAATGGGTAATCCTGTTTCAGAAACATGTCATCCTGTGTAGCAAATGGAAAATCTTTTTTTGTGCTGCTGCCATTTTGTTTTTCAGTTAGCTAGGGAAACAAAATTAACTCAAAAAAATTACTTGTTTTGTACACAACACATGTGTTCTGCTAATTGGGACCCTTTTCACCTGATTCTGGTGTTAGTTTTGGGGACAATGAGTTGTATATGTGTTTTCCCAACATTTCAAAATCCTGTTTTGTGTCTTTTTTTATTCGCAGAAATTCTTTTTTCTCAAATTGTGCAAAAATAACACGGCAAAGGATCCTGTTTCGTAAACTGCATAAAAAGAACATGATAAAGGATCCTGTTTTGCAATTTTGTGAAACAAGAACATGCAAAAGGCTTGTAAAATACACATTTTTTGTCACTCCACAGTGAAGAAAGAGTTTGGAATTTTGTGGTGACATTTTCAGGGCAGAAATGGCTTGCTCGTCAAATGTGCCTTTTGCTGGTTTTGTGAAAAAATATTAATTTCATATGCAATTATACAGGTTTGAAATTTTGCTTCACTTCCCATATGATAACATTTTATTGTGAGGTGTTTCTTTGATGCTCTGCAGTGCAGAAATGGTTTGGAATTTTGGTGTGAAATTTTAGGATGGAAAGGACTTGCCTCATATTTGTGCCTTCTTCTGGTTTGATGAAGACATTAATCTGCTCCAAATTTATAAGGATTTAAAAATTCTGGTTCTGAGAATGCTCAGCAGCACTCTCAGATGTAAGGCTTGAAAAAGGATCCACTCAAGCTTTCTTAGATCACTATTCATTTTTTTCCACTTCCTTCCCCGGGAGTGTCTACCCTATTGCAGATCTTGTGTCATCTGCAAAAAGGCATACCTTCCCTTCCCTTCCCTTCTAACCCCTCTGTAATGTCACTAATATAGACATTAAAGAGGACCTGTCCCAGTACTGCTCCTCATGCACCCTGCTGGTCACCCTTCCTTCCTTGGAGTGAACTTTGCTTAAGACCACCCTCTGTTGCCAATCCCCCAAGCAATTTCTTGCCCAGTTTACCACCTTTGGTCCTACTTTCAGATGGATCTACCATGCCACAGCAACAACATAGTTGTCTACATTTGGCACAGTGACAGCCACAGTGCCGACAGTCGGCATTGTGCCGTCAAGATTAAAATGTTTTTTAAGCCCCCTGCATCACCCTTCTATAAATAATAAACTCCGAGTCAGAGTTATTTTGGGGGGAGGGACACCAGGAGAAACCGTGCCAGTGTACAGTGGGACCATTACAGCAACCTGGTGATATTTGTCACTATAATGGTCTTCGCTGTGGCAATTTCACTGTGCTGATGGTATATGCTTCCAGACTGCTTAGCTTCTTTTTGAGGCTCACATGTGGCAAGGTGTTGAAGGCCTTACTGAAATCTTGGTAAACCACATCCACCTCTCCATCCTGATCTAATTCCCTTTTCACCCAGTCAAAGAAATATATTCGATTTGTTTGACATGACGTCCCCACAGTGAATCCATGCTACCTAGGATCCTGTAAGCCACTGGATTTAAGATATTCCACAATCCTTTCCTTCAGTTGTGGTTCCATTAATTTTGCCACCACTGAAATCAGGCTGACTGATCTGTAATTGCCAGCCTCTTTCTTGCTCCCACTTTTGTGAAGTGGAACTACATCTCCCCTCCTCCAGTTTTCCAGAACCACTCCCATCTCCAGTGAGTGGTTGAACAGGACTGTCAGAGGTGCAGACAGTAACTCTGCAAGCTCTGTCAATATCCTTGGATGTATACCATCTGGCTTCATTGCCTTGTCCACTTTCAGATTTGTGAGTTTCATCCCTGAATAGGAAGAGGTATCACCAGCAGAAGAATGGGGATGGTTATGCCACTGTACAAATCATTGGTGAGACCTTATCTGGAGTACTATGTCCAGTTCTGGAGGCCACATCTCCATAAGGTCATAGACAAGGTAGAGGCAGTTCATAGAGGGGCAACAAAAATGGTGCAGGGCTTCCACCATTTTTCAAATGAGGAAAGACTGGAGGACCTCAATATGCATACTCTGGAAGAGGGGGGATACATAGAGATCTTCAAATATCTCAAGGGCATAAATAAGGTACGAGAGGGCAGCATCTTTCAGAAAAAAAAGATTTTCTAGAACAAGGGGTCATGACATTAGGTTGGAAGGGGATTGACTAAGGGCTAATGTGATGACATTTTTCTTCATGGAAAGGGTGGTCAATGCATGGAACAGTCTCCCAGCAGAGATGGTGGGAGCAAATTTGGTAGGGGAATTCAAAAATGCATGGCATAGACATATGGGAACTCTGGCAATAGGAAAGAGAATAAAGCTGGAGATCAAGTAGGGTCTGCAGTTTTGGCAACAGGTAGTGAAAATGGATAGACTTGGTGGGCCTTGTGGTATTTATCTGCCATCACTTTCTATGTTTCTGTGACTCCCTACTCTCTAAATTGACTAATGTTTCTTCCTTTAATGTCCCTGTCTCTTATCTGTGGTTCCCTTACCTTCCCCTCCCTCTGTGAACACTAAACAAAAGTATTTGTTCAGGACGTCTGCTTTTTCTTGGTCTCCTTCCACATACTTTCCCCCTTCCTTCCTCAGTCTTACAATCACTCCCCTGGTCTTTCTCCTTTTGCTTGCATACCTAAAACATGACTTGTCCCATTCTTTAATGCCTGGGCTATTTTTTCCTTTATTTGTGCATTTGCATTCCTGACTGCATTCCCTACCTCCCTCTGCTTCTACTGATACATCTCCCTACCCTCCTTCCTCTGTGTCTCCTTTTACCTCCTGTATGCTATTTTTTGTGCCCTTATCTTTCCAGCCACCTCATTTGAGAACAATAGTGGTCTTTTTGTTTTCTTGCTTTTGCTTATCTGCCTAACGCAGAGGTTTATTGCCTTCACTATGACCCCTTTTAGTTTTGCCCACAGTTCCTCCACTCCACCCATGTCCTCCCCCCCCCCACTGCAAGGGTATCCCTGAGGCATTCCTCCATCTTTGTAAAGTTGTCCCTTTGAAGTCTAGGACCCTCACCTTTGTGTGGTTTGCTTAGGCCACAATTCTTATACTGAACCAAACCCTACGTTGATCACTGGTCCACAGGTGACCACCCACCATGATGTTTGCAGCACTGTTGCCGTTGGTGAGAACAAGGTCCAATATTGCTCCCTCATGAGTGGGTTCTCTTACTAGTTGCCTGAGGAATGCTCCCTGCAGGGAGTCCAGGATATAATAATAATAATAATAATAATAATAATAATAATAATAATAATAATTTTATTTATAAGGCGCCTTTCAATTGCCAAGGTGCCGTACATAAATAGCAAATCAAAACAGTAAAAATCATTAAAAAATACAACTAAATCAAAACAGTCATAACAATCAGTGTTCTAAAAATGCAGTTTCCCATAAAAAAGTCTTCAGACCCCTGTTAAAGCCCTTCACAGAAGTGCACTCCAGCAACCGATGGGGTAGAGAATTCCAAAGGATGGGGGCCTCATCCGCAAAAGCTCGAGCACCCGAGGATTTCAAATTCACCCTTGGAACCTCTAGCAACCCCTCATTGGCCAAGTGGAGTGATCGATTAGGGCGATAAAGAACCAAAAGTTCTTTCAGATAGACTGGGCCCAGATCATGTAGAGCTTTAAAAGTCAGCAAACCGACTTTAAAGGTGATCCACCACCGAATTGGCAGCCAGTGCAGTTCGTGCAGCACTGGAGTAATGTGACTGGATCTACTAGAACCCCTCAAAAGCTAGGCTGCAGCATTCTGCACTAGCTACAGGTGACGGATTTCAACCCCTGAAAGCCCTAGATAAAGGGAGTTGTAATAATCCAAGAGTGAGGATACAAAGGCATGGACTAAAGTTGGAATGTCAGCAGATGGAACAAGATGCTGGATCCTGGTGATGTTCCTAATATGGTAAAAGGAAGTCTTAATGACTGCCGACACCTGCGAATGCAGTGTCAGCCCATCGTCAAGAACCACCCCCAGGTTCCGCACCCATTCAGAGGTCAGGAGAGAAACGCCTCCAAGAAAGATTCCAGAAGATGCACCAGTACCTGACCCCCCTATCTGTCGATCAGGGTCCACAACCAATACCTCAGTCTTATCAGAGTTCAACCTCAGACAGCTAGAATTCATCCACTCCTGGATTTCTGTTAGACAGCTATTAAAGACCGAGAGAGCTCCCTCCTGGTCGGGGGCAAAAGAAAGGTAGAGCTGGGTATCATCTGCATAACAGTGAAACCTCAGCCCATACCTCCTTACAATGTCTCCAATGGGTAGCATATACATGGGTGACAAGACTGAACCCTGAGGCACCCCACAAGACAAAGCCATTGAATCCAAGGCAAAAACCCAAGACACAACTCTTTGTGCTCTCCCAGTGAGGAATGATGTGAATCATCTTAAGACAGTTCCAGATATTCCACAAAACAGCCTCAGGCATTCTATCAACACCATGTGATCTATGGTGTCAAAGGCTGAAGAAAGGTCTAGGAGAACCAAAATGGAACGACTCTTCCGATCTCTAGCCATCAAGAGATCATTGAGCACCCAAACCAGCGCTGTCTCGGTACTATGTCTTTTACAAAAACCGGACTGGAGGGGTTCATAGACGTCATGGATGCTCAGATGGTCCTCCAGTTGTGCAGCCACTACTTTCTCAATCACCTTCCCAACAAAGGGAAGGTTAGAGATAGGTCTGTAGTTTTCCAGACAGTCAGGGTCCGCAGTAGCTTTCTTCAAGAGGGGTGTCACCACCGCCTCTTTCAGGGAGCTGGGAAACTCACCAGATTACAGAGAGCACCTGACTATCTGCATAAGGACTGGGCCAATGATGTCAATACAACCCAGAATTAGGGGAAGTTGGTCCAGGGTCCAAACTACAGCAAGTAGGACACATATGCTGGATGATCTTCATGACATCAATGAACTCCAGCTGGCTGAAGGAACTCCAGGAAAACCGAGGCACTGTGATCTCACCCTGGTTCACAGCAACCCCCGTAGAGCATGATGGCAACAACTCAGCCCTAATGTCGGCCACTTTATTTATGAAGAACCGAGCAAGCTATCGCACTCCAATTGCGAAAAATCTTTCTGAACTTGAAGACAGACTGGGTTGCACAGTCTGTCCACAGTTCAAAACAGCTGAGCTGGTCAATTCTGAGCAACCGCAATCTCCCTGGACAGGAACTCTGCCTTCTTACGGGTGATTGCAGATTGATAGACCAAATAATGATCCATCAAGCTAAGGTGGTCGGCATCAAGGAAGGACCTTCGTCAGCAATGCTCTAACCTTCGCCGGTGTCTCCGCATCTCCCTCAATGTCCCATCAAACCAAGGGGACTTGGGACGGCGGGAGAGGGGGTGAACAGAAACTGGAGCAATGAAATCCAGAGATCCAGTACAACTTGTTATAGAGCCACAATGGTCTCTGGATCATTGCTTGCCTACACAGGGAACGAGAGGTCAAGCACTGCTGCAAGGTCTTGGGGATCTATATCCCGCAAAAGGCGGTACCTAACCAACTCCATAGGGGAAGGCCTTCTAGAAGGGGAGCAAAAACTAAACCTCACAGTGTAATGATCTGACCACCCAACGGGTTCCACCCCAGATCAGATACCCCGACCCCTAGAAGGAAGATTAGGTCCTAAGAGTGTCCACATTTATGTGTAGCAGAGGAAACCACCTGTGTAAGGCCCAGCGTTGTCATTAACTGGAGGAAGTGTTGACCAAATTGCGAGAGTTCGTCTTCGACCCAGGCATTGAAGTCGCCCAGAACCATCAATCTGGGTGACTCGAATGCCATATCGATGACGAAGTCCACCACTTCCTGAAGGAATCACTTCTCATCACCGGCAGGACAGCAAATGAGGGCGATTTGAATGCCTTCACCTGCTACAACTATACACTCAAAAGACTCAACCCTCCCCAACAGTACCTCTGTGAGGCCAAGTTCGGTCTTGAAACAGACTGCAATCCCTCCCCCCCCACGATCAAATCTTGGGCGGTGTAACACTGAGGACCCGGCTGGAGTCATAGCCTCCAAAATGGGGCCAGAGTTATCCAACCAGGTTTCAGTAATACAGGCCAGGTCCACCGTACCAACAAGATCAGCAATAATTGCGGTCTTGTTTTTAATGGACCTGGCATTACACAACACCGCCCGAGTTGGATGAACCTCGCGGGCTGCACAGGCCATCTGCCCACCATAATCGGTGGTGCCCTTGGGTATGTGCATCAGACATGGAAAATCATGATCAGGATTCCATTTCACCCCAGGGCACCTTCTGGTATTAACCACCCCAATACGATGACCTCCCTCCATCATTCTCCCCTGTTCATAACCCCACACCCTTCTCCCCCTCCTACACACAATACCCAGCGCTCTGCAATGCTGGTAAATCTCAAACTGAAGAGGGGGGAGAATAAAAAGGGTGGAGGGCATGAAGAGAGGAGGATGAGTAGTGCACCACTGTGGGGGCTGAAGACCAACACATCCTGTAAACTAAGCTACGAAATACAATAAACAAAGCCTAAGACTAAACTAACAAACTAATAATACCCCCTTAAAACCAAAAAATAGTTTAAAAACCCAGCCCAACTCCCAGGTTACCTGACTTCAATTTCAGAGCCTGAAATCAGAGCCCTGACAACCCCCCTTAATACAAAATAACCCACAAAACAAACAACAAACAAAGCTTAAGGGCTCTCACCCCCTAGCCCAACACATCATATAACAAAAAACAATAAATAAATAATTTACCCCCCCATCCTCTCACCACTGGGGAAAGAGGATAGAAAGGCACTCTCACTGCCAAACAATTAACCCAAATTAAAATAATATTGCAACAAGATAAAAAACAGAATTAAATTTTATGACTTTTAACAAAATAAAAATAAATAAATAAAGTACATGGACGCAGGGTCCTCTCACCACCCCATCGACCGGACGAAAGAACAAAATAATACACAAAAAAGGGGTCTACAGTCTCTTTTAATCCAGGCCCAGGATTAGGTATAGTCAACACCAGGAACCACCAAAAGTTAAAAGGCTGAAACGGGATACAATGTTGCCAGTTGCACCAAGGGAAACCACAGAAAGGACACTCTCACTATCTGGAGTAACACAGTTCCAGATCCAACTATAAATCCATAGCAAAATAAAGAATATTCTGAGTAATGCAGGTAATCCATGAGAAGAGTCCAATTCTAATTAAAACCAATCGGATCGAATGCCACATGTAGATACTGTTTTCAAAATGTCCCAGATCAGCAGTCTTGAGAAAACAGGACATAAATCCAGGTAACAATCAGAACACAGCTCAAGAGGGCACCGGCACAGTTGTGGGTTGGGGCATGCAACTCAATCTTATAAGGTGTCCCCCGCGAATGCACCAAACTCACAGGCTCCCACCTGGTCACCCACAACCCACAGGTACAAACCCCGGGAGGTAGGCCACATGGATGATCCCCCAGGAGGTTTTAGAAGAGTCCCTGCCATAACTCTGACTCCTCAGGGAACATGGGGACAACTCCTGCTTGGTCGCAAAGGACCTAAGTGAACAACTGATGCCAGGTACAAAGGGGGGGGGGCCCACCGGACACAGCTCCCAAACCACACCACCCTCCAATTTTAAAATCCTGGCTGCCCTCAATACACAGTAACCTCCTAAGCACTTCACACTGAGAACCCTAGGTCTTACTCGTAATTCTTCAATGAAGAAGCCGACAGGCCAGTCCTCGGGATCCTCAGGATCACTGTCGATTAAAATCCAGAGCACAGCGACTCCTATACGAAATGTCCGTGAACTAGCAGGAAAATAGGAGGTTATCCACAGATCCACCAGAAAGGCTCAAAATCACTATGCTCTTCAACTAGTCCTCACAAAAAGTCGCAAAATGAAATTAACCAGCATAAGCGAGAGAGCAATCCAACAAATGTATAGAAATTGACGACAGGTAAAAATAAAACACACAGATAAAAATAAAGCAAAAATAAAACAAAATCAACACACACAAACAGACACATTAAAAAAGCTCCTTCCTCCTAGCTGAAGCTGCAACTGAGATGTTCAATCTATATCTGGCAGATTGAAGTCCCCCACCAGTAGCATCTCCCCTTTATTTGCCATCCTTTGCATGGCTTCCACCAGAACCTTATCCACCCACCCCCCATGCTGGAGGTCTGTAAATCAAGCCAATGCAAATAGCTGCTCCATTCCCCTTCTGTAGTGTGACCCACAGTACCTCTGTCCCTCCCTGCATTCCCTGTATCTCTGTTACTTTTATGCTATCCCTCACATAAAGAGCCACTCCTCCCCCATTCTTACCCACCCTGTCCTTCCTGAACAGAATATAGCCTGGTATGGCTATATCCCAGTCATACTTCTCATTACACCATGACTTGGTAATGGCGACAATGTCCAGGTCAACCTCTGCCATCACGGCCACTAGGTCCGGAATCTTATTTCCCAGACTTCTAGCATTTGTACACATGCCCTTCCAAATTCTGTTGTCATTGGTTCTGTCAGCCCCCATTTTTCCCTTTTGCCTACTCTCCTTATCCCCTCTGCCTTCATTCTCATCCCCCTTCATTTCTACCATTTTGTTTTTCTTTCTATCAGGTACCCTTGAGGATTTCCCTCCTTTAAGATTCTCCCTACTGACTACTTCAGCTTGTGAGATGAGGGACAGTTTATATCTCTCTGCTTCATTCTGCCACCCCCTCAGCTAATTTAAATGCTCAGCAGTGTAGCATTTAAACCATTCACTAAAGACCACAGTTCCCCTCCCAGAAGGATGTAATCCATTTCCTCTGTATAGGCCCTTATCCCTCCAGGTGTGACCCCATTCCCCAATGTAGCTGAAATCCTCCTCTCTGCACTACTGCTTCAAGCATGAGTTGAAGCTCCTGGTTCACAGTACCCTATCCTCCTCCCCCCGTCATAGACAGGTAACACCTCAGAAGTGGCCACTGAGTAAGCTACCTGTCTAAGATCACTCCCCATCTCCCTGACCTCCTCCTGTACTATCGTATCCTCATCCCTAGCCAGGTCATTAGTCCCTAGGTGGACAATGACATCTAGCTCTCCATCCTGTCTTGCTGCCCAGTGATCCTCAGGATCTGTTTCCCATCCCTCCAAGCTGTGGCACCGGGTAGCCATCTCCCCCTCCCTTTCTGTCCCCAAATCTATCACCTCACAGTGATGTCCCACCCAAGAGTTGCTTCCTTCTCCTTTGGGGTCCTCTACCACCTTCCTTGGGGTCTTCACTATGAAGGACCCCCACATCCTCACCAGTCACTACTGCAGGTGCCTCCATTGGACAGACCAACCCCACCAGATTGATGTAGGAATTGTGTAGTGGTACCATATGTGGAATTTGTCTCTGACCCCCCACCCTCACCCCTCTTGGGCCCACCATAGTCCAGACACTCCTCCTCTTCCTTGGCAACCTTTGAGGCAGTGGTGGTGAACTTGGTGGTCCCTGGGTGGGGGAAAGGCTGCCTGAATTCCAGCCAACTTGGCCTGGAGTTGAGCAATCCCCCCCTCTTAGGCCAGAGAGGAGCACGCAGATGGGGAATCACTGCAGTCTACAGAAAGTTTCCCTGAAAACTGCCTCCCCACAGCCACTACACTGCACCATTCCCAGCATATCTATTTTCTACCATACCCATTTTTGTTTTGCTTTCTTTGAACTCTTTTTTACCACTATTCCAGATAGGGTGTTTCACCTATTCACAAATTTTGCTTGCCTTATACTTCCTGTCTTCCCTTCCCCAGACCCAATAAGAACAGACTGTGTATAGTACTAGTGTCTACACTACACAAATTATATCTCCACTTTAAGGATATACTGTAACAAGATATGTTTTTGTTACATTAATTTGTTATAAAACCTTGAACACTACTACATTTATACACTCAAACACTGTAATCTATTACAATAGTGTGGCAAACACTGTAATCTATTACAATAGTGTGGCCTTCCCTTACCTAAACCCTATCAGTGAGTGCAACAATTACACAAATCAGGTACTTACCCTAGCGACTGACAGGGTCCTCTGCTTCCCCTGCTGACATCTGCCGACACTTAAGATGCCAGTATATTACCTGTTCCACTTACTCGCTGGGACATGAACATGTGGGACACATTAGGTGTTCTTCCTTTTATCCACCCCAGCTGACCATCCTCCATACATTAGCAAGTTCCTAATTGGAGCAGGGAGCAAAGGAGGAGGAGAGCAGTCTGGTTACCAAGACTAACAATCATGTAAACGGTGCTGTTGTTCTGGCCCCTTGTGGTGAATTAAGTTCCCCTCAACTGCTGGAGCCTGCTTAGATCCAATGCTGCATGATGTCCACTGCAGCTGGTGTCCCAATGAATGGAATGCTGTGACAAGTTTCAAAAGCCACTCCGCTGAACAGTCAGACCCACCCCCACAAAGTAGCAAGCTCCCAATTGGAGCAGGGGGCAAAGGAAGAGAGAAGTCCAGCTACTAGGAAGACTTGTCTAACAATCAGAAGTCTGAAAATGTAAACTGTGTTGTGGTTCTGCCCCCTTGTTGTGAATTAGGTCCCCCTCAGCTGCCTGAGCCCACTCGCCTCCAATGCTGTGTGATGCAAAATCTTTACTTCAGGATATCACATGCCCAAATACTATTTAAATTCAAAATACAAGTGCAATTGGTGAATGCCTCTACAAAATGGGATCTGAAGAAACATTATACTGTGTAATAGTGCAATGCATTCTCTATAAGCATGTAAGGGACAATATGTTAGCACTTTCCTGAAAGTATACTCTAATTGCTTGAATGATGTTTTGTTCATTATACTCGATCTGAGGAACAAAAACAATGCTGAAACCACTGCAATGTTCTTTACTTCCTTAATTAAAAACAGGAAAAATGGGACAATTGAAATAAGAAGATGAAGGTGGGTTCAGTTGCTTTTTTTGGTCAGATAAGGCATATTCTTCTATACAGAATACCTGCTGGGGAGAAGTTGTTGGTAAGGGTTCCCAAGCTCACTAATGCTCATCGGTAGGTTTAAATTTATTTTTTTATTTATTTCTCCGATTACAATATCTTTGAGCCAGAGGCTCTTTTACAAAGGTTCCACACCAGGTAAAAGACAAACACAGTAACATAGTAAGTTACAAAAAACAGCTAAAGTGAACAGTGCATGATTGACAAAAATAAAGCACAAACTTAAGGAAAATAAGGAAATAACAGTGCAGCCAGGCAAAGGCTATGTCATGATAGAGGAGGGAGGTAGAATAAGAGCGGGGGGGGTATGAGAAGGAGGGATAAAACAGACAGAATAGGGAAGTTCAGATCACTGGGACTGGGGATGGAGGGAGGGTGGAGTAGAAATAGAGGTCCGGGGGGGTCAGTTTCATGATAAATGGTGGGGGGATAGCTTAGGTCAACAAATCACATCTGCATTGTGTTGCAAGGTGCTGCTGAAGTTTGTTCTTAATGGGGCCAATCTTGAACTGGTCATGGAGTGATAGGGGAGGTCAGTTAGTCAGCTTGGTGTACTGTACTTGAAGGAGGGCTGTGCCATGGAGGTGTGACAGAACGGACCTTGGTAGCCAGGTTAGAAATTCCATGGGTGTGGTGAGGGTTAGCTACCTGGTTAAGAAGCTTTAGGAAGACTGGAGGGGTTAGACCAAGATGGATTTTTTCACAAACAGACAGGTCTGATTCTTTATATGGCCCTCAAGGTGCAGCCAGTTAGACTGAGCATTCAACTCACAAGAATGACTGAGTCTATGTGCCCCAGTAGCTAGTCTGCAGGTTTTATTAAGAGCTACGCTGATTCTTTTAAGCGTGGTATCCATGGCAGTACCATAAATAATTAGCCCAAAGTCAGTTAAGGAGAATATTGAACTGTTGATTGCTACAGTATACAGAGGGCATCAGGGGTGAGACAGTGCCTATGCCTATATAAGGGCCAAATCCTGGTTTTTACTGCCTTAGCTAAATGGTCCATGTGGGTGACAAATGACATGGAGGTATCTAGGGTTATACAAAGGTATTTGAACTGTTGGACCTGTTCAAGGTGTGAGTTAAGATTGTTAAGGATGGTCAACTGGTGTAGTTTGTTCCTACTGTGAGGACTGGCGAAAAGCATAGATTTTGTTTTTTTGTAACTAAGAAGGAATTTGTGGTCTGAGTACCATTTCTCGACAGCAGAGAAGTTGTCCTGTAGTTGTTGTTCAAGGGGGAGGGGATCAGGGTGACTTGAGAAAATGACAGCATCTCCCACGTAGAGAAGTAGGTTAGATGAGCAAGCTTGAGGGAAGATGTTGAGGAATAGACTAAGGAGCAGGGGGACCTAGGATTGATCGTTGTGGGACCCCAGATCGCACATGATGGCTGTTGGAGAGTGCATTATTTATTTTGACTTTCTGGGATTGGCCACCAAGGTAGCTCTCAAACAAACCCATTACCTCAGTCGAGAATTCCAGGGCATGGAGTGAGTCGAGTAATAGGGTGTGATTGACCGTATCACACACTTTTGTGAGGTTGATATATATCACTCCTACTAGGTGACCCTGGTCCAGAGCATTGTGTATAAAGCCAGTGTATTCAAGTAGTGCAGTGGTGGTGCTATGCCCCTTCCTAAATCCATGCTGTTGCGGGCATTGTAGTTGATATTTCTCGAGGTGTTCAGTAAGCTGATCCAAGACAATGTGTTCCACGGCTTTTGAGAGGGGAGAAAGAATGGAAATAGGACAATAATTAGAGGGCTGAGTTTGGTCACCACTCTTGTGGATTGGTGTAACCACTGCAGCTTTCCATAGTGCTGGGAACTGCCCAAGGCAGAGTGATAGGTTCAGCAGTTTATAGAGGGGTAGTAGGGCTGCATCTAGGGTTAGATGAAGGAGTTTCAGATTAAGTGAGTCACTACTGGATCTAGTTTTGCCTAGCACCCGACCAAGGTATTTTTTTAGCCTCAGTTAAAGAGACTCTTCTGAAATGAAATGGGAGGGGGAGGCTGGGGAGGGCAGGCATTACTGCATTTAATGCCTGAGTATAAGGGGCATTAGCTAATGCTTGGCACCTAACTTCATCCTACATCCATCATCATATACTACACATTTATGTTGCATGGAATCTTAGATCTTTTGTGGTGTTCTAATAAACAGATCCTCTTTATTTAGTGCCAGTGTAAATGAAATGTGTAAACATGTATAAAAAGGTGAAATTATATAATTTTATTTATTGTACAAATTGTATTTATTGGTATGCCTTGTAATGCTGTAATAATGTTATACTTTATGGATGAACAAATAAACTTACTTACTTAGTAGTACCACAGCTTATGAAAATATGCAGATAAGTCATGGCAGGAGTGGACATATCGGATACATGGTGCCTTGCCACTGTTTCTGTTATATCTAAACTAGGGAAAGAGCCTTCTGAATGCCACTCTTATCAATACATTCTGGTTTTGAACACCGATTATAAAGTATTCATAGCCATGATAACTCAAGACCTGGATCCCCTTTTGCCATCACTTATACACCTCAACCAAACAGGGTTTGTGTGTGCCTGTCAGATCGGAGACAATACCCAATGCATGCCCCATGTACTCTAACAGATCCATATGACTAACACTCCATAGATTCCAAAAAGGCATCTGTTAGGGTGTTGTGGCCCTACCACTTTACCACCCTCTGAAAATTCAGCTTCTTCATAAACTTTGTATTCTTTTTGTAGTGGGTCTACACCTCCCCACAGGCATTTGTTAAGGTAATAGGACGTATCTCCTCAACCTTTAGGTTAGGTAGGAAAACCCATCAGGGATATCCCATGTCCCCTCTCCTATTCAGTCTTTACACTGAACCTTTTGCCCAGGTCATCAGGGAAAGTGCCATAGCGAGGGGAGTGATACTGGGCAGAACAAAGCATCAGATTGTGTTGCATGTGGATGATGTCCTACTATATATGATGGACCCGGGAACCACTATTTAAGAGATGTTCCACCCTCTGGAGGCATTTGGCAAGATATTAGTCAATCTCCTAAGTATCAATAAAACAGAGATCCTTCATCTGTGTTGGAGCCCCTCCATCACACAGATGTCATTGTAACACTTTAAGTGGGGCCTACAGCAACTCAAATATTTAGGCATAAAAACCATGGAATCTGGGTATATTGTATGATGTAAATATCGGTCCTCTCTCAATACAGTTGCTGGCCGATCTCAAGGAATGGCACAACTTCTCCTTAAGTCTTATTTGCTGAGTTGACACATAAGAATGTTTCAGTTTGGATCCCTGAGTGGGATTGGAGAAAATGGCAGTAGCCATCTCCAGATTCATATGGGTGGGAAAATGCCCTAGGATATGTTTCTCGCATTGGCGTGGGGTCATAATGTCACACAGCAGAATGCCATGCGGCACAATCACGTTGCACAATTTCTTTTTATTTATTGTTCTGTGGAGGGCCCCCAGACCCCCTCACTAAAGATTCCAACTCTTGGGGAGGGGTTCAACTCGGAGAGTGCACAGGTCCGGGTTTCGCCATAATGCCATACGCTATTAAGCGTACAACATTATGACCCAGTGCATCTCACATTGATGTTGCCCAGAATGAGGGGAGAGCTAGTACTATCAGATATTAGAGCATATCACACAGCTGCTCAGCAGGGGATTCTTTTCCAGTGGCACACAGAGGGGTCTGGCCCCCTGTGGCTGGACCTGGAATGGGATGCCATCCCCTTTTGGGATAGAGCATGGATCCTTTATGAGATGCATCCACAGGACATGGATCTGCAACCACAGAACCCCTGGATCTTGGAGGTGGGGTGGACATGAAGAGAGGTAATGTGATCATTGAATCTAACCCAAGCCTCATTTGACTTTGTCCCAGAGCTTGCCTGGCAGGGTTTCCCCAGCTATTCTAGACCTTGCATTTCAGAGAAGGTGGAGACAGAACTTAATATTTTTAACCCAATTCTTCTCTGAAGGTCAAGACTTTTCATAAAAAACAAGCTCAGTATGGATTAGAGAGGAAAGATTTCTACTGGTACCTGCAAGTATGCCAGTATACAGAATCCCAGCTAGCAGATGTGAAGGTGTCCACCAAGCTCCCAACCTTGCTTTCCTTGGTGGTGGTACAATACACTGCTAACATTACCATGCATCTCATCTCCCTCATTTACCAAGCTATTTGGGGCAAGCAATGATACTCCATGCAGTATCTTTCTGACAAATGGAGCACAGAGTTAGAACAGAACATAGACTTTAAACTCTGAGAAAAGGGCTGCTCCTAAGCGAGCGGAGTCACATCGTCTCATAATTGGGTGGAAGGACTTAGTGAGTTATTTCAAGTCCTCAGTGGTAATGGCCAAATTTGGGCAGGGTTCCAGTGCTGCCTGCTGGAGATACTGTGGGGAAGTGAGGACGACACTCACATTCATTCTGTATGGCATGGCCCCTTTTGATATACTTTTTTAGATACCTGGATGTTGTCATGTTGGAAGTCTTGGAGGTCAGAATAACATTGAGTCCTGAGATGTGCTTTCAGTTCCAATATCCCAGGCTATTTAAGAGGAGGCACATTAAATATATTTGGGCATTGTTCTTGTGGCAGCTGTAAAGTATCTAACTAGGAGATGTGGTACTAACCACCCATCCACACAAAATATCTCATTTGGCAGTGTTTCACAACGACATGAGCGATCATGGAATTGTTGCTTGCATAAGATCTCAAATTAAGGCCCGGCTGCAACCCATCTTTATAACAAAAAGATCCTTTCGCAAATTCAGTGCAGTAAACTTCCTATCTGACCTGAGCATGATCAGATGGCAAGATCTTTACAAGCCAAAGATGTCAACAAGGCAGCTTGCATCATAATGACAAACTCACTACAATAATAAATAAGCATGCCCTTTCATCAAAGTAAAGTGCGGAACAATTCCAATCCCTGGTTCACCTCGGATCTCAAGGCAGCCCTTATAGCTCGAGATAAGCTCTGGGCTAAAAGCTAGACATTCAAAGAATCTTTGGATTGGCAGGCCTTTAGAACAGCCAGGAATAACTGTGTGAAAAAACTTCGCTCTGCTAAAGCTAACTATTATATTTCTATTCTCAAACAAGCTAAAGGTAACCCTCATAAAATACGGAAGACTATGAAAGCTATAGAAGGACGGCCCATGGCCCCCTCTGTCCCAACAAAGATAGTCGCAAGTGGTAAGATTGTGGAAAACAAGTCCCTAATCCTGGAGGAACTTAACTCCCACTTTGCCACAGCTGGATTAGCTTTTGACTCGTCACCTTACGCTGGTGCTGCGGTGAAAGCATACCCCTCCCGCCACATCTAGTCCTGGACCCAGTCCCTTCCAACTGCGCGAGATAACTTACAAAGAAGTAGAAGATTCTCTTCTTAACTTAGACACCAAAAAAAGTTTAGGGGACGATGGCTTGGAACCCTTTTTCCTAAGGTCAGGCGCTGCCCATCTCACTGCCCCAATTCTCCACATCTTCAATCTTTCCATTACATCTGCTGCTGTGCCGTCCTGCTGGAAATCAGCACATATCCTCCCTCTATTTAAATCTGGTGACCCATGTGATGTAAACAACTATAGGCCTATCTCCATATTGCCTATCCTTTCTAAAGTTCTCGAAAAACTGATCCATATTCAGTTAAAATCTCACGTGGAAACCTTCTCTCTCATTAACCCAGCTCAATCTGGCTTCCAGGCTAATCATAGCACAATCACTGCACTAGCAAAAGTAACCAATGATTGGATCTCTGCTATAGATGCTAAGAAGGTAACTGGTGCAGTCTTTTTGGACCTCAGCAAAGCTTTTGATACTGTTGATCACAAACTATTAGTCAATTGTCTTGCAAAGTTGGGTGCCACATACCATACCACCCAGTGGTTCTCTAGCTACCTAACTGGAAGATTCCAAAAAGTAAAGGCGGAAGGCTTTTTTTCTGCTGCCTTGCCAGTTGCAAGAGGAGTCCCCCAAGGATCCATCTTAGGCCCTATCTTGTTTTCTCTGTACATCAATGACTTAGATGCTAACATATCTACGTCCAATCTGCACTTTTGCAGATGATACTGTGTTGTATACTTCTGGCTCATCGTTATCTGAAGTCAAGGAGTGCTTCAAGTGGACTTAGCACACACGAGTATAATTTAATAAAGGCAAAGCTTCTGCTCAATGCCAAGAAGACTAAGCGATGATATTCTCCAGCAGTGCTGTCTCAGGCCCCAATACTCTTGCCCAAGACTTCATTGTCACCACGCCTAACGAGCCTCTGGAAGTTGTAACCAAATTTAAATATCTAGGTATCTGGATCAACAATAAATTATCTTTCAGTGACCACATCGAAGATGTCTCTAGAAGGTTAAAAGCAAGGTTAGGTTTCTTCTACAGAAATAGGCCCTTTTCCCATTGAAACTCGAAACAAGCTTGTACAGGCCACTTTTCTCCCCTACTCGACTATGGTGATGTAATCTATTCCTCCACCACTCTTGCAAATCTAAGTAAACTGGACATACTTTATCACCGTCGTTACGGTTCATTACCAACTCCCTTACCGTTTGACCACTGTGACTTATATGCAGCTGTTGGTTGGACATCCTTACTACTAGACGCCTGCTCCATGCTGGGCTATGGACTCTTAAACTGCTCCTGCAGAAATTGCCAAGCTATCTCTCTGCCCTTATTAGTATCTCACATAGTGCATACTAGTTAAGAAAATCTGACTTTATTATGCTTGACATACCAGGGCCGGACTTCCTTTGGTAAGCGTGCTTTGCATATACCCTTCCTCCATTTGGAACCAATTACAAACTGTACTGAAACTAACTAGCACAGTTTCAATAAACTTCTACAAATCGCTAAGTTCAGCCAAAATAAAAGACACCTGTAACTGTCATTAAGTCTCTCCTTCCCCATGTGTGCCATATTTATCCACTGGTAAGGTATAATTGATTTGTCATATTAACTGCTTTCCCTTCCCCTTCTACTCCTGGCTTTATCTTTGCTTACGCTCCACTGCTACTCTATCAAATCTCTCCTCCCTCCCATATCAGTTGTAGACTGTTGTTTGTCCTAGCTGCCAAAATACTGTATATTTGATTTGATTTGATTTGATTAAATCAAATCACACCAGTCATCATGTTTCATTTATCAGTATGGACCTATAAGTAGCTTCCCTGTCTCATATCAATGTTTACCACCTGCGGTCACCCAATGTGGTACCCTTGTATGTATATCCAGCCTGCATCATGTAATGTGTATTTCATGTATATACTGTTATTACCTATCAGTGTTTGTACTTTAAGTGTTTATGTCACAGGACCTCCTTGTGAATGAGCTTGCTCAATGGAGTTTTCCTGCAATAAACTTGAACTTGAACTTGAACTTGAGATGGCTTATTACAGAGCCTTCTACTCTCTCTCACTGGTGGGACATGTTAAGTACTATGTACTCTGTGGAGAGAATTACATTTAATCTTAATGACAGAACTGAGCAATTTACCTCCAGGTGGACTACATGGCTATTATCTGTGATGCAACATGTTCCCACTTTTGTTCTTTAGACATCTGCCCTGTGAGGAGGAGCAGGAGGGGCATAAGCTGGCTGTGCTATGATTTATGGGTGGAGGGTAGTAGATGTTATTGATTGAAGCTATCCCCCATGCCCTACTTCCACTGCACCTTGTATTGCACTGCATTGACTGTAATTATGTATGGCTTTGTGTTGTATAAAATGTAAAATGGTAATAAATAATACATTTACAAAAAAAAAAACTGAGTATAGCCACAGCCATGCTACTGATTTGGGAGGGGAACACCATGGTCTCCTAGTCCCTTATGTTATCACAATACAATATTATTAGGATACTAGGATATAATATAGTCTGACTGGATAACCTTGGTTCAACTGCTGTTGTCTGCTATAACTTTTCAAGTAAGGACAATGACAGTTTGCTTAAAGTATTGCATACTTATGTGCTTGTTATTTAAATTAAATCTTACTAAATGATCATTGTAAAACAAACAAAAAAATAATGTTACCCATGCTGCAATATCTGTACTGGTGTAGCACAGTAAACCTTTGTAATAAAACAATGTAACAGAGCTTTTTTCAGACAAAAATAGGTGCAAGGGTACATAGAGTTGGCTCAGCTGTGCAGTTTCTTGGCTATAATGATGTTTAGGATTTATATGAATTTCTGCAGCTCTGGGGGTCTGTTGGGCTTTGATATTTTTTCCTTTAAACTTTCAAGCAGTGGATTTCTTGCTTTAAACTACACTGTTTGAGGCTTAGCATGTGAAGCAGTCATCTCCACTCCATTATTACATACTTAAAGAATGAAATCATAAAGCAACTGAAATCTCCAGCTAGTGCTTACCTCATACAGATATTGCTGTTATTTTCTATCTATAATTGCTGAGCAGATGGAAACCTCAACCTGTCAGACCCCCTTATTTTTATAAGATGCTCATCAATCATAAAAGTGAAACATCTTTAACCATTGATTGTTGCTGCTTAAATTCAGTCAATCTAATACCATGAAAAATTAGAAAAAGTGTGTAGTTCTTTAAGGTATAAGACAAGTATTATACCTTACAACTGCTCCAACCCTAATCCTTCTAATTAATCTCAGAGGGACAGGTACTATGGTGGCTGATTTCCAAACACAGAAAGGGGATCATGTTTGATGCAGTTGCCTGGTGCACTTGAAGGAACAGCCAACTCAAAACACATATAGTACAGTAGAGCTAGTCAGGGTGAAATGCAGTAACTTGCAGTAAATAACATGTCACAAAACATTAAATGACAAAAAGGCTTAATTGCCATTGAACTGCAATGTTCCCTGCAGCATAATGCAGTACTCTGTAGCAATACTGCAAGGTACTATGTTGCCTCCTGGCTGGTACCACTGAGCAGTGCCAGTCAGGGTGCAATGCAGTACTTTGTGGTATTACTACAGAGTACTGCATTATGCTGCAGGGAACATTACAGTTCAATGGCAATTAAGACCTTTTGTCATGCAGTACTTTGTGACATGTCATTTATAGAGGTGGGCAAGGATGAAAATTTGCTTTACACCAAAATTCATGAATTTGGGCAACTATGTTTCACTGACCACTGCAATCCACAAAGACATTCACTGAATGTGCATGTCAAATCTATGTGAATTGACAATTTCCAAGCAAATTAGGCAATTTATGCAGTTATTCACACAGGGAAGCTATACATGCAAATTAGGCAATTCACGTAGTTCACTGCACAAATTCCTTCAATTCCCAGCAAAGAAAACTATGTGTCTTGCATCTCTAATTTTAAAGAAATGCCCCTTAACCACTGTGCTGCATTAGAACCCCCCTCTCACCTCCCAAAAATGTTCTAGTCATATGCCACCTCCCCCTCATCCTAACACCCCCACTCAACCTCTTTCTGGCCCCCACCACCCTCCTTCCCCCCCAGTATTCAGAAAAGGATGTGACCTGTACTATAGAAAATGGTGCCCTGATGCAAAGCATCTGCTCTGTTCAGTGTCCCTCTTGGTAATGGCACATGAATGATGGTGATATCTTTGCTCTTAGTACAACCTTATTGTTTGAATTTTCAGACAAACAGGTTTTACTAGGAGCAAATCATGACAGCATTCATTCATTCATGCGGTTCCCATTACTAATTCTTTTTTAATACATTTTATTGACGATAATCATGTATACAATTAGCACAATGCAATGAACACTGAGATACAGCCATTACATTTCTTATTTTACAGAACTTGAACCAAAAGAACACACTGTCAGTACTCTATATACAAAGTATCCCTAGCTAGCAGAGCAAAGTAGAAATGGGATGCTGAATAACAGAGAATGCAAACAATTTGCATAGTTGGTATAAACAGATACTTTAGTTTTTGCTTTCACAATGTGTACACACCAGAAAGAGATACTGTCAGATAAGGGTATAGGTAGGGTGAAAAAGCTAATTTAATCTGGAACCTGGGTGATTCAGATTAAATGATCCAATATAGCCCTAAATTGTCTCATACTCTACATGGCCAGTTGAGTTAGTCGCTCATACTCAGCTAGTTTTAGCACTGATTGCAACCAGTATGCCCTCACTAACGTGACAATTTTACCATGACTGACACTACAGTGACAACAGTAACAGGTCATTGTAGTGTCGGCATGGGCCCCCAGCATTGCTTTCTGGGGGTCTTGCACCCACTTCCCGAATCAACTCCAGCTTCGAGTTGATCATTGTAGTTATGGGGGGTGTGAGGGCAGAGCCCCCGGAAGAAAACACAACTTAAAGTGGCCAACTTTATACTGCCCACAATTGCAGATGACATAAAGGTATCACTGTAACATCAGTCAACAACGAATTTGTCGACCGACTGTCATGGATCCATTGCAACCACTTTGCTAAGATGTGGGGAATATCATTCCTCTACCTAAGTAAGATTTGCTGTTTTGCCTAGAGGGTGGTCAGCAGTAGCCAGAGCATCTGGTACTTCAGCATTTGGGGACCATGAATGTCCCCCCAGTACCCAGAGGAGCAAATCTACTTTTAGTTCTGCACCAAACATCTATTCATGGAATTGTATAACCTTGTTGCAGTAGGTTAAGAGCACTAGACCAGCCCATAAGATGTGGATCAGGGTGCCTCCCTGTTGGTGTCATCTCCAGCAGGTATCCATGGACTGCAGAGGATATGGTTATTTGTTGTTCAGATTCCCAGGTTAGCTGACATTTCTGAAGAGGCAGGATTTGTGAATTGAGGTTGTAGTCATATATTTTACCTCCAGTTCTCTGGAGACTTTTTAGCTACCTATTCAGGAAGGTTGGTAGCATATCTGCTGTGCCTGCTGGTTTCTGAATGGGCTGCACACAGACCGTTGTCCTCATCTGGAGAAACAGCAAGAAGTCTGTCCAGGGGATGGAGAGCTTGGTAGAGAAGTTTTCAAAGGAATATATCTCTCTGGTCCCCGGGTCCCGTAAATATGCTAGAGGGTGCATTCCCTTGGCTGCCTAGGAGGCCCAATACATAGGATTGCTGCCTATGGCAACATGGGGATTGTGCCACATGAAGTCCTACTTCTCTAAGTGGTGGTTTGTTAATATGTTCCATGTAAGTTTGGAGTACAGGGCTATTGGGGAATGCTGATATATGGCAGTGGTCCTGTATGCAAAACACGTTTTTATTTATTTATTGGAAAATTCACACAGTACCTTTGAGCACATGTGCTTTTTCACAAAGTTTCTATGTCAGATTACATTATTACATTAAAAACAAGAACCAAACAATCAAGGCAAATTCCTCCTAGGGACCCTTCAATCACCTAACAGGTGATTGCAGGGTCCCTAGGAGAGGAGGACCTCTGTATCGAGCCACGTTTAACATGTTTTTGTTTCAGCTCTTTTTTAACAGGTAGCTGATTGGTGACAGAGTTCCATAGCAGTGGTGGCAGTGCAGTGTATGGAGCAAACAGGGACTGGAGCAAACTGACAGAGGAAGAATAAGGCAGCCTACTTAAGCAGCAGAAGCTTACCTTTTATTGCAGAAACTTGGCTTTTCTTTTCTTTTCCTTTCTCTTTCTCCCAAATCAGCAGGAGGCACCGGAAGAGAGATTGCTGCAAATGGACCAGGCAAAACGGCTTCTCAGTGATGTAGGTGGTGGCCAACTAATCAGGTGGCACTGAACAAAAGGCACCAGGTTTAAATAGTTGGTTATTGTGTTTAAAAGGGTGCAATGGAATACACAAGCCAGCAGACCTAATGGGTGATCGGAGGGTCCCTAGGAGAGGAGGACCTCTGTATTGAACCATATTTAACTTGTTTTTGTTTCAGCTCCTTTTTTAACAGATAGCTGATCAGCAACAGAGTTCCATAACTGTGGTGGCAGTGCAGCACACAGAGCAAGTGAGGATCAGAGCAAGCTGACAGAGGAGGAGCAAGGCAGCCTACTTAAGTAGCAGAAGCTTATCTTTTGTTGCAGAAACTGGGCTGATTGTTTTTTTTTTCTTTCTCTTTCTAACACACAGCAGGAGGCACCAGAAGGATCCGCCATATCCTCCCCATCCCTCCCACCCCAGGCTAAATGCTTTTTATAGGTGGAGAACAGGTGATGACAGGTCATACTTAATATACAAATAGAGAGAGGACAAACAAAAAGAGATAAAAAAAGGTACAATCCAAGGAGGCTTGGTGAAAAAAAACAGGTTATGTGCAAGGGGATTTAACTAGAAAAACAAAAGGGAATCTAAGGGTACTAGGCATAGTTAAAGGGGTCAAGCACAAAGAAAATGCAGGGGGAGAGGAGAGAGGGAGAGGGATAAAAAGGGAGAGCAGAAAAAAAAACTCACCTAGGATTAAAAGGGGGGCAAGTAGCAGAACACAAAAGGAAAATGCAGGGAGTAGTGCAGTGCAGTGCAGTGCATGTGGGGCTGCAGTCTTCAGGAGAATGTTCTGTGAACTGCAGTGCTGCTCCATATGCAGGCACCTCTCTGGGTTAAGGGCAGAGGTTGCCAGTCTCCAGGCCGAGCTGGCAGGAGTACTGGAGACCTTTGCCCCACCCAGAAGCCACCATATCCCCAGCCAATGCCGCAGAAGACATCCAGGCAGAGGGCAGGGTGGACTGTAGTGGGCTCAGGGAGGGTCATGAAGGGGGGCCAGAGGCACATCCCCCATCCGGTCCAGCTCAAGAACTCCTACACTGTTCTAAAGGAGTAGGAGAATCCTACAAGGGAACCCAAGGCTGCAGCCATGGGGGAGTTGAGGGTCCTCCAAGGGGGAGACCCAGAGGTGGGAGGAAGAGGACCCTAAAGGTTACTCCTGTTGGGGGACTCAATTGTCCAGGGAATGGATCTGGGCAAGGACAGCAGGGAGGAGAGAGAGATCAAGTGTTTCCAGGAGGAATGGCTCAGAGGGAGGGGGAGTGGATCCAAAGGATCGCTGAAGTGGTGGCAAGGAGGGGAGGGCTGAAACTCATTGTCCACCTGGGAACAAATTACCTATCCAGCAGCAGGACAAGCTTGTAGCAGGTGCAAGAGGGCTTCAGAGTGTAGGGAGAGGGCCTGGGGAAGGTAGCAATCTCCATGGCTTTTTCAGAAGTGCTGCCAGTCCAAGGCAGTGGGAGTGGTGTAGGAATCTCCACATCAATACAATACCTTCAGCACATGGTTGAAAGGCTGGCGCAGCAAGAAGGGGTATGGCTTCATTGGGGACTTGGGTTCCACCAGGAAAGATGTAGCCCTCTACACAGATGACGGACTGTATCTGTCCAGGAAGGGGAAAGCAGTCCTCAATGGAAAATTTAAACACTTCAATGATGGGCATTTAAACTAGCCAAGGGGGAGGACAACAGGAGCAGAGGTACTCAAGCAGCCCACCTCCACAAGGTAATAAAACCACAACAGAGGTGCGAGAAAATTAGTTGATGACAGGGACAGCTGAAGCAGGCAGAAAGAGAGAAGCAAAGGAAATGAAGCCATGTAAGAAAGATAATGGGGTTGGGGGCAGAAACAGGAGAGCAGAAACAAGAGCAGAGAGAGGATGGGCTGCAGAACATGGAAGATCATGATAACTAATGCCCACAGCTTCGGAAATAAAATCATGGTCCTTGTTAGTGGAGGCGGACCTGGACATAGCAGCAATAACAGAGACATGGTACATTGCAAATCATGGGTGGGACTTAAATGTACAGGTTATTCTCTGTTCAGGAGGGATGGGGGTAAAAAAGAGGGGACCCTGTATGTCAGGGATGGTATAAAGGCAACAGAGGTACAGGGTAGACAGGGGAAGGCTGAGGCACTGTGGGTCACCCTTGAACCTGGCAATGGCACAACAATATACACAAGGGTGATCTACAGGCCTCCAGCACAGGGGGAAGAAGTGGACAGGGAGCTGGTGGATGAAATACATGAGATGGCAACTAGAGGCGAAGATCTGCTGCTGAGTGATTTCAATATGCCAGATGTGGATTGGACCACCTAGGCAGCTGCTTCATCCAGAAGCAGAGGCATCCTAGATTCCCTAAAGCGGCAGGTCTCAGGCAGCTAGTGCTTGATCCCACCAGAGACAGAGCAATTCTGGAGCTAGTACTGACCAATGGGGACAGAATCACAGATGTCTTGGTAGAAGGTCAACTGGGACCATCGATCACCACATACTATTAGGGGTGTGCAAAAAAATTCCACCTGGAATTTCCTCAAAGAAATCGCAATTCGCTTCCTTGGTGGAAATCATTTTGCAACTTTTGCGAAATTCACCTTAAAATTGCAGAATAAATATACAGACTATGGGTTAATTTATTGAACTGCGGGGAAAAAAATCAGCAGAATGGATCACTGCCAGTGTTCAGTTCTGAGGCTTTTCTTAACCACAGTTTAATTCATTAATCCATTCCCCCCTCCCCTGCTGATCAGGAGTCCTAGTAAATAAATAAATTTAAAAAAAAACTCCAGTCCTTCCCTCGGACCCTCCTGATTTCTAGTGGCCCGACACCCACTGATCATGGGTCCCAAGTAAAAAATCCCTGATCATCTAGTGGTTCCCACCTGCCCACCCGGTGATCATGGCCCGTGGGTCCTTGTAAAGAAGAAACAAAAACTCCAATCCCTCCCTGATGTCTACTGGCCCCCCACTCACGGATCATGGCCCTCCAAAACATTTTATTTCCCTGGTGTCTAGTGGATCCCCTTCCCTATCCTGGATTACCTTAACCCACAAAAAAAATCCGGCAGTCCACCGACTTATCCCCCTCTATTCCCAGTATTCCCTGGGTGTCTAGTGGACCCTCCCATCCCCAACCCTTATAAAAAAAGTAATCCCATTTCCTGGTGTTTAGTGGGATCCCTACTCCCCCACCCCGACATTTCGTCTGCCACCACCCCGCACCCCTCCTTCCTGCCCCTGAGTGGGCCACCAGAACAGGCCTCCTCTCTCCTTCACTACCGGTGGCCCACTGAACTGTCAGTGAATCACTGCATGGTTGTACAAGCACGCGCTCATTCACTGACAGTTAAACTGTGGATAGAATAATTTCCTCAGTTTACTGTATATGCATTTTTCTGCAGTTCACAAAAAAGTCTGCAGAACCCGCCAAAAATCCATGCAAAATCCCAGTTTCACCAATGGTGAAAGTTCCGAATTTCTGAAATTTCGGCGGATTTCTGCTAAAGGAATGTTACTCACCTTCCGCTACATAGTGCTGTTTAACATGGGGACAGGAACTCAGTAAAGTCACAAAATGGTGAAGGTTTTAGATTTCAGAACAATGGACTTCACTGAAAGGGGGAGATGTATCAAAATTGCCCTGGTAAAGAGGAAGGTAAGGGGGGTTGAAGAGCAATGGGGGCAGCTAAAAGGAGCCATAGTGGAAGTGATAAACCAATACATCAGGTTAGTATCCAAAGGCAAGAGAAGGAGGAAGCCACTATGGTTCTCAAATGAAGTGGCAGACAAAGTAGGGGCTAAAAGTATGGGTTTCAGGAAATAAAAGGAGACCTAAAAAGAGGAAGACAGCGAATTGTACCTAGAGTGTCTAAGGGAAACAGGGAAGGCTGTTAGAAGTGCAAAGGCACGGACCGAAAAGGATTAGTGCAGACAGTAAAGAAAGGGACAAGACATTCTATAGGTACATCAGCGAAAGAAGAAAAGTCGGGGGGGATTGTGAGGCTCAAAGGGAATGAAGGAGAATGTAAGGAGGGAGACCTAGAAAAGGTGGAAATACTGAATAAATACTTCTGCTCAATAGTCACTGAAAAGGAGCAGGAGGGTCAGGGACCACAGCTGGGCAACAGAAATAAAGGGGAATGAGAGGTGGGCACCAGTCCCTTCACAATGGAGAGAATCATGGAGGAACTCACAAAATTGAATGGGGCCAGATGACATACACCCAAGGATATTAAGGAAGATGCAAAGAGAGTTAGCTGTGCCTCTGGCAGCCATGTTCACCAAATCATTTAACATAGGAGTGGTTCCAGAGGACTGGAAGAGGGCACGTGTTGTCCCTCTACACAAAAGTGGTAGTAGGGAGGAGGCAGAGAACTATAGGCCAGTCAGCCTCATCTCAGCAGTGGGTACGATCATGGAGGCACTGCTTAAAGAAAGAAAAGTGGCACATTTGGAATTCAGAGCTGCCCAGGATACAAGACAACAAAGATTCACAGCAGGAAGGGCATGTCAGATGAATCTGATTGATTTTTTTGGAATGGGTGATGAAGGAAGTAAATCAGGGGGGAGGTGGACGTCACCTACCTTGATTTCAGCAAGGCCTTTGACACCGTCCCACAGAAAAAATAGGTTAACTAGATGGGCAGCCTGGGTATGAGGCACAAGGTGGTAAACTGGGTAAGGAACTGGCTAATGGACAGGAGGCAGAGGGTGGTGGTAAATGGGATCCAATCTGGGGAGAGAGTGGTGACCAGTGGGGTACCTCAGTGATCAGTCCTGGGACCAGTGCTGATTAATGTTTTCATTAGTGACAATGCAAAAGGACTGGAGGGGAAGGTCTGCCTGTTTGCAGATGACATCAAAATCTGCAACAGGGCAGATACTCCAGATGGGGTGGAGAAAATGAGGAGTGACCTGGGGAAGCTTGAAAAATGGTCAGAGGTGTGGCAAATGAGGTTTAATTCAAAGAAGTGCAAAATAATGCACCTGCAATGAAGGAACCCTGGGGAGAGCTACAGGATGGGGAAGGAACTGTTGACAGTCAACAAGGAAGAAAGTGACCTGGGGGTTATCATTACTGATTACCTAAAGGTGTCTAAGCAGAGTACAAGGGCTGCAAAGAGGGTCAGTGGTATGCATATAGGCAGAGGTATCGCTAGCAGAAGGCAGGAGGTACTGATGCCATTGTATAAAACACTAGTGAGGCCTCACCTGGAGCACTGTGTGAAATTCTTGAGGCCGCACATTTGCAAAGACATCGAAAGAGTGGAAGCAGTCCAGAGAAGGGCAGCAAAGATGGTGCAGGGCTTGCACCAGAAAACATGTGAGGAGAGATTAAAGGACCTCAACATGTACTCATTGGAGGAGAGGAGGGAGCGGGGAGATATGATAGAAACATTCAAGTACCTTAAGGACATAAACAAGGTGCAAGGGGGAGACATCTTCCAAAATAGGAGTACAAGTATGAGGGGGGAATAATATGAAATTGGAAGGCAGCAGGTTAAGGAGAAATGTGAGGAAGTTTTTCTTCATGGAGAGGGTGGTGGACAATTGGGATAGTCTGCCACTGGAGGTAGTGGGAGCAAACACAGTGGAGGGATTTAAAACATGCCTGGGACAGGCATAAGGGAACCTTTGAGGTGGGAAGGAATGGTGAAAAGCCACTGACCAAATGGGGTCAGAGGCTGTAAACAAGTATAGGGCTTATAGGCAGATGGCATGGGAATAGCAGTCCTCATCTACCCACAATTTCTTTTTCTATTTTATGTTTCTATGTTTCCAAAGAAAATGTTTGTGAAGTGAACAATAAACATACATAATATTGAAAATCATTCTAATTAAAAAAGGACAAGCTCAAGGCAGACAGTAGGTATAAATGAAGAGTGATACAACGACCTCACTATTGGGTGCAACTGCAGTGAGTTGCTAACACAGCCCTCAGGGAACTTTCGAATTGGTCAATCATGGGATGGTACAGCATGGATTTGGGCAGTTCAGTTAAGCAACCTGCAGCCCTAACAGCAAAGGAGCATTTACTCAACTGAGTTCTTTGGAGAGATAGTTCACGGGCAGTGCCAGTGAAGGGTCCACCCACCCTTAGTGACAGGTGTCCTCAGCTTCTGGTGCTATACCAAAACCTCTGTTGCACAACAGTTAACACTTTTCTTTTTGCTTTTCTTCTCCCCCCACCCTAGGTTGGCCACCTAGCTTAGCTTTTTACTATCCCTAGTAAACCGCCTACTATTCTCTCTTTTCATTCTTTTTCCATTTCTATCTATTCAGTCCCTGGAAGGATGCCAAACACCCGGAGAGGTGTTGTGTAAAGTACATAAGTACATTTTATGTACAAAAAACATGAAGGCTATTTTAAATAGAAATAAATACAGTTAATAAAGCCTTTTTAAATAAAAAGGATTCAGAAATCATATAAAACAATAATAATTTCATGATTAGTACAGTTATAAGAAATCCTTAAGGTATTTTCATGAATTCACACTATAAACCTGTTACTGTATAAGCTTCCATGTATGAGGCTGAAGCAAAGAATGTGGTATGCTTTATAAAAGTGCTTAGTCACAGTGGATCAGAGATATATAGAGAGTCAATATCTGTGGAGATATGCACTGTACCTTTAACTGAACCAGGAAGTCCGCTTAAACTAACCCCCCACTTGGTTTTGAAACAATATGTCCAGATATGTAAATAGAAAGGATTCAGTCAGATGACCCCCATCAAAAGATATAAAACCTTTTCACTGAATTCACTGCAGGTCAGTCCAATAGAGTTCAGTCTTGAGAGTGAACGAGAGAGGTGCTACTGTAGACAAGCTGTTAAATACAGATTAAAAGGGTCTTAGGAGCTCTAAGATCCAGGACTGTATTATGTGAGAAACTACTGATGCTAAGTAGTAATTTTCTTTGCAATTTTTTTTGTTTTCATTTATTATTTTTCTAACTTTGAAAAATAAATATCACACCACGGTGAAGTTTTAAACCTGAAATTTTGCCTCATCTGAAGTTTATTCCCACACGCTGTGACAGTCAGATAAGGTTAAAGGCAAGTTGTTTGCAAATGCTAGTGTTTTGAAGTAGATCTGCCAACAACCAATAACTATAACTGCTGAACAGTGCCAGAGCCTACAAAGGAGGGACTCCATCTCTATCAAGAATAGTAGAGGGAAGAGGGGGGTCCTGTCTGGTCCCTCTCTTAAGCTCAACTGGCAATAAGATAATGCCCATAGTTATAATGCTTGCCTTAGGAGTGGAATATTTAGTTTTAACCCATTAGATACAGGTGGGTCCTACTCCAATTGCAGCCATAGTTTAGAAAAGGTAGTTCTACTCCACAGAATTGAAGGCCTTCTCTGTGTCTATTCTAGCCAGTAAACTAGGGGAGTTATATTTGGCAGCTACCTATGCAGCATTCATCAATGCTCTAATATTGTCCATCACCATTTGTCCCTTGACGAAGCCCATTTGGTGGTGGTCTATTACAGCTGGCATCAAAACACTGAGGTGGCTCGCCATAATTTTTGCCAATATTTTGACATCTACTTTCAGAAGAGGCAAAGCAAGGCAATTTTATTTCTAAGGCACCCAATCTGGGCGCCATACACAATAAAAACAGAATATGAATATAGAATGCAAATACAGAAATAAGTGTAACAGTAGTAGCGAAATCTTTAAAACAACATTCTTAAAAGTTTAAATATAAAATACAAAATAGTTGAGGATAGGGTAGGGGTGAGATGGCTTAATCCCCAAAAGCCTGGTGAAAGAGATGGGCCTTAAGCCTCTGCTTAAAGACACTAATTGAAGGGGCCTCCCAGACAGCAGCTGGAAGTGTGTTCCACAGGGTCGGCCCAGAGACACTAAATGCTCAGTCACCAGAGGTCTAGAGATGAACCCTGGGAACACCAGGAGGCCCCTCGAAATGGAGTAGAGGGAGCGGGCAATGGTAACAGGTAACAGGGGCTCAGACAGGTAGCCAGGACCCAGTCCATATACAGCCTTATAGGTGAGCAAGCCCACCTTGAAAAGGACCCTCCACCTGACTGGCAGGCAGTGCACAGCATGCAAAACCAGAGTCACATGGCATGATCGAGATAGTCCCGCCAGTAATCGGGCTGCTGTGTTCTTCACCAGCTGCAGCCTGCATAGGTTCCCTCCTGTGACCCTGAAGTAAAGAGCATTACAGTAGTCGAGTCTGGAGGTCACAAAGGCATATACTAGTGTTGGCAGATCTTCAGGCGGAACGAGGGGCTTGATTCTGGTGATGTTCCATAAGTGGTAGAAACCACTCTTCACAACAGACAACACCTGATCTTCAAAGGTCAGTCTGCTGTCCAGGATCACACCTAGATTTTGTATCCTCAGGGAAGTGACCAATGGAGCAGACCCAAGGAAAACACCTGTGTCCGCTCCAGGTAGCAACCCATCACGCCCAACGACCTGACTCGATCACTAGCACCTCTGTCTTATTCAGGTTGAGTCACAGCCAGCTGGAAACCATCCAGTCACTCATTTTAGCTAGACAGGTGTTAAGCACATCAACCACACCTCTCGGGGGGGGGGGCAAATGACAAATGCAGCTGGATGTCATCTGCATAGCAGTGAAACTCCATGCTGTACTGTCGAGTGATCTCACCTGGGGCAGCATATACACCGCCAACAGCATCAGCAACTAGATTAAGCCCTGTGAAACTCCACAAGACAGAGGCATTGGAGAGGAGGAGAAATTACCCATCACTACCTACTGCACCCTGTCTGAGAGATAGGACTCAAACCATCTGATGGCAACACCAGCGGGTCCACAAAATTCACAGAGCCAATCGAGAAGCACAGTGGGGTCCACGGTGTTGAAAGCTGAAGAGAGATCAAGGTGCACAAGAACTGACCTGTCTCCTCTAGCTCTAGCTCTGAGTAAGTCATTGTGCACCCTGACTAGTGTGGTTTCTGTGCTGTGTCTAGACCAAAACCCCTACTAAAATGGCTCATAGATGTCAAAAGACAGGAGCCGATCCTCAAGCTGCTGTGCTACCAGTTTCTCAACAACCTTGCTCAAAAAAGGCAGGCTGGAGATAGGACAGTAATTCACCAGGATGTCTGGGTCAAGGGAAGATTTCTTTAGGAGGGATCTCACCAGTGCCTCTTTCAGAGGAGCTGGGAACACCCCTTCCACCATCGAACACCTGGCTGTCTCAATAAACACTGGGTTAACAGCCTTGGTGCATCCCATCCAGAAACGCATTGGGGCTGGGCCCAGTTCACAAGATGTATGATTCAGCTCTAAGATAACCTGAGTCACCTCAGACACCTCCACTGGCCTGAACTCTTCCCAGGCAGGTAGAGTTCCTCTGTTCCCAGCAGACTGGCAACTGTGAGGCAAAAACCTACCTGATAGAATCCCCAACTGGATAGCAGACACCCTGTCAGAGAAGAACAGAGCAAACTCCTCACACAAAGTTGATGAGAAAGCTTTTTTTGGCTGAAGACAGGCTGGATGAAGAATCCTGTCCACAGTCCAAAAAAGCTGAGCAGGTCTGTTTCTCCCTGCCGCAATCTTCCTGGACAGGAACTCTGCCTTTTTATGGGAGATTATCTCCTGGTACTCACGATAATGGGTGTCCAGGATCAGTTTGTCAGCATCTAGCCGGGACTTCCACCAGCAACGTTCCAACTTCTGACCCTTGATTTTCATTAACTTGGGAGCACCGTCAAACCACAGGGATCTCAAGTCATAAGATCTGGGTCATATACGAACTGGTGCTATGGCATCCAGAGCTTCAGACACCACCTTATTATAGATGGCCACTGCCTAACCGGTGCCAATTGCACAAACTGCCGCCAAAAGTCCTTCTGGATCTAGTCCCCGTAAAGGGTGATAGCTAACCATCTACACAGGGACAGGACTATCGGTGTGGGGGGGGGGGCCCAAACGTGAACTCCACAGTGAAACATAAAAACGTAGAAATTGTCAGCAGATAAGGACAGCTAGGCTCATCCAGTCTGACAGTAGGCCCTATACATTGTATGTGGCCACTGACCCTATGTGATCAATGGCTTGTCATCATTCCCTCCCCTCTCAGGCTTCCCTTGTACCTGTCCCAAGCATGCTTAAACCCCTCCACTGTGCTTGCCCCTACTACCTCCTGTGGCAGATTATTCCATGTGTAGTCTACCCTTTCTATGTAGAAAAATGTCTCTCACATTACCTCTTAATCTACCCCCCCCTCCAATTTCATATCATGCCCCCTTGTTCTAGTACTTTTTTCTACATTGGAAAAGCTCCCCCCGCCTGCACCTTGTTTGTGCCCTTAAGGTATTTGAAGGTTTCAATCATGTCCCCCAGCTGTCTCGTCTCCTCCAGTGAGTACATATTGAGGTCCTTTAGTCTCTCCTCATTTGTTTTGTGGTGTAAGCCTGCACCTTCTTTGTTGCCCTTCTCTGGATAGTCGCCACCTTATCTTGTCCTTGAGCAGGTGTGGTCTCCAGAACTGCATGCAGTACTCCAGGTGAGGCTTTAGCAATGTTTTATACAATGGCATCACCATCTCCTGCCTCCTGCTAATGATACCTCTGCCTATGCACCCCAGCATACCACTGGCCATCCCTGCCACCTTTGTACACTGCTTTGATACCTTAAGGTTTTCAGAGATGATAACCGCTAGGTACCTTTCCTCCTTGGTGACAGTCAGCTCCTTCCCCCCACCTGTAGCTCTCCCAAGGGTTCCCTCTACCCAGGTGCATTATTTTGCACTTCTTGGCATTGAACCTCAGTTGCCACATCTCCAACTATCTTTCAAGCTTCTCCAGGTCCCTCTTCATTTTCTGCACCCCTTCTGGAGTATCCTCCCTATTGCAGATCTTGGTGTCAGCTGCAAACAGACAGACCTTTCCTTTCAGCCCCTCTGCAATGTTACTAATGAAGACATTGAACAGGACTGGTCCTAGTACTGATCCCTGTGGTACCTCACTGGTCACCCCCTCTCCCCAGTGCAATGATTGGACCAAGAGACTGGATCAATCCTGAGTTTATAAACCCCAAGACCCAGCCAGAACACCAGGTAGAGTGTGTGACCATGATGGTTGGTCTCAGAAACAACTGCTTGTGTCAGGCCCAGTGAAGACATTAACTGGAGGAGGTCATAACTGAAACATGAGGATTCGTTATCGACCCAGGCGTTGGAGTCCCCCCAGGATTAAACACCTGGGGGACTCCAACACTGGGTCAACAACAAAGTCCACTACCTCCAGTAGGAATTCTCTCCCTGGACCAGGCAGGGGATAAATAAAGAGAATCCTGCAGCCAGCACCTAGACCCCCATGAATGGCAACACACTCAAAAGACCTGGTGTTACCAACTGAATGCACTGTGAAGCCCAGGTTGGCTCTAAAAACGATGGCCACACCCTGCTCCTGTGATCCTTCCTTGGGCAGTGCACCATGGAGTACCCGGTGGGGACAGCAACTGCTAGAACTGGGCCAGCGTCATCACCCAACCAAGTCTCTGTAATGCAAGCCAGATTGACAGAGGAAATCAAGTCTGCAAAAATAACAGTCTTGTTCCTAATCTATCTGGCATTGCAGAGCACCACCCGAAGAGGATTAGGGGAGGCGGCCGGTCCTATACCTACCTGCCCACTTGGTCTGGTGGGATCCCTGGGTACAGGAACCAAACACATCAGGCATCTCCCTCAGCCCTGTTTAAACCCAGGGAGTCTCCTTGACCTTACAACCTCAATGCCCCTCACCACCTGATCCTCCGCTGCTCTCCACCAGCAATGACTCAACTGCCACCCAGTTATTCTGACCTCTCTGCAGCATCTAGCTGCAGACAGAGGAACAAGGAGATCAGATATGGGGTGGAGGCTGAGCAGCAGAGAGGCAGCATAGTGGTGAGTCTAGCAGGGCCAGTACCTAAACACATTTCAACCAAGACTATCTCACCCAACCTTTAAACAGCACAAGCCTCAACCAAAACTATAAAATAACAAACCACACATAAACTCATAAGCTGATAATTGGATACCAACTGGGGTCTTTCTCAGTTTTGTCTAAAAGGATAATTAATGCCTCCATCATTGACTGAAGTAGCACACTATTATCAAATGATTTCTCAAAAGCAGCCAGTAAGTGCATGTCGACCTGGGACATAAATGCTTGATAAAAATCCTCCAGAATCCCATTTGGCCCTGCTGACTTCCTTTTAGGGAATGCCTTGATAGCTGAGTTTACTTAAGTGAGAGAAATTGTGGCCTCAAGGCACGTGGCTTGCTGGGGAGCAGGAGGCCTGCTAGAATTTCACCAAGATAGGTGGGGAAGTCCCTCTGTGAGAATTTATGAGAGGTGGCTGCTATGTAAGAGGAACTGATAGTTATCCTGCCTGAAGGGAGATGGATGAAGTGACATGTTTAGCTTTCTGGTGGACCCTGGTTTAGTAGGCCAGGAGTCTCCCTGCCTTCTCCCTTAACTCCAAATGCTCTCAATGCTGACTTCTGAGCAGCACTGTAGATCAAAGAGATGATCCTGTGTTTCAGCTGCAGTATGTCCCATTGAAACTAATGGGAGTGGGCGGGGAGAGCAATATACTCCTTTTCTTTATTTCTGAGAGCCTTATCAAAGTCCACCAGCTTTTTGTCCCTCCATTTTTTGTTGTGGGCTGCACAGCTGATTATGTGCTCCCTGACATATGCCTTCAGGACATCCTATAACATTGCTTGTATCACCTCCAGAGCTATGTTACATGAAAGAAAAAGTTCAATCTCCTTCAAGAATCACTGTGGGAAGTCTTTGCAGGAGAGCAAGAAAGTGTCCATCCTCCAAAAGGACATCTTAGGGGATGGAGGCCTGACCATTAGAGTAATTTCAATGCATGCATGGTCTGATATTGTTATAGGGCCAATGGCCGCTTGCTGCACATCCTGGAGTTCATGGCCAGGGATGAGGAAAAAGTTCAAGTGACTACTCATTTCATGTGGGGCAGAGTGGAAAGTGAAATCTCTCTCCACTGGGTGAAGACTTCTCCATGGGTCTACCAAATTGAAATCAGCTGCCAGAGGATGCAGTGCAGTTCTAGTTTTGTTGGAAAGTAGAGAGTGCCCTTAAAGTCTGTCAATAATGGGGTCCCACACTTCACTGATGTCTCCTCTATTACTAAGCAGTTGCCAGGCTCATATAGCTCAGTGGTCTCCTGGGATAGCTCTGGGAAAAAGGTGGGGGTATCTTTTTTTTTTTGCCATTAACTTTTTATTGAACTTTTATATAACATCTTGCAGAGACAGGATGTAAACACCAAATACAGCACATAGAAAATTATACATGTATCCAAAAGTTCCGTAACAAATACAGAGATGAACAGCCTCTGCAAGACCCCCCCACATTCCCCAACCCCCTGCACCCCACCACCCCCCTCGAAACCTCCCCGCACAAGGCCCTGCTACAAAATACGGTCAATGCCAGCTATACCGCTTGATTATATTATGTATAAGCTATCACCAGTGGGGTCCAGATTTTCTCGAAAAGGGGCAACCGATTATTTAAAATGGCGATCATCCTCTCAGTTCTAAGGCTCAAGAGGAGTTCTGCCAGCCACTCAGCGTAAGTGATAGTACAGGAGTTTTTCCAGTATTTTAACACTAACTTTTTCACTGTACTGGAGATCAGAGCAATATGAAATTTCCTGACTTTAACCGAGAAACCTGTCATGTCTCCTAACAAACACACCTCGGGACGGAATATTTCCTCTAGTCCTAGAAGCGAATTGGCCTTACTCTTTATCTCATTCCACAATGGAGTGATTTTTGGACAATGCCAAAAAATGTGGAGAAGATCCCCCCTTCCATATCACATCTATAACATTCAGAACCTCTTACAATCTTTAAATCCACCAACTTCTGAGGTGAGTAATAAATGTTGTGTAATATCTTAAACTGTATGAGCCTAAGATGATCCTATCGAATAAATTTATGGCAGTTCTGCCAAATCCGTACCCAATCTAATGTTATATTAGGGAATACTTTAGCCCAGTATGAGCTTGGGGCTAGGGTGCCTTTAAAGGCCCCTGAAACAAAACTAAGTAAATTTTAGAAATCACGTGTGGAGTTCCCACTAATGGACCTAGCTCCGCCCAAAATGCGATACGCGGTGGGCAAATCCGTTGACCTCCTATTTTCTGAACTAATGAATGACTCAATTGAAATATTTTAAAACTATCCTTAGGTAAAAACTCGAACTTCCTCATGATATCTACGGATGAAAGTAAGCCACCGTCTGTGTTGAGGAAATCTTTCAAGGAGCAATCGACCAGGAAGGGTAACCAATTATATTTGATAGTCTTATGTCCTATCTGCCACAAAGGTGGGGGTATCTTGATTAGTGCCATAAATCTTGAACAACAGAAGAGTCTGAGAGTTAATGAGAATTTGTGCCAATATCCATCTACCCTCTAGAGAATGAGTCTGGCTCAAAATGTGCACCTACAGTTTTTTATGAAATAGTATGGCTACTCTTCTTGCTTTTTCTGAGAAGGAGCTGCTAACTACCTGTCCCCCACTACCCAGCAAGTTTTTTTGGTCTCCATTGCCAGCATGTGGGTTTCTTGAATGAAGGCTATGTCATACTTCTCCTTCAAGTGAGTAAGATTTTGTTCTCATTTGATGGGTGAGTTTATACCCTGGACATTCCAGGACATTATTTGGATTAGGTTAGCTCCCATGATACTCACCACTGGAGAATAAAGTAAGGCTTGTGTTGTGACACAAGGGGAAGAGTAGGTATGGTATGCAGATTGTAAGGTTAACCCTCAGATTAAGGCTCAGTAGGTGTATGCCAGGTCATATCTGAGTGAAGTTAAATTCAGCAGAGGAAGATAGGCTTAAGATCCCTATCTGTCTAGCACTCCAAGGAACATCAGAGGGGGAGGAAGTCAAACATAAGTGTTGAACATGTAAAAACAACTTTACTGTCATGAAAAACATTGACATAAACTGGAACTACAGCTAAAGCCCAGTCAGCTAGGAATATATATGTATCCCTTGTTAGGAAATACCAGTAAGTAGGAACCACAATACACATGTCTACATGATATGATTAAAGAGATAATAAAAAAATGAAGCAACAATTCATAAACATTATAGCGGAAACATCACTCAAGACATCAAAACTACCTATCAGGGAGAGGCCAACAGAAGAACAATGGGGAATAAGTCAACCTATTCCATACAACAGTTGTCGTATTCTAAGCTCACTAGCTCGGACTTCTATTGAGCTCTGCACCTTTCTCTCTGGCTTGAGAAGGGGAATTCTATTTCTATTATGAGCCCTAATACTCAATTTAGGTTCTGAAACTTAGGATATTTCAATGGAATGTGACTGAAGGGGGAGCAAGATCTACCATCATTGTGGGGCACTCGGGAAGGGGGTAGTGGTAGTCTTAAATTGGGGGGGTACCATGGACCATAACGCTAAAACTGAGCACCTAAGGTCCCCGGCTTCCCTCAATAGTGCTGTCCCCACTTGCCATAGCTATTTATAGTATCTGCTGATTTCTCACTTGGCACACAGCAAAGATAGGAATTACTAGGCATCTTCTTGCCTTGGGGATGAGCTTGTTCAGGGTACATACTTCAGGTGGTAAAGTGCAACTGGTTCCATCTGGCTCCTACACCCTGTTTAGGTAAACTGATATGAGGATTGTAGACCTGCTGAGGGTATTGGATGGGGTTGGGGGTATTTTGTAGGATGCATGGTAATTTAGAGAAGCATTCAAATTATACTGGCTGGCCCCTTTCTGGAATTAGTTTTTTTCACAGGTCAAGCCCATAGGAGAAGAGCAGAGCTGAGCCAGGTGTGGCACTGGAGTAGTAAGCCACGGCTCACCTTAGATTGATATTCCAAGGATTAATGCAGAGCACAGATGATAACTTATATCCTCAGTGCATGGGCATGCCCCTGTGCTCCTTCCAATCAGCATCATTCCTGCCCTTCCTCCCCCCAGACCCCTGAAGAGCAACTAGACATTAAAAGGGAAAAAAGATCAACTTATCTGGTGGTATGATCCTATTGCCAACAACTCAGATCAGAGAGGACACTTTGCAGATGCATGGAAGATCCCTTGACTCCTTTAGTATGTCACTGGGCAGAGGGGAGGAGGGCAAGAAAAGACATTTGCAGATCCCATCGGAGATGCAACTACCAGAGGACAAAGCATGGTCTTGGCAGGTGGAAACCTTTCCTGCACTTCTTAACAGGATTGTAATTCAATCCCTCAGTCAGGGACTCAGGATTTGATGTCAGAAGGATGCTGATGCTGCTCAGCTGTTTTCCTTTGGATATAAGACAATCCTGTATGTTAGATAGTAGGTCAGGGTCTGGGTATGACCAAGGCACTGCGCAGCACTTATCCCAACTCCATCCTGTGGACTGAGGTGCAGTGCTCAGCATCTGTGCCACCATCTCTCAAATAGGGATCTGGGACATGGCAGCCAAGCACGGCAGACATTACATTTAAGGAACCAGGGACCCAATACAGCTGCATGTACCAGTGCTACTCAAAATAGTTCCCTACATTACTTCTTCCTGTATACCAGCAGATTAGATCCAGATGGTTTGCATCTGGAGACACACATGATGCCAGTTGTACCATTAAAAGGGTGACCTACATGCCTATAGTCCCTCAATATACCACCAGCATCTGCAAAGTTGAGCCAACTACAATAGACTGGCATCATGTTATGGAACCTGGTGCCTTTACTCAATTTTGATGCTAAGACTTGGTGGAGTGCATGTTTTCCTGGAACGTGCTATGATCATTAGAGAAACAAAGGTCCAGGAGTGATCAGTGGCATCCATGCTGGGCTAAATTTGTGTGTATATCACTGAGCACTCTGGGTTAGCCCCCAACAATCCTCAGCTATACTAGATGCTGGGGGCGGGGGGTGACTTATTCCACCTGTCAGCTCCAAGAAGTCATTATACATATTTTTCCCTACACAGTCCAGCTGTTTTCTCCATGCCTGGGTCAGCATCCAATTGGGTACACACAAAGTGGGAAGGAGATGTTTGAATGGTTAAAGGAGAACAAGGAGTAGCATCAAGACGCTGATCAAAAAAGTGTTGGCAGAGGGTGAGGAAACACCATTCCATATCGGCCACAGTCCAAGCTGTCATAGAAAAATGACCATTAACTGGGAGAGTTGCCATCTGAATGGAGGGGGGGACTGAAACCACATGGAGAAGAACTGAATAAAGGCTACTAATGTATGAAAAAAGTACTTAAACCTCAATAGCTATACAATATTACATGCCACCAGCTTGACAGAATTTTACAATCATTCAGGCCAACAATTTGAAAGCTAAGATTTTGCAGAAACACTGCAAAAGTTCAAGTGACAATTTGTGACAGAGATTGGTGTGATTATTCTTGTCTCCTTGAGAGAGGTGCTTGATCCCATTGGCCTTGGGCCACATCAGCCCAGCACTGCAGAGAGTTCTGTTGAAGTGTCAGTGGGTGGTACTGGATTAGATCAGGTTGTGAGGTGGGACACAAAGTACTTATCTCAGACATTAACTTTGGCAGTGATTCTCTCTTAGCTGGTGAATCTGTGGCAATGAATCTTTGGTAGAGGCTCAGAACCTCCATCATTTGTTGTGATGGTGTGATGTGGTGCTCAGCAAGTCAAAGGCTGGCCATTGGCAGATTTCTTATTCCTCCCCCTTTTTTCTGCCATTGCTGTGGAGGGGCTGAGGGAATCTTGTTGGTGCCCTAGGAGAGCTGAGCAAAAGCTCAAGGTTCAGCTGCATCCCCAAAGTCATGAAAAACACCTTTTCATTCTAACTCGAAGGTGGGAGGATAAGTTATCGTGTAGCAGACCAGCACTTTTTGTGTGGAGTGCCTCAAGTCAGTAAACGTCACTCTTTTTTTAGTTAACCTGGCAGAATAATCTTGGTATAATGAGATTCTGAATCCATATCAGACAAGGATCTCTTTTCTCAGGCTAGTCACAAAAGTTTTCCTTTGGTAGAAAACTTGAGGAAGAGGGCCAGTATGGGTCTTGGTTTTTTGCCTGCCTTTGGTCGGGGTGTTAAGGTACTGTGGATACTCTGGACTTTCTAACCCTATCTCCCCACTGCCACAAGCAACAAAAATACAAGATCACACAAGCAACCACAGAAAGCCATCATCAGGTAAAACAAATAACATACAACTGTTTCCACATGACACAAAATACCACAGTTAACAAGAATTCATCAATGTTGAAAGTTTGCTTGCATGTATGTGCTGTGCCAGTGTTTGCTACTGACAGTGCACAGATGCAGATACCCCATGCCAAAGGAGGACTCCGTCCAAGGGCCTTTCACTTCTGTGCAGCAATGGATATGAATAATTCATGGGGCTGTCTGGTGGACTGTTGAAGCACAGGGACTACATGTGGCTTCAGATACAGATGCACATCCCAAAGAGTGCATCTATCAGCCAAGGTACATGGTACAGGTGAAGAGGTGCAGGGCCCTATGCCAAGAAGACAGCTATCTTCACTATATGGTAGCTAGATCCATGCAGACAACCCTGTACCTTTCCTTCACCAGCTGGGGAGGGAGTGTCACATAACAGCACCATTCCGCCACCCTCACCCCATCCAGCTAGGTCACTGAGCTCACCCCCGAACTCAGCTCAGCAACACAGGATCACAAAATATGGCCACTGGGTGAAGACTGGCACTATACACAAAGGTTGTTAAATAATTATAATTAAACTTTTAAGATACTCATTTTATGATTCACTTTATAAATGTCATTTCACACCAGAGGTGCAAAAACACATCTCATACTGGATTTAAAAAAAATGCACTTGTCGCATTTATGAGATGGTGCAGAGAAATGGTTGTGTTGACTGTCTGGAGACAAAATATTGAAAATTAGCATAGTTATGAGTGAATGTTAAGATACTGTAATGTTCAGTCATACTGTGGGCATTTTACCATACTTGTACACCAAATTTTCAGTATAGCCTTCTTATTACCCCAGCTCATGAACCCAGTAGGTGAACATTTTTAAATCCCTAGCCAGCCAAAACTATGGGGTGCTTTAACAGTTTAAATCTTAAATCTTAAATTTATTACAGGGACTCAGGAGTGCTTTTGCAGAAAGGCAACCACACACAGCTGGGCTAGAGTGACAGCCATTGGAGAACACAGGAGCTGCAGGGACCAATAGCAGGGCATAGTGAAAAAGGAGCCAAGACGGGGCACTTTAAAAAGCCCAGATAAGCCGCAGCATCTCAGCTAGCCAGTCTGTTTTTCAGCAGGAGACTTGGCTGATTGATTTTACTTTCCTGTGAAATTCATGGGTTTGGGAGACCTTGAGCTTACATTACTGGCTGGCACTGATCGGAAACTCATGAGATCTCTTAACTTTGCTTTATGGCACTATACAGTGTCTCGGGATAATTTTTTTTTTTTTTTATTAAATCAGCTTTATTGAATTTAATAAAAGACAATACAACCATAACAAATTACAGAAACAATGATCATGACAGTTCTCCCCTACCCCAACATCCTTCCCCTTGCCCCCCCTTCTCCCACTAATCTCCCCTACCCCATCCCCCTCCCCATGGCGGAGTGAATGAGAATCCTCCATTATATATCTTGAAAATAAGAAAACTGTTTTGTAGTTTGAATGAGGATCCAGGGGGAATCTAAAAATTAGTGAAGGTATAAGGCATATAATTTGCCCCATTTTTTGTTAAATATCGGCATACTATTTCGGAAACCAGCGATCATGTGCTCTGTTCTGAGGGAGAAAGAGAGTTCTTGTAGCTATTCCTTGTGTGTAAGATCCGCCTGATCCAACCAGTGTCTGAGCACTAATTTTTAAATTGCCAGGGAGATGAGTGCCATATGGTATCTCTGCTCTTTAACTGACATCTGAGAGTAATCTCCAATTACACATATTTCAGGGGAGAAAAAGTATTTTACTCCCAAAAGGGGGTTGACGTGTTCCCGAATATGGGTCCACAGGGGAGATACCTTCTCACATGGCCAAAATATATGTAGCAAGGTACCCATTTCTTTATTACATCTGGTGCACTTAGGGGAAGGGAGCAGGGCCAGCAATTCCAATTTAACAGCAGTATAATTCATATTGTTTAAAATGTGATATTGGGTAAGTCTTAGCCTGTCTTGTGCTAAATATGTATAAAGGTTCTTCCAGATGTGTAACCTATTAAAGGTATATTCTGGTAATAATTGTTCCCATACTTTGGAACCTGAAGGAGACAGATCTTGAGGGGCCATAAGGAGAATAAGATATAACTTGGAGACCCCATGGGGTACAGAAGCCAGATCTTGAAATTGATTAAGGAAATTGTTTAGTGCTGAAGGTCCTGGACTCTTCCCAAATTGCTTCAAGATTATGTGGTGAAGCTGGTAGGTTTTGAAGGTATAGATAGGGCTAAGCTGGAGTTTGGTCATCAAGTCTGGTAAAGGGATAAGATCATCCTGAGAATAAAAATCTGCTCCCGTAAGCTCTTGTGATATAGGAAGCCATCTGGAGCTCAAGACTTTGCCACCTATCTTGATGTTTAAGATATATAGAATAGGTTGTGTAGGATCTCCATTAAGGCTGCCTTTCAGGTATGCACAAATTTCCAAAAAAACTTTTAGTGAGTTCTCTATGGGTAAAGATCTCAAAGCTTCTGGTAGTAATTTCCAAGAAGAAAATAGAATAGTGCTTGGGGAGATGCTGTGGGATCCCATCAGTTGAGACTCTATTTGAAGCCATATTGGAATGTAAGTTTCTTCAGGTGGCCTTAAGGGAATCAATAACCATTTCCCAAGTTTATACAGATGACTAGCCCAGTAATATAACAAAAAGCTTGGTAATCTGAGACCCCCGAGGCTCTTAGGTAGGCCTAGTTTTAGATAAGATCATCTTGGGGATTTCCTAAGCCAGATAAAGGAGGTGATAAGAGAGTGAATACATTTGATGAAGCTTACGGGAAGCCAGAGATTGAGCATATTCAGTGGATAAAATAGTCTAGGGAGAATATTCATTTTAACCATATTTATTCTGCCTAGCAGTGATAGTGGGAGATCCTTCCACCTTGCTAGATCTTGCTGTATGACACCCAATAGATTGTCCAGGTTGAGTTTTTGTAACAATACATGGTCTGTAGTAAGAGCAATCCTGAAGTATTTGATTGACCATCTGATATCAAAGAAATTAAAGGCTTGCTTACAGGTTAGGTGGCTGAGAGGGAAAATTTCAGTTTTATTAAGATTAAGTTTATAGTTGGAGTATCTGCTATACTGGTCAATTATCTCCAGACCTCCACTAAGGGAGGAAACAGGGTCAGAAAGGTGTAATAATATATCATCCGCACAAACTGAAAGAGCCTGAGTTAGCTGACCAGCTGGAATGCCCCGAACCGTATCTGAAATTTTAAGTCACCTGATCAGAGGTTCTAGATATAAGTTAAATAAAAAAGGAGAAAGAGGACAGCCTTGGCAAGTACCAGTATAAAGGGGGAATGAAGATGAAAAGACACTATTACAGTAGATCTTAGCTGATGGGGCAGAATAGATTATCTGTAACCATTGTAAGAAGGAAGTGGGGAAGCCCATTTTCTGCAGTGTTGACCATAAAAAGGTCCAGTTCACCTTGTCGAATGCCTTCTTGGGTGTCTAACAAGATTAAGGCCATAGGTACTGCTGAGGAAACAGCGGCATGGAAGAGATGAGCTATTTTTCATAAGTTATCAGCCGAGGATCTTCCATGAATGAAATTGACCTGTTCCGGGCTGAGCAGCCCAGTCCAAACTCTTCTAATTCTGGTGACTAAGATTTTGGTCAAAATCTTAATGTCACAATTTAACAAAGATATGGGCCTATAACTAGGGTGATTTATCTGGTTTGAGAAGTAAAACAATAGTAGCTTGCAAAAGAAAGGGATCTAAGGAATCCCCTGAAAAAAAAGAATTGATAAAGCTGAAGCAACAATGGTGAAAGTTCCTTGATAAATGATTTATAGAAATTCATCAAGAATCCATCAGGGGCTGGGGTCTTGTCTAGAGCTAAACTAGAGATGTCAGCTTCTAACGCCTCCAGAGATATGGGTTTGGAAAGGAGAGAATGGTGGAGATCTGATAGGTAGGGTAGAGGGATAAGGTCTAAATAAGAATTTATCTCTTCTATTGTAGCAGGATTTGGTTGTCTGCCGTACAACTTACAGTAAAATTGTTCAAAGATCAAGACAATATCTCTGGGATGTGTCTTTACATTACCATCTGGAGCCATGATGGACGGAATTAGTGTTGAGGCTTAGGCCTTTTTTAGTCTGAGAGCATGGAGTTTCCCTGCTTTCTGCAGGCCTTCACACAGCACATCTAGGTCCACAGAAAAGGGAATTAGGAGAATCTGGTTCACAGAAATAGGATGAGGATTCAAGCAGCAGAGATGTCATGAAGAGATAGACTGGTTAGTACCAAGCCGGGCGAGAACAAGTGAGCAGGGAAGAATAGTATGGATTTAAGAGAAAATAGATAAATATTTGGAGAGGCAAGAATGGGAACCCAGACAAACCAGTGAAGGTTTCAAGTAAAATCAACCCCCTGCCCGGCATTAATGGAACAAAATGAATAAATATAAATTAACAAATTGCTGAAGGGTGGGACTAGAGTAAGCGTCCCCCCTCCCTAATAACTAAGGATGGTCCAGTCTGATGGGGAGCACAATAAGCAATGGACCAGTACAACAAACATTAAGGACCCTCAGGATCAGTAGATCCCATACTTAGTTCCTAATTACCCCTCAGATCCCAGCCCATTCTATCGTGGTTGAGACCCTCTGCAAGATAATCAGTCCTGGACATCTAGGATAACTCAATGGCACCACTGAGACATCTTCCCTCAGGAAAATTCACTGCAGCAGACTCTCAGCATGTGGCAGGGCAGCCAGCTCAGGTAAGCTCAAACATCATCAACACAAAAAACACCAGTTCTAAGGAAAACAAGCCCAAGACCAAGATCAGATCCAATATGAAGTATTTAAGTGACCGTGAAGAGGGAGGGCATCTTCATACTAAGATCCGACATGGCTTGGGGTGCAGTGTCGAATGAAAGCCAGACTCAGTCGACAAGGACGTGCAAGCGGGCCGGGTAGGCAATTTTAATTTCACACCAGCCACTATCAATTTATTCACCACTGGATGGAATGCAGCCTTTTTCTGGCAGGTTTCGAGGGGTAGATCTTGCATGAAATGGAGCTTTTTGCCCTCCCATAATATTGCTTGCAGCTCTCTAGTTTTTGTCAGTACATGCTGCTTTTCCAGATAGTACAAAAATTATGTTATAATTGGCCTCAGAGGAGCTGAATCACAGGGTTGAGGCCTGAGGGACTGGTGGACATGCTCAATCAAGAAGGTAGAATTATGGCGAGAGGGACTGACTATCTTCGTAAGCAACTTTTGTATGAAGGTGATCGTAGAAGTACCTTTCTTGGCCTCAGGTAGGCTGAAAATTAAAATATTGTTTCTACGACTGTGGCCCTCCAGGTCCTCTATTTTTAACTGTAATTTTGCGATTTGCTATCTCAACTTGTGAAATTTGGGATCAGATCTTTCCCACCAGGCCTCCAATGAACTGATATGGGCCTCAGAATCTGTAAGCCATCGGTTCATGTCTCCCATCTCCACATGCATGGTTTTGAGTTCAGTTGGCATATCCATTAAGGTTTCTTTAAAAGATTGCAGTTCTTTTTTTTTTAATTTCTTTTTATGAAAGATGGATGTGATCACATTTCAGTACAGTCACTCTGTTTGTCTTTTACAATAGTCTTACAAGGCCTATGTATGTTAGCATTGCATACAGACAAAATCATTATATTATAAATAAAAATACATTTATACCATATGACTGAGTGCATTATTTCACCATCATTCTTGCCCTCTTCTTGAAAGTAATATAAATGTATTATTCCCTTTATATTCACTCTTGATGACCTTGTGGAGAATATTTCCATTTTTCTTATTTAAAGGATCATTCTCCTGATAACCATGTATCTCCATAACTCTCCATTTCAAGGTATAAAGTCAGGGTCTCTTCCAGATATGTAAAATACCCATGGCCTCCAAAATATCTCAGCCTGTGAAATGCTATTATGTAATTTGGCTGTAAGAGACTCCAGGTGGTACATATTGGATACCATCCTGCTTCAATCTCCTACAGTCAGAATATCCTTCAACATCCACTGTCTTGCTATAGCTTTTTTTGCAGCCATGATATATATATAGGTAATAAAGTTTTATGCCAGGCTGATCTGTGAGAAGGAAATATAGCCAACAAAATCATTTCTGTGGTCAATTCTACCTCCTCTCCCAGACATTCTGGCAAAGCTTGCTGAAGAGTATACCAGTATGGCATCAGAATGGGGAAAATCCAAAAAATGTGTGCAAGATCTGCTCTCTAACATCCACATAACCTTCAACATCTACCATAGGAAGAGGGGAGATATTTAAGTAGAATAGCTGGTGAATGGAAAAACTGAACTTGGCACTTCCATGCAATTCCCTCCATATATTTGAGTGGGGAGCCTGGAGCCAATCCTGTTCAGAGATATCTGTTTCAAGGTCCCTACACCAACCCTTTAAAATGGAAAGTGATGAATCACCCATTCCCTCCCTTAAGATTTGATATAAATATCCCACCTGATGGCCCCACATTTGGCCAGCTATGGCATCCTCTAGAAATTTCCATGACATTGGGATTGGATTAGGTTATATTGATGTCACTTCTCTTTGTCTAAGGAGATAATTTTTAACCTGAATATATCTATATATATCCCCATCAGGTAGATCATAGTCCTTCTGGAGTATTTCAAACTGGACAATGCCTTCCCTAGATATAAATTGTCTAAAAAATTGAAGTCACACCCTCCTCCATCTATGAAAAGTATGGTCAAGTGTCACAAAGAAGAAGGATCCATCTTCTGAGATTAGAGTAAACAAAAGAAACATTCTTTAAAACCCTTATGTTTCTTTAGGCGGTACCATTGTGTTAGAACTTAAGCGATAAAGGTGTAAAATCTCTTAACCGTGGTGCTTTAACTACTGAAGCCAAAGTTATTTTCAGGATGTCCTGTAAATCTTTTATAGCTAATTACAGATCCATCCAAGGTGTTTCAAAGGACAGGGAAAGCCACAAAATTAAAATCTTAAAAAAGGCAGCCAAAGCATACAACTTTAGATTAGACAGGTTAGCTCCTCCCTCTGTAAGTGGAAGTTGCAGCAGAGACATCCTTATGTGAGGTTTCTGTCCATGCCAAATAAAATTAGAAATAATTTTCTCCCAGGATTTAAAGTAAAAATTGTAGGGAAAAATTTGGATTTTTTGAAATAGGTATAACAATTTAGGTAGGAATATCATTCGAATAGATTCTATCCTCTGAAAGAAAGTCAAAGGTAAAGTGGACCATGTTGTTAAATCTGTCTGAGTTTGTACTGACAATGGTTCATAATTCAATAACTCCACATTATTTACATTTTTTGGGATTAATATACCCAGATATTTAAACTGTATCCTATACCATTTTATTGGAAATCTATTTTTTTAAGATTGAGATGGGTAACAATTCAGAGTAAGCAAATCTGTTTTAGTTATGTTTAATGCAAACCCTGAGATTTCTGAAAAAAGTGTCAGAGAATCCCACAGGCTGAGAGGGAAGTCTCAGGTGATAGCACTGAAATCAAAACATCATTGGCAAATAAAGCCTTCTTATACTCCCTCTGAACTAGGGGAACCCCCTCCACACTGGTATTCCTCTGAATTGCTTCTGCTAAAGGTTCGATATAGAATGCAAATAACAATGGGGACATGGGACATCCTTGTCTTGTTCCCCTCTGTATGGGGACTAGTTGGGACAGAGAACCATTAATTCAAATGTATGCTATAGGGGACGAATATATGTTTTTAAGGCAAGTTAAAAAGGAATCTGGGAATGCAAATTTAGATAAAGTAGCTCATAAGAAATTCCACCCCACTTTGTCAAATGCTTTATCCGCATCTAAGCTTGTTATAATAGAGGGAATCTTTCTGGTTTGGAGATGTTCCATAATTAAAAACAATCTAAGTAGATTGTCCGAAGTACTCCTTGATTTTGCAAAGCCCACCTGATCCTTATGTATTAGTTCAAATAAGATGGGTTCTAATTGTTTGGCTCATATGGCCATGAATATTTTATAATCCACGTTTAGGATAGAAATTGGTCGATAAGACATGGGGAGGGTGGGATCCTTTTCTGGTTTGAGTAAGGGTGCTAAAATAGCAGAGTTCCAGGAGGGAGGAGGGGTGTCTCCCTCAAACACTGCACTACAAGACAGGAAAAAGCTAGGTAATAACTGGGGGCTGAACGTTTTATACCATTCTGGGCTAAAACCATCTGGACCTGGACATTTCAATGATTTTTTTGTTTACTTGGTAAAGGATCTCTTCCGGTCTAATTGGACATTGTAGTTGAGTAATCTGTGTTTCAGACAATTTAGGTAAAGGGAGCTGATTTAGAAACTCTTGTATTCGATTATTTTGTTCTGGAGAGGGTTGGGGGGCTGTATATAGGGATTCATAAAAATGTTTAAAGATATGTTTAATTTGGTATTCATTGTACATTGTGATACCAGTAGTAGAAGATCTTATTTTTAAAATGGTGGAAGCACTTTTATTGGCCTGCAACTTCTGCACCAATATCCTTGCCCTTTTGGCCCCCCCTTCATAATTATATTGCCATAAATATGCCAATTGCTGAAAGGTTTTATAATCCAATATTTTTTGTATCTCCTGTTTTAAGCCTCTAATCCATCTCTGAAGGGTATCATCACCTTCTCTACATAAAAGCTGGTAAAAGGACAGGAGATCTTCTAAAAATTTCAGATTGAAAAGGTTGCAGTTCTTGAAGGAATCATTCTTCAGTGGCTGGTACTGCAGATGTAGAAGCACCCAATTGTTTGGTGGAGGGCTGTAGTTGTGGCTTAGACTTTTTAGCCTGCTTTTCTGGCGTGACTGGTGGTATTTGTCTTGGCAAGGCCGAATGCATTGCTGCCTCCATCGTGGCATCCACAAGCTGATTGTGATGCATCTTTTAACAAAATCAGGTAGGATAGGCAGTAGCAATAAGAATCTGACCTTTGTTGGTAAAATATCACAGATTACCATTGATTAAAATGGATTAATGAGGAGGGTAGCAGGAGCCCACAGAGAGAGCTGTCAGTGAGCCGAGCACATCATGTGATCTCCCATCTCGGGATACATTTGACTTACTTTTACTCTGGTGCTTATCTGAGACTTGGAAACACCCTTAATTTTACTCTTTTTTGGTGGCCAACGGGGATTTGGGGCTGCTTTAAACAACTTAATTCACTACAGAGTCTCAGGAGTGCTTTTGCAGAAAGGTAGCCCCTTAACTTTACTTTTCAGCAACCAGCAGGAACTCGGGGGTGCTTTAACAGTTTGAATCTTAAATCTTAAATTCATTTCAGGGACTCAGGAGTGCTTTTTCAGAAAGGCAGCCACATACAGCTGGGCTATATAATACTTCCCTCCAACACTCCCCGACCACCCACCCACCCATGTGTTGCTCAACATATGAGGAAAAAGAATTGATTGACAGCAAGGATTTCCTGCAGGGACAGGAAGATTAAATTAGCTGGGTCCCTCTGGTAGGCAGGAAGAAACTGCTGGGGTTCCTGGTGACAACAGCAGGGTCACTGGGCTAAGCAAAATTAATCTAAGTTGGGATAAAGTAAATAAAATAAAAAAAAACATGGAGAACAGCATATCCAGGCCCAGGGGAAGGAATGATAACCACTGGGATGGTTATCATTGGTTGCCAGGGGTGCAGAGCACTCTTCCACAGAGTACATCTCTGGGCAATAGGGCATTGCCCCATCTGCCAAACCCTACATGAGATAAAAGAACAGCTTAATGCAGCATGAATAGAAATCTCCCAACTACAGCACAAGCTGTACAGAGACAGGATGTCACATCCTCCTTCTCCAAGACATCAGATCCCCTCTGGAGAACCACTCCCACAAAGACAATCCAGTCCAGGAGGCTGGAAGGTGGTGAAAGAGAGAGAGGTGGAAAAACCAGCAGAAGGAATCAGTTGAACTCATTCCATTCTCATTCCAACAGCAAATTGCTTTACACCTCTAAGTAAGGAAAGGGATGTCAACCACAGGAAGGAGGAAAACAAGTTGACATAGCAGGTAGGATGACATCCTGAAGGGACAAGCAGTGGCAGGAGAGCATTAAAAAAATAAAACAGGGAAGAGTAAAATTCTTACAGTGGGCAACTCCATGATGAGGGCAGTAGAAACCCACCAAAGGGACTGATCACCATCAGAAGTGATGGTCAGATGCCTCCTGGGTCCCTCAGAAGAATGGGGCACCAATCACATTGGTAGAATAGTGGTAGGATAGGAGCAGAGGAGGACATCATAACCTTGGTGCACCTTGGGACAAATGACCTGGTGAGCCAGTCAGTAGAAGAGGCCAATCAGAACCTAATTAAACTAGGTGAATGTTTGGCCACTCATATCTCACCCCTAGCTTTCTCTGAGGTCCTCCCCATGTGGGGCACAGAAGATATCATACAAAAGTTAAGAGACAAGGAAATTGAGGGACTCAATGCTTGGCTATGAAGCTGGTGTCAGGATAAAGGCTACCATTACATTGGAGTTTGGGGAGACATCTGGGAAAGGACGTTCTTCAGGTATGATGGCCTATACCTGACAAGAGAAAGAGTATGGATACTAGGGCAAACATTTGATGTCACCATCAGGCATTTAAACTAGGAGGGAGTAAGCCTTTGGTTGAGGTCCCCAGTGAGAAGGGGAACCTGGCCATCACCCCCCACCAAAAGCAGATATTTCACACAGTGGATAGAAAATATGAGCAGAAATGCAAAGGGTGGTCATAGAGCCCAATATGTACTGGAAGAGGTAAGAATGCCCACTGAGGCCTGGTGGTGCTGAGGGTTGAGGTGCTGGATGCCACACCTCATGCCATGCCAGCGACCTGGGTTCAGGAATGGGTCCAGGCCACTGGGGGTTGGCAGGGGAGGAGAGGATTAAGTGTGCGATGGATAGCTCTCCTCTCTCTTGGGGAGGGTCGCACTCGGTGCTTGACTGGCCTCTGGTGGAGGTCTAGGGCTCAGCAAGTATAGAGCTAATTGCAGGGGAATGGGGAGTGACTACATCAGTGGGGAGGCCATGACTTTGGGTATGAGTCACTCCCCTGAACAGAGAAAATCAGCGCATGGTCTCCTGGATGACAGAGTACCTAGCAGAGACTCTGATTGCCCACACACCTGCCTGACTGCCCGGAGAAGGTCTGATGAAATGAAGAAGTATTCTGGGTGTCCTGCTCCACCCTGTGTCTATCTGGGGGGGTAGAGCCAAGGCTCCATAGGGACAGACCGGGAATTCAGGTAGGCCATTTGTCAGAGAACTGTACATTGTGTCTCCCCAAGGAGTGGAGACCGTGCACTGGGGGAGTACAAAAAAAATAAAAATAAAAGAATGCCCACTGAAAGTGGCAACAGAGAGGGAAAGATCAGAATACGTGAGGTCAAGGGTTAAAACACTAAAAAGAAGTGGAGCAAGACTTGGAGGGCGATGTGTACTAATGCCCGGAGCCTGGCAAATAAAATCTCCGCTTAATAGCCTTGATGGCTGAGGCAGAACTAGATGTTGTAGCTGTCACTGAGAGATGGTACACAAAGAACCATGCCTGGGACACAGAAATACTGAGATATGCCCTATTCTGGAGTGACAGGGAGAGGTGTGACTATATATGTTACAGAGGGAATTAAGCAACAGAGGTACAGGGGTGCCAGGAAGGGGCGGAGGTTCTGTGGATCATGCTGGAGGCAGAAAATGGGGTAGCTATTCAGGTAGGTGTGGTCTACAGTCTTCCAGGATAGGGGGGAGGAGACAGACAAGGAGCTAGTGGAAACCCTATACAAAATGACATATAGGGGAAATGTACTCGTTATGGGAGACTTTAATGTGCAAGACATAGATTGGAGCACCCATACTGCAGCCACAGCAAATAGCAGAGCCATCCTTGAAGCTCTGCAAGGGTCAGGATTCCAGCAGCCAGTGTTGAAGCCCACCATAGATGGAGCTATTTGGACTTGGTGCTCACCAATGGGGAAAGAATTAGGGATGTGAAAGTAGACAGCCTAATAGGGTCCAGTGATCACAATACAGTGTGGTTCACCATAGAAACAGAGGAGGAATCCAGCCACACAAGGGTTAGAGTCATGGATTTTATGACAGTCGACTTTGAAAAGATGAGGGGAATGTCTAGTGAAAGCATTACGGGAAAATGAGGGAGGGCAGACAAGCAATGGGCAAATCTAGAAGGTGCCGTAGATGAAGCTACTAATATGTGCATTAGGCAAGTAAGTAAGAATGAGGAAGTAACCAGGAGGGTAAGAGAGGAAAGGATGGTATTTAGAAAATGCAAAGAAACACAGAGGGATGAAGATAAGAAAGCATACATGGAAAAATGGAGGGAGGCCTTAAAAGCAGTTAGAAAGGCCAAGGCACAGAGGAAAGTATAGTCAAGTCAATTAGGAAGACCTTTTTCAGATACATCAGTGAAAGGAGAAAGACTAGGGGAGGGGTAGTGAGACTTTATAGGGATGAAGGAGGTGCTGCAGAGTGGGACCAGGAAAAGGCAGACATCCTAAATAAATATTTCTGCTCTGTATTTACAGAGGAAGGGAAGGGGGAAGGACCACCAGTAAGATAAAAAGGAAGGCAGACGCAGAGGGTGGATACTAGTTCATTCACATAGTAGAGAGTCCTAAAACAGCTTGAAAAACTGAGAATTGACAAGGCTATGGGACCGGATGAATTTCACCCTAGAATACTAAAAGAATTCAGAAATGAACTGGAGCACCCTGGCAGAAATATTTAATACATCATTAGAGACTGGGGAGGTCCCAGCAGATTGGAGAAGAGCAAATGTAGTCTCTCTCTGTCTCTCTCTCTCTCCACACGAGTGGGAGTAGGGAGGAGGCCGGCGGTGGTTGGGAAATTGATGGAATCATTGCTCAAGGAAAGGACTGTCCAGTACAGTGAATCTAATGGGCAGCAGGTTTCAAAGCAGCATGGTTTCATGGCAGGTAGGTCTTGCCAAACAAACCTGATAGATTTCTTTGATTGGGTAACCAGAATGGTGGATCGGGGGGTGGTGGATGTGTCCTTCTTGGACTACAGTAAGGCCTTTGACACCGTTCCACACAGAAGGCTAGTAAACAAGTTGAGCAGTCTAGGAGTGGGGCACAAGGTGGTGAACTGGGTTAGAAACTGATTGAACAGGAGGACACAAAGAGTGATAATGAATGGGGATCAATCCATGGAGAGGGAAGTGACCAGGGGGGTACCCCAGGGTTTGGTGCTGGGACTAGTCTTCTTTAATGTCTTCATAAGCAACACTGCAGAGTGGCTGGAGAGGAAGGTGTGTCTATTTTAAGATGACACAAAGATATGCAATAGAGTTGATATGCTGGAGGGGTGGAAAGAAAGAGACTTATGTAGACTGGAAGAATGGTCAGTAGTGTGGCAACTTAAATTTAATGCAACAAAATGCAAGATTGTACATTTGGGGTGGGGAAACAGAGGAGAAAAGTATTCAATGGGGGGGTGAGAGTTGCTGACACCCACAAACAAGAGAGGGATTTGGGTATAATTATAACAGATGACCTAAAGGTGGGCAGACAGTGTAAGAAAGGAATAAAGAAGGCCAACAGAATGTTGGGGTGCATAGGGAGAGGAATCTCCAACAGAAATAGGAAAGTGATGATGCCACTTTACAGATTACTGGTGAGACCTCATCTGGAATACTGTATCCAGTTCTGGAGGCTGCACCTCAGAAAGGACATAGACAAAGTGGAGGCAATCCAGAGGAGGGCTACAAAGATGGTGCAAGGGCTACAACAGAAGGCATATGAGGAGAAGGTAATAGACATTGGCATGTATTCACTGGAGTAGAGACGGGAGAGGGGAATATGCTAGATACTTTTAAATACCTCAAGGGTTTTAATAGAGTCCAGGAATGGAGCCTCTTTAAGAAAACAGAATGCTCAAAAACATGGGGTCATGATATGAGGCTGGAGGGATGTAGACTTGGGGAATGTGAGGAAGTGATTTTTCATGGAAAGGGTGGTGGATGCATGGAACAGCCTCCCCACTGAAGTGGTAAAGGTGCAAACAGTAAGGGCATTCAAGAATACATGGGATAGACATAAGAGAACCTAGTAATGACGAGGAAAGGGTGAACATGGCACACCTGGGGAGTAGGGTATGTGGGCAGACTAGATGGACCAGGCGGTCCTCATCTGCCATCAAATTATATGTATTTAAATCTATGCATCCCTGCCAAAATGCCATTCTGGGCCACCAAAACATCATTCCGTACCACAAGTGCGAAAACACATTTTGGCCAGAATTGGAAAAATGACAGTTACCACGTTCGTGAGGTGGTGTGAAAAAAAATGGATATGTTGTAAATTTGGGATCGGAATATTTAACATTACCAAAGTCATTTTTTTTTCAAAAGCCACAAAAATGACATCCCAGAGATAGAGCACCACACCTAGCTGGCTGATCAGGACCCCATTATTTGCAATCTGCACTTAAATGTTAGAGATATGCCCTTGAAATGCTATTTTTTAATATTATGAATCTTTTTTCATTACCACATAATAATAAGAAAGAATCCTTTTTTGTATCATGAGTCAAGAAAAAAGATCCCTGTTTGAAAAGGGAAAATCCTTAAAAACATCAGTGGCAATGCTACATTTTTATTTAAAGTTCCAGGTCATGTTCTTGCATCAACACTATTCCCCTCTTTGCTGCTGTACATCTCCATGATCTCTGCTCTTCCTAATCCCAAACCCAGCATTAGCAATTTCAACTAAATGAAGTTCCACTGACTGGTGTTGTACACAGCCATGATCAACACTCTCCCTGATCCTAATCCCAAAGTTAGTCATTTTTATTAAGTAAATTAAATTTCTCTCACTGTTGCTGTGTACCTCCTTAATCTCCGCTCTCCCTGATCCCGATCTCAGTATTAAACATTTCCATTAAAGATATTAAATTCCCCGTACTACTACTGTGCACCGATCACCACTCTCTTTGATCACATTAGCGCTACAATATGCATATTTTTGACTGGGTCTCATCCTCCTGGACAATACACTCAAGGCTCTCTCTCTGACCTTGGAGTTGCAAGGCTACTACTAGTCAGGTGTAAAGCCATGGATGACGCGTTAAAATTCAGAGATGATAAATCTGCCATTATCATCTCTAGACCTTAGACCACAGGCATGTTAAAGGACATAGGCACAGGATTTCTATAGTTGTATTTCAAGAAGCAACCAAAACAGGAAACATCTGAAGACAGAAAATCAGCTTGATCACTGTAGATGAGGTAGGATATCTAATAGGATTATTAGTGAGAAGTGGAGTGCAAATGTTACTATGCTCATGCACTTGAAATTAGTTATAAATAGAGAGGTGGACTAATATCTTGAAGGGAAATGATCGCCTATGAATTAACATGAGGAGGTCCATCTAATCATGAAAGTAACTCGATTACAAATGCTTCTCAGCAACAAGGGAAATTATTGGGTATCGGAAAATGTATGGCAACATACAGGGTAATAGGAGTCTAGTCAATCAAACACAGTATCCATGGATGAGGACTAATAGATAGTGTATTGGTAAAACTTATTTTTATACAGGATAATGTCGTTTGGGTTGATCTTCCCAAAGTGAGGTGATATAAGTAACCCTGATAATAATTCTCTTTTTCCCTGGTGTCTAGTGGCACCCCCCCACTGATGATTGCGCTCTCCTTCTGCCATAATGTTCCCTGGTGTCTTGCGGTACCCCCCTCCATCCACCAATGGTGCTCCAGTACCTGAAAAAAAGAAAACTGTCCTCAAAGTTTTTTTTTCATTAAATGGTCCCTCACCGATCTGAACCCCCCACCCCACCCTACCTTCCCACAGCACTCACCACACCACACCCCCAGTACACCCCCTTACTCACCTGGATAGCTCCCAGGTTCAAGATCCACTTTCCAATCAAAGACATATCTTGCTGCTGGAACTGACAACTGCAATATGAGAAACTAAGATAAGTGTCGTTCAGTGTATTTCAGTGGGGGTTTCAACTTTATTGCATAACTTAGCCGTTTTTTGACATTTTGACCCCAAATGTTAAACATGGCCTTTTGGGAACCCCACCTCATGAACAATATGACTGTCATTATGCAACTTCTGCTCAAAAGGTGATTTTGTGGTTGCTTGACAAATTCACCTTTTGCATGGGATTTGCGTAATGGCAATCATAATGTTCTTGAGGTGGGGTCATAAGAAGGCTATGTTGACAATTTGGGGTCAAAATATGTAATAATGGCAAAGTTATGACCATTCATTGCAATTCTGCTATGTGTGCTCATAAAATTGGACATTTTGAGCCCTATTCTAAAAGAGTTACGCCTGGTGTAACTGCACTTGTGCCAAAAATACTGGTACAGAGGGGCTGTTCAAAGTAAGGGAGGGGAGGGACACCAGGGGCCATGATATGGGACTGGAGGGAGGAAGATTCAGGAGGGAGATGAGAAGACACTTTTTTACAAAGAGGTGGTGACTGGGTGGAATGCATTACCTGCAGAAGTGGTATCCAGTGGAACAGTGGACTGCTTCAAAGGGGATGGGATAGGACAAAGGGGAGGGTCAATAAAGGGGAAGGGTGGAAGGGAAGGACAGCTACAGAATAAGGGGTGCTAGCTGCACATTTGAGCAGACTTGATAGACCTCTAGGCCTTTATCTGCTGGCAAATTTCATATGTTCATATGTTCGTAAACAGAATGGTACAAGTAGCAAGTTACGCCAGCAGTTGCGATGTGTGGGATTCTACAATGTGGCCTGTGACATGCCGAAGGTCACTTGCACCAAAGTGCAGTTATGCCAGCAGTTGCGCCATAAACCCCCTGCAACATGGTGCTAGGGGGTTTACAGCAGCAGCTGCACCCTATTCTACAAGGGCAGCAACAAAGTCCCCAATATCGGGATTCTACAAGAACCCCCAGAGAAGAACCAGCAATGTATGTTACACCAGCATTTAGCTGGCGTAAAGGTACATACACCCTCCAGGGGTTCTGTAGAACCACTACATACTGTACAGTACATCAGTCGCATGGGGATAAGGATAGTGTTGGGGACCCATAGTGGCACAATAATGGGTAGGGGGCCTCTAGTCCTGCAGGGCTCTGCTGGGGATCGGGCATGGAGGGGGCACCTGCACCTTGCGGGATAGCGGTTGTGGCTTGTGACATCCTTGCAGGTATGCCCTCTGTCAGCATACCTGGCTGTATGTTGCAAGTCACAGGACTTAGATATGGGGACCCTTTCCCTTCTAGAATAGGGTGCAGGGTCAATGTCGCAGCTGCGTTTGGTGCAAGTCACATTTGGCGATGACTTGCTCCAAGCTTCTAGAATCCCACCTTTTAAATATTTTGACCCAAAATTTTTACCATAGACTTCTTATTATCCCACCTCATGTATGTCACAGTTGTCATTTTTCAAATCCTGGCCAAAATCTGGATTCGCACTTGTGGTGTGGAATGGCATTGTAATTGTGCGGAATTACGTTTTGGCAGGGATTCAAAAATGTGCACTACCAAGTACATGAGGTGGAGCAATAAGATGGCTATGCTGCCAATTTGTTCTCTGTTGACCTATAAATGGAAGCTCAGGGCCCTTCCACAGTAACATACATATACGCATCTATTGAGGGATGAGAGTACAAGACCCGAAGGGCACTGCGCTCCCACAGGCAAACAGGGATATGATTACTTTGTCTTAAAAACTATAAATGGATGTGAGTGCAGGGCCCAGAGAGCCATGCACATCCACAGACAAATAAGGATATGATTACACTACCTCAAAAAGTAAGCAAATTCTTTTGAAAAACTATGTTAGTGCATTTTAGGGTTGATATCAAACTATAACGAGCATTTGTCAATGCTGAATGTTGCTTGCTTCTATGTGCTGTTTAGGTATTTGGAAGTCATTGAAGTGCAAATATTGAAAATTCGCTAACTTACTAGCGTACGTAGGAACTGCTCAACGTACACTCGTAAAACAGTCATTTTTAGGAATTTTTTCACCACATTTTCAACATAGCCATTTTAAGACCTCTGCTCATGAACAGTGTCACTGTGATTTTCTTAATGTGTCCCATACATTGAGTTCGCACACCGACTGCGCCATTGTGCACTACATAGGCGGAAACACATTTTGGGCAAGATGTGAAAAATGACAGCTGCACTGCTCATAAGGAGGTGTGGTAAAATGGCAATTCTGAAAATCTGGAGTGAAAATATTGAAAATTCGCAAACTTACAAGCGTGCGTAAGACTGCGCAATGCACACTAAATAAAACAGTCATTTTTAGGAATTTTTTCACCAAATTTTCAACACAGCCATTTTAAGACCTCTGCTCATGAACAGTGTCACTGTGATTTTCTTAATGTGTCCCATACATTGAGTTTGCACACCGACTGCGCCATTGTGCGCTACATGGGCAGAAACACGTTTTGGGCAGGATGTGAAAAATGACAGCTGTACTGCTCATAAGGAGGTATGGGAAAATGGCAATGTTGAAAATCTGGAGTGAAAATATTGAAAAGTCATGATATTACGAGCATGCATAGGAACTGTGCAACACACGCTCGTAAACAGTCATTTTTAGGAATTTTTTCACCAAATTTTCAACTTAGGCTTTTTGAGAGCCCACCTTATGAACACTGGCAGTGTTGTTTCATTAATCAGTGCAGAAAGGGGATTTCGCACAGTAACTGTGAAATCACCCTTCTGGCCCGAGTAACGTAATGACAGTACAAGAATTCATGAGGAGGGGTCCCAAAAACCCCATGTTGAAAATTTGGGGCCAAAATTCCCAAAAATGCCTGAGATATACAACAAAGTTGGAAAAACCCTATCTATCCCATTATACAGCTTACTGGCATTTCCTCAGTTCGCGGTTGGCTTTGAAGAGTGCAAACGTGTTCCCGGTCCACCGATGATCGTCGTGCCAAGCTCCGGAGGTAAGTATGGGGTGGGGGTGTGTGGGGGAGGCAGGGTGCACAGTGGGTGGGTGCAGGTTGTGGGAGGGGCAGGGAGACTACTGAGGGACCTTTTTATTCACAGTTTTTTTTTTTAAGAGAGACGATGCAGGGCGTTTGCCACTGGGGTGGACTCCCATCGTGGCAGCAATAATAGCTGTTTGGGGGATGTGGAGCCAATGAAGTTAGGCACCCCATTGGCCAAAACAAGATTACCATGCTGGGGTGGGCTCCCAGCGTGGCACTGAAACTTTTGGGGCGTGCAGCCTTGGAGCCGAGGGGATTGGGCACCCTGTTGGCTATAATAGTTGTTGCTACGCTGGGGTGGGGTCTCAGCATGGCACCTGGACAGCTGTTGAGGAGGACATGGAGCTGATGGGGATTGGGCACCCGTCGGCCATACAGTGTATGCATGGGGGGGAGCGCATCAGCATGCAATATGCATGCTTGCGCATGTGTGTGTGTGTGGGGGGGCTCTGCTCACTGAAGCAGAGCTCTCCCTTTCAACTCTATGCCACTGCATTTTGGAGCTGTCATAGACAGCTTCAGCACTCATTGGGGAACTGGGGCCGTGCTTGCAAACACACTGACTGCATTGGAAGAGGGGCTGACACACCTCCAAAAACTCGGATGATGGCACTATGTTTCTTGCACATGCGTGCAAGCAACATAAAAAGGAGGCAAATACAATGTTAGGGTTTCCAACCCTAACACCCCACCCCCATCCTGCTCACATCAACAAGCATCAGAGGTGTGCCTTAGGGTAGCCAGCCCTAACATTCACCCCATTCTCCTGCACTGTACCCATCTCAGCTTATTTACTTATGGAATGGGGTATAAGGGTTGAGTAGCCTGTTTAAAGTTAAACTTCAAATTTTGAACATTAATATCTTTGGCTTCCTTTGGTGAAATGAGCTGAAATTTTGTATGCGTTATCTAGGAGTCAAGGTCTTGATGTGTGGAAATTGTGGTCAAGGCAGCTTGTGCAGTTTCTGAGATACATAATTGTCATCTTAAGAAAACAAAAACTACATTTTTTCCTATACTTAATATTATATTTTTGTCCCTCTCTCATACAGCATACATGGAAATAAATTGTTGCCCCAAACTTGCAGGGGACATGTGTCATGTCCCAGGGTAGTGCATTTGACAGGTCTGGTGAAAAAGTATAAAAGGATTCCAGAGTTATAAGGCTTTACATTTTAGTGTTTTCCGACTTGCGCATGTGCAGTAAGGGTTTTGAGATAATGTTTTGTGGCAAAAGTAAAATTTTGATGCCCCAAATATCTGGTTTACTTTCACACTACTTGTTTAGCATGGAACCAAACTTTGTTTTTTTTGCTGTGCCAACTGCCATCTTGTAGATTATTTCCATGAACTGGCAAGCGTGGAAAATAAATACAAATGCTGAAATATTTTTAAAAACAAACATCAGAAACTAGCAAAACGGGACCCCTTTAGCTAGATTCTGATGTTTATTTTTTAACATTGTGCCCAGTAATATGTTTTCTGGGCACCCAAAATACCAGGTGCTCAGCTTAGAGGCAGGAGTGCTTCCACAGCATTCATTGTATGAGAACATCAGGAATTTCTTGACTTCTGCAGCCACAGCTGAAGTCAAGCTGCCAGCTGCAGTGTTAGCTGTGAGTCATACCTTTTCCTGGTGTCTAGTGAACCTCTCACCCTCCTATTGCTGTCCTCCTATATTTTGATATTATTTATTTATATAATCTGACACCGGGATGTCCATACCCAGTGTAGAATGCCCCCCAGCCCTTTGTTTTATCATAGTGCTCACATCTGGGGGCACAATCCCCATGTTGGCATTCCCCTGAGCAGTGTGAGACACTGGGAAGCCCACTCCCAATATCCCAATATAGTTTTTTTCCTACAAAAGAAAACTGTCCCACACCATCTTTTATTTTTTTAAAATCCTGAAATAAAGAAAACTGTCCTTTGTCATCCCTGCTGTCCCCTCCACTCATCGTGACCCTCATATCCAGCACCCACCACCCCACACTCCCCCTTACTCTACATTTACCACTGGAAGTCATATGCTGTCATATTCTGTGGACAGGGACACGTCTGTACTCTTCAAAGCCAAACTGCAAACTGATGAATCAAGGTAAGTGCCATATAATATATTTCAATGGTGGTCATAGGTTAGTACAAGTTCAAGGGACTATCCCATAATGAACTCACCACCCTTAACCAAGGTGGAAATTATATTTATTGTCACATATATATATTTATCTTAAACTGCTGCAGGTTAGAACTTTGTACCACTTCTGAAGGGAGGGTATTCCAAATTGGAACTGCTATCTGAGGAAAGAATCAGTTTCCTATTTATTTAAAAGTTTTACTAGGAAGGCATACTGAGCGATGCAACATTCAATTCCAGATGGATAAAATTTTATGTGATACTGAATCAAAAGCCTTTTCATAGTCCAAAAAGATGACATTCACTGGTAGGCCATCATCTAAAGCTTCACTAATGGGTTCAAAGAAGTTAATTAAATTATTATGACATGATCTACCTGGAATAAAGCCATATTGGGTTATGCCACTTAGTTCAACTGTCTTTTAACTGTTTTATTAATATTAGACCTTAGTCTTAACTTATGCGACCTAGTATTACTTGCAGAAGGATACCAGTCCAATCAGATGGTCTCAAATAGGGCAGCATCTCTTGAAGCTCTGAAAATTAAACATATGTCTCCTCTTAATGAATGGTATTCTAGAGAGTAAAAACTCAAAGCTCTCAGTCTGTTGCCATATGGAACTGTTTTAAAATGTATAATGCTTTTAGTACGCCTCCATTGTACTTTTTCTACAGTCACTCTTTCCTGTGCTGATGTTGGAGCACAAAAAGATGAACAGTAGTCTAAGTGAGATCTTACTATACTATAATAAATTGGTAAAAACACCACTGGTTCTCTACTTTTGATATTTTTCAAGACACAGCTGATCAAATCTATGACATTTATTTACTGTTTTATTGATATGCTCAGTAAATTTCAAATTGTTTGTAATTTATACTCCCAAATCCTTCTCGGAGGTAACTACTTTTAATAAAGTATTGTTCATGTAGTAGTCAGATAACCTATTATTTTTACCAAGATGCATCACTTTGCATTTGGCAGTATTGAAAATTAGTTTATTTTCTTGAGCCCAGTTTGATAAATTATCCAAATTAACTTGTAACAAGTGAGCAGAAGTAGAATTGTTCACAATACACCCCAGTTTGCTATCATCTGCATATTTATTCAGCCACACTCCTTGTGTGGTTTGCATGCTAGAAATGACTATATTAAACAATACTGGACCAACTACTGAGCCTTGAGGCACCCCACTAGTTACCATGCTGCTAGTGGATTTATAACCCAAACACTGACTTGTTGCCTCCTATCCATCTGCCAGGATGAAATCCACATAATAATGTTGTGGTGGAGCCCTATATGAACTAAACGTTCAATTACAATTTTATGTGATACTGAATCAAAGGCCTTTTCATAGTTCAAAAAGATGACATCCACTGGTAGGCCATCATCTAAATCTTCACTAATGAGTTCAAAGAAGTTAATCAAATTATTATGACATGATCTACCTAGAGTAAAGCCATATTGGGTTATGTCACTTAGTTCATGACTAACAATACGACTGGTTATTCTTTGTAATATTAGTTTTTCCATAATTTTACCAATAGAGGAAGTCAGACTAATTGGTTGATATTGCCTCACATCCTGTTTGGTACCCCCTTATGGACTGAAAGCACTATAGCCTCTTTCCAATCCTGTATAGCCACCCCTTCCGTAATGGATGTATTATACAGCAGAGTGAGAACACCTGCAAGCTCACGAGAGATTTCTTTTAGGAAAACAAAATGGATGTTATCTGGTCCAGCTGAGGCTGTAGATTTAAAGGAATTAATAGCAGCATATGTTTCAGTGACAGTAAATTCCACAATTGAGTCCTGAGTACTATGCTCTATATATCCATTTAATTTTTTGGCTTTAAATATACTAGTAAAGTTCTGATTAAACTCTTGTGCTATTGTTTGCTCATCGAAAACTACTTTATCATTAACTTGTATGAGGCCAACCTTTGGTACATTACTTTTTAAAGACCCAATATAATTAAAAAACTGTTTGTTGCTATCCTTTTTGACTGTTGCTAATTTGTACTCTAGATCTTTCTTTGCTTTCCTAATGGCAGACTTGGTCTTATTAGCTCTACGTTTGAACCTATTCCAATTAGTCTCAGTCTTTTGTTTTTTATATTTATTATAAGCCTTTTTTTATTCCTTACAAGTCTACATATATTTGTTGAATACCAAAGGGGAAGCTTCCTATGGTTTTTATATTTCATCTGCTCAGGGACTCAATTATGAATACAGTCCTCTATTTTTTTTTTAATTTTTAACCATGCCTCACCAACTGAAAGATCACTTGAGTCCTGTTCCCAATTCCAGTCAGCTAAGTAAGCTTTAATTTCCATGTAGTTTGCCCTGGCAAAATTAACATTTTAGTCACACCTTTAGTAGATGACTTGTAATAATTAACTGCCCAAGAAACCATACAGTGATCACTATCTCCTAGTGGTTCAAGGATTTCTCCCTGGTCCCTGATGTTAGTGAATATTAAGTCTAAGATATTAAGTCTAAGATATTATCCTGCCTTGTTGGCTCCAATACCAATTGATTCAATCCTAACTACACAATGGTTTCAAGGAATTTTGTATCTTGTTGATTAGTACCATCCAAACTGTTCCATTTTATACATGGAAAGTTGAAATCATCCATTAGAATTATATTATCTAAGTGATTAATATTTTGTATGTACTATTAAAAACTTGGTATTATTAGAAGCATCTTGTGCAGGTGGGTGGTAACAGAGCCCTACTATTATAGGGCATTGTTCATATGTCAATTTCACCCATATAAGTTTGATGCCATCAGGTGCTGGCTTGTCACTACCCACTTCAAGATAGTCCAAACTGTCCTTGACATATACTGCCACTCTTCCAACTTTAGAGGAGGTACGATTTTTCCTAAACAGGGTATACCCTGGGATAGCCTGGCCCCACTGATTATTAGTGAACCATATTTCCATTACCCCACATACATCTATATTCCTATTATTCAGAACAAGTTGTAATTCATTAATTTTAAATTTTAAGCTTCTGGCATTTAATAATAATATTTTAAGTTTAGAGCAAGGGGTATCAGGATGCTTTTTCCCATAATAGGTAGGTTTAGAACAACAAAAATCAATAAGTTCCAGGCCTGAATAAACTATGCAGTCAGTAGTTAGTAGACAGGTGTCTTTCACCCCGTCCCCTTATCAGTTTAAATAGCTATTAATTTGTGAATTAATATGGTTTCCCAATATTTCAGAGCCTTTCTTATTCAAATGAATATCTTCCCTTGAGAATAGTTCCCTTTTACTATCAAATTGTTCCCAGTGCATTATGCACAGTAAGTTTTGTTTCAAACACCAACTCCACAGTCAGTTATTTACATTTTTTATTTTAGATTCTGTATAGGAGTCAGCCCTAGGTAATGGTAGTATTTCAGATATTGCAATAGAGCAACCTATATCCAATAGGACGTTCGTCAGACATACATATGCCTCTTTAATTTACTGCACACTTTGATTTCTAATATTATTGACACCTGCATTTACAATGACCAGGGGATCGTCTCCACAATTACTTAATATTCGTCTGGTCATTTTTGTAATATCCTGTATTTTTGCACCACGAAAACAGGACAAGGTACGTGTAGCCTTGTTCTTATTACAGATTTGTCAGTGATACTTGGCAATCATTTAATCCCCTAAGACATAAATTTGTTTTGAAAAAGTTGGTGACCCCACTATTTCCATATTATGTGGTACATTATTAACATTAATACCAATGGGCTCAGAAAGACAGAGTAAATCAAGTGGTCCCTGATGATGGATACTAGCTTGGGGGGAGGTCTAACATTATTGCCAGTTGGAACTATAAGATGGGGTACTTCAATTGACTCCTGGACAGCATTAGTAAGTTCAAGGGTGGGCATGGAAACAAATTCCTGCTCTTCATCGAGATCTAATAATGGGTCAAAACTATTATGAATGGGTACTTGGAAACATCTAGCTTTCCTTCCTTTAGTTTAGTGCTTTGGATTGTGAACCATTCATTTTCCATATCAAGTGGCTCTTCTTCCTGTCTATGCCTTTTTCTTTGGGATACAGTAACTGAATTATTTTCACCCAATGTCTCCCCATGTGACACTTGGGGTTTGTCAGATTTAAGGGATATTTGCAGCCATTTAGTGGTTTCCTGTTGGCTTAACTCAAGAGCCCGCAGTCTGGTATTAATTAATTTCTTCTTCCAGAGCCTTATTCTGTATACATTTAGTGCATGTATAAGGATTACAAGTTAGATTTATTAATCCAAAGTTATACCTATTGCATGATATATATAATATACCTTGTCTCCCATACAATGCGGTTATTACTGCTGCCGTTATGGGATACTACACTGTAATACTCAAAGTAATTATTCTGTATCAAACCAGTATATACTACCTGACCCACATGTGTGCTAATTATTTGTTGTAGTGTCACCTGCCACCGTCTTAACCCATCGAACATGCCTAACATGCACAGACAGGCATGTCTTTGCGCATGTCTTCACGTGCATCAATGAGCACTCACCCTGCTTGCCTCAGGGCTTGTTTATATGAGCCTTGGTCACCCCGGAAGTGCTTCTAGGGGTCAAATGGAGCCTTGTGGCAAAACTTTGTAATTAAATAAAAGTAAGTTAAAATTGCCACTATATGTGGCTTAACTAACAGCAGAAGTGCCAAATAACATAAAAAGTTCAAAGTTGTCACTCAGTACAATGAGTTGTAGTTCTGGAATAAGTCTTCAGAACTACTGCTCTTCTGCCTAGCTTCCTGGTAGTTGCTAGGGCTCAGACAATCTCGCGATAATGCGAGTACACATAGCAGTTTTAATAACAGGCAATATGTTTCATATAAAAGCAGCTTAAAGTAACACAAATCACTGCAGCACTTGAGAGAAGTGTTCAGTTGGCAGCAGGTATAATATCTGGGTTGGCTATCCACAGGGTTTGTTTATATGAGCCTTGGTGTCCCCGGTGTTTTAAACATATTTTTATAACTTTGGCATTTTAAGGTATTTTTCCACCAAATTTTCAACATGGCCTTTTTGGGACCCCACCTCAAGAACACTACATCTGTCATCTTGTTAATCAGGCCTGGAAGGTGATTTTGTGTTCACTGCATGAAATCACCTTTCAGGACCAAATAATGAATTTCACCACCAGTGTTCATGAGGTGGGGTCCAGAAAGAGCCATACTGAAAATATGGTTAAAAAATTCCTAAAAATGCCCAACTTATGAGCGTTTGTTGAAATGTTTCTACGCACATGCAAAACTTTGGTCATTTTAAATATTTTGACCAGAAATTTTCAACATCGCCATTTTTTCACACCACCTTATGTTCAGTACAGCTGTCACTTTTCACATACTGTCTAAAAGTGTTTTTGCATATGTGATGTGGAATGGTGTTTTGGCACAGATTTAAACATTTTCACCTCTGGGGTTTATGAGGTGAGGTAATAAGAATACTATGTTGAAAATTTGGAGTCAAACTGTGAACAAATGCCAAAGTTATGATCATTCATTGTGCTTTTGCTACACAGGCTCACAACTTTGGAAATTTAAAATATTTTGAGCCCAGATTGTCAACAACCTCACCTCATTTATGTCACAGAAGTAATTTTTCAAATCCTGCCCAAAATGTGTTTTTGCACCTGTGATGCGGAATGGCCTTGCAACTGTGCAGGATTATGTTGTGATGGGGATTCGAAAATGTTCTGTACTAGGTACATGAAGTGAGGTAATAAGATGCCTTTGTTGACAATTTGTCCACTGTTGTGCTATAAATGAAAGCACAGGGCCTGGAAGGCTATGTGCTTCTATAGCTACATACATATATGCATCAATCAAGGGATGGGAGCACAGGAACCAAAGGATCCTGTGCTCCCACGGTAAAATAAGAATACAATTACACTATTTCAAAAAGTAAGGAAATAAATTGCAAAAAACTGCTTTAATGCTCTAGTTAGTGTTAAAGCCACAAAAGAAGGAAAATGTGCAATTAGGGTTTCCAGCCCTAACACATCATTCCCACCCTGCACATACCGACAGTCATCGGAGGTGTACCTTGGGGTCATCAGCCCTAACACTCACCCCATTCTCCTATACCGTACTCATCTCAGCTTACTTACTTACAGAACTGGGTGAACGTTAGGGCGATGACCCCAAAGCACATACCCAATGACTGTTGGTGAGTACAAGGTGGGGTGGGGTGTTAGGGTTTGAAACCCTAACACCACATTTCCCTACTTTTGTGGCTTTAACCCTAATAGAGCATTAATGCATTTTTTGTAATATGTATATATATATATATATATATATATATATATATATATATATATATATACAGTATATGTTATATACAGGCTTTGCTGCACCTGTATATTAGGGTTGTGTAAGCACTTCTATGTTAAACCCAACTTTTTGCAACTTAATAACTTTGCCCACATTTAACCGATTTACATGAAGGCTGGACAGCACAGCCTCTGTGCCAGGATCTCTTGATCCTGTAAATTTCATGTCAATCTGTTCAGGCGAGGCAAAGTTACAGAGGAGCAAAAAAATGCAAAAGTCTCTGTCTTTTTAAATTTTAAGACTTTTTTTTTGCCATCTGATAACTAAAACAATAGGAGGCTTTGAAACCTGAAATGTTCAGATTTAATAGAGGTTGCTGCATGGTATTTGCTTTTTGTGATTTTTAGGTCCTACTATTAAGTAGTTTTTAAATTATTTGATAAAAAATCTTCTGTTTCTGAGCATGCACAATTCAAAAATGAATGTTCTATTCATAACTGAATTTTTGCAAAAGTTGCAGTTTACACTATATGACACAGCTGTCTTTAATAAATGACAGCTGTGTCATATAGTGCAACCCCTGCTGCTGGTGCTACTCATAGGTCAGGGATGGGGATACTGTCATAGTAGCCCAGTCTGACTAAGCCTTCAATTGCATCTACACTCCAGGTGCCCCAATCCTCATTGGCAGTGTATGTATTTATTTATATATGTAGGTATTTATTTGAGTAGTACAATCTGACACCAGGATGCCCAACCCTGGTGTCAGATGCCTCATATCTCAACTTTATTTACCCATGAAATGGGTTGAGCATTGGGTTTGAAAACCCCAAGGCACGCCCCACCCCTTTTGCTGCCTGCAGGGTGGGGTTGGGTTGTTAGGGTTGGAAACCCTAGCCCCACATTTCCCTACTTTTCTCACTTTAACCAACCCTAACTAGTGCATTAATGAAGTTTTTTGCAATGAAGATACAGATACAGATACAGATACAGATACAGATACAGATATAGATATATATTCTTTGCAAAAACGTTGTTAAAGAGCAGCTGATGCTTTCAGGACAACTGTAACAAAATACAATATTTAGATACAGTTTGTCTTGTATTTCACATTAGTTCTGTATTCCTCCTCCCCATTATTTATTATTGGTGTAATTTGAACGAAGCTAGTTTAAATGCTCATCAGTGAAGCACTGGAGCCAAGAATCCCAGGACAGAGTACTACCTGGGAGCAGTGCAGGTATCTGCAACAGAGGAGGAGAAGTATCTGGAAGTGATGATCACTAGTGACCTAAAGCACTCCATGCAGTGCAGGAAAGCAGCAGCAAGGACAAATAAAATGTTGGACTGCATAGCCAGGGGGGATCAGCAATAGGTGAAAGGAGGTTATACTGCCTCTGTACAGAATCACAGAATCACAGAAGGTTGGCAGCAGAAAAGGGCCCATTGGCCCATCTAGTCTGCCCCTTACCCCCCCATTATTTGTCTCTCCCCCCTGGAAGCCCCCTCCCTCTGCTATACAGCCCCATATGACTGTCCCATGCTCTTTTGAATCCCTCCACTGTTTCAGCCCCTACCACCTCCTCAGGAAGCCTGTTCAATGCCTCCACCACCCTCTTTGTGAAGAATCGTCCCCTCACATTGCCTCTGTATCTTCCTCCCTGAAGTCTTAGTTTATGCCCTCTAGTTACAAGCCCTTCCTTTTAAATAAACACTCTTCCTTTACTTGGTTGATTGCCTTCACATATTTACTATGATCCCCAGATCCCTCTCCTGCTCTGTATCTTTGATATCCCTCTCCACCAAGGGTGTATCTTGCAGGTCACTGGTGAGGCTACATCTAGAGTATGGAGTGTAGTACTGGTGCCCACACCTTAAAAATTACATTAACCTGCTGGAGACTGTCCAGAGGAGGGAAACTAAGATGATCATGGGCCAACAGGGTAGAGCTTATGAGGAGAGGTTGGGGGCCCTGAACATGTAATCCCAGGAGGAGAAGAGACAGAGAGAAAGAGAGAGAGAGGAGACATGAATGAGACCTTCAAGTACTTGAATGGGATAAAGAAGGTGGATAATGCAGGTCTCTTTATTTATTTATTTAAACATTTGTTAACCGGGAAAGGCACATTGAGCCAAGGCTCAATTCCAGGTGTGACCTGGGGAAGGGGTAACATAAGAGAAGACAGTAAAACAATACAGTATAAGGTACACTGACATACAGGTTCAAAAATGACAGAAAGTAGATCCCAGTACAGTAGGGTGCAACATAATCCAGGAAAAAGTAATCATAATACAGTTTAGAAATTTATAGAAACAAAATGCAGACAAGTAACCAAACTATGGTTAATAAAACTAGCTAGTAACATGAGCATGGTTCACATTACTTGATCTAGGGCAATAGAGAGAGGAGTGAGGTAAGCAAAGTGGAACTGACATCAAATTGGTGGTGGCCACCTAGGTAGGGGGGTAAAGAGCACTGAGAGCACTGTGGGGAGGGGAACAGTCTGAGGAGACTTTTGAAGGAGGAGGATAGGTGAAGGTCAGAGGAAATCTTATTCCAGAGTAGAGGGAGATGATAGGAGAAGGCAGATTGACCAGCAGAAGAGTGGGGGCATGGGATAGAGTAGGTGCGTGGATCTCTGTGGTGTAGGGAATATGTAGTGGGAGTTGCTTGGGAGAGGCGGGAGGAGAGGTGGGGGGAAGGTCCTGAACCAGAACTTGGCAGCAAGGGAGGTGCCATGGACCATCCTTCTGTGAGAAAGTGAAGCTAGAGAGAGCAAAGTACAGAAGGCAGTGGTGTGCGAGGGGAGGGGAAGCAGTAGCAAAATGGCAAACAGAGTTTAGGATTGTATCCAGACTGGAGAGGGATATGACTGGGGCTGTGCCATAGATGGCGTCAGCATAATTAAAGACCGGTAGATCATTTTAGCAAATATTTCACGACAGGTGGGGAAAGGAAGACGGTCTTAGTGGTGATAGAGGACAGTGAGATTAGGGCAGAGTTTAGAGCAAATGGAATCTATGTGGGTTGTAAAATCAATTTGGATATCTAGCCAGACCCCAAAGTATTTAAAAGCCAGGACTGACTCTGGAGGGCAACCATCCAACATTGAGAAAACTGGGGAAGACTGAAAGGTGGCCAGTTTCTGTTTAGAAGTGAATGTCATGGCAACTGTTTTTAGTCTGCCTCTGCTTCCCCGCTGCCCCTGCCAACATTTGATGATGCCTAAGATGCCAGTATATTACCTGCTCTACTCACTTGCTCTGACACAAACATGTGGGACACAAATGTCTGGGACATGAACATGTGGGGCATGTTAGGTGTGCTTCCTTTTATCCACCCCAGCAGACAAATAGCTAATCCTGGAGTGCAGGGCCTGGAGGGCCTGCCCTCCCACAGGAAATAAGAATCACAACATACATGTGGATGGATGAGAGTGAAGGGCTTAGAGGGCCCTGCACTCCCACTTGCACAGGAGGATACAATTACGGAGGGATTGGAGAATAGGACTCAGAGGGCCCTACACTTCCACAGGAAATAAGGATAACAACATACATGTGGATTCAAATATGGAGGGAAATCAAGCTACCATTATACTATCTAAAAAAGTTAGGAAATTTGTTGCAAAAAACTTTGTTATTGCACTAGTTAGAATTGGTTAAAGCAACAAAAGTAGGGAAATGTGGGGTTAGGGTTTCCAACCCTAATACCCCACACCCATCCTGCAGGCAACATCAAGGTTGGGGTGTGCCTTGGGGTTCTCAACCCTAATTCTTGCTCCATTCTCATATACTGTACCCCACAGCCCATTGTTTCATGCAATTCACCACACACATACACAGACACACACATACACACACACACACACACACACACACACACACCTGAGTTGGACATTGGGGAGCCCACCTCCAGTGTCCCAAGATGATTACTTTTATATGTATACCTGCAAAACAAAAACTGTCCCCAAAGTCTTTTTTTAATTTAAATCTGAAAGAAAGAAAAACATCCTTCACCGTTGCAGCTTGCCCCTCCCCATCCTGATTCTCTCACTGAACACCACCCTCCCCGCATCCCCCATACCCCATACCCAATACTTACCTGCGAGGTCATCCAGTGTTATCTTTTGTGAACTGGGACACATCTGCACTCTTCAAAGCCAAACTGCAAACTGAGGAATAAAACTTATTCCTGTATAATGTATTTGGTGGATAGGAGCTGGTTGCACTATACAACCCAGTTGTCATTTTGTAAAGGACAGCTGTGTCATATAGTGCAACTGTCTCCTATGCCAAATACATTATATGGCTGAAGGGAGGGGGGAAAACAAGTAAGCATTTATGAACTGTGAGGGAGACGGGGTGCAGACAGAGGTCAAAGAAAGGGAGGGCAGCTGGGAGAATGGGAAAAGGAGTAGGCAGGAAGGAGGTATAGAGGAGCAGGAAGAAGAGATGGAAAGGAAGAAAAGGAGATACAGACATGAAGAGGAAGAGGAGGTGCAATATAATAAGTAAGGGGTCTGGTCTACTACTAATGAGCCAAGATGGGCCAGGGGAAAAAGCCAGGGGTAGGGCAGAGCTAAATTGAGGAGGAAACTGTAAGCAATGCTAGGTTGAAGCTAAATAGGGCTGTAAAGGCTATGTACACAATTTGCAAACTGAACAAGTTAAAACAAGTCAGGTAGACAGCAGGGCTAAATTAAGACAACTGAGTAGATTTTAAGTCACCCAAGACAATTGCAGCTGGGTTACAGCTGGTGAGAACACAATAGGCTTAGGTGTCACAATGAAAGTAGTAAGGATGCAGCAAAACTGGAGGGGTGGTCTAATGCTGCAGAATACTAGTCAGGGTACATTACCAACTTGCAGTTTTAGCCAAGTGCAGCTTGTTAAGGCATAAGACTACATGACTGGATGAAGGTATTAAAAACTGAGGACTCCCAGGGTGGGATGGAGGGATTTTCATTTATATGTGCCCTACTGGAGTGCTGGAAACAGTGCTGGAAACAATCAGGCAAGACTGTTATCTACCTGCAGGAAGGCTCTGAGGTTTAGGAAGAGTAGCAGTGGTCAGGGGAGTGCAGATCCCATGCTATGTCCCCTGCCCTTCCTGTTCTTCAGCAGACTCTGGGGAAGATGTAAATGGACAGCCCTAAAATAGGGGAGAAGAGAGATAGAAACAAACCCTGCTGTGATTTGCTCACAGTTACAGGATTAAAGGGGTCTCTGCTGATGCACAAGCAAGGTGTCAACTGAAACATGAGGGGATACAGTCTTATGTTGGAGGAGGAGGTTTAGGATGGAGGCACAGGAAGTATTTCTTCATGGAGAAGGTGATGGCTATGATGCTCTGCCACCTGCTTATTGTTATATGTATCATATTTGTATTTCTAAATAAATGTGTATGTGTTTGGGACTGTCTGCTTTCCACACAAGTACGCCAGTGTGTAAGAGGCTTGACCTTTGACCTCAAATGTGTCGGTGTCACTAAATCAGTTGGCTGTCATAAAAGCTGGCTGGGTAGAAACTAATTAAAGGTTTTCTGTCCTATCTTAACAGAGGGCTTCCTGCCATATGCCAAGAGATGAGACTTCATAACATTTTATTATCCTGCAGGAAGAGACAATTTGGTTACAGATTCTTTTTACTGTCCTAAACCTAAAATCATTCTTGCAAAACAGGAAACCAGCAGAGAGATCAAAGGAGAGGCTTTGATGAAGGAGACTCTTATTTTAAAAATTGGTAACCGTTGATTTTCACAGTAGAAATTAAGTATGGGAGGATCTAACTTTGACCTCACCAAGGGGTTGGGGAGATGGATTTTGAAATGGTCAGGCATCTAAGGAAACATTGCTTTTTATCTCTTGGCTTGAGAGGGGTGATACTTTCATCTCTAGAATTAAAACAGGCACTTCTGGTAACATTTAGCTAAGCAAGAACTTTTAAGAAATGTGCAGGCATCTTTCTTTGTTCTGTAATTTCCCAATTATTTCATTAACTGTAAGTTATCGATGTATATGTTCTGTGTTTGATATTTTACCTATTTTACAATTTTTAGTAAACAATATTTTCCTTGAAATTCTGCCTGTGTTTTATCAGTTTTCTTTTGCATGTGAATGCTGAACCAGTGTTTAATTCTGACAGCTGTTAAGAGTTTAAAAGGGCATGTTACTATGTGACCAAAAGGTAAGAATATACCTAGGTCTCATATTAAGTCATAAGGGTACAATTTGGGAACCTGGCTGGGTGCCACTGGCAAAGGATTACATTGCATTTCCCTGAAGAGAATATATATCTGAGCCTGTTAACTGGGTATGCTAACATAAGGTTCACATTTGACCCCCAGGACTCGAGACTGGTAGATGATTAGGACCCAAAATAGACACGAGGTTACCCTGTTTGTCTCCTGTTCACACTATTGCACTTCAAGGTTGGCACTGTGGGAGCAGAGGGCCTGACCTACAGAGTGCGTTTGTTACAATGGCCAGTTGGAATGCATTGACAGAAGAGGCAGTCTTGATGAAGATGTCGGGCAGTTTCAAGAGAGGCTGGGATAGATTTAAGGGAACTATGGGTCAGGGGAGGGGCCGATTAAAAGGATAGGAGGACAGAGGGAAGCGTTATTAGCTTAAACTGTGGATCCTACAATAAGAGTAGACTAGATTAACCAAATGACCTCATTCTGCTGGCTGCTTTATATGTTTGTATGTTTATGTTCGTATGCTGCTCCTCAAGCCAAATGTTTTCACGCACAAACACACACATGTGCTTTCTCTCGTGCTTTGAGAAAGCAGCTGTGTGTGTAAAGCATTTTGCTTGAGGGGGAGCATCATCACTTTATTTACCTCTATGGAATGAACTTTAGTAAATCTACCCACATTTATCCACTGTGCTAATTATATAGTTTCTGACTTCCATGAGCCAAGCTGCTCTGCCAGACAATTTTCATTTTCTTACTGGAACCAGAGCAATCCTTTAAGCTCCCTGCTCTAGTCTGTCCTGGATCAAAAATAAACATTGCATTGGTACCTTTGAACAGATGCAGTTTCAGTTTCAATGGAAATATAGCCACATAATCCAATTGTTTCAAATCTTGAGACTTCAAACTCTACAGTTCTGTTCAAGTACTGAACTGTGTAAAGAAAATTATGAAAAATGATCCCATTTCCATTTTCTTGTATTTCTGCTCAAAGCACTGTATGCTACATTAGTTCTAAGTAAACTGATTACAATAATATTAATTTTGTATAGTGTGTCTCTGTGCACTCCCCTTAGGCAAATGAAACTTTACATTATATTCAACTGCACATTATATGTAATTTACATGCCTATTTCCCTATTACAAGCAGCACATTCAATGTTGCAAGATGGATATCTTACTTTGTTAGGCAAACATTTGAAGTCATTATGCAGTGTATTGCATATTATTCAGTCTTTATTTTTAAAAATGTCATAGTATTAAAATATTTGTTAGTATGGGGAAAACATGTCGGTAAAAGAGTCTTTTGTATGAAAAGGTGGCTGACGGTGACTTTAAATACCATTGTAATACCTATGCAAAAGATGTTAAGCTTTCTGAGGCTGTTGGAGTATTCAGCATGACAAATTATCATCTTTGAAAGAAGACATTAATTCTAACCCCCTTGACAATTTTGTGGTGACTAGAGGTATTAAAAGAATGAAAGCTGTTCAGTCCATTAACAAGACATTTAGCAGCCAAGCACCACGCACTGAATTCTCAGATAATTAATATTTAAAGCTAAAGATTTTACTGCTTAAAATGATCCTGCACATTGTTTTAGCTGAAGTTATTGCTGTAACCATTGATGACACAGGACACTTTATGGAATCCCAATAATGTACATGTTTCTTTAGATGACTGTTAGGTAGAAGCCTACTGAGATGAATGAGGTGGTATGAAATACTGATTTTTACCTTCTGATCGTTAGGTGTATATGTGTACATGAAAGAGCTCCTCTGTCTTTATGCGCCTAACCTCCCTCTCCATTCTTCTGAGGTAGGCCTCCTGAGTGTTCCCAGGTCCCAGTTAAACATGTCTGGGGATGGGACATTCACTGTGGCACTGCCCATTTCATGGAACTAGTTGCTTTGTGGTCTCAGGGAGACCCCTCTCTGTTGAGGGCTGAAGCACCATCTGTTCTCCATGTTCTTTTCTTTCCAATAAATCCAATGACACTATGTCAGTGTATGGTATTTAGTTTAGTTTAGTTTAGTTTTTTTGCTGACCAGGTAAGTGCCCTAGACAAATTCTGCCTATTTTCGGCACGACCTGGAGGGGGGGAGGGGATACAGATGAATGCCAACTGACTTTGAACCAGATTAAGCTGTTGGTGGTATTTTTAATGAATTTCTTATTATTGTACTTTTTTTAACTGTAAATATGTTTGATATTTATCTTTGTACAGCTATTTATTTCTGTATTGCTGTAAGGCACCCAGAGCATGTGGGTTTGGCCATCACATAAAAATACTACTACAGTCACTAGTACTATATTTCAGTTATAAATTTAGGAAGATAAATCTCCAACCCAGTTGACTGTAGGAGGCTATTATTCTTTTATCTATAAAATATTGCAATATGTCAATTATAAAGTATCTTAGTAAAACCACTTGTGGAATCTAGTAATAACACAAAAACACAATATGTGGACAAATAGCCAATGTGGGTTTTTTGCAAATCTTTAAATTTATTATAATTTCATAAAATCAAATATGTATGGCAAAATGTTTCAAAGACACAGAGCAAAAGCATAGAGGACTTTCTCACTAAAACAGCACAAATGCATCCTAGTAAACAAGCACTCTCAGTGGAACAGTGGGGCTTCAACAGCTAGTGTTTAACAATGAACAAAGAAAGATAAGCAGGCGCTGGGAAAGAAAGGCAATCAAAGGTGGCTAAATGAATCATATATTCAATGTTGTCAAACCAATAGGAATTGTAACTCAATCTGAACAAAGGTGATGTTATCAAATGTCTTTGAATGGGAAAGGACAAGTGTCATCACATTCTGTACTATCTTGCAATGTTGCAAGGTCACAGCAGGGAAGCAAAATAAAACTGATTCACTGAAATCAATTCTTGAAGTAACAATTGCAGTTGTCAGGATACAGGCAGTGTGAAAATATAAATTCTGTATTTCCGAAACAGAAATAAATACTAGAATTTTTGTTGACTGCAGCACTGCAGTGTATTTTCAAGTCTATTGCCAGCAAAAGTAGCAGAACTATTAGCTTAACTCTTAACATTTGCTTTCCTAAGTATTACCAGAATGATGCTGTGCAATACATTTTTCTTTGCTTTTTTTTGTGTTTGTTCTAGTCCTGCTTTTTTTGTCATGCTCCCTATGGTATATTGAAAGCTGTGTATTGCTGCTGGGACATTGCAATAGTACTTCCCTGATGTGGACACTGTAGAGAAAATTATGTTGACCATGTGAGAGAGCTATAAGACAGAGAAAGATAAATAAGTTATTGTTATCCAGTAAGATAATAATTTATTGGTAGTGGAACCCCTCAAGGATGGGGACAAGTTTCAGCAAAGACCCAAACAAGCTGGGTAATTATTCAGACTCCTCTAGTCTCAGATTCAGTGTAGTTAAAGGTAAAGGCTTACACTGATGAGGAAAAAAATGGGTAGGGTCTACAGACTGTGCAAGACTCCAGTTGCTGAAGTAGAGAAGGAAAAAGGACTGGCTGTCATGACAGAAGAGGGGTTGAAATATGACAATCAGTGCATTGCCACAGTCCATATGCAGACTGAAAATCGACACCTCTACCCTGAACGACAGTACAGCGACACAGTGACAGTTCACTGTATTGTCACCATGGGACCCAGCACTGCTTTCCCAGGGTCTTGCACCCCTCCCCAAGTCAACTCTGACTCAGAGTTGATCATCTTAAGTATGGGGTGCAGGGTTCATGGGCTGAAGCCCCCCAAAGAAAACATAGTGTTCTCAGATGGATTTATGCTGACCGCAATTGTGGTCAGCATAAATCTGTCGCTGTAATGTTGGTCGACAAAATATTTGTTGAACTGGCATTGTAGAGCCACCACAGTCAATAGCATCTGCTGAATGCTGGGGTAGATCAAAGGGAGTTAACTAGCAACGTATGGGGAATTAATCCTGCCAATTTAAAACAACCTGGCAGTGTACCACCTTTAGTACTGGGTGTAGTTATGGGCTCCTCAATAGAAAAACTACATCAAGGTAGCTGAGAAGCTGCAATGCAGGACCACCAAAATGATCATCTTTGGATCCAGAAATTGTTGTGAATTACAAGTATCTGTTAAGCCTTCTCCTTTTTGGGAAGTTTGTTGAGAAGGTGGTGGTGGCACAACTGGAGATTCACCAGGAAAACTTAAACATCTATAAGCCTTTCAATCTGGGTTTAGACCTTGCCACAGCACGGAGACCACCCTTTTCAAGGAGCTCAGTGATCTTCTCACTGCAAGAAGCAGGGGTTACTGATCCATCTTGGAACTCCTTCATCCCTCTGTCTTTGGTGTTTGACACAGTGAACCCTTGGATGTTGTTGGTTTGCCTATGACTCTACGGAGGACTTACTAGAAAATGTTGCATTGGTTTGAACCTTACCTCACAGGTAGGGCACAGTTAGTTGTTCTAGGTAATTCCATCTCTGAAACAGCTGTGATCGACTGTGGAGTATCTCAGGACTTGATACCTGCCCCCATGTTGTTCACTCTGTACATGCTATAGCAGTCTATGATCATAACACAGTATGCCTTTGAGTTTCATTGCTATACTGATGATACCCAGCTAAACTTGTCTTGTTCTCCTGATGGAGATAATGCAGGCTCTGTGCTGAGTCATTTTCTTTTTTGAAATCAACAGCTGGATAGCCTCCAAATTGCTAAGCCTTAACCTAGGGAAGACAGAGGTGCTGCTTGCTGAACTGGGTCCTCTTGGGTCAGCAGTGAAAGGTGCTGATGACATTGTATCATATTTTAATGGTGTCACACTCAGAGCTATGTATAATGTTAGTTGTCTGGGTACATTATGGATTACAAGTGGACACTAGAACATCAGGTGTCAGTTATAATCTGTGGTGGCTTTTTGCATGTCTATAACATTGCTGGAATAAATGTATCTTATTCCAGGTGATTAGATTATGATAGTGCAAACCTTTGTCACACACTGTATTGACTGGATTACTGCAATGTCCTTTACCTAGAGTTGTCTGGAGGTCTGCTGCATGGCCTAAAGCTAGTGTGGAATGTGACAGCCCAGTTAATTGCTGGAACACCATGAAATGAGCATTTCACACCAGTGCTGTGTGACCTGCACTGGCTGCCCATTCAGTGGTGCATCAGCTGCTGGACTGACTTGTTAACAAAAAAGACCATGCATGGTTTGGATCCCAAATACATGAAAGATCTTCTGTTTCCACATACCCTTGTCTGCCATCTTCACTACACCAAGGCGGGTTCATTGGTTGTTTCCCACTCAAGGTTTAAATTGTGTGGGGATAGGGCCTTTTGGGTGGCTACTCTTTTTTCTGGAACTTTTTGCCAGCTTATATTCATGCTGCAAGCTCAATGGAGATTTTAAAGAAGCATTACAAATTCTATCTGTTTGAGCAAGCCTACAGTGTTGTTCAGAGAATTTATGGTGTATTAATTATATTATTTAGCTTTTATTGTATAAATGGCTGTTTCCTTGTAAAGCACCCTGAACCTGTGGGATGGGGGCCATATAAGTAAATTATCTTGCCTTGCTAATCAAAAACTGCAGTAGTCTGTCCACTGGAAGGCAACTAACTACTGTACCTAGAATTCAATTAAATTTGTCAAGATAAGGATCATTTAGGCTTTTCTTTAATGTGTGCATTTTTTAGCCTACTGGTGATTCTTTCAGTGGCACACAAGTTTGTTCTCCCAAATTTTTTAACATACCTTTATGTCTGTCCCACCTTCTCTTGAAGCCCTCCACAGTTTTCATTTCCACCAACTCCTTCATCTGTTCATTCCATGCGTCAGCACTTTGTCTCTGAAGAAATGCTTCCTCACATCTTTTCAGAACCTTTCACCATCATGTTGAGCATGTGCCCTCTTGTGATAGACCCCTTGCAATGCTTGAAAATATGCAGTCTATCTTGTTAATTCAACTTAAAACTATGTTTCTATTATGTCCAAATGCTTCTTCCTGTCCTCCACTGAGTATAGTATATGTACCCATAAAGGTTACTAAGGTACTCATTATAAAATTTTCCATTTGCCCTAGAATCATCTTTGTTGCCCTAGGCTGCACAGTCTTCAGATTGTCCCTGTCCTTTTTCATGTGAGAATTCCAGAACTGTATGCAGTATACTGCACCAAGAACCTGACACAGGGGCAGGATCACCTTCTCGTTCCTACTGGAGAAACCTCTCCTACTGCAACCCAACATTCTGTTTGCTGTTCCATATGCCTTATTGTACTGATCCATGACACTGAAGCTATCTGCTATGACACTCCCTATCCCTTTCCTCTGCAGTCTGGGCAACTCTGACACCCTCATGCTAATACTTGGGTTTAGGATTGTTTCTACCAATATGCATGACTTTGCATTTTTGGCAATGCATCTGAGTTGCCAGACCCTGCACACTGCTCTTGCCTACCCAGTTCTCCTTTCATGCCACTGATACCATCCTCACTGTCAACCCCCCCCCAATTTAGTGTAATCTCTAAACAGACAAATCTTGACATGTATTCCTTAACCTATGTTGCAGATGTGCAGGTTACATAGGAATGGACTCAAGACTGATCCTTGTGGTATCCCACAGGTGACATCATTGTCTTCCAAATGCTAGTCATTAACCACCACCCTCTTGGTCATCCCAAAGCCAGATCCCAATTGATCTGGTTATTGCCACACCTAATCCTAGGTCCCTCAACTTATTCACCAAATGTCTGTGTGGCACTGAGTTGAATGCATTGCTGAAGTCCAGATTCAGGATGTCAGCATGTTCAAAGCCAAAAGCTGGATACACTTTTGTATTATTTGGCCCCATATGACAGCTAGATGTTGCTACCCCAGATACCAGTGAACCAAAACTGAGTCACACTCATAGGAAATAACCTCAGCAGTTTGAATAATAAACTATTTTCATTAGAAATATATTTAATATTTACAAAATAAAATTGCTGCTGTTAATAACAGACATAAAGGCCCCCCTCCAAACGTGTAAGTCTTCTCTGAACTGCCATATGAATGAAAGATCCAGTCTTCACACTTCACAAATAGTAAAAGAATTTGTCTTAGGACTGTAAAGTATTGCAGTAACTTTAAAAGATTATACATAGCCTGCAGCCTGCCTTAAACTTACCTGTCAACATGCATTTCCAGTTCACTGTTTTACTTTTTGTCCAGTGGTCTTGAACAAGGGCTTGCTCAAGCCAGACATAACCACAAGTGAATTATACATTCGTCTTTGCCCAGATTGCCTACAGCAAATCTGTTTTGACTGACCCATACAAATCTGTACACTGTTACTTAATTTTTAAATTCTATGCTCTGGAGCGTGTGTGTATGTGTGTGTGTGTGTGTGTGTGTGTGTGTGTGTGTGTGTGTGTGTGTGTGTGTGTTAGGGGGTGCATCCTTGTCAGCTGTCTACAATGGTGAAATATAAGTACAACTTTTCCAACTTGCAAAATAGAGAGTAGTCTGATTCTGACTCATCTGACTCCTTATTGTTTCTATTTAATGATTCATGTTTATTTCTGTTCTCCAGGGCAGTGACTCCTACAAGCCAGCTGTCACCACTTGTGAAATATAAGTTCAACTGACCCATATAAAATGTACAGATTTGTATGGGTCAGTCAAAACAGCTTTGCTGTAGGCAATATGGGCAAAGACGCATGTATAATTCACTTGTGGTTTTGTTAGATTTGTATGGGTCAGTCAAAACAGCTTTGCTGTAGGCAATCTGGGCAAAGACGCATGTATAATTCACTTGTGGTTATGTCTGGCTTGAGCAAGCCCTTGTTCAAGACCACTGGACAAAAAGTAAAAAGGTGAACTGGAAATGCATGTTGACAGGAAAGTTTAAGGAGGCAGTATGGTGCAGTGGTCTAAGGCTCTGAGCTGCAAATCTGGTGACATCTAGTAGACCAGACCAGGGTTTGAATCACACAGGTTCCACTTGCATACTCTATGACCTTGAGTAAGTCACTTAACATCCTTGTGCTCCCAGGTCACTCCTGTAAAAAAGCTTTCAGCTTAGTGTGCTATACCTGGTTAAACAACTAAATAAAAAAAAAAAACTATGCCAGTCTAAAATGTTTCTTTTTTACTCTATTTCTATTTTATTTCCATGCTATGGAGGAAGGGGTGGTTGAAGACAGCTTTCACCATCACTAAAATAGATGTTCAAATATGCCCAATATCCGCATGACATGCCTATGAAACGGTTTCTCTACATAATGCAAATCATGACAACTGAAAGCAAAGAAAACATTTTTTTTGATTGGTACCACCATTCTTGGATATCACAATGGAACGTGAAAACTGGGCCATTACAGTGAGTGAGCGAGAGAGAGACAAAGAGATAGATACACTTTTACGTTCCTGTCATCAATCGAATTAATGTGAGTCACAATCCAAAATAAATAAAAAAAAATTAAGATAAAGAAAACAAATGAAAGGTTAAAAATCAAGCTCTTGTATTTTTTCTTCAAGCATCACAACCTTTAAAATTATCAGAGGATGTTTACTTTCACGGTCCCCTCAAAATAAATTAGCATTAACATTTTTACAGAGACCCAGCATTTAACAAAATTAGTTTTACCTTTTGCTAGTATTTTATTTAGGAGAAATTAATGCTTGATTTAATTTTTTATCTCACTGTTTGCATTGTAATACTCTTTTGTGTTCAGTTAGATAAGCTGGCTGCACCAGTGACTAGGAGAGTGAGCAAATATTTCTGAAACGAACTCAAGAATAAAATGCTGATTATATTTGGTGGAATTGTTTTCACTGTTGTGGGCTGACCTTCACCAGTGCAACTAAAATTACAATGAATATAGCCATTTCTACATGTGGGTTCTACTGCCAGTTTTACACATTATGCTCCATAGCTTTGTTTACCCAACATGGGTCACTGTATTGCAGGCATCATGTAAAAACATAGTAGCTTTTAACTGAATGAACACATTGGACTAGATTCAGTATTACCATTACTACCACTGCCTGTACTCCTGATGTTGCCACTGCACCCCTACCATCATATGCAGGCAGTACCATGCAGCGGTGGTCAGGCTGTGCAGCAGGTGGGTGGCTGCTCATGAATATGCATAAGCATTTCCAAAATATTGCACGGCTCCTTAAGCTGCCCACCAGCATGGTGTAGACAGGGTGTTAGGGCAGATGAGTGCTCTGATTACCATGGCTGACTCCCCCAACAGCCATGGTAGTAACAGAGTCAACTGGATGGCAGGTATGCTAGCCTCAGAATAGCCGATGCCTGTGGATTCTGGTCCAGTGCTACATGCATCACTGTGTTTAGGTACCCTGCCAGCAAGTCTTGGGGTTTTGTGGGTGGATTCCAAAGAGATACAAGGCCAGTGGACATCTAAGTGGGAACATTTTCTAGCTACATGACCACCAGCATGTCTGCCAGCAAGACTGTCTTGGATGCAGTTGTCCTGTGCAGTGCACTTGAAATAAGCCCATTGTCCCCAGGCACTCAACTGCTACTTCCACTGCTGACATTGTGGTAGGCAGCACTCAGCCCGGGACTGTTGCTAGGCGCCCTTTTCCTTCATCCAATAGGGTTTAACCACTGGTTGAGGGACAGGTATTGCTGGAATTACAAGTGGTATTTATTCCTGAAAATAGCCAAGCATCTCTGTTCCAATTAAAGGTTAGCTTTTCCTAAATAATCTGAAAACAATTACAAGCAGCAGTCAACCAAGGGAATGTCAGTTCCATGTGGGTCATCCTGAGGTGGAAGCCAATTACTTTTCTTACTCACACTTCACTGTATGAGATGGTATAAGAACCAGATTGGTTTGGGTGCATATTTAAAAAACATAGCTGCTGTTTCTCATTTGTTTTATAAATTGCAGCAGATGTGAGCTGAGCTGAGTAGAGGGCAGCAGAGACCAAACCAGCAACAAAGATAGCTGAAAGCTGGTCTGAGAGGACAGGAGAGCAGCAGGGGCTGCAGCTGGAGTTCATCACTGGGGTACAAGGGTGCTGCAGACGCTGTGAATGTGCTCCACTCTACCTTCACTTAGCCTGCCTAAAGAAGAGTACACAGGTGTAAAGTGTGTGGTGCACAAAACAAAATGTGAGCTATTAGCATCAGGAGTTCTCATATTTTAAATACAACAATTCAACCATCCTACAGTACCTTATGAGTTAATGGAACTCAGATAATGGGTAGTCACAATCCCCAACCCAAGGAAACAATGACCAGCAATAATAAGTAGGGACAGCTATTAAGGTAGCAGAGGTAGCTAGCTGTTTCTGTCTCATGAGTACTGCCCTCTCGCCAGACAGAAAGTGGATGTTGTAGTGACTCAATAAGGGAAGTCAAAATTGTTAATATTAGGAAACAGTCTTGGTCTAGTAAGAGAAGAAGCCAGAGTCAGGGGCAAATTATTATGCTATTAACAAACAAGTGCTTAGTAAAGGTGTGCATCTTAAAGAAAGAATGCTTGGGAGCTTTAAATGCCACTGTTATCATGTTTGTTTGTTGTTATGTGTTTCTTTAATTACCTTTTCATCCATTAGTTTGCATTTTGCCAACTATAATTAAAAAAACAATCCGGTGGAATCCTTGTATTATGAAATCAGAAAAGCTTTACTGGCAAGCCTATCAGTGTATTTCAGTGGGAAACTGCAAATCTGTTTTCAGAATTTTGTAGAGAAACAACACCTTTTACCACCAAAATATTATATATTTAATATAAATATGTGATTTTGTATAACCTGTGCTCTTTTGTTGTGATTTGGCAGGTGGCATTTGTTTCCTAACCAGATTCTACTTGTGAAGAAAAATGAGAAGCCAATCACTGTTTTAAAAAAAATTAAAATCATACCGATGTATCACAATACTGCTAACATATAAAAGACAGTTTGTTTCTGAAAGAAGTATCTAGTTCTTTTGAAGAAGACAGAAACATATCTTTAGTTTCTCATTGAAATACATAAGGCTTCCAAAGTAGCTGGCAGTTTCTGACATCACAATACTAGATATTTATTGATTTATTTTTAGTAGCATTGTGGAAATGGTGAAAACCCACTTGTTTGACTGCACAAGCAAGTATTGTAATATAAAAGTAGAAATTAATTGCTCAGACATCAAAACACAATTAATAAAGCAGTCAGTTGTATATTTATTAGATAAGAACACCTGCGGCTAGATATTCCAATATGTGTAAAAGTGGAGTACAAAGATTTGTGCAGCTCTTGCACTTGTGCCAGACCCAGATGTTGATATATTCTGTTGGATATCGCACAACCGCAATCCAACTGAATGTAGGGCCGTGCTGGCACAGTGCTAAGGCAAGTAATGCTGCCCTGATGTGGACCTGGGCTGTATGCAGCCCCTAGGGAACTGTGCACCCAGACTAGACCAGATGGCACTGGGAGACAATGGCACCATATTCAGTGGAATAATGCAACTTAGGGGCTATATGCATGCCAATTATGGGCTCATTTGTATGGGAAGTGGCTGCAGGTTTGTACCCATCCTGTGGCTGCCCACCACATCAAGCATGGTAGAGAGTGTCCCTCCTCACACCATGAATGTCTGGCCCCCAATGTAAATGTACTCCCTGGTGTCCAGTAGCATCCACCATGATCTAATCATTGGCCCCTGTATAGTGAGTAGCTGCCTTGGTGTCTAGGCCCCCCTCTGATCCCCTAGGCCACAATGCATAGTTAGTCCCTGATGTCTAGTGCTTCCCTCCCCCACCCACCAAGCACCCATTCTGGTACCAACCCCAAGTCCCCAGAGGCTATTGCACCCCACACTGCCCACACTGAGCACACCACCCTGGCAATCCCCCATACCTACATAACATGGTGCCATGCAAAGAGCCTGATATGACAACTGGCACAGCCCTCCTCTCACATCCTTGGCTATTTGTCATATGGGATGATAGGGAGCACATGTACAGTATACTGTATGCACACTGTCTGTCATCCCATACAGTGGATGGATGAAGAGGTGAGATGAGGGCTGTGATAGTTGTTGTATTGGGCCCTCCTCACAGCACCATCTCACTTAAGTATGGGGGGGCTGAGTGGTGTGCTTGGTGTGGGAAGCATGGGAGGCTGCTAGTCATTATGCTGTCAGAATTGGTACCAGGATGGGTGCTTGGCAGGTGTGTTGGGGTACCACTAAACACCAGTGACTTACCATGCATAGTGGCCTGGGGGATTGGGGGTTCTATGTGCCATGGCAACCAGTCACTATATGGGACCATTGATCAGAGGGTGTGGGGTGCCACTAGATGTCAGGTCTAAGAGGAATATTAGGGTGACAGGTGATCAGAGGGTGGGGGTCCCACTAGACACCATGGACATGAGAGATATTACAGGGATGGGCAATCGGAGGGTGGAGGATGCAACTAGACACCAGGAAAAACAGGGATATTATGGGGATGAGTGATTGCAGGGCAGAGAGGACCACTAGACACTGGGGAAATCACAGCAATGTCAGGGATGGGTGATTAGAGTGTGGTGGTGCCACTAAACAACAGGGAAATTTTGTATATTATGGGGAATGGTGATTGGAAGGTGTGGAGTGCCACTAGACACAAGGGACAATAAGACTATTATGAGAACAGGTAATCATAGGGTGGAGAGTGCCACTACCCACCAGGGTGTTCACTGCCTCTGTGGAATGGGTTCAGGGGATGGGGGGGTAGATGACTGCAGTACTGCTGCCCACCACCAAGGCCTTGGCCCCATTAAGCTGGGGTTTGAAAAGGCAGTAACTTGCACCCATTTGGGTGGCATGTACCACCAGTGCAAACCTCTGAATTTGCAGCTGTGTCTGTATGGAGGGGAAGACCCCCTCATTTGCATGGATGCAGTGGTAAATTAGCACTCTGTCACTAATGAGTTTTGCCCATGCAGTGGGGGTCTCTGAATATAGACCCCACCCAGGAATCAGGTGCAAAACCTGCTTGGCACAGGCAAACACCCCTTAGCACTCACACTAACTTTTGAAGGTCTGGCCTCTGCTCTTTAAGGGAAGTGGCTACTATGACTTAATTGTAATTTAAGGCAAAAAAAACAAAACTGTCATAGACTGTGGCCTGCCATTTCAGAAGTCAAAATATTATGGGTTCTGAGTTTATACATTTTTATCTGTAATGTCCTTTCTGTGCATGTATTGTCAGAGACATATTTTTATGCATCCAGTAGTTTGCACAACTGTTTTTATTCAGTTTGAATTTCTTACTTGTCCACTTAAGAAGAAAAACATCCCTACACCCATGCCTTATTATTCTTACTCTAATTTTTCTATTTATCTACAATATGCTTTTCAAGCTCTGTCTTTTCCTTGCAATTTAATGCAACAGTGTGCTAAAATGTGTTAATATGAAATACATTTAGTAAATCACTGTAAGAACAAAAGGAGAATGTTAAATATTTGTATGCAGGCGAAAACAATAGAAGTAGCTGACTAGGTGAAGCCCCTAGGGTAATCCTGTCATACCATATGTCTTGAGACCATCAAGTAGAATACATGGTATCAAGAGGAAACAAGAGGGGTTACTTTTTACATTTACTGAGGCAGGCAGGGCTGGATAAATTTGATCTCTTGCAGATGTTCAGGACCATGACATGACACTTGCTAGAGTGTATGTGTATGATTTTGCATTCTGAGTTCTCTAATGTTATAAAATTGGAATCTTTACAAAAAAGGTCTTGTAAGACAACTGCTTCATGGTAAATTTGGGGGATAAGATAATTATGTAGTGTTACACGAGGTCCCTACACATATATTGGTACCCCCAGAGGTACACCATAGACTGCTAGTGTTTAGGCATATGTTATACTAACATATAGGGCTAAGGGAATCTACTGTATAAGAGTAGATGTCAGGATATGTATGCATATTATTGTAATATACTTTGCTTGCTAATACATATATATTCTTTTATGTATTTTCTGTGTATTTCTTACTTATAAGATATGAGAACACCTGTGTCCTTGGAATAATTATGATATATAAGTCTGCATTGCCACCTTTTGGTGATTTGTACTACTACACTGAGTTATGTAAGACTCTGTATAAGAACTCTTTTGCTTCACAAACTGATGACTACTACAAAATTGTATAATGTTATCTTGGACTGTGGTGCCTCCTCTAATTTAGCCAATAGGGCTCATCTCTGTAACTAGAAATGTTTCTATCTTACAGTAACCATAGTAATTATCATAGGTATATAATGTGATACACTAAGTCTTGTACCTTGGAGATCCCAAGAGACACAAAGAAACCTTGAGGTATAGGGAACGCTTAGCACTGGCTCCAGGTTCATATTGGTAAGAACTGCTTGGGGCAACTGTGATTTTATCCCTTTTGGTAGTAATAAACATGTTTATTACTCTAATGCAACATGCCTGTGATTACTTGCAGTCCCAATATTGCCAAGAACCTGAAAGTGAGGTTTAGACCTCCTGACAATTGGCGACCACGTGCAGGCAATATTTGGTGTTTGTAAGCCTTCACTAGTTGCTACAACTTTTTCCTTCCCAACGGGGACAGTAGGAAAACATTTCTGTATCACCTCTCCCATTTTTAAACCAGTTTGTAGTCACTTACAAAGTCTGGCTGCTTTTCTCGGGTGTGGTCGATGCTGACTCGACTCACTCCACAGCAGCTTTGAATTGTAAGCCTGCAAATTCTACAGTAGCCCGACTGTATATAACATGCTACTGCTGTGGATCGATACACAGCATGGTGCCTTTTTCACAGTTTGATTTTTTGTTCCCTCCCACACAATGGCCACCATATCAAATATCTGCGCAGAACTTAGAATCGGTGTCTCGAGCGTCCTTGCCTCCCATGGAGGATGGGCTGACTTCACGCTGGACACAAGTCAATCTGACAACCCTACACTGGGGATTTCAACCCAGTACACATGGATGAGACAATCAACCAATAAGCGTCAAGCTAAAGGGCTGATGGTTGTGACTCTCTACACTGCTCTAGAAGCCTCCGAAGCGAGGTTTCGTACTCTTGATCTGCAGATTTCATCTCTTAAGCAAGAGATGGGTCTGCAGGAAATGGAATGCATTAGACTGCAGCAGAATTTGGAGTCTGAACTTCAAACTTTGTGGAATGAAAAGGATTCACTTTTGCATCATTCAGCTCAAGCTGGAGAACAGGAACTTTGTATGTTGAAGCAGGAGCGTGAAAGTTTGAGACAGGATAAGGGACAGGCATTTCATATGAATGACTTGTTAAGTACTGCAAATGCACAGTTGAGTGAGGAAATGGGAGAGCTACAGGATGAGATAAACCAGGTACATAATGACTTAGAAGTGGCTACTAGGGACAATCGTGAACTGAGTGCCGCATATAGAGTGCTGCAAAAGCAAATGCAAAATGAGGTTGATATGGATGTTGCAACTGTGAGTCATGCTGAATGTAAAACAAAGATGGCGAAACTGCGCCATCAGCGGGAGGTTCTGGCTAGACATGTTAAGGCGATGGGAGGCGTAGCCCCTGCCTTACACACGTCATCTGAGGGAGAGGTATCAGATGACAACATTTCTCAGTACAATGCCCAGTCACACCCCTTCTATGGCCCAGAAACCCCACCCAGCCATTCACAACATGGCGTGTCCCCACTCCACGCACACCATGTCATACGTCGTCGACGTCATGAAGCACATCATGGGAGATGCCAACATGGCAGCCACCATGATGGGGGAGAGCAGGCCCAGGCCTTGTCCTGACAGCACTACCGATAGCCATTATTAATGTGGAAGACAGACAGGAGATAGAAACGATGATTGACACTGCAATAGGTAATGTACCTCTTCCTGAGAGGAGTAAACGGGCCATTAAAACTCAAATTAGGCAGCTTCTACAAGAGGCTGGCACGCAGGATGGTATTGTTTGTACTGCAGCTGAGGCTGCAGCTCGGGCCGCCCTGGACGGTGCCAAAGATAACCTACCGCTACCTGATCGGCCCAATAATCCCCTATAAATGGCCTACTCTGTTCAGCACATAGCTGACGGTGTTGGTCAGATGAACCCATCTGACAATCTCAGCTGCCACTTAGAAAAGATGCATTCTAAATGTGAGATGCTTAGCCTCACTGCAGAATATCAGGTCCAGATTCTATGCCAAACCATTGATCCTAGTTTGTGGGCCAAACTCCCCGATGCCATCTGCCAGGACGGCAATGCCACCTTTGATGAGGTTGCAGCTGAGCTCATTTCTGCACACAGCCCAGGTGTAGTAGGAGTGATGCTTGCATACCCTGTAAAACAGAATGCAAAGGAAAGTCCAGTGACTTACCACCAGAGACTCTGGATGGTCTACCAAGCAGGAAAACACCTGGCACAAGAAGCAACAGATGTAGATCTTATTGAATATAAGACCCTGTTCCTTAGGAACATGATTCCTGCAGTACGAGAAAAGGTAGAGCCAACCACTTATCTCAACACAGACAGGTTTGCCGATATCCTTCGGAAAACCAAAAGAGTTTACCAACTTTACATCCATGATCTGGGCTCCAGTTCCAAGAAAGTAGCTGCCGTGGAGCCTATTCAAGAGGCTGCGACACACTACACGGTGGAAGGGCAGGCCCAACATCAACAGCCCCTCCTCGCAGACAACCAACACCCTCAACAGGCCCAACAACAGCAACAACCACAACAGCAACAGCAGCAATGGGGTGGGAACTGGAACTGGCATAAGAATAAAAAGCACAAGAATAGGGACAAACAACAACAACAAAGAATGAGCCCTTCGTATAGGGAGATAGCCGAAGAGAATTGGAAATTCCAAGAGCTCCTGGGGCAAGTGTGCTTTGTGGTGGATGCTGTTCCCGCTCACTCCCTTGTGGCTGTGCAACCAGTGACCCAAGCCCCAATGGGCCATGGCGATACCAGAAGTACAGGTCTTCAGGCCCACACAGGCCTGAACTCGGAAGCTCCTCCCTATATAGCATCAGTGCAGCATGGTAAAGTGGTTCAAAGGAGCCAGGCCCAACCTCCCCACGCTCCAACAATACAGATTGACAATTACAGGCCCCAGTCTGGATTGTAAACAAGCTGGTCTTGGATACAAATGGAAGGCCCTGCACCGAAGCCAAGGTCGGGGGCCACCTATTTGTAGTCTTACTAGATACAGGTGCGGCTGTGTCTGTACTACATGTTGAACACCTGGACACATCTCCTTGGTCCACCGGGTGGAGGATCCACATGTCAGGAGTAAATGGCACCAGATTGCCTGCATACCGGTCTCTACCCTTGCCGGTAGAGTTAGGCCACTTGAAGGCCTCACACACCTTCCAACTGATGGTAATGCATGACCACCCTAGTATCATAGGAATTGATTTTCTTGCACCACACGGCTGTGTGGTAGACTTAGCTAACATGCTATTAATACAAATTCAGGGCCAATACCACACTAATTTGATCCTTGATTCACAGGTTGTGGCAATGATCTCTTCTAACAACAAAGAATATGATGTCATAGATTTGTTCAAAACCCATGAGCTTTTTCCAAAGCTTCTCCCCATTTTGCAATGACATCTGGAAGTGTTTGCAATTAACAAGCATGACTATGGCAGAATGCACACTGTCATCGAAGTGCCAGGCCCAGCACATGAGAGGCAAAGGCAAAATCCTTTCCCAACTGAGGCCTTGCCTTCTCTCAGAGAAACAATCAAGTCACTTCTCAAGCAAGGAGTAATCAGAACTTGTGTTTCTACTGCCAATTCCCCAGTGTGGCCCGTGAAAAAAACCCCACAGGCACCTGGAGACTTACCGTTGACTACAGGAAACTGAACCAGGTCACCCCAGTTGTTCACCAACTGTAGCATCGGCACCTGATGTGCTATGACTTTTGATCCCTGACCTGAAATGGTTCAGTGCCCTGGACATTTCCAATGGTTTTTGGTAATTACCATTGGCCCCTAAGAGTCAATATAAGTTCTGTGAAGAAGGAAGTTCCTTGGACACTTTAACCAGTGGGCTTGTAGCTTAAAGGTTAGAGCGCTGAAACAGCATACCAGAGGTCCAAGGTTCAAATCCCTGTGAGTCCACATTTTCCTTTCTCATTTTCCATCCTTGATTTAAAAAATATATACCTTGCAGGGGTTAAACTGCACTGAGATAAATGGTATTTCTAAATTGGTTCTTGGTTGCAGTATTGCGTAACACTAGAGAAAGGAATGTGTGGAGCTGTGAAGAAGGACATTCCTCAAACACTTTAACCAGTGGGCCTGTAGCTTAATGGTTAGAACACTGGAACAGCATACCAGAGGTCTGAGGTTCAAATCCCGGTGAGTCCACATTTTCCATCCTTGATTTAAAAAATATATACCTTGCAGCGGTTAAACTGCACTGAGAGAAGTGGTATTTCTAAATTGGTTCCTGGTTGCAGTATTGCACAACACTAGAGAAAGGAATGTGTGGAGCTGTGAAGAAAGAAGTTCCTAGGACCTTTTAACCAATGGGCCAGTAGCTTAATGGTTAGAGTGCTGGAATGGCATACCAGAGGTCTGAAGTTCAAATCCCTGTGAGTCCACATTTTTCCATCCTTGTCTTAGAAGAGCTGAAATTCACCAAAAACAAGTGACATTACAGAAAACAGGAAAAGGTTGCATGGCACTAGTAATGAATCTCCTAGTAAGACAGGGCCTGGGCAGTTATCAGAAAGAGTCAGGTCTGAAGACAAAAAAGAAACATAGGATGGTTGGTGCTTAGAAAAAACATTTAAATAGGCCAAAGTGTGACTGGGCATGAGGATTTAACCCTCTTGAACAGATTCTCTGTTTTGGAAGCTGCTGATGAGTGCCCAGACAAGTCTGTTTTGGACTTAGAGAATATTGCTAATGATACTTACCAAAAAAATGGTAGTAGAAGACTCTATTATACACTTCACAGATACTCACGTATGTAAAAAAGACAGATTAAACACTGCAGTAACCTGCCTACCAGTGGTCAAGATCTTAGATACTACAAACAGAATACATAAACTGAAGATAGATAACAGGTCAGAAATTATTCTTCATGTCAGTACAAAAGATATAGGAAAATCTCATAAAAAAGACATTAGCCATGACCTGTTACATCTGAGCAAATTAATAAAAGCAAAGGGCAGCAGGGTAGTTACATCTAGCATTCTTCCAGTACCAAAAGCTAATATTGAAAAAAAAATTATGAGAATAAACACCAGACTTTCTAATTTGCATAAGAATAAAGGTATACATTTTCTGAATAACTGGAGCACCTTCTCGAGTAAAAAGGAGCTGTACTCTCGAGATGGCCTGCACCTAAATAGGAAGGGAGCCAGGCTTCTAAGGGAGAGATTTGTACATGCTTTGGGATTGCCCATTTAAAAACTGAATAACTTGGAGGGAAAACAGTAGTCCTGCTACAAAACAACTCTCAACCACAAGGCATTCCTCCTGGTCCTGCCAGAAAAGGGGTGAAAAGGATTCACACTGTCAAATGTCTTCTTTATAATACTCAAAGCTTAAACAACACATTTGATGAACTGTTGACAACATAATGAATAAAAATCCTGATGTCATAGACATCTCTGAAACCTGATGGAATGACAACAATCTCTGGGAAAAACAAATTCCAAGCCTTTGAACTATTTTGTTTACCTAGAAAAAACAACAGGGGCAGTGGGATAGCCCTACATTAACCAAGACTTAAAACCAATTAACATTACTAATTGTAAAATTAATAAAAACCTCAACACTGAAACATTACTGGCTAAATTGTTTCCTAATTCCTCAAAATCTTTTATTCTGGGGCTTGAGTATCATCCACCAGATTCACCTCTCGATGTCACTGTCCACATTATTGATGAATTAGAATCAGCAATGTAAGAAGGCAGTAAGGAAGGCTGGGGGATACTGGGATGTATAGGGAGAGGAATCACCAGTAGAAAACAGGAAGTTGTTATCCCTCTGTACAGACAGTTGGTGAGACCCCATCTGTAGTACTGCATGCAGTTCTGGAGACCCCATCTCTACAAGGATGTAAACAGAATGGAGGCAGTCCAGAGGAGGACAACTAAAATGGTGCAGGGTCTGCACCAGAACCCATACGAAGAGAGACTAAAGGAGCTTAACCCTTAACCTGCCGACAGAATTAGGACATACAGGAATTTTGGACTGATATATCAGTCCACAGCCCTGTAAGGGTTAATATGTATACCCTTGAGGAAAGGAGGGAGGGGGGCATGATAGAAACTTTCAAGTACCTCAAGGGAATCAACAAAGTCTAAGAGGGCAGCATATTTCAGAAAAAGAGATGTACAAGAACAATTGGGTACAATTTGAAGGTAGACGGGGGAGCAATTTGAGGAAGTATTTTTTTCAAGGACAGGGTGGTAGACACATGGAATGGCCTTCCTGCAGAGGTTGTGGGGTCAAAAACAGTGGGAGAATTCAAGAATGCATGTGACAGACATAAGGCAATTCTGGTGGGGGTTGGGCAAAAGTAGGCTGTTGGTTAACTAGGATCTGCAGCTTATCCAATAGGTAGGGGAATGGGCAGACTGGGTGGGTCAAGCAGTCCTTATTTGCTGTCAAAGTCTTTGTTTCTATGTTAGCATGTACTGTAGTAATGGTGATGTGTTTTTTATGGATGATTTAAATTTGGGGGATATTAATTGGCAAAGACTCACTGCCAAGCTGCCCCAAAGTTATTCCTGTCTGCATGTGAACAGAACACATTGGAACAACATGTAAAAGAACCAACACAAGGTTCCAATATCTTGTACTTAGTACATCTAGTTTAAATATATCAAACTGTGCTACAGCGCCCTCTCTGGGAACTAGTAACCACTGCTCAGTATCATTTGACATTGCCTTCTCATACACATCTAACACTTCATCATCCATTTTTTATTACTACAGCAAGGCTCATGTGCTTAAAATAAATTAAGAACTCTCCTTGATTAATTGGGTTGAGCTACAAAAAAATAACGACACTGAGGAGATGTGGAATACTTCAAAGTGAACTATCTAAAATATCTGCAATAAATTCATACCAAGATACAAGGAAAAACATCCGTAAGGGAAAGAGAATGCATAGGTGTCTCAACAAAAAGTTGTTAAAACTTATCAATAAAAAAACAAAAGGCTTTTTTTTAATATAGAAGGAGGAAATTCTATTTCTATCAAAATAAATACAAACGACTATTACACCAATGCAAAAGAGAAATCAGCTTGGCAAAAGGTAACATGGAACTGTCATTGGCTATGGATGCTACAAAGCATAACAGTAAGACTTTTTATGCATATATAAACTCACTAAGAAACTTTAAAGGTAGCATGGGTCCCTTATTAAGTGACAACATGATTGTTAATGAATATTTTTGTACCATCAATGAAGCTAAACAAGATTTGGCTAACAACTTGGACAATTCACACTCCAAAGTAACAACCATAGAAGAGAAAGAAATAGTGGAAAGTATAAAAAAGAGCAGGGAAGATAGCCCACCAGGACCTGATATGATTATTGGTAAAATAATCAAGCCATACTCTCATCATCTGGTGCGACCTTTAAAGTTACTTTTTGAAAGGTCTAAATTCTGGGCTGGTCCCAATCAATTGGAGTTTGGCTTTTGTCATACCCTTATTTGAAAAGGGATGTAAGCAGAGTGGAAAACTACAGACCAATCTGTTTAACCTCTGTAGTATGTAAACTTCTGTTAGCAGCATGTGCTAGGAATTACTGAAACCTGGCTGAAACTCCACATCGCTGATACTTCTTACCACCTGCTGGGCTACTCCTTGCTTCACCTGGATAGGCCAGGTAAAAGGAAGGGTGGTGGCGTGGCCCTGTATGTAAAGGAACCCATCTCAGCCACCATTGTTAGTTGCAGTGACCCCAATCTTCTAGTGAATGACTCTTTGCTGAATTAACCCTGGGTAATTCTAAACAAATTCCATCTGGGTTGCTACTTCAACTCTCCAAATGGCTTATCTAACCTCCTTGATGGTCTAGATCAACTCGCTCCAACCAGGGACACTATACTACTCAGAGACTTAAATCTAATTTGGTTAAGTGCCTCAGAACCCGACTATGCCAATCTCCTCAAGATACACAATTTGGTGAAAACCATCTCCATCCCCAACAGGCACAACTCCTGCACGCTCAACCGATCCCTGCTTGACTGGTTGGCCAGTAATTGGGAGGACATGGTTCTTCAAGCGGGGATTTTGCCAGATTCTCTCCCCTACTTACATCATTTGGTACACCAAGAACAAATGACCCCCTTCCAAGTACCTGACTTTCAGAAATGTTAACTGCCAGGACACCGCCAGTCTCCTTGAGGATGTTAGAGCAGTAAATTAGACATCCCTCTACTCCCTTTCAGATGTGTCAGCTGCTGTCAGCTTTCTCACGGATGCCCTCCTCTGAGTTCAGGACCTCCACTTCCCTCTCACTACCCATAGAGTGTGGAAGGGGGCTGCACTTGCTGGATCTCTAAAGAGCTACTGGCTCAGATGAAAGAGAGGGACAGCAGATGGAAAGCCTACAAAATGTCCCCTTCCCCCAACTCTGGAATAATTACAGATGCCTTCATAACACCTGTAAGCAAACTGCCAAGTCACTAAAACATAAATTCTACCTTGACCTACAACAAGACAACCTTAGGGACTGCCAATGTTTCTGGGCCCATATCGGGTCCATGCTCAATCACCAGACACATAGCCAAGTCACTCAACTCACCTCCCCCTCTGGCCCACTGACTGATCCCTCAGAGGTTGCGCAGGCCTTCAACAAAACATTTTTGGATCTTTCTGCCTACCTCAGCAAACTCCCCTCCCATTTTCCTCCTTGCCCTGGTGGTCAGGAGAAGTGCTCCTTCCCAACCGGCACCCCCCCACCCCCTTTCTACTTTAGAACCATCTGCCTTAGTGATACCATCAAGCTCCTGAAGTCTCTCCCCCACCAGGTGCAGCCCTGGCAGTGATGATCTTTCCCCCTCTTTTCTTAGGCTCATATCTTCTGCTATTGCAGTACCCCTTATCTTCATTTTCAACCTGGCCCTGATCTCATAGACAATGCCTGCCTCTTGGAAACATGCCAATGTAGTGCCTATATTCAAAGCTGGGGCCCCCCTCTCCCCCGATAACTATAGGCCCATCTCCATCCTCCCCCACCTGAGCAAACTACTAGAGAAAATTGTACACTTCCAGCTCTCTGATCATCTTGGAAAATATAACTTGCAGTGCCCCCAACAACATGGGTTCCATAAGCACCATAGTACCATGTCAGCCTTAGCACACTTCACTAACCATGTCCTCAGAAACATGGACTTTGGTAAGGTCATGGGTGCTATTGTGGACTTGACTAAGGCATTTGACCTGGTCAATCACCAACTCCTCCACTCCAGTCCACTCTCCTTCACCTCAGCTACTCCACTGAGACCTCCTCTTGGTTCCGTAGCTATCTCTGGGGCAGGTCCCAATCAGTAAACATTGGTGCTGCCTCCTTCCCTGCCCTTCCTGTCTCCACAGGGGTCCCTCAAGGCTCTTCCCTGAGCCCCCTGCTTTTTTCCATTTTTATTAATTCCCTTCCCATTGGTAGCCTCTCCTGCGAGGTGCTTCTCTATGCGGATGACCTCATCCTGTTCCATAGTGACAAGTCTCTAACAAATATCATCTCCACTCTAACCATAAACTATGGTGCTGCTTATAATTGTTTTTTCTCTATCAGGCTCTTGGTTAATGAAATGAAAAAAAAAATCTGTGCTGTTCAGTTCCAAACCGCACATCACCAAGGTCACCAAGTCGAACTCCTTTCTACTATTGCTCTCTCCGGAAGTCCCCTGCCTCCAAAATGTTCCTAGTTTCAGATACCTAGGTGTTACCCTGGACCCCTCCCTTGAGTTCATGGAACATGTCAACAACATCATGCACAGGGTAAACCAGAAACTTGGGGCTGCCTACTGCCATAAACAGTTCTTGTCCAAGGAGACATGCCTTGCAATTGTGCAAGGCAATCTTCTCCCCTATTGACTACTGCACTCCCATCTATTCCAATGTGTCCTCTGCACTACCCTCCAGGCTCAACTCAGTTTATAACAGTATATGTCATTTTGTATTCCAGTATCCCTACTCAACCCACCACTTACAACCTCTACCAGTTACTGTGATATATCCATTTCCAAAGATGGTTTGACTTTGCCCTTGGCTATATAATAGACAATATCTGTCCCCATTCTCATCCATCCTCACAGGCAGAGTGGCATCCAGGTGCCTCCGAGAATCATCCATCCCCTCTCTGGAGGGGCCCTATAGCCTCTTCTACCGTGGGCAGAAAATCCCTTTCCTGGCCTGCCCCCTCCCTATGGAACAAACCCCCCATGTCACTCCACTCAATCCCCTCTCAACCCCCTTTCAAAATGCACTACAATGTCTGGCTGATGTCAGAAACCAAATGCTCTGGCACTCCTGGATAAGTGGGCATCCCTTCCCACCAATTTCCCTCCTTTTCCCCCTTCCATATTGCAGAGCCCTTACTAGTGGCTTTGGCATCCTACCATGCTCTGCACTCTACCCTTACCTTGCTTTGTACTCTCCTCCCTCCTGACTACATTATTGCACTTACCGTCTTTTGACTGGAATATTGTAACTGTGTATTTACCATACTACTGAATTGTTTGCTGTATCTGGTACTATACTGTAACCTCAATTTATATTTTGTCCTTATGTACCATGCTTCTTGCACTGAACTATGTTGCCTGTTACACTGTCTGTACTACCTGTATAAGCCTTACTTGATATGCCACGCTAGTAGCCCAGGTCATGCTTGAAAATGGTCCATTGGATCAGTGCACCTACCTGGTCACCAAAGACATAAATAAATAAATAAATAAAATGATGAAGGGTATTATTAAGATTAAACTCATTGCATCGATAGGTAATCTTTATCCAGAAAAGCATGGATTCACCCAAGGCAGGTCTTGCCTAACCAACCTTGTATGTTTCTATGATAAGGTCAGTAGGTCACTAGACGAAAAAATCCTCTGCAATGTTTTCTTCATCAACTTCAGAAAAGCATTCGATATTGTTCCTTACCACGCTATTTAACAAAAATCCAGATTTCAGATAATTACATTTAAATTGCTGTGTACTTTTTCACTTGCCTTCAGTTGCTGTGGTTCTTTTGCTGATTCTGCTTTGGGGCCTGCTTTTGCTGCTAGAATTCTGGATGTTTTTGTGTTTCTTTGTTTGTAACTTCAGGGGGAATCAGATTTCAGATTATTAAATTTAAACTGCTGTGTGCTTTTTCACCTGCCTTTAGTTGCTGTGGTTCTTTTGCTCACTCTACTGATTGTTTCTTGCAGCACACAGAGACCACCTCAGGAACTGGGCTGATTTATTTTTTTTGACTAAGGGGAAAGTATCACTTACACCCACCCTCCTCCCATCCCACCCAGCCGGGGTCTTCTCCCGTTATAGGTGAGGGAACCGAAAAGCATATTACCATTTCCTGGCTGAAAGCAGGAAAAGGTATGAACAGCCATATAGTATACACACACACACACACACAAACAAAAAAGACTAAATGCAGCCTAGCTAGATTCACAAATCGATAAGCAAATGGAGAAGAGTACAAGGGATTAGTACACCACAGTACATCAGGGGAAATATGACAACAAAAATCAAGGGGGCAAAAGCAAGTTTTGCCGTTAAGAGTTAAGACAATAAAGGAAGAGGAACAATGATGGGAGAGGTGCAGTGTAGTGGATGTTGAGCAGCAGTTTTCAGGAAGACCTTCTGGACATTGTGGTGCTGTCGCATAGGCAGGCATCTCTCTCGGGGTTCATGATGGAGGTCTACAGTCTCCAGGCCAAGCTGTCTAGGATGGAGAAGGCCTACGCCCCCACCCAGAGGCCACCTAGTCAGATTCCACTTTCTCAACAGTTGACTCACAGTGAGAATGGATGGACTATGGTGGGCTCAGGAAGGATGGGGGGTTCACAGGCACATCTCCCAACCGGTGAAACTATGAAACTCATATGCCATCCTGGCAGAGTGACAAGGTCCCACAGAGCCTTCCAATGTAGTCACCTGAGAGAATGAGTGTGTCCTCCATGATGGAGACCCAAGGGGGGGTGGCAGGAGACCCAAAGGTGGAAGAAGCAAATCCTGTTTGGGGACTCCATTATGAGAGGGATAGAGTTGGGGACAGGCAGTGGGGTGGAAAGGGAGATAATGTGCCTACCCGGAGGCACAGCTCAGTGAGAGGGGGGCAGATCTTAAGGATCACCAGGGCAGTAGCAAGGAGGGAGGAGCTGGATGTCATTGTCCACATGGGGACAAATGACCTAACATGGAAAGTGGTGGACGTAGGGGTAGTGAAGGAGGACTTTAGGGACTTCAGAAGGGACCGTAAGCAAGTAACACACTCCATAGCATTCTCGGAGGTACTGCCTGTCTATAGCAAGGGGGAAGGTAGGGACAGCCACACCAGGAAATTCAATGAATGGTTAAAGGACTGGTGTGGACAGGAGGGCTTCTGCTTCATTGGGGACTGGGGCTCCACTTGGGTGGGATGAAGCACTGTACAAGCCAGATAGCCTGCATCCATTCAGAGGGGGCACCAATATCCTTGGTGAAAAGTTTAAATGTTTCCTCTGCAACCATTTAAACTAGCCAAGGGGGGGGAGGCAAAAATAAGCAGGAAATATCATGCTCCTCCCCCACACACACAGGAAGAGACCGGCATAAAAGAGGATACTAGGGTCAAAGTATCACTAATAAAACAGAAATACTACATAGGTAACATGGAGGAGAAAACAAAAAGCAGGACAGAATGCAAAAAGGGGACAGAAACGAGACAGGAGTATAAGGGAGGTGGTGACCGAATGAGGAGCAATATGAACAAATGCCCGCAGCCTGGGAAACAAAATCCCAGACCTGGCGGCATTGATGGTGGAAGCAGATCTGAATATAATGGATGTTACAGAAACTTGGTACATAGAAAACCATGAATGGGATATAGCCATATCAGAATACACACTTTTCAGGAAAGACAGGGAAGGAAGAAAGGGAGGAGGAGTGGCCATGTACGTGAGGGAGGAAATCAAAGCAACTGAGGTTCAGGGGCTGCAGGAAGGAGCTGAGGCACTGTGGGTCACCCTAAATACAGGAAATGGTACCAGCATTAGAACAAGAGTGATCTACAGACCTCTGGCACAGAGGGAAGAGTTAGACAAAACACTATTGGAAGCTATCCACAAAATGGCAACCAAAGGTAAACTATTACTACTAGGGAACTTCAATCTGCCAGATGTTGATTGGAGCACCCAGACTGCGAGTACAGCCAAAAGCAGAGACATCCTGACTGCACTGCAGGGGGCATGCCTGAGACAGCTTGAAGCTCAACCCACCTGCAAGGGGGTTATGCTAGGCCTGGTGCTCACTAGTGGGGACAGGATGTTAAGGTAGGCATCCACATAGGAACCAGTGACAACAGGATGTTGTGGTTCAATGTACAGTAACCACCGTAGAAGAGGTAACTACACAAAAGCAAAAGTTCTGAATTTCAGAAGGGCCAACTTTGACAAAATGGTGGAATATCTCAGGGAAGCCCTGGTAAAAGAGGACAAAGGGCAGAAGTGGAGAAGCAGTGGTCTATTTCAAGGGGGCCATGGCAGAGGTAACTAACATCTGTGTTAAACAGCAAAGTAAGAGTATGAGAAAGAAATTAACACTTTGGTTCTCGAAGGAAGTGGCCAGGGAAGTGAGAGAAAAAAGAGGGGCCTTCAGGAGATACAAAGACACACAAAGGGAAGAGGACAGGAAGCAGTAACCAGAGAATCATAAGGAGTCAGGGAAGGCAGTCAGGAGCACAGAGGCAAAAATGGAAGAACATATTGCACAGGCTATAAAACAAAACCTTCTTCAGATACATTAATGAGAGGAAGAAGACCAGAGGTGGGACTGTCAGGATAAAGAAGGAGGGAGGAGGTTGTGCACAGGAGGACACAGAAAAAAACAGCAATACTGAACCAATACTTTTGTTCAGTTTTCAGGAAGAAAAGGGAAGGTGAACGTCCACAACTCAGTAAAAAACAAGCTATCAGGGAAGGGAGGTAGACACCACTCCATTCACAGAAGAGAGAGTCCTAGAAAAACTCAGAAAATGAAAATAGATAAGGCAATGGGGCCAGATGGAATTCACCCCAGAACATTAAAAGATCTCAGAGATGTGCTGGCGACCCTGCTGACCACCCTATTCAACAGACCAGTGGAGGCAGGAGGCAGTACCAGAAGACTGGAGGAGGGCTAATGTGGTCCCTCTCCACAAAAGGGGGAGCCGAGGAGAGGCAGACAACTACAGACCAGTCAAACTGACCTTGGTGGTGATGAAATTAATGGAGGCACTGCTAAAGGAGAGGACTGTGTCATTCCTTGAATCTAGTGGAGCATAGGATCCAAGGCAGCTTGGATTCACAGTGGGAAGGTCATGTCAAACAAATCTAATAGATTTCTTTGACTAGGTGACCAGGGAGGTAGATCAGGGAAGGGCAGTGGATGTGGCCTACTTAGATTTCAGCAAAGCCTTTGATACTGTCCCACATAGACGGTTGGCAAACAAGTTAGGCAGCATGGGGGTGGGCCCCAAGGTTGTAAACTGAATCAGAAATTGGTTGAAGGGCAGGACATAGAGTGCACTCGTGAATGGTGTTTAAACAGACAGAGGTAGGTGACCAGTGGGGTGCCACAGGGATCAATCCTGGGACCAGTCCTCTTCAATGTCTTCATAAGTGACATTGTAGAGGGGCTGGAGGGGGAAGTATGTCTTTTTGCAGATGACACTAAAATCTGCAACAGGGTTTTCACTCCAGAGGGGATAGAAAACATGAAAAAAATACCTAAGCAGATCAGAGGAGTGATCAGAAGTGTGGCAGCTAAGATTCAATGCAAAAAAGTGCAAAGTCATGCATTTGGGGATCAGAAATTCAAGGAAGGCACACAGGATGGGGGAAGGTACTGGCGGCCACCAAGCAGGAACAGGACCTGTGGGTATGCATTTTGGATGACCTAAAGGCAACCAAACAATGTGAGAAGACTTTGGGGAAAGCCATTGGAATGCTGGGGTGCACAGAGAGAGGTATCACCAGCAGAAAGAAGGAGGTGGTTATGCCACTGCACAGATCGCTGGTGAGACCTCAGCTGGAGTACTGTGTCCAGTTTCAGAGGCCACATCTCCAGAAGGACATAGACGACTGGAGGCAGTCCAGAGGAGGGTTACAAATATGGTGCAGGGCCTGCATGAAAAGCCTTATGAGGAGAAGCTAAAAGAACTCAATATGTATTCTCTGGAGGAGAGCAGGGAGGGGAGGCATGATACAAATGTTGAAGTACATCAGGGGTATAAACAAGGTACAAGAGGGTAGCATCTTTCAAAAAAGAAGATGTGCAAGAACAAGGGGGGCACAAAATGAAGTTGGGGGGAGGTTCAAGAGTAACATGAGGAAGTACTTTTTCACTGAAAGAGTGGTGGATGCTTGGAACAGCCTCCCAAAGAAGGTGGTCGGGGAAAAAACAATTAGGGAATTCAAGAATGCATGGGATAGACATAAGAGTACCCTAGGGACAGGAAAGAAAGGGTGAGCTGCAGATCAACTAGGATCTGTGGTTTGTAATACTATAGGTAGGCAAAATGGGCAGACTGAGGGAGCCACATGGTCTATACCTGCCATCAGCTTCAATGTTTCTAGGTCACTCCAGAGAGGTGTAGACATAAGCAATAATAACCAACAGGGTGGGCAGTGTTTGAGAATACTGGACTGCCCATGGGCATAATGAGGCCCAATGCTGCAGGCAGAGAGCCTTATAGGCCCTGGAAGGTCCGGTATTCCCCAATACCACCCCCCGGAGGGTACTATTGCACTTAGAAAATGTTTTTGGTTTAAATTTTAGGTTAGATTGTTTAAAAAATGTGAGAAAAAATGTAGAAACGAAATGGAAAAGGAATGTTAACAAAAATGTGCAAAATACAGTACAAGTCACATTAAACTGATCCACCAATGAGTTGCTTTAGCATTTCTGATTGAGTTGCTTAAGTGTTGCTGGATTCAGTACAAAACCTTGCATAAACTGTTTCTTAAGAGTTACTACTCAGTTTTGCATTGCACTGTGATTGGGCTCAAGGTGCATGCCAACTGAGCAGCAAAAATATTTTATAAACATTGCTCTTGAGCTGATTATGTGTTGGAAAACAATGCAGTATGAAATGCCAATGCATTGCCAACTGTAGAAAACAATGCTAAACCAACTCATTGGTGGGACAGTTTAATGTGACTTGTACTGTAGTCTCTCCACTACTGGATTGTCAGCAGAGGGTGCTGTTTTAAAAGTAACTCACTTTTTGATGGTGTCCCAAAGGTTTGTTCATGGTATTGTACCACCACAACTTCCTTGCTCTCTGTAATGGGTCTGTTAGTCGGGAGCTCCCTACTGATAACTTGAAAAATCTCTTTTATTTTGGTGGTGGGGTGTGTGTGTGTGAAAACGGCAACACTTCATGAGCATCCATAGCAGGGGGGCAGTTGGGTCTCATAGAGTGAGTGCTGGATTCTCGGAGGATGTCTGACTGCTGAATTTTGCATTAGAAGAATGTTCAAGTTCTGACAGGTGAGTGTGCAGTATGTCAGGCTCTTGATTATGGTACTGTGGGATGTGAGGTAGCGGATGATTAGGAGTGCAGTGCTGCATATGCCACACAACTGGTAGTTTTGTGGAAGTGGGTCAGATGGAGACACGCTGCTGCTACCAGCATGCTTCAGTTTGAGCCAGCTGCCAGAGACTGGGGCATGACTAATGCTGAGCGCTATAAATAAATGTGTCATTTTTGTTACCATTACTTTTTACAGCTTAAGCATTTCTTGTAGGAAGCATAAATGATGTTGGTAGTGGCTGGATTGTTTCGGCTGTGGTGACTGCTTTTTAAATGTGGTGGGGGCGCCAGTTCCGACACCGGCCCCTCCGATGCCGGTGGGGGATATTCCTCTTCCATCGGGCCCTCCACCCCACGGGCCTATCACGGTCCATCCACGTGTGGAGTTCCCGACTGGGCCGTCTGCACTGGCAGCTCCTCCAGTGCCTGGGTATCCGCCGTCTTATCCGACGCCGGTTTTCCCAGGTCCACAGTATCCTGCGACGCAGTACCCAGCGCCGACTCCACCGACGCTGCAGTACCCAATGCCGCACTACCCAGCTCCGGTATTCCAGCAGCCGGGTTACAGATAATCTCCTTACGGATTTCATCTGTACAACTATCCCCCCCTCCTCCTCCACCACCCACTAGGCCGCCGGTGGATCTCCAGGAGACTCTGGCCTCCTGGTGGGCTGAGGCCAAGGCTCAGCTCACCAAGGAAGTCGAGAGCCATCTTACGGTGATGGTGCCACTCCCGGCTCCCATACGCCCCAGACGGCACATTCCCTCTCCGCCTCCGGATTCCCGGGCTCTGCCCTCGGGATCCAGAGAGGGATAGGACACACGGCTGGGGATCCCCCCTAAGGAACCTGTTCCTCCCCCTAGATGAGCCAGGGAGTCTTACTCTGCTTCAAATTCCTCTTCTTCTTCTTCTCTCTTGGACTCCTCGGATTCCTCCGATGGTTGTTCCGAGAAAGACGATGAGCCGTGCTCTCCGTCCAAGCCCTGGCCGAGGACTCCTCTGAAGTCTCCTCCGGAGGATTCTTCCTTCACGGATTTGCTCAGGAAGATCCAGGAAGTCCATCAGAGGCATTCCTTAGAGCCAGATCCTCAGCGGGTTAAACTCGCTGAACATCTGGACTTGCCCCTTACGGCCCCTACTCTAGTGCCACCCTGGATCGAGCTTCAAGCCCACCTTGTTTCCACTATTTGGAAACAACCATCGGCTTTAGCCCCACTTCCTCAGAAGTCCAACAGGCTATACCAGGCTCCGGAGGGTGTAGACTTTTTAGACTCTCACCCCCATGCAGACTCGGCTGTGATTAGCGCCACTCATGGCTGGTCAGCACACCCGAAACATTTGAGCTCGTCTCCCCTGGATAAGGAATCTCGCCTTCTGGATCAGTACGGAAGGAAGATCTATGCTCCTTCCACACTGGGGATTAGGGCCCTAAATTATGTAGCACATATGGGGGATTACCAGAAGGCTGTCCTTACCCAGGCGGAATCCAAGATTGACTCCTTGCCTGACTCCCAAGTCAAGCAGGAGTTAGCCGACCTGGTCCGTTCTGCTCGTTCAGCCAGTTGTCATATTCTGAGGATGACCTACGATGCAGTGGACACCGCAGGACGGAGTTCTGCATTCGCCGTAAGTCTTCGGCGTCACGCATGGCTCCATGTGTCAGGTCTGATCCTGGAGGTGCAGTCAGCAATCCAAGAAGCACCTTTCAGAGGTTCTGTGCTTTTCGGTGGTGATGTCAAGGACATCATCACTGACTTGCAGGAGAAGGGGACGGCCCTTAAATCTGTTGATTCAATGAACCGTCCCCATCCCCCACAGTGCCGTCCCTTTTGCAGATGCAGATGGCCTCAAGCGAAACCTCGGGGAAGCGGGGCCACTAAATGTCAGGCCACCACAGCTACCAGGCTCCCGCTGCCCAAAAAAGCAGCGGGTGCCCCAGCTGTGGCGCTGCCTCACACCACCCTGACTCCTTCCTCTCCCACCTCCAGACACCGGAGAACCGGTGGGAGGGAGATTCTCCCTCCACCTTCCGGGTTGGGAGAGGATAACATCGGATTCATGGGTGCTTCAGATCATAGCAGAGGGGCACGCCATAGAGTTTCTGCAGAAACCTCCACATCATCCCCCTCTGAACTTCTCTTACTCAAGGGACCATCTTCCTTCGGTCAAGGAAGAAATCTCTGCTCTCCTTGCGAAACAGGCCATAGATCCCGTCCCCCCTCACCTTCACAGGCCGGGTTACTATTCCCATTTCTTCCTTGTACCAAAGAAGACAGGAGATCTCAGACCCATTCTCAATCTCAGCTCCCTGAACCTATATGTGGAATACAAGAGGTTCAGGATGCTCTCCCTTCAGACCCTCTTGCCCTTGCTTCGGCCGGGCCAATGGCTTTGTGCACTGGATATGCAGGATGCATACCTGCACATCCCCATTGGCCTTTTGCACCGAAAGTACCTCAGGTTTGCTTTCCAGGGAGACCACTACCAATTCCGGGCACTCCCCTTTGGTCTTTCCTCGGCTCCCCGAGTCTTTACCAAATGTCTGGCGGTGGTAGCAGCCCACCTGCATACTTTGGGAGTTCAGGTTTTTCCCTACCTGGACGACTGGCTCCTGGCAGCCTCATCCAGGGAGGAATTCCTGCATTTTCTCTCCCTCACCCAGCAGGTTTTCACTGGCCTGGGTATCACCATCAACCATTCCAAGTCTCACCTGGATCCTTCTCAGAGACTCCAGTTCATCGGAGCAATCCTTGATATGACAATGTGCAGGGCCTTCCTGCCTCTGGACAGGGGGGCCTCCCTCCAGTCCCAGATTTCCCTTCTATTGGAATACAGGAGGGTTCCGGCAAGGTCGGTGCTCCGTCTCCTGGGGCTTATGGCTGCTGCCATCCCAACGGTTCCGCGCTCGTGCCTCCACATGAGAATCTCTCAGTGGACTCTCCGCTCTCAGTGGGATCAACTGGTAGATGACCTAGATCATCTGGTACTGATCTCCTCGCCGATGATAAGAGACTTGCAATGGTGGATGGTTCCAGAGAACCTATTCCGGGGGGTCCCCTTTTTTCATCCTCCCCCCGATCAGACTCTGACCACAGATGCTTCAGGTGAAGGTTGGGGAGCCCATCTGGGTCCTCACCGAACCCAGGGCTTATGGTCAAAATTGGAGTTAGTTCTCCACATCAACGTGCTCGAGCTTCGAGCAGTGCTGTATGCTCTCCAGGCCCTTCACCAATACATCCTTCCCGGTCACCTAGCTGTCCAAACAGACAACATATGCATGGTGTGGTACATCAACAAGCAGGGAGGGACTCGGTCCTACCACTGTGCAGGGAAGTGATGAGGGTTTGGGAATGGGCAACGCTTCCCAACCTTCACCTCACAGCGATCCATGTTCCGGGAGTCGACAATGTCCTGGCAGACAGCTAAGTCGTTCGTCTGCTCTGCCACATGAGTGGGAACTGGATGGAAAAGTTCTAAAAAGCATCTTCCAGATTTGGGGGACTCCTCAGATAGACCTGTTTGCTTCCTCCCAAAATGCAAAGCTTCCAACCTTTTGCTCGCTCGCTCCAGAGCGAGGCGCTTTCTGGAGCGATGCTCTATCTCTAAGCTGGAAGGACAGATTTGTCTATGCTTTTCCCCCAATTCCTCTGGTCCCTCGTGTGTTGCAGAAACTTGCACTGGAAGGAGTGAGAATGATTCTGATCGCTCCTTTCTGGCCCAGGCAAATCTGGTTCTCTCTTCTACAACAATACTCAGAGGTTCCTCCTCTTCCCCTTCCTTTATCTCGAGGATTGCTGACCCAGGATCAGGGGACTCTGGTCCATCTGTGACTCAAGTCCCTTCAACTTCATGCATGGCTCCTGCAGACCTAGCCTAATCTCACTTTGGCATCTCTCCTAAGGTGGCCGAGATTCTGGTGGAGGCTAGAAAACCCTCCACTAGGTCCACCTACACCATGAAATGGAAAAGATTTTCCATTTGGGCTGCGTCCAGGAATGTTGAGCCCTTTTCCTGTCCTGTAGCCATTCTGCTTGATTACCTGCATCATCTTTTCGACCTGGGTCTCAGTCACTCCTCTTTCAAAGTCCATATGGCGGCTATTTCAGCCTACCATGTCCCTTTCGCTGATAAAGCATTTGCCCAACTGGAGGTATCCAAAACTTTTCTCAGAGGAGTCCTTCATCTTAGGCCCCCTGTCCAGACTCCAGCTCCCCCTTGGGACTTGAACTTTGTCCTCGAGAAACTTACCCTTCCTCCCTTTGAGCCTGTGGCTTCCGCAGACTTGAAGTTTTTATCGTGGAAGACGCTCTTCTTAGTGGCCATTACTTCTGCTCGCAGAATTTCCAAGCTCCAGGCCCTGATGTGCAAATTCCCTTATCTGATTTTTCACAAAGAACGAGTGGCTCTTCGCATGAATCCTAAGTTTCTCCCGAAGGTGGCAGCGGAATCTACCTTAAATCAGTCTATTGAGTTACCTGCCTTTTTCACGCAGTACTCCAACCAAGGAGAATACTTGCTCCATACCATGGATGTACACAGGATTCTGAGGTACTACACCGATAGGACGAAGGATCTCAGAAAGACTGATCAGTTGTTCATCTCTTTTGCTCACAAAAGAGAAGGCAATGCTGTTTCTAAGCAATGCCTATCAAAATGGCTGGCCCATTGCATCACTTTCTGTTATGACAAGTACAACAAGACCCTACGGGGTCCAGTCAGAGGTCACTCCACTCATGGAGTAGCAGTCTCTGCGGCTTGTTTCAAGAACTTGTCTGTGGCAGACATCTGTGCTGCCGCCACTTGGACTTCCGTCCATACCTTTACTAAACATTACAGTTTGGACATTGCCTCTCACCGTAGAGCAGGCTTCGGGTTAGCTGTCTTATAAGGCCTCCTTTCTTGAGGCTTGCAAGTTTATTTGCTACTTCTTGGAGTAGTTCCTCCTCCCGGTGCCTTTCATTTGTTCCAGACGGCTTGGGATTCTGTCCTATATGTAATTACCTACTGCAAGAGCCCTCTCGAAGTAAGATAGTACAGTTACGTAAGAACTTACTGTAACAGTAGATCTTCGAGAGAGGCTCTTGCAGTAAGTAGTACCTTCCTGCCCTCCATCCCACTAAGCTTTTTCAGCTCCTTTTCCATTGAGGGAAATATCTGCTTCTCTCTCATCCGGGCCTTCCGGGCCTGTGGCAGGAAAGAACTGGAAGGCGGGCGTCTGGGACCGCCCCTTTATACCGACGTCATCTGACACCGGTCACCTGACGTGGGGGCGGTCCCCGCAAGGGACTGCTAGCTAGAAATTTTTCTGTGGGGTCCAGCCACCAGCCAGTGTCAGTCCTATATGTAATTACCTACTGCAAGAGCCTCTCTCAAAGATCTACTGTTACAGTAAATTCTTACGTAACTGTACTTTCTAGGAATGTTAAAGTCATGCTGCCACTATATAGGTCTTATATTGAATCACACTTTCATTTTTGCTCACAGTTTTGGTCCCCTTATAAGCATGGTGAAATTAAGCAAATTGAAAAAGTACAAAGAAAATTTACTAACTCTATATTGGGGTTAGGAGAAAAAAACTACGAAGACAGATTAGCAAATGTGGGGCTAATGTCATTGGAAGTAAGAAGATATTGGGGCAACCTATTATTTCTTTGGGGCATAATAAATTACACTTACCTGCTAAATGAAATGAGATTCACTTTCAAATAAGATGTAATTGCAACTAGGGGTCACCCACTTCAGTTAAGTGTTCACAAATATAATACTTCTCATAGGAAGTTTTTCTACACTCAGAGAGTTACAAGCATTTGGAATGCTCTCGCCCCTTGAGTTAATAGTAAGTAGCAATAAACAGAATTTCAAAAATAATTTGGATAACTGGCTCATAAATCAAAAACTTTAGATTTAACATCTATAGGTTTTATCGGAAAGAAACTCCTATGGGTAATTGCCTTTTGCTCCTGATTCCTACTATAGTATGAATCATAGTACTGATAGAACTAAAATAATAATGCTTGAAAAACAAATTCTTAACAAATATCAGTATTATGTGAGAGATTAGGAAATTGAGGAGGTAAGGCACTACTTTTATATGTGTCAATTTTCATCACACAGGTTACTGGAAATGTAATATTAAAAGTATTAATACAGCTTCTACCCAGTCAGCCATAGGTATAAATAGATTTAAAAATAAATTGGCTAGCAAATTCCATAAACCCAAAATTCTTTATGTGATTAAAGCTGGGGACCTAGACAAATACATATATCGGCTTACTTAGTAGGCTCCTATGCTTTCCCTCATTTCGCTGGACATGCATGTAACCCCTGGGTTCCCCTAAGGGTTACTAGAACCCTGGTAGATAGTGTTTTTTTAGGTAGGTATGCTGGGCAGCAAAGAGTTAAACTTCTCAGGCTGCCTTGGCAGCTTCTGTCAGTCACTGCTTCAGAGGTTCCAAGTGGGAGTGGCTTTCACATCAGCATAAGCCACAATCCAATGTTGCTGTGTCAGTCAGTTTTCTGCCTCAGAGTAATACAGTTAGCTTGAGGCGCTGACTCAGGAGAGCCTTAGGAGAGGGACACCTCTCTCCTGACTCTTTTCAGCCCACAGTCAGTTCACAGAGAGATCTGCATTGAGTCTTGGTGGTGGCCTTATCTTGTGCAGCGTTCCTGAGAGGGTAAAGGACCCTAAGGATGATGGTTTCTTTAACGGTGACTAAATTATAGGAACATTCCCCCATTTCTTAAAGACTTTTGACTAGAAAAGTGCTGCCCAGTTTCTGGAATGGCCAGGTATTGCCCTATCTCTCTCAGGAAACTCTTTACTATTGGGATGAGTTTGCTTCATGCAGTGTTGGAAGACTGTTTAAACACTCAACTGATGCCTTCACAGTTATGATTACATTTGGAAAGGAGTTGCCTCCCCTCTATCCAGAGTTTGGAACTAACACGAGTCTGTCTGGGATATGAGGAGAAGACCCTTTCTTAGTTGGGAATGTTTTCTGGAACTGTTTATCACAGGTTGGAGGACATGCACTGTCCTATAAAAGACTCTGTGATTTTGGAACTTTGGTAATTGGGGAAGCTTCGTGTTGCCCACCCCTGGGATATGTGAACCAATCATTGTTAATTTTCATTCTGGACAAGTTCTGTCCTGTGTCCATAGCCTGGAAGAGGGATGGATGGGAATGTTGCTTCCTGTGCACTCTAAAGCAGGGGAGGATTGAAACAAAGGAACTGGTAGAAAATCACCACTGTGGATTTGTGAACTTTATGGTACCTGTTTCTGCACCTGCAGCCCATGTTGGCAACAGTCTGTCAGTCCATCGAGTCAAAATAAAACCTACTACTTGGCCCTAGTTCTGCTTGTGGACATTCTTCTGTGAGAGGACTGTGTGTTTTAATGGTGCTCCTCAGTGCTATGGCCCACTCCAGTTCCTGGTAAAAATATATATTTTTTTGTGTGCCCTTCTGCTTGAGATCTGAGCCAGGTAAACACCCTAAAAAAAGAATTATGTGGACTGTCTGATGCCAAATGCCAAATGAGTTTCAAAGTGAAGGGTTACATAAGGTTAAGGCCAGCATCATGGTGGATACCTGCATAGTGCAACTCAGCAGATAAAATCACATCCCCCACTGTGGATCAAACTCAGGCCCCCAAATTCTGTTTTGGTACCCTGCCAATGTGATATTGTCCAAGACAATTGGACATAGGGCTCTAGACAGAGATGCATGCTATGGGTAGGGAGATATTCCAATGAGTGCACATTTCCAGTGTGGCATATATTTTCTTTCTCACTGCAATGTATGTTGTATGAGAGAAATTGTTAGATGTCATCACTGATGTCAGTGATAGGGTTTCAGCAGGCCTTGCAACAGGTTTTCAGATCACGGAACTATAAGTATTATGTTGCAGTAAATTTAATTAGGTCTGGCTGAGGCTTTCATACTTGTGTAGGTTTAAAGGCAACTTGGTGGGAAGTACCCTTCTGGTTGGCAGAGAGTTCATTACTAAATTCCACTGTAGTTGTGTACAGGAGGGGTATCTGTACTCAGTGCAGGACATGCATTTCCATAACATGCATCTCTGTCTAGAAACCCTATATGGCACCATCTGAAATGATTGCACAGTGGCAGAGCACCAGGACTGTATTTGGGGGCCTGGGTTTGATCCCCAATGGGGCATATTTTACTTCCTTCTCACTACAATTTGTGTTGTGTGCCAGAAATGTTAGGTGTCATTGCTGATGTCAGTGACCAAGTTTTAGCAGGGACTGAAGAAGGGTTTCAGACCAAGGAACTGTTAGTACTATCTTGCAGTCAACTTAAGTAGTCCTAGCTGAGGCTTTAAAGATCAATGGCAACCATTTTACACATTGTTAAAAAGAGCCTTAATTCAAGTCACTGTGTCATGAGTAGTGTTTCCTGAAAATGTCATGCTATTTGGTTTTGTAATTTTCTTTAAATCAGCATGTGTTAACTTGTTTTGCATTAACTGGAAATAGTCAGGCTGTTTCTGTCCCTCTGACTGAGCCTAGGAAAGTGATGACATCATATTAGAATAAGCTACTGCTTCAGCAGTGCAAGTCCCTGCTTGACTGAAGAGCTGTTAACTTCCTAATTAGAGCAGTCTGTGGAGTTAATTGTTTGCTGTCCAGGGTTTTTACTAACTCAGTTTCTGATATGTGTTCAGATGAATTAGCTGAAAATCTATCATTCCGTTCTTATAAAAAGCTGATCATTTGAGTTTCAGTGCTAAATTGAAGTGGTATGCATTTGAGAAATTGGCTTGTCTGTACCACAGCTGTGAGTTCTGTCCCATCAAAACTCTGTGCTGATTTAAAGAAAACTACAAAACCAAATAAGATGACATTTTCAGGAAACACTACTCATAATAGGGACTTGAATTCAGGCTTTTTTTAACAATGTGTAAAATGGTTGCCATTGATATTTAAAGCTTATGTAGGTTTAAATGCAACTTGGTGGAAAGCAATTGGCAGAGAGTTCACTACTATACTCCACTGCAGCTGTGTATGGGGTAATTTGCACTCAGTGCAGGATATACAGTCCTGTACTGTGCATCTCTGTCTGGAAACCTTTTGTCCAGTCATCTGGAATGATGGCACAGTAGCAGAGTATCAGTATACTATTTCATGGCCTGGGTGAGATCCCTAGTGGGGCCCGTTTATTTTTTTATTTTATTTATTTATTTAAAATTTTGTTGACCGGGTGAAAAAAATGCACTGGGCCACATGGCCCTTTTGCAGGCTTGATCTAGGTATCTGTTGTTAGCAGTGGGATATACCCTGGTCAGACTCTGTCAGGGAGAGTTTGTTTGGGACACACCAGCCTGGGTGTCAAAGAAGGTCAGTAGAGGATCTGGTGATGCACAAAGGGAAACAAGGTGCCAGAGCTGTGTATAGAACCTCTATCCCAGGTGAACTTACCAGAAAAATGGCTGCAAAAGAAGGCACTTCTGAGCCTGATCTGAAGGGTGAAACTGCCCCAATTCATCTAACAGAACCTGTAGTGAAGCTGAAAGTGACAAAATGAAAAGGAATGGCTACAAAGGAATAAGAATGGGTAGATTTTTCAGAGGATCTCTCAGAGTTTTGTAATCAGTGGGCTCATCAATAGAGAAAGATGGACTTACAAAGAAAGAAGGAAGGAAGGAAGGAAGGAAAGAAAGAAAGAAAGAAAGAAAGAAAGAAAGAAAGAAAGAAAGAAAGAAAGAAAGAAAGAAAGAAAGCTTGAATAGAGGGAATGAGAGAAAGAGAGAGACAAAGAATATGAGAGGCAAGAAAAGCACTGAATTGAAGTTTTGAAAGCCCTGAGAGTAGGGATTACAACAAGCCAGACTGTGCCTGATGACACAGCAAAGGACAGTAAGCTAACCCAACTCAGTCCTTCAGATGACATAGAAGCTTATCTGACTTTTTTTTTATATACGTTTTGTTGCCCGGTCTCCCCTGGCTACCCCCTTCAGACCCACCCCTCCCCCAGCCCTGTCACCCCGGCATCCCAGGGACTTAACATCAGCCTACGCCCTCTGCAAAAAGGGCTGTGGCAGTGCCTGGTCACTGTTTGCAGAGATTACAGTTAGTTATCACCCACAGCCAGGGGTGTTTTTCATTCATTTTTCTCCCTTCCGTTCCTTGTCGCTGGTGCATGCACATCAGATTTGCATGTGTTGAGGCACGTGCATGCCTGAAGAAGTCCCACAGCACCCTCCCTTCTCTGGTGCCCAACAGACCCATACTAACCTCAGGCCTCCACCCAGGAGCAGTCATTTGGCAGGAGCTCCAGTCCTCCCTCCCTTCCCAGGAGAGGAGAGCAGTCCTCGAGAAGCTCAATCCTCTCCCTCCCTCCCCAGCCGACACCTGGTGGCCTGCTCGCACCACAAACATGGGTTGCCAGCATGACAGGAGGTAAGGCACAGATGCCTCAACCCTCCACACTACTGGACAAGCTAACTTATCTGACTTCTTTTAAACATATGGTTACAGTTTGCCAATGGCCACAAGATCAGTGTGTCATCAGACTGGTCCTATACCTAACTGGTAAAGTACAGCTTACCTACAGCCATATAGATTCTGCAGATGCCTAAAATTATTTATTCCTTTTTTTCAAAAGTTTCACCAGGAAAGACATACTGAGCTGAAAAAAGTAGCTTGTTTCCAGATGCATCCTGGGGAAAGGAGGAAGATGGGTGTAAGAACATAACTGAACAATAATAATGCAATAAATCATCATGAGAGTTATAAATTAAACAGTGCAAAGCTAGGTTCATCTAAGAATGAGTAGAATTATGACATCATCAGGGGGGACATCTGTGCTGCTATGACATTTCCAATGAGACCTACCATCAGCGTTTCCAGAATTGGAAATACAGCCCATCAAACACACTCAGGGAGATGTACATTTGATTGAAGAAGTGTGCACAAAATGGATACAGCCAGAGGGGAAGATGCCTGCCCAGGTGCTCGAGATTTTTGTGATGGAATAGTTTATCAAGGTTTTGCCAGTGTACAGCTTTGGATATGGGACTACTGTCCAGATTCTAGGGAATGAGCCATTGCACTAGCTTAGGACTACCAGACAGTGAAACAATTAGCAATGCACACATTTCACCAGAGTGTGGTAAAACCTAATTTTGTCTGGATCTATGCCTTCAACCTGGCCTGACTTAAAACCTGGTGGGGGTAGGCCAACATTCACAGACTTTGTTTTTGTTGTAATAAATGAGGTCATATTGCATATAAATGGCCTAAGAACAAGGATGATAAAGATGCCCAACTAACCTTAACCAACTTGGGGCAGCATCTCACTGAAGTGACTATGGTACACCTACAGATTTGGGGTTGATTTACGCAGGAAGTTGACAAACTCTAATTTACCCAGATCTTGTGGGAAACTGTAAGATCAGGCCTTGGACTGGTGTTCTTTGCATTCACGGTGACACAAAGTATTAACCTACCACTCCTGTAACAACTGTATGTCTATTGATGGGGTACTTACTATGACTGATACAGGAGTAGTAATGACACAGCCTATACCAGTCACTATACAATGGCAAGAAAGAATGCTGGGCTCTGATTAGTCATTCTAGAGCTGGACCCGTGATGTTATCCCAGCATAACATCACAGATCTAGTCCCAGCACACAGATGACTGCCTCAAAAGTAAAAGGAATCACTGAACATGCCATGTCCAAGCTGCCCACACTTGGCGTAGCCACTGTTCAGTTTGACAGAAATTAATTTTCTTTTGGCAACAGAAATCCCTCCTACCCATGTTCACAGACTGAGCCCAAAACCATACAAAACTGATGTAATGTACCAAACATGTCACTTAAACACTTTAATTGTGCTACTTGCACATTTTTGAATCAAACGAAGTGAATGAAACAAAACCATCATCGTGATCAGCTTCCGTCCTTACCAAGCAACTAGTGTCAAATTTCCCTCTCAACAGCCAGTTTCACTGACCCAGCTGGGCTACCCATAACCTCCTTCTTATGAAGTGCTACTGTTGATACTAAATCTTTTTTTTTTTTTTGCTAAAACACCCTCCAACAGTACCTGGAGGAAACTGTTATACTACACAGACTGTGAATGCATGCACTGTTTAAAGCACCATGATCCACTCACCAATCCTCATCTCCATTTTCCATTTCCTTGACCCCAGTCGGCTGACCATAACCTCCTTGTGCACATACCAAGACAAGAAATCTTTTTTTTTTTCCTTCTAGAAACACCAGCTGACAGTACCTGGAGAAATATGTAACAGTAAATGGACATGCGTGTGTGTACTGTTTAAAGCATCATGTTCCACTTACCAATTCTTGATTCTGTTTCACCTTCCCCCACCAGAGTTAATTTTTCTTCCAGGACTGAATGAACAGCCAATCGGGGTGGGGGGGTTGCAATTCGAGGGATGAATGAAAAGCTAGACTGAGAGGGACAAACAAAAGGGACACAGTAAGAGCCAGGCAGATAGATTAAGAGATTGGGAAAGGTGATTTGAAGCAGCAGCCCCATCTACAGGAGAAAACAATAAATGTGCACGGTTTTTTTCCTATGTATACCTACTCATTAAAAAAACTATTAAAAATTGATTTGTAAATGTAATTTTTAATTTTTTTTGCTTTTCACACAAAGGAGTCATTGTATAATAAAAATAATGCACTCTAGGATGTGTGTTGTACTGGGATAATAGCACTTCTCGGGTGTTGGATGCACTTGGCCTGTGGCCTTGTGCCCAATCACCCAAGGAGTGAAGTTATCCCAGCACGACACACAGCCTGGAGAGCATTATTTCTTAAACAATAAACATGATTATCCAGGGTTTTAGACTTTTTTGGGAAAAAAGGTACTAGCCATGCTATTTGCTCCCATGGTCACCAGATCTCAGACTATGCAAGAACTAACGTGATATCTTTCCTTTCCCTGAGTCTGACTTGTTTGATACCACCCATAAGGTCTGCTAAATCAGGAAAGAATGGAAACAAGTGAAGAGACAGTGGAATCGAAAGACTGCACCAGACATAACATCAGAGACTGACTCTTTATCTAGGGCTGTTTCCATAAGTAAATGTGACATGATAAAAGAACAAAAAAATGATGTGCCCCTTAACCATTTGCATAAATGTGTGGTGGTAAAGTTTGAAAAGGGAAAACCTGACATTACTGAAAACAGTGTATTGTATAGAAAATGCATAAATCCTCAAACATCTGAGAGTACTGAACAACTAGGGGTTCCAACCAGGTTCAGGGCAGAATTGATGCACTTGCTCATGATATACTAAAGGCAGGGCGTGCAGGCCATTGATGTACTCTAACCAGGTATTTTACAAATCTTATTGGCCTAACACACATCAGCAGGTGCTGAATTCCATGCCTTTTGCCCTGTTTGTCAGAATGGAGCCACAGTTACCAGGAAAGAAAAAGTACCCATGGTGACCCTTCCACTTACAGACCCTTCTTTTCAGAAAATAGCAATGGATGTTTTAGGACCACTTGAGAAAAGTAGCATAGGTAATAGATTCATACTAATGATCTGTGACTATGCTACACAATATCCTGAGGCTGTATGAATCAGGACTTTCACCGCTCCTAAAGTGGCACAAGAGTTGTCCTGGATATTCAGTCATGTAGGGATACCTAAGGAAATCTTGACAGATTCGGGAGCTACTTCGGTGCAGCAATTCTGTTATACCAACTGCTAGGTATCACTGCAACTGTTACCTCTCCCTGCCATCCACAGATAAATGGTCTAATGGAATGTTTCAATCAGACCTTGAAATGCATGTTAAGGAAGTTTGTGAGTGGTGAAAGAAACTGGTATCAGGGGAGGCACATGTGTGGCATAGGAACTGGCATTACTGAATAAATAGGCTCCATCCCCCAGGGGCCAAAATGTATTTATAAATCTGCCAAAACAGCACCAAATTAAACAATCTTGGCATCAATCCACAGATAAAAATATTTCTCAATGACTGTGTGAACCTCAAAATGAAATTCCCTACCTTTGGCCAGTAATCCATCTCTGAAGGTGGCGGCTGACAGAAAGAGGTGGGAATGGCAGAAGCGGCTCCTGCTCCAGGCTCCTCAAGTGGTGTGGCACATATCAAAGTCATGCTGCAAAGATCCTCAAGGAAATATCAATCTTTAAATCCTCTGTCTCTAGTCTGGAAGACAAAATACAGGAATTACTAGATAGATAGATAGACAAAAAGTTAGGTATAATCTATATTTTTTGACAGGATGAAACTAGTAGGACTTTACAGCCCTGTTTACAAAGTTGTCCTGTTATTACAGAGGAGACATTTGGTCTCAGTACAGTTTACCACATAGTTTACAGTTCACATACAAGGAGTAGTTTGACATTAAGTGCATTTTTAGTATATCTAGGACATAATTTGTACAGTTTCACCATATCTTCACATGCAGTTTCATGTTCCTTTATATTCCCTTATGGTGTATAATCCCAGGCTGATACACAGGAAGCAGATTGACTGTTTGGTATATAAGCACAGAATGAGATGTAGGCACCAGTTTGACATTGGATGCTTTTTCAGAACACCTAGGATATGGTCTGTAAGCATCTACACCACACTTTTACAGACAGTTATATATATATATATATATATATATATATATATATATATATATATATATATATATACACACATATATATATATATATATCTCCTTAAAAACACTTTCCAGTAGCTGTTTGAAATATCTTATTGTTGGTTCTTTCCTATTCTCTGGGGTAGCTTATTCCACACTTTAGATGCCCAGCAACTTGTGCTCATTTCCATATATGAGGAAAATATCCTAGAGAGGCCTGCCCCTCTATTTATTATCTCCCTTAAAGTGATTTATGGAAGTTTGCCTAAGCAAATGGGAGTAGTAACCTGTAGGAGTTGTGAATCAGTCTCCCACTATTCAAACTGCCAAAAAGTGTTGTTTTCCATGAAAAAAAAATATTTTATTTCTGTGCTATTCTTCATTTTCATAACCCTGCCCCTTTTTTTCTCAGTGCTGCAACCCCCAACCATAATATCATGCAAGGGAAACAAAGTTTCTAAAGGGACACAGTCAGTTTTTAGCTGACTCTTTACATTGTTTGAAAGTAGCTGTATCTAGCATTATAATGTTTAGAAAAATTCTAGTGATTTGATTGGCTGAAAACAGCTCAGTACCATGTAATCATTGACCCATAATTACACTCCTGAACTACTTACAACCATTCAGGCCCTGTAATATAAACATAGAAAAGCATCATCACACTCCCACATTCTGAGAAGAGCTATCACCTCAGACTTGTCACTTCATCAGCAGGCAGTAAAAGTGAAATATCTACTCAGAATGGCAAATGATCTTTTTGGTTTGCCTGCATCACAAAAACATTTTTCCAGAAACTTTTCTACAGATTGCACTGCTGTAAGCACTACCGAAATATAAGACTGCATGATAGCTAGATAGATAGATAGATAGATAGATAGATAGATAGATAGATAGATAGATAGATAGATAGATAGATAGATAGATAGATAGATAAAACCTTTTTTTATTTAGTGCCCAATTTCCAGAGGCCCGGAGCACTTAACAATAATTTAAAAACCATTCATACAGCACATAACATAGTGCAGAGTTCAGTATAAAATTATATCTATCATACACTAAAATAGCAGACAGCTCACTAGTCAGTTCATTTGGGTCATCAGCTTCATTATAAATCATACATCCCATAGACCAGGTTAAATAGAAACATTTTCAGTCCTGATTTGAATGTTTCCACCAAGAGTGCCTCCTTCAACTGTCTTGGTAAAGAGTTACACAGGGCTGGTGCAGCAACCGACAATGTATGGTCCCCAGAATGCCACAACCTAGCCCTGGGAACCAAAAGAAGGCAACCTCGGAGGAACAGAGAGCCCAAGACAGGCGATGGGGAACCAAGATGTCTTGCAGGTAGTTAGATTCCCTCCCTTGCAGGGATTTATAGGTCAGTAGTCCAACCTTGAAGGCAATCCTCCACCTTACTGACAGCCAGTGCAGTTCATGGAGGACTGTCGTAATATGATTGGATCTTAAAGCACCAGTCAATAATCTAGCGGCTGCATTCTGCACTGGCTGAAAGCGGTGGAGATTGCATCCAGAGAGCCTCAGATACAGAGCATTGTAGCAATACATCCTGGACATTACAAAGTCATACACAAAGGTGGTCAAGTCCTCGTTGGTATTGGGGCCTGGATCTTAGTAATGTTCCTTAGATCGTAAAATCTCCTTTTGATGACGGACAACACCTGTACATCAAGCATTAGGATGTCATCAAGGATCATGCCCAGATCCTTGGCCTGAATGGAGGGGAATAAAGGAATACCCCCTAGTACTAGATCAGGGGAAACCCCATATCTACTCCATCACATCAACAACCTGGCTTCACCACCAGTACCTCTGTCTTGTCTGGGTTTAGTCATAACCAGTTATGAGTCATCCAGTTCTGGATCTCCTCTAGGCAGGTGTTAAAGATCGAGGTGGACATCTGGTTACCAGGTGCACAGGACAGATATAGCTGGGTATCATCATCATAACAATGAAAACCCAACCCATACTGCCTGATAATGTCCCCCTAATGGCAGCATGTACACTGTGAACACAAAGGGTGACAGGACTGACCCCTGTGGAACTCCACAATGCAGAGGCATTGGGTTAGATGAGGATAATCCTACAGCCATACCTCAAAAATAAAATTTAAAAAATTATTTGTATCTTTGAGGAGAGGACAAAAAACCAATATAGCTGACGCTAATATATTAAGAAAGGTATTGGTTTCTGATTGTCCCACTCACCCTTAAATAATTAATCAATATCACTGTTTTTTCATTTTATGGTATTTTTTCACATATACTGAAATGACTTCCAGTCCATAAAAGATTTCAATGTTTCAGGTAAACCATTCTTCAGGAAGGACTGGTTTTTCTATAAAAACATATGTAAACATCACAAAACATATATACATATATTAATTTCTCTTATTAAGAATGTGATTCTGGTGTAAAAACTCATAAGAAAAATCATTTAACCTTACTTGTATTTTTTTTATGAATACTGTTTTCTGATACAATATGTGTTTAAACATTCATTGTTTGACTCTCACAAGAGGTCACTAAACAAATAAAAAGACAAAACCTTTTTACAAATGACTTTTAAGTCTTTCATTTAAGATTTAAGTATCCTCTATTTCTAGTAGTTTAAGATAATATCAAGTATCTGACCTTAATTTATTATTTCTCAATAAGTTTATTCAAGCACTTTTTTTGCTGGTAAGGTTCATGCTACAGACAGCTTAAAGCTGTATATGCAATTCTCTAAAATAAAAAGAACATCATTGATGAATAAACAAATTCACATAAACAAATTCACGTATTGCTTCAAACATTTCAAAACTGCTTTTCCAAAACACAAAATACATTTTAACCCCATTTACAAATGCATCACAAAACACTCATGGTATTAAACTCTTGCATGCTTTTAAACTAAACTAAGGATAATGAATGCCAAAGCATAGTAAAAGATTAGCCGCTAACCTCTAAATATGTTGTGTTACTGTTACTAAGACTAGCACTAGAGCTCTCATAACTTTTGATTCCTGAATAGAGAAATAGTTCATTTCCAAACTTTTAAACACATTGGCCCAGAAATTCAAAACAGTTGCACCATGCGCAATAGGGTTGTGCCTGCGCAAGTCCGAAAATGTGCCATTCTGCGATATTGAGCAGGAGGCAGTTCTGCCCCACAAATCACACTGAGCAACAGCGCAATGATAATGAATGCATGTGCAACTGAAGGGAGAGGAGCCATGCATAAATGGTGCAGTGCGATATTTAACAACATGCGCCATGCGCAATAGGGGAGCAAGCAGAAGTTGCGCCATAGTGGAAATGAGCCAAAATAAAAGGGAGCAAGGGAGAGGCACAAGAACGCTACAGGGAAGCCACATGAGAGCCAAAGATAGCAGGGAAAACTGGGCAGCAGGGACACAGGGCCAGGCAGGAAAGGGCACCTGGAAGCAACAGGCACAGGGAAGGTGTGGGGAGCCACAGTGCAGAAGGGGGAAGTACACCACACAGCAGTGAGGCCAGCACAGGCAGGTGTTCCCGGTGCAGGGTAAGTATCAGCCAGGACAGCAAGGGGAATACAGAAACAGCTGCCGGGGGGGTGAACACAAGCCAGGGACATGGCCAGTGCCACCATCCAGATGGAGGCCGTAATGAGGGGGGTGAGAAGGAGGGCAGCAGGGGGCGTGGCCGTGGAAGGGCCCGTCGGTGGTATGCCCCCAACAGGCAGTACTGAGCCCGCACCAGCTTCAAGCTGTACAGTGATACTGAGATTGTGGGCCAGTACTGCCTGAATCAGGCAATTCTGAGGCGGCTCTGTGAGCTGTGCAGTGATGTGATGCAGGCACCCACACAACGGAGCCATGCCCTGTCAGTGGAGACGAAAGTGACAGCTTGCATGTGCTTTCTCACCACAGGTACCTTCCAGAGACCAACTGGGGACACCACAGGCATAACCCAGTCTGCCACATCATGCCACCTCACCCAATTCCTCAGCGCACTGCTGCCACATGCTGCGGAGTACATCCATTTCCCCAGCACACCGGTGGAGCGCACAGGAGTTCCACAGAGTAGCACGTATGCCTGGCATGCTAGGGGCAATAGACTGCACCCATGTGACCATCCTCACACCACCTGGCCCTGAGGGGGCCACATACGTAAATCGCAAGGGCTATGCCAGCATCAACTGCCAGGTGGTGTGCGATGTCAGGGGGTGCATAATCAATGTCTGTGCCATGCACCCTGGGGGATCACATGATGCCTTCATCTGGCACCAGTCGGTACTGTGCCACAGATTCAAGAGTGGGGATATCCCCACTGGCCACCTAGTGGGTGAGTTTGCAAACCACATGGACAATCATAGGGCCTGGGGGCCCATGGTCAGAGGTGACATAGGTAGTAGCCTACATGACCCAGAGCAGGGTGATGCTGATCACCAAACTAACCTCCACCCTCTACACACAGGTGACAGTGGATACCCACTCCATCCCTGGCTGCTCACACCCTACCAGTGGCCTGCGACCTCATCGCAGCAACGCTACAATGAGGCACACTCCACCACACGTAATGTCATCAAGCGGGTGTTCGGAATGCTGAAGGCATGTTTCTGTTGCCTGGACATCTCTGGCGGTGCCCTACAGTACAGCCCCTCAAAGGCCTGTGGGCTATTCCTGGCCTGTTGAATCCTGCACAACATGGCCAATGAATGTGGGATAGCCATACAGGTCAAAGAGGGGGACAGCGATGGGGACGATGAGGTCGCCAGTGACAGTGGTGATGGGCAGCTTCCCCTTGGGTGACGGGACCCCCAACTGCTCCGGCTGGCACAGCTGCACTGGGACACCATCATGGAGGAGCACTTCAGCCAACCCAGGTAAGTCATGGGGCCATGTGCAACCAACAGTGGCTAAGACACAACCCACAAACATGCATGGACACACACCAGGGGTGCGTTCCATCAAGGGAAGTGGCCGGGCGCGGAACCACACACGCAACAAGGGATGGGTGAGGTCTAACATGCCACGCAGACGGACACACACACACACACACACAATGCACCAGACATGCACAAAAGGTAGGAGGCACACCGACCCAGAATGCCACCCCTAGCCATACACATGTCCACAGACCACCATGCCCACTGCCTGTCCATGTGCATGTGTCAGATGCTGAGCACCATGGCACATTGGTGTACAGCGCAATGTCAGCATCATCATGCACACGCAACTGCGGACAGCAGCCAGGAGGGTGTGCAGATGGACTGTGTGTCCGCATGCAGGGCCGGGTACCCACCTGTGCAATGCCCGCTGAAAGACACAATGCACACAGGGCAGCACCAGACAGTAGCCGTGTTGGGAGACAGGTCAGTCACGCGACACAGTGCCCCAGCTGCCATGGATGCATGGGCGGCCCGGCCGAGACCTGCCAGCACTGACAGGCTGAACACTGGCCTCATGGGGTGGCACCGATGGTCCCCAAGGGGTTCCACTGCGTGAACATGACCGTGCTCGCGGGGGTCTGCAGCACACCAAACATGCCTGCGTCAGGCATGCTCGGGATGCCCACAGCTTAACCTGGTGTCAACAGGGAGGGTGTCGCACGACACCGGGAATGGGGGGTGGACAGTGCACTGCATGGTGTCTGCGACGCATGGGCACATGACAGCAGTGAATGCCTGTGTCTGCCTGTCAATGGCAGCGGTCACATCCTCCTGCAACCGGTCCATCCCTTCCAGGATCAGAGCAGTGTCTCTGCTGCGATGCTCCTCTGCCCGCTCCAGAGCCGCATGCAGTGCATCTACCTACATTGCAAGTCGCATCTGCTGGTGGACTGATGCTTGCAGTATGTGGGTGTGCTCGTCCAAGAGGTCATCTCCCTCCTCAGCATCCTGTTCCTCAGGGTGTGCATGGCCCTGATGCCCAGCACCCCTTGAGGGTGGGCGCTGCACACCTGGACCAGGTCTGGGCATGTTCACAGGCGGTGCACTGATGCCGCCCCTTGACCCTGTACCCCCAAGCCCATTGGCCGACTGCTGATGCTGCCCCTCCAGCTGCCACTCACCAGGGCTCACTGGTGCCGCTGCAGTGGCCGCAACAGTCCCACTGTCCTGTACACACACCAGTGCTGCCCCACTGGTGCTGACAGGCTCAGGCTGGGACTGTGATGACACACAGGCCTCCATGGCAGCACCACCCACAGTCATGATCACGATGTTACCTACTGTGTGGCCATCCCGTGGCACACACATGTCACTGCCCATGCCGTCAGCGACATCATCATCGGTGATGGACCCGGCACCAGCCCAAGTCACAGCATGCTGGCATCCATGCACGCTGGCATGCTGGGACATGGGCAGGGCCGCCTCCTCACCTGTTCCAACAACATCAGAGTGGACAGCCAGGCGGGCCCACTGTCACACTGAGCCAAGTATACCTGTGGAAGTGGATGGACCCTCCTCCATCTCCAGCTGACTGTCCTCAGTGGACAGGCCCACCACCGCTGACCCATGCAGATGCTCAGGATCTGTAAGGGAAAACAAAGTCATGTTACTGCATGTGACCTACCCTGCCCCCCAATAGACAGACCATGACCTACCATGCAGTGACGAGCTACCACTCGTCTGGAAGCCACCACCCAGAACACCCTCAATGTCACAACGCTGCATGCTTTCAGTAACCCTCTCCTCCTGTGGGGTCAGGTGTACCACCTCCGGCTGTCCCCCACCTGTCACAGCTCATGCTGCCCTGATGGCAGCCACCTTCTCCTTTATCCTCCTCCTGTCTGTGCCCATCTTCTTGCACTCCTGTACGGAGCACTGGTGGCTGCCATGCAGGTTCACTGCACATGCCACCTCCTCCCATGCAGCAGCATGGACATGTGGTGCTCCCTGCCATCCACTGAGAAGCAGCTCCAGATCCAGGTAGGCCTCAAACAGGGCATCGGTCTTGGCATTGGTGAAATTAGGCCTCCTCCTCCTCCCACCACTGTGTTCCTCCTCTCCCACAACTCGCTCAGTCATTATTTAGCCTGTGAGAATGACAGTTGTTACCTGTGACTGTGCAGTCCCATGCATGTCCCAAAATCCACAGTCCACACTCCCAAACAGCATGCAACTCACCAATAGACTGCAGTAACTGACTATGGCCAGTGCAACCCAATGTCACACTTTTATAGCGCAACCCATGCAAATGAGGCAAGGCACAACTTTAAGTGGATGCAAATTGCAGTGCTGCTCCATTGAATGGCTGATTAGCTGTTTTGCATATGACGACTGAATATCGCGCTGTTGTGCTTTGTGCAATTGTGTTGAACGTGCTGAGCCAAGGGCACAGTTCTGTGACATGCACAGTACACACCTCACTGCACATGCCTGGGTTGCTGATGCAGGTGTCTGCTATGCTGCTGACGTGCTGTGCGCACAGGAAGCAATGCAGGGCACGGCCACCATTGTGCCAGTGGCACTATAGCAATGTTCACCTATATGGCGCTGTGGCACTGGGCTATGATAGGGGCACTGGGGCAACAGCGCAGTAGGCCACTACTGGAGGTAGCACACAGGCATCCAATTGCGCTACACGCATTGCGTTCCAATGGCGCTGTGCCTGTCCATGCGACAGAGCCCCTTGACCCTGTGCCCAACCTTTGCCCCCTAGGCACCATGCATCAGGCATGGGTGCACCACTATCGCGCTGTTTGGTGACAGCGCGATAGGGGAATGGCAGCGCTGTGCCACGTGGTGTAGCAATGATGCAGAGCACCATTTTGAGCTGACTGAGCAAGTAGAATGGCACGGAGGAGGGCTGCACAGTGGACCCCAGTAGAACTGGCCAACCTAGTGGCCATAGTAGAGCCACTGTATGGCCCACTGTTTGGGGAGGTACCCCTGGACAGGTCTAAGAGCCAGGTGTGGGAGGAGGTGGCCAATGCACTGGAGGAGGCCACAGGAAGGGGGCGGACAGTGGAGCAGTGCCGCCACAGGTATGGTGACCTGCGGAGGAGGGAACCAGACCTGCTTGCCCGCCTGCGGTCTCATGCCAGGAGGGGCACGGTGCCACGGCCAGGTAGGTGTTATGTCCACACACTTTTATCTTCCATATGGGTATCACGGTTGTATGTGTCTGGAACATGGGGAAGGGACCATCCAGTGTTGGCTGTGGTGGTGTTATCAGGGTGTGGGGTGGGTAGGTCTGGCTGGGTGGGAGTGCACACACATGGGGGCAGGGGGACTTTGCTACAGGATTGTACTGATATTCCTGTCTCCATGTTTGCACCACAGGGCCAGAGAAGAGGCATCTAGCCCAGGAGATACAGTGCCAGCAGGAAGACAGGGCCGCTAAGAGGGGCGATGGTCAACAGCGCCCGAGGGACTGGCCCGATGATGGTGCGTGCCATAACTCCATGATTACTATTGCATGCTGTGTAACAGGGTGGGCAGCGGGGCATGGCCACCATCCATTGACACCACTGCCATGCACGCAACTTGATACAGTCAGCACTGTCCAGTGGCACTGCATGTCTGGGAGTGCATCGATGGTGGTCCATGCATGCACCAGGTATATGGCTGTGCCACTGCCTTTGCACCACATAGCCATGTCACTAAACGGCCATGGTGGTGCTGTGCATGACTTGGCCGGTGGGTGTGTGCAGCAGTCTGCATGGCTGTATGCACCTGGGTGGGCAGGTCTTGTGGACATGATCACTGTGGGTAGTCACACACCATCACAGAGGCATGTCCCACAGCCGTATGCCATGCACAGTGGGTGAGCTGTATGGGGCTGTGCAATCACACCTATTGACTGTGCTCCCTTGTCCTAGGTGTCCACCAGCTGCAGGCCATCCATGAGGTACTGCGGGAGATCTTACAAGTGGCGAGGGCATGGCTGGACATATTGTGGGGGTTTGAGGAGCTGGGTGTCCGGTGGAGACACAGCAGGCGGAGCAGCCAGAGCGGGGAACAGGGCTACCAGTGAACAAATATCTGCCCCTGATTTCCCCTACCCCCCTTGACCCACCCTCACACCCCTTCTTTCCTGTCCCATTTCTTCACCCCTTTTCTTACCCACCTCCACCTTGTTTGTGTCCTTCCCCCCCAACTTTGTACATAGTATTGTAAATAGTTCCTTTTGATATGTTTTTTGAATACAGATCTTTTGATATGAATACTGTGGTGGTCTCTGATTTGCAGCCGGCTATAGGTACTCAGCTGCAGTGGTGTGCATGGCGTCAGGGGTGGTGCAGTCATGGGTATGTGTGTGTGTCCATGGGGAGGTGACTATGGTGTGGGGGTAGCTATCAGTCATTGTCTGTGGTGTGTGTGTTGTGCCCTGTGCACTGGATGACTGTGTGCAGTGGTCCATGGTGCATGCTCTGTGTCCATGGCACCCCTGTCAGCCCGTCCATGGCCTGTGCAGCTGACACCCTTACATGTCTGTGACCTGCACGGTCTGCTGGCATGTCAGTGGTGGCTGTCCACACAGGGCAGCCACTGTACCCATCACAATGCTGGGTTGCCTCCTGTCACTGATGTTGTGCATGTCTGCCTCGGGTGACACTGTGGTCTCCGCAGTTGTTGTCCCACCTCCATGCTGTGGCTTGTGTGTGTTGCAGGGGATGTGCACCACTGTCTGTGACTTGTGCTCTTGGCAAATGATGGTGGTGTACAGGTCCACAGTGCCTGCGCAGGGTGGCTTCCACTCCTGTGCCATGGAGGACTGCAAGTTGTGTGTACACGGTTTCCATGGGCCCACACTGGGAGCTTGGTTGACCGGCTACTGCGTCCCTGTGTTGTTGTGCCCTTGGGTATGGGTGGGTGTTTGTCCATGCACTGTGTGGCATCTGGTGTGGTGCATGCTTCCACGCACCACTGTGGGTGTCTGCGCTGGCTGTTGTGGCCAGTGCTGGGTGGGGGGTGTGTCCTTGGGAGAGTGTGCAGGGTGCTGTACCGCTGGTGGTGGTGTCCGGGGCATGCCCTGTCCCATGTGGGGTACCTCATGTGCTGACACATGGTCGGTCTCTCAGCTATACCTCAAGGGGGCTGTGCATGGTGGCACTGTGTATGCCATCGTTGCATCGCTGTGTGCTGCCACCCACTGATGGGTGCTCATGGTGGGGCTGCCTTGCATGGTTCTGTGCTGCACAGGGTTGCATTGTCACAGTGGGGGTGGTGGCATGCATGGGGTTTCCTGCAGTGGTGGATGCTGCTCCTGGGCAGGGTGTCTGGGGGGTCATGGTGCAGGGTGTGCTCTGCATTGGGGGGATGGTGTGGCATGGGGTGGTCAGCCCTCCTTGTGTGCCAGTCACAGCTTGCCAGGGGGTGTGATGGGGCACCATGTCCCAGCTGTGAGTTGGTTGCTTGTCTCCATGGGTGAGTGGTTATTCCAATCCTCCCCCAGTTGTGCAGTGCATAGGGTGTGGGGGGATGACATCTGTTCTGCTGTGTGTTCCTCTGCCCATCTGTGTCATGGGTGGTGGGCCTCTACCTCCCTGGTTGTGCAGTTGCATTGCTGCCCTGCTGCTGGGGGGCATCCCTGGTTGCACTATGGTGCCTCTGGACTGCTCAGCTGAACATCCCTTGTTGCGCTATGGCTCCTCAGATCTGCTCAAACTTCCCCTCCCTAGTTGTGCTATGGTGCAGGTGGTGCGATATTCAGTCGTCGGCTGTAGGCGCAGGTTGGCCAGCTCAGTTTTTGAATATCGCGCCTCTTGCACATGGGCACAATGAACTTGCGCGTGCTCCTGCTATTGCGCACTTTTTGGGCGCAGTTTGAATATCTGGGCCATTATGTCACACTCTAAACTGTTTAGCATGTTTCGTGCCTAAGTAAGCGTCTGAATATTACATTCTTTTACATTTAATTAAGACTGTGAATGTAGAAGCATTATAGAGAATTAACTGCTAACCTCTAAATGTGTTTTGTAGCCATTTCTTAACCAGAGCTGAAGCACTCGTAGCGTGAGTCGCTGAAAGCACACATTACCTTTAGTTCCTAAATAAAGAAATAGTTCATTTTAAACTTTTAAATACAATTGTGTCACACATTAGACTGTTTAGCATGCTTCTAGCCATTTTAAATGTCTAAGTATTACAGTCTTTTACGTTTTACAGAACTTTAAAAGTGAAAGCATTGTTAGAAGTTAATCGCTGACCTCAACATAAGTTTTGTTGCCATCTCTTAGCCAGCGCTGAAACACTAGCAGCGTTTAAGTCCTAAATAATAAAATAACTGATTTCAAACTTTTTAAACACTTATTATCATGCTCAAGCTGCTTAATATGATGCTAGTCTGATTCTTACTCACTTAAGATGTAAGCTTTTGTCCAGTGTCCGGTTTAGGTGGAAGTAACACGGGGCCAAAAGGACATCTGTTTTAAATCATTCTATGACTCCACCATAAAAAAAATAAAAAAAAAAATGATTTCAAACAGATGTCCTTTTGGCCCCACGTTACTTCCACCTGAACCGGACAAAAGCTTGAAATCAGTTATTTTATTATTCAGGACTTAAACGCTGCGAGTGTTTCAGCGCTGGCTAAGAGATGGCAACAAAACTTGTGTTGACGTCAGCGGTTAGCTTCTAACAATGCTTCCACATTTAAAGTTCTGTAAAACATTAAAGACTGTAATACTTAGTCATTTAAAAATGGCTAGAAACATGCTAAACAGTCTAGTGTGTGACACAATTGTATTTAAAAGTTTAAAATGAACTATTTCTTTATTTAGAAACTAAAGGTAATGAGTGTTTTCAGCGACTCATGCTACAAGTGTGTCAGCTCCTGTTAAGAAATGGCTACAAAACACATTTAGAGGTTAGCAGTTAATTCTCTATAATGCTTCTACATTCACAATCTTAATTAAATGTAGAAGAATGTAATATTCAGAAGCTTATTTAGGCACGAAACATGCTAAACAGTTTAGAGTGTGACATAATGTGTTTAAAAGTTTGGAAATGAACTATTTCTCTATTCAGGAATCAAAAGTTATGAGAGCTCTAGCGCTAGTCTTAGTAACAGTAACAACATATTTAGAGGTTAGCGGCTTATCTTTTACTATGCTTTGGCATTCATCATCCTTAGTTTAGTTTAAAAGCATGCAAGAGTTTAATACCATGAGTGTTTTGTGATGCGTTTGTAAATGGAGTTAAAATGTATTTTGAGTTTTGGAAAAGCGGTTTTGAAATGTTTGAAGCAATATGTGAAATTGTTTATGTGAATTTGTTTATTCATCTATGATGTTCTTTTTATTTTAGAGAATTGCATATACTGCTTTAAGCCGTCACTAGGATGAACCTTACCAGCGTAAAAAGTGCTAGAATAAACTTATTGAGAAATAATAAATTAAGGTCAGATTCTTGATATTATCTTAAACTACTAGAAATAGAGGATACTTAAATCTTAAGTGAAAGACTTAAAAGTCATTGTGATTGGTTAACCATCCATGGCACTCCAGACATTACCTCATGGGTTTTAGCCCACCTGATAGGCTAGTGATACACATGACTATAGGATCAAATTTCTAGTATATCCAGGTCCCAGAAACCCCTGTTCCCCAGTTCAAATCTTGCATCTGATCAGGCAACAAGCACACCAGGATCCCTGTTTTCTCCACACAGAAAGGTAGGCCTTTGATTATATTTTCTACAAGGATTATGGCTTAGGAGCAGGAAATCTAGGTGCTGCATGGCTGCTCCAGAATAAAAACGCAGCACATTGTCTCCCAAGGTAGAAACAGCCAGCTGTGTGGCTTTGAGTTTGTTTAAGTTTACTCAAGTTTCAGTTTATTTAAGTTACTTAGCTTCTATTATTGTCGTTAGCATAGTGAGAGAATAAGAGTTTTCCAGCCTGCTTAGGACTGGGAGCAAGCAGTGGTACCACGATCCTGATTGATTGTTTAGGATTCTAGATAGCGTCTACCATGCATTCATACTGCATAACATTATTAAATCTGCTTCTATCACTAAGAGGGGATCATCCCTATAGGCGCCTAACTGTGTTTTTAGCGTTAAGAAGAGGCGAGAGACCCAGTAGTGGGCTTTTCTCTCTGCAGATGGCTGTTTGGTGTTTGAATTCGCGCCATGCTAGGCGCACATCCTAGCGCTCCCCTGAACCCCCCCTTAGCATCGCTAGGTAGCGCGGGGGAAGGCATCTGCCTACGGCCTACCCCCTCTCCTCTCCTCCCCTACTCGCTCGGTAGGTGTCCACGAGGCACTCTACGCTGTGAGGGGCCTCCACCATGATTGCAATGCCCTTTGCTCTAGCTCGGGAGAGCACACCTCCCATAGGCCTCAGCCAGCTACACGCTCACGAAGCTCGCCCTCCTCTGTCGTGTGTTCGGCTCCGTTTTCCTTGCCCCTGTTTTCGTAGGGGCTAGTGTCAGGAAGGCGAATCTCACAGGTGCATCTCAAGAGCTTGCTCACCTCCCAACCCCATGAGGTACCGCAACGGCCACAGTGGCCTCAAACAACCTTCTAGGGGTCAGGCAGCCCCGCGGCCTACTATTTTGTCTTAGGCACGCCACGATAGAGCTCATCTCTCGCCAGTGATCTGCCTATTCCAGCCATTGGCCCCATAGATCATAGGTCATCTCTTTGGTAGTCCTCTCGAGTGTACAGTCAAGAGGGCTGAGGGGATCACTCACTTTTCCATCCGCGCTTCAGGTTAGCACCCGGGCCTTGGCCCTCACATCTCGACCACATGGTCGATGGCCTCAGGGGGATCAAGGGCCTAAGCTCTCCCAGGCCATCCACTTTTTCCCAGGGGTCACAAGCCCCTTGGATTGTGCAACTTTTCAGATCTCGCGAAAGGGGCTTCCCCCCTTTTTGCAACAAGGGGACAGAGCAAATTTAAACATACCAGGGGGTCGAACGAGCTAACAGAGGGGGAACCAAGCCCAGTTGAGCCCAGTCGAGCCTAAGGTTTCCTCGAGCATATATAGGGGTTCCCTCCCATAGCGACCTCTATATACAGGCCACAATTCAAGAGATCCTTTCCCCCCAACCCTCCCTTTCTTTGTACTCTCAGGTCCTTCCCATAGCGACCTTTGATGTAGAGGTGGCGATCCCTGCACCACCCCAGTTTTTTACTGGGTCCCTCTCACAGTGACCCAATATGTTTGTCACCTTCTGGAGGTCCCTCCCTATAGCGACCGCCAGGTTGGTGCACCTACCCATGAGGGGTCCCTCCCACAGCGACCCCCACATGCAGTTGTTACCATCAAAGGGATGGCACAGGCTGTTCTGGCAGCTAAAGGCAACTTTCAATCTGCTTGCGAACACAAATATATAAGGAGGCCCAATGGCCTAATAAAAGTATCTTGCACTAGCCCTAACTATACGCTTGCCTTCTTCTTTCTCCACCAGATGGTAAAGGCCAAGAAGTGCTCCTCTTGCAATGCTGCTGTCCTGCCCCACACCCCGGGCCCCCTTTGTACCGCCTGTCTTCATATCGATGACAATTTTCAATGGAGCAAACTCCTGTCATAGGTCCCAGCAATCCAGGGCCCAGCGGCCCCACTTGGATGGATCCTGGTACCCTCCTGATACAGAATCAACAGGCCACAGTTACCATGATGGAGAGCCAACAGAACTTCATGCTGAAGATAATGGAGAAACTTGAATCCCTTACACAGCATAGAACAGCAGCACCACTTCCAGAGCCAGACAATGCAGGGGGGATCTCTGAGGAATGTTCAGACACTGAAGAACCGGTACCAGACAATCTTCGACCGGATTCCGCTGAAGACAAGGAGATACCAGACGAAGAGGATGGAGTGGATACCGATGAGGAGGACATGGAACCACAAGCCTTGCCATCCCTCACTTCAAAACTGTGTTCCTTCGACATGGTCCCAGGCCTCATGAAAATTGTCAAGGCCACCATGGGGCTCGACGTCAAGGAGGGAAAACCAGAGTCAAAATTATATCCCATGATCCAACAAAAGGCGACCACCTCTGAGACCTTCCCCGTATGCCCATCAATCGAGGACATCTTCAACAGAGAGTGGCAATCCATAGAACCAAGCAGAATGTCAAACAAGAGAAACTTGGACAGGATGTATCCGGTCCAAGAGGACAAGGCCAGTATCTGGTGCAAAGACCCAACCATTGACCCTCAGGTGGCGGCGCTCAGTAAGAAAACCATCTTTCCCTGCAGAACCACAGCATTAAAAGATCCAATGGATAAGAAAGTCGAAGACATGCTAAAAAGGGCCTTCGAGATCGAGGGAACTGCCTCCAAAGCTTCCACAATGGCTATCTACACGGCATGTGAACAAATACGCTGGCTCGAGGAGCTCTTAGAGCAAGCAAACCCTAAGTCCAGAGAGGCAGAACTTTTAGAGTGCACACTCGATGCTGCAAAATACCTGGCGGACATGGCTGTGGACACCCTTCGGCTGCACGCCAGAGCCACAGCCATCACCAACCATGCCAGGAGAGCATTGTGGCTCAAGTTATGGAACGCAGACAATTAGTCAAAGACATTACTACAAAATTTAACCATGAAGGGAAAGCATGTTTTTGGGGAGGGCCTACAGGAATTCCTGAAACAAAAAGAGAAGGACAAAGACCTGCTTAAGAACAAGGCTAAGTACACCTACCTCCCTTCAGTGAGGCAGAGGTTTCGGGTGGGGAAACAGGTCATATCAACCTCGCAGAGACACACATTCCCAGAACAGTCCCTTTCAAGGCAGAGGAACATACACCGGTCACCACAATTCCCTTTCCCATTCTTACCAACTGTCCTCCTTTAGAGCCCATGGCCCAAAATTCAGGGGAAGAGGTAGAGGTTTCACGGGGAAACAGCAATAACTACCTTCCCAGAACCCTGCTAGGACAGGGGTCGTACCCCCCCATGGGACAAAGACTGTCACTGTTCAGGCGCCAGTGGCTCAACACAACCTCAGACAGATGGGTCCTAGAGGTGGTGGCAAGAGGGTACTCTATAGAGCTGTCCCACTCTCCAGTCACACACAGGTTCCTAAGTTCCCCCATCACCAAAAGAAAGGCGACCCCGCATCAGGTCCAACACATCCTGACGGAGTTGCTAGAAAACAGAGCTATCCAGCCCGTTCCCACGCACGAGCAGAAATTAGGGGTATACTTCATTTTTTTCCTTGTGCCCAAGAAATTGGGAGAACTCCGCTCCATCTTGGACCTGAAACACCTCAACAAACATGTGATGTGCCACAGGTTCAAAATGGAAACCATAAGGTCAACCCTACGCAGCATCCGGGTAGGCGATTACCTCACGTCCATAGACTTGAAGGACACATACCTCCACATTCCTATCATACCAAAACACTGCCAATACCTCTGGTTCCACATCTTGGGCCACCAGTACCAGTACCAAGCCTTACCCTTTGGTCTCACCTCAGTGCCAAGGGTGTTCACCAAGGTGTCCATAGTCCTAGTAGCCAGACTTTGGGAACAGGGTCTGGATATCATACCCTACTTGGACGACTGGCTCATTCAAGCATGCTCCAAAGAGCAATCGCTCCGAGACACACTGACCACCCTACAGGCACTCGAGGAACATGGCTGGGTAGTAAACCATGCCAAGAGCCATCTGGTGCCCACCCAACAGTTCGAACATCTGGGGGCCCTAATCAACACATCACAGGGATGGGCAAAACCCTCTCAGACAAGGGTGCTCAATCTGATAACATTGGCTCATCACATGAGTTCTCACCATCAGACAACCACGGGATGCATAGCCCAGTTGTTGGGTTGCATGGCATCTTGCATAGACCTCATATCCTGGGCAAGATGGCACATGCACCCACTTCAGACTTACACACTCACTCGGGGGTCACCGAATGAGCTCAACCTACAAGTCCTAGTCCCACTACCACCATTGGTGAGACACTCACTAGCATGGTGGACAGTGAAGTCCAACTTCACAAGAGGGGTCCCACTAGAGGCATCTTACACTGCCAGAATAGAAATGGACACAAGCCTGTCAGGTTGGGGTGTGTGCTTGGGTGACCTAATGGCTCAAGGGTTATGGACTCCAACAGAAGTCAAGCTATCCATCAACATACTAGAAATGAGGGCAGTAGCTCATGCCCTCGAGGCTTTCAGATCATCCATCTGCGGCCAGTCGGTTCTTAAACGCTCCGACAACCAGTTCACGGTGGCGTATATCGCAAAACAAGGGGGCACCAGGAGCAAGGCCATGCTCAGGGAGGCAACTTCAGTCCTCAGTTGGGCACAGACCAACCTCAGCCACCTCGGCGCCATGCACCTCACAGGCAAACTCAACGTGTGAGCAGACTGGCTGAGCCGGCAACAGGTTCACCCAGGGGAGTGGCGGCTCCATCCCCGTCTCTTTCAGATTATCCAGGAAACCTGGGGTCCAGTGTCCATGGACCTCATGGCCACAATGGAAAACACTCAGGTCCAGGAGTTCTTCTCACAGTTCAGGGAAAGCTGGTCCCAGGGAACCGATGCCCTCTCACAACCGTGGTCCCTGGAGCATGCTTACGTGTTCCAACCCCTTCCCCTACTTCCCCAGGTACTAAGCAAGATCAGAGCATCTCGACGTACTATCATCCTAGTGGCACCCTACTGGCCACGGAGGACATGGTTTGCCATGGTACTCGACATGACCTTGGCCAGCCTCAGATTACCATACCGATCGGACATGCTGACACAGGGCCCAGTACTTCACCTGGCCCCACAGACTCTGAAGCTCATGGCCTGGCTCCTGAGAGGAAGAGACTGATGAGAGCAGGCTACCATGAGTCCATCATATTGACGATGCTACAATCTAGATAGTCCTCGACCACATCCACCTATGGTAGACAGTGGTCCCTATTCGTGAAGTGGTGTCACGAGCAAGGTAAGGACCCAGAGCAACTGGACATGTCATCCATCCTCTTATTTCTCCAACAGGGAGTAGACATGGGACTGGCTCACTCATCCCTGAGAGTACAACTATCGGCCATTGGAGCAGCTACTGATGCCATCGGGGGATACAGCCCGGGAGCACACCCGGATGCCCTACGCTTCCTAAGAGCAGTGGAGGTACTACGACCCAGGGTCCAACCTTCCATCACACCATGGGATCGCCCACTGGTACTGGATTCCCTCAGTACAGCTCCCTTCGAGCCGCTCAGCGAGGTGGACCTATTCTGGGTCGGCCTCAAGGCCTGCTTCCTTGTAGCCATTTGCTCAGCTCGATGGATCGGCGAGCTAGGAGCACTCTCGTGTAGGGAACCTTACACCGTGTTCACTCCCCAAGGAGTCCACTTACGGACCGTTCGAGCCTTCCAACCGAAGGTATCCACAACTTTCCATAGGGAACAGCCCATTGAGCTGCCTACCTTCTCTGGAGATGCACAACTGGGCATTAAGCCAATCTCCCATCATATGGATGTCAGGATCACCCTCTCCATTTACATAGCCAGGATTCTGCCCTTACGTAAGACGGAGAGGTTATTTATTGTCACAAGGGGAAAAAGACAGGGTAAGGCAGCCTCTAAGACCACGAACTCAGACGAACCATCCAAGAAGCTTATATAGCCAAGCATATGACACCCTCCGAGGGTATCAAGGCCCATTCCACCAGATCAGTAGCCACCTCCTGGGCGGAGAGGGTGAACGTGTCTTCCAAAGACATATGCAAAGCGGAAACATGGACCTCCATCCATACGTTCGCCAGACACTATAGGCTTGAGCACCTGTACAACATCAAGCCCACTTTTGCAACACAGATCCTACTGACTGCCTCCTCTGCCTCTCACTCATAGACCTCTCTGTCTCCCTCCCTAGGATACTATATTGCTACTTACCTACCTACCCATGAGGTAGATAAGTCCTGGTCACTCTGAGTACTCTGTTGGGAGGGTCTTGGAGTGCCATGGATGGTCAACCAATCACAATTGGTGTCTACTCACCTGCTAAAGGTGATTGTGTTGGTTGACATCTATGGCACTCCAAGACCCTCCCGACAGAGTACACAGAGTGACCAGGATTGGGGCATTCCCAAGCATACCAAAAGAGGGGATAAGGTATAGGCCACTACGGGCACAACTACAGGGGTGGAGCATTCCATCGACCTAATAGGAGTCAAGATTAGATTGTAAATAATAGGAAAATAAAACCAGGCCAATTGGCCAAACGAGCTTATGTCTCAGGCTGCTTCATTAGGTACAATGACTGTATTGCTTTTTCTCTGGAATATTGTCTTGCACTTTACTAACCTTGATTTCAGCTATGGAAGATTTGAACTGGAGAACAGGGGTTTCTGGGACCTGGATATACTAGAAATTTGATCCTAGAGTCATGTGCATCACTAGCCTATCAGGTGGGCTAAAACCCATGAGGTAATGTCTGGAGTGCCATGGATATCAACCAACACAATCACCTTTACCAGGTGAGTAAACAGCCATTTGTAAAAAGTTTTTGTCTTTTTATTTGTTTAGTGACCTCTGGTGGGAGTCAAACAATGAGTGTTTAAACACATATTGTATCAGAAAACAGTATTCATTAAAAAATACAGTAAGGTTAAATGATTTTTCTTATGGGTTTTACACCACTCACATTCTTAATAAGAGAAATTAATATATATATATATATATATATATATATATATATATATATATATGTTTTGTGATGTTTACATATGTTTTTACAGAAAAACAGTCCTTCCTGAAGAAGGGTTTACCGGAAACGTTGAAATCTTTTATGGACTGGAAGTCATTTCAGTATATGAGGATAACCCTATCATCGTTTTCTGCACTCTGCCCATGAGGTAGGACCTAAACCGGTTGATGACATTACTGGTTAGTCCACACCGGTTCTGCAGTCGACCCAGCAGCACCTCATGGTCCACAGTGCCAAGCACTGCAGAGAGATCTATAGTAGGACCAAGATGGTACGGTCTCCCCTATCCCTTGCCATCAGGAGATCATTTATCACCTTCACCAGGGAGGTCTCAGTGCTATGCCTAGACCTGAAACCAGAGTGGAAACACTCATAAGTGGTGGAGGAGGCAAGATGCATCTCAAGCTGAATTGCCACCACTTTCTCTAAAACCTTCTTTAAAAATGTGAGGTTTGAGATGGGTCTGTAATTACTGAGACACTCCGGGTCCAATGAGGGTTTTTTCAATAGGGGTCTAATCAAGGCCACTTTCAATGCCCATAGGAAAATTCCCACTCACCAAGGAACTCCGGACAATCCCAACAACCACAGGTTCTACCAGGTTCACACATCCAACCAAAAGTTGGATTGGACCTGGATCAGGATCTCAATGTGCTGGTCACAGTCTCAAGACTATCTCTGCCACCTCATCCACTCCAACTGGATTGAACTCAGCCCACACAAGAGGAGTGCCCTGACATGACTCAGGGCAAACCCTGCAATCTGTTTGAGTGATGCTGCAAGAGATCTCAGCCCTGATAGAGGACACTTTGTCAGCAAAGAACAGAGCAAACTCTTCACACCTTGTGCTAGAACCTGCTACCCCCACATGGAGACAGGCTGAATGTAACAGCCCGTCCACCATGCAGAAGAGATGACCTGGTCTGTTCCTTGCCAATGCAATCTCTCTTGACAAAAACATCTGCCATTTTTTGAGAGATTGCCCCATGATAGCCACTATAATGTGACCTCAAGGCCAATTTGTCCTCCATCAGTCTTGATCTCCTCCAATGGTGCTCCAGCCTCCTACACTTATCTTTAACTCCCTGAGCTCCCCATCAAACCAGGGGTGCCTCAGATGAGTAGACAAGGGTCAGACATGGATGGGTGCGATCAAGTCGAAAGCCACACCAATGGCCCCATTATAGGCCACCACTGCCTCCTACAGCCCGATCACACACGAAGACTCCACACTTAATAGGTTCAGCACTGCCAGTAGCACTTCTAGGGACAATCCCAAAATTGGCAGTACTAGACCATCTCCACAGAGGGTGGACCCTTAGGGGGTCCCCAAACATGAACCTTACAGAGCTATGATCTGACCAAGTGATAGGATCAATCCTGAGGTCATCAACCCCAAGACCCAGAGTGAACACCAGGTCCAGTGTGTGACCGTGTGAGTGGGTCACTGAGGTGACAACCTGCTACAGGCTCAGAGATTCCATACTCTGAAGGAGGTTGTGTCCAAATAATGAGAGTCCATCATTGATCCAGGCATTGAAATCCCACAGAATCAATCATCTGGTGGACTCCAACACCAGGTCGGTGATGAGGTCTCCAAACACCTGCAGTAATTCCCTCTCTCCACCTTGTGGGTGGTAAATGAGAAGGATCCTGTAGCCTGCAGCAGGACTCCCCCCTGCACATCCACACTCTCAAATGACCCAGTAGAATCCACTAGTAACACTGTGAGACCCAGGCTGATTTTAAAACAAATGGCCATTCCCCCACCTCTGTGATCCTTCCTCAGGGTGTGTATCACAGAGTACCCAGTTGGCACCACTGCCTCCAACATGGGAGCAGCATTATCATCCAGCCAAGTCTCTGTGATGAAAGTCAGGTCTACAGAGGAAACCAAGTGCACTTTTACTACAGTAGTGTTCCTCACTGACCTGGCATTGCACAACACAGCCCAAGTAGGATGAGGGGAGACTGCTGGATAGGCCTCCTGCCCACTATCAATAGTGGATGCCTTGGATATGGGAATCAGACAAAATGGACCCCTCTCCAATACCCATTATGCCCCAGGGCACCTAGTGGGCCTCACTGCCTGTATCTCTGACTCCCCAGCAGCCACTCACCCAGCCCCCTGCCTTGACTCCCCCCAGAGCAATCCCCAATGCCCTGCACCTCCTGTATGTTTCTGCAGGTAGTGAGGGAACCTCAAATGGGAAAGGGTCGCAGAAGTAGGCCAACGAGTAGCTGCACCTTCTAGGCCCATAACTCCAACACATTCTGACTGTTTATAGCAATAAACCCAATAATACTGCTATAAAACCCCCACTAAATAAGAAAACAGCCTTAGTATCCAACAAAATTTCACATCCACACAAACATCCAATCATTCACACAACCACTCATATAACTACAACTGTAACAAACCCTTTCCTACCCACCCAATCCCAAATAACCATAGGCAGTCCAATATATTATTGCAGAGTTCTAAAAAGTTTGTTGTGCACTTTACTCCAAATACAGTTCCAGTTGTGCTTATTATTGTAGTAGGGCTCTCATTTCCCAATGCAACATAGTCCCAATACCATTTAGGAACTCTCACTTCCCAGCAAAACAGTTGTATCTATATAATTATAATGATCTTTCATCTTTTGGCTCTCTCACTGCCCAAGTAACAGATTTTGACTGAATTGTTTGCTTAACCTTTTAGCTATTTCAGTACCTAATATCTTGTATCCAAGTTCATGACTTACAGTCACTCTGGTGGGACACTTTATTTTGTACTCACATTCCCCTTGTTTTCCAAAATAGTCCCTATATTGAAAATTGTGCTAGTGCCTCCCAGTAATGGCTCACTGCTTTGGTACAGTATTTACTAAAATGCTGCAGCTTGCACACAGTTCCATGACAGCTGGGAAATGGACAGTCATATAATGGCTCACCGTACCACCGCAAATAATGGCGGCTGATTTCAGTTCCAAACCCCGGCCAAAAATGTTACTTTATTCCCTGCCGGTTGTGACCATAATTGCACAGGCGCTAAGCTGACCCACAGATGTCGACAACCAACTGCAAGGCAACACAGTATACGTCCCACTTCTTTGCAGCAATACAGTGCTCCTTGCACAATCACTTTTCACCTTAAGTACCCGGCACAAATCTCCTTTTAATTTCTACCATTGGAGAAGATGATTTTACCCCAAAATGGCACCTGGCAGCAGAAATCCTCACTGCTCTCCTTATAGGACCAATGCATACCAATACAGTTGCCTTAACTGGCACACACTTTTCCAGTGGTATAGCCAGTAGGAATGCTCAAGAATCGATCAGGGGTCAGGGGTCCATATTCACCACATCTTCGCAGCAACTCTCTCCAAACAATCCAGATAATCCCTTCAGGTAAGACTCTTCATTGGGACAGGTCTCAGTTACTCCACCAGAGATGCTAGCAACACTTCTGATAAACTTAAAAATCACAGCTCTCCATGCACTGCGTCTTTACACCCTAACACCATAACTAAAAAAAAACAAAAAACTAACTTCTACATTATGCTTACAAACCCACTAAACTATTCTAAAAAACCCTAATCTTTGGTAACTAACTAAACTATGGACTGCCACTTGAAAATAAAATATTTAAAAATGCTTAAAAACTCTGCAAAATGTAGCATTGTTAGAGACAGCACAGCCATCATCTTACTCCATCTTAATAAAATAGTTTTTTTTTGTCACTAATGTGCACTTTGATTAGGGTGATAGAAAACTCAACTATTTACTGTACCCATAATGCCTCACTATGTAAATTAGCATACCGGCTATTATACAGTAAAGCCTGCTATGATGAAGTGCAGTATCACAGTTTTCCTGCATGACAAAAGGAATTAACTCCCATTAAAACTGCATTGCTTCCTGCAGTAACTCTGCTGCAAAATTCTGCAGAGCTAGGTATCATCCTGATGTGCTTCACTGTATTTCTGTGCTCACTACAGAAATAGGAGACCACATCTCTCACTGAAGAAATCTTGTCAGCTAGATACTGTATGCACAATGCCTTGTTTTGAAAATAAACTTATGAGAGCTTACATTGTTGAAGCCATTACAGAAATATGAGGCTGCACCTCACAGCAAGGAAGTTGGAAAACAGCCTCTTATTGTACACACAATGCCTTGCTATGTATGTCTACATATTAGGTGTTCTTCTGCAGTCACCACTATCAAAATAAAAGACTGCACCTCTGAGTAAGGAACATTTAAGTCAACTTTATAATTTACTCGGAATTCCATGTTGCTGTATGTAAAACATTGACAACTTCCTTGCATGATATCATTCTGGGGGTGTGGCCACACACAGAAAACTGGAGGGCGGGCAAAAACAAAGCACTGATAAAACATAAAAAAAATGACTGTGACAGATTTTTGTATAAAACAAATTGTAGCTTCAACACCTGAAGAATGGCTGGCAATGGCATACTATGTGAAAAAGGCATTTGGGGAACTTCCATCAATCACTTTAATTTATATGAGTGTTGTGTACTAAATTCCAGATTTGGGGTTGTGATGACCCCTTGTGCAATTGATATGCTATCTGAGCTTTCAATTTTTCTCACCTGATTTCTAGGGGATCCCACTCTAAGTCTTTATACATTAGGGAGTGATGTTAGTTGTACCCACAATCTATCACAAACCTTGCCAGTTTATTGTATTGTCTATCGAGATGTTTTAGTAATGTATTGGCTGCATGCTGATATACAATACTCCCGTAGTCCAGCATTGGTTGTAGGAGCTGAGTAGCTATGGTTCTTGTTTCTCTGGGAATAAAAAATGGCTTCCTTCTAAGAGTTCCTAGATAGCATGCTACTTTTCTGATACTATTGTTTATTTGTGAGTCAAATTTTAATGCCTCATCTATGATTACACTTAGGTATTTGTATTCTTTGACTCTGGTTAATATTTGGCTACTCAGTGACCTGATGTTTAGGTTGCACTCTACCTTATTGTTCTGTGTTCCATGTATAAACAGTATTGTCTGTATTTTCTTGGTACTCAGGACCATAGTTGATTTTATGAACTGTTCTTTGAGACAGTTGAAGTCATACTGTAGTATGCGCTCTAGTTAATCCTGGGAAGAAGCTTTACCTATTAACACTGTGTTGTTGGCATATAGCTTAATCTCTGTTTAAGTGATGTGTGAGGGCAGATCATTTAAATAAATCAGAAATAGGGGGCCCAGGATTGATCACTGGGGTACCCTTCTTTTCAGGATATGTGGGTTTGAGAGTACCCCATTTATATACACCTGTTGTTTCCTGTTACATAGGTATGAATGAAGCCATGATGTGGCTCTTTCTGACAGTCCTATCTGCATAAACCATAGGTTACATAGGTTTTACAGAGTTCTGTATAGACCAAGGTCCACTATAGCTCACTGCTGTCAATAATATTCCCAGATGTTATTTTCAATTAGGTGAGCATTCGGCTGTGCCTTAAAGCCTAAGCATACTATCACTAGCCACTACTTTGTGAGGGGGGCAGGAAGATCAGTAACTTTTTCGGAGATACTTCCAGTGCCCAAGACAAGCACAACAAGAAAACTGAGAATAGAGGAATTTAACGGATGGCTAAGAACCTGGTGTTGTGCTAAAGGGTATGGGTTGATGGGGGGGTAGGGAGGGACCTGGGAGGACAGTAGTCTCTATGCCAAGGACAGACTACACTTGAGTGAGGAGGGAAAGAAAGTGTTGAAACAGAGGATGTAGGAGTACATAGAGGAAGTAGGGAATTTAAACTAGGAGCAGGGGGTGGCAATTGGGCAAGAGACATGCAGAGACCACAGGTTGGGAAACCATATGAGCTTAACCCATAACAGTGACAAAGGACAAATGGCAAGTACTATTGGTGATGCTAGTAAAGGAGGGAAGGATGGGGGGGGAGGGTGGAAGGTGGTTACCCTCAATGCTAGGAGCCTTGGGAGGAAAACTGCAGAGTTACAAGTGCTCATGGCAGAGGGAGAGGTGGACATTGCAGCCATCACAGAAACATGGGCCACCCAATACAACGACTGGGACCTGTCTGCACCAGGGTACAGGTTATTTCATAGGGACAGGGTGATTGGGAAAGGAGGGGGTGTGGCACTATATGTGAAGGAAGAACTGAAGTGTGTAAGGGAGGAAGGGGAGGAGGGTAGTATGGAGTCACTTTGGATGCAAATCCAGGATTCGAAGAATAGGATTCTTAGAATGGGAGTGGTGTACAGGCTGCCATCTCAGACTGAGGAGTTAGATAGGGAACTAGCAGGACAGATCAGGAGGACCTGCGGGAAGGGTAGTTTGGTGATTGTGGGGGACTTCAACATGCCAGGAGTGGACTGGAGTACCCCAACAACCAGGAACAGAAGGGAGCAGGTACTGCTGGATGCCTTCCAGGACAGCTTCCTGCTGCAAATGTTCAGTGAATCAACCAGGTTAGGGAATACCCTTGACCTTGTGCTGGCAAATAGGGACTTTGTGAGAGAACTTACAGTGGAGGAACAGCTGTCAGGGAGTGACCACCACTCAGTATGGCTCACATTGGATATGGGCAAGGAAGGAGTGGAATCTGGCACAAGAGTGCTAGACTTCAGGTGGACCGACTTTGGGAGGATGGGGGAAGTAGTAAAAAGGTACCTGGCCAGAATTCAATCTAGAATGGACACTAACCAGAGGTGGGAGCTCATAAAGCTGTGGATAGTGGAGGCAACCAAAACCAGCTGCAAGGCCCAGAGCAAGAAGGCTATGGCTAAGAAACCAAGCTGGTCAAGCAAGGAGGTCATGGAAAAGGTAAGGAGGAAAAGAGCTGCCTTTAAGAAGTACAAGAAAACATGGCGAGGGGAGGACAGGGAGGAGTACTTGACGGAATCAAAGGAGGTGACAAGGGCAGTAAAGGGAGCCAAGGCATCTACGGAACTCAGGCTGACACAAGGCATTAAGAAGGGGGAGAAGGATTTCTTTAGGTACATCAGGGAGAAAAGGAGCTGTAAGGACCATATAGTAAGGATTAGGAAGGAGGGGTGTTGGTGGAAGCAGAGGTGGATGAAGCAGAAGCACTAAACAGTCACTCTGCTCAGTATTTATAAAGAAAAGGGGGTGACACCTAAGGGGGAGAAATGGCAGAAACGGGGGGGTGACAGATGGGGAAATCATGGATGGCAGAGTTCTGGAGGGTTTGAAGGCACTGAGGGTGGATAAGGCGCCAGGCCCAGATGGCATCCACCCCAGGGTACTGAAGGAGCTGGCAGAGGTCCTTGCAGGACCTTTGGCAGACCTGTTTAATGCCTCACTACTTTCGGGGTGTGTACCTCAGGACTGGAGGATGGCTTATGTGGTGACCCTCCACAAGAGTGGCCCCAAGGATGAACCAGGAACTACAGACCAGTGAGCCTCACATCCATTGTGGGTAAGCTAATGGAGACTATCCTGAAGGAGAGGCTGGTGGCACTTCTAGAGGCCAAAAGACTACAGGACAGCAGACAGCATGGCTTCATACAGGGCAGATCCTGCCAAACCAACCTGGTGGAGTTCTATGACTGGGTAACTAGACAACTGGACAGGGGCTATGCAGTAGATGTCCTGTATCTGGACTTCAGTAAGGCATTCAACTCGGTGCTGCATGGAAGGCTGGGAAGTAAGTTAGTAGTCACAGGGGCAGGTGCAAAGCTGGTGAGATGGGTAGGGAACTGGCTTCAGGGAAGGCAACAAAGGGTGGTGGTGGATGGGGAACTCTCACACCCAAGGGTAGTGATGAGCAGTGTTCCACAGGGCTTGGCGTTGGGACCAGTGTTGTCTGGGATATTCATTGCAGACATATCATTGGACACCAAGAGCAAGATCAGTCTGTTTGCTGATGATACCAATGTAGGAGTGGTGGTGGATGACCTAGGGGGATGGCAGGGGTTACAGGATGATCTGGCAAAGCTTGAAACCTGGTCAGACACCTAGCAACTGGGGTTTAATGCCAAAAAGTTCAAGGTGCTGCATTTTGGGATGAAGAACCCAAGGAAGAGTTACCAGCTGGGGGGAGTGCAGCTAGCCCAGACAGAGGAGGAGAAGGATCTGGGGGTGCTCATTACAGGGTCAGTGAACAACTCGGCACAATGTAGGAAGGCAGCTGCAAAGGCCAACAAAATGCTGGGTTGTATTGCAAGGGGTATATCTTTGAGGAGGGAGGAGGTGATTCTGCCAATGTATAGGTCATTAGTTAGACCACACCTGGAGTACTGCATGCAGTACTGCTGCCCGTATCTGAAGAGGGACATTAAGTTACTGGAGGAGGTGCAGCGCAGGGCGACAAAGATGATCAAGGGGCTGGGGAACTTATCATATGAGAGGAGGCTGAGGGAGTTGAACATGTACTCACTGGAGGAGAGGAGAGGAGGGCTGGGGGGACATGATTGAAACCTTTAAGTACATGAAAGGAATAAACAAGATAGGTACAGAGGGGCTGTTCAAAGTAAGGGAGGAGAGGGACACCAGGGGCCATGATATGAGACTGGAGGGAGGAAGGTTCAGGAGGGAAATGAGGAGACACTTTTTTACAGAGAGGGTGGTGGCTGGGTGGAATGTGTTACCTGCAGAATTGGTATCCAGTAGAACAGTGGACTGCTTCAAAAGGGGATGGGACTGGACAAGGGGGAAGGTCAATAAAGGGGAAGGGTGGAAGGGACGGGCAGCTGCAGAGTAAGGGGTGCTAGCTGCACATTTGAGCAGACTTGATAGACCTCTAGGCCTTTATCTGCTGGCAAATTTTGTATGTTCGTACTTCTAGTGGAAGATTGTTCCAGATTTTTGTTACCTTATAGTAAACCAGTGTTTCCTTTTAGTGGTGCTGAATCTTTCAACTTCAATTTGTAGTGGATGATATCTTGTACTATAACTCCTTTCTTTTAGCTTCAATCCCAGGAGTTCCCACAACTGGGTGTCAGTGAAAGCTCTATACAACAAGCACATGTCCCCCTTCATACGTCGGAATTCCAAGGAGTACAGCCCCAGAATGTCTAGTCTGGATTGATAACCCAATCATTGAGCCTCCCTGATCTTACATGTTGTGCTTCTCTGGACCCTCTCTAGGGCTTGAATCTCCCCCTTGTCACCTGGAGACCAAAACTGGGCACAGTACTCCATGTGTGGTCGCACCAGGGATGTATAAAGTGGTAGCAATACATCCTTATTCCCGCATTTGATGTGTTTATTAATACAGTGTAATATACTGCTAGCCTTTTTTATTATTAGATTGCACTGTGACTTGAATCTAAGATCTTTCATGATCCTGATGCCCAGGTCTCTTTCATCCTCAACAACATTAAGCTTCTTCCCCCCCAGTAGGTAATCTTCCTGCCTATTCATCTATCCGAAATGCGTCACACTACTCTTATCCACATTAAATAACAATTTCTTCTCATTTGCCAATATTTCCAGGTCTATTAAAGCTCGTTATATGGTGTCTGCATCCTCGGGAGTATCGACAATGTGCCCAATTCTTGTGTCATCAGCAAATTTAGACAACCGTACACCCGCAGTGGTAATCACGGAGGAAATGTAGACATTAAAAAGACATGGCCCCAGTACTGAACCCTGCGGCACCCACTAGTCACATCGGCCCACTCTGAATACATCCCTTTTACACTGACTTTCTGTTTCCTTTAGGAGAGCCATGCTTCTATCCAATGTAATACTTTGCCAGTAATTCCATGTTGTATCAAAGCATTGACAAGTTCCCCATGAAGCACTTTATCAAAAGCCTTGGAGAAATCTAGGAAGATAACATCTACCGAATGTCTATCATCCAAGGCTTTACTGACCCCATCATAAAACTCCAATAGGTTGGTCTGACAAGATGTGCCATGGGTAAATCCATGCTGGCTACAATCCAGGTCATTTATTAGCCTATGGTGGCTAATTATATGGTCCTTAATAATGCTTTCCAGGATCTTCCCAAACACAGCTGTCAAGCTAATGGGTCTATAGTTTTCCACTCTATGTTTGGTACCCTTTTTGTGGATTAGTACCATGACTGCCTGCCTCCCGGCCTCCAGGACCATCCCTTCATCCAGTGATTTCTGATAGATGTAATTGGGCCTGCTAGTGCATCTGTCTGTTCCTTGATAATTCTAGGATGTAATCCATCTGGGCCTTGTGACTTATTTTGGTCAATGTTCTGGAGTCTCTTAAACACATCTTCCTTTGTAATATGGGGACTTATATTAGCAGACTGATCTAGGTGGTCTGACTTGGGATAGGTCTTTTTGTTGAAAACTGAAGCAAAAAAGCCATTGTGTTGCTTGGCCATAGCCAAGTTATCTGTAATCATACTACCATCTGGGCCTTTAAGGGGTCCAATGGATTTACTTGCCCCCTATGATTATTAATATAAATATAGAAAGTTTTATAATTATCTTGGACCCTTCGGGCAAGCAGAAGTTAATGTTTTTATTTAGATTTTCTGATGCTAAATTTTGATTTTTTAAGAGCATTTTATAGGTATCCCAACATTTACTATCTCTGCTCTTCTTAGCAATCATGAAAGCTTTATTTTCCTTTTTGATTAGTTTCCTAACACCCAGTGTCAACCACTGCGGCCATGATTTGCCTGCCTGGGAAGTTACTTTGCTTGTCATGAGTTCCCACATGTGTGCTAGTGGCTGGTTATCAAATTCCTTTTTCCAGTCCCATGTGGCCAGGTCACATCTCGTGGCATCAAAATTTGCTTTATTGTAATTATATACTGTAGTACTTTCAGTGTCTTTACCCAACCTACCCATATATCTGAAACTAACCATGGCATGATCACTAGACCATAGTTGGGCTGAATATTGCAGTCGTAGATGTTATCTATTAAATTGCTTAAGACTAGATCTAAAATGTGATTGCCTCTGGTGTTTGATGTGACAAACTGATGCATACCTGCCAAGATAAAAGCGTCTAAGAACTGATTCCTCTGCATTTTCTGCTTGTAAGATATTCCAGATTATACCAGGAAGATTAAAATCTCCTAGTGATATAGAGCTGTTGGTAACAGTTAGCTTGTTAATAAAATCTAAAAGTTGTATGTCATTCTGATGTGAGCTGGGGGGGGGGGTCTGCAAATCAGGCCCAAGTTGATATTGGCAGCATGTTGGGGAGGGAGATCTTAACCCATAATATTTCGGTGCCATCCCAATACAGTAGGTAGTATCTATAGATTCAGAGACTATGCTGTTGATGACATAAAGTGCCAATCCTCCCACTTTTGTCAAGGTCCTGTCTTAATGATACAATGTGTAGCCTGGTATGTTTTTATCCCAGGGATCCTCTTCTCTCCACCAAGTTTCTATAATTGCACAGACATGTATATTGGAACTGCATAGGGTATAGAGTAGTTCATCAGACTTGTTATTTATACTTCTGGCATTTATTACCATACATTTCCAGGTTACAGGATCTACTTTCTTCGTGTTACCAGACTTTGATCTGGGATTCCGCTCGTCCCCACTAACAGTAGTTTAAACCACTATCAATGGTCTGGCACAGTTTGTGAGCAAAAATGCATTTCTCCTGCCTATTCAGATGGAGACCATCCTGTGCAAAAAGCTTATGTCCCCGAATGTATCCCCATGTTCTAAATATATGTGTCCTTCCCTGTGACACCATCTTTTTAACCTATCCAGAAGTTTCATATGGTCTACCAGATTGAATGCTTTTGAGAGGTTGACGTACACCGTGTCATAGATGCACAGGTCAGGAAGCATAGAAAAACCAGGAGCAGTTTCAAAATTTGCAAATAGCGTTTTATTATTAACAGCAAAATAAAAAAATTAAAAATTGTTCAGTATAACTATTTACAGTGGCAGTACAAACAAAGAAAAGAGAGTCCTTCTGAGTTTTTTCTTCTCAATTTCAAATTTCAGTCTCGGTTTCTCTCTTGCAAAACATGGCTGCTCTTTTTATAACAAGTCTTTGCAGGGAGCTTGTTAAGGAGACATTTTTTTTCATAGAATGTTCTTGTCAATTTCCAATGGTCTTGTCAGTTTTGATGCAGGACCAGCAAAAAAAAAACACAGTGACCCAGAACTGACCTCTTGTTTACATCTCTGCAAAAGGCTTAAAAACTGCATATAGGTTAACCCCTTGAGTTCCAAATAGCTGTCTGCAATCATTTCAACAGTATAACTATATACAGTTTTAAACAAAGGGATCCCAGTTTCACATATAGTTTTACACAGAGATTCACATATATTTTTTACAACTGCAGGTATACAAGGCTGGAGAAAAGACAGAAATAGCAAGGGAAGGCAGAGAGATAGCTAGAGGTGAAGAATTGTGAAACCATCAGAGTGATCAGTTTCTAGGTCTCACAAAAAAATTGGTTGAGCAACCAGACAGACAAGAGACAGAGAAGGAGAGAATACAACAGATCCTTGTGTTTAAACACTTTCTGCATAACAAATGGGGCAGGAACTTATTCAACCCTGTCACATACCCCACTCTTTAAGAGGGAACCTGTTTTACAAAATCAGGTTTCCAAAACATTCTATTATATTCCTGTTAAACATTAGCTTATAACCTTTACAGTTTAGTGCATATGCAACATAGTAAACAGAGAAGTTTCAACTCACATTTTTCAACCCTCAGAATTCTCAGTTCCTGATCCATATCTTGACTGAAAAAAAATATTGACATTCACTTTCGCAGATTTGTGAATCACTTTAAATTTAAATGGCTGTAGTGTCAGGTACCACCATGTGATTCTAGAATTTTTATCCTTCATTTGGTTCAGCCAACAGAGAGGACTATGTTCCATTGCAAGTACAAAGTTAGCACCTACTAAGTAAAACCTAAGGGACTCCATGGCCCACCTTGCCACAAGACATTCCTTTTCAATGGTGGAGTACCTTTTCCTCTCTGTCGTGCAACTTCCTGCATATATACAGAATAGGATGTTCTTTCCCATCTATATGCTGACTCAAGACTGCACCTAGGCCTACCTCTGGTGCATCAATCTGTAACAGAAATTGTTTCACAAAAGCTGGGCTTCTTAAAACAGGGGCTGAACATAATGCAGCCTAAATGGCCTGAAAATCTTCATCGCACTCTGCGGACCATTTCACATTATTCAGGAACTGTTTCTTTGTAAGCCCAGTGAGTGGAGTAGCTTGCTCAGCAAAGTTGGGAACAAATCTCCAGTAATAACCAGCCAGCTCTAAAAATGACCTGACATGTTTCTTGATTTTGGGGATAAAGCAGTTAGCTACAATTTCTAGTTTGGAAACCTCTAGCTTGACTTCCCCATTTCCCAAAACATAGCCCAAATATCTGGTTTCCTGCATGCCCAATGCACACTTGGTAGGTTTAATTGTCAGATCTGCCTTTTTGATCGATTGGATAATTGCTCATAAGTGTTCCAGGTGGCTTTCTAGTCTGAACTGTACACCACAACATCATCTAGGTATGCAGCACAATAACCAGTGTGAGGGGATAAAATTAAATCCATGTACTGCTGGAATGTAGCAGGTGCACCATGTAGGCCAAATGGCATGGTGGTGAACTGAAAGAATCCTATAGGACTGGGAAATTCAGTTTTGTCTCTGGATTCTTTAGCTAGGGGGATTTGCCAGGAATCCTTGGTGAGATTGAGGGTACTGATATACTTAGAACATCCCAGTCTGTTTACCAAATTATCTATTCTGGGCATAGGCTAACTGTCAAATTCTGACACTTGATTAAGTTTCCTAAAATCAAAGCATATTCTTACACCCCCTTCTTTTTGTTTACAATCACCATTGGTGATGACCAAGCACTTCTCAACTCTTCTATGATACCCAATTCTTTCATTTTTTGTATTTCATTAGCCATGTCAGCTCTTAACCTCTCTGGTAATCTGTATATAGTATATGGTTAGGGCTTATTGTGGCTAAAAAGCTGTGGCTTTCCAAAAGTTGTTGTAGGGCAGTTCAAAAGTCAAGAAAAGTTGTTCTAGTATCGTTCTGACATCACAACGATACTACAACAACTTTTCCCCTTTGAGCTGCTGCCTGATTGGCTGAAACAGCAGTGTGTTCAAAAAACGAAGAGCAAAATGGTGGCAAAGGTTAGCGAGTGGTTTGGAGGGTGGTGGATTAATGTAGTTTGGACACCGACTGCCTTTGACTTTGTGTGTTCAAACTAACAGTGTGGCAGTTTCCTTTTATTTTTTTAATCACTGGCACCGTAGATCATAATGGTCAAGAGCAGAGTGGCACTGCACTGAGGAACGCGATGTTTACAGTCAGGATAGCATAACGGGACTTCACCGTTGACCTGGAGCAAGTGAACATGAACACAAGGTATGAATCCTTGTGAAATTAAAGTTTTCTACAGTCTGGGAACCATATACTATACAAAATAGTGTATGGATCGCCAGACACAACTTACACTATGTTTCTGTCTCAGGGATGTGGTGACGTCTTTCAGACCTCTCAAGCTTTGCTCTCAAGGTCTGTATGCCATCATCACATCGCCTCGATAGAAACACAGTGTTGTTGTGTATGGCCACCCATACACTATTCTGTATGTCTTTTGTCTAATAGGGCGAGCATTCCTTGTCACTATTACATGTTCAACATCTTTTGCTCTGCCTGGTACTGTGGTAAAAGTACTGTTAAATGTCTTTAGCAAATTACTTATTTCTGTGGTTTGTTCAGAGGTTAAGGAAACATTCACCTTTACAGTATCAGCAGTTGCAGTTTGTTCCAGTCTTTCATGAGCTACATCAGTTTATTTATTTATTTATTGAAATTGTTTCACCAGGAAAGGCACACTGAGCAAAAAGATGCTTATCTCATGGTGCAACCTGGGGGGAAGGGATTACAGTGGAGGCAGATCATATACAGACAAAAAAATATAGAATTGCACAATACAGATGATGTACATAGCAGGGAGGGATAACATGAGCACATTGTTTACAATAGATGGAACAATACAGGAGGACTATAGCACATTTAAACAATGGGTGCAACAGTACAGAGATCAGAGCATGATGGACAGGGTATACATAACATGGAACACTTCCGGTTAATACATGTTTAAGTAAGTGCCAGTAGCAATGCATGGGTGGTGGTAGCATGACGAGAGTTGAAGTGAGATGCATCAAGCTGACAGTAGGAGTAGGAGATGAGAGTGGGGGGTGATAAGGGTGAGGGGGAGAGGTGAGCAGCAGTAGTGCATGAGGTTGAGAAGCGTGGGTAACTGAGGGAGGGAGGGAAGAAGCAGGGAGGGGAGGGAGAGATTAGGAGGGAAAATTAGAGGGAGTGATGAAGTGCGTAGGGCAGTATATAAGCCAGGCAATTAGGCGAAGCCCGACCCACTGGTCAGGCACAAGGGGGGATGGTGGGAGAGAGCTGGTGGGGTGTGAGTCAAGGGCAGATGTAATTTGGTGCAAAGAAGTTAGTGAGGGCTGAGGATAGGGAGTGTTTGGATGATGAGAGGTGGATCTGAGCTGGCAGGTGATTCCAGAGTTTAGGAAGAGGTAAGAGAAGGTTGATTGGATGGCAGTAGTCCTACGGTGAGGGATGACCAATAGTCTTGCATCAGAGGATCTGAGGGAGTGGGTGGGGATGGGGGGGAAATAGGGAGGATGCGAGGTAGGGAGGGAGGGAGCCAAGCCAACAGTTGGAAGTGAATTTGGCACAGTGAATTAGGCACCGGTTGCTCAGGGAAGGTAGGGCCAGAGATCGATAGAGCTCACATTGATGAGAGCGGGGGGGAGCATCGAGGGCGAAATGACAGAAGGCATTAAGGGGGGGTCAAGTTTGGTTAGGTTGGTCTTGTCAGAGGAGTTATAAATGACATCACAGTAGTCAAAAGAGGGCAAAATCATTTTCTGGACCAATTCCCTTCTGACCGGTAGAGGGAGGCTAGAGCAGTTGCGATAGAGGGCACCAAGTTTTGGATGAAGTTTAGAAATGATGGCATCCACGTGTGTGGAGAAGGTGAAGTGTCGATCCAGCCAAACACCTAGATATCTGAAGGAGGGCACATCCTCAAGGATGGAGTTATTTAGGGTATGGAAGCTGAGGGGGCAGGTGAGTTTGGATAGACGCTGTCTAGTGCTGAAAGTCATAGAGACAGTTTTTTTGGCATTTAGAGATAGCTGGTTGGTAATGAACAAGTGTTGGATTTTGTTGAAATCAATTTTGAGTTTGGAGGAGACTTCTTCGTGGGTCCGACCAGAGGTAAAGAGGACCGTGTCATCCGTATACATATGGATTGCGGTAGAGGAGCAAGAGTTAGACAGGTTGTTTAGAAGGATGGAGAAAAGGATGGGGCCAAGAACTGAACCTTGGGGGACGCCAGTGGTGATGGGGGGAGGTATGGTCAGCAATTTTAGTGGATTGGGTTCTATTTATAAGGTAGGCCCTGAACCAGTTAGTGGCAGATTCTGTTAACCCAGCTCCAGATAAGTGGGATAGGAGGAGAGGGTGGGAAACCGTGTCGAAAGCTTTTGCTAGGTCAATGAAGATAGCGGCAGTGATTAGTCCATTATCCATCCCAGTGAGGATGGAATCTGTGAGTTGTAACAGGGAGAAGGTGGTCGAGTGGTGTTTTCAGAAACCAGACTGAAAAGGGGTGAAGAAGTTAGTTTCAAAGAGAAAGTCAGAGAGTTGGGAAAGCACTAGGTGTTCCTGGAGCTTGGCGAGGTTGGGGAGGAGGGAGATGGGCCGGTAGTTAGTAGTGGAGGTAGGATCACCTCCTTTTGGGAGGGGTATGACAGTGGCATGCTTCCAATCGGAGGGGAGTTCCTCAGTGGAGAAAGAGAGATTTAGTAGGGCCACGAGGGGAGTAGCAATGGCGAGGGCAGAAAGGAAGAGGAGTTTGTTATCCAGACCATCAGGGGATTTGCCTTTGGAAGGGTTCAGGGAGTGAAGGGCAGTGAGGGTTTCGGCAGGGGAGATAGGTCTGAAGGAAAAAGTGTTCCTACCAGACGAAAGGTGAGTAGGTGGCTGGGGAGTGGGTGAGGTTGCTGGAGGAAGGGATTTAGAGGGCCCAGCGCAGGTACTAAAATAGGTATTAACTCGGAGGCGCACCAACAGGGGTCGGAGAGGAGAGTCCTATGGGAGAGGAGGAGGGGGGGCTTGTTGTTTGGGGGTGAAGAAGGAGTTAATGATCTTCCAGAATTTAGAGGGGCATTGGAGGTTTTCATTTAGGGTATTGTTGAAGTAATCAGCCTTAGCTAAATGGGTGGCCTTTGTGCATTTATTGTGGAGCGAAGGGTAGGTAATGTAGTTATCTGGGAGGGCTGTGGATTTGTAGTTCCACCAGGCCTTGTCATTGGCTTGTTGGCAAGCTAACAGCTCAGGGGAGATCCAGGGTAGGTGAGACCCCCGGACTCTAGTCCGCCGCAGGGGGGTGTGTTTGTCCCAGATGGCGAGGAAGGTGTTTCAAAAGTGAGAGAGGGCCATATCAATGTTAGAGCAGGTAGGGCTTGGGACCTAATTTGAGTGGGCCAATTCAGCCAGGAGAAGGGAGAGGTTAAGGGATTTGTAAGACTGTTGGAATAAGAATTTAGGAGGGGTTTTAGTTCAGTGGATCTTGCGGACCAAGTAGATTAGATGGTGGTCGCTGATGGAATCAGGGAGGAGGCCTGAACTGACGATGCGGTGTGGGTTGGGAGTAAGCGCCCAGTCAAGGAGGGAGTGGTTACCAGACTTATGATTAGAGCGAGTGGGTTTCAAGATGGTTTGACTAAGGTTTAGGGTGGTTATTTCAGATTGGATTTTGTTAAAAGTGGGTGCTAGCCAGTTGTGGTTGAAATCTCCCAGGACATATAGTTCACCTGACTGTGTGAGAGATGAGAGCTGACCTAGGAGGTTGGTGACTACAGTGGTTGAAGTGCCTGGGCAGCAATAGATTCCAGCCACATAGATAGGTAGAGAGGGGGGACAGTTTTACCATTAGTAGCTCGAAGGCTTTGGGTTCAGCTTTAGTGAAGGAGACAGGGAAGAGTAGGGTTGATTTGATGTACATAGCCACACCACCACCTCTGGAGGGCTGGTCTTGCCATGTGATGGTGTACCCTGGAATAGTGATGGTATTGTCTGGGAGGCTGGGGTTTAGCCAGGTCTCGGATAGGATGATTATGTCAGGGATATGTTGGGCGACTAGGACCTGGAGCTGATCGAGCTTAGGGGCTAGGCTACAAATATTTAAATGGAGGAGGCGGAGGCCATGGGGAAGATAGCCAGAGCTAGAGGTGGTGGAGGTCCTGGTTGAGGGGTGTGGTGTGTGGTGGTTAGAGCTTGAGGACAGGGTAGGGCCTGGGTTAGGGTGTATATCCGCTGCTGCCAGAAGAAGTAGGGCAATAGTTAGGTGGCAGCATAGAGTGTGGAGGGACCGGGGTTTAGCCCTACGCAGGTTGGTGGAGGTGCTGGGGCAGCAGAGTGGAGGGAGCTGGAGAGGGAGAGAGAGAGTCCAGTAGGCAGCCAAAGAAATAGACAGAAGAGGGGTCGAGGGGAAGTGGGACCATGAGATGGCTGGGAGGAAAGCAGAGGACTTATAGGGGACTTTTGTAGGATGGTTCAGAATAGCAGGTGAAGGGAAGGGTGCTGGGTAGCCACTTGGGGGGGAGTTAACATGGGAAGGGACTGTAAGATGGAGGAGAACAATAGTACGAGGGTTGTTGATGGGCACAATATACCAATTTTGGGGAAAAGGTGCCTGAACATAGCGACAGGGTAAATGGAGTGGTGAAGTATAAGTAATTTGGTTGCCCCTCAGAGAGCATAGATACCACTTTGGAGTAGTGGTACTGTCATGGACTCTGGTGAGCAGGGTACACCGTTCAAATCTCTAGCTGGGCAGTTGGGAGAAGGCCTGGCAGAGAGTAGGAAAACTAGGTACAGAGCGACTTTCAGTGGCTGGGATTGGGCTAGAAATGGAGTGAGAATAGCGACTTCTAGTGGTCACTGGGGTAGTGGCTGGCTAGGTGAGGGTCAGAAGATGGCCGCAGGATGCAGGACGAGGGTAAGGTGTGGGCGAGGCAGAGGTGGAATAGGGGACAGACGTACCTAGGCAGGTAAATAGGTTACAGGAAGTAGAAGTGGGGAGGTTGAGGTGATAGGGTCAGAGGCTAGTGGCTATCTGGTATAACCTGCAAATGGGAAAGTGGGGACTTAGTAGATGTGAGAACAGGAAATGACATCACTAGACAGCAGCTATAAAGGAAATGCCGAGCCAGGGTGGGTGGGGCAGTCAACGCGCGCAGCGCATCGACGGGCTTTCCCCCCCACACAAGGGTGCTACAGCTGGAGGTAGTACATTACCTCTTCGCACCTGCGTGGTGTCCATGCTCCAGGAGGGAGCTTTCAAGGCTGTGGGATTGGCAACTGGGTCGGGGAGGCAGATGCAGGCCTAAAAAGGGGAGAGAACAAAAAGGATAATTAGTATGCAGCAGGAGACTGGATATCCCGATACTGCAGCTGGGGAAGACAGGCAGGATGCGGTTCTTGTGGAGGCTTTAGCAGAACTACTGGTAAGCTTTGGCAAACCTATATAATTAATTGCACTAACAAAACATTTGTAACTTAGAAATGCTGGCAGTAGCTTGAAACAACGTCTCTAACCTCCGAACATGAGATGTAGCCTACGCTATTACAGTAAAGCACAATGCATAAAGCATAGAAATGTAGCACAAACACAAGGCAAGTTCAGTCGTTAATTCAGTAGTAGCCACAGCATGCAGTAAAATATAGCCAGAAGGCAAATATGTCCTTAATAGTAAATCCCCCCACACAAGGGTGCTACAGCTGGAGGTAGTATATTACCTCTTGGCACCCGCGTGGTGTCCGTGCTCCAGGAGGGAGCTTTAAAGGCTGTGAGATCGGCAACTGGGTCGGGGAGGCAGACGCAGGCCTCTTCGCACCCACATGGTGTTTGTGCTTCAGGAGGCAGCTTTCAAGGCTGTGGGGTCGGCGACTGGGTCGGGGAGGCAGATGCAGGCCTCTTCACACCCGCATGGTGTCCATGCTCCAGGAGGGAGCTTTCAAGGCTGTGGGATTGGCGACTGGGTCGGGGAGGCAGACGCAGGCCTCTTCACTCCCGCATGGTGTCCGTGCTCCAGGAGGGAGCTTTACTGCATCTTATCAGTTTTTCATCAAACTAGCAAAACAGCTTTTGGTGTTTTTTCAAACCATTTCTTGAGGAGGTTAGCATGGTATATTTTAGTAGGAATTTTCCTATCAGGGGTCTCAGTCTCATAGTTAACGGTGCCAGTATGTCTAAGCACTTTATAAGGCCCTTGCCACTTCATTAACAGTTTATTTTCTGTTGTGGGTAACAGTAGCAAGATATTTTCACCTGGTTCAAAAACTTTTTCTTTGGTCCTAATTCACCTTCTGCTGGTTTTAGGCCTCTTCCTGATTACTATGGAAGATTTCAACATATTTTGCCAACTTCTTTCTCAGGGTACACATATCTGCTGTAATAGATTGTTTCTGATTGGGGTTATCTTCCCATGTTTCTTTTATTACATCTAATGGCCCTCTAGGTTGTCTACCATACAGCATTTCAAATGGTGAGAATCCTGTTGATGTCTGTGGCACTTCTCTGTAAGCAAAAAGCAGGTAAGATAAGTACTGGTCCTAGTCTTTCCCTTCCCCTTTTACAAACCTTTTTAACATGCATTTTAGGGTTTGATTGAAATGCTCAACAAGACCATCTGTCTGAGGATGATGAGGGGAGGTTCTTATGGCAGTGATACCTAGTAGTTGGTACATCTCCTTCAGTAATGCAGCACCAAAATTACTAACCTGATCAGTAATAATCTCTTTAGGTATGCCCACCCTGCTGAACATTTTGGCACGCTCTGCTGCCACTTTTGGGTCTGTTACAGTATTCATTGGAACTGCCTCTGGGTACCGAGTAGCATAGTCACATACTACCAAAATGAATCAATTACCCTTTTTACTTTTGTCTAAGGGACCAAACACATCCATTGCAATTCTCTCAAAAGGCACATCTATCAAGAGTAGAGGCACTAGGGGCATCTTGTCTTTTTTAGTCACTGGGGCTACTTTCTGACACTCAGCAAACTGCAATAGGTAGCAACACCTTTAAAAATTCCAAGCTAGTAAAATCTGTGCAGCAGTCTGGCAAGGGTGCGATCCTTCCCCAAGTGACCAGCCACAGAACTATCATGTGCTATCTGTAACAACTCAGAGCTATACTTTTGTGCAATAACCAATTGTTCTGCCTGGTCCTGTGTCTGAGGTTTAACCCAAACTCTTTACAGTAGTCCATTACATTTTTTTTAAACATACTGTAGGTTTACCCTGTTTTAGTGTCACCCCCAGCTGCTTAAAATAATCCTGGACAGAAACATCATTAGCTTGTTCTGAAAGAAAATCATAATCAGTGATCAGTTTAGTTTCAGCATTTTCATATGTTAACCCCTTATGTCCATCAGTCTTTTGTTGTCACTGTTTCTTCGTGCGTCATCTTTCTTTCCTGGATTTGTGGATCTTAGAGCAATGCTCAAACAAGTCTGAATCAAAAATTAGCAAAAGGCAAAAAGTCCCTAACATTGGAGATTTTCTTTGCCTGAGCTCTTGTCACCACAGCTGCTGAAACATCAGGATTTACTCCCTCTTTGATTAACTCAGTAAATCCTTGAAAGTCATTTCCATTAATCACAGGTACAGGTAACTTAGGTACTATCTCCACTTTCATTTGGTGCAACACACTCTTAATTTTCAGAGTCACTTGGTTGGTGGGATGGCATCAAGTGTCCCCGTGGATGAAGATGGCACCAGTACCTGGTCCTTTTGGACATTGTTTTCTCAGCACTTCAATATTCGCTAGAGTCTGTCTGTTTCCTGAATCTACAGTCCTTTCACAGTCTTATCTCCCACCTTGACATCTGCTAAGTACTTGCTACAATTTGCTAAGGGCAAATCAGCTCCAGCGTCGCTCTTCTTACTACAGCAATTTCTTGCAATATGACCTGGCTTATTAGAGTTATAGCAAATAAAGTCTTTGGGTGCAGATTTGTTACCCCCACCAGAGTTCTTATCAGGCTTGGAGTTTAAATGGGAAAAAGAGTGTCTTACCGGTGCTTGGCTGTTACCTCACTGCTGTGGTGTCTGTCTGCCCATTTGGTAGTCTTCAGCCAAATAAACTGCCTTTTCCCCACTTTCAGATCAGTGTACTTTTACCCAAATATGTACATATGTTGGCAGGATGTTGATAAATTGCTCCATTGCAAATGTGTCGATGATCTGTGGGACTGTTTTGCCCTCTGGTTGGAGCCATTTCATCAGGAGTTCTCTGAGTCAGGCAAAGGCTTCTCAAGGATTGTTGACTGAATTGTATTTCAGAGACAGAAATCTCTGCCTGTAGGTCTCTCCTGAGATGTGGTACCTTTTCAGGATTTCTCTTTTCACCAGATCATAGTTTTCTGACTGTACAGTGTCCATATTGCTGTAGGCAAGTTAAGCTTTACCTGTCAGGTAAGGTACCAGTCTGATTGCCCATTGCTGCTTTGGCCACTGGCAGGCTGTGGCAACCCTTTCAAAAGTTGTCAGGTATGTTTCGATATTATCCGAGGGATACAACTTTGTAAGTTTAAGGTCTTTTATGTTGTTGCTGTTTTGTTGCTCTGCTGGACCAGTGCCAGATCCTCCAGCTTTCATAACTTGTAAGGCATCCATCCATCACTGCATCTAGTCTCTTCTTTGCTGCTCCTGCCACTCCATCTCTTCTTTTCTCTGCTTCTTGAGTTGTTGCATTTCTTCTTTTCTCTCAGTCTCTAAACGTTGAATCATTCTTTCTCTCTGTTGCATCTCTTCTCTTCTCTGTTCCTCTGTCTCTTTTTATTGTATAGCCCACCATTTGAAAAAGGCAGTTAGGCTTTCAGATTCTATCACTGTCTGTTCTTTTTCCATAACTGGTGCAAGTTGTATATTCTCAGCTTGGACTTCTGTCTCTGCTGGCTTGGTTACCATTCTCCTGGTAACCACTCCTGGGCTTGTTGCTGCAGAATCCATACCTTTCTTCTATGCTTCTCTGGTACCAGGTCCAGTACCCATGTGCAAAACTCTTGGTTTAGAGTATGTACTTGTACTCTTTTGTTCCATCCACTGGCACACAGATGGATATCATCGGCTGCCAACACTGTGGGACACTCTTTAATAGTAATGTCACCTGGAGACAGAGCCATTGTTCCATATGCTGGGATATATGTCACCTCAGGGCTCAGCTCCATGAGGCACGGGGTGAGATTGGCCTCCTAAGTAACCACCTACAGGGAAATATTTCTTTTAGGAGTGCACCTACACATCACCAACACCAAACCAGCACACCTCTCCCCCAGAGAACAACCAAGCCTAGGGGATGGCAACTGGTTACAGGAAAAGTGGGCAGCACTCAGGCAACTCTCCCCAAAAAACAAAGCTCTCTAAACACAGGAAACAGGTATACACCTCTTACATCCATACTATTTGAAAGTACAGAGGATGTCTTGGACCAACAAAAAGCCAAATGCAATGGGATAACATAACAACATCATAAACAAAATCTTAAGAACAACAGGAAAAAACTCATAATCATAGGGGACCCCATGATTCACATTGTAGACCCTCACCTGAGACAAAACGAATGTGCAGATGTGCAAGTCAGATGTCTCCCAGGAGCATCTGCTTGGAGTGACACTGACTGAATAGTCAACATAGTTAAGAGGGAAGAAATGGGCTCAAACATCCTGGTCCACCTAGGGACCAATGACCTTGCTAGTCGGTTAGTCGAGGAGGTTAAGGAACACATTGCACAACTCGGTGAGAAATTGTTTTCATTTTCGTCCAGCATTGTGATCTCTGAAATTCTGCCTGTTTGGGAAAAGAACAGGCAGAAAATCAGAGAGAAAGTGATAAGTAAGTTCAGTGCATGACTCAAGGACTGGTGCCACACAAATGGGCATCACTTTGTTGGAAACTAGGGCAGCATCTGGGAAAGGGAGTTCCTCAAATTCACCCACCTCCACCTGACTAAGAAGGGAGTCAGGGTGCTGGGCCAGAAATCTGATGTCCACATGGGACATTTAAACTAGTGGGAGGGGAGGTGATGGTAACTCTAGGAGAAGCACACATACAGCCTGCCTTCTCTCCCCCTCCAGCTAGCATCATATCTACACACTCCAAAATAGCAAAAGCAGATAGCAGGAAACATGAAACCCTTTCCGACTCTGCAGATGACCAAAGCAAAGGAAAGGGAGGAAACAAAAACATAAAAAAAGGCAAAACAACAAATACTATCAAGGGGTGCATGATAAACAAAGTGACACATCAAGAATAGTCAGCACTATGCCTCAATGCACACAGTCTGGCTAACAAGATGACTGACTTCACTGCCACAATAGCTGAGGCATGAGTAGACTGGGTTGCCGTGACCGAAACATGGTTCACAAACAATCACGTTTGTGAGGTGACTATCACAGGGTATAACTTGTTCAGGAGAGATAGAACTGGGAAAAAGAGGGGGGGTAGCTATTTATGTTAAGGATACCATCAATGCTACCGAAATGCAGAAGTCACAAGGGGAAACAGAGGATCTGTGGATCACAATCGGGGCTGGACTAGTCAAAAAACTAGAGAACATGGGAGTCGGGCCTGAGGTAATGAACTGGGTCAGAAACTGGTTACATGAGAGAACTCAGAGAGCATTAGTGAATGGCACTCTGTCAGAAGAGGGGAGGGTGACTAGTGGGATCCCACAGTGCTCAGTTCTGGGGACGATCCTCTTCAACATATTCATCAGTGACATTGCAGATGGACTGAAGAGCAAGGTGTGCCTGTTTGCAGATGACACCAAAATTGGCAACAGGGTGGACACACCAGAGGGACAGTATAGCATGGTAGATGATCTCTGAAAACTGGAGGAGTGGTCCAGGACCTGGCAATTGAAATTCAATGCAAAAAAAATGCAAGGTCATGCACCTGGGAAAACATAACCCAGGAAAACTATACTCGATGGGAGGAGAGCAGCTGGTGGCTACTAGGTAGGAGCAAGACCTGGGGATGATAATACCAGATGACCTCAAGATTAGTAAGCAATGTGAAAAGGCAGCACTAAAAGTTAGTGGCATCCTGGGATGCATAGGGAGGGGCATCATAAGCAGAAGGTATGAAGCAATCATGCCACTGTATCAATCCCTTGTAAGGCCTCACCTGGAGTACTGTGTCCAGTTATGGAGGCCACACCTCAGGAAGGACATAGATAAGCTGGACATGGTACAGAGAAGAGCAACAAAGATGGTGCAGGGCTTGCATCAGAAACCTTACAAGGCAAAACTAGATGACCTCAAATTATACTCTCTAGCACAATGCAGGAATCATAGGGACATGATCAAAACATTTAAATATCTTAAAGACAACAGCAGGGTGCTCTTGCAGAACCTCTTTCAGTTAAAAGACTACAACAGGACTAGAGGGCATGACCTTAGACTTAAGGGAGGAAAGTTCAGGAGCAATATGAGGAAATTCTTTTTTACAGAGCATGTTGTAGAACCATGGAATAGCCTTCCCTGAGGGGGTGGTGGGAGCCAAGACGGTGGGAGAATCCAAGCGGGCATGGGGCAGACAAAGAGGGATACTCAAGCAGGCAGCTAGGTAAGGGTGGGGTTGGAAACCAAGGGCAGACTTGATGGATCATACGATTCCCATCTGCCCACAACTTCTTTATTTCTATGTTTCCATGCATGGCGTAAATCTTGCTTAGGATGACACCATCTATCATGGAGGCACAGGTCAGGAAGCATAGGAAAACCAGCAGCAGTTTCAAAATTTGCAAATAGTGTTTTATTATTAATAACAACAAAATAAAAAAATAAAGAAATTGTTCGGTATAACTATTTACAATGACAGTACAAACATAGAAAACAGAGTCCTTCTTCTGAGTTTTTTCTTCTTCTTGAGTTCCAAATAGCTTTTTGCAATCATTTCAACAGTATAACTATATACAGTTTAAAACAAAGGGATCCCAGTTTCACATACAGTTTTACACAGTAATTCACATATATTTTTATAACTGCACATATGCAAGGGGAGAAAGACAGAAATAGCAAGGAAAGGCAGAGAGATAGCAAGAGGTGAAGAACTGTGAAACCATCAGAGTGATCAGTTTCCAGGTCTCACAAGAAAATTTTGTTATGCAACCAGATAGACAAGAAACAGAAAAGTAGGGGATAGAATAGATCCTTGCATTTAAACTCTTTCTGCATAACAAATGGGACAAGGCCTTATCCAAACCTGTCACACAGTGCACCCACGGATTCCCCCTTATCTAAGACAGAGGATACTCCATGGGTGTGGTAGTCATCGACCTTCCCACCCTGAAGCCAGATTGGTGTTTTGTTAATAGGTCATAGGTGGTTAAGTATTCATCTATCTGTTTCCTGATTAATATTTTGAAGAGTTTTGACACAATGGACAGTGGTGCCACTGGTTTGTAGTTAGATGAGTTATTCTACTATGCCCCCTTAAAAATAGGTACCACTTTGGCCAATTTCCAGTCCAGGGACACTGAAACATTCCTATTCTGCATTGCTAATAAGGATACACATCATGAGGCCTGCATCCAGGAGCTTGAACACATAGTGGCACAACTATGGGAGAGGGCAGAAGACTCTGAAAACAAAAGTCGCAGGAATAGTCTGCGGTTTGTTGATTTCCCAGAAGGGCTAGAGCAATAGGACATGAACACCTTCCTTCAAAGAGAACTCCCTCAGCTCCTCAGAATCAACTGGAGGCAGCCTTTGGAAATAGATGGGGTACACCGTACCCTGAGATCTCTTCAAAGCTGGTGACAAACCCTGTCCTGTCTTGGCAAGGTTCTTGCTATTCATGGACTGTGTATATCCTAACACTTGCAAAGGATTGGGGCCCTCTCTTTTGGAACCAACACAGAATCAAAGTTATCACAGATTACTTGGAAGATCTGGCTCAACATTGAAAAGGATACATGAGGGCCAAGAGTATATTTCAAAAGCTAAATATTCAATACCGCTTGCAGTATCCAGTCAAATTAAACATTGTGAGGAAAGGGGCATCACATCTGTTTAACTCCCCAGATAAAGCAGATAACAACATTCATTGGAATTGGCCAGAAAAAGCAGAACTACTCCTGAGCAAGGAGGAGGTAGCTCAATCCACACCACATGATTGAAGCAAACCCCCGGACCTACATGGAACCTGCAGCACTCCTTACATGATCTAAAGCCAGGACACCCTAACGCCATGGACTGGCAGGTCTCTAAGGGGAAGAGCTCTTGCTGGAGAAGCAGAAGCAAGCAGAAATCAGGCCACAGCCACAAGCATAAGGATCCCTGGGTGGAGAGTAGACATTCTTGCCACTCAGCTACCAGTTTGGATTCCTTGGGTGAACTGGTACCAAAGAGGATGGATCCACCCTCCACCCCTTGTAAAGATTTGACACCAGTGGACTTCATGGCAGCCAGGTGTGAATATGCTCCCCTGCAATCGAGAATGCCACCGGACTTTCAGTCATGGCCAGTGAGGACAGCGACCCCCAAGAAACCCAGACCTTGTGGCTCAGAGCAAGGGGCAGCAGTTACATGAAAGTGGCCCCATGGCCTCAGGAAGATGCTTGGGACTTAAGAAACATGGCTTGCTTAACGTCCATAGTGTTTTTATTTCCTTTAGTAAGTATCCTCTAATTGATGTTGCTGAGTGGGGGGCGGAGGTCCGGGGGCATGGGCCGAGACTTGATTGGTTGCAATCCATGCCATCCACCCCCAAGTTTGGCCACAATATTGTAGTGTAACCCCCACCTTAATGTGGGATGGATGACTCCCACCCTCCCACCGCCCCACCCACTGCCCCAAACACCTTGTTCCAATGGTGCAACCATGCTTACTACAACTCACAATAATATCTGTTTCCCCTTTTCTCCTATTGTTGTGTGGATTCATCTCATTGTTATTTTGAACCTGTGGTACATACCATCATTGGCAGCAGTGGAAGGGAGTGGCGGGACATGTAGAGATGGTAGCACTTGGGTGCATAGGCTGCTAACTCTTGGGCCATCACTGACAAGAGACCCCTGCTGTCATTGGCTCTCTGTGAAATCGGTGAAGCTCCACCATAGGCCTAGCCCCTGATAAGCCCCCATAACATCTACAAGCATGGCAATAAACAAGGCCACCCTGAGCAACTGTCAGGGGCTGTAAGCACTATAGTCTGCTCGAACATGTGCACGTTCGTGCAGGCATTGCACCTTGCCAGAAACTGCCCCGAGTTATAAAAGAGGAGCAATAAATTACTTCCTTTACTTTCACCCAGCTGGCCCCAGGGGAATACCTAGTAGATAATTTTGTGTGAGGGTGTCATATACTGGAGCAGACCTCGGTCTTAGAAATATTGACTGGCAAAGTATATGGGGGAATGCCCCCCCTTCAGCTCACTATATATTTTTCTACATCCTCACCACTATCTCATGGATGGAGACAACACAGGAACCAGAGGCAGACAACTCCAGGCACCACCCTCACTCCACACCCTTTGGCAACACTGAGATCTGATAATCATTCCCTTTCACTAACCAGATTTATGCAACAGGTGTCAGGATAAAAACTGACACATAACGTCAGTTATCTGAGTCACTGTGTGCATAAATGAGTGGTGATGTAATCACTATGTGGATGACTTCAAGTTATCCACATAGTGATTACATTATCACCCATTTATCCACACAGTGACTACATCACTAACCACCACCACCAGTGCTGCCTGCTCAGCAGTACTGCCTCCCAGTTTCACTCTCACCTTCTCACAGTGCTCTTTACAACCCAAGCTGTCACAGTCCCAAAGACTCACAAAATGCACATCCTGACCAAATCCCCCGAAACTGGAACCAAATTTTGAATAAAAAACACTCTTAAGAAAAATCATGTTTTCCTTTTTCTCAGCACAGCAACCCTGCAAACCAAACACAGCAACCACGCACAGAGAAAACATGGAAAGGAACTTGAGAAAAAAAAATATATAACAAAACTGGAAACCAAAAATCCTGTTGTATAAATCAATATAGTAGCTGCGACAACTATTTAGAAGCTCAGACTTCATAACCTCACTCGTGGCTTTGCCACTCATGAGGTTACTCAAGGTCACAGGCTATTGTACAGATTACTTGGTTATCCCACAGGCACCCCGCATATCCCTTATATACTGGTCTTCAACTAACCTAAGGTAGCTAACTGGGGATGATGGCTAAGGGAGGTGTGGCAGGTATATGTATCTATATAGTAAGCTCTGGCCAAGGTTAAACTATTGCTTGTTGATTTTCTTGTCTTTATGCTTGTTCAAAATAACAAACAGACCTGTTTGATTAGATAACTTGAGCATGATTTATCACTTGCATATTCCTACGAATGGGGGTAGTCATAGTACCACCCAGGACCACTATATGAGACAGTTACAGTACTGAGGACGTGTTTACAACTCACCATTGACTGAGGAATACACACAGTGGTAGTTTTAGTCCCTTGCTCCTCATATATCTACACAATGGTGGATCACCCACTTAAATGCATGTCTTGGAATATTAAGGGCATAAACTCCCCATCAAGCACAGGAACATTTTCAGCCACCTTTGAAGGGAGGGGGTTGGTATAGCTTTCTAACAAGAGACCCACTTCTCATAGGCTGAGACTGAGAAACTCAAGGAATGCTTGATCACCCAAGTCTTTGGCAGCTCGTATAATTTGAGGAACAGGGGAGTAACTGTCCTGGTTCACAGATCCATCCCCTTCCAAGCAAAACAGATTTTACCGGACAAGGAGGGCAGGTACATAATTGTCACAGGACAACTTCATGCACAGGTTGTTACCCTGTGCAATGTCTATGGCCCCACCTCCACAGAGGCTGGTTTCTTTTAGGACATTGCACAGAAACTGGCAACATACAAGACAGGGTCATTCCTTATGGGGGGGTGACATGAACACAGTCATGGATGATTTCCTGGCCATAAAGAATGCCCCATCCACACCCAGATCACCTGTATCTCATGCTCTGGTAGAAATGATGGCTGAACTGGGCCTAGTAGATATATGGTGCCTGGCACACCTTGACGGACGTGATTATTCCTTCTAATCAACCCCACACAGCTCGTTCTCTAGGTTTGACCTGTGTCTGATCCCACAAACACTGGCATACAATGTAACAGATGCCTCCATCAGAGCAACATGCTGTTTTTTTTCATGTGGCTTCCTCCAAATGCACAAGCATGGATCCAGAAACAATGTCACTTCAATGTCTCCATGCTGAAGGATTAATCCTTCTGCAAAACATTCAACCAGGAAATACAGCTATTTCTTGACACAAACTGTGATGGGGACACATCTGCAGTGGTCAGATTGGACTCCCTGGAAGCATACATACAAGGACGATGTATCAGCTACACATCCCATATGAAACACAAAACAGTTAGAAAACAGAAACAGGGCAGATCCAGCCAAGGAGAAGTGCCTATTCCCAGACATAATTGGCAACAGGTATAAGGTCCTTTCTGCTTTTGATAAGGTCAGCATGTATCTGCATCCAGAGGGAGTAGTTTACCCTCTTCCACACTAAACAGAATTTCTGGGAGGTGGGGGAAAGAAAGACCACCTCTTAGCATACTAGCTAAAGAAGCAACAAGAATAGCCAAAACTAGCAGGTATCAAGATGAGCAATAGTGAGGTTAAAACTGACACAAAAGGGATCAATGATGAGTTGAGGAACTTTTACCAAGCCCTGTGCAAGCAAGAGTCCAGCCCACTGAGCAGGACCTTACCCATTTTCTTGATCCCCTTCACCTACTGAAACCGGATCAAGAGATGAGAGATTACATGGAGGCTCCTATCACAGAGGGTGAAATAGAACAAGCCTTGCAAACTCTGCTGGGGGTAAAAGCTCTAGGACAGATGGCCTCCCTGCCTAATTCCTCTTTCACTTCCAAAAGCTACTGCTGAAGCCTCTCACAAAGGCCTTGTTAGAAGCCACCAGGGTGGGCTGCCTCCCTCCTTCCATGCGGACAGCAGTCATTACTCTGATACCCAAGAAAGGCAAAGATCCTTTAGTTTGCAGCAGCTACAGACCCATAGCCCTCATCACAGCAGACTGTAAGGCCTATGTGAAGGCCTTGGCCAACCACGTAAAAGAGGTCATAGCCACACTAATAGACCCAGACAAGGCTGGCTTTGTCCCACAGAGGAAGGTCACATAGAACACTAGATGGCTGCTGAGCCTTATCAGAAAAACAACAATCTCTTGTTATGAGTCAGTGCTTTTCTTGCTCAACGTGGAGAAAGCATTCAACAGGATGGAATGGTCTTACCTATTTCAGGTCCTAAAGCACTTTGGCTTTGAAGACAACTTTACAGGTTGTTTTTATGCTCTATACAAGGGGGCCTCAACCTCAGTTACCACAAATGGCATGACATCCACCCCATTTCTACCAGGGGGAGGTACCCAACAGGGCTCCCCTATCACTCTTTATTTTTTTTTGTTAACTTTCTTTATGCACTCCACTAGAGCTGGGGAGTACTAACCCCCTATTTCAGGCTGTGTATGCTGACACTTAACAGATCCTTGATGGAGCCAGCCTCTGCCACAACCATCGAGGTGAGGAGGACCACAGCTTACCCCCTATGGTGGGGCCACCCCCGGTGAGGGGGAACTGGGAGACGAGACCGAAATCATCCTAAATCCCCAACCTGACTGTCAGGCTTTGCCTGGCCCACCAGATCTGGTCATCTGTCAGTGGTTGTCATACTGCTGCCGGGAGAGTTTTTTTTTTGAATGGTACTCCTAGGAAGAGGACGTGCAATTACATTCAACGCATATCGTGCATGCTCCCATGCATGTACACAGGTTGTCTGCCTCTCCCAACCCATATTCTGGCCCATCAGCACTGCTACCCCCAGTCTCCACTGGGGCCTGCTAGTGCAGCAAAAGGCACCCCTAACCCACCCCAGGGGAGGACAGCAGTCCTCCAGACCACCAGATCCTTTGAGTGCATCATGGGTGAGGGTATAGGCTGCAGGATACTCCTCATTTACCATCCACTAGATGGGGATGTATTCCTGCCAGAGATTGCAGACTTCGTCATAGACATGGTGTTGGAGTCATCCAGATTGATATTTCTGGGGGACTTCAATACCTGGATCAATGAAGAACTCTCACAGTTCGGTCAAAATCTCTTCCAGTTTATGACAACACTGGGCCTCACACAGGTAGTTACCTCTTCTACCCATATAGGAGGTCACTCATTGGATCTGCTGTTCCTCCTGGGGATGGAGATCACAGACTTGAGGGTGGAACCAGTCAGATGATCTGACCATCACACCATAGGGTTTAGTTTCAGGGCCCCCCTAAATGGACCTACCCCTCTGGAGATGGCCTGGTACCACCCTTTAAGGGGAGTTACCCCAGATGGTCTATCAGGGGATCTTGTGCTAGCCTATAATAAGGCAGTGAGAGAGGCCTAGAACTTGATTGATCCTGTTCATGTTAGACCACTCACTCTTCTCCCAAGGTCCCCTTGGTTTGATGAGTCTTTGAAGGAGCTGAGGTGGGTTGGTCAAAGGCTGGAGAGAGCATGGCGGAAATTGAGCCGGGATGCTGACAGGCTTAGATTGATGGAACATTATAAGGGCTATCAATCAGAAATCACCCCAGTAAGAAGGCAGAGTTCCTGTCCAGGGAGATTTCTGCTGTGCAGAACCGACTGGCTCAACTTTTTTGAACTGTTGACAGATTGTGCAATCCAATCTGTCTCCAGTTCGGAAGAGTTTTTTCACAAATTTAGTGTGATGGGCTATCTCGCTTCTTCGCAGATAAGGTAGCCAGCATCAGGTCCGGAATCAGTCTGGCTCTCTCTATGAGGGTTGGCTGAGGTTGATGGGAGGTAGTGAGCACCTGGTCTCTCTGGACAGATTTCAGCTGTACAGAATTCATGGATATTGTGAAGATTGTCCAGATTTTGCCCCCAACCTGTTGTAGTTTGGATCCTGACCCTACCCCCCTCTTAGTGGGTTGTGTAGATATCATCTGCCCAATCCTAGCTGAAATTGTATGGAGATCCTTGGAGAGGAGAATCTTTCCAGGCCCCCAAAAGGAGGCGGTCATTCGACCACTCCTTAAAAAAAATCCTCCTTGTACCCCGTCAATCCAGCTAACTACTGACCTGTCTCTAACCTGCCCTTTGTGGAGAAGGTTATTGTGAAGGTGGCTGTGCTGCAACTGGACAATCACTTGGTAACTCACAATGTCTATGAAGCTCTCCTATCTGGTTTCAGGAAGAGGCATAGCACTGAGACTGCCCTTGTTCAGGTATTAAATGACCTCCTAATGGCAAGAGATCGAAAGGCTCATACCATCTTGGTCCTTCTCAATCTCTTAGCAGCTTTTGACACTGTGGACCATGAGGTGCTTTTGGAAACCTTGCAGTTCCTTTGTGGACTGTTGGGTACAGTCCTTGAATAGTTTCAATCCTTCCTCATAGGTAGGTCCCAGAGGGTGGTTACCAGAATTTATTCCTCTGACTCACTCCCCCTGTCCTGCAGGGTGCCTCAGGGTTCCGTATTGGCACCCATGTTGTTTGCAGTGTACATACTGCCATTAGGAGATATCATCAGGTGATACGGCTTGAGTTTTCATTGCTATGCAGATGATACTCAGCTGTGTATGTCCTTTGTGCCAAGCTACAGCATGAGTATGAAATATCACTCAGAATGAGTCTCTAGCAGGAAATAAAAATAATAAACAAGAAAGACCTGTAGTATTGAATATAAGACACAATCATAAAATGAATGAGTTTGGGAAAATCATATATAAACATTGGTCAATTTTAAGAGATTTTCCATTGGAAAATAATGTTTTCTGCATACCACCTTTGATAGCAGAAAGGAAGATTGCTACCCTGAGGGATAAGCTGGTCCACACAGATCACATGCAAGGACATCAGGAAGAAAACAAACAGTTACTGCTTGGACCATTACATCCTGGTATGGTTCCATGTGGTAAATGTTCAGTCTGTGGCCACACCAGTAAAAAATTGAAATACAGACATCCTTATATGAATCAGGAATATGAAATACAACAGTTTATCACTTGTGACACAGCAGGTGTTGTTTATGTCCTGCAGTGTCCATGTGATAAAATTTATATTGGTAAAACTACTAGACCGCTTAAACAGCGGATTCAGGAACATAAGTCGAATATCCAAAACAGGAAATCAACACCAGTAGCAGATCATTTTCTAGAGTCAGGACACACAGGAGCATCGCTGAGATTCTGGGGGTTAGCGGCAGTGAAGCCCTCCTTAAGAGGGGGAGATTTCAATAGAACAGTAGAACGAATAGAAACTCGGTGGATTTTTGAAATGAAAGCATTAGAACCAAGAATAGATTTAAATAGAGAATTTAATTGGAGTAGCCTGTAGAAAATGATTGCACTCTTTATTAAAAACAGTGAAGAGAGAAATAAAATTGGAAATGGGATGCTGTCAGATACAGAAAATGGCCCACTTTGAATGTCCAGTTGAAAATATGAGGGACATCTTAGTAAATAAGACACGTAAATTTATAAGGACATCAGAAGATAACTTTTTGAACAGGAACTTGATGGTTACAGCATAAACTTACTCTTGTTTATAAAATCTATACTAGTTTTTAACCAATGACTTTAGATAATTTAAACAAAATTGACATAATTTCTGCACTTTTATATGTGGAAGTATGTTAGAAAATTAAGTTTGGAACTGGATAATTCAAACGTAGTACAGCTGGCCAATTTTTTGAATAAAACATGAACTGGTATTAGGAGATATAGTAAACTTTATCCATTCAAAGATTACTTTAGGCTATATTTTTAACAAAATGAGGCAAACTGACATAATTAATGACATACAATAAGTGACTAAAATGGGGTACCTGTAGCTTTAAGCCAAAACATGAGTGACGTAGTATGTAGAGCATCTCAAAATTTAAAAAAGAGACTGCAACCCTTAAGCACACACGAGCAGTCCGAGTTAGCGTCTTACGCATCAACGAAAATTTAAGCAAAAAGGTAAGTTTGTTTTGCTGAAATGATATACATAGGAGAATAATGCACATTTAAACTATGCTAAATGAGAAAAGAGAATTCATGTGTAAGTTTTAGAACCATGAAGATGATGGCATTTTGACCTCTGTGGCTGTTTGGATGTAAAGTTATACAATTGACTATAGTATTGTTCCAGGCTGCTTAAATGGATTAAAAATGTTGATTTAGGTTAAAAAACTGATGAATGGAGGCATTTGTAGCCTTTAGTGACAGCGCGAGTGACTTAGTATGTAAAGACGATTATTTTTTGGCATACATTAGTACATGATTTGTTTAAATGGATTGAAAATGCTGCTTTAAGTTAAATAGCTGGTGAATGGGGCATTTATATCTTGAGCCACAGCTTGAGTAATGTAACAGGGAGAGTACCTTCTCTAAAAGAGTGACTTACCTGAAAATAAACATGAGCAGATTCAGGTAGCATCTTCGAACTTTGAGGATAGTGGCATTTCAGCATTCACTGCTGTACAGATACAAAGCCGCACAGTTGATTACAGCATCATTTTAATTGGTCTGAATAAGATTGAAAATGTCAATTTAAGTTAAAGAACAGGTGAAATAACCTTCAGAATGTCTTTTTAAATTTGAAGAGGCGAGTGTTACCCATAATCATATATAATGATATTTGTCCGGCATTCAAAATGTTTGAAAAACTGAATGAATAGGGCTAACCTGACATGCGGTCTTGTAATAATACAATTGAAAGAAATTAGTGAACTCAGGCTGAACTGAATTGGTATGAAACTGTGTCAGCTCTTGAATTGCAAGGATGGTGGCATTTCAGCCCCGTTGGGCTGCTCGGATATAGAACTGTGTAGTTTACGATATTCTAATTCTAACTTGTTTAAATAGGTAGAGAGCATATTTAAATTGAATCAAACTCACATGAATAGGTGAAGGAAGTCTGTATAAGTTCTTGAACTGAAATAATAGTGGCATTTTGGCCTCAATTGCTGTACGGTTATAAAGTTATATAGCTTACTACATCTTAACTCCAATCTGTCTAAATAAGCTGAGAATGTCGATTTCATTGTGAACTTGATTGAATGAAGAGTGGACAGATAATGATTCTGTCATAAATATACTTTAGTTTAGAATGGTCTGAATTCTGAACTTAAATATTTAATAGAGATGATGATGCTGTTTTCTCCTGAACTGGTGTGGTTTCATTTGAGAAAGAAAATAGCTAAATGAAATGAGTCCTTTTCAATTGTATCTATTGGCATATAAGGTTCTTTTTGAACATCATGTTAACTAAATAACTCAGTAGTGATGATGATGATGCTGTTTTCTCCTGAGGTGGTATGGTTTAATTTGAGAATGAAAATAGCTAGCTCAATGAAATGAGTCCTTTTTAATTGTATCTATTGGCATAAAAGGTTCTTTTTGGAACATCATGTTAATAAAGTAAACTAGCTGGCATTCTGAATATGTTCTTGAATATGATTCCAACTAATTGATTAATAAAAGGAGCTGTGCCAGCCTATGACATGTTATAGTGAAAAGCAAAATATTTGAATAACATAATAGGCACATTTGATTAGGTTCTAAAAAATTCCATGTGTTTTGGATATAAATATATTATTTAATCAACATGCTAAAATTAGAAAATGTGGATAAACAAGTTCTGTGACACAATATTAGATTGAAATGGCATAAAAAGGATCTCATCATATTTTGTTGAATTTTAGCAAAAAACCAAAGGGACAACAAAACTACTGAAATAAATAGATAACATTGAATAATGCCATGATATTGAGACATGCTTATATCTACGTGATACAGGATTTCTACGGGTAATCAAACAACCTTGAATTGGATGTATTTATCACAAATATGGTGAAGGATTGGTGTTGGGGAGAATTATAAGTACAAATTTCTATATAAAAAATTTAATATGAGATATGATTTTGCATCTTACAGAAATTTCATCTTAGAAGGTTAAGTTATTGATGAAAGACAATATTTGTATCCTGAAAAAACATATTTTGTGAGTAGCACCATTGGGATTCATGACATTTTAACTTGTTTGCTTTTCATTTTTGTGTTTAAATACAGAACTGGTTGCAGACAGTATTTTTAAATTTTTCTTATTTATGCATTTTTTAGAAAGGCAACTCTTGAGAAAGTCCACACTGTAGGTGAAACGTTGAGTTCATTGCCATTTTTATACAATAAAGAGAAGAACTATCGAAATTGGACAATCTTGTATGCACTCATGTTTTTTCAGCACCTCACCATTTTCTTGCTCTGAGACAGAGAAGCCATTCTTATCCTTTGTGCCTGGACAGGTTGATGCTATCTCTGTGTTAAATATTTTCCTTTCCGAGATGAAAGACTGGATGAGCATGAGTTGGTTAAGATTAAATCCAGATAAGACTGAGGTGCTGGTTGTGGATTTGGGTCACCCGGGGGTGGGTCGTAGAGCTGAGCTCATGTCGGGCCTGTGGCTCGATGGTGTCCAGCTCATTACCTCAGGTCGGGTGCATAACCTGGGCATTATTTTTGATGATGGCTTTACCCTGAAGTCCCAGGTGTCAGCTGTGGTCAAATCCTCATTTTATTATCTGAGGAATATCGACCGGGTGAAACACTTGATTCCACCAGGTGACCTTCCAATATTGGTCCATGCCTTCATTACCACCCATCTTGACTACTGCAATGCCCTCTACCTAGGGCTGCCTGGGGTTGATATCTACCACCTGCAGCTAGTGCAGAATGCTGCGACCCGACTGTTGATTGGTACCTCCTGCACCAGTCATATTATGCCTGTGCTGCACGAACTGCATTGGCTGCCATTTCAGTGGTGGATCACCTATAAGGTAGGCTTGCTTACCTTTAAAGCCCTACAAAAACAGGGCCAACTACCCGAAAGATCTCCTGACTCCCATCTCCCCCAATTGCCCTCTCTGGTTCCCAAGGTTTGTCTTAAGACACCAGGAGCCTGTGCTTTTTCATTTGTAGCACCAACCTTGTGAAATTCTCAACCTCGTTAGTTAAGAGAATGCCTGACCATCAACAGTGTTAAATCTCTGCAGAAAAATTATTTTCATTGGCATTCTCTCATTAATTGTTAAATTAAATGACTGCTTTTAAAATGTATTATATTATGGTTAATGCTGTTATCCTACATTATGCATGGCACCTTGGTTATGAAAGGCACTATATAAATAAAGTTTGCTTGCCTTCTTGATAGTTTGCCTGAGCAGTTAAGAGGTGCCATTGTCAAGGAGGTGGAAAAAATGAAATAGCTAGGAATCATAGAACCAACTAATAGTGGTTGAACTTCACCAATTGTAGCTGTAGATATAAAAGAAGGTGAGTAATGTTTGTGCCTTGATTTTAGAAAGCTGAACAAGGTCTCTGAATTTGATGGGTACCCAATGCCACATATTGATGACTAGGTTGATACAGTAGGTTAGGAGGCATGTGATATATCATCACTGTGGACCTAACTGAAGGTTATTGGTAAATTCCCCTGGAAAAATCTTCATGGAACAAAACTGCATTTGCAACACCCATCGGGTTCTTCCAGTTTATCACCATGCCTTTTGACCTACATGGAATGCCAGCTACTTTTCAGAAGTAAGTGGACCAAATCCTAGCCCTCATTCTAGTTACTCCTCAGCTTATCCGGATGATGTAGTGATCTGTAGTACAGACTGAGAAAGCCACATCCAGCATTTGAAAAATATCATTTGTGCTATAAAGCAGGCATGGATGACTACTGTATTACCCAAAGAAATGTGCACTGGCTATGCAACAGATCTGATACCTAGTGTTCATTCTGGGTAATGGCATGGTAAAACCCAAAATTTCAAAAATAGAGGCTGTAGCAAGTTGCCAGCAGTCACAGACCAAAAACAATGTGTTGTCCTGTTTGGGAATAACTAGTTATTATCGATGATCTGTTCCTTAATTCTCTGTAATAGCTACAACCCTGAATGAACTCACTAAGAAAAGAAACCCAACAAAGTAAAATGGTCAGAATCATGTGGAAATGCTTTTCTATCTATTAAAGCTGCATCATGTGCAGCCACTGTTATAAGAAGCCCAGACCTGAAAAAAAAAATTCTTGATGCAGACACTTTTGAGGGTAGCCCATGAGGAGGGCACATGGGGAAGGGTGGCATCCATAATCGCCACTCCTTCACAGCGAAATCCTTCATGGTGATGGGAGGGTAGGGCGACTGGATCAGGTGGTGGGTGAAATGGGCAACAGGATGTCTCTATATGTATGTGCATGGGGGGGAAGTGAGCACGGCAAGCATGGGCTGGGAGGGGGAAGTGGAGCTGTAGGGGGTGGCACTGTGGTGGGTTGCTGAGCTGTGTCATGGCTTCAGGTGTTGGCCTGTGGTTGGGGTGGGTAAGGTACCGGGTTTGGGTCTGGGCGCTGGTGCAATTTTATTGCGCCCTGCCTGAAACTTTATTTTTACATGCTTTCACTCCCCCCAACATGCACCCCCCTGGAGCTGAGAATTCTTTAGTAGGGGGTGTGGAGGGGTGGGGGGCACAGCCCCCCCACAGAAAGTATTGACTGTTATGTCCCCAGCGCCATTGTCCTGTGCGCCCGGGTGTCAGTAGTGATGAAAATATTTTCAGCACTCTGCGCACTAATGGCAATTACCTTCAGGCTTTCACTGTTGTCACATAGAACCCTTTTGAGAATGGTACTGGTGCTATCTTGAGACAGGTATTTCATGGGAAAGAATTTTTACATCAGTTGCAATTTGCATGATAGAGAAAGAAAGTATGCAACACTAGAAAAAGAATGCCTATCTGCCAAGTGAGCTATAGAGGAAATGAAATATTCATCCAGAGAGAGTTGTGGGGATGGACCTGGGAAACTGCAGTGCCCTGTTCAAAAAGTCACTGCATGAAATTCAGAATGGAAACCAGTACATGCTCAACCTGGGTATCTGTGCAATGGGCATTTAGAGTCCAAATGCTGCCACATTTCGGATAAGGAAGAAAGCATACCTGGTAGTAGGTTCCAAAAAGTGCTTGATTTTATTAAAGGTGCACACATATATTCAAATCCAATGCTGACTTCAGCTTCTGCAATGCAACCAGGATGCTACATAATCTTCCTACCTCTTCCCCTCAAGTTAGGGTCCATATGACCTGATGCATTTCACACAATCCAACATTTTGGCAAAGGTATCGTGAGACCAAAAGTGCAGCTCTTTTATGCTTAAGTCTTAAAGGAATACATACATACATGATACTAATATATATTAAAAACAAGGTGATTAAGTGCATCAAAAATCCCTTCTCCATTACACAAATACACAATTCAATTTGTTCACTATTCAACTACTACACGGGAATGCAGCTGGACACAATATAACAAACAAGTTAAAAACATTATGTGCTACTCCAAATCCTTTGTATCACAGAGTGCACACATGCCATATATTTGAAAACATATGGGAACTGATTGATGGAGAGTCTGTTTTTTTATAAAAGTACAAGGGAGACCCTGTGTACAGTTACCAGTCCATATCAGTCTGTCACAATGGCAGGCTCCAGAACTGGGGTTGACAGCCACGGTAATGGGTCCCATTCTGTACAAAGAAAAGAGCACAGATCAGCATACATTAATCTGTTGCTAACCATATGTTTTTCTAGATACATACAGCATATATTTGTTTAAAAAAGCACAAGAATCAAGGTCTGGGTAAGGCAGTGGTAATGAAAAATGCCCTGACCAATTCAGCACCAGCAGTTTATCTTTGGGGGAAGGGGGGTTGTTTATGTCATATATGGGCCTGGTTCTAGCTTATCAAATATTTTTGCTCAACAAATATTTTTGCTCAGTATTTACAAATGAAGAGGGGGAGGTACCTAAAACAAACAATAGAAACACTCTGGATACAGAAGTTGATACCAACCCATTTACAGAAGAAAGGGTTCTGAAAGAACTCTTAAAACTGAAGGTGGACAAAGCAATGGGGCCTGATGGGATTCATCCCAGAATTCTAAAAGAACTAAGGGTAGAACTAGTGACACCACTGACTACCCTCTTTAACAAATCATGGGAGGATGGGGTGGTACCAGAGGACTGGAGGAGGGCAGATGTGATTTCCCTTCACAAAAGTGGGAGCAGGGCAGAAGCAGGGAACTACAGACCTGTTAGTTTAACCTCAGTGAGAAGGAAAATGATGGAATCACTTCTGAAGTTGAGTACCTAGAGGCCAGAGGGGCACAGGACCCAAGGCAGCATGGATTCACAGCGGGAAGGTCATGCCAGATGCTCCTCCCTGATCTACTACTTTGGTCACCCAGTCAAAGAAATCTATTAGATTCATCTGGCATGATTCACTAACCCCAAAACAGGGTTTACATGGAAAGTCAGAGGTTTTATTTCATGTGGCACAGAGGGAGTGGACTATTTAACAATGTGTTGCTGTGGATGTTATTATATAGGCAAAACAAATACCAGTTCAAATCCCGCATAGGGAAACACATAAGAGTCACCGAACATCAGGATTTAAGTTATGCTCTAGCAGTACATATTTGTGGGATGATAGACAGAGGCCTTGACAAGGTTTCTTTTACAGGTATTGAAAAACCTGTTAAACACCTAAGGGCAAGGAACTACAGTAAGATAATAGCTTGCTAAAGAAAGAACAGTATTGGATTATTTCCTTGGGGCAACAAACAGACCAGGCAGGAATGATACACTGGAACTGGTCCTATATCTGACATCCCCCAGGATAGACTGCTGGTGCTGAATTGGTCCGGACATTTTTCATTACTACTACCTTACCCAGTCCTTGATTCTTGTATTTTTTAAACTACAATTGGTGCTATATGTATATGAAAATAATATGGTTAGCAACAGATTAATGTACACTGATTTGTGCTCTTTTCTTTTTACAGAATGGGACCCATTAAGTGGCTAGCAGCCCCAGTCCTGGAGTCTGACATTGTGATAGACTGATATAGACTGGTAACTGTACACAAGGACTCCTCTGTACTATTATAAAAACCAGACACTCCATCAATCAGTTTCCATATGTTTTTAAATGTATGGCATGTATGCACTCTGTGATACAAAGGATTTGGAGTAGCACATTATGTTTTTGAACTGAACTGAACTTGTTGGTTATATTTTGGCCAGTTGCTTTTCTGTGTAGTATTTGCATAGTGAATAAACTGAACTGTGTATTTATGTAATGAAGAAGGGATTTTTGATGCACTTAGTCACCTTGTTTTTAATACATAGTAGTATCATGCCTTTAAGATTTGAACATAAAGGAGCAGCACTTTGGTGTCATGATACCATTGCCACAATGCTGGAGAGCATGAAATGTGTCAGGTCATGTGGACACTAAGTTGAGGGGAGGTGGAAGGAAGATTTTGAAGCGTCCTGGTTGCATTGCAGAAGCTGAAGTCAGCATTGGATTTGAATATATCTGTGCACCTTTAGTAAGATCAAGCACTTTTTGGAACCTACTACCGTGGATGCTGTCTTCCTTATATGAAGCGTGACAGCATTTGGAGTCTAAATACCCATTGCACAGATACCCAGGTTTAGTGTGTGCTGGTTTCCATTTTGAATTGCATGCACTGAAATATTACTGCTAGGTGCCAAATTCCCATTGATAACCAACCATAACCTCTTTGTTTGCTTCACCAAATGAAGGACAAGAATATATTCATTACCAGATGGTATTTGGCATTAAAACTCTATAGTTTTTATGTCATTCATTGATCTGTGAAAATGCACTTATATGCAGATTTCCTGTCAAGATACAGGGCAGGGATTGTGACTCAAAATAAATGATGATATTGAATGGAATATATTGATTGTACTGAAATATGAGTACTGTATGGACATATTATAAAGGTACAGTCCTGAATACTGAAGTCATGGCTCCTTGGTTATGGAGATCCTAGGGAAGTTTTAGTGCTGAAGATATGTCTTTATCCTTTTTGTTCATGATGTAATATGAGAAGGGATCTCTGGGGTGGAGTTCTTGAAGATGGGTGGTTGAGAACTCCCATCACTCCTTGTCCAAGGATAGAATCTATTATGTAGAGAAACCTGTCATGGCAGAATAGGTTCTGTCATAAATAGGGCTCATGTACCTGTAACAGGGTTAGGGCTCCTGTTCCAGTAAAAAAGGAAATGCCCCCCCTTTTGTTGATCCTGGAAATCAGCATTAAAAAAAAACAGGTATATTGTATTCTTTTCTCTTCCTTTCCTATTCTGTGAAAGTATGTTACAACAGCATGTGTGTTTCCTGGCAGATCTGAAAAGTGATCCCTCTACAGAGCTGACTCTCTCCCTCCCCAATCCTTATTTCCACACTGTATATTATCTTCTATCTGCTTTCTTCTATGTTCATCTTTCCCTTTTCATGGTTACTCCTGGTAGCTCCCTCATACTGTGTCACGGAAGTCTGCATTGCAGGCATACGTTAGTGAGTCTCCCTGAGAGACTTGATTGTAGAGGTTGTTTAAAAAACAAACTTTTAGCCCCTGGTACTTTCCTGCCTGAAGATAGAAAGCACTGCTGAGTGGAAACAAGTCTGCATCACATTCTGCTAGAATCCATTCCTTTGGTGTTTTGTTTGACAAAGAAAAAGCCTTTCTGAGCCGTGTCCCTCCTAGGCTATTTTGTGAAAATTAAGCCCTCCTGGGCTTGTAGAGTCACATCTGCTCCCTCCTTCCCTGCAATAGTGCTAGAGGCATTGCTTTATGTTTTGACTCACAAGAGTCACTTTAAAAATTTAAAGGCTTGTGCTGTATGTAAAATAAAAGGGAGCAAATCAAAACAAAGGAAAACAAAGGAACATGAGAAAGTACAGGAAAAATTGGGGGAGGGGACAAACAAAACCAATGTAAAATGATTTGAAGCAAGAGATAAACATGTTTGCTCTTCCTCTGTCTTCACCTGAGCTTCTAGGGAAGCAAGAATATGGTTACATGAAAAAGAAAGCAGACTCCATTAATACATGGTGCCTGTCTCCCTGCACTTAAGACAGAAAACTAAACACTGAACCTGAAACTGTAGGGGGCAGTCTGTTTTTGAATAAAAACAGTTGAGGTAACAAATCTACTTTCAGTGGCCTTGCACTACTGCTGCAAATCCTGTAAATATTACAAATAATTTGTACTTGTAGTTTCTTTATTGTTTGTTTAATTTTATATAAGCATTACCACAAATACACTAAAATGTGAAAAGTAACTAAAATAAAGAGAACAAGGAGCATTAAAGAAAGTAGATATAAGGCAAAAAGGTAACAACAAGCTGATCTTACCTGTTCAAAATGATTCATTAGGCTCTTGCCAGCCAAATCTCTGCTTCTTTTATTTCTGAGATGAAAAAGGAGTGGCTTGGGGTGGGACCAGATGCAGAGTTAGACCTCTTGTTAAGGAATTTTGAGAAAAGCTCCTTTAATGTATCTAAAGAGAAAATGGAAAAAGACATGTCCATAATAGCAAGGTATTTCACATTGAATTCTGTTATACTTGTATTGGTGAATATTATATGAAAGATACATACCACTAATGTGTAAATGGAAGCTGATCACATGACTTGTGGGAGTGGTATAAAAGTCCCCTTCCACAGACAGTAAGTTGGTATCCGGCCTTGCTGGATTTAAGATGTCTGCTAACTCATGCTGCTGATGGTTTCAACACTCCTAGAAGCCCGTGGAGGTGTATCCAGTTGATTGTTGCTGAAATCCCCTGTCTGAAATTGAAAACTTTTAAAAGGCACTGTGAGAAGCTCCCATACTGCAGCTCTGTCATTCTGCATTATGATAATCACTGATAAAAGACTTTATTCCGAACATTTATACAAAGCTGAAACGTACCTGCTTTGCACCTGTCATGAATAAAATTACACTACACTAGCTGTACTTCATCTTAACTACAGCCTTTTGTGTCTGTCTGACCTTTTTTGTGTCTTTCTGACCTTCTTTGCCTGCACCTCCCTCAAGTTAATTTATTATTTAGTGTTCATTTCAATTTATGTTGTGTGAGAGACATTGTTAGATGCCATTGCTGATGTCAGTGATAGAGGTTCCCCAGGGCTTAAAGAAGGGTTTCAGACCATGAAACTGTTAGTTCTATGTTGCAGTCAACGTAATTAGTTCCAGCTGAGGCACTGAGTTTGTGTTTCTTTGAATGCAACATGGCAAGCATTCCTTCCAGTGCCAGAGAGTTTGTTGCAAACTTTACTACAACTGTGTATGGGGATGTTCACTCAATGCAGGGAATGCATACACATAGCATGAATATCTGTCTGGAAATCCTACATCTAACTGGAATGATAGCACAGTGGCAGAGCACCAGAATAGTGTTTTGGGTGTCTGGGTTCAATTCTTTGTGGGATACACCTTTTAATTCTTATGACAATTTATGTTGCATGAAAGTAATTGTTACATGTTATTGTTGATGTCAGTGATAAGGTTTCAGCAGTGCCTAAAGCAGTGGTTTAGATCATGAAACTGTTAATTCTTTGTTGCAGTCTGCTATAGAGTTTAGCAGTGAACTCTCTACCAACAGGAAGGACTGCTTCCCACTAAATTACATTCAAACCTACATCAGACTCATAGCCTCATCCAAAACTAATCAAGTTGACTGCAACATAGCATAAACAGTTTCCTAGTCTGAAACCCTACCTCAAGCCATGCTGAAAGCCTTTAACTGACATCAGCAAAGACATATAACAATTTCTGTCATGCAATAAAAATTGTACTAAGAAATAAAACAATGTGCCCCACTGGGGATCTACACTCAATGCAGGATGCTGCATTTCTATGGCATCCATGTCTGAATAGAAACCCTATATCCAACTGTCTGGAATAAAAGCAAAGTGGGGACCTGGATTCCATCCCCAGTGGGGCAATTTTTTTTCTTTCTTACTGCAATTTATATTGCATAAAAGTACTGTCAGATGTCATTGCTGATGTCAGTGATAAGTTTTCAGCAAGGCTTGAAGTGGGGGTTTCGAACCATGGAGCTGTTACTGACTCATGAGCCAAGAACACTGAAAATGTAAGTGTCCAACTTCATCATGAGAAACCAATCACAAGAGGAAGAAGCAGCTGCTCAGTAATCACAGCTCATGAGACATTTTTAACAAAAGTTCATGCTTACTGCATAGACCCTAGTGTAATAACTGACCAGGTTAAGGGTTCAGAGTCTGTTTATTGTTTGGGGTATACTTGTTTATTCTGCGAGATGTATTTGTGTGCTTGCATGCATGCATGCATGTATGTATGTATGTATTCATATATGTGTATCAAATTGCATGTGCACATACTTTGTTAAACGTGTATTTGTTTTTTGTACCATACAATAATGACTCACCCATATCCTTGCACCACTCAGTACTATTGGTACTTAGATTATGTTTTAGTATGATATAGCTTCAGCTATATGGATAATGATTTAAATAAATAAAATTTTCATTTATGACCATTGAGTTTACTTTCAAACCTACTCTCCAAATCAAGTTGAATCCCAGAAAACAGATTATACACACACACATGAGAGAAGTCAGTGGCTTTGTTGTTATAATTTATTTTACTCAAAAACCTTAGCTGAGATGTAACATCTCCTTTTAAGTGTGGTCTTGCCTGAATCTATCCAGTTTTGCAGTGTGGACAGTGGCTTCAAATGCTATCTTGTACCAGCTACCAGTATTTGCTTGCTACTAGGTGGAGTCAGTCCCAAAAGCTGTTCAGTGTATTCTAATTAAGCAATAAACCACGACAGGGTGTGGGTTTTGCTGGGATATACCCACATCTGATGTGGTCTGATTACAAGGCCACAAGTCAAGTGACCAAATCCACATCAGAAGTGGGTAAATCCCAGCATAACCCACGCACTGTAGTGGTTTATTGTGATTAAACAATGTCCTCCTTAAAAAAATAAAATAGATCTATAAGTTACTGTTTTAACTATTATAATTGATTTCTTGTTTTAATATCCTTCCTCTGTGTTAAATACTGCCTTGTTGGTAGGCAGATTATGGATGAGATGGTCACCCCCCCCCCAGCCCCAGAGATTCAAACAGCCAATGACAATGTTGGTGGCATGTTTTTTTCTTTCCTTTTCATTCATTTACAGATTTTTTTTTATTTTTAAAAAAGTGACAGTCTGGTACAAGTGAGTTGTTGTTCAGTTTGACAGTCCGCATGGTGCGATTGCCAATGGGTTGCAGTCTGTGAGACTGTGCTTCCTCATTCACTTCACAATCTGGACAAAATAACCTCTTCACCATGTCTCAGGGGAATTTCTCTTTTTTTTTTTGATGTGATGGGGAAACTGGCATTTTTACTGGATGGTATCAGGACTTTTACAGATGATTCCAATGACTAAAGGTGTGAACGTGGTGTGGAGGTGCCAGGTTGCCGATTGTGGACATGGACTGAACTTGATACATAGATACATAGATACATAGACAGTGTCGGCAGATAAGGGCCTATGGCCCACCTAGTCTGCCCATTTGAGCTTGTAAGTTCAGTTTGTTTTCCTAGAAGTCTATTTCCCCTTACCCCTGACCTCTAGAATTCCTTTATGTCTATCCCATGCATTCTTAAATCCCGTGATTGTTTCAGCCCCCACCACTTCCTCTGGCAGGGTGTTCCACTTGTCCACCACCCGCTCTGTGAAGAAATTCTTTCTCATGTTTCCTCTGAATCGTCCTCCTCCAACTTCATCCCATGCCCTCTAGTCCTGAAACATCTTTTTCGCTTAAAAATAGTGTTTTCCTGCACCCTGTTCCTCCTGTAAGATACTTGTATGTCTCTATCATATCACCTCTCTCCTCCTCTCCTCCAGGAAGTACATGTTCAGTTCTTCAACCTGTCTTCATAGGACTTGTGATGCAACCCATGCACCATCTTTGTTGCCCTCCTCTGAACCTTCTCTACCCTCTCTATGTCCTTACGTAGGTATGGTCTCCAGAACTGTACACTGTACTCCAGGTGGGGCCTCACTAGTGTCTTGTATAGCTGGAATTATGACCTCCCTTTCCTGCTGGTGATGCCCTGCCTCATACATCCCAGCATCCTATTTGCTTTACCTGATGCCTTGTCACACTGTTTCCTTACCTTGAGGTCATCAGAGATGACAACCCCAAGATCCCTTTCCTGCTTGGTGCATGCTATATCCTCACCCCCAACTGATATATTGTGCCAGGGTTTTGTGTCCCATATGCATTATCTTGCACTTCTTTGCATTGAATTTCAACTGCCAAACCCTTGACCATTCTTCAAGTTTCTGCAGGTCCCTTATCATTCTGTCTACACCTCTGGTGTGTCTACTCTATTACAGAGCTTTGTGTCATCAGCTAACAGTGAAATTCTGCCTTCTATATCCTGTGCAATGTCACTGATGAAGATGTTGAATAGGACCAGTCCCAGCACTGATCCCTGTGGTACCCCACTGGTCACTCTTCCTCTGTGGAGTGACAGCCATTTAACACCACCCTCTGTGTCCTGCCACCCAGCCAGTTACCTACCCACCACACTACTGTCCTGCCCACACCCATATTCCCAGTTTGTGATAGTCTTCTATGTGGCACAGTGTCAAAGGCCTTGCTGAAGTCCAGATAGGCCATGTCCACTGCCCTCCCCTGATCCACCTCCCTAGTCACCCAGTCAAAAATTCAATGAGGTTGGTCTGACATGACCTCCCCTGGTGAAACCATGCTGCCTTGGGTCCTGTAGTCCATTGACAACCAGATGTTCCACCAATCTCTCCTTCAGTAGTGCTTCCATGATCTTTCCACTACCGAGGTGAGGCTGACTGGTCTGTAGTTCCCTGCTTCTCTTGTTCCCACTTTTGTATAAGGGGACTACATCTGCTGTCCTCCAGTCTTTGGGTACTTCTGTTTCCAGTGATTGGCTGAACAGGATAGCCAGAGGTTCAGCCACCACCTCTTAGTTCTTAAGGACCCTGGGTGCACCCCATCTGGTCCCATTGCTTTATCAGCTCTTATTACTTCCAGTTCCTTCAGGACCCTTTCTCGTAAAGGACTTGTGTCCATTTCTGCACCATTCTCACCCCTTGTACTCCCTTCAGACCCATTACCCCCTCTTCCTTAGTAAAGACTGAGCAGAAATACCTGTTCAATATGTCAGCTTTACTGTTGTCATCCTCCACGCGGCTCCCATCCTCCCCCTTCAGTCTCACTATCCCTCCCTTTGTCCTTCTTTTTTCACTTATGTACCTGTAAAGAGATGAGATGAGATGAGATGAGATGAGATGAGATGAGATGAGATGAGATGAAAAAAAAAATATTCGAGTGGTGAGGCAGGTATAAGCATACAAGGAAGTATAATGAAAACAGTTGTTGTGGTGAAGAAAGTTGGTTTGGGAACTCTTTATACACTCTTTAATTTTTTTCAGAGGCTTCTAGTGGGACTGTTTATTCACGGTTTACCAAGGATTTAACATGACGGCAGTAATGTTTTCATTTTCAAGGGGTCGGATTGATTTTTTAACATGCTGATTGAAGATGAACCTAGCTGGGTCTTTATCCATGAGTTATGCTGGGATTTACCATTAGATAAATGACCCAGCATATGCTGTCACCACAGTGATGGGAAAAAAGTGAAGACCATCACAGCAACAGAATCAGCTGTTTGCTGTGATGGTCTGCATATTACCTGATGCTGCTGTCTTTGGGGAGTTCGTCCCCTCCCTGAACCAACATCGACTCAGAGTTGGTAATCTATAGTAAAAGGGTGAAGACCCTCCTCAAAAAAAACTTTTATTCAGTGATGGCACAATGCCAATTGTCGGCATTGAGCCATTCCTGTAATGACAGTCAACAAATTTCCTGTCACTGCGGTGACATGGAACCATGACCCAGTTAGCCAATCAGCTTTATGTTTTCAAAAGTCTTATTGTGTGATTCATATTTATGCGTACAGCTACCATGTCTCTTATGGTTAAAAAGTGCATTCTTGAATTCTTTTGGTGAGATAACTGTGACATGAAGCAGAGCAGTTCTGGTCCACAAAGCACTTGAGAAGAAACTCTTATAACTAAAAAGATTCAGGCTCTGTACATATAAATACATATTTAAATCATGATAAAGGCCTTTGTTGAAAAACAACTTTAAAATTTAAAACTTAATATCAAAATATTTTACTTTACAGAATATCAGAGAATCCACTTTGTGAGAAATGGACTTTATCAACTGAACTTAGAATTTCAGAATTTTACAACTTTGTGCATGAGACACTCTCTTATGGTTATAAATATACATAGAATGTTCACAAATAAACAATCCTTACTGTCTAAGAACAAAGTCATGATTTATAATGTGCTTAAAACACATTTCCTTGAAATATATACTCTACAGCAGTAAACTAATATGAAATGCATAAAACTTTGTCAAAGACAAACCACCAAAAAGTACTCCCCAACCCATATGTAAAACAACGATATTTTACTAATATGTAAATATATCTGACTATATCTCAAACATATTTACTACATATATAGTGTGCATATTTTCCCACATATAGTCTCAATATTTGAAAAATTATATGAAATACTGTATAGCTTTTTTTATGCAGATATTTTAAATACATATTTTTCTGTAGGTATCATGAGCCAAACCACACATCCACTAATGTTCTGTATTCTAGAGTGATGCAGTAACACAACAAAACATAGTTTGTAGTCAGTGTGTATTGTCTCATGTCAGAAGAGTATGCAGACAGTAAAAAGTAAAAGAAAAACATGCATGTAAAACTTTTCATACTGATAAACAGTGCTTCACATACAAAGATACCTAAACAGGCAGACAAAGCCACTGCTATAAGTGGTATAGTGGTATGTTTGGGAAATGACTAGTATAACTGGCAGTTGTCACTGTGATAAATGAAATATTCTGGTATGACTGGGAGGAGATAATGTGGTATAACTTGCAAGTGGAAGTGAGAAGGGAGGCAGGCAACATGATAGAGACCTTCATGTTCCTGAAAGGAATAAACAAGGTAAACTATAAGAAACTACTCAATAGGAACAGCAAGCCAGTAAGAAAGAGGCATGGCTGGAAACTGGTTGGGGGGGGGATTCAGGAGGGATGTGAGAAACTGTTATATCATGGAGAGGGTTGTTGAGCCATGGAACAGTTACTGTACCAGTGGAGGTGGTAGCAGCAAAAAAATGTGACACCAAGCATTCATGGCTAAGAGTAAAGGGTTTGATACATGTTTGTGTGTGTGGGGGGGTAGCATGGTGGGGAGCAAGGATGGTGGAGGCAAGGGCATAAACCTGGCTAGACAATAGGTCAAGGGGTATGGCAGAGAAAATAGGGCAGACTGAATTGACCAGTGGTCTTCTTCCACTGATAGTATCTACGTTTCTGCATTTCTAAGTGTAGCTGTGATAATAGATAGCTACTGCTGTAACTGGTAAGAGACAATGGTATAACTGTGAGGTGTCTCTGCTGTGTTTAACACTCAGGATACAGGGTAATTATAGTGGTATGTGGTAAATTTGGTAATGATTCTTTAATATTTGATTGCTTTAGCTTGGGATATAGTATGGTGGTGTTGGCAGTGACTTTAATGGTTGTGCTGCTGCTGCCTTGGCCTACAGGAGCACAAAAAAAAACTGTGGCCAGAGCCAACAGGGCTGCAGCTGAGGTATTTGGGGTAAAAATACTTTCTTCAAGTACATAAGCATGAAAAGAAAAGCAAGGAGAGTAATAGTGAGGAAAAGGAGAATAGAAGGAGACTGCATAGAAGAAGATCAAGAAGAAGGAGACATCCCAAACAGGTACTTCTGCTTAGTCTTTATGGGTGGGCGGGGTGGATAACCCATTTTCAGAGGAAAGAGTCCTGAATGGACTTGCAGCTCTGAAAATGGACAAGGGTATGGGACTGGATAGGAAATACCCAATGGTACTAAAGGAACTCAGGCAGGTACTTGCTGCACCACCGATGGCCATATTCAACAGCTCACTGGAAACAGGCATGGTTCCAGAGGACTGAAGGACAGCAGATGTGCTCCATAAGAGTGGCAGCAGGGAGGAGGCTAGCAACCATAGGTTAGTCAGTCTCACATTGGTGGTCAGGAAATTAATGCCTGTTAAAGGAAAGATTAGTAGAGTTTCTTGAATCCAATGGGTTACAAGACTAAAGGCATAATGTCTTTCTTGGTGTGGGTGGGGGTGAAGAGATCATGCCAGATGAATCTGATTTATTTATTCAACTGTGTGACCAGGGAAAGAGAGTAGGGGGGTAGTGGATGTGGCTTATCTGGACTTTAGTAAGGGCTTCGACACTGTGTCACAAGTTGTAAACTGGGTATGTCTTCGTAAATGACATTGCAGAAGAACTAGAAGGGAAGGCATGCCTTTTTGCGAAGGGCACCAAAATCTGTAACTGGATGGATACTCAGGAAGGAGTGGACAGAATACATAGGGACCTTGGTAAACTCATGGAGTGATCAAGGGCATGGGAGATGGGGTTCAATGGCAAAAAGTGCAAAATTATGTACCTGGAGCATAGAAACCCAGGACCTGATTATAAAATGAGGGGATACTGACAGTCTCTAAGCAGGAAAGTGAACGTGGGGTTATCATATCTGATGGCCTTAAAGTGGCAGATCAGTGTGACAAAGCAGTGGGTAGGGCCAGTAGAATGCTGGGATGCACAAGGAGAGGTATCACTAGCAGCAGGAGGGAGGTGGTCTTATCACTATATCACTCATTGGTGAGACCTCACTTGGGGTATTCTGTCCAGTTTTGTAGGCTGCACTTCAGAAAGGACATAGGCAGGGTGGAGACAGTCTAAAGGAAGGCAACTAAAATGATGCAAGAAACATAAAAACATAGAAATTGATGGCAGATAAGGACAGCCAGGCCCATCAAGTCGGCCTGTAGGCTGATGCAAGCGTTATATCAAAAGCCTTTGAAGGAAAGACAGAGGGTTCTCAACATGTCCATCCTAGAGGTGAGGAGGGGCATGACAGAGACCTACAAGTACCTCATTGGAGTGAACAAGCTACAAAAGGGGAGACTCTTTCAAATGAGAAAGAGCACAGGACCAGAGGGCATGCAATAAAGCAGGAAGTCGTACTACACTGAAAGAATGCTGGACACCTGGAACAGACTGCCAGTGGAAGTGGTGAAGGCAAAAACAGAAAGGGGCTTCAAGCTTGCATGGGATAGACACAGGACAATATTATGAAATAGGCAGGGAGAAGGGAGGGTTGCCAGACACCAGTTAGGGTCTACACAGACATACTAGGCAGGGACCATCTGGGTAGACTGGTCAGGCCAAGCAGTCCCTTTCTGATGACAAATTCTATGTTTCTACATTACTAAGCAATGCATGAGAGCAGTCATTCAGTTAATAGGCTAGAAATGGGTCAACAGATCTTGCCATTGGTGGTATAAGCAGACATTAAATGAAGGAGAAGAACTGTTGATCTGCACAGATTTGATGCAGTCTCAGTCTTGAAGAACAGGTTTAGCTCATCAGTAAGAGTAAGTGTGACAAACTTCATAACATGCCTCTAATGCTGTGACATCTTTTATGATATTCCTCATACTTGGCTGCCTAAAGGCAATGTAATGAATTATAATTTAAAGTAAAGTTTTGTAGGGCTGTCTCCAAGGTGCTTAGTGATGAGTCACCCACTCTGGCATGCTGCTGACTCAGGGTCTGTGGTGGCCCAGCTGAGGTGCTTTTGGTGTCATGAGTGACCGTACCTCTGCCTGGCAACCATCACCAGGGTGGCCATGTTCCTGCACACTCAGTTCTGGGTGGTTGAAGGGCTTCTAAAAAGAGGGTTAAAAATCCTCTCTGATAAGTGCAGGGTGATGGGACTGGCAAATAGCTTCCCACACTCACTGCTGCTCCAAAAGGCTGATCAGAAGCTGTATGAAGAAAGGCTTAAGGAATTAAATATGCACTCTCTAGAAGAATGGAGGAAAAGGGGAGATAGGATAGAAACATTCAAATACCTCACAGTTATAAACAAGGTACAATACAGGAATAGAGCATTTTCCAGAGAAATGCTTGAGGACAAGGGGTCACACTACAAAGTTGGAGGGAGGGATACTGAGAGGAAATGTGAAGAAGTACTTCTTCATAGAAGGGGTCATGGATGCTTGGAACAGCCTCCTACTGGAGGTGGTGAGGGCTAAAATGGTTACATGATTCAAGATAGCATGTTATAGACACAAGGGGATCTTAGAAGTAAGGCAAGGGGGTGCAAATCAGAGACTAAGTAGGGTCTGTGGTGGCACTATAAGAAGAGAAAATAGGGCAGATTAGGTGGGCCAAGAGGTTATCTGTCGACAACTTCTATGCTTCCTCCTTCTTGGAAAGAGACTCCCCTCCTGCACATTCTTTACCCCTGTGAAGCTCTCATAGGTTTCAGTCATGTGTCATCAAGGTCTCCTTCAGGGAACAGATGCTGAATTTCTGCAACCTATCCTCGTATAGTTTCTCGTGCAACCCCTGCACCATTTTGGCAATCCTCTGGTGGGGTCTCACTACTAAGCAATACACTAGAAACACCACCTCCCTTCTCCTGCTTGAAAACACCCTACATGTTCACCTTAGCATCACACTAGTTTTACCAGCTGCACTGCTACACTTCCCCACCACCTCAAGATCATCATACATGATTCCACCAATGTCCTTCTCTTGCTTGGTGACTCTACGTTCCTCCTCCCATCTCATAACAGTCCCTGGATTTTTCTGCCCCATGTTCATGACTTTGCCCTGTTTTAGCATTGAAACCCAGCTGCCCCCTCAGCCCACTCCTCTAATTTCTCTAGATCCCTCTGTATTCTCTCCACCACTTTGTGAGTGTCCACCCTGTGACAGATTTTTGTGTCATCTGCAAAGAGACACATCTTCCCCTTCAGTTCCTTGGCAATATCACTTATGAAGATATTGAAGAGGACAGGACCCATTACCATGGAGGAAAAGGAGGTAAAGTATCTACCAGGAAGCACAGCGGGGCAAATTGGAGAGTGGATCCAGAGAATCGCTACAGCAGTAGCCGGGAGGGAGCTTGATGTCATTGTCCATCTGGGTAGAAATGACCTGGCTAGGGAGGAGGCAGGGGTAGAAAGGGTGAAAGATGAGGTCAGGGAGTTGGAGAAGGGCCTTGGAGAGGTAGCAATCTCTGTAACTTTCTCAGAGGTGCTGCCTGTCCACAGCAAGAGCACGGCTAGGAACTTTCACACCAGGTACTAAAATGCTTGGCTCAAGGACTGGTGCAGAGTGAAGGGTTTTGGCTTCATTGGGGACTGGGGACTCACCTGGAGAAATGTGAACCTGTACAAGGGTGACAGCCTGCATCCATCCATCCATCCAGGGAAGGGACCATTGTCTTCAGTGAATCGATTAAATGCTTCATTGGCAAGCATTTAAACTAGTCAAAGGGGTAGAGGAAGGAAGTGAGGAGAATCTAACAGTCCTCCTCCACAGGAAGTTGCAGTCAACATGGAGGACCATACAGTTATGATATCATCAGAGGTAACTAGTGACAGTAAACTCTGATGGCTCATATTGGTGGGAGTGTGTGTAGGAGGATTCTGTTTATTTTAAATGAAATGTACTTGTGTGTGTAAAACTCTACGTGGAACTGTCTGAATTGCACCCTGGTTGCTACCTAGCAATGGTATCCAGGAAGAGAGACTGCCCTCCAGTCTAATGTGTAGCTGACTTCAGGCTGCTATAATCGTGGCTGTATTTAAATCTTGTAGCTGACCGCTTTGGTTAACTTACACTTTTGATACTCAGCTCACAGGAGTTTAAAACTATTAAATATTTAAATCTGAAACTTGATTTCCACATGCTGTATTCCTAACCCCAGCCAAGCACTTCCAGGGCATTGTAAGCTATTTTAGCGAGCTCTATTGCGAGCGCTGTTAGTGACATTAAACTCTGATGGCTGATATTGGTGGGAGTGTGTGTAGGAGGATTCTGTTTATTTTAAATGAAACATACTTATATGTGTAAAACTCTACATAGAACTGTTTGAATTGATCCCTGGTTGCTAACTAGCAATGGTATCCAGGAAGAGAGACACTGCCCTCAAGTCTAATGTGTAGCTGACTTAAGGCTGCTATAATCGTGGCTGTATTTAATCTTGTAGCTGACCGCTTTGGTTAACTTACGATATTGCTATTCAACTCACAGGAGTTTAAAACTATTAAATATTTTAATTTGAAACTCCTAATTTCCACATGCTGTATTCCTAATCCCAGCCAAGCACTTCTGGGGTGTTGTAGGCTATTTTAGCAAGCCCTGCTGCGAGTGGGGTGCACAGTGCAGCGCACGGAGACACGTGCAGACTTAGGACACTGAGACAAAGACAGCGACAGCACTATCGTTTCCAGAAGGATAAGTGTGAGAAATATACCTTGTGTCTACAATTGCATGGGTAAAATCTAAGAAAGGTAAATACACCAAGAAGAAAGTATGCTCCCAGTGTAACATGTATTTAAATGACACACCAGACCAGAAGTTCTTCTGTGAAAAGTGTAATTTGATTACTGTACTACAGGAAGAGATCCACCAGTTGCATAGGTGACTTGAAACCCAAAAAGTGATAATGCTGTTAGAAAACTTTATTGATGAAGCAGCTAGGGAAGCAAGTATAATGTACACAGAACCAGCTACTAAAGATGATGAAGCAGCCAGGAAAGCAAGTATAATGTACACAGAACCTGCTACTAAAGATGATGTAAACCCATGTTACCCCATATTCAACTCCTACATGAACCTAACACATCTACCCCAATTGTCTGCACAAGCACGCTATACAGCCTATTAGCCTTCATAATAAATTAGAAATTTTAGCGCTTGATCCAATTGGCATTGCTAAAGTAAATAACCTGCAAATTACCAAAGTATTTGATACTGGGCACGCACCCTTAAATGTTCCCTCTGAAAATAAATCATGTGTTAATACTGCTGATTTTCACAGAGATACAGTATAGTAGTTACAGGAGACTCATTACTGAGGGGAGTTGACACTGTGGTATGTGAAGGGCGTAAAGCATACACTACAGTTAGTTCACTCCCTGGGGTAAGGACCAGGGATGTAGTGATATTGTTAGATGGGCTTCTTGAAAATACCAAAAAACCCTTGGTCTTTCTGCATGTTGGGGTGAATAATCTCTCTTCATGTTCTATGGCTGATATCCAAAAGGATTTCAAAACAATGGTTAACAAAATTAAAGACAGAGGGGGTGATATAATACTGTCAGGGGTTTTACCCATTATTGGGAATCAATCATATAAAAATCATCAGGCCCATGAATTAAATTACTGGCTGAGACAGTTTTGTCTATCTGAAAATATTGGCTATATGGACAATTCCCAAACATTTAAAAACCCAGCTTGTTATAAAAAGGATGATCTACACCTTAATTTTCTTGGTATTAGGATTACCAGTAAGAAAATTAACAAAGTTATTAAATTTCATTTAAACTGTTTTCAGGGGGAAGGGGCAATGCTTCACAAACAATATAAATACTTCTGACATCTACTCTCCCAAAATCAAACATTTTGGATGGAATGGGGTATTAATCAATGCCAGAAATTTAACCAACAAATTTGATGAATTTAAACTACTTCTCAGCACTAATAACATACACATTGCCCTTGTCACAGAAACTTAGGTTTATCCATACACTGCTCACATCATGACTTTCTCTTCCCACAGTCAAAATGAAAGCATCAGATCCTTCAGTTACATAAAATACATAGAAACTGTCAGCAGATAAGGACAACCAGGCCCAACTAGTCTGCCCTTTGTACTTCCTGTGTGAGCAGCTTGTGAACCTACCTGATCACCTGCTATAGCTCCTCCTTCCCATCTCTAAGATTCCCTTATTCCTGTCCCATGCATGCTTGAATCCTGTTACTGTCCATGCCACCTCCACCTCCAGTGGCAGACTATTCCATGCATCCACCACCCTCTCTGTGAAGAAGTACTTCCTTACAATCCCCCTAAACCTGCCACCCTCCAGTCTCATGTCATGACCTCTTGTCTTTGCACACTGTTTAAGCTGGAACATGCCCTCCCTCTTAACCTCATTTGTACCCTTGAGGTACTTGAAAGTTTCTATCATACTCCCCCCTCCCACTCTCTCCTCTGATCTAGTGTGTACATACTGAGGTTCCTTACTCTCTCCTCATATGGTTCTTGCTGAAAACCCCCCACCATCCTAGCAGCTCTCCTCTGCACTATCTCCATCCTATCAATATCCCTGCACAGGTGTGGCCTCCAGAACTACACATAGTACTCCAGATAAGGTCTCACCAGAGTTTTGTACATTGGAACTATTACCTCCCTCCTTCGACTTGTGATTCCTCTACCAATACATCCCAACATCCAATTTGCTCTCCTCATCGCTTTGGCCACCTGTCTGCAGGCTTTTGAGTCCTCCATAATAATGATATGCAAGTCATTCTCCTCCTTAGTAACCTTACTTCCTTCTCTGATCTCTCACTGCCACTGTCATTAGCATAGAGATATACTCTCACCTCAGTCTAAGCTGTAAAGTAGTAAAAACATTCAGTTCCTCATGAGCTTCACCAGACACCTTCCCAATCATGTTTCAGCAACTCTGCTCAGAAAACCTATCAATGTTTTGGCAAAATAGCAGCCGCACCTCTGAACAACTGCAGGAATGCACCGAAAGAAAGTACCTGTGTACTTTGTACGCAGATTAGATAACCTTCACCATTGTGAAAAAACATAAAATATCCACATGTTTTTTACTATTAAGCTGAGAACTTTCCAAACCAATAGAAACATAGAAACATAGACTTTGACGGCAGATAAGGACTGCTTGGCCCATCTAGTCTGCCCATTTCCCTACCTACAGGATAGGCTGCAGATCCTAGTTAACCAACAGCCTATTTCTTCCTACCCCCCACAAGAATTGCCTTATGTCTGTCCCATGCATTCTTGAATTCTCCCACAGTTTTAGACCCTACAACCTCCTCAGGAAGGCTGTTCCATGCATCCACTACTCTGTCTGTGAAATAATACTTCCTCCCATTTGCCCTGAACCGCCCTCCTTCTATCTTTTAAATTGTGTCCCTTGTTCTTGCAAGTCTCTTTTTCTGAAAGATGCTACCCTCTTGGACTTTGCTGATTCCATTGAGGTAGCAAACGTTTCTATCATGTCCCCCTCTCCCTTCTTTCCTCAAGGGGTACATATTAAGCTCCTTTAGTCTCTCCTCATACGGCTTCTCTTGCAGACCCTGCACCATTTTAGCCCTCCTCTGGACTACTCTATCCTGTCTATGTCCTTGCGGAGATGGGGTCTCCAGAACTGGACACAGTACTCAGATGGGGTCTCACCAACTGTCTGTACAGAGGGGTAACAACTGCCTGTTTTCTGCTGCTGATGCCTCTCCCGATACATCCCAGTATACCCCCAGCCCTCCCTACTGCCTTCTCACATTGCTTGCTAACCTTAAGGTCATCTGATATGATTACCCCCTGGTCCTTTTCCTTTTTTATTGTTGTTACTACCTCCCAACCCATTGTGTATTCTTCCCCTGGGTTCCTGTTTCCCAGGTGCATTATTTTGCACTTCTTTGCATTGAATCCTAGCTGCCATACTTCTGACCATTCCTCCAACCTTGCCAAGTCCCTTTTCATCCTTTTCACGCATCCTTGTGTATCAACCCTGTTGCAGATCTTTGTGTCATCTGCAAAAAGGCATACTTTTCCTTCCAGTCCCTCTGCAATGTCACTGATGAAGACATTAAAAGGACTGGACCCAATACTGAACCCTGCGGTACCCCACTAGTAATCCCTCTTTCTTCAGAGTGGACTCCATTTACAATTACCTTCTGTGTCCTGTTGTGCAGCCAATGTTTTACCCAGGCTACCACCCTGGGACCCACTCCCAGGCTGGTTAATTTGACTATTAATCTTTGTGTGGGACTGTGTCAAATGCCTTAGTTAAAGTCTAGGTAGGCCATGTCACAGCCACTCCCTGGTCTACTACTTGGTCACCCAGTCAAAGAAATCTATTAGATCTGTCTGACATGACCTTCCTTCGCTGTGAACCCATGCTGCTTGGGTCCTGTGCTCCACTGGCCTCTAGGTACTCAACTATTCTTTCCTTCAGAAGTGACTCCATCACTTTCCTACCACAGAGGTCAGACTGACAGGTCTGTAGTTTCCCTGCCTCTGTCTTGGTCCCACTTTGTGAAGGGAATCACATCCATCTTCCTCCAGTCCTCAGGTACCACACCATCCTTCCATGATTTATTAAAAGAGTAGCCAGTGGTTTCATTAGTTCCTCCCTTAATTTTTTAGAATTCTGGGTGAATTCCATCAGGACCCATTGCTTTGTCCACCTTCAGTTTTAGGAGTTCTTGCAGAACCCTTTCTTCTGTGAAAGGACTGGGATCGACCCCCTATCAAAGTGCTTCTGTTAATTGGATTAGGCACTTCCTCCTCTTTTGTGAATACTGAGCAGAAATATTCATTCAGTATCCCTGCTTTTCACTGTCCCCTCTGCCCACCCACTGTTCATTCTATTCAGCCTCACTATCCCTCCCTTGTCTTTCTACGCTACTGATGTACCTATAAAGGTTTTATCCCCTTCTTAACTGAGTTGGCTTTCTTTTCCTCAGTTTGGGCCTTTGCTATTCTGACTTCCCTCCTGCTTCCTTCTGCCTTAACTGGTACAGCTCTCTGTCCTGCTCCTTCTGTGTTTCCTTATACTTCCAGAATGCTATCTTTTCTTTCCTGACTTTCACAGCCACCTCTTTTGAGAACCATAGTGGCTTTTTCTTTCATTTGATTTGTTTATTTGCTTACACAAAGGCTTGTTGCCTCTGTGATGGCAGTTTTGATGATTCCCATTGTTGCTCCACACCTCCTTCTAGCCTGTTTGCTAGTGCTTTTCTGAGGCACTCTCCCATCTTGCCAAAGTCAGCCCTCCAAAGTCCAGTACCTCACTTTGTATGGCTTGACTCTGTAGCTGAGTTTAACGTGAACCACACTGTTTGATGGTCACTTGTCCCCAGATGGCAACCACTTCTAGATCTGAGATCCTCTCCTGCCCCCATTTGAGATTACGAGGTCTAAGATTGCTCCCTCATGAGTGGGTTCCAAAACTAGCTGTCTAATGCCTGCCACCTGTAGGGCATCAAGAATGGCCCTGCTCTTGGATGTGGCTGCAGCAAATGTGCTCCAGTTAACATCTGGCATATTCAGGTCTCCCATCAACAGTATCTCCCCTTTCTCTGCCATTCTAAGAATGCCTTCTATCATATCCTTGTCCATTCCCTCCCCCTGACATGGGGGTCTGTACACAACCCCGTGCGGATTGTGGTGCCCTTTCCAGTCTCCAAGGTGACCCACAGTGCCTCCTCTCCTCCCTGTTTACTCTTTTGTTCAGTTGCTTTTATCCCTTCCTTTACATAGAGCTACTCCTCCCTCTTCTCCCTGCCTGTCTCTCCTGTAGGTTATGTACCCTGGTATGTTAACATCCCAGTCATGGTTCTCTGTGTACCATGTTTCTGTGACTGCTACGATATCCAGGCATCCCTCTTCCATCAAGGCCACCAGCTCAGGGAGCTTGTTGCCCATACTACGGGCATTGGTACTCATTACCCTCCATTTCCTGATGGCCTTAATCCCTTTTGCCCCAATCCCTATCCTTCTTGCCTTTGTCACTTTCTCCATTTACCCCTGCCCTTCTCCCTATCGACACCTCTATGGTGGTGTTTGCCGACTTACTACCGTGATTACTTGGGGGCTTAGGATTTCCTGTTCTTCCAGTGCCTCCTCTGGCTAGGTTAAAAGCTTGCCAATGAAGCATTTAAACCTATCACCTAGGATCCTGGTTCCCTCCCAGACAGATGCAGCCCATCATGCCAGTATAGGCTTGCATCACTCCAGGTGGACCCCAGTCCCCAATGAAGCCAAATCCTGAGCTCCACACCAGTTTTTCAGCCACTGATTGAATCCCATGGTACGGAACATCCTAGCTCTCCTCCTATGCCATAGATGGGCAGCACCTCTGAGAAGGTTACCGTGCGTGCTACTTGACTAAGGCCCCTCCCCAATTCCACAAACTCTTCCTGCACTTCTCTAATCCCTTTCTTAGCCAGGTCATTTGTCCCTAGGAGGACAATGACATCCAGCTCCCTCCCTGTGCAGCTGCTCTGGCAATCCTGAGGATTTGCTCCTGTCCCTCCAAGCCATGGCGCCAGGCAGGCACCTTATCTCCCTCTCCCCTTCCTCCCCCAGTTCTACCTTCCTAACAATGGAGTCCCCCACCAGGAGTTGTTTCCTTCCCCTGCAGGGTCCCCTGCCACCCTCCTGTGGGTCTCCTTTGTGGAGGTTCCCAGCATCCTCCTTGGTCTCCACTGTGGGTGCCTCCATAGAGGAACCACACTTTGCCAGAATGGCATAGGAATTGTGGAGAGATACAACTGGAGGTATGTGCCTCTGTTCCACCACCCTCACCCTCCCTGAGCCCACTGTGGTCCAATTGCTCCTCTTTCTTGGCAACCTCTGAGGCAATGGCAGTGGCACTGGTGGTCCCTGGATGGAAGAGGAGGTCCCACAAATCCTGGCCAACTCAGCCTGGAGATGAGCAACCTCCTCCCTCAGCCCAGAGAGGTGCCTGCAGATGGGACAACACCACATCCTCCAGAACGTCTCGGAAGACTGCTGCTCCACAGCCACTGCACTGCACCACTCCAATCATGTCTTATTTCTGGCCCCTAACTGTTTGCAATCCTTACTCTTTCCTCTGTTTTTTTCTCTCTCCTTACTTTCTGCCTGTGTGCCTTTAAGCTCCTGATTGTCCTGTTCTGAGACAAGAATATTCTATATTTCTCAGTAGACCACTTACTTGCCCAGAGGCAGACCTCCAGCAGCTAGAGGGGGCCGGAGGCTACTCTTGCCCTTCTAGGATGGTGGGTCTTTGGTGGTTCTGTGATCACTCACTTCCTGCTCCCAAACAGGAAGTTCCTGTTGTCAGCTCGAATCCTCAGCCTATAAAATAGAACTAGCTTTGGGTGGGGGGGTGGGGAGAAGGAGGCAATATAGTCCCAGCAGAGAAGTCCAGTCACACAGCAGTCCTTTCTCCTGGTGTCTTCTGCCAAGCTATTAGCAGAATCTTTCTAAGGCAGTCTTTAAATGTAGCTTCCTTCTTGCTAAGCCACTCCCCCTACTTACTAGATCTTTCTACAAGTAATTTAAACCTCACAGCAGTTAAGTCCTTTCAATCACCTGAGATTTACACCTAGATAGCTCTTCAGATACCCATTCAGTTCAGTTAACCCAGACAAACAAACACACACTTTTTTTTTGTTTTGTATGTTAGGTTTTTTTTTACCCTAAATTAAAGGTCCAAGTACAAAAGTTCTTCTACTTTAGTCCCAGCAGAGAAGTCCAGTCACACAGCAGTCCTTTCTCCTGGTGTCTTCTGCCAAGCTATTCTATAATAGTATGTGTACCCAAACTGAAAACTGCAACTGATGACAGCAAGCGAAAATGTTTCTGTTGCCGCATAGGGAACGGAACCCAAAGCAGATGGTGTAAAATAAAATAAAAGTACACCAAGCATTAATGAAGAGATAAAAACAAAGTAAAACATGTAAGAAATAAACTTAAACAATGTTCAAATAAATGAAAATATAGAAATAAAAAACATCTTTCATGAAGCCATCTGGCACAAGTCCCACCTCTCTCACTAAGCAGTCAATCATATAACACACACCGCACCACAACAACCAATACCAACTCACACTCAGCCACACATTGAACTATCCACCAATCACACAGCTGTTACAAAATACATTCATTCCCATTCATTCAGCAAAGCAGCAGTGTTAAAGAAACCATAATGGATTAACAACAATAATAGAAGAAAAGCTCCCACCCCTATTGTATAAATAGCACACATGATGAGCAGATTGTATGATATGGAAAATATTTTGACACCTGCAGAGTGACCTCTGGATACTCTCACTTGTGGTGTTGCCACTCTTGAGTATTCACAGATCACTCTGCAGGAGTGAAAATATTTTCCATATCACACTCCTGCTCTTCATGTATCCCCTATATATATGCTCTAACATCTCAGCTTCCTTACAAATGGAACGGGGTGAGAGTTAGGCCTGACTACCCCAAGGTACACACTGACACCTATTGGTCTGTGGAGGGTGGGAAGTAGTGTTGGTAACCCTAACATCAAATTTATAGACTTTGGTTAGTGTAGAATCAACCCTAAATGATGCATTAACTGAGTTTTTTGCAATGAATGTCCCTTCTTTTTGAGAAAGTGAAATGTTACTCATATGGTATTCATAGATGGGAATGCAGGCTCTTCAGGCCCTGCACTCCCACCCACCCATCAGTGTTATGTCATAGTGCAGGAGGTCCCTGTACTCCCAGTTTTGCATAATGGTATGCATATTTATGAGTGAGGGCCCTCTGGGCCTGTTCTCCAAGCCACCCGTAAGTGTAGAAACATAGTGTCTGAGGACCCTGTGCTCCCTGTATTGCAAGATGGTATCCATGGATGGAGGGCCTGCACTCCCACCTACCTATAAGTATAGAGACCTAGCACTGGAGGGCTCAGGGTTTTTAGTTTTGCATAATTATATCCATAGGTGGGAGCAAGGGTCCTCAGGGCCCTGATCTCCCACTCACCCATGAGTGTAGAGACATAGCATAGGAGGGCCCAGTGCTCCCAGTTTAGCACAAATAGTATGCATAGGTGGGAGCATGGGCCCTCTGGACCCTGCGCTACTACCTACACTTAAGTACAGACACATAGCACAGTCCTAGAATCATTCCAAGAAACCCTCTTAACACTTATTTGGCAATATCTCAGTAACTATAGCAACTGTGGAAAAAATTATTTTGCAGTTGTTTTCATGACCTAGCCACCTCCATATACACCCAGTGCTGCACTTAGTGAAAATCCATATCTTGAACCGTATTTGAGATATAAGCACCAAAAGGAGTCGTGGCCACCACAGTGTTATCCTATGGGAAAAGTTTGGAGTGCTATAACTCTGGAACCAGTGTAAGTTTTTCAACAAAACAGCAAAAGGAACATCTGTGATGCATGGGCTTTCCACCCTGCAAATCTCAGCCCAAATGTCCAAACCATGTAGTGGCAGTGAAGTGGCAAAAAATTTTATTTTTTGGGGCAGTAGTATTGCATATTGTGACACTATCTGCAAATTTGCGAAAGAACGGTGCAAAACGTTAGGACATTTGTGAAAGTTTTGTGCTTGTACTGTCATAAAGTGTGACAGTACTAATGGCCTTATCAAAATAAACATATTTCTGGGTGCTTTTTTTGAACTTCAGATGCATGGGTGCTGTTCTACAAACCCATTTTGGTAAACACAACAATTGGTGTTTATCTCGGGGCAGTAGTTTTTAAACTATAATGTTTTTTCTCCACCGATAACTGAAAACAAGTTGGCCACCACATGACAGTACTGAGGGCATTTGTGACAGAAAAAGACGCTTTCACAGATAAATCTGTCACTGTCACATGAAACATATATTTGTTTCCCATAGAATATAATGGGAAACTTTAAACTTTACTAACTTTTGAACAAATTAACATTTTTTTCACCAAATCTTCAAAAGGCACATCCTTGACCCAGTCTCCATATACCCCGAAAATTTCAGACCAGACAGACTAAGAATTTGGGCTGTGGAGATGAGCAAAGAATTTGCAAAAGTTCAGGACTTTTCTCACTTTTCAATGCTCTACAGCTCTGCCGCTGCAACTTTGACTGGAACAAACATTTCTAGATCCAGAGATCTACTGAATAATAGTGTGCTTGCCAAATTTCAGTTGAATCAGATGAAAGATTGCAAAGTTATTAAAGTGCAAAATTTTGAGTTTAACATAGAAGTGGCCGTGCAACTCTATATCTTCTCTACTGGCTGGTATATTTATATTTATATATATATATATTCATGGCAAAAAAGTCTGTTTAATACATCAGTTAGAGTTGTTCCACAGTGACAAAAGTGAGGAAATTCGGTGTTAGGGTTGAAAGCCCCCCTTGCACCCCCCAGGCTGCCCCCACAACTGGAATTAGGGTGTGCATTAGGGTCATCAGCCCTAACTCTATCCCATCACATGTAAACAAGCTGGAGGTATAGGAGAATGGGGTGAGAGTTAGGACCAACGACCCCAGTGCACATCCCGATGCCAGTTGGGGGCGGGCTGGTGGGTAAGAGGGCTTAAACCCTAACACTGAATTTCCTCACTTTTGTTACTATGGAACAGCCCTAACTGATTAATTAAACAGAGTTTTTTGCAGTGAATTTCCCTTCTTTTTGGGAATGAGGACTATAAATAGTGAATGGAATGGGGTGGTGTAAATGCGGGCCCTACGGGCCCTTGCTCCAACCATGTGATGTCTTCTGACATAGTAACAGTAAGTGCAATGCAAAACACAAGTGCTAATGGTAACGCACATGGTGACACAAACATAAATGGTAACACAAACATTAAAAGAAACAGAAGCGCAAAGTGACACCAAAGTGAGCAGCGACGCAAACGGAGACATAAATACTTATGGAAATGCAACTGGAAATGCGCACAGTCATGGTACCACTATTGTAAATGCAAATGTTAATTATTACAGTAAAAATAACGCCAAAGGAAACAGAAATGGAAAGGCAAATGCAAGCGCGTGTGGAAAAGCAAACTGTAAAGCGCACAGTGTCGGTACCGCAATTGTAAATGCAAATGGTAACAATAACAGGTAAAATAATGCCAAAGGAAACAGAAATGGAAACAAGCGCATGCAGAAATACAAACTTTTACACACACGGTCACGGTATCACAATTGTAAATGCAAATGGTAATGGTAACAGCAAGAATAACACAAAAGGAAACAGAAACACAAAGGTAAATGCAAGTGCATATGGAAATGCAAACCGTAACACGCACGGGCATGGCAAAGGAATTGGAAATGCAAATGGTAATGGTAAGAGCAACGATGACACAAAACGAAAGAGAAATGCAAACGCAATTGAAAGGGTGGCCGCAAATGGAAATGGTAATGCGCACAGTGATGCAAAAAGAAAAGCAAACAGAAACAGTAGTTGAGATGCAAATGCTCACAGTAACACAAATGGAAGTGCAACAGAAAATGCAAAGGGTAACGCACACGGTGGTGTGCACGGGAACACTAGTGCAAATGGGTATGGAAATGCAAGTGGAAATGCTAAGTGTAACAGTAACTGGAGTGCAAACCCTGGTTTTGCCCTACAGTTGCATAGAGAAACACACTGACCACAAAGAATGCATGCGTAATAATAGACCTTGGAGCAGAAAATGAGGTGTTGCAATACTAAATTGCTTATATCTCAGGAACCATACGATGTAGAGAAGAAATTAAAATGTCACATGACTCATGACTTTCCTGCCTAGGTTTTCACCCCAAAGAAGTTAAGCATTTTTTGATGAAAAATCCGTATCTCACACCATTTTCGAGATACTGGCCACTAAAGGCGTGGTGGATGCTGCAATGTTAGTCCATGGGAAAAACGTTAGCTTCGGAGTACTGTAACTTTGCATCCCTGCAATATTTTGTCACCAAACCACAGAAAGACACATCTGCAAGATGTTGGCTGCCTTCCCTCCAAATTTTAGCCCACAAGACCAAGCCGTTCTTTTGCAGGAGGGTGGCAAACAATTCCTGTCATTTTGGCCATAGTGTTGAAAATTAGTGTCATGATTTGCGACACCTTTCACAAAAAAGTGTGATAGTGTCGCAAGTGCAACACTACTTTGCAACACTACTTTTCCCAAAATTTAGAAAAACATATTTCTGGGGTGGGTAACCCCAAAATAAAGACATGGCTAGCATCTTCAAGGCTCGACTAGGTAAACACAAAAAGAATTATGTCCCTAGATGGTCCCAATTTTAAATGCCAAGCATTTCTGTGATCAGTAACTGAAAACAAAATTGTGGATTTGTGACACTACTAGGGTAATTTGCAACACTAAAAAGTGCATTTGCGACACTGTCGAACTTTTTGTTAACTTTTTCCATAGACTATAATAGGAAACTTGTTTTTTGAATAACTTTTGAATCATTCAATATTTTTTCACAAAATCTTCAAAAGGCACATCAAGGGCCCTGGCTGCATGTTCCTTGAAGATTTCAGACCAGTCGCACAGACCGTGTGACCTGTAGGCGTGAGCAAAGAATGCGCAAGAAAGACATAAATTCCCCCCGGAATGTTGCTTAATAACTCCACAGCTGTATATTTGACCAAAACAAAAGTTGGCAGATCCCAAGACCTATGGTTACGCCTTGTGCCTGCAAAAATTTCAGGCGGATCCATTGAACGGTGGCAAAGTTATTAAGGTGCAAAGTTTAACCATTTAACCTTAAATGGGGTACTCAACCCTAACTATGGTAGCACTACCATGCTACCATAATATATATGATAGATAGATAGATAGATAGATAGATAGATAGATAGATATAGATATATGTAATATATATATATATATATATATATATATATATATATATATATATATATACATATATATATTTATTGAAAAAAGCGTTGTCAATGTATCAGTTAGGGTTGATATTACAGCAACAAAAGTCAGAAAATTCAGTGTAAGGGACCCTAACCCTACCACCCCCACCATCCCCATACCAGCAGGCATTGGGGTGTGCCTTGGGGTTGGTGCCCCTAACTCTCACCCCATTCCATATGTAAGGAAGCTCAGATGGTACAGTATGGTGGAATGGAGTGAGAGTTAGGCTGATGACCCCAAGGCACACCCTAATGCCTTTTAGTATGTGGACGTTGGGGGGGGAGTATGGTTGGGAGCTCTAACACTGAATTTCCTAACTTTTGTTTCTGTAATATCAACCCTAACTGATGCATTAATGGAGTTTTTTGCAATGAATTTCCTTACTTTTTGAGATAGCATAACAGTATCCTTATTTTACTGTGGGAGCTCAGGGTCCTTTGGACCCTGCACTCCAATCCTTCCTTAGATGCACATATGTATGTAGGTGTGGAAGTGCAGGGCCCTCTGGGCCTGCGCTATCAGCAAACAACAGTGGCCACATTTTCAGCATAACCATCTTATTACCCCACCTCATGAATGCCAGATAAATTGTGAAATGTAAAGCAAAATGTAATTATGCACAACCACAATGCTATTCTGTGCCACAGGTGCAAAAAGACATTTCCAGCAGAATATGAAAAATGACAGCTATACTGTTCATAAGGTGGTGTAGAAAAATGGCTATGTTGAAAATTCACTGGCAAAATATTAAAACTTACCAAAGTTATGCGCATGTGTAGAATAAATTCAATGAACACATGTAATTTGGACACTTTTAGGATTGTTTTCACAAAATTTTCAACCTAGCCTTTTTGGGATCCCAACTTATGAACAGTGGCACTGTCATTTTATTAATCAGTCCCGAAAGGTGATATCATGCAGTGAACATGCCATTCCATGCCAAAGGTACAAAACCACATTTTGTGCAGAATGTGAAAATGACAGCTGTACTGTTCATGAGGTGGTGTGAATAAAAGGCAATGTTGAAAATTTGGAGTAAAAATATACAAAATTGTCAAAGTTAACAACAGTGCGTAGAAAAATTTCAATGACCACATATAACTCAAGTGTTTTTTGGTATTTTGCACTAAATTTTTAACATGGGCTTTTTGGGACACCACCTCATGAACACTGGCACTGTCATTTTGTTACTCAAGTCCCTAAAGGTGATTCTGTGCAGCGATCATGACATTGCCTTTTCAGACTGAGTAACAAAATGACAGTGCCAGTGTTCATGAGGTGGGGTCCCAAAAATGCCCATGTTGAAAGTTTGGAGAGAAAATACTGAAAAATGGCTGAGATAGCAACATACAGTAAGTTCAAAATGCCATTGACAGCCGTTATACGGCACTTACCATCATTCTTCAGTTTGTGGTTCAGCTTTGAACAGTGCAGATGTGTCCTGGTCAACAGAAGATGATCTGTAGCTGTAAGTATAGGGCAGATCCCAAGACCTATGGTTACACCCTGTGCCTGCCAAGTTTCAGGCAGATCTGTTACAAGGTAGATCAGGGCAAGGGGGATGTGGGGTGGTGGGTTGCTCAGTAGGAAGGTCGGGATGGGGGAGGTGTGCAGGGCAGATGATGAGGGACTGTTTCTTCTTTACAGGATTTAAAAAAAATAAAAAGATGTTGGGGGACTGTTTTCTTTTTTTAGGTATACTTTATATAAATAAACATTTCAGGACACTGGAGTGGGCTCCCCAGTGTCCCATAGTACTGGTGGTGGTGGGTATGGTATAACTGGGGACACTGGGAGTGGGCTCCTCAGTGTCACACCTTGGGGGGGCTACTGCTGACATGGGGACTTGGCCTCCATTATCCAAAATGTACTGGACAGTTTTCTTCAGTTGGGGACACTGGTAGTGGGCTCCCCAGTTTACCACACTGGCAGTGGGGTATCTAGTGCTGACACGGGTTTTGGACACTCCGATGTTGGCAGAAATATTTATTTTTTAAATAAATATTTTGTATTTTTGGCTCATGAAGTAGGATCTTACTTCGCATATCATCATACGAAGTAAGATCATACTTCAAATTACACTGATACAAAAGAAGAATTTCAATATTAAAGAAAAACACATTTTAAGGGCATTTTTCAAGCAGTGAAGTGACAGGTGCACCTAAGTGGTCCCAATAAGCAAGCTACAAGTGTTGGTTCCTCTCCAAATCATTATTTTAGGGGGGTTTCAAATCTGAATTTTTCAGGTAAAACTGAAAACAAGATGGCAGCCATATTAAAGAGGAATATTCTCATATGAAGCAGGATTACTCTTTTGTTTCATACAGCTATATATTAATGCTTACTGAGCATACTCAGAAATTATTTTTCAAATGTTTAAATTGCAAAAAGTTAAAATGGCTTATTATTTTTTTGCTAGACTAGCAAAAGGCATATTTGTGAGGTATTCCCTTTCTTTCCTAAAAATTTCAGGCCAAAAAAACAAATCATCTGGGCTGTAAGCAAGTTCAAAGAAAAATCCCAGCAATGTCAATGAGCAAAAATGTGTTTTTTTCACCTCTCCATAACTCAGAAGCTGCACATCCAACTGACACATAACTTGTTGCATCAAAAAATCTTCCCCTCAGAAAGGTGCATACCAAGTTTCATTCCAATCCATTGAACTGTTGCAAAGTTGTTAAAGTGCAAACTTTTAAGTTTAACATTGAACTACCTACTCAACCCTAACTATAGGGGATGACCACACCTCTGTAATATATAGTCATTGAAAAAAAAAACTGTGTTAATGCATCAGGTAGGGTTTTTAATGACAAAAAGTGAGGGAAATGGGGTGTTAGGTTTCAACCCAATGATTAAACTCCCCCACCCCGCAGACACTGATAGTCATCGGGTTGTGCCTTGGGTTCATCAGCCCTAATGTTCACCCCATTCCATAAGTAAATAAGCTGATATGGATACAATAAAGAAGAATGGGGTGAATGTTGGGGCTGATGACCCCAAGGCACACCCCCAGCACCTGTCAGCATCTGCAGGGTGGGGGTTGGGTGTTAGGGATGGAAACCGCAACACCATATTTCCCTGCTTTTGTCACTTTAGGAACAACCCTAACTGATGCATTAATGAAGATTTTTTGCAAAGAATTTCCTTACTTTTTCAGATCACCTCATAAACCCATAGGTGAAAATTTCTTAATCCATGGCAAAATGCCATTCCACGCTATGGGTGAGGAAACTTATTTTGGGCAGGATGTGAGAAATGACAGCTGTAGTGTTCATGATGTGGTGTGAAAAGATGGCTTTCTTGAAAATTTGGAATGAAAATATGAAAAACTGGCAAGGTTATGTGCGTGTGTAGGAAAATATAAACTAGTGCAGGTAACTCAGGTGTTTTTTGGTATTTCTGCTCTAAATTCTCAACATAGGCTTTTTGGAACACAACATCATCAACACTGGCAGTATCATTTCGTTACTCAGTCCTGAAAGGTGATTTCATGCATGGACGCTGCACGCTTCCACACTGCAGGTGTGAAAATTATATTTCAGGCAGGATGTGAGAAATAACAGTTGTACTGTTCATGAGGTGTTGTGAAAAAATGGCTATGCTGAAAATTTTAAGTGAAAATAGAAAAAATTGGCAAAGTTACGTGTGTGGGTAAGAAAATTTCAATGACTGCACATAACTCAGATTTGTTTTGGCATTTTTACTCCAAATTTTCAACCTGGGTTTTTGGGGATCCCACATCATGAATGCTGGCACTGTCATTTCATTATTCAGTCCTAAAAGGTGATTCCATGCAGCATCTGGGAAATCACCTTATGGGTCCTATTAACAAAACAACAGTGACAGTGTTCATAAGGTGGGATCCCCAAATGCCCATCTTGAACATATGGTGAAAGAAATACCTTAAAATGGCCATGATATCAACATAAATTGAAAATAACAATGACAGCCATTATACAACACTTACCTTGATTCTTCAGTTCACAGTTCAGCTTCGAAGAGTGCAGATGTGTTCTGGTCCAAAGAAGATGCCAGCCGATGATCTCTGGTGGTAAGTATATGGCAAGGGGGGATGTGGGGTGCTGGGTGCTCATTGGGAAGGTTGGGATGTGGGAGGGGGTCTGGGGAGATGATGAGGGACCATTTTCTTTTTTCCAGGAGAAAGAAAAAGATGCCAGGGGACTGTTTTCTTTTTTCAGGCATATAAATTTTACACTGGTGACAGTGGGGGGGGGCCCCCCACTGTCCTGCACTGCTGGGGGATCAGTACTTGATAAGGGCACTGAGAGTGGACTCCTCAGTGTCAGACCTTGGTGGGTTGGGTGTGGGTCTTACATTGCTGACAGGGGGATTGGACACCCCACTGTCTGCAAATGGTTAAAAACATTTTTGGTAACACTGGGAGTGGGCTTCCCAGTGTCAAACATTGGCAGAGGTGGGAGCTTACAGCACCAACAGCAGGACTGGGTACCCCACTGTTGGCAAATAAAAAATGGAAACTATGGTAATGGGAGGGTGAGGAGGGGTGCCACTGTACACAGGGCAACATAAGGGGGTACTACTAGACACCAGGGATATAGGGAAATAATTGGCTGGTAGGAGATGCCACTAGACAACCAGGCTCCCTGCAGCAGTATTAATGCTGACTGTGAAAATAAGATGCCTCACTGGAGAAACAAGGTACCTCACCATGAAAACAAGCTTGTTTTCACACAGTGCATCTATTTTGTTGCTGAAATTAAAATTTTTATAACTTTTGAATGGATTAATAGGTTTAGCCAAACCTTCAAAAGGCACATCTGTGAGGCAAAAGTTTTCAACCCTGAAAATTTCAGACCACAACCAAAAGCCATTTCTGAGAAACAGCTGTCAAAAGAATCTGGAAAAACCCCATTGAAAAAAAGCAGTAACATTTTGTGTTTTTCACCAAGCTATGTCTCACAAATCACAACAGGAATTGGCAAGCAATTTGGCACATCAAGAGATCTTCCCCTAGCCACAAATCATGCCAAACTTCATGTAAATCCCTTGAATGGTTGCAAAGCTATTAAAGTGCAAAGTTTGTGGTTTAACATTAAACTGCCAGGCCAATCCTAAAGTATTATATATATATATATATATATATATATATATATATATATATATATATACGTACTATGCAAAACTGCCTTAATGCATCACTTAGGGTTAAAACACAAAAAGTCATGAAATGAAAAATCTTTAGGGTTGCCCCTCTTCCCCAGACCCACCGATCATCTCAAGATTGATAGCTGACAGGGTGTGTCATTGGGGTTGTGAAGCCTAAATGTCACCCCATTCCATCTGAAATTATAAGTCACAGTAAATAAGAATGGGATGACATTTAGGCCTCACAACCCCAATGACACACCCTGTCAGCTGTCAATCTTGGGATGATGGGTGGGTCCAGGGGAAGGGGCAACCCTAAAGATTTTTTCATTTCCTGACTTTCTGTGTTTTAACCCTAAATGATGTATTAACGTAGTTTTTGCATAGAATTTCTTACTTTTTGAGAAAGAATAAAAACTAAGAATCTCAGGTAGTTGGTGGAGCTGGTAGTCTCTGTCCCCGCGCCCCACCAACTTGCGGAAGGTGGTGGGAGTGTGGGCTCTTTGGGCCCTGCACTCCCACCAACTTGTAAACTTGCGTGCACCATCAACACCCTCTAAATTTCAATATAAAACACTAAACCATGTCCAAAATATAACATGCTAAAGTTTGAGATTTTTAGTTGTCAGAGATGCAGAATTCCACACCTGTTAACATTTTACAGGTATGACAACTGAAAACTACATCCATGACACTAAGGATATGTACCCTTTCAATTTCAAGGCACCAGCATAATGCAAAACACTGTCCACATCATGTAAATTGTGTCACGCAATATCTTCACAAGAAAAACATTTTCTCTAATATGTATACACCGTAATTCACATCTACAAGACATGCCGAGAACACCCTCCAATTTTCAATGCAAAACACCAAACCATGTCCGAGATATAACATTTTAAAGTTTGACATTTTTATTCATCAGAGTTGCAGAATTCTGCACCTGTTGACATTTTACAGGCACAATGACTAAAATCTACATCCATGACACAAAGGCTAGGTACCCTATCAATTTCAAGCCACTAGCACAATGCAAAACACTGTCCGCAAGGTGTAAATTACATCATGCAATATCTCCGCAAGATCAATTTTCTCTGACATTTAAGCAATGTAATTCACATCTACAGAACATGCGGGGAAAATCCTCCAAATTTCAAGTAAAAAGTCCAAACCGTTTCCGAGATATTTAAACTTAAAATTGATGAAATTGCCCAAACTAATGCATTATAAAATCTGGCCATCTTGTCCCACCCTCACGATCAAAGATGGTGATCAAAGAATTTGCAGGCCCACGACCAAAGAAAACAAAATGCTGTAAATCAAAAATTACAAGTAATTCTGGGAAACAACTGCCATGGTTTGACAGAACAAAGCCCCCTGAGCAAAATCCACCCTCATTTGTCTTCCTAGGACACCTCTGGGCTGATAAATTAGATTTTTTAATTCAGCCATTGTGTCCCTCACTCGCAATGCACGATCGTGATCTAGGAATCTCATGATCAAAGAATTTGCAGGCTTGTGATCAAAGAATTTGCAGGCTCATGATCAAAGAATAAAAAATGCTGCAAATCAAAAAATTGAAGAAATTGCGGTAAACCACTGTCATGGTTCGACAGAACAAAGCTCCCTGCGCAAAACCCACCCTCATTTGTCTTCCTAGGGCACTATATATATATATATATATATATATATATATATATATATATATATATATCAGTATATATACTGTATATTTATACAATGTATGTTGTCAGATAAATAACAGTATAAAACATGATATCTCAGGTGGCCAGTGAAGATAACATTGTTATCTTCATGTTCCTATACGTCATATGTTATCTCCACGTTCCTATACCTCATATCGAAACTTATCTAGTTGATCCTGCCACTCTGAGCACTTTCAGTTTCCCTGGCAACAGACGCTCGTGCTTCCTTTTACTGTTCAAAAGCCGCTGTCTCGGTCACTGCAGCACTCTATGTGCAGTCGGAAGCTTTTTTTCAACAAGAGACAGCAGCATAAACATAAAGCACAGCGTTTTCTCAGTTACTGAACCCGGGGCACCTCCTACAAAACATTTGGCAATGTACCAATCGTCAGTGTGGATAGCGCTCGGTCATGCTACAATTACAGGGAAACTGAAAGTGCTCAGAGTGGCAGGATCAACTAGATAAGTATTTAAAAAATCACTTTTCCCCCAAATAATAGCAGGATCTACCAGATATTTTAGTAATTTAAATGACAGGACCAACCAGATACTTGAAACCCTATGTAATCTGTCATGTTGGGGGAGGGCATGTGGAGCTCTGTTGGGGTGGCAGGATAAACCAGATAAGACTTTTAAAACTAACCATAAATAACAATATCCACCAGATATTTTTTAAACAATAAATGACATCTGCTGTTTTGGCAGCTTTTCTGTAAGTGGGGTTGTATTGCTAGGGCCATCACGTTTGTATCACCCATTGCATTGAGAGGGGCATGTGGTGAGTTGTATTGCGGGGGGGGGCAAAGCATACATTGTATAAACAGAATATGACATGTCCTGACTGAAGATATCATATTTATCTTCACTCGAGGCCAGTGATATCATGATATCTCACTTGTGGCTTCGCAACTCGTGAGATATCATGATATCACTGGCCTCTCATGAAGATAAATATGATATCTTCAGTCAGGCCATGTCATATCCCCTATATATATATATATATATATATATATATATATATATGTATATATAGATAGAAATATATACAGATACAAATATATATAGATAGATATAGAAATATATATACTGTATTCATACAACATATGTTTTTGGATACATCCAAGTGTAAAAAGCATTATCTGAGTGAGCCAGTGAATATATCATTGATATCTTAATGTTTCCCAGTCATCATACTGATATCGCCATGTTCCTATGCGTCATGGAGATATCATCAAATTCCCATACATCATTTGTTAACAAATCAGCAACATTCCAACAGCTTGCCCGTCATTCCAAAACACAGCTTTCACTATCGAACCCGTCCGTGCCGTAAGTGAGATCTCTCAGTCAAAACATCAGTCACACTCAACAGTACTGTTGTGAATAAAAAATATTGCAAAAAAACAGTTTGCCACTACATCAAATCACAAAACGTGCTACTTCCACACTGCACCCAAAAGCAAAAACGGACTGCCTAGATTTCCAAACTAAGCCACAGACCAAACCTACCCAACCAATATTTTCCTAAACAACAGAGCAGCATAAGGAATAGCTCATTTTGTTTACCAAAAAATGAAGTACAGTATAAAATCACTAAATGTTATGCAGCTACAAATAAAAAGTAGAAACATGAGCAGTTCAACCATGAGTGACTACATACAGTTGCATACCATGACCCTTGATAAAAAAAAATGAGAGTTCCAAGACAATGCACAGCTCCATCTCACTCCTGAACTTTGCAGCAGCTCACCCACTCATTTTTCCACTCAGAACAGTTCCAAAAACATTTCTCTCCCCTCTACCTCTTGCAAAAAAAAAACATCTGGAAATAAATGGAAAAAATTACTCCATCCCCTCCTCATACCTAAATGCACAGAGCAGCTGCAAATAAGACTACGGACAACATTCATTCAAAAAAATGCACCATTCCTATACCTTTGTGAGAAATTTACACCCTACCTGAATTTAGGCACCTACTTATTATACATTGGATTTGCAGTCTTAAAACAGGGAACACACTGCATTCCATTCAAAGCTCTGCAGCTGCATGCAAGAAATCAATTGATAAAATAAAAGCACCATAGCAGCGCATGCCCGCAGCACAAGACAAACCTTAAACTCCTACACCTGTGTCATTCAAACAATGACAAAACATGGAAATAACATAAAACAGTCACAGAGCGGCACCGGGAAAAGCTGTAAAATGCTACTGTTAGTGTAGAAACAGTCTCTGTATATAAACAAATGGCTCTATCAGTTAAACAAAAACAGTCAGAACCACCAATAAAATCAAGAGCAATTCAAAAGGGAACTAATATTCTGAAGAACCAGAACAGAAACCACTAGAACTAAAGCATGAACATATCATTTCAAATTGAGCCTTACACTGTGCCCATTATTATTTATGATATAATGCATTATACAATCTGGCCATCTTGTCCCTCCCTCGCGATCAAAGATGGCAATCAAAGAATCTCATGATCAAAGAATTTGCAGGCTCATTATCAAAGAATAAAAAAAATGCTGTCAATCAAAAATTATAAGTAATTCTGGGAAACCACCACAATGGTTCGACACAACAAAGCCCCCTGAGTAAAACCCACCCTCATTTGTCTTCCCAGGACATCCCTGGGCTGAGAAATTTGATTTTTTATTTCAGCCATCTCGTCCCTCGCTTGCAATGCATGATCGCGATCAAAGAATCTCATGATTAAAGAAATTGCTGGCTTGCAATCAAAGAATTTGCAGGCTCATGATCAAAGAATAAAAAATGCTTAAATCCAAAATTTCAAGGAATTACAGTACACGACCACCATGGTTTGACAGAACAAAGCTCCCTGAGCAAAACCCACCCTCGTTTGCCTTCCTAGGACACCCCTGGGTTGAGAAATGATTTTTTAATTCAGCCATCTCATCCCTTACTTGCAATGCATGATCGCGATCAAAGAATCTCGCAATCAAAAAATTTGCAGGCTCACAATCAAAGATCGTTAGCGAGCCACGATCAAAGATTTTTGAACCTTATAACTCCAATTGTTGACCATTTTGAATAAAACCAAAGGCATGACTCAATAGATTGGAGCCCCCTGAATAAAACCCATCCAAGTTTTACTTCAGGAATGACCCCTGGGCTGAGATATTTGTGTTTTTATGATAAGAAATCTAAAAACAAGATGGCAGACCTCATGATCAAAGAATTCTCGGGGACAAAGATTCTTGAATTGCGAGGCTGCAAATTCTTTGTCCGCCAGGTGAGACCAGATGGCCAGAACCCCATTCTTTGTTTGCAAAACATACATATAAATTTTCCCGGTGACTTATAATGGGAACTTAAATGTGGCATAACTTTTGAATGCCTTAATATTTTTTCACCAAATGAAAAGCAGCATTTTCAGCCACCAAAGCTCTTTCAAATGAGCCCCTTCACAGAGTGGCACACTACATGATGGCTACACAGGGATACAGACAAAATCCCAAAAGCTGTCTCCAAAAATGGATAATTTTGCATTTCTCAGGGTTTTTGTGCTCAAAGACCGTATGTCTGACCAAAACAAAATTTGACAAATCAAGAGATCTACCATGCTGCACTGTGCATACCAAATTTTAGGCATATACATTGAATGGGTTTAAAGTTATTAACACACAAAATGTTGACTTTAACAAAGAAGTGCCTCTCAGCCCTAAATATAGTGGCGCAATCGCGCCACTATAATATATATACATGTGTATGTGTGTCTGTGTGTGTGTGTGTGCGCTGAAACAATCACAGGATTTAAGAATGCATGGGATAGACTTAAAGGAATTCTGGAGGTCAGGGGTAAGGGGCAACAGACTTCTAGGAAAACATAAAATTAACTTACAAGCTTAAATGGGCAGACTGGGTTGGCTGTAGGCCCTTATCGGCTGACACTTTCTATGTATCTATATGTGTGTGTGTGTGTGTGTGTTTGTATATATATTATTCGTTGCAAAAAACTCCGTTAATGCAACAGTTAGGGTTTCTTCCACAGTGACAAAAATGAGGAAATTCGATGTTAGGGTTTTCAACCCTAACTCTGAATCCCCCCCCCCACACACACACACACACAACACACATACAGGCAGGGGACAGTACAAGGCAACACAACCAATCAGAAACAGACACCATAAGGTAACAGAAAGAACATACAACTCTGTGAACATACCACAAGAGGCATTCATCATCATGGTTTAACAGCTGTATCACTTCTGCTGCCATCCCAGTGTCTTGGGTTGGGTACACCAACATGCTGTGCAACCATGTAAGATGGGCCACTGCATGAGCTCTGTACCTCCACACAGATAGTACAACAGTAACCATAAGTCATGGTAGGAGCACATGGTCAGTTGGAACCTGTTCTTCCATCCCTCCATCGAGATAGAAAAACACTGTCCATATGTCACAGTGGGATTGCAGCGTCCTATGGACCCTGCCCTCCCATCCTTTCATCAACATGGCACAACACTATCCACATATCAGTCTGCCCATATGTCACATTGTGTGCTCATGGTTCTTCAGATACTGCACTCCCATCCCTCCATCAAGCTAGTACAACACAATGTATATGTCACACTATCCATATGTCACAGTGAGAGCACAGGGTCCTTCGTACCCTGCAGTCCCATCCCTCCATTCACATACTACAACACAATCCATATGTCACACTATCTATATGTCACAATGAGAGCACTGCAACATATGGATAGCATGAGATTTGGAATGTGCTGTACTATCTCAATTGAGGTATGGTAGTGTACGGTCCAAAGGATCCAGTGTCTCCACTGCGACATATGAACAATGTGACATATGGATAGTGTTGTACTATTCTGATGTAGGGCTGGGAGGGTAGGGTCCGAAGAACCCTGCACTCCCACAGAGACATATGGATAGTGTATTATATGGATTCTGTTGTACTACGTGAATATTGGGATGGGAGTGCAGGGTCGAAAAGACCGTGCACTCTCAGCAATACATTGACATAATAGAACAGTGCTAATATGTCATGGTGGGAACACCATTCCTCCATCCAGATACTACATCAGTCTTCTTTTATCATGTTGGAAGTGTAGGGTTATTCACCATACACTCACATTCCTCCATGCAGATAGTAGAAGAGTGTAAATATCTAACAGTAGAATTACATGGTACTTTGGATCATGCACTTCCATCCCTCTATTCAGACAGAAGAACAGTATGTATATGTCACAGTTACAGTGTAGGTTGCTTCAGACCCTGCAGTCCCATCCTTCCATAGATGGACATATGCATCTAGCTGTGTGAACACAGTAGAGTCTGGCTCCTGAGCTTCCACACAGTAAGTTATTAGCAGGTGTAGCAAAATAGTAAGAAATAGTCATAACCATGCCCTCTCAAAGTATTTTCATCCCAAATGTTGTACATAGCCTTCTTAACACCTCCCCACATGTTTGCACAGCATGTGGGTGTACCCCCCCAAAGACACTGGGATGGCAGCAGAAGTGATACAGTTGCTGAACCATGATGATGGATGCCTCTTGTGGTATGTTCACAGAGCTGTATGTTCTTTCTGTTACCCTATGGTGCCTGTTTCTGATTGGTTGTGTTGCTTTGTACCGTCCCCTGCTTATATGTGTGTTGTGTGTGTGTGTGTGTAAATTTGGAGTTAGAGTTGAAAATCCTAATGTCGAATTCCCTCGCTTTTGTCACTGTGCAAGCAACCCTAACTGCAGCATTAACAGTGTGTTTTTTTTTTTTTGCAACGAATTTCCTTCCTTTTTGAGATGGTGTAATGAAGTAAATATGTACACACCTTTCAAAGCATTATTTTTTAAAGTGGTAGCGCGGTACCTCTGGGACCTGTGCTCCAATCCACCCTTTAGAATGCAGCATACAGTACTGCTAACTAGTATCCATACCTTTGTTTCACATACACTACCACACCTCCTACAAATGTATGTGTAGCACAATTTCGTTATATTCATTTCTGCTTTGTTAGAAACCTGAACAATATATGAATCATCTATAGCTAAAAAGAAAGATACTAGACACAGAGAAATAAGATTTAGTAAAAATGTACTAATTATTAAATGCCAATTGTATTTTTAAAAAGGCCAAATTGCACAACTCATTCAACCTCATAACATTACTGTGCATTTTATTAAACAAGTATACAATATGTTTTGAAAAATGATATGAGACTGAATAAGTTAATGTTCCTTGGGTGGGCAAAAACCAAATGTGGTAAACAACTAAACTATTTACACAACAGCAACATATCAGAAGACTGCTGCTAGTATGTGTTATGCTGTTAGATTTTAATTTAAAATGCATCTGGAAAAAATCCTTACTGGTACCTTAATCAAGGTGATCCAAAAAAATCAAGAACATACATTGAACTGACACTGAACACAATGTGTGATTAACAATGTTCTTAAAAAATAACTATAAATGCATATCTCATTCTATGTAACACACATTATACATAAAAGTCAGTGTATATCAAAAGGAACTATACAATAATTCAGCTATATATTTAAAATTAGTAATAGGATCATTTAAAACGTCATGCTAAGAATCATTCATAGGAAAGATGTGTTATTTATAGAAATCAAAGTGTAGAGCTATCTAAATGGAAATTCATTGTAAGATCTAACAAAGTTTAAAACACATTATCAATTATTACTAAACAAAGTACAAATTCATGTGTCCATAATGCACAATGAATAACATTTCTTCACTGTAGGCATAAAAAAAAAAAAGTTCTAATGAGAAAACTATGCACAGTACTAAACACACTGCTATCCATGCACTATGTAACTCTGATTATTAAATAGTGAGTCATGAAAATATTGTCACAGTCAATGATATAAAGAATTTGGTAAGCTGTATGTAGTCACACAAATGTGAATGCATTAACATATTTACAATGCAAATTTGTAACTGTTTACAACAAGCTTTCAATGTAATATTACTACACAGCAGTGTACTGTTGGCAAAAGTAAGCAAACACAGCAGTAAATGTGTCACTTTAGCTAAGCACTGTACAGGTCTCATTCAGTTACTACCTGAATACATAAAAACATCAGGCAGAACCTAACTCTATGTACTGAAGTATTGCACAGCAACATGTCTGCAGATACATAGTCTTATTATTGTAAAGCTGTAGTAACAGCATAATATTACAATGTGTTTCAACATCATAACAGAGATGTACATCTAGAGAACATTCCCCATGTATACGAAACATTGTCCCAATATCCCTGCCCAATAAAACAGAGACTACCATTGTGTGTGTGCTCAGTTGACAATTAAATTATTATAATCTCTTCCAAACATACACTTATGCAATCTTTCTTCATCCTCATATTTTACAACATCATGTTCCTGATTATCTTTATTATACACAATATTCATAAACAACATTTTTTATTACTGTTTTCTCTTCTTGCCCCCAGATGTACATGTGGGGGCCACTCTCTTAATTTTCTTCTCTCCTGTTGGGTATGTGTGTACACCCATACCACTCATCTATTCAGTGTTGTTCTGCGGCTCTCTGAGTCAGATTATCCCACCCCCTCACCTCCCGGCTTCTCTTTTTCAGTGCCCCTTCCGTTTCTCTGCCATCCACCTTCAGCAGTCCCGGCAGACCTGCTGTTCACCTTCAGCAGTCTGTCCCTGTCTTGCGCACTGCAACCGCTTTCTTTTCCACTAGCCCACCTCCATCTTATGAAGGATGGTGGGCTTCCCCCACATTTAGGTGTATATATATATATATAGATATATATATATATATATAGATCTATATATATCTATAGATATATATATATATATATATATATATATATATATATATATATATATATATCTATAGATATATATAGATCTATATTATATATATATATATATATATATATATATATATATATATATATATTCTATATATATATATTTTCTATGCAAAAACTGCGTTAATGCATCATTTAGGTTAAACCACAGAAAGTCAGGAAATGAAAAATCTTTAGGGTTGCCCTTCCCCCCTGAACCTGCCATTCATCCCAAGATTGACAGATGATGAGGTGTGTCATTGGGGTTGTGAGGCCTAAATATCACCCCATTCCATGTGTAATGATATTGGCAAGGGACAGCAAAAAAGAACGGGGTGACATTTAGGCTTCACAACCCCAATGACACACCCTGTCATCTGTCATTCTTGGGATGATTGGTGGGTCCAGGGGGGAGTAACAACCCTAAAGATTTTTCATTACCTGACTTTTTGTGTTTTAACCCTAAATGATGCATTAATGCAGTTTTTTGCATAGAATTTCCTTTCTTTTTAAGAAAGAATACAAAAGTAAGAACTTGAGCAAGTTGGTGGGAGTGTGGGCCATTTGGGCCCTGCACTCCCACCAACCTATGGAAGTTGATGGGAGTGTGGGCTCTTCAAGCCCTGTGCTCCCACCAACCTACAGAACTTGATGGAAGTGCAGTCCCTTCAGGCCCTTCGCTCCCACCAACCTGCAGAAGTTGGTGGAAGTGGGGGCCTTTCGGGCACTGCACTACCAATAACTTGGAAACGTGTGTGTACCATCAGCACCCTCCAAATTTCAATGTAAAACACCAAACCGTGTCCAAGATATAACATGTAAAAGTTTGACATTTTCATTCATCAGAGATGCAGAATTCCACACCTGTTAACATTTTACTGGCACAACGAATGAAAACTACATCCATGACACTAAGGCTAGGTAGCCTATCAATTTCAAGCCACCAGCACAATGCAAAACATTGTCCTCAACATGTAAATTGTATCACACAATATCTCAGCAAAAAAAAAAAAAAAAATGATCTGACATGTAATCACTGTAATTCACATCTACATGACATGCTGAGTACACCCTCCAAATTGCAAGTAAAAAGACCAAACTGTTTCCAAGCTATTTAAACTTAAAGGGGACAGGAATGACAGATAATAATTTTTTGTGGCTGGTTTATGTTTTGATTAGTAGACATACACGTATTTGAGTTTAATCCTTCACATTTATTCTATATATTTCAGTTTTATTCATACCTGTGACTACTAGAGCAGTAATAATACCCAACATTCTGAGTAATCTCGCGAGAGAGTGAATGGATCTGTATCTAAAATATTACATTTTAATTTGTGCATTCTGTGCAGTTGCAGGCTAAACTTGAATCATGAAAAAATCTCAGCTTCTTGCACACAGTGTTACTGTATACTTGTGACAACATAAGTGGCATTGAAATTGTATTAATTTAGACATCCTTGTTGTTCTAGATGCACTTGGTGTGGTTATGTCATCTCCACAGTGCCATTTGATGGAATTTAGAATATAATAAGAGTTTTGTTTAACAGCATTCTGTTAGATGTAAAAAAAAATAAAGTAGTGAAACCACTTCATTTTCATCCCATGGGTTTTGGCTTACATCAGTATGTGTGGATTTGAATTAAAATGAAAAAAAATGTGATGCTCGATTTTGTTGCGTAGAGCTGTATGCTCCCCCACACACACACTCACTACTAAATTGTCTTCTCATTTGATTTTTTATGTCTCTGCAAAGCATGAACCCTGTAAAAATTCCAAGTCCAGCAATGTTTTGTGTAGTAGAATATATATTTTTGTTTTATTTTTTATGTAATTTCATAGTTTACATTTCTGTGTACATGTGGTCATTGATTTCCTGCACATCCCCAATATGGGCTCATGCAGAAGATGATATTCAAGTGACTTCAACTTCATTAAAGAGCAACGAAAATAAATAAAATATTCACATTCCTGTTCAAGCTGATCGACTGATAGAATTAAGAACTAGATTAAGAATGAATCTAGTATTTTCAGTAGGAGGTTTGCCATAGGACTGGTGCCAACAGAAAGTTGATCTACCTTGCAGCAACTACTGCACAGGATAGAAAATTCCATTTGATCGACGCAAGTCCCATGTGCTGTATCATCAGCACACAAGGGCTTGTGGTGATCTAGTATATATGAAAATCCTTCCCATAATATTTATCTTCATGAGAGGCCAATGATATTATGATATCTCCATGAGTAGCAAAGCCAGGAGTGAAGTACTTTAATGTCATTGGCCTTTAGTAAAGATAAATATGATTATCTTTGGTCAGATCATGTCAGGTTCAGTTTATACAACCTATGTTTCTGGATTTGTTAAAAATGCTTCTAACACCCATGTTAGTTAAGTGCAGAAAATAATTAGTAGTAACCTTAAAGCAGCAGTGCTACATACACTTTTTAAATATTTGCTTGGCAATACATTATATTATGACTGGACCTTGAAAAACTTTCTTTCTAATTTAATGTTTATTTTGTTTTATTTTTCTTTTCAGGTTTGACTCACCCCCCCCCAACCAGCAAAGACCCTTGTCAGAATTTCCATTTGCAGAGTGCATTATTGTTATTATGAGAGTCAAAATGGTAACAATAGTGCACTACTGTTTGACCATAATGCAGTTCTTTGTTTATGTTGTTGTGCCATCCATGTTCACAGTCATGGACAACAGTGAATGGTGTCAGTATGACAGCTGAAGTTATCGCCATTAAGTAGCAGCACTATGTGCAGTAGCTCTGACACCGACTCTGTTTTTAGTACAATTTCGTCACTATAGACATAATAAAAAATTAAATAGTGCACTTGCTTAATTGATGTTTATTTAGAATTTCAAATACATCATGAGTGTTTAAAGATCAATGGTAATGATATAGTTTGATTACTTATCGATCTTGCTGTTCTCTGCCTAATTGTACTATTAAACTACTAATTTGGTCACTCTTTGCTGTCTCCTGTCTTTTTTTTTAGAACGCTATATTTTAAGGGTTTTGTATGAATGCTGTTCAGCTGAATCTCTCCAGTTTACTTTCTCCGTATCAGCCGAGTACTGTTAATCATTGATGTCATTACTGAAACTGATGTCAATGACTTAAGCACAAGAGACCACCCAGAAGAAGTGCCAGTCAATCCTCGAGACCGACTTGGATTTTGTTTTCTCTAAATGAAAAATACAAAAAAAAAGAGGTCTCTTTTTTTAGCCTGTAAAATTGCAGCACATCGCAGATAGCACCTTGCAGCACTGACCACTTCACATCATTAGTGCTGCTGGATAGTCTGTACTGTCTGCGTAGTTTTAAGTATTGCAGAATGGCAAACGAAGATGTGCTGTAGAGTATGATAGCTCAGTAGTGCCTGCTCGAGAGATTTTACCATATGCTTTTGAACCGACTGCAGTCAAAAAAGTGCACACTGAACCTGTGGAGCCTGCAGCTGTCATACCCGTTGTGTTATGAAAAAATGAAAAATCCTTATTTCTGTTTTCAATTAAATAAATAGACTCATAAACTGTATGTGGCTGGTCATGTTTTTAAATCCTTATCTCTGACCTATTCACTCTCTTCATTGTGTTGATATAATTTGCAGTATAACAAAGTGTTCAGTGCTGTAATTTGTGATGTGCTTCAATTTTACAGGCTGTAAAAGGAAAGGGAGGTCCCTCTGCACAACACCAGTTGAAATGCTTGTCAGGGTTAGCAGACTGTACATTTGTTTCACAAATTGTAGACCCCAGATCATGCTTGACAAACTAATTAAAATTTAAAACCATGGACACAAACTCATGCGGCTGGCTTAAGTTCAGAGCTCCTTTGGGCAGTCTACGTTGACTTGCAGCTGTCCTGTGCTCTAGGATAACACTGACACCACACATAACTTGGGCAACAGAAAATGACTGAAGTCAGCTATGTGGTTCAAAACCAGAGGGGCTTGAGACATAAAAGTCTGCATCAGCGAGGGGCAAAGCCAAATGCAGACCTGTAGGTACTGAATTTGAATTGCTGCTAATTTTTTAAATCAGAGTGTGAAGTTGAGACTTACAGAACAGAAGGAGCCAGACAGAACCTTCTCTTTGTATTCATTTTTTCATTTAGAGAAAACAGAATCCACGTCGGTCTCATGGATTGACTGGCATGTCTTCTGGGTGGTCTCTTGTGCTTCAGTCATTGACATCAGTCCACGAATGACATCAATGACTAGCAGCACTCAGCTGATATGGAGAAAGTAAACAGGAGAGATTCAACTAAACAACATTCATACAAAACCCTCCAAATATAGCATTTTGGAAAAAAAAGACAGGAGACGGCAAAGAGTGACACAATTAATAGTTTAATAGTACAATTAGGCAGAAAACAACAAGATCCATAAGCAATCAAGCTATATCATTGGCAGTGATGTTTTAGTCCCCCTGACACACACATACACACACACACACACACACACACACACACACACACAGGCAAATGCCCACATTTCTGTTATTCACTTCATATGTATCAGCTGATCATTTATTCCTTTTCAAGTACTCCTGAGTCTCTTCTGAGTTCAAAGTCATGCAACTGAAGCACTGTTAGTAAGTTAAAATACAGCATTTCAGCACTGCTAGTGATATTCAGATTTGCTACAGAAGCTCCATCAAGATGAATCACGAAAATCTCCAAGTTAAGTAACCATGTCTATGACTTCAAGTTCTTTTTAAGAACTTGTCTCCAATCATGGATTTTGGCTTCTGTGATTTAAGCACAGTTCACATCCACTGTGAAAATCTTGGGCAAGCTACTAATAGTCTAGCTAGTCAACACCAGTCATAATAATATACATAAAAGTACACAGTGAAATTGTCCTATCTAATACATTATAAAATCTGGCCATCTCATCCCTCCCTCATGATCGAAGATCGTGATCAAAGAATCTCTCGATCAAAGAAATTTCAGGATTATGATCAAAGAATTTGCAGGCTCATGATCAAAGAATAAAAAATGCTGAAACTCAAGTTTTAGGCAGAATTACATGGCACCTCCACAATGCCTTGATAGAACGAAGCCCCCTGAGCAAAACCCACCCTCATTTGTGTCCCTAGACCACCCCTGAACTGAGAAATATTTATTTTTACCTCACAATGCAAGATCGCAGTCAAAGAAGCTCATGAGCAAAGAATTTGCAAGCTCGTGATCAAAGATCATTAGCAAGCTGCCATCAAAGAATTTAAAATGTTATAACTCTATTTTTTGACCATTTTACATCAAACAAAAGGCATGGCTTGATAGAACAAGGCCCCCTGAGTAAAATCCATCCAAGGTTTACTTCAGGAGTGACCCCTGAGCTGAGATATTTAAATTTTTAGGGTCAGAAAAGCAAAAACAAGATGGCAGACCTCGCGGTCAAAGAATTCTTGTGGTCAAAGATTCTTGAACTGCGAGGCTGCAAATTCTTTGACTGTCAGGTGTGACCAGATGGCCAGAACCCCGTTCTTTGTTCTCAAAACATACATATAAATGTTCCCATTGACTTATAATGGGAACTTAAAAGTGGCATAACACTTGAATGCCTTAATATATTTTCACCAAACAAAAAGCAGCATGTTCAGGCAGTCAAGCTCTTTCAGATGAGCTACCCCACAGAGTGGCACATCACATGATGGCCACACAGCACCACAGATAAAATCCCAAAAGCAACCTCCAAAAGTGTACAATTTGCATTTTTCAGCAATTTTGTATGCAAAGACTGTAATTCTGAACGAAACAAAATTTGGTAAATCAAGAGATCTAACATGCCCCACTGTGCATACCAAATTTAAGGCAAATCTGTTGAATGGGTCCAAAGTTATTAATGTGCAAAATTTTGACTTTAACATAGAAGTGTCTTCTTAACCCTAAATTCAGTGGCACAATCGTGCTACTATAACATATATATATATATATATATATATATATATATATATATGTATATATATTATAAGGGTGTGGTCACTATAATTAGGGTTGAGTAGGCACTTTAATGTTAAACCTCAAATTATGTGCGTTATTAACTTTGCAACCATTCAACGGATTTGCACAAAATTTGGAATGAACAGTCTGGTATGGTAGATTTCTTGATTTACCAAGTTGCATTTCAGTCAGGCATATGGTTTCTGTGCAGCAACATGCCAAATAATGCACTTTTCACCAGTTTGGCGCTGCTACCACACCATGAGGTCTTTTGGTCTGACACTTGCAACATAGAAAGATGTTTGGTCAAGCAACAATCAATCATTGGTTTGGTAAAAAAATATTAATCTGTTCCAAAAGTTATAACATTTTTAATTTTGAGTTCTGAGCATGCTCAGTTCACTCAAAAATGTATATGTATATTTTGCGAAAGATAAATGGTCTTATGGTCAAAGATTTTGTCAGCTTGCAAAACAAGAATCCTAGTCCATCAGAAAAATTCTTTGTTCGCAAGCCGCCATCTTGTTTTTAGTTTTCCAGTCAAACAAAATGTGGTAGCTTTCTCCATGGGTGACTTTTGGGCCAAATGAGGCATGCGTTTAGTTCAGGGTGACCACATCTACAAAGCCATGCCTTTGGTTTGCTTCATTTCTGTCAAAAAATAGGTTTTTAAAAATTAAAAATTCTTCTTTGTGACTCGCTAAAGATCTTCTTTCGCGAGGCTGCAAAATCCAGGTCTGCGAGACAATCCTAGTCTGCAAGCTTTATTCATCAGGTGATGACCAGAAAGCTGGAATTTCATGACCAGGTGGCCCTGGGGACTACAAGATGGCCCAGACTGGCGCAACCAGATGTCTGCTCATGGACTAGGAATTTGTTAGGTCATGGACTAGGCTTTATCTTGCAGCCGAGGATTTTGCTATCTCAGGATTCAAAAATTTTTAAAGGTGTAAAAACTTTAGAATTGCATAGCTCATTAGGGTTTTTTTTTACTTAAACTTTATGGGGTGTTGATGGGATGCCCTATAGGTGTGAATTATGCTGTTATGGTTATGGGGAATTAAGTGGTTGCTTAGATATGCCATAACGAAGTTGATGTTTTCCCCATAGGATTACATTGTGGTGTCTGTCAAGTCTTTCAGCGCCGTTATCCCGAAAACAAAGTGAGACACAGAGTTTTCACTACTGGAATATGCCACTGGAACAAGATTTTAAACTGTAGAGTAAGCCTGCAGTGGAATGTTTTTCTTAGGTTGCATGGTTAATGAGATATTGTCAAATTTGTGTTACAAGGGTTCCTTGCCATATAGGACTGCTGTATAACTGTGCGTAAACTGGGCCTTCCCACCAATACATGTTTTTTACTAGTTATATTACACTTTTTCAAAAAGCAAGAGAATTCATGGCAAAAAACTGCATTTAATGCATCAGTTAGGGTTAAAGTGACAAAAGTGAGGAAATGAAACATTACGGTTGAGCACCTAATCCCCCCACAACCCACACACCCATCCTACACAGAATGACAGATGCCAGGGTGTGCCATGGGGTCATGAGGCCTATCACTCCATTCTCCATTACTGTAGCATGTAAACCTGCTTACACATGGAATGGGTGAGAGTTGGGCCTGATGACCCTATGGCACATGCTGGCATCTGTCAGTCTGTGGAGGATGGATGTGTGGGTTGTGGGGGGCAGGTTAGGCACGCAACCCTAACATTTCATTTCCTCATGTTTGTTACTTTAACCCTAACTGATGCCTTAAACACAGTTTTTTGGCAATGACTATATTATAGCGGCATGGTAGTGCCACTATAGTTATGGTAGAGTACCCCATTTAAGGTTAAAGTGTGACATTTTGCAGCTTAATAACTTTGCCACTATATGATGGATTTGCCTGAAATTTGGCAGGCATAGATCGGTACCATAGATCTCAGGATCTGCCAGGATGTGTACCAGTCAGATATACAGTTGCAGAGTTATAAAGCAACATTCCATAACACATTTAAGCTTTTTTGCACATTTTTTTGCTCACTCCTACAAGTCACACAGTTTGTGAGACCAGTCCAAAAACTTCAGAGAACATGCAGCTGGGGTCCCTGATGTGTCTTTCAAAGATTTCATGAAAAAATATTAAACGGTTCAAAAGTTATTCAAAAAACAAGTTTCCCATTACAGTCAATGAGAAAAGTTAACAAAAGGTTTGACAGTGTCGCAAATGCAATTTTTAGTGTCGCAAATGACCCCTGTAGTGTCATGAGTCAGACATTTTATTTTTCAGTTAGTGGTCACAGAAATGCTTGACATTTAAATTTGGGACCCTCTAGGGACACAATTCTTTTTGTGTTCACCTAGTCGAGCCCTGAGGATGCTAGTCATGTCTTTTTTGGGGGGTTAAACACCCCAGAAATATGTTTTTGAAATTTTTGTAAACTGTATTGTTGCAAAGTAGTGTCGCACCTGCGACACTTTCATGATTTCTTTTGCGAAAGTGGCATGATTTGCGACACTAATTTGTGACACTATGCCCAAAATAACAGGAATTCTTTGCCACCCTGCTGCAAAAGAACGGTTTGGTCTTTTGGGCTGAAATTTGAAGGGAAGAAAGCCAACATCCCACAGATGTGCCTTTTAGTGGTTTAGTGACAAAATATTACAGGGATGCAAAGTTATGGTACTCCAAAGTTGATGCTTTTTCCGTAAACTAACATTACAGAGTCCGCCGTGCCTTTCGGGGCCCGTATCTCGGAAACGCTTTGAGATACAGACTTTTTGTCAAAAAAATGCTTAGTACCCCACTAGGGAGCTAAGTGCAAAACTAGCCAGGAAAGTCATAATTTATATGAAATTTTAACTTTTTTTTTCCTACGTCATACACTTCCTGAGCTATAAGCAATTTAGTATTCCAAGTGCTCATTTTCTTCTCCGAGACCCATTATTATGCATACATTCTTTGTACTTACTGTGTTTCTCTATCCAGCTGTTGGGCAAAAACAGGGTGTGCGCTTCTGTTACTGTTACAGTTAGCGTTCCCACTTGCATTTCTCTACCCATTTGCGTCACCGTTCCCATGTAAGTCACTATGTGAGTTTTACTTTGCATTTTCATTTGCACTTGCATTTGCATTACACCATTTGTGTTTCCACTACTGTTTCTGTGTGCATGTCATTTTGCGTCACCATGTGCATTACCATTTGCATTTGCATATGCACTTCCATTTGCGTTTGTCTTTCCTTTGGCGTCATTGTTGCTGTTACCGTTACCATTTGCATTTCCAATTGCAGTACCATGACCGTGCACATTACGGTTTGTGTTTCCATACCCGCTTGCATTTGCATTTCTGTTTCTATTAATGTTTGCGTTTCTATTACCATTTGCATTATTGTTAACAATTAAGTCACCATGTGCATTAGCATTTGTGCTTGCGTTACTGTTACCATTTGTATTTGCGTACGTGCTTCCATTTGTGTTTGTCTTTCCTTTGGCGTCATCTTTGCTGTTACCATTACCATTTACATTTCCAATTGTGTTACCGTGACCGTGCGTGTTACGGTTTGCGTTTCTGTACATGCTTGCATTTGCATTTCCTTTTGTCTTTCCTTTGGCATCATCATTGCAGTTACCATTGGCATTTCCAATTATGGTACCGTGACCATGTGCGTTACCATTTGCATTTCCATACGCACTTGCATTTGCTTTTCCGTTTGTGTTACTGTTCGCTTTGGCATCATCGTTGCTGTTACTGTAACTGTTAGTGTTTCCAATTGCATTACCATTTCTGTTTGCGTCTTCATTTCCAGTTGCTTTTCTGTTGCGCTTAGTGATTGCATTTTCAGTTGCATTTCCATTGTCGATTGCATTACTGTTTCCTTCTGTGGCACCGTTGCCTTAAACATTTGCATTTCTATTTGCATTTGTATTACTGTTTGCATTTTTCTTACCATTTGCATTTCTGTTGGCATTACCATTTACGTTACTCTTTTCATTAACATTTGCTTTTCTGTTGCCATTAGTGTTTGCGTTATCGTTTGCATTATCATTTCTGTTTTCATTAATGTTTGCACTTGCGTTCCTCTTATTGTTTGCGTTACCATTTACATTTGCATCACCATGTGCGTTACTGTTTGTGCTTGCATTTGCCTTACCATTATCATTAGCATTACTATGTGACAAAAAATCACATGGTGGGGGCCCCCTGCTCCCACCACCACATTCATTCACTATTTATAGTGCTCATTCTCAAAAAGAAGGGAAATTTGTGGCAAAAACCTCTGTTTAATGCATCAGTTAGGGTTGTTCCACAATTACAAAAGTGAGGAAATTTGGTGTTAGGGTTGTCACCCCTTGCACCACAAGCCCACCCCATCCCCGCCAACAGGCATTGGGGTGTGTGTTGGGGTCATCAGTCCTAACTCTTACCTCATTCTCCTATGCTTCACCACCTCAGCTTGTTTTCACATGGGATGGGGTGAGCGTTAGGACCGATGACCCCAACACACACCCTGATGCCTGATGGTGGGGATGGGATGGGCTTGGGGTGCAAGGGGTGGCAACACTATCACCAAATTTTCTCACTTTTGTTGCTGTGGAACATTCCTAACTGATGCATTAAATGGAGTTTTTGCCATGAATATATATATTTGCAATGAATATATACATATATATCTATATATATATATATATATATATATATATATATTCATTAAAAATGTTATTAATGCATCAGTTAGGGTTGAATCAACAAAAGTAGAGAAATGGGATGTTTGGGTTGAGCCTCTAACCCCCTCATCCTACCACCCCACCCCCATCCTCCATACACCAACAGTCATCAGAGTATGCCATGGGGTTGCTAGGCCCAACTTTTACCCCATTCCATGTGTAAACAGGTTGACGTGGTACAGCATAGGAGAATGGGGGTGAGAGTCAGGCCTAAAGATCCCATGGCACACCATGATGCCTGTTCATGTGTGAAGAATAGGGGGTGGGGTGGTAGGGTGTGGGTTAGGGGGTTCAACCCTAACATCTAATTTCCCTACTTTTGTTGCTTCAACCTAACTGATGCATTAAAAAAGTTTTTTGCAATGCATTTCCTTACTTTTTTAGAAAGAGTAAGGTAACTGGTAAGTGGCATGTGTTGGTGGGAGTGTGAGCCCTCTGGGCCCCATGCTTCCTTCAAGCTGACCATTTTCAAATAATGATATGTGACTGTGGGGGTGTGGGCCATTCTGGCCCTGTGCTGTCAATTACACATAACTATGGAGCCATACAGCAGCCCTATAGGACTGAAAAGAAACCCTTGTAACACTAATTTGCCAATATCTCAGTAACCATAGGAGCTATGAAAAAATTACACTGCAGTTGTAATCATAACTTTGAAACCTGCTCAGAGTGAAAAATCAGTATCTCACATTGTTTCCAAAATAGGGGCACCACAATGTTGTCCTATGGGAAATATCTCAACTTCATAATGGCATATCTATGGAACTGATTTATTTTGTTTGCACCTAAGCAGCATAAGTCACATTTCTGGGACATCCCCTTTATACCCTGCAAATTTCAATTCAAAAGACCAAACTGTTTATTTACAGTGCACTGGGAAAGTTTTAAAATTCCTAGTTCATGAGCTGTCAAAATCGCCATTCACGAAAAATCCTTGTTCATCAGATTTTGGCCATCTGGTCTGGAAGCCGTGATCAAGGAATTTGTCAGCTCATGAAAGGGGATTGACTTGCAAAACGGGAATATAACAACTTGCAAATGGAGATTTTGTCACCTCGCAAAAGAGGATTTAAAAAATAATCCCCTCTCCCAAGTTGTCAAAATCCCTTTTCGCGAGGTGTCAAAATCCTTGTTCGTGAGCCAATACTTGCTTGTGAGAAGGATCATCTGGTCTGGAAATGACGATCAAGGATTTTGTCAGCTCCTGAAAGGGGATCAATTCGCAAAAGGAGATTTTGACAGCTCATGAAAGGGGATTTTGACAGCTCACAACAGGGGATTCAAAAAACTAATCCCCTTTCATGAGCTGTCAAAATCCCCTCTTGTGAGAAGATCCCCTTTCACGAGCTGACAAAATTCCCATTTGTGAACCAATCCTTGTTTGAAAGATAGGGCCATCTGGTCCCAAAATTGTGATCAAAGATTTTGCAAGCTCTTGAAAGGGCTTTGGCTCACAAAAGGGGATTTTGTAACCACAAGAACAAGGATCAGAATTGAGTCATGAAAGAAGAATTTTAAAATGTAAATTGGCCATTTTTTGGACCAAAAATAAAGAAAAGCAAAACCATGGGTTTGTAGAGGTGTCACCCTGAACAAAACCCATGTTTAATTTACAACAGTGCACATCCATGGGGCGAGTTACAACATTTTGTTTGTGGGAAAAAATGAACAAGATGGCAGCTCATGAAAGCGGAATTTTTCCTCACGAATGGGAATTTTATAAATCCCTGTTTGTGAGCTGACAAAACCCTTTTTCACAAGCCCAATCCCCTTTCACAAAACATAAATATAAATCTCAGACTGCACCAAGCATGCTCAGAACCAGAAAACTCATAATTAAGTAACTTTTGAACAAATTAATATTTTTTTCACCAAAGCAATGCTGGATTGTTCTTTCAGCAAACCTCTTTCTACCTAGAAAATTTCAGACCAAAAATGCCAAATGGTGCGGCCACAGCACGATGGGCACAAATCTGCAAAAATTGGTCAAAAAAAGAAAAATCGTGTTTTTTTGGGCACTTCACTGCACAAAAACCGCAAGTCCGATCAAAATGCAATTTGGTAAATCAGGAGAACTACCATGCAAGACTGCATATTCTGAATGTCGTGCAAATCCATTGAGCAGTTGCAAAGTTATTAACATGCAAAATTTGGGGTTTAACATTAAACTACTGATTCAACCCTAACTATAATGACATGACCGCACCACTATAATAGATATATTTGTAATGCGGGAGAAGATTCTGTGACTTCTGTGTAAAAAAATAGTTAATTCCTCAGTTAGAATTCAAGCCAACACTACAAAAGTAGGGAAATGTGGCATTAGAGATTTCAACCCTAACTCCCACCCCCACCCCCCAAGCAGCAAAAGGAAAAAAAAATGTTTTTTTTGGTCTCCAGAGTCTCTATGAATTAGTGAATGGGGTCTTCATTGGGGTTGTGAACCCTAATACTCACCCCATTCTCTGAACAAACAATGCCAGATGTGATCTTCTTTCTCTATGCAAGTTTCTGTGTCAAGAAAGCTGCAACAAATTATGTTGGCAACATCTGGTAACACATACTTCTCTATCTTTGAAGACTGTGAAACTATGAGGCACTGGCTTGAAGTTGTACCTTTTGCTTCAGACAGGAGGCTACAGGCTGGGGGAGGAATGAGCATTGGGGTTGACAACCTCAAGAAAGACCCCACCACTAATTTGTCAAGACCCTGTAGACCCAAAACCTTAATATTTTTTTTCCTTTTGCTGCTGAGGGAGTTAACACATTTTCCCTTCTTCAGTGGCAATAACATTAACCCTACCTGGTGCATTTGCAAAGGTTTTTTTTGCAAAGGATACCTATCTATCTATCTATCTATCTATCTATCTATCTATCTATCTGTCTGTCTGTCTGTCTGTCTGTCTGTCTGTTTGCCTACCTGCCTGTCTAGCTATCTGTCTGTCTATCTATCTATCTATCTATCTATCCACACACGCACACTCACACACACACATTTTTTATTGCCTTTAACCATAGTGAAGCAAGGGGAGAAAGGAAGAACAGAAACAAGTACAAACTGTATGATCATTGGATTGGCCAAGTCCTAGATGCTACAAGAAAAAGTGATTGCACACTCAGACAGGAAAAAAGACAAGTGACAGAATAGGAGAGGACAAAAATATCCTTGCTTCTAACTCTTTCTGTACAACAGATAGTGACACTCTGTTCATTAACCACTCACTAGCTTTCATTTGAGATATAGTGTAAGCCAAAGGTTGGGGTGGTGCCAGGAGATGCCTTTGAAGGGCAGGCTGATCAGCATCCAGATGGACACTGACTGTCAGCCTTACCAACAAATTAGCCCCCCAGAAACAGTGCTTTTGTCATACCTTGTACCATGTGTGCATAATGAGACAGGGGAATCCCTTCTATGATGAAATTCAGGGGTACTATTTTCAGTTACAGGATATGCATACTCCTATTATCTGTCTAATCAAGGTCCTCTTACATATAAAAGAAAAAAATGTGTCTTAAACTCTTAGTTCTAAGCTGCAGTCTGTATTTTTCTATTCCAGAACTCAACAGATTTCCTTTTGTCTGATACCTGGACTGGATTTCACCCGGCTGCTCATTTGAGCTGCTTCTTACCTTGACTATAACTGAGAAGAAATGTCTGAAATTTTTCAGATTTAACCCTTCCTTAGTCAGTCTTAGTGGGAAAGCAAGGTGTATCTGCACTGGCATATCATTACAGATTTTTTTTTTTTTTTTGCTCTCTAGAGAAGAAGTTTCAAGTTAGAGGTACCTCTGTCAGAAACTTGCCCCCCCACACATTAAGTTCAAACCAGTGACAGCAGCTAGGTAGCTGCCTGAGTTTGTTTAGTATATAGTATGTTGGGGGCAAGTGTCATTTCTGTCCCCATATCTACCAGAACATACATAGGCAAAATATTCTCTTCATATACAGTCTGACATTTGTATGCTGATCCACCAGTATGTCTATATAATTTGATTCCTTGCTTCTACATGTATTTTCATTATATATATATATATATATGCTAGTAAATGCTGAACTAACTCAGATTGTTGCTGATTTAACAATATTTAACAGTTAATTGATTTTACTTATTGAGCTGCATTTGTAAGAGACCTGCCATTTAAAGACAATCCCTTGTGTTTCAAATTCCCATTTTTCTGATGCTCTCATAAAAGTTTTCAAGACTGTTTTCTGGAACAAGTACATCCTTAAATATATCAAAGCATAATTAGAATAATAGTTTATCCTATTATGTCATGTCCAGCTAAGAATATATACAGGACAGCAGCAAAGAAATTAGCTCCCGCAATTGGAGCAGTTGGTATCATTCAAGGTGCTTTACCTAAATATCTGTCTGGCTTCAGTTACACTGTTTATTTTATGTTAAAGTCCTTGCCATTCTGCATGTACTTTTGAATTGTTTGAATAGCATTCTTACAACTTTTATTTTTTATTGGGATGTTTCATTATTTTTGTCCTGAGCTGACCTCTTCTGAAACTGCAACTTTGAAAGCAGATATAACCAAAAAGAAACATGGCAACCCCTATATTTTTTTCTGTTGCTATATTCATAACCATATTCTACATCTATCAAAATGTTTTATGAAAATTGCATGGGTTTGAAATGGTTTCATGTATAAAATCATACAAATATTTCACCCTTTTTTGAGAATATCAGATCAAGAGGGTGTCATAATATTGGTAATTTACTCTTTATTTTTGCATTTGTGGAAACAATGGGCCTGATTCACAAAGCTCTGCATCTGACACAAGGTGCTTGCACCAAACAAAAATGGTGTAAGCTGCACTTCGTGTCCAGGGCTGCCTCCATGCAATTCACAAAGGTGGCCTGTGTCAACCGCAGGCCACTTGCCCCAAATGGAGCTTGCACCATCCCTGCACCCAGAGATGGGCTGCGACAAGGTGCAAAAGGCACTGCATCAAATGCAAGCTGTGACAGCCCAGGAATGGGATTCACAAACTACACCCTGAAGGCAGAATTCGAAGTACCCTTAGACCAGCCAGGGCTGGTCTAAGGAGACTTCGAAAGTGCTCTGCTGGGCGCATCCCCTGTATGCAGCACTATGCCACAGTCCTCCAGTGGTGCTAAAGCCCATGTCATGCCCATGGTATTGTACACCCCCATCCCCAATGCAGTCCATGGTACATATGTTAGTACTGTCCCCTCCACACCCTGAACCCTGATGCTGCCCCAGTAACATGTATCGCTTGTGCCTCCCACATGGTGTGATAGTGCCCCCCTGCCCCAACAGGTAGTGCCCACCCCATCCCCAGATACAGTAGGGGACTAGCATAGCCCTCCACCCACCTCCCATGGTGGTCCTGACTGACCAGAATGTGCAGCAGGGCTGTACAGTGTACAGCAATGTGCTTGCGTGCACTTGCAGTCTGTCAGTCCAGTCAATTGGGAAATGCTGCAGAGGTGTGTGGAGGGCTATGCTGATCCCCTACTCTATCTGGGGATGGAGTGGGCACTACCTATTTGGGTGGAGTGCTGGACCACCACTGGGAGAGTCATTGGCCTGTGTTAGGGTCATCAGGGATAAGGGGTACCAGCTGGGCATTTCCGCAAGGTGCTTGAGGCACACCCCATCCATGTGCCATGTGTTAGATGCATGGGGGGTGCTGCCACACCTAAGGGGACTTAGGCTCCGGGACATGTCCTGTACCTGAATTTGGTGCAGGGTCCCTGGTGCAGGGGCCATCAGCACAAGCTGCTGTTTGCTGCAGTTTGCACCAGATGCAGCCCCATTTGAGAATCGGTCCCAGTGAAGCAAGCATCATGACAAATGATGTGTCCTTGTTTTACATTTTCTTTCACACTCATGCTGATATCTAAAATATTGATGTTATAACCATATAAAACAATCTAACCCCTTCTGTATTTTTCCCAGAAACAGATTAAGTCTCACCAATGTAATTTAAAAACAAGCATGGCAACCCATGTTTTTTTGCCGTGGATTTTAAATGTTTAGATGGCCATCATGTACTGGGCAAAAAATTATGACTCTGACAGGTGATTGCTGAAACATTAGGGAATGTCCTGAAGTCATATAATGCAATTCATAATTCTATTGCTTTAGCATCTCCACCTCTTTCCTAGCTTGTATTTTGCCTTCTTAAGCTCAAAATCCACATCACTCATGTTCTTCATTTGCATAGACCCTCACTCTTACATGTTGCTTGTGCCCATACAAGCAAACTACAATCCAGTCATCATGCAGCTTCTTCTCTACGTCCCCCAGAGATCATTTCCTGCCTGAAAGTTTTGTTCAGTCTAACTTAATATCTTTGCATGCCCAATTTTGTAAACATTCCTTTACATATAAGGGGAATGTCACTTTTTTAGAAATAGAAGTACCCATGGTGTCCCCTTCCCCCCAGGCTGTTGGTTTTTCACCTGAAGTTATCTGGGACCCAAAGCAGTAATGAATTAGTAAAATCTCTACTGAAGCAAACTTTACCTGGCAACCTACAGGCAGAACATGCCACACTTCCAGATATAATGTCACAGGGAAGTCTTTTTTTTTTTTTTTAAATCAAGGATGGAAATGAGAAAGGAAAAGTGTGACCAACTGGGATTCGAACCTCAGATCTCTGGTATGCCGTTCCAGTGCTCTAACCATTAAGCTACAGGCTCACTGGTCAAAGCGTCTGAGGAATTTTTCTTACAGCCACACACACTCCTTTCTCTCGTGTTGCGCAATTATGCAACTAGGAACCAATGTTAGAAATACCACTTTCTCTCAGTGCAGTTTAACCCCTGCAAGGTATACATATTTTTTTTAAATCAAGGATGGAAATGAGAAAGGAAAAGTGTGGCCTACTGGGATTCGAACCTCAGATCTCTGGTATGCCGTTCCAAAATTCCTCAGACGCTTTGACCAGTGAGCCTGTAGCTTAATGGTTAGAGCGCTGGATGGCATACCAGAGATCTGAGGTTCGAATCCCAGTAGGCCACACTTTTCCTTTCTCATTTCCATCCTTGATTTAAAAAAAATATGTATACCTTGCAGGGGTTAAACTGCACTGAGAGAAAGTGGTATTTCTAACATTGGTTCCTAGTTGCATAATTGCGCAACACGAGAGAAAGGAGTGTGTGGTCAGTATGAAAATTCCTCAGACGCTTTGACCAGTGAGCCTGTAGCTTAATGGTTAGAGCGCTGGAACGGCATACCAGAGATCTGAGGTTCGAATCCCAGTAGGCCACACTTTTCCTTTCTCATTTCCATCCTTGATTTAAAAAAAATATGTATACCTTGCAGGGGTTAAACTGCACTGAGAGAAAGTGGTATTTCTAACATTGGTTCCTAGTTGCATAATTGCACAACACGAGAGAAAGGAGTGTGTGTGGCTGCAAGGAAAATTACTCAGACGCTTTGACCAGTGAGCCTGTAGCTTAATGGTTAGAGCACTGGAACGGCATACCAGAGATCTGAGGTTCGAATCCCAGTAGGCCACACTTTTCCTTTCTCATTTCCATCCTTGATTTAAAAAAAATATGTATACCTTGCAGTGGTTAAACTGCACTGAGAGAAAGTGGTATTTCTAACAGGGAAGTCTTTTGCAGCAGTCTCCACAGTGCCTTGGCAAGTTCATCTTGCTAGTTAGCTGTTCAAAACTTACAACATTTCACCCCATGGAATGTGATGTATTGTACCAGAGATTTATCTGGCTCTGATTGATTTGTCATCTTCCCCTCAGTTATCTTTTTATCTAACTCCATATAGCCACCTTGGAGTTTTACTGGTGTTCCACAGGTTCTTCTTACACATCTGGGAGTGCTACTGTGCCTGGTGTGTGTCTGCTGGGTGCAGATAGGTTATAATCCCTTTTCAGTTTCATGATTAACTTGGTCAGGGTTAGGTTTTTAGTCCTTTACTCTTGACCTGTTACATTTACTGGAAACAACTAACTCAGCTGGGTTAGGTTTTAATCCATTTACTCTCTACCTGTTACATTTACTTGACTGATAACAAACCTCTGAGTCCTTTCTTGACTGCCAAGTGATACCTGAAAAGTATATGTCTGAATACACTAATAAGTAAGAATCAACCCAGTCCAGTAAAGTACAGCACAATATATTTATTAGTCACAATTCTACTAACAGAATATAACATACGAACACAATAAATTAAAACAAGCTAACAGTCAGAGAAGACATGCATGCAATAGTACTGTAATTACTTGAATTCAGTGAGAACAGGTGCAGAGATGTGATGTCTTGTTATCTTCTAAAATGCTGTTCTAACAAAGTCTAATAGCACTTGCTTTATACAGTAGTAAAACACAGACATTGCCAGCTATTTCCAGAAATTTCACTAAATTTCTAAAGAGTTTCTCTCTGCTGCCCCTACTGTAAAAATGGAGAAAGCATTAGATATATCTGGAAATATCACAGAAATTTGGGGAAATAGCTGGCAGTGTCTGTGGCTACTACTGTATAGTCCATTTGTTTACAACTTAGCATGAGAAACTATCAAGGTCACAGCTATGGGTGTCTTCATAGCTTGAATGGACTAATACATTTCACAAACTATGATGCCATGGCTTATTAAACAATAAGCAATAGTTCATTTTACTCTAAACAGTGAACAACATGCAGATATTCACATATCTCAATTAGGAAATAACTTCATTAAATTTCTCTGACCTATCTCTAATTAAATTCAGTTTGAAAATGTCTCATTGCCTGCAAGTGTGAAGGTTACTAGTTACATCACTCTACTTGGAAGTTTCATTTTGCAAAGTTTCTCATAAACACATTAGATAATACATCACAACATGGATAACCTATACAAGGTTGAAGTCTGCAGTAGCCATATTGGTCTGTTAATTAGGTAAAAACAAGCACTTCAGAAGGCAACATTCACAATATTTACAGTGTGGCACTTTACAGTGTAACATGTTTGTGCAGGAACTGTGCTTTATTCCACAGGAAAGAGAATTCAAAGGGTAAAGCTGCTTTAATGGCAGAAAACCCAGAACTGTATAAAGTCTTTACACTGTAAAAATGTATAAAAATCCCTCTGATGTAGCCCAAACTCTTGTTGGAGTATCTGAAACATTCAAGTTGTCCATCCATTGATAGAAGCTGCATGAGGTATACCAACCTCTTCCTTTTCCAAACTTGAAACCCCATGTCCCAGTGAGCTGGGGGAAAGCCTGGCAGCCAACATATCAGGGTATTATGCCAAACTGAGTGCACCACCTTCACTGTTTTGTGACCTGAAGCAAGGTAGGCATACTAAGTTTTGTCCACTTATTACTGATGTTACCTAGGCCTTGTTTGTCTACTGCCCAAGGTAAGACTTGCAGGGGCAAAAAGGAATTAGTTTTTTTGCTCCATCATTGTCCAGCCATTCTCTACAGAGTTAGATATCATCATTGCTATGTGTACTTATTGAACTGCTTCATAGTACAGAGGGAAACTCAGGGAACCCATAACCCTTCTACTTTGCTCTCTGTGATGACATTGCAGTGGATACAGGGTCTGTGCAACCCAAATAAATTTGGAAAGCATTTTCCATAAGTCTTTTCAGTCTTTCTGCAGAAGAGGTAAAGGAGTATAAGATCAGGCATTTAGGCACCTATCAGAGAAGGATAAAGGTTAGGGAACACCATTTTTTTAAATCAACAAAAAACTCTTCATTGAAGGGGGCTGAAAATTACACTATAAACAATTCTATAGAGCTGTGTAGAATTTTCAAATTACACTTGCAGTAGAATTCCACAGATTTCAGAAATTCCATCTAATTCCATAGAATCCTGTATGCAGCTAAATTCTGAAATTCCAAAAGATGTTTGTGACTTTTCATTTAATCTGTGGACTGCTACTTTGTATTTTACATTAACTGCAGATTAATATTCCACATTTGACATCCACCACAAAATGTTTTTTTTTTCCTGCAAGCAGCAGAAAACTAATTCACTGTTCATGTAAATTGCAGAAAACTTATCAGCAGTATAAATGAAAACACTTTCTGAATTCCTTGAAACGCATCACCATCCCACCTGAATTCTTACCTCTACATTTCTGTTATTAAAGAACAGGAGAAAGGTGTACAGAGTGGAGAAGAATACAACTATGTACTGTAATAATACCAATAAAGAAAAACAATGGATAAAGTGTCAGAGATTGTGCAATATACAGTACATGGTAGAGAAAGACAGAGTAACAAAGTGGCAGAAGGAGTTGCAGAGAGTGCCTAGTCTGACAAGGGAGGCAAAGGGAGCAGTACAATAGACCACATCTGCATAGTCTGTGACCTGGAGCACCATTTCGGTGATATGCTCACAGAGGACCTGTGGAGACAAACAGCCTTTATTGTGGTACAAGGCACCAAGATTAGGGTAGAGAGTCACGTGGATGTCATCCACATGAGCAGAGAAGTCAGGTTTGCTGTGTAGCCACACACCAAGTTATTTGAAGGATTGAATCATTTTTAGAGGGAGCTTTGGAAGGTGGTGAAGATAGGCAGAGATGGAAGTCTGGCCAGTTGCTGGCTTGTGTCAAAGATCATGGACATAGTTTTTTTTTTTGTGTGTGTGTGTGTGCGTGTTTTGACCTGGAACTAGTATGATTGGAACCAGCACAGGATATTTTGGCAGTCTTGCTGGAGCAGACCTTCCACAGCTGCAGTGGAGGGATCAGTGGTTTATATGACTATGTCATCTGTATGCATGCATACATGGGGATATGTGAATTGGCACAAGTCAAGGGGAGATCATTAGGGGAGATGACAAACAGGTTGGGCTCAAGGATAGAGCCCTGGGAGACTCCCCAAATGGAAAGTGGAAGTGACAGGGTGCTGCCAACCTTTACTGACTGCAGACTCCTCAGTAGGTAAAAATGGAAAGAATTTACATTACACCAGGAGCTGAGAGGCCAGCAGAATTCAGTTTGTCAAAGAGGAGAGGGTGGGACATAGAGTCAAAGGCCTTGATCAGGTAAATGAAAATAGCAGCTGTGATGTGCCCCATATTCACCCCCGAGAAGGCAGAATCACTAACATGTAACAGGAAGATCATGGAGTGATGCTTCCAGAATCCAAACTGGAAAAAAGAGATGAAATCAGTGGAGGATAAGAAACTGGAGAATCTGAAGTAAAAAAGGATCTCTTGCAGCTTAACAAGTGAAGAGAGGAGGAAGACTGGTTGAAAATTACCTGAGGAGGAAGGGTCCCCCCCCCCCACTTTGTGGAGTGGAAGAACTTTGGCCAGGTTCCAGGGCTGAGGGACAGCATTGAGGGAGAAGGAGAGGTTGAGTAGCAGAGCCTGAGGAGATGTTATGGCAGGAGTAGAGATATACAATAGTTTATGATCCAACCCATAATGTCTGGATTTGCACAGGTTGAAGGAGTAAAGAGCTGTCAGGGTTTCCTGGATAGTAACAGGTAGAAAGAGAAAATCAATGAATGGGAGAGGAGAGGAAATATGAAGTGGTATGGTGGAAGCTGCATGATAAGTGTAGGGGATAGCACAAGTGGAGAAGAACTTATTGAAGTGAGCAGCAACAGAGGAGGGGTCAGACACAGGTGAACCATGACTGGAGGGGTAGACTGGGTAGGAGGGTCAAAGAGAGAGAGAGTGAATTGCCTTTCAGAACATTGAAGGGGGTGTTGAAGTCAATCTTAAGGTTAACATTGAACTATTACAATTTTGCAGCCTACACAGCCTTTCTACAGGAGTTCCTGATAGTTCTATATAAGAGAAGGTCTGAATGGGGGTGATATAAATTGAAACATTCCAAGGCAAGATCACAGCACTTACTCTAATCAATGATTTCAGGGGTAATTCAGGGGTGATGGTAAGTTTTGACCCTGGATTTTATGAGCGGGGTGAGTTTGTCCCAGACAAAGGAGAATTTGGAATGAAATAGAGAGAAGGCAATATCGATGTAAGTGGTGGAGTGTATTGCTGTCCAATCTGCAGCAGCAAGATCACTCAAGAGAGCAGAGGTGTTGAGTGACCTGAGGGACCTGGTCCAGATGTATTTAGGGGAGGAGGGTGGATTCCGGATCTTACTGATGCAGAACATCATTCAGTGGTCACTGAAAATGTCCAGCAAGATTCCTGCTGTAACAATACCATAGGAGTGGAAGGAGAGAACCCAGTTCAGGAGGGAATGTTTATGACAGTAAGGGTGGAGTTGGGTGGGTTCACTAATAATCTGCATGTGATTAAGGGACTCAGCCTTGTGTGTGGTCAGCCTGGAGGCTGGGGAGACCCAATTGACATTGAAATCTTCTAGTAATATAGGTTCAGTAGCGGAAGAATGACAGACGATGTTAGCAAGGGAATCAATCAAGCTTGAGGTGGATGTTCTTGATGAGGAAAAGAAAACCCCAATGAAGATAGGCACAGAGGAGGGTAATGATAGCCTGACATGGAGGAATTTGTGGGAGGAAGATGTGACCTCTGAAAGCCATGGTGCAGGAGAGGCTCTGATGGGGACAGATGGCAACACCATCCCATTTTTCCCCTATCCTGCCTGAAAAGATGATAGTCGGGAAAAGACAGGCTAGAGTCTGGGATCCTGGAGGAGACCCGGGGCTCAGAGATAGGGAGGATGCCATGGAAACATAGAAACAGAATTTGACAGCATATACGGATCACTTGGCCCACCCAGTATACCCATTTTTCCCTGTGGAATAAAGGAAAACCATCACTCCACGTATCAGCTTCAAATGTTTAATAGCATAAAAGTGTGAAATACACCATATGGCAACTGAGAGTGAAATTAACACCATAATCTTGCAGATCAGCCCCAGCACATTGAGGAGCAATTCATCTTCTTACCCAGTTTTCCCTACCTACAGTATCACTGCAGATCCTATTTTATTTTTATTTATTTATTGATATCTCAGATTAACACATTTGAGCAGAAGCTACATCAGGGAGTGAAGGAAGACTAAGGGAGGGATAGTGAGGCTCTGTTCTCTCCGTTCCACCAATGAGGGATTGCTGGAGATTCCCAGGGTTTGATTAAAGACATCAGGATCCCGTGCTTTTGCTTTTTCAGCAGCAACCCTGTGGAATTCTCTACCTTGTTGGTTGAGAGAATGCCCAACCGTCGATAGTTTTAAAGTTGGTTTAAAGACATATTTATTTAGTTTAGCTTTTATTTAGTTATGGATAATACATTTTAATGTTGTTTTAAATTTTTATTATTATGTATATGTTTTTATGTACAGCACCTTGGCTCTGAAATGCGCTTATAAAAATAAAGTTAATTTGACTTGATTTGAATAAAGGGAGGGGTGGGCAGAGGGAGACAGTGAAAAGGCAGAGATACTAAACAAATATTTTTGCTCAGTATTTACAAATGAAGAGGGGGAGGTACCTAAAACAAACAATAGAAACACTCTGGATACTGAAGTTGATACCAGCCCATTTACAGAAGAAGGGGTTCTGAAAGAACTCTTACAACTGTAGGTGGACAAAGCAATGGGGCCTGATGGGATTCATGCCAGAATTCTAAAATAACTAAGGGTAGAACTAGTGACACCACTGACTACCCTCTTTAACAAATCGTGGGAGGATGGGGTGGCACCTGAGGACTGGAGGAGGGCAGATGTGATTCCCCTTCACGAAAGTGGGAGCAGGGCAGAAGCAGGAAACTACAGACCTGTTAGTTTAACCTCAGTGATAGGGAAAATGATGGAATCACTTCTGAAGGAAAGAATTGTCAAGTACCTAGTGGCCAGAGGGGCACAAGACCCAAGGCAGCATGGATTCACAGTGGGAAGGTCATGCCAGATGAATCTAATAGATTTCTTTGACTGGGTGACCAAAGTAGTAGATCAGGGAGGGGCTGTGGACATGGTCTACCTAGACTTTAGCAAGGCATTTGACTCAGTCCCACACAAAAGATTAATATACAAGTTAGCCAGCTTGGGAGTGGGTCCCAAAATGATAGCCTGGGTAAAGAATTGGCTGGAGAATAGGACACAGAGGGTAATAGTAAATGGAGTCCACTCTGAAGAAAGGGGGTTACTAGTGGGGTACCACAGGATTTAGTATTAGGACCGGTCCTCTTCAATGTCTTTATAAGTGACATTGCAGAGGGACTGGAAGGAAAAGTATGTCTCTTTGCAGATGACACAAAGATCTCTAACAGAGTTGATGCACAAGGTGGGGTGGAAAGGATGAGAAGGGATTTGGCAAGGTTAGAGAAATGGTCAAATGTATGGCAGCTTAGATTCAATGCTAAGAAGTGCAAGGTAATCCACCTGAGAAACAAAAAACCAGGGGAAGAGTACACAATGGGGGGTGAGATACTAACAACAACAAAAATGGAAAAGAGCCTGGGAGTAGTCATATCAGATGACTTAAAGGTGGGCAAGCAATGTGAGAGGGCAGTAAGAAGGGCTGGGGGGATACTGGGATGCATAGGGAGAGGCATCACCAGTAGAAAACAGGAAGTTGTTATCCCTCTGTACAGACAGCTGGCGAGACCCCATCTGGAGTACTGTGTGCCATTCTGGAGACCCAATCTCCGCAAGGACTTAGACAAGATGGAAGCTGTCCAGAGGAGGGCATCTAAAATGGTGCAGGGTCTGCACCAGAAGACATGTGAAGAGAGACTAAAGGAGCTTCTATGTATAGCCTCGAGGAAAAGAGGGAGAGGGGACATGATAGAAACTTTCAAGTACCTCAAGGGAATCAACAAGTCCAAGAGGGTAGCATCTTTCAAAAAAGAGGTGTAAGAACAAGGAGGCACAATTTGAAGATAGAGGGGTGGCTCAGAGGTAATGTAAGGAAGTATTTTTTCACAGAGAGGGTTGTGGATGCATGGAACGGCCTTCCGGAGGAGGTTGTGGAGTCAAAAACAGTGGTTGAATTCAAGCATGCATGGGACAGTCATAATGCAATTCTAGGGGGTGGGGGTAGAAAGAAGTAGCCTGCTGATTAACTAGGATCTGCAGCTTATCCATTAGGTAGGGAAATGGGCAGACTGGGTGGGCCAAGCGGCCCAAATTCTATGTTTCTATGACTCCACGTCAGAGGATTAAACAACCAGAGATACACTGCATTATAGGCAGGTAGCTAACACAAGAAATAACTCAAACAATGCAGGTGTGTCAAGAAGTAAATCACAAACATGTGATATAGTACAATGTATGACAATAATTGCAAAAATGCAGGTACAGAGATTATGAGACTAACAGAGACCAACAAGGACTAGCACACTAGGGGAGGAAAACAAACAACAAAGGCCTTAGTCACGGGTGAACAAATAGAGAGGAGACTTAATTAAGAGGGAGAAGAAGAAGAATCTGCCCAGAAGGCCTAGTCAGGGAGAGGAGGTGAGTGGGTGAGGTGAGGGACGAGGGATGGGAGGACATAGCATGGAGAGGGAGTGAGTGGAAGGGAGATAAAGGGAGGTAAGTGCTTCAGTCGAGGGAGCACAGGGCAGTCAAGTAGTCAATGGATTTAAGTGCTGAACTTAACAGTGTGAACTGGTTACTGGAAGCAGTCACAGCTGGCATTTGCAACTAGCTGTTTTCTAAACTTATATTTAAAAGAGCCCAGAGTGGCTGCAGAGTATACGTCGGAGTGGAGGGAATTCAACCAGAGTGGGGCTCAGTAGGCAAAATACTTTGACCTATAGAGGTGTGACAGTGGGTAATTTTTGAAGATCTGGCCTTTGGAGTTTCTGGCACAGTGAGGGTTGTTGTAGGGGATGAAAAGCTTATGAACCCCTTGGGGCACCATTCCTAGGATTACTTTCTTTGCTATTAGGCATGTTTGGTACTTATGTCTGGAGTTGAGCTGGAGCCAGTTAGCCTGAGCATATAGGTCACAGGTGTGAGTCAGCCACATGGATCCAGTTAACAGCTGACAGGCTTTGATTAGAGCCACTTTGATGTGACACAGGGATGTATCTGTGGCTGACCCATAGATTACTAGCCCGTAGTCAATAAGAGAGACCACTGAGCTATGAATTGCAATGTTAAGAGCATCTGGGGTAAGACAATATTTGTGCCTGTAGAGCAGCCCTATATGCGTATTGACAGCCTTAGCAATATTGTCAATGTGTGGGGCATAAGACAGGGTGCTGTCAGCCATAATCCTCAGGTATTTAAAGTGCTGAACTGGCTCCAAGGGAGAACCCACATCATTGACGATAGAGAGCAGGTAGGATCTATGTATGTTTTGGGAGCTGGGGAACAGCATTGTTTTCATTTTGTTGTAATTCATTATTAATTTGTTCTCAATGAACCATCTCTCTATGTATGTAAAGTTGTGCTGAAGCTGGTTCTCTGGTCACACCTGTAAATAAGCTTCATCTTAGTATGTATCTCCTGGTTAAAAAATAATAATAACCTTGGGTTCAGGATCACTGGTGAAAAGAACAGCTTCATCTGCATATAACAGGATGCAACCCTGGCAGGAGTAGGGGAGCTTGTTAAGGAACACACTAAACAGGACAGGACTCAGGAAGGGGCCTTGTGGGACTCCTGAATGGACAGGTCTACTGTCAGAGAGGACATTGCCAATCTTAACCTGCTGACAACGGTTATGCAGGTAGCTTCTAAACCAGGCTATTGTATCAAAGTAAAAACTAATGTCAGCAAGTTGGTTAACCATAAGGTCATGATTTACCATGTTGAAAGCCTTGGTTAAATAGATAAAAGCCACACCAACTAGGTTACCTAGGTCAATGGAATTATGAAAGAAGCCCATGAACTCTAACAAGGCAGCAGTGGTACTATGACCTTTCCTAAACCCATGTTGTTGCGGGCACTGAAGTTGATATTTACCCAGATATACCCTACTTGATCTCCAACTCTTTCTCTCCCACCCCCTTCCTTTGCACAAAGATTCCCTTATGCCCGTCTGATGTATTTTTGAATCCCATCACTGTTTTCCCCCACCACCTCCTCTGGAAGACTGTTCCAGGAATCCACCACTCTTTCTGTGAAGAAGAACTTCCTCACATCTCTCCTGAATTGACCCCCTCCACCTTCATAGCATGTCCCCTTGTTCTCAAGCTCCTTTCCTCATGGAAAATACTTCCCTCCTGTACTGTATTTACTCAATGAGGTATTTTAAAGTCTTTATCATGTCCCCCCTCTCCCTAGTCTCTTTCAGGGTGTTCATATTGAGATCCTTCACTCCTTTCTTGTAGGGGTTTAGATTCAGACACAGCACCATTTTAGTTGTCCTTCTCTGGACTGTCTCCACTCTGTCTATGTCCTTCTAGATATGTGGTCTCCAGTATTTGACACAGTGCTCTAGGTGGGACCTTAACAGCAAACTATACAAAGGCCACACTACCTCCATTTTTCTGCTGGTCATATCCCTCCCTATGCACCCCAGCATCCCATTAGCCCTCCCAACTGCCTTGTCACTCTGCCTGGCCACCTTTAGGTCATCCAACATGGTTATTATCAGGGGTCTGATTTTCAAAGGCTGTTGCTGGAATTGTGTAAAGCCCTGCATCATCCCTGATGTTTGCACAACTGCACCCAACTTCTTTTGATGTAACTGCCCCCGATTTTAGTATGTTGGGCACAGTTGTGATAGTTTCCACAATTTATGGCAGCTTGTGCCAAACATGTGGTGCATGCACCATAAAAAGGGTCCCCCAAATGGAGCAAGTTAGACTGGGGGTGGAGGCTGGTCTAACTTGTGGCATTTGGTGCACCTGACTTAGAATCACTATCAGTGCCAAAAGAATGACACAAGCCCCCTGCACCATATATTCAGTGCACCAGGGACTTGCAGCATCCACAGGGCAGTTTAAAATTGGGCCCCAGGTCTCTTTCCTGCTTGGTGACTGTCAATACCCCTCCACCCATTTTGCACTCATCCACAGGATTTCTGTGCCCTAAGTACATTATTTTGCACTTTTTCACATTAAAACCTAGCTGCCATATCCTTGACCACTACTCGAGTTTTCCTAGGTCTCTTCTCATCCTTTCCACCCACCCCCACCCAGAGTGTTCACCCTTCTGCAGATTTTTGTGTCATCTGCAATAAGGCAGACCTTCCATTCCAACTCCTTTGCAATGTTGCTTATAAAGACATTAAATAGGACCAGTCCAAGCTCTGATCCCTGAGGCACCCTGCTGGTCACCCTCCCTTCCTTGAAAAGAACTCCCATAACTACCACCCTCTGTTGCCTTTCCCTTAACCAATTTCTTACTTAGTTTACCATCTTTGGACCCACTTCTAAACAATTCAGCTTGCCTAGTAGTGTGGAACACTGTCAAAGGCCTTACTGAAATCTAAGTAGGCCACATCCACTGCTCCACCCCTATCTAATGTCTTGATAACCCAGACAAAGAAATCTATCAGATGTGTTTGATGTGTGATGATTCCCATGTGAATCCATGCTGTCTTTGGTCTTGCAGTCCATTGAATTTGAGATATTCCACAATCCTTTGCTTCAGCAGGGATTCCACTAAGTTTCCCACCACATATGTCAGGCTGACTGGCCTATAATTGATAGCCTCTTCTCTGCTACCACTTTTGTGTAGTGAGACTGCATCTGCCCCTCCTCCAGTCCTCTTTGACAACTCCTGTTTTCAGTAAACTGTTAAATAATACTGTCAGGGGTGCAGCTGGTACCTCCTTGAGTTTCCTCAATATCCTTAGATGCACCCCTTCTGGCCCCACTGCTTTGTCCACTTTCAGATAATGAGGATTCTCTCCTCTGAAAAAGGACTAGTGTCTACCTCTATTAGGTTATGGTTATAGAGTATTCCTGGTAATAGAGGCAGTATAGCATAGCATAGAGGTTAAGGGTACTGAGCTGCAAACATGGAGAACTGGGTTTGAATCCCATTAACCCCAACTTGCATACTGTGTAACCCTGAGCAAGTCACTTAACTTCCTTGTGCTCCTAGGTTGCACCCGGAAACAGGCTCTGGCTTAGTTGTGACTTTCCTGATTAAACAATTTCCTCTTTTCTTATCCCCCCTCAAAAGCTCCTGTTACATTTTTGTGGTTGTGCCCCTTCTCCTTCCTCTGTGAACCATGAGTAAAAGTATTTATTCAGGATGTCTGCCATTTGAGGGAACGTTTTGAAATCCAGACAGACTGAAAGTTGAGTTTTAGAAGAAGACTCCGAGCATTGAGGTGAAATATGCTCTGTTCTTTAGAAGTTGGGGAAGTGGAGAAGGAGAAAAGGGAGAATCCAGGGTTGGACTCCTTGTCACTAGACATGAGGAGGAGTAGGGACATGAGCAGGAGGATGGAGTGGGATTTCCACCCATTAGAGCAAGTGGAGTGGGGCAGGCAGGGAAATGAGAGTAGGGTGCAGTGGACAAACTCCAGGTTAAGAGAGGTGGAAGAGAGAAAACCAGGGTGGATAAGAAGAGAGGTGGGTAAAGGGAAGGAAAGAGGGATGGATAGGTGCAAAGAGGAGAGAAATGGAGGGGATGTAGGTATGATATGAGAGGGAAGAAGAGAAGGAGAGTTTAAAGGAAGGGGATGGGAGGGTATAAGATAGAGGAGGGTAAGGTACATTGGGATCAGAAGAAGAGGTGCAGTAGCCATCAGTTATACAATATCTTAGCTGATAGTATAAATGGGATTTGGTGAAAACACAAAACTGCAGTCACCTGCTGACAGGCCTAGTCTGTGACTAGAATTTTGCAAAACAGCAAGTAGGTGGACTGCAACACAGATGTGCACAACAGCTTATTTGGTAAGTTGAACAAGTGCAAATAGCTGGTAGAAGCACTAATTGATGTACCTAGCACAGACAGCTGTACAACCTAAAAATGAAAAATTGATGAATAGATAGTGCAAAAAGTGGGTGCACCTGGATAGGGATTGCAATGAGTCTGCAAAAAATGACAAAGAAATTTAACTAAAGGTAGCAAGCAACAGTAAAGGGGACTTACTAACTGACTAGCAATAAACAAGCATGTTATCACTGAAGTTTAATACATTAAGCAATAAGACAAAACAGGCTGACACAGAAGGTTAACACCATTAGAGTGAGGGTTTAATAATGAGTTTCCACAGGTTCAGAAGCAAATGGTTTCATACCTTTTATTGGACCTACAAAGATGTTACAAAAAAACAAAGTACTATAGCATTCGGACCAACCAAGCCCTTCCTCAGAAGTTTATGACAGTCACACAGAAAATCACTTACTATGAACACCCAGCTCATGCATAAAAAAACCCAGAAATAATTCTCATTGTCTTGAAATACTCATTTAAACCATAACTTAAGTGTGTATCAGAGAAACTGAATAGCAACAGTTTGCCTTAAGCTGAAGAGTCTTTCAACAGGGTTTTAAATAATTAATTAGCAGTTTTTTTCCTTGGGACAGTGCTAACTGTACAGAAAGTATTTATACTGTATAGGTTTTCTATAAGTGTTATGTTTGTTAAACACAGTGAGGCAAGTGCTGTGCATTTTCACAATGTTTTAGCAATTTTATGATCAAAACGCTAATCAATTTTTGGAGTTAAATAAAACCATGTTTCAGTATCAAATGTTACCAGAATAAGATAAGAATACTTTGAGCAGAGAGCTTCATTAACACAAATTCAATGGTCTACGGAGCCAGTACAGTGTTATGCTTGTGCAACTGTGTTACTTTGGTTTTGGCCATTTGCACTCTCTATTCCAGAGGAATTACCACCTTGTAGGGGTACCAAAGGCAAGGAACCCTCACAGAGGTTTCCACCCCTAGAGGTGGCACAGGATGATTCCCTTGGCTAAAGGTATCTTAGGATGGAACCAAGGAGAGAGGCACTGCCGCAAGAGGAGGAGGGGAGGATGGTGGGGCAAAGAAAAAATGCTTCAGAAGGATGCTGAGAGGAGCTGCTTATATAGGTCAGGAAGTGAGAGCATCTGGCTGCTTGTCCATTGAACTGCAGGCCCAGCCTTCCAATTATGAATGTCCTACGCAGCTAGTATAGTGTTATGCTTGTGCAACTATGTTACTTTGGTTTTAGTTGTTCGCACTCTCTATGCCAGAGGAATTACCACCTTGTAGGGGTACCAAAGGCAGGAACCCTTGAAGAGGGTTCCACCCCTAGAGGTGCAGTGGGATGATTCCCTTGGCTAAAGGTGCATTAGGAAGGAATCCCAAGAAGAATTGTAGTAGTACGAAGCATGTTAGCAATCAGTCGCTGTGAGGCATAGTAGTAGATAAGTCATCAGGCAGCATGATAATGTAATGAGATGTGCAGGTTAGCAATGACATGAGTTTGATGGGTTGCACTTGAGAATGAAGGTACCTCCTAAGGAGAGAGGGAATGGCAGTAGAGACACCATCTGCCTCCATCAGCGGAACCTACCTAAAGGAACTAGAGAACACTAGCTACCCTAACTAACAGTTATAACCTGAGGCTTGGAGGTGAGAAAAAAAATGAAGAGGAAATCTCTGGGGATCCAAGGCCTAGGTCACCTTCCCTCCAGGCTTGGGATATTTTATTTAGTGATGGTTCTGCTGCTGTGATTTGGAAACCCAATTAAAGGGAGGTGGAAAAAAGTCCAATTTGGAGGAAAGCTTTCACTCAATCCCCTAATGGGAACGCCTTGGAAGGTTGCTAGTGCTACTCTGCAACAACGGGCAACCAAGGTGGGATGAGGAGAGCAATAACTGCTGAGGCTCTTACCTGGCCTACTGATCTAAAAACAAACCAGGTGAACCAGAGGCAGTCATGGGGAGAATAGCTTTGAAGGGTGCCTCTGAACCCAGTTGGGCAGCTAAAGGGACCCCTGTGAGAGCCCCATCCCTTCACCACTAAGTCTTAACTTCTACAACTTGAGGTGCCATTGGTACAGTTGATGACTGAAGGTCCACCTGGAGCAAGGACATTCTCAGCTATGGGCCAGGTGAGAAGGACCCCACCCCAAGCTTCGCATGCTCAAGCTGTGGACTCTGGGTGCAGAGCAAGACCATCGGCTGCAGGGAAGCCCTGCACCAGAATGCTATGGCTGGCATGCCCCAGAAACTGATGAGGAGCTAAATGAGTGTTGAGTGCTGAGACCTTGCAGAGGTCAGATGTCAGTAAAGTAAGCATTAAGCAATGATTGCATAAGCAAGAGTGGACCTGCATGTAGGTCAGTAAGGCAATGTAGCAATAGTCAGGCCTGCATGTAGGTCAGTAAGCAGTAGCAATAGTCAGACCTGCATGTCGGTCTACAAAACATAGTAGCAATAGTGGGACCTGCACATAGGTCAGAGGAGCAGCTCTATGAATAGTGGGGCAAGCCAGCCAGGCATTCAAGAAAGCCAATGAAGGTGACAAATACACTAAGGATTTTTGGTGGTGGAGGCAGGATTTAGAACATGAGTAAGTAACTACATAGGGCCACAACTCCCCAAACACTTCCAAGTCCCCACTGTCGGAAAAAAAAAAGAAAGTGATGGAAGGTGCTGAGACCCACATGCAGATACTAAAACTAGTTAACAGCATCATCAGTAGCTTAGCTGACCTCAGAGTATAATAGCAGTGTACACACACAGCAGCATAAGTATTAAGTAACTATGAGCTGTAGAATTTGATAAACATAGAATGGAGGGAGGCAAAATGCTCTGAAAACAGCTATCTCCAGGCAGTGCAATGAAACTGCAGAAACGAGGTAGGTAAAATGAGTTGAGAAAGCATGATTGAGCTGCATAGCTAGGGTTCAGAGTTACCTGAATCAGGTGAAAACAATTAAGTGTGCATCATAAAGAGCAGCTATGGTTTGATTTGAAACACACAGATAATGATTGCAGTTGCATTGTGAGTAATTGAGAGCAAGGAGCATGAGTTCTGGATTAGCAATATACTAGGAGCTTAGAAATAAAGCCTTCAAAAGGCAAAGCCAAAGACACAGAAAAATAGAGAAACAGGGAACAAACAACAAAAAGAAGCTAAAAGCCAGAGACAAAATACAAACCAGATACAGGAGAACAAACACAGAAGACCAGCAGAAACAAGCAGTAGCCAAAGCACAAGGTGGGGGGTGTAGACCCCAGCCAGCTGCAGAGGACAGACTTTGCAGATGGCACAAAGATCTGCAAAATGGTTGATATGCAAGGTGGGGTAGAAAGGATGAAAAGGCACTTGGTAAGTTTGGAGGAAATGTTAAATGTATGGCACCTTAGATTCAATGCAAAGAAGTGCAAAGTAATGCACCTGGGTAACAAAATCCAAGGGGAAGAGTACACAATGGGGGGTGAGATACTGACGACAACAAACATGGAAAGGGACCTGGGGGTAGACATATCAGATGACTTAAAGGTGGGCCAGCAATGTGAGAAGGCAGTAAGGAGGGCTGGGGGGATACTGGGATGCATAGGGAGAGATGTCACCAGTTGAAAACAGGAAGTTGTTGGCCCTCTGTATAGACAGTTGGTAAGACCACATCTGGAGTACTATGTACAGTTCTGGAGACCCCATATCCGCAAAGACATAGACAGGGTGGAGGCTGTCCAGAGGAGGACAACCAAAATTGTGCAGGGTCTGCACCAGAAGACATGAAGACAGACAAAAGGATCTTAAGATGTATAGCCTCGAGGAAAGGAGGGAGAGGGGTTACATAATAGAAACTTTCAAATACCTCAAGGAAATCAACAAAGTCCAAGAGGGTAGCATCTTTTAGAAAAAGAAATGTGCAAGAACAAGGGGGCACAATTTGAAGATATTGGGGGGGTACGGCTCAGAGGTAATGTGAGGAAGTATTTCTTCACAGTTAGGGTTGTAGATGCATGGAACAGCCTTCCTGAGGAGGTTGTAGAGTCAAAAACAGTGGGGGAATTCAAGAATGCATGGGACAGACATAAGGCAATTCTAGAGGGGGGGTAGGAGGAAGTAGGCTGTTGGTTAACTAGGATCTGAAGCTTATCCGTTAGGTAGGGAAATGGGCACACTAGGTGGGCCAAGTGGTCCTTATCTACCGTCAAATTCTATATTTCTATGACAGAGCCTCTAGCTGCAAAGAAAACATGCTTCAGAAGGAGGGTGAGAGGAACTGCCTATATAGGTCAAGAAGTGGGAGTGAATGGCTGCTTGCCCATTGAACTGCAGGCCCAGCCTTCCAATTATGAATGTCCTAGTATGTATGTGCTTCCAGTCTCATGCAAAGCAAAACCTTTGGATTCAACACTCATTTAAATACATGTTTAGCTGAGGAGCCTTTCAAGGTCAAATATCCCCAGAATAAGATAAGAACACTTTGAGCAGAGAGCTCCACTAATATAAATGTTGAATGTCCCAGTGTGTTTCAAGAATCCAATCTAATAAAAAGCATAACCTATACATTAAATACTAACTTAAATACATACACCTTAAAGCCTTCAGTGATGTAACCGGATTTCATACACAGCAATAGCAATTGTCAGTATAAGAGCCAAATAAAAAAGCAACTTGTCAAAGACCCCCAAATAAATGAGACCATGCATCCTGATATGTTCAGAGTTCAATAATGTGTCAGTGTATAATAAAACTACAATATGTACAGAAACAGTCTAAGGAACCTGAATAAAAACTCAATGGAATTAAACCTCCCCCACCGGGGGGAAGATAACTAGTTAGAAGGAAGTATATATTCCTTATAATAGTGAATCAAGAGTCCTAATACAACATAATTTATACTGATCACTGCAATATTTCCCCAATGGAATTAAACCTGTCAAGGACCCCCAAGTAAATAAGATTATGCATTTTGATATGTACAGAATTCAAAAATGTGACAATATATAACAAAATTACTACATGTACAGTAAAAGTCAAAGGAATCTGAATAAAAACCCAATGGAATTAACCCCCATCCCTCTTTTTTTGTGATTGTATACTGAAGTGTCTACTGTTTACTGTATGATTTCCCTAATGGCATATTGTCATATCTGTAAACACCAGTGGCTTGTTATCTTTTGCACTTTATCTGCAAATGTTTTTCCTTTATGTAACAAACTCCGGATCATCCCTGAAAAATGAACATTCAGGGTTCAGTGGGTCCACCCATTTAACAGAATTGAAATAAATAAATAAATAAATAAATAAAACTAGTTAGCAGGAAGTAAATACTCACTATGTATGTGGACTATGAGTCCTAGCCACTGTAACACCATTATGTCATGTATTAGAATACAAGCCTGCCTCAATGTAAGTACTCACATCCACTATACCCACATAACACCACCTCCCACACACACCCACATAAAAAAAACACACTGTGTTACCCTCCCCCCCACCACATACACACAGACACACAGACACACACACACACACACACCAATATACTATTGAGTTGAGAAACCAACATGTTGATAACCCATTAAAAGCGATTCTATAAATATAAAAATAAAAAAAACAAAGACTCACTGAAGTCCTATTATATGTCCATCCTATGAAATAGAAATCTGTGTAAGTTTAAGTAGAATAATGCGACATAAAACCCACATCAATGTTCATGCCTTCTTCCACCATACTGAGATGTAAAATTAGTCTGATCTCACTTGGTTGGTCTGAAACCTAAAGTACTTTGTTCTTTTTGTAACATCTTCGTTGGTGCAATAAAAGGTATCAAACCATTTGCTTCTGGATCTGTTCTTACAAGGACAAATATTGGAACTAAACAATTTGCTTGTTTGCACAGGTTGGCAGGAGGCCCACAGGCACATTTAGGTGCTCACTGGGCAATACTAAAACAGATGGGTTGGGAGGAGGCTGGTCTGAGGTGCAGCATGCTCGGCTGCCAACTGACTCCCAAATGACTCAGAGAAGACTCTTCAGTGTCCTTTACACTCAATATTTCATGTGGAGGACTGCTAGAGATGAGCTGCTGAAGAAGGGAAGAAAAGTTCTGCCCTTGAGCCACCCAATAGGACAATACCATGCTCAGGTATAAATGTCAAGCAGAGCTCAAAGAAATGGCTGTTAGCCTGTTGTGGGGGGAAGTTGAGTGTAAGATGATGGATGGCTCGCACTATGGCCACTGGAGCAGCAGGTGAGTAAGGCAATGTCTGCTGGCTGGAGTGAGTTGAGATAGGAGACTGGAGCCTTTAAAACTGTGCCTGTAGACAGACCCTGCCCTTGAGCCTCCTAATAGGACAATACCAAGCTCAGGTGAAAATGGCAGGCAGGTCCCACAGATGCAGGCTCGTAGGTTGCTGCAGGGAGAAGTCAAACCTAAGATTGCAAAAGGCTCACACTATGGCCCCTGGAGCAGCTTGTGAGTAAGGCAAAGTATGTGGGCTGGCAGGTTGGAGGCCAAAATAAATGGCCTTCACCTTCCTGATAGTCTCAGTGGTGGAATTCCATTACTGCCGGAGGGCATGTTGTAAAAAATATTTTCTTATACTGCATGCACATATGTTTCTTATTTGAGAATTTGGTTGAGAAGAGAATCTATTCGTGTAGAAGAAGAACAACAGAGAGGCACAATAAACAAAACAAAGAAAACAATACAGTATACGTGGTGGATTATTTGAATTCTTCTTCTTCCTCTGAGAGGCAAATTCAATAAGCAGTATACCTCAAGGCATGCAAGGCCACTTGTCAGTAGTTAATTAATTATTGTGCGATTCTGAAGAATAGCAGCCAGAGTACCCAATGGAAAACCCTTGTCAGATATATCATTTAAACTCTTTTTTGAGTTGCAAAGCCCAGATCAGCTACAGTACATCCTCACCCAAAGATGACAAAAAAACTCTTGCTGAATAATTAATTGTCAGCTCCTTAGGACCGAAGCGTGATAATCTGTGACACTTGCTGAATGGCAGTGCTAGGGCTATCATTCAACTGTGACATTAAAGGCACACCCTCATGCATCTGTAAATAGATGAAACAACGGCAGCAACTCTACCTTGTGCAGCTCTGTAATATAATGTAACTAGTGACAAAAAATAAGTCATGGACATGCACATTTTTGTTACTAGCCTGAAACTGGGCACGTGGCACTGAAGGAAACAAAATCAAAACTGTTTGAAGCTCTGTTCACACAGGAGTTAATGAGACACCAAAAGTCCTTGCTCATTTAGATAATATTTATTTTTTTATTCCACAGTAATTAAGATACAAACTGAAGTCTACAGTAGACTGCTTTTGAATCGACCTTCATATGAAATGCATACCTTCCAGAGTTCCAGCACCTGTCCCTACAGTGCATTTTACATACTGCATCCATTGGCTGAACTTTTTTTTTTATCTATCACTTTGTCATTTATATTGCTGATGCTGACAATTAGGCAGACTATGCATCACAACAAAGAAATACATTCCCAATGTGATGCACAGGGGTGTTCAGTTGATGTTTGCTATGTGTCCTGTTTTATTTCACTGCTGCATTTGTGCATGTGGTGCATCTTTCCACTGAGTAGTACTTTTGTTTGTGAACAGCATACCTTGACATTGCAGTGAAAGGAAGAAAGAGAGAGAGAGAGAGAGAGAGTAGGAAAGAGGGGAAGGACAGCATATGTTTAAGAAGCCATTCAGATATTGTAAAGTGGAATACATCTGTTGTCTTTTGGCCAGACCCTCATTTTCAAAAAGTCCTGACCATTGCAAAAGCACCTGTACTTTGACCTCAGATGGTTGGAGAGTACTTACCTTTTCAGCTAACATCACTGCTATTTCATAGGTAGTTGACTGTCACTGTTGCTTAAGTACTGGGAGGCTGTGATATTCTGTGGGAGCTGAGCACATTATTTTTATGACATAGCCAGTTCATGCCAAGTGAGGGTGAGAAAGCAAAGTCTGATGAAACCCTTGGACTCCTAAATGACAGTGTAGAGTGTTTCTGTCATCCCATTTGGCTGCCACTATTGAGTTTTCATAATTTATTTATCTTATTTATTTGCAATTTTTGGCAAGGAAAGGTAAGATAGTTTTTTCAAGGTGGATCCTGGAGGTGGGTTACACGGGCCTGTGTTGTTGAAGGGGGAATGCTGGCAATGTCACTGAAGAAACTCTCCTACTCTTATTTTATTTTTATTTATTTATTTATTTATTGTAAATCAGTTTACAACCTTTGAGCCAGAGGCTTGTTTCCAAAGGTACTTCGTCACATTGAGGACAAACATTACAATTCTAGGTTACATAGTACAGGTAGCTGGACTAGCATTATAAACATTACAGTTCTAGGTTACAGAGTACAAGTAGCTGAAGTAGCGTTACACATATTGATTTCATACATTTACAATTTTGTGGTAATTACATTGATACAGTTGGCACTGGCTGACTATAGCAGAGGTAGGGATCACAGGGGAGAGGGGGGGGGGTGAGGTGGAGTGCCGCCCAACAGGCGTTGTCAAGTGAGGAAGGACTGAGGCCATATTTAGGGACAATGCCTGCTATGGGATCCTTTACTTCTAGGTGGAAAGTGACCAGTGATGGGCAGAAGGTACCTTGATTTAAAATCTCATCAAAAGGATGATACTTCAGCAGTGCAGCATCCCCCTTGTGTTGCATTACAGTGTCAGTTATGGGTATTACCCCCAAGTACCTGGTGTAAGGCTAGAACCCACAACCATCTGATCTTAAAAGCCCCAGAGATGAGTGTGTTACCTACAGAGCCACTGACACCACAATATGGAATGCATGATTAGAGGGTACTAATTTAAATATAATTTTCAAAAATTAGTGCTCTCAATTTCAAAACTGAAATTAGATCAACAGCCTCATTTTCCTTCAAACCCCCAAAGTAACTACATTAAACTGCACTTCTTCTTTGAGTTCAATAGGTATTTTTTTTATTATTATCATTACTGGATCACTCCCAGAGTGATAATACCATACTTACTGACTAGTAGTAGTATTGTTCAGGTGCAATAACACTATCATTCCATACCCGAACAATTCTATTTTCACAGTGGGTCATGAGGGTATGGGACTGATACCCTCTCCTGAAATCCCCTCAAGGTCGTGAGGGCCCTTCTCCACTCTCCCTGGGATACCGACTGCCGGAACCCCCCCCCCCAAAGCCAGAAAGCGGATCGCGAGGGTATGGGACTGATACCCTCCTCCTGAAACCCCTTTGAGGTCATGAGGGCCCTGCTGCGCTCTCCCTGAGATACCGACTGCTGGAACCCCCCCACCGAAGCCAGAAAGGTACAACGATCGATCGCTGGGAGCCAGGACAGGGCTCCTTTGTTTTAAATTTTGGCGCCTTTTCACAAGCTTGAATCTTGCACATCGCGCTGTACTGCTCTGCTGTGATTCTCTTAAAGGCAGTGCAGTCAGCGCACATCTATAGACTGTTTTTAGCTGGCTTTTTTTTACTGTTTCTCCCCTGAAATTACTTGATTTTATGTATGTTTGCAATGTACTTTAAGAGTGACCATAAATTAAGTCTCCCTGCATATTGATTGCACTGCACAGGCTGCCCTTTAGCTCATCTTTATCTGCCCAGGCACACGGGAATTAAGCTGTTGCTCTGTGAAAAAAAAAGAATAAATAAAAAATAAATAAGGGAAATTAGGTGTCTTTAAAAGTTTTAGTTATAACGCTTGTTGCTCTGTGACTGTGCTTTTGGCATTGATACTAAGGGCTACAACCTGAGCGCCAAGCACTGAGAGCCTGCTCCCTGTAAATTTATATCAGCTGTGGGCTCCTGAACTCAGGAACCAAAACTTTTGATTTCTGGCATTTGTTACAAAAGGGCTACAGCCTGCGCGCCAAGCACTGAGAGCCTGCTCCCTGCAAGTTGCATCAGAGGGGGATTTTCAGCCTTTAGGCATTGTAACTGTGGGTTTTTAGCTTTAAGACACCGTTACTTGCTACATTTTCACCAAGGGCTACTGCAGCATTTTATGGACAGAGCGGAGTGCACTTGCTGAACCACGGGACTATAGTAATTTCGAACTGGAAAGCCTATCTCAAAATACTCAGCTCAATATAGTCAGATATTGTAATTCAGCATAAAGTCATACCTGCTTTGCTGCTCCGCCCCTCCTGCAAGAATATAAATTAATCCCGCGCTCGTCTCTTCTCCACAGTGGGTCGCGAGGGTATGGGACTGATATCCTTCCCCTGGAACCCCCTCAAGGTCGTGAGGGCCCTGCTGCGCTCTCCTTGGGATACTGACTGCTGGAACCTCCCCCCTGAAGCCAGAAAGGTACGACGATCGATCACTGTGAGCCAGGACAGGGCTCCTTTGTTTTAAATTTTGGCACCTTTTCACAAGCTTGAATCTCCAGCTTGCACATCGCGCTGCACTGCTCTGCCATGATTCTGGCCCCGCCGTTGCGCGCCGGCTCCCTACCCCCCCCACCACCACCCTTGGTCGGCACTCAAATTTATAGGCAGCTGCAAGGTCAGGTGACTCTGCCAAAACCTATCAGCCCAGTTTCAGGTTTGCAGGTTGTCAATTCCCACCAGTAGAGGCCGCTACTACCAATTACAGCTTGTTCTTGTATTCACCACTTACACAAACATGATCCTCTACCTACTAGCAGTGCTTACCACTGCCATGCCTCCCACCTCTCTACCTCCATCAAATAAGCCCATAAACAACCCAGACCTTCCCCATAATATCTCGCCCTCACCCCCCTCTACCCCTACCTATTCTCAAGGCATGGCAGTTTCACACAACCACCCGATCGTGGTTCATAAGCCCCTCAGTCATGCCCTTCTCTTTCCCCGTAAGCCTATCTGCCCTAAGTAATCTAGGGGCTGTTGCCCCTCCCCAGACCCCACAATTCTCCCGTTCCAGACCTAAGCCAAAAAATACTTGGTAAAATGCTATAAGGTATCTCACCTTGCTGCTTCTCTTGGCAGGTGATATGGAAACAAACCTGGGCCCGTCGTCTGACCCCAAGCTCCAAACTCTTCCAAAGGGACTAAGCCTATTCCACCTGAACATCCACAGCTTACTAAATAAAATCCTGGAGTTGCAAGTCACTACCCAAACCCTCCAACCTGACATTTGCATCATATCTGAGACATGGCTCAAACCTCACCATGCGGATGCAGAAATAGCCATCCCCGGGTATACTGCAATTAGGCAGGACCGCCAAGGAACTAAGAAAGGCGGCGGCATAGCCATGCATATATCAAATAGGTTTCACTTCACCCTTGTCCAAATCACAGGTCAGTCTCCCCAGATAGAAACTAAGCTGATTAAACTTCTTCTGCCACACACCTCCCCAGTATATGTGGCCGGGATTTATTGCGCCCCGGCTACACCTGGGAATTGCATCATCGACCATCTAGCCTCCCTGAAAGCTACGGCTGCCACCGCTGAACTATACATCCTCGGTGACCTAAACCATAACTGGCTAGCACCCGACTGCTCAAAACTACGTAGCAGTGTCAAATCCTTAAACCTCTCCCAACTAATAGAACAACCCACACGCCTAAACCCTACAACATGCAACCACTCCCTCCTGGACTGGGCTCTCACTACACACCCACACAGAATAATTAAGGCTAGCATCCTACCTGATTCCTTGAGTGATCACCATATGGTCTACATGACCAGGAAGGTGCACAGACCTACAAACCACCACCCACTAAGGATAATCCTTACAAGAGCATACAAATCCCTCTGTCTCCACTCCCTTTTAAATGACCTCTCCCTCACTGACTGGTCTTTTATTAAGCTGGCGCCCACTATTGACCACACTTTCAAAATGTTTAGAAAGCAGCTTCTTGCCTTATGGGACTATCATGCTCCCCTAAGAAAGAAAAGAGTCAGGGAATACCATCTCCCTTGGGTCTCTGCTGACATTATCGGCAGATGTCTGGCTAGAGACCAGGCCTGGAAAAAACACAGGCTATTAGACTCCCCTGCATTTCTACAGCATTACCGTACCCTCTGAAATAACTGCACTAAAGCCATAAGACAGGCAAAAAACAACTATTTCGGAGAGGCTCTCACCACTAATCTAAGTCACCTCTCCAAATTCTGGAAAACCGTTAAAACCCTGTTCTCTCCCCCTACCCAGCCACCCACCCCTACCCTAAACATACAGGGCAACAATATATCATCCCCCAGTGAAGCTGCCTCAGCTTTCAACTCCTTCTTTTCCACTAGTGCCAAATCTCTTCTAGACAGCCAACAACTCCACACACCCACATACAACCCTCTCGCAATACCCCCGCTGACCCCACATGTGTCCTCATTCTCTTTTCGACCTGTCTCCTCAGCTGAAGTTCTAGCCGCCCTACTCTCCCTAGACCCAAACAAAGGCAAGTGTCCTCTAGGACTGGACTCCAAACTCTTCTTCTCATCAGCCCCTGCAATAGCCACCCCCCTAGCCGACCTCTTGAACCGCTCATTTTCCACTGCAAAAATTCCAGCAGCCTGGAAGAAAGCAGTAATCATCCCGCTACCAAAAGGAGGTGATCCATCTGAGCCTGGCAACTACTGCCCTATCTCTCTCCTACAGGTTCTGGCCAAGCTTCAAGAACACCTAGCCCTCTCCCAACTCACACAGTTACTCGACTCCACCTCTTTCTTTACCCTATTTCAGTCGGGCTTTCATAAAACACACTCCACCATCACAGCACTGCTAAGGCTCACAAACAACATTTCCTCAGGAATGGACAAGGGCCACATCACCTCCGCTATTTTCATTGACTTGGCCAAAGCCTTTGATACTGTATCCCACCCAAAGCTTCTCATAAACTTGCAACACGCAGGCATCTCTCATCTCTCCACCAGCTGGTTCCAAGCCTACCTGACAGGCAGGAAGCAGGCAGTAAAAATTGGCCCTCATATGTCTCCACCTCACTCCCAGTTAACATGGGGTTCCCCCAGGGTTCTGTCCTGGGCCCCCTGCCTTTCTCCATATTTTTAAATGAGCTACCTCAAGTCTGTTCCAACTCAGCTATACAAATGTACGCAGATGATACTGTACTGTACACCTCCGGCCCCTCCATTGGGGACACAAACTTTTCTCTTCAATAGGATTTTGATGCCGCTCAAGCTTGGCTTAGGTCCAACCAACTTGTCCTAAATGCAAAGAAAACCGTCCCCATAACTTTCAGCACCCATCCTAAACTATCCCATCTAGAAGCCCCCCCCGTCTTCCACACTCTGGATGGATCCATCCTGGAATCGTGCACCTCCTTCAGGTACCTGGGGGTTTGGCTCGATCAACACCTTGATTTCTATGCCCACATTGACTCATTGCAGAAAAAACTACACCCTAAATTAGGCGCACTTTACCGCAATAAAGGCAACCTCCCAACCTCAGTCAAGAGAGAACTAGTCCTCAAAATGATCCTCCCAATTTTTGACTATGGCGACGTGGTCTAGAGTGCAGCCCCCCCATCCACCTTGGCCAGCCTGGACCCCCTCTTTCATTCTTTCTGCCAGTTCATCCTGGACTGCCTACCTTCCACCCATCACTGCAACTTGTACAGCGCCCTTGTCTTCTCATCGTTGGAGTCTCGGCGTAAACTGCAATGCACTAATCTCATTGCCAAATACTGGTCCAATGCCTTCCCCCCATCTCAGCTGTGTACTAGTAACTCAACCCCCCCGGCATACTCCCTCAGAGGCTCAGATTCAAAACAACTCCAAGTCCCTTTCATGCGCACTTCAAGGGGCCAATTGGCCTTCAAACATTGGTTGCCCAAACTCTGGAATGATTTACCTGCAGATATCAGGCTCTCCACCTCCCACTGGCTTCTCAAACCACTTCTACTTGCCCACTTCTCAGATGTATGTAATTGCTACCTACAGCCTAGTCCTATCACCAGGGGCATCCAAATGGCTCATAAATAATAACTAAAGCAACAAGCCTAGTATTCCTACTGTGCCAATATATTTTACTGCTCTACTGTCTTCACCCGGTAGTCTATGCCTAACCATGCCACAACAAACTAGGCACTCTGTCCTGTGGACCAAACCTCATAAATGTACATTTTACTGTCAACCTAGCTGCACCTACTGTACCTACAAATCTCGCCCTGTATGTATCCACTCTCATCTGTTGCAATACCACTGGCAATTCTCTCCCTGTTTGTATCCACTCTCAGCTGATTTATATACCGCTCTTATTGAGTTGTCTACTGAACCTGCTGTCTATTCACTGTTGTACTGTGCATTCTGTACCTATCTCGACCTATGTAACCCCCAAGTCGCATCTGGAAACGAGTGGTCCCCGCTCAGTATGCTTATCTGGTAAATCTTTTAAATAAATAAATAAATCACCAAACCTCAACAGTGCAAGTGAAAGTCTGCCTCCTGACATCATCACCTTCTGATTGACCACTTTTCCTGTGTGGGAGGGCAGAACAACTTCTAAAACATGGTGGTGTGCTCTCTATCTTAAAGAAATCAATGAAGCTAGCTGCAGCATTTCTTTCTCTGCTGCCTACTCTGGGTTCATCTGCCCCTTCTCTGAAATGCATTGCTCTCCAAAAATCCTTTGCTCTTGCACAGCTCCTCACTACTGTGCCCAACAGATACTGCCTCCAATGGAAAAAAAAAAACAGGATTAAAGACAGCCCACACTGCTGCAAGATCCTTATGCCTGAATCTCATAAGAAGAATGCCAATACACACATGGACCCAGTGACTCAACCCACGAATTGGAGGTGAGTCAATTCACCTCTCATCCATATATTTAAAAAAATAACAGATACCTTAGTGTGCATGACAAGGCAGTAATAGCATCTCGGCATTCTGGGGATATGGGAACCTCTTGAGATTTGCTCTTGAGATTCCCTGTGTCCCCAGAACCTCTTGATGGGATTATTGCCTTGTAATGCACACTAAGGTATCTAATATTCTATTTATTATTATTAATATTACTATTATTATTATTACCAGCATATGTTTTTGCTTCTTGATTTTATACTATGTATGCATTGTGTGCTGAATAAGGAAGCATTTGTCTATTGTGAAGGGTCTACCTCTGAATCCTCATTGAGCATTTTCAGTAATTCTATTTTCTTTTTCCCTAGTTTCTAGCTTCCAATGCAAAATTGTTGAAAACGCATTTCTGATGTTCTTTATGATGTTTATTGCTTTATTTACATGGATCATCTGAATTTACTTCTTTTTTTAGACTGGGATAATGATGTTTCCCTTTTAGTTGCTCAGGATTGTATGTCCCATAATGTTATAATTAATCTGCCTTTTTAAATTTGTGTCCCCCATGAAGGGTTTGACTAGTAAGTGTCTGCTGGGATCAGATCTTGCTGTGGTGCTTTAGTGTTCCTTAATGATATTATTAAATCCTCATTATCATTGTATTTTATCTATTGAATGGGCACTTGCCTACCTGATAAGGGTTCCTTCATTTAACCTCTTGATTCTTCAGTTGTATCAAAAAATAACTTATGATAATTGGCTACTTCTTTATTGTTTTCATTATTATGGGTCTCTATACCTTTCCTGTAATTATTTGTTCCCTTGGAGACCATCTTCCAGAAGACTATTTATCTTTATCCTTATCTTGCAAATTGGGACTATTAAATTCCCCTTCCATTGGTTTGAAATATATGAAAGTCAATTAAAAATATAAAATAAATGTTCACCATGTGATAACAATTTTGAAGACTTCAGGAAAAATATAGTCTTGACCTGGAGCTTTTCTGAATTTGAAAAAAAGGATTGTTTTGTTTACTTCTACATGTTTACTTCTACGTGTACAAAGGAAGTAGCTTATTATAAATGTTTGTTAAAGCCCACAAAATTGTGGCACTGCCCCCACAGGTAATCTGTTAGAGGAATTATTTATAATGGCACACAAAGAAGACATAATACTTACAGGAGAATTCAGTTATCCAGGAATCAATTGTGAAACACAAAAAGAAAATCAGCTATGTTTGAATCTTTTTTTATTTATTTTGTGCTATGGAGGAGTGCTTTGTTACCCAAATCATGCAATTGGCTACAATGGGAAATTATAATTCAGATTTGGTTCTCACAAACATCACCAAATGGCATTTAAGATATTTAATGTATCTGGAGAACTTTTGGATTAGTAACCACAGCATTGTCCAATTTCTAGTAAGAGTAAATGCCCTAAGAATTAATACTTGCACCATCATTTACAATTATAAGAAGTGCAACTTCTCAGTCATAAGGGATACATTAAAGACCTGGAACTTGAATATGGAACTAAAAGCAATTTTAATGTCAATCAGACTTGGAAAACTATTAAAAGCAAAACGCAAAACATATAGATAGATAGATAGATAGATAGATAGATAGATAGATAGATAGATAGATAGATAGATATATATATATATATATATATATATATATATATATATGTATATATGTATATATATATATGTATATGTGTATATATATATATATATATATATATATATATATATATATATATATATATATATATTCTGTGCAAAAACTTAGTTAATGCATCAGTTAGGTTCTTCTACAGAGAAAAAGTGAGAATTCAATTTATGGTTCCACCCCTTGCACCCCATCCCCAGCCTGCCCCCACCAACAGGCATTGGGGTGTGCATTGGGATCATCGGCCCTAACTCTCACCCCATTTTCCCACACTGCACCATCTCAGCTTGTTTACACATGGGATGGGGTGAGAGTTAGGACCACTGAGCCCAGCGCACACCCCGATGCCTGTTGCTGGTGGTGGGCTGGAGATGGCTGCAAGGGGTGGGAACCCTAAAATCAAATTTCCTCACTTTTTTACTGTAGAAGAAACCTAACTGATGCATTAATGAAGTTTTTTGCATAGAATTTCCTTACTTTTTAAGAACGAATAGAAAAGTAGAAAGTTGTGCAAGTTGGAAATGCAGAGACCATTGGGCCCTGTGCTCCCACCATGTGATTTTGTGTGACATAGTAACAGTAAGTGCAATGTAAACACAAGTGCAAATGGTTATGTACATGGTGATGCAAATGTAAATGGTAACACAAATGGAAATAGAAGTGCAGGGGCAAAATGATGCCAAAGTGAACACTGATGGAAACAGAGACGTAAACAGAAGTGCATACGGAACGCAACTGGTAACATGCAAGTTCACAGTACTGTAATTGGAAATGCAAATGCTAATGGTAACAGCAACAATAACACCAAAGAAGACAGAAATGGAAACACAAATGCAAGCACGTATGGAAACACAAACCTTAATGTGCAGGGACATGGTACCGCAATTGTAAATGTAAATGGTAACAGTAACAGCAAGAATAACGCCAAAGGAAATAGAAATCGAAATGGAAACACAAATGCATACAGAAACACAAACCATAAAGTGCACGGTCACGGAAGCGCAATTGTAAATGCAAATGGTAACAGTAACAGCAACAATAACACCAAAGGGAAGAGAAATGCAAATGCAAACACAAGCGCCATACAGAAACGCAAACCATCACACACACAGTCATGGTACCACAATTGTAAACACAAATGGTAACAGTAACAGCAACAATAAAGCCAAAGGAAACAGAAACACAAGCGCATACCGAAACGCAAACTGTAACGCGCACGGGCACGTGACCACAATTGCAAATGCAAATGGTAACGGTAACAGAAAAAATAACGCCAAATGAAACAAAAATGGAAATTCAAGTACAAATGAAAACGTATACCGTAACACACATGGTGGCGTAGATGGGAACTGTGATGCGAACGGTAATGGAAGTGCAACTGGAAACTCAAACTGGCACAGTAACAAAAGGGCACACCCTTCTTGTCCCCAAAAAAGTGCATTGAAAAACACAGTGAAAGCAAAGAATGTATGCATAATAATGGACCTTGGAGCACAAAATTAGGACTAGGAATACTAAATTGCTTATATCTCAGGAACCGTGTGATGTAGAAAATACATTTTAATTTTGTATGAATTATGACTTTCCTGGCTAGTTTTGAACTTACTCCCCATTGTGGGGCTCAGCATTTTTGTGACAAAAAGTCTGTATCTTGCACCGTTTCCGAAATATGGGCACTGAAAGGCGCGACGGATGCCATAATGTTATCCTATGGGGAAAAGCATCAACTTCAGAGTGCCGTCACTTAGCTGTCCTGTAATATTTTTTCAGCAAACCACCAAAAGGCACATCTGTGGGACATTGGCTTTCTTCCTTCCAAAGTTCAACCCAAAAGACCAAACCATTATTTTGCTGTAGGGCAGCAAACAATTCCTGGAATGTGGCAGACGCCGTAATGTTATCCTATAGGAAAAAGCATCAATTTCGTAGTGCTGTAAGTTTACTGCCCTGTAATATTTTTGGACCAAACCATCAAAAAGGTACATCTGTGGGATGTTGCCTTTCTTCCCTCCAAATGTCAAGTAAAAAGACCAAACCATTTCTGAAATATTCAATATCAAAGATTACTAAAATTTCCCTATCTATTTCGTTATAAAAAATCTGGCCATCTTCTCCCTCCATCGTGATCGAAGATGGTGATCAAGAAATCTCACGAATAAAGAATTTGCAGGCTTGCTATCAAAGAATTTGCAGCCTCATGAACAAAAAGTTAAAAACCTTATAAATAAAAAAAATTGAAGGAATTGCAGTAAACCAACTGCCATGATTCGACAGAATAAAGCCCCCTCAGTAAAAACCACCCTTATTTGACTTCCCAGGACACCCATGGGCTGAGAAAATTGATTTTTAAATTGGGCCATCTCGTCCCTCACTCACGATTGCAATCAAAGAATCTCATGATCAAAGAATTTGCAGACTCGTGATCAAAGAATTTGCAGGCTCATGAACAAAGAATTAAAAATGTAATAAGTCAAAAATTTGAAGGAATTATGGTAAACCACTGCCCTGGTTCGACAGAACGAAGCCCCCTGAGTAAAACCCACCCTCATTTGACTTCTTAGGGCACCCCTGGGCTGAGAAAATTGATTTATAAATCCAGCCATCTTATCCCTCGCTCAAAGAGCGAGGGACAACATGGACGGATTTTAAAATGTTGTTTCTCAGCCCAGGGGTGCCCTACGAAGTAAAATGAGGCTGGGTTTTGCTCAGGAGGCTTCGTTCTGCCCCATCTGAATAACAAAAAGAATGTATGACATATCCCTGGTAGTCTAGTTACCCCCCAATATGTATTGTTTTACATCCCTGGTAGTCTAGTGGCCCCTCGAGCTCTATAAAATTATTATTACTGATCATATCCCTGGTAGTCTAGTGGGTCCCCGTCTGTATTACATAATATTAATTGTACATATCCCTGGTAGCCTAGCACCCCCCCATCATAATAAAATAAATAATGATGTAGTATTTCCTGGTAGTCTAGTGGCCCCCCAATCCCTTGAGCTGTATTCTAGTGGCCCCCTGAGCTGTATAAAATAATTATAATTGCTCATACCCCTGGTAGTCTAGTGGCCCCCTGATCTGTATTAATACTATTCCTTGTAGATATCCCTGGTAGTCTAGTGCCCCCCCAGCATAATAAAATAAATATTTATTTCATATTTCCTGGTAGTCTAATGGCCCCCACCCCACTCAGCCATGCCAACCCATCCAGCACCCCCCACCTTCCCCAGCCAGTGACTGGCACAGACCACCTCTTACCTCCACAGCCAGCCGCTCGACTGTCTGCATTATGAGCGCAAATGCAAAGACGCCTCGAAAATATTTCTGAGCACCTCTTTGCATTACCGATCATAATGCAAACAGTGGCTGGCCGTGGAGGTGAGAGGTGGGCTGTGCCAGTTGCCGGCTGGAGGAGGGTGTGGGGGAGTTCTGAGTGGGCTGGGTGAGCTGGCACGTCTGGGGGGGGCCACTAGACTACCAGGAAATGACCATTCCCCAGTGATCTGCCGGTGGTCTGGTAAAATGCCTACTGCCCCACCTCAAATCTCTTTGCAGAGATGGCTAAAAAGAGGCGGTATCGCGAAACTCAAAGCCCATCTCACCAACAGCAACTGGCTCCCCATCTACACCTCACAGTCAGTAGACCGAGCGCTGTCACACTTTACAACCATGTTCAATAAGGCCTGTGACATTTATGCCCCCACGTGAAGCAAGTAGTGAAAGCCAGAACCACACCCTGGATCACATCCTCACTTCTCCACCTGTTCCAGCTGAGGGACAACCTATGGCTTAAGGCCCTTGACTCCCAATGTTTGCAGGATAGGTAACTATACCGGGAGGCCCGCAACAAATGTACTTGAGCCTTACGGCAAGGGAAAGCGGCATACTACCAACAAACCCTTACCTCCTCCTGGGGAGATAGTAAAAATTCTGGAAAATATAAAAGAACTTAGTGGAAATCCTGCTCTCCCTACCCAACTCTCTATTAATGGGGCTCTCACCCAGGATCCTTCCGCTATTGCAGAAGCCCTTAACTCCACTTTCTAATCTCTCCCATATTCTCCCTCCTCATTTCTTCAACCCACTCCCTCCCACCCACCCCTGACATCTCGTATAATGCCAACTCTATTCCTTTCAGGCTGAGAGTCATCTCCTGCTGTGAGGCAAAACACTACATTGCTAATGCTATTGCCAATACCATTACAGCAATGACTCCCTTGATCTTAAACTCATCAGACTGACCCTAGATGTCACATTACCACACCTCACTAAAATTCTCAACCTCTCGGTTTGCCTTGGTCAGTTCCCCTCTTGCTGGAAGAGAGCTACAATCACCCCCATTTTGAAAAGCAGCGACCCCGCAAGCGCCAGCAACTATAGACCAATTTCAATACTTCCTCCTCTCTCCAAAGCATTTGAAAAAATAGTATCAGACCAGATAACCGAACACCTTACTAAACAGAACCTTCTCTGCCAGGAACAACATGGTTTCCGGTCCGGCCATAGCACTGTCACTGCGCTAACAGAACTCACCTCGTTCATACACGAGGCCCTTGACCAAGGCTCAATCGCTGGTGCAATCTATGTGGACCTGTCCAAGGCTTTTGACACTGTCAATCATGAACTCCTGCTCAGTGTCCTTCCAAAGCTAAATGTGGCCCCTGAGCCTACAGCCTGGTTTAAGGATTACCTCTCAGGCCGGTCTCAACAAGTCAGAATAAATGCTACCATCTCCTCTCGCAAAGCAGTCTGCTCGGGGGTTCCACAGGGATCTATACTTGGACCACTTCTTTTCACCCTCTTTTTAAACTCTCTCCCCAAGGCATGCAGCGGTCGTCTTCTACTGTATGCTGATGATGCGGTCTTGTTCTGGAAACACCCACATCCTAGTACCCTCCAACTTGCCCTACAGGACTTCTTCTGGGAACTTGAAACATGGTTCACTGAACACTGCCTGATCATCAACTATAGCAAAACTAAGGCTATGATCTTTGTGCACCACCAAAGCCCTCACAGTCAGGCTGCTCCAATCAAAAACACACAAGGCCTTCTCTTGAACAAGTTAATAGTTTTAAATATCTGGGCATCACATTAGACACCTCCTCTCCTACCATAGTCACGCTCAACTCCTCGCTCACTATCAATTCCAGAGTAGGTATCCTCTACAGACTGAAACACTGCTTACCCTTACAGGCCATGCAGATTGCAGTCTCCTCCGAAATCCTCTCCCTAATTGACTATGGGATTGTGATCTATGGCTCAGCAGAACCCACCACACTACGTTACATTAACATTGCCATGAATAAAGCCTGCCGTCTAGTCACTGGCAGTGACAGACTTACTCATACCTGTGAGCTCTATGCTCTAGCTGGTTGGCTTATCTTCCAACAAAGGCTAAAGTACCACACCTGCATCCTCGCAAAAAAGATACATCTCCAGCAAGCCCCCGCGGGCCTTCTCCCCATTGTCAGCGCTGCCCCCATCAGACGCAATACAAGGCTCACTGCCAACCCCTGATTTCTTATTCCCCGCTGTAGAACATCCCTTGGCCAAAGATCCTTCTACTACCGTGCCCCACTTTGGCTCAATACATTACCTCCGTCGCTCTCTCTGACCCATAGCATCTGCCATTTAAAAGCATGCCTCGAAGCTCAACTTCTTGAATCTGCCATTTGTGATTGTGGCTAACCCTGCCCAATGCTTGTTTTCCCCATACCCTCCTTCCTCCGACACAGGGTCTCTCTAGATCCCATGAATAAGCATTGCCTTCATGTCTTTTCTGTTGCCTTCGTGTCTTTTCTTTTCAAATGACCTACAGACTTGCTGCCTACATCTATCACCAGTTTTTTATCGAAGTTAATGCCTGGACTGTGTCTCCAGTACTGTATTGTCAAGAATGCTTGTCTGTATGTATATTCCTGTACTTGTTTACCCTCCACCCCCTGTATCTGATGTGGAGCCTTTGCAAAAGAGTCTGTGACTCAAAGGATTGTAATTCTAATTACATTTCAATAAATACAATAAAATAAAATAAATAAGTATTTTTTTTATAATGCTGGAGGGGGGCCACTAGACTACCAGGTATATCTGCAAAGAATATTATTTAATACAGATTGGGAGGCCACTAGACTACCAGGAATATGAGCAATAATAATTATTTTATATAGCTCGGGAGCCACTAGACTACCATGGATGTAAAAACAAGTAACTATATATTTTATTATGATGGGGGGGGCACTAGACTACCAGGGATAGTTAATACATTATAATTATTATTCAGATGAGGCAGAACAAGGCCCCCTGAGCAAATTCCACCCTTATTTCCAGTTGTAGGACACCCCTGGGCTCAGAAACAACATTTTTAAATCTGGCCATCTCGTCCCTCACTTGTGATGCACAATCGAGATCAAAGAATCTCGAGTCAAAGAATTTGTAGGCTCACGACCAAAGATCGTTAGCGAGTCACAAACAAAGATTTTAAAAGCTAATAACTCTATTTATTGACTGATTTGGATGGAATCAAAGGCATGGCTTGATAGATCGGGGCCACCTGAGTAAAACCCATTCAAGTTTTACTTCAGAAGTGACCCCTGAGCTGAGATATTTGTGTTTGTACAGTCGGAAAAATGAAAACAAGATGGTGGACCTCGTGATCAAAGAATTTGAAAAATCCTCAGGGACAAAGATTCTTGAACCGTGAGGCTGCAAATTCTTTGACCGCCAGGTGGGACCAGATGGCCAGAACCCCATTCTTCGCAAAACATATATATAAATTTTCCCTTTGACTTATAATGGGAACTTAAAAGTGGCATAACTTTTGAATGCCTTAATATTTTTTCACCAAATGAAAAGCAGAATGTTTGGCCACCAAAGCTCTTTCAAACAAGCCATCTTGCAGAGCAGCACGCCACACAACGGCCATGCAGGCAACATCCAAAATCCCAAAAGCTGCCTCCAAAAACAGATAATTTTGCATTTTCAGCACTATCGTATGCAAAGACCATAAGTCCGACCAAAACACAATTTGGCACATCCAGAGATCTGCCATGCCCTATTGTGTGTACCAAATTTCAGGCAAATCCATTGAACGGGGCCAACGTTATTAATGCCCAAACATTTTACTTTAGTATGTAACTAACCACTGAGCTCTAACTATAGTGGCGCAACTGGGCCACTATTTATTTATTTATTTGAATTTTGGTAACCGGGTAAGCCCACTGAGACCAGAGGTCCCTTTTTCAGGGGCGACCCAGAATTAGTTACAGAGAAAGACACATAATAGCATTCTTTACAGTATTTACAATAATTACACAATATACATTAGCAACAGGTTACAGGGGTATAAGTAGGTTAATGTTCTGGCTCTTTTTAGCAGTACATGATGTCAGGTTACACATCAGTTTAGTAGGGATTTGAGACAGTCACACAAAAACGTCATATTAGATACATCCAGGAAGAAGGGAGGTTCAAGGCAGAGTTAGCAGGACTGAGAAATGGGCTAGGAGCGATTATATATATATATATATATATATATATATATATATATATATATATATATACATACACACACACCAAGGAGGTAAGAGCTTTCTCAGTAGAATATCCTGTGTTATTTTCACTGGAGTGACAATAAATCCTGATGACATCAGCAGAGTGAGGATATCGACAAATATCCATACTCTGCTGATGTCACCAGAGTGAGAATATCATCCCTGCAGCTTCATTCTAAATTAAACTGCTTCAGAAAACAATTTATCTTTCTCACTGAAGTTGCAACTTACTCAATTAGCTGTGCAAAACACTCTCATCTGAGTGCCATTGTGTTTCTAACACTCCTAGCTCATTACTGTGCTGATCTCAGCTCCAAAACAACCTGAATTCTAACTGAAACTCCTTCACAAAACAATTTGTCTGAAGTAGGCTGTTGGTTAACTAGGATCTGCAGCTTATCCATTAGGTAGGGAAATGGGCAGACTAGGTGGGCCAACCGGTCCTCATCTGCCATCAAATTCCATGTTTCTATGTTACTGCAGCCTCCAACATACTCAAATAGCACTGAAAGAACACCTATCTCCACAGTGTTTATAAGACTCCTAGCTCATTACTGTGCTAATCTCAGCTTAAAACAGCCTGCATTCTAAATTATACTCTTTCACAAAACAGTGTGTGTTTCTCACTGCTGCTTGCAGCATACTCAGTTAGAACTGAAAGAACACTTACTTATCAGCCACAGTGTTTGTAAAACTCCCAGCACATTACTGTGCTAATCTCACCTTCAAAACAGCCTGCATTCTAAATGAAACTCCTTCACAAAACAGTTTGTCTTTCTCACCGCTGCCTGTAACATACACAATTAGCACTGAAAGAACACTCACCTGTCTGCAGTCTTTGTAAAACTCCAAGCACATTACTGCGGTAATTTCACTTTCAAAACATCCTGAATTCTAAATGGAACTCCTTCACAAAGCAGTTTCTTTTTCTCAGTGTTACTTACAACAGTCTTTTTCACACTGAAGCCTACAACTTACTCAATTAGCTTTTCAAAACATATCCAGCTGTATCCCATTGTGATTCCAACTCCCAGCCCATTCAGAACAACTCACACACACATACCCACACACACACACACACTCACACACACTCACACCACACACAGACAGAGCAGAAAACACACAGAAACAGAAAAAAATGTTCCTAAAGCTCTCACCCCCATAGTATATAACGCACACATGATGAGCAGATCGTCTGATATGGAAATATTCGCAGTCCTGCAGATCTGAGCTATGCATTATATATATATATATATATATATATATATATATATATATATAATATATATATATATATATATATATATATATATATATATATTTATACATATGTATATTCTATGCAAAAAAACTTTGTCAATCAATCAATCAATTAAATCTTTATTGATCCAGGTGAACGTTGTTGAGCACAGCTCATTTGCAAGATGGACCTGGTAAGGTCAAGATTCAATTTACATAGATACATAAAAAATATTCAATATACACACACTCTAGGATACGACATAGAATATTCAGTATACACACAGTCTAAGGATACATTCTAATCAAACTATACATTAAATTCAGGTGTAGTGGTAATAAGGGGTGAGGGGAAGGGGAGCAGGAAGTGGTGTGCCTGGCTGCTGGGGGAGGAGGAAGATGGTGGGGGCCTATACTGTGGAATGGATAAACTGTGGGCCTTATGAAGAGGGCAGGAGGGTGGCACTGGTGGGTTTGTATAACAGGGGTATAGGGCTGTGATATATGACAAGGGATTAAGGGGAGGCAGGTGGAAAGGAGGGGTGCATAGAGTGTGAGGGGTGGTTACTCTTAGTAAAGGTGGATACCTTCCGTGAGTTGGCTATCTGGGAAGGGAGATGGATAAGATTAGGAATACTCTACTGTTTGTGGAAACAATTACATTTTTCTTTGATAAGCCTCAAATACAGATATTTAAAGGATGTAAATGAGATGTATCTGTTCACTTTCAGGGTCATCTGCATTGTATTCCATAAGGCAGATAAGACATAGCTGATAGCAGATCTACCATATCGAGAATTGAATTTGGGCACTTTAAGCATGATGAAGTTTAGACTTCTTAGGGCATATTTACTTGATGTGATTTGTGTGGAGCAGTCTGAGACATAATTTGGTAGCATCTTTGATAGCGCTCTATAAGTCCATAGTGTGGCATTCCTGTCTCTCCTAAATTGGAGCGAGGTCCATTCAACTGCAGCATAAAGTGAGCAGTGGTGAGTGCTGAGAGGAAGATCTGTAATAAACCTCAAGGCTCTATGGTAAAGTGTGTCTAGTTTGCTCAGATATGAGTTGGGGCAACGACCATATAGGAAATCTGCATAATCTAATACTGATAGAAATGTGGCCTGAACCAGCTTCTTTTTAGAATCACTTGTGAAAAAGTGCTTTATTCTGTAATAGAGCCCAAGCCTCTGACGGAGTTTTTTTAGCAGATCTTCCAGATGATCTAAGTAGTCGAGTCTACTGTCTACCCAGACCCCCAGATATTTGAATTTTGTAACATATTCAATATTTTCTCCAAGGATAGTGGATATGTGGGGGAGATTGTTTGGGAAGGAGTGTCCGGCTTGTGTTTGGGGGGAGAAAAACATTGCCTTTGTTTTTTTTGCATTTAGCAGGAGTTTTTTTTCCAGTAGTTGGTGTTGTAATAGGTTGAATTCTGCTTGTAGTTCTATGCATGCTGTTACAGGAGAGGGGTGACTGACATACAATACTGTATCATCTGCAAACTGGTGTACAGTGGCTTTGGTGAGGTTATTGTCGATGCTATTGATATAGATGGCAAATAGGATTGGGCCGAGGATGGATCCTTGGAGAACTCCTCTTTGGAGAGATTTGAGTGGTGATAGGTCTCCTTCAGCCTTCACCTGCTAGGTCCTTCCCGTGAGATGGTTATTAAACCATCTAATGGAGGTTGAGTCGAGTCCTGTGGATTTCAGGAAGGAGAGGAGCAGTTCATGGTTGACCATATCGAATGCCTTACTCAGGTCTAAAAATACAGCACAGACACAATTTTTTTTGTCCAGTTTGAGTTGCCAATCATTGGTTACTTTAGCCAGGGCTGTGATGGTGCTGTGGTTGGTTCTAAACCCAGACTGCGCTGGATTTAAAAGATTAGCCTCTTCAAGATATTCTCTTAGTTTGGTGCTTACGATTTTTTCTAGCAGCTTGGATAGCACAGGGAGGATAGAGATTGGCCTGTAGTTGTTGAGGTCCATGGGGTCCCCTGCTTTCAGTAGCAGGATAACTTGGGCTGTTTTCCAGATTGATGGAATAGATCCTAGTTGTAGTGAGAGGTTAAATAGGTGTGTTATTGGCACTGCTAATACTTGTATGGCAATTAAAAAAAATAGGGATCAAGGGAGTCTGCACCTGCACTTTTTTTGGTGTCCAGCTGTGATATTAATTCTTCCACCTGCTTCAGGGTGGCTGGTATGAAGGAGAAGGTGGACTCCATTACCCGTGCTTCAGTGTTCTTGATACCTAACTGGGAACACATTTGGTTAGCCGGAGAGGTGTTGAATGCTAGACCAGCGGTTGTAAAGTGATTGTTGAATAATTCCAGGACTTCCAGTCTATCAGGGTTGGTTCCCTTGCCATTGTGTATTTTGGCTGGGAGTGTGTTACTTGGATCATATCCTGTTATGTCTTTTATGGTGTTCCAGAACTTGGCAGGGTTGTGGCAGGAGGAGTCTAGTTCAGACATATAATAAGCAGCCTTAGCATCTCGTAGTTTCCTGGTACAGATATTCCTGGCTTTTTTGAACAGCTCCCAATCAGTTGATATCTTAGTTTTTCGTGCCTTTTCCATAACTTGTCTCTGTCAAGGAGGGTGGCTTTAAGGTCAGGAGTGAACCAGCGGTGGGTTTTATTTTGATCGTGCCTTAGAAATTGGAGCATGGATATTAAGGGCACCTGTAATAATGTCATTTAGCACCTCGTCACGCTATCTTCACTGTTTGCTAAGTAAAACTCTTGCCATCGTGTGGAGTGGTTTCTCTCTTCCAGATATGCCTCAGTGTTGAATTTTTGCTTTGATCTCCTCACTGTGAACTTGGTGGGGGATGACGGCTTGCATGCTGATCTTATTCCCTCAATAAGGCAGTGGTCACTGATGTCATTGAATAGTACTCCAACATGCAAGAAAAGGTGAGGTTTATTCACTAGTATAACGTCTAATAGTGTGCTGATGCTTGTATTCTTTTTGTTGATTCTGGTGGGTTCATTTATGAGCTGTGTAAACCCATGTGTATTGCAGAATGATATTAAGGGTGCAGCTGCCTTTGAGAGCCAGTTTGGTTTAGGTCTCCTATGATTATAGTTTATTCTGTTCCTTTTGATTAGGTCACCCAGGTGGGATAATAGCTTGAGGTCAGCTGAGGGGGGCCTATAGCAGCCGATTAGCTGCAGCGATGTGGTGTGGGAGAGGGCCACTTTGAGGGATAGGCATTCAAATTCCTTTACCATGGATAATGAGTGAAGGCAGGTTACAGATAGGCTGTCCTTCACATATATCGCTACGCCCCACCCCTAGTTTGGCAATCAGCTCTGAATACTTGATAATTAGGTAAGTTTATGTCTTTGTCAGCTGTGACAGGCCTGAGCCACGTCTCAGACACTACTAGTATATCTGGTAGGGCATGGTTAACCCAGGCTTGGATCATCGTGATCTTCTTTAACAGACTGCATACATTAATGTGGAGAAAGCTTAGTCCTTTGATCTTGGCTAAGTCTGTTGGTGCAGTGATGACCTCTGGGGGTCCTCGGTTAAGTTCTACATTTTCTGAGCATATTAATAATAGTATCAATAGTTTCATAGTTGCCGCAAGGTTGACATTTAGGCCTCACAACCCTAATGAAACAAGTGTTTTGCATAGAATTTCCTTACTTTTTGAGAACGCATAGAAAAGTAAAGTAGATAGTCGCACGATTTGGTGGGAGCGTGGGGCCTGAAAACGTGCTAATTTCTGGCTAACATAACAGTGTAAGTACTGAATATAATATGTATTGGTGGGAGCGCCACGCTCCCACCACCTTGAAACAAAACAAAGTTTCATTCATCAGAGTGGCATAATTCCACACCTGTTTACATGTCAGAGACCTAACCACTGAAAATTACCTCCATGGCAGTAATGCTAGGTACCCTATAAATGTGAAGCCAGTACCATAATGCAAAACACCATACACAAAACATAAAGTGTGTCATGCAATATGTCCGCAGCAAATTAATTTTCTAACACCTAAACACCATAATTCACATGTACAGGACTTGCCCTCAACACCCTCCAAGTTTCAGTTTAAAAGACCAAACCATTTCCGAGATATAACATTTGAAAGTTTCATATTTTCATTCATCAGAGTAGCAGAATTCCACACCTATTAACATTTTACACACCTAACGACTGAAAAGTACATCCATGGCAGTACAGCAAGCTACCCTATTAAGTTCAAGCCACTACCACAATGGAAAACGCTGTCCGCAAACATAAACTGTGCCATGCAATATCTCCACAAAAAATGTATTGTGTGACACCTAAACACCATAATTCACATCTATAGGACATTCCGTCAACATCCTCCAAATTTTAAGTTAAAAGACCAAACCATTTCCGAGTTAAAATTGGGCTATCTGGTCCCTCCATATCTGGCCATCTAGTCCCTCCCTAGTCCGATCAAAGATCACGATCAAAGAATCTTGCGATCAAAGAATTTGCAAGCTCACGATCAAAGAATAAAAAATAAATGGTAAAAGTAAATTATTAGAGAAAAATACATGCAACCACAGCCATGACTCAACAGAATGAAGCCCCCTGAGCAGATCCCACCCTAGTTTGGCTTTATAAATCACTCCTGTGCTGAGAAAATTGAATTTTTAATCTGGCCATCTAGTCGCGCCCTCACGATCAAAGATCCCAGTCAAAGAATCTTGTGATCAAAGACTTTGCAGGCTTGTGATCAAAGAATTTACAGGCTTGCGATCAAAGAATAAAAAATGGTAAAAGTCAATTGTTAGGCAAAAATACATGAAATCACAGCCATGCCTCGATAGAACAAAGCCCCCTGAGCAAAACCCACCCTCATTTGGGTTAATAAGACACCCCTGAGCTAAGAAAATGTATTTCTTCAAGTGGCTATTTGGTCCCGCCCTGGTGATCAAAGATCATGGTAAAAGAATCTCGTGATCAAAGAATTTATGGCTCACGATCAAAGATTGTTAGTGAGCCACAATCAAAGAATAAAAAGCTTACAAATTCTATTTTTTTACCATTTTGAAAGAAAGCACAGGCATGGCTTGATAAAGGGAAGACCCTGAGCAAAATCCAAAATAGTTTCATTTCAGAAGTCCCCCCTGAGCCGAGATATTTGAATTTTTCTGACCGCAAACTGAAAACAAGATGGCGACCGTCGTGATCAAAGAATTTCTCGGGATGAAAGATTCTTTGATCCCAAGCCTGCAAATTCTTTGATCGTGAGGAGGGACCAAATGGCCAAAGCCACATTCTTCTTTTGCAAAATAACCACATACATTTTCCCATTGACTTGTAATGGGAATTTAAAAGTTTAATAACTTTTGAATGAATTAATATTTTTTCACTAAACAAAAAGTGGCATGTTCCTTGACTGAAGCTCTTTCAGATAAGCCATGTTCAATCAATCAATCAATCAATCAAATCTTTATTTATTCAGGCGGACATCATTGAGCAAAGCTCATTTACAAGATGGACCTGATAGGTCAAGGATCAAATTGAAGGTACAATAGCAGACATATACAGAACACTTATATTTAAACAGATACAGTAATATAAACATATATACAAATGAAGGATAAGGATGATTCAACCTAACAGGACAAGGTAGGATACAGTAGAAGTACCCTAGAAGAAACCAGAATGTCCAAGATCCAATAGAGGAGCCAAAGCAAGCACGCAATACATGGTAACAGGTGGTTACAGGCTCCAGGGCAAACTAACTCAGACAAACAAATGTAATGATTTATGACTGCAAAAATGATGATAAACAGCCTCTGATGAATGATATGGAGGGGCTGGTGGGAGATTCAGAGAGGGGCTAAGGCTACTAGTAGTAGGAGGTATGGAGGAGTGGTTGGGGTAGAAGTAAGTGCCAGGAGTTGGTGTGGAGGTCTTAGTTAGGTGAAGCTAAGCTGTAAAAAGGTATGAAAGGGCTGAGATACAAAAAGGGGCTGCGAGGGGGAAAAACTAAGGGAAGATTTATGGAAGAGCTGTCAATAATAATTGCTGACTGAAAGGGGAGGGTTGTGAATGTGACTGGACTAGGCCTTGTGGTAGCAATTGCATTTCTCTGGGAAGAGACTTACGTAGCTTTTTAAAGGATGCTAGAGGTATAAAGTTGGTCAACTTAGGTCTTCTGTAGAGAATTCCATGCCAATGCTAGAGAGTAGCTGATTGCAGACCTCCCATGCCGGTGTAGGCTTTGGGTAACTTAAGCGTCATGAAGTTGTTGCTTCTTAGGGCATAGGACCTAGCTGTACAGTGTAAAGCAGTCTAAAATATAGGATGGAAGTTTATTAGACAAGGCTTTGTATATCCATAGTGCAGCATTCTGTTCCTTCTGAGGTGTAGGGATGTCCAACCAACTGCAGCATAGAGAGAGCAATGATGAGTGTTGAATGGAAGATCTGTAATAAACCGTAGTGCTCTGTGATACAAGGTATCCAATTTGCTTAAGTAGGAAATAGGACAGTGACCATAGAGAAGTCTGCATAGTCGATAAGTGAGATAAATGAGGCCTGGATTAGTCTCAGCCTTGAGTCTCTGGTTAGAAAATGTTTAATTCTGAAGAATAGGCGAGCCTCTGGCTAAGTTTTTCAAGTTCTTCAATATGATGAGTGTAATCAAGCCTGATATCAATCCACACCCCTAAGTATTTGAATTTATCTACATAGTCCAGGTTTTCCAAGGATGGTGGATAAATGGGAAGATTGCTTGGTGAGGAGGTGTTAATATGGTTATTAGTGGAGAAGAACATAGCTTTTGTCTTCTTTGCATTTAGGAGGAGTTTTTTCTCAAGTAATTGGGGTTGCAAGAGGGAGAATTCTGATTGTAAAATTTCACAGGCCACTGCAGGCGATGGGTTATTGACATATAAAACAGCGTTATCTGCAAAGAGGTGAACATTGGCTTTGGTGAGATTAGTGTCAATGTTGTTAATGTAAATGGCAAAAAGGATGGGGCCCAGGATAGATCCTTGAGGAACTCCTCTTAGAAGCGATTTTAATGAGGATAAGTCACCTTCAGCTTTCACCTGCTGTGTTCTATCAGTGAGGTAACATCTGAACCACTTAAGAGAGGGTGGGTCTAAGCCTATGGAGTGCAGTGAAGAGAGTAGCAGCTCATGATCCGCGGTGTCGAATGCTTTGCTTAGATCAAGGAATACAGCACAGACACTGCTCTTTTTGTCAAGCTCAGTTTGCCAGTCATTTGTGACTTTGGCCAGTGCAGAGATGGTGCTGTGCCTGGCCCTAAATCCAGACTGAGCCAGATTTAAGAGGTTAACTTCAAGGTAGTCTCTTAATTGGATGCTCACTAATTTCTCTAGCATCTTTGAAAGCACTGGAAGAATGGATATGGGCCTGTAGTTGTTGAGGTCCATGGGGTCCCCTGATTTTAGGAGGTGAAACACTTGGGCTGTTTTCCATATCGAAGGAATAGAGCCAGAGGTTAATGATTGATTAAAAAGATGTGTTAATGGAACTGCAAGCACATGAATTGCAATTTTTAGAAAATAGGGGTCAAGAGAGTCTGCACCTGTGCTTTTTTTAGTGTCCAAATGCAGCATTAGGTCCTCTACTTGCTTCAATAAAACCGGTTTGAAGGAGAAGGAAGAAACAGCCCTCTGAACCTCAGTAGACTGGGAGTTTAGTTGTGCACGCAGTAGATTAGCTGGAGAGGTGTCAAAAGCAAGGCCAGCCGTAGTGAAATGATTATTGAATGCATCCAGTACTTCCCATTTATCAGAGATAGCAACCTTATTAAGGTGCACTTGAGATGGCAGAGAGGTGCTAGATTCCTGTCCTAAGATCCCCTTGACGGTGCCCCAGAATCTAGCAGGATTGTGGTAAGAGGCGCTAAGTTCAGCCATATAGAAAGCAGCCTTAGCATCCCTTACTTTCTTGGTGCAGCTATTTCTGGCTTTCCTGAACAGCATCCAGTCATTTGGTTCCTTAGTCTTCCTTGCCAGTTTCCATAGTTTATCTCTCTCCAACAGTGCAGATTTAAGGTCAGCTGCGAACCAGCAGCAAGATTTGCTTTTTGTTCTGACACTAGTGATTGGTGCATGAGTGTTAAGGGCACCTATGATTATTCTATTTAACACCTGATGTGCTTTTTCCACAGAATGCGTAAGGTAGAACTCCTGCCAGCATATAGAGTGGCTTAGGTCATGGAGATATCCCTCAATATTAAGGTTTTTCTTAGATCTTCTCAGAAGGAATTTTGCTAGGTTAGCTGGTTTGCCGGATGATCTTATTCCTGCAATGAGACAGTGGTCACTTATGTCACTGACTAGCACTCCAACATGTGAGAATAGGTGGGGTTTGTTTACCAGCATGATGTCAAGTAGGGTGCTACTACCTCTATTCTTTAAATTGATTCTTGTTGGTTCATTTATCAGTTGTGTGAGCCCATGTGTATCACAGAATGATACTAGAGGTGCAACTGTCTTGGAGAGCCAGTTTAGGTTTAGATCACCTAGGATTATGATATCTTCAGGGGCCAATTTGATTAGGTTCCCCAGGTGGGATAAGAGTTTGTGGTCAGCAGAGGGGGCCTATAGCAGCCAACTAGTTGAAAAGCTGCCATGTTGGGAGAGTTATTTTAAGGGATATACATTCGAATTCTTTGGGCAATGATGTTGCACTAAGGCAAGATGTAGATATATTTGACTTTACATAAATAGCTACTCCACCACCCCTTGTCAGGCGATCTGCTCTGAATATTTGGTAGTTGGGTAGATTTACCTCCCTGTCTGTTGTTGCAGGTTTGAGCCATGTCTTGGATATTACAAGAAAGTCTGGCAAAGTATGGGCGACCCAGGCTTGTAATAATGAAAGCTTTTTCAGGAGGCTGCATGCATTGATATGAAGGAAGCTTAGTCCTTTGATGGAGGCAAGATCTGCTGGGGAGGTGATGTCCTCTGGAGGGCCTGGATTGATTTCATCATTACCAATACAGATCAGCAGAAGGAATAAGAGTTTCGTAAGGGCTTTGAAAGACAGGAAGATGGGACTGTCTTTGGGCCTTCTCTTCTTGCTCGGAGGCCACTGCTTTGAGGTGATTCACTTAGGGTTGCGACTTGGTATCCTGTCACAGAGTGCTAATTTGGTGGGCAGGTGTAAGGGGGAACTGTGGACCCAACAATGGAGCATCGAGCGTAAAAAGTACATGACAGGTTGCGTCCCTTTTTGTGGGTTACTCCACTGATTATGATGTAACATCAGTAGGGCATATGTGAGGATCTGGTCAACATCCACTGGAGGTGTAACAGAGAGGCTAGGCTGGTGGGTCGCATTATTCAATATGGTATGGATCGGGATGTCTTCATCCTCAATAAACATCACAAATGAGAGAGAGAGAAACAGTAAGAGGAGTCTCCCCATTTTGAATGTGGCAGTTATTAGTTACCTACAATGAGAACAGGGGAAGGACTGCAGAGCAGGTGGCGCCACAGGCCACTGACAGATTATTGGTTAGAGTAATGCTGTGGGCGGGAGATAAGAATTTCGGCGGGACGATGCTATAAATGTAATACACGGGGAGCGGTGGGCAAAATTTTGTGGCTTTCCCGTACCTTTCCTGGCTGTCTCTCCCGGCCTCCTGGTCCCCTAGGTTGGCCTTGCGGTCGCTGACCGCCCGCTGGCGGAGCGTAGCCCCGGCGCTCACTGGGTGCTTGAGGGCAGGGAAGGCTTGACTGGAGGGAGACACAGGAAAGCACAGTCAATATAAAGAAAATAGCAGAGGATCACGTGATGACAGCCTAGGAAGAGCAGCGCCTCAAACCAGCTCCGTCTTCGATCAGCATCAAAAGTAGGAAAACGGCACACCAGGAGATTAATTCTGTTAGCTGTCTGTGGGGGAAAGATCGGAGAGACGTCCGGAAGCAGTTTGGTCACCGAAGATGGAAGCCTATGTCAAGAAGCAGTCGGCGAAATGCACCCCGCCACCCTTGCCGGAGAAAGAGCAGGCCGCAAAGCGTCCACGTCAGGGCCCGGCTAAATCGAGCTCCGGGTCAATAGTGCTGATGGAGGAGAGATTCCTGGAGATTTTTGCACCACTGCTATCCTCAGTAGACGAGATACATATGGAAATGCAGATTTTTAAAACTGCACTGGAAAGAGTCGAGAGAAGAGTGGGAGACAATGAAGTCAAGATCAGATCTTTAGAAAATAGAATGGATAAGCAGGAGTTAGAAAAGGCTGTACGAGCAATAGAATGAAGAAAATAGAGGAGAAGCTGGAAGATTTGGAGGGTAGAAGTAGGAGGAACAACCTTGTTATTTTGAGACTGCGGAAAAGCAGAAGGAACAGCGATTATATTGTTCGTTCCAGAAATTGTTCGAAAAGATAGCAGGCCAATCACCAAATGGAAGCTTATATTATAGAGAGGGCCACAGGTCACTTCTGCCCACCTCCTGCTAGTGGAGCTCCTCCACGCCTCTGATATGCAAACTTTAAATTTCTTAGATAAGCAGCACATTTTGAGTAAGGCTAAAGCAGCACAGGAGGTTACATGGGAGGTAAAAATTAGAATTGCCCACGATCTCCCTACTCTGTGCGCTTGTAAAGGCAGAGCTTGCACCCATTGTGACAAAGCTGGTCACTGCAGGAGTGCCATTTTGGGTTAAATATCCAGCACTGCTCCAGGTTAAGTACAAAGATGAGTGGCATTCTTATGGATCCGTAGAAGAGGCCCGAGAGGAGCTTAAATCAGCGATGCCCAAGTTATTTAAATAAATATAAAAGGGAAGTAACGGGAAAGCTGACGAGAGCGAGGAGCAAAAGTTCCAAATGGAAGGATGGACAGAAGTTAACGCAGATCCATGAAATGTCTCCCATCACGGAGAGTATTTCACCAATGTAAAACATGTTGAGCAGTATTAGAGCAGAAGCACAACTTACTGTAATCTATGCAGTTTGGAAAAGGTCGAGGATGTTCTTTAAGAGGAGATAATTACTGAATCTCTCCATAGAGCGAATCTTAGCTCGTGTTATTCGAATATTTAGACTTACAGAGATGTTATGACCTTTTAAAAAGCGAAGACCATACAGAAGTGTGAACACCAGAATTGAACTGGGATACTGTAGTTGTTCTCTTTTCATTTTATTTTTGATTAAGGAAAGAGACACTGAAAGACTATGGTCTGGAGACATTTCGGTCGAATATAATGACTGGAAATTCCATGAACTAAAGTTTTCGAAAGGAATTTTTTTTTTTCTCTCGCTTACTGCACAATTGGGAGGATTTAGTAGAGATATACTTTGGATATAACAGGAGCAAGAGACATGATATAGTGTGAATGCTGTAGAACGTCAACGTTTGAAATTTAGTATAGTTAGAGATTGTGGAAATAGAGTTTGTTAATATTGAGAACATGGAATTTAGAGAGAGAGGTTATTTGTTACTAATTCTCCCCTGCAAAACGTGGAATAGTGGCATATTACCGATATTAAAATAGGAGTAGGTCATTGGTGATAACATCAGGGTTACTTAGTAAATAGCATTTAAAGACCCCTCTAAAAGTGAGGAGAATAGAGTGAGGGGGAAGAAATTGTAATTGTGATTAGGACAAGCAAAGAGAATCCTTCCCCTTCAACTATAACCTCCTTTTACGTAAGCTCGGTTGGAGGGGGAGCTGGTAGAGACCTGGGTTGATAATCATCGCTAGACGTAGTGAGATGGCAGAGCAGTTTTTGGAACTGGGGGTAGAGGGGGCATCAAGGGGAAATAAAAGAGGAGTGGGGTTAGCAGCATTCACACGCCAAAATAAAGGGAAGAAGGATGAACACACATGGGGGCCTCGCATAGAAAGAACAAGTTATAGTAGAATAGATAATTATAGTATAATCGGTAGAGCATGGAAGGTGTATTAAAGCTGATTAGTTGGAACATTAAAGGGGCCAGAGACAGATGTAAGAGACAGGTAATACTGAAGCATCTTTCAATACTTAAAGCAGAGATAGCATGCCTTCAAGAAATGCATCTCTTAAGAGAAAATGTTAATATTTTTGTTAAACAGTGGGTAGGACAAGCCTATGGAGCTGGTTTTTCCACCAATAAGGGTGGGGTAGCCATAATACTCCATAAAAGAGTTCAGTTCCAATTGGAAAAGGAAATATGGGATGAACAGGGCCGCTTCATCTTTTTGGTGCGGATATTACACTCTGTAAAGGTGGTTATAGGGTCTGTATATGGTTCTAATATAGATTCTCCACAATTTTTTATGCGAATCCTTGAGAAGTTGAATGGATTCACCTCTACGTAATGTTGATAGGAGGGACTGGAATATAACAACACAATCGATTGAATAGGTCCGTAGCCACTAAGTTGGTTTCTCCTCAGCACAATGTGCATTACGGGAGGTAATGGATAGCTTAGGATGGTAGATGTGAGATTATTAAACGGAGATCTGAGGCAATATACGCTTTTTTCAAGTTCACACAGAACGCGTTTCAGGATAGACTATTTCCTAGTTAGTATGAACATTTTATCCTCGATTTTGGAGGCAGGAATTGAGTTAGAGTTATATCGGACCACTCCCAGTCCATGTGAGGTGGTTACCAAAACAGGAAATAACCAGGGACTTTAGATGGAGGTTTAATAATCAACTGCTGCAAGTATCGTATGTGCAGGATCAGATTAAAAAGTTCATGACGCAGTTCCTAGAGAATAATCTTGATTCGGTTTCAAACATAGATATAGTGTGGGCAGCGTTAAAATGTTCGATTAGAGGGGAGTGCATACGTATAGCAACAACAAGAGCCAGGAAGGCTAAGACTCACTTGGGAGAGATTATTAAGGCTCTCAGGACAGCGGAGAACAATGTTTCAGCACACTGAATGAGCTAGAGTGACTAAATTACATCAGCTACAAGCACAGTATTCTGCAATAGCGATGCAGAAAGCAGAGCTTGTATCATGAACAAAATAAAGTATCTAGAGTCCGGGGAAAGAGCAGGCAAACTGCTTGCACTCAGGTTACATGCAACTAACTCAAACCGAAGTTATTAACAATAAGGAGAGATGGTGAGAATAGTGTACTTAAAGACCCAAGGAAATTGTCTCTGCTTTTAGAAGTTATTTCCGCAAATTTACTCTGTGGACACAGTAATAAACCCACTATAATGGAAATACATAAGTATTTAGGTACCATACCTTTGCCTAAGGTATCGGGACCTAGAGTAGAACAAATAGGAGCCCCAATACAAGAGGAGGAGGTTAGAACCGCTGTCTCCCAATTAGCAGGAGATAAGTCCCCCGGCCCAGATGGGCTAACTACGAATTTTTTTAAAGGCTATATAGATGTAATTTGTCCAATCATAACTAAGACGTATAATTTTTGGTTTACGGAAAACATCTCAGATGAGTCTTTTCTGGAAGCACTTATTACCCTAATTCCTAAGCCGGATCGGAACCCTATGTTGATGGGTAGCTATCGTCCGATATCGCTCCTGAATGTTGATATTAAAATATTAGCTAAAATATTAGCAAATAGACTGGCTCATCTTATGAGTAGTATGATCGGTGATGAGCAAGTAGGGTTCATGAGTGGAAGGTTGTCCAGTGATCATCTACGAAAGATACACCACCTAATGTTGAAAGCACAAGGAGCGCAGTACTAGGCGCTTATTAGTACTAGATGCCGAAAAGGCATTTGACCGAGTTTCTTGGGATTTCCTCTTTGTAATATTAGAAAAGATTGGTTTACCCAATGATTTTCTAAAGTGGATTCGAATCTTATATAGTGCCCCCAAAGCTCGTGTCTGGTGCAATGGACTTTTATCATCCCCCTTCTCTCTAACTTGCGGCACAAGACAGGGATGTCCGCTGTCACTGCTGTTGTTTAATATATATCTTGAGCCAATGATTCGTAGACTTCAAGTATTACAGGAGGTTAAAGGTATAAAACTAGGGAGTAGACAATATCTAGCATCGGCATATGCGGAAGGACCTACTGATTCATTTAGAAGATCCGGATACGGGTATACCAATAATATTAGAGGAAATATCTAGATTCTCTAGGGTATCCAATTATAAAATTAATACCTCCAAAACAAAACTCTTTCCATTAAATAATAGATGCTATCCCAATATAGCAAAAGAATTAGGTCTGGTCTGGGAAACTAAAAATTGTCGTACTCTGGGATTAAGATTATGAGAGGAGTAGGCTCTATGATTAATGAAAATTGCAATAACCTTCTTAAGATAATTAAGTTAGACTTAAACAGATGGAATTACTACCCTGTCTTTTGGGCCAGAATGGAAACAATAAAAATGAATATACTACCGAGGGTTATCTACCCTATCAATATGTTGGGCTGCTATTTACCTAAGACATGGTTTCTCAATTTAAGAAAGGTGATTAGTGCATATCTGTGGAAAGGGAAAGCTGTTAGAAGATCATACCAAAAGCTTACAGGTTTCAGGGAGAGAGGAGGGCTTTCGCTGCCATCTTTCTATAAATATTACTTAGCATCACACATAAGTAAGATAGAGCATTGGTTTAAACCTGTTACATCCTCTCCATTGCACTCTTACACACCACTCTGGCTAAATATTGAAAGAGATTTACTTGAAAAACATAAGGTAAAACTAAATACTCTGGCATATACTACGGTCAAATTACTCCCGAAAGCATTAAAAAAACACTCCTATTGGTTGGTCAGTGAGAGCTTTACAGCAAACCCAAAAACTTCTAAAGACCAATTGGCAGGTATCACAAGAGCAAGCATTAATACAGAATGTTCATTTCCTAATCCAAAAGACACCAATTCCACCCCAGTATTGGAAGATTTTAATGGACCTAAAGCTTGGTGATTTGGCTACACAGGGTAGATTAATGACGTATGTGCAGGCCTGTAATAGATTCCCGGAAATAAAGGAGCAATTTTTTAAGTTTAAGCAAGTCTCGGAATCAATAAAAGCTCATTTTAGTAGAGTAAAGACAATAAGAACAAATGGCGGAGTTGAGTTAAATGATTTAGTTCAAATAGCCATAAAACCGCATGCTGTCTCTGGAATCTACAAGGCTTTACAGCGGCTTGATGATAGTCTACCAAGCGGAGTTAGCTATTACTGGTTAAATAAATTAAACATACCAGAGGATAATAACACATGGAAGTACATTTGGTCAAATACATATAGAAACATCAAGCAGGATAGATATAGGCTTCAGCAATTTAATGTAATGCATAATATGTACTACACCCCTGAGAAGCTGCACAAGATGGGTAAAGAGGTTCAAGCTAATTGCGCTAGATGTGGGATGGGAGGATGCGATTTATACCATTTAATATGGGAATGTTCCAAAATCCGGCCCTTCTGGATGGCAATTAGTACCTCTTTATCACAATTGTTAAACCTAGATGTTTTTTTTTTCATCTAGAATTTGCCTGCTAAACTATTTCAACAATGGGATGACCAGGCAACAAAAAAGATACATGGCCTTAGTATCAGCAGCTGCAAAAGCCGTAATACTGAGGCACTGGACTGAATCCACAACCCCGTCTATGAGAGAATGGTATAAAGAAATCACATTAGCGTTGCAAGTAGAGTCACATATTGCCAGAATGAATAACGAAGCTGGGAAATATTACACCTGTGGGGCCTGCTCACAGTAATGATGTCGTGGCCCAGATCTTGTTTGTAGGAGAAAACCCCGAGGGTATTATGTCACCAGGTTTTTAATGGCATGTGAATGCTGCTATAGATTGGGGGTGAGGGGGTGGGGAGAGGTTTCTTTAGTTCTTAATTATGATAGAGTTATAGAGTTTAAAAATGTGAATATGGATCTATAACGCTTGCTGGATAAAAGTGTGTAGGTGGTAATTGTCATTGGATTGTTGGTCTCACCAGCTAATGTATATCAATGTGTATGAAATAAATATGGCAATAAAACAGATTGAATACAAAAAAAAAAAAAGAAAATAGCAGAAATCAAGTGATTCTGCAAGCAGTGTGAATTAATTTACACAACGAAAGGCTGGGGGGGGGGGTTCGAGCGTCTGGCCCACTAGAAATCCCACCAAAAGGCTGTAACTCACATTTCACTTTAACAGTTAACAGAGTCCTTAGTTATTTTAGCAAAAAACAGGAGAACAGCTCTTTTTAGACAGTTTAGACCAAAAAAACACACAATCCCCGACCAGCTTCAGCAGTGTAAGGTTAATACAGAAGTCTATGGAACAGGAGGACCAATCGGCTGCAAGGCTCAGTCAGCGCTCACCTCCCGATTGGCCTCGGCTTTCCCATACCTTCCTGGCTGTCTCTCCGCCTCCTGGTCCCCATAGGGTTGGCCCTATGGCCGACCATTGGCGGAGAGCAGCCCCGCGCTCACTGGGTGCTTGAGGGCAGGGAAGGCTTGACTGGAGGGAGACACAGGAAAGCACAGTCAATATAAAGAAAATAGCAGAAATCAAGTGATTCTGCAAGCAGTGTGAATTAATTTACACAAAAAAAGGCTGGGGGGGGTTCGGCGCCTTAGCGTCTGGCCCACTAGAAATCCCACCAAAAGGCTGTAACTCAGCAGAGTAGCATGCCACACAACAGTCACACAGTGCCACAGACAAAATCTGAAAAACTGCCTACATAACTGGGGAAAAGTGAATTTTTCAGCATTTTGTTGCACAATAACTGTAAGTCCAACTGAAATGACATTTGGCAAATCAAGAGATCTACCATGCCCCACTATGCATATAAAATTTTGTGTAAATCTGACAAAAATGGATCCAATGTTATTAACGCACAAAATTTCGAGTTTAACATAGAAGTGCCTACCCAACCCTAAATTTAGGAGCGCGACTGCACCCTATATAATATATATATATATATATATATATATATATATATACACACTGTATATATGTATATAAACATACCTGTATATTATGCATTGCAAAAATATGTTACTGTATGAGTTAAGGTTCCGCTTAAAGCAATAAAAGTAGGATAATGTAACATTAGTGCAGAATAAGTGTATGAATTGTGGAATAATGCAGTAAATGGCAGAAAGAAATTCCACAGAACTGATTACTGAATTAATCATTACATGCATTGCAGATTAATGTATTAAACTGCAGAATGGAATTCCTCAGAACTGTCATTCCGCAGTTCATAGGTATTATTCTTCAATTCAGCCAGAAAAGTTTGTGAAATGGAGTGAACATTTGACAAACAACATTGTGAGAGCACAGAAAATAACCATCCATTCTGGGATTTTCTTGAATTGTGAAACCACAGCTGGAGTCATGCTGACAGCTTCAATCAGAGCAGTGAGCCACCAATACCTTCATCTGTCTCAGTCTCTCTGTCTCTTGCTCTATCTGTAGCTAGCTAGCTATCTGTGTCTGCCTGTCTGTCTATCTATCTATCTATCTATCTATCTATCTATCTATCTATCTATCTATCTATCTACCTTTTCTAAATTTTCTTAAGAAGACTGGGGTGCCCACCACTGGTACTGCTCCCCCCCAGTCACCCACCCAATGTATTTTTTTAGTAAACAGATTTGGGTGCCCAGCACTGGCACCACTTCCCTTAACCCCCACCAGGCTGCTTGCCCCATTCATTAGTTTTACATGGTGGTATCAGAGTGCCCACCACCCTGTGCACCAAAGACCATCCCAACACTGGGGTGCCCAATCCTCAATGTCAGCTTCCTTCCCCCTACGTTAAAGAAAACTGTCCCTCATTGATCTTTTTTTTGGTAAGCTGAAAAAAAGAAACCAGAACCAACGACGATCTGACCTACCAGCATCCACCCCACCTGAATCCCCACTCAACACTCACCACCAAATCCCTTACACCATCACTGACCTGAACATGTCCCACAAAACATTCACTCACATTCTCTATATGAGAACAGTGGAACTTTCTTGAAATGTGAAGCTGTACCTGGGGTTATGCTGCCAGCTTCATTTAAACTAGTGAGACATTGACTCCTTGATCTATCTCTTTCTCTCTCTGTCTCTTTATCTATCTATCTATCTATCTATCTATCTATCTATCTATCTATCTATCTATCTATCTATCTATCTATCTATCTTAAGCAGATCAGAGGCCCACCCCCAATACCACTTATTTCTTGTCCCTTCCCTCCATAACCCCTCCCCTCAATGTTTTTTTAATTAGTAAGCAGACTGAAGTGGTTTTTCCTGGTACCACTTGTCTTGCCCCCTCCCTTCAAAGTCACCTGCCTTCCTTCATTTTATATACATGGTGGCACTAGGGTGAACACCTTTGGGGCTTCTGAGAATCATCCCAGCACTGGGGAGCCCAGCCCCAGTGCTGGCTTCTGTTTCCCTACAATTGAAAAAAAAAATCCTTGTTGATCATTTTTTTTTTGGAAGCTGAAAAAAGAAGGAAGTCCATTGATGATCTGACTCCCCAGACCCCAACTATCCAAACCCCCCACTCAGCACCCACAACCCCACACACCCTCACTCACCTAAACATGTCCCACAAGGCATTCACTGACATTTTCAGTATGAGAGTAGTGGGACTTTCTTGAAAGCTGCAGCAGGAGTCATAATGCTGCCTTCAGTTAGAGCAGTGATCCACCAATCTCTTGATCTTTCTCTGTCTCTCTGTCTCGTACTCTATCTATTTATCTATCTATCAGCTATTATCTATCTATCTATCTATCTATCTATCTATCTATCTATCTATCTATCTATATCTGTTTGTCTGTCTAGTCTGTCTCTCTTTCCATCTGTTTGTCTGTCTCTCTGTGTATCTCTCTCTCTCTCTCGCTCTTTCTCTCACTAGCTATCTTTCTATCTATCTTTTCTTATTTTTCTTATGTGGACAGGGATGCCTTTCTCTGGTACCACTTGTTTCTCTCTCCTTACCTCCAGGTTGTCTGCCTCCCCAAAGTTTTGTTTAAGTAGTAAGTAAACTGGGGTGCCCAACCCTGGTACTTCTTCTCTTGACGCTCTTCCCTTCCACGTCACCACCACCTTCATTTAATACACATTCTGGCACCAGACTGCCCACCCCCAGTGCTGCCAAAATTCATCCTGACACTGGGTTGCCAAATTCCAGTGTCAGCTTCTGTCTCCCTACAAGAAAGAAAACCATCCCTCATTGATCTTTTTTTTGTAAGCTGAAAAATAGGAAATGGTCCATCAGAAATCTGACCCACCATATCACCACACACCTCACCCTGACCCCCACACTCAGCACCCACCACCCCTTACCTCCACAAACACTCATTCACCTAAACATGTCCCACAATATGTTTACCTGCCTCCTCATTATGAGAACAGTGGGACTTTCTTGAAGTGTGAAGCTGCAGCTGGAGTCATGCTGCAGGCTTCAATTAGTGCAGTGAGTCACAATCCCTGGATCTGCCCTGTCTCTCTGTCTCTCACTCTATCTATAGCCATTGATTTATCTATCTATCTATCTATCTGTCTATCTATCTATCTATCTATCTATCTGTCTGTCCATCTATCTAGCTTGCTCTCAATCTGACTGTTTGTCTAATCTAAGTATTTTTCATTTGTTAAGCAGACTGGGGTGCCTACCCATGGTACTGCTTCCTTTTCTCTCTCTCCTGTCTCCTAGAGGGTGCCACCCCATTCCCAATTTTATTTTAAGTAGTAACATGTTTGGGGTGCCTGCCACAGTACCACTTTTCTTCCCCCTCACTTCCAGATAACCTTTCCCACTTCCTTTAATATATTTTGCTTCATGGGGGTGACCACTCCCAGTGCTGGAGAAGATCATCCCCATACTGGGGTTCTCAGTTCCCAGTGTCAGCTTCTGACCCATACAGTGAAGGAAACTGTCCCTTGTTGATCTATTTTTTTGTAAGCTGAGAAAAAGAAAATGGCTCATCAGTTATCTGACCCCAGCACCCCCATCCACCCCATTCCAAACCCCCACTAAGCATCCACCATCCCACACCCCACGCACACCCTCACTGACCTGAACATGTCCCATGATTTAGAGCCACTCTCTGATCAAAGACACATCTTTCTGCTTGAACTGGTGACTGCAATATGAGAAAATAAGGTATGTGCACTGTAATGTGTTGTTGACTCTCAAAGGTAAATATTGTCCAGGCCCCGACAAAATACCTGGACATCTATTATTTTTACTGGTGGATAATATTACCCTCCTTTTAAAAATTCATTTTGAATTGAATTTATCTAATAACTACATCCCAAATGAATGGAAAGAGGCAACAGTTGTGCCAATTCATAAAAAAGGTCCTAAATACAACTGGGAGAATTACAGGCCTATAAGCTTAACTTCGTCTATATGCAAAATTTTAGACAGCCTCCTTAAGGACATCATTTCACCCATAATTAGTAATTATGATCCTGAACAACATGGTTTCAAGAGAGGAAGAAGCTGTCTAACTAATCTGCTTTGCTTTTATGAACATACCGGTACTCTTCTGGATAGCAGAATATCATGTGATATCATATTCATCAACTTTAGCAAGACATTTGATGTTATGCCCCACTGGGCTCTTATCTGCAAACTAGAGAAACTTAATAGTAATAATTACATAATTAATTGGATTTATAATTGGTTACAGGATAGGAACCAAAGGGTGATTATACATGATATCTTATCTGATGAGGGTAAGGTACTTAGTGGGGTTCCCCAGGGCACTGTCCTTGGCTCCTGATTATTTCAAGCATTTATAGCTGACTTAACTAAAAATTGCTATTCAATCACTGCCAAATACACCGATGATGTAAAAATTGGTGGCCCATGCTCCAGTCGTGAACAAGCTGCCATTATTCAACAGGACTTTGACACCATTTCTGACTGGGTTAACACTTGGGGGATGTAATTGAACACAACTAAATGCAAAGTGATGCATTTGGGACTTAGGAATCTAAATCATCCGTATTCACTAGCTAGTTCCATTCTTATCACCACCACCACAGATGAGAGGGACCTTGGTATTACCATATCCCATCTGTACAAATCATCTGCAAGGTGTCATTTGTAAAACTAATTAAGTTGTGCAGTCATTTTTAAGCAAAATTAAATCAAGAGACTCTAATGTTTTAATACCTCTTTTTAGGGCATACGCTAGGCCACACCTGGAGTATGCCTCACAGCTGTAGTGCCCCAATAAGAAATCAGATGGTTATTCTTTAGAAGGAGTACAAAGAAAATTTGCTAAACATATTTCTAGGCTTAAATCGCTATCTTATGAACAAAGATTAAAAACATTAAATCTTATGTCACTTTCCACTTGGCACCTTCGAGGCGACCTTTTGTTTCTCTATGATGCCATCCAGGACCCTTATCTCATATCAGAATTAGGACTTGACTTTAAGACTTATCCGCACAATATCAGAGTTCATCCCTTACAACTTGTTGGGAACCCATTTAAACATATCAGCCAGAAATACTTCTTTACCCTAAGAACTATTGGTCCCTGGAATAAACTACCATTGGACGTTGTTATCAGTGAAACTAGCACTACTTTCAAATACCATCTTGATACGTTAGTCAACTTTGGATGCAACTTATCCTGTTACTTGTTGGTTTAGCATAAGAGCACCATGGTCCTCAGCCTCCTTGCTCTTTCCCACACCTCAGTATGAACCTTAGTAATGGGGTTTGAAATGTTATTCATACCTTTGTCATTTTTTAACATTTGTGCAGCAAATTTTCAACATGGCCTTTTTTGGGAACCCACCTCATGAACAAGGGTGGTGAAATCATTCAAATATATCCAGAAGGATGATTTTGTGGTCGCTGCATGATATCACCATTTAAGTGGAATTTGAATATTTTCTCTGCTCTTGTTCATGAGGTGGTGTTATAAGAACACTATGTTGAACATTTAGGTTAAAAATATGTAAAAAAACAACAAAAATATGTAAAAAACAACAATGTTATGAATAAAAATTGAAATTTTTCAATACACACTCATATCGTTAGTATGTTGATCCCAAATGTTTGACATAGCCATTTTTTTTTCACATCACCTCATGAATTTGACAGTTGATATTATTCAGATCTGACCAAAATATTTTTTGCACTTGTGGCACAAAATGTGTTTCAGATAAGGATTTGAGAATGAACACTCCTTCCTTCCTTCCCACTCCCTGACTTCCACTCCCTTCATTTTCTTTCTCTCCTATTTCTCCCGTTTCCCTAAAGGCTCTACCTGCCCTTGATCCATTGAACGGAGGTAGTCCTGATGGCCTTGACCCTAAACTTCTCCTCTATCTGCCCGTGCCATTGCTTTGCCCATTACTTCACTTCTGAATCTTTCCTTCTCTTCTGCTACTGTTCTTGATGTCTGAAAACAGGCTATTGTCATACCTGTATACAAAGGTTGTGATCCCAATTATCCTGGTAACTTCCATCCAATATCTCTTCTTCCTACCCTGGCTAAGATACAGGAACACATTATTCTATCCTAGCTCATTTCCTTTCTTGATAACTCCTCCTTTTTCACTCCCTTCCAGTCTTGTTTTAAGAAATCCAACTCCACTTCCACCTCCATCCTTCAGCTCACTGACTCCATACTTACAGATATGGATCAAGGTATGATTGCTTCTGCAATTTTTGTTGATAGTGCTAAGATTTTTGATACTGTGGCTCATTCCCTCCTTCTGGACAAACTTAAAGCTGCAAGCCTCTCTGACTCTTCAGTAAGCTGACTTTGTTCTTACATTGAAGGCAGGTCTCAAGCTGTCCAGATAGGAAAATCCATTGCACCTTCACTTTCCATTAACTCAGGTGTCCCTCAAAGGTTTGTCCTGGGTTGTGTTCCCTTTTCCATTTTCCTTAATAACCTACTCACTATCTGTTCATCTGCATCAATTCAAATGTATGCTAATGACAGAGTTCTTTTTACATCTGTCCTCTCTCCATGTGACCTTACCTCCCAGCTACAGTTGGATTTTGACAACATTCAGTGCTGGTTCAAGTCTAACCAATTGTCCCTTAGTGCCACCCAAAAAACAGTTTCAATGACTTTTGGCACCTGTAAGAGGCTTGCTAAACTTACTTCTCTTCCACTATTTAATACCCTTGATGGTGCTAAGATTGAAGATGCTTCCTCCTTTAAGTACCTCTGGGTCTGAATTGACCGGCATCTTGATTCCTCAGTGCATACTGATGCAATTCACCATAAGCTTCACCCTAAGCTAAGTGCTTGTACAGGAATAAAATGAGTATTCCACGCCCTGCCCACTGAGAAATCATATTAAAAATGATCCTTCCAATCTTTGACTAAGGTGACTTAGTCTGCAGTAGTGCCCCTAAATCATCTGCTGTCAAACTGGACTCCCTTTCTCATTCTTTCTGTCATTTGCTTTAGATTGCTCATCCTGTATTCACCACTGTTCTCTTTAAACAGCACTTTCGCTCCTGTCTCTGAATGGTAGGTGCCTTTCCCATTGTGTCTCTTTTTTATCCATATTCTGGTTCAGCGCCCTTCCCCCCTATCTCACATCCCTCCTTTGCCCTCCTCCTTCTTTCCTCTACCCTCTACACAACACTACTTCCCATTCTCTCTTATTTTCCTTCTAGAAAATCTACTGTTGGTCAATCTGCTTTTTTGGTAGCCTGTGATGTGGGCTCATGATGAAGGGCGACGTCCAAAATGGTGACGCTTTATGGGTGAAAGCCCGAATGGCAATGGTGAGGGAAGGGCGACCAGATGTGGGGGTGGGAGAATTCAGTGACAGAAACTAGGAATACTTTCAAATACTGTCTTGATAAGTTAATCAACTTTGGATATAACTTATCCTGTTACTTGTTAGTTATGTACACGCACATGTGTGGGGGAGCGAGCACAGAGAGTGTGGACTGGGAGTGGGTGGAGGGGCTGTAGAGGGTGGTGCTATGGTGGGTTGCTGAGCTGCACTGTGGCATCGGGGGTTGGCCTGCAATTGGGATGAGTGAGGTCCTGGGTCCGGGTCCAAGCACTGGTGCAATTTTATTGCGCCCAGCCCGAAATGTTATTTTTTGAGGCTTTCATCTGCCTCCAACATGCACCCCCCTGGAGTTGAGAATCCTTTAGTAGGGGGTGTGGGGGGGCACAGCCCCCCCCACAGAAATCATTTAGTGTATGTCCCTGGTGCCATTGTTCCATGCACCGAGGATGTCAGAGCGCCGAATATGTTTTCACCACTCTGATGTCGCGATAACGCAGTTCGCCTTAGGCAGTCGCCATTATCACATAGAACCACTTTTTCTGACCACTTTCCTAAATTTTGGTCCTCACTTCCCCTTTCTGCTCATTCTGCCTCTTCTCCCTCCTCCCTAAAGTCTCTTCTTTATGACTTCGGTTATTCTTCCTGCAACTGTATATGATCCTTTCCTCTTTTACTCCCTCATTACTTGCTACTGGTTGTCCTATTCTCACTCCCCTTCTCTAGTTTTGCCTTGTGCATGCTATTTTACTACTTTTTCTCTTCCTACATATACAGATTATTATATTTTTCTCATTGCATCTCATTGCTAAATTGCATTTATATTTATGATTCTGCTTGTAATTCTATATCATTGCATTTGACTCCTTGTATTTTTAGTAATTATATCATTTAGCTAGGTCTATACTATGTTCTATACAAGGTTTGCAGACAGGACAAGGAGTTAGCCCATCAGGCCTGTCTCCTGCACTTTAGTCCTTAAGATTGAAGAGATACTTGTCCAACCAATTTTTGAAACATCAAATGATTCCACATTAACCTTCTCTTCAGGCAATGTATTCCAGAGTTTGGGTGCCCTGGATGAAAATAATCCTCTCCTATTTCTTGTAATATGTTTCAATTAGATTTCTTTGTCATGACATATTAAGTTAATTTCCCTGGTTTTAAAGTTCAGGTACAAACTAACCATTAATTCATTGTCTTTGCAAAATATGCACATTTGAAGTGTGTCACCCCTCTGCCATCTCCTATCCAGTGTATAAAGTCCCAACTCTCCTAGTCTATCCTTGTCAGTCCTCTCCCTCAAATCTGACACCATCCTGGTGACTCTATACTGCACCCTCTCAGTATTATATATGTATTTCCTCAAATGTGGACTCCACAGGCTGAAGCAATAATTAAGTGTGGCCTTATGTAAGCATACAATGTAAGAACACAATTCCTATCTCTGGATTTATGTGATAAGGGCGATTCCCTTATGGCATCACTCATTAGAGTGACAAACTAATCGCCCATGTCAAAAGGGCGACTTCCCTTTAGAGACACTGCCTCAAACAGTGACAGTCCTCTAACAACATTCAATAACCTTTATTTTATGCAGGGGGCTTTGCCCCCCGCATCCCCCAAAATAAGGATTCTCAACTCCAGGGGGAGTGGACTTAGAAAAAGTAGATACTCCCTCTGGAAGCAAGAAAGTATTGCCTGCACCAGGATCTGAACCCAGCACCGCAGGCTCTAAGAGCAGTGGCTCAAGCCACTACACCACCCGGCCAGCTCTCCGAAGCTCAGCCAGATTCTTTCCTTTATCCTCTCTCTCTAGTGAGTGTAGTGCACATCCCTCTGTGCTACACTCGCTATGGTGACATAGAGCTCTTTTCCAGTACTCGCTCTACTGTACATACGAGCAGTATTATTGAGTTGCTCATATTGTAACGCTCAATAATACACACTCATATTGGGTGTTACCCTATCTGTTGATACAAATGCACTTTTAATACATTCCAAATTTCTGTTGTTTTTTTTTAAATAATCTTATTGCAGTGTCCTCCAAAATTAAGATCCTTGGTTATCAGGGTAGCAGGTCAATATGCCACTTCAAGAATAGTGCAGCAAGAACCACACTGTGTAAAGTGGGAAAGCATGTAGAGCAACAGGGATATAATAGTGGGAGGGAATTACTGCTATCCCTGTTGCTAAATGGAAATATGGGGAATGGATAAAAGAGCGGTAGGTGTGGTGCCTGGCCTAACTGCTCCCATGGTGGAGTGGCCAAGGCACCAGCACCTGCAGCACAGGAGACCTCAGGATCAGGGTTTGGGTCCCCAGTATTAGATTTTTATTTTGTTGTTAATAAAGAAATCCCACCCTCAAGTTTCTGTCCATCCCCATAGAACACACCCCCTTGGAGTTATTTTAATTACGGGGGATGTGGGTGGTGAAGCAAAAAAGTTCATGTGTTTCCCCTATTGTTTCTGTGTTGTGGCTGCACTTTGTGTCAGTCAGTATTGTGACTGATGTTTTCTTTCATTAAGGCATTTTGCTTGTGGCATTGTGTACCACACTATTTTAGTTTGCAGCATTATGACCCCGTGCCAGTTATCAGTACCACCAAGTAATTCTCAGATTCTATTTACTTCAGTGTTTTCCCATTAAGCTGTAATTATTATGATTGTTGTTGTTGCCTAGACTGCATTACAACTCACTTATTCAGATTGAAGTGCATACCATTAGCTTATGCCTACTGTATTCTTCCATAATTACAAGATCTTTTTCTAGACTAGTTATCAGTTCTTGAGTTTTCACTACTGCCCCCAACTTTGAATCATCATCAGACTTTATCATTCAATTGCTAATTTCCCTATTCAGGTCAGAAATAAACAGGCTGAACAAAACAGGGTGCAACACAGACCCTTGTGGGACCCCACTCATCACCCCACCTGGCTCAGACAAGTTTCTCCTGACACGTACCACTTGAGATCTATTATGGAGCAATTCAGAGATACAGTTTATTATTTTCTTATCCAAGTCCATCCTACAGAACTTCTTAATAAGCAAGTTGTGTGGGACTTTATCAATTGCTTTTTGAAAATCTAAGTAAATGATGTCAGCAGGTTCAATTAGATGAAGATCGTGACTGACCTTTTCACAGAAGACTAGCAAATTGGTTACACATGATCTGTTTTTTTAAAGCCATGTTGGGTAACATCAGATAAGTTCTTACTGTTCATGTTTATTTCAAGCTTTTCCCTGATTAGTGTTTCCATTATTTTTCCCAAGACTGATGTTAAACTTATTGGTCTGTAATTTGAAGGGTTGGCCTATCCCCTTTTTTAAAGATGAGTACTACGGTTGCTTTTCTGCAGTCATCTGGGATTTCTCCTGTCCTGAGAGACATGTTAAACAGTTTCATCAGTGGTGCTGATATCCATTCTCCTATTTCCCTTAACAAGCTAGGATGGAATTCATCTAATCCTGCGAATTTTGTAATATTAATTTTGTTTAATTATTTTTTAACCTGTTACAGTAATATTGATAGCTACCAAACTGGTGACTCATCCACTTACACCATTCTCTAACCCTATATTGTCAGCCTGAACTTTATCTGTCTGATTATATACTGAGCAACAAAACCTAATAAAGGTATCTGCCCTTGATTTTGGTTCTGTTACTTCCTGTAAAACATCCTTTAAAGGTCCCACTGATCTATCTATAGCTTTGTTGTTCACATAAGCAAAGAAAGATTTTCCATAGTCTTTGGTATGGGCAATTTTAAATTCCAGTTTTCTTCTTTCATTTTTAATAAATTTGTTACTAATCTTCAACTCTTTTTTATACAGCTGTCTATTGTAACTATTAATATTTACTGGTTAGACCCTACTATCACTTGCTGGCAGAATCTCAAATACTCCATTATTCACATGTGTGTTAATCACGTCTCTAAAATAGATGTAAGCACAGCCATGCAGATGTCCAGCTGTCTGTCCTTGCACTGGCCATTCCCTTGCACTCCATCAGGGAAACCACCAGTGCAAAACACAGCCTCCTTGGAAGTTTACAGAAAAAAACATCAGGCACAGTCCAGTGTAAAAAGACTTTTAAAAAAGTAAAAAAATCAACCTAAAAATGACAACCGGTTCATGTTTCGTACCACCAAACAAAATAGAAAGATATAAATTAATTCAGGAGAATTAAAACAAGAATACTTTGAAAAAAATTGACATACACCTGTTTCAGAAATACCTCACAGAAATCAGTGAGTCAAGAGATTTCACTTAACTGCTGATAGAACAGCTTAACAATATACTGGTCAATTTCATTTTCACTCTATAATGGTCAGAAGGCTCAAACTATGAGCCATGTGCTATCAGAGGTATCTGTGGTAGCAGTGACAGACACATCACAAGACACAAGTACCCCACATCCATATTCCACAGACAGGACCGTGATTTCCCAGAAACAAAAAGAACTTTGCTCGCAAAATAGAAATACCTTAAAAAAACTGAGCACGGGAAATCGACCACTCAAAGCAGAACCTTTAACAGAAGAGGACATAAATAAGTTGTACTCCTCAGGGACACTCTCACTGACCACCCCTGCAGGCTTGAAAAATGTCCTGTTCTTTCACATCAGCTTACAGTTTGCATTTAGAACACAGGAACAGTATGATCTTCGATTGGGTGACATACAACTAAAAATTGACACTGAAGGGCATAGATTTCCTGTATGTAACGAGTGGCAGACTAAACACACTGAGGAGAAAATCCTGAGATGTTTGCACTGTTAGCCACAGAATATATGAAACCACTGCTGACCCAGACAGAAACCCACTGGTTGCCTATGAAAAATACAAATCCAACAGGCCAAAACCAATGCAATATCCAGAATCCCCATTTTATCTTGCACCAAACTACAGTTATGTGCCTGATCAGTCCATTTGGTTCCACAAAATGAAAATAGGGCTCAACAAGCTATGGAACCTCATGAAGCAAATGAAAGTTTCAGCTGGTCTCCCAGACTGTAAATGAATTACAAATCACAGTACAAGGAAGACCAGCATACAACGATTAATTGACTATGATGTCCCAGCTACCAAAGTGCAGCAAATATCAGGCCACAAAAATATACAAAGTATAAACAATTGCTCTGTCTTATCTGAAAGAAATCAAAGCAAAATCTCCAGCATCCTGACCTGTGGGCATGAAACAAATCCAGATGTAGAAAATCATCCCAGTACCCCCTTCCAAGTCACCTCTTCCATCAGTCAGCAACACCAGCAACAGGCTTTAACAAGTGGTCTGCAGACACTATTTGGACCCAACTGCAACTTCCATCAAGGAGTCTCCATGAATATCTACAATCACCCAGTCCAGCAATCCCCAGGGAAAGAAGAAAAAGACCATGGGTGCTGTACAACTCCGATTCTGACTAATAGAGGTAAGCAAAACACACTACTTCTGCAACAAAAACAGTTCTTCCCACAACACTAAAACTTGCACTTTTGTCTCACTCCCTTAGGAAACCACATGACACAACCTCCATGACAATGGCTGACACGGCGACAGACTGAAGAGGTCTGACACAGCAACAGACTGAAGAGGGTTGAAATGGCAACCAGATGATTTTCACTTAAGTACTTTCTGATGCATGAGAAAACTTTTGTTCAACTTAACTACAGCAAAGCAGAGAGAAGCAGGGGGCAGGGGACACGGGGCTAACAAAAACAACTACCAATTTTAAAAATGTTATGAACTTGATCTATTTCTCTATTTTAATTCAAATCATCCACAAGGCTATTCAAATGTTACAGTTACTACTTGTTTTCATGTGCAATAAATATCAAAGTTACCGAGTTCACAATGTCTCATTTTTCTTATTGACCTGCCTTAATCCAATAAATACAAAAAATAAAACATGAGTAATTCTTCCAACTCAGATTTTATTCACACCCTCTGTGTGTGATACCCACATTAACTCCTTGGGCTTCGCCCTCGGGGTTTTCGGGGCATCAGACACCTCTGGTGTGAATAAAATTGTCATTATACATACTTTCCTGTGAATTATTCTGTACTTATCCTTTTTCATGGCATTATAAGCTGATATTATCTTACCTAGCTGTTTCTTTAATTTATCTGAGAACCATTGGTGTACTTTTCCTCTCTTGTTGTAAATCTTTTTGTTTGGGATGTATGTTTGCTCAAGGGTAAGTATTTTATTCTTAATAGCTATCCTAAATGAGTTTACATAATTTATGATACATGTTGTCTCCCAATCCCACTTTTTTAGTAACTTAATGAGGGTTCCAAAGTCAGCCCTGGAATACATTTTGATGATAGTACAACCCTTAATAACTTTGGTACGAGTTGTTAGGTTAAAAATAATTATGTCGTGATGGCTGTTGTCTAAAGGTTCTGCAACGTGTGCATCCTTTACATTTTCGGTCTTATCTATTATAACCAGGTGAAGTATATTTTTCATTCTGGTGGGTTCATTAACCATCTGATGTAATTTATTTTCTATCATGATATTTATAAACACTTGTTCATTATGATTTGTCAAACACATATTTTCCCAGTTGGTTCCTGGAAGATTAAAATCTCTCATGAGTAAGGTATCCCTCTTTTGAGCCATGCTAGAGATTTTGTTCAGTATGTTCAAATATTTTTTTCCATTGTTTTCAGGAGGTCTATAACAAACTCCTATGTTTATTTTTTCCCCTTTTCTAGTGATCATTACTCATAGGATTTCTAAATGATTGTCATTTGGAGCATTGGTCATTAATTCTTTACAAATGATGTTATCCCTAATATAACTCCTCCACCCCTTCTATTTCGTCTGTCCTTATACAACAGCTTATAGCCATTGATGTCTCTATGCCAATTATTATCATCTTTCCACCATGTTTCAGTAATGGCAGTGAGGGCAAACTTTTTTAGTTCAAGATGTTGTTCCAATTCTGTGCTTTTGGTGATATTCAAGCTCCTAGCATTAGTCAGAAGGATAGTTAACATTGTTTTCTGTATTATGTCATGTTTTTTTTCTGTTGTATTATATTGCTCGCAGTTCTTTCCTCTTGTCTCCCCTGACTTCTTAGTTTAAAGAGTAGTGCTTTATAGTATCATAGAAGATGTTTTCCAGAAGTTTAGATCCCTTTCTAATGAGGTGGAGACTGTACTGAAAAAACAAATTACCCATGCCAAAAAAGTTTCCCATGTTGTAATACATGTATTTTCTTTTTTGAGACACCATCTCCTGAGCTACATGTTGATTATTTTTATTTTGCTATTTTCCCCACACTAGCTCTGGATACAGGAAGTATCTCTGAGAAAATTACCTTGCAGTTATGCTCATCAAGTTTGTTTTTCAGGGATTGAAAATTACTTATTATTTCCTCTTCTTGTTGTATTCTTATATTGTTGGTTCCCAGATGAATTATCACAAGAGGTTTTGTTTTTGTAGGTCTAATTATATCCTGCAGCAGATTCTGGACATTGACTATTTTTGCTCCAGAAAAACTACTGAAAACAGCATTTTCTTTGTTTCCCCGTGTACTATAACAACCAATATATTTGACCATAGTCTCCCATTATATAGTTTTGCCTTGGTTCTTACTCCTCATTCATGTCAGTTATGTTTTCCTATGGTTGAATATTGTTTTCACTTTTTATATCCTCTTTACTGTACCACTCACTGTTTCTAGTAATTTCTAGGGCTGTTTGTCAATTTGTGTAATAAAGTCTACTAAGGGATTAAACTGATCTTCTGTGTCTAGATGAAAGGCTTTAGCTCTTCTCCCTTTTTTGACTTTTTTTATCTTTCTTTTTATGATAATCTACCATGCACTATTCTTCTGTTTCCTCATTTGCTGAGTCCCATAACCTTTTTTACTATTTACTTCACTAGCAGCTATGTAAAGAATAAGACATGATGAAGTGTGGTTTATGGCCTGATAAGAGCATGCCCCAGGTGCAAAATGAAGCATGAGGCACTTGCGCTGAGTGCCTTTAGCACCTGGGAAGTGATCTAATCAGGCCATAAAACCACACCTCAGCATATCTTATTTCACTTATAAAATGGGTCCCCATGTAGAAAATGTATTTTAAAGTTTCCGATAAGAAGTTTTAAAATGTATGCTAATATAAATAGAAAAATAGTCCCTGTTCTTGTATAGTATTTGTAATGAGACAATGTGTAATGAGAAGAAGCCACTAGAGGGCATTAGTGTCTGTGTCTCCCATCTCTCAATTACCCTACACACACCTTTTTTATTATTTTTTTAATTTCTTCCCTTTCTTTCATTTAAGTTTTAGGCTGCTTAGTTCAGATTTCAGTTGAAGTAGGTGGGAAATGAGCATGTCCTGCTGGGAGACATTGGCAGCTGCTATATACGCTTCAGCCACTTCCAGTTTTACAGTCAGCTTGAATTAATTTTTTTTCATATTTGTATCTTTTTTTTATTATATGTGTTTTTTATCCCTCTTCATACTATCTTGGGGCAAGGATTTACAATGGTGCCATCTGCTGAATAAGCTGACCTGTGTGTGAGTCACTTTCAGTTTTGCAGTCAGCTTTTGCTCTCATGGTTGGGTTCCTAGTGTGTGCTACATGCTGGATAGGGTTTCTTTAGGAAGGATGATAAGCTGTTTATTGGATATGTTTTAAACTTCAGGTCATGGTCAGGGAGGAGGAATGGAGATGAGATGCAGGGAGGGAGGGAGCACTGAGGAACCCAGGAGGGAATGGAGATGAGCCATAGGAACAACAGTCAGTGAAGGAACTGTGGATGACCGGCTGCCACAAACTTTTATGAAGGTCAACTTTTAATTTTAAGTACATAGAACATAAACTGTCGCTGTTTCAATCTAATGTGGAGCTTAGCAGTGTTTCTAAACTGGGAATAAAACACACACTGTGTGTCTTTGTTGGGGGGGATGATTGTTCTCCAGCTTGGGTAGTCAGCTCAGCTTTTAAAACGCAGAGGTTGGCAGAAGGATCTATCTTGTAAAAAGTCCCAAGTGGCTGAAGATGCGCCAATTGGCACAAAATTCCATGATAAGGACATGACCATAGGCACCTCTCTGCCAATCAGGATGCAGAATTCTCCAGACTCATTTTATAAATTGATACATGCCACTTTCTCAGCACTAGTTTTGCTTAAATCAATCTGTTTCCTTAAAAATGTCATTTCTTGCTCCACCGCTATAATATTTGTTTGTATATTTTTTTAACTCTACACATTGTTTACAGGTGTACACTGAAAGGTAAGTGTCCAGTTCAGTACTAAACTTATAGCAAAGGACACACCGGATTCCAAGTATGCCATTTGTCAATGTAACAATACTCAATGTCCATTTTGAATACTATATCTCCCTTGCTGGCCAACAAGCTCTACACCTTATTGATAAAGAAATGAGACACAAATAACCTCCTCCAGAATCTATAAACACACCACAACTCCCCTTAGGAAGTGAAAGCTTTGCTAAGCCACTTGTATAATGCACAAACCCATTTAAAGAGCACCTTTCCTGGTCGTTTTGACTTTCATGCATTAATTACCCCTTCACGCATTGATTCTGGAATTGTATTTCATTACTGTCCAGTTTTTGAATTCTGACCTGTTGAAAACTGCAGGGTGTACCAGAGCTTCTATAGCAAGCCTGGTGTTGCTGTGGACCCAGGGCTTTACTGCTGACATCACTATAGGGCAGAGGAGTGACTCACACTGTGCAGTACAGTGCAGTCACAGCAGTTTTGCAAGTGAAAATACCAGAACTCAATGTATATACCATATTCCCCCTTCCCCATGGCACCCTGTTAGCAATGCATTATGCCAAAATCCAAATGCCTTATCAGTATGTTTTTTGTAATATTGATTTACTTCTGCCTCTGTAATAAAGCATGGAGATTATGAGAAGATCGAGTTGCTGTCAGCACCTTTCCCAGTCCTTTTGACTTTCATACATAAATGACCCCTTCTTGCATTGATTTCGGAATTGCATTTCATTACTGTCTTCTCCAGTTAGTTTTTATATTCTGAGCTGCTAAAAACTGCAGGGTGTATCAGAACTTCTTTAGCAAGCCTGATGTTTCTGTGGACCCAGGGCTGTACTGCTTACATTACTATATGGCAGAGGAGGGACTCACGCTGCAGTACAGTGAACTTGTAGCAATTTTGCAAGGGAAAACTACATTATGAGGTGTACATACTGTGGTTTCTGTTCACCAAGACATCCTGTTAGCAATGCATTATGCTCAAATCCATATGCCTTGTCAGTTTTTTTTGTAAACTTGACTTCTGCCTCTGTAATAAAGCATGGGTAGTGAAAGAAGATTGAGTTGCTGTCAGCTGAGACAGTTGTCAGTTTATGTATCGGTGTGATTAGTGTCTATACCTTGATCATTTGAAAGCAGTGCCTTCCATGTTTTTCTGTAGTAAAGCACCTGGCAGTCACCCCAATCAAAAATCCCTTACTGCTCCTCCATCGCATGCCTCCCCTACATCAGCATAGCTTAGCAGAAATCCAATGACTGATTTTGGCACCATATAATATCACTGGTCTGCACATGTATGGAATCCCAGTTTCACTTTTCAAACAGGAATTTCTTTGGAACTAGCTCTCAGTTTTTAAAACCATCTCTACACTGTCCCTGTGGTGCTGAGGGCTGAGGCACTTGATGCCTTATATTGCACTACGCTGGGGACCCATGTTTGGGAATGAGCATGGGCTGCTGGGGGTTGGCAGGGGAGGAGAAGTATTGAGCATCTGAGGGACTGCTCTCCTTCTCTGGGGAGGGGGAGGCCAGTAGTCAGCCCCAGACTGGCCCCTAGTAGAGGCTAGGGGGCAGTGTGCTGACACTGCAGACAAGGGGTGGAGATGGGCCGATGCCTGAAGGGAGCACATGCAGACACATGTGCGCTCCCCCCATTGGCATCACTGCATGCCTTCTCCAGGGGTGTCCAATAAGAAAGCCAGGAAAATGGTCCCCAGGTCAATGCAGAGTGAATGGCTCCCCACCACAGGCCCCGAACCTGAATGGCGCTTCCCCCAATGCTGGATCCTATTTGAGGTGAGTTGAGTCGGGGACTCCTCATCACCCTGCCATGGAGGGGAAATGTGGAGGAATATGGGGATTCAGCCTGATGTCTGGATATGGGTCTGGGTGGGTAGCTGCAGATGTGAGCCAACTGGGGACCGAGGGAGTAATAGATTAATGTAAAACCACCTCTACAGTGCATATAGGATATCTCAACACATTGTTTTTATTATATGGTAACAAAATTAGTCACCAGCATTCTGCTGTGCCATGCTGATGTTGGGGAGGCATGGGATGGAGAAGCAGTAAGGGATTTTCAATTGGGGAGACTGCCAAGTGCTTTACTACAGAAAGGCATGGAAGGCATCTGTATGGCATGGGTAGGAAGGCATTACTGCTTTCAAATGATCAAGGTATAGGCAATAATCGCACCAATGCATAGAATGACAGCTGTCTCGGCTGACAGCAACTCAGTCTTCTCTCACGCCCCATGCTTTGTTACAGAGGCAGAAGCTCTGGTACATCCTGTAGTTTTTAGCAGCTCAGAATGCAAAAATTAACTGCAGAGGACAGTAATGAAATGCTATTCTAGAATCAATGCAAGAAGGGGTAATTTATGGATGAAAGTTAGAATGACTGGGAAAGGTGCTGACAGCAACTCAATCTTCTCTTAATCCCCATGTTTGTTATAGAGGCAGAAGTAAATCAGTTTTACAAAAAACATACTGACAAGGCATTTGTGTTGTGGCATAATGCATTGCTAACAGGGTGTCTTGGGGAAGGGGGAACACAGTATGTACATTGAGTACTGGTAGTTTTCCCTTGCAGTACTGCTGTGACTGCACTGTACTGCCCAGTGTGAGTCATTCCTCTGCCCTATAGTGATGTCATTGGAAGCCAGCAGCCCAGCAGCTGAACAGAAAGTCAAGTGCAAAAGGGCTAAAGCAGGGCTCAAAAACAAATCCAAATTATGGAAGGTGGAGTAAATCTTGGCCAAAAATAACAAATGCCTACACTCTTTCAGGTCTAGTACTGCATGTAATGACTACACGTTGTAACTTTTTGGAACATCATGAAAGGTGCTCTTTAAGCACTAATGCAACTGTCTTGTGAGTAACTCTAGTATTTTCTGCTAGGAATGACTACAACAATCTAACAGGCTGTGTGCCAGTCAATATTCTTCCACTGTACAGTTGCACTACACGAACAGGATTTATGCCACTATTCTTATCTATGTAGTTATTACTTACTTTACTATGCTCAGCTAAGAGGTATGGCCTGCTCCCTCTGCTGCTTCAACTGATGCAGGCAGACACAGCTTTCCTCTGCCAGCATTGCTTCCACCATGCACTTGCCTCTGCTTACTTTGGTACTGGTTATGGCCTTGCTAGGGCGTAAGTGATGACCATGGTTACCATGGCAACCCTCCAAAGGTTCTGTCAATTAAAAATTACACTCTGACAGTAGGGTGCCTTTAAAAAACAGCCTAAATATCAGTAGGACGTGTTAATGGACTGCCCCAACCACAGCAAACCTATGGCAGTTAACTATCATTGCCCCCCATCTCACAGGGTGTTGTACTGCTCCAAGGCAACAGCACTACGTGCTACAATGTCCCAAGCTCCCTTAGGTCAAGTTTGCTTAGTAAAATCTTTTTATAACAGTTTAAAAGTGAACCTCCACAGGCCACTTATCCAGGACCTTCTCCTCGCCTCTGCTCGCTTAGACACTGTTTATGGCCTTGCAGGAGTAAAAATTATCTTCTACTCCCTCTCCCCTGGACACATCTGGAAACCAGCTGTTATAAGCTCAGTATGTATTTCCTGGTTAAACTTTTTACATAAATAAATAAACAAAAAGTTCATCTCCAGATTCATGATGTGAGGTGATAATACAGTTGTGCTGAAAATGTGAGATCAAAATATTAAAAAACAATAAAGTTATGAACATTCATTGAAATGTTTCAATGCACACTCATAAGTTCAGTAATTTTCAATGTTTTGGGCCCACATATTCAACATACAGTAGCCATTTCTTCACACCACCTCATGAATATGACAGCTGTCAAGGGCGGTGAAATTATTAAAATCCATCCAGAAAGATGATTTTGTGGTTGCTGCATGAAAGCACCTTTGAGTCAGGAATTGAAAATGCTCTTTGCTCTTGTTTATGTGATGGTGTTATAACAAGGCTGTGCTTAAAATTTGGGGTAAAAATATAAAAAAAAGTTATGAATGTAAATAGAAATTTTTCAACACACACTCATGAGTTTGGTAATTGTCTATATTTTGACCCCAGATTTTCAACATAGCCATTTTTTCACACCACCCCATGAATGTAAGAGCTGGAATTTTTCAAATCCTGGACAAAATTGGTTTTTGCACCTGTGGCATGAAAAGACATTTCAGAAGGGATTTGAAATTTTTCAGCTACTGGGTTCATGAGGTGGGATTATAAGGAGGCTATGTTGAAAATTTCATGTAAAATATCACAAAATTACCAAGTTATGCATGAACATTGAAATATTTTTGTTTGCTTCCACAGCCTGATGGACTCTACATTTGGTGGAGGGCCCAAACAGTGCTGCCTGCCTGCATTTGTAGCCACACTGAAGCACAGGGCTCCTTCCTTAACTAGATGACTCCTCACTTGGTGCAGGGCCCAGGCTTTGCACATCTGCATCTGTAGCCACATGGAAGTGCAGGGCCTGGAAGGGCCCTTTTCTTCCACAGCTAGATGGATTCTTATCTTGGCTTGGAAGTGTTAGTATTGCAGGGTCCTGTGCTGTCACTCTCTGACAGAATCCTCACTTGATGCAGGACACATAAGGCCTTGCACATCGGCATCTGTGACCACTTGGAAGTACAGGGCCTGGAGAGACATGCTCTTCCACAGCCAAACATATCTTTTCACTCAGGTCTCTACAGGAGCTGCTTGAATGAGGGTACTATTCAACTATCTCAAAGAGAAAGGAAATTAATTGCAAAAATCTGTGTTAATTCACAGTTAGAATTCAACTGGGAGGCAAAAGAATGGTGGTCTCAAACCAGGAACAAGATCTGGGAATCATAATCTTTGATGACTTGAAGGTGAGTGAAGAATGTGAAAAGGCAACACTGAGGGCCAACAGAATGCTGGAGTGCATTGGGAGGGGAATCACGAGCAGGAGGAAAGAGGTGGTACTACCACTGTATAGATCGCTGGTCAGGCCTCACCTGGAATACAGAGTCCAATTCTGGAGGCCTTACCTCAGGAGGGACATTGACTGGGTAGAAACAGTACAGAGAAAGGTGATAAAAATGATTCAAGGGCTACAGTACATGTCCTATAAGGAAAGACTTAATGAACTGAACATGTACTCCCTGGAGCAGAGAGAAAAGAGAGAGAGAGAAGGGACATGATTGAAACATCCAAGTACATAAAAGGCATTAGCAAGGTACAGGCACAGATACTTTTTCACTTCAGGAAGGACTCCAGGACCAGGGAACATGACCTCAGGCTGCAAGGAGGGAGGTTCTCTACCAACACCAGGAAGTTTTTCTTCATAGAAAGAGTGGTGGATGCCTAGAACAGCCTGTCCCAAGAGGTTGTGGGGGTCAACACTGTGGGGGGATTCAAGAATGAATGAGATAGACACAAGGGAGCCATAACTACAAAGGGCAACTAGAGTGTCAAAATAGGTCTAAAACAAATGGGCAGACTAGATGGATCTAGAGGTCTCCTTTTGATGTCGACATTTATGTTTTTATGTTACTTAAAGCAACAAAAGTAGGTAAATGTGGTGTTAGGGTCCCCCCATCCCCAAGCAGAAAGAGGACAAGCCCACAAAAGCAATAACAAACAGCCATCATCAGTTAAGACAAACAACTTACAATTGTTTCCAGATTACACAAATGCAGTAGCATTACTGTGCTACCTTCATGGATTTGTATCTGTGGCTGCATAAGCACAGACCCACAGGATCATGTGCAAATGTAGCAACATCTGTGTATGTATGTTGTACAGTGTGTTCTATAGAGAGAAGGCCCAATGGGACTGTACTTCTGCAGATAGAGGTACTCATGCATGCTGTATGCGGTACCTCAATAGATAGTATGATCCACTACTGCATGATTTTCTAGATGCAGCTTTGTAAATGAAAAACTGCTACCACCTTGAACAATTTCAAGATCCACTGCTAATAACTGCTAGTAAATGGAGTCCACAGTGAAAAAAGGAGGGTTACTAGTGGGGTACTGCATGGTTCAGTACCGGGGCCGGTCCTTTTTAATGTCTTTATAAGTGACATTGCAGAGGGACTGCAAGGGAAAGAATGTCTCTTTGCAGATGACACAAAGATCTGCAACAGGGTTGATACACAAGGTGGGGTGGAAAGGATGAAAAGGGACTTGGCAAGGTTGGAGGAATTGTCAAATGTATGGCAGCTTAGATTCAATGCAAAGAAGTGCAAAGTAATGCACCTGGGAAAGAAAAATCCAGGGGAAGAGTACACAATGGGGGTGAGATACTGACAACAACAGACATGGAAATGGGACCGGGGGTAGTCATATCAGATGACCTAAAGGTGGGCCAGCAATGTGAGAAGGCAGTAAGGAGGGCTGGGGGGATGCTGGGATGCATAGGGAGAGGCATCACCAGTTGAAAACAGGAAGTCGTTGGCCCTCTGTAAAGACAGTTGGTAAGATCACATCTGGAGTACTGTGTACAGTTCTGGAGACCCCATCTCCACAAAGACATAGACAGGGTAGAGGCTGTCCAGAGGAGGGCAACCAAAATGATGCAGGGTCTGCATCAGAAGACATATGAAGAAAGACTAAAGGAATTAAAGATGTATAGCCTCGAGGAAAGGAGGGAGAGGGGGGACATGATAGAAACTTTCAAATACCCCAAGGGAATCAACAAAGTCCAAGAGAGTAGCATCTTTCAGAAAAGAGGTGTGCAAAACAAGGGGCACAATTTGAAGATAGAGGGGGGATGGCTCAGAGGTAATGTGAGGAAGTATTTCTTCACAGAGAGGGTTGTGGATACATGGAACAGCCTTCCTGAGGAGGTCGTAGAGTCAAAAACAGTGGGGGAATTCAAGAATGCATGGGACAGACATAAGGCAATTCTAGTGGGGGTAGGAGGAAGTAGGCTGTTGGTTAACTAGGATCTGCAGCTTATCCGTTAGGTAGGGAAATGGGCAGACTAGGTGGGCCAAGCGGTCCTTATCTGCCATCAAATTCTATGTTTCTATGTAAATCCATAATACCAGCATTGCAGCAGTACTTCTGTCTGCATTTCTGGAGCAAGAGATCAGTGTATATGTCTTCCTTCTGTGGGTGAAGAGGTGCAATTTTTGTATCATGGATTTTGTGGCTAGCATGCTTCTGGAGCCAGAGGTCAGCATGTTTGTGTGCATTACACCTCCTGCTTCAGAAGTGCAGGCCCATCACATTTGTGTATGTCTCACAGTGTGCATGAGTACCTGAGACTACAGAAGCATTGGTCCCTTATGGGCCTGCACTTCAGCAGACGAAAGATCTCTTGCAATTTGGGTAATATGGATTGACTTTATATATGTGGTTGCAGGGGCCAGTGATTGTGCACACAGACTGGAAATTTACTCACCTGGTAAAGGTGATTATGGAAGCACCTTTTTACAGCACTCCAAATCCTTATGACTGGGTTCTATGTGAAATCTTCCTGTAGGCTAATGCACAAAGATTTTGAAATTTGCAATCTGATCCCACTCCACCCCTTGTCCAACCCTGGATAGCCAGTGTGATGACTTGCTAAGCTGTGATCCTGAAATGTAGACAGTAAATTTGACAGCAAAAACACTAGCACCATGGACAAACACAGCTATTGTATGAAAATGCGACATCCTTGGTGAAATTTATTTGGATTCTAATTTATTCAGACATGTAAAACACCCATATCCACATGCACAGTAATACACAGAATGTCATTTGTAAGATACCTTGATTGTCCCAGACTAATGCGTACACAAACATACATTGCAAGGTAACCATTTGGAGTAAGATTTCTCTCCTCATTGGGTGGGATATGGAGTGCAGTAAAAAGGTGCTTCCATAATCACCTTTATCAGGGGAGTAAACTTCCATTATCCTCGGCACCATTTTACAGCACTCCAAGTCCTTAAGACTGGGTGATTAAGAAGCAGTGCCCTTGTGCATTTGGGTGGGGCAAGGAGATACCTGTGAGAATACTGACTGTAGGACTAACCTTCCGAAATTGGATTTATCCTGGCTCCAAGTGTCCAACCTATAAAATCTCATATATGTATGCAGAGACAACCATGTGGCCACTGCAAAGATATCGGCCATGGATGCCGAATTATGCTCCACCCAAGAGGTTGGCACTTCCCTTGTGGAATAGGCCTTGAAGTGATCAGGACATGAGTGACCTGATGCCCTGTATGCCTTGTCTATGGCCTTTCTCAACCACTGAGCTATAGTGGACCTTGAGGCAGGCAGGCCTACCTTTGGCCCCGCTGTGTGAATAAACAGCATATCCATCTTCCGGATAGAGGCTGTTCATTCCAAATATGTACTTACTGCCCTAGTGGGATCTAACAATAGCAAACACCCTTGCTGTGCATCCTCCACCTGGGGTTGGAATGTCAGCAAGGAGATTTCCTGGGCCATATGAAAGGGGATGCTACCTTTAGTACGAATGAAGGCACCATCCTCAGTACCATCCTATGTGACTGGATGGAGAGGAATGGTCCACACGGGCTAGCACCTGTAATTCACTAGTTCTTCGTGTGGAAAAAATTGCCACCAAGAACACCACCTGCCAGGTAAGGAGGTGTAAGGGAATAGCATGCATGGGTTCAAATGGTTCTCTTGTGAAAGCATCCAGTACCAGATTTAGTTGCCAAGGGGCTACTCTTGCCTTCTGGGTGGGTCTAATGTTTTCTACTACTTTTAGGAATGACTGGACTAGAGGGTGGACCCTTGGGAAGTGTCCATCCATCTTCCCTCATACTGTCTCTATGGCTGCAGCTTGTAATCTTAAGGATGTGGGAGACAGTCCTTTATCAAACCCATCTTGTAAAAATACTAAAATGTTTACAACAGAACAGAGTTGCTGGTTCAGTTCATTTGTGACACACCAATGGTGGAACCTTGCCCAGTGTCTCTGGTAAGCCATGTTGGTTGAGAGTCTTCTGGCTTTGCAGCAATGTTTCTCTAACCTTTGGGGAGACTTCCAGAGCTAGCAGTCTATCCTTTTGAGTAGCCATGCCTTCAGTTGTAGCACATGAGGATCCTGATGAAGAATCGGTCCTTGTATTAGGAGGTTGCTCTGTGCAGTAATGTCATTAGCTTGTCTATCATTGTCCTCCTGATGGATGCATACCATGTTTGTCTCAGCTAGTCTGGTGCAACTATCACTACTGTGGTCTTTGTAGCTTGTATCCATTGGAGTACTATTGGAATCATTGACAGGGATGGAACATGTACACTCTGGTGAAGTTCCATGGTAGTGAGAGAGCATCCATGCCTGCTAAATCTTTTTCATGAAACAGGAGTAGAATGTGCATACTTACTTGTTGCTAGTGGAAGCCATCAAGTCTATCTGGAGTGGCCCACTGAAGCTATTTATCATTTGAAAAACCTGCGGGTGAAGTTGCCATTCCCTTAGCTACAAAATCTGGCTACTGAGCCAGTCTGCGCTTGCGTTTAGTTCTCCTGCCAGATAGACCACTATGATACTTTTGAGGTGTTTTTCTCTCCAGTCCAGGATGATTGAGGCTTCTGCTGCCATTGTCTGGCTTTTTGTCCCCCCCCCACTTGTTGAGGTAGGCCATGGCTGTGACATTGCCCATTCTTATTTTGACATGTTGTTGTCTTATTTGAGGGAGAAAGTACTGCAGTGCTAGTCTTATGGCCTGCATTTCGAGTATGTTGATTGGGAGGCTTGACTTTTCTAGTGACCATTTCCCCTGTATGGCACTTGTTACCATTATTGCCCTCCAGCCTGCCAGGCTGGCATCTGTGAACATAGTTGCTGTTACTTCTTTGTCCAATGATGCACCCTGATTCAGGTTCAATGGGGTCTGTCCTCCACTGTATGGCCTGTCTGATTGTGTCCAGAATGAAAACTGTTTGATCGTAATTCTGCATTGTGTAGTTCCAATAGTCTAGGAGCAGCTGTTGTACTAGTCTCATGTGGAGGCATGCCCAATTTTGTAGATCCAGGCATGTAGCCATGAGGCCCAGAATTTGCATCAATTCCCAAAGTGTGGCCCTTGGGTATGACAGTATTTGCTGGCATTGATCTTGGGTGTGTTGGATCCATGCCTCTGTGGGCCTTACTGTCCCTTGTTCTGTGTTGAAAACTGCTCCCAGGTGCTCCAGTGTCTTTGAGGGAGTCACATGGTTATTTTCCATGTTTACTATGCAACCATGCTATTTGAGTATCTCCTTTGTCCTGTCTGTCTGCCCTTTGTGAGTCTTCCCTTGATCTTGTCCTTATTAGCCAGTCATCCAAGTAGAGGATGATATGAATGTCTTCCATATGCAACTTTTCTGCTAGAGTGGCCATTACCTTGGTGAAGACCCTTGGTGCAGAGGCAAGTCCAAATGGCAGATACTGATAATGGAAGTGTTGACCCAAGACATGGATCCTCAGGAATTTGTGGTGGTCTTGTCTGATTGGGATGTGTGAATACGCATCCTTGCAGTTTGTTGAGGTGACTCAGTTACCCTGTTGGACAGCTGCTATGGTCGAGCGCAAGGTTTCCATCTTGAACTTGCAATATTTTACAGACTTGTTCAGGAATTTTAGGTTCAACACCAGTCTGAGGTAGTAGTAGTAGTAGTAAAAGTTTTATTCTGATGTTCGGCAAACATCTCCTGTCTTCTTTGGGACCATAAAGAATACTGAGTATATGCCCAAACCTCTCTGAGCAGCTTGCACCAGTGCTATGTTTCCTTCTACCAACAGGTAATTTAGGAGTGCTCAAACCTTTTGCATTGGCATTCTGGTTGGGGAGATCTTTGAGGGCAGGAACCAAGGTTTTGATAGGATTTTTGAAAACTCTTTGGCATAACCCTGCGTTATTATCTCCAGAACCCATTTGTCTGTTATAGACTTTGTCCAGGTGGACTTGAATCTTTGCAGCCTTCTCCCTACCGTGTCCTTGCCTTCCTGGGGCTGCCTCATCTCAAGCTTGATTATTTCTGAACCTGTCACCTTGCTTGAAACCTCCTCTGGGTCTGGAGCAATTGTTACCCCTTCAGTTATTGAAGTAGTTGCCTCTCTGGTTGAAGTAGTTCTGCCTGAAACCAAATCCATAACTGCTGTTGTCGTTGCCTTGAAAAAAATGGTTATGCCTGCCTCTGTTGTTATGTGAATGAAAGTGGTTGGGCCGAAAGGAGGGTAGGGTGGCCAACTTTTGTGGTTGATCCTTGTTGTCACCTGGCTTGGTGGTGAACTCCTCAATTCTGGTACCAAATACCTTGTCTCCTTGGAACTCGAGCTTCAGCGCCTTATTCTTGGATTCTTGATCCATTTTCCATATTTTTAGCCAGACATGTTGTCTGGCTCTTTTGGCACTAGCTGCAGCTCTGGAGGACATTTTGAAGGCATCTATAGCTGTGTCTGCTACATGCTTGATTGCCTGAAATGTGTACTGCATGGTTGGACTGTGGACGCTATCCTTGGACATGTCTGCTTGTATGGCCTCCAGTAATTTCAAGATGGCTGCAGTTGAGGCTCTTATGGACATCATTAATATCTCATGAATTTTTTTGGTGAGGTCTTCCAGCTTCTTGTCTGTGGGGTCCTTCAGTGTTGATGCATTCTCTGAGGGAAAAATCATCTTATTGGAGACGGAGACAACCTCAGAGTCTATCCCAGGCAGTTTGGATCCCTCTGCTGTGTGTCCTGTTGCAGTTGGTACTTCCTAGTAAAGATTGCCTTCTCCCTTGTTTTTGACATGTCAGATGCCCCCCATTCTGCCATTAGAATGCCCTGCAGTTAGAATGTCCTGCAGTGCTTTGCATAGTAGGGATATCACAAGTCGTAAGAGGGAGGTAATAATCCCTCTTTACAAGACACTGGTTAGGCCCCATCTGGAGTACTGCATGCAGTACTGGAGGCCACACCTTCACAAGGACATTACTCAAATTGAGGCAGTCCAGAGAAGGGCAATGAAATGGTGCAGGGACTGCATCAGAAAACATATGAGGACAGATTAACGGAGCTGAATATGTATACACTAGAGCAAAGGAGGGAGAGAGGTGATATGATTGAAACATTCAAACACCTTAAGGGCATTAACAAGGTGAAAGGGTCTAACATGTTTCAATATAAGAAAAATAGCAGGACAAGAGGACACAACATGAGATTAGAGGGAGGCCGATTAAGGGGTAATGTGAGGAAGTTCTTTTTTACAGAAAGGGTAGTGGATGCATGGAATGACCTACCTCAGGAAGTGGTGGATATGAATACACTGCTGGGCTTCAAACAGGCATGGGATAGGCATAAGGGAGCAATACAGATGAGTATGAATAGATAGGCCATTGACAGAGCAAAGACTGAAGGCACATTCATTAGGTAGAAAAAGAAATGGGCAGACTGGATGGGCCTTGCGATCCTTATCTGCCATCAGATTCTAAGTTTCTATGTTTCTATACTGGAAATACCTGTTCTGAACGTTTCCTTTCCCTGATCCATGGGTCAAGCATCTCCTCCTCTTGTAGACTGAAATTCTGGAACTTGAGGGTCTCCCTCACAACACAGCTTATCTCTTATATGGTGTCAAATGGGCATAATCTGGCTGACATGTCCACCCTTAGATCTTCATCCATCTCTGAGGCACTGTCTTCTGAGTCTGATGAGGTGCCCTCTGATTGTGAGTCAGCATTCTCATCCTGTTTTGAGTGCTTGGCGTTGTCTTTCCTGTTTTCAGCCTACTTCATTCGCTTCTTGCCCTCCAGTGCCTCTGGTCCAAGAGTTTGTGGAAGATTGTCATCATTGACTCTTATGACTAAGTATCAGTGATGTCTTCCACCAGATCCTCTGTGGATGAGGCAGGGGTTGCTGTGTTCTCAGTCGGCCTCATTTCTACTGTGCACAGTGAACACAAGTCACCGGTCGACCTTGTCAGGAGGATGTTGGGGCATTTGTGATTGATTCTCTTTGTCATCCCCATTGCAGCAGAGAATGGCTGTAGGAGACATAATTGGGAGGGAGGAACAAGAGAGATGAGCTATAAGTTGTGTTCGCAGTGGAGGGGGTGGTACATCAGTAACATATATAGCACCCTTCCCTTTCAGCACCTTCTCTCATCAAATATATATATATATATATATATATATATATATATACAATGTTTCTTCTCTGCTGCCCCTTTTGCATTTTATTTATAAAGTATATATATATATATATATATATATATAGTTGTCCTCCCAAGGGAGAAGGTCCTTTAAAGGATTGGCTGCTTTTTTCTTTTAAAAATCGCTGGTGGGATCTTTGGCATCTCTCATGTAAGAGCAATTCCTTTTGTATGCAGTTTTTGGCATTGCCCCTTTAAGAACTGCGCCTCCTGTGTTGTTGTGAGATTCTTGGTGGCCATCTTGGTATAGTGTTAGTAGGCTGCCCGAGGAGCTCATTCAGAAATGCATGTCTTGGAGCCCCTGCTTTGCACTTGACGTGCAGCCAAGGACTAAGGATCCTTAGTTTTGGGGTGTTGACAAGCTTTTTCTCCTTACAGAGTTGGGGAACTTTTGATCCTTCCATGTTTTCTTCTTTTTTGTTGGCTGCAAGGAAAAAAGGGAAACTTCCTGCTAGCTGCTATGTTATGGGAGAGACAAAGAAGATAACTCTGCTCTGTGGGCTCCTTACAGGCAGCGATGGGTTTCTCTGCCTTTCTGGGGTGTTGTCTGAGTGTGGCTATGTTCCAGCTGAGCAAGGTAAGCTGGTGGAGCCTTATTTTTTGCACTAAGGATCATTTTGGAAGCAGTGTGTGTGGTCAGCCTTTTAAGTGAATTTTGGGTGCCCTTGTCTCTACCCCCAGCCGATCAAGGTAGACTGGAGGGAGCTCCTTAACCCAGTGCCCTTCCATAACTCATAGCTGTGCTCTGTGTTTCCCTGAGACTGAATAAGGTGAGCCTTGGGGTTGGTTAAGGAGGGTCAGTTGCTGTTTGCTGATGCCCACATTCTTTTTTTTTCCTTTTTTTTTTAATACAATGTCTGACCATAATAGCAGCATGGGACCCTAACACTATGCCTGATGCCCAAACACATTGAAAGATAGACTAGCATGATATAGTAACATATTTTGTTTAATAAATAGGGGTACAGTTGTAACCTATCAGCACATTTACAGAGTTAATTATAGTTGGGGTATAGTAGCCCCAGAACAGGCTACTGAGTGTTATCAAAATGTATTCACTCCTTTTTTTTTTTTTTTTTTATAAAACTGGCAGTCCTTAAAGGTGCTGAAATGGAACTGTGCCCTAAAATCCATATTTTAAAATTGGAATACAAACTTACCCTATGAATATTGTCTGTAGTTGGCAGAGAGCCAGGAATGTGCAACCAGCCTGAGAAGATGCACAAAGAAAACTGGCTATCCATGGTCGGACAAGGGGTGGAGTGGAATTGGATTGCAAATTTCAAAATCTTTGTGCATCAGCCTACAGGAAGATGTCACGTAGAACCCAATTGTAAGGACTCGGAGTGCTATAATAAGGTGCTGAAGATAAGCAGTGTTGTGATTTGAGTATCCTGGATTTCTATATGCAGCATGAAGTGAGTGTGTATTTATTGTAGTGTATATGTCCTTCAGTGTGTATGCTACAGATACAAATCCACAAAGATAGTACATCAATGTTACAACATTTATTTCATCTGGAAACAGCTGTATGTTGTTTGTCTTAACTGCTGATAGCTGTCTGTGGTTACTTGTGTGGGCTTGTCCTTTTTCTGCTTGAGGAGTAGGGAGTTAGGGTTGGAAACCCCAAAGTGACACACGGAACTATAGAATTAATGTATGAATTGCAGATTAATTTATTAAACTGCAGGAAGAAATTCCACAGAACTGAACACTGACAGTGATCAGTTCTGTCAAATTATTTTTTCCACAGTTTAATACATTAATCTGCAATTCATATGGTAATTATACTGTTCTAAGTTGGAATTTCTGTGAAAGTTATCAAAGTGTATTACAAAATTTTGTGGAAATAAAATTCTGACTTTCTCAAAATTCTGTCTGCAGAAGTTTAATTTTGCACAGCCCTACTTATCAAAGAACAGTGATTCTTTCATATGACCACATGAAATAACTATGAAAAACTAAGTCCCTCCTCTTCTTTCATGAGCTGACCTTCTTCTTTCATGAGTCACAAAATAACTCACAAAAGAAGAATCTCAGCTTAATAAAGAAGATGTTGGGACTTATTTTTTTTTACAGTTCTTTCATGAGTTGAACTTCTTTCATGACTCATGAAAGAAAAAGGTCAGCTCGCAAAAGAACTATGAAAAAAAGAAGCCCCACTATCTTCTTTCATAACCTAAAATTCTTGTTCCATGATACTCACGAAAGAAGAAATTTGTCTCATGAAAGAAGCATTGGGACCGTTCACTAAGCCTTCCAGCTAGGATTTTAAGAATGTCCCAAACCCATATTTCAGGGTCTTTTTTCAATAAACAAACACCAGAATCTAGCTAAATGATTCCCGTTTAGCTAGATTCATGTGTTTAGTTTTTCTCCAGGGCATAATTTTAATGGGCTTTGCAATTTAAAAAAAAAATAAAGCAACAAGAAGGTTGCCATACGAGAGAAGATTTGTTTTTCTCATGAAAGAAGAATCTTCTTTTGTGAGCCTGGAATTCTTCTTTCATGTCAAGCATGAAAATGGAAGCACCTGCTGAGAATGTTCAGAAATGAAATGTCAGATCTTTATAACTTAGGAACAAGCTAATATTTTTTTCACCAAACAAAAAAAAATCTTCCTAGTGCCTTCTTGCTGCCTGCAGGATGGAGGTGGGGTGTTAGGGTTGGCAACCCTAATGTCATATTTCTCTATGTTTGTTGATTTAACCCTAACTAGTGCATTAGCAAAGTTTTTCACAATGAATTTCCTTACTTTATGAGATACTTTTTCTGTAATTAGTTTTTAGAAACACAAGTGTTTTCTATAATTAGTTTTTATAAAATGTATGCATTAACTATAAAAAAAAAAAATAAAAATGACCATATTCATTGCAGGCTGTGGGATTCAAACCCAGGTCTCCCAAATCACAGCCCAGAGCCTTAGCTACTGCACTACATTGCCTCCTTTGATAACACTGTGTCCGTGTTCACTTATCCTAAGTCGAGACAGATCCAACCTAAAACAGCCAATAATACTTTCCTGTTTCTCTGTATTGCCCAAAGTCTTGTTTTTAAACTTTGCATATTTCTAAGCAGTTGAATTGTCTAAAACTTTTTCAGTTCACATAAACACAAAATCAATACTCTAATCATGGGAGTCAGAACATGGGGGAAAGTGGATGTGCTGAAGTTCAGAATGTCACAAGGTAAAAAAGGTAGATTTTGCAAGCAAAGCATTTTGCAAGCAAAAGGGAACTTTGAATGTTCATGTGTAAAAGTGTGTGTGTAGGGGTGGGTGGGATGCAGCAACCCCCACACCCATTGGTTTCAGCACCTATGTCTTTAATGTTTATTTTAACATAAGTTAAAAAATGACTACAAGTTATGATATGTGAGCGGTGTAGTTGGACCAAGGATCCTGCACCTGATTCTGTAATGGGCATGGTGCCTCGGCTAAGTCCTGGTACTTGCAACATGCCCACAGGTACGCCAAACACAGGGCATAACTGAGGGGCATGTTGCAAGCTGCATCTGACTGGCAGTAAGGCCCTCCATGCCTGGAAAGCCCCGCAGGGGTAAGGGACCCACAGCCCCGATCCCCCATACTGAATGTAAATGCCCCACAAGGCTGCTCTGTCCCACCCCAGATCCCAATCCCCCAATATGTAAATGCCCTGCAAGTCTATGTCCCTCCATGTCCTGTTTCCCAATTCCTGAACCCAAGTCCATGCAGTGCCATTATTAATCTGTGTGCGGTATATCCTCAATATCTCTGGTAGTCCAGTGGCCCACCCTCCCACCCAGCAGCACCTGACTACCCACCCCCAAGACCCATCAGAGGCTGGTGACCGGCACATCCCACCTCTCACCAACCTGGCCAGACACCAACTGCACTCTTTATGAGTGCATACTGCAGTAAATAGTACGCACTCAATGAATAAACTGTCATTCATTGAGCACATACTATTTACAGTAGTACGTGCTCATACAGAGTGCAGAGTCCAAGCATGCTCAGAACCAGAAAGGCACTTCTGTAGGCCAAGCCCTTTCTGCCCTGAACATTTCAGACCAAAATTCCAAATCATCTTGGCACAAGACGATGACAGTAAACTAGCAAGAAATAGTGATTTTTTTTTAATGTTTTGTCATTAACTACATCTCAGAATCTGCACAACTAACCTAAAACAAAACTTGGCACATCAAGAAATCTACCCCACATGACCGCGCATGCAAAATTTCATACAAATAAATTGAACAATTACAAAGATATTAAAATGCACAATTAAACACTCACTACTGCCATCTGCAGGGCATTCTTTGAATTACATGCGTTCCATTGTAAATTATACACTTGCCCTAGCTAGAACTGATCCCTCTTGCCCTCTGTAGGGCAGTTGTTAAATTACACTTGAGTTCCATTATAAATTATACATTTACCTGGCTAGAACTGAACCCTCCTGCCATCTGTAGGCAGTCACTGAATTACATGAGTTCTGTTTCAGCAATAATGCACAACAAGGGGTGTGTTGTTGTGAGATTTACACTTTGGAACAGATTAATATTTTTTACCAAACCAGCAAAAGGCACAACTGTGGACTAAGCCCTTTCCACCCTGAAAAATTCAGACCAGAAATCAAAACCATCTGGGCAAAAGTCTATGACTAAGTAACAGCAAAAAACAGTGATTTTTTTTTTTTACAATTTCTGCTATCTGCACCTCAGGATCTACACATCTGATCAGAACAAAACTTGGCACTTCAAGAGATCTACCACAAGAGACCAAGCATGTAAAATGTTGTGCAAATCTGTTGAACAGTTGCAAAGATATTAAAATGCAAACTTTAACCTCACTACTGCCATCTATATGGCAGTCTCTGAATTACACATTAGTTTCATTATAAATTATTCACTTACTCTGGTTAGAACTGATCCCTCCTCTCATATGTAGGGCAGTCGCTAAATTACACATGAGTTCTGTTATAAATTATTCATTTACCTTGGCTAGAACTGATTCGCCCTGCCATCTGTAGGGCAGTCACTTAATTATATGAGTTCCATTAAAAATTATACACTTACCCAGCTAGAACTGATCCCTCCTGCCATCTATAGGGCAATGACTGAATTACACATGAGTTCTATTTAGGCAACAACGCACGGCAGGTGGCGTGTTATTGTGAGATTTACACATGCCTAATAATAACTTTGGACTGGATTAACCGTTTTCACTGCCGGCCAAGCCCTTTCTACTCTGAAAATTTTAGACCAAAATTCCAAACTCTCTGGGTGCAAGGTGATGACAAAAAAAGCAAAAAAAGCAGCAATGTTTTTATGTTTTTTCATTATCTTCATCTTGGAATCTGCACATCAAGCTGGAACAAAACTTGAGAAATCAGGAGATCTGCCCAGCAACACCATGCATGCAAAATTTTGTGTAAATCCGTTGAACGGTTGCAAAAATATTAAAGTGCAAAATGTAACACTCACTGCTGCCATCTGTAGGGCAGTGGTTGCATTGCTTGAATTCCTTTATCAATTATTCACTTACCCTGGCTAGAACTGATCCCTACTGCCATCTGTAGGGCATTCACTAAATTACAAATGAGTTCCATTTAAACAATAATGGCTTAAGAGCCAGTCATTTCCCAGAGATCAATGACCATCTGGGGGGGATGGTGGCCTGAGGTGCTACCAAGGGCCACCCCCACCCAGCCAGTCATTAATTGAGAGGAAATGACCAGCTCTGAGGTCATTATTGTGATTATAAGTCTAATCACAATAATGATGTTGTTTCTTTTATTTTTAAAACTGTTTTAGTGGTGCCATTTCTGCAGCGCCGCATGTGCCATGTAACGGGAACAGCAGAGCAGCTGCCGTGTCGGTCACTTCTAAGAGATTTTAGACCAGCACAGCAGCCAACCAGTGAGCTAGCTGACATCATAAATAATTAATTAGACTTATAATATAAAATTATACATTTACCCAGCTTGAACTGATCCTTCCTGCCATCTGTAGGAGTGTCACTAAATTGCATGTGAGTTTCATTATAAATTACACACTTACCCATCTTGAACTGATCCCTACTGGCATCTGTATGGCAGTCACTGAATTGCACGAGTTATGTTTAAGCAATAATGCAAGACAGGTGGTGTGCTGTGAGATTTACAAACTCCTAATAATAACCTTGGAAAGGATTAAATCCAGTGAAAGGCGACGCGCCACTAGGGGCGCTAAATAGGATGGCAGTTTAAAGATCAGCTCCATAATCCAGAGGGAAATATCCTTTAAAATCCTTTTTCTACCAGCTGGTATTATATCCTCACTCTACTGTAACTTGTGGGGTAATACTCAAGCTACACTAATTTAGCTTCATTGATGCAAAAAGCCTTCATTTGCTGTGTGGAAACTGCTATTTTACTGAAGAGCCTCCTGGATGAGGTAGGTCTGAAAATATGGCTGAAGGCAGCTTGCCACAAACCTGAGAGCAACCGTCAGTTGAGGCGATGTTCGGCCAACTTATGGCCCAGATGGCACAAGTCACTGTGGCAACTAATCAAAACACCCAAGTGGTTCCAAATTTAGAAGCCAGGATGCTGCATACCAAACAGCGGGTCTCAGCGATGGAGGGGCATGTTCAGGACTTAAGGGCAGAATTAAGAGATCAACAATGGACCATACAGATGCTGCGCAGTAAGATGGATGACCTCGAGAATCAAGGTCGCCATAATAATCTTCTCTTCCTGGGCTTCCCTGAGTGTGTAGAAGGCAAAGATACAGAGGGATTTCTACAATTAGCCATCGCTGAAATGCTGCAGTTGGACCCATTGATACCGCTTCAGGTGGAACGTGCACATCGTACATTAGCCCCCGTGTCTCAGGCCCAGGACAGACCACGACCTATCATAGCAAGATTTATTGATTTTAGAGACAAAGAGAATGTCCTAGCTAGAGCTCGTGAGTTACAGCATGTAGTGTGGAGAGCAAATAGGATCCACATCTTTCAGGACTTCTCTAAGGATCTGTCAGACAAACGCTGAGCATACTCTGAGGCAAGGCATAAAATGCACAATATTGGACTGTCCTTTTCCTTGCATTACCCAGTCATGATGCGGGTTATGCATAGAGGGGTCCCAAACAGTTCTGAATCTCCTGATGCACTCATGGATTTTTTACGGTGTAACTGGCCTCAAGAATTCACCACCACTACCCTGGGAGCCCCTTTGGCAAAAACTGCTACCGACTGGTTGGATTGCCACTCCTCTTCATCAGTGAGCAGGCTTGCAGTTTGGCAAGACCTCAGGGAGCAACACTGAGAACTCCCCCCAAAAGCACACCAAAAGAGGCAATCCTCAAAGAAACACGGCTGCTGGGAGCATCCTTCGGAGACAGGGCAAGAAGACACAGAGGAGGCCACAAGCATGGATATTGTAGCTCCAGATCCATTACAGACCTAGCACACCGCTAATAGATATGAAGCTATATGCCCCAGCTCTCCGGATCAACACCCAGGCATCGTGGATTTGACCGTGGAAGGCAGGCCTACTCCTATGTTGCAGCCCAGCTACCTGTCCCCGTCAGCAACTCCTCACCAGCTGCAGAATGGAGCTACAGATAGCGGAGGGCATCATCCACCAAAGGCTATGAGGGAGGCCTCCTCTACCAGCGGAGATCTCATTTTCAGTGTAGACCATCCTGAGCACTCTACATCTCCAGGGCAATTGATCAGAGAAAACCCACCGGCATGGTCAGATAAGTAGTCATCCTTCTATTTTCTTTCTATTCCTGTTCTTTTAATCCCCCAGGGAGTTGTAGGTATGGGGTGAGTTTTGGGTGTCTAAATTGATTGTCAGTGGACAATCTCCTTGGCTGACCCATCTGCTACCCTTTCTCCGTGTTACACATGTAAGGGAACTTTCAAGCCCCTTTTCACCCCAACCTTGCCCCCCGACTTGCACTGCCATATGGCAGAGAAGATGCCTCACTCCTATACCGGGAGGGATTCAATGAGGCCTACTGACAAGCTCTCAGTGGACATCCTGATCAAAGGTCCAGGCATGTCTACATGGCAAAGAAGGCCTTTTTTGCACCATCTGATTAAACAGCAGAACTTTTGTGGGTTCTACCTCGCTTACTTGTGTGTTTGTGGGGGGTGAGGTCCACTGGGAAGCTGTGTCATATAATATGAAAGTATCTGTCGGCATGTGCAAACTGTTGCGCTGAATGGGTAGCCAGGATGTGTTTTACGTGAGGCCCTAAGTGGTGAATGGCACAGGCCTGCGCCCCTCTGGTATGTTTTTTTTTTATTATTTTTTTCTATTAAGGGGAGGTCTCCCAGACCCTGCTTTGGGTGGCTTACAGTACCCTCTTCATAGGTGTGATGAGCCTGATCTTACCAAGATTTTTGTTGTGAGAACATGTTGGCACCCATCAGCAATAACCATAGGCTCACCAAAATATTGGGCAGTTCTCCCCCACTTTCTTTCCTGCAAACCCCCACCTCATTAGAAGCATTGTGTAGTCCCACTTTAACTACCCCAGCTTCTGATCTACACTGCTGGAGCAGCTCTCTCAACCCTCTGGGGTTGCAATGAGCCATGTGGTCCAACCTTCTTATTGGGTTGCTCGATTCTCTCTAGGGGAACGTCCCCCCCTGCAATCACTGTAGTGCTAAGAAAGGATGGATGCCACTTGATTACACCCTGGGAATAGGGGCTGGCCTACAGCAGGGCTCTGAGGCTGAAGAGAAGCCTCTATATCCCCCAAATTGCATGGTACACTGTGCACAATGTATATAGTTTGCTAATGTGTTTATGTATGTTTGTTTCACAAGAGACACACACAGATGTTTCATTATTTGTTAGCATAAGGTCATCTGGTAGGGGCAGGGTATATGGGCTTCACCCACTCTTTCTATAGCTGATGGTGCTCTATAGAACTTTGCCTCTTGTGGTTGGGCTGCCCTCGCCCCCTATCTGCTGGTTGTTCTTGATATATCTCTCAATTAAATATTTGCTCCCTATTACTAACAGGTGATATCACTTGTCTGACATGGAATGTCAGAGGGCTTAACACCCCAAACAAGAGGAAGCAAGTTTTGGGCCACCTTAAGAGACTGGGAGTGAGGGTTGCCTTCCTGCAGGAGACCAAACTTACCAGGGGGATCCTGAGAGACTGAAGAGGGAGTGGGTAGGTCAGGTCATACATGCCTCGGCCTCCTCTAGAAAGAGATGGGTGGCGATACTGCTTCACAAGCAACTACAAAGGAAATTGCAGAGACAAGTGAGAGACCCTGAGGGTAGATGGGTGGTGGTACTCATGGATACTGAGAAGGGCCCTCTGATCCTGGGTAACATATACGGTCTGAATGAGGACTGGCCCTCCTTCTTTCACAAGTTGGCCCAGATAGTGGGATCCATAGCTCTGGAAGACACCCCCATTTTATTAGGGGGCAATTTTAATCTTACTCTGGACCCTTTCCTGGATAGATCCTCTTCCAATACTGAGCCCCACTCCAGGGCTGTAATGGCAGTGGCTCAATTAAAACAAGATTTGGCCCTTACGGACATCTGGAGAATATTTCACCCCTCCCAGCGGGACTACACCTTTCATTCCCCAGTACATAGTTCCCTTAGTAGAATAGACTTCTGGCTCACCTTTCCTACTATTACTAGTAACACTGTTAATACCCTTATTCATCCCTTAGTTATCTCGGATCATGCCTTGTGCATCTTGCCTTCACATGGGCCCCCCCTCTCCCTAAGTCTCCGGCATGGAGGCTGGACCCATCGCTATTCATGACCCAGACTTTCCCCCTTGGCTTCAAAAGGAAGCAACGCTTTTTTTTCAGCATAACCTCATAGTAGATACCTCTGCGGGTACGGCATGATAGGCATTCAAAGCTACTATAAGAGGGGCAATAATGGGGTATACGAGCTGGTGCTGAAAGAGGAGGGAACAACATTTGAGGGGGCTTGAACGTCAACTCCGAGATGCGGAGCTTGCTTTTAAGGCCCTTCGCGTCCCTTCCCTTAGCTCAGAGGCAGGTCACAAGGTCACCTCTCTGAAGATGCAAGTGAATGAGCTGGTCTCTAGAAAGGTAGAGATTTTAATCATTAGAATCAAGCATAAGTATTGGGAAGGGGGAGAAAAGGGGGGTAAGCTGCTGGCATACCGTCTCAAAAAGCAGCAAGCCGAAAGGCATATAGCAGCTTTAGAGGATGCAGGGGGTAGGACCCAGACCTCGGCGCAGGGTATTAATCAAATAATGATGGATTTTTACTCCTTGTTATATAAATTCTCCAGAGCCCCAGACCCCAAGGGGATCCGCCCATTTCTGGAGTCCCTACATCTCCCCAAAATCTCAGAAGCCCAGGATAATGCCCTAAATCTCAACCAAGGAGGTGGCAGACACCATCCTCTCCCTTAAAAAGGGAAAGGCCCCAGGAGGGGACGGTTTCCCTATTGAAGTGTGGCAGCTGTTGCATCCCATAATCTCTCCGGTATTGCAACAAGTATTTACTGAATCATTGCAAACAGGGTATCTCCCTTCATCCCTTAGGGAGCCGACTATTACTATCCTACCAAAAAAAGGTAAAGACCCTCTTAAAGTATCCAGCTACCACCCTATTTCACTATTGAATGGTGATAGCAAGGTGCTAGCTAAGATACTGGCTAATAGACTTAATCCTCTCCGTCCCAGTTTGATCCACCCATCCCAAGAAGGCTTTGTTAAGGGCCGCTTTAGCGTGGACCATATTAGATCTTTGGTAAATTTGATCCATAAGGCCCAAACATTATCTTCCCCAGCTGCAGCCATTGCAATAGATTTCAAAAGTGCCTTTGATTCCCTGGAGTGGGACTATGTCCAACAAGTACTTTGCACTATGAGCTTGGTGGAGGGGTTTTGGGCCTGGAATGGGGCAACTCCCCCATTCATACTGGGTAGGGGTACCAGTCAGGGCTTCCCACTTTCCCCACTACTCTTTGTATTGGCAGTAGAACCCCTGGTGGCTGCTATTAGGCAAAATCCTCTAATTTCTAGGTCCAGGTGGGAACAAGGGCATATCCTACTCTTATGTATTCAGATGACCTGTTGCTCCCAATAGCCAATATCGTCACCTCCTCCCTCCCTCCCCTACTGTCCACCTTGTCAGATTTCTCTACATTTTCAGGGCTCAAGATTAACCAGGCCAAGACGGAGGTCCTACCTTTAAACTCCAAGTGTACCTCTCAAATGGTTACTCAGCATGGGCTCCGATGGGCCCCGGAGGGGATTATCTACTTGGGCATTACCATCTCTCCTAATCTGCATAAAATCTGGGACCTGAATATGAAAACACTTTTTGCGTCCATTCATACAGAACTGGACAGGTGGAAATCTTTTCGACTGTCACTTGTAGGTGAAATATCTGCAATTAAAATGGTCACAGCACCAAAAATTATATATATTCTCTCCTACATTCCTTTGAAAATACCTTGTTATTGGTTTACTAAGTTAGACTTCCTGCAGGGATCCTTTTTGTGGGAGGGTAAGAAACCTAGGTACAGTAGAAATAAGCTCAGAGCTCATTGGTTGGAAGGGGGCTGGGGTCTTCCATGGTTAGAGGGGTATAAATGGGCCTTTCAGCTGGCTCAGACGTTAAAATTGTTCCTTTTCCCTGAACACAATGCTCCCCAGTGGCTGGATATGGAGAGAGAGGTATGTCAGTGTACTCACTTGGTACTATTGTTATTTAACCATCTGCCTAAGGGCACTCGCTCTCATCCTACTATAGGTCCCTCTCTAGAATATTGGGCCAAGGCGCATAAGAAGTTGGGTGCCTCCCCATCTCCCCTAAGACTTACCCCACTATGGAGCAATAATGAGATTACCATCAAAAAACAACCAATTGCATGGCCCTCGTGGGAATGTGGTGGTATCCCATTGCTTTGTGATATGCTCATTCCTGGTACAGATACCCTTAATTCCTTTGAGGGCCTGCAGAGCGCTTATGGGATCTCTCTCAAAGACTTCTGGATATTCCTTCAAATAAGAAGTGCCATCCTTATGTACAGGCATAAGCAGCACCAAGAGCAGCAAATCTTCCAGGTGGAGTCATGGCTGGCCCTAGAAAGAGGACAGTCAAGCCGGGTATATGCGGCCATTCGGAGCACCATGCCATCCCAAGCAGAGGAATACAAGCATAAATGGTAGAAAGCACTGCATGCCCCTATTATGAACCTGGAGTGGAAGTCTAAAACTAGCTCATGGGGCATATCCTGACACCAGTAGTCAATTAATACAGAACAAGATAGTTCACTCCTGGTACAGGACTCCTGTAGTCCTCGCCAAGGCAAAGCTGGCTCAGTCTGACCTGTGTTGGAGGTGTCAGAAACTCCCAGGTGACCTGTTCCATATACTTTGGTCTTGCAGGTTGATCCAGCCCCTATGGTAGGCTACCTGTGAGATGGGGTCCAAAATACTTAGGAAGCCTGTGCCTCAGTCGCCTGAGTTGCTGATATTAGGACTCCGGACTTCTTCGTCTCTCTGAGTTGAAACTACTTCTGACACTCAGCATGCAGGTTAAAAGACTCCTAATGTGTAAATGGTGGTCCCAGATAATCCCCTCCTTGGGGGAGATGCTTACCTCCATGGCTCAAGTTGCCAGCTAGGCCAGAATATCACATACTGTGACCATTACCCTCTTTAAATATACTGCCCTCTGAACTCCCTTCTGTTTTTGAAACATAGGGAGGGAATCGGCTGAATGGGCACAACTATGCTACTATAATGGTCTCCTCTCATGGTTCATTTAGGGGCAAGTGCTGAAGAGAATGTTATTGAGTTATAGGGGACCCTGCTCTATGGATGACATGGTATAATATCAGTAAAGGATAAAATGAAGACCTGTTTGCTTTGTGTGTGTGATCTCTTGTATTTTGTAGGCTTAAAGTAGAGGACAGCGGCCCTGGACCACTCATAATTCCTGATGCTTTGTCAAATACTGCAGAAACTAACAGGATGGAGCCAGGTAAGATAAGTTTGTATGAGTTAGCCATAATGCAATGCACCAACTGCTAATACTTTCAAAGTTAATCTCCAGCTGGATAGGTGTTGTACATCCAGGCACAGAGTATTATCCTACTGCTTACCTGGGTAGTATATTCAGTTTATTACTATTTGGACAGCATGTTCCATTCTCTTCTTCTACAGACATATGTAACAGTCTGTAAGATTCTTTGTAATGTATCCAACTGTTTTAATGTTTGTATTGTCTTAATAAGTCAAATCAATAAAACTTATTAACCATAAAAAAAAACAGTGAAAGGCACATACAGTATGTGGGCCTAGACCTTTCTACCCTGAACATTTCAGACCAAAACCAAACTGTCTGCAAGGTGATGACAGAAAACAGCAACACCCGTGTATATATATATATATATATATATATATATATATATATATATTTACATTTTTTCATTATTTGCAGCTTGGTATCTGTGCTTCAGACCTAGAATAAAACTTGGCACATCAAGAGATCTACCAAACGAGACTGCAAATGCAAATGTTCATGCAAATAAATTGAACAGTTGCAAAGATATTACAGAGCAAAATTTAATGTTCACTACTGCTATCTGTAGGGCAGTCACTGAATTACACATGAGGTCCACTATAAATTGTACACTTTCCCTGGCTAGAACAGATCCCTCCTGCCATCTGTAGGGTAGTTGCTAAATTACACATGAGTTCCATTATGAATTATAAAGTGTAGAATAATTGCTAAAGCTGTAACATTTAAAAAAAATCATAGAACTGCTTTCAGAAACATAATTTATTATTGTAATTGCATTTGGACATAAAGTAGTCCCTTTTTGTTAAATAAGTTAACTCTGATTTTGGTAATGGTTACAGCAGTATGTTTAGTTTAGTTAGTTATTTTTTTTTTTGACCGGGAAAGGAGGACTAGGCAATTCTGCCTATTTTCAGCCTCATCCTGGGGGAAGAGATACAGATGGTAACCCACTGAAATCGAACCAAATTGAGCTATTGGTGGTATTTTTGATGAATAGGGGAAATGTGGCCAGGACACTTGAGTAGGGGGTGCTGCTGTGCGCTGTGGCTGGCAGAATGGCCAACGACTTCTGAGGTGGAGGAGGTGGAGGTGGAGGAAGTCCAGGAGCATGGTACCCTGGGAAGATGGAGATTTTGTTTTCTAGTTCTATGGAGATTCCTGATCCAGTTGTTTCAGGATGAGGTGTCCAAATACTGAAGATATACCAAACATACCCACAGCAGCTGCTTCTACTATGGAAGGTGCAGCAGTTCCAGCTGGGGCCACAACTCCGGAAGTGAAGATGCAGGTGGATCGCACCACTCAGTGAGCTTGGCAGCTACACTTACTTGAGATGACGGAGTGCAGACTACACCAAAGGATACACCAATCATGGCTCAGATGATGGAAAAATCAGTATCTGGATCCACATGGGCCTGACAGGAGCAAAATCATTTTCTAATTTCACAGTAGCATCCTCAGAACATCAGGGAAGGCCAGTGGTCTCCAGAAAAGTCTCTGCTGACTGCTGGGTGACAGGCCAGAAAAAACCTGGCTTCCTGGTGAAGCACCAACTGCTGCTGACATATTCTCGGATGGGAAAACATTTTCTTCCAAACAGAATTTGATGATATCTGGTACACATTCTGACAACAAGAACCAATCTTTGACAAAGGCTGCTTTGTCGACGAATGGGGTTGTCAAGGAAATGACTCAGCTGGAACCTGGCTCAGCCTTAAAGAACAATGCTTCCACTACAGGTATTTACACTAAACAAACTGATAACCTAAAAGGCACATCACAAAGTTCTGCAGGAACTGTTGTAAACTCAAGTGACATTACTAAGGGGGTTATGGAGGGGAAAATAAATGCTACAGCTCCAAACAATTTGCAACTGACTCAGAGCAATTTTGCAAACAGCTATACAGCTGGAACATACACTTCAAGAAGAAATGGCCCAAACTTTTGTCCCTATGGCCTCTGGACAATAACTCCATCTGATTCAGTCAACTTCCTGGGCTGATATAATAGATTCTGAAAGTGTGCATATTACTATACTAACATTACCCCTTCAGGCCCAGCGGCTCCTGAACTACAGAATGCCCCCAATAATGGCACCTGCAATCTTGGGACCAACTACCTCAAAACCCAGATTTAAATTGTCTGATTTATTCACTTACCTGGAGAAACCTACTACTAAAAGAAATGCAGTATGAATAAAATACAAAGGGGATTTGGAGTCCATGCCAGATAGAGTGTATATGGCAAGGAAATTACTCAAAGAATCAATGCATTTCTTAGCTTCTTTGCACTAATCCACATCTCTGAAGACACTATATTCTATGTCAGCTTTAACATGCCAGTGCAACTAGAAAGATTCTGGAATAAATTTTACCAATTGACCCCCTCCTCTATGGACCCCTTTCATAGTGATTCCCCTCACAAGGCCTGCAGTTAAAATAATTACCATCCTGTTCAGGAATGAAAGCGTGCACATTTCAAACATTTTGCACTGGGTGAAACAAAAAGCCAATGTTATTGACAAACCTACCCCTATTTTAGACATTGAAAAAATCTGGACAGGAGGCTGGAAAATTAAAATCAAGCTCAGAATGACGGGTACAGGGCCACTGCATTTGCCAAGTTGTTTTTATATCAGACAGTAGCATGGCTTCTGTTTCTACCCTGGGCAGCCTAAAACCTGCCATAGATGAGGCTCCCTATCCCATCTGAGCAATGCTTGTGATGTCATGCTCTGTAGTTTTTGTCTTCAGTCTGGTCATGCAAACACCTTTTGCCTCAATCTTCCCAAGTGCAATCTAAGCAAAGAAATTGGGCATCTTTTCCTTCAAAGCCCCTGGACAGTGCACAATAGATGCACATTCTATAACCAAGACAATATAGTTCAAAATGCCCAGGAAAAACAAGCTAGACAAAACCAAAAACAGGAGAACCAGCCATCTCAAAACCTGAGTTTAATAGCAGACCACCAACCAGAACAGAATCTTCCCCCATTTGTGCAGGCCACTGTACCCCAAGCCACTGAAGTTGTGCCAATCAACACTCCTGCTGACCCATAGGAGGAGGGCATGGAAGTCTTGGACTTACCAATGGATGCTGCTACCACACATGTCCCTTCTACATTTGGCCAAACCTGCACTCAAGCTATGGTAATGCCCCCACCTCCATCCCCACAAGAAGAATATCAGATGGTTAAAGGAAAATGGCAATACACAAGAAGTATGCCCAAACCAAAATGTGCTAAAACTGATGGGACTGAAATACAAAACAAATATGTAGCTTTACAGGAACAACTGGATGAAGATGAAGGGGATTCAGAGTCTTCTTTCCTGAACTCCTCACAGAAAGAAACCTCAGACATAGATGGGGACATTGCAGATAAATCAAAGATAAAAAAGAAAACAAGGAAAAAATCATGATGGGGTTTTCATTAATAATGAATTTTTCCTAAAACTGTTTAATGACTAATGCTTCTGGGGATATTGTACAGATAATTTCCTTGAATGTTAACAACATCAAAAATCCTAAGAGGCATAGTATTACATTTAGTGCCTTACAGCACTCCAAGGCCCAAATAATTTTATTGCAGGATACCCAGCTCAAAACCACATCAGACATCCATGAGGCCCAAAAGGCTTGGGCCTGAGGTAGCCCGCTATGGTTCTTAGGTGAGGAACCCTGCTCAGATGCAGGGAGTCTTTTTTCCTGCCAAGTACAAATACAAAAGGTCATGGATATTGACCCAGGTAGGGCCTTTTTTCTTGATATTAACCTGAATGGTCAGGCAATAAGGATAGGTGTCTTAAATGCCCCGCAAACCAAAACATCTAGGATCAGGATGTTTAAATTAATCCGACAATACTTACATACTACAAGGAAAATTATTTTAGGAGGTGATTTCAATTGTCCTTTAGAACTAAATGATAAGACAGGGAGTACATCGAAGCTCTATTGTGATGCAAATGCTTTAAAATAAATTATTAAAACAGCAAATTTAAAGGACGCATACAGAACCCTTTGGAAGTCTGGTGGACATACCTATCATAGAGGAACACTATCCTATAGAACTTATTTTGTATTTGTTTGCTAGCACTGATGAGTCCACAAAGCAGCTACTGTTCCCACAGCCACCTTGGACCATTTAGAACATAATGTGACCCTGGGAGATTTACAAAAAAATAATATTGAGAAGGGCTATTGGCAGATAAACAACTCTTGTTAACCAATCCCACTGAAAATTACAAGCTAGTTCAACATTGGTCTCATTGTATGATTCTATAGACAAATAGTGGGAGGATACAAAATTGTATATTAAAACATTGTATCAAAAGATAGCAGGTAGAGATGCTTATTTTAGGTTCTTAACCTTGAGGCAACATCTATATAAACGTATCTCCCTACAGAATACAGAACACCTGGACTATACAGATCAGATAAATACTACTGAAGAAGATATGAGAACATACCTTCATGATAGTGCCAAATCCCTGAAAGCTAAACAGTCTTTTGGTACCTAGGGCACCAAATTCTTTTTAGATATTTTTAAAGACTGTCATGATAGAATAAATAATAAGATATGAACAGCAGTAAAAGATCCCCATGATGTGATTCATATGGATTTCAATGAAATTACAATGGTAATAGCAGAAACATCACACTCCACTTTTGGAGTCCCTTTGGAAACATTGGGTACTATTACTATTTTTCTACCACATGCCAATGTGGGACAATTAAATACAGTAGACATACAGTAGTAGGATTATCTAAACTGATACAGCTATTGGAAATTCAAACTGCCATCAAACAACTTAAATTAAATACTGCTCCAGGGACTGATGGCCTAAGTATCAACTTTTACAAAGCCTTTATTGAGATTTTGGACCCAATATTAATAGACACATTTAATTCAATTTTAGAAAAATTAAGAGGAACTGAGAATTTATCTAAGGCTTTTCCCATTTTACTTTATAAAAAAGGAGATAAACTAGAAATAAAGAATTGAAGACCTATCTCGTTACTGAACACAGACATGGACATTTTAACATCAATACTTTGTCATAGACTCAGTCAGGTAGCACACAAAGTAGTTACGTAGATTCAGTCATGTGCTATACCTGGAAGATTTATGAAAAATAACTTAATGTGCATTAGAGAAGTTTTCTCAAGGAGTAACCTCAACACTTTACATGGCTTTGTACTTTCATTAGACCAGGAAAAGTCTTTTGACAAGGTGTCTCTTGAGATCCTGTTCCATGCTTTAGAATTTTATGGTGGTATTCTGTCACCGCAGTGACATTTTCACAGCAAGGTACATTACAGCGACAAGTTGCTGTTGCCACTGTAATGTCTCTGCAGGACCCCAGCACTGCTTTTTCTGAGTTTGCCCCTCCCTGAATCAACTCTGACCTGGAGTTGTTAATCCTTAGTTATGGGGGTGTGGAGGGTAAAGCCCCCCACATGGGGTGTTTGGGAGTGAAGCCCCTGAATAAAACAGATGGTTTCTTGATGGATTTATGCCGACTGCAACTTGCAGTCGACATAAACCCATTGCTGCAGTGTCACATCGACAGAAAGTTGTCGATGTTGTGTCATGTTTCCTTTTTTCGTATCCCTACAATCTTCATTCAGTGGCTTACATTACTTTACTGACAAGCACATTTCCATCCCTTAATAAATGGGACAGTTGGGCAAAAGATACAGACTGCATGAGATGTGAGACAGGGTTCTCCCTTGAGTCCATTGCTATACATCTTTTACATCAATTTGCTGCTTAGGAAGATAATTTGAACACCTAACCTTGAAGGATTACAGTTATCTCTTAGATAAAAATAATGGCTTATGCAGATGATCTTTGCCTTTTTTGGCCAATGAAACTGCATGTAACACAATAATCCACATAATTGAACTTTTTTCAAAAGTAGCAGGAGCAAAAACTATAATACCAAAAAGTAAAGGAATTTGTATTGGGAATACTCGACAGTTGGGGTCTGAGACAATTATATGGGATACTTATGTTCTGAGAGATCAATATACAAGGGATACAGTTTGGAGCATTCAAAATGGATAAAGATAATTGGGAAAGGGAACTTATGGATTGTGAAAAAAGAATCATTTCCCGGAAAAATATACAAGTTTCAAAACTAAAATGAATTTACTTGCGTAAGTCTTTTATAATCCTTATTTTATTATACTTTAGTTCAGTTTTCCCTCCCTCTTTAGAACTGGAAATACAATTATATAGTACCCTTTTAAGGATACTTTGGGGCAGTAGACTCAGTCTTATTAAGAGACAGATCACATAGCTCCTAGTAAACCAGGGAGGAATAGGAATGGTGAACCCTTTAGTATTTTTTCATTAAATATTTTAGATACACAACCTTACCCCACTATTACAGAGATCCAGTACCTCATGGAATATTTGGAGCAGGGAATGGATTGCACCTCTCCTTCCCTCTTGGACAAAACAATGGAACTTTAAACTTCATAAAAAAATGATTCCACAATATATTACGACTACATTACAGAAGGTTAGAGGTTGGAACATTATGACAGAGCAGCCAGAAACCAATTCACAACGATTAATATATGAACAATCTTCCCTAAGGCACTATACAGAATGCTCAGGATATCATTGGACAGCTAACAGACAAAATAATTTCTAAACATTAATGAAATATCATATGGCTGACATGCCATGGTAAAACAGGAGTTAGAGATAATCATAAACACAAGCCAGTGGAGGAAAGATATTGTCCAAGAGACACTTGCAATATGCTTTTGGAAACTCAAGAACATTTATTTGTAGAGTGCCAATATATTACATGGTCTCTAGTCCAGAGTTTAGTACCATGAGATATGAGGTGCTTGTTTTAGGCAGTTATACAGGAGTTTGGAGAGAATACAACCCAAGTACCTTAACAGTAATATGTGGCATTATTAAATATACTATCTGGCAAGCCAAATGCCAATTGATTTTACAACAAAATTACATAACCCAGACAGAAATCCTGAATATAATAAAGGCACATGTGAAAAAGATTTATTCACATGATGAACAAAACTGTACTACCAGTATTCAACAGTTGATTGCTTTTTGGAAAAAATGTAATGGATGTTTTTTGTAATTTGTATAACACGTTGTTATTTGTTTTCCTTGCCTTAGCTCTGCACATCATAATTTTAGTTTTCTAAGAGAATTTTGAAGTGTTGTGTAAGTAGGTGGTGAACTATTGTCCTTATGTTTTGTAGGATTTTCACAATTAAAACTTCCCCTACTCTTGGCAGGGGCACTGCTGAGCAGACAGCCAAGATGGAGGAGCCTATCATAGAAACATAGAAACATAGAAGTTGACAGCAGATAAGAACCACAATGCCCATCCAGTCTGCCCATTTCTTTTTCTGCCTTAGGAATGGCCATCGGCCTTTGCTCTGTCAATGACCTATCTGTTCATATTGATCTGTATTGCTCCCTTGTGTCTATCCCATGCCTGTTTGAAGCCCTGCACTGTATTCATATCTATTGAGGAGGAGATGGAGCTGGAAGCTTGGCAGGCTGAGGTTTGGACCTCTAACCCAGCCCAAGTCACACAAGAAGATGAAGATTTTCATTTAATGGAGGAGGAACCCGGTACACCTTAAGAGGAGGTAGTACAGAACATCAATATGGATTTTACACTCACTGAAAAAACAAGCCCTGATTCAAATATGTTGCACATTGCGGATGTAGGATTAGAAGACTCTCAGAAGCTATCAGAGACTGTGGAAATGTCTCAAAACAGAGCTTGCATTAACACAGAAAACACCCAAAACAAACCTACACAAACTCTAATTAAAGATCCACACAAAGAGATGGCTGCTCCTGACAACCAGAAGATGGGAGATGACAGGATGCCAAAAGTGAAACCAACCACACTGACAGCAATGCAGCAAATCCGTCACCAGTTTTCAGTCCCACAGTGGAAAACTAACTTCCCAGCCAAACACTGGAGCTCAGACCAGGCAGTGATGATATGAGGAAATGGAACCCCAATCCAGAATGGGACAGTACTAAAAATTTACATATGGCTTCAGAAAAAATACAGACCTGCAACAGAGACATTCCCTGCAGGAATGGAACACCCACAACCAAATGCGCAGGAAACACTTAAACACAGCACAAAGGTACTGCTTATTAACAATGTATCTGGGGCCCCAAACTTAAATGAAAAGGCCAGACATAACACTGCTCAGATAATGGAAGGCCAGGAACATCAGCCAAATGCAAAGGTCTAGTAATGTCTCTGATACACATACTGGTGTTCAGGCTCATGCCAGCGAACAAACTAATGAAATTACTTCTGATTCAAGCATACAGGATTCTCGAAGGGCAACAGGACACGCTTGTGGAGCTACATTTTCAGACTTATTCAAGAATAAACTAGAACATGCTCAAGAAAAAATGCTGTTAGATTAAAATATAGAGGTGGTCTGCAAGAGCACCCTGATAGGTTGTATTTTGCCAAACAGCTTTTGAAAGAATCCTTACAATTTGCAGCTGCTGATATATATGCATTAATCTACGTGTCAGGCAAAGACACATTTGATGTTAGTTTTAAATCAAATATCAGCTTGGGAAGATTTTGGTTGAAGTATAATGCTGTCAAAAATCACTTTAGATCCCCTTCTCTGCTATCCCCTGACTAAGCCCCAGATTAAAAACATCACAGTAATGTTTAGAAATGAGGGGATGAATTGAGGTGATATATACTATTGACTACAAAACAGATGCAACATTCTTGGTGCCCCAAAACCCATAATTGATTCACAGGGAATATGGACTGGGGTGGATATTTAAGGTGAAATTATTCCAGGTAAACTAAGAAATAATACAATTGCCTAATAGTTTCTTTTTAGTCAAGGTCGGGGGGGGTGGTAGGTTTTTATGCCAGACAGCTGAAGGCATGCTACAAATGTGGGGCCCATTTTTATTAACGTGAACCAGTAGATAGTCTTGTATCAATTTATGGGGGTTCTTTTTATTATTTCCCTTGTTATTGTTGTTAAAAATAAAGTATATTCAATTAAAGAAAAACAAATGTGGGATCCACACCCACATAAGTAGCACACGTGACAAAATGAAATGTTCCCTATGTGGGGATTTTTGACATGCTAGTGTGCAGTGTGAAAACATTTTAAAATGTAATTTGTGTGATGAGCATGGACATGCTTTCCATCAATGTCCATGGGCCCGGCGGAACAGGAATGAGGGATAGGACCAAAATGATCTGGTGCAAAAGGCACAAAATAAAAGGAGACCACTGCCCCACTACACCCCCCCACCCAGGCAGAAACAACCACAGAGCAGAATGACAGACCTGCTGGGCAGGAGGTTTTGCCACACACAGAGACAGACCCTGTGGAGGAGTATATAACCCCCTGAAACACCTCCCTGACCACGGAGACTGACAGTGAGACCCTCCCACAGGACTTCACTGATCAAAATAAGCAAGCAGACTAAGCAGATCCTACTAATACATCACAGGATATGCCTCCCCCTTTGGAGACAGCCGCACACACCACCAGAACAGTGACAAGGACAACAGCAAAACATATATCAATACCTTTTGCCTTCCCATTACAGAGTACTTACACTCCCTTACAAAAAGATCAGGGCAAATCTGATTTAGCATCAAATGTTTCAAACAGGTCTGAAGTAGTTTCTCAGATGGAAGAGGAAGAGAAGAGAATAGAAGAGTAGCAGAAATCAAGAAAAAAAAAGGTAAAAAGAGAAAATTAAAAGACAAAAAAGGAGCCACTGATGAGCCTTAACTAACAACAAATCAGCATGGTGACCCTACGACTAGCTTCTTTTAATGTTTGCAATTTAAAAAACTATAAGAAAAGAATTTCAGTTCTATCATATTTATCTCAACTCTCATAAGTTATAATTTTTTTACAAGAAACAAAGCAGAAATCTCTTTACAGAGTTGAGCAAGATAGAAGAAGCTGGGTGTGGGACTCATCCTTTTGACGGTTGGTACTGACCTTGCAGATGGCATTGGAATTTTGTTTAAAGGCCCACTCTTTTATGTCACCATGGTAGTGGACACCCTACCAGGGAGGGCTTTACTTTTGGACTGTAAGTATAGGGATTTTTCTTGGTGCCTAATAAATACATATGCACCACAGACAAAGACATTACGAATTGAACTTTTGAGGCCATGAAACCAAACTTATATAACAGAAAGCACATAACTTGGGGAGGAGATCTAAGTTGTAGTTTAGATGATAAAATGCAAAATGCTATTTTAAAAAAATGTATTGCAATTCACACACTTTGAAACAAATTTTAGTTACAACCAATATGAAAGATACTTTCAGACAACTACGGAAAGACCCGGTGTACACATACTACAAGCACACCTAGGATACACGCATTGACTATTTTTTTGTCTCTAAATATCTAACACCGCCGGCCCAGTGGTGCTGAGGGTTGAGGCGCTGGTCACCACTCCTCGCGCCACGCCGGCGACCCGTGTTCGGGAACGGGCATGGGTTGCCGTGGGTCGTGGGGAGGAGATGGATTGAACATCCAAGGGACTGCTCTCCATCTCCGGGGAGGAGTTGGGTGTGCGGGGCTTGCTGACCCCTAACAGAGGCTGGGGCGTCGAAAGTATGTCGCTGCAGTTGAGGGGCTGGTCATGGCAGACGCTGATTGGGCACACGGGCCGCATGCACCCAGTCACTGGCGCCATTGCATGCCATGACCCGGAGGATAAACAGCGAAAAAGCAAGCCTGGCAGCACAAAGTTGTTCCCCTGTGGCGCCATTCCTGTAAGGGCGCCTCCCTGGCATGGATCCGTTGGGGTGGGTTGAGTCGCTCCCCACCACCCTGCCATGAAGGGTAAGTCACGGGGTGCACAAGGGAGGGGGTCTGATGTCCGGGGATGGCGCTGGGGGGAACAACGGAGGGCGGGGGTCATAGCTGAAGCTCTGGAGGAGAGAAAATAATACCCCCCAAAAAAAAAATATCTAACACCACTTAAAATGGAAATGAAACCCACAGAATTCTCAGACCATAATATCTTACTGAGTATACTCAGTTTAGCAACAGCTGCCCCTAGATGTTTCTCCTACACACTGCACTGAAAACTGAATGCCTCTCTGTTGGAATAAGAGGAATTAATAGTAAGAGTTATACATTTATTAGGTGCCAGGCATGCTATCATGTGCCTCCAAGACAACTTATAGGTTTGGTGGCTAGACACTAAGAATGATTTAAAACAAGTGTTTATTAAGTATAGTCAACAGAAAGCAAACTCAGATTACATCAAATATCATAATTTTCAGAATCAGTTATATAAATTAATGTCTTTCTCTCCCAACGAACAAGTCAGGTATAAAACTCAAATAACTGAAGTAAAAAAACAACTGTTTGTTTATACGTACAACAGAACCAGAACACTGGAGGAAGAGATGAAATTTGGGATAGTCAGACAACCAATATCAGACACATATATGGCATGCAAGCAAAGTCTGGTTTCTACTGTAATGACAGGGTTATATAGACAGGATAAAACCCTGGCTACATCTGATTTTGAAATGATAAGGCTGAGTCAAAACTCCTTAAAAACAACTTTTAGCAGGGAGCATCAGGCAGGAAACCTTCCAGATTTCTTAAAAGCACCAGTCCCACAATTGGCTGCAAATATGTATGCACACTTAGACAAACCAATAACAAAAGAAGAAATAAGTATTGTAATTCAGGCCCTAAAAATGGAACTTCCCCTGGCCTAGATGGCCATACAAGTGAATTTTATAAAATGTTTTTACCAGAAATTAGTGAACTCTTAGTACCCATGTATTGCAACATCCTGAAAAGTAGAAAGGCTTTCCCAGATTTTGTAAAGGCCATTATTACCTATATATAGAAAAAAAGGTGACACACATGATATTTTAAACTGGATCAGCCTTCTAAACACAGATGATAAAATTCTGTCAAAGCTGATCTGTCTAAGGATACAAAAAGTCACTGAGCAACTAATTGACCTGGCACAAACTTGGGCTATATCAAACAGAAACATGTAACATAATCTGTTTTTGTTAAGAGAAATATTTGAACATGACAGAAAAAAATCAAATGACTGGATTTGTATTACCATTAGACCAATCTAAGGTGTTTGACCAGATGGGGCATAAATATCTAATGCAAGTACTAACAGCTTATGGATTCCCACAAAAGATGGTACAGTGGATACAAAGCCTTTATTTAGGAGCATGTTTAGTAGCTTCAGTAAATGGTCATCTAGGTGAGAGTGTATCTCTTACGATTGGGTGTGACGGGGGTGCCATTTAAGCCCTTTGTTGTACACCTTTGCCTTGGATCCCTTAATAAGATACATTAGATGGGACCACCAGATCATAGGGCTATCACGCCATATAGACCTTAGCCAGGTGAAGATATCTGCATATGCAGATGATATCTGCCTTTTCATAAAAGACACTATATCAGGTGAACATGCAGTACATACAATCAAAGAATTCACAAATGTATCAGGAGCTCTGCTAAATCTAGAAAGAAGTATAGACCTCCGAATAGGTGATTCATAGAACCTGCCTAGTGATACTGCAGGAATTACTATCTCAGTTAACCACCACCCCCAAAAACAAAATTGTGGGTGTCTGTTTTGGAAACAGAGATTTGCCGATATTAAACTGGGAAAAAAATTAGAAATATGTGAAACAAAGATTTGGATATGGAAAGGATGGAAGTTAGTAGGAGAGTACTAATAATTAAGAAATTTCTGATACCAATTTTCACATATTTAGATTACATATATGCACCACCAGAACACCTAGAAACAAGAATTATGAGTAACTTCTTCCAGATGCTATAGGGCAGTTGCCTCAGTTCTATTAAGAGCAATTTCATTTACTTATCTTACAAGGATGGGGGATTAAATATGATATACTTTTTAGTTTTGTATCATTCTTTCTTTATAGCTCATACACTGAAATGAGGCTGAGACCCACTATATATCCCTGGCAGGAATGGATAAAACATAGGAACACACATGACTAAATGGGACCAGGATGCTGCAAAAATCATTGCAAGCTATCACATATCTGAATATGCAATAGCCTCTCTAATGAAATCCAGAAATGGAAACTGGGAAAAACTAAGATACAGGACTTGGGGAGAAAACAATTGCACTCCCAAATTATTTCTGACACTTTTAAAGGCATGCTAATATTCCCCAAATGTACCCCCACAAAGATGACACAGGCTTTGTCTGTGCTTAATGACAAAAGAGTATCAATACACACTTGGGATGTCCTATGGATGTGAAGTCATGGAAAGCTGGGGGCTAGGGAAAATTTAAAGCATAAGGCCATACAGAATAGACTGTGTCCAAGGCTGGAATGTGGTAATATTGAAGAAACTTTGAAACATTTTTATATTGTGTGCCATCATAGCGTACAATTTTTGAATTTTCTATTGACTAGATGGCAATGGCCATTTCTCAGTAGAATCATGTATAATACTTTGATATTGGAATATTACTCTGAGATATGGAAGCAGTATCATTCTAGCACCTTAAACATAATTTTTGCAAACCTGAAGTTCTAATTTATGGCAGGCTAAATGCCAATTCTCTTATTTCTTGTCTACACCAACCCAGTAGTTAAAATGACAATAAATTCAGACATACGTCTATACGTGGACAATACTCTACTATTAACTAAGGGAATGGATCTCATAAAAATACAGAAGAAGCTACAGGAAGACTTTAACAGACTCCAGAATTGGTTTGAGAAATCAAATTTGATACTTAATAGTAACAAATCTAAAATAATATTTTTTACAAACAATAAAAAAGGGGACAAATCAACAGTGACCCTAAAGATACAATCAAAAGACAATACAGTACTGGAACAAGTGACTGAGTATAAATATTTAGGATTTTGGATAGACCAAAAGTTGACCTTTGAATACCACATAAAGGACAAAGTGAAAAAATTGAATAGTAGATTGGGAGCTTTGAGGAGAACAGGTCATTGTATAAGTGATCTTATGAGAAAGTCTATTGTTAACCAATTGCTAGTCCCGATACTAGACTATGGGATAAATATTTATTGTTTTGCTAGTAATACTGTATTGAAAAATGTTGAGGTAATGTACCATAGATTGACAAGATTTGCATTGAAAGTAAACAGATGGACCCACCATTGTACATTGTACGAAAGATTGGACTGGCTTATCCTAAAAAGTAAAAATAAATATCATGGGTCAAAATGACTAAACAAACACTGGACACAACAAGGCCACTGTATTTAAATGAGAAAATGCAAAAAACAGAACACACATATAGATTAAGGAATAATACAAAAATGAGGGAGTATAAAATAGATGCACCCAAAAATAGGTTAGGTGAGATGATTTTCTCTTTTGCGGCAATGAAAATTTGGAATTAATTAAATGTTCAAAGGAGAAATGTAAAAATAAGCTCAAGAGAATTAAGCACTGCTTAGTAACAAGAAATGGTTGTAAGATGCACATGTTTTGATTGATGATTGCTTAAGGTGTAGCTGCATTAAATGAATGTTTGCTTGTTTATATATCTTATCTTATGTAACTGTATAGTTGGGTACTTGTAAAGATCTAACAGAGGAACACCTTGTAAAATAGGACTTGTCCCCATATCCCCTCCAATAAAGACACTGACAAGATTCCGTGTGGTTGCTCAGTTCGGCAATTAGTTTACTATTATTTAAATTTCCGTATTACATTAAATGATCATTCTCTGTCTTTTAACACATAGCATAACTCATATTCATAATACATGTACATCTATAGGCATATACATCATATTTTGTTCAAATCTCATTCCTTCCTTCTTTCCTTCTGCCCCTCCAGACATATGTCATGGGGGGGCATGGTCTCTTCCTCTTCTGTTGTCAATGGGTACGAGCGTACACACTGTACCCCTGCTTCTATCTTCTCACCCTGTGCCCTTTTTCATGTATCCCCTTTAAATCCTCTTTTCTTTCCTGCCCTACTCCCCTTTTCCCCTTTTATCTCACCTCCCTGCTGTCCACCTTCGGCAGTCCAACTGTAGCATCCTGCTGCTATGCTTTACCTGCCACAGCACTGCCCTGTGCTACACCTACCACAGTGCTCCTTCTCCTGCTACTTCATATAGGGAGGTGGTGGGAACTTCCTTGGAGCAATTTGTGAGCTCCAGTCCTTGTGCAGCCCCTTATCAGGGCCCATCCTGGCCCCACCCTTTGATTGGCTCTACCAATCCCTGGCTGCTACCACACCCTTCTCACACCTCCCTTTCTTTGTCCACTTCATGACCTCGCTAGCCACCTCCCTTTCTGTTTTTCTTTGACCTCATCTTATCCCTCCCTTCTTTTCTCCCCATCCCCCCTTCCCTTCCCCTGAGCTTCCACTGAACCTGTCTAGGCCTTGGGACGAAGGTGGTCCGCCCTTTCATTTTGGGCAAACTCTCTTTGTTCCCAGATTCCCTCCAATAAAGACACTGACAAGATTCCATGTGGTTGCTTAGTTTGGCAATTAGTTAACTAATATTTAAATTTCCATATTACATTAAATGATCACTCTCTTTGTCTTTTTTCACATAACATAACTCATATTCATAATACTTGTACATCTGTAGGTGTATACATCACATTTTGTTCAAATCTCATTCCTTCCTTCTTTCCTTCTGCCCCCCCCAGATGCATGGAGGGGGGGCATGGTCTCTTCCTCTTCTGTTGTCAATGGGTACGAGCATACACACCGTACCCCTGCTTCTATCTTCTCACCCTGTGCCCTTTTTCATGTATCCCCTTTAAATCCTCTTTTATTTTCTGCCCTACTCCCCTTTTCCATTAGTCCACCTCCAGCTTGCAATGGACAATGGACTTCCCCCTTTTTAGCCCACCCCTTTGCCTACTCTATTTCGCCTCCCTCTATCTCTATAACCTTTGTCTCATCCAAACCACAATAGCGTTCGCCATTTCCTGGTTAAATAGGGCTAGTCCTAGGTCCATGAGATGTACACCATCTCTTCAGAAGTATTCACCCACCTGTTCCTGAATCGTATGGTGAACTACCAGTCCCCCGAGCCTCAAATAGTCTACCCACCCATGCGTTCATCCACTTTCTGGCCCTGTCCATGCCCTTATGGCTCTCCTCTCCATGCCACACTCTCCTTGGTGTGATGTCTGACCAGTCCAGTTTCTCTGACCACCATTGTTTAATTGTCTGCACGTCATCTTTTATGTGGTAAAACATGTCCAACCATGGCCGAGTCCCCAGGTCATTGCCACCCAAGTGTATAATGATGAGGTCTGGTTTCCCATGTGCCATTCTGACCTCCCTCTGCTCTGGTAATAGCTGTGCCCACTTCATCCCTCTCTGCCCCTTCCACCTTACTCAGATGGTATCACTATTCAGGTATCGCTGTTTTCCCCCTTGTCTCCTGGCTGCCCACTTCTCCACCCAGTGGATAAACGAATGGCCACAAATCCATGCCTCTGGTCTCTTGATTTTGCCTGTGTACAAAAACATACTATATTAGTGATGCAGTTCTGCCACCCCCATCCTTCCCCCTCACTCCCCCCGTCATACCTGCTAAGGGAGACAAAAAGGAACAGTGTTAATGTGGGATCTTGCGTATGTATTTTTTATAACATTCAGATCTCCATTTTCCCTTTTCCATAATTGCACTTGCTGTGTCCCCCATGCTGCCATCACTGAGGCCTCTCCAATCCTGAAAGAATGTGAAGAGTAACCTTCCAGTGGCTCTCCCCCAAAACTGAGGCCCTTGCGCAACACCGCCATCACTTAGTATCCCATGACTGGCTTCCGCTTCCCATGTATGAACAAGGCAGAGCCTCCCCCGATCGGCCGGCCAGCTGAGTACATGTACAAGGCCACCACCGGGCTGATGGCTGTGTTGCTATGCCTCCGCAGCATTATTCTGGCCCCCTGTCCCTGTTGGTCTGTCTTTGACCACCTTACTCTTACCACCACTTCACCTGTACCCCATTCTGTGTCCTCCCACTGGAGCCTGTCTGCTTCTGACTTCTTACCATGTTCAACTACCTTACTTAGCCTAAGGACCCCTCTGTACATTGTCAGATACAGGGCCTGAAACAAAACTGCCTCACTCTTTGAGCTGGTTATGTGGTGTAATACACCACCCAATCTTGCCAACAGGCTTTCACCTATTGGTTTTCTGGTTTCCTGTTTCTTATCTGCCCCTTGTGCCCAGCCCTGCATCATCCTATAAATCAGGTTACTCTTCGTAGGGTCCCCCCAACCTTTTAAGGTGCATATTTCCCCTATGGCCACTAGGTGCACCCCCATGGTAGCTTGCGCCATGTCCTGTTACCAACCCCCCACTATAAATTTGGCAACTTGCTCCTGCGTTACAGCCCCACTTACCTGTCTGCCGTATTGTTCCCGAAATTTTAGAAATGCCCCCCTTGAGGTCTCCTATGATCTAGGGGTCATTGGGGCCCAGGAGTTTCAGAACAATAATTCAGCTCCCCCAATCCAATCATCCATGCATACTTCGGGATGGCCGTCATCCTGACCTCTGCTCCGGTGCGATGCTATGGAACTTGTCCATCCACAAGCGGGAGTGGCAGTCAGCTATCATGTTTTCCACACCATCAATGTGCTTAGCCCTGAATGACATGTTCAGAGTCAAATCCAAACACACCATCCTTCTCAAAACCCTTATTACTCTCTCCAGCTTGGTCCATTTCCTGTTTAGTACCTCTACCACTGACTGATTATCGCTCCAAAACATGACCTGCCTGTTCCTCGACTCCCCCCATACTAACATTGCCACCCAAATGGAGAATAGTTCCAAAAATGTGATATCCTGCATCACATTCTCCTTTACCCACTACTAAGGCCATGGTTCTGCAAACCACTTACCTTGAAAATAACCCCCCATGCCCACTCCCCTCGCAGCATCTGTATACAACTGCAGGTCTGTGTTATACATCCAATCGTCTTGCCAAAATGTCTGCCCATTGTACGTCCATAGGAAATGCTCCCACACCTTCAAATCCTCCTTGGTCCCCTTGTTAATGTCAACCCAGTGATAGGACCACTTCTTCCCTCACATTGCCCAGGCTAAACACCGTGTAAACGTGCACCCCGGGGAAATGGCTCTGCATGCAAAGTTCAAATGCCCTAGCAACCGCTGTGCCTGCTGGAGCTGCACTCTCCTCCTCTGCCCAACCTGTCTTAGCAAACCTTGAAGCCTTTTAACCTTCTGCTCTGGTAACCGGTACAACTCCCTCCCTCACTGTGTCCAACTCTAGTCCCAAAAACTCTATCGCCTGTAGTGGTCCCTCAGTTTTATCAGCCGCTAATGGCACCCCCAATTCTTGACATAATATCTTGAAGCAAAACAAAATGGTTATATTAAATGCACACTGAAAATAGAAAATAGAGTTAAAAATCTACGTTTCGACCTTAGGTCTTCTTCAGGAAATATCTAAAAGAGAAAAAAAAAAACCAAGTTTTTTTTTTCTCTTTTAGATATTTCCTGAAGAAGACCTAAGGTTGAAACGTAGATTTTTAACTCTATTTTCTATTTTCAGCGTGCATTTACCATAACCATTTTGTTTTGCTTTTAGACCACATGCTGACGCAGCGCCTTGTTTTTGTTTTTTACAAATAATATCTTGAAATCACCTAACATTCTTTCTGTCTCCTGCCTCCCTTCTCTAATGAACGGAAAGTCATCAAGGTAATGTACTACCGTCTGGTATCCAAATTGCTTCTGGTACACCCACTGCAGTCACGTATTAAACATCTCAAATGTTGCACATGCTATCGAGCATTCCATCGGCATGGCCTTGTCGAAATAATAGGCCCCTTCCACTTGGAAACCTAGCAGGTCCCAATCTGCCTCCCACACAGGCAGCAGTCTGAAAGTGGATTCTATGTTTATCTTGGCCATCCATGCCGTCTGCTTGTTCCTAATGAGCCGCACTTCCTCCTCCAAGGTGGCGTAGGTCATCTTGCTGTCCTCCTCCATTTTGGTGTCATTAACTGAATCTCCCTATGGGTATGAAAGGTGGTGTATCACCCAATATTCCCCTGGCTGTTTTTTGGGGACCAAACCCAAAGGAGAGACCCGTAGGTTGTGCAGTGGGGGGTTCAAATGGTCCTTCCACCCGTCCTGCTGCTACCTCCTTTTGAATTTTCCTTACCAACAGTAAGCCCTTTCCCCATGTGGACTTGAGGTTTTTGGCCCTCATCCTCTTCCTCACACCCTGAAACTTTAGACTAAACCCCTCGCAGAAACCTGTCTGCAATTATTCCGCTGCCCTTCGGTCAGGGTAGCCATCCAACCATTTTTCCATCACTGTAGCTCTGATAGGCATCCGTGCCATCCCATAAATGGCCCCCGGACCCTTGCCTGTCACAATGGCTGGCTTATTGTGAGTGTCCCCTACCCCCCATTTGTACGACCTCTATTGCTCTTCCTCCACTGTTGGCCCCAGAACCCCCCCTTGGCCAGCTTGAAAGGGCTGCTGGTACCCCTGTTCCAGACCCCCTGGGCTTTTCTCCCAACTGAAACAGCACATCATTGCTAGGTGATGCCCCCCACACTTGGAACAGGCATGTCAGAACCTGCAGTTCAGCCCTGAACAGAAAGCCCGATTGTAGCCCCAAAAGGCCTTTGCCACGACCCCTCCTCTCTTGTCTCCCTCCACCTCCTTCTCCGTGGGGCCTGTATAAATTTCCAACCCTAAATCTATCTGTCGTGTATCCCATTTTACATCCCCAAAATGCACCATCCACTTCCTAAACTTCTCATCATACCTCAACCAGCTGTTCCCCCCCTTCTTGTAAGCATTTTTTTATAATAAGAGAATACATCAGCAAGGGAGTTGCCAGCTCTGGCCTTTTTTCTATGGCAATGGCAGTGAAATATGTAAAGCCTGTGGACCAGTTGTCCCATGTTTTCCCCCTGATTGACTTGTCCTCTTCCCCTTTCCCTAACACTACAGCAGCTCCCATATCCTTCTTTTCAAAACTGTCCTTCTCCTCATACTTATCCATGTTGTCCACATTCGCTAAAGCGAAAATGTCAATGTATTCCCCTTTCCATATCTTTTCTTTCATAGCTGCTGGCACGTTGTCTGCTAGCCTGACCTCTGGTATCCCTACCTTATTCCCCGTTGAGACCCCCCATAACCCCCAGTCCCCCCATCCTTCCCTAACCTTTTTATTTCCCCAACACTTTCTCTACTTGCCCAACTCCATTCTCACCCATACTTTTGAGCATCTGCTCCACGTACTCCTTCACACTACTCTCGAGTGTCACCACCGAATTACCAGTTGTGCTTGGTTGAAGGATGCTGGGCCCCGGCTGGGGCACTACTAGTAGGACTGGTGTCAGTATGGGAATCTGGAGAGGTGGTAATGGCTCTGGCACTGGCAATGGGGCCTCAGGATTGAGGGAGTTCTGGCACTGGTGCAGGAACCTGAACGGGAACTGGGTTAGGCTCGGCTACTGGGTTAAATGGGGCTGGACCTTGAGGAGCTGCCAGTGTTGGTGCTGGGACTGAAGGCTGAGGCTCAGATGCCCGCAGCCACTTTGGCACCCTCTTGTCCTTCCCCTGTCCCTTCCCTTCTCCTGCTTCCCCTTCCTCTTTGTGCCTTGTTCGCCCTCCTCAGGGTCTGCTACCTCCAGCAGCTGGTTAGCCTTCTCCACCAATTCCATTACTGCTCGATAACACTCTTCCTTGCTTGCTTTTGTCTGTCTTGGTGCCGACCTTTTAAACTGCCAACTAATAGGAGAAAACAAAACACATCACCATCATACCTTATATCCATAAAACTTTTTTTTTGTGTTGTGCCTTTAAAACACTCCTTTGTCCCCTTTCCAGAGTGTCTCCGTCCACCAGTAGGCCCTCCTTCATCCCCCCCATCTGATCCCCCCATCTCCTCGCTCAAGTCCCATGCCCTGTTTGCTGAGCCTGCTCCTTTCCACCTGGCCCCCTGTGTCAGGTCTACCCCCCATGCCACGTGTGCCCTGCCGACTATTCATTCCTGTGCCTCAAATCTTCCCCCCCAATTTGGCCCCTCCTGTCCAGCACTAGTACTCCTTCTTTGCCTGCAGTACTCTGGATTTGCTTGTTTTCCTCGTCCATCTGCTTCCCGTGCTCATCTCCCCTTCCCCTCTGACCTGGCACAACGTGACTATGATGTCAGACGCCATACCAAGTGGTGTGTCCAGGCCGACCTGTTCTCCGTCCCTTTTGATTAAAAGAACTTTCCCCTGCATCCCATGTTAACTTTGTGTCCCCCAGCTGCATAAACAGTAATCCTGGCATCACCAATGCCCCGCCGTACTCGGGCCTTTCTGGACTAGCCTCCTCACCCCCCGACCCTGCACCATGTGGCGATGACATCAGACGCCATCCCACGCAGTGCATCTAGGCCGGGCTTGCTCTCCATGTTCTTTGGTTCTTTTGAACTCCCCCCCACTACACTCTCGTCCTGTTGCTAAAAAACTTGCTTTGCCCCTACAGGAATAGAAACCCAAGACCTTTACAAGGTCGGCTCACAACTACCCACCAGAGCCCCACGCTCTACCTTCCCTTCCTCAGACAGTCAGAGCTGCAAGATCTGGTGAGCTACCCACTATGTATGTCACCTCCCTCCCTTGCTGCCATCACCTCAAGACCTCTGCAGCTCTCCCCACTTCCCCTCCAGCAATAAAAACCCCACTGCTCTTGTCCGCTTCAGAATCTCGTAACTCCCCTTTCCCTCACCGTCCCCATGCCTCCACAAGATTCCAACACATTATGAGCATCCTCCTCATGGTGATTGCAGCTCCTGGGACATTCTCTATACTCCCACCCTACTCTACACCCCCACAAGCCTTTGAAAACCAAACAACCGAACAGGCACCCGAGCCACCCGCTTGCTGCTACTGCTGCAGCTCCAGCGACTCGCATCTTCCCACTTGGCTGCTGGACTTTTTCTTAGGACCCTGTACCTTACCTGGCTCAACAGTGGTTCCTGAATTCACTCACGCCTCCCGGTCTCTTCCGACATCTCCATATCTGTATCCCTCTCCTTATCTTTTTACTTACCCTTGTCTTAATAAACCAATTCTTATTTTAACTCAGAATATCTCTTCTAACAAATTTGCCAACTGGGTTCCTACAATACTGTGCCGAAAACCATTGTGTCTCCAGGACGAAATTTCCTTGGAGCAATTTGTGAGCTCCAGTCCTTGTGTAGCCCCTTATCAGGGCCCATCCTGGCCCCTCCCTTTGATTGACTCTACCAATCCCTGGCTGCCACAACACCCTTCACACACCTCCCCTAATTTGCCCACTTTGTGACCTCACTAGCCACCCCCTTTCTGTTTTTCTTTGACATCATCTCATCCCTCCCTTCTTTTCTCCCCACCCCCCTTCCCTTCCCCTGAGCTTCCACAGAACCTGTCTGGGCCTTGGGACAAGGTGGTCTGCCCTTTCATTTTGGGCAAACCCTCTGTCCCAATGATGATTGAAATGAACTGTCATTTTATATCCTGTCTAAAAATAAAGTTGTTTTTTTAACACTACTACTAATTCCTTACACAGCAATTACAAGTATCAAATATTGCTCTGCTTTATCAGATAGAGATGGCAATACAGAATGTAAAGACCTCTGATAAATTAAAATTTGCACCAGGGGAAAGTAACAAACCTTTGGAGGACCCTAGAGAATATATTTTAAGTTTTGGGAACAAGAACCTTCAGAAAACAGAATATTAAAGTGTGTATACAGTATTTAACTGAAATATAAACAATGGTTATTGTATGCATGTAATTATAGTGATGTGAACAATGTTCTACTGTAATTATGTATTCCTGATATAATGTTTTTTTTGCTTTCTCAAATAAAATTCCCCAACTCTTGGAAGGGGGTGCTGTCGGCCCACTTCCTGGATGGAGGATCCAGAGGCTGCAGATGCTGGAGGGCAGCAGTAGGCTGAAGTTTTGTCCTCTGACCCAGTCAGTGATTGCAAAGAGGATGAAGAGATGGAATTTTAGTCGATGGAATCTTTAGACAAACAGCCTGATATTGAAGAATGCTGTTCTACATCGGAGATGGCTGAAGAGGGTGAGGACAACTTCATGAGAATGTCCACTGAATTGGACTTTGAAAAGGCTGAGGCACAGCTGGATAAAGACATAGTTGAATGCAGGAGGATTTTACAGTCTATGCTAGCAGAGGATGAAAAAACATATTACCAGAAAAAAGCAGGGCTCAGAAAATGTTTGCATAGTGTTTCACCGAAAGAATCCTGAAAAACTATGATTTTGGCCACTAAAGGGGTTGTGGACCCCTTCTCAGCATGGACTGTTTCAGGGTAATCCTAGTGAATTGCTACCTATGGACATAGCGGCACTTGTTGTGGCACACTGCATGTAGCATCAAAAACAGACACTTACTACTGCTGAACAGATAAAAGCTGCTTTCCACTTACTAGTGCAGAGCCAAGGAGATGAGGACTGGTCACCAACCAAAGTTTTCTGGGAAGCCAGGTGGATTCAGTCAGCAAATGGAAAATGGCTCCCAGACCAGGACTGGCATGCAACACAGAGCCAAGCCACTGAATAAGAGGTAGCAGAAGATGGACAAACTCTGGATAATGACAATACTGTTCTCAATGAGTGCAAGCACATGGAATCATCTGAAGTTATGCAGGTACATACTATTCATTTTCCTAATATTAATGATCACCATGAGTCTAGTGGTGATCCTTCCATAAGTCAGAGGGTGATTTTGCAACTTGAAGATGGAGATGTCACACCTGGGACATCTTCTATGGGGGCAGTCCACAGTAACCGGTCTAATTCAGTGGCTATGCCTATCGATTGGGAAAACAGTGTTAAAGGACAGTATGCATTTTGTGGCTACTGAAATCTATGCCCTAATTCATATATCAGGAGAAGTCAACTTTGATGTCAGTTTTAGACATCCACACAGTTTGGAACATTTTGGACTATATATAATCAAGTCAAATTCTCTCCCATTTGGCCTCCTTTTATTGCTATCACTTTGACAAAACCCCTCATCAAGACCATTACAGTTATTCTCCACAATGAAAGTGGGCATGCAACATATATTGCTCATTGGCTCCAGCAAAAGTGTGAGGTGCTGCATTCCCCAGAGGCAACAATAGACATTGAGCATCTGTGGACTGGGGGATGGAGATTCAGAGTTCAACTCAAACAGTCTTTTGAGGGTATCTTGCATATTCCATTTTTTTCTGGGCAGGAATTGGGGCATGTACTTCTATTCAGGCCAACCCAAAACATGCTACAAATGTGTGGTTAAGACTCACTTATCTAACTTGCATGATAGATTGCACTATGGTATTTGTGGGGAACTTGACCACATCAGTTTACAATGTGCTAATCACTTGAACTGCAATTTGTGTGATGAACAGGGCATATTTTTTAAGATTGCCCATGGGCAGTGTATAATAAATGACATATTAACCCGGATGAGCTTATAAAAACAGTAGAACAACATGGGACTACAACTGCTGATTGAGACATGTAATGTCAGCCTACTGGATCTCAACCTACTAAAGTCAATGCTCTTCATCAGGATGTTCAGAAAAGGACCCCTGATGTGGAAGACCTCTCAGTCATACCAGAGGATCCACTAGGTACCAGTAAGAATTCACTGCCCAGTGAAGATAACCCACTCCCTCTAGTTACAATAGTACTACTTTGCACCCTCACCTTTCTGGACAACACTTGCTATGAGATGGAGGAGTGCCAGGAATATTAAACAAACACCTCCTACTGGTACTATAGACACTGACAATCAGTATGAAGTCTTGGCTGCACAGTCTACCGGTGAAACAGATACTAATGATTTGATTTTGGACACTTCTTCTACTTCTGGAACCCAGTATTTGGACGAATTGCTTCAAGCTGACTTACCACAGGCCAGAAAAAAAAGAGAGGATATTAGTCTGCCCCAAATCACTTCTCCTAATGGACACATTTAGTATTGTATCTTTAAACTCTTGTAGTTTGAAAAACAGTCAGAAGACAGCCCGGTGGTGCTGAGGGTTGAGGTGCTGGATGCCACACCTCACACTGCGCCGGGGACCCGGGTTCGGGAACAAGCCCTGGTCATCGGAGGTCGGCGGGGAGGGTGAAGGATTGAGCATCCCCTGGACTGCTCTCCTTCCCCAGGGAGGGGTGTGTGCTGCCACCGGTACACTGGTGGCCTCTAGCAATGGCTGGGGGTGATGCAGTGACACAGGGCAGTCAGGGAACATGCTGGTATCAATGCTAGGAAGGCATGCATGTAGTAGCATGAGCGCGCCTGTCCCTTGACATCACTGAACACCACACACATCATGGGTGAACTGGAAAATGGGAAAAAGGCACCGGTCATGGCTGCATGATGGCTGTCTCTGTTGGGGAGCGCACGCCTCCAAGGGTACATGGTGAACACTGGATCTGGTCCCGGTGGAGGGCGTGGGGGGCTCTCCACCACCCTGCCATGGGGGGCAAGACATGGGGGTACTAGCTGAAGGATACGAATGGGAGCCGGGGGTCCCTGGGGATGGCAGCCAGAAGACCTGAGGGGATGCCAGGACATGATACAGGTAAGGTAGACTGAGGGCCAGGGGAGAGAAAAATGACTAACAAAAAAAAAAGAGAAAAACAGTTGGAAGAGGCCAGCTTTATTTTCCTTTCTGCATGACTGAAAGTTGGATGTCATCTACATGTAAGAAACTTGGATGGATACCATACAATCTATGCAAGCAATTGCAACCTTTTCTAGCTACATCTAAAAATGTTTATTTGGGTAGTGATTTCAACTGCATATTGGATATCAGAAATAGACATGCTACAGAAAAAAAGTGTACTGTGATTCCCATGCATTCAGGAAATGTATTGACACAGCATAGGTCTGTGACTGCTCAAAAGCAGCAACCCCAAAAAATCACCCATACATATGTACGAAATACTTTCTTGACAAAAATCAATTATATTTTTATGTCTGAATCTTTAATTATATATCATACTTTAGTCATACCAGCAGAATTTTTGGATTGCTTAATGGTCATAGCAATTCCTAGTATTAACACCAGTAAATCCAAACTGCATACTAGATGGAAAATGAATACATTATTGTTAAAGGAAGCAGAGGTGGAACTAAATATTTTAACAGTACTCATAGCTAGAGTTTCAGTACTCAGTGTCTATGAAGATGTCAGACTTTGGTGGGAGAATACCAAACATGACATTAAAGTTTGGATGACAACATATGGAAAGAACAGGGTTCAAAAGCAATTTTTTAAATATTTACAATTATGTACACAACTCTACAAGCTTTATTCTGCCACATATATGGTAAACAAAGACTTGACAGATCAAATTAATAAAATCAAATAAGACATGAGACACTTTCAGCATGGCACGTCGCTTTCAATGCAGGCTATGATGTCATACAGTACTCATGAAAGCCCGTACACGGGCCCATGCTAAGCTTGCAAGAAGAGGCAATAGAACTCCCAGATTACTAGACTTCTTACACCAAATGGAACTCTGCTTACCTCCACATTGGGAATAAGGACTGCCTTGGAGGACCATCTGCAGAACTTTGGCATAGAACATTCTGTACAACCTGAGGACATAGTTACATTTTTAAAGGATATACATTTGCAACCCTTATCTTGCCAGGTAAAACAAACTTTATCAGGACCCATAACTAAGACAGAAATCTCAGAGGTAATAAGTTCTCTGATGACTGGAGTGTCCACAGGACAGGATGGTATACCTATCGAGTTACCTAACAACTTATGGATATTATGGTGTTTTGTCTAGCTTAAGTTTATAATTTGTTTTCTAATAACTCAGGCAGGTATTCCTGCTTCTTTCTTGAAAAGATTAATTTGTTTTTTGCTTAAGGCATGGGACAAAAGATAACGGTCCAATTGGAGACCTATATGTATTCTGAATTCTGATTTTAACATTTTATCATTTATTTTACAAAACAGACTAAGTCTTGCAGCTAAGGATTTAATACATCTGGTCCAAACCTGTGTGATACCTGGCAGGAAGATCCAAGAAAATTTAGCCATTATGAGAGATGTAATAGAATATTGTACCAAACTGGAACAAAAGGATATTCCCTGTCCCTGGACCAGAGAAAGGCTTTCAACAGGGTCAGTCACTAATATTTATTTGCAGTTTTAGAACATTATGTTATCCCCCTAAATTTGTTACTTGGTTGACACTCTTATACAGCAATACTGATATCACACCTCTAGTTCAGGGGTTTTGGTAATAGTATTTGAGTACATGTTGATGTGCAACAAGGGTGCCCCCTGAGCCCACTTTTATATGTATTTGCCTTGGACTCCTTTATTAGGGTTATTTTACAAAACCCCATTATTACAGGAATAGTGGGTCAATCATCAGTAGAGGAATTAAAGTTGGTCACCAATGCTGATGATTTATGTGTATTTGTAAAGAATGAACTTAACATAACAAATGTGATAAACAACATGCAGTCTTATGCAAAGGTTTCAGGAGCTGCATTAAAAATGGGAAAATGTAAAGGATTAATGCTAGGGCCACAGGACACAAGGTTTAGACAAGTGGCTGGGATAACCATATCAGAGGAACCTTTCAAAATTCTGGGAATTACTTATGGACCTGTAGATACTGCAAAATTAAGCTGGGAGGAGACTCTCAAGATCTGTGACACAAAAGTCCAAAAATGGAAATGTTATAAACTGTCTAAATTGAAAAGAGTTTATAGTATTAAACAGTTTCTGATTCCTACATAATTGTACATAAGAATGGTATTCCCAATAAAACAAAATTTTGAAACAAGACTTTTGAGCATCTTTTTCAGATGCTATGGGATAGTAGACTCAACCCTATCGAGATAGTCTTTACTTATTCATCATGATGCCCAGGGGGTTTGGCTATGGTAAATCCCGTTGTATTTTTTCATACATTATTTTGGGTTGGATCTTTAAAAATAGCTTATCGGACAGAGGCTTCCCACACTAAGGCATGGCTCTGAAATGTGATGGAGGACTATTTGTCCAGGTGGGAAGATGTACCTTTAAAATTAACTAAGAATCTGATAGTTCCTATTTATGTTAAACCCACCCTGCAAAGACTGCTTAAATGGGCTATTAAGAAGCAGAACACAGAGGGTAATAGTAAATGGAGTCCACTCTGAAGAAAGGAGGGTTACTAGTGAGGTACCGCAGGGTTCAGTATTAGGACCGGTCCTCTGTAATGTCTTTATAAGTGACATTGCAGAGGGACTGGAAGGAAAAGTATGTCTCTTTGCAGATGACACAAAAATCTGCAACAGGGTTGATGCACAACGTGGGGTGGAAAGGATGAGAAGGGACTTGGAAAGGTTAGAGGAATGGTCAAATGTATGGCAGCTTAGATTCAATGCTAAGAAGTGCAAGGTAATGCACCTGGGAAACAAAAACCAAGGGGAAGAGTACATAATGGGGGGTGAGATACTAACAACAACAAAAATGGAAATGGACCTGGGGGTAGTCATAGCAGATGACTTAAAGGTGGGCAAGCAATGTAAAAGGGCAGTAAGGAGGGCTGGGGGGATATTGGGATGCACAGGGAGAGGCATCACCAGTAGAAAACAGGAAGTTGTTATCCCTCTATACAGACAGCTGGTGAGACCCCATCTGGAGTACTGTGTGCAGTTCTGGAGACCCAGTCTCCGCAAGGACATAGACAAGATGGAAGCTGTCCACAGGAGGGCAACTAAAATGGTGCAGGGTCTGCACCAGAAAACATATGAAGAGAGACTAAAGGAGCTTAATATGTATAGCCTCGAGGAAAGGAGGGAGGGGGGGACATGATAGAAACTTTCAAGTACCTCAGGAGAAGCAACAAAGTCCAAGAGGGTAGCATCTTTCAAAAAAAGAGGTGTGCAAGAACAAGGGGGCACAATTTGAAGATAGAGAGGGGGCGGCTCAGAGGTAATGTAAGGAAGTATTTTTTCACAGAGAGGGTTGCGGATACATGGAACGGCCTTCCGGAGGAGGTTGAAGAGTCAAAAACAGTGGTCAAATTCAAGCATGCATGGGACAGTCATAAGGCAATTCTAGGGGTTGGGGGTAGAAAGAAGTAGCCTGCTGGTTAACTAGGATCTGCAGCTTATCCATTAGGTAGGGAAATGGGCAGACTGGGTGGGCCAAGCGGTCCTTATTTGCCGTCAAATTCTATGTTTCTATGTATGTTTCTATGTTACCAAAGACAGGAAATAACTTTATGCTATGGTGTTAACAAAAAGGGAGCCTCACAATCAGAGTTTACAGATTGTAGGCCTTCAAAGCAGCATTTGATATATAAACAGCTACAGAATAAGAGGATCCTACAGAAAATGTGGGACATTCAATGGCTGTCCTCTTATGGCCAACTAAACATAAAAAAGAACAATAAACATAAGGTGGTAGAGGAGATAATGTGCCTGTATATGAAATGCACAGCATAAGTTGAAACAATGAAACATTTTTTGTTCTCCTGCAGTTATAGAGGTCGGTAACAGCTAAGAATTCCACTTTCGCAGAATTTCCATGAAAATTTTGAAATTTCACTGAATATTGGCAAGATCAGAATCTTCCGAATGTGTTTGGTGGATTTTCACTGTGTTCTGCAGAATTTATTTGGTTGAACTGCAGAAAAATACACATGAACTGCAGAATAACAGTTCTGAGGATTTTTTTCCCGCAGTTTGATAAATTATTCTGCAATTCATGTAATTATTCTGCAGTTTGGTGATCAGTTCTGTAGACTTTTTTTCTCTGCAGTTCAATAGAATAATCTGCAATTTATTCATTTATCCTACAGCTCTAAGTCAGAATTTCTGTGAAAGTTGCTAATTTGACTTCCACACTTTCGCGGAAGTGAAAATCCATCTTTTGAGGAAATTCTGGAGGCGGAAGTTTTTTTTTATACACCTCTATGCAGTTATGTTACCCAATTTTGGACTTATGCAGCCCGTACCTGGCAGCAGCTTTGGTTACGTCCAGTACATTAACTTATGAACAGTTGATATTAGGTGATTTTCATCAGTTAGCACACATATATGATCCTGGTATGTTGCAAGTATTTTTCACCTGTTTAAAGCTCTATTTGTGGCAAGCCAGATGCCAATTTGTATTGCAGCAACAGTGAATGTCTTTTTATGCTTTATGTACTTTGTGCGAACATCCTCTACAGGAGGTTTATACAAAAGATTGTAAATATCCAGTATCTCAAGTGAACTTGTGATGGAGGGGTTTTTCATTTTTTCAGAAATGTGGCTGGTGGGTAAAAGTGGAATGGCTATGCATTAATACTATTACTTTGGTTGATTGAATGTTGACCTTTTATGATTTCTCTTTTCTTTCTGTTGCTGAAATATGACAAGTCATCTGTGATTTGTTTTTGATTTATAAGAGAAAAATTCCCCAACTCTTTTCGAGAGGTGATATGGGATCTTTAACATCCATCTGAACAACCACCAGAACAGACAAACAGTACCTTTTTTTTTTTATCATTTAACATTCTTACTCCTTCTTTGTTGTGGAGCGGGCCCCATCGACTGCCGGCCGCCAGCACCCGAGCCCCCGGACTAGGTCTGGCATATGCTGTAGGTGCATGACTCACACAGGCCTCAATGAAATTAATGGGACACCCACCCCGGGGCCTGTGACTGGGAACCAGGTGGCCATGCCTCTCCTGTCTGGGGGCTTGGGGCTCGACCATGAGCTGCCACAGTCGCCCAACAATTTTCCGCCATTGCTTGCCCCTAGGGAGATGGACGTGCAATGACGTCAGTTGCACCTTACTTGCAGACATCTACAGCTCTCCCTTCCCTCTGAATGTACACTGCTGACAGTGCGGCTAGCCTCTGCTAGGCACCACTACAGTGTGTCACATACCCCGTACCCCCCCAGAGGAAGGAGTGTAGCCATGGGATGCTCAATCTTTCCTCTCCCCTGCCAGCCCCTGGTGCCCCGAGTCTGTTCACGAACCCGGGTCACCGGGGTGGCGTGAGGTGTGGCATCCAGCGCCTCAACCCTCAGCACCACTGAGCCGGCTGACAGTATCTTGGTTTAATGTCTTATCTGAATGATGGCACCTCAGAAGTGCAGCATCCCCCTTATGATGCTCTACAGTGCTTTTACTCCACATGTCTGGTAAGGGGAGTGAACCCACACCCTTCTGTTCTTCCAGCCTCAGAGGCAATTTTACGATATTTGCTGAGCCACAGACACTAGTAGGCTACCAGCTAATAGGCTGACTTACAAACAGCAATGAGGAATTATTGGTAGATTATGATGTTTACTTAAATTTTTCTTACTCAGAAGTGCAGTCTATTATTTTAGTAAAGGTGACAGCAGTATAATACTGAATACCTAATAAATAGATGTGAACAACAAAGCATTGTGGGAACAATATGAATTTTTTCTTCTATTTTCCTTACTGGGAGGGGCAATCTCTTATTTTGTAATGGTTACAACAATATAAGATCTCAGATGTTTATTTTCAAAATGAGGCATTGTGCATACAGTATATAGCTGACATGATTTCTTTACTGTGAAAAGAAGTCTCCTATTTGCAAAAAGATCTCACTAAACTTGCTTCCTCAAGGAGTTCTGAGCCTTCTGTCACCACATATACATGTCAGGCACATGAGGAGCTCAACTACACAAGTATTCCATGTGTGCAGGTGCCACACAACTATGACCCGGCAATCTTTTGCTCACTGTGCCCCTCTGTGGACAAATGGTCTACTACCTGACATAGCTGGGGCCACATCCCTTGGATCCTTCTAAGCATAACATCCATCAACACCTTACCAACAATAGTACCTGTAGGTGTCCCCACTAGTCTGTGCCCGCAGCTTTAGTCTGCCTCAGCACTTCCAAATCCTGACCCACCAAGTTAAGTCTTTGCCCATGCACTTGCCTCCCACCCCCTTTTGCCCTAGCACTTGCCTCCCACCCCTACCCCTTTGCTCTTTTCTTTCCCTCTGCCCTTCCTATCAAAGTTCCCACTGCCCCTCCCTACCTCACCCTAACAGTCTGCCTCTGCATCTCTCTCTTTTGCAGGACACTGGCATACCATGTACTATGCCTTAGCACAATTTGTATAACTGTTTGTCATTGCAACCCATGTACTGTTGATTTTTTTTGTACTCTGTATGTAAAATTTAAAATAACTATATTGTGTCTTCTTGTGTTAATGTATTTGAAGTGGAACCTCTCAATGAGCATCCACTTACAGGTGTCATCCAAGATTTCAATAAATGAATACATTAAAAAATTCTGCAGTGAGTACAGAAATGTCTGTCCAGTTTTTCTAATTCCCTCAATTTTAAGGGAAGGGTATACAGATACGCTTATTATTATTCGTGAACTAATCTTACACTGACATTTTTTAAAATATGGCACACATAAGGAACTGTTTGTTTTGCAATGTGAACAAGTGAAATCAAAAAGAAATTGTTGTAAACAGTGATTTTGAACAGGCCAAGATTCCCAAGGAGGGATAGCTTGTAGTTCTCACCTGACTTTCCTAGTTCCCTCAATTTAAAAAATGGGTATGCAGATAAGCTCATTATTATGCATGTGTTATGAGGTGACTTTAGGCATTCATAAATAATAACTTTTACAGCTTTTTTTTGGCTAACTGAGCATGCGCAGAACCGAAAATTAAAAAATTTAGTAACTTTGGAACAGATTAATATTTTTTCACCAAACTAGCAAAAGGTACATCTGTGGGGAAAGCCCTTTACACCCTGACAATTTTAGATCAAAATTCCAAACTATCTGGGTGCAGTGCAATGGCCAAAAAATATTGGAGATTTTGTTTTACATTTTTTTCACTATACTCTGCCTAGAATCCACATATCTGACTGGAACGAAATGTGGCAGTTCCAGAGACCGATCCCATAAGACAATGTATGCAAAATATCTTGCAAATCCATTGAATGGTTGTAAAGATATTAAAGTGAAAAATTTAGGTTTAACATATAGGCTGTTATAGATAAAGCACACATGCGACCTATATTGGACAAAACACATGCAAAGCACATGCCTGTGTCTTGTTTTAAGCTTTGCAGAATGTTTGAGAGGACATTTGGCACCATACACTCCTGCTTAAAGAGTAACCAGTCTGAACTATCTCATGGTGCTTTGCATATACTTTCCATGAAGCTTTGCATTCCCGTGATATGTTTTCTTTTACACTTCTTTAAAACCAGACTTCATTACCAATGCCCTTTCAAGATAAACTTTGCCTTAGTGCTTCTGTGCTGAGATTTTTTGATTTTTAGATGACTTTGCTATTTTGAGCTCCATCATGAGCCAAGCCAGTATTAACAAAATATGACTGGCTCATCCTTTCCTTAGGCTGTTACAGATGAGACACACTGATGAGTTCTGTGTTGGATGAAACATGTATCTGTTTTTTTTGGGGGGGTTAGCCTTTACAGCGTGCGTGAGAGGTCATTTGGCACCATACGCTATTGCTTAAAATGTAACCAGTTCAAACTCTTTCATGTTGATTTGCCTATATTTTTCATGATGCTTTGCATCATGGGGATATGTATAATTTTAAACACACACACACACACACATATATATATATATAAAGCAAAAAAGGAAACACAACAACATGGCTTACATAATGTAAAATGGAAAAGGTTCTCAAAATAGATTAAACAGGAAAATGAGCTCAGAAACGGAATTGAAACTAATATTATGTGATATAAACTGGTCATCCAATCTCAGTCAGGGGCTTCTTTTGAGGGCCAAAATTGCACATTCTGGTGGGGGACCTGCCAGCCCTGACCCAACTTGGGGAAACGCAAGGCTGTAAGACAGCTAAGGATGACCCTTAGGTAAGTGGCAATGGGGGTCTGGTGCCAGAGTGAGAAAGGGGCATAAACAGAATAAAAAGAAAAATACTATTAGAAAGGAAAGAGCATCTTGAAAGTTCAAGATGCCCAATAAAAGCTAATGGCCAATAGCTTGTTTTATTTTATTTCGTTCCTGTTCTAACTCTTTTTATATTTGACTTCCTTTCCACTTTTAGTGATGTTTTTCTTTTTTTTAATGACCAAGTCAGTGAAGAGAAAGCAAATGCTTTCATACTCATCTTCAGATCAACTTATTCAGCCTAGACACGTGCCTTTGATTAGATTTACATGCTCTTAGGCTCCTACTCTGGCTCCGACCAGTGACCCAGTTCAGTGGTTGCTTCTCCTTCACATGGAGCCTGCCAGATGGTGTCTGAATTACATACTGGAAATCAGTCCTTGAATGCTGAGGAGACTACCAAATCAGCTTGAGTAGTGAATCTTGATCTACATGATCAACAGCAGATTATGTTGTTTTTAAAATCGAAATGAGAACAAACAGGAGAAATACATGGATTACATATTTTTAGCATTTGATGGCATTAATTTGTGGGTGGCAAAATTTGATTAAAAATTTTAGTCTTTAACACTAAGATTTTCTACTGAAAGTAGTGGCCAATAATAAACTTGACACACAATCTTTAAAAAGAACACAAGTCATACATAGAAGCATGGGTGACTACAATGTAGTGATGTTCATACAGTGAACTATATAATCTGACATCATGGGGTTGGATAGCCTGGAAATACAGATATGCATACCAACTTCAATCCAACAGTGAGATAAAATTTCATATTTCAGTTATATGAATCTGAATATTCAAACCCATTTTTAAGGAAGTGTTTTACTAAAGTTCTTCAGTTGTATAACACAGATAGTTAGCAGTAAAACATCACAAAATCCAAAATGATGATTGCCTCAGTGGCCCAGTGGCAGTGAGTCATACTGCCATGCAGGCATGCCTGGTTTTGGAGGAAACTTGTGTAGTCAGGTAGGGAGGCAGGTGAAGCCAAAGCAGTTGCTGCTCAGTATTGTGCTGTAGCTGGGAGGAATGTCATCAGACAGCCAGATCTGCAGTGACTCCTGTGGGCCAGTGGAGCTTGTTCCTTCCACTGGTACTGTTGCATGCATTTCAAGGCCATGAAGAAGCTCTGCACATGTTAAGAGAATAGTGAGGATCAGGGATAAACCACGGGATGACAGCCCACTACTGTCTCTATTATGGTTGACACTTGATTCTGTCCTCTTGGTGAACTGTTTTGGGGGAGAATGGGCATCATGCCGGATCCCCTGCCCACATAGGGGAAGCTGTGGGAGCCATTGTGGAAAGCTGAATCTGGGAAACAGGAGGACACTAGACTTGAACAGGTATATCCCCGGGACCAGGGTGTATCGCTGAACACAAAGGCGGTGGTACTGGACTTCAGGAGGGCAGATTTTATAAAGATGGGTGAATGCCTCAGGGATGACCTGGCAGGAGGATGGCCTGGGTGGAGGAACACCCTCAGGTTCCTAAAAAAGGACAAATCTCTGGGTACTGATTCTATTCATCCCAGATTACTGTGGGAGTTGGCTAATGTTTTGGCTGCACCACTGGTGGATCTTTTTAACATGTCACTGCAGTTGAGGAGGGTATCCAGAGATTGGAGGCAGGCACACATTGTGCCCATCCTTAAAGGGGGATAGAAGGAGGAGCCAGGGAACTACAGAACCATCAGTCTGACGTTGGTGGTGGGAAAGATAAAGGAAGGCATACTTAAGGAGAGACTTGGGGGGTTCGTGGAAGAAAAGGGATACCTGGATGACCAGCAGCATGAGTTTGTGCCAGGTAGATCGTGTCAGACTAACTTTTAGAGTTCTATGAGTGAGTGACATCAGCACTCGATCAGGAGAGATCAGTGGATGTACCATTCCTGGACTTCTGCAAGGCATTTGATTTGGTCCCTCACATGGACCTACTGGAGAAGCTGAGTAGGATGGTGGTAGGACCATTGATGGTTAGGTGGATTGGAAATTGGCTTTCTGAGTGCTCCCAGACAGTAGTAGTGGTGAAGGGGTCTCATCTCCTAGGGAGGTCATTAGTGGGGTCTCACAATTATTAGTTCTGGGGCCACTCCTGTTTAATGCCTACAACTCTGATATCAGGGAAGCTATTGGGTGCAAAATGAGTCTCTTTGCAGATGACTGTAATCTGGGGGTGGTGGTGGAGGGGGAGGAGGGGAAGTTGGCCCTGCAAGGGGATCTGGATACTCTGGAAAGGTGGTCATGCACCTGGAGATTGAAATGTAACTCCTCCAAGTGCAAGGTGCTACATCTAGGGCGAGGGAACCCTGAATATGTGTACACCTTGAGAGGGAATGTGTTGCAGGCTTTGGCAGGGGAAAAAGACCTGGGAGTCCAGGTGGATGTCAACATGAATAATTCAGAGCAGTGCAGGAGGGTCATGGTCAGGGCAAATAGGATGCTGGGCTGCATCGCCAAAGGGATTACTTCGAGGAACAGGGAGGCGATTGTGCTGCTGTACAACGGCCTGGTTAGACCACACCTTGAGTACTGTGTGCAATTCTGGTGGCTGCACATAAGGAGGGACATCCAGCTCCTACAGAGGGTTCAGAAGAGGGCAACCCGAATGATCCGGATATTGGGAGATATGACATATGAGGAGAGACCGGAGGAGCTCAACCTGTTCTCACTGGAGGAGAAGAGGGACAGGGGGGGGATATGATTGAGGTCTTCAGGTACCTCAAAGGAGTAAATAAGGTAAACCAAGATAGGATTCTTTGGTTGAAGAAGGATGGAGTCACCAGAGGGCACAGTTGGAAGACTGAGGGGGGACGTCTTAGGGGGAAAGGATGAGGAGGAGGAGGTACTTCACTGAGAGAGTGGTGAAACCATGGAATGAGCTGCCTAGGGAGCTGGTACAGGTAGCTATGATGAAAGGGTTCAAGAGAGGATGGTACAGGTATAGGTGAGAGGTGAAGCAGAGGATGGCTTGCCCTGGGGAAGGAGATAAGCATGAAAGGAATCTGGAAGATGGCTAAGGAACCCAATCAGGGTGCTGAGGTCCAAACAGACTCAACAGACCATGAGGCCTACTCTACTGGCATTTTTAATATGTTAGTATGTTAGGCAAAGATAATAGGGAGCATAGTAAAGGCAACAAATCTCTACATCAAACAAGTGAGCAAAAGCAAGAAGAAAAAGAGACTGCTATGGTTCTCTAAATAGGTGGCTGAAAAGATTAAGGCTGAAAGGGTAGCGTTCAGAAAGTATAAGGAGAAGCAGAGGAAGGAGGATAGGGAGGAGCATCAGGTGAAACAGAGGGAAGCAGGAAAAGCAGTAAGGAGTGCAAAGGCACAAACTGAAGAGAGAATAGCCCAGGAGGTAATGAAAGGGGACAAGACATTGTTAAGGTATGTAAGTGAAAAAGAGGAAAACCAAGGGTGGAATTATAAGGTTGAAAAAGGAAGGGTGGGACTGTACAGAGAGAGAGCAGGAAAAGGCAAACATCCTGAACAAATACTTTTGTTCAGTGTTCACTGAGGAAGGTGAAAGGGAGAGGCCACAAAAAGTAACAGAAGCTTTGGAGGAAGGAGGCAGATACTAGTCTTTTTATGGAGGAGAAAGTCCTGAAGGAATCCGCCAGTATGAAGGTGGGCAAAGAAATTGGGCCAGATGGGATGTATCCAAGGTTAGTGAGAGAGCTCAGGGAAATTCTGGCTGCACCTCCGACAGTTATGTCTAACAGCTCACTGGAAACAGGAGCTGTTACAGAGGACTGGATAAGGGCAGATGTAGTCCCACTACACAAAAGTGATAGCAGGGAGGAGGCTGGCAATTACAGGGCAGTCAGCCTGACATCTATGGTGGGAAAGTTAATGGATTCACTGCTGAAGGAAAGGATTGTGGAATATCTTGAATCCAGTTGGTTACAGGATGTGAGGCAGCATGGGTTCACAGGGGGCATGTCATGTCAAACAAATCTTACAGAGTTATTTTACTCGGTGAAAAAGGATTTAGATCAGGGTGGTAACCAGCACACAGCATCAGGTCAGACAGCAATCAGGACAAGACTCAAGAGTCCTAGAGAAGAAGATACTTTGTACTTACTCTAGATGACTCACAGCAGCTTAACCCTTCTGGCTTGCACCTCTCAGGACACAGCTCTTCTGACTTAGCTCTCAGAAACAGTATCACTACACAGTGGCTTGCCAGTTCTCAAGGAGTCCAAACCTCAGGAATTAATCTGATGGTCCAATTCCCCTCCAGATACAGAGTACCCATGTACTCTTGGAACACACTCCATGGCTCCCTGTTCCCTGATTCAGCCCACTAAATCAGGGCCAGCAGGCCCCTTACCTGGATCCAAAGCAACCTGGGTAGGATGCAGATCTCTATTATCAATTCCTCTGCTCCACAGCTTTCTCAGAATTTGAAAATCTCAGATTCACTCATAGCAGTTTCATTCTACAGATGCCCTCCAGGCACAGTCACACAGATAAAACCGCAGGATAAGGCTCACAGTTTGGAAGTACAGGCCAAGGATAGGACTCACAAGTTCTGGGATGGGCTAGACCTCCACCTCTATCAAGCAGCATCAGTGTGCCTGATCATCTCTGAGTCTCTCCTCAAAAGCCCAGAAACTTCTTCCTTTCAACTTAGTGTCCTGTTGGTCAGACAGGGCTGCCCATCAGCCCTTATGCCCTGACCTGGCTTCTGATTGGCTCCAGTAGCCCACCAGTACAGTGAGGAGAGTCCTTTCTGCATCATCCCCACAATCCCGTGCTGTTATTGCTAGGGTTTTCTAGCCCTCTGATTGAATGGCTAGAGATTGTGCACCACAATCTTCATTTACATGGTGTAGTCTGACCCTTGACAAGATGGCTGCTTAATTCCTTTCATCCCAGTCTCTCCAGCCCTAATATAATGGCATCCATCATTATAGCAAGGTTATTACTGGATACAAAATCACTGAGTAATAGTAGAGCCTCTGAGTGATCGAGCAGTGTTCATATTTTCAAAAAGGTACTTATAGATTGGGTGCAGGGAGTAATGGCAGTTTGTCCATAATGCAGTCTATTAGTGAAGCACGATAATCGAGACATTGGCTGCTCATCTGTTTGAAAGTGTGGAACAGTTGATTGTGCAGCTTTTAACTGAAATAAAATAAATTAAATCAGCGACAGGGACTAACACTCAGGCTATAACTAAGCTGGCAACACAGGTTTATACCACAGATAAATGGAGCCTTAAAACTGAACAATTGTGTCACACTCTTCAAGACCAGCTGTGTGATCAGGCCAAAATCATATGCATTCTACAAGATAAAACAGATGACACTGAAAATCATGGGTGTAGGAATAACCTGCACTTGGTGGGGTTTCCAGTTTGAGTAGAAATGAAGGACACTGTTTTATTTTTATTTTTATGCCACACTTTACCAGCCTTACTAAAATTATTAAAACACACCAGGTTTGACACAGAGTGATCTCATTAATCGTTGGCTGCACTACCTAAAAATGAAGAGAAACCCATATCCATCATGGCAAAATATTTATGTTTTCAAATGAAGGAGGACATTCTCAGGAGGGCAAGAGAGCTGGGCTCACTTGCATGGCAAGCACATCCAATAACAGTATTTTAGGACTTTTCAAAGGAACTGGCTGCTAAACTTAGGGCCTACACAGGGGTGAGACAAACTGTTCACCAACTTGGTGTCCCCTTCAAAGCATCAAAGTTAGCAAGGCATGATGGGCTAAAATGCAGCACCACAAACTATCAAATACCAGAAAGTAAATAAAAGTGCACAAAAAATAGTCGAAAAGCAATAAAGTAAATGATCAGTGATTTATTGTGCCACCGACAGACACAACAGTATACAAAAAGCCCCAGCTCTTCAAACCTCCTAAGGAAGAATCTGCAAGGGTTCGAACCACTGGGGTTTTACTTTATTGCTTTTTGTTTTCGATTAATTTTTTGCACACTTTTGTTTGTTTTCTGGTGCCCCCTTCAGCCTTCGCTATTCAACTCAGCTTCATTTTACACACAATGGCGTGACACTCATATTAAGCACCCCAGAGGTAATTCAGGCCTGCATCCACTAGCATGAGCCTTCTGAGCCTAGTGGTGCTCACACAGCTGAACCCAGAGCCAATCCATCCTCCTCCAGAGCCCAACCGATGGACACCACACCCCCAGTGCTTCAACAGACCAAGAGACCACAGCAACTGTCTGAGGACAATCAGTGGCTCCCACCAAAGGCCTGGCATAAAAAAAGAAACAAAGCCAAGCTAAAAAAGGACCTGATCCCCCCTCCACCAGTTAGGTCCCACTCCAATCCACTGACACAGCAGAGGGAACATGTATCAACTACAACAGCACTTGTGGGAAGCAACCAGGGATCATCCAATTTGCCCATCCACAAGTAATGACAAGGGACTGCATCCGCTTTGATTGCCTGTTGCTCGGTTGTTGCAACCCTTATAGAAATATAAGTGTGCTGCATACATGCAGAATGCATGCCACATATTTAATTGTGCAATGTTTGCATGCATTTCACATACACAAAGTGAACCTATGTGAACCAGATCTAAAAAGCACATCAGGTTTACATGCTGCAAGCTTAACATGTGTACAGTATGTAAGCAGGTGTGAACATTTTCTAAAAATCACATCCAGTTGGCATGTTGCACACTTGATATGAGTGCAGCAGTTAAGCTGGTGTGAACATCATTTAAAAATCACATCAGGTTCACATGTTGCACGCTTGCCATGTGTGCAGCAACTCAGCTGGTGCAACTCTAAAAAAACACATCAGTTTCTATTTCTCATACTACTGCTAGCAATTAGAATCATTAAAATATAGTTGTCATTGATTTCCCATTAAAATTAAGTAAACTCATTAATTATGACCATTTTACAAGTTGTTTAATGGCTTTTGACTTTTGTCATTAAATTGCCTTTCATTTGTAAAGTATTGTTTGCTTACTGCATTTAATGCCTAAGATATAGTCAGCCAGCATCCCCATTCCAGATGTGTGAAGAAGGTCCTCTGTGATGTGAAGCCTGACCTTTTGGTTTTGGGCCATGCCAATCCCCTTTTATATATTTAGTGCTACACATGTGTTCCTCCATTACTGTCATAATAATAATAATAATAATAATAATAATAATTTTATTTATAAAGCACTATATCTAAAATCAATGCGCTGTATAATTTAAAAAAAACAATTAAAAAGCAAAACATAGATATCAAAACCAGTTAAGATAAGTAATAAAATACAGAAAAAAGCAGGACCGTGTAACAAGCTTAGTCACCAAATGCCTGGCAGAATAAAAAGGTATTTAAAGCTGTTTTAAAGCTCCCCACAGTCTGGCACTCTTGCATCTGATGAGGCAGAGAATTTCACAGGGTCAGGGCTGCAAACTTAAAAGCACGTGAGCCAGAAGTTTTCAACCGTACCCTGAGAATCTCTAACAACCCCTTGTCAGCTTAGCGGAGTGAGCAGGTGGGGCAGTAAGGGACCAAGAGCTCCTGCAGGTAGCCTGGACCCTGTCCATGTAGGGTTTTAAAGGTCAGAAGACTGACCTTGAAGGTGATCTGCCACTGAACAGGCAGCCAGTGCAGTTTGCACAGCAGAGGCATGATGTGGCTCAAATGGAGAGCCCCAGTCAACAGCCATGATGCAGGATTCTGCACCAGCTGCAAGCAGCAGATATCAACCCTCAGAAGCCCTAGGTAGAGGGAGTTGCAGTAGTCTAGGCTCAAGGACACAAAGGCATGAATCAGTGTTGGCAAGTCACTGGACAGAACAAGGTGCTTGAACTGAGTGATGTTTCTAAGATGATAAAAAGAGGACTTCACAACTGCAGACACCTGTGATAGTGTCAGCCTGTTATCAAGGAGCACCCCTAGGTCATGCACCTGTTCAGAAGAAGGCAGCTGACTATTCCTGAGCTGAAGCCTAAAGGAACGCCCTGCTACCGACCCCTCTATCCGGAGACCTGGATCCACAACCAACACCTCAGTCTTATCGGAGTTCAATTTTAGCCAGCTGGATTTTATCCAGTCCTGGATTTTTGCCAGGCAGCTGTTAAAGACCAAGAAAGCACTATCCTGGTGAGGAACAAAAGACAGGTAGAGCTGGGTATCATCTGCATAGCAGTGAAACCTCAGCCCATACAGTCTTACAATGTCTCCTAGAGGCAACATATACACCGTAAACAATATTGGGGAGAGCACTGAGCCTTGGGGGACCCCACAAGACAGGGAGACTGAGTCCAAGGAAAACAACTCAGACACCACCGCCTGAAACCTGCCAGAGAGGAAAGATTGGAACCACCTGAGGACTGGACCAGCTAGGCCACAGATGACCCTTAGGTGCTCGAGCAACACCCAATGGTCCATGGTGACAAAAGCTAATGAGAGATCCAGAAGCACCAAGATGGAATGGTGCTTCTGATCTCTAGCCATCAGGAGATCATTGCGCACCCGAACCAGAGCTGCCTCAGTACTATGCCTCTTCTGAAAACTGGACTGGAGAGGATCATAGCTATCATGGATGGTAATGTGGTAATGTGGTTCTCCAGAGGGAGTGAGATACAACTGAATTTGCTTCATTGCTGGGGTTGAGACCTAGGATTTGGAAGGATATTTTTGCAACATTTTAAAAGTGTCCTGTTGGCTGAGAAGTTAAGTTTTTATCCCCGGATTCACTGAAAGGTTTTGTTTGTTGGAATCAGACATAGCAGAGTGCCTTCATTGAAAGGCCTGCTTACATCACAGATGTCACTAGTCAATCAATTGGATCTGGGTGGGGTTTCATCACTGTGCTGTCTTAGGCATCCTTCACAGTTAGAAGCCAATCAGACTGACTTTGATTTGTCTGTTAGAAGCTGAGAACCTTGCTACACCTCAAAGAACAAACTATAACTCCATTTAGGACCTGGAAACCTGGTAAAGCATAATATTGTTGGGGACTTGTTAAGAAGGGGAGCTACGCTTTCTACAAAAAGTTTCATTTTTTTTCCTCATTGGCATTAAGCATAGAATTGCGGATTCCATTAAAAGTGTAGTAATTTTATAACCAGAGGGAGTGAGATACAACAGAATTTTCTTGATTGCTGGGGTTGAGACCAATGATTTGGAAGGATATTTTTGCAACATTTTAAAAGTGTCCTGCTGGCTGAGGGGTGAGTTCATTTTTATCCCTGGACTCAGTAGAGTGGTTTGTGTAGGAGCAGTGGTCTAGTAAATTGTGGTGTTAGTTGAATTACTATAAAGGGCAGTACTCACCAGAGTGGTGGAGCAGTTGTGTATTTGATTGCTTATAACAGTCACCAGTGGCTGTGGACTACCCACCCACCCTTCCCCACCCCACACCCCAGGCATGGCATTTCCTTTATAGCCAAAGTTCTGACAACACTTCTCAACAGGTCTTGAGGCAGAACTGTCATATTCTTAATAACCCAGCACAGTGCATAAAGGTAGGTACACACCACAAATAATAATAATAAATATATATATATATATATATATATATATATATATATATTACATTGTATATTATAAGGAGAGGGACATGTGGGAGTGGTGCAATGCACTGGCTGTGGGGCAGCAGTTTTCCTGAAGACATTCTGGATACTGCTTTGCTGTCCTATTTGCAGACAACTGTCAGCTCTGAGGGAGGAGTTTGCCCACCTCCAGGCTGAACTAGCAAGGACTAAGGAGGCCTCCCCCACCCAAAGAGCACCACTGCCACAACCACTGCCTCAGAGGTTGCCAAGTATGAAGAGCAGTTGGACCACAGTGGATTCTGGGAGGGTGCGGGTGGTGGACCAGAGGTGAAGCCTCCTAGTTGTACCTCTACACAAATCATGTGCCATTCTGGTAGAGCAAGGTTCCTCTATGATGGCACCCTCAGTGGAGACCCAGAAGAATGCTGAGGACATCCACAAGGGAGAACTACAAAAGGGTTGCAAGGGACACCACAGGGGAAGGAAACAGTTTCTGATAGGGGACTCAATTGCTGGGGGGGTAAAACTGAGGAAGGAGAGGAGAAGGAAGTAAGATGCCTGCCTGGTGCCATGGCTTGGAGGGACAGGAAGTGAATCCTCAGGATTGCAGAAGCAGCATCACAAGAGAGGGAACTAGATATCATTGTCCACCTTGGGACAAGTGACCTAGCTAGGCATGGGATAAGTGCAGTGCAGAATGAATTTTTGGAGTTGGGGAGGGGCCTCAGATGGGTAGCAAGCATGGTAACTTTCTCAGAGGTGCTGCCAGTCCATGGCAGGAGTGATGCTAGGGTACTGCACACCATGCAGTTTAATGAATGGTTGCAAAACTGGTGCAGAGCACAGGGCTTTGGCTTCATTGGGGACTGGGAGTCCACCTGGAGAGATAAAGGTCTATACTGGCATGATGGCCTGCATCTGTCCACGAAGGGAACCAAGCTTCTAGGTGACAGGTTTAAATGCTTCCTTGGCAAGCTTTTAAACTAGCCAAGGGGGAGGTTCTGATAAAAGGCAGGACATTTCAAGCCTCCCCCCACAAAACATGGCAGGTGGTAAGGTAAACACAGAGATATAGAGCTCAACACATGGCAGGACAAGGGCAATAAGAGCAGGGATGGGGAAAAAAGGATAAAGTCAACATTAAATGGAGGACAATGAGTACCAATGCCTGTAGTCTGGGAAACAAGCTTCCTGAGCTAGTAGCCCTGATGGAAGATGAACAATTGGATATTGTGGCAGTCACGGAAACATGGTACACAGAGAGCCATGACTGGGATGTCAACATACCAGGGTACACAATCTACAGAAGGGACAGGGAAGGTAAAAGAAGAGGTGGGTAGCTCACACATAAGGGAAGGGATCAAAGCTACAGAACTAAAAAGTAAAGGGGATGACAAGAGGCACTCTGGGTCACCTTGAGACAGGGAATGGCATAACAATCTGCACAGGGGTTGTATACAGATCCCCGTCTCAAGGGGAGGAAATGGACAAGAAAATGATAGAGGACATTCTCAAAATGGCTGAAAAAGGGGAGATACTGTTGATGGGGGACCTGAATATGCCAGTTGTTAACTGGATGACATGTACTGCAGCCACATCGAAGAGCAGGGTCATTCTCGATGCCCTGCAGGGGGAAGACCTTAGACAGCTAGTGTTGGAACCCACTCAGGAGGGAGCAATACTAGACCTGGTACTCTCAAATAGAGACAGGATCACAAATTTAGAAGTCAGTAGATATCTGGGAACAAGTGACCACTGCACAGTGTGCTTCACAATGAGCACAACCATGGAGATAAGCCATACAAAAACAAGGATACTGGATTTTAGAAGGGCTGACTTTGGCAAAATGGGTGAATACCTGAAGAATGCACTAGCAAATGGCCAAAAAGGTGGGGTGGAAGAACAATGGAGAAAAATCAAAACTGCCATCATAGAGGCAACAAGCCTTTGTGTGAAACAAAAAAGAAAACAAAGCGGAGTAAAAAACCACTACGGTTCTCTAAAGAGGTGGCAGGGAAGGTCAAGGAGAAAAAGGCTGCATTCAAAAAGTATAAGGAATCACAGAAAGAACATGACAGGGAACTGTATCAATTAAAACAGAAAGAAGTGGGGAAGGCAGTCAGAATAGCAAAGGCCCAAACCGAGGAAAAAATAGACAACTCAGTTAAGAAGGGGGATAAAACCTTTTATAGGTACATTAGGGAGCATAGAAAGGTTAAGGAAGGGATAGTGAAGATTAATAAAGGAGAGGGGAGGTGGGCAGAGGGAGACAGTGAAAAGGCAGAGATACTGAATGAATACTTTTTCTCAGTATTCACAAAAGAAGATGAGGAGGAGGAGTTAGCTATACCAGACAGTAGAAGCACTCTGGGTAGGGGGGTTGACACCAGTCCATTCACAGAAGAAAGAGTCCTGAAAGAACTCCTAAAACTCAAGGTGGACAATGCAATGGGGCCTGACGGGATTCACCCCAGAATCCTAAAAGAACTAAGGGAGGACCTAGTGACACCACTGATAACGCATTTTAACAAATCATGGCAGGATGGGGTGGTACATGAGGACTGGAGGAGGGCAGATTTGATTCCCCTTCACAAAGTGGGAACAAGGCAGAAGCAGGAAACTACAGACCTGTAAGTTTGACCTCAGTGGTAGGGAAAATGATGGAATCACTTGAAAGAATTGTTGAATACCTAGAGGCTAGCAGGGCAATGACCCAAAGCAGCATGGATTTACAGCAGGAAGGTCATGTCAGATGAATCTAATTGATTTCTTGACTGGGTGACCAAAGTAATAGACCAGAGAGGGCTGTGGATATGGCCTGCCTAGACTTTAGCAAGGCATTTGACACAGTCCCACACAAAAGATTAATAATCAAGTTAGCCAGCCTGTGAGTGGGGTCCCAGGGTGGTAGCCTCAGCAAACTGGCTGCACAACAGGACACAGAAGGTACAATGAATGGAACACATTCCAAGAAAGGGGGTTACTAGTGGAGTACCTCAGGGCTCAGGTATGGGTCCAGTCCTCTTAACATCTTTATAGGTGACATTGCAGAGGGTCTGAGGAAAGGTATGCCCTTTGCAGATGACACAAAGACCTGTAACAGAGTTGATGCACAAGAGGGGGTAGAAAAGGTGAGAAGGGACTTGGCAAGGTTGGAGGAATGGTCAGACATATGGCAACTTAGATTCAATGCAAAGAAGTGCAAAGTAATGCACCTGGGAAACAAAACCCCAGGAGAAGAGTACACAATATCAGGGAGGTACTAACAACAATAAAAATGGAAAGGAACCTGGGGGTAGTCATATCAGATGACCTAAAGGTGGGTAAGCAATGTGAAAAGTCAGTAAGGAGAGCCAGGGGGATACTGGGATGCATAGGGAGGGGCATCACAAGTAGAAAAAGGAAAGTGGTTATCCCTCTATACAGACAGTAGGTGAGACCCCATCTGGAGTACTGTGTGCAGTTTTGGAGACCTCATCTATGCAAGGACATAGACAGGATGGAAGCATTCCAGAGGAGGGCAACTAAAATGGTGCAGGGTCTGCAGCAGAAACCATATGAAAAGAGACTGAGAGAGCTTAATATGTATACTCTTGATGAAAGGAGGGACAGGAGGGACATAATAGAAACTTTCTAGTACCTCAAGGGAATCAACAAAGTCCAGGAGGATAGCATCTTTCAGAAAAAGAGATGTGTAAGAACAATGGGGCACAATTTAAAGTTAGAGGGGGGATGACTCAGGGGTAATGTGAGGAAATTTTTTCATGGAGAGAGTGGTGGATACATGGAACTGCCTTCCTGAGGAGGTCGTTGGGTCTAAAACAGTGGAGGAATTCAAACATGCATGGGACAGACATAAGGCAATTATAGTGGAGGGGGTTGCAGGAAGTAGGCTGTTGGTTAACTAGAATCTGCAGCTTATCCAGTAGGTAGGGAAATGGGCAGACTGGGTGGGCCAAGTGGTTCTTATCTGCCATCAAAGTCTATGTTTCTATGTTCGATGTTTCTATGCAAGTCACAAGTGGGGTACCTCAGGGATCAGTCCTGGGGCCAGTCCTCTTCAATATCTTCATTAGTGACAATGCAGATGAACTAGAGGGTAAGGCTTGTCTGTTTTCAGATGACACCAAGATCTGAAACAGAGCAGATGATCCAGATGGGGTGGGCAGAATGAGAAGAGAACTGGATAAACTAGCAAAATGGTCAGAAGAGTGGCAACTGGGATTTAATGCAAAGAAGTGCAAGATCAGGCACATAGGGAAGATAAACCCTGAAGCCTCCTATAAGCTGGGAGGGGAGTTGCTGGCAGTCACAAAGGAAGAAAGAGACTTGGTCATCATCATCACCGATGATCTGAAATCATCCAAGCAGACCTCTAAAGCAGTAGGTAAGGCTAGGGGAATGTTAGGGTGTATTAGTAGGGTATCATGTCGAAGAGGGAGGTAATAATCCCTCTTTACAAGACACTGGTTAGTCTCATCTGGAGTACTGCATGCAGTACTGGAGGCCACACCTTCACAAGGACATTAACCAGATTGAGGCAGTCCAGAGAAGGGCAACCAAAATGGTGCAAGGACTGCATCAGAAGACATATGAGGACAGATTAACAGAGCTCAGTATGTATACCCTTGAACAAAGGAGGGAGAGAGGTGATATGATCGAAACATTCAAGCACCTTAAGGGCATTAACAAGGTGAAAGAGTCTAACTTGTTTAAATATAAGAAAAATAGCAGGACAAGAAGTCACAGCATGAGATTAGAGGGAGGCCGATTAAGGGGGATTGTGAGGAAATTATTTGTCACAGAAAGAGTTGTGGATGCATGGAATGGCCTACCTCAGGAATGAATGCTATGAATACAGTGCAGAGCTTCAAACAGGCATGGGATAGGCATAAGGGAGCAATACAGATGAGTGTGAATAGATCTGCCACTGACAGAGCAAAGGCCGATGGCACATTTATAAGGTAGAAAAAGAAATGGGCAGACTGGATGGGCCTTGCGGTCCTTGTATGCTGTCAACCTCTATGTTTCTATGTTTCCATCTACAGCGTGACAACTTTCTCAATCACCTTCCTTAAAAAGGGAAGGTTAGAGATAGGTCTGTAGTTAGCCAAGCAGTTTGGGTCCAGAGAAGCTTTCTTAAGGAGTGCTGTAACCACCACCTCCTTCAGGGAGCTAGGGAACTCACCCGTCTCTAAGGAGCAGAACACAATCTCGGCCAAGACGGGGCTGATAGAATCAATACACTCAAAAATGAGGTGTGTTGGGTCTGGGTCCAAACTACAGTTGGCCGGCCACATATTCTGGATAATCCACACGATATCGATGGTCTCCAGCCGGTCAAAAAAAGACCAAGAAAACCGAGGTGCAGTGAACAGGCACTGACCACCGTTAACCCCCATACAGTGAGCTGGTTGGATCTCCACCCCAATGCTGGCCACCTTATCAACAAAGAATCGATCAAACTCATCACACTTAGATTGTGAAAATGCTCCTTGGACCTGTAGGCAGATTGAGCTGCACAGCTCACTTACTTTCCCTTTGCCATTCTGTATGGAGCATATACACTATGGCCATGCTCAGCACTCTTTGTGCTGAGTAGGGTCTTGGAAGCATGCACCATACCTTACATTTTGTCTCTGAAATGAGGGTCATGGACACTCAGAATGAGGGACAATGAGGGTGTCACAGGGATGTGAGTATAAAGATAACACTGGACACAGTAATAGGGTATAACACACCCGCAGTGTGTTATATTTTATACAAAAGTAGAAAAAAATAAATATAGAGAATAATGCATATGTAGGTATGTGATATGCAGTTTTTTGCACACCCAAGGTGTGTGATAATACATAAACCTCGAGAGCAAAGCTAGAGAGGTTTATATATTGTCACACACCAAGGGTGTGTAAAAAAAACTGCAGATCACACACCTGCATATGTGTTATTTTTTATAATAACTGGTGCTAAGTAAACAAAACTCAAAGTCTTAGCATTATGTGCTTCCTGCATTGCTGATTCAACCTCTGTATGGTCTCCATGGCATGCTGGTTGTAATGATGACAAGGTGAAGGTTCAACAGCTTCTTCATTGTTTAAAATAAAAAAAAAAACTGCGAAAGGTTCAATTTTCCTAGTTGGTAAGTACCTTAGCGTGGTACACACAACCTGGCATGAGACAGTGAAAGCCATATCAACTCGCAGGTTGATAAGACTTTGCCATATCAACTCGCAGGTTGATAAGACTTTGCCATATCAACTCGCAGGTTGATATGACTTTTTACAAGTCTCAAAAACAGGTTGATATCAGGTATCACCAGTTATTATAAATAGAAATAAAGCAGTTCAAGCAGAACAAGAAAAAAAAACAATAACTCAAGGCTAATTCACCTTACATCAGGTATTTCAAAACAGTTCATCAGCTTTCCTGCTGTTAGAGATAAATTCCTGTTCAGGCACAGTCCTTCTGCTTACCTTACTTTAGGTAAGTGAGACTAGCTATGCAGCTCATCTGACTCTTGGTGTTTAAGGAGGGCTTATATAGCCCTCCCACTTATGGGAAGTCCCTCCCATAACATCCAATTAGTTCTAGAATAGTCACTAAATAGGGAAACTCCTCCTCTGTTACATAATGAGGTTTTAACGTACAGGGTATAAATACAGCCCTCTAGGGGTTGCTGTTGCCCTATAGGAAATCCCCTTCCTGAGGTCTTGCTAACAGGTCAGCACCTTATTTTCTATATATGCAAACAGTGCAAATATTTATACCATGTGCTGTATTGCTATAGTAATGGACTCTAGCCCTTTATTTTATATTTCAGGGCTGTATATAGATTTATTCTTTAATTTGTTTAATTTCTTTGTTGTGTTGTTTATCTTGCAGCCCTCTCTTTATTCTGAGGGCTACTTCAACTGTGCAGAATTTCCACACATAGGGATGTTCCTGTCCCTTTAAATCATTAGAATTCCATGTTGCAGCAGAACCGCAATCTGCCAGAAAAACATTATCTAGCCACTCTGCTATGGGGCTCTGCATAGATTCGGCAAACCCCTTTGTACTTATTTTTATACCTGGCAATAGTTCTTCTGCCTAGGGACAGCATAGTCTCTTTTTATTTTAAGGCACTCACTTTAGGCTGCTGAAAGGGAAAGTAAAAGTTTGCCACCTCCCTTTGAACTGCATCACTGCAGTTCAGTGAGAGAGAGAGAGAGTGAGTGAAGAGCAAGCATGCTCCTCTTTTCAACAATATTACTTCTCCCTCTCTCCTCTTAGACGCCTCAGGGTCTTTTCTCTATTTTAATACTTTTCTTGGGGTGCTAAAGTGGAGCCATGAGTGACAGCAAAGTAAAAAGTGAAAGTTTGCCACTCCGTGGAAGCCTGCCTCTCTAGCAGCCTGGCTGCATACATGCCACAGACGCCTCCAATACTAGCTGGCACAATTCTACATCATATTTTATACAAAGCCAGCAACCGGGAGTCCTAATAATACAGGGGCATCAGTAATTATTTACACAGATACCAAGTGGCAGTAAAAGTAAAAGAAAAAGTTTACCGCTCAGTTCAAACAGTTCCTGCTTCGATGCATGATTTCTTTGGCATAACATTCTACATAACAATGGAGCAGCAGCAAAATAATTCAAACAACATAAGCATAATGCCTCTTCATTTGTATTCATAATCCACCTGTCAGAGTGGACTTTATTTTGTATTTAACTGCCATTTTAAACATTTCTAGACATTCCTGCACCATATACATAAAAATGGCATAAGCATTAACTTAATTAAGCACTGCAGCACTTTAAACTCATAATATGGCACAAAATGCACTCTATGCACGTTATTTCAACTAGCACCTTATATACTTAAAGGCACCTTATATCTTTTGGCATTAAATGCCATAAATGTACCTTATTACATTCCTGCCATCTGGCCTTATCCTGGTGCATTATTCTGGGGAGTTCTTGGTGAGGGATGGATATTTAGAAACTAGAAATAAAGGCAGTGGGAAAAAAGATTTAGTAAATAATAAAAAAGGCTGACATAGGTGACCAGCCTACACCAGGGGCGATATAACATAGGAAGGTACTGTTGCACAACAGACTTCAGTAGGAAAAAGAAGAAGATAGGACAGGGATCCCTCCACCAGGGCTTTTGGACTAGCAGAAGGCAGTTCTGCCACAGAGGGACACTAACCCTCATGATGATCACAACACATCCTGAAACATGGAGATACAGTACCTCAGAACACAGTGGAAATCATTGTATTTACTTGTACAGATGTTAGCCCCTGAGAATTAATTTCTACCATAAAGCAGAGGTGCCATTTAGGTAGGGCAGAGGGAGGCAGTCCCCCCACACACACACACACATACACTTTTGAGCCTAGGTTGTTCTTATGGTGTGGCAATAATGACATTAATTTTGGATTTAATTATTTGCACAATAAGTGCCCTTCTGGCCTGTGTTGCGCTCATGCTGCAGGTGCACTCCTGTCTCGACTGTGTCTGTATTGTATTGTCCACTCTCTCCACCTATTAGCGGTGGTGCCATCACACATCACATGGAGGAGCTCCAGCCAAGCAAGAGCACATGAATCATGTAAATGGGACACTGTCTTTTTTGCCACAGAGTAGACAGGCTGCACACTTCAGCTTGGAGGAGTCGGTGAGCACTGAATTCTCAATAGCAGTGTTGTGGTGGCATATTTTTATTGGTCTACTCTAAGTGAGTCTCCATCTCCCTTGATGACTGAAGGGCTGGGGATGAGCCAGAAGCTAACTCAAGACTAGGCAACCTACTTACTCTACTAGGCTCGGCTCGCAAAAAAAACCAGCGTGGGCCCTCTGCAGAAGCAAGCTAGGCCTCGCAGCAGCAGTGACAGTGGCATGGGCATCCTTCATAGGCCTTGATCAGTGCAGTGCAGTAGCAGCCATGGCAGCAGCTAAGCAGGAAGCAAGCAACACAAGTTGGATGAGTTCGGTTGGTGAGGTGACTTAGTCATAGACCATGTTGCGGACCTGGTTGATTCTAGCATCCAGCTTCTGGCAGAAGGATGGAGGAGAAGTGGACTGAAAACTGGGCTGTCGGCACACTGGGCTGGTCTGCAGCTTCTGTCCAGATGGCCAGGTAAGTAAAAATAAAGATTTTTTTTTTTACAGGAGGATTGGGGAAGGAGGAATGACTGAAATATTGATGTGTTTTTCATGTTTCTCCACCTTTGGGTGGCTTCACAACCCATATGGTATGGGTATTGAATGGAACGGAGTTCTTGAGAAAAATTGGAAAAATGTTTTTTTTGGGAGGGGAAGGGGGGTCAGAACTTCAGTAAGAAATATAGTTGGTTAGTAACTTGGTGGGTTTAAGCCCAAATCTGATGCACTGTTCCAAGGTATAGACAGATGAATCTTATACATTTGAATGTTTGTGATTTGTGTATAACTTTTCAGTCACAATAAATAAGTTTTACCTTTTAGAGACATTTCCAGACATTCCAGAGCTTGCTGCCTAGTGGCTAACTAGCACCTGGCCTCCACAGGTTACTGGCTCCCCCCTGCTAAAATATGAAATGGCACCCCTGCCATAATGTCTAAATGTACAGGACATTCTCTGAGTGAGGAGCATGTTTTCCATGAGGGAGAGATGGATGAGGGGCAGAACAATTTTAAGGGATAAAATGAGGACTCTCCCTTGCATTCAGGAACAGTTGAGCAGTATGATATGCGCAGGCTATTGTAGCCCCACTAAAGTCAAGCTGATGCTCCCCCCAAATCTTGAAGCTGACCTCTACATTCCCATGCTCAGGCACATTATGATATAGGTCAAAGGAGAGTGCAGGGGTGTGCCCCATTGAAACAAATAAGGGTATTTTTTTATGACTATTTTATTCATTATTGATGGAGACTAGAGTTGGTAGATTAATGAAGGCCACAGCTTGATTAGAAAGGGCGTTGTTTGTAGAAGAGTAGCCTTACTTATTCTCCAAGTTGCCATCATAATGTATAAAATAATAATAATAAAAAAAAAACTCCATTCATTTAAAGGGGGTATGCCCCAGCACTCTCACCCAAGGACATCATCTCTTAAAGAATCCTACCTCTGGATCCATAGTACTCAGGTAAGAGACTCTCAGCTTATATCTATACTTGGTGGGTTGCCTGTAGCAGCATGGCTGCACCCACTACATTGGGTGTGCAGGGGGAACTGGCCATGTGGGTGGGTGTTGAGTTATTGGTACATTTGTATTTGCCCCTTAAAGTCTGTTTGAGTGGAAGCATTCAAAACTATGGTGATAAAATAGTAGGAGTGCAGGCCAGACAGAAGTAATTAAGTAGTTTTGTGGGTAAGTATGTTTATTGGGGGTAGGAAGAACCATATGTGTTTCCATTGGTATGTGTGCTACAGTTCAGCTGTGCAGCTGAGATGAGAGGGACAAGAAAACTAGAAGGTATATCAGTGGCTATAAGCATGCCACATGCGTGCAGATGTATGCAGATTTGTATTGAAGTACAAGCAAGTCATATGTATGCAGGCAGTATAACTTAGTGGTTAAAGGCACAGAACTGCAAACCAGCAGACCTGAACATCTGGGTTTAAATCTCATTAACCTCCACTTGTATACTGTGTGATCATGAGCAAGTCACTTTTTTATGTGTGCAGTTATCAGTGACCATTTGTTTTTTGCTTGCATGCCACATGCATGCAGTCTGTTCCAATTTAACATTTACAGCATGCTTGCAGTACACACATCAAATGGGTAGTTTTATGTGTGCAGCATGAAAACATTTCATATAATTATTTCTGTAAGGGAACACAGGTCACATTTTCTACCTCTGGATCCTCATGTCCTAAGGATGACTCTACTGCACTCTTGATATGTTTGATTTCCTTCTTTATCTCTGTAAACCTACTGTTATATTTGGTAAAGAACAGTACTTAGGTATATTGACTTACTCAATTCTTTAAAAGGGTTTATTCAGCAAAAAATTATTTTATCATAACAAACATGCAAACAATAATTATAAATTTATTTCTGAATGTAGAAGACTATGGAGTAAATCCTCTTGATAAAGTCTATATCATAGGTGACATGTCAGGGTATTGACACCTTAAAAGAAAGTATATTCATCTTCAAGATAGCAGGAATGGTTCAGTTGCAAAGCCTTCTTTTGGAAACCTGCACCACACCTACCTTTTAAATGTGACTGAATCTACCCTGGTTCAAAAGCTATTACTGGGCATTTCACACAGCATAACTTCTCCAGTTGTTTTCTATGCAAACCATTTTGTGACCTTATTGGAAGCTAATCAGCTGGCGGGATTATCCCCAGCAGCTAACCTTTTTGTTCCTCTAGAGAAGATGGCCATCTATCGCCCGATGATAGGACAATACCTGAAAACCTGGCAGCAAATCTAGAAGTGATTTATTTGTTTAGTTATTTGGAGTTCGTTAACTGGAAAGGCTTACTGAGACTGGAAGTCCCTTCATCAGGAGCAAACCCAGAATTAATTATAGAAACTGTCATAAGTTTCACTGTACAAATGGTCTCTAAAGACAATTGAATACACTGGAGTTCACATGATATAAAAAAGTTTGCAAGGTCAATCATGTCCACAAATATAGTATATTACATTACAAGACATTACATTAGTTATACCAACATAATGTTAGGCAGCACAATTTTGCAACAGCAAGTTGACAAATCCATTACAGTATATCACATTACAATAATGTTAACAATACAGTACAAGGGGAGCACAAGTTTGCAACTGAAAAACAAAACATTTTAGGCAAGGCAAAGCCCAGAAAAATAGTTGTGAAATTAGGAGAAGGCCTCTGCAAAAGCATGTGCACTGGCAGCTTAAAGAAACAAATCCTTGAGGGAAGATTTAAATCACATCAAGTTGGTACAGCCTGGACATTAGTCAGAAGGTTGTTTCATAATCTAGGCATAACCAAGGCATAGGATCTCCTGCCAGATGCTAAAAGGGTTTTAGGAACTGTTAGAAGCATCTGGGAGGATGACCAAAGCTTCCTTCTACTGGGTTTTAACTCCAGGATAGAGACTAGGTTGGGAGAGTAGTGCAAAATGTTATGTGCTCAGCAGTGAACAGGGTAGTGGATCTGCCTTCGAGGGGGGACAAGTCTAAGATGAAGAGAACATTGTAATGATTACCCTTCCTACTGGCTCTAGCTACAAAGTGAATGACAAGGTGGTACAGGGCCTTGAGTTTAGAGAGCTCAGTGTCTTTCTTAGAAGATAGAGCACCATATAATAGAACAGGGAGCAAAGCACTGTTAGCTATGAAAAGTCTTGCTTCAACAGGGAAGTAGGAGTTGAGTCTATGAAGCCATCCAATTTTTCAGCTATTCAACTTGGTCTCACAGTCCACATGTGGTTTGAAAGTGAGTTTTTGGTCCAGTAAGACACCCAAATATTTAATGACAACTGACTTGATGCAGTCACGTTGTGTGTGCAGATTTTTAGGAGGTCACTTTGATCTTGTCCAAGCCTACAAGGGTCAAAGAGGACAGACTTTGTTTTCGTAGTATTTAGAAGGAGTTTTTTTAGCCCTAAACCAGGATTCCACAAGATGGAAGTCTGCATTGAGTCTTGCCTCAATAGCCACAGGGTCCAGGTGACACTTCTATAGCACAACATCATCCACACACAGCAGAGACTTGCAGCCACCACAGTGTGAAGGAAGTTCATTAATAAACACTGAACACAACAAAGGCCCCAGGATTAACACTTAAGGGACCCCATCAGCGATCCACCTCATGGAAGAGTGGCTACCCCCACTCCACTTGGCTAGTTGCTTCTGAACAAATAGGTAGTTACTAAACCAAGTATAAGATGCTTTATCTAGGCACAACCCCTTTAATTTAAACAGGAGCAATTTGTGGCTGACCAAGTCAAAAGCATTTGTTAGGTCTATGAAGACTGCACTGGTAGCTTGATCAGTTTTCTGGGCATTAAGCAGGTCTGTTGTGAGCCACACTGGGGCTGTGTCCATACCATGTCCTCCTGAAGCCATGCTGGGTGACAGAAGAGAATGCACTTCAATGTAAGCTTGGAGTTGGTTGTAGGCCAGTCTGTCCAGGGTCTTGGCCAGGGTACACAGAACTGACCAGGGTCTTGGCCAGGGTACACAAATGGAGATGGGCTGGTATTGCTCAATAAGGTCCTTTGCACCACCTCTGTGAACAGGTTCAGCATGAGTGACTTTCCGGAGACACAGGAGATCAGTCAACATAAGGAACAACTTATACAGGGTCCTAACAAGGGCAGCAAGGATGTGGGCACTTATTTTAAGCAGCCTGGGATTGAGATTGTTATGGCCAGCAGAACCTATAGGCTTTATCTTGAGTATTTGTGCTAGCACCTCCACCTTGAGAATATTATAAAATGGAAATTGGTGTGGGTTGACATAGAGGGAGTGGGAGGATTAGGGGTAAGACCATCATGGGGTTCCTTGAACTGCTGAAGACTTTTTAAAGAACCTGTTGATGGTATCAGCTGCGAGGACAGGGTGACTTTTAGTATTGCCTTGGCAGGTTATATGTTGGGTGGTGCCTCGCTTACTTTTGAGAAGACTGTTTATTTCCACCCAGAACTGTATGGAGTTTTGTAAGTTGGCAGACTGCAATTTCTTTACATTAGTCAACGTAGCAGTCTTAAGGCTGGTGTTGCATAGGCTTCTTCATGCTTAGGAGATGAGTCAGTCATTGTGCAACCCAGTTGTCCTAATGGTATACCTAGACTGGTCCCTCTGCTTCATGAGCTCACAAAGGTTGAGCATAAGCCACTTTGAGTATAAGCTCTTGACTTGTCTCTGAATCATGGGAGTACGTCTATTAAAGACACTTAAGAGGCTGTTAATCAGGAAGTCCAGGGTCTTATTAACATCATCAAAACTTCCAAGTGCATTCCACTTGATGGCAGCCAGACTTGCAAGGAAAGCATTTTCATCAGGTTGAGAGAAGCCCCTAACAGTTATGCATCTTGGGGATGGGGGGATTAAAGGTACTGTTCCAGTTTAAATATATTGGGGAATGATCACTTAGTGCATCAGCAAGTATTCCAGATCCTCTAATATGATCAATTCTGCTCACTAGGCTCCAGTCCAGGAGGGACTAATTTCCTGTTTTGGTACTGAGACAAATGGGTTCATTGCTAACTTGACTGAGTTGCAGGTCATCTAGTGAGGACTTAAAACTACAAGGGCTGATACTGGTCCAGTTGAGATTAAAAATTGCCAAGGATTATTAACTCTCTGAGTTTTGGGGTCTCCGGGTAGCTAGTAAAGTCATAAAAGGCAGATCCAGCCATGGAAGGAGGGTTTTATACACTCCTTATGTTCAAGTTCAAGTTCACGTTTATTGTAGGAAAGCTCCATTGAGCAAGCTCATTCACAAGGAGATCCAGGGGCATGTATACATATAAAGGACAAAATACATATATTGAATTATAGTATATTAAAATAAATGGCACATGTGATACATAGTGCTAAGTTTACTAATAAAGAGGTAGAAGTTAAAAGCATAAGCCTTGGAAAAACATTATAAGTAGGGAGAAAAAAAAACAAGTCAAATTGATTAGGACTGGAGCATAAAGAAGCATAAGGAGTAGGGAGGAAGGGAAAGGAACAGGGAGAGGAGAAGAAGAAGGGGAGGTCCTAGAGGGCAGGAGAAGGGAAGAGATGTGAAATGAATTTAGTGCAAACAAGGCTAGAGATGGAAAATGGGGGTAAGGAAGGGAGGAGAGTGAAGAGACAAAATAGAAGAGAGGGAGAGTGAGACAGGGAAAGAAGTATGTTGTCAATTAAGAAGGTCATGGGTTATGTATAGAGGTTTTGTGTCACCTAACAAGATTTTTACCAGTTTAGATACACAAGGGGAATGATCCAGGGAAGGTACAGGGGCCTCCATTGCCCATGGGCTGTCTTTCATATACAGGAAGACACCATCCCCTTCCTTATCCAGCTGAGCTTTCCTGAAGGAGGAATAACCTGGGATGGCTACTTCATGGGGGGAGGATACCAGACTTTAGCTAGGTTTCTGAGATGGTTCGGGCATCAGGATTTTAGAGGGACAGCCAGGCTTCCAGGTGCAGTTATTTGGGCCTGAGGCTACTGATATTCAGGTGAGCTGTTTTAAACCCTCTGTTACCAGATCAGAACAAGTCCTAGTGAAAGATTAGAGGGCACCAGGGTTTGGTTCATCATCTCCAGTGGAAAGCAGAAGAGACACCACTATGTTTCTGGGAAACCGGTGGCTAACCGTAAGTGTCTCGCTCCATAGAGGACACATGTGAAAGTAGGATAATGTATACAACTGCCCTTTATTATACAACCCATACATAGCCTCCAATCAGGAGGAATATAATACTGTATAGATCTTGGACTACAATGGTGAGCATGGTTGTGTGCACTTTTTTGCAGGAGAGGGTAATTAGCAAGCAAGTAGTCAATCAATACCAACAGAAGTACTGTATTTTTAGCACTGTGGAAGATAGACCCTTACAAGCCATTTTTATTACAAGAAAAGTATTAGGTCAGACTTTGGGGGTAAGACAGCAAATATATTCAAGCAGTGTTTTGATAGCCTTAATTGGGCAGATACACTGGTGGGAGGAGGCAGCCCAGATATCCAACTGGGAACCACACAATCAGAAATTTATTACAGGCACTAGCAGGCAGAGGTTCTCAGGGGTGATGGTAAATGGGGAGGTCAAAATTTAGTGGCTACCTAGTTTAGGCAGGAACTGGTAAATAACAAAATGTGTAGTCCTCCAGGGGAACAACTAAGTTTAAATGGTAAATTTTATACCAGAATATGGTATGTTGGCTGACCCCAGATATGGAGATGCTATGACCTGAGGAGAACAATACGTAAGCACTGTGGATTAATCTAGGTGTACATGACTGTAGATAGTATATAGGAACACACCAAGACAGGACTATTGCCATCATACAACCTACGGCTGCAATATATCTCCCATTAGCAGCTTATCAGGAGTTACCACTAGAGGCTGCTAAAACAAATCTTGCTGTTTTAATCAATCAGGCAGTATATTACCTTTTATAGGTACATTAGGGAGCATAGAAAGGTTAAGGGAGGGATAGTGAAGATTAATAAAGGAGAGAGGAGGTAGGCAGAGGGAGACAGTGAAAAGGCAGAGATACTGAATGAATACTTTTGCTCAGTATTCAGGAGGAGTTACTTAAACCGAACAATAGAAGCACTCTGGGTAGTGGGGTTGACGCCAGTCCATTTACCGAAGAAGGAGTCCTGAAAGAACTCCTAAAACTCAAGGTGGACAAAGCAATGGGGCCTGATGGGATTCACCCTAGAATCCTAAAAGAACTAAGGGAGGACCTAGTGACTTCACTGACCACACTTTTTAACAAATCATGGGAGGATGGGGTGGTACCTGAGGACTGGAGGAGGGCAGATGTGATTCCCCTCGCAAAAGTGGGAGCAAGGCAGAAGCAGGAAACTACAGACCTGTTAGTTTGACCTCAGTGGTGGGGAAAATGATGAAATCACTTCTGAAAGAAAGAATTGTTCAGTACCTAGAGGCCAGCATGGATTCACAGCAGGAAGGTCATGTCAGATGAATCTAATAGATTTCTTTGACTGGGTGACCAAAGTAATAGACCAGGGAGGGGCTGTGGATATGGCCTACCTAGACTTTAGCAAGGTATTTGACACAGTCCCCCACAAAAGATTAATAATCAAGTTTGCCAGCCTGGGAGTGGGTCCCAGGTTGGTAGCCTGGGTAGCAAACTGGCTGCACAACAGGACACAGAAGGTAATAGTGAATGGAACACATTCTGAAGAAAGGGGGGTTACTAGTGGAGTACCTCAGGGCTCAGTTCTGGGTCCAGTCCTCTTTAATGTCTTTATAGGTGACATTGCAGAGGGTCTGGAAGGAAAGGTATGCCTCTTTGCAGATGACACAAAGATCTGTAACAGAGTTGATGCACAAGGAGGGGTAGAAAGGATGAGAAGGGACTTGGCAAGGTTGGAGGAATGGTCAGACATATGGCAACTTAGATTCAATGCAAAGAAGTGCAAAGTAATGCACCTGGGAAATAAAAATCCAGGAGAAATGTACACAATAGCAGGGGAGGTACTAACAACAACAGTAAAGGAAAGGGATCTGGGTGTAGTCATACCAGATGACCTAAAGGTGGGTAAGCAATGTGAGAAGTCAGTAAGGAGAGCCAGGGGAATGCTGGGATGCATAGGGAGGGGCATCACAAGTAGAAAAAGGAAAGTGGTTATCCCTCTGTACAGACAGTTGGTGAGACCCCATCTGGAGTACTGCGTGCAGTTTTGGAGACCTCATCTACGCAAGGACATAGACAGGATGGAAGCAGTCCAGAGGAGGGCAACTAAAATGGTGCAGGGTCTACATCAGAAACCATATGAAGAGAGACTGAGAGAGCTTAATATGTATACCCTTGATGAAAGGAGGGACAGGGGGGACATGATAGAAACTTTTAAGTACCTCAAGGGAATCAACAAAGTCCAGGAGGGTAGCATCTTTCAGAAAAAGAGATGTGTGGAGTCATGTGATGCGGTGCCCTGGGTAAGACACCTCTCTGCCTGCTCCGACCTACCACCCGTTATTTGCCCCTCAAAATCCTGTTCTTCGGTGCTTTTTACAGAAGACTGCCTGCCTACCGCTTTTCTGAGCACTCCTGCTTTCTCTACTGGGCACCGATGGATGAGGAGATGCCGAAAATCGCTCCAAAGCACACACCTACTGCAATGCCCGAGAAGGCCTCTAAGAAAGCCAGGGCCTCCCCCTCGCAACCCTCACTGCCTGTTACCGCTGAGTGTCTTGATACAGATCTTCTTACCCTCTCAAGGTTCTTAGAGGAATTTCAGCCTTTTAAGGCTGAAATGCAGAATATGGCAGGGGAAATCAAAAGCATTTCTAATACCCTGGAGGAGCTTTCTAAGAAAACTTCTGACAACGAAGTATGTATACGATCTGTTGAAAAGAAGCAGGATAAAGCTGATCTAGAGCTGGTGGCCCTGAGGCAAAGGCTAGTGAAAGTGGAGAATAAGATGGAAGACCTGGAGGGGCGCAGTCGCCATAACAATGCAGTAATAATTGGCTTGCCAGAGGGTGAAGAGTGCTCAAACCCCATCAAGTTTATTAAAAAGTTTGTGGAAAAGTTAGCAGGCCCTCCCCTTTCGGTGCTAGCTACATCATAGAAAGGGTTCATCGGGCACTACGCCCCCCTCCCTCGGCCGGAGCCCCCCTAGGTCATTCATATTTCATTTTCTGAACTTCCAGGAGTGACAACACTTCTTATACAAGGTCAAGGAGGTGCAAGATTTACAATGGGAAGGTAAAAAGATGAGGGTGGCACAAGATCTGCCCTTATCTGTACACCAGAAAAGAGCTACGTTTCATAAAGTGGTTCTCAAGCTGATCGCCGTGGGAATTAAGTTCCGCATGGGTTTTCTTGCAAGGCTTCAAGTTTGTATAAATGGCTCTTGGCTGACCTATGAGGAGGTGGAGACGGCATCTGCTGGGCTCAAAGAAGCGTTTCCTGATCTATTCAAGCCTATATGAGAACGGATCTGGCATAGAGAGTCATGCCGGGTTTCCACTTGGTGGAGCTGCCTATCTGCAGTAAATCATATCTGTCTACAATACTCCCGGGGCCAGGCCACCGACAAACTGTGTAACTGGTTACCTATCTTTGCATTACAGCTCTCAAGTGGGGTCCTCCTTCTGATATAAAACGGACATTTTGTTCCCGATCTGGTTTTCATCTTCAGGACTTTTTGATACGTTGTGGACTCATATTTTTTATTCTGGTTTATCCCTGTTTCAATTTTGGTTCACGAGCCAGGTGTTAGCGGGCTCATATGTGTTTATCTCAGTCTCATTTAATGAGCACCTGAGCGGGGTCATTGTTCCTATGCTAAATCCCAATTTGTTAGTTCTGGTAACCCAGTCTCCCAGGAGTGTTGACCAGATCTCATGGTAATGGGAAGGGGGCAATGCCTCCCTCTCTCAGATCTTAATATGAGACTTCTCTGGCAATTGCGGTCTCTCCCTGGCCTTGTTAACATGACGTGTTTTTTTTTTACTCAGATTTCACTCTTCTCACGTTCCCTGCTATTACTGGGCAATAAACAAGGGTAGTCCGTATATCAAGGGAGATCCCGAACTTAAGGATAGACAAGAATGCCAGGGTTTTGTACGCCCTTACTGGGCTCTGGTTTGCCCCTTCTCTACAACCCTGCTTAAGTGTTGTCTTGGGAGGATTCCAATTTTTCTTTTTCCTTTTTTAATCTCCCTCTTAAATTGTGATGGCCACTGGTTTTGATTTAAAATTGCGCTCCAGACAGCGACTCTGGGCCTTTCAGTTTTCCCCTATACCACAGCAGGTAGCTAGGGACTGCCTGCCCTTAGTCATTAAGCATGAATGTTGAGGGGCTGCACCACAAGAGGGCATCTGAGACTAATCCTTACACATAACACCTTTGTGTTTTATCCCTCACATTCTGCGGGCCACGTTATTTTAGGGCTCATGGGATTACTACAGGGAGGATCGCTTTTTCTAAAGGGCTAGTATAGCCAATCCCCCCGGTATCATTTAGGGGTATTGTCAGGCCATTAATGCAGAGAACAAGCTATTTTGTTGGAGTGTTTTGATTGTCGAGGGGTAATTTTGTTCCTGATTTCTGTTTTGTGAGGGCGGGGTGGTTGGGGGGAGAGTAACTTTTCAGTTTGCTAGACATCATGTACCATGCAAAATATGGGAGGGTGTGGGAGGAGGGGGGTTTAGGGTTTAGGGGGTGTTTCGGGTAGCGGGGTCTTGGGTGGTGGCTGGGGGAATGGATCTAGTGGAGGTAGAATTGGGTGGGGAGGGTAGAACAACCCAGCGCATACTATGTTTGGAGCACTATAGATGGAGTATACATGTATATGTGTGCTTTGGAGGATTCCGAATTGGCAACATGAGTAATGGCTAGAAATATTCAATTTATCAGTTGGAATATTAAGGGGGTGAGGCATAAGACCAAACAATATAAAATACTGAAGCATATAAACCATTTAAAGGCAGAAATTATGTTTTTGCAGGAGATGCACTTGCTCAAGGGGGAGGCTGAAAAGATGAGACAGCAACAAATTGGGCAGATGTTTGCAGCAGAAGGTACGACCCACAGTAGAGGGGTCATGATCCTTCTACATAGGTCAGTTCCGTTCAAACCTCTTCAGGTTATATCTGACCCTTCGGGCAGATTCTTGTTTGTAAAAGGTAGATTGCATACCCTGGACATTGTCCTGGGTGCTATCTATGGCCCTAATGTAGATTCCCCTAGTTTTTTTGTTAAGATAATTAAAGCCCTAACTCCTTTTCTGGACACTTCCATGGTCATATGGGGTGATTTCAATCGCGTTTTTGATCAGGCTCTTGACAGGTCGGGTCAACCCCGTCAAGGTCTCTCTCCGGCACAAAGAGTCTTTAGGGACCTGATGGACTCCATTGGTCTTTGTGATATATGGCGTGTATTACATCCCAATGTAAGGGAATACACTTTTGTTTCTCCGGTGCATGCAACCTCTTCTAGGATTGATTATATCCTCATTTCTCAAACCCTGTTACCAGGGGTTATATGTTCTAGCATCGCCTCAGGGCCCCTGTCGGATCACTCTGTGGTCACCTGCCAAATAGCCCTAGCCTCGTTGCCAAATAAAGGAGGCAGGAGGAAGTTGAATAACCAAATTCTGAAGGAGCCAAAGACGGTTCAATATCTAGCATCCCAAACAGAGCAGTTTATCCCTTCTAATTCTAACTCCATGGGGAAGCAGGACATGATATGGGGTGCCTGCAAGGCATATCTAAGGGGGATTATAATTGGTCTAACATCAAAAAGGAAGAGGGAGAGGGCATCTCGGATCTCTAACCTTCTCTCTCAAATTAGGAGTATGGAGACTGTTCTTTCTCCCTCTTCCTCTGAGGCATTCAAACAAGACTTAACGAAACTGAGAGAAGCCTACCTAGCAATGTTAACGGAACAAGCCAAATTCGCAATTTTGAAAACAAATGTGGTATATACCGATCAGGGCGAGAAGGCGGGCAAAATGCTAGCATTCCGTATTAAGCAACAGGAATCTGCCAGACTCATTCCTGCTATCCATTCTCTTAGTGATAATTCTCTAAAGGTCTCATCCTCGGAGATAGCAGAGGAGTTTACAAAGTATTTACAGGATTTATATGGCCCTATGGTCAACTCCCCATCTAGGGAAAGACTTTATGAATATCTGAGTGATTTACAGTTGCCAACTCTTACACAATCCCAGCAAAAAATTCTGGAGTCTCCCATCTCTGAGGACGAGATTGAAAGAGTAATTAAATCTCTCCCATCCGATAAGTCTCCGGGCCCTGACGGGTTTACCTCCAACTTTTGTAAGGCTTTCTCAAAGCAATTGATTCCAATTGTGCTGCTGCTTTTCCAGGCTATTCTCTCTGGTAAAGTGTCTGATCCCTCTTTTTGAGGCCTTAATAGTCTTGTTGCCCAAACTGGATAGACTCCTGGATCAGGTGGCAAGATATAGGCCCATCTCCCTACTTAACCAATATATTAAAATCCTGGCAAAATTACTAGCTGACTGTGTGGAGGCAGTACTTCATTCTCTTATCGGAGCTGATCAGGTTGGTTTCATGAAAGTGAGATCATCGGTTGACCATCTGAGGACCCTGTCCCATGTCTCCTTGGCATCCAAAGATGCTCCTCATCCAATGGTCTTGATCTCGTTGGTTGCCGAGAAGGCGTTTGACAGAGTCCACTGGGATTACCTATTTGTTACGATGGAAGCTTTTGGTTTTCCCAAGGAATTCTGGAACTGGGTGAGTTCTCTATATAAGCTCCCCTCTGCCAGAATCTCATGTAATGGGGTTATTTCTAGCCCCTTCAAATTATATGTAGGGACCAGACAGAGGTGTCCCTTATCTCCTCTTCTCTTTAACATCTATTTAGAGCCGCTTATCAGAAGGCTATCAGGAGCCCAGGGTATAGCGGGTATCTCTCTCGACGAGCAGATGGTTAAAGTAGCGGACTATGCAGATGACCTGCTGCTGCAGATATCACATCCACTCACATCTATTCCCGTTATCCTAAAGCTCATAAAGGATTTCAGTAAGGTTTCAAACTATAAACTTAACGTAGGAAAGATGGTGGTTTTTCATCTTAACCATAGGGTTTGTAAACAGGATATTACTGTGTTTGGACTCACCTGGAAGTCTGACTATATTAAATACCTTGGACTTCTTTTAACAAGAAATACAACGCAGCTCAGGCAGCTAAATATTGATGCACTGGTACATAAAATAGATCTTGACCTTCATAGGTGGACCCTACTCCCCCCCCTCTCTCTATGTGGCAGAAAAAATTTAATCAAAATGAATGTCTTACCTCGTCTGTTTAACCCCCTTAACATGTAGAACATATGGCTTCCCCTGTCCTGGGTTAAAAAAGTGCATGGTATGATTTCCGCTTTTATATGGGGGGATAAGAAGGCCAGAATGGCATTTCATAAACTAGCGGTCCCGAAGGCAAAAGGGGGTTTAAGACTTCCCCATATCGGGCTATATTATTGGGCCAGCCAGGCCAATAAATATCTCAGATGACTGACCGGCCGGACCAGCTCTCCTTGACTCTTTACATACATTCCGACTTAGTTGGCTGTTAATCTGCCTCCATTAAAAAACATGGTCTCTCCCCCGCTGCACTGTTATATATCAAGACTAGTTCCCTACCAGAGTTTCTACGTAGTTCCCCTGTAGCTGTCTCTATCAGGGTTCATACTCAGTTGTGTGCTTTTCTGAGATATATGAATCTCAAGGACTTATCTCAACCTGTAATAGGCAGTCCCAATTTTCTATTAGAGGGCAAGCTTCTCCCAGCCACATGACTTTCTCAGATAGGGAACTGCCGTTTAGAGGAGTTTGTGTCACCCAACAGTCAATGGTATTCCTCAGCTGATATTATGTGTAAGTTCTCGATACCTCGTACAAATATTTTCAAGATTTTCCAGTTCCATCACCTCCTGGTTAAGGTAATGGGCTCGACCCCCCACCTCCTAATTTCAATTTTCAGATTACCTTAACGGAGCTGGTGGGTCTGCCTCATGCTGTATCCAAAATATACAGTGTTCTTTTCACTTGGGCCTACCCTGATAATTATGCTCCCGTCTTCTTTTGGGCCTCACTCTTTCAGGATAGAGATCTGGACTGGCCTCTCCTGTGGCAGAGTTGTCATAAGTTTCTTAAACAGGACAGACTTAGGCTAATGCAGTTTAAGATCTTGCACAATATTTACTATTCTCCGCAGAAACTTGCTAGGCTTGGTCTTGTGTCCTCCCCCCTTTTGTACAAGATGTCAATCTCAAGAAGGAGATCTTCTTCATATTTTCTGGAGCTGTTCTAAAGTTGTTCCACTCTGGACTGCGATTAAACAGCGTGTTGACCCTCTGTTGGGGCTCTTGGACCTCTTCACCCCTGAAATTTGCCTTCTTGGGGATTTCTCCTCCATTTCGGTGGTGAACAGGAGGTACCATATAGCTTTGATGTCAATGTCTGTTAAAAAGGTGGTACTAAGACATTGGAAGGATACGGAGGTACCAACATATGCCGAATGGCTCCAGGAGTTACTTCCAAATCTCAGAACTGAAAGGACTATTGCCAGTTTATTTAACAAACTTAAGAAGTTTGATAGGATTTGGGGACCACTGCAAACTCTCTATGCACTTCAGGTTAAACACTAATGGGCTACATTCATTCATTATAGTGCTAAATGTGCAAAAGGCGCTGGGTTGTTCGGTGGGGTAGGGTAGGGTGGGGGAGCGAATCACTCTATATTTTATACCGATGTGTATGGTCATCCTATTCATTGCTATGACTCGCTCTTTTGTACTGGAAACTTAATAAAATTTGAATTGAAAAAAAAGAAAAGATATGTAAGAACAAAGGGGCACAATTTAAAGTTAGAGGGGGGATGGCTCAGGGGTAATGTGAGGAAATTATTTTTCATGGAGAGAGTGGTGGATGCATGGAACCGCCTTCCTGGAGAGATTGTGGGGTCTAAAACAGTGGGGGAATTCAAACATGCATGGGACAGACATAAGGCAATTATAGTGGGGGGTTTCAGGAAGTAGGCTGTTGGTTAACTAGAATCTGCAGCTTATCCAGTAGGTAGAGAAATGGGCAGACTGGATGGGCCAATTGGTCCTTATCTGTCGTCAAAGTCTATGTTTCTATGTTACCTCTATTCCTATCATTATTTTGCCTGACTTTTTCACTAGCCTCCCTACCTCCAACTATTTATCCGCAATGGCAACCAAACTCCCCTCCTACCTACCCTGCACATCTCCATCACCTCCCCTTTCAACCTCGTCAAATGCTATCCAGCCCATTGGCATACTAAATAGTTGTCTTTCTGGTGCCGCCATTCTGGCCTCCTCCTTTTACTTGGGGCAACTAATACTTTACACCATTGCCTCTAGCAGCACTCCACCTACCCCCCACAAACTCCACTCCGTCCAGAGGCCCAATTCTACCTGGCCCAAAACAAAACAATTCCTAATGCTGCTACTCCTGTTAGCAGGAGATATTGAAGCCAACCCTGGACCCACCCCTTCACCCCCCCATTCCATTAACTCTCCCCAGAGAACTCAAATTGATGCATCTCAACATCTGCAGCATCCTAAATAAAGTAACTGCGCTGCAACCCACTGTCCTGACTTTACGCCCTGACATCCTGATCATATCTGAGACTTGGTTGAAGCCCCACCACCCGGATTCTGCAGTAGCCATCCTCAGCTACTCGCTCATTAGACACGATTGCCAGGGCAAGAAAAGAGGTGGAGGCATCGCCATGTTTATCTCCACCAGGTTCCAGTTCACCATCTCCCTCCAATATCGCCAGAAATAGACTCCCTACTTATCAAACTATCACTTCTATTTGCCACCCCACTGTATGTGGCCGGTTTCTACTGTGCCCCTGGCACCCCCTACCCAGTGTCCTAGACCATCTGCACACTCTAAAGTCATCAGCAGCCACTGGGGAGCTCCACATCCTCAGTGATTTCAACTTCAATTGGCTTGCAAATGACAGTGCCAAGATGCGCACCAGAATAAATGCTCTAAACCTTACCCAGCTAATCTCCCACCCCACTCGACTAAACCATAAAACATAGAACCATTCCCTCCTGGATTGGGCCCTCTCCTCTCAGCCCCATGAAATTACTGCTGCGGGTTTGCTCCCAGACTCCTTAAATTACCACCACATGACCAACATGGTCAGAAAAGTTCACAGGCCCATCGCACCCCCACCAAGGACGCTTCTCACATGGTCCTATAAATCCCTAGATCAAGCAGCTCTCCTGCACGATCTACTAACATACTAACATACTATTTGCCAGCAGATTAGGCCTTATGGTCTATCGAGTCTGCTCAAACCTAGATCCTTAGTTGGGTGCCGAGACCCTCCCATCCCTTGTGCTCCAGAAACCCCTATCATCCATCCCCACCCCCCCGGGACAGGCCATCATCTGATACATCCACTTTCTGTGTCTGTCCCACCCTCTCTTAAAGCCCTCCACTGTGGATCTCTGAACCAGCTCACCAGGCAGAGCATTCCAAGGGTCCACCACCTCTCAGTGAAAACCTCCTCGTCTTTTTCCCTCACCCTTCCACCTTCCAACTTCAAACCATGCCCTCTGGTGATGCCTCCCTGCTTTAGTCTAAAGATCCCTCCATGTTTACCTCCTATTTATTCCCTTGAGGTACTTGAAGACCTCAATCATGTCCCCTGTCTCTCCTCTCCTCCAATGAAACAGGCAGAACTCCTCAAGTCTGTCCTCGTAAGTCAAATCCCCTAGCCTCGATCATCTTTTTGCCCTCCTCTGTACCCTCTCCAGGAGCTGTATGGCCCTCTTCAAGTGTGGTCTCCAGTACTGTACACAGTACTCAAGGTGTGGTCTAACCAGTCCATTGTACAGCGGCAGAATCACTTCCTTGCTCCTAGAGGTGATCCCCCTTATGATGCATCCCAACATCCTGTTTGCCTTGCTAGCTGCTCTCCTGCACTGCTCAGAGTTATTCATACATGTATCCACCATGACCCCTAGGTCTTTTTCCCTGTTGAGGCTTCCAGCACCTCCTCCCAGGGTGTACCTGTGTTTAGGGTTTCCCGACCAGATGCAACACCTTGCACTTGGTGATATTGAAATTTAATTTCCATGTGTGAGCCCAGCTTTCAGGGTGTCCAGGTCCTTGCAGGGCCAACTTCCCTCTTCTCCCTCAACTACTGCTCCCATCTTGGAGTCATCCGTGAAGAGACTCATTTCACACCTTATACCATCCCTGATGTCCGATATGTATGCATTAAACAGGATTGGACCCAGGACCGAGCCCTGTGGTACCCATGCTGCCCACTACCAACCTCTGTAGGGTTCGAGAGCTCCCCACAGACCACTACTCTCTGAGTGCGTCCAGCTATCCAGTTTTCAATCCATCTGACCATCAAAGGGCCTACTCCTAACCCCATCAGTTTCTCCACCAGACCCTTGTGGGGGACAGAGTCAAACACCTTGCTGAAGTCCAAGAATAATACATCCACAGGCTTACCCCTGTCCAGTTCTGATGTTACCCATTCATAGAACTCCACAAGGTTGGTTTGACATGATCTACCTGGCACAAACCCATGCTGCCTACTATCCAGACCTCCCACCTCCTCCAAGTAAACCCCCAATCATTTCTTTAGTATACTCTCCATTAATTTTCCCACCACCGAGGTTAAACTGATGGGTCTATAGTTTCCTGGTACTTCCTTGACCCCCTTTATGGATTGGTACCACATGTGCCTCTGCCAATCCCTAGGTACCCTCCCAGTCTCAAGTGACCTGCTGAAAAGCTCCGCCAGGGGTGCAGCCAGTATGTCCGCCAATTCCCATAGTACTCTCGGATGAATGCCATCCGGCCCAGGAGATTTGTCTTTCTTTAGGGCCTTGAGGGCAAACCACACCCTTTTGGTGGGATGGCATCATCCGTCCCTCCACCTTACTGGTCTTTTATCCTTATCCAGATGTGACACCCTGGGGTACCTTTCCTCCTTTTGCTCCATTTCTGTTGCTCCTGATCCCACTCCTGCCGCTTCTATCCCTTTGTGCCTTGCTTTGTAGATATCCCATCCCCTCCCTAGTGAACACAGAGGCAAAGTACTAAGTAAATACCTCTGCCTGGTCCCTCGCCTCTTCCACCCACCCCTTCTGATCTCAATCTGCTGAGATGGCCCTTAGTTTTTCTCCGCTCCCCAATGTACCGGAAGAACCCCTTTTCCCCTCCATGTATCCCCTGTGCCAGCCATTGCTCTTTACTGGACTTTGCTCCCCTCACCATACGGGTAACTTTTCTAGTTGCAAGCTGGTACATTTCCTTATCCCTATCCCCTCTTGTTGTTTTATATTTTTTGTAAGCTGCCTTCTTTTCTCTGACTGCTACCTGGGCCTCACTGGACCACCAGCATGGTTTATGTGACCTTGCTCCCTTACGTTTCAACTTAGTGCAGATCCTGACTGCCTCATGGAGTCCCTGTTTTATGACCTCCCATCTCCTTTCCCACTTGTCGTTGAGGTAATCCCTTCAAGTGATCCTTGAGAATATTTCCATGCCCATAAAGTCTGCCCCCTGAAGTCCACTGCCAGTGTCCTAGATCTCACCCCCACTCCCCATGCTTATTTGAAACCAGACAGTATTGTGGTCACTCCCAGTCAGGGGTCCTGTACAACCATGTCCCTTACCAGATCCCCATCTGCCAGAACCACATCCAGGACATGCCCTCCCTTGTGGGCTCCATCACATGCTGTGTTAAGAACACATCCTGGAAGCCATCCAGCAGCCTCTGCTCCTTGGCCACCTTAGAGGACATGGTTCCCCAGTTTGTACCTGGCATATTAAGGTCCCCATCAACACCACTCCTTCCCTTTTGGACCACACTGGGCAATGATGTTGTCCAGCAAACCATCCTCAGAACATCACTCATCCCGGGGCCTATATGCTACTCCCAGCTTGACCTATCTCCTGCTGGGGATCGTAAGGTGACCCATAAGGCCTCCACGTTCCCTCTGCCTCTTCTACTCATAGCAATTTCTATGTCATCTCTAATGAACATAGCCACTCCACCCCTCTGCCCTCCTTTCTATCCTTCCTAAGCATAGTGTACCCCGTACATTTAGGTCCCAGTCATGGTTTTGTTGTACGTTTCCGTGACTGCCGCCACATCCACCCCGAACAGCATGGCCTGGAACTCTGGCAACTTGTTTCCAAGCTCCTGGCATTTACAACACTAACCCCCACCCTTATCCTGATCCTTTTGTCGAACCCCATCCAGATTCCTTATACTTCCATCCTCCCCTGCTCCTCCTGAAACCTCCACCTCCAGTCTGTTTCCTCCTGGGCTTGAAGGCTACTCTCCTCATCTGAAGGAGGGCTTCTGGTCAGCTCCTCCCTTATCCCTTCCCCTTACAAGTTTAAACCCACCTTTCTTGTATGTAGTCAGCCATCCCTGTTTAAGGACTTCCTTCCCTAATGGGCAAGATGAAACCTGTCCTTGGCATATAGTCCCTTATCCTCCCAAACCCATTCCAGTTCCCCTAACACCCCAACCCATTCTCTTCACCCCACTTTCTGAGCCATTCATTAACCTCTGTGAGCTTCTTTTTCTCCACTGAGGCCTTTGGTACTGGCAATATCTCCGAAAGGAATGTTGCATCCATTATCCAGAACAGACTCTGGCAAGTTCTTGGAACCTTGTTTGATTTCCATAATGCTATTTCTAGATCATTAGTTCCCAAATGCACCAGAAATCCGGTTTCCTTCACAATCCCTAACCATTTCATACACTATGAACTTTGCTCTGTGCACTGTCAGCCCAGAGATACCTCACTACTTCACCTGGCTATGGCATCCACCCCTGTCCCTCCCAATGGATACCCTTAATCATCTAGTCTCCCAGTAACAGAACCTTAACACCGCCATCATCCTTATGGTTACCTCCACTATGCCCTCTCAGCCCCTCCCCACTTTATTCATGATCGCGATGTCTTGGGAGTCTTCCTGCCTTATTAGAGACCCTTGTCACCTCCCTTTCTGCCTCCCTTGCTATTTTGCCCACTTAACTCAAACCCCCTCTGAATAGGTGTCCCCTTTAACCCTCTCTTATCTGAACCATTTATCCTGGCCCTGATGGTTTCCCCTTCCCCCGCACCACCATCCCCCTTGTAATAGTACCCCTGTCTCCAGAGGCTCTCTGTGGGTCCCCTTTAGCTAGGGCCCCATCCTTGGTACTGACCTCCCTGCTGAAGGGGGGCTCCTCTCCCACCTCCTTGTCTCCCAGTTTCTCCAATCATGCTCTCCTCCTCATGTCTGAAATATGTTGCATCACCCCATTTGCTTAACATATATGTTTCCTTCTCCTCTGGGACTATGTCTATCCTTTCCATAGCTGGTCTGTGATGCTCTATGGGTATCTGACCCCTCCCCGGCCTCTGTATAAGTTTCCTCATTTCCACCAACCTTTCCTCCCCTCTAGGATGCTTAGTATCTCAAATTTATTGTGACACTCTATGTCAGCCTCCATCAAGTAACCCGAGTTTCCTGACTGCATCTCTAAACTGACCCTCTTCTTCCTCTCTTACACTGTTCACCTGAGCTCCCTTCCCACAGTCTGCTGTTTTAGGCTGCACAACAGCCCTCCTGACTCTTCCCTCCAGTCTCCTTTGAATTCAGAATTTTCACCCTGTACGCTTCCCTTAGCATCAACTTCCCATCTAAGGGTCCTCTGTCCCTAATATCCTCTGCTTGCTGTAGCATAATGTCCTGTAACTTCAGAGCGCTGTCTCAGCCTCCCCTCAGCCCCACCCCTCTGCTGCCCATATCCACACCCCTCATCCTTGGACACACTCCCCCAGCTCCCAGCTTACTCCTTAACCATACTCACTCCTGATACAAGATAGCTGTCTACAGAGTGGGCAGCCTCCCTCTCCAGGCCCAATTTAGAATTATTGCCATCCCACAGCCTGTGTAGCCTACAACCCTTCCGAAGATGCCTGCCATGGTGGAATATGGCCACCCTGATTATCCCCTCTGTTTATAATAGCACACCCCTTTTCTCAGTCCCTTTCCCTGGATTACAGTTTCTCTCTATACTGACTGTAGTTATTTACAAACCCAATTTCAAACCACCAACAAAGTTCCCAAGTCTCACAAACACATACAGTCCAGTATGTGTTGGTCCCCATAACAGTGTGTGTAAGCAGACACCAGGTACCGTGTGATGCACAGGCCCAGCAACTCCTGTTGCTTCAAATTTCAGTCCCAAACAGAAATACTCAGCCCTTCAATCCCAACCCCCAGTGGCTTTTCAGTATTTAAGAAAGCCTACAAAACAGGGTGGGTGGGAGGGTCTACCAAACACCAGGCAAACAACACATTTAAATTACCTTCTAATTTTCCCTGCCAAACAACTATCCCCAAACCTACAATATCACAGCCCAAGTATCAGTTCAAATTCAAGGTAATAATTTTTAACACATAGAACTAATTTCACTTACAAACTATTCAAATATTTCAGTTTAAAACAAAATATAACTCCTGACCTCTTTTCTACCAACCTGTTGCTTAAGCTCCCAAGTGAACAATGAGCCCAAGTCTAGCCCAAGTCTAGCCCAAGTTAATTGGTCTTTCATAACCAAGGCTTCTTCTATCAACCACACACTCAAAAAATTCAAGGCCAAATTTCTTGCAGTGTGGGACGCACACGCCCCCCCGAGGAAAAAAAGGGTCAGGGGCTCCCACCTTCCCTTGGTCTCTGCCGCTATCATCAGTCAATTTCACGCCAGGGATCAGGCATGGAACACTTTCAAGAAAACGGGCACCCAACTATCTCTCCAACACTACCGTGCTCTCCGAAATCCCTGCACTAAACTCATATGCCAGGCCAAAAAGAATTATTTCAGGACGTCTTTCAACTCTAACCTCCATCACCCCTCTAATTTCTGGAAAACTATCAAATCCCTACTCTCCACCCAACCCCCAACCCGACCCTAACCATCCAAGGTGCTACCATTTCTGACCCTGGTGAAGTGGCCACGCTTTCAATAAGTTCTTTACCAGCTGTGCCGACTCTCTCCTATCAGCCCTCCCACAACCAACGTTGCACGCACCCCAAAATCGTTTCCTCCCGGCCCCACAGCTTTTCCATTCATCATGTCTCCCTGGCCGAAGTGCTTATAGCTCTTCAGGCTCTCAACCCTAATAAGGGAAAATGCCCTACAGGCCTGGATGCCAAAATTTTACATCTGTCTGCTTCCGCCTTCGCCACCCCACTCGCCGTCCTTTTCAAGCTCTCCTTCTCAAAAGCTGAAATCCCAGCAGACTGGAAGCAGGCCATAGTCATCCCCCTCCCTAAAGGTGGTGACCCCTCATCACTGGGAAATTGTCACCCCATCTCCCTCCTCCCCATACTGGCCAAGATTCAGGAAAGACTTGTTCTCGCTCAACTCTCCTCGTACCTAGATGCATCCTCCTTCTTTACCCCCTACCAGTCTGGGTTCTGCAAATCACACTCCACCATCACCTCCATTCTAAGAATCACAGATGGCATCCTCTCTGGGATGGATAAAGGGCACATCACCTCGGCCATCTTCATCGACCTCGCCAAGGCCTTTAATACCGTCTCCCATTCCCTGCTACTATCCAAATTAAAAAATGCCGGACTCACTGATCCTGCCACCAGCTGGTTTCATTCTTACCTGGAAGGTAGACACCAATCTGTAAAAATTGGCCCACACACCTCAAACCCCATGCCAGTCTCTACCGGTGTCCCCCAAGGCTCGATTCTGGGACTGTTACTTTTCTCAGTTTTCTTAAATGATCTCCCATCTGCCTGCCTGTGCACATCTATCCACATGTACGTGGATGACACCGTACTGTTTGCCACAGGCCCCTCAATCACTGAGGTGTCTACAGCACTCCACCAGGATTTCAACTCTGTTCAGCATTGGTTCTGCTCCAACCAATTGATCCTAAACACTAAGAAAACTGTCTCGCTAACTTTTGGCTTGCCGGCAGGACTCTCCCACCTTGCGGCTCATCCCACTTACCATATCACGGAAGGGACACCACTACAGGCATGTACCTCCTTCAGGTACTAAAGGTCTGGCTCGACCAGCACCTTGACTTCTCCACACACATATAATCAATTCACAAGAAACTGTACCCGAAACTTGGCGCCCTATACCGAAACAAGGGTTGCATCCCCACTTCGGCCAGGAATTAAATTGTTCAAAAGATGATTCTCCCACTACTAGATTATGGCGGCACAGTCTACGGCATGGCCCCCCTTTCTTCCCTAGCCAGCCTGGACACACTCTTCCATTCCTTCTGCCAGTTCATCCAGGACTGTCCTCAAAAGACTCATCACTGCAGCCTCTATAGCTCACTAGCCCTACTCTCACTACAAGCCTGGAGACAGGTCCACTGTGCCAGGGTCTTAGCTAAATACTGGACTCAGTCACTTCCCCCTTACCTCAAATCTGCCCTCTTGATACAGCCTCCATCAGTCTACTCCCTTAGGAGCTCTGATTCTAGGCTCCTCCATATCCCTTTTATGGGTTCCTCCAAAGGCCAAGCTGCCTTCAGATACCGGTTGCCCAAAATTTGGAACACTTTGCCTCCCATCATTAGGCACACCACAAATTCTCAGAGCCTCAACATCCTCCTCTATGCCCGCTTCTCCACCAGTTGTGCATGCACCTAGTGCAGCAAGCCTCCCATTCACCTCAGAACCACACACACTCTTTCCACCTGACCTCTCCATTGGGTCCATGGTCATCATCACACTGCAGATCTGGTCATCTGCTCCCTCTACAAGGGCCATGGTGCAGACTTGCTTCCCAGCTCTGTACCATAGATTTCATCCAAATGTACCTACCCTTTACTTGGCTAGCTCTGCCTACTAAGGCTGGTATTTCCCTTTCAGTCTAGCAATCCACTGAAATCACCTATTAGACCTGTTTCTTTGCTTAGTTATTTGATTTGTCAGCACTGGTCTCCTCTCATAACCTGTACTGTTGTCAATTGTTATGCTCTGTAATTATTATATGCATCTGTATGTTCCTTTTATTTTCTGTATCCCAGTTCCCTTACCCCCAGGACACATCTGGAATTGAGTGGTACTCCGCTCAGCATGCCCTCCTGGTTAAGCTTTTAAATAAATAAATAAATAAAGATATCAGACAATTATAGCTAAAAGAGCAATGTTATGCTAGCGTTTAGCACAAAACAAGTACATACTAGTCATAGGGGTCACTACTAATACATTATCTAGTATTCTAGTTTCTAAGTAACAGCTAAGACAATGACCCAAACAGGAAGCCCTGGTAAATAGAAACTACTCACAGTAAATTAGGCAGTGGCTAGTACATACTCTAGCAACTAAGTCATTGACTGAATCATGAGTATCTGGTATATAGAAGCTACTCAACTAAGTTTGGTAGTGGCTTGTTCATTAAGGAGATAGTATAAGCACTTTAATGGCAAGGTGAATAGTAGAACTGCAAGTGGCAGCTGGTACAAATTAGCAAATAAAGTAGCAGTAGCAATGACCATGCAAGGTAGATATGTAATTTGTTGAGACTTACAAAGTGATGCAGGCAAATGATCACATTATTCTAGGAGATGAGGGTGGTCTAGGAAGGGATTAGGGCAGTCAGGCCAGTCACAGGCAGCCTCCACAGCTGACTCCCAGGTGGACTCCCTTGTTGTCTTTAGTGATTGGTTTCTTTGTGCTTTGGACTGCAGTACAGATGAACACTTTCTGGAAAAGGATTTATTCTGAGAGTGAGGTCTGAAAGAGTGCTCCAATTAGATGAGACAGAGTACAAGAGGTGCAGCTGTGCTGGAGGTCCCTATTGCTGAAGTTAGCTGGTGTTGTGGTGATTGTTGGGGGGAGGGAATGTGTGGCTTGCTTACCCTCTTGACCCCTGTTCAGTCAGTGGCTGTGTGGAGTAGTGCAGAGAAAGCCACGAGTAACCCAGTTCAAAAACAAACATTTCCACAGGTTTTTTAAGCCCCAACTATAGTGCCAACAGTGTGCTCCAACTGGAGGTGTCAGAGTCTGGGAGGCATGGCTCTGCTGGGGGTCTTGATTGCTGAAACATAAAATGTGTCAGCAGAAGAGGACAAGTAGGCCTATCTAGTCTGCCTGATTATCCCTCCTTGATCACAAGTGTCCCTCCCTCCTCCTTTACCATTATTTATTATACCCATGTGTGCATCTTACACATGTTTAGAGTGCCCCACTGTCTTCTCACCTACAACCTCTTCTGGCAGGTTGTACCAGGCATCCACCACCTTTTCTGTGAAGACATATTTCCTCACACTCCTCTTAAACTCATCTCCCCCTATGCTTTATAGCATGCCCCCATGTTGTGGTGCTCCTCAATCTTTGAAAGAGACTCCCCTCTTGCACTTTGTTCAACCCTGTGAGGTGCTTATAGGTCTCAGTCATGTTCCCTTGCACTTTTCTCTCCTCCAGAAAGTACATGTTGAGCTTCTGCATTATCTCCTCATAAGGCTCCTCATGCAACCCCTTCACCATTTTAGTCATCCTCCTCTGGACCACTTCCAGTGTGTTGATATCCTTGAAGAGGTGTGGCCTCCAGACTTGGCTGCAGTACTCCAGGTGGGGTCTCTGAGTGATACAGAGGCAACAGCACCTCTCTTACCCCACATGACACCTCCCTCCCTCCCTATGCACACTAGCATCCTGCTCACCTTGCCTACTACCCTGTCACCTTGAGATCATCAGATATGATCACCCCAAGGTCCCTCATTTGCTTGGTAACTGTAATCTTATACATAGGCCCTAGGTTACCCTGCCTCAAGTGCATGACTTTGCACTTTTTGGCATTGAAATCCTGCTGCCATTCCCTAGACCACTCCTCTAGTTTCCCCAGATCCATTTTCATTCTCTCCATCCTTAGTGGTGTCCACTCTGTTGCAGATTTTTGTGTCATCTTTAAAGAGACACACTTTCCCTTTCAGTTCCTCAGCAATGTCACTTATGATGACACTGAAGAGGACAGAGCACAGTACTGATCCCTGTGGTACACCACTGGTCACTCTTCCTTCCTCTATGTGACTGCAGTTTACCACCACCCTCTGCCTCCTATCGTTCAACCAGTTTGATACCCAGCTCTCCACCTTTTCCCCTACTCCCAGGCAGCTTAGTTTCTTTATTAGCCTTGTATGTGGTATGGTGCCAAAAGCCTTACTGAAACCCAGATAGGCCACATCCACTGCTCTCCCCTTATCATCCTCCCTTATTACGTGGTCATAGAAATCTATGAGATTTGTTTGACATGACGTCTCCCTGTGAATATGTGTTGCTGGTGATCCTGCAGTGCATATATGCCTCCAGGTACTCCATCAGTCTCTCCTTCAGCAGGGACTCCATTAACTACCCCACCACTGAAGTGAGACTGACCGGTCTGTAATTGCTGGCTTCTTACCTGCTACCGCTCATGTTCAGAGGGACCCCATCAGCCCTGCTCTGTACAGGAATGTAGAATCTTCAGGCAAGAGGGTGTATATGCCCATCTAGCCTGTACACCATATATTTCAATGGTAGTAACCATAGATCCCTCCCTCCAAGAGATACTCATATAATTTACTTTTGAACATTTGTACCGCCCTCTGTGTGAACCATTTTCCTTTCTTATCCATGTCATAGTTACACCCTATTAATTAGAATATCTGTAATCTAGTTATTTCTCCTGGTTGTTTGAATTCAAGATGTAAACATTCGCTTATATCATTATTTGATATCAAATTGTCCATTTCTCTGGAATCAACCCTGTCTCCAATGAGATACTAAATAGTGTTGCCAGAGGGAAGGCTAACACCATGCTCAGTTCCTTAAGTACCCTTGGGTGGATCCTATCAATCCCCATCGCATTGTTTTCTTTTAGGGCTTCCAACCACTGATGTTCTCTCTCCCGGGGCTCCGATCACTGACGTTGGCTACTGGAGCAGTGATTGTTGGGGGGCTTGGGGGATGTGTGGTTAGCTCACCCAACTGACTCCTGTTCAATCAGCGGTGGGCATGGAAGAGTGCAGAGAAAGTTGTGAGTAGCCCAATTCAAAAAGGAGTGTTTTGGTAGGCCCCACCACAATCCCAAGACTGTGCTCTGATTAAAAGTGCCAGAGTCTAGGAGGTGCTGGTCTGCTGGAGCTCCTAATCACTGAAGTTGGCCATTGGAGTGGTGATCACTGGGATGAGGGTCGATGTGTGGCTGTATTACCATCTCTATCCCAGTTCAGTTAGAGACTGGCATGGAGCTCTGCTGAGAAAGCTGTGAGTAGCCCAATTCAAAAAGAAGAGTTTTGAGGGGGTGTGGCCAGCAACCAAACAGGGCAGACACATGACTGTTACAGCAGGTAACAGAAGCTCCGCTAAACTACAACAAAAGGCAATTTAAAGCAGAAAAATGTAATCCCTTTTTCTGGTAGAGGGTGAAATTGAGACCTCTGGTAAGACAGGAGAGCAACTTTTGTCGACCAGAATGGGTAAAACATGCCATATGACCCAGCAAGACCTGAACAAGTCGAGGGCGCACATAGAGACGCCACATGGCAGCGGTCTAGCAGCTGAGGCATCCAAGGCTCCGGACCCACCAATTAATACAGTACTGCAAGCAATTTGGGACCTGGATAAGAAAGTAGACGATTTAGGTACCAGGTGTACTGTAATGGAATCCCATATGAATGTGGTGGCTGCAGATGCTAAGACGCCGGTAGACTCTGCAAACACGTCAGCAGCTGCAGTGGCTGGGATTCTGGCTGAAAATAAGAACACGCGACTTCGGCTGGAAATGTTGGAAAATAATATGAGGGCCGGCAACTAGCGATTACTTGGGGTCCCAGAGGCCCAGGAAGGTAAATCACTCCAGGAATTCGTAACAGACCTGCTACTGAACCAACTAAATCTGGACTTACATGGTCAGCTTATCAAAACCTACCGCTTGAATCCACAGAGGAAACCAGTCGTTGAGACACCCCGAACTATCATGACTGTTACAGCAGGGGCTCATATACGTGACACGGTTTTAGATGCGGCCAAATCCTTGGGTCCTCTGAAACTCGAGATGGGAGAGCGAATATACTTCTTTCTGGATTTAAGCTATGCTACTAGACAGAGACGTAAAAGTTTTGATGAGGTTCGTGCAGGACTCAGAGCACTGGGGATTAATCATTCCTTACTATTGCCAGCTCGACTGAGACTTTATTATGCTGGTAAGACTTACATCTTCTCTGATCCGACAGAGGTAGGCAAGAGACTTGAAATAATTAAGCAAGACTTTGTACATCATTCTAGGTCTCTGGAAGATGAAGATGATGAGGACTGAAAACCCATTAACTTTCTTGCAGTAATTTAAAATCATTGGACAAGTTGATACTGCTGTTGTTAGAAGATCAAAACTTAATTGTTCTAGAGCTAGGAGGCATGGCAGCCCTTGAGATTATCCTGCACTCCTTTTGTTTTCTTATGTTCATTTGTTAGAGCTTTTTAACAGTCTGCTTAGCTATTAGCTACTTAAAGTTATATTTGAGAGGCTAACCTGGCATATTTGGCCATGGAGGATTATATTTATTTTGATTAAACTAAGTATAGAGCCTCATTATGATAACCGCAAGTTAAATATTCATTAGTAGCCCTTGTCCAAACTACTTTAAGAAGGGATGCCTGTTTTGAAATATAAAAGTTTTGTAAGGCTTTACTAGGAGCTAATTCTGTTTTAATGCTGTCAAGTATTTACAGGATGCAAGAATTTTTGGTCCTACATGGACTTATAAAACACAAGATGTGTTAAAAGGTGTTTATACACCTCGGTAGTTAATAGATACTCATTATCGATTTAGTCCATGAATCTGTTGCAATGGTCTCTTCTTAGATATCATTCGATATTAGTTTAAAATACGAAAACTGAGACGACCTCACATAAGGTCACTACAGTAATAGTACATAAATCCTGACTTTGTATTGCTAAATAGCTGTATTTTCTGAGATTGCTATTACTCGAATATATTTGTATTGTGTGAATTACACAATGGAAAAATGAATAAAAATAAAGTAAAAAAAAAAAAAGAAAAAAAGAGTTTTGGTGGACTTTCTAAGCCCTGCCCACAGTCCTGAAAATGTGCTCTGATTTGAAGGGAAGACTCCATGAGGTGCAGCTTTGGTGGGGACCTGAATCACTGAAGTCAGTCACTTTAGCGGTGATTGTTGGGAAGAAAGTGGGACATGTGGCTGCCTCACCCTTTTGACACCTGTTCAGTCAGTGGCTTGCCTGGAGGAGTGACAGTTGAAAATAGATAGTGCCCACCCTGCCATAACCTCCATATGAGGAAACTGGAACATCAAAGTGGCAGGGGCTGTCATTGCCTAGAAGTCCTGGAGGACTGCAGGGATTCACCTGGCTTCAGACTTACTCATCCCGAGCAAACAGACTTTTGGACTCCTCTCAGAGCCTCCAACTACACTAAAAATCGGAGAAAAAAGACTTCTGGCAATATGTCCAGCTAAGCAGGTCATTAGGACCAGTGTTAACAAATATCAAAAACTGCGGCTCTATTCCATTCCTATACCCTTTAACCACCTGGATCAACCACCCCAAAGTGAGGCCTGGAGCAATTTATAAACTGCTACATGACAAGCTCCCGTATCAGTCATTAAATGCCTGAACCAGATGTTCTAACATGTTAGGTGAGACATTTACAGGAGCAATGAAACCTCTGCTGGAGAAATGTACATAATGCCCTAAAGGATAACAGGATTAGGCACTCACAAAATAAAGTTCTATGACTATGATATCGTATACCCACAATACTACATGCAGCAAAGGTCATTTCCAACAGTGACTAGTAGAGATGCAGGAGACAGTAATTAACTTGTCTTCACATACTCTGGCAATGCCCCCATAACCAAATCAACTGGTGGCAGACCTTCAAGTTCATTAATAAAGTCCTAGGAACCTGTATTCCCCACTCTCCAGTGACAGCAGTGCTGGGATCCACCCAGATGGTTCCACACTTTAAACCAGCAGAAGAAAAATGGGTACTAGTGTTCTGTGTAGAGGCTAAACACCTTCTTTTGAGGTGATGGCATGCTTCAGATGTCCCTGCACTTAAAGAACTCAGAGCTAAAATGGTTCAGTTAGCTAAATTTGAATGTTTCAGTCATACAGCCTCCAAATCCCAACTCAAGTTCCAGGAAATATAGTCCCTATTTCTTTAATATCTACAAGATCAGATGGCAGCCTCCAGCATATTGGAAGCTCTCCTAGAACAGGAGTGGTATGAGGACAGATCTCCCTCGGTATAGGAGGACCCAGTTCATCCATAAGTTCCAGTCAGTTGCAGATACTTACCAAGCCCTAAAGGGTGGGATGTGAGAGCAAAATATATAGTCCATTTGGACAGAACATACTGTATGAATATTACCCAAGTAAGAGCACCACCAGTGTAAATAAGTTGTTTTGTATGTAAACTTAGACACAGCTGTTAGCCTACCTGGGTGAGGGGCCAGACCCTTCTCCAGCCAGGTACTACAACTGTGATTAGTTGGTATATGCTCCAGATATGTTACCAATAAACATAGGGCGTCGATGCATAAAAACAAGGCCCCCTGTTTTTTGCTGTTCTGTGGCACATGGCAATTGTCACAGAAATCAAGGCCAGCCACAGAATTTAGTGCTGGGTACAGAATTTGAGTCTGGTCACAGAAATTACACAGAAACTGCCTCAGTAAGTGAGACAGAGAGTGCTCCTACTCCTTTCTGTCCATTAATCTGCTTGCTTGTAGCTTTATAAGAATTAAATTTATACCAGGCATCTGATCTCCTAAATCCCTCCTTGCCCAGCCTTGAGAGCCCCTGAGTAACACTATCTTGTATATTGGCACCCTCTTTTGGTTGAAGGCTCCATAATGATCCTCTGCCTTTTCCTATCACATCTAGTGGGTCAGAATGCTTGTTCTTCATTGAAGTAGTGCTTTCTGGAGCCTACACAGTCATTCTGGGGCACGAGTTCAGCATTTTTGCCCAGCAGTAATTGGAAGCAGTAGAGGATTGTCCTACAATGTAGGACCAAAAAAGGGTGCCATTATAAAAAAACTGAGTGGCTTGATGAAACTCCTGGAGGAGTGAGTTTGTGGCTAAGATATGCAGGTTGTGCTTTTCTTGCCTTGTGAGGGGGAAGAGTAATGCCTAAGAGGAGACCTTACAGTGCTTTTGAGGGAGGAAGGGGCAGAGGCTCATTGTACAGTGTTGGACTTGATAAGGACAGAAATATAAAACTACAAGCCCAATCTCTAGCACTTTCAAGCCCTGTTAGGATGATGGTGGAACTGTGCTGGGCACAGGAGGATATTATCTGTGTTTTTTTTTTCTGCTGGCTCTCATCCAGAGGGTGCCCCCAGCTTCATCTTCCAACATCCACCTTCCTGCACTGACCCAGCCCCAGGGATTACCCCCCCCCGGCAGGGCCGACGGGGTTCCCCAACCCCCACTGGGAACTGGATTCAAGGGGCCAGTGCCGTGGCTGGCTGGGAACAGAGACTGCAAAGCACCCTCCACCATTCTGCTGCAGCAGGGATTTTCCCGATACTCCCCTAGGAGTCAAGGCATGCAATGACTCCTGCACAGTGGAGCACACACGCGACTGCACATGCTCCCTCTAAGCATCTGCCCTGACTCCTCTCCTTGTCTTCAGTGTGGCAGCCATGTCCCCCAGTCTTCGCTAGGGAGCAGATAGGCACTGACAACTGGAACACCCCCTCCTCAGAGAAGGAGAGCAGTTCATCAGATGTTCAATCCTTATTCACCCCTGCTGACCCACAGCGACCCATGCTCGTTCCAGAACATGGGTCGCTGGCATTGCGTGAGGTAAGGCGACCAGTGCCTCAGCCCTCAGTGCCACCGGGCCGGCTGAATATTATCTGTTTTAAAACTATAACAGAGCAAAGTGCTTGCTGGCGCAAAGGGCAATTTGCAATCCTTATGAGGTTAAGCTCAAGAGGTGACTATGAATGGAACTGGGAGGTTGCAAACCTAACTGGTCAGCTGTTGTTCTTGAGGGAGAAGAATGTGAATTATAAAAAAGAAAGAAAAAGGACAGCTAAGAAAACAAAATTGTTGGGGCAGGAAAAGAATGAGCGAATACTGGATAGACTAACCAAGTTTTAAAAAAGATGAATACAAGGTAAGAAAAGTGAAAAGCCAAAGCAAAAAATTATTTATGTAAAATATGTAAACTAAATATGGGATGAGAGAAACAAATAAGGAAGTTTAGAAAACCAAAAATGAAAACACTGCAGATGATACATTTTAAATGTTTTTAATATTTATATGTTGCTCTGGGAAAATATTATCTTGGTTTTGGTACACAATGGAATGGTAGATGAGGGATGAGGGTCCAAGACAGATTTTAAGCTCACTGCATCTCAACTAAAAAAGACACTGATGAACAAGTATATTTACTAAAAGAGCACTATTGCAGCATCAAAGTTTTTTTAGTAGTAGTAGTAGTATTTTATTCATAGTAAACATATGAACAAAGAAATCACTCAGTTGAGCAGATGCTCTTTTTCAATGAGGTCCCATGGGATAGAAAGTTACCTTACATAGATACACACATACAAAGCCATACTAAATATAAAACATACTCTCAGGGGAGGCGTGGCTTAAATGCCAAGGAAGATGGCCGCCTAGGATCAAAGCTCAGTCCCCACCTAAACTAGTCTTATCTAATATACTGGCGTCCAGGGAATTCTTTTGCAACTACAGCCACAATATGCCTCCTGAATAGTTAAATGATCATTTGGCGTGGGTTTCATTGCGTGCGGTAAATGACTGATTGTTATTTGGCATCGGTCCTCTCGCGACCCGCCCTAGGCTTGCTAGTCCATTACATTTGGATTGGAGTTGGCGGCTGCCACACCACACTATTCCTATGTTGGCAGCTGAGCATCAATACCTGTCCCTGCTCTGCAAATAGCAGGCTTGCTCTCCATGCATCTATTTTTGGATAGACTCGGGAGTCTGACCCGACTGCCGCATGGCATCCTTATCTTCCTTAGCTGCACAAGCAGGCAACAGCAGCAACAAGTTCCATCTCCCAGCTGCCTGATGTCAGCACTTCCCTCCAACACATAACCACTCCACTGGAAATGCTACTAGTAAGAGTGGATTCAAAATCAACCGCTTTGGAGGGCACAGTGGCTGAGGTTCATATGCTTAACGATAAAATGAATCTGGTGGAACAGAGAACGGAGGGCCTTGAGATCAGCCAGGCAAAAATGTTACAACGCCTACAGGAGCACGATAACAAACTGGCTATACTTTGGAGATGAGCAGAAGATCAGGAGAATTGAGGGAGGAGAAACAACATTAAAATCCTTGGTATACCCGAGGGGATGGAAGGCCCTAACACAGAGTGTTTTCTTAATGATGAAATCCCCAATATGTTAGGGGAAAGGTGGCAGAGCACCATTAAGGTGGAGAGAGTGCATAGGATACCAAATGGACCCCAAACTGCCAACACACAACCATGTCCTGTTATTGCATACCTCCTCAGATAGTCCACCAAGGACCAGGTATTGCATGCAGCAAGAGGCAAAGGCGAAATCATATGGCGAGGAGTGAAAGTCTTATTCTTCAGAGACTTTTCTGCTGAGGTGGCGGCTCGGAGGAAAGCCTTTATTCCAGTCAAACAATTCTTAGCACAGCAAGGTTTTAAATATAACTTTTGCCACTTAGCTCACCTGCATGTATCCAGAGAAGGGAGAGAGATTGTAGCTGAAATGCCCCATGAGATCGAGTTATGGCTTGCTAAATACTGGCCTAGATTGCCCCTTGGAACTACAGCTCCCAGGAAGCTCTGGAATCCAGGTCAGTGTGTGCACACTAGGGGGAACCAATCAGTTAACAACAGGATTCCTGGAGACCGAGTTAGCAGATGGACTGTCTCACATGTTAATGCTTCCCCCAGGTCTCCCGAATGCGCAGCCCCACCGGGACCAATGGACAGCAAATTCAGCATACAACCGCAGTCTCTGCCTAATTCTCTCCTTCACAGACCACAGTGGGAAATAAGCCAAACAATGCAGATTCACCACCGCTTGAACAGGGAACACAGTGCAACACCCGAAGGACAAGAGGAGGCACCACCAGCTAAGCAAACAAGGGATGACACTTCGTTGCAGCCTACAGTGGAACCTTCAGACATTCCGGATGATTTGCTCATGGAAGCTGCGTCAATGGGGTCCTGGGCAGATTTCCCAATGGACCTAGAAGGCTGTACAGATGCTACCCTGTTGCCCATTAAGCCCGGCCTGCTTACATTTGTGGAGGCACTCCACAAGGGCTCAGTCAACTCCACTGAGTGCTCAGATCCCCTCAGAAGCGATGCCCCACCTGATTGACCTGTTTCATAAGTGCTTTTCCTTTCTTTTATTAAACTGTTGTTATTGATTTGTGTTATTATGCAGCGGGGTTTACATTGACTCTAATGCTATATATTTTGGGACGCTATGGTAGGTGCCATAGCAAAGAAGCCTATCACTCCCTGATGTGCCTCTGCAGGACCATGCTGCTCACTAGTGGGCATGTTATTCATGCCATTGAATACCAGGGATTTGGGAATGATTCTGTCTCGTGAGCGGAAGTGTTTCTGTCCCACATATGTCTCCCATCTCTCTGAATTTCCCCTGAGTGTGTAGCCAAATTGAGGGACAACCCAACAGGTCCCCTGATCTATCCAAGCACTTGGCGGGGCCTCATTCTCTGTCCGGTGGTATTACTTTTAACCCTGCTCCCCTAACATCTCCCTTATGGATGCCACACCTACAAGTTCTGTTGGACAAGGGTGGCAATTTAGTAGTGCTATATCATAGCTGGGGGCAGAGTCTCGATACTGAAACCAGCTAAAACTCTCCAACCCCCATTCTAGGTACCAGAGCAGCACGGCTGTGCGCAACCTTCCTACACAGAGGATCAGCTGTATCTACGTGCGTAACTCTAGCTACCTGTAAATTGTTGCTTAAGTGAATTAATCTAGGAAGGTGTTATTATAATTGCTGTGCTTTCCTTTCTGTTTTCTAAAAAAGTGTATCTAAGAATAGACTCACTATTGAATAGTTGCTCTCCCTGTTCTTAGAGTGTTTGGAATATATTGCTATTTGCAATTGAAGTTCTTGTTTTTTGGTGTACTGTATTTACGTATCTCTATTTGTTTTTTCTTGCTACCAGGGCTTTGCAGTTCCCCTTAGTTTCTGTCATCGACCTATTCTGACTTTTATCTTCGACTGACTCCTTCAGCTGTGTTATAGGTGTTCTTTCTAATTGCTTACACTCTATTTCGCTGGACTCTTGGGGTGAGTACCTCCACATTTATTTTCCTCGGGCCTAAATATGCCGAAGTCCAAGGTGGGGGTTAACCTTATCTCCTGGAATGTCAAGGGATTGAACCATCCAACCAAAAGGTCAGTGGTCCTCAAGCACCTACGCTCCTTGCAGGCAGACGTGGCACTTATACAAGAGACGCATCTTACTGCAAGGAATGTATCGTGGCTCAAAAAATCTTGGGTGGGTTCTGTACTGGCCAGCTCTGAAAAAACAAAGTCCAAGGGGGTAGAAATCCTTATTCGGAAGTCATACCCATGGGTCGCTGATAGGGTACTGTCCGACACACAGGGCCGATGGATAGTGGCTTGGTTCTCTTTCCCAAGAGGTCATGTAATCCTGGCCAATATCTATGGGCCTAAAGTGGATTCTCCAGATTTCTTCCTGGATATTAATCAGGATCTTGAATCCCTATCCATGGAGTACCCCAATATTCCCATCATGCTAGGGGGAGATTTCAACTTAGTAACTGATATATTTGTGGATAAGTCTAAACCAACCCGACAGATGCACCCTAAGGCTGTGTTCACCCTTCAGGAGGTAATGAAAGAGTGGGGGCTGATAGATGTATGGCAGAGAGATCACCATGTTGGTCATGATTACTCCTTCTTTTCACCGGTACACACTACTTATAGCCGTACAGACTTTTGGCTTGCTAACATCGCTCAGCACAGGATGTTATTGTATCTGCAATAGATAACATCCTGGTCTCCAACCACGCCCCGGTCTCTGCGTGTATACCCCCTCAGGACAAACGGGCTCTACCCCTAGATTGTGACGCAACCCTCTATTGATTAAAGAACCTGTGTTTCAGGCGATGGTGCAGTCCACTGCCAAGGATTAGTTTGCCCTTAATAAAGCAGCTGATACTTCCACAACTACGGTGTGGGAGGCCTTTAAGGCAGTACTGAGGGGGTGCATCATCACCTATGTGGCCCAGAAGAACAAGGCCCAGAGAGCAGACTTATCCCATCTCCGAGCTGAACTATCTGCCTTGGAGACCCGGTTCAAACTGACTGCAGCAGGCAAACCCGATGCAGCGGCCCTTCGGAATATAGTCGGGCTTAGGTACCGTATTAATTCAATACTGCATCAAAAGACAGAGAGGTTGATGGCCCAGGCCAAGCATGCCTACTGGGAGGGGGGAGACAAAGGAGGCAAGCTCCTAGCACACCAGCTAAAGAAACAACAGGCCGCCTCACATATACATGCACTCAGGAACCAGAATGCAGGGACAGTCACCGACCCTATGCAGATTAATACCTTTATGAGACAGTTTTACCAACAGCTTTATAAGTCGCAGGCAGCTCTGGAACAGAACCAGCTGGAGATTCAATTGCGGGACTTTTGCTTTAAAGCCAGAGGTCCACGGTTGGTAGAACATAGGAAGGTCATGCTTGATGAGCCCTTCACCGAGTCAGAACTTAAGGTGGCACTATCCCAACTTGCTAAGGGCAAATCCCCCTGACCAGATGGTATGACCACTGAGTTATACCAACTCATAAATTTGGAAATCAGTGCCCCGCTCCTTGCTGCTCTCCAGCAGGCTCATGTATCTGGTATCCTCCCACCCATCATGCAAGAGGCACTCATCACTCTTCTACCAAAAAAGTCAGATGATCCATTGGATTGTGCTAACTATCGTCATATATCCTTGATATTAGTTGATTGTAAAATAGCAGCCAAGATGCTTGCCACCCGCATGATGGACATTTAACCCTCTATTGTGCACCCATCCCGGGTCGGGTTCACCAAATGAAGAGCTGTTGCAGACAACATATGGTTGCTCCTCAACCTTAAATGGCTGGCCCTGCACTCCACTACTCCCATGGCCGCAATGGCGGTGGATTTTTCGAAAGTCTTCAATTCAGTTGAATGGCTCTACTTACATGCAGTACTCCAGCAATACGGCTTTGGTCCGTACTTTTGGTAGTGGATTCGGGTACTATATAATGAACCCTCAGCTCGTATTCTCACTAACAAAGATATATCTCAGCCTTTCTCTCTGCAGCGAAGCACCCAGCAAGGCTGCCCTCTGTCACCACTACTGTTCCTGGTGGCGTTGGATCCTCTCATTCATAAGCTGCAGGTCACTAGCGAGATCCAGGGTATTCTGGTAGGGAAGCATATATACCTATTGGCCACCTATGCAGATGACTTGCTCATTACACTATCACATCTACGGGAATCACTGCGCCCAACCCTGGATGTTTTGCTCACATTCGCTGGCCTCTTAGGTTTAAAAATCAATCAATGGAAAACTTGTGTTACCCCCTTAAATGCAGCCTGCTTCCAAGATTGTCTTCAGGGCCTGGGACTCACCTGGGCCCCCAACAACCTTACCTATCTGGGTATTCATATACCATTTGATTGGAGGCATATTGAATCCAGGAATTTTGCCCCGCTTCTGGTGCAATTAACCACTGAAGTATCTTGTTGTACCCGGTTCAACCTCTCTCTGTCAGGGAAGGTTGCTGCAATTAGAATGCTGCTTTTGCCTAAAGCCACATATTTACTTAACAACCTCCCCATTGCCCTGTCCAAGGAAACCTTTAGGCAATTGGACAAGATTATCTCACAGTTCTTGTGGGAGGGTAAGAAACCGAGATGGAGTACGCATAAGCTGCATGCCTATTGGTCCAGAGGCGGCCTAGAACTTCCCTGGCTACAAGGGTATCATTGGTCCTTTTTAGCAGCTCAGGCAACTAAATGGTTTCTTCCCACACTTCCCCCCACCGGTATTGTGGGTCCAACTGGAAGCTCAGGTGCTGCGGGAGACCGTCCAGGCTTGCTTTTGACCAGTCTACCAATTCCTCATAGTCTTCTTATGCCAGTTATGGCTGAAACCAGGAAGGCCTGGTTCTGCCTTATGGCTGCAGCTTGAACCAAAAAGTCTGAGGGCTGGATGCCCTTTCGATACCTCAATCTCTGGCACCACCAGCTCCTAATGATGGATAACGAGCCATTTAACTGGATGCTGTGGGCCAAGAAGGGTATACACACAGTTCAAGACCGATGTCTACCTGACTCTACCAACCTCATGTCCTTTGAGCAGCTTAAACTCTGCTATGTATTGCCGTCCCAAGACTTTTGGAAATTTCTGCAGCTTTGAGCTGCAGTACAGTCTGCCATCTGGTCCCAAACGGCTGACCCGAAATGGTGCTGGATCTCCGCTTTGCATTTAAAACCCTCATCCCAGGGACTTGCAGCCAAGTTCTATAGTACTTGGCGAGAGGCACAACCAGACTATGCAGAAGACTGTAAGCTTGCCTGGAGAAGGGATCTTGGCTGTCATCTCACATCAGATAGGTGGACATATTGTCTGCATTGAGCCCACTCCTCTTACAAAGATGCCAGAAGTCAGCTAATTCAGCTTAAGATCTTTCTCCGCTGGTACCACACTCCTGCCATCCTTCATAAATGGGGTGTCCTTCCTCACTCTCAGTGCTGGAGGTGCCACAAGAGTCCAGCCCACATCCTTCATGTTCTGTGGCAATGCCACACACTGGTTACCTTTTGGGCCTCAGTGGAAATAGATTGTTCTGGGGTGTTGGGGCAACCTATCCACCTGTCCAACCCCATGCTCCTATAAGGAGATGCCTCATCCCTAGAGCTGATTACATCACAGCAGAGGGAATGGGTCCTCACAGCTTTACTAGAAGCTAAATAAATCCTGTTGATGGCCTGGTGACAACCTGGGCCACCGGCTATCTCCTTATGGCATTCAGCTTTAGCTAGGCTGGCTACCTTTAAGAGGCTCACTTATACAGGCAGAGGACAACTGTCATTATATTATAACAAATGGGAGGCATACCTCAACTCAGCTCTCTGTCGTTTGCCATCCCCTCCTCCACAAAATCCCCCTGGCCCAGCAATTTGAGTAACCAACCCTTCTAAGCACTTGGACTTATGGAGAAGATTTAGGTGAGGAATACAATATTTTTGCCCTGGGTGTAGGTACTCCTATCCAAGACAATTTCTCTTTATACCTCCTTACTTGCGTCTGCTCTATAGAACTTATCTATGTTGATTATTGCTTTTATTGTCCTTATCAGTGATAGGAGAATGCAAGCCTTAAACTACTGGTAGCTCTTTCCAGTTCAAATGTTGGATGACTGAAAATGCTATACTCAGTTGTTTGTGGACAATATGTTATATGAAGGAATATCCTGCTGTATTATGTTATGTATCTGATTTACTGACTGTAGTGTTGTCTTATTGGAAAACAATAAAAACTATTCTATGAAAAAAAAACATATTCTCAGTGCAAAACACAATTATAGACAATAAGTGCCTAAACACAGAACAATACGTTTCTGGATATTAGGCATGAAGTCAACATTTTAAACATAAATAGCTTAAACTTTCAATACAGTAGAAAAAGTAATCAAATGATTTGTTTTGAGATGGTACTTTTCTGAGAGAATAAATAAGATTTTGGTTCTGTGTAACTGGCAGCCCTATCCTTACACTTCTTAATCTGACATCCAGCCTTATTGTGTCAATGCTCTGTTATGAAATTGTTTGGAGAGCATTGCAAATACCATTTCTTTCCTTCCAGAAGTGAGTGGTGGGTCTGAGATGGGTGTGGGTGGGCTATACTGTATTCTGCAGTTAATCATTTTGTTGTAGTTATTGTGATTACACATACAAATACACTACATTCTCCAAAATACACTTACATAAATTATTACTGTGAGAAGGAAAAAACATGCTGTCTGAAGTATTATACAATGATATTAAAAGGGAAAACAAATGTTGAGAAAACAATATGTAGCAGTACAATCTGTATGATAGAGATAAAATATGGCAATTTATGATTCAATGGGTAAAAGGAGTAGATACAAACAAGAAATATGAGTAGTTGTGATTGTACTTCTATTATGCTGTAATTTAATACAAGTATGTGTAAGATTGTATAAATGAAGAAGATAAAAAATGGAAGAATATCTAAGAAAGTGAACAAGAATGAAGAAGCATAGGGAAGAAGAAAAGGAGATAAAAAGATAGAAAGAGAGGAGATGACGAAGGGATGAAAGAGCTAGAAGCGAGATTTCAATGTGAACATATAACGACCCATGGCTTAAGTAACAATATGTGTAGACGTGTTTAAATATTTAAAATAGTCCTGCCAGCATTTATTATATAAATTAAGTTGGTCAGAGGCTCAATGTGAGATACAATCAAGAAAGGCGTATTAAGATAGTTGTTTGAGAATATCCAGGAAAGTGGGAATGATGTTGGATCTCCAGTGCATTAATATAAGGCATTCAACTTGAAGGAATAGTAGGGATAACCACATATTCTGAGAATGGGATATTTTGTATGAATGAGCATTGAAAATACCAAGTATGCAATGTTTTGGATCTAATGCAAAGGATAGACCAATCATTTTCATTGCAAAGAAATTAATGTGACGCCAAAGATTGCGAATGGGAGCACAATGCCATAAAATATGTAGCAAATTGCCATTGGGGGAGTTACAGTGCCAACATTTATTGTTGTTCATTAAGCCCATTTTTTTGCAAAATCTCAGGAGTTCTGTACCACAGATATAGAATGTTGGTTTGTATGAGTGAACTATGATTATCCTTGAAAGATTTACAGTATGGCAGGATAACCAGCAGTTATGCCATTGTGAATTGGTTATATTATAATTTAAAATGATACTCCATTTATTCTTTGCAATGATAGCTTGATCTGGAATTGTATCTCTGATATGATTGTAAATGATACTATTTAAATTAGAGTTTGTTTTGATGCATTTAGAAATAAAAGTATCATATATAGATTGATGAGTAACAGTAGGAAGATAAAGGTTCCATGCCGTGCATAACTGTAAATATTTCCTGAAATCATGCTGGGGAAGATTCCATTGTTTGCACAGGTCAGAAAAGGATTTTAATTTGAGAGTCTGAGGTATAAGTATATCCTCCAAGAAAAAAATGCCCGTTTTTCCAATTACAACAAAAAATTGGGTGATTCTCAAGAGTGATGTTGCGGTTCCCCCAAACGGAAGCATATATGAGAGGGGTTCGGTTGGATTTAAGGAATTTATGAATTATTTTCCAGTAGTATATGGATGATGCTATAGTAGGGTGCGATTTTAAATTGGGGGGGAGAGGGTTATAAATGAAGGAAGTGGTGACATTGCCCAGACATAGAGATGTTTCCATATTGACCCACAACGGTGATTTATTGCTGGGTTTTTTAAACTTTTTGACAGTTTGGGCAGTGCGGAAGGCCCAAAACTATGTTTGGAACCAGGGGAGGCCAAAGCACCCTTTGGATCAGTGGGAACGAAGTTTGTTACGACTAAATCTGGGACTTTTGCCTTCCCATAAAAAATTGACTATTATATCATCAATTCTGACAAAAAAGAAAGTAGGGAGGGTTAAAGAGATATTAGAAAATAGATACAGTATTTTGGAAGCTATTGACATCTTGATAGCGGAGATTTTCCCATTAAAAGAGAGGTTAAGCAGTTTCCATCTGTTGAGAGTGTTTTTAATATTTGCTAATAACGGGGAAAGATTGGCGTCTAGTATCTTGTCTAATTTAGAGGTGATCTGTATTCCAAGGTAAGAGATACATTGAGGGGCCCAAAGAAAACCTAATATTGTATTCATAGAATGGTTACAAAAATTGTTCAATGGCATTGTTTCTGATTTGTTTAGATTCAGAGCCAGTCCAGAAAGTGAAGTAAAGTTGCTAAGTAACTTAATTAAGGGTGGTCCCGAAATGTCAAGATTTTTGAGTAGAATGAGGAGGTCATCAGCGTAAGATAGTGAAGGATAGCAGGAATTACCGATAGGGATACCTTGGATCATGGAGGACTGACAAAGAGCAGCTGATAGGGGTTCCATAGCTAGAATAAAATGAGTGGGGGATAATGGGCACCCTTGCCTGGTACCTCTTGCCAGATGAAAGGATGAGGACAGAGTAGAGTTAGTAAGAACCTAGGCAGAGGGAAGGGTGTATAGTAATTGAATCCATGTACAAAATTTATTAGTGACATCAAAGTGGGATAGAACATGGTACAAATCAGTCCAGTTGAGAGAATTGAATGCCTTTTCAAAGTCAATGGCTATAGTTGTGGCAGGTGATTTAAGAGATTTAGCTTTGTAGATTAAATTAAATAATGAGCGGAGATGATCAGAATCAGTTCTATTTTTGATAAATCCAGCTTGGAAGGTATGGACAAGTTTCAAAATTATTGATTCTAAATGACTATTTAATATTTTTGGCAAAAATGTTCCCTTCCATATTAAGTAATGATATCGGTCTGTAACTGGATGGGAGAGAAGGGTCTTTATCTTTTTTTGGTAGGACGGTTATGATGGCTTCTGTAATAGAACAGGGAAATTTACCTTGTGAAGATGCCTCTTTGAAGACATTAAACAGTAAGGGACATAAAATGTCAGCTAGGGGTTTATAAAAGTCTACTGAAAAAAACGTCACTCAGGCTACACTGTTTTCTGAAAACTGGGATCAGGCAACATTTTTGGTCGGAGAGCAGGATCACATAAGAGAGTGGAGAGAGAATCTTGCTGCCATTAGTTCCAGGGTGGGGTAGATTGCAGAGAGCAATAAAACCATTAAAGGGGGAGGAAAGAGTATTGCCACCATTAGGCCTGTGGAAGAGAGGAGATGAATGAGCATTGCTGCAATCATGTGGATCTGGGGATGGGAGAGCATTGCTGACATTATGTTGGTGTATGTAGAAGAAGTTAAAGCTTTTCTTTTTCTAGTTTGAGGGAGGGGAAGAAGAAAGCAGAGAGCTTTTCAGCCTTTTTGTCTGGACCACTGGAGAGAGTTTAGCTGCCATTATTTCCTTGGGGTGGGGTGGGGGGCTTTGTCTAGCATAGAAATATAGAAAGTGGTCTACATAAAATTAAAAAAAGCTAGCTGAACCAGTGATAGGCCAGTGATAGTGCATCAATGTTCCATGATGGCAATCCATGTGCAAGTGTGATCCTGGGATCATCTGCTGTAAAATAGCTCATGGTCAGAAGGCGCAGCAGATGCCAAGGATTTCAGGCTAGTGGAGGGAGGTGCACATGAAAAATAAATAAAGAAAAGATGAAATCAAAGTAAGAAAAATGAAAACCAGGCTAAAGATAATTAATTCAAAATGTGAAAACTAAACAAGGAAAGAGTGAATCAAACAGAAAAAAAGAGTAATGATCACACACTGCAGATGTTTAGTCCCCCATTTTCAATGCCTGGGGGACAGCCAGTGCATCTAGATGTGCCACCTGCATAAATGGTCCATCACAAAAAAATGCTATATTCAAATGAGATGCGTGAATGCTCATCTCATCTGAATAAAGCAATGCTAGTGGGCCAAGCAAATGGGGGCTGCTGACAATGTGCCAGCGCATCCCACTGGGTGGCCTAAATACCTGGAATGGGGATGTGCATTGCATCTCTAGATGCACTGGGCCCAAATTCCAGATATTCAGCCAGAAAAATGCAAATACAGCCATTAGGTATGCAAGGCACAAATGGGATCAGCAGGGATGCACCTGATAGTATGCGTCAGGCAGCCTGCAACCCCCTCCCCACCCAGTCCTGTGTTGTGTTCCTCCATCACTTACTCTTTTTCCACAGTGTAGGGACCTCCCCTCCCATCCTGATCTCTGGTCAAAGAAAAAATGATTTTCTTCATCCCAATTTCCATAGTGCAGTGTCCCCCGCCTCATCGAACCCCGCTCAACAAAACAAATCACTGCCCCAACCCTTCTTTTTATAGTTAGCTCCCCTCCTGTCCTGATCCCCAAATTGAAGAATACTGTTATGGTCCCCGTACCCCTTTTCCATAGTGAAGTGGTCCCCCCACCCCATCCTGATCCCCAATCGAATACAAAAAATTAATCACAACTGCCCTTGTCAATAGTGTAGTGGCCCCCTTCCCCACCACCCACTCAAGCACACACATCCCACCCTGCTGCCCCTGTCCCAGCATGGACAGTCAGCTGACGAGCAGCACAGCCCTCTACACACCTCCACAGCTGCCCGGCAACTGATGTGTCAATGAATGACAGCTTACTGTAAGCACTACAAGCCCATTGGCTGACACGGTCAACCAATTGGCTTGCAGTGTGTATTGTAAGCTGTCATTCACAACTTTGAGTCATTCACAAAGTTGTGAATGACAGCTTACTGTACACATTGCAAGCACATTGGTCAACAATGTCAGCCAACGGTCTTGTAATGCTTACAGTAAGCTCGTCATTCATTAACAGGTCAGTCGGGTGGGCAGAGCTGTGGGTTTGCAGAGGGCTGTGCTGCTCACTGGCTGACTGTCCATGCTGGGACAGAGAGGGCAGGAGAGAATGTGCGTCTCTGGGTGGGTGGGCCACTACACTATTGACAGGAATTGGTGATTCTTTATGATCCGATTCGAGATCTGTCGGAGGGGACCACTACTATGTAAAGAGGGTTGAGCAGTGATTTGCTTTAAGTCAAATGGGGTTTGGAATGGGGTGGGGGGGACACTACACTACGGAAAATTGGATGGGGAACAAATTATTTGTTATCTGAATGGGGATCGAGATGGGAAGGGGGGACACTACACTATGCAAAAGGGGTTGGGTGCCTACTTTTTTGTATTCAAGCGGGGATTGGGACAGGAGGGGGGTCCCTACACTATGGAAAGGGGGGCACAGGTTGGGCTATGGGGAACAGGGTTCAGGGATTGGGTGGTTCCACTAGACTATCAGGGACTGGGGCACCCAACATTTACTGCTTCTACCGCGATTAGGATTAGGGGATAGGAGGGGGTGCCACTAGACTATCAGGGAATGGGAAATTATACAATTTACTATTAACACTGTGATTGGGGTTCAGAGATGAGGGGGCTTGCCACTGGGCTGCAGGGGATCATGGCTGCTGTGCTGCTGTGTGCAGCACAGCAGCCTGCCTGTGGGTGGCTATGAGTTAGGAATGTTTCTTCCATGCCTAACTTTGTGCGGCACATCTCCAAGATGTGCAGGCAGCTATGCTGCACATCTCTACTGAAAATAGGAATGTACCACATATTCATGGGCATGCTCCCTGGAGTTGCACTGCATACATTATTGCTGCACTTTGGCACTGCCAGAGATGTGCGATGCATCTCAACCCTTTGAAAATTGCACCACGGTGCATTTCTTGAGATGAGCCGGCGCATCTCCTTTGAAAATGTCCTCCTTAATATTTTACATTTTTAATGTATGGCAGTTTTTGGGATGGCAGTATGAGGAGCCTTTGTATACCTCAAAGCCTGCCACCCCCAACTGCAACTAACTGTGTATGGGGCACTTATAGGTGCTCAGAAGAGGGAGGTTTGCATCCTCTATGGCTAGGCTACTTCAAGCCCCTACCCCCTTGGGGAACAACTATTCAGTTGTTTGCTTTGCTGTCAGCAGATTTAGGGGATCTGCCAGTAGCCATTACCACTGCATGAAATAACACTAAACCCTAAATAGATTTAGATGAGTACAGAGAGACAAAACAGCTGAAGAAAAGTATAAGACTAGGTTTTGGTAAATTATATATCTTAAATTGATGTGGTGAGAATTGGGGCCTTCCTCACAAGCCATCCTTGCTGAGTCCCACAAAACTGTTATGATGGCTTTATATTATTTATTTATTAATGGGCTGCAAAACATTAAGACTTGCTGTAGAACTTGATCTGATAGTTTTGCAGAAGTTTAGAGACCCTGCTACACAAGTTATATCTTCAATGCCGTGTAATGTCTGCAGTGCCATGGAGAACAATGTGCTTTGCAAAAACAGATTTTCACTGGAACTAATACTGTACTTGATAATATTTGCCAAATAAAACATTATTGTAAGCCATGTGCTGGTGGTACTCTTACCTTAAATTATCCTGTTGCACAAGTACCTTGTCATTGATCCATGTTTGTCTTTTATGTGTGAAAATCAATAAAAGATTAACTACAAAATCTTTATTTGTTTATTTGTCCCTATTAAGTGTGCTGGCCCCAGGGTTTTTATTTAGGCACTCCTAGGCAATCCTCCAGTAGGTATGGAATGGCTGCAGTGTGGTGGGTTCATGAGTCAGGCATGCTGGTAGGGTCAATGGAGCTGGGAGCACTTCGGGAGGAACCCCTGCATTTGCACTCCAGCTCGAGATATGGCAGTATTTCTGTGTGGGGTATCTTGGTGATGAAGAGGAGTGGCATCTTTGTGTTTCCCTTCCCCCCATCTGAATCGTGGGACTTGGACTAAAGAATGTGGCCACAGCCGCTGCTGGAAAGGCACAGAAGGTGCCAGGATGTCTGCACTGCCACACTCTTTCTCCTGCCACCACACACGTGGTCGACAGGAGGAAGCTGGCAGCAAGAACAGCAGTTCCAGGGAACTTGGGAGGGCAGCAGCAGCAGTCCAAGTAAGTCCCCTCACAAGGAAGGGGTTACAATCTCCCCTGGGTCATGAATAATCATCCCAGCAATTCCAGAAGATCCATACAGAGAGTATCTGAATAACACAAACCAGGCAACAACAACTAACATGTCTACCTAGACAGATGCTTCCGTGCTAGGCTATCCATAGGGTCCATTGAAACATAATAATTTTAATAGGATTAACAACAATTTAAAGACAGTTCTATATTGACAATTGGTTACTATCTAACCAACAGCTCCAATACTCTGAATCCAACATTGAAACCCTGGAAAATCAAACACAATACATGGTATGGGACTGGATGTGACATTGATTCCACAATGCACTACATACAGGTACAGGTCAGTGGAGTCATCAGGGGTGTTGTTACTAAGCTTCACAATTGGCCTTACAGGTCATTCTGAATGTTGCAATGAGACTTCTTCCAGTTCCTTGACAACTGATGGCACACTTCCATCCTCTATGGCCAGTGAATGAGGTTCCTCAAAATAAACTGGTTCTGTTGCAAGATCTGGCTCTCTGTTGGGTTCTACATGATCTTCCACATGCTCTAGTTCAATGGTAGCTGGCTTATCTGCATGTTGAAATGGTTCTGCATGTGGATTTTTGTGTAAGGGTGGTATAGTTTCCAGCTACCAATCTTCAGAAGCATTAATTTATTAATTAATTTAATTTATTTATTAACTGAAATTTAAGAATGCACCTTTGAGTAAAAGTGCTCTTTTACAAAGGTTCCACATCAGTCATGGGGATTACAGGGTAACAAATACGAAAAGCAGATTCCATTGGAAGGTAGTCAACCAAGTACCTAATGATCAAACAAGCACATAATAAAACAGATTAGATCAGCTGCATACAATTTTACAATAAGGCAGGTAAAAAGAAGCAGTGTAAAACAAATATAATAAGGGTACATGCCCTCAGAGCCAGCATTTGACACAGTTCAAAGTGTGCACAGGGAGGGATGTGGTTAGGATGACAGTTACACTGAACTTTGGTAGATTTAGCAGAGTTTCAGGCAGCTCATTTAATCAGCCAGTACCCCTAACAGCAAATGAACACTTGTCCAGTTGAGTATGATGAAAAGGCACATATTAGCTTGACAAGTGTAGCTGCAAAATGCAAAAATTACAGCTTTTTCTTTGTTAGGTGTGGAAAGTGCGTACACTTATTTTGTGCAAAATCCTGCTAGTTTTCCTTCCAGCCAAAGTGTGTCAGCAAGTTTTTAGGATGCAAAGAAAATGTTTCAGTACTTTACCCATGGCTGACACCATACTGTTCTTCGTGGCTCTATTGCCTAAATCCACAATTTCTCAGTCCTGTACCCTTCTCTAAAACAAATTCCTCTTACAACACTTGAGTTCTGAGGATGGGGTCCTGTGACCCCAAAATGTCAGCAAGTAATTCCAACCCAGAAGTTTGAGGGATTTAAGGAGTTTGAACGAGGAGACATTGGAGCCCAGGAAGCGTATGAAGTGTGAATATGGGTGGCCATTTTCAAAATAAATTCAGAACCAAGAACTGAAGGGTCATAACCTGCTCTAAGTGTCCTACAGGACCTGTAAGAGGAGTTTGCTTTAGAGCTGGATCCAGGATTAAGAGCATTTATCTTTATTTCCCCTGTCACTGTATAGCACCGTATTGCCTCTTTTCATAACTAAGAAATACAGAGAGTACAGCAGAACCCTATTTCCAAGCCTGATTACTGATCAGATTTATTCTGCTGTGAACTGAGTCAACAGAAGTTGTGTAGACAGGGAGGCCATAGTCAATTAGTGACAGTATTGAGATTGCCACTATGAGGTGTCTAGCATCTGTAGTGAGGTTGATCCGGTTACAGTACAAGGCACCCAGAATTCTGTTTATCATGGACACAAGGAAGCCGATATTTGGAGCAAAAGATAAGGTATCATCCAGGATCACCACAAAGTATTTAAATGTTTCCACCTGTTCAAGTACAGTATATGTCCCAGGTTATTGCAGATGACGGGGGGGGGGGGTAACTTCATTCCCGAACTTGTGAAGAGCATGGGCTTAGATTTTTTGTAATTTAGAACCAATTTTGTTATGAAATAACCATCTTTCAAGGGTCTCAAAATTACCCTGGTGGACAGAGGTGAAGCTGCCAAGATCAAGGTATAGCAGATGGTGAATGTCCACAGTGGAATGGTAACTAGGGGAGGTCATCCTCTTCATCAGATGAATCTGTTGCATTCATTGCTTGTTCAGGTGCAGAAGTCTCTGGAAGCAGAGTGGACTAATATCCATATTTGGGTCAGACTGACTAGGTTAGCTTCTATGTTTATGAGAACTTCTGTTTTCTGTTCCCTGAGGGAATACTGGACCATTGTCCAAATTTGACACATCCAACTGTCCAATGGGGAACAAATGGTTGTGGTGCAAAGTTTATTTCTACTGGAATCCCCCTCTGGGCAAACTCTGTACACTGGCAAGCCCACAGATTTATCTGTGACCACATAGGGGATGTTGTCCCTCATCCAATCTGCAATTTTATGATCTCCTGGTAACCCAATATCTGGACCAAGACTCTGCCTCCAGGGATTAATTCTTGAGCTCTGACTTTTTTGCCATATCTTGTTTTGTTTGCCAAGTTTCTCTTTGTGGACAATTCTGCAGCCAGCCTGTAGGCATCTCCTAATTGCTAGATACATAGATACATAGACACTGTTGACAGATAAGGGCCTATGGCCCACCAAGTCTGCCCATTTGAGCTTATAAGTTCACTTTATGGTTTCCTTGATGTCTGTTGCCCCTTACCCCTGACCTCCAGAATTCCCTCATGCCTATCCCATGTATTCTTAAATCAGGTGGTTGTTTCAGCCCCCACTACTTCCTTTGGCAGGGTGTTCCGCTTGTCCACCACCCATTCTGTGAAGAAATTCTTCCTCACATTTCCTCTGAATTGCCCTCCCTCCACCTTCATCCCATGCCCTCTAGTCCTGGAACATCTTTTTTGCTGGAAAATAGTGCATTGCTGCACACTGTTCCTCCCTGTAATGTACTTGTATGTCTCTATCATATCCCCTCTCTCCCTCTTCTCCTCCAGGGAGTACATATTCAAGTCCTTCAACCTGTTCTCATAGGACTTGTGATGCAATTCCTGTACCATCTTTGTTACTCTTCTCTGAACCTTTGCTATCCTGTCTAAGTCCTTATGTAGGTAAGGTCTTCAGAACTGTACACTGTACTCCAGGTGGGGTCTCACTAGTGTCATGTATAGTGGAAATATGACCTCCTTTTTCCTGCTGGTGATGCTCCTGCCTATGCATCCCAGCATCCTATTTGCTTTACCTGCTGCCTTGTTGCACTGTTTCCCTACCTTGAGGTCATCAGAGATGATAATCCCCAGATCTCTTTCCTGCTTAGTGCATGCTGTATCCCCCCCAACTGATATGTTGTTACAGGGTTTTTGTGCTCCATATGCATTATCTTGCGCTTCTTTGCATTGAATTTCAACTGAAAAATCCTTGACCATTCTTTAAGATTCTGCAGGTCCCCCTTAATTCAGTCTACACCTTCTGGTGTATCCACTCCGTTACAGAGTTTTGTGCCATCAGCAAGCAGGGAAATTCTGCCTTCTAGGTCCTGTGCAACATCACTGATGAAGACATTGAATAGTACCTGTCCAGCACTGATCCCTGTAGTACCTCACTGGTCACTCTTCCCTCAGTGGAGTGACAGCCATTTACCACCACCCTCTGTGTCCTGCCACTGAGCCAATTACCTACCCAGACACAGCCAGCAGCAATGCCGCACCCATTTTCAACATGTTCCAAATCAAAGAGGAGGATGGGGGGCAGCGTGGAATAAGAAACAGGACAAAATATTGATCTGCAACATTTTGACTGGTACTAAAAGCATTAATAATAGCAATAACACATTATTTGGACTTCTCATTAATGGTAATTGTGTATCTAACAATATTCCCTTAGCTATAACTGTTGTAAGTGATGAACAAAATCTAGTGTCAAATGAACAGGTGTTTAGATCAAATAATACAGGGGCAACTAAAACATCTATCCAGTTGTAAATCTATCTAATTATGACCTGACACAGCATGAAATTTCAATTTTAAGCAAGGGAATTTCTTTTTGTCCCACTACTGTTATAAACTTCTTTAACTCTTGTGTTGACCTACATAAATTAGGTAGAAATCTTACCTTCAAATGCTTATATGACAAAGTGGAAAGTAATTTGGAAACACGTGAGGAGACCTTGAGGTTACAACCTCGTTCTGAATTTTGTCTTCCTATAAATTCTACAGTTGCAGTTTTTGTCAAAAAGTGTGAACTGGACTTTAAAAAGCTGCAGGAAGATAGGACCTTACAAGGTAATGAAAACTGCATGAGGCAAGAAAGAGAAGCTTTGAAATCTTTAAGCTCAAATACAGATATAACAATTAAGCCAGCTGATAAGGGAGGAGCAATAGTTGTACTTATTACTAAGGATTATATAGAAGAGGTTAGTAGACTATTAAGTGATGTTTCTTTTTATGTAACGGTCCCACACAGTGTTATAGAAAAGTTTAAATCAGAAATTGATATTGTTTTGAATGAAGGTTTTTTGAAAGGATACTTAACAGACATTGACTATAGAACCCTCACAGTGACATGTCCAATTATCCCTACTATTTACGCCCTGCCAAAAATACACAAAAGCTTGATACAGCCACCTGGGAGACCAATAGTATCAGGTAGAGGGTGGTTGACTGAGCCCCTTTCTATGTATTTGGATACATTTCTTCAGCCATTGGTACAAAGTTTAAGATCATTTTTAAGAGATTCCACACAAGTAGTTCAACTAATGGAAGAATTATGTATTGAACCAGAGTGGTTTCTGGGGGTAATTGATGTGAACTCTTTATATACAGTGATACCACATCAAGAGGGTTTGGATGCTTTAGCATTTTTTCTACAAAAAAGAACTGAAGAGGAACTGGTGAGGGTCCCCACAAAGTTTTTAGTGTGCATGGCTGACCTTGTTTTGAAAATGAATGTGCTCCTATTCCAAAGACAATTATTTCATCAAATTCATGGAACAGCCATGGGTACTACTATGGCTCCAAGCTATGCCAATTTGTTCGTAGGCAAGTGGGAACTTGATCATCTGTACAGCGCCAACACAAATCCATACATAGCAAGTCTGGAATTGTGGTGGCACTTTATTGATGACATCATTGTGGTCTGTTAAACTACAGAAGAGGAGTTTCAACACTTTATCCAGTAGATGGAAACTACAAGTAGTTGCTTAACATATACATTTGAGCTTGGTCAATCAAGTATTAATTTTCTGGATTTAAGAATTTATAAGGATGGCGAAGGGGGATTATACACCACCCTTTTTCAAAAAGATACAGACAGAAATACACTCCTTAGGTTTGATAGTTGTCACCCACATCACATTAAATATAATATACCAAAGGGACAACTTATTAGAACCCTAAGAAACTGCACTGATTCAACAGAATTTAAAAATAAAGGAAGAGAACAGGTACCTAGATTTTTGGAAAGGGGCTATAGTCAACAGAGTATAGCATCAGCTATCAGGAAGGTAAATGTTTTAGACAGGAGTCAAGTCCTGCAATATAGAAAGCGAAACAAGGAAAAGACAACTGTAGAATGTCCGTTTGTGACTGATTTTTCTGGAAGAAACAGGGAAGTTAGACAGGTTATTGAAAAGAATTGGCCTATTCTGGGATTAGAACCTAAACTGGAGGAAATTAGTAAAAATGGACCCAAAATAATCTTTAGAAAATGTAAGAACATAAAAGATTATGTGGTCACTAATGTGACACTAAGTGTGGAGAAGAAACAAACACACTTAGGATGTAAACCAAGACGTACATTTAAGTGTGGCAAATGTTTATATTGTAAATACATATGCAGCTGCAAAAATGTTCTACACCCAATTACTTGCAAATGTATTGAAATCAATGACATGATTACATGCAATAGTAAGGGTGTAGTTTACATGCTGATGTGTGATTGTGGTGTTTACTATGTGGGACAGACCATACATAAATTTAAGACCAGAATAGGAGAACATGTGAGAGCAGTGGAAAAAGATGATCTGAGTTATGCTATAGTAAAACACTTGAAAGCATGTAGCTCTCAAAGGCACCGATTTAACTTCCTTGGTCTAGAATTAGTCAATTTAGGCCCCAGAGGTGGTGACCTAAACAAAAAAATAGGACAGAGAGAAAGTTATTGGATCTTTATTTTGGGAGCACTTTCTGGAAAAGGACTAAATGAAACTATAGACATTTTGGCCTTCCTTAAAAAATACAGATGCTAATGAAATTCAAGATGATTACTGACTGTAGTAACATGAAAGAGTTTTGTTTGTATCAATATGAAGTTTTGCCTTAAGTTGATGCTGGTAACTTTATGAAATTAGGTGGCAAGTGCCTAGTCTTGCTAAAAAAGTGTTTAATGTTTTGATAAAGTTTTCTATAACTGTTGCATAAAAAAAAATACATATTAGAAATAGTAAGTAATGAATTTTTTGCATCAGAAAAATAAGTTATAACATTAACTGTTCACACTTTCTACATGTGCACATGTTTGGAAAAACTAAGTTTCTGTAGCAGTTTTATCAAAGGGATTAAAAAAAGCATGTATATTAGCTGGATAAGAAATGGTTAAATTAACTATAAAAGAATCACTTACAAGAGCGATTTGCTGAATTAAGTCACACGCTGGTTTTTAAAATTGTATTTAATGGCATTTGAAAAAAGTTTTATCCATTCTGATGAAGCCTGGCAACGGTCCAGTAGAAACGTTAATCTTTTAGCCACTGTATGTTTGCACGTTTGTGTTTTCAATAAAATTACAACATTATTTGTTACAACAACGTGGGTGCAGTTCATGTTTTTGCTGTGTGGGTGCATTCCCTTTTTGCTTGGATGTACTTTTGGACTTGTTTGGTATATAGCACCACACATTTGCCTGGTGCTCCTGTTACTCTCTTCTCTTGGTTTTAAGGATTGCCAGGAGCACAGGCTGATAATTTTTGAATATTACCGTAAAAGCAGTTGGAATGTGCAAGAACACAACTTTTCTGAGAGGAATGTATTTCGTTTCCTTAAACGTGCTCTGCCAGTAATGACTGCATAAATGGTAAAGAAAGGGTTAAACAAACCTTGTTAGGAGAGCTGCACCTATGAGTGAGTGACAAGGGGAGTATATTTTAAACAGGATCGGAGAAGATCACGTGATGGCTCATCCCAAGGAGAACATGCGGGAGGTGCAGCAAGCCTCTGATAATTCCGAACAGAATGGCTTTTTTAACAATGGTGGCTTTGCTAGAATGATTTTTTCAGCACACGAAGGTGGAAATCCTTTTCTGGGCAATATTACACAAATCCAGACAGAGAGTGGTGAGTCTAATGCTAAATTTGTTTTCCGCAAACTGGAAAAATTGGTATTAAAGGGGAGGCATATGTTTTGGCATAAAATTACTTTGGAGGTGTATTTACAGGTTCAAAGAGTACCAAGGGGATTACGTATCACACAAAAACTTTCATATGGAACTAAGAATTCGAAATTCATGAAGCGATGGCATATAAATATGCAAGACGCCTCAATTAAAAACATTGAACTTATTTTGGAATTTGCGCAACCAGTCAGGGATGAATTGACACAGAACATTGAGGAAACTGAAAACAAATTATGAGAATTGATGGACACAATTGAATGGGAGAGATTGAACAAATTATTAATGGAAAAAGTAACGATATGATGTTAAGAAAAAAAAGCAAAAACAGAAAAAGTTTGTGAGGGATGACAATGATTACTTAAATGATAGAGTCTTTGATTGGACTAGTCCTAAAAAGGCAGAATTAAAGTCAATTTTGAAAAAAAGTAATTCCTCAGTTGATTCAAGTGTGGATAACATAGTTCTGGATTACACAACTGGTCCATCTGACACTGATGAATCTGAAGATCTAATGGGGGAATTATCTCCAGGACAGTCTCCTACACAAAACCAGGGAACCAGACACAGCCAGCAGCAACGCCACACCCATTTTCAACATGTTCCAATTCAAAGAGGAGGATGAGGAGGGGAGGCAGCGTGGAAAAAGAAACAGGACAAAATATTGATTTGCAACATTTTGACTGATACTAAAAGCATTATTAATAGTAATAACACATTATTTGGACCTCTCCTTAATGGTAATTGTGTATCTAACATTATTCACTTAGATATAACTGTTATAAGTGATGAACAAAATCTAGTATCAAATGAACAGGTGTTTAGATCAAATAATACGGGAGCAACTAAAACATCTATACCAGCTGTAAATCTATCTAATTATGACCTGACACAGCATGAAATTTCAGTTTTAAGCAAGGGTCTTTCTTTTTGTCCCACTACTGATGTAAACTTCTTTAACATTTGTGTTGACCTGCATATATTAGGTAGAAATCTTACCTTCAAATGCCTATATTTCAAAGTGGAAAGTAATTTGGAAACAAGTGAGGAGACCTCGAAGTTATAACCGCGTTCTGAATTTTGTCCTCCTATAAATTCTACAGTTGCAGTTTTTGTCAAAAAGTGTGAACTGGACTTTAAAAAGCTAAAGGAAGATAAGACCTTACAAGGTAATGAAAACTGCATGAGGCAAGAAAGAGAAGCTTTGAAATCTTTAAGCTCAAAAACAGATACAAAAATTAAGCCAGCTGATAAGGGATGAGCAATAGTTGTACTTATTACTAAGGATTATGTAGAAGAGGTTAGTAGACTATAAAGTGATGTTTCTTTTTATGTAACGGTCCCACACAGTCTTATAGAAAAGTTTAAATCAGAAACTGATATTGTTTTGAATGAAGGTTTTTTGAAAGGAAATTTAACAGACATTGAATATAGAACCCTCACAGTGACATGTCCAATTATCCCTACTATTTACGCCCTGCCAAAAATACACAAAAACTTGATATAGCCACCTGGAAGACCAATAGTATCAGGTAGAGGGTGGTTGACTGAACCCCTTTCTATGTACTTGGATACATTTCTTCAGCCATTGGTACAATGTTTAAGATCATTTTTAAGAGATTCTACACAAGTAGTTCAGCTAATGGAAGAATTATATATTGAACCGGAGTGGTTTCTGGGGGTAATTGATGTGAACTCTTTATATACAGTAATACCACATCAAGAGGGTTTGGATGCTTTAGCTTTTTTTATACAAAAAAAAAACTGAAGAGGAACTGGTGAGGGTCCCCACAAAGTTTTTAATGTGTATGGCTGACCTTGTTTTGAAAATGAATGTGCTCCTATTCCAAGGACAATTATTTCATCAAATTCATGGAACAGCCATGGGTACTACTATGGCTCCAACTATGCCAATCTGTTCGTAGGCAAGTGGGAACTTGATCATCTGTACAGCGCTAACACAAATCCATACATAGCAAGTCTGGAATTGTGGCAGTGCTTTATTGATGACATCATTGGAAAACTACAGAAGAGGAGTTTCAACACTTTATCCAGTGGATGGAAACTACAAGTAGTTGCTTAACATATAAATTTGAGCTTGGTCAATCAAGTACTAATTTTCTGGATTTAAGAATTTATAAGGATGGGGAAGAGGGAGTATAAACCACCCTTTTTCAAAAAGATACAGACAGAAATACACTCCTTAGGTTTGATAGTTGTCACCCACATCACATTAAATATAATATACCAAAGGGGCAACTTATTAGAACCCTAAGAAACTGCACTGATTCAACAGAATTTAAAAATAAAGAAATAGAACAGGTACATAGATTTTTGGAAAGGGGCTACAGTCAACAGAGTATAGCATCAGCTATCAGGAAGGTAAATGTTTTAAAGAGGAGTCAAGTCCTGCAATATAGAAACCGAAACAAGGAAGAGACAACTGTAGAATGTGCCATTTGTGACTGATTTTTCTAGAAGAAACAGGGAAGTTAGACAGGTTATTGAAAAGAATTGGCCTATTCTGGGATTAGAACCTAAACTGGAGGAAATTAGTAAAAATGGACCCAAAATAATCTTTAGAAAATGTAAGAACATAAAAGATTAGGGGCCAGATATTCAAACGTTTGCCCTTGGGCTAAATTAGCACTGCCTGGTGTGTAAACTTAGCCTGGAGCACAAAGCAAGCTATATTCCAAAGGAATAGCCCAGGGCAAACAGCTTCTGAATATAGCATGGGAATGAGGCCATGCAAACTGGGCTAGGAGTGCAGGGCAAACGTAGCCCTGGAATAAGACAGCAATTGAATACAGCAACCAGGAAATGCAAACCACAACAACAACACAGTGCACAGAGACATGAGGGTAGGTAGAGAGGAACTATGTGGCCAATGTGTGTTCTGGCAAATGCAGGGACTCAGTACAGCTGCAAGCAGCAGCACACATGAAAAAACAGTGATCAAAACTGTATAATTTTCCCCTGTTAGCACTGCGCTAACACGTTAGTGCGGCTTTAGCGCAGAGCTAAGCGGTTTGCCCAGTGCAAACACGTTAGCCCCGTGCTAAACTTTGCCATATTCAAAAGTGACATGCAAATGAGCCTACTTAGATAGTCTGTGGGAAAACAGCCACATTAGCATCTCATCATGCCCTGATTTGCATGCAGTTTGCACAGCACTACTGCAGGGTCCCACAGCTCCACCTGTAGGTCAGTCTGGAGGTACAGGGACTGGCCAAGTCTGACCGCAGTTCCACCTATAGGTCAGTCAGGCAGTGCATGATGATAGCTGCAGGCTTCATGTAAACAGTACAGCATAGCATAACATATCGTACCCCCAGGGGACAACACTGCATAGGCACAGGTGGTGGTAGTGCTGCATGCAACCTTCACACTGTAAGTCATGCTACAGTGCACAGCTGACACTACAGTAGCAAGAGGGCTGGTAGTGTGAGGGACACGACACTGCCTATGGTATGTAGGGCAGTGATGACCACTGCACTGTACACAGTGCCAGGCACAGCTTGCAGGTAATTATCTACAGTGGACAGTAGTATCACGCTGTTGTGTGATCCACAGATGCTGCACCTGTGACATGGGATGCACACAGTGTCATGTACATGGCTGGCAGTGTGTGCTGTGACATCTGTACAGTTGTGTGGTAGGTGGCTCGGGGGGGCATGTAGGATCCGACAGGCACACAGGTGGTGGCATAATCCCACTACTGGCCCATGTGCACTGAATGATGTGTCCCAGCCTTGTGGCCACACGTGGGCTGTGGTGAGGTCTGGCACCCATACACCCTCCCCTCACTGGCCACCATGCCCAAAGTGCTGCATGTGTGTGCTGGCATCTGTTACACACCACAGACGTATGGTCTGCAGGTGTGTGCTATATGGCCACACTACCATGCTGTTCCCTGTGGGTCAGATCACCCATCACTGTCTGTGCTTGGCTCAGACTGGTGGCAGCTGATGGCATCATGGTGGTGCCATCAGTGAGCAGCATGTGTCCTCCATGTCTGGCAGTTTCTAAGTGTCATACTGATATGTTAGGGCTGCACAAGCCGCGCTAATGATGAGATAGCACCGCGCAAAGCTGTTTGCCCAAGGTTAAGACCAGCTTTTCCTGGGCGGTAATTTGTACCGCGCTATGGGTCATGCTAAGTCACGCTAAACAACTTAGCGCAGCGCTAGTCGCTGAATATCTCATTGCACCTGTACTCCTGTTCACTTTGCCCCTTGCATATAATTATTGTTTGCCTTGCACTAATGCAGTTTGCCTGCACTATTCAGCCTTTTGAATATAGCAGACCCGCGCTAATCCCCTGCTAAACCCACGCAAACGTTTTTTGCCCGGCGCAAAGCTTTGAATATCTGGCCCTATGTGCTCACTAATATGACACTAAGTGTGGAGAAGAAACAAGCACACTTAGGATGTAAACCAAGAGGTACATTTAAGTGTGGCAATTGTTTATATTGTAAATACACATGCAGCTGCAAAAATTTTCTACACCTAATTACTGGGAAATGTATTGAAATCAGTGACACGATTACATGCAATAGTAAGGGTGTAGTTCACATGCTGACGTGTGATTGTGGTGTTTACTATGTGGGACGGACCATACGTAAATTTAAGACGAGAATAGGAGAACATGTGAGAGCAGTGGAAAAAGGTGATCTGAGTTATGCTATAGTAAAACATTTGAAAGCACATAGCTCTCAAAGGCACCGATTTATTTATTTATTTATTTAGCTTTTGTTTACCGGGTAGGTACACTAGACAAGTTATGTGCCTATTTTCAGGAACGACCCGGGAGAGTACAACAAGGAATATAGATACATCAGAACATAACAGCGAGTAGAGCAAATAAACTGAGTCACAGAAAACATTGAGTCACAAAAAACAGTCTAGCATAGAATGATCTACTATGGCAGAACTTGTTAATTTAACTTCTTTGGTCTAGAATTAGTCAATTTAGGCCCCAGAGGTGGTGATCTAAACAAAAAAATAGGACAGAGAGAAAATTATTGGATCTTTACTTTGGGAGTACTTTCTGGAAAAGGACTAAATGAAACTATAGACCTTTCTTCCTTCCTTAAAAAATACAGATGCTAATGACATTCAAGATGATTACTGACTGTAGTAACATGAAAGTGTTTCATTTGTATGAATATGAAGTATTGCCTTCAGTTGTTGCTGGTAACTTTATGAAATTAAGTGACAAGTGCCTAGTCTTTCTAAAAAAGTGTTTAATGTTTTGATAACATTTTCTATAACTGTTGCATAAAAAAAATACATATTAGAAATAATAAGTAATGAATTTTTTGCATCAGAAAAATAAGTTATAACATTAACTGTTGACACTTTCTACATGCGCACATGTTTGGAGAAAACTAAGTTTCTATAGCAATTGTATCAAAGGGATTAAAAAAGCATGTGTATTAGCTGGATAAGAAATGGTTAAATTAACTATAAAGGAATCACAAGAGCGATTGGCCGAATTAAGTCACATGCTGGTTTTTGAAAGAGTATTTAATGGCGTTTGAAAAAAGTTTTATCCATTCTGATGAAGCCTGGCAGTGGTCCAGGAGAAACATTAATCTTTTAGCCACCGTATGTTTGCACGTTTGTGTTTACAGTAAAATTACAACGTTATTAGTTACAACAACATGGGTGCAGTTCCAGTTTTTGCTGTACAAAAGTACATTCCTTTTTTGCTTGGATGTACTTTTGGACTTCTTTGGTATATAGCACCACACGTTTGCCTGGTGCTCCTGTTACTCACTTCTCTTGTACCATGACAGCCTCCGGATGCTCCATCTTGTTGATAAGGCTCCTGGCATTGGCACACATGGCTTTCCATGATTTGAACTCCTTGGACTGTTAAACTGTTTTACTCCAGCCCCCTCCCTGATTGTTCTTTATCCATGGTTCTCCCTGCTGTCTGCCCTTCCGTTGAATTTTGCCCCGTTTCTGCCTATCCACCTCTTGGGTGCTTATCTCCATCTTTTGCACACTGCTTTGTTGAGATATTTACTCCTCCTGTTCACTGTTTGTACTGCTAGCTGTGAGGGGTGGGCAATTAGGTACCCTCATTGCTGGCCTGCCACCTCCCTTGGCTAGTTTAAATGTTTGTTCATGTAGCATTTAAACTTATCATTGAGTGCTTGGATTCCCTCCAGGATGGATGCGGGCCGTCAGGCTTGAACAAGCCTCCAACCTTCCAGGTGAGTCTCCAGTCACCAATGAATCCAAACCCTTCCTCACAACACCAGTTCTTCAACCATGAGTTATAGTTCCTGGTGCATGCACCCCTATGCTCTTCCATGTCTCTCACAGGTAGTACTTCTGAGAAGGTGACAGAAATAGCTACTTGCTTGGGACCCCTCACCAATTTCATAAGCTCTTCCTGAACTTCCTTAGGCTCCCCATTTGCCAGGTCATTAGTACCTAGGTGGATAATGACATCCTGATCACCCTCCCGTCTTGGCTTCCCGGCGATCCCCAGGATCTTCTTCCTATCCCTCCATGCCGTGGCACCTGGTAGACACCTCACCTCCTTGTCCTCCTCCTCCTCCTGTATTCCTAGCTGGATCCCTCTTATGATAGAGTTCCCCACCAGGATTATCTTCCTCCTCCTCTGGGATCCACTGCTGTCCCCACTGAGATCACCTCCTTGGCTGACCTCCACATCCTCCCCTTCTATTTCTCTGGGTACCTCTGTCTGGTTGCCCCCATTTGCCAGTGTGGCATATGAGTTCTGGAGTGTAATAAGATGTGGGATGTGCCTCTGCCTGACCACTCTAACCATCCCAGAGCTCACCATCATCCAAGTGCTCCTCATTCTTGGCATCCTTTGAGGCAGCGGCACTGGACTGGGTTGTCTCTGGATAGGGGTGAAGGTACTCCTGACCCAGTTTACTTCCACTCTGGCTATCTCATCCCACAGTTCAGAAAGATACCTGCAGATAGGGCAGCACCTCAGCATCCAGATGGTCTGCCTGAATATGGCTGCCCCACAACCACTGCATTGCACCACTCCCCACATTATACTGCACTTATACTGCTATTACAGTACTTGCGCTGTTTTAGACTTTGAACATATTTAAGTGTCAGTATTTAGGTGGTCTCCACCACATGACACTGTGAATGCATAGTCTGCTGGGAGCCTGGCCTCTCTTCCAAACATGAGCAAGTATGGGGATTATCCCATGGCACCACTGTGAGTGCAACTGTATGGACACATGAGCATGCACATCTTTTTTACTGCATTTAGATTTTTTTATAAGAATCCAGCATGACCAACATATTCAATAAGACTCTATTAAGTCTTTCTATTTGTGGATCACCTGGAGGGTTGAAGGGAGTGGTTAATGATTTCAAATTCCCCAGAGATAGACAATAACTCCTTGATCAGTCAACTTTCAAAGTCCCGACCCTAGTCTGAATGAAGTCTCTTTGTCAGTCCATAATTAACAAAATACATATCAATCAGAATTGTGGCTATTGTTGTGGACCTTTGGTCTTTTGTGGAAAGGCTCGGGTATACCTGTAGTAGTGATCTATCACCACCATTATGTTGCCAATGTTCCTTTTGTCAGCCTCCAAGCTCAGATTGTCAATGCAAGCTAAGTCCATGGGGACTCTTGTAGTAATATTCACCAAAGGGACTGCTCAGGTTGACAGTGTTTACTAACAGATGTATCTGATACACAGTTTACAATATTTTTGCACCTCTGTGCTCATTCATGACCAATAGAACGTTCTTGTAACGTGACCAAATGCACTACAGTATCAATGTCTAAGTGTCTTAAATCATTATGCAGGGTTTTGAGAGCCATTTTTTTGGAACTTGACTGGCAGTAACAACTGTTTTAGGCTTGGTTCATCATTGGTCTGTGACTCTGTGTAAATCAGGTCTTCATGCACTTTCAATTTTCCTCACTGTGTCAGTAGCAGGGAGGAGACAGGATCCATACAGATTCAGGGCTTCCCCTTGTTGGAGGGGTTTAAAAATGTTTGAGTGCATGACTCTTTACTTGTTCTTTTCTCCAGTCTTGAGGACTCATATGTGACAAAGTAGGTTTACTGAGTGACACAAAATTGCAGTAGACTACAAATGTGCAATGTGATGAGGTGGGCAAGCTATCTACCAGGTGAGGTGGTTCACTGGAGTTTGTCAATTGTGGTTCATATCTTTTGCACAAAACTTTAACAGCAGTATCTGGGATCTGGATCCATTCGGGTCCTGGCACCCTGGGTGGAGACTTCTGGATGACATGGTAACATCAGTGCTGCTTTTTCTGGAGTGATACTCCAGACAGTAAGCACATGTTGAGGGAGTTGACAACCAGCGATGACTGGCAATGTTCAGCTTTTCTACCATCTGTGCATAGGAGAACTAGCTGTTATCAGTGCGGATTGCAGTGTGGACACTATACAGGTACTCATGGAATTGATCAACTACCCATTTGAGTGCTAAAAACTCAAGCGTGTGGACAGGATAATTTCTTCCTGATGGTGACAAACTGAAACTGGAATAAGCTATTGACCACAGTGCATGTAAGAGTTCCTCAAATAGCACTGATCCCAAACCTCTGAGACTGGCATCTGTGTGCAATGCATATGGCTTCCTGGGGTCTGCATACGGCAATATGAGGGCATTGGTCAACTGCCTGATTATCTCTTCATAACCTCCATCATAAGCTTGCATCCAACTGGGACCAAACCTTTCATACACTCTGTAGTGCACTTTTTCATGAGTAGACTGTGGTGCCATTTTGTTTTTCTGCTTAACAGGATGATATCCTTAAGGTCCTGCATAAGCTTGACAAGCTTGATGGAGTCTTTAATGAGACTATTGTAATAGCTGAAAAATCCCAATAAAATCTTCTGTTCTCTAAGCCAAGTAGGTTTAGGCATGGCTATGATGGCCTGGACATAGAATTAGTATGGATGAATCTTGGAACATGATGTGACCCTCATACCTGACTGAGGTCCTGAATAATCAGCTCTTGTTGATCAACAACTTAAGGCTAAACTCTTCCAGTTTGTAGAGAACTTTGAATAACTTGTCTGTGTTCTTCCAGGGTTTGCCAAATACGATCATGGTGTATAAGTACACAAGACATCACAACAGATTCATGTCTCCCACTGCTCCCTGCATCAGCCATTGGAACGTGGCTGGCACCCCTGAAATACCTTGTATTATTCAGAGGAACTCATAGAACACCAGGGGAAAGATGAACACCATCTTTTCTCGATCTTGCTCAAACATGGGAATTTGATAGTAGCTAAATCTCAGATCCATCATACTAAATAACTGGCTTCCATAAAGGCAATCTAGGACTTCTTGGACTAGCAGTATAGAGTATTTTTCTGATAAAGATCTTTTGTTAAAGTCTGGTACTGCACACACAGTCTGACAGCCTAACTCTTCTTTCTGACAACAACAATTGGTGATGCACATATTCCTGAAAGATGACTGTAGCCTGTATCTCCTGCAAATGCTTCCAGACCTCATCAGTGTTACATAGATACATAGATGTTGACGTCAGATAAGGGCCTACGGCCAACCGAGTCTGAACATTTGTGCCCATAACTGTGCTTCTTCAAGCTTCCCTAGAACTAGGTTTTCCCCTAGTGTTGATGGGGGTCAGTCATCTCAACCTCTCCCAAAAAAGTCTCTCATTAGTGACCATTATCTGTTGCTGTATACTTTTGGTGCACCCAACATCCCATTCCTTCAGGGAGAAATTTGTGTCTGTTGTGCAAACTTCTTTTGAATTCTGTTACACCACTCTGTGAGGAAAAAGGGGGTTCCTAAACTCAAACAATGAATGATCCAATTGTCCTGGAGCTGGGCTATCTCTCCGTTGTGGCTGCACTTCTAGATCAGCACAGTATACCCTGGGGAGGGTCTGTCCACTTCAAATTGTCATTGGTGGGTCTGTTACATTTGTCACATGAACAGATACTTGTTGGACAAATGCATGACCTTTAGCTGGCAGAATGATAGGTTTAACTATGAGCCCCTCTGACAAACTGGCTTCCTCTGGGTCATCCAACATTAGCAGCGGATTGTGGCAAGATCCCATGAGACACACTACGCTTTTATTTCTTTAAAATGTTTCACCAGGAAGGCACACTGAGCTGGGGCTCATTTCCAGGTGCAACCTGGGGGAAAGGTGAGGTGGAGATACAGCACTGAAAATTTACAAAGAAATACACAGGAAAATAAATATATACAGGAAAACATTGTATAGTACAGCAATCAGTAATTAACTATACATATATACACAGGAATTCATTTTACAGCAGCAATTAACAGTGAAACAGAAAGTGATTTATGATAAATAAACAGAGGCATGGGTTGAGACACGCTTGAATCAGAATGAGGTTAGTTTAGTAGGAGATGTAACTAAATATATAGGCCACCCTAGTGATTGCATGAGATAAGGTAATATACTGGAGGAGGGGAAACTGGGTTCGAAGGAAGAGAGAAGGAGGGTAGTTGTGAGGAGAAAGTAGAGACAGAACAATCTGCTTGGGGGAGCACCACTTCAGATCAGTCTAGGCACTAAACAGATTCATCCTCAGGTAGGACAGGGGCTTTGTGAGTGTAAACTTTTCTGACAAGTCCATGGAGTAGCACTGATACTTTTTCTTGTCAGGTATCAAACTCTTACATAACTGTCCTAGGCTATAAACCATAGGGACATTGGTTCCTACAATGATTGGAATCTCTTTCTACATACTGATCTGTAGGCACACCAGGGCAAATGTCTCCACAGCTGTATGAGTTCCAGCAATGTTCACCGGGAAGTTGATCTAGATATGAATGAAGAACTAATTGGAGCATGAAGCTTCAGTGAAATCCTACACATTCAAGATGTTCAGGGACTCCAACTTTTTGTGTGACAGACACGTATCATAATAGTCTTTGAACTAGAGAGACTTGGGAGCCACTAATCAGTAACACTCAAGTGAGTTGTCCATCAACTCAAGTTTCCCCATCTGCAGTAGCACCCAAATTCTTGGGCTTTTATATCTGACAAATTGGTTTTGACATGACCTGTAGCTTTAGCAATGGTTGCTTGTAAACCACATGTTTCCAGGGCACCAGAGCACTCCTCAACTGCGGGCTCACTGAAGTATAAAAACCTTGTGGGGTTCTTGGCTAATTTCTGAGTAACTGGCTGACCACCCTCTGAAAGTTGCTTTCTGACTGATATTGACTTTTGATATGCCCATCCCTGCCACGTGGTAGCAATAAAGATTGTCTCTACATAGTTACTTTTGAGGGATTCCATCTGGAGAGTTCCAAGGATGCTCTCCATCCAAGGTAGAAATCCAAGTAAATTTACACACTGAAGAATGCCCACACTTAACACCCACCCCCCAGCACCGATCTTGGTGGTAACCAAGTAGGTTGCTTAGTTTCCTATGTAAATGGTGTAAAATGATTTGGAGCCAAAATGTCACATAACTTGGAAGCCCTACTGTAAGTGACCCTCAGATGTTCCTTGAAGGCTTCCAGTAACACATTACTCTTCAAAATACCCCAAAGTTTTATTAAAACATTTTTTGATCTGTGGGGCAATTTTTTTTTCAATTGAATACATTTTATTAAAGTTCGAAAATCTCACAGGTGGTTTACAGTGTAATAAAGATACATGGATTTGAGGCATACCAAAGAAACTAAAGAACAGGATATAATTTTTAAACAAATATATACATTGCACACACACCCCTCCCCAGCCCTTCCCTCTCACCCTGCCACCGGGGAATTATAGTAAGGAGGAGAACTCAGAGTTAGCAAAGTAAAAAGAAAAAGAGGATATTTTACCATGAGATTAAGAGCTGACCTTGGGGCATAGTAGGTCACCTACTAGCAACACATTAAATATCACCTGATTGATGAACTGTTAACTCACTCAGCCTCATAGCACATATGCACGTCATCAGCAAAATTCCTCTAGTCCCCATAGCGCATATGTGCATCAGGTATTCACTTCCTCTCATCCCCAGAGTGCATATGTGCATTCTGCACTTCTTATGCACTTTCTGGATCAACCAATCAGGAATTAGGTTATTGGTAAATGCAGGTCAGTAGGAAACATTCATGCCTACCCAAATACTGACTTTATATTGGACACATTTGCTACCTTTCAGATTTTGTTTAGGTTTTAATTTGGGTTAAAAAGTGAAGAAAATGTTATTTTTCTCCATTGCAGGTACTGTTAAAAAACATTGTAAATGCTAGAAATGTGTGATCCCTGATTTGAAAGCTCTTTTCAGTGTGAAAAATTAGTATGCTGGTGTCTGGGAGCTAGGAGGTGTACTTTTTTGTTAGATTTTTGGGGATAAAAAAAGTGTAAAAATTTTATTTTCCTCCATTTCAAGTACTGTAAAAAAAACCTGTAAAAGCTAGAAACTTGTGTGACCCATCATTTGAAAGGTCTCTTTAATGTGGACAATTATCATGCTGGTGTCTGGGGTCTAGGAGGTGTACATTTTATATGATGTAGGTTTTTATCTGGGAACAAAATGTAAAAAAAATGCTCTTTTTTATCATCTCAGGAACTGTAAAAAAATATCTGCAAATGCCATGAACATGAGTGACCCATCATTTTAAAGCTCTTGTTATTGTGAACATTTTCCATGCAGGTGTCTAGGGGCTAGGAGACATACTTTTTTAGTTATCGTGGTTTGTTCATCAGGTGGGCAGTTGTGCAGAGCATTTTTCTGAATTCAGTCTGTATACTGGCATTATACGTTGGCACATGCCTCAGTTTATGATCTGTTTTATTATGTAAAACAGCTCAGAAATACTCTGAACTATGACAGTGTAATGCACAGACGTTGGTGTGATGGAAAACCATCATACAACAGACATTTGCCACTTCTAAGGTGTTTTTTGTTTAAGTTTTTAAAAAAAAAGAAAAAAATGTAAATTTTCTTTGTTACATGCTCTGTAAAAAAAAAAGTGAATGCTACTAACATATGTGACCCCTCATTTTAAATATTTTTTTATTGTGAGCAAACTTTGTGCTGTACGTTTTGTGATAGGAGTTATACTTTTTTAGTTATTTATACTCCAAGTCAGAGTGTTACCATTTTAGTTCTGAACATTCTAACAACTCAGGAAAACAGCAATTTTTACATGGGAATACAGCACTCACTCAAGATTCCATTCTAGAGCTGAGTGAGTTAAGAGCATATAATGGGGTTTCCATATATGATTAAAGTTAGACACTTTATTTGTTAATCCTGCTATAATGAGTTCAGCTTGTAAGGTGAACATTATCTCTTTATACCATTCTATATAACTTGGAGTGATTTAATCCATCCAATGCCTACGTATCACTTTCTTGGCACATGCTGAAATCAGGGCAATATGTGATCTTTGGATGCCACAGACTTGATCTGTATACTCTCCTATAATGCATATTTCAGAAGTAAATTTCTGTGTGAGATCTAAGAGGGGGTCAAGTCGAGCTTGTATGGATGTCCAGAAGGGGGCAATCATCTCACATGACCACAAAACATGCAAAAGGGTTCTGGGCTGTTTGCCACACTTCGAGCTTAGATCAGTAGAAAGGTGACCCATTATATGTAGTTTAGACATGGTGTAGTAAAGATTGTGATTAATTTGAAATTGCATATATCTATACCTGTTCCATTTTTTTTCCCAATTATTTAACCAGGAGTAACACAAAGAGCTGAAAGCTTGTTTACAGGTGAGACCTAGGAGCACAGGGAAGTTAAGTGACTTGCTCAGGGTCACACAGTATGCAAGTGGGGGCTGTGGGATTCAAACCCAGGTCTCCAGATTTGCAGCTCAGAGCCTTAAACCACTGAGCTATACTGCCTCCCATTTAATGGTTGGATATAGATGTTTCCAGATAAGTGACCAGTTTCTGGTATGGGAAGAGGTTGGCAAGGCCCAGTCCCACCAATAAACTCTTTTGCCTTCATGATTGGTAGAGGAGAATCGTAGGAACCTTTAAAGGTATGAAATCAGGTGAGAATTAGGAGCTGAACTAATGTATGGGAGAACTACATTGATGGAAGGCCAGTTATAATGTAGACGTGCCACCAGGAATGTCATCAATTTCTGATAGGATACAAGATCCTTCACAGTTTCAATCCCTATATCTGGCCAAATACTTCTTTTTTTAGTGTCTTCCCTGAGATCAGAAAATTGGGGTTTCCAAATAAGGATTAGGAAATGTCCTGATGTGACATGGTATTGAGGAAAGAGCTAAGCTGGGCGTGGGTCTGAAGGAAAGCCCCCAAAGGCATCTCTTGTAGTTGTTTAGGCAGCTTTTTCTTGATCACGAAGGGAAGTGATTTATTATCTATACCATATTTAGTACATAGGACCTGTTCGATTTCTACCCACAGTGGAGCATATGAGCTTATTAGTTCATCCTGTGGCTGTTTCAGCCACAGAAGAATCCTAGTTAGGTGTATTGATAAATAATATAGATAGAGGTTAGGGGCCTGTAGGCCCCTATCTCGTTTATGATGTGTGAGTTTAATGTAGGTCCGTCTGGCCTTCTTTCCATGCCAGAGGAATGAGTTTAGAATTTTATGAACTTGGGAAAACCATGCTTAAGGAAGGGCTCAACTGAACATTTGAAGGGGATATAGAAGACAGGGAGAATATTCATTTTAATGATGCTTAGATGGCCCCACAAGGAAAGAGGCAACAGAGATCAGCATTTAAGATCCTCCCTTAGGGAGGTTACTATGAAGTCGAGACTAAGGTGTTTTATCTTTCAAGGGGATGGGTTGAGATAGATACCCAGGTATTTCAGTTTGTGCAACTTCCATAGTAGGCCAAGATGTTCAACATCAGCTTCAATAGTTTACTTATTAAGGGGCATTATTTATGTTTTGTCAAGATTTAATTTGTAGTTCGATATAGTTCCATATTGAGATATGATTTGCAAGGCCGCAGGCAAGGAAGTAACTGAAGATTAAATATTCATCAATAGGTCGTTTGCATATACTGACAGTTTGTATTCCATATCACCTGTCATAATGCCAGATATTTGAAAAGATGCTTTGAGCTTTAAGATTAGAGGTTCTAAAAATAGATTAAATAGGTAAGGGGAAAGGGGACATCTCTGCTTGGTGCCTTGATGAAGAGGAAATGATGAGGAACACATTCCATTGCATACTACTTGTGCTGGTGGAGATGAGTAAAGTATCTTAACCCAGTGTATGAACTCTGGGGGAATGTGAAACCAGAGGAGGCTGAAAAATGGGTAGTCTCTTGAGACTCTGTCTAATGCTTTCTCTATGTCCAGGGAAACTAATGCTTTTTAGGGTAGGAGAGTCTCTGGATACAGAGAAGAGGTATGACATTTTTCTTAGGTGGTCTTCAGAAAGTCTGCCCTTGATGAAGTCTATCTGTTCTCTGCTGATCAGAGAGTTCCATACCAGGCCTAATCTATTGGCCAAAATTTTGGCCAGAATTCTGAGGTCTACATTGGCAAGTGATATTGGCCTATAGTTGGAGATTTATAAGGAGTCCCTGTCTGGTTTTGGAAAAACACCTATGGTAGCCATGGTTAGGGAGAGATCCGATATTTCTTCCCTAAATATGTAATTAAAAGTGTCCAAAAGAATGGGTGCGATTTGGTCCTTAAAGGCTTTATAAAAGTTAGTGGTATAACCATCTGGACCCAGAGCTTTATCAGGAGACAGGGAGTCTATGGCTTTGAGTACTTCTGAGACAATCAGCGGGGTTTTTAGGATGGCCATCTGAGGTTCTGACAGGTGTGGGAAAGTAATATCTTGGAGGAAATAATTAAAGTTGTGTTAAAGAGAAGGGGGTGGGGGGAGTACAATTGTTGATAATAGTTTCTGAAAGCCTCTACAATATCTCTAAGTGAGGCAAGGAGATGTCCAGAATCTGAATGGATACAACAGATTATTCTATCCATGACCTGAGAGCAAAGGCGGAGTGCTAGAAGTTTACTAACTCTCTCTCCTTGGTCAAAATTAAGTCACTCTGGAGCGTAGGTTGAGGTGTTTGGCCTTTTCTCCAAGTAACTGATTGTATTGGGATCTTGGGGATTCTAGTTTCACCCATTCTTCAGTGGGAGAAGATGGGGAGATGCGTTCTTCTGTAAGTTTTATATTGTCGAGTAAGGAGGAAAGGGTAGCTGCTCTCTGTTTTTTTGCATTTAGTGGCCAGACGGACTATTTCCCCACGAAGTGAACATTTAAGGGATTCCCATAAAATGTCCAACTTGTGTGTAGAGGGGGAGTTTAGTTCCATAAAAGTCTTAATAAAGGATTTAAATTGTTGCAGGAGCTCCTCCGACTTTAGTAGGTGGTTTTTTAAGCTCCATTTTTTTTCTCTGCGTATAGAGGATGAGAAATTGACTCAAAGAAAAGCTAGATGGTGGTCTGAAATAACCTTAGGGGAGTAATGACAAAGCCTAATTCCTTGAAGGTGGTTCACACGTAAGAGGAAATAGTCAATCATAGAAGAGGAATGATGTGTTGGGGAGTGGAAGGAATATTCCCTACATTCCTGGTTTAGTATTCTCCAGGGATCTATTAAACCCAGGGAATGCATAAGGTCCTGAATAGCTTTTTGTCCTGGAGTTCAGACTTGCCTAGCTTGACCAGATCTGTCTAGATGATTGCAGAGAACTAAATTCCAGTCCCCTCTGAGAATGATAGATAGTGAAGACCACGGGGCAAGGATCATCATCAGGTTGGTGAAAAAGGTGGGGTCATCATTATTCAATCCATAAATGGAACTAGGACTATTTCTAGGTGACACAGTAATCCAAAACAGCATAATATAGTGACCCTGAGGGTCTGCAATTTGTTGAATGAGACAAAATGGTATTCTGCGGGCACTAATAATGGCCACACCCCTCTTACGGGAATCCGGCTCGGAACCGTATGCCTGTCCAACCCAGGTTCCTCATAATCGAAGGACCTGGGGGGAGGGCAAGTGGGTTTCCTCAAGGAAGGCTATGTCTATTTGTAATTTCTGTAGATGTAAATGAACCTTAGCTCTCTTGGTAGGCGATTGTGTGCCCTTTATATTCCAAGAACAATAGTTAAATACAGCCATATTGGGTTATTTTGGTGGGATGTAGGTGAAGTGGGTCTCATGTCTTGAGTAACTCCTGGCTATGTGAGGATATAGCTAAATAATTTCCTCTGGTGGCAATTCCCTCCCTATCTCCCTCCCCTTCCCTGCCTTACACCCTTCCTCCCTCCCCAACCCCCTTCTAAACCCTCAGTCAATAATTAACCTCCCTACCCAATAACCCCTTAGAACTCCTTGTAATTATAGCAAGCAACAAAATTCTGAAAATAAAGCATATCATGTTATCTATATGACTAACAAGAGATTCTAATCCCAAATGAAATGTGTGAATGATTTTCTTGGGTAGCAGACAACAAGAACATTGTCCCTGCTACCCGCTCCACATATAGACTTTTATGGAAAAAACTGTCATGGTGGCTGTCTTAAATTCTGAGCATTACAGGCTTAAGAGAAGAGCCACTTAAAATATATCCATATAATGTATTACAAAAAAGATTACTTAATTCACTATATAGAAACTAAACAAATAACTCCATATTATGAAACAACCCATGAATTACATGAGAAAATATTGGGGAAATATATATATTCCTAATAAGTTCTTCAAGAGTACTGTGCCTTTAAGAGGCAAGATCAAACAGTTCCTGCAAAATAGTAAAGACCTATCTGTGTTGATCCATTGTAGGAAAGTAGAGCTATTAGTATGGTGTCTCAGTTCTGTTTTGATAGACAACACAAACGTTCGTCTCTGTGGGACTGTTGCAAAGTGCCATTGCACACGTTCAAGAGGAAGAGGTGTATGTATGCACGTTCGAGAAGAAGAAATATTGCACACATTCAAGCTGGATGGATTCGCTGAGCTTGTAAGAGTCCTGTTGTCTTGGCAGCTCCACCGAAGAGAAAGAACTGAAGTGGGCCCACCAGATGGAAGAAAACACCACTCTCGGCTGGAACAGGGTGCCTGACAAGGAAGAACACAGAAGACGAGACGATATACCTCTGGTGGGGGGGGGTCCAGGACACCCCACAGGTACCATTTGCTTTGTCAGGGAAAAGAAGAGGAGCTAGATGAATGCAAGTGAGCCAGTTTTCAGGATAAGTGATGTAGGAGCCCCACTGTATTTCCTTAGATTAGCGGTCCCGGAATGACTCTGGAAGTAGAGTCGGCAGCTCTCGGGAAGCTTGGTCGGCATTTTCAAAGGATTTCCAGGAGCCTTGCCAGGAGACAGACAAGCAAGTGGGTAGAGCATTTTAAATCAGATGCCCACCGCAATCAATTTGGAAACTGTAGGATGACAGGCGACCCTCTTCTGCTGTGTAGCAGCAGTCAGGTCTTGGGCTATTCTGATTTTCGAGCCCTTCCATGAGATTTCTTTGATTTCCTTCACTTTCTTTAAGATATGTTGTCGATCCAAGTAGTTTCATAGGCGGAGAATGAAAGGCCGGGGCCTAGCACCTGGGGGGGGCTCAGAGGCACAGAGAGCGGTGTGCCCTTTCAATTATATATGTCGGGCTATGTGGGGAGGCTCCTGCTTTTTTGCTGAGAAGCTTTTAGGCAAAGACAATTGGAGAGGAGCCCTCAGCATCCTCCGGAAGGCCAAAAGTAATGATGTTGTTCCTTCTGCTGCGGTCTTCCAGGTCCTCCATTTTGGCATCCATTTTTGTGAGCTTCTGTCTGAGAGCAACCAATTCAGGGTCGACTTTACGTTGCCATTTTTCCAATTAACTGGTTTGGGTTGATACATCTGATATTTGTTTTATGACCTCCCCCAGATCTGTTCTCATAGACTTCAGTTCTGAGGTGAGCTCCTGGAAGGCAGTTTTTAAGGGTAGTAGCTCCAATTAAAACATCTCCTCAGAGAGTGGGGTCATTGATGCTGTAGAGGTAGTGGTTTTACCAGCAGTGGCGTCCTGGTTCTTGGGCTGCTTCGTACTTTTGCCCAGTGTCTGTGGTGGAGGGTGCTGCAGGAGGGTCTGGCGCATCTCTGATTCCATAGGATCTGAATTTCGTTGCAGGAACTTCAGGTTTTTGGTCAGTAGTAACAGGGGTAAGATACAATGCTTTTTCTCTTGAAGGGAGCAAAATTTGCAATCAGGTAGCCAAAAAATTTCAACAAATTCAGCCGGTTGGAGTCGGAGCATGGGACCTGTGCTTCTACTCCCAGGAGGGCATCATGGGATCTCCCCTGTGGGGAAATTTTTATATATGTCAACAGAAAAGTTAGCTTAGGTTCAATGTCTACATTTTGATTTTTTGGGACAAGATGTTCCTTCTTTGCCAAGTTTTTCACCCTTATTATAGATTGTGTTAGGTCCTCAGATTGATAGTCTCTCAATAAAACACATTTGTTTTGCTCCTCTGACTAGTGTTAAAACTCTGTGCCTGATTTGTTTGCGCCAAGCCTGCGTCAACCCCAAAGTCTGACACAACTGCACTAAACACATTGCCTGAACTTCCGCCTAATTCTATAACATTTAGTGCAGTTGTGACAATTTCAATGATTTACAGCAGCTTGTGCCAAAGCTTTGGTATAAGTTCTGTATAAAGGGTCCCAAAATGGCTCAAAGTTAGACCGGGGGAGCTGGTCTAACTTTCAGCAATTGGTGCACCTGATAGAAAATTACGATTTTGGCCAAAGTAATGCAACAAGACACCTGTGCCCTATGTTCAGCACACCAAGGACTTGAGGCATCCATAAGCATTTTGATAATTGGGCTACAGCAGTTTCACCAAAGGTGAATGAATTTCCTATAGGGGATGCTTAAGACCAAAACTGGAGGGTGCAATGCTGGCATATAAAATGACATTACCAGCTATGGGCTGCATGCATCCTCTGCTGTGTGCCTTACAATTATGTTCAATGAATATCTAAATCCAGAAATGTAATACTTTCATCCTGTATTTTATGTGCAAAGTTAAGGTTTAAAACATTGGTGTTAATGTATTCAAGAAAGTTATCTGCCTCTGGACTAGTATTATCCCATATAACAAGTAACTCATCTACATACCTGTACCAGTGCACCACATTAAAAAAATTCTGTTAACTCATTAAAGACATAACACAACTCCCAGAAAGCCAACCATAAATTAGCATAACATGGGAGACAGCAACCTTCATTGTTGTGCCCTTTTTCTGAGGAAAAATATATATATTCCCATTCAACATAAAAAAATTATGAGTCAACATGAATTCAATGACATTTATAAAAAAATTCCACTAGTGGTGCAATGGCACAGGAATTATTCTTGAAAACAAATTCTCAGAGCCTGCAATCCTAACTCATTGGGGATGGAAGTATAAAGGGATGAGATATCTGTGCTCACACCACTCACTACACAAACACCACTCCATAACCTCCTCCCTCCTGAGGCTCTCTGATTCCATTCTCACTGGGATGGACCAGAGCCTCATCACTAGTGGTGAACAAAGTGGGCTCAATCTGCTCCGCGAAGCATTTCACGGAGCACAGGCGGATTCGCGGAGTGCTCCGCAATGCGAAGCAGAGTATTTCGTGTTATGATAAGGTATGCAAAGTGCAATCGAAACAGCGACTTCACTTTACTCCGCCTCCACTGGTCACTGCTCTTTCAATTTTTAAGGCGAAGTACATTGGTGGCAGTTCTCTGCGCCTCACTTTGCCTTATTTTTGAGCTCTGAAGGCAGATTTTGCAGTGATTCATGGGGAGTTCAGGTCACATGAGCTCTATATTGATCTGCACAGCCTCAGTTCGGGGTAGTATGAGTAGGAATGAATAGGAGACAGTGTGCTCTGATAGCTGTCTGTAGGAATCCTGTAAAAGCTGTTCAAAAAGCATTTTTGCTTTTTGGGGGGGGGATCCAACTGTAGTTCTTCAATTGTAGGAAACCCTCCTGTGCTCACATCATCAAGCATTTTTGTTTGTGTATGGATTTTGAATGTTAATTTACAACATTGAGTGTGTGTGGTGAAAGACAGTGAAGTGTGCTGTGTGGGGGAGGGGCGTATCTGTGTGTAGGTAGATTTAAGTTGGAGAACTAGTGATTTTTTGTGTTTTGGTTATATTTTTGTTATATAACTGACCGTGTTACTGTACACATAGTAAAACTGTCAGTAATAGTAGAAATTTTCTTGCTGTTTGTTGTGTGAATTGGTGCAGCATTTCATAAGGTCAGGTTGTTTAAATTACAAATTTACATTACGTGGCAGTACAATGAACTTTTGCATTTGCATCGCATTCCGCGTTCAGCATTGTACACAGTGTTCTGTGTTGTGTGTGCAGTGTTGCGTGCATCAAATATAATACACGTTTTAAAATCTGTGACACAGACTAGTGTAAGTACAACTAAGCGCAGCAGTGTGAACCTGCTAACCACTGCAGCTGCCTGATTTTGTACCTCAATCGTGTTCTCTGTTGTTAGTTTTTCTGTTTGTATTGTAGTGCCATAAAAATCAGTACTGTATGTATTCAGTGCCCCCCCCCCCGGCCACCACCCTGTGTTCAAAATATTTTTTTACCAGACTGAAATGTTTTTGTGAGTTTGTGACCCCATCAGCATCACTGGTTACTGAAGTTGTTTTAATTCCGTGACAGTGTCACAACACAGTAGTCTCTTATCTGTTGCTGAAGCAGTTGTTTATTTTGCTTCACATCCAGCCAGTGTCTCTCCAGTCAGAAAGTGAACGTATCAAAATCTGAATTTGGTAATAATATTTGTGGTTGATCCCCCAAAATGCCTGCAAAGAGACGTGCAAGTAAAGCTGTTTCTGGCCATGGCAATGTTGGCAGTAAGAGGGTCTGCGGGCGTGGTAGTAGTATGCAGATGGAGAAGTGCATTGCTGATGTGAGGAAAGGTATTTCTCCTGCAATGTTTTTTGCAGCCCAATCAGTAGCTTCACTCATAGTTGGAGGAGATGATGTTTTCCCAGCCGGTGGTGTTAGTTTTACTGGTGTTAGTGGTGATGGAGGTAGTATTAGCATTGTTGCATCAAATTCTAATTCTGACCAGTGTACCATATCCAAACATACTGAATGTGAAGCAGTGCAAGTGAGTGACAGCACAGATGATGTCATACTTTCCAGTAACATCCCATTAACTGAATCTGAGGGTTCTGATGATCATGTCAATGATAGCATACAATGTGATATTCCATCCACCGTGGCACTTAACATCATGCATTTTCCAAGCAGCGATTCACAGTGTGGTGAAAAAATATCAGGTGATGGTGGTGTAGATGCTGATGATGAATGTGATGATGCTGATGATGATGATGTTTCTGTTGTTGCAACATGCAGTCCACATGTTAGCATCCAAGCAGAAGATGTGGATGTGTGTGACAGTGACGTTGATGAATATGATGATGATGTAATTGACCCAGTTGGGAACCGGAGAAAAAGAAATTAAAAGTGGCTGTGTCTGAGTCTGTTTGCAGGAATCCATCACAGTAAAAACTTGTGATTTACCGGTTTTAGTTGATGATGATGATGATGATGACCCAGTAATCAATATGATAGGTAGTCGTGGTGGTCAGTTGCAGTCCAGGTGTGCAGTGCCAGAAAGATCACGTGCCCCCACACTTCAGTGCTTAAAATAACAGACTTAAATAAGCCACATCATCATGGACATGTTAAAAGCAGAGCATCACACTCCCTTGTTTGGGATTTTTTTGTTCAAGATGTAAATGATGATTCAGTTGCAATCTGCCAGGTTTGCCATGTGCGTGTGAGTCGAGGTAAAAAGGGGAGCCATCTTGGGACAGGAGGACAGCATACACATCTTAAGAATAGGCACTTGGCTCTGTGGACCCAGCACAAGCTGGCAGCTAATACCAGACTGTGGCATTTACCCGTATCACCAGCAACCATAGCCAGCATGTTAACCCCTTCCATGTCTGTTAAGCCGAGTAGTAAATTAAACATGTGCAGTAGTGTGGTAATAACAGCAGAGGATTACTACAGGCACGAAGAGGTGAAGGACCATAATGACTTTGAAATGTTGCCCAGTGCTGGTGACAGTAGCAGTTTTTGTGGTGGTGGTGGTGGTGGTGGTGAATACAGTATGTCTAGTGCAAGTGGTACATCAACCCTGGTTGGCAAAGCTGGAAAAATAACATAATTTCTGGGTTTGTCATCATCATCTGTGCAACCGTCTTCACCAAATGTCCACACTCCACCCCCTGCCAATGCCATTCATCACAGACCACAACCATTTGTGACCAACAACACACCCCATGTAAAATGTTTAAGTCAGCCCACGTTACAGAGTGTTTTTGTGCATAAGCTGAAGTACCCCCCCAATCATACAGTGTCACGTGAACTTAATGCTGCTGTAGCAGAAATGCTGGCAATTGATCTTTTGCCCTTCTCCTTTGTGGAGAATTCTGGGTTCCGGTGGTTTGCTGCCTGTGCCTATCCAAAATGGAAAGTCCCATCCAGGACATACTTTTCTACCCGTGCTGTTCCTGAGTTGTTCCACACTGTCTCCGACTCAATAAGACATGCCCTTCAACATTCCTCCTCTCCATTCATCCATTTAAGTATGGATATGTGGAAAAGTGGCAAATCAGCAGGGAGTTCATATCTGTGTATAACTGCACACTGGGCGCAGGTGCCGGGGTTGTTTGTGATGTTGGTAGTGTGAATAATCAGTGCAGTAAGGTGGAATGTCTCGGTAGCAATCTTCCTGGAATTCGCCAGCATGCAACAATTGCTATGCTCAGTATGACCTGTTCACACACTGGTGAGAACATGTTGGACATGGTACTGACTGAAATTGACAGATGGCTAAACCCTCTGTCCCTGAGAGCTGGGTTCATAGCAAGTATCAATAGGTCAAATGTGGTGAAATGCATCATGAATGGTGTTTTTGTGTTCCATGCATGGCACACTGTTTAAATCTTGTGGTTCAGGAGTTTCTGCAGCACCCTGACATAAAGGAAATGCTGACCATTGCACAATGTATCTGCTCTCACTTTTCAAGATCTGGAAAGGCCCATGACCAACTGCGGCAGTTGCAGATAAAAAACAGACTGCCTCAGCACTGCTTGAAGCTGGAAGTTGTCACCCGATGGAACTCCACGTTATAAATGGCAGAGAGGTTGTATGAACAATACAAAGCCATCTCAGAATATCTTGTTATGCACACTAGCCGTGACAGTTCTGGGGCCTCCATGTATATGACGACTGAACAGTGGCTCCTCATGGACTCTGTAATAACAATTTTGTGGCTGTTTGAACATGCCACACAGGCAGTGAGTGGTGAGACTGCCTCCATTAGCCAATCAATTCCACTGCTGCGGGTGCTGAGGCAGATATTGGTGAATGTACAGCATAACCTTGATGTTGCCAGAGACGGTGGTAGCAGTATATTGCTGCAACACATACTGACAGTATTTGACCAGAATCGTCACATTGAGAGCATTCAGCGTAGTGACAACTTTGCCATGGCAACAATGCTGGACCCATGATACAAACGTGAGATTGCATCAGTACTGGAGGGAGGGCCTGAACAGGTAAAAAATATCAGTGGTCAACTGGTGCGCTTGGTTCATGGGGCACAGAAGTCATGTGCCAAGGTAAGCAAACCTCAGCAGCATAATCCAGCTGAAGGTGTAGCTGGAGGACCAGCAAGCATATCCTGCAAGAGTAAGGGTACTGTAGTTCCAGGTGGTCTGTCATCCAAAGTGTGTGGCGTCAACCTGCTTTGGGAGGCTTTGTTCCAAGTGGGTATTTGTGAAATAAATGATTCTGGAGAACAGGCTGATGCATCAACAATTGGACTTAGTGTGGTACAGAGAATGGTTGAGTCATATTTGTCTGAAAACAGATATCTGACAATGAGTGAAGATCCTCTTTTGTACTGGAGTGGAAAGGCCAGTGAATGGCCAGAGCTGACTGCAGTGGCACTGAAGTACCTCACATGCCCACCCTTCAGTGCAAGTGTTGAGAGGGTATTCAGCTCAGCAGGTGCAATAGTCAGGGATTGTTGGACAAACCTGTCTCCTGCAAATGTTAGTTTGCTAACATTCATTAAAATGAATGAGGCACATACCAGCACAGACTGCAACCTTGGTATTCATACCCTGGCCTAGTCATGGTGGTCTTGCTGATGTGGAAATGGAGCATCCTGGTGGCACTGGCAATGGCTGCCTGAAATGGCCCACCACTGATGTAGATGACGACACAATGGAGAAAGAATATCCCAGTGGTCAGACTTCAGACATCGATGAATGTGAGGGCAGTTTTCTTTATGAGGATGATGATGTGGTTAATGTTGGCAGGTTTTAACTGCAGTATTTAAAAGGTGGTGTGCCCCCCCACCCCAGACCACCACCACTACCACCGGGACTGATGTTATGCAAGTCTGCCACCATGAGTCTGTCTGCCCTCCACGGATCACCACTACCACTACCAGGACTGATGCTATGCAAGTCTGCCACATGAGTCTGTCTGCCACCCAGGGACCACCACCACCACCACTACCGGGACTGATGCTATGCAAGTCTGCCACCATGAGTCTGTCTGCCCCCCACGGACCACCACCACCACCACCGCCGGGACTGATGTTATGCAAGTCTGCCACCATGAGTCTGTCTGCCCCCCACGGACCACCACCACCACCACTACTGGGACTGATGTTATGCAAGTCTGCCACCATGAGTCTGTTTGCCCCCTACAGACCACCACCACCACTACCAGGACAGATGCTATGCAAGTCTGCCACCATGAGTCTGTCTATCCCCCACGGACCACCACCATCACCACTACTGGGACTGATGCTATGCAAGTCTTCCACCATGAGTCTGTTTGCCCCCCACAGACCACCACCGCCACTACCGGGACTGATGCTATGCAAGTCTGCCACCATGAGTCTGTCAGCCCCCCATGGACCACCAGTCCACCAGTGCACCACCACCACCAGCTTCTTAATATTTAAACCATAAAGTGAGTATGTGCACTCATGTTTGTTATGCTGCCTCACTTCCTTAAGTTGTATGTTTTGTTTTCTGTAGCTTTCAGAGCTGCAGTGGCAAAACACATACAGTACACTTCTTTTGTTTCTTTTACAGGAGAACAAAATCAGGCTCCATTGCTAATACTCATTGGGAAAGATGCTGTAGCTGTACCGTACAGAGAGGAACCGATGTAATATCCATGCGAAATCCATTCTGGTAAGTATGAAGATTTTATTTCATCCGTTTCATTGCTTTGTAAAGACTGCTGCAAATATTGCACACAACAGGTTGTGTTAGTTGATAAGATGTGTCTCTGAAATGTAACTTGACAATAGGGATTGAGATTTGAGAACCAGGGAAGGACACATAACAATGAAGTTGTAACTTGTAAGAAGTCATTCATTTCTTTTTTTAGGAAACTTCGAGATGCTTTGTTGTTCTGTCAAAGTGGCCTTATCCAAAAAAGTTCTTCAACATCAGGCACACCCATCCCCCGAGCTTAGGCACACATGCAACACGTAGAAGTCGTTTCATTAGATGACCATGACCATCGTTAACAACCGGACTCCAGAAGGATGCTGATGAAATCTGTGAAAAAGTAAAAAAATAAGAAACCATTACAGACAAAACTGAAAATATGATTCCCCACCCCAAAAAAAAATACTTACATTCATGTGCTTGAGAGTTATCCGTTTCCAATTTAAGTGCAAAAAATTCTCATTGAGCACTGGAATGTGCACACCAACAGTTTATAAGTCACCTGTGTGATGCAGAACAATAGCATGAGTACATGACCATGTCAAGTTCAACCTCCCCCCTCATCACCTACAAAATACACAACCATATATCTATATATATATCTACTCACCAAGGCTACTATTAGTGTACATCCAAAGGGAACCTTTCAATCCAGTTGAGATGATCACATTTCATTTGGTGGAATCGTCTGGCACAACACATTGGACGAAGAACACGAACCTCACAGTCATCATTTTATACTGGGGTATGTGCTGAAACGGTCTCATTTCACTTTGTTACCACTTGTCAATTTTCTGCACTCAAGGAGGATGCATTGTGGGCCTGCAGAAAAAATCTGGGGACTCTGTGCCACCACTGCGCACATGACTGAGTGTGCCATTAATTCTGGGGGACTTTGTATGTGCTGAAACAGTCTCATTTCACTTCGTTACCAGTTGTCAATTTTCTGCACACAAGGAGGATGCATTGTGGGCCTGCAGAAAAAATCTGGGGACTCTGTGCCACCACTGCTCACATGACTGAGTGCGCCATTAATTCTAGGGGATTTTGTATGTGCTGAAACAGTCTCATTTCACTTCGTTACCACTTGTCAATTTTCTGCACACAAGGAGGATGCATTGTGGGCCTGCAGAAAAAATCTGGAGACTCTGTGCCACTTTGTGTGTTCTGTGATTGTTGCTGTGAGCTCATAGTCATGATGTCATAGTGACATTTTTACAATTAAAGCAGCATTGCAAGAACGTCCCCACAGTTCTGAACTGTACTTTTTTATGCTACTTTAAATTGCCACAGCAACCACTACTTACATTTGAGTCGTCAGTGACTTGAATGATACGATTCTTCTCACAATTTATGTCTGCTTCTCTGACTCCTACTTTTTTCATGTATGAAAACAAAATGAGCACATCTTCCAATATTATTCCAACCAGCTTTGTATTTATTTGCAGCTGCTTTTCAATAACTATTGTTCCGTGGTGTCATATAAAACACTGACTGCTGCATAACTGTTAGTTAACAACAGAAGTGATATATGACAACTACTTGATGTGATGGAGAAAAGCAAAGGAAAACAATGACAAAGACCTGGTCACATTCACTGTCAGCAGCATCAATTTAAAAGGAATGCTCCTTTCATTATTTCACACATGAAAAAAGGTAGTACAGCACACTCAACTACTGCAAATTATCGTATCATTCCAGTCAGTCAGGATGTAAGTAAAGGAAGTTGTAACATAGCATTAAAAAATATAGGTCAGAGTTATCAACAGATTATTGCGCTGCTGCTTTACAGACAGTCACCACATTACATAGTTATGGTGATGCACATAAACTAATATGTGGGAGCATCACTACCACTGGAATATCTCTTGCTTCACAGAGTGCAATATATGTCTGTCAAAATCACCCATAATTTCATTACAGTGAGTCGCATGATGGAGGTATTAACAATCTGAAAAGCAGCCCACATTTGTGCCACACTTCCTCAGCAACAGTAAGACATGATGGCAGGGGGAGTGCAGGTGCATGCTCCACTATACTGAATGTCCAGCAGCTGTCCCAAGCAATGTTTCCTGATGTTATAAGGTTCACTTTGTGGTGAAATGTGGGATGTTTCCACTAACAAGGCTCTTCTTACTGGAAACGTGGCCACACATTTCACCACAAACCGACCATTAACATAAAGAAACATTCGGAAATCTGCACATTCAGATATTCACTGTAAGGAGCACACACACACACGAGGTCTCCCTGCCATCACGTCCTAATGTTGCTGAGAAGGGAGGCAGAATGTGGGCAGATTTTCAGAATGGGAATGCCTCTGTCAAGTGACTTACTTTAATGCATTTATGCCTGGTTTTCAAAAAAATGTATTGCACTATGTGGTGCAAGAAAGATTCCCCTGGAAGGGAAAATGTGTATGATTTAATAATAACAAACAAAAAACACACAACAAAAGTACAACAGAGTAGTAGGGTGGGGTCAGGGATGGGTGTGGGTGTGGGGGGACCAAAAACAATACCTGGACTTACTATGGCTGTGGGATGCCATGGTGGTCCAGCAGCAGGTGCAGCACTGAAAGTATTTGCTGCTGCTGTGCTTCCACTATGGTAACCTGCTGCTGCAAAGCACTGAAATGCTTGTTGTTTTTCTCCAGTGCTGCCCACACCAGGAAGAGGTCAGACTGACTTACAGGGACTGTGTCGGGGTCCACTGCAGTGGGTAATCCAGGTAGTGGGGCTGGTGGTGGACAGGGTGGTGCTGGAGGCTGTGGTGGCGTGGTGGTGGTGGTGGTGGTGGTGGAGCACTTGATATAGCTCTCCTCCTCCTGCTGTGGCAGTGACTGCTGCGAGGCACATCTCCCACCCCAGCAGCACCCTTGGCCACTGCCATGGAAGGGCCAGCAGGTGGACACCTGGCTCCTTCCGTGGTAACCTGCCACTCTGCCCTGTGGTGATTCATCTTGTGGGTGCACTGGCCACTGGTCCCCAAATGTGTCCCAGGGGGCCCACATGTACCAGCACACCACACACATGGCACTCCATCACTGTGCTGTCTCCCCTCACACAATTAAAAAACTCTCACACAGGGGAGCTGCGGGGGGGGGGACCAGACACTGTACGCACTTGTCGGGCACAAGTCCCACCACCACCCACAATTGCCGGGACCACCTCCTGTGGCTGTGGAGGTGGTGGAGGGCGTGCTGCTGAAGCCCCAACAGCTTCTGCTAGTGGTGGTGGTGGAGAAGGTGGATGAGCAACAGCCACCGGTGGCATTGGTCCTGCTGCTGCTCCTGTTGCTTGCATAGGGGAAGCAACACTGGCCAGGAGTCTGGAGCGGTCCAACATCACGAAACCGCCCCGCCCCCCATGGGTCTGCACTCCTCCCCTCCTAATGCTCCCACATGCCAGCGACTTGCCTTCTCCGATTCCAACATGACTCTTCATCCTCCTGAATCCACAGGATCACACACACACACACACACACACACACACACACAGCACAGAGGGGACACACACACACACACATATACGCACACACACACACACACACACACACACACACAGTCAGTCACACACACACACAGTCAGTCACACACACAAAACAAAAACAAAACTTATACAAAAATATTCACTAACTAAAAAAACACTAAGGCAATACAAACACTAAATAAAATAGCTTTTAAAAGAGCTGTTTCATTGTTCTGGCAGTAACAAGAAACGAGAGCCAAGCAAACTCCTCTCCTCTCACCATTTTGCTTTCTCCCTGTACAAATGCAAAGGAGAACGTGAAACTGCTTATCTGACTCACTTCCTTCCTGCCTGGCTAAAGCATGTGACTTACAGTACTGCAGGCCATGTGATGTGCCTATTTTCTTCTCACTTCACCTTACTTCATGTTAAGGCATAATGAGAACATGAAGTGGTAATAATAACGTGAAGTGAGCACTTTACAGGGTCCACTTCATGAACGCAAAGTGTCTACTTTGTGTCCACTTCGCGGGTGGATTAATAATTTGCTGCATCTCTACTCATCACCTCTGCTATTTTTATCAATCAAGTCAAAGCATTTGATATGGTCTTCCTCACCCTTTTGATCACTAAACTCACTGCTGCAGGGCTCTCTAATGTAGCCACCAGTTAGTTTAATTCCTACCTTGTGGGTAGAACACAATCAGTTCAGATTAGTTATCCAAATATCCCTCCCCCTCCCATAACCATTGGAGTTCCACAGGGCTCTGTGTTGGGCACCCTACGTTTCTCTATTTTCTTCAATGACCTTCCCACTGCCTGCCCTCTCACCTCCATCCACATGTATGTGGATTATTTTGTCCTGTTTGCATCTGTCCCTTCCCCTTCTGCTGTTGCGTCTAAACATCATCATGATTTTGACATAGTACAGCTCTGACTTCACTCAAACCAGTTAGTTTTAAATGCCAAGAAGACAGTTTCTATTACCTTTGGCAAAAAGCAGAGACTCTCTTGGCTAACCTCCCTCCCATCTTACCACACCCTAGAAGGGACTTTACTTGAGGTCACCTCCTCCTTCTTCAGGTACCTTGGGGTCTGGTTTGTCCAGCACCTCATCTTTTCTGGACACAGTGATGCCATCCACAAAATGTTACACCCCAAACTGGGTGCTTTATACAGAAATCATGACTGTATTCATCTGCTGGCTCCCCGTGCCCTGGTCCAGAAAATACTTACCTATATTTGACTATGCTGATGTAGTCTACAGTGCTGCTCCCAAATCTTCCCTAATCAGGCTGGTCTCTCTTTTCCACTCTTTCTGCCATTTTGCTCTTGATAGTCCTCCCCGTACTCATCACTGCTCCCTTTACCAAACGCTCTCTCTTTCTTTCCTAGCTAACAGGTGCCATATCCACTGTGTTAATGTTCTTGCCAAATTCTGGTTTCACTCCCTCCCTCCTTATCTGTCCTCCTCTATTTCTCTCAAACCTTCTTCTTCTCAATCACTCCTAAACCATGACCACTGCACTGTAAACCATCCCTCCCAGGACTACCTCAGTTGGTCAGGTTGCTTTCTCACAGTTTCCCAAAAAATTGGAATGCCCTCCCTCCTTCCATCTGCCATGCTGCCTCTCCACATATCCTCAACTCCCTCCTTAAGAACCTTTTCCCCCTTCATGTAAATGTGTTTAATTGTTTTACTTTTCCCTTACCATATTTACCTCTGTTCTCACTTTGCAGATTAGTACTCATTCTATAGTAACTATGAAACTGTTTTTGAGTTGTTAGTCTCCTATTACATTTCTTGTATAGTGTTGTTTATCTGAAATATATTACTATTGTTATCTATTTGTCCATACTGTGTAACTCTGTATTCTATTTCTAATATGTTCTGTTTTTGACTTTTGCTGCTGTATTTACTGTGTGTATCCCCTTCCCTTCTCCCCCAGGATGCATCTGGAAATGAGCATGTTTACTCAATATGTCTTTCCTGTTGAAACTTTTAATTAAATAAATAAATACATTTGTAAGTTGATCTACATTAAAAACGCCATGCAATTTATTATGGAGAGCCATAGAATCCCTTGTATAAAAAGGGAGTTGTGTTACCAGGTGGTGGGGAAAAGAAGTCTGAGAACTTGGACAAATGTTTGCATAGTGAACCTATCCTTGAAATAATAAGACTTTTTTTTTGGGGGGGGGCTAGTTAAATTTGTGTGTAGTTTAGGCAAGTAGTAAAATGTGTACATACTGGGAGACTGATTTTTTACCAATTCAGTCTCTGTTTATATGAAATCTCCCCCATAAACAACTTCATCAACTAACTGGAATAAATATATAGAATAATGCTTGGGGAAGTGTGGTTAATGAGGATTTTATGCACACCCGAGGTGTGTGATGCCCCATAAACCCAGAGGATGAAGTCCGAGAGATTTATCTGGGCATTGCACACCAAGGGTGTGCATAAAATCTGAGTTCCCAGACTTCCCCATGTTTTATTTTTTTATTTTTACTGGTTAAAGCACCTAATGAAGAAAAATGAGAGATGCAGAAATAAGACCCGCATCTCAACCCATTTCTCCCATCAATGTTAACTAGTTGAAAACAGTTTTTCAAGTAAAATTCAGAACTTAACTTAATGAAACTTGTGATTTTTTTTCAGGTAACAGTCTCTGTAAGGCTCATTTTCTTTGGTTTCTGTGTCTGGGTTGTGGCAGATTTGATGGCTAAGGAAGAGAGACAGAAAAAGGCTTCCTCTTGGTCTTTTATGAATTTTTGCCTTTCTGATTCATTTGGTGGTATGAAATGCAAAGAACTTGCCATTTTTTAATTACTTTCTGACAGATTTTTACTACTAAAGTGTGCCCGGTTTGCATTTTGTTAAAAGTCCGAGAAGACTGTCAATCGCGCTGGTGGTTTTATAGAGCGAGCGTATGTGAACTGCCAGAGCGAGGACAGTCTCTCATTCAGGCGTCCAGGTGAACTGATGGCTATTTTTGAAAAGGCGGTTTACAGAACTCCGTTATTCACACATGTGAATAATGGAGTTTGTGAGGTTGTGCCAGCAGCTGTTAATTGGCACTAACCAGTGAATGTAGACAAATTAAAAATGTTTTGTGGGGTCTTGTTGCAAAACTTTATAAGCTGTTAAATCTCCCGTCAGTCTTATTGCCTCTATTATATATTCAGTTCTGTTAAGAATTGTAAGTCCTGCCTGCTCTTCATTAATTACTGCTAGTGCCATTACACAGTCTATGATTCTATTTAGCAGAATGTTTTCAAATATTTTGGTGACAATGTTTATTAGGTGGAGGGATAATAAATACTAGGGTAGCTTTTACCACTGTTTTTGAATATTGGCAACAGAATATTTATTTTCCAATTTTCAAAAATTTATATTATTTTTATGATCATGTTATAAAATAGGGAAGCAAAATGGAGGATTGTTTGACTCTATGAGAGGACTATAGAATGGAGTAGAATCATGGCCCTCTTTCTAAACATTTATAAACATTTTTATACTCTATACTCAGAAGCTTTTCCTGTCAACCTTGAAAGCAGGAAACCATTATTTTAAAAATCAAAAGGTGTCACACTCTCTATTTTCTTTCCTAGAGATTCCTGCCATCTTCTTTGGTTTGCTATTACCTCAGACATGGAGTCAGAGCACGTAACAATGGATGACTTGAGAGCTTCTGAGCAGTTTGAGAGAATCATTGAGAGAACCAGTGCGTGGCAGTGAGATAGAAATGCAGAAAGGAGAGATCAGACATGTAGCACCTGCTGGCAGTATTGAGGTGCAGTGGCAAGCAAAGGATGGAATGGAGCAAATCCTGATCCATTACTGGGATATAGTTGGCCAGAAACTGAAAGCAGCTGACTTGGCCAGACCTGGATGCTCCCAAGAAAGGAGTCAGTAGTGGCTATTGTGACAAGAAAATAAGACATTAATGTTTCTTTTTTTTAACATACTGACACTGCTAATTGTGATGCTTTTATTTGCTGTGCTTGTAGTGTCTGAAATCTGTATTTATCTACGTGTTCCTGCATGTGTTACTGTCATATAGGTTTTAAACTTTATTAATCCATGTTGACAGGCCACACATATTCTGTAGCTTGCATCTACAAACTGAGCCAAATTCATGTAATGGCCCCTATGCACTAATGGGTGGGAAGTATGCACTGGAGGCACATATCCCACCCACAAAGGTCCCCACCCATGGACAGGTGCACACATGCCAGTATGCACAAACGGTGGCCATCTGTCAGTGGCACCACCCCCATGGCATGCAGGATCATACAGGACAGCCATGGGTGGAGTAGTGGACACATGCAGGCATCCAATAGGATGCCCATAGCTGTCCAGGAGTGGATCCTTATGTGGAAAAGCATGGGTCCAAGTGTGTGAATGGCACCTACTTGCACCCAGACCCGCACATCTGTGCCACTGGGCCAGTGGTCTTGTGGAATGACACCTCACTCCTGCCACACAGAGACTCACCATCCCAGTCAGACTGCATTAACCCCCCCCACACACCTGTGCCCTGTCCCCATAAGTGCAGCACCCCCCAACCCGTTCATCCAACACCCTGGGTACTGCTGGCACCCACACTCTGTACACAGGCATGCCTCTCCTGAACTCTGCACACACCCCACCCAGCACTGCATGCCAGGACCACCCATGACCTCTACTCCTTGTGCCCATGGCCCACAATGTGGTGATCAGTAAGACCCCTCTTCCCCGTGGCACCAAACCCCCTGTACCCATTCCTGTTGGTCAGTGATGTGGCTCAAATGGTGAACAGCACAGCCCTCCACACACCTCCTCAGCCGCTGGTCATCCAAGTGATGCTGGGAGCATGCTACTATATATAGACAAGCGCTCCCAGCATCACAGATATTGATAATAATAAATGAGTGAGGAGGAGCTATGCCACTGGCCATCCAAGCTGCAGCACCAACAGTGCAAGTACAGGGGTGGGGAGGTTGTTGGTACCATGGGGTGTGTGTGCAGCGGGTGGTCCTGTACTGGGGGGCAGTGGCCTGGTGGTCCTGTATGGGGTGGAGGTAAGGAAGGTACCTGCAACCAGGGGCTGGTACCACATTTGTGGTGTGTGTTTGAGGGGGGCAGCCTACAAGGGCCCGGGGCACAGCTGTGTGCTGGGATGGGTGGCATTGGGTGGCCACCAGGGATGGCCACAGTGGTCTTGTTGGAGGGGGAGTGGTCTATCTGCCTGGTCCAGGCAGTGACCAGTTGTGTGCTCGGGGTGAATTATGGTCACATGGCAGGGTTCTCGGTGGCATACCCTGCACCCTCCTCTGTACTCCTGCGGCCAGCACTACGTGCCATAGTGCATGGCGTGTAGTGCTGACACACCCCCAGCCTGCCCCATTGCATTGTGGTCCACAGGCCCAGGGGATCAGGTGCATTGGGGCTGCATGCCACCATTAGTGCATCCTGCATGGTGGATACAATTGGTGAGGAGTGGCTATGAACCACAAATATGTGGTGCATAGCCACTCTGCCCATTCATGCTTAGGGCCCATTAAGATCAAACCAAGGTAAAAAGATGGTGATTTTAGAGATTTAGAAGTCTGAGTTTAAATATTTCGCTAGTTTCTCATTGGCCCAATTAGCATTTCAAATTTTAATCACAGTTGCTTTTTGCATCTGAAGCAATCACATGATAATGCAGGCCAACAAAGAGGCACACCTGACTCATACAGCCTTCACTTGGTAAAATAGTTGGGGATGCAGCAGGTTATGCTTCAGATAACAAAGAAGCAGAGAGCTTCATAATCTTTTTCTTGATATTACAGTTTACACACATGCCCACTTTGCTAAGGCCTCAAAAGGAGTCACTCAAAAATTGGAAACCCGAACTTGGAACATGCTTTTAAGTTAGTAGTAAAAAGTAGTTTACTGCTTCTGTGCAATGCTCTTCTGCTCCCCACACTGTCTGCAAAAAAGACAGAAAGACTGAAAACAGCAAAGACCTAGATACTAAGAGATCACTTTACAAATAGTTAATGGGAATTACAAAATAGCAGCTATCCTAAGCTACCCAAAACTACTGATCAGAAGATTGGTCTTGTAAGTACAAACACCTCTTTCTTTTAATAGTAAGAAAATGATCTCATAAGTAAAAATACCACTTTATTTAGTTATTTTAATAATTTCACATATACTAAGTTAGCTCTGCCTTCATTGGACAGGTAGTGGATAGATAGATAAGCTGCATAGTATTTTCAGTATATCTATACTAAAGCAATTTGCTTTAAGGTAGTTAAATTAGTTAATAAGACAAAGAACTTCTGTGTGCAAGCACTGAGGCAATGGTTACCATAAAGGGCATTTAGCTGGGAAGCCAAGTTTCAAAGAAATACAAAATCACACATGCCCCCACGATTCAAAGCATCATGGGCTGCATATGCAAATCATCACAGAATATTATGCTGGCTCAACTTTAAGCAGAAATGCATGGTGCCGAAAGGCCTCTCACACAGTTTGCGGGGAGCAACAGGCGCCCACCGCAGACTATTATGAAGCTGACTCACATTCTACTAAAGATTGAGCAACATAATATTCCGTGTTGATTGCATTGCAACCATGATGCTACATGTGAGGGCATGTGTATTCTATTCTTTAAATTAGTTAATGAATTAGATACTGAAAAGTAGAGGTGTGCGAAAAAAAAAATTCCTCAGGCAGAATTTAAGTAAAAGTCTGACTTTTGCTTACACTTCCTGAATTAGTGGCCTTGATGAAGGAGGAAGATCTGGATATCGTGGCAGTCACAGAAACATGGTACACACAGAACCATGACTGGGACGTAAACATACCAGGATACACTATCTACAGGAGGGACAGGGAGGGTAAAAGAGGAGGAGGAGGAGCTCTCTACATAAGAGAAGAAATCAAAGCAACAGAACAAAAGGGTAAACAGGGAGGAGAAGAAGCACTGTGGGTCAATTTGGAGGCAGACAATGGCACCACAATCCACACAGGGTTGTATACAGACCCCCTCTCAGGGGAGGAAATGGACAAGGAAATGATAGAAAGTATACTTAGAATGGCAGATAAGGGAGATATTGCTGATGGGTGATCTGAATATGCCAGATGTTAACTGGAGTGCAGTTGCAGCAGCCACTTCTAAGAGTGGGTTATTCTAGATGCCCTACAGGGGCATGCCTTGACAACTAGTATTGGAGCCCACTGAGAGGGAGCAATCTTAGACCTGGTTCTCTCAAATGGAGATGAAGAGATGATCACAGATGTAGAAGTGGGTAGCCATCTGGGAACTAGCGACCATCGAACAGTATGGTTCACAATAAACACAGCAATAGAGTCAAGCCATACAAAGACAAAGGTACTGGATTTTAGGAGGGCTGACTTTGCCAAAATGGGTGAGTGCCTAAGGAATGCACTTTCAAATGGGCAGGAAGGAGGGGTGGAAGAACAATGGGGAATAATAAAACTGCCATCACAGAGGTAACAAGCCTTTGTGTAAAGCAAATAAACAAAATGAAAAGAGGTAAGAAACCACTATGGTTCTCAAAGGAAGTGGCAGTGAAGGTTCAAGAAAAAAAAGCATTCAGGAAGTACAAGGAATCACAGAAGGAACAGGACAGAGAACTGTATCAGTTAAAGCAAAAGGAAGCTAGAAAGGCAGTCAGAACAACAAAGGCCCAAACCGAGGAAAAGATAGCCAACTCAGTTAAGAAGGGGATAAAACCTTTTATAGGTACATCAGGGAGCGAAGGAAGACCAAGGGAGGGATAGTGAGGCTTAATAAAGGGGAGGAGGGTGGGCAGAGGTGACTGTGAAAGGCAGAGATACTAAACAAATATTTTTGCTCAGTATTTACAAAGGAAGAGGGAGGTACCTAAAACAAACAGTAGAAACACTCTGGATACAGAAGTTGATACCAGCCCATTTACAGAAGAAAGGGTTCTGAAAGAGCTCTTAAAACTGAAGGTGGACAAAGCAATGGGGCCTGATGGGATTCATCCCAAATTCTAAAGAACTAAGGGTAGAACTAGTGACACCACTGACTACCCTCTTTAACAAATCATGGGAGGATGGGGTGGTACCTGAGGACTGGAGGAGGGCAGATGTGATTCCCTTCACAAAGTGGGACAAGGCAGAAGCAGGAAACTACAGACCTGTTAGTTTAACCTCAGTGGTAGGGAAAATGATGGAATCACTTCTGAAAGAAAGAATTGTTGAGTATCTAGAGGCCAGAGGGCTGGGACCCAAGGCAGCATGGATTCACAGTGGGAAGGTCATGCCAGACAAATCTGATAGATTTCTTTGACTGGGTGACCAAAGTAGTTGATCAGGGAGGGGCTGTGGACATGGCCTACCTAGACTTTAGCAAGGCATTTGACACAGTCCCACACAAAAGATTAATATACAAGTTAGCCAGCCTGGGAGTGGGTCCCAAGTTGACAGCCTGGGTAAAGAATTGGCTGGAGAATAGGACACAGAGAGTAATAGTAAATGGAGTCCACTCTGAAAAAGGGGGTTAGTAGTAGTGGTATTGAGGTTCAGTATTAGGACGGTCCTCTTCAATGTCTTTATAAGTGACATTGCAGAGGGACTGGAAGGAAAAGTATGTCTCTTTGCAGATGACACAAAGATCTGCAACAGAGTTGATGCACAAGGTGGGGTGGAAAGGATGAGAAGGGACTTGGCAAGGTTAGAGGAATGGTCAAATGTATGCAGCTTAGATTCAATGCTAAGAAGTGCAAGGTAATGCACCTGGGAAACAAAAACCCAGGGGAAGAGTACACAATGGGGGGTGAGATACTAACAACAACAAAAATGGAAAGGGACCTGGGGGTAGTCATATCAGATGACCTAAAGGTGGGCAAGCAATGTGAGAGGGCAGCAAGGAGGGCTGGCGGGATACTGGGATTCATAGGGAGAGGCATCACCAGTAGAAAACAAAGTTATTATCCCTCTGTACAGACAGCTGGTGAGACCACATCTGGAGTACTGCGTGCAGTTCTGGAGACACAATCTCCGCAAAGACATAGACAGGATGGAAGCTGTCCAGAGAGGCAACTAAAATGGTGCAGGGTCTGCACCGGAAGACATATGAGAGAGAGACTTAAGGAGCTTAATATGTATAACCTCAAGGAAAGGAGGGGGACATGATAGAAACTTTCAAGTGCCTCAAGGAATCAACAAAGTCCAAGAGGGTAGCATCTTTCAAAAAAAGAGGTGTGCAAGAACAACAGGGCACAATTTGAAGATAGAAGGGGGTTGGCTCAGAGGCAATTTAAGGAAGTATTTTTTCACAGAGAGGGTTGTGGATGTATGGAACAGCCTTCCAGAGGAGGTTGTGGAGTCAAAAACAGTGGTGGAATTCAAGCATGCATGGGACAGTCATAAGGAAATTCTAGGGGGTGGGGGTAGGAAGAAGTAGGCTGCTGGTTAACTAGGATCTGCAGCTTATCCATCAGGTAGGGAAATGGGCAGACTGGGTGGGCCAAGTGGTCCTTATCTGCCATCAAATTCTATGTTTCTATGTTTCTATGTTACACAAAAGTTTGGAAATCCCTATCTGAACTTTGGCAGAAATTCCACCTGCCCTGCACCATACTTTATCCCTGGTGTCTAGTGCCTCCTTCCCATCACCAATCGCTGCTTGATTGCCCAATGCCCTGAAATAAGTAAAATAAATCCCTGGTGGCTAGCGGTCCTTCTCCCCACCTGATCACCCGCCCATGTCCTGTAGTAGTCATCACTGCTAGTCAGTGATGTAAACCCCCCATCCCTATCTCCCATATAGTAACATATTTCTTTCCCCCGGTGGTCTAGTGAACCCCGCTTCCTCCCTATCCCTGGTCCCCATTATGTGGTATTAGTTGTTTAACTTATTCCCTCATGGGCTAATGGCCACCCACTCCAGCAGGTAGCATCCCACCCCACTCTCCCATCCCAAAATGGAGCAGGTGACTGGCACAGCCCTCTGCTCTCTTCCATAGCTGGGTCACCCACTGAGAAGTCAATGAAAGAGCATTTGCTGCTACAAGCAAGTGCTCATTCATTGACTTCTCAGTGGGCAGCCTGGCCATGGAGGAAAGTGGAAGGCTGTGCTGGCCACCTGCTCTGTTTTGGGATGGGGGAGCAGGGTGGAACACTACCTGCTGGGGAGGATGGGGAATCACTAGACCATGAGGAAATAAGTTAAAAAAAGCTACATACTGGAGATTGGAGATAGGGAGGGAAGAGGTTTACTAGACCTCCAGAGAAGAAATATGTTACTATATGGGGGATAGGGATGGAGAGTTATTTCACTGAGCAGTAGTGATGACTACTACTGGACACTGTCGGGTGATCGAGTAGGGGGAGGGACCAGTAGCCACAAGTATTTATTTTTTTAAATACATGTTGGGGGTGGGTGATCAGGTGGGGGGAGGGACTGCTAGCCACCGGGGGTAGGTTACTGGCACGACAGGTGGGTGATTGGGTGGTGGGGACTGCTAACTACCAAGAAGGTTATAAACACATCAGGGACAAGTCAGAACAGGGCAACATTTCACCTCAAACATTCGGACATTTTCCAATCAATCACAGGAGGAAGCTCAGAAACAACTGCAAAAGTTGCCAAATTCTGCCAAAGTTCTGCTAAGGCAGAAATGGCAACTTTCGCACACCTCTATAAATAGGCATTTTTTTATATTTATTTTTTTTATCCCAAAACTTGTAGGTTGGCTTTGCACAGCAAATGCAAAGCAAAGGCTAAAGCATAATAAGAGTGAATGATTTTTGTCACTTCTGCTAAAAGTTCCAGATTTTTTGATAGACTTGCACCAAACTTAATGTGTGAAACAGATATTTTCTTGCATTCTAATTATATATGCACCCCAAATGATGATGTTCTACTGGGATATTGAATAAGTTTGAATTCAGCCTACTGGAAAAAGACTTTATCCACTGATCCTCAGTACAATCATCAGGGTTTCCAAATGTAAAAATCTGGAACCTGCACTTTAAAGGAACAATTGCGTCAACCTAATGTTACAGATACAAGTATCAAGAAGATTTTCTGGGTTATGAGCAATGAAAGCTAAATAGGAATGGTGAAAAATCACTGGCCCAGTGGTGCTGAGGGTTGAGGTGCTGGACACCACACCTCACGCCATGCTGGTGACCCATGTTCGGGAATGGGTGCAGGCTGCCTGGGGTCTGCAGGGGAGGAGAAGAATTGAGCATCTGGAGGACTGCTCTCCTTCTCCAGGGAAGGGGTAGTTCCTGGTGCCGGTGTCAGTTGCCCCCTGGCAGAGGCTGGGGGACAGGGCATTGCACTGTAACATGGGGTGGAGCTGGGACAGATGCCTTTCCACTGGTGTCATTGCACATTCCCAGCTCCAGAGGGACAGTACAGAAAAAAATCACCGGCCCCCGCCTATGAGCCGCCTCGGTGTCCAACTATCCAGCCACCACAGTTCCGCTTCGGTGGCCCCACTCGGGAGGGGGGGCTTCCCTGGGTGACGGTGAGGGTCACCGAGGATAGGCAAGCCCGTTCACAGGGCTAGGGGTGCCAGTGCCACAAAAATGAATGAAAAATTAAAAAGGAATGGTGAAAAATCACAACAGTACAGAATCCAACATTTCTTTTTCCATGACTTCTAAATCCATTATAAGTCAAGAAGAGTCTGATATTTAAGGGCAATACTCAAGCATCACCATGAAGAAGATTCATTTATGAGAACTGTGAAGTGATTTTTACCAGGATTTATATGTGGGACAGGGACTTCAGGGATTCTAGACTTGGTGGGCTTGATGTTAAAAGCAATTAGAGCGGCACAAGTTGCTTGCATCAAAAGAGTTTGACGCAAGAGGTGACTTGCATCACAACTTGTGTGGCATGCGATTTTACAATGCAGCCTGTGTCAGATCTAGACACTGCAGCACCAAAGCACCCTTACACCAGGGCTGAGTCAAACAACCCAGTGCGCCAGGTCGCAAGGAGGTTTGCACCAAGGCGGAGCTGCACCATCCCCTTTTGGGGGATTTTACAATCCCCACCATGATGCAGCAAGTGTGTGTGTTATGTAATAACATCACTCCTGGGGTGGTGGAAGCACTCAGCATTGCCTCGTGCTTCAACCCACCCCAGGAGTGATGTTATTACACAATAAAACACACCCTGTTGTGCCTTATTGCTTAACTTAATTCTTTCTCTGAGACCCACTCCTTTCTGAGCACCATTCTTTACTTCCACTTGAATACTACAAATTTAATCTTTTTTTTGGGGGGGAGGAGCTCTGCTCCCTGCACCAACTTAAATTTCCTTTCTCTCCCTCCACCTCTCCTATTTTCTCAGTCCCTCCCCCAACATGGCAGTAATCCCTTTACCTCTTGTTTTACAGTCTTTCAAATTTGCTGCCTCTGCAGCCCAAAGCCCCAGACACCAGCCAATCCCCTTGAGAACTCCTCCAGGTAGAGCATCCATTCAGTGATGGCAGATCACAGCAGCGAAACAGTGTTCCCATTGCCGCTGCTGCAGCGACACTCCACCCCATTCCCCCCATCCTTGCCTGCCCTGCAATTTATTGGCTAAAATCACATGATGGTGGATATTTTTTCCTAACAGCCACTTTTCATTTTGCATCTTATTGCTCTCTACCACTAGTGGCCACTGGTAATCCTCCATCAGAATTATAGATGCTCCCCTCCCCTGTAAGATCTCTCTGCCTAATAGCTCTGGCACCCCCCATGATGAATCGTCTCTCCATCCCCCCTTGCAGCTATGCCTACCTCCTTCCAAATTACTCTCTGCTGCCTCCTCTTACATCTCTCTCTCCATCTCTCTCCCCACTTCTTAAATTCTCCTCACCTTTCTGTCTCCCACCTTGGTCTGCCTCTCTAGACTGTCCCCCTCCACCTCCTTCTTCTCTTATGCCACCCCCACTACCCCCTCATTTCTCCCCTTCCCCCAGCCTGTCCGATACCATCCTTTCCATCTTACCACATTTATCCCATCCCTCTTCCCCCTACTATTGCTGTACCTCCCAACTGACACCTCCTCCTCCTCTCTTTCCACTTCCTTCGCCTACCCTCTCTAGCCTGCTATCCTCCCCTTTTCTAAATCTTGAGGCCCTTCTCTGTTGTATCTGCCTCTCCTCTCCTCCCCAAGCCAACATACCCCCAGAAGGTCTAAATACCCAACCCCCCCCCCAGTTTTCCCTCTACCTACTCCTCTTGCTCCTCTGTGGGGATGTTGAACCTAACCCTGGCCCTCACTAACTCTGACTCCTTCTGCACAGCCGAAGGGCCTATACATTTTCCACATACATGCTAGGAGCATCCTCCCCAAAATAGATGACCTAAATGTTTGGGTTTCCCAAAACTTCGCTGATGTACTATGCATCACAGAGACATGGATCTCCTCCAGAATCCCTGACTCCATCACCATTCATGACTACAACTTTTTCCATCAGGATCATGGTAAGCATGGCGGTGGAGTGGCCATCTGTGCCAAAAACTCCCTCTCCTGCTCCATCTCCCTAAGTGGCACTGAGCCCTCTTCCCATGAGCTCTTCACTGTCCTTCTCTCCCTCCACTTCACCCTACCAATCTACATTGCAGTACTTTATTGCCCCCCCCAAAGCACTCCACAATACTGTGATCAAGTGCATTTCCACTATCTCCTCTCACTCAAGCAAAGATGAGTTGATCTTGCTTGGTGATTTGAATCAAGACTGGCTCTCCCCTTCCACCAAACCCTATATTCTTAAAATTGAATCTCTAAACATCTCCCAGATGATCTCTGATCCTACTCGTTTGAATCCCAAATCCTCCAAGCACTCCCTACTTGACTGGGAGCTTACTTCCCACCCCCACCATATCTCTGCTGCTGGAGTACTCCCCGATGCCCTTAGCGGCCACTGTATCACCTTCTGTGTATGTAAAACTTCAACCCCTACATCAGTACCAGAATATATTTGGTACCGCCCCTCTCGCCAGCTAGACACTAACTCCCTCACATGATTTATTCCATACAGATTGGGCACCTGTGTACTCTGCCCTAAATGTGGACTCAGCTCTCCAACTGTTCACCGACACCATTACCCGTGTCTGGGACATTCATGCCCCTTAAAAGGGCAAGAGTAAACATCATCACCTCCCTTGGATTACTCTGACCTCCTTTCCTCTGTAACTCACGCCGACAAAGCTGGCAAATTCAAGGCCTCCCTCCTCCCCTCAGACTTCACACTCTACAGGTACGTTAGAAATGCCTGTACACAAGCCATCAGAAAGGCTAAATCTGGCTACTTTAAGGCTCAGTTTTATACTAGATTAGGGTCCCCAGCCAACTTCTGGAAAGCTGTCTGCAACCTCACTGACCACTCCCCCACCCAAGCTCCTCAAATTCTAAACTGTGAGGCAATGTCAGTCTCTGACCCAGCTGCAATTGCTGAAGCCTTCAACAAATTCTTTACAACCTGTGCACTCCCTGACCATCCCCCTATCCCCACCCCTAATATGCCCCCTACCACTGCCAGGCCTGATTTCTCCTTTCCCCCGATCTCCTCCCATGAAGTCTATAAGGCACCAATGGCCCTCAACCCCACAAAATCCAACCCTGACCGTCTCCAATCCAAAGTTTCTCTGTATCTCTACCCCACAATTGCAGCCCCCCTAGCTCACCTCCTAAACCTTTCCCTTTCCACCAGCTCTGTCCCTTTGGCATTGAAGCTAGCCAAAGTGCTTCCCATGCCCAAAGGAGGGGACCCAACCTCTCCCGGCAACTACAGACCCAAATCTCTCATTCCAGTTCTTGCAAAGCTCCAGGAGTCCCTTATCTACTCTAGACCCCTGGGACACCTAAAGGCCACAGACAGTCTCTCTCCCTACCAGTCTGGGTTTAGGAAAAATCTCTCCACATTCTACTCCCTCCTCCGTGTAACAGACACAGTTCGGTCAGCCATGGACAAAGACCTTGACACAGCAGCCATTTTCGTGGACTTGGCCAAGGCCTTTGACTCTGTCTCCCATTCCCTTATTGTCTAGAAACTGTACTCAGCTGGGCTTGTTCATGCTGCAACAAACTGGTTCAGGCAGCAATCCATTCTTATTGGAACCTACATTCCCCTCAAATGCCTATTCTAGTTGATGTCCCCCAACGATCTATACTGGGTCCCATTCTTTTCTTATTATTCATTAATGACCTCCCTCTGTCTGCTCTCCCTCATAAATACATATGTATGCTGATGATGCTGTGTTATTCTACTCAGACCCCTCAGCTGTTGATGTCACAGCCCCCCTTCAGTGCGACTTCAACAAAGTACTGACCTGGTTCCATTAAAATCAATGAAAACTAAATGCTAAAAATACAGTGTCAATGTTCTTTGGCTTGCAGCAAAAACTGTCCAAATCCCTCAACCACTCCCACCTTTACAACCTTTGAAAGCTCACCCCTCCAATCAGTCAACGCATTCAAATACCTAGGGGGTCTGGCTGGACAGCTGTCTCAACTTCTCTACTCACATTGACTCCATATGTTCAAAGCCTCACCACAAACTCAGTGCCCTTTATCAGCACAAAGACTGCCTCCCTTTGTCAATCTGGTGTGACCGTGTCACAATGACCATTCTCGCTGTTATAGACTACAGTATGCTGAAATTGTCTATTGCTCAGCTCCTGCCACACCTCTAGCCAAACTGGACACCCTGCTATATTCTTTTTGCCATTTTGCCATTTCCCCCTCCTCCCACCACCATTGTACCCTCCACTCCTCTCTATCCCTGTTGTTCCTTCCCACAAGGTGCCTGATGTACAGCCTCACTTTTGTCTGAAAGTTCTGGTTTGGGACTCTTGCTTCCTACCTCAGTTTATGTCTTTCTCCTGTTAGCTCCTCCAAGTACTCCTTTCACTCCAGGGATGCTTGTACATTCTCCCTTCCATTCCCTTATACCTGCTTAGTCTAAGTGGCTTTCTCCTACCACCTCCGTCACCTCTGGAATCAACTTCCATGGGCCACACCCCCTCCTTCTCAGCACTCAAATCTCTGATTTATGCCCTGCCATCTGTTCCATGCACTTGTTCCTGCTCTTCTACTACCCCACCATCCATCCCTCCCTCCCAGTCCTTCCCCCACATCTCCTAAAGGTTAAGCACCCTAACCTACTTTTTAGGGCCCCATTTTCTGCTGGACTGGAACCCTCTCTTTTAATTACTCTGCTAAATTCTACTGTTCCTCCTAGTAACTATAAAAATTCCAGAAACACCAAAGGGGGGAAAAGAAAATAATAGTAAGAAAAAGGGGGGGAATGGAAAAGGAAAAAATAAAAAAACCTTAAACAAAGATAAAAGAAATGTATCCCTTGTATTAGGTGACTGTGACTGAGCACTTCCAAAAAGGGTGACTCAATCACGGTGCTTTTACACAGGGCTACTGGGCAAGGATGGTGACCGTATAAGGGGTTTGCCAACTATAGCGACAGGATGTCGCTATGTATACATGTGCATGGGGGGGTGGATGGACCATGCCTTGTGATGAGCAGAAGGGGAGGGAGGGTTTGTGGGGTGTAGTGCGGTGGTGGGTTGCCAAGCTGACTATGTGGCATGGTGGGTTGGTGGCAGGCTAGGGTGGGGAGGGTGCTGGGTTCGGTTCTGGGTGTGCTCATTTTTTGTGCTGGATCATGGGTTTTTTTCCACTTTAAACTGTCAGTCTGAAGATGAACAAAATGAGTGATAGATGATGGGCACAACATCTTCAGTTCACTTTTTTCTTTACCCCAACCCTGTCTCACATGTGACTAAATAATGATGTTCTCTGATATCTTTTTTTCCTAGTTACCTTGGGCAGCTATACAAATTTGTTGCATTTGCAGTCAATCACCAGTTGTCATGATAACCTCTCGAATGAATACAGCGCGGTTGTTAACTGTTGCCCATCCATTATCCTCAATATAGTCGGCTTGACAAGTTTCCTAAGACAATTTCATATAAGAACGCCTAATGAGACCTTGGATCATTTGGATTTAGGTACAAAAGCATCTTATAATTTTATGGAACATAGGAGGCTTAGCTTCTAAAGTTAATGGCTTGCAATGCTGTACATTTATTAAAACATTCACAGTCATATTTTTGCCAGAGACATGGGTAGGTAACTCCATAAACTTAAATGGGTATGATGCAATCTGGATACCTGCTGTTAAGCCAAATAAACATGGTAGACATGTGGGTAGAATAACTAAATATATTAGGATAAGTATCAGCTTAAAAATTAATGAAAACATTTTGTTATCACAGTTTGGTATCACTACAGTGATCAGATGGAATTCACAATAAGCTGCAAGTGATGTAAGCAATTGTCATTACTGCATAAATATATAATGGAAATGATAATGAAGTATCCATCTGCATTTCCAATCATAGCTGGAGATTTTAATGCAAGAGTCAAGTTCAATGTTCAAGGTTCAATTTTATTCCAATGTATTAAATTCATTCAAATTATTACATTGAGTATCAACATGGTGCATTGAATACATTGGAAGATAGATAATACTTGTGGAGTTTCTGCTGAATGTTTTATTGATCCATTTTGGATGCAGTTGTAAATGTAAATTGCAAAAGTTACTCAATAAAAAGATTAAATGCAAAAAAACTAATTATTACATTGTGTATTTTAAGATAACATGAATAGAAAAGCATGATAATAGATTCATACAACAATTTCCATAAATAACAAATCAAATTGAAGAAGAAGAAGAAAAATATCAGAAATTGTGCAAAAACTGCTTATGTTTCAGCATACTACTATTTATCAATAGTAAATCTTAAATCGACCAGAACAGCATTAAAAAATGTTGCAATTCCATATATGACTCTTTTGTCAGATAAATCCATTAAATATGCAAAATGTTCCCAATCATCTTTAACAAGCATTCCAAAGAATAGAGGATTTATTCACATTTCTGTTTCTTTTTGAATAGCAGCACAGTATAGAATTAAACGTTGGATTGTTATTAATGATTCTTTTTTACATAGAAACATAGAAACATAGACTTTGACGGCAGATAAGGACTGCTAGGCCCATCTAGTCTGCCCATTTCCCTATCTACAGGATAGGTCGCAGATCCTAGTTAACCAACAGCCTATTTCTTCCTACCCCCCACAAGAATTGCCTTATGTCTGTCCCATGCATTCTTGAATTCTCTCACAGTTTTAGACCCCAAACCTCCTCAGGAAGGCTGTTCCATGCATTCACTACCTCTCTGTGAAATAATACTTCCTCACATTGCCCCTGAACCGCCCTCCTTCTATCTTTAAATTGTGTCCCCTTGTTCTTGCACGTCTCTTTTTCTGAAAGATGCTACCCTCTTGGACTTTGTTGATTCCACTGAGGTACTTAAAAGTTTCTATCATGTCCCCCCTCTCCCTTCTTTCCTCAAGGGTATACATATTAAGCTCCTTTAGTCTCTCCTCATATGGCTTCTCTTGCAGACCCTGCACCATTATAGTTGCCCTCCTCTGGACTGCCTCAATCCTGTCTATATCCTTGTGGAGATGGGGTCTCCAGAACTGGACACAGTACTCCAGATGGGGTCTCACCAACTGTCTGTACAGAGGGATAACAACTTCTTGTTTTCTGCTGATGATGCCTCTCCCTATGCATCCCAGTATACCCCCAGCCCTACCTACTGCCTTCTCACATTGCTTGCTAACCTTAAGGTCATCTGATATGATTACCCCCAGGTCCCTTTCCTTTATTGTTGTTGTTACTACCTCCCCACCCATTGTGTATTCTTCCTCTGGGTTCTTGTTTCCCAGGTGCATTATTTTGCACTTCTTTGCATTGAATCCTAGCTGCCATACTTCTGACCATTCCTCCAACCTTGCCAAGTCCCTTTTCATCCTTTCCACGCCTCCTTGTGTATCAACCCTGTTGCAGATCTTTGTGTCATCTGCAAAAAGGCATACTTTTCCTTCAGTCCCTCTGCAATGTCACTGATGAAGACATTAAAGGACTGGACCAATACTGAACCCTGCGGTACCCCACTAGTAACCCCCTTTCTTTAGAGTGGACTCCATTTACTATTACCTTCTGTGTCCTGTTGTCCAGCCAATGTTTTACCCAGGCTACCACCCTGGGTCCCACTCCCAGGCTGGTTAATTTGACTATTAATCTTTGTGTGGGACTGTGTCAAATGCCTTGCTAAAGTCTAGGTAGGCCATGTCCACAGCCCCTCCCTGGTCTACTACTTTGGTCACCCAGTCAAAGAAATCTATTAGATTCGTCTGACATGACCTTCCCGCTGTGAACCCATGCTGCCTTGGGTCCTGTGCTCCACTGGCCTCTAGGTACTCAACTATTCTTTCCTTCAGAAGTGACTCCATCACTTTCCCTACCACAGAGGTCAGACTGACAGGTCTGTAGTTTCCTGTCTCTGTCTTGGACCCACTTTTGTGAAGGGGAATCACATCCGCCTTCCTCCAGTCCTCGGGTACCACACCATCCTCCCATGATTTATTAAAAAGAGTAGCCAGTGGTTTCACTAGTTCCTTCCTTAATTCTTTTAGAATTCTGGGGTAAATTCCAACAGGACCCATTGCTTTGTCCACCTTCAGTTTTAGGAGTTCTTGCAGAACCCTTTCTTCTGTGAAAGGACTGGGATCGACACCCCTATCAAGAGTGCTTCTGTTAATTGGATTAGGCACTTCCCCCTCCTCTTTTGTGAATACTGAGCAGAAATATTCGTTCAGTATTCCTGCTTTTTCACTGTCCCCCTCTGCCCACCCACTGTTCATTCTATTCAGCCTCACTATCCCTCCCTTTGTCTTTCTACGCTCACTGATGTACCTATAAAAGGTTTTATCCCCCTTCTTAACTGAGTTGGCTATCTTTTCCTCAGTTTGGGCCTTTGCTATTCTGACTTCCCTCCCTGCTTCCTTCTGCCTTAACTGGTACAGCTCTCTGTCCTGCTCCTTCTGTGTTTCCTTATACTTCCGGAATGCTATCTTTTTCTTCCTGACTTTCACAGCCACCTCTTTTGAGAACCATAGTGGCTTTTCTTTCATTTGATTTGTGTATTTGCTTCACACAAAGGCTTGTTGCCTCTGTGATGGCAGTTTTGATAATTCCCCATTGTTGCTCCACACCTCCTTCTAGCCTGTTTGCTAGTGCTTTTCTGAGGCACTCTCCCATCTTGCCAAAGTCAGCCCTCCTAAAGTCCAGTACCCTCACTTTTGTATGGTTTTACTCTGTAGCTGAGTTTAACGTGAGCCACACTGTTTGATGGTCACTTGTCCCCAGATGGCAACCCACTTCTAGATCTGAGATCCTCTCACTGCCCCTGTTTGAGAGTACGAGGTCTAAGATTGCTCCCTCACGACTGGGTTCTGAAACTAGCTGTCTAATGCTGCCACCCGTAGGGCATCAAGAATGGCCCTGCTCTTGGATGTGGCTGCAGCAAATGTGCTCCAGTTAACATCTGGCATATTCAGGTCTCCCATCAACAGTATCTCCCCTTTCTCTGCCATTCTAAGAATGCCTTCTATCATATCCTTGTCCATTTCTTCCCCCTGACATGGGGGTCTGTACACAACCCCTGTGCTGGATTGTGGTGCCCTTTCCAGTCTCCAAGGTGACCCACAGTGCCTCCTCTCCTCCCTGTTTACTCTTTTGTTCAGTTGCTTTTATCCCTTCCTTTACATAGAGAGCTACTCCTCCCTCTTCTCCCTGCCTGTCTCTCCTGTAGGTTATGTACCTGGTATGTTAACATCCCAGTCATGGTTCTCTGTGTACCATGTTTCTGTGACTGCTACGATATCCAGGCATCCCTCTTCCATTAAGGCCATCAGCTCAGGGAGCTTGTTGCCCAGACTACGGGCATTGGTACTCATTACCCTCCATTTCCTGATGGCCTTACTCCCTTTTTCCCTATCCCTGTCCTTCTTGCCTTTGTCACTTTCTCCATTTACCCCTGCCCTTCTCCCTATTGACACCTCTATGTTGGTGTTTGCTGCACTTACTACCATGATTATTTGGGGGGGCTAGGATTTTCCTGCTCCTTTCCAGTGCCTCCCCCCTTGGCTAGTTTAAAAGCTTGCCAATGAAGCATTTAAACCTATCACCTTGGATCCTGGTTCCCCTCCCAGACAGATGCAGCCCATCATGCCAGTATAGGTTTGCATCATTCCAGGTGGACCCCCAGTCCCCAGTGAAGCCAAATCCCTGAGCTCCACACCAGTTTTTCAACCACTGATTGAATCCCATGGTGCAGAACACCCTAGCCTCTCCTATGCCATAGATGGGTAGCACCTCAGAGAAGGTTACCGTGCGTGCTACTTGACTAAGGCCCCTCCCCAATTCCACAAACTCTTCCTGCACTTCTCTAATCCCTTTCTTAGCCAGGTCATTTGTCCCTAGGTGGACAATGACATCCAGCTCCCTCCCCTGTGCAGCTGCTCTGGCAATCCTGAGGATTCGCTCCCTGTCCCTCCAAGCCATGGTGCCAGGCAGGCACCTTACCTCCCTCTCCTTCCTCCCCAGTTCTACCTTCCTAACAGTGGAATCCCCCACCAGGAGTTGTTTCCTTCCCCTGCAGGGTCCCCTGCCACCCTCCTGTGGGTCTCCTTTGTGGAGGTTCCCAGCATCCTCCTTGGTCTCCACTGTGGGTGCCTCCATAGAGGAACCACACTTTGCCAGAATGGCATAGGATTGTGGAGAGGTACAACAGGAGGGATGCGCCTCTGTTCTACCACCTTCACCCTCCCTGAGCCCACTGTGGTCCAACCACTCCTCTTTCTTGGCAACCTCTGAGGCAGCGGCAGTGGCACTGGTGGTCCCTGGATGGAAGAGGAGGTCCCACAAATCCTGGCCAACTCAGCCTGGAGATGAGCAACCTCCTCCCTCAGCCCAGAGAGGTGCCTGCAGATGGGACAACACCGCATCCTCCAGAACATCTCCCGGAAGACTGCTGCTCCACAGCCACTGCACTGCACCACTCCAATCATGTCTTATTTCTGGCCCCTTAACTGTTTGCAATCCTTACTCTTTCCTCTGTTTTTTTCTCTCTCTCCTTACTTTCTGCCTGTGTGCCCTTTAAGCTCCTGATTGTCCTGTTCTGAGACAAGAATATCCTATATGGGGAGTCACGTGATGCAGTGGTGCTGAGAGGCTGCTTGCTGTAGAGCTCCTGCCTTCCCCCTCACAAATTCCTACTTTTTACTGCTCTAAAGCCACCAACTAAGCTTTAAATGAGTGATAAAGCTTTGCTATCATCGGGAGATCTCTGGTGGTCTGAGATTGGGGTGTAGATTGCCTTATTTGCTGATCGCGATGGCTGACATGGATATGAAGGCCGCAGGAGTCAGACATACCCCTCCTACCTTGCCAGAAAAAGCCTCCAAAAAAGCCAGGAACAGTAGTGCAAACCCAACTTCGACGGCTAAACACCCCACCAGTGGAGGATCTAATACAGTTGCTGGTACTATGCTAACGGAAGAACATTTCCTTGAAGAGCTATCTCCTTTTAAAGATACCCTGCAGGAGATCTCCAAAGAAATTAAATCAATGAGACAAGACTACGCGGGTCTCTCGAGGAGAGTGGGCGACTTGGAAACCAGAATAACATTCATGGAGAAGTGGCAACAGAAAACAGATCCCGAAATCATTAAGCTTCGACAACAATTACAAAAACTCCAGCTGAAAACTGAGGACTTGGAGGGGCGAAGTCGACGAAACAACGTGTTAATCTTGGAGCTCCCAGAGTTAGAGGAGGAGGCGATACCTCATTTTATTCAACATTTCTTCAATAAAGTGGTGGGCCCTCACCTATTCACCAGCAATATCACATTGAGAGAGCCCACAGGTCTCTTAGGCCCAGACCACCTCCGTCTGCCCCCCCCAGGCCTATAATTTTCAAGTTCTTAAGTTATCTGGATCGTCAGCACGTCCTCACCAAGGTGAAAGAACTGGAGTCTATTTTATGGAATGACACCAAACTCAGGATCACTCAGGATCTCCCACGTGAGGTGCGACAAAAAAGGGCTGCCTTCCATCCAGTAGTTAAAAAACTGATCGCTGCAGGGAAAGCCTTCAGGATGAACTATCCTGCTAAATTGCTTGTACAGGTGGATGGCACATGGCATTCCTATGAAAATCCGGAGGAGGCAATGTCTGGACTGGCGAAAATGCTCCCGGACCTGTTTAAGTGACTTTAACAAGATTATTTGCCTAAACAGTCTCTTCATGGCTGGATGTTCGCTATAGCATCTAAGTCGGATTGCTGACTTTGCAACTGATCTCCCTTTGATTATTATTGTTATTATTATTGCTATAATTACTGTTATCACTTACTGTGCCTGTTGGCTGTGCCCCCGTAACTGTCTTGTGCTCCCGGTGGTGGTTGCCTTTGCCTTCCTGCTGAGGTATCCTCCCTGGGACCCCGCATGGTTGTAGGCCTGAGAGATCGAGGCAGTGAGGCCTACTCGGCCTGTAGCCGATTCCCGTTGCGACCATTCTCTTCAGTAGCTCATGGGGTACTGACACGCACGGGTTCAGTTTCCGGAGGGCGCGATTGCGGTCAGACCGTTTGGTCCGTCAGCAAATCTTTCCCCATGTCTCTTCCTTCTGGTCTTCCGGATTAAATGCGAGCAAGGCTGCCATGGGAAGAGAACCCTCTTCTTCGATATTTCTTTTCAGGTACCGTTATTTTCTCATTTCAGGGTTGGCCAATTGAATTAATGGGACGATTTAATCATCCCCCTTCTGTTTTTATTACTCACTATGTTTGCTGAGGGGCGGGAGGTTCGTATGGCATAGAAAACTCAGTGCCATGCTTTGCGACCTGTTGGGATTTGTCTGGGTACCTCTCATGGGGTTTCTCACAGGGTCTATCGCTCTCCTCGGAGCTTGGTGGTCAACTGTTTGGTTATGGGTCACAAGTGCTGTTGGGTCTTATACCGATACTTCGAGGGGATACTTGGGGTACCCGAGGGGGGGGGAAGGGAATTTGGCTGTTTTGGGTATATTTGTTATTCTGGCTGTTTGTATTTGAGATGACAATGACAATGTATTTTTCTTATCGCAGTTGTTGGATAGTGGGGGATTGCCTGCCGGCGTCTTTATTGGGGCTTGTGGGGTTTGCCAGCTAATTCTGTTCATTTTATGCTGCGATGGTATTTTACTGCTGATTGGTGGACACTTGCCTATATTTGTTTCTACTGAAGCGACGTTTTGGATTATTTGGGGTGAGGAGAACAGAAGGTGTCACCACTGTTTGGAATAGGTTGGGGAATCTGGGTACAACTCATTCAAAATCTATTCTGGTTCCTAGAGGATGGCTATGGACATTGTTAAAATAGCTAGTTGGAACGTAAGATGGGTCAGAGAGGCCAAGAAGAGGACCCGAATATTGTTTAACTGCTCTTTGCTTGGAGTTGATATTTTGTTTCTACAAGAGACCCACATAACAGTGGCTGAAACTAAAATGCTGAAAGCTAAAGGATTTTCACAAATTTTTGTTGCTGGTGACTCGTCGGAAGCTAGGGGAGTTGCTATCATGATAAAGAAAAGCATACCCTTTAATCCAGAGAAGGTTATCCAAGACCCAGAGGGCAGATATATTTTGGTGCAGGGGTCCCTGTATAATTCTGCTATAGTCTTGGGCTCTGTTTATGGTCCTGTTGGGGGGAATACTTGTTTTATAATGCAGTTAATTGACAAATTAAGCACTTTTCTGTCAATTCCCTTGGTTCTGGAAGGGGACTGGAACATAGCCCCATCGCAAGAACTGGATAAAACTTATAGGCCACTAAAGCCCCCATCTCCTGCACAGCTGGTGTTACGGGATTTGGGTAGCATGTTAGGTTTAGTGGACCCTTGGAGGACTTTACACCCTCTTAACAAGAGCTATACCTTTTTCTCCCCGCTTCATAACTCATGGTCTAGGCTGGACTATTTTTTAATAAGTACCTCCCTCATGCCTAATATATCCTCAGCAGGCACTGAACCCATAGTAGTCTCCGACCATGCCTTAGTATGGCTACGCTTCACTCCCTTCTCCTTGACACAGCATGACACGATTTGGAAACTTAATACTCAGATACTAAAAGATGATCATTCCCTCGCTCAGGTCAGATCCCTCATTGGAAAATATCTGGATACTAACCGTGGTTCAGTGACCAGGTTGGATATCCTTTGGTGCTCCCTAAAATGCTTCTTGAGAGAGGAATTCATCAAAATCTCCTCCAGGAGGAAGAAACTCAGGACTCAAAGGTTCCTTTTCTTGTCAGGTCAGATTAAGGCAGCAGAGGACTCCCTAGCCGCCTCTAAATCCCTAAAATGTCTGGAGCAGCTACACAAACTTAAAATGAGTATGAAGGACTAGTCGGGAAAAGACTGAGCTTGCCCTGCTGAGAACCAAAGCTAAATACCTAGATCAAGGGAGAAGTAAGCAGACTCTTGGCCCTAAAACTTAGGAAACAGAGAACTCAAGACTGTCCCAGCTTTGGAAGCCCAAGATGGCTCCATCAAGACAATGCCCAGGGATATTGTGGAAGTCTTTAGACTGTTTTATCAAAACCTATATGGAGTCGCGACAACCCCCCCCTCCCAGTCAGCCATAGAAGTCGTCTTTGGATCAATTTCCCTACCTCGTCTTTCTGACGACCAAATAGCTTTCCTCTCTTCTCCCTTATCTTTAAAGGAGGTGGAGGAGGCCATCCATAGTCTTTCACCAGATAAAGCTCCTGGACCTGATGGCTTACCCGCCAACTTTTATAAGGCCTTTTGTCAGGATCTTGCTCCAACACTTCTGGAGTTTTACAATTACTTATTATCCTCTGATTTGTTGGATCCATCGTTGTTGGAGGCTATTATTATCCTGATCCCTAAAACAGACAAACCCTCTCTGGATCCAGCTAACTATAGACCCATCTCACTGCTTAATTGTGACATCAAAATACTGTCTAAGATTCTGGCTTCAAGTATTAAACAGGTTTGGCTCTCTCTCTTTTGAGTAGAGAGCAAGTGGGTTTTGTGCAGGGCAGGTCAGCTGCGGACCACATGAGAGCCCTTTCCCATGTTTTCCAGGCAGCTCAGGCCTCTCAGGTTCCCATGGCACTGGTCGCCCTAGATGCTGAGAAAGCATTCGACCGGGTTAACTGGGATTTTTTATGGGGTACTATGACTAAACTTGGTTTCCCGGAGAGGTTTATACATTGGAAGAAGGCTTTGTATAAAGACCCCTCGGCAAAAATCTATTGTAATGGGGTCTTTTCATCCCTATCCGGTTACTCTCAGGCACCCGACAGGGTTGTCCTCTATCCCCATATCTCTTCAATCTTTATCTGGAACCCCTGTTGCTCAATCTCAAAACAGCTCCGGGGATCCAGGGGTGTGTTATTTCTCAACAAATTTCCAAGATATCCGTGTTTGCAGATGACATTCTCCTACAATTAACTAATCCAGTAGACTCCCTACGAGTGGTACTGGACATAATTGAGCAATTTGGGGAAGTATCCAACTACAAACTTAATCTGACCAAGTCCGAGATTTTTCCTCTTAATATGCATCTGTCTCAAGCCTGCATATCCCATTTCGGTATGAAGTGGGCCGCATCCCACCTCAAATACCTTGGTATTTACTTGGCCCGTGACCCTACTTTGGTTAGGAAACTCAACCTGGATGATCTAGTAGACAAAAGTTATTCCGATTTGCAAAGATGGAGCAAGCTACCACTGTCAGTGGGGGCCCGTATCAGTATTGTCAAAATGAATATTTTGCCCCGCCTCTTCTACCCCCTGAACCTTTTAGATATCTGGCTGCCCAAAACCTTTTTCAAGAGAATCCACTCGATCCTGACTGGCTTTATTTGGAATCACAAGCCTCCCAGGTGAGCTTTTTATAAATTATGTCTTCCTAAAGATATGGGGGGTCTCCATCTCCCCAATTTCGAATACTACTATTGGACTAGTCATGTAGTTAAAGCTGATAAATGGTTAGGAGGGCTGGATGTAACATCATCTCCTCTATGGATAAGCTTGGACCTTGATCTCATTAAACAATGTAACATAGACTCCTCCAGTCTTTTTTACTGTCAGTTTTCGACCCTACCTAGCGGTATCCAAGAGTCACCAGTGGGTACCACGGTTAAGGTACTCAACCAATTTTATGTTACTGCTAAAATCAGATATGTTAAGGATCCTGGACAACCTTTGGTTTCTAACCCTAATATTAAAATAGGGACCGACTTCTTATCTCTGAAGTGGCTACCCCAAATTCAGGGGCTCTCAGTGGAAGATCTTTATGTGCAAGGAGGCCCTGGGTCAATAGATGACCTTTTGCTAGTCCTAAATATCCCTCCCCAAATGATCTTTAAGGCATACCAACTAAAACACCTGGTCACCAAAGAGTTTGGGGTAACAGTACCTACATCGATCATTAAACCGTTATTAAGGGTGATCAAAGACTGTGCGGTTAAACCTCATGGGGTGTCTAAGCTGTATCTGCATCTTATGAAACTCAATTTCCCTGCCCCTTTGACTGGCTCCAAGTCTTGGCCTCTACTTCCTTCAGGACCTTTGTTTACATGGAGTCAAGTCTGGAAGGATTTGTATATATATAATATTCTAGATAAGAATAGGCTAATTCAATATTTTATTGTCAACAACATGTACATTACTCCGGTCCTAAAAGCGAAATTTGACCATTCCAGCTCCCAAAATATTTCAGATGTGGAGAAGACCAGGGTAATCCTCCTCATATTTTCTGGTATTGCTCCAAAGTTGCCCCACTATGGAAGGCCATTAGGGACAATCTAGATCCTATTCTAGGTTTGCAAGATTTCTTCACATTAGAGATCTGCATCCTAGGCATTTATTCGGGTATTAACGTCAGAGAGAGAAGGTACCATATGGCTCTCATCTCAATGGAGGTTAAGAGGCTAGTGCTTCGCCACTGGTCAGATAACCTTGAGCTCTCGTATATGGACTGGGTGGAAGAAATGTCCCAGTGTTTTAAAATCGAGAAGTTGATTGCCAACACTAGACTTTCTCCCTTGGTCTTTCAGAAAAAATGGGGCAAATTGTATGCTCTGTATCTCCACTGACTGAGATTTCCAGGTTTACCCTGGTCTGTTTGATTCTGAGGTAAACTCTCTCCCTCTGGTCTCTCTGGAACACTCTATCATTATCTAAGAGTTTGCTCTCAGAAGAATTATTTATGCCTCTGGGTTCTATGGTCTGGCTGCTATCTTGTTTGTTTTTCTGGACTAAGTATTTTTCCCTCCCTTCATTAGTGAATGTGATGTCTTTTTTCTCTCTCTTCCTCAGTGGTGACACCTTCCTTGGGATGGGGGAGGGAGGGGTGTTTGTGTCTTCCATGCTTCTATTTAATGTTCAATCATTGGAATGTGTTGTAATACCGCTCTTTTCTCCTTGCTGTAATTACCAGTTTGTTGTAATAGCAATTGAAAATGAATAAAAAGAGAATTTCAAAAAAAAAGAATATCCTATATTTCACTGTAGACCACTTACTTGCTCAGAGGCAGACCTCCAGCTGCTAGAGGGGGCCAGAGAGCTACTCTTGCCCTTCTAGGATGGTGGGTCCTTGGTGGTTCTGTGATCACTCACTTCCTGCCCCTAAACAGGAAGTTCCTGTTGTCAGTCAAATCCTGTGCCTATAAAAATAAAACTAGTTTTGGGTGGGGGTGGAGGGAAGGGAAGGAGGGCAATATAGTCCCAGCAGAGAAGTTCAGTCACACAGCAGTCCTTTCTCCTGGTGTCTTCTGCCAAGCTATTAGCAGAAACTTTCTAAGGCAGTCTTTAAATGTAGCTTCCTTCTAGCTAAGCCACTCCCCCTACTTACCAGATCTTTCTACAAAATAGTATCTGTACATGACAAATGCCAATTTCTTCATTTCATATGTAACAAGGAAGGGAACATTGTTTAACCAGGAGTAGCACACAAGCCGAAGCTTGTTTCCAGGATCACACAGTATGCATCCAGGTGGCTGTGGGATTCAAACCCAGGACTCCAGATCTGCAATTCAGAGCCTTAACCCATTGCACTATACTGCCACCTTAAATACATAAATATTCACTTATTATCCTCCTATATAGCAAACAATTTGTGATGCCAGGAAAGTATCCCCATAATGTGTCAAGTCTTGCTATGCATAATGCAGTTCTGTGTGACTTATTCTCACGGAATAATAAATATTGTTAAATTTTTTCACACCTTTTAAGATTACTGTATATTCCATTCATATCAAAAAAATGTACTCTCCCCAAATCACTTTGTATAAATATATCACTAATCCTTTGAATACATTCAGTGGCAAATACAGATGGATTCAAATAAACATGGTTTGACCATATATTACACATACCTAATTGTCTAAACTTGTTATCTAACAGCCCAAATCAGTTTCATCCTTTGGTTATTATTGTGAATAGATTTATGCAACATATTATTCCAGCAAATGTTTGGGTGCCTGTCACTCTCTATTAGCATTATTCTTTTCAAAAACCATATTGCACCTTTCAAAACCTTAACTTCAAGTGATACTGTACCAGTTTCTAATCTTTAAAATGATGTAGATGTAACTTTTGGAACTCCCAGTGCAGACCTTAAAAAGTAATTTTGGACTAGTTCTAAATATTTGGGATTAACCCTTAATCTCCATATTTCACAGCCATACAGTAATTGTCCAATTATATTTGCATCAAAAGCTGTATGTAAAGCTTTAAATAAGTTATTTGCAACTTTGTTTCCGAATCTAAAAATTGCTAGGGAAGACTGTTGAGCTGTATTTTGCACATTATTTATTTGCTGCTTCCATGAAAGTCTTTTATCAAAAGTAATACCCAAATACTTATTTTCTCTTATCATTTCTACTTTTAAACCCTCCACTATCCAATTCTGGATGTTAACTTTTTGTTTACTAAATGTCATAATTTTAGCCTTACTAACATTTAGATCTAACTCTAAATATTTCAGCTGTTTTATTACTGCTGCTAACCCACATTTACACCCCAATGGTGTTAGGGACAGGACAATAGCATCATCTGCATGGCACTTTGTTCTCATATATTACTGGAGGGGATGTGTCTACATCTGCCAAGCTTTGGACCAGGGTTTCAATGTACAAATTAAATAATAATGGCACTGAATTAATTGGCTCTGAGAGGGTACCATCTCTGGATAATTTAACTCTGGCCTCAGTATTGGTATGTAGCATGCATAATATTACAAGTAAGCATGTGTCAATATCATTTTTCTTAAGAGTTTCCCAAAGTATAATTGAGTCAAACACTGACTTAATATCGATAAAACCTGCAATGCTCTATATCCTCTCAAATGTGGTCTACATGTCTTAGGGACGTCAAGACTATCTATATAGATGCTAGGAGGCAATTAATTCAACTGAAGATCCTGCTTAGGTGGTATAGAATCCCCTCCTTCCTTCATAACCTTATCATAATCCCTACTGACAATTGTTGGAGGTGCCCTACTTCCCCATATCATATATTTCACATATTATGGACCTGCCCACACCTCCAAGCCTTCTGGATGCAGGTCCTGGCTGATTGTTCTAGGATAATAGGCAAATCCATCTCTCCTGACAACTCATCTCTCATTTTAGGTGACACCACCACTCTGCACCCATTACCCCCCCTCAAAAGGGCATGGCTTCTAGTAGCTGTAATGGAAGCCAAAAGGGTCATCCTTATGAGATGGAGACAGCCGGTGTCCCCTTCGCCAGCACAGTGGAGAATGGCTGTGGCCCAGCTGGCCATCTTCGAGAGACTTACTGCTGTGGATCAGGGAGACATGGATAAGTATCACAAGAAATGAGAGGGGTTTTTAAACTCCCATATATGCTCAGTAACCCCCCCACTGCAAACCCCCCCACCTCTTAGGTGGTTCAAGGGATGAGCCCTGAGACACATAAAAAGGGGAGATGTCATCACAACTCTACCACTGCTGTGATACTATATATTGGCTCTTGACTCTCCTGTTTTTTTCATTAATGGATAGAACTGAGCAGCACCTTTTAACTGATAGGTTATAGCCAACAGCTTTCTTCTTTCTTTTTAGGGCTATAAGTACGAGACTGTAGCCAATAGATATACTAGGGAATTAACTGTAATGTTTTATTCTTGGAGGCCTTAGGATATTAATATTATTAAGAGGTACTGTGCATATAGAATCTGATGTGAATAACAACACTGTGTGCTCTTTTATTATGAGACCTAAGCTTTCTAACCATATATTAATCTAACTTGATTCATACTGATATATAAGTCAGGTAAAGATCTGGACTGTAATAACTGCTTTAACTGCTTGACTTGTATCAAACTGACCCTTTTTAAAATAGGGCTGGAACTGTGTCTTGGAGGCCTTTTGATGGCTAATATGTACTTGGAACAGAAAAATAATAAAATATTACATGTAAAAAAATATCGATAAAACAAACATATACATTTCTATTTTTGGAGTGTACATAAGTGTCTAGTATATAATTTAATGTGAACACCAGATCAAGAGTGTTGTGTAATCTTCTGAATCCACATTGAAAAGGTAAAATCAAATTATTATTATTAACCCAATCTTCTAGTTTTGTCAGAATAATTCTAAAATATATTTTCTGTACAATTGGTAGGAATGTTATGGGTCTGTAACACTGTAGGTTATTCTTCATCTCCTTTTTAGATATAGAGATAATTCTTCTGCAGTTCAAATTCATGGGTACCTATAAACTATGATTACTTAATATCAATACATTGTCTAACAACTCTGACCAAAAAACAACATTACAGTAAATCAGTTCTGCAGGAGTACATTAATGCCTGTGGCTTTGTTTTGTATTTGAGCTAAAATTGCAACTTTGACTTCTGCAGGAAAAATTGGATCCCATTACATAATAGTACCCATTTTCATGGTCCAGAGAAGTAAGCTTTTCAGTCTGTGTGAAATTATAAATCTTACTGAAATGAGTCAACCATATGTTAGCAGGTATAACAGCTGTAATATTATACTGTCTGTTATTTTCAGCTGTTCCAAAGGCTACTGAAGACCAAAAGGAATGCCTGTTCTTGCACTGGATTGAATTTTGAAAATCATTGCAGAGCCTACTTTTATATTTGTTTTTCTTTACAATTAACAATTTAATGTATTCCTTTTATAAATATTTGAGAGAGGTCAGAAACGCTGGATTGCTATATTTCACTAAATGATGGCTCATTTTATTTATAGTTCTTTTAAATCTGATACATTCAAGATCATACCAAGGATTGTTTTTCTCAATGTTACAAGTATCTGAATTTGTATTGCAGTCTCCCAACTTACTGGCTATAGTATCCATTAAATCTGTGAAACTCTGAAGTCTCTCATCAACTGCAAATGTGTTCAAGTTTAATGGATGCTCGAGGAGCAATTCTTGATAAAACGAGTCCAGATTATATAGTATTTCAACCATCTTTTCAGCTGAATATTCGTTCCATCTATTTTTTTTAACATACATAATACACATATTATTATCTGCATTCATTAAAGGGTCTCCTTTATTGATGCAATATGGATATTAATATTTAGTTCACATTGTAATGGAAAATGGTCACTGTCCCATAGTTTTAGGACCTTAAACTGACTAACTTTAGTAAAAGAGACTATATCAATCAGGCATAAATCAAGCAAGCTGCCCCTAAACTCCATGGATAAGTAATATCCCCATGCCAATCTCCCCTAGTATGACCATTCACTAATCTTAGATCTTGATTTGCAACAAATTGCAGCAGATATTTGCCTTTATTTTTGAACCTTTTATCTTTTGAATGCCTAATTTGAATATTCAATTCATCATCTAAATTCAATTCATATGTTTTAACTTCTATTTCAGCTCCAACCCAAAAGTTAAAATGTCCACAAATCAAAATTGTCAGACCAGGAAACTTTAGTTTAGGAAGTTCAGCTTCTGCCATGATACCCATCAATTCACTGGTAAAAAAGTTACATGTAACCTGAGGTGGAATATACACACTGAATATTACTATTTCTTTTGTTTCAATTTGGAGAACTACATATACGCAACACACACTATAATTACTGACAAGTAGCCAGACTGTATTCAGTCATGAACAAAAGGAAATATGTATCCCCCCCCTTAGCCGTGACAAATTTCTTCTCCTTGATAGCATGAATGCTCCATGATTCATAACCCCTGAATGGCTGGCCATTTATTTCTGTATCCAGGTCTCCTGTAAAGTGATTATATCAAATTCTGAGATCTCACTCAACCACTTTCTATCTGCCAGTTTAATTTTAACCCAGCGATATTACAATTTAACACTTTTATGTTTGATGACACAGCATCTATCCTCCTTGAATGTCATTGTTCTATGACAACACTTTCTGATTCTAACACCTGAAGATACTCATCTGTTAGATTGTTTATATTAGATTTGCTCAGATTATTACTCTCCTCCAAAATAACTGTATTATTTATTCTTTGGCCTTTTATTTTTTGATTGTGCATAAAAGCAGTCTCCTCTCTATCTCCTGCTAGCTCATTGACTAGTTCTATTGGTTTTACATGGCATACATTCCAGGGTACTAAAGGAGCTAAGGGTGGAACTAGCAGAGCCACTAGCAGAACTGTTTAGTGAATCTCTAAGCACAGGAAAGGTCCCAGAAGACTGGAGAAGGGCTCATGTGATCCCATTCCACAAGAGTGGTAGCAGGGAGGAGGCAGGGAACTACAGATCAGTCAGTCTTACCTCAGTAGTGGGCAAGATTATGGAGGCACTCCTTAAGGAAAGGATAGTGCAACACCTAGAATCCATAGGAGCACAGGATTCAAGACAGCATGGGTTTACAACAGTAAGATCCTGTCAAACTAATCTCAGAACTTTTTTTTTGACTGGGTAACCAGAGTGGTGGACCAAGGGGGTGCAGTTGATGTCGCCTACCTTGACTTCAGCAAAACTTTCAATACTGTTCCACATAGAAGATTGATTAATAAGCTGGGTAGGCTTGGGGTGGGTCAGACATTGGTCAACTGGGTGGCAAACTGGCTGATGCACATAAAACAGAGAGTGGTGATAAACAGTATACAGTCAGAAGAGATGCAAGTTACAAGTGGGGTACCTCAGGGATCAGACCTGGGGCCAGTCCTCTTCAAATATCTTCATCAGTGACATTGCAGATGGACTGCAGGGTAAGGTTTGCCTGTTTGCAGATGACACCAAGATCTGCAACAGAGTAGATGATCCAGATGGGGTGGGTAGAATGAGAAGAGATCTGGAAAAACTGGCAAAATGGTCAGAAGAGTGGCAACTGGGGTTTAATGCAAAGAAGTTTAAGATCATGAACATAGGAAAGAGAAACCCTGAAGCTACCTATAGGTTGGGAGGAGACTTGCTGGCAATCACAAGGGAAGAAAGAGACTTGGGCATCACAGATTACCTGAAACCATCCAAGCAAATCACTAAAGCAGTAGATAAGGCTAGAAGAATGTTGGGGTGTATTAGTATGGGTATCACAAGTTGTAAGAGGGAAGTAATAATCCCTCTTTACAAGACACTGGGTAGGCCCCATCTGGAGTACTGCGTGCAGTACTGGAGGCCACACCTGCACAAGGATATTAACAAAATGGAGGCAGTCCAGAGCAGGGCAATCAAAATGGTTCAGGGACTGCATCAGAAAACATATGAGGACAGATTAATGGAGCTCAATATGTATACCCTAGAGCAAATGAGGGAAAGAGGTGATGTGATCAAAACATTCAAACATCTTAAGGGCATTAACAAGGTGAAAGAGTCTAACATGTTTCAGTATAAGAAAAATAGCAGAACAAGAGGACACAGCATGTGATTAGAGGGAGGCCAATTAAGGGGTAATGTGAGGAAATTCTTTTTCACAGAAAGAGTGATGGATGCATGGAACGGCCTACCTCAGGAATGGTGGATATGAATACAGCACAGGGCTTCAAACAGGCATGTGATAGGCATAAGGGAGCAATAGGGATGAGTATGAATAGGCCATTGACAGAATAAAGGCCTATGGCACATTCATAAGGTAGAAAAGGATGGGTAGACTGGATGGGCCTTGTGGTCCTTTTCTGCCATCAACTTTTATGTTTTTATGTTTCAAAAATTCTATGATCCTATGTTACTTCTCAGCAACTGATCTTTCAAAGTTCTCCTTTAGAACCTCTCGACTAAGGGACTTACTGCCTGTATCAGGGAACCTGATTGCACTGTCCAATGAAACACCCATTCCCATTAACCCAGATTTGTTACTTAACATTTTACATTTCTTCTTACATGAATTTAGTACAGTGGAGCCCGCTTAAGTGCACACCCTCAGGATATGAGATTTTTGTGCGCTTAAGCGGGCTGTTCATTTAACTGAATTAAAGTTTCTGACACTTGTTAATCAGTATGCACTTTACTTTTTGACTGTGCACTCACATGTGATGACACTAAAAGCAAATAAACCTGTTTAACATATAGATAAGTACTCTTATCTGTGTTAATCAATATCACTAATGGCCCTAAAGATTTCACTGACTAAAAAAGTTATTTTTTTGGGCCTTGTAGATTTTCAGATCTAACTCGTGTACAAAGCTATACTTTCTTACTGTCTCCATGCAAGCGATGGCAGCTGCGGCAGTGATCGGTTCTTCCTCCGGGCCTCTCACCTCATCGTCATCCTGCTCTGGAGACTGTCCCCCCCCCCCCGAATGTCCTCTCAAATTTCCCTTTCACTCTGAGGCTCCTTCATTTGGAGAGCTGCATCAGTGTCTGCATACTTCAGGAAATCACGCATGGACATACCTGCCAGTAGAGCCATAATCGGGGGTGCATCAGAACTGTCATCATTGGCATCTGACATCACCGATGTTGTAAACCCCACCTTTCAACAGCAGTTGACTATCATCTCAGACATTACTGCCCCCCAGCAAAGTCCAGCATCTGGGTCGCATCAAGCAGAGAAATCTTCTTTGCCAGCTCAGACACTGTGTTTGCAATTCCCAATGCAGATCCTGAATCTACGCAGATGAGGAATCTCTGAGTGACTAAAGAATTAAGATGGCAATGTGCACTTATGATGGGTATGGATTAAAAAAAAGTCAATTTTCAACCAAAAAATTGTGCATTTACCTGAAATGTGCACTTATGCTTAGTGGTCTTATCAGGTAAATTTAACATTGAACTAATAGGAAAAAAATCAGGTTATTGAAATGTTGTTCATTTAACACTTATTCAATGTGCACTTAAGTGGGCTGCACTGTACTACACAAATCCAGCCTTTCTTTGGTGCATCTCTATACTGTATCTGTATGCTAAGGCTATATTGGACCAGACAAACTTATTGGCCATAACGAACTGCATAGTATTAAATATTTCTAACTTTACTTTAAAACTGTTTTCTAATTTAGTTTTGGGTATGCCTTTTATATAGATTGTCAGAAGTGTCTGACCTCTTTTTATATTTAGTTCCTTTAAGTTATCATAGCTTAAGCCTTTAGGGCTGTGACTATCATTTGGAACCTCTTTACTACCTTGAAATTTCAGGGTTTTTTTTTCCATTTCTGGTATTCTGTTTATTTTCTTGAGTTTTGCTTGAGGCATACTCTGTATTTGTCTCAGTTCCTTTTTTGCCCTTGTTTTGGTCCTTACTGTTCTTCTTGTTATTCATTAAACTTACACTTCATTTTATTTAATCCTTCACTAAAACCTCAATTTCACAAATTTCTTTTTCCACTATTTTATTAGTTGTCACTTCTATGGTTACTATTTTTTTTTTTGGGAGGAAATTCTAGGACAGTATCCTTATCCTGGTTATTTGCTGTTTCTATCTGTTCTTGAGTTTCTTCTAACTGGTCTGCTATTGCTACTGCAGCTTTTAATGTACTATTTTCAATTAACTTAGACAAAAGGGACAACATTCCTCTCATATGACAGTTGCCTCTATGTATATCCATTCTGATTTCTACCAGATTTATAGTAATCTCTGTTAATCTCTGATTGTTAGTACCATCCATAGAGTTATCATCTGATTTAAGATTAGGTGACCATATATGATGATCTATCCAGAGGTTTATTAGTCAGAGGATCTAATGTACACTTTGTTCTTATAATGAGTAATGAATTTATCAAATTCCTTCAGAAAGGAGTAATTAGGAACCCTGTTTCAACCCACATGGGACTTATTTAACTCATTATTGCCCCTTTGTGCAATTGATTTGCAAATGGGCAAATTTATCAGTTGTTTAAACACTCGTGGAGTATATTCCAGAGCATCTATGTTTAAATAAGATTGAGGAATTATTTCAGGGCCAGTGGGATCAGAACTTTTAATTGGCGGATCCCCTCCCACTAATAGGTCATATTAGACTTGTGGTCCTGTAAATCTTGAATAGGTTCCTCAAGTTCTCTAATTTTCAGCATAATTGGATTAATGGAATCCAACTGTGCATTAACTGGTGAAAAGGTAGCATTTGGCTTAAAGATAGTTTCACACATGTTTTCCATATGGTTTTTGCTTTCTTCTAAGATTCCAATGTCCCACAGGGGGTTTCGTGGGTGGTATTCCATAGATTACACAAGAAATTATAATTTCAGGTACAACACACCTAACTGGTGTGAATTTTATTAAAACCAAAAAGCAAATGATCAAAACAAAGAAAAGCAAACCACTTTCATGGAAACAATTACAAAAGAAAAGCAAAAAGCACAGCTTCACTTGACATCAAGGCTATCAGCTAATATAAATCTGTGCCTGACCTCTAACAGAGATCTTGGTGGGAAAAACTCACAGGTCCTCTTCCAACTACTATCTGTCCTAGAATTTTAGCTTCAGTCTGAGATAGGTCCCAGTCTCCTCCTAAAAGCTAGAACCCCTCCCACTGATTAGCTCTTTTCTCCATTTAATTTCCTAAAACTCCAATATTTCCATATGATACACACAATTCGTTATTTCTTTATACAAATAATCAAAATATATAAGCAGAAACATCTCGCATAGGATACATATAATAACATTACCCCTTAATTTCAGGGAAAGGGGCTGCATTATGCTAAACTCTGCCTGTTTGCAGGGAGAAGGAGTTAGACCTTTAGCATAAAGCTGGCTCGCATTCTGCTGCTCACTCCCTAAAGGAACCTCACTTCAAGATGTGGCATTTTCTGCTGATAGTTCGGGAAAGATTTCTACAATATCTGCAGACTACAGTATGGGTAAGCTAGCTTTGTAGTACCTGTACCGGGCAAACATAAATATGCATACTTTGTACATAGGCATAACCATGCAGACCGAAACACAAAGAGTCATTTTTCAGCAGTGGTTCAGCGGGTGACTCAGCGCTTAGGCATTGCAGGAACATAGAAGGTTTACCTGTCTCATACAAGAGACGGAGGCTTACTCTACACTCTATCAGGGAAAAAACAGGGCATATTACACAGCAATATTTTCTGGGAAGGTGAGGTGCCAATGGATAGCACATAAAAAGACATGCAGTGCAAGTGTTAGCCAAGAGAGAGAGAAACACAAATTCTTTTAATGGTATCTTACTTCTTGTTAGGCATGCCTGCTTAAATATATCAGGCTCCAGAGGTGGCATTAGAAGCAGAAAGAACAGGGGTAGCTAAAAGAAAGTTCCCACTGCAATGAGTGGCCAACCAGTAGTAACGGGAGCAGAATGGGAAACAGAGAAAGAGAGAAAAAAAAACAATGCTGTTGCACAACAGACTTTATGAAAAGGTTAAGTAAGGGAAAGAAGAGTTTTGCACCTCGGAGTCATGATAATAATAAACGGCTTACTGGGGGGAGAACCCTACTACCACAGGGGGCAATAAATATGAGGTGTTATTCCCTTCACCCTCTGCTAGTTTCTCCATTTTGTTTTTGTTTTTGACTGCTTTACTACCTCCCATCTTCCTAATAGATGAGAACCTCTATGAAAATAATTAACAAACTTGTAAGAGGTAAATACCTTGTGTACCATAATACTTAAATTTTGCAGTGATCACACTGTTTGAGTTTCTACTGAGTTGAAAAAAAAAATCCTGGTTAATATTACTTAATTCTTCTATTCAAGGAGAAAAAATAATACCTATTTCTTTAATAGGAATTCTGTCCTGATATACAGGCCACAGCAGGGCTGCACACTGTAGTTTTAACCCCACCAGTTAAATTACTTTGAATGTTGAGTGGCATGATGCCACCTAGATAGAAGCAGTGCAGTTGGTTTGCTCTGTCCTGCTTAGCAATAATTTGTAATATTCTCCTACCTCCTCCTTGCTCAGTTTAGGTGCTCTTTGCTGTCCGTATACTCTAGATGGCTACCAAAATGGATGTGGAGAAATCAGGGGCTCTATCAAAATAAAAAGTACAAGCTTGTGGCCTCTCCCCTGCCGACTGAAGATGTTCTGGGGCCAAATCCAGAGACATAGGTGGAGCAGGAGTCTGATCTGAGTCTGGTCATCAGGGAGATCTCCAAAATTAAAAAAATTATGGGTGGCATCAGGACAGACCTGAATCACATCACGGTCCAGCTTACAGCATTGAGCATTTCTGTGGAGGCAGTTGGTCACAGCATGGAGACCACAGAGTCCCTTTTGAGTCGGGTGGAAGACTGGGCTTGACTGAATGAGACAAGGCTGGGGCTGATGGAGTAGGATATCCACTCTTTGTTGGAGAACATTGATGGTTTTGAGGCTAGACATTGGCAAGGCAATGTAAGATTGCTCGGACTGCCTGAAAAGTTGGAGGGTGGAGACATGATACAGTGTTTACAAAAGCAGCTCCCGGTATGGCTTAAATGGAACCCAGGCACACTAATAGAAATTAAAAAGGGCCACAGAATGCCTATGGGTCCCCAACCCCTGACAGTTCTGCTTGCCCTCATCCGGTGGTCCTCAAGTTACTATGCTGTCAGGAACAGGAGAGGTTCTGCGGAATGCTAGAACACTTAAGGGGGTGTAGCATAATTGAGTCCGATGGTATTTTCACCAGGACTTTCCAAAGAGGGTTGTGGACTGCAGAAAATCACTTGATGGAGTACATGACCATGCAAGGAAACTGGGACTTAAATGCTTTTTGCTCCCCCCCTGGCTAACCTTAAGATTATTATCAATGATCGGCCAAGCTTTTTACTACACCTGCGGAGGCCATGCAATTTCTATCTAAGAGAGGCAGCACCCTTCCAAAAGGTTCTTAGAGACTGGTTAGGAGTGAGAGGGCTCCCACTCTACTGCAGTGGCTAAAAGATAATGACTCTGGTCCTGCAGCTGTGAATGACAGAGCTTCCCCAGTGAATCCACCTTCCGGAATCCACCAGAGAAGATGAAGACTCCATGGATTGATGATCAGATCACAGCAGTGGACATTTCTTATCTAAACCTACAAAGCAGCTGATATTGAGAGATGGGGGGCAGGACAGGAGCTCCATGGGGACAGGTACCACTCCTGGCTGTTTGGGGGGATTTGTTTCTTTTTGGTTCTTTTATTGGGGTGATGCTTATCTAGTCGGGGTCCCAGTTCTTACTATTTCCCTCCGTGACCTGCTCCCTTGCAATGCTGGCTAGCTTATTTTAGTCTGGTTCTCTGTAAGCGTTGCAGGCAGGGAAGCCTCTTAAAAGCTTGGGAGGGCTGAAACACCTGCCACCTGTGGTCAACAGAAATATGCGGCTCCCTTTTCAGTTTTTTTTTCTCTCTGGCAGCAACATTCTTTTTGACTTCCCTTGCTGTGGCTTCTCTTCTTTTTTGTTTTCTTTAGAGTCTGGCATGGGGTGTTCTAGTTGATTTACTGGATCCCCCACTTTAGGGTTTATTCTCCTTTTGCTGTACTAATATTCCCAGAGGAATGGAGCCCAGTCCTTGACAAATTGCATGCTTATTTCAGGGGCGGTCTTGCCTGTGGTACCTCAACAGGGCTGTGAGCTGTGTGAGACTCTTGGTTTTTTAACCTTAATGGCTTAGGGAGCTTTTATTTCTCTTTTTGTGTGCTGGCTTTTTATATGCGACAGGACCACTTACAAGGGGGGGAGTTTAGTTAAATGAAGTAGCTTTGTGCTCTGTTCACAGGTAATTGTTTGGGGGGTTAAGGGGTATATATGTTGGGGCATGTTACTGGCACCTCACGGGAGGGAAAACATGACCAGATGAGTACCTATGGGAGATTACATATTGATGGGACTGTGGTTGTTTTTTTTTACTTTTTGTATAAATTTTATTTATTTTTGTTTTATTGAAGATATCAGATTACATACCTTTGAGTCATAGACTCCTTTACAAAGGTCCCACATCAGATATACAGACTATAGATACAGTACCATACAGCAATGACACAAAATTTAAATACAGCAATGACAACAGGAACTAACAATTTACATGGAAGCAAGTACCACAGGCAGTACCATGTCAAGGAGGTACAAATAACAGAGTAAACAATTATTTCAATGTACTGCACAGAGAAGTTGCATAGATACTGGAGAATTGCATACAAAGTTCATACATATACAAGGCAATCTGTGACATCAGACATAAGTAGATCAGGCTGGACAGGGGAGTCCATTGTGAACTATTGAATGCTCTAGGGGTGACAGGACCAGAGTATGATCCATAGCCCAGTAGGAAGAGGCAGGCCATGCAATGGCATTAATCACAGACGCAGGCTGCGTCTTGTGTGAGGAGGCTTCGTAGGTGGGCCTTGAACTGGCCCAGTTTAGGTTTAGAAAGGAGGGAGCTAGGGAGTGAGTTAAGCCTGACAGGAGCCTGGTGCCTAAAGGTTCTTTGACCCTGGGTGGTCTTATAGCGGGGAACCTGGTATTGTGAGGTCAGAGATTGCCGAGTGAGCCAGGTGGACTGGGGAGATTGTAGCAGGGGGGTAAAAGCAGGTGGAAGTAGGCCGGCAGAGACTTTTTTAGCAAAAAGGCAGGTCTGATATTTAAGCCTCCCATCAAAGTTTAGCCAGTTGGTTGTGGAGTAAAGGGAGCAGGTGTGTGTGAATTTGTCACACCCAGTGGCTAGTCTACATGCCTTATTAAGGGCCGTCCTGATCTTCTTAAGGTGTGTGTTGTCAGCTGCACCATAGATTATAATGCCATAGTCTATTAGTGTTAGAATTGATGAGGAAACTGCTAGGTGTAGGGCCTCAGGGGGCAGGCAATGCTTGTACCGATAGAGTAGCCCAATCTGTACATTAACAGCAGCACTAAATTTCTGAATGTGGTCACAGTAGGTGAGTCCAGTGTCTATGGTGATACCCAGGTGTTTGAAGGTGGTAACCTGCTCAAGAAGGTCATTTTGGGAGTTTAGTATGAGCAGAGGTAGCCCCTTGTTCCTATTTTGGGCATGAGTGAAAACCATTGATTTAGTTTTTTTATAATTTAGGACTAGCCTGTGTTGGACGAACCATGATTCAGCTTCTGAAAAGGATTTTTGGAGAGCACATCGGAGGGCGGTAGTGTCAGTTTGGGAGCTGTAGAGGATGGCATCATCAGCATACAGGATTAATTTCCTGGAGCATGCCTTGGGTAGGGAGTTGAGAAATGGGAAGAACAGTAGAGGACCAAGAACTGAGCCCTGTGGGACCCTGATCTAACTTGGAGGGAGGAGGACTGTGTGTAGGTGAGTCTAACTTTCTGGGTTCTCTTAGACAGGTAGCTGGGGAACCATCCAGTGGACTCAGAATACAGCCTATGTGAGTGAGCGATTACAGGGGAAGCATGTGGTGCACCATATCGAACACCTTTGACAGGTCTATAAAAACAGCACCAGCAATGAGGCCCTTGTCAAGGAAAGTATGGAGGGTGTTGGTAAACTCCAGAAGGTCTGTGGTGGTGTTGTGGTTGTTGCAGAAGCCATGCTGCTCTGGGCACAGGAGGCAGTATTTGGAGAGGTACTCAGTGAGCTGCATGGCCACGATTTTCTCCAGGGCTTTGGAAAGGGGAGTCAGTATTGAGATGGGGTGATAGTTCCCCGGCTGGGTATGGTCACCAGTTTTGAGAATGGATGTGATGAGCGCAGCCTTCCATTTAGCAGGAAATTGGCCCAGTGCAAGGTAACAGTTCAATAGCTCAGTGAGGGGGTAGAGAACTTCATCAAAGGCTAATCTAAGTATCTTAAGATCCAGTATATCACTGCTGAAATGTGATTTACTGAGGGCCTTGCAGAGCAGGGGGGCTGCTTGAAGCTGCAATATTAATTTAAAGTGGAATGGGGGGACGGAGAGGGTGGCAGGGTTGGATGGATAGGGGCGGAGGAGAAGAAATTAGGGGGAGACTACTGCTAAGGTTGGAGAAAGAGGTGTTAAATGTATCTGCTATCAGGACAGGGTCTGTGGTAATAGACCTATTGGCCCAGAGCTGGGAGGGAGGGGCTGTGGAGGCTTTGCCACTGAGCTCCTTCAGAGAGTCCCAAACTTGCACCCTGAGCCCCAGTTGGCAGTGAGTGAGGCTTGATAAAATTCAGCCTTGGCCTTCAGGATGTTCCAGGTACATTTATTATGTGCCTCTTGGTAGTGCTGTCTGTCAGAGGGCATACCGGTCTCCAGAGCGAGGTGCCATAGATTGTCACGTTCACGCATTTGGTCTAACAGGGATTGTGGCATCCAGGGTGTATCAACCCCTTTGATGACCTGTTTGCTTAGGGGTGCATAACGGTCACAAGCCAAATTGAAGGTGAAATTAATATTTCATTGGGACTTTGGGTAGGATGTTGCTTAGTTGTTTTCTCTTATACTGTCTGCTGTATGGTGTTATTTTTGTGAGGGCTCTGCTGCTGCTGGAAGGAGTTGGCGGACAGGGAATCGCTTTTGGGATTTATCTATATATGAGTAAGCCCTACTATACTATTCTGTCCTGGAACATATGGGGTATTAATGGACCAGTGAAAAGGAAAAGGGTATTTTATATACTGGGATATTATATACTGGGACTAGAATGGTAGAAGACCCTTGTTCCATATAAACCGTTCCCCACATCAGTGGGTACATTTCAACCTATTCCCTATTATCAAGTCATCGATCCTCCTTTTAAATTCTGCCAATGACTTATTAGTAACTACTTCCCCTGGTAAGGTATTCCAAATTCTCCCAGTTCTATTTATAAATGAGTAGTATAATCTGTTTCTTTTCACTAGATCCAACTTAATCTGTATCCCATGGCCTCTCAGTTCTTTAAGTTTTCCCTGCAAACTCGGACTTATCTTGTCTGCTAATTCTTTATCATTTATGATCCTATATAATGCCATTAAATCATCCCTCATTCTTCTTTGCTCCAAGGAAAATAGATCAGTTCTTTTTAGTCTTTCACTATACTCATAGTTACCTAAAGAACCCATCATTTTAGTGTATCTTCTCTGTACTGCCTCCGCTCTTTTTATCTCACCCTTAGTATAAGGACACCAAAGCTATGACCCATAATTTAAATACAGTCTTACATAAGACTTATGTATGGGTAATAAACATCCTAATGATTTATTAATGAAACTGCATTTTATATTTCTTAACATATGGTTAGCTTTTGTATAACTTCAGTACGCTGTTTAACAAAACTCAGCTTGTTATCAATAAGTACTCCACACTCTTTCTCATCCTCTACCTCCTGCAGTTCTTCCCCATTTAATATATACCTATTCTTACTATTTGATCTTCGCAGATGCTTCACTCCTGATCTGTTCGTGTTGAACTTCATCTTATTTAGCTTTGCCCAAGTTTCAATTTTCTTTAAATCCATTTTCAGTTCATTTTGTTGCTCTAATGTTCCAGTTGGTCCCCCCGATTTTAACGTCATCTGCAAATTTGGTGACCTGGTTGGAAATATTGTAATGCAAGTTGCTGATGTGTAGAGAAAACAGAATCTGCCCAAGTACAAATCCTTGTGGGACACCACTTTCTACCCTAATGGGTTTGAATAGTTCACCTGTTATTCTTACCCTTTGGGTTCTGTCATACAGCCAGTTTTTAATTCAAATGATGATGCGACTATCTAACCCTATCTTAGTTATTTTTTCAATTAAAATGCTATGTGATACCTTATCAAAGGCCTTCTGAAAATCCAGAAATATAATATCCATGGATATGTTTTTATTTACTTTCTCATTTTTGCTTCCATAAAAGCACAAATGATTTGTTAGACATGCTCTGTTCTTCTTGAATCCTTGTTGTTTTTAATCAATAAAGCCTAAAATTTATAAATTTTCTTCTATTGTAGTTTTCAGTATACTTTCAGCCACTTTCCCCAAAATTGCAGTCAGACTTATTGGTCTATAATTGGACTTTTCTGATTTGTTGCCCTTTTTAAAGAGCGGCACCGCAAAAGCCTGCCTCCAATCCTCAGGCACCTCACCACTTGTAAAAGACCAGTTAAATATCCATGCCAATGTTTCAGAAATTAATGATGCTATTTCCTTAATATACCTTGGATGCAATAGATCTGGTCCTGTGACTTAAGCAATTTTACTTTATTTATTAAGTTTTCTATTTCTTCCTTTGTTGTTACTAGGTTTCTTATTTGACAAAAACATAGAAACATAGAATTTGATGGCAGATATGGAAGGCTTGGCCCACCTAGTCTGCCCATTTCCCTACCTAATGGATAAGCAGCAGATCCTAGTTAACCAACAGCCTACTTCCTCCTACCCCCCACTAGAATTGCCTTATGTCGGTCACGTGACGCTCATGGAGGAGTAGCTGCAACTTCTAGGGTCTCCTTCTCCGAAAGAGTGAATCTACATTGAAACGGAAGGTTTAACATTCAGTTTTGAACTATTCTGGCCACTTACTATCTGGAGGTGACACCAGAAGGCTTAATCGTGCTGATCGCCGTTTTGAAATGCAAGCGTCGGACCAAGAGCTTGAGGCCAAGCGGCCACACCGGAGCTCGTCGCCAACCAATGCACCTGAAGGAATCACCCCTACCAAGATCTATGAGGACTTGACGACAATAAAAGAAGCCTTGTTCAAGCTAATTGATGATGTAGCCGAAATTAAGCCGGCGCTAACTCAGCTAGCCCGTCGAGTGACGGACGCTGAAGCCAGGATTTCATCAATCGAGCGAGCCTTGGAGAAAGTGGGGCCTATAACCAGAGAATGCAAACGGGGCCTGGAGAAGCTGGAAGATTGCCTCAACGATTTAGAGGGAAGGAGTAGGCACAACAATTTGGTTCTTCTAGGCCTCCCCAAAGGGGAAGAGGGGCTCAACACAATCTCTTTTTTGCAGAAGCTGTTGAAGAAATCTGCTGGTCCTCTCCCAATGGTCCTGAATATATCATTGAAAGGGGCTACCGAGCATTGAGAGCCAAACCTCCGCCCTCTGACCCACCGAGACCCATTATCTTCAAGTTACTAAACTACTTGGATCAAGAACATATCCTGAGAGAGATAAGGAAGCTGGCTGCTTTTCAGTGGGAGGGCAAGAAGCTCCGTCTGGTCCCAGATTTAACGTGGAAAATGCAGCAGTCTCGATCAGCTTTTCGTCCTATTATTTCAAAGCTATGGGCGGCGGGGATCCGCCATCGCATTTTATACCCGGTGAAACTAGAAGTCTCATCCAAGGAGGGGAACAAGCGTTAGACTCGGCTGAGGAAGCTTTACTTCCTAGAGACTTTGTTTCAGAACTTTTGCTAAAATATGATTACTCTGATACCTGCTTCTCTATGGTGTCAAAAGTAGGCTGCTGATGGGGCAATGATTTGGGAGTTTATGTTCTATTATTTGAACTATCTGTTGTGGGTTACTATGATTACAGCGAGGCCAAGTTTAAATACATTTGTTTTTTTCTTCCTCTCTCTATGGACATATGGACTTAAAATGAGGACTTTTAACCGATGATTTTCTATATTACTTTGGCCTCTGAGCTTAATTTGGCTTAACCTCACGAGTATTTGGGGCGTAGTATAGCCTTTGACCACAAGAGGGAGCTATTAGCTCATTAATACCAAGCTATTATTATCCACCACTAATATCTTATTTTTGTAACCTAAAGCAGCGCCAGTTTTATCAAGTTTGTTTCGGTGGCATAAGCTGAATAATGAAAGAGACCAACGCTGAAGATTTCACTTCAGGGGGTTATAACTCTTGGGTCTTCATAGTTAGTGTGCAGCTACAGGTTGCTGTTTTATAAATTACATATATTAGTATACACAGTTTTGGTCCTTCTCTACCATGTAATGCTTTGGTATTGTGGCTGCTTTCCAGCTCGTTCTTACTAGAAATTGATACTTTCCTCCTCTTATCTCTTCTGTGTTTCAGTTAATTTACTTTCCTTCAGTCACATACATGTCACCATTAACTTTATATAAAGCCTTCCCTTTTCCTCTTAATAGTATAAGTAGACGCAGGACCACATTTATAATTACAATATTCTATCCTAACCTGTTAAGGAGGGGGGGACCCTGCCTCTATAGCGCACCATGAACCATTGGCTGTGGAGTGGGCTACAGGCCTGGGGAGCTAGTTTTAGGGATCCTTTTGGAGGGGGTGTATGTTTTTCTTTTATAGAAAAGGGGTTTTCTAGCATTTATTCTGTTATTTTTGGAAGGGTTTTAGTTGGTAGGGAGACAGCTATCCTTGCCTTTCATAGAAGAATAGTACCCATTTATGGCTAACGGGCTGAATATTCTCTCATGGAATATTAAAGGGGGGGAAGGACAACTGTAAAAAATTTGCTGTATTAAATCATTTGGCTCATTACAACCCTGCGGTAGTGTTTTTACAAGAAACTCATGTCCTCTCAGATCGTTTATCCCACTTCAAGAAAAAGTGGGTGGGTCAGGTCTATGGAGCTGGTTTCTCCTCGAGTAGTCGGGAGTGGCCATATTGATTGCGAGGGTTCCATTTATCCACTCAAATAATTTCCGACCCGAATGGCAGGTATATATTTGTCCTTGGTAGACTCATGGGTTTAATTTAGTGCTGGGATCAGTGTATGGACCTAATCAGGGGTCACCTACCTTTTTTGTCCAGTTGGCATTGATATTGGCCTCCTTCAAAGAAGTTCCAATTGTATTGGGGGGAGACTGGAATTTAGTTCAGTCCAACAAGCTGGATCGTTCTTGGAATAGAGGGACGCATTATTCTTCAGCTCAAAGTGCCTTAGGGGAGTTTACCTCTTCCCTAGGTTTAGTAGATCCGTGGAGGTTATTTAACCCATCTTCTAGAGACTATACTTTCTTTTCTACGGTCCACAGATCATATTCGAGAATTGATTACTTTTGATAAGCAAGAATTGCTAACTGGTATTTTGGAAACAACGATTTTACCTAGAGTTATTTCTGATCACTCCTGATAAAATGTGCTGGTCACCATTATTTAGTCCCTCGAGATCATATTCTTGGTCATTAAATAACAATTTATTAAAAGATTCTAGTACATTGACTCATTTAAGGGAATTTTGACCACTTCAATTGAAGCCAATTGGGGTTCTATCGAGGCTGTGGATCAAACTTGGCGGCACTCAAATCAGTATGGAGGGGTGAGTTAATACGATTAGCATCTAAGCATAAGGCTAAGGAAACATCACATCTGGATAGTTGTCTGGAAAAATTAGGCATTGGAGGGCATCCATGAGAACATAAGGTCAGAGAGCCAGGAGCAAGAGCTAACGACTTTAGAGACGTGGTATGCTAATACTCTACCTGGAGAGGGTGGTGTCCTCGGCCACTAGAATTCAGGCTCTTTACGTAGGTCAAGGTAGCAAGGCTGGGAAATTGCTGGCAGCAATTAAAACAAAAGCATCTGCTAGATGGGTTGCAGCTTTGAGGCACCGGTTTCCAATAACTTGATTACAGCCCGGAAGATGTATTAGGGGCTTTGTTGATTTTACAAAACTTATATTTGAGTCAACTGATTTCTTCACAAAGCATGGGTAAGATGGAGGAGTTCCTGGCAAATATCTCCTCCTCAATTGCCAGAAATATCTGGTCAGGGTTTAGTTCTCATCTCCGATGAAGAAATAGGGCAAGCTATTGACTCACTTAAATTGGACAAAAGCACCAGGCCGGACGGATTTACACCCTCCTTTTAAATTGTTTAAACAATGTATCATTCCATTGTTGAGTCAACTTTATTCCTCCTGGGCTGATCAAGGGATTAATGATAAAACTTTATTTGAAGCCAGGATTATCCTTCTACCCAAACCAGGTAAATCCCAGAATTAGTAAGTAATTTCAGGCCAATATCCTTGTTGAACCTGGATGTTAAATTTCAGCCAAGATTTTGGCTTCTAGACTTAAAAGGGTATGGCTTGATTTGTTAAGCCCAGAACAAGCTGGCTTCGTGGAGGGCCGTTCTTCGGCTGACCATTTCAGAAAGCTGTTTTATTTAATTTCTGCATCAGTGAGTCCGGGTATGGAAGCATCCCTGGTCTCACTAGACGCAGAAAAGGCTTTTGATCGAGTCGAATGGTCATTTATGTTTGCTACCCTAGCCAAACTTGGTATGCCGGAAAGATATATACATCTGGTTCGAATTCTGTACACTTGTCCATCAGCCAGAATTCAGTGTAACAATTTAATTTCGGATGCCTTTCCCTTAAGGAGAGGAACCCGCCAAGGGTGTCCCTTATCTCCCTATTTATTTAACCTCTACATTGAACCCTTAATAAGAGCTATTAAGTCAAACCAAATAGTCCAAGGGATTAAAATTGGTGATTCAGAATTCAAATTATCGGCTTTTGCAGATGATCTATTACTACATGTCCAAAATACGGTTACCTTTCTCCCTCAAGTATTAAAACTCATTGCCAACTTTAGTGAATTTTCTGGTTACAAACTAAACTTATCCAAAACTATGGTGTATCCACTTTCCTCATACCTCTCAAAGAGCTGGTGTCTTTCTTTGGGGTTGCAGTGGCAATCTGAGGCCCTATTGTATTTGGGCATCCATGTTTCTAGGAACTTAGAGGATCTGGTCAGTTTAAACCTTAAACCGTTACTAAAATCTATAAAAGATGACCTGGATAGATGGTCGAAACTCCCTCTAACCCTTTCAGGGAGAGTCAATATGGTTAAAATGGTGATCCTACCTAAACTTTTTTATCCTCTTACGAACTTAAATACTTACCTCCCCAAATCCTTTTTTAAACCCTTTTATAAGTTATGTTCTGACTTTTTGTGGGTGGGAGGCCCCCCACGAAGGGCCTATAGTAAACTATGTCATACACGTAAGAAAGGTGGCCTTCAGCTACCGGATTTCTACACGTACTATTTAGCGATTCACGTAGCAAGAGCTGCTCTATGGGCTTGTGACCCTGGGGTATCCTTGTCTGGTCTTGCTCTTGACGTTACCTTTTCAAGAAACTTAATCTAGATTTGGAATCCTTTTATATATTTCATGGGCTAAGGTCCTAGAATAGCTAGAGATACCCACTAGGGTGGGACGTTAAAGCTATGCATCAGCTCTGTGCGAGGTTAAAAATATCTCAATTTCTGACTTATCTCAACCCTATTGAGAAATCCCAACTTTTAATTGGCAAACAACCTATATGATTTTTCCATCCTCCTCCCCAAGATTAAGTGTGAATTTTTTCTGGGGATTCATTGCTACCATTATCGTCACTGCTCTTAAAATTTGGGGTCAGGCCTCATCTCTCATTAAAATGCTGCAAATCCAAAGTAAGCGTTAAGGCCTTTCTAGGTAGAGCCAGTGTTCTGATAGGGTAGGAGTTTTATTAAAGAGCTCGAGAACTTAGTTTGTCAGGTAAGAGGATTTCTAAAATCTATAAATAGATTTTAGAAAGGGGTGATTCTACCTCCTCCCAGGTCCCCTTATACTGGGTAATTAATTTGGCTCTGGACTGGACAGATATGGTATGGGAGAAAATCTGGAAGGACACTTATCTCTATGTCAAACAAGACAAGTTAAGAGACATTCAATTTAAGTTACTACATAACTTGTACCTGTCTCCGGCAAGATTATACCGGGTAAGTGGCCTGGGTTCTCCCGTATGCAAGGATTGTAGTGACCCACTGGCAACTACAATCCATAAAATCTGGTTTTGTCCCAAAATCAACAGTTTTTGGAGTTCGGTTAGACTCTGGATTGGTCCGTATACTGATCTCTCGGCCTTTTTTAATTTGGAAACTTGCATATTTGGGATGTATGCTCATGTCCCGAGCAAAGTACAGAAATACCAACTGGCGTTGATTGCATCAGTTACTAAGTTGTTAATTCTACACCATTGGCGAGATCACTGGACGCCTACATACATGGAATGGTGGGAAGAATTCCTGAATGCATTTTATGCGGAAAGACTAGTCTTTATGTTGGGTAAGGCATCGACTAAGTTTCTTGGATGCTGGGGGACTTTCAAACCTCAAAGAAAAGTTCGGGTGTTGGGGGGGTTACCTATTATGCCACTTCTTTCTGTTTTTCCTTTCTCTTCCCTCCCTGTTTCTGGGTTCCTTAATCTCCTGTTTTCCTTTTTTTACCTTTCACTTGTAGGCATTCATTTTCTGTTGGTTCTTTATTTGCCACCTTTTCTTTTTTTTTTTTTTCGCATTCACAATTCAGTGTCTTGCTTGCTTTCCGCTTTTTACTTCTATCTTCTATCATTGTATGTTTGTCCCCTGAACTCTGTTACCACCATCCGAATACCTAGGGTAATCTGTGTCATACCCTTCTCCTTATTTTGTGCTTCTGTCCTTCTCACCCCTTCAATTGTAGGTGGAATTAAGTTGTATTGATTTTTATTGTTTGTATTTTCCGTTATGGATTAGTAATTCAGCGCTTGGATAGCTGTGGGGGTTAGGGAGGAAGGTAATGGGAGATTTTGTTTAGTACATGGGCTTGGGGTTTGTTTTAGGATCAAACATTGTCTGTAACCTAACTCTATGTGATGTACGTGTTGTATATGGTAACTGTTTTCAATAAAATATAGTTATTTGCAAAAAAAAAAAAAAAAAAAGAATTGCCATATGTCTGTCCCATGCATTCTGGAATTCCCCCACTGTTTTGGACTCTACGACCTCCTCAGGAAGGCTGTTTCTTGTATCCACAACCCTCTCTGTGAATAAATACTTTCTCACATTACCTGTGAGCCATCCCCCCTTTATCTTCAAATTGTGCCCCATTGTTTTTGCACATCTCTTTTTCTGAAAGATGCTACCCTCTTGGACTTTGTTGATTCCCTTGAGGTAATTGAAAGTTTCTATCATGTCCCCCCTCTCCCTCCTTTCCTCAAGGCTATACATCTTTAGTTCCTTTAGTCTTTCTTCATATGTCTTCTGCTGCAGACCCTGCATCATTTTGGTTGCCCTCCTCTGGACAGCCTCCACCCTGTCTGTCTTTCTTGAGGAGATGGGGTCCCAGAGACTACACAGTACTCAGATGTGGTCTTACCAACTGTCTGTACAGAGGCCAACTACTTCCCATTTTCTACTGGTGATGCCTCTCCCTGCATCCCAGTATCCCCCAACCCTCCTACTCCTTCTCACATTGCTTGCCCACCTTTAGGTCATCTGATATGACTACCCCCAGGTCCCTTTCCATTTTGTTGTTGTCAGTATCTCACCCCCATTGTGTACTCTTCCCTGGGTTTTGTTTCCCAGGTGCATTACTTTGCACTTCTTGCATTGAATCTAAGCTGCCATACATTTGACCATTCCTCCAACGGCAAGTTTTTTCATCCTTTCCTCCCCACCTTGTCTATCAACCCTGTTGCAGATCTTTGTGTCATCTGCAAAGAGACATACTTTCCCTTCCAGTCCCTCTGCAATGTCACTTATAAAGACATTAAAAAGGACCGGCTCAATACTGAACCCTGTGGTACCCCACTAGTAACCCTCCTTTCTTCACTGTGGACTCCATTTACCATTACCTGCTGTGTCCTGTTGTCCAGCCAGTGTTTTACCCAGGCTACCACTCTGGGACCCACTCCCAGGCTGACTAATTTGTTTATTAATCTTTAGTGCGGGACTGTGTCAAATGCCTTGCTAAAATCTAGGTAGGCCACATCCACAGCCCCTCCCTGGTCTACTGCTTTGGTCACCCAGTCAAAGAAATCAATCAGATTTGTCTGACATGACCTTCCTGCTGTGAATCCATGCTGCCTTGGGTCATGTGCCCACTGGCCTCTAGGTACTCAACAATTCTTTCCTTCAGAAGTGATTCCATCATTTCCCTACCACTGAGGTCAAACTGACAGGTCTGTAGTTTCCTGCCTCTGTCTTGCTCCCACTTTTGTGAAGGGGAATCACATCTGCCCTCCTCCAGTCCTCAGGTACCACACCATCCTCCCATGATTTTTAAAAAGGGTAGTCAGTGGTGTTACTAGTTTCTCCCTTAGTTCTTTTAGAATTCTGGGGTGAATCCCATCCGGCCCCATTGCTTTATCCACTTTCAGTTTTAAGAGTTCTTTCAGAAACCTTTCTTCTGTAAAAGGACTAATATCAACCCCATTATCCAGAGTGCTTCTATTGACCGGATTAGGTATTTCCCCCTGCTTTTCCATTGTGAATACTGAGCAGAAGTATTCATTCAGTATCCCTGCTTTTTCACTGTCGATCTCTGCCCAATCACCTTCCTCTTTGTTCAGCCTCAGTATCCCTGCCTTCGTCTTTCTTTGCTCCCTAATGTACCTATAAAAGGTTTTATCCCCCTTTTTAACCGAGTTGGCGATCTTTTCCTCAGTTTGGGCCTTTGTTATTCTGACTGCCTTACCCACTTCCTTCTGCTTTAACTGGTACAGTTCTCTGTCCTGCTCCTTCTGTGTTTCCTTTTACTCCCTGAATGCTATCTTTTTCTCCCTTACCTTCCCGCCAATTCTTTTGAGAACCATAGTGTTTTTTTTATTTCGTTTTGATTTGTTTATTTGCTTCACACAAAGGCTTGTTGCCTCTGTGATGGCGGTTTTGATGTTTCCCCATTGTTGCTACACCCCCACCTTCTTGCCTGTTTGCTAATGATTTTCTGAGGCACTCTCCCATTTTGACAAAATCAACCCTCCTGAAGTCCAGTACCTTCACTTTTGTGTGGCTTGAGAGTACCAGGTCTAAGATTGCTCTCTCCTGAGTGGGTTCCAAAACTAGCTGTCTGAGGCATGCCACCTGTAGGGCATCGAGAATGGCCCTGCTCTTGGATGTGGCTGCAGCAAAGGTGCTCCAGTCAACATCTGGCATATTCAGGTCCCCATCAGCAATATCTCCCTTTATATGCCATCCCAAGGATGCCTTCTATCATTTCCTTGTCCATTTCCTCCCCCAGAGACAGGGGTCTGTATACAACCCCTGTGCAGATTGTGGAGCCATTTCCAGTCTCCAGGGTGATCCACAGTGCCTCCTCTCCTTCCTGTTTACTCTTTAGTTCTGTTGCTTTGATCCCTTCCCTTACATAGAGAGCTACTCCTCCTCAGCTTCTTCCCTCCCTGTCCCTCCTGTAGATTGTGTACACTGGTATGTTGACATCCCAGTCATGGTTGTCTGTGTACCATGTTTCTGTGACTGCCACAATATCGAGGCATCCCTCTTCCATCAAGACCACCATTTCAGGGAGCTTTTTACCTAGACTATGGGCACTGGTACTCATTACCCTCCATTTTTTTATGGCTTTATTTCTTTTTGCCCCATCCCTGTCCCTACTGCTGTTGTCTTTTTCTCCATTTACCCCGACCTTCTCCCTATCAACTACTCTATCTTGGTGTTTACCGCATTAATTACCCTGATTTTTTGGGGCAGGGCTAGGATTTCCCTTCTCCTCTTCAGTGCCTCCCCCCTTGGTTAGTTTAAATGCTTGCCATTGAAGCCTTTAAACCTATCACTAGGATCCTGGTTCCCCTTCAGGATAGATGCAGACCATCGCACCTGTATAAGCCTGCATCCCTCCAGGTGGAGCCCCATTCCCCAATAAAGCCAAATCCCTGAGCTCTGCACCAGCTTTTCAACCAGTCATTGAATCCCATGGTGTGAAGTACCCTAGCCTTATCCATGCCATAGACAGGTAGCACTTCTGAGAAGGTTACCGTGTGTGCTACTTGTCTAAGGCCCCTCCCCAACTCCACAAACTCCTGTTGCACTGCTCTGATCCCATTCTCAGCCAGGTCATTCATCCCTAGGTGAATAATGACATCCAGCTCCTTCCCCCTTGCTGCTGCTCCCACAATCCTCAGGATTTGTTTTCTGTCCCTCCAATCCTTGGCACCGGGCAGGCACCTTACCTCCCTTTCCCCTCCTTCCCCCAGTTCTACTCCCCTAACAATTGAGTCCCCCACCAGGAGTTGTTTCCTTCCCCTGTGGGATCCTGGGCCAGCCTCCTGTGGGTCTCCATTGTGGAGGTTCCCAGCATCCTCCTTGGTCTCCACTGCAGATGCCTCCATAGAGGAACCATGCTTCACCAGAGTGGCAAATGAATTGTGGAGAAGAACAACTGGAGGGATGCACCTCTGTTCCACCACCTTCACCCTCCCTGAGCCCACCATGGTCCAACCACTCCTCCTCCTTCTTGGCAACCTCTGAGGTAGTGGTGGTGGCCTGGGTGGTCCCTTGGTGGGGGAGCAGGCTTCTTGAATCCTTGCCAGGTCAGCATGGAGATGAGCAACCTCCTCCCTCAGACCAAAGAGGTGCCTGCAAATAGGGCAGCAATGCAGTCTCCAGAATGTCTCCCGAAAGACTGCTGCTCCACAGCCAGTGCATTGCACCACTCCCCACATGTCTGTGTCCCTTCTAGTTAAAGATGCTTTTTTGTTTTTTGTTCTTGTTTTAGTGTGTGCAATCTTGTGAGTGTCTCTACCCCCTACTCAGTGTGCTGTGTCTTTAAGGATATGAACAGGTGTATGTTGTTAGCAGTTTTGGGGAAATGATGTCAGAGCCCCTGCTATAAAGGAAGTTATGCACTTGGGGAGGGTTGGGTGAGGGGAAAGGTGGGTGGGAGTAAACCTATGCCATCCAGAAACAATCACCTACAACTCTTACCCTCCACCCCGGGGAGTGCCTTCCTTCCTTTCAGACACCTATTTCACAAAGGCTAAGTAACAGGTCTAGTCACAACTGACTGCAAATATTTCCCTGCTACAGTGCCTCCCAGGCAAATTAAAGTTAAAACTAAGAAAAGTCCACCCCAAAACAGAATCAATACTAGTTACTTACACAGGTCCAAAAAGTAATAATTCAGTCCAGTGTAGTCTAGAAAATAACCTCCTTGATTTAAGGAGGCTGTGGCTGCTTTCTCACTCTCTCTGTCTCAGTCTCAGGAGACAGAGACCACAATCAACTCCAGTTATAAATCCTCAGTTCAACTAGGCCCCTTTCAGCGCCTCCCCTTAACAGACACCTATTTCACAAAGGCTAAGTAACAGGTCTAGTCACAACTGACTGCAAATATCTTCCTGCTACAGTTCCTCCTTGGCAAATTAAAATTAAAACTAAAAAAGTCCACCCCAAAAATAGAATCAAAACTAGTGATGGTTTTCATTCACTTTAACATCCCTTGCTTTCCCACCTTTTTCAAACACAGTTCCATAAAAATCCATTTAAGGCAATTGCCATTTCTTTCGGTTTCTTTATTTCTTTGCCATTTTCATACAATGGCCCCACACCTTGTTTATTCCTTCTATTTTGATTTATGTATGTATAAAAACCATTATCCTTCCTATATGCCATATTTGCATCAGCTCTCCTTCTTTCTTTTCTTATTGTTTTTCACATTCTTCAAACTAACTGTATAGTGTAGTATAGCCTCCTCTGTCCCTAATATTTTCATCTTTTTAAATGCATTATATTTCTGTGAGCATAGTTTGATTACTTTATTTGTACACCATGATGTTTTTTTTCCTCTCCCGTTGTACATAATTTTATCAGGTACTTACTTTTTTCCAGATTTAGTAATATACCATTTAACTCCTTCCACATTTGATTGACACTTTTACCTTCAAAACTCTGTTTCCAATTCCACTTTTTTATTTCTTCTTTAATTTGTTTAAAATTTTCCCTATTGTAATTTTTTGCAACTGTTCTGCCTTTAATATATGTTAATTACTTTTTTACATTAAATGCTATAATGTTATGATCACTATTTCCAAGCTGTTCCCTTATCTCTATCTTATGAATAATGTTTCTCTTATTTGTTGTTAATAAACCTAAGATATTTTCCCCTCGGATTGGCTTATAAATTAACTGTTCCAGGCCTGTCATTTCTAACATTTCTATGAACTTCACACTATTAGCCTTTTTGTTATTATACTTTCCCCAATTAATATCAGGAACATTAAAGTCTCCTGTAATAACGACATCTCTTTCCAGAGCCATTTGCTCAATTTCATTTCTTATTAAAGTATCTATTTCCTTACTACTATTAGGTAGTCTATAATATAGGCCAAATATATTTTTTATCAACACCTCCTACTACTTGAACCCATATAGATTCCACTCCATCAATGTCTATTTCATTACACAGGCTACTTTGTATATCTTCTCTAATATAAATAGTCACACCTCACCCTTTTTTTATTTTTTCTTGCATTTGAGTATAACCTGTATCCCTCGACATTGGTATTCCACCTAATTTCTGAATCCCACCAAGTTTCTGTCAAGATACATATATCAACCTTTTCACTTATTAAATAAACTTTTAGCTCTGCTTTCTTTTCACTGTTCAAACTTCTGGCATTTAATGACCATACAGTCATTCCTATATTCCTTTTCCTTACTTTTCTTCTGTCATGTAAACAGTCTCCAATGCTTTTTATATGTGATTTACCCTCACTCCCCTTTCCTTCTAGTTTAAATTACTACAATCTGCTTTAGGTCCAACCCCAGTTTCCTACATCCTTTCTATTCAGATGCAATCTGTTTTACAATAATAGGATGGTTCATTGATGTAATCTTCCCAGTGTTTTATGCACCCTATATTTTTCTGCAATGTCCACTGTCTGAGCCAGTAATTTGGTTTCTTAATTTTTATAGTGTTAAAACCATTTCCCCTTGGGGCTGACAAGATTTCCAAAAAAGACACCTTACAATGCAATGTCTCTGCTTCCTTCCATAGTTCTTCAAATTCTTTTTGTATTTCCACTAATTCCTGATTTCTAATGTTGTTTATACCTAAATGTAGGATTAAGGTTGCTGATCCATCTCTTTCTTTGATTATATCTCCCAGCATTCTTTTTACATCCCTTATTTTGGCCCCTGAGAAATAACTTGTTGTTATGTTTTTCTTTGCTACTACTAGACGTATATCTATGTGTGTATTTCAATATAGAGTACGATAATACATACATTTTTCTATCAATTTGACCTAAATTTATCTGCTCGCTATTCACATTTACCTCTACCCCTTATCTTGTTATAGTTGCATCATCTGCTTCACTGATAGTGTTTACACTATATTCACCCATGTTAACATGTTCAGTAGATGGTCTTTCATAATGCCCTTTCCCACTGTTTACATTTTCCCCCTCCTCCATGCTTATATATTGGTTAGTAGTATCCATTGGCTTTAAACAGTATATGCTTGATGCAGTTACTTGGTCACTATTTACATTTTCCCCCTCCTCTGTGCTTATACATTGGTTATTGATACCCATTGGCTTTGATCAGTGTTTGCGTGGTGCATTTACCCGATCAAAGGAGATATTTATTGTTTCATTATGGGTTTCATTTAATTTCTCATTTCTATTTTCATTCATATCATTTTCTGTGTCCAGCATTATCAAAGGCTCAAAGATGTTTGAACTTTCCAAAGAAAATCCCACAGCTCGACTTCCAGTTTTTCCTTTTTTGCTTTTCTTTCCACAGTTACCCAATCCCCTTCCTGTTCTCCTTCCCTTCTTCCCTGTCTTGTATCATTTCCTCTTATTTCCTCTGTATCCTTTACTAACTGCATTTCCTTTACTTCATCCTGTAACATAAACTTTTGCCGCCATACTATCAGCTCCATGTCAACCTCTATTAACTTCCCCTGAAACTCCTTAATGCGATGACACTGATCACATGTGAATACTAACATTTCATTTGCTACATCCATGCTAATCATTTTACACACCAGACATCTCAGTCCCAATATGCCACCTTCCAATTTCACAATGTTTGTGTCCATATTCGGTGTATAACCCTGCCAATGCCACCCTTTGGGTCCTGTGAGCTCCTTTAACTTTTCCTACTGCTCCACTGCTCAACACACATAACACGCACAGACACGCATGTCTCAGTGTGCATCTTTGCGCATGGTGACCATGCGCACCGACCCACTTGGCACTCACCTTGCTTGTGCTGGGAGTTCAATTTATAGTGATGCACACAGGAGATGTCTTCTGGGTCATGTGACCATTGCAACAGTGCTAACACACTAACCCCACAAAAGAAGTTAAAAAGGCCTGTTTAAAGTGTGTCCAAGCCCTTAAAAGGGCAGGTAATCACTCCAATTCCCAGAATATACAAAAGTGCCAATATTTAAGCACCATGGTGCCAGAGACAGGAAACTGTAGTCCAATTTCACCTCCTCTAGGACTTAAAATCCCACTCTCCTGTGTGGTTACTCCCTTTCCCCTAATGTAGCACCTTTAATATCTTTCCAAATTGCCATCTCAAGTGGAGCTTTTTTGCCAGACTTGTCTCACCAGCTCAGATACTGGTCTCACAGTATGTGGACAACAAAGAGTGTTCACCCACATAAGGAAACTGAAGGGTCAGTTGGTCATCTTGCAGGAGACCCACTTACTTAACAAAGAGATGGAGCACTGAAATATGGTTGGGGGGATCAGATTTATACAGCCTCTATCACCTCTGAAAGATGAGGAGCAATTTTAATACAGAAGGGTGTTAAATAGGTAACTAGAATGGTGGTGAAAGACCCTCAGGGCAGGTGGATTTTAATCACTGGTCTACTGGATGGGCATCTTTTCACTTTAGCATCAGTATATGGCCTTAACAAAGATGGTGTCCCCTTTTTTCTTGCTTTCTCTCAGACACTTCATGACAAGGCGGAAGAGGCCCTGTCAATATGTGAAGACATGAATGAAGTCTTGGACCTGGTCTGTGATTGTAGTGGCACCATCACTCGATTTGTCATGTCTGGTTACAGGGCCTTATCATGCCTCAGGGATGAACATGGGCTGTATGATATGTGGCATTTACACATTTTCTCAGCACCACACCAATCATACAGCTGTATAGACCTTATATTGGCATCCCAAGAGTTACTAAGGGGTATGGCCCAAGTGGCCATAGAACCAATTCTTATTTCAGATCACTTCCTTGTTTTGTGGATCTTTTTTAAATGATCAGTGTATGCACTCAACTCCCCAATGGAGGTATACTACTAGCTTTTTGTCTGATTCCTCTTTTCAGGAGTGGCTTCAGGGGAAGTAAAGGCCTATCTGGAAATTAATTCTATAGGTATCACTGATCTCCAATGGGTCTGGGAAGGCCTTAAGGCATGCATGAAAGGTAAATTGATCTCTTATGCATCAGCCCACAAGAAAGCTAAACAACAGAAAATGCGGGATCTAGAATCCCAGTTGGAAACAACATCCGACAACCCGGGGTAAGATATTGCAACAGTGAATCAGGGATCTGTGCTTTCAACTAAATGTGCTTGATATTCAGCAGGCTGAACTGAACTAGGCCTTTACAGGACTAAACAGGCCAATTGGGAAGGTGGGGAGAAGGTGGGTCACCTTTTAGCCTATAAGATGAAGAAAATGGAATCCTCGAAGACCATTCCAGGGATTAAGGAACATGGGACTTTGATTTTAGATCCCAAGGATATTAACAAAGCATTTTATGAGTTTTATTGTTGATTGTATTCCACCAAGAGGGACAGAAACATGAGGGGTTCTGATATCCAGTTCTGTAACACTCCCTAAATTTTCTGTATCTCATCAGGCAGTCTTGGATGCCCCTGTTATACCAGGGAAGCTTCAGACAGCAATGGGGCAGCTGCAAGGGGGAAAGTCTGGGCCCAGATGGGTTCCCTATTGAATTTTATAGAATGGTGGGGATCTGGTTAGCCAGTTACTGGCCAAAGTCATAGTGGCAGCTTGGAAGCAGGGCACGCTTCCCCCATCTATGTATGATGCTGTTATTTTGGTACACCCTAAAAAGGATAAAAATCCTTATAATTGTTCAAGCTATCACCCGCTCTTGCTTTTAAATGTGGATTACAAACTGTTAGCTAAGGTTCTGGCTAACAGATTGTCCAAGGTTTTATCCACATTAATATATCTGGACCAAGCTGGATTCATGAGAGGGATGGGGCAGATCATTTCCACTGTTAAGTAGACCTTTTCTGGTCAATGAAGCCTCCAATGGTGTATCGGCTGTGGTGGTCTTTGATACAGAGAAGGCCTTTACTCAGTGGAATGGCCATATTTGCTAGTCTCTTTGGAAAAATTTGGTTTCAGTCCCAACTTTATTCATTGGATTAAAGTTATTTATACATCATACATGCAGCTGTGTTAATGAATAGCATCATTTCACCTTATTTTCACCTTGGTAGGGTAACTTGCCAGGGTTGACCCTTATCTCCAGCACTTTCTATACTTGCCATAGGGCCCCTTGCTCAGAAAATAAGGGACTCTCCTTTAATCAAGGGACTCCAGGTGGGTCCGTACAGTTATATGGCAATGTTATTTGCAGATGATGTGTTACTTTCTTTGTGGAATATTGATACCTTTCTTCCTAACCTGATCCAGCTATTGACTGTTTTTGCTTCACTTTCAGGTTTATGAAACAAATGGAACAAAACCGAAATTCAACCATTAGGCACCTCGGGTACTTTACTGCCTTTACCTGTCCCTGGGATGCAGTGGTCTAAAGAGCCCATCAAGTACTATACTTACTTCCCCAAAGGTATCAGACTGGCCCACATTGAATTTTCAACCTGTTTTATCCAAGTTGAGAGGAGATATTCTTAAATGGAAGCATCTTCATCTGTCCCTTTGGGGCAAAATCCAAGCTATTCGAATGATACTCTTGCCCAAAATTTTGTACATTATTAGATACCTCCCCCTTAATGTCTCAGACACTTGGTGGCAGCAATTTAAAGGGTCCATTTCTTCCTTCTATTGGGAAGGCCAGAAGTCGCTGCTGGCCTGGACCACTTGATGGCTCCATATACAAAGGGGAGGCTTCACCTCACCTTGGTTTCAGGGCTGCTATAGTAGGGCTGGGCTCCATCAAATTTGGCTATGGCTCCACTTAGAGCAGTGGGCCTCCTCAATTTGCTGGATTGAGTTAGATAGGGAATGGGGTGCACCCAATTCTCCTGAGCATATTTTATGGGATCAACTTGTTCTGTGGCATTATTTACCTACACAGGAATATGCTTTGCATGTTTGGAAGCTGGCTAGGAAGGGGGTAGGACCTGGATGGGAAGTTCCACTTGGCCTTTTGCTGCTATGGCATAACTCACAGTTAGCTTTGGGGGGGGTCTCCCTCTTTCTAGGTGTCCTGGGCTAAAGAAGGGATTAGAAGATGCTAGATGGGGAAGGAATAGGATTCATTTCAGTGCAGTAGCTGCTCCTTGCTGCTTTTAAATTGCTTCTTGTTGATTTCACTTGGTAGTAGGTGATTTTTTTCTTACTACTTATAATGGGCTAACAGGGGAATTGTTTTGGGACTACTGAAATTTTAAAATCTATTTTAGTGTGTTTTAAGTTAGGCTGTTATTTCTTGTTGTTTCACTTGGTAGCAGACTGAGTTTTTCTTATTTCTTAAAAAGGGCTAGCAGGGAACTGTTTTGGAATGGTTGAAACTTTGAAACCTATTTTGGCATGCTTTAAGTGGGGCTGTTATTTCTTTAAATTGGAGGCCTGTTTCTTCTGATTTCAGACCTATTTTGGTGTGCTTCTGATGAGGCTGTTTCTTTGAAATGGAAACCTATATCTTCCCATTTCAAGCCTATTTGTGTATGCTGTTGGTGAGGCTTTTGTTTCTTTGAACTGGAGACCTGTTTCTTCTGATAGCAACCCTATTTTTTGTGTTTTTTGTGGAGTTGTGAATTTTATTTTTGCTATCTTCACTAGCTGCAAAGTTTAGTGCATAGTGGGGGAAGGGTGCTAATTGTCTGGCTTGGGGCCTCATTCAGTTACCTGATAACTGGAGGCAAAGCTGAATCAGGTTTGTGGTAACAGGTTGCTTTTGGCTTCTTAGAAGAGGCTACAAGGGGAACGAATCAGATTAATGTCAGTGCAGTAACTGCTCCTTGCTGCTTTTCAATTGCTTCTTGTTGATTTCACTTTGTAGCAGGTGATTTTTTTTACTTACTACTTATAAGGGGCTAGCAGGGAACTGTTTTGGAGCTGTTGAAACTTTTAAACCTGTTTTGGTGTGCTTTAAGTGGGGCCATTATTTCTTTAAATTGGAGGCCCTTTTCTTCTGATTTCAATCCTATTTTGATGTGCTATTGGTGTGGCTGTTTCTTTGAACTGGAAACCCAAATCTTCTAATTTGAAGCCTACTTTGGTGTGTTGTCGGTGAGGCTGTTGTTTCTTTGAATTGGATACCTGTTTCTTCTGATATCAAACCTATTGTTTTGTGCTTTTAATGGGGTTGTGATTTTTTTTTTGCTGTCTTCACTAGCTGCAAAGTTTAGTGCATAGTGGGGGAAGGGTGCTAATTGTCTGGCCAGAGGCCTCAGCTACCTGACTGTTTCTGGAGGGCATGTGCAAGGAGGGGTAGGAGCTAGAAGGAGGTTGTGCAATAGTTGATTACAGTTTCTTTTTGGGTGTGGACTGGAGACATAGGAACTTTAAAGGCATCTGCTGAATCTATTTAAAGTGTATGACAAAGGGGTAAGGGAAATTGAGAAAAGGTGAAGGATTTTTTTTGTAATGATACAGGGGGAGAGGGAGACTTGGGGCAGCATTGGGTATTCTTCATCTGAAAGGGTGGGGGTTGCTGGTGGGTGATGAGAGCAATGGGTAGGGGGTAGGTTGCATCAACTGTGGTGCACCAATCTTTCTAAAAATTGCATTGAGGGTGGGGGGATGTTTAGTGTGCAACCAAATAGGGAAACTTAAAAAGGAGATCAAGGGTATGCAGGAGGAGCTAAGACAGGCAAGGCAGACTGCAGGAGGTCATAGCCCAACACTGGTGGGAGGGAGGAGGGGAGATGAGGAGGGAGGTTGGTTTGGGCCAGCAGCAGGAGATGAGAGGGTCAGAAGAAGGGAAGCAGAGATGGGGGACCCAGGCCAAGGGTAACAGTGTCAGGGGAACCCAGGTCAAGGGAAAAAAGACAACAGGAAGGAGAAGAAAGGGACTGGTGAGGGGAGGAGGAAAAGTGGCAACAGTCATGGAGTCAAAAGGAGGGACCAGGCAAGTATGAGGAGGGAGGAAGCAGGCACAGGAGAAGGGTCTTCAGAAAATAATTTTGCAGTACTAGAGGAAAAGGAGGAAAAGGGAGATGATGAGATTGGAGGAGTAACTGATAGAAGTCTGGATGAAAATGGAGAGGGGGAAATTCTACTGGGGGAATCACAACAGGGGTGAAAGGGGATACTACTGTGTAGGAGGAAGAGAAGAAGGCAGGAACGAGAGGTGGGGAGGAAGGGAAGCAAGCAGTTGGTAAGGGGGTGGAATATTAGTGCTGGGGGATGCAATACTAAGAGGAGTCAGGTAGGGTAGCAAGGGAAAGAGACATAGTCACATTTGGGTGTAGGCCATGCTTGGAATGACAGCGAAAAGGGTGGGACAATCTGTTCTAAAATATGCAAGAAGGGTTAGAGAGAAGCCCCATTTAATTATGCACTTGGAGACAAATGACCTGGCTGACAGGATGGTAGATATAGTCCAGATGAGGTTTGAGGAACTAGGACAATTATGTAAGGGGCAGAAAGATCAGTAACTTTCTCAGAGATACTTCCAATGCACAGGGCAAGCACAGAAAGAAAGCTAAGAATAGAGGAATTAAATGGATTTCTAAGAACCTGGTGTCATGCTAAAGGTTATTGGCTGGTAGGGGAGTGGGGAGGGACCTGGGAGGACAGGATATGCTGACCAAAAGTCAACACCCCGATGGTGAAATCCTCCACAGTGACAATTTCAACAAGTTTTGAAATTGCCACTGTGGGGAACCCATGGGTGTGATTTCACCCTTTCACTGACTTTCACCCCCCCTTAGAGTTAACTCTGACTCAGAGTTAACAATCCTTAAGAAGGGGTGTGTGTGGCTGCAGCACCCCCCACATGGGGGGTTGGGGCGCAGCCCCCCATTAGAAACAACCTGATCACCTGTCGACATTGGAGATCATGCTATGCCGAACCTCAACAACAGTGTTGTCAAGTTGGCATAGGTAAACTGGAGGGCAGTAGTCTAAATGCCAAGGAAAGACTACACTTGAGTGAGGAGGGAAAGAAAGTGTTAAAATAGAGGATGGAGGAGTATATAGAGGTAGTTGGAAATTTAAACTTGGAGCAGGGGGTGGCAAGTGGGCAAAGGACATGCAGAGACAACAGGTTGGGAAGCCATATGAGCTTACACCCACATAACAATGACAAAGGACAAAAGGCAAATACTAGTGGCAATGCTAGTAAAGGAGGGCAGGAGAGGAGGTGGAAAGGGAAGGGGTGGAAGGTGGTCAACCTGAATGCTAGGAGCTATGGGAAGAAAACTGCAGAGCTACAGACTCTCATGGCAGAGGGGGAGGTGGACATAGCAAGCATCACTGAAACATGGTTCACCCAATACAATGACTGGGACCTGTTGATACCAGGGTACAGGATATTTCATAGGGATAGAACAGGATATTTCATAGGGATGGAGCGAATGGGAAAGGAGGGGGAGGCGGCATTATATTTGAGGGAAGGACTGAAGTATATACAGGAGGAAGGGGAGGAGGATAGTACGGAGACACTATGGATGCAAATCCAGGATTCCAAGAATAGGATTCTCAGGATGGGAGTGGTGTACAGGCTGCCCTCTCAGACAGAGGTGTTAGACTGGGAACTAGAGGGACAGGTCAGGATGACTTGCAAGAAGGGTAGTGTGGTGATTGTAGGGGACTTAAACATGCAAGGAGTGAATTGGAGTACCCCGACAACCAGGAATAGAAGAAGCAGGTACTACTGGATGCCTTCCAGAACAGGTTCCTGAAGCAAATGGTCAGTGAACCAACAGGGTTATTTATTTATTTAAAAGTTGATAACTGGGAAAAGCACCATGAGCAGAAGCTCATTTTCAGGTGCAACCTGGGGAGGTGGAACATAGGGATAAAGACACAACAGCATAAGCAGGATCACAATACACCAATACAAGTAAAAGGAATTAGCAAAAGGTTAGGGTTATATGACCCAATGGCTATAGCAATAAAAAATAAACACTCAAGAAACTTAAAACAATACAAGGCATGGTCAAGAGCTGAGATTAATTATCAGGCCAACTCTAAATGAGGGTTAGGATTATACATATCCTACACCTCGTGCTGGCAAATGGAAAGTTTGTGAGGGAGCTGAGGTGGAAGACCCGCTGGTGGGGAGTGACCACCACTCAGTATGGTTCACATTGGATCATGGGTGTAGGCAGGCATACTCCAAGCACTCCATGGTGTGCAATTTTATTGAAGGGATGTAACAAATCAGCTCTGAACTGCTTCCTTTTTCCATGAAAACTAACAAAGAAAATACTGAATCTGTCTGTAATTTTATTGGTAGGAGTCAAAACTAGAAGGACAGGTCACTAATACTCTCTTTGCATCCCAAGGACAATACAGCTTTACAGGCTCTGGGCTGGTATGTGGGTGTCATAGGGAACAATGCATGACATTTGTATTTACCCATGCATGGCAACAACCAATGTCATGAGATACAAAAGTTGTATTTATTGTGCCAAATGAGGCAACAAACACGGTCCTGGTGTATGTTTGTATATTGCCTGGCTACACCAGGGCGGGGTAGCTCACCCTAATTGGGGGGGGGTAGCAGTGAGTCTACTTGGTGTGCAGATCTGAAACCCCTGGCTACACCCCTGCATTGGATATGGGTAAGGAATGAGTGGAATCCATCACAAGGGTGCTGGACTACAGGAGATCTGACTTCAGGAGGATGGGGGAAAGTAGTAAAAGGGTACTTGGCAAGAATTCAACCTAGTATGGGCACTAACCAGAGGTGGGAGCTCATATAACTGGGCATAGTGGATAGAACCAGAACCTGCAGCAAGGCCCAGAGCAAGAAGGCTAAGGCAAAGAAACCTAGCTGGGTGAGCAAGGAGGTCATGGAATAGATAAGGAGGAAAAGAGCTGCCTTTAGGAGACACAAAAAGAAAACAGGGAGAGGGATGGAGAGGGAGGAGTACCTGAAGGAACTGAAGGAGGTGACAAGGGCAGTAAGGGCAGCCAAGGTGTCTAAGGAGCTCAGACTGGCACAGGGCACTAAGAAGGGCGAGAAGGGCTTCTTCAGGTATATCAGGGAGAAAAGGAGCTGTAAGTTACCATATAGTAAGGATTAGGAAGGAGGGGGGTGGGTGGAAGCAGGTGGTGATAAGGCAGAAGCGATAAATGATTACTTCTGTTCGGTATTTACTAAGGAGAAGGAGGGATGATACCTAAGGGGGGAGGGAGGGCAGGAACGGAGGAGGAGGGGTTGATGGATGGAGAAATCATGGAGGGCAGGATTCTGGAGGGTTTGAGGGCACTGAGGGTGGACAAGGCACCAGGCCCAGATGGCATCCACCCCAGAGTACTGAAGGAGCTGGAAGAGGTCCTGGCAGGACCTTTGGAAGATGTATTCAATGCCTCACTACACTCAGGGTGTGTACCTCAGGACTGGAGGATGAGTCATGTGGTGCCCCTCCACAAGAGTAGCCCCAAGGATGAAACAGAGAATTACAGACCAGTGAACCTCACATCCGTCGTGGGTAAGCTGATGGAGACTATCCTGAAGTAGAGGCTGGTATCCCTCCTGGAGGTCAAAGGGCTACAGGACAGCAGACAGCATGGCTTCGTAAGTGGTTGATCCTGCCAAACTGACATGGTGGAGTTCTATGACTGGGTAACTAGGCAATTGGTTGGGGGCCATGCAGTGGGTGTCCTGTACCTGGACTTCATTAAGGCATTTGATTTGCTGCCACATGGGAAGCTGGGAAGTAAGTTAGAAGGCACAGGGCAGGTGCAATGCTGGTGAGATGGGTAGGGAACTGGCTTCAGGGAAAGCAACAGAGCATGGTGGTGGTTGGGTAGTGATGAGTGGTGTTCCGCAGGGCTTGGTGTTGGGACCAGTGTTGTCTGGGATATTCATTACAGACATATCATTGGGCATCAAGTCTGTTTGTTGATGACACCAAGATGGGAGCAGTGGTGGACAATTTAGGGGGATGGAAGGGGTTGCAGGATGATATGGCAAAGCTGGAAACCTGGTCGGACACCTGGCAACTGAGGTTCAATGCCAAAAAGTGCAAGGTGCTGCATTTTGGGGTGAAAAACCCAAGGAGGAGTTACCAGATGGGGGAGTGCAGCTAACTGAGACAGAGGAGGAGGAGGAGAAGGATGTAGGGGTGCTCATTATGGGTTCAATGAACAACTCAACCCAATGTAGGAAGGCAGCTGCAAAGGCTAACAAAATGCTGGGTTGCATTGCAAGGGGTATCTCCTTGAGGAAGGGGGAGTTGATTCTGCCACTCTATAGATCATTAGCTAGACTGCACCTAGAATGTTGTATGCAGTACTGGTGCCTGTATCTGAAAAGGGACATTAAGTTACTGGAGGGGGTGCAGAGCAGGGTGACAAAGATGATCCAGGGGCAGGGGGACTTACCATATGAGAGGAGGCTGAGGGAGTTGGACATGTACTCGCTGAAGGAGAGGAAGGATGGGCAGGATATGATTGAAACCTTCAAGTACATGAAAGGAATACACAAAACAGGTATGGAGTGGCTGTTCAAAGTAAGGAAGGGGAGGGACACTGTGGGCCATGATATGAGACTGGAGGGAGGAAGTTTAAGGAGAGATGTTGAGACACTTTTTAAAGAGAGGTGGTAGCTGGGTGGAATGCATTACTGGCAGAAGTGATATCCAGTAGAACAGTGGGCTGCTTCAAAAGGGGCTGGGGCAGGGCAAGAGGGAGGGTCAATGGAGAGAGGGTGGGAGGGAGGGGCAGCTACAGAATAAGAGATGCTAGCTGCACATTCGAGAAGACTTGATAGACCACTAGGCCGTTATATGAGGGGACAATTTGTATGTCTGTATGTTCATAGAAGGATAGCGGATTTATTTTCCTCTTCTCAGTGGTTATTTAAATCTTTTGTGAAACTTCAGACTCAATTTTCCCTAGGCACGGGGTTATAATTGTGCATACAAGAATAGGACAGCAACAAATGCTGTAAACAAAATGGCGTGCACTATAATAAGATTGGAAAATACACAGACATAAAGAAAGAGCACACACCATTAAAATAAATGGGCTACTTTTTTTGTGGGGGGCTTCTCCCTCCCCCGCACCCCCCAGAATTAAAATAACAAACTCCGGGGGTGGGTGGACTCAGGAGATGGGGAGAAAGTTGGGAGGGAGGAACTTTTTTTTTTTAAATAACAGCAAAAGTAGTAGCACTGGAGGACCTGTGGGGAACTGAGCTACAGCCACAGGTCTCAGAATATGCCATGTGCTGGTGCCTTAATAGCTCCCCCACTGGAGTGACTGGACCAGGCACCCAGCACAAGGTAACTTGATGCCTTCCTAGTAATTCATACAACAACAGGGTACTGGTAATTCCCTACCACTGTTGTGCCTCTTTCACTGTCATTCATATCACGCTCGTCACAGTGTGGTTAATACCACGCTATATTCCATGTGCAGTATTGACCCAGTATGTTTTCACTTCCACCATCTCACCATTGGCGATATTTACAACTCCGGCGTTTGCTGAGTTCAAAGTCAGTGGGGATCACTTTTTCTACTTTCCACAGAGGCGTGGGATAAAGTATTTGGGATAGGGTGAAAGAGACTAGTTTCCTGTCACCTCCTAAATTGGGGAACATCTACAAGGCCTTACTGTAGTATAAGGCACATGATACAAGTAATCTGCAGTGTAGATGGGAGCACATGTTGGGATATTCATTAGAATGAAAGGAATGGGAGACTATTTGTACTAATGGGCAGGGTATCAGCAGGGATACAACAGGGAGGCTAATGCATTTAAAGACGTTGTTACTTTGGTACAATACTCTAGCATGCTTATGTTGTATGAAACTGATGCAACATCCTCAGTGCTGGCAGTGTGATAGGGAGAAGGGTACAGTGCTCCACATATTGTGGGATTGCCCTAAACTTGCCTCATGGTGGCAGGGAGTGGTCCTTGTGTTGGAAGGAGTTTTGGGATCTTGTTTGGAGTTCGACCCCTCCCTTTTAGTTTTGGGTACACCAACAAGTTGGGTCATGTGACTGCTTCTCAATGGGCATAGTTCATCACTGCCATCACAGAGGCCAAGAGCTTACTTTTGCATCATTGGTGCTCCACAATGATTCCTACTCAAATGGAATGGATTGATGGTTTACTTAAAGCAGCTGGCTTCAAGCATTTGTCCTATATTGAAATTTGAAAGTATGACAAGTTTACTTGTATCTGGCAGCATTTTCTTTGCTATTTGGGCATACCTCTTCTATGTGGATGGGTCTACCCCTTCCCCCAATATGGTTCCGTACCAATCTCAGAGTTATGGGTTAAATTAGGCTTTTGCTGATCCTTTTTCTCTCTTCCCCCACCTTCTTATGGTGTTTTCAAATGGGTTGGGTTTATATTTTGTGATTCAATGAGTGGGGTTCTGTTCTCCAGCAACAGCGAGTGTCCTCCTCTTTTGATTATTTTTATGGTTTAATTGATGAGGCTGTTCTTGGCAACCTTTTGGAACTTAGTACGTGTTGGGCCTGAATAGATGAACTACATAGCAGACATAATGTTTAGTGTTTACAGTTAATTTTTTTTGTGGTGTTTGTTTTTAGTTATTGTTCCCAGTTGCTCCATTTTTGTTTGCCTGCATGCATGCGCAAGAAACATTTCATCACAGCTTAGGAGAGAAGTGGGGTTTTGGAGGTGGGGCACTGTGGGAGCCAATGCCCTCAGTGACTTTTGAGGCTTGGCCCACTTTCCTCAATGTTGTGGCACACTGCTACTGACACTAGTTCAGCCAGTGTGCCACCACCTTGAAACGAATCCACCGCTGCAATGAGGGAGCGACCCATCATTGCAGTGCGGTGCCTTTCCTGGTGAAACATTTCCTATAACATGACAGCAGGCAGGTGCTTTTGCCACCCACCTCAGAGTCCCCATGAAAGCCAGCTTGGGGTTTCCAATCCCCCTGTTGGCATGTTCCCATCCCCAGTTCATTTGCCGACGGGGTAGCCCAATCCCCATCAGCATGATCGCCCCCATTTGTTATGTGCCAAGGGGTGCCCAATCCTCAGCCTGCGCGCCCCACTCCCCCCACCACCACACCATGGCCAACGGAGTGCCCAATCCCAATTGACTCAGTACCCACCTCCCCAACAAACACCGGCCAGGTGGCATGCTGGGGACCACCCAACATGCCAAAAGTGTCCAAGATGTCTTTTTATTTTAAATCCCATTAAAAAAGAAAATGGTCCCTCGTTGAGCCCCATGCCCCTCCCCCAACCCACACCCACCTGCTGCGTACTCTACCGCCTCCACCCCCCCATCCCATACTTACCTCTGGAGCCCAGTGCAACTATCTTGGGTAGACCAGGAACACATCTGCACTCTTCAAAGCCAACTGTGAACTGAAGAAATGCCAGTAAGCTGTTTAATGGCATAAATGTTTTTTTTTCCAACTTTGGTGCATATCTTGGCCATTTTTTCAAATGTTGTCACCAAATATTCAATATGAGGTTCTTGGGACCCCACCTCATGAATTCAGTAACTGTCATCTCGTTATTTGGTCTCAAAAGGTGATTTTGTGGTCACTGCGCAGAAGCACCTTTTCTGACCGATTAACAAAATGACAGTGTCACTGTTCATGAGGTGGGCTCTCAAAAAGCCTATGTTGCAAATTTGGCAAAAAAATTCCAAAAAATTACTGCGTTATCAGCATGCATTGTGCAATTTCTATGCATGCTCATAACTTTGCAAATTTGTAATATTACCACTCCAGGTTTTCAACATTGGCATTTTTCCACACCTCCTTATGAACAGTACAGCTGTCATTTTTCACATCCTGGCGGAAATGTGTTTTTGTACTCCCGGCACAGAATAGGGCAATCGCTTGTGGGAAATCAGTGTTCGGGACAGATTAAGAAAATCACAGTGACACTGTTCATGAGCAGAGGTCATAAAATGCCTATATTGAAAATTTGGTGACAAAAGTCTAAAATTACTGTGTTACAAGCGTGTGTTGCGCAGTTTCCATGCATCTTCGTAACTTCACAAATTTGTAATATTTTCACTCCAGATTTTCAACATTGGTATTTTGCCACACATCCTTATGAACAGTACAGCTGTAATTTTTCATAGCCTGCCCAAAATATGCATTTGCAAATCTGGTGCGCAATGGCTTGGTCGCTGTGGGAAATTAATGTTTGGGACAGATTAAGAAAATCATAGTGACAGTGTTCATGAGCAGAGGTCACAAAATGCCTATGTTGAAAATTTAGTGAAATAATTCCACTAAATGACTGCGGTACAAGCATGTGTTGCGCAGTTTCCATGTACACTCGGAACTTCAAGCATTTCTAATATTTTCACTAGAGATTTTCAACATTGCCATCTCTTCACATCTCCCTATGAATGGTACAGCTTTCATTCTTCACATCCTGCCTGATCTGTGTTTTCACACTTCTGGCTCTGAATGGCATGGTTACTGTGGAACTCAAAGTTCGGGACACATTAACAAAATCACAGTGCCACTGTTTATAAGAAGAAGTCCCAAATGCTTTCATAAGATGGGGGAGGGGGTCACAAAAAGGCCATGCTGAAAATTTGTAGTGCAAATACCAACACACGCCCAAGCATTAGGATTTCTAACCATAACGTCCTACCCTGTACAGACTGACAGGCATCAGAGGTGTAATTTTGGATCACCGGCTGTAATGCTCATGCCATCCCAGCCCCACCCTGAAGCCAGTGACAGGCATCGAGGTGTGCCTTGCACTCTTCAGCCCCAGACTTCACCCCATTCTCCTTTACTGCACCCATTTCAGTGTATGACCTTATGAAATGGGGTGACTGTGAAGCCGAACACCCCAAGGCACACCTCAACACTTGTCAGTGTCTACAGGATATGGTGAGGTGAAATGCTGTGAGCATTATGGGCAATGACCCACAGGCACACCCCAAAGCCTGTCCATCTCTGCAGGGTGGAGGTGGGATTGGTGTGAGTTCAATACTTCACTGCCACTCCTATTCTGCATCTGTCTAACTCCTGCATGTCCAGTGCTAATATCAGCAAGCAAACATTCACCATTGCCAAATGCTTGTTGATATTGTTTTAAGGTTTATGTGCTATTAGACTGTACTTCCAAGGAGTGATACGTACTCTGGCCAGGAATCCTTTTTGGCATCTTGAGTGCTCTGTGTTATCTTTTTCTCTGTTAAAACCTGTTAAACTTGAATAAAATATAAATAAAAAGAATACTTTGAATGACACACACTAAACCTTATTTTATACTAAAGGTCACCACAATATTTATTTATTTTTTTTAGTTTTTGTTGACCGGGTAGGTACACTAGCCATAAAATGACTATTTTCAGGCACGACCCGAGAGATTACAATACAGAAAAGCATACAACATTCCAAATATGCATAACTTATCAGGTACAGTCAGTGAGAAGCAATAAGCAGTAATAAAAAACAGGGACAAACAAGTCATTGCATGAAATAAGTGACTTAGTTTTATCAGACAGTATATCACCTGAACACTCTATAGCACATATTTAAGTTGCAGTGTTTTGAAAAAAAATATATAAATGAATAAAAAAATCAGCAATAAAGAGTATATATGCTCTAATAAGAACCTCTAATTTTAAAAATACTTAAAATGATTAGGTCCATATGGATTAGGCCCATATTAGCTGGAGCAAGAGGCCAAGTTTAACCAGTTGCTTCTTCTTTCCAAAATACTCCCAATGTAAAGATCAGTCGATGAGATGTATTTGCTTCTTAATTACAATACACATGCAGGTCAAAAGTGCCAAAATTCTTCTTTTCAAGTACCACAGTTCCAAAGAAGCAGGTAAAACAGCAGGCTTTTCCCAGCAATAGTAAAAGTTCCCTTTTCTGCTTTTCTCTGCGATTTCAGCTTACTTTAACCAATGGCTTCACCAAGGAATCAAACCTTTGCAACAGAAACCGCAAGGGAACCCCCTTGAAGTACTTGGTTTAGCTAATATACAAAATACAAAAAACAGTGTAAGGTAACTGTTCAGTAATGCATACAATATTCCTGAAAGGGAAGCCAAAATACACAAATTGCCCACCACCAACTACACTACACTACTACAATACACTGCGGTGGTTTATTTAAAAGCAGCCATCAAATAATATAATAAATATTGAAGGTGTAAGTTATAATGCAGTACTTACTCATCCTGCATCAAAATTGTAAAATATTTGGATATCGGTCACTCTGAACAGAGTTATATGAACTCTGCAACCCCTAACACACATCTCGCTGCTGTTCCTGCAAGTGTGTATGGTGTCTGGCTGATGAATGAACAGAATGCTAGTGCATGCCCCTTATATCTCTCAGTGTCCCACGTGATTGAGAGAGCATCAACTTTTAATTTTCCTTAGTCTATATCCTAAAATATATCCAAAAATGATTGAAAATAAAACTGCAAAAGTACCAGAACATAGGGAGTCAGGTACTACTTAAAAACTACTTAGGACCTCAAAAGAATAAACAGATGTTAAAAATCCATTGGTTCACTATTTTAAAGGAATAACAGAGCTGCTTATAGAATGCTTAATACCCCAGAGCTGCTTGCAGAACCCTAAATACCCCATATGAGAATATCTCTGAAATATACACTGATTCATTGTTCTAGATACTTTCAATAACACTGATATTTAGTATTTAGCAATTAGCGCTTGTCATGAAGCATGAAACTTAGATGACCCTGATAAGCCCTAAAACAGTAACCAAATTAAATGGCCAAATGAGTCACTTTCCTTTTCAATAGACAATAAGTATTTTCCATCCATTCTTAATCTTTTTTACACTCCTCCTTAAATGCTTCAGCCACTATTTTTCTTTCCACTGCTTTTCTGCACTTCTCCACAGATCCTTCACAGAGAAAGTTGAAACATTGAACAGTAGCTTCTGCAACGCTAAGCTAGCGTATCAACCTACCGTGGGGCTCTCCACCACCTCAGTTCTGGAAACACAGGCTCCTCCACTGCATGGACTCCTGCTGATCCTAGTAGCTGGGCACATAAACACAAAGCAGGTATTGCAGCACCAACAATGGCCACTCAAGAAATTCTGGAAAGGACTGTAAATATAAAACACACGCAACGGCGGTATACTTGTTAATATTATACAAACACCTTTACAATCCCTGCTTCTGCTGCCTCTCCTCAGCTAACACAGAGTGCAGCAGCCATCTTGGTTTCCTTTAAAATCCCCAGCCACTGCAGTCACACACAGACTGAAACTTCTGGAACAGCCCAACTGCATCAACTTAAAAGGGTGTAATGAAATCTGGATACTTTCTGTTCAGCCAGATACACATAGTAGACATGGTAGACATGCAGGAGAAATAACTAAATATATTAGGATTAGACTGAGCTTAAAAATTATTGAAGACATTTTTTCATCACAGTTTGGTATCACTACAGTAATCAGATGGAATTAACAAGATGATGCCTGTGATGCAAACAATTGGTCATTACTGCATAAATATATGATGAAAATGATTGTGAAGTATCCATCTGCATTTCCAATCATAGCTGGAGATTTTAATGCAAGAGTCAGTAACCATGACAATTTGCCATTATTTGAAATGTATATGGGGGCATTAACATAAATAATAGAAAAAGTACAGTTATAAATAGCAATGAAACAGGAGAAACATTAATAGAACTAATAACAGAATTCTCAATCATGATTAAATGGAAGGCTACCTGGGGATTTGAGTGGAAACATAAAATGTCTTGCCCCCAATAGCCAAAGTATAATCAATTATATTATTTATAACCCAGAAAAAATTTATCTCCTCAAAACTTGAAAAAGAGATGTGAGCAGAATGCAACCATGCTGCAATAAATGTAAAAACTGACCTAATGTTAGTGATAAAATGGTATATCAACCTAATCTTGCACTAATGGTAAATAAAAGATTGAAATTAGAAGGACTAGTACTAAACAAAGTTTAGTTAATGATCTCATACAGTCAGAGCACAGCAGAAAAATTAGCATTGGTCACTTATACTCAAGATCCATCACTGTCTCCTAAGATCTTTGAAAAAGTCTTTAGTCTTGTATATCCAGTTATGTATGTTAGTAGAAATGCCACTGATGTAAAACATTGCACATGGTTTAACCAATCATCTAAAGCTGCAAACATAAACCTTTCTCAAAACAGCTGAGATAGGTCCTGAAGCATCCTTCTAAGAAATATGTATATCTATTAAACAAACAAAGGAAGCAGTATGCTGCAATTCTTAAGAAGGCAAAAAGGAATGCACAAAAAATGAGGTGGGATGAGCTGTATAAGGCAATTAAAAAGTAAAAAAAAACACTTCTGGTCCCTGGTGGCAAAGGGCACATATAGTTACCAATCATCACCTCCAGTTTATACACTGGAAGAAACATGGGTTCAGTACTATAAGAACATTCTCAAAAGTTTATTGGTCAGTGTGCAAGTGGGAACAAAAGCAGTCCAGAAAGCAGTCAGGATGTGAAGAAGTCAAAATAAAATGTATTCCTTTAAGCAGGCAAACATAAATGGACTTAGAACGGAAAATAAATAAAAGTACATAAACTATAAAGTTTCAGCAGTTATCATCTCCACAAGAACCATACCGAGAAGGCAGCTAGGCATCTGGCAGGAACTTCTTCCTGCCTCACTCTGATCTATTCACTTGAAATCCTTTCTTTTATACAGAAGGAGGATCACATGACAGGACTAAACTCCTCCCTAACAGAAAATTATTTAGTTTATATTGTTTATACAGCTTTAAATAAAATTAAAAACTAATATTAGCATTCTTTAGTTAATGAAATCATAATCAGCTATAGAACAAGCAGAAAAAACCTTTATTTCTTTTATTTGCAAGATTCTGAAAATCCCAGGCTCCTCCCATCAACAATGATCAATATTAAGGGGAAAGAGGGGGCCGGCTGGCTCTATAGCAACAAGGGAGAGCTGAGGGAAGGGTCTGGAAAACTGCTGCACACCTACCTACTGTAGAGTAAGTTTTACTTTTTACCTCTAAACCCAATAGAGACATTATCAGCACGAACAGCTTAGCAGTTCAAGACTTTATTTCATTGCTGCAGCAATTAAACTGAAGTAATGTGGGTTTGGAAGCTATACTGGCTTAAATCTCTACTTGTAGCCCTATCTAAGCAGCAGGGCATAATGGCTACACTTATAGAACAACAAGATGTTGCTTTGTACTGAATTTCAGAAATAGGGCTTACAGCAGCAGTAGTTTTGCTTGTAGCCCTCAAAGGAATGAACCAGGAGTGTTCTCTTTTCTGGAAATGCTAGCGCTAGCCAGGAGAAGCAAGAACTACTTGAATTGTATTATTTTAGGCAAAAGTGGCATTTTGTTGCAATTTTCGCATATTCGCACGATCGCACGATCACACAGTCACACATTCGCACAGTCGCACAGTGTGAACGTGTGCACGATCATGCAGTTTACTGGAAAATGGCTTTTCTTTGCAACAAACAGAGTTTCTAACTAGCACGGGACTTAAAATACCAGCAGAAAGGAAATAAAGGCTAGCGATAGTAAGACTACACATAGGAGGCCAGCCTATGGTAGGGAAACAAAGAATACAGGAAGTAAACAGAGAAAGTACAGATAAAGGGGGTTACTGCTGCAACAGATTTTTCTGAAAGATATTTACAGTCCCAATAACCAAAAGAAATCTCAGCCTGTAAAACCAATATTACTCCATGATTTTAAACGCTAACCAGGAGCATTAATAACATTGGTGGGGGGGGGGTCACTGACCCTATGACAGTCAGAATCAAGACATTCATATAATAATGTTATTCTTGAACCATTATATAATCATATGGTAATTACCATGTGAGAGGCTGAACAGGCAAGCATAACCTTTGTTTCTTGCAAAGCTCCTGGTTCAGACTTTATGCCATGTGAAATGGACAAGAAGAACATGAACTTATGGGTACCCATATCGACAACCTTCTTTAATAATGCCATAAAATATAAATGTATTCCAAATTCATGGAGAGAAATATAATAGTCTCCATACTTAAGAAAGGTTCTTTATATGGTTAAAATAATTGCAAACCTATTAGTTTATTGGACTCAATGGAGTTGATTCTAGAATGCGAGCACAGCATCCACAGCAAAGTTTGTTGCAGCTGCGCCAAAGCCCTCGGAAACAACTTGATTCAGTTCCAGAAGGATTGGCACAGCTGTGACAGTTTTCTCGCTTTACAGCATTTTGGCACAAGCTCCATACAAAGGGTATCCCCATAGGCACAAACTTAGAACAGGGGGGAAGTGGTCTAACGTTGCTTGCCTCGGTGACTCGCTGCAGCTGGCTTCCAGAATAGCAAATTTCCCTCTGTTTGATGCAAGTCGGCACTTGCATCAAACACCTTGCCTCAAGTCCCCTGTGGCGATCACAGACACTCCCAAAATAGGTCCCAATGTCTAAAATCTTTTCAAGAATTCTCTTGGAAAAACTGGTGCATTATTAATGAAAATAAGATACTACCTCCCTCACAAGCTGGTTTCATAGAACATAGAAGTTGATGGCAGATAAAGACCACAAGGTCCATCCAGTCTGCCCATTTTTTCTAACTTATAAATGCTCCACAGGCCTTTACTCTGTCAATGGCCTATCTATTCATACTCATCTGTATTTCTCCCTTATGCCTATCCCATGCCTGTTTGAAGCCCTGCACTGTATTCATATCCACCACTTCCTGAGGTATGCTATTCCATGCATCCACTACCCTTTCTGTGAAAAAGAACTTCCTCACATTCCCCCTTAATCGGCCTCCCATTTAATCTCATGCTGTGTCCTCTTGTCCTGCTATTTTTCTTATATTGAAACATGTTAGACTTTTTCACCTTGTCAATGCCCTTAAGATGTTTGAATATTTCGATCATATCACCTCTCCCCCTCCTTTGCTCTAGGGTATACATACTGAGCTCCGTTAATCTGTCTTCATATGTTTTTTGATGAAGTCCCTACACCATTTTGGTTGCCCTTCCCTGAACTGCCTCCATTTTGTTAATGTCCTTGTGCAGGTGCGGCCCCCAGTACTGCACACAGTACTCCAGATGGGGCCTAACCAGTGTCTTGTAAAGAGGGATTATTACCTCCCTCTTATGACTTGTGATACCCCTACTAATCCACCCCAACATCCCTCTATCCTTACCTACTGCTTTAGTGGTCTGCTTGGATGATTTCAGTTTATCTGTGATGATAACGCTCATGTCTCTTTCTTCCCTTTTGATTGCCAGCAATTCCCCTCCCAACCTATAGGTAGCTTCAGGGTTTCTCATCCTTATGTGTATGATCTTGTACTTCTTTGCATTAAACCCCAGTTGCCACTTTTCAAACCATTTTGCCAGTTTATACAGATCTCTTCTCATTCTTCCCACCCCATCTGGATCATCTACTCTGTTGCAGATCTTGGTGTCATCTGCAAACAGACAAACCTTACCCTCCAATCCATCTGCAATGTCACTGATGAAGATATTGAAGAGGACTGACCCCAGGATTGATCCCTGAGGTACCCCACTTGTGACTTGCATCCCTTCTGACTGTATACTGTTTACCACCACTCTCTGTTTTCTGTGCGCCAGCCAGTTTGCCACCCAGTTGACCAACCTCTGACCCCTCTGAGCCTACCCAGCTTATTAATCAATCTTCTATGTGTAACAGTATCAAAAGCTTTGCTGAAGTCAAGGTAGGCAACATCAACTGCACCCCCTTGGTCCACAGCTCTGGTTACCCAGTCAAAGAAATCTATGAGATTAGTTTGACAGGATCTTCCTGTTGTAAGCCCATGCTGTCTTGGATCCTGTGCGCCTATGGATTCCAGCTGTTGCACTATCTTTTCCTTAAGGAGTACCACCATAATGTTGCCCACTACTGAGGTAAGACTGACTGGTCTGTAGTTCCCTGCCTCCTCTTTGGTGCCACTCTTGTGGAGCAGGATCACAGGAGCTCTTCTCCAGTCATCTGGAACCTCTCTTGTGCTCAGATACTCATGAAACAGTTCTGATAATGGCTCTGCTAGTTCTACCCTTGGTTCCTTTAGTACCCTGGGATGAATGCCATCAGGTCATATTACCTTGTTCACCCTGAGCTTATCGAGCTCTTGTAGGACCTTTCTTTTGTGAATGGACTTGTGCACACCTTCCTGTGTCCATGGTGCTGAGCTGTGGGCCCTGCCCTACCTTTTCCTCGGTAAATACTGAGCAGAAGTATCTATTTAGGATACATGGTTTTCCTTGGTCCTCCTCCACACACTCCCCCATATCCCCTTTGATCTTAGCAATAGCACCTCTGGATTTTCTCCATCATTAATGTATCTATAGAAAGTCTTGTCCCCTTCTTTCATTGTTCTTGCTAGTGTTTCCTTGGTTTGGGCCTTTGCCTGCCTTACTGCCGTTCCCATTTCCTTTAGGGAAGTTTGGTATGCCTCCCTATCTTCATCCCACTGCATTCCCTTATATTTCCTGAAGGCCAACCTTTTGGCTCTGATGTTTTCTGCTACTGTTTTGGAAAAACCAAAGTGATTTCCTACTTCTTTTGCTCTCTTAGTGGTCCTGTAATGAAGGACTAAGCGCTGAAGCTCAGGGGTCATTTGTGTGTGGCTTGTTTTGCCATCAATAAATTCACACTAGCAGCCAACATTTTTCTTTGCATTTATTCATCTGGAGTGGTAGCTTTCTGGTTTATTCTGGCACTTTTGCAGCTAGCTTCTCTCCACCAGCACCCGGCCCCAATGTTAGTACAGCATGCTACTGGACCTGTTATATTCCTACTTAATAATGTATGTTTACCATGAACTGTTTTTGGTGCCTCAGCAATGTTTCATTTTTGTTGTGGTTTGTTTGTTGAAAAGCAGGAGTGAGCAGTGCAATGATCTGCTAAACAGCATGTGTGCACTGTCAGGTACACACTGCCCACTGAGCCCCCTGAAAGCATATTATATGACTTGGTCCACTGTTCATGATGGTACAAATAAAATATACATTATATATTCTTTATTCTTTATACCATCAACAGTGGAACAAGTCAGCAGTCATATTTGTTTTCAGGTTGCAAGGCAGTGTGTGCACCTGACAGTGCACGGCACACATGCTGCTTAGCAGATTATTACACTGCTCACTCCTGCTTTTCCACACATACGCACAGCAAGACAGAAATAAAACATTACTGAGAACACTAAAATAATTTATTTTTGGAAACAGAGATTATTAAGTCAGATAATAACAAGGAAGGGAAGGACACCACTTTTTTACCTTATTTTATGTAGAATGTTTTTGGCCAGTGTTCATAAAAATCTTGGGATACTGTCTTATGCCCAGAAAATTCTAGACTCCAGATGAAGAGAAATGAGAGCATAAAATGGAATGAAAAGTCTCTATTAATTCATGGCACACTCAGTCATGTGTGCACACACTCCAATAATAACTATATCACCTGCTGCTTCTGTTGGAATTTCATGTAATGCTTCTTGACCTGACTGGGATGATACACAGTGTCTTGCCAAATGATGTACTAGAAGGATGACCCAACCATTGAGTTAGCCATCCATGATGATGTGATAATGCTGTTGGTTGCCCAAAGTCTGTTTCGCTGACCCCAACAGGAAGAATCCCCTCTGTGTGTACACTGGTAAGTTAATGTACCTGGCACCATCATGGTTTTCGACAGAACCTGATCTTAAATATATATATATATATATATACACCACATGTAATCATTGCCTTTTTTTGTATCACAGGTCATATAGTCGAATTTGGGGTGTGCATTTCTTGGCTTGTGGTGTTGGAACACTGTCAAGCCAGTGAAGGTAAGTATTTTTTTTTTTGAAGGGATGCATTATTTAAAAAAAAGTTAAAAAAGATTTGTTAATGTTTTGGTCATCTTTACAGGTCTTCAGCATATCATCAGAACTGAAAAAAAATGTAACTGCTGTGATTTGTGAAGAATGTGATTTGTCTCATGATGAGTGACTGCTGTGACATGACTAATAAACTGTTTGCAAATACCTGTGGCTGTACTCCCTGACTTGTACCACCCCAAACTCCCTGATTTGAAAACTCATATCAATGAGTCTGACTACAATGGTCAAGCTGAGATACTACAAAATAGGCTTACATGCAACTTACAACCCAAAAACTTACAGTTTTGTAATTTGTGATTCATGAATTATGACCGTGAAGATGAAGAACGAGATTTGTCTAAGTGTCTTGATGAGTGACTGCTGTGACATGACTAATGAACTTTAGGTAAATACCTACAGCTGTACTTTCCTGACCTGTACCACCCCAAACTCCCTGACTTGAAAACTCTTATCAATGAGTCTGACTACAATGATCAAGCTGAGATACTACAAAACAGGCTTGCATGCAACTTACAACCCAAAAACTTAAGTTTTGTAATTCCTGAATCATGACCATGAAGATGAAGAATGCGAGTTGTATCATGACTGAATCGTGATGATTGCCCTGACCTAAAAACACACTTTAATGAGTACAATGTTCATGACGAGATATGCACCACACCAGTATTCTGAAGGGAAGCCAAATAAACAACTGTGACTTAAGTTACAGATGGAGATTGGGCCCTAAAGGGATGCAAAAGCACAGACGGATTAAGGTTGCACTGCATACTCAAGAGATACAGACACAAAGGCACACAAACACCTTAACTAGTGCTCTCAAGTCACAAATCCAAATCTGGAAAAGAATACCTTTTGCCAGTTGGGGGGGAAGGGGGACAGTGCACTCCAGCAACAGTCCACTACCAAGATACCACAAAGCAGTACAGAATAATGCAGATGGATAGCAGGTTCACAGTGCTGCAATTACTGTGTGGCACAATAAAATGTGTCTGATTTGATGGCTCACATCACACACACACACACACACACACACTACAGGTGAGGTAATCCACAGCAAATTGAAAACTTCAGTAATATAACCAAATATTTTAAACAAACTGAAATTATGCACTGCTGCACCACAACAATCAGCAAAAAATGTTCATAATCTACTGAAAATATTACTGTGTGTACATTAACACAGTTATACAAGAAAAATATAACCAAAACAGAAAGATTGCCTTTCTCATCAGTTTACAGTATCTACCTCCTTCCAACACAGATACACACCTCCCCCAAGCACACTTCAAGTATCTGTCACTACACAGACTGAATGTTCTAAATTAACATTGAAAATCCACGCAAAAACAATAAACACTCTATGGTATGAGCACAGGAGGGTTTCCTACAATTGATGTACTAAATTTTGAGCAAAAAAATGGCTCAAAAAGGCTTTCTGAATGACTTTTAGGGGTTTGAATCTCAGAGCTCTGACAGCAAACTGTCTCCAGCTTCCACTACACACACACTACACAGAACTGAGGATGTGCAGAACAATCTAAAGCCCATGTGACCTGCAATCCCATAAATCACTCTAAAATTCACCTTGGAGCTCATCAACAAGGCAAAGTGATGAGAAGTACATTGATTTCAATGTACTTCACCTTAAAATCGGTGCAAAAGTAGTTGGGGGAAGGTGGAGAAATGCAAAGTCATTGTTCCCAATAGACTTTGCATTTCTCATTATGACGCAAAGTACGCCATTTCGTGTTGCGGATTATTTAGCGAATTCCACCTTAATTTGCAAATTGCTTCGTGGAGCAGATGTTGGCCATTTCATCCACTACTACAAGTGACTTATCATACCCATTCATATCTAACAAAGGTGTGAAACAAAGTTCTTTACTAGCCCCAACATTATATATTATAGGGGCACAGTAGCACCCCTATGGTTAGGATTGAGTAGGGCATTTAATGTTAACCCTCTAAATTTGTACTTTAATGGCTTTTCCCCCTTCAATGAAATTGCACAAAACTTACATGTATGGTCTGAATGGCAAGGTCTCTTGATTTGACAAGTTTCATTTCAGTCAGATATACAGATTTTGAGATCTGGATAGTGCAAAAAGAGGAAAAAGGCAAGTTTTTTTTTATTGCTATTTTTTTTTTTGTTTTTGTTTTACTCTCATCTAGAGCCTAGATGGTTTGTAATTTTGTTTTGAAATTTTCAGGGTATGAAGGGCTTGCCTTAGAGTGGTATCTTTAATTGGTTTGCTGAAAAAATATTAATCCATTCCAGAATGAAAAGAATTTGAAATTTCAGATCTGAGCATGATCATTAGGGTACTTCAGATAGATATTTGATATGAAGGAAGAATTTCCTGCTCTTGAAAGGATAATCTTCGTTCATGAGCCCAAATTCTGATTTTGTAAGAAAAAAAAACACTTCTTTCAAATAACAGCTATCTTACTTCTGTTTATTATTTTCAAAAAATGACAACTCATAAAAATGGTGCCCTGGAGAAAAACAAATAAATGAATTTAGCTAATTAAGACCATTTAGCTTAATTCTGGAGTTTGTTTTTCAAAAAACAGCTCTGGAATATGGTTTTGGGATATTCACAAAATCCTTACCTTGACTTGTTTCAAGATCCAAAATTCTTGTATAGTGAGTCTCATGAAAGAGATTTCCATTTCACGAAAGAAGAATCTTGGCTCATGAAAGAAGATGGTGGACTTCTTTTTTTTCCATTGTTCTTTTGTGAGACAACCTTCTTCTTTTGTAATCACAAATGCTCTCATGAAAGAAAAGTCTAGGCTCACAAAAGAGCTATGAAAAAACCCCAGCTAAGTTCACCATCTTGTTTTGTTAGCTGCAGTTCTTCTTTTATTGAGTTCTTTCATGACCATGAAAGAAGGTCGGTTCATGAAAGAACAATTGGAAAAAAAGCTGAGCCCATCACCTTGTTTCAAGAGCTGAGATTCTTCTCTTATGAGTTCTTTTGTGACTAAAGGTAAGGTAATAAAAAAATGGGGAAATTGTTTTCTTTCGCAGTTCTTTAATGAGGTCAGACAAAAGAACCATTGATCTTTTGTGTGATCTCATGACAGAACTGTCTGCAGACTGAGTACCTGTCTGTCTGTCTGTCTGTCTATCTATCTATCTATCTATCTAGCTATCTATCATCTATCTATATTTTTACAGTTAATTTGATCAGGGTGCCCACCTGGTACTGCATCTTTCTTCTCCATCCTCTCCAGGTCACCTGTCCCCCTTTGTTGTCTTTTTTGTCTTTGCTAAATAATAAATGGACCATGGTAGCCACCCCCAGTAGTGCTTCTTACTCCACCCTTTACTCCAGGGCACCAAGCTCCCTATGTTTTTTTTTTTTTTTGTTAAATAATAAGCAGACCAGGGCATCCACACCCCCATACTGCTTTGGTTGCCACTTCCTCTCCATGTCACTGAACCCCTTCTTATATTATTACATTACATATCTGTGGCAGCAGCAGGTACCCACAGCCAATGGCATCGAAGATCATCCCAACACAGGGATACCTAATCCCCATTGTCAGCTTTTGTCACCCTACAATGAAGAAACCAGTCCATTGTTGATCTTATTTTAACCTGTAAAAAAGAAAACAATTCCTTGCTGATCTAACAAAAAATTACACACACACACACACACTTGACCCATTAAATGTAGGTGGCGACACCAAGATACTCACCATCAGTGCCACCAAAGATCATGCCAACCCTATGTTGTCCATTCCCCAGCATTACTTCTCTTCCTCTATAAGAAAGAAAGCCATCAATCATTGATCTATTCTAATTTTTTTACCTAAAAAAGTCAATTGGTGATCTACCCCCACCACACCAACTCCTATCTATCTAGCTATCTGTCTCTCAATGTATAAAGTGAACTGGGGTGCCCACCCCCCAGTACCACTTCTCTTGCTCCCCCTCTCTCTAGGTTGCCAATCCCCTTCTTATCTGTGGCAGCATGAGGATGCTCAATCCCAGTGCCACCTGAGGGCCTCCTGACACTGGGGTGCCAATCCTCAGTGTTGAATTCTATCCTCCTACAATAAAGAAAACCATGTCTTGCTGACTTTTCTTTTATACCTGCAAAAAAGAAAATGGTCCATCGGCAATCTGACCCTCCCAAGCACCCCCACCCACCCCACCCTGACTCACTCAGCACCTGCCCCCCACACACACACCCTTACTCACCTGAAAAGGTCCCTTGATGTAGATCCACTTTTGACTGAAGACATATATTGCTGCTGGAACCAGTGATTGCACAATGAGAACATAAGGTAAGTACAGTTTAATCTTTTTCAGTGGGATTTGAGCTTTCATTCATAACTTTGTCATTTCTGAACATTTGTACAACAGATTTTCAGTATGGCCTTTTTGGGATCCCTCTTCATGGGTAATGCTTTTGAAATTATGCAAATCACAGAATCTGCTTGTGTGAGGGTTTTGAAAATTTTCTGCATCTCTGTTCATGAGGTGGTGGTCATAAAAAGGCTATGGTGAACATTTGGTGTACAAATATTGATAAACAACAAAGCTATAAGTGTACATTGAAATCTTTACATGCACACTCATAACTTTGGTAATTTTCAATATTTTGACCCCAGATTTTCAACATAGCTATTTTTTTTTTCACACTACCTCATGAGCTTGATACAGTAACTGTCATTTTGAAATTCTGACCAAAATGTGTGTTTGCACTTTTGGCATGAAATGGTGTTTCAGTTGTGATTCCAGACTTTTCACCTACAGAGTTCATGAGGTAGGGTCTTCCTTGGGGTTGTCAGCCTAATGCCCACCCCATTCCATGAACAATGTCAGATGTGGTCTCCTGATGTCTCTGCATGAAGAAAGCTACAACAGATTGTGTTGGCAACAGGTAGCAAGACATACTTCTTTATCTTTGAAGAGTGTATCACTATGAGACACTGGTTTGGAACTGTACCTTTGGCTTTGTCAGGAGGCTACAGGTTGGAGGGGAGGGGTTAGCATTATGGTTGACAACCCCATGGAAGACTCCACCACTGCTTCACCAAGACTCTGGAGATTCCAAACCCAAATGTTTCTTACATTTACTGCTGGGGTTGGGGTGGGGAGTTAGGGTTGGAAACCCAAATGCCACATTTTCCTACCTTTGTGATGTTAACTTGAACCCTAGCTGGTGCCAATGAAATTTTTTGCCAAATATTTAATGTACATATGTGAATTCATTATTACAGTATAACCTAAATTCTTTCTTTGACTTATTAAAAATAATAACACTCCATTTCCTATACTCACCTATGCTGATGACATGGCCATACTTTCCTTCTCACCAAAGCAATTATGAAAAAAGCATTAATGCTTTTAGGTTAGCTTGTGACAAGCTGCAACTCAGTCATACTCTATCTTAAACTAAGATAGTAACATTTGCCACTAACAAAAAGTACTCATTTTTCTTGGAAATGAACAAACTAGATGTGGTGAGTCAAGATATAGATATAAATTTAAATATATATGTAACAAATCATGGGAGGATGGTGAGGTACCTGAGGACTGGAGGAAAGTGAATGTGATTCCCCTTCACAAAAGTGGGACCAAGACAGAGGCAGAAAACTACAGACCTGTCAGTTTGACCTCTGTGGTAGGGAAAGTGATGGAGCCACTTCTGAAGGAAAGAACTGTTGAGTACCTAGAGGCCAGTGCAGCCAGTTGGATCATTCCAGAGTGCAGACCCCCAGCCCGGGTTCAGTGCAGTCAATGGCTGGCCATGGCAGGGCAGTGTCAGTCTTTGCAACAGGTCAGGTATGGGGGTAGTGAGGGTGTCTGTGTATAGGGGTAGTGGATGGGAGTCCTCTAGACCATGGATATGGACCATGGTTTCCTCTGGTGTGAACAGGTCATGGGAGACCCTACACTATGGAGCTCTTCAGGGATGGAGTTGGCTAGCTTGGAGATGGAAAGGGGGTACCTCTAGTCCACCAGGGCTGCCAGGCTGCTGTGCACCTGGGTGCACATCCTCAGCCTGCCTGTGGGTGGCTGGCTGGGTAAGGCCAGATATTCATGGCCTAACTGTTGGCTGCAGTGCTCTGGACTGCAAGGGGCACATTCCCACTGAATATGCTGTAGCATGGCATATAAATTGGACTGCCTCCTTGACTTAAATGGTGTACCACTTTTGTGTGCCCTGGCCCATTCCCTTGAGGCCAGTGCATCCCGCACATTTGAATATCATGCTGCTGCACATTGTTGGAGTTGTGCAACACATCTGCCTTTTCCACCAGGTTGTGCTGCATATCTCTTTGAATATGGGGGCCCTGGACTAGTTACCCTGAATAAATACATTATAAAAATGATAAAATCATGACCCCACTGAAAACAAGATATTGCATCTAATCTGGGACAGCCTGAGTAAATACAGTGCAAAAATGTGCACATGAACATCCCAGTGACAATCAGATGTAGCATCTCCCCTGCCCTATCTGGGATACAAAATATAGGATAAGAAATATTCAGTGCTCCCAGATCCAAATAACCATTACCCTGTAAGAAGCCCTCATTTTCCCTGTGTTTTCCCTACAGTAGCAGAATCAAATCCCTGTATAAATCCCTGTAGATTTTTCCATAAGCCACAGGTTCCTTATTTATAACTTTGTTCTTTATTATATCAACAGCCTTTTATTAGGACAAGAGCTCTGATTTGCTGCTCAGTATTAATATTATATGTCAGGATGGCCCTGGATTGATTTGGATTTACATGCTATGCATAAGGCATAATGGGGGACTATATGAAATAACAAATATCACGCTCATTGTTTCATGAACTATACTCAAAATTAGTAATCACAAGTTAGACAATCTTTCAAAAGATACTAGTAATGCCTGTAAACAAATTCACTGCAAACAAATGAGATATTTATGTGTGTGTGTGTATATATTCAGTATATATATATATATATATATATATATATATATATATTAGAGGCAAAATTCTATTTAATGCATTAGTTAGGGTTGTTCCACAGTGACAAAAGTGAGGAATTCGGTGTTAGGGTTGAAAGCCCCCTTGGACCCCACCCACACCCCCAACCAGCATCGGGATGCACATTGGGGTTGCTGCCCTAACTCTCACCCTATCAGATGTGTGAAGAAGCAGAGGTATAAGGGAATGGGGTGAGAGTTAGGACCAACAACCCCAATGCACACCCTCTGAACAGGTTGCACTCTGAGTATGTGTTTGTGGAGATCAGGTCTGTGTGATTGGTTGTATTTCCTTGTACTGCCCCCATAATTGTGTGTTGAGTGCGTGTCTGTGTGTGTGTGTGTGTGTGTGTGTGCGTGTGTGTGGTGTGTGTATGTGTGTATGTTTCTGCCTGTGTGTGTGTGCCAGTGGGGCTGGGGGGCGGAGTGGTGTTGGGGGGGAAGCCGGAGTTAGGGTTGAAAACCCTAATGCCAAATTTCCTCGCTTTTTTCACTACAAAAGAACCCTAACTCTTGCATTAACACAGTTTTTTGCAATTAATTTCCTTACTTTTTGAGAAAAAATAAATGCTATTTCTGTCACCACACCTTAAAAAAGAAAACATAACCTTACCATTATACTTTTTAATAAACAATACAATACCCAGCTTCAGAGATAATCTCTGTATAGCAGCATTTCACCATGTTATTCTAGTGACAGACATTTATACCTATTTCTAAATACCTCACACACTTTCTACACCATTCCTCTGTTGTGTCTGTACTATTAAAATACAGAAAGCAGAAGAAATTCCTCAAGAAATCACAGAAATATCAGAAATAGATAGTAGTGTCTGTGGCCCCTAATGCAATTGTGAAATGTAATGCAAAGCAAACCACCACCATTAACAGTATGTCACTTTCATTCCAACTATTACCTTGCTGTGACACTGATGTTCAGTAAACTGTCACACATGTAATCACCTCCAACCACCCTAGGCAATAACTCTATTATAGATATATCTAGAATAATGGAGTTTGCCCTTTAAGGGGAAGACCAGGTTGTCCTGGGGCACCCCTTCCCTTTCCATCAAGATGGTGTGCTCAGAAGGGAAGGGGGGGATGAAGAGAAGGGCCGGGGGATAGAACAATGGCTAAGCAACAGGAAGGGGAGGGGCAAGTGGAGGTACATTAGGGGCAGCACAGAAGTGGTTCAGCCACTTTTGCTGGAGTTTTGATCACTCGCCCCAATGTAAAATACTTGTTGCTCGCTTTTCCCCACAGGGACCCAGTGAGCTGCGCAGAGCAGCTCCACACTTGTTACCACATGCCAGCTCAACCATGTGGCTTACAAATGAACCTCCCCCTGCTACCTCTTCACTTTCCCAGGGGAGATCACCACGGGGGTACCGCCTGCTTCCAGGTTGAAGAGGATGATCGGAGGGACAGCATCAGTCTCGCTGCCTCATGGCCCCATGTGGAGATGTGGGAGAAAGGGGGAAGTGGCTGCAGAGGCCTATGCATTTAGGACTAGTGTGTTAAGATGGGAGAGGATTCAGGGATTATTCACTGGCTACAAGCCAGTCGGGCCAAAAGTAGGGGGCAAAGGCCTAAGGAAAGGCCTAGCAAGTGGGGGAGCGATGAAGCGGCCAGTTGGTGTGATGCCACATGGTGGGGGGGCACTCGCACTTTGGACAACTAGGCAGACAAGGGGAGGCCTAGGGAAAGGCCAAGCAGATGGGGATGACAAGCGACCATGTGGCGTGATGTCACACAACAGAGGGAGCAGACCAAGAGGGAGCAGAGGCCCAAGTTGGCCTGGCAGGAATGGCGATAGGCCTAGCACTCCAGGGGGGGACATTTGATGTCAGCAAGGAAGGAGAGGCCTGCCAAGGGGCCTAGCAATGGGCGATGACAAGCGACCATGCAGTCTGACGGCACATGCCAAGGGAGCAGGCAAAAAATGAGCAGCTGGCATTGCTGCTGGGGCAGGAGAAGGTCGCCTAATGGCAAAGGGATAAAGTTCCTTTAGGTGGGATGCGAGGCAGGGGGCCTGGGTGAAGGGGAGTACCAGGGAAACCATGAGGCAATGTCTAATGGAAACAGGCCAGAGAACTGGTGAAAATGGGCCAGGCCATGTGGCGTGATGTAACACGCCAGTTGGGTTGGGTCGAGCAATGGAAGTAGACCCAGGAAAGGATGTCGGTGAACAAAAACAAAAACAAAACAAAACAAAAAAAATGAAACGAAGGCTCAGAGAGGTTTCGGTCATGGGAAAGATTGTGATCCAGGGGTTGGGTCATGTTTTAGGGGGCAGCGGCACCAGGCAACAAGACTGAGGACAATAATTATCTGATGCCCAATAGTATAAAGGGGCAACAAAAGGCATGTTCATCGCAGTTAGAGGCTGCCTATGGGGGAAGCGGGCCTGGTCTCTCGGGATACTGCCCCAGGCAGAGTTTTAATAATGGAATTTTCTTTTCTCTTCCTCAGCATCTTCACAGTTGGCAAGAAGCAAGGAACATGGCACCCCAGAAGAGCAGGCCATCGAAGGAAGACACCTACAGGGCTATAATGGAGCAGGCCGAGAAAGCCAATAGAATGTGGGAGTTGGTAGAAGGGGAGGAACCAGGGAGGTCTGGGTAGAAAAGGAAAGCGGTGAAGGGTTTAGAAAGCAGAGGGAAGTGGCTGGCTGAGAAGCCACACAGCCCATCCAGGGTACAACCACTGATAGCAGGACCTACCAAGGTGGCTGGTCCAGTATCTCTGCAACCAGTAGACCCGGTCCCATCAGTACCTCCCCAGGACCAGGTGGGGGTTCCCCCAGTGGAGCCCAGACTGGATCCCCAATGTACAGTGGTTCCTCCACAGCCACTAGTAGGGCAACCAACCCTCCAACCAGAGGAAAGTGCTGGGGCACCAGGAGGACAGCAGCCAGCAAAAAGCAGACAAGGCCACAGGTAACGCAACTGGCTCTGTTGGTGACAGTATCAAGGAGTACATAGGTCAAATCGTTTCGGCACTTGGCTCAGGGGGTTTGGGCCAGATGGAGTCAGCACTAGCCAAGACTAGGGTAGAAAAAGAGGTGCCGAAAGAGAAGGAAGGAGGAGTAGAAAAAGATGGAAAAAGAACAAGGGAGATAGGAACTCTGGGGATGATAGTGGGAGAACACGTTCCGTTGGCCACAAAAGAAAAAATATGGAAGGGAGAGTATGTGGATATTTTTGCTTTAGTAAGCTGGGAAGTGCCTGTGAATACGAGGAAACAGAGAATATAGGAAAGAGTGAAATGGCAGCAGTGGTGGTTTTGTTAGGCAAGAAAGAGGAAGACAAATTCACTAAAGGGAAGACTTGGGAAGGGTGGTTTGTAGGTTTCGCCACATTCTCAGCCATAGTATTGGAGAAGAGGCCTGAGTTGGGCATCCCACTCATCACATACTCCCTGATAATAAGGAGAGCAAAATCAAAAGGGGGTGTGGGGTGGATATATTATGATGAATTCTTTCAGCAGAGAATGGCGACATATGGGGATGTAAGATGGGACACGAAACAACTATACTTGTGGACAGACTACATAACCGATCAGTCCACACCTGAGGGAGAGTTTGGGAAAAAAGGTACCATGCTACAAAGATGTTGCTGGGCCTGCAATAGGGCCTTTTGCTCCTGGACACAATGCAGTTTCCAGCATGCCTGTTCAAAATGTGGGGATCACATCCAGCAAGCAGATGCAGGATGACATGGGTCCAAGGAACCCAAGGATCTGGGGGGCAAGGGTTGGGTCAGCAGTTTTTTTGAGAAGGGCAGGGATATAAAGGGCAGACATGGAATACAGGGGGGAGGGGTAGGGGACTTGCAAATAGAGGGAGTCAGAATCATTGACCAGCAAGGCTGGGCATCAACCAGAGAGGGAGACCTAGGTGGAGAAAAAGAAATGAGGACAAGGGAGCAATTTAAAGAAGCTAGAACCCCCATCAGGATAGAGGCATGGAGAGAATGGCTAGACAGATACCCAGATAGGAAAATGGCAGAAATGATTAAAAAAGGTTTTCTCACAGGTTTTTCATTGCAGTGTGAGGGCCCAAGGCAAGCCAGAGAGGCGAACAGTCTGGGTTCAGTGAGAGGGAGGGAAGAAATGTTCAGACAAAAAATAGAGAAGGAAAAGGCAGCAGGGAGAATAGAGGGACCATATGATACCCCCTACTGCAGAATATGAGGATTTCTCCATTGGGTTTGGTCCCCAAAAAACAGGAAGGGGAATACAGGGTGATTCATCACCTATCCTTTCCAGAAGGTGATTCAGTGAATGATCTTATCGGCGAGGAATATAATAAAGTGACGTATTCCACCCTGGAAGACGCAGTACAGATTATCCTGGCAACTGCAGATGCATGGATGGCTAAGACAGACATAGAGTCAGCTTTCAGATTACTTCCAGTTAGAAAAGAGGATTGGGACCTGTTGGGGTTTAAAATTGGGGGACAGTACTATTTTGACAAAGCCATGCCCATGGGTTGCTCTATAGCATGCGTGACATTCGAAGCATTCAGCACATGTTTGCAGTGGATATTTCAAGAAAGAACTGGTTATAAAACAGTGATTCACTATTTGGATGATTTCCTTTTTATAGGCAGTGGGAGAAGAGAAACAGAAAAAATGTTAGCCAGCTTCCAAGACCTGTGTAAGGAACTAGAGATCCCATTGGCACCTGAAAAAACAAAAGGGCCCAGTAAGGTGTTAGAGTTTCTGGGCATTGTGATAGATGCTCCAGGGGAAATATTTTGGCTGCCAGACAAAAAAGTGAAAAAACTGAAGGAACTGATTCAGATACATATCAGTAGAAGAAGAGTACAACTAAAACAGGTACAACAAGTATTGGGACATCTGAACTTCACATGCAGGGCTATTGGACCAGGAAGGGCTTTCACCAAAAGGCTGGCAAGGGTCACAACCGGAGTGACCAGACCACACCATTGGGTAGACATGACAAAAGGAGTCAAGGAGGATTTTAAAGTATGGGAGGAATTCCTTAGGGAATATAATGGCTGCTCTTTCTGGCAAGAGGAATGGGTGTATAACACAGACCTCAATCTTTACACAGATGCAGCCGGGGGCCTTGGCATGGGGGGCTAACTGAGGGGCAGATGGTTTGCAGAACTGTGGCCATCAGTTTGGGTAAGGGATGATAAGGTAAAAGGCATAACATTGTTAGAGATCATGCCCATCTGGGCATGCACCCTGGTTTGGGGGAAGAATTACGGGATCAAAAAGTGACATTTTGGTGTGACAATAGAGCAGTAGTAAAGGTCCTGAACAACAGGGGAGCCAGGTCAGAAACGGTCATGCAAGTTTTGTGACTTCTGGTGCTAAGGTCATTGCAGTTGAACATGTCATTCAGAGCTAAACACATAGAGGGGGTACACAATACCCTGGCTGACAGCCTTTCCCATCTGCAGCTGGATCATTTCCGAAGGCTGGCACCAACAGCGGAGGATCAAAATACTCCCATACCAATGAACATATGGGACATTGGCAAGAAGGAGCAGAAATGTTGTTACACAGTTCATGGGCACCATGGACTCTGAGAGCCTACGATGAGGCCTGGTGCATGTTTCAAACATTCAGGGCAACACTCCACATGGAGGTAAGTAGGTGCTCACAGAAGAACAATTGGGGAAGTTCACCATGGAGCAATGGCAAAAGGGAACAGCCCACATCACGATGGGGGTCTACTTAGCAGGGATTAGTGTGATCTGTGGTCTTAATGGATGGAAGGACCCAACAAAATCAATGTTCATTAGAAGAATAATGCAAAGATGGGGTAGGTTAAAACAAGGGACGGTGGGTAATAGAAGACCAAAAAGGGAACAGTGGCTGGTGAAACTGAAGGGTGTGTTGCCATCAACATGCAGATCAAAGGCCGAGGCCCAGTTGTTTCACACAATTTATGTGGTAATGTTTGCTGGGGCCATGAGAGTGAGTGAGGTGGTAGGCCACGGCAGGCAAGACAGGGAAGGGGGACTAGAATGGGAAGATATAAGCTGGGCAATGAAGGAGATACAGGTCATGATTAAGAGGTCAAAGACAGATCAAAAGGGACAGGGTTGCATGGTAACACTAAAGAAATATGTAGAGGGCACAGTGTGCCCAGTGCAAGCTTTGTAGGCTTTTGTCACAGAGCGTGGGAATAGGACAGGGAGATTATTTCTGCACGGGGATGGAAGTGGAATCACAAGTTATCAAGTCACAGCATTGCTCAAGAAGGGCATTCAATTCCTGAGGGAGGATCTGATTAATTATTCTTCCCACTCCTTATGGATAGGGGCTGCCTCACAGGGGGCAGCGGCAGGTGAGACAGTGAATAATATTTTGGAGAAGGAGCACTGGCAGTCAGCCAGTTATAAAAGATACATTCGAACACTGCAGTGTGGAGACTAACGTATCACCTATGTTTTTAGTTACAGATATGGAGCCACGGGGGGGGGCAGGGGAGAGGTGATATTATGGTGAGAAAATAAGACCATATAGAAGATATTTATTCTGTTTTAAACCCTATAGGAAGAGGGAGGAACACGGAAGTCAGGATCTGTGGCCACTCTTATATTTATTGGGCAGAAAGGAGAGCTGAGAAAAAGGCTGGGAGAAAGCAACTTTGCCAGGATGTGAAACAATGTAAATTGGTATGGCGTGGCATTCGTGGGATGAGATGGGCACAACTGCTCCCCACCTTGAAAGAGCTGAAGGAGCATTGACCCATTCCAGACTTAATTACTATACATTTAGGGGGTAATGACCTTGGGGGCAAGCCATGGGTAGACACATACATACAGATAAAAAGGGACTTACAGACAATACAGCAGTGGTGGCCTAAGGTATGCCTTGCCTGGTCGGATATGATACCAAGGAGGGTTTGGAGGGTTTGTAGACATGAGCACAGCCATAGAGCTGTGGATAGGGCCAGGAGAAAGATGAACAGAAATGTAGGGACAATGGTAAGGAAAATGGGAGGACAAGTAATATTGCAGGGTGTGGAAGAGTGGGTAGAAGATTTCTACAGGTCAGATGGCGTGCACCTGCCAGATCTATCCATAGATATGTTTAATACAGAAACAATGGGTTTTATAGAAGCATGGAGGAGGCATGCAAAAAATGGATAAAAAAAAGGAAGAAAGGGGGAGAAGAGAGATTGGAAAGGGGTTCCTGGGTATGGGGGAACAATACCTAAGTAAGAGGAAAGCCGGTCATCAAGCATAAGCTGGAGACCCGGCTAGTGGGAAAAGGGGGAAGGGAGGGAAGAAAAGGAATAAGATGAAAAGAGGATGAAACGGAAGGAAAAAGCGGTCTCAGTTTTCACTGTTACCTAACAAAAAGGAGAAGAAGAAGGCACCCAGGTTTTCACCTGGGGGAGCAAAAAGAGGAAGAAAGAGGGATAATCAAAGATTGATATATGGATGAAAATAAATGAAATTGTGAGTGATATAAGAATAAAGATGATAAAATGGAACATGGAATTGTATATATAAATAAATTAATTGCCGATCTGAGCACAACAACAAATAATGGTCTCTTTCTTTTTGTGAGGGGAAAAGGTGGGAATCTGGGACAATGGAGTTTGCCCTTTAAGGGGCAGACCAGGTTGTCCTAGGGCACCCCTTCCCTTTCCATCAAGATGGTGTGCTCAGAAGGGAAGGGGGGAAGGAAGGGGAGGGCTAGGGGGATAGAACAATGGCTAAGCAACAGGAAGGGGAGGGGCAAGTGGAGGTACATAAAGGGCAGCACACAAGTGGTTCAGCCACTTTTGCTGGAGTTTGATCCTCCACCACCCTACAACACAGAACAAGAGGGAAGACAGTCAATATGGGACTGTGTGGTAGGTCTGTCAAAGGTGGATGACAGATGTGTCCGGTAGGACATTTATTGGACTGCCAAAGGTGGATGGAAGAAAAAAACAATATGGTTATTGGACTGCCAAAGGTGGATGGCAGAGAAAAGGGGGGAAGGGGGGAAGGAGGGGAGGGGGAAAGAAAAAGGAATAAGATGGAAAGAGGATGAAGCAGAAGGAGAAAGCGGTCTCAGTTTTCACCGTTGCCTAACAGAAAGGAGAAGAAGAATGCACCCAGGTTTTCACCTGGGGGGAGCAAAAAGAGGAAGAAAGAGGGATGATCAGAGATTTTTTATATGGATAAAAATAAATGAAATTGTGAGAGATATAAGAATAAAGATGATAAAATGGAACATGGAATTATATATATAAATAAATTAATTGCCGATCTGAGCACAACAACAAATAATGGTCTCTGTCTTTTTGTGAGAGAAAAGGGGGGAATCTGGGATAATGGAGTTTACCCTTTAAGGGGCAGACCAGGTTGTCCTTGGGCACCCCTTCCCTTTCCATCAAGATGGTGTGCTCAGAAGGGAAGGGGGGGGAAGGGGAGGGCCAGGGGGATAGAATAATGGCTAAGCAACAGGAAGGGGAGGGGCAAGTGGAGGTACATAAGGGGCAGCACAGAAGTGGTTCAGCCACTTTTTCTGGAGTTTGATCCTCCCACCCACCCTACAACACAGAACAAGAGGAAGACAGTTAATATGGGACTGTATGGTAGGTCTGTCAAAAGTGGATGACAGATGTGTCGGTAGGACATTAATTGGACTGCCAAAGGTGGATGGCAGAGACAAGGGGGAAAAAGGGAGGGAAGGAGGGTTGGGGGGAAGAAAAAGGAATAAGACGAAAAGAGGATGAAGCGGAAAGAGAAAGCGGTCTCGGTTTTCACTGTTACCTAACAGAAAGGAGAAGAAGAATGCACCCAGGTTTTCACCGGGGAGAGCAAAAAGAGGAAGAAAGAGGGATGATCAGAGATTGATATATGGATGAAAATAAATGAAATTGTGAGAGATATAAGAATAAAGATGATAAAATGGAACATGGAATTATATATATAAATAAATTAATTGCCGATCTGAGCACAACAACAAATAATGGTCTCTGTCTTTTTGTGAGGGAAAAGGGGGGAATCTGGGACAATGAGATAAACAAATTTTTGAAAAAATAAAACTCTTTATATATAATTAGTTGCAAAACTAAAAAATGTATTTTACAGAAATGTTTTAAAACTCATACATACATAAATATACTAATAACTTAGAAGGAATAAATGCAGAAAAAATAAATAAAACATTAAATTAAAGTTCTGTGAAAATAAATTAAAGTGTTGCTTCACACTAAATTAAATAAAAACAAGGTAGGGAAAAATAACTGTAAATAAATCTTTCTGTAAAAAAAACTATGTACAAAAACTGGGCAGGAGTGACACAGGGTGTCTCAGGCTTTGGGGACTTGGGGAGATGACGGTGTTGAAGAAGCGGAAGGCTGCTCAGGAGTAGGTGCAGCTAGGTGCCCCCCTTGTTCAGCAGCTGAAGATGGTGATGTCGGAGGGGCACCTTCGAGGAGCTTTTGCTGAGGTTCTTGAGAGGGCTGGTCATCCTCTAGATGTTGCAGGTCCTGGTGCAGAAGCTGGTGAATTGCTTCTGTGGCCTCCAGCTGGTTCTCAGCCAGCCACACCATGAGACCGTGTGTGGACTCAAATGAAGCAACAGAGGCCTCTTACAAATCCCTCAATGACTGGATTGCTTTGGTGAGGTCCCTGTTGCTCTGCTCAAGCCCACGAGTGGCAACTAAGGCCGCATGCCCTACACACCTGTGATGCTGCAGCAAATCTATTATTTCAGCCCCCTGCTGAATTATGTCCCCCGCCTGTCCAACTAAATAATTCATTTTTGCTCCAGTGTCACGGGTATGTGCAGCAGCAGCCTGGTTGCCACTCTGCACAGTCTCATGCAGCTGGCTGAGGGTGTTGCTGATCTTATTAAGAATAGCAAGTTGCCCTGTGTAGACAAAAGAAAATGAAACAAGACTGATGTTACTAGATGAAACTGTACTGCACTTTTCTAAAATAAACTACACAAACTGTCTCTCAACAATATATTTAATACCGCTGATGTATTCCAATCTATGCCACTTACAAAAAAAAAGTGAGTCAACTTAAGAATACTGTTGTCAATGTTTGTTAGACACACATCTACCCTCACCATCACATATAAAATAGTAAAAGACATATTCTACCTGAATCACATTCTGTCAACCCCAGAATAGGTGCCTGTTTTCACTATCCCTTAAACAAGTTTGTTAATTAGTATATCAAGTATGTGTAGAACTTCTAACATCAAGAAGCATCAACACCTCTACATTCTTACACTTCTAGCACCCTACTGCACAATGATGTCATGTTGAATCACATGTGCACAGTGGAACTATTGTCATAATGGAACACATAATTACACCTAGCACTAAACAGTCAGTTATACAAATTCATGATACTCTACTTGAAAACTATTTCAAGCAGATGCCACATTTGAAATGTCACTACTGAAAACACCAGCAACCCCCCGACATTACATGTGCAGACATATTGTGTATTTCAAGCACTAAATACTACACTATCACACTCTATGCCCATTTAATGTGTGTCAACACAATTCCAGTGTAACTCTGTGTTACTATGGTGCAACTGAGACATTGTTACTAAATATCTCAACGACTGACACATACCATTTTGGTAAAACACCATAACTGCAGTGCTGTGTGATCTGTTGAACATTTTTTAGATGTATCTACCTAATACAAAATAGTTACATAAATCAGTTTCTGACAGTGTTTTACAACCTAAGTCACATATAGAAGGTACAATAATTGAACCTCTACAGTAAATTAAACACCAATGAAGATGAGAAAAAAAAATGTTTTATACTGCCTGTCTCTGCATACTTGCCCATCCAGTATTGTCTATCTATTCAACTTCTTGAATAGATAGATATACAAACATATATGAGATTTACAAAACCCACACAGTTCACCAGCAGGCAATCAAGTAAGATGATGTACAATTGTGACACATACTGTTCTCTTTATTGAATACTTCATAAGAGGACATTGAGGATGACATGTATATTCCCCATGTAAGAATATGTATCAATACTATACATATACAACCTAGCTATTATTTTTATTCAGCCCTCTTCATATACACAGTAGATAGAAAAAAAAATGTTCATGTCTGATACATAATATTAGATATGCTGATTTGGCACTACGCACTCATACCACATACCATTGTGTTATGTGATACTGCTGTCTAACTCTTTCATAAGTCCCTGTTCTATACTGTCTTTGTGTGTGTGTCTGTGGCTGCACCTTAATTAATCCTTAACTGAATTGGTAGAGAAATACTGTAGTCCATGGGAGGCAATCTCATAATCATATGTTATGACTGTATAAAGACGGCTCTGTTACTACCTACCTGATCAGCAGGCTTCAACAGTAAATAGTGAAGGAATGATGTCTGACAGGCTGGGTATAATGCTGGCATAGCATCCCACCTCACATGGTTTGGGTCTGAGTCCACCGGACAAGTGCACCCAACACACAAGATGTAATGTTAGCACAGAATAAGACCCACTATGGAGTGCATGATTCATATGATACACTGGTTTGTTGTTATATATGGAATACTATAATATTATTTTATAATGTTGACATCATTGTGCAAAAAAAAAAAAACTTTTCTTAAGAGCACATGTCAAAAAAAGGTGCAGCCATAATCTCCACAATGATGAAACTAGAACTGTCAACAGCAGGGATGTAATGCCAGAGTAACATCTCTGCTGTGATGGGCAATTGAGCAATTAGACCCAGGATTGTTTCTTACCATTGTATAATAATCCTGGAACACAAAACGAAGGAGGAATGGAACAAAGGATACACACAGTCGAAGCTACAGCTTTCAGAGTGAAGAGGTCTGTATCAAAATAATAAACTCAAAAACAACAGGCTGAAGCACAACCAGTGACGATCAACAACTGGTCTGGGGATATGATGAAAAGGCAACAAGATAATTTAGCATGACTAATAATATTGTTATAGATAACCATGCTAACTCCCAGTTACTGTTTCAAGGAACAACATTTTGACCTGGGACTGTAAACAAACTGCAGTACTAATATCTCTGAAAAGATCAGTATAGTCAACACCCTATAATAATCTTTACCATGAAAGACACAAACAATATACTATATGAAGTACTCACGTTCCTCAGCTGGAGACCCACCTGGACCTGCAGGTGTCGAAAGATGACCTGCTGCTAGAGATTGTGGCATTCCCTCCACAGAGGGCTCAATCTCGATGATCTCTATTCCTTCTGTGGAGTCTTCTCCTCCAGCAGCACCCTCTGCAGATGGTTCATCCTCTGCCAAACATAGTGAAACAAAATGAGTCACTCACCTGTCCATATTAATATTTGCATATATAAATATACATATCATGACAACCAGTTGTGCAATATCCTTAATCTTCACAAGTATCATACTATGTAGTGTTCAGCTAATCACAGTATACATATCTGATCTACTAATTAGTACAGTAAGTAAAATTATTAACAGCTATATGCAATCATCTCATTTTCAATTTACAAACTGCAGTACTCTCTTACTTATAAAAACACCTTTACAGGTTAATACTCATCATGACACTAAACACATACATAAATATTTCTTCTTACAACACTTGCTCATTAAATATATGTTCAATACATAATATATTCTAAAATGTATCCTAACTAGGAATTTCAAATGTAACAACTATATAAGTAATAAGCAAGCTATAATACCCAACAGGGTGGGTGGTATTGGGCAATACCGGACCACCCAGGGGCGTAATGAGGTCTGATGCCACAGGCAGTGGGCCTTGTAGCCCCTGGAAGGTCAGGTATTGCCCATACTGCCCATCCTGGAGGTTATTATTGTGCTCAAAAAATGCACTTTTTAGATAAATAAGTAAAATACATAATTGTTAATTAAAAAAATATTTTAAATATCTTTTGTGATAAAATAGTTCCTCTGCCTGCATCAGAAAATGGTTTGTAAACTATGGAGTCTTGAGTTGGTGTACACACACACACACACACACACACACACACACACACCAACCAACATTTTTCGAACAGACCAACCAACGTTTTTGGAACAGCATACTTGTATAAAGACATGGCAAAAAGAACACAACTGCAGATCAGGGGAGTTTCTGTTTTCCTTTTTTCCACCTTATCTGCATGGGAGTAAGAGCGCGATCAAAAGAGAGGGGATTTATTTATGTTTTCCTGTACTAGATGGCAGCAGGAGCATAATAAGCAATCAGGTGGCTTTCATTTTTTCCCCCCAAATACCTGTCAGGGTATCGGAGCTGGTGTGATTCACAGCAACAACAGACTACAGATCCTCTTCTGTGGAAACCACAGACTATAGATCCCCACCCCCCCAGCACCTGTGATGATCAGTCACAACTACATTTTGTGAGTGAGATCCACAGCGGTAGGTGATGAGCTGTACATCTAGGGAATTTGATCTAATGTGATTGCAGGCAGAGGAGACAAGCAAGCAATATTCTGGTGAACTTATTGATGGCACATGACATCAGGGCATCAGGATAGTAGGCTATGAGTGGTACGTGGCACATTTGATGTCCGGTTAATATAATTTGAAGGCAGTTAGCAGGTTCATATTGACTAGGCAGCTAAGCGTGGGGGGGGGAGGGTTATGACAGCAAGAAAAATATCTGCCAAAGTCACTCAACAAACAATGAATAGGCCACAGAGAGAATGCTTATTTGATTTTTTGGGAGGCAAAATGGTGTGTGTTCAGTCCCCAATATCACTGATGGGACAGTTGGAAGTCAGAGATATGTGTGGGTCCAAAGCTGGCTTTCTTTTTTCACTGCTCTCGTCTTGGGGTGGGGGGGAGGTATCACAGTAAGTGCAGAAGACTCTATTCATGTCAGAGAAATTTGTGTTTGCCATAGAAATCAGTCAGTCTTTTGGGGGTACAGTTATTTTTGTGTGGAGAATGTTGCATTTTCTTATCACTGTATTTTACTACTTTAAACTTTATGTCAGCTCAGCTGCTCAGTTTGCTGGCCACTAAGTGACAGAAACAAATGGCAGACATTTGGAATGCAATAGAGGGGTTTTAGCCAATTGGAGAGCAGCCTCGGCACCAACATCTTGGTGATGGGTCATGCTAGGCTGGCCTTTTTAATGGGTGGGCGTCTATTGTCTGATAGATGCCCAACTAGAACAGTGTCTGAGCCAATCAGGTGCCTCAAATAGGTTTGCTCATTTTCTAACATTACACAAAGTAGATACGAGAATAAGTAACATCAGCAGAGATGTACACAAAGTATTCTCATGCCATATAACAGTCAAACTACATATCAAATGACAATACATACATCAGTACATTATTGTAACTCACCAGCAGAGTTGAGCTCAAATAGCTGATCAACTGGAGCCCCTTGAGCCGCACCTTCTGGGAGTGATTGCAACTGCACAGCATGGGAGGATGCAGGTTCTGTAGTTATTCTAGCTGAGTAAAAAAAAAAAGAATAACTAACAACACCATCAGCTTGCAATGTGACAATGAACACTGTTAAAAACAAATAATATGGTTCATACAATCTCCCACTGTGCTTTTCTAATAAATACCCTGCACACAAATTACATCTGTCTATGTTTCAAAATAATCATTTGGACCATGAAAATATTACAACATGTCATATCTTCAATTTTTACATACAGTAGAATACTACCACAGAACTATCATTGTCTGCTTTCAAAAAAGTTAAGTAATGTTTCCTCTTGCTTCTTAGTAAAAAAAATGGTATCAAAGTAAACACACTCCTCAGTTTATTATTACTAACCTGTTATTCTAAAATATTATTTCCTTATATAGCACTACTTTCACAAGTATAATACTACATATTATATACTTACAATTTACTAATAAATGATAATACCTCATCTTAATATTAAATAAAGCAATGTTGTTAGTTACAAACTTACAAATCATAGGTAGTACATGAGCTTCAATATTAACATCACAATAGTTTCAAATATATACTCACAGGTGTGATGATGATCACCAAACTCCGGTTTTCCTGCATCCTCCCACATAGCATACATTATGTCATACCACTTCCGGACACTCCTTCGCATATCACCCGCCACTGACTTGGCTTTAAAAAATGTCTGGTGGGTGATCTTTCACTTCCTTCGACATGCATCAGGAGATTTTCTTATCTCCTGCCTCCCCAAGTCGCAACTAACCTGAGAAAAAAATTAAAACAAAAGTACACTGAGTGTTTTGCGTAACACTAAAATGAATAACTTAACAAAGATGACAACCTAACCACAAATTCAGCAACTGTGGCAATATCTACAGAAAATGCACAGTTATACATATGAAAAGAATAATACATTTCACACTTTCTTGCATTGCGATAATGAAGACATGCAACAGAGGCACGTAACATAGTCCACAAGGTCAAACATCAACTATATCAAACTACCCAGTTAAATCATTTAAAAGCAGAACAAGAGACACCCTTTAGTTCATTTCTTCACACAACACAATAGCATTTAGGTATATATTAAGTATTAAACATTTGTGTAAGAAATATTATTAGAGAAGTATGACACTTGGTGCTCCATTGATAGAAGCTAACATGCCATGTCCTAAGCGACATTCAACAGTGCAACATCATGGCTCAGCACCATTCAGTATACTATTATGGCTACCGACATTGTTTTTCTTCTACTGATGCCACACCACCTCAAGTGGCAAGACAGTTGCAGTCTGATGCACCAGCACAACTACACTTGGAACAAGTAGAGGAAGTGCAAGATTCAGTGATGAAATAGACATGGGCCCATAGAACATGCAAAGCACAAATGGGTATATTTGCTTCTCATTCTAGCCACATTAACATACAGGTAGACAAATTGCTGTAACCTTCCACCTGGCTTCGTGGCAGTCTTCAGGCATTAAGATTAACCTAGCATGCACATCACTAGCAAACCAACCCAGTACCTGATAATATGAATTTGTAATAGAAAGTAACAATTATATCTATTCTGCTGCTCCAAAATACTATGCACAGCCCAATTGTTAGGATATGTGTTATTTAAATAATATAAATATATATATATAGTGCTCCAGTGGGCTGGCCCCACTCTGTCCACATGTATTTGGAATGCAGTATTCCCAGCAGTCCACACAGTGTGCTCCCAATCCCAATCGCACAGATTCTAAAAGGAAGAATGTGGTAATTAAACAGTATCCCTTCCCCACCTGGACACTTAAACCCACCACCACAGTGTCACCCACTCAGCAACATGTGGCATGTCCCCAGCCACAAGTCATCTGTCCACCCATTGACTCACAGAGTACACTAAAGCTGTACAGCAATTGTTAAACAGTATAGATCAATATGCATACACACCATACTGTGCAACACATTAATGAACATGAGACTAAATCCATTGATATATCAGTAGTATGACATTCACTACTGTACTAACACCCATTGTCACATGCTCTGCAACAATACACACACAGACCCATAGTATATGGTGTCACTCAGCAGTCTAGGAAACAGTTTTGTGGGTCATGACATCCTCCCAATACAACTACTTGGGAGCAGACACACGGGCCACAGTGCCTGTCTAGGCAGGAGGGTACTGCTGGGACATCTACGCTTCCCCTTTCACAATGTCTACAAGCAAGCTTCACACAAACTCCACTGTACCAGCAAGGAAATTTAAATGCAATTTCCAATATATACAACTCCGTTATCAAGCTGTGAATGACACACTGTAGCACCAACAATCAATGAATTTTCAAGATATACTACTGAACCCACCATTGTTGTGTATCACATGTATAGCTGTATAAAAAAATGTTAAGTCTCAATCTAACCAAACATCTACCTTGCCCCATGTATGAGTTAGGCTCAGGTTAGTCACACATATAACGATTGACACATTCGCATGCTCCCTCACAGCCTGAACTAGGGCCAGCACCTCTGTGTCACTCCAAGACTTTGGCATTTTCTCTATCTGTGATAAAAAAAATTAAAAAAAAGACAAAAAAGAGATATAAAAAAATATTATTAGATATTATGTTGATACTGTTCTATATTACTACTGTTTCTGTTGCTTAGCACTCACAATGAGGTATGAGTGAAAACTTATTAATTCTGAGGTAACAATTAGTCTATTATTAAACCACATCAATGCACCCCCTCCCTAACATAACCAAAACAGAATAGTCATCAAATATTCACAGCTGCATTCACAGCTGCTATACTATAAGCTTTAAAAATAAAATAAGCTGTATTATCAATATATTAACAGGATAGTGTGATAGGGCACATCAAACGACTGCATACCATTCAGGTACACTGAGGATTCTTCTGACTATTCCTCAGACAAGTGAAGTACTGGTACGAACAAATATTTATACACAACAAGATGGACAACATTTGAGAACACCATGGTACCTAGTTGTGGAATGTCACCTAAGTGATCATCCTGCACAGCATAATAAAAATGCAAAATGATTACTGTGTGAGATGTATTGAAAATACATATGTTTATAACTCTTCGTACTATTTTGATTTGTACTTGTATGTAAAACAAGTAATACCTACATTTGCTTTTCAGTTGTCTTCTACACATCATGTTAGCAGAAAACCCCCTCAATCACCAGACACATTGACACACTATTACAATTTTGTAATAACTACACTCCCCCCTCCCCATTAGCAGGAGACACACATGAGCAGCATTTGAATATAAATTCTTTATTTCACTACTTTAGAAGTTTATTTCTTTGCATGTATTGCACAGCCACTACTCAGGAACCAATGAACTGTCTGAAACTTAATAAGATGGTTATACAAGATGACACTTTGCAAATGAGGTACCAAAAGGTGAAAGTAATAGTTCTTGAAAAAAAAAGAAATTGTGCTACAAAGAACAAGCAACCTAAGTTAAAAGTCATAAGTCTATATTCTTTCATTTGCTCAGTGGTATAGCAGTTGTAGAAATGTGACACATAACATGGTTAATTCCTTTGACACGTCACTGAGAGACACTGGAAAAACTGCACTACATAACTATTCACATTCAGCATAACCAAACATTTTGTTACCTAATGTTGCATATTTAATAAATAGTTATTTAAGAGTTGACATCTACTATACATTTAACCACCCTCTCACCATAGCAATAAGACATACAGACATCTAGTTGTCTTACGTCATTTTGTCATGACTCAATAAGGAAACGGTGTTCAAGACAACAGGTCCTCACAAACTACATTCTATTTAACAGTGACATAAAACAAAAAGGGCAATACTTACTTGACAGCAGAGTATTAAAGGAAGAAAACCAGGTGACAGTTATCAAGCTGTTTAAAGAAAAACAGAAAAAATATTACAAAACTTTTACACAACACACACATTTCACACAGCAAAACATCATCACCGAGTTCCGCAGTCAATATACCCTACCAACACACAATACACTACATCGACACCATATGTCTCTTCATCTCACAAAGCCGCCCCTTCCTTGCCAGTTCTTGTTCAGAAACATACATCACATTTTCACCCATGCTTGGAGAATGCATCCCCCCCTTGTAACTGACCATTCTCAACTGTTAGTAAAAAAAAAAACAAAAAGTTAAAAAATTAAGCACTAACACAACACACACCCTACATCATATTAACAAAGAATACAAAACAAACAGCATTTTGCACAGTAACAGACAACCAATATGTCATGTAACCCATCTAAAAAACCACACATATAATCTCAAGTAATAATTAACATCCTACTCATCTATTGACAATAATCATAACACATCTCTGCTGTAAAACATCAGAGAATCTGTGTTTCCCACACACTCACAACCCAACTTACAGAGAACACTGTGCAAGATGTAAATAGTTCTATTTTTTGACCATTTATAGTGGCTCTAAAAAGAGCCTTTTTTTGGCAGTGTATATGTGATGCACTTGAGAGGCACCATCCTACAGGCACACAATCACAGAACTGTAAGGATACCATGTCGAAGGTCCCCAACAAAAATGTTATTACTAGTGCTAGAGAGATGCACACCATCTTTTAGATATAGCCAATATTTGTCATAAGTAATTTGGGGGTGATGAATGGTATGCATTCCAATAACAAGGAAGAATCCAGATATTTGTATGTTCATCCTTCCTGCATGATCTTTCAAGTGCAGGACAGTAATACTCACCTTTCCAGACCATGCACTGTGTAATATCTGAATACAGGATTTTACAAAATGGTAACATACTGATAAGATGCTGCAAGTCAGATTGTGCAGCATCTATTAAGTCATTTGCCCTTTTGTTACCCAAATCATTGTCTCCAAGATGGATAAGGAGTATGTCTGGTTCTGGGTATGTCTCCAATTAATGGTACATGGTAGGTATGAGCTGCTCCCACCTCATGCCACCTTTCCCAAACCAAGACAATGAGCATCCAGGTAGGTGTAAGTCATTCCCAAAATGACTACCTCTACTGAACACTGCTGCCCTTCTCACCAAATTTGATCCCACTATCCATACAGTCACTGCAGATTTTTCTGCCATGCTGAGTGACAAATCTCAATAACTCAGATGTACTGTAGAAATATCACAATTGTGTCTGTCTGACTACCAAGTGCTACCAAGTCTAATCAGCCCAATGACCACTATTCTATTGCATCATCCAGATAAATACATTCAAAACAATCACAAATAATAACCTTCTCACAGATTGGCTAATTCAGCCTAAAAGATCTAGCTATGTATATAAACCATCTTTCTATCAGCATAATGTTTATTAAACATTCTTTTTTGTTTTGAAGGGAGAATACTGTCTTCTGATTGGCACACTTCATGACTTGCCAACAACACAGATTTTTATTGGTCTAACTTACTAGCCATGATGCTCTCTCAAACTAAATTCCCTCTCTTTCTCAGCCAGCAGCTTGAGTGGTGAGTGGAACCATTACTTAGTACTTGACAGAGATTATGTACAACAGTTACCAACAGTACTATACTAATTAGACTGCAGTGGTATCATAATTACAGTTGAATTTAACAGTTAACAATTACTAGTGAGAATTACTGTTACTGCATTTGTAAAGTTAAACATATAAATTTGTGTCTCTGTTTTGAAAATTCAAATACACTACCTAGTTAACCTAGATAACACATAATATCATTCTAGGTCAAGATTCCACAACAGTGAAAACACACACACATATGTTACCAAATATTCCCAGTGTTATCAGATCACCAACTAATTGTCGCAAACAAAACTACTACTAAAAAACATTACATCTACTTTAAATACTAACCGGTAACTTGTCAGATAGTGTCAGAGTGAAATAGAGAACTGTAATAGCAATTACTAAACATGCACTACTATTTTCAGCCACAAAAAAAAAGTTCCTAGGACAGTAACAAAGTTAACAAAACTACTAGACAGCAGGTGTATTCACTATATTTACATATGAATATAATATAATGAAAGCTTCCAATAAATCCCTATGCAGTCATTTCCCTTGGACAATTGTTACTGTTAACAACCTATTTTCATGGCTTTTCCAATACTAATCTATTAGTAAATCACATATTGAGAAATTTAAATGTATTGACAAAATGTGTAACATTTTTTCTGACCATGATGCAATCAGAATTTTACACTGGGACAAAACCCTATTAATCACCCCCAAAAAATCAGCACTGGCTACCAAGATCAGCCAAAAAAACATGTACAACCCATCCTAACTTTCCAAGTAACCAGAAAGCCACCTCTAATAACTTTTAAGATAAGTCTTGCCAAGTTGAATTAAATATAGCTCAAGCACTCACTTTTATGCTGTTATCTCACTGCTGCTCAATCTTTCAATCTAAAATGGGCCCCAGAGTGTTATTCTTTGATTCTATTGGCTCAGAAAAGTCACATGACAAACTTAGCCATTTCTTTGATCGTGAGCATGCAGTTTCTTTGATCGCGACTTGCATTGTTCGCCAGAATCGACTGGGAGCGTGCAAAATCTTTGATTGTGAGAGTAACATGAGACTTTGTAGTAAACTGTTCCTGACAGTGAAAAACCAATAGTCTTTGCAGCTTTACAACAAAATAAACCCTGATAGCATCTTTATAACTCATAAGTAAGGAATATAGTGTTTTTATTTATTTTAAAACATTTGCAAATAATTCCCGCATTTTTTTACTGTCTTTGACTGTGAGCAAGCAAATTCTTTAATCGTGACTCAGTTTGACCATGAGGATTGACCATGATCAGACAAAATCTTTGATCACGAGAATAATGCGAGACTTTGTTGTAAACTGTTTCTGACAGTGTAATACCAATAGTTTTCAAAGTTTTACAACAAAATAATCCCTGATAGCATTTGTATAACTCATAAGTAAGGAATATAGTGTTTTTATTTATTTTTAAAACATTTGAAAATAATTCCCACAGTTTTTATGATCTTTGACCGCGAGCATGCAAATTCTTTAATCGCAATTCAGATTGACCGAGAGCATACAAAATCTTTGATCACGAGAATAACATGAGACTTCATTGTCACAGTATCTCTGATTGAGAAAAACAGTAAATTAAATAATTTTGAGAACACAGTGAACCATGAGGCCATTCGTAGAACCCATAAGTAATTATCTATTTTTCAAACATTTGGTAATAATTTCCGCATTTTTATGATCTTTGACCATGAGCATGCAAATTCTTTGACCGTGACTTGCTTTGACCCCAAGTTTGCACTGTGAGTTGACAAATTCTTAGATTGCAACAAAAACGTGGGATTTCAGCAAATAAAAACAGTAATACTTCTAAAAACTCAATTCTTAAGATAGTTTGTCACCACACTATGTTCACAAATGTCTATTTAAGCATTAGAAGTTGTGTCTGTCATGAAAAGTAACTGAAACAAGCTTCTATAGTAATTTCATATGATTTACACATTCTTTGTTCGTGAGACCTCAAATTCTTTGATCGCGACAAAAATATCAAATTTTGAATTTTTAACCCATGCAACTTTCCATTGCTACACTTTCCCATTCAATTAATGTCACATTTCTGACAAACTAATGCAAATTGTAGGAGAAAAAATGTTTTTGGGTTACAATACCATGGTTTTAATTTCTTATGCACTATTTGTTTTTTGCTACCATGTGGCAAATGTTTCTTACTACTGAATATATTTTTTTTCACTTTTCTTAGGAGACTACAACCACAAAGATATTGAAGAAATACTTGACCTATTTCATCATGGCCATTTGCCGTAAAACCAGAACCCAGACACAAAGTGCTAGCTCTACTGCTTGTTCATCTTCATGCCATGCAAGAAGCAAAGGTAAAACTCCTCAACAGAAGCATAAAAAAATGTCTTCTGTTCACAGCAGACACAGAATTAATCATACACATTTAATAAAACAGAAAGCCTCCTCTAGGAAAACCACAACAACCAGTCTTCCTAGAGAAATAGTACAATCACAACGTCCAGCACTGTCATCAACAAAGTGTGGACATGTGAGACAGAAAAAAAATGCTAGGTGTATTATCTCTGCTAGTGCACAACACAGCAAGACAATGTTTTTCAAAAAACTGGTCCATAGAGCTAGGATTGAACGTGTGATCTCCAAAATAGTGAGACACAAAGGTAACGGACTGCGTACTAAGATCTCATTGATGAAACTGCGCTTAAGAGTAAGACAATTTGTTAATGTGGCTCTAGCAATACATTCCCAATTATGGGTTGAAATGATGTCAGCCATTGATAAATTGACTACAAAGATTGAGGAGATGAGAAACAATATTTTATGTTTTGAACACTTAAGCAGAGAAAATATCTCTCTTTTGTTTCAAGGAGACTGGTTTCATTCAGAGTACTCAGACGCATTCTTCTGGGAAGAGACATACCATGCACACAACAGAAACATCAGTTTAACAATTGATGAACAGGGAAAAGTGCAGAATGTCTTAGCGCTATCCCATGAAATCCTTCACCTGGAGAATGACAATGAAGTTGAAGAGGTTGAAAGTGATCCAAAGTCGTCAGCTAAAAGATGGGCATGTGACAGCACATGCAATGTTAGAGAAGAATCTATCATATCTATAAAAAGTTTCCTCTCAACAATTTTAACCACGAAGAGATCTGAATGACACACTCTACTTCACACCATTGACAAGTGTGAGATTCGGCTTCACAAAGGCCTGATGGGTCACTCCCTTGCATGCTTAGAGACCATGAACTGTGACAGCACATTACATCACTTTTGTATGCTAGCAGTGCATAACTTTGGCATCTGCAAATTTGTGCAAAGGTTGTATCAAGTGAGATCTGTCATTCGAGACTACATGCAGTTTCAAGCATTGCTCGATGATGGAGATGTCGAAGGACTTACGGAGTTAATTAAACAGTTGCAAATAACACATAGATTGAGGTCTACTGCTACTGAACACAAAGAAACAAGCACTACTCAGACATTACTGGTGAAAGAAGATCACCTTCTATGACATTTTGGTCATGAGTTTGCTAAATTTGAAATAAGCAAAACAGAAAAATTCAATACAATCTATGTATCATGTTTTTGTGTTCTACAAACACTTATGTGTCACAGTGGACCTGCAAAACATTCCACATTGGAATGAAATGTGGGGACCTCTCCATGCATACCTTCTCTTAAAGTCTGATTTTGAAGAAGTCACAACTGTGTCACTCTGTTCTTACTGTCATATAAAAATTAAGACTGACAGTTTACCTCCTCATTCTGTGCTCAATAAAATGGAAGTAGAACCAACTCCTGATGAGATAACAGTGTTGAACTTGTTTAAAAGGATTCTCATTCAGTCCATGAAGCCTTTTCAAATGATCATCAGGCTAAACACAAAGGCAAGGGACCTACCGAACAAAGAACTTGTATGCTCTCTCAAAGGTTCTGTTGTCTACTTGCCTTTACCTTTGCAAGAAAATGTCAACACTATTTCTCAGGACAATAATGTAGTCATCTTGGTAAATGGTGTGCCAACAAAGGCCAAAACTATATGGCAGGACATTGTCAATGTAGACAATGTAAAGCATGCTTTTCAATGCCTAAAAGAGCACAATTATTTTTATGCTGACATTGACATTGATGCATTTGGTGATCTTTCTACAGATATTGCCACAGACAACTCTGACAAAGCAATACTGGAGAAGGCTGACATTGCAACTGTACAAAATGTATATGAGCAATTTACCATACAGCCATTGCATGGCAAAGACCCAGTAATGGATAACATTGATTTATATCAAATGAAGCAAGTGGAGGGCAATCCTGTTAGTATATGGGAGGCTACTCTAGAAGCTCGTTGTTTTCCTGATCTGTTCCCACTTGGTTCAGGTGGTCGATTAGATGAACGAGAATGTTGAGTACCAGGAGCTGATTATAGGGCCTCACGAGTACTACATAAGGATGGCAAGTTTCGAAGAAACATTGCATACCTGTTCCACCTTCTTTGGGAAAGTGAACTTAGTGTCCTATCTGCTAGTATTGCTCATACATTGAGACTTGAAACAGAATTCAACAATATGACAGCTGCACAGTTACTACAGAAGTTGCAGACTAAAGATGAAACACTTCAAGTCAATCTTTCTCCCATTTTGTCTATCATGCATGGTACTAAGGAATATTGGTACAGATGACACTCTGAGGTAATGAGCATGCTGAGAGAGTTTGGACCCACAACATGGTGTGTGATGCTGATTTGTGCTGAATATTATTGGGATGATCTGCTTGATCTTCTCAGATGGGCAAACTCTGATGTTGAAAACATCTAAACAATGACTCTCAATGAACTTTGCTCACTTGATCCAGTAACTGTTTCATGTTACTTCCACCACCGGTTCCACAGTCTTTTGAAATTCATACTGTCTAAGACAAATCCTCCCATCGGTATTGTTGCGCATTACTTCTAGAGGGTTGAGTACCAAGCACGTGGAGCCCCACACATACATATGTTGCTGTGGATAAAACATGCCCCATGAATTGGAGACAATGAAACAGCTGACATTCTAAGCTTCATCTTGAAGTATGTAACATGTCAGATACCAGACAGATATGACAGCACAACACTTTGGGAACTGGTCCAGAAATTCCAACGACACCTCTGTGGCAAATACTGTCATAGGAAAGTTATGAACAAAGGTCAGTGGTACACTTGCTGCAATTTTGGCTTCCCAAGGTGAGCTTACCTAGCCGCTTCACTGAATTATGTATTTTCAGCCACGCAACACCACCTGAAAGCAAAGTCAACAAAGTGAGTCTATGAACTACCTCACACAGAATCAGAAGTCTATATCAATGACTATAGTCCTTCTCTTCTGTTGATGTGGCAAGCAAACATTGATGTTCAGTTTGTTGCAGACAACTCAATGGCTCTCATAAGGTATGTTACATCATACATTACTAAGCACAAGCAAACAAGCCTGCAAGAAATGTGGGAAGAGTTGTCTAACTGTAATAGGTCAATGTCTTCCAGGCTTTGGTCACTAGGGCTTAAGACTCTGTCACACCATGAGTGCGGAGCCTATGAAGCAAGTGGCCAACTCACAGGTGTATGTCTATATGGGAAATCAGACTCCATTTATTTCTTGAATGTGAATCACAAGCAGAACAGGCACCATGTTCTTAAGAGCCATGAAGAGACTGAGGACTTAGCTGCTACAAGACCAACATCCACAAATATTCTTAAGAGCAACTTAATTGACAACTACTATCCACAGTGCCACAGTGCTATTGATAATCTCTGTCTCTTTGAAGTTGCTCAATGGTATGACTACAAGTGGGGTGCTCCTTCAGACCCAGAAAAAGGCATATATAAAGTCACTGGGTTTGATGGATCACTTGTTAAAAAGTGAAATCCATGGCTAATTGACCACTGCAAACTGACCTTGAACACAACAGAAAGCAAAGAACATTATTACTTTGCTCTATTGTTTCTGTTCAAACCTTGGAGATCAGAATCTGAATTAAAATGATTGTCTGATACATATGCACAAGAGTTCATGGAAACATATCATACCTTCCAGAGTCATGTCTCTGAGACATACATTGAGAGACTTGAAATGGAAAAAAAACAGCTAGAGAACATGAAGAAATTCCTAGATGATGACACACCTGTAACATCACAGGAAATGGTTGATGTTGAAGGAGAAGTGACTCTTGGTGCTCCTCTTCCTGCTAATGACCCAGCTGTGCTAATGTCAGAGGTTGAGGGCAAAATATAACAAAGCATGTACTTGTCAGAGTCAGGTACAAACATTGTTGACAAGTTGAACCCACACCAAAGAGTCGTGTATCACATGCTATTCAGCACAATACCAAGCAGTGTGTTTACGAGGAACAGACACCAATCAGGATGTTTGTTAGTGGTGCTACTGGGACTGAAAAAAGTTTCTTGATCGAAGCTATAAGCAAAGGAGTGTGTGACCTTACCAATACGGCAACATCTGTTATTGTTGCTGCTCCTACAGGTTTGGCAGCTTATAACATTGGTGGTATCACACTTCATAAGTTATTCACATTGCCAGTTGAGCATGGAAAGAGTGGTGATTACAGAAAATTGTCATATGCCATTGCCTCTGAACTGAGGTCAATGTTTAACAAGATTCATTTGCTGATAATTGATGAGATCAGCATGGTCTCGAATGTTCTCCTCACATTTGTCCACCTACATCTACAGGAGATACTAGGAACCAATGATGACATGCCATTTGGTGGTAAGAACATTCTCATTCATGGAGATCTCCTTCAACTGGCTCCTGTAAATGGCAAGCATGTTTTCTGCAGTATATCCATTGAAGAAGCAAAGAAAACAATTGGATGCATTGGTGGAGTCAATCTGTGGGAGTTCTTCTCATATGTTGAACTCTCACAGAACATGAGACAGCAAGGTGACATGTCTTACAAAGCATTACTTGACAAGGTACGTATTGGTGAACTGAATCCCACCCACGTTGAGATGCTAAGACAGTGCATGATCACAAGAAATGATGCTCCTATTCAGGATGCATGTGATATCTTTGCACATGTCCAGAAATCTGGGGTACATGTTGTATGTCTATTCCCAAGGCTTAAGCTGTGTGCAGAGTTCAATGACATCATGTTGAAGAGAGAACAGCAACCTATTGTCACTCTATCATGCATAGATACCACAGATGGCATCACCCTATCATGAACAATGGTATAAAAAATTGGTTGAGCTTCTCAAAGACCTCACAAGTGATGTGTCACACACAGCTGACTTGGAAGCTGTGCTACCACTGTGTAGAAATACACGTATCATGCTTTGCAGAAACATTAATGTCGACCGAGGTCTTGTGAATGGACCCATGGGATACATACAAGAGTTTCTGCACAACATACAGGGTATAGCTGTGGAGTTTATGGTTGTAAAGTTTGACAACTGTGAAATCCCTCACCCAATAGACAGAGTAACAGTCAAGTTTGAACTTGTGAAAGACATATATGTGACAAGGAAACAATTTCCATTGTGTGCTGCTTATGCAGTCTCCATACACAAGTCACAAGGCCTCAGCCTTGATAGTGCCATTGTAGATATAGGCACTGGTATATTCAAGGATGGAATGTCTTATGTTGCCTTGTCTCATGTAAGACAATTGTCTGGAGTACACATAGTGAATCTGGCAGAAAGCAAAATATGTGCTGACACAAAATGCATAGTTGAGTACAACAGATTATGTACATTGTACCAACCAAATGCTCCTTTACTACCAGTTCCCAGATATGCATCTGTCACAACAATCACAATCGATGAAGGACACAAACTGAAAAGACAGTGTACTAAAACCCCACAGTCATCACCTGAGTACTCCATTAAAGAGCACTCTCTTAAGAAACTACTCGCTTCTCCACCTGCATAAAAATGTATTGGAGCCAACACACTGTCAACATTTGACAACAGCACAGGAGTAAACTGCTATGTAAATGCAACTGTGCAAGCACTTCTCCACATCCCTGAGTTTGCTTATGTGTTAAACTCTAGTCAGTCAACACCTCTGTTGGAAGCATTAAAGAGAGTCATAAGAGGTACTCAAGACCAGTTCCCCAGTTTACATAGCTCTTGGTCAATATGCAGGACAATCAATGTTTGCTGACAATGCACAACAAGTTGTCACAGAGTTCATGATGGGAATGATAAACAGTTTAGCAGATGATGGCATTGATCTGCATCAACACTTTAAAGTTGACTATGTGTCCAAGTACACATGTTTGTCATGTGGCCACAAAGAATCACAAACAACTCAGGATATGCTCTGGCTGTCTGTCTATGTCCCTGAACAGAGAAATGTGAAATTATGCAAGTTATTTGCTAATGCAGAAACTGGTTGTCTCTGTCGAAGATGTGGTTGTTCTTGTGTATGCTCTCTGAGAGTTACATATTCAAGTTCATACATTATTATTGTACTGCAGCACTTTAACTCTCAAGGCATGAAAGTCACAACACCAATTACACACTTCATTGCTGGGAGAAGTATGTTCTCAGGGACTCAATTTGACACCCATGCAATAATCTTCCATCATGGTCTATCCATTCACTCTGGACACTATGTCACTTGGCGAAGGTTCAGAAAGGGATGGGTGGAGTGCAATGATACAGTATGCACCCTGAGGGAAAGACTCCTAAGAAATCTGAAGGATGCATATGTCATAATTCTTCACTGCACCAATGCTGCACAACGTGTGGAAGAGTGGTGCTATTTAATCACAGCATATTAGTAAACCAGTGTCTCTGCAAAAATAACATTTTATCTGCATATTACATTCAAATGTTTTTCTCAACCACCAATGTATATATACATTTCCCTTACAGCCTTCATCAAACACTACTAGTATGTGATGCAACCCATGGTGACCAATGTGTTCTACTTGTTGCACAAAATCATCACAGCCCATGTTGATTTATCAGATTTCTCTGCCATTGCAGAAAGACACCACAACAGTACAGCAATGCAGCTACCTGTGGTACACAATTGCTTGTGTATCACAGTGCTATCCTCATAAATCGGATGCAAAACAAGACTGTTCTCATCAGTAATCACAATCCAATTTGAAAAACATTCGATTGTGATACTCAGCATTTGCAAGTTAGATGTACTAACAACAAAAAACTGCATTATTACTGTTCAAGTAGACTTGAGGGTATTGAACTGTAATCAATAGCCAGTCAGTCATATCTTTTTGCAGATGCCTTACTTTACTTTACATATCTCAGCACATATTGCTGTGTACTCACTTGTGTCCCAGTAGAATCTTACATGGCAATGTCAAATTCAGTTACGTATTGAAACACTTATCAGAGATGAAACTACTGTTCTCAACATATTGTGTTGAGAATTCTACTTGTTTCAACAACACACATCAGGTAAAGTTCTTGCTCCTTTTCCTGTTGTTGTCTATATTGTTGACCTTTACTATGATGCTTACTAAATTGACTTCTGCCAAATCCAAGCAGACTCGATGGCACTCAACCTCAGTTAGTAAGTTATGTCTTGGCAAATGTAGCTATCACACCCACATTGAGTGTATGACTACCTACACCATGGTGTCATCTCTACTACTATGCTGAAATTGTTGAAAACAATGTGTTAGAATTTTCTATCACTTTCTTGCACTCTGAACACTGAATATGACAACCCATCACACAAATATTCGACTCAGACTTGTACATATGTATATAATGCTGAGCCTCTAATTATATGTATATACAGTATAGTGACATTCACATGTAAATGTTTGTTTTAAGATAACAGTATACATAAATTGTATGAAGACATTAATTATCTGTGCTACATTATCTGCCACTGGCCTATGTCTTACAACACTGGATATGACAAATTATTGACAATAAATGCGACTCAGACTTGTACATAAGTATATAATACTGAGCTTCAAAATGAATGTACATAAGTTTAATAGACTTAGAAATGTGCATCTTTGTTTTAAAAACAGTACACAACAATAACTGTCTTTGTTTACAGCTGTTCCAAATAAACTATATCCATGCATTTAATGGTATTGCATTGCATTAAGTGCTACTGTTGATATAAGTGATACCTGATAAAAGAGATGTATACATGTGATTATCTGGCCTATTCCCACTGTATTATTCATTTCTATGCATCTGTGCAGATCTATACAAATCATAACTGATCAAAAAATACCTACAATGATTGTTTACTTCTGTTGTGCAATGCAAACAATTGGTGTGCTCTTGCTGTAACAGGATTGTCCATATTTTTGGAGGTCGGATGAGGAATTTTTCCCCAGTTCCACAAATAACTAATACTGCTAAAAACTCATAAATGATCAGCTTTACCAACAATTTTGACATGAGTTTCCTCACCACACCATAAAATACTTAGATATGTTACACATGTCTGTGATATTCATCTTTTTTCACTCCTTGACATTGTTAGACCTAACTGACAATAAATAACTACTACTTTAACATAAGTAGCACCAACAAATATGTACATATCACTAATTAGCTACAATAGTACACAAGAAATGAAAAAATGTCACGCATTTAAGTAAAACAAAATAGAAACATAGCAGTAAATTAATTTTCATAATGTTATCCTTGATTTCGAACTGAAAGTATCTACTCAGATGTAAAACATCCCCACCAACTATAACACCACTAGAATAATATATACATGTGGTTATCCTATAGAGAAATGTATTAATTTGGCCATGAGAAGCAGTTAATGTTTCTTACTGTGTCTTGTGAACATGTAGTCAGTAACTAAACACCATTAAACATAAATCAGTTACTAAATAGTAATATTCTAATCAGTTGCACAAAATAACCACTACAATGTTGAAAACCTCATGTTAAATAATATTTTGTTAGTATCCATTCTCTTAACATGTAAGTGGTCACTGAATGTGATAATAAAGTACTGTTTATAGACACATAGCTAATACCACTCAGCAGTAAATGCAGAAAAAATTAACGTTTGTTAACAAAATATTCTCTAACATTAACACCCATACAAACCACTTTCCAAATATGAAAAAATCTTAGTTGTAAATGCTATTTGTATACAAATAATATGTATTGAAAAGAAACACTAGATTTACTCAGGTAAATGCCAACAAACAAAATACATCCTCAAAATTGATAATAGATATATGCAACATACTGTTTTTTTGCCCATCCCAAGAGCAACCAAACAATTCGGACAATATAGATATAGATATATATATGTATATATATATTAATTAATAATAGTTAAATAATAAACTAATTGTTAATCTTACTCTATGTCTCCTGAGTTTTATTTTAAAGCAGTTACTGTTATAGAGTTGTAATATTGATCTACATGTCTTCTGTTGCACTGTGACTGCATAGCCCTGACTATGCAGACTAAGTAGAACACTAGAGAGAGCATCTCCTGGAAGTGGTCAGCTGAGGGGGTGGTGTTGGTACAGACACCTAACTAACTGTTTCGTGGAACAGATCTCACATGGGTGCAGAGTCACAATAGTATCAATTCTTGTCAAGTTACTTGTTCCACCCCCAATCATCACCTCACAGATAATTAGGTTTGCCCCTAAAAGGCAGGCCAATTTGTCCTGGGATTCAGCCAGGATGAGGGCCGGGGGGACAGGAAGAGGGGCAGAGGCTGGGGGTATGTCATGATGACATAGAGGTAGGGAAGGGGGTGCTCCATGGCTATTGGCCAAGAGGAGGGGCTAACAAGGGCCAAGGGAGGGCTAGGAGAGGGTATAAGGCCAATGTAATCCTGCGATTCAGACTTTTTCTGCAGTAAGATTTTATTTTCATACAGCACATTTGCTGGTCAGTGGAGGTAAGGATGACAGGGCTAAGGCATATTTATTTTAAGTACTGTGTGAGCATGTTGGGGTAAAGTCACTATGGAATTAATAATGCGAGATAGGTGCTTCTGTGGTATAGTGGTTAGAGCCTCTGTGGTATGTATTAGAAATGGTTCAGTAAACAGATGCCATTTGTGCATTAGAAGCAAGGCAGCTGAGCAGGAGTAGGACATGCAGGAATCACGGCAAGTTGAGAGTTGGGATGCCCAAGGCTGGCGGTGGGCTAAGTTGAAGCATAAGAGTTTTTTGAACCGAGGAGCAGCAATAGCATTGAGATGGTTTTTGCCTAAATTTTCAGAGCCCAGGGATAAGAGCAGCATGGCTGGGAGATGCCAGCGTGATAGGTGGATGACAGGCCGAAGCTCAAATTAGCTGTTGACCGGGGAGGTGACAGTGGCAGGCAGCAGGCTGGGCCAGAAAATATTGCAGGCACAAGGAGTTTTTGGTTGGAGTTCATTGGATATAAGCTTTCATGGAGAATGCAGCAGTCCGCAGTGTGGGTCTGCAGCTTAAATAGGTGGACAAGCAGGCGGGCAGGGCGGAGGATGGGCCGGGAGATGCAGACGATCAGGGCAGTTTCTGTGAGTACCTCAGGGTTGAAGAACGCTTCAGTGGGAAGAACGCCAGTGGTTCAAGGGGGCGACAGGCCACAGCACGATTAGCGTGTAGTGGGGCAATCGACCTCTGGCTGGAGGAAGGGAGAACGGAGCAGGCATTTCTGCTGTGCTAGCAGGACATGGGAGCAGAGGATGGGGGTCGTTGCTGAGGAGGGGATTTTGCAAGTCGACAATGTATGCCTATACTCCAGGGCCCGCAAATAGTGGGTGCTTCACCTGAGGCAGGGCGGGGGCGCGATACAGGCCGGAGCATGGTGGTTGGCCACATGGCGGTGGAGGGGAAAGCACCTGCGAAGAGGGATTCTTTCTTCAGGACACAGCTGCACAGTTCACATAGGTTGGCGTGGCCTAAGCAGGTGGAGAGGAGGAAAAGCTTTTTGGCTCAGTAGCGAGGCATGGGGGCAGTCGGTCAGGACTGAGCCCGACATGGAGGAACGGGTTGTTGCCACAAAAAAAAGAAAAGATGGAAGTGCTGCTGGTGTAGTATAAAGGCTAGAGTCACTGCCTGTGTGCTGTAGCTTGATGCAGCAGACTTGGGTTCGATACTGGACATTACTGGAGTTTGGGCATTCGGCAAAGGAAGGGGAAGGAGCATCATATGGGGAAGGCATGGGGGAAGCAAAGGGGACTAATGGAGCATGACCGCGATAAAAAAAAATAGGGGTAGGCAGTCAGGAGGGCAGCGGACTACATTACAAGGGTTAATTCGGGATGATATAGAGTAGTGGTTAGCACAACAGAATTTGGACCTGGTGACCAGGGTTTGAACCCAGCAGCCTCCATTGTCACAGAATGGGACCCTAATATCAAAATAATGCTAGTTATGAAAGCAGTCGGTGGGCCATACCCAGCCATGGTGCGGGTAGACAGAAGAGCCCTGTTGGGCAGGCCTCATGCAAGGCAAATAATATGTAAGAGGAGGTGCTACAGGCTCCACCCCACATCCACTGAGGATGTGAATGAAACATGAGGCCAACTCAGAGGCAATTCTGGGGGCAAGGGCTACAACGCAAATTCAGGGCAGCAGGGCAATGACCTAACTTGGGCAGGTGCATGAAGGCATTGTCCACCTAGGGGATGGAGCCTGGGGCAAGAAGGCATGAGGGGGCTAAGCGGAGGGACACTGGAGAAATGATAATGACCAAGGTTTTGTTGCGGTATGAAGTTGTCCCTTCTTGTACAGTTTTAGTAAAGCAGATAGGATGCCACCCAGAAGATCTGCCACATCCAGTGCTTCCATGTTGGCTGATGCAGCAAAGCTGATGAAGCAGATGATGGAATTGGTGGAAGCAGCAAAGAAGAGGTAGGCGGAGGAAGAGTCCCAGAGGAAGTGAAAGGAGACCGAGGAAAGGAAGGGAACCAGGACAAGAAATAAGTGGCAGAAGAGGGTGGTGCCCGACCCACAGGTGCTATCTATCCTGGTTCCTGCAGGACCCCAACCTGGGGGATAAGGAAGTGGATATGAATAACGAATCAGACTTGAAAGAATATATAGAGGGCTTAATAGGAGATATGGTGGAGGAAGGGGTTTCAAGGATGGAACGAGCCCTGCTGTCCATCAAAGAAAAAAGTCAGCAGGGTAAGGGAGGGGTGGACAAGGGGAGTGGGGGTAAGAAGCCATACAAAGGGTCTCTGGGTTTCACTCTGGGTGACCATGTGCCGGCCTCCATTAGGGAAAAAATTTGGAAGGGCGAGTATGTGGATATGTTCAGTTTGGTAGACGAAGAGACAGCCAAAAGATACGAGCAGTGTGAGTCGGTGGGCAAGTCAGAGATGGCAGTAGCGCTGCCAGTGGTGGGGCACAAAGCCGAAGAGGCTAGGTGGAAAGGGAGGAATATTGACACATGGCAAGTGGGTTTCCTGATTTACAGTGCTTTGATGCTGGAGAAGCAGCCAGACCTGGCAATCCCATTATTGATGTACATGGCAATCATTAGGGATGCATACAAGGCAAGGCTGAGTTTCAGATGGTTAAAATATGATGAGGCTTTCCAGAAGAGGATGTCAGCTAAGGGAGACTTCAGATGGGACTGCACCCATTACCCAGCAGCAGGTCAAGCGAGGGAGCAGTCAAGGCGTGTTTTACCCATCTGGGTGGCAAAAACCTGCTGGGCTTTCAACAGGGCATCCTGCTCCAGTCCAAGTTGCAAATTCAAGCATGTATGCACATGGTGTGGGGGGGCACACCCGGTGACAGGGTGTCAGCAAGGGTTAGACAGGGTTAGTCAGACTGGGGGGCAGCTCCCAGAGCAGCCCTTTCACAATGGGTGGGGGACCCAATGGGGGCAGGGGAGCCACGGGCAGGGAAGGCAAGCAACCACTTATGGCTGTAGCTAAAGGGGAAAAGGAGGGGGGAGGTGGGGGTATGCACTTGGCCACACCCCCATAAAATTGGGAGTGGTGGAAGCCTGGATGGCAGGCTATCCAGACAAGGCAGGGGCGGAGTTACTAAGGTTGGGGTTTAAGAGTGGTTTTCCACTGGGTTTCGAAGGGAAGTGGGTGGGGATGAAGGCAAAGAATTTGGTTTCAGTAAAAGGGAAGGAGGTAATAGTAAGAAGAAAGATCCAAATGGAAGTCAGAGTGGGCAGGGTTGAGGGGCTGATGCTGGAACCCCCTTGCAACCGTTTTAGGGTGTACCCGCTGGGTGTAGTGCCTAAGAAATAGGAGTAGGAGTTTAGGCTCATACACCACCTGTCCTACACAGATGGCGAGTCAGTGAATGGGGGGATACCGGATGGTCTGAGGGCAGTGTCTTACACTCCCCTAGATCAAGCAGTAGAATTAGTGAGGGCTCCGGAGGGGGCATGGTTGGCTAAGATGGATATAGAGTCTGCTTTCAGGTTGCTGCCAGTTGACCCCGCAGATTGGGACCTGCTAGGTTTTCAATTGAGGGGGAACTATACTTTGACAAGGTGATGCCCATGGGTTGCTCGGTGGCATGCATCATGTTTGAGGCTTTCAGCTCATGGGTACAGTGGGTTTTTGGATCAAGGTACGGGCATAAGAGAGTGGTCCACTATCTGGATGATTTCCTGTTGATAGGAGCCAGTTGGTTGAGACGCAGGCAATGTTGGGGGATTTCCAAGACATGTGTGACAGGATAGGGATCCCCTTGGCAGCAGAAAAAATGGAGGGACCAGCCCACAAGTTAGAGTTCCTGGGGATTGAGTTGAATGTGGAGGGAGAGTGCTTCCATGTACCGGGAGATAAGGTAGCAGATTGCAGGGGTTGCTTGCACTAGTCAGGGGAGGACGAGGAGGGTACTGCTGGTACAGGTACAGCAACTACTGGGGCACCTTAATTTCACCTGCAAAGCCATAAGCCCGGTCAGAGCTTTCATGAGAAAATTGGGCAGGGCCACAGGTAAGGCAAGGCAGCCTCATCGCTGGGTGGACATAAACAGGGGCATAAAGGAGGATCTTCAGGTGTGGGAAGTATTCCTGGAGTCCTACAATGGGGTAACCTTTTGGTAGGAGGATTGGGCCTCCAGCAGCGACATGGAGTTATACATGGACACGGCTGGCGGCTACGGTATGGGCACCTATTTCAAGGGGGAGTGGATGTCGGATGCATGGCTGGACAGCTGGCAGGAGCAGGGATTGACAAAGGACATCACCTTTCTTGAAATGTTTCCCATTTGGGTGGCACTGGAGACATGGGGAGCATGCATGGGGAGAGCAGATTAGTATTCTGGTGTGACAACAAGAGCGTAGTTGAAGTGATCAACAGGCAGAGCAGGCAGACAGAATCTGTGGGGTGGGTCCTACAATGCATGGTATTGCTGGGGATGCAGCTGAACTTGTCTTTCAGGATGCAGCATATCGAGGGCATACTAACAAAGTGTCTGACAGTCTCTCTCAGTTTCAGATGGAGCGATTCTTGGAGCTGTCCCTGGAAGTAGTGCCTACTCAGACCCGGGTACCAGAGTGGATGTGGGAGATTAGAGGTTGAGAGCCAGGGCACTATACAGAGGGTCATGGGCAGCCAACACCCTGAAGGCCTACAAAGGGGAGTGATCCAGTTTCCAGGCTTTCAGAGCCCAGCAGGGATGGGATACGGGTGACACAGTGAGGGAAGAGCAAATCATACAGTACATGGTGTCAAAATGGGATGAGGGTGTAGCACCCTCTACTATGGGGGTCCAGCTAGCAGGGATCAGCTGGATGTGTCAGGACAGGGGATAGGAGGATGTTGTGGACAGCTGCACCATCAAGAGGATGGCACTGGGATGGCAGAGAGAGCAGGGCACCAGATGGGATGGGAGAAGACCCATCATGGGGCCTCTCCTTGTGAGGATAGTGGGGGCATTGTTGCATGTTTGTACATTAGCAAGTGAGGCCTGTCTGTTCTGAGCTATATTTATGGTCATGGCAAAAGGGGCTTTCAGGGTAAGTGAGATGGTGGCCCCCAGAAAATGGGCTGCTGCAGAGGGTCTCCAGAGGGAGAACATGAGACTTGAGGACAAGAAGGTGGTCATAGGGCCACAGAGGTCTAAAACAGACCAGCAACGAAAGGGCTGCACAGTGGTGATCCATAGGCAGGGGGGCGAGGGTGTTTGTGCAGTACAGGCCATGTGGGAGTATAGCACGAGGCGTGACTGGGGCCCGAGGCCTGGTTTAGACATGGAAATGGGGATCCAGTGACAGGGTTTCAGGTGGGGGCGGTATTAAAGAAGGCTGTGGCATTCATGGGGGAGAACCCGGATGAGTTTGCACCACATTCTTTCAGGATCGGGGTGGCATCAGAGGTGGCCACAGCTGGGAAGGGGGAGAGGGAGGTCCAGAGGGTGGGCAGGTGGACATCAAAATGTTATAAGAGATATGTACTGGCTTGACAACTGCTAACCGATGTCCCCCTTTTCTCTCCCCACAGTAGGCATGAAGAGACAGGTGTGGATTGTGGGACACTTGTTCATCTATTGGGCAGAGAAAATTGCAGCCACCACAAGACTAGGGACACAGCTGCACCCAGGAGCAGAACACACCAAGGTGTGGTGGAAGGGCCTGAGAGACATGAAGTGGGCGCAGCTGCTCCCCCTGCTAGAGGAGCTATGGGTGCGCTGGGTGGCACCAGACAGACTTATTATCCACCTGGGGGGACTGATTTGGAATCAGTTCCCTGGGGGTCCTTGCTGAGGGACATCCTGAGGGACCTAGAGAAAGTGAAAGTTGGTGGCCGCAAGTGGTCATAGGGTGGTCAGAAGTCACATCTAGGAGGGTATGGAGGGGAGAAAAAGGGCCAAAGGCAATAGAGGTGGCTAGGAAGTGGCTTAACAGGAAGGTGGGCAGAGTGGTAATAGAAATGGGAGGGGTGCACATCCAGAATAGGGATATATCATTTGAACATAAGGCGGTCTACAGGTCAGATGGTGTCCACCTGACCGAATTCAGCATGTGCCTGTTCCTCTGGCCTTTCAGGTAGTTGATACGGGATATTAATAGGAAAGGACTGAGGGGTTGACCAGCAAGGGAGGCTCCATCTTCCAGCTCAAGCAGGAGATGGGTCAATGGAAGGAATCACCTGGGGAGCAAGGGGAAAAGGGAGGCAGGTAGAGGGGGGGAGGGGGCAGGTGCTGTGGGTTGGGGACAAAGGAACCCAGGTGTGGAAGTAACGGGGAAGGGGGAGGTATATATAGAGCTAGTGGGTGGATGACTGTGTCCTCACCTAGTGGGGGAGAGTGGTCCGGGTAGGTGTGGTACCCGTGTTGGTGATTGGAAGGGGGGGCCGGATACCGGTGTCCGGACCCTGAGAAGACAGGAGGAGGAAGATGAAGAAAAGCTGGAGAAGAACCATGAGGGGGAAGACAGGACTGCTAGATCCTTGAAAGAAATGGGACTGCTATGTCCACTGTGTAAAGATTTGACTTTGTAATGATATGGTGAAATGTTGTAAATACAAATTTAAGTCCTTTAATAAACACTGCCAGTGAGCATCAAAAGCAAGAAGTGGTGGCCTCAATCATTCCTGGATGGGGATCCAGGGACAATTAGGTTTACCACTAAAAGGCAGGCTAATTTTCCCTGGACACAGCCAGGATGAGGGCTGGGGGGGGACAGGAAGGGAGGGCGGAGGCTGGGGGTATGTCATGCTGACATAGAGGTAGCAGAGGGGGTGCTCGATGGCTATTGGCCAAGGGGAAGGGCTAACAAGGGCCAAGGGAGGGCTAGGACAGGGGTATATAAGGCCAGGTAATCCTGACTAGACCCTTTCTGCTGTAAAATTCCCACCCGCCCACCCAGCAAGGGCAGAGGGAAGTTAAGGCAAAAAGGAAGGCCAAGCAGGAAGGGGAGTGATTAGCAGACTAGGACATCAGGAGGGGGCCCAGTCTGGGCAGGTGGGGCCACATTAGGGTGGCCAGGCCAAGGGACTAGGTGGAGTCCGCTGGAGGATAAAGGAGCAAGAATGGGCTGAGCTGGGAAGGGGTGAAGGGATCACCTGGGGAGCAAGGGAAAGGGGGGCAGGTAGAGGGAGGGGCAGGTGCTGTGGGCTGGGGACAAGGACCAGGCATGGAAAGTAATGGGGAGGGAGGATATAGAGGCTAGTGGATGGATGACTGTGTCCGCACTCTAGCGGGAGAGTGGTCCGGGTAGGTGTGGTACCCTTGTTGGTGATTGGAAGGGGGGGCTGGATACCGATGTCCGGACCCTGAGAAGAGAGGAGGAAGAAGATGAAGAAAAGCTGGAGAAGAACCATGAGGGGGAAGACAGGACTGCTAGGGCCTTGAAAGAAATGGGACTGTTATGTCCACTGTGTAAAGATTTGACTTTGTAAAGCTATGATGAAATAAGTTGTAAATACAAGTTTAAGTCCTTTAATAAACACTGCCAGTGAGCATCAAAAGCAAGAAGTGGTGGCCTCAATCATTCCTGGGTGGGGATCCAGGGACAATGAGGAGAAATTTCAACTATCACATTGTACTCTCAGCATCAATCTGCAATGTACCATCTCTAGTTATAAGGCTGTGACGACACCTGTTGATCCAGTCATTGCAGATTTCACAGAAAGGACATTAATACCCTTTCTGCCTCCATGCATACATGTGGAGACATGTCTCATTGTGCCTTGCCATGTGGGCCACATATTAAGCCCAACTCATAATGCCTCTAACTTGCATTCTGCATTTTTCACTTGTGGACATGTGTTGTATCTATTGACCATGACTTCTCATCCACGTTCTTGCAATCTGTGTTCAAGATTCTAAATACATACCACATGTACCGACAGTTCACAAAATCTGCTCTCAAGTGATAGCACACATTACTAGTGTACCCCTTTCCAACATACCCTCGATACCTTACCCACACAGCACCCAACAACAAATCAAGTGTGTGGTGTATGTGTTACACCAGATGACACATGCCTACTCTGCGAAAACAATATGTTCTCAGGTTATTTGTTCCATCCTCAGTCACCAACTGGGAGGGGGGAGGGGGTGGTATGGGTTTACAGGAGAACTAATGATGCTGAGAATGCACTCTGACCACCATTTGCCAATCCAACATCTCCACTACTAAGACTGTCACCACCTCTATATTGGGGCAGTACTGACAATGTCTGTGCATACAACTGTACTTGCCACATGCACCCACAGCTCACCAGACCTGGTTGGATGTCAGAACACACATTGCAAGTCTCCCCATTCCAAGATACCCTCAATACCTGACCCATCTACAATGAACAACAAATCCAACCAATGTGACCTGTGCATGGTAGTACAAATGACACATGAGTTCTGTGCCAGAATGGCATCAGGTATTGTCAACTGATTTGTTCCATTCCCAGTAACCTACTCAGTGGGAGGATATAACTCATTCAGGAGACAACTTATGATGATAAGAGTCAGCTTGGAGCATCATTTTGTAATCTAACATCTACAGTACTAAGACTATCAATACATGTATGGAGGCAATCATTGCAAATTCTTAAGCAACTAGGCCATAGCCCTCTGTGGCTCTATCCATGCATATACATTATGGCACCACAAACAAGCTAGAAGAAATTACTGGCACCCGTGCAACATCTATTTTGACACCTGAGGCTGTAAGATACCATCAGAGCTGTGAACCAGAGGAGGTTTCTTTCTTTTTTTTTACTTTGTGTTTTTCCTCATATCTCCTCTTGATGCCCACTCCTTCCATCCACTCATTTCCACCACCCCACCTTCTTTTGAGATCTGACCCTAGAGTGCTTCCTTCTCTTATCTTCTGCACAGCGGGGTCTGTCCCTTCTTGGTGGTCTTGGATCGATTGGCTTTCATCTAGAGCTGCTGAGAGGTGTTTTTCTGTTTTTCTCCCTTTTAGTCCCCTACCCTCTGAGATGTCCAGTGCTTGGGATGTACATCCCGAGGGGTGGTGTGCTGATGCATGCCATACCTCTCATGCGCCATCCAATGTCTCCACTCCCCGACTCCGTGGACCAGAGCTGCCTCCATCCCTTGCTACTGCCAGTGCTTCCACTGGCTTGAAGGGATGCAGAATGCTAGTGTGTTCTGGGTCTCCCACCCATGAGGGAGGTGAGCATCCATTGGGATGCTTGATCTTCCCTCTCCCCTGCTGACCCCTGGCCACCTGAGTCCATTCCCGAACCCAGGTCACCAGCGTAGCGTGAGGTGTGGCGTCTAGTGCCTCAACCCTCAGTAACACCAGGCCAGCCAGAGGAGGTTTCTTTTGATCTGAATGTCAACATGACTGGGTGGGTGGAAGGTGGAGTGGGCATCCAACAGTGTAAGGGAACCTACACTGTTGTGTGTGCTTTTCTTTCAGAGTTGAAATTGAAGATAAGTGTTGGAGGCAAATATCTCTCCCCAACCAAGAAAAAAAATGACAGTTGTTTCAAACCAAGTACCCAGTGCTTCAGCCAATTGTGAAGCATGCTTGCAACAATGATTTCTGACTGGGCATGGTCCAGATTTGGGCAGGCACTATTTATTTACTGGACATCTACTGAAAGTTAAAGTGCACCTCTGCCAGGGGTACCAGCCAATCAGATCCCAGGAAATAAATAGCCCAGTTTCTAAGAAACAATACATTATCACAGCAGTTTTCATCCACAAGACATGATGTAAGTGTCCTTCAAATTCCAAGTTTAAAGACCAAACCATTTCCAAAGTATTCAATCATAAATATTAGTGAAATTTCCCTATCTATTTCATAATGGAAATCTGGCCATCTTGTCCCTCCCTCATGATCAAAAATGATGAACAAAGAATCTCATGCTCAAAGAATTTGCAGGCTCATGATCTCAAAATTTGCAGGCTCATGAACAAAGATGTAAAAACCTTATAAATCAGAAAATTGAAGGAACAGCGGTAAGCCACCACCACGGTTTGACAGAACGAAGCCCCCTGAGTAAACCCACCCTCATTTCACTTCCTACAACACCCCTGGGCTGAGAAAATTGTTTTTTTAAGTGGGTCATCTCATCCCTTGCTCACGATGCATGCTTGCGATCAAAGAATCTCACGATCAAAGAATTTGCAGGCTCGTGATCAAAGAATTCGCAGGGTCATGATCAAAGAATTCAAACTCTTCAAATGTAAAAAATATACAGAATCGCAGTAAATCACCACCATGGTTCATCAGAACGAAGCCCCTAAGTAAAACCCACCCTCGTTTGGCTTCCTACGACACTTCTGGGCTGAGAAAATTGATTTTTTTCATCTGGCCATCTCATCCTTTGATCGCGATGCATGATCGCGATCAAAGAATTTGTCGGCTCGTGATCAAAGATTGTTAGTGAGCTGTGAATGAAGAATTTAAAAGCCAAAAACTCTCTTTTTGGACCAATTTGGATGGAACCAAAGCCATGGCTCAATAGATTGGGGTCCCCTGAGTAAAACCCATTGAAGTTTTACTTCAGAAGTGACCCTTGGGCCGAGATATTTGTGTTTGTACAATCAGTAAACTGAAAACAAAATGGCGGACCTCACAGTCAAAGAATGTTTGAAATTCCTCGGGATCAAAGATTCTTGAACCGCAAGGCTACAAATTCTTTGACCGCCAGGTGGGATGAGATGGCCAGAACCCCCATTCTTTGATCGCAAGACATACATATTCATTTTCCCATTGACTTATAATAGGAACTTAAAAGTGCCATAACTTTTGAATGCCTTAATAGTTTTTCACCAAACAAAAAATGGCATGTTTGGCCACCAAAGCTCTTTCAAATAAGCCATCTTGCAGAGTGGCACACCACACAATGGCCATGCAGGACCACATTAAGAATGCAAAAGATACCTCCAAAAATGGATAATTTTGTATTTTTCAGCACTTTCATACACAAAGACCAGCAGTCCAACAGAAACACAATTTAGCAATTCAAGACATCTATTGTGCCCCAATGCATGTACCAAATTTCAGGCAAATCCATTGAATGGGACCAAAGTTACTAATGCCCAAACTTTTGACTTTAGTATGTAACTGCCCACTCAACCCTAACTATAGTGGCACAACCGCACCACTATAATATCTATATATATATATATATATATATATATATATATATATATATATATATATATATACACACACAAATGCTATTTTTGCATCTAATAGTTGTTAGTTTTCAAGTAAATTCTCATGGACTGTTTTCTGTCCACCTGATGGAATCTTGAATGAGTTAAGTAAATGTTATTATTTTCTTCAAGGCCTGATCCAGCAACTCAGTAAATACACACTCAGTATATCATATTATAAAATGAAAAAAAACAGTCTTCTGTTTCCAGTTGTTTGATCAGGAATTTTATAAATGGTATAAATTATTTTTGTTACATCTATGTTGGTCCAATAAAAGGTATCAAATCATTTGCTTCTGTATCACTCATGGTTTGTCAGCAGTTAATTCATTAAATGAGGTCTCAAAAGCACACAAAAGGGTGTGCACCAGAAGTGTGGTGCTCTCAAATAAAAATCACTGAATACATACAAACATCTTGGGCACTCACCACCAAAGATTGCTGTCACCGTATATGTAAAAAAAGATTTTATTTGTTAAAACATAGCCTAATGCATTTCTGGTCCATGAATGACCCTTTGAGAAAGGGTCATTCATGGACCAGGAAGGTGTTAGGCTATGTTTTAACAAATAAAAACTTTTTTTTTATATTTATATACAGTGCCAGCAATCTTTGGTGGTCAGTGCCCAAGTTATTTCTATGTATTAAATGAGGTCTCCCTTGCCAGGAGTTTGACTGTTTCTCCACCCCTCCCCCCCCACACACACTTACTATAAGAGATCTCAGTAGCTCTTATCTGTTATGTTTGGGAAGCTGGTCACAGCCCTTTCTGTCAAAAATAAATTTATATAGTTAGTCTGGGTAGTTCACTGAAGACCTGGCATGTTATCAGATAGGTCTTGAGAGGTTAAAAGACAGTGTCAATTTTTACATAATTTGCTGGAAAAGGGTAACATTTATGAGGTATGAATCTTTTTTGAAATATATTCATCCCCAACTGAAGTTAGTAGCAAAAAATGTTTAAATGCTAGGCATTTAAATATGCAAGCTGTTGCATTTTGAAGGGGTAAACAAATCTCCAGTTTAATAGGCAGCCAATATTTAACAAGCTGTTTCAGTTTCCTAATGGCCATCTGATAAGCAGCTTGGAGTTATGTCTCTAACATTCTAAACAAAAAGAAGGGATTATTTTATTTTAGTTGTCATAATGATTTGTAGATGTGGAAGGATACATTGAATAGTCAAAAATCTGTATTCCACTATACACCATTTTCAAGCTACAGATAGCAAGATGGCTGTAGGCTCTGCCCCACAACCATACAAATGGAGAAAACGTCTTATTGATATTTTATTTCAATACCTACTCAAATTCCTTATATGATCTTACATTTACACTGTTATATCCAATGAATGAATTGGAGGCTGTGGCCAATTTCTTTAAAGTAATAACTAAAAAAAGAAATAAAGTAGGATTAATCTCAAGCTCTTAGATCAGAAGAGAACACATTTTCAGTGTAAGATTAAGCTGCTGATCGTATAGAGACTGAAATTGGAATGACAGCTCCCAGATGTCTCAGAACAGATATTTGCCAATAAGTAATTTTAGGTGTGGCAATTATAGCAAACATGAAATGCAGGGTATTAAATTTATGGATACTGTCATAGGACACAAATACACCAGTAGGGATTTTGCAACATGCAATGCAAATAGTGTGATATTTTTAGCTACTTATAACATGGGTTGGGAAGAGGGGGAAGCTCATTGGCCAAACAGCATCACATGGCCATGGATTAAATTCACTATTTAATCCACAGTTGGGATGAGATGCCTGGCCAGCAAGATCCTTGGGCAAAGCAGCACTTATCTCTTGGAGAATTCAGCACTGACAGGCAGCCATTAAAAAGGCATCTCCGTGACACAGACCCACAGAGGTAACCTGGTGACCATCTGTCAGTGCTGTATCTAATCAAGGGGAAAATTGTTGTTTGCTCACTGCCTTACCCACCCAGTCTGCAGGCAGTAGAGAAACCAAGTCAACAGTGAGAGAGTGACACTGAGCCCCAGACCTCCAATGCAGATTTCCTGCAGCAGACAGACATGGGACAGAGAGAGAGAGACATAGAGCCTCCCCCCACACACACACCTCGTCCAGTCCAGACAGCAACACTGTCATTCTCTTCTGTTTGTCTCTCTGTGCATAAGGTACAATGCAGATTTTCTCAGGTCAACAGACAGGAAAGAGAGACTCAGAAAACACTTTCACATCCCCTTCCCTCCCCTCCCCTCCAGCCAGCCCAGACCACAATGGTATGGTTCTCCACAGTCTCTGTATGTCTGAAGAGACAGACAGACAGCAGTAGTAAGCAGATCGTAACACAGAGAGCAGCAAATGTCTCCAGTCTTGTTTTTTCTTCCAGTTCAAGCTGCTGGAGAGAGAGAGAGAGAGAGAGAGAGCACAATCCTGGGTGCCAAGTCTCAGGTATACTGCATTCACATAGACAGTGACAGCAGACAGCAAGAAAGAACCCAACACAGCTGCTTCTTTTTGGGGTATTTGTACACAGACAGTGAGCAGCACAGTGAAGTATGGTGACTGAGAGAGAGAGAGAGAGAGAGAGAGAGAAAGAAAGAAAGAAAGAAAGAAAGAAAGAAAGAAAGAAAGAAAGAAAGAAAGAAACAGGTCACTCTACAATGAGCTAAGAGAGGGATAGACAGACACAGACAATGGCAGAGGTAAGAGAGGGAGGGAGATACACAGACACATTCTCACAGCTCCTTTTGAGCTCCAACATGCATGTGTGTGTGGGGGGAGTGGACAGGACAGTAAACATCATAGCAACTGTAGGGCACTATGTTATGCACTGTATGTGTGACATATCTACATGCATTACATCAATCACATATGCATTATTTGTTGGGGATTAGAAAATGGGCTTCTTATTCCCTGGTCTGTGATTGGCTGATACCCCTGTCAGAGGGGTACATTAACTTTCCATACATGACCAATAAATAAAAAGTGCCACCCTATAGTGCCCATTAACCAAGTGCAGTATCCGAGTGCCCAACATGCCCGCTAATTGGTTAAAAAAACACATCATTTTATTTCATATTCGCCGCCATTTTTTAATCATCGCTTAGCGATCCCCCCACATACATACATACACACACATACACACACACTCAGTCCTTAGCCCAGACACTGCACCATTAATGTTTTAAATAATGTCAGAATCATAAAGAGTAAAAGAAACAAAATGATTTTGTCTTACAAAGTTGCACTCACTAATGGAGTGCTAAATGGAGTGAGCGTGGCAGTTCCCTACTACCATCCCCCCCATTTAGTGAGTGAACCCATCACCAAAACCAGTCACTAGGAGCTGCAGTTATAAAAAGCTGGGTAACGGAAATTAACCACAAACAACATTACCCAAAAAGTCTTTTCATTTTTTCCCCTTTGAACTGAACAACAGTTTCTGTGACGGAAAGCAGTAGCGCTGGCACGTCGCAGGCTCAGGACTACTTGGAAATGGTCCAGCTTGCATGAAATGCAGTACTGCTCACCAGGAATGGAAAACCGAGACAAAACAAAATCACGTTAGTTAATTTTTTAACACAGTTCACAATTACCTTCCTCGACTGACTGCCCTCCATCATATCCACAGCACTTTGCTGCAGTCTCTTTGCTTTACTTCCCAGTTCCAGCAGATCTTCAAGTCAGAAACTTCAACTCAGTCCCCATCCCCCAAAGTAAAGTGATCGGCAACAAAACAGAAAACTTTTTTTTTTTTTTTTTTTTAAAAAGCACTACAAGGAGCGAGGTAACTCTATGTCTTCTTCTGTTGGTCGTGGGGGGTGTAATAGAGGAGCACGGCTCAGTGGGGAGGTGCAAGAGTAGATGGAACACCACAGACACGGACCACTTTACAACAGAAAATCTTCAACTTCATTTTTAGTCAATATTTTGAATTTCTTTTTAATTTTATTAAATCCCCTTATAAAAATGCCACAGGCAGCCCATTTTCTAAGTGCAATAATACCTCCAGGGTGGGCGTTATGGGTGATGCCAGACCTTCCAGTGGCATCGGGCCTCGTCGCCCCTGGGCTGTCGGTATTGCCCAATAAAAGCCCACCCTATTGGGTATTATTGCCTGTGCAATGTGGCGGGATGCATTTGTCTTTCGCTATTAAAGCAGGGAAAGCCCTTTTCTGGATTTTCCCTAGATTTGCACAAACTCATATGAGTAATGCAATAATTTCCAGGGTACGGTTATAGGTATAATCCACACTCGGGTGATGTGAGGACACTCGGCCTGTGGCCTTATGCCTCACAATGAACCCAAGGTGTGGAATAAATGCCTATAACCTCATACCCTGTTTTGGGTTATTGCTAACATATAACATTTTTCCAGCATTTTACAGTGGCAAAACTAAGTGGAGATTTAGGGATCCTAGAGCAGAACATGTTTGTAGTTTTAACAAAAATGATGACATCAATGCATGAACAAAACATATCAACAGAAGGGGCAAAGAACATAAGTTCAACTTTCAAATTGTTGTAAAAGCTTATGAAAATACACTGAGGAAGATCACAGTAGAAGACTACATATGAGAGTCTTTCTGGTAATATAAGTTAAATGCTGTAAGTCCACTTGGATTGAATACCTACATCCAGTTGGTTCTGTTTATAGATTAACTCTAAATTATGTATGCTTAGGTTGCATTGCTAGTTGCTGCCATGATATTTGAACAATTAGTAGATTTGGGGATATATTGTGGTTATATACAATCATTAAGTCAGATATGCTTCCATTAGAGCCATTGACTTCTGATTAAAATATTCCTTGATTATTTGCTTTCTTATTGTAAGAAATGCTTTTCACTTCAAGAGTATTCTCTTTAATTTATGTTCTATGACATGTTGCACACATGAATGTTGTTCTACTTTGTATTTAACTTTATTATTTGCACTATTTATATTTACTCAGTTTTTCTATGGTTCACATTTTGTTACCCACTTCCGTTAGTATGTTTTACCTCCCTCTCACCTCTCACATTTTGCTTCACATACTACCCTATCACTAACTTTGTTCCACTCTCCCTTTCCTCCTTTTTCTATTACACTGTCACTCATACTTGTCCAAGTCCTAGCTGTTTTGGAATTGTTCTTTAGACAGTGTATTTATTAAGTGTGTTTTCACACATTTTTAATTATTTTGTATTTGGTGCAATTTATCATTTATTTGCTTTATATAGTATTCCTATATAAAGTTCATAATGATATTTTGCACAGTATGTACTGGTGGTCATGTCACCAACATTAGGGGAACATAGTTCTATAATTGTTCTCCCTGACACATCCAGTACAGTAATTGGAATTGGGTGCTTTATCTTTAAGGAACCCCCTTTAAAAGTAAAGGCTTTTCCTGGAGACATTAGTCTTGACAAAGCATGGGAGGTTCAAAAACATTTAAATGTTGGAGTGTCAAAGCTCACTGCTGTTATTCCTGCTGTCTGAGACTGTGAGCCAAGCTTTCTTGTGAGTATGTTCCAGGATGTTTTGCTTCCTGGCTCCAGTGTTCTATGTGTCATCGCTGCCTGTGAATAACACTGTGATTCAATAACTTAGTTTTATACAATTATTTTGGTACATTTTATCAATTTATTTAACTTATTTTCCTACTGTACAAGCTTTGGCAAACCATTTATTTGCTATACAGATATGTTTGCCTTGATTAATTTTGATTTCTTTTGTGAGTCATGGGAAGATATCCTTGAATATTTCATCAAACATACGAAGGTCTTAACATTTCAAATCCCTAATCTATTTACAGCTTTGGTTTATTACGCTCTTGACTTAGTTATAGTTATTGTTGAGTCTCTACTACCTATGATAGTTAATAAATCTTATTCAAAACCCACCTCCTCCAGGAATGCATCTGAGCTTTAAACCTTTATAGGACTGACATTATTGATGCTCACCAGCTAATCATTTTAATCATCAAACTTAGACCACATTCATTTCCTTCAGTTCTAACTAGTGTGGTATTAATATACTTAGTAACAGATTCTTGTGTAATAAATTTAACAGGTTGTTTTACTTTGTCCTCCCTTGTTCATTTCCTACTATTTTTATACAGTCTGCTTGCTTCTGGCTTAACTGGTAGTGATAGTGCAGTAATTATCAAAATTCACGTTTATATCAATAACTGTACAAAAACACTTAGATGAGTAAAACAATTCTAACATGAATAGATGTGCCAGTGGGGGGATACCAGATCCTTTGAATGTATCTTGGGCATAGGTGTGGGGTGCAAAATTCTCCTCGTCTACCGTCCACCCGGGGACAGGAAACAATTTTTGCAGAAAGTCGAGGACTTCATTTTCAATATTGTGTTGCGGTCCTCCAGAGTGATGGTGCTGGGTGACTTCAATGCCTGGGTCGATGACAAGCTCTCACAATTTGGTCAGGACTTCCTCCAACTTATGATATTATTGGGCTTCACACAGGTGGTTACCTCTGCGACCCATTAATCAGGTCATTCCTTGGATCTGGTCTTCCTGCTGGGAATGGAGACCTCCGATGTGGTGGTGGAACCTGTTGTTTTGTCTGACCATTACACTATCAGTTTCAATTTCCAGGCTCCCCCTTGTAGGCCTGCCTCTTTGGAGTTGATCAGGTACTGCCCTTTTAGAGAAGTGATCCCAGAAGGCCTGATGGTGGTACTAGATCTATCGGGGCTTCTGATTGCAAGCGGGGTTCCAGATGCCCTAGTATAAGCCTATAATAAGGCTGTGGTGGTGGTTCTGGACTCTATTGCACCTGTCCGTGCTCATCCCCCCACCCTTCACCCTTGATTCCTTGGTTTGATGGGACCTTGAGAGAGATGAGGAGAGAAGGGCGAAGGATGGAACATTGCTGGCAGAAATCTGGTCTTGATGCTGACAGAATAAGACTGATGACCCATTATTTGGACTGTCAATTGGTTATCTCCTGTAAGCAGCCAGAGATCCTCTCTGGGGACATTACTGCTTCACAGGACTGACCAACTCAGCTCTTTTGAACTGTGGACAGACTGTGCAACCCAGCCTGTCTGCAGGTCCAAAGAGCTTTGTCACAAGATAAATGAGACAAGTTTGCTCACTTCTTTGCAGATAAGGTTGCCAACATTAGATCAGAGATCCATGCAGCCCATTCCAATGGGCAGTGCGGTGATCAGTGGGAGGCTGCTGAGCCTCAGTTTGGTTGGTCAGCTTTTGAACAGGTGGAGATCATGGATGTCATGAAAATCATCCAGTGTATGCAGCTGACCTGCTGTAGTTTGGAACGGGCCCAACCCACCTCTTTGTAGGGTATGGTGAGGTCATCGGCCCAGTCTTTACAGAGATAGTCCAGTGCTCGTTAGAGACTGGTGAGTTCCCTGACTCTTTGAAGGAGCCAGTGTTGATTCCCTCACTTAAGAAATCTTCTCTCATCCTGGACTGTCTCACTAACTACAGACTGGTCTCTAACCTGCTCTTTGTGGGTAAGTTTATTGAGAAGGTGGTCATGTGACAGCTGGAGGATCACCTTACCATTCATGACATCTATGATCCTCTCCAGTTGGGATTTAGGAAGAGGCACAGCACTGAGACAGCCCTGGTTCTGGAGCTCAATGATCTCCTGATAGCGAGAGATTGGAGGTTTCTCTCCATCTTAGTCCTCCTTGATCTCTCTGTGGCATTTGACACAGTGGATCATGGCATACTGCTTAAGCACCTGCAGATGATCCGTGAACTGTTGGGGATAGTCCTCAGATGTTTCCATTCATTCCTCACTGGTAGGTTTTAGAGAATAACATTGGGAATTTATTCTTCTGATGCTTTCTGCCTGCCATGTGGGGTTCCCCAGGGCTTGGTATTGTCGCCTATGTTATTCGTGGTGTATATGCTGCCATTGGGAGACATTTTAAGGCAGTATGGACTGAGTTTTCACTGCTATGTAGATGATACTCAGTTATAAATGTCCTTTGCCATCCAATCAGGATGATGCAGTCTCTGTGTTTAACAGTTTCCTCTCATAGATCCAGGAATGGATGAGTGCCAACTGTCTGAAGCTGAATCTTGGCAAGACTGAGGTTTTGGTGGTAGACCCAGGCCATTGGGTAGAGGGTTTTTTTGCTGTGCAGGCTTCTGGGCTTTTGCTGGGTAGTTGCCAGTTGATGACCTCTGAACAGGTGTGAAGTCTGGGCATTATATTTGATGAGGGGTTAGCACTGAAATCTCACTTGTCCTCCATCATCAAGACCTCATTTTACCATCTGAGAAATATCACCCAGATAAAGCACCTGGTTCCACCTGGTGACCTTTCGACTCTGGTCCATGCCTTTATGACCTCTAGCCTTGATTACTGTAATAACATTCATATGGAGCTATGGGAGAGGGGGTTGATATTCATCACTTGCAGCTGGTGCAGATCACTGCAGCCAGGCTGTTGACTGTTTTTTTTTTTTTGGTCTAGCCATGTCACACCTGTGCTGCGTGAACTGCACTGGCTGCCAGTCCAGTGGTGAATCACCTTCAAGATCACTTTGCTGACTTATAAAGCCCTACATGGGCTGGAGATGAGCTATTTGCAAGATCTCCTTCATCCTTACTGCCCCCCTGACTGCTCCGCTCTGCCAATGAGGGATTGCTGGAGATTCCAAGGGTTTGTTTGAAGGCCTCTGGGGCTCGAGCTTTTGCATTCGCAGCCCCTATCCTGTGGAATTCTCTACCTCATCGGGTTAGTGGGTGCCTGACTGTGGAGAGCTTCAACGTATCTCTAAAGACGTATTTATTTTCGCTGGACTTCATACAGTAGACAATTAATACTTGGTTGTTCATTGTTAAACTGAGGATGTATAGTATATATTTGTGGTTTTATAGTTTTAAGGTTTTAATCTTTCTAAAAGCGCTTTGATATTCGTTGAATTGCACTTTTTATAAAGATTTATTATTATTATTCATTTATTTATTTATTGAATTTTGATGACCGGGTAGGCCCACTGGGCCCCGGAGGTCCCTTTTTCAGGGGCGACCCTGGTGAAACAACAACTTACAGGTAACAGATCAGTACAGTCAGGTGATTGTAAAGTTTTTAACAATAAGAATACATAGGATTACAGGCGGCAGGTAGTGGAAGACATGCAGGCTATAAGGACATAGAGGTTACACATAATGAGACCATTTTACATCTCAAGTTCGTGATTAGATTGAGAGTGCTCTGGTAAAGGCAAGAAGTAGCTAATAAATAATTATTATTTTAAGATTCAATGGTCACTATTTCCTGCATTGTTCTATATTTTCATTTTCTGTTTAAGGTGTCTTGGTACCTCTCTGTTTTGACACAGCTTGTCTGTTTTACTAAACTTCAGTATCTTGAAGCATCTCTAATAAACTGTAAACAGATATATCAATTTTGGACTGATTTATTTGGTGGCAAACATTTTTATTTGGTCTGGGAGTGCTGTTGGTTCCTGTACTTCATCATATACTGTATTTTTAGAGAAACTCACTGCACCATTTCATCAAAGGCATTTAAACTCCACTCTGAAGTTTATTTTATGTCCTATAGCTGTGGTGAAGAAGATGTACAATGGAAGTTTTGATGATAGTGGTATAACCATCAGAAGTTGTTCTCTATAGCAACAGAATGAACAGGTGGACATGCAGAAAGTGTGCCCTAGTCACTTACTGTGCACGGTGATGCACATAGGGAACACGAACCCCAGGACAAATTATTGGATAGGAGTGGTTAAGTTGGAGACTACCTCTGAGGAAAAAGACTCAAGATTTATCATAAGAAACTCCCTAAAACAATCTAGCCCATGCAGCAATGCTTACAGCAAGAAACTAGAATATTGAGTTGTATTGGGATGGGGTTCACCAGCAAGAGGAAAGAGATACAGTAATACTGCCTCTTTGTATCTCACTGCTGAGGCCACTACTGGAATACTATGCCCAGTTCTCGAGTCCCCACCTAAGGAAAGACAAAGTCAAGCTGGAGCATAGAGCAGCATAGGGTGACCAGAATAATTCAGAAGTATAATAGTAGGGGAAGTAAAAGCAGGAGGAAGGAAGGAAGGAAGGAAGGAAGGAAGGAAGGAAGGAAGGAAGGAAGGAAGGAAGGAAGGAAGGAAGGAAGGGAAGGAAGTTCAATGCTAAATAATTACTTGATATATGTCCATTCTGTTTATTCTTTACCACTAAGGCACTAGTCAGCTTACAGGCATTTGACTGATCATCACTTCCTCTTTAATGTCATATCTGTACTTTCTGTAGTGACTAGTCTAGACACAGAACTCCAGTGCTCTTTAATCAGTGTCTTGTTCAGACAAGCATATTACCTCCCATGATTTGCTCTTTACTTAAACAATAAGTTATGCCAAGGAATTCATTATTGTGGATTAACAATAAGCATCACAAATGTGAGGCATTAGGCAAAGTCAAGTGCTTTATACAAAGTTATGCACACCCTGGATTTCCCAATTGCAAATAATAATTATAACATGGCAAGAAACAATCTTGGTTCCTGACTGGTCTATTTAGGGCTTCATACATGATGTTATCCCAGCACAACATCATGGATCAAGTTCCAACTCATGACAGCCATCTCACAAAACATAAGCAAACCATATGAAAATCATACTTCGCCTGTCCCATGTCACATACAGTAAATACAGTAAAGAGAACAGTAAAAACATTTTTTTACCATGGATCCAACTGTTGAAGTGGAAGTCACTCTATATACTGCGAGCACAGTCAATTCTGAGTTCAGAACTGCTTATCAGCTATGGCAACAAATGGGAACTGTAAGTTTAAAAAGTTTAAAAGGAAAAAAGAACAGTATTTAGAACTGCTGCCTAACAAATTGGGTTGGCTTGAGATTGATTGTAATGAGCCAACCACAAAACTTCAGTCAAACTGAGTTATCAAACTGTTTCTGACTGGCTCAAAAAAATTGTAACAATTGACTTTATTTACAACAGAGCAACTAAATTACATTTTGTGACAGTTTTACAGCTCTGTGAGAAACACCGCAGGGCAGCCATACCATATCATTAGCTACATTGGAGCTATGTACCAGTATTAACATGTTTTTAAATAAACCTGTCAACGTAAATTTCAGTATATAATGGCTAATTCAGATTTAAATCCAGCCCACAATGTTTTCACTGCATACATCAAGAATCTATAATGGCAGGGCCAAGACAAAATGCACCCCCCCATCATGCCTGATGAACTTCAACAATTGCAGTAGTCACAAGCGCCCTGACACCACCAAAGGCCTTGTCCACTGTACACTTTGCTAGATGTGGCTAAGAGGGACAACAGTCACTTAAGCCCAGTTCATTTGTAATAAAGACAGATATTAACAGGCATAAATACACTACACTTGCATTCAATGAGAAAATTAAAAATCATGCTGAAGTACAGGAGCATAGCCATGATCAGCTTAAAGGCTGCATGTTGGAAACTGTGGGTCACCCTTTATACCCAGTAGTGGCTGTGAATAAATATCTTGAAAAGAGACCAACAAATACTGTAAGTCTTTGTATGCATCCAGGAAAAAAAACAAATCCATGGGAGAAAGAAGCACCTGAAAACCTTTTTCTTGTTGTAACTGAAAACCAAGTTTGTGCTGCAATTTTTAACTGAACTCCCATTGCAAACATTGATTGTAACACCAGTGATACCAACAAGAACAGTAGTGACTGTGATAGGGCCAAGGACCCTATCCTAGTTAGAAAATTGTAGTGATGTTTAAGGCAGCCCTGTTGTGACAAAGCTTCCACCATGGTGCCAAATAAGGGAACCCAGGACATAAAGTAACACTATAAGTAAATTGAACTCTATTTACCTTTTCTTTATTCTATGTAAGTCTGTTGCACTTCACATTCTGTCCTTTGGTATTTCTCTGTACCTTACTAACTGGACACTATCAGGGTGTTTTTCTTATTCTTCTATCTAGTGTTCTGCTGTGTTCTGTGACCCCCTCATTAAGAATAATGGGAGGATATAGCCCCTTATCCTGAATACAAGTACAGTGAAGCCCACCAGAATGAAGTGCAGTGTCACAGGTTTCCTGCATGACAAAAGGGAGTCTACTGTAGAATTCTGCAGAGTTGGGCTTCATCCTGGTGCACTTCACTGTATAAGATCGAGTTGTGAGCAGTACCACCTGGTAAATATAGCTGTACTATAATGAAATAGGAAATACTTGACGGCTTTGGATAAAGAGATGTGTACAAGCAATATAAACTATAAAACTACATACAGGATAACAGTTCAACAGGTTGGGGTTTTCTCTGGAAGAATATATGTTTTTTAAAGGGAGTTTTTACCTGGAATCTGTTTAAGAAAAATAAAACTGCAACACTATGGAACATGGGGGGAATCGAACCACAGCCCCAGGTCCCCTACACAACTGGGTGCCGGTGCCCTAGCCACTTCACCACGGGAGCAGTTCAACTAGGCACTGTACTGGCAGCCTCTTTCACACTCACCATTAGATACAAACAAGAAATCATGCACTCACCACCATATTTGAAAAGCAGAACATGGCACTTTGAGAAAGGACCTTTATTCTGAAATGTGTTAAGGCATGTTTTTTTGTTTGTACTTGTACCTGCACCTGAATAAATGGCCACTTTTTGGACATGCTTAGAGCCACATTCTGCTTTTCAAATGTGGTGGTGAGTGCATGATTTCTTGTTTGATCATTGGAGCTCTTTATCATAGCATCCCAACCTACTGTGCTCTCTTCTTTGTTACTGTAGACTCCCCCATTAGACAGTACAGTAACAGGGGTAGCGGTTATTCCCAATCACTGAAAAAACCCTGTTGCTGTACTAAATTTTAACATTTTCTGCAGTGCGGCAATTCATCTGTTGTTTTGGCAGCACTATTTTGACCTGGTACCTTCCCTTAGAGAAGGGTTGACATGTAATTGCATAAGTATATAAGGAAGGCTTGGATCTCGTTTTGCCAGGAAGTGACTAGTCTACAGGGAGGAACTTCCTGAAAATGATATTTCTTATAAATATGTTTTCTTCTGTTAATGCTTTTGAAAGTGATTTAGTATTGTGTAACAATTGCCACCATGTCTGTTTCCTTGACAGGAATGCAGCTGTGAGAATTGGAAACCTAGTATTCCCTAGTATTCCTCTAATTGTTTTGTATAACTTGATTGAAAAATCACATGACACATTAGCAGTATATAAGGGCTACTCAGGTAACCTATATTCAGTGTACTTTGTGCTGAGGAGCAGAGAACAGATCAGTCAGGCAGAAGCAGTGTGGATCCGGAGGAGCTGCCAGTCAAGGTGAAAGAGACATGTCAGTGCTGAATTATTGATTTCCTGGTTACCCAAGGGATGTGGGTGGGCAAACTTAAGGTGGAGCTCAGGTTGAATGTTCTGTAAAGCCTGAAAGGCAGGATCAATCAATGAGGACTTGGATTGGTCATGGATCTCCAAAGGTCAGGTTTGTGCTACCTGGTTGCTTTTGGCTGCTCACCAGAATTCACCAAGGAGAGATGATTCAGACTGCTGAGAAACTGCAGAGGCCAGAGTGTGAGAATAACCAAACTGCAGGGAAACTTGGAGAAATCCAGGGAGTACTGGCAGGATTGGCTATACCATCTGATGGGGTCAGTTCCTAATCTCTAGAGGGCATTATAAAGTCCACCTGCAGTGAAATAGTGAGAGGTCTCCTAACTAAGCTCCCAGACAAAGTATCCTGACAAAAGTCTGAATCCAAAAATATTAATTGTACCTAACTGGCAATAAAACAACACTGCGGGGTATTTTGCACCATATTTTATGAACCCTGTGGTCTTTAATAACTGAACTCGTTGACAGTGATGTGAACCTACTGCCTTCAATCAGCACAGAACCAAAAATTGCTGCCATTCAGATGATTATCCAGGAAACAGCATGTGTGTTTCAATATTTACAAAACATAAGAAAATTGAACAGCAACTGCTTCTGAGGAAGAATAAACTTTCAGATCCTAAGCAAGCAGCAGAAACTCATATAATATTACACCACTGGAAAAGAGGGCAATACAAACACTGAAAAACAACCAAAACATCATAATAATACAAGCTGACAAGGGTGAAGCTGTGATCGTGATGAACACAGAGAACTACATTAAAGAGTCAAACTGGCAGCTGTCAGATACAACTTATTATAGAGAACTTACAGAAGACTCTATTACACAATACACTGAAGAACTCAAACAAATAATCATGTCTCTACCTAACAGCATCCAAGAAAAGTTAAATCGACTAATTCCAACCAAATCCATTCCAGGGTCACTCTATATCTTACCTAAGGTACACAAACCCAGGAATCCAGAACAACCCATCATCTCTGGAATTGACACACTAACTGATAACATTTCAGAACTCATTGAATCCATTTTAAAACCCCTAGGAAGAGCTATTAGCAGTTTTATTCAGGACACCACAGATTTTCTCAGGAAACTGAAGCAAATTGGGCAACTACGACCCAACACTATCTTAGCTACAATGGATGTCACGCTGTACACTAATATCCCACATGAAGATGTCATATCAGCGTGTCAGAAATTTTTACAGGACAACACATCAGCAAGAGACATTCCAGGAATCTCCATCAGACCCTGATAAAATTCATTCTGACACAACAATTTCACTTTTAACGGCAAGCACTTTTTGCAGATCATGGGGACAGCCATTGGCACAAAAATGGCACCACAATATGTCAGTTTCCTCATGGCCTGTCTAGAAGAACATTTTTTTAAACAACACCCCTATAAACCATCAGTCCACCTCAGATATATAGATGACATATTCCTGATTTGGACAGAAGGTGAAGGTTCCCTCAAAAGTTCCATCATGATTTTATCAACTTTAGTCATTCTAAAAAACTCTCTACTGAATACTCCACCACCAGCATACATTTTCTAGATACCACAGTCAGTATCACTAATGATGGACATATACAAACTGATATTTACAGAAAACTCATTGACAGTCACCACTACCTTCCTAATTCCAGCTTCCATTCTAGGCATACAAAAAAATCTGTACTCTATAGCCAGGCAATTTGATACCATCCAATTTGCTCTGATGAGAGAACAAGAGACAGACAGCTCTCCTCACTTTGGAATTCTCTGATCCAGCAAGGCCACTCATGGCTCCATGTCATAACGGTGATCGCGGAAAGACGATCACCGTTTGGGCTAGTGTACATCTCCGAAAATCAATTTCAGCAATGTAAGCTCATGGCACACAGCAAAAGGGCACAGGAGACTTCAAATTTTTTGGGGAGGGCTTCACCCACTACACTCCCCCACTAAAGAATTCTCAACTCCAGGGGGTGTATGTTGGGGGGTGAAAAAGACAAAAAAAATATTCTCGGACTGGTACAAAAACACTATCACAGGCCCAGAACTGAACCTGGCACCCTCCCAACCCTAGTCTTCCACCAACCCACCATGCCACATGACCAGTTCAGCAGCTCACCACCACACTACACCCCATAAACCATTTCTACTCATCGCACAGTGTGGTCCCTCCCCCCTGCGTGCATGTATAGATAGCGACATCCTGTCACTATATTCACTGACCCCCTATCCAGTCTCTCTCCCTGCCCATTAGCCCTGTGCATAGGTGCTGCAATTAAGTCACCCTTTTTGAAAGTGCTCAATCACAGGTCACCATCATCACAGGCAACCTCACTCGCCAAGACAAATTGGCAGAGAATTTGAATGGGGCATACAAATACCATGAGAAAACCTGCTGGAATACAGTAAAACAGATCAAACTGATCACACTCTCTTAGTTGTCACTTACAGCCCCATGCTAAAACCCCTCCAGGAAATTATTAAAGAACTGCAACCCTAGCTGAGTGAAGATGAACTACTGAAGGACATCTTCCATGAACCACCTGTAATTGCCTATAAGCAGCCGCCAATCTCTTGAACATAATAATTCATAACAAACTCACAGCAGATCAAAGTAACTGGGAAACAAGAGGGACAACACCATGCAACATGACAAGATGTAAGACCTACACCCACATCTGCACACAGACCACCATCAAGATAAGCCAGAACAACACAGTTAAAATCAATGGGTCCTACACATGCCAATCCAGCAATGTGATTTACCTAATTCAGTGCAAGATGTGTGCAGATGGATGCTATATCAGGGAAACTAGGCAAACACTGCAAACCAGGATGAACCACCACAGACACACAATAGTTAAGAAGATTAGCAGCATAACAGTAGGAAACCAATTTTCACAAACAGATCATTCTCTTTCTGATGTATCTGTCCTGATATTAAGAGGCAATTTCAAAAACACAGGGCAGAAGGACATAGGAACTTAAATATGTTAAACAATTTAAATCTAATATTTGTGGACTGAATCAGGATATTGGATTTATGACACACTATGGTAAACTATAATTCTTTTGTTACTTGTTAGCCAAAGTTTTTTCTCTTCTTTTATGTTCCTGCCTACTGTTTCTTATTACCTGTTCTTTCCTGCTTCTCTTACATTTTCTTTTCAGTCTAAGACTTACCCAGCTCTTCCTCATCTCACACTTCACCCTCAACAACATGTGGTAGGAGTCAGGTGATTCTAGAAGGATTGCAGAGTGGGTTCGTGACTTAGGGTGTCACTGAACCAACAAGAGATAAGACAATTCTTGATCTGGTGCTCACAAATGGGGAGCATGTTTAGGAAATAATGGTCAGGAAGCCACTGGATGGAGGTGACTATTACACATTGTGGTTCCAGTTGGATATGGGCAGGGAAAGCATCCTGACTAAGACCAAAATCTTGGATTTCAGGAGGGTGGACATCAGAAAAATGGGCAAAGTGCTAAGGAGCCATCTGGCACGCATCAGAGCAGATGTGGGGATGAGCAGCTAACAGTGGTCCATCATTAAGGAAGGAATACTGGTTGCCACAGATGAGTGTGTTAGACTCAGGGGGGAAGAATACAAGGGCCAAAGTGCCCAGCTCATTTAGTTCTGGGTTTGCCCAGGCAGTAAGAGAAAAGAGGTTGGCCTATAGAAAATTCAGGAAGACCAAGAGGGAGGTTGATAGGGAAAATTACCTAAGGTTGGCTAGTGAGGCATGTAAGGAAGTCCAGTGAGCAAAGGCACAGAAGGAGCTCCAGATAGCTGAAGGAATTTGGAAGGGTGGGAAGGCTTTCTTTAGTAATGTAAGTGAGAAAAGGGACAAGAAGGAAGGAATTTTTAGGCTTAAGAAAGGGGTGGAGTGGGTGCAGGATAATGGGTGGAAAGCAGAGATACTAAATGAATACTTCTGTTCTGTCTTCACCAGGGAAAAGGACAGACCAGTGCCTTCAGGAAGGAAAAGAGGAGTTGGGGGGAGGGGAACACAGATGTAGTGATAGAGGAGGATAGAGTGAGGGAGGGGCTGCAGGCATTGAAGGTGGAAATATCACCAGGCCCAAACAGAGTACATCCAAGGGTACTAAAGGAACTGGCTGAGGAGCTGGCAGGGCCACTGGCAGACCTATTTAATAGTTCACTAGAGTCAGGTGTGGTACTGCAGGACAGGAGAACAGCACGTTTAGTGCCCCTTCACAAAAGTGGTCCCAAACATGACCCAGGGAATTATAAACCAGTGAGTGTGACCTCAATTGTGGGCAAGCTCATGGAGACCATACTAAAGTAAAGGTTGGTGGAATATCTAGAGGAGCATGGTCTTCAGGATGCAAGATAGCATGGGTTCATGGAGGCGATCGTGTCAAATGAATATGATTGATTTCTTTGACTGTTTCACTAAGACAGTAGACAGAGGCTAAGCAGTAGACATCCTCTATCTTGATTTCAGCAAGGCCTTTGATTCTGTGCCACACAAAAGGTTGATCAGGAAGTTGGTGGATCTCAGAGTTGGGGAAAAGATGGCCAAATGGGTGTAAAACTGGCTGAGGGACAGAACCCGGAAGATGGTTGTGGGAGGAGAGTTATCTGGCACCAGAGAGGTAACCAGTGGGGTCCCACAGGGCTCAGTGCTGGGGCCAGTATTGTTCAATGTCTACCTCAATGATAGTGGGGATAACATTAAGGGCAAAAGTTGCCATTCATGGCTGACGCCAAGTTCTGTGGGAGAGTGTACACAGCAGAAGGGATACAGGACCTAAAAGAAGATCAGAAAAAGCTGGGGAGGTGGTCCATGACCTGGCAGCTTGGCATCAATGCCAAGAAATGTAAAGTTATGCATATTTAAGCCAAGAATCCCAGGACAGAGTACTACCTGAGTGGAGTCCAAGTATCTGCATCAGAGGAGGAGGAGAAGGACCTGGGAGTGATGATCACGAGTGACTTGAAGCACTCCATAAAGTGCAAGAAAGTAGCAGCAAAGGCATACAAGATTCTGGGATGCATATCTAGGGAGATCAGTAGTAGGAGAGAAGAGGCTATACTGCCCTTGTACAGGTCACTGGTAAAGCCACATCAAGAGTATCGAGTTCAGTACTGGTGCCGATAACTCAAAAATGACATTAACCTGCTGGGGCAGGTCCAAAGGAGGGCTACAAAGATGATAATGGGCAGCAGGGTAAGGCATATGAGGAGAGGTTGAGGGCACTGAACATGTACTCCCTGGAAGACAGGAGAGAGAGAGAGGAGACATGATTGGGACTTTCATGTACTTGAAAGGGATAAATAAGGTTGATAAGGAGAATCTCTTCAAGATGTGTGGCAACCATAACACGAGGGGGCACAGTCTTAAGCTGAGGGTGGAGGTTTAAGAGGGAGGTCAGGAAGCACTTCTTCACAGAGAGGGTGGAGGACACTTGGAATGCTCTGCGAGAAAAGGTCAACTCATTGAGGGCAGTGAGTAGCTTTAAGAGAGGCTGGGATAGGCATAGGGAGAAGGTAAGGATCATGGATAGGGAGGATGGGAGGAGTGAGGTGGGAGGAGGAGGGCAGGGACATTAGCTCAAGCTGTGGACCCTGCAATACAAGCAGACTTGATAGACCAAATGGCCTTCTTCTGCAGGCTTCTTCGTATGTTCATATGTTCGTATGTTCACTGTGTATCCTTACCTACTACTTTGTTTATCCAGTCCTTTGATGTTTTGTGTTATTTTATTCCTTCAAAGCATCCTTTCATTTCTTAAACTTTCCTACCTCCTACCCTTTCTGCTAACATCTTGTATCTCAAATCTTTCTTATCTGTGTTTCTGTCTTTTCACCTTTTTAGCATCCTTTTATTTTCATATGCCCTGTTCCTATTATTGTCATCCCAACCCCACCCCCATTAGTTTTTCTCACACATCCTATCGTTTATCTCTTTACAACTTTTATAAACTCTTATCTCAGGGCTTAATTGCTCTGTGTTCCTTTCTTCATTTCTCAGCTTCACAGTGCCTACCATTCTACCCTTCATGTAATTCTTTTATACTGTTTTTATACATTGCTCCACAGCATATATAAATACTGCTTATGTTGCTCAGTTTTGTCATTCACCCAAAGAAGGAACCAGTGAGACCCCGAAAGCTTGTGTACAATTCTATCTTTGTACAAGACTCTTCTTGCTCCAATAAAAGGTATCAAACCATCCAGTGTCTCCTGTGAAATAATAAAAAGCCTAATAACACAATTAGTTAATTCATGAACCTTCATTTTACTTATTGACAAGCACTAATGTACTGAAAAAAACAAAAAGTTTTGTTAGAAACTTTCTGAACTTTATATTTGTTCTTAAAACATTCTAATTATTCATTTATTTATTTATTACAGTTTAAACTATTATCAGTTGACATTTTCAAAACACATGTTTTAAAGGTTTGGATTACAAATGCTGCCAAACAAACAAGTTATATACAGGGGCCCAGATATTCAAAAGGGTTGGCATGGCGCAACACAGTTACACCATCACCAATCCACTGATGCTCTAGCACAATATTCAAAGGAAAGTGTAGGGCACAAATTCCGATGTGCGGATGTCAGTAATGTAATGGGCGCAGACACAGGTCGTGCCCATGCATAACCCGCACAGCCTGATATTCAGCCCGGATGTGCAGAGCCATGCATGCGCAACCCTACCTGCGCCAGCACAAAGTTATGCCAAAAAAAAGGAACAACTGATGGCCACTCACAGGTGAGCTGCGCGTGCAGGCGCAGCATGGCAGCTGTCACCTGATGGGTAGCCCTACTCCGGCTGCACCTGGCGCACCCCCATGCCTGATCGCGGGCATCTGTGTAAAAATAGAATACGTTCCTATATCCCTGGTGGTCCAGTGGACTGCTATGCCCGATCGTGGGCATCTGTCAAAAAAGACAAAAAAGTTCCTATATCTCTGGTGGTCCAGTGGACCGTTACGTACCCGATGGTGGGCATTTGTAAAACAAAATATTCCAATATCCTTGGTGGTCAAATGGTACCCTCACCCTCCCAATGAACCCTCACCCTCCCCTGGTCAGCCGGTGGGCGGCAGCACCCCACCATCTGCTGCCCGCCACCCGCCGACATGACACCTCGGTGGGGCTGTATGCCCATTGGTTCTGGCGTGAGACAATGGCGCACAGCTAACATACTACAGATTCCAGATATGTGAACATATCTGAATGTGGTGACGGTAGAGCTGCATGCCCATGGCTCATGCTGTAGAACCAATGGCGCAGCTCGCCGGTGTCAGTCGGCAGGTGGTGAGGCGGCAGGCGAGTGGGGTGCTGCCACCCACCGGCTGACTCAGAATGGATAGCAGGGGCCCAGTGGTAAGTGGGGGGTACTTACCACCAGGATACGGAATATTTTGTTTTACAAATGCCCACGATCGGGCACATAGCAGTCCACTGGACAACCAGGGATATAGGAACATATTCTATTTTTTGACAGATGCCAATGATCAGGCACATAGCAGTCCACTAAACCACCAGGGATATAGGAACGTGTTCTATTTTTTGACAGATGCCTGCAATTGGGCACATAGCGGTCCACTGGACCACCAGGTATATAGGAACATGTTCTATTTTTTGACCGATGCCCGCGATCGGGCACATAGCGGTCCACTGGACCACCAGGGATATAGGAACGTATTCTATTTTTTGACAGATGCCAACAATTGGGCTGCAGGGGGCATTGGCCCCTTATGGCTGCTGCCTGGCAGGGCGCCAGGTGCAAGTCGTCGGGGATCGGTGCACCTGCATGCAAATGGGACCATAATGACATGCAAATGGCCCCATGTGCGCCTTGCATACATTATGGCTCCATTTGCATGTTCTGTTCCGAATATTATGGTTGCTGTGCATGGCACAATGGTACATGCACTAGAGCATCCCCATGCTCCACTCTGGCCACTTGTGCTGGCCCAGTGCCACTGCGCCATGCACACTGGGGGTGGCCAGGGTGCGATATTCAAAGCTGCTGAGCCATGGTGCAGCTCCATTGAATATCACCCAGTCCACACCCCTGCACAGCCAAGTTGCACTGCACACAAGCTTGTGCCACAGCCTGGTGGAGTTTGAATATCTGGACCTGGAAGTTAAAAAGGAACTATTTTATTACAGTGTATGCTTATATTGAATTTAATGTCTTTAAAACCATTTAAATGACCACATCTTTGTCTCGTCATATTTTTTACATTACTTGCCAATTTATAATCACAAAAATGCACCCTAAAGTGACTGTTGTGCTGGGATAATGTCACACCTTGGGTGTTGGATGCACTCGGTCTGTGGCCACCTGACCAACCACCCAATGCATGATGTTATCCAAGGACAGCACACACACTGTTGTGCATTATTGCTTATATGAATCAGCTGAATAACCATTTTTAAACTGAATTACAGAACTACTTATTTATTTATTTATTTATTTACTTTGGGATCAGGTAAGTGCGCTAAACAAATTTGGCCTATTTTCAAGCATGACCCGGGGCAGGGGTTTCAGTGGAATGCCAATGGACTTTGAACCAGGTTAGGCAGTTGGGTTTGGTTTAATAAGTGAGGAAACATTTCACCAGGGCACTGGGAAAATTCCCTGCACCTTTTGAGAGGTGCCATGGGATCTTTGATGTCCACCTGGGCTGCCACCAGGGCAGGCAGCTGGGACCTTGGTTCAAGGTCTCATCCTCATGGGCAGCAAGCCAGTGGTGTCCCTAGCCTGGGTGCAGGCCTCCAGTGCCAGGGTCAACACCATACTTGGTGGCATCAACAGTTCTGTGCCACTGCCAATGTCAGGGTCAACCCCAGTGTCCAGTGTCACTACCAGTGCCATATCAGAACCTCTGTCAGGATGCTAACAGGACTGACACCAGGTGGCATGCGAGGATTAGCCTGACAAGGTTGTTTTTTCTTTCCAGCACATTAATGGGTGATCAAGTAAGGGAACCACTTTCCTGGCACTGTGGCAGTACAGAGAACCACTCACCAGCTTAGAAGAATGGCAGCCATGGTAAAAATTATTGAGAGGGGGTGTACAGAGTTGCGACCATGTAGGGTCAGTGGGGAGGAGGCCGATACATATCAAGCATTTTATAGCTACGAGGAACAACAGTCTCCAAAGATGGTCTGGTAGTATGATCCCAATTTGGATGAGGTATCATTTTATGGGTTTTCAGGTGCCATCTTGTCCAACTGTAGAGGCGGTGCAGGAGGCCCCGAGTCCAACCAGCCACATTAAATTACAGAAGGCTTATTGGACACAGCATAAGTTTGGTTCGGCCAGGCCTATTTGGCTTACAGATATGATGGTGGGGGCCCAAAAACAAAAATATTTTCATGTAAGTTGGCCAACACCGATTATTGTCATTCCAGCCCTAATAATATATTTAGGTTGCTGCAGTCCGGGTCATAGGCCCTCTATACTGCAACATATTTTCCCTTTGCTTTTAGAGTTACTTGCTCCATTGGTGGCTGAGATCTGTCCACGGTCAACCAATTGCAGGATGATATATATCCCTTACATTCGTAGGTTTAGTGATAATGCTGCCATGGCTTTTGTGAGGGCCCATGAGCTGACGGATAGCTGGGGTGGGTGACGGGGAGGCGGGACGTGTAGCATCAGGATGCAAGGACCTTAAAATTGGGGTAGGATGATTGAGGAGGATGTGGTGATAATCCTCCTTGAAAGATATCAGGCTAGAAAATCTTACATTACTAACGGGTGCTACAGGGGAAATGGCATCTCCAACTGAGCCTGGCTGCATGGCACAGACTGGTTAATGAGGTTGAAATATGGTTTTGGGCATGTGGTAAGTCTGTGAATTTTAAACAGATGAAGGTGGGGTAGCGCTAACTTCCACTTGGGTGAAAGCATTCTGTTGAGGAGCCATCCAACAGGAGGTGGGTCGACAGCACCTTTATCTCGAGGATAGAGGTGATCTGGTGGGGGCAGCATGAGACAGTATGGCCTGGTTTGTTTAGGCTACTTGACAGAATTAAGTTCCTTACACCTTGGAAGTATTTCCATTACTCGCCTGTTTTGTGATGAAGTGTACCATAGCTAGGGAAGAACTGTAGTCTTTCCCCCTAACCCAACTTTTTGGGTCCTGGGGTTTTCTCAGTTCTGGAAGAAGGCCTCCACTGCCATTGTTGGGACAGAATATTACAGCATCAAAGAAAAATAGGAAAGGGAGCACAAGATGAGGGGAACATGGGAATGTCAATGGGAGCACCTGGTAGGCACAGGTTAGGTTACAAAATCTAAACATGAAAAGGGGCTAACAACTTGAAATAGGGTGCTGTAGAAGGGCAGCACATCAGGGCCTCTCGCTCTGTGATGATGAAGAGGAGTGTTGATGCAGATGGTGCAGGGAGTATTGGGTCACCAGCACATTGCTCACTAGGTTACGGGGCTGGGGCATGCATTTACACATCCCTTGACTTGAGCCACAACAAATGCAAAAGGGGGCCTCACATGGGGTGGTTTTTGCACATAGTGGAAGGAGATGACATGGACGTATGGGAGAAGAGTTTGGGAAAGTGTTTCAAGCTGTCAGAACTCAGTGCAACAAGGATGTAAGTGGGGAAGCAGGGATCAACAAGTAACGAAGGTCATGCTGATGGGTTAGGAAAAGGATGGCCCACACCATCAAAGGGGGGTCCACCTTGTTGCCACAGGTGGGCATAGGTACCATGTCGGGTTGCGAGGTTTCTGAGTAGGGGAGTAATTAAGAAGAGCAAGATGATTGAGTAGCAGAACAAGAGCACAACAGAAGAAGGCTCATATCAGAACTGTCATTGGGGAGGACTTTTAGAAGTGCTGCCACAGGTCTGTCACTACACCTTTGAGATGGGTATGGGGCAAGGCAGGTTCATGGGCAGGTGGGGGAACATTTTCTGGAAAGAGTCAGCTAGGGAAGCCAGAAGAGGGTGGCCTGGGTGAGGAAGAAGATGAAGGGATGGGACGAGTGTCCAGTTTGGGCATTGAAGGAATGTCGAGCCATTTGGAAAACTGTGAGGGGGGCTGGATGTTCATGCAGCAAAATAGATATGGGCAACAGGGAGTCATGGTTGGAGGCAAATGGAGGAAGCATGGCCCCAGGGATTAGAACCTGGGTATATAATTAGTGCATCCTGTAAGAGAAGAGCAGCCTCAGGGGCCACAGCCAGCCTAGTGGGTGTCGAAGGACAGCTTGAGGAGTTTTAGCAGGGGAGCACCCAGCTGCAAAAAAAAAAAAAAAGGACACAGAAAAAAGGGAATACCTAAGGAGGTATTTAGTCTATCCACAAAACCAAAACAAGTTGGGGAGGGCAGTATGCAAATAAAAAATAAGTGATTCACATTATTTGTTTATATGTTGGAGAGAATGGCTACAGGAAAGAAGTACTGGAGCATGAGACATTCCAGAATACAGGTGCCGAGAGACAGACCGAACAGAAGCACAAGGTGGAAAATCAATTGGTTTCAGGTCACAAATGTATGGATCCAATGGATGGGCATGAAAGAGATGCATTGGGGACTCAGTTATGCCATTGTGGAGGGGACCTGCCAGTCCAACACAGAACCTGACTGCAATTTGGTACATTTGGGTGGCAAGTGATTTAGGTGCACTTCTGTGTTTACTTATGTTTTAATCAAGAGGCAGGAAGACCACAGGGTGCAGGAGGGCCTGGGCCTAGAGTCAGGGATAGCAGAGGATGGCAGTAAAATAGGTATGGGGACATGCTCAAAAAACATGAGGCCATGGATAGGGGCCAGAAGGAGGATGACCAAAAGGGGGAGAAGAAGAAGAAGAAAAACAAAAAGGGTTGTCAACGTTGGGGAGAGAGTGGTGGGCAGGATGACATAAGGAAAATAATAGCTGGGTTGCATAGAATGGGGGGGGTGGACCCAGCTGTTGGAGAGGAAAAACACATTGTCATCAGAATCAGCGAGAGGGGCGTGGACGCATGGTTGAGGATGTCGGAGAAGGGAAGGAGTTTGTGGGGGGAGAGCCCTCCAACGCAAGCTGGAGATGGGCTAGTGGAGTAATGAGAAAGAAAATATTTAAGCGAGGGAAGGGGGAGAAATTCCGGAGTTACACCAAGGTGGGGTGTAAGAGAAAAGGGGTATGGATACCCCAGAATAAAAACTGGGGACAGGAAGTGGGCCTGGCCCAGACAAGAGGAAAGGGTGTGGACACCCAGAGATGAAAATGGGGGGCAGGAATTTGACCTGGTCCAGACATTAAGAGATAACCACCTCAGGTTTACATCTGGGGTGGGAGAAAATGGACAAGAAAGAAAGATCCCTTCGGTTTACATTCGAGGGGTGGAGGAAGAAAACTTTGTTAAAATGTGTTATGAAATATGATATATAATGTGGTTTAATATATGATATCAATTTTGATAGTTCAAATAAAGAGGATATGAAAATAAAGAAATGTGTTTAAATATGGTATATAAAGGAACTCATTATTGTTGATAAAATTGTGAATGACAAAGTTTTAATAAATGATATGCCAACTGAGCAACCAGAAGCAATACTGGGTGTGGTGTCCTTCTTTGGGTGAAAGGCTCTAGAACAAAGACTATATTATAGTAGTACAGTTGGTTTTGCTGGGGAAGTAGAAAATGTTAATGCATTAAATATATGTTCTCAACCCCTCAGCATTAAAATACATAGCACTGACATTCAAAATTCAGAGAAAATGACCAGAATGTGTAGCATGTTCTTATTTTAAAGAATAATATATCTAACAATAGTAGGTCCCATATGTTTAGTATAAAGGAATGTGTCTATTAACTTAGTTAGAAACATAGAAACATAGAAAAAGAGATGGCAGAATGAGACCAAGGATCTATCTGGTCTGCTCATGTGTTCCTTGGACCTTCTCAGGTCCCAGGACCTACCCCCCCCAACTGCCTAATGCCTCTTACTTCTCCTGTTGCCTTTGACCAATGTTCAAATAGTTTACATGTTCAGAAATAGTATTAAAATGATCAGAATCTTCAGTAAACATCTGTGGATCAAGGTTACATTTCAGTATAAAATTCATAATGTTGTGCAAAATTCATAGGATTTGAGAAGTATTATGCTAAGAACTGGCAGTATAGCCTACAGGTTAAAGCAATGAGCTGCGAGTGAGCCTGGTCCATCCAGTTGGCCTGTATTTGATTCCCATAACCTCCGCTTGCATACTGTGTGACTCTGAGCAAGTCACTTAACCAGCCCAAAGCTGTCATGTTGCCCCTGAAAACAGGTACTTGTGCCTAGTGGGCCTTACCTAATTAACAAAGAATAAATAAATAAATAAATAAATAAATAAATAAATAAAACATAAATACAAACTGTTGACACCAGTTGGTTGCATAATATTAGTGAGAATCATATAGAAAATTGATTTCTTCCCCTAAAGAGAGTTCAATCTATGTTGTAAAACATAGATCTAAGCACTAGAAGGAATCTTTATTTTGTGTTTGAAACAAGATATTGATTTTAAAAGAGTTGAACTGTTTTTTGTGAATGTTAAGCATCGCTGAAATAATTGAAACACCTTCTAGGTACTTAGCTTAATTGTTTCATGGTACCATAGATTATGGTAAGCAAAAGGAAACTGCAGTGCATAAACACTTTTGATATGGGGAATACTTATTTTGCTTGTGTCTGATTCAGATTTCTGGTAATCTGTTTTTGCTGTCAGGTGTGTTTTATTAAGCATATTATGAGTTTTCTGAAAGAGATTATCTTTCTCCTGATGCGTTATTTACTGTGCCAGCATGAAGCTGATTCCCTGCAACAGTCATGGAGTGCTATATAGTGTCTAGTGTTTTTAATCCTTAAAGTGGTTCAATTAGTTTGACTGCAAAATAATAAGAAGTTGGGATTAGTTATATCTAGTGGGCTAGCTTGAGAATAATGCTGATACTGCAAAGGAACATGACAGTTTTATATAGATAATAAGCAACTGTTATTATCTGCAGTCCCCAATAATGAAGTATGAGTGTTTTGTCAAGCCCAAAAATGAACAATAGCCATAATCATTTATACTAAATACCTGTTAAAATATTAATGAGAATCATTCTTACAGTAACACACTACTGAACAGCTTCTGTACTCTCATACCATCTCTTAATATTATCTTTTGTGGTAGCTCTATCACATTACAATGTGGAAATATTTCAGTATATTAGGTAACACATTGTTGCATACTATAATACTATACATGGTGAACTCAAATACCTGTATAAAATACAGTGGCCCCTATAAAGAGTCACAATCAGTGAATTCACAAATTCATGGAGCAGAGGAATACCCTTCTGCTGCAACTGACAACTGTCATGCACAAAGTTATGACTTAGCCGACAGGAGAGGAGTCTCCCTTGTGGCCATTACAATGTCAATGAAATTGTTAGATGCTAGTGGGCAAAAATGAGGTGTTCGTGCATTAATAATCTGGTGTGTGCCAACCACAGAGGTTTTGGCATGGGACAGCACCAGCAGCATGGTGGTCTATAAACCTAGATTTGTAGTGAGAGGTGTTACTGACTCAGTCACTCCCTCACCTTTCTAACCTTTACCTTATGGCTCTCTAGTGGGCCATAGCCAGTTACACTTTCCTGTCCCTAGTGGACCCATGCCCCCACCAACTTCTGAATCTGTGTTTTATCACTTGCTCATAATACGGAGCCTCATCTCCATAGCCTTGTTCACCCTGCATGATGAACTTTTATTAATGCCTTGTCAATCTCAGTCCCCCAATAAAAATGTCCCACATGTTATTAGCTGCTTGTAACAGTTCAACAGGTAGGGTGACACTCATGCATGCAACAGAGTTCAGCAGGGTATTGAAAGTGTCTATGCATAGCACATCACATCATTAGCATGCTGGCCTCTGCTCCTTCCTCTGTATTATTTTAACAGCTATTAATAAGGTGCAGGTAATGGCTAGTAACCCTGCTGTGTACAGAGATTTTGTGAAGGCTCTGGGAGCTTTACAAAAGAGGTGTAAAAAAACATACAATCACAACATTCACAACAAGAGTCAAAACAAAATAAATACAATTCAATAAAACAAGTCAATAAACAATATAAACAGTACACTAAGCTGGGCAGTAACTAAATTCCAAATGTTTATTTAAAAAGGGGTGTTTTCAGACCCCGCTTAAAAGACTGCACCAATGGAGCCTCCCTCAAGGACTTTGGGATCGAGTTCCAAAGGGCCGAGCCGACTACTTCAAATGCATGGTCTCCTGAGTTTCAGCCTGGCTGTAGAAACCACCAGGAGGTCATTGGTGGAAGAGTGGAGCTAGCGCACTGAGCAAACTGGTGTCAGGAGGTCACTCAGGTAGCTAGGGGCCAAGCCGTATAGGGCCTTATAGGTAAGCAATCCCACCTTGAAGGTAATCCTCCATCTGACTGGCAGCCAGTACAGATCACGGGTACATGACAATTCGCTCCCAAGAATTCATACCGAGACTATTTGCTCCCGGCAGTACACTCCGACGTCAACCCACTCCTCTGAAAACTCTGGCCGTGTCAAATTGCTCCCGATGATCACAATTTATGATGAGATGATGCACTATAAGGATTATTGTTAATTTCAAAGTACTATAGGTTAAAACACAGTTTATTAATGCTTGCTAATTGCTGGTCACTATTACATAGTAATTACAGCTTGGAGTGGGTACTTCTGCATAATTACAATTTTATAATTAATCAGTATAGCTTGCCCCCACATGTGCTCTGCAGTAGATCGAAATGACATTTCTGTATCTGCTTCCACGATGACTGGCCTCTTCATTTTATCAAAGAAGGCAAACAAAAAGCTTGTGGATGATTTGAATTATATATACACCTTCCACAGACTTGGCTACATGAACAAGACAATCTGGCAGTGTAAGCTTGCTGTACAGAATATCAAGCTTTGCAATACAGAATTCATACCAAAAGCTATGAGGACCCAATGATTATACATAGGTTTTCCATGCATTCCCATGCACAAGATACCATAGCACAGGTGCTACTTCATTCAAAGGCAAACATTTCCCTTGCATCCCAGGGGAAAATATGCAACAAAAATCTAAAAAGGACAATACAGCAGCTGTGAGTGCATGGTGCACCACCCAACCCGAAGGACCTCACTGAATTACAAATCCCTGAAGCTTAGCGCATCTAAAAAACAACAGACTGCGGTGAGACAGTCCCATTCTTATTGTACGATAGTGGCCCTGGACACAATAGAATCTTAGTGTTTGGCACACATATCAATTTAACTTTTCTTGAGCAATGCACACATTGGTATGCAGATGGCACATTCAGCATTTCCCCACCACTGTTTACACAATTATATGTTATAATGGGGAAACACTTTGGAAATGTGCAGCCAACAATTTATGCATTGCTACCTGGTAAATCAAGAGATTGCTATGAGTGTCTGCTGTCTGCACTGAAAGAAATGTGTCCTAGCTTCAACTCTGCTCCGGTCATGACTGACTTTGAGAGGGCAACAACAAATGCATTCAGGTCTGTCTTCCCACAATCAAATCAAGTTGGTTGCTTCTTTCATTTTACTCAATGCATCTACCGGAAAATACAAAGTGAAGGACTAGCTGTAAAATATGTCCAGGAGCCCGAATTTGCATTAAGTGTAAATATCTGCCAACAGTGGCTTTCTATGCCCCAGACCAAGTCATTGCTAGATTCGAGGAAATCTGATGAAGCAGCACACATTTTCCCAGATGAATTACAGCCTATTATGGACTATTTTGAGGACACATGGGTGGGCAGGAGAAACAGAAGAGGAAACAGACATAGACAGCCACATTATGAAATAAATCTGTGGAACCATTCAGACAGTGTGTCAAATGGACGAGGAAGAACTAATAATGTCATGGAGGCTTTTCACCGTGGGATACAGAGTGCGCTATGTATGTCACATCCCATGGAGTGGAAATTTATAGATGGGCTGAGGGGAGGTACAGTGGAACATGGATTCTAAAGTGGAGCAGATAATAGCCAGGATCCCACCAATGCATTCATGAGAGTATACAGAGATAATGTTGGGCGGCTCGCCTGCATTTTGGAGAAATGTACAGACCGCACTACTGAGGAGTTTCTCTGCAGAGTTGCTCACAGCTTTGAGTACTGAGTATTGAGTATGTACTGATTTTAAACTTTTGAAATAAAGTATTGCATTTTAACTCACCCCATACCCTATACCCTATACCCGATTGCACTCTTACACTTGCATCAGAAACTGAACTGGATGGTAACCATGACTACAGTCAGAACGTCATATACTAATGTGGACAACAACATGGAGCCTGCATGAGTGAACATTGACCTTTTAAGAGCACATTTGATTACTTTTGGAGTGTTTAATTAATGTTTATTAATTTAATGTTGGAGTGGGAGCTAATTGTTGTAGGGTGATGAGTGTCGCAGGGGTGAATTGCTGCAGGAGTGTAATGTTGGGAGCAAATTGATGCTGTACTGATTATCAGGAGTGAACTGTCATGTTCCCATAGATCACACAGGACCGGGGTCACATGGCAGGACCTAGGAAGGTTTGTCAGCATCCTGACCGTTGCATTCTGCACCAGCTGTAGTCATCAGAGATTCCCTCCACTGACCCCAAAGTAAAGAGCATTACAGTGCGGGAGTCACATGATGCCTTTGACTGAGTAGCAGCAACTGATCTCAGCTCCCACCTGCTCATGTTTTAAAACTGATATAAACTTTTTCATTAATATCTATTTTTTTTTTACCAGGAGAGACACACTAAGCTGAAAGCTTGTTTGCAGGTGCAACCTGGGAGCACAAGGAAGTTAAATGACTTGCTCAGCGTCACACAGTATGCAAGGGGGGAGCTGTGGGATTCAAACCCAGGTCTCCAGGTTTGCAGCTCAGTGCTCTCTATCTGCTTTCTAACACTTGAATCCCTTGCCTAAAGATGCTCCTACCTTGATCCTGTTGGAATTTTTCTGGAGATACTGTCAGAATGGAGGTCGAAATGAAACAAGCACCCCTGATGCATATGCCACCTGCAACACTGAATAAGTCTTCAAAAAGGTCCAAGGCCCAGGGTACAACAACCGGATGCTCGTCAACTACTAACCCAATGCATGTACCACTCAAGGAGGAACATTTCCTAACTAAGTTCCAGACATTCAAAGATATGTTACATGAGATTACACAAGAACTAAAATTTCTTCAAAGTGATCTTGGGGGCCTGGGCCAGAGACTAAGTGATAATAAAGCCTGCACTTACTAGGTGGAACAATAGAGAGAGCACAGATCCAGAGATGAACACCTTGAAACAAAAACTCTCTAAACTGGAAAACAAGCTGGAAGATTTGGAGGGGAGAAGCAGTAGGAATAATATAGTCATCTTCAGTCTCCCCGAGGAAGTGGAGGGTTCAACCCCTATCTTTTGTGCCCAAAAGTTACTGAACAAAATAGCCGGACCATTTCCAAATATCACTTCCTACATTATTGAGTGGGCTCACAACTTTCTTTGCCCCCAAACTCCAGAGGGATCTCCCCCCAAACTGACCACTTATTATGAAATTCCTTAATTACCTGGACAAACAGCACATCTTGCAGAAGGTCTGTGAGCTTCGAGAGATCTCCTTGGATGGGGCCAAATTGCAGATCACCCAAGATTTACCTGCTATAACTTGCCAAAAAAAAAGCAGCTTACCACCCAATGGTTACTAAACTTCCAGCTGCAGGGATTCGCTTTATGGTGGTTTATCTGGCTTGACTACAAGTGATGACCCAGGGCGTCTGGTGCTTATTCGAGTCTGTGGATCGTGCTTCTAAAGAACTAGAAGCTCTTCTTTCTGATCTTTTTAAAAAATGCTGAGCACTGATCCAATACTGTGGTTCCTTGTTATTGTTTTATTGTGGCATTGTAACTTTCTTCTTTGGCAAATTTTACTTTGGTCTGCATTCATGGTTCGATCTAGAATCCCATGCTACACAGTCCCCTTTCTAGAAGCTTTCTTAATGTTGGTGGGCTGCCATGGAACCTGAGGAGTAATTTTAAAACCCATATAGTGATAGGCTTCAACATACCTAAACTTTACACCAGTATCTTTGAGTTTCTCTGTTGTCTTGATTTGTTATGATTTGCTGCCTCCTGTTCTCTACAACCAGATCTGAAGCTGGAAATAAGTGCTATTCTCCACACTGATGCAGGATCTTAGATCAGAGTTTAATTCTGCTTCATGCAAGATCTCTAATACTTTTCTTCGGGGAGCAGGATAGCAATGATGCTCACCACAATTAAGAGCTTAACCTATGTACTTTAGCAACCTGTGTTATCTAGCCCTTGTAATATCACAGGACTTCAATAGACAAACAATTTCCAGAAGACATCAAGGTCCTCCTGGCATGGGTGGTCTGCTTAAAACTCTGTTGAGCAGTTTTCAAAAGTCACACAGTGGTGAACTTCAGCATATCTAGGGTGCACCAGTATCTTTGTGCTTCACTGTTGCCTGGATTTTCTCTGACTTGCTGCCTCCCATTCTATACAACCAAGACTGAAGCTGGAAACAAATGCTGCTCTTCACTTTGATGCAGGATCCTAAGTTAGAGTTTGATCCTGCTTTGCACAAGATCTCTGATACTCTTCTTCAGGGAGCAGAATGGCAATAGTTCTCACCACAATAAAGAGTTCAACCAACGCTACTTTAGCAATCCATGTCATCTAGCTCTTTTACCATCACTGGACTACAGTAGACAAAAACTCTGCAGAGGACATCAAAGTTTTCTTGGCATGGGTGGGCTGCTTCAGACCCTAAGGAGCAGTTTTCAAGAGCCAGGCAGTGGTGAGCTTTAGCATATATAGGGCTCTGCACAGGTATGTTTGGAGTTCCCTATTTAATGGTTCTATTGTGATTTGCTGCCTCCCATTCTATATAGCCAAGCTCGAAGAGAGAAACCGGTGTTTAGTTCCTGCTTTGATGCAGAATCCAGGATCGGAGGTGGATCCTGCTGTGCACAGGATCTCCAGTATTATTCTTCATGGAATTGGACAGTATTGGTGCTCACCGTAATGTGGATCCCATCTGGGGTTACCATAATGTCTTGTGCGGTTTAGCCCTAGTAATTTCATGACTTAAATTGATAAACACTCCTTAGATGATATCTTTTGTCAGGCTGCTACTCTCCCACTGTCTTTCGTGATGCTTCATATGTCAGCACGACTTGAGGTCTTCTTTTCATGCTTCGGTCAAAGATCCCAGGTCAATTTGGGAAATGTTTTTGGTGGCTTCACCAGTGAATCTCGACTACTGCAAGACTCCTTTTTTCTTTTAGTAACTGCAGTTATATATTATGGTGCTCCAAAGAGATATACAGTAGCCTAAGTTCCTTGACCACTAACTTTAGACATAGCTTTAAATTTTACAACTTGATCTTACTATTGTTTACCCGGGGACAGGGGTCTGGTTTAGTTATATGTTGGGATCTCTGGGGCCCCCAATTATGAATGTCTTTGAATTGTTGGGAATTATATAACCTTCATTTTATATTTTTCTATAGGTGGAGCCCAACTGATATGGTTTATGTTATAATTCTTGTCTTCATTTTAGTAATCCAGCTGAATTTGGTTGTCATTCAGACCAGACTATGATCTTGGGACTTTACTTTCACTTTGAACTGTATTATAGTGGGAGTGATGGGCATTTAGGCCCTTATCATTGTTGGGTGATTGTTATTGAGCTTCTGTTTCTTGGGGGTATGGCTTATAAAATGAATATATTCATGAAGTATTTTTCTCCCCGGTGGGTATCTTCTGGAAGCAGGGATGGTGGGAGGAAGGAAGGGGGTTCAGGAATAGCAGCTACAGTACCAAGTGACACAGGGCATCATGCACTGGGTTGCAGGTGTGTGGTCTTCCATCCTTCTGGGAAGGATGGGTGTTAGTTTGGCTTATTTATTGGGTTTTGTGTTATGCTTCTGTTTTATAGGGTTGAGAGTAATGACAGGTCTTTTCAGGTTTCCTGAATACATCTACAAACACAGGTATGGATATCCCTACTCAGACCTATTATTAGCTCCTTTTTGGATAGGGATAATAGAAGACCTGGGTAAATATATTATGACATGGTTACTCTCTTTCAAGGGGAATGTTGAGGCTTGGGACAAGTATGTATCATGTTTTAATGGTTAAGAGGGTGGGGGTGGGTTATTACTTGGCTATACATAAGAGGATGGATTGGGGTTTTGGGCAAGGTGGGGGGTGGTTCCAGATTTAGGGGCCCAGTATGTGAGGGGATGAATTGGGGTTTGTGAAGGGGAAGGGGGTTAGAGGAGTTGACTTTAGCTGGTACATTCATGAAGGGTTTTGAGAAACAAATACACTATAGGAATCTTCTTGTACTGTAGGTTCTGATAATGGCTAGTTCAATAGTATACTGCATGCTTGTTGGAATATCAAAGGAGCTTGATCTAAGGTGAAATGATATCAAATACTCAATCATCTGAAACAAATGCAATGTAGTATAACTTTTTTTACAGGAAACTCATGTACTGGCCGCTAAAGGTAATTTATTCCGTAGGCAGTCGATAAGTCAAGTATTTGCATCTGGGAACAGCACAACTAGCAAAGGTGTGGCTATCCTGATTAACAGAAATATTAGTTTTCAGTGCTCCCAGAGTCTCCTAGACCCCAAGGGGAGATACATCTTTGTTAGAGGGGTATTAGACTTGGTGGAGGTTCTGCTTGGTAGCATTTATGGGCCCAGTTCTGACAATCCCTCCTTTTTTATGGAGCTGGTCTCACTTTTGGCACCCTTTCTTTCAGTCCCTCTAGCTGTTGGTGGAGACTGGAATGTTTCCTTCACTCAGGATTTGGATAGGATGTGCAGGCCCCTGGTGGGTCTGTCTCCTGCACAATGCTCTCTCCGTGATATGATTGAGTCTTTAGGACTTTGTGATCCATCGTGGGTGCTCCACCATCAGGATAGAGAATGCACATTTCACTCTCTGGTTCATGGTGCTTATTCTCATATTGATTATATTCTGATAAGTCAAATGGGAATGGGGGGAGTGTTGGATGCTCAGATTGCTCCCAGAGTCCTGTCTGACCATCCCCTTGTGTGGTTGAGACTCTCCTTGACCCCTAACATCCTGAGGGGCACTTCTTGGAAGCTGAACAATCAGCTCCTTAAGGATGCACATGCAGTCAATTCCACTTGAATACACAACCTTGAAACTTGCTGAAGTTGTACACACAACCAAAAAATGCACTAAACCGTGTTTGTTATTTTAAAGATGATACAGAAGCGAGGTTACGGAAAAAAACATCACATCAGTTTATTTAACACTATAAACACACTTGACTTATGCAAAACTCTTTAAAATCTTTCACCAGAGTTAATAAATATGCAATATGCAGGGAATATGCAGTAATACTGTACACAGTAAGTTAAATAACTTTTCAGTTAGTGTGCTATAATTAGTGAACAGCATACACATTGTAAACTGCAACTGAGCTGCTAAAACAACATAAAGTGCTGAGTGTACATTTTATTTAGTTTATTTTATTTTAGTCTTTGGTAATCGGGTAAGGCCCACTAGGCACAAGTGCCTATTTTCAGGGATAACCTGGGAGTACTGGCCAGTTAAGTGACTTGCTAAGAGTACACAGTATGCAAGTGGAGGTTGTGAGAATCAAACTCAGGCCTGGTCTGCTGAACGTATCAAGCTCATTCACACCTCATTCCTCTAACCTCTAGGCTATACTGCCAGCCCACTTTACATTACAACTTAAAGTCCTGGCATGCCATAGAAGTTGGTTCAAATTATTTGTCCATGGTTGTTGTGAGACTTTAAGCTTTTTGTAGCAAAATGTGCCCAGACAGTGCTACCCCATGATCTCTGGCCGCAGTGAACCACTGCAGCAGCAAATCTTTGATGTGGCTATCTTTGTCTTCTGTCTTGTGCTTGCAGTCCTTGTTGAAACCAGTGCTTCACTCATGGAGAATAAATTATTTGCTTTTGATAATTCAGCCAACACAAGACACATCTATGGCAAAGTCTGAATCAAGCTCCTTGCATGTGATACTGGGGAACCAGGACTTTATCCAACAGCTGAGCTTTTGGTTCAAGTTTTAAAATGTTTCTTTTCAGCTTATCCATGCTGGCATTTATGGGGCTGTTCACAGTGCAGTTTGGAATCTTACTGGGATTGTGAGTTGTGAGCTTTTCAAACTCCTCCTCACACAAGTAGTGGCAGCTGATAAAGATTAGGTGCTAATTACAAATGATTGTAGAGATGGGCAGCTCAGGGAACTTTAGGGGTGAACAAAAGCAGTTGCTTCACACCACAATTAACACCTTGCTGAAGGAGCTAGTGACAGCTAAATGCTGCCAGAATTGTGCACACAACCAAAAGTCTGAGTGCACACAACCAAATTATTTAACATTAAAGTAATAGCAATGAAATTGGGATGAGAAGAATGTGTGCACGCAAACGGAATGTGCACACATCCGGTATGTCCCCCACTCAGAAAAGCTTTTACAGCGAACACGTCGATGCCGATAACATCAACAGTTCACTGTAAAAGTCCACCTGGGATCCTGACACACTTTACCCCAGTCCTGCACCCTCTCCCCAAATCAGCTCTGACTAGGAGTTGATAATCTCTAAGTTCAGAGGGTGCTGAGGGTCAAAGCCACCCACATTGGTGGTTTGGGGGCAATGAACAGCAACTGTTTCTCCTGATGGATTGATGTCAACCACAAATTGTGGTTGACATACAGTAAATCCATCACTGTAATTTCGGTTGACAAAAAAATTATCAAACCAGCATTGTTGAGCCCCCCCATCTGAATGGCACACAAGTGGAATTGACTGTATTATTGCCAAAATCAAAGATCATATTGAAGTTTTTACTTCCCAAAATGCAGGTTCCATAGATAAGGGGGATTTAGAATGTTGTGCCCTTAAATGCTTTCTTAGGGAGGGAATTCATTCGATTGGCCTCCAAGAGGAAACAAATCCGCGTGATAGAGGCCACAATTCTCCTGCAATGCAATACGGATATAGAGCATTCCTTATGCCCTCAGACTTCAGAAGAGATCCATAAGGAATTGATACTTCTCCGGGACAAATGTGCACATCTTACGGTGGGAAAAATCTGAGTACATAATTCTTAAAATTCATTCTAATTTTATAGACCAAGGGGAGAAGGCTGGCCGATTGTTGGCTCTGCATCTCTGGAAGTAGGCAGCATCCCATTTGATCTTGTCAATTAGGACAGCAGATGGTATTATGGTCCCCCTTGGGTATACTGTAGTGCACTGCCCCAGAGTGGAACACAGGGGTGGGAGTGTGGCCATCCGTTTCAGATCTGAGCTGGGCTTTGCCATGTACCCAGTGGGAAGGCTGGGTTCATTTGAATGTGTGGCCATTCATGGGAGTCTGAGTGCAGGTTGCAGGATTCTCCTGATTTACCGCCCCCCCTGGAGTGGCAGAAGAATTCCTGCAGGAGGTGGCCAATTTCATCAGTGGCAAGATGTTGGAAGACTACAGATATTTAATTTTGGGAAATTTCAACATTTGGGCTGACAATGATGCATCTAGGCTTGGTTATAACCTCCTCTAGACTATGTCATTGCTGGGCCTGTCACAAGATGTTTCTTCTGTGATCCATCAGGGCGGCTACATATTGGACCTGGTTTTCTCACTGGGGCTTGAGATAAATGATCTCAAGACTGATCAGGTCATTTAGTCCGATCACTGCACAGTGGAGTTCTTGTTCTGGGCCCCCCTTGAGAGCCCTCCCCCTGCTGAGATGGTTAGCTACAGCCTTTGAGGGGTTTGTCTCTGGAGGGTTTTCTGGCAGTGGCTGATCTATATGGTGTGGGCAGTGCATGCATGGTGGGATGTCTGCGGCACTCACTGCCTATAATACGGCGATGTGTACCGCGCTTGACTCCCTGGCACCAGTCCATGTAGAAGCCAAGTTTTCTCACTTGAGGTCCCCCTGGCTTTATGGGGAACTCAAGGCAATGAAGACTGTGGGTCAGAGCTTAGAGCACCTCTGGCAGAAGACTGGGCTGGAGGCAGACAAGCTGGCCCTGCGTACTCACTATTGTGAGTACCAGGGGCAATTAACCATAAGAAGGCAGAATTCCTGTCCAGGGAGATTGCTGCCAGGAGGAGTGCTTTTTCAGACTGTAGACAGGCTGCTAAACCCAGCCTGTCTGCAGCCAAAAAATGCTTTTTCAAATGAATTATGTGAGGAGTCTGATCGGTTCTTCTCGGACAGAGTGCCTGGCATCTGGCAGGGAATTCCAGCAGTGAGCCATGTAATGGCTGACAGTTATCACCCTGAACATCTGGAGAGCACTCCATCTGGTTGGGGTGAGTTTAGACCCATGGAGGTGGCTGAGGTCATTGGGGTTGCTTCCAAGCAGAGGCACACATATTGTGAACTGGACCAGGTGCTGATGTGTTTCTTGATGGGATGCGCCAACTTTGTTGGCCTGGTGTTTGACTTGATTATTCAGTGCGTCTTGTCAGAAGGGGTTTTCCCTGATGCCTTGAAAGAGGCACTGATGAGACCCCTTCTTAAAAAAAACATCATTGGACCCTGACGTCAAGGCAAATTACTGTCCCATCTCCAACCTCCCTTCTTTGGGTAAGGTTGTAAAGAAGATTATGGCACTTCAGCTTGAGGACCACCTCCTAGGCTATGATCTATATAAGCCTTTCCAGTCTGGGTTTTGGGTGAAGCATAGCATTGAAACTACATTAGTTCTAGTGCACAATGACCTTCTCAGGGTGCGTGATCAAGGGGAGGAGACAATTCTCGTTCTCCTTGATTTCTCCTCAGCTTTTGACATGGTGGACCATTGTGTGTTACTTGGCCACCTGAGGGAATTCTGTGGACTTAACAGCATGGTCATCTGCTGGTTTGAGTCCTATCTCACAAACAGAAGGCAAAGGGTAGTGATGAGGAATTTCTCCTCCTTCCCCCCGGTCTCCTGTCTTGTGGAGTTCCTCAAGGATCAGTCTTGTCACCAATGTTGTTCGCTGTCTACATGCTACTCCTGGGAAGGCTCATTAGGCTTGGGTTTTCATTGCTATGCCCATGATATCTAGCTATAGTTTTTCTTTGCACTTGGAACACTGAATTCAGTGAACATGCTAAATAACTGCCTCACTGAAATTAATGACTGGAAGGCCTCCAGCTGGTTGCAACTGAACTCCGATAAGATGGAGGTACTAGTTGTGGAGTTGAACAGAGGACATACTAGGTTGGCTTCGGGTGCAGAAACAGGATTATTTCTAGGATCTCTACCTTTGAAGGCCTCCTCTGGGGTGTGGAACCTGGGCATTATTCTGGATAGCAGTCTGATGCTTGAGGTTCAAGTGTCGGCCACTGTCCATGTCAGTTTTTGTCATCTAAGGAATATCGCTATGGTTAGGCCCCTAGTTCTGCTTCTGGACCTCCCAAGTTTGGTTCATGCCTTCATGACAATGTGACTTGATTACTGTAATGTGCTCTACCTTGGGGTCTCTTGGGGTACCCTCCCTCTGCTTTAACCGGTACAAAACACAGCTGCCAGATCATTGACTGTGCAGTCTAAGTACTGTCACATCACCATGGTGCTGCGGGAATGGCACTGGCTACCAGTCAGGTAGAGGGTCTTCTTCAAGGTGGGTTTGCTCTCCTTTAAGGCCTTACATGGATTGGGCCCTGGCTACCTGGCAGATTTTCTTATATCAGCCACCTCAGCCCACTCCCTACATTCCTCCTCTCAGAGCCTCCTGGCAATTCTCAGGATGAGGCTAAAAATGGCCAGTAACAGAGCTTTTAGTGTCTCCGGCCCCATCCTGTGGAATTCACTTCCACCATCTGTAAGGGAGGCCCATTCAGTTGAAGTATCTAAGGTCTGCCTCAAGACCTTTCTGTTCACTCAGGCTTTCCCTGATTATGCTGTATAACATCTTTTGCCTGACTGCCATGAAGAATTGTTCCTGACCTTTTGTTTTTCTTTAGTTAGTTGTTTTTTAATTTAGCATTATTCTTGATAATTACTATTTATTGTTGTATTAGTGTATTATTACTTATGCTATGTTTTATTCTTGTATGGCACACAGAGCCTCCGGGATTGGACATCTTTTAAATAAAACTTGCCTTGCCATTAAAACCCAACCCAGAGATATTACAAGGGAATTTGAATCTTATTATCAGAATCTTTATGGGCCTATGCCTAACCCACCTGTGAATTCAAGAATTCATGATTACTTAGCTAATATTTCCCCTCCCAATGCTAACCGAGGACCGGAAGGCCTCTTTAACCAAACCCTTGTCTCCATCAGAAATGATAAAAGCTATAGATGTCCTTGCTTTAGACAAAGCATCTGGTACTGACAGTTTCACGTCTAACTGTTATAAGATATTTGTTAAAGAGATAGTTCCCTAGTATACCATTTCTTTCTTTCTACATATGAGTTTGGTATTTTGGACCCCACCATTCTTGAGGCCTTGATTGTTTTACTTCTTAAACTGGGTAAAACACCTGACAATGTAACCAGTTACCAGGCTATATCTCTATTAAATTATAATGTCAAAATTCTTACTAAGGTCCTGGCCTCTAAGATTAATGTAGTATGGCATGGGCTTATTAGTCAGGAACAGATGGACTTCATGCCTAATCGGTCCTCTGTAGATTATTTACATAAACTTGGTCATATTTTCTCTGCATTCAGGGACTCTGCTAATCCTATGGCTTTTGTTTCCCTGGACACAGAGAAAGCTTTTGATAGAGTTCATTGGAATTTTCTGTTCACCACCCTGAATAAATATGGTTTCCCTCTTGCCTTTCTCCACTGTATTAAGGTATATATTCCTGTCTGAGTGCCAGAATTTACTGCACCGGGGTATTTTCATCCAATTTCTCACTGTATTCTGGCTCTCAGCAGGGATGCCCCCTCTCTGCTCTGCTATTCAACTTGTACCTGGAACCATTGATTCAGAAATTGAAGTCTAATCCAAGATTAACTGGGGTAGGGATAGACTCCAAGAATTTACAGACCTCAGTATATGCAGATGATATTTTATTACATGTTTCTCATCCTAAAGCTGCCATCCCCACTGCATTAGAAGTTATTAAAGAATTTAGTTCCCTTTTGAATTATAAAATTAACTTGGATAAATCTGAGGTTATGCCCCTCAATTCAACAGTTCTTAAATCAGATATTACACCTCTTGGTTTGAGTTGGGCCCCCAAACAAATTAAATATTTAAGAATCTATCTCTTAAGAAGTATGACCCTTCTTATACAGCTTAATCTAGATGATTTTCTAGTTACCCTGCATTAGGGTCTTATGAGATGGAAGAGCCTTCCTTTAACTTTATGGGGGAGGATCAACATTGTAAAAATGAATGTTTTTCTCAGGTTGTTCCACCCCATCAATATGCTTAATCTTTGGCTCCCCTCTCATGGTTTCATTGAATTCACAGCCTATTGTCTGATTATATTTGGTCTAGCAAAGCCCCTAGGAGATCCTTAAAAGAAGCTTGCAGCATCTAAACAATGTTTTGGCCTTAGATTTCCATATTTTGTTGTATTTTACTTTGCTAGTCATGCTAGTAAATATTTCAGGTGGCTTAGTCCCTCTCCTCAAGATGGAGTCTCCACTTATTCTCCTATCTGGTTGGAAATGGAAAAGGAACTAATCTATAAAACAGGTTTTTCACAGCTATCCATGTTATTTATTTCACCTAGGGCACTTCACCGGGGGCTTGGAGTCTTCTCTGTTATAGTTGTATTGATATGTGTTTATTCCCAGTTCTGTTCCCTTATGAAATATATGTACAATAAGGATGTTACACAACCTATTTTGCAAAACCCTAATCTCAAAATTGGAGGCCTAGTAATGACTGAAGCTTGACTTCCTCAGTTAGTTAATGCAAGAGTTTGTGATTTGCTCTGTCAGGGGATCCTATATTCCTCTTAAGAAATTCTGAAATCCTACCACCTAGGCAATATTGCTATTTTTACGATACTCAAACTGCACCACACTTTGATGCAGTGGTTTGGGCCTGACCTCTGGAATATTAACCAGTCCAAATTTATACAAGCTGTTAAAGATACTGTACTAGTGCAGCATGCAGTTGCGAAATTGTACTCCCTTATGTTTTCCAAGTTATTCCCTGAACTGGATGGTTACTCTTCTTATTGGAATACTTCTTTCCTTCTTAGTTACTCTCAGTGGCAGGAAATGTGGGAAGATTTGTACTCATATGTCTCCCAAGATAAATTACGTCTTACTCAATTCAATATTTTAAATAATCTGCATTTTACACCCACGAAGCTTGCTAAAATGGGTAAGTTGCCATCTCTTTTTATGTACTATGTGTGGACAAGCAGATGGTATGCTAATGAACATTTTATGGAGCTGTCCTAAAGTGGCCCCCTTATGGAGTCTAGTTGAATCTAAGGCAGATCCTCTTTTAGGGATAAATGGCCTCATTACACCAGATATTTGTATAATTGGCAATTATACTCTGGTTTCAGTGAAAGAAAGAATATATTATATGCCCCTCATTTCTTTATCTGTTAAAAGAGTGGTTTTACATCATTGGCTTGATAAGGCTTCTAGCTCATATCAGGAGTGGCTCCATGAGCTCCTGCTTAATCTTCATGAGTAGTTCTTCATTTTGGTAAGAATAATCCAGGATATTCTTATAACCTAAATCAAACCATGCTGAAATCAGTAACATGTGTTAAAGACTTGGGAATAGCTGTTAATGACACTTTTTCATCTGACAGTCATTGTAAAAAAAGTAGCAAAAATAGCACAGTCTTTTTTAACTAGGATAAGGCATGTATTTGTTAATAGAACAGAACATCTTATTATACCTTTGTATCAAACTTATGTATGACCTACTATGGACTATGGTTCCCAATTTTGGTCACCTTACTTAAAAAAAGATATCAAGATTTTGGAAGGGGTCCAAAGAAATGCAACTAAATATATCCCTAGACTAAAGACAATGGATTATCATGTAAGACTACTGGAGTGTGGATTACATACATTAGAGGCACAAAGACAAATAGGACACCTGTTGTTGTTCTAGAAACTAGCTCACAGTGATTCTGGTATTAATGAATTTAATTTGCAATATAGCTATACTAGGAACAATTTACAGTCACATAATCAAAAAATCTTGGTTGAACATGCTAACACTTCCAAAAGGGATCATTATTTTACAATTAGAGCTCCAATCTATTGGAATAAACTTCCACAGGCAGCAATAGATAGTTCTAGTCTGAAATCCTGTAAGAACTATCTGACAGAACCTATTATAATACTTATAAACTGGTGTAATTGTCCCACTTATGTGGGAGACATATACAGTATAATGGGCCTACTGGCTCCCTTATGTCATTAAAATCCTAGTAATCCTAGTAACATATGATTGCAAGTCTTCTTAACAAACCCACTTTATTTGATACATGACGGAGCAAATTACACACTTCATATACAATTTAAATCCTTTTGTAGCTCTTCCAGGTTTTAGATATTGAAGATGTTGATACCCGAGAGTGGTATGCCCTAAATTTTAGTTAAGTAGTGTAGATTCATAGGTTTAATATATGTCAATGAATTTGGTCATTTACTAGGATTATTATTGGTCATAAGGCTAATTTTATTCAGTCACTCCACCGGGGGGGGGCAGGTGGGGGGATGAGGGGAAGCTATGCTAATTGTTCATTCTTGTTTCTGTCTACATTTTCAATAAAGTTTATTAAATTTCAAAAATAGAGCATTACAGTAATTGAGCCTTGCCGTGTCAAAGGCATGTACCAGTGATGGTAGGTCACCAGGCAAAAGTAAGGGCTTAATCCAGGCGATAAATGGTGTGAGTCATGAGTACGTGATGTGAAACAGAAGATTCAATAAACAAACAGTGTTGCACCCATAAATTAAGTGGTGTGATTTGGGAGTAAGTGGCCTGAAACAGAAGATTTAATAACACTGGAGCCCTAGCTGAGAAAAGAAGTGTTCAAAATCTGTGAATTAAGTAGTCAGTCAAGAGGGGTAATTTATTATTAAATACAGCAAAAAGTGACAGAACACCATCACTTTCAGAAAAATATGACTAAAAGATATTTGCAAAACATTGAAGTGAAGCCCCATTTCAACTAATAGGGTTACACCCAAAAATTAAGTGGATTGAATCATGAGCAAGTGACATGAAACAGAAGATTCAGTAAAAAAACATGGTTGCACCCAAAAATTAAGTGATATGATTTGTGAGTAAGTGACATGAAATGGAAGATTAAATAAATAAACAGAGTTGCATCCAAACATTAAGTGGCATAGTTCATAAATGGCATCAAACAGAAGATTCAGTTACACTGAAACCACAACTGAGAAAAGAAGCATTCATAATCTGTGAATTCAGCAGTCAGCCAATAGGGGTAATTTAATATTAATTATAAAAAAAGTGACAGAGCATCAAATCAAATCAAATCAATCTTTATTTTTAAAGTGTATTTCAAAAACCAAGGCACTAATCTTCTGTTTGATGCCACTTATGAACTATGCCATGAACCTTTGTTAACCAATGTAATGTAGGCTCATAACTTTGTTGTTTTTTAATAAGTTTACACCAAATTTTCAACATAGCCTTCTTATGACCCTGCCTCATAAACCAGAGCAGAGAAAATGTTCAACTCCTGTCTGAAAGGTGATTTTGTGCAGGGAATACAAAATCTCCTTTCGGGATGTAAAAACACATTTTGGCCGGGATTTGAAAAATGACAGATGTCACATTCATGAGGTGGTATAAAGATATGGCCATGTTGTAAATTTTGGGGTAAAAATATTGAAAATTACCAAAGTTACAAGGCTGCATTTGTAAAATTCAATGTAGGCTCATACCTTTGTTGTATTTTTAATGTTTTTACACCAAATTTTCAACATAGCCTTCTTGTGACCCTCACCTCATGCGCAAGGGATTTTGCAAAATCCCATTTTCTGGCCAGATTTACATAATTCCACCACCATTGGTCATAAGGTGGGTACCCAAAAAGGCCACTTAAAAATTTAATGTAACAATATTAACAAATGGCAAGGTTTTTTTTAACCCTGCCTTTATTCTAATACTTTAAAAGTCAGTCTGATCCTATACAGTGGATTTTCTTTTTTTCCAAGAGTTAGCTCTATATGAGTCAGTTCATAGATACATAGATACATAGACAGTGTCAGCAGATAAGGGCCTATGGCCCACCCAGTCTGCCCATTTGTGCTTGTAAGTTCAGTTTATGTTTTTCTAGAAGTCTGTTGCCCCTTACCCCTGACCTCCAGAATTCCTTTATGTCTATCCCATGCATTCTTAAATCCAGTGATTGTTTCAGCCCCCATCACTTCCTCTGGCAGGTTGTTCCACTTGTCCACCACCTGCTCTGTGAAGAAATTCTTCCTCACGTTTCCTCTGAATCGTCCTCCCTCCAACTTCATCCCATGCCCTCTAGTCCTGGAACATCTTTTTCACTTAAAAATAGTGTATTCCTGCACCCTGTTCCTCCCTGTAAGATACTTGTATGTCTCTATTATATCCCCTCTCTCCCTCCTCTCCTCCAGGGAGTACATGTTCAGTTCCTTCAACCTGTCCTCATAGGACTTGTGATGCAATCCATGCACCATCTTTGTTGTCATCCTTCATGATGTCAAGCAAGAAGTGTCATGGAATGTGAAAGTTCCTCATTTTCTTGTGAAGTGTCAGTACTTTCTGCATAAGACACAGTGTCATATTTTGTTTCCTTTTTATAAAATGGCAGGATATAATCATGTAATCTGATTGGCTCTTATTTATGTGTAAAATATGTGTACACATGGTTAAAAAAAGGACTGCTCAGCAGTGAAGAGTCTGCAACACAGATCAATGGGCATTTGGAACCCAGGCATTTCAGTTAGCCCCTTACTGCCAGAACTGATCTTCTACCACAAAAACATGGCTGCTACCTTTACACTATAAAAAAACTTTAACTGGGCCCTAAAAATAAAACTACCTTAAATAAAGAATAAAACAAATGAAATGCTGTTTCCCTGATTATCACACTCTCCTTATATACATACAAAAATAGAAACAATAAGTATTGTTTATAGCTTTCACTACAACTGTTTCTTTGCTGACAGTGAAAATTCCCCCTTCTATCTTTACCTGCTTATCAGAGAACTCTCTTATTCTTGCCCTGACAGTGAAATGACTGAGTCTTTGGCTGTAACAAAGCACTTTGTTGTCTGTGTGTACAGTGTGTTGGGAGAGAAACATTCTGTCAGTGGAACTGAGCATAATTTTGAATCCATGTATTCTGTGGTAAACATTCCATGATAAACATTCCATATCTTGAATGTGGAGAACAGAGAAAAAAAAACAGGAAGAAGAAAGTAGGCAATAATACAATGACATCATCAATGACATCACTTGCAGTGGGTGGAAAGACTATTTTATCACAAATGCACACAAGTAAATCTATTTTTTCTGCACATAAACATGCTTTTCCCAATAGTCAAAAGTAAAAAGTAAAAAGAAAGGAGCCAAATGTATAAGCATAATAAGGCGCTCAGGAATGTGTGTAAACCATATTTTACAACACTGCCAGCAGTTGAAGTCACTTGGGCTTCAGCCTCATGCCTTACTATGCCTCGGTCATGCTATAAAATATGGTTTATACACACCCCTTTGTGCCTTATTGCTTACTTAGTGGCTGGCTGAACATTTGTCAGAGCTATCAGACTGGGGTAACCTGCCAAAGAATCAATACAAGCATAATAATAATAACAAAATAAAAAAAAAAAGAATAAAAAATAAATAAATAAATTGAAACTGGGATCATAAAATTAAGTCATACTTACTGCAGCAGTCATTCATTAGATCAGAAGTGGAAGATACGATCAGCTGTTCAGATGACTTTCAGACTCACTGTATAGGTGATCTAATTTGAATTGCAATCACAAATCACTTGATATACAGTAGCAAACATTATAGTAGTTACCTATCATATAGTTTCATATTTCCTGTAAGATGATTTCTCTAGTGCATGAGTGATCCTCTTTGTATTTCCCAGTCAGTGGCAGACTGATTATTTGACATTACTGGCAGGCAACTGTCCCATTGCAAAAACTGAAATGCTGAATATCTAGTAGTTAAAAATAAAAAATGGGGCAAGAAAGAGAGAATACCAACAGCAGTTGTCACTCACTACATCTGAAATGACAGTTACACACACATAACTACTGAGTTATGTCATTGCATTCCCTTGCAAAAAAGAACAAAAAAATCAGACAGTACATCGCAACAAGTGGGATTACAGTAACATTTCATGTACAGTGGAAGAACTTTTGAAAGAAGATTTATTCATAAACTGCACAAAAGAGCCTTATTTTGTTTACCAGTCAGTGAAAGTCTGAATATGAGCTAGCTACGTAGTGCTGTCAGACACAGGTCCAGTTGCAAAATGTCACTTTCCATATTTAATACGAGAAGGAAAAATGCCAATAATTAAAATTAAAAAAAAGATTAATTGTGCTAATATATATATAGCCATTGCAGGTTCGATCCACACCTCCCTGATACCCAGTAATAAGTTTTTGCACCCTATTAACATTCTTCTTATTAGAGGTACATAATGGCTTCTCTCACTTGTTATACTGTAGTAAATATTATGGCAGTTAACTATCACATAGTTTCACATTTGCTGAAAGATGATTTCTCTAGTGTAGGAACAGTCCTCTTTGTATTTCCCGGTCACTGGCAGGCTGATTATTTGACATTACTGTCAGGCAACTGTCTCATTGTCAAAACTCAAAAGCCAGAATATTTAGTAGTAAAAAATCAAAAATAAAAAGCAGGGCAAGAAAGAGCACAGTGATACCAACTGCAGCTGCCATTCGTAACATTTGAAATGACAACTACACACACTTATCTATTGAATTCTTTCATTGCATTCTCTTGTGAAACAAGTTGTGTGTTCCTGTGCCAGCCGCGTTACTGCACCCTGCCTCGTCCCACTCCCCCACCAAACTGAGCCACCATACAATTTATTCTTTTACGCTAGTGGGTGGTACTGTTTGAGGGAAGGGAACGTTACAGGGATCTGTAAGTCTTCCTTGTTTTATATTCCATACTTCATAAAACCTACTTTTTTGGGTGGGGGGAATCTTTCAAGCAGCTGAGACAGTGTTTGTTGGTTGCTGTGAAGAGAATAAAGGAGAAACTAACTGCAGCCAGCCTGAGAAAGGAAGAGTGAGGAGGGATAGAGAGCAGCAGGAGCAGGGCCAGTGGCAGTGGTGACCAATGAACAGCTGAAGTGGGCACAGTCAGTTATCACCACTGGGATGCCTCTGAAGGGCACTTTTACAAAGGTAGGGGGTTATTTGCAGTGTACAAGGATGTGAAATTATTATTTTCTGTTAGGGCATGGAGCTGAACTGCATGGAGGGGATATGGTACCTAAGTTCAGTGGATTCCTGTGAATAAAATTGGAACTTCTGCCTGTATTCTGTAGAAGCTTTGGTGGCTTGGTTCAGTGGGAGAACAGTCAGAGGTGGACTGCAGTGACCAGAGTAAAAGAATAAACTGCATGGTGGCTTGGTTTTGCAGCAGGTGGTCAGAGGTGGGCTGTAGAGATGTGGCTGGCATGCAAACTCATAACTTGTGGAGAGTGAGAGAAGGGCTTGTGCTGTTACTGTAAGTTTATCTTTTTAATCTCTAGTTTAGATCAGCTACAAAACAGCATAAAAATGATTGGGCAGACAGCTTTCAATTAAGTATTTTAAGTGTTACATGTTGTTCAGGTTTTTCATGGACCACCGACAATAATATAGTGCAAGTGAGCATGGAATGTTTCAGGTTCCAGAGACGCTGAGGCGACTTTTGTCACCGCATCATGTTGTTTATTTGTAAGGAATATGGGAGTGCTTCTTCTGTAACAAGAGTTACGCAGGGCTCTGCCCACTGCAGCCCTAAAAAAGGACAAATTATTTTGCCTAACTCAGCCACTGTGGTTGCCGTCAAGTATATAGCCATTGTCTACTCTCCATCCTACTACACCTGTCACCTGTGAAGAAAAAAGAGAAATTATTTAGCCTCCCTTTGGCCACCATAGCATACTGTGTACCTGTGCAAAAGGAGAACAAAAAATGAAGGGAAAAAACATAACAACACTGATTGTTACATTAGTGCTGCTGGCCATGCTGTGGTGCATGCCACTGAGATGGTGTATGAAGATGTCACATAATTCATTTCTGTTTCTTAAGGGCTGTCTGGCTATGCGGCTGCCTTTGGCAGTCATCCCTATAATTGGTGAAACCTGCAGGGAGTCAAAAAGAAAGAAAGAAAAAACATTTTAATGTCTTTCTAAGTAATGAAGGCCTCTCGTCCTCAGCAAGGCCGAGGACTGGAGTCAACCACTACATAATGTGACTGAGAGAGAGAGAGAGAAATAAGGACAAATAAAACATTTTGCCTACAAAAGTATTGAATACTACTGTGTTACTATCAAACTCACCACATTTATTCTGATTTGAAATATGTCTTAGTTGGACTTTCAGTGTTATTGAATCTTATTGATACCACTTAATGTTTGAATGCAACCCTATTGGCTGAAATGGTGCATCACTTGCATTCTTTTTTGTACTGCATATACCTGTAGATAGAGTGCCTCCAGGACCAACATCAAACATGCTTTGAATGTCTGGTGTCTCATTCTTTACAGGAGTGTGACTTGCAGTATGCTGTGTGTTTCAGCACAAAATTGCCTTTCTTTAGCGATAACTTTTAGACGTTTGAAGAAGTTGACACATCAGCTGTGTAGACTTTATTGGAATAATACTGATTTGGAGGCTTACTTAAAAGTAAAAAGAATACCTAGAGGTTTAAGATTGTTAAAAAATCCAGCTTGTGGGACTGAAAATGAACTGTTTATGAAAGAATGGGAGGAAATTCTCCTAGATGCAAGCTTGAAATTGATTAAGCTAATTGTTAAGTGGGTACCTAAACAAGCTGTTTTATTAAACTGCAAACTCCAAAATCTGTCTTCATAGCAAGGTAAAATAAAGGCTGCTGTTTACATTTATGCTAAAACTGCATTTATGTAAATAACAAATGCAGTTTCATAGCTTCTGAGAAATGTAAACATCAGTCGTTCACTTTCAAAAAACAGCATTGGTTTCTCCCTAAGATGTCTGCCAAGTGTGTTAAGTGATGAGTCATGATGACAACATCAGAGCCAGAGACAGAGATCCACATATATTTCTATAGTGCTAACTAGTTCTTCTTTCCCTCTTTATTTTGAATTGTTGTACCAGACTGATCAACACCATGTATTAACTTGTGGATTATTTTGATCAGTACACATGTTAGGCTATGATTTTGTTCATTTTGTTTACTTTAACTTGTGGAAAATGTTTTGCTATCTAGCTGACTTTTTCTTTGGAAAACTGCATTACAGTACAACACTTCAAATACCTGATGATCTAGTGGTAGTATGATGCACTGAATTTTGTTTTTTGTTAACCAGGTGAGACACACTAAGCTGAAAGCTTGTTTACTGTGTGGCCTGGGAGCACAAGGAAGTTTAGTGACTTGCTTAAGGTCACACAGCAAAGTACCAGTCTTGTTCAGTTCCAAAGCTCATGCTCTCTTGTTAATCCACAAATAAGGTATTCTTTTTCCATGTGAACTCCCTGCACCTAGCCTGCCTTCTGTTGAACACCCCACCATCCATACCTTGTCCTTAGTACCGCCTGGGGCTGCATATGAGCTTTCGGTTTCATGAAGAGAATTATCACACCTCAGATTATAATCTTGTACCTCAGAGAGTTGTGCACACCTATACTGATATGCATTATCAGCTGGCAATGTTAAAAAATGCCTCCCAAATCATTCTCCAGTCCACATTCTCAATATTTGACTTCTGCTCCCACAGTAGACATTGATTGGGTCACCACTCTTTTGCACAGTGAAGGTAGTATATACAGTTCCCTGTTGTGTTTTTTTCCCACCTCATTAGCCAACAACTAGTTCTTCCTGGAGGTCCAAGCAATAAGCATCATGACCCACCAGAAAAACTGCTGTCCATGCCCTCATAAAGGCTGCACTTACAATGGATAACAATATTATTAGCAGGAGAGGCATACTACTACCTTGAGCAAATCCACCTGAATTCCAGTGTCAGTCTACTCCTTTACATGTGATCTGCAGAACCCAACAGGACAGTTCCCAGCAATTCATCTCCAGTACTTTTCTGTGCTGTACTCCACAATGCAAGTTGGCTGGCTACCACCCTTCCAAATCTTGAATGAGCTATACACAACTCGCTCAATACTGTCCTTACAAATGTCAACATCCTCCCCACCCAAAGGGATTCTTCCTATAGTGAATTCAAGTAACAGTTTAGGTGCAGCCCTGCCACTCTGAGTATTTGCCATCACTGGCTACTCTCATCCACAGTCAGGTAGTGTTCACGATGCTGGCAGCCCCACATTTCATATCTCACAGTGATCTGCTCAACATCCTCCTTCATGTCTTCAACTAAACTGAATATAGCTGTACACTCCTGGAATGGCCTCTTCAGTCCCTCTCTGGCATTCATTCTTCTCACCTGCTCCCCCACACCAAAAACTGGTGAGTTCACTACCCTTCCGCATCATGAAGGTGTTTAGTACAGTCTCCTGTGTACATTTACATATTAATAATAAACATGATCTTTTGGTAAGCCAGGCTGATAGCAGCATGGCACAAGTGGAAAAATAGGGTTTCCTACTCATAGAAGATCTAAGCCTCCTATGATTAGGCACTAATAAATGATCGTGCATAATGATGTGCACACCCATCATTTAATAGTGTATAATCAAAGGTAGCCTAGATCTTTTAAGGATAAGAAAGCCCATCATTCCCCTAGTTCCCTGCTGCTATGAGCCTGACTTACTGGAAAGATATGTTTATATTTGATATGTCAAAATGAAACAGGGACTGTACTAATTGCATTCATGATGCATCAGGGTGATGAGCTCACCAGTTTTCAGTGTGAGGAGGAATAGTGAAGAATGAATACCAGAGGGGGACTGAGAAGGCCACTCTTGCAAGATGCTGCTATATTCAGGGAAGGGAGGAAGACAGAAGGAGAGAAATATAAGCAGATTACTGTGAGAAATAAGATGTGGGGCTGCCAGCACCTTGATCACTACTGGACCCCGTTGTCCTGGTCAATATTCCCCTTCCCATAAAACCAGTTCATGCAATTGTCCAAGGCTATGTGTGGACATTAATATATGAAATGGCTGCCACTATATGTTCAGTCCCTTCACTACCAGTCTAGTATTGCTTGTAAAGCACTTTGGGATACAATGTGTATGAAAACCACCATATAAATGCTGATTCTTCTTCTTATTATTATTATTATTATTTCCCATGGAAAAAGAAGACGAGACAAGCATATATCTGAGTTTTGAGAAAGCATGAACTCTAACATTGGACTGCACAAGAACTCTGCTACAAAAAAGTGGTGGCTCTAGGGGTGGTGAAGGGGGTGGCTGCAACCCCCCCCCCCACATAGTAATGTACTTGCTTGCTGCTGCTGCATTTCACTTTGTTGAAGAAGTCTGATTTATTGATTGTACAAGTGTTTACATTCAAACTATGGATTACATTTGTAGGTTCTGTCAAAAACATACTAGAAAAGAATAATAGCAGAAAATATAAAGGTTTAATAAAAATGTTAAAAAGTGCATATTAATCATGCACACCACCCCAGCACTGTAGCATCCTGGATCCACCATAACCACTAGACCACCAGGTTATTCAAGATTTGTACTGCACTGTGGTTTGCCACAGAGAAATTCGGTTGGATTAAAATTAATTTTCAGCATGTTAAAGTAAACAAAATGAACAGAACCATAGCCTAACGTGTGTATTATACAAAATAACGCACATGGTTTTGACCATTTGGGTGAAACATTCTATACAAAGGGAAAAAAGAATGAGTTAGCACTATGGAGAGCCATATATCTCTCTGACTTTGGCTCCAATGATGTCATCACATAATACATTTGGTGGCCATTTTAGGATGCAAGCAAGACAGTTTTTTTTTGAAATTGGAAGGTTTATTTTACCATTTTCAAATGTTCTGGAACCACATTTAGGTAAATTATGTAAATTTAGTTTTAGCATTAATGAATACAGCAGTCTTTCCTTTAATCACCTACGGAGTCAGATTTTTGAATAGTGTGTTGTCAAAATGTTGTTTAGGTATCCTTTAAATATGGGAAAGAAAAAGAAATTGTGTTAAGAGAAGAAGTGAAAAAACAGAAATGTGAATTGCTTAAACATAAAGACCAGGAAGAATTTGATGACTGGAATAAAAAACTGAAGGCCTCCATTTTAAAACTTGATCGGGAATTGAAAGAACTGAAAACCAACAAATTCATTAGGGACAAGGGTGACTGAGAAAGGGTCAATATTTTTAATTGGAAACCATCTATAAAACATAAAGGAATTTTAAAGAATAAAAAAAATGTGTTCTTTGAATATACTGCAGAAGGAAGTGAATCAGAATCTCAGGAGAACATCAGGGGGAACCATTTTCAAAGACATGGACATGTTTTGGACCCAACAGGAATGTATCACAATCCTCCAACTCCTCCCCCAGTGTTACACAGGAGCCCCAGATTGCAGGACAGACTGGGAGACTTTTATGAACCTGGAAGAAGAAGAGACGATGACAAGGAAATCGACATAAGACAAAGTTACAGAGACTTCCACAACCGCAATTGAGGGAGGTTTTATTGGAGACAACCATACGGGGGAGGAGACAACAGAGGATGTAAGACCAAAACAAATTATTAATTTGTCCAAACATCTTCTGACTGATGCAGAAATAAGTTTACTGAAGAAGGGACTGGGTTTTGCCCCAACCAAGAGTATGGACAGGGTGGAGACTTTGGTTGATTTAGACTTAAACTCCCGAAAACTGAATTTGAGAGCATTTTTTTGGAAAAAAAAGATAAAAATGGTCCAGCCATCGCTGAAGAGTTTAAGAATCCATCTGTTTTTTGTGCACCACATTGTAATACAGTTACTGTCTTTAGAAATCTAGTGGAACTTGATTTAGAACAGTTTTTTGAAACCCCAACATTCCACTTCCTTAACAATATTAACAAGTTGGAAAGGGAGGCTATTTGCACCTTGCAAGCTGATAAAAATTAAAATATCAAAGCAGCAGACAAAGGGGGTGCTGTAATTTTCCTAGATAAGGATAAATATGTGGAAGAAATGAATCGACAATTGGGTGACAACAAGTTTTACAAGAAATTGAGTCAAGCTTCAACACTGGATTTCAAATTCAGTATAGATGAATATGTGAGTAGGGCTTTCCAACAAGGTTTTATAGATAAAATGGACCACAACAGAGTATTTAATTACCCTCTTCCCTGTAAGAGCCACTTTTTACCTGCTACCAAAGGTCCGCAAAACTTTAAATAGCCCCCCAGGTCGACCTGTTGTGAGTGGGATTGGCTCTATTACTGAGCCTTTATCCAATTATGTAGACTCCTTTCTGAAGACCTTGGTTGCACATTTGCCCTCATAACTTAAAGACACCAAAAAAGTGCTAAATCTTATTTCTAAATTCAAAGTATCTGAGGACGTGTATTTAGTGACAAAGGACATAGAAGCGCTATGTACCAATGTTCCTAATGAGGGGCACTGGATGCAGCAGCCTTCTATCTTAATAGGGCAAATTTTGAAAATGCGCCCCCTACAGAGTATTTGCTTAAATTGTTAGAGTTTGTCCTAACACAGAATGTTTTTCTGTTCAATAAAGAATTGTTTTTACAAATCAAGGGCACGGCTATGGGGGTGACATGTGCCCCTTCTGTGGCAAATCTATTCATAGGATTATGGGAAGAGTGGGTAATTTTGAATGAACAGTGTAACCCTTTTAAGCAATATTTAGTAGTTTGGAAACTCTACATAGATTATTTGTTTATTGAGTAGAATGGTGACCTTAAAACTTTTGAACAATTTGTTGAATTTATGCACAGATCAAGCCCATGTTTAAGATTTACATACACCAGCAGTAAAACTAGTGATACATACTTAGATCTGTCAATCATGGTAGATGAGACAGGGAGTTTACAAAGTACCATCTATAGAAAACCTACAGATGGTAGTACTCTGCTCCTGGCCAATAGTTGCCATCCTCCCCATATAGCAAACAATATTTCATTGGGGCAGTTTTTAAGGACCAAAAGAAACAGTTCTACTGAACAATTTTCTCAAAATGGAGCAGATGAATTTATCAGCAAGATTAATACAGACAGGCTATGGCAGACACGAGATAGAGCAAGCTAAAACTGCAGTAGAAGTTAGGGAAAGGTCAGACCTTTTGAAAGAAAAGAGTGTTCCCATCCATACAGGATTAAAATTCAAATATACCATGATGTATTCAGCACAAGCAAAAGAACTGGAAAAAAATTTAAAATGGCATTGGTATGTGTTGATGGCAGAACCTAATTTAAGGGATCTATGTGAGACTCCACCTCATCTGTGTTACAGGAAAACACCCGTTCTTAGAGATATTTTGATGCAGAGCCATTTTGTAGATAGACAAGACAGTACATAGCTACAGAAGCCAAATGGCTGTTACAAATGCAAAAGATGCGTAAGTTGCAAACATGTGGAGCAGACAAAATGTCTCTCGGTAGAATGTATAAATTGTACATATGAAATTAAACAATGTATTACATGTGATACTGAATGCATAATTTATTTACCCATTTGTACTTGCGGTGTTTATTATGTAGGGAAAACTAAACAGAAGTTTAAGGACAGAGTGGGGGAAAATGTCAGAGCAGTAGGGAGAGGAGATCCCACATATGCTACAGATCTGCACATATTGGAAGCTACAGAACCGCAGCAACACTTTTTTAAATTTATAGCTGTGGATAAGGTTAACTGAACTCCAAGAGGGGGACATTTTGAAAATCTCTTACTTATTAGAGAGAACTTCTTGATCATTATATTAAAAGCGAATAAATATCCAGGGTTGAATTCACATCTAGATATACATCCCTATTTGAGACTAGGTAGATAAAATGTATGCACAGATTAACAGTAGTCAAGTGAGGTGCTGAGAAGAGCAACTCCTGATAACATGTCTATAAACAGATCAAAGTGTTATGCCTGTTTTCCATGTTTCCCTTTCTTTGGTGTGTATTTTGCATAAAAAGAACTATAAGGGAGAAAAATTTCTAGCAGAAGCCCTGATTTTCAGACCAATATTAAGCATATGTGTGATTCTGTACTTAATTAGTAGAGAAATGAATTTGGGTCTACATTATGTACCTCCCTTTTCTTACTTCACCCTCTGCCCTTTAAATTTTCCTTTCCACCCCCACTTCACTGTTTCTCTGCCAGGTAGCCCTTGTCTCTAGTTTTGACATTGAAAATAATAGGATGAACAGGATAATATTAACTGCATTGTTTGAAAAGTAACTTTAAATATAGGTTCAGTAATGAAATACAAATCTATTTATAGTGGTATGTAGACTAATTTGATCTGTTTTTATTAAATGTTCCTTATTACATTTTTCATTTGTTTGAAAAAGCTTTATAACTTAGAAACTGTTAAGTCTGTTTGATGTGTTTCACAATAATGAGATTAACAGCACACAGGGATGTTGGGTTAGTCAATTTTTAGGTAGATTGGTATCACATGGTTTGTGCTGTTTTTTATATAAAAAGTTTCTTTGCTCTTCATTCATATCAGCCTTCGAAAAAGGAGTTTCTAGCTCTGAATAAATGTCAGGCATGGTGTTTTTAACACAATAAAATGTAAGTTTATACTTTATTTCTGTTTGGTGTCCTTCTTATAGGCTTGGTGTGTGCTTGGAACTTTAGTGTCTGTATATTACATTTACCTGGGAGATTTTACATAGGAAGAGATTGAAGCCTATGTTTTTACCCAGGCCAGCCCCAAACATGTCACAAATGTGGGGCTTGAACCCATTTAAGCAGCATATGTGACAAACCATGCTGTAGTCTATGTTTGTCATACAGACATGGACAGATCATAATAGAATAGACCGGCTTCCCCAGGACCAGATAGCTTTAATCACTGAATCTCAGATGCAGGCCCTTCGACAAAAAACTATATCGCTTTCCTCTGTTCCTATACCCCCATCTGAAAATACTCTCCCCCAGGGGCCCACAACTATTACTGGACAAGAGCTGCCATATTCCCCCATAATATTTCTTCACCCACTCTAGCTCCAACTGCTAGCACTGTTGACATACCTCCTGAGGCACCCTATATACAAATCCCAGCTAACATGCCTCCCCCCCAAAGACACTGAACAATTTATGACAGTTCCCCCTTCCAAGCAGGAGAAAGAGGAAAGGAAGGCAGACAGTTGCACCCCAAAAAGGACAATTCTCACTAGGAATAAATTACAGGCATTAGCAAAAAGAAGACAATGGGGGGATTACTGAAGGAGAGGATGGAGACTCAGATTCCTCTGTTGCTTCTTCTTCCAGAATGGATCTATCTTCTGACTCACAGCTCAATCCTTCTTACTCCACAAAGGGAGGGAGGGCTTGTTCAGAGGTTACTTAACGCTAAGACTCACATGAACTAATTTCTTCTCCTCATTTCTAAGTGAATGCTTTTCAGCCAAAAGATATGCTGCTTTACACTAAATGTGTGCAGCATTAAGTCTTTTAAGAAACAAATTTCTACACTACAATATCTTACAGACTTACAGCATGATATTTATTTTATTCAGAATACTCATTTGAAGTTCCCATTCAAAATTACTCAAGTAAACAATTGCTGGAGGCAGGGACCCTCCTTTTGATCCTATTGAGAGGATAAATGTGATGGCTTTGGGACTTTATTTTCAGGTTTTACCTTCTAGATTTCTAGGATAGTGGACATCCACCCAGGATGTGCCCTCCTGATAGATTGTACCTACAAGCAAAATAAATTTAGACTATAAAATATTTATGCACCACAAAGCATTGCTTCCATGTCGGAGCTATTTAATAGTTTACAACCCAATTTATACACAAACAGGGAAATTTACCTCGGGGGTGATTTTAATTGTGGACTCACACTTGCAGACCGGGGAGGCTTCACACAAAAACTTTTTTCAGACTCCATTGCTTTAAATAAGGTAACAAAAACTGCTACACTGATAGATGGATATTGTTCAATTCATAACATGGGGAAAAGACTTATCACAGGGTTCCCCATGCTACCAGTATATATTATATTTTTGTATCTCAAAATATTAAGGTAACACAGGGCTCAGTTGTCCCATGCGAAACTTCAGATCACATGGGAATTTCTTTATTCTGTTCTCCTTCTGGTAAATCATTTCCAGACAGACACTTTTCCAAATGGAAATTAAATTGCTCCTTGCTTTCTGACCTAGTAATCACAAACCATTGTCAGGAATTGTTAAGAGTTCAAGTGTCTGTATTTGATACATACCTTTCACTTTTGCTATGTGGGAAGATACTAAGAAAGACATTAAAAAAGTTTTCCTTCACAAAGGAAGGAAAAAAGCATTAGATACCTACCCAAAATATTATCTCTTAGAAATAAGCTTCTACAAACTATCTCCTTTTCTTATGAGTCACAGGTAAACTGCTCCCAACAGATAGGTAAAATTAAGGAGGAAATGGAAAAATATCAGTATGATAGAGCCCTTTCTTTAAAAATGGAAGCTCAGTATGGAACATAGAGTTCCAAACCCTATTTTGACATCTTTAAAAGCTGCACAGACAGGGTGTTAGCTACTCATATTGAGTACTTAGAAGACCCTGATTCAGCTATTGTTTACAACACTCTACCAGAAATAAACAAGCATTTGTCAGTGCCGAATGTTTGCTTGCTAGTATTAGCATTGGAAATGCAGGAGTTAAACAGATGCAGAATAGAAATGGCAGTGAGGTATTGAACTTCATACAAACCCCACCTCCATCCTGTAGAGACGGACAGGATTTGGGGTAAGTTTCTGGGTCATCGCCCATGATGGTCAAGCCATGTCATCTCACCCTATTCGTCAGACACCGACACGTGTTGAGGTGTGCCTTAGGGTGTTTGGCTTTACAGTCACCTTATTCCATAAGGACATATGGTAAAATGGGTGCAGCATAGGAGAATGGGGTGAAGTCTTGGGCTGGAGAGTCAGAGGTACACCTCAATGCCTGTCAGTGGCCGGAGGGTGGGGGTGGGATGGTATGAGCAGTACAGTCGGCAATCCAAAGGCACACCCCGATGCCTGTCCATCTGTACAGGGTACGATGTTATGGTTAAAAACCCTAATGCCTCAGGCATTTTTTGGTATTTACAGTACAAATTTTCAGCGTGGCCTTTTTGTGACCCCACCTCATGAAAGTATTTGGGACCTCTTCTCATGAAGAATGGCAGTGTGATTTTGTCAATGTGTCCCTAACACTGACTTCCAACACTGACAGACCATTCTGCGCCACATGTATGAAAACACAGATAGGGCAGGATGTGAAGAATGACAGCTGTACCATCCACAGGGAGGTGTGAAGAGATGGCAATGTTGAAAATCTGTAGTGGGAATATTAAAAATGCTCGCACTTTTGAGCATACATGGAAATTGCACAATGCATGCATGTAAAACAGTCATTTTATGGACTTTTATCACCAGATTCACAACATAGGCATTTTACGACCTGTGCTCATGAACAGTGTTACTGTGATTTTCTTAATGTGTCCTGAACACTGATTTCCCACAGCAACCACGGTATTCTGCACCAGAACTGTAAAAACACATTTCAACCAGTATGTGAAAAATGACGGCTATACTGTTCATAAGGAGGTGCGGAAAAATGGCAGTGTTGAAAATCTGGAGTGAAAATATTACAAATGTGCAAAGTTAAGAGCATGCGTGGAAACTGCACAACGCACCCTCATAACAGTCATTTTATGGACTTTCATCACCAAATTTTCAACATAGGCATTTTAGGACCTCTGCTAATGAACAGTGTCACTGTGATTTTCATAGTGTGTCCCGAACAGTGATTTACCACTGCGACCATGCTATTCTGCGTCGGAAGTGCAAAAACACATTTCGGCCAGGATGTGAAAAATGACAGCTGTATCATTCATAAGGAGGTGCAGACAAATGGCCATTTTGACAATCTGGAGTGAAAATATTGCAAATGTGCAAAGTTATGAGTATGTGTGGAAACTGCACAATGCACATGCGTAACACAGTCATTTTATGGACTTTTGCCACCAAATTTTCAACATAGGCTTTTTAGGACCTTTGCTAATGAACAGTGTCACTGTGATTTTCGAAATGTGTCCTGAACAGTGATTTCCCACAGCAACAGCACTATTCTGTGCCGGAACTGCAAAAACACATTTCGGCCAGGATGTGAAAAATGACAGCTGTACTGTTCATTAGGAGGTGTGTAAAAATGGCATTGTTGAAAATCTGGAGTGAAAATATTGCAAATTCATGAAATTATGAGTGTGTGTAGCAACAGCGCAATGCACACTTGTAACACAGTCATTTTTTGGATTTTTCCCACCAAATTTGCAACATAGACTTTTTGAGAACCCACCTCATGAACACTGGCACTGTTGTTTCATTAATCAGTCTGAAAGGTGATTCCATGCAGTGACCACAAAATCACTTTTTGGGACTGAATAACACAATGACAGTGGCTGAATTCATAAGGAGGGGTCCCAAAAACCTCATGTTGAAAATTTGGTGCCAAAATTTCAAAAAATGCCTGAGATATGCATTAAAGTTGAAAAAACCCTATCTATGCCATTATACAGCTTACCGGCATTTCCTCAGTTCGTGGTCAGCTTTGAAGAGTGCAGACATGTTCCTGGTTCACCGAAGATCATCGCACTGGGCTCTGGAGTTAAATATGAGGTGAGGGGTGTGTGAGGAGGCAGGCTGCGCAGAGGGTGGGCGCGGATTGGAGAGGGGCCACCGGACTCGATGAGGGACTGTTTTTTGTTTTACAGGAAAAAAAAACATTGTGGGACTTTTTTTTTTTTTACAGGGACATTTGGCATGCTGGGGTGGGCTCCTAGCTTTCCAACCTAGTGTTTTGTTGGGGCTGACTGTAGCAGATGGGGGATTGGGTGCCCCGTCTGCATATAGGGGGGTGCAATTGCTGAGGGGGATTGGGCACCCCCTTGGCACAAACATACATTTTGTCTGTGTTTGGGGGCATTATGCCAATGAGGAGTGGGCTCCCCCTTCAGCAAATGAAACTCGGATGGGGACTGAAGCCAGTGGGGATTGGAGCCCCAGTTGGCAAACAAAGAGTGTTTGTGGGGGCACATGCCGCTGAGGGAGATTGGGCACCCCCTCGGCACTGGGGGCTGCATAACACGGTTCATGAATGCGGCAGCAATCCACCCACCATGTTCACAACTGGTATTACGCTAGCTAACCTTCCGCTCTGCAATGACGGGTCACTCCCTCATTGCAGCAGAATGACTGATGCTGCAATGATGAGGTGGCCCCTGATTGCTGCGGCGAAAATGTTTGCACTTGGTGGCACTTTTGGAGACCAGTGTCATTGGCACACTGTGCCACCATTGGTCCACAAGTGCCAAGCCCCCAAATGCAGTGCCTCCCATGGCGATAACAGTGCCGCGCCTCCAGAACCCACTTCTCTCCTAAGCTGTCACATAATGTTTCTTGCGCAAGCGCAGAGCAAACATAACAAGATTGCTAGCTCTTATTTAAAAAACATGTTTGGTTTAGCCCCCACGGCTACCTCTATAACAGATTTTTTTTCAGACATCTTAATTCCCTCAGTCCCTATGCATTTACTTAGCTCACTGGCTCATCAGGAAAGGATGGTTTGACAGCCGAGTTATACCAGCACTATGAGGTTTACTTTTCCCAAGTTCTGACAATAGTATATAACACTATTTTATCTACTCACTCTATGCCAAATAATTTTTGGGATGTCATAATGATCTTATTATATAAAAAAAAGCAATAAGGAAGATATTAAAAATTGGAGGCCTCTCAGTTTACTTAATACTGACTACAACATTTTCACTTCCATTTTACTAAACAGATTACTCCCTGTTGAAGAAAAAGTGATCTCTGAGTTACAGTCTTGTGCAGTCCCCAATAGATCCATTATTAATAATCTTACTTTGCTTAGAGACATAATAACATGCAGCACCCCTTCCACACCAACTATGTTAATTTCATTAGACCAAGAAAAAGCTTTTGATTTGGTAAATCTTAACTATCTGTTTCAAGTCTTAGCTCAATATCAAATTCCTCAGAAGTTTATTCATTTGATAAAATTATTATACAAATCAGTCTGGATACAACCATATGTCAATGGCTCCCCATGTCCTGCCATTTTGGGCAGAAGGGGTGTCCGTCAAGGCTGCTCACTTTGTCCACTTTTATATACATTTCAAATAGACCCTCTTTTACAGAAATTTCTACAGCATCCATTATTATCTAGGAATATACCACCCACTGGAAACCCTTTTCCATTTGTTCGTGCCTATGCAGATGATCTTTGTATATGCACTACTCCTTCCATGCAGGAAGAAGCTTTACCTTCAGTGTTTTCAGCTTTTGAAACTATCTCTGGATCCAACTTAAATTTTTCTAAATGTATGGTGGTCCAGGTACCTCTTAAAAATACTGACTCTCGAACCTATATTTCAGAAATTCCACTAGTACCAGCACCAATTAAAATTTTAGGGTTGTTTTTTGGCAGCACAGATTATGCCTTCTATAACTGGAATATTGTTTTCAATAAAGCTATGCATTCTGTCTCTCTGTGGAAAAGTCATACTATAGCCAAACACAAAAGAATATTCCTATTAAAGACTTTAATATTGCCATAATTTTTGCATTTGGCCTCAGTATTTCCAATCCCTTTCTCACTAGAAGCTCGAGTAAATAACATTGTCTTTCAGGGGTTTTGGAGTAGCTGTTTGAACCCTATAAAAAGATCACACACATACCAAGATTATGGTCATGGAGGGGTAAGAATGATACAGCCAGGTGTCTTCTTCCATAGTTTATTTATAAAGGCTACAATATCTTATTTACTCCAAGTACAACCTCATGTCTGGTGTTCAGTAATACATTCTAAATCATGAACAGTGTGTGTCAGGCCTGGCAGTGCTCTCCCTATGAAATCCCTAGGGATTTTAGAAAATTAGGCATACCTAATTATCTAACTTCTACCTTTCAGAAAATAAAACAATGGCAACTATCCCTTACTACAATATTATCATTATAAAGGAAACAGATTTACTCTTCCACTATAAGCACACATTTTTCTGACCCACCCAGAATTGTGGATTTATAGGGTATACCTGTAAATGAAAATACAGTATTTGCCCAATTAACAGATAAAAGAATCCCTATACATTTATGGGATATAACTTGGCTAGTCTGCCATGGAAGATTAGGAGTTTGGGGTAATTTAAAGCACAAACCAGTGGAAGATTGTATGTGCCCCCGAGATACATGTCCAAATGTGGTTGAAACTATGTATCATTTTTTTCTTGAATGTCCCTATAGCCAATCAGTATGGACCTTATTGCTCCATAAATGGAAAGAAAAAGCTCTTATGAAATTATCTTATGAAATTTTGATTTATGGGATATTTCCACATCAGATGAAGCACTACCACCCAGGCAATGGCACCACAATCCACACAGGGGTTGTATACAGACCCCCATCTCAGGGGGAGGATATGGACAAGGACATGATAGGAAGTATCCTTAGAATGGCAGAAAAAGGGGAAATATTGCTGATGGGGGATCTGAATATGCCAGATGTTAATTGGAGTACATTTGCAGCAGCCACTTCTAAGAGTGGGGTCATTCTAGATGCCCTACAGGGGGGGCATGCCTTAGACAACTAGTATTGGAACCCACTCGAGAGGGAGCAATCTTAGACCTGGCACTCTCAAATGGGGATGGAGACGATCACAGATTTAGAAGTGAATAGCCATCTGGGAACTAGTGACCATCAAACAGTATAGTTCACAACAAACACAGCAGTAGAGTCAAGCCATACAAAGGCAAAGGTACTAGACTTCAAGAGGGCTGACTTTGCGAAAATGGGTGAGTACCTAAGGAATGCACTAGCAAATGGACAGGAAGGAGGGGTGGAAGAACAATGGGGTAATAATCAAATCTGCCATCACAGATGCAACAAGCCTTTGTGTGAAGCAAATAAACAAGACAAAATGATGTAAGAAACCACCATGGTTCTCAAAGGAGGTGACAGGAAAGGTTAGGGAGAAAAAGAAAGAATTCAGGAAGTACAAGGAATCACAGAAGGAGCAGAACAGAGAATTGTATCAGTTAAAGCAAAAAGAAGCTGGGAAGGCAGTCAGAACAGCAAAGGCCCAAACCAAGGAAAAGATAACCAACACAGTTAAGAAGGGAGATAAAACCTTTTATAGGTACATCAGGGAGTGAAGAAAGACCAAGGGAGGGATAGTGAGACTTAATAAATGGGGGGGGGGGGCAGAGGATGACTGTGAAAATGCAGAGATACTAAACAAATATTTTTGCTCAGTATTCACAAATGAAGAGGGGGAGGTACCTAAACCAAACAATAGAAACACTCTGGATACAGAAGTTGATACCAGCCCATTTACAGAAGAAAGGCTTCTGAAAGAACTCTTAAAACTGAAGGTGGACAAAGCAATGGGGCCTGATGGGATTCGTCCCAGAATTGTTAAAGAACTAAGGGTAGAACTAGTGACACCACTGACTACCCTCTTTAACAAATCATGGGAGGATGGGGTGGTGCCAGAGAACTGGAGGAGGGCAGATGTGATTCCACTTCTCAAAAGTGGGAGCAGGGCAGAAACAGGCAACTACAGACCTGTTAGTTTAACCTCAGTGATAGGGAAAATGATGGAATCACTTCTGAAGGAAAGAATTGTCAAGTACCTAGAGGCCAGAGGGGCACAGGACCCAAGGCAGCATGGATTCACAGTGGGAAGGTCATGTCAGATGAATCTAATTGATTTCTTTGACTGGGTGACCAAAGTAGTAGATCAGGGAGGGGCTGTGGACATGGCCTGCCTAGACTTTAGCAAGGCATTTGACACAGTCCCACACAAAACATTAATATACAAATTAGCCAGCCTGGGAGTGGGTCCCAAGATGGTAGTCTGGGTGAAGAATTGGCTGGAGAACAGGACACAGAGGGTAATAGTAACTGGAGTCCCCTCTGAAGAAAGGGGGGTTACTAGTGGGGTACTGCAGGGTTTAGTACTAGGACCAGTCCTCTTCAATGTCTTTATAAGCAACATTGCAGAAGGACTAGAAGGAAAAGTATGTCTCTTTACAGACGACACAAAGATCTGCAACAGAGTTAATACACAAGGTGGGGTGGAAAGGATGAGAAGGGACTTGGCAAGGTTGGAGGAATGGTCAAATGTATGGCAGCTTAGATTCAATGCTAAGAAGTGCAAGGTAATGCACCTGGGAAACAAAAACCCAGGGGAAGAGTACACAATGGGGGGTGAGATACTAACAACAACAAAAATGGAAAGGTACCTGGGGGTAGTCATATCAGATGACCTAAAGGTGGGCAAGCAATGTGAGAGAGCAGTAAGGAGGGCTGGGGGATACTGGGATGCATAGGGAGAGGCATCACCAGTAGAAAACAAGAAGTTGTTATCTCTCTGTACAGACAGCTGGTGAGACCCCATCTGGAGTAATGCATGCAGTTCTGGAGACCCAATCTCTGCAAAAACATAAACAGCATGGAGGCAGTCCAGAAGAGGGCAACTAAAATAGTGCAGGGTCTGCACCGGAAGACATATGAAGAGAGACTTAAGGAGCTTAATATGTATAGCCTTGAGGAGAGGAGGGAGAGGGGGGACATGATAGAAACTTTCAAGTACCTCAAGGGAATCAACAAAGTCCAAGAGGGTAGCATCTTTCAGAAAAAGAGGAGTGTAAGAACAAGGGGGCACAATTTGAAGATAGAAGGGGGGGTGGCTCAGAGGTAATGTAAGGAAGAGTTTTTTCACAGAGAGGGTTGTGGATGCATGGAACAGCCTTCCAGAGGAGGTTGTGGAGTCAAAAACAGTGTTGGAATTCAAGCATGCATGGGACGGTCATAAGGCAATTCTGGGGGGGGGTAGGAAGAAGTAAGCTGTTGGTGAACTAGGATCTGCAGCTTATCCATTAGGTAGGGAAATGGGCAGACTGGGTGGGCCAAGCGGTCCTTATCTGCCATCAAATTCTATGTTTCTATGTTTCTATCACTTTGTTTGATTTTTGCATTGTGCTGCTTTTATTTATGGCAAGCAAGATGTGTCTTTCTTTTACAATAGAAAACATTTACAGCAGTGCAGATTGTTACACAAATTGTGAATAGTCTTTTATCTATTTATAGAGCTGAACAGAAAGCATTGAATGTACTAGAGTTTAACAAGCATTCAAAAAATTGTTTATGTATTCTATCCGCCTTTCCTTGATGAGCTGAATTTAAAAGAATGTTATAGGATAATTGAATTTAAAATTTTTATTTTCTTATTTTTCACTGTTATTAACTAATAAATAATAATAATAATAATAATCTTTATTTTTAATGTGCCTTTCAAAAATCAAGGCGCAGAACAAATTGTAAAATCACATCAGAATAAAACATCATAATAAAAACAGTAAAATAAATAACATCAGACATCATGATAAAACATTAAGATCAAACCAAGACAGCATTGTCCCCAAATGCCTTAACCCACAAAAAGGATTTTAATGCTTGTTTAAAGCCCCCCACAGTCGTGCACTGTCTAATCCAACGGGGTAGAGAATTCCAGAGGGTCGGTGCCACAAACATAAAAGCCCGGGCACCAGAAGATTTTAAAACTACCCTTGGAATCTCCAGCAACCCCTCGTTGGCCAAGCAGAGCAGTCGCTCCGGGAGGTAAGGAACCAGGAGCTCTTTTAGGTAGTCAGGGTCCAAGCCATGCAGGGCTTTATAAGTCAGTAAGCCGACTTTAAAGGTGATCCACCACTGAACCGACAGCCAGTGCAGTTCCCGCAGCACCAGTGTAATATGGGAAGAACGAGGCGTCCCAGTTAACAACCGGGCTGCGGAGTTCAGCACCAGCTGCAAGCGGTGGATATCAACCCCTGGAAGCCCAAAGTAAAGAGAATTGCAGTAGTCCAGACGCGAGATCACAAAGGTGTGGATCAATGTAGGTAGGTCCCCGGACGGAACAAGATGCTTGATCCTAGCGATGTTCCTAAGATGGTAAAAGGATAACTTAACGACGGCCGACACGTGAACACATAGTGTCAGCCGATCATCAAGAATCACCCCTAGGTCATGAACCTGTTCAGAGATAGGGAGCTCAACATCCTCCAGGAATAAGCCTGAGGGATGGTTTGTCCCCAACCCCCCCATCCGGCGACCGGGATCCACGACCATCACCTCTGTCTTCCCAGAATTCAACTTCAGCCAGCTGGATCTCATCCAACCTTGGATTTCACCAAGGCAGTTATTAAACACCGAGAGTGTTCCATTCTGGTCAGGTGCAAAAGACAGGTAGAGCTGGGTATCATCGGCATAACAATGAAACTCCAGCCCATACCATCTTACAATGTCTCCGAGGGGAAGCATGTACACCGCAAACAACATGGGGGACAGCACTGAGCCCTGGGGCAACCCACAAGACAGAGAGGTAGGATCAGAGGAAAACACCCCCGATACCACCCTCTGAGTTCTACTAGTGAGGAAAGAAGTAAACCATCTGTGGACCAAACCTGAAAGCCCACACACGATTCTCAGGTGCTCAAGTAGTACCCCATGGTCTACAGTGTCAAATGCTGATGACAGATCCAGTAGGACCAAAATGGACCATTTTTTCTGATCTCTGGCCGTCAAGAGATCATTGAGCACCCAAACCAGCGCAGTCTCGGTGATGTGCCTTTTCCAAAAACCAGATTGAAGAGGATCGTAGATGCTATGGATGGTCAAGTGGTTGTCTAACTGAGTAGCCACTACTTTCTCAATTACCTTCCCAACAAAGGGAAGGTTTGAGATAGGCCTGTAGTTGTCGAGTGAGTCGGGGTCCAAAGAAGCCTCCTTCAACACTAGTGTCACCACTGCCTCCTTCAGGGAGCAGGGATATTCGCCAAAGTCTAAGGAGCACCAGACTATCTTCGCCAGAACAGGGATGATAATCTCCCCACAGCCATAATCAAGGCTGTAGGGCCCGGATCTAAACTACAGCATGTAGTACGCATACCCTGGACAATCCTCATAACATCCTCAATTTCCGGCCTTTTGAAGAGACTCCAGGAAAAAAGAGTGAGTGTGACCAGGGACTGGTCCACGGCTGTTCCCATACAGAGTGTTGCGTGGGTCTCTGCCCTGATGTCATCCACCTTATCTGCAAAGAACTGAGCAAGCTCCTCACACTGGGATTGTGAAAAAGCTCTATGAACCTGTAGACAGGTTGGGTTGCACAGTCTGACCACGGTTCGAAAGAGCTGGGCCGGTCAGTTCTGAGCAGCAGCAATTTCCCCGGACAGAAATACTGCCTTTTAAAAGCAATTGCTGACTGATAGAGTTGATAGTGCTCTAGCAGTCTAAGATGGTCAGCATCTAATCCAGATTTCAGCCAGCACCTCTCTAACCTGCGTCCTAGTCGTTGCATCTCCCTCAAGTCTCCATCGAACCATGGGGACCGAGGGCAAAGGAAGAGAAGACGCATACGGATTGGAGCAATGGAATTCAGAGGAGAGGTAATGGCCTTATTATAGGCCAAGACCAAGACCTCTGGATCTGAGCTTGTCACAGGAAATTCTGATAGGTCAAGTGCCACAGTTAGACCATAGGGAGTCACATCCTGTAAAGGGCGGTACTTGACCATCTCCACAGGGGTAGGTCTACGAAAGGGGATGCCAAAATTGAATCTCACAGTGTGATAGTCAGACCATCCTACAGGTTCCACCCCCACACCAGAGGCTTCCATCCCAAGGAGGAAAACCAGATCAAGGGAATGGCCACATTTATGAGTGGAAGAGGTAACCACCTGTGAGAAGCCCAATGAATTCATCAATTGGAGGAAGTGCTGTCCAAATTGCAAGAGTTCATCATCGATCCAAGCATTGAAGTCGCCCAGCACCATCAACCTGGGGGACTCCAATACCAGGTCAACGACGAAGTCCACCACTTCCTTAAGGAATGGCTTCTCATCTCTGGGTGAATGGCAGACGAGAGCCAGTCTATAGCCCCCACCTGCCACTACGACACATTCGAAAGATCTGGTCTCCTCAACTGGAACACTAGTGAGACCCAATTCGGTCTTGAAACAGACCGCAACTCCCCCGCCCCTGCGGTCCAATCTCAGATGGTGTATCACCGAATACCCGTCCGGAACTGCCTTCTCAAGTATGGGACCAGCATTTCCATCCAGCCAGGTTTTGGTGATGTAAGCCAGATCTGCTGTACCCACCAAGTCTACCACAATAGCAATCTTATTGACAATGGATCTGGCATTGCATAACACTGCCTGAGTTGGACAGAACCCCTGGGATGCCCCAACCATAAAGATTATGATTTTTCTTTTCCCAGATGGGGGGGGAACACATAAAAGGGGGGGATAGTCACCTTGTTTGAAGTTGTTTATTAAATTTGAGATTTGTCAAAGATATTGGACAATAGCCCCATATAGTACATGGATATAACACATATTTTTATTTTTAATGTATTCTGATTTTTGTATTTCCTTTGATTTTTGTATGTATGATTCAACACGGTATGTAATTATTTGACTTTGATGTTACATTAATAAAAAATTCCCCTACTCTTTTCGAGAAGTGCCATGGGATCTTTAACATCCACCTGAACAGGAAAATGGGACCTCAGTTTACCATCTCATCTGAAAGATGGCACCTCAGGAGTGCAGCACTCCCCCTCATTCTACACTGCAGTGACAGTATTGGGATATTAACCCAAGTGCCTGGTGTGGGGATAGAACCCACAGCTTTCTGATCTCCCAGTCTCAGAGGCAAGTGTGCTACCTGCTGAGCTACTGACACTACAAGTAGCATGCTAACAAAGGTGAGCCATTGATGCACACACTTGATGTACATAGAACACTGTACAGTATTTCTATCTAGACTACATTAAAGACTGCAGAAAGTACTGTCAGCTGTCTGTATCATTCACCCCTGGGAAAGAGGATGCACCTGTCACTAAACAATGCCTGTCCAAATGACTGGCTCACTGCACTGAATTTTGTTATAGGAAGTATGGTAAGGAACTTCCTGGAACTGTGTGTCACCACTGAGTATGTGGTGTGGCCACATCCAATGCCTATTTTCAGAATATTGCTGTAACTAACATCTGCCACTGCCACTTGGAGCACTGTACATGCTTTCACTAAGCACTACAGTCTAGACATCATCTCACGTAGACATGCTGGATTTAGTTTTGCTGTTCTGCAAGGCCTTCTGTCCCAATTGCATATGTGGCCATCCTCCCTGGGTACTTTGTGTACTGCTTGGAAATCATTCCATAGGTGTGATCCAATGGAGGAGATAGCCGCGATGAAGCTAGAACAGTTAATCACAGTAACAGTAGATCTTTGACAGAATCTCCTCTACTGGGCCACAGTGCACCAGTCCTCCTTCTTTTCTCTTTCTGAGGTATAAACTGGCAGATTTGTCCACTGCATTGCCAGGAGATGTTCATTAGTGCTTATGTATACTATATATTTCCAGTCCCATCCCTCTCCCTTTGTGCCTGGTACTGGTTTTATTTCCTGGAGGGTGAGGAAGGGGGGCTGGGGCCAGAGGGACCCTGGGGGGGAGTAGCTGGGAGAAGCAGAGGGGGAACAGTAGGCTAAATCCCATGAGGATGTAGGGAGGTGGGTGGGGGTGAGGAGAGCAGCGGTGCAGTAAATGGAGGGAAGGCTCAGGACAGGGGGAAGGAGGAGATGGGCACCACTGTGTGGGTAGCAAGTAGAAGGTTTGCAGTGCTGGCATTGGAGGTGGTAGTGGAGATGTTGGAGATCATCGGGGGAGGGTAGGAGAAGAGTAGTGAAGGCCCAGGAGTCAGACTGGGAAAGAAAGAAGGGGCGAGTGGAAGAGCAGGGTAGAGGAAGAGGAAGAGATGGAAACAGAGGGAAGATGTAGGAGTCACAAATGGTGCGGACAGAAGTAATAAGGAGCAGGGCAGTGTGTACTTTGGGAATGTGGACAGCAAAAAAAGGAGATGGTGGTACAGGCCAAGAAGATGGGGGGTTACTACTGCTGAGGGATTCTATACTGAAAGGGGTCATATGGAGTGGAAGGGGAGAAAGGCACAGTAGTATCTGGGTCGAGGTTATTCTGGGGTTCACCACGGGCAGGGCGGGGTAGGCACTTCTCAAGTGCACATGGAGGGGAAGGAGAAACCTCACATAGTGATGCATGTGGGTACAAATGACTTGGCAGAGGAGATGGTAGAGGGGGTAAAGCGGAGGTTCGAGGAATTGGTAGGCAGTGTGGGGAGGTGGGGGGATCGGTGGCATTCTCTGAGCTACTTCCAGTACCATGTGCAAGTACAGTGAGAAAAAAAAGGATAGAGGAGTTTGGGTTAGTGTCAGACTGGGGCAGGACCTGGGGCAATAATGACCTGTACGCAGGGGACAGGTTACATTTGATCAGGGAGGGAAAGGGAGTACTAAAATGGGGAATAGAGGGGTATATAGCAACAAAGGTGGATTTAAATAGTTTACCCATGCCGAAGGGACAGTCATCATGGAGACATCCCCTACAGCGATAGCAACAGTGCCGACTGTTGGCATTGCAGTGTCGGGATGCCTCCGATGACATCATCGGGGGCTGCACTTCTGCCCGCACATCGATCTCTGGATTCTAACTCCAAGTTGGACTTGGACGGGGGTGGGGAACACCAGTGAGGCGGTCCCAATGCGATACAGACCACCACAGTGAGTGGTGGATTTTGCTCGATTCCTGTCGCTCTGGTGGTCTTCGCGATCAGGAAGTCATTTGACAATAGTATATGGATTTAAACTAGGAGGGTGGGAGGACGCTGATAAGAAAAGGGTCAGAAAGGGGCCTAGTGAGCTCACACCCCCAGTTATTGGTAAAGGCAGTGGGGAAGTGGCGTAGGGAAGGATAAAAGTGGGGGGGGATGGGGTAGGGAAGGGGAGGAGACAGGCTGGAGGGTGGTCTCACTGAATGCAAGAAGCCTAAGGAATAGAATAGCGGAGTTACAGGCTCTCTTGCCAGTGGAGGGGGTGGACATTGCAGCCATCATGGAAACAAGGACCACCCAGTACCAGGACTGGGATACGATGATCCCAGGGTTAAGGTTATTCAGAAAAGATAGTGTTAAGGGGAATGGGGGGGAGTGGTGATCTATATAATGGATGGGATAAAGTCTGTAAGGGAGGAAGAGAAGGAGGGGAGCACAGACGCACTATGGATGCAGTTCCAAGATGCAAAGAATAGGACACAGAGGATGGGTGTGGTATATAGGCCACCAGCTCAGGGGATTGATCTGGACAGGAAATTAGCTGAACAAATTAGGAGGATCTGCAGGAAAGGGAGCACAGTAGTGGTGGGGGACTTCAACATACTGGGGGTGAAGTGGGGCACCCCATCCACCACGAGTGCAAGGGAGTGGGTCCTGCTAGAAGCATTTCAAGACAGCATTCTGACACACCTGGTCCAGGGGCCAACTCAGTTAGAAAGGACTCTGGACCTTGTACTGGATAATGGGGAAGCTATAAGGAATCTGAATGTGGAGGAACTACTGTCTGGGAGTGACCACTATTCGGTGTGGTTCATGCTCAACATGGGGATGGAAACAGGGGCACAGATACAGGGCTGATTGAGTTTAGGGGTGCTGACTTTAAGAACATGAGGGAAATTTTGGGCAGGCACCTGGCAGGAATGCAACCACACATAGATGCAAAACAGAAATGGGACATCATAAAGGAACAGTTGACAGAGGCAACAGAGTCTTGCACTAGGAAGAAAAGCAAGAAAGAAAGGGCAAAGAAACCCACTTGGTTGACACAGGAGGTTATGGAAGAGGTGAGGGCCAAGAGGGCAGCATTTTGAAAGTACAGGAAATCAGGAAGGGGTGAAGATAAGGATACATACATGGGGAAATCCAGGGAGGTTACCAGACTGGACAGGGTGGCCAAGGCATCCAGGGAGCTGAGACTGGTGCAGGGAATCAAAAGTTGAGAAAATGACTTCTTCTGCTACATCAGAGAGAGAAGAAAGAGCAAGGATCATCTGGTAAGGATTAAGAAGGACGGGGTGGATGGAGAAAGGGGTGGAGCAGGTAGAGGCACTGAATGAATACTTCTGCTCTGTATTCATGTAGGAGAAGGGGGGCAGATACCCCAGGCAAGTGGGAGAGCGGGTGGGGGGGAAGGGGATGACAGATGTATGAATTATAGAGAGCAGGGTACTAGATGGATTTAGGGCATTAAGGGTGGACAAAACACCTGGACCTGATGTCATTCACCCTAGGGTACTAAGGGAGTTGGCAGAGGTCCTAGTGGGGCCACTGGATGACCTGTTCAATACCTCCCTGGGCACAGGATGTGTACCACAGGACCAGAAAATGGCCCATGTGGTGCCCATTCACAAAAGTGGCCCAAAGGATGAACCAGGAAACTATAGGCCAGTGAGCCTCACACTGATCATGGGTAAGCTCATGGAGATCATATTAAAAGAGAGGGTAGTGAGATTCTTGGAGGAAATGGTCTCCAGGTAGTCAACAGCATGGATTTATAGCAGGCAGATCCTGCCAGATAAACCTATAGAGTACTATGACTGGGTGATGCGGGAACTGGATAAGGGCCATGCAGTTGGGAGGTTGGGGGGGAACTGAAATATGTGGGAGCAGGATCAAAAATGGTGAAATGGATCACAAACTGGCTAAAGGGAAGGCAGTAAAGGGTGGTGGTGGGGGGGGACCTCTCATCACCAATAGCAGTGATGAGCAGAGTACCACAGGGATCGGTACTGGGCCTAGTGCTATTTGGGATTTTTATTACAGATATCTCACTTGGGCTCCAGAGCAAGATCAGTCTGTTTGCAGATGATACCAAGATGGGAGCTGTGGTTGATGACGTGGAGGGGTGGAAGGGGTTGCAGGTCCTGTAAGACAATGGGCAGTTTCAAGAGGGGTTTGGACAGGGTAAGGGTAAGGGATACTGGGAAGGGGGGTAGGAGGAGCAGCTATGAGATGAGGGGCTAGCTGCACACTCGCGCAAACTCGATGGACCATGAGGCCTGTTTCTGCTGGCAATTTCATATGTTTGTATGTTCCTCTGAGTAAGAGGTAATCCAAGCTCATCTCTGGCAGGGAACTGAGCCATGGGGCCACCCATGTCTTATAGACGTAGATGTTAAATATTATCATGGGTGGGACCCAGCTTGCAAACATTTCTGTGTGGTCCCAATGCCAATGGCTTATAGTTCAAAGATATGGTCAATGGAGGAAATTCTCTTGAAGATCTACTGTCATGGTGAGCAATTCTCTCTCAAGCTAGTGCTCTTACCACAAGACCACACTGCTTGAAGTTATACATGTAAGCACCCCCTTCCCTGTCTAGGGGTAATTGGAGATGACAATGTTTGTGGGGTAGGTAGAGTGCTGTACAGCCAAGAAAACAAAGTCCAGAAAGTCCAGTAAATAAATAACAACAGGAAAACAGCACCAGAGTCCCATGGGTGATGCTAGTGATGGGTGGACTCCACCGGGGATGTTCCCTGGCCAGCAGACGAAGAAATGGTGCATAGCAATGACACAGATCTTCACCTGCCTGGCCTTGCTCACTTCACCGGATGCCCTTTGAGGACAGTTTTCATCAGGCAGGCTTCTCAATGACTCCCACAACAGTGGCTGGTTCTTTGGAATCAACCCTGGAACACACTGGTAGCTGACTGTAGAGGCAAACTTCTTTTAGCAGCAGAACAGTTCCTTCAATGAATGAGGCAAACACCAAACTGCAGAAAACAGGGTATCTCATTTAATGAACAGTAGAAAAACAGAAACAGTCACTCCATGGAGCAATAAACAGCTTAGTCACTTAAGACCGTGCAGGTCACATTATAACTAGTGGTACTCTGGACCTGGAGGTCACAAATGTGAGCAAGTTAGTTCAGGTGGCTACCCATAGCCTAGGTAGCTAGAGTCCAAATGCAGGCAGCAAAACTTTTGGCAGAATCAGAACCTTGCAAACAGCAGGCAGGAAGATTGACTGTCCTTCCCTCCCAGTTTCTCCGTTAATGCCAAGCAAGGATCAGGACCTCCACAGGAGTGGCTGGCTGCAAAAAACACCCACTTACATCTCCTTCTCACCCCATTTCTGGAAAATCCATACCTTCAGTGGTGGCTTCTTTAGGGCACCAAACCCAGAAATAGCAATTCCATGACAGATGGGCTTACCAGGAAAAGGGAGAGTCCCAGACCCCTGGCCCCCTATTATACCCCCTCACCTCATGTCTCAGTTCCTTTTCTGGTGCTCCCTTGCAAGGCAGCAAGCTCATTCTTTTGTCCCTTCCAGGGACCAGAGCTGCAGGTTAACCCCAAACCAAGGGTCCCACTATGAAAGGACTCTGCCACATTCCACTTTTCATCTCACTCTATAGCCAAAAAAAAACAATAAACAAACCAGCTCCATGGCTGAGTGGGTGAGTGCCCTGCTCTGACCTCTGACCTCTCACTTTTTTCTCCCCGTATCTCTCTAAGGTACTATATCAACCACCTTACATTCCCTGTCTGAAAAGATGCCAAAAACTTGGGGGTCCAATTAGGGACCCGACTCCAAGGAGCCAACCCAACTATGCTCCCTGGAGAACTCTGGGACCTACAGTCCAAAATAACTATTTACAAATTTTATTTTATTTTATCTAAAAGTCCTGAGTCCAGCATGCCCCAATAAACCAGACCTGGGACCCGGAGCAGCAGCGCCATTGAATTTACCCCTTTTTTCCTTTTCCTCTCTGCTCTCCCAGCAGCCGCACATGTCCAGTAATGCAGACCGCCATTAACTATTTACACCCGGTGGTTCCGTTGCCATGGCAACACATGGTACTGAATACCACCCCAGAACATGCCCAGGGGCACAGAAACAATAGTGTGGGGCCTTGCCCTCCCCAATCTAAAGGCCAGAGACCATAAAGGAGCAACCCGGAGCCATGGAAGCCACCAATGGACCATAACCAGATCCAAATCCCATTGGATCCACTGAGGGACCCCAAAGAAACATCGTAGGGGAGCTGCGGTGGGTGAGCTCCATAAGGTAAGCCTGTCTGGGGGGCTTACACACAAAACAATGTCAGCACAACAAATTATACAAGCGTGCATAATTGCAAACAAATATGTAAATTGGCACTGCCGCAACAGTGATTTAGAATAATAGCATAAAGAAACTTTGCAAACCTCACAGGCACAAGCTTTTCACTAAATAAGGATGTTGTAAAACATAATGCAAAGCAACTGAACAGTAGAGAGTTTTGGAAACTAGCGGCACTGATACACTGAAATTATTTCTAACAATAGTACAAATTTTATTTCAATTAAAGTGCTTTACAAATCTGCATGATCAAAGGTGTGCAGGTGCCAGAAAATCCTATCAGCACTTGTTATTATAAATGACAGAGTCATGGGGATCAGAAAATCTTCATTTGGAATTACTAGCAGCCCTATATTTTACCTCTATATTCCCATTCTGTAATGTCATTTCATGTGCCAGTGATTTAGACAATGGCTGCCTGCATCTGTAAATGGAGTGGTAATTCAATGTGTTATATTTCTGGTACTAAAATTGTTGCAGGTTTAACCAATAGCTTATTTGAAATAGATTTTCTTTGGCAAGTACATTGTCACCATTATTTGCTTATGAGTGTTTGCTTTAAGCAGGAACTATACCTCTGCCCTTTTCAAGGATGCAGGCAAAATTCCCTCCCACAAAAATACATTAACAATATCTGTCAGCACTGAAACCAATGCCCCCTACTCAGTTCTGAGCAACTGGGTGAGTTCTGAGTCCAGTACATACTGTATGTGGTGCAATGCAAACTCATAACCACCCTCAGAATCTCCTCCTCATTTATTAGCAAAAACCTCTCCCAACCATTCACAGAGCCACTCAGAATCTCCTCGCTAGCCCTACTGTCCAATATTGGACAGTGGAGAAAATCTATCCTGGATGCCAGCAACCTTGGCTTTGAAAAACTCATTTAATCACTCACATTTAACAATGGAAATTTTTCCCTGGGCCTTATAGCCATGGTGTAGAAACTGTCTACTAAATGGATAAGTGCAGTAAGAGTGAATGGTGACTCTTCTCAACTGCAATCACAGCCCCAAAGAAATTCTTTGCTGCTCTGATGGCGGCCTGGTACAGCCTCAAGTTCTCCTTCATGGCAGTATCTGCATATATCTGAAATTTCCTCCACCTGCACTCCATCTTATATCCCATGACCTTCATCTTCTGAAACCCTGATAAAAAACAAGCAGTGCTTCAATGAGTAGTCAGCGGGTATGAACAATCTTGTGCCAAAGAGTCCAATGCTAAAGATAGAGTCCTATTATAGGCCTCTTCTACTGAATTACACCACCTGATAGAGACATAAACTAGGCTTAAAGTGTTCAAAAACCTAGTGATATCCAAATACCATTTAGGATGGTATTGGGTCACTTACATAATCAGAGGCAGATTTTTAAGGGCCCGGCTCTAAATAATATGGTGCAGTGGTCTCACCAAATGACAGGCTCCACTGAAATGTTTATCTCCAACCCAACTGAAAAGATGAGATTGAGCATGTGTCCTCTCGAGCACATGCAGTAGTAGAAGTAAACTCTTAGACTCAATTCAACTGTGAGCTGATAGAGTGTATTTACAAATACATCTGATGGGTCCTTGGTCCAAGATTCGATGTTCCAAGGGCAAGAGTCCCTGGGGACTGCAATACCCAGTTTGACAACCTCTCAGCAAACTCCTGCAAGAAATACACACTGCCACCCAGCAGGTAGTAAACAAGGATTGACTTACACTCAAAGGACCCTTTGACGAGAGACACACATAACTAAAGCTAGCTGTAATACTTGCTATAGCTTGCTGAGATAAGAACATTATCCTCTTACATTTTAGCTAACAGAACTGTTGAGCTTCATTTCAGTTTCCTTGTCCAAGCTGAATAAAATAACATTTTTATTCGATAAGAAATCATGTACCAGGCACCACATGGATACAAAATATTGGAGCATTTTCACATGTTTGGGCTCTATTGTGCAAGACACTTTCTGACTATATCAGAGCCCCTTTGTATAGAACTTTGGCTCTATCAAGACCCTCTCCTTTTTTGGTTAGTTTCCATCAGGTTGTGCTCTCCCCTTTACGTGTTACTCCCTGAACCTGCTTTACTCACGTCATTCCAGACTGCTCCCTCCAACTGCCTATGAACTTATTAATATATTTTAAATAAACAATGTTATTGCACATTTCTCAGGCAGTTTCTGCTGCATGAATGCTGAGAATTATTTTAGTATTTATTTTGGCTCCTTTGCAGAAGCAGTCCACCCAAGGCCAAGAACTGGGCCGTAAAATGAAAGAGTCTTCCCCAATGAAGCCAAGAGAGGGAATTTAAAATGGGCTGGGCATGAGAGCACATTAGTGCAGTGGTAGCTTTTCCACTCATTATGCTAGTGACCCAGTTTGCATCCTGAGCCTGGAGTACTGAAAGGCCAGAGGAGGGAGAAAGACTGAGCACCACATACTCGCCTCTTCTGCAGCAAAAAGGTCACTGACTCTGCTGAAAAAAATCCACCTGGGTGATCATGGGTGGTAGTGCAGCAGGGTTTTCATGGAGGAATCACGCTAGCAAGGCTCTTCATCAGCACACTCACCTTCAAGCTTAGAGAAGCACTGAAGTTGTGTTCTGAGGGAAGAACAAGAAAAATGCCCCAGTGTGAGCAGGTTGACAGACATGGGGTGCCCTCAGCCACCACTCTGGTGACTGTACTGTCTTTTAACTGAAGCAGGTGTTTTGAACAGTATGCATGCTCTCTTTCTCTGTCATTTGATGGCAGCTGCACATGGTGGTGAGCAGATGATCTGTGCTGGTTACCATTTCCTCAAAGCTTCTGGCATCAATTTATTGTAAGACAGGGTGAGTTGGGGCTAGAGGGAGTGGTGGGTGTAGTTGGTGCTGTCTGGATGGGCTGGGGAGGGGAGTGGGGGCTACAAATGTTTCAATAGGGATTTAGTGGGGATTATTATTAGATGACCAGGAAGGGTATACATTTATGCACACATTTACAGGGAATCAGGAATGAGGGGTTTACACAAGACTACCAGGTAATAAAAGAACATCAATTCATACGGCAATTGGTGATCAGCCAAGAGGGAGACAAGCAGACTACCAGGAAATCACAGGACAGGGGCTATTATGTAATTTAAGGATTAGGTGGGAGGGAGTGTGCCCACTACATTACTAGTATTGGACTGTATAATTATGCACACTGGCACCTGGGTATCAGATTGGAGGAGGTGGGGTTTGCAGGCACTCATGCTGCTAGGGGCAGAGGACTGTGCACAGCTATGTGCACTGATAAGAGCAGGGTTCTATAAACATTAATTAGTGCTACCTCAGCAGTCTTCTAGAACTTCTAGAACCCTCTGAATATACCACTGTGCTTTGTAAGCAAGAGGGCACAGTCATTTGCATGGGCCCATTGGTGCTGTCCACTGTGCTCAGTTCAGTGGATACCTAAAAATATGGCTCCTGTCCTGTTTGGATATGCTACATCTGGTTAGCATGGTAGTATGCCTGTAAGCATCACATTCACCTTCATAATGTGGGTGCTATCATCTATAAAACATAGAGTCATAGAAACATAAAAGATGACCGCAGATAAGGATCGCTAGGCCCACCCAGTCTCCCCGTATTCCCTACCTGCATTGTCGGCTGCTGACCCTACTTGGTCATCATTTTTAGCCTCTTCTTCCCACCTCTAAGGTTCCCTTATGCCTATCCCATGCATGTTTGAATCCCCCTCCCATGCTAGCACCCACTACCTCCTGGGATAGGCTATTTCATGCATCTACCACACTTTCTGTGAAGAAAAACCTCCTCACAGTCCCTCTTATCCTGTCCTCTTCCAATCTCATATTGTGCCCCTGCGTCCTTGTGCATCTCCTACACTGTAAGATGTCTCCCACTTGTACTTTGTTTATGCCCTTAAGATACTCAAAGGTTTCTATTATATCTCCCTGTGCCACCTCTCTACCAGTGAACATAAGGTTATATCTGAAATCTAGAACTTTCCCCTAGTTCCCTAGTAGAAAATGCTGATCATGTTAGTTTTAAACATAAACTTGATACATTATTGTTATAATGAACATGGAATGTACCAGCTTGGCTGGAGACATGCTTACATGAGCCTCGGCCTTTCGTATGTCTATACCTCCTAGTATAATTCCTAGTATAAGCATGCTGACAACTCACAGAATGCAGCATAAATTAATATCTAAAATTGTTACTATCTTGACACAGGCAGCATTGAGACACCTTAATTATCTGAGCCGGAAATAGGAAAAGAATCTAGGTTGCCCTTTTGCAGACTATAGTCGGGGTAACTATACTGTGGGAGAACTGTATTAAAAATAATTTCTTTCCCTAGGAAATTATTCATCATGCACTTTATGTACTGCTCTATGTTGCTCAAGAAGCCTTTGTCAAACAATTATAATAAAAAAAAAAATAAGCCTTCCTCTGTTTTGCCCTCTACATTTTCCTGTTGGCCTTAATTTTTTTATTCATTTTAATTTTTTCTTTTCTTTTTAGTCAGGGCAAAGCCATTTTATTTCTGCAGCATCCTATCCCAATGTGCTCACAGTGCTGAAAAATTCATGGAACAATGTACAGTTTATGCCATAGAAATAAATCCATAATGCATAAATACTTGATTGCAGCATTCATAGAGAGGTAGACTACCAGAGATATAGTCACAGCTGAAAAGCAACATTAAAAATGAAAAATTCCAAGATGTTACTAAAACTCCTGCTGACAAAGATGAGATTTTAGTCCCTTTTTAAATTCCTCCACCAAGGAAGCAGTTTGAAGGCCAGTAGAGAGGGCATTTGTGATGAGGGGAAAAGCTACTGAAAAAGTTCTATTAACTGATTGCTTAAGTCTTGATTTGGAATGGCCAGCAGACTTCCCTTGGTGGAGTGAAGCAGGCAACCTAGGATACAAAAATCCAAGATGTATTTAAGATACTTAGGACCCAGTGGATGTAGAGCTTTATAAGTTAACAACACAGCTTTAAATGTAGTGTGCCACCACACTGGCAGTGAGTGCAATTCACACAGCACAGTTGCCATATTCTCAGATGGTTTGGCTCCAGCAATTATCCTATCTGCAGTGTTCTGAATCACCTAGAGATGGCACACCAACATGCAGTATAGGCTAGCTTTAGGTATAGTGCATTACAATAGTTGAGCCTTGAGGTCACAAAGACGTGTACTGTACATTAGCGTCAGCAGCTCCTTTTTCACGAGATAGGATTTTTTAAATCTAGGTGCTATTTGTTAATTGGAAAATCTATGGGGGAACCATAGCTGCCATCTGTTGTTCCAGCAACAGTTTGCAGTTTATGGTGACCTCTAGATTCTTCCCCTATCCACAGCTTATAGCACCACAGCAGTTCAAGATTGACATCTGAGTGACAAACTAGTTATTGCTAACCTGAAAAGACCTGGTTCCACCAGTAGCACCCTCGTGCCTAGATTTATGCTCAGCCAGAAGGATGCCATCCAATCAAGCATTTAATGTAGGCATTGGTCCAGCACAGAGACTGTATTATGCCTGTCAAGAGTAAATGACATGTATAGGTTGAGGTCATCAGCAAATTCTGCATAACAGTAAAACTCCAACTAACGACATCTAATTACCTTTCCCGAAGGCAACATGTACATGACCAATAGCCTGGGGGGAGCAGTTTCAACCCCTATGACACCTCATATCTTTTTGCAGCAGGCTGCAAGAAAAAGCACCTAATGCATTCTGTTACAACCTGCCAGATAGGAAGGACTCAAACTACTTATAAATTGACCTGAAGAGATCTCCATTTTTCCACAGGTGACCCATCAAAACTCTTTAATCCACTTCATCAAATGCCAGTAAGAGACTGAGAACAACCAACAAATGTTCTCCTCTACCTCTTGTCAGGGCAAGATCATTTAACACCCTCACAAGCACTCTCAGTAGTGTGATGAGGCCTGAAACCAGAACAGAATGGTTCATATGTGTCATATGTCTCAGGATAAGCCTCCAGCTGTGCTGCAACTACATTCTCAAACACCTTCCTCAGAAAAGGAAGAACTGAGAAAGGCCTAGTGCTATGCGAAAATAAAATTCTGTTTGTAGAATTGCCATGAAAGTCACAATTTCTCTTCCACAAAGTTTTGGAACACAGTTTGGCAACTTTTGCAAAATTCTAACTGAACATGGTGGGCCCACTCCCTGATGAAGGCCCTGTGTGGGTTGAAGCACCTGGGTGGAGGGCTGTGGCTGAAATTCTTTCATGGTGCCAGAATAAATAATTTTACTTGGCCCTTTTGGAGTCTGCCTGGAAGATTTGTGACTGACTCCATGAGTGCAGAGCATTTCTTTTTGTGAGCAGCAGAATAAATGTGTGAACTGTGGATTACTGTATTAAATTGTGGAACAAAATTCTGCAGAACTAATCACGGAATTGCAGAATGATTGCATGTATTGCAGATTGATGTGGTAAACTGCAGAATGGAATTCCACAGAACTATCATTCTGGAGTTCATATGTATCATTCGGCTATTTAGCCAGAAAATTTTGTGGAACAGGGTGAAAATTTGCCTAACACATTTTGAGGATTCTAATTTTACCAATGCAGAATTTTTAAAATTTTCATGAAACCTGCAAAATATTGCAAAATTCCGACTAGTTCAGAATTTGCCAATTCTGCCCAACACTAGAAACTCTTGCAATTTAACAGGATGTTAGGGTGCAATGACTTCTTAAGTAGTGGTTTCACTTTTTGCACTACCATACCCCTGCATGTTTTTTTCTAGACCCTACATTTCAGAGACAGGCCAATCCCTTCCCTTAGTCTTTTTTTCAGATGGTGACAATCTCTTTGTTTTCAATTTATTACAGCTAGAAACAACCTCTTTGTTTTACGATACCCTTAAAGTAAGAGACCACATGGTCACTGTCTCTGGGTAGTGGCAACTGTCTGTTCCAGCCATATGGGTGAGTAGGGTGCTACTGGAGAGGTGGAGGATGCAGAGTGGGTGGGATGTGGAGTGGGTGTGGTATGACATGAAGGGCCAGTAGACTTCCAGGGACATTAAATTAGATGACAGGTGAGTGATCAGACTGGGGATCAGGGTGGGGGCAACTAAATTACCAGGAACATTATTTCCAACAGTGGACAAGTGATCAGACCAGTGATCAGGTGGGAGACAACAGAGTGTCAGTGACTTACATATATTAAACAGCATTAGCCTGCTTGGACCAGTGAGGGGTACAGGGAAGGTTCTGCACAATGTCTTTGCCCCTCTGAACCCCAATCTGTTGGTAATCTAACTGGTTCCAAATAATCCTGGTGATCTAGTGCTCCCCCCCCCCCGATAAGCCATAATTGAAATTTTTACTACAAAACATTCATTCCCTAGTGATCTTGTGCCCCTCCATCCCTGATATGCCAATAATGTACAACACTGTAAAACAACAGTCATTCCCTGGTGATCTATCCCCCCAATCCCCAGTATGCCAGTAGTGCTGTTGTGCATGGTGGCATTGTGTGGAAATACTGATGAGCTCAAAATGGCATGTAATGGCATCTTAACACCTTTCATGCCATATATGTGCATTGCATGTTGCCAACCAAAAACTGCCCACAAGAGCAATGGTGCTATCCCATTTCAGATGTGCTATCACCCTTTGCTCCTGTGAGTCACTTTAGCATAGGAGAGGGGGTGTTGGTTCAGCCCATAGTCACTGGGCACTGTACTCACACAGTTTCCATATTCAGCCAGGCAGTGTGCCCCATTCAGAGCATGCTGCCTGTCTGAATATGTCTCCTAAGTTAGCCACTACTGGGTGGAGGTGCTAATGACAGGCTCAAAAATATGAGACCAAAGATCCTTACTGACTTCATTTTATGCATTTATATGTGATCTTTATTCTGATGCCTGCAGGGGAAACATTTGCCTATTTATGATTTTGACCTTGTGCAGGCATGATGTGGGGGGGTACACTTTTATCTGCAATGGTGTTTTATAACAGAGAGTTTTGAAGCAATGTTGAACAGGATCTGTTGTGAAAAAGCTAAGGATACTTGTATTGCTACTTTTGGGCCAGCCTGCTGGAGCAGGGATACCGTTACCTCTCATGATGCTGATAACTGTAGTTCGGGAACAAGTTCAGGTTGTCTAGGTCTGGCTGCTGGGAGGAAGACTGAGCATTCCAGAGGAAGCTCTCTTCCTCCAGCAAGGGAGGAAGGGCTGCCCCTGTTGCTGCTATACTATTACCTGGGTTAACAGTGGTGATAGTGCAGTAGATAGTACATGTCGGAGTAGGGATGTTAGATGAGGTCTGCATGAGTCATGCTTGTGTACCTCCAATTTGACCTCTACAAGTGCTAGCATCCCAGGAGGCTGGACCAGAAAAGTGCAAATAAGGTCTACTCTGCACAGTATGGTCATGGTAAGCTCAGGCCTTAAATTCCGCCAGTGGCCACCTCAGCAACCATGGGAACTCATACTTCAGTAAACTGAAGGGACAGTATTTTGGACCCAGCACAACTCACCATGTCAAAGATGGGATTGGCTAACCCATAGGGTTGAAATCCTGGGGTAAGTACCATAGGTGAATGGGGGATGAGGCTGACCTGACTGGGTGAGGGGGACCAGGGCAAGAGAAGCAATAAATCAGAAAAAAAAGCTGTCTGGTGGCTCGGTGCAAGTAAAACTCCCTGTCAAGGCAGCAACTAGTGTTCAAAAGTGGATCTTGGTCATGGGGTCTGCCTGTGGAGGGAGGCAAGAGCATCCAGAGAACAGCTCTTCTCCTTTAGATTTGTTGATCAGACTTTTCCCACTTGTAGACTGCCACCCAATGGAGATTGAGTGACAACACAGTGGGGAAGTCTTAGAGACAGGGGACAAGATTTTCAAAGCCCTAAGAATGATGCAAGGTGCTTGTGTCAAACATGTCTGATGCACAGGCACTTTGGGTCAAGGGATGTGCCCAGTGCTATTTTGCAAAGCAGCCTGCATTAAACACAGGCTGCATGGCCTAAAGGGAGCCTGCGCCAGCCTCGCAATACAAAAGTGGCTGCAGCATGGTGCTAGGGGGCTTGTAGCAGACACAGGCTGCCATATCCCCCAGTGCTGCTTTTTCAAACCCTACCCTAAGGACAAAGGTCTAAGTACCATTAGACCAGCCAAGTGTTGGTTTAATGGTACTTAGACATTTTCTGGGATGGTTGGCAATCAGACAAAACTGTGCCACCCCTGAACCCCAATCTGCTAGTAACCTAACTGGTTCCAAATAATCCTGGTGATCTAGTGCCCCCGATAAGCCATAATTGAAATTTTACTACAAAACATTCATTCCCTGGTGATCTAGTGCCCCTCCATCCTCAATATGCCAATAATGTACAACACTGTAAAACAACAGTCATTCCCTGGTGATCTATCCCCCAATCCTCGGTATACCAGTAATACAAAATATTAGTGGTACATAGTCATTCCCTGGTGATGGGTCCCCACCCCAGTCTAATATGCTCAAATGTGGCACAGCCAATAACATCCCATCCTAGTGGTCTAGTGGCCTCCACTCAAGCAGGTAGTGCCTACCACCATGTTCCCCCCATCCCGAACCCCGATTAGATGCCTGTCAAAATCTTCCTCACACCACCATGGTCAGATGCCAAATGAACTGTCAGAGTGTGTACTGTGTATAGATTGCATTTCGACAGTTCATCTAGCAACCAGCTGTATTGGTGTGAGGAGGGCTGTGGCGAGTGCCTGATCAGGGTCCAGGATGGGGGTGGGTGGTGGGCACTGCCTGCTGGGGTGGGGGGCAATTGACCACCAGGATGGGATGTTATCATCTGTGCTATATTTAGGCATATCAGGCTGGGGCGGAGACTTATCACCAGGAAATGGCTGAGTATCACTAATATTTTACATTACGGGCATACCAGGGCTTTGGGGAAGGGGATAGATCACCAGGGAATGACTGTTGTTTTACAGTGTTGTACATTATTGGCATATCGGGGATGGGGGGGCACTAGAACACCAGGGACTGACTGTTTTGTAGTAATAATTTCAATTATGACATATTGGGGTGGGGGGACCACTAGATCACCAGGGTTATTTGTAACCAGTTAGGTTACTGGCAGATCTGGGTTCATGGTGGCCCTAGCCATGGTCCTTTACAAGGGGTCAGCTGCTGACCCACCGCTCTGCAGCTGGTGTGACACACCTCATGGGTGTACCATCTGTTTGATGCTCTACTACTTTTGCTGCAAGCTGTGGGACTTAGGTGCCCGGACCCTGTCAGATGGAAAATCTGCACAGGGTTCCTGACACACCTGCACTCAACACAAGCTGCCATTGTCACAGCTTGCATCCAAGCTTTGAAAATCCTGCCATGGGGCTCCCTGAGTGCTGACATGCATTTGCAGTGGAAGCATATATTCATGGTGCTCCACTGTACACTGGAGCCTTAGGGAGAAAAAGTAGGAAAAAAACACCTCACTGGCAGAATGACTTGCCCACCCACCCCAGGCCACATACCACCTATTGGGCAAGGTTCTACATATGTATGTGGACACTGGGGGGAGGGTGTCCCTCCCCTTCACCACAAGGGAGGATAACATGGAGCTGCTATGTCCCTGGGAATGTAGGTGATGGGGCTGGATGGGCATATAGCAGAAGGAGGGCAGGGGATAGCTAAGGGGGATAAAAAATAGCTACTGTTTTGTAGACAGTGATTCTACCTTTGAATGGTTCATGCAAACCGTATTTTAATAGGTTACTTTTGTGCACATGGTTATTTGCCACAGGAGCAACATTTCTGTTCACTGACAATGCCTACCTTGCCTTCACTGATTGGAGAGACAGTAGCAGTCTGAGCCTTGACTATTGATTTTTCACACTCTTTCTGTCTGATATATGTCTGTCCTTGTGTTATAATATGAATGATGTACTCTGTGTGAATAAGACACGATGTTAAATGTATGAAACTAAGTCTTGCTTTACTTTTTGCTCTTATGATACTGTTGCTGTACAATTTGGGGTGCAAGGAATCTGGGCAACACATATGGGTATGTGGAAAATGCAGAGATGGCTGCAAAAAAGCACCAAAGGGTTCTGTCTTACACATTTTATTTTCCTTTAGCTATACCACTGAACCCAGTCACTGGGGTGCTTTCCAAGCAATGGCACAGGTATGCTTGAACATTGTCTCCCCACCACCCCACATACACAAAGGCCTTTCTACAAATGCTGCCATGGCGAAGCATAAAGACACACTCATGTCTTTTTCTTTTTCATTGCATGATCTTGCTCTTTCCAGTCCTGGAGCCCTTTATATTGCAGTAATCTTTTCTTCCTGAACTTCAGATATGGTGCCAGACTTTTGCAGCAGCAGTGGCAATTTGTTGGCCTACCTACCCCAATTAAGGAAACATAACTCCTGTTATGTATATTTTTTTCAAATACTGTATTGGAAATGTGGGCACATGTGAAGTCTGGTTAATATACCCAGTGCACTGTTACATGTGTATGATTTGATTTAGCCTTTTTGTTCCTTATTTAGGATCCCCTGTTGATGGTGCCCTTTCCCTGCTCAGTATTCAATTTTTTTAATTACTTAAGCAGTTCTGGAATCTGGTGACATTAGATGAGTGGATGCCCTGCATAGAAAGCTTAATTGCAGACTTACACTCAACTGATTTCACTGGGCTCTGAACCCCATAACTAATTAAAAAAATGACTATTAGGCATGAAAGAAGGTAGCAAAATGTCTCTAAATAAGGAACATAAGACTATTCCAAAAGAAACACACAAAAAATACAGTTAATTAGAGTTACTAAACCAGCTTTACACATGCCCCAAATTACGCTAATATTAAAAAAATTTAAACAGCAATGTTAATGTTCCCTTTGAGACAAAGCCTTGGGGCAATGTGACAAAGTGGATGGCTACTTGCATTAAATTTATATAATAGTACAATTTTGAGAACCAGAGAGAGGAAGAGAGAGGTTAGAGAGGTAGGATACTTTTCAATTTTAGCTGCAGATGGATATTCTCCAAAGATGTGTCTGTTCTATAATTATTTTTTTCTGCCTGCTTGCTTCTACTTACAATGCTCATGGCACTGTAGTAGGGATCCAGTTCCTGGCCTGCAGTACATGCCCCCTGATCTCACCACAACCACTCAAACACCCTATCTTCCCTTAGGCAGACTTTACCATTTCACTTTTTTCATAATTTTCAGTTCACTTTCTCCCATTTCATCCTGTCTGTGGCAATGCTGGTAATGAGAGAGTGCATACTCCCTCTAGGTTTACCACCACCAAAACTGTCACTTTTCATTTAACTCCCTCCCACTAATGCTTCAAAGCTCCCTCCTCATCAATGTCTCCTCATGGAATGGTGCCAGTTAGCTATGCAAGTGTTTTTATTATCCCTGTTCATGCAGCCACAATACATGAACTGGAGCACACAGCTTTGCAAATACTCTGGCAAACCCTGACCTTCCTGATCCTGTCATGTGACTTGTGTGCACGAACGCTCATGCCAGGCATGTGTGGGAGAGCACTGGAGATACTGAGGAAGAAAATACATTTTTTTTATTCAAGCAAAACATGCAGAGGTATGAGACAAAGATGGCTGCTCCAAATGAATAGCCTGAACATTTATTTATTTTATTTATTTAGCTTTTGTTTACCAGGTAAGCACACTAGACAGTCACGTGCCTGTTTTTAGGTGCGACACGGGAGAGTTACAGAGATACAGACAATAACAGTACAGAGGCTAGCATCAAGTTACACAAAAGTACAGCCAGAATACAAGCAAGAAGGACCAGCCGAAACAAAGTACAAAGGCTTGGGTCCAACTGTCAAGCAAGGTACAGACAGGTATAAGCAATCGTCTACAGTCAGGTAACAGGCAGAGAACAATTTTAGTGCAGTTCAGTATGAGGCAGAACAACCCAGGGAGGGCAGCCAGAAAAAATTAGAGCCAGTGTCAGCAGCAACAATATTTGTGAATATTGCTTATTTGTTATTTATTTTTGGAATAAGTGCACGCCCGCAGCCAAGTATTTTTTTTTTTAATTTCAGGCACTTCACGGAGGGAGGGAGGGACTACAGGGGACAGAGGTAGCTTGAGGCTTGTTTTAGGTAATTCCAAAGGGAGGACCTGAAGCAACTGTGGGTGGGGGCAGTTCCTACGTGAGGAGGTTCCAGGTTTTTGGGGCAAGAGCTGCAAATGCTCGATCTCCCACAAGGGAGTGAGTCTTCGGAACCATCAGCACCTGGGATACAGTGGACCTCAACTGATAGCCAGAGGGGACAGGCTGGAGCAGGTCAGCAAGTGCTGGAGGAGTAGATGATCAGGTGATGTTATCTGTAAAGTTGCCCATAACAAATGAGCGATGGTTGCTTGGGGAAAGCCAACCCAGTCTAGAGTAAAGTAGACACTGATGGGTGAGATGAGGGGCTGATAGGGCGAACCGACATATGTTGTTATACAAAGTGTCCCATTTAGAGAGCCAGGCTTTGGGGGCATTTGTGAAGGAGGTAAGCCCATAACAAAGTGAGGGGAGGAAGACCCCTTTTGCCAGGGCAAGTCTGGCAGCTGGGGTGAGGCAACTTTTTGCTCTATACGCAAGTCCTAGTTTGCAGTTGGTTGCCTTACAGGAGTTAAGTATGTATAGGGTGAGATCCATTTGTGGGTCAAGAGTAACCTCCAAGTACTTGAATGATTCCTCCACCTTCAAAGGGGTGCCATCAGTGCCATCGACTCTGAGCATGGCCGGGCACGCTCTCACCTTGGGAAGGGAGCCGAATAACATTGCTAGCGTCTTCTGAAGGTTGATGACCAGCTTACTTGCCTTAAACATGCTGACCTTGGTTCGGAATGTCCAAAACCAAGATGTCTTGAGTTTTGAGTGGTTACGTTTAGGCTTGCTGTGCTTAGCCAATACCTATATTCTAGGGTATAACACTATTTTATTGATATACCCATGAGGGCAATTAAAAAGCTAGACTCACCAAAATATTACAGGCAAAACATTTTAGTCATTTTTCTCTTAGTTATTTTGTATTTCCAAATTTTTTTTATCTTTTTGTGTATGTTCATTAGATGGTTTTCTATCTAATAGTATTCGGTGTGATGTGAAAAGTACTGCTTTACCTGTAAACAAACATATCTACTTATATTCCTTCCACTACATCATCAGCATGTGGCAAGTGACCTCACTTTTTGTTACATCAGAAGCCCCTGATGCCTGATTTCTAACATGTGTCTCAAGTTTCCAATAAAGTAGCAGGAAATTGGCTTTTAATGTTTACTGGTGATGCCACAGTCAATTTGCAATACTGATGATGAATAGGAAAGAACAGAAGAGACTATGTCAACCTCCTGGTAGAGTGCTGTGCCACATATCACATCTAGTACTGTCAGATAGAAAATCCTTTGATTAGCAAACCAGGAAAAACATACTTCAGATATAAGAAGTGATTGCTGACTACTGCCGAAAGTTACTGTTAATTCTAGAGAGTACATTAGCTCTTTAAAATGAAGTAAGTAAATTAAAATGACACAGAAGTTGAACAATTGGCCCTAGTATGATGTATATGAAGTAAATTATTTATTACTGACTTACATGCTATTAAGATTCATGTACTACATCATTTGATATTTGTTTGACATATTTGCATGCAGAAATACCATTCAGTGCATTTTGAAAACCATGCAGTGCTCATATTTTCATGCTTAGCTAGCATGTTTTGGAATTGATTAGATGCACAGTCTGTACATTTGAACATAGCCCTGAATTCAATCCTCCATTCAATTACCTTATTTGATGGTGTACTGACATCATAGTATTATTCTATGTGACATCTCCTTGGTGATGATACTTAAGGGAGATTTTGTTTCACACAACCCACCCTCCTACAAAACTCGTTTTGGAGCGAAGTGCCAGTTCATTGGGGTCACACCCAATTTTGGTAAGCTTCTATCAACAGCCGTACATTAACACACTGCAGGCACTGTTTGCCATTAATAATCTAAGAGTGTTTGCAAGTGTTCTGCATTTTCACTGGACTGCTAGAAATAGCTTTAAAATAAAAACCCTTATTTGCTAACTTATGGCTGTTGGCAATTTATGATCATGAGAGGAGTGCATGCATTCTGGATTTTCTTGTACTTGTCTTTAGACCTCTCAACTGCCTTTGATTTTCAGGGACTTTGCTAAGCTTTTCACACATGACTAAGTGCCCGTTTTGGCATGAAATGTGGGGCTGCTAGACCCCTCAGCTGTGCTACACATTGTGTGTTGCTGGTATCAATTATAGTGAGTCTTTTGCATTGTGCAATGTTGCTCAGTGTATCACTATTTGCGGTAAGGCTGTTTGTGGTCTGGTTTAATATTGTATAGTACTCTCCTGATTTTGCCTAAAGAATTCCCTTGGCCTCTCATCAGTTCACCCATGATTTACAACCTAGATCCGTTCAATACAAAATTCGCCATCAGGCTTATCAAACCCCTCAATGGCTATATAAGGCTGGGCATACTACTGACAGTGACTGCTGGCATTGGAGCTTCCCGCAGGTGTCCCTTACACAGATTATCTGGTCATGCTCTAGCCTTGATTCTTATTGGACCAGGGTTTGGGCAACGTGTTCCATAGTTGTTCCACAGCTTGGACCTCGAGGGGCACAGTTGGTACTTTAAGGCTTACCCCAGCACACTTCACTTTTGTCCCAATTTCAGCTCTCCTGGCAATTGTGCTTTTACGGCAGCCAAGACAGTCATATTAAGACACTGGTGATTGCCTGATCCTTCTTTCTGTGATGAATGGTTTCATTTATTGTCCCTGACTGCCCATTATGAAAAGCTCTCTCAACAAGTAATGGGCAAGCTTCCTCTCTATGACCAAATTTGGCAACCGTTTCTTATTAAATTTTCTAGACCCGCTCTTCTGTGGTGACCTGATGGCTGGCCATATCTTTGATTTAACTCCTACTGCTCAGCTTGTTTCAAAGTTTTGCCCCCCCTCTGTGGGAGTGGCTTTCCACTCATCTTCCCCATTCCCACAAGCCCATATCCCCCTTTTCAATTTTGCCTTTCATTTTTCTTAAATTTTACAACACACTTTTTTTTTGTTGCTCTTTACATATTAGTCTTTGTTCATAATGTCTTCTGGAACATTTAAGACACTTGGTATCTCTGGTATTAAGGTACACATTGATTTATACCGTTATATAACTCTCCCTTCATAACTTTGTTTAGTATTTTAGTGTTTGTTGCTTGTTCCTTTTTAAGTTGCATACCTTGGGTAACGGCTTGTGTTTCTTCTGCTTGTAAACTTGCATGTATTGTTACCTTTGTATTGAGAATGTAGATATTATGTGATTACTTGCTTTATCGGTATGATATGTCACAGTTCATATGGTTGTACTTATTGGAAACCTAATAAAAAATCTTTATGGCAAAAAAAAAAAACAATTCCCTTGGCCCCTCCTAAATTTAACATTTCCTTCACTTAGATTTACAATTTGAAAGAAAAATAATGTCACATATTAAGTCTACTGTCTATTTTTCACCACAAAATGTTTGTCAGACTAAACATCATATTGTAACAGCTTTTTGTGCCGAAATTATCATCTTTAAATGCCAACAATCATAACTTGTAGCAACCTCTCGTTTATTTATTTACAGTATTTGAAATTCCAGTTGCACCTGAAAACAAGCCTCAGCTCAGTGTACCTTTCTCATTTACCAAATAAAAAAATGGGTTCTATGCTTGAACGATATGTGCAGTGGGCAGCGGCGGCACAGTCTGCGCAGAGGGGAGGCGATAGGGGTAGTTGCACACAGCACGTAGAAGGTATGCACAATGGGTATGCAGTGGTCACACATAATGCAGCACGCACTGCTACATGACCACACTGCATGTGCAGTGCATGGGGGTGTGGTCACATAACAGCCATGGAGGCATGCCATATGTGCATGCACAATGGCATGTATGTCATAAACACATAGTGTAGGTGCCGCAGACAGTACGCCATGCACAGGATGGTGTACAGGGGTGCAACAAGGCCTGTGGGGTCTGCACAGACATGCATGCACCCACACATCATGCCAGCACTGTGGTGATGGCACATGGCAATGGCACAGCAGCTATGGCTGGGGCATGCAGGGCACCCCAGATGCCATGCCGCAGTGCATGGTGGGCACGCGGCATTGTAGGCAGCAGATGCAACCACATGCAGAATGGAGCAATGGCACATGCAGCGACTCAGGACATGACATGCAGGGGCACCTGCACGCCTGCCCGTGGCATGAGCAGATGCCACACCGGGTGCCAACACCAGTGGGACCATAACCACCAGTCCACCATGCATGCATGCACAGCTGTGACAGACTATGCATATCCCGGCAAGGCCAGGCTCATAACCCCCCCAAGACAGTGAACACACAGAGCTATGCCAAAGTACTTTATTGTGACACCAGTACAGCACACAGCATGAACAACCAACACTAAACAGTGCCCAGCCCCACCCCCATGCTGCCAACAGGCCCGCAGCTTCCCACACACCCCCAGGTAGTCCATCAAGGCCCCCCTTGCAGTGGCACAAAGTCCATGGCATTTTCATGCAGCACCCTCAGTCAGCGTTCCTGATGGGCAAGGCCTGTATCTGCTGCTGCATCCCACTCTGATGGACTCCGTAGTGCATACACATGTTGTGCACCCCATGCATGCTCTCCCTCCGATGGCAGTCATGTGCCCCATTGTGATGGCATCACCCTGCTGCTGCCAGACTGTGACCCATCCTCTGACTCTGAGTCCTCCACCAATGTCTGTCAGCCACTGTAGCACAGCATGATGTGCTGCACCAGTCCCCTGTAACACTGTAAGAGGCAAGGACATACATTAGCAACACCTGCCTGGGACACCACAGCCACATGCAACAACAGACATGTGTCACCTTGCCTACCGCTGAGGGGACATAGATGTCCCAGTTACGGTAATCATTGTCCTCATAGAAGAGGTTGGTCCCAGCACCCTTCAGGATCATGTACCCTGGTAGCCACTCATGGAAGATCATATACCTATCAGGCATGGAGGAAACATAGACCTTGGCCCCATCACGCTGCTCCTGGAGTGTGAGCTCCATGCGCCCTGGCATGCTCTGCCCATCCTGCATGACAGAGAGGAACAGCAGTTAGCACACACATCACTTGCACCCACTGCCAGTGCATGCGACCCACCAGCCACACACCCAGGTGACACATACTCACATTCTCATATGTCCTGACAGCCCACAGATCACCATAGCCCCAACTGTCCATGATGTCCCCCTCTGACACACGGAACAGATGGGTAAGAACCTGGGCCTTATGCATCAGCAACACACCCACCATCATATAGTCCTGCACGGCACTGAATGTCGTGTGGCCAATGCACATGTGTAGTACAGCCAGAGAGCATGTGATGGTGTGATGATGCCCACCCCATGGGGTCCTGCCACATGACCAGTGATATATCTGGGACCATGGCTGGCCCAGCACAGCACCACAGGGAACTGAGACACTGCAATGGTATGTATCCAAGCACACTGCTGTATGTCCACCTCATTGCCGACACTGCTGAGAGGTGGCACCATCATGCCCCTCACCCATGAGTATTCCACACACACCTCAACACCACTGTACTGCGGGACTCCCACTGCATTGAACGCTTCAGACTCTTATGGCCAGCCATCACTGGGCTGTGTGACAGCATCCAGGGTGACATCAAACCCCACACATGGTGGTCCCACACCATGACTGCTGAGACAAAGCTGCTTTGTGCCCTATGATACTACACCACCGGCTCGTTCCAGCATATGATGGGTGACACGGTAGGTGTGGGCCAGTCACTGGTATCCAGGGCAGTGTCACAGGTTGCAGATTTATTTATTTATTTATTTATTTATTAGAACATCAGTTTAACAACCTTTGAGCCAGAGGCTCATTTACAAAGGTACCTCATCACAGAGAGGACAAAACAGTGCAAGCAACAAACATCAGGGCAGACAAAAAATCAGAGTACATTTAGGAATCAGGCAAAAATACAGGCATAAGTCAGACACAGTATACAACAGGCTTACATGTGAAATTTACAGAGTAGACAATATACAGTAGTTACATGGAGATTGATTCAGTGGGCAGATAAAGGTAAGGCTGAGTGGAAGACATCAGAAGAGGAGTGTGGGGAAGGTAGCAAGTAAAGGTAGAGCTGGACAGAAGGTCAGAGAGCGGCTCAGCGAGCTTTGTCTGGAAGGATAGGAGGAGGCTTAGAGGCAGGTACAGCTGCATGTTGAGAGCAGGTGATTTCTAAGGCTAGTTTTAAAATAAGATAACAAGGCGGCATCAGTGATTCCGGTGGGGAGGGCATTATACCAACAGAGGGCTCTGTAGGGGTAAGCCCTTTGACCTTGTGAGGTTCTCGCCCTCGGTATAACCAGTGCAGTTTTGCGGGACATATGGGAAGGCACTGTAGGGTTTGCTCGGTGGATAGTGGTTGACAGACCCAGTGGGGATAGCCCAAGGAGTGATTTTTTTGTTAGGAGGCAGGTTTGGTATTTGAGGTGCTCATCTAGATTGAGTAGATTAGCCATGGTGTAAAGAAGGCAACTGTGGGTTAGACTAGGAGCCCCAGTTATGAGCCTGCAGGCCTTGTTTAAGGTGAGGCAGATCTTGTGCAGGGCAGTCTGGTCTGCTGCACCATACACAGGTAAGCCATAGTCTACCAGAGATAGAACAGAGGATGTGACTGCAAGTCGGAGGGCATCCGTGGGAGGCAGTTTTTATGATGATAGAGGATACCCAGCTGAGTGTTAGAGGCTGAGGCAAGGGCAGAGATGTGGGCATGAAAAGAGAGGGCAGGGTCAAAGGTTATACCTAGGTATTTATAAGAGTGAACTAGCTCAATAGGGAGTTTAGAGGTGGACTGCGAGAGGATAGTTACTGGATTTATTTGAGGGGTGGGCAAAGAGCATGGTTTTGGTTTTCTTTAGATTAATTATGAGTCTGTGCTCAGTAAACCAGGCTTCTGCATCGTTGTAGGATTCCTGCAGAGAATCCTGAAGTGAGATGGAATTACGGTCGGAGGCAAAGAGTACAGCATCATCTGCGTAAAGAAGGATTTTACCAATACATTCACTGGGCAGGGAGTTGAGAAAAAGGGAAAAGAGCAAGGGCCCAAGAATGGAGCCCTGAGGGGCTCCGGAGCGGATAGGGCAGGTGCTGGAAAGTTTCCCATTGATTTTCACTCATTGTGAGCAGGCCGACAAGTAGCTGGAGAACCAGGAAACAGGCCCAGTGGCAAAGCCTAAGTGACTAAGGGTAACTAGCAAGAGCGGGTGGGAGACAGTATCGAAGGCTTTTGATAAGTCAATGAACACTGCACCTGCAAGGGAGCCAGAGTCCAGTGAGGTGTGAAGAAAGTTAGAGAACTCCAGGAAGGCAGTATTGGTGCTGTGGCCTGCTCTGAAACCATGTTGTTCTGGGCAAAGGATGCTATATTTATCGAGGTATTCAGAGATTTGGGTGGCCACAATTTTTTCTAAGGCCTTAGAGAGAGGAGAGAGGATTGAGATAGGTCGATAATTGCTAGGGAGGGTCCTATCACCACCCTTGTGTATTGGGGTGACAGTAGCTATCTTCCAGGCAGAGGGGAATTGCCCTAGGCAGAGAGATTTGTTAAAGAGGCTGGTGATTGGTGAGATAACCAGATCTAGAACCTGACGGAGAAGACTGGGATCAAGGGAGTCATTGCCAATTGTGTTACTTTTTAAGGCCTTGAGTAGATAAGGTCTGACTTCCTGGGCAGTGACTCGGTGCAGGTAGAACAAGGGGCGTGGGAGAATAGGGACAGACCTGGAGGGAGGGGGAGCGAAGAAATTATCTGGGAGCACTGGGCCAAGGTCTGTGAAAGATTTGTTGAGGTGGTTGGCAATAAGAATAGGGTCTGAGGAGACCGAACCATTAATGTTGATAAGCGAAGGTGGGGGGAATGCGTGCCACCATTCAGCTGCTTAATGTTGTCCCAGAAGGTCCTAGCGTTCCCCCATGAGGAAGTGAGGGAGGCTTGATAGTGCTCAGCCTTCGCTTTGTGGATGGCCATCTACATTTGTTCTGGGCAGCAGCATAGGCCAGCCTGTCAACTGGGTGGCCTGTTTCAGTGGCAATATGCCATAGATTGTCCTTGTGCTTAAGAAGTTGGCGCAGGGTGGGGGTAACCCTGGGGGCATGCCTTACTTTGGACCGGCGTGCAGTTATGGGTGCAAAAATGTTGCAAGCAGAGTTGAAGGTGTGGATAAAGAAGGTAAGGGCCGTGTCAATATCCGGGGCATTTAGTATAGGGGACCAGTCAATGAGATGCACTCCTACTGCACCTCGGGGAGCGCATCATGTTCCCCTTCTATACCTGCAGACGTCCAGGTGATGAAAGAGGCCTGCTACCACAAGCACAGCATGCCCAATGTGTGCAGCGTCATCGAATGCACACACCTCACTATACTCACACCACAGTGCCATGAGGAGGGATACAGGAACTACAAGGGACACCACAGCATAAACATCCAGGTGGTGTGTGATGCAGGAGGCCTTGTCATGGACATGTGTGCAAAGTACCCTGGGTCAACACACTATTTCTATGTCCTGGACAGTTCAGGGATGAGTGCACTACTGCCGATGGACGGTTGGATGGGTGGCTTCTCGGTGAGTAATGCTGGGTCAGCATGTAATGGCACACCAGCCATGGCTACTGCACCATGCACTGATGTGTGCCCTTTTTCTGCTGCAGGTGACAATGGCTATCTACAGAGCATGAACCTGATGACACCAATCCACGCCCGGTGAGCCCAGAGGAGGTCACCTACAACATTGTGCACAAGAGGACAAGAGCTGTAATTGAGAGGACCTTCAGACAGATGAAGATGAGGGTCCGGTGCCTGGACCACACAGGTGGCAGTTTCACGCTGGGCCCCGCTAAGATGTGCAAGATGTTCGCTGTGTGTGTCATGCTGCATAACCTTGCTAAGAGGGGGAATGTGTCACTGCTGCACACAGAGCCAGGCATGCCTGCAGATGATGTGGGGGACAGGGATCTGCCCATCCACGTGGCTGGGACGGCTGGTGACAACATGGCCTGGTGAGCGCTCGTGGATGGCACATTCAGCTGCTGACAACATGGCATGGTCACACCCTGGATGGATGGCATGGCCAATGCATACTGTGCAGCCACTCTACCATGGCACCGTAAATGGTATGCCCTGCACCGGTGGTTGCATGCTGGTGGCTGCGCAGGCATGCATGGTCAGGCGGTGCATGATGATGATGGTGCCACCCTGAGTGTACCGCACAGGGGGTCCACTGTGCCTGTGCATGTGTGTGGTGGGTGGCCATGTGCTGGGTGCAGAATTGATTTCCAACCAACACCCTGTGAAGTGGTGTCATGTGTGTGTGTGTGCTTGTGCGTGTGTGTGCACCTTGCATGGCCGTGCCCAGAGATGTACTGTGCCGTGGACCCATATGTGTGTGTGTGTGTGTGTGTGTGTGTGTGTGTGTGTGTGTAAGGTACCCTATGTCCTCCACCTCCAGCCATGCCTGTAGCCTAGCGGATGCCCAGCTGCCCTGCCTGTGTACTGTCGGCCTGCTGTGAGCTGTGCCTCTGGCCCTGTGCTCCTCCATGGTGGAGCCAACGACACTTCCCACAATGGGCATGCCATCCACTGTGAACACTGGCACCACCACCCCTGCAGCTGCTGTGTATTCATGCATCAGCTGTAACTCCATGAGGTGGTGTCTCATCCCATATGTCATCATGTTGTGGTGGTGTCTGGCTGGGCGACACCCCAGTGTGCTGCATGCGTTCTGCCAGTGGCACATGCTGTGTGCCCATGTCTGTGGTCAGTGGCTGTGCCCATGGCCAGTGAACTCCTCCGGGTGCTGGGTGCCACCCCTACTCATGGATGCCCCACAATGCAATGGCACACCACAGGATAGCCATGTGTATGGATCATTGGACTGCCATCTGCTCCTCAAGTGCTGCTATGTGTCACCACTGTGCCTCCAACCTGTCGTGCTCGAGCTGCTGCAGCTGGCAGTACTGCCCCTCCATGTATGACTGCGTCCATCCAAACCTGGTGTGTGTCCATGTGTGGTCCAATGGGCCCTCATCGCCACTATCTGTGTGCTGTGTTATGGTGCAGTGCTGCTGTGATGGCACGGGGGGGACATCCACTGGTGCCTTGCAATGTGGGTCATTGGTACCAGTCACACCTCCCCAGGGTGCCTGTGTGTCTGTCTCTGCAATGGTGTCACTGCCTGGCCCAGTGTCCTCCTCACTGGGGCCATTGTCACTGTCCTCACTGGTGGGCATCTCCATCTGGGCCTCCATCACTGTGGTGGTACCTGTAGGTGGGAAGGGCACACTTTTTCGCTGGGTGCAGTTCTGCCACCCTCCCACCACACTGCCCTGAGGTATGCATACCTACCTGCATGCTCTTTCCTGAGTCACTGTGCCTTGGGTGCTGCCAGTCTTCCTGTGCCACCATGTGGGTAGGTCTGTGTTTTGCACCTGCTGCACCCCTGCTGGCTTGTGTACCACCTATGGATACATGATTGCACTGTTAACAGCACCTGTGGTTTGGCCCTTTCACTGCAACATGTCTGTGTGCTGTACCTACCTGCCATAGCATCCACACCTTCCATCTCCCCATGGATGGTGACCTCTGACAGTGTCTCCACCACCAGGCATTCCAGTGGTGTTAGGTGGGTGTCCGTGTGGAGCGGGCCACGCCCTGTGCCACTGCATGCCCGGCTGGTGACTGAGCTTGGGCTTCATGGTGGCTCTGAGGTCCCGCCATTTATATTTGATGGCCTCTATGGTGCGTGCATTGGTCCCACCAGCATTGACGGCCACCTGAAAGTACAGCCATAGCCTGGCCTTTATTTTAGCCAGTGTGGGCGGGGCCTCCACACCATACAGACAGCTGTAGTGCAGCTATATGTTGGCCACCATTGTGGCTATCTGGCAACTGGAGAAGTTGCTCAATCTGGTCTGCTGCGCCATCTTCCGGCAGACCTGTCCTCACCCATGTCCATCTCATCCTGCACCCCCTCTAGTGCCACCTCTTGCTGCGCATTCTGCTCCGTGTCCCCCTCTTTGTCCACCATTGCCTTCTGCATATGTGTGTCTCATGGCATTCACGGCCATCTGCTTGTGCTTGGGTGGTGCATTCCCTTTTATGATGGAGTCACGGGGCATTCCTGTGTCTGTTTCCCCCCACCGGTTTTGGCTGTGCGTTGTCCTGCGTGATCACTGCAGACATGACTAAGGTGCATTTCTGTGTTTGTGCATGCTATGTCCCTTGGCTCACCTGTGTTCCGTGTAACTGCATGTCCTGCCTGCACTGGTTTCCTGAGTAATTCCCATGCTTTTGTGCATAGGGCCCAATGTGGATAAATACATAAAAAAATAAAAAGCAGGAAATGCACACTGAGTCAAGACTCATTTTCAGGTGCGGCCTGGGAGGAGGGAAACAGGAGGAACAATACATGTAAAATATGCACAATTGAGGTACAGCATTAAAGTGCATTCATAGACCAGAATTTTAAACAAAAAGATACAGATACAACTTGGAGTATTATAAAGTGCAATAATGCACAACTGAGCCAAGCCAAATGGACGTGAGTAATGCACAGAATTACTGTAGTAGAAATGTTAATTAAAGAAAATGAGTACACAGTACAGGGGTTGAGATGTCTGGCTAGTCTAAAACTCAGTGCTCATGTTTTTGCCAACTTCAGGGCCAGGATGTCTACATTAGGGGAAACAGGAGCAAGTCAGGGATGTTTGAGTTTCAGCTGATGCTTGAGGGAGTCTGCAGTGGTGGCATGATTGAGGGATGAAGGGAGCAGGTTCAAGAGAGTTGGTAGACAATAAGAGAAGGTGAATTAGCTGGCAGAGTAGTGGGGATGAGGAGTGGAGAAGGTGCCGGCCCGCTGGCACAGTGGTAGCTCTACAGCTTGAGATGCCGATGACCCAGGATTGAAAGCAACCTCTGGAGCTGAAGGGCTGGCTGGGGGAGAAGGATCAAGCATCCCAAGGACTGCTCTTCTCCTCCAGGTTGAGGGAGGAGATGTTGCCTATGTAATACTGCCCCCCTGCTGAGTCCGGGTGTTCGACTGCAGGGGCTGTTTCTGGTTGGGAGGCATGACAGATGTCAGGTGTGTGCACCGCTTACATTTGACAGTGTCTCCACCACCAGGCATTCCAGTGGTGTTAGGTGGGTGTCTGTGAGGGGCAGGCCACCCCCTGTATGACTGGGTTCCCGGCCGATGGCTGTGAGCTTGCACTTCATGGTGGCTCTGAGGTCCCACCATTTATGTTTGATGGCCGTTATGGTGTATGCCTTGGTCCTGGTGACATTGACGGCCACCTGGATATCCAGTCATAGCCGGCCTTTACATTGGCCACTGTGGGGGCCACCACACCATACAAGCAGCTGTAGTGTAGCCATGTGTTGGCCACCATTGTGGCAACTTGGCTGCTGGAGAAGTTGCTCGATCTGGTTCGCCGAGCTGTCCTCCGGAGGACCTGTCCTTGCCTGTGTCCACCTCATCCTGCATCCCCCTCAGGTACAATCTCTTGCTGAGTGTAATGGAATTATGTGTGTGTGTGTGTGTGTGTGTGTGTGTGTGTGTGTGTGTGTGTGTGCTGTGTCCAGACAATGTCTGATGTTTTATTAATATGACTGTAGTGTTACAGTGTGACCCACCACATTCATGTTCAGAAAATATCAGAATTGACTGGACACAGCATCCCAAAATACTTAATTCCATTATACTTGGCAATTTTGGCATTAAAAGTAATCCAACACAATGTCATGTAGTAAGCAAGATACTCACTGCTAAAACAGGACATGTACATCATTTTGGTGGGTTGCTGGGAAGGGGGTCCTGCTCGCAGTGTGCATTCAATACTGATGGTTTATTACCACAACTACACTGTGTTTGTCACACTGACATAACTGTATTAATATACCAGCTAGGTGGCACACAGCAAGCTGACCCCCTCCTCATGCATAAAACAAGACGTACTAGCACATAAAATGTTATAAAGTAAACATCAGAAATATGACTAATTGGTGGCAGCCAGGCAACAACCCGCCCCCTCTCCCGGAAAAAAAAAGTCAGTTAAACTCCATGTACAAAAAACATTTCCAATTTCAAAAAGTCCCCAGAAACATACCTGTGGCACGATTCAGCTGCTGCTACTGCTTTTCTCATCTCCTTTTGCTGGTGATGAACTGCCTGCATAGTGGTGTAGTCCGTGATGCTGTTCCTGGCTGGATTAGTGGAAGTTGCTTGTGGGACTTCTTTTGAGACCGACAATGGAAGCTGGTCATTCCTGGTTGGCGTAACCTCCCTTGCAGAATCTCAGGTACAGTGGCAGCTACACTCAATCCCTCAGGGTGGTGGCAGATGTATCTATTGTAAAGAAGAAGTATTAGCATTTATAGCACACTTGCATAAACATTGTATCCCAAAGCACTTTACAAGCAGTAGTAAAGTAACTGGTACAATGGCAATGCCTTCTAATGGTTGCACAATCAAGACCCACACAAACACTGCCCTGGACATCTGCAGCCATGCATCATCTACACTCCAAACCAGTAGCTGAGTTGCCCAGCTGCAGTGTAAGGGAAGCTGGTAGAGGTCCCTTCTGGCCAGTCATCTCTTTACTGGGGCAGGAATGCTGCTTCTTTTCTTCTGTCCTTGCTTGCTGATGACAAGTCAGTGCCAGCCAAGCAGCTCTACCATTATACAGGCAGCAAACAAAGATCGGAGCCCTCAAGTCAAAAAAAAAAAAAAAACAACAGTGGCCCGGCAGCACTGTGAGAAAGTTAAGTGGTGATCCCTTCTGGTCCGTCAGCTTTTTCAGCGGTGGTGGTGGACGTGCTGCTGCTCTACCAGCTAAGTGTGTACCAGGCAAGAGCACCAGGCTGTTCCTCTGTTGGTTGGCCCACCACCAGGGAGGGACTGGACCCAGCACTACACAGGACCCCCCCAGTCTGTACAGCAGCACTGCAACACACAGCCAAACCAACTTTCAAATGTTGAATAACACTAGACAGCTATTCTCTGGCTGGGGACGGATCTGCAAACCCCCAAACAGTCAAAGAGGACAGCAACACTGATTTAAAACACAGCAGCAGCAATGTCTGTAGCCAAGCTGACTTCCATGATTTTACAGCTCAGCTGGAATTGGAAACCTGAGGAAACTTGGCACAGAGCACTGTGTTGTGAGTGCTGCTGCTCCCGACTTCTCCTGATTCCATCCAAAGGGACTTCACTCACGCAGCTCTCTTCTCAATGCTGTGCTGAGAGCTGCAGCGTGTTCTTGATGGCCAGCCAGGTTGGGAGGGAGTCGGGATATGGGTTAAAACTCGGTCGACAGTGAGACAGAAAGAAGGACCCGATCAACCTCCGAGCCATCTCTCCTCTCCTTGGCTGCTGCCTCAAGAACCATCCAAATCCAAACCCTTCCATACCCTGTCCAGCCGCCCCATCCCATCCCATCTCTGAATTGTGCAAATAAACCCCAAAAGCACAAAAATGTGCAGCACAAGCCAATGCAGAATACAAACCCTCTGTTGGTCTGGTGGTCCCTCAGCTGGTTGGTGGCATTCTTCTGGCTCCTCGCTCAGCCTTGTTGTTCTGGCTTCCTGGTGTGCAGCAGCAGCGTGGTGATTCCAACTGGTTCCTTCTGGTCAATCACTAACAGCGATCCTCTCCTCAAAATGCTCCCGAGGCTATGGTTTCCCCCTCTGGAGACCCAGACTGCTTTATAGCGGGTCAGCAGATCTGAGAGGGGACCTGGCAGACTGACAGATGAGTCACTAATCAATTTGTGGGGTGGGATATGGGCTAGCTCGGGCCATCACTCAACTTGCTCTCCCAGGCACTAGCCCCCCCCCATGACATCCTAATGTCATCATTACTAACCGGGCCAGGATGGAAGCTAGTGTTGGCTGGCGGCTGGCTGCAAACAAAGGGATTAGTGCAGCTTGTGGTATAGTTGCGTGGTTTTGGTGTTCCAGATGGAAAAGAACTGGAGAATGTGGGGTAGCGGTACAGGCAGACTGCAGGGGTCAGAATGCGGAACATCACAGGAAATCTGGTACAGTTGAGAGGTATGCACCGCAGCACCTCCATTAGGCTCAAAACGTACTTCCTGATTACCTCAGCAAAGATGAAGCAGCAAAAACTTATTTTAGGAACAGCTCCTACCTAGCTGAGCCAATTGTGCTTCATAGTGCCCAAACAGCTTCTTTCTGTATTTAGTCCTACCTATCTCAGTCGACCACTTCATAGTCTGCCTGATACTGCCTCCTGATCCAAGCTGACCCAGGGCTGGATTAAGGCATAGGCAACATAGGAACAGGCCTAGGACCCTAGCCTACCAGGGAGCCCCAAGCAATCCTAAATATATATTTACAGCTCAGGCAAAAAGATGAGTATATGATAGTCTATTATACACTCATCGTTTTGCCTGAGCTGTGTTTTTTTTTGTTTTGTAAAGGACTCAGCCACCGAGTAATCTGAGCAAGAAAGGGGATGAAATGTTACATGACTCACACCTCCCTGATTAGGTGTTAAGTGCAGATGACAGTTTAAGGGGCCCTGGCCAGGATGACCTTTAAGGTGTGAACTGGCCCATTTCCTTTGCTTTTTCTCCTAACCCCATTTATAATCCTCACTTAGAATCAAGTCTTACTCTTGAATATAACAGATTAACAGTACATTCTAATGGGTGTGCTTTATATTTAATCTCTTTCCTAAAATTAAGATATCTACAATGTATTTCAAAGGTACAATTAAAAATTGTAATCTTTTTTTCTTCATTCCTCATCTCACGCATATTGAAATTCTGAACTTGATATAGCTCTGTTTTCAGGGTGAATAATACCTGAACGTACTGTATTTCCAGGATCCCATCAGGAAATATTGCTATTTATTGATCCTGGCTTACTTATCCATAACTGAAATTTTTTGATCCTGTAAATGATTTCTTCCAATAATCACTCGCTTTGAAATATATCATTAGGAGGGTAGAAATGGGGGAGGAAGGGGAGAGGGAGGTAAGGTGCCTGCCTGGCACCTTGGCTTAGAGGGACAGGAAGCGAATCCTCAGGATTGTGGGAGCAGCTGCACGAGGGAGGGAGCTGGATGTCATTGTCCAACTAGGGACAAATGACCCGGCTAGGAATGGGATCAGAGCAGTGCAAGAGGAGTTTGTAGAGTTGGGGAGGGGCCTTAGACAAGTAGCGCATATGGTAACCTTCTTGGAGGTGCTGCCAGTCTATGGCAAGGGTGATGCTAGGGTACTCCTCACCAAGGAATTCAATAAGTGGTTGAAAAACTGGTGTGGAACTCAGGATTTTGGCTTCACTGGGGACTGAGGAGCCACCTGGAGGGATGCAGACCTATACTGGTGCGATGGTCTGCATCTGTCTGGGAGGGGGACCAGGATCCTAGGTGAGAGTTTAAATGCTTCATTGGCAAGCATTTAAACTAGCCAAGGGGGGGAGGCACTGAAAAGGAGCATGGAAATCCCAGCCTCCCCCCACAAAACACCGTAATTAGTGAGGTAAACACCAAGGTAGAGAAGTCAGTAGGGAGCTGAACAGAGGTAAATGTAAAAAAAGGCAAAGGCAGTAAGGCCAGAAATGGGGCTAAAAGGGGTAAGGCCATCAAAAAGTGGAGGGTAATGAGTACCAATGCCCGTAGTCTGTGTAACAAGCTCCCTGAACTAGTGGCCTTGATGGAAGAGGGTTGTCTGGATATTGTGGCAGTCAAAGAAACATGTTACACAGAGAACCATGACTGGGATGTCAACATACCAGGATACACAATCTACAGGAGGGACAGGGAGGGTAAAAGAGGAAGAGGAATAGATCTCAATGTAAAGGAAGGGATGAAAACGACAGAACTAAAGAATAATCAGGGAGCAGATGAGGCACTCTGGGTCACCCTGGAGACAGAAAATGGCACCACAATCCGCATGGGGGATGTATACAGACCCCCATCTCAGGGGGAAGGAATAGACAAGGAAACGATAGAAGGCTTCCTTAGAATGGCAGAAAAAGGGGAGATATTGTTGATGGCGGACCTGAATATGCCAGATGTTAACTGGAGCACCTTTGCTGCAGGCACATCCAAGAGCAGGGTCATTCTTGATGCCCTACAGGGGGCATGCCTCAGACAGTTAGTATTTGAACCCACTCGGGAGGGAGCAATCTTAGACCTGGTACTCTCAAATGGGGACAGAGAAAGAATTTCAGATTTAGAAGTGGGTAGCCATCTTGGAACAAGTGACCACTAAACAGTGTGGTTAACAACAAACACAACCACACAATCAAGCCATACAAAAGCAAGAGTATTGGACTTTAGGAGGGCTGACTTTGGGAATATGAGAGAGTGCCTCAGAAAAGCACTAGCAAACAGGCAAGAAGGAGAGGTGGGGGAACAATGGGGAGTAATCAAAACAGCCATCACAGAGGCAACAAGCCTTTATGTAAAGCAAATCAACAAAACACAACGAAGGAAGAAAACACTATGATTCTCAAAAGAGGTGGCAGGAAAGGTTAAGGAGAAAAGGATAGCATTCAGGAAATATAAGGAAACACAGAAGAAGCAGGACAGAGAACTTTATCAGTTAAAGCAGAAAGAGGCTGGGAAGGCAGTCAGAATAGCAAAGGCCCAAACTGAGGAAAGGATAGCCAGCTCTGTTAAGAAGAGGAATAAGATCTTTTATAGGTACATTAGGGAGCGAAGAAAGACCAAAGGAAGGATACTGAGGCTTAATAAAGGGAAGGGAATGTGGGTAGAGGGTGACAGTGAAAAAGCAGTATAATGAACAAATATTTCTGCTCAGTATTCACAAAGGAACAGAAGGGGGAAGTACCTAAACCAAAGAAGAGAAACACTCTGAAGATGAGGGTCGATACCAGTCCATTTACAGAAGAAAGGATTCTGAAAGAAGTAATAAAATTGAAGTTGGACAAAGCAATGGGGCCTGACGTGATTCACCCAAGAATTCTAAAAGAACTAAAGGTAGAACTAGTGACACCGCTAACTACTCTCTTTAACAAATCATGGGAGGATGGGGTGGTACCTGAGGACTGGAGGAGGGTGGATGTGATTCCTCTTCACAAAAGTGGGAGCAGGACAGAGACAGGAAACTACAGACCAGTTAGTTTGACCTCAGTGGTAGGGAAAATGATGGAATCACTTCTGAAGGAAAGGGTTGTTGAGTACCTAGAGGCCAGTGGGATACAGGACCCAAGGCAGCATGGATTCATGATGGGAGGGTGATGTCAGATGAATCTAATAGATTTCTTTGACGGGGTGACCAAAGTAGTAGACCGAGGAGGGGCTGTGGACATGGCCTACCTAGATTTTAGCAAGGCATTTGATGCAGTCCCACACAAAAGATTAATACACAAGTTAGCCAGCCTTGGAGTGGGTCCCAATGTGGTAGAATGGATAAAGAATTGGCTAGACAACAGGACACAAAGGGTAGTAGTAAATGGAGTCCACAGTGAAGAAAGGAGGGTTAATAGCGGGGTACTGCAGTGTTCAGTACTGGGACCGGACCTTTATAATGTCTTTATAAGTGACATTGCAGAGGAACTGGAAGGAAAAGTATGTCTCTTTGCAGACGACACAAAGATCTGCAACAGGATTGATACACAAGATGGAGTGGAAAGGATGAGAAGGGACTTGGCAAGGTTGGAGCAATGGTCAAATGTATGGTAGCTCAGATTCAAGGCAAAGAAGTGTAAGGTAATGCACCTGGGAAACAAAAACCCAGGGGAAGAGTACACAATGTGGGGTGAGATACTGACAACAGTAAAAATGGAAAGGGACCTGGGGGTAATTATATCAGATGACCTAAAGGTGGGCAAGCAATGTGAGAAGGCAGTAAGGAAGGCTGGGGGATACTGGGATGCATAGGGAGAGGCATCAATAGTAGAAAACAGGAAGTTGTTATCCCTCTATACAGACAGTTGGTGAGACCCCATCCGGAGTACTGTGTGCAGTTCTGGAGACCCCATCTCCGCAAAGACATAGACAGAGTGGAGGCTGTCCAGAGGAGGGCAACCAAAATGGTGCAGGGTCTGCACCAGAACACATATGAAGAAAGATTAAAGGAGCTTAATATGTATACCCTTGAGGAAAGAAGGAGAGAGGGACATGATAGAAACTTTCAAGTACCTCAAGGGAATCAACAAAGTCCAAGAGGGTAGCATTTTTCAAAAAAGAGATGTGCAAGAACAAGGAGGCACAATTTGAAGATAGAGGGGGGGATGGCACAGAGGTAATGTGAGGAAGTATTTTTTCACAGAGAGGGTTGTGATGCATGGAACAGCCTCCCTGAGGAGGTTGTGGAGTCAAGAACAGTGGGGGAATTCAAGAATGCATGGGACTGACACAAGGCAGTCCTAGTGGGGTAGGAGGAAGTAAGCTGTTGGTTAACTAGGATCTGCAGCTTATCTGTTAGGTAGGAAAATGGGCAGACTAGGTGGGCCAAGCGGTCCTTATCTGCCATCAAATTCTATGTTTCTATGTTTCTATATCTCTAAAGTTCATGACTCCTCTAGTAAACTACCCACTTAATTTCTACACCACTTGAGGACCTAGCATCTTTTAGAGATGCGTCTTTATCCCACCGCACAAAAGCCCCACACCCTGGTTCATAATATCTGACAGGACAAAGTCCAAATAAGCAGCTGCTACGACTTGACAGGATAAGGTGGTGCGCACACAAATAGGTGGCCAGCCCAAGTGCTTAGCAAGTTCCAGAAGAGTGTAGCACTTTGCAATAACAGCTGAAAACATTCAAACATCTGAAGATGAAATGTCAAAACATTAATTTTGTATTCAAGTTAACAGCACAATCTGTGGTTCTATGATCCATGGGGTTACCATAGAGTGCTACACTGTTCTTGATGTTTACCTGACAAGACATAATGATAACACCGAGACTGCAAGCACATATATGTGTGTTTGGGGGTGGGTGGTGGGGTTTGGAAAAGTGCACATCATGATAATTAACATCCCAAAAATGTTTTTTACCAGGCCAGTTAGTAACTATGTTCTCTAAATGATCAAAACTCAGACTATGTTTTTTTCCATAGTAATATCATTAGTTTCATTAAAATTGAAGCATTTTATTTAGATTATTTATGATTTATGAAACTTTTGAGAGACAGTACGAACATAGGGAGGGGCCTAGGGAGGAACATAACCAGCAGAAAGATGGAGGAAGTGTTATCCCTGTGTAGATCGATAGCGAAGTCCAACCTAGAGTACTGTGTCCAGTTTAGGAGGCCCCATCTCCGGAAGGACATAGATAAGGTGGAGGAAGTACAGAAGAGGGCAGCCAAAAGGGTACAAGGCCTGCATCAGAAGCTCTATGATTAAAGACTCAAGGAACTACTCCCTTCACAAAAGAAAGGGTCCTACAAGAGCTTGCTAAGCTCAGGGTGGACAAGGCAATGGGACCTGATGGCATACATCCCAGGGTACTTAAGGAGCTAAAGGTGATACTAGCAGAACCATTAGCAGAACTGTTTAGTGAGTCTCTCAGCACAGGGGAGGTCCCAGAAGACTGGAGAAGGGCTCATGTGATCCCGCTCCACAAGAGTGGTAGCAGGGAGGAGGCAGGGAACTACAGACCAGTCAGTCTTACCTCAGTAGTGGGCAAGATTATGGAGGCTCTCCTTAAGGAAAGGATAGTGCAACACCTGGAATCCATAGAGGCACAGGATCCAAGACAGCATGGGTTTACAAAAGGAAGGTCCTGTCAAACTAATCTCATAGATTTCTTTGACTGGGTAACCAGAGTGGTGGACCAAGGGGGAGCAGTTGATGTTGCCTACCTTGACTTCAGCAAAGCTTTTGACACTGTTCCACATAGAAGATTGATAAATAAGCTGGGTAGGCTTGGGGTGGGTCAGAAGTTGGTCAACTGGGTGGCAAACTGGTTGATGGGCAGAAAACAGAGAGTGGTGGTAAATGGTATACAGTCAGAAGGGATGCAAATGACAAGTGAGGTACCTCAGGGATCAGTCCTGGGGCCAGTCCTCTTCAACATCTTCATTAGTGACCTTGCAGATAGACTAGAGGGTAAGGCTTGTCTGTTTGCAGATGACACCAAGATCTGCAACAGAGTAGATGATCCAGATGGGGTGGGCAGAATGAGAAGAGCTTTGGATAAACTAGCAAAATGGTCAGGAGAGTGGCAACTGGGATTTATGCAAAGAAGTGCAAGATCATGCACATAAGGAAGAGAAACCCTGAAGCCACCTATAGGCTGGGAGGAGTTGCTAGCAGTCACAAAGGAAGAAAAGACTTGGGCATCATCATCACTGATGACCTGAAATCATCAAGCAGACCTCTAAAGCAGTAGGTAAGGCTAGGGGGTGTTAGGGTGTATTAGTAGAGGTATCACAAGTCATAAGAGAGAGTAATAATCCCTCTTTACAAGACACTGGTTAGGCCTCATCTGAGTACTGCGTGCAGTATTGGAGGCCACACCTCACAAGGACATTAACCAAATTGAGGCAGTCCAGAGAAGGGCAACCAAAATGGTGCAGGGACTGCATCAGAAGACATATGAGGACAGATTAACAGAGCTCAATATGTATACCCTTGAGCAAAGGAGGGAAAGAGGTGATATGATCGAGGCATTCAAACACCTTAAGGGCATCAACAAGGTGAAAGAGTCTAACATGTTTAAATATAAGAAAATTAGCAGGACAAGAGGACACAGCATGAGATTAGAGGGGGGCCGATTAAGGGGGAATGTGAGGAAATTCTTTTTCACAGAAAGGGTGGTGGATGCATGGAATGGCCTACCTCAAGAAGTGGTGGCTATGAATACAGTGCAGGGCTTCAAACAGGAATGGGATAGGCATAAGGGAGCAATACAAATGAGTATGAATAGATAGGCCACTGACAGAGCAAAGGTCGATGGCACATTTATAAGGTAGAAAAAGAAATGGGCAGACTGGATGGGTCTTGCAGTCCTTATCTGCCGTCAACTTCTATGTTTCTATGTTTCTATGAATAACATATGTACTCTATAGAGGAAAGAAGGGAAAGGGGGGAGGCATGATAGAAACATTCAAATACCTTACAGGTATTAAAAAGGTACATGAAGGTAGCATTTTACATAGAAAAAGATGCTCAAGGACATGGGTTCGCACTATGATACTGGCGGGGACAGACTCAAAGGATATGTGAGGAAATACTTCTTCACAGAATGGAATGTGGACCCTGGAACAGCCTCCAATTGGAGGTGGTGCATGCTGAAATGGTAACAGGATTCAAGCATGCATGGGATAGACACAAAGGGGATCATTGAAATAAGACGGGGGTGTAGAACAAGGAGTGAGTAGGGTCTGCGGTAGCATAGTAGGTAGGGAATGTAGGGCAGTCTAGGAGGGCTAAGAGGTCATTCTCTGCTGACTTCCATGTTACTATGTTTCTATTTATCTTCAAGTTTACTTAACTGATAGGCAATGACCAAGGGGTGCAGTCATACTAACATACTAAAAAGCCAGATGATGAGGCCCTATGGTTTATCGAGTCTGCTCGAGGATCAGTGCCTACCTATGGCATCATTATAACCCCCCTCCCTCCCTACAAGGTCTCCCACACCCAACCCCCAGCAGGGCTCTGGGATGCACCCTCCCCCTATAGCTATCCCAGCCCTTTTTGAACCCCTCCAAAGTTGTAGCAGCCACCAGTTCCATGGGCAGCGCATTCCAGGGCTCCACCACTCACTCAGTGAAGTAGCATTTCCTTGTTTCCCCTCTTAGTCTCCCCATCCAGCCTCATTGAGTGTCCCCTGGTGGCCCCTACCTCCCTCAGCTGAAACACACTCTGTTCATTCCCTTGAGATATCTGAAGACCTTGATCATATCCCATCTGTCCCTTCTCTCCTCCACTAAGTACAGTCTGAGCTGCTCCAGTCTCTCCCCATAGGGCTTTTCCCCTAGTCCTTGCATCATCACTCTCTCCCTCTCTCCCTGCATAATCTCTTCACCTCGTATTATACCCATGTCCCTTACTAGGTCCCCCTCTACCCTCCCAGGGCCTCCCCACCCCAAGCTCCCCCTTCCTTGCCATCCTCTCCCTTCCCCCACAGTGTCCTGACTCCTATTCCTCCTGCTGGTGCTTGCACCTCCTCCATATCCTGGTCCCACAGAGACTCTATGCCGGGGAGTATCTCCCACCCCCTTGTCTGCTGAGCCCATTGCCATCCACTACTTATCTGCCTCCAGAGGAGCCTCCTTGGCTCCAGATCTCCCCCGCCTGACAGTGCCAGGGGTGTGAATCTGTTTTTATGCTCTATGCCAGTTGCCCTGCCTTCCCCTGCTGTCTCACACTCCTACCAGTTCTCTTTAGCCCCTACCCTGACTCTCTTCTCCTGCCCTCTTGACAGGCCCTCTGGTTCTTACTTTTCCTAACCTCATGCCAGTCTCCCTGGTCCTTATTCTGCTCTGGGCGATCCCAACCCATGCCCCCTGGTGCTCCCCTCCTTCCTGTAGGGTCTGCCCCAACACCTCCAAGTATGGTAGCATGGTCCCATGCCCTCATGCCATCATTCTCTTTGTCTGTTCCCTCCCCTTTTGGGTTCACCTGAATCCTCTGCCATTTTACCAATAGTTTCCCCATCTGTCCTCCCCCCAATCCCCCCACCACATGGCCACCATCCTTATCTCCACCCCTCCCTACCAAATACCCCTCTTTGCCAGTCGACCGCCTCCCTGAGATATGCCAACCGCTGGCACACCATACAACCCCCATCCTCCAGACCAGGGCTAGCACTATGGCCAACCCACACCCTACACACCCTATTACCCTTCCAAAGATACCGGCACTCGAGCTCTGTGGACCCTGACCAATTTCCCTCCAAGTTGGCTGCCCCATCCCCAACTGTCCTAGCAGTGCCAGATCACATCAGACCCCTCCCCCCACTGATGCCCATTGGGCCAGCTACCAAATAAAGAGTGCCCTTACAGATGTGGTCAAAAAACTATCCATACACAGTAAAGCACAGATGCAGGCCCTAAAATAAAATGACAACCCCCAACACGACTGCACCAGTGCTTGCAACCCCACATCCAGAGTTCACTCCCCCCCAGTCCGACTCCTGTTCAGTTTTTGGATTTGTAGTACACAGCTCCTTCTTACCTGGTTGCCTTCAGCCAATGGGATCCTCCTGCCTAATTGGCTCTGCCCTCCCCGGGCAGTTTATAGAGGTCTGGGCGGGGGTGGATTTGAGATAAATCCCTTGATTCTGCTGCTTACAGCCCTGTAAAAATCCCTTGGTCCTGCTGCCTCCAGCCCTGGCCCACTCCATACAGCTGGGAAGGCTCCCTCGCTCTGTCACTGTTCTCAGTCACTCTGGCCTGCTCTGTGTGGCTGGGAAGGCTCCCTCGATCCGCTGCTCCTCTCCTGAAGGGGGTTCCTGCCCAGTTCCCTGCCTTATGCCTCCTTTCAAGGCTCTGGAAGTATGATTAAAAGTCCAGAGCCCTTGGGCCAATCACAAGTCTGCTGAATGTAGGCTTCTCCCACCTCCCGCTTTTAATAGAGGTTGGGGTTGGGGTTGGGGAGGGTGTGTGGGACAAAAATCCTGCCTCCTGTGCTACAGCAGCCCAGTTGGCTACCAGTTCCTCCTCTGCGCTGCTCCTACTGGCCCACCGTTTGCGAGCCCCCTGCCAACCGTCCTCCGCTATGGCTGCTCTTTGCTTCCCTCAGGGCCACCGACTGTGAGCCCCCCCAGGCCAATTGCCCTCTGTTGTGGTCACTCACCACTTCTCCCAGGGCCGCTGACTGCAAGACCCTAATAAAAGAGTGCCCGGTACAGCGCACAGCTTCCTCTGTGAGTTAGGAGTAGCAGCCCGGCTGTGCAGTTTTTAAGGCCTGGCTGCACACTCCAAAACTCGCGCCACTGGCTCCAATTGGTTGAAAATCCTGCCTCCTCTACTACAGCAGCCTGATTGACTGCCCCTTCCTTCTCTGCACTGCTCCTTCTGGCCCGCCAATTGTGAGTCCCTTACCTGCCAGCCTCCACTACGGTCACTCTCCACTTCCCTCTGGGCTGACTGTGATCCCCCCCCAGGCCAGTCACCCTCTGTTGCGGCTGCTCGCCACTTCTCCCAGGGCTGCCAACTGCAAGCCCCCAATCCAAGAGCACCCAGCACAGCACACAGCTCCCTCTACGAGTCAGTCACAGCAAAGAGGCAGAGTCGCGGTGAAGGATAATGGTTGTGGTGAGGGGGGGGCCTATATTTCTCTTGTGCCTAGGACCTCAGGTTGCCTTAATCTGGTCCTGGTATTTGCCCAAAGATGGCTGGATTGAAACCAGCACAGGGCATTGTGAAACATCTCCTAGAGCAGGTTTTACACAGAAGTGATTGATGGATCAGAGGCAAAGATAACTGTGTTATCTGCTTACATGTGTATATGTGAGTTGGCACAGGTGGATGGAAGGTCATTTAGGAAAATCGAAAAGAGAATAGGGCCTAGAATGGAACCTTTTAGGATTCTGGCCTTGATGGAGAGTGTCAATGATTTGGTGTCTCCAACCTGAACCGATTGTTGGCAGACCATTAGGTAGTAATGGAACCATTCATCTGCAGATATTGAGTGGCCTGTAGAACTCAGGTTGTCCAGGAGGGGTGGATGGGACACTGAGTCAAAGGCTTTGGTCAGATCATTGAAAACTGTAACCGTTATATGACCCTGATCCATCCCTGAGAAGTTAAAATAAATGACATGAGGCAATGAGGAAACAGTAGAATGGTGTTTCCAAAACCCAGACAGAAAAGGGGAGAGGAAATCAGAGGAGGTAGGATACTCTAGGAGTCTAGAGTAAACTACCACCTTTTGAGGCTTGGTGAGGGAGGGAAGAAGGGAGATGGAGCAGAAGTTTCCTGGTGAGGAAGGATCACTCCCTTTAAGAAGTGAAATGATTGTTGTAATCTTCCAGGCCTGAGTTATGGAACAGAGGGAGAAAGAGAGGTTGAGCAGGTGACAAAGTGGAGCTGCAACAGCATGAGCACAGAGAGAGATGGAGGAGTTTGGGGTCAGCCCCATCAGGGCTAGACTTAGACGTGTTAAGTGCCAACAGGGCATGCTGGATTTCCTAAACAGTGACAGGAGAAAAATGGAAATCAGAGGAGGTTTGAGAAATAGGAGAGGAGGGGATCAAAGGGGAGTGAGAGGAGTCAGTAAAAGGAGAGGGTGAGAGAACATGTGCTGAAAAATGCATTAAGGTGACCATCAGTGGCAGCAGGATCAGACACAGGTGAACCATCAACCATGAGGACGGGGGGTGTAGACCCAGCAGGAGGGGTCAAAAAAGGAATGGCTTATTTTCCAGAATTTAGCGGGAGAGTTTAGGTTGCTCTGGAGGTTCAGCTTTGAAAAACAAAGATTTTGAGTCCCAAATAGCCTTTGTGCAGCTATTTCTCAGGGTTTTGTAGTGGATAAGATCAGAAAGGAATGTATCAATTTATAGCTTGCCTAGGCAAGGTTGTGGGATTTGCACTGAGCAATAATTTTGGTGGAAATCAAGGGGAGATGGAAGGATTTCATCCTGAATTTCCTGAGGGGGTGTGCTGTTCCCAAACTTCCAAAAATTTGGAATGAAAAAGAGAAAAGCCCATGTCAATATCTGAGGCCAGTGAGAAGGCAATCCAGTTACTAGCAACTAGATCACTCAAGAGAGCACTTATGTTTAGTGAACAGAGTCTCAACCAGACATACTTTGGGGAAGAGGGGGGACACCATATTGTACTGGTACAGTAAATCATTCAAAGATTGCTGAAAGAATCTGGTAGAATACCTTCTGCAACAATGTGGTGTGGGTGGGAGGACAGAACCCAGTCCAACAGGGAGTGATTGGAGGAGTGGGGATTAAGTTGTGTAAATTTGGAGATAACCTGGAACACATTTAGAGACTCAATCTTCTGGATGATGGATTTTGAGGAAGGGGAAAGCCAATTGAAGTTGAAGTCCCCAAGAAAAATGAGTTTACCAGTGGAGGAATGTGAAGTAATGTTAGAGACAGTGTCTACCACAGAGGATGGTGATGTCTGGGGTGAGGCATAGAAAACCCCTATGAAACTAGAGATGAGGGGAGTAGAATCCTAATAAGGAGAAATTCATGCGATGAGTGTGAGGTCTTTAGGTTGCAGGAGAGGTCTTTGCAGACATAAATGGCTATTCCTCCACCACATTTACCACTGTCTTGCCTGAAAAACTGAAATCAGGAAGGGACAAACTAGAATCAGGTATCCTAGATGAAAGCCAAGATTCAGTGACGCTGGGGATGGCTGCAGAGTGTTGAAGCACCCAAACGGAGGGGAAGTCAGGCCTGGGTAGAAGGCTCCTAGTGTTTAGATGAAATATGCTAAGACCTTGGAGGTAGCAGAGGCTGATAGGGTGGGTGAGATGGGTCCAAGGTTGGACTCCACATTATCTCCCTGGAGGAGGAGGAGTAGAAGAATGAGTTAGTGTATTGAGTGGGACTTCCTTCCATTGGTGTGATGAAGTGAGCAGAGGGAGGTGAGATTATGAGTAGAATGGAAGGCACAGTGCAAAAACTCCAGGCTGAAGGAGGGAGAGGGAAGAAGAGAGGGATGAATAGTGGCGAAGCATGACTGAGAGTTGGGGGACTGGGTGAGAGAGGTTTGTAAAGTGAGAAGGGTAAACCGTGTGTGGGAGGGGATTGCTGGAGGGGTTACTAAGTTGAAATGGGAAATGAAGGAGGTAGAAAATGATAAAGCACATGATAATGGACTGATGAACTAGCAACAGTGCAACAGCAACACACAGAAACACACTGACTAGTCATATGTACTCTTTCCTGCATTTACTAAATATCAGTGTTACATTCATTCTGAGTGATTCGGGCACTCATGCCAGTGATAGGGTTGGTATAGGGTTGCAGACAACAGAAATATGTTGCAAGCAGTCAGTATGAATTCACCTGCAGTAGTTAGGGCTTATTTATGGATATGAGTGTGACTTGAACAGGAAACACCTCAACTAAAGAGCTCATCTCCTAGTCTCTCTGCATTGCTAACAGGTACTGCCTACTGTTTAAATTCAAGGACTGTTTTGACAGGGAAATCAGTGTAGAGGCATTTTTAAACCCCCTTTTAGAGGGCTTGGAAAACTGGGCAGGCATTGCTCCTCAGTGCTCAAAAGGCAGCCCTTTGCAGCTGCTTTTGGTGTTGGCTAACTCGCCTTTATAAAGGCGAGCTATATACATTGCCCAGCCCCACTGTTTTGCTTTGTTGTCTCCTTTGATCACCATAGCAACTGGTGACGTTAGCACAATAGGGCTATAAAACTGTGGGCTCCAGAGAGCTTTTTAGCTTGTCTCCTAGTCTCTCTGCATTGCTAACAGGTACTGCCTACTGTTTAAATTCAAGGACTGTTTTGACAGGGAAATCAGTGTAGAGGCATTTTTTAAACCCCCTTTTAGAGGGCTTGGAAAACTGGGCAGGCATTGCTCCTCAGTGCTCAAAAGGTAGCCCTTTGCAGCTGCTTTTGGTGTTGGCTAACTCGCCTTTATAAAGGTGAGCTGTATACATTGCCTGGCCCCACTGTTTTGCTTTGTTGTCTCCTTTGATCACCATAGCAATCAGTGATGTCAGCGCGATAGTGCTACATAACTGTCGGCTCCAGCGAGCGGAGTCGACGCGGGCAGAGGCCAGCGGCGTCTGTTGGCATCCGTAGGTGGAAGAAGGTGGAAGGTGACTTTGTGTTCTCCAGACAATCAATACTATTCCTATATTCTATTGTAGCTTGCTTTAAGCTTTACTGTATTTTGTTCAACAGACAGCTTGAGAAGTCAAATACCTTCATAAACTGCAATATACCATCTTGGAGTTAAACTTACTATGTAAAAATATGGAAGATATTATCCAAATAAACAAAGAGTGCTTTGGTTGCAGATGTCAATCCTGTAATATGTACTTAATATCTGAGATAAACAACGTCACCTTGCCTTTTACCTGTGTTAAATGTAAAGTTAACCATGATTTAACTGCCGAATTGGAATTGTTTAACAATAGATTAAGCTTTTTAGAGACCAGCCAACAGGAAATGTCTAGTAGATTTAAAAATCAAATTAGTGATATTTCCCAACCCACCAAAGTACATGTGGTAGGCAAAAAGCCCAAACGTCAGGGAAAAAAACTTAAACCATTATTAAAATGCCAGAAGGCAAACAAAATTATCACCACTTGTCAAGAACCTATTGAAATACCCCCTGCACAAAAAGAAAAGAAAAAGTTAGTGTTAAGAGAACAAGGAAGAAGATCCATCTGATAATGCAGATGAAGACTCGTACACTTTACAAATTCAAAAATCCAAAAAAGGGCAGAAGAGCAGACCAATTTACTGTTTCTACTTTCAATTCCTTTGATCCCTTAACATATATCTCGGATACAGGCCATGATCCAGAAACAATAAATGTCCCCATTTCTGAAAATTTTGAAAATATAGAAAACCCAATATTTACTATAACAAATATGAATCTTTCAAATGCAGAGTTTAATTCTTCACCTCTTTTTCCCAGCAATCTACAAAATGTTACTGACACCAGAGAGGCCAAAAAACATGACCAAGTTGATGTAAATCCCTTGATTTCACTAGAAAATTGTGACAACTTGGACCTAAATCAAGATGGTGTTTGCAAAAAAAAGACAGGTTATAGTGCTAGGAGACTCTATCATCAAACATATTGATAGAATCATTTGCAACCCTGACAACACAAATAGAACTCTTTCAAGCTTCAGGGGTGCTGGCATTACTGACATCACAGAGATGTCCAGCAACATCTTACAAAACTCAGGTTTTAAACCTTTGTAATAGTTCACATAGGAGCCAACAATGTTCTAAAGGATTCTTCTCAAAAACTACTGACTTCTCTACGTTGGTGTTTACCTCACTAATTACAGTGTTTTGTGGGGGGAGGCTGGGATTTCCATGCTCCTTTTCAGTGCCTCCCCCCCTTGGCTAGTTTAAATGCTTGCCAATGAAGCATTTAAACCTCTCACCTAGGATCCTGGTCCCCCTCCTGGACAGATGCAGACCATCGCACCAGTATAGGTCTGCATCCCTCCAGGTGGCTCCTCAGTCCCCAGTGAAGCCAAAACCATGAGTTTCACACCAGTTTTCAACCATTTATTGAATTCCCTGGTGAGGAGTAACCTAGCATCACCCTTGCCATAGACTGGCAGCACCTCCAAGAAGGTTACCGTATGCGCTATTTGTCTAAGGCCCCTCCCCAACTCTACAAACTCCTCTTGCACTGCTCTGATCCCATTCCTAGCCGGGTCATTTGTCCCTAGTTGGACAATGACATCCAGCTCCCTCCCTCGTGCAGCTGCTCCCACAATCCTGAGGATTCGCTTACTGTCCCTCTAAGCCAAGGCGCCAGGCAGGCATCTTACCTCCCTCTCCCCTTCCTCCCCCATTTCTACGCCCCAATGATATATTTCAAAGCGAGTGATTATTGGAAGAAATCATTTACAGGATCAAAAAATTTCAGTTATGGATAAGTAAGCCAGGATCAATAAATAACAATATTTCCTGATGGGATCCTGGAAATACAGTACGTTCAGGTTTTATTCACTCTGAAAACAGAGCTAGGCTGGGGTCCTAGGCCTGTTCCTATGTTGCCTATGCCGTAATCCAGCCCTGGGTCAGCTTGGATCAGGAGGCAGTGTCAGGCAGACTATGAAGTGGTCGACTGAGATAGGTAGGACTAAATACAAAAAGAAGCAGTTTGGGCACTATGAAGCACAATTGGCTCAGCTAGGTAGGAGCTGTTCCTAAAATAAGTTTTTGCTGCTTCATCTTTGCTGAGGTAATCAGGAAGTACATTTTGAGCCTAATGGAGGCACTGCAGTGCATACCTCTCAACTGTACCAGATTTCATGTGATGTTCCGCATTCTGACCCCTGCAGTCCGCCTGTACCGCTGCCCCACATTCTCCAGTTCTTTTCCATCTGGAACACCAAAACCACGCAGCTATACCACAAGCTGCACTAATCCCTTTGTTTGCAGCCAGCCGCCAGCCAACACTAGCTTCTATCCTGGCACGGTTAGTAATGATGACATTAGGATGTCGTGGGGGGGGGCTAGTGCCTGGGAGAGCAAGTTGAGTGATGGCCCGAGCTAGCCCATATCCCACCCCACAAACTGATTAGTGACTCATCTGTCAGTCTGCCAGGTCCCCTCTCAGATCTGCTGACCCGCTATAAAGCAGTCTGGGTCTCTGGAGGGGGGAAACCATAGCCTCGGGAGCATTTTGAGGAGAGGATCGCTGTTAATGATTGACCAGAAGGAACCAGTTGGAATCACCATGCTGCTGCTGCACACCAGGAAGCCAGAACAACAAGGCCGAGCGAGGAGCCAGAAGAATGCCGCCAACCAGCTGAGGGACCACCAGACCAACAGAGGGTTTGGACATGACATATCTGGACTTAACCTTTGACACTGTGCCACATAGAAGGCTATTAAACAAACTGGAGAATATAGGAGTGGGCAGGACACTAGTGTGGTGGGTAGGTAATTGGCTGGGCAGCAGGACATAGAGGGAGGTGATAAATGGCTGTCACTCAACAGAGAGAAGAGTGACCAGTGGGGTGCCACAGGGATCAGTGCTGGAACCAGTCCTCTTCAACGTCTTCATCAGTGACATTCTGCAGGACCTAGAAGGCAGAATTTCTCTGTTCACTGATGACACGAAGCTCTGTAACAGAGTGGACATGCCAGAAGGTGTAGACAGAATGAGGAGGGACCTGCAGAAGCTTGAAGAATGGTCAAGGATTTGGCAGTTGAAATTCAATGCAAAAAAGTGCAAGATAATGCATATGGAGCACAAAAACCCTGGAACAGCATATCAGTTGGGGGGTGAGGATATAGCATGCACCAAGCAGGAAAGGGATCTTGGGTTATCATCGCTGATTACCTCAAAGTAGGGAAACAGCGTGACAAGGCAGCAGAGTAAAGCAAATAGGATGCTGGGATGCATAGGCAGAAGCATCACCAGCAGGAAAAAAGAGGTCATAATTCCACCATACAAGACACTAGTGAGGCCCCACCTGGAGTACAGTGCACAGTTCTGAAGACCTTACCTATGTAAGGACATAGACATGATAGAGAAGGTTCAGAGGAGGGCAACAAAGGTGGTACAGGGATTGCATCACAAGTCTGAATGAAGACAGGTTGAAGGACTTGAATATGTACTCCCAGGAGGAGAGGAAGGAGAGAGGGGATATGATAGAGACATACAAGTACCTTACAGTGAGGAACAGGGTGCAGGAATACACATTTTCCAGCAAAAAAGATGTTCCAGGACCAGAGGGCATGGGATGAAGTTGGAGGGAGGGTGATTCAGAGGAAATGTGAGGAAGAATTTCTTCACAGAAAGGGTGGTGGACAAGTAGAATACCCTGCCAGTGGAAGTGGTGGGGGCTGAAACAATCATGGGATTTAAGAATGCATGGGTTAGACATAAGAGAATTCTGGAGGACAGGGGTAAGGGGCAACAGACTTCTAGAAAAACATAAAGTGAACTTACCAGCTTAAATGGGCAGACTGGGTGGGCCATATGTCCTTATCTGCTGACAGTGTCTATGTATCTATGTGAAAAAGTAGGAAGGTGGCTGGAAAGGATGGCTTTCCTAATGAGTTTTATAAATGTTTTGCTGACACCTTAGTGGGACCTCTCCAGTCTGCCATTTCTTATTATATGTTACATCATTCTTTCCCCCTTGAATGGAAATCGGCCATAATCTCAGTTCTCCCAAAGCCTGGGAAAGATCCGGAACTTTGTTCCTCCTACTTTCCTATTTCATTGATGTCAAGATATGTACAAAAGTTCTTGCCCTTCATTTACAATCTTTCACACCCAGACTTATTCATCCTAATCAGATGGGTTTTATACCTTCCAGGTATTCATATAATAATGTTCACTGTCTGCTAAATATTATTTCTTTTGTCAAACGATCTGATTTTTTCTACAATGGCCCTCTCAGTAGATGCAGAGAAGAACTTTGATAGGCTCAACTGGCATTATTTGGCGTAGGTCTTGATTAATTTTGGTTTTAGTCATATTTTTGTTTATAATTTGCTAGCCTTGTTCTCTGGCTCCTCTGCTAAGTTTGCTGTGAATGGCACCTTTTCTTCCCCTTCCCCTCTGTGTCGCTGAACTTGTCAGGGGGGGCCCAATGTCTCCGTTATTATTTGCATTGATTATGGAACCTCTGGCGTCCTATGTTAGACAGCATCCTGATATTCAAGGATTCGAGTGGGGTCTTCTGTTCACAAAATCACCCTGTATTCTGATGATACTTTTTTTAAGTGACCTAGTTAATTCTCTCGCACCACTTTTGACAACCCTTTCTGAGTTTGGATTTATTTCACATTTTAAAGTGAATTTAAATAGGACCGTGGCAGTTTTGTTGAGTGGAACCCTTACATCTCAGCAAAAATCTCTTTTTCCTTTTTATTTGGATAATTCAGAGTTCCACTATTTAGGCTTCACGATCTCCCCTAGTTTGGGACAACTGTATGATAAAAACTATAATTCCAGTTTGTCAATGGTGAAAACTGACTTAGAGAGGTGGGCGGTACTTCCCATGTCACTGGGGGCTTGAAATTAAGCTATTCATATGAATGCTTTACCATGCTCTTTGTACGTTTTCAAGATGCTTCCTATAAGGCCAGCAGATTCCTTCTGGAGACAAATAGATAAGCTCATTTCTAAATTTATATGGAATGGCAAGCAACCCTGTATTCATCATTCTGTATTATGTCATAGTAAAAGGATGATGGTTTGGCACTCCCTAACTTTAAGTTTTATTACTTAACTGCTCAGGTAGCCCCAGTTCTATCCTTTTTGAAGTCCCCTACTGACATGGGGTGCTTTGAGGTAGAGGAGGAGCAATTTTCTCAACTACCAATTAGGTTGGTACCATTTTGGCCCCTTTCCCAGCTTAGGCAACTGAGATTCTCCAACCTTTGGATGAGACATACAATCTCTATGGGTTCTTTTTCAGTCTCTTGTGTCCAATGCAGAGAATATGGAAGGCTTATCTCCAATAGTTGGTAATAGTGACATGTTGCCTGGGCTGACAGAGTTGGGTTTCCACCTTTGGGACCATGTAGGGCTGTCTCTGGATGAGGATTTGGTGAAAGGTGGTGTTGTCATGAGTTTTGATCAATTAAGGTTAAAATTTGGTCTTCCTCATACTGAATTATTTCGGTACTTTCAAGTCCATTATTTTGTTTCACCTCTCATTGGAGCACAGCCCTCCTCCATCTCCTTTACATTGGTAAAATATCTTAACTGGGTTAGGAAAAATTTAGTCAAATCTCATTCTATTTCTAATTTTTATTAGGCTTATGCAGCAATAATGTTATACATCCCCCACTCTATTTAGACCAAATGGGAAGTGACTTTAGCTCATCCTTTGGAGCCAAGGTATAAAGAAAAGGTCTGGGCTCTTATTCATAAAACTATGGCCTCTTTTTATTGGATGGAGTTTCATTGGAAGGTTTTGGTTAATTCTTTAGAATCCCCTCTATAACTTGTCATTATGTCAAAGGCAGACCGGACCTATATTGGAGACAGTGTGGAGCTAGAGGTGATCAAATCAAATCAAACTTTATTTTTATAGCGCCTTTCAAACCAAGGCACTGCACATAAAATCAGATACAACAATTCTAAATATGAATTGAAACAACAACAATAAATAACAGATTAGCCATATTTGGGAAGGCTAAGATAAATAGATACATTGTTAACTCAGTTTTAAACCTATAGATGGTCAGGCATTCCTTTAACCAATGAGGTAGAGAAGTCCACAGGTTTGGAGCTGAAAAAGAGAAAGCACGAGCACCAGATGTCTTTAATTGCACCCTAGGAATCTCTAGCAAAACCTCATCAGCGAATTGGAGAGAACAGAGGGGGCAGTAGGGTACCAGGAGGTCTTGCAATTAACTGGGTTCCTGATCATGTAGGGCTTTAAAGGTTAGCAAGCCAACCTTAAAGGTGATCTGCCCCTGAACAGGTAGCCAGTGCAGCTCACGGAGCACAGGCGTAATATGACTGGACCTAAAGGTCCCAGTCAAAAACCTGGTCACCACATTCTGCACCAGCTGCAAGCAGTGGATATCAACCACTGGTAGCCCTAGGTAGAGGGAATTGCAGTAATCAAGGTGGGTAGTGACAAAGGCATGGACCAGTGTTGGAAGATCATCTGGAGGAATCAAGTGTTTCACCGGGATGATATTCCTCAGATGGTAGAAAGAGGATTTGATGACAGCCAACACCTGAGATTTTAGTGTCAGACCATCATGAAAAATAATGCCCAGGTTACGCACCTTGCCTGAAGTAGTGAGCGGTATGCCATCAAGCAATAAACCTGATGGCTGTCCAGCCCCTAAACCCACCCCCAGATGATCAGGGTCCACTACCAACACTTCAGTCTTATCCGAATTCAGTCTCAGCCAGCTGGTACTCATCCAGGTTCTGATTTCAGTGAGACAAATATTTAGCACAGAGAGTGCATAATCCTGTCTGGGCAGAAAAGACATATACAGCTGAGTATCAACTGCATAGCAGTGAAAACTCAGACTGTATCACCTGATGATATCTCCCAATGGCAGCATGTACACTGCAAACAACATGGGGTCCAGAATGGAGCCCTGTGGCACCCTGCAGGGCAGGGAGTGAGAGTCAGAGGAATAGATCCCAGTGGCACCACTCTGAGACCTGCCCGTGAGGTACAAATGGAACCAATTGAGGACTGTACCAGACAGCCTACAAAGATGCTGTAGACACTCCAACAGCACACCATGGCAATGTTTGGACAATCTTCACAATGTCCATGAATTCCAGCCAGCAAAAATCTAACCAGACAGGCTGAATGCATGTCATTTCCTGCCGATCTCTACAATCTCTCTTAGAAGAGACCGGGCCGATGCCAGCCCTGATGCTGGCAACCTTATCTGCAAAAATTGAGGCAAAACTCCTCTCATTTCAGCTGAGAAAAGGCTTCTCTAGACTGGAGACAGATTGGATTGCACAATCTGTCAACAGTCCAGAAAAGCTGAGTTGGTCGATTTTGCACAGCAGAAATCTCCATGGACAGAAATTCTGCCTTCTTACAGGTGATTTCTGATTGATAGCCATGATAATGTGCCATCATCCTAAGCCTGTCAGTATCAAGGCTGGACTTTCGCCAGGTTCTCTCCATCCTTCAGCCAACTCGCCTCAACTCCTTTAAGGAGCCATCAAACCAAGGGCTCCTTGGATGAAGGATAAGAGGCCGAACACTAACAGGAGTAATCTTGTCCAGGGCATGTCCCACAGCCTTATTATAGGCCAATACAAGATCACCTGGACTCATGCATTCACCTGACACACCCGATAGGTCCAGCACCACTGATAGGTCACAGGGGGTAACTCCCCTCAAAGAGCAGTACCAGTACTGAATCACCTCCATAAGGGCAGACCTATTGGGGGGGACCCTGAAGCTGAACCTTATGGTGTGATGGTCAGACCAACTGACTGGTTACACCCCCAAGTCAGCTATCTCCATACCCAAAAGAAAAATCAGATCCAATGAGTGACCCCCTACATGGGTTGAGGAGGTAACTACCTGTGTGAGGCCCAGCATTGTCATCAGTTGGAGGAGATTTTGTCCAAAATGTTAGAGTTCATCGTTGACCCAGGCATTGAAGTCCTCCAGAATTAACCATCTGGGGGACCTCAACACCATGTTGACAATGAAGTTCGCTATCTTCTTCAGAAATTCTCCACTGTCTCCTGGTGGAAGACAGAAGAGGAGTATCCCACAACCTACACCTTCTCCCAGGATATACTCGAAGGATCTGGTACTTCCCAATGGCACATCCATAAGGCTCAGTTCAGTCTTAAATATAATGGCCACACCTCTGCCCGTACGATCAAACCATGGGCGGTGTATCACCGAGAACCCAGCCGGAATTACAGAGGCCAATACAGGGCCTGCATTTTCATCCAGCCAGGTCTCAGTGATGCAAGCCAGATCAGTTGTTCCAACAAGATCAGCTGTAATAGCTATCTTGTTCTTACTAGATCTGGCATTGCATAATACCGCCCAAGTAGGATGAGCTGTCAGCAAAGATCTCGGCACCTGCCTGCTGACATCGGGCCTCTTGGATATGGTGAAAAGACAGGAAGAACCTCTGTCCTGGCTCTTTTTTGCCCCAGCGGGCCTCCTGGACTCCACAACTCCAATCTTCCCACCTCTTTCTTCTCCCCCACCAGGCCCAGCTCTGCCCCATCTTTAGACGCTTTCTAAATATCCCCAAAGCATGACACCTAAAATCAGTGTTTAATGATAATGGGGGGCATTCAAAGGGATGCAGTTTCCTGTGCCTGGTGGGGGAGTAATGCCTGACCATCACTAAACCTCCCTAACACATAATTATGCGAAGTAGTAAAGCACACTGACAAAACTTTAAAATCAACTCACCCCAAAACAAAAATCCAATAAATATAATCTTAATAACAATCCTCTTATACCCTAAATTATAAAATAAAACAAACTAACTAGTAAATTAAACTCAATAATATCTAAAACAATCCCAACCCATCCCAAATTAAAACCCACAAATAACTTTCCAAAGCTATTTAAGACAGCTACAGTTTTAAATTAAGTCACTTGTTTTTGTCCAATAAAATCATCATCAAATGTCATTATGTAGGACTATTTCAAGAATTTGCCAAATCCTTTAAAGTTAGTACAGTAAAGGATAGCTGTCACCCAACCCTCACCAAAATAATTTGTCCCCCCCAAAAAAAAGTGGCATTCTCACTGCCACAAAGCTGAATTAAAACAAATTTTAATTTCCATCGAGGCTCTCTCACTGCCTCCAGAATGATAAAAGATGATTTCAGTACCTGCCGATGATATAATCTGGAAGTAGAGAATTCAGCAAACCTGTTGAAAGTCGAACCAAATACCAGTTCAATAGAGAGATGACTCAAATGTAAATGTTACTGGCCCCAGAGATAGGGCCTTAAAAAAAGAGACACCCCACTTAGCCCACCAGTGCCACCCAGTAAAAACTAGGAGACAACAGTATGGCACAGGAGATAGAGTTTTCCGCCAGCCCTCCAGCTGGAACCTTCTATCCCCATGGGAAGCCCCAAAGACCATGCACCCACCACCATAGTCAGCGAGACCAGTCCCTCGTCTAGTAGTTAGAACCGAGCAAAGAGATCCACAATGATTCGCACCACTCCCACAGCTCCAGTGAACTCTTCCCAGGCCATGCTCCAAACAGCAATGCAAATGGCAGCCAATCAAATGAGTGCCACAATAACTCCAAAGGAAACGACAACAGAAGCAGCAACGGACCATCATGAATGTTCAATTGCACTCCGCAGTCTGTTCCAAAATTCAAACCAACATCCCAACAAAAGCGGTGCCAATGGAGAACCACCAACTGTCTCTGGAACCCAACAGCAGTCCAAAAACTGCCCCAACTTCAGGTCCCAGCAACAGCCAAGGGTCAACCAGCCACAGACATAGGCACCCCGGTACTGGTAGTAAATTCTCCAGGCAGACAATCCACAATTAGTCAAAGGCAGGAAACTATATGTAAAAGTAAAATCACAGTAAGTCCTACACAGAGTTACATCCAGAGTGAAAATCGCTCCAGTGAGGTCAGTAATGAAATGTGGCATCCAAACATGGCGGTCAAATAACAATCGACCATCACAAACAGAACATAGCGAAATGTAGCTATCGCAATCAAAGAACACAACAAAGCAAAACAAAAATTTAAAATAAACTAATAAACACAAAACACTTAAATAAACTACTTTGCAAAAGCTAAAAAACTTAAACTAAAATAGCTGAGCTAAAACTAATATGACAGCAGGCCCAGCGCGGCCACCATCTTGACTCTTGATCCATTATTTTGATATTCATATATTCTGGTTCTGTCTTAAACTTAATTTATTTTGGAATGCCATTGCTGCAGCCATTTCTGATATTTTTGAGTCATCTTTCCTGCTGTCTTTTGAATCTTTTGTGTTGGGTTTTCTCCCTCCAGAGCTCTCTAACAGCCAGACTAATTATTTACATGCAATTTTTATTGCTTCAGCATTTAAGGCAATTACTAGATATGGTTGACTCTGATTGCATTGCTTTTAACTGACTGGGTAGCTGCAGTTATGGAGATACATTTGATCGAGGATATTTTTGTGAATTTACATTTTCGGTATGACAGCACTAACTTGTCTCTTTTTTAATTGTTGAACCAGATGGGATGCATATTTGGACCGAATGATATTTTAGGACCACCCTAGCCCCATCAGTACTCCAGTTTCTCATCTGATCTCCCTTCTTGTTTTCTTTATTACTACATTGGATATATACCCATTGTGCCTTTTACTCTTTTACTGGCTTTTGTTTTATATTTGTACTTGCTGATTTTTCTTGGTAATTTTGAAGCTGTTGATATTTCTTCCTTATATCACTGTTGTATTTGTTGTTGTGTCAAAAGTTATTTAATAAACTGAACTTACCACTGCAGTATGGTGTGGATCCCATCACGTTTGGTGGTGAGCACTAGAAAACCTGACGTCCTAACTCCCATGCAGCACGCTTGCTTCAAAATGGACAGTGTTCCTTTCTGCTCATTTTTCAGCCAGTTAAATAGGAGAAGCCACAGGAAAAGAATAGTTTCAAAGAGGGCCCAAGTCAACAAATCAAATGCAGGATGTCACTTCCAGCTCATGACTTTCTGGACAGATACCAGCATCACACCCCATGTGGGTAACAGCCGGACATGTCACAAAGAGCCACAGTCTTTGATATTGTTCCTCCTAACAGACACCATGTACCGCAGCATGCAGATTACAAACCTGTGTGGGGAAACCACACACAACAATGTAAATGGGCATTTAAAAAAAAGAAAAGTATAACACCTAAATCAATTGAGCAAACCATGCCATTAAACAAAACACCACATATAATGCATGAAAGCAATAAATTACATTTGGTGTCAAGTGAATGTTATTAAATATGCATAAAATCATTACATACTGGGAAATAGTTATACATCCACTCTATCAATATCAAACAAAACCTTTAGGCTTGTACTTGAATTAAAGCAAAATTAATGGTCACCGAGATATATAGCACTGCCATGTCACAAAATGGCTGCTTTTTAACGTGATTTTCATTCTTAAAAGGTTCCCACCATAAAATAAATATATACACACTTTTTTTATGCACGCTATCTCTTTACTATGTCCACAACAATACAGAGCTCAAATTCTGTATTTTTAACAAATTCTGAGATAATACAGACATGATTTTAATTGTACATACAAGTCTCTCAAATACTGTCAACACAGCTGTATATATTTAGAATATGTGATGAGCGGCTCTCAGATAAACAGTTTATTTTTACAAGTCCACAACGAACTCAGGTAACCTCACAAGTGGCAGAGCAAAGCAGAGCAGAGCCATGAGTGATGGTGCCAAGTTTACTGTGGATGAGTAAAAATGGATCATTTATCTGACAGCTTTCCCCCACTGCATGTCTGAGTAATGCAACAGGGTGAAACTATTGTGAAGTCTTTTTTTAATTGTTTATTGTTTTTTTCTAATTACTGATAGTGTCCAGGACTTTCTGTTGTGAGTTCTTAAACTTCTGTGACTGTTGCTGTATTTTTCAAAGGGGAGTGAATGCTGCATTGTCATAGGTTCTGTATATGAATGAGTGACATAACTGTTTGTCTGCTGGCTGCCTGGGTGTGGGAAAATGTGTCTGATTGATTGATGAGCATGTCTAAGTGTGTTGTGAGTGTAGCTGATGTTGATGGCACAGTTTTCTCTTCAGTTGGGCTGGAGGCATCTTTGGAAGAAGTTCTTGGAGGATGAGTTGGCTGGTTCAGCATGGTTAGTTCATCATCGGTTCATGGAGAGGGAGAGTTGCATGGAAGTCGGGCAGCAAAATAACAGCAAGTCAGAGGAGGCAACTGATTGTTGGAGGACTAGAGGTTTGGATTTAAGTACAGGAATAGCAGTGTTGGATGTGGCAATCAGTGGGAGGGACAAGTACTGAGTGTCAGGCAGGTTTCAATGTTTGTTCCAGGCCATTGTATTTTTTCAGAGGTAGGCATCGTGGGGGTCTATGGCCAGAGAAGCATCTTCTGTTAGTGAGTGTTGATAGGATTCACTGGCTGGAATAGAGGTTGTCATTGGCATGCATCTTTGGTCTTGGTCTTGCTGGCATTGTAGCCTTCATCTTTGGAGGAAGAGAGCCAGGATCAGTCAAGAATGTCTTGAAAATTATGTGGATTTTGACCTGAAGAGCCAGCTACCTTGTGGATTTTTTATTTGTTTTTATTTTAGGGCTTTTTTTTATTTTAAGGTGTCCTTTCTATTTTTTTAACATAGTTTATCTCCCCCTACTGGTGGGGCTCAGTGGAGGTTATACTGACCATCCATGGTCCTTCCCCCTCCAGCTGTCAGGGATCATGCTGCATGGCAGTGGAGGCTTGGGTTTTTACCTTGTTTTTTTTTCTGTTGCTTCTTATCCCTGAAACCCCACTACAGAGAACAACAAAATGAAGTACATAAGTCCAGGCTGAAGACATGCTGGTGCATGTCTCAGCCAAGTGCCTAATGGCATTTTCCCCTCCCCACACCTTAAATCCTATGCTGCCACCAATGCATCCACAGGCAGTGGTAATGGGCAGTGTAACAGCTGTCCCCCCCTTCAGAGAAGGAGAGCATCTTATGGGATGCTCAAAAATCCTCCTCCCAGCTGGCCACCAATGACTAGGGATGCAGCAGAGTTTTTCTTCACAGGTGAATTTGTGGCGAAGTCACCAAATTCACATCCGTGAAGCACTTCACGTAATTTTCAGAAATTATCTGGAATTTGCCATTGTGACTTAGCTTTGATTTTTGGAGTTTTAAATGCAATTGCACTTAAACCCCCCCAAAGCAAGGAGAAGTTGCATCACCCCTAGAGCCATCAGCCTGACTTCAATCCCTGGTATCTAGTGGTTCCCAACCCCCTACCCAGTCAAGTAGCTCCCCCATCCCTTCCCCCCAACTCCCGAGTCTGATCCATCTTAACAAAAATGTTTAATTTAATCCACGGTGTCCAGTGGACCCTTCACCCTGTCAGGTAGTTCCCCACCCACTCCCCCCACCCAGAGTTTGATCCATCTGAAAAAAATGTTTAATTTAATCCCTGGTGTCACCTCCATGGCTGGCAGCCCAACTGAGCTCAATGAATGAGTGCATGCTTGTATAAGCACTCGCTCATTCATTGACAGCTCACAGTCATTTTCTTTTGTGTTCTGGGGTGCATTGAAGGGTAGGGGGCTACTCCAGTCACTGGTGGAGGTGGCAGGGATGGGAGAATGGTGTTGTGGACCCCATGGGGTCCACAATGCCATTCTGCCCATCCTGCCCCCTGTGGGACACCAGAGCAGCCCCTTCCCCTTCCTTTCTCAACACCCCTGAACACAAAAGGAAATGACTGTAAGCTGTCAATGAATGAGCGAGTGCTTGTACAAGCATGTGTTCATTCATTGAGCTCAGTCAGGCTGCCGGCCATAAATGTGAGTGAAGAGATGTGCTGGTGGCCTGCTCCAGTTGTGGTTGGGGGGAACGGGGTGTGGGCACTACCGGACAGGGTGAGGGGTCCACTAGACACCAGAGATTAAATTAAACATTTTTGTTTAAAGATGGATAAGACATGGGGTTGGGGAGGGGTTGGGGGAGGGGTGGGGCACTTCATGACAGGGTGTGGGGGCTACTAAACACCAGGGCAGGGTACCAGTAGCCAGGATGGGTGTGGTGGTGGATTTATTGGGGGTGAATTGCCAAATTTCATGAATTGTGCTCCGTGAATTGAGTGCAATTCAAGAATTGTTTGGCAGAGCAAATTTTGTAGACTTCATCCATCTCTACCGATGATGCAGGCTCATTCCTGAACCTGGGTTGCTGGTGTCCAGAGTGGTAGTGCTACCACTGCACTGATGGGCTGGCTTACAGTGTACTTTCTCTCACTTGATTACTTCATGGATTGGAGGAGGTGTCCTTTTTTGAATAACCTTTCTTGGATCAAGTGTAGTTTTTTTTATTTTCTTTTTGTTACTTAGTTTTGGTTGGTTTCATCATTGCTCTTCTGTCTGTTTTTTTTTATTTTGGGGCTGTCATTTGGATTACATTATGGATTTCTGCATTTCTGCATTTCATACAAAGTTTGCATTTTATACAAAGTAAGAAGTTGCATAAACTGTTCAATTAACATTTCAAAAGCAATGCAACTTTATATTCAACTTTTTTTTATATGTAACTTGTCTTAATATATAGCAAGAAGTGTTAGATAAAGTTAATAGAAAGGTTAATGGGTTAAACAAAAAGTTAGTACAAGTAACTGCATTTGTTAGCATTTGGGTTAAATGTGTTACTTGGTTAGTAATTTTTTAAAAGCAGGTCTGATGAAGATGAAGAAATGCTACTATTAATATTCAGTTAGATTATGAAAATGTTAGTGAACAGTTGTTGTTTTTTTCTTTGTAGGTTCATTTTTGGCTGTATCGGAAAAAAGTTCAATTTAAGGAGTTGTTAGCAGGCAATTAGGTTCCTTTCAGATTTCCGAGGTCCGACTTCTTCAGATGATGGTGTTGAAACAGGTCATTTTTAGGGCTACAGTGGGTGTAGCCCTGCAGACCTTTTGCCATCAAAAAAGGACTCAGCACATTCCTTCCGACTGAACAACATGTTGGAGTTGCACCACAGTCACTTCTGCATCCATAAAGCACTCAACTAGCTGCATCTTAAAACATTTTTTCTTCCTGCCCATCCAACCATCCTTCTCAGCACTCACCACCCCACCGCACCCCAGAAACATAACAGTGACACTTGGGGTGCCCAATCCCCCAGTGTTATGACCAGGAATCCTCAAGGCTGATATATATATTATGGTAGAGTAGCACTTTTGTCAAAGTCTGCACCTTAATAACTTTGCCACCATTCAACAGATTTGCCTGAAACTTGGTATGCCTGATTGGGCATGGTAGATCTTGGGATCTACCAAGTTTTTTACTGGTCAGATATACAGCTGCAGAGTTATTAAGCAACAACGAATTGCACAATTACGTTTTTTTGTGATTTCTTTACTCTCGCCTACAGGTCACACAGTTTGTGCGACTGGTCAAAATAGCAAAAGCTGCAGTTTGTAATTGGATGCCAGACATAGCCTGAGGTGGGGGTAATTGTCTTCACAGGTCAGAGGTCTGCATCACAGCCATTTGTCTAGCTAGACCATTTCAGTATTGTTCAATTACTATAAACTAGTGGTGTGATCCTGTTTGAGGCAGAAGTCCATCTTCTTCCAAGTTGTGTACAGGGTGTGCTTGGAAACAACTGAGAAGCTGTGTGGGATATACTATTTTGGACTAAATATCTGTAACTAATCTCTCTCTCTCTCTTGCTTACATTTGAGAGAAGTTTTCCTCACTTTTAAAGTGGTATTGCTTTGTGTTTGTTTTAGTTTTTAATTCAGGAAGGGTTTTTTTAAAACTGCTTATCTTGTCAGCATCCTCAGAAGGCCTGAAATAACTGCATATTTGATTTTTCTTTGTGCCTAACAAACCACCAGGCTGTTTTGGGGCTGGAGAGGTTTACCTGTGTCTGACTTGGATGTCTGGATTTTTCTCTGTTTGATTAGCAGGGTACTTTCTCTGTCAAATTGTTGTGCAGGGTGTCATGCTGACAGGAAGGCACTCATCGCAGCAGTGGGTGAGAGCTTTTAGTTGGGCACAGTTTAGGGGCCCAACCCCTTCCCACCCTCACCCCACCCACCCTGGAAATAGTTCCTTTATACCTGAGGTTCCTGGACATCATTTCCTCGAGTGCAAGGTGCATTTCACTGTCATGTCTTCTCTAGCACACTGCACTGACAATATAAGCATACACATTGAATAATATATATATTTCTATATAACAAATCACACACTTCACCTTTACACACACACACACACACAAATACAAAAAAAAACTAGATAAACATGTAGGAAGTAGTGCAATGTAATGGCTGTGGGCAGCAGTCTTCCAGGAGTCTTTCTGGAGGCTGAGATGCTGCCCTATTTGCAGACAACTATCTGCCCTGAGGGAGGAAGTTGCCTGTCTTCAGGCTGCACTGGACAGTAGTAAGGAAACCTTCCCCCAGGCCACACTGGACAGTATGAAGGGAACCTCCCCCATCCAGGGAGCACTAGTGCCACCACCACTACCTCAGAGGTTGTGAAGAAAGCACAGCAGTTGGACCACAGTGGGCTCAGGGAGGGTGAGGAGGGTGGAACAGAGGCACACCCAGTCAATTGTTCCACTCCACAATCCATACACCATTCTGGGGGAGCATAGCTCCCCTATGGATGCACCCACAGAGAAGACTGATGACAACTGTCACAAGGGAGGCCCACAGGAAGGAGGCAGAGGACACCACAGGGAAAGGAAGCAGCTCCTGGTGGGGGACTCAATTATTAGGGGTATAGAACTGGGGGGAGCTGGGAAAACTGAAGTAAGGTGCCTGCCTGGTGCCATGGCTTGGAGGGACAGGAAGCGCATCCTCAGGATCACGAGAACAGCTGCAAGGGATTCTGAGCTTGGACATAATTGTCCACCTAGGGACAAATGACTTGGCTCATGATGAGATTAGAGCAGTGCAGGAGGACATTGCAGAGTTGGGAGGGACCTAAGACAAGCGCACACACTATCCTTCTCAGAGGTGCTGCCTGTCAAAGGCATGGGGAAGGCGAGGGTAATTGGCACCATGCAGTTTAATGAATAGTTGAAAAAATGGTGTGGAGCACAGGGGTTTGGCTTCATTGGGGACTGGGGTTCCACCTGGAGGGACACCAGCCTATACTAGCAGGATGGTCTGCATCTGTCCAGGAAGGGAACAAGTCTTTTGAGCAATCGGTTTAAATGCTTCATTTGCAAGCTTTTAAACTAGGCAAAGGGGGAGGTACTGACAAGCAGCAGGAAAATCCCAGCCTTTCCTACAAAACAGGGTACTAAATAGAGAAAAAGACGAGTAGAACGGTCAGTGGGGATGCTGCAACAGAAGGTAAAGCCATCAAAAATGGAGAGCAATGAGTACCAATGCCTGTAGTCTGGGTAACAAGCTTCCTGAATTAGTGGCCTTGATGGAGGAGGAACATCTGGATATCATGGCAGTCACAGAAACATGGTACACACAAAACCATGACTGGGACATAAACATACCAGGATACACTGTCTGCAGGAGGGACAGGGAGGTAAAGAGGAGGAGGAGTAGTTCTTTACATAAGGAAGGAATAAAAGCAACAGAACAAAAGGGTAAACAGGGAGGAGAAGAAGCACTGTGGGTAAATTTGGAGACAGGCAATGGCACCACAATACGCACAGGGGTTGTCTGAACCCTCTTCTCAGGGGAGGAAATGGACAGGGAAATGATAGAAAGTATACTTAGAATGGCAGAAAAAGGAGATATTGCTGATGGGTGATCTGAATATGCCAGATGTTAGCTGGAGTGCAGTTGCAGCTGCCACTTCAAAAGTGCAGTTATTCTAGATGCCCTACAGGGGCATTCATGACAACTAGTACTGGAGCCCACTTGGAGGGAGCATATTAGACTTGCCTCTCTCAAATGGAGATGGAGAGAGGATCACAGATGTAGAAGTGGGTAGCCATCTGGGAACTAGCGACCATCGAACAGTATGGTTCACAATAAACACAGCAATAGAGTCAAGCCACACAAAGACAAAAGTATTGGACTTTAGGAGGGCTGACTTTGCCAAAATGGGTGAGTGCCTAAGGAATGCACTAGGAAATGGGCAGGAAGGAGGGGTGGAAGAACAATGGGGAATAATAAAAACTGCCATCACAGAGGTAACAAGCCTTTGTGTGAAGCAAATAAACAAAACAAGACAATGTAAGAAACCACTATGGTTCTCAAAGGAAGTGTCAGTGAAGGTTCAAGAGAAAAGAGCATTCAGGAAGTACAAGGAATCGTAGAAGGAGCAGGACAGAGAACTGTATCAGTTAAAAGCAAAAGGAGGCTGGCAAGGCAGTCAGAACAGGAAAGGCCCAAACTGAGGAAAAGATAGCCAACTCAGTTAAGAGGGGATAAAACCTTTTATAGGTACATCAGGGAGCAAGGAAGACCAAGGAGGTATAGTGAGGCTTAATAAAGGGAGGAGGGTGGGCAAAGGGAGACTGTGAAAAGGCAGAGATACTAAACAAATATTTTTGCTCAGTATTTACAAATGAAGAGAGGTACATAAAACAAACAGTAGTAACACTCTGGATACAGAAGTTGATACCAGCCCATTTACAGAAGAAAGGGTTCTGAAAGAACTCTTAAAACTAAAGGTGGACAAAGCAATGGGGCCTAATGGGATTCATCCCAGAATTCTAAAAGAGCTAAGGGTAGAACTAGTGACACCACTGACTACCCTTTTTAACAAATCATGGGAGGATGGGGTGGTACCTGAGGACTGGAGGAGGGCAGATGTGATTCCCTTCACAAAAGTGGGAGCAAGGCAGACGCAGGAAACTACAGACCTGTTAGTTTAACCTCAGTGATAGGGAAAATGATGGAATCACTTCTGAAGGAAAGAATTGTTGAGTATCTGGAGGCCAGAGGGGCACAGGACCCTAGGCAGCATGGATTCACAGTGGGAAGGTCATGCCAGATGAATCTGATAGATTTCTTTGACTGGGTGACCAAAGTAGTAGATCAGGGAGGGGCTGTGGACATGGCCTACCTAGACTTTAGCAAGGCATTTGACACAGTCCCACACAAAAGATTAATATACAAGTTAGCCAGCCTGGGAGTGGGTCCCAAGATGACAGCCTGGGTAAAGTTGGCTGGAGAATAGGACACAGAGAGTAATAGTAAATGGGTCCACTCAGAAGAAAGGAGGGTTACTAGTGGGGTACCACAGGGTTCAGTATTAGGACCGGTCCTCTTCAATGTCTTTATAAGCGACATTACGGAAGGACTGGAAGGAAAAGTATGTCTCTTTGCAGATGACACTAATATCTGCAACAGATTTGATGCACAGGGTGGGGTGGAAAGGATGAGGAGGGTCTTGGCAAGGTTAGAGGAATGGTCAAATGTATGGCAGCTTAGATTCAATGCTAAGAAGTGCAAGGTAATGCACCTGGGAAACAAAAACCCAGAGGAAGAGTACACAATGGGGGGTGAGATACTAACAACAATAAAAATGGAAAGGGACCTGGGGGTAGTCATATCAGATGACCTAAAGGTGGGCAAGCAATGTGAGAGGGCAGCAAGGAGGGCTGGGGGATACTGGGATGCATAGGAGAGGCATCACCAGTAGAAAACAGAAGTTATTATCCTCTGTACAGACAGCTGGTGAGACCCCATCTGGAGTACTGTGTGCAGTTCTGGAGACCCAATCTCCGCAAAGACATAGACAGGATGGAAGCTGTCCAGAAGAGGCAATTCAAATGGTGCAGGGTCTGCACTGGAAGACATATGAAGAGAGACTTAAGGAGCTTAATATGTATAGCCTCGAGGAAAGGAGGAGAGGGGACATGATAGAAACTTTCCAAGTACCTCAAGGAATCAACAAAGTCCAAGAGCATAGCATCTTTCAAAAAAGAGGTGCGCAAGAACAAGAGGGCACAATTTGAAGATAGAGGGGGGGCTCTAGAGGTAATTTGGAAGTATTTTTCACAGAGAGGGTTGTGGCTGCATGGAGCGCCTTCCGGAGGAGGTTGTGGAGTCAAAATCAGTGGTGGAATTCAAGCATGCATGGGACAGTCATATGGCAATTCTGGGGGTTGGGGGTAAGAAGAAGTAGGCTGCTGGTTAACTAGGATCTGCAGCTTGTCCAGTAGGTAGGGAAATGGGCAGACTGGGTGGGCTAAGCGGTCCTTATCTGCCATCAAATTCTATGTTTCTATGTTTCTATGGTCCAAAAACTTCAGGGAACATACGGCCAAGGAGCCCGATGTGCCTTTCAAAGATTTTGTGAAAAAATATTAAACGGTTCAAAAGTTATTCAAACAACAATTTCCCATTATAAGTCAATGGGAAAAGTTAAAAAGTTTGAAAGTGTCGCAAATGCAGTTTTTATTTTCGCAAATGGCCCTTTTACTTTTGCAAATCCACCATTTTGTTTTCAGTTGGTAATCAGAAAAATTCTTGCCATTTAAATTTGGGACCCTCTAGCAACGTAATTATTTTTGTATTCACCTAGTTGGACCCTGAGGATGCTAGGCATGTCTTTATTTTGGGGTAAAACACCCCAGAAATATGTTTTTCAAATTTCTGGAAAAAGTACTTTTGCAAAGCACTTTTGCACTTGCGACACTGTCGAATGAATTTGCGAAAGTTTTCTCAAAGTTCAACAGTACTTTTCCAGGCTATAGCAAAATGACAGCAATTCTTTGCCACCCTGTTGCAAAAAAAACGGTTTGGTCTTTTGGGCTGAAATTTGAAGGGAATGCAGCCAACATCTCACAGATGTGCCTTTCACTGTTTTGGTGAAAAAATATTGCAGGGAGGCAAAGTTAAGGCACTCCAAATTTGACACTTTTTCCCATAGGATAACATTACGGCATCTGCTGCATTATAGGAATCCTTTGCCGCCTTGCTGCAAAATAACGGTTTGGTGTTTTGGGCTGAAATTTGAAGGGAAGAAAGCCAACATCCCACTGATGTGTTCTTTTAGTGGTTTGGTGAAAAAATATTACAGGACAGCACTGTGACAACACACTGAAGTTGACACTTTTTTCCATTGGATAACATTATGGTGTCCGTCGCGCCTTTCAGGGCCTGTATCTTGGAAACGGTGTGAGATATGGTCTTTTCGTAGCAAAATTGCTTAGCCTCCCCCCCCCAAATGAGGCCTAAGTGCTAAACTAGCCAGGAAAGTCATAATTCATATGAAATTAACACCTTTTTTCTACGTCGTACGGTTCCTGAGATATAAGCAATTTAATATTCCAAGTCCTCATTTTCTGCTCCGAGGCCCATTGTTACGTATACATTCTTTGTTTTCACTGTGTTTTCCAATGCATTTTTTGGGGAAAAGAAGGGTGTGCCCTTTCATTACTGTGCCAGTTAGCGTTTCCAGTTGCGTTTCCGTTACTGTTTGTGGCACCGTTACTGTCTACGCCACTGTGTGCGTTATGGTTGGCATTTTCGTTTGTGCTTGCATTTGCGTTTCTGTGTCATTTGGCGTTATTGTTGCTGTTACCATTACCTGTTTATTTGCAATTGTGGTACCGTGCATGTGCGTTATGGTTTGCGTTTCTGTACGCGCTTGGGTTTCTGTTTCTTTTCTGTTTCCTTTGGCGTTATCTTTGCTGTTACTGTTAGCATTTGCATTTACAATTGCAGTACCATGACCATGCACGTAATGGTTTGCGTTTCTGTACTTGCTTACATTTTCATTTCTCTGTCCTTTAGCGTTATTGTTGCTGCTACCTTTACCATTTGTGTTAATTGCGGTACTGTGCCTGTGCGCATTTCAGTTTGCGTTTCCATACGTGCCTCTGTTCCCATTTCCCTTTCTCTTTCCTTTGGCATTATTCTTCATGTTAACTTTACCATTTGCATTTAAAATTGCGGTACCATGCCCGTGCACGTTACGGTTTGCGCTTACGTGTGCTTGCATTCGTGTTTCCATTTCTGTTCCCTTTCATGTTCTTTTTGCTGTGACACTTAACATTTTCATTTAAAATACCACTGCCATCACTGTTCGTGTTACCAGTTGTGTTTTTGTACATGCTTCAATGTCCGTTTGCATCACTGTTCTCTCTGGCGTCACTTTGCACTTGCATTTCTGTTAACGTTTCCTTTACCATTTATGTTTCCATTACCATGTGCACCACTGTTGGCACTTCTGTTTGTGTTGCTGTTCCTGTTACTATGTAACAAGACATCATGTGGCAGGAGCTCCTGCCGCTGCATTACTTTCACTATTTGTCATCATCATTCTCAAAAAGAAAGGAAATTAGAGGCAAAAAACTCAGTTTATCATCAGTTAGGGTTGTTCCACAGCAATGAAAGTGAGGAAATTTGTGTTAGGGTTGAAAGCACCCCTTGGACCCCTAGCCCATCCCCCCAACCGGCATCGGGGTGCGCATTGGGGTCATCGGTCCTAACTCTCACCCCATTCTCCTATACCTCTGCTTCTTTACACATGTGATGGGGTGAGAGTTAGGGTCGATGCCCCACGCGCACTCCATGCCAGTTGGGGGGGTTGGGGGTCCAAGGGGCTTTGAACCCCAACACCGAATTTTCTTGCTTTTGTCACTGTGGAACAACCTAACTGATGCATTAAAGGGATTTTTTTTTACCTCTAATATATATATATATATATATATTCATTGCAAAATTATTAATGCATCAGTTTGGGTTGTCATTACAGTGACAAAGTATGGAAATTTGATGTTAGAGTTACTTACCTTACCCTCATTATCCACCACATGGCATCAGGGTGTGTGCCTTGGTCGTTGGGCCTAACTCTCAACCTATTGTCCTATACTGTACAACTCAGCTTCCTTACAAATCGAATGGGGTGAAAGTTAGGGCCAATGACCCCAAGGCACACCCCGATGCCTGTTGGTGTGTGGAGAGTGGGGTTGGGGGTAGGGGAGTAGGATTGATAATCCTAACATCAAATTTCCAAACTTTTGTTGCTGTAATGACAACCCTAACTGATGCATTAAAAAAGTTTTCTGCAATGAATTTCCCTTCTTGTTGAGAAACTGTAACATTACTCGTATGTGGTTTGTTGGAGCGCAGGGCCCCGACCAACATGCATACAATTTGTAATTGTCTCTGAGTTTCATGTGGGGGCCCTGTGTTCTCATCTATACATAAGTGTACTGATATTTTAATGATATCACATCTCCATGTGGGAGCGTAGGGCTGTCTGGGCCCTGCGCTTCCACTACTGCATAATGTAGGGCCCTGTGCTCCAATTATTGCATAATGGGATCCATATGTGGGAGTGCAGGCCTCTATGGGCCCTGCACTCCCATGTACCAATAAGTATAGAGACATAGTGCACACCTAGAGCCATTCCAGGTAACCACTTTGCAGCAGAATTTGCAATATCTCAGGAACCATAGGAACTTTGGAAAAAATTCCTTCACAGTTGTATTCATGATCTGGCCACCTCCATGCATGCTTAGTACAAAGGTGTACTATGCTGTGCTTAGCAAAAAAATCAGTATCTTGAACCGTTTTTGAGATATAGCCACCGAAAGATGCCATGACCACTACAATGTTATCCTATCAGAAAATGTGCAACTTCGGAGTGCTGTAACTATGGAACTCATGTCCATTTCATCACCAAACCAGAAATGGGCACATCTGTGGGGCAAAGGCTTGCCACTCTAAAATGTTCAGCCCAAAAGTCCTAATCATTTTCTTGCTATGAAGTGGCAAAGAAATTTGTTTTTGGGGCTGTTTACCTGCTTTCACTTTCAGAGCATATGTTTTTCCTCCATAGGCTTAAAGTTTAATAACTTTTGAACAGATTAATATTTTTTCACCAAACCTTCAAAAGGCACATCTGTGAGGTAAAGGCTTTCTTTCCTGAAAATTTCAGACCACAATCTAAAGCCATTTCTGAGAAACAGGTGGCTGTAAAAACAGCAAAACCCAGGAAAATATCATTATACTTATATGGCCCAGATATTCAAACTGCGCCAGTCTGAGGCTCAAGCCCTTGCGCCGCTCAAAATAGTTGTGCAGGGGTGTGGCCGGGGTGATATTCAAAGGAGTTGCGCTGTTGAGCAACTCCTTTGAATATCACCCCTGAGCCACAGCACTTGCGCATGGCGCAGTGGAACTTGCGCTACCGCAAGTTGCCAGAGTTGAGCATTAAACTTGCGGTGGCGCAAGTACCATTGCGCCATGCGCAAATTTCCGATATTCAAAAGGTGACATGCAAATGGGGCCATAATTTATGCAAGGCGCAGGGGGGGCCATTTGCATCTATTTATGGCCCCATTTGCATGCCATTTGCATGTAGGTGCGCCGATCCCCGAGGACTTGCTCCTGGCCACCCTGCCAGGCAGCAGCCGTCGGGGACCGACGCACAATGCAGCCCGATCACGGGCATCACAGTTACATGACACCCCTCCCACATATCTCCCACAGCCGATCAGGCAGAACCTGTATGACTTCTAGTGCCCGATCGTGGGCAGAACCTGTATGACTCTCCCTAGTGCCCGATCGCTGGCAGAATGTAACCTCCCCAACCCGAATAACTCCTGGTGGTCCAGTGGACCAAGCCCGATCGCGGGCAGAATGTCACAGCACAACCCCCCAAACATCTCCCTGGTGTCTAGTGTCCCCCCACCCACCCACGAAGCCCTCCCCCTCTCCCCGCAGCGGCAGGCAACAGCATCCCACCTGCCTGCCGCCCTGCCGCTGACTGATCAGCTGTAGGCTGCACGCCCATTGGTGCAGAGTTACAGCCAATGGGCGTGCAGCCCATACCGTACATGACAGTCCAGATTTGTGCTAGGCAAAAAAAACTTGACAGAACTCATACTTAGTTATGTACGTACAAGAATGTTGTCATAACACTTCAACGTCCATAACATTACAGGAATTCAAATGTACTATCTGTGTAAAGCTTGAATTCTTTCTATATAAATCTTTTTTCCCGAAGTAGGTAAGACGAATGGTTTCTTATATAATAGATAGTCACAAAAATGCCCAGCAGTTGTACTTATGGTCTGTTAATCACCTGCTGTTGGTGTAGAATGACTCAACATGTACAGCCTAACAGATACACAGACTTGCTGGTTAACTGTCAATTGACAGAATCCCTGCAAGACCCTTATGGCCACAATTATGAAACTTATTTAAAATAGTGTGGCACCTTTTTAGGAATATAGTAGCCAACATATCTATGTAGATTTTAATCCCACATCAATCTGCTAGAATGTTTGAGGTTATGATAAAACCACAGTTCACTAACCCTTGTAGCCAATATTAATGATAAACATTTCCCACAATTGAATAATAACACAACCAAAAAGTGTTCTTAACAAAATATTTTTTTTTATAAAAGTAAAAAAATACTTCTGTAAAAACTCAAATTAAATATCTTATTCTTTAGAAAATAAATTATGCAAAGAAACACTTTTCACATGTAAAATGAAGACAAAGAAAAATAGAACTATTTTGACATTTTTGTAAAATTTTATACATAAAAAATAGATATTTTTTGGCTTTTGACTTTTCTTCTATATACAAAAAAAAAGTATAGTTCTAAAACTGTTTTTATTATTAGTTGTTGCAGCCACTGCTTGCGAGAGGTGTGCTGCTGCTTGAGGTAGTCCAAGCTGGAAACTGGATGCACTGTGGAGGCACAACAGAAGTGGAAGCTGTTGTGCCCTCTGGAGGAGATACCAGACTGTGGTGGAGAGTGGTCACTTCACCCCGGGGAAGCTGGATGGGACAGGTGGTGGTGGAAGTGAAGTGCTCGTGCAGCCACAGTGTCAGTGGCACTTCACCACAGGCTCAAGCAATAGGTTGATTTAGTGTTGTTGTATCTTCCATGAAGGACAGCATTCTTTGCTGTCCTTCAAGGAGTGCAACATTATCTTTCTTAAGACCATCAACCGTGCGCTTAAGCCTCCAGTAACAGCGGCAGTGGCCAGTACACCGTATCACATGGCAGGGCGCTACAAAGAATAAAACAACATTAATCAGTACATCAGCCTCAAAAAGTGATGTCCTTTCTGTGTTTCACCTTACAATATGTATCTAATAAAGTATTCTGAAAATCATCTGAGAAATTGAGCTTTCTGATTGGCTGTGAACATTCTATAAACCCTATGTAAATCTTTGAGTAATACACATGTACAGCCTAATCATATGCTGAACAAGGTGTCACACTATGTAGAAAGATTCTTATTATAATAGCAATAAAGCACTCCCAGGTGTTATGTTAAATGGTCAACTAATCACCCTCTGGGGGCATGTAGCACAAGGCTACGCCTTGCACCACAGTAAACCCCCAGGAGGTGATTAACAGACCATTACATAACCTCTGGTAATGCATTATTGCTTAAATAGTTATACAGTTTGTTGCCACAACTAACACTATTTAGAACTATGATACAAATATTGATTCTTTTATGGTATGTGTTGAAACATTTGAAAAGAAATAACAACACTGCACTTTCTATACTATTCTGTTATTTAGCTTACCATACAGCAATACTCAGTATCTAAATGGTTTGGCATAATAAACAGTACATTGTCATACACTAATACAACATCTTCATAGTGTATGAACAACTATACTTTAGCATCTGTGGCTATATTCTTTTTCCCATGCCTGCAAGAGAATATTCAAGTGCCTGTACACCAACAGTATGGTAACATATTTAAATGTGTACATCATCATCATCATTGTGACGAGTGCCACAAAAGACACACACACATGTGAAGTTGTTATTCACCCTCTGCACATATTTCCATATATGTAACTATTGTTTTATTGACATAGCATTGATTAAGCAGTAAGCCATTAAGAAAATGTCATTTGTATGTTATTCTGCTGATCTGCATGCCTGTAGTGTGGTGAAAAGTGTTACCAAATGGCAAAATGTCCTAAACCATGATTAATTGGCCATCAACACAATTATTGAAAGTTTCTTATTTCTATTTTAATGAAACACCTCTGTAACACTCTTAAGCCTTCCTCACTACATAATCAATTTCACAGTAGTGTTTGTGATAGATGTCCATGACCAGTAAGAATGCTCACAGCTAATATTTTTAGTTCGTGTTCCACAATGGTCTTCTAATACTTGAAACCATCTTACAGATTTAGTAACCAGGAGTTGACTGACTTTACCAAGCACTTAATCTAACATTTTGTTGTCAAAGCAAGTAAATAAACAGTAGGATATATGTTCAAAAGTGCTGGACAAGAAACATAACTGTTACACCATGAGGAACACAGTAAATGCATGCTAATGCACCATTTAACTGTGTCATAGGGCATGCTTGATTACTGTTCTATCTAAACAGAACAGTAGATAATGAAACACAATTAGCAGGCTCATTCTTATGGCATGTAACATACAAACCCAATGTGCAGCATACGATGTAGGCACACATCAGATTTATACCAAATTGTCTCCAGAACCGAACCCAGGCCTTCATAATTGGTGGGATAGTCTCATTTCCAAGATGGTCAGTAGTAGGTTCCCAAAGGGGTCAGTAATTGAGACCCTATTGTTCACCACCTACATTGTCGGACATAAGGGCAGGTATCAGGAGTAAGATGAGTCTGTTTGCAGCTGACTGAAAACTGGGGACTTTGGTGGAATGTGAAAAGGGGCGGTTGGGCTGCAGGCTGCACTGGAGGATCTTGAAAGATGTTCTAGACAGTGAATGATGAGGTTCAACACACTGAAGTGGAAGGTACTGCATCTGGGACACAGAAACCCATATCAAGTGTCCATGGGGGGGGTTGAAATGTTACAGGTTTTGGCTGCTAACAGCGATTTGCGGCTGTTGTTGGATGTCACGATAAACAAGTTGGAGACTTGTTGGAGGGCAGTAGCTAAGGACTACAGTATGCATCACTAGTGGGATTGTGTCCAGAAGGACAGAAGTGATAGTACGTCTGTATAAGTGGGTGGCGAGACATCATCTCAAGCACTGTATTCAGTTGTGGGCACCATACTTAAAGAGAGACATTAAACTCCTGGACAGGGTGCAGAGGAGGGCAACAAAAGTAATGTAGGACTTGGGAAACAGGACCTATGTGTAGAGGTGCGAACAGCTAAATAACTACACATTGGCAGAGACAAGGTACCGGGGGAGACATGATAGAGTTCTTCACGTACATGAAGATTGTAAACAGGACAGCAGCAGTTAGGATGCTTAGAAGTAAGAAGCAGGGGGCAACAACAGTACATGGCTGCAAGCCAGAAGAGGAAAAATTCTGGGGGAAAGTAGGAGGTGCACTTCACTGGGAGGGTGGTAGATCCATGTAATGCGGCACCCAGGGGGCTGATATAGGCAGAGATGGTACAGGAGTTCAAGAGGATGTGAGACATTTATAACTAATGGCTCCAGACTAAAAATTAAATGCATTCACAATATCTGGAACTGGAAAGGGAGCAACCAGAGAACCTTAGGGGAAGGCTTTAGGGTCAGCTACCAAGGCAGCGGCTGTCCAAATGAGGAGACACAATACACCGTAACACCTATTTTGATGCACACTCACTATGTTACTATACACTCAGAAGTACTGCTTGAACTTGAATGAGTCAATTGTACTCATTTACATATTTAATGACTGTGACTCACAGCTTGGGTACCACATCACACCGTCCAACATGACAGCTGACAGCTGTAACTGACCCGCCAATCTACAGCTGTACCTCATTCTCCCCCTATGGTGGCTGTTTGTGCAACTATTGTAATTATGCTTCCTATACCCCTGGTGTACCACTACAACACTTTCAGGCCTATTGCTCGAATCCCTGCAAGAATATATAAACGTAAAAATCCTTTGTTAAGATGTTCTGCACCGATCGTCTCCCAACCACCAAACAGCAACATGTTCACTCCCACCACACCTTCACTCCTCTCAGCGGCATAACATCCATGTATGGGAACTTGTACACATGATGCACAATTGCTAACTTTGTGGAAATAGTACTACACACACACATTGTCCACAACAGTAGCAAATGAACATGAAACTCGCACCATTCTGGTGAACAGAGTTGTGTGATGTATTCATTTGCACCTCTGAACAATGTAGTGCTGTAACGCCTTCACTTGTAATCTTAAAGTTATAGAAAAAATGCTGAGCAGGTCCACTGTATGTTGTCAGTTGTTTCACAACCACCTAGCAAGCACACAGTCATCATAACATGCATTGTTGGTGCACTATACTGGGACACTATGTTTTGTTTAAATATCTGTTGTGATGGTACGTACATGGAGAGCTGGTGTCTGGCTCCTGCTTCACCTCCACTGGTGTCTCAACCTCAGCTTCCCCGGGCTCTATTAATCAAACAAGTAAAAAAAAAAATGATTACACATACCACTAAATATTTAGGTACACAGCTACTTTTAGTAATAAAATGATTTTTTAATACTCTGTCATTGTACTACTGAAACATGTAAACACATCCCTGTTTTCAATGACACTTCTGTGTCTTCATTATGTTAGGTTAGTATTCAACATTGACATGCACACAGCAACTCTGCTCATTTGTACAGTGAGACAATGACTTACATGAACAGTATCAACAATGTCACGGATAATTTCTACAACTTGTGAACATATCATTATTCTACGCCACACTGTGATCTTAACAGTATGTATGTACATTACTGTACATGTCTATACACCCATTTAGTGATGTCCACACCATTCCCAGCTAGTATGGCAGTGTCACCACGCACATAGAATACTGGCCATTGACAAGTTCACAGATTCTGTTAATATATAACAACAACACAACAGTTTGAAAATCATGATCTGCGACATATACATTGATCATATGACCAGACTTCATAAAGAAATTAAACTATTTTTTTTGTCGCAAATCACTATCTGCATAACATTAATTTTTTTGTGTATTTTGTGTCTGGTGACATCAGTATGTATCACATGAGTGGCCAGTATAGCAATATTTAAAAACTGTGTTCATAGACTATACAAAATCTAGGTTAAATATATGTCGTAGTTAGTGGCTGCATTAGTCATTCGTATGATAACAGAACACACAAATAAAATTCAAATGTGTACTAATAAATTCTCACACTGTAATGACAACAACATTTACTTATGCAGCAATTCAAAGATAATACTACATCAGTATTGTATATGTTATTTAAACCCACAACTGCTAAGGACAATTATTGTTTATTTTCAGCTAAACCAAGTTGAGAAGTGTATATCTGACGTACATCTGTGTATGATACCTGTTTCTAATAAATTGTTATAAATATAATGAGGTACCATTGTTGTTTTCTGTTACAATTCCCAAGTAACATACTCAAACACGGTCTTTGTTCACTGTGGATGTCTCATGACTGCTGTAGTTCACTCACAAATGACAGGTTGGACACTTAAGCACGAAACATGTGTCACATCCTACTATATACATACTCCCTTTATTAGAATATTTAATTAAGAGAAAAACAGACATTAAAGCTGTGCCAGTCTGTGATGTAAGCCCGGGTACAGCTAGGTATGTCTATGCAGTAACGTCCACTGGGAGATGTTCAACAGAGGTGCACCATGTCCCAGCGCTGTTGAATACTGCACCCTGGCCATCATCTGTGCACATAGCACAGCTGCAGCATGCCAGAATCAGCAGCCAGAGCGCACCATGGTGATACAATACCACTAGTTGCATTTTGATAGCTGAAGTAACAAACAGTATATGAAACTTATTAAAAAAATGGGGCCACAATGCATGCACAGTGCAAATGGGCAAGTAGATGTCATTATTAAACCATTTACATACATATCACTCCAATACCCTGAAACTTGCCCCAGAAACACTGACTCCCAGCAGTTTTTGGACAACAAACCACCTGCAGAACATAAATGTGACCCCAGAGCAAATGAACGCTGAACTACAATAACGTTACCTATATCCCTGCAGTTACAGTGGGCCTGTCCATCCAATCCTGTGGTAAATTTCATATAAAATTAACGTATATCTAAGGTGATTCTGTGGACATGTCTGGCCAATCACAGGGTAAGAAAAAAAACAAAAAAAAAGAAACCCATTATGGCTAGTATGCAATGGACACCCCTCCCACCCACCGTTAACCCTAACATCCAAACACCCCCACCATAAGCGGTGGACAGCAGTCACCTACCCACCCCACCATATACCAAGTTCAATCATTGCTAGGACTGTGGATCCATTGTCAGACACTGTAATCTAATGATCGCAGAGGACATATGGTAGTACACATTAGAGATATGTGTATTGATCAATTCACATATGTGTATTCTGTTGAACAATATGTCTTGCATGATCATTGGATCACACCAAGTAATTATGGACATACAGCCATACTGACAGTGCCAGTCAGCAGACAGCAGAGCAGCACCTGGGTGGTGTACTGCCTGCCATTCATTGGGGGGGAAGCATGACAGTGCTTATTTCTCGCCAGACAAGGAGGGCTTCCACTGTAAGAACACAGGTAACAGTTTACTGTAATTTGTACTTTTATACACAATTGAACACACATGTCAACTGCTATAACAGGGGAAACAGCTGATTTTTCTGTTACTTCTGGATGCAACCAGTCAGACACCCACAGTACAGCACCAGGGTTAATGGTAAATGTTATATTAACGTTACCTATGATCAACTGGACAGTTGTCCAGTGGGACACCGAGGATATAGAAAAATTTACCTTACTTTTATACTCTCATGCAAGGGACAGAGAAATGTCAACCACACTATCAATGTTCTGTACAATCAGCAAGTGGGTGGAATGTGTAGTATGGTATGGTCTACACACCCATCAGTTCACGCTGTTCACCAACAGGCATACAGCCCTACTAAGCTATCAGTCAGCAGCGGTGTGCCATCAGGAAGGTGGAGTTCTGCTCACCAATGGCTGAATGGAGGTGAGCGTTCCATTGTGTCTCAGTGGGCAGGTGGTGGACACACCACCACACTTCCAGGGACATTGAAACTATATGTTTCCACAAATACCCATGAACATGAAGATATTGTTCCACTGGACCACCAGGTATATCATACAAAGTCTTTTCATTATACAGATGAACGCGACTGGGCTGATAGCGCCCCACTGTACCACCAGGGATATTGAGGAATTCTACATCTATTTCTACAGATACCCATAATCGCGGGAATAGCATTCCACTACAGCACCAGCAATATTGAACAGAATAGTCTTTGTTTTTTACTGCAAATGCCCGTGATTGTGCTGCACGTGGTGATGGTCCCCAACACTGGTTACCTGGGAGGGCGCCAGCTGCAAAGCGTGAGGGAACAGTGCACCTGCATGAGAATGGGTCCATAATGACATGCTAATGGACCCATGTGCACCTTACATACATCATGGCACATGTACATGGTAATTGTTCAATATTTTGGTTGCTGTCCATGACAAAATAAAGGAATAATGCCCGACAGGGTGGGTGTTATGTTGGGATAACATCCCACCTTGGGTGGTTGGGCCCGAGGCCAGCGAGGCGTCCAACACCCGAGAAGGATGTTATCCCACCTTCACCCACCTGAGAAGCATTATTCCTATTATACAATGGCTCACTACTGTAAAAAAAAATCAAAAGATAAAAAGTATATTTAAAACTGGATTTTTGCTGTTTATTTCATGTGTAGGTGTACTTATTAAAAAAATAGTGCTGTTTTACTGTTGTGACCAGTGGGTGGAGCTGCTGTTAATGTCTCTCATATGAGACTAAGCTGCTGGTTTTGTAGGTATGTACTTCCCCACAGTAACGTCCGCGTTTGTTATTTTTTTCATATTGCTTCTGCGTCTGTGTTTCCCATTCTTTGCTCCTTCAACTGTTGTTTGGATCTGCGGCATTGTATGCCTCCCGCCACGTGTGGTTTCCACTGTTTCCGCCATCCGACTGGTGCCAGGAGGATGTGGTTACAGAAATGAACATCAGGACTTGGTAGGGAGAAGATTATAGTTTGTTTACTTTATAGATTTGAAATAAAATAATATGGAAATTCCTTCAAGTGCGAGCGTGTGAGCGAGAGCCGCATGGTGGCAGTTTCAACAGCTGTTTGCTCGTTCACTCGCTGCCCATTTTCGTCTTTCTGTTACAGTTTTTTAAAAGAATATTTTGTGTGTGTGTGTGCTGGGGGTGGAGCATTTACAGTTATTTTAAGCACAACAATTAAACTGTGTGTCACTGGTGAGCTGGGCCGGGACTGCCGATTTCGAGCAGAACACGGGTTGCTGAAGCTGCTCATAGGGGTGGTTGCGGGGCGCTCTTTTCAATACTATGCGGTCCACATGTACTGGGACTACAGCCGGATATTATGCTGGGATAACATCCCGGCTCCAGTCCCAGTTTCACCAATCAGGGAATAGGATTCTCTCTTGCCATTGTATAATGTGACTTGCATCACTGCTTCCCTATACTGTAGTCTAGCCACCTACCCTAGTGCAATTGTGCTGTGCCATGCATATGGGGGGGGGTGCCCAAGGTGCAATATTCAATGCTGCTGACCCATATCGTAGTTCTGTTGAATATCAACCAGTGCACATCCCTATGTAGCAAAGTCAAGTATGCCATAGCTTACGCCACAAACTGGTATGATCTGAACATCTGAAGCATAGTTGTTTGTTTCTGCAATGCTCTTTGTATTTGCTTCATTGCTGGGTTAACACTGAAGAGTAACAGTGGTGGTGCATGAGGTGTTCGACCCTAATGAGGAATCACCATTTCTGACATGGTATTTTCTGTTTTGCTACCCGAGGTAAAAATTTGTGTGTCACAGCTAAGTCAGCGGGCAGCCAAAGGAACATATGAGGCATGTGCAATCAACACCTGACAGCAGGACTGAGTGTGACACTGCTATGCCCAGTGTGTGTGTGTGTGTGTATATGTGTGTGTGTGTGTGTGTGTGTGTGTGTGTGTGTGGTTCACTTACATGTTAAGAAAAACATAGAGGATAATGTATGGTCCTCTATCGGTAACCGGTCTGTTAACTGTTGAGAGGTTGCCAGGGCGACCGTGTAAACCTCGAGAGCGAAGCTCGAGAGGTTTACATTGCCATGGCAACCTCGAGACGGTTAACAGTGACCGGTTGCCGATAGAGGGACCACACATTATTTTTCATAGTGTATGGTCCCACGTAAAAGTAAAAGGCTGCTTACTTTTGACAAATAGTCACCGCGCGGCCGTTCAGTCCTTCCCTAACCGCTGCATTCATCGTCAGTTATTCCGTTTAAAAAAGGTGTGCACATCGCAGACCAATCGCTGTTGTTGTTAACCGCCGATGTGGCGTAGCATCGATAGGTTAACGACATTGCTACATCACATCGATAGTTTAACAACCTTAGGAAATGATGATTTCCTAAGGTTAACAGCGTTCTACCATACATTATATGGTTGTTTTTTGCAATATGAACATTCTGTTTCAGCAACGATTTGGAACCTAATCAGGCAGTGTAGACAACAACTTATTCTTCACTGGTCTCTATTGCCTGATGCCAGACTGGCTGTCTGGTTGCCTTACTAAATCAGGTGAAACAATTCCCCAAACCCATTTTTCAATTACAAGTACTACATAGATGCATCAAGTAATACTTACTTACTAAATAGTAATTCCTAAAAAGAATTGAGGTAAACAGCACAGGTAACTCCTTACATGACACCCTCATACTAACCCAATTACATAGTACAATTATTTATATCTGTATCTTACCGTCGGACACGACAACAATGACAGAGTCGGTGTCCGAGTGACCACCCTGCACAGCTTCATGCTGCGCTGGTACTACCTCGCAGACAGGCGGGGCAGTCCTACGTTGGTCTGTGATAAAAGACAAAAATAGACCTACTAAGTCTTGAATGTTAATTGCATCACATTTTAACAACATTTGATGCAAACATTAAACCTGCTTCAAGTAGTTAACATTGACTCTAATCTGGTACACCACAAACAATGCGGGTACATATTCAATTGTAAGTGCTGTTAATATCTAAAATAATGTTTCAAGAGCAGTACAGAACAACAATACAATCAACGTAACTAGTTGTTACAGTAACATGGACAACATTTGAACAACAACTCAAGACATTCACAATAGCCAAGTAACTACTAAAGGGGATTTAACCATATTTCATATTAGATACCTAAACATCAAGTATAACGCTACATGCTAAAAATAACACAATTTGCATTGCATGTGTCAGAATTCTGCAACTCGTGGACACTGTGTTTTGTAATACTACAATCTCAAAATTTACAATGTTATTTCACAGCTTGTGAAATGCTAAAATTACCATTACTAAGAAGCATAACTGCATACTATGGCACCTCATACACACGAGTGATACAGAACAAAATTAAGTTAAAGAAAACAGCATGAACTGACTAGAGTCACAAAACATGATAGCTATATAAAATGTACATTAAATGAAATCTTGTCTACATACAATGGATGCTGTATAGTCACTACACCATTATCATCAGCATATTGTGCTGTTATCTAGTCACTCAGCTAAACCTCACAGTTGAACTACGTCACAATATACTATGAACTGCCATAGCATATGTAATGCTATCTATCTAAAGCTGTAGAAAGACACATGCATTATAATAAGTTCTGTTGAGAAACTTACGATGGGTTAGCCACTCCTCCGCAGCTGGTTTCCCAGCAGCCTCCCACAGTTCATATGCGAGGAAGTACCAGCACGTGTTGTTGTCTGGTATCTCCTCCCGCTGTTTTAATATGTAAAAATGCTGGTGCAACAGCTTCCACTTCCTCTTCAGTTGTGTGATGGTCTTGTTTTTTATCTTAAACACAACGTGAAGATAACTATTGATGTGCCTCCACATTGCATCCAGTTTCAGGCTCATGCTTCACATTAAGATGCAGGCACTCCCCCTCGCTTGGACCGCCTCAAGCAGCAGACACACCTCTAGCAAGGTCTACTGCCTCATGATTATTGTTGTATTGATCTGTATTGGAAACATAAAAACAAAATCTCCATTACTTTTATGTCTCATTGTAAATGTATTTTGATATTTTCTATGCAATTGTGTGCTTAAAAATGACAAGAGCACATTTCACTATGCCATCAAGCACCTTGGGGCAGAAATGACTTACTACATGCCTTGTTTTGTGGAACATTGTAAATATTATGCAGACTCAATACATACTGCTATTGACCATGTGACACCGTTAGTATCTCCAACCAAGCTAGACCTAACAATGTGACAAACCATTTCTTTAAGGAAACACTACCCATTTTAACATGATAGACAACGCTACACTGTACTACCACCATTTGTTTTTAAAACAAGCATTTGTCAATTCCAAATGTTGTCACACTGGCATTAACAGTGGTAGTGGCATGGCTAGAGACGCATAGTGCTGTGATTTTGTCAATGTGTCTCAAAAGGTGATATTGCACAGCGAGCACGCCATTGTGCGCAACAGCTGTGGAAACACATGTTGGGCAGGCTGTTAAAATATGGCAGCTGGACTATTGATAAGGAGACATTCACAAATAGTGGTGAAAATGTTGGATGAAAACATTGCAGATTGATGAAATTACAAAGGTGCACAAAACTGTGAAATGCACACTTGCAACACAGTCATTGTATGGAGGTTCTGCACAAAATGTTCTACATAGCCATTTTATGAACTCTGCTCATGAATAGTGTCACCATCATTTCCTAAAACTGTTCCAAATCCTGATTTCACAGAGTGGCAATGCAATTCTGTACCGTACGTGTGAAAACACATTTCAGACAGCTGGAGAGTAAATAAGGAGGTATGGAAAAATGCCCATAATGAACAGGTGGAGTGAAAGTATTACAAATTCAGAAACTCATGAATTTGCATGCAAACTGTGCAATGCACGCTCATGAAACACTCATTTTGTCGACTTGCATTTCCAGATGTGCAACATAGGCATTTTAGGATATCTGCAAATGAACAGTGTCACTGTCATTGTCATCATGTGTGTCAAACACATACTTTCATTATGAGGTACAAAACAGTGACACTGTGGAAAATCTGAAATGAGAATATTAGAAGTTTGCAAATGTACGACCACGCATGCAAACAACACAACGCGCACTCATAACACAGTCATTTTATGGAGCATTTTAACCAAATTCTCAACACAGCCATTCTAGGACCTCTGCTCATGAACAATTTCACTGTCATTTTTGTAATATGTTCCGAACAACAATGGGGGGGTTATGCTGACATGGAGTGGGCTCTTCCATCACCACACAAAGACAGTGGGGGGGGTTAAACGGACACGAAAGTCGGCAGACGTTAAGCGGATGCCCACTCGCCAACCATGCACATAATGGTGGTGAGCACGGCAAGAAAAGATGTGCTCACCCCATTATGTATGCATAGTGTTGCACTGGCATGTAGGTTAATTGGGCAATGCAGGATGCACCGACGTGCCCTGCATTCACCAAACAGCGACTGCGCCTTCAACTCACCACACTCTCGGAAGATGTTGGCTGCGCAAGTGTGCCAACATAAAAAAAATAACTGCTGTAATACATTACTAGCAAGGCACTGGGGGGCATTAGTAGACAGCAGATCCTGAGTCAGTCAGTACAAGCAACAACTCACTAATAAAGAGGACACCTGCATACTAATAATGCCTTAAAAATATGAAAAATAGCTGTGTTTACTCCTTCCATGTATTATAGTTCCATTTGCACATATAGTACTAAATAGTGCAATATGTAAGCCTACCACCACTACACTTCACTGTTGCGACACCCCTACGCCTCTCTGCTCACCCACAGTTGTGCAGTGCCATAGCAACATGTACAATCTACTGTACAGACTGAAACATTTTACAATGCCAAACACACAACAACATCATGAAATTGTGTACTAACAACAACATACTGCATTGCTATCCCACTTTCCCCAGTGTTGTTACACAGCATGGCACAATCTGAATATTCCCAACCCATGTGTTACATGTGTGTGAGTGATGTATGCAGCTGTTCTATATTTTGACCCAATTTTTTTGGTTCTGAAAAGAACCTTTGTTAACACTTCAATATTTGATCAAACTGTCTGACATTCTTAGAGGACTTTGAGAATTGAATCTCAAAGGTCTCCCAGGAAATGGCAATTGCCAGCATGTCAGAAATGTACTCTGTCTGGTAGGTATAGCCAATCATATCAATACTTAATTTCTGGGCGACGTATGGTGTACATTCCATACATGCGTAGAAATGCAAATATTTGTATGTTGACTTTTCTTCAAGCTCTGTCAATCAGGTACATATGGTGTTCTGCTTGCCAGATCCTATGCTCTGTAATATCTGAAAATATGATAATACAGGCAGGCAACATACTCATAATAGAAGCAAGGTCCGATTTTGCTTCTGTTACTAAATCTACCCAGCATTTGGTGCCCAAATCATTGCCTCTGAGATTTATCAGCAATATGTCAGGATGAGGCTGAGTACGCAAAAGTCTCTGCATGGTTGGCAAGAGGTGCTCCCACCTCATTCCACCCCTACCAAACCATTTCACAGAGCAATTTGAGAGCTGCAGGTTTCTCCCAAAATCACTATTGTGAGCATACTCAGAAGCTCGTCTCACGATACTGCTTCCAACTATCCACAAAGTCCTTGTGCTATTTTCTGCCATTCTCAGTTTTTAAACTCAGAAGTGCACAGAGAGCTACCAAAAAAGTCAGTGTTCACCCTGCAGTGCCTAAGCAGTAGTGAAAGAAAAACTGATATTTTCCCTCCTAACTTCAAGCCAGCTTCAGTGGGCTGATCCATAACACACAAATAAAACAAATCATTGGCTAGAGTTCTGGCTTCATTAACCAATGTAGGCTATGCACTGACTATTATTAGACCTCTGCTACTGCTAACATTTGCAAACATTGAGAGGTGGGAAAAATGCATCCTTTTCGTAGGCGGTTTTAAACAATTACAACCACAGAAGCATGTCTGATTGGTTCCCTCTTCTGTTATGGGTCCACGTGCAGCTTACTATCTCTCTCTATTTTCAGCTGTATCTGTACAAGTGAGTACTCAACTACTATCTGACTTTAAACAGTTTTATCTAAATAATACAGCAACTTAGATTATTACAAGTAACATTATCAAATACAGCACTAAAAAAATATTTTGATTAATAGTATGAACATGTTGCTACCACTTCTTTAATGCTAGGAAAATGTTTTCTAAAATATACAGTACTTACAGTTTTGAAAAATGCTGGCTCTCAGTTTGTACTAAGATGCCTTCTGTTGCCTTCTTCTTCAATGTTGTCCATCTCTGATTGGTTGTCTCACATGGCCTGACAAATCTTGCATTGTGTTGGTAGAACAAGCTGTCAGTCAAATACAATCAGATCTGATTCGATAATGAATGCATTTTCCACTCCCAAGTTTAAAATTTGCGACACTTTTGAACGAACGAAAGTTATTTGCGACAGTGTCAAATACACGGAGGTACTTTTTGCGATACTTTCGAATGCAAGAAAGTAACTTTTGCGAAACTTTCGAACTTCAACATTATTTTTTGTCATACTGTCGAATGCTCGAAGGCAGCATTTGCAACACTGTCGAATGCATGACATTACTATTTGTGACACTTTCATGCATTCAACAGTATTTTTTTCCAAATTGTCTATTTTTACCAGAATTTGATGCTTAATGACAAAAATAACCAATTTTTTGATGCTGAACACTGCTACACTGCATTGGGACTGTCACAAGTGGACATGCATAGTATTGTAACTGTAAACACACCCACAAAACAGGTGTTAATCTTCAGTGACAACATTACAGAGCTACTGACTTGTAGTAATGCATTGTTTCCCAGCTGCTAAGCACCCTCACAAAGCAGTCATTTTTATGCACCATTGACAACTAATTTCCAACAATGTCATCTTAGGACATAAATGCAACATTCCCAAGCTGACATGGAAATACTGCAAATACACTAACTTACAAATGTGTGTAGTGAAGTCCATACGCACACTCACATAAACAGTCATATAACAGACTATCACAACCAAATTTTAAACATACTCATTCCCACACCTCTACTCATGAACAGTGTGACTGTCATTATAACAAGACGCTCTGAACAGTGGTTTCACACAACACCTACAATGGTGGTCACTGTAACTACATAAAAAACATCTCACAAGGATCTCAGAAATGACAGTTGTGTAATTCCATTAACAGCTGTGTTAAAATGCCAACCTTAACAATCTCACATGTAAACATCCATATGCACTAACTTTGACTAAGTGTGCAAAGTTGACTTACTAATGTGGCACTGATTGACAGAAAGATCATTAATAAAGTCATTGTGTAACCAGCAGTGTGACAGCATCAGCTATGTCAACTTATTTGAATAATACTAATTGTCAAAAACTAAACATTGAAAATCATACGAAACTAAATCTAGATGCTATAATGATGATATGCAAGACAATATAACAGAAATAAAATACAACTGTTACAATGTTAATACCTTATGCAATTAAAAGCTTACAATAGTAGCTTATTTTAATTGATGCGATACTTAAATCAGATGTCTCAATGAACAACATTAGAAGTCATGAACAGAGCCATATAGTAACACTGTCTTTTTCTCTGTCTTTCATACAGGTGCCTGATACTTCTGTAAGATTGCTTCTGCCACTGTGGGCTATCATATGTAAGAATGCCAACTAAATACAGATGTAGATGTATAAGTAAACGAGACAGGTATCATAGAACTTCACTGTTGCCAAAGGCTGATAAAGATAACACAAATGTGGCACCAGAATATGAAGAGAAAGAGACCTTCACTGCAACAGTGACCCCCACTATAACTCACTGTGCATCAAAAGCACATACTGCGTCAAGAGCAAGTAAAAAAATGCTTACCTCTGCAACAGTTGTGTAGATCTCTCAGACAAAGCACAACTATTGTAACTGCAACCATAAACAGACCTCCAAAACAATGCCGGAAACTCACACCTGGAGATTTTCATCTGAGAAAGCAAAAGTATTTTCGATCACTAGCAAGTAAAGCTAAGATCGACAGACTTATTTCTGCTGTAATGAGACAGGAGCGCAAAAAAACAAAGAATCATCTGTCTGATGAAATTGCATCTCAAAGTATGCACTTTTGTTAACAGAGCAGTGTTTTTACTGCAACGGTTGTGGCGTAAGGTGTCTCATGTGCTTGAACAATTCAAGAAAGTTGTGTATGACATCAAAAAAAGGCTACAACAGTATCCTTCTTTGACTGTCCACAATTTCTGTAATGTTTTCACAGGTCACTGGATGCACACAGAGGCATATTTCTGAGGAGAATCTTATTATTCCCAGAAAAAGGAACTCAAGTTCACCCTTGATGAGTCCAGTAAACTGGTCAATGTCCTCAGTATCTGTGATGACAGTGCAATGGACACAGATGATGACTGTGATTCAACCACTGTGTCCAATAAACGGCGCTGTCTGGCATGGGCATGTGATGAGACCTGCAACCGTAAGCAATCATCATTTGAAAAAGTTGAACAGTTTGTCAACCTATTTGTGATAACAGATTGCAAAGAAAGATATAAACTGTTTAACAAAATTGACCATTGTGAAATCCATCCACATACTGGACTCATGGGACACTCACTGGCATGCCTCGATAGTGGTGTTTGTGATAGCATTTTTCACAACATGCTTGGAGTGCATCAAACAGGCATGCAAAACTTTATATACAGAGTATATGAAGTACGACGAGTTGTAAATCAGTACACTTGTTTAAATGACTTATTGCAGTCAGGTGACATGCAGGGTGCCATCACATTTCTCAAACAACTGCAACATGTAACTTCTGTACCAGACACAATTTCTTGGTTAAATACTTCTGCTGAAACATCTGTTTCAGTCTTAGAAACAGACATACTGAGACAGTACAGCAAAGAAATAGATAAATTTGAGCTGGCAAAGTCTCAGAAGTTAGACTCTGTATGTGTGTCATGTGACCATTTGTGCTACACTAAACAAACAGTCACAGTGAACCTGGAAACCTTGTCACCATACAGTGACATGTCGTTCCGCCTCTCAGCATTTTTGCTGCTGAAATCTGATTTTCAGTTAGAAAACACCATTCTGCTATGCAAGCACTGTTTCTCCAAACTGAAGTCTAACATTTTGTCACCAAAGTCACTGCTGAATAATATGGAGGCACATGTTACACCAAGTGAGATTTCAACATTGAATATGTTTGAACGCATTCTAATTCAGACAATGAAACCATTCCAAACAATTCTACGTCTGAACACAAAGACACGGAACATTCCACATTATTTCTCTAAAGGGTTCCATGATGTATCTACCACTTCCTTTACAGGAAAATGTGGAAGCAATCTCTACAGAAAATATTTTGGTGATTCTTGTAAATGGTGTTCCAACAAAGTCCAAAGGCATCTGGCAAGATGTTGTCAATGTACAAAAGGTGAAGCTTGCTCTTACTTATTTAAATAATAACAATCCCTTTTATACAGACCTTGACATAGATCAGATGGCCAGTCTCTCTGTCCAACATGATCTATTAGAAAAAACTAAACCAATCATTGAGAAGGTCAGTGGACAGACAAGTGACAATGTGTATGAACAGTACGAAATTCACCCACTACATGGTAAAGATCCAAAAGGAGACAACATTGATCTCTATCAAATGAAGCAGGTGGAAGGTGAGCCTGTCAGCATTTGGGAGGCAACACTAGAAGCACGCTGCTTCCCAGACCTATTCCCAAAAGGGTCAGGTGGATGCCTAGATGAAAAAGAAGTGCGTGTACAGGGTGCTGAGTACTGCACTAGCTGTGTGCTCAGTAAAGATGGCAAATTCAGACGTAACATACAGTACTTGTTTCATCTCCTCTGGGAGAGTGAACTTAGCATTCTGTCTGTGTCCATTGCACATACTATTCATCTCACAAGTCCACTAGATGGAAAATCAGCTGCTCAATTTCTAGAGAAATTAAAGCAGAAAGATGAAAATGTGCAAGTGAATCTGTCTTCTATTCTTTCAAGTCTTCGAGGTACCAAAGAATATTGATATCACAGACACTCTGAAGTGATGAGAATGCTGCAAGAGTATGGTGCAGCCACATGGTTTGTCACACTTACTTGTGCTGAATATGCCTGGGACGAGCTCATTGAAATGTTGAAGTGGGCAAATTCTGATGTCGATGGCATCTCATCAATGACTGTCAGAGAAATGTGTTCACTTGATCCTGTGTCTGTCACAAGACATTTTCACAAGTGGTTCCATGACATTCTGACTTTCATATTGTCAAAGGACAATTCACCTCTTGGTATTGTGGGGCATTACTTTTGGAGGACGGAGTATCAAGCACGGGGTGCCCCTCACATCCATATGCTGTTGTGGATCAAGGATGCACCATGCATGGGTGAACATGAAGCAACACAAGTGCTATCGTTCATCAAGAAATATATCACTTGTCACATTCCAGACAAGTATGACAGTCCTACACTGTGGAAGTTGGTTCAAAAGTTCCAGTGACATATTTGTGCAAAATACTGCCGGAGAGTAGTAAAGAACAAATCTAATTGGTACACATGATGTTGCTTTGGATTTCCTAGGCAAGTTTGTCAGAATGGTGCCATGAATGACCCTTTTCTCAGCAATGCGACACCACTTGAAGGCAAAATCAACCAAGAGGGTATACGAGTTACCCAGAGATGAGAAAGAGGTGTACATAAATGACTACAACCCAACTCTTCTCCTAATGTGGCAAGCAAACATAGATGTTCAGTTTGCGGCTGATAACTCATTAGCCCTGGTACAGTACGTCACTTCGTACATAACCAAACATGAGTAGACTAGCTTGCAAGATCTTTGGGAAGATATTGCCACTTCAAGAAGAAGCCTGACATCTCAGTTCTGGTCATTGGGCTTGAAGATTCTTTCACACAGAGAATGTGGAGCTTATGAAGCCAGTGACTGCTTAATGGGTACACATCTGTACAGGAAGTCTGGCTCTGTCTGGTTTCTCAGTGTAAACTACAAAGAGAAATGCAAACATGTACTGATTCCCCATGCCGAAATTGAGGAGCTCACTGCCAATAGACCTTCTTCAAAACATATCTTGAAGAGTAACCTGATAGACACATACTACCCCCATAGACACAACAACATAGATGATATGTGTCTCTTTCAGGTGGCTAAGTGGTATGACTACAAGACAGATATATCATCTGACTCAACACGCTAGATTTACAAGGTGAATGGAGTGGATGGCTGTCTCGTAAAGAGACACAAGCCATGGCTCATAGACCACTGTAGATTGCATCTAGGCACATCAGAGAGCAGAGAACACTACTACTTTGCTCTCCTATTCCTATTTAGACCCTGGAGGAGTGAGTCTGAATTAAAAGGTGACTGTGATACATTCGAGGAAGAATTCAATCTCAGTTATGAGACTTTCAAAAGTGAATACTCAGAGACATACATACAGAGACTAGATGCTGAGAAAGAACAGCTTTTGAAGGCAGAGAAGCAGCTTCAGGAAGACACTCCTGTTAGTTCTCAAGACAGCCTTGATCCAGAAGGACAAGCTATTCTAGGTGAACCTCTGCCCTTAATGCCCCAGAAGTGTTAATGTCAGAAATTGAGACAGCCATGGAACATGGAACACACTCCACTGTCAACCCAGCTGACTTGAGAAAAAGACTAAATCAGCAGCAGCATACAGTTCACTCTCAAGTAGTTAGCGCTGTCTGACATAGCCTACAACATGAAACAAAAAAATGTGACTGTCGTGACTATAAGCCACTACTGATCTTTGTTAGCAGTTCAGCTGGCACAGGAAAGATTTTCCTTATTGAAGCCATCACTGCTGAAATATGGAGCCTGACAGGGTCATCAATGTCTGTTGCTGTTACTGCTCCCACAGGACTAGCCACATACAACATTGGTGGAGTTACATTACACCGTCTCTTTATGTTGCCAGTGGAACATGACAGAACTGAAGAGTAACGTAAACTGTCATTTGAGGTTGCATCTCAGCTCCATTCCATGTTCACAAAGATGAAGTTACTCATCATTGATGAAATCAGCATGGTCTCCAATGTCATGCTTGCCTGTATTCATCTACAGCTACAGGAGATCTTAGGTACTGACGATGGAGTACCATTTGGTGGTAAAAGTATTGTTGTTTTGGGAGACCTTTTACAGCTTGCACCAGTCAATGCAGAGCATGTATTTACAACTCTAACTGCCAAGCAAGCTAAGAATATTCTCGGCTGCATTGCAGGCTATACCATTTGAGAATTATTTACCTATGTTGAGTTGTCTGAGAACATGCGACAAAGTGGTGATCTGGCTTACAAATCACTTTTAGATAAAGCTCATACAGGTTCTCTATCACCAGAACATGTTTGTATGTTAAACGATTGAAGAATCACAGTAGATACTGCATCCATAGAAACAGCATGTAATGTTTTAAGTGATGTATACTCTACAGGGACACACATAGTGTGTCTTATGCCATGACTAAGTAAATGTACTGTGTTTAACAATCTAATGCTGCAGAGAGAAAATCAAGAAATTCTAACTCTGCATGCTGTTGATATAGTTGATGGTGTCATTCTTAGTCGCAACCTAGTAGCAAAGATGACTGAATGACTCAGTGAACTCAAGTCAGATGTTTCATGCACAGCTGGCCTAGAACCTGTTCTCACACTTTGTAAGAATGCACGTATCATGCTGCGACGTAATCTAGATGTTGAACGAGGCATGGTAAACGATGCCATGGAAAACATCACTGACTTTGTCTACAATGTCCAAAAGACATATATCGAGACACTTGTAGTTCACTTTGACAACATGGAACAGTCTGTACACATAGAATGGACCTGCGTAAAATTCCAGGTATTTAAGGATATCTATGTAAACAGGAAACAGTTTCCATTATGTGTTGCATATGCTGTATCCATTCACAAATCTCAGGGCTTGAGTCTGGATTCAGCAATGGTGGACATAGGTACAGACATTTTCAAGGATGGCATGAGCTACGTGGCACTTTCGCGTGTCTGCAGTCTTTCTGGGTTGCACATTATAACTCTAGCACCTCAGAAAATATGAGCTGACAAGTGATGTATTCTTGAGCACAACGGGTTATGTACTCTACATCAGCTACAAATGTCTTTAATACCACTGCCTACATATCTGGCTGTCTCACATCATACAGTCAAATCTACAGGTGTCAATAAACAGCCACAAGCTTCCAGAAGTGATTCAACTCAGAAGAGTTCAACAAAGGCAACAACTTCAAGTAAACATTCACAGCCAGCAATTCATCAGAAATCAGTTGGCGTAGCGGCTGTACCAGTCTTTGACAACAGCACTAGAGTGAACTGCTATGCTAACTCAGCTATGCAAGTTTTTCTACACATGCCACACTTTGTGCAGGCAATATCTACTTCACAAGACAATCCCCTATCAAACACTTTGAAGCAGATTGTCAACATGACGTCTGACCGGTCTAACAATGTACAGTCACTAACACCACTACGGTAGGTGTTAGGTACATATGATGGATGTAGTACATTTGCTGCTGACATACAGCAAGACACTAGTGAGTTTATGATGGCTGTCATAAACAACTTGGATGAAGATGCACCCCAATGCGGCACTACTTCACAGTGTCATATGTAACCAAATATGTATGTATTTCATGTGGCCATTCACAGCGTGAAACCACATAAGACATGCTGTGGATTACTCTTTTTGTCACTTAAGTCAAAAGTGACAAATTTCGACAGCTATTCACCAATGCTTAATGTGGTCACTCCTGTAAATGGTGTGGAGGCAGATGCACTCAGTCCATACATCTCAGGAGTTCATCTCAATATCTGTTGCTTATGTTGCACAGGTTTGACTCCAACAGGCTCAGAGTTGACACTCCTATCACAGATTACACAGCTGGTAGAATAGTCTTTAACCAATCAGTGTTTGACACTCACAGTATAATCTATCACCATGGCCAATCCATGCATTCTGGCCATTACACCTGTTTACTAAGGTACAGAAGTGGATGGGCAGAGTGTGATGACTCTACAAGCAGTTTTAAACAGAGACTGCCATGACACTTAAAAAATGTATATCTTCTAATATTGAAGAATTATGATGACCTTCATATTTCAGAAGAATAGGACAGAACATGTTGCATTTTTAAAATTACTACTTTGTGACAGAAACAGTCGTAGGTTAGTACAATTGTTTCCAATCTACAACTCTGAATAAACCATAGCATTTCAACAAAATGCTATACTGGAAGACACATTTCATGCACTATGACATCTAAGATCTTGTGTGGATCAGTGACAACATTGAAATTGTTGTAGTGGCTTCAATCTGCGCCAACAGTATTCACAGTCACTAGAGAAACCATGCTTACATGTCTATCAAAGATTGTACATCTCAAAACAGAGGCCTTACTGCTCTCTTCTTCTGTACATATCTTTTCTTGTTACTGTATCATACCCATACATAACAAGAAGTTGCTGCCAGTTTTTAACTATTACTCTCTGCAGATAAAGAAAAGGTCTCAGTTATCATCGTAAACAACTGAGCAACACATGTTTCATTCACCAAAAGGTGCACTCTATCACAAGTTGTCTATCACCACTTGTTGTTGTCTATAAGCTGTTGCCATGTAGACAACAACATCATTCATTCACCATGCAACAGTGTCGAACTATGCCTGCTTTATTTGTTATACTGATACTGTACATATGTAAAATAAAAATCTTTATTAATTATACAAGTTGAATGAAGCAAGTGTAAATACCAAACGATTGCATCTTACCATTAACTGAATTTGCCACGGCTTTGCAATTACTTGTGAACAATATTTGCATTCTTATTCACCTTGTCATTGTTGCTAGCTAGTTTTATTGTACTAAAAATATTAGTATAGAAGTAAAGCACAAATGAATGTTTAATATATAGTACAGTACTACACTGTTTAAGTTCAATGCACCATGTCTTTGATGAAGACATCATACCATGCCATTTTTTTCACTTACTAGTTCAGAAGTAACATATTCAGCAATGTAACAATTGAAAATAATATTTTTTTGTTCCTGTAATAATATGACTTCATTTGTACTTGTCATACAAGTTATTCTAGCCTATGTAAACAATGTTGACAATTGTAAATCAGACACTGATACTGATCACAGCGTACTTCATACCTGTTCCTGACAATATTTATGATTGCCTCTATTGAGGGGTCGGGTGGGAATTTTCCATATGCACCTAGTCAGTGACATATCATTAAATATTTAACTGACCATACCAGTAATCTAATGTCACTGAAATCAGAATTTTTTAATATTCTATTACTTAAACACTTAGTGTATGGTTTTTCGCCCACCCCAGGAACATCCACATTATCAGTCACACAATGACAACTACACATTTCTGTTTCATGTGTGTAATCACTGCTTAGAAGATCCTGACATACCTTTATTAACATAGGACTCAAGTAATGGATGACACATAACTAGAATATTCAACTACTTTAAAAACTGACAACATTCTTAAACAAAGTCTCTTCAAAATCAATTGCAAATATACAATGAAGAGCCACAGGTAAAGCTTGACTGTCACAACTACAGGAGGAATGTCAGAAAGCACTCCCCCCCACAAAGAGTAGTGAACACTTAAACATCACTGTAAACACAGAACACCTAATTAAAGACAGTGACCAGCTATTAAAGAACCAGGTATATGCATAGAAGGTAGATAACAACCCCGCCAGCAAAAGATGGGAGAATACTGCAGGGATAGCAAACACTTAACCTCAAGATGTGTACCCTGTAACACAATCACAATAAATAGAACAAATTACCTTCTTATGCTACTTTTTTCTATACTGTATTACAATATCACATACTTGCTCCAATTCATATAATCTAGTCGCTATACATGTGACACATTTACATATATTCCAAACAATGATTACACACATACAAGGATTGTATTGTTAGACTGATTTTGTAAAAAAAATACAGTCTTAATTGGGCCTTTTTCAGTCTAACTAATTGGCAATAAATCTTTTTAAATCATAACCACCTGTGTTGAGTCTTTACTTAAAACAGCATTACGACATTAGAACATAACTGTTGTCTCTATTAAGCATACAAATCAACTGCAACAAATAGTGCCACAAGTATGTGTCCATGAATTTCTTTGGTTGCTATGCTGTCCACTCAGTATCCACAACATAGGAAACGATGTGGCATATTGTATGTCACACTTCCCATAATTCCTAAGAGTGTAAAAAAGTCTGCAATGCACTTAATTTTTCTGTGCCTCTACAGTCACCATGTACTAATTACTGTAGCAAGGTGCCGCACATCAGTACCTAACAGTATGCAGCTGTGACTATACACTTAGGATGCAGTCACTGCTACATCTACTTCATTTCCCTGGCTAAGCTTCTGCAACTCCTAACTGTGGTAACTTCACTGTACCTACAATTACAGAGGTGTGCCATAGATCTCCAGTCCCCTATGGTTCCTATAGATAACCAGTCATAATGCACTACAAATTTTGGGAGGCGCAGCAGCTCTAGCTGCCTAAATCCATGCAAATCCTAACAAAGGTAACTTCAGTTTCCCTGAAATCAGTGAAATGTGCCAGTCACATACAAATACTCACCTGTGTTGTGTATGTGCACTGACATGTACATTCCCTGACTTCCATTCTGTATCTCCACTTACAATGTAGTACCTACTGTCACATTTGTAGACACATTGCCTGCCTGAATACATTCAAGTGGCAACTGTGCTAACTGGACTATTCCTGTAATCGGAGAGCTGTACAACCGATGCACATTGCGTATCATTTCCTGTGGCTGTTTACTTAGGATGCAGCAAATGCTGTGAGAGTGCAGTTCGCCCATCACACTGTTTACCTCCATGTCTTTTTCTATTCTGTACTGTCAACTCAGTGTACAATATGTGGGCTAGGTGTTCATACATTGAGTTACAGATCTGTAATTCCTACCTAAGTTAACTACCATGTAGCACACTTACATCTACTGTCAGTCTACAGTCAGAGTGCAATACCTGGTCTAGAGAGCTGTGTGACATTGTACCTAAGTACATGCAGTTGTGACTGTACAGTCAGTATCAGTAACTGGCATGCATGTGTAAATTGCCTGTGTGAAGCCATAGAAATCCTAACTGTGCTAAGTTGTGTGTATCAACAATTACAGACCTGTACCATTGATGTTGCTTGCCTCATTCTTGCTGTGCATCAGTACTCATGATGCAGTACTCATGATGCAGTACAAACTTTGGGGAAGGGGACCTGTGTCAGCCAACACAAACCCTAACTGTCCTAACTTGAGTGTCCCTGAAATCACTGATTTCTACCATTGATGTCCATACCCTCAGCTCTTCTGTGGGTCTCTACTAAGGATCCAGTACCTGGTGTTGCAGTTTGAAGAGACATTACCTGGCTGAAGCCATTCAAGTGACAACAATGCTAACTACACTTTACCTGTAATCAGAAAGTTATACAACTGATCTGCATCACCCTTCTTAGCCTTTGGCTCTTCACTTAACATACAGCAAGTCTGTGATTGTTCATGTTACCATGGCTCTCCCACGCTACTTCCATGTGCGTCTGTCTCTCTGTGTGCCACTGTTGATCAGGAGGAATATGTGCCATGTGATGTCTTCACACATAGTAAAACAGTGGTACCAAACAGAAATGCAAATGCACATGGTAGCGCAAATCAAAATACAAAGATAAACAATTCTGAAAAATACTGAATGTAATAGAGTGACATTAGTGCATGGCCCTTCAGGCCCCACCTCCTCCAACACAAAACACTAACAGCAACAGTACTGAAATATACTAAATGTGAAACAGCAACAGGAGCATGGGGCCCTTCCAACCCCACGCTCCCACCACACAAAACACAAACATATACAGTACTGTAAAATACAAAATGTACTAGTGATAAGAATGTGGGGCCCGAATGGCGGGGTGGGCTGTAGGGGTGCAAAGGAGGTATCAACCCTAACATCGAATTTCCTCGCTTTTGTCGCTGTAGAACAATCCTAACTGATGCAGTAAATGGGGTTTTTTGCCTCTAATTTCCCTTCTTTTTGAAAATGATAAAGAGAAATAGTGAATGTAATGCAGCAGTGGGAGCTCAGGGCCCTTCAGGCCTTGTGTTCCCACCACGTAATGTGGCAGGGTTGGCTGTGGGGTAGTGCAAACTGGGTTTCAACCCTAACATCAAATTTCCTCACTTTTGTCGCTGTGGAACAACCCTAATAGATGCAGTAAATGGAGTTATTTGCCTCTAATTTCCCTTCTTTTTGAGAATGATAATGAGAAATACTGAATGTAATGCAGTGGCAGGAGCACGGGGCCAGAAGGGCCAGTGCTCCTTAGCCATGTTGACTCCACACATGATGTCTTTCACATAGTAACATTGTGCCCTCAAATGTAAATCGTAATGAACATGGTGACACAAAGCGAAACAGAAACAGAAACAGTACTGTAGACACAAATGTTAAAAACAATGCAAATGCAATCACAAATGAAAACAGAAAGGGTAACACATGGTGGCATAGAGGTGAACGCTAAGTGAAACAGGTATGGAACCACAATGTTAATGCACATGGTAGAACAAATCAAAACACAAAGATAAACAATTCTGAAAAATACAGAATGTAATACAGTGACATTAGCTCAGGGCCCTTCGGGCCTCGCACTCCTGCCACACAGAACAGTAACATAAACAGTGCTGAAATATACTAGATGTGATGCAGCAGCAGGAGCGCAGTGCCCTTCTGACCCCGCACTCCCACCACACAAAACAAAAACATATACAGTACTGTTTAAAAAAAATGTACTACTGACAGGAGCGCAGGGCATTTCAGGCCATGCACTCCCACCACACAAAACGCAAACATAAACAGTACTGAAATATAGTAAATGTGATACAACAGCAGGAGCGTGGGACCCTTCAGGCCAGGCACACCAGCCACACAAAACAAAAACATAAACAGCACTAAAAAACACTGAATGTTACTCAAAACAGGACTGTGGGGCCCTTCGGCCACCACAGTCCCACCAATCAAAACACAAACATAAACAGTACTGAAATATACTAAACGTGATACAGCAGCATTCCTAACTGATGCAGTAAACAGATTTCTTAGCCTCTAATTTCCCTTCTTTTTGAGAATGATTATGAGAAATAGTAAATGTAATGCGGCAGCGGAAGCGCACCCCATGCCACATAATGCAGCAGAAGGGCCCCATGCTCCCACCACGTAATGTCTTCTCACATAGTAACATTGTCCCCGCAAACGCAAATCATAATGAGCATGGTGACACAAAGCAAAACAGAAAGAGAAACACTACTGTACACAGAAATGTAAAAAACAATGCAAACGCAACCGCAAATGAAAACACAAAGGGTAACGCACATGGTGGCGTTGAGGTGAACAGTAAGTGAAACAGGTACGGAACCACAAATGGAAACAGTAATCATAACAGTAATGTAGGCTCACAGTCTAGTCTTTTCAAAAGCTGCATAGAGAAAAACAGTGAGTACAAAGAATGTATGCAAAATTATGACTCTCGGAACAAAAATGAGGAGTTGGAATAGTAAATTGCTCATACTTCAGGAACTGTACGGCATAGATAAAAAATTTAAAAGTCATATGAATTATCACTTTCCTGGCTTGTTTTATACTTAGCCCCTTTATGGGGCTAAGTATTTTTCTGACGAAAAGTCTATATCTCGCACCGTTTCCGAGATACGGGCACTGAAAGGCGCGGCAAATGCCGTAATGTTATCCTATGGGAAAAAAAGAGAAGTTCGGAGTGCCATAACTTTGGCTCCCTGTAATATTTTGTCACCAAACCATGAAAAGGCACATCTGTGGGATGTTGGCTGTCTTCCCTCCAAATTTCATGGAAAAAGACCAACCCATATTTTGCAGCAGGGTAGCAAAGGATTCCTGTAATGCGTCTGTCGCCATATTGTTATCCTAAGGGAAAAAGTGTCAAATTTGGAGTGCTGTAACTTTGCCACCATGTTATATTTTTTCAATGAAACACTGAAATGCACATCTGTGAAATGTTGGCTGCGTTCCCTCCAAATTTCAGCCCAAAAGACCAAACCGTTCTTTTGCAGCACAGTGTCAAAGAATTGCTGTTATTTTCACACACCCTGGAAAAGTACTGTCGAACTTTGCAAAAGCTTTCTCAAATTCATTCAACAGTGTTGTGCGTGCGAAAGTACTTTGCGAAAGTACTTTATCCAGAAATGTGAAAAACATATTTCTAGGGTGTTTTGCCCCAACATAAAGACATGCCTAGCACCCTCAGGGTCTGACTAGGTGAATACAAAAAGAATTATGTTGCTAGAGGGTCCCAATTCTAAATGCCAAGCATTTTTCTGATCGCTAACTGAAAACAAAATGGCAGATTTGTGACAGTAAAAGGGCCATTTGTGAAAGTAAAAACTGCATTTGTGACACTCAAACTTTTTGTTAACTTTTCCCATTGACTTATAATGGGAACTTGTTTTTTGAATAACTTTTGAACCGTTTAATATTTTTTCACGAAATCTTCAGAAGGCACATCGGGGACCCTGGCCACATATTCTCTGAAGATTTCAGACCAGCTGCACAAACCATGCGATCTGTAGGTGAGACTGTAGAATTCCAGAAAAAGCGTAAACGCATGAACAGATCACACTTAATAACTCCGCGGGTATATATCCGACTGCCACAAAACTTGGCATTTCCCAAGGCATATGGGTCTTGATCATGTATTCCAAATTTCAGGCAAATCTGTCAAATGGTTAAAAAGTTATTAAGGTTCAATATTTTGGGTTTAACATGTAAATGGCTCCTCAACCCAAACTATGGTAGCACTACCATGCTACCATAATATATATATATATATATATATATATATATATATATATATATATATATATATATGCATGTGTATGTATTATATATATATTAGAGGCAAAAAACTCTGTTTAATGCATCAGTTAGGGTTGTTCCACAGAGACAAACGTGAGGAAATTCAATGTTAGGGTTAAAACCCCCTTTGACCCCTCCAGCCCACCCCCCCAACCAGCATCGGGGTGCATGTTGGAGTTGTCAGCCATAACTCTCACCCCATCACAAGTGGAAAGAAGCTGAGGAATAGGAGAATGGGGTGAGAGTTAGGACCGACGACCCCAATGCACACCCCAATGCTGGTTGGGGGAGTGGGTTGGAGGGGTGCAAGAGGGGTTTTAACCCTAACATCGAATTCCCTCACTTGTGTCACTGTGGAACAACCCTAACTGATGCATTAAACAGAGTTTTTTGCCACTAATTTCCCTTGTTTTTGAGAATGTTAACGAGAAATAGTGAATATAATGTGGTGGCGAAGCGATGTCTAGTCAAATAGTAACATGGTGCCCGCAAATGCAAATGGTAATGCACATGGTGGGTACAGAACCGCAAGCAGAAGCAGTAAGGGTAACAGTCATGTAAGCACGCAGGCTGGTTTTCCCCAAAATCTGCATAGAGAAAGACAGTGAGTGCAAAGAATGTATGCATAATAATGGGTGTTGGAGCAGAAAATGAGGAGTTGAAATACTAAATTGCTTATATCTCAGGAACCGTACGACGTAGAAAACTTTTTTCAAAGTCATATGATTTATAACTTTCTTGGCTAGTTTTGTACTTAGCCCCATTAGAGGGCTAAGCATTTTTCTGATGAAAAGTCTGTATCTCGCACCGTTTCCGAGATACGGGCCCTGAAAGGCTCAGCGAATGCCGTAATGTTATCCTATGGGGAAAAAAGAGAAGTTCGGAGTGCCATAACTTTGCTGCCCTGTAATATGTTTTCACCAAACCATGAAAAGGCACATCTGTGGGATGTTGACTTTCTTCCCTCCAAATTTCAGTGTAAAAGACTAAACCATTATTTTGCAGCAGGGTGGCAAAGAATTCCTGTCATGCAGTGGCCGCCGCAATGTTAGTCTATGGGAAAAGTGTCAAATTCGGAGCACCGTAACTTTGCATCCATGCAATAGTTTGTCAGCAAACCACCAAAAGGTACATCTGTGAGATGTTGGCTGCTTTCCCCCCAAATTTCCACCCAAAAGACCAAACCGTTCATTTGCAGCAGGGTGGCAAAGAATTCCTGTTATTTTGGGCATAGTGTCGTAAAGTAGTGTCGTGATTTGTGAAAGCTTTTGCAAAAATTTGGGACACTTTTGTGAGTGCGACACTACTTTTTGCAGAAATTGGAAAAACATATTTCTAGGGTGTTTAACCTCAAAATAAAGACATGCCTACCATCCTCAGGGTCCGACTAGGTAAACACAAAAATAATTGTGTTGCTAGAGGGTCCCAAATTTAAATGCCAAGCATTTTTCTGATCACCAACTGAAAAACAAAATGGTGGATTTGCGACACTACTAGGGCCATTTGCGACACTAAAAAGTGCATTTGTGACATTGTTGAACTTTTTGTTAACTTTTCACATTGACTTATAATGGGAAATTGTTTTTGAATAACTTTTGAACCGTTTAATATTTTTTCATGAAATCTTCAAAAGGCACATCGGGGACCCTGGCTGCACGTTCCCTGAAGTTTTTGGACCAGTCATGCAAACTGTGCGACCTGTAGGGACGAGCAAAGAATTCAAAAAAGCGTAAATATGCGCGCAGATCATGCTTAATAACTCTACAGCCGTATACCCGAACAGTATGAAAGTTGGCAGATCCCAAGATGTATGGTTCTTGATTGTGTATTCCAAATTTTAGGCAAATCCATTGAATGATTGCAAAGTTATTAAGGTGCAAAATGTTAGGTTTAACATGTAAATGGCTCCTCATCCCTAACTATGGTATCGTGCTACATAATATATATATATATATATATATATATATATATATATATATATATGTATATTTGTAGATATATCTACATATGTGTGTATATATATATATATATATATATATATATATATAAATATATATGAAATAGAGACATGGTCGCACCTCTATAGTTAGGGTTGAGCAGGCATTTTAACCTTAAACCCCAAATTTTGCACGTTAATGACTTTGCAGCTGTTCAATGGATTTGAATGAAATTTGGAACAGACAGTGTCAGCTGGTAGATCTTATGATTTGCCAAGATGAATTTTGATCAAGTTTGTGGATTTCATGCAGCAAATTGTGAAAAAACAGATTTTTCATCAATTTTTGTAAATTTGTCCGTTTTTTTCTTATTGCGCTGCAACCACACCTTTTGGCCTGAAATTTTCAGGGTATAAAGAGGCTATTCTAAGGAACAATCCAGAATTGGTTTTGTGAAAAAATATTAATCCATTCCAAAGTTATTACATTTTAAAAGTTCGGGTTCAGAGCATGCTCAGTTCAGTCTTTGGGATAGAGGCACAGTTTCGATCAAGGATTCCTGATCGCGGACAGCTCACGAAAAGGGATCCCTTTTCATGAGAAAATCCCTGTTCATTGACCACCATTTTGTTTTCTTGCTTAGTGAGTGAGAAAGCACAACCTTATAACTTACCCCAGGGAAGTCTTCTGTAAAAACCAAGACATGGATTTTGGTGAGGGGGATGTCTTCTACCAATCCATACCTTTGTTTTTTTTGTAGTTAGTTAAATAGCAGCAGTTTTAAGCCTCATAAAAAGGGATTGGCTCACGAAAAGGGATCATGAAGAGAGATTTTTACAGGCCACTGCAAAGAAACAGTTTGGAATTTTGGGCTAAAATTTTCAGGGTCAAAATCCCTTTTCATGAGGGGGAGGGTCACATGACCCTACCTCACAAAGAGGGATCAGCTCATGAAAATGGATTGCGAAAAAGGGATCAGCTTGTGAAAAGGGATTGCAAAAAGGGATTTTAAAAGGGCACTGCAAACAAACGATTTAGAATTTTGGGCTTAAATTTTCAGGGCAGAATGGGGTTGTCCTAAAGATGTAACTTTTTCTGGTTTGGTGATGAAATTTACATTGCCTCTATAGTTATAAGATTTTGAAGTTTAGAAATTTCCTTTTTCAGAGTGCTGAAAGTGTGTTGGGCCCTGCACTCCATCAGGGAGGTAAGAGTTCATTAAAATGTCTGTACACTTATGGACAGATGGGAGTGCAGGGACCATAGGGCCCTGCATTCCCTAAAACTTATATCACTGTAGCACAGGGCTTGATGGGCCCTGCACTCCCAAAAACATATATGGGTAAGATTACACTTTCTCAAAAAGTAAGGAAATTCATTGCAAAAACATTGTTAATGCATCATTTAGGGTTGAAGTGACAATAGTAAGGAAATGAAATGTTAGGGTTATCACCCTAACACCTCCCCCACCTGACTACCCCAACCCACCCCCACCATCCACAGACCAACAGGTTCTCCTTGGCATCATCCGGTCTAACTAAGCTGGTTCAAAGAACATAAGTTAATCCTTAACCAGAAAAAAAACAAAGACCATGATTTTCACCAGCCACCAAAACAAGCACAAACACCACCAACTCTCCTTAAACACCTGCCTCGGGGACTCCCTGGAACAGGTTGACTCCTTCAGATAACTAAGAATCACCCTAGACCCACACCTGTCCTTTGGAACCCATATAATCAATGTCGCTAAAACTGTGAATTCTAGACTGGGCTTACTCTACCGACCTCGTCGGCACCTGACTAAAGAGGCCCTCTTTGTCACAGTTCAAAGCTCCATCATCTCCCAGATTGATTATGGTCTTGTCATCTATGGCACTGCCACTACCACTGCACTCAGAAGGATTACTGCCACCCTAAACAAGGCCTGACAACTCATCACTGGGGCCGAATGGCTCACACACACCTGTGACCTCTACTAACAAGCTAACTGGCTTCAACTTGACAATAGCATTAAGTATCAAACCTGCATGGTTGCTAAGAAAATACAGTTGGGAACTGCCCCTCCTGGGGTCTGTTCACTCCTTCAAATGAAAACCAGCTCAAGAATTACCAGGGGATCAAAGCCACAACTTTTCCATATCCCTCGCTGCTGCACAGCCATTGACCAGCGTTCATTCTCCTACAGGGCACCCACTTGGTTTAATGGTCTTGCCAATGATACTATCAATACCAAAGGCTAGAGGCCTTAAATCCAGGCTCCAAAACACCCTGGTCACTTCCAGCATCTGCAACTGTCATGGATAATGTCTATTCAACTCCGCTCCGCTACCGCTCTTTCCTATATCTAGCTCCTTACATAACGCACGTGCCCTAGTTTGGCCTCTGCCCCACATGATCTACAGCACCTGACAATGCCACCTTCCTGGCAGCTCCACCCCACCCCCATCCTTATCCTTACCTACCTCCACCTCTCCTCTCTTCCCATTTTCTTACATCCCCCTTGCCCCTCCCATTTCTTTCTACCACCCCCATTGTCCTCTTCCTTTCCACTTTACCCTCTCCCTGTCTGTTCAAAATTGGGGTCATCGGCCCTAACTCTCACCCCATCACATGTGGAAAGAAGCTGAGGAATAGGAGAATGGGGTAAGAGTTAGGACCAATGACCCCAACTCGCACCCCGGTTCTGGTTGGGGGGTGGGCTAGAGGGGTGCAAAGGGGGGTTCAACCCTAACATCGAATTTCCTCACTTTTGTCACTGTTGAACAACCCTAGCTGATGCATTAAACTGAGTTTTTTGCCTCTAATTTCCCTTCCTTTTGAGAATGATAATGAGAAATAGTGAATGTAATGCGGAGGTGTGAGAGAGGTGCCTGTGGGTCCCGCACTCCCACCACGTGATGTCTTGTCACATAGTAACATTGTGCCCGCAAACACAAATTGTAATGCACATGGTGACGCAAAACGAAACAGAAAGAGAAACAGAACTGTAGACATAAATGTTAAAAAACAACGCAAATGCAACCGCAAATGAAAACGCAAAGGGTAACGCACATGGTGGCGTAGACGTGAACGGTAAGTGAAATGGGTACAGAACCACAAACGGAAATGGTAATGGTAGCAGTAATGTAAGTGCACAGGCTGGTTTTCCCCAAAAGCTGCATAGAGAAAGACAGTGAGTACAAAGAATGTATGCATAATAATGGGTCTCGGAGCAGAAAATGAGAAGTTGGAATACTAAATTGCTTATATCTCAGGAACCGTATCACGTAGAAAAAAAATTTAAAAGGCATATGAATTATCACTTTCTTGGCTAGTTTTGTACTTAGCCCCCATTTTCTGATGAAAAGTCCGTATCTCCCACCGTTTCCGAGATACGGGCCCTGAAAGGCTCGGCAAATGCCGTAATGTTATCCTATGGGGAAAAAAAGAGAAGTTTGGAGTGCCATAATTTTGCTGCCCTGTAATATTTTTTCACCACACCACTAAAAGGCACATCTGTGGGATGTTGGCTGTCTTCCCTCCAAATTTCAGCCCAAAAGACATAGAAACATAGAAACATAGACTTTGACGGCAGATAAGGACCGCTTGGCCCATCTAGTCTGCCCATTTCCCTACCTACAGGATAGGCCGCAGATCCTAGTTAACCAATAGCCTATTTCTTCCTACCCCCCACAAGAATTGCCTTATGTCTGTCCCACGCATTCTTGAATTCTTCCACAGTTTTAGACCCACAACCTCCTCGAAAGGCTGTTCCATGCATCCACTACCCTCTCTGTAGAAATAATATCCTCACATTGCCCCTGGAACCGCCCTCCTTCTATCTTTAAATTGTGTCCCTTGTTCTTGCAAGTCTCTTTTCTGAAAGATGCTACCCTCTTGGACTTTGTTGATTCCACTGAGGTACTTAAAAGTTTCATCATGTCCTCTCTCCATTCTTTCCTCAAGGGTATACATATTAAGCTCCTTTAGTCTCTCCTCATACGGCTTCTCTTGCAGACCATGCACCATTTTAGTTGCCCTCCTCTGACTACCTCTATCCTGTCTATGTCCCTGCAGATGGGGTCTCCAGAACTGGACACAGTACTCAGATGGGGTCTCACCAACTGTCTGTACAGAGGATAACAACTTCCTGTTTTCTGCTGCTGATGTCCTCCCTATACATCCCAGTATACCCCCAGCCTCCCTACTGCCTTCTCACATTGCTTGCTAACCTTAAGGTCATCTGATATGATTACCCCCAGATCCCTTTCCTATTTTGTTGTTGTTACTACCTCCCACCCATTGTGTATTCTTTCCTGGGTTCTTGTTTCCCAGGTGTATTATTTGCACTTTGCATTGAATCCTAGCTGCCATACTTCTGACCATTCCTCCAACCTTGCCAAGTCCCTTTCATCCTTTCCATGCCTCCTGTGTATCAACTCTGTTGCAGATCTTTGTGTCAGCTGCAAAGGCATACTTTTCCTTCCAGTCCTCTGCAATGTCACTGATGAAGACATTAAAAAGGACTGACCCACACTGAACCCCTGCGACCCCACTAGTAACCCCTTCTTCAGAGTGGACTCCATTTACAATTACCTTCTGTGTCCTGTTGTGGAGCCACTGTTTCACCCAGGCTACCACACTGGGACCCACCCCAGGCTGGTTAATTTGACTATTAATCTTTGTGTGGACTGTGTCAAATGCCTTGTTAAAGTCTAGGTAGGCCATGTCTACAGCCCCTCCTGGTCTACTACTTGGTCACCCAGTCAAAGAAATCTATTAGATTCTGTCTGACATGACCTTCCTGCTGTGAACTAATGCTGCCTTGGGTCCTGTGCTCCACTGGCCTCAGGTACTGACTATTCTTTCCTTCTCAGAAGTGACCCATCACTTTCCCTACCACAGAGGTCAGACTGACAGGTCTGTAGTTTCCTGCCTCTGTCTTGGTCCCACTTTGTGAAGAGGAATCACATCGGCCTTCCTCCAGTCCTCGGGTACCACACCATCCTCCCATGATTTATTAAAAGAGTAGCAGTGGTTTCACTAGTTTCTCCTTTAATTTTTTAGAATTTGGGGTGAATTCCATCAGGACCGATTGCTTTGTCCACCTTCAGTTTTAGGAGTTCTTGCAGAACCCTTTTCTGTGAAAGGACTGGGATTGACCTCCTATCAAGAGTGCTTCTGTTAATTGGATTAGGCACTCCCTCGTCTTTGTGAATACTGAGCAGAAATATTCGTTCAGTATCCCTGCTTTTCACTGTCCCCTTGCCCACCCACCGCTCATTCTATTCAGCCTCACTATCCCTCCCTTTGTCTTTCAACGCTGCTGATGTACCTATAAAAGGTTTATCCTCTTCTTAACTGAGTTGGCTATCTTTTCCTCAGTTTGGGCCTTTGCTATTCTGACTTCACCCCTGCTTCCTTCTGCCTTAACTGGTACAGCTGTCTGTCCTGCTCCTTCTGTGTTTCCTTATACTTGGAATGCTATCTTTTCTTCCTGACTTTACAGCCACCTCTTTTGAGAACCATAGTGGCTTTTTCTTTCATTTGATTTGTTTATTTGCTTCACACAAAGTCTTGTTGCCTCTGTGATGGCAGTTTTGATGATTCCCCATTGTTGCTGCACACCTCCTTCTAGCCTGTTTGCTAGTGCTTTTCTGAGGTGCTCTCCCATCTTGCCAAAGTCAGCCCTCCTAAAGTCCAGTACCCTCACTTTTGTATGGCTTGACTCTGTAGCTGAGTTTAATGTGAACCACACTGTTTGATGGTCACTTGTCCCCAGATGGCAACCCACTTTAGATCTGAGATCCCTCACTGCCCCCATTTGAGAGCAATGAGGTCTAAGATTGCTCCCACAAGTGGTTTCCAAACTAGCTGTCTAAGGCCTGCCACCTGTAGGGTATCAAGAATGGCCCTGCTTTGGATGTGGCTGCAGCAAATGTGCTCCAGTTAACATCTGGCATATTCAGGTCTCCCATCAACAGTATCTCCCCTTTCTCTGCCATTCTAAGAATGCCTTCTATCATATCCTTGTCCATTCCCTCCCCCTGACATGGGGGTCTGTACACAACCCCTGTACAGATTGTGGTGCCCTTTCCAGTCTCCAAGGTGACCCACAGTGCCTCCTCTCCTCCCTGTTTACTCTTTTGTTCAGTTGCTTTTATCCCTTCCTTTACATAGAGAGCTACTCCTCCCTCTTCTCCCTGCCTGTTCTCCTGTAGGTTATGTACCCTGGTTTGTTAACATCCCAGTCATGATTCTGTGTACCATGTTTCTGTGGACTGCTACGATATCCAGGCATCCTCTTCCATCAAGGCCACCAGCTCAGGGAGCTTGTTGCCCAGACTATGGGCATTGGTACTCATTACCCTCCATTTCCTGATGGCCTTACTCCTTTGCCCCATCCCTGTCCTTCTTGCCTTTGTCAAGTTCTCCATTTACCCTGCCCTTCTCCCTATCGACACCTCTATGTTGGTGTTTGCTGCACTTACTACCATGATTATTTGGGGGGGCTAGGATTTCCCTGCTCCTTTCCAGTGCCTCTCCCCTTGGCTAGTTTAAAAGCTTGCCAATGAAGCATTTAAACCTATCACCTAGGATCCTGGTTCCCCTCCCAGACAGATGCAGCCCATCATGCCAGTATAGGCTTGCATCACTCCAGGTGGACACCCAGTCCCCAATGAAACCAATTCCCTGAGCTCCACACCAGTTTTTCAACCACTGATTGAATCCCATGGTGTGGAACACCCTAGCCTCTCCTATGCCATAGAAGAGCAGCACCTCCAAGAAGGTTACCGTATGCGCATACTTGACTAAGGCCCTCCCCAATTCCACAAACTCTTCCTGCACTCTCTAATCCCTTTCTAGCTTGGTAATATTTGTCCCTAGGAGGACAATGACATCCAGCTCCTCTCCCTGTGCAGCTGCTCCGCAATCCTGAGGATTTGCCCCTGTCCCTCCAAGCCATGGCACCAGGCAGGCACCTTACCTCCCTCCCTTCCTCCCTCAGTTCTACTCTTCCTAACAATGGAGTCCCCACCAAGAGTTGTTTTTTCCCATGCAGGGTCCCCTGCCACCCTCCCCTGTGGGTCTCCTTGTGGAGGTTCCCAGCATCCTCCTGGTCTCCACTGCAGGTGCCTCCATAGAGGAACCACCCTTTGCCAGAATGGCATAGGAATTGTGGAGAGGTACAACTGGAGGGATGCACCTCTGTTCCACCACCCTCAACCTTCCTGAGCCCACTGTGGTCCAACTGCTCCTCTTTCTTGGCAACCTCTGAGGCAACGGCAGTGGCACTGATGGTCCCTGGATGGAAGAGGAGGTCCCACAAATCCTGGCCAACTCAGCCTGGAGATGAGCAACCTCCTCCTTCAGCCCAGAACGGTGCCTGCAGATGGGACAACACCACATCCTCCAAAACATCTCCCAGAAGACTGCTGCTCCACAGCCACTGCATTGCACCACTCCAATCATGTCTTTTTTTTTTTTTTTCTTACCTGGCAGGACCACCGGGTACATCCTCCGCCCTAGTCACGGCCCCCGAGACCTCTGCCACTGCCTATAGCTGCAGAGACCTCGGTCACTCCCTGGCTTGCTCCCTCGAGGTGGCTGCAGGCCACCTTCAGACCCCGGAACTGTAACTGGTTGGGGTCCCGCAGTGGCGGTGGTGACAAGGCTTTCCAGGAGGGTTTATCCATCGGTGGTCCTGCCCCACCATCTTTTCCTCCTTTTTCCCAGAGGAGGTGGGACGGCAACGATGCCAGCGCCGCCCGCCTCCCCCTCATCACGCTGGCCAGCTACATGAGAACTCCCGCATCCGCCAGGAGTCTCCAGCATACCAGTGTGACCCATACCCTCCCCAGAGAAGGAGAGCTGTCCAGCGGATGCTCGATCCTCATTCCCTGCCGGTCCTCCGACGACCCGGATCCATTCCTGAACCCAGGTCGCCGGCGTCGCATGCGGAAATCCCACCGCTGCGCCGACGGGCCGGCCATCCAATCATGTCTTATTTCTGGCCCCTTAATTGTTTGCAATCCTTACTGTTTCCTCTGTTTTTTTTTCTCTCTCTCACCTTACTTTCTGCCTGTGTGCCCTTTAAGCTCCTGATTGTCCTGTTCTGAGACAAGAATATCTTATATTTCTCAGTAGACCACTTACTTGCTCAGAGGCAGACCTCCAGCAGCTGGAGGGGGCCAGAGAGCTACTCTTGCCCTTCTAGGATGGTGGGTCTTTGGTGGTTCTGTGATCACTCAATTCATTCTCCCAAACAGGAAGTTCCTGTTGTCAGTCAAATCCTGTGCCTATAAAAATAGAACTAGCTTTGGGTGGGGGGGTGGAGGGAAGGGAAGGAGGGCAATATAGTCCCAGCAGAGAATTTCAGTCACACAGCACTCCTGGTGTCTTCTGCCAAGCTATGAGCAGAATCTTTCTAAGGCAGTCTTTAAATGTAGCTTCCTTCTAGCTAAGCCACTCCCCCTACTTACTAGATCGTTCTACAAGTAATTTAAACCTCACAGCTATTATGTTCTTTCAATCACCTGAGATTTACACCTAGATAACTGTTCAGATACCCATTCATTTCAGTTAACCCAGACAAACACACACTCCTTTTTTTGTTTTGTTTGTTAGTTTTTTTTTTACCCTAAATTAAAGGTCCAAGTACAAAAGTTCTTCTTCTTTAGTCCCAGCAGAGAAGTCCAGTCACACAGCAGTCCTTTCTCCTAGTGTCTTCTGCCAAGCCGTTATTTTGCAGCAGGGCGCCAAAGGATTGCTGCAATGCGTCGGACTCCGTAATGTTATCCTATGGGAAAAAGCGTCAACTTTGTAGTGCCGTAACTTTGCCACCATGTAATATTTTTTCAATAAAACACTGAAAGGCACATCTGTGAGATGTCGGCTGCATTCCCTCCAAATTTCACCAAATGTTCTTTTGCTGCGGGGTTCCAAAAAATTGCTGTCATTTTCCCACAGCCTAGAAAGTACTGTCACATTTGCAAAGCTGTAAATTCATTCAACAGTGTTGAAGTTAAGTACTATAAAGTACTTTTTCCAAAATGTGAAAACATTTTGGGGTGTTTTACCCCAAAATAAAGACATGACTAGCATCCTCAGGGTCTGACTAGGTGGATAAAAAAAGAATTAGGCTGCTAGAGGGTCCCACATTTAAATGCCAAGCATTTTTCTGATCACCAACTGAAAACAAAATGACAGATTTGTGACAGTAAAAGGGCCATTTGCCAAAGTAAAAACTGCATTTGCGACACTGTTGAACTTTTTGTTAACTTTTCCCATTGACTTATAATGGGAACTTGTTTTTTGAATAACTTTTGAACCCTTTAATATTTTTTCACAAAATCTTTGAAAGGCACATTGGGGACCCCGGCCACACATTTCCTGAAGATTTTGGACTGGTCATGCAAACTGTGTGACCTGTAGGCATGACCGCAGAATTCCAAAAAAGCGTAAACATGAGCGCAGATCATGCTTAATAACTCTGCAGCCATATATCCGACTGGTACGAAACTTGGCAGATCCCAAGGCATGTAGGTCTTAATCATGTATTCCAAATTTCAGGCAAATCCATTGAACAGTTGCAAAGTTATTAAGGTGCAAAATTTTAGGTTTAACATGTAAACGGCTCCTCAACCCTATCTATGGTAGCACTACCGTTACCATAATATATATATATATATATATATATATATATATATATATATATATATATATATATTCTTTGTAAAACATTGAACATATGAACATATGAAATGCCAGCAGAAACAGGCCTCACAGTCTATTGAGTCTGCTTGAGTGTGCAGCTAGCACCTTATAATGCTGCTGCCCCTCCCTTCCCCCATCCTATTACCCCTTCCCTTTCCTCTGTCCCAACCCCTCTTGAAGCTGTCTACCATCTTGCAGGCTACTACCTCACCCAGCAAGGAGTTCCACCACTCTTTCTGTGAAAAAATGTCTCCTCATCTCTCTCCTGAATCTATCCCCCCAATCTCAGTTGGTGTCCTCTCATGTCCCTCCCCTTTCTCCTCTGGAAAATCCTCTCCATATTAGTCTTGTTTATTCCATTCAGGTACTTAAAGGTCTCAGTCATATCTCCCTTGTCCCTCCTCTCTTCCAGAGAGTACATATTCAGCTCCTTCAGCCTTTCCTCATATGGCTTGCCCTCCAATCCCTGGATCATCTTTGTAGCTCTATGCTGTACCCCCTCCAACTATCTGATGTACTTCTTCAGAAAAGGGTGCCAGTATTGTGCACAGTACTCCAGATGGGGACTGACCAATGACCTATACTGGGGCAGGATAACTTCCCTACTTCTGGAGGAGATCCCCCAAGCTATACATCCCAGCATTTTGTTGGCTTTTGCCACTGCCCTTCTGCACTGAACAGAGTTGTTCATGCTCCCTGTTATGATCACCCCTAGGTCCTGATCGTCTGTGGAGCAACCCAACTGAACCTCATTTAAGTGATAATCTCTCCCCTGGTTCCAGGCTCTGAAGAGCAGAAACTTGTATTTCTTGGCATTGAACTCAAGTTGCCATTTATCTGCCCTCTCCTGCAGCTTATTCAGGTCCTCCTGCAACCCTTTCCCCCCCTCCATGTCATCTACCACAGCTCCCATCTTGGTACCATCTGTGAACAGCCAGATTTTTCTCCGGATCCCATTCAAAATATCTGCAGTGAAAATCCCAAACAGTACTGGTCCCAGCATGGATTCCTGTGGTACCCTGCTCATCAATGCTCTTGGTGATGAGAATCCCCCCCTACTACCACCCTTTGCTGTCTCCCCCTCAGCCAGTTCCTGATCCTGGCCACCATTTTTGGTCCTGCCCCCACATACTCCAGCATCCACCCCAGTCTACCATGCAGCACTGAATCAAAGGCCTTACTAATGTCCAAGTACCAGACTTCCACAGCATGGCCCTTGTCCAGTTCCCATGTCACCCAGTCATAGAATTCTACCAGGTTTGTCTGACACAATCTGCCCATGACAAACCCTTGTTGCTGATCATCCTGGATACCATTTGCCTCCAAAAAGCTCACAAGTCTCTCCTTTAGGATAGTCTCCATGAGTTTGCCCAAAATCAAGGTGAGGCTCAGTGGTCTGTAGTTCCCTGGTTCATCCTTTGGCCCACTTTTATGGCTGGGAACCACATAGGCCATCCTCCAGTCCTGTGGTACACATCCTGTGTCCAGGGAGGTATTGAACAGGTCTGCCAGTGGTCCTGCAAGAACCTCTGCCAGCTCCCTCAGTACTCTAGGGTGAATGCCATCCAGCCCAGGTGCTTTGTCTACTCTTAATGCCATCAACCCCTCCAGCACCCTGATCTCTGTAATCCCTACATCTGTCATCCTCCCCCCTTACTCACCATCCCACTTGCCTGAGGTATTTGCCCCCTTCTCCTGTGTGAACACAGAGCAGAAGTAGTCATTCAGTGCCTCTGCCTGCTCTTCCTCCTTCTTCATCCACCCCCCATCTTTCTTGATCCTAACAAGCTGTTTTTTCTTCTCCTTTTCTTGCCTATGTAACAGAATAAGTCTTTTTTTCTCCTCTTTTGATCCCTTGCACCAGTCTCAGCTCTGTAGATGCTTTGCCCCCCCCAGACCAGTCTGGTGAACTCTATAGACTTTTTCCTGTATACATCTTTATCTTCTCCCCTCCCCATTTTCCTATACTTCTGAAATGCTGCCTCTTGGCTCTCACTATTTCTCTGACCTCCAGTGACAGCCAACTGGGTTTCTTTGCCCTGTCTGTCTTGCCTTTTTCCTAGTACAGGTCTCCGTTGCCTCTGCTAACCCTCCCCTTATTATATTCCATTTCTGATCTGCATCCATGTGTTGTTGGATGTCTGACAGGTGCTTGCTCAGAATTACAGCGTCCCCATTATCCAGTACAAGATCCAAAGTAATTTCCAGCCATGTTGGCCCCTGTACCATCTGTGTCATGAAGCTATCTTGAATAGCTTCCAACAGGACCCCCTCTCTTGCACTCATGGTGGCAGGTGTGCTCCAATCCACCCTAGTAGGTTGAAATCCCCCACCACCACCATGCTTCCCTTCCTGCTTACTGTTCAGATTTGATCTGCCAGTTTCCAGTCCAGGTCACAACCCTGTGATGGTGGCCTGTACACTACCCCCATCCTCAGTGTCCTGTTCCTTGCATCTTGGAACTGCATCCACAGAGCTTCTGTCCTCCCTCCCTTATGTACTTAATCGCCTCCATCACATAGATTGCCACCCCACACCATTTCCCTTAGCCCTATCCTTTCTAAATAGCCTGTACCCTGGGATCGTCATATCCCAGTCCTGGTACTGGGTGGCCCATGTTTCTATGATGGCTGTTATGTCCACCAATCCCACCGCCAAGAGAGCATGTAACTCTGCAGTTCTGTATCTTAGGCTTCTTGCATTCAGTAAGGCCACCTTCCAGCCTCTTGCCTTCCCAACCTTACCATTTCTCTTCCCCCCTTTGGTCCTTTCTGTGCCCTCTCTTCACTGTCTTCACCTCTAACTAGGGGAGTGAGCACCCTATGCTCTCCATTCTGGACATTGTTTCTAACAATGGTCCACTCACCACCCCTCTTACTAATTTAAATCCATCCTTGTTAAAATATACCCCTCCATTGCCTGTTTGAGTGAGCTCTTCCTCTTCTTGCTCAAACATAGCCTGTCCCCTGCATACAGGTTGCTGTTGTCCCAGGTCCTGCCACAGTCTGACACCAGTCCATATTTTCTGGTTTGGTATCAATCCCTCAGCCACCCATTGAACTCCTCTATCCTTTTTTTCTCCATGTGCTTGCACATGGTACTGGTAGCACCTTAGAGAATGCCACTGACACCCCCACCTCCTCACACTGCCTACCCAATTCCTCGAACCTCCCCTTTACCACCTCCACTGTTTCCCCGGCCAAATAATTTGTTCCCAAGTGCACCACCACGTGTGGTTTCATCCTCCCTCTGCTTTCATCATTAGTGCATCAGTTAGGGTGAATACCACAGTGACAAAAGCAAGGAAATGAGGCATTAGGGTTTTCAACACTAACACCTCACCCCGAGGTTCCCAACCCTATGACCCCACCCCCTCCCCCCACCCTCCACACACCAACAGATGTCAGGTTGTGTCATTGGGTTGTCAGGCCCAACTCTCACCCCATTCCATGTAAACAAGCTTATATGCTACAGTATAGGACAATGGAGTGAGAGTTAGGCCTGATGACCCATCCCTCAATCGAGATAGTACAACAGTATCCATATGTCATGGTGAGAGCGCAGGGTCCAAACCCACCATCAAGATAGTACAACACTATTCATATGTCACGGTGCAAGCGCAGGGTCCTTTGGACCCTGCACTTTCATCCCTCCATCGAGATAGTACAATGTGGTATTCACCGTAACTGATGCATTAATGACTTTTTTTGCAAAGAATTTCCCTTCCTTTCCAAATAGTGTAATTATATCTTCATTTTTCTGTGGGACAGCATGGTCCTTCAGACCCTGTGCTCCCATACCTCCATCCAGATAGTACAACATGACCCTGTGCTCCCATCCGTACATCTAGATAGTAGAACAGTATCCATATGTCGCAGTGGTAGCACAGAGTCCTGTCCATCAAGATAGTACAATTCTGTACCATCTTTCTGTTATATAAACATCATTTGTTATTAAGAAATATCAGTAACAGTCACATCATTAAAAAAAATGGAAGAAATGAGCTAAAGAACAGGAGTTTTGCTGGTGTTTAAATTAGGAAAAAAAGTGTAACTCATTAAATTTGAACCCAAGATGTTTCAAACTGCAGCACTGTGCACTACCCACCACACCACTGCAGCACTGTTGTTGATTTTTGCTTTTCTATGTATTAGTATCTGTCTCTGTGGAAGCAGAGAACTGTTCAAAATAAACAGAATGGTTTCGAAAGCAGATAGGACAATTTTCGGAAGCAACACCACATCTTTGGAAAACATGTGAAAATTGAAGATAATAGTAGAAAAAGCACCTTTTTTGCAAAAACAACACAAAAATGTTTGAAAACGCTCCCTCACTTATGAAATGGAGCACTTCTATTTCCATAGCCAGTACTTAATAACACGCAAACATTGGAGAAAATGGTCGAAAAAACTCTTTTTTGGGGGGGGAGAACAATTAAAAAATTTTCAAAAACACTCCCTGGCTTATGAAAATGGGATGCTTCCATTTCCAGCAGCAGCACTTCATAACATGTGAAAATTGGAGAAAATGGTTGAAAAAACACATTTTTTTTTCAAAAACACCACGAAAATGTTTGAAAAAGCTTCCTCACTTTCAAAATTGGGATGCTTCCTTTTCCGCAAACAGTATTTCATTTTTGGAAAAGAATGCCCCATTTCCCAACAAATGCCCCATTTTCAAAAAAAATGCCCCATTCTTGAACAAAATGCACTATGTTAGAACAAAAATGCCCCATTTTCTCAAAAAATGCCCAATTTTCAAACAAAAATTGCCAATTTAAAAAACATTTTCAAAAAGATTCCATTTTCATGCTGAACACTTACCTTTTCTCATAGGAAATAATGGAAAATTACAAGTTTAAGAACTTTTGAACAGCTTAATATTTTTTCACCAAACCTTAAAAAGGCACATCTGTGACCCAAATTCTTCCTATCCTGAAAATTTCAACACACAACATGAAGCCATTTCTGAGATCCAGGATGACAAAAAAATGTAAAAAGAATCCAGATTTTTCTGTTTATACAACATTTTTTATCTCAGAAACCACTAAACAGATTCCGACTAAATCTGGCAGGTCATGAAACATACCACTAGAGATTATGCATGCCAATTTTCATGCACATCCTTTGAACAGCTCCAAAGTTATTAACCTTCAGTGTTTCAACTTTAACATAGAAATGCACTTTCACCCTAACTATACTGGTGCAACCGCACCAGTATAATATTTTCTCCATCCACCCCCCCAGCTCTATGTTTACTGTCTCATCTTTACCTCCCCCTCCCACTGTCTACCTCCTTCATCCTCATTGATATTTATGACTGTCTTAATTTTTATTTAAATTTCTTGTAAATATGGTTATTTCTGCTCTTGTATTTTTCATTTGCTGTATATGTTGTGATACTCTGTAACCTGTATGACTGAAAATGAGTATGTTTGTTCACACTCTTTCCAGTATAAAATAAACTTTATATATATATATATATATATATATATATATATATTTATATTTTCCTTCCGCCTACCCAACCCTCCCTCTCCACACCCCCACCAGAAACATAAAGTGACACTGGGGTGCTCAACCCAGTGTTGGGATCAGGAATTTTGTTTTTACTGACCCCTGCCCAGTTCCGCATGTGCAGTTATTTTTTCAATATATATATAATTTACATTTTCTCTCCTGCCCACCTGACCTCTCTCTCAGCACCCACCAACCCACCACCCCAGAAACATAACAGTGACACTAGGCATGTCCAATATCCCAATGTCTGATCATGGATCCTCTTTCCTTTTTTTCTTTACCCTGTAAAAAGAAAACCGTCCATCTATGTCTTTTGCTGCCGTTTCTGTCCCCCCACTCTCCACTCCCACTCAGTACTCACCACCCCACACCCCCAACCCCTTACACACATACTCCACAGCTAATGCTCAAATACAGTGATCTGGCTTTATCTACTCATACAGCATAGCTGCTTGTCTCCTCTTAGAGTTAACAAGCCTCAATTGGAAATGGAACACGGAAGGGGCACTGATCAGGTAATAAAATACTTGATTTTATTTATTTTATTTATTTATTTCAATCTAGGATTGCAATACCTTTGAACTGAGGCTCTTTTACAAAGGTTCCATGTCAGCATGTGCAACAGTCATCATTTTTAGTTACAAACATATAGTCATTGACTTACAGACATGTAATAACCAGTACAAAGACTTGAGCTATTAGCAAGACAAGGGAAGGAGGGGGTGGGGGGGAGTGAGGGTAGGAGATTGGGGGTAGGAGGCAGAGGATAAGGGAGTATGGGAGGTGGTTGAGGGTGGGGCAGGACTGAGATAAGGGGGAGGTGGGCAAGGGTGGGAGACAGTGCAGCCAGGGGTCTTGTTGAGGGAATATAGCAGGAAAGGTGCTAGGGGCAAGGACTGATTGTAGGGTACTGGGTGCTGGGGCATGTGCAGCTGGAATTGTGGAAATGTTAAGATGGGCAAGCGCAGGATACAAGCAGTGAGAGGCACAGCTTGGACTTGAAGAGGTTGAGTGTTGAAGCAGTCGCTATGTCACTGCCAAGAGAGTTGAGCCAGTTGGATGCCCATAGGCGAATGATCTTTGTCCTTGGGTCATGCTACATCGTGGGATATGTAGTAGATGGGAATTGGATATCCTTGTAGTGACGTTCCTATGTCTAGGCTTAAGGAGGGCACAGACACCAGATGGGGCATGCCCCATTATAATTTTCTTGGCCGTGATGCAGGTTTGGTATTTTATGCGTTTGTCCAGTTGAGGCCATCCAGATTGGGAATAAAGGTCACATGTGTGGGTACAGCGATGTGAGCCAGTGATGAGACAACAGGCCTTATTCAGGAAGGTCACAATACATTTGAAAGCAGTGGTAGTTGCAGACCCATATATGATAAGACCATAGTCTATGATGCTGACGATGGAGATTTGGACGGCCACTGACAGTGCTTCTGGGGTTAGATGTTTCCTGTGCAGGAATAATATGCCTAACCTCGCATTGGCAGACTTTGCAACATTGCTGATATGGACCGTGTATGAGAGGTGGGGATCAAGGGTGATGCCGAGGTACTTGAACAATTGTGCTTGCTCTAGGATGGCTCCTTTTTTGGTTGCAATGGAGAGGTGGAGTTGTTTGTTTTTGTTGGGGCTGCAGAAGACCATAGACTTGTTTTTTTTTTCTGAATGAGAAGCAGTTTATGATTTAGGAACCAGGATTCCATGGAGGAGAAGGCCCGCTGAAGTTTATTTTGTAATTAGATTGCATCAGGGTCTGAGGTGAGGATCACAGCATCATCGGAGTAGAGAATTATTTGTTCTGGGCAGCTGTCCGGTAGTGAGTTTAAGAATAGGCTGAAGAGGAGGGGTCCCAGAATGGAGCCCTGGGGGACTCCTGAGCGGACCGGTCTGGGGTCCAAGAGTGCATCAGCGATTCTTACTGTTTAGGACCATTCTTCAAGGTAGCTCTTAAACCAGCCAATGGAGTCAGTTGACAGCCCAGTGTTCTGAAGCTGGACAAGCAGGAGGCGGTGATTGACGGTGTTGAAGACTTTAGCTAAGTCAATGTAGATTGAGCCTAGTAGTTCACCGGAGTCAAGTGCGTTGTGGATTGCACTGGTGAATTCAAGTAGGGCTGTGGAGGTGCTGTGACCTTTGTGGAACCCGTGTTGTTGCTTGCACAGGATGTTGTGCGTATCCAGGTATTCTGTAAGCTGGTCCAAGATGATGCATTCTAGTGCCTTGAAGAGTGGGGGTAGTAGGGAGATAGGCCTGTAGTTATCGTGAGCATTTTTCTCACCACTTTTATGGATTGGGGTGACAGTGGCAGATTTCCATCTGTCCAGGAACTGGCTAAGGCTGAAGGAGAGGTTGAAAATTCTGGTCAGAGGACTAAGCACTTCATCAAGTGTGAGAGACAGGATTCTGAGATCGAGGGAGTCATTACTGAATCTTGATTTACCAAGGGCTTTGGTAACATATTTGTGTACTTGGTGAGCCTTGACGGCTTTGAAGTAGAAGCGGGGGAGCTGGTGGGAGTAGTGTTCATTGTGGACAGAGGGGCTTCACCATCTTTGAAGTAGTCCTGGGGTAGGACAGCACTGAGGTCGGTAAAGGCTTTGTTAAAGGTATCAGCAATGGTTTTTGGGTTGAGGGTTGTGGTTCCATTGATGTTGAGTATTGATGGGGGGAGGTTTGGTGGATTCCTGGTGAGTTCCTTTATGTTCTTCCTGAATTCCTGACCATTGCCCCAGGAGTTTGTGAGGGCATGCTTATAGTAGGTGGACTTCATTTGCCGGATGGTTTTGGTGCAGTCACTGCGGGCACGTTTGTAATTTTGGATGTTGTTTTACCTTCCAGAGTTTCTGGCCAGTTCCCATAGGTGGTCTCTTGTTTTTAGCATCTTGAGGAGGTCACCTGTAAGCCAAGGGTTACTGAGCAATTTGACTTTGCGTTTCTTAATAGGAACATATGTGTCACAGGCCACAGTGAAGATGTTTATGAAGTGGTCAAGGGCAGTGTTTACATTGGTTGCATTGAAAAAGGGGACCAGTCTTGATGGAGGAGGTGGGATTTGAGTCAAGCAAGGTGACAACTGGGTAGAACCCTGCTGGTGATAGTTTTGGGTGGTTACTTGATGAATTTATTTGACCAGGTGCAGCTAACAGGGGAGTGGTTGCTGAGAGAGTCAGGGAGGACATTAGTGTTAGATATCTGCGATGGGTGACTGGTAAGGATCCAGTCCAAGAGTGTGCTGGTGCTGGTCCTGTAATTTTTCCTGGTTGTTGAGTCAACCATTTGTGTGAGGTTCGCTGCAGCAATGGTATCCCTGTGTGCACCAGCATCGGCCACAGGCCAGTTGACATTGAAGTTGCCTAGCAGGATGGATTTGGTGTCTGGTGGGAGTGACTTTACAAAGTCAAGAACAGCTGTTAGACCAGTTCCATGTTCTTTGGGAGGGATGTAGATGGTAGCAACAGTGAGGGTTTTGTTTTGGGCTCCGAGGAGGATTCTCACTGGCAGTATCTGAGCAGTTGTGAATTGGAGTGAGGTAATGATGTGGTGTCCCTGTATGGAGTCTTTTAGGTAGAGAGCGCAGCCCCCGCCTCTTTTGGAGAGGCGATCCAGCCTAAAGACATTGTAGCCAGGAAGGCTGATTGCATGGTCCGGTACTGATGGCATAAGCCAGGTTTCTACAACTGCCAGGATGTCAGGGTAGTGTTGGCTGGTGAAGGCCTGTAGGGCATCCATTTTAGGAAGGAGGCTGCAGATGTTGATTGATATGAATGGGAGGGCACCTGAAGGCTTGCTCAGATTAGTGGCTTTAGAGCAGAATGGGCCAGGGTTTGGGCGCACATTGCCTGACAGCATTAGGAGGAGGAGGACTAGCCTTAAGGAGCTGCAGCGTATTTCTTTAAGGGAATGCTTTCGCCTGCTAGCATCTTGGGAAATTGCAGAGCATCGATGATAGTGGGCGAGGGTAAGTGTAGACGGGGGGACCAGAGTGGAGGGCTAGGACCAGTGTGGTTGTAGGACAGTTTCATGGTGGTAGGATGGACCATGGGCAAGGGGCAGTGACCAGTGTGCAGCGTGCCTATGTGGAGGAAGGATGTAGGAATGTGGAAGCTGTGGGGGAGGGAAGGAAAGCAGGCTTTTGGGGTGTGCAGTAGGGGAGGAAGGCAGGCAAGAAGAAATAGAATGGGGTAGAGAATGGTGGAGGTGCATGATTAAGGTAGGATTCAGGGTAGGCGGAGGGAGAGGGTTAAGACAGGCTGGTGGGGCTCGGAAAAGGGGGCGGAAGAGCAGTAGCTGGATCAGTGGGAAGTGAGCAAAGCAGAGCAAAGTTTTAGCTGGCTCAAGAGCCAATCCCAGAACAGGTGCAAGAGAGCATCCAATCAGGGTGCGGTGCAGATACCATGGGGCCAATGGCATGGCTGTCAGCAGTCCCGTGGTTCAGGGAAGTCTTACCGGTTCGAGAGGATCTCGAGGGCGGGAAGGAAGGTATATAGCAAGTAAAGCAACTGTGTCTTTCAGAAGGTAGACTTTTTTTTTTAAATGAAAGAAAAAGAATCCCTCTAGTGGCAGGTCTGTATAACCTGCTAATGGAAAACTAGCCACAAAAAAAAAAAAAAAGCAAGAATTCCTTTGTTGAATTTTTCATACCACATGTCTGACACTAGCAGCATCTTTTTACTAGTCTCATATCAATAACACTACTTTGAATCCACATTTTTAAAAGTAGCACTACTGAATAAGCCTTGGCAAATCATGGTGAAAAAGCCTCAGGAAATCATAGTAAAAGGTGTTGTGGGGTAAACATTACAGGCATGGGATAGGCATATTGGGATTCTTGCCATCTACATGGTTGTATTGGATAGTTTGTGGACTTAAAAATAGCAGTTCATACCCATATGAATAAGGAAGACAAGATCGGAATTCACCAAAAACTGCAATTATATCTGTGCAGGGCATATGGGGTGGGTGGGTGTTGCGAGGGGCAGGAGGGATGGGGAGGATAGATTCTGTTTACTTGCTGTCTGTATGTGTTCATTTCTTGCAAGTTATGGATCTACTCTCTGTATTGTAAAACTCTTAATAAAATTTGAATTGAAAAAAACTGTAATAAGGCATGTTGTCTGGGTTATACAAATTGTACAAAAAATAAATTTTCCAACTCCTGTACATCATCATGGAATGGCCATTTTGGGGAAGAGGGAGTAGGGCAATCCAAATGTGGATACTGTTAATTGAATTGCTCTCAACCAATAAATAGGATTCATTTCATAAAGTACATAACATTTTAACAGTGATACTGGGATTGCCCAATCCCCCCCTCACGTCCAATCATGAATCCTTGGTCCTTTTTTCCTTTTTCTTTTTTACCCTATAAAAAGAAAACTTGTTATCAATGTCTTTTGCGGCTGTTTCTGTTCCCACACCTGACCCTCCCACTCTGTACACACCATCCGGCACTCCCTCCAAAGCCCTTACTTACCCATCTGGGGTCCAATGCTATAATCCTCTCTGGACTGTAGACACATCTTAACTCTTCAAAGCCAGACTACAAACTGAAGAACCAGATATGCTGTTCAGTGTATTTCGATGGTGTTTTGAACTTAGTGGCATAACTTGTTGTTATATTACTATCTATCTCATGAGCCACAGTATACTGTATGTGTGCTGCAGGTCATATTCAATCAAGACTTTCTGTCACTTCCCCAAATGTTAAAACTGATGGGACCCAAATAGAAGCTTTTGGAGGGGCTGGCAGTCCTAATTCAGACATCATGGTGTGCATTTCATTTTTTATTTAATTTAGTTATCTTGTTATGTTCACAAATTGTCATGTCCACTGTGAAGTATAACTATCACTGCTAACCAACAACAGGAAACTGATGCTTTTTTCACCTCATACACTAATGTCCCACTATATTTTTATATCCAGCCAACCCTTTTCCATCTCCCCACACACATAGTCCCCAGCTAATGCCCAAATACAGTGATGTGGCTTTATCTACATACAGCATAGCTGTTTGCCTCCTCCTAAAATTAACAAGCCTCAACTGGAAATAGAACAGGGAAGGGGCACTGATCAGGTAATAAAAGACTCGATTTGGTCCACAAAAGCAAAAATTCCCTTGTTGAAGTGTCACACCACAAGTCTGATGCTAGCAGCATTGTTTTACTAGTCTCATATCAATAACACTGCATTGAATCCACATTTTAAAAAGTAGAGCTACTGAATAAGCCTTTGGAAATCATGGTGAAAAAGCCTTGCGAAATCATGGTGAATGGGGGTGGGAAGAGGTGGTAGTCATTACTTTCATGGGATAAGCATATTGGGATTCTAGCCATCTACATGGTTGCACTGGCTAGTATGTGGACTGAGAAATAGCAGTTTTCATCAGTACAAATAGGGGAGAGAAGATCATAAATCACAAAAAAAATTTCATAAGGCATGTTGTCGGAGTTATACAAATTGTAGAAAAAAATCAATTTTCCAACTCCTGTACATCATCATGAAATAGCCATTTTGGGTAAGATGTAGTAGGGCAGTTCAATTGTGGATAGTGTTAATTGAATGGCTCCCAACCAATAAATAGGATGAATTTCATAAAGTACATAACATTTTCTCATTTACATTGTGACTATGCTTCCCGCCATATTAACCGATGTGATGAGTGAAGCACTGGATTATTCAATCACTTGCTCTGGGTCACACATTGAATAAGTGCCTCTTTTGAGATTTGAACAGGGTTTTCTTGATTCTCCAATCTATGCTTTAATCACCAGACCCCATATTCTCGTACTCCCTTATCCTTTGCTCACAAAGTATGCAGTTTAAAGAGCCACAGTCTGCTCAAAAGCAAACATACACATAAAATGAAATTTATAAAAATCAACAGGGAAAATATATATTTAAGGTAAAAAAAACTGAGTTTGCACATGCTGAAATTGTCTCAGAATACATATTTAAATGAAGACCTGCTAAATAACTTCTGAGAGAGTATGTCTTGGTGTATGAGGGCAAAACATGAAATCTGTATGGAGTTAGTGGCGGTGAGGGGCGGAGTTGCATTTATCCAGGAAGTGCTGTGTCAGCCATTGCATATGTAACATTTTCTTTAACTTCAGTACAACAATCAAGCCAGTCAAAATGTATTCCTTACTTCTTATTCACACATCATAAATATATAGTCATTAAATGTATATTCCCATAGTGAGTTTTAGACTGCAGTCCTAATAAATGCAGGTAGCGTGAACATTTACTAAACATGGTGATCCACAAACATTTTTTTACATGAAATATGAAACCTTCGTATAGCAGTATCCTTTTAAACTGAGTAAAATATTCGTATGTCACATATACTTTGTAAAGGATTCCTTTAAAGAGAGTTTAATTTTTAATTAAACATAACTAACTGTTAATTATAATATTATAAAACACTGTATATATACATTGTATACATCATAGTACCCCTCCCTAACACACAGTAGACTGTTAAACACAACTTATAGGTATTTAAAAACACAGAAACATAGAAATTGTTGTCAGATAAGGACCACCTTGCCCACCCGGTCTGCCTGCTATTTCCATGTATAGTACAGCCCCAGCCCCCTTTACATTATTAGCTTCCCCCATGTTTGCTTCAGTACTAAGATTCCTTTATGCTATCCCATGCGCTCTTGAAGCCTGTGATCATTTTAGCTTTTACCACCTCTACCGGGAGTTTGTTCCAAGCTTCCACCACCCCTCCATGAAGAAGAACTCCTAATATTCCACCTCAGCCTCCCCCTTCCAGCTTCATTGTGTGACCTACTAGTCTTTGTGACCCCTTTCTTTGAAAATAATCCCTCCTGTACCTTGTTCACTCTCATGAGATATTTATATGTCTCTATCATGTCTCCCTTCTCCCTCCTCTCTTCTAGGGAGTACAATACATGTTTAATTCCCTGAGTCTGTCCTCAGCTTCAGATGCAGGCCCCACACCATCTTGGTTGCCCTCCTTTGAACCCTTTCGACTTTATCCATGTCCTTCCATAGGTAGGGTCTCTAGAACTGTACACAATATTTCGAGGTGAGGTCTCACCAATAACCTGTTTAGGGGGATTATGACCTCCCAACTTCTGCTAATGATCCTTCTGCCTATGCCTGTCAGCATCCGGCTAGCTCTTCCCACCAACTTATCACACTGTTTAGCTACCTTCAGGTCATCAGAAATAATCACTCCCAGGTCTCTTTCCTGCTTTGTGACTGCCAGTTCTCCCCCACCCCATATGGTACTTAGCCACAGGATTCTTGAGACCCAGGTGCATGATTTTACACTTCCTTGCATCAAAGCTCAGTTGCCAGACCCTTGACAACTCTTTCAGCTTTTTAAGGTCCTCCCTCATTCACTCCACCCCCCCCCCGAAGTGTCCAACCTGTTGCAGATTTTGGTATCATTCTCAAACATACAAACCTTCCATAGCAGCCCTTCAGCGATATCACTAATAAATATATTGAAGAGTACTGGACCCTGCATTGACCCCTGTGACACCCCGCTAGTCACTTTGCCTTCCCCCATTGTATACCATTTTCCACCATCCTTTGACTTCTATCCTCTAGCCAGTTTTTCACCCATCTAACTACCTTCAGGCCCACCCAAGGCTGCTTAGCTTTTTCACTAACCTTCTTTGGGGGACAGTGTTGAAGGTTTTGCTGAAGCCTAAGTAGGACACCTCCACTGCCCCCCTGAGCCACTATCCTGGTCACCCAATCAAAGAATTTGATCAGGTTGGTCTGACATGACCTCCTCCCTGTGAACCCATGTTGCCTTAAATCCTGCAGCTCATTGGCCTCTATGTACTCCACCAACCTTTCCTTCAGTAGTGTCTCCATAACTTTGCCCACCTCAGAAGTCAGGCTGACAGGTCTATAACTCCCTGCCTCCTCCCTGTTTCGACTCTTGTGTAGTGGGACTACATTAGCCCTCTACCAGTCTCCCGGAACCACCCCTGTTTACAGAGACAGATTAAAAAGGGCTGCAAGTGGTGCAGTCAGTTCTTCCCTGAGTTCTCTCAGCACCCTGGGGTGTATCCTGTTAGGACCCATTGCCTTATCCACATTTAAATGCAATAGTTCCCTTGGGACCCTACCCACTGTGAAAGGGCTTGAGTCCATCTCCCTGACTTTGCTGCCCTTATTTTCTATCACTGGTCTTCTACCTGATCCTTCCACTGTGAATACTGAGCAGAAGTATCTATTTAGCATGTCTGCATTCTGCTGATCCTTCACCAAACTAACACCTCCTTCTCCCATCAGCCTATTTATCCCTCCTTTGGCCTCTCTCTTTTCCCCTATGTATCTAAAGAATGTCTTGTCACCCTTCTTCAGTGATCTGCATCCATCGATGTCTTTTGTGGCCTTTAGTGCCCCCACCCAACCCTTCTACTCAGCACCCACCGCTCCACACACCTCCAAGCACTTACTTATCCAGTGGGGGTCCAGCACTGTAATCTTCTGTGGACTGCCTACAAGTCTTCACTCTTCAAAGCTGGACTGCAAACTGAGGAAAAGGTATGCGGTTCAATGTATTTCCATGGGGTTTTGAATTTAGTGCCATAACTTGACAATTTTTGCATATTTTTGCCCCAAATTTTAAACATGCTTTCTTTGGGATCCCAACTCATGAACAATTGCACTATCATTAGTCAGATCTGTTCTGAAATGTGATTTTGTGGTCACTGCATGAAATCTCCTTTTGGGCAGGAGTTGAACATTTTATCTGCTCTAGTTCATGAGATGGGGTCATGAAAAGGTTATGTTGAAACTTTGGTGTAAAAATATTAAAAAACAACCAAATTATGAGCCTTCATTGTCTTTACGAATGCAGGCTTGTAACTTTGGTAATTTTCAATATTTTCCCCCAAATTCACAACATAGCCATCTCTTTACGGCATCTCATGAGTATGACAGCTGTCATTTTTCAAATCCTGGCCAAAATGTGTTTTTTTTACATCCTAAAAAGTGATTTTGTGATCCCTGCACAAAATCACCTTTCAGGCAGGAGTTGAAAAATGTGTCTGCCCTTGTTCATGAGGTGGGGTCATAAGAAGGCTATGCTGAAAATTAGTTGTAAAAATATAAAAAAAACAACCAAGTTATGAACCTACATTGACTTTTGTGAACACAAGCTCATATCTTTGGTAAGTGTCAATATTTTTACCCCAAATTTACAACATAGCCATATCTTTATGGCACCTCATGAATGTTACAGTTGTCATTTTTCAAATCCTGGCCAAAATGTTTGTATTTTTTTATATCCTGAAAGGTGATTTCAATGTTTTTACCCCAGATTTACAACATAGCCATATCTTTATCTACCACACTATACAGCATATTAACATTTGAAAGCTTCTATGCTTTTGACTCTCTTGACTGCTTTCACAGAACAAGATACTGCTCTGTCCTTGGATTTCCTAACACTCTCAGTGCAGCATGCTATCTTTTTCATTTGTAATTCTCCACTTTCAGTCACACCACATGTCCTCCTGGGTCCCCTCAGACTTACTCTGCTTCCAAGTGCAATTCATAGAGACAAAAATGTCCTGATCCCAATCTATAGACCCTATGTTATAAGTATAATGTTCACTGCTTTATGTATTGCTTATTTTATTGTTAGGTGTCTTGAGTTGTTGAAAGGTGCCTTATAAATAAAAGTATTATTATTATTATGTTAGACCACTTATGGAGTTTGCATCCCAGCTATGGTACCCCTACAAAAAAGTGATATAATAAGATTGGAAAGGGTACAGTGAAGATTCAGTAAGGCAACTGCAGCCTGCTACTACACAGCAGGCTCCAAGTTCAGCTCAGACAGACAACTTCCTTTCTGGGGGTCAGACGCCTTCCCCCCTCCCCAACTGCAGCCTGCTACTACACAGCAGGTACGGATGGACCAGCAACCCATCTGTGTGTTGATTGGGAGTTATAAAAGGTTGATCAAAAGGATAATTTAAATCTGAGGGACTGTATTGATTTTCTTTCTGATGTTTGTTCCTCAGCAGACCATGAATGGTGTTGTGTGTAAATGTGCTTTAAGATGCTCTGTTTGTAGATTTCATGCCATTTATCCAAATGCATGCTTAGTGTAAGATTGTTAATCTCTGTGACCACAAGTGCTCTTTGGGTCCTGTTTAGGGCATTTAACTCGTATTCTGAATTACTGTGTCTCTTCCCCTTCCCCCTGCCTCTGTCTCTTTGCCAGCCATCCTGCCTTGACCCTCTTGTTCTTGCCTGTGACCTTTTAATCCCCTGTACACTCACCACAGTCTTTTCTTCCCTGTAGGCTCCAAGTTCATGTCAGATGGACAGCTTCCTTTCTGGGGGTCAGATGCTCCCCCCCACCCTAACTGCAGCCTGCTACTGCATGGCAGGTACAGATGGATCAGGCACCAATCTGTGTGTTGTTTGGGGGTTATCTGACCACCACTACCATGGCAGCTGCCCACCCACCCCACCCTCCCACCCTGGGTGGGTATTTTCTTTACAGGGCAAACTATAAATGTAACCCATCAAGTGACACATTATGAAATCTCCCCTGTTCCCTTGTTGCAGGTTATATATATTGTTCATTAGAGAACTCTATTGTGCCCATTGCAGCTGGTAACAATTAAGTGCCCCTTGCTGCAAGCTATAATACCTGTGTATCAAGTGCATCATTCCCTGTGTAATCTGCAACATACCACTGTGCTCCTATCAGACCCCTAAGGGTGCATAGTGCGGGATTCAAACCCACTATTCTTGGTATTTAGTCTCCCAATGGTGATGCTATATCCATTGAGCTATCCAGCCTGTTATATGTTCCACCTCCCCTAGTGGCCAAGAACCAGAAGAGTTACTGTGTTTATGAGCATGATACACAGCACTGATGTGCTGGAGATTAGATCCTTTGTTTGCCTTATACTCCTTATAGGGATCTGCCACTAGATGCATCAGTCCAAATAGGGATCTGCCACTAGAGGCATCAGTCCAGATTAATACCCTTCTAGACCCGGGACCCAGTTCATCTATACTGTGGGTGTGAGATAGTTTGTATGATCTGTAGAGGTCCTCATATCTTTCTCCCATATTCACCTATAAAACAGTATGGTAGCTATTGACCTTTCGCATCCCCTTTCTATTCCCCCAATTCCCCTCATCCAATCTTGTGAATTTGCTCTGTTATCCTTGGGTTTTTGAGTAGAAGTACCATGGGGACAAATATTTTGAATTATACCTTACTACATTGTCTTATATTGTTAGGCACCCTTTATCTCAGTGATGCCCCCATTAACTCCTGGGACTATTCTCTTAAAAACATAATTACCCTATTTACTCAAGTACAGCTGAAATGTACACCTGTAACAGAATGTCAGGAAAGATGGACTTACATCCAGCATCCTATTGTGTTTCTACCTCCCACCCCTGAACAGACACATCTTCTTGCCTGCATAGCAGCCTATGCGTCTACCCTTTTCCGCCAGAGTGCCATGACCCACAAACCTCCTCCTATCTCCTTGACACCTAAACTGGATCAGCCAACAGCTGGCAAAGTGTTACTCTACAGACTCAAAATATTTCTCCTGCTACTACTATTTTGTTCTGGGAATGCAGAGTTAAATCCTGGTCCCCCCATTCACAGCAACGCTCCTTCTGAATTATCACATCTAAAATGCCTGAGAATCTTACATTTTAACATACATAGTCTACTCAAAAAGCATGACTTAATATAGGACAGCAGCCAGCATGGTAGTGCTGAGCGTTGAGGTGCTGGACGCCACACTTCACGCCACACCGGTGACCCGTCTTTGGGAGCCAACTTGGGTCATTAGGGGTCGTGGGGGAGGAGAGGATTGAGCATCCGGAGGACTGCTCTCCTCCCCTGGGAGGGTTGAGGTTTGTGTCCCTAGCACTTGCTTTGCTGCAGCAGGGGACACCTAGTAACAAGGCTCAGGGCAGCGGCGGACATCCTCTGGGTGAGCACGGGAGCATGCTTGTCATGCGCTCGACATCATTGCGCATCCATGCCCTCGGGGCTTAAAGCAGAAAGCCCCTCTCCCTGTGAGTGCCATGATGTCCCCAATGGGCTACTCCTCCCCATGCTGAGCAAAGCCCTGCATAAGCCGGGGTGGGGGCTCAAGGATGATGCAGTCTCTCCTTCCCGGTCCTGTTCCTCCACCGGGAGGGCCCCCCCATGGGGGTAAGCTACGGTCCTCCCCACTCCACAACTGAGGTGGAGGCTGGCCAGACAAATGTTGGGAGCCTGCATACAGGGCTCAATTGGGGATAAGGCACCATCCCCAGCCGCAGAAGAGGTGAATAAACAGACTGTACAAAAAAAAATAATAATAATACAGGTATGGGCCTGCCATACTAAGCCAGATGTTTTGGTAATCTCAGAAACCTGGTTAAGAAGCTCTATGCCAAGCCATGAAATAAACATCCCCTCATACAATGTATTCAGGTCCAACAGGCCTACTGGGGGTGGGGTTGCAATATATGTCCTAGACAAATTCATGACAGCTATAATTGATTCAACTACTTTACCTAGAGAGTTTAAAAGTCTTTCTCTGAAGGCTCCCTGCCCCTGATGAGTCCATACTCATTACAGGATGCTACAGGCCACCATCAGGAGGACTCAGACTGTTATCCTAGCTCCGTACATTGCTAGATGCCCAGAGTATAGAAACTATCTTACTGGGTGACTTTAACCTCGACTGGAACTCCCCAAACTCTAAACCTTAAAAGGAACTATGCAACGCCCTTAGCCTTACACAACTTATTCCTGAGCATACTCATCTGAATAGTAAAAATCCAGCACATAGTACCCTCCTTGACTTAATTCTCGGAAATAAACCCTACAAAATCTTGCACACCAGGGTATTTCACAATGATGTCAGTAACCACAGGACCATAGCATATGTGAGGACTATAGCAAAGCTCACTTCAATGTCTAGCTTTTCATATAAAAGAAGTCTCCACAGCTTCATTTGCACTGACTTTCTGACCGGGCTGAGCCAGATAAGATGGCAAGATTTCTATCTTGCACCCTCAGTTGCAGAGGCCTGTACTCTTTTCCATTAACTCATTCTGGAAGTGATCAACACACATGCCCCTTTAGAGAAAATTTGAACAAAGAAAAGGACCTTCCCCTGGTTCACTAGCACACTAAAATCATACAGACCAGTAACGTGTTGTGGAATAGGGCCCATAAAACTAAGTTAGTGGCTGACTGGTAAGCATTTAGAACTGCTAGGTATCAATGCACAAAACTCATACGGTCAGCTAAAGCAGTGTATTTTCAAATGGCCCCAGGCTCCTCCAAACATAATGCTGTTAAATTCTGACAAATCTTAAGGGAAATTGAAGGGAGCAATTCATCTCTTTCCCTGTCCACCAAAATTGTATCTTGTGATAACACTTTTAACAACAAATACCAAATTTTAGAACGGCAAAATAACCATTTTGCATCTTCTGGAATTGCCTTTGATACTTCTCCAGTGAGCAACCCCCCACACCATTTGGGCATCCAACAACTGCTAAAATTTAGCTTCAGCTCTGTCTCATTTAAACAGGTCAAGGCCCTTTTAATGTCATTTGACATCATTAATAGCACCAGAGCTGACCAGCTTTAACCACTATTCCTTAAACTGGGACATCACTTCCTAACAGCACCCATCACTCACCTATTCAACCTGTCTCTCACACAAGGGGTTCTTCCCTCCTTTTGGAAAATAATCCCTCTTTTTTAGTCTGGTGACCCCTGTGACCTTAATAATTATCAGCCAATATCATTGCTACCCATTTTATCTAAACTATTCCAAAAGTTAGTTAACACACAGCTAAGAGACCATTTGGAAATACCCAACATCCTCAGTCCCCTTCAGTCCAGTTTTAGATCAAAACACAGCATGGTATCCACTTTGGCAAAGGTGACTAATGACTGGCAAACTGTGTTTGACACTAAAAATCACAGCAGCTCAGTCTTCTTGGACCTGAGCAAGGCGTTCAACACCGTGGATCACAAAACACTACTACACAAGTTAAATTACATCAGTCTCGATGCCACTACCATGCAATGGTTTTCATGCTACCTAATAGGTAGACAGCAACAAGTTAAAGCCCAAGGTGACCTCTCCCCCCCCTAAAACTTTGCCGAGAGGAGTACCTCGGAGATCCATATTGGGGTCCCTAATATTTGTAATCCTATATTAATAATATTGATTCTAATTTCAGGATGGCAAATATCCACCTCTTCCCTGATGACACAGTATTATGCAGTGGTGATCATACAAAAGTTTATCTGTACTGAGGTATACCTTGAGGTATACCTCGGTGGTCCTGAGGCAGGATCATATTGCAATGAATGCAAAGATAGATGGATAGATAGATAGATAGATAGGTAGATAGATAGATAGATAGACTGATTGATTGATAGATAGATGGATGAATGTTTGGATTGATTTTATGTGTACATTTAACAATGTCTTCATACTTCATACTGTTCATACTGGAAAATAGGAAAGTTGAGAAGGCAGTGCCCATATACACTTTCCCCACTATTCAAGTCACCGATTTCACTAAAATACTTATCCAATCTATCCTTAAAGATAACCAAATTCTCAGCTTCCACCACTTCTTGAGGTAATTTATTCCACATTCTAATTGCCCAACACTTTAATTTGTTCCTTCTTAATTCTGTCCTACAGATTGTTTCCCTCAACTGCCTATCATGCTGTCTCAAATGATATGATTTTTCTTTAATCTCCAACCCCAGCTCTGTCTTCACATGCTCATCTCTTAGTCCTTTCTACAAAAACAATAACCCCCCCAGCCCTCCTAGTTCTCAAGGACCACAAGCCTAGTTTCTCCAATCTATCTTCATAACTCAAACTCTCACATCTTGATATCATTCTAGTATAGGACCGTTGTGGCCTATCCAACAATTTAACATCTTTCACTAGGAAGGGACTCCATACAGTAGAGCAATAGTCCAGAATAGGCCTCACCAGAGTCTTATACAGCGGCATTAACACCTCCCTACCTCTAGAATGAAACCCCCTTCTTATACTATTTACCAAATACATGGCTTTATTAGAGGTATTTCTACTATGAACATCGCTATTTAAATCATTTTGGATATATACCCCCAGATCCCTCTCACATGTAGAGACCTTAAGCTTAAGACCCTGCATATAATAGTTCTGCTGTATATTGTGCCTCCCCAGATGCATTATAATGCACTTGTCTTTATTAAAGCTCATCCCATTTATTTCTGCCCATTCTAAAATCTGTATTAAGTCCCCTCCAAAAGATAATCTGTCTTCAAACGTATCAACAACCTCTTCTATTTTCACATCATCAGCAAACTTCACCATCCTATTCTTGCTATGTATACCTAAGTCACTTATAAAAATGCCAAACAACAACGGTCCCAGTACAGACCCCTGGGGCACACCACTCCCAACCCTCAGAGGTTCTGACAACTAACCCTGGATCCTTACTTGTTGTTTCCTGTTCCTCAGCCGTTGTTCTACCCATCTCACAATAGTATAATCAATTCCCATTCCAATCAATTTTTTGATAATTTTACAATGAGGGACTGTATCAAAAGCCCGACTAAAATCAAGCATTACTATATCCACACTTCGTCCCGCATCCACCCATTTATTAATATGTTCGTAGAAGGTAGTCAGATTAGTCTCACAAGTCCTGCCAGAAACAAAGCCATGCTGATTTTTACCTATTTGTCCCTTTCTTTTCATAATATCCATTGTGGCTTTGCTAAGAATTCCTTCAATGATCTTTCCTACCACAGAAGTCAGGCTCACTGGCCTATAGTTCACTGCCTGAGCCTTCCTTCCCTTCTTATATATTGGCACCACATCTGCCAGCCTCCAATCCTCAGGCACCACACCCTTCCTCAGTGACTTTTGCCCCAATATGATGATAACTGGTGCTAACTCATCCTGTAACTCCTTCAGCAGGTACAGGTGAATCCCATCCGGTCCTGCCACCTTGTCAGGCTTCAGTCTCCTGATTCTCTTGCTGGACATTTGTCACCATGGGCTGTTTTACAGTGGCCCTTGGCCAATGGCCCCTAGCCCTCGGCCTTGACTCAAGTTTTCAGTCTGGCCCGCCACAAAAAGAGTTGTGCACCACAGGTTTATTGTATTGCAACAAATCAATGTATGTTTTGTAATGCCTTTTCCTCTTATGTGCACATCCAGGACCACTTTGTAAAAGTCAAAATGTTTTCTGTACTGCACTTATTCATTACATGTATTGTAATGTCATTCCTCGGTTGTGTTCATCTAGGACCACCTTGTAAGTGAGCCTGCTCAATAGTGTTATTCCTGGTAAAATAAAAATTGGATTGAATTGAATAAAAGGCCAAGATGGCAAAGAATATGCAGAACATTTGCAGTCTTTAAATATAATGTCCATGAAAACAAGATGCATACATGTTTACCTTCTATTTTTGTACAATGTTATGCAGTATACTCACTTAATAACCAAATTAAGAATCACCTTTAAATCAAGCAGAACATTTGCAGTCTTTAAATCTAATGTCCCTGGAAACAAGATGAATACGTGTTGACCTATTTTTTTACAGTGTTATGCAGGATACTTGCCTAGTCACAAAATTAGGGGTCACCTTTAAATCAAGCAATAAAGAAATAGGAGGACACTGACTACAAATTAAAGGGAATAAATTCAGACACAACAATAGAAAATATTTTTATACAACCAGGGTAGCAAACGCTTGGAATTCTCTCCTTGAGGGGATTGTTATAAGTAAAACAAGACTTGAATTTAAGAATAACTTTGACAAATATATTTTATCAGGTTGCAAAATAAATTAATACCCAGGGTGAGTTCAGGAGCAACCATGGGCGTCTTGCCTTCTAGCTCCTTATTTTCCTAGTATGAATCCTAATATGAATCCTTTGCATGGATAGCAAAGTTCACTTCCTGGCTTCACTTCCACCTGCCTTTGACCTCTCAGCTTTAGCTGTACAGCAATCTCCCAGCCATGCTTCTGTCACCACTGGTCCCCAGTTACTCTTCTAACATTCAGTGCTCCATGTCATTGTTTCCTTGTGATGTCATGATCTGTTTTCTGCATTAAAGGATCCTATTGTTGTCCATCAGCTCTGCACTGACTGTACGTGGAGTCTTCCACTTGCATCAGTTTCAGCTCAGTCATTCCCTCCTCGCTTCCTCCCATGTGTGTTGTCACTTGTTGGCTTTCCAGTGTGAAACACCTCGTCATCAATTTCTCTGCTTCTCAGTCCTCAGTCAGTCCAAGCATCAAGTCCTTGAAGTCCTTCCTCAACTATCTCCACTATGCACTAGCTCTCCTCACCCATTATGGCCCTGGCTCTGGCTGTCTAGCTGTCCAGCCCCTGCATTAATTTAATTTCCCAGTCATTTGCCTTTGGCATTTGTGCTACATTTGGAATGGACCACTATTCTTGTGCTGTTTACCTGGCTTTTGCATCAGCCCTCAGCTTTTTGGTCTACATTCTGCAGTGCTTTTCGGGCCTTCTCCATGTTTGCCACCACACAGCTGCCATTCATCTGTTAACTGATCTTTTCTGATAGATCTGCCAGCTTTCTTCTCATAGCTGCATTCCAGCTCTTATCCAGCTGTTCCATGAGCTATCAGTTTCCCTGCTTGAGAAAAAAATGTTTAGTCCAGTGACAGTCCTCAAATTCCTCAGCATGACATTGGATATAGAATGTATGAAAGCCAGGCTACTTTTTGACCAGATGCTCTTGCTCGACACGAGAACTTCAGTTCTTTCTACAATACCTCATCTGTGCAATACAGATTAGTTTCAGAGTTTATTTGTTCACAATATAAATGTCATTACAGTATGAGTTAAAAAGAGTATAGATATAACAAACAGTTTATACATTCATTGACACGGACATTAATACAGAAAATGATTGTACAGTGTTGATCAGCTGGGATCTTCCCACAAGACAGCATATAGGATAAACATGTATTACATCAGATCGTTTTTATAGCACTTCTGTAACAGTAAATTAATAGGTTTCCATAGCAAACTACAGCAAGTCACAGATCCTTTGTCCAAGTTATTTATATTGGTATCACTCATGGCATTCTTTTCTATAGGAAGTGGAAAAAAAGGACCGTCAGAGGTGCCAGGGTAAGAATTTTACAGTTATTGTTCTCTGGATTGTTTAATGGACTTCCTTTACTTTACCATTTCCTTAATAAATTTTGCCATGTTAGTGGCTTGGATTTTGTTGAAAGGGTGAAGCAGCATATATAGCCCATCCTCTAAATTATTTACATAATGGAGAAGATATTTTTCTAAATGTTTTTTCCTCCATTTGGTGTTAAAGGGGACAATTAAGTATTATATGCTGTGTCATTTTATGATGGCCTTTATTACTTGGACAAAACGTAATTAACACTGTTTCACCTTTCCTGCAGAATCTAGATTCCTTCCAGCTGGTAGGTAATATTTTCAATCTGGCCATTGTTAGGAACCGTTTGTATGCATGAAGTACTGGCAATGGTAGATAGGTTTCAAGGTTATGCTATTGTTTGTTCACAGCATATCACAGTGCTAATTTCAAATTGTTAATCAAAATCATGGTGTCCTGATCCACTTTTTGGAACAATCTTATATTAAAGTTTTTTTAATAAGATAAAGATAGAATTATTTCACAATCCAGATAAGTCTTCAAAGTCGATCATTCAGTTCCCACTTCCTGACTTGGACATCACTGATTTTTGAACTACACCATTCCTTTCACATCCAACTGCTCTAAATTGGATTTAGCTAGCTGGGCCCATTTTTCATAATGGAACAGCTATCCAACCTACTACAAAGACCATTCTTCTGTTTCACACTGGTATACATCAATGCATCTCCACTGCATAGCTATGTTGCTAATTTCAAGCAGTCCTGGACAGTTGCTCCATGGCTTCTGGCATTGCATCTCTGTAAGATAGCTATCGACATCTCCTTGTAAGATCACCTAATAGGAAATACTACCTGCAATGGGAGCTTTATGGATCCCTCAGTCAGTCTCCATATTTCTGTCAGTCAACCTGTAATGGACATTTCAACAAGGGAGGTCTTTGTCCCATTTGATTATATGGACCATCTGAGGATGACTTGGGTTCTCCATCTTAGTGTTACACCACATTGTTTTCATATTCTGGGCTATGTTAAATGAAGCAGCTGATTCATTGTTTTGATTCTAGTTGCAGACCTTTCATCACCTCCATCCTTCAGCAACCTCAGTCATTCTCTATTTTCCTGTCAATTAACCTGTAATGGACATTTCAACAAGAGAGGTCTTCATTCCGTTCAAGTACATGGCTCATCTAAAGCTGTCATGGGTTCTCTGACTTAAAAGTTATACCACATTGTTTTCCTATTCTGAGCTATAATAAACTTAGCAGTTAATTCATTATCTTGATTTCAACTGCAGAGCTTTCATTGCTTCCATCATTCAGCAGCCTTAGTTGTGCTCCCTCTTCTTTAATCCATTGAACTCACAATGTTCACCAGCAGGTCATCATCATTATGTGGGCCACCCTAATTTCAGTTACCAAGATGAATATACTACAGTATGCTAAAGCATTCCACCTTTCACATACACCAAATCCTCCCAGAGTTCCTTGCTCACATGAAACACATTCCCACATTCCTTACTAGGCCATCAAGCCATGAACTTCTCATTTGGACTGTTAAGCTTGCTTCTCAGATCATCAAAAACCTGAACTCCTCATTGTCGCCCTATAAATGGCAACATCTTAAAATACGTGTACTCACTGAAGCAGTTCCATTCGATAATCACGGTACCTCCACCATCTTCTAGCCTCTATGGATCCTTGTTTCCTGAAGAATTCTGTTCCATTATCTTTCTCTACTAAATTTCTCAATGATCCATAATATCCCATCGCTCCTGCTTCAAGACTGACTGATCTCATACAGGAATTTAATAACTTATCACCAAATCTATACCAACTGACATTCAGTAACATGTTTATTTAACTCATAATTTCCACGTATGCTCAGATTCTTCCTATCCACTCTCAACCACAGTTATCCTAACACTCATGTCAACGCACAAGGCTCCTGGAACTCATTAAAACTCCACATCAACTTTGCTTCAACATTCATTCCTTCCCAGACTTCTTTGACCTGGGGCAGCTTCTTCAACATTCGAGAATAACACCTCTTCACAGATCTTTAAGAGACGTGAAAGATGCACTTTGCCAGCCTTTGAACCAGTCAGTCTTAATTAAGAAGCAGTAATCATTCAAGCTTATAGGATCATCTCCTCCTAGTTGCTCAGAGGATGGGCAGGTCAGTGGCCATGGGTCCTCAGAGGTTTCCTCCACTGGGTGGTTTTCCTCTCCTGTGTGCTACTAGCCACATTTTCCATGAGTTGGATGAAATAATCTTTTTGGGCCTACAATTCCCTACACACAACCTGGCTTATCTACCAAGGGTGGGAATCGAGAAAGGCCAGAGTTTTACAAGTATACAAAAGCACTACACTAGTCACCAAACACTGAACTGTTTTTAACTGAGATGTCTGTTACACCAATCCAAAACAGTTATTTAGGAGATCAGCAATTTCCTTATCATTTGTAATAGATGTACTTCCTTCTTTCAGGGGCCTTACTGCTCTGCATTCTCCCTTCTTGTTCCTAACATATGCTAAAAACATTTGGTGGTTTGTATGGAAATTTGTGTCTATATCGTCTTCCTTTTTCAATTTTGACCCTTTTTTCAGTTAATCATTTTATTGAGCAGTTTTCCATTTTATACATATATCCTTGAAAGATTTGTTAGACAGTGTATATTTTCAGTCATACAGTAAATGTACATTCTGCACTTGGACATATCTTGTGAGGTTACTTAAGCAGACAAACTTATTTCATCTTTGCATTACTTGGTAATGTTAGGAACAGAAGAGTTAAACAATGAGTACTTCTTTAAAGTGTAACATAAGAACAGAAGCCTATACTGCAAAGTTAACCATGTAAGTACCATTTTCAGTGCCTAACATTCTATTATCCTTCTTCTATGGTGTTACAGGGAGATGAGATCCATACTCATATGTATCCGGGATACACATGTATGGGAGTCATGGGGGCTTAAGCAAGTCTTTAAAGTATTTGCCCCCATTGAAAGTACTGCTGGTAGCAATATATTCCAGGTAGGGGGTCCAGTTATTTTGGAACTTCTGCATACATCTGTTGTTAAAACAGGTTATTTGCATGAGGGAAGTTTGAGACTCTAGGGCTGTATGCTACTCTTTGGGAGTTGGTATAGTGGTAGTTTTCCTCTTTTTCAAAATGAGTCTCTTAGCTTCTACTGAGGCTTGGATTAACAATTGTTTTTGATGGCCACCAAGCTTTAATGTGGTTGTGAAGACACCCAAGATCCAGATTAGTGGGTTAAGGGGAGTGGAGCTCCCAAGTATCTCTGCAGAGACTGCTGTGATATGCATCAAAAAGGGGCAGAAGGGAGTGCAGTCCCATAAGACATGAAGTAGATCAGCATTTGGGGCATTGCACCTCCAACAATTGTCCTGGCTAATCTAGCCCATGACCTTAAGTTGTGTTAGTGTGCGATACCATAGGTGGCGTATTTTGTTTTGGATCAAAAGACTCCTTGGATCCCCACATGCTTGGTGTGCTAGCGCCCAGTCTTGTTTCCACTGTTAGCTGGTGATCATGGTGCCCATTTTTTTGCCATTTCTCCTTGGCTGGTAGCAAGGGGTCAGGGCAGTGGTCTCTCATGAGTCTTTGAATGGTCCCTTCAGTCCCTTCAGTTTAGAGAGCCATGTGTGAATTCTTATTTTCCCCTGCTGATGGGTTTGAGCCATGGTACATGTAAAGCAAGTGCACTTAGCTTTCTGGCATTGTTGGTGCAGGCTTCTGATTTGTAAATACCTCCAGAAGTCACCCGGCGGTAGAAGGTACTTATTTATGGGGGATTGATAATAGTCTAATTTGTTTCTCCCAGGCATCTCTATGTCTCTGAATGTGAGTATACCTTTACTTTCCCATCCCAACCATCTAAAGGGTTCCCTGTTAATGCACAGACTGGGGTTGTTCCACAATGGAATGACATTTTGGGGGTTCAAACATAGCTTAGTCTTTTGTCCCATCAATTGCTAGGCTAAGTGTACAGCTTTGATTGTAGTCAGGTATTGGAATTGCTCTGGGAGCTTACAGCCTAGAAATGCTGCAGGTGAGCATCCATGCATGAGGGCGTTTTCTATCTCGAGCCATGCGGGTGGATCTGAGTCCTGTCTGCCATACCATTTTAGAGTTTTGGCTGCGATGAAAGCATAGGATTCATTTGTGAAGTCAGGGAGATTCCACACACCTTTTATCCATGGTGCTCTCAATTTTGCTGTACTATACCGTGGGTGGGAGGATCCCCATAAGAATTTACTCATAAGGGTATATAATTTATGGGCCTATTTTGCCGGGAGAATAATTGGTAAATGTGAGTGTAGGTAATGTACCCTTGGGGCCACCATCATCTTTATGTCAGTTATCTTCCTGGCCATGGACAAATGGAGGTGTTCCCATCTCTCCATGTCCCTGTGTAGCCCTGTCAATAAGGGACTGAAGCTGTCAGCTGCCAGGTTGGCCAGGTTGGGTGAGAGTTTAATCCCCAAGTATTTTATCCCTCGTGGTGCCCACAGAAGGCCTAGGATGTCCTTTGTTATGGAGGTAGAGTGTTTATTCAGAGGCAGTATTTCAGATTTAGTTTTATTTATTCTCAGGCCTGATATTGTGCCAAATGTTTCCAAGGTGCTGAGAATCTGGGGCAGGCTCTTGATTATATATTTGTTAGGATCAGGCAATATTCAGCGTACAACTTTGCATAGTATTGGGCCTTTCCTACACTCAGACCTGTAATCTCAGGGTGAGTCCTGATTGTGGGCCAGTGGTTCTATGGCCAATACAAACAACAACAGTGACAGTAGGCAGTCTTGTCTGGTTCCCATGCATAGGGAAAGGGGTCTGACATAATGCTGTTAGTGAGAACCCTTGCTTTCAGCTCGTTAGACATGGTTCTGACCCAGGACATAAAATATGAGCCAAAGTTGTAGGACTTCATAACCGCATGCAGGTACTCCCACTCCACTGAGTCGAACACCTTTTCAAAATTGATAGCTACCGCTGCAGCTGGAGTGCGGGTGCATGCCTTGGTCTGCATCAAGGAGATCAGGGCCTGAATACAGTCTGAGCTTGCCCTTCCTTTAACAAAGCTGACTTGTGAGGAGTGAATAATTTGTGAGAGGGATTTCTCTAGCCTAATAGCCAGGACCTTGGCTAGTACCTTGGCATCCACATTGATCAGTGATATGGGTCTATAATTAGCTGGGAGGACAAAGTCCTTACCCTCTTTAGGTAGTACTGTGATAATGGCTTCTTTTAGTGTACCTGGCAACTCTCCTGCTGTGCGAGCAGATTGTAACATATGAGTTGGGGGGGTGACAATGTGATTTGTTGCTTTATAGAAATCTACTGGGAAGCCATCCCCTCCTGGTGCCTTATATGGCGCCATTAGTTGAATGGATATGGAGACCTCTTTTTCAGAAATCAGGGCTTCTAACTGCCTCTGGCTTGTATCATAAGGCGTGGTAGAGATAGATTGGTGATAAAAGTATTATACCTGTCAGAGGCCCATTTGTTTTGAGAGGAGTACAGTTCTTTATAGAATTCTGTCATAATCATGTTGATTCCTTTTTGGTTAGATGTGGGGGTCCCATTTTTATTTTTGAGGTAGGGGATATGCCTTTCTTCCTGTATTTGTTTCAGTCTATACGCCAGCAGCTTCCCAGTGTTTTCGCCCACCGCCCAGTATCTGTGTTGTGTTCTCAGTATTTGGAGTTCAGCTTTTCTAGTGACTAGGGTGTTTAATTGGAGTCTTAACATTGTGAGTTCTTTTAATTTAGCTGGGTCGTTCAACACCTGAAGGTTTTTTTTGTATTGATTTTCGAGTTGTGTTAACTGTTTTTCTAGTTGGGCACATTCCTCCTCCCTTTGTTTATGCCTGTGTGCTGCCAAACATATAATTCTCCCTCGCATCGTAACTTTGTAGGCTTCCCAGACCCCAGTTGCTGATGCAGATCCTTGGGGATTGTCTTGGAAGTTGATTTCTGATTCTTTAAGGACCCATTTAACAAAACTAGGGTCTTGCATTAAAAAGGGGTCTAGTCTCCATAACTGGAATCTATGCTCTTTAGGGGTTCTGAGGAGGCTCAGTACCACAGGGGCATGGTTAGATAAATACATTGGGGTGATTGATACATCGATTGTGGCCGAAGTCACTGATGGAAAGGTGAGCCAGTGGTCTAGCTGACTTGCAATTGCCTTGCGGTTGGAGAAAAAAGTGTAGTCTCGGTCCGTGGGATGGGTAAGCCTCCAGATATCAGACAGCTTATGTAGGGCTATCAAATCAGTCAGTGTGCGAAGAGCTTGGGTGTGAGGTTCTGGTTTTGTGTCAGAACTATCCATGATGAAGTCCATGGGGAGGTTTAGATCCCCTCCAATGAGTATTTCTGGATTGTCATGCATCATTTCTAGCATTTGTTGAGAAATGTTGTTAAATTATTTGGGTGAGTCCATGTTAGGGGTGTAAACATTTACCAGTAGGATCGGCCCTGTGGGAGTAACTACTCACACCAAAACCCATCATCCTTCTTTATTGGTCTGTACTTCATTGGGCTTCCAGTTCAGGTTCTTATGGAGCAGAATTAACAACCCTCGGATAGATGTGCCAGAGACACTGTGAGCCTCCCATCCCACCCATTCCCTTTTGAGATTCTGGGCTTCCACCTTATTGAGTTTTGTTTCCTGAAGAAAGGCTATTTGAGTTTTTAATTGCTTCAGGCATGCTATAATTTTTTTTTTGCTTAATAGTAGAATATATGCCTTTGACATTCCATGACGTCACAACAACGTCAGAGATGGAAGCCATGAGTAAGAGAAATTTGTGCACATAGTTTAAAGCTGGCTAGTAGGGAGATGGGCACCATGATCCACCTCCGAGTTGTTACTAGGACCTCATTCCAATGTTCCTTTATACCCCTGCATATTGTAGTTTGTCCACCATTCTGTGTAGATGCTTTAAAGTTAACAACTTGTCTACTGACTGAAAATGGTACCTCGTGTGTACTGAAAACCATTCTTTTTCTTTGCCTCTGATTCTCTACCTGTCTATAGCTACTAGCAACAAGAGAAAAGGTAGAATATTTAATAACAATAACATTGAACCTACTAAACAGTAACATCAACAGTTGATAGTCAATCCATAGAGTGTGAGTCAACTTGTGTGGACCAGCAGGCTGTCTTTCTCCTAGCCTGCCAATGGTCAGACAACTCCACTCCAGGGGAGGAGGGTCAGTCATCTGAGCTGGGCTTTGCCCAATTACCATAGAATGAACAAACTGGGGGACTAGAGCAGTAGTGCAGGCCCTTGGGTATGAGCAAACTTTTCATATTATGTGTAAGGGTTCCCAGCTTATTCAGGCTCCTGTCCAGCTGGGATTGAGTGTTGCTTTGTGTTCATGTTGGTCTGCCAGGGTCTGCAGTGTTATCACCATGGCTTGGGCATGGAATTGAGTGGTGGCCTAGGGGTAGCTGTTCTGTGGTCCTCTGCTGGTTTGGTGTACTTTACCCTTGATGAGGGGAGTAGGAGGAGATCCCTCCTGTACCAATCACCTAGCTTGCCCTTTGCCAAATATGACTACTCCCTATAACCAAGGGAGTCATGGAGCAGGTCAGTCCATCTCCCAACGCCCCTCAACTAGAGGTGCATTAGTCAGCATCTGCTAATAAGCTTATACCACTGTAATTGTGCACTGATTCAGGTCTTGGGTGATGGGTAATAGCATCGGTACCAGGGTGTTGCCTTGGTGAGTACCCATGTTTCCATTCCCCTGGGATGTCAGCTGTATCAGGAAGTCTTCAAATTTAGGGGTATAATGGCATCCAGGATATAAGTGCCCAGTTCCGATAGGAGAAGACAGCTGAGGTAATCCTTGCTTGTGAGATATCTGAAGGGGGGAATCGTTCTCTTTCCCAGAGTTTCTGGTGTTAGTCCCTCTGCTTCAGATCAAACATCACCAGGGAGATCATGTGATGCTCTCAATTCCATAGCTGCTTCTACAGTCAGCTCCTGCCACCCGCCTTGCCCATCTACCACAATCTGCTGTCGAGATCCACAGAACAGGACCAGATAACGTGGATTTCTGCTGCTGTCTGCTTGCTGCATCTCAATATCCCAAACTGGAACATTGCTATCTACACTTATGGCCATGATGGAGATGGACATGAAGCAGGCCCCTCCTCAGCATACCCCACTAGCTACACCAGAAAAACAAGCAAAGAAATATAAGGCACAAAATTCTCAGCCTACCAAACAACCTGACCCCTATTCTTCGGCTACCCCACTTACAGAGGACAGGTTTCTGGAAGAACTAATTCCATTTAAGGAATCCCTTGCAGACATCGCTGTGGAACTAAAGTCCATCCAGGCAGATATGGGAAAGCTGGGCCATAGACTAACAGACTCTGAGGTGCTTACGGCCTCTCTAGAATCCTGGAGGAACAGAGATGACCTGGAGATACACAAATGAAGGCAGCAAATAAACAAACTCCAGCTCAAGACTGAAGACCTCAAGGGACGTAGCAGGAGAAACAACATATTAATTTCTGGCCTGCCAGAAGCGGAAGAAGGCCCCTCAACAATACCATTTCTCCAAAAGTTACTCCTCAAAGTTGTGAGCCCTTCTCCCCACAACCCTTCTTATCTTATTGAAAGGGTCCACTGCTCCCTCCAGCCCTGACCACCAGATACTGCTCCCCCAAGGCCCATCATTATGAAGTTTTTAAACTATTTAGTGAAACAGCCCCTACTTGCAAAGACCAGAGAGCTGCAATCCATCACCTGAGAGGGGAAGCGATTGCATTTTACACAAGATCTCCAGCTTGAAACAAGGTAAAAGTGTGCTGCATTTCACCCCATTGTAAACAAATTCATTGCAGCAGGCCTGAAATTCAATATGGCTTATCCAGCCCACCTGCAGGTGTGCACTGATGGAACCTGGTATTCATATGAGTCTCTGACTCAGGCCGCTGTAGACCAAACTACCCGTTTGCCAGCCCTTTTCAAAACTGCCTGAACTGTGGACTTTAATCAGGTTTCTGATTTCAATACTGCAGCATAAGAGTCATTTGTTGCCTGCTTGGTCTCCCTACCTTAGTTGAGACTCACGGTGTGACTGTGCTCCCTGTGTGTCCCTGATCAGTTTGGGGCTTGACATCCTTCCTGGGATGCCTGGACTTTGTTTTTCATGGATTCTGCTCCCCTGATCTTGCTGCTCAGACGTGGTTTCTACTGCTGGCTCTTCCCTGAGACAATCTGGAACTTTTCTGGCATTAGGAGGGACTGGAGAATGGTTCAGACTGGGAGTTCTTTTCTGGAGAGCTGGTTTTGGAGCAGACTAGTACCACTGTGTTTTGGTTCCCCTGCTGACTGCACCATTGAGTGGACTTCAAGGGATGGGGCTCCCCTACTGAAAATACCAGCCTGTTTAATCAGTGGACTCATTAGGGAGACTCATTTCTTGCTGCATTTCTATTTTGTGTAGTGGGTCCACCAAAGTACTGCTCTAGACTCTGCTGATGTCTCCTATCACATCTGATTTGAATGGTAAACCCCCCAATTGGATTTTGGAGTTGGAGTGCACCTCCTCTCCCTCCTCGATTCTCTCATCATTCGCATTAAGGTGTCTCCTCTCCCTTGGCATTCTGAATAATCTTACTTATTGCGGCCTAAATTTGCTTCACATTCCATGTTGGCTGGCATTACTCTGGTGGGCCCATGTTTCTCCTGGCCAGAAAGCTCCTGAGCTGCAGGTAGAATTGTTCTATGGGGTTCAGATCAACTTGGTTATGTTTTAAATGTTTTAGAAAGCAATTAGTTTTGCTGGACGAGTGGATGGGTGAGCGGGGGGGGGCTGGGAAAGCTAGCCCGGGTATGCTGAGCCTCATGTTCTGGCTAGTGGAAGGGTTGACTCTGACTATACTCCAACATATACTCATGCTGTCGTTATGTTGGAGACTAGAAGTGAGAATGTTAGACTGAACAGACAATGAGCAGGGTAAAACTAATCTGAACCAGCATGGTTTTTGTGTTTCTGCCCAATTATCCCCAGCCAGTCCTTCTTCCTGACCCCTGCAAGATGGGGTAAGGGTCTTAGTGTTTCAAGGGGATGGTCCTGAAGGTCCCTGGAATTTACTCTGTGTTTCCGAACATCAGTGACTGACAGGACCATTGTAATTAGTTTTGGGGATGGGAGGGTGGGGTTTTTGGAGGGTTGGGCACACATTGTTACAGTTTCAACACATTACTCTGCATTGGTCTTTGTTGGGGGTGGGAGAGGTAGTACATCTGTATGAGTGGGACTCAGAGAGGGACATCAACTGTAGCAGTCTTCAATTTTTTGGATTGCAGGAACCACTTAAAACCTCTCTGTATCTGAGGAGAGGGATGTTTGTAGGAGTAGGGGGGAAGGGAGTGGAGAGATGGAGTGTTGTCTAATGACATTGCCTCAATTCTTTACCTATTCTGTTGTTATGACCATGGCTAACAATTTAATTAAATTTGTAACTTGGAATGTCAGGGGAATCAGAGAGCAGCTCAAAAGGTATCAGGTTCTCAAATATATTTCCCTACATAATGCCCACATCTCCTTTCATCAGGAGACTCATCTTCTTACCTAGGAGGCGACCAAGCTCTGTCGCCAAGAAATTTGCCATGTGTTAGCCTCGGATGATTTGTCCTCAAGTAGAGGGGTTGCTATCCTGGTTAACCACAAAACATCCCTTCAGGTCGACCATACCATACATGATCCATTGGGATGTTATATTTTTGTTAAAGGTACGCTTGAGCACAGAGAGCTAGTTCTGGGCAGTGTCTATCGACCTCTGGGAGGTGACCCAGCCTTTTTTAAGGATGTTGCAGATAAACTCACTCCTTACCTTTCTTTATTCCTGATTATAGGTGGTGACTGGAATCTTCCCCCTACTCAAAATCTAGATAGATCCAACTATCCCCTTAAACATCCCTCACCTACTCAACATGCCCTGTGGGAATTTATGGATATATTGGAATTATGTGACCCATGGCAGGTTCTCTACCCACTATCCCATTCATACTCCTTCTACTCGATGGTACACCACACTTCTTCTAGACTTGACCACATCCTTATCAGTCTCTCGCTCCTTCACAGACTGTATAACACTGGTCTGGAACCTATAGTGCTCTCTGATCACATGGTAGCTTGGATTTTACTATCCCTCGAAGTGCACTCACAGAGGGTCACCTCGTGGAGACTTAATCCTCAGCTTCCCAAAGAAGACTACATAGTTCCTAGGATATCCAGCTTAATTCAGTCCTTTATTTCTTCTAATCAGAACTCAGTTTTGAGAGTCGACCATGAGTAGTGTGCCCTGAAGTGCTTTATACGGGGGAAATTTATTTGTCTGGCTGCCACGTGGAAGTGTCGAAGGGAATCAGTAGCTCTCTATTTACTTAACCAAATTCGGTCCTTGGAACAATCTCTCTAAGCCGCCGCATCTCCAGACTCCTTGCAGGCATTGCTCTCCCCTAGGGACAAATATGCCATGCTTCTGCAAGAAAAAGCTGAATATGTTATTCGGAAGACACAAGCTAAGTATATTGAACAAGGAGAAAAGGCAGGGTGGCTCCTGGCTCTCTATTTACTTAACCAAATTCACTCCTTGGAACAATCTTTCTCATCTGCCACTCCTCCAGACTCCTTGAAAACATTGCTGTCTCCCCTAGGGACAAATATGCCATGCTTCTGCAAGAAAAAGCTGAATACGCTATTCTGAAGACACAAGCTAAGTATATTGAATAAGGAGAAAAGGCAGGGTGGCTTCTAGCTCGCCTGTTAAGAAAGCTGGAGGCTTCAAGACTTATACCTTCTCAGCCTTAGATGGGTCCATGAAAATGTTTCCCAGAGAAATTGTTTCAGTCTTTGAACACTTTTACTCTAAATTATTTGGTAAACGTTCACTTCCACCTACCAAGGCAGAAATATCTTCTTAACTCGAGTCAGTTTCACTACCCTAACTCTCGGACCAGCATCGTGAACTTCTTTCCTCCCCCGTTACACTAGCAGAAGTGGAAGCAGCCATCAATAGTTTAACTTTGGATAAATCTCCTGGTCAGGACAGCTTTCTCTCAAACTTTTATGCATTATTTCAAAAAGATCTCTCTCCTCGTCTGCATCGGCTTTACCGATTCATCTTCTCTGCTGATACACTGGATCCCTCAATCTTAGAAGCTAGTGTTATTCTTTTGCTCAAGCCAGATAAGCCCCCTTCCCTACACACAAGCTACTTGCCTATTTCCTTACTAAACTGTGACATCAAAATCTTAACAAAAATTATGGTGACCAGAATTAGGAAGGTATGGACTTGTCTACATAGCCCTGAACAAGTGGGTTTTGTTCCAGGGAGATCTTCTGCGGACCATCTCCATAAGATAAATCACCTATTCTAGGTAGCCAATGTTTCTCATCTTCCTATGGCTTTGATCTCTCTCAATGCAGAGAAGGCCTTTGAAAGAGTTGACTGGTCCTTTCTATGGCTGACTCTCCAACAGATGGGTTTTCCATCTTCCTTCTTACAATGGCTTCAAGTGGTCTATTCCTCTCCTTCCACTAAGATCTATTGTAATAGCGTTTTCTCTTCCTCATTTCCCCTTCACACTGGCACTCATCAGGGCTGTCCTCTTTCTCCCTTCCTTTTTAACCTTATACTTGGAGCCACTTATTAGATGTCTTAAACTCTTTCATAGCATACAGGGCATTCCAATTGGCAATTTGGCACCATCCCTCTCTGTTTATGCAGATGACATTCTGCTACATCTCTCCAATCCAGTGCCTTCTGTTAAGGAAGTCCTAAGCGAGATTGATCAGTTTAGTCATTACTCTAACTATAAACTGAATCTTAGCAAAACTGATATTTACCCACTTAACCACTATGTTTACAGGCAGGAGCTCATCTCTTTTGGTATGAAATGATCACCCCATTCTATCAAGTACCTGGGTATTCATCTTACCACCGACTCTTCTTTAATGCAAAAGTTGAATTTAGAAGATCTCTTGGTCATTATTCAACAGGATGTATCCAGATGGAAGAATCCTCCAATCTCTCTATGGGGCAGAATTAATATAGTCAAGGTGAACATTCTCCCTAGACTCTTTTATCCCCTAAACATGCTCAATAACTGGCTCCCTCTATCCTTCTTTAAACGTATACACTCACTTATCTCCTCCTTTATTTGGTCCAGGAAGTCACCCAGGTGGTTGTACTTCAAACTAAATCTTCCTAAGGAGTCTGGGGGACTCAGACTACCTAACTTACTGCTCTATTATTGGGCCAGCCACTTTCATAAATGTGGCAGATGGCTCTCTATTCCTCAGGTCCTCTCAGATGATGCCTATACTCCTATCTGGCTACAAATAGAATCTCACTTGATTATAACTCATAACCTCTCTCCCACAGCCATACTCTTTTCTCCTTGGAAATCCTTTCCATTGCCATTAAGCTCTTCTCCAATTGGAGTCACCATTAAAGTCTTTTCACAGATGTGCAATTTCCTCAGGGTGTCCACAGCGAAGGAGGCTTCGTAGCCTATCCTGTCTAATTTAAATATTCAGATTGGTGGATGTCCACTGAACACCAATTGGCTACCCATATCACAAGAGCTCAGAATGTCAGATCTTTACCACCAGTCTTCCCTTCTTATCTCCCTGGAATTATTAGAGAGTCTCTATTTAAATCCAGCAAACATCTTCAAAATCTATCAGTTACATCATCTAATATTGAAACAATTTGGACCTTCCCTAAGACCTTCTCCACTTAGTGATCTCCTCATCCAGATCCAGGATTTAGCTCTCAAACCCCATGGTATCTTGGGCCTATATCTGTTTTTGCTTACCTCCTCTCATTCTCCTTCCTCAGCTGGCTCCAAGATATGAGAAAACCTGATACCAGATCTCACCTTTACCTGGCCACACCTTTGGAAAGATCTCTACACCTATATAACTCAGGACTGATTAAGACTTACTCAATATTGTATTTTAAGTAACATGTACTATACTCAGGTTAAGCTAACTAGGATGAGTCATCTCCCTTCCCCCATCCTGCATCAGATCTGGGAAGGCAGATGGTACCTTGTTGCACCTTTTTTGGTCATGTGAAATCATCTCTCCTTTATGGGAATGTATCCAGGAGCAAATTGATCCCCTACTAGGGTTGGAAGGGCTTTTAACCCCCGAGGTATGTATCATTGGGGACCTTTCTCAGATACCAGTCAAGGAGAGAAGGTACCATATGGCACTAATCTCCCTGACGGTTAAAAAATTGGTTCTCAGAAACTGGCTTGATCAGTCACTCATTTCATATTGTGAATGGTTGCATGAGCTTTCCTTCTCCCTCCAGACTGAATGTCTAATTGCCAGCTCCCGGCACTGCCTACCCCTTTTCAACAAGAAATGGGGCAAGCTCTTTGTCATTTACCTGAAGTAACTCTTTTGGACTCTCTCTGATTTCTCACCTTAGTTGGCTGTAAGACATTGTTTCCAATCTTACCTTAATCTCTGGACTGTACAACTGCTGGGTGGAGATACACACTCCGTACGGGTGGGGGGGGTTGTCTTTCCTTGTTCAATGTTCAGTATTAATTGTTTACTGATGAATGTAGTACTTTATAAAACAATAAAGTTGATTCAATTTCAAGATCAAACATCACCAGTAATAAATGGCACACATTATGTGCCATATCCCAGCAGCTTCCCTCCTCCACATGGCTCATCACAACATTTTGAGCCCTGCAGGTGGGCTAGTCATCTCTATGCCTCACAGACAATGGGTGCTGTTGCAATAATACTTGTAGCACCACCACAGTCTGTGCTGAAAACTATGTACAATAAAGTTTTAATTTAGTTCACTACTGCAGTGCAGCATGAGGGGCACAGTATCACTAAAGCTATATTCAACTATTTATTTATCTATGCAGGTACCCACTGAGGAGCCTTCTTGATGCTCTCTCCTGTGGTTTTACTTGGGGTGCCTTTAACATCGGCAGTGCTCAGAGATCACATAAATGATCTTCATAGGAGCTTTCTGCCCTCTCTTTGGGTCATTATCTGTATAAGGTTGCAGCCAGTATTGGAAATTGGGGGGGTGCACTAACAGTAAACGAATGCTGTGGCATTTCAATCCCTCCTCTCCCTCTGGTCAATACCCCTACATGCTAGTATTAATCTAACTTAAACAGTGCAGAAAACCTGCAAGCCTCTGATGGAGCTCATCACAGCATTTGAGCTCCGCGAGGAAAATTAAAAAGCTATGCCATTTAGCACTGCCTAACCTTGTGGCGGTGGCCTAGAGGGATTAACCATACAGCCTTTTTGCTAGTAGAGGACGAGTCCCTTGAAAAGGCTGTGAGAAAGATTACTTACAGAGCCAGTCTCCAATAGTCCGCCTTGTTCTGTCATTTGTTTTCGGGAGAGTTCATGCAAGGACCATGGTACAGGTTGGCTGGGAGTTTGTCGGGGGCCTCTACCACACAATCCGCCTACTTCTGGTAAATTGGGGCCCAAGCATCTGCAGTTTCTTCCAGTAGAGTCATGGTCTGTTTGAGGGGAAGCACCACATCTGGGATGGATAAGTCGGTATCAACTCCCAGAGGGTTTCGTAGTGGTTACTGATTTTAACCGGAGTGTCCCCAGTGTTGTGCTGGTGCTACTGGAGAGCTGTTGTCACCTTTGCCTGCTGCATGATCTCGCTTTATGGGAGGGAGATTTTGGCAGGGCTGGAAGTTTATTTTTATTTTTCTGTCTCCCTCTTTGGACCTGGTGCTATTCCTGAGATGTGGATGATGTGGAGGAAGTTTGCACCATATGCTGCAGGAACTTGCTTGTGGGATCCTCGGAGGTGTCCATGTTCTAGATGGCCTCTCTACAAGGTGATTTTATCTGGGTCGGCTCAGCAGCTGGTCCCTGCTCTCGATGTCAGCCAGGAACTCCTCGATTTCTGCTGATGAGTTGAACATGAAGTATTCTCCCTTATACTGAACTCTGAGTTGTGCAGGGTATCTAAGAGATGTGGTAATGTTCATCTGATATAGTTTTTGCTTAACCTGGCCATATGCCCATATTTTTTTTGCATAGGTCAGCTGAGAAATCTTGGTACTTTTGCACTCTGCAACCTTCCCATGACAGATTATTATTTTCCCTGGCCGCTTTCAAGTATAGCTTTTTTTCAGGGTATCTGGCAAACTTGCATAGTATGGGTCGGGGTTTTTCACCCTGATGTGGTCTAGGGGCTAGGGAGCAGTGGGCCATTTCGAGCTCTGGTGGGGCACCAGTGCTGAGTTTCAGTATAACTGGCAGAGAGCTCTTGAGAAAAGCCATCATGTCCCTGCCCACCACTCCCACTGGTATGCCAATTATTCGTAAATTTTTCTGTCTTGCTCTGTTTTCTAAGTCGTCGACCTTCTCTAGCAGGAATTGTGATGTTGTCTAAGTTGGCAGATATGAGAGTGCTGGGTTTCTGTCAGTCGTTTTGCAATGGTTTCTATAGATGTAACTCTGGCATTTATTTTCCCCAGTTCCTCTTTAGTACTAGAAGCTGTTGCTTTTAATTCAGCAGTATCTTGCAACACCTTATTAATGAGCAGAGTTATTTTGGTCATTTTGGCTTCCAGGGTAGAGGGTTGTGGCTTAACCATGCTGCTGTCGAAGGTAGATACCCTTCCTCTCCAGTGGAGACAGTCAGGTGCTGCTAGTTGAAATTTTCAAGGCTGCTTGGATGTGTCAGACAGGCCAGCAATTTGACAATCCTGTCACAGATTTGAATGCTGCCCAATATCAGTCCCTTTGAGTTTTATCAGGCAAGATTGGTATTGAACTAACCACCTTGGTTTGTTGCTCCTGATGCTGGCTGAATGGAGTATTAATTTGCTCTCGCTCTTGTCGGATGTATGCAGATAGGTGGGCCTGTTACTGCTACTGTCACATTATGCTCCTTCCATGTTGGCTGTTAGGCTCTGCCCCCAATTGTTACCCTTTTTATTAACTTTTTACACTCCTTTGCCTAGTGTATTGCTCCCAGTGATCACAGTTCCCAGAGACCTTAGCACATGCATATAACTTCATTTTACACCTTATTGTGTCCAGTACCTTCCTGTTTAACCAGATTGGTGTGGACCCTTTTCTTTAGGATACTTATTTCTTTCTGGTATATACTTGTTTTCAAAGTTTTTCATTTTGCTTACTTGGATGTCCCAAGTTCCATTTTCATTTCTATTCCCAAACTACTCTTTCAACCTCCATTTACTTATTTCATCCTTCATTTTATTTTTTAAATTAGCCATGTTGTAGCATTTTATTTTTGGTCCTTCATTTTGATAAATTGCCTCTCTGTATTAAAAGTGATCATCTGGTGGTCACTATCCCCAAGTGGCTCTATGGCCTGACACTTTTGTATTGCTTCTTCCATACCAACATATTCTTTTATTGACAAACTGCTCCAAATTTAAATTTCTTATGTTATTAGCTAGTCTGCTGTCTTGGGCACTACCACCCTTCCAGTATCCCAGCTAATTCTTGGCATTTTCATGTCCCCCTTAAGTATGACATTCTTTTTCCCTACTTGAGTCTCCATTTCTCCTATAAGTTCTATATCCATGTGATCTGGCTGGTTTGGTGATCAATAGCTTATACCCATTATTATGTAATCATGGTTGCTTATATCCACTCTAATCCATGTGGTTTCATATTCAGGACACCTCTGTGTTTCAAAGGTGCTTGCAGATGTAAGTGCCACCCCATCTCCAACTTTATCAAAATGATCCTTTCTAATTAATGTGTATCCTTCTAGTTCTTTACCCCAGATATCCTCCCTAGACAGTCTGTTTTGGCAATTGTCTGTACATCTCCTAGTTTATTGCTTAGGCTGCTTGCATAAATTAGTAAGCAACTCCATTTTTGTATCAACATGCATGTTAGAGGTACCCTTTAAAAACTGCTTTACATGAGCTCCTACATGTGGGATTTTGGTAGTCATATTTTCAAATACCCTTCCCCATTTCCCAGGGTAATTAGTTTAAAAACCTGTACGGGTGTTTGCTTAAACTGTCTCCCAGTCTTTACCCAGTCAGTTCAAGTGGAGTTTGACCCTCCTGTAAAGATCTTTTGATTGCTGAAGACCCCCCAGTTTGGTATGAATTTGTAACCCTCCTCTGCTGCTCTGTTTTGTAGCCAATAATTAATCTTCATTATTGCTTCCATCCTACCTGCCGCTGCCCATGGTACCGTAGAATTTCAGACCCGAGTAACTTGCATTTTTTTGTTTTTCAGGAGACATCCCATCTCATTAAATTCAGACTTTATGTCATTATCGAATCTGTTTCCCATGTCATTAGTTTTTAAGTGCAGAACCACCGCTGGGCTGTTCCCAGATCTCTGCAATAACAATTATATTTTTGACATCACTGATTTTGGCACCTGGTAAACAAGAGACAGTTGCCTTGCCCTTCTTGCCTCTGCATATTACTCTGTCTGTGTTCTTCATTTTTCAGTCACCTACCACAACAGCATTCCTGCAGTTTACCCCTACCTCCTCCATTCCTTCATTTCACTCCTCTGCTTCAAGGATTATAACTGGCCCTTCGTCTATATTACTTCTATCTGTTGTGGTTCATGATGATACAGTCTCATGTGTTTCAGCAGTCTTTCTTTCCTCCCTCTAAGAACCCTGTCCGTGGCTGAAATTTATTTGTTAGTGGTAACTTGTATGTCTCCACCACTCTCCCTCTTTTTGCTCCCCCTCCCGCGCCAACTTATGTCCATTCTGTAAGATATCGGTTGATTCCTAACTGTCCTCATCAGTTTGCTGCTCTCCCTCCAATCTCCTTTTCTGTTTTATTTTTTTTCTCCTGCATGTTACATATTCTTTTCTCTAGCATGTATGCCACTAGGTTCCCCTCTTTTTTATTTACTTGTATTCCTATGGTATTTATGTTTAAATTACAACCTACATTTGAGTTTAGTACTGCATTAAAAATTCTATCCATATATTCCTCTAGTTTCTCCATGTTTGCATTTTCATTTATTTTCACTTTTCAGGTACATAATTCTTCCTGTAGGGCTTTGATGTACATGCAGTTCTCAGATTTAAATTCAATGTCAGGGTTATTTTCCTTACCACAAGTAAACGTTCTACTGTACATTTCACACATGGTATCTCCTTTTTTAATGTTATCCATTGTTTACTGTGCTTGGTGTGACCTTATTCAGAATGTCCAAAATCAGTAGAAACCTGCACGTTTTCTAGAAACGAGACTGAGAAATGAGGATGAAGAAAGAGATGAGACAGCTGCCTGAATATATTTGCCTGTTTTCTGTATTTTAAAAAGTATGTCAGCCATACCTACTGTATATTCCTTAACCCCACAAATATATCTTAGTTCTACTAGCAGGTGGTATCCAATGTGTAACCCATCAGGGAGTCCCTGCCTGCCTGCCCACCAAGCCTGGCTGATACAGCAGACACTTGTCTCAGATGTGTCTGCCTCTTCCTGTGTTACCCATCAGATCTCAGGGCATCTGGTTTTACAGGATGCATCCCGGAAGTACTGGACCTGAGGTCATGCTACTCACTGCACAAAAACAGTCCTTTGGCAACAAAACAAGTTAAAAAGAAAAGGCAAGTTAAAAAGCATTAAAACAGCCCCTTTTCCCCTTTTGCAATAGGACATAAGATGATCAATTAGCTTATTATACTGCTAGAAAGGAGTCACTTGTTTTTTGCCTGCAAGATTCTATCTCAAAAGAAAAAGTAAAATAAAAGACCAATATTTTAAAAATATAAAAATAGAAACCACTGTTTTAATTACATGAGTCAAACTCTGAAGTTTCATGCAAGACACATATACCCCTGTGATCTGCGTAAATGTCCCATCCATCTGTTTCTACTCATTTTCACTCCTTTAACAAATGTCTGAACTGTATTGTTACCAATCACTAAAACTCCCAAATACAAAGTTACTTTGTAGTATCTTATGGTAAGTATTGACTTATTATACTTATTAAACTTGCACTCTTGTGTACTATATAATGTTGTCAGCTATAACATATCAGGTTATATCTGAATTTAAGCTTGTTCAGCCAGTCTCTCCCCCAATCCAGTATTGCATATAATATATTGATGCCCCTGGCTGTTTTTTCTTAGTATTTCAGTCTCTCAGAGTCTAATCCATCTTTGTCTTAATAATTTTCCAGTACCTTCATTACGTCTCACCACCGGGTCTGGAGCACTGAACTGTGAACTGCCACTCACTCCATATATATCTCTCCAGCATCCTACTCTACAGTATGGCCCATCTTGCTGGTTTTCCCCCACAAAAGTAATTTTCAGGTCCTTTTCAGGTATGGGACCACACACTGCAAACACTCCTCCAGCTGGCATCACCTCGCCATCTCACAAGGATCTCCCCCACTACAGGTCCCTCAGTGTCTTCAGGCACTGTACCACTCTGCACCACTGACAACCACCAGCTGATGTCCATCCTCTCGCATCACCTTTTCTGGTCCACCAGGTACAGTCGTGAAGCTCCATGATTTTAATGATTGTTGACAGAGCTACTTCTGGGTTCTCACAACCATAAGATGGCTGCAGGCTTTACATACTCCAGCTTTCAGCACTCTCAGATGATCTTTGAGTATCAGTGTGTGTGTCCTACCAGCAAAGATAACTATTTATTTTTTATTTTCTACTTTTTGGCTTTTGGTGGAGGGGGGTGAAAACAGTGTCTTTTTAAACATCTTTTTTTTCCTGTTTCTCTCTGTTTTCAGGTATTTATTACTAGGGTGAATGAAATCCTGTCACTGCATGGGTCTAGTCTGGATCTGGTTATTTAATTTAGCATTGTTTCCTACCTGGGAAAGTATTTTTGTTTTCATTTTTATGTTTGCTTGCACGAATGTGCAAGAAACATAGTGCCATCATCTGAGTTTTCAGAGGTGTGGCAGCCGTCTTCCAATTCAGTCAGTGTGTTTGCAGGCACGGCCGCAGTTCTCCAATGAATACTGCAGCTGTCTATGACAGCAGTTGAAAATGCAGTGCCGTACAGTTGAAAGGGAGCACTCCGCTTCAGTGAGCAGTGCTCCCCCTCTACCTGCCTGCGCATGCACTTGTGTCTTGTGATCATGTGCTCCCCAAGCACACATACTGTATGGCCGATGGGGGTGCCCAATCCCCCGTCGGCTCCATGCCTCCCCAAAGTTTTCCAGGTGCCATGTTGGGAGCCCACCCCAGTGTGGCAAAAATTGTTATGGCCAATGGGGGTGCCCAATCCCCCATCGACTCCACAGCTCCAGAACCCCCCCAAAAGTTTTCCAGGTGCCACACTGGGAGCACACCCCAGCATGGCAAAAATTGTTATGGCTGATGGGGGTGCCCAATCCCCCATTGGCTCCAGGCCCCCCAAAGCAGCCTTCCAGCTGCCATGCTGGGAGCCCACCCCAGGGTGGCAAATGTCCCACATCATCTTCCTAAACAAACAACAACCTGTAAACAGAAAAATGTTCCCTCAGCGGTCTCCCTGCCCACCTGCACCCACCACTGTGCACCCTGCCTCCCCACACCCCCCTCACCCCATACTAACCTCTGGAGCTTGGCACAATGATCTTTGGTGTACCAGAAACATGTCTGCACTCTTCAAAGCCGATCACGAACTGAGGAAATGCTGGTAAGCTGTATAATGCAATAAATAGGGTTTTTTTCAACTTTAATGAGTATCTCGGGCATTTTTTGGAATTCTAGCACCAAATTTTCAACATGGGGTTTTTGGGACCCCTCCTCATAAATTCTTGAACTGTCATGGTGTTAATCAGGCCCAAAGGGTGATTTCGCAGTCACTGCTTGAAATTACCTTTCAGGACTGATTAACAGAATGACAGTGCCAGTTTTCATAAGGTGGGCTCTCAAAAAGCCTATGTTGCAAATTTGGTGAAAAAATTCCTAAAAATGACTGTCTTATGAGCGTGCATTGCGCAGTTCCTATGCACGCTCATAAGTTCACAAATTTGTAATATTTGCACTCTGGATTTTCAACATGGCCATTTTACCACACCTCCTTATGAGAAGTACAGCTGTCATTTTTCACATCTTGCCCAAAATGTGTTTCTGCGCATCTAGCGCACAGTGGCTCAGTCGGTGTGCAAAATCAATGTATGGGACACATTTAGAAAATCACAGTGACACTGTTCATGAGCAGAGGTCTTAAAATGGCTATGTTGAAAATTTGGTGAACAAATTCCTAAAAATGACTGTTGTACAAGCGTGCGTTGTGCAGTTCCTACGCACGCTCGCAAGTTTGCGAATTTTTTATGTTTGCACTCCAGATTTTCAACATTGCCACTTTATTACACTTCCTTATGAGCAGTACAGCTGCCATTTTTCACTTCTTGCCCAAAATGTGTTTCCACACATGTAACGCACAATGGTGCAGTCGGTGTGCGAAAGCAATGTTTGGGACAGATTAAGAAAATCACAGTGACAAAGTTCTTGAGCAGAGGTCTTAAAATGGCTATGTTGAAAATTTGGTGACAAAAGTCCATAAAATGACTGTGTTATTAGTGAACATTGCACAGTTTCCATGCACCCTAGTAAGTTCATGAATTTGTAATATTTTCAGTCCAGATTTTCGCCAGTGGCATTTTTCCACACTTCCTTATGAACAGTACAGCTGTTTTCACAACATGGCCGAAATGTGTTTTCACACTTTCAGTGCAGAAATGCATGGTCGCTATGGGAAATCATTGTTCAGGACAGATAAAGAAAATCACAGTGACACTGTTCGTGATCGGAGGTCCCAAAATGCCTGTGTTGACAATCTGCTTTAAAAAAATCCCCAAACTAATTACATTACTGTTGTGCGTTGCACAGTTTCTGCACACGCTCATGACTTCACCAGTTTTTTTAATATTTTCACTGCAGATTTTCAACATTGCCATTTTTTGCACCTCCCCATGAACAGTACAGCTGTCATTTTTCACATCCTGTTTGGAATGTGTTTATGCACCTGTGGTGCTAAATGCCATAGCCGCAGTGCAAAAGCAGCTTTCAGCTAACAAACTGATATTGCCACTGTTCATGAGGTTGGGGTCACAAAAAAACCATGTTGAAAATTTGGAGTGAAAATACCAACGAATGCCAGAGGCGTTAGGGTTTCTGACCATAACACCCCACCCTGTAGAGAATGACAGGCATCAGGGGTGTGACTTGGGATTCTCACCTGTATTGCTCATACCATTCCACACCCTGCAGCCAGTGAGAGGCATCGTGGTGTGCCTTGGACTCTTCGGCCCCAAAGTTCACCCCATTTTCCTATACTGCGCCCATCTCACCATATTTCCTGATGGAATGGGTTGCGCATAAGGGCCAAAGACCCCAAGGCACACAGTGACACTTGTCAGTGTCTGCAGGGTAGGGTGTGGTGAAATGGCATGGCCGTTATGCCTGACGACCCAAAGGCACACCCCAATGCCTGTCAGTCTCTGCACGGTGGTGGTGGGATTGGCTTCAGTTCAATACTTCACTGCCATTCCCATTATGCAGCTCTGTAACTCCTACACTACCAATGCCAATGCCAGCAAGCTAACATTCGGCATTGACAAATGCTTGTTGTTTTTAAATTCATAAATGTTAGTTGTTTGTTATGCTCTGTTTTTGCTCTTGTTTTTCTCATTTCAGGTATATTTCAGCTATGTGATAATGTAAAATCAGGAACGGCATCAAGAGGGATAGTGGAGGAAGAGGAAATTTATATCTGTGCATTGAAAGCTGTCTGGCTTTGTGATAGCCTTCCCAGGTATCCCAGTGAATGACCAAACCTGCAGTGAGAGGGAGACAAAAGGAAAGGAGCATATGTTATGATGTGGCAATTAAGGTGGAAGCCCATCCTGGGCAAAAACAGAGTCAATAATGAGAATAAGAAGTGCGGACAATACTGAAAGCAACTTACCATTACAACAGACAAAGTTAGGCCATGCTGGACTTCAGGTCTTGCTGTCTTAATGGGATGACTGGCTGGAGACTTGGCTTGAGGGCTGACTGGTTGTCTAGAAGTCTGCCTGGCAGTGGCATTTATGCTGGCTTAAGAGTTCAGGTTTCTTAGCCTGGATACATTTGGTGGATGTGGTGGTTGCCCATGTTGTTGATGGATGTGGAGAACAGAAGCAGACCAGAGGCACAGGAGTGCAGGGCATTGATTCCTGTAGGATGCATGAGCTGCATGAATAATAGTGGCATTTATACTGGCTTAACTGTCCATGTTTTTCAGTCGGTATGCATGCAATGAAGGTAGCAGTGGCCAATATTATTGTTAGCAAACTTGACATCTAGTGATGCAGTGTTTGTTGATTTTTTTAGTTTGTCTGTAGGCATCACATTGGAGAGGGCAGAGGCAAATAATCAGATGGATGTATGGAACAGCAACACAACTTGGGAAAAATGTAATGACAGGGAAAAAAGTGAATCATGAAAAAAATGATTCAACTGATGGGGAGGAAAGGATGGACAGAACACATTATTTTTATGCTTTAATCATCCTCATCAAGGAAGCAGCCCTCACAGTCCACCACTGGAGCTGTCCCCACATGGGAATTCATTCTCCTTCTGCAGTTCATCTATCTCAGTAGAAGACAACAACCTCAGGCTCTTCAGGTTCGTCTTCACCACCACTTCCACCTTCATGTGGTAGGAATGCAAACATGATTATGTTGCATGGAATGTGCCCCACATTTATTTTAATAAATGTTAGTATGCCAACATTTCTAGGGGACAGATTTGTATATCTGTCCTGCACAATGGACTCTGCCAAACTGAATACCATTTCTACACTGACACTCGAGGGTTGACAGCTCAGGTGTTTGATTGCTATGGAGGTTAGTGCTGGCCAATCATTGACCTTGCAACTCCAATACAGCAAGGGCATTTCCATGATGGTAAAATGCCTAGTGTCTTCCAAATACTCATCTACCATGGGTTGTGCTGCTTACAATCCTGATATATCATCAGCCTACTCTTCCTCCTTTCCCTCCATGTCTTCAGTTTTCACCTGGAACAAAACATTGCAAAGTAGCTTTGTGGTCATGTTAGCTGTTACTTTGCATGTTTTATCAGCCTGTTTAGATGCAATATGGTAGCAACACTTGGTTTCTGTTCAGTTTCTTGTTGTGCATTTAGTGTGACTTTAACATCTGTGCCCCATATACCCATCTTATTAAAAGACCAGTCTAATTTTTGGACTTGATCACACTGACCTGGAAGTATTGATGACAGGCCCCATTTATACTGTAGGTCCAGCATGGTGGCAATTCGAAAATCTGCATACTGAAAAATGCCAGAAATATGGGTATTGCAGTCCAACACATGTAGCATTTGTTCCATTAAGGCTTAACTTTCTATATCACCACCTGCCTCTACCACCTGCTGTACATTCATCAAGTCTGCCTCAATACCCGTAGAAGTGAGATAGCCTGACTGATACAGGCAGTGCCACCATTCATAGCTTGCATTACATGTTAGAATGACCTTAGAATCATGATCAGGCCATCCTTTAGTCACCACTAGTCTGTTTTCAGAGACATAGCTACTCCAGCACTGTCACAGCTTGTATGCAGCAGCAAATATTCAGAGATGACTTTATACAGCTCGTACTAGCTCTCAATAATGTATGATGTTATGTTCCATCTGGTGATGACTTCCAGCTTCATACGGTGCTAAGGCTGTTTGCTCTTGAACTGCAGGTGCCTAAGATGGTCATGAACCTTTCCAGAATGGACAAAGGGAGCACAGATATGACTGGCCACAGTTAACATGGATTTGATATCAGGATATGCTGGGAACTGCTGCACAATGACATTAAGGCAGTGAGCAAGACATGATACTGTGGGAACGTACCACCATGCCATGGTGACAGGAATGTCAGCAACCTCCCCTACAGTGACATATGGTCGCTGGCATTCTTGAATCTGCCTACTCCGGTCCCTGACCGGCAAATGCACCTACACCAGATCGGTGTTCATGTGGTGGGATGTGCCCCCCACACAGACACACCCATGCTGAGGGCTTCCCCCCCCACCCTCCTGGACTAAAGGATTCCAACTCCGGGGAGGGGCAGATCTCAGGGGAGAGTGATCAAACTCTGGAGTCAATGACTTGGTTATCATATCTGACAACCCAGTTGACCCTGCAGGTGTCAGTGGGTTGCTGTTGCTGCTCATTAGCGTCGCTGTAAAGGGTGTTATAGGTACCCCCGAGAAACCCCCATCACAGATGCATTTTGCTATAGTACATTTGAGCTAATCTCTGTCAGATGAAATTCAAGCATTCTGACCCATGTGTGATCCGGTTACACTCTTCATTACTGACATGGCATGCTGTCAAATACCCAGAGTGTTGTCACCACTGCAATTGGGCTTACTACAGTTTTAACCCTGGCCAAAGTCAAACACTGTCTGAGGTACCTGTGCTCAATATGCTGTAAATCACAGATAGGAGCTACCAGCTTTTAGGCCACTGATCCACATATCCGTACTGAAATGTGTGTATGGTGAAGCAAAATATAGCAAAGCATGGATTACCTTGAGTGATACTGTCCCATGAAGTTCAGAAATTGCATACGTGGAGAAATAATTTCTTGAGGGAATCTGCCATTTGGACAGATATATACCATCAACCTTTTAAATTCCACTTTATCCACAAATGAGAATGGCAATTGATCTATTGCCAGCATTTCAGCTGTTACAGCATTCAGTTTATGTGCAATAGCATGACTGGGTGGGTATTTGGCATGGTGCTCAAACATAGTATGCAGTGTAGGCTGGACCTTTCTTAGAGTTGTGCTATGAGACAGCTGGACATGGCATGGTAGTAAGGCTGCATTGACTAATGGGGTAGTTTTTGACTCTTGTGGATTCGCAGGTGCTGCTCAAATGAAAGCAGTAATTTTGGGAGTTTCTGCCTAAGGTTTGCTGTGATTTTGTGTCTCTGGGTACTAGTACTCAATCCACCACTGCTGCTTGACCACTACTAGGCAGTCCCACATACTCCTCCAGGTCTCTCTAATAATCCTCCTCAGTCAACCCTCCCTTCACTGGGACTATTTCCCTGCTACTTCTGGATGCCTTTGCAAATGCAGATGATAAGGAAAGGGGCCCCCTGCACTGAAATCCTTTTGGTACTGAGTTCAGTGTAAATGAAGCCTGGAAGTTAGGTGTGTTTATTGACTACCATTTATTTTATTTTTATTTATTTATTGAAAATGTTTCACCAGGAAAGGCACACTGAGCAAAAATATGCTTGTCTCATGGTGCTACCTTGGGGGTACAAGGGAGGAGGGTATACATACAACTGTCAGTAGGTTGAACTTGGAGTGGAGCAATACAAAGAATTGTTACATAATTGAGTGAGATTACTTACAAAGTTGTTACATGACGAGTACAGTACATAACATGAGCCTCAAGGAAAGTGGCATACATAATTGAATACACATCAAGGATTATACGTGATTACATAAATGCCAGTAACAGAAATTGAACTGAAGCAAGATGCACCAAGTTGGCAGCGGGAAATGGAAGTCGGAGATTGGGACAAAGGAGAGGTGGCAGGACTGTATAGTAAACACTGGGGTATTTAGGGGGGTTGATTTAGGGAAGACAGTGGGGGAAAGAGAAGGGAGATAGCAGAAGTGAATGAGACAGTAAGTGCATTGGTTGTTTAGGGCAATGTATAAGCCAGACAATTAGGTGAAGGCCGAGCCGCTGGTCAGGCACTTAAGGAGGATGGGATCTGGGAGGGTTAGAGAGAATCCATCAGGGGGTGGGAGGTCAGGGGCAGGTACAATTTGGTGCAAGGAAGTTAGTGAGGGCAGAGGATAGAGAGTGTTTGGATGAAGAATGATGGATTTGGGCCGGCAGGCCATTCCAGAGCTTAGGGAAGAGGTAAGAGAAAGCCGATTGGCCTGTGGAGGTCCTTTGGTGAGGGATTACTAATAGCCTGGAGTCAGTAGACCTGAGGGCAAGGGTGGGGGTAGATGGGGAAGATAGGGAGGATACAAGGTAGGGAGGAAGGGAACCAAGCCAGAAGTTAGAAACAAATTTAACACTGTGAAGTAGGCACCGGTTACTCAGGGATGGAAGGGCCAGTGAATGGAAGAGCTCGCAGTGATGGGTGCGGGGGGGGGCATCGAGGGCAAAGCGGCAGAAAGCATTAAAGAAGGGGTCAAGTCTGGCTAAGGTGGACTTAGAGGCAGAGCTGTAAACAACATCGCAGTAGTCGAAGGAGGATAGAATCATTTTCTAGACTATTTCCCGTCTCACAGGAAGCGGGAGATTAGCACGGTTTCTATAGAGGGCACCAAGCTTTGGGCACAGTTTTGCTATGATGGTGTCCACATGTGTGGAAAAGGAGAGGTGGCGATCAAGCCAAACCCCCAGGTACCTTAAGGAGGGCACATCTTCAAGGATGGTGTTATTTAGGGTATGGAAGATCGGGGGGATGTAAGTCTGGATAGTCTCTGTCTAGTGCCGAAAGACATAGAGACAGTTTTCTTGACATTTAGAGAGAGTTAGTTGGAGTTGAACCAGTGCTGAACTTTGTTGAAGTCAGTCTGAAGATTAGAGGTGACTTCTTCATAGGTATGGCTGGAAGTAAGGAGGACCGTGTCATTAGTGTACATGTGTATTGTGGTAGTGGAGCAAGAGTTAGGCAGATCATTTAGTAGGATGGAGAAGAGGATGGGGCCAAGGACTGAGCCCTGGGGAACACCGGTGGTAATAGGGAGTGGGAGGGGAAGGTGTAGTCAGCTATTTTACTGGATTGGGTTCTATTTTGTAGGTAGGCACTGAACCAGTTTGTGGCAGATGCTGCTAACCCAGCCCTTGATAGGCAGGATAGTAGGAGGGAGTGGGATACTGTATCGAATGCTTTGGCTAGATCAATGACAATTGCGGCAGTAAGTTGTCCTTTGTCCATCCCAGAAAGGATGGAGTCCATGAGTCTTAGTAGGGTGGTGGTGGTGGTAGAGTGTTTTTTTCTAAAACCGGTCTGGAATGGAGTGAAGAAGTTAGTTTCTGAGAGAAAGTGAGAGAGTTGAGATAGTACTAGGTGTTCCTGGAGTTTGGCGAGAGTGGGGAGGAGGGAGATGGGATGGTAGTTAGTTGCGGAGGTAGGATCACCTCCTTTTGGAAGGGGTAGGACGGTGGCATGCTTCCTCTCAGTGGGGAGTGACTTGGTAATGAATGAAAAATTTAGTAGGGCCGCGAGGGGAGTAGCGATGGCAGGGGCATATAGGAAGAGGAGTTTGTTGTCAAGACCATCGGGGGATTTACCTTTGGTGGGGTTCAGGGAGTGAAGGACATCTAGGGTTTCGATGGGGGAGATGCGTCTGATTTCCTAGGTGGCCGCCCACTTTTTTCTGATTAACTCACACTTTATACAACTGATAGACAGCAGCTGTTTTGACATCTGGATCCAATATATAAAAATCCCAAACTAGGGATTTTGTAACCCATGATTTTACATGGTTGTGGGAGTGGGGCAGGGGAAGGATGGAAATGGGTGTTTTTGTGATGATTTATGCAGCTTGACACTGGGTGTCTGACATGGTATAATGGTCTCAGCACTGGTAAAAGGAACAACGGTTGCAGTATTGGTGGGGACTTTGGAAGTTTTATGACATACTGGTGTGCCAAGCTTCACATGTTCAGGAGCATCAGCTTTCCTCTTCTTTTCTGGTTCTCATAGGTAATCCAAAACATCATCCCCACAGCTGCTGATATCCTTCTCCTCAGCTTTGTTCTTCTCTTCTTCACTTTCTCCAGGCTCTGTCTCCCTTACAGAATCTTTTATTTTCCAAAACATTTATTTTATTTGAGAAACCTTGAAACTTGCAGTGTACAATGCATAAATGACTTTCTAGCCAGGGTTACCCCATTGGAAGTGCAATATAAATGTTGATCAAATCCATAGTGTACAAACTCCTGCTATTATGACATGGATACATGACCAGCAATTCATTATCTAAGTAAAATACAACTTTCCATTCAAAGGAGTCTTAATGGCAGACTGCGAGTCTAGTAATAAGGTCTAAATTAAATTATCATGACACTCTGTTAAAAAAATTGTTAACGGATTGTGTAAACAACTTGTCTAAATCAATCACCCTTGGGAGCTTAATAGAACAAATTTTTTTTCCAGTTAATCGAGCTTAGTAGAACAAATTTTTTTGTCCAGTTAATCTACTTCTCCCCCAGGCTGGTGCAGGCTCTCTCTCCTACTGATCTCCCAGCTCAATCACCTGGTATCCTAGGGACTTACCTCCATCCTGATAATTCCCCCACAACTTATCTCCTGTTGCATGAATTAGTGGTTCACCCAACACCCAGTGACAAATGGATCCGGTGTCTGGGAGAGCACCCTGTAGCCCGGTGCAGAGTCTTGAAGGGATCGTATTATCCAGCACTGCACCCAGCCAGTTTTCTTCCAGTGTCTTCCTTGGAGTATGAATGTGTAATGCTGTCCTGATGTACCGATGCATGCTACCGTGCATAGGACATTGACTGCCATCGTACCTCCATTCCCAAAGTGATGGTCATGGGCTGCCTGTACCTTTGGCCCCTGACAGATGGCGAACGTGTCTGGAGTCACACCACTCCCTCTCCAGAGGATAAGAGCAGTCCATCTGGACATTCAGTCCTTCTCACCCAGTGACCCAAGTCCACTCCCAAACCCAGCTCACCAGCGTGGGAAAAGAAAAGGCACCTACAATGCCTCAGCCCTCTTCACCATTGGGATGGCTCTTTAATAGGACAATTTAATTAGCATTCTTCAATGAAATAGATGGAAAATAACCTTGTCACATCCTCATTCCTTACTACAGTACCTTCACCAGTGAGCTTACTGAAAGAACCCCCCTTTGCTACTTTACCATTTGCATTAGAAGTGGAATGCTGTCGAGATTACTGAGATCTCTATTACCAGGGTCTTGCTTAACTGCCTGCTTCCTAACAACAGGTGGCATAGCTCTCTGTTACTCTATCCTACTGCGTAACCAGAGTATCTAGATCCTCCCTTGATTTGGTGGGAACAAGACCTAGGAAGTGATTGAGGGGGGTGTTGTATGAGAGGATATGTGAATTTGTTTCTCAGACATGAGATAAGTCTTCCACCCCTGGGTGGTGTCCCCTACTTCCACTCCCCCCGGGGTGTGCTCCCTTCTGCTCCCCCCCACTGATTTCAGAGGAACCAGTCAGGGTGCCCATCCCCCCTCAAATTTTTATACTTTACCTCTGACTTTAAATTGTACTCTGATGAAGGAATCCTGTCATGTGATCCCTGCCTCCCATTTGTGGATTCAGGGGACGGGGGCTCAGGTTGCATCCAATACATTAGCAGCTTCCACTTGGCCTCTGGGTTCATGGTATAGAGCAATGGCCTGGGTCTGGTTAGGCTTCCTGTCAGGTGTGCTTGATCACCTAGCATCCAGAAGCATGGGGAGTGCAGCAGTGTGGTATGCATCCTATAATGGATTCTGCTGTTTCCCTTATTTCCTCCTAGCAATGTGTGAGTTTGGGGCATGACCACATGGTGTGCCACATGTTGCCAGCAGAAGCATGCCTGAGTTTTTGCAGAGTCCTATGCCATGGGTTGAGGAGCTTCTTTGGAATTAGTTATTATCAGGGATCAGTGGCTTTCTGGTGTGCCATTCTGCAACAATTTTCCAAATTCTCTTGAGAAATGCTGAATTGCAGGTGTGTTTCCCCCCACTTTGCTCTATGAGGGTCCCAAATCATGGAATTTGAGCTGTTGCAGTGCCTTATATACCAGTCTGCTGCTGACACAAATGTTGCTGACCTTTTTCTACTAAAGTGTGCATATTTAATGGTCTATAGGTAAATTGGTCCCCCAGTCTGGTTTTTAAGGCATGTCTGAGTTGCATATATTTCTAATGATCTGCAACCAGGGGGGCATACTCCTGCTGCAGTTGCCTAAAGGATTTCAAGGATGCTGTACCCAAACATTTGAGATGTTCTAAAATAATAATCCCCTTCTGTTCCAAAGCTCTCCAGTATACCCCTCTTCCCCCAATCTGGAATCTGGAATTATGACAGGTGGCCTCTCTGAGCCCCAAGGATGGCTGTTTTTAGCCCACTGCCCTCCTCTATCTGGCAGAATGTATCTACTGTGTATGTTATGGGTGGAGAGGTATATCCAACCCCCCCCCACACAGTTTTATGGTCTAAGAGCAATTCTTGTAGTGGGGTACCACCCATGAGCTTTCTTTCCATCTTTAGCCACCATATTTCACAGTCTCATGGACCTACGACCAACTGTAGAGCTGTTTTGTCCCTGTGTGCAATATGGTAAATCCAGAGTGAAGGTGCATTCTAGCCCGCCGTTGGACCAGTGCTTGAAGCCTTTTTTTCCAATTCTGGGTTGCTTTTGGCCCCAAAGTAAAGTCAAAAACAGTTTCTCCATCTTTTTCCATGAGTGGGAGGGAATGTTTATTGGGAGAATAATGATATAGGAAATTAATAAAGGAAGGGCCATCATTTTTATGGCAGCTGTCTTTCCTTGTTCTGGAAGTTTTATCTTCTGCCATCTGTCTATATCCTCTGGGATGCATCCTGAAAAGAGCTGTAGCTTAGCCGCAATCCAACCTTCTGGCTTTGCTGTTACCAACATCCGTAGGAACCAGAGACCTTAGGCCGATGCTAATGTGTGTGATCTATTGAAGGTGGGCAGTTTCCTACAGGAAGAACCTCAGTCTCCACCCAGTTCACTCTCTGCCCAGCTACTTCTCTGAAGTGCTGGAGTATTTCCATGGCTTCTGGAAGCCATCTGTCAATCTCCATGATAGTCAGTAGTAGGCTATCTGCATACAAGAGTGACTCGCAGGTTTCCCCCACCACTTTCATTAGGATCCCCCCCATATGATTTCGGAGTGCAGTTGTCAGTGTTTAAATTGCCAATAGAAATAGCAGCAGGGACAATGGACACCCTGGCCTGGTTTCTGGGTGGAGTGTAAATGTCAGAAAAAGGATGCCATTTACCAGCATAGCAACCTTGGGCAATTGTATAGGGCTCTCTCTCTCTCCCTTTCATAAGGGCTATGCACAAACAGATGGAAACTATGCACCAAAGGCACATATTCCACCTGCACAGCTCTGCACCCGAGGGAGATCTGCACAGGGGCCTCATTCACTAACATCAGCAACCTCGCGGCTCCCTTCCAAGGCCCCACCTCCTTCGCATGCAGGATCCCTGGGGGCAGCCAGGTGCAGAGCAGTGAGCCTGGGAAGACAGCCAATCAGCTGCCCAATCCAGCTTCCGACAGTTGATTACTTGCACCTCAGTGTGCCGTGTTGGCAGCCGGCATACAGTGAGGGACTGTGCCTGGCTGGCCACCTCCAGCCCTGCATGAGAGCCCTGAAGGCTGGGGCATCCATTTTGGGGGATACGCCAATCCCTGCCGTTGTGGCTGGTGGCTGTATCCCAGGGGGTGCATAACTGGTTTATGGCTGCTCTGCAATGGCATAGCCGGCAACCCACACACACAGCACTCCACACCTTAGGGAATGCCTTGTAGTGCTGGCATACCACCCGCACCACCTCCCAGCCCTGCCCCTTGCAGAGCTCCGCAGTCGATCGGGGGATTAGGGCATATTAGTTGAATATCTGTTTTGTAACTACCGTGCATGGGGTGCACTGGGTGTGGGGAGGTGTGGTGACTATGCACTGCATTTACACGGTGTGTAGCCACTCCTCACCTTCATGCATAGGGCCCATAGTCTTTAGTTGAGGGAGAAACACATTTTTCAATTTAGTCTTTTCTGACTGCTCAACAGTCAGATCTCCCTCCTCAGCCTCTGATTCATGGTCAAGCTCCACACTCTCATTTGGGAATGAGAAACTATAATCCAGATCAGACTCAGTGCCATCACCACCAGTAGTCATGGGGACACCAACAACCTCCTCCTTGACCACTGTGCTTGATACAGATACTTTGCTACCTCTAGGACTGCTACTCTTGTCACAACCTCCCCCAGTGCCCACCAACATGGATGCCACAGATGTGGCAGGTCAAAATTTGGCTAGATGAATGCCACCACCACTGCCACCAGCTACCACTTTACTACTACTAACTGCTCTGGAGCCCATAGATGAAGCTGCTGCAGATGTAGTTCTTTTAGCTGCAATGCCCTTCTGACCCACAAAACTTTTACACTTTGTCACCTGCCCAGCAACTCTCTCTTTAGTCGAGCATCTCTTCCCAGTCATTTTATGAATTTAGATTTATAATATGGCAATGAAAACATTTAAAGAAACCCTGCAATAAAATGAAATAGCAGCAGCAGACAACACCTCCTCCATGGGATTTGCAATGTGATCTGATTTTGAATATAACAGTTTAGTGAACTAATAGTAGCAATGGTAAAACCACAAAAAAAGTATTTTTTAACATAATGGGGATTAACAAGACACACCTAATGGGGTAATTAAGATACTGTAATAACATCACTTTAGGAGCTAAACATAGTAACTACAATTATAAAAAGGATCTCACAAATGTTGCAATCTGATTGGCTGTTAGGATTCCAACACTAATGCCTGTCACACAGTCATGTTGGTCTGATCACCATGGCACATGGATTCTTTCTGTCAGCATTCCATCCTCTAGCACTGCTGAATGACTGGAATGCTGCATTCTGATTTTGAAATAGCATTCTTAAACTGTTGGTGGAAGAACTATTTTATTAAAAACCTCCCTCTAAATAAGGAAAGCATTCAAGAAGTATATTTTTAACACTTTTCTTTTGGAATACTTTTTTATAATGGCAATAAGGCACTCTCAAGAGTTAGGTTAACAGTCAATCACCCCCTAGGGGCAATATGGTACTGTACTCGGCTGCATCTCATGCCACGTTACACCCCCAGGGGGTGATTAACAGACTGTTAATCTAACCCCTGGTCATGCCTTATTGCTTAACAAATATAGAAAGAGGCTGACATAATATTTCACTTAATCACACTGAACTGTACTACAGAAATAAAATTAAAAATCACGGACCATGGACAAAAAGCAGAAAGAAAAACTAAGGAAACAGATATGCAATATCTGTTGCACACAGACTAGAACTCACAGTAAAAACATAGACACATAGAAACATAGACAATGAAGGCAGAATAAAAAAAACAGCTTGTCTTCCTGGAGTTCCCTATCTGTCCCAGGATCTATTGTCCATATGGGTTTTATCCCTCCTAGTCCACCTCTTTTTTCCCCATTCCTACTACTACTGACCTAAGCAACCATCAAACTCTTCAGTCTGTCCCAGCCATGCTTGAAACCATTTATGGTGGTCTTGGTGCCCACTGCCTCCACTGGCACTGTTCCACAGTTCTGCCACTCTGTCCATAAAACAGAATTTCCCTTACATCCTTCTTAAATCCTCCCCCAAAATGTCCACTCATGACCTCTGGATACTGACTGTATTCTCCTATTAAATAGTTCCCCATACTGTAGTTCACCATGTTTACTCCCTTTTGAAACTTGGAGGGCCCTATCATATTCCCTTACTTCCCTGGTCTTCTGTGAGTACATATTCAGCTCTTTGAGACAATCATTGTAACATCTGCCCTGTTGGCCTTGAATCACCTTGGTCACCATGCACTGCACTGCACTGTCTCCAACCTGTCACTACCCATCCTTAACTGAGAAATCCAGAACTGATCACAGTGTTCCAGGTGCAGCCTCACCAGTGCTCTATATTTAGGCAGTAGTTCCTCTCCTTCCTGCTGTCAGTACCTCTTCCAACACACCCCAGCATCCTATTAGCCTTACTATAGACCTTGTTACACTGGCCTGATTATTTGAGGGAGTCACTAATGATGACTCCTAGGTCCTTTTCCTCTGTTGTAGTGCACAGTTTAACCCCTCCCATCCAGTACTCTGCACGGTTTTCCCCCTAGGTGTATAACCTTGCATTTTTGGCATTGATTTTCCACTACCAAAACTTAGACCACCTCTATTGCCTTTGTAAATCCCTCTGCATCTCTCTAAGCCCTTCATCACTACCTAAACAACAGAAAAAAGGTGTGCACAGATGGAGGGCAGTCCACTGCCGTGTGAAAGTAGCTAACCCCCAAAATCATTCACAAAGCCACACACGTACCATAGGGTGCCCTGCACTCATACAGAGACTAGTAAAAAAAAAAAGCATAATCAACAGACAAAAACCCAATTAATCCATTTACTGAAGTAGCATACACTGAAGGGAAATGGGTCAGTAACCACAAAGATACCATGGTGCTTCAACTACAGTCTTCATCAGGGAGCAGTGCCTAAGTGGTTAAAGAACTCTGCCCCCCCCCCAAGTACTTGAATTTTTTTTACGGCAGCCAGTCCTGTATAGGTTTCTGCTTACATGTTCAGTGAGAAAAGGAACAGGTAGGGGTGGATGAGAGTAAAAATAAGCAACCCATTTTCCAGTTTGCATAACTATACATGTTATACAATGAATTTCAAACTATTTTTAATCATAAACTGTAAAAAGCTGCACTTGTACTACTAGAGAACACCATACAGTGATAGAACATGCTAAATATTAATGGGTGTGGAGGGGGGGATTGGGAAGCAAGTGAAAGAACTTAACACCAAAAAGTATAAACTAGAGAAAAAATGGAATTGATAATACAAAGTCAACATAGTACAATTCAGAGCAATTCATGATAAATTCAGGTAAACAATAATAGGTTATACTCCATTTCAGAGAAAGGGATAGGAAGATATGAAGTTGTGCTTCCAAAGGAGCTGCAATCTCCCCTGCAAAATCAATTGAATGCCTTCACTAAGGGTTGGGGGATCAACCATTTCAGTGGTCTGCTTGGGTGAAAAGATCTGGAAAAAGAGAAAAACAAAAGGAAAGAAATACAAGGAAATTAATTAAGTCATTCAAGTTTCAGACAAGGATTTCAAACATTCTTACAGATTCTTTTAAGTACAGTTTAAAATCCCATTCATTATGGAGTCTTTGTGGTTGTATTGACCCCCAAACAGAAAATCTAATAGCTTTCTCACTGTAACAGTCCTAACCCCATTGCCCCCGGATTTTAACTATTGTTTCTAAACCCATAAAGTGAATACCCAAGGGAGAATCATTATGTTTTTCATGAGAGTGTCTCTGTACTGGTGTGTCAGCCAGTCCCAAATGGATGCTTCTGATATGTTCCTGTATGCACAGGTTTAGCAGTCTTACTGTGCAGCCAATGTATAATAAGGGACAGGAGCAACAGAAGGCGTATACCACAGATTCACTACTGCAGCCAAGGAAACTGCGAATCTCCATGATCCTCTTATATCCTTGTTTTAAATGTTTTTCCTTGATGGCAAAAAGTGTATATATACTACAGTGGCCACACTTATCCATTCCAATCAGTGGAGGAGGCAACCACTGCCTGTAGATAGTGGCAACCTGTGGCTGACTAGGGGTGTATCAGCTATGGAGTGATTTGTCTCTAAGATTTTCAGCCCTAGAGTAGGCTATTCTAGGTGCAATATTTAATTCAGTAGCTAAGACTAGGAGGCTAAAACAGCACACACAGGACATACAGTGTTAGAAGCATCTGCTCGGGGTTGGCTGACACACAAGTAGGAAGACACTTTCATGAAAAACATAATGATTCTCCATTAGGTGTTCAATTCAAGGGTTTAGAAATAATAGCTAGAAATCCAAGGGTGATGTGACAGGGTAAGGATTCTACTACAAAGAGAAAGCTATTGGAGTTTCTGTTTGGGAGCAATACAACCACAAGGGCTCAATAAAGAATGGGATTTGAAACCGTACTTCTAAGAATCTGTAAGAATGTGTTTGACATCATTGTATTAAACTTGACATGGCCAGATATTTTCTGAAATTTGTAACTCCCTTGTATTTCTTTCCTTTTTTTATTTGTTCAGCTCCTTTCAATCAAGCTGACCACTGGAATGGCTGCTCTCCAAGCCCTTAGTTAAGGAATTCAATTGATTTTGCAGCAGAGATCACAGCTCCTTTGGATGCTTGACTTTATCTCTTCCTATCCCTTTCTCTGAAACTGAGTATAAGCTATTACTTATTACCTGAATTTATTATGAATTGCACTGAATTGTACTATGTTGTCTTTGTATTATCAATTATATTTTTTGCTACTTTGTACTTTTTGGTGTCAAGTTATTTCACTCTCTTCCCAAACATCCAACCCCCTATATAATTAACGTATTATATCATTATATAGTATCTTCTATCAGTATGAGTTTAGTTTTTTTCACAGTTTGTGATTAAAATGAGTATGAATTCTTTGTATAACATGTAAAGTTTTTCAAACTGTAAAATGGATTGCTTATTTTTCTTCTCAACCCTCCCCCCACCTGTACATTTAAGCTACTGAATATCTAAGCTATACCCTACACAGGATTGGCTGCAGTGAAGAAAATTGAGGTAATTAAGGGGGCTCCTTTTACCACTTAGACTCTGCTGCCTGACCAAGACTATAGTCGAAGTGTCATGGAGTCTTTGTGGTCACTGACCCATTCCATCCAGCTTGTATGCTATTTCAAACAAGTTCTGGCCAGAGCCAGTACAGCTACAGCCGAGATCGCAGATGGAACATGGCACTATCTGCCATGTCCAGGATGGCGACCTGAGTTCTCTGCACATATGCAATGACTCGTGCATGCACACTGAACCCTGGTGGCATGGTGGCACAGTCTTCCATTTCCAAGATGGCCACTGGAACCCAGCATGCATGTGTGAGTCACTGCATGTGCACAGCACAGGGAACTCAAGTGGCCATCTTGGAAACAGCAGACTGTGCCACTACAGTTCAGTGCACAGCATGAGTCATTGCGCATGCACAAAGAAATCCAGCCACCATCTTGGACATGGTAGACGGTGACATGTTCTGCCGATACTAATGGACAAAATAGTGTGGTGAATGCACAGTGATTACAGTTCACCTTCACTATTTAACAAGTCTGTTCAGTACCCAGAAAGCTCCATTTTCTCCACTGTGCTCATAAGATGTCTACAGGGCTATGCACACTGAAGCCATAAAAATGGAGTAGCTGTTTTCTTGGCTGGTGATTCTGCTTTTCATGTTTGCTTGCATGCATGTACAAGAAACAGAGTGCCACCATACAAGTTTTCATAGATATGCCTCCCCCAATTCCAATGCCCTGCTCCCTTTTGCAGGCACAGCTACATCGCGCCAGTGAATGTCCAAGCTGTCTATGACAGCCATTCAGATGCAGTGGCATACAGTTCTGAGGAAGACACCACCACAATCAGTAGTGGTAACGTGTAGGCAACTTGCACCCCCATCGGGTGCAGATACAGAAGTCATAGTGGGTGCAGCTGGTGGGGGTAAGGGGCAGGGAAGAACGAATACTGAGGTAATGGAAAGGGCATTAGAAGGGAAATGGGGTAAGAGATGGGGGTACTCATCCTGGGGGATTCTATACTGAAAGGAGTGAGATGGGGTGGAAGGGGGGAAGGCACAGCCATATTTGAGTTGAAGCTATCCCTAGGTTGACTGCAGGAGGGGCAGGGCAGGCACTGTTCAAGTGTGCAGTGAGGGGGAGGAAGAAACCTCGTTTAGTGTTGCACATGGGTACAAATGACTTGGCGGGGGAGATGTGCAAGTAATGAGGAGGAGGTTCGAGGAGTTGGACAGACAGTGTGAAGGGGTGGGGGAGTCGGTGACATTCTCAGAGGTACTCCTGGTACTATGTACAAGCACAGGGAGGAAGAGTAGTATCGAGGAGTTCAATGACTAGCTGAGGGATTGGTGCCACATCAAAAATTATGGGTTAGTGACTAACTGGGGTAGGGTCTTGAGGAATAGTGACTTGTACTTGGGGGACAGGCTCACTTGAGCAGGAAGGGGAGGGGAGTATTAAAGGTGGGATTAGAGGGGTATATCTCTACTAAGATGGATTTAAACTAGTGGGGGGGTGGCCAAAATGCAGAGGTTGGAAGAAAGGCCTGGACAGGGGAGCCTAATGAGCGCACCCCCCCAGATATAGGTAAAGGCAGAGGCATAGTAACCCAGGGAAGGGATGGGCAGAGTGGTCTCAGTGTAATACAGAAGGCATCACCACCCGGTAAGAATAAGGAGGAGAAGGGGGCAGACTACCAGGAGCAGGGACATGGGCCAAGGAGATGAGTGAGGGGAAGGAGGGGTACAGGTGGAAGGTGGTCTATCTCAATGCAAGAAGCCTGGGGAACAAAATTGCAGAGCTTCAGGCACTGATTTCAGAGGGGAAGGTGTACATTGCTGCAGTGATAGAAACTTGGGCCACAGAGAACCATGATTGGGACTTGTCAATCCTGGGATACGAGATATACAGGAGGGACTGGGGGGTTTGAGGGGGGGTTGCACTCTATGTGAGGGAATGGATCAAATGCATAAGGGACAAGGGAAAAGAGGAGAGGACAGAGGTGTTTTGGGTGCAGCTCCTGGACTCCAAGGGCAGAAAGCTGAGGTTGGGAGTGATGTAAAGACCAGCAGCCCAATCCGGGGAACTGGAAGGGGAGTTGGAAGAGCAGATTAGGAAGGTGTGTAGAAGGGGAAGTGTGGTGATAGTGGGGAATTGTAACCTACCAGGGGTTGACTGGAGCACCCTGGCCACTGGCAGAACCAGGAAGCAGGTGCTCCCTGATGCATTCCAGGACATCCTTCTGACACAATCAGAAAGTGGGCCTACAAGACTTGGTAGCACTCTGAAGCTAGTACTGGCAAATGGGGAGGTGGTGAGGGAGGAAAGGGTGGAGGATCCACTAGCTGGTAGTGACCATCAAACAGTGTGGCTTGTTCTCGTGCTGGGCAGGGAGACAGAAGGCATGGGCACTAAGGTAATGGACTTTAGTAGGGTGGACTTTGGGAGGATGGGAGGAATACTGCAAGGGATACTCCAGGCTATAAGGCTGGGGATGGATGCAGAACAAAAGTGGGGAGTGATAAAGACTGGGCTAACAGAGACCACAGTAGCCTGCACCAGGGCCAGGAGTAAGAAGAGCAGAGCCAAGAAACCATGCTGGCTGAACAAGGAAGTGCTGCAAGGGGTGAGGCAAAAGAGGACTGCATACAAGAAGTACAGGAGAACAGGGAAGGGAGAGGATAAGGAGGCTTACAGGAGTTGGTCAAGGGAGGTGGCCAGGAGAGTGAAAAAAGCTAAGGCCTCCAGGGAATTAAGGTTAGCACAGGGCATAAATGGAGGGGAAAAGGACTATTTTAGGTATGTCAGAGAAAAGAGGAAGTGCAAGGAACATATTGTGAGGATAAAGCAGGAAGGGGATTGGGTGGAAAAGGGGGAGAAGCAATTAGAAATTCTAAATGAGTACTTCTGCTCCATTTTCACTAATGAGAGGGATGGTCAACTACCAGCATGGGCTGGGGGCATGGGGAAATGGAGAGAGGAGGTGATGGACAAAGTGATCACATGAAGTAGAGTGCTAGAGGGGCTGAGGGCAGTAAGGGTGGACAAGGCACCAGGTCCCAATGACATCCACCCCAGGGTGCTGAGGGAGATGGCAGAGCTGTTGGCTGAGCCGCTAGCAGATCTGTTCAACACCTCTCTGGAAATGGGGTGTGTGCCCAGGACTGGAGGGTGGCCCATGTGGTACCCATACACAAGAGTGAGCCTAGGGAGGAGCCAGGAAATCATCGGCCAGTCAGTCTCACATCCATAGTGGGTAAGCTTATGGAGGTGACACTGAAGGAGTGGCTGGTGGCATTCCTAGAAAGTAATGGCCTCCAAGATGGGCAGCAACATGGATTTGTCTCAGGGAGGTCTTGTCAAACCAACCTAATAGAGTACCAGGTAAAGCCAAACACCCCAAGGCACACCTCAACACTTGTTGGTGTCTACAGGATAGGGTGAGGTGAAATGGCATGAACGTTATGGGTGACAACCCAAACTCATACCCCAATGCCTGTCCATCTCTGCTGGGTGGAGATGGGGTTGGCGTGAAGTTCAATACATCACTGCCATTCCTAATCTGCATCTGTCTAACTCCTGCATTTCCAATACTAATACCAGCCATCAAACATTCGGCATTGACAAATGCTTGTTTTCTCTAGTCTCTCTATAAGTGTAGGGCTCCCTGTGGCTTCATCACTACCTACCCTGCTCGAGCTTTGTGTCATGTGAGAAGAGACAACTTCTGTCCCAGGTGCCCTCCCCAATGTCACTGTTGAACATATTGATGAGGAGAGGACCCAGGACAGATCCCTGAAGCACCCCCGCTTGATAGCTCTCTCTCTCTTCTGATTTGACCCCCATATACCACTACCCTCTGCTGTCTCTCCTTAACCAATTTCCTACACATCTATGTCCCTAACCTTGTCCAGGTTCTCCGGCTTCTTCAGCAATTTTCTGGTGTCACCAAATCAACAGCCTTGCTAAAATCGAAGAAGAGTAAATCCACAGTGTGGCCCTTATCTATTACCTATGTTGCCCAAAGGAAAATATCAGGTTGGTCTGACAAGTCCTCCCTGCCACAAGCCCATGCTGTTTACTATCAGGAGATTGTTGCTCTCTAGGTCATCTGCAAGGTCCTCTTTGAAAAGTGATTCCATCACTTTAACCATTGCAGTGGTAGTGCTAGCAAATCTTTAATTCCCCAGTTGTTCCTTGCCCCCCATTTTATAGTGGGACTATGTTCACTACCTATCAGTCTTTCAGACTGACCCCTGTCTGAATTGCCATTCCTCAGCCAGTTCCTTGAGTACCCATTGGTGCATCCCACCCAGCCCTGGCTTTATCTACCCTGAGGGTTTCAACTTCCTTCTGGACCCTTTCTCTAGTAAATACTGCTTGCCTCATTTCAGGAATGCTCCTGACAGCTGCTGTGATGCCATTTTCAGGAAGAAGCCCACAGTCTTCCCTTATGAACATACAAAATTTGCCAGCAGATAAAGACCTAGAGGTCTATCAAGTCTGCTCGAATGTGCAGCTAGCACCCCTTATTCTGCAGCTGCCCTTCCCTTCCACCCTTCCCCTTCATTGACCCTCCCCCTTGTCCTGTCCCATCCTTTGAAGCAGTCCACTGTTCTACTGGATATCACTTCTGCAGGTACGCATTCTACCCAGCCACCACCCTCTCTGTAAAAGTGTCCTCATCTTCCTCCTGAACCTTCCTCCTCCAGTCTCATATCATGGCCCCTGGTGTCCCTCCCTCCCTTATTTTGAACAGCCCTCTGTACCTGTCTTGTTTATTCCTTTCATGTATTTAAAGGTTTCGATCATGTTCCCCCTGTCCCTCCTCTCCTCCAGTGAGTATATGTTCAACTCCCTCGGCCTCCTCTTGTATAAGTCCCCCAGCCCCTTGATCATCTTTGTTACCCTGCGCTGCACCCCCTCCAGTAACTTAATGTCCCTCTTCAGATATGAGCACCAGTACTGCACGCAGTACTCCAGGTGTGGTCTAACTAATGACCTATACAGTGGCAGAATCACCTCCTCCCTCCTCGAGGATATACCCCTTGCAATACAACCCAGCATTTTGTTGGCCTTTGCAGCTGCCTTCCCACATTGTGCCAAGTTATTCATTGACCCTGTAATGAGCACCCCCAGACCCTTCTCTTCCTCTGTCTGGGCTAGCTGCACTCCACCCAGCTGGTAACTCCTCCTTGGGTTCTTCATCCCAAAATGCAGCACCTTGCACTTTTTGGCATTAAACCCCAGTTGCCAAATGTCTGACCAGATTTCAAGCTTTGCCAGATCATTCTGCAACCCCTGCCATCCCCCTAGGTCATCCACCACTGCTCCTACCTTGGTATCATCAGCAAACAGACTGATCTTGCTCTTGATGTTCAATTATATGTCTGCAATGAATATCCCAAACAACACTGGTCCCAACACCGACCCCTGTGGAACACCGCTCATCACTACCCTTGGGTGTGAGAGATCCCCACCCACCACCACCCTCTGTTGCCTTCCCTGAAGCCAGTTCCCTACCCATCTCACCAGCTTGCACCTGCCCCTGTGCCTACTAACTTACTTCCCAGCCTTCCATGCGGCACCGAGTTGAATGCCTTACTGAAGTCCACATACAGGACATCCACTGCATGGCCCCTGTCCAGTTGCCTAGTTACCCAGTCATAGAACTCCACTAGGTTGGTTTGGCAGGATCTGCCCCATATGAAACCATGCTGTCTGCTGTCCTGTAGTCCTTTGGCCTCTAGAAGGGTCACCAGCCTTTCCTTCAGGTTAGTCTCCATTAGCTTACCCACGATGGATGTGAGGCTCACTGGTCTGCAGTTTCCCGGTTCATCCTTGGGGCCACTCTTGTGCAGAGGCACCACATGAGCCATCCTCCAGTCCTGAGGTACACACCCAGAATGTAGTGAGGCATTAAATAGGTCTGCCTAAGGTCTTGCAAGGACCTCTGCCAGCTCCTTCAGTACCCTGGGGTGGATGCCATCTGGGCCTGGTGCCTTATCCACCCTCAGTGCCTTCAAACCCTCCCAAATTCTGCCCTCCATGATTTCACCATCTGTCACCTCCTCCCCCTGTTTCTGCCATTTCTCCCCCCTTGGGTGTCACCCCATCTTCTCTTTAGTAAACACTGAGCAGAAGTACTCATTTAGTGCTTCTGCCTTATTGCACCCTGCTTCCACCCAACCCCCCTCCTTCCTAATCCTTACTATGTGGTCCTTACAGCTCCTTTTCTCCCTGATGTACCTAAAGAAGTCCTTCTCCCTCTTCTTAATGCCTTGTGCCAGACTGAGTTCTGTAGATGCCTTGGCTCCCCTTACTGCCCTTGTCACCTCCTTCGATTCCGTCAAGTACTCCTCCCTGTCCTCCCCTCTCCTTGTTTTCTTGTACTTCCTAAAGGCAGATCTTTTCCTCCTTACCTTTTCCATGACCTCTATGCTCAACCAGCTCAGTTTTTTAACCCTAGCCTTCTTGCTCTAGGCCTTGCAGCAAGTTTTGGTTGCCTCCACTATCCCCAGCTTTATGAGCTCCCACCTCTGGTTAGAGTCCGTACTAGCTTGAATTCTGGCCAGGTACCCTTTTACCACTTCCCCCATCCTTCCAAAGTCATCCTTTCTGAAGTCTTGCACTCTTGTGCCAGATTCCACTCCTTTCTTGCCCATATCCAATGTGAGCCATACTGAGTGGTGGTCACTCCCTGACACGGTTCCTCCACGTAAGTTCTCTCACAAAGTCCCCATTTGCCAGTATAAGGTCAAGGGTATTCCCTAACAATATTCTTAGGGGACTTCAATATGGATTGGCTCACTGCTAAATCCCACTCCCTAAAAGCCATCTGTGATGAGTTGGATCTTACACAGATAGTAACTGAACCCACAAGAATCAATGCTTCTAACTCTGCCAACAGCTCACTCTTAGATGTCATCTTAACTTCGCATCCCCATAAAATCTCACATTCTGCAGTTTTCCATAATGACATGAGCGACTACAGTATCGTTGTATGTACAAGATTCCAATCTAAAACCCTAGCAGCACCCTAAATTCAGAATTAAATGCTTGTTCCGTAAATTCAACTCAGTAAACTTCCTAACCGATCTAACTACGATCAGGTGGCAAGACCTATATCTTGCCAAATCTGTTGATGCTGCCGTCTCTGTCCTAAATGACAACCTCACCACCCTAATTAACAAGCATGCTCCTCTTATTAAAATGAGGTTGTGGAAAATCTCGCATCCATGGTTCATCCAAAAGCTCAAATCTGCACTTACCAATAGAGACAAGGTATGGGCTAGGGCCAGGCACACAAAGAAACCGGCAGACTGGCAGGCTTTTAGAACTGCCAGAAATGCCTGTGTTAAAAGTGTACGTGCTACTAAAGCAAACTTTTACATCTCCACTCTGGAGCAGGCCAAAGGGAACTCCCAAAAATTCTAGAAGACACTGAGATCCATTGAAGGCTATCCTGCTGCTTCCTCCCTTCCCACCAAGATTCTGGCCAAGGACAGGATGGTTAAAAATAAACTGCTAATCCTAGAAGAACTTAACCTTCACTTTGCCACTGCCAGGTTGGCATTCAACTCCTCCCCATACGCTAGCCGAGTGAATAGCAACACTAGCCCAGATTCTACACATGCTACTCCACCCCATCCCTTCCAGTTGTGCCTGTTTAGCAACAAAGAAGTCGAAGACATAATTCTTAGCCTTGACACCAAGAAAAGTGCAGGGGACGATGGCCTTGAATCATTTTTCTTGTGGTTAGGCTATGCCCAGCTCACAGCCCCCATCCTTCACATCTTCAACCTCTCTATTACCACAGCCACTGTTCCATCCTGCTGGAAATCTGCCCATGTTCTTCCTCTCTTCAAATCAGGAGATCCTTGTGACTTAAACAACTACCGTCCTATCTCTATCTTGCCCGTTCTCTCCAAAGTGCTGGAAAAACTTATATACAACCAACTAAAAAATCACCTTTAAGTGCACTCACTCCTAAACCCTGCCCAATCTGTCTTCAGGTCGAAGCACAGTATCATCTCAACCTTGGCTAAAGTCTCTAATGACTGGATCCATGCTATGGACACCAAGAAGGTTACTGTGCAGTCTTTCTAGACCTCAGTAAGGCCTTCGACACTGTAGACCATCACTTTCTAATCACCTGTCTTGTCTACATAGGTGCCACTCCACTTACCTTACAGTGGTTTAACAGTTATCTCACAGGAAGGATACAAAAAGTCAAAGCTGATGGCCTACTATCTGCCCCCCTTCCAACTGCCAAAGGAGTCCCTCAAGGCTCCATCCTTCATCAACAACCTTGACTCCCACATAAAGAACTCTAGCATACATTTCTTTGCGGACGATACGGTTTTGTACGCATCAGGCTCGTGCTTAACTGAAGTCAGGGAAACACTCCAAGCTGACTTTATCCAGTTAGAAAGCAACCTTATCAATGCCAAGCTTCTCTTAAATACCAAAAAAACCAAGACAATGATTTTCTCGAGTCTTGCCTGGTCTAGTGCCCTACCTACCCCACCTAAAAACTTCATAGTTACTTCCCTAGGTGAACCCTTGGAAGTTGTACCTAAATTTAAATATCTAGGTACGTGGATAGACAACAAGCTTTCCTTCAATGACCACATCGAGGATCTATCAAAGAGGCTTAAAGTACGCTTGGGTTTCTTCTTTAGAAATAGGACCCTCTTTTCTCTTGTGACCTGCAAAAGACTTGTCCAAGCAACATTCCTTCCCTTGCTTGACTACAGAGACATTATCTTTATCTCCTCCCCAACCATGAGCCTATCTAAACTGGATGTACTCTATCACAGTGCTCTTCGCTTCATTACTAACTCTGTGTACAGGACCCACCACTGTGATCTTTATGCAGCAGTTGGGTGGACCACTTTTGCCACCAAATGCCTCCTGCATGCTGACATTTGGACCCTCAAATTTCTACTCCACAAACTGCCTGTCTATTTAACGTCTCTCATACACATCTCGCATAGCGCCTACTCCCTAAGGAAATCCGACCTTATCCTACTAGATGTTCCCAGGACACGTACCACAGCTGGCCAAAGAGCTGTCTCATATGCCCTCCCAAACATTTGGAACCAACTACAAGCCATGCTAAAGCTAACCAGCATCGTATCAATTAACTCCTACAAAACACTAGCTATCTCTAAATTAAAAGACATATGTAGGTACTACTAGGCCCCCAACACCAAGTCAACTTCCTAGGTACCAACTGGCCCTCTACTTATTAAGCTGAAATGTGTTGCATAATTTAGGGCAAGGTTAAAGCTGGAATGTACTGCATATATAGCATAAGGACTTCTATTGTGTATACCTCTTGTATTATATATTTTTTCTTTGTTGTTCTACATTTTATATCTCCTGTCTATGTAATTGCAAACTGTATGTGTATGTGCCTCAGGACTTCCTTGTGAATGAGCTTGCTCAACGGAGTCTTTCCTGCAATAAACTTGAAACTTGAAACTAACCTGGTTGGTTCACTGACCATTTGCAGCAAGAAGCTGTCCTGGAAGGCATCCAGCATTACCTGCTCCCTTCTGCTCCTGGTTGTTGGGGTACTCCAGTCCACTCCTGGCATGTTGAAGTCCCCCACAATCACCACACTACCCTTCTCACAGGTCCTACTGATCTGTCCCGCTAGTTCCTTGTCTAACTCCTCTGTCTGAGATGGCGGCCAGTACACTACTCCCATTCTAAGAATCCTATTCTTGGAATCCTGGATTTGCATCCAAATTGACTTCATACTACCCTCCTCCCTTTTCTCCCTTACACACTTAAGTCCTTCCTTCACATATAGTGCCACACCCCCTCCTTTCCCAATCTCCCTGTCCCTATGAAATAACCTGTACCCTGGTACAGACAGGTCCTAGTCATTGTATTGGGTGACTCATGTTTCTGTGATGACTGCAATGTCCACCTCTCCCTCTGCCATGAGCACTTGTAACTCTGCAGTTTTCCTCCCAAGGCTCCTAGCATTAAGGGTTACCACCTTCCACCCTTCCCGCTCCCCCCATCCTGCCCTCCTTTACTAGCATCACCAATAGTACTTGCCATTTGTCCTTTGTCACTGTTATGGGGGGTAAGCTCATATGGTTTCCCAACCTGTGGTCTCTGCATGTCTCTTGCCCAATTGCCACCTCCCGCTCCTAGTTTAAATTCCCTGCTTCCTCTGTGTACTCCTCCATCTTCTGTTTCAACACTTTCTTTCCCTCCTCACTCAAGTGTAGTCTGTCCTTGGCATAGATACTACCGTCCCCCCAGGTCCCTCCCCATCCCCCCAACAGCCCATACCCTTTAGCACAACACCAGGTTCTTAGCCATTCATTAAATTCCTCTATTCTCAGCTTTCTTGTTGTGCTTGCCTTGGGCACTGGAAGTATCTCTGAAAAAGTTACTGATCTTCCTGTCCCCTCACATAATTGTCCTAGTTCCTCAAACCTCCTCTGGACTATATCTACTGACTTGTCAGCCAGGTCGTTCATCCCAAGATGTATAATTAAATGAGGCTTGGCCCTACCCCTTCTAGCATATTTCAGAACAGATTGTCCCACCCTTTCTGCTGTCATTCCTGCCATAGCCTCCACCCAAATGTGACTATGCCTCTCCTCCTTGCTACCCCACCTGACTCCTCTTAGTATTGAGTCCCCCAGCACTACGATTCCACCACTCTTACTCCCTGCTTGCTTCCATTCATCTCCCTCTCTCATTTATGGCTCCTCTTCTTCCTCCTGCACATTATTTCCCCCTCTTGCCCCTGTTGCAATTCTCCCAGCAGAACTTCCCCCCGCTCCAGTTTGGTCCAGGCATTTATCAATTACTCCTCTAATTTCATCATTTCCCTCCTCCACCTTCTTCCTCTCTAGCAGTGCAAAACTATTTTCTGAAGCCTCTTCACTAATGCCCACTCCCTCCCTCTCTCTTCATAGTAACTGGTTCTCTCCTTTCCATTTCATGACTTTTGTCACTTCTTCACCTCCCCTCACAAGTCCCTATCTCCTCCTTCCATTTGACTTTTGTCTCCTGACCTGGTTTCCCCGGCAATCGTTCTTCCTGGCCTGGGCCCCCTTGTCCCTGCTTCCCTTCTTCTGACCCTCTCCTCACTACTGTTGGCTTAAATCGCCCTCCCTCATCTCCCATTCTTCCTCCCTCCAGTATTGGGCTAAACCCACCCCAGTCTGCCTTACCTGTCTTAGTTCCTCCTGCAGACCCTCAACCTCCTTTCGGAGTTTCTCTATGTGGTTGCACACTAAACATCCTCCCACACTCCAGGCAGTTTTTAGAAAGATTGGTGCACCGCAGTTGTTGCAGCCTATCACCCTACCCATTGGTGTTGTTGCCCACCAGCAACCCCCCCACCCTTCCAGATGCAGGATACCAAACACCCCCCAAGTCTCCCCTCTCCCCCTCTATCAGTGCAAAACATTTTTTTCTTAATTTCCCTTACCCCCTTTGTTGTACATGTTTAGATAGATTGAGCAACTACTTTTTATATTCCTAACCTTTCTATCCAAGCTCAAAAATATACTTTAAGTAGCTATTGCACAACCTTCTTCAAACTCCTACTTCTCCTTTCCACAATGCAATATCAGTGCAAAGAAGTAACAATGAAAGTTCCTAGATTTGCAGTTACTTCCCTTCCACTGAGATAGCAGTCACCTCTTCACTTGCTGCTGTTCCTTTCCTGGATGTCTGCTTCTGCTATGACAGGTACATGTCCTTTGCCCATTTGAGTAAGTGATGTCAGAACCCCTGGTATAAAGGAAAGCATGGACCAGAGGCGGGTGGGGTGAGACCAACCCAAGTCTTCCAGAAACAATCAGATAGCTGAGGCCCCTGGTCAGACCATTAGCAGCCTTCCCTCACTATGCACTAACCTTTGCAGCTAGTGAAGCCAGCAAAAATGAATCACAATTCTACTCAAAGCCCCCAAAATAGGTTTGCTACGAAAAGAAACAGGTCTCCAATTTAAACAGCTTCACCAACAACACATCAAAATAGGCTTGAAATTAGAAGATACAGGTCTCTGATTCAAAGAAACAGCCCCAGTTAAATCACACCAAATAGGTTTTAAATCAGAAGAAATAGGCCTCTACAAATCCAGCCTGCTACACAGTGAAACATCAAATAAATGAGTCCACTTATAGCCACCAAAACAGTTTTGAAAATTCCAACGGCCCCAAAACAATACCCTGCTAGCCCCTTAGAAGCAGTAAGTAAGAAAAGAAATAACCTTCTACCAAGTAAAATCCACAAGAAACAATGTGAAAACAACAAGAAGCTACTGTACTGTAACAAATCCCTTGTGAACACTATGGCAAAGTAATTGCTTAGGATAGTTGTGTTTTGTTCATCTTCCTCTAGTACCCATCTCCCTCTTGTAGTCTAACAATATCCACTTCCTACTTCCTTTTTTCCTTACTATATCTGAAGAATTGTTTTTCCCCCCATCTTGACCCTATTTGCAATGCACAGCTCCATGTTTGCATTTGCCTCCCTGACCATCCTCTTAACTTCCCTAATTTTTATTTGGTACACTCCTCAGTCCTCCTCCCCTGCTTTTCCTCATACCTGGTAAAAGTCATTTCTTGGCCCTCACTGCTTCTCTGATTCTTTCTGAGAACCATATCTGTTTCTTGTTCCTGCTTCATTTAGTGACAGTTCTTGTGTATTACTTATTGTGGTGGCACATAATTTCAGCAAAACCGAAATGACAAATGCACAAGTCCATGAGTCCATTTCAGTGAGGATGAAATGACAATGTAAGTATTACCCCCTCCCCAGGTGCTACAATCTCAGAGTTGGTTATTTAAGTAAGGGGGGAAAGGGGGTGCAGGGATGTAAAGCCCCCTGAAAAACAAAGTCACCATTTTTGTTATCACCGAAATTGCTACACAATTCAGGACTCACCATTCTGGAATTGCTAATATCACACAGAACCCTTATTGCCTTAGAATAGACCCCATAATTCCCCCATCATTCCTTTACACATCAAATGCTGTCCACCCTGATCAATTTGTCTAAGACCAGATTCCTTATCTGGTTGAAGTTTATTTTTCTGAAATCTAGAATTTCAGCTTTTGATAGGTGCATTCTGGTCCAGAGGGCCAGCCTGACTAAAAGGAGTTATGGTTGTTGGACCCCATTGAATCCCCTACCCTCACTCTACCCACCCTCTCTGAGCTGACAAGCACCAAATCAAGAATGGCTGCCTGTTTAGTGGGTTCATTAACCAGCTGCACCAGTAGGCAGTCCTGCAATGTATCCAACAGGGGCTGACATCTGGTGCACCTGGAAGCTGGCATGCCCCAATCAGTGTCGGGCAGGTTCAGATCACCCACCACCACCACCACTTCTCCCTTCTTAACTCCCCTTACCAGTTCTTCCCTAATCTCCATATCTCTCTCTTCCCATTGTCCTGGTGGTCTATAGATCTCCCCCGCCCATATTTTCTTGCTTGAGGGTGCCATGAGGTGACCCTACAATGATTCTGTTTCCCCTTTGTTTCCCCTGATGTCTCCTTCCTCCATAGCATCTATGCTCTTCCTGACATAAAGGTATGTGTCTCCTTAGCCTTTCTGTCTCCCTCTATTCCATCGAAATTTTTTATAACATGGGCTTGAGAAGTCACTGTCATTATTGTCTGTGTCCTAAATGTCTGTGATGGCTACAAAGTCCTCCTCTATGTCTGCTATAGTAGGTTGGAATCCCTGGGTTTATCACCCAGACTCCTGGCATTAAGGCAGACCCCCTTCAAACAAGCTCTGGAGCTCTTTTTGCTGTTTTGTGATCCTATACCTGCATTCCTTCCCATTCTCTTTGCCTTCTTATTTTCCTATTGATTACAGACCCTTAGAGCCATCCCCCCTTTGCCTCTACCATTGTTACTTTTTGAACTTCAACCTTATTTTTACCCACCTCACTGTTACTAGTCACCAGTATAGGGAGAACACTAGCTAGGTCCCCTCCCTCACTCCCTTTACCATGGCCCCCCTAGCTTCAATGTCCCCCACAGTCAGTTTAACTGTCTAATGCAGACAACAGACTTTTGCCTCAGTGTGCTGGTCCCCTCTCTTGTTAGGTGAAGGGTGTCACCTTAGAAAATCTTTCTGTCTCAAAAATCTCTCCAGTCCCCTACAAAATGGTACTCTTTCTCCAGATACCATCCCTTTAACCACCTAATTATTACTCTAGCTCTTCCCCACTTCCTCTATCTTTCTCTCCAACTTATTCCACACAGTGAGAACCTCAGAAAAGGACAAAGAAAGCCAAGTGTGACTGCAATCTATTCCCCAGCTTCTGAAAGCTCTGCTTTACTTGCTCAACAAGATGGTTCACTAGATCATTGGTACCCAAATGTACCAGCACCTCAACCCTCCCTCTCTGCTATCCTCCATATTTATTCTTGGACCTGGATGACTAATGTCCTCGTAAGGCACCTAACTATCCCCACCCTTCTCCTCCTACACAAGACCCTCTCTACTCCCTTAATCACACAATCCCAAACCATTTAGACTCCCCTAGCTGTCTTTTTACTTACACCCTTGGGTCCCACCAAGACAGTGCTCACAGTTCCACTGACTGACTTAGTGCCCTCTCCCAAAGTGGAGTCAGGTAAGTGAGTCTGCTCTAGGGGTGCAAAAAGAGTTGCCATTAGGATGGTGTGGGGTTGGTTGACAACCTTGTGGCTTTCCCTGCCACCCTTCCCTATTACCCTCCCCACCACTCTCCAACTCCATGAATGAGTGGGTCCCTGGGGGAGCTCAGAGTCACTGATCTTTCTGGGCTGCCTTGCTAGCTGATACACCATCACTCCTTCACTCAACAGGCTTCACCAGACAAAACAAAACCTCTATTTTAAACTAAATAAATAAGCGAAACCAGAAACACACAACATTAATCTAGCTGCACAAGGCCCATTGGATCTTTTTGTGAGCAATTTCCTTTCAGAAATCTCTGTTTTTGGATTTAGAAGACTGCACTCAACATAGCCACCACATGGCATACAGCTCATTTCAGTACCATGTGCCCTCCAGTTCCATAGTACATAGTGAACTTTTCCTGTGAGCCCCACTTAACTGGAGAACTTAGGAAATCTGAATTTTGCAAAGTTACTTCTATACTGTGAATTGGCACTTCCCAAGACAGATTAACTTTTTGAACTGTGGTGAATACGCAAATTTATTCACAATGCATATTTTTCCAACTTCTCTCGTCAACTACCCTGCTATGTCTTGGGTTGTGAGGAGTGGATTTCAGCCATCGGGCACCCCTCTTCCCAAAGGATGCTGCTAAGAAATGCCAGCCCTCCTAGATCCAAGCTGTCTTTCACTTGCTGATATCAGCCAATCAGGCTGTTGAAGACGGGGATACCCACATGTGCTAGCTTGTCACCTGGCTTGGCACCAACTTCAAAATGAAACTTTGTCCTTTGGTGGAGTACAATGGTATTCATTCTTCAGTCAGCTGCCCTGCTATCTTCAGGAGTGGATTTCAGCCATCATGCACCACCCCAATGGATGCTGCTAAGCCCTGCCATCCCTCCTATCCCCAAGTGGACTTTTACTTGCTGCCATTAGCCAATTGGACTGTTGAAGGAGGGGATACCTGCATGCGCTAGTCTATCAGCAGGCTTAGCACCAGCTTCAGACTTAAACTTTGTCCCTCAGCAGAGTGTAATAATGCTCATTCTTTAGTCAACTGCCCTGATATCTCTGGAGTCATGAGGGTCAGAATTTGGCCACTGGGCACCCCCTTCCCCCAATGGACATAGCTGAGCCCTACCAGCCCTCCTATCCCCAAGTGGACTTTCAACTGTTGCCATCAGTCAATTGGGCTGTTGAAGGAGGGGCTACCTGCTCATTTAACTTTGAGTCCCTTATTAGCGATCCTCAATGCTTGTGGTCCTCTGAGCTAAGGACCATTGTGCAAAGGGCATTGTCTGACTGGAGTCTGCCAAGAGTCAGTTTGAGTCAGCTGGCAACTGGTCATGCTGCCTGACAAACTGAACAATGAAGCGTAAGTGGCCCCTCTGCTGCTAGAGTACAGTTTAATTACCTACATGCTAATACTGTTGCTGCCAATTACAGTCCATAGTGTACACTATTCTACCTGCTGTTTTATGGTCTGTGAGTTAGCTAATCATGTTATAGCTGCTGCTAAATTTTCTTGTATGTTAGACCCCTGTGATTCAAATACGTCATGCATATAGTACATATGGCTGTTTGTAATGCTTGTGCTATGTGTTAATCATCCTGTGCAATAACATTACTGCCTTGCACTGATAACTGCTATTTCTGCATGTCTCTAATCCTTGCCCTACTTATTACTGCAGTAAGCTGTTTAAGTGAGGAATAACCACTGCTTCTCTGCTTGCAGACTAGAACAGCAATCCCAGTGTTTCCCCCTACAAATTAGGTATACTCTACCTGGATGACCTTACTCTCTGACTCTCCAACTGATAATTTCACTGGAGCATTGGTGACAGAGGGATAACCATTACCTCCTCTTTCATTTGTTAGTGTAGAAATTCCAACATTTTTTTTCCTACAATATAGCTACACCTTTTCTGGGTGGCCTTGTATTTTAAGCTCCCAGCTAGTTTTTTGCTGGTTTCTTGGGGGCCAGAATTGTAATCCATCTCAGTAGTCCCTACAAAAATATCTTGCATATAAGATGACCACCTTAACACTGCAGCTCTGTGCTGCAGGGGCTATAGGCACTATTGTTTTTTGGGCAACAGTTACTATCACACTTGCAACAAATGCTCAGCTCCACCCTGACCACAGCTTCAATTGGTCTGGCCTAGTAATTCCTGCTCCTTGCACCAGCACTCAGGTCTCAGATGCATGTCTTTATAAAGTCAGTCATACTACTTGGACCTATGACATTGTACCCTACAGCCCCATTAAATTATGGAGGCTCAGCTAGCTATATCTTACTACAATTTGTTAGACAGTTTTGCTTTGTGACAGAAAAGATCAAACACAAAAGTAAACTGTGCTATGTGCTCAGCCAAATGTTAATGCTGCTACTTCTTCTTGGTGGTGATGTGCATCTGAACCCAGGCCCTGCAACTTTGACTATATCCTTCAGAGGTTATAGTAGTAGTAGTAAAAAATACATTTTTATACAGGAATAATACATGTCATTTGGATAATACAATCCAGTTTTCAAGACAGTCCTGTGCAAGTATTCCAAGTTCCACATATTCACATCAATAACAAACAATCTAATACAAAATATACATAAATACGCAATTTACAAATTTACAAAAAACATTCAACAAAGACAATAAAAATCAATATCAAACACAAACACATGAATAGACATAATACATTTTTAACCCTTTCAAAAATGTTATAACAGTTTTCTAAGACTGCAATAAAGGAGGGAGTGCATTCCAAATTACTGATGCTTGTGATACTAGTGTTCTGTCCCCAAATTTATTTTTACACTTGTCTGGATCAATTCTATTTTGATACAAAACCCTTACTGAATGTTTTCTAAGTGCAGGATCTCTATCTGCCAATAATTTGGCTATATTATGGGTTAAACAAATTGTCCTATATTTATAAATAAATAAGGACCAACTCTTCCTATATTCCAGGTCAAGAGATAACCAATTTAACCTCATTAACAAATCACAATGATGAGTTCTAAAACTACAGCATAGAACATATCTTGCCACCCTATACTGTAATTTATCTAATTTGTTCAAAAGTTGTTTAGTAGCAGTCCTATAAATAACCTCTCCATATCTAATTACTGGAAGTATGATCTGTTCTGCAATCAATTTCCTGTCTTGCAACCTAAAACACTTTGATATTCTCTTCAAAGCTCCTAACTTTTTATGTGTTTTAGTGATAGTAGGTTCTATATGATGCTTAAAAGTTAATGAGGAATCAAAATTAACTCCCAAGTAACTATATTCAGAAACTTGTTCTATTAGTGTTTGATTCAAGGATGTGATCTGTACATCCGTGAACTACCATAGTCTACTAGTACCAAAAGACATAAATTTAGTTTTATTTACATTCATTATTAATTTTTATCTGTATTGTTATCTGTATGCAGTTCATGTCAACATGGTAGGCCTTATGCCCAATCATGATAGATTTAAGTTCTGGATAACAAACTCTCAGTTTGTTGTGGCTGTTATGAAGTCTTGGTTCACTAGTAGAATCACAGACTGGGAAACTGAAATTGAAACACCTTATTTAGACCAGACAGGGCCTCTAAAAGTAAGCAATAATACCTGATAGGGTGGGCAGTATTGGGCTATACCAGAACACCCAGGGGCATAATGAGGCCAGACACCAAAGGTGGATGGCCTTATAGCCCCTGGAAGGTCCGGTATAGCCCATACCGCCACCCTGGAGGGTATTATTGCTCTTAGAAAATGGATCACTGAATGGCATTTATTTATTTACTTATGACTTTGATAACTGGGTGTGTGCACTGATCCCAGGGACTGTTTTCAGGTACGACCCGGGCCATAACACATGGCGCAGGGTGACAGTGGAGCACAAGGTAACAGTAATACACATGAAACAGATTTGATACAAGCTACAATAGTAGACACAATATACAGGTTTGATGCATAGGTCCATTTGAGAACAGTGAATACAAGGTTTCAATATCAGACATGAGAAGACTTGGTACAAACAAACAAATAATAGGCACAGTGTACAATGTGAGACTGCATCATCCAGTGAGCAAATAATACACAGAATACTCAGTACAAAATGTATACACAATATGTACAGGCAATGAAGTCAAACATAACTGTGAAAAATGCAATATAACAGTTATAGGCAAGAGAGTTGACTAGTGTGGGTCGGTGGGTAACCCCTGGGCTGGGGAGTTGAATAGTGTGGGTTCATGTAAGACCCCTGGGAGCATCGGCAGGATGAGTTTTCCAGGAACCAGACTTTAAGGAGGTACTTGAAACTGGAGTATGCGTCAATGGAACGGAGTTCAGCCAATAGTTTTTTCCACTGCAAGGGGGCAGCTGCAGACCAAGCTCTGCTACCCATGTTGGTAGATACCCTAGGAAAAGCTAGAGAGGGAGTACCATTTGAGCGGTGGTTGCGGAGGAGTGTTCGGGTTTTCAAAAGGGCAGTTAGGGGGGATTCTGGAGCCATGCGGATGACATTGTCCACCATGCAGCAGAGGGCTAGGTCAAAGCGACCTTGCAGCGGTAGCCATCCAAGGGTATTATAGAGGGTACAGTGGTGGGTGGAGAATGGGGCCAATAAAGCAAAGCGGCAGGTGCTGTTGTAGGCAGTGGAGAGTTTAGCCATAGCAGTAGCTGAGATTCTGGCATAAATAGGGGAGCAGTAGTCAAGAATAAGGAGAAGATTACGATGGACAATGGCTAGTCTAGCTTCAGGGGTAAGGTATTGCCTGAATCTATAGACGGCACCTAAATTTTAATGGAACCTTCTGACAAGGGAATTTGCATGCTCAGTGAAGGTGAGGGAGGGGCCGAGCAGTACTCCTAAGTATTTGTAGGTGTTGACGTCCTCCAGGGCTGACCCATCTGGGGTGAGAATGCGTAAGGGGGCGTGGATTTTAGTTATGGCCAGGAAGGGCTTAGATCCAAACAGCATGGATTTAGTTTTTTTGGCATTTACTAAGAGGAGTTTTTTTGAGAACCAGCTGTGGGCTGCAGCATAGTTGTGTGAGAGAACTGAGGAAATTGCAGCTGTGGATTTGTCACTGTGGAAGAGGACAAGGTCATCAGCATCATCAGGGTGGGGGAGCAGGTTTGACCAATACACACGAATTGGGAGTGATCAGTAAGGTAGCTAGTGAACCAGCTTGTGACATTCTGAGAACAACCAAGGAGGCTAAGCTTGGAGGTAAGGAGAGCATAGTTAACCATGTCAAAAGCCTTGAGAGGTCAATGAAGACAGCCCCGGTGCCTTTACCATTATCCATGTTAGAGAGGATGTGGTCGTTTGTTAAAAAAACATATTTTAATGTTTACATGTTAAAACTCTCAGCTGTTTGAATTATTTTGTAATAAAATAGTTCCTCTGACTACATTAACATTGTTTTTTTTTTTACCTAGGGACTTCTGTCCCAATGCAGCTCCTGTAGTTCTTACTTTAGAGATAGTTGTCATGGTTACCACCTCTCAACCGCAAACACACTCAGGGCTTAAGTTAAAATGTTGTACTTCTTTTTCTTTATTTATTCTTTCATTTATATAACATTTTCTACTGTTTTGCCATACCTATCTCAATGCTTGATGATTGTACTCCCTTTTCTGTTTGACAGAATGGCAGGGAATGTCTTTGCAGCACTATTCCGGTCACTTGTTGCTCATGATTCCCACCCCCCCAAAAAAAAAACACACTCGCTGGTGTTCCGTGTTACTGTCAGTGTCCACTTGACAGCATGGTAGTGAGAACAGTGAGAATAGGAGCAGGAGTGGACATGTCGTAGCTCACAGTGGGATCTGGCATGACAGCCAGGAGATGTGAACGCTCTGGCAGCAACAAGCAATATGATGCGATAAAGAGGTACTTTTGAACGCGACTGCCATTGTAGACAGGGTGCTGATTTTCGAACAGGCATAGGATAAGCTACCAAAGCATGCCTGTTACAATACAAAAGACAAAAGCAGCTTTTGCTATGGGGGCACAGTGTAGTCAGACTCAAAGTGTGCCAGGTGTCATGCTCCACGTTAGGTCTGTAAGAATAAGACGTAAACAAATAAAAAAAGGGCTGTTTTCTTTTGTTTTATATGTACAGTGTACAGTGCTGTGATTTTTTTTTTATTACTGGGTGGTGCTTGGTTCAATGATTCAGTGTGTATGGGGTCTGGGGAGGCTCTCACTCACTCTTGCTAACCGATAAAAAAAATGGTGGCAGTTTGAAACTGCATGCCCAATGCTTCAGCCAATAACGACTCAGGTTGGGCACAACTATACTTGGGCGGGCATGAGGCAGGTCTGAGCTCAGACTTTTTGTTTGGTGGGCATCTATTGTCTGTTAGATACCCACCTTGCCAGGGCTATCAGCCAATCAGAGCTCGGACATTTCTTAGCCCATTTTCTAAAGGGTGTTGGATGTCTAAAGTTCACTTTCTTAAATCCAGCAGACTCCCCCATAGCTTGGAATCATCTGTCTCTGAACTCCTTGCTATTAACTTAAGGCTGGGTCTCAAGGGTAAGAAAAACTTCAGCCTACTCATGGCTTATATCCCGCTGAAGAATGCCTTGGATAACTTTGAAAGCTTCATTAATGTGGTTTCTGGCTTAAATCTGCAGCGCACTATAAAATTGTTATTGGAGACTTTAACTGCGACTGGCTTGCAAGTAAAAGCAAGACATACAAGGACAAACTGAATGTTTACCTGACCCAAGTTATTACCATCCTACCTGGATAAATTATAAGATGGGTACTGCCACTTTACTAGTCTGGGTCCTGGTGAGTCATATTGGCATGGTCATCTCTAGTGCTGTCTTGCCTGACTTCCTTAGTGACCACTCCCCTTTCTCCTGTAGAGAATGAAGCAAAAATGAGCCCTCCACCTCAAATTTCTGAGTGTTCCAGCCCCAGAAGCATCGGTATTTTCTAGCCTGCCTATAAACAAATTGAATGGACTTTTTTAACCAATACACATGATGTCAATGCAACCCTTGAGTGCTTTATTCTCCACTTTAACAAGGTCTGCAATATTGTTGCTCCATTCAAGCCCATGGTTAGGAAGGGAAAGTCTCGAGTCTTGTACAACCCTGCTATGCATTATTTGACCCAGGAGTGAGAAAGAGCATGGAATCTATATAAAGAATTGGACCACAGTAAATCCTTTCAAAAATGCAAGGAATTATGTAACTCTGTGAAACGTCATATCAGGGAAGCCAAGGCTGATTACTATCAAAATCAAAGAAAAAGCTTCTTGACCATCCCAAAAAGCTTTGAGTAGCATCAATGAACTCTAGGGGAACTCCAAAACATTCATGCCACACTCCATTGACTATGGTGGTATCACTATTAATGGAAACATGTGTATTGCTGATGCTTATAACAATACTTTGAGCAACCTATTGGCATATATACCTGTCCCCAAGCACTCACCCTGCCCCAAGTTTTACTTTAAATAACTTACTTGGGCTGATGTGCATGGCTGCCTAACCAGGACAAAATTTAAAACTAGACTTGGCCTAGATAACATTGATATGCAGCTGCACAAGTTAAGGATTACAGAGGTCACCTATTCTCTGCAGCAAATATTCAATTTATCCCTGGCCACTGGACAATTGTCTGATCTCTGACAAAAGGCTTATGTCATCCCTGTGTTCAAGAGTGGGGATGCTAACCTACCAACCAATTACTGTCTGATCTTGCTTCTACCTCCCTTATCCAAAACCTTAGAGAAGGTGGTGAACAACTGCTGGTAGACTTCCTGAGCCAACATTAGCTCCATCCCAAAGAGCAGCATGTGTTCAAGAAGAACTACAACACAATGATTGCATATCTGGAGTTCACAGACTCAATTCATGGTGTGTTGGACTATGGAGAACTGGTTGGATCCATGGGTCTAACCAAGGCTTTTGACCTTGTCAACCATGTCTTCATCTCCCAGAAGCAACAATACATTGGGCCTTTCTGAAGACTCAGTCTGCTGGTTTAAGGACTACTTGTCCTGTAGATCTCAGTCTGTAAATTTCAGAATGCACTATCTGATGACACATCGGTCAACGTAGGGGTCCCCCAGCAGTGCATTCTTGGGCCTCGGCTTTTCAGTCCATTTATAAATAATCTACCCATGGTCTGCAAATGGACCAAAATAATTTTATACACAGACATTGATTTAATGTTCTCATGTGACAAGAACTTGGAGCGTTTGAGACTGAGGCTTCAGGATGACTTTTCCTCTATTTAGGCATGGTTCACTTCAAACTTACTTGTAATGAATGAGAAGAAGACTAAATATTTTTGTTTGGCACTCACAACAAGGTTGACCCTTCTTCTATTTTGAGCATTACTCCTCATCTGGGGTCATTCTTGAACAAGTACCATTCTTTAAGTACCCAGGCATCATCATCGATAGTACCCTATCATTCAATGAATACATGGACTACCTGGTTAAGGCTATAAACACAAGACTTTGATTCCTCTATAGACATAGGAGCAGCTTCCTTCCAGAGATTAAAAAAAAAAACTCCTGGTCCAATGCTTTATCACAAACATTATTAAGTATGGTGTCCTTCTCTATGGTTCAGCAAATAACTATGCATTGCCCCAGGTGAGACGCTTTCTTCATAGAGCCTGCTGATTTGCACTTGACCTGAAAACTGACTGCCATACCTGTGTACTGTACTGCTGACTGAACTGTTAAAACCTAATCTTGATGGTGTTCTACAACACCCTGCTCATAGGCAGTAAAGCACTATGTGGCTTGTTGTTCCTGGCCTGCAGTCTATGTTCAATTAAGTTGATAATAAATATGGTACCAGGGGTGTGGTGCACCACACTCTACTGTTTCATCACAGGAGAAAAACTTTGGGACAAAACTGTTTCTCATATCGGTTTGTAAAACATTGGAATGACCTGATGGACACATTAAGAGACTGCAACTCTACTGAATTGTTTAAAACCCAGCAGTTATCATCACTCACTCCATCTGGGATATGTAGCTGCTACTGTTGACTACTGTTGACCATCTACTGTAATCTGACAATGTACCCTGTTTATGCAACACTTTATACCCAATGTCTTACAATCCTAAACACCTACTCCAATTCTACAGCATTGTTACCCATGTCCACTTCTGTATATTTTATTGTTTGTAGCTGACTCTAAACCCTTTTAAAATAGGTATCTGCCTAAGAGGTTTTATGTGAAATAAAAATGAAAACTAAATTAAACTTCACATATCGATTTTAACTTCTTAGGATTCCAGAACCACTCAGTTTTGCCAATCAGTTCTGGATCCCAAGAAGTCACAAGGAGACACTCGTAACTGGCCTAAAGACATCTCCTGAGCTCAATTATAAAGCAAGTCAGAAATATTTTATTTATACAGCACAAATCACTTCCTTTGTGGCCTGTCAGTCCCTTGGGTAGTTTTTATTTAAAGGGACAGTAAACATTGCAGGGGTCACTCAAATTGTGAAGGCCTATGAAAAGATATTTCAAACAAGCACTGGACTACCATGTAGGTGTCAGGAGTCTTGAGACATGACTATCTAATTAATCTGTAAATCAAAACAAGGCAGCGGCCATATTAAAATAGGAAATGATGTCACTGAGGGGCAAGCTGCAGGGTGTTAATTACAGCTTGCCCCTCAGTGACATCACTGTTGGCCTCATGATTCAATGAAATGATTGCTGCCTTGTTTTGATTTACAGATTATTTAGATATTCATAACTCAGGACTCTTGACACCTACAGGTAAGCCAAATACCTCATTTGGAAAATACTTTAATGGGCTTTTACAGTTTGAGTGACCTCTTCAATACTTACTGTCCCTTTAATGTTCCAAGTTTAATGCTACACTTTCTCAGCCATGCATCAACTGTGCTGTCTATGTAATTGAGATATTAGTGGACTGTAGTACTGGCTGGAACATTTTCCTGTTCAGCACAGCAGAGCAACAGCACACATCTCCATCATGCATCAGGAAGTCACGGACAGGAATGTCTTCATCTCACTCTCAGCTGCTTACCATACCACTCAGATTCTACTATTGAGAAAGTTGTGGTGCTGCAGCTGGAGAACCATCTTACCCTCTCAGTCCGGTTTTCACAAAAGGCATATCACAGAGACTGCTCTGGTTCGGGTACTCGGTGATCTCCTGATTGTGAGAGATCAGAAATGCCATTTCATTTTAATATTCTTAAATCTTTCATCAGCTTTCAACACCATGGACCATGGGCTGCTGCTGGAATGTCTGTGAGTCATCTGTGGCCTGTCTAATGTGATCCTCAGATGGTTCTATTCTTTCCTCACTGGCAAATCACAGAGATTGGTCTCAGGGATTCACTCCTTTGAGTCATTCTCTCTGACATGTGGGGTGTGGCAGGGTTCCATGCTGACCCCCATGTTGTTTGCAGTGCATAAGCTGCTGTTAGGAGACATTGTGAGGCAGTATGGTCTGGGTTTTCACTGCAATGCATATGATACACAGCTCTACTTGTCCTTTGTGCCCGAACTGGATAGTGTGCTCTCACTGTTTAACAACTGCCTTGCAGAAATCCAGTATTGGATGAATATCAGCTGGCTGAAACTCAATTACGACAAGACTGAGGTGTTAGTAGGGGATTCTGGTCCCCGGATTGAGGGGTCAGCAGTGGGATGTCCCTCAGGGCTTTGACTTGGGGGTGCCCAGTTGTTGTCCTCTGAATGGGTGTGAAATCTAGGGGTAATATTTGACGATGGGCTGACACTTCATTCACAGGTGTCAGCTGTGGTTAAGTCCTCTTTTTATCATCTGAGGAATATTGCCCATATTAAGCACCTAGTTCTGTCTGGTGACCTTCCAACTTTGGTCCGTGCCTTTGTGACTTAGCATTTGGACTACTGTAACTCCTTTTATGTAGCACTTCCAAGGGTTGATATCCACTGCTTGCAGCTGGTGCAGAATGCTGCAGCCAGGTTATTGTCTGGATTATCTCTATCCAGTCAAATTAGACCTGTGCTGTGCAAACTGCACTGGCTGCTAGTTCAGTGGTGGTTCACCTTTAAGGTAATCTTGCTCACATATAGAACCTTACATGGACTGGGACTGAGCTACCTGTAAGATCTCCTGCAACCTTACTGCCCCCTTTGACCACTACGCTCAGCCGATGAGGGATTGCTGGAGATTCCCATGGTACGGTAAATAACTTCTGGATTGCGGGCATTCTCATTCGCAGCCCCAACCCTATGGAATTCTCTGCCTCATCAGATACGAGAGTGCCAGACAGTGGAGAGCTTTAAAGCTGTTTTAAAAACGTATTTATTTAGGCTCTCCTTTGGGAATATTTATTGACCTATATTGGATTACTTTAGCTGTATGTTAAATAAGCTGATTGGATATTTTAGAACTTTTATTATTTTTAATTGTTTTAGTATGGATTGTACAGCACTATGATTCATTGTGAAGAGCACTCTAGAAATAAAGATTATTATTATTATTATTACTTCTCCATTGCTTCTGCTGCCAGTGTAACTTTCTGGAGGTGGTGTTTTACCTACCAGGAAAATGTGCTGACACCTGGGACCAAACCATGTACTTTCTAGGAAGGGGCAGTTTGGGTAACTGTCAGACAGGGTAGTCACTGCAGCTAGTGGCAACACTGATAACTGCCCTTTGTGTCCTGGAGCCATTGCTGCAGGTATTGTATCAAGAAAGTCATCAAGGAACAGGACACACCACTGCATATTGCAATATCAATAAAGTTCCTACAGTATGGTGCAAAGCAGTGCTACTACCAGCTGTAATGTATGCATTTGTAAAAGTGTGTGTGTGTGTGTGTGTGCACGTGAGCTGTTGGGTGGGGGGTACATATACAAGTATTTGTGTGGGTGTGTATATTTATGGATATACTGTCATTCAAACTTAGGAACCATACGGTACCATGAGTTGTTTTATTTAAGGTATGCCACTAATTTAGGTTATTGGTTCCTGATTTTTTGAAGCTTTGTACCTGTTTTCTGAGGTGGGAGGTATGTTTGTCATACTTTCTTTGTGTAAATCTTTCTTTAATTTCCACTGACTGTTTTCCAGAGCTAACAAATGTGAGCATTTCCTCCTGAGTATGAGGAATTTACCATGGTATGCTTGCTACCGGTTTTCTAAATAAGGGCCCAGTGTAAGCCTTAAATCGTGCGTACAAAAACATTTATTATTGGTCAGACCACATCAGTCAGTGTCAGCAAATCCAGTTAACAATTATTAATCCTGTCAGTTTCATTTATGTATATCTTTGGTGGAATAGCACCATAACATATTTCAGTTGTTTCATTATGTAATATTCCTTGAGTTGTATGGTGATGATCAAACCTTTTTTTTTTTTTTTGTAACTTGTTTTAACATGGAATATTTCTGGATTTTTCATTTCTGCATCAGAGTCAAGGGACAACGAAAGCCTGACTAACTGGAAATTATTCCTTTGCATCCGAAACCTGTGCTGGGTGAAGGCAGTTTAAGCTAAATGAGAGTATAGTTAAAGGGGCACTGTCAGCTTTGCCCCTTTGTATTTTGGCAAAAGCAAGCAGTGTTCCTATTGGTCACACAACACTCAGTATTGTCCTCATAAAACCCCAATAGATTTAAAAGATCAGGATTTTACCTGCTTTTCCCATTTTTTCACATAAATATAGTTTCAATCGTCTCGATGCTCAACTCCCACAAACTGGAAGCACATCCAGGTCAGGGCCGTGTGTCTGCCATAAGCACAGTCCAGAAGTATGATTTTTTTCAGAAACAGCCAGTAGAGTCATATTGTCCCTGTCCCTTGTGTTATTTTAAAAGGTTGCAGCTATCTGCTGTCACAAAGCGAGCACTAGAAGTGGCATTATTTGTATTTGTAAGCCGCGGCTGAAATCCCGTGGATGCACATCAACGACAAGCTTTTACGCATGTGCGAGATATTTTGTTCGTGGATATTGTAGTCATGCACGGGATTTCGGCCATGGCATACAAATACAAATAATGCCACTTCTAGTGCTCACTTTGTGAAGGCAGATAGCTGCAACCTTTTATAATAACACAAAGAACAGGGACAATATGACTGCTGGCTGCTTCTGAAAAAATTGTACTTCGGGACTGCGCTTGTGGTAGACGCATGGTTCTGACCTGGATGTGCTTCCTGTTTGCGGGAGTTGAGCATCAGGATGACTGAAACTACATTTATGTAAAAAAATGGTGAGAGCAAGTAAAATCCTGATCTTTTATATCTATTGGGGTGTTCTGAGTACAATACTGAGTGTTGTGTGACCAAAAGCACACTGCTTGCTTTTGCCAAAAAATGAAGGGGCAAAGCTGACAGTGCCCCTTTAAGCTAACAGTCCAGCAATTTAGGGGTTCTGAATAGTTTTACTGGAAACAGGAGCAGAACAAAAGACCCTGAGCCAGCTCTCAACCACAGGAGGTGACATCATCCGGTCTCCAGAGATAGGCCAGAGTGAATCTGTTTTTTTCTAACCAGATGGGGGCAGAGAAAAGACCCCCCCACACACTTTAAGAAAACTCTACAGTTGAATTTTTAAAATGAAAACCTAGCCAGCTAGTTGGTCAGTTGGATTTTGAAATAGAAACATAGAGAGCTGGTTGGTTCGTGGCAGCCATGTGACCCAGGCCAGCCACTCACTGTTGGGAAATCAGAGACAGCTTTGGAAACTGCTTTGAAAAAGACACGGAGATGCTTGTGGAATTCAATCCTCTATGTAATGCACAACTAATCAGATGGGACCCCTGTTTTGCATTACATCACAAAATAGGTAACCAGGACATTTTATTTTTCTGGACTCTAACCTGAACTGCACCGGAACAAGGTAAAACTATATGTTAGAGTTTAGAAAAGTTAGTGTACTGTTTTTGTGAAATGGTCCAACTTTTATTTTCTTATATCTTGTAACCAAATCTTTAAATAATATTTTTTGTTAAATTATACTATCTAATAGATATTAGTAAAACCTTTTGGCATAAATTCCCAGTACCTCTGACATTTTCTGTTGTGTGTTTGAGTTTGGGATTTTTTTTTTTCAAACAATACAACACCTAATCTCATGCTTAAAAGGCCAAAATGCTACCAGGAAGGGTCACGAGAAGGGACTCTTTGAGTGTAAGGGGAGATATGTGAGGTCTCTTGGAGTGGTCTGTGGGGTTTGAACCGATCTCTGCATTTCTCTATAAAAGACACATATATGGTGTATAAGGCATCCCCAAAGGCCTATACACACCTGCAGCTTTTCTGGTTCACTGTGTAGGGTTCTTTCTGAGGAACACAGACTCGAGGCTATATTTTCATCCCTCACACAGAAAGAGGGACCCCAGGATTCCCTGATGGATGCTCAGTTGTAAATCCAGCGAGCGACCTGGAAAGACAGGAGAGGGGTCTCCTGACCCACACCACCACGGGCTGCACTTAGGGTAGTTTGCTGTCAGCCCAGTGAACTCAGCTCCACTGGAGTGGGCCTGTGACAATATCAATCCCTAATTTTGTAACTACTTATTACTAGGAGGACCACAACAGAAGTATAAAGATATTAGAGATGTGCAGGTGTGCTGCAACCTGATTCTGATTCTGACTCTGATTTATTTCAAAAAGGTTCTGATTTACTCTAATTAATTTTATACCTTTTTTACACAGTTTGATTATGAGTAATGCATTTGAATTATTATTTTTGATTTCTTTGTCATATCAAATAATAAAATTCAGCTTTTAAAAAAAATTTTTTTTTTTGTCTGTATTTTTGTATCCTTTGACCTTCCCTGAGAACAACATGCTTGTTTGGGGAGACAGGCAGCATGAAAAGGAGATGTGAGTGGGCCCAGCCCACCCCTCACACCCTTCAGAGATGTTATTTTTATTTAGCATGGAAACACAGAGTCTGGAATGTGACACGACAACTACCCTAAAGCAGCAAGGCACTGTGGCCTAGAAGTTCAGGAGTAGAGCTGGAGACCACAGAATGTAAAATGTGAACTCCCTCCCAAACTCAGGGAGGCACTGTGGCCCAGTAGTGCAGACACAGACCTAGGAAACACAAAATGTAAGATGTGCATTCTCCCCTAAAATCTGTGAAGCACTATGGTTTAGTAGTTTAGGTGCAGAGCTTGGGAACAAGAAGTCTGAGATGTAACCCCATCAAAATCAATAATGCACTATGGCCTAGTAGTTCCAGCACAGTACTGGGGAACATGGAGTCTGAGATATGACCCCCCCCCCATCCTGGGTCCTCCTGTCACTTCATAATGGTTCCCCGAATTGCTGCTGGACTATTAAAAAATCCATAGGTCCAGTCTTCAGAGGGCACAGCTGTGTCCCCATCCTGCGTTCCCCATACCATAAATGTCCAAACTAGGCTAGCCCGATGCTACACATCATATGGTGGGAAATAGAAGTGCATTATCCAGCACAAAACTGCTGCTTACATATGCCATTCTGAGTGTGAGTGACAACAATGTAGTCTGGGGTGGGATGTGTATCAGGGTGTCCAATTACAAAGGTCTACCTGCCGGAAGTCCTTCCCCAAACTGCCTTGTCATCACTCATCAACAGGCAGGATCCTGCACTGAACACTATGCCCCCCCCCGACATACACACATAATTGGGCACATCAGGATTTAGGCTAGCCTCCTGGTTTGGACAAGTGTGTGGTGGGACCAAGAAGAGATGTGTTTCAAAATTTTTAACAGCCCCCCAGCTCTCATCCACCCCACCACCTTGGCTCTCATCTGCCCCTCTTCCCTCCACCATGGCCATCAGATATATTATGCATATAAGGGACAGGGTACTAGAAGTTCTTTAGGGTTCAGACTTTCAGAGACTGCACAGAAGCAGCATAATCTGTACAATCACTCAGCCTCCATGAGGACAATACAGGAGCTGTCTGTTAGACCTCCCACAAACAGTTACACACTGCTGTGTTTAATGGATGGTTCAGTTTTTTAATACTGTTGTTAAATTATATTCTTTAAGGCTGGTGAACAATTTGATGATGTCTGAGCTATCCTGTAGACCACCCACATGCACACACCACACACCTTTCTCCTTGCCCCCCCCCGTCCAATATACAGTTTTTAAGCTGCTCCATTGTCAACTGCCTGAGGCTACCCTCATAGCTGCCTAAGAAGTCAAACCACTAGATTTTTTTTCCCTTTGGATTAGGTGTTTGTTTTTTTTCTTCTAGCCCACAGGCCACAGCGCTCAGTGAGAGAAATGAGGAAACAAACTGCTTCTCTCTCTCACAATGTGCACGCTGATTAGAAACACCGCTGCTGCTTAGTGCTGGCCAGCCACCCAGATTGCTGTCTTGTGACCAGCTCCAATAGCTAGTCATCTTTAGATGACAGCCTCCTACATCAGTCAGTCACCCGACACAATGCTGATGGGGGGAAGGGACCTGTCTGGCTCACGGAGTGAGATGTCACATTATGTCTTCTGTGAAAGAGCTATGAGTATGCATAGCTTGAGTTGACCCCAGTGATGTGCCAGAGACGGGGGACTTGTAAGAGCATATTTTGTTTTGTATTGACAGTGCAGCAATGAAATTGCCTCTGATAATTTATTTTTATTTTATTTGAGAAAATCGGAATTACAACCCTTTAAGTCACATACTTATTTCCAAAGTTTCCACGTCAGATAATAGTAACAATAATATACAATAAAAGTACAAGCATGTAAAGAGAAGCTGTGAACTTACAGGTAATGGAGGGATTCCTGTACAACCAGTAGCTAAGCAGTGGAAAATGACACAGTCGGTGAACAGGCGTATTGTAACATTAGTGCAAACAGTAGGACAGGCAGTTCAGTGGGTAGAGCTGTGCAAATTGTAGGCTTGCGGATACTCAGTGGACAAGTAAGCTGGAGATGAATGGACCACATGAAGCAAACAGAGCAACAACACATGTAGGTTGAAATTAGTGTCAGGTACAATTGGTAGCTAGCAAAATGAACAGTGAGCAGACCTATACAATTGGTAGCTAATAGGTGAACAGTGGGTAGCCATAGGGAATTGACCTATACAATTAATGAAACGAGGCATCAACACATAGAAGAAATCTATCTTGCAGTTAGTGGTGGGCGAAGTGGCCTCAGTTCACTCCGTGAAGTGATTCACGGAGCCAAGGTGGATTTGCAGAGTGCTTCGTAATGCGAAGCTGAGTACTTTGCGTTATAATGGGTAAAGCGAAGTCCATTGTGAACAATGACTTTGCATTACTCCACCTTCCCAGACCACTACTCCACCAAATCTTATGGCGAAGTGCATTAAGAACAATGCACTTCACCTCACTTTGCCTTGCTTTTAAGCTCTGAAGGTGAATTTTGCAGTGATTCATGGGATTTCAGGTCACATGGGCTGTATATTGATCTGCACAGACTCAGTTCTGGGTAGTGTATGTAGAAAGCTGTAGGAGACAGTGTGCTCTGAGAGCTGTCTGTGATTCAGACCTTCTAAAAGCTATTAAAAAAGCCTCTTTGAATAATTTTTTTTTGCTCAAACTTTAGTTCTTCGATTGTAGGAAACCCTCCTGTGCTCATAACATCAAGCGTTTTTGTTTGTGTGTGGATTTTGAATGTTAATGTACAACATTGAGTCTGTATAGTAAAAGACAGTGAAAGTGTGCTTTGGGGCAGGGGCATATCTGTGGTGTAGGTAGAGTTAAGTTAGAGAAATAGGAAGTTCTTTGTTTTTCGGTTATATTTTTGTTATATAACTGACAGTGTTAATGTACACACAGTAATATTGTCAGTAATTGTTGAAATTTTCTTGCTGACTGTGTTGTGTGGATCTGGTGCAGCAGTTCATAATTTCAGGTTGTTTACAATACGTGGCATATTGCTGAACTTTTCAATATGCTATGCATTACTCATTGTAGACAAATGGTGTGTGTGTGTGTGTGTGTGTGTGTGTGTGCGTGTGAGTGTATGAGTGTGTGTGCGGTGCTGCGTGACATCAAATAATACGTGTTTTATTGCGTCACAGTATAATTTCAGGCACAGCAGTGTGAACCTACTATCCACTGCAGCTGTGTGATTTTGTACTGCCACTGTGGTATCTTTTCTCTGTTTCGCTGCTTGCACTGCACTGTCATTAAAGTCTGCAATCAGTGATCCAACCCCCCCCCATGGCAAAAGGAATTATTTTCCAGATTGGATTATGACCTCAGCACCATTGGTTAGTTAAGGTGGTGTTTTCACTTGTGAATTTGCATCTTTATCTGTTGCTGAAGCCACAGTTGTTTTTATAGCTTCACATCCAGCGTCCCCCCATGCAGAGTGAACATTCTGAAATCTAAATTTGCTTAGAATATTGTTATTTATCCCCCAAAATGCCCGCAAAGAGACGTTCAAGCAAAGCTGGTTCTCGCCATGGCACTGCTGCCAGTGGTAAGATTGTCTGTGGGCATAGTAGTACACAGATGCAGAAGTGCATTGCTGATGTGAGGAAAGGTATTTCTCCTGCAATGTTTTTTACCGCCCAATCAGTAGCCTCACTCATAGCTGGAGGAGATTATGTTGTCCCAGCCGGTGGTGTTAGTGCAGTTGCTAGTGGTGGTAGTATGAGTATTGCTGCCTCAAGTTCTACTTCTGACCAGTGTACAGTGTCCAAAAATATAGTGGAGGATGAAGCAGTGTGAATGAGTGGCAGTGTAGATGATGTCATACTTCCTAGTAACATCCCAGTAACTGAACATGAGGATTCTGATAATCATGTCAATGATGGCATACAATGTGACATTTCTTCCACTGTGGTTCAGGTCACGCATTTTCCATGCAGTGATTTACAGTGTGATGAAAAAATATCAGGTGATGGTGGTGTTGATGATGATGATGAATGTGATGATGATGATGATGTTGCTGTGGTTGCAACATGCAGTCCACATGCCAGCATCCAAGCAGAAGATGTGGATGTGGGTTATGTTGATGAATATGATGATGATGAAGTAATTGACTCCAGCTGGGAACAGGAGAAAAAGAAATTCAAGGTGGCTGTGTCTGGATCTGTTTGCAATAATCCCCCAACCCATAAAAACTTGTGATTTACCAGTATCAGTTGATGGTGGTGATGATGATGATGACCCAGTAATAATGATAGGTAGTTGTGGTGGTCAGTTGCAGTCCAAGTGTGCACTGCCCTAAAAATCACGTTGCACCCCCCCAACTTCAGTGCTTAAAAGAACGGAGTTAAATAAGCAGCATCATGGACATGTTAAAAGTAGAGCATCACAATCCCTTGTTTGGGATTTTTTTGTGCAAGATGCAAATGATGAGTCAGTTGCAATCTGCCAAGTTTGCTATGTGCGTGAGTCGAGGTAAAAAGGGGAACAATCTGTGCACTGGAGGACAGCATACGCATCTTAAGAATAGGCATATGGCAGTGTGGACCCAGCACAAGATAGCAGCTAATACCACAGTGGGGTGTTCACCCTCCTCATCAACCATAATTAGCATGTTATCCCCTTCCATGAGTGTTAAGTCCAGTAGAAAAAGTAATGCATGCAGTAGTGAGGAAATAAGAGTAAAGGATTACTACAGGCATGAGGAGGTGGAGGAGCAGAATGATTTTGAAATGTTGTCCAGTACTGGTGAGAGTAGCAGTTTTAGTGGTGGTGGTGATGGTGGTGGTGGTGAATGCAGTATGTCTAGTGCAAGTGGTACATCAACCCTGGTTGGCAAATCTAGCAAAATAACTGCATTTCTGAGTTTGTCATCGTCACCTGTGCAACTGTCTTCATCAAACGTCTACACCCCACTCCCTGCCATTCACATAGTAGAACCATTTGTCATCACACCCCTTTTAAAACGTTTAAGTCTGCCCATGTTACAGAGTGTTTTTGCGCATAAGCTGAAGTACCCACCCAATCATACAGTGTCACATGAACTTAATGCTGCTGTAGCTGACATTCTAGCAATTGATCTTTTGCCCTTCTCCTTTGTGGAGAATTCTGGGTTACGGCGGTTTGCTGCACGTGCCTGTCCAAAATGGAAAGTCCCATCCAGGACATACTTTTTGACCCGTGCTATCCCTGAGCTGTTCCATACTGTGTCCGGCTCAGTAAGACATGCCCTTCAACATTCCTCCTCTCCAATCATCCATTTAAGTATGGATATGTGGAGAAGTGGCAAAACAGTGGGGAGTTTATATTTGTGTATAACTGCACACTGGGCGCAGGTGCCGGGGGTTGTTTGTGATGTTGGTAGTGTGAATAATCAGTGCAGTAAGGTGGAGTGTCATTTTAGCAATCTTCCAGGAATTCGACAGCATGCAATGATTGCTATGCGTAATGTGACCTGTTCACACACTGGTGAAAACATGTTGGATATGGTACTGACTGAAATTGACAAGTGGCTGAACCCCCTGTCCCTGAGAGCTGGGTTCATAGCAAGTGACAATGGGTCAAATGTGGTGAAATGCATCACGAATGGTGGCTCTTTTCGTGTTCCATGCATGGCCCATTGTTTAAATCTTATGGTGCAGGAGTTTCTGCAGCACCCTGATGTAAAGGACATGCTGACAGTTGCAAGATATATCTGCTCTCACTTTTCATGATCAGCAAAGGCCCGTGACCAACTTCGGCAGTTGCAGATACAAAACAGCCTCCCTCAGCACCACTTGAAACTGGAAGTTGTCACCCAGTGGAACTCCACTGTATACATGGCAGAGAGGTTGTATGAGCAACACAAAACCATCTCAGAATATCTTGTGATGCACACTAGCTGTGACAGTTCTGGGACCTCCACGTCTATGATGACTGAACAGTGGTGCCTCATGGACCCTGTAATAACAATTTTGTGGTCTTTTGAACATGCCACACAGGCAGTGAGTGGTGAGTCTGCCTCCATTAGTCAATCAATTCCACTGCTGCGGGTGCTGAGGCAGACACTGGTGAATGTATAGCATGGTTTTGAAGTTGCCGGAGACAGTGCTAGCAGTATGTTGCTGAAACACATGCTGATAGTATTCGACCAGAATCATCACATTTTGAGCATTCAGCATAGTGACAACTTTGCCATAGCAATAATGCTGGACCCACGATACAAATGTGGAATTGCCTCAGTACTGGAGGGAGGACCTGAACAGGTAAAAAATGGCAGTGCGCAACTGGTGCACTTGGTTTATGGAGCACAGAAGTCGCGTGCCAAGGTCAGCAAACCTTAGCAGCATAATTCGTCTGACGGTGCACCTGGAGGAGCATCAAGCATATCCTGTAAGAGGAAGGGGACTGCAGTTCCAGGTGGTCTGTCAATCAAAGCGGTTGGTGTCAACCCACTTTGGGAGGCTTTGTCCCAAGTGGGGATTTATGAAATAAATGATTCTGGAGAACATGATGATGCATCAACCACTGGACTTAATGCAGAACAGAGAATTGTTGAGTCCTATTTGGGTGAAAACAGGCATCTGTCTATAACTGAAGATCCTGTTTTGTACTGGAGTGGAAAGGTCAGTGAATGGCCAGAGCAGACTGCAGTGGCACTGAAGTACCTCACATGCCCACCCTCCAGTGTAAGTATCGAGAGGGTATTCAGCTCAGCAGGTGCAATAGTCAGGGATCGTCGGACAAACCTCTCTTCTGCAAATGTTAGTTTGCTAACATTCATGAAAATAAATGAGAGGCACAAACCAGCACAGACTACAACCTCGATATTCATACCCCGGCCTATTCATGGTGGTTCTGGTGATGTAGAAATGGACCATCCTTGTGGTGCTGGCAGTGGTAGCATGGAACAGCCCACCACTGACGTAGATGGTGACACAATGGAGAAAGAATTTCCTAGTGGTCAGACTTCAGACATAGATGACCGTGAGGGCAGCTTTCTTTATGAGGATGATGATGTGGTTAATGTTGGCAGGCTTTAGCTAAAGTTATTAAAAGGTGGCATGCCCCCCTGGAGTCAGACCACCACCATCAGGACCGATGTTAGCCACTGCCACCACAGAGAATGAGTTTGTCTGTCCCCTTGGACCACCACCACCAGGACTGATGTAAGCCACTGACACCACAGAGAATGAGTTTGTCTGCCCTCCTGGAACACTACAACCAGGACTGATGTTAGCCACTGCCACCACAGAGAATGAGTTTGTCTGTCCCCCGGGACCACCACCACCAGGACTGATGTAAGCCACTGCCACCACAGAGAATGAGTTTGTCTGCCCCCCTGGATCACCACCACTGGGACTGATGTTAGCCACTGCCACCACAGAGAATGAGTTTGTCTGCCTCCCCCCGGACCACTACCACCATCGCTGTTAGCCACTGCCGCCACTGCGAGATGCAGGAAGATGTCACGGGGAATGTCATCATGTGCCACAGCTATCACCACCAGCACCCACCACCAGTGCCATTCAGACAATATTTCCCCATTACATTGACCATGCCAAGGCAGAGGGAGTCGAACAGGAGACGACATCCATCAGCCATAGGCAAACAACTTCTTATTATTAAAACTATAAAGTGAGTATGTGTACTAATGTTTTTATGCTGTTTAACTTCCCTTAGCTGTATGTTTTGTTTTCTGTTGCTTTTCTGAACTGCAATGGTCAAACAATACTGTAAACTTATTTTGTTTCTTTAAAGGTTAACAAAAATAACTCTCCTTCATTGAAAGTCAGTACCGTACACAGGAACCTATAGAATATCCATTTCAAATCCATACTGGTAAGTATCAAGATTTTATTTCATCTGTTCAATTTTTTTTTAAAAGAGTGCAACAAATACGACTGAGTAGGATTCATAAACTAGGTGACGTGTACATCGCCAAAACTATTTCTGCAAGATATCATGCACTGTATTCCAAACTTGCAGCCATGACAATGTTGAAAAAGTTGCACACAGGTTGTGTTACTTGACAAGATGTGGTTTTGAAATGTAACTTGACTAGAGATTGAGAACAAAGGACACTGGCACAGTATATTGGTCACACAGCCTGGTACTAAATTAACTTGTGAGTGATCTGCTGATTGCATTGTGACAGCTTACTATCTGTTTTAATGGTTGGCCCAGTGGTGCTGAGGGTTGAGGCACTGGACGTCACACCTCACTCCATGCTGACAACCCAGGTTCGGGAACGGACTCGGGTCACCAGGGGTCAGCAGGAAAGGAGAGGGATTGAGCATCCGTAGATTGCTCTCCCTCTCCGGGGAAGGGGGGGTTTCAGTCATCGGCACTCCAGTGACCACTGGTGGAGACCAGAGAACAGTGCACTGGCACTATAAGACAGGGGTGAGCTTGGGGTATGACACTGGGAAGGAGCGCGTGCGGAAGTGTGCGCGCCCTCTTCCATTGGTGTCATTGCATGCCCCAGCCCATGTCAGAGAAAAAGGGAAAGTGTGGCACTCAGTCACAATGGCTTGATGGCCGTCTGAGGAGCTGGCTGGCCTTGGGGGCACCACCGCCCTGGATCCTGTGTCAGTGGGGAGTAAGGACGGGAATCCCTGCTGCCCCGTCGTGGGGGGCAAGCCACAGGGGTAGATCGTGGTGGGGGCTTCAATGGGGTTGGGACAAAGATGGAAGGCGGCCGGAGATGGGCGGATGCTGGGACATGAAGAGGCAGACCGAGAGCCACAAGGTAAAAAAGTACTAACTTCTATCTGTGTTAATAATCCAGATATCCATGGAACAGCCATGCCTTAAACATAATGGGCCCGATTCTCAAAGCCATGCATCTGACACAAGGTGCTTGCACCAAACAGATATGGTGCAAGGTGCACCTTGCATCCAGGGCTGCCTCCACACAATTCACAAAGGTTGCCTGCGTCAACCTTGGGCTGCCTGCCCCAAACAGGGCTTGTGCCAGCCCTGTGCCCTGCACTGCCCTGCAACATGGTGCTAGGTGGACTGCACTGATGCAAGCTGCAGCTTGCTAGTCACAGACAGCACCCAGTGGGAGAAATTCTAAGTCCCCTTAGACCAACCAGGGCTGGCATAAGGGGACTTACACATCACTCCCCTGGGTGAACTGTCCTATGGGTAGTGTGGTGTGTACCACCTCCCCAACCCCACCATGCCCCACAAGTGCCACATAGTGAACCCCCCATCCAGGTTTTGCCCCCATAGGGCATCCAGGGCAGGAGCGCCCACCTGATCCTAGATGTGCCCCTCAGCATGTTGGTAGTGCCCCCTCCAGATCCCAGTATCCCAGTTTGTACCAGGACAAATGCCATCAACCCTCCCACTGGTGCCCATGCCATCCATCCATGCAGGCAGTGTCCCCCATCCCCAGACAGAGCAGGGGACCGGCACAGCCCTCTGCACCGGTCTCTAATTGAACAGACCATTCAGCCGATGATCCAAGGGGCTTGCAGTGAACCCTCCCATGTGCCATGCAGTTGCCACATGGCTGGGGTTGCTGCAAGCATTGGATCTTAAGTGCCAGGACCCCTCCTGTACCAGAATCTTGTGCAGGGTCCCTGGCGCATGGGGCTTTGGCAAAAGCTGATGTTTGCCGCAGCTTGCGCCGTACACAGCCCCATTTGAGAATCGGGCCCAATGTGTTACTGCTGCAATCAAGTTGTAAGAAGTCAATAGTTTATTTTTTTAGGAAACTTCCAGATGCTTTGTTGTGTCATAGTTGCATTATCCAAAGAAGTTCTTCAACATCAGGCACCCCCCTCCCCGGCGGTGGCACACATGCAGCACGTTGCACACAGAAGTTGTTTCAATCGATGAACATGACCATCATTAGTACCAACCAGACTCAAGAAGGATGCAGATGAAATCTGTGAAGAAATAACCAAATAAGAAACCATTAATGAGACCTACCTGCAAATATGCTCCCCCCAAAAATAAAATACTTACCTTCATTGGCTTGAGAGTTATCCATTTCCGATTTCAACGCAAAAGTTCTCAGCAAGCACTGGAATGTGCACACTGTGATCTGTGGTACAAAACAATACAATGAGTACATGTCTATATATGTCAACCCCCCACCTACAAAATACTATATATATATATATATATATATATATATATATATATATGTAGTACAGTAGTGCTACCATAGTTAGGGTTGAGTACCCCTTTTAAGGTTAAATAGTGAAACTATGCACATTAATAATTTTGTCACCGTTCAATGGATTTACCTGAATTTTAGCGGGCATGGGGCATAACCATAGAACTTGGGATATGCCAACTTTAGTACCAGTCAGATATATGGCTGCGGAGTTATTAAGCGACATCTATGTGCACAATTATGTTTTTTTGCGCATTCTTTGCTCGCGCCTACAGGTTGCACAGTTTACGTGACCAGTCCAAAAACTTCACAGAGCTTGTGGCCGGGGTCCCCGATGTGCCTTTTTAAGATTTTGTGAAAAAATATTAAATGGTTCAAATGCTATTCAAAAAACAAGTTCCCATTATAAGTCAACAGGAAAAGTTAACAAAAAGTTTGACACTTTCTCAAATGCACTATTTAGTGTCGCAAATGGCCCTAGTAGTGTCGCAAATCCGCTATTTTGTTTTCAGTTCCTGATCACAGAAATGCTTGGCATTTAAAATTCAGACCGATCAGGGACATAATTATTTTTGTGTTTACCTATTCGAGCCCTGAGAATGCTAGCTATGCCTTTATTTTGGGGTTAAACACCCCAGAAATATGTTTTCCAAATTTCTTGGAAAAGTAGTGTCACAAAGTAATGTTGCACTTGTGATACTTTCGCAAATTTTTGTGAAAGGTGTCGCAAATCACAACACTACTTTTCTAGACTATGGCCAAAATGACAGGAATTCTTTGCCACCCTGCTGCAAAAAAACGGTTTGGTGTTTTGGGCTGAAATTTGAAGGGAAGGCAGCCAACATCTCACAGATGTGCTTGTTGGTGGTTTGGTGACAAAATATTGCACAGATGCAAACTTACAGTACTCTGAAGTTGATGGTTTTTTTCCATAGACTAACATGGTGGCACCTTTCGGAGCTCATATCTTGGAAACGGTGTGAGATACGGAATTTTTGTTACTACAATGCATAGCACTACATCGTACGGTTACTGAGATATTACCATTTTAGTATTATAACTGCTCTTTTTCTGCTCCGAGGCTCATTATTATGCATACATTCTTTGTTTTCACTGTGTTTCTCAATGGAGCTTTTGGGGAAAATTACAGTGTACGTTCCAGTTTGTTACAATTTGTAGTTTTACATTTTTGTTATATGCCTGCTTGCATTACTGTTACCGTGTATGCCACCGTGTGTGTTACCCTTTGCGTTTCCATTTGCATTTGCTTTACTGTTACCATTTGTGTCGCCACTACTGTTTGTGTTTGTCTTTCGCTTAGCATCACCATGGGCATTACTATTTCTGATGGTGACCACCCTTCCATTTTCATTTGTGTTTGTCTTTCGTTTTGCATCATCATTGTTCTTACCATTACCATTTGCGTTTCTAATTGGGTTCCTGTGCCCGTGTGCACTACGGTTTGCATTGCCATACATGCTTACATTTGCATTTGCGTTTCTGTTTTCTTTGGCGTTATTGTTGCTGTTACCATTGCCATTTGCATTTACAATTGTGGTACCGTCACCATGCATGTTACGGTTTGCATCTCCGTATGCGCTTGTGTCTCTGTTTACATCACTGTTAGCTTTGGCGTCACTTTGCTCCTGCATTTCTATTAACTTTTGCTTTACAATTTACGTTTGAGTCGCCATGTGCGTAACCATTACTTCTTGCATTTGCGTTGCTGTTACCATTACTATGTCACAGAATATCATGTGGTGGGAGCATTCCATTCACTATTTATAGTCCTCATTCTCAAAAAGAAGGGAAATTAAAGGCAAAAAAAGCAATTTAATACATCAGTTAGGGTTATTCCACATCCGACAGTGAGGAATTGGGTTATGATAAACCTCTGCACCTTTCGTTTCACCTCAACCGGCACTTGGGGAGTACGTTGAGGTCGCCGGTCCTAACTCTCTCCCATTCTCCTATGCATCAGCTTGTTCATGCATGTGACAGGGTGAGAGTTAGGGCCACTGACCCTAACGCACACCACAATGCCGGTTGGGGGGGTGGGCTGAAGGTGTGCAAGGGGGGGTTTTCAACCCTAACACTGAATTTCCTCACTTTTATCGGCGTGGAACAACCCTAACTGATGCATTAGGCAGAGTTTTTTGCCTCTAATATATACAACTCACCTTGGCTACTATTAGTGTACAGACAAATGGCGCCCTTCCATCCAGTCGAGATGATAGCATCGCATTTGTGGAAATCGCAGCACACATTGGACCAGTAACAGTTCACTCACAGTCATAATTTCTGACGGGACTTTGTATGTGGTGTAACGCTCCTATTCCACTTCATTACCACTTGTCAATTTTCTGGACACAAGACAGTTGCATTTTGGGGATGCACAATAATTCTGGGAACTGTGTGTGAGTACTGCATGCATGACTGAGTGCACCATTAATTCTGGGGGACTTTGTATGTGGTGTAATGCTCCCATTCCACTTTGTTACCACTTGTCAATTTTCTGGCACAAGACAGTTGCATTGTGGGGATGCAAAAAAAATCTAGGGACTCTGTGTGACCACTGCGTGCATGACTGCATGTGCCATTAATTCTGGGGGACTTTGTATGTGGTGTAATGCTCCCATTCCACTTTGATACCACTTGTCAATTTTCTGGACATAAGACAGTTGCATTGTGGGGATGCACAATAATTCTGGGGACTGTGTGTGAGTACTGAGTGCATGACTGAGTGCGCCATTAATTCTGGGACAATTTGCATTTCATGTTATGCTCTCATTTCACTTCGTCAGCACTGGAGAATTTTCTGGACACAAGACAGCTGCATTTTGGGACTGGGAATTCTGGTGAGTCTGGTAAATATTTTTGGAGCCTCAGTAATGTTTACTTTCTGTCATGCTATTGTGAAGTATTTGTCAAAAAGCAGGACTAAACACTGCAATTATACTGTGCTAAACTACATGAGCCCGATTCTGGAAGGGTGGCACAAGTTGTCGCCAAATGCAACTTGCACCACCTGCACCTGTGACAATGACCCTGCGCCCTATTCTAGTAGGGGCAGTGTCATTGCAGCTAAGTACTGTGACTTGCGACATGTGGCCTGGTTTGCCAAACTGTGGGCGTACCTGGCAAGCATGTCACAAGCCTCAACAGCAGGGTGGCACTGTCAACCCTCCACACCCATACCCCAACCTCTTAGCTGACAGCTACAAATGTGGCAGATAGGTAGCCCTGGTAGTGTAGTGGCCCCCCTGAACTGTTTAATAAAAAATATATGGTCCTGTATCCCTGGTATTCTAGTGCCCCACCAAATGTATATTAATAAATATGAATCCCTATTGCCCTGGTAATCTAGTGCCCCCCACAACTGTAGAGAAATAAGAAAATGAACCCATTGTCCTGGTAGTCTAGTGGTTTCACAACGTACACATATAACAAACAGAATCCTCGATGCCCCTGGTAAGCCCAAGTGCCTCAATCAACATGCCAGCCACCCAGCACCTCTCCACTATCTCTCAGCCAGCAACTGGCACAGTCTACTCACCACACCCACTGAAAGATAGATAAGGCTATCAGAACAGACGCACTCAGAAATTAATTCCTGAGCTCGTCTGCAGTAGCACCACACAATGCACTAGTCGGTGGCTGGCCATGGAGGTGAGAGGGTGTGCCATCGCTGGCTGGGGATGGGGTGGGGAAGTGCTTGGTATTAGCACGGGCTGGGTGGGGGTGGGGGCCAACAGACTACCAGGGAAATGGGGATTCTTTCATTATTTATGTACAGTGCGGGATTTATTTTATTTTATTTATTTTATTATATTAAACTGTAGTTATTGCCACATACGCTGGTGGACAACTCATGGTCCAGGGCATGGGTGGGGAGATGGTAGCGCCACCCTGTGGGGCTTCTGCCAATGGCTGTTTCAGGGGGCTGGGAGTATGGGTAGCTCTGTGGGGCCCCACTGGGTTGTGCTGGGCATGGGGGGAGGGAAACTGTGCACTGTCTGCTGGACAGCCGACGGGTCTACAGGACCCCTGGGGGCATCCATAAGTTATACCAGCTAAATGCTGGTATAACTTATGTTGCCAGACCTCCTCCGGGTGTTCTTGTAGAATCCTGATGTGGGCACTTTATGGCTTCCCTTCTAGAATGGGGCACAACTGCTGCCATAAACCCCTAGAGCCACGTCGCAGGGGGTTTATGCAGCGTAACTGCTGTTTGGCGCAAGCAGCCTCCGCCATGTCACAGGTCACTATGTAGAATTGTGCATGTTGCAACTGCTGGCGTAAGTTGATACATGGGCCATTCTACTTGGTGCAACTGCAGTTATGCCAGGTATAACCCTTATAGAATCAGGCCCCATATGTGCAGTCTGTCTTCTTTCCTGTGTGTGCAGACACTGTCCAGCGTCAAGTTGCAAACATATATATATATTTATGCTGAATGATGCTGACTTGTTGCACTGTTCATAGTGATGGTATAAAGAATAAAGATAAGAATATATATCGGATATTTTATTTGAAGCATCAACGGCACACATGACTTTGCGGAGATAATAGCACAAAAAATCATGCTTTTAAACAAACCATATACCCAACTGACATGAACTATTGCTGAGGTACCCAAAATAGTTTATGGTGTACTGACATGTTGAAGTCAGAATATGTAACAGGTCCTGCAGTACACTGCTACCACACTGTGCTACCGCTGGCGCCGTGTTGTGTTATGGTGCAGATCAACTTGCTGAAACACTGACACTGCCAGTGTAAGCTATAAAGACATATTCCAGAACAAATAATGAAACAAAGGAATGTGGTAGCACAGTGTGGTGGCAGTGAACTGGACCTTATATATTTTCTGACTTTATAATGTCTGTACACCATGAAATATTTTGGGTGCATCAGCAATACTTCATGTCTGTTAGATACAGTTTGTTGAAAAGCAGGATTTTTGGTTACTATGATCTCCTAACAAAATATTTGTTACATATTCTTATCTTTATTCTTTATACCATAACACAGCAACAATTCAGACAGCAATCAACATATATATGTTTGCAAGAAGCTGGACAGTGTCTGCAGTACGTACACACACAGGAAAGAAGGCTGACTGCACACATGCAGTTTAGCACAGGATAACTTCACTGCTTAGTCTGCTTTTCCACAAAAACTCCTCGACAGAAAGTAAACATTAATGAGGCACCAAAACAGTACACACACACACACACACACACACACACACACACATGCACACACACAAGCTTAACAGAAGGAAGGGGCCAGAATACAAAGTGTCACGCATACGGAAGACAACAAAAAAAGGGAATAATTACATACAAGAGTTGGGGATGGTGGAGAAATACATTTTATGACACAGCAAGGAAGGTGTTGGAGGGGGCACATGGTGTGAGGAAACAAAACTAATGTGAGATCCCATGGTGATCCAGCAGTGGTTCCAGCATAGACATAATTTGCAACTGATGCCCCTTTATGCAATCCAGCCGCTGCTGCACAGTACTCACCCTCTCATTGTTCTCCTTGACAGCACTCCAGAGAACTACCAAGTCAGTCTGTCTTACATGTAGTTCTCTGGGGTCCACATGTTCTACAGGCTGACCTGCTGGTGGTGGTGGTGGTGATTGTGTGGGTGGGGTGCTGGTGGAGCAGCAGGTGCTGCTCTGGCCCTCCTTTTCTTAGGGCTGCTGCCATGCACAGCTGCACCCTCTGGCACAGAATGACCAGCAGGTGCAGGCATGGCCCGTTCTGTAGCAGCCTGTCACTCTAACTGGTGGTGATTGAGCATATGGTTGCGCTGGCCTCCAGTCCCCAGATAAATCCCCCAGGGGCCATGACACACCTTCACCTCACACAGGTGGCACCTGACCACACTGCTGTCCCCCCAACACAGTCAAAAAACTGCCAAACAACGGAGGTGCGGGGAGGACCAGGCACAGTCAGGGAAGGGCCAGATGAACTGGTAGCTGGCTGGTCACTGTGCTGAACAGGGATTGGATCCACACCTGGGCATGGGGGCACAGGCACAGCCTGCTCCAGAGGACCTGGTGCTGGACATGATGGTGAAGGTGGCTCAACTACTTCAGAGTCAGGAGGCGGTGCTGGTCCTGCTTCGGGGGGTGGAGGAGACACTCATAATTTTCAATTGGTCCAACAGGAATGGGCTCCCTTGCCCCCCCATGCATGCACACAGTATGATGCTTACCAGTACCACGCTCTCCCAGAGCTGCCCCCACCCCAGACATTCCCTCACCCTGGTCCATCACTCCTACTGTGCTCCCTTAGTCTGAATAATGACTACTCACACTGTCACACAACACACACAGAGTCACACAGACATAGACAAACAACTAACTACTTTTAAAGGTAAGAAAAATAAAATTTACAGAAAGAACAAATTAAGTAAAAAAGAGTACAGAAAATACAAAAAAAAATGAGCTTTTAAAAAAGCTGTTGGGTCTAAATCAAAGTTTAAATCTCCTCCTTGCTCTGATCTCAAAGTATCAGCACTGACAAAACGCACTCCTCTCACTCCGTCTGCACAGAAGAAAGTGAAAGTGTCTGCTTGTATGACTCACTTCCTTCCTGCCTGGCTAAAGAGCATGTGACTTACAGTACTGTAAGCCATGTGATGTGTATGGGGGGCTTGCCAAATCTGAAACACAAAGTGGATCACTTAGAATCATAATGAGGAACGCGAAGTCCATTAAAAACGAGTTCGCCTTACTTCACATTGCCATTCTGCCTAACGTGAATTGGTAATGACAAGGTGGAGTGAGCACTTTGCATTTCCCACTCCGTGTAGAGGAGTGGCACTGCAAAGTGTCCACTTCACGTTAACTTCACCAGCGGAATTTAAATTCGCTGGATCTCTACTTGCAGTGAGCAGCCCATAGGGGCTTTGTCTAGAGAATAATATACTGAGAGTCAGACTAATATAGTGAGAGTCAAGGATTACCAGGGAAGACATAAAGGTTAGCAGTGACACTGGCAGTTATGAGAGGATAGGATATGGGCTCTTAGGGCCATTTTAAATGCGCCTAAAGTGGTAATGGATATGATGGTGGGAGGGAGGATAATGTGTCTTTAGATTGGAACTGCGGTTCAAAACCTGACCAACTCATTAAGTCGGGTCAAGCCATGAAAGGCTCTGTGTGCCTGAGTCTTGTCAGCCTGGTTTGGGAAGGTCCAATAGTGCAACAGAGCCAGTTCACCCACCACTAAAACATATCTTCAGTAACTGTATAACACAACCTATGACTGAGCACCACTGTGCTTTGTCTATATGTTTGTATGCACAAGGCTAAAATGGCTACAAACATTTCTGTAACTACTCTGAGGAACTACTGTTTTTTTTTCAGAAAGTCATAAGTGATTCTAAGTCAAGAGATCTTAGTTTTTCATGAGCTGTTTCTGCTGATCACTCAATGTAAATTAATACTTTCTGGTATTTCCCTTTCTTCTGTCATCTCAATTTGAGTGCATACCATCCGGTTCTGATTGCACTTAGCTTAAACATCTGTTTGCACACCCTATCATCCATTTTAGTATTCAGGATGTTATGATGATGTCCATGCCACATGTCAACCTTTTCATTCCCTCGCTTAATTTGAGTACACTATACCCAAGCTACCCTCAGAGCTGTGATCACCAAAAGCCACTGATCTGTTTGGTGGTCCCGTAGGGGGCTTTCTCACACACTTCAGTCAATATTCTTTCTATACATGGGGTAAACAGGACTGGAAGCAGTGTGTGTGGTGTGTTCTAATCAAAACCTTCTGCAAGGGAGGATCAAAACTGAAAGAAGGGCTGCATACTCACCAAACAGGTACTGCTGCAAACATTTTTATTAAAAATAACAAAGCACGAGACAGCCAGGCTATCACCTCTACATATTTCCTCTACAAGGAGGCTTCATCACCTGTTTGGAGTGTGTAAAGCTTTCTTTCAGATGTATTTGTGTGTTTGGCTGCAGCACCTTAATAGATGATGGTGTGCATTCCTTCCCAGTTTTTCTTTACAAGACAGGATCATTTCCTTCCTTACCCACTTCTAATGGATCCTAATATTGCACACATAGCCTGCAGCAAGATATGTAATTAAAATGTGGTCTATTATTAATCTACATGAAATGACTGTGTTAATGCACAGAATTATTAGGCCTCATAAATGAACCAACACTGTGCAAACTTAGATATTCTGCCTACAAGCTTTGGAGTTCAATTCATAGGGTGAATTGTTCCCAGCTACTATTAGTCAGTGAACAGAGCAGGGCTGTCTGGAAATGAAATAACTGTGACAAGTTCCTATTTTACTTTTAGCCGAGAGCATCACACTGTGATACAAAATTGACAGACTGAACATTAGATTCTGAATGTGCAAGGTACAGACTCATAGAGGATTGTGTATGAGCAGGCATACACAACAAGGGTATGCTTGCATCGAGAGATTTCCTTGGTGACAGTAGACCTCGAGAGCGTAGCTCAAGAGGTCTCCTGTCACCAAGAAAACCTCGAGATTTCAAGCATACCCTTGCCTGTGTATGCCTGCTCATACACAATGTTTTATAATGTATGAGAAGGCACTCAGATACAGCGGCATCGCAATTAGCGAGAATGCTATTTTTTTCAAATAAGCAAGTAGTCTAGGGTGAGAGACACATAAAATTGTCTTATCTGTTGCTGTTTTCAGGGCATCCATTTGGAGGTCTGCTTCCAAGGTGACAGCTCTGGCAATGGTTGGCATGACTGAGGAGATTTCAGCGCGAGCACTGATTTGATGTTATTGTGCGTTAGTAGTGACGTCTTCAGTGAAGCACAACAGGAGTTTGACGTCACTAGTAACGCACAACAGACTGATTCCAGTCATCGATTTCTGTACACAACAGCACTCTCTCATACACTATAAGGTGTTATACAGTACATTTTATATGCAATGCACCGATACCACAACATAGATCATATAACAGTTATCACATCATATTCACAAAATAATTGACAAGACTGAAGTCAATCTACTATGTGGCTGAACAATCAGAAGGATCTGATTATTATGTGAGGGATGGAGACATACTTGACTAAGCAAAAGTAAATCTAGCAAAGAAAATTCAATCAAGCAGAAAAATAAACAGATGTGTGCAGATATGAAATCAATTACTTGAATAATTAACTGATAGAAATATTAATTTACTTCTTTCAAATATTTGATCTGCATATTATCTGTCATAAATTTAGATCAGATATCTAGTGCCTGAATCACAATGAATCCACTGTCTGCTTTGTCTGTGGGGCTTTATTTGAAAAGCAGAAAAAGAAATTTCAAACCCTTAAGGAAATAGAAAACTTGAAAAAGTGCAGGACCATTGGACCATTACTATCGTTCACAACACTGGCGACCCATGTTTGGGACTGAGCTTGAGTTATTGGGTGCCACCTGGAGGGAGGACACTTGAATATCCCAGTTGATGTTCTCCTTCTCCTTTAGGAAAGTATGGTTTAAGCTGTCACTATGCAACTGCCTCCTGGATGACGACAGGTGGTGGTGGTGTGGGCAGGGCTCAGTGTAAGGGAGGGGAGACACTGACAGAGCTGAATGCATGACACACATTCATGTGTGAGCAGGTCAATCAGCTCAGGTTGGTTAGTGTCTTGTGGAATGTGGAATCTAGAGTACTGGGAAAATCCCATAGATGACACAGCATTCTACTGCTATAGCTCTGCAGGCCCAGAGCCACATTAAAGAAATCTTGAAAAAAGAATATTGGGAGGTAAGTGACAGAGCATGTGAGAGAGAAAGAGAAAGAAAGTTTGGAGACAATAGGTCATTTCTAAATTGTTATAACCCATCAACATGAACAAGAAATACTACTGAGATATGTCAATTGTGTTTCTGTGCTACCTATAGCAAGGAATACTGTATGAAACATAGAAACATAGACTTTGACGGCAGATAAGGACCGCTTGGCCCATCTAGTCTGCCCATTTCCCTACCTACAGAATAGGCCATAGATCCTAGTTAACCAACAGCCTATTTCTTCCTACCCCACAAGAATTGCCTTATGTCTGTCCCAGAGCTATGTCATGAATAATGTTTTCATAAACAGTACACGAAGAATACTGTACTGTGTTGCCACTTAATTTAAATTTGGCTTTTGATTAGAGATCCTCAGATATTCTGTGGGCATTTTTGAATACCTCTAAATGTTAATTTTGTTAAGCAGGGGGGTTACTGTGGATAAAGTGGGTTCATCACAGAGGAGATGCTAAGTAGTGGCATTGGGTCTTTAGGTTCACACGTGTCATAGTTGATACAAGATTCATCTTTCCTGAAGTGATCACAGATCAGATTGCATTGGCTAATATGCTGCAGCACATAAACTTGCACTCATAGCTGGAGACAAAGAGAGAGAGTAGCACTTTTCAGAGACCATAAAGAGCTAGCTATTAAATGAATTTTACACAGAAATGAAATATAGCAACTAAAATTTATTAAGTGTAAGACCTACTGTCATTATCCTGGGATACCTTAATCTTATCACCAAAGGCTGACATCTTGAGAGGACTAACAGCAGAGCTGAGAATGTGTCCCTTTATAACTTCAAGGACTGCTTGCAAGAGCAACATGACTAATGGGCCAATGTTAGATGGTACACTTGGCCTGGCTCTCAGCAATGGGGGACAGGATTTTCTTCAGTATGAATGTTAATGAACCAATGGGAGTCTGTGACCACAACTGGGTATCCATTGATCTGGTGGAATGGAATACTAGTTGGCCCTCAAAAACTGGAACCCATAACATAAGAAAGGCTGATTCTACCTAGATGATTGACCTTGTGTCCAAGAGTCTAGAGCAATTGAGTGAGCTGGTAAAACACAGCACACATGGGGTTCATTAATAAAGGTGGTCACAGAAGCCATAGGGTCTGCATTGCTGTAAGCAGTTAGTGGAATCAGGCCAAGAAATGTAACTGCCTAACTCAACAGGGAACTGAGAAAACTGATACAAACTAAAAAAGGTTATAACCTCTATAGAGATGCATATTGACTCAGGGACAGGAAAGAATACAGAAGAGCACTGAGGGACTACAAACTAGATTTTAGAAAGACCTTGAAGGGTTGGAAGCGATAATAGTGGCAAAAGATCTTTTCTTCCAATATATAAACAGAAATAGGAACTTGAGTAAGGGACTTGGGCCCCTGAAAACATGGAAATATTGTGAGAAGCCCCTAGGTACAGTGGGGGTGGGATGGCAGAAATACTAAATTAATATTTTGCATTGGTATTCATCAAAAGGCTCCAGGGAAGGAAAGTGCTTGTTGGGAGGTCAACGGCATCAAGAGAAATCAAGATGCAACCTTTGGACATCCCACACTGTAGCTGACTATCTGTTGAAGATCATGCCAGATACATGTCAAGGGACAAGTAGGATACATTCTGGGATCATAGCAGATATAAAAAATAACTGGTGGGCCCCATAATGTTATTTTTTAAGAGTCTCTCTAAATATGTGTAACACCACAGGCTGGAAACTGTTCATTGTTGTCCCAGTCTTCAAAAACAAGGTAAAGTCAAACCTTGGAACTGCATGTTAATTAGACTAACATTAGGAGCCAGAAGAACTGTGGGTCACCCTGGAAACAGGAAATGGGACAGCCATAAGAACTGGGGTTGTCTACAGGCCCCCAGACCAGAGGGAGGACATAGACACATTACTGTTAGAAGATATACAAAACATGACAGCTAAAGGGGAGGTTGTGATAATGGGAGACTTCAACATGCCGGATACAGATTGGTCAATACCAGCAGGAACATCTGCCAGAACTAGACTCATAGTGGATTCCCTGCAGGGGGAGGGCCTCAAACAACTGGTACAGCAACCCACAAGAGACAGGGCTATCCTAGATCTAGTACTGACTAACAAAGAAGGGATCACAGATCTCCAGGTAGAAGGTCACCTGGGGGCCAGTGACCATCACATGGTATGGTTCAATTTGGCTACTACATCTAAATCATCCCATTCCAAGGCAAAAATATGGGACTTCAGAGGAGCTGACTTTGATAAGATGGCCAACAGAGTTAAGCTAGCCCTGGCAAAAAGAAACACAGGTGAGGGGGTACAGACAAAGTGGGCAAGCATTAAGGATGCAATACTTGAAGCAACATCCCATTGTGTTAGACAGAAAAGGAAGTGCAAAAGAAGAAGGAAACCACTTTGGTTCTCAAATACAGTAGCAGAAAAGGTCAGAGCCAAAAGGCTGGCCTTCAGGAAATATAAGGGAACACAGCAGGATGAAGATAGGGAGGCATACCAAACTGCCCTAAGGGAAGCAGGGAAGGCAGTAAGGCAGGCAAAGTCCCAAACTGAGGAAACACTAGCACTAACAGTAAAAGAAGGTGAAAGACTTTCTATAGATACATTAGTGAAAGGAGAAAGTCCAGAGGGGGTATTGCTAAGCTTAATGGAGAAAAGGGAGCATGTGAGGAGGAGGACCCTGCAAAGGCATCTATCCTAAATAGATACTTTTGCTCAGTATTTACTGAAGAGAAGGTAAGGCAGGGACCACAGCTCAGCATCATGGACACAGTGGGGAGAGAGGTGAGCACTACTCCATTCACAAAAGAAAGGGTCCTACAAGAGCTTGCTAAGCTCAGGGTGGATAAGGCAATGGGACCTGATGGCATACATCGCAGGGTACTTAAGGAGCTAAAGGAGGAACTAGCAGAGCCATTAGCAGAATTATTTAGTGAATCTCTGAGCACAGGAGAGGTCCCAGAAGACTGGAGAAGGGCTCATGTGATCCAGCTCCACAAGAGTGGCAGCAGGGAGGAGGCGGGCAACTACAGACCGGTCAGTCTTACCTCAGTAGTGGGCAAGATTATGGAGGCACTCCTTAAGGAAAGGATAGTGCAACACCTGGAATCCATAGCACAGGATCCAAGACAGCATGGGTTTACAAAGGAAGGTCCTGTCAAACTAATCTCATAGATTTCTTTGACTGGGTAACCAGAGTGGTGGACCAAGGGGAGCAGTTGATGTTGCCTACCTTGACTTCAGCAAAGCTTTTGACACTGTTCCACATAGAAGATTGATAAATAAGCTGGGTAGGCTTGGGGTGGTCAGAAGTTGGTCAACTGGGTGGCAAACCTGGTTGACGGCAGAAACAGAGAGTGGTGGTAAATGGTATACAGTCAGAAGAGATGCAAGTCACAAGTGGGTACCTTAGGATCAGTCCTGGGGCCAGTCCTCTTCAACATCTTCATTAGTGACCTTGCAGATGGACTAGAGGGTAAGGCTTGTCTGTTTGCAGATGACACCAAGATCTGCAACAGAGTAGATGATCCAGATGGGGTGGGCAGAATGAGAAGAGATCTGGATAAACCAACAGAATGGTCAGAAGAGTGGCAACTGGGATTTAATGCAAAGAAGTGCAAAATCATGCACATAGGGAAGAGAAATCCTGAAGCCACCTATAGGCTGGGAGGAGTTGCTAGCAGTCACAAAGGAAGAAAGAGACTTGGGCATCATCATCACTGATGACCTAAAATCATCCAAGCAGACCTCTAAAGCAGTAGGTAAGGCTAGGGGGTGTTAGGGTGTATTAGTAGGGGTATCACAAGTCGTAAGAGGAGGTAATAATCCTCTGCACAAGACACTGGTTAGGCCCCATCTGGAGTACTGCAGCAGTATTGGAGGCCACACCTTCACAAGGACATTAACCAAATTGAGGCAGTCCAGAGAAGGGCAACCAAAATGGTGCAGGGACTGCATCAGAAGACATATGAGGACAGATTAATGGAGCTCAATATGTATACCCTTGAGCAAAGGAGGGAGAGAGGTGATATGATCGAGGCATTCAAACACCTTAAGGGCATAAACAAGATGAAAGAGTCTAACATGTTTAAATATAAGAAAAATAGCAGGACAAGAGGACACAGCATGAGATTAGAGGGAGGCCGATTAAGGGGAATGTGAGGAAATTCTTTTTCACAGAAAGGGTGGTGGATGTATGGAATGGCTTACCACAAGAAGTGGTGGCTATGAATACAGTGCAGGGCTTCAAACAGGCATGGGATAGGCATAAGGGAGCAATACAAATGACTATGAATAGATAGGCCACTGACAGAGCAAAGGCCGATGGCACATTTATAAGGTAGAAAAAGAAATGGGCAGACTGGATGGGCCTTGCGGTCCTTATCTGCCATCAACTTCTATGTTTCTATGTTTCTATGTTTCTATTATTTCCCAGTCATAGCCATCATTATCAAGTATAGAATAATGAAACATTTGGTTGAGGCCAAAGATCTTGGAACTCTCAGCACAGCTTAAGAGGATACAGTCATGCTAAACCAACCTTATCACCTCATTTGAGGGGATGAGCAGAGAAGAGGGTAGATAGTCATACATTTTGTTTTTTGGTACTTCACTAAAGACTTTGAGCTATGGTAATTGCTAAAAAATGGCTGAAAATAATAAAAAGTCATGTTCCCCCTGAACAGGCCAGGAACAAAAGTCAATCAACATTGGGCCAGCCCACTGGTGCAGTAGTAGTGCTGAGTTTTGAAGCAAACTTAGGGAATCAGAGGGCCAGCCAGTGGAGGGAAGATTGAGCATCTAATAAACTGCTCTCCTCCTCTGTGGGGGGAGCTGGCAAAGCACGGTTCTTGCCTGGCCGCTAGCGGAAGCTGGGGGGGAAACATCCAGGACTGCATTAAAGGCCAGGGAGGAATGTGGTAGATGCTGAAGTGTGGTGCATGGGAGTGCTCATCATGGTGTCATTGCATGCCACACCTCTCGGTGGAACTACGGGGAGGAAAATGTCATGGGAGGCAGGATGGCTCCAAAACTCAAAGGCCCTACACCTGATCAAATGGGTTTGCTGGTCAGGAATTGGATCCTTTTTTGATGGCATTGGACAACCCCATCAGCCCCACCGGGGTGAAGAATGGCTGGGAGGTAAGTCCTGGTGTACTTCGGAGTGATGGGTCTGGGGTGTCTGGCAGATGGGAGCTGACTGATGATGGAGAGAGAAACAGATTAATGAAAAGAGAAACAATCAACATCAGTGTAAGAGTAATTAGCAGGATCTGTATTCAGTGTAATAAAGATGCCCCAATGTAGTAGGATCAGAAAATGACACCTGCTATGTTGATAAGGTGAGTTTCTTTTGTTTTCTAGTTAGATTTTGACCACACATTTTCAATATAGTGTTTAATTAAACCATCTTATTATCAAGACAGGTGTAATTTTTTAAATCCTGTCCAAAAGGTGATTTCTCAGGACAATTGCAAAAACAGAACAACACCATGTTAGCACTCAATCAGTAAAAAATATCAAAAGCAGCTAATGTTGCAAAACTCATGATTTGCAGGTCATGACAGCTTATGGCTAGTGGCTGTGATCTCCTGGATGCCATAGTTACCTTCAATAAAACTATGCATTTTGCAGCTTTGGCTGCTTTTGATAATTTTTACTGACTGACTGCTGACACAGTGTTGTTCTTGTGATAGTATTTTGGTCTTAGCACCGGCTAATATTTCTTCTTTGTGCAGGAATTTGTGTGTGAGAATCCTGTGTTGCTGTGACTGTGAAAATATGCTATGGAAGGGATTTGAAAAATTACACCTGTCTTGTTCAGACTGAAAAAAAAGGCTGTTTTGAAAACGTGGGGCAACAATATTAAATCAAAGCACCAGTGGTACTAATGGTGTCAGATAAGGTATGTAAAGTGTAAAATAATTGTGTGTTGAATTACAATATGCTGTGTGCTTGCCTGTGTTCAAAACCACTTATCTTTTGTCTGCTAAAGTAAACACACATTCATTGTGCCACTGAGTTGCAGCTACGGGAGCTGCAGTGCCAGTGTTGCAGAGGTACAGTATGTCACAACCTATAAAACAAGCAACTGGGGATCTAATCCTAGCAGGTGATACACCTTCACAAATTGTTATTCTCAGCTAAATTTACTTGACATAAATTTTGCTACTTACTCTCCACATCACCAATTAATTGCCCCTCAAGTGGATTTCCATCTTACAAAAGAAATATAAATAAATGTATAAGTCCCTACAAGAATTTAAATCACTGATCCCTTGCCTGCTGCATGACACATATTTATTGTGCCACTAAACTGCAAGTTTTAGCCTTTGGGCTAACAGCACCTCAGACAGGGGTCTGCATGCCTCCACGCCGAGAAGAGCCTGTTGCCACACTCCTTGAGCCCTTCTTAGCAGGCGTCCTCTCATAGCCTTTTGGGCTAACAGTGCCTCAGATGGTGGTCTACACACCTCCATGGTGAGAAGAACCAGCTGCCACACTCCACAAGCCCTTGCTAGCAGGTACGGCCTGGACAGCGTTCCGGGAACTCAAGGCTGCATGGCTGTCTCTGTGTCCTCTCATAGCCCTTTGGGCTAACAGCATCTCAGACAGGGGTCTACATGCCTCCATGGTGAGAAGAGCCTGCTGCCACACTCCTGAGCACTTGCTAGCAGGTGTCCTCTCATAGCCCTTTGGGCTAACAGCACCTCAAAAGGGGGGGCTACACACTCCACTCCACAGTGAGAAGAGCCTGCTGCCACACTCTACAAGCTCTTGCTATTAGGTACGGCTTGGACAGCATTCTGGGAACTCAAGGGTGCGTGGCTGTCTCTGTAAATTTTCTAAGGACAATTGTCTTTATCTTGGGACAGCTCTTATTGGCTGTCCATGGAACATGAGCTCCTTGTTTGGTTCCTCATCCTGCCAGACATTTCCAAATTCCTCCTAACTGGACTATGTCACTACCATTGGCTAGTTTATTTAACCTTTTTTCCCCCAATCCTGTATCGCCTCTGATATCTGGTCTGGTTTAATACTCAGTGCTGAATTTCTTCAGTTTAAATGCTTTTTTCTACTTTTCCATTTGCAGATTGTACTGTAAAGCCACTAGAGGGCAACAAGATGTGTAGGTTACAATCCTTTTCCCACTGCTTCTCCATAAATATGTTTGTCCTGCATCATTCATACCTAAATTCTTTGCCTTTCACCCCTCTCTTTAGTGTCTCTTGCACAGTCTCCCAGGCCACATGAGTTGCGTTTCCTACGGTGTACAGGTTATGTCACAGCCTGCTGAACCAGTGACTGGGGATCTAATCCCAGCAGGCAATTTACCATCACAAATTATTGTTCTTTACTAAATGTACTTCTCATATGTACTATTACAAACTCCACATTACTGTACCATGAAGTACCACTCAGGTGAGTTTACATCTTATAAAAAAGAAAAGCTTAAGTCCTTGCCAGGATTTGAACCACTGATCCTTTTCCTGCTAAACAAATATGCATAAGCTACAGGTAATTGAGTTGCAGTTCCTTTGGTTATGTCTCAGCGTACTAGTGGTGTGCGAAAGTTGCCATTTCCACGTCAGTGGAACTTTCATGAAATTTGGCAACTTTCGTGCAAGTTTCTGAGCTTCCACGTGTGGCAGATCAGAAAACTTCTAAATGTTTTGGGTGAAATTTCATCCTGTTCCACTCAGCCCAACCTGTTTTTATTGTTAATAACCCCCACCTCCCATGGCTGGTGGTCTCTCCCACCAGCCAATCACCTGCCTGCCCAAAGTGTCTATAAAACCCTGGTAGCTAGCAGTCCCTCCCACCACTGGATCACCCGCCTGTCCAATATGTATTAAAAAAACAGCCCAAAGTTTATTTTAATAAACAACCCTGGAGGTTAGTGGTCCCTCCTCACTTGATCCCCCATGCTAGCAATAGTCAATAGACATATAAACGGCCATCCCTTATACCACATATATTTAAAAAAATAAATCCCTGGTGGTCTAGTGAAACCTTCTCCCTCCCTATCCCCAATCCTCAATATGTAGTGTTATTTATTTTTTTAACTGATTCCTCGTGGTCTAGTGGCTGGCCCACCCCAGCAGGTAGTGTCCAAACCCACTCCTCCCATCTCCAAATGGAGCAGGCCACCAGCACAGCCCTCCACTCTCCTCCATGGCTGGCAGTCCACTGTGATGTAAATGAATAAGTGCATGCTGTGCTGAGCACACACTCATTCATTCACATCTCAGTGGGCTGCCTGCCGTGGAAGAGAGCAGAGGGCTGTGTCACTGCCCCACTCCAATCTGGGATAGGGGAGTGGGGTGGGACACTATCTGGCAGGGTGCAGAGGCAGAGGGCCACTAGAACACCAAGGAATGAGTTAAAAAAAATGGTACATACTGAATATTGGGGAGAGGGAGGAGGGGGTTCACTAGACCAACAGGAAAAATATTTTTTAATACAGTATAAAGGGATAGGGAAGGGGGTTACAAGTCTATTGACTACTGATGGACATGGGGGATGATCAGTCAGGGAGGGATTGCTAGCCACCAGGGTTGGTATTTTTAATACACATCAGGCAGGTGGGTGATTGGGTGGGAGGAGGGACCGCTAGCCACCAGGGTTGTTGTTTTTTTAATACACATTGGGTGGGCTTGTGATTGAGTGGAGGGAGGGACTGATAGCTACCAGGGTGTTCTTTTTTTTAATACAGATCTGGTGGGCAGGTGATTGGGTGGGGGAGAAGACCACTAGCAACCAGGGATTAATTTTATTTATTTTTGTCAATCGGGCAGTGCAGGTGGAATTTCCATGAAAGTTCAGAAATGGATTTCTGAACTTTTGTGGAAAAAAAGTCAGACTTTCGCTTATATTCTGCCTGCAGAAGTTTTTATTTTTTGCACACCTCTATAACGTACAAAACAGGTGATGGAAATAAACACAGAAACATATCAGATGTCAGCAGATAAGGACCTCCTGAACCACCTAGTCTGCCCTACTTTTCTTTCCTACTGAGCCACCTCAGACCCCACTTGGTCGTTGGTTCCCTCCCTCTCTTGCTTAAATCCAGGATTCCCTAGTGTCTATCCCATGCATTTTTGAAACCTGTGACTGTTTTAGCCTCTTCTACTTACACTGGTAGATTGCTCCAAACACCCACCACCCTTTCAGTGAAGAAGAACTTCCTCACATTTCCCCCAAGCCCCCCCCAGCTTCATAGAATGACCCCTTGCCCTTGAATTTCTCTTTCTATGGAAAATGCTCCCTTCCTGCACCTTGTTCATACCTGTGAGATACTTAAATGTTTCTATCATATCTCCTCTTTCTCTTCTTACCTCCAAGGAGTACACATTCAGTTCCATGAGTCTTTCTTCATAGGTCTTCTGATATAGGCCCTGCACCATTTTGGTTGTCCCCCTTTGTACCACATCCACGCTGTCTATGTCCTTATGGAGGTGAGGACTCCAGAACTGGACACAGTACTCAAGGTGGAGTCTCACCAATGATATATACAGGGGTATTGTTGTCTCCTTTTTTCTGATGGTAATATCCCTGCCTATGCAACCAAGCATTCTGCTAGCTTTACTCACAGCCTTGTCACACTGTTTATCTCCCTTCAGGTCATCAGAAATGATTACCCCGAGGTATCTTTCCTAGTTCATGACTGCTAGCTCGTCTCTTCCTAGTTGGTACTGAGCTGATGGGTTTCTGTGCCCTAAGTGCATGATTTTGCACTTTTTTGCTTTGAAGAACAACTGTCAAACTCGTGACTACATTTTCAGCTTATTTAAATCTTCCTTCATTTTTTTCACACACACACACACCCTCCCCGGAGTGCCCACTGTTGCAGATTTTTGTGTCATTTGCAAACAGGCATACCTTCCCTTCCAGTCCTTCTGCAATTAATAATGAAGACATTGAAGAGGACCAGGTCTAGTACTGACCTTTGTAGCACCCTACTGGTCACTTTGCCTTCCTCAAAATGGACTCCATTTACCACAGCCTTCTGACACATATTCTCCAGCCAGCACTTTAACCATCTTACTACTTTAGGACCCACTCCATGGCTATTCAACTTGCTCACCAACTTTCTGTGTGGAACAGTGTTGAAGGCCTTACTGAAATCCAGGTAGGCCACTTCAGCTGCTCTTCTCTAATCCACTGCCTTGGTAACCCTATCAAAGAACTTGATCTTGTTTTTCTAACAAGACCTTCCCCCTGTGAAACCATGTTGCCTCGGATCCTGAAGACCACTGGCCACAATGTATTTCACAGTTCTTTCTTTCAGTAGTGATTCCTTAACTTTGCCCACTACTGAGGTCAGGCTGACTGGTATGTAATTTCCTGCCTCCTCTCTGCTTCCACTTTTGTGAAGTGGGGCTACAGCAACCCTTGTCCAATCTCCCAGTACCACCATTGTATTGCAATTCAAATTGTATTCATAGCTAGACTAGCCTTAGCCTAGACTAATTTAATTGATTATAACATAATGTAGATGTCCAGCCTGCTGACACAGTGGTTGCTCTAACGCTTGTGATGCCAATTACTCAAGGTCAGGAGTGACCTCAGGAGTTGAACGGTTGGCCAGGGGGAGGAGGATTTAGTGTCTCAAGGACTGATCTCCTCCTCTGGAGAGTGAGGAGATCAGTGACTGGCATTAGCTTGGCCTCTAGCGGTGGCTGGGGGTTGGCACGCTGACACTACACAATGGGGAGGTGGAGCTGGAGCAGTCACCCAGCATGCTTCATCCAGGAGCATGCATGACACCACTATCTGTGCCACTGCATGTCCCTTCTCCATGACAGGGGAGAAAAATGGAAACTGCAGAATGGTAGGATAACATTGGTCTCCTACAGGCCCCACACCAGGGTATCTGTGCTCATCCCAGCAAGGTAAGTCCCAGAAGACACCACTGTGATGGGGCTGGGGGCATAGTGGATGGGGTCTGGTCAGTTCAGGGGAGCATAAAAAAACATATTACAAAACTAAATTCAGTTATCTGAATGTCTACTGTTTAGCTCTGCTGGAACTCTTTAGTACAGCAGGAATGACATTAAACAATTTTTCTCATACAAGAAAAATCATTTTGAGAAAGTAAAAATGTGCAATACACAGGATCAAACCCAGGTTTGTGAAGGTATGAAACTCTGTGTCAAGCCCTACAAGTCCTATTTCTGAGCCCTATCACTGACATCATCCGTGACATCATGTAACCAAATAGGGGCCAGCCGGCTGGCACCACAGTAGCACTACGGCATGTTACAGTGGCAACCCAGGTTCAGATGTGAGGCAGGTGTGCCAGAGGGCTGGCTGGGGGGAGGCTGGATGAGCATCCCAGGGACAGCTCTCTACCTCCAGGCGGGGATGATTGTTGGCACCCAGCATTCGAGTGACTCCCAGTGGAGGCTGAGAGTATGCCAACACTGGGACCACTGTGCAAAAAGACAGGCAGTGGCAGATGTCTGTGGGGCATGCATGGGAGCATGCATGCCCACACGCTGACATCATTTCATGTCCCCATCTGAGGGGTACTGACACAGGCAAAAACCTTGTGCAGTAGTGCAAAATGATGCTCTCCTTCCCTCCACTAAGTGACGCTGACAGTTCAGGGTAGCTCAGACTGGACAATAGGTTGATAAGAGTCTCTCCCTCAGGAGCCCCACTGCAGGGAGTAAGCTGTGGGCCATTGATCTGGGCTTCTGTCTGGGGATGCTGGTGGGATAGCTTGAGGAAAGAGTTGGGGGTAGGTCCCCACCTGCAGTATGGTGCAAAAATAGAATTAATTAAAAAAATGCAGCTGAATCAATCACAATCAATATAACCTTAATCTTGACTGAATGCACAAAAGAGTGCATGATCACAATATGTGCTGTTGGCACCTAAAAATGACAAAGTTATAAGTAAACATTCAAAACACCTTAAAAAGTCATTAACCAGACTTACCTGGTTTTTAGTCTGTATGCAATTGGATGTGGAAGAGAGGATTACTATGTGGGACCCTTGTTAGGTAAGTGAGAGATTGGGGGTAATGAGTAATGAGATGAAGGTCATGTGAGGGATGGGTTCAGGAATCTAAAACACATCAGTGGGTGGTTTCCTTCATTACAGGTTTCAAAAACAAAAGGAACATGGGACAGTATTCTTTTTTTCAGGCTGACATTTGTGTTTGGGCCCTCTAAGGTTGGTGTGTTTTTAGTGGCAATGGGGGTTGGGCACACTGGTCTCACATACTCTGATGGGGGGCTTGTTTGCTGGCACCAGAGGTTGGGCTCCCCAGTCTCAGAGTGTTTGGGGGTGTTGTTTGTGTGCTTGAAGAGTGTTGATTGCTAGCACATGGATTTGGGCACCCCACTGTTGGAGTATTTTAATAGCTGTTTTGGGCAAGAGTGGGTGATACCAGCCACGGGACTGAGCACCCACCACCAGTTTTGTTTAACAGTAGGATCATGAGTCGGGCAGGAAAGGGTGATACTGGAAGCAGGACTGAGCACTTACCACCATTTTATTTTTTAATTTATTTATTTATTTTTATTTATTTATGCTCCTCCCCAAGCCCTTGGCCTTCCACTCCTTCAGTCTGCCTAGGCCTTCACTCCATCACCAGGTCCCATCATCATTCCCTGCCCCTGTGAATGCCACAACCTGAGTAACCTGATGTATCCCTTCGTTGGGAGGACCCTTCTCCCATGGGAGACATTGGGAGAGGAGGATAACCCGCAGCCATTCTGCATATCCTGGGCATGGCAACGGTCAGCACAGACACCTTCAGGCTATGTGGTTAGTGGGGACTGGCTGCCATCATCCAGACAGCCAAGCAGCTAATTTTCTATTTTTCTCCCAACCCACCCACCTCTCCTGTTATGGTCTGGATTTGCAATGTCCTGGGGGTGGGGACATTCAGTAGCATGTCGAGGCCACACACCACCAAGAACACCAGCCACTCGCCACCACCAGGAGCCACAAACAGTGGTCTGGGACCCACCCCCCACTGGTTGGGAAGCATCCAATGGATGATCTAAACTCCTTCCCTTCCAGACTCCGCTCCTGACATCCGAGCACGGGGCTCCAACCCAGGTCACTGTTTTGCTTAATTGCTTTGTTTAATTGCTGGTTTGGGCAGGATAGGGTGATACTGGTGGCATGCTTGAGCACCCTTTGCAGGTTTTGTTTAACAGCTGGGTTGGGAAGGAGGGAGGATACTGGTTGTGGTGTTGAGCATCTGCTGCAGGTCAGGAGGATGTTGACATGGTGGCCAAAGACAAGTAGTAGCTGTAATCATGGTGCAACATCTCTGCTCTCCCCAGGATATCAGAGAAACAGAGTACCAGATAAACAGAAGAAACTGCACTGTAATTATTGGTGCTAGGAAGTGCATGCTGCTTTAAAAAAAACTTGCATTTTCCAGCCTTGATAGTGACAAAATATTTCAAATGACAAAGTAAGAGAAAGACAACGAGTGGGAAGAACTGGGGAAGAGATTGGGTATGCTGAAAGTGATAGGTGGAGGAGGGGGAAAGCCCCCAAAAGCCTTCTCAGAATTGGATCAATTACATATGTTTGCTAGCCTTTGGCAAGCAAACATAAAATGGAAACAGGTGAAAGTATAGACAAGTGAGTTTCCTCTCACACTATTGACAAAAGGAAGTTCAATGTTTTTGGAATAGTAATTGGGAGAGATGGGATATATAGTGCTTGTGTAACTTGTAGTACTTTGTGTGGCTCTACTCTATTCCCACCCTTCAGTAGTAGGTATGTAGGTAGTAATTTGTAGGAAATTGAAGGCCCATGAACAAGGGTGAGAAGAGTACCTGAGAAGGAGGAGGAGGAGGAGGAGGAGGGGAAGCTGGTGGACAAAAAACACTCCCTAAGCAAGGGAGGGGCATTAGTAGAGGGCTTAAATAGATGTTGTGGGAGGAGTTATTCCCCACATTGAACCTCGGACCAAGCCCTCCCATAGTTCTCCTCAGTACAGCTGTTTTTTGATATTGAGCAAGCCAATAGTTGTTGTGCAGGCTTCTTCCTGTGCATGGATAATATAAGCTAAGGGAATATTGGCAAGCTAGAAACTTCACACATGCATAACCATCAGAAGAAGCAAGTGGTGAGTTAGGATCAGAAACAGGTAAATATTGGTTATGCCTGTAAGTGAAGAGTGAGATGTACCAGTGCCTTCTGAGAGTAGTCTGCCCAGTAGTTTGCAGTTGTTATCCTGATCACCACCATCACCATCCAGGGGCAGTAAGCATGCACCATCAATTAGACACCAGTAAAACAAGGAAAGATGGTGAATGAAGCTGGCAGTTGACTCAACAGCACACAGTGTAGTGCACCAAACATTTCCTTTTTGTTACTCATAGCTGAACCATGGACAAAGCATCATATTAAAACATATTACAGCATTTTGATGATAAACATTCTGCTCTACTGTCCCTTTATTTCTAGTATGGGATTTTACCAGCTCATGGTCTTTCTGCAATAGTAGAAAACAGTACCTCCTTATTTTTTTTAACCATTTTTCTCTACTATGGCTGCATGGGATTGTATTGGATGATGTGCGCCAACTTTTTCTGCATCTTCTTGAATGTCTTTTCAAGAAAATCAGCATGCGGACCACAGACTGGGTCCTGAATAACATGGCAGTGGCCATGTACTGTGTCATTCATCAATCCCAAGATTCCACACCCTCCAGCATTATCACAAAAAGACCCTTTCAACCTATGGGAGGCAGGCAACTGTTTGTAAGTGGCTCAAGCAAGACTACACATATGAAAAAATATTGACTGCACATTGAGAGCAGTTTGACAGTAATTAACTACCTCAGAAACTACAGTGATAGCCAGATAACTATCACAGTAGATATTTAGATACAGTCATATAAAAGAAGCAGAGTGGAATAAATGAAAGAGGATGGGGACATAAGCAATAAAAAGAGAGGGGGAAGGATGGAGGGCAGAAAGGAAATAAGAGGGTTAACAGGTAGAGTGATAACAATATATGGAAGGCCATGTGTGCAAATACAAGAAGGCTAAGAAATACAATTTTGGACCCAAAGGCCATTATGGCAGAGGTAGACCTGGGTATTGTGGCATTGCAAAGTCATGGTGTACTGGAAACCACGAATGGGACATAGGGGTGCAATAAAGGAAGGAGGGATGCTGCTACTGTATATGCAAGAGCAGGCATAAAAGTAATGGAGATGAAGGAAACCAGATGGAATGAAGTTATGCTGGGTCACCCTGTAGAATGGAAGCAGAGCCCCTATTCACCCTGGCATGATCTACAGACATCCAACACAGGGGCAGGATTTAGGTAATATACAGGTGGAAGTCTTTGACAAAATGGCAGAAAAGGGGGGTGCTGCTGGTGGAAGACTTCAAACTGCTTGATGAAGATTCAAACCTCGCACCTGCAGCTTCAGCTATATGCAGAGACATCATGGACTCCCTGCAGGGTACTTTTCTCAGACAACTAGTCTGGAGACCCACTCGTGATGGGCCAGTACTAGCCCTGGTGCTTACTAACAGCAACAGTATTGCAGACATCAAGGTGGAAAGCTAGTTGGGGACCAATGATCACCATACAGTGTGGTTCAACATAAGGACTGCAATGGAATCAAATTACACAAGGATGATGGTGCTGGGCTTCAGGAAGGCATATTTTAAAAAGATGAGGGAATGCCTCAAGGACAACCTAACAAGGGGACATAACCTAGGTGGGGTGGAGGAACAGTGGGAGGAGCTAAAGGAGGGAATGTTGTACTTTGTTCTCTGCATAACTTCTGTGTACACCTTTGTACCCGGGTCACACCTGGAAATAAGCCTCAGCTCAGTGTGCCTTTCCCGGTAACCAATTTTAAATAAATAAATAAAGAACTATGGTTAAGGCAATGAACCTCTGCGCAAAGCAAGTGAGCAAAATCAAGAGAAAAAGAGACCACTGTGGTTCATGGAAGAAGTGATTGAAAAAGTAAAATGTTAAAGGGTAGCATTCAGAAGGTATAATGAGACACAGAGAGAGAGAGAGAGAGAAGGAAAGGGAGGTGTATCAGGAGAAAACAGGGAGGCAGGGAAAGCAGAAAGGAGCACAAAGGCACAGACAGAGTAGACAATAGCACAGGAGTAAGGAAAGGGACAAGAGATTTTTTTAGGTATAAAAGTGAAAAGACGAAGACCAGGGGTAGGATTTCAATGTTAAGAAGGGAAGGTGGGGACTGTACAGAGGAGGAAAAGGAAAAGACAGGTATCATGAACAAACACTTTTGTTCAATATTCACAGAGGAAGGAGATGGAGAGGGGCCACACAAAAACAGCAAGAGCATTGGAGAGAGGAAGGTAGACTCTAGTCATTTTTCAGAGGAGAGACTCCTGAAGGGACTCACAGATCTGAATGTAGACAAAGCGATGGGACCAGATGGGGTGCATCTAAGAGTATAGGGGGAGCTCAGGGAGGTATTGGCCACACATCTGACAATCCTATTTAACAGCTCACTAGAAACAAAAGTGATTCTGGAGGACAGGAGACAACAAAAATGGAAAGGGACCTGGGGGTAGTCATATCAGACTACCTGAAAGTGGGCCAGCAATGTGAGAAGGCAGTAAGAAGGGCTGGGGGGATACTGGGATGCATAGGGAGAGGCATCACCAGTAGAAAACAGGAAGTCATTGTCCCTCTGTACAGACAGTTGGTAAGGCCACATCTGGGGTAGTGTGCACAGTTCTGGAGACCCCATCTCCACAAAGACATAGACAGGTTGGAGGCTGTCCAGAGGAGGGCAACCAAAATGGTGCAGGGTCTGCACTAGAAGACATATGAAGTAAGACGAAAGGAGCTTAAGATGTATAGGTTCAAGGAAAGGAGGGAGAGGGGGTACATGATAGAAACTTTCAAATAGCTCAAGGGAATCAACAAAGTCCAAGAGGGTAGCATCTTTCAGAAAAAGAGATATGCAAGAACAAGGGGGCACAATGTGAAGATAGAAGGGGATGGCTAAGAGGTAATGTGAGGAAGTATTTCTACACATAGAGGGTTGTAGATGCATGAAACAGTCTTCCTGAGGAGGTCGTAGAGTCAAAAACAGTGGGGGATTTCAAGAATTCATGGAACAGACACAAGGCATTTCTAGAAAGTGGGCTGTTGGTTAACTAGTATCTGCAGCTTATCCATTAGGTAGGGAAATGGGCAGACTAGGTGGACCAAGCAGTCCTTATCTGCCATCAAATTCTATATTTCTGTTTCAGGAGGAGGGCAGATGTAGTCCCACTTCACAAAAGTGGTAGGAAGGAGGAAACTGGCAACAATAGGCCAGTCAGCCTGACATAGATGGTGGGGAAGTTAATGGAGACACTGCTGAAGGAAAGGATCATGGAACATCTTTAATCCAACAGGTTACAAGACAGAAGGCTGCATGTATTCATGGGGAGGAGGTCATGTCAAACAAATCTAATAGGTTTCTTTGACTGGATAATCAGGGAAATAGATTAGGGTGGAGCGGTGGACATGGCCTACCTAGATTGCAGTAAGGTTTTCAGCATCATTCCACATAGAAGACTGACAAGGAACCTGAACAACTTAGGGGTGGCTCCAAAGGCAGTATTCTGGGTAACAAATTAATTACAAAATAAGTGACAGAGGGTGGTAGTAAATGGAATTCACACCAGAGAAAGGAGGGTAACCAGTGGGGTAGCTCATGGTTCACCACTGGGACCAGTCCTCTTTAATGTCTTTATAAGTGACATTGCAGATTAGCTGGAAGGGAAACTCTGCCTCATTATGGATGACACCAAAATTGCAATAGGGTGGACAGTCTTGTGGTGGGGGGTTAGGAAGAATGCACAGAGACCTGAGGAAACTTGAGGAGTGGTCAAAGGTATGGAAGCTGGGTTTCAATGCAAAAAAGTGCAAAATCATGCACCTAGGGTACCTAGGGCACAGAAAACCAGAAGTGGACAACACAATGTGAGAAGATGCAGTAACAAGCACAGTGCAGAAAGGGTACTTGGGGCTGATCATATTAGATGACCTATACTTGGCCAGGCAGTGTGGCAAGGCGGTTGGGAGGGCAGTGGGGTGATGGGGTACATAGGGAGGAATATCACCAAAAGAAGGAGAGAGGTGGTGTTGCCTCTGTATAGATCACTGGTGAGACCCCATCTAGAGTACTGTATCCAGTTCTGCTGACCAAGGGTTGAATTTTCAAAGGCCACAGAATGATGCAAGTGGTTTGTGTCAAACCCTGTTGATGCAAGACCAGCGTGCATCAATGTTTGCCCCAAAGCGGTATTTTCAAAAGCACCTTGTGGCAAACCTGGCCCACCTTGCACCAAAGTCCACTGCATCTTCCTTGCGACAAAAAGTCTGTTGCGCCATGAAGCAAGCATGCTTGCACCAAAGGAATTGCCTCACAACTCCACAGATGGGAATTTCAAAGTCTGCCCACCCAATTGAAGAATGTTAAAGTACCTGCAGCCACTAGACCAGCCAGAGCTGATCTAAGCAGACTTGGAGCATATAAAAAGACCAAAAGAAAAGAAGACACTGCTGAAAGCTGGACATGGTTGAAGCACTGCGGAAGAGAGAGACCTACAAAAAAAACGATAGCATGCCTGGAGCAGCGACTATACTGCTACTCATGGTAGCCAGGACAATGAGGAGGCGGGGACAGGCTAGTCAGCAATGGCAGATGGCTGCAAGGGCACAACTAAATGTGAGATAACAGCCACAACAAATACTACGCAGACCATACAGGCCCAGGGTGTACCGAAGAAGGACCATGTACACAGCCCTGACCAATGAACAGTGCCTGGCACGATATCAGCTGACCAGAAATGCCATCACACAACTGTGCAATGATTTGAGGGATGATCTGCAGAGCAGCACAGGGAGAGGACACCCCCTACCAGTGGATAATCAGTGCTGCACTATGTATCCTCACAACGGGCACCTTCCAGAGACCCACTGGTGACACATTAGGCATTTCCCAGTCCGCCATCTCCATCTGCTTCAGGCAATTCATTGGTGCACTGCTGCGAAGAAAGGCACAGCACATTTAATTCCTACAAGACAACCAGGAGCAGCAGGCCTTCTACAATATAGCCCAACTGCCATGTGTACTGGGTACAGTGGATTGTACCCACATAGCCATAAAAACACCAACAGAGGATGGTAATGCCTATGTGACCCAAAAGGGATACCACTCAATGAACATGAAAGTGGTATGTGACAGCCACTGTAAGATCCTAGATGTAGTGGCACGGTACCCAGGCTCATGCCACAATGAATATATCTTCAAGCACAGTGGACTCTGTGAAGCCTTTCAGTATGGACACCTACGGGATGGATGGTTAATTAGTAGGTGCATAATCAACACATACCACACTGTCGTGTACCATTGCAGATTGCAGACAATGAAAACGCAGCAGATGGCAATATCACATACACTATGGGACTGCCCACAGACACTGCCAGAGAACAATGAAGAGCACATGGTGTGTGCATCACAATGCATGTCCTGGTGGGACTACACACTGTGAACCACTGTGCCATGCACGCCCCCCCCAGTAAAACCACCATGTGTCAAGTGAGTCATGAGCATGACATACACTGGACAAACAACACACAGGCATGCAGGACAGCACAGTCACATGTCTAGAAGGTGTGAAGAAATACATGCAATGGTAATGATGTAATGTGAACCCTGCCAGTCTGCCACAAATGCACACTGACATCATCAACAGCATGTAGGCACACAGGCATTTGTGTAACAACTGTAACTCCATAGCTACACACGTTACACACCTGCATGACACATGTTGTGGCCACATGCTGACTAGTAAGGACAGGATATACTGACTGGATGGCAACACAGGGACACACAGACAACAGTAGGGTGACCCATGCATGGTAAGGGGGAGGTGTAACACACAAGTGTTACACAACCCGTAGCCCACCCCTTGATGACAGGAACACAGGCGCGATGGTCTGCATCTGTCCCGGAGGGGAACCAGGATCCTAGGTGATAGGTTTAAATGCTTCATTGGCAAGCATTTAAACTAGCCAAGGGGGAGGCACTGGAAAGGAGCAGAGAAATCCTAGCCCCCCCCCAAAAAAAATCAGGGTAGTAAGTGAGGTAAACACCAAGATAGAGACATTGATAGGGAGAAGAGCTGGGGTAAATGGAGAAAATGACAAAAGCAATAAGGACAGGGATGGGGCAAAAAGGGGTAAGGCCATCAAGAAATGGAGGGTAATGAGTACCAATGCACTTAGTCTGGACAACAAGCTCCCCAAACTGGTGGCCTTGATGGAAGAGGGATGCCTGGACATCGTAGCAGTCACAGAAACATAGTACACAGAGAACCATGACTGGGATGTTAACATACCAGGGTACACAACCTACAGGAGAGATGGAGGGGAGAAGAGGGGGAGGAGTAGCTCTCTATGTAAGGGAAGGGATAAAAACAATGGAACAAAACAGTAAACAGGGAGGAGAGGAGGCATTGTGGGTCACTTTAGAGACTAGAAATGGCACCACAATCCACACAGGAGTTGTATACAGATCCCCATCTCAGGGGGAGGAAATGGACAAGGATATGATAGAAGACTTTTTTAGGATGGCAGAAAAAGGGGAGATATTGTTTATGGAGGAACTGAATATGCCAGATGTTAACTGGAGCACCTTTGCTGCAGCCACATCCAAGATCAGGGCCATTCTCGATGCCCTACATGGGACATGCCTTAGACAGCTAGTTTTGGAGCCCACTCATGTGGGAGCAATCTTAGACCTTGTACTCTCAAATGGGGACAGTGAGAGGATCTCAGATCTAGAAGTGGGTAGCCATCTGGGAACAAGTGACCACCAAACAGTGTGGTTCATGAAAAACTCTGCTACAGAGTCAAGCCATACAAAAGTGAGGGTACTGGACTTCGGGAGGGCTGAATTTGGCAAGATGGGAGAGTGCCTTAGAAAAGCACTAGCAAACAGGCTAGAAGAAAGGGCGGAGCAACAATGGGGAAACATAAAAACTGCCATCACAGAGGCAACAAACCTTTGTGTGAAGCAAATAAACAAATCAAAATGAAAGAAAAAGCCACTATGGTTCTCCAAAGAGGTGGTGGGGAAGGTTAGGGAGAAAAAGATAGCATTTTGGAAGTATAAGGAAACACAGAAGGAGCAGGACAGAGAACTGTACCAGTTAAGGCAGAAGGAAGCAGGGAAGGAAGTCAGAATGGCAAAGGCCCAAACTGAGGAAAAGATAGCCAACTCGGTTAGGAAGGGGATAAAATCTTTTATAGGTACATCAGTGAGCTGAGAAAGACAAAGGGAGGGATAGTGAGGCTGAATAGAATGGATGGTTGGTGGGCAGACAAGGACAGTGAAAAAGCAGGGATACTGAATGAATACTTCTGCTCAGTATTCACAAAAGAGGAGGAGAGGGAGGTACCTAATCCAGTTAACAGAAGCACTCTGGATGGGGGGGGGGGTCAATTCCAGTCCTTTCCCAGAAGAAAGGGTTCTGAAAGAACTCCTAAAACTGAAGGTGGACAAAGCAATGGGAACTAATGGAATTCACCCCAGAATTCTAAATAATTAAGGGGAGAACTAGTGACACTACTGACTGCCCTGTTTAACAAATCATGGGAGGATGGTGTGGTACCTGAGGACTGGTGGAAGCTGGATGTGATTTGCTCTCCACAAAAGTGTGAGCAAGACAGAGGCAGGAAACTACAGACCTGTCAGTTTGACCTCTGTGGTAGGGAAAGTGATGGAATTGCTTCTGGATGAAAGAATTGTTGAGTACCTAGAGGCCAGTGGGGCACAGGACCCAAAGCAGCATGGGTTCACAGCAGGAAGGTCATGCCAGATGATTCTATTGATTTCTTTGACTGGATGTCTAAAGTAGTAGACCAGGGAGAGGCTGTGGACATGGCCTACCTAGACTTTAGCAAGGCATTTGACACAGTCGCACACAAAAGACTAATAAACAAATTAACCCAGCCTAGAAGTGGGTCCCAAGGTGGTAGTCTGGGTAAAACATTGGCTGGACAACAGGACACAGAAAGTAACTGTTAACAGAGTCCATTCTGAAGAAAGGGGGGTTACTAGTGGGATACCGTTGGGTTCAGTACTGGGTCCAGTCCTTTTTAATGTATTTATAAGTGACATTGCAGAGAGACTGGAAGGAAAAGTATGCCTCTTTACAGATGACACAAAGATCTGCAACAGGGTTGATACAAAAGGAGGCTTGGAAAGGATGAGAAGAACTTGGAAAGGTTGGAGGAATGGTCAGAAGTATGGCAGCTTGGATTCAATGCAAAGAAATGAAAAATAATGCACCTGGGAAACAAAATCCCAGGAGAAGATTACACAATGGGGTGGAGGAGGTAGTAACAACAACAAAAATGGAATGGGACCTTGTAGTAATCATATCAGATGACATTAAGGTTGGCAAGCAATGTGAGAAGGCAGGAGGGAGGGCTGGCGGGATACTGGGATGTATAGGGAGAGGCATCACCAGCAGAAAACAGGAAGTTGTTATCCCTCTGTACAGACAGTTGGTGAGACCCCATCTGGAGTAATGCATCCAGTTCTGGAGACCCCATCTCCGCAAGGACATAGACAGGATGGAGGCGGTCCAGAGGAGGGTAACTAAAATGGTGCAGGGTCTGTAAGAGAAGCCATATGAGGAGAGACTAAAGGAGCTTAATATGCTTACCCTTGACAAAAGGAGGGAGAGGGAGGACATGCTAGAAACTTTTAAGTACCTCAGTGAAATCAACAAAGTCCAAGAGGGTAGCATCTTTCAGAAAAATAGATGCGCAAGAACAAGGGGACACAATTTGAAGATAGAGGGGGGACAGCTCAGGGGCAATGTGATGAAGTATCTTTTCACAGAGAGGGTGGTGGACACATGGAACAGCCTTCCCGAGGAGGTTGTGGAGTCTAAAACTGTGGGAGAATTCAAGGATGCATGGGACAGACATAAGGCAATTCTTGTGGGGGGTAGGAAGAAATAGGCTGTTGGTTAACTAGGATCTGCAGCTTATCCTGTAGGTAGGAAAATGGGCAGAATAGGTGTGCCAATTGGTCCTTATCTGCCATCAAAGTCTATGGTAGTGCCAAAGATAGCACACCACTAGTGAGGCTGATAGTGGATGTCATACAGTGGCAGGGACTCAGGTGACATGGTGAAATATACAGTCATGTAATGACCATAGCAGAGACAGACAACATACATGAGTTGTAGCTGAATACAGGACATGGGTCTCAGTGTGTTAACAAAGTGAAACATCCATGCTGTCACCCCTGACAAACAACATGCATGTGTGAGGTGGAATCACATGTATGACACCAGTATGGTAGCACACAGTATGAAAATATGTGTCAAATTCCTAAGCAATGCCTCCATATTCACAAGTGACAGTGGCACCTGGTACTGCTACGGTTAATGTTGCCACTAAGAAGACCAAGGACTGTTGGCGAAACACGCTATAAAGAAGAGCATGCTGCAACACGATCTGTCATCGAGCAGATATTTGTACTCCTTAAAATGAGATTCAGGTGCCTAGATCAATCAGGGGGTGCCCTGCCGTACACACCATGTCCTGCAAGATATCTGTTGCATGCTGTATTCTCCACAACATTGCAATAGAAAACAGGATCCAAATGCCATATGTGGACATCACAGATGACAGTGAAAGTGACAAGGGTAGAAACATAGAAACATGGACTTTGACGGCAGATAAGGACCACTTGGCCCACCCAGTCTGCCCATTTCCCTACCTATTGGATAAGCTGCAGATTCTAGTTAACCAACAGCCTACTTCCTGCAACCCCCCACTATAATTGCCTTATGTCTGTCCCATGCATGTTTGAATTCCCCCAATGTTGTAGATCCCACAACCTCTCCAAGAAGGCAGTTCCATGCGTCCACCACTCTCTCCGTGAAAAAGAATTTCCTCACATTACCCCTGAGCCGTCCCCCCTCTAACTTTAAATTGTGTCCCCTTGTTCTTACACATCTCTTTTTCTGAAAGATGCTACCCTCCTGGACTTTGTTGATTCCCTTGAGGTACTTAAAAGTTTCTATCATGCCCCACCTGTCCCTCCTTTCATCAAGGGTATACATATTAAGCTCCCTCAGTCTCTCATCATATGGTTTCTGATGTAGACCCTGCACCATTTTAGTTGCCTTCCTCTGGACTTCTTCCATCCTGTCTGTGTCCTTGCGCAGATGAGGTCTCCAAAACTGCACGCAGTACTCCAGATGGGGTCTCACCAATTGTCTGTATAGAGGGATAACCACTTCCCTTTTTCTACTTGTGATGCCCCTCACTATGCATCCCAGTATCCCCCGGGCTCTCCTTACTGACGTCTCACATTGCTTACCCACCTTTAGGTCATCTGATATGACTACACCCAGATCCCGTTCCATTATTGTTGTCGTTAGGACCTCCCGGCTATTGTGTACTCTTCTTTGGATTTTATTTCAGGTGCATTACTTTGCACTTCTTTGCATTGAATCTAAGTTGCCATATGTCTGACCATTCCTCCAACCTTGCCAAGTCCCTTCTCATCCTTTCTACCCCCCTTGTGTATCAACTGTTACAGATCTTTGTGTCATCTGCAAAGAGGCATACCTTTCCTTCCAGACCCTCTGCAATGTCACCTATAAAGACGTCAAAGAGGACTGGACCCAGTACTGAGCCCTGAGGTGCTCCACTAGCAACCCCCCCTTTCTTCAGAATGTGATCCATTCATTATTACCTTCTGTGTCCTGTTGTGCAGCCAGTTTGCTACCCAGGCTACCACCCTGGGACCCACTCCCAGGCTGGCTAACTTGATTATTAATCTTTTGTGTGGGATTGTGTCAAATGCCTTGCTAAAGTCTAGGTAGGCCATATCCACTGATGAAGATGATGCAGGTCCTGCCCATTCACAAGGCCAAAGACTACCAGGTACAGCAGCAGCTGGCAACAGGACAAGGGCATGGCTCAGCCATTACCACTTTGATTAAAAGTGTGCTGCAAGTAACATTGCAGTCATAAAATGCCATTGAATACCGACAATAGGCGAGCATGCCATACAGTGTGACCAACAGAACTGTGTAACTGACCTGACAGAAAACAGTACTGGTAAACACAACATACCTGCCCAGGCACCCCATGGGACACAGCTAACAGAAGAAGAACTGTGGAACACAACACTGTCCCATGGGATGTGTCACACAGCCAGCAGTGCTGCAACACATATATTGTCTGCTGCATGACCAACACCCTATGACAGTAATGCATGGCAACCAACATGAACATACCCTGAGAGCCGACTGTCTGCAGATGCTGCACATCAGACATCCCATGCAGCACTGCACAGGAATGTTGTCATCATGTCACAGCAACATGGCAAAACAGATATGCTGTGAACGTTCCCTGTGGTGAATGACCATGTGCACAGTGCACAACATGACAGGTAGTCACATGACAGAATGCAGATTGTTCACTGGTTGCTGTGTGGTGTGTTGTGGTGTGTAACATGAACCATAACTGGATGGGGGTCTGCTCTGAGTGGAAATGCCACAAGGGGTGTGAGTAGAGTGGGTAGTACAACACAAGGTATGAGTGTACCATGACTACAGAGACCATGGATGTGTGACTGTGGGGGATGACACAGGACAACATTGTGACATGCGACAGAATGTTCCATATGCAGTGGGACAGCCCGTTAATACTGTCCATGGCAACGCCATGCAGGTGTTGTAGGCCGCACAGTGGACTACAGGGCAATGCCCACTGTCAACAAGAAACACTGTATGGATAGGACACGTGCAATAACAATGTCCAGTTGATCATGTAACACTATCAGGAAATGCATGACACACACCATTGTGACATACACACAGTGAAATCTACTTTTGTGTGACTCAGAGTGACATGTGGTAAATCAGTAATGGTAACCTACATACAAATAATAGGCTCACAGATCAGCAAGAACATGTGACATAGTACACACACTGAGTGAAAGCAACATCTGAGTGGCAGTCAGATGCGACAGCAGAATAGAAACACAACCCAAACTGGTCACATCCATATCCACCACCACTTTGGCATATCTGTAGCACCAGTCCCACCCACCCACCTCGGGCACCCAATCCTAGCATTCAGGCAGACTCCACTGATACAGTCCCCCGTGTATGGCTTCCCAACATCCGAGTGTCACAGCTGTCACACCAGCACAATGTGCAAGTTGTACACTGCCATACCCAGTAACACTCTCTGGAACTGGCACAGGCCACCACACAGCACTGCTGCCAGACACACATGACCGATGTGCACACACAGCTGTACACAAAGTGCAAATAATCATGCTGAGTGATGTAGTCATGTCACAGCTGTGCCATGTGACACAAATGGCTATGTCATGATACTGTGGTCAGGTCATTGTGTGGACTCCCCACAATGCCCATGACACAATCCATTATTTTCCCAATGCATCTTGATTTGCTATATGTCCAGACCCTGCATGTGCAACATGCACAGTATGTGCGTCACAGTCTGTCAGAAACTACCGTTAGCCTCTCGCTGTCCTGCATGTGTGTGTGTGCATCACTCTTGTTAGCATCATACAGCACCCTACTACATCATCGTTTGCATCACATTGCATCACAGGGCACTATGCGTCACACTGTGGCACATTCATCCGTTTGCATCTGTCTGCATCACATTCCTGCATAGCATCATTTATGGGCTGTGCATCGAGTATTCAAGCATCTGCATGAGTTTGCATCACATGGTGAGCATTTGTGTCATCTTGTGTCACATTTTGTTGCTTTGCATCACATCCAGCATCAAAACTGGCATCTGTATCACTGTGCATCATCAGTGGTTGGTGGCATCACATAGCGGTACACAGCATGCATCAGAGTTCGTCTCAGATGACTGCACGCTGTGAACACCTATTGAACCCGTAGGCCCTTGTTGTGTGCAACACCTTGTGCAATACTGCTTCCACTGCAGTGTGTGGCACACCCTTCAGAAGTGACACTGCTGGTGAGTCAGAGAGTGGAGACACATGTAGGCTGTCAGCCATTTGCAGCAGTGAAGGTGAACAGCAGGCATTGTGCCAGCAGGAGCACCCAAGTGTATAGTCCTGTACCCAGACACTGAAATACCCACAGGGTTCCCCCTAGGCTGACCATAATGGCCACAACACTCACAAGCAAACCCAAGTTCAGTGATAAAGAGGCAGTTATGTTTGTCAGCTGTGTGACCAAGTAGTCATGTATTCTGATGCCCCCAGGCTCAGCCAGTCACGCTGTACAGGATAAGAACATAGTGTGGCACTGGATTGCCAACAGAATCAAGGCACTGTCAGGTGTGCAACATCTGATCAGACAGCTGAAACACAAGTTGAATGACATGGCACACAGGGAGCCAGATGTTCTGAAGAGCCTCAAGGAGCAGGCCAGGGATGCAGACATCCAGTTGTGTGGTGGGCATTGTCCTCATGAAGGTGAGTGTAGCAACACATGCACACAGAGAGTGTCACAAAGTGCCCAAAATGTGGGCATACTTGCAATGACTAATGCATGTGACATCACTGCCTCCACAGATCTGCCAGAGGGAGCAGCTGCACAGGCACAGGGACATGCAAGGCTGGATGGGGAGCTGAGTGGACCGCATGATACTGGCATCAGTAATGACCATAAAGGTAAGTGTATACTCAATGTAGGTGATGTGCTACAAGGGGCATGCACAGTAAGACATAATAGACAGGGTGTCATGGGTGCATGTCATACGACATGGCTCATGTAAGCATGACCCCACATCAGGTGTGTAAATAATGCTATCACCGTGAAGCAGGCAATCTAGTACATCACACCACATGGCCACATATGACCATTGGTGTGTCTTGCATGACATGGTACACAACAGACAATTGGCCACAGTGTACAAAAACATTTTGGGTGCTGTTCACATTCCCATAATGGTGTGGAATGCCGTACTACATCAGGGAACTGTAATATAGTGGACTATGAACCATATCTGGGTGTGGATATGGATTATGGTGGTAACATGTGTTCATGTAATTGACAACAGGCACATGGATGTGTGTCCGGGGCACGTTCAAGTGGAAACCAGGCATGTGTGTGGGCAAGTGCTGTTGGGATGTGCAACATGTGATGTGGTCAACCTGGGACACTGAGTGCAGGTGCAATTGTAAGTAACCTGGACATGAGAGTGGGTGCTGGCCTGTCTGGAGGTACTATACCCATCTGGTGTGCACTCTGTGTGTCACTGTGCATGTTAGTGTGTGTCCACATGTACATCTGAAACACTGTACTGAGGACATGTCAACAGACACACACATGCACAGCTGAGAATGATTTGCAGCCACCACTTGAGTGTTTCCTTCATAATCATCCGCTGTCCTCTTCATGCACCCAGGATCACATACCTTGAGACTGCACACAGTGTACCATTCACACAGGTGCACATGATGCCCATGCTAACAGCCACCTTTGTCCCTTCAGCCTTTTGCCCTGAAGTGCACATTGCAAAGCTGCTGTTGACTGGAGGAAAACAACACAAACATACCATAATTGTTGATGGCTCCAACAGATTCTGAGAGGTCCCCTACAATGTACAAGATAATGTACACAATGCTGTAACCTTGAATACCCACTATCCACATGTCCCAAGCAACAATCTGTCATAGAGGCCCGTTACCCCTGGATTAGTAGAGACATCTGTATCCCATCCTGTAAAAACATGTCCACTGTTTGTTACCATTTCAGATGAACTACTGGAACTGGCATCTGATGGCAGTCAAGCAACGCCCATCTGAGCCACATACACAGCCATGGGTAGGCTCCCACATGGTTATGCATTAGTTCAGACAGAGTGTTCAAGGACGTCACAGTGACACGGCCCATGGCTGACATACAGCCATCGCTCCCTTCATGGACAGTAGTTCCATTACTGGGAGGCTATGTTACATATTGCTGCCACAAAGTATCCTGGCAGTCACACAGCCAATGGGCCAAATGCCACTAAGCTCTCCCAGCGGTGATCAGTGGCAAACAAAACTACTCAGGGATCGAAGGACAACCTTTTGTTAGTGTCTGTGACACCATCAGTACACCAAGGGGAGGCAACAACAACAGTGTTGTATCATGCAGTGAGGTGTGTGCCAGGTACAATTGCTTGCATTCTGTGTGTGGCTGTGTCAGTGCCATGCTGAGAACATTACACGCTGACAAAATGCAATACCATCATTGTGAGTGGCCATGTGGAGGGCTGTGTAGCTGAGGAGTGCATTTACAGTGTCGTTGGATGCCCTTCAGTGTGTGGTAATGACAATGTCGGGAGGTAACGAAAGAGCATCCTGTGCTGGACACAACTATGCATATATACTGTGATTGTGTATTGCAAGCAGGCTCCAACGGCCATATGCCACCGTGCATGACAGGCATGCTTGCCATTGTTATGCATGCCTGCTATGTGCACAGAGCAAACAGTGATGTGCAGAGTGATGTAATGGTATGTTGGGCCACATGTTGCACACAAGTACAGCAGGTTCCATGTGCCATATGCATACATGCACCGGAACTGCAATCAGTGTGTTCCAGTGCCATTAGACAGGTGTTAGATGCACAACATGCAGTGGGTATCATACTGTGCCGCTGTGAGTGTTGTGCATTACACGTGTCCACCAGCACACATGACAGTACACATGGATGGCAATGCCATGCCAGTGGTGTGACAGTGTGTCTTCTCACAGCTATGGCCTACATCTTGTGTGAGTGACACAGACTGTGCAGGTCTGCCCTCACATGGCCAGCACAACACAGGGTATGCAGGCACATGTACTCAACACACCAATGTGGCAGGCAAGAAACACAATTGACAGTAACATATGTACAGTGAACAGCTATGTCTGCATCAACAACAGTCTAGTGCACACAGCTGTCAGGCAGCCACAGCACACATGTCTACAGTTGAGCCCATCAGAATGAAGCACAGCACTGCATAATTCTGCCGAAAAGGTACTGCAGTGAACAATGCAATTAAATGGGAGTGAATCCCCCTTTTGTCATGCAGTACACCTGTCACACTGAGCTTCATCCTGGCTGGCTTCACCATATGTGCTCAGTCATGTCAGTTGTGCAGTATGATGGTTGTTGCAACAGAGGTGTTGCTTGCACTATAATACATGTGATGCTGGTCACAGACTGCATCTGTGTGCATGCATGCACACTGTGTGCTGGACACACACATTACAGTGCCATACAGCATATGGGTATTGTGTGTGCATGTGGCATGTAGGGGTGGTGTTGCAGGTGTATACAGCATATGTTGTACCAGTGATGTATGTATATGTGCCATGCACACATATCTAGCCTAAACATGGTGGTCCTGGCTTCTATGTTCTGTGAGCATCACACATGTGTGAACATTGGGCACATGTACACATCTATCATGCATGTGTTTCTTGACGTGTATCATAGTTCAGTCATAGCACCACATACAGTGTTAATTGTATAAATGTTCTGAAGTGCTGAGGTACACCCAGAGGTACCTTGAGGTACTATTGGGGTATTGATGTTCAAGTGGTGATCATATAAGTGTTTGGTTGTGCTGAGGAGGTACCTAGTACCTCAAAGTATACCTCATCAATGACAAACCTGTATACATTCACCATGTGACCATGAGTGCCTCTGTGGTACCTTGAGATATGCTTCAGCATTTGACAGTTTTACGATCACCACTGTCTGTGAGTACATCATGACAACACTACAAATGGCACACATCCCCAAGTGTGTGGTCACAATGAGGACATGTGTAACTGTTGAGCTAAATGTGCATTGTGCATCTGCTGTATGTGAACCACACATGCCACCACATGTACATGTCACACATCCACAGTATGTGTGACATAAAACAAACAGCACCATGTACATGTCCTACGTTTGTTGGACATGCATGTAGTCTGGCAACAGCATGTGAGACATACCCAGAGTCAGCAGAACATTCTTGCATAATCATAGTAACATTATCTCAGCCAGCTGCATTGTACTTGTGTGTCTGTGTAGCAGTATGACACTCATGTCATTCCCAATTGTATTTGCAGAGGACAGTGATGACAACAGCAATGATGATGATGACAATGATGCAGAGACTGGTGATGGCAGACCATCAAGGTTCCTCAGGGCACTCACAAGGGCAATGAGAGACCTGAAGCAGCAGGAGGCACATCGATATGCAGAGCGCACCAGAGAGATGCAGGATGGAGGTCATCCAGCACATCAACCTGTGCAGGGTAGTGAGCAGGCCTCAGGGCCTCAGGATGTCTTGCATGGATCACAGGACAGACAGCCATCTGTGGAGTACAATGTACCACAACTAGGCCAGCAACAGGAGGTTGTTGACACCGACCAAGTGGGTAATGACTCTTTGACTACAGCATGACCTGACAGTGAGGACAGTGGTTCATACATGGGGCAGCCCATAGTGCCTGCTTCACCTGCAGGCAATGGGCAAGGTCAGATGGCTATTGGGAGGTGTACAGGCACAGCTGCAGGTGATGACCATGTCTGTCGGGTGGTAGACACTGCCAGGCAGCAGCTTCAGGATGTGGTCAAGCAGCTGGATATGCTAAATGACATCGATAAAAGCAGTGGTGGACATGCTAAGGGAACAGGATGTGTAGTAATATGCTTTCTCACATGTCTGGACTTGAAACATTTACAGGACTCTGGACATGGTTGTTGAGTCACAGTACAGCATGGGGTTACTGTGGACAGCCATTGCCATGCAGCACTGCATATCCTTATTGTTATGTTGTTCTGCATGCAATTTTACCCATGTGTATGTTGTGGATGTTGTATGTGCACCATTGTGCACCCTGAAACTGTGAGGTCTCACACCATGTGTGGGTTAACACAGGGCACAATTTGGGGGATCTGGCTAGGCTGTGTCACATAGCCATGTTTGAATAGTGTTGGACTTATGTTGTAGTTCCTATTGTGTGTTGTAATGTTTGCATACGTTACATCTTACTCTTGATTGCATGTTTATCTGCTGTGTATACCATTTAGAGTGTCAACAATATATACCTTTCTGTATACAGCAAAATTTGTGTCTGTTGTCATCATTCCACTGATGGGTCATATTTGTGACATGCACATAACAATACACAGTGGTGTGCAGTGTGCACCATAGTGCCATGTCCATGTGATACATGCACATACATACCAGCGCAGACTCCTGTGGCAATACTTGCAGCCTCTGATTTCAGCTGCACACAGATGATGGTGTTGCACCTCCATTTGTGTGGGCCTGCACCAGAGGCTGACAGCAACACAGTAACCATGTACTGGGATACTGTGTGAGTGTTGTTGTTGTCATCATGAGTGATGAGGAAATGTAACTGAATGTTCTCATAATGAAATGGTATCTGAGGAAATACTATTACATTCAATGTGGTTGTCATGAAGGAATTCTTATGAATATTTAAATATGCTAATATTACATGTATAAAAGCATATGATGTATGTACAACACCCTTCCCCCCACGAAGCCTGCAAAGGTGCTACAAAGGGGTGTTTGTTATTACGAAGATGCTATTCCAATGAATTAGAATAATATTTACTCCAGCCACGATATGTGTGAGCCGCTTCATTTTCATTAACTCATTGCATCCACCGGAGCTTTCTAAAGTTGCAGCTCTTGTCTCCTGTATACTGTTAACAGTTAATCCTGTGCTCTTCTAAGCAAAATCAAGCCAGAATTGGCATGCCACAAACAAATGCTAATAGCACAAAAATTGTAAGTGCTAGACACAAAGTATGAGTGGCAAAATTGTTCAGCATAAAATTACCTTTCCAACAGTGATATGCAAGAAATAGCAGGTAATTTAGTTTTATTTCTATGCTGGTCAAAACAGCAAAACAAAATATTTTTTCCACTAAAAAATGCACCATAATCCTTTTTTTGTTGGGAAATATGTAACATATCAACACCAAATTAAGCATTTAGGCATTAGATGTAATTTTAATAATTTGTTTATAAAACAAACAGCTATTTCTGTAGTATTAAACATAATTTTTCCCCATTTGAGTCAAGGTGTGTTGGTGAGGTCTGAGGGACAAATCTGAACCATACACACCATGCCATAAACAAATGCATATAACTCTTATAGTATACATGACACACACAACGTATCAGTGGCAAGGTTGTTCCACACAAAATTGCCTTTCCAACGGTTCTAGGCAATCAACTGTACCCAATTTGTTTTTTGTTTTATACTGGCTAAGATACCCAGAATGTGTGTTTTCTTCAAAGTGCTTAAGTGGTTCTAGATTGACAAAATGTCATGAATAAATATGAATAACTCCTAAAGTGAACATGATACACACGAAGTGTCAGTGGCAAGGTTGTTCAGCACAGCATTACCTTTCTAATGGTACTATGCCATCAATTCTAATCAATTCTGGCTGGCAATTAATATTAAAATATGTGAGTGACTTCTCCAGACATTTTTAGGGCACACAGGAAGTCTGTAGGTGACTTCTGTAGGCGTTCTGGGACACACTATAGTTAGATTTGCTGACGCCTACAGACGTTTCTAGGAGGCAATGAGTTGTTAAGGGAAAGGAGAAATTGTTTAACCAGGAAAGGCACACTAAACCAAAGCTTGTTGCCAGGTGTGACCTGGTAGCACAAGGAAGTTAAGTGACTTGCTCAGGGTCACACAGTATGCAAGTGGGGGCTGTGGGATTCAAACCTAGGTCTCCAGGTTTGCAGCTCAGTGCCCTTAACCACTGCACTATACTGCCTCCTAACTGAGGGAGAAGCCCTGGATGGGACCTTGGCACTCTGATAGGCCCAGGTAAAAGATCCATGGAGACCACCCAGCCACCTTTGTATGTGCATTTCAAATAGGGGCCCCTTTTCAACAGTTTACAGTTTAATTGTTGAGTAACAGTTTGGGTTTTAGTGTGTTTTGTCTGCCACAGTTAAAGTGTGCCACCTTTAGGGAGAGAGGGGTGACAGTAGCCTGCTTCTAGGCTTCAGGGACAGTGGCAGAGGAAAAAGAGAGGCTGAATGGTATAGTAACAGGGAAGGCAATCAGACGCTTAGGATTGAGACCATCAGGAGTACCTCCTTTGTGAGGATTAAAGGCAAACAGGGTCTTAAGAGAAGCTGAGGGAGTGGTAGCAGAAAAGGAAAAAGAGATGGAGGAAGGCAGGGGAGAGAAGAGAAGGGGGAGTGTGAGGATGGGATGAGAGAGAAGGGCACAGAAAGTAAAGTAGGGGTTAAAGGAAGAGGCAAGAGAAGAACAGTCTGATTAGGGAGCCACCAACCTTGAGAACAGAAAAGGACCTCCCTTCATATCTCTGGATCATTGTAATGGCCTGCCCTGGTATTCTCCTTTGCATGGTATTTAAGGGATAAGGCATGACATGGGTGTGTTATGGTGGGATGACGCCACCTTGAGTGGGTTGAAGCAAGAAGTGAAGCTTACAACCTTATGTTCAGTGCTTATGTCAAATTTTATACTGGTTCAGTGCTGACTAGTGTCAGCTGACATTAGAAAAATCTGTTTTGCACACTTTTCATAAAATTGTGCCAATTTCATGTTATTTTGCCCAGTTTCTCAAACTAGAACAGTGTGTTTAAAAATGCACGATTTGGGAAAAATTTTGCTTTGTAGATACCAAAGGGTTGGTAGTATTACATCAGATTTTGGTGCAGTTACATGAAAATTGTGCAAATGCAAAATCAGCATTTTTTTTTACCCAGTTTTGCAAGTGCAATAACAAGCATTTGTCAATGCCGAATGTTGGCTTGCTGGCATTGGCAGTGGTAGTGTAGAAGTTACAGAGCAGCGTAATAGGAATGGCAGTGAAGTACTGAACTGAAGCCCACCCCACCACCACCCTGCAGAGAGTGACAGGCATTGGGATGTGTCTTTGGGTCATCAGGCTTAACGGCAATGCCATTTCACCACACACCACCCTGCAGACACTGACAAGTGTCACGGTGTTCCTTGGGGTCTTTGGCCCTTATGCGTACCCCATTCCATTAGGAAATATGGTGAGATGGGTGCTATAGAGAATGGGGTGAACTTTGGGGCTGAAGAGTCCAAGGCATAAGTCGATGCCTCTCACTGGCTGCAGGGTGTGGAATGGTATGAGCATTACAGGCAAGAATCCCAAGTCACACCCCTGATGCCTGTCATTCTCTACAGGGTTGGGCGTTATGGTTGGAAACCCTAATACCTCAGGCATTCGTTGGTATTTTCACTCCAAATTTTCAACATGGTTTTTTTGTGATCCCACCTCATGAACAGTGGCAATATCAGTTTGTTAGCTGAAAGCTGCTTATGCACAGCGACTACGGCATTTAGCACCACAGGTGCAAAAACATTCCGAACAGGATGTAAAAAATGACAGCTGTACTGTTCATGGGGAGGTGTAAAAAATGGCAATGTTGCAAATCTGGTAAAAATATTAAAAACTGGCGAAGTCAATTTAGCTGCTCATAGAAACTGTCAACGACATCCGTAATATAATTAGGGTTGGGGATTTTTACAGCAGATTGTCAAGTCAGGCATTTTGGTGCCTCCGATCATGAACAGTGTCACTGTGATTTTCTTTATCTGTCCCGAACAATGATTTCCCACAGCGACCACGCATCTCTGCGCTGAAAGTGTGAAAACACACTTCGGCCATGTTGTGAAAAATGACAGCTGTACTGTTCATAAGGAAGTGTGGAAAAATGCCACTGGTGAAAATCTGGACTGAAAATATTACAAAGTCATGAACTTACTAGTATGCGTGGAAACTGCGCAATGCTCACTCATAACACAGTCATTTTATGGACTTTTGTCACCAAATTTTCAACATAGCCATTTTAAGACCTCTGCTCATGAACAGTGTAACTGTGATTTTCCGTAATCTGTCCCAAACATTGCTTTCGCACACCAACAGCACCATTGTGCATTACATGGGCGGAAACACATTTTGGGCAAGATGTGAAAAATGACAGCTGTACTGCTCATAAGGAGGTGTGGTAAAATTGCAATATTGAAAATCTGGAGTGCAAATATTGAAAATTCGTGAACTTACGAGCGTGCGTAGGAACTGTGCAACGCACGCTCATAAAACAGTCATTTTTTTTGAATTTTTTCACCAAATGTTCAACATAGCCATTTTAAGACCTCTGCTCATGAACAGTGTCACTGTGATTTTCTTAATTTGTCTCCTACATTGATTTCGCACACCAACTGTGCCATTGTGCGCTACATGGGCGGAAACACATTTTGGGTGAGTTGTGAAAAAATGACAGCTGTACTACTCATAAGAAGGTGTGGTAAAATGGCAATGTTGAAAATCTGGAGTGAAAATATTGAAAATTCGCAAACTTACGAGCGTGCGTAGGAACTGTACAATGCACGCTCGTAAAACAGTCATTTTTTGGAATTTTTCCACCAAATTTTCAAAATAGGCTTCTTGAGAGCGCACCTTATGAACACTGGCAGTGTCGTTTTGTTAATCAGTCCTGAAAGGTGATTTTGCGCAGTGACTGTGAAATCACCCTTCGGGGCTGAAATACGCCATGACAGTGACAGCATTCATGAGAAGGGGCCCCAAAAACCCCATGTTGAAAATTTGGTGCAAAAATTCCAAAAAATGCCTGAGATATGCAACAAATTTGAAAAAACCCTATCTAGCCAATTATACAGCTTACCGGCATTTCCTCAGTTCGCGGTCGGCTTTGAAGAGTGCAGACAAGTTCTGGTCTACCGCAGATCATCACAACAGACTCCGAGATAAGTATGGGGTGAGGGGGGGTGTGGGGAGGCAGGGTGTGCAGTGGGTGGGTGCGGGTTGTGGGGGAGCAGAGAGACTGTGTGGGACCGTTTTCAATTTACAGTTTTTTTTTTTTTAAATTGATGATGTGGGACATTTGCCATGCTGGGGTGGGCTCCCAGCATGGCAGAAATGCTGGTGGGGAGGCGTGGAGCCGGCGGGGATTGGGCACCCCGTCGGCAATGGCATCAGTTGCCATGCTGGGGTGGGCTCCGAGCGTGGGACCCTGTATTGGGAGGGGGAGGACAGTGGAGCCGATGGGGGATTAGGCACCCCCGTCAGCCATGGCATCAGTTGCCATGCTGGGGTGGGCTCCCAGTGTGGCACTCTGTACTGGGGGGGATGGCACATTATGTAAAGTGGACGTAACTTGTAAACAAAGTGACACTGCATCACGAGCTTGTCTCTGATTGCAGCGGCACTTTGTTTAGAAGTTTTGTCCACTTTACATAATGTTGGTGTCAGCGCTAGCATGCTGGCTTATTGGGGAATGAGGGATGCACCTACTGATGCGTGCCCTGCATTCGCCCAGCAGCAGCAGCAGCGCCTCCAAATCTCCACTCTCCCAATATGTTGACTGCCGCGTAAGCGCGGCAAGCCAACATAAAATTGTCACCCAGCACTAGGCTGACATTAGCACTAAACAGTTATAAGCCTTTATAAAATGGGCTTAAGGAATCATTGCCTATAATTGGTTGATGTGCATTACATGGCTGAGCATCGATCTCCAAAATGGCCAGTTCTAGAAACAAACTTCTGTATTGTAGCAATGGAAAGAGTAATATTAGCAATGCAAAGAGTAATAATCAAAGAGTTCTCTAGTCTTCATGGCAGGGATGCTTGACTATTGAACAGTATTTCTCGAACACCATGAATAATGGGCTAGTCATTATTTTGAAACAAAAAGTGAATAATAGGCCCACTATTCGTAGTATTTGGTATTCATTTTGAAACCTTTTTTCCTACCCATCCCCTACACCCAGTGCCCCAGAGATTGCTAGAGTAAGAAAAATAAGTTTTTTCTAGCTGACACGTAGAAGCTTTTAAATGTTTGCCTCCTGGAACTTTGCCAAACGCTGACAGTATCTTTTAAACTACACCCTCTCCCTAGCCTGAGCCCCCCCATCATAGCACCAGCCATTTCTTTATCACAGTCATTAACCCCCCACACACACACCTTGATTTTGAGGGAGGCTAGTGCCATCATCCTCATCCTGATTCCCGGCTAGTCAGTCACCCCTCCATTTGCCCCAGTCTGCTCTCTCTAATGCTGCCAGAAATGTCTTTCTCTGTCTCTGTCAGTACAGTTCAATGGAACAAGGGGCACTGCTCTGCCCCCCCAAGCCTTCCATCATTATCACACACTGCCCGCTTGCTGGAGCAAATTGTACTAGTGAGGGAGAAATCTTTGGTGGCATTAGAGAGAGTGGGCAGGGGTACACAGCGAGGGGGGACTGACTAGCCATGAATCAGGATAAGGATGGTGGCAGTAGCCCCCCCCGGAAATCAAGGTAAGGAGGGACTGCATTAAAGAAAAGGCTAGTGGTACTATAAATTGTGGGGCTCAGGTTATGGAGGGGGGCGTAGTTTAAAAGATGTTGTCAGTTGCTGGCATAGTGCCAGGAGCTGACAGTTTCAAAGTTGCTGTCTGTCTGCTGAGTTATTTCTGTCTCTGGGGTACCAGGAAAGGAGAAGGTGGTTGGGAAAAGATTGGAATGGGGTGGGAGGGTGGTAAGGAGATTAGACCTGGTTACCAGATATGGGGATACAGTCTAATTTAATTGTTTTTTTTCCTTCCCCCTCCACCCAGCCAAATAATAAATATGAATGCCCTAATATTTATACTCAGCCAAATACTCAAAATAAGGTATTCACACACCTTTATTCCATGGTAACAATGCACTTACATTCTAAAAAGATAAGCAAATATAAGCAAAACAACCATCGCATAGCAACATGAACACATTTTTACTGTGATGTTCATGTGTTCGTTTTTTTTTCTTACATTTTCAGAAAAAGACCATTTTATAGGTGCCATAGGCTGCAGCAGCATGGGCATTGTGGGGAAATGCACTCCTGGATGGTGTAAGGTAGTCAGTTGTGCCTAGTGCCTCACAACGCACCTGGGGTGGGCATGGATTTCCCACAATACCCACCCTGGAATATCCAATGTCCTGACTCAGAATGTGTTATTTATCTTCAAGAGTGAGGGGGCAGGACATTAACCCATGAATGGCAGAACTACAAGTGAGTTATGGAAGTCCTGCCAATAATAAGTGATGATAAATAGTATATTCTGAGTCAGTCCATTGTCTGTCCGATTTATTCATAATGCAGTGCCTGTTGATGGGGTATCAGGTGGTCTGTGGTGCCATACTGGGGCCCTCAGGGGGCATAGCCCTTTACTTCAAGGGGGCTGGCCTCTGTTTTCGGTGTTCTGTGACACTGGTCAAGTAATTCTGTTACATGACTCAGTGTCTCCACATGGGGGGAATTGGACAGGGTTCCAGGACACTCTAAAGCTCAGGGACAACTGAGCAGATGAGAATACATTAACAGTCTTGGCAGGGTAAGTCCTCATGGTCAGTGAGCTGGCAGGGAGTACCAGCAGTTGTGCCCATTACAGCAGCAGCTGGGCATTTCTTGCAACAGAGTGAGTGGTACAGCTGCACTATATACTATTAATTTCTCATTACATACTATTAATTTTCAGCAAACTGACATTTAGTAAATTATAATCACTGCCCAGGATTAAGCATTAAACTTCAGGAAACAGAGTGTCTAGACTTTAGTCCAAGCACAAAAACCAGTGCATGCCACTGCAGCCAAAGGTACAAACCCTTTTCAGCCACAGCCAAAAGACACACAAAAAACAACAGGGTGCACACACTGACTTAATTTGAAAACTGGGAAAAAACAAACAAAGAAAAAAAAATGTTTATTCCACATTCTCCAGGACACAGAACATCCCCACAATGTTTCTCCTAACAGAGGCTTCATCGTGGGGGGGGGGGTGTTTGGCATCCTGGTGAGTCATAAAAAAATAGTGTTTTTGTTGTTTTAAGTCATTGTGTTTGCCCTTTTGCTGTTTTTTGTGCTTAGACTTTAGTATTAAATCAGACAAACACATTTAGTTACAGGGGCTATGCACACAGGCCTTTAGCACTTGATGATAAAACAGTACAGTACAATACTGTTAACATGCACAGGTACCTTGTAAATAGCAAAGAAAAGGCCCAAATGTCAGAGCCTGATCCACATAGGTGGTCAGAATATGCTCAAAACAAGTGTATCCTGGCCGCGGTCCTGTGCCACCAATGCCTGTCCACACCGAACAGCTTCTGCAAACCCTGGTGCCAGTGTTCAACTCATAAACTGTGGCAGGGGGAAGCAGGGGTGGGCAGAGGAGGGCAGACAGCTGGCATCTAGTCCACAATTGGGACCTTGCCAGCACAGGTAGTAGGGCATACTGGGATGTGACAGTCCTCCAGGACTGCCATATCCACACTGAGTGATAGATATTTAGTTAAATACATCAGCCAGTCCTGGTGATGCTCCCAGCCCACCATGGAGGCTTCTAGGCCAGAGGTTTGGAGGAGCAAAGACTGATCTGGCCTGGAATCATCAGCTGTGGATGGGTAGAGGGGTATGCATAGCCACTAGTGATAACCATAGGGAGACATAGCAGCTGCCCCCTCTGCTGGCCCTCTGCACCACATCAATTAGGTTGGAAATTGGGTGTATGCCTGCCCACACCCCCTGTCCTGCTCCTGTCCTATTAATGCAGCCATGTCCACAGACAGGGATTGGGTGCAGAGGAGGAACATGTATTCACTGTGGAAGCCAAGAAGTACCCCAGTGGTGCGCTTCCTGTGCACAGATGGAACATCATGCCTTTTTCAGGCACTCTGCCCATGCGAACAGGTAGGGAACCTTCTGTGACTGGCCCTAAGTCATGTTCAGTTATCAGACTGACCCCAAGCAGCCACAGCATGGCACATAGATACTCCAAAGGGCATTGGGTATCAAAGCCCTGCCAAGGTGACTGCAAGCATATTTTTGTACATTTCCTTCTATTATAGATAATGTCACACTGGTGGACACATTTAGACAGCATTTGTTTTTTGTGACTAATCCTGGTACATCTATTTACAAAGCTAACAGCAATTCAGGATATAAATGCAAACCTGGTCAATTAAGATACTGGTGCTCATAAGTAAAGCCACTTAAAGTCTAAGTTACATCACCAACATACCCTCCTGAGTAGTATGTTCAATGAGGTAAATAGCTTCTATACACACTTTCCTTGCTTCTGTACCTAAGGGGTGGTATAAAATATGGAATATGTACTGCCTGCATTCTGGGCAAGGAGTACACTTTGCTCAACCAGTTCTATTTATTAGGACCACGTCAAGGACACAGATATATGAGTGGATGTCACGAGGCCAGACACCTTGAGTGAGAACTATATACAGACTCCCACCATCCCAATGAAGTCTCTACAGGTATTGGGTCTTCAGAGACACAAACCAGAGTGGACAGGTGCTACTCCCTAGACTAAGGACTGAGCTGCCACCTTCTGAGCCTGGTTAGACCCCTTCAGTCAGAAAGAACAGGAGCTGCAAGGGGCAAAGCCCTCTCTCACAACATGAATCACATCTCCCTAAATCGTAGGTTCCCCAAATTTTGAGGGCAGGGCAACCCAGACAAATTGGAACCTCTTATTTACAGGGAATGCTAGGCATAGGATCTTCCTAACAATACAAATTTCCAGGAACAGTAACTCCCAGAAGCAGTCAACAACTTTTTTACATTTACACAGATCTGCATACATAAAGCAGCAGTGCATAAAATTAAGTAACACATTTCACCCTACCTTTTTTCAGTATTAAAGATTCCTGGCATCTTTCAGTTTTATTTGGTAATAATCTTCACTAGTTCTACCAAAAGTTGAGTATTTTATAAATGTTTCAATTTAGTATTTTCTCAAGAAAAAAAAGATGACCACCACATTTGGTTTAGCCATAGCACTGGTAGACCTAGCATGGGTTAGGCTCCAGAAAGTTATAAAAAACTCATGGGAAGCAGCATAGAAGGGTCCTAGAAGAGTAAATTTGACAGGTATACCAATATTTTATTAACAGTAGCAGAAATTATTTTTTGGGGAAAATATTTTTCATTGCACTGCTGCTGTAAACCATATTTGCTTGCGTACTATTGTACTGGGTCTTGTACACATTTTTACTACATATTTTCTCAAGACAGATTAAATGGCTGGCAGTATAGCCTAGAGGTTAGTGTAAAAAGCTGTGAATGAGGATGGTACATCTAGCAGGCCTGGGTTTGCTTCCCACAGCCTCCACTTGCATACTGTGTGACTGAGCTAACCACCACAGTGCTCCCAGGTTGCCCGTGAAAACAGGTAGTCGTGTCTAGTGGGCTTACCTGATTACCAAAAGAATTAAAAACTAGATGTTTACAGCAGCTCTGTAACATATACTAAATACTCCAATGCTGCATGTTTAGTGCAAGAGTTTTGGGCTCAGAACCGAAAATAACATTTCTCGACATAGAAGATGCAACTGTGTTTCCAAAATTCAAAGAAAGAAAAAAACAAAAACAAAGAGGGATTAGAGCCATATCAATGTATTCACTTAAGAAACAGGCAGTATTTCTGAAATTCCTACTTTTGAACAGTCTGCTCCTCTTGTGATCTGTTATAGGTATCGCAGAAGAAAAAAAGCATTTGTCAATGCCGAATGTTGTCTCACTGGCATTGGCATTGGTAGTACAGGAGTTAAAGATTCATAATAGGAATGGCAGTGAAGTATTGAACTGACACCAACCCAACCCCAAGCCTGCAGAGACTGACAGGTGTTGGGGTGTGCCTTTGGGTCGACAGCTATAACGCTCATGCCATTTCACCTCACCCTACACTGTAGACACTGACAAGTGCTGTGGTGTTCTTTGGGGTCTTTTGGCCTTTTACTTACCCCATCCCATAAGGAAATATGCTGATATGGGTGCAGTATAGGAGAATGGGGTGAACTTTTGGGCTGAACACTCCAAGGCACACCTCGATGCTTGTCACTGGCTGCAGGGTGAGGGGTGGGGTTGGGGGTGGAATGGTGTAAGCATTACAGCTGATAATCCCAAGTGGCACCCCTGATGCCTGTCAGTCTCTACAGGGTGGGGTGTTACAGTTGGAAACCCTAACGCTGCAGGTGTTTGTTGGTATTTTCACTCAAAATTTTCAGCATGGCCGTTTTGTGACCCCACCTGATGAAGAGCGGCACTATCAGTTAGCTGAAAGGTGATTTTGCACAGTGACTATGCCATTTGGCGCCACAGGTACGAAAACACATTTTGGGCAGGATGTGAAAAATGGCAACTGTATTGTTCATGAGGAGATGTAAAAAAATGGCAACGTTGTAAATCTGGAGTGAAAATATTAAAAATTAAAGGCATGAGCATGAATAGAAACTGTGCAATGCATGTCCGTAACTCAATTATTTTGGAGATTTTTTTTTAATCACATTTTCAACATAGGCATTTTGGGACCTCCCCTCATGAACAGTGGCATTGTGATTTTGTAAATCCATCCCAAAAGTTGATTTCCCACAGCACCCATGCCATTGTGCACCACAGGTGCGAAAACACATTTCAGGCAGGATGTGAAAAATGACAGCTGTACTGTTCATAAGGAAGTGTGAAAAAAAATGCCAGTGTTGAAAATCTGGCCTGAAAATACTGCAGATTTGCGAAGTTACAAGAGTGCATGGAAACTGCACAAAGCATGCTTGTAACACAATCATTTTATGGACTTTCATCACTAAATTTTCAACATAGGCATTTTAGGATCTCTGCTCTTGAACAGTGTCACTGTCATTTTCTTAATCTGTCCCTAAAATGGATTTCCCACAGCGACCATGTTATTCTGCACCGGAAGGGCTAAAACACATTTTGGCTAGGATATGTAAAATGACAGCTGTACCGTTCATAAGGAGGTATGGAAAAATGGTAATGTTGAAAATCTGGAGTGAAAATATTACAAATTCACGAAGTTACGCGCATGTGTGAAAACTGTGTAATGCACGCTCGTAAAACAGTCATTTTTTTTAATTTTTTTCACCAAATTTACAGCACAGGCTTTTTGAGAGCCCACCTCATGAAGAGTGGCACTGCTGTTTCATTAATCGGTCCTGAAAGGTGATTCTGTGCAGTGACCACAAAATCACGTTTTGGGACTGAATAACAACATGACAGTAACTGAATTCACAAGGAGGGGTCTCAATAACCCCATGTAGAAAATGTGGTGCCAAAATTCCCAAAAATGCCTCAGATATGCACCAAAGTTGAAAAAACTATTTATGCTATTATACAGCTTACTGGCATTTCTTCAGTTTGCAGTCAGCTTTGAAGAGTGCAGATGTGTTCCCGGTCCACCGAAGATCGTCACGCCAGGCTCTGGAGGTAAGTATAGGGTGAGGGGGTGTGGGTAGGTGGGGTACGCAGAGGGTGAGTGTGGGTTGGGTGAGGGAGCAGGACAGACTGAGAGAGACCGTTTTCTGTTTTACAGGTTTAAGAAAAAAAAAAAAACATCGCTGGACAAATTTTTTTTTTTACTAGGGCATTTGGCATGCTGGGGTGGGCTGCCAGCATGCCACCTGAATGTTTTAGGGGGTGCTGTAGCTGATGGGGGATTAGACACCCCCATCAGCACATATTAAAGGGTTGGCAAGAGCTGAGGGGATTGGGCACCCCCCCTCGGCACACAACAAAGGGGGGCATTGTGCCAACAGGGAGTTGGCTCCCCCATCAGCAAATTACACTGGGAAGGGGGGACTGAAGCCAACATGGATTGGGCCCCCCTTTGGCAAAGAAAGACTGTTGGGGGGATGCATGATGCTGAGATGGATTGGGCACCCCCTCAGCACACACTTCAAATGGGAGGGGGGGCTTTATGCCAATGGGGAGTGGGTTCCCCCATCAGCAAATATAGTAGGTTGAGGCATGCTGACAGACAATTGGGCACCCTTGAAGTTGGCACTCTGCACAGCAGCAGTCAGTGCCGCCATTTTTATAGAACTGCTTCACCAGGAAAGGCATGTTGGGAGGAATGTTATTGTGCTGCTTCATGTCAAGCTTGGCTCTCATTGCAGTGGCACTTTCCTTAGATCTGGTGGCCACTTTATGTACTGCTGATGTCAGTGCCTGTAGCTGGCTTATTGGGGAATGAGGGACACACCTACTGATGCATGCCCTGCATTCGCCCACAGTGACCACACCTCCAAATCTGCTACTACTGCAATATGTTGGCTGGCGTGCATGCATGAGCCAACATAAAAAAATTGGGTTGTGGACAATGATTGGGATGCAGTAAGGGGTGATCATAGGACTAGCTCTGATCACCTGGAAAGGGGAAGAGTGCTAGTTATTTAATTAATTGACCGAAGGTTAAAATGATCCAAAGTAGCCCAACAGTTCATTGTCCATCTCCCTTCATCCTGAGCCAACAATCAGTAATCCTCTGTACCTATTCCACCTCACCTTAACATCTTGGACAGACTTTGCTCATGCCACCTCACATGGCCATCTGTTTCACTTGTCCACCACCCTATCTCTGAAGCAATACAATTTAATGTCCCTAGTACTTAGGAGGCAGGCAAAGCAAGGCAAATTTTATTTATACTGCACCCAGTCCCGGAGGCTGTGGACACCTTAGAGAGAAAGGCAATAAAACAGGCAATAAAACAATTAAAATAAGATTGTATTACTACAATTATAACTAAATAAAATATAAATCAAATTTAAAAAGCCTTCAAGATACCAGGATAATACCAGGATAGGATAGGCAAGATAGCACAGTGGTTAAGGGCTGTGTGTTGCAAACCTGGAGATCTGGGTTTGAATCCCATCAGCTCCCACTTTCATACTGTGTGACCCTGAGCAAGTCACTTAACTTCCTTGCACTCCCAGGTTACACCTGGAAACAAGTTCAGGCTTAGTGTGCCTTTCCTGGTTGAAAAATGTCCTCTGTCCTAGTAAATGCACTCCTCCACACACTAGTTTATAATTATGCTCCACGGTGCCTGACCCCTCACTACATATGAACAGAATATTCCAACCTCCCCTATTAAACCCACCGATGCATTTAAAGTTCACAATCATATCACCCCTCTGCTGCCTAGCCTCTAGTATGCACATGTGGAGGCTGGACAGCCGCTTCTCGCACATCTCCCCTGCTTACCACTATCATTTTGGTGGCTTTTCTCTGGACCATCTCCAGAAAGTCACTCTACTTTCTGAGGTGAGGGCTTCAAGTATATGTACATACCCTATGTGTGGACTCACCAGGGACCTGTACAGTGGCAGGGTCACCGCTTGTTTCCTATGTGTGATGCCTCCATCTATGCAGCACAGCACGTGGTTCGATTTCACATATGCCCTGTTATACTGGGATTCCTGCTTGAGATCATCATAAATGATGACCCCCCCCCAGCTCTCTGTCTACTTTAGACCTGTTAACTCTTAAGATCCTCTCCCCCCATCCAAGTGTCTGTTTTGGACTTTTGGTTTACAATACACATCATCATATTTATTTGCATTGAATCTGAGATTCCAGATCTGGGACTTCATCTCCAGTTTTTCTAGTTCACTCCTCAGTATCATGATTCCTTCCTCTGCGTTGACTCTCAGGAACTACAGGCAGTTGAAAGGCAAGATGATCTGATGGTTATGGAACAAGATCACAGGTCCAAGCCCCACTAGAGTAAAATACTTCATGTGTGACCTTGGTCAAGTCACTTAGCTGCTCAGTACTCCAATACACCCGGCTGTGGAAAAGAGTAGAAGCAGGTTCACACTGGAAATGAGATATTGCATTTTAGCTTGGTTGTCCTGGATAAACTGAGATAAAAAATAAAGATGATCAAATCCTCAGATCAGACATAATATACAGCAAAGGCTGATGTAGTTTAATTTTTCATTTTTTCATTTTTTATTTTTTATACTTGTTAGCAGGATGAGCAAAACTGCCCATTTTTTCCACCTGTAACAAGTTACACAACAAACAAAAGGCAATGGTAACAATTAGAGATAATCATAGAAACACAAAAATACAAAATACAGATAAAGACCAATCACTTGTTATAAACACGTGCAAATATCATTATCCATCAACCAATGCTTTAGCCTTGATTTAAAAGACCAAACTGTTTTACAATCAATAATATCAACAGGCAGTGTATTAAAAAACAATAGAGCCCTGTATAAAATTGATCTCTGTTCAGAAACTGTTTTAAACAAGGGGAGTTCAAAAGTTCATCTGGATTGAGACCTAGTACCACAGGAATTAGAAAACCTAGAAAATAGTGCCGAGACGGATGGAGAAAAAAGACCATTCTTCACCTTAAACATCAGAATACCCAGTTTATATGATATTTTATTTTCAAGAGACAGGCTGTTAGAATATTTAAGCAGAAGACAGTGGTGGGTTCAAGAAGGGACATTAAGCATGAAATGTAGGATGGAGTTATATGTAACCCTAAGTCTATCAAAAAGTTTACCAGAAAATGCCGAACAAATAACAATACCATAATCCATAACACTCATCAAGAAACTATGGGCAAGTAGATTCCTGGATTCCCGTGCCAAAAATTGTTTACCCCTATAAAGTGAGTCCAGTGTCTGATGAAGAGATTTCCTTAAATTGTTAATATGAAGTTCAAAAGATAATTTCAAATCAAAAGTTATCCCCAAATATTTAAAACTGTCAACTAATTCAATTGGGTTTCCATCCTGTGTAACAATGTGGTGAAGGTTCACAGACTCAGCAACTTTTTTCGAAAAAAGCATAGCTTTAGTTTTACTTGAATTAAGAACCATATGGTTTGAATAAAGCCAATTCTGCAACAGATCAAAGTCATATTATAACTCTGCAAAAACTTCATCAGGACTTGGGCTTACACTATAAATAATTACATCATCTGCATATAATTTCATGGATGAACAAGAACAAACAGAAGGAGCAGTATTCATATAAAGTGAAAAAATCAAGGGGCCAAGAATAGACCCTTGAGATACTCCACATTTAATAGAGCCAGGAGAGGAAACACTATTACCAATTCGAGTACAATGAAATCTGTTAGTGAGATAATCATGAAGCCAGGAGATGACATTACCAGAAAAATATAGATATGATAGAGCACCATAAAGCAAACTGTGTTCAACCAGGTTGAAGGCCTTGGTAAGGTCCACAAAAAGCACTGCAACAGTTTACCCCTTATCGAGGGCTCCCTGAATGGCACTTGTGAACCCCACCAAGGCTGTCTCAGTATTGCGTAATGGCTTAAAACCATGTTGACAATTGGTAAGAAAACTGTATTTTTTTAGATGTTCAAGAGTTTGATCCATTATAATTCTCTCCAAAATTTTGGAGAGAGGTGTTAGCAATAAAATTGGGTGATAATTAGATAACAAAGAGGAATTTCCAGATTTTAGTATATGAATAATAGTGGCCAACTTCCTGAGATTAGGGAAAACCCCAGCAGACATAGAAAAATTAAAAATAACCGAAAGAGGATATGAAAAGTAATGTATTCTGAATTTAATAATATGAAAATCTAAGCCATCATGGGAAGTATGAGACCAGGGATCAACTTTCTAAACATATTTCTTAACAAGATCGGGAATAATTTGTTTAAAGTGAAATTTGGGATGAAGGTTCTCATTAACCTGTGATGTGGCACTAAGAGATGAACCCTGAGGTGGAATTCTATACCCATCCAAGTCTCCCAAAAACTTATTAAAGGCTTCGGAGACTAAATGGGTATCACTAATTAGTTAATCCCCAACCTGTATGGAAATAGTAGAATCTTTTTGTACCACACCCAATTAAGTTATTTAGTGCATCCCAGGTTTGTTTTGGGTTGCCAAAAGATTTGTTTTGTTCAGAAAGGCAAAACTCAATTTTTCCCTTATGAATTTCTGATTTACATAGGTTTCTTAAAGTTTTATAATTCTGCAGAGAAGAATCCATATTGTTTTTATACTGTTTTCAACTTTTATCACATAATCTCATTAGATGAAGCAACTCACAAGATACCCATTTTTGCTTGCTAGCCTTAGTCCTCATTTTCTTAAGAGGTGCAAGCTTGTTAACGATCCTAAAATAGTAAGAGACAAAAACTTCCAACATACTATCAAGATTATCAATGGATTTAAGTCCAGTCCAGTTAATTTCTAAGCAGGCTGTCTCAACCAAATCAGGTGTAAGGTGCTTTACATTTCTAAATTCTATATATTTAGGAGGGTGCTTGCTAAATTTGACCAACCACTGACAAAAAACAGGACAGCAGTCACTCAAAACATCCAGTAGCACACCAGAGTTAACAATCTGATCAGGATGAGTGACCACTACCCAGTCAAGTAAAGTCCTTAAACCAGACCTGTAATTGAGCCTGGTTACCTCCTCAATTAACTGGAATAGACCCACATCCATCAAAGATTCTTTAGCAATATTGCAAGTATCCACAACCCAATTACAGTTGAAATCACCTATAGCCACTCTCTGTGTACTGGTAGGGCATTTTTTAACCCAGTAAAAAGATTCAATCCAGAATCAGTTTTTCACAGGGGAACATAAATGGAACTAACGGTAAGATGCTTATCCTGACCAAAAATTTAAACTACAGAAGTTAGATCACAGTCAGAATTGTGTAAGGGATGCTGAATAACAATATATTTAAATCTATTTTTGACATGAATCATAGTCCTTCCCCCTCGTTTACCAATCATTTTCACCTGTCATTTCTACAGTGATTATAACCCACCAAAGAAATATCTGTGCCTTCAATTTCACTAGTACAGTAAGCCAAGTTTCTGAAATGTAATAATGTCAAAACTGTTGAGCAGGTTACTGGTGGCACCTCTATCAGGCCTTTTTACAGAATCACAAGGAGTACCGTATACAGTGAGGAGAGAACTAGGGAAATGCAAAGGGACCTGCAATGGCTCGAGAGGTGGTCCAAGGTTTGGCAGTTTAAACTGAATGCCAAAAAGTACGAGGTGATGCCAACAGGGAACAAGAATGCCAGAACAGAGTACTAGGTAGAAGGGTTAAGCTGTGCACTACTTTGAAGGAAAGAGACCTGGGAGTCATCATAAGTGACTCCCATAAACAATCTAGCCACTGTAACAAAGCCTACAGTAAGGCAAACAGGATGTTGGGCTGTATAGGGAGGGGCACTGACAGCAGAAGAAATACTGCTTCTCTGTAAATCACTGGTGAGGCAGCACCTGGAGAACTGTGCCCAATTTTGGAGTCCTCATCTGAGGAAAGATAAGGACAGGCAGGAGAGTGACCAAAATAACTCAAGGCCATTGGGGCAGATCTTATGAGGTTCAGCTTAGGGCACTGAACATGTTCTCATTGGAGGCCAGGCAGGAGATGGAACATATGACTGAGACCTTCAAGTTCCACAAAGGAATGAACAAATTGAACTGTGAAGAACTATTTAGTAGGAATAGAGAATCAAGAACATTGGGACACAAGTGGAAACTGGTGGTGGTGGGGGTGGGGTTTCAGAAGGAATGTGAGAAATGGTTATTTTACAGAGATGGTGGTTCAGCCATGGAGCAGTGCCAGCTGATGTGGTGGGTGCCAAAACCATTAATGGCTTCAAGCATGGCTGGGGTAAATTGAAGGGCTTAGTTGTTACTTAGATCAGTAGCAGTGGAACAGAGAGCATGGGGTGGTTTGTGTGGGCTAAAACCCTGTATAGACATAAGGTCTTAGGGTATGATAGGGTGCATGGACAAACTGGATGTACAAATTGTCTTTTTCTGCAGTCATTGTCTACATTTCATACTGTCTAGCACCTCACCCCACAATCCCTTGGAAGTTTGTCAGTTTCAAACAAATGTCATCTGACTCATAGTATCTGACAGAATAGCTCTCCCCTCACCTGCTCACATCTAACACCATCCACCACACACTTCTTCCTTCTCATCCTGGTCCCTGAGGTATAAAATAAATTGAACACATCCACCCAAACCTACCACCCTAGCACTCAACCTATTGTACCTCCTTCCCCCATTCCTCATGAAAATAAAGAATACTGTCACTGTAATGTCTGTAAAGAGGAAAACCATGACACACAGTTCAGTGTCCTACCAGAGAATTATTGAATGTTGAAGTCCTTTGGGGAGAGGTTGGAGGTTGGGTTTGTTAAGTAGGGTCTGAGTACTTGAAGGGTTGTGGGTAAAATATGACATAGTGGGTGGGAGTGAGTGCTTTATTTTAAAAGGCATTTATATCAGATCTAGTAGATCCCAGTGTTCTAATTGGATCTATTGGATCCATGGATGGGATCCAAGCTTATCAGTTCCATTCTCTTATCTCATCACTATTTGATGACATCCGTAATCCAAAATTTTGCTCACTGACCCAGTTGGATATTATCCGAGCACCATTAGTATCTGAAGTTTAATCCCAATCTTTCAGTCAGATACCATCCAAGCACCATCAGTATCTGAAGTTTAATAAAACTGTAGTTTTCATAAACATGGAAAAAAAACTGACCGGTGCATGGATTTCAGAACAGGCAGATGCAAGGTATCAAAAGATTGTGGGGGTAATGATTTAGGAATGCAACAGTGGACATGGCTTTGTGATTCTTTGGTTGTGTGTGATTTCAGAGTATAGCAGGAATGACATTTCTGAATGTAGCAGAGTCACAATTTTAAAATGCATCAAGACACGATTTCACAATGCAGCAGGGACACACACATTGGGAATTTGATTGGGACATTCAAATTTGACTTGTGGTGGGGTCTCAACATTTAAGAAGTTCACTGCGACGTGCACTTTCGAAATGTAGTACAGATGCGCAGTTTTATCATGCAGTGGGGACAGGTCATTTCAAAATTTCAGCAGTAATAGTTAAAATTATATCTGTAAAATAACAAGTCTGCCTATTGGAACTGAAAAACATTTTTATTTAATGTCTTATAAAATACATTTCAGCTTTAATTAGTAATCATAATCAGCTACAAGAACAACAGCAAAAATAATTTTAGTAAGCTAAGCACCATACCTTTATTAAGCTAAGGAAAAGTTCAAGATACAAGAATTCAATTCTTCTAGTGCCTCTTCATCATTTATGTTACACAGTATAAGTGGATGCTCCTTTTATGGGGATTTAAATATAAACACAGAAAGGAGCTTTGTAGCCATTGAAAGTAAAATTGAATAGCCATAAACAAGATTTGTAATGCTGATTTTCATCCAACTGGTGCAAAGCAGTATGGTACATGTTAAGTCACTATTACATCTTGACTAGTGATGATGCAAAGTTTTACTTCACCAGCGAAGTGTTGGTGAAGTTAAATTCACCTCTGTGAAAAATGAAAAACTTTGCGAATTGCACACTTTGCTTCTTTGAAAAAAAAAAATGTTTTCTGGAGAAGTGGCCCTTTTTCAGTTGAAGTCAGGTGAAGACACAGTGAAAATGCAAGTTGGTCAATGAATTTACATAACATGGCATGACAGAGCCCCACTTCACCTGAAAAAATGTTGTAAAATCAGCACTTTGTGAATTCCACTCATTTCACACATTATTTCATGAAGCAAAGTTTGCCAACTTCATGCATCTCTTAGCTCAGCCTTTGTGAGGGAGGTTTTGTATTGCAGTTTGCTTAAATGTTTAGGGGCAAAGAATATGTTCTGTGATGTGACCAGAAACTTTTATGTTAGATAATGTGACATGAAGCCTTTGTCTCTGTTTAGACCAGAGTCTACTGTAGCATATAAATAGTATTCAGGAGTTTAAATTCCAAGGCTTTCCTGTCAGTCTATGATTACAAATTCCCCAAGAAGGTGTCCTCTTAATTATGTCCTGAGCTGGAGAAATGCTCTGTCACTCAGTTACTTGTCTGTGACTTAATGTCTGATACTGTAGTGGTGCAGATTTACGCTCTCTCTTGGCCTGGCCCTGTTTTTGTTACGTAAATATTTGTGTTAGGGGCATTTGGAATACATGATAAAATAGAGAATACTGGTTGCACAACTGTTCACAACTAGCCTGTTCTGCCATAGAGGGGTTCTGATTACATCAGACCTCAATAGCAAAGCTCGAGAGGGCAATGTTATATGAACATACAAACATACAAAACTGCCAGCAGAAAAAGGTCCACAGGTCTATTATGTCTGCCAGATTGTGCATCTCTTAGTTTCATATCACTACAGCTGCTCCACCCCACTCAAACCCCTCCCTTCCTCCTCTGTCTTGGTCCTTCCCCTCTTTATCTTCTTGTCTGTATTAACCCTGCCCTTGACTCGATCCCAACCCTGCTTAAAGTTGTCCACTGTCCTTTGAGTGATTAACTTCTCTAGCAGTGTGTTCCAACCCACCACCACTCTCTGTGAAGTAGTGCCTCCTCATTTCTCTCCTAAACCTTCCCCCTTCCAACTTTAGACTGTGCTCTCAAGTGACCCTTCCCCCCTTTAAGCAGAACACTCCTCACTCTCTGACTTTGTTTATGCTTTTCAAGTACTTAAAGGTCTCTATCATGTCCCCTCTTTCCCTTCTCTCTTCCAGCGAGTACATGCTGAGCTCTTTCAACCTTTCTTCATACAGCAACTCTCCTAGTCCCATGATCAGTTTTGTAGCCCTACGCTGCACCCCCTCCAGTAATCTCCCATCCTTGTTGAGGTATGTGCATGAGTACTGTACACAGTACTCCAAGTGTGGCCTCACCAGTGATCTATACAATGGCAGGATGACCTCCCCCTTTTTATATGTGATCCCTCTGGCAATGCACCCCAGCATCCTATTTACCCTTGCTGCCATCCTTCTACACTGTGCTGTTACCTCCATGTCCCCTGTAACTATTACCCAGGTCCCTTTCCTCCTCTGAAGCTGTTACCTGCACTTCCCCCAGCCAGTAGCTGCTCCTGGGATTTCTGGCTACAAGGTCCATGACCTTGCACTTCTTAACGTTAAACCCCAACTGCCTCTCCATATACCAGTGTTCGAGTTTAGCTAGATCCTCTCTGAGTGCCTGCCTCCCTTCCTCATTGTCCACTTTTGCACAAATCTAAGTGTCATCCATGAACAGGCTGATCTTACTCTTGACCCCCTCTACAATGTCTTCAGTAAAGACATTGAACAAAACAGGGCACTGCACTGAACCCTGCGGGACCCCACTCATTACTGGCCTTGGCTTGGATGTCTCACCCCTTACAACTACCCTCTGTTGTCTGCCCTGCAGCCAGCTCTCCACCCACCTCTCCAGTTTTTCCCCTGCCCCATTTCCCTCAGCTTCCTCATTAACCTCCTGTGTGGCAGTGAGTCAAAAGCCTTGCTGAAGTCCAGATACAGGACATCCACAGCATGGCCTTCATCAACCACCCTAGTGACCCAGTCGAAGAAGTCAATCAGGTTAGTTTGGAAAGATCTTCCGGTGACAATACCATGTTGTATCTCATCCTGCAGACCATTGCTATCGAGAAAGATTATCAATCTCTCCTTCAGAATGGTCTCCATCAACTTCCCCATTATGGAAGTCAAGCTCACTGGTCTGTAGTTGACTGGTTGGTCCTTGGGTCCACTCTTGTGAAGGAGCTCCATGTGAGTCATCCTCCAGTCTCTGGGTACATTCCCCATCTCCGAGAAGGTGTTGAACAGGTCCATCAGAGGGCCTGCCAAACACCTCTGCCAGTTCCTTCAGGACCCTTGGGTGTACACCGTCCAGTCCTGGTGCCTTGTCTGCCTGCAAGGTTTCAAGGCCTTTCAGAACTCTATCCTTTTGGATGACCCCATCTGTTATCTCCACCCTCCCCACCCTTGCCTCTTTTTCCCTTCAGTATTGGGCTATCCCTTTCTTTCATGAACACCGAGCAGAAATACTCATTAAGTGCCTCTGTCTGATCTTCCACTTGTTCTGCCCACCCCCCCTCTTGATTCTGACAATGTCATCCTTTCAACTCCTCTTCTCCCTTATGTATTTAAAGAACTGCTTAGCCCCTGTCTGATCCCTTGAGCCAATTTCAGCTCCTTTGCTGCCTTGGCTGCCCTGACTGAACTGGTCACCTCCCTAGATGCCTTTGTGAACACCTATCTATCCTTCTCATGCCCCAATTTTTTGAACTTGATGGACAATCTTTTTTCCCTCACCTTCCCCTCCACATCCTTGCTGAGCCAGCTAGATTTTTTTGACCTGGACTGGCTGAGAGGGACCTGGGGTTGGTGGTGGATGTCAAGATGAACAACTCAGAGACTTGCAGGAGGGCAGCAGCCAAGGCCAACAGGATGCTGGGATGCATTGCTAGGGGGATCACCTCCAGAAGGAGGGAAGTGATACTCCCTCTGTATAACTGCTTGGTGAGGCCACACCTCGAGTACTGCATGCAGTTTTGGAGGCCACACTTAAAGATGGACATTAAACTCCTGTAGAGGGTCCAGAGGAGGGCAACCAAAATGATTTGGGGCTTGGGGGACAGGACCAATGGGAAGAGGCTTGAAGAGCTAAATATGTACACATTGGATGAGAGAAGGGACCGGGGGGACATGATAGAGGTCTTCAGGTACATGAAGGGGTAAATAGGGGAGGAGCAGTCAGGGTGCTTTGAAGGAAGGAGGAGGGGCAACTAGAAGGCATGGGTGGAAGCTGGAGGGGGGAAGATTCAGGGGAGAAAGGAGGAGGTGCTACTTCACTGAGAGGGTGGTGGAGCCATGGAATGTGCTGCCCAGGGGGCTGGTGGAGGCAGAGATGGTGGAGGGGTTCAAGAGGGGGTGGGACAAGTACAGGGTAAGGGTTCTGGAAACAAAATCCAGTGCAGCGAGAATATCCAGAACTGGGAAGGGAGAAGCTAGAGAAGGCAAGGGGGGGCAGCAAGGTCAGCTGCCAGGGTGGGGGTTGACCAAATCAGCAGACATGAAAGACCGTTAAGCCTATTCTACTGGCATTTTAGTATGTTAGTATGCTTACTCTGAGGTTTGGCACATGTATTCGTGGCCTCATTTAGCCCCTTCCTAATGATTGCCCACTTCTGCTCAGCATCCATTCCTGGGTTAATTTTAACTAAATACCCCTCTAGGATGTTTCCCATTCTAGCAAAATCTGCCTTCCTGAAGTCCAACATGCTTGTCCTGGTCTTAGCTGACTCCCTCTCTGTGTTGAGGAGGAACCACACTGAGCTGTGATCACTTCCTGCTAGAGGGTCCTGTACTACCACATCCTGGACTTGATCTCCATTTTTTAGCAGCAAGTCCAGTATGTTCCCTTCCCTAGTAGGATTCATCACCCCTTGTATTAGGTAGCTGTCTTGGATAGCATCCGGCAGTCCCTGTTCCTGGGTGTGTGCAGTAGTTGCTGTCTGCCAGTCTCCCACTATAACTGTATTCCTTTCACCACTGACCTCCTGATTTGCTCCCATAGTTCCCTATCCACCTCCTCTCTCTGTGAGGGTGGCCTGTACACCACCCCATCCTGAGCATCTTACCTTTGTGGCTTTGGAGCAATGTCTATATGGCATCTGGTCTCCCCTCATCCCCCTGCTCCCTGGTACACAGTATCCCTTCCCTGACATAAATACCCACCACTCCCTCCTTCTCCCCCTCCCAGTCCCTGTGGAACACCTTGTATCCTGGGATCGTGAGATCCCAGTCATGGTATTTGGTGATCAGGGTCTCTGAGCTGGTGGCAATATCTACCTATCCCTCTGCCATCATTGCCTGGAACTCTGCCACTTTGTTTGCTAAGCTCCTTGCATTCAAGGATACTACAGTCCACCTTGTGTCCTGCCCTTCCTCTGTCTCTTCCCCTTCCACTTTTATCTTGGTAACTTCCCATCATTCTCCTCCTCCCTCTCTGGAGGGGGGTGAGGCCGTTTGGTCTCCCTTGGAAAGTGCCTCCTCCCTGCTATCCATCTCAGCCCTCCCCCTCCTCAATTTAAATCTATGTTGTTTTTTATGTACTTCTCTTGCCCCTGTCTCTATGCCCTTGTACCCTTAATGTTGAGATGAAGCCTATCCTTGGTATAAAGCCCCTTATTATTCCATGTCTCACCCCACTCCCCTACTAATCAGAAGGCTGAGGTGGTGGCACAGGCTGGTTGGGCAAGTGGTCCCCCAGCCACTATTTTTTTTATAGTGCATAGTTTTTTTTATTTAGTTTTTATTATTTTTTTTTTAAATGAAAGTGTTTTCACAGTGGTCTGCAGCAGCAACAACCACAGGCAATGTCAGTTCAGAACACAAACTGATTACTGTGCACATGGCAGTGCTGTGAAAAACACCAGCTGCCTTGATGGCTTCTGATCAGCTGAAACTTTGTTGTATCAAAGAAGGGTACAACTGTCACTCAAGCTTTTACTAGTTGGATTTTTTGGGTTTAAGATTTTTTTTATATAATGTGCAGGTAGGACTGGCAGAGGTTTAAGAAAGAGAGGTCAGTATGCACACTGATGCTCTGTGTAGCACTGGATAGTCAAAGGAAGGCATGATACATTTTATGGCTGAGTACAGTGACAGAGATAAGGGGCATGGCATGGGAGGGGAGATGCGAACAGCAGGTGGACATAGGAGGAGGAGGGGTTGTGGTCAGCAGGACAGAGGTGGTGAGGTCCAGAGGAAATGGGGCAGGCTCCAGGGGAATGGGGGCAGAAGTAGGAAAAGGGAAACAGGCTATTAATCTGCAATGGATGTGGGTCTGCAATCTGGATGGGCACATTATGGAGGCTGTGAGAGTGTCCTGTATGATGAAGGATGGGAGATCTACTGGCAGAGATCCAGTAAATGGAGGTGGAGATAGGGAGGTTGAGGAACATGGTCAGAGAGGGTGGGGTAGGTAGGCACAAGGGGATGGAGGGAGAGGATGCCAAGGAGAAATACAGAGCAGGAGTGAGGACACAGCAGGGGATGGGGTGGGGACTGGGGTCATACAACAGGTACAAGGTACTGGCAACTGAAGTAGAAGGGGGAGTGAAATGCTTGGGAGAGGGGTAGAGGGGGACAGGGCTAGTGCTTCAGAGGGGGACATTGGCACATTGAGGAGAGGGGGAAATGCCATGGCAATGGCAGGAGGGAGTGCCCAGGAGGAAGGGGACCTGTTGCATAGGGGGATGGGGTGGACCACATGGGGAGAACAGATGCTTAGGAGAGAGGGTGCAAGTGTGGACAGGAGGCTGGATAAGAGGGTATGAGAAGGAGAAAGGAGAACAGCTCCAGAAATTAGGGACAGGGAGGGGACGAAGGCCATGAGAAGGGTGGGGGGGAGAGGTGCAGACAGAAGGGGAGTGTGGAAGGGGGGTTATATTGATAGGAGATTCTATCCTGATTAGGATCATTTGGAGAGAGGGGTGAATGATGCAGTCAGATTTGGGTGGAACCTGTACCAGGGCTTGACAGCAGACAGGGCAGGGCAGGCTCTGAGAAAGTGTGTTAGTGAAGGATGGCAGTTACCGCATGTGGTGGTACATGTGGGCACAAATGACCCAGGGGACTGCACAGTGGAGCTGGTACAGGAGAAATTTGAGGAACTGGGAAAGCTTTGCTTGGAAATAGGGTGGTCTGTGGCATTCTCAGAGGTCCTACCAGTCCCAACGGTGAGCAGGGCAAGAAAGGAAAGAATAGCGGAGTTCAACTCCTGGCTGAGAGACTGGTGTAAAGCAGAAGGGTATGGGTTAGGTAGGAGGATGGAAAGATACATGGACTATCAGAGAACTGTATGCAAGGAAGGGTTTACACCTGAATGGTGTAGGTAAAGGGGTGTTAAAGAGCAAATTAATTATAGCATTATATTGTTTCAAGAGAGAGTATTTAGCTCATTGCCTCCACAGGACCTCTCTGAAGGTGTGTCTCTTGTCTCCTGTATACTGTTAACAGTGAATCCTGGGCCTTTCTAAGCAAAATTAAGACATAGTCAGCATACTGCAAACAAATGCTAATAGCTCAAGAACAGTAAGTGCTAGACACAAGCTATGAGTGGCAAAGTTGTTCAGCTCAAAATTACCTTTCCAACGGTTGTTGGTACGAAAGTAATAATAAGTAATGGTGTTTTTTTTCTATGCTGGTCGAAGCAGCAAAAAATATATTTTTTTCTCCAAAAAAGGAAACATAAGATGTTTTTTGTTGGGAAATATGTAACATAGCAACACCAAATTAAGCATCCAGACATTAGATATAGTTTTAATTTTATGCTTGTAAAAAAAAGCTATCTTTGTAGTATGAAACATCAATATTCCCTATTTTAGTCAAGGTGCTTTGGTAAGGTTTGAGGGACGAATCTCAACCATACACACCATACTATAAACAAATGCATATAACTCCTAAAGTATACATGATACACACAATGTATCAGCGGCAAAGCTGTTTAGCATAAAATTACCTTTCCAATGGTGCTAAGCAATCAATTGTAATCAATTCAGTTTGTTTTATGCTGGTTGAGATACCTGAAAAGGGTGTTTTATTCAAGGTGCATAGATGAGTCTTGATGCACAAAATTTCAGCAATACACACCATACCATAAACAAATGCGAATAACTCCTAAAGTATAAATGATAAAAAATATCGGTGGCAAAGTTGTTCAGCACAAAATTACTTCTCCAACGGTGCTATGCAATTAAATAAATATTACATTATATTGTATTATATATTGAAATATATAATGGCATCTCTAGACGTTACCAGCGCACACAGGAAGTCAGTAACTGACTTCTGTAGTAGTTCTCAGACACACTAGTGCATTTTACTGCTGACTACAGGCATCAGCTAGGAGGCAATGAGTTAAACTAGGTAGGGGGGAGGTGAGTGCACAACTAGCATGCAGGGTCATCAGGTTGGAGTGCAATATGCACTGTCCCCCTTGATAACATTGCAAGTAAGGGAAGGGGACCACTGAGAGGAGGGGGGGCAGACTAAGGAGCCGAGGAGGGAGGATGGATAGGAATGGGTGGAAGGTGATTTCCCTAAATGCAAGGAGCCTGGGTAATAAAACAGTGGAGCTTCATGCTCTCCTTGCAAAGGGGAATGTGAATGTCACTGCAGTGACTGAGACTTAGGCCACCCAATACCATGATTGGGATCTTGCAATCTGGGAGTATAAAATGTACAGGAAAGACCAGGGGGTTGGGAGAGGGGCTGGGGTAGCACTCTATGTGAGGGAAGGGATCAGATGTACGAGGGATGAGGGGAAGAAAGGGAGGACAGAGGCACGATGGATGCAGTTTCTGGACTCCAAGGGTAGAAAGCTGAGGCTGGCTGTGGTATACAGACCACCAGCCCAATCAGTGGAACTGGACAGGGAGTTAGTGAAGCAAGTAAGGCAGTTGTATAGAAAGGGGACTGTGGTGATTGTGGGGGACTTCAATATGCTGGTGGTAGACTGCAGCAACCCCTGCCACCTCCAGTGCCAGGGATCAGGTGAACCTGGATGCAATCCAGGATGGTCTCCTGACACAGCTTGTCAGTGGGCCAACATGACTAGGTAACATGCTGGACTTGGTGCTGTCAAATGGGGAGGTAGTCAGGGAAATAAGGGTGGAAGACCCACTAGCTGGTAGCTACCACCAAACAGGGTGGTTCATTCTCAAGTTGGGCAGGGAGTCTGGAGGCATAATAACATAGGTGGTGGAATTTAGGAGGGCGGACTTTGGGATGACGGGAGAAAAACTGCAAGTGAGACTTTGAGATATTAGGCCAGAGATGGATACACAGCAAAAGTGGGAATTTATTAAAACTGGGCTAACAGAGGCTACAGAAGCTTGCACCAGGACCAAAAGCAAGAAGTACAGAGCCAGGAAACCATGCTGGCTGAACAGAGAAGTGATGGACGTGGTGAGGAGGAAGAGAGCTGCATGCCAGAAGTTCAGAAGAATGAGGAAGGAAGAGGACAGGGAGGCTTATGTGAGTTGGTCAAAAAGGTGACCAAGTGAGTGAGAGTAGCCAAGGCCTCCAGGGAGCTAAGGTTAGCAGAGGGCATCAAGGGAAGGGAGAGGGACTTTTTTAGACACAGTATGTCAGGGAAAAGAGGAAGTGTAGAGACCACATAGTGAAGATAAAGTGGAGAGGGGAGTGGGTGGAAAAGGGAGAAGAGCAAGTGGAAGTACTAAATGAATACTTTTGCTCTGTTTTTACAAAGGAGAAGGATGGTCCACTACCACCAGGCACTGGGAGGGTGGGAGGAGGAGATGATGGATGGAATGATCAAGGAGAGTAGAGTACTAGAGGGTCTGAGGGTAGTAAGAGTGGACAAGGCACCAGATCCTGATGGCATCCCCCCTATGGTGCTGAGGGAGATAGTGGAGGTGTTGGCCGAGCCACTGATGGACCTGTTCAGCACCTCCCTGGACATGGGATGGGTGCCTCAGGATTGGAGTGTGGACCATGTGGTGCCCATACACAAGAGTGGCCCTAGGGATGAGCCAGGAAATTATCGGCCAGTCAGTCTCACTTCCATAATGGGTAAACTTATGGAGGCGATACTGAAGGAGAGGCTGATGTCATGCTTCAAAGGATAATGACTTCCAGGATGGGCAGCAGCATGGGTTACTTTGGGGAGGTCTTGTCAGACCAATCTAATAGAATATTATGACTGGGTAACAAGAGAGCTGGATATGGGTCATGCTGTAGATGTCCCGTACTTGGACTTCAGCAAGGCCTTCGATTCAGTGCCTCATGGGAGGCTGGGGGGAAAGCTGACTGCTGTGGGGGGACAAAGCTGACAAATTAGATAAGGAACTGGCTGCAGGGGAGGCTGAAATAGGTGGTAGTGGGGGGGAGCTCTCGACACTTAGACCATTGGTGAGCGGTGTGCAGCAGGGTGCGGTGCTGGGCCTGGTGCTATTTGGGCTCTTTATTTCAGATACTGCATGCAGATTTGGGAGCAGGGTTAGTTTGTTCACAGATGATACCAAAAATGGAAGCAGTGGTGGATGAAGAGAATGGATGGAAACAACTACAAGGGGACCTAACCAAACTGGAGGTGTGGTCAGAGAAGTGGCAGCTGGGATTCAATGTGAAAAAGTGCAAGGTTATGTACTTATGAACATACGAACATATGAAATTTGCCAGCAGATAAAGGCCTAGAGGTCTATCAAGTCTGCTCGAATGTGCAGCTAGCACCCCTTATTCTGCAGCTGCCCCTCCCTTCCACCCTTCCTCTTTATTACCCCTCCCCCTTGTCCTGTCCAATCCCCTTTTGAAGCAGTCCACTGTTCTACTGGATACCACTTCTGCAGGTAACGCATTCCACTCAGCCACCACCCTCTCTGTAAAAAAGTGTCTCCTCATCTCCCTCCTGAACCTTACTCCCTCCAGTCTCATATCATGGCCCATGGTGTCCCTCCCCTCCCTTACTTTGAACAGCCCCTCTGTACCTCAGGGCAAAGAACCCAAGGAGGGACTATTGATTGGGAGGGGTGAAGCTGGAGATCACTGAGGAAGAGAAGGACCTAAAGGTGTTGGTAACAGGGAGCATGAACCACTCTGCCCAATGCAGGAAAGCAGCAGCTTAGGCGAACATGATGCTGGGCTGTATTGTAAAGGGTTTCTTGTCCAGACATGGGGAGATGATCCTGCTCCTCTATACATATTTGATCAGGCCACACTTGTGTGCAGTACTGGAGGCCGTATCTGAAGAGGGATATTGATTTACTGGAAGGTGTGCAATTGGGGGCAACAAAAATGTTACAGGGGATGGAGGGCAAGGCCTATGAAGACAGGTTGAATGAGCTGAATATGTACATGATGGAGGAGAGGAAGAAGAGGGGGATATGATTGGAACATTCAAGTATTTGAGGGAGATAAACAAAGCAAGCACTGAAGTGGTGTTTAAACTGAGGAAGGGTAGGGACACTGGGGGCATGGACTAAGAGTGGAGGACAGAAGATTTAGGAGGGAGATGAGGAGGCACTACTTCACAGAGAGGGTGGTGTATAAATGAAATGCTCTACCAGTGGGGGTAGTATCATGTAAGACAGTAGGAAGTTTAAAAGGGCATGGGACAGAGCACGAGGGAGGGTCTGGGTGGAAAGGGCTGAGGCCATCATGGGAATGACAGATGGGGAGGGGCTTGGGGCAGCTGCAATCTAGGGGGCTAGCTGCACACTCAGGTAGACATTGATAGACTGGGTGGTTTGTTTCTGCTGCCAGATTTGCATGTTTGTATGTTCATAACCATGTTCCATGACCTTTGAGCTGTGGTACAAGAAGGTTTCAGCTGGCATGGAAATCCGTAGAGAACAAACCCTCTCTATACACTGCAATACAATGTTGGTGGAGATGCTGCTGAATGATCCCTGGATTTTATAAACTTGTTTCTTGTGGGTATTGTGTCTTTTGTTTGGATGCGAGAACACATTTTTCAGCTTTTCCATTGGTAGTAGCATATCACTGTTCCATTCCTTTTTAATAATAATAATAACATTTATTTGTTTAGTGCCATGTTTCAAAGCACTGTACAGTCAAAATAAAATCAGCATACAATAAAATACAATAAAATCAGGACAGTACAGAATACACTTTCCCCCACAAGAAAGTCTTAAGAGCCCGCTTAAAACACCCCACTGTCCCACACTTCCTAAAATGACGTGGCAGAGAATTCCAGAGGGTAGGTGCCACAAACCCAAAAGCACGTGCACCAGATGATTTTAAGCTACCTCAGAATTCTAAAACCTCATCAGTCGAGCTGAGCTGTCGAGAGGGAGAAAGTACCAGGAGTTTCAAGTAATCGCCCTGTCCGTAGGGCTTTGTAAGTCAATAGACCACCTTCAAGGTGATCCGCCACTGAATAGGCAGCCAGTGCAGATAGTGCAGCACAGGGGTAATATGAGTTCTTCTTGATACCCTAGTCAACAAATGTGCTGCCATGTTCTGCACTAGCTGCAAGCAGCAGATATCAACCCCAGGAAGCCCTAAGTAAAGGAAGTTACAGTAATCAAGGCACAATGTCACAAAGGCATGGACCAAAACAGAAAGGTCCCTGGGTGAAACAAGGTGTATAATCCTAGTAATGTTCCTAAGATGATAAAAGGCCAGCTTGATGACTGCCAACACCTTATGACGAAGGGTCAGACCATCGTCAAGCACCACTCCTATGCTATGCACTCATTCAGAGGTGAGAATCTGGGCCCCTCCCAAGATTAAACTGGAGGGGACCAGTCCCCAACCCTCTGTCCTGTGACCTGGGTCCACAACCAGAACCTCGGTCTTTCTTGGATTCAAATTTAAACAGCTGGTGCTCATCCAGTCTTGGATTTCTGTGAGACAGCTGTTCAGTACTGAGATATCACTAACCTGGTTGGGGGCAAAAGACAGGTAGAGCTGGGTATCATCAGAATAATAGTGAAACCACAGCCCATACCATCTTACAATGTCTCCAAGAGGCAGCATATATACTGTGAATAACATGGGGGACTGCACTGAACCCTGGGGTACCACGCAAGGCAGAGAGAAAGTCCCAGAAGAAAAAATACCTGAGAAAACTCTCTGTGATCTACTGGTGAGGAAAGATATCTCCGAATCTCTTGCCATCAGTAGATCATTGAGTACCCGAACTAGAGCAGTCTCAGTACTATGTCTCTTACGAAAACCTGTTTGGAGAGGTTCGTATAGATTATGGATGGTTAAATGGTTATCCAATTGAGCCACCACAACTTTCTCAATAACCTTCCCCACAAAAGGGAGGTTAGAGATAGGCCTGTAGTTTGCTAGGTTATCCAGGTCTAAAGAAGCTTTCTCCAGGAGGGATCTCACCACCCAAATTTTCAGGGAGCTGGGAAACTCACCCAAATCCAGAGAGCACCGGACAATCCGAGCTAAGACCGGGCCAATGATGTCAATACAATCCAAAATTAGGGAAGTAGGGCCATGGTCTAAACTACAGCAAGTGGGACACATTGCCTGGACAATCCTCATAATATCCATGAACTCTGACAGTTCAAAGGTACTCCAGGAAACTCCAGGCTCTGTGACATACTGTAGCACCAATCAAAAACAACACTCATAGAGTGGAGTTGAAGGCATTCATGCCTGATGTCTGCCACCTTATTCACAAAGAAGAGAGCTATCTCATCACAATCCTATTGTGAAAAAACCCGACTGAACTGCTGACAGACTGGGTTGCACAGTCTATCAACAGTCCTGAAGAGTTGGGCCGGTCGGTTCCATGTGACAGCTCTTTCCCTGGACAAGAATTCTGCCTTCTTATGGGAAATTTCTGTTTGATAGAGTTTATAATGCTCTAACAAAATAAAGTGGTTGGCATCTATGGCTGTCCCCCGCCAACGGCACTCCAACCTATGTCCCTGTTTCCGCAACTCCCTTAGAGTCCCATCAAACCAAGGGACCCCAGGGTGACACATAAGGGGGCAAACATCAACAGGATAAATTAGATCGAGAGATGCAGAAACAGCCCTATTATAGGCTGCAACTAACTGCTCAGAATCCATGCTAGTTTCGTCAAATAGCGAGAGGTCAGTTACTGCCATCAGGTCATTAGGGACCACTTCCCATAAAGGGCGGTAACTGGCCATCTCCACAGGGGCCGACCTACCCGGGGGGGGCCAAAAATTTAACCCAATAGAGCAGTGGTTGGATCAACTGACTGGTTCCACCACCAAGTCGGAGGCCACGATCCCCTGGAGGAAGACCAGATCAAGACAGTGACCACCCTTGTGAGTAGCTGAGGAAACAACCTGTGTGAAGCCCAAAGATATCATTGACTGGAGGAAGTGTTGACCAAAAAGAGAAGATTCGTCATCGACCCAGGCATTGAAGTTGCCCAGAACCATCATTCTGGGCAACTCCAATGACGTGTCGGCAACTAAATCTATAACTTCCTGCAGGAACAGCTTCTCATCACCTGGTGGATGGTAGATGAGAGCTATCCTGCACCCCACACCAGCCACCACTGTGCACTCGAATGACCTAACCTCCTCTACTGGAAAATTTGTTAGGCCCAATTTGGTCTTGAAACAGACCGCGACCCCAACCCCGGTGGTCCAATCTTGGGGTGATGTAAAACCGAATACCCAGCTGGAACAGCTGCCTCTAAAATAGAGGCAGCATTTCCATCCAGCCAGGTCTCAGTAATGCATACCAGATCTGCCTTTGCAACAAAGTCTGCAATAAGGCCAGTCTTGTTGCAGACAGAGCTGGCATTGCATAACAGCGCCTGAGTTGGACGAGGTTGGCGAACTGTCCCAATTACTAGCCCTCCAACACTGGAGGCACCCTTGGGTATGAGGACCAGAACAGAATTACCATGTTACAGATACCATTTCACCCCAGGGCATCTTCTGGGCCTAACCACCCCTATGGGAGAGCACCACTCATCTGGACAATGCTATTCACAACCCCCCACCCGCCCTTGACTCCCCCTCCTGTGAACAATTCCCAGTGCCCGACAGCACTGATAGACAAAAGAAGGCAGGAGGAAGAAAATGGGTGGAGGGTGTGGAGAGTGGAGGCCGAATAGTGCAGGACAGGAGGAGCAAGCAGGCACATACTACTAATAAATATAACAAAATAGTAGGGGAAGCACATAAAATACCAAATTCCAAATTCAAAGGAAAATGGTGAATACTTAAGAAAACCCTAAAACAATAACTTATCCAACAATCCTTGCCCTAACAAAAATATAAAACTATATTAAACTATCTCAAACTACCTTCCTCTCACTATAAGGTGACTTTAACCCAAAAAATATAAATGATAATAAAATAAACAATAATAATCCCCTCTCACAGGATAACACAATCCCCTCTCACAGGATTAAAACAAACAATATATACCCCCCCCCAACAGCTCTCTCACTGCCAAGGAGGAAAGGAAAAATAATCAAACAATAAAAAATAAACATATACATAAACATCAAAGAAATAACACAAATAAATATAGGCACCCTGGAATTCTCACCACCAGGAGACCAAAACAAAATTAATAAATCTGGAAAAAGTCATCAAACAGTAATAGGAGCCGTGCGAAAAAGTTCAAACCAAAAAATCCAAGTCCAAATGAAACATTCGAAGAATCCAACATAAATAAAGTCACGGAAGTCCCATCAATGTCATAATAAAACTTCCAATGTAGTCACACGCAGGCTCAATATAATTCCAGGAGCAAAGCCACGAAATCTCGGAAGGAACAGGAGAAATAGGCCAAGTCCTTAAAAGCAGTGCTCTCCTCTTCCCTTACCCTCAAAACTGCCTCATAGGTCAACTTATACCACCAGGACCTGCAGCTACAGATATCCTATGGACAAAACACTAGTACAGACCCCAATATATCTTAAGAGCCTATTTTGCCCCAGATATGAAACTGCTGCAGGTTGTGGTGAAGCCTGTGCATCAAAACTGGAAATGACAGCATGTAAGAACAACTCATATTATTTACTGATCTAGGCAATTGGAATGAGATCCTAAATTATCTTGAGTAGTTGTTCGGCATGAGACCTGTCAGTGACAGCTCAAGGGGGGGCAGTAGCAATGTGCAAGATTTTCAAATTTAGCTTCTGCTTGATGCCTCTGGAATTCTGGAAATTCTGCCTAATTGCATAGAATTCCATCAGAAGCATAATTCAGAAATTCCAAAACCGGAAAGTTAACCATAGAATTATACTCAACAGTATCTGTATACTCTGGATTTATTGGGGTAAATTTTCAAAAGCTGATTAAAATTGGTGCATTGAATGACAAACCGCTGCCTGCAGAAAACTCAGATGCACCAGGGATCCTGCAGCAGATTTTACAAGAACAGGGACCCCGGCACCAAAAACCCCTAGTTTGCTGCAAGCCGACCCATGTGCTGACCGAATGAGGCATGGAAGGTGACTGCCACAAGCTGCAGCAGAGATGTGCAGCATTGGTGGCCAGTGATGGTGACCCACCATCCAGTCACCCTGGTGATTGGTGGGTCATTAGGAGGATGCCCTGGCTCATGGGGGGATGGATCTAGCTGGGTGGGTGAAAACTGCCCCAGATAGAGGACAGCAAGGGGCAGTGGGGGGACAGATGCACCAGTGCTACCATTGTGGGGGCCTGCAGGCTCTCTGCCACAGACCACCACCCACTCCAGCAGTAGTCTTGCAGATGTTGGAAGCTATCTTGCTGCCTTCCCCAGGGGGGCACAGGGTCACCCCCACCAAGTGAGGACTGCAGCAATAAAACACAGCAGTTTAGACCAGCTCTGAAAATGGACCAGGAGACAATTGAGATTTATGTCAACCTCAACTTGAGGTTGACATAAATCCTGTTGCTGTGATGCCGGTCAACGAAAGTGATGTCGAACTGGCATCGTAGAGCCTTTTGAAAATTGAGCACATTTTCCACAAATTGCAGAACATTTTCTAAGGATTATGTAATCTGCACACTTCTATTGCATGGGTTACATAAAAATGCTTTTCAAAACTTAGCAGAATTAAAAAAGAAATTCTAAAAAGCACCTCCAAAGTGGAATTGCCATTCTGCACAAAGTCCATCCGAATTCCACATTCCACACATGTCTATGGGGCAGTCATTGTTTTATTTATGTCTGTATTCCCTTTATTTTTTTCTAGGTAATCTTGTAATCCTGCAGATATGATTGCCAACAATTCATGGGTTGCAGCCTTGATTAGTAAAGGCATCTCTGTGGGTGATGACAATCAGTTGTGTCAAATAACCTTAGATTGTACCATATGGCTTGGCTGTAGATGAATGAATTTTATGCAGCAGTTGTGAAACGTATTAGTCTGGATATATTTAAAAGCAGACTGGACACACATAGAGGGAAAGCTTATCTTGATAGAACCAGTAAGAATCGATGGATAGTTTCTAAGAGCATACCACCTTCTTTTGTCTGGTCTATTGTGTAAGTATGGAACTGTATATAGTATGTCTGGGCGAAGGCTTTTATTGTGCAGGTAGATTTATTGCTTTTTGGGTTTATTGTAGGAATGGGTGGGTACCAAAATACACTTCCCTTAAGACTACCATGGAGTACCTCTAAAGGGCATGCCCCCAGGAAGACGACACTATTACAGTGAAAATGATACTGACAACTGTTGTTTTTGCTGTAATCATCTACCGAGACCCCGGCACTCACTCTTCTGGTTCTGCACCCCTTCCCTGATCCAAATCTGACTTGGAGTTTGAATCCTTTAGATGGGGAGTGCAGGGCAGAGCCCCCTGCATGGGAGGTTGGGGGGTGAAGCCCCCTGATTAAATAAACAACAGGGGTCTCCAGTCAGATTTCTGTCAACCACAAGTTGCAGTTGACATAAATCCATCACTGTGATGGCGGTCGACAATTTAGTTGTCGAACTGGCATTGTAGAGCCCCTCTAAAGTACCCTAAAAATACCAGGATGAAAAATGATTAGTTGGTTCAGGTTTAGTAGTTACTACCCGACCCTTTCTTCTGCCCTATTACCCAACACTGACAATATCAAAATTTATATGAAAGACTGTTTTTGACTATTACACTGTTTGTTAGGTGCCCCAAGCCATTATACCCATTGTGGGCATTGCTGAGGCAGGTAAGAGAGGTGCAGCTGCTCTTTTCAAGCCTGCTGCTGTTTCCAAAAATTATACCCATGGCAGTCATTACTGTGGCAGGTATGAGAGGCACAGCTGCTCTTAGAGAGTTTGCTGATTTTTCCAAAAATTATATCCATGCCATGTATTGCTGAGGCAGGTATGAGGGGTGAAACTGCACTTAGCGAGCTGGCTGTTGTTTCCAAAAAATATACCCATGGTGGGAATTCCTGCGGTAGGTAGGAGAGGTGCAGCTGCTATGATTGAGCCTGCTGCTGTTTCCAAAAATTATACCCAAGTTGCATCAAAGTTACATAGTATAAAACTGATAATTGACAAAAGATAATGAACAGTAGTGTGGCACATGTAATTGGCATGGTGGCAGTGGTGATGATTCTATTAATTTCGTATACATCCTAGTCATCATATTCAATATCACTGTTTGCAGGCTGTATTCAAGAGGAAATACATTATAAGAACCACCCGCCATTTCCCCAACATCCAACAGAAGAACCTTGACCGCAGAGGGTAGCTGGTCCAGCAGGTTGGCAGGTGGTTAGGAGGGGCAAATCAGGTGCCCCCTTACTTTGTGCTCTCCGACATATTACCTCCAAAATCATATAAACACTACAAACAGGTATCTGCCTCTATCTCTGAATCAAACAAAGGGGCAGAGGACACTGCAGAGCAGGGCACTGTAGCACAGAAGCTAGCACAACAAAACTCGCCCAAATCAGGAACCAAAACAAAAAAAAGCAAAAAGGAAATCCAAAAAACTTCTGATCATAGGAGAATCCATGATTCGGGGAGTTCATACCCATCTCCAGCCAAGGGTAATGGTCAGATGTCTCCCAGGTACATCAGCAGGGCGAGACACTGACCACATTGCTAAAATTGTTCACAAAGCAGAAGAAAACATTGACATCCTGGTACACATAGGGACTAATGATCTTGCCAGCCGGTCAGTTGTGGAGACCAAGGAACACCTGACAGGCTGGGTGACAAACTATCATCCATTTCATCCAGCATCTCCTTCTCTGAGATCCTGCCAGTCTGGGAGAGGGGGGAAGATGGACGGAAGGTCAGAGAAGGGAGATAGGGGAGCTAAACATGTGGCTTAAGGATGGTGCCAGGAAAAGGACACAGATTTGTAGGGAACTGGCAACAGTTCTGGGAGCAAAAGTTCTTTAAATTTGATGGACTGCATCTGACTAAGGAGGGAGTCAGTGCATTGGGGCAGAAGTTTGATGTCTTTGCAGAATATTTAAACTAGCAAATGGGGAGAGGGGTGCAGCACCCTATATGTTGAATGGGAAGAACACCCTTCCCCCCTCAGCTAGTGGTCAAACAGGGATTCAGCATGTTTGCAGTTCATTTGCATCATCAGGTAAGAAAAAAGGTCCGTCTCCCCATATGATGCATAGGGGAAATGCCAAACCTCACCCAACAACTAACACACCAAAATCTGGCCAGTGGAAAATCATGTACACAAATGCTCACAGCCTGGGAAATAAGATCCCAGACCTGCAGGCAATAATGTCAGAGGCTACACTGTGGACATAGTGGCAATTAGTGAGAAGTGGTTTACCAGTAACCACACTTGGGAGACTTCAGTACCAGGCTATGTACTGTTCAGAAGAGACCGAGGTGCAAAAAGGGGGGCTGGAGTGGCCCTGTATGTCAGTGAAAATATCAAAGCTACAGAAATTCATAATACACATAAGGAGCTAGAAGAACTGTGGGTCACCCTGGAAATAGGAAATGGGACAGCCATAAGAACTGGGGTTGTCTACAGGCCCCCAGACCAGGGGAAGCACATAGATACAGTACTGTTAGAAGATGTACAAAACATGACAGCTAGAGGGGAGGTTCTGATAATGGGAGACTTCAACATGCCGGATACAAATTGGTCAATACCAGCAGGAACATCTCCCAAAACTAGACACATGGTGGATTTCCTGCAGGGGAAGGGCCTCAAACAACTGGTACAACAACCCACAAGAGACAGGGCTATCTTAGATCTAGTACTGACTAACAGGGAAGGGATCACAGATCTCCAGGTAGAAGGTCACCTGGGGGCCAGTGGCCATCACATGGTATGGTTCAACTTGGCCACTACATCTAAATCATCCCATTCCAAGGCAAAAATATGGGACTTCAGAGGAGCTGACTTTGATAAGATGGCCAACAGAGTTAAGCTAGCCCTGGCAAAAAGAAACACAGGTGAGGGGGTACAGGCAAAGTGGGCAAGCATTAAGGATACAATACTTGAAGCAACATCCCATTGTGTTCAACAGAAAAGGAAGTGCAAAGGAAGAAGGAAACCACTTGGGTTCTCAAATACAGTAGCAGAAAAGGTCAGAGCCAAAAGGCTGGCCTTCAGGAAATACAAGGAAACACAGTGGGATGAAGATAGGGAGGCATACCGAACTGCCCTAAGGGAAGCAGGGAAGGCAGTAAGGCAGGCAACATCCCAAACTGAGGAAACACTAGCACGAACAGTAAAAGAAGGTGACAAGACTTTCTATAGATACATTAGTGAAAGGAGAAAGTCCAAAGGAGTATTGTTAAGCTCAAAAGAGAAAATGGGGCATGTGAGGAGGAGGACCCTGTAAAAGCATCTATCCTAAATAGATACTTTTGCTCAGTATTTACTGAAGAGAAGGTAGAGCAGGGCCCACATCTCAGCACCATGGACACAAGGGGGAGGGAGGTGAGCACTACTCCCTTCACAAAAGAAAGGGTCCTACAAGAGCTTGCTAAGCTCAGCATGGACAAGGCAATGGGATCTGATGGCATACATCGCAGGGTACTTAAAGAGCTAAGGGTAGAACTAGCAGAGTCATTAGCAGAATTGTTTGGTCAGTATCTGAGCACAGGAGAGGTCCCAGAAGACTGGAGAAGGGCTCATGTGATCCCGCTCCACAAGAGTGGTAGCAGGGAGGAGGCAGGAAACTACAGACCAGTCAGTCTTACTTCAGTAGAAGGCAAGATTATGGAGGCATTCCATAAGGAAAGGATAGTCAACACCTGGAATCCGTAGGGGCACAGGATCCAAGACAGCATGGGTTTACAAAAGGAAGGTCCTGTCAAACTAATCTCATAGATTTCTTTGACTGGGTAACCAAAGTGGTAGACCAAGGGGGAGTAGTTGATGCCGCCTACCTTGACTTCATCAAAGCTTTCAACACTGTTCCACATAGAAGATTGATAAATAAGCTGGGTAGGCTCAGGGTGGTTCAGAAGTTGGTCAACTGGGTGGCAAACTGGTTGACGGGCAGAAAACAGAGAGTGGTAGTAAATGGTATACAGTCAGAAGAGATGCGAGTCACAAGCGGGGTACCGCAGGGATCAGTCTTGGGGCCAGTCCTCTTCAATATCTTCATTAGTGACATTGCAGATGGACTAGAGGGTAAGGCTTGTCTGTTTGCAGATGATACCAAGATCTGCAACAGTGAAGATGATCCAGATGGGGTGGGCTGAATGAGTAGAGATCTGGATAAACTAGCAAAATGGTCAGAAGAGTGGCAACTGGGATTTAGTTCAAAGAAGTGCAAGATTATGCATATAGTGAAGAGAAACCCTGAAGCCACCTATAGGCTGGGAGGGGAGTTGCTGGCAGTCACAAAGGAAGAAAGAGACTTGGGCATCATCATCACTGATGACCAAGGCCACTGATTTATGGTGATTAAAACAATTAAATTCCATTTTCAAGACTTAAGATTCCGGAATTTCACCGGTGATTGTTACTCTAATTTCCAGATTTTACCGGGATTCTGTTATCATTCTTTTAGTATGTGCATAAATAATCAGAATTAAAGAAGGCTTAATATACAGAGCATTAAATAAAGCAAACTGAAAATAGTACAGGAAGGAATTAAAAGAAAAACAGACTTTTTTATAGATTTACTGATCTGATAGAAAATGCCAGATTCCATGAAATCTTCATTTTTACCGGTTTTCAGGCAGCCCTAATTCCAGAATTTTACCGGATTTTCCGGTAAAAACCGAAAAACAGTGGCCTTGCTGATGACCTGAAATCATCCAAGCAGACCTCTAAAGCAGTAGGTAAGGCTAGGGGGATGTTAGGGTGTATTAGTAGGAGTGTCACAAGCCGTAAGAGGGAGGTAATAATTCCTCTTTACAAGACACTGGTTAGGCCCCATCTGGAGTACTGTGTGTAGTACTGGAGGCCACACCTTCACAAGGACATTAACCAGACTGAGGCAGTCCAGAGAAGGGCAACCAAAATGGTGCAGGGACTGCATCAGAAGACATATGAGGACAGATTAATGGAGCTCAATATGTATACCCTTGAGCAAAGGAGGGAGAGAGGTGATATGATCGAGACATTCAAAATCCTTAACTCATTGCCTCCTAGAAACGTCTGTAAGCATCAGCAAATCTAACTGCAGTGTGTCCCAGAATGCCTACAGAAGTCACCTACAGACTTCCCGTTTGCCCTAGAAACACCTGGAGAAGTCACTCACATGTTTTAATATTACTTGCCAGCCAGAATTAATTAGAATTGACTGCATAGTACCATTAGAAAGGTAATGTGCTGAACAACTTTGCCACTGACACTTTCTATGTATCATGTTTACTTTAGGAGTTATTCATATTTGTATATGACATTTTGTCCATTTAGAACCACCTAAGCATTTTGAAGAAAACACACATTTTGGGTATCTCAGCCAGTATAAAACAAAAACTGAATTGAGTACAGTTGATTGCATAGAACAGTTGGAAAGGCAATTTTGTGTGCAACAACTTTGCCACTGATACGTTGTGTGTATCATATACACTTTAGGAGTTATATGCATTTGTTTATGGTATGGTGTGTATGGTTCAGATTTGTCCCTCAAACCTCACCAACACATCTTGACTCAAATGGGGAAAAATTATGTTTAATACAACAGAAATAGCTGTTTGTTTTACAAACAAATTATTAAAATTGCATCTAATGTCTGGATGCTTAATTTGGTGTTGATATGTTACATATTCCCCAACAAAAAAAGGTTTATGGTGCATTTTTTAGTGGAAAAAATATTTGTTGTGCTGTTTTGACCAGCACAGAAATAAAACTAAATTACATGCTATTCCTTGCATAGCACCATTGGAAAGGTAACTGTATGCTGAACAATTTTGCTACTCATACTTTGTGTCTAGCACTTACGGTTTTTGTGCTATTAGCATTTGTTTGCGGCATGCCAATTATGGCTTGATTTTGCTTAGAAAGGCCCAGGATTAACTGTTAATAGTATACAGGAGACAAGTGCTGCAACTTTAGAAAGCTCCTGTGGATACAATGAGTTAAGGGCATTAACAAGGTGAAAGAGTCTAACATGTTTAAATATAAAGAAAAATAGCAGGACAAGAGGACACAGTATAAGATTAGAGGGCCAATTAAGGGGGAATATGATGAACTTCTTTTCACAGAAAGGGTGGTGGATGCATGAAACTGCTACCTCAGGAAGTGGTGGCTTTGAATACAGTGCAGGGCTTCAAACAGGCATGGGATAGGCATAAGGGAGCAATATAGATGAGTATGAATAGATAGGCCACTGACAAGGCAAAGGCCAATGGCACATTTATAAGGTAGAAAAAGAAATGGACAGACTGGATGGGCCTTGCTGTCCTTATCTGCCATCAACTTCTATGTTTCTATGTTTCTATGTTGTTTAAGTTCAGGGTAAGAATCACATAATTCGGTGTTTGGGACAATTGGGAAATTGTCAGGATTCATTTTGAGAAATGTAAGCCGTTCCACATTTACAAAACTTAGCAGTGTTCTTTGGCCATTGACTTTTCCTCCAGCTGCACTAAATATGCATTCTGAATATATGCTTGAAGATGGACAACTGAGGTACATTATTGCAAGATTTGCTAGATCTGACCAAATTGTTTTCTTTTGTTTCCAATAGACTAATGGCTCTTCCTCAAGACAAATCACAATATGGTCTGCAAAATGCTCTAGGATCACTGTACTGCATGATTCGGTTACCAGTCTGGCAGATGAACTCGCTCCACTTTCTTTATAGGATACTAGTCCATGTTGCTGCAGGTGACTCCAAAGTAATTTGCCTTTCTGACCCTGAACATAGGATGCCTGAGAAGTAACTGTAGATGTACTTTCCCTCTCTTTTGACACTGGTGATTGTGAAGAATTGATAGATGAGCTCTTGTGTGCACCAGAGGTGGACTCTGATGGTTCAACAGGGTTTGGCTATTGTACATCTGTTTACGGTGTAGGTAGGGCAATGTCACATTTGGTTAGCAGGAGATATCTCAATACTCAGTGCCTTCCCCTGCAGGAAGGATGGCTTCAATATTCCACTTAAAGTGGGGATCTAGCAATGTAGCAAACAAATAGGTGTTATTCTTAAAGGAGTAGTCCATCCAGAATTTGCAAAAACATATGTTGTGCAGAGTGTTTTGATTTGTGTGTGAAGTCCTAGTGTGTCCTTCTGTCTGCCTGCTATTAGGAGTTTTTCTTAAGTTAACCTGCTAGCTTTTTGGCAATTTTACAACCCCTGGTGATCTCCATCTGAGCTAACTTTATTGCATTCCTTGTTCCCACAATGCATCTTGTCCCATGTGACAATGATGTGGCTGAAACCATAGATTTAGCACACACATGCCAACCAAACCTAAATATCTTGGAAACTTTACAAGCTACACAAAAATGACCTGGAGCAAAGTTGTTCAGGACAAAAAGACCTTTACAATGAGGGTAGTCACTAAACTGAACTCTGTGTAGTTTTTAAAATATAGACATCTCTACTGTTGTGAACTGAATTTAAAGCAGTACTTTCTGATGAAGCTATGGTCTCGGCAACATCACTGTCACATGAGACAGGATGCATTTGTAGGAACAAGGAATGCAATAAAGGTATCTCAGATGGAGATCCCAAGGGTTGTTAAACTACCACAAACCTAGCAGACTAAATTAGGAAAAAACTCCTAATAGCAGACAGAGGGAAGGAAACACTCTAACTTCACACACAAATTAAGACATTCAGCACAACATAATGTTTTTTGCAAATTCTGAGTGGACTACTCCTTTAAACATATCATTTATTCTCTGATCAGTCCACAATTTGAGACTCAAGTCAAATGCCAGCATAACAGCAGTGGTGTCTTCTTTTGACTGAAAGTCTTTCTTTATGTTATCAAGGAACAATGTGAATACATCTTATTTGTGGAAGAACCTGACTCAGAGTTACACTGTCTGCACTGACATCATGTGTAGCAACCTCAAATGGTTCCAATAAGGTGACAAAGACTTAAGTAGAGTCCATCTACTGGAAATGAGCATGGTGTCTACTTTACCTATTTGATTCTGCATGGTGTAGTCATGTACAGTTTTTTTCTGTTCAAGAAGCCTTTCCAACTCGTAAAATGCTGAATTTCAATGGGTTGGAACTTTGTGCTTAAATTTATGCAGTGGTAAATTGTTTGACCTCTGGATCCCCTTCAGGATTTTTTATGCTTTCACAGACTGGCTGTAATGCCCACATATTTTCCTAGCAATACCTAACAGATTTTCAACATTTCTGCTTCCATTTAAGAAACACTGTATGAGAAGATTTAAACAATGTGTAAAACAAGGCATGTGTTGGTAACTGCCATCTCTAAGACCACTGAATATGTTGGCATCATTATCTAATATTATTATGAACTCTTGAGATACGGAATACAGAGTAAGCCATTTCTTGAATTGTTCTTTTAGCACTTGCAAAATATTCATAGCAGTGTGGTTCTCCTCAAAAATGGTGACACATAACACAGCCTGCTTCCCACTGCTTACAGTGCAGCAAGGATTATTGCTTTCTGACTGAAAACTTGCCCAATGAGCTGTAACAGTCATGTAGTTTTATTTGGTTACTGGTTCATATGTCTGTGGTTATGTGAACCTGCTTCACCTCAGAGAGTTTCAACTGTTTATAGACTGCAGTACATGCCAAGTCCTATGACTGTGGAATAGCCTTTTTTGAGAAATATGTTAAACAGGAAATGGTGTACCATGGTTCAATCTGGTTCATGAACTTGAAGAAACTTTTTTGGGCAACAAAAGCAAAAGGGAGTTGACAATTGGCTGACAGCTCTGCAATGGCTCTATTTAACAGCTGGCATGTTGGATGGCTGCAGGTACATTTTGATTTCCTTGCAACACTTTCTCTTAATGTTAGTTGATGAGAAGCACAAGATATTTTTAATTTTGAGGAGAATGTATTTTTCATGTCTTTTTTATGTGGAGTACTACTTTGGGATTTTGTAGTACTTTACAGTGTCAGAAGAAAACAATCTATTTTTGTATGAGAAGATTGCAAGGACGCATCAAGTGATTCAATGTTAGTTCCTGCTTCCAGTTCATTGCCACTATGTTCACTGCCACCACAACCCCACTACTGCCCATACCAACCAAACTGTTCCTTGCCCTGCCCCATTCAATTGGGTGTTTTGCCTTTGTATGTCATATCATTACTGATGTTACAAAATGTCCTGCTTTGCCACCACGACTGAGGCTCTTTATGCATAGATTGCATACAGCTTGAGAATTTTCTGAAGTCTGCATATAAAATAAATTCCACACTAAAGATGTACCTTTTTTGCTTTGTACCATGGTGTATGGCACTATTTCTTGTACAGTCAAGGGACCTGGAGGAAACCCTACAATGCCATTTCCTTGTTGAGATGAATTGTTCTCATTCATGCTCATCTTCTTATTCTCATGTTTAGCATATGATTTCTTTTTCTGCACTTGACTCTCATGCCTTACAGTGATATCCTCTCCTACCCCATCATCAAAACTACATACCTCATTGCCACAAGATTCAGAAGAAGTGGAAGTACTGTTGTCACCATCATGTGTGACATAGCCTCTGCTCTCCCATTCCCAGTCACCACTATCACCATCATCTGTATCAGCATTTGCTGTCTCAGCATCTGAGCTTATATATTTAAGGAGGTTGCCTACTTGAATGCTGCTTCAGAAGCTGGAAGATTCCTGGCACATGTGACAAAATGTTCAGTACCTCTACGAGTAACTTCAGTCAGTTCATTCCAAAACTCTACTATCATTTTATTGCTAACATGCTTTCTTGGTTCAGGAGAACATTTAGTGCCAGTTCTGGTGATGGTATTATTATTGTTGCTATGTTCTTCATTAGTGGTATGATTCATATTGTCCATATCATTAACAGCTGCACGTGCAGCAGCACTGTGGTTCATTTTAGTAGACAGACTGGGAAATATGAAACACTGTAGACACAGCTGTGAAAGGAATCGATATTGTTTAACTAACTGTTACAGAGACAGACAGTGTAGCTATGTCACAGTAACAAATGACAGGGCTCAGGGCACCTAACAAGCAGTGTAATACCAACTAAATGGCTTTCACTATGCTGCTGAGACACACAGTATAGCTATGTCAGAGTAGTAAATGACAGGGATCGAGGCACCTAACAGAATAATATAGCTTAAACAGCTTTCACTCTGCTGCAGAGAGACACACATAGTATAGCCGTGTCACAGTAATAAATGACAGTGCTCAGGACACCTAACAAACAGTGTAATTCAGCCAAAATGGCTTTCACTATGCTACAGAGAGACACACAGTGTAGCTATGTCATATTAATAAATAACAGGGCTAGGGGCACCTAACAAACAGTGTAAGACAGACTAAATGGCTTTCCCTATGCTGCAGAGGGACACATAGTGTAGCTGTGTTACAGTAATATAAAATAGGGGTTGGGGCACATAACTAACAGTGTAATAAAGCCTAAATGGCTTTCACTATGAGGCAGAGAGACACACAGTGTACAGTAGCTATGTCACAGTAATAAATGACAGGGCTTGGGGCACCTAACAAACAGTGTAATATGGCCTAAGTGTATTTCACTATGCTGCAGAGAGACACACAGTGTTGCTGTGTTACAGTAATAAATAACAGGGCTTGGGACATATGAAACATGAAAATTTGCCAGTAGAAGCATGCCATAATGATCTATCTACTCTGCTTAACTGCACAGTCCAATCTATTTTACAGGAGCTGCCCCCCTCCCCCAGCCTCCCCTCATTATGCTCCCCCTCCCTCTCTTCCCCTACCCATCCTTCCTCCTGTTGCAACCCTTTTACCCTGTCCCACCCCTTTTTAAAATGTCCCACTGCGTTCAATGATATAACCTACTCCAGCAGCTCATTCCATTCTGACACCACCCTCTCCATGAAAAAGTACCTCCTCATTTCCCATTTTAATCTACCCGCAACAAGTTTCAGACTATGCCTCCTTATATTCCTCACCCTTCTTAAATTGAAGATGCCCTCTGCTCCAGCCTTGTTTATTACTTTAAGGTGCTTCAAGATTTTTATCATATCATACTAACATACTATTTGCCAGCAGATTAGGCCTTACAGTCTATCGAGTCTGCATGAACCTCATATCCCTAGTTGGGTGCCGAGGCCCTCCCCCCCTTGTGTTCCAGAAACCCCTATCATCCATCCCCACCCCCCTGGGACAGGCCATCAACTGATACATCCACTTTCTGTGTCTGTCCCACCCTCTCTTGAAGCCCTCCACTGTGGATCTCTGAACCAGCTCACCAGACAGTGTAGTCCAAGGGTCCACCACCCTCTCAGTGAAAAACTTCCTTCTCTTTTCCCCCTCACCCTTCCACCTTCCAACTTCAAACCATGCCCTCTGGTGATACCTCCCTGCTTTAGTCTAAAGATCCTCCATGTTTACCCTATTTATTCCTTGAGGTACTTGAAGACCTCAATCATGTCCCCTGTCTCTCCTCCTCCAGTGAAAACAGGCAGAGCTCCTCAAGTCTGTCCTCATATGTCAAATCCCCTAGCCCTCATATCATCTTAGTTGCCCTCCTCTGTACCCTCTCCAGGAACAGTATGTCCCTCTTCAAGTGTGGTCTCCAGTACTGTACACAGTACTCAAGGTGTGGTCTAACCAGTCCATTGTACAGTGGCAGAATCACTTCCTTGCTCCTAGAGGTGATCCCCCTTATGATGCATCCCAACATCCTGTTTGCCTTGCTAGCCACTCTGCTACACTGCTCAGAGTTATTCATACATGCATCCACCATGACCCCTAGTTCTTTTTCCCCTATTGAGGCCTACAGCACCTCCCCTCCCAGGGTGTACCTATGTTTAGGGTTTCCCCACCCAAGATGTAACACCTTGCACTTGGTGATATTGAGATTTAATTTCCATGTGTGAGTCCAGCTTTCCAGGGTGTCCAGGTCCCCTTGCAGGGCCAACTTCCCCTCTTCTCCCTCAACTACTGTTCCCATCTTGGAGTCATCAGTGAATAGACTCATTTCACACCCTATATCCCCCCTCTCCCTTCTGTTCTCTGGGGTGTACATATTGAGCTCCTTCAACCTCTCTTCATATGGTTTGTCCCCCATGTTCTGGATCAATTTGGTTGCCCTTCGCTGGACCCCCTCCAGCAGTTGGATGTCCTTCTTCAAATAAGTGTGCCACTACTGTACACAGCAGTCTGGGTGCTGCCTTACCAATGACCTGTATAAGGGCAGAATGACCTCTTCCTTCCTGTAGGTGATACCTCTGGTGATGCATCACAGCATTTTATTTGGTTTGGCTGCTGCTTTCTGACACTGCATAGTGTGCTTCATGTCGCCCCCAACTATCACCTCCAGATCCTTTTCTTCCTCCCTGCTGGACAAATGCTCATCCCTCAGATAGTAAATGACCCTCAGATTCCTAGCCCCCAGGTGAATGACTTTGCATTTCTTGGCATTGAACCCCAATTGCCAGATGCCAGACCACCTCTCTTACCTGACCAGGTCCCCCCTGAGCTTCTGTCTCTCCTCCTTCATGTCCACCCTCCCACAGGGCTTAATATCATCTGCAAACAGGCAGATTTTGCTACTGATCCCTACGTTATGTCCCAAATGAAGATGTTGAATAGCACAGGTCCAAGTATCAAGCCCTGTTGGACCCCATTGTTCACAGGCCTAGGCTTGGATAATTCCCCCCACCATTACCATCTAGTTTCTATCTTGCAACCAGCTTCTTACCCACCCTCACAGCTTGTTCCTGACTCCCAGGTTACCCAGCTTTCAGAGCAGCCTTCAATGCAGCACAGAGTTGAAGGCTTTATTGAAGTGCAGGTATAGGACATGCACCACCTGACCTATGTCCACTGACCTAGTAACCCAGTCGAAGAAGTCTATGATGTTCACCTGACAGGATCTCCCTAACACAAACCCATGCTGCCTATTGTCTTGGAGGCCATTAACCTCCAGAAAGTTCTCCAGCCTTTCTTTTAGAATGGTCTCCATTAAATTGCCTATAATGGAGGTTAGGCTGACTGGCCTGTAGTTCCCAGGTTCATCTTTGGGCCCACTCTTGTGGAGTGGCACTACATGTGCCATTCTCCAGTCCCAAGATATGCACTTTGTCACCAGCAAGGTGTTAGACAGGTCCATTGGGGGGGCTGTCGGTACATCCACAGTTCCCTTAGGACCCTCAGTGTATACCATCTGGGCCAGGTGCCTTGTCCCCATTAAGGGTCCTGAGACCTTCTAAGACCCTGTCCCTGTTGATTACCTTATCTGTCTCACCTCCTCCCATGTTTATCCCGATCTTTCCCTGCTGCATTGGTCCATCTTTTCCCTAGTGAAGACAGAGCTGAAGTACTCATTCAGCACTTCTGTCTGTTCTTCACTGTTTTCTGCTCATCTCCCCTCCATCTTAATTCTAACAATCCCCTTCTTACTGCTTCTTGTCTCCTTTATATAGCTAAAGAAGTCCTTTTCACCTTCTCTGATCCCCTGCACTAATCTTAGTTCCTTTGCAGCTTTAGATGCCCTATCCACTCTTTCTGCCTCCCTGGATTTCCCTTGGTGAATTTCCCTGTCCTCCTCCCTTCTCAAATGCATGTACTGTACCTCTGATAGACTGCCCTCTTCTCCCTCACCTTTGCTGCCACTTCCTTATTGAAACAGCTTGGTTTCTTGATTCTGGATCTTATACTCTTGGTCTTTGTGCAGGCATTTGTGGTTTCATTCAGACCTAATTTAATGACAGTCCACTTCTGCTCCACACCTAACAAGCAGTGTAATATAGCCTAAATGGCTTTCACTATACTGCAGAGACACACAGTGTAGCTAACTAACACATTATATGACAGGACTGGGGCACCACATTTTCAAACCAGCTGGCAGTGACTTGCCTTCTGTGTTTTTTTGTCCCCCCCTTGTCTCACAGCACTGCACCATCCACCTCCTTGACTGAGGCTGATCCTCCGATTCCCCCCTCCATGAGATTGTTTCAATCCCCACCCCTGACCCCCACTCCCTTTGTGCCATTGTGAAGGTTTTATTTTACACTTTTTTTAATTCAACATTTAGTCACAATTTAGTAGACTGCAGAGTGGGCATCTAATTCCTTCCACTCCAGACTGCTGCTTGCTGTTCTCTGTGAAACACAGACTTACTGCAGATGGAACACAGACACCACTTACCAATCAGGTTAACAGCCCAGTGTCATGTGCTCCTAATTCTGCTGTAAGCTTGTGAAGGACCCCACAGGCTGCCCATTCATGCATATGTCCAGCCTTGAAGTCTTGGCAGGAGTCCAAGAACCCCACAGGATGCCTGTTTCCAAGTTACCCGTTACCCATGTCAAAACTACCCAACCTGAGAAGCACACTGTTATGTTGAGTAGGGTAGTACATTACCAAAACTATCCTACCAGGCCAAAAACCACTGATATCTGATCTACTCGATCCAGCTACCCGACGAGTAGCCCATGCCAAGTTTATTTCAAATGGATGTTTGTATTTTCCCATCTTTTATTATAACATTTCTGCCCAGGAAACTGACCTGAGTAGAACAGTAACTAAGCTTAGATTTGATAGCATGATGAAATGAACTGAAGTTTAGGTGGAACTGTAAGAGATCATACTCACTGTTAGTCCAGATAAGAAGATGCTACCTACAGTGGTGTACAGCAGGATCAGATGCAGTGTCACAGTGTGTCACAGCTTCCTGCACAGAAACTGCCAGTGAACTGCACTGTTCCCTGCAAAGTTCTGCAGGATCAGGTGTCTGATTCTGACAGGACCACTGTACAGTATGTACCACAGTAGGCAAGTAGGTTTCTTCTAGCTTCATCAATAATAAGTTAACATACTGAGGCATCATTGTTGTGGCTGTTGCTGCTCTCACGATTAACTGGTAATGTATGTTTTATTTCCAGAACAGAATTAGTTATTTTACAAAATTAAGAGCTACTGTAACTGATCTTATTGCTTCAGCACCATTTTTCCTTACCTTTATGGGCTACTGAGTTGGCTGCAGCTACTCAGCCACTAAATCAGTTTAGTAAATGGTTGCCAATGTTACGGTAGTACAAATGTTTATATTTTGCACTTATAGAGCATTCACACTTCGTCAAATGCTTCTTAAATCAAGCCGAAAGTCATTTACTTTATTCATGGCCCATTGGTGTGTCAGGTAGTCACAACCCACTACCTGCCTAGCAGCCTGATTATATAATATATCAATATTCTTCAGAAGTGTAGAAGTCGGATGCCCCACTCACAATGTCAAGGTACTGAAGCTGGGAGATAAGTGCATTGATCACACCCTTAACTGCTTTATAGGCATCTCCAATATCTTTTGACAAGCTCAAGTTTACGGCTGACCTTCAGACTCAGATTTCCTATATGATACTGTCCAGGATTTTAATGGAGGGCCCATAATAATGCCCCTTGATATTGCACTGATTCTGCAATACTTGAGAGAAGCAAGACTCTGTAGTAGAAATGTTAAATACAGATTTTTATACACCTCAAGTTTTGAAGGAACCAAATAACATTGACCTTAACTTTGAAGCATTGAAATGCAATTGGATAATATCAAACCACTTGCAATGTTACTCAGAGTTTTTCTGTAATACAGTCAGTATATCACTGAGATTTCTACTATACATGAGAACTATTCCATCAGCATAAATCTTCTTGTAGAGTATATTGAAAATGTATTTCACATTGCCTTGGTAAGTCATTTACACATAACATTAAAAGCAAAAGGCCAATGAAGAAGCTTTAGAGAAAACCTTTTGGTATAGTGTAGGAAAAAACACAAAAATCTCACACACAATTAAGCCTTCGCTTTTTTTACAATCTGAAAGAAAGCACTTTAACAGTCATCTCACATTAGTATATATGAATTAGAGAGTTGTGATTTTTTTTTTATTATCAGACATATTGAATTATTGAATGACAGATGCTCCCATATTCAGAGCGATTGCACAATGCAGACTGTGTTTGCACCTCGCAAAGACCAAAATGTACTCCACACATGTAGCAGTTTTATTGGGTTGCAAAACTACCATCAGTGCTAGGTGGCATTGATTGTACCCATGTGACAATTCATACACCTCCTGAGACATACCTGAGCTGCAAAAGGTGCAACTTTTTGGTAGCACATCTGCCTCTGGGCCAGAGGGTCATGGGTTCTAGGCCTGCACGAGGATTGAACTCATACCATACATGCTGGCACTTGAGTGCAGCACTAGGGGAATGCCATACTGCTGAGATGTTCTGCCCTTTGTGTGACATGCTAAACTGAGGTTCTGTCTGCCTTTTCTGGTGGTTGTTTAGGTGGCTATGAAAGCTCCAGTGGTGCTTTTTGGCCCCACGACAGGAGGCAGAGTACAACAGCACAGGAGGAAGCAACTTCTGGTGGGGGACTCAATTGTTAAGGGGGTAGATTTGAGAACAGGAAGGTAGTAGAGAGGGAGGTTAGCTGTCCATCTGGCACCACATCTCAGAGAGATAGGCAGTGGATCCTAAGGATCGCTATGGTGGTAGAGCATGAGGCGGCTGTATGACATTGGTCACCTGGAGAACAATGACCTAGCAGAGGATGGTGCTGGGAATTTTCAGGGGGAGTTCAGGGAACTGGGGAGGGGCCTAAGGCAATTAGCAAGCAATGCAGCATTCGCTGAGGGGTTGCCTGTCTACAGCTGAAGTGAGGACAGGGTACTCCACACCAGAAGCATCAACTCACGATTGAAGGAATGGTACAGAGAGGATGGGTTCAGTTTCAATAGGAACTGTGGACCAGCCTGGAAGGATAAGGGCCTATACGGAGGAGATGGCCTGCATCTGTTTATGGGGGAAACTGTGGTCCTCAGTGAATGGTTTAAATATTACTATGATGAACACTTAAATTAGCTGGGTGGCAGTGGAAAGACAAAGGGAGTCATACACTCCCCCCTTCCCCCACAGGATGAAACAGCAGGAAGAGATGACCTGAGGAGAGGAACCTCCCTCGGAGAACAGGTTAATGGAATCGGCAGAGTAGTAGAGGACAGGGGGGATGGAAACAAAAGATATAAAAAGAGAGGGGAAAATGAGACAGAGCACAAAGAGAGGAAGGGGGCTGCAGTACAGCCAGTTTTGGGTACACACAACCTCTACAGAGGGACACAAACATCACAAGAACTGTAGTAGCTGATTTTAAAATAGCATTTTATTAAACAACAAACACAAACAAGATCTCACCTGACAGGTGCATTTTATGCGTTTCCATTATTATATAGTTATAAATGTTCGGCTGCTTTATTAAATCTGTATATACAGTAGTTATAATTTTTATGAAAGCACTGTTTTGCACTTTAACTAAGGTTACTTCTGTATGGCAATTACATAAGTGGTCAGTTCCAGTATGACAAGTGCCATATTATCTGCAACAATTAACTAGAATTATGTTTATTGGTTGCTGTCCTCACACATGATGTAATTTAGTGTTTTTAAATTGTGTGGTATTCTGTGATCTTTAGCCTTTGAGAAAGGACACTTTTGTCTGAAACATGTCAGGCGAGAGCTCGGGCTGTGCGAATACTTTTTCCTGAATATTCAACTGAGTATTCGGTATTCGGGTCCCAGGTATTCTGTATTCATTATTCGGTATTCAGCCAGAAAAGGTGTTTTTTTTAAGGAAACTTTAAAAAAACACTTTAACAACACCATTAATCACTCATTAAACCTGGTGTAGCATATACACCTCAGTGAGACTTCAACCACCAATGCGGAGCTCTTATTAATGCAACACAAACTACATACAACACACTCGATCCACCACACCACACAGATAGATAGCACTCTGAAAACAATATCAAGCATTGCATTGTGTCAGCACAGGAGGGTGTTCATGGTCACAGACACGGTAGCCCATGATATGGGCATTGGCAATTAAGTGCTTGCAATAACAGCAATCCAATCCTGGTGCATGTCGAAGGGGCTACTGCTGAGGAAGGGTGACTGGGTGGGGGAGGTGAGCGCATGTAGCGGCAGGACATCACTATATGTGTACATGCACGGGGGGGTGAGCATGATGGAAGGAGGGAGGGTTGGCCTGGTGTGGTTGGCGTGGGGCTGCCGAGCTCACCCCATAGTGTGGTTGGTGGTTGTCAGCCTAAAGCTGTGAGGGTTCTGGGTTTGGGTCCAGATGCCTACATTTTGTGTGCCTGGCCCCATTTTTATTTTTTCTGCGAGTTTTCACCCCCCAACATGCACCCCTGGAGTTAATATTCTTTAGTAGGGGTGGGGGGAATGCAGGGGGCACAGACCCCACATGAACAATCAAAATCAAAGTCCCAGGCAACGTTTTCTTGTGCGCCAGGGGTGTACATCACCTAAATTGATTTTCAGTGATGTACACTTGCCCTGCCACCAATCACAATTGTGCTTTTGTGGTTAACACATAAATCCACAGACACAGGGTAGATGATGCTTTGGCCATGAGCATAGGAGTAGTGGTAACAGTGGCTGCCATTGTGGTGACAGCTGAAAGGGTGGCTGCTGCATGAATGGCACCAGTGGTGGCAGGAAGCACACTGGTTGTGGATGTAGCAGCCATAGTGATAGCAGTGGGAACACTGGTGGTGATGTCTGCTGCTTCCTGCACAAAGTATGTATGCTCTAATGCCCTCCTACTACTGCACAACAGGATGTGACAGTGAACGTACAGATGGAGCAGGTGGTGACACCAGTAATAGTAGTAGTACAGTAGTACTGCTGCTGGTATTAGCAGTAGTGGTACTATTCCCAATGCTACAAGAACTAAAAGGCTTGCTTGGGGAGAAAAATATATGAGACCATCTAATAAAGAGACACCTGTCAGTCATTGTCTATGTAGTCTATCTCATCACCTTCTCTGGAACTGTATTATATACAGTGGAGCAAGACAAGATGCAATTCAGTACTTTGCAGTAAATGCTGTCACAAAATATTGGATGACTGGAAGGCTTAATTGCCATTGAATTACACTGCTGCTTGCAGCATACTGCAGCACTTTTTCAGTGATTTTGCAGGATACTTCACTCCTGTCTAGTGCCACTGTATGAACGATGTTTTATAATCCTGATGCAGTGTTCCATCCTTGGGCATGTTAGTTTTGGATTGTTTTGTTATAAGGGCATCTCAGTGTCATTTATTATAACGGCACTTATTTATGGTGTGTGTTTCTTTAGGCAGTTTAGTGCAGTGGGTTAAGGCTCTGAGATGCAGATATGGAGACCTGGGTTTGAATCCCACAGCTGCCTAGGTGCATACTGTGTGATTCTGAGCAAGTCACTTAACTTCCTTGTGCTCCCAGGTCACATCTGGAAACAAGCTTCGGCTTAGTGTGCTACTCCTGGTTAAAAAATATTCCCTTTCTCTTCTCTTTAAGGGTTGTATATTCATAGTGTGCTTGTATGTTCCTGATATGCCCCCTGACAAAGACCAAGTTCTGGTCAAAGCACCAGGGCTGTGTTGGCATCCTACAGCCTTAACACAAATAAATGTATTGCAACTTTATGCATCACTGCTCTTAACTGTATTTTGTTACTCCCCCCCCCCCCCGGAGAGCTTCCTTTGTTCTACATAGATTGTTTGGGGTTTTGTCAGCCCAGGGATAACACCAGCAGTAATTGCCTAGATGTGCTGTATGTTTGTGAGTCTTTCATCCTGTCCTTCACCACTTGGGGCCAGCAGTGCAGATGCTGTGCTAGCGCTGGACCAAGCATGTTTGCAAGGTTGCTGAAGACATGATGGATCAGGTCACTAGTGGTTACTGTGTAAAACACAAACTATTACTACATAGTGCCTGTGTGTCTGATGCTTTACTTAATGCTTGTGGAACTACAGTAATACACTGACCTCACCAGTTCTACTGTACCACAAAAAAGCAGCAGCAAATAAAAACACTTCTACTAAGAAGGGAAAGACAAGGGCAACCTTTTCAGTCAAACATGGAACTGAGCAAGGAACACACAGATGACATACAGTCAACTCAGTGAGGCATGCCTGCTCCACTAAGTGCAATGGTTTAATATAGAGGATAATGTATGGTCCTCTATCATTAACTGGTCAGTTAACAGTCGAGAGGTTGCCAGGTGACCGTGTAAACCTAGAGAGTGAAGCTCGAGAGGTTTACGTCACCATGGCAACCTCAAGACAGTTAAAATTGGCCGGTTGCCAATAGAGGGACCATACATTATTTTTTATAGTGTATGGTACCACCTATAAAGGCTGCTTACTTTTTCATTACTAGTCACCGCCGCCGCTCAGTCCTTCCCTAACTGCTGCTGTTCAAGGCCGTTCTCCTCCATCAAAAAAAGCGCAGATGCGTAGTATTCATCGGCCAGTTAGCATCCCATCGATGTGACATAGCATCGATAGGTTAACAACATATCTACGTCACATCGATAGGTTAACAACCTTAGGAAATGATGATTTCCTAAGGTTAACAGCATTTTACCATACATTATTAACAAAATAACAATGACAACAACAAAAAAACATGCATGTGCACAGCTGTACACACACGGCACAGACTCGGGTTGGGTGGATATATTTCACATGCACAGGTTAACTGTGTAGAGTATATGGAAGTATGGGGGTGGGGAGAGTCAGCCAACACTATCTTCATGTGTACAGGGATCCAAGCCCAGAACCAGAGGACTAACAATAATAATTTAGTGAATCAAGCCTGACTGTCTTAGAATTGAAGAACTTTATTTCAAAATCTGTGTGCACACATGGGGCCCAGCCTCATAAAAAATATATATTAAGCCATGCACATGGAAGGCAAAGACTAACAAAATCAAATATCATACACATATACAGCAAATCATGAGCAGTGACCTGCAGGAGGGGGAGTTAGCAGACATCCTCATCAGTCAAGCAGGGAACCAAACCTGGAGCCAGACAACAGATAAAAAAAAAAAAACAACACCACAAAAATAAAATGTGCTTCACGGAAAAAAATCACACTGGAGATGTGTCAGAGAGCAGCAGAGCAGGGGCGTTAGCAGAAGCCCTCCTAGTCCCTGTAACTGAATACAGCAACAAGGACAAAAATACCTGTCAGAAAGCCAAACATAGTTTTCTGACACTGATCAAACAAATGATACTGACCAAAAAGAGCCTGGGAAGCAAAAATCTATTTCTTTTTTAGCAAGCTTAAGTTCTTATAAGTACTGCAGAGCTGCTCTCAGAAACCACTGTCTCCTGTCTTCTACCTGCTCAGAGTGAAGAAATCACATGGTGTGCTTGCCTTTTGAGCTCCAGAAATGGCTTTTGATTGGCCAACAAAGCTCTGCAAGACTTTGAAATCTCACTGAATAGTAGTTCCCGACTAGTGGCCGAATAGTGAACTATTCGGGAAATGCATCCAAATATTCAGGAAGCCTACTATTCATGGTATTCTAAAAATACTATTCAACCCATGCACAGCCCTAGCAAGAGCTTGTCTGTGTACAGTGTTTAATATAATGTTATTTTAACATTGGCTACTACTTGTGATGTTTGCGTCTTACTACAGAGGTTGTGTGTGCCTGAAACTGGCTGTACTGCAGATCTGGCAAGTTTCAGGAGCAGCACATCCCAGTGCACACTTCTAAGTCCACTGCTGGGTGGGGGGGAGTTTATAGGCAAAGTGGCAGCAAGGTGTTGAGGGCCATGTGTGCATATGTTAGGAGTCTTAGAAATAAAATTCAGGACCTTGAGGCCATCATGCTGAGGCAGATCTGGATACTGTGGCCATTACTGAGTTGTAGTGCATAGAGAACCACAACTGGGAAATGGCAATACCAGGTTACGCTCAGGTCAGGAAGCATAGAGTGGGAAGGAGGGGTGGAGGGGATGTGATGTGTATAAGTAAATAAGTAAAATAGTATTGGTTTAGCACCCATTCCCTGAGACTCAGGCACTGTACAGATGTCAGGACAGTACAAGCATAAACATTTCCAAATATAAAACTCTTTCATTGACTATCTACATAATAAATAAAACAGATAAACAATACATTTAATGAGGGGGCCTCCTTCAAGGATCTTGGGACAAGTTCCCCTTGGCGGTCCTGCTACCTCAAATGCTTGATCTACAGGTGATTTTAACCATGCCCTGGAAATCACTAGGAGGACCACCTTGGAAGAGCAAAGAGGCTGCTGGGTAGTGGTATGCATCAAATTTGAATCAGTCATCGATTACCTTAAATACAAGGTGTATTCAATGAATTCCCAAATACTGGTGTGTATTTCAGGTATTCAACGATCACCTATTCGATGAGACTGAGATCTCGTGAGATCTCCTCATCCAGTCCCCAAGCTGCTCAGAGTGCTTTCCAAAGCTTTATCATGTGACCTTGCCAGTGCACAGAGACATTCAAGCCGAGGAGAAACTGTTTTTTTTCTGTGAAAGTGTTGTGGTTTTCTGAATCAGATTTAGGAAAAAATTGTCTTTACATACTTTTTTAACTCTTCTGTTTTGTTCTTCAATGCAGAGATTGTGGTGCTCCACTTGACTGACTCACTGATTGCTAAAAGTGTTTGTTTTTTTACAACAGAACAAATCATGTTATAATCTTCATTCTTCAGGCTAGCGAGAGGGGGTCGAATTTGTCTGCACTTGCAGGCTAGGCTAGCTGCTTGATAGCTGGCTGAAAAAGGGCATGTTCCTGTAAGTTCTTAGTTTTATAGTGCTGAGAATTTTTTTTTCCATTTTGCAATAAATACTAGAGGTGTGCAAAACCAAGGAGGTTTTGATTTTGCCAGATCACCTCTGGTTTGGGTTTTGGTTTTGGTTCTGGTTCTGGTTTTGGATTCATGGTCAATATTCATTCAACATAAAACATGGCCTGTACTTTCATTTTAAAGTATAATATAAAGGAAAATGGTTTAATAGCATGGCATGGCTAAGTTTGTTTTAAGTTGTTTCTCTCTCACTAATACAGTTCCTTTTAGGATGGTGTTCAGTGGGGAGGTGCTCAGTTGTGGGGACTGTGGGGCACTCTTCTCCAAGGATGTGCTCTGGAGGAGAGGGCACTGAACTATCTGTAGGAGCATAGCAGAGCTCCGTGCTCAGCTGGTGGCAGTGAGGGTAGAAATATCTCAGCTGCATGCTCAGCTAAGCAGGAGCTCACTCTCCATACCTTCACTCCCCCAGAGATCAAATGGTCCAGAGGGATGGAGAGTGGTGGGGCACAGTAGGAGGGAGGAGTAGCTGTAAGGAGGTTGTCCAGCCTAGTACCTTCCAGATGGTGAATTGCTTTGCACCCATGGAGAAGGTTCAGGCACCTAACTTCACTTGGAGGGACTTGGGGTCAGTTGAAGGGGAAGGGTGGGACAAACTGATGACACCAAAGGGGGCAAGGCTGCCAGGAGGGTCCTAATGGTTGGGGACTCAATGATTAGGGTGGTTGAGAGGGTGATAGAGGAGGGGTCAGATTGGAGGGGGATGATCCAATGCCTGCCTAGAGCAGCAGCTGTCTGGGTTTAGACAGAATAGGGTGGATGGTGGAAAGATAGAGGGGGGAGTAGGGGGTGCTGGAACACCTGGGCACTACACATCTAGCAAGCCAGTCAGTGTAGAGAATGAAGCAAAATGTCTGTAGACAGATGGATTTGATTGGTGGCACACTCAGTCTCCCTGTCCTTTTCCGAAGTCGTTCCTGTGTGGGACAGGGAAGGGAGGCAGGATTGGGTAAGAAGTGATAGAGGAGTTTAATAGTTGGCTTTAGAGTTGGTGTCGAGACATTGGGTATCACTTTGTAGGGGACTGGGGGGACTTCTTGGACAGAAGACTCTTCAAGGGTAATGGTCATCACCTGACGAGAGAGGGGGCCAGTGCATTGGGGCAGAAGTTTGATGTCTATATCAGACATTTAAACTGCTGTGGGGGAGTCTGCATCTAGGGTAACCATGGTGGATGGTGAGGAGAAGTGGATCCCAAATAGTATTCCCCACATCAAGGGGACTTTAACAACAGTGAAGGTACACAGATAGCAGTAGTGTTTACAGAACCAGGTAAGGGGCAGTAGTGATGGATAAAACAAAGGAAAAATACCCAACAATGGTGGGAGAAAACATTGAAAACAGAAGCACAGTAACAAAGTTAGAGCAGGGCTCAGATGGAAGGGGGTATGCCTTAATGTCAGGAGCCTAGGTAGCAAACTCAGTGAGTTCCAGGCGCTGATAGTAGACACTGAGGTGGATCTTGTAGCCATCAGAGAAATGTGGGCCACAAATAATAAGGGCTGGGAGATAACGGTTCCTGGGTATTCACTGTTCAGGAAGGATAGAGGAACTGGTAGAGGGGGAGGAGTTGCCCTTTTTGTCAAGAAAGGCATTGGGGTGGTAGAAGGTAGGGGTAACAGTGGTGAGGCTGAGTCAGTATGGATGCAACTCATGGCAGGCTCAGGCAGGATATCTGTGGTGATATATAGGCCTCCAGGGCAAAGGGAAGAAAGGGACATAAAATTCATAGAGGAACTTGAAATAGGAGTAGCAAAGGGGGAAGTAGTGGTGGTAGGAGACCTGAACCTGCCAGGCATCGATTGGGAGGTCCCAGTGACCAAAAGTGCCAGGAGTCAGGCCTTGCTGGATGCCTTCCGAGATTGTCTACAGATACATCTAGTTAAGGAACCCACCAGGCAGACTGCAGTCCATTATGTGGTGCTCACCAACTCAGAGATGGTGGGAGTGGTGGGAGTAGGGGAGCCACAGGGGAACAGCTACCAGAAAGCTGTTTGATTTGAATTGGCCCTCGGGACCAGCAAGCCACAATCAAGAACTGAAGTCCTTGACTTTAGAGGGTTAACTTCAATAGATGAGGTAACTGGTCAGGAATAAAGTTAGTAGGGGTGTAGGACATGGGAGGGGTGGAGGAGAGACAGGGTAACTAAGAGGGCCATCCTCAAGGCATCTAAAGTATGCATCAGAAAAGTAACAAAGAAAAACAGGTGTAAGATACCACTATGGTTCTCTGTAGGGCTGGGAGAACTTGGTGAAGTTCTGACCTTTATTAGATAAGAACCAGAACATGGTGAAGTTCTGATCTATTCTGATTAGTTCTGATTTATTGACAAATATTTCAAAAAATGTGAAAAAAATGCGTAAAAGTGGCAGAGTAGGTCACATTTGACAGAGAGGCCCAAAGAAAATAATGAATTATTTGTATAACATTTAATGTAAAACTGCTAAATAAAAAAGCAATCACTCACTACTAGCCCCTGCACAGCTGGTCTGTAATGGTGGCATATCCTACTCAGGTCCATGACATGAGTATGCTGGGACAAACAGAGAGAGAGATGGAGAGAGAGAGACAGACAGATAGGTGTAAATACCTATATCATAGCACCACCAAGCACTGCCAGGCTGCTAAGATTTTTTCTTTATTAACAGTGCTGTGTGGGTATTATTTTGATGGATATTTTAGTCAGAGCTGAACAGGCCAAAGAAATGGATATGAATGATCAAATGAGCAGCACTAAGAGAGCCCACCCACCCTACTCATGAGAACGATGCAACTGCTTCGCATGTTCTGGTGTACTGTGGTATATGGTATACTACTTGGTCCAGCAGGTGGTAGTGCTTTCTGGTACTATGACTAGTTCCACTGAATCTGATCAACATGCTGAATCCTTAAGGAAGAAAAATGAAAGATATAGTGATCACCACCCAGGCAGGCAGCCAGTCAGTCACACATCACATTGGTCAGGTGCAGTGCAGTCATAAAAATGTCTACCACTGACACCTGAAGATCTGATGACAAACACAACACAATTACATCCTTCCTAGTTCCACAATTGCTGCCAGCCACTGCCAAGTAATTTAAGTATCAAAAATAAAATACAGAAATATAATCGCAGCCCAGTTACTGTAAGTGACGAGTAACCAGGCTAGCCTAGCATACCATGCACACACAACCAATAAAGAAATTATATGAATTTAGTAGCATTTTTTCCTGTGAAGTAATCATAGCCAAATATGGGAGTCATGAGAAATACATTACACAAAGAGTATTCAGTTTCTGGGTTTCAGGCATCTGCTAAGCCATGCACTGTACGCAAATTAAAACAGTACAGTCAGAAATGGATCCGTTGCTAAGGGCAAAAAAGTGACTAGTAGTAGTAAAGACTGGAGTAAGGACAAAAAGTGACATGTAGTAGTCATGACTCGTGAGGACAAGAAGTGATAGTAGTAGTAGTAGACAGCAGTACCCTACCTTTCAGATCAGATAGTGGTACCTCGTACCACCAAATAGGCTTGTGACATGAAATGCAGTTGCTTGCTGTATTTGGACTCCGAACCCACTGATGTTATTATTTTTTTTGTATTCTGTGCTGCTCAAGTTATCATTCAAGCAGTAGTGGCCTGGCCTAGTCCATCCTGACCTGACTTGTTGCAATGAATTGCTATTTGCTACCTCTTGCAGTAGACCCTATTCACAAAAGATTTTCACCACAGGCACCAATTCTTGAAAGTGTTTTTTGGATAGGGCCTGTTCAGAGCAGTCAGTGTACATTTTATTTAGGTATCGTATTTGAAATTAAAGTGAGGAAAGCTGAATGTTGAGTTTCAGAAATGTCAGGCACTCAACATTTTCTCGTGTCAAACAGGATTATGTCAGTAATGATGTTACCTGCTAAACTAAACAATCGTTCTGTATAGATGCTAGTCGGAGGGCAATTCATGTACTTCATTGCAATGTTTACTAAAGCAGGCAACATATTTTGTTTGGATTTCTAATTTTACAAAGGATCAGCATTCCAGCTGATATTGGACTCTACCAGGTACAGTTCAACAATGGTCTGTGCTGAGGCTACGTTACAAGAGGCAGATGAAGAAGATGTTACTGTACAATTACATCTTCTAAGTGACTCCAAAGACATGAAGCAGAACAAAGTGACTGTGGGACAGTGCTATTTTGGCTGGTGGTGAAGAAGAAGATTCAGCTGCAGGGGCTGAGGAGGAAGGAGGAGAAAATGCTGCAAAACTACAGGATGAGCCACGTGATGCTGTGCTGTGTAGTGAAGAAGATTCTGAATGTGGTGCTGCTGTTGTACTCTGCTCCATGACAGCACGCACCTCATCAATTATTTCTAGTTTGTTATCTCAAAACATGTGTCATCATCATAACTCAATAGTTGCTTTGATTTGTATCTTGGGTCCAAGATTATCACTTTAATGTAGTACTCAGAATGAAGCATTTTACATAGTTTGTCATCTTTAACATGTTTGAGCATATGTCTCATCAGATCTTGCTGTGTTCTGGGGGGCAACCGGCATGTGTCAGCTGTCCCACTGGCAGCCTGTGTGATCATGGAACTGTCTTGCTTCTCTAACTTTTCCCTAATCAGATTCAGTCTGAATTTGAACATTTTTATTAGGGATTTCACCTGGCTGAGAGTTGCTGTGTTTGCATTAACCTCCCTGGTGATTTCCTCAAATGGCTGGAGCAGTACAATGAGAAACTCCAGCGTGGCCCACTGTGGTGGAGTAATATACAGTAGATGTTTGCATCACCAATTTTATTTTCCAAGGTGTATTGCCTGACAACTTTCTTTTGTTCCAGAAGCCTTTGGAACATATAAAAAGTTGAATTTCATTAAGTAGAAATGCCTTGGATCAGTATTTTTCAAACAAGTGACAGGATCAGCTTGAGTGACTGAAATCTATGCATATTCTTTTAGTAGTTGTAATGAGAGCCTTAATCACCCTGTTGTCATTGAGAAAACCATAAACTATTAAATTTAAGCAATACACAAAAAAGCAGATGTGAACAAAGCTTCCCTCCGCCAAGGCCTTCCTTATGTTGGACCCATTATCTGCAACTATTAAGCCAACTGACAGTCTCTGTGAAGTGAGACATTGCTGTATTGGTTTTTGGAGCTCTTCACTGATGTTGTATGAGGCATGTTCAAATGGAAAATAAAACTTTCTTAGAACAGCAAACTGAGATGCTTCACTGTCCCCAGTCCCACGTGAATTACTGAAACGTGCACAATGTGCTATTACAGACATAAAGGGTTCAGGCTGACAGCTTGTCCAGATATCTGTTGTGAGATGCACCACCTCCCCACAGCACTGCACAAGAGGCGTCTTAATTTTTTGCATACCCCATCATAAAGATCTAGAATTCCTGTTGTTGAGAAGTATTTCCATGATTGTATACTATATTGTGGTTCGAGGTACTTCAGCACCCACCTGAATCCTATATGTTCAACCATGTTATATGATAGCAAATCAACAGCTATCATTTCTGAAAATGTTTTGGTTATTGTAACAGCAACAGGGTGAGTCGAGGCTCATATGTTTCTAAGATGATAAAGCTGTCTTCTTGAAGGATGAGGGCTTGTGAACACATGATCACTTTCAGTAACAGTAGGAGGAGCCCTTCTAATGGGAGGAGGTGGTGATGAAGGTGTTTCTGTAGTGCTGCAGGGGCAACCACTGCTTTTATCTATGGGAGTTACCCCTGAGTGTAGTGTGCTATCACTGTCACTTTCTCTTCGAGACTCACAACTGGAGTTCTCAGTAATGTTATGACATCTGCCCTGCTGATTGGCTGTTTACAAATAATGCATGTTGCCACCAACTCATTGGAAGCACTAATGGAGAAGTATAACCAAACTAAAGATTATGTATTTTTTTTCCAATAAGGCACAGCACCTTGGTCACCTTTTCAGGGTTTTTTCCTTCCTGGATTTTTCTTGGGCCTGTTCATCATGTGGTTTATTCTCACTGCCCCCCTCCCCCAAACAAAACATTTCTGTCTGTTTCTTCCTCATCTGCAATTTCAATTCCCTCCAATAAACCTTGTGCTGCTTGGTCATTCTCTTCATCTTTATTATTACCCTCATCGGGTTTAACCTCAGAAGAATTGGATGAGGGACTGGCAGTAGCATAGTATGCAATTGTTCTATACCTTTGGGTGCCTCTGTCGGTGGTACCCACCAAGCCTTTGTATTTTTTTAACCACTTAACTTTTTTTTTTAATTCGGACTGATGATGATCCAAGACATTTACCTTTTTTGAATTCAAGCATTAACTTAGAAGATGAAATCTTAGATGTGAAAAAAAATCACTTTTTGACATTTGATTTTGTTTGCCCTTTTCAGGCTGATTGCTGTCTTTTGCAGTGCCACTGCCCACCTGAGAAATAGAATCTGTCTCATCAACACTTTGATCCATTTTTATGTTGCTTGCACGCATGTGCAAGAAACATAGTGCCATCATCGGAGATTTCGGAGGTGTGTCACCTCCTCCTCCAATTCAGGCAGTGTCCTGGCAGGCACGGACCCTGTAAGCCAATGCATTTTGGAGCTGTCTATGACATGCTCCAAATGCAGTGGCATATAAGTTGAAATGGGGAGCCACACTTCAGTGAGCACCGATAAGCGTAGCTCCCCACACACAGGCGTGCGTGCCTCACACATCCTGTGTAGCCGACAGGGTGCCCAATCTCCACCGGCTGAGCTGCTGTCATGTCTCCCCCATAGCTGAAGCACGCTGAGAGCCCACCCAGCGTCGGCAATCAGTTCTTTGGCCGACGGAGTGCCCAATCCCCGGCGGCTGAACGGCCCCCCATCCTTGTGCCACACTGGGAGCCTACCCCAGTGTGGCAAACGGTTCCACCGAAGTCTTTTTTTGTTTTAAACCTGTGAAACAAAAACTCCGCGGCGCTGCCTCCTGACACCCCCTCCCACAACCCACACCCACCCACTGCGCACTCCGCCTCCCACACCCCCACCTCTATACTTACTCCGACTCTGGCTGCGACATCTTCGTGGACCGGGAACACGCCTGCATTCTTCAAAGCCGACGCTAACTGAGGAAATGCCGTAAGCTGTATAATGGCTAGATAGGAAGGGTTCAACTTTTTGCATATCTCAGGTATTTTTGGAATTTTTGCACCAAATTTTCAACATGGGGTTTTTAGGACCCCTTCTCATGAGTGATGTCACTGTCATGGTGTTATTCGGGCCCAAAGGGTGATTTCGCGCAGTGACTGTGCAGTGACTGTGAAATCACCCTTCAGGCCTGATTACCACCATGACAGTGACATCATTCATGAGAAGGGGTCCCAAAAACTTCATGTTGAAAATTTGGTCCAAAAATTCCAAAAAATGACTGTTTTACGAGCGTTCATTGCGCAGTTCCTACGCAGGCTCGTAAGTTCGCGAAATTTCAATATTTTCACTCCAGATTTTCAACATTGCCATTTTACCACACCTTCTTATGAGTAGTACAGCTGTCATTTTTCACATCTCACCCAAAATGTGTTTCTGCCCTTGTAGCGCAGAATGGCGCAGTCGGTGTGCGAAATCAATGTACGGGACAAATTAAGAAAATCACAGTGACACCGTTCATGAGCAGAGGTCTTAAAATGGCTATGTTGAAAATTTGGTGAAAAAATTCCTAAAAATAACTGTTTTATGAGCGTGCATTGCGCAGTTCCTACGCAGGCTCGTAAGTTCACAAATTTTCAATATTTTTACTCCAGATTTTCAACATTGCCATTTTACCACACCTCCTCATGAGCAGTACAGCTGTCATTTTTCACATCCTGCTCAAAACCTGTTTCAGCCCATGTAGCGCACAATGGCGCAGTCGATGTGCAAACTCAGTGTATGGGACACATTAAGAAAATCACAGTGTCACTGTTCATGAGCAGAGATCTTAAAATGGCAATGTTGAAAATTTGGTGAAGGAATTCCTAAAAATGACTGTTTTACGAGTGTGTGTTGCACAGTTCCCCACGCACGCTCATAGGTTTGCGAATTTTCAATATTTCCACTCCAGATTTTCAACATTGCCATTTTACCACACCTCCTTATGAGCAGTACAGCTGTCATTTTTCACATCCTGCCCATAATGTGTTTCCGCCCATGTAGTGCACAATGGCGCAGTCGGTGTGCAAACTCAATGTATGGGACACATTAACAAAATCACACTGACACTGTTCATGACCAGAGGTCTTAAAATGGCTATGTTGAACATTTTGTGAAAAATTTCATAACAATGACTGTTTTACGAGCGTGCGTTGCGCAGTTCCTACGCACGCTCGTAAGTTTGCAAATTTTAAATATTTGTACTCCAATGACTTCCCAAATACCCAAACAGCACATAGAAGCAAGCAACATTTGGCATTGACAAATGCTTGTTTCTTTGTATTCTAACCTGTAAAACAAGATCCCTGTAACTAATGTGATGTCTCTCTGATGACTCCTACCCATACCCACAGGCTGGAGACAAATTTACTGTCATGACTCATGACAGTACACAGCACACTGACACCACAGCAGTCCACCACCACAACCTTTCAAGATAACCTGACTGACTTCTACAGTTACTGTTCAGTGACCAAATTCAGCAACTTTTAGCTGTGCCTCAGAATTTGAATTAGAGATGCAGACAAGACACATCTGGTGCATAGCCTCACACAGCACAGTCCCACACTAGGGTTGGTTAATGCTTATACCTAATGTAATGTGATAAACTACAAAACTAATGATAAAGAGGAATAATGGGAAATGAGTGATGATGAGGATGACACTTGTGTGCAATTTACTTGTGCTGTACTGTAAACAGGCTGCTATGAGTCACACAGTCAGATCATCCCCAAGGCCTCCTACTGACAGCAGCACAGATTCATCAACTTGTATGTTGTTTGTCCAAACAGTTTTTTTTTAATACATGAAATTGTGAATGAATATTAACAAGTAATTGAGACTGGATGGCATAAGTCAGAGATTTATTTTGCTAGCTTGCCCTTGCCCTGTGTACACAGCCACACTGAAGCCAGGAAAAAAAGAAACTTTTATTTGGGATGTCTGGGACTGTTACATTTTTCATGGCCTGCCCCTCCCTTGCAATCTCTCTCTCTCCCCCCCCCAGATGGCACAAGTCAAAGATTTATTTTGCCAGCCTGCCTGTACACACAGCCACATTGAAGCCAAGGAAAAAAAAACCTTTTATTTGGGATTTCTGGGACTGTTAAATTTCTTGTGCCCCCCCCCACAGTCTCTCTCTCTTCTCTGGACAGCAAAAGTCTAACATTTATTTTGCCAGCCTGCCCTTGCCCTGTACAAACAGCCACACTGAAGCCAGGAAAAAAAGAAACTTTTATTTGGGATTTCTGGGACTGTTACATTTCTTGTGCCCCCTCCCAGTCTCTCTCTCTCTCTCTCTCTCTCTCTCTCCTCTGGATGGCACAAATCAAAGATTTATTTTGCCCAAGAACCCCAAGACAGAGTACTGAATGGGAAGAGAGAGAGAGACTTAACACTACAGATGAGGAACGGGATCTGGCAGTTATCATTAGTAACTCTTTTAAAGTAATTGAGTCAGTGACTTCAACAAGGTATATAGCAAGGCTAACAGGATGCTGGGATGTATCAGGAGGAAAACTGATATCAAAAGAAAAGAGGCAATACTTCACCTCTACAAATCCCTGGTGAGGCCTCACCTAAAGTACTGCACCCATTTCTGGAGTCCTCACTTCAGAAAGGGTAAGGATAGACTGGAGACAGTGCAGTGCAGAGTAACAAAAATGATTCAGGGTCAGCAGGGCAGATCCTATGAGAAGCACCTCAAGGCACTAAATAAGTACTCACTGGAGACCAGAAAGGAGAGGGGAGATATGAGAGAGACCTTCAAATTCCTTAAAGGAATGAACAAAGTGAACTGCAGGGAACTATTTAGCCTAAGTACCAACTCACGGTCACGTGGACATGAATGGAAATTAGCAGGAGGTTTGTTCATAAGTGATGTGAAGAAATACTACTTTACAGAAAGGGTGGTGGAATCTTGGAACAGTCTGTTGGTTGAGGTGGTGGGTGGAAAAACAGTCAGGGGATTCAAGCAGGGCTGGGACATAATGAAGGAGTAGTGGTTAACGGCAATGATAGGACCAGGGAGGAGAAGAGACAGATGATAGGGAGGGTTAGTACTCTGTAGGAACAGTAGGTTCCAGCGATTATAGTGAACTTGTGCAGACTGGATGGATCTCAGGTCTTTTTCTTCCATCATTCACTATGTTTCTATGTTTCTATGGCACCTAGTAAGGCCCAGCTGTTAGTAAGTTCACAGGAAATTATGTATCTTGTAAGGTATTTTGAGCCAGTGCTAAAGTTGAATAAGCACATACTTTATTTACTGCAGTCTAAATTCATAGCAACAAATGACAGGAGGCAAGACACACTGACTACAAGGACATAGGCTGAGACAATGTAACAGCTGAGTATAGCCTGGCAGTGTATCCTAGAGGTTAGAGTAATGAGCTATAACTGAGCTTGGTCCAGCAGACCAGGGTTAGATTTACCACAGCCTCAATTTGCATACTCTGTGACTCTGAGCAAGACACTACCTAACCACCCCAGAGCGCACAAAAAAAGTAACCCCTGACTACCTTGTTTAGGCTATTAGGCAAGGTTTGCACTGCTAACAAAAGTGTCTTGGTAAGTGAAGGATAACAAGATAGGTGGATACAGTAAATGACAGGTGATGGTCTAAGGGAAATATTTTTTTAAAAAAAGGTAGCAGCATGCACACACAGAATATATTGGGCCCTCCCACCCACACTTTTGAACTAATGTTTTATTTATTTTTTAAATAGCTGATTTTGTTGTTTGTGTGGCCAGCTATGGGTCCCCACCATTTCAACTAAAGATAATTGTGTAGTCAGATTGAGGTAGCATTATGATTTGTGAAAGAAAATATCCACTTTTATGTTGTGTTTGTAATTTTTTTCTTTCTTCTTTCATAGATGATTATTGATTCAAGAGCAGCAGATCAGTCAGAAGTCAAAATGGGGTTAGATATTATCAAGAGAGAGACTTGTTGCATAGGGTACATAACTGGAAGCCATCTACCGAAGATCAATACAGTCATTCACAAATGTAAGTTAACCTTACAAATAAAAGATTAAAGAAGAAATGTGCAAGTGTGAAATTCATTCATATGTTCTGTAGAATCAGCGAGTAGCCCCTAATTTTGTAGTCTTGCTAGACAGTAGCTCACTGGAAGAAACAAAATGGTGACTGGCATGAAACAGGACACGAATGACATGAGAGAATGGCTGATGCAACATTCCCTTTCCCCCAGTACTGGGCTAGTAGTACTATTATTCTTCTTCCACATCATTGCCAATAGGCTCATCATCACTACTGGTCAAGCAGTGTTTTGGAAGTGCCCATGAGTATCCTGCAAATACACCAATAGCTTAATAAAAGTTAGAATTTAAACATTTTCTGGAAGGAGTTTCCTCCTCCTAGTACTAGCAACATAGCCAGCTGTGCTAATTATTTATTCTGAATAGACACTTGTTTGTTACTGGGCACCTTAAATAGTGGAGGGCCACTTTTTGTAATGCTGGCCAGACCACACCCTTTGCATACCAATACTGAAGTGGCTTATCTCGACCATTTATCTGTCTGGTATCCTAGAAGAAGTCATCCACCATACTGCATGCTGAGTAGCTTGTGATGGGAGAAGTAACAGTACTGTCTTACTCTATGTCATCCAGTCCTGCCCAAATGTTGTCTGTGGAGGCACCATTCAAATTGCTCCTGGACTCTGACTTATAATGCAAGGCTTGTTTTATTCTTCTGTGGTCACTGGGATCTATTTCTTGGAAGGGAGCATGGTTATCATGATCAGCAGCTGCAGCATTTCTAGTTGAAGTTTCTGTTGTCATTTGTAGAGCAACTTTATTAATGAGTAGTTCTTTACAATGATTGAGGTCTATGCTACCAGATTGAAGAAGACCTGGCAAACCAGTTCTGAAATGTGGATCTAGTGTTGTTGCTATCACATAATGTTCAGATTCTAAAATCATGGCAATCCTGTTGTCTGATTCCAAAGACAAAGACAACTTTTCAGCAAAAGTGACTCCTGTGCTTGCAGCTTGCTCTTCAAATCTTTCTCGAAATCTTTCCAGTCTCTGCATGAGAAGACTTATTAATGGAATGACTTGACTTACAGTATGGTTGCAGTGTCAGCACTAGCTTCACATGTGGCTTCCTCAGATGGCTTGAGCAAGTTACATAAATATGTTTTAAGATTCCACTGCCCAGAAGTGAATGTAGCATCCCCTTTCTCTACTGCATAGTCCATATTATATAGGTACACTGCTCTGCATTGTTCTTGGAGCCTCTGTAACATGTAAAAGGTTGAGTTCTGCCTTGCAGTGACTTCATGCTTTAGCTGCTGAATTGGTAAGCTATTCTGTTTTTGCAGTTCCTGCAAAATTTTACAAGATTTTGTAGTATGACAAAAGTGACCATATCTTACGTGCAGCACCCAACATATTCTGAAGACTCCTGTATTCACTTAGAAAGTCCTGTACTACTAGACTGAGTATATGTGCAACACATGGCAAATGCAGAAACCCACAAACCTTTAATCATTTCACAATGCTAGCTCCATTGTCTGCACCACAAATCCTGGTAAAAGGCCATTAGAGAAAAGCCATTCAGAGAACTGTCTCTTTAGTTCCTGTAAGATGTTCACACCAGTGTGATTTTCTTTGTCAAAGACTACTATACAGAGGCAGCCCATTTGTGAGGATTCTGTTGGTCCCTGGTGGTACCAAAGGATATTGCAGAGGGAAATGATACCCAGTGGGTGGTGATAATCATGTATTCTATTGTTTGACCATGTAGTCTACTGTTTGACCACTGGTCCACATATTTGTTGTTATATGTACTTCTTCAACAGCTTATGACTGCAAGATGCTGTTTACCTGCTGGCGTAGCTGCTGTTAGTTTTTGACAGAGGATAATCTTGCTTTCAGAGCAAGTAACAGCTGCCTAGAACTACAGCTTTCTTACTGATAAATCACTTCTATCTCAGCAGGAGTCAGTGACTGTTTGGATTAAACAAACAGATACTTTATTAGAAGCAGGGGGTCTCATTTAATTAAAAAAAAGAAGAAAGTCACTGTGTGTTTCTCTGTTTGAAGAAGGGGGCTGTATCAACTTAATTTGCTGAGTCAGGAGCAGAGGGGAAAGCTGATTGGGGTGTGGCTTAGGAATTTAGGAGTAGAAAAGCAGTATCTCCAATTACAGCTTCCTGCTGTTAGTTTTTGACAGAGGAGAATTTTCCTTTCAGAGCAAGTAACAGCTGACTAGAACTACAGCTTTCTTAATAATTGCCCTCCTTCCCACTCCTCCACCACCCTAAGCCAGTTCTACTTTTATAGCCACTAGATTTGACTGACAACAGGAACTTCATGTTTGGCAGTAAGAAGGGACTGATCATTGAGACACATTAATTTTATCAATCTTGAAGGAACCTAAAAAAATAGCTCTTTCTCCCCCCCCCCCGGCTGCTGGTGGTCTGAATCCAAGCAAGGAAGAAGGAGACTATTGAAGACTACAGGAAGTTCCTGTCCCAGAACAGAAAGGGCGAGAGTTGTAAGGGCACATAGGCAGTTGGAAAGTAGGTGTAAAAATACATAGAGGGAGGAGACAGTAAGCATAAAAAACAACAGGAGAGGGGACACAAAATAAGTCAAGATGGGAGTGGTGCAGTGCAATGACTGTGGGGCAGCAGTGTTCCAGGAGACATTCTAGAGGCTGCAATGTTGCCCTATTTGCAGGCACCTCGCTGGTCTGAGGTAGGAGGTTGCCTGTCTCCGGGCTAAACTGGCTAGGATTCTTGAAACCTCTTCCCCCACCCAGGGACCATCAGGGCCACCAACAATATCTCAGAGGTGCCAAGAAAGAGGAGTGGTTGGACTAAGGTGGGCTCAGGAAGGGAAAGGGTGGTGGAACAGAGGTGCATCCCTCCAGTTGTACTGCTCCACAATTCATATGCTGTTCTGGTGAAGAGTGGTTCCTCTATGAAGGCACCTGCAGTGGAGACCAAGGAGGATGCTGGTAGCCTCCATAAAGGAGACCCACAGGAGGGTGGCATGAGATCCCACAGAGGAAAGAAACAACTCCTGGTGGGAGACTCAATCATTAGGGGGGTAGAAGTGGGGGAGGAAGGGGATAAGGAGGTAAGGTGCCTGCCTGGCACCACTGCTCAGAGGGACAGGAAGCAAATCCTCAGGATCACGGGAGTAGCTACATGAGTTAGGGAGCTGGATGTCTTTGTCCACCTAGGGACAAATGACCTGGCTGTAAATGGGATCAGAGCAGTGGAAGAGGAGTTTGTAGAGTTGGGGAGGGGCCTTAGACAAGTAGCATGTACGGTAACCTTCTCAGAGGTGCTGCCTGTCTATGGCAAGGATGATGTTAGGGTATTCCGCACCATGGGATTCAATTAATGGTTGAAAAACTGGTGTGGGGTTCAGGGTTTTGGCTTCATTGGGGACTGGGGAGCCACCTGGAGAGATGCAGGCCTATACTGGTGCAATGATCTGCATATGTCCAGGGGAGGAACTAGGATCCTAGGTAATAGGTTTAAATGCTTCATTGGCAAGCATTTAAACTAGCCAAGGGGAGAGGCACTGAAAAGGAGCAGGGAAATCCCAGCCTCCCCCCACAAAAAACAGTAGTTAGAGAGGTAAACACCAAGGTAGAGAAGTCAGTCGGGAGCAAAACAGGGGCAATTGCAGAAAAGAGCAGTAAGGACAGTGATGGGGCTAAAAGAGGTAAGGCCATCAAAAAATGGAGGGTGATGAGTTCCAATGGCCACAGTCTGTGTAACAAGCTCCCTGAACTAGTGGCCTTGATGGAAGAGGGATGCCTGGATATTGTGGCAGTTACAGAAACATGGTACACAGAGAACTATGACTGGGATGTCAACATACCAGGATACACAATCTACAGGAGGGACAGGGTGGGTAATAGAGGAGGAGGAGTAGCTCTCTATATAAGGGAAGGGATTAAAGCAACAGAACTAAAGAGTAAACAGGAAGTTGATGAGTCACTATGGGTCACCCTGGAGACAGGAAATGGCACCACAATCCTCATGGGGGTTGTGTACAGGCCCCCATCTCAGGGGGAGGAAATGGATGAGGAAATGATAGAAGGCATCCTTAAAATAGCAGAAAAAGGAGAGATATTGCTGATGGGGGACCTGAATATGCCAGATGTTAACTGGAGTACCTTTGCTTCAGGCACATCCAAGAGTAGGATCATTCTTGATTCCCTACAGGGGGCATGCCTCAGACAGCTAGTGTTGGAACCCACTTGTGAGGGAGCAATCTTAGACCTGGTACTGTCAAATGGGGATCGAGAAGGGATCTCAGATTTAGAAGTGGGTAGCCATCTGGGAACAAGTGACCACCAAACAGTGTGGTTCACAATAAACACAGAAATAGAGTCAAGCCATACAAAAACAAGAGTATTGGACTTTAGGAGGGCTGACTTTGGGAAAATGAGAGAGTGCCTCAGAAAAGCACTAGCAACCGGGCAAAAAGGAGTGGTGGAGGAACAATGAGAAATAATCAAAATAGCCACCACAGAGGAAACAGCAAAACAAAATTAAGGAAAAAAACACTATGGTTCTCAAAAGAGGTGGAAGGAAAGGTTAAGGAGACAAGGATAGCATTCAGGAAATATAAGGACACATAGAAGGAGCAGGACAGAGAACTTTATCAGATAAAGCAGAAGGAGATGGGGAAGACAGTCAGAATATCAAAGACACAAACAGAGGAAAAGATAGCCACCTCTGTTAAGAAGGGGGATAAAAACCTTTTATAGGTACATTAAGGAGAGAAGAAAGACCAAGGGAGGGATACCGAAACTTAATAAAGGGGATGGAGTTTGGGCAGAGGGCAACAGTGAAAAAGCAGGGATACAGAACAAATATTTCTGCTTAGTATTCACAACAGAAGGGGGGGGTAACTAAACCAAACAAGAGAAACACTCTGGATAGGGAGGTTAATGCCAGTCCATTCACAGAAGAAAGGGTTATGAAAGAACTCTTGAAACTGAGGGTGGACAAAGCAATTGGGTCTGATGGGATTCACCCCAGAATTCTAAAAGAACTAAGGGTAGAACTAATAACACCACTGACTACTATCTTTAATAAATCATGGGAGGATGGGGTGGTACCTGAGGACTGGAGGAGGGCAGATGTGATTTCACTTAACAAAAGTGGGAGCAGGGCAGAGGCAGGAAACTACAGACCAGTTAGTTTGACCTCAGTGGTAGGGAAAATGATGGAATCACTTTTGCAGGAAAGAATTGTTGAGTACCTAGAGGCCAGTGGGACACAGGATCCAAGGCATCATGGATTCACAGCAGAAGGTCATGTCAGATGAACCTAATAGATTTCTTTGACTGGGTGACCAAAGTAGTAGACCAGGGAGGTGCTGTGGATATGGCCTACCTAGATTTTAGCAAGGCATTTGGCACAGTCTCACACAAAAAATTAATATATAAGTTAGCCAGCCTTGGAGTGTGTCCCAAGGTGGTAGCCTGGATAAAAAACTAGCTGGACAACAGGACACAAAGGGTAATAGTAAATGGAGTCCACAGTGAAGAAAGAAGGGTACTGGGACTGGTCCTCTTTAATGTCTTTATAAGTGACATTGGAGAGAACCTGGAAGGAAAAGTATGTCTCTTTGCAGATGACACAAAGATCAGCAACAGGGCTGATACACAAGGTGGGATGGAAAGGATGAAAAGGGACTTGGCAAGGTTGGAGGAATGGTCAAATATATGGCAGCTCAGATTCAATGCAATGAAGTGTAAGTTAATGCATCTGGGAAACAAAAATCCAGAGGAAGAGTACACAGTGGGGGTTGAGATAATAACAACAACAAAAATCGAAAGACACCTAGGAGTAGTTTTATCAGATTACCTAAACGTGAGCAAGCAATGTCAGAAGGCAGTAAGGAGGGCTGGGGGGATACAGGGATGCATAGGGAGAGACATCAACAGTAGAAAACAGGAAGTTGTTATCCCTCTGTACAGACAATTGGTGAGACCCCATCTGGAGTACAGCGTGCAATTCTGGAGACCCCATCACCGCAAAGACATAGAGTGGAGGCTGTTCAGAGGAGGGGAACCAAAATGGTGCAGAGTCTGCACCAGAAGACATACGAGGAGAGACTAAAACAACTTAATATGTATACCCTTGAGGAAAGGAGGGACATGATAGAAACTTTCAAGTATCTCAAGGTAATTAACAAAGTACAAGAGGGTAGCATCTTTCAGAAAAAGAGATGTGCAAGAACAAGGGGGCACAATTTGAAGATTGAGGGGGGGAAGGCTCAGAGAGGGTTGTGGATGCATGGAACAGCCTTCTTGACGAGGTTGTGGAGTCAGAAACAGTGGGAAAATTCAAGAATGCGTGGGACAGACATAAAGCAATTTTAGTAGGGGGTAGGAGGAAGTAAAGCTGTTAAACTAGATTCTGCAGCTTATCCATCAGGTAGGGAAATGGGCAGACTAGGTGGGCCAAGTGGTCCTTATCTGCTGTCAAATTCTATGTTACTATGTTTCTATATAGTTCCTTATAAAGAGCTGGCACAGCCTTTCTGGAAAAATATGTCCATGATGGAAGCTGATATTGAGGGGCTGCAAGTTTCATCTCCTCCCAAAACCCAGCAGATTCAGCAGTAGAAAATGGGTGCATGCCCAGTGCAATCATTGAAGATACTGCTTTATTTAACTGCTGAGTAGCTGGATGGCATTGATCATATTTAGTTCTCCATTCAAAAGCCTGCAGCATCGTTAACTGTTTCTGAGGTGTGACTGGCAAGCTAAAACAGGTTGGAGGAGACAGAGAAGAACTCATTCTGTTGTCAGTTAGAGATCTTCTGATTCTTGTAATAACCTAGCAGATAAAGGATGTGATGCAGTCAAAGTCCTGCTAGGTGTCTGAGGGGTTTGTTGTATGTGGAAAATTTAGCTATACCACCAGTATGAGTACCAGTGTTAACCTGTGCTACATCCTCTGCCATATCACCTTGTGACTTATTCCTAGCCCACTTAAGTAGATGTATCCACTGTAAGTGTCTTATTAAGGCTAATGTGCCAAGGTTGCTTGCCTGTCTTCCCCTGCTGATAGAGGCCTTTCTTAGTCAACATATTAGATGCATACCATTCTTTGGATCAAGGTGAAAAAAAAACTCCAAATGAAAGAGGATGTCTTTTTCATTTTTTCCCTTGCATTGCAACTTCTGAATCATCGTCTGACATGTATATGTTAATTTCTATATTTTGATTATTTTTCTCCATGTCCTCACTGGATGGTTGGGTGTGAGGCTTGCCCTGAGCAGAGGAGACAGGCAAGCCAGGTATAATTTATTTTTCAGTGTCACTGGCCCCAATGGCCTTTCCTCTGATGACCTTTCCCCAGTTTTTTTTTGCTATAGCATCTCACAGGATCCTCTGGCTCTGAGCCCTCATCATCAGAGTCCCCATCATGCACTGCCTCTCTTTCAGAAATATCTTCGCTGCCACTGCTATCCACATGGTCTGACTTTGAGGAATGAGAAATGGTAGAATCTTGAGAAACTGGCACAAAGTATGCATGTGTGCTTATTCTTTCCTTTCCACTATGTGTGGTGCCTGCAATTGCCTTTATGTTTTTATTAACTATACCTTTGGTAAATCTACTTTTCATTGTTGCTGGTTTAGCAGCTGAGCTTTTCTTGTTGCCTTTTACTTGGCCTGCATTTGTGAACTGATATCACCTGCAGCTGCAGACAAGATGGGTTCTCAGAAGACAAGGACTCGGAGCATGAGGAGGCTTCAATCAATAAAGAACAGGATGCAGCTACTGCAGTAGAAGAAGCACTTTTTGGTCCATGACTGTTTCTTTTTTCTTCTGAATTGCTGCCTTTGTCTTGGAAACTTGTTTCAAAGGCCTACTCCCGTCCATCATTATTTTAATAACAGTTTCTGATCACTAATGAGGCAAGCTCCCTTCCAAGAAAAAAAACAATACCTAACTTTACTACCCTTCTTGGTCAACTTGTGGAAATAGGTGGAAATGACGAGTAGTTGGTGCACATTTCAAGGCAAGGTATGAATATGAACTGGTTAACTAGCAAGACTGCAGGCTGGGGCTACTATGCAACTTCCATGTGCTGCCCCCTCCCTCCAAACATTTCACACATGATGAGAGCCTTTATTCGGCAGGACTACACACACAAAACAAGCATTTGTCAATGTTGAATGTTTGCTTACTGGTATTGGCTTTGGAAGTGCAGGAGTTAGAAAGATACATAGTAGGAATGGCAGTGAAGTAGTGAACTAATGCCAACCCCCACCCCTACCCTGCAGAGACTGACAGGCATTGGGGTGTGCCTTTGGGTCAGCCATAATGCTCACGTCATTCCACCTCACCCCACGCTGCAGACAGTGACAGGTGTCACGGTGTGCCTTGGGGTCTTAGGCTCTTACACTCACCCCATTCCATAAGGAAATAAGATGAGATGGGCACAGTATAGGAGAATGGGGTGAATGTTAGGGCCAAGGACCCCAAGGCACACCTCAGGGCTGGTCAGTGGCTGCATGGTGGGGGTGGAATGGCATGAGCATTACTGCCAAGAACCCCAAGCCACACCCTCGATGCCTGTCAGTCTGTACAGGGTGGGGCATTAACAGTTGGAAACCCTAATGCCTCAGGTGTTTGTTGGTATTTTCATTCAAAATTTTCAACATAGGCTTTTTGGGACCTCCCCTCATGAACAGTGGTACTGAGATTTCATTAATCTATTCCAAAGCTTGAATTTGCACAGCAACGGCACCATTCTGCACCACAGGCACAAAAACACTTTTTGGGCAGGATGCAAAAAATGACAGCTGTACATTCATAAGGAGGTGTTCAAAATGGGCAATGTTGAAAATTTTGGGTGGGCATATTACAAATTTGTAAAGTTATGAGTGTGCATGGAAACTGAGCAATGCACGGTCATAACATAGTCATTGTCATAGCCATAGTCTGCTTCCTTACTTAGGCCTACAGAGCCCCCTCCCAGCTCACTGCCACTCACGGCAGCCACCTGATGCCTGCAAGCTCCCTCCTGGAGCTGGATTTTGACCACGGAGCCTAAGAGGCCTACAGACCCCCCCTCCCAGCTCACTGCCACTCGCGGACCAAATGCAGACCAAAATGTTAGGCAAGGTGCCTCCAAGTCTGAGTGGACAATAACAGGGCTATTTAAAACACAATGCTAGCGTAAAAAGGTGAAGGGGGGTTTCAAAGGCCTAAGCTGAGATCGCTACTGGTCTTATGAGGAACACAATAAAGGCATTTACATTAAATCAGAAAACTTCAGCTATAAAATACAAACAAGACAGTTTTAACAGAAAACATAATCTAGCACAATATAGCCAAACATTAACAGTGCAGAGCTATATGGAGCCAAGCGGAGTGCTCCTGGGACTGACTGTAGCCAGTGGGCCACAGCAGTAAAAGACTCTGGATTTAAACCCAGACAGAACTGTCCTCATGTAAAGAAAGCAAATAAATTAGCAGCTAGGGCTCCCTTCCTGGAGGTAATCAGTCCCTGAGGGCAAGTCCGTACCTGCATTTCTGTGAGGGGCTGGTGGCTTCAGATCTGGACTGCGGGTGGCAGTCTGGCAGGTCGGGTTCATCAGAGAACCACAGCTGTGGCTCTCAGACTACCTGTGTTTCTGTGAGGGGCTGGTGGCTTCAGACCTGGACTGCGGGTGGCAGTCTGGCAGGTCGGGTTCGTCAGAGAACCATGGCTGTGGCTCTCAGACTACCTGCATTTTTGTGAGGGGCTGGTGGCTTCAGACCTGGACAGCGGGTGGCAGTCAGGCAGGTTGGGTTCATCAGAGACCCATGGCTGTGGCTCTCAGAGTACCTGCATTTCTGTGAGGGGCTGGTGGCTTCAGACCTGGACAGCGGGTGGCAGTATGGCAGGTCAGGTTCATCACAGAACCACAGCTGCGGCTCTCAGACTAAGAGTTCGGAGTTTACATGGATAATTACTCCTTGTCTGCCTATCCAGCCTAAAGGTGCTGTAGGATGGCAGTGCTATTTGTCAGTCAGAAATGCTGCCCTCAAGCCAGGTTTCTGTTACTGCTAAGATGTCAGGGTTTGCATGTGCAACGCAAACCTTTACCAAGTCTATTTTGTTCAAGAGACTACAGACATTGACCAGCATCATTTTTAGGCCTGGTGCTTATGCAAATACTGTAGGGGTAGCAAATTTTGGAATTGTTTTAGCCAATATCACAGAATTAGCTCTTTCTTGTTAGGAGTATTGAATAGGGGCACTACTTGGGCAGGCTGCTTAAGTACTGGGTGTATAAGAAACTGGACTATTGCAGAGCAGATTGATAAGGCCCTGGCAGTAGTTTTTTCGGTCATTAGTAGGGTGTATGCTAATGAAATAGATGACGCATCCCAAGTGGCGTGGGGGTTGAGGTACTGGTAGGTATTAGACTAATTCCAAGAGGGATACTGGTAGTTATTAGGTTGTATCAGAGGATGTGCTGCTTTTGACAAGGGTTCTAAATATGACACCATATGGGGTTGCAGCATGAACACAGCTATTAGTGGGATACTCATGTTGGTGGTTGTGTGATTTGGTGGAAGATACAGCGGTCTATGGAAAGAAGAAGGCCAAAACAGAAAGCTCTTTTTTTCACAAGCCAGTATGTGGTCAGACTCCTAAAAATGCACTTGAGGATGGATGCAGAAGAGTGACTGGAATTCATCAGGTGGTCAAAGGATTAGGGGTTAATACCATGGAGCCTCTAGTGGCCAGGTAGTATAATGTGCAAATGGGAAAACAGAAAAAAAAGGTACTATGGATCACTCTGGAGACAGGAGCTGGAGTCACTGTTCACACTGTGGTGATATGCAGACTTCCACTACAGTGGGAAGAACTAGACTCTCCACTACAAGGAAAGAACTAGACAAGGCACTGAGGGAAGCCATCAGCATTACGGCAGAAAATGGGGTGGTGCTGCTAATGGTGGACCTCAGTTTGCTGGACATAGACTGTAGCTGCCCATCCATGGCTTCAGTTAGAAGTAGGAATTTCCTAGACTTCCTGTGGGAAGGGGGTATCTCAGACAACTAGTCAGGGAGTCGACTCGTGATGAGGTAGTACTGGACTTAGTGCTCACAGACAGAGACAATATTGCAGACATTAAGGTAGGATACCTCCTGGGGACCAGCAATCACCGTAGTGTAGTTTAACATATGGGTGGTGGTAGAGGCAAACCCCACACAAAGACAAGGGTCCTGCACTTCAGGAGGGCAGATTTGAAATAAAATGAATGAATACCTCAGAAACATTCTAGCTGGTGGGGACTGCCTAGGTGGGGTGGAGGAACAATGGGCCAAAGTAAGGGAAGGCAAAGCAAGGGCAACAAATTTCTACATGAAAGTAGTGTGCAAGAACAGAAGGAAGAAGAGACTGCTAGGGTTCTTACGGGAAGTCACAGCAAAGGAAAAACTAAAAGGGTGCCATTCAGAAGATATGAAGAGATGCAAAGGGAAGAGGATAGGGAGGTGAACCAGGAAACGCAGAGAAAAGCAGGGAAGGCCATCAGGGACACCAGGAACAAACTGAGGAAAGGATACCCAAAGTGGTAACTTGGGGAACAAGACAATTTTTAGGTACATAAGTGAAACGAGAATGATCAGAGGTTAAAAATGGCAGGGTGAGACTGCACAGAGGAGGATCAGGAAAAAGCAGTTATCATAAACAGACACAGTACTTCCGTTCAGTCTTCACAGGGAAGGAGAGGGGGGATGGACCACATGAAAGCAGCAAGAACATGGGGAGGTACAAGTCCATTCATAGAGAACAGTGTCCTGAGAGGGCTTGCAAATCAGAAAGTGGATAAGGCTATGGGCTGGATGCGGTACACCCAAAAGTGCTGAGGGAGCTCTCATGCAGATACTGGCTGCATGACTGAAAGCATTATTCAACAACTCATTGGAAACGGGGTGGTTCTGAGGGACTGGGGGAGGGCAGACGGAGTCCCACTTCATAAAAGCAACAGCATGGAGGAAGCTGGCAACAACAGGCCAGTCAGTTTGATGTCAGTGGTGTGGAAGTTAATGGAGACACTTTTAAAAGAATGGGTAGTGGAGTATTTCGAATTTAGTGGGTTATAAGACCTGAGGCAACACTGATTCTCAGGTAGGGAAGGGAGATCATATCAGACAATCCTGATTGATCACTTTGACTGGGTGACCAGAGAAATAGACCAGAGTGGGGTGGCGTTCATGGATTACATAGACTTCAGCAAGACCTCAAACACTGTACCACATATGAATGCTCATAAAGAAACTGGCAAGTTTGGGGTTGTGACGTAAGGGGGTTAACTGGGTATGAAATTGGTTGATTGATAGGTGACAGTGGGTGGATATAAATGGCACTCACTCTGGGGAAGGGAGAGTGACCAGTGGAGTACCTCAGGGCTAAGTACTGGGACCAGCCTTTTTTTTTTACTTCCTCCTGGTCTCAGCCCAGAGGAATCCTTTTTCCTCCAGTCTTTTTGGCTGGGCCCTGATGTTCCATAGACCCAGCGTCATTCTGCACAATACCAGGAGATTTTTTCCTTTGGTTTTCTCTTGGTTCGTCCCTACCCCCTGAGGGTGCCAACCCAGAGGTCTTACATCTGAATGGACAATGTGCTTACACATGCTGCTGTCTAGCATCCACAGCGCCCTCCCCACCCATGACTTCCTGTAAGGAGCTGTTGTGCCTCACTCCCCATGCTTCCACAGGCAGCAATGCTTGTGGGCATCACTGCCTTGTAACCCACCCCCACAGGGAGGAGAGCATCTGTTGGGATGCTCAATCCTACCTCCCCGGCTGACTCCCAGTGTCTGAGTCCATGCCCGAACATGGGTTGCCGGCATAGTGCAAGGTGTGACATCCAGTTCCTCAACCCTCGGCACCACTGGGCCAGCCCCAGACCAGTCCTTTTCAATGTCTTTATAAGTGACACTGCCGAAGAAATGGAAGGGAAGGTATGCTTCTTTACAGATGACACCAAAATCTGCAAAACAGTAGACACTCGGGGGAGGGGGGAGGCAGAATGAGTAGAGATCTGAGAAAACATGAGGAGTGTTAGAGGGTATGGAAACTGAGTTTCAATGTGAAAAAAATGCAAAATCATGCAGCTAGGGCAGAGAACCCCAGAGGCAGTGTATCCAATGGAGAAAGAGGTACTGACGGTCATTGAACAGGAAAAGGACCTTGAGGTTACTTGGTATTACCTGGTATGAAAGAACAGAAGAAGGCCAGAGCCCATCGAGACTGTTCCCCACACTATGTGGGACATTATTTCTCTATTATCCCTCAACCAAACATCTAATTTGTTTTTAAAGACAGTGGCACTAGTTGCCTCTACCAATTCTTGTGGCAAGGTGTTCCATAAAATGTATGCTCTTATTGGAAAAAAGTTTCCCCTTTTGCTGGTTTTATAAGTTTTTACTTCAAGCTGTTTATTATGCAGTCTCAGAACATGTCTCCTTTTGGAGAGTGTTAGACCACATTTTTCCATTAGATCTGGTGAATTTATTAAATTAAAAACCATAAGCATATCACCTCTTAATCTTCTAGTTTGAAGAGAGAAGAGACCAGTAGATTTTAATCTGTTCTGATAATCTAAGTTTGTTAATCTTGGAATCATTCCAGTTACTCTCCTTTGAATCTGTTCAAGAATTGCTATGTCATTTTTTTGGTTTGGATTCCAGAAAGGGGAGCCATAGTCCAGAAAGGTCTAATGTATGCCCTATGCAATGGAATAAGGCATTGTTCAGTGAGATTAACAAAAGTGTGTTTTATTTGCCTCAAAAGTCTGTTGGTCATGCAAGCAGTTCTAACACAGTGATCATTTGATGTAAGTTTATTATTAAACTTATTTTATTATTATTATAGGTTATCCTATCTAATGGTCTTAAGGTGGCAAGGCAATGCATCAGGGCAGTAGCCAGGCCAGTGGGATGCTGGGGTGAATAGGGAGGGATGTCACTAGTAGAAGCAGAGAAGTGGTGTTACCACTGTATTAGTCATTGATAACATCCCATCTGGAGTACTGTGTTCAGTTCTGGAGACTGGAGACTAGGAACCCGATTCTCAAAGGCCTTACAGGGACACAAGGTGCCTGTGTCAAAATTTTCTGATGCAAGTGGCACCTTGCATTACAAGACATGCCAGGAGCTATTCTGGAAAGCAGCCTGCATCAAACACAGACTGCAATTGCCAAAGGGGGCTTGCACCAGCCTTGTGCACAAAAAGGGGCTGTGGCATGGCATTAGGAGGCTTGCAGCAGAGGCAAGCTGTTGCATCCCCTAAATCCACATAAAAATATTCATTTATAGCAGAGGGTACCCCCCCTCCAGCCCTGATATCCAATCATGCATAAACATATTGATTTGTAATATAGGGCACCCCCCCCCAGCCCTGATCCTCAATCATGCAAAATGTTTCCCTGTTGTCTAGTGGTCCCCCATACTGTATATAGGATGCACTCATTGATAGCTCAGTCATTGGCCAGCCATGGAGGTGTGCAGAGGGCTGTGCTGGTCTCCAACTCAGGGATGGGATGGGAGCAGGGTGGGGGAGCACTGCCAACAAGGGTGGGGGATGAGGGGACCACTAGACTACCTGGGAAATATTTGTCATATTTTTCAAGGGGATCAGGATTCAGGGCTGGGGGGACCAGTAGACTACCAGGTTAATTTATACAGTATTACATGGGGATCAGGGGTCTGGGCTGGGTGAGTGCCCTAGACTACCAGGGAAGAGTTTTATGCATGATCAGAGATTGGGTCAGGGGGGGTGCGCTTTACTACAAATAAATATTTTTATGCATGATCGGAGAGCGTGGCTGGCGGGGTGCCTTATACTACAAATTAATATTTTAACGCATAATCAGTAATAGGGTCTGGGGGGTGCCCTAGACTGCCAGGGAGGCTTTTTATGTACCACTGGGGATCAGGGCGGGGGGGGTGCTAGCTACCAGGCACCTGTCCATGTGGCTATTGCACTATGGCTGACCCATGGTTTGTGGTAAACCTTTCTGATGTGCCCAGTGGTTGGTGTAGGGCCAAGTTTGCCACAAGCAACGGGACATTGAAGTCAGTACCCTACCCAAAAAAGAATCAGGCGCAGAGTCCCTGGCACACTGGCAATCAGTGCAAGCTACCTTTGGCACAGCTTCTGCTGACCTTTTGAGAGTTGGGCCCCATATCTCAGGAATGATGTAGACCAAGTAGTGGCTGTCCAGAGAAAGGCAACCAAAATGGTGCTGGAACTGCATCATAAACCCTATGGGGAGAGACTGAGGGATAATAATATGTACTGTACACCTTGGAAGTGAGGAGGGAGGGGGTACATGATCAAGACCTATAAATACCTCACAATGGGTGAATAAAGTACAGGGGGTATTTTTCAGAACAAAACACTGTAAGGGCATTAACAAAGTGAAAGAGTCTAACTTGTTTCAATATAAGAAAAATAGCAGGACAAGAGGACACAGCATGAGATTAGAGGGAGGCCAATTAAGGGGTAATGTGAGGAAGTTCTTTTTCATAGTAAGGGTGGTAGATGCATGGAACGGCCTAACTCAGGAAGTGGTGGATATGAATATAGTGCAGGGCTACAAAAAGGCATGGGATAGGCATAAGGGAGCAGTACAGATAAGTATGAATGGATAGGCCATTGACAGAGCAAAGGCCGATGGCACATTCATAAGACAGAAAAAGAAATGGACAGACTGGATGGCCTTGCGGTCCTTATCTGCCATCAACTTCTATGTTTCTATGTTTCTATGAAAGGTGCATAAGAACAAGGGGGTATGCAATGAAGCTGGAAGTGGGGATATTTAGGAAGGATGTGAGAAAGTAAGTAATCACTGAAGGAGTGGTGGACACCTGGAACAGTCTTCCACTGGATGTGTTGTGCAAAAACTGTGGTGGGCTTCAAGCATGCATGAGATTGACACAAAGAAATCTTGGAAACAAAGTGTCTGTGTGTGTGTGTGGGGGTACAGTAGCCACTAGCCAGAGATGAGGCAAGATCAGCAGCAGTAGTATAGTCAGGGACAAAATGGGCAGACAGGATGGGCCAAGCAGTCCTTATCTGCTGACAAATTCTATATTTGGTTGATAAGCTGGGTTTCCAAAATAAGCAAATTAGTTATGCAAATATACACACAAAGTGTAAGCATTTGCAAAAAATATATTTAACATATATAAATACATATATATATATATATATATATACACACACATATATTCTAAATATATTCTACTCATACTATATAAAGTAAGAAGGTAATGCACCTAGGGAAAAAGAATCCCATGACAGAGTGCTGAATGGGAGGAGAGAGAGAGAGGCTTACAGTAGTAATACAGATGAGGAATGGGATCTGGGAGTTATCATTAGCAACTCATTTAAGCAATCAAGTCAGTGCAACAAGGCCTATAGAAAGCTAACAGGATGCTGGGATGTATCAGACAGGGTGTTTGTAGCAAAAGAAAAGAGGTAATACTTCCTCTCTACAAATCCCTAATGAGGCCTCACCTAGAATACTGTGCCCACTTCTGAAGTCCTCACCTCAGAAGGATAAGGATAGATTGGAGACCGTGAAGCACAGAGTTACAAAAATGATTCATGGCCAGCAGGGCAGATCCTATGAGGAGCATCTCAAGGCACTAAATACAGTATGTACTTAGAGGAGACCAGAAGAGAGAGAGAGGGGAGGTATGATAGAGACCTTCTAGTTCCTTAATCAAATTAACAAAGTGAACTGTGGAGAACTATTTAGCCTGAATATCAATTTGTGGTCACATGGACATAAATGGAAATTAACAGGAGGTAGGTTCAGGAGGGATGTAATGAAGTATTACTTTACAGAAAGGGTGGTGGAACCTTGGAACAGTCTGTTGGTTGAGGTGGTGGGTGTAAAAAAAGTCAGGGGATTCAAGCAGGGCTGGGAGATAATCAAGGGAATAGTGGTTACCAGGGGCAACAGGACCAGAGGGAAGAATAGAGAGATGGGGGGGGGGGTTAGTATCCTGGAGGAACAGTAGGTTCCAGGGATTATAGGGAACTTCAGCAGACTGGATGGCCCTCTGGTCTTTTTCTACAATCACTGCTTATGTTTCTGTGTTTCTATATTTTTCACGAAAACAAGATACATATTTTACTATAAGAAGATATGTGCAAATAATACATTCAGTATATATTCTCAGTTACACTAAGTCAGAAGTTTGATGTCTTCATTGTACAGCTAAACTGACTGTAAGTAAGTAAATAATTAATTATTTGTTAGGCACCCAATCTTGGAGGCTCTGGGCACCACACAGTAAAAAAGTTTAACAGAGCATTAAAAACAATTAAATTAAATAAATAATTTCCAAAACAGAAAAATAATTAAAATGTGTTTATGCTAGATAAAAAAGATCAGCAGGGAATGCTAAGCCAAAAAGGTGGGTCTTTAGGCCTTTCCTGAATGCTTCCACCATAGGGGCCTTCCTCAAAGGTCTTGGCAACAAGTTCCAGAGGACTGGACCGGCCACCATGAATGAGCGATCACCCAGGTTTTCAGCTTGGTCCTCGGAATGGCCAGTAGGCCCTTGGTGGAGGAATGAAGGGAGCAGGCCAGGATGGCAGGAGTAAGGAGGTCTGACAGGAAGCTAGGGCCCAATCCATATAGGGCCTTATAGGTGAGCAAGACCACCTTGAAGAGAACCCTCCACCTAACCGTCAGCCAGTGCAGACCCCACAGGACCGAGGTCACATGACAGGACCTTGACAGTCCTGTCAGCAGCCTGGCCACTGCATTCTCACTAGCTGCAGCCAAGGGAGGTTCTCTCCACTGACCCCAAGATAAAGAGCATTACAGTAGTTGAACCTGGATGTTACAAAGGCATGCACCAGTGATGGCAGATCCTCAGACGTAATTAAGGGTTTAATCCGGGCACTGCTCCTCAAATGGTAAAAAACACTTCTGATGACAGCTGACACCTGGGCTTCGAATATCAGCTTGTCAATGAGAACACCCACATTTCTCACCCAAAATGACACCAACAATGGGGTTAACTCCAGGACCAAGCTTGTTAATATCCAGGAGGCATTTCCATTATTATGCCCATGACCCAGCTTAATCACCAGTACCTCTGTCTTGTCTGGAATAAGTATCAGCCAATTATAATTCATTCAATCCATTTATCATTGTCAGTGTCTCAGCAGGTAGCCCACTCACCTCTGAGTCCAAAAGATCAGAAGGCTGTAGGTTCTATCCCCACACCAGGCACTTGGGTTAAATCCCAATACTGACACTGTAGTGCAGCATGAGTGAGGGTGCTGCACTCCTGAGGTGCCATCTTTTGGATGGGACGTTAAACCAAGGTCCCATCTGCCAGTCCTTTTGGTAGTTCAGGTGGATGTTAAAGATCCCATGGCACTTCTTGGAAAGAGTAGGGGAATTTTTAATTCAAACTTCAAGAAAATCATAATACATAACAAAAATTAAAAAAAGCATAACTGTAAAGCAAATAAAGTATTAATTCATACTTTCCCTTCTGGAAATAATAAAACATATTTGAAATATTAGTAGGAAACAAAAATACCTTAAAACAAAATTATGTAGTAATACATACCATCCATACAAATCCCCCTCACTCTGGCCCCTAAAAGTATGGGAATGTTGTAATTATAGCTTCAGAAAGGACTAACCCAAAACATTTTACAAATCACATGAGGAACAGGTGAAAGAAATCAATAACAGAGGAAAGAAATGCAAAGAAAAAGGAAATCAATCAAAAAACATTAGAAATCATGCAATATTCAATCCATACTACAGAATATTGGGAAAAAACCTTCATAGTAAATCAAAACATTTCATATCTATCATACACCCATCTCTGTACCCCATCACCCCCTTCAGATCAAAAGAGCAGAGGAAAAACAAATCAACATAAACAGGGAAAAGAGAAACAAAACTTTTATCAAGCAAATAAATCTTACAGCATACAGTATAATCCCAGCAGTCCTATTCCTTGACAGAGATATCCAAACAGAAGCAAAAGGAAAAGCAAAAGCAAAAGGGGAAAACAAATAAGAAATACATCACATGAACCTAAACCCAACCCCCTCAGCCTTTGTTCTGCTAACCTCCCCCCCCAACCCCAGTAGCATAGAAGGATGATCTGGATACCAGAACCACAAAGTATCATACTAAGGAATGCTCAGAGAACCTATCTAAAGAACACCAGTATGGCAGCAGACATACCCATCATAACAGTCAATCACAGTTGTTCAACCAAGCCTTTGACTTGTGTACTGGGACAATAGTGAGTTCGTGCCTTTTGAAACTTTGTAAAGCAGTATTAATAGACCAAAACAACTGATCTGGAAGCACAAAGGTATTCTGTAAGGTTAAATTACACCTATTAATCCAGATAGAGTATTTAAAAAACAACAAAAAAATCCACATGGTACCCTTATCATAGGAACCCCATGATGGTGGTAAACAACCTAAAAACAAGATTTCAGCATCCAAATTCACAAAAGGGAACCCTTCCCATTGTAGTCTTAGTATATTCCAAAAGGACTTAGTGTATGGGCAGGAGAAATAGAAATGCTCCATAGTTTTAAAAGTGTTTGGATAGAACTCTACTCTTGGACAGAAATGTTCCAACTGATCTTTGTGTTTCAAGTTGGATTTCACATTCAATTTACTGTGGGAACAGAGTCAAAGGGAATCCCATATGTATTTTGGTGTACGAGATGAACTCAACATAGTCCCAATAGCAGACAGCTCATGTGATTGTCTCTCACTAAAATGTGGTTGTATCAAGAAAAACTGGAATAAAAGAAGACCATATAGCTCCCTTCATGTTGAGTTGAGCAAAGTCTGCTTTGTAATTGCCCAAACTTTCAATTTACCCATGCACCATTGAAAACAATAGGGGAGACGGATCAACGACCTTTGTTTAGCTATGGCCTTATCCATTCCCCAATTTTCCAACCATGGTTGGACCTAGTCCAAGCACCAAATGCCCCAAGGTTTATCCGTCATTTGTAACATGGGTTTAAAATTAGTGTAAAGAAACATACAAAAGAAAAAAAGTATTGGGTGAACCATGCTGAGACCTTCTTTCTTGATGAGGAGATACAGGATGCCCCTTTTTACTGGGTTTAACCTACTACCTCAAATGTACTGAAAAAAATACTATAAATGGTTGTCTCCAACTGTCTTGGGGGTGGAAAAGCCTCACTCAAATGTAAAAACATGCTTAATATAAAAGTTTTAACCATGTAACCCCATTTTTGTTTTGACATTCTCCAAGCATTCCTGTTGCCAATCTTACCCTTTGCTTCCTGAATCAGCTTATCCCAATTATAATACCCCCCATCACCCGTGCAAAAATATACTCCAAGGATCTTACACAGATTTTGGGACAGGGGGATCCCCATAATTTCTTGAACGGATCCAGCATATTTCCCAACTAACAGAACCTTACGCTTTGTATAATTGATTTGTGCTCCCATACAGAAGGAGAAATCTGTCAGTATCTGTGCAGTCTTATCACAAGATGAAACATCTGTCAGTGTTAAGCATAAATCATCTGTATATGCTACATCCTTAATTTCAACATCCACTGCTGAAACTGAAAAACCCCAAATATTCTCTGCTCCATACAACCTCCTAAGTAAAGAATCCAATGTAATAACATAAAGATCTGGGTCGGAGGGCACCCCTGTCGCAGTCCCCTTTCCAGCATACAGGGACGTCCAACCCACCCATTAACATAAGGTGCCACCACTGCCAATTTATAGCAAGCCTACATAGCCTGGATCCACAAAGCCGGAAATCCCATTTTCTCCAAACATTTATATAAATAAAAATGGGACACTCTATTGAAAGCCTTTATCTGATCAAGGCTAACTAGGTACCCCATCAGTTCTTCTGAATCCCCCCTGGTCATTAATTCCCTTGAAACAAGTAACCCATCTGATATTCTCTTGCTTGGCATATTGCAACACTAACATTCTGAGCCAGGGTCTCCTCAAAGATCTTTCCATCACGTGTTCCGTCCTGGGTTTAACCCCTTCCCATCCTCGCGATCCCTGCACAATGCTTCTGCCAATTAGGAGACAGCTGAGGGTAATGCTTAGTTGTCCCACGCCTCTACGGCCTCTAATGTCGTCCCTACTAACCTTCAACCCTCCACGGTACATATCTACATATCAGCTTGGACATGCTAATTATGAATAATGTATCTACTATTGCTTTACTAATGTTGGTACCTACTAATTTGTAACTTGTTGTCAAATTGAGTCTCCTGTTGTCGTACTCAATGTCGGTACCTTTCCACAAGTTGAATCCAGTGAAGCCTCGCTGTCTGCTCTCTCCAAGTGTATATTTTTTATGTAACTAACCTGTTCCGTCATTTTCCCTGTCCTAACCTCACACTTTTGTTGTCTCCCCCCCTTTTTTGACGAGGTACCTTTGTAAACGAGTCTTTGACTCAAAGGTTGTAAATCTGATCTCTACAATAAATAAAAAAAATGTATCACATCTTCCAGAACCTTAGTCAACCTATTATGCAGCAATTTTGTAAAAATGTTGCTATTCAAATTTAACAAGGTGATAGGTCACCAATTGGATAGGCTCATCCTATCTTCTCCATTATAAAGCAAGAGTACCAGACTCATATTCATACTGTCTACAAAGCAATGCTGAAAAAAAAAATCATTAAATACTTGAAGTAATTCATCTTTCATGAAAGGCAAGAAAGCCTGATATATTTCATTGGGCAAGCCATCACAACCTGGGGCCTTACCTGGATGTAAAGCTTTAATTACCTTGTTGAGTTCCTCCTCCGTAAATTGACCAATAAGCTCCTGTTTTAGGAAGTCTGGCAACTGTGCTATGTCTGCCTGATCCAACCAACTGGAAATTCTCTCCTCTTCCTGCTCTTCCACATCTTTCTGAAACAGTTGTCAAATAAACCTATCCACTTCAGAACAAATCTCACAACTGTCCCTCAGAATTTCACCACTAGATCTAGTAAGCTGAGAAATATCCTTTTCCCTCCTCTGTGTGGTACAACCATTGGAAGGGTTTGTGTGGAATTGCCTCCTGTGTGTACCAAATTGTTGCTTAATTTCAAGTGTTTTCATGCAATCATATTGTACCTGAACTATAGCCTCCTTTACCTCCCTAAGCTGAGCAAGCACCAAAGAACCTCCATTATTAAGTCTAGATTGCAATAAGTAAAACAAGTCCCGTAGTGTGTATTTATCTTCATTAATTCTCCCATTAATTTGATCCATTTCCTGAAAATAGGCTTGCACGTCTAGCTTACTATCCTCCCACCATTATATTTTATTGTCATATAAAAAATAAACAGATTTACATGGTGTCAGCACCTGCTGAAAACCTTCCTGAATCTGAAATATCTAATAAGGACAAGTTGCATTTCCAATAACCAGGACCCTTAGTTCTGGCTGCCATATAGGGACAGTAACCCATAAACAGAAGTAGCCACTGGGTTAACTTTAGCCATCGGGACTTCCAAAGTTGGAGTAAGAAACCAGTAATCAATATGGGAAGAAGATAGTCCTCTAAAATAAATATGCAGGGCATGCCATCTGGCATCACTAAAAGCATTGACCAACCTGGTGTGATCTAAAACATGGTTCAGAAAATTCATGTCACCATGTACTTTAGACTTATGACCACTCTTATTCCTCTTACTCCTCCTAATATTGAAATCTCCCCCATATAATATGAACCTTGCTGTATATAAGTGAGGCATACTTAATTTCAAAAGGGCAATACAGCCAGTTTTAAGTTGAGGGACATAGATATTAAGCAGGCGGAACTCCACCAAATTAATGGAGACAACAAGTAACAACAACCTCCCCGGGGAAATATCAACCATGTGAGATACTTTAATAGCAAGGTCAGAAAAACAGATTTTTGATTTTGATAAAATGTATTTTTAAACAGGAAACAATTTGTTAGGACATATGTCCCATTTTCAACAAAGTCCTGTATTACAAGTAAAGAGACAAAAAAAAAACAGAATCACATACAACAGTTAAGACTTAATAAGTAACAAATATCCAAAAAATAAAATATATTTAGTTAAAACATGTGCAGGTGGTCCTCAGATATTTAAATAAGTTAGTCTTAAAATTAGTCACGCTAGTAATAGACTTCAATTTATTTGGTAACTTGTTCCAATTGCTTGCTATACTATTTTGTAATGTTGTATCTCCCATCTTGTTAAATGATCTATGCATTGGAATTCTTGATTCAGAGTTTTTTGTAGTAACTCTGCCCACATGGGAGTTCTTACATAACATGGTGAGACAGGGGATGTTTATTTTTAATATGAAGTATCTTATGGAATGTGATAAGCCATGTATATTTTGTTTGAGCTTCTGGGTGAAGCCACCTTAGCTTATTATAAATTACACAGTGATGAGTCTTGTGTCTACTTCTAGTGATACATTTGCCCAGTCTATAGTAAATATGATTTGGTTTTTTTAATGCTTTCTGGGTTGGGTTCATGTATATAATGGAACCATATTCCAACACTGGGGTAAGCATTTGCCTAACCAACCTCTCTCTAACTTCTACGGATAGGCATCTGGCTGCCCTTCTAAGTGCCCCTAATCTTTGATTGACTTTCTTTCTTTGTACATCAATGCTCTTAATGTATGTCATCCCAGAATCCACCTGAAGCCCTAAATACCTGTAACTGGTCACATTTTTAATAGGGGTTCCATCATGTAGTTGAAATCATAGCTTGGGCCTGGAGCTCTAGGTATGTACCAATGTAAATACCATGCTTTTGCTTTTTTTAGCATTGAGGGGCAAGCCTGAGTTACCCATCCACTTTTCCATCTGAACTAGATAAGATTGCAACTGCCATTCCATTTTCTCTAGGTTTTCTGCAGATGTTACCAGTATGGTATTGTCAGCATACAATCTTATACCACTATATTTTATTGACTGTACAAGACTGTTAACGTTTACATTAAACATTAATGGACCCAGGATCGAGCCTTGAGGAACCCCCCATAAACTTCGCCAAGGCTTGACACTGAGGCTTCATAAGCAACACATTGTTTTTGATTTGCCAAGTAGGACCCAATCCACTGTAGCGGCCCTTCCTGAACTCTCACCTCTCCTAGTCTCTCCCTGTGTTGTACCAAGTCAAATGCTTTGCTCAGGTCCACGAACATCACCCCTGTGCTCTTTCCCTGGTTTAAAGATGACACTACCAGGTTATTTTTTTTTTATTTTTTTATTTTATTAAACTCTTGGGTTACAAGTACCTTTGAGCAGGAGCTACTCATTTACAAAAGTTCCACATCAAAGGAATGGGAAACATACATACAAAGGTTGGTAATGGAAAACAGGCATAATATAGACAAGGCTGACATATCTTTGCAGCTGAAGATCACTTTAGAGATAATGGTTATTAGTAGGGAGCAACGTAAATAGGCAGATAGATAATGCAGCAGAGTAAGGGAATTAAGAAGAAAGGGGACTATCGGCCTGATTTGTATAGGAGATTGCTCAAGAGAAGTTGCAGGCTGAGGGGCCTTTGTTATGAGGGGGAGAGGGATGGTGGGAGGGGATTAGGAACAGGGGAAAAGGTGGGGATTAGAACAGTGGAGGAGGAGGAGTATAGGGGAAGGGGAAGGAGGATGGAGAGAGGGGAGGGAAAAGGAGCACAAGGAAGACAGATGTCAGTGAGAGTAGTGTCAGGAGGGATGCAGGACACAGGTCAAGATCATCTAGTCAGAGAATGGATCAGTCATTTAGGAGAAGCAGTCACATATGGAGGTAGAGGTAAGGTAAAGCTGGAGATTCTTTTTAAAGGGTCCAATTGTTGGGGAGGAAAGTGCTTCTTTGTTGAGGGTATTAAACCAAAGAGGAGCCCTATAGTAGAAGGACTGCTGACCAAATGAGGTACGGCATCTAGGAATCTGAAAGGTTTGGGATTGGGCACTATGCATTTGCTGAGTGCCACTAAAGGCAGAGAGGAGCTTGCAAACACCAGGGGGCATGAGACCAAGGAGAATCTTTTTGGTAGGCAGGCAGGTCTGGTATTGAATCCTGTTGAGGAGTGGTAGCCAACAAGCCTGTGCATAGAGGTCACATTTGTGCATTTCTCTGGCAGCACCTGTTAAGAGCCTGCAGGCTTTGTTGAGCAAGACTGAGATTCTGCGGAGGGCAGTTGAAGAAGCAGAGCCATAGATATCCAGACCGTAGTCAATGATAGAGGTGACAGAGCTGTAGATGTCCAGTCTAAGGGCATCAGGGTGGTGTTCATGGAGCTTCCTGTTCTAACGCCATGTTGGTTCTCTGTTAACATTTCATTTATTTCTAAATATTTACTGAGTTGGGATTGTATCCTTCTTTCCAATATTTTTGACAGGGTGGGGAGTAGGGTTATCATCCTTTAATTGGAGGGGTCAGCGCTGTCTCCACCCTTGAAGATGGGTGTAACTTTTCCCTTCTTTCATACATCAGGGACGGTGGAGCTACAGAGGCTCCAATTAAAGAGATAGGTTATTATGGCGACAAGTATTTCAGCACCTAACCTAAGAAACCTTCCTCCAGTTCATCCAGTCCCCCTGCTTTACTTGTATTCAAGTGTTGCATCTCTTTTTCTATTTCCTTCATATTTAGCTTCTTAAATCTAAATTTGGGTACATGTTCACCTTTATGGGTCATCTTTATACCCTCTAATATTTCTATTAATGAAATATCAGCTGTTTATTTGTTAGATTTCGGTATTTTTAAATCAGGAAGGTCCAGAAAATAGGAATTAAATATATTAGCTATTTCCTTAGGATCTTTCACAAGGCCCCACCCCCATAAGAGACTTTATCGAGTTTGTGGTCCTTACTGGGTATTTCAATTCTGAGACATATTTCCAACATTTTTTAGGGTCCAGTGCCGTATCTAATTTTTTTAAATGATACCTGGTTAATGCAGTTTTAATATCTCTCTTATATTTTTTCCTCCAGGATTTTAACCTTTCCAAGTCTTCTGTGTTTTTTGTTTTCCTGGCTTTTTTCCATACTCTGTCTCTTAGTCTTAGTTGTTTTTTTAGCTTATCAGTAATCCAGGTGTAACCCCTCATTCCCAGGGTTACTAGAATCCCAGTTAGAATCAGTGGTAGGCAGGGAAGACAGCTAGTAAAATGCCAGTTAAATTGGTTTCACTCTGCCCTTTCTGTTCTCAGTCTCTGCTGAGCTCTTGAGGGATGATGTCATATAGAACTGCTGCAGCAGCATAAGCCACACTGGCCAGCTGCTAGGGAGCTAGCTTTAGAATGTTCATGAGTCTGTAGTTGGAGTTCAGTGGAGGAGGCTGCAGTGTTAAGCATCTCCTCATTCAGCTCTGTCAGACAGCTACTGGTTTGTGTTTTTTAAGTTCTCACCCTAGTGGTTGACAACTGTACCAGTTCTGGAAGTGGTGGATACCTTGTCCTATGGTTTTCCCAGTGCTCCATTCCAGGAAGGATGGGGCGAACCTCAGGATGCAGGGGCAATCTCCTGGTCCTTTTTGGACTCTTAAAGCTGCCTTGTGACAACTGCTCTGTGAATAAAATCCAGGAGTCCCTGCAATGCCTGTGAGGTGATTTTTTTCCTGACAAAGAGACCCTGTCACCCAGACTTTGGTTTAAAAGCTTTCTGCCTATGTTGGAGTCCTATATGTGACTGTCCAAGTACAGAATTTTTAATTCTGACACCCCAGGGTGTGTGTAGTATGTTAAGTGTGATAAACATTTAAGACAACATCTACAGTTTTCTACAGTTGTGTGGTGTTATTAACCAGATGAATGGCTGAGTATAAACTTGAAAACAAAAGGTGGGAGACCCCCCCATCTGGAGTAACCAGTTTACCTCTATGGGTTCTGAAAGGCACCTATTACTTTTTCTTCAGTGCAATTGCCAAATGCCTGAGAAGAGTGTTTACCCCTGTATGTGGGTTGTGTTTTCTTTCAGTTTACCCCAGTATAGTGGGTTCTGAAAGTGCTGAGCCTATATGTGCTCCTTGGTGGTCGTGTGTACCACCTCTGCTTCTGTGAAATATGGGAACAATACCAGTACCTGGCTGAATGTGTCAGTTTCCAGTAGGAACCACTGTGGTAACCAGTGTGTGTTTTCGTCATCCTATGCTAAATGGGAATTAAGGAATGTCTGTACCTCAGAAATCTGCATTACCAGTATGTGTTGCCCTATAGGGGTCCATCTTCACTTTGTGATTATTCCTACTCTGTTACAGTACGTGAATAAATGCCACACTCTAGAATCCCAACCTGGTTTGGACAGTAATGTTATTGCCTCCTTGTGTCTGGAGTTACTTGGATGCCCCTGTCCAGAAATGCAAACCTAGCGTACTCCTAAGCAAATGTTTTCTCCCAGGGACCCGGGTTGCTGGCCATGGCAATTGGTCCCTACCAGGTGTGTGCCAGGTAGTTGCCACACTTGGTTGTCTGTGTTGTATAACAGACTAGTCCACCTTGTATATGATGGCCATTGTAGCTGCAAAGAGTGCACATGTGTGTAGAATAATTTTACAATGTAAACCCCCACTCCTCTCTTTACCCCCTAGACATTGTGGTGAGAGGAGAAGCCTTGCTAGATAAAGAAGGGGGGCAGTGGGGTGGTTACACATGGTTCTTCTCTGTCTCTCCCTCTTCTCTGCACTTTGGAAATGTGTTGTTATATTATCATTGCCAGGGATTCATTAAATTCCTCTACAGCTAGATTGATGTCCAGTATTGACAACACTCTCTCCCAATTAAAGTTACATAGACTATTCCTGAAGTGAGCCCCATTATAACTTTTGAGGTCTCTAACCCAGTTCGTTCTCACTTGTTGTTTCTGAGAAATTTGTAGGTCTATGCTGCATAATATAGGATTGTGGTCTCCCAGGTTCAGTGGCAGCATATCCCAGCTTTTTACCTCTAGGTCCTGGGAGACAAAATTAAGTCCAATATGGAACCTTGATTTTAATTGTTAGTATATCTAGTGGGTTTTTGAATAATTTTTACCACAGCTAGAGCTGGAATGCTATTTTTTAGCTTTCTACATCTGGTCTGGTGCCAATTGGCATTAAAATCCCCTGTTATGATGACTTGTTTGTCTCTTATTTTTTCCATAATGAGATCCAGCCAAGGTATTGAAGTGTTTAGGTTTTGTTTTTGAGGGCATGTAGAAAACTCCCACCATTAACCTAATGGAGATTAACTCTATCATCAGACAGTCAATTCCTTCAGTGTCTGTTGTTAGTGATACCTGATAGGGACCAAGGTTATCCTTAATGTATAACATTACCCCACCACCCATCTTTCCCCTGTCTGTTCTTTCAAGGCTGCAACCAGTAAGTTGGATCTCTTCGTTTTCTACTCCATGATGTAACCATGTCTTTGATATTGTTAACAATTCTTGCTTAACTTTGGCTACCCAAACCCTGTATTCTTCTATTTTATTTACTAAACTTATCACATTTTCATGTATTATAGTAATATCTCTACTTCTTTTCGGGTCCAGGTTTGAGTCTATGAGCCCGATTCTAGAAGGGTGGCGCAAGTTGCAGCTGAAAGCAACTTAGCCACCGAACTGCGACAATGATCCTGCACTATTCTAGAAGTGGCAGGTCTCTGCAACAATGACCTGCAACATGCAACATGCAGCTTGGTATGCCGCTGGAGGGCGTATCTGGCATATCGCAACCAGCTGCGCGAGGTCGCAAGTGCCCCCTGTACCCATGCCCTGACCCCTGGGTTGCCCGCTGCAAAGGCAGCACATTAGCTGCCCTGGTAGTCTACTGCCCTCCCCGGACAGTGTTAAATAAATGAATATCTCCTCATAGCCTTGGTAGTCTAGCCCCCATCTGTTTAATACAAGAATAGATCCCATATTCCTGGTAGTCTAGTGGCCCCATCTGTTCAAAACAGAACAGATTCATTTCCCTGGTAAGTCCATGAGTTTACTCAGTTTGCTAGTTCACCCTAGCACCTCTCACATCCTGAGCCAGCTGATATACAGCCCACTCTCTCTCTCCATGGCCAGCTTATCGATTGGAGTGCAGAGATGTTATTGGACAGATGCACTCAGAAATTAATTTCTGAGTGCTTCCGTGCAGTAGCGCTTAATACTGCACCCAGTCAGCAGCTGGCCTTGGAGGTGAGAGGTGGGCTGTGCCCGTCACTGACTGGGAATGGGTGGGTGGTGCTGGGTGGGCTGGCACGGCTGGGTGGGAGGGCCACTAGACTACCAGGGAAATGGGGATCTGTTTATTAATTGTTTTACAGTTGGGGTGTGGGGCACTAGACTACCAGGGTAGTGGGGAATCTGTTTATTAATTATGTTACAGTTGGGGGGACCACGAGACTACCAGGGATACAGGATCTGTTCCTTTATTACACAGATTGGGGGGGCCACTAGACTACCAGGGCTGGCTATTTGCCGTATGTGTGGTCGGCAACTCGTGGTTCAGGGCATGGGTGGGAGGATGACAGTGCTGCCCTGTGGGGCTTCTGCCAACAGGTGTTTCGGGGGGCTGGGGGTATGGGTAGCCCTGTGGAGCCCCACTGAGGTGTGTTGGGCATGAGGGGACGGTAACCGTGCACGTTCACTGGACAGCTGATGGGTCTAAAGAACCCCCGGGGGCATCCGAAACTTATACCAGCTAAATGCTGGTATAACATACATTGCCGGATCTGCTCCGGGGGTTCTTGTAGAATCCAAATGTGGGCACTTTGTGGTTGCCTTTCTAGAATTGGGCACAACTGCTACCGTAAACCCTCTAGCCCCATGTCATAGGGGGTTTATGCGGTGTAACAGCTATTTGGCGCAAGTGGCCTGCGACATGTCACAGACCACTTTGTAGAATCGTGCATATCGCAACTGCTGGCTTAAGTTGTTACATGCACCATTCTGCTTGGCACAACTGCTGTTATGCCAGGTGTAACCTTTTTAGAATTTGGCCTGATGTCTCCACTTTGCGCTAGGAGTATAGTAAAAAATAAACTTCTAACCCCCAAGCTATTTATTTTTACACAGTATTTTTAAGGGAGTAAGCTGTTTAACAAGCCATCTTCTCTCATTAGTAAATTAGTTTCTTCTTCAAACCAGGTTATTATCTTTTAAGTAGGTTACACCACCCATTGCTAGTAAACCCATGCCTTTATTCAGGCTACTGCATTCTTCCTTTATGGCTTGGAAGTTCACAAAACAGAGTCCCCATATCAACCCCCATATGATAAACAGACACTTTCCCATTCTTTTTTGAAGTCTGGGGTTAACAAGCATGTCTATCAATGTTTTCTCCCCATGTGGCACTCGTGCCACAGCACTCATGCCCATGGTCAGCGCAGGACTTTGTAGTATAGAGCCCCTGCACCCCTGTGGGTTTGGCCTGTTGTTTAGTCTGCTGCCTGTTCCCCTCCTTCTCTGAACACCAAGTCACAGCAGTCACCAACAACAGCAATATACAGTGAGTTCAATATTCATTTAAAGCAAGTGTAGCAGGCAATCTGTAAGTAAATGCAGCAAGACAGAATGATTTCTGTTCCGAATCCTAGCTCCAGGCTTTCTGCAGATCTCATCTGCTGCTGTGCTGTTCTTCTCTGGGTCGGCTTGCTAATACAATCCTTGAGGTGGTCGGCACAGGACTTTGTAGTGTAGATCTCCCACCTCCCTCTGGGTTTGGCCTATTGTTTTGTTCGCCGCCGGACCCCCTCCTTCTCTGAATATGAAGTCACATCAGTCCCTAACAACAGCACCATATGGTGAGTTCAATATTCATTTAAAGCAAGTGTAGCAGACAGTCTGTAAGTGAATGCAGCAAGATAGAATGATTTCTGTTCTGACTCCTGGCTCCCTGCAGCTCTCGCCTGTGGCCGTACTGGTCTTCTCCAGGTCAGCTTGCTCATACAATCCTTGAGGTGGTCAGCATTAGACTTTGTAGTGTTTTATCCACTGCTGGACCCCCTTCTTCTCTGAACACCAAGTCACAGCAGTCCCCAACAACAGCAATATATGGTAAGTTCACTATTCATTTAAAGCAAGTGTAACAGGCAGTCTGTAAGTGAATGCAGCAAGACAGAATGATTTCTGTTCTGACTTCTGGCTCCCTGCAGCTCTCACCTGTGGCCATGCTGTTCTTCTCCTGGTCAGCTTGCTAATACAATCCTTGAGGTGGTTGGTTCAGAACCTTGTAGTGTAGAGCTCCTGCCTCCCTCTGGGTTCAGCCTGTTGTTTGATCCACTGCTGGACCCCTTCCTTCTCCGTAAAGGTGCCTATTCCAGAACATATTTTGGTACCCATCGACCAATAACTAGGTCCCCATAACTAACTTTTTGAAACCAACTGTATCTCTCCTACAGAATGCAGTCTTGTATCTTGGAAAAAAAATCACGTCATAAAAAGGATTGGCAAATACACCGAAAGTAGCAAGACATTTCTTCTCAGTCTTAATACCGTTAGTATGTAAACTACCCAACACCAAATTACAGTATAGACCACAGAGCAGTGTTCAGGTCAGTAATGTTCTATTGCTTTTGTGTAACCCCATTTGAACCCCCACAGTACATTGCTTTTTCTTTTTCTCATTATCTTTCCTGGGAAGTACGTTGCTCAGGGTCTGACAGAACATCCCTTTGGGAAGAGGGCAAGGAGGCAACATCTGAATCTCCCTCTGCTTCAGAAGGCAACTCCTGAAGGACTGTGAATTTGTTCTCTAAAGTTAAACTGTCTGTGGATTCATCCTTGAAAGACATGGACTAATGTTGTTTACCTTTAATGGGAATGGTCTGGAAATCTGCCCGATCAGGCACCGAAATCAAACTCTGATCCCCAGGATGGGTACTAGGAAGAGGTGGGGTTGGGGGTGGAGGCATCTCAGTACCAGACTGAGTAGAAGCAGCAGATTACTCTAACTGAGATAACTCTGGATCCACTAGAGGGAAATCTCAGGGGGGTTAACCTGTCTTTGAGGAAGTGGGGGCCCAGAAAAAGTCTTACCCCTGGAAAAATCCTGAGCAGCTCTTGCAGCTTTAAAAATATATAAATCCTCTATCCCATAATCCGCGACTTCAGTATAATGAAAGATGGATGGACAATCACTGAAAGTATGCCCTAAGGTGTCACATAGGGAACATTTTGGGGTATTGGTGCAGTGGTATCCTGCATGCCCCAATTCATCACACTGAAAACATTTAATGGCATCACACTTCTTACTGATATGTTGAACAGAATCACATTGGTAACAGCGTCTCGGCTGACCGAGGTAAAATATAAACTCCTTGTCCCTGCCAACATAAGAACAATTTGGAAGATGTATCAGATCTTTCTCTCCCATATGCAGCTTTATCTGGATCCTCCACCTCCACTCCAAAAACCTTTATCATCGAGGATTGGCTCTGGTGTCCTTTAGATCTCACAACATTTTTCCAACCAAAAAAGAATGTCCTGGATGTTAACCACTTCATTTCAGAACAACACAGTGATAAAATGAAAGGATTGTTTAGTTAAAGGGATTACCTGGAATGGTACCCACAATGGATTAATTTTCATAATCAAATGTTTAGTCCAGAACGTTTCCAGAAGGGCAGGCGTGCGAAAACTGATATCAAAGAAATGCTCTTCAGGAGCATGAATAAGGCCATATACATCAGAGGGAGTAAATCCCAATGACTGCTTAATGAGCATTCTGCCCACATAGTTCCTATTTGGGGGCTACTCCAACCTCCCCAGATAGCGAATGCCTACCGCATTTCAAGTCTTCACCAGTTCCACCAGCTTTTTAAAGAGGTTGGCATAAGTAGGAGCAGGTGCCAGCTCTGCTGTAAGGTCTGGCAGTGCCAGTACTCCTGCAATTGACCCTTGTCAAATGTATGGCAGCTCAGATTCAATGCAAAGAAATGCAAGGTAATGCACCTGGGAAACAAAACCAGGGGAAGAGTACACAATGGGGGGTAAGATACTGACAACAGTAAAAATGGAAAGGGACCTGGGGTAATTATATCAGATGACCTAAAGGTGGGCAAGCAATGTGAGAAGGCAGTAAGGAAGTCTGGGGGGATACTGGGATGCACAGGGAGAGGCATCAATAGTAGAAAACAGGCAGTTGTTATCCCTCTGTACAGACAGTTGGTGAGACCCCCATCTGGAGGACTGTGTGCAGTTCTGGAGACCCCATCTCCACAAAGACATAGACAGAGTGGAGGCCGTCTGGGGAGGGCAACCAAAATGGTGCAGGGTCTGCACCAGAAGACATACGAGGCGAGACTAAAGGAGCTTAATATGTATAGCCTTGAGGAAAGGAGGGAGAGAGGGGACATGATAGAAACTTTCAAGTACCTCAAGGGAATCAACAAAGTCCAAGAGGGTGGCATCTTTCAGAAAAAGAGATGTGCAAGAACAAGGGGGCACAATTTGAAGATAGAGGGGGGATGGCTCAGAGGTAATGTGAGGAAGTATTTTTTCACAGAGAGGGTTGTGGATGCATGGAACAGCCTCCCTGAGGAGGTTGTGGAGTCAAGAACAGTGGGGGAATTCAAGAATGCATGGGACAGACATAAGGCAGTTCTAGTGGGGGGGTAGGAGGAAGTAAGCTGTTGGTTAACTAGGATCTGCAGCTTATCTGTTAGGTAGGAAAATGGGCAGACTAGATGGGCCAAGTGGTCCTTATCTGCTGTCAAATTCTATGTTTCTATGTTTGTTCCTGATTCCCTTCCTCCATAACAGGTAAAAATCCCTAAACTGTAGGAATATCCTCTTGAACCTCTGAAGCAGTTTCCATCTCATTGCAGATAGCCCCAGGCTGGGCATCATAAAAATCAACCTGAGTAGAGCCCACAGGCGAAAAGGAAATCATTCCTGCATCATCTGTTCTGTCTGCCCAGTCCACTGTTTGCTCCACACTCCGGACAGGCTGTAAGTCTGCTGCTGCCATAAGCAACTGCTGCAGTGGCTTTGCTGCACCCAGAAGAGGAACCTTTGGATCGCCGCCCATTTCCCCATCGAATCCTGCATCCAATGAGCCTGCCAAAAGGCCCGTTCTGGAGACCAGTTACTATCCTCCGCTGTTCGATCACTCACCTGTACACCAGCTCTGTCCATACCGCCGGTGCCCTTTGGATCCTGCTGTGGGCCAAAAATGAAAGCCTAGCTGCTTATGGGTGTATAGGAGCCCGGCGAAGCTGTGGGTCATTTTTTCGGAGGTTTTTCCACTTCAAATAAAACTGACGATTCCACATACTCTCTTTCAGCCTGAGACAGCTGCTGGTGTACCAGGTAATGTTTTTTTCTTTAAAGCCTGCAGCATCTCTCAGACTCTATCTCTGAGTCCCCACAAGCTGTAATCACCTCAGTCTCTACCATTAGAACCTCAGCAGAGTTATCCATATCCATCATGATTGTATCTGAAACAGCACCAGTCTCTTGGTGCTGTGTAGGTCCATTTTCTCCAACTGCTGACCCAGCAGTGTCTCCATGATCAGGCAGTGCTCACTACCAATGAGCAGGGGGATTTCCCCGGTGCCCTGTCCAAATTTCCCTCCATTCACTAATACCTCCAACAGCTTAATCTGGCTCAAGGTCAGTTGGTATTCATCTGTATCCTCCTCCTCTGGGTCATGCCTGCAAATAGGCAGAATTTGTCTTGTGCACTTGCTCGAACAACAAATAAAAATAAATAAATAAAATCCTGAGTATCATCTGCATAACACTGAAAACTCAAGCTGTGCTCTCTGATGAGCCTCCCCAGAAGCAGCATATACACCACAAACAACACTGATGATAGGATCAAACCCTGTGGAACTGACTGTAAGGAACTGACTGACTGAAGAGGAGACTAAAGCTAAGGGAACCATAGTGATAGGAGAGTGGAAAGCAAACCTAGCTAGTACTCCCCTAATCTGGTGCTTATAGCAGCACAGTGGGCAAAAATAAGGTTAGGGTTCAAACTAGGCTAGGAGAAGGGATCAAGGAGGGAGGGCTCTCAGAGCCTACAATCAGCATGAAAAACAAGAAGTTAAGGTGACCAGGGCAAAATAATGGAGAAATATAAGTTAAAAGCAAAAGAGAATAAAAAGAGTTAGAAGGAAGAGGGTCTTCCTTAGCACCAGGAGTCTAGATAATAAAATCAGTGAGCTCCAGGTAACGCTGGTAGATACTGAGGTGGACCTGGTAAATATCATAGAATCATGACCCTCAGAAAATAATGGCTAGGGCCTTACAGTCCCTGGTTACACAATGTTTAGGAGGGACAGAGAGAAAGGTAAGAGAAGGGTATAGCCCCATATATCAGGGAAGGTACTGAGGCTCCAGAAGATGGATACTTTAGGGGAAGTAATGGAGTGACAAAGTCATTGTGAGTGAAGATCGTGGTGACCTCAGGCAAGAAAGTAAGGCTGGTGTGATCAATAGACCACCAGGACAAGGTGAAGAGAGAGAGATATGGAGATTGGTGAAGAACTATGAAGTGGAATGGCAAAGGGAGATGAAGTGGTGGTGGGTGATCTGAACCTACTAGATACTGATTGGAACATTTCAGGTATCAGGAACACCAAAGATCATTCTCTGCTGGATACATACTCGGACTGTCTGCTGGTGCAGCTGATTTCATTTTGCTTCATATGTTTGAGTTTAAAGGTAGGTACATTGGAATATACATTCTTATTTCAGGTATGACCTGAGGTCATGGTGATAACAAATCAGACTAACAATACCAATACAAAAACAGTACACATAGTACACTACAGGAAAATCAAAACCAACATTCAATTCAAATTACAGTGCACACAGTTACATTTTTATTACAAAAAGGGTCTGGGAAATGCAGACTCATGATTGGTTTGTGTCATTCTATTAGCCTTGCATTAACCTTTAATTAACATACTTGTACAGCTATTTCATATGAGCACTGTTTTTAAAAATAAGTTCCTCCTTCTTTTAGTCTTTTGTTAGAACTCTCGTCCACCATTAGTACATCTGCTAACACAACCAGCTCCTTGATTAGCCCACAAAGCCATGTCTATAGAATTATTAATTACAAGTTAGTTCAGTATTAAAGTATTTTTCCTCTGTTTACTGCTGAAATGTTGGCCTAAAATGCTAAAACGACATGGTGCTGAGACACTGCATTAATTCATCTCTCTCACACACGTGTCCTACACCCTCTGTCTCACTGCCCAGCCAAGCTGTATTTCACATTTTACTACCTGGATAGACTACCGACATACTGCCCACCTACCCCTGTTAAATCTCAGTGGTACAGAGAGCCTGAGATGCTAAGTCCACTCCTCTCACTCTCTCTTTTTCAGGTACCCCATTCAGCTGCTCTGTCTCTGTCTCTCTCTCTCTCTCTCTCTCTCTTTCACTATTTACCACAAAGCCAAAATTCATATCATTCACCAGTCATCAAGGCAAGCAGATAGCATCTTCTCTTTGTTAGTACAAACCCACTGTGGTTATCCGAATCAGTCAGACAGCCCCCTTACTTCCAGCATACAAATACAACCCCCACCTGACCATTAAAGAGCAAGTGAATATGTTGAAAGGAGAACCATCACCTGTACTCCAACGGAGTGAGCAAGTAGACAACTGCCCTGAGATAGAATGACGAACACTGTAGGAGGGCAGACTCTGATTACAGCGGGCAAGGATGCAATAGATTTTAAATCTGTGGGAGAATATCAGTTCTCTTTAGCTTAAGAGAAATATATTTTTTTTTATCAGAATAGCCAAGCATTGCCATGGCAACAACACCCAAAGTTTCCGATTCAGTCAAACACATTGTACAGCTATTACATTTATCAGCATTGTGGCTCATATTACTTTTGTCTTGTCACTCACCATATTAATGGTGTTAGAACAGCATTGCATAAATCATCAAGCCACATTACTGATTGTACTTTGCTACTGACCATCACTTTCACATTTATTGATTATGTGCGTTGCAGCTGTTGCTCAAGATGTGAACACAGAACAGCATAGCACTATTGAGCAAGAGCTCCAGCACAGCGGAGGAACTATTTAATTTCAAATTGGGGGTAAAATCAAACAGAAACAAAAAATATGATCAGGTAAAAAAAATGTTTAACTCATTCTTTATGATAGCAATAAGGTACTCCCAGTGTTTATTTTAATGTTCAAGTTAATCACCCCCAGGGGCAATATGGCACTCAGCTGCACCTCATGCCACATTGCATCTCTAGGTGGTGATTAACTAAAACATTAACATAACCCCTGGTCATACCTTATTGCTTAAAAATACTGAAGTACAGCCAAAGAAAAGAGCTTGGTAGATGAGAGAGATTTGACATGCATTGGCAGGGAATTCTACAGGGAGGCAGCTCAATAAGCAAAGGATATTTTTCCAGTATTAGTACGCACAAATGGCTTAACCAATTTATTTATTTATTTATTTAGACAGCAGTTTGGAAAATCTTTGAGCCATAGGCTCATTTACAAAGGTACCTTGTCACAGTAAGACAAACGAAAATACACAGTATAACAGTATAACACAGCATAACAGTAACTTAAGACATAGATACAAACAAGCTGGTACAGGTTGGATTGATGCAAACAATACCAGAGTTATGTTGTCCTTAGCAGCTTAGTAGTAAGCTTTGTCATAAGTATTGAGTACGGCTTTGACTAGTGGCAATTACAGCTTCGGGTGTTAACAAGGTGGTTCCGTAAGGAAGTTTTGAAGCATGATATAGTTGGAGCTTCAGAGATGGAGGGGGGCAGTGTGTTGAACCAGGAGGGGGCCCTAAAGCAGAAGGCTCTTGGGCCGTGAGAGGTCCTAGCTCTAGGGATAACAAGAAAGGTTTTCCCAGAGGTCTGAGTATGAACTAGTGGGACAGAGCGGCCGATGGTGGTGGTCAATCCTGGCAGGGATAGCCCAAGGAGGGTCTTTTTTGTAAGGCTACAGGTCAGATATCTGAGGCACTATCAAGATCAAGTACCACGCTTTAGCTGCACAGTAGACAGGTGTGTGTTAGCCTAGGTGCCCAGTAATTAACCTGCAGGCCTTATTCAGAGTAGTGAATTTTTATGGAGTGCAGTCTGATCAGCAGCACCATACAACGGCAGTCCATAGTCCACTAGGGACAGGATAGAGAGGTGATCAGAAGTCAAGAGCCTCCGGGGAGGCAGTGTTTATACCGATGTAAGATGCCCAATCGGATATTAGTGGCAGTGGCTAGGGCAGCGATGTGTCCATGGAAGGAGAGGGAGGGGTCAAAATGGATCCCTAGGTATTTATTGGAGCAAACTTGTTCTAGTGGGAAAGAGGACCCAGAGTGAATGAGGAGTTTGAAGTTACAAGACTTGTTTTGAGGATGAGTGAAGAACATGGTTTTGGTTTTTTTAAGATTTATCACCAATCTATGTTCCTTGAAGCAGCCCTCGGCTTCAGCGAAGGACTTCTGCAGCGAGTCCTGGAGTGCAATAGGGTTACGACTTGAGGCAAAGATGACTGCATCATCAGCGTACAATAGAATGTTCCCTGAGCAAGAGCGTGGAAGGGTGTTAAGGTAAAGGGAGAATAGTAAGGGGCCCAGAATGGAGCCCTGGGGAACCCCAGAAAAGATGAGACAGATGTCTGAGTAGGTCCCATTAATTTTTGCATTCTGTGAGCGGTCAGACAGATAACTGGTGCACCAGGAGATAGGCCCAGCAGCAAAACCAGGGAGACTAAGGGCATCAAGAAGGAGGGGGTGGGAGACAGTGTCAAAAGCTTTAGAGAGGTCAATGAAGACCACACCAGCCAGAGAACCAGTATCTAAGGAGGAGTGGAGAAAGTTGGAGAACTCTAGGAGGGCTGTGTTGGTACTGTGGCCCGCTCGGAAGCCATGCTGCTCAGGACATAGGACATAGTAGGTGGAGAGGTAGTCAGAGATTTGAGAGGCCACCACTTTTTCCAAGGCCTTGAGAGAGGAGAAAGAATGGAGATTGGCTGATAGTTTCCAGCCACAGTCCTATCACCACCTTTAAAGATGGGGTGACAGTGGCGACTTTCCAGGCAGTTGGAACCTTCCCCAGGCAAAGAGAGTGGTTGATGAGGCACGTGATCAGGGTAAGGACTGTGTCTAAGACAGCCATAGGATACACAGATCCAGGGTGTCACTGCCCCACTATTACTCTTGAGGGCAGTGACAAGGTGCGGCCTAAGTTCTTGGGTAGAAACACGGTGGAGGAGAAAATAAGGGTGAGAAAGATTTACGGCAGGTGCTGGGGAGGAGGGTCAAAAATTTGTAGGGAGGATAGGACTAAGGTCAGTGAATGAGGTGTTGAGGTGTTCGCTATGAGGGCTGGGTCTGAGGAGATCACGCCATTAATGTTGATCTGGGTGGGTGGGGGGAGTGTGCACTCCCATTTAACTGTTTAATGTTATCCCAGAAGGTTCTGGGGTTCCCCCATGAGGCAGTGAGTGAGGACCGATAGTGCTCAGACTTGGCCTTTCTGATGGCCCGAGTGCACTTGTTTCGGGCGGCAGCATATAACTGCCTGTCACTGGGCCGGCCAGTCTCAATGGCACAGTGCCATTGGAGTTCTAATGAAGATCAAGATTCATAAGAACAAGTATGATTAACCAATAACTTATTCAAGGAAACTGAAACACCAGAATTTAAGAGTTTTAAATGTGAGTTGTGATAAAAATAACTTGTAATTGCTGTGGACTGATAACCAATCAAGTTTCTCTAAGCTTTGACAATGATGAGTTCAATGAAGTGTCAAAAGGGCAAATTTACCAATTTTTTGCAACAATGTTTTTTCCTGGAAATAATACTAGCAGATGCAGAATTGGTAACAATGGAAGCATACATTTAAGATTGGAAAAGGATTTGCTTCTGCTATGGTCAAGCAGGTTTCTTTAGTTATGAAATTGCATATACAATATAGTGTTCTAATTTTCAAATGAATCTTACAGGTAGCAGTATTTTTATCCAGATGAGTATTACATTTGAGAGATAGATCTAATGTGACTCTGAGATTTTTAAAGGAGTCCACAGCCTCCCATCCTGAGAGTTCCATGTGAAAATCGTGAGCACTTTATAGCGCTGTCGAAATCGGCAAGTATTTTATAATGAGTGTTAATCACACTACCGCACATTATAATGCCATCAATTACAGCTTCTTAGTTTTAGTAGTGAGTGCAGTTTTAATTTTATAGCATATCTTATGTTCCTTGCTTTACATTTAACTTCCAGATCCCCATGTTCCTTCCACTGTTTCCAGGTTACCACTGCAACTCTCAGCATTCCTAGCATAGGCTTCCCCACCCCACCCCACCCCATACTTTAAAATGGAAAAGTGCTTTCTCAGTACAGGTTCTTGGAAGCTTGGTGGAGTGTTGCGATTTCAGTTATGGATTTTGAGCAGATTCTAATCCAGAAAGGTAGGCCACTAGCATTGTTTAGGGGCTATGTGTACCGAAAGGACAAGGAGACACCAGACAAAATTTATTGGTGTTGTGTGGATGCACATAAGTACAACTGCTTGGCCCGAATACATGCAGTGGGCAACAAGGTGTCAGCTCTACTTAAGATGCACACACATGTCCCCAATGCTGGTGATGTGGGGGCTAAGAAAGTTATGGCCGACATTAGACAACATGCACGAAACAGTGTTAAGACCACATCCCAAGTGGTTGTGCAGTTCACCAGTAGTACACCCAATTCTTTACCACACCATTTATCATCTGTGCCCTTGATAAAATGGGCCATGCAATGTATCTGGCACGTAGAGAATGGGTGCTCAGCCATGCCTGCCACTGTTCAGGAATTGGTTATTCCACCTGAGTTTACTCTAACAAATTCAGCTGAGCCATTCCTTCTGTTTGATAGTGGGAATAAGCCTGATAAATTTTTGATCTTCAGCATAGTGGCCAACTTAAAGCTGCTACAGGAGTGCAAAGACTGGATGTTGGATGGTACCTTTAAATCCTGCCTAGCTTTATTTGAGCAGTTATATACCATTCATTGCTTGAGGTCAGTTACCATTGTCACAGCATTATATGGGCTGATGTCTTCAAAAGAAGAGTGGCTCATATGCAAGAGTGTTCATAAAACTGCAAGAATTGTGCTCTACTCTGACTCCTGCTACTGTGATAATGGATTTTGAGAAATCTGCTGGGAAGGCTTTCTGCTCAGCCTTCCCTAACACAGAGGTCAGAGGCTGCTTTTTCACTTCACTCAAGCAGTATGGCGAAGGATATAAAAATACCATGACCTTCAGGAAAAATATTGTGCAGACCCAGATTTTGCCCTACACCTGTGAATGCTGCTCTCATTGGCATTTGTACCTGCATGCAATGTGGCATGCTCATTTGATGAAATGAGAGAATGGGAGTTTTTTACTGCCAACGAAGAGTTGAAAACTTCCCTGCTTGATTACTATGAGTCTACCTGGGTGAGGAGACCAAGGGGATGGGATGGCTATAGAACAGCAGCATTTCCACCAGGCTAGTGGAACTGCTATGATGCCACCACCAGAGGTATTGCCCGAACAAACAATGTGATCGAACAATGGCATCGTGGTTTCAACTGCTGCCTCGGCGCATTTCACCCGAGCCTATTGAAGCTGATTGACTGTTTGAAAGATGAACAAAGGCTCACTGAGCTGAAGGTGGAGCAAATGGTGTCAGGGGCAGTTGGATGTGCTCCAAAACAAAAATACAAGGACATGAACAGTCTGATTGTGGCAATAGTCACTCAATACTCTGCCAGAATCAAGTATGACTACTTACGAGGATTGGCTTACAATATTCAATTTAAAGTGTAGCAAGTTACACAGAAACATAGAATTTGATGGCAGATAAGGATCGCTTGGCCCACCTAGTCTGTCTATTTCCCTACCTAATGGATAAGCTGCAGATCCTAGTTAACCAACAGCCTACTTCCTCCTACCCCCCACTAGAATTGCTTTATGTCTGCCTAATGCATTCTTGAATTCCCCCACTGTTTTTGACTCCACAACCTCCTTAGGAAGGCTGTTCCATGCATCCACAACCTTCTCCATTAAAAAAAATGCTTCCTCACATTACCTCTGAGCCGTCCCCCCCTCTAACTCCAAATTGTGCCCCCTTGTTCTTGAACATCTCTTTTTCTGAAAGATGCTACACTCTTGGACTTTGTTGATTCTCTTGAGGCATTTAAACATTTCTATTATGTCCCCCCTCTCCCTCCTTTCCTTGAGGGTATACATATTAAGCTCCTTTAGTTTCTATTTGTATGTCTTCTGGTGCAGACCCTGTACCATTTTGGTTGCCCTCCTCTGGACAGCCTCCACCTTGTCTATGTCTTTGTGGACATGGGGTCTCCAGAACTGCATGCAGTACTCCAGATGGGGTCTTACCAACTGTCTGTACAGAGGGATAACAACTTCCTGTTTTCTACTGGTGATGCCTTTCCCTATGCATCCCAGTATCCCCCCAGCCCTCCTTACTGCCTCCTCACATTGCTTGCCCACCTTTAGGTCATCTGATATAACTACCCCAGGTCCCTTTCCATTTTTGTTGTCATCAATATCCCCCCCCAATGTGTACTCTTCGTCTTGGTTTTTGTTTCCCAAGAGCATTACTTTGCATTTCTTTGCATTGAATCTAAGCTGCCATACATCTGACCATTACTCCAACCTTTCCAAGTCCCTTCTGATTCTTTCCACACCCTCTTTTGTGTCAACTCTTTTGCAAATGTCTGTGTCATCTGCAAAGAGACATACTTTTCCTTCCAGTCCCTCTGCAATGTCACTTATGAAGACATTAAAAAGGACCAGACCCAGTACTGAACCCTGCATCCTGTTGTCCACACAATGTTTAACCCAGGCTACTGCCCTGGGACCCACTCCCAGACTGGTTAATTTGTTTATTAATTTTTTATGTGGGACTGTGTCAAATGCCTTGCTAAAGTCTAGGTAAGGCCATGTCCACAGACCCTTCCTGTTCTACTACTTTGGTCATCCAGTCAATAAAGTCAATTAAATTCATCTGACATGACCTTCCCTCTGTGTATCCATGCTGCCTTGGGTCCTGTGCCCCACTGGTCTCAAGGTACTCAACAACTCTTTCTTTCAGAAGTAATTCCATCATTTTCCATACCACTGAGGTCAAACTGACAGGACTGTAATTTCCTGCCTCTGTCTTGCTCCAACTTTTGTGAAGCAGAATCACATCCACCCTTCTACAGTCATCAGGTACCACACCATCCTCCCATGATTTATTAAACAGGGTAGTCTGTGGTGTTACTAGTTCTCTCCCTAGTTCTTTTAGAATTCTGAGGTAAATCCTATCAGGCCCCACTGCCTTGTCCACCTTCAGTTTTAGGAATTCCTTCAGAACCCTTTCCTTTGTGAAAGGACTGATATCGACCCCCCTATCCAGAGTGCTTCTATCAACTGGATTAGGTACCTCCACAGCAGTATTCGTTCAGTATCCCTGCTGTTTCACTGTCCCACTCTGCCCACCTACCATCCTCTTAATTCAGCCTCAGTATCCCTTCCTTTGTCTTTCTTTCCTCCCTAATGTACCTATAAAAGGTTTTATCCCCCTTCTTAACCAAGTTGGCTATCTTTTTCTTGGTTTGGGCCTTTGCTATTCTGACTGCCTTCCCCACTTCCTGCTGCTTAAACTGGTACAGTTCTCTGTCCTGCTCCTTCTGTGCTTTCTTATACTTCCTGAATGCTATCTTTTTCTCCCTAACCTTCCCCGCCACCTCTTTTGAGAACCATAGTGTTTTATTCTTTCATTTTGATTTGTTTATTTGCTTCACACAAAGTCTTATTGCCTCTGTGATGGCAGTTTAATGTTTTCTCATTGTTGCTCTCCCCTTCTTCTTATCTGTTTGCTAGTGCTTTTCTGAGGCACTCTCCCATTTTGACAAAATTAGCTGTCCTAAAGTCCAGTACCTTCATTTTTGTATGGCTTGACTCTACAGCTGAGTTTATCATGAACCACACTGTTTGGTGAAGAGAAGACTTCTTTTTTTGTTCCGTTTGTGCATTTCAATAAATTGACTTTTAATTTGTGTATAGAGACAACGTCACAAACCTACATCACAGTCCTTGTGATTGTGTTTTTTTTAATTACTCTAAAAGTCTCTATTTTGACTCCTACTAGTGTCTGGTGTTTACTTGCATTAGCCATCGCTATTTCACCAAGGCACTATTATTGCTTGGGTTTTGGCAGATAAAGTCACTTTTTTAGCAAAGTCGCTATTATTCATTGATTGCTTATATCACTATTGCAATTTTACAGTTCAATTGCTTAGTCGCCATTTTTTCATTGCTAATATCACAGGATACCATTGTGAGCATGTACTTTGAATTCCCTAGAAAATTTTTTCAGTTTGGGAACTGAACCAAATAACATAGCTTTTGTTTTTGTTTAATATAAGATCAGAATATTCTTACAAAGCCAGTCCTCTACTTTAGTAAATTCATAACTAAGCATGGTACTGATTTCATAAACAGATAGATTTTGTGTCAGCAGTACTGCATCATCTGCATATAAAATCAAATCACAACTTTGAGTCACATGAGTGATAGGGTCAGTAGAAGAGAGAATAGCAAGGGACATAGTATGGAGCCCTGACAGACTCCATACTGACCTCTCCTAGAAGATGAAAAAGTATTGCCAAACTTAACACTCTGTGACCTGTCAGAAAGATAGTCATTAAACCAAGTGGTATCCAGAGATGATAGCAATTAAAAATGAGCTACTGCAAAAACAGTGACTCATTATTAGTGCTATCATTTTGCGCTACCCTGCAAGGGTGGCAATGGAACAGCAAGGAGAGCAATCAGAAGGGGAGGGATAGGGAGGTGGAGGAGAGAGATAGGAAGGAGGGTTTACACAGGGAGGAGAGCCTGCTGCAGCTGAGCCAGCCCTGTGGTGTGGTGGAGAGGGTGGTTGGTTCTAGTGCAGTAGGCACTGGGTTCGAGCCAGACCAGGGGTGAAAAATTTTTTTGCTGCTTGTGACTGCCATCTTTTTTTCACCCACACTGAGTTTGGCCCCCTCCTTGACATGCACTCCCCTGGAGTTGTTAATCTCAAAGCAGAGGGATGAGAGGGGCAAAGCCCCCCATGAGGGGGGGTGCAGGGGGCATAGCTCCCCCACAAAAACACTAAGTGTTCCAGGAAGTGGGGTCACTGAGAATTGTATGTTGCCAATATGCTTTTTGGCGATATACACATGCCTCAATAGCGATCGCTGTTTTGCGATCACTGCTATGACATGGAACCAAACCAAGTCACTGTGGAGTTTCCCTACCCCACTTGTTTAAGAAAATTCAACAAAAAAGGGCTGTCAACCAGTTCAAATGCCTTGGTTAGGTCCAGAAACACTGCCTCCATATGGCAACCAGACTCAGTAGCCCTCTGAACAGTGTCCGTGAATCCAACCAATGCAGTCTCAGTACTGTGTCCCCCCCTTGAATCCATGCTGGTTTGTAGAAATCAGATTATACATCTTAATATAGCCATGAAGTTGTTGGTAGATTATTTTCTCTTATGCCTTAGACAAGGCCGATAAAATAGAGATGGGACAGTAATTATAATAGTTAGATTGAGACCCCAATTTATGTACCAGGATTACAGTACATACATATGACTTTTTCCATAAATTTAGTGCCTGTCCAGTTTGGAAAGGTAGGTTAAATAAAACACTGACTGGGTAGGCAATTTTTGGAAGGTTTAAGAGGTAGCTCATTGCAACCAGGGGATTTATCAGGCTTTATCTTCTAGAGAAATTTTAACACTTCTGTACTACTAACAGTCTTTAGGAAAAAAACTTGAATGGTCTAGTTTACCTACCAGGTCAATACCACTCATGCAAGATAGCATGGTATTAACCACGCTGTCTATAGAGCACATGTAGTTACAGCGACTGGGGTAGAACAGCGCTAGGAAGATACTGCTACCCATGTTACTGTACGCATTTCTGGCATTGCTCAAGTTGCTGTGTGCTGAGTAACTGGTAGAGCCACTCCCCTGGTGGAGTGGCTAGGGCACCAGCACATGGTGCAATGGGAGACCTGAGACCATGGTTCAGTTCCCCCCAGGTCTCCCTGTGCTGCTAAATTTTGTGGTGAGGTTTGTTTTGCTAATAAACTCCCCCCCACCAAGTTATCTCCATTCCCCAATGTCCACAACCCCCTGGAGTTTGTTATTTAAATTCTGGAGGGTGTGGGGGGCAAGCTCCCCCCACATAAACAGATGATGCCCATAAAGAGTATAAAGGTGTGCGCTGCCTGCGTTTGTTGGTATTTTGCCCAATGATATCATAGTGTATGCCCTTATGCTTATGGCATGAAATGATGCGTGGTACTTTCCTGCGCAGTTATGACCCCATGCCTCTAGTTTGGCACCCTGATTACTACACATATTACCATTTAAGTAATTCTGATAATAATCCAAATTAGTAAACTGTGCATTAAATTCTTCAGCAATTATGGCAGGATTGGTTTGTATCTCACCATTTTTAAGCATACAAACACTGCTTTCAGTATGTGGAGAAAAAATGATTTGATAGAGCCCCCAAATTTCTTTGGGTTCAATAAATTTTCCATCTGTTGTTGTTTGCAATAACTAATTTGGATGAATTATATTTCCCTTTTTGCAGTTATTCTTTCTTTTCCTTTATTCGACAGGGATTACAGGTTAGATGACACCTTTTGGGAGAGTAGGTATTTAGATCTAAACCCTTCAGTGTTCTATTTAAATTCTTGTTTTGGTTACTAGCTAAAGTACAGTAGATCTCTTAGCTTACATTTGTTGTAATGTCAGGTGCAAAATCATTTTAAATCCTCAAAACTGTCTTGTATGATTTGAGATGCTCTGTTTGAAATGGATTGTATTTAAACATTTACAAATATTGTAATACTTATGTACATTGATGTGTATTTATATGCTCATTGTTTTTAAACATGTTAATGATTATTAAGTTGAACAATAAACTTGAAATGATAACTATTGCTATATTCATTTAGGTCCACAATAGACTTACTCTTTTTGTATGAATGCCAAGCAACATCTCTATCTTTAATCAAACTGAAAATATTCTTATTTAACCACTTAGTATTCCTCCCACTCACTCTTTTTTTCAATAACTGGGGCAAAATAATTCACTATTTCCATAAATGTTCCAACAAAACAATCAAGTGCACAATCTATATCTGGTATTAAATTAATATATGATCAATCCACTTCTGGTAACCTATGTATAAAACCAGGAGCATCTATTTTAGAAAATGTCTTAATTCTATTATTTCGGGAGAGGGCTTGATTGTACCCCCACATTTTCAGATTCCAAATATGGGACGATGATCACTAATGCAATTTTAAATGAAACATCTGGCTACAGTATGTTATTTCTAAATGACAGAAGCCAGTCAAGTACTGTATGCTTATTAGATTTCAGGTTAGGTCAAATAGGTTTAGTTATCAACTGGTGCAAATTGGAACTTTATTAAGGAACCCACTAGGCAGGCTGGCATTCTCAATGTGGTGCTCACCAACTTGGAGGTAGTAGGAGGAGTATGGGTAGGGGAGCCACAAGGCTTCAAAGGCAATAAATAAATTTGTTCAAGCTGGCCCATGGGACCAGAAAGCCACAATTGAGGGCTGAGGTCCTTGATTTCAGAAGTGCTGATTTCAACAGGATGAGGGAGTTGGTCCAGGGCAAGTTAGTTGGTATAGACAGCACTGGAGGTGTGCAGGAGAGACGAGGGGCATTTGAGGGGATCATTGTCAAGGTATCTAAGATATGTGTGAGAACGGCAAGCAAAAGAAACAGGTACAAGAGACCAATGTGATTCTCAGAAAGGATAAATGAAACAGTAAGGGCCAAAAGAAGGCCTTCATCAGGTACAAGAATATCCAGGGGGAGGAAGAATGAGGAGAATACCAAAATAGAAATAAGGAAGCAGAGAGGATGGTTAGGGAGCAAAAGCAGACACTGAGTTGCATACTGTGGAGAGGGTCAAGGGTGAAGAAAAGCAATTCTTTAGGTATAGTAGTGAAAAAAGAAAGACAGGGAAAATTGTTAGCCTATCTAAAGGAGGTGGGGTAACAGAGGAGGACGTACAAAAGGCAGCTGTCCTTAATGATGTTGACACCCTTTGCAAACTGTGTGAGAGGCCTTTTGGCACCATCCATTTATGCTTAAAGTTGAACCACTCTAATATTCTCTGGTGATTTGCATAAGCAGCCCATGATGCTTTGCTTTGTGGGGGCATGTGTGATTTTGTATTTCTTTGAAACTTGGCTTTCCATCAAAATTCTCTTTGGGGTAACCATTGCCTCAGTGTTTGCACACAGAGGTCCTTTGTCTTTTAAATTGTTTTTGTTTTAATTGGGTTCACCACAACATAATGCAGATGGACCATCTTAGGTTAGCTGGTTCATTCCACTGGGCTGTTGAACAGACGAGGCATACTGATGAGTCCTGGTAGGACAAAACACGTGTCTCTGTCTTCTGTTGGCACCCTTTGCAAACTGTGTGAGGGGCCTTTTGGCACCATGCATTTCTGCCTAAAGTTGAACCAGTCTAGTATTCATTGGTGATTTGCATATGTAGCCCATGATGCTTTGCATTGTGGGGGCATGTGTGATTTTGTATGTCCTTAATAAGTACTTTTCTTTTGTCTTCACAAGGGAAAACAACAGGCCCCTGCCAGAATGTGGTATCAAGACATCCATAAAGAGGGTCTCAGAGATGAGACAGCTAATATTATCCAGTGAAAGGACCCAGAAAGTATTAACAGCACTAAATATAGATAAGGCCACAGGACTGATGGACTGCGTAAGAGTGTACTCAAGGAACTGGCAGCAGAACTGGTTGAACTCCTGGTAAGGCTATTCAGCAGTTCATTACAGAGTAGTTCTGAAAGACTGTAGGGTAGCAAACATAATGCTGTTTCATCGGGGGGGGGACAAGGAGCAAGTGAGAACAACAGACCTGTCAGTCTTACCTCTGTTGTAGGTTAACTCATAGGGCCCGATTCTCAAAACTCAGTGCAAGCCATGCCAAAGGTGAATTGCTCAAGTGCCAGTGTGCCATGGACCCTGCACCCAATTCTGTATTGGGTAGAGTCCCAGCAGCAAAGTCCAGCAGCTTGTGGCAACCATCACCATACACCAATCAGATGGCACGTCTGGATGGTGTGCCGCAAGCTGCAGGGTGGCCATGCATCGGTTCCCGGTAGCTACCAGCCCCAAGCTTCTCTGTAGTAACTGAAACACATCCCTGGTGGTCTAGGGCAACAGTTCTCAAACTTTGGCATAGTGAGCCTCCCCTAAGTCATGGAAAAGATTGTGAGCCTCCCCCAAAATACTGAAATAGTTTTGGGCCTCCCCATAGGAAAATAGCCTACTTTTCACAGTACATCAGGAATAAATTGAAACCTCTTTGCATAGCTGGCTCTCATGCTATTAAGCATTTGTAACCCACCCCCACCAGGACAACCTACTTACTCCAATATTTTGATTCTCGAACCATTGTTACCCCTACAGCCATACCTTCATGGGTCAGACTGCTTTCCAGTTTCTCCTCTAACTGGAATAACCTTCCTGCCTGACCTCTGCCTCTCCCTCTCCCCCCTGCTCTTAAGCAACTTCTCAGGATCATTTTGCTCCATCCTGCTTTTATTCCTAGTACCTGTATGGCTGACTCTTGTGTTTGGACAGTTCTGCTGCCTGTCTATTTGATCAATTGTTCCTCGCATTGTTCGTATTGTTCGTAATCTGTTTTCACTTTTATTCATTTTGTATTGCTTAAGTGTTTTGCAGTTACATTTGAATTGTATTCTCTCACTACCCTTCCTGGGTACACCTGGAATAAGCCATGGCTCTGTGTACAGTACCTTCCTGGTCACAGACTTGTGAATAAATACATAAATTCACCTACTATTATCCTCTTTCAGTTTGCCTTATTTATCCCTTCACACAAAATCTATAAAGTTCAAAACTGAAATACAGTACTTTTTCAAGACTTGCTTGAGCCTCCCCTGCAACAGGTTGGGGCCTCCCAAGGGAGGCTGGCCTCACCATTTGAGAACCCCTGGTCTAGGGTATCTGCCCTTATAATAAAATAACAGATTATCAATCCATGGTGGTCCAGTGAACTCCCCCAGCCCTGATATGCCCATACACTGTATTAAAATATTATGTAAATCTTTCCCTGGAGGACTAGTGTCCCCCTACAGCCCCAATATGCCCATATAATAATATATTGAATAAAATGGTTCCTGATGGTATAGCGGACCCCTAGCCACCATAATAAAATATTTAGAATAACATTCCAACAGTGGTCAAGCAGAACCCCTCCAGCCCTGATGCCTGTATATTACAATATGCACAAAATCATTCCTTAGTGGTCAAGTGGACCCCACTCCCTATCTCTGATGTATCAATATAATATACAGATATATATATATATCCCCAGTGGTCTATTGGACCCCACCCTGGCAGGTAGTACCCACCACTCCACTCTCCCCATCCTGAAACAGAGATGGCAGCTGGTGCAGCCTTCCTCACATCACCACATCTGGCTGCTGATTGAGGTATCAAGAAAGAGAGTGTACTGTATACGGTATGCACTCCTCCTTGATAGCTGACTGAGCTGTCAATCAGTGCATACTGTACAACCAGCTGTCATAGTGCACGCTCACTGACAGCTCAGATGGCAGCCAACTGTGGTGGAGAGTGGAGGGCTATGCCATTCACTGGCTTATGGTAGGGATGGGAGGAGCGGGTTGGCGGGGCACTATCTGGTGGGATGTGAGGTCCACTAGACACCAGGGAATGGCATTACATAATTCTACAGGTGATTGGGGATAAGAAAGGTGGTTTGCTAAACACCAGGGAATGGTTTATCTTTATTATACAGGGGATTGGGATGGGTTGGGGATGCACTTGACAACAGGTAAACAGTGTCTGTGTGTGTCGAGTGGGTTATCGAGTTGGGGGAGGGATCACTGGACACCAGGGAATGCATAAAAACACATTGGACATGGGTGTGGGTGGTGGGAGGGACCACTGGACACCAGATAATATATAGAAACACATCAAGTATGGGTGTGGGTGGGAGGAAGGACCACTGGACAAAATGAAATGATTTATTTAATATCAGACTGCTGATCGTTGGGGGGCCACTAGACACCAGGGACAGTTTTTTTTATATTGGGCCAGCGATCAGTGGGGGGGACCACTAGCACCAGGGACTGCTACATTGTGGATCAGGGGGTCTGCCACACTTCCTCCACCAACCGCTAGGGTTGTGGTGGAGTAAGTCAAAGTTTCAATCAGCAGTATGTGTGCCCTGCCTAGGGACCAAGCAAAATGGCTGGAGCAGTACACATACTCTGAATGTTGGACTGTGCCAATATTCAGATCTCTGCCCCTTCATTTGCATTGCACCCCCCTCTGAATATTGCCCGGGGGCACACCCTGTTTGCCCACTCTAACGGGGCTTTTGAATACAGGAGATCCATACAAAACCCAGTTTGTGTGGGCAAACTGGGATTTGTGCCCAGGCAATGTTTTGAATATCTTGACCCTGGTATTTCACTCCTTTTTATGCAACTGGACTACATCTGAAATATCAGACATCAGTAGACCAATAGGGTCATTCTATAATTTACAGAAATTGACTTCATTTCCAAGACATCTGTTGCATTCTACAACATACTCTGTTGTGTCCTAAATGACTACCCCTCCAATTTATCAGCCTGTTTGATTATTATATTAGGGTTCTATTCCAGACTCATCATAGCAGCCCTCTCTACCTTAGAAAGATTGCACTTCTTTCTGGTGAAATTTTAAGCTGTAAATCTACTTCTTCATCAACATCTTTAATAAAGATGTAAATATTACTTGAAATAGATCCCTGTGGTACAAACCTAGATACAACTTGCAATTTTCCTTTCAATAAATGTTTTTCAGGATCAGTAGGTTTGGTAAAGTCCAAAAAATTATCTGTTTATCAGAGCATAAAATAAGTGTTGCAAGTCTAATTTTTTCTGAAGGCTATTTGGAGTCACAGTAGGAACAAAAGAGAATGCTTAGCTGAGGAGTTTTTCCTCTGGTTCACTTAGTGGCCTTCAGAAGATGTTGAATATGTGAACCAGAGGAAAAACTCCTCAGCAAAACATTCTCTTTTGCTCCATCTCCCTCTGTTCCTGTTCCTTTTGTTTTTCTGTTTCTTTGTTTTTTTCTTTTTGTTTCTTAGTAAGCTTTCATCATGTCCCTGTCTCTTCTCTAGGTGCTTTTTTTCTGACTTTTTTGGGCTGTACCACTGGTTGAATTGTTTGACTCTATATCAGTCTCTCCCTGCTAAGGGTCAGTGTCTTGTTTGGGAAGTAGGTGGGTCTCTGCTATTTCCCTAAAAAAGGTATATGCTGTTGTGCAGTATTTCTGCTCCTTTGTTCCACTGAAGATGTCTTATTGCCTAAGGGTGGGGTCAGGCAAGTACATGGTGGCATGCAGAGTGAGGAAGCAAGATGTTTTGACAAAGTAGGTATGGAGAGGGAGGGAGGGGGGGAGGGGTAGGAGGGGTAGGAGGAAGTGGAGGGAAATGAAAGACAATTGGTGAGCACAGGGAGCTCATGCAAACTAATGAGATGATGGTGTTCCACTCTGGAGCAGAAGATAATCTGTATGAGTTTCTGTTGTGTACTTCCTGTAGCCTGCTCTCTCCTCTGTTAGCACTATAGCATGCATAGCTTTTGTGATGCAGCCATAAAAGAAGCATGAAAAATGGTTTAGGGAAGCTGGCATTCCTGTTGGCAGAGTGACAGCACATAGGAGTATGAAAATGTTAATGTCAGAAGGACCTCTACACTTCACAGAAAAATCATGGACTGCACCCAGGACTGAAAAGCTATAGTACTTCTATCAGTTCTTGAATTTTGTGAATTGGATGAACAGCACATAACATTTGTCAACAAGGTTATTTAAGTGTTAGATCACAGTAGAAGACTTTATTCTAATTGATATTTTTTCTTGTTGTTTACCCAGAGAAGTACCCTACCTCCTTCAACTGTATCCCTTTAACAGAGTCACAGGCTCTGCTTCACAGTAATGCTCTACAGAAATAGACACCTCTGCTTAGAGCAATCCAAAGCTGTACAACCTTACCCAATAGTTGGGCTCCCCAGTGAGGCTGGACACAAGTAGAGGCAACAACTAACTTTTCAATAATTGTGGAGACACATTTAACATTTGGATACATACTTGATATCAACAATATGGGGTGGAGCAATGACCAGCTCAACTGCTCATTGCAATCCCTACTGAATGTCATGGAGGGGGTAAGAAACTTGGGCTGGTCCTTCTTCGCTCCTCTCCTTCAGTCACTGTGGGATTCAAGCCATGGAAGATGCTGTGAACTGTTTCTAGAGGTAATACATAACAACTGGTATCCCAGGTTGGGGAGGAACCCATGTCCTTGCATGTTAAGCATGCATGCTTACCATTAGGTGATCCAGACAGCTCCTCAGTGAAAGACATCTGTAGCATATACCATCATTGCACAATGTTCTAATCTGTGACTAACATGTTAGCTGTTAATACTACAAACATTGTGTAAAAGGAAAGCTATACCCTCTTATCATGTAAATTTTGTTTCCATGTCAACAGACAACTCTTTTCCTGTATTTGTTAGGGCTCTATGTGTTTGCTTTACTTTGTTTTCACTGTTCATGGTAGTCCCCCTGTGTCTACCCTGGGAGGTCTCCATTTTATGTTTTTTTTAAATCTCATTGTCCATAAGAGCTGCATTAGCATATGAGAATATGATGTCAGATCACCAATTTATATTATGTATATCTATGCTGAAAGAAAAGTACCCTACAAAAACTCTTCAGAAACACATACATTGAATGCAGTTTAAATGGAGAAATCTGCAATTACAACTCAGACGGTTTGCAAAGCTAACTGATGGGGAATGTGTTATTTCACACCTTCCTGCAAAACATGCTTCTTTGAAGTCTATTCTTTATTTATTTATTTGTTTTATTTATTTATTAAGTGTTTCAACTGGAAACACATATTGAGTTCAAACAGCTCATTTCTAGATGCATCCTGGGTGGAGGGGGAGAGAGGAATTTGCTAAGAGAACATAATAAAAATATATTTAACAATGAATAGCAGAGGAAGATACTATATATATGTATATATATATATATATATATATATAGAGAGAGAGAGAGAGAGAGAGAATCAGCCAAGTAGTGTAGGTATAAACAGTATTTACAAATAACTGTAGGTCAGGTAACAGTGCAGCTAACATAAAAGATGAGGCAGATGCACCCTGAATTTAATGTTTTAGGGTTAAGTAACAGAAGTACAGTCATGAATGGAACATGTGTAAACATATAGGTAGGAAGAGGTATGGGAGCAAAGTAGAGATTAGGGAGGGTTTGGATAATGCAGAGTGAATGGGTAGGGGGAGAAAGTTCCAAAGTTTAGGAAAGTGGAAAGGGAAGGCAGCTTGCCCAGCAAGTGTTTTATGAGATGGGATCTGGAGGGAGCAAAATCAGAGTTTTGGAGGGAGTAGGGGAAGGGGTAGTGAGTGAAAAGAGGGAGTCAAGATAGGGGAGTTGAGAGGATAACCAAAAATTGGATGTGAAGGAGGAGCATTGGGTAAAATGCTGATCCACCAGGGAAGGGAGTGAGAGAGCAGAGTGAAGAGTGCAGTGGTGGGGGTGAGAATGGCAGTTAAGAGCAAAGTGGCAGAAGGAGTAGAACACGGGATCCTGTCTGGCCACAGTGAAACTAGGGGCAGCTCCATAGACTACGTCACCATAATCAAAACTGGGGCAAATCATCTTGGTTTGGCATCTAGGAGCTCGAAGTGGAAAAGAGATGGGAGGTCATAAAACGGGGACTTCATGAGGCAGTCAGGACATGCGCTAAGGTGAAGAGTAAGGGAGCAAGGTCAAATAAACCATGCTGGTAGTCCAGTGAGGTTCAGGTAGTAGTCAGAGAAAAGAAGGCTTCCTACAAAAAATACAAAACAATGAGAAGGGATAGGGAAAAGGAAACGTACCATCTTGTATCTAGAAAAGTCACCCGGATGGTGAGGGGGGCAAAGTCCAGTAAAGAGCAGTGGCTGGCACAGGGGATACAGGGAGAGGAAAAGGCTTTCTTCTGGTACATTGGGGAGTGGAGAAAAACTAAAGGCCAGCTCGGCAGATTGAGATCAGAAGGTGGGTGGGTGGAAGAGGTGAGGGACCAGGTGGAGGTATTAAACGAGTACTTCACCTCTGTGTTCACTAGGGAGGGGGACAGGATATTTACAAAGCAAGGCATGATGGGGATAGAAGCGGTAGTGTGTGGTATCCAGGAGCAGCAGAAATAGAGCACGAGGGAGGGAGAGGTACTCCAGGGGTGTCACATCAGGAAAAGGATAAAAAGGCTAGTAAGGTGGGGGGGACGCATTATGCTATCCCCACTGAATGGGTGTGGCAAGCCCTTAAGGCCCTAAAGAAAGATAAATCTCCTGGGCTGGATGGCATTCATCTGAGAATACTATGGGAATTGGAAGACATACTGGCTGCAACCCTGGCAGAGCTCATCAACAGGTTGCTTGAGACAGGGAGGGTACTTAGGGATTGGCGGGAGGCACATGTGGTGCCAATCCATAAAGGGAGGTTGAGAGAAGTACCAGGTAACTATAGACCCATCAGTTTGACCTCAGTGGTGGGAACAATAATGGAGAATATACTAAAGGAACAATTTGGGGTGTACTTGGAGGAGGTGGGAGGTCTGGATAATCAGCAACATGGGTTTGTGCCAGGTAGATTGTGTCAAACCAACCTTGTGGAGTTCTATGAATGGGTAACATCAGAAATGGACAGGGGAAAGCCTGTGGATGTACTATTCTTGGAATTCAGCAAGGCATTTGATTTAGTCCCACACAATGGTCTGGTGGAGAAACTGACGGGGTTGGGAGTGGGCCCTTTGATGGTCAGATGGATAGGAAACTGGCTAGTTGGACACTCTCAGAGAGTAGTGGTCGGTGGGGAGCTCTCGAACCCTAGAGAGGCTGGTAGTGGGGTACCACAGGGCTTAGTCCTGGGTCCAACCCTTTTAATGCATACATATCTGACATCAGGGAGGGTATACAGTGTGAAATGAGTCTCTGCACTGACAACTCCAAGATGGGAGCAGTAGTTGAAGGGGAAGAGGGGAGGTTAGCCCTGCAAGGGGATCTGGACACCCTGGAAAGGTGGTCTCACACCTGGAAATTAAATTTTCAATACCACCAAGTACAATGTGTTACATCTTGGGTGGGGAAACCCTAAACACAGGTACAACCTTGGAGGGAAGGGGCTGGAGGCCTCAACAGGGGAAAAAGACCTAGGGGTCATGGTGGATGCAAGTATGAATAACTCTGAGCAGTGCAGAAGAGCAAACAGGATGTTGAGATGCATCGCAAGGGGGATCACTTCTAGGAGCAGGGAAGTGATACTGCCACTGTACAATGGACTGGTTAGACCACACCTTGAGTACTGTGTTCAGTACTGGTGACCACACTTGAAGAGGGACATACAACTCCTGGAGAGGGTACAGAAGAGGGCTTCTAGGATGATACGAAGTCTAGGGGATTTGACGTATGAGGACAGACTTGAGGAGCTGAGCCTGTTCTTATTAGAGGAGAAGAGAGATGGGGGGGGACATGATTATGGTCTTCAAGTACCTTAAGGGAATAAATAGGGTAGACACAGAGGGGATCTTTAGACTAAAGCAGGGTAGTATCACCAGAGGGCATGGTTTGAAGTTGGAAGGTGGAAGGATGAGGGGGAAAGAGGAGGAGGTTTTTCACTGAGAGGTTGGTGGATCCTTGGAATGTACTGCCTGGCATGCTGGTTCAGATATCCACAGTGGATGGCTTCAAGAGAGGGTGAGACAGATACAGAAAGAGGTTGTATAAGCAGATGGCCTGGCCCAGGGGGGTGGGGATGGATGATAGAAGTTTCTGGAACACAAGGGGGGGGCCTCGGCACCCAACTAGGTATCTGAGGTTCGAGCAGATTCGATGGACCATAAGGCCTAATCTGCTGGCAATTAGTAGTATGCTAGTATGTTAGAACTATGTGCTCTTGGAGTTTGGATAGGGTTGGGAGGAGGGAGATAGGATAGAAGTTCCCAGGAGAGGAGGAGTTGACACCTTTATGGAGGGGAATGACAGTAGTGTGCTTTCTGTTCCAGGCTATTTTCTATTTCACTGTGGCCTATTTTATTTATTTCTAGCTATGCTATTTATTTCTGTGTTTGTTTTATCTGTTTTCTGATCTGTGTTTTTGTATGTACAGTACCCAGAGCCCCAGAGATTGGGTACCTTAAAATAAAATATGCCTTGCCTTTCAAGAAACAGGACGGAGGCAAGAGAGAAGGAGAAGGTAATTAAGGAGATGAAAGGAGAGGCAATGCCGGGGCACAGAGGTGCAGGAGCTTGGGGTCAAACCTGTCAGGACTGCTGCTTTAAATGGGTTTGAGGGCTACAAGGGCTTTTAGAGAGGAGGATGAGGAAACCAGAGAGAAGAAGAATGGAAGAGAAGGAGTGGGGGAGGGATAGGAGAGGGAGGAGGAGGAGGGAGGAGAGGAGAGGAGAAGCAGTGGTGGTGAAGTAAGTGTTAAAGGTAGAGGTCACAGAGGGAGAGTCAGAGGCTGTGGTGGTGCCTAAATTTATTGTGGGTGGGCAGACTGAGTTGGAGGGGAGAACAGGGAGAGAATAACTTTCCAGAACTTGGAGGAGTGACTTAAATTCCTCTGGAAAGATGAAGAGAAAAACTCAGCTTTGGACAGCCTAGTGGCTCTGGTGCAAGAATCCCTCAGGGAGCGGTACCTTTGAAAGTCAGCAGGGTATCCAGAGATCTTGTAGAATTTCCAGTCCAGATCTCATGCACAATGGCAAGCTATAAGTTCTGCAGAGATCCAGAGGAGGTGGGAGCCTCAGACCCTGGTTTTGTGTAGGGGAGCTTGATGATCCCAGATCTGTACAAATTTGGAATGTAAGTATTCATGGGCTATGTTAATGTCAGTGGCATTGGAGATGGGAAACCAGCCACTAGACACTAGATCATCATGGAGTGAGGATAGGTCTAACGACTGGGAGGAGAGTATGTGGACAGTTTTAATGGGTGCAGACAGGCATTCTGTGGAGTCTTGAGAGTGATTATACATTTATGTAGACAGGCATACTGTGGAGTCTTAAGGGTGATTATATATCATGTTCTCATATGCTAATGCAGCTTTCAGGGACAATGCGACTTCAACAACCAGCAAATGAAGACACCCCAGGATAGTTACAGGATCTAGCATGAAGTATGACAACAAGCTAAAGCAATTGTATACATCTCTAACAGCTACATGAAAAGTGTTGTCTGTTGGCATGGAAACAAAATTTGCAAGATAGGAGGGTGTAGTGTTCTTTTAAATTTACCAAATTTGTCAGTGTTTCACCAACATGACCAAACCACCATCAACATGAGGCTAACCAAGCAATTTTGCAAACAATTGTTTATCAAGGCAAGTTCAAGTCAGGAAAGTGGTCCTCCTCCAATCTGCATTAGTGGATTCTATTAAAAAGTTTTTGACCTTTTATTTCTAAACACTGCATATATATATATATATATATATATATATATATATATATATATATATATATATATATTTTAAATAAATTGGCCCAGATATTAGGAATAGTGAGCAAGTGCAGTCCTTGCATTGCTCTTGCCTTTGTGCCAGTCCCTGAGTGTGCCATATTCAGAGGCATTGAGCTGGTGCAAAATCCTATGAACATAGGTCAGAATGTGCACCATGCAAACAACAAGTGCTTGCATAGTGCAATGCAACTGCACAGCTCTGAATATAACATTGAGGATAGAGCTGAACACGGGGGCCATGTAGTGGCAGAACCATGACTACAGCACCGGATACATAGCTGAACACTGTGGGTGGTTGTTGGTGGGAGAGGAGGGCACCAATGACAGACACAACACAGCAGCATATGTAGCAAAATTAGACTTTAGTGAAACAAACAGGCAACATGAAATTCAAAAAAAAAAAAAGAAGAATGCAGCAGCAAGAAGAACACAGGGGTGGAGAAAACAAACCAGCAACAACCACCTGTAAATGGTGGGGGAAGGGGGAACAGTGCAATGGAGACACCTGTCCCCCTGCTGGTAACATCCCCATATTTGGGTGTTCTGTTGTTGGTGGTGATGGTGATGGTGGTGGATGTTGTGGCTGCAGCACCTCTGTGAGCTAACAGACGGCCATGGTGTTGTCTTCTATGCACCTCACAAGTAGCCAGGAGGCAGCCTTATGGCCAGAGAAGATTTTCCCATCCCTCCTTACCCACCACATCTGAGTGGCGACCTTCCACTTAATGGGCACCGGTGGAGAACAAGACAAAGAACTCAGCCAGTGGGGCACACAGGACAAGGGACACAGGAGTGGCATTTCAAGCAGTAGAGAGGTACAACTAGCTAGTATATGGGCTGACATAACACACATGGGTAGGGGGAGCAAAATAGAAACAGGAAAATGGGCATAGCATACCAGAGACAGCATGGTGGACCCCACAGTACAGGACTGTACATACTATGGGTGTACCGTGCTGCTACACAGAAGGACACAGCTGCACAAGGCATACTCAACACAGGCAGTCATAACAGATGTGGAACTTCGATGAAAGCAACAGTGTCACAATGCCAGGGTGCCATAGGCCATGGAATGGCCAAGAGTGCAGGGAGCCCCACACACACACTCACTGCTCTTCAGACATGCCATGCAGCACACAGGACAAGACAGGCATATAGGACAACAGACAGCTATGCACCGCCATTGTTGGTTGTAGGGTAAAGGCCAGCCATACCCATGTGACACACAGCTCAGCCGTCTACAGACAGCACCAGTATGCCTCACTAAGTGCAGCAGCCAGAGTACAAAGTGAGGTCCATGGTCTCTTACACAGGTGGCACACTGTATGCACTCCTCTGTTGACACGATACTGGTGTTGGTTCAGACCACCTGGAGATACCCTCCCTATCCTGAAGATAGCCTCACTACCCTAGGTACAGAGCAGTAACTCATACAGTGCAAGTGCAGGACATATTCTCTGCAAAGACCCAGTAGATCCCAAATGTATGCATGGCCTCACATGGCTACAGTGGGATAATCATACCCTAGTCTTCACTGTGTTGGTTAGACACCACAGGGTATGCATAACAATGTCGATCACATACGGAAAAGTACATGCAGAACCTGGCAATGGCCCATCATCTGCTGATCCAATGTCACATATGTGAGGCTCTGGTGAGCTGAAAAAGTGTGTCATGCAGTGCATATGGGACCAGAGATGATGCCACTGCAGATGGACTACCAAGGGTGCAGTATGGTATCAGGTCAATACCATGCATGAAATATAGCATGGCATCAATCACACTGTGTAGAGTGTGCTTGGCTAACAGTGACAGGGATATAACAGTGGTAGGGAATTACCGCTACCACTGTCACTGTACACATTTCTTGGGAGGAATCAGGTTAACGTGTGCTGGGTTCCTGGTCAAGCTGCTCCCATGGTGGAGTGGCTAAGGCACTAGCACGCAGCAAAATCAGGAGACCTGGGACTGTGGTTTGATTCCCCTCGGGTCTTTCCATGCTACTACTTTTTGCTGTTTAAAAAAAAATAAGTTCTCCTTTCCAAGTTTCTCCCCATCCCCTAAATCCACCCCCCTCCCCTGGAGTTTGTTATATAAATTCTGGGATGTGTGGGGAGTGAAGCCCCTCACAAAAACACAAGAAAGCCCATTGTAGAGAACAGCATGTGCTGTTTGTGTAGGTCTGTGTTTTACCAATCTTATTTCAGTGCATGCCATTTTGCCTCTGGCATCTATTGCTGTGCTGTTTTTGTTTTAGGTGGAATGACCCCATGCCATGCAATATGATGTGACTGGCAGGACATGGTGATGTACTGGTACTACAGTGGCCATTGCTTACCTCATGATGACAGCCATGCATACATAGTCCCAAACATATAGCATACATATAACAGTACAGACCTCACCGACACTGACAAGGTCACAACTGAGGCTGTAAGCACTATGACCAACCACCAGAGGCACCTGGTTGGTGACATAGGGGATATGCCACTGCACAGTGAAGGCATGCCATGGCACATTAGACTCACACAGGGCACTGTGTCTGTAGTACATAGGTGCACAGTAGTAGGTTACACAGATCATAACACATGCGTGTCACCGGTGGGGCAGTGCCCCAAGCACAGGATCTGTGTCCCCAACACACCTGCAGGGGTGAAGTTCCCAAAGGCATGCAGCTTGCATGGTGTGCCACACATGGACACCTGCCACAGAGGCATGCAGCATAGTGTAGAAATGAGTGGCAGAAAAGAGTGAACAGTGGTAGGGCCAGGGATGTAAGGGATGAGTCTCCAGCCACCCTTAAGTGAGGTTCCCCATCCCCACATTGCTTTCCTGAACAGATGTATCATATGTGCTCTAAGTCCACTTAATCAACAGACAGCACCTCTCTGTGCCCTGATCCCCCCAAGGCCAGGCCATTGGTAAAGTCTGACCACCATGCCAAAACCCAGCAGGCCATGCCCCTGCCACTTCCATGAACAGTACTTAGGCCATCACTGGCTAAATGTCTGCTTTACACCCTGCATACTATACAGAATGTGATTAGTAAATGACACATTGTACAGCACATGCTGCACTTGCCAGGCACAGTCCTCCATTTTACTATCTTGCTATTGTTGCACCACCTGATAGAGCCAGACCCTACCTTTCATGACAGTGGCAGGGGCATGGCCATATTGGTCCAACTTGTTCCATCACCTATGAGTATGAACATGCAACCTCAAACGTGAAACACAACGGGGGTACTTATGTGGTTGCCCCTCCTGTGAACTGCTTTTCTGGGCCCCATCAAGGCCTGCTGATTCTCCAAACTGGTCTTCCCCACAACTCTGCTGATCTGTGTACCCGTACAGGGTCTTCAGTCTGCTGAAGCCTGTAGGGGAGGGAAAGGGAGGTGTGATCAGTATCCTGCAGAGGAAAAGTGCACCATTCCATACATTCTGCAAAGTATACATGCCCGAACACTTGTACTCTGCACCAGTCACCACAGTTGTATCATGCAGATGGCCAGGACTGGGAAGGTCTGCAGCATCCTGTGTGTGCACCTGTGACACTGCACACATGAATATCTATATGTGCAAGCCTTGGAGACAGCAGCACTCTATCTGCTGCACCAAACATGAAAGTATCTGAAGAGAAGCGATTAGCTCACAGCATTTGTTTTTATTTTTATTTTATTGAAATCTAGGATTACAAATACCTTTGAGCAGGAACTGCTCATTTATAAAGGTTCCATGTTGAAGGAATGGGGTATACATACATACAAAGGTTAACATAATAATACATAGTTACACAATAAAAAGAAATAAGAGACTGAGGCTTAGGAAATTCCAGTAATTCAAAATGTGCCAAATGTTAGGCAGCATGACATACCAGCCAAGGGCAATCTTAGAAATAAGCACTGCAGGTAAGAGGGAGGGGGATGCAGGCAGGAAAGCCATTGTTGGAGGGTAGAGGGTGAGGTAAGAGCTCAAAGGGGAGGGAGAGGGAGGGAAAGTCAGGAAATGCCTGGGGAGGAAAGGAGAGGTGGCAAGGGGTAGGCAGGTAGAAGGGGAAAGGCAGGGAGAGGTAGCTGTCAAGACTGAAGTGGAAGGCAGTGAGCGGTGGGCCCCTGATTAGATGAGGCAGTCACAACAACTAGATGAAATGAGATGAAGTTGGAGTTGTCTCTTAAAAGGGCCAAGAGCAACAGCAGTAAGAGTTTCTTTGTTGAGAGTATTGCACCACTGTGGTGCTCAGTGGGCAAAGGCCCTCTGGCCCATGGTAGTCTGGCATCTGGGGACATGGAAGTTTAGTTGTTGTGAACTTCTAGTTCGCTGGGTGCTGTGGTGGTCAATAAGGAGCTTTTCAATGCCTGGGTACATGACCCCAAGGAGGACTTTTTTGGCTAAGAGGCAGGTTTGATACTGTGTCCGCCTGATGAGAGGAAGCCATCCTGCCCGAGTGTACAGGTCACAAGTGTGTAAGTCAGTCAGCCCCAGTTTGTAGCCTGCATGCTTTGTTGAGTGCAATTGTAATTCTTCGGATGGTAGAGGCAGAGGCAGAGCCATAAATTGCTAGCCCGTTATCGATGATGGAGGTGATAGAGCTGTTGCTAGCCAACCGGAGAGTGTCAGGAGTCATGCAGTGTTTGTGCCTGTAGAGCAGGCCTATATGGATGTTGGTGGCTTTGGTGACAGAATCTATGTGCCAATGGTAGGAGAGTGAGCTATCCAATGTGACACCTAGGTATTTAAAATCAGGAACGTGTTCAAGTAAGGTCCCTGTTTGGTTTAGGATGGTGAGGTCACGGGATTTGTACTTGATCCTGGCATTGTAGAAGGTCATAACCTTTGTTTTGCTGTAGTTCATGACCAGTTTGTGTGACTTGAACCATTCTTCAATGCACATGAATTCAAGCTGTAATTGTTTCTTGAGGAGCTCTGCATTTTGGTGGTTGGTGAACATACATAACTGCGTAGTCGGCGTAGAGCAGTAATTTCTGGTGGCAGATACTGGGAAGGTCGTTAAGGAAGAGGCTGAAGAGTAGTGGTCCCAGGATGGACCCCTGTGGGACCCCTGAAAGGACTGGCTTTTCTTCCAAGGTGACACCGGCAATCCTAACCTGCTGGACTCTCTCCCTAAGGTAGCTTGAAAATCAGAGCAGCGCTTCATTGGAGAGCCCACTGTTTGATGATTGCTTGAGTAGGACTGGGTGGTTCACAGTATCAAAGGCTTTCTTAAGGTCGATGAATACTGCCCCTACACAGTTTCCTTTATCCAGCGTGGTATGGATGAAGCCTGTGAATTCTAATAGTGCAGTGGTGGTACTGTGCCCTTTTCAGAAACCATGTTGCTCAGGACACTGGATGTCGTATTTTTCCAGGTACTTGACTAGCTGGTCTGAGGCGATGCGCTCCAGGGCCTTAGACAATGGAGGGAGGATGGAGATAGGTCTGCAGTTGGAGTGCAGTGATTTGTCTCCACTTTTGTGTACCGGTGTGATGCTCACCTGTTTCCAGTGAGATGGGAACTGGGACATCCTTAGTGACAAGTTGAGGACCTTTGTCAGGGGTTTAAGGAATTTTTCAAGGACAAGTGCTTGCAACTTCAGGTCAAGGGAGTCACCACTGTAACCTGCGTTGTGAATGGCCTTCCGAATATAGGTTCTGGCTTCATGCACTGGGATATCCTTGAAGTAGAATTGTGGGGCAGGGTGTAGGAGAGGGGTAGTTGCAGGAAGGTTACGACCAGAGGGGGCATCAAAGAAATTAGAAGGGAGGACACTATCAAAGTTGGAGAATGCATTGTAAAAGGTGTTGGTGATTGTGTACAGGTCAGATGTTGGTGTTCCATTTATGTTGAGCATGGTGGGTGGTGACTTATGGTCCTTGCCTCTAAGGTCTTTCAAGTTACTCCAAAATTTTTTTCCATCACCCCAGGAGTTGGAGAGAGCTTCCTTGAAGTATTTGCTTTTGGCGCTCCTAACTGCCTGTGTGCACTCATTTCTGGCAGCTTTATATTTATGAATATCCCCAGGTTTGGATGTTGCATAGGCACAGTGCCAGAGATGATCCCTATCTTTGAGTAAAGTGATTAGATCAGGGGTTATCCAAGGGTTAGCTCTGCCCCTGACCTTCAGCTTTTTGAGAGGTGCAAAGATATTGCAGGCAGCAGTGAAGTGGCTGATGAAAAGGTCTAAGGCTTGGTTTACATCAGTGGCAGAGTCAATTGGTGTCCAGTCCAGGTGGCTTCAGTGTTTCTTTAATAGCTCAAGGTACCACTCCTTTAACACTTTCATGTGGATTATTTTAGGAGGGGGCTTAATGAATTTGTTTGTCCAGGTACTTGTGACCAGTGAGTGGTCACTAATCCCATCAGGGAGCACTGAGACTTCTGAGATTCATTCAGGGTGATTAGTAAGGATCCAGTCCAAAAGTGTGTGCAACTCTCTCCTATAGTTGCATCTGGTAGGGGTAGTAACAAGCTGGGTGAGGTTCTGTAACGTGACAGCGTCCTTATAGTTTCTGGCCTCCAGCGATAGCCAATTTATGATGAAGTCACCTAGTGCTATGAGTTCAGAGTTATGATGTAATCCCTCTAGGCTTTCCAATATGCTCATAAAGCCATTGGGCTGCTCTTTTGGGGGTAGGTACACAGAGGCAATGGTGAGCTCCTTGTTGTGCACCCCGACTAGAACTTTAATAGCGAGAACCTACGAGGGTGGTTAACGGTTTAAAAATGGGAAGACTTGACCCAGATAGGAATTCCTCAGGTAGATGGCACAGCCCCCACCTCATTTGGAAACCCTGTCCTGCCTGAATATAGAGTATCCAGGGATGGTGACTGCAGCATCTGGTATCTTGGGGTTAAGCCATGTTTCGACAACAGAGAGGACATCAGGGCTATGTTGCTGGACCCAGGTTTGCAAGATGTCAAGTTTGTTAAGGAGGCTGCAGACATTAATTGAAGCTAATGTGAGGGACCCCTCCCATCTTTTTGTGGCATTGGGTGCTAGGCCGGTAGGCCCCGGTTTAGGATGAACATTCCCAGATATCAGAAGAAGTATAAGTAGTATCCTTAGAAGGTACGCTTCAATCATTTTGCAGACTAGTTTTGCTGTAGAGCATCTAGTCCTGTTGGCCTTGCTGGTCTGCATTTGCCCCATGATATTGCAGAGCACAAAATATAAAGCCATGTTCTCAGAGGTGCCATATGATTGATGAAAAGTAATCAAATCCACAGGAAATGGTGAACTTCCAGGGACCAGAAAACTGTTATTGTAGCTCAAAGACCCAGAATGTGATAAATTCCTGAAGGGGTTAAATTCCTGAAGGTGATGAACATTGGCCTGGGGCATATGCAGGATGTAAAAATCCTTTGTTAGTATCTTCCCTTTGTTCTCCAAAATGGTTGTGAATAGACCTCAAAGACAAGGACACATCCTTTAAGAACAAGTCAGACAGAAATGTGGATTCAATGCAGCACTCCACAACTCTGTGCTTGTATAACACATTTACTGACCTTACTTTTGGCTTTGATGGCTTCCAGAAAAGTTGATTTATGATGAGAATGCCAATACCTGGTGGTGATGTTTGGCAGCTACTTAGTCCAGGAAATGTTCATAGATGTTATGTCCAAGAATGGTCCAGTTTCTCCAAGCAGAAACACAGGAAAATCCACAAAAACTAAACTACTGACATGAAAGCATGAGCATGAACGTGAATAAAAGATGAAAGATTTAAAGGAGGTAACAGTCATGGTGCAAGAATGAACTATAAACAGTTAAATAGTACTTTGGATGGATCACAGAAGGTTTAGAATTTTTGACCATTATTAGAACATTTTAATTAGGTAAGATAGATTTCAACACTGTCTGTGGGCCTGAGGAAGTGGAGTAAAAGCTACAAAATTGTTGCCCTGGTCTGTTTGGTGTAATTCAAATGAAAAAAAAAAAGTACAGCTTTCAAAAGAAACGTTGGATTAGGTGGAGTTCATCCTTTATATATTTCAAGTGACCAGTGACCACACATGTATGCCATGGCTTAGGCACAGTAGTTATGATACATTCCAACAAGGTAGATATGATCTTGCATACCATACACTGGCCATATAGTGGCCACAACCTACCAACCTCCCAGCCCCTGTACAACAGACACATACATGATGGCTCCGGGCCCTTACATGGCATGGTTCACAGTTGTATGCATGGTGCACCGGGTTGCATATGAAAAAGGGCGGACAAGGTATACCTATGCAACAGCTGGGTGTGCAGGATTCTCTAGGTGTGGCCCTGCACAGTGGTTGGAACATGTCCAGAACCACCTGTGTAGTACAGTAGTACCCCATGCTGGAACTGGCATATGCATACCAGTGCCTATACAGCATAGTGGTGGCCACATCCGCATTCTACTGAAGACACCTACCAGCACAGCAGCTACATGAAGGACACATGTAACTTCCTTCTGTGTTATACCTGGCAAAGAGCAGTGACATGTCCTGGTCACTGTACTTGATAACCAGACACTGCATAATATTCCATGGCACTATACATGGGCCTGGCAAGTACCTTGACACTGCCATCCTGTTATGGTGGTGGTCCACAACTGTACAACCCAGGCTGGTGAATGTCTTAGGCAACCACAGTGGGTCCTATCATACACAGGGCATGGGGACATCATGTGGGCCAAGAGGCCCAGACACCTGCATACATACAGGTAGGCCATACAGTGGGGCATGTCCCAAAGCACACAGGGGAAAAGCAAGGGCACACAGGAAATGTGCAGAGTGCTGCAGGAACAGTAGCCCTATTGTAGGCTGTCATGACACAGGCCTGCACACAGGCCATTACACACACCATATATGAAGCCATCTGTACTCATCGGGCCTTGGCATGGTGCCAGTGTCCACCATTGCCTCAGCTGCTGCAGGTGGCATGCCTGCCTCCTCTGCAAGTCATTAAATGTGTGCCAGCATTGGTCACTGGTGCGGGTGACTCCAATTCTTTTTATGAGATGTTATCCCACAGACACCCATGCCTCAGTCTGGGGCCTATCAGACTCTGCCACCTGCCCCAGAAGCTGGTCCTCTCCAGGTATCACAGGATCTATCCAATTGGCCAACTTGGTGTTGTATCACCTGTTTTCCCATTGTTGCATGGCCCTGTTTCATCTGTCTAACATAATTTTACCTACTGCTAGGCTTAGTGCTGGGCTTAGTGCTGGACTTTCTGCGTGTCTCCTGTAGTGTTGCTCAACACATTGCCATGGTATCATCATGATATAGAGGATAATGTATGGTCATAGATGGTTAACTGGTGTGTTAACCATAGAGAGGTTGCAAGGGCAACCATGTAAACCTCGACAGTGAAGCTTGAGAGGTTTACGTTGCCAATGCAACCTCTAGATGGGTTAAAAAAAGGTTAACCATCGATATATCATACATTATATTTTATAGTGTATGGTACCATTTGTGAAGTAGACAGCCAGCTCTTAGTGCTGTATCATTTCTTTTTAATATAAAATGTATTACTGAATGTCTCCTGCTGAAAATCAAATGCTCTAGGAGTGACCTCACTCATCCCCAGATTTCAGCTGAGAGATGGAAGCCATGAGAAAATGCTGACAGCATGTGAGTTCACACTCACTCAGATTTTAGAGACAATGTGTTACATTGAAGACTTTAATCAAGGATCCTGTTTCTCTGAATTAATTACAGACTTGTTTAAGTTAATTTTGTTAAGAGAGAAATCATAAAGAAGGTTTATGGCATTGGAGAGGAACCTAGGTTGTTACACAGGGGTGCAAGGTTGTAAATGTCCCTATAAAGCCTGTGTGAGGGAGGATACAGCATGGGATCAAACGAAGTGTCATTTGAAGGACATGAATTATGCTGAAGTTGCAGAATGTAATACCTTTGTACAAGAAATATATTTTCATATGACCTGACAGGGAGGAGCTAGGTGACCTCCTGCAAAGAGGTGGGGTAAAATCCAGCTTTTAAATTATTCAGTTTTACTTCATGACACACATTTTTACCTAGACTCTGACAAGGACACATCTTTGGAGCACTTTAAGCAAGTATTTAGAGACTAAGTACTGTAGTATGAATTGCACTGTTTAAAACCTTGTTCTTTTAAAAGATTTGTATGTCTGATGATATAGCAGTTCTGTATTTTGTGCTTTACATATTTTTAATTATTTTAGTAAAATTCTTTTTAGACCTTACTTGGTCTGTCTTTGATTTCTTTTTAGTTGTAATAAAAGTACATTGTTATTGCAGATACTAAACATAAGCTTGAATGGTGATACCAAACTGGAAAGAGAAGAGTTTTAAATCTGAGGTCTTTATTAAAGTTTAAAAGGGTTCATCTCTGTATACCTGGTTAGGTGCCCATAGGCAAAGATATCTGGCCCCGAAGACAAATATATCTGAGTCTGTGCATTGGGTATGCTAGAAGAGGTTAACAGTTTGAATCCCTCCAGAACTTGAGACCAAAGGTTGATCCGAACTCACAAAAAGAGACAAAAGAGTTACCTTGTCTGTTACACTGTTCACAAGACTGCGCTCAGAGGTTGGCACTTTGGGAGTAGAGGGCCTGACCTGCTGAGTGGGTCTGTGACAGATTGATTGGCAGCGGTGGCATCATTTTGGTATAACAAGCTTGTATTGTTCTGTTTCAGATGAGACCTTAAGTCCTTTTGCAAAGAAAGAAAAAAAGGCAGAGTTTTATTTTAAAAAGGAAATAGAACTATATATCACTTGGTGTACAGTCCAGTTCCTACCCATTTTATTTTTTTTTCTAAAGTGCAAGTCAGAGTAGCCATAGTCAGGGAAGAACAAGATGGCTTCTGACTACAGCAGGCACACTGTAGATTACTTGAAGCAGTTGTGCGGGGACAGGGGAGTCCCGTTCTAGGTGACAGACAAAAAGCAGAACCTCATAGAGGCGCTGATGGTAGCAGATACCCAGAACAGCGAGTCACCGACCGTGACTGAAAAGGACAGCAGGGCCACTGTCAGTGAAGGGCCACAGTAGCAGGAGATGGTCACCAGTATCTTGAATCCTGAGGTACTCAAACTGCAAATTGAGTTGTGCAGGATGGAACTGGAGTCAGAGCGACAATAGAGGGAGGCAGACCATGAGGAGCGTGAGTGCCAGCAAGCTGAAGAGAAGAAGAGAGAGTGAGGACACAGAGAGGCAGAGGAGCGCCAGTGGCAACACGAACTGGAGAAGCTATGACTCCGATCAGCGGCACCAGAGCAGGTAAGTGGCTTGGGTTAAACTGGGACTGCAGCCCTGGGTTACAAATTGAACTCCAAATTAATAGCCGAGTTTAAGGAAGGGGAGGACATGGATGCCTTTTTAAATTCTTTTGAAAAACTTTGTATTCAGTCCAAAATTCCTAGAGAGTCCTGGAGCTTCCAGCTATCCCTGCTACTTACCGGGAAAGCTTGGGATGCATTGGGTCAAATGAACAATGAGATCAGTGATGATTACAGCACGCTAAAAGCTGCACTATTAAAAAAGTTTGACTTAACTGCTGAATTATACAGAGCTAAATTCTGTAAGCTCAGGAGAAGCCCTGATATGAGCTACGAGAAGCTAGCTACGAAACAATGTCCATTTTTAAAACGTTGGTGGGAAGGAATTGAGGCAAACACTGTTGACAAAATTGAAAATATGATTTTATTAGAACAGTTTTATTGTGCTTGTCCAGCTGAGTTAAAAACCTGGCTAGAGGACTGAGATCAAAAAACAGTGCAAGAGGCTGCTGAACTCTTGGACCGCTATGTCAAGAGCAAATCTGCTCTGAGAACAAATGGGGCGGACATGGCAGCGCAGAAAGAAAAAAGTGTATCTTTAGCGCTGCTAAAACCCTCACTGCCTCTACTGAAACCAGTTAGCCAAAGGTTTCAATGAAAAGATTTATCTGAAGTAAGAAATGCATGTTGGCTGTGCAAGGAAACTGGGCATATTGCCAGACAGTGCCCCAAAAAGGTGAGACAAAATACACAACAGGGTGCTAGAAAAGAAGAGGGTTGTTTGTGTGGCCCTGAGAGCATGCCAGTGAACATGAGGGAACACATGCACCCAATCATAGTAAATGGTGTACAGACACAGTGGTTAAGGGACACAGGGGCATCCCTGACATTGGTAAAGGGGGATCTGGTACAGCCTGGTCAGGTTATAATCAATAAATACGTAACTGTATAAGAGTTTACTGGTGAAGAGATAACATTGCCACTCGCTAGTGTTCTCCTGGACTGGGGTGAAACAGAGGGAACTGTGCAACAGGTGGCTGTAGCCAACACATTAGCAGTGGATGTGATCCTGGGTAACATTCTCCAGCGGGGGGTGGTATGTGCAGTTACTCATAGCCAAGCGGCAAGGGAAAATAGTAGTTCCCTGAACCCCATAGAAACCAGTGTGAAATGCACTGAGAGGCTGGTTCCCCAGCCTGTGTCTCCAGATGGGGAGACTGATAAAAAGAGGGTAGAAATTTCCCTTGTAGCAAGTGACCACACAGCTATGGAAGGTTACTCCAAAGAGGGAGGGATGACCCCTTGTCAGAGGGTTGGGATTGACAGTGATCCTGAGGGCCCTGATGCTAGTGCTAGGGACCCTAGTTTAGTGACTGAAAGGGACCTGTCCCATGCCTTGGGACTGTGTGAGGGGTTTGCAGCTGCTCCAAGGAGTGACCCTAGGTTAGAGAAGCTGAGGGCTAGGACAGACTCAAAGGGCACACAAGGAGGTGACAGCAGACATAAGGTTTATTGGGAAAATGGACTTATGTATACACATGCAGTACAGACAGAGGGAGGGATGCTAGGTAGGCAGCTTGTCGTTGCCCAGGGATATTGTGAGCAGTTGCTCAAGGTTGCCCATGATATTCCCTTATCTGGTCATCTGGGAATCACACAAACTACTCAGCAGCTAGCCCAGAATTTCTACTGGCCTAACTTCACCCAGCAGATGAAGGAGTATTGCAGGTCTTGTCACTGGTGCCAAGAAATAGGAAAGCAGGCAAGAAAACCCAAGCCACCCTGATCCCTTGCCCATAGTGGAGGAGCCATTCCAGAGGGTGGGAATGGATATTGTGGGGCCTTTAAATACCCCCAGCCCTCAGGGAAGAGATTCATCCTGACTGTGGTGGATTATGCCACCTGGTACCCAGAGGCAGCCCCTATCCTCACTGAGGACAGACAAAGTGGCAGATGCCTTACTTGAGGATTTTCTCCTGTGTTGGGTTTCCACAGGAGGTAATCACCAATCAAGGGGGTTCATTCATGTCGGACCTGATGAAATGTTTATGGGAGAAGTGTGAGGTGGTGCAGAGATGCACGACACTGTATCACCCACAAGCCAGTGGACTTGTGGAATGATTCAATGGTATCCTAAAGTCAATGCTCTGGGTGATTGCTGAACAGCATGGGAATGACTGGGAGAAGTACCTTCCCCACCTGTTGTTTGCATCAGGGAGGTGCCCCAAGAGTTGACAGGATTTTCCCCCTTCGAACTCTTCTATGGACGCCAGGTACGTGGGCCCCTAGACTTGATCTGGGAGGACTGGGAAGGCAAGCACGCCACCCAGGGAACTCTCATTGTGGATTATGTCCATAGGTTTAGGGAAAGGCTGAAGGAGCTTATGGGGACAGCCCAGAGCAACCTGGCAGCTGCCCAACAGAAACAAGAAGTGTGGTACGACCGCAGAGCCAGAGCTCTCTCATACATGGTGGGTCAGGAAGTCATGGTCCTTATTCTGGTCCAGAAAGACAAGCTTCAGGCTGAGTGGGCAGGACCGTACAAAGTGGTTAGGAAGGTAAATGACTTGAACTACATTGTGGAGTTACCTGACAGAAGACAGACAGAAAGGATGTACCATGTCAACATGATGAAGCCATATGCAAATAGGGCTGACATGGTGTTTGCAGTGTGTATTCATGGTGAGGGGACAGACAAAGGAGACCCCCTTCTGGATTTGCTGGAAGAAAGTAAGTGGGAGTCCTCTGTGGAGGCAGTGAAATTGTCCCCCCAGCTGGCCCTGGACCAGGTCCAGAAAGTAAGGGAGGTTTTTGCAGACTTTTCCCCTTGTTTAGCGCCAAGCCTGGACTAACCCCCTTAGCGACACACGATGTGGAGACAGGGACAAAGACGCCCATATGGCGAACAGCATATCGGGTATCAGAAGCTGTCCAAAAGGACATTAGGAGAGAAGTGGAGGAGAAGCTGGATTTAGGAGTAATCCAGAGATCCCACAGCCCCTGGGCCTCACCTGTACTCCTTGTGCCCAAGCCAGATGGCTCAACTCATTTCTGTGTGGACTATCCTGGACTGAATACAGTCACAAAGTCTGACGCCCACCCGATGCCCTGGACAGATGAACTCCTGGACAAGTTTGGAGGGGCGACCTACCTTACAACTATTGACCTGACAAAGGGTTATTGGCAGGTAGAATTGACAGACAGAGCTAGAGAAAGGTCTGCCTTCATCACTCCAATAGGCTTATTTGAGTTTAAAGTAATGCCTTTCGGAATGAAGACCACCCTGGCCACTTTCCAAAGGTTGGTGAAACAGGTGTTAAAATGGTGCTGAGGAGGACACCATGGAGTACCTAGATGACATTGCCATCTTTAGTACCAGCTGGGAGGAACACCGATCACACCTTAGGGAAGTGCTGGGCAGGATACAGAGGGCCGGGCTCACTGTCAAAGCCGAGAAGTACCAGGTGGCCATGGGAGAAGTGACATACCTCAGGGATGTGGTAGGCTGGGGACAGCTCCGTCCTAACCAAATAAAGATAGAGGTGATCCAGGCATGGCCCAGACCAGAAACCCTTAAGCAGATCAGGAGCTTTCTAGGGACAGCAGGGTACTACAGGAAATTTGCACCCAATTACAGTGCCCTGGCTGGTCCCCTATCTGACCCGACAAAGAAAAAGATGCCAAAGAAAATTACCTGGGGCCCAGTCTGTGAGGAAGCCTTTACCAGACTAAAGGATGCACTGTGCAGTACTCCTGTTTTGACAAGCCCTGACTATAGCAAGACCTTTATAGTTCAGAAGGACTCCTCAGACATGGGTATTGGGGCAGGACTGAGCCCTCATCCAGCCAAGGGACAGATCACCCAGTAGTGTACCTGAGCAGAAAGCTGCTTCCCAGGGAGCAAGTGTAATCCATGGTGGAAAAGGAGTGTCTTGCCATAGTGTTGGCCCTAAAGAAATTAGAGCCATACTTGTATGGGCAGCATTTTGTGGTGCAGACTAACCACAGCCCCCTGATTTGACTGACACAGATAGGAAAGAACAATGGCAGATTACTAAGATGGAGTCTTGTTTTACAAGGGTATGATCTAAAAATCGTACATAGGGCTGGAACGAAGAACCAGAACTCAGATGGACTGTTTAGGGTCTATGAGGAGTGAACTGATTTGGGAAGCTCATCCCATGCAGGGGATAGATCTCCCAAATTCAGTCTAGGTGCGGAGGAGTGTGACGTAGGCAGCCAGCTCTTAGTGTTGTATCATTTCTTTTTAATATAAAATGTATTACTGAATGTCTCCTGCTGAAAATCAAATGCTCTAGGAGTGACCTCACTCATCCCTCACCCCCAGATTTCAGCTGAGAGATGGAATCCATGAGGAAATGCTGACAGCATGTGAGTTCACACACACTCAGTTTTTAGAAACAATGTGTTATATGGAAGACTTTAATCAAGGATCCTGTTTCTCTGAGTTAATTACAGACTTGTTTAAGTTAATTTTGTTAAGAGAGAAATCATAAAGAAGGTTTATGACATTGGAGAGGAACCTGGGTTGTTATACAGGGGTGCAAGGTTGTAAATGTCCCTGTGAAGCCTGTGTGAGGGAGGATACAGCATGGGATCAAATGAAGTGTCATTTGAAGGACATGAATTATGCTGAAGTTGCAGAATGTAATACTTTTGTACAAGAAATATATTTTCATATGACCTGACAGGGAGGAGTTAGGTGACCTCCTGCAAAGAGGTGGGGCAAAAGCCAGCTTTTAAATTATTCAGTTTTACTTCACTGACACACATTTCTACCTAGACTCTGACAAGGACACATCTTTGGAGCACTTTAAACAAGTATTTAGACACTGTAGTACGAATTGCACTGTTTAAAACCTTGTTCTTTTAAAAGATTTGCATGTCTGGTGATATAACAGTTCTGTATTTTGTGCTTTACATATTTTTAACTATTTTAGTAAAATTCTTTTTAGAACTTACTTGGTCTGTCTTTGACTTATTTTTAGTTGTAAGAAAAGTATATGGTTATTGCAAATACTAAACATAAGCTTGAATGGTGATACCAAACTGGAAAGAGAAGAGTTTTAAATCTGAGGTCTTTATTAAAGTTTAAAAAGGGTTCATCTCTGTATACCTGGTTAGGTGCCCATAGGCAAACATGTCTGGCCCCTCGAAGACAGATATATCTGAGCCTGTGCATTGGCTATGCTAGAAGAGGTTAACAGTTTGAATCCCTCCAGAACTTGAGACCAAAGGTTGATCCGAACTCACAAAAAGAGACAAGAGGGTTACCTTGTCTGTTACACTGTTCACAAGACTGTGCTCAGAGGTTGGCACTTTGGGAGTAGAGGGCCTGACCTGCTGAGTGGGTTTGTGACACCATTTATGTTTTTTTTAAAAAGAAAGCAGTTTCTTACTGCAGTTTTTTTAATGTCACCTCCGCTCTGCTCTTACCGCTGTGGATGTTTCAAAGCCATCCGATCCAGTTGGGCACATGCCCAGACGGTTCCTCATTGTTAACCTACTGATGTGATGTACCATTGATGGATTAACAACATCGTGACATCACACTGATAGTAAAACGTTGTTATAAAAAGGTCGATTTCTACCTATACTAACATTCTACCATACAGTATATGTTGATTTGTGCTGTGCAACACACACATCCATAGGGAGTATACTTGAAGCATATGCAACAAGTGACATCATGACTGAGCCAGGACCCAACATGCACAAGTGCAGGTGCAGTGCAAAGCAGTGCTTTAGCACAAACACTTTTGCAAGGTGGACAAAACTGCAATAGTCAACCAAGTTATGCAAATGTGTCAGTTCCACAGTTAGCGGGCAAGAACCACATTTGCATGTCATTACTGGCAGGTATGCATACATTAGCATGCTTGAGTGCACCTGGAGTATACAGAGGAGCACAGTGCACCACCTACATTCAACAGCTGAATTGCAGACAGATGAAGGTAGATGTCCTGAGGCATGGCCTAGAAAGTAACATGGGCGAGCATGTAACTGTATATATGCAGTGGCTACAGCATGGCTACCTGCCTGATTTGGCAACTTGCATGTACCTCCTGGGCAATTTTCCAATGGTTCCTGTAGAGTCTATTACATACTACTGAAACTAAAGTACCAGTGATCCTGTAAATCCAGTGCAAGTCCATGGGATCACTTTCCCTGTAGATGGCTAAATTTTCCTCTACAATAATGGAAGCGCTTTAGATATGGGGGGCCCTGCTACAGTGGAAATGCTTAGGTGGGGGAATTCTCATATACAGACATCTAGGTGGCAGAACTGTGATTTGTTAAGTGGAGGAACTCTCCTATAGTAGTCAGTGGGGTATGATGACAGAGGTGGTGGAACTGTTATAAATGTTTTGGAGAGGTGGCAGAACTAAGTAGCTATGATCCTTGTTCCATGTTACCCCAGTATGTATGTGTATATATGCAGCATACAGTGGTACCCTGGACATGTGGTGGTGGAGGCCACTGACATCTACATCTACTGATGGTGGTGTTGTCATGTCTAGGTGGAGGCACCCTTCTACCATAGTCCATGTTGCATAACGACATCGGAGGCCCCTCACATACATGCATAGGTGGTGGTGGCCCTAGGTTCCTGTGGGCTCCTGCCCATGTCCACCACTGTCTATCTGTGACCTGAAGGATAGCAGTATCTGCACATGGGGAGGCCTGTGTCAGGCAGCAAATGGCTGTGTTAGGACATGCCTTGCTGGGACAACTATATGACTGGGGGGGGGCTATATCACAGTACCATTCAGCTGTGTGCCACTTTGTGTGCTCCCCTGTCACTACTGTTCCACTCCCCTGCCCAGCAGGTACTATGGAGTGCACTGACAGACTTTGGACCCACTGCTTCTCCATGTAGGAGCTGCAAGCACTGGCACAGGTCTACTTGTCCAGGGAGGAAGTGTTGTCCCTGAGGCTGTCCACAGATGCCCAAATACAGCAGGCATTTGAGGAGATTACCAATGTGGTCAATGCCATCAACAGCCACAGAAAGCCCATGGAAGCTGCACAGATGTTCTTCGGGGACATGAGGAGGCGAACAAAGCAGGTCATGGCAACACACTGCTGGGAGCTGCATATCACAGACAAGGGCCCACAGGCATCAGAGTCTGCACATAACCTGGATCCAGTACAGGAAGCCATAGCATCAATCCTATGGCCTGTGGTGGTAATGGGAGTGCTCGGTGGTGGCTAGAAGAGCCAAGCAGGACCTGCCTAGCCATGTGAGTAACTGACAGTGGGAGGTTCTGTTGGCTCTGTGTGTGTGTGTGTGTGTGTGTGTGTGTGTGTGTGTGTGTTTTGTGTGCATGCATACACCAGTGCTGGGTGACACTCTTAGTGCAGGCCACGATCCTGTTTCCATGACACCTGATGCATAGCCATCTGTGTGCAGATTCACAACTGTGACCCATGTGTTTCTACCCATGTGCTCACTGGTTCCAGGAGATGTTCTCCCTGGGGAATGAGACAGTGTGTGTGTTAACCGATGTTGGGGTGTGTACTCACAGGTGCTGGGATGTGTGCACACTGGTGCTGCATGTGCATTGACCAGTGTTGGTATGTGTTTGCAGCTTCTGGGATGTGTGCTCACTGGAGATGACTGTGTGTTCACAGGTGTTAGGGTGTGTGGACACATATACTAGGATATGTGCTCACTAGTGTTGGGTTGTGTGCTGCCTGATGCTGGGCATGTGCTCACCGGTGTAGGAGTGTGTGGTGTGTGGGGACACAGGGGATATAGGCAGTGTATCACACACTCAGCATGGGTGTTGTGACACTGTATGTCAGGCATTCATGCTACTTCAGCTAGCACACAGCGCTGTACATTATGGTGCTATATAACTCTCCTCTCGTTTCCCATCAGCACACTCTGTCATACCAGATATGGCTAAGGACACCCCATGTCCATCTTAGCAGTAGCTACCCCTGCTGCCACACATATGCACCAGCTGGCATATGGCAGCAAGGAGTACGTGGAAGAAGATGACAAGACCTACATCAGGAAATGAGGACAGGAGGGATTGTCCTCCCACCAGACTCCATACCAACGAGGTCCAGCTGCTTTCCCATGTGGCCCAGTGGTCACAGCAGTGCAACTCCCACAGCCACTGCTGTGCTACCTCATGAACCCAACTGCAGCACAGCCAGCACCCTGCTGCCCCTGGCTGATACCACAGGGCCAGCCACCACTGTGCTTACCCATGATCCATCCACTGGCATGGCCATATCCCTGCCGCCTCATGCCTATACCACCTGGTTCACCACAGCCACCCTGCATCATCCGCAACAGACCTTAGCACCACCTGTGGTGCAGCCCAGAGCCATACAATGGCCAAGGATGCTGGCTGACCCTGTCCCTATGGACAGTCACCAGTGACAGCAGGATGTGGCAGACAACTGGCAGCTGCTGCGTTTTGCCATGGAAGCAGAGTGTGTACAGCAGTAAATGCCATGCCTCCACCACATGCTGCATGAAGACATGCAGCATACTGAGAAACAGATGGAGACATGTCATGTGGAGCTCATGGTGGCCCTATGCAACATGCACAAGAATCTGGACTCCAATATGGAATTACAGTGCTGGGACATGATCACCTACATGGATCATCTGTGTGCCACTGTGGTAGAATGTGCTAGAAGTTGCAGCTACTCCCACACAACACAGTGTCAGAATAAGAACACCCAGCACACCCAGGACTCCCAGGACACTAAGGACACCATGCATAACAGGTTGTGGCCTGCTCCACCTTTGGTCAGTACCCTACAGGGCCATGGCTGGGGGCAGGTAACACCATCCCCATGCTCATCCCTCATGACATGGATGAGGACCCCCAGCCATAAGGGTTACAGTGCAGACATACTGTCCATACCCAGGAAAGTGGTATGGATGCACATATATTGCACATCACCACCACTTGCTAACATGTTCCCATTCCATCCCCCAGTACCCATGTCACACTGTCACCTGCCTCTGTGACCTAGCCTAACATTCCCCCCCCTGGTATGGATGGCCTATATTACAGCAACCTCCCCTTCCCCCCGCCTGGATGGTGGGTATCTATGTGTACAGTCCTTTTGAACCCTCCCAACATAGCCTTTCTCTGAGTATACTTCATTTGCTACCCTCCTGGAAGGACTGTTTTTCATTCACCCTCCCCCCTTTGCTCCCCCCATGCCTGGATGATAAGTATCTATGCTGGCAACCTTTTAGGACATCCTGCTGAAATTGACTGTATTTGTGTGTGCCCTGTTTTCTACCCCCTGCCGGGTTGCAATGCATTTCTGTTTCCCCCATTTTGATACCCTCCTGCTTGGCATAATGCATTGTATGTACTGGTACTGGTGTGTGATAATACATTGAGCAAACATATTGCAGTTTCCTGTATGGTTTGTACTCATCCTCCATGTCTGAAGATGTCTCTTGTAAGTTGGACTCTGTACTCCTGTGCCCTCCTGGCTATTCTGGGGTCACACCAGTCAGTCTGCTTCTGTGTTCCCCAGTCCTCTGGCTCTGAATCTGCTGAAGGTTTTTCCTCTGGACTGACATGCACATTCCACAGCATTGGAATTGTATTTTGAGCATTCGATAGACACTCTCAATGATGTTGTGCGTGACACAATCTGCCACATTGTGTCTTGCCTCTTCAATGGATGTGGGTGGCAGGACAGGTATGAGGAGCCATGAGCACAGGAGATAGGCACTGTCCCCTCTGTAGATAAAGGGTTATAGTTACTGTCATTGTGTGCAACATGGGGAGGAGGGGGGCCTTTGGCATGTAGTCACCGACCAGGTGGCAACTAGGGATGTCCCCAATTTCAGACTTGTGGCACAGGATGAAGCTGTGCCAGATGAAGATGTCCTGGGCAGTGTTGGGGTACCATGCTAGGCCATTGATGATGTGCACTATTGCATCACACACAACTTGGCAATTTATGGAGTCCTATTCCTTCCTATTGATACAGGCCTCCACTCCATCACTGGTGGGTGTCTGGATGACAATTTGGGTGCAGTCAATGGCCCTGAGTATAGCTGATAGGTGTGCAGCCTGTCAGAACTGCTACAAGATTGCTGTTTGCTCTGCTGGTTTGGTATGAAGTATGACTAACTCAGCAGCACTGACCAGCAGGGCATCTGGGAACTGGCCCAAGATGCATGAGGTGACTGCAAGATACCAGTAGTGTCCCTCATGAGTGTCTGGAATGTGTTGGTGACCATGAAACACAGTGCATCCATAACACTGAATTTACAGACAATGCACAGCTATAGTAGGTGTCTGTCCAGAGTTGGTCATGCAGCAGCTCACAGAGTTGCCAGAACATATGCCTGTTGAGCTTGTACCAGCCTATGATCTTATCAACAATGAGGACTTTGTGATCCATGGATGGTACTCTGTGTTTGCAGTATAGCACCTCCATATCCCATGTCTGGGCCCAGTGTCATCATTGGCCCTCTCCCCCTCCATGAGCTGCTGCATCAGGAACACAGATGTGTGCTCCCGTATGTGCAATTTTGCTGTGTGGCCTGCAGTGTGTCCCTTCACCTCTAGGGTGTGTTTTGGTTTAAGATGCCATTTTTATCGGTGGTAATTGTGCAGTGCTATATGACCTGTTCAAACCTGCCTGCACAGTGCTAACATGCCGACTATCACACTGTGTACACTATGCAGGCAACCACCCACCATTGCACACTGCATACATTACCTCTGCATTGGTGCACTGGTGTTAATAGTACATGCAACGTTCCCTATGAAGATGGGATTTTGGCACAATTGCATGTGCAGTGCAGGTGCTAACATTTTTCCCCCAGCACAATGCTTTCAATATCTGGGTCATGATCTGAGACTTTCCAAAATGTATGAATTAGGTGACACTGAACTGCTTGTCAATCACCACAGAAATACTATTTAATACTTGGAAGTCCATTAAATCTGAATGATCAGAATTAGGTGTGCTTCTATTTGAAATAAAATACTAGACTGTCCTGAAAAGACATTTCATTGCAGCAATTGCTTCTTCAAGTTTCGATTGACTGACTGTAAGACTACTTCTGTTCTTCTAAAAATTGTCAGTGCTTTCAACTGTCCCTTTGATTCTCCATGCTTACAGATATTTTTTTAGAGGACTGTTGCTATTACTTTGTGTCCCTATAGGAAACATTGGAGTCAGACAGTCATTCCACAGAGAGAAGACATTTTATGCTGTTACCCACATGTACTTGTATGTTGTTTAACTCCCTGCACACTCAATAACACAGCATCTTGTCAATCACAAATGTCAATCATTGTGTTACCTAATCTGTGCATTTTATGTTATCATCCAGCATTGTCATAGCTGTCCATCACAGGCAGCGGCATTTGTTGAATATAGCTATGTTACATGCTGAACAGGCATTTCAGAATCATTCTCCTCACATCTTGGAAATTGTTTTGATCTACAAATAGAAAAGGACTGGGCTACTATTGTACAATATTCCATATAAACTCAGAGTTAAAAGAGAAACAAACCAATACAGTACTTTCAAATCTGTATTCTACTATTGGGAAAATGTTGCTGAACTTTCTGTTTTTTATGAAGTCATGTTAATGGATAAATGCTGGAACTAAAATACATTTATAAAATTAAAACAGGATGTTGGGCATGTTGAGACCAGAACCATTAAAATGTAAACTAACAGGGGCTGTGTTCATTGATCTAACTAAGGCCTTTGACACTGTCAACCACCATCTCCTACTTCTCCAACTTTGGAAGGCTGGGTTCTCACCTAACTCATTTGACTGGTTCAATAACTATCTAGGCAACTGGACCCAAAGAGTAAAAATAACTGAAACACTCTCTGATGCCAGAGCAGTCCTCTCTGGTGTTCCACAAGGGTCTATCCTAGGACCCCTCATCTTTAGCCTATTCCTGAACATACTTCCAGACTCAAGTCCAGAACAGATAATGCTCTATGCAGACGATGCTGTTATCCTTGCCTCCGATCATGATCCTGTAGAACTGCAAGGTAACCTCCAGCGGGGTTTCACGCAATTGAAAATTGGCTTTTGCAACACAAGCTGTTACTAAATCAGAAAAAAAATAAGACCATGCTCTTCAGCAGCTCACAGAACAAAAATAAACAGTACCACCTCACAGTCAACACCAAACTCGGAGCCACCATTGATCAAGTTGATACTTTCAAATATCTTGGCATCACTCTTGACTCCAAACTCTCCTATGCCACCCATACCATTAATGTCGCCAAGATGGCCAACACCAGACTGGGCGTACTGTACCATCACCAAAAACACCTAACCACTGAAGCATTGTCTATTGCCGTTCAAAGCTCAGTTGTGAGTGTTATTGACTATGGACTCATAGTCTATGGCTCTGCAACTACCTCCACACTCAAACAAATTGCCAGCTCCCTGATTAAAGCATGTTGTCTCACCACCAGAGCTCACCGTCTCACCCATACCTGCGATCTCTACTCCCAAACTTGATGGCTTCAATTAAAAATACGAATTCAGTATCAAATCCTGTGTCACAGCCAAGAAAATAATGATGGGCATTGCCCCTCCAGGAGTCTGCTCCCTTCTTAAAACCAGAGTAAACAACTGCAACACCAGGAGCTCAAAACTACAGCTACTGGGAATCCCTCATTGTCGTACCACTCAAGGTCAAAGGTCTTTCTCTTACAGGGACCCCACCTGGCTTAGTAACCTTGCTAGTGACAGCAATGCCTCGCCAACTCTGGTGCCTTCAAAAAGAAGCTCCACAAATCTCTGGTAGCTTCAAGTACCTGTGACTGCCTTAGCTGAGCACCATCATTTCGGCAGCTCCCATACCCACCGCTGTCCATGCTAACCCTGCTCTTCACACTTCTCTATCCCCTACTCTTTCCTTTGCTCAACCTTATACTCAAATACTCTGTCCTGACAAAGCCCTCTAGGCTGCAATACTCTATTCCACCCCACTCTCTCCCTTTCCCCTCACTTATGTTGTAGTATACCTCCTATTGATATTGTAATATGTCGTGTTACTTGTACTTGAAATCAAGTTGTTATAACCGCTAGGCATTATGACTGTGTTACTCTGTAATTTCATAAACTGTATTGTCCATTCTTCTGACGTGGAACCTTTGTAAAAGAGCCTTGGCTGAAAGATATTATGTAATCCTAGCTTTAAATAAATAAATAAAAATAAATTAAAATTGTACCTGCATATACATCACACACACACACACACACACATATACACTGTATGTGTCTGTCTGTCTGTCTGTCTATCTGTCTATCTAAGGAACTTCTCAAGTTTTTTCAGCTGAATCCCTGTCCTTGAGCTTCCAAGCATGGCTACTGCCTTTGAGTACTATGTTTACAACTTATCTGCTGCTAACAAACATGCCCCTCTAAGGAAGCTCAGGGTCAAAGGCTAATGCCATAAATGAATTACTCTGCAACTAAAGAAATTAGTGACCCAATGGGATAGGGTCTGGGGTCAGTACAAAAGATCTGGTCACCAGGCTGACTGGATCAATTTCAGGGAGCTCCACAGCCAATGTAAAAAGAGCTCAAATTTGTAAAAAGACATTACATTAGAGGCCTGCAACAAAATAACCTGGCTGACCCTAAACAATTCATGGGCCCAAGTCAATGATTTGTTCAAGGAAGACACAGCTTCACTAATGGCTCAGTCATATTCAATGATCAGACCATTAGTGACCCCTAGTCTGCTGTCAGTGCTTTTAACCAAATTTTCCTGACCTCGACAAATACAAAAATGGGTCCTCAGTCCCCCTTCCTCCTCCTGAAGTCTCTCTGGATCTGGTCCCCTTCCCCTTAAATTTCATCTTAGACTATTAACTAGGAATGAGGTATTTGCACTGCTTAAGAAAATGAAATCCAATGGCTTAGAAGGCCCTGACAAAGTTGAACTTAAGCTACTAAAAGCAGCTGCCTCAGCAGCAGTGACCCCAGTCACCATGCTGTTCATGAAATCTTTCCTTGTGGGTCAAATTCCAGGAAAGTAGAAAGAAGCAGTTGTAGTCCTTGCCCAAAAAGGTGGCCTCAGGGAATCGATAGACAACTACAGGCCAATTTCCCTCCTCTGTATTCTGGTGAAGGTTCAGGAAAGACTGGTGTATAACGAGCTGAGAGATTATCTCCAGCTGCATCACTTGTTATCTGTTCAGCAGCATGCTTTTAGACAACCGTGGCACAGATACTGCATTAATTAAGTTTACAACAGATGTACTACTGGGACTCGATAATGGCACCCCCACAGGGGTAATATTTGTAGACTTAACCAAGGCTTTTGACTTGGTTAGACATGAGCTTCTCATTGGGAAGCTAAAAAAAATATGGTCATGACTACCACTTGCTCACCTGGTTCACCTATTATCTCTCTCATAAAACCCAAGTTTGATGTGCTTGTGCAACTGAATGAGATAATATGAGATGCTTGTGTAACTTGATTTGCTTTGTGGCTTTCCACCTCTCTATCCATGGGATATATCACCCCATAGGGTTATGATGCAAGGAACCCTAGAGGAGGGTTCCATCACTACAGGTGCCAGGAATGAATGAATTGGCTAAAGGTAGGTTAGGAAGAAGCCCACGGGAAAAAGGGACGAGCCGCTGGAGGACGAGGGGTGGATGGTGGGAAACGAAAAAGAATCCTGGTAAGCCTAGGATGTTATGATGCTTTTAAGCTCGATGGGGGAGTGGCATTTGTTGCTTTGCCCATCAAACCACAGGCTTAAAGCCCTCCCATTTGATGTGCTTATGCAACTGAATGAGATAATATGAGATGCTTGTGTAACCTGATTTGCTCTGTGGCTTTCTGCCTCTCTATCTGTGGGATATACCACCCTGTAGGGTTATGATGCTAGGAACCCTAGAGGAGGGTTCCCCCCTAAAGGTGCCAGGAATGAATGAGTCGGCTAAAGGTAGGTCAGGAAGAAGCCCAAAAAGAATACCCAAAAATGTCAAGCTTTGAAGAGGCGAAGATGATGAATGAATTCTGTGAGAAGGGCTAACTTCCTGAGGAGAGAGGAGAAAGCTGGGCCAGCATCCATGTCTGTCCAACAGTGGAAACCTAACTAACTAATGAGAAGAAAACACTAACTCTAACTAAAATTTTGACCATTGGCATGGAGGAGAGGAAAAACCCCCTTTCAGCAGAAAACCTCTGGGGATCCAAGGCCTAGGTAGCCTTTGCTCCAGGATGAAGACTTTTGATTTGAGGATGCATATCTTTAAAGAAAGGGTTCAGTAACTAGAAGAATACGAGTAGGGAGGATGATGATGGAATAGGGAATATCCCTAAAGAACATAGATTGAAGATGAAACATGAGACTGCATGCAGATTGAATATGAACATGAGGCAAAAAAGAACAATGATGGTGATGATCACCGCAAGAGGTTGGCAGGTCGATGAGGTAGCATGAGATCCTATAATAGGCATGATTGATTGAGTGAGGTGAGGAAGTAGACATAGAGGTTGATAAAGCATGAGTATGTGATGTGAACAATTAGATCCTGTTGTTGTGGTCAATGAGAAGCATCAGAATACAATGATGGTATGATCGAGGGAATGATGAAACTAGATAAACCTTGCTGAACCCAAGGAGGGTATGTTCAAGTAGTCAATGAGAGATAATAGATCGGGGAGCAAGGATGGGAGGGACTAAATCCATGTATCAGTCCGAGAAGCAAGAGGTATCAAGATGTGCTCCCGAGGATATTCCAGATGTGCTGATGAGGAGACAAATAATACTGTAGACTGGCTTGATGGAGCAGTGCAATTGATTGAGCGATGCAAGTGAACAGACACCGGGGTGAAGAGGCATGCTTGATTATACAACATAAACAGTTAGACCCTGAACAATAAGACCCTGATGTTGTAGTCGATGAGGTACTACAGAATTGAATGATAGGAATGGTAGAGTAAACAACGTCAATAAACAAACTTTGAGGTAATGCTGAGTGAACGATGACTAGATTTATGAACTCGATATGACTGGAGTTATGAACTCAAAATATATGGCATGATGGCCATGGTTGATAGGCATTAAAGGAGTTTTGATAGGTATGCCCAAAAATAAATATCTACAGTAGGACATGAAGGGATGAAATCCTGAAGAGCCGGCATGGAAGCGGAAGAAGAGGAGACAGAAAGAAATGGAAAAACAACCAGAACAAAGGTATTGTGCACCATGGAGCGACTCGAACCATGCTGCTCCATCAGAGGAGGCAGACTCAGAGGCTAATAAGACGGGGCAAGAACCAAAGGGTATGTGAATCAGAAGGGAAGCACAGGACAGTGATCATGAGGAGACAAATCAGATGACGAGCGATGAGGAGGGAAGCCAGAAGTGGAAAAATCTACAAGGACAGAACTAGAATAAGGGATATTTTTAGGAAGGTAACAGGAATGGATGAGGAATGACGAGGGATTGATGCCAGGAAAGCAGTACGGGAAGTGAGGTGGGAAAGGACGAAGGACAATAGGGAGGTCAATAGGGTAGCAGAGGACCCAGCCAGTAGGGAATGAGAACTTCATAGGGTGATTCAGATTAGGCAGTGTATAAATCATGACAGAAATGGCCAGATGGAGCACAAGGTTTTTTTAGGTATTCTGCCTCAAAGCATTATTAGTTTATTCCCCAGGAATATACCTGGTTGTACTAGATTACAGAATAGGGAGGGCTTTTTGGTTCCATTTTGCCAAACAACTCTTGGCCAAAATTCATTGAATTTTGCTGCTGTTAAGATGTATAATCAACTTCCCAAAAATGTTATAAGACAAAAGAAATTGTCAACTTTCAAGTTAGAACTAAGAAAAACTATGTTAGAAAATTCACACTGTAAATGTTACGTGTAATGTATATTTATGCCTCATTGTAGTCTTAAATGTTGTATGTATGTTTTGTACAAAAGGTCATTTGTGAAAATGGGCTTGTCCCACAGACTTACCAGATAAAAACAAATAAATGAAATAAAAGTGAAATGAAAATGAATAGCACAGACGTGGCTGCAAACCATGTGAAGATACACTGAGAGAGGGACTGGAATTAGATGAGCAGGTCGAGGCCAGGTATCACGGAGCTGAGGGGGCTAAGAAGTCAAAGGATCTCAGATGAAAGAATTGATGACGGACAACATGGAGCAAGAAGACTCCGTGAAGGAAGAAAACATCCCAAGGGGGCAGGAGGATGAGCCAGATGAGGTGGCACATAGGCCCGGCCCAATAGATAGATGATCGAAAGGAGTTGGCCATGGTAGGCCTGAGGATAGGAATGGCAGACAACAAAAAAGAATCCTGGTAAGCCCAGGATGTTGTGACACTTTTGAGCTCGATGGGGGTGTGTGGTTTGTTGCTCTGCCCATCGAACCACGGGCTTAAAGCCCTCTCATTGTCAGATGGAGAGGTGCCATATCTGCCCAACTGCAAATTTCAAATTGTGTACTGCATGATTCTATATTAGGCCCTCTTTTGTTTTCATTATTCATTAATGACGTGGGCAATAACTGTAGCAGCAGTCAACTCCTACTGTATGCAGACAATGCTATCCTTTATAGGAGCTCTCACGACACCTTGGCACTCAACACCCACCTGCAAAAGGAATTTGTAACCCTGGAAAAGTGGATCCTGTAAAACAAACTTGTACTAAATGTTAAAAAGACCAAGGCTGTCTTATTTGGATCCAAACAATTTGGCTCTGTTAGCTGCTTCTCTTCACAACCTCTTCAGGGCTTATGATTCAGGTTGTGAATACGGTCAAATACCTTGTTGTATTACTTACATAGAAACACAGAAACACAGACTTTGATGGCAGATAAGGACAGCTTGTCCCACCTAGTCTGCCCATTTTCCTACCTATTGGATAGCTGCAGATCCTAGTTAACCAGCAGCCTACTTCTTCCTACCCCCCACCAACATTGCCTTATGTCTGTCCCATGCATTCTTGAATTCTTCCACTGTTTTTGACCCCAGGACCTCCTCAGGAAGACCGTTACATGCATCCACCATCCTCTCTGTGAAAATATACTTCCTCACATTGTCCCTGAGCCATCCCCCTTCTATCTTCAAATTGTGTCTTCTAGTTCTTGCACATCTCTTTTTCTGAACATGCTACCCTCTTGGACTTTGTTGATTCCCTTGAGGTACTTGGAAGTTTCTATCATGTCCCCCCTCTCCTTCTTTTCCTCAAGGACATACATATTAAGCTCCTTTAGTCTCTCTTCATACGGCTTCTGTTGAAGACCCTGCACCATTTTACTTGCTCTCCTCTGGACTGCCTCCATCTTGTCTATGTCCTTGTGGAAATTGGGTCTCCAGAACTGCACACAGTACTCCAGATAGGGTCTCACCAACTGTCTGTACAGAGGGATAACAACTTCTTGTTTTCTACTGGTGATGCCTCTGTCTGTACATCTAAGTATCCCACCAGCCATCCTTACTGCCTTCTCACATTGCTTGCTTACCTTTAGGTCATCTGATATGACTACCCCCAGGTCCTGTTCCATTTTTGTTGTCATAAATACCTCCCCCCCCCACTGTGTACTCTTTCCCTGGGTTTTTGTTTCCCAGGTGCATTAATTTGCACTTCTATGTGTTGAATCTAAGCTGCCATACTTTTGACTATTCCTCCAACCTTGCCAAGTACCTTCTCATACTTTCCACCCCACCTTGTGTATCAACCCTGTTGCAGATCTTTGTGTCATCTGCAAGGAGGCATACTTTTCCTTCCAGTCCTTCTGCAATGTAATTTATAAAGACATTAAAAGGACCAGACCCAGTACTGAACCCTGTGGTACCCCACTAGTTACTCCCCTTTCTTCAGAGTGGACTCCATTTAGTTTTACCCTCTGTGTTTTGTAGTCCAACCAATTTTTTACCCAGGCTACCACCCTGGGACCCAGTCCCAGACTGGCTAATTTGTTTATTAATCTTTTGTGTTGAACTGTGTGAAATGCCTTGTTACAGTCTAGGTAGGCCATGTCCACAGCCCCTCCCTGGTCTACTACTTTGGTCCCCCAGTGAAATAAATCTATTAGATTCATCTGACATGACCTTCTCACTGTGAATCCATGCTGCCTTGGGTCCTGTGCCTTTCAGACCTCTAGGTACTCAACAATTCTTTCTTTCAGAAGTGATTCTGTAATTTTCCCTACCACTGAGATCAAACTAACAGGTCTGTAGTTTCCTGCCTCTGTCTTGCTCCCAGTTTTGTGAAGGGGAATCACATCTGCCATCCTCCAGTCCTTAGGTACCACACCATCCTCCCATGATTTGTTAAAAATGGTAGTCAGTGGTGTCACTATTTCTCCCCTTAGTTCTTTAAGAATTCTGGAGTGAATCCCATCAGGTCCCATTGCCTTGTCCACCTTCAGTTTTAGGAGTTCTTTCAGAATCCTTTCTTCTGTGAAAGGACTGGGATCAATCCCACTATCCAGACTGCTTCTATTGATTGATTAGGTAACTCCCCCTCATCTTATTTTGTGAATACTGAGCAGAAGTATTCGTTCAGTATACCTGCTTTTTCACTGTCCCTCTCTTGATCAAGGCTTCACCTTTAAGGCATAGGTTGATCAGATTACTCAGACTTTAGGCTAGCAAGAGCGAATCGTGTCCTGCTTGCTAAACTTACAAATGTTGCCCCTGTCTTACAGTCACTAAGTAAGTCCAAAATCAACAAGCTAGAGATACTGTAAAACAAAATGAGGCACTTTGCAGCAATGTCCCCTCCTGGGAAGCACCATTGCAATGTTTTGGCCTCCCTAAACTGGCCCTTGCTATCTAGTTGGTTCCAATACCACCTATTAACCATGGTGTACAAACTGTTAAATGTATCCACTCCCCTTAGTCCTGATGGTCTCAAAGTCCCTAAGGGCTTTAGCAGACTGCTCCTCACCTCTGGCAAAAGGTTGCTTGAGGTGCCCAGGATGAGAACTGTGATGGGGAACAAGTTCTTTGCTTACTCAGCCCCAAATCTTTGAAATGCCACTCTGGAGGACTTGCAAATATCTCGCTCCCTAGACCATCGCCTATGCGTTTGCCTTCACTGACAGCCTTACTTAAATTATGTACGGTCCCCACAGTTGCATGATCTAGACTCTAGCCTGGTCTTATGACCCATCTAAGTAATTGTCCACTGAATTTTTTCTGTTATAGTGGCTGTCCCAGATGTTGTGAACATGTGTGGCACTTGCTTGCTCCATAATGTCACTGTTGCATTTCCTTCATGTTAAGTGTCCTTCTAGCCTAGGATTATATAATGTTTTATATCTAGGATTATACAGTATTCTATATGACCAAACTGATATTGTTCTGTGTAGAGTAAATAATCTGGCAATTGTCTGGCATTTGTGATTTGTGTTTCCAGTGTTGTATTCCTCCTGTATTTGATGTTTTGTATATTCGATCATTTGTATGTACTGTAATTAATCCTGGGTCGCCCCTGAAAAAGAGACCTCTGGTTATAATAATAAATAATAATAAACTTTATTTAATAGAGTGCCTTTCAAATATCAAGACACTTCACAAATAAGTAAAATTCAGCAAATTCAATAAGTATCAATAAAATCAGAGGAATTCGGGATAGACTTTACCCCATAAAAAAGTCTTCAGTGCCTACTTAAAGCTCCCCACTTTCTTGCACTCCCATAGCTGACACAGCAGAGAATTCCAGAGGGTAGGGGCAACAAACCCAAAAGCGTGGGCCCCAGATGAATATAAACTAACCCTCGGAATCTCCAGCAACCCTTCATCAGCCAAGTGGAGCTGTTGCATAGGGGTATAAGGAACCAGGAGCTCTTTCAAGTAGTCAGGACCCAGTCCATGTAGGGCTTTGTAGGTTAATAAACCTACCTTAAAGGTGATCTGCCACTGAAATGGCAGTCAGTGCAGATCACGCAGCACTGGGGTAATGTGAGTTCTCTTAAATACCCCAGTCAATTAACATGCAGCAGCATTCTGCACTAGTTGCAAGCGGTGGATATAAACTGCACGAAGCCTTAGGTAAAGGGAGTTACAGTAGTCAAGGCGTGAGGTCCCAAAGGTGTGGACCAAACAGGCAGGTCACTGGACGGAACAAGATGCTTGATCCTAGCAATGTTCCTAAGATGGTAAAAGGCTAGCTTGATGACTGCCGACATGTGATGATGAAGGGTCAGCCCATCATCAAGCATCACTCCCAGGTCATGCACCCGCTCAGAGGTAAGGATCTGAGCGCCCCCCAGGACTAAACCAGAGGGCAGGTCAGTCCTCAACTCCTCTGTCCTATGACCTGGGTCCACCACCAAAATCTCAGTCTTTCCTGCATTCAACTTTAACCAGCTAGAACTCATCCAATCTTTGATTTCGACAAGGCAGCAGTTAAATACCGAGATAGCATTAACCTGGTCGGGGCGAAAGACAGGTAGAGCTGGGTATCATCAGCATAGCAGTGAAACCTCAGTCTTACCATCTTACAATGTCTCCAAGGGGCAGCATGTACACTGCAAATATCATGGGAGACAGCACTTAGCCCTGTGGCATCCCACAAGGCAGGGAGAAAGATTTGGAAGAAATTATTCCTCTGGGCCCTGAACTACCAAATCAACATACATATACGCATCTATAATGGGATGGGAGTGCAGGGTGCGGAGGGCCCTGCACTCCCACAGTCAAATAAGGATACAACTGCACTATTTGAAAAACTATGGATGGATGGAAGTGCAGGGCCACATAGCGCCCTGCACTCCCAGAGGTAAATAAGGATATGATTACACTATCTCAAAAAGTAAGGAAATTCTCTGCAAAAAACTGCATTACTGCAATATTTAATGTTCAGGCTAAAGTGACAAAAGCAGGAAAATGTTACTTTAGGGTTTCCAACCCTAAAACCCTACCTCCACACCTACAACAAATCAGCGGTGCAGTCTCCCTTGGCTTTGTCAACCATAAAGCTCACCCCATAATGTGCTTATGTTTCTGAAGTGTATAGAATGGAGTGAACTTTTGGGTTGACAAAGCCAAGGAAGACTGTACCCCTGATTTGTTGTAGGCATGGGGTGGAGTTTTAAGGTTGGCAACCCTAAAGCCACATTTCCCTGCTTTTGTCGCTTTAGCCTGAACCCTAAATGTTGCATTAATTCAGTTTTTTTGCAAAGAATATATCTATCTATCTATCTGTCCATCTGTCTATCTCTGTCTGTCTATCTATCGATCTTTCTATCTATCTATCTACCTACCTATAGAAATGTGCAAAATTCTGAAATTTCATTATGCAAAATATTTGGCAAAATTCACGCATTTCAAGAAATATTTTGTGGGTGCGAAATGAGAAATTTTGTCTGTGGAATGCTATATTTCTCCCATGAAATGTGAAATTTTATCCACGGGACAGCAAAATTCTACTTATGAGTGGGTGAAATTTTGCCATTTCAGTTTGAAATTGTGCATTTCATGGCAAAATTCCACATTTGCAAAACCATGGTGGAATTTCATGAAAACTTTCACACGGCAAGATTACTGAAGTTGAATCAATTTTGCCAGCAAAATTTAATTTCACAACATCACTACCTACCTATCTACCTACCTACCTATCTGTCTGTCTCTCTGTTTATCTTTCTTTATATACATACAACATATATAAACATTGCCTCAGTGCTTTTGTGATGAGGTTCATTGTCTTTTAGAATGCATTCCTATGTTGGGCTTTTCCATGACCCAAGCCAGTAAGACCAAAATATGACTGGTTCATCCCTCCTCTGGGCTGTTACAGATTTATTTATTTATTTATGAGATTAACCAGGCAGGCATACTGAGCAGGGGCCACTCATTTCCAGATGCGACCTGGGGACGGTTACAAGGGGTACACAGGACATGTATTTATATGGATTTAACATATATATTCAGGTACACAGATATACACAAATTTAACCTAGGTGCAGAGTATATGCATGGCAGAGACATTTAGGTACACAGGCAGTGTGAGAAACCTGTAACAGGCCATGGTAACATAACAGTACAATAATGCTTAAAACTTTTCTGACCCTAGAATGCAGTTGGTGAGAATAGGCGGAGCACTCACAAAGCAGGGGCTCATGGGGCTATGGCTCATGAATGCTGGTAACAGTTGCATGTGTCAGAGAAATGGTCATAGAGAAGCAGGTTTAGGAGTCTTGGGTTAGAGGTTAGCCTAATGTCTGCAGGTAAATCATTCCAAAGTTTAGGCAAGCGATATTTGAAGGGTGATTGTCCCTAGAATCAGAGCTTCTGAGAGAGTAGACAAAAGAAGGTTGGGCTGATAAAGTGGAGCTAAGGTAAGGGGGAAGGGAGTCAGAACAGAATTTTGCTATGACTGTGTAACAGTGGATCTGTCTCCGGGGCGCAAGTGAATGAAGGGCTTGGGAGCTGTATAGGTCACAGTTATGGGTCATTGGGGGGTAGTCCAAGATGAAGCGCAGAAAGAGTGAAGGAGGGTGTCCAGGCTGGCCAGGTTGGAAGAGGGTGCAGTGCCATAGACCACATCGCCATAATCAAGTATTGGGAGAATCATTTTATGCACTTATTCCCTTCGGACCGTGGAGGGCATGTACCTTTTGTTGCTATATAGTGCACCCAGTTTGGGATGCAGTTTTTTGTGTAGTGATTTGATGTGGGCTGAGAAATCTAGGTGTTGGTCGAGTCATACCCCCAGATATCTAAAGGAGGTGCAAGCTTCCTGGGGAAACCCATCCAGGGTATGGAAGGTGGGAGGAGCAGCTAGGTGTGAGAGTCGAAGTTGCATGCCAAAGGTTAGGGACACAGTTTTCTTAACATTTAGGATTAATTGGTTGGACCTGAACCAATGCTGAATGGAATCGAAGTCCTGTGGGAGAGCAGCGGACACAACACCAGTGGAGGACCCAGAGGCGTACAGTACAGTATCATCCGCATACATTTGTATGGCTGAGTTTGTGCAGGCCAGTGGGAGGTCATTTAGAAATATAGAAAATAATAGCAGGCCCAGGACTGAGCCTTGGGGGACCCCCGAGGTGACTGGGAGGGGGGCAGATATTTGGGAGCCGATTTTTACCAATTGAAGTCTGCCAGTCTTTTAGGCCTGAAACCAACAAGTGGCAAGGCTGGAGAGGCATGCGTCAGTTACTTTAGCTATTAGCTGAGGGTGGAAGATGGTGTCAAAAGCCTTGGCCAGATCTATGAAACTAGCCGAGGTGAGGTTCCCCTTGTCCATTCCTGAAGAGATGTCATTAGTGATGCTTAGGAGGGTGGTGACAGTGGAATGAGACTTAGGGAACCCTGATTGATAAGGGGTGAAGAAAGAGGCAGGGTCAAGATATTGGGTGAGTTGGTCAAGAGCGAGATGTTCCTGAAGTTTGGCCAGTATTGGGAGCAAGAAGATGGGCCGGTAATTTCCAGGCATGGAGGGATTGCCACCCTTTGGGAGGGGGATAACTATCACCTGTTTCCAAGCAGCTGGGATTTTAGCCAGGGAGAATGAGAGGTTCAGGAAGTTGGCGAGTGGGGTGGTGATGGAGGGTGCTGATAAGTTGAGTAGTTTAACATCCAGGCCTAAGGGGCATTTACCTTTGTTGGGGCTGAGGACCCATAGTACTTGTAGTACTTCAGCCAGGGTGACTGGACAGAAGGAGAAAGTATTGGCCGGGGGAGATCTGGGATTTCAATGATGAGCTAGCTGTGGGTGGGGTAAGCTGGTGGTTGGGTAGGAGAGACATGGTGCAGCTGGTGAAGATGGTGTTGAAGGTGGTGGCAACTTCTCTAGGGCCCAAGATGATGTTGGCATGGATGGATAGGGTTGGGGTTGGTGGCTGGACTGGTGGAGTGAGTAGGGATTTGATGGTTTTCCAAAAGTTTGAAGGGTGGCTAAAGTTGGAGGTAAGAACCGACTTGCAATAGTTTTGTTTGCCCTGCCGTATAGATTTGGTGCAGGAGTTGCGGAGGGTACGGTATCTTTGTAGAGATACTTGGGTGCTGGATAGTTTGTGTTTTTTCCAGGCATGGTCCCTGGGCCGGCATCTGCTAATGATGTGGGTGGTGACCCAGGGATGCCCTTTCCTCTTTTGCGTTTGAGAGGGGTGAGGTAGTCCCATACAGCAAGAAAGTTATTTCTGAACATAGTGAAGGCAAAATTGATGGTGGGTGCCTGCTGTATGAAGGACCAGTCGACATGAGCAAGGTCATTTAAGAAGGAAGGTAGGCATAGGGATTTATAGGATCTCGTGAGGATCGTCCTTTGGAGGGGTGAGACACACTGATGTGTATTTTCTGTGTTTAACCTTTGTAGAGTGTGTGAGAAGTCATTTGGCACCAGAACCAGTTGAAACTCTTTCATGGTGATTTGCATATACATCTCATGATGCTGTGCTATTATTTAAAATATTAGGAAGGAGAGTGGGGGCTGTCAAACTTTGATGGGAAAGAGAGTAAATAGTAACGGTATCACAGGGGCACCCAGTTAGCTTAAGATAGATAGGATAGGCAGATCAATAGATAGATAGATAGATAGATAGATAGATAGATAGATAGATAGATTAGATACAGTAGTTTGATAGACAGATAGATAGACAGACAGACAGACAGAGACACTGACAGAGACACAGATAGATAGACAGACAGACAGACATACAGATAGATAGATAGGTTGATAGATAGATAGCTAGCTAGATAGATAGATATCCTCAGAGAGAGGGAGGGAGAGAGAGAGAGAGAGAAATGAATACATGATGGGTAAGAATTTACAGCCCCTTTTGTACCTGTATGTTAAGGCTGAGTTCGTATTTGTGCCAAAAATAGGAGTTTGGGCAGGTTAATTCTCAAAAATCATTTCCTCTAAGACTGCAAAATTTGCTGCTCACTGTCTCAGTTGTACAGAATAATTTATTTGTTGGCAAGTTTGTTGAAAATCAGTTTGGTGGTTAAAAGATTATTGTTTCGTAAAATTACATTAAACAAATCCCTAATTAAGAACTTTTGCCTGCCCAGAAAAAGTAACAAAACTATGATGTTTTAAATTCTTAAACTTGCAGGTCCATTAGAGCTTGTGCAGACCTGGGCATTTTTGTGATTTCAGAGTGATTTTTTTCCATTCTTAAAATTACAAGGTTTTAAAATGCAGCAACTGGCTCAAACATAGACCACTTTTTAAAAGTTTCGGAAATTATGCAAATTTTGTTTTCTGAATTAAAGTCGGCAGAAACAAAACATTTGAAAACTCTGAAGGTTGACAGTTGTGTTGTTTGTCAGAAGATAGTCTAACAAGCTGTCTTGTCTGAGCTGACTTTTAAAAAATGTATACCGTTAGTATTTTAATTAGGGAATCATGTTTATGATTGCAAAGAAAAATCATTGAGAGTGACTTTAACAAACTCAGAAAGTGCATAAGAGATAACACATTCTGGTGTTTAGACATGAGAAAAAAGAAAACTCCAAGAAAAACATTGACCATGACCAAAAATAGAAAAATGTTTGTACTTTTTCCCTTTGGTTCATGAGTTACTGTACTTAGGGAATTGTAACTGTTGTATGAAAATAAAGTTCTACATGGACAAAATGTTTAAAACTGCAAAACAGGAAAATCAGTCAAGAATATGACCAAAGGAAAAATAATGCATACATTTATGCAGGTCAGTAGTGTTGTGCTAGTCTCAGAAAAAATGAGTACATGTTTTTGAGGTAATACTTTTTATTAGACTATATGAAGAATTTTTATACAGGCTTTTGAGACACTCAGTTCCCTTCATCAGGTGCAGAGAAACAGGGTGTATCCATCAAATGTAGATTCAGTACACAGTACCCCAAAATGCTACCCCCACTAGTTTTCTTATTTGCCCCATTGCTCCCATGATGCCATACATAGTAGGACTGCTCGGAATCGCCAACTAGAATTAGATTCATTAGATTTCGAGCTTTTGGGGGTTGAATTTGAAATGTCAGTATTCAGGTCAAAAATCCAAATTCTGAAAATCCTTTTTGGATGCAAAATCAGATTCAGATTCTGATTCTAGTTCAACACATGTGTAGTAAAAAGCCATCCCTCCCTTTCTTGCTGCTGCTGGGGTCCTTACTGACTACCATCTAACACAACGGATGGTCAAGTGACTGTAATGAGGTGATAGTCTGGGTTGATCTGGTAGTGACTACCTGGTGAATTCAGTGTCCCCAGAACCCCTCCAATAATGACACAGACAAGATTGTGTGTGGTTGCTCAGTTTGGCAATCAGTTTACTGAATACTCAAATTCAATATTCACAATAACATGGTCAGACATGATACATATTCCCCATCTCCATTTTATCATCTCCTCCCAATAATATTTATATAGAGTATATACATATACATTCATGTTCAATTGATACATTCTCTCACTTTCTTCTTTTTCTTCTGCCCCCCCCCCCAGATGTACATCATTGGTGGGGACTTGGCCACTTCCTCTTATGTTGTCAAAGGTACGAGCGTACACTCCATACCCCTGCCTCTTGCTTATCCATGCTGTGTCCTTTTATTGTTTTCCATTTTCCCCCTTTCTTTCCTATCCTCCTCCCCCCTTTTTCCACTAGCCCACCTCCTGCTTGCGATGGAAGGTGGACTTCCCCCTTCTATCCCCCCTTCCTCCCCCCACCCCCTTTATTGGCCTTCTGTCTTCTCCCTATACCCTTTCATATCTCTGGTGCAGCCAGCCCTCAATGGCATTCTCTATCTTCATGTTAAACAGGGCCAGGCCCAGGCCTGAGAGGTGAATCCCATCTCCCCTATAGTATTCATCCACCTATTCCAAAATTCCATGGTGGATGACTATTCCTCCCATGCCCTAAAATAATCTGCCCACCCATGCATTAATGTGCTTCTGCACCCTGTCCACCCCCCTGTGGCTCTTCACCTGTCGCCATACCCTTAGAGGCTTGATCTTGGACCAGGCCAACATAACCTCCAGCCACCACTCTTTTATTTTCTCCATGTCATGCTTTATTTAATAAAATATGTCCAGCCAGGGCCTTGTCCCCGGGTCATTGCCCCCCCCCCAGATGTATGACTATTTGATCTGGCTTCTATGGTCCTTCCTGATCTCCCTGAGTTCTGGCAGCAGCTGCACCCACTTCATTCCCCACCGTCCTTTCCACACCAGCCGGATTGCATCACTATCCAGGTACAGCTACTTTCCACCTTGCCTCCTGGCTGTCCATTTCTCTGCCCAGTGTATAAATGAATGCCCGCAGATCCATGCCTCAAGCCTCTGGGACATCCCTGTATAACCAAAAGCAGATTGTTTATTATCTTGTATCCTCAGCCCCCCAAACACCCCTTCCCCTTCCCTCCCCCCATTCTTCCCCATGCCCTTGCGCCTGCTATGGGAAAGAAAACAAAGACATCTTTATTGTGGTAATTTTTGTATGTACTTTTTATAACAGTCAGATGTCCACCTGCCTTTCTCCTTGATCTTCCCAGGCCTGTTGCCTTGTGCTGCCATCGTAGAGGCTACCCCAATCCTAAATGAGTGGGAGGAATATCCCCCCTCCAGTTCTCCCAGAAATCTAAGACCTTTGTGCAGCATCACCATCACCTGGTACCCTGAAACTGGCCTGCCATCCCCATGTGTGAACAGTGGTGAACTTCCTACTTTTGGGCAATCTGCCACGTACACATGCAGAGCCCCCACTGAGCAAATGCTTGCAGTAGTATGCTTCCTTAACCACACCTTACTGCCCTGCCCCTTCTGATTGGTCTTCGATCTCCTTAATAGTACTGCTATTGTGTATCCAGCCCATTCTGAGTCATCCCATTGCAGCCCCCTTGCCTCAGTCTTCTTGCCGTGACCCACCACTTTGCTCAGTCTAAAGGCCCCGCTATACATGGTAGCATACAGGGCTTTAAACAGCACTGCTTCACCCTTGGAGCTGCAGACATGGAGTAACACTCTCATCAACCTCACCATCAAGCCCTCTGAAATTGGTTTTCTGGTATCCTGCTTTTTATCCACTCACAGCACCCAGCCCTGCATCACTCTACAGACCAGGTTGCTTTTTGTTGGGTCCTCCCACCCCCTCAGGGTACAGATTTGCCCTGTGGCCACCAAATGCACCCCCATGGTTAAATGCGTCATGCACTGGTTCCACCCTCTTACAATGAATCAAGCTACCTGCTCCTGTGTTACTGCCCCACTTACCTTACTGCCATATTGTTCCCGGAATTTTTCAAAAGCCCTCCACGAGGTTTCATAAGCTCTAAGGGTCCTGGGGGCCCAGGAGTTGTGGAACAGTACTTCAGCTCCCCCAATTCAATCATCCATATGTACATCAGGATGGTGGACTGCCAGAGTTCTGCTCTGGGTGTGATGGTTCGGAATTTGTCCATCTGCAATTGGGAGAGGCAATCAGCAATCACATTGTCCACACCATCAATGTGCTTGGCTCTGAATGACATGTTCAAGGTCAGGTCTAGACACACCAACCTGCTTAAAACCCTCATGACCCTGTCTGACTTTTACCTTTTCTTTCTCAACACTTCTACCACTGCCTGATTATCACTCCAGAAGGTCACTTTCCTGTTCCTGAGTTCCCTTCCCCACTCTAGCATTGCCACCTATATGGGGAACAGTTCCAGGAAAATGATGTCTTTCTTCACCCTTTCCTGTACTCATTGCTCCGGCCATAATTCTGCAAACCATTTGCCTTGGAAGTAACCCCCCATGCCAAATCCACCAGCCGCATCCATATACAGCTGCAGATCAATATTGTATAGTCAATCTTCCTGCCAGAAAGTCTGTCGATTGTACACCTGATGGAAATGTTCCCAAATCAACATATCTGCCCTGGTCCCCTTATTGATATCCACCCAGTGGTGGGGCTGTGTGGCCCCCTGAGTTGCCCAGGCTAAACGCCATGTAAACGTGAGCCCTGGAGCAATGGCTTTACATGCAAAATTCAGGTGCCACAGCAGCTGTTGCGCCTGGTGTATCTGAACCCTCCTGCATTCCCCAGTCTTCCCCAATAACTCTCTTAATCTCTCTACCATTTTGCCTGGTAAATGGTACAGCTCCTGGGTTGTGTCCAGTTCCAGCCCTAAGATCTCTATCATTTGACTGGGCCCTTCCATCTTATCCTCCACTAGGGCACCATGAGTTCTTGGCATAGATCCTTGAAATCCTGAAGCATGGCTTCAGTCTCCTTTTCCCCTCTCCAATAAACAGGAAATCATCTAAATAGTGCACTACTGTCTGATACCCGTAACACGTCTGAAACACCCATTGCAGCCAGGTACTGAACATCTCAAATGTGATGCATGCTCTCGAGTATCCCATTGGCATGGCCTTATCAAAATAATACTGCCCATTCACCTGAAATCCAAATAAGTCCAAATCATCTGGCCTGACTGGTAGAAAGGGAAATGCTGACTCTATGTCCATCTTCGCCAACCAGATGCTCTGTTTAGCCCTGATGAGTTGCACTGCATCCTCCAGGGTGGCATATATGACCCTACTGTCCTCTTCCCTGATAGCATCATTTACTGAATCCCCTTCCGGTAGGATAGGTGATGTATCCAAATTAGTGGCACAGCCTTCTTATCCACTGGAGTGCTTTGCTCCCCACTGCTTTTTCACTACTCCTTGCTTCTGTCATCCCCGGGCCCACTGCATGGTGATGACATCAGACGCCATCCTATGTGGTGGGCCCAAGCCTACTCCCCTCTCTGCATTCAAATCCCTTGGGTTTCCTCACCGGTGTGTCCTTCTAAAACCTTGCCTGTCTGTGAGGAAACTCCGCTTTACCAAAACACTCTCCCAATGAAGTGCTACTTGCACCTGCAGCTCCATTCCCAGCTGAAACTGGGATCTGGCCCCTCTGCCTCACTCCGTGGCTTGTGCTGCTGCTATTTCATCTACAGACCCTACTGTTCACCCTGGAGCCCGACTCTTCCCTTCCCCACTCTTGAGCATTCAGACCTCCTAAAGCCCTTTTACCTAGCCTGAACATCAAGAAACCAGCCATTTCTTTTAACCTTCTGGTGGGGCGCTTCTTCTGCCCGGCCCATCCTAGCTCTGCTGACCTCCACCCCTTCCACTGCCTGAAGCAATGAAACCATGCCACCTTCCATTATTATCCTGTGGGACTTGGTAACCACAAAATCAGGAGAGAACAGCAAACCTTGACAAAAGCAACTAATAAATTCATCAGTCCTATTGTTTAATATTCTAACTCTGCTCCCCCTTTCAAGCCCTCCTCTCTCTCTCCTTCATCTCTTATCAAAACAGTCCAGTTTGCACATAAATCACACCATGGTTCCTTACCTTGTCCCACTGCTTTTCCTTTGTTTTACTCACTTGAATGCATGCAAAGTCTTGTCTACCATCACAGATCCACAAGTTTACAAGCAATATTAACCTTAATATCTATACAGTATGTAGTTTTTTTTTTAACTCCAAATATCTCACTAGTCAAATGCCCACTAGCTCAAAAAAAACTTTGTCAAAACTGATGTGCTTCCAGAGTAAAAAACTCTCAGAGCAATTTTGTGAGCTCCCCTTGCCATGCACCCTCCTATAACTGCCCCATTTTTTCCCTGCCTCCTAGCTCCCATGGCCACTCCTCTGTTGCCACCTTACTGTTCCCACCACTCCCCTTTTCCCACCCCTTTTGTGACCTCATCAGGTCCTTCCCTATACGTGACTTCATGACCTTCATGGGTCCCCTCCCCTCCCTCTGTCCTCTCCCTTCCCTGAGCTACCCACACTTATTGTCAGGGCCTTGTGACAATGGGGTCTGCCCTTTTAATTGGGCAACCGTCCTTCTCATTAGTTCTTCTCTTGTCATGATAAATCCATCCACAACATTGGACAAATTACACATTTCATGAGTCCCACAGCAAGCCTCCAGTACTCCAAGAGCATAGAGCACCTTCCCCAACTGGGTCCAACAGCCCCCTTAGTCTGCATCCTTCAACTTCCCCTAGATGACTCCACCTGGCCCCTTAGACACTCTCCTCCATCAGTTTCAAAGCCTAAGGACATGGTGTTCCCTGTTTTTGAAAAAGCGCTTTAAGTAAACTAGTCTGGTAATACTATGTTCCCAGATTCTGCATGCTCTCCCTGCTCCACAATCTGCCATTCTTGATACAGAATCCCTCGATTCTCCCAGAATTACCCAGGAGGTGGCTAACCTAAACAAAGCCCTGGTAACAGGTTCTGACAAATGTCTTTTGCTATATGCATCTGAGAGTTTGTGCAGGAATCTTGATGAGGTTGGGAACTTGTGAGGCCAGTCAGGTATCAGTGCAGGCCACATGTCTCTTTTTGTATGTTTGTTTCATTGTCGCTGTGGTGAAATATCCATTGGGCACTGTGTTTTCTCCATTAAACTTTGTTAAGCTCATACAACCATGTATTGTATTTTAAAAATCTCAACACAAATCTTTTTATCTCGCTCTGTATATTTGCAGCTTTTAACACACTAATGCATTTAACAAAGCTTTTGAATGGAGTTGGTCATGTGTCATTTTTTTGGTAAAGGGATAGGCATCTGGAAGAACCTGCTCCTGGAGCTTTGCTTAGGTTTCATTTCATTTCATTTTTGTTTTATGTGCTTGTTAGCAAGATGAGCAAACTGCCGTTTTCACATGCGACAAGTTAACAAATAAACTACAAAAAACAATTAATACAAACAACAATTAATGCAGACACAAAGAACAATATCAAGACATAAAACTTACAATGTAAAGTGCAATATTTTGTTAGGAACAACAATTACATTCAAACTATTCAACTATTTAAAAGCTTATTCTTAAACATTCGAACAGTCTTAACATTAGCAATTTCAGTTGGGATACCATTACAAATTTTTATTGACCTATGTATTACTGACCTTTGTCCAATATTTTTTTTTATAAAGAGGAATTCTAAATAAGCCCTTTGACTGAAACCTAGTTTCAATATAACTCTGCTGGAGGGGAGTAAGATCCTGAATCACCTGGGGGAGTATACCTTGTACTCTTTTGTACACAAAAACTCCTAGTTTCAACTTTATCCTATGTAAAAAGGAGGGACAATTTGCTTCTTTTAACAACACACAGTAGTGTGTTCTTACTGGAAGACCAGTCATGAAATGTAAAATACTATTATAGGTTACCTGTAGTTTCTGCAACATTTTGTCATTTGTACCAGTGTAGATCAAGAGACCAAAAGCACATAATAAAAGACTATGGCCATGAAGTCAACGAGATTCAGGAATAAGAAAGGATTTAATCCTAAATAACATTCCAATACTTTGATGATTTTTTTTTAATAGTCTTAGCTACCTGCAGATCAAATGAAAGTTGGGAATATAAAGTCACCCCCAGGTAATCAAAACTATCTACCAGTTCAGTTTGATTCCACACTAAATCAATAATCTGAGCATTTATATCTCCATGTTTCCTAGGACCAGTAAAAACCATACATTTGGTTTTCCCTGAATTCAAAATCAAATGATGAGAAGACAATCACATTTGAAAATGTTTTAAATCCTGCTGGACTTTAAGTAATGCTTGATCAGGTGTAATTCCTTCTGAAAAAATTACTGGATTATCGGCGTACATGATAAAACTAGGACCTACACCGGGAAAGGGGGCAACATTCACAAAAAGGGAAAACAAGAGTGAGCCCAATATTGAACCTTGTGGTACCCCACATGATATCTGATGAGAATCAGAAATAGAATGACCAATAATTGTTTTATGTTCCCTATTTTTGAGATAATCTCCTATCCATGTGATTACATCCTTAGAGAGATAAGCTTCATTTAAAGCCCTCAACAGCAAAGCATGATCAACTAAAGCAAAAGCCTTGGTGAGGTCCATGAAAATTGCAGCAATGGAACATCACAAATCAAGGGGAGCTCCGTATGCTGTCCGTGAACCCAACAAAGGCGGTCTCGGTATTATAAGATTTCCTGAAACCATGTTGGCAATTTGACAATAGATCATAACTTGACAAAAAAAAAAAACATTATTTGATCAAAAACTATTCTTTCAAGAATCTTTGATAGGGGTGACAGTAACAAAATTGGTCTATAATTAGAAACAATATTCTTACTACCGGATTTATGAATGGGTTTGATGAGTGCTAATTTCCAGATCAGTGGGAAAACATTATGACATAGTGAATAATTAAATATCACGGCAAAGGGAGTAGCCAAAACTTTTATTCCCAATGTAAGTAATCTATAATCAGTCGCATCTTGTACAATTAATGGTTATGGGCTGTTCTTAAGGACATAGTCAATGACTACTTCAGGGGTCAAAAAATGAAAATAAAAAAAGTGGATGATTACCATTAGAATCCCCATCCACAACCAAACTTTTATTAGCAAAAATTGTTTGATTTTGAAATTTTACTAAATCCCCAAAGTATACATTAAACAATTTGGCTATATGAGTGTGATCACTGCATAATTGATCGCCATCCTGGAGAGTAAATTGTGGTTGCACCAATGTTCTTTCCTAAAAGATTATTAAGCATTTACCAGGTTTGTTTTGGATTACTAAAGGATAATAATTGCTTGTTTTTAAAACATTCTGCTTTTACTTTTCTAATAGCAGCCTTACATCTGTTCCTAAGAATCTTGTAATTAATCAATAAATTAGGGTTGTTATCTTTTTTAAAGAGTTTCCATGCTTTATCTCTTTGCCTCATTAATACCCTTAATTCTCTGGAAACCCATTCTTTTTAGTTTCCTCTGATTCTCATCTTTTTAAGGGGCGCCAAATGATTGACTACCTGATTAAATAATTCACTAAAGGTTTCTAATTTTAGATTAATGTTCTGAGTATTTTCAAGACAGGTCCAGTCAGTTTGTTCACAAGCTTTAATTATGGACTGAGAGGTAACCCTATTTAAATGTCTTGTTTCAACATAAATTGGTGGAGTATGATACTGTTTTGCTGACCATCTACAAAACACAGGACTGTGCTCACTAATCACATCTGATAGAACTCCTGACTCAATTATCGTAGATGGGTGTGTAACCACAACTCATTCTAATATGGTACCCCACCAGTCCTATAATTAAATCTAGTGATTTGTGAAATTAACTGCTGTACTCCCATTTCTTGAAAACTATCTACAACACAGGAATGTTGATCAATTTCCCAGTTGTGGTTAAAATTCCCCAATAAAATCCATTCTCTGTTTGTTGGTAATGATTTCCTAACCTCAGTTACAACTTCAAGGCCTTGTTTCATACAACATGGAGGGATATAAAGAGAGGTGATAGTAAGATGTTTATTCTGGCCTAATAGCAGGTCAACTGAGATGACATCACAACCTGATCCACAGGAACAAGAAACCAACTTCATTGCCTTATATCTGGCCCTGATATAAACTGCAACCCCCACCCTTTTTTCCGATTCTATCCTGTCTAAATAAATTGTAGTTTGGAAGAAAAAATTCATTATTATGAATTCTATCAGTCAGCCAGGTTTCAGAAAGAGTTATAAAATTAAAATCATGATTTACAGTCCAAGCCTCAAATAATGTCCATTTGGCCGTAAGACTTTTTACATTAAGATGTACAATCTTAAGAGAAGACTGTAATAAATTATCTTGGTTAATATCTTGTATTGGACCAGGATTAGGGTGGACTGAACCTGATAGAAAGAGTAGCAATAAAATCATACGTCTAAGCATCAATTTCAGTTTCAATCGATCTTCTTTAGGTATACCGCTCGGGCTTTTAAACCTAACAGGAATTCCCAATTTACACAAGGCAATGGTATCTCTATGACCAAATCTAAGCAATGAGCATTCTAGCTCATTAGCCAAGACTGGCTTACTCTCATTAAGTAGGCTAGGAGATTTAAATGTAACACTCCTCATTGTATTATTCATAGTGAACCCATTAATACAATCATTAACTACCCCACGGATTACAGGTTGGCCACCTTCCAGGTAACTCTGAGAGAACCAAGGGATTCTGTATCAAATAATGGTAGGTCATAGAACAGGGAGAGAGTGCAGAGTCTGGGAGACATAGCATTAATACTGACTAGTACTCTTAATATACTCTTTAGAAAATGAGGGGTAGTCATTTATTTGTTAATGTTTTATTTGAAAGAGTTTCACCAGGAAAGACATCTAGAGCTACAAACAGCTTGTTTCCAGATGCACCCTGGGGAAAGGGGATACAGGAGGGAGCAGAGGAACATAACATTCCATAATAATGAAAATACATAGAATACATTGTGTTACATTACAAAACATTGAATCTAATTGATGAGAGGTATGTAAGAATGATGCCATGACACAGAATGAGATTGAGGTAACAGTACAGTTGTGGATGAAGCGCAGTGAAGTTACAAGAGACAATCACATACAATTCTCACATAGAGCAGGATAAGCATTACCAAATACACTTTATAGAATGACAATTATCAAATACATAATCAGAACAAGCTAAGTAACAAGATAAGCTATTTACCAGATAAACTGGATACACACACACATAGGAAAAGTGCAAGGATATGTAATGCATGATTGAAACCTTGTCTGCTAAGTGCTAGATTTTCCATATAAAATGGATTTATGCCATCACATGGATGTGTTAAGGGGTTGGGCAGAGGGAAGAGGAGGAATGAAGGGGGGAAGAGGTCTGCCAAAGACCTACTCCCCTTCTGGATGCTAGGATCACTGAAAGAGGACAGGGAATTGGCATCCTGGAGGAAGGGATTAAGAATGACTGGGCTTAGTTAGGGGGATAAAGTAAGAGGGGTGGGGTAGAGATAAAGTGCAGTTACAATAGTGTGCTGTGTGTTTGCAGAGGAAGAGCAATAGGGAGTGGCTGGACTGTGCAGAGCAAATTTCTAGTGAGAGTGAGTTCCAGATACTTGGGAACTGGTATGAGAAGGTAGCATAACCTGATGTTGTATGCTGGGGGGAGAAGCAAGCATGCTATGGGAGGTGTTATGGAGGGTGTAGAGGGGGTAGGTGTGACCGAGATGAGGGAGAGCAAGTAGAGTGGTAAAGAGCCAAACCAGTACTTCCCAACTAAAGTAGCACTATGTGCAATGCATCTGGAACTCAGTGAGGGGGAAGGAGAGCGAGGTATAGTGATCACAGTGCTGAGTATGTGGTGGGCAGCCAAGAACAAAGTGGCAGAAGGAGTTGAAGGAAGTGTCCGGTCTGGATAGGGTGGACGTAGAGGCAGAGTTGAAGACTATATTGCCAAAGTCAAAAATAGGAAGAATCATCTTTTGGATGATCTCTCTCAGGTTTGCAGTGACAGGCAGCTGCGGTGTCTGAACAGAGCACTGAGTTTGGGGAGGAGCTTTATGTACATGGCATCCAGGTGCACTGCAAAGTCAAGGTTCTTGTCGAGCTATAGCCCAAGGTATTTGAAAGAAAAGACACCTTTCAATATTGACCATTGAGGGTGTGGAAGGTGGGAATGACATCTCACCTGGCTAGCTTTTGCCTGGTGACAAAGGTCATGGAGACCATTTTTTGGCATTCAGGGAAAGTTGATTTGTGTGAAACCAGCACTGGACATTGCTGAAATCCAACTGAAGGCTGGTTGACACTTCTGATGGGGTACTACCAGAGGTAAATACACTGTATCATCTGCGTACATGTGGATATTGGCAGATATGCAGGCATTTGGTAAGTCATTCAGGAATATGTTAGACAGTATTTTACCAAGAACCGAGCCTTGACGTACACCCGTGTTGATTAGGAAAGGAGTGGAAAAGGAGTTTCTGACCCTGACAGACTGGGAACAGCCCATAATATAGGACTGGAGCCAGCTGGTGATGGATTCAGAGGAGCTGTCTGCAGTCAGCTTGCAGAGGTGAAGGGAGTGGGTAAGGATGTCAAAGGCCAGATCAACAAAGATAACAGAGGTGATACATCCCTGATACATGCATGAAAGTATGGTATCAGTGAGCTGGAGTAGGAGGGTGGTGGTGGAGTGGGCCTTGTGGAACCCAGACTGGAAGAGGGAGAAAAAAGGAAGAATCAAGGAAGCAGGATAGCTGCCCCAGAGTCAAGTGCTCTTGAAGTTTATCCAGAATAGGAAGCAGTGACATGGGGAGATAGTTGCTGGGGTTGGAGGTGTCACCTCCCTTAGGAAGGGGGGCAACAGTGGCAGACATCCAAGCATCTGGTACGATGGTGAGTGTGAAGGAAAGGTGCAAGAGAATAGACAAAGTTTGAGCTATAGTGTAGGCTGAGATGAAGTAACTTAGGGTCAGCTCTATCAGGGCTAGTGCCCTTTTGCAGATTTAGGGTTAGTAATACACAGAGGGTGTCATTGGGGAGACAGGTTTGAAAGAAAAGCATAAAGAGGAGGGGTATGGGTGGAGGAAGCTGACAAGAGTGCAGGAGAGGGTTGACAGGCAAAGAGGGAAGAAGCACAGGTGTTGGAAAAGTTGTTAAATTCAATCACCATGGGGGGTCTTCAACAGTACGGGCACCTACCTTTAGCACAGGAGGGAGAGATTGGGCAGGGGAAGAAAATTGGGTGTGAAAAACCTTCCAGAATTTGGATGGATTGTTAAGGTTTTCATGAAATGAGGAGTTGAAATACTCTGCCTTGGTGAGGCAGATAGCCTTGGTTCAGGCATTTCAAAGGGAGTGATATTTCTGCAGATCCTTGAGGGCACCAGAGTCTTTAAACACTACCCATGCCTGATCTCTTGAATGTTGTCACACTGTTAGTTCAGTGAAGACCCAGGGGAGGTGATTTCCACAGACCCTTGTCTTTCTAAGTGGGGCATGGCTGTCTCAGACTTTCAGGAATTGAGAGCTGAAGTTGCTCATGGCTGAGTCCACTGAAGAAGCAGAGGTAATGGGTGACAAGTTGGTACTGTTAAGTTCACTATGGAGGGAGGACAGGTCAAGGAAATGGAAGGAACAAAGGTTGAGAATGACGGGAGGGGATTTTACTTGGTGGATTTTCCACACACAGTAGACCCCATGGTGATCACTGAGCACATCCAGGAGTATACCAGAGGTGATGACATGGAGGGGGTGAAACGTTAGTACCCAGTCAATTAGGGTGTGTTTACCTGATATGTGATTTAAGTGCATCAGATCTTTGATCAGTTGTTTTAGGTTTAAATATGAAATTTGATTGCAGACTTTGGCCTGAGTGCTGGACAACAAATGAATGCTTAAGTCACCTAATGTATAGAGTTCACCAGGGGTGGCAGGGGAGGTGATAGAGGAGAGGAGGTCATTGATAGAGGATGAGAAAGAGGCAGGAAAACTGGGACAGCAGTAGACTCTGCCCACAAAGATAGGAAGGAAGCAAGGGAGGGATAATTTCAGTAACAACAGTTCATTGGCAGAAGGTGAGGTAGTGGATAGCCAGTCAGGAATTTATTGAGGTGGAAACATACATAGCTACTCCCCCACCCCTGGACGATCGGTCCTGATGGATGAAGTAGTACCCGGGGATAGAGATGGCAGGGGCTGGGGTTTTAGAACTGAGCCAAGACTCTGTTATAATGAGGACAGCGGGTTTAAGATTGGAAATGAGTGGTTGCAAAAGGTTGATTTTTGGAGTAGACTTCTTATATTTAAATGGACTACGCTTAATCCTTTGGGCAACTCGGAAGGTGTAGTGGGGAGTGATCCAGAGTTAGGTTCAATTTCACCTGTGGTGAGTAGTAGGAGTGCTATGAGTTGTCTTGTGATGGTGGCCAGTTGTTTCCTAGTTGGGGTTGTATATGAGTGGAAGCAGGAGTGAGTAAGTTATTTGAGCAGCAGTGGTGTGACTGAAGATCATGTAAGGATGCCAAGTGGGTTCCTGTTGTGTAGAGGATGGATGCAGCTGGGCACCAGGGATAGTGAAGAAGAGGGGATGACAGGAGGTAGGGAGATTGAGGGGGTGGGAGGGTAGAGGGAAGGAGTTTGCTGGGTCAATGGAAGGGAGGAGTGGGGAGGGACATAGGGATGAATAGGAGGGAAGGGAGGTGAGGAAGAGGAGGAGCATGGTGGGATAAATGTAAGAATTAGTCTTCAGAGGAAAAGAGAAACTCATGAGGGTGTCATTTAGGAGGCAGGAAGGAGAAGAGGGTCAAACTAGGTACAGCGGGACCATGGTTCAAACTCAGGAACACTAGATGGATCAGGTTCTAGGAAAAGAGAATAGCGAAGGATAGGGAAATAGGAGGGCAGAGTCAGGGCAGGATAGAATAAAATGAGAATATTGTTATTGCACTGTAATAGAGTAAGTAAGAAACTATGAATAGGCTAGACTATGATGTCCCTAGTGGGCTAATGCTATGACAAGCAAATGGGAAATTTGACATTTAGAATTTTAGCCAATAATCAGCAACTAGCATGTGATCCAAGCCAATAAGCAGCAACTAGCATGTGATCCAATGTAGCTATAAATGAAAGTGTCCAGATAGGGTGGAGGGAGGGGTGGGTGGGTGGGGAGCCAGACCATAGCACCGGCAGGATAGCTGAAGGGAAAAAACAGTAGAAGCTGTAAAGAAATGGAAAGCCAGCTGTGATGCCTGCAAGGAGGGCTAGCAGGAGAGAAGCCTATGAGATCTGGGCATGAGAAAAAGGTGCCATATTTAAAAATCTCCTTTCTGTTCCTTGGTTGCTTTTCTTTTTCTCCTTCTTTTCTGAAAGTGTACCTGGCTTGCTTCAGGGTTAGACAGGTGGGTGGGTCAGCTTTCTGGAGCTGCAGGAGCAGCTCTCCAAATCTAGAAAGCCTGATCAGGGCCAGCGTAGTGTCTGGTGGAAGAAGAGGGGAAGAAATTTAAGCAAAAAAGAACAAAATGGAAAAAATTAGTGAATAGCGAGGGGGGAGGGCTTTCAGGAAGGGATGGAGCTAGACCGTGAGAGGTCAGATATCAGGCAGATAGGGTGAGGCAGAGAAAATGCACAACAACAGCTTAACATAGTTAAAGTAGCAAAACCTGATACATATTCAAAAACACATTTAATCTGGCTGGAGGGAAAAAAACAGTAGAAGCTGTAAAGAAACAAAAAGCTAGCTGTCATGCCTGCAAGGAGGGCTAGAAGGAGGCAAGCCTATGAGATCTGGGCTTGAAAAAAGGCACCAGATTTAAAAATCTTCTCTTCATTCCTTGGTTGCCTTTTTTTCTCCTTCTTGGCCAAAAACATACCTGACTTGCTTCGGGGTTTGGTGGGTGGACACGTCAGCTTCCTGGAGCCACAGGTGTGGCTCTCTGAATGTAGAAAGCCCAATCAGGGCTGGTGCAGTGTTTGGCTTGCTTTAGGGTTGGGCGGGAGGGTGGGTCAGCTTCCTGGAGCCACAGGAGTGGCTGTCTGAACGAAGAAAGCCCAATCATGGCTGGTGCATTGCCTGGCTTGCCTCAGGGTTGGGGTGGTGGGCAGGTTAACTTCCTGGAGCTGCAGAAGTGGCTCTTCAAATGTCAAAAGCCTGATCAGGGCTGTCGCAGTGCCTGGCTTGCTTCAGGGTTGGGCGCGTGGACGGGTCAGCTTTTTGGAGCCGCAGGGGTAGCTCTTTGAATGTAGAAAGACTGATCAGGACTGCTGCAGTGCCTGTCTTGCTTTGGGGTTGGGCAGGTGGTTGGGTCAGCTTTCTGGAGCCACAGGAGCAGCTCTCCAAATGTAGACAGCCCAACAAAACTGGTTACTGCTTGATTGGCTTTGGGGTTGGCCAGGTGGGCAGTTTGGCTTCCTAGAGCTGCAGGATCAGCTCTCCAAATGTAGAAAGCCCAGTCAGGGCTGGTGCGGTCATCAGTTCTTAACAAGAATATCATTTTTTCCTCCTCAAGTCAATGCCAAAAAATATATAGAAACCAACTGTAAACCAGATTACCTGCAGTTTGAATTCCCCTACCAAACACCCTAACCAATGATGAAATATCTGTATACTAACAGTGCCAAAAATGCTTAGAGTCCTCACCCCACCACAGCACTAGATGGTGACTTGCTGAAGATCAAGGGCCTTACATTTACAGCACCCCACACCAGATAAACATTCAGGTTCAGCAAGCAGCCCCCCCCCCCCACACCAGGCACATTCAGGAGTGTTCACCAAGGCCCAACTATCATAAAGTTTAAACTCAACCTCCCAAACTCACCAGGTTACTAGCAGTTTTACATTTCCCACCAAATACCCCATCGGAAATTGAAAGTGGCTTGGTGCATATGAAGTTCAAGGAACATCAGGAATTATACAAGGCAGCAAATATGTACATTTCATTTGAAAAGGTAGTGTACGAGCACATAAAATATGAAAATATAGTATGTAGCTAATTAAGATCTTGGGCATTTCTTGCCATTACCAATCAGGATTATTGAGGTTACTATTAGAATTGTTATTAAAGATGTGATTTAGAAAACTTAGCCATTAAAAGGATAGAAAATGTGCAGCAAATTAAGGAATTTGGAAAAAACCTTTGTGAAGACTGGCAAAGGGATAGTGCTGGAAAACATTTATCTAATTCTACTGCAAGGTCTATTGCCAAACTTAATAGACCCTACAGGCAAATCACTGAAAAGAAAAAAAGAAAAAAATGTTCCCCAAACTCTTCTAGTACCCATCTCACCTTCTACCCTTCCTCCTTGGGTGCACCTATAGCCTCCTCCAAAAAATGAAATACTAGTAGTGAGGCTAAGGAATGATAGCAACTAGGTGTCATGCCACCTTGGTCCTTTGTCAAATAATGCATGGAAATGGGAGAGAGAGATGCCAACTAGGCTCTCACCATCTCCACCATCTAACCTATAATATGCAAATACAATATCAATATATCAGAGGATATAATGATATAGTACTGTAGTTGCGAAGCTGTGAAACATCTCACAGAAATCACACAAACAGCTATACTTATTCACCTGCAGGTACAATTATACAGGCTTGCACCAAAGGATGGACCACCCAGTGGATGGCAGTGCATGGGTCTAAAACCAAGAACAATGAGATAACAAAAAAGCCTCACGTACAGCCTACCTGAAAAACATATACATACTCAGATGAATATAGCACTAAAACTTTCATTTACTCACAGTGCAAAATGTTAAGTGCTGAGCATATCGACAACTCCTACAGCTGTGCACTTAACCTTTTACACTGTGAGCAAATAAAGGTTTTACTGCAATTATTTATCTGAGTCTGCATGTGTTTTCTGGGTAGGGCATGCACATGGCTTTTTGGTAACTAATTGTACAGGACTGGTGGTATGGCTGGACAAAAGAGAGGTAGGTAGAATGGGTGCCACGAGGCATGGGGTGAGGGTTTGCTTTTAACATCTTTCCTTGCCAATAATTTGCATAGCACACTTATTATTTATAGTTTTCAAATTATTTTCTTTCTCATAGTTGGAGGAGATGATGTTCCAGCTGGTGGTGTTAGTGCAGTTTCTGCTGGCATGAGTATTGTTTCCTCAAGTTCCACTTCTGAGCAGTTAACTGTTTCAAAAAATATATGTGAGTCTAAAGCTGTGACTGACAGTGTAGATGATATCATACTCCCCATTAATAACCCCATGGTAGTTGAACATGATTCTGATCCTGGCAATGATAACTCACAATGTCATATTTCTTTCAGCACTGTTGAAGTCATGCCTTTGCCATCCAATGATTCAAAGTGTGGCGCAAAAATATCGTGTGATGATGATGATGATGATGATGATGATGCTGTGGTTGGAACATGTTCTCCACATGGCAGCATCCAAGCTGAAAATGTGAATCCAGATGATGTTGCTGAATATAATAATGATGTCAGTGACCCCTGTTGGGAACCGGAGAAAAAGAAAGTCAAGGTAGCTGTGTCTGGATCTGTTGGCGTTAAATTCCCCCCATCTCAAAAAAGTTGTGATTTAGCAGTTCCTATTGATGATAATGATGATGACCCAGTAATAATCATAGGTAGTTGTGGTGGTCAGTTGGAGTCCAAGTGTGTTCAGCCTAAAAAATCACGCAGCACACCCCCCATTTCAGGGTTAAAAAACCCAGAGTCCAATAAGCAGCATCAGGGACATGTTAAAAGTAGCGGATCACAATCCCTTGTTTGGGATTTTTTTGTCCAAGATGCAAATGATGAGTCAGTTGCAATCTACCAATTTTGACATGCGTGTGTGAGCCGAGGTAAAAAGGGGAGTTATGTGAGCATGGGGGGGGGCAGCATGCACATCTTAAGAACAGGCACATGGCACTGTGGACCTGGCACCAGATGGCAGCTAATGCCATAGTGGGGCATTCACCCTCATCATCAACCTTATTGAGCATGTTATACCCTTCCATGAGTGTAAGACCAAGTAGGAATGTCTGCAGTAGTGATGAAATAATACCAGAGGATTACTACAGTCATGATGAGGAGGATAATTATGATTTAGAAATCTTGTGAAGTGGTGGTCAGAGTAGCAGTGGTGGAGATTGTGGTCAATGCAGGATGTCTAGTGCAAGTGGTACATCAACCCCTGTACGTAAAACAGGGAAAATAACTTCATTTGTGGACTTGTCACCCATGCAGCCCTCTTCATCACATGTCCACACCCCACCCCCGGCCATTCACAGAGCCAAGCCATTTGTCACTGTTGCACCCCATGCAAAACATGTAAGTCAGCCCTTGTTGGAAAGTGTTTTTGCCCGTAACCTCCTGCCTGCCTGCCTGAAGCATGTGATTTACACTGTGTAAGCCATGTGATGTGTGTGGGCTGCCTGTGAATTTGCATTCCACCTTAAAGTGGAACAAGGTGGAGTGCACAATGCAAAGTCATAATTACCGTACAATGTGAAGTGGCCATGTGAGGGTTTAAAATGGATACTCCACATAGCAGAAAACTAATGCTAACTGGCCACTTTGTGACCACTTCACAGTCAGAGTTTTACTTTACTGCATCTCAATTTGTGGTGCACTTGTATGGGCATCCAAGAAACCTTACTTTTGTGTGCAGTTGTGGCCATTTTTCACTATGGCTCCATCTAGTGGCTCCGTTCTTGAGCCGACTGAAGTCTGTTTTTTCAATGCAAGATATTTGTAGCACAAAAATTTGCATAAGAAGCCAGCTGTAAAGGAGAAATTACAGGAGTCAGGAAAGGAGGGAAAGATCATAGGGTGATGAGGTGAAGATTGCGGTAGGCATTAGGAATCAGAGGGAATCAGAGGGTTGAGGAAAAGTGGAGCACAGAAGGAGGCAAGTTACGGATGTGTAGAGAGAAAGAGAGAGAGCCTCACCCTGACTGATGGGAGGAGGAAGGACAGGAGCAAGAGGAAGGAAGGGATTGGGAAAGGATTCCTTTTAGAGAGTGCAGAGACGGAGATAAATGAAGGGAGCTTGGAAGAGAGATCCAGAGATAGGGGAGATGGTAAGAGTAGGCTGCCTGCTCTGAATCTGAATGAGGATGGGGGAGAGAGAAAGTACAGAGGTCTCTGGAGCATAGCTGATAGCAGTAGGGGGATGATGGAGAGAGGAGAGGAGAGGTAGGAGGGGAGAGACCCAAACCAGAATCTAGAAATAAGGGTGGTGGCATGGTGTTGGCAGTATAAGTGAAGAGAGGGAAGAGGGAAAAGAAGAGAAGAGAAGAGAAGAGAAGAGAAGAGAAGAGAAGAGAAGAGAAGAGAGAGGGAAGGGTAGAAGGAACAGTGGTGTGTGTGTGTGGGGTGGGCGGAAGGCATTGGAGGCAAAGTGCAAAAGTGTTAAAAAAGAAAATCTAGTCTGGAAAGGGATGAGGTGGGGGCTGACCTGAAGACAACATCGGCATAATCAAAAACAGGTAGGATCATTTTGGTAAGGAACTCTTGGTGGATAACAGGAGAGAGTGAGTCTTTATTCCTATACATGGCTCCTAACTTAGGGTGGAGATTGGTGTGGATATGTCGATGTGTGAAGAGAAGTTGAGATGACTGTGCAGTCAGATGCTAAGATACTTGAAGACAGGGACTACATAGAGAAAGGTGCCATCTAGAGTAGAAAAGGAGGGGAGGGTATAAAGTTTGGCTAATTTATGGCCAGCACCAAATGTCATGGACATGGTTTTCTTGGAGTTTACCTTGAGCTGATTCACCCAAAACCAATGTATCATCCTTGAGAAGTCTCTCTGCAGCCAAGACCCAATCTCAGGAGTTGTGGAGCCGTAGGTGTAGAGGACAATGTTGTCGGCATACATATGAATAAGGCAAGAGACACAGACAGATGGAAGATCACTAAGAAAGATTGAAAACAGGCAGGGCCTAGAATGGGCCTTGAGGGACACCTGCTTGAATGAGAAGGGAGGGCAGGGCATCACCTGCTTGAACTCATTGTGTACGGCCCATAAGATGGGACATAATCCAGTCCACAGCTTGGGTAGAGAGACCAGATGAAAAAAGTTTGGATAGAAGAAAAGGATGGGACACAGAGCCAAAAGCTTTGGCTTGGTCAATAAATATAGCAGTAGTAATACTATTATGGTCCATACTGGTGAGAGCCATGTCAGTGACACAGAGAAGGGAAATGACAGTAGAGTGATTTTTCCTGTAGTCTGATTGAGAGGTAGAGAGGAAGGCTAAGGCATTAAGATAGTCAGAAAGTCTTGAGAAGACAAGGGACTCCTGCAGTTTAGCCAGGAAGGGGAGAAAGGGTATAGGCCTGTCATTGCCAGGACTAGAGGGTTCACCCCCTTTGTGATGGGGAAGCATCCTGTCAACTTTCCATGCCTGTGGTACAGTACTGTACTAAGAGTGAAGGAACAGTTCAGCAGGTGGGATGGGGAAAAGCTATAGCAGTAGCAGAACTCTGGAGAATTCTGAGGTCGAGACCATCTCAGCTGTTTTTGTGAGGATTGAGAATTTCATGCACAGTAATAGGTGAGATGCAACAGCCTTCAGATGGGGAGGGGAGACCAGGAAGACATTTACTGTGCTAGAGAGGAGGGCACATGTAATAGAAAAGGAACTAAGAATCGATGCAATGGAGGAGGGGTCCAAGACAGGAAAGCTGACAATCATCATGGTGGGGGGTTGAGACGGGGATTAAAGAGGGCATGGCGGGCCTACCAGAATTTAGAAGGGGAGTTGAGGTTTTGTTTCAGGGTCAGTTTGAAGTATTGGGCTTTTGTGGCTCTTATTGTCTTAGTTCAGGCATTTCTGAGGGACCTATAGAGGTGATGATAGGAAGGGGGAGAGGAGGATTTATATCTCACCCAGGCAAGATCATGGAATTTAGAAAGCTGAATAATGTCAGCAGAGATCTAGAGGTGGTGCGAACATCTGACCCTGCACCTTTTGGGGGGGGCATGAGTATTCCATGTCTTGTTTAGAAAGTAGCAGAAAATGAAAGCATAAAAGTAACTTTATTATACATTAACAATGTGGATATGTTTAGGGTTGAGTAGGCACTTTAGTGTTAAACCTCAAATTTTGAACTTTAATATCTTTGCAACCATTCAAACAGATTTACATGAAATTTTGCAAACCCAGTCTTGTGGGGTAGATATCTTTAAGTGCCAAGTCTCATTCCAGTTGGGCATGTGGGTTGCGAGATTCAGATATTGACAAAACTTAAAAAAATGTATGTTTTTTGCTGTTTTTTGCCATCGTCTAGTAGCGCCCAGACAGTCTGGAATTTTGGTCTGAAATTTTCAGGGTACAAAGGGCTTGGCTTAGAAAGATTTCTTATGGTGGTTTGGTAAAAAAAATATTAATCTGTTCCAAAGTTACTACATTTTAAATTTCTGGCTCTGAGCATGCTAAGTAAGTACTGCAAAATAGCTGGATGACTTTTTTGCATGACAGATCCTTTTCGTGAGGGAAAGAATCTTTGTTCACGTGCCAACATCTTGTGTTCTGCTTTTTTTCCTAAAAAATCAAGTTTATAAAACCAGAAAAATTACACTGTAGAGAGCAACAGACACATGTATCTTGCTTATTGGGACTCCCTTAGCTGGATTCAGCACTTAATTATTGCAGAAATGCCCTTGAAATTTTGTTTTATCATGATTATAAATCTTTTTTTGGTGACTAGTGATATGAAAAAAAGATTCTGTTTCATGAGGGGAAAAATCATTTTTGCCTTTGATGGCATGTTTTCCCTGGTTTCTAGTGGCCCCCAACCCTCTTATTGATATCCCAGTATATAAATTAAATTGCCCTGGTGTCTAGTGGCACCCCAACCCTCCAATCGTGGTCCTGAAATTATGTAGTTTTTCCCTGGTGTCTAGTGACACCCCCCACCCTCTGATGCCCTCCTCATAACAATTTTGTAATTTTCCCCATGTCTAGTGGCACCCCTCCTCCAGTCTCTGTCCCTGTATGCCCTGTAATAAAGAAAGCCATCCCTCAATGTCTTTTTTAACCTATAAAAGAAAATGGTCCCTCACCCATCCAACCCCGCCCCCAGCCTGACCACCCACTGAGCACCCACCACCCCGCAACCCCGTCCCCCACACACACACCCTCACTAACCGGAACAGGACTTAGGATCAAGATCCACTCTTTGATCAAAGACACGTCTTCCTGTTGGAACTGCTGACTTCAATATGAGAAACTAAGGTAAATGCAGTTCAATGTATTTCAATGGGGTTTTCAACTCTGGTGCAAAACTTTGTCACTTTTTACCACCAAATTTTTAACATACTCTTTTTGAGACCCCTCCTCATGAACAATGTTGGAAGCATTTCGCAAATCCTGACTGAAAGGTGATTTTGCAGTTGGTTGACAAACTCACCTTTTGGGCTGGATTTAAAACTTTTTACCAAACATGTTCATGAGGTGGGGTCATAAGAAGGATATGTTGAACATTTGGGGTCAAAATATGTTAAAATGGCAAAGTTGAGTGCATCCATTTACATTTTGTTACACTCACCCATTACTTTCATAATTTTCAATATTTTCACCCCAAATTTTCAACATAGCCATTTCTTTACACCACCTCATGCATGTGATAGCTGTCATTTTTTAAATCTTGGCCAAAATGTATTTTTGTGCCTGTAGCATGGAATGGTGCTGTGGTGATGCAGAATGATGTTTTGGTGGTGATGTGACAAATTTTAGTACTGGATTCACCAGATGGAGTAATAAGAAGACTATGTTGACAGTTCTGTTGGTTTTGTCCTACAAATGGAAGTGCAGGGTCTTCCAGGCCCTGTGCTTCCCCATAAACATACATATACACATCTATGAAGGAATGGGAGTGAAGGGTCTGGAGGGAACTGCACACAGTCAGGCAGATAAGGATACGATTATACTATTTCAAAAAGTAAGGACATTCTTTGCAGAAAAACTGTGTTAATGCAACATTTAGAGTTAAGGCAAAAGTGATAAAAGTAAAGAAATGTGATTTTAGGGTTTCAACTCTAAAACCCCACTTCCACCCCTAAAGCATATTGAGGCAGACTCTTTCTTGAGGTTGTCAACCCTAAAGCTCACCCAATTAGGTGTGTATGCTACTGGAGTGTATAGAATTGGGTGAGCTTCAGGGTCGACAACCCCTAGGAAGAGTCCGCCCCTGATTTTCTTTAGGGGTGGAGGTGGGGTTTTAGAGTTGGAAACCCTAACACCACCTTTCCCTACTTTTGTTGTTTTAGCCTTAACCATAAATGTTGCATTACGCAGTTATTTTGTAAAGAATATATATAGGTAATATGTATGTATGTGTATATATATATATATATATATATATATATATATATCGTAAGATATAAGACCTGATAACAGCACACCCTGGGTAAGTAGTGAAGCATGAGGTGCTTGCACTGAGTGTCTTTAGCACTTGGGAACTGCTCTTATCAGGCCATAAACCACACCTCAGAGTCTCTTATTTCACTTTTAAAATGAGTCCCCAAGGGCCTGGTGTGGGGATGGAACCCACAGCCTTCTGATCTCCCAGCCTCAGAGGCAAGTGTGCTACCTGTGGAGCCACTGACACTAACAATCACCACCAGCCCCACCAGCAGAAAACAAACAAGTCAGCCTCCTACCTCACTCCTGTGACTCCCCCTCCCCCCCCGTTTTACCTTAAAAAAATCTCTCAATCCAAAGCAATATAATACCTTCAGAAAGTGCTCAACAAATCCAGGCATAGCAGTGATAGCCTTGATCTAAAGTTAGTTGCCCTCACCTTATATGCCATTTTAGCTCCTCTTACAAGAATACTAAACCTCTCCCAAACCTCTGAACAATTCCCTAAACTCTGGAAAGCAACAGTTGTTTCCCCAGTCTTTAAAACTGAGGATAGAACCCTCCATACAAACTATCACCCTATCTTATTCTACCCCCTATCTCTAAGGCTCTAGAACAGATCCCCTATGATCAGTTAATTAACCACTTAAACAAACACAACTTTCAATGCAAGGAGCAACACAGTTTTAGACAATAGCATAGTACCACTATGGCACTGGTTGAATTCATTAGGTTCATCCATAATTCCATGAACTGAGGGCACTTAGTGGGGGCCACCTTTATAGATCTCACTAAGACCTTTGATACAGTGAATTACAAACTTCTCCTAACCCAACTAAGTGAGTCTACAGTATCAATGACTTCTCTGGCCTGGTTTCAAAGTTACCTATCTGGACGTGTTCAAAAGGTCAGCATCAGGAACACACTATCGGACAAAGTGTCTGCACAGGAGTTCCCCAAATGTCCATCCTGGGCCCACTACTATTTAGTTTCTTTTTAAACTCCCTTCAAGAGGGTGGCTGCTATAACCCGCTGCTGCAATTCAGGAGCCACAGTGGTGGAGTGAACTTAGAGCAACTTGGAGCTGCTCTAAGGGGCATCCGATGGTGCCAGTGGTCAGATGCCCACTCCGCAGCACCATGGCAGTTGTACCAACTTGCTCCCCATGCACCCACAAACACAGCCATGCCCCCAACCCCTGAATGTCAGGGACCCCCGGGATCCATTTGGCATTGTGCCCCCAGACTCCTGTGCTACCTGTCCTTCCCCCCTGCCCCTTGGTGCATACTGTGATGTTCTGGGGTGGGGGGGCTCCGGGGGGCCCTCAATTGTGGGCTGTGACTTGCAACATGTGGGGCTATTACACCATGCCTGTGGCATTGGTCTCTGCATGGTACAACCCTCATGTCATAAGTGCTGGGACCCTACCACTCTTGGAATGCGGTGCAGGGTCCCTGGCATAGCCGCGAATGTCACAACTCGCATACGCCGGAAAGTTGTGACATTCATCCTGGAATTGAGCCCTAAGACATCAGGGTATTCAACCCTAACTCCACTTCCCCCTCAACACACACACACACACACACACACACACACACACACACACACTCACATTCACAATGGGGAGGGGAAAAGCAACAAAAGGAATCACAAACTGCAAACATCAGGTAAGTGAAACAACATACCACTCTCTGAACATATCACAACAGATATCCATCATTATGGTTCACCAAATGTATTACTACTGCTGCCATCCCAGTGTCTGGATGTGAGAGCGCAGGGTCCAAAGGACTCTGCATTCCCACATCTTGCATTTTTGTGGAATTACACTTCCTATGGAACATATGGTGTATGTTTGCACATTAGCTTAGATTTCTGCTCTTAGGTTAGTGCTCACTGCATCTTGTGCACCAAATTTCTCCAAGCACAGGTAGTAGCTGCAACATCCACAGCAAGCCAGTTATATGTGTGAAAACCAGAATGTTCCTGGAACCAGAGTGGCTCAATTTTGGCACAAGCAGAATGTACTTAGAAAGGGGCATCCAAGACCAGTTTAGATCTGTAATGGAATGTCTGAACCATTTGGAATGCAGTAAGCCAGCTAGTACTACTCCATATATTACCAAGTCCCATGTTTCATTTTGACTATAATTCTTGCACTGAGGAGAGGGGCTCTACTTCGTCCTAAACTGCCACATTTTAATATTGACTTATAGTTGATAATGTACTGTATAACTATGTCTTAAGACAAAAACAATTCTTACCTAGCTGGTCTGGTATGGGCAGTAGTTCTGTCAACAGGAATCAGGTCACTAAGGTACACATTGAAATAACGTTTTTTTCCATTTTCAATCAGATTCCTCCTGTTTGTCCTTTGACACTGCAGCAGGCTTCCCAAACTGGCCAAGGGCTCTGTTGTCTCAGGGGGTTATGGTCATACTGAAATTCAACACCTTATGCATCCCTGGTGGAGCCCTTGCCACCAGCGCTTTTTGCGCCTTACTTTATGTTTGCCTGTGCTGGGTTTGCCACTTTTGTCCCCATCAACTTTATGATCTGCTACCTCTATTACAGCATCTTGATTTGAAGTTACATGTTTAACACCTGTTTTGTTGGCTCTGGTTTCCAAGCCACCTGCATGCTGGCTAGTGTGATTTCCTTTTGTAGGCCCAGGAATCTTAGAAATGGTGGTCACCTCTCCTCCTGCCTGCTTGAAGAAGCATAACTACTACTGTTTCACAAATTCTGAGAAAGCTGTTTTGTGAAGTTCATTGGACTAGAAGTATTGTCCAGGTTCTTCTTTGCATCCAAAACTGCAGCACCATGTTTCTGGGCCACACCCTTCAGCAGTACAACAGTATGCCATTCTATTTTGTGTTTGGTTCAGTTCACTTCCAGATGGAGAGCAGCTTGGCTTTGGTCTCTCCCTGCCAGGTCCTTATGCCCCCCTGTGCCCTGTACACCAATGGACACAGCCCTAGGCTTGGGTTCCACTGCTGCCACGGTCCAGCAGGGGGAGACTTTGAGCTGGTGGCAGCTGTCCTTTGGAACTCTGCCTGGGGGCTGCTGCCAACAGGTTGATGCATTTTTTGGAAGTGTGCATCTCCAACACAGAGGACAAATTGGACCTGCTTGGTGATGGTCAGCTGTTTTGGTACTCCATGCGTGACAGAGGAAGCCACAGACCAACTGACATCAATCGCGTGTCTCTGCACCACATTATTCTTGTCCCAAGATAAAATATGGTCACTGGATAACTTGTTTCTTGTCTACTTTTGCGGTGTGTATTTCTCTATCCAGACAGGTTTTAAAGTCTGTTTATGCAGGTATGGTAGGTTGTTCTGTTTTTTTTCATAGTTGTTTTTCCTGTTCTTAGCTCTGTCCATTAAGGCTGAGTCCTTCTGTGGACTTTGATTTTGCTGTTTAACTTCATTAGCCTTTGCATATTTGAATTTCTTAACAGGTAATTGAGCCACCCATTTTGTGGCTTAGGGTGAGCTGAGGTATCAGTTTTGTAGCACTTTATACCATCCTCTTTCGATTCGGATCAGCTTTTCCTTCAGAGATTTTCTGCTGTTGACATCACTGAGGGAAAACCTGAGTGCTGCCATGTCAAAAATCAGCCAAAGGACAGATGCAGCAAAAACTAGATCCTGGGCACTACCACTGCCTCTGAAACGTTTGTTTATCCTGTTCATCATTAACACGAAAGTTCCTTATAGTGTTGCTCTGCATACATTTCATTATATCTCCAGTGTTTCATTCTGAAGAAAATACACACCAACTCTAAGAAAACTAATTTGCTTTCCCCATATTTTGTTCAGATTTAACAGTTTAATAGGGGAACTGATGACTCATTAAATGTATCAGCAGATTTTTTGCTTAAAGTAAAATTACTGTCATGAGAGTCAGTGGGACCTTTCAAAACATACATTTTTAAATGCCCTTTGTATACTTCAGATGTAATTTTAATTTTATATCTCTTGAATTCCAGTGATTGTGTTCTTTCCATGAGAATACAAGGACTTTGTTTCAGGAAAATAGCCAATGTTACATGTTAGAATAGTACTTAAGATATTTGGTTAAGGGAGACCATTTGGCATGGTGGTTAGAACACAGCACTATGAACATGGAGAAATGGGTTTGAATCCCACAAGTGCCACTTAATGACTGTGTGACCCTACACAAATTGATTAATCTCTCTCTAAACTATCTGTTCTCTTATCTCCCTCTGTGCCGAAAATGGCAGCAACATTCTCTCCCTCTCCTTCTACAGGATTGTAAACTGTTTAGGACACAGTCTGCATGACAGGTACTATACAACACCAGATGTAGTTCCTTCCTTCCTAAACAATGTTTGAGCATCACAATTTCTCTCACTGTAACAGCTGAGGGCACTTTCACGTATAACAAAAATCTCCATGTTAAACATGTTAAATATTTATATACAATTCTAATGCAACGCCAGTCTGTCAGTAATGTAATACAAAAAAGTATTTTTAACATACTGTAGGAAGGTGAACTATATTTCTGAATGTACATTTATAACAAGTATTGGCCAATGTCAAATGTTTGCTTGCTTGTGTATGTTGTACTTGTTGGGCACAGATAAATCAGCAGTCAAAATGAAAAACATGAACGCAAGTTATTTCAGGGGACAGGGATCAGGGACAGTGAGGGACCACTAGACTACCAGGGAAGTTTATACAAAAATCAATACTGGGAGGGAAATGGGAGATTGTGGAGGAGGGTGGGACCACTAGACTACCAGGGAGTACTTTTCTGAATACAGGCAGGGTGATCAGTGATTGGGAAGGGGTGGAACCACTAGACTACATGGGAATATTTTTTCTCAATATCTGGTGGGCGATTGGTGATTAGGGAGAGGGTGGTACAACTAGACTACCATGGAATATTTTTCTCAATATCAGGATGATGATTGGAGGTCGGGAGGTGGCACCACTAGACTACCAAGGAATATTTGTAGAAATAAGGGGAAGGTGATCGGACATTGGGGAGGGGGGTGGGACCACTAGACTACAAGGGAATATTTTTAGAAATAACAGGAAGATGATTGGAGATCAAGGGAGGGTGAAGGGACCAATAGACTATCAGGGAAAGGATTTTCCAATCACAAAAAAGATCCCTTGTCATGACTCATGATATGAAAAAGATACATTTTTCATTTTATAAGTCATGAGAAAAGAATTGGGACCACTAGACTACCAGGGAATATTTTTAGAAATAATGAGACTATGATTGGACATCAAGGGAAGAGGGTGGGAGCACTAGACTACCAGGGAATATTTCTGCAACATTGGGAGGGTGATCAGACATCGGACATCGGGGGGAGGGGCCACTAGACTACCAGGAAAGTGACAAACTATGGTAAATGTGGTTCAATGTATTTCAACGTGGTTTTCAACTTCAGTGCAAAACATTGTCATTTTGAAAGATTTTGACACCAGATTTTCAACATACCCTTTTCAGAGACCCCCTCCTTATGAACAATGTTGGTGTCATTTCACAAATCCTGCCCAAAAGGTGCTTTTGCAGTTGGTTGGCAAAATCATCTTTCATGTCAGATTTGAAAAATTTCACCATACTTGTTCATGAGGTGGGGTCATAAGAAGGGTATGTTGAAAATGTGGGGTCAAAATGTGTTAAAATGGCAAAACTGTGTGCACCTGTTGACATTTCACTATGCTCACTCCCAACATTTGTAATGTTCAGTATTTTTACCCCAAATTTTCAACATAGCCATTTCTTTACATCACCTGATGAACATGACAACTGTCAGTTTTCAATTCTTGTCCAAAATATGTTCTGTCACTTATGGTGTGGAATGACGTTGCAGTGGCATGGTATGAGGTTTTGGTGGACATTTGAAAATTCTCAGCCCAGTGTTCATGAAGTGGTGGTAATAACATGGCTATGCTGACAATGTGGTTGTTCTTTTGGCTGAAATGCTTGCACAGCAACATACATGTATGCATCTATGGAGGCATGGGAGCGCAGGGCCCAGAGGCAAAGAAAGCTACAATCATATTGTCTCAGAAAGTAAGGACATTTTTGGAAAATAACTTTGTTAATGCATCAGTTAGGGTTTCAGTGACAACAGTTTGGAAATGTGCTGTTAGGGTTTTTAACTGTAATTCCTCACCCCTACCCTGCAGGCAGCAAAAGGTGTGGTGGGTGTGCCTTGAGGTTGTCAATGTTAACGCTCACCCATTCTTCTATACTGTAACCATCTCAGCCTACTTACACATGGAATGGGGTGAGTGTTATGGTTGACAACCCCAAGGCACACCCCCATAACTGTTGCTGCCTGCACGGTGAAGGTGGAGTGTTAGGGCTGGAAACCCTAAATGCATATTTCCAAAATGTTCTCACTGGAACCCTAACTGAAGCATTAACAACATTTTTTGCTAAGAGATATAGCTATAGATATACAGTAGATACAGATAGGTACCATGGTAGGACCTGTATATTTGGGTTGGGTAAGCACTTCAGTGGCTTGTACAGTATGCAGTTTATGGGTCTGGGTTCAGTGGATGGGAAGTTAGTGAAGTCTGTGCTCCAACATGCTTCGTGTCACCAAATTAGTCCTTTTAAATGATCCTGTACTACAGTATTTGGTATTTCAGGCTCATCTGTAAATTTTTAATTTTTCACCTTCAACTGGATGTCATGGAGTCAGTGTCTGGAGAGAGGGGTTGTTGGAGGAGGAGATGCGGGGGATGCAGCCCCACCCAAGGAACATGTACTTTTACTGTTCAGCATTAAAGCATTTGGTAATGGAATATGAGGGGTGCTGGGGGCACAGACGTTTGAGGAAAAATATACTGATGAATTTTAAGGGACTTCCAACAGGACATCTTGGCTGCTATCTTGGACTGGACTGTGGTCCATAAACTGCACCCACTCCACTTCTATGTTAAAACCCCACTTTTACACTATAACAACTTCTTTCCCGTTCAACCTGTTTTGACCAAAATTTGTTAGGTGTAGAGTTTTGCCCTGGGTCTCTGCATCCTGAAACTTTTTTGCAATCAGTTGGGGGGAAGTTAGAGAGGTGATAAAACACTAAATTCACATAAATAAATACTTTTTTTTGCTCTCCTGTAGCTAAAAAAAAAAAAATGTAATTTTGTTTAAACCTGAAACTTACAGGTTTGATGGAGTTTGACCACTATACACTTTTACAAGTTTGAAATTTCAAAATTACATATATATATATATATATATATATATATTTATACAATGTATGTTTTGGGATAAATGTCAGTATAAAATATAGTATCTCAGCCAGGTCGTGGAGATAGCAATGATATCTTCACATGTGAAGATATCACTGATATCTCCATGTTCCTATACGTCATTCTAATGAAAGTGAAAGTCTTTCACTTTCCATTCTATGACTGTCTCTCTTTACTAGCAGGACTCTCCCCCCCCAAACACACATGCATCGCTTACATTTCCTTGATCCTCCCCATATCATTAAACATACAAATATTTAAAAAGCATATCTGCTTGATCCTGCTGCTCCTACATCTTTGTTCCACCTGAACATAACGCGACAAATGAAAGTTTTCCTTAGAATGCCACCGAAGGCTATGAATGATTGAATGTAGTACTGTCAGATTTCTCAGAGGGTCGGTCGCACTGAACATTAAGGAAAGTGTTTTTGTTAATTTTTGTTTATTTTCAAAAGAAGCTGATAGTAGCTATGGCATTGAGAAGAGTTAGTAGTTTCAGAACACTTAGAAGGAAGCGTAGCATCTGTTGCCATAGCAAATACATGCTAGCGCTCTGTCTGGTATTCTGAAGCTGCCAACTCTCCTCAATGTCCTCTCAGTACTGTCGGCAGCTTCTTTTTGAGAAAATACACCTAAAATTAACAAAAAGTCACACTTTCCTTGGTGTTTCAGTACCGATTACATTTTTCTAAAAGTCTGAAAATGCCTTACATTTCAATGTTTATAGCGCCAGTGATCTTACATTTCTGGGGATAGCTGCTTGTCACACTAGTTTCAGGTGGAATGGGTAAAAGAAAATTTCACAATCAATTAGGTATGTTTCTAAACGTTATTTGTTTAAAGATACAGACAGGATCAACCAAATGTGTGTGTTTTATTAAATACTGTAATCAGAATTTTTTTTAATATATGTAATTTGTTGAGTTGTGTGTGTGTGTGTGGGGGTCAACCACAATCCAGACAAGTTTTTGTTTTATCATAATTTCAAAGTGGCAGACTCAAACATATATATATTTTTCAATAACATATGCCATGTGTTGGGGAGAGATATACAGCTGAGTTGCAACAACCATCACCTCTGTGTGAGTGATTGTATTGAGGGGCCATTTGTGGGTTGTGTTGAGGGGGGCCCAAAACATACATAGTATAAATAGAATATGACATGGTTTCGACTGAAGATATCATTATATCTTCACGAGAGGCCAATGACATCATGATATCATTGGCCTCGTGGAAGATAAATATGATATCTTCAGTCGGGCCATGCCATATCCCATATATATATATATATAGAAAAGATTAAAGGACTCAGCGTAAGCACTGGAGGCAAGGGTTACCCTAAAGGGCATTTGGCTGGAAGCCAAGTTTCAAGAAAATACAAAATCACACATGCCCCCACAATGCAAAGCATCATGGGCTGTATATGCAAATCACCACAGAATGTTATGCTGGTCCAACTTTAAGCAGAATTGCATGGTGCCAAAGGCCTCTCACACAGTTTGCAAAGGGTAGCCAACAGAAGACATAGACACGTGTTTCGTCCTACCTATATATATATATATATATATATATATATATATATACACACACAGTATATATATAACTTAGTTTTTATTAAACATCCATTAATGGTACACATCCAATTCACACCAGTATATACTGCAGAGACATACAGCTGGCTTGTGGATGAGGGTTAAGAAAGAGAACTCACACATAGTGGTGGGCGAAGTGGGCTCAATCTGCTCCACGAATTGATTCGTGGAGCAAAGGTGGAGTCGCAGAGTACTCCACAACATGAAGCGGAGTACTTCGCATTATAATGAGGAATGCAAAGTCCATTGGAACCAATGGCTTCACATTACTCCTCCTCCTAGGCTACTACTTATGTTAATTGAAGGCTAAGTATTGCAGGCAGTGTAATTTTGCCTAACTTTGCCTTGTTTTTGAGCTCCAAAGGTGAATTTTGCAGTGATTCATGGGATTTCAGGTCACATGGGCTCTATATTGATCTGCACACCGTTCTGGGGTAGTATGCGCAGGAAGGAATAGGAGACAGTGTGCTCTGATAGCTGTCTGTGATAGGAATCTTGTAAAAGCTTTTCAAAAAGCATTTTTGCTTTTTTGGGGGGGATCCAACTTTAGTTCATCGATTGTAGGAAACCCTCCTGTGCTCATATCATTGAGAATTTTTGTTTTTATGTGGATTTCAAATGTTAATTTACAACATTGCGTGTGTGTGGTGAAAGACAGTGAAAGTGTGCTTTGGGGAAGGGGCGTATCTGTGGTGTAGGTAGATATAAGTTGGAGAAATAGTGATTTCTTTGTTTTTTGGTTATATTTTTGTTACAACTGACTGTGTTGATGTACACACAGTAATATTGGCAGTAACAGTAGAAATGTTCTTGCTGTTCGTTGTGTGAATGTGGTGCAGCAGTTCATAAGGTCAGGTTGCTTACATTACAAATTAACGTGGCATAGTACTAAACTTTTGCATTTACGACTCATTCCTCATTCAGCATTGTACACAAACTGTTCTGTGTGTAAGTGTGTGTGCAGTGTTGTGTGCATCAAATAATACACCTTTTATTGTGCCACAGACTAGTGTAATTGCAGGCTCAGCAGTGTGAATCTGCAATCCACTGCAGCTGCCTGATTTTGTACTGCGATCATGGTATCTATTCTTAGTTTTGCTGCTTGTAGTGCTGTAAAAATCAGCACTGTCTGCATTCAGTGCTCCCCCAACCCTCACGTTCAAAAGGTATTTTTTACCAGATTGGAATGTTTTTGTGATCTCATCAGCACCACTGGTTACTGAAGTTGTTTTAATTCCATGACAGTCTCAGAAGAGTAGTCTCTTATCTGTTGCTGAAGTCACAGTTGTTTATTTGGCTTCACACCCAGCATCCCTCCAATCAGAGAGTGAATGTGTCAAAATCTGAATTTGGTTATAATATTTGTGGTTGATCCCCAAAATGCCTGCAAAAAGACATGCAAGCAAAGCTGTTTCTCGCCATGGCAATGTTGGCAGTAAGATGGTCTTTGGGTGTGGTAATAGTACGCAGACGCAGAAGTGCATTGCTGATGTAAGGAAAGGTATTTCTCCTGCAATGTTTTTTACAGCCCAATCAGTAGCTTCATTCATTGTTGGAGGAGATGATGTTTTCCCAGCTGGTGGTGTTAGTGTTACTGGTGTTAGTGGTGATGGAGGTAGTACTAGTATTGGTTGCGTCAAGTTCTAATTCTGACCAGTGTACCGTATCCAAAAATATTGAGTGTGAAGCAGTGCAAGTGACTGGCAGTGTAGATGATGTCATACTTCCCAGTAACATCCCAGTAACTGAACATGAGGATTCTGATAATCACATCAATGATTGCATACAATGTGATATTCCGTCCACCGTGGCACTTAATGTCACGCATTTTCCATGCAGTGATTCACAATGTGGAGAAAAAATATCAGGTGATGGTGGTGTAGATGCTGATGATGAATGTGATGATGATGATGATGTTGTTGCTGTTGTTGCAACATGCAGTCCACATGCTAGCATCCAAGCAGAAGATGTGGATGTGTGTGATGTTGATGAATATGATGATGATGAAATTGATCCCAGTTGGGAACTGGAGAAAAAGAAATTAAAAGTGGCTGTGTCTGAGTCTGTTTGCAGGAATCCCCCCCATAAAAACCTGTGATCTACCAGTTTTAATTGATGATGATGATGACCCAGTAATCAATATAGTAGGTAGTCGTGGTGGTCAGTTGCAGTCCAGGTGTGCAGTGCCTGAAACATCACTTGCCCCCCCCCACTTCAGTTCTTAAAATAATGGACTTAAATAAGCCACATCATGGATGTGTTAAAAGCAGAGCACCACAATTCATTGTTTGTGATTTTTTTGTTCAAGATGCAAATGATGATTCAGTTGCAATCTGCCAGGTTTGCCACGTGTGCCTGAGTCGAGGTAAAAAAGGGAGCCATCTGGGAACAGGAGGATAGCATACACATCTTAAGAATAGCACTTGGCACTGCTGACCCAGCACAAGCTGGTAGCTAATACCACAGTGGGGCATTCACCTGCATCACCAGCAACCATAGACAGCATGTTATCCCCTTCCATGACTGTTAAGCCCAGTAGGAAATTAAATGTGTGCAGTAGTGTGGTAATAAGAGCAGAGGATTACTACAAGTATGATGAGGTGGCGGACCATAATGATTTTGAAATGTTGTCCAGTGCTGGTGAGATTAGCAGTTTTTGTGGTGGTGGTGGTGGTGAATGTAGTATGTCTAGTGCAAGTGGTACATCAACCCCAGTTGGCAAATCTGGCGATATAACAACATTTCTAGGTTTATCATCATCACCTGTGCAACCATCTTCATCAAATGTCCACACTCCACCCCCAGCCAATGACATTCATCACAGAGCACAACCATTTGTGATCAACAAACCCCATGTAAAACGTTTGTCAGCTCACGTTACAGAGTGTTTTTAAGCATAAGCTGAAGTACCCCCTCCCGAATCATGCAGTGTCATGTGAACTCAAAGCTGCTGTAGTGGAAATGCTGGCAATTGATCTTTTGCCCTTTTCCTTTGTGGAGAATTTTGGGTTCTGTCAGTTTGCTGCATGTGCCTGTCCAAAATGGAAAGTCCCATCCAGGACATACTTTTCTACCTGTTCCATCCCCGAGATGTTCTGCACTGTGTCCAACTCAGTAAGACATGCCCTTCAACATTCCTCCTCTCCATTAATCCATTTAAGTATGGATACATGGACAAGTGGCAAAACAGTGGGGAGTTCATATTTGTATATAACTGCACACTGGGCACAGGTGCCGGGGATTGTTTGTGATATTGGTAGTGTGAACAATCAGTGCAGTAAGGTGGATTGTCATGGTAGCAATCTTCCAGGAATTCTACATGCAATGATTGCTATGCTCAATGTGACCTGTTCACACACTGATGAGAACATGTTGGACATGGTACTGACTGAACTTGACAGATGGCTATACTCTCTGTTCCTGAGAGCTGGGTTCATAGTAAGTGACAATGGGTCAAATGTGGTGAAATGCATCACGAATGGCGTTTTTTCCCCGTGTTCCATGCATGGCCAACTGTTTAAATCTTGTGGGTCAGGAGTTTCTGTAGCACCCTGATATAAAGAAAATGCTGACCATTGCACGACATATCTGTTCTCGCTTTTCAAGATCTGGAAAGGTCCGTGACCAACTGTGGCAGTTGCAGATACAAAACAGCCTGCCTCAGCACCCCTTAAAGATGGAAGTTGTCACCCAATGGAACTCCACTTTAAACATGGCAGAGAGGTTGTATGAACAATGCAAAGCCATCTCAGAATATCTTGTCATGCACACTAGCCGTAAAGGTTCCGGGACCTCCATGTCTATGACGACTGAACAGTGGTGCCTCATGGACTCTGTAATAACAGTTTTGTGGCCTTTTAAACATGCCACACAGGAAGTGAGTGGCAATTCTGCCTCCATTAGCCAATCAATTCCATTGCTGTGGGTGCTGAGGCAGACATTGGTGAATGTACAGCACAGCCTTGATGTTGCTGGAGACGGTGGTAGCAGTATGTTGCTGTAACACATGCTGACAGTATTTGACCAGAATCGTCATATTGTGAGCATTCAACCTAGTGAAAACTTTGACATAGCAACAATGCTGGACCCATGATACAAACGTGGAATTGCATCAGTACTGAAGGGAGGGCCTAAACAGATAAAAAAATCAGTGGTCAACTGCGGCTTGGTTTCATGGGGCACAGAAGTCACGTGCTCAATGTCAGCAAACCCAGCAGCATAATCCGGCTGAAGGTGTCCCTGGAGGACCATCAAGCATATCCTGCAAGGGGAAGGGGACTTCAGTTCCAGGTGGTCTGTCATCCAAAGTGGCTGGTGTCAACCCACTTTGCGAGGCTTTGTCCCAAGTGGGTATTTGTGAAATAAATGATTTGGGAGAACAGGATGATGCATCAACAATTGGACTTTGTGCAGCACAGAAAATGGTTGAGTCATATTTGTTTGAAAACAGGCTTCTGACAATAACTGAAGATCCTCTTTTGTACTGGAGTGGAAAAGTCAGTGAATGGCCAGAGCTGACTGCAGTGGCACTGAAGTACCTCACATGCCCACCCTCCAGTGTAAGTGTTGAGAGGGTATTCAGCTCAGTAGGTGCAATAGTCAGGGATCATCGGACAAACCTGTCTCCTGAAAATGTTAGTTTGCTAACATTCATTAAAATGAATGAGAGGCACATACTTGCACAGACTGCAACCTCGGTATTCGTACTCTGGCCTAGTCACGGTGGTCTTGCTGATGTGGAAATGGAGCATCCTGGTGGCACTGGCAGTGGCTGCCTGAAACAACCCACCACTGACGTAGATGATGACACAATGGAGAAAGAATTTCCCAGTGGTCAGACTTCAGACATCGATGACTGTGAGAGCAGCTTTCTTTATGAGGTTGATGATGTGGTTAATGTTGGCAGGTTTTAACTGAAGTTTTTAAAAGGTGGTGTGCCCCCCAGACCACCACCAGGACTGATGTTAGCCACTGCCACCATGAGTCTGTCTGCCCTGGACCACCACCACCGAGACTGATGTTAGCCACTGCCACCACTGTGCCTGAGTCTGTCCGGACCACCACATCCATCATCCAAAGACACAAAGCTTCTTAATATTTAAACCATAAAGTGAGTATGTGTACTCATGTTTGTTATGCTGCTTCACTTCCTTTAGTTGTATGTTTTGTTTTCTGTAGCTTTTCAGAGACGCAATGGTAAAACACATACAGTACACTTCTTTTGTTTCTTTTACAGGGTAACAAAAAAAGGCTCCATTGCTAAAACTGAATTGGGATGGTACTGTAGCTGTACCATACAGAGAGGAAGCGATGTAATATCCATGTGAAATCCATTCTGGTAAGTATGAAGATTTTATTTTATCCATTTCATTGTTTTGTAAAGACTGCAGCAAACATTGCACATAGGTTGTGTTAGTTGACAAGATGTGGGTTTGAAATGTAACTTGACTTTAGATTGATATTTGAGAATCAGGAAGGGAGGGACACATAACAATTCAATTGTAAGAAGTCATTCATTTCTTTTTTTAGGAAACTTCCAAATGCTTTGTTGTTCTGTCAAAGTGGCCTTATCCAAAAAAGTTCTTCAACATCAGGCACCCCTCTCCCCCGAGCTTGGGCACACATGCAACACACAGAAGTCGTTTCATTAGATGAGGCTCATAACAGTGTCAGTGGCTCAGTAAGTAGCACACTCGCCTCTGAGGCTGGGAGATCAGAGGGCTGTGGGTTCAGTTCCCACATCTGGATCTGGCACTTGGGTTAATATCACAGTACTGACACTGTAGTGCAGCATGAGAGGGGTGCTGCACTTCTGAGGTGCTGTCTTTCAGATGAGATGTTAAACTGGGGTCCCATCTGCCTGGATTGGTGGTAGTTCAGGTGCATGTTAAGGATCCCATGGCACTTATCGAAAAGAGTAGGGGAGTTTTTATTGTGAAAAAAAACATAGAAAAATAACTTAGTAATTCATATTCAAAAAAATTCCAAAGAAAAGTACAATATTCACAAACATGCAGAAACCTTCATTATGATAAAGCCATCTTAAAAACTCATTTAAATTTGATAAAGTGAATAAACCCTTTCCACCACTTTGAAACTGTCCAGGAGGAAAACATTTATGATTCCAGAAAATAAATCCTCAAAAGTTCATTGGTTACTAAACATTCATAACAATCATAGGACATTTTGTGTTGATAGATTACCCATTGGCACCGGGCTTGCCATAAATAGTACCGAACACACAAAAAAATAGTAACAAAGTACTATCCCAATAAGAGAATAAACTAGGGGGATAAATCCCAAGGACCAACATATCATATGATGGATTCATAAGCAAGTTCAGTTTCCATGTTTTTGCTAAATAAGGCCATAAACACCTAGCATAAGAGCAAAAAAGAAAAAAATGTTCCATAGTTTCTTCCGTATTAACACAGTCAGAATACGGACAATTCCTTTCCTCCTTAGCTTTATATTTGGCATTACCACGAATGTTTTAATGCCCGTAAACTATAAGCCACTGTGTTTCCCATTGAGAAACTGGCAATCTAGAATTATTAAGCTGGGCAAAAACCCTAAAGTTAAGAGCAGAAGGACAGTTTTTAAAACAAGGCTCCTGAGGATAAAGCAATCCAACAATCAACCAATATAATGACTGAGTGGTATTATTTAAAATCATAACCTTAGTTTATTGCCATTTAAACAACTTTTGTGCTGCTGGTTTAAAATAAACAGGGATAGAAATGTGTGGATTCAATTTTGGGGCCAAATTAAGCAATTTTTCAAAGTAACTGCCCAAAGCATTAACCACCCCATCCTTTATAAATAGTATCTACATGACTTAACCCCGACTTAAGTGTAGTTGTGAAAAAAAGTGAATGCACAAATACAACAGGATCCAACATACCTAATCTTCCAGAGTTTTTATCCCAATATGTATACTGACATTTAACAGGATTTAACTGATTCCCCCACAGCATTTGGAAAAATAAACTATATAACTTTGTTTGAAGCTGGGGAGGAAGGTGAAAAATCATTGCTAGATATTGCAAACAAGGAAGGATAAATTGCTTCAAAATATGAATTATTTTAAGCTTTGAAAACTCCCAATGTTTCCATCTATTGACCTTAGTTTCCACTTTCCCAAGAACTAGTTCTCCATTTACCTGTGGCAGGTTCTGGGGCCCAAACAAGAGTCCCAAAATGTTCAAAGGAGTATGACAAATACAAATCCCATCCTGATAAATGTCAGACTAACCTGATGCTCCAAGAAATAAACCCCTAGTCTTCTGTAGGTTCAATTGAACATTGGATACTGCTGAAAAATGTGAAAAAACCTCCCAAAAATAGTGAATCTGAGTATAATCAGCAAAGTATAACATTAAATCATCAGCATAAGCTTGTACAGAAAAAGAAGATACTATCCCAGCCTGAACACCCAGCCAATACTTAGACTGTTCTATGAGCTGTAAAAGGGGATAAAGAGAAAAAATATACAAAAGGGGACTTAAAGGACAACCTTGTCTAACTCCAGTAACTAAATGAATGCCATCAGCAGCTGTCCCTTGCAGGAAAGGATGTACTATAGTATGCTCATAAAGAGAAACAAGAATCTGGACCATTGGCTCAGGGATTCCATATTTTCTTAAAACTGAATAAAGAAAAGGAAGATGAACCCTATCAAAGGCCTTTTCTAAGTCTACAGAGAGCATATAACCAACAATACCATGAAGTGAAAAATACTCTATAGTATCTCTAATAATCATCAAAGCAAACTGAATCCTCCTGTCAGGGATTCCACAAAATTGGCACAGGGACTTCACTAATTTAGCATATTGCTTAAGCCTGTTATTTAATATATTAGTAAATATTTTATAATCCATATTTAAAAGAGTAATTGGCCTCTAATTTTTAATATCACTTCTATCCCCTGATTTAAATAAGTGCAATAATAATCCGTCAGTGAAAGAAGGAAACACAGTCTTGGTGTCTAAAAAAAATTGAAATAGTAAGTGAAGACACTGACTAAATTCCTTAACAAAGCTTTTATAATGTTGATGGGGTAAACCATCCAACCCTGGTGAGATGTTGGGTTTTAGTTTTTGAATAACTGTGGCTATTTCCTCAAGTGTAATTGGCCCTAACAGATTAAGGGCTTCTGTAGGTACAGAGGGTAATGTAACAGTACTAAAACATTTTGCAAATTCAGCTTTTGAGATTGGTAATTTGGGTTCTAAAGTCTGAAAATGCTGTTTAATGACTGTCCTAAGTTGGGTCAAAGTGGTCACTTTAGAACCATCAGGAGTTATGAAAAAATCAATGGTAGAGGAATCTTTCAGGGATTTGCAGGCCTCAAAAGGATCCCCGATAGGGGCCTTTTGAGTACCATCGGTAAATATAGCTTGCAGTGTCTTAGCCCTATCATATTGAAAGGTTTTCATAGAAGTTTTAAGTACACTAATCTGGGCCGAGTAGTCAAATTTGGAAATGTAAGAAATCGAAATTAACCATTGTAATTGCTGCCTCAGGGACAAATACTTCATGAAATTAGAATCTTTTGTGACCACACCTTGATTCTTAAACCATTTCTGTAAAAAAGTTTTAGTATCTAGCCACCAGCCTCCTAAATCAGAATACAAAAAAAGCAACTGATAATCTAGCTTGTAAAAGCATTTTTACTCCAAAAATAATCTAAGGAGAATCTAGAGTGGAATCATTTAGTTTCTACCTTCCATGCTTACCACGGCCTAGGTTCCCACAATCAAAAGAACTTATCAATAATAAATGATCTGAGAACTCTAAAGGTTTCATTTGAAAAGCCTGCACATGGATTGATGGAGAAACAAACATATAATCAATCAGAGAATGCAGTTTACCTTTTGGAAAATGAAAAAAGCGGACTTTTCAAATGATAAGTGAGACAGTTACACAGACCTGCTGTTTTGATTATGGAAGCTAATGCATGTGAATCACAATAAATTTTCTTTGTCTATTGTGCCAGACCAGTAAGGTTGCAATTGAAATCACCTCCCCATAAAATAGGCAGGGAAGTAAACAAATATGGTTGTATCGCTCTCATACATTGCACTCTATCAGCTTTAGCTTGTGGGTTGTAGATGTTTATAAACCTGTAACAGGTGTTATGCCATTTACCATCTATTATCAATACCCTTCCATGAATAAAATCTACTAATTTGTGCAAAGAAAAGTTGAAAGAAGAATAAAGAATCCCAACACCATCAACACTATCTGTGCCAAATGACCAATAAGAAGGTCCCCAAGGCCAATCTCTCTTAAAGCTGTATAGTTGTTCTATGGAAAACATCCATGTCTCTTGTAAAAAACTTACAGTAATCTTAGAATCATGAAGGTATTGAAAAAGATCCTTGGCTATGCATATTTAAAGAACCCCAAAGAAACTGCATTTGGAAAAGTCATTATTTTTTCCTTTTTTTATTTTTCTTCTCCCTGTAATTATCCAAGGGTTGTGAGGAGGCAGAAAAAGAGGATTTATGGGAATCTGAATCCCCAACCTCCATGTCTGTTTCACCCCAAGGAGAAAACAAAGCTACATAACAGTAGGTGGACTCTACAGAAACTGGGCTGGGGGAAGACTTGGATTGTAAATGCCTAGAGGATCTCCGCCTAGGCAAAGGGGAGGAGGGGGCTACAAAAGCATTGCCAGGTCTCACAGTAACACAATCAGTATAACAGACTGGTACCATCTCCTGAGGTACCACAGGAGCCATGTCCGCCCCTACTTTTGAAGAAACTTGTAAAGAAATATCAGTACGCTGACCTGCAGATGTAGGAGAAGAAAGTGCAGAAGGAGGAACTTCCTGAGAAAGTTGCACTATTATCTCAGAAGAAGGGGAAGGGGGAGGTGGAGGGGGGAGTGGGAGGGGGAAGGTGAAGAAATAACTGAATCTTGTGCTTTCTGAATCAGTAGATCAGGACTGATGCAGGATGCTTTGTTTTTTGCTGCCCATGGGCAGTCTCGAAACACATGTCCATATTCTTCACATAAATCACACCTAGTGTGATTTGCACATTGCATAGTGCCGTGGCCCACTTCCCCACAATTATCACACCTGGGCTGGTCACACACGCTTGATAAGTGAGTTCGAGAACCGCACTTATAGCAGGCCCGAGGCTGACCACCATAAAAACAAACTCCCCGATCCCTCCCCAATAAAAAGGAATTAGGAATATGCTCGATACCAGAGTCAGATTGACGCAGCTTAACTTTGTATTTCCACCCTCCCGTCCAAAAATGCTCTGTATCCAAAATAGGTTCAAGTGAACTCAACACTTCACATTTTTGAGAGAGCCAGAAAGTAATGTCTTCCACATGAACCCCCTCATTACGAAACATCACAGTCACAGATTTAATTAAATGTTTAGTCAATAGTATAACCAGAAAGGGGGTCCATGTGGGAGAAAACCCGACCTGCCCATACCTTTCCCAAAATAAATCTAAAATATGAGATGACCTGAAGCTGATATCAAAATGATCTTCTCCTGAAATGTTAATGAAAGCATAAACGTCTTTACGAGAAAAATGTAAAGAATCCTTAATTAAAGTTCTCCTAACATAATATCTGTCAGGTCTGGAGTCCAAACCCCCTTATACTGAATACGAATGGCATTCCTCTGGGGGGCTGCTTCCCGTTTGGTAGTTGAAAAAAGTTCAGACATTAAAGGTCTTTCCTGAGGTGGTTTAGAGGCCTCTAAACCTGAAGAAGAAGAAGGCAAGGTATCTTTAACAGCCTTGTTCTGCAGGGTATGAGGTGTTGAGGGAACTGAAGGAAGAGATGGTAATGCAGCTTGCTGTAAATCAGTAGTAGAGCCTGGTTTCCATGTAGGGGGGTTTTGAGTTAGTTGGAAGTCAGAATCCCAGTCCAGGTCAGGTACCCAGATGCCTGAAGGAGCTTGTTTCCAACCCGCTCCTACTAAAGCCTTTCCTGTCATCCAGGGCCCTTCATTTAGGGCAGGAGGATGTGAGAGACCAGAATCAATGTGATCAGTTGGGGTTTGAATAGAACAGTTCCCCCATACCTGTGAAGCGCATCTTTAAAGAAGAACCCTGTGACACCAAGCTGAGGTGTCATTTTGGTTTGATAAGTAATTTTAGGAAGACCGGCTGATTTTCCTACAGCAGGTTGCTTGTAAATGAACCCGGCAGTTTTACTGAGCAGAGTGTTAAGACGAGAAGAAAATCCACAGGAGATGCAGGGATTTGTAATAACGCTGAAGTATTTAATTTCTCCTGCCCCTCCAATTTCTGCTTTAGGCACTCGTCAGTTCCGACGAAAATATTGCCATTCGTTTGAGCAGTTTTACATAGTGTAGGAGGTATATGCGCTGTATCTATAGTGGTAGAAAAAATAGAAGGAGAATCCACAGTAGACATAGGGGCTTGCAGCAAGTCTGTATGTTTTAAAGTATTTAATTTCTCCTGCCCCTCCGAAAATGGCTGTAGGCACTTGTCAGGTCTGATAGAAATACTGCCAGCCAGTTGAGCAGTCTGACACAGTATAAGAGAAGGAGAATCCTTAGGAGCTTGCAACAATGCTGAAAGTTTTAGAGCAGTTAATTTCCCCATGCCCTCTGAGTTCGGCCTTAGGCACTCGTCAGTTTTGACGAATATATTGCCAGCCGGTTGAGCAGTTTTACAAAGTAGAGGGGTTTTTCCTGTTGAATCCTTAGAGTTAGTAAAAACAAGTAAAGGCAAAGACTCACCGCCCTCGCAGGCGGTGCGGAACGCTGCTCCTCAGCTGAGGAGCTGTCAGAAATAAATAACAGCGCTAATGACAAGGCGCGACCCTGGGAGCTGCAGCTCTGCAGATATTGCAAGCAGTTAATGAAAAGAGCTGCTTGTTGCAGATACAGACAAAACTAAGCCTTTGCTAACATCAGAGGTAGCGACAATGTCCAAATCTTCTGAAGAAAATGGAGCCTCATGAAATTCCTCATCAGAGTCAAAATCCAGTGAATCCATACAATTTGCCTCTTGCAAATGCACAGTGGGAGATGAGGCAAACTCTCCCACTGCACCAGTGTCCTCTCACTCCGACGACCTGCACCAAGTGGCCATCTTGCTGACAGCCTGTCCCCCTACTGGCAAAGAGTAGGGGAATTTCCCCGGTGTCCTGGCCAAATTTCCCTCATTCACTAAAAATACCACCAACAGCTTAATCTGGTTTAATTTCAGTTGCTTACCATCTGTATCCCCTTTTCCCCCCAATCGCCCCTGAAAAAGGGACTTCTAGGTCCAGTGGGCTTACCGGGTCAACAAAATTCAACAAAACAAAAATTCAACAAAACAGATTACCATGACACATTCTAAGATAACCAGACTCCAGAAGGATGCTGATGAAATCTGTGAAGAAGTAACAAAGTAAGAAACCATTAGAGACAAACCTGCAAATATGATTCCCCAAATCTCCCCACAAAAAAAAATACTTACCTTCATGTGCTTGAGAATTATCCGTTTCCAATAGCAGTGCAAACAATTCTCATTGAGCACTGGAATGTGCACACCAACAGCTTCTGTGTGACCTGTGATGCACAACAATATCATAAGTACATGTCCATGTCAACCCCCCTCCTCACCTACAAAATACACAAATATATATAATATATATATATATATATATATATTTATCTACTCACCAAGGCTACTATTAGTGTACAGCCAAAGGGCACCCTTCAATCCAGTTGAGATGACCACATTGCATTTGCTAGAATCGTCTTGCAGAACACATTGGACCAGCAACACGACACTCACTGTCATCATTTTATACTGGGGGACATGCTGAAACAGTCTCATGTCTCTGTGTTACCACTTGACAATTTTTCGCACACAAGCAGGATGCATTTTGAGCCTGCAGAAAAAATCAGGGACTCTGTGCCACCACTGTGCGCATGACTGAGTGCGCCATTAAATCTGGGGGACTTTGTATGTGCTGAAACACTCTCATTCCACTGTGTAACCACTTGTCAATTTTCTGCACACAAGCAGGATGCATTTTGGGCCTGCAGAAAAAATCTGGGACTCTGTGCCCCCATGGCGCACATAACTGCCTGCGCCATTAATTCTGAGAGACTTTGTATGTGCTAAAACAGTCTCATTCCACTGTGTAACCACTTGTCAATTTATCAGCACCCAAGCAGGATGCATTTTGGGCCTGTAGAAAAAATCTGGGGACTCTGTGCCACTTTTGTACGCATGACTGAGTGTGCCATTAATTCTGGAGGACTTTGTATGTGCTGAAACAGTTTCATTTCACTGTGTGACCACTTGTCAATTTTCTGCCCACAAGCAGGATGCATTTTGGGCCTGCAGAAAAAATCTGGGACTCTGTACCACCATTGTGCGAATGAATGACTGAGTGTGCCATTAATTCTGGGGGACTTTGTATGTGCTGAAACACTCTCATTCCACTGCATAACCACTTGTCAATTTTCTGCACACAACCAGGATGCATTTTGGGCTGGCAGAGAAAATCTGGGGAATCTGTGCCAATTTTGTGCACATGAATGAGTGCACCATTAATTCTGGAGGACTTTGTATGTGCTGAAACAGTCTCATTTCACTGTGTAACCACTTGTCAATTTTCTGCACACAATCAGGATGCATTTTGGGCTGCCAGAAAATATCTGGAGACTCTGCCACCACTGCATGCATGACTGAGTGCGCCATTAATACTGGAGGACTTTGTATGTGCTAAAACAGTCTCATTCCGCTGTGTAACCACTTGTCAATTTTCTGCAAACAAGCAGGATGCATTTTGGGCCTGTAGAAAAATCTGGGGACTCTGTGCCACTTTTGTGCGCATGACTGAGTGTGCCATTAATTCTGGAGGACTTTGTATGTGCTGAAACAGTCTCATTCCGCAGTGTTACCACTTAACAATTTTCTGCACACAAGCAGGATGCATTTTGGGACTGCAGAAAAAATCTGGGACTCTGTGCCACCACTGCACACATGACTGAGTGCGCCATTACATTCTGGGGGACTTTGTATGTGCTGAAACACTCTCATTCCACTGTGTAACCACTTGTCAATTTTCTGCACACAAGCAGGATGCATTTGGGCCTGCAGAAAAAATCTGGGACTCTGTGCCACTTTTGTGTGTTCTGTGATTGTTGCTGTGAGCTCATGATGTCATACTGACATTTTTACAATTAAAGCAGCATTGCAAGAATGTCCTCACAGTTTTGAACTGTACTTTTTTATGCTACTTTACTTTGCCACAGCCACCACTAGTTACCCCCGAGTCGTGACTTGAATGATGCGATTCTTTTCACAATTTATGTCTGCTTTACATACTTGACTACTTTTTTTCATGTATGAAAAAAAAATTAGCACACCTTCCAATATTGTTCGGACCAGGTTTGTATTTATTTGCAGCAGCTTTTCAATAGCTATTGTTCTGTGGTGTCATAAAACACTGCCTGATGCATAACTGTTAATTAACAACAGAAGTGATATATAACAACTAATTGATGTGATGGAGAAAAGCAGAGGAAAACAATAACAAAGACCTGAGTCAGCACCAATTTAAAAGGAATGCTCCTTTCATTATTTCATACATGAAAAAAGGTAGTACAGCAAACTCAACTACTGCAAATTCTCGTATCATTCCAGTCAGTCAGGATGTAAGTAAAGGAAGTTGTAACACAGCATTAAACAATATAGGTCAGAGTTATCAAAAGATTGTTGCACCGTTGCTTTACAGAGATTCATCACATTACATAGTTATGGTGATGCACATAAACTAATATATGGGGACATTACTCCCACTGGAATATTTCTTGCTCCACAGAGTGCAATATATTTCTGTGAAAACCACCCATAATTTCATTATAGTGAGTCACATGACAGAGGAATTACCGATCAGAAAAGCCACCCACATTCTGCCACACTTTCTCAGCAATGTTAGAAAGTGATGCCAGGGGGAGCGCAGGTGCATGATCCACTAAAGTGACTATCCGGCAGCTATCCCAATGTTTCCTTATGTTATTAGGTTGACTTTGTGGTGAAATGTGGGAATGTTTCCACTAACAAGGCTCTTCTTACTGGAAATGTGTCCACAGTTTTTACCACAAACTGACCATTATAACATAAAGAAACATTCGAAACCTGCCAGACAATCAGATATTCACTGTAAGGAGCACACACGCCTCTCCCTGCCATCATCTAATGTTGCTGAGAAGGGAGGCAGAATGTCAGAGCAGATTTTCCAGAAGCAGAATTCCTCCATCACATGACACACTGTAATGAAATGCGGTGGTTTCACAAAATGTATTGCACTATGTGGCACAAGAAAGATTCCCTGGAAGGAAAATGTATGATTAAACAAAACAAAGAAAAAATGCACAAAAACAGTAAAACACAGTAGTGAGGTGGGGTCAGGACTGGGGGTTGGGGGGCAGAAAACAATCCCCTCACTTACTGTGGCTGTGGGATGCCATGGTGGTCCAGCAGCAGGTGCAGCATTGAAACTATTTGCTGCTGCTGTGCTTCTACTCTGGTCACCTGCTGCTGAAAAGCAGTGAATTGCTCATTATTTTCTTCAAGTGCTGCCCACACCAGGCCAATGTCAGACTGTGTTGCATGGACTGTGACGGGGTCCACTGCAGCGGGGAATCCAGGTAGTGGGGGTGGTGGTGGACAGGGTGGAGCTGGTGGCTGTGGTGGTGATGGTGGTGGTGGTAGTGGAGCAGCTGCTGTGGTAGCCCTCCTCCTGATGTGGCAGTGACTGCGAGGCACAACTACCACCCCAGCAGCACCCTCAGTCACTGCCATGGAAGGGCCAGCAGGTGGATGCCTGGCCCCTTCTGTGGCAGCCTGCCACTCTGCCCTGTGGTGGTTCAGCATGTGGGTGTGCTGGCCACTGGTCCCCAAATGTGTCCCACTGGGGCCACGGTGCACCAGCACACTACACACATGACACACCACCACTATGCTGTCTCCCCCCACACAGTTAAAAAACTCCCACACTCGGGAGCTGCGGGGGGGACCAGACACAGTCCTCGCAAGTTGGGCATGAGTTCCACCACCACCTACAAGTTCTGGGGCCATCTCCTGTGGCTGTGGAGGAGGTGGAGGGGGTGCTGCTGGAGCCCCAACAGCTGCTGCTACCGGTGGTGGTGGTGGTGGAAGTGGCAGAGAAGGTGGACACGCAGCAGCCACCAGTGGCACTGGTGTTGCTGCTGCTCCTGTTGCTTCAATGGAGGAAGCGACACTGGCCAGGAGTCAGGAGCGGTCCAACATGACCTGACTGCCCCGCCTCCCATGGGTCCACACTCCCCTCCTACCACGTTCATGGGCCAGTGCCTTGCCTTCTCCCAGGTCCATCCTCCTGAAGTCCACGGGCCCACACATACACACACACACCACCACACACAGTCAGTCACACACACAAAACAAAACAAAACTTATACAAAAAAATTCACCAAGAAAAAAACACAAATACAATACAAAAACTAAATAAAGAAATAGCTTTTAAAAAAGCTGTTTGTTTTCCTCTGGAACTGAAATGCAATGAAGTGGCAGCAAGGCAATCAAGCGCTGTAACTCCTCTCCTCTCACAAATGCTTTCTCCCTCTACAATGCAAAGAAGAAAGTGAAACAGCTTCTGTGACTCACTTCCTTCCTGCCTGGCTAAAGCATGTGACTTACAGTACTGCAAGCCATGTGATGTGCCTGTTCTCTGCTCACTTCGCCTTACTTCACATTAAGGCATAATGGCAACGCGAAGTGGTAATAATAATAACACGAAGTGAGCACTTTGCAGTGCCCACTTTGTGTTGTGCTCTGCGGATGTGAAGTGCCCACTTCGTGTCCACTTCACTGGCGGATTAAAAATTCGCTGCATCTCTACTCACAGCACCATACATGTGACTTTTTGTAACTGTCTGATTATTGTCCATGGCACCTTGTAGCCCAAACAAAGTCCATAGGCTGTACCACTGGGCAGTGCATCTTCATGTTAGCATGGTTATTCCTCTCCTTTTGTTGCTTGTCTGCATGAACAATACAGCTACAGGCACCAGTCATAGTCCAGAATGTAGGCTTTCTTATTTTATATCCATCACCAAGCTAATACCCTACTATGCCAGACAACCAGCTGTGGGTGGGTGGCTCACAGTTCTAACAATTCAGAGCCTGCATCATTGCAGTCAAAGCTTACAAACAGTGAAATAGACTTGATGACCCTCATACATCTATTTGCCCTGTGATGACCATGGGCCATCCAGTCCACCAATCCACAGTGTATAAGGATGTTGCCTTCGCATCACAGTCTACGAGTCATATTCAATGTCTCTTCCCTATGGAGCAGCTTCTAAGCACCGTTTGGTTGGTTTTACATATAACAATCCCCTCTCCTGTGAACTCCATAACTATATACAGTCCCCCGACTTTATTCATAGATGCTACTAGTCTAGTCTGTTTTTATCCTCAGTATAACCATCCTCACTTCCCTCTCTGTCACACCTACCCCAGCCAGGTGTACTGTGTAGTCCAAGAAATTCTCCTCTGTAAGTCTTCCTTTATTACTTGTTCTCCTCTATGGTATCTTATAACCTTCTCTTAACAGTATTAAAGCATCTGTTCTAAAATAGTGGTTCCAACTGGAATTATGTTTCTCCCCTTTCAATCTCAATAATGCTGTAACCCCATCCATTGTTTTCATACAGTTGCATATTTTTAGCAAATCAGAAATTGATGGAGGGTTATCTTTCAACCATTTATGCGTGATGGCTTTACCTGCTGCCACCACCCAAACATTAAAAACATATCACAAAGCTCCCACTTGAATTCCTTTCTGTGACACCCCTACAATGTTAATGAACGTGATGAGTTTGGTGATTGTCAGCGTATTAAGCAGTAACCAGTAATATTAGCAACTGAGATTGAGTGACTCACATATGAGTGACTCAGTCTCAGTGCCTGTAATGTGAGCTACCTTGAAAGGGTAGTGACAGAAGAGGAGTGAAGATGCAGTTTGGTGAGGGAAGAACAGCAACAAGGTAGGATGGTCAGTGGAAGGGGAAGGAAGTGGAAGAGAGTATATGGGAGGCAGTGCAGTGTTGCTGAGCTGCCCCCATTGTGTAGTGATGAGAGTGAACAGCTGTAGGGAGCTAGGTACAGGGTTTGTAGCTAGGCAGGGGAAAGCTTTTTGTGTGGGTGGGTTTTTTTAATTCTTTTTTGCAATCATTTCCCCCTCCGTGACATGCAGCCCCCTTGAGTAAATGATCTATAGTTAGTTGGTGTGGGGGCAAAGCCCCCCATGTGTGGGAGTGTGGGGAGAAAGCTTGATTCTCGCTGGGAGTGTACATTGCCATTTTTCTTTTCAGCAATGTATACTTACTGTAACAATGATCTCGGTTCAACAGTCACCATGATGACTTGGAACCATATTAAGCCAGATTTGCATTAGTTCCCCCCAAAAGGATTGTAGAACAAGGCAACTCCTAAAAATGTGAATTGTGGTAAGTTTCTGCTCACAGTTCCTCCAGCATTGATCAGTATCAGTAGTCCCATAATACTTGGATTTGTCTGGTGTAGTAAAATACCTAATCACTACCTTCCATCTAAATTCCCTTCATCTGCTTCCCACTGTTGTTTTGTGTATGTTTATCCAAATTCACTCCACTGTTTACTATCTATTCATACAGTGAGCACCAATTCACATCTTGTTTGTACCTTCTCTATGTCTGGCATACCTATATCCATTGAAAGCATCATGCATAACTGTAGTATTGTGTTTTTGTTCTATCTCCCTGACCATCTCTGCCATCTTATTCAGTAGATCTGGATGCATTTGGGCAGTCTTGCTCACATTCCTTGACTGTGTTATAAAATCTCTAATTTAGAAGTATCTGAGCAGGTCTTTCTGCATTAGATAATCTGCCTGCAGCTGCTCAAATGATTTCATCCTGCTGTCTTGTAAACACTGTGTGAAATATTTCAGTCCCTTTCTTCCCCATCTTTCAAACACAGGATCAATTTTAGCTGGAAGGAAGTCAAGGGACTGCCCAATGGGGATCCACCCTAACTGTTGTTCTGTACAACCCAAATGACTCTTAATTTTCATCCAGAGAGATATGGAATGTCTCATCCATCTATTGCTGATCTGCCGGATTCCCTCCATGTCCTTCACTGCCCAGGGCAAAATCCTTGTTAACATGTGTGGATATGCTTGCCATTCTAATGATATCTACCCCTCTTCCTTCCCGTCTGCTAGGATATCAATAAGTAGTGTCAGTTGAGCTGCTTCATAACAATATTTGAGGTTTGGCAATCTGATACCTCCCTGCTCCCGTCTCTTAGCTTAAATGCCTCATGTGATTCTTGCTCTTTTCCCCCTGCCAAATAAATATCCTGATGGCTCTCTGTAGCTACTGCCAGTCCTTTTTGGGGATACTCACAGGCAGGTTAGTGTATAAAAATAATAGCGAAGGGACCTCCCTCCATCTTTTTAGATCCCTGAAAACGTCCTATTTTAATGGGATTTAGTTACAGTGGTAAAGATGGCACAGGTCTGATGGTATTTTTATGGCTGTGGGCAGAGCCTACAGCCATCTTGATATCTGTAGCTGGAAAAATTGAGTATCGTGGAACACACATTTTGGAGTTTTCAATGTATCATTCCACATCTACAAATCACTATGGCAATTAAAATAAAATACTCCCTTCTTTCTGTTTAGAATGTTGGAGGTATAACTCCAAGCTGCTTATCAGATGGCCATTAGGATACTGAAACAGCTTCTTAAATATTGCAAAACAAAATGGTTATATTAAATGCATGCTGAAAATAGAAAATAGAGTTAAAAATCTAAGTTTCAACCTTAGATCTTCTTCAGGAAATATCTAAAAGAGAGAGAAAAAAAAGCAAAGCTAGTGTAGAGGGGAGGTAAAATGAGGGATATATATATAAAACTTCTTAAGACACTATCTGATAAACACTGTCTCAGACATATGCCAGGTCTTCTGTGAAGTATCCAAGCAAAATATAGCAGGCTTTTTTACTATGCTTTTTGGGAAAAAAATATATTGAGCTACAGCAAACACACAAACACACACACACACACACACACACACACGCACACGCACACGCACACGCACACGCACACACACACACACACACACTGTACACACCATCCTCATGGCCACAACATTCAAAATAAATATTGCATTCTAATATGTTGTAAAACAATAAAGAAACTGTTTGTTTATATCAATGAAACACAGTGAAGTTCAGTTTACATTTATTACAGTATGTCCTCTTTGGCAACTTCTATTATTAAAACACATTAAATGCATAGTTTACTAAATCTTGACATTGGAAAAACTTTTGAGTAACTCCTAAATAAGTTTTAAGCCATTTCATTAACAGGAGGTCAAGACCTGTGCAAAAGGTCAAGTGGTATTTTTTTCATATTTTTTTTACAAATTTCTACAATAAAAGTGTGGAGAAATACAGAAATATGTACATCTAACCTCCTATGCATTTTCAACTCAGCCAGGTCTTCTGTGAAATATCCAGGTGAAATATATAGTAATCAGTAGGAATGTTTTACTATGCTTTTTGGGAAAAAATATATTGAGTTACAACAAACACACACACACTGCACATGCCATCCTGTTGAACATAACATTTGAAATAAATACTGCAATCTAATATGTTATAAAACAATAAGGAAACTGTTTATATCAGTGAACACAGTGAAGTTCAGTCTATATTTATTATGTCCTCTTTGACAGCTTATACTATTAAAATGCATTAAATGTATAGTTTACTAAATCTTGACCTTGTGATAACTCTTGAATGAATCCCAAATAAGTTTTAAGCCATTCCACTTTATGGGCAGTCAAGACCTATGCAAAAGGTCAAGTGTTATTGTTTCATATTTGTTTACAAATTTCGATAGTAAAAGTGTGGAGAAATAGAAAAGTATGTACAACTAATCTCCTATGCATTTTCAACTCAGAGAGAAGTAAATATTTGCTCAAAATCAAACTTAAAGTTTATACAGTTTTTGTTCTTAAGTAATCTTATTCTAAATCTTTTTGGACTATTGATGAACTGAGCAAAGAAATGTTTATATATAACAATTGAAGAATCCAGGATTGGGAGGTCATTAAAATTGCAAAAGGTCAAATTATGAAACCTTACATGAACTCATTAAAACCATTCATCTTAGTGTATAATTATAATGAATTAAAGCCATTTGAATATAGACCTACAATTATACAACCATTGGGATATATATTTTTAGGATCAGAGGAATGGTGCAAGGCTGCCCAAATCATGGTGATCTCACTGCTTCGACACTTCAGTGTGTGTGTGGATCAAACCAAAAAGAGCCATAATGCAAGCTTCCATCTTCTCAAAAAAAAAAAAATTATACTTTATTATATTTTATTTAACCTGAAAATTCAAAATCACAAAAAGTAAGTAAAACAATCAAGATGAGATTTCAGCCTTCTCCAACCATACATTAAAAGTGAGCCATAATAAAGGCTTCTATCTTCTTCAAAGCAATTATATTTTATTTTGATATATTTAATATTCTGTATCTAAGTAGATACTAGAAAATAATTTATTGAGTGTTTGAAAACAGACAAATGCAACCAGACACAGACGGAAGTTAAAAGAGATTATCGGTTGCGGGGCCTAGTAACAAATTGAAGACCTCTCTTAACTACTCCAATGGGGGCCACCCACCGACACTACTGACCGTTGATGGGCACTGGTAGCAGAGGAGGAGCTGGGCAGGTGCTGCAAGCAGTCAATGTAGAAGAAGGAGGATGGCAGGCTACCTGCCATAGTCCAGCTCTTGTTTTACATCCCGGTGGTGCCTGAGTGGCTGTAATAATCATCTGTGCAGCAGTCCTCCATCTGTAGCAATTAAGGGGACTCAATTTAGTTGTCCTGTTGTATTCAGGCAGGCTTGAGCTCCATTACACCAACAGGTCTGACTGAAGCCCTGGACCCCCAGCTCTGCTACTTGCACAGGACTGACCACTTGAGAGTGTGGAATCCTCGCAGCTTGCAGAGGAACTGGGAGGGTTCGCGCTTGTTGTTCATTTGTGTGCTGGGGTAGGCAGGGGGGCTTGCTGGGCTGGAAGGAGTGCCTTTAAGTGTAAGCAGCACATGTGTCTGAACTGTTGTGGATTGCATGGGCTTAGGCAGGGGGTTGTTCAGAATGTTCCACCCCCCACCACAATTACCTTAGAAAATGTCAAATTCCTGTATTTTATTTTCAGGTTGGCTCAGGCTCAGCTGCTAAAGAACTCAGTGTTTCAGCAGTCTCCATAGTGATTACAGCTAGCTGCAACACAGTGTGCATGCACGGGACTGTTGATGGCTAGGGGAGATGGAGACATTATCAACAGAGAGAGCAGAAGAAGCCTGGTGAGACAGACTAGTGAGCATGTTGCTGTGCTGCATCATCTGTACAGCTCCAAGCAAGTTGTGGTGTCCTGTTGACTGTTGAGGTGGTAGAGCCAGACTGTGTGCTGCTCTTCTCTAGCCTCAGTTGAACTGTGTGAAAACTTGAAGTATGGTCTACTAGAGAAAGAACTGACCCATCCAGTGCTGAGCTGTGAGTAATGCATGGCACATCTTGACTGTGCTGAATGCTGATTGGACTGGTGATGTGGTCTCGGTGAGAAGACAGAAGAGGTCAAGGAAAAATCTGCCCTGACCTATTGACCTGTAGTCCTGTCTTGGGTGGGGAGTGACTGATAAGGCAAGCAAACAGGAGGATAATCAGCTGAAAAGTTGAGTGGAGAAAAGAATAAGGATTGATTTGGGGGGACTTCTCTCATTCAGAGAGGTGGTGAGGGGTATTGGCACCATTTCCCAGGGCACCCACTCATTACATCTCAACCCCATCGATATTCTGCCCAGCTTCGAGCTTATCATGTGGAGTGGGAATAGGTGTGGCAAGGCAGATGCTTGACTGACATCTTTGTCTCTGGATGTTGTAGAGTTCTTCCATGTCCAAAGGTGGAATGGGGTTAGGAGTACTCTCTATATGTATAGATGAGATGGATCTTTCCTTTTAGGGATATGAAGGGGCAGATGTTCAACTTGCATTTTTATCCCTGGCTGCTGCAGGGTGCTATCCTTGTGTGGAGGTGAGATGGAAGATGGGGCACCATTCTCCCAGTGCCTCCTGCCTGGAGCGAACCCAATGCCAGTACCAGCTTTCATGGCACTCGGATTGGTGAAGATGGAGAAATGTGTGAACCACATCTGCCATTGGTTCTGGCTGAGTGCTCCTAACATGCATGAGGTGGAATGGAAGGAAAAAAATACTTCACATGTGCAGAAATGTGGAAAGATGTATTGGGTGCCAATGGCCTCAGGCCACCCAGTGGATCTGTACTGCAACCACATTTCTAGATACCTGGCACCCACCAGGCTAGATAGAAACAGGTGTGATGCAGCAAATGTGCAACTCACATTTCTGTCTCTGGCTGAGGCAGCCAATGTGCAGTGGTGGGATGGTTGTAGAGGGGTAGAGGGGGCACCAATCATCAACTTCTGCCAGGCCACAGTTCACTATTTACCTTGGGCTGCCCACCTGGAGGTCATCTTGTCACTGTGCCAACCTGTGTGGAGTGGGATGAGTGTGGAGGGGAAGATGAGTAACTTACAATAGTCTGTGGCTACTGCAGATTTTTCAATGTGTACTGATGTGAGCTGGAGGTGTAGGGGGCAGCAACTACTCAGATGTACCCATCCAGTGCCCACCCTAAACTATGCTAGTCAATGTGAAGGGGCAGATATGTGACCCACATACTTGTCTCTGGCTCTGTCTGAGTACTCCTTTTGTGCAGTGGTGGAATAGATGCACCAAGTTTGCTTTACACTGTGTCTCTCCTAGTCTCTCACTGTATCTGTAACACCCTCTCCCACACAGTGAAAAGAAAACTCTGCAGCACTGCTCTCTGTTCCGGGTCATGGCACTCTTGCTGCCACTTTCTCTGCCTCTCTGTATGTGCTGTCTGCTTCCACTGAACTTCAGAAAAACAAACAGAGAGTCAGACCAACAGCAAGGTGCCGGATGAGTGAGTGGAAATAAAATGGATGGCAACCGACTCGAGCTAGGGTACACACTGTACTCCACTTCTCTGTTGGGGCAGGGGTGACACCCTCTCTGAATGGAACAGATTGGATCTGCACATATATGCCACACTGGAAGTGGCTCTTGCTGTTGCTGTGTCTCTCTCAGGAGGTGGAGTGGGGGGGAGTAGACTCTGCTAGGGGACAGGCCACCCATTAAATGAATGTTTGTTCAGGTGCAGGTCTGGGAGCCACCAGTCATCGTGGTTATGGTCACTATATTGCAGTGCCCCCAATTTCACACTGCCAAGGTGGTGCTGCAATAGTGACAGCCTTTTACTTGGTGATTGCTCTCATTCTGCTTACTCGCCACATCTCAGCATGTTGCTGTCACTGTTTGGGGATTCTCTCTCCACTCAATCCCTGACACAGGTACCACTCACCACCTCTTTCAATCCTGTGCTCTCTTTTGGGGGGGGCGCTGCTGCCTCTCCTTCTCAGTGTCTCTCCATGCAGCCCGTGTCTCTCTCTCCCCACAATTCAGGGTTAAGCTTCAGCTCTGCAGGCAATGCAGCCTCACTTCTCAGCACTCTTGCTCCTTGTATTGCGCGGCGGGGTGGGGAGCATACTGAGCCAACATAAGCACTAGGAGATCCCAATGGTGGGTCAGTGGGTAACTTCACAGATAGCAGTGCTCAGGCTGGGGATTGTGGCATGCATGAAGCACTGGAGAGAGAGAGGAGCTCAGGGACAAGAACACACACTGTCATTCACACAGAGACACAAACAAGTTCAACACGGACATCTGTCTGGGGAAGGATAAATAATATTTATTTGTTCTTTACTGCTAGGACTATTTACTGCTTATGGCACAGAGAGTGGGGGATGCAGTGTATAGCTGGGTACCCAGACATCTGCAGGATGGGTAGGGAGACAAGCAGTAAGATCAGTAAGGGCATGAATGAAAGGACTGAAGCGCTGTCTTTCGAGCATTTTATTTCTTTCAACTAGAGAATGTTCCAGCTGTGAAACTGTAACTAGTGTCACAGTCTGGATGCATGCTCATTGGTCTGTCAGGGACAAGCCCACTGTAGATTGCATTGTACTCATTCCTGATACACCTCTGTAATGTCATTCTACCACAAGATGTTTCTTGGAGACACAAAAGGAAATGAAAAACTATAAAGAATTTAGATTAGTGACTATCCTCATTTCAAAGGCATGTTTGTCCTGAACACAGACATGTAAAATAATGCACTTGGGGTACAGTAATCCAGGAGCAGAGTACACATGGTGGAGTGGAATTGACAACATTAAGAAAGCACACATTCAAAAAGAAAATAACTTTCACATACAGTTAATTACTGTTTAACAACATTTTGCATCTATAGCTGTCACTGTGCATCTAATGCAAACCCATAATGACGTTCCTCACTTGAAGCAAAAAGTGGGCGGAGGCCATAACTGAGTCCTTGTTTTTGTGTTAAAGGGGTCAGTTTTCTTACAGCAAAAACAAGGAAAGGTATCATTTCTAAAATGTGCAGATGAGCATGAAGACCACTTTTTTCAGAGCATGACACCAGCAGCAGCTATCACTTCAAGACTGCTACTACCCCCGCCTAATACAAACAGGGGAAAACCAGAAGTAGACTACCAGCACTGAGATCAATATGGTTAAGGCACATTTGCCTGAAATTACTGCTTAGAAAAGAATGAGAAAGTGACTGTGATGACAAGCTAGTCCCAGACCAGATTTCTACTTTGTTAATAGACTTCTCTTGAGTCTGATTTGTACAGCCACATGGGCCAAGCTCCACAGATGTTATGCCATCATCAAATTTGTATATCAGCACTGTGGAAGCACATAACTGGATTGTTGTCTGATGTGCTGCCACAGAGCTCCGATGTAGTTTCCGGTGATTCTGTTTATGTAGCCCTTCCCTCCATGGGTCACATAAACATGCCCACTTCCCTGCATGCTGCTTTTCTGTTTTGCAGCTATAGTACTGACGGACACCATGTGCAACATGGTGATGGTGACAAACTGCACATGCATGACTATTGTGCATATATAGTTATGTCAGCATCGCCATGTTGTGCAGGGCTGACTACAGGGCAAACTTCACATATGCAAGTATCACGCAGGTGCAGTACTGTAATTGCTGCAGTATTTCTTATGGCTGACCCGGGTTCAGAAACAAGCCTGGGACATCTGGGGTCAGTGGGTTGGATCTGGATTGTGCCAAAAATTGGCAGCTCTCTACTCCTTGGGAGGGATCGGCACTGCCCTGACAAGCGGACGGTGTCAGGAGGGGAGGATACTGTTAGCCGCTTGGCAGAAGCTGTATCTTTGCACGGCTTCCTGCCTGAACCGAAATCCTTTGTGCTGGCATCCTCACGGGTGGGGATAGGGACTAATGCATTCACTTAGGTAACTGCAAAAAAACCCAACCCCATAGCCATGCAGAGTGATCCTCGAATGAGGGGGGATGGGTGATATTGACAAGGAGGTACGCGCCATCGAGCTCAGGCCGGGCAAAGGGAAAAAACTGTGCTATAAAAAAAACTTTTCAGTGTTAGAAAAAAATATATTCTGGAAACATAGAAACATACATATTGATGGCAGATAAGGACTGCTAGGCCCACCCAGTCTGCCCATGTTCCTTACTTGCTGCAAAAATCATAGACCCTACTTGATCTCTGGATTTATTCTATTTCCTATTGCTAGGGTTCCCCTATGCCTATCCCATGCATTTTTGAATTCCTCTACCAAATTAGCCCCCATCACCTCTGCTGGGAGGCTGTTCTATGCATCCACCACCCTTTCTGTGAAGAAATACTTCCTCACCTTACCACTTAGTCTACCCCCTTCCAACCTCATGGCATGCCCCAGTGTTCTAGAACATCTCTTTTTCGGAAATATGCTATCCTCCTGTACCTTATTTATGCCCTTGAGATATTTGAAGGTCTCTATCATATCCTCCTCTCTCTCCTCTAGGGTATACATATTGAGATCCTCCAGTCTCTCCTCATATGGCATTTGGTGCAGACCCACTCTTCCCACAACTTTGGCACATTGTTTGGCCACTTTTAGATCATCTGATATGATTACCCCAGATCCCTTTCCTGTTTGGTTGCCTTCAGTACCTCCCCTTCCATCATGTAAGCCTCCCCTGGGTTACTGTGCCCCAAATGCATAATTTTCACTTCTTTGCATTGAATCTTAGCTGCCACAGTCTTGCCCGTTACTTTAGTTTACCTAGGTCCCTCCTCATTTTTTTTCACCCCTTCCAGCGTATCTATCCTGTTGCAGATCTTAGTGTCATCTGCAAAGAGGTGTACTTTTCCTTCCAGCCCCTTTGCAATGTCACTTAAGAAGACAATAAATAGGACTGGCCCCAGAACTGATCCCTATGGCACCATGCTGGTCACCTTCCTTTCCTCGGATATAGCTTCATTTACCACAACCCTCCATGTTCTGTCCCTTGTTACACGAGGCTCCTGCACCCTAATTGGTACCCTCAGAGGTACACCATAGACAGCTAGCACTTCAGCATATGTTATACTAACATATAGGGCTAAAGGCGTCTACCGTACAAGAGATGTCAGGATATGAATGCATATTGTTGTAATACACTTTGCTTGCTAGTACATATATTTTTCTATGTATTTTCTGTGTATGTCTTACTTGTAAGATGCCAAGGCATCTGTGTCCTTGGAATAATTATGATATGTAAGTCGGCATTGCCACCTTTTGGTGATTTGGTGATTTGTACTACTACACTGAGTTAAGTAAGACTCTGTATAAGAACTCTTTTGTTCATAAACTGATGATCATGCAGAATTGTATAATGTTATCTTAGACTGTGGAGCCACCTCTAATTTAGCCAATAAGGCTCATCTCTGTAACTAGAAATGTTTCTATCTTACAGTTACAATAGTGATTATCATAGGTATATAACGTAATACACTAGTCTTACACCACGGAGACCACAGGAGAGACCCCAAGAGACACAGAGAAACCTCGAGGTACAGGGAACGCTTAGCACTGACTCCCAGTTCGTATTGGTAAGAACTGCTTAGGGCAACTGTGATTTATTCTTTTGGTAGTAATGAACTTGTTTATTACTCTTATGCAATGCGTCTGTGATTACTTGCATTCCCAATATTGTCAAGAACCTAAAAGTGAGGTTTAGACCTCCTAACAAATTGGTGACCGTGTGCAGGCAATATTTGGTGTTTGTAAGTTTTCATTTGTTGCTAGAACTTTTTGCCTTTCCCACAGTAGGTGTACATTCCCATATCACCTCTCCCATTTTCAACCAGTTTGTAGTAACTTACAAAGTCTGGCTGTCATTCTTTCGGGTGTAGTAGATGCCGACTCGACTCTCTCCATTACAGCTTTGATTTGTAAGTCTACAACTTTTACAGTAGCCCGGCTGTGTATTAAGTGCCCCTGCTGTGGATCAATACACAGCACGGTGCCTTTTTCACAGTTTGATTTTTCGTTCCCTCCCACAGAATGGCCACCGTATCAAATATCTGTGCAGAACTGAGACTCGATGTCTCGAACTTCCTTACCTCCCATGGAGGATGGGTTGACTTCATGCGGGATGCAAGTCAATCTGAAAACACTATACTGGGGATTTCAACCCAGTACATGGAGATGAGACAATCAGCCAATAAGCGACAAGCTAAAGGATTGATGGTCGTGGCTCTCTATGCTGCTCTGGAAGCCTCCGAAGCGAGGTTTCGAACCCTTGATCTGCAAGTTTCATCTCTTAAGCAACAGATGGGTTTGTAGGAAACAAAATGTATCAGACTGCAGCAGAACTTGGAGTCTGAACTCCAAACTCTGCGAAATGAAAAGGATTCACTATTGCATCATTCACCTCAAGCTGGAGAACAGGAACTGTGTATGTTGAAACAGGAATGTGAATGTTTGATAACTGCTGCAAATGCTCAGTTGAGTGAGGAAATGGGTGAGCTGCAGGATGAAATAAACCAGGTACGTAATGACTTAGAAGTGTCTATTAGGGACAATCGCGAATTGAGCACCGCGTATAGAGTGTTGCAAAAGCAAAAGCAAGATGAGGTTGATATGGATGTTGCAAGTGTGAGTCATACTGAATGTAGAACCAAAATGATGAAACTATGCCATCAGCGGGAGGTTCTGGCTGGACATGTTAAGGCAATGGGAGGCATGGCCCCTGCCTTACATATGTCATCTGAAGGGGAGTTGTCAGATGATGACATTTCACAATACAACACCCAGTCACACCCGTACTATGGCCCAGAGACCCTGCCATCCACAACATGGCGGGTCCCCACTACACCCTCACCATGTCATGCATCATTGATGTCGTGACACCCATCACGGGAGATGCCAACATGGTGGCCCCATGATGGGGGGGAGCAGGCCCAGGCCTGGTCCTAACGGCACCACCGATAGCCATTATTAATGTGGAAGATAGGCATGAGATATAAACCATGATTGAAACTGCGATAGGCAATGTACCTCTTCCTGAGAGACGTAAATGGGCCATTAAAACCCAGATTAGGCAGCTTCTGCAAGAGGCTGGCACTCACGAAGATACTGTCCACACTGCGGCTGAGGTGGCAGCTTGGGCCGCCCTGGACGGCGCTCGAGACAATCTACCTCTGCCTGATTGACCCAGTAATTCCTTACAAATGGCCTACTCTGTTCAGCAAATAGCTGACAGCATCGGTCGGATGAACCCATCCGACAATCTCAGCTGTCACTTGGAAAAGGTGCATTCTAAATGCGAGATGCTTAGCCTCACTGCAGAATATCAGGTCCAAATACTATGCCAAACCATCGATCCTAGTTTGTGGGCCAAACTCCCTGATGCCATCTGCCAGGATGGGAATGCCACCTTTGATGAGGTTGCAGCTGAGCTCATTTCTGCTCACAGCCCAGGTGTAGTAGGAGTGATGCTTGCATACCCTGTAAAACAGAATGCAAAGGAAAGTCCAGCGACTTACCACCAAAGACTTTGGATGGCCTACTGAGCAGGAAAGCACTTGGCGCAAGAAGCTGCAGATGTAGATCTTATTGAATTTAAGACCTTGTTCCTTAGGAGCATGATTCCAGCAGTATGAGAAAAGGTAGAACCAACCACCTAACCCAATATGGATAGGTTTGCCGACATCCTTCAGAAAACTGAGAGAGTTTACCAACTCTATAACCGTGATCTGGGCTCCGGCTTCAAGAAGGTAGCCACTGTGGAGCCTACTTCTAAGGCCACGATGCACTACACAGTCGAAGGGTAGGCCCAACACCAGCAGTCCCGCCATCAAGCCCCTCCAGCTGATAACCATCACTCCCAACAGGCCCATCAACAACAACCGCAACAGCAACAACAGTGGGGTGGGAACCAGAATTGGCATAAGTATAAAAAGCATAACGGTAAAGGTAAACCACAACAGCAAAGAACAGGCCCTTCATATAGGGAGATAGCCAAAGAGAATCGGAAATTCCGAGAGCTCCTGGGACAAGTGCTCTCTGGAGCGGATGCTGTTCCCGCACAGGCCCTTGCAGCAGTACAACAGGCAACCCAGACCCTAACTGGTGATGGGAACACTGGTGGTGCAGGCCCTCAGGCACATACAGGCCTGAACCCAGAAGCTCCTTCCAATATAGCATCAGTGCAGCATGGTGAAGTGACTCACAAGAGTCAGGCCCAACTTCTCCATGCTTCCAGCAGTACAGATTGACAATTACAGGCCCCAGTCCGGATTGTAAACAAGATGGTCTTGGATACAAATGGAAGGCCCTGCACCGAGGCCGAGGTCGGGGGCATCCTACTAGTAGTCTTGTTAGATACAGGTGCAGCTGTATCTGTGTTACATGATGAACACCCAGACACATCCCCTTCATCCACCGGATGGAGGACCAACACGTCAGGAGTTGATGGTACTAGATTACCTGCATGCCGCTCTCTGCCCCTACTGGTAGAGCTAGGCTATCTAAAGGTCTCACATACCTTTCAACTAATGGTATTGCATGATCATCCTAGTATCATAGGGATTGACTTCCTTGCACCACACCATTTTGATTCCTGATTCACTCGTCGTGGCAACAATATCTGCCAATGACAAGGAGTATGACGTCATAGATTTGTTCAAGATTCATGAACTTTCCCAAAGCTCCTCCCTATTTTGTAAATGACATTTGGAAGCATTTGCAATCAATAAACATGACTGTGGTAGAATGCACGCTGTCATCGAAGTGCCAGGCCCAGCACATGAGAGGCAAAGGCAATATCCTTTCCCATCTGAGGCCTTGCCTTCCCTTAGAGAGATGATCAAGTCACTCCTCAAGCAAGGAGTAATCAGAACTTGTGTTTCCACTGCCAACTCCCCAGTGTGGCCCGTGAAAAAACCCACAATTGCCTGGAGACTTACTATTGACTACAGGAAACTGAATCAGGTCACCCCCAGTTGTTCTCCAACTGTGGCATCAGCACCCGATGTGCTACACTTTTGACCCTTGACTTGAAATGGTTCAGTGCCCTGGACATTTCCAATGGTTTTTGGTCACTACCATTGACCCTTAAGAGTCAATATAAGTTTGCCTTCACCTTTGAAGGAAGACAGTACACGTGGACTTGCTTGCCACAAGGATTCCATAACAGTCCATCCCTGTTCCATCTACACATGATGGACGCCCTCGAGAGTTTCCCTACTCCCCAATGTCTCCTGCAGTATGTGGATGACCTGTTGCTGGCAACAGCCACACAGGAACAACATCTGGATCTCTTGGATGAACTACTGACTCTCATTCAGAAAGCAGGCTTGAAATGCAACCCAACAAAGGCACAACTATGTCAAAAAAGAAGTACTCTTTCTGGGTCTAAAATTAACTGACCACGGTCGAAGTCCTACCTGGAAAAAGGTACAGGGATTGCAAGACTTGCCATTGCCCACCAGCGTGGCAGCTCTTCGAAGGTTTCTAGGTATGGTGAATTACTCGAGAGATTTTATTTGTGATTTTGCTTAGAAAGCTGCTCCTATGTGTGAGTTACTCAAAAAAGGACATCCCATGGACTTGGGGCCCTATACACACCCAGGCTGTGATGTCACTGAAGCAGGCCTTGGCCTCCGCCCCAGCTCTGGTCAATCCCAATCCAGCACTACCATTCCATCTGGAATGTGCCACCTCTGACATTGCCATGTCAGCAGTGCTGGCCCAGAAGATGCATGGCACCCTGAGACCCATTGCATATGCCTCACAGCTCTTGACCCCAGTGGAACAGAAGTACGGCCTTTGTGAAAGGAACCTTCTGGCCACCTACTGGGCTGTCAAGCACTTCCTGTATATCATTGGGTACTCACCACTGATCATCAACACCAACCACACCCCAATTACCTTTCTGTTCTCAGACAGAGTGAAGGATGGGTCAGTATCTAACACCAGACTGACATACTGGTCACTTCTTCTCCAGGACAGAGACATACAGGTACAACTGACAAAATTTCCATCTATGTTGGCTCATGGACTCCTTTTCCAGGGAGAACCTCATGACTGTACACTAGAGTCATCTGATCTTCCAGATCCAGGTCCTTTCCTCCCTGCCACGCCACAAATACTTGACAACACCTCTTTGTGTCGTGCCTTTAGTGATGGTTCAGCATCCTACTATCAGGGAGAACAAATTGCAGGAATGGGCATTCTAGAGATTTACCCTTATGGGAACACTGTCAAAATATCTAAGTGCTGTAGTGTAACATCATCACAATATGCAGAGATGACAGCGGTGGCCTGTGCCCTCGAGTTCATCCAACATGGGACCGAGGATACGATAATTTTTACAGACTCTAACTGGGTTTGTTGTTCTCTTACAGAATTTCTTCCTTTCAGGCAGAAGAAATCCTTCCTCTCCTCTGATGGCAGCCCAGTGAAGTACAAGGAAGTGGTAATATACATACATTCACTGGCACAGAAATTTGCACACAAACTCTATGTACATAAAGTCAAAGCTCTTCTCTCCATGACCCCTACCATGCCTTCAATGACAGAGCAGATACCCTTGCTAAGGAAGGGGCCCAAGGGGGGACATCTGGATGATGGACCATCCAGAGGCCAATGCAGCCATACAGATTGCAGCACTCAGGAAGAAACCTGAACCTTTTTCCCCCTTGGACCTCTCAGCAGCCCAGCATTTTGATACTGAACTCAAAGAAGTGTTCAGATTCCTTGACAAGGGTACTGAAGAGAAACTTCCCACGCACAACCCATACCGAAGACATGACGACAAGCTCATCTGGTTCCAACCAGATGATTCCACCACTAAATTGTCGGTAGGCCCCAGACACTTATGATCTGAATTCTTGCACCAAGTGCATGATACACCCACTGGTGGACACCAGGGAGTGAAAAATACCCTCCAAAGGCTCAACACCACTGCCTGGTGGCCTGGTGTCACCAAAGATGTTAAACAGTACATAGACAACTGTCTTGTTTGTGCACAAAACAACCCATCCCCACCAAATGAAATGCCAAACTTTTACCACAACGACACTCTGGTCCTTGGCATACCATACAGATTGATTTTATAGGCCCACTGACCAACACCAGCAGAAATAACAAGTATGATCTTGTGGTAACTGATCTCTTCTCTAAGTGGGTTGAAGCTTTCCCCACTAAGACATGTACGGCAAAGACTACTGCCAAAATCCTGGTAGAACAGATTTTTTCCAGGTGGGGTCTACCCCTCAAGGTAGACTCTGACAAAGGAACCAGTTTTACAGGTGAGTTGATGAAAGAATCCCTTGAACTCCACATACCATACCATCCCCAATCCTCAGGTCAAGTAGACAGAGCCAACAGATGGATTAAGCAAATGCTTTCCAAATTCATTGAGTATAATCCTAAAACGTGGGATTCCCTACTGCTACTCCTTATGGCAATTAGGGGCACACCCTCAGCCACCACCCAGCTCACACCCTTTGAGGTGATGACTGGCAGACAGATGAGATTACCTGAACACCTGTTGTTTGACCTGCACCCCCCCACTGCAGACCATGTGTCTGTAGATCAATATGTGGAAAAACTCAGAAAAGACTTCATACATTCACACTTGTATGCTGCCAACTGTATGGGCAAGGCCCAGCAACAATCCAAAATACAGTTTGACAAACACGCACAACAAGTGGATTGGCAAATTGGAGATCAGATAATGGTACTTGATTTGCACATCCCACCCACTCCTTCTCCAACAAGTGGGAAGACCCATACCCCATTGTCAACAAGCTCAGTCCAGCAGTCTATCAGGTTAGACTCCTGCATAACGACAAGTTGACTGACAAATGGTTACATGCAAACCAGCTGAAACTGTATAAAGGAGTTTAACTACTTTTCCTCACCTCATCGGGCTGAATAGTACTAACATACTAATCTTTGATCTTCATTTTCAGATTCACTGACAAGATGGCTATCTTGTTCCATTATCTCCTCATCTCAGGAGTTATCCCCTACATCCAAGGCATGGTACTGAACCTCCTACGACACCTTGATCCTCCAGCACCTCCTCCAGAGGGATTATCCATCAATATACCAGACAGTCTGATCACTGTCCAGGAAGGTTTCGATGCTTACCTCACTGCCTCGGTTGTTGCTCCTGATAAATCTACCCTTCAAATTGAGTGGCAAACCACATCTCAAGGACAAATTCTCCCTGTGGCCAAACTGTCCAAAGGAACTTTCCTGGATTGGCCCAATGCTAAATTAGCCCCAAATAGTTCTCTGTCCTTGTTACAAACTGCATTAAGACATTCTGGTTTGTACAACATTACTGCCTTACTTGATCCTTCATACTGCAATTCTTTGTCTAGAGATGCTGCTCAGAAATTTTGTGCTATACACCACATGGCTTCTGCAGCCATGTACCTCTCTGTGTTACCACCTACTGATAGACAGCTTTTGGAATGTCCAAAGCATACCCCTGGTCCCGGTAGTGGTCTAACAGCCACTGCCCTCCCAGGTTCTTTGATTAATAACTTACAGTTTATGCATATACCTATTTTGTTTAATCTTACTTACTGGAATATGAAAGAATTTGGTATGTGTCACAATACTAACACTTAGTACATTATTGCTTGATAGTTTAGCTGCATTTCAGATTCATACTCAAGTCCCTATTGGTGGGGTCCATTTAACTGACCATAGAGGCAACTTCAGGAGACAACCCACTCCTGATGATCTAACTCATAAATGTAAATCACGTGAAGTTGACAGTTCTGATGTCACAGGTGCAACAGTTACTGTCATAGGTCTTTTTGGTGCAGCTATGTCTATCTGGAATAAAGCAGACATTGCTGCTATCAAAGCTCATTCTGCCAAGTTCTCCACTGGTTTGGTCAACAATATACTACCCCCATTATTGCGTGGTGTGGATGGCCTTAGTCAGGAAGAGAGAAACACTGTATACAACACACATGACATTGCTAAGGCATTCACTGATTCAAGAGATAAGATCAACACACATACAACAGAACAATAAAGAAGCAGATAAACAATACATTGCTAGAGAAATACTTTGCTCTGCCTATGGCTCATACATTATCACTACCATCAACAATCTCTTCCGTGATCTAGAATCTGGAAGAATCCCTGATGTCATACATGACAGACGCATCTCCAAATGGTATTGTCCGCGATGTAAAACCCCTAGCTGTATTGCTATGTGTGTGCAACAAGCTTTAACCATTCCTCTCTCTAAAGCTCGGGATTTGGGGTTTGTGACCAGACACCCTAATACTGGTCCTTGCTTTACTGCTAAGAAATGTTCCATCACAGATACCATGTTTGTTTCTTTTACTGTCTCTTTACCACGTTTTGATCCCACTACTGCTTTGTTCGACAAGCTTGCACTGGTCCATTCCATTGGGCATTTGGACGAAGACATCTACAGAGAACACCTGGATCTACCGCCTCTGCTGGTTTACCAACCTTTCCTGGATGCCTGGGTGGCTCCGCACACGGACTTCTGTGCAAAAAAGCAATACATTTACTTGTGCCAATGTGATGTATTTGATGTTATTCAACCTGTTTGTGGTTATTCTCCAGATAGCATTGATTGGACTTTCACCATGGATGATGACATCATGACAAATAGCACTGACTCCTTGGACTCAACTCTGGCTCTGGATAAACTCTACCAATCATATTGTGAGGAGGTTCATCGCCTGTCAACATGGATTTCAAAGACGACCTAAACCTGCTCTGTCCAGTTGCAAAAATGGAGACTCCCTACTGTTCGCTCTCAGTATAATTCCGATGGAGAGTACTGCGTGGTAGCTAATTACAAATCCTATACTTATGGATCTGTTACATGTGTATTGATTATCCCAATTTCTGTTTTGTCCCCCACCAGAAGACTGTCATTGGACATACCGTCATAACTCCCGTTCCCCTGCTAGATGAAGACATTATTGATGGTAACCGCTGATTATCTGCTCACACTGTCCGAATGCTTACCATATTTTAATGTACACCTAGACTCACTCACACTTACATTTAAATCACTTTTAGACAGGAAAGACACACACCTCATCCACATCAACAATAATATGACCAAGGCCAATGAAGCTATCCTCTCATTGATTAATGATGGTGACATGAATTACGCATTGACTAACACCTGGTTAGAGATTACTTTTAAAGGTTTTGTTTTTATGCAAGCATTTTTAATCTTTATTTTGATTATTATGCTCTGCTGCCTACGGCGCATACTGTGCCACTACCATGAGCAGCTTGAGTTCCTTTACAAAGCTCGCACATTGGGTTTGTAAATGACCACTGCTCTCTGGCTTTTCCCTAGACATTTGCCTTTGTTGCCCTTGAAGGCAACAAGGGGGGGAATGTTACATGAGGTCCCTCCACCCCAATTGGTACCCTCAGAGGTACACCATAGACAGCTAGCACTTCAGCATATGTTATACTAACATATAGGGCTAAGGGCATCTACCGTACAAGAGTAGATGTCAGGATATGAATGCATATTGTTGTAATACACTTTGCTTGCTAATACATATATTTTTCTATGTATTTTCTGTGTATGTCTTACTTGTAAGATGCCAAGGCATCTGTGTCCTTGGAATAATTATGATATGTAAGTTAGCATTGCCACCTTTTGGTGATTTGTACTACTACACTGAGTTATGTAAGACTCTGTATAAGAACTATTTTGTTCATAAACTGATAACTATACAGAATTGTATAATGTTATCTTAGACTGTGGAGCCACCTCTAATTTAGCCAATAGGGCACATCTCTGTAACTAGAAATGTTTCTATCTTGCCATAGAAATTATCATAGATACTGTATATAATGTAATACACCAGTCTTATACCTCAGAGACCTCAGGAGAGACCCCAAGAGACACAGAGAAACCATGAGGTATAGGGAACGCTTAGCACTGGCTCCCGGTTCGTATTGGTAAGAACTGCTTAGGGCAACTGTGATTTATCCTTTTGGTAGTAATAAACTTGTTTATTACTCTTATGCAAGGCGTCTGTGATTACTTGCATTCCCAATATCATCAAGAACCTGAAAGTGAGGTTTAGACCTCCTAATACCCTCAACCAATTTCTAACCAAGTTTGCCACCTTGGGACCCATTCCCATGCTGCCTAGCTTGTTTACAAACCTCTTACAGGTATGTGGAATGGTGTTGAAGGCCTTGCTGAAGTCCAGGTAGCCCACATCCACCACTCCCCCGAATCCACTTCCCTGGTCACCCAGTCAGAGAAATCTATCAGATTTGTTTGACATTTCCTTCCCTCTGTGAATATGTGCTGCCTTGAATCCTGTGCTCTGCTGGATTCAAGATGTTCCACAATCCTTTCTTTTAGCAGTGATTCCATTATTTTCCCCACCAGAGAGGTCAGGCTGACTGGTCTATAGTTTCCAGCCTCCTCCCTGCTCCCAATTTTTGTGTAGAGGGACTACATCTGCTATCCTCCAGTCCTCTGGAATCACTCCTGTTTCCAGCAATTCATTGAACAGAGCTGACAGTGGTACTGACACCACCTCCCTAAGCTCTTTTAATATTCTAGAATGCATCCCGTCTGGTCCCATTGGCATGTCCACTTTCAGTTTTGCAAGTTCCTTTAGAACTATCTCCTCCATAAATGGACTGGTGTTCACCTCCTTCCCCTTATTGCTCTTGTCACTTAATTGTAGCCCCTCACCTTCCCCCTCTTCTGTGAATACTGATCAAACATATTTGTTCAGGATTGTTGCTTTTTCCAAGTCCCCTTCTGCACACTTCCCTTCTTTTCCTTTAAGCCTTACAATCCCACTTCTTGTCTTTCTCATTTCACTAATGTATATATAAAAGGTCTTGTCCCCTTTCTTTACTGCATGGGCTATTTTTTCTTCTATTTGTGCATTTGGGCCTTTGCTGTCATGACTGCCTTCCCTGCATCCCTCTGCTTATCCAGATACACTACCCTGTCCTCCTTCTTCTGTGTTTTCTTGTACTTCCTGAAAGCCAACATTTTTGCTCTTACCTTCCCAGTCACTTCCTTTGAGAACCATAGTGGGTTTCTTTTTCTCTTGCCTTTGTTTATTTGTCTAATGCAAAGATTTGTTGCTTCCACTATGGTTCCTCTTTGATGGGCCCACTGTTCCTCAACTCCCCCCAAGCCTCCCTCCTGGCTAGAGCTTTCCTGTGACATACCCTCAATTTTGCAATGTCTGCCCTCCTGAAGTCCAGGACACTGGCTTTCAAAGTGGCTTGACTTTGCCACTGAACCACACCTTGCTATGATCCCTGGACCCCTGGTGTCCATAGACCATGACATTTGCAACTCTGTCCCTGTTGGTAATTACCAGGTCTAAAATCAACCCTCACGGGTGGGTTTTAGCACTAGCTGCTTGAGGCATACCCCCTGCAGGATGTCCAATATGCTCCTGCTCCTGGCTGAGGCTGTGGCTAGTATGCTCCAATCAACATCTGGCAGACTGAAGTCACCTACAGTACCGGCAGCACTTCCCCTTTAGGAAACATTGTTTAACCAGGAGTAGCACACTAAGCGAAAGCTTGCTTCCAGATGTGACCTGGGAGCACAAGGAAGTTAAGTGACTTGCTCAGGGTCACACAGTATGCACCTAGGCAGCTGTGGGATTCAAACCCAGGTCTCCAGATCTGCAGCTCAGATCCTTAACCCACTGCACTATATCACCTGACTTTAGTTGTCATCTTATGGATGGATTCCACTAGAACCTTGCCCAACTCTTCCTTTTGTGCTGGAGGTCTGTAGTTGATGCCTGTGTGATCAGCAGTGCCACTGTTCATCTCCAGGGTGATCCACAGGACCCCCCAAAATCCTGTACCTTAGTTGCTTTTATAGCCTCCCTGATGTAAAAAGCTACCCTCCTTCCTTTTTACCCTCCCTGTCTTTCCTGAATAGGGTATAACCTGGTATAATTACATCCCAGTCATGGTTCCCATTATACGATGTCTCAGAGATAGCGACAATGTCCAGGTCAGCCTCTGACATCAAGGCCACCAGATCCAGGATTTTATTTAGCAGAATTCGAGCATTCGCACACATGGCCTTCCATATTTTGTTACTTCCCTTCCTGTCATTCCCCCTTTTATCCTAATTTCTTCCCTTACTACCCACCACCTTTAATCCCTTTTCTCTTTTTCTCCATCATTCTACCATTTCCTAGTTTAGTTACCACTGGCAGTTTCCCAACCTTAGGGTCCTCCTGGCAGACTACATTAACCTGGAGTATTCCCCTCAGCATGTGAAAAAAAAGGTGTGATCTCCTTCCTGGCTGTGCTGTTCTCTCCAAATGTCTACTAAGCCAGATTCCTCCACCAGTCCTTTAAGAGTCCCCAAAGCTGCTTTATTGGTCCCTACATTCTGTGATGATCTATCCAAGAGAGGCACCAGTATGCAGCTGAAATCCCCCACTATTATTATATTATTTCCCTGGAGCTGCGCTATTCTGCACCAGACTTCCCTAAAAAATCCTCCAGCATCTGTATTTGGAGCATACATATTTATTAAATGGGCGCTTCCACCTCAAATTTCTCTCTGTGATGGCTAACCTACCCTCCATATCTACTACCTCAACTCTTTCTATGAATAAAGGAACTGATTTGGCTATGAGAATTGCAACACCCACTCTCTTTGCTCCATGGTATGAGGCTGGCACCACCTGTCCCACCTAACCTCTGTTCAGTTTCTGATGTTCAGTGTCTAAAAGATGTGATTCTTAAATAAAGGCAATGCTGCATTTCCTCTTTCAGAGCTCTGCTAGAATTCTTGTTCCTCTGACCACTGAGTTTAAACCTTTCACGTGATTGGAAATAATGCCTAGAATATCCATTGTATTGTCAGTTTCAGTTTATTTATTATACTGGAAATGGTATGTAAGCAAGAAATGCCCTTTTTGACAAGCATTCAGTTACAAAATGACAAACACCAGGGGATGCAAACACAGTTGTAGGAGAAACATAGTAACTTAGGTTGACAATACAAGGTAGTAGCATACAGCTATAGACACTGGTAGATGGGGGATATAATTTGGGCAACAAATCAAGTGGCAGGTACACCTAAAGTAAGTCAACATACACAAGTGCTAATTTTTTCTTTCTAGATACTCCGGGACGGGGATGGAGGATTGTGGGGTAGTGGGGAGAGGTGATGGAGAAAGGAGAAGAGGGTTAAAAGGAAGTAAGAGGGAGGTAGGGAAGTCCGAGAAGGTAGGATGGGTTTAAACAAAGAAAGAGGGTGTGGTGGGAGGAAGTGTTGTACTGTATGTTGGCTTTGCCTAGGATCACTAGTGTGTCCATCCTTGTTTCCTTTCCTCTCCTGTTCCTACCTGTCTGTCTTCCCCATAATTACCTATCCCTCACTTACTTCTTTCTCTCCTTCCCCATTTCCCAAACACTCACAACCAGAACAAAAAGTTAAACTTGGTATAACATTTCCAACATTGAATAACACAACTGTTAAAGTGAGCAATCCTCTCCCCTGCCCTTAGGGTTAAATATCAAGTTCTCTACCCTGGACTCTGTCCCACCTACATGGTCAGAGGACAGAGTTTCTTGACTTGAAGGTGCAGACTCCTGCTGGGAGCTTAGTCTTTGGTAGTTGCCTCACTAGGTGACAGGTTTATGCCCCCTGGTCCTGAGTCTTATTATCAGCTCATTGGCTTAAGAATGTATCCTACCTCCCCAAAGCAGGCAGTCCTGACATTCGCATTAACATCAGCATGATGCACTCTTTTGATATTAGAGGTTTTCTGTATCCTGAGGTCCTTGTGTCTGGAGTTCTCAGTACTTGCTCAGCTGCCGTTCCTCACAGCTAACATTATGCTGGAGAACAAAACCACTAACCGGTGCCCTGCCAGGCCAAGGGTACACTGCTGTAACACCCAGCACATGAACCAGGAACCAGGCCACCCCCAGGCCACCTCTGTATCCAATAACAAGTCACATCTTTGGTATATGATAGGATCCACAGCCACCCATCAACAACAAAAGGCCTGCAAACTCCATCCATCCTGTTGTTGCAGTAGAAATGATCCAGCACCACCCAATAATATGCCAGAAAGGGTCCCTGCTCCCACAGTGCTTCCGCACACAAGGTGAACTTTGGCTCAAGTGAAAAGGCAGATCACATATACAGCTATAGGTGTCATAAACTTCACTCTGAACTGCTCTGCTGCCCTGACACTTTCTCATATATTTCTCCTTAGAGAGCAGGCATCACTGGACTGACACATACAAGCTGTGTGGGTATCTGGGAGTACTGCTTGTTCGTTCTGGCAGTAAGGATGAAGGGTATTCCTGCCCCTCATTTTATACACCAGGCTCATGCTTTTAGCTAGATGAGTCATGCTTTTAGCTAGATGAGTTGGGCTTCCTCCTATCCCCAGCTGCGCATGCCAAATCCCTTCTGACTGCCAGCACAGGAACCCACCTGACCTAACCTTTCTGTGCCATTTTGGAATATGTAAAGGAAATCACAGAAGAGGCATGCAATTCACACCACTCCACCAACTGTTCAGTCCTTGCACCGAATATTTAGGGCAACAGTTTAGTATGTGAGGGGACCCAGGTGGTTGACCCCCAGCCCCCCCACACACAGCGCCATAATCAGGTTTTGCCTTAGCTTCAGTTGACATCTGTAGCCATCCCTCCTGCCCCACAAACTCCCCTCCCTCCCAAAATAGCCCAGATGTCCTCCTATGTTAATGCAGCAGACAATCAATCACAAAGCAGGAAGGAAAGCGCAAGCACTGCAGTCCCACAAGCAGTATCCTATTTGTAAAATAAAGTTCTGAGTCCTTTTATTTCTATTCTTGTCCAGATGTAGTATTGAGCAAAGTGGGTACCATGTCACTCCTCACATATGTATAGCTACAGAATTTTCCTGTGGACCCATCCTCCCACCTGCTGAATCATAGTGGCAAGATCCACTTTCAGATGTACTGGTAATCTGCCTGGTATCTATTAGGGAGACTGAAACTCAGAATCCCAAAACTGAGGGGACCAAGTTCAGTCTCCCAACACCCACACTCCCAGCAGGAAGAAAGCAGATGCCAACAGGGATACAGTAGTGGATGTGATGCACCACTACCCTATCCCTAGCCAGGCACCACAAGGGACTAAAAAATGCAGAAGCTGGCTGAGCTGGTCCCATGGCGTGGAGGTCTAAGCTATTAGCAACTTGGTCTGCATAGTCTGGTAGACCCAGGTTCTATTTCTGGTCACCAGAAAGTTTGCTGGCACACCTTTTCACCCCCCCCCATAACTTTTTCTTTTATTCTGAGGTCCACTCCCCCACAGAGTTGGATCTTTAAGTTACAGGGGTGCAGGGGGCAGGGCCCCCTTTTTGGGGGTGTGCGAGTAGTGGAGCCCCCCACATTACATGTAAGTTCCTTGCGGGATACCAAAATTCAGTCTCCCAAACTCAGTCTTGTAGAGTTTGGGATACTGAATTTTAGTCTTTCAAAATATATCCATCTGCCTCAAAGTCTTGCCCTTTTCCTGCCCCTGCTTAGTGTACTCCAGGCTTTCTGAAGTAGAGAGTCCTCTATCTCCTCCACCTCTAGGCTCAGTAACGCAATGGCCTTTTTACTAAGCTGGGTGGCAGCCTCTGCTAGGGAATCATATACCATAAGTCCCAATTCCAGAAACAGCTTGTGTTTGGCAGGGTAAAGCAACTAGCTTTTAATGTCCCTTTTCTCCCTGATTTGTTTCATCAACCCTTGGACCATCTGCCTTGTCACTTGCAAGGTATTAGAAAAGTCTTGCTCAAAACAGATAGGTTGATTGTCATAGCTGATCCTTTTTTTCTTCCAGCCCACTGCTAGAATCAGTTCTTTTGATTGAAAATTAAGCATTCTAATTATGATGGATCAAGGCCTGGCTGATTGCTCCTTTGGTTTCAGCCCAAGGGACATGTGAGCATGCTCTATCATGAGGGGAGTGTTAGGATGCAATTCTAGTATGGTGGTTAAGACATGCTGTATAAAGTCACTCATGGACAAAACTCGATCTTCAGCTCCCTCACCCATTCCATGGGTATGAACATTGTTACTCCTTGCTTTGTTTTGGCATATCCAGCATGGTATTCCAATTCTTGCTGCCTTTGCAATAAATAGAGGAAGAGTCAGTCATGGATCTTTAACTTGTCTGTTAACTCTCCAACCACTTTGTTAGTGGCTGCAAGTTTTTTGTGAAGATTTTCATGTTCATTTTGAGATCAGCAAACACGTGACTCAATTGTCTGAACAGTTTTTAGGACCTGTTGCATGATGTGATCTGCGGCAGAAGTCTTATGGCCTTCTTCATTGAATTTGAATTCAATTAAAGAGGCCGGTGAGTGTTAACAGAAAAGAGCAGACTCACACAGCTGAGGAGCCTTGATTTCTCCTGTCATCATTTCTTGCAGTTTTGTTGCCAGAGTCTTCAGTTTCTGGTTTCCATGCTTGCTGGACATTTCTGACAAGGTTAGAAGCCATTCTTTTACAAGAACTGTAAAGTTTATTAAATAAAATACATTGGGTTTGCCATCGGGAGGTGAGTGCTAGTTGATTGGTTTGTGGCCATGCCAGTGACATCATTGAAAGTCTCAAAATTATGTAGTTTTTAAAATACAGTATCTGTCAAACCTGTCCTGTTTTGGAGCACACGCTGTTCAAAAAGGATAGAGTAGTTATCTGTGAATGAGCTAGGTACATCCAGCAGACCTGGGTTTGATTCCCACAACCTCAAGTTCCATACTGTGTGACTCTGAACAAGTAGTACTTCCGGGTCACCCCTGAAAACAGGCACTTTTGCCTAGTGGGCCTTAGCCAGTTACAAAAGTATAAAAAAAAAATGAACATCCTAAGCATAGCTTGGTTTTTGCATGAGAGAAAACCAAGGAACAAAATTGCTTTCATCACTTTAAAATCACTTTCAAATGTTTAATGGACATTTTCACTTTTGCAAGATGCACTTTTGTGGTGCAGTAATAAAACATACAAAAGTAGAAATACTGTTGCTGAAAAGTATGTTTGTGAAAAAAAAACAAGTATATAGTGAGGCAGATCCTTGTACCTTAATAAGTCTGCTCCTGTTGAGCCAATTTGTTAATAATGTAGTGGGCATGGAGTCTAATCCTACGTCTCTGGATTCTGAAATATGTGTTTCAAAGGGTTGGGTGACAAGTTATAGAGGTGCAAACACACCAAAATTCACCCAAATTAATATTTGTGTTCTCCTGTAGCTACAAAATATTTTTATTAAAACCTGAAACTTTCATGTTTGACAGAGTCTGACCCAAGGCATATGCTTTCAAAAATCTGAACTTTCAAAATGGTATTTTTTTTTTAATATAAGTTAAAAACTGTACTGGTTTCTGATTATGCTCAGTCCAAAAAACTGAACATTCTAAGGATAGCTAGATTTTTACATTAGTGAAAATCAAGGAACAAAAATGTCACTCAAAAATCACTTTCAAACATTTTCACAGAAAACATTTTCTCTTTCATGAGAACCAGTTTCATGAGAATTGCTTTTGTGATGTGGTAGTGAAATGTATCAAAGTGAAAACTTTGATAGTGAAGAATATGAAAGTAAAAATGCTATTATTGAAAAGTATGTTAGTGGAAAAAAAAACAGGTAATCATGTAGTAAAGATTATTCTTATTTTGGCACAGGGCTCACAGAGCCCTGTGCATCTGCATCCATAACTGTATGGCCACAGCCAGATGGACTCTTCCCTTGGCACAGGGCACCAATGGCCCTGCTTGGCTGCATCTGTAGTTGCATGGAAGCACAGGGCTCAGAGGGTCTTGAAGTTCTGTAGCTCCACAAACAGCCCATTGGACAGCCCCACAGATGTTTGTCTTAGGGACCTGCAGGTCTGCATCCTTAGCTGCACTGCAGCCACACAGACTCTTCCCTTGGCACAGGGCCACGAGGGCCCTGATAATCTGCATCTGTAGTTGCACAGAAGTGTACCTGCTTTTGCAAGTTAGAAGTTTCAAAATTATCTAGTTTTTGAAATATCAGCTAAAATCTATGCCATTATCTGAACAGTTTTAAAAAAAATAATGTTCCAAGGATAACTGGATTTCTGCATTAGTGAAAATCGTGAAACAAAAATCACTTTCATCACTCAAAAAATTATTTCAAACATTTTTACTAATGAACGTTTTCAATTTCATTAGAGTCCCTTTTGTGAGAATCGCTTTTCTGATGTAGTAGAGAAATATATGTAAGAATCATATGACACAAATAAATTATTTTTAATCAATAAGTGACCTGTTTTTAATGGAATGCATTTTTTAAAGGCCTCTAATCCTTGGTCTGCCAGCAGTTCCTGGACAATAGCAGTTTCTGAACACCAGCAAAGTATCCTTTTGATCAGTTATGTACAACCTTATGCCTCCACAGAATCATCATCTCCCAAAGTCAAGAATTATAGGCTCTGACTGGCAGAAAGCAGCTTTTCCTTTTAAAAGGAGCTGTAGTCATGAAAGAGCCATGACTGCAAACAAAGCTATAAAACACAAGCACAAACACCCATACTGTTTCAAAGTGGAGAGGAGCCAGTGGCTTTCTCCAATCACTGACACACTCTAAAGCAGATAAGGCACCAAAGCATGAGAATCAATCCTATCAACCAAATCAGGAAAGGAGCCTGCAGCTTTCCTCTGTCACTGACACACTGGCCTTTCACTGATTTGCTCCAAAGTCCTCTGGACTACATATCACCACTGATGGTGTGCCAAATAAGAAGGAGGAGAACAATAATAAAAAGACAGCTGCACACTGGTGATGATGGTGGAAGAATATAATAAGAAGTCAACACACTGCACAATCTGTGTAACACAGTATAACGCCATCTAGAGACACTCAAGAGGTGAACTACTGTCTCACAAAAACACAAACAATTGCTAAACTGTTTCAAAACTCTTTTTATTGATGTTAATAAACATAGCTTTATTTCTGCATTGTTTAAATTTGTTGGACCCATTCTATAAGCACAATAAACTACTCCCTACTTCCCAGGTGCTGAAGGCACTCCATGCAAAAACATTGTACCTTACGTTTTGCCTGGGTCATGCTCTTATCATGTAACAACCCACACCCAATTGTGTCTTATTATTTACTGTACTAAAGAGAACCATGAACTGTGAATATATTTACGATATATATTACACTGTATGTTTAGTAAGTTTGCCTAGCATAATTGGTAGTGTTTTGGTGGCTGCTGACATACACATTGATGTGAATAAAGTAGCTAAATTATTTGACAGTACATAATGGAATCAGGAAGTTTCTTATGAATCTGTATGAACGTCACATATGCTTATTAAAGGTTAAGTGCCCAACATTAGAATCTTTTGATCACAGACATTCAATGTAATTTTCTTTTTGAGTCACAGTGACCTTTCATATGTTCTATTTCAGGTAATTTAGGTATGTCTTCACATATTTCCAAGAGTTATTACTTCCTTGAATGTCTTGTGTACCCTACAGGTTAAGAACTTATAAAGCCCTGCTACACTGCTTTTTTCAGATTAATGGTCTCTTATTTAGATTATATAAGGCATGAAATTACACTGTGTGATGTAATGTCGCACATTAAATATGTCCAGTGTCTAATTCTTATAGGTCATCATAACATAAACCTTTTAAATAGACAACAGAACAGACTGTAATCATTGCATAAATCAGAATCATCCTAATGATACATGGAACCAAATAGTTTGATCATACACAGTGAAAAATCAATAGCTCAGAGTATATAAAGAAGAATGTTTGAGTATCAATACTGTTTTACAAACACTGAGGGAAATGAATGCAGCTGCATTTTTGTGCAGTGTAACACATTAAACAAATTCAAGTAATCTGTAATTAGATATAAGCTCATATGTGGTTGCACTAGAAGTTCAAATCTATGTGATTTCCTTGCTTCAAAAAGTGGTCCTTCTTAATTATACATTTTCTTGATGTTATGCAGTTTTTAGTATTTGGACAATTCATAGTAGATTCTACACACAACCTTGCAGGTTTATTTCCTGGACTTATGGGTCCATAAATTGTATTCTAAAATACTGTATGCTGCTGGATAGCTGAAACTGATTTTGCTGTGTATCTTATTTTTGTAGATGCCAAAACAAATAATCAAAACAGCATTTTTTTTAAGTAAATGATTCAACAATGCATAAAAGTTTTATAGTTTTATTTAGTTGGAATGGTTATATCTCCACTGTGTACAATTCTTGTCACAGTGCTTACAATGTTCATCACAACTGGTGACAAGGCCCAGACTGTTCTGCAAACTTCTCCTCATGGATATGGTATTAATTTCATAAACAGATTCAGTTCAACATGCCTCCATATGTCACTCAAAAGTACTTTCTTTTATTAAATGTAGAATGTGGTCTGCAAGGAAGGAAATGTTTTCATTTATTGATGCATTGCCGTAATTGCTTTATATTTCATAGAAATTGAACTATTTCACAAACTGTCATCAAGTGAACCTGTGTTGTTGTCTTCATTTGTATTGTTTTTTAAAAAAATATCAACTCAATGTCACCCTGTTATTGTCAACATGTAAATGTCAACAGCTGATTATTTATTTTATAACCACAGATATTTTATCATTTTAATGTATTTGTCCATTCAACTGCATGGGCTACAACATCTTACATGCAGTAAAATATTATTCTCATTTAATAAGTGATTGACAAAAAATGGCTTCTAGATATTGTGAAATTGGAACTTCACTGCAAAGAGCTATAGAGATGAACAGGGTGTTGGAAAATAAAAAACACAAGGATAGACTTGTACTGTAGATTTAGGCAATAAAAACAAAATGAGATGTGCAATTGGCACTCAATGGTGCTGCTCTGTGACACCAACTGGACACAAAGTCTACATGCAAGAAAAAAAAGCAGTGGAATGCACTCACCTATTTCCAGGAACAACATGAGGTTTTGTATATAGATAAAAAGAAATGTTCATCCAGTCATCATTCTCAAGTGCCTAACAAGGAAACAATGGGTTCCCCTAGATCTGGGTGTCTTTTAACTGAAAAGAGAAATCTTAGAGTGATAGGAATGATGTGTTCAAAAGAGCATGGATAAAAGATCTGAAGAATTAGTCATGATTATTTGTATTTTGAAAGGTTTACCAGAACAAGGGTCATGATTTTAAGTAGGAAAGAACAATTTAGAAGGGATGTAATACTAAATTGCTAAGATGGCAGTTAATTCTTGGAATAACTTCCCACATGAAATAATAGAAGCACGTAGCTTAGATAACATCAGTATAAATAAGCATTTGTCAATGGTGAATGTTGGCTTGCTGGTATTGGCATTGGTAGTGCAGGAGTTAGAGAGATGCATAATAGGAATAGCAGTGAAGTATTGAACTAATGCCACCTCTCCCCCGGCAGAGACTGAAAGGCATTGGGAGTGTGGCTTTGGGTCATTGGCCATAATGCTTACACCATTCCACCTCACTCTACCCTGAAGACACTGACAGGTGTCACAGTGTGTTTTGGGGTTTTTGGTAGTTATGCTCACTCCATTCCATAAGAAAATAAGCTGAAATGAGTGCAGTATAGCAGCCTGGGTGAATGTTAGGATGACAGACCCCAAGGCACACCTCGATGCCTTTCAGTGGCTGTACAGTGGTGGGTGGGAGTAGAATGTCATGAACGTTACAGCCGATGAACCCAGGTTGTGCCCCCAATGCCTGTCAGTCTCTACAGGGTGGGTGTATGGTTGGAAACCTTAACATCCCAGGTATTTGTTGTCATACCGGGTCATAATGTCGTAGCGCCTAATAGCTTACGGCATTATGCATGAACCCCGGACCTGTGTGCTCTCTGTATTGGACCCCCCCCAGAGTTAGAATCTTAAGTGGGGAGGTCCAGGGGCACAGCTCCTCCAATGGGGGGTGTTGGAGTGGAGCCCCATACAGATCAAAAGAAATAAAGAAATCACTCAACACGATTAAGTTGCATGGCATTCTGCCATGTGACATTTTGACCCCGTGCCATTTGTTGGTATTTTCACTCCAAATTTTCACCATGGGCTTTTTGCGACCCCCACCTCATGAACAGTGGCACTATCATTTCATTACTCAATCCTGAAAGGTGATTTTGCACAGCATCTGTGCCATTTGGAACCACAGGTGCGGAAACACATTTCAGGCAGGATGTGAAAAATGATAGCTGCACTGTTCATGAGAAGGTGAGAAAAAATGGCAATGTTGAAAATCTGGAGAGAAAATATGAAAAATGTGCAAACTTACAAGAGTGCATAGAAACTGCACAATGCACACCTGTAGTGTGGTCATTTTTGGGAATTTATTCATCAAATTTTCAACATGGGCATTTTGGGACCTCTTCTCATGAACAGTGGCAGTACCGTTTCATTACTCAGTCTCAAAAGGTGATTCCATGTAACGACTGCAAAATCACCTTTCAGGACTGAGAAACAAAACGACAGTGGCATGTTCATGGTGAAGGGTCCCAGAACTATGTTGAAAATTCGGGGCCAAACTTCCAAAAAAATGGCTGAGATAACAACCGAAGTTGAAAGTCCCCATTGCTTCCCATTATAAAGCTTGCCATCATTTCTTCACATTGCAGTTTGGCAGTGGGAAGTTGCAGGAGGGTTTTTCTTTTGGTCAGGGAATGGAGGGAGTTGGGAGGGCAGCAGCAGTGGGAGTTTTTTTTCTGTTGGGGATGGGGAATAGAGGAAGTGGGGAGGGCAGCAGCAGTGGGAAGTTGAAGGAGGTTTTTTGTTGGGGATGGGAACAGAGGGAGTGGGGAAAGCAGCAGCAGTAGAAGGTTGTGGGAGGTTATTTTTCTGTTGGGGACAGAGACTAGAGGGAGCAGGGAGGGCAGCAGAAGTGGGAGGTTACAGGAGTTTTTTTTTTATGTTGGGGGATGGGGAATGGAGGGAGCAGGGAGGGCAAAAGCAGTGGGAGGTTCCAGTGTGGTGGGCAGCAGGAGCAGTGAACATACCAACATGGGTATTGGACACCACAATGTCAGTTTTCTGCGGCTTGTGTGGCTGATGGCAAGAGTCACCATTTTTACTGAAATGTTTCACCAGAAAAGGCACGTAACTGAAGCATGCCATCTACCACTGCAATTACAAGCTTGTCTCTGATTGGAGCAGCACATTTGTTTTATCTCTGTGACTCTCTTTGAAACTGCTGTCATCAGCAGCATGCTCACTGATTAGGGGCTGAGAGACACACCCACTAAAGCATCCCCTGTATTGGCCAACACTGACACACGTTTGCATTTGTGCTACCACCACAAGATATTGCTTTCGTGTGCGTGCTAACCAACATAAAAATGGACTAGTACTTTGAAAGAAATACATTGCTTGATATAATTGCTGGGACAGAAAGAGTGCCCACTAGATGTTTCAGTTTTTCACCTGCAGTCTAGTCACCATGCTATCCACCCTTGGAGGCAATGACCACATAATCTGTTTAATTACAGTATATTGCTACAGTCCCATGTTTATTGAACACCATTATCTACATAGACACATAAATGCAGGGACTGTATGCATTGCAGTCAGGAAGGCAATTCATGCTAACTGCAGCCCTTTGGATGGAGGTTATCTATCAATCCCCACAGTGTTCTTCCACAAAGAAACCACCATCTCAGCCTCACCCCAGTGGATGGATCATAAGCAGCTCAGGAGGGCTCCTGAAAAATGGAAGTGTCACCCTCCCCATGCTGGGTTTCATGAGAAGGCATTCCCTCTTTTCAGCACCATTGGGAAGGATTGACACCATACGGAGTATAGCTCTTCCCCTTTCTTACCCCATATTATGTTGTCCTGTTCTGCTGTGTGAAAACCTGCCCCCAAGAGATTCTCAACCCACTTACAAACAGCTTTTGACAAACACAAATTCCTTACTGTTTTGCCAATTTGAATACCTTGGGAGCAGTTCTGATGGGGACAAAACCCCTCAAAACCCTTTCAGGGAAAATAAGGAAAAATAATTCCCCAATGCCCCTTGCTGCGATCATTGCTAGATTAGGGTTGGGCCCTTGGCACAGCCAACCCCCCTTTATTTGTCCCCCATCTGTCCCCTACTGCACTTGTTCCTGCATTCCTTACAACCTTTATTGGGTAAGCAAGTGGACAATTCAGTCTGCTGGTGAGATTAACAAAGTGGGCTGAATGAAGAGATAAAAGATGGATGACTGAAGAGAGCTTACCTGCACCAGGGTATGTGCCCAAACAACTCTCCCACAGCATTAACCCCTGCTGCTGCATTGGCTGGTGGTTCCATCCCTCCTTACCTCTTCCACAGGTAATGGGAAAAGGAAGGAGGAGAACTGCATCCTTTCCATTGGACTGTTCAAACCTGTGTAAACTGGCCCTCCTATATTACTCTGCAGCATCTTATGGCCCTCATCTACAGGCTAGGAAGGAGACTAATTGATTGGTTGATGCCAGTACATGTAGCTAAAGCCCCATCTGAATCTGTTTTCTCCCAAAACAGGTGTTAGTAATCTAGACCCTGTGGTCCCTCTGCAGCAGGAAATATATATATATATATATATATATATATATATATATATATATATATATATATATATATATATATATATATATATATATATATATATATATATATATATATATATATATATATACACACATACTGTATATATATAGAGAGAGATATTAGGGTGTGGTAGCACCCCTATTGTTAGGGTAGAATACATTGTTTAATGTTTACCCCCTAAATTTGCACTGTTATAGCTTCTCCCTGTTCAGAATAGAATGACATTTTGCATGCACAGTCTGGAGGGCATGATCTCCTGATCTGGCAAGGCTCATGATGGCCAGATGTCCAGATCCTAAGATCTGGATAGTGCAAAAAGTGGAAAAATCAGAATTTGTGGCTGTTTTTTTTTTCCTCTCACCTACGGCCCAGATGGTTTGGTATTTTCATTATGAAATGTTCACAGTAGAAGGGGTTTGCCCTAGAGAGCTGCCTTTTGTTGGCTTTGTGAAAACATAATCTCTTCCTGAGTTATAGTATAAGGATTGGTATTTTCAGTTCTGAGCATGTTCGGAAGGGTCTTTCATTTATATGTCTGATATGCAGGAAGAAATGGGACTTAGTTTGAGAAAAACATTTTTCTTTATATGGCAGACATCTTGTTTTATAATTTTTTTTTCAAAGTCAAAAATTTAAACACATAAGAATTATGCACAGGAAAGAAAGAAACACATGAATTTAGCCACACAGAGCCCCTTCAGCTAGATTCTGGTGTTTGTTTTGGGAAATATGGTTTTGTGACATCCCTAAAATCCTAGTCGGAAGGCTTAGCGAGAGGTGCCAGTTCTTTCATGTGCTGAACTTCTTTTGTAAGTCTGTCATCTGGGAAAACTAGAGAGGTTGTCTCAGATTGGGCAGCTTGGTTGCAATTGAAATAATTACAAAATTATTTACATTGGAATCAAGAACCCAAGGACTGAGTATAGCACCATACAGAGGCAATCAAGAGATGAATAACTTTCTCATAAAAAATACACAAACATATATTTTAAAACGATTTTACTGATTTTAATAAACATTACATTATTTCTGAATTTTTTTACTTGTTACATGATAAGAACATGCTCCAGGTGAAAAGTGAGGTACAAAGCACTTGCACAGTACTCCTTCAATACCTGGGAAGTAGGAAGTATCTTATTGCACTTAGGCTCAGATATTCAAACTGCGCTAGGCTGTGGCACAAGCCTGGGTGCAGCACAACATGGCTGCGCAGGGGTGTTGACTGGGCGATATTCAACCGAGCTGCGCCATGGCACAGCATCATTGAATATCACACCCTGGTCACCCACAGTGTGCATGGCGCAGTGGCACTGCACCAGCACAAGTGACCAGAGTGGAGCAGGGGGATGCGCTAGCGCAACTTCCATTGCGCTATGCGCAGCAACCACGATATTCAAAAGTGCACATTCAAATGGGGCCATAATGTATGCAAGGTGCAAATGGGGCCATTTGCATGTCATTATGGCCCCATTTGCATGAGGGTGTGCCGATCCCCGGTGACTTGTGCCTGGCACCCTGCCAGGCAGCAGTTGTCAGGGACCGACGGCCCCTGCAGAGCGCAGCAATGTGCCCCACTGCCCGATTGCAGGCTTCAGTATAAATAAAATGAATCCTATATCCCTGGTGGTCCAGTGGACCACTGTCAGCCTGATCGCAGGCTTAAGTATAAATAAAATGAACTTCTATATCCCTGGTGGTCCAGTGGACCGCTGTCAGTCCAATCGCGGGCTTAAGTATCAATAAAATAAATTTCTATATCACTGGTGGTCCAGTGGACCTCTGTCAGCCCAATCATGAGCATTTTTATTAAAGAAAGAATTATGTCCAATATCCCTAGTGGTCTAGCGGTACCCCACCAACCCACTGGGCCGCCCGCTCCCCGTCCAACTGGTGGTAACACCACCGCCACTGCCTCCTTGCTGTCTGCCGACTGACGCCATAGAGTAGGGCTGTACACCCATTGGTCACAGTGTGAGCCAATGGGTGTGCAACCATCGCCTACACATTCAGATATGTAGATCACATATCTGCAATTTATCAGTACAGTACAGGCTCCACCCATTGGCTCACGTTGTGGACCAATGGGTGTACAATCTACAGTGTCAGTTGGCCAGCCAGTCAGGCGCTGGTTACCACTACCGCTGACCGGGCGGGCAGTGAACTCAGTGGCAGTGAGGGGCATCTGAACCACCAGGGATGACAGGGCGTGACTGCCCTGCTGTTAAATGCCATGATCGGGCTGACAACGTGGACCGCCGAGATATGAAAGTCATTGGCCCACAGCGAAAGCCGGTGATCGAGCTGATAGTGTCCACTGGACCACCGAAAGATATGGGGCACGTGATTTTGAACAGATGCCGCGATCGGGCATGAAAGGGGCACCACCACGGAGGTGCTGCGAGCTTGGGTGGCCACCACAGGTGGCAGCTGCCATGTTGCACCCTGCAATACGGTAGCTCACCTGTGTGTGGCCAGCCGTTGTTCTTTTTTTTGGGGGATCAACTTTGTGCGGCGCGAGTAGGGATTGCACATGCATGGACTCAGCACAACCCAGGCTGAATATCGGGATGTGCAGAGTATGCATGAGCACGCCCCCCCACCTTCGCTGCATACATTACTGATGCACTCAGGTGCATCGGGATTAGTGCCAGGCACAATTTCCATTTGAATATCATGCTGGGGAGCATCAGTGGTTTGCGCATGGTGAGCAACCCTTTTGAATATCTGGGCCTTACAGTATACAATCAGTGCAATAAGACACTTTCTACATCCCAGGTACTGAAGGCAGGCATGTTCTTATCATGTAACAACCCACACCCCATTGTGTCTTATTATTTTATTGTACTAAAGTGAACCATGAACTGTAAATATATTTATAGATGTATATACCGTATGTTTAGTAAGTTTGACTAGCATAGGTGTTGGTGTTTTTGTGACTGCTGACATACACATTGATGTGAATGAGTGAATTGTATAAAGTAGCTAAATTATTTGATAGTACACAATGGAATTAGGAAATGTTCTTATGAATCTCTATGAACTTTATCTAAGCTTATATAAAGGTTAAATGCCCAACTTTAGAATGTTTTAATCACAGACATTTAATATAATTCTGTTTTAGAGTCACAGTGACCTTTGGAATGTTCTGTCTCATAATTTTTATTTTATTTTTTAGAATATTTCCAATAGAGTTATTAGTTCTTTGAATGTTTTGTGTACCGTATAAGTAAAGAATTTATAAAGTCCTGCCACACTCCATTTTTCAGTTTAATTGTCTCTTATTCAGCTTATGCCCCATATGACATTATGCAATGTAATGTAATGCTACAAACTAAATATGCCCAGCATCTAATGCCCATAGGTCATCATATTGTAAACATTTTAAATAAAAAACAGAGCTGATATTGTAATCATTGTATAAATCAGAATGATCCTAATGCTTACTTGAAACCACATAATTTAATCATACACAGTGAAAATTCAATAGCTCAAAGTACTGTGAGAGGAATATTTGAGCATAAGGACATGATTAAGAACCCTTAAGTATTTAAAAGGAACAAAGAGGGTGGATGAGGAGGATCTCTTCATGCTTAGTGGAAACAGAAACATGAAAGGACACATTCTCAAGTAGTTGGAGGGGGGTGAGGTTTAGGAGAGAGGCTAGAAGGTACTTCTTCACAGAGAGGGTGGTAGAGGGTTGGAATGTGCTTACAGAAGATGTGGTTTCATTGAAGATAGTGAACAGCTTCAAGAAAGTTTGGGATAGAGTTAAGGGAAAATAAGGGTCAAAGGAGGGACATAAGGAAGGAAAGGGTGGAGAAGGAAGAGGCCAGGATCAGTTGCTTAAGCTGAGGACCCTGCAATATGAGCAGGCTAGGTTGACCTAATAGCCTTAGTCTGCTAGCCTCTTCATCTGTTTGTATGTATTCTCGGCTCACAAAAGAAGAGGGTGGGACTTATTTTTTTTCATAGTTCCTTTCGTGAGCCATTCTTCTTTCATCAGTCAAAAAACAGGAATCTCTGTTTATAAAAGAAGATGGTGGGACTTAGGTTTTATTTTACAGTTCTTTTGTGAGGCAATACAAAATAATGTTGTTCCTTCATGAGATCTCATGCAAGAACTGTGTGTGAGAGGGACTTTCTTGAATCACAACTCTATAGCTGGAGTCATGCTGCCAACCACAGTTAGAGCAGTGAGCTACTGATCCTCTGACCTGTCTGTCCATCTATCTATCTATCTACCTATCTATCTATCTATCTATCTATCTATCTATCTATCTATCTATCTATCTCTGTCTGTTTGTCTGTCTATCTGTCTAGCTATCTATCAAGCTGTCTCTCTGTAAACTTTATTTCTTTTACTAAGATTTCTTCCTTCCCACTCCCAGCTCAGCCAACCCTCCCTCGTTCTTCCCTGACATTTAGTGAACATTAAAAGCAGACTGGGGTGCCCACACAGAGTGCCACTTGCCCACTCCACTCCCTCTCAGGTTGCCTGCTTCCCTTCCAAATTTTTATTTTATAATATTTATTTTAACTAGGTCGGGGTGCCCCCCCGGTACCACTTTTGTCAAACTCCTTTCCCTCCAGGTCACCCACCTCCCCTTCCTTGTAATATTTATTTTAACTGGACTAGGGTTCCCACCCCAGTACTATGTCTGTTAACTCACCTCCCTTCAGGTTGCCCACTCTTTCCTCCTATATATGTGGCAGCACCAGAGTGCTCACCAATGGTGCCACTGACAAGTAGCCCAACACTGGGGATGGGATGCCCAATCCCCAGTGTCCACTAAGATCCTTGAAATAAACAAAAAACATCCCTGATTGATCTTTTCTTTTTTTAAGTTTAACCTGAAGAAATAAAATGGTCCATAAGTAGTTTAACCCCACCAGACACCCACCTAACCCACCCAAACCCCCACTAAGCATCTGCCACCCCACACAGACCTTCACTCACCTGAACACATTACACAATGTAGAGCCACTCTCTGATCAAGACAGAACATGATTCTTGAAGCAGCCACTTTGATATGAAAAAATAAAGTAAGTCCAGTTTAATGTATTTCAATGGGGTTTGAACTTTCATTCATAACGTTGTCATTTTTTAATATTTTTACACCAAATTTTCAACATGGCCTTTTTGAGATCCCACCTCTTTAACAAGTGTGGTAAAATTATTCAAATTCATCCTAAAAGGTGATTTCATGGTCACTGTGCAAAATCACTTTTAAGGTAGATTTTAAAATTGTTTCCACCATTGTTCATAAGGCACGGGGGTTATAACATCACATGATGCAATGCCACAGCAATATACTGCACTGCCAATACAGTGCAATATATTGCCTGCAGCATTTCTCTATGTTTTGTGGGGAGCTCCACCCCCTGCACCCCGTTATGGGGGGCTGCACCCCTAACCCCCCAAATAAAATAATCAACTCTGGGGGGTTGTACACTTAAATCACATAAAGAGTGAAATAAAGAAATATTCCATGCATCTGGGACCGGGATTCAATACCCAATTCACAGACCCCACCTCCTTTGCTGCCTGTGGCCCATCCTATGAGCCATGGCAGCTGCTTTGTGGACCCTTCTCTGAGCAGAGGATTTATTCTTTGTGAGGGAACAGAGACAGGTGCACAACCACACATAGACCATTTAGCAGTTTTGCACTCTGTTGCTATTCTTGCCTGTGCTGTCTCTGTTGTGTGGTTTTGACATATGCCATTCTACATATGGTGAACTGACCCAGTAGGTGTTCATGAAGAGATAGATAATAAGAAGGCTATGTTGAAAATGTGGGATAAACATATTAAGAAACAGCAAAATGATGAGCATACATTGACATTTTTCAATGCAAGTGTAAAGCTTTGATAATTTTCAATATTATTACCACAAATTTTCAACATTGCTATTTTTTCATACCAACTCATGAACGTGACAGCTGGCATTTTTCAAATTCTGACTAAAATATTTTTGCAGTTGCCATGTAAAATGATGTTTCAGCCAGGATTTGAAATGTTTTACCTACTAGATTCATGAGGTGGGGTGACAAAAACGCCATGTTTAAAATGTGTGGTCAAACTATTAAAAAAACAACAACGTTACATGTGTACATTGAAGTTCTTCTACACTTGCTCATAAGTTTGATAATTTTCAATATTCTGACCACAGATTTTCAACATAGCCATTTTTTCACACACCCTCATGAACATGGCAGCACAACTGTCATTTCTCAAATCTTGACCAAAATGTTTTTTTTAGCATCTATGCTATGAATTGACATTTTGGTAGGGAAGTGAACATTTTTGCCTACCAAGTTCATAAGTTAAGATCATAAGAAGGCTATGTTGAGAATTTGGGGTAAAAATATGGTAAAATGATCAAGGTATGACATGAACTTTAAAACATTTTTGTACTTCCACAGGCTGATGGACTCCACATTTGGTGTAGGACCTAAAGGGCCCTGCATATCTGCATATGCCATACAGCTTATTCTAAAGACAGAAGGATCCCTGGGGCCTGTGCCTCAGCAGACAGAGGTACTCATACACACTGTACAAAGTACTTTGCTAGACAGCATGTACTGCTACTGCCTGGTTTTCTATATGCAGCTGTGCATCTGAAAACCTGCTACCCCACTGAACAATTTCTAGATCAGCTGCTGAAACCATGATACTAACATGCAACAGCACTTATATCTGTATAGTAGCAGGCCCCACAGGGGTCTACCCTTTTGGAGCCAAACATCAGAGTATATGTCTTACAGCTGTGGGTGAAGAGGTACAGACCATCAGGGGCCTGCACTTCTACAGACAGAAGTACTGTTTCCATTTTGGTATCTGAAAACTTGCTACACCCTTAAAGAAATTCTAGATCTGCTGCTGAAACCATGATAACCACATTGAAACAGTACTTCTGTCTGCATAATGGGATGCCCCATAGGGGCCTGCTTTTCAAGAGCCAGATGTCAATGAGTACGTCTTACGTCAGTGGTCGATAAGGTGCAGACCTCCCTGGGGCCAGCACTTCTGCAGACAGAAGTACTGTTGGAATTTTGGTATTGTGTATTTTGTGGCTCCTAAGCTTCTGTAGACAGTGGTCAGTGTGTATATCTTACACCTGTGGTTGCAGAAGTGTTGTGCATCAAGTGTATGTATGTCTTACAATGTTCATGAGCACCTGGGGCTACAGAAATTCTGGTCCCTTATGGGCCTGCCCTTCTGCATCCAAACAGACTCTTATAATTTGGGTATCATGGATTTATATCTGTATCTGCAGCACCCTGTGCTTCTCCACACAGAAGCAGTATTGCAATTGGAGTATCCTGGATTTCTATCTGCAGCGACAAGTGAGTGTGTATGTCTTGCAGTGTGCATGCAGCAGATACAAATCCATGATGATAGCACATAAGTGGTTCAGCATTTGTGTCATATGGAAACAGTTGTATGCTCTTTGTCTTACCCAATGATGGCTCAAGGCACTGAACCTGTACTCAATGAAGGCCAGTCAAGAGAGTGGGAAATATGTTAGAGACCATCAAGTTCCTCAAAGGAAAAAACTAAGTAATTGAGAGGCACTTTTTAGCATAAATAGTGGATAAAAAACACAGAGGCATGAGTAGAAACTTATGGGTGGGAAGTTCAAGAAGGAAGTGAGAAAGTTTTATTTTACAGAAAGGGTGGTGGAGCTGTGAAACAATCTGCCAACTGATGTGGTGAATGCCAAAACTACCAATGCTTTCAAACATGGCTGGAATACAGTAAGGGGCTTAGTGGTTACTCAGGGTGGTAGCGGTAGGCATGGAGCAAGAGGGTGGCTAGGGATTGTTCAATACCTGTATGAACAATAGGTCCTAGATTTGTTTTGTTAGGATTTTATGGGCATTCTGGATGGAGCAATGGTCTTTTCTGCCATCATTTTCAATGTTTCTATGTTTCTATGACAGGTGACAATGAAAACATTTTAACCCCTTGAGAACTGAATATAGTTGAATGTATATAGATTCTGGATGTATATATACTCTACACTCGCAGTCTTCTAAGGGTTTACTTTACCTCCACCACCACAGCACACAATTACATGCTGTGCAGGCACTCACTCACCACTGGCCTGCAGCAGCTCCTACTGTGCATGCAATCTATATATGTTAGGTGACAATAACTATCTCCGCCACTGGACCCCAACCTACACCACATCTTGAAGCAGATCATTCTGTCTTGGCACACCCTCCATGACTATAAGACATCAATGACAACCTCTATCCCAGCAACACAACACATCCCACATAGGCCCCTCCATGTATATGACATGCCAGTGACAACTTCTAGGAAAAAAAATAATGTTAAGGAATGCAAAGAAACATTCAAGCAACTTCACACTGGGGATTTCACAACCAAATTCTTTTTATTTTGCTCTATAATACATCCTAACATTTCACACTCTTTCAAAGTGTGTTTTCAAAGGAATTTTTATTTATCTGAAAATGTAATATGGATATGTTAGAAGTATGTTTAGATCTTAAAATAGAACCAAAGGCAGAAAGTGCACATGCTGGATTAGAGTTGTTTGTCAAAGCAGCACAGGGGGAAAATATTAGGAAGAAATATATACCACTGAAAGTTCAAAAAAAGTAGCGTACGTTAGAAAAGGATAGAAGAGGAAGAATTTCAAAATATACTAGAAGATAAAGGAATATGGGATGAAATGGAGACAATTAAGAATTAATTTCAGAGACAATGCTACTGAAAGAATATCAGTATATGATGCAAACCATTCTGAATATAATAACTCAAAAAATTAAAATAAACAATAAAAAGGAGCCAGAGTGGTAAAATAAAGAATGCAAAATAATCAAAAAAGCAGTGAACAGACAGATAAGAAAGGTCAAAAAGAAGGGAATTTAGTAAATAAGAGGATCCTTAATAAATTAAGGAAGGAATACAAACAGATAGTTAATAAAAAGAAGATTCACTATACAAGACATTTATTGAATAAGTTAAAATTAGAAGTAGAAGAAAAGGATAACAAAATAGTTTGCATAATAACAAATAAAGGATTAGGTGAATATAAAGGTGACTTAGAGATGAATATAGAACCATATGAATGGGTAGACTATTATAAAGTTATATTTCAGTCAGAAGAAAACCCCTCAGAAGATAGAACAGAAGAATGGACAGGGGTAAAACTAAATATAGATCTATTAGAAATACAGAGAACAATATAATCGCTTGCTTCACATAAAACACCAGGACCAGATTGGATTCAAATAGCAGTGATAAAACAAAACATAGAAATATAGATCCTGTCACTATATCAATTATTCAATTAATTATGATAAAAGGAAATATTCCAGAGAGTTGGAGGTATAACATCAAAGTATGTTTATTTAAGAAAGGTGATCAGAATGACCCGAGCTATTATTGACAATAAAGCTTGATAGATTGCACTCAAAAAGTGCTTACAAAAATAGTAAATAAAAGGGTGTTGGAATGGATAATTAAGGAAGATAAGTTGGATGAAGCACACGCAGGATTTTGATATTCATACTCAATAATAGATTAATGCTTTACATTAATGCATTTAATATATAAATATATGAAAGTGAAGAAACAGAATTTGTATTGCGTGTCCGTGGATTTGAAATCTGCATTCAACAAGGTAAACAGAGACAAAGTATGGGAGGCAATGGAAGAAATGGAAATGGAAAAACAATTAATAGCAATAATTAAAAGATTATATTGTAATAACCTTACACAAATAAGGTATGACTCAAAAGGAAATAAAAGTAATCTGTTTGAATCTAGAGGGGTGAGACAAGGATGCACTTTATCCCTGGTACTATTCAATTTGTATTTGAATCAAGTATTAAAAAAGATGTATGACACAAATTTTCATCTACCAAAAATTGGAAATCAAGCATGTGCATATTTGGCTTATGCTGATGACATAGTATTAATGTCTACCAGTTATCTGGGAAGTCTGTAGAAGAATGTAAAAAGGCAGACCTGAAAATTAATTATCAAAAAACAAAGATAATGGTATGTGGTAAAACAAATACAAATTATACTTACAAAGTGTAAGAAGAGTTAGAGATAGTTATTAGTTTTTTTTGTAATTAATGGTTTGAGTTTTTTTCCATAGGAAAAGGTTGTGTAAATTGCCATTATGAAGGAGTGTTTATAATGACAATCACACAGCACCTTCTTATGAGACAGAACTACCAGCCATAGTAGTGTCTCCTGATACTGTAGCTGTCTTTTCCTCGTCCAATGCACTGTCACAAAGCAATTTCCTCGGGAAAATCAATATCGAAACTGTGCCTGTAACCACATCTGACTCAAAAATAAAATCTCAGTGAACAGATTGTCTTCTTTTTTTTCATCTACCCTCCCCCTCCAGGTCACCTGATGCACTCACCATGGCAACCAGAACCAGTCCTAGACAACAGGCATAGCAATGGCTCCTGCATTTCAAGTTCCAAGTTCAACTTTTGCTTTTTGAAACATTAAAGTTAATATCTTCAAAGTAGAATTTAAAGAAAGTGTTATAGTTCAACTGTTTTTTGCTTATTAATAAAACTTCACCCACTTTGCAATGGGTAAGACTACCTCATACTGTTATTCATGATGGGAACACACAACAGCACATATTTTATATAATTGTTGAGATGAAAAAACACAAACCAACAATTATATAAAATAAAAAAAATGGATCAGTGTGTGTATAAACTAGAAGTTTACAGACTCCCTCGGGGTTCGATGTTATGCATAAACCACTCAAGCTTTTCTCTCGGGGTTTATGTAGCATCTAACTCCTCGGGTGCATGTATACATTTTATTACACACCCAACCCATATTTTATTTTATTTATAATTAACAGGTTTCTTTTTTTACTACACAAAACCTGTAGCATAATTTGCCATAATAAAGGAGTGTTTATTTTGGCAATCGCATACTGGGTTTTGTTCCTGCTGCCCATGCACCATTCTGACACCAGCCATGGCTCTTCTGTGTTTCCTCAGCCAACCTAACCCCACTGACCAGAGACTGACGTTCTTATTCAGCTGTAAGTAATTTTTTTTAAAAAAGAAATAGCTGCACAAAAAAATTGGACTGTCTCCTACCAAAAGTGGGGAAAAATTAAAAGAAAAACCATGTCTTCCAACAGCTACTTCTGACCGCTGACACTGCTGAAACTCAGTCGGACCATGGCTGCATCAGATGTCTTCTCTTTTATTTTATATAATTGCTGTGGAGAAAAAATGAAACCCAACAATTATATAAAATAAAATATGAGTCAGTGTGTGTAAACTCATAGTTTACACACACCCTCAGGGTTAGACGCTATCTATAAACCCCTCAAGCTTCTCTCTTTGGGTTTATGTAACATCTAACCCCTCGGATGTGTATAAACTGCTTGTTACACATCCTGACCCATACTTTATTCTATTTGTTATTTAGGAGTAGTAATAACAAAGGACTTAAATTGGGAGAGACATGTCAAAGAAACAGTGTTAAAAGCTAAAAGATTTTTACTGGCAATGAATAAATTCTTATATAAATATGGGGACACTCAATAGAAGAATATCTGAGATTGGTAAATGCAAAAATTCAGAGCCAGCTTCTGTATGGGGTGAACATTTGGGGACAAGGTGGTGGTAGAGGAATAGATAAATGTTTGAATATTTATTATAAGAAACTGTTAGGAGCATGAAATGGAATACCATTGTCCGTAATAAGGGCACAATTGGCTCAATACACTATGGAAAGTTCAATAAAAATATGATGCATACATTATTGGTTAAAAGCATATATGATGGATGAGAAAAAATTACCAAGAAAATGCATAGAGGAAACAATTGAATATTTAGGAAATGGTATTTCATTTCTCAGAAAAGGTGTTATAGGAAAAAATAGTAAAACCAAATGGATTACTGCATACTTTACTTGATATTTTCCAACTGCCTATAGAAGAAGTGAGAAAGGATATTAAAACAAGAATACAAGATATAGAGACACAGAAAGATATGGAGAATTATAAATAGAATAAGAGATGCCTATGAATGGAAAAGAACAAGTGATTACATAAATTGGAGAATTATTTAAAACAAATTAAAGACCCCAAAAAGCAGGAAAGTATAATGAGATTCCAATTTGAGACATATGAAAGTAACTGGCTTAATGCAAAATGTAGAACATGGAAGGGTGAGAAGGGAAGATGTAAATGTAACTTGGATTATGATAATTTACAACGTATAATGATACCTTTGTCCCTTATATGGTAAGGAAAGGGAAAAGTATCTAGGATATATATTAAATAATATAGAATATGAACCAAAGGATATGGTGACATATTTACTTAAACCTGATAGATACACTGGGATGGATTGTGTGGCCTCCTTCCTCCTTTCAATAGAAAAAAATAAATGTCACATAAGACAAGTGGAATGATTGGAGGATGAGGGAGAAACTTCATTTAAATGGAGAGTTTGGTTAACATTTAGAGAATGTGCAATATAATGGGAAGATGCAATAGAAATGGAAACAGTTGGGAAAGTATAACAGATCTATAAGTAATAAGAATTGTCAAGGCAAGTGTTAATAGGCTAATAATGATTGCATTAATGTGGGAATTGTAAAAGGAGATATTTATTGTTGCTTATTTAATGGATTCAAATTTACTGTATTATGAAGATATTTATGATAATTATTAATATGTGTAAAATGTTTTCAAAATTATAGTGGCATCATTGATGTTAAGCAATAAAGAAAGATTGATCTGAAAACATAAAATACATGTTTCAATATTTATTTTAAGATACTTTTTAAATTTATGTTTTTCAAATTGTTGTATATGTTAACTAGATTTCTGTTCTTTTCTTTCTAGAACAAAATATTTACCAAGCTGTTTTTGCAAGAATTTCACATTTTATCAGTTACTGAAGAGAGAAATAATAAACTGTCTGCAGCTCTTGAAAAAAAGAAAACATAAAATGAAAAACCATTTGTTTGTGTAAATAGTTGTTTTCTTGCTATACAATAAAAAAATATCAATAATCACAAGTGGGTCTTTACCTTCAAATAAAAACAAAAATTCATTAAGTTTAAAATAGTGCTGATACTGTTATGTCACTTACTGAGTTAGTAATAATAAATTTCAGTTTCTGTCAACATCTTACAAAACATGTTAGCACACTATCTGCTGCTTTAAGCTTGCTTATCTTAACCAGGCTTTCACTGACACAACCTTGAGTGCAAATTACTTACAAAAATCTACAAGCAAGGCTTGTTAACATTCAGTATGCTTAATGTTGAAAATGCTCTGAATAAGCTTCATTGACCCTTATAATATATCGCAGCCATTATCAAATCTCCACACAGTGTTTAGAAACAGTGCTTGTTTAAACGATTCCTGTAAATCATTGTAAAACTGTGTATCAAAAGATAGTCTATGTAAAGAGTTTTGTACAACTTCTTTGAGTCTCTGTTATATTAATAATGATCAAAAAGTGCTTACTTTAGTTGTTCTGGGTGATTCTGGTTTATTGACCACTCTTCACATGCAAGAGCAAGAAGCAAATGATCACTTGATAATGCTGGCTTCTTGTTCACTTGGAAATCTCTGAGCCACATGACTGGGATTTCAGTATGCAGTCTTGTGGGATTCATATAGTTTATTGTTGCTAAGCACTGTGTGCAGAGCCAGATGGCCGTATGTAGATAGCCCTTTTTGCTGTGTTGATGTCAATTTTCAAACATGTCTTTATTGTTTCTTTAAGTTTGCAGTAGTGTTATTTTTTTGTATGCTGCACCAATGTTTTGTAATATAGTGAACTCCATTTTCCTTTCATTCTGAATCAAGTTAATTCCTAGTTATTCTCTGATGGATCTCTAAGCTAAATGATTTTAGATTTAGTAAGTAATCCTATAACATTTATTAAATGGTATTTTGCTAAGCTCCCTGTAAATAGATTTTACTGTTGACAAATGAATATAAATAGCCATTTTAGGGTGTTCTAATATTTTTAAGCCTGTATGTACTATAGGTTTTTATTTTTAAGGTTTTACCATGTCCGTAGTGCAGCAGTACAATATTACGGCTCTGTCTTTATGAGATAAGCAAAGTTTTCACTCAGCTGCTCTTGCAGCTCCATGGTTCTTGCTTGTGTTATTTAGAATCTAACTTTGTCAGGCAATCAGTGAGGTCTGGAAAGCTAAGTACCTCTTAAGTGCGCTCGACCTACCAACCACTAAGATTTTAAAAGGGCTCATGCACAAAAAGGGCATGGTGTATTGCTAAGCAACATAACTGTTTTTTTTTTTAATTGTATAGCAAGAAAACAACTGTTTAAAAACTGAGAATTAGGTATACATTTGAAAGTCTCTAGTACAAAGTTGAATGCAGGTATTTAAAAGAAACATTAAATTAATTATAGTATATATACCTAAAGGTCTTTTAAAAGAAACAAATGTTTTTTCTTCTTATGTTTTTTTTTTCAAAAGTTGCCGACAGTTTATTATTTCTCTCTTCAATAACCAATGTAATGTGAAATTCTTGCAAAAACAGCTTGGTAAATATTTTGTTCTAGAAAGAAAAGAATAAAAAACCTAGATATAAAAAAATAAACAAAATATTGATTTAAAAAGTATCTTAAAATGAATATTGAAACATGTATTTTATGTTTTCAGATAAATAAAAAGCTCTTGAAAAAAGCACTTTGAAACAGTGTGAAATGTTAGGGCATATTATCAAGTAAAATAAAAAGAATTTGGTTTTTAAAAACCCAGTAGGAAGTCACTTGAAGATTTCTTTGCATCCCTCAACATTATTTTTTTCTTGAATTTATGGACACCTCAGGGGTGCATACCCTACCAGAACTATCACTTTTTCCTGGATACCTATGTACATAGGTTCTTTTCTCAATGACACCTTCTGCCAGTGTGGAACTTTTTTAGTTATATAGTTGGGGGAGTGCCAGCAGTGTGATTTATGGTGTATTTTTATATGCAAATGATGATGCGTACATCATAACAACAAGACACAACAACTGGCTGTTGTTGTCCAGATGCCACTACCATGGTGGGCAGTAGTATCCATGCTTAATAAGTACAGAAAGAAAATACTGAGTACAAAAGTATGCATGTAACAGTGCCTTATACAAGGTATGGATGGTGGGGAGTAGATCATTTATATAATAACCTGAGGAGGACACTATTGATATGTATAGTCACAGACACAATACAACATATGAGGTGCCAATGACATAATCATAGTATAAACTTGACAACAGATTGGTGACAACTGTGACACCTGGGTGACTTTTGGGAATGGGTAAGGGAGTACCATCAACTTGGAGTATCTCCCATAACAAAAAAGACTATACATATTATGAGAATAAAAATCCACGCCCCCCCTTTAGCTCGACACCCCAACAGCAGAATACGAAAAGAGACCATTACAGCGAAAGTCACTGTAATGGTCCTTTTTCATGTTTCACTTTCCCCCAGTGTTCTGCCCCTTCCCTGGACCAACTCCAACCTGGTGTTGTTAATCCTAAAGTCCGGGGGGTGCAGGGGCTCTTGTGGGGGGGGGGCACAGCCCCCCACAGAAAACCCTCAGACATCGGGCAGCACAATGCCTGCATCGGTATTGTGCCATCCTTGTGTGGGAGGTCAGCATTTTCACTGTTGACCTCCTTTGGTGCTTCCATAATAAGATACCACCAATAATAGTGAAAATAAATTATACAACTGACAATGAAACAAATGAAATTCAATATGCCAATGGAGATCACTGAAATACTGTATGCTCTGAGTGTCAAAATGCAGCAAGTTTCATATAGGTAGAAATGAATACCATTTATCAAAAGAAATTTGAGATCACTGCTGTCACTGCTTCCAAAATTAAGATCACTAGATCTGACAGCAGAGCTCCTACTCACCGAAGACATCAGTTAAAATGAGTAGAGCTCTATATTACAAACTAGCTGGCAGAACAGAGCTTCCAATTCAGGGATCTCCTTGTCTGATGACATAATTATGTTTTTAATGTTTGTATCAGGTGGCTAGTTAAATAATCAGGCTAATTCACACTCAGGAACTGTAAAGCACTGACAACATGCAATCTCTCGTCGCCACCGAATTACATCATCACATTGTATGCTCAGTAGTTAACTGAGAAAACCAGACTTGTAAACAGGAGCATGACTAATAGAGTGTCAGTGGGATAAAAAGGTAGAATTTAATCATTTTAACATAATATTGCTAAAACATGATACAACTCTGAAAACTATTAAGAATGGCTGCAGTTAACTATACCGTTAACATCTTTGCACAAGGTCTTTAATGTCTAAATGTTTTCCTGTACGTAATGAATGTTTATTTGCCTCTCTCCTACAGCTTAGACAGAACAGAATTTTATCCAAAACCTTTATGGTAAAAGTAGCCTGTGCCAACGTAGTGCATTTCGAAGGTTTCATGAAAAATTATTAAATGGTTACAGACTTATAAGGATTTGAAGTTTTTTGTTCTGAGGATGCTCAGTATGGATTTTGAATAACCCTCTGATAGAACATGAAAAATTATGTGTTGTGAGAGTGTTTTGCTTTCACACTGCTTATTTCTCACAACTCAGAAAACACTTTTTTAGGTCATGAGAGCCACCATCTTGTTTTTGTTTTTTAATCTTATGGATCATTGCCGTTTTCCCATTAAAAATAATATTGCCCTAAGCACTTTTGATAATGCCACAGAGACATCTGCACACTATGAATTCCAGCACTCATAGGGCCAGATATTCAAAACTTTGCCCCGGGGCAAAATTAGCACTGCCCAGCGGGCAAACTTAGCCCGGGAGCACAGAGCACGCTATATTCAAAAGGAATAGCCCAGGGCAAACAGCTTCCGAATATGGCATGGTAATGAGGCCATGCAAACTGGGCTGGGAGTGCAGGGCAAAAATAGCCCTGGAATAAGACAGCACTGAATAAAGCAACCAGGAAGTGCAACCCACAACAACAACACAGTACACAGCAACATGAGGGCAGGTACAGATGAACTACATGGCCAATGTGTGTGCCAGCAAATGCATGGACTCAGTACAGCTGCAGGAAGCAGCAGATGTGAAAGAACAGTGATCAAAACTGTATAATATTCCCCGTACCGTTAGCGCCGCGCTAACACATTAGCGCGGCATTAGCAGCGAGCTAAGCAGTTAGCCCGGAGCAAACACGTTTGCCCGGGGCTAAAATGTGCCATATTCAAAAGTGCCATGCAAATTAGCCTACTTACGTAGTCTCTGGGCAAACAACCAGATTAGTATCTCATTATACCCTGATTTGCATGCAGTTTGCCCAGCGTTACTGCAGAGTCCAACAGAGCCACCTGTAGGTCAGTCTGGAAGTACAGGGGCTGACCAGGTCCAACCGCAGCTCCACCGGTAGGTCAGTCTGGCAGTGCATGATGATAGCTGCAGGCTACATGTAAACAGTACAGCATAGCATAGCATATTATACCCCAGGGGACAGGACAACATAGGCACAGGTGGTGGTGGTGCTGCATACAACTGTCACATTGTAGGGCATGCTACAGTGCACAGCAGAAACTACAGTAGCAAGGGGGCCAGTAGTGCGTGGACACAGCAATGCCTATGGTGTGGAGGGCAGTGATGATGACTGCACTATACACAGTGAGTGCCCAACCCTGCGGATATTTTCTGACACTGGACCTTACTGTTACACTGTTGTGTGACCCACAGATGCTGCACCTGTGGCATGGATGCTCACAGTGACATGTACATTTCTGGCTTTGTGTGCTATGGCAGTTGTACAGCTGTGTGGTATGTGGCTGGGGGGGGGCATATATTATCCAAAAGGCACACTGGTGTTGGGGTATTCCCAATACTGACCCATGTACACTGCATGATGTGTCCCAGCCTTGTGGCCACACCTGATCTGTAGCACAGCCTCGCCACCCATATATGCTCCCCTCAACATCCTCCATGCCCACAGTGCTGCATGTGTGTGCTGGCATCTGTTGGTGTCCACGAAGTGTGGTCCACAGGTGTGTGCTGTATGGCCACACTGCTGTGCTGTCCACACAAATAATTCCCCTGTAAAAATTCATGGGGTATGCACAGCACCCCAAAATTACCTCCTAACTTGACCATGGTGCCAAATCTCCAATTTACATCCAATAATCATTACAAATGCACCACATATGCATCTCATTTTGGTCTACAACCATACCTACTGTAGTTTTAGGACAAATTTCAACAAAAATTGACCAAGTTATGCCTAAAACACCCAAACGGAGTAATTGGTGGGTGTGGAGTGGTGGCATTCATGTTGCTAAATTATTCTCTGCCACATCTGTGGCACCCATGTGGGTGGGTGCTAGGGGAGGTGGCAACAAGAGGATCAGCCCAAGAAGTAGCAAAATATCTGGCTCAGGAGCAGCTTCATTTTGACTAAACTTCAGCTTGGTGTACCCAAAGGAGAAGTTGCAGCTGAAGATGCAAGGCAAAGGCACCACTGGTGAATTTCCTATTAAACAGAAAAACTTTGCAAAATGATCTGTGGAGGTGAATTTGGTGACTTTGCATTAACTTTGCTTGCAAATTAAAACTTTGTAACATCTCTAGCAGCCACGTAATCAAGGGAGACAGTAACCTGGACCTCTTCAGGCTACACAGTGTGGCAGGGATGTAAATAGCATGGATGCCATTGTAGTATGAGGTAAGATGGCAATGTTGGCATAACTTCAGTTTGAATGGTCCCAATTTAGGTAGGGTAGTTTTATCACTATGAAGAGTACTAAACCAGTTAGGTGCTCTGTAGGCAAATGAGCATTGCCCCTGGGCTGTCCAGCATTTAGGAAAATGGAGATGATGGCTGTTTGAGCTTTGCGTATGCTGTGAACTACAAAAGGGGCTTAGCAGTTTTGTGGTGCCTGGTGGCAGGAGGCTGAGAAGTGCTTTTTTGGCTAAAATACAGGTCTAGTATTGGATCCTTCCAGAGAGCTGTAGCTAACCAGTCTCAGCATAAAGATCACAGGTGTGGGTGAAACATGTGGACCCCATGAGTAGTTTGCATGCCTTGTTTAGAGCAATGGATATCCTGTGCAATGAAGACATTGGGCTTACTCCATAGATTACAAGACCATAGTCTACAATGGATATAATGGAACTATATATAACAAGTTGGAGGGCCGTGTTTATGTCTATGTAGGACACCAGTCTTTATGTTGACAGCCCTGGCTACATTATCTATATGTCTAGCATAGGATAGACAGCTGTCTAGGGTGACCCCCAAATATTTGAAATGTATTTTTTCAAGCTAGACTCCAAGACAATTTCTGATGGTAAGTGTATGGAATTTGTGCTTGTTTTGGGTGCAGCCAAACATCATTACTTTGGTTTTCTTGTAGTTGAGGATCAGTTTATGTTTAGAGAACCAGTCCTCCACTTCCACAAACCCACTCTGAAAGTGAAGTTCCAGTTGCTTGGGGTCATGGCTGCTGGAGTAGATGACCGTATCATCTGCATAGAGGAGGATCCTATGGTGGCAGAAATGAGGTGGGCTATTAAGGAAGATGCTAAATAGGAGTGGCTGCAGGACTGAGCCCTATGGCATGCCTTAGCAGACAGGCCATCAGTCAGATACAACATTGACTATTTTCACCCTTTGAGAGAAGTCTTCAAGATACATTTTGAACCAAAGTGTTATGTCAGAGGAGAGGCCAGTAGTAGTAGTAAGCTGTTGGAGGAGTAGTGAGTGATGGACAGTATCAAACATCTTAATGAGATCTATGAAGACAACTCCTTCTAAGTTGTCCTGATCCAGAGATTGATGAATAAAGCCAGTGAATTCCATCAAGGCCTAGGTGGTGCTGTGCCTCTTCCAGAACCCATGTTGCTGTGGGCATTGGATAGAGTATTTTTCAAGGCAGTCCACCAGTTGTTCAGCAACAATGCACTCAAGTGTCTTGCATATTTGTGGGAGGATAGATATGGGTCTGTAAAATGAGTGATGGGTCTTGTCTCCACTCTTGTGCACTGGGGTGACTAGTGCTGATTTCCAAACTTATGGAAATTGTGAGGGTTGTAGCGATAGAGTGATGATCTTAATGAGGGGCATCAGCACTTTCTCAAGAGTGAGAGCTATGCACGGGAGTGTGCACTGTGGCAAATGCCAGATCCCTGTATGTGGGTCACAAAAGATAGGGAACAAGTGAGCAGACATGTATGTTCAGTAGGATGCCAGATGGCAACTTCCACATAACAGCTATGAGCACACCGCCTGCAGCAGGCGAAGGCATTGTAAGCACCCCAATGGTGCACTTTGTAAGCTGGACATCGTAGACACTGGGCCGTCAGCAGACATGTGGGATATAAAGGTCTGAGGAATGTGGGAGGTGATGTGCTTGGCATGGGCTGCAGTCATGGGGCAGAAGACACTAGAAACAGTGGTAGAATTGTGCAGAAGGGTGGTAGCACTTAAGGATGCATGGGGCACTGCTGGAAGGGTTAAGGTGAGGAGAGAGGGGACATAACAAGAGGGATTTTGCAGTATGAGGGCAGACCGTGTGCCTGGCACATGCAATGGCTCGGTGCTGGAGTGTAACACTCTGCAGGCATGGCATATCAATCTGCAGATGGTGCTGCCCCCATGGCACCTAGGATTGTCACCACCCCATTGATGTGCTGCAGCCAACTGTAAATAGCACCAGAGGTGGTATGCGTGGGTTGGACAGCAGTGAACCTGATAGTAACAATGCTGGCCACAGCACTCTGCCCCAGGCTTACAACATTGTCACCCACCCTGCAGGTCTCAAGGCCATTCAGTAGGCCACAGAGAGGCAGGAATCCCACCATGCACAAGTAGGCATAGCAGACTACTGTGTGTGCATCCGCCTGTAAGGAGTGAGGGGTAGAATTGGGGGGGCAGCAGGTGGCAAGCCTGCCAGAAGCCAAAAACCCAACCCAGGACATGATGAGCATTACTGTAGTCATGTGGGTAAAAACAAATCCATATTGGACAGGTTGGAAGGCATGATGATGAACAGTACATACCAGTTTGGGGAAGAACAAGCCCATATCATGGAATGGTACCAGGAGCCAACCCACAGCCTATTCATGGAGCATAGCAGCAATAGGTACTGCAGACATTGGGCACTAATGGACTGATGTGGCCATGCGGCACAGCAGGTAACTGCAGATGCATTTTCTCCCCACAGGTACCAGCAGTGAGCAAATAGAACCCACAGCACCTACCACTGTGACTGCCTCCTAAGCACATTGCCATTATGGAGGGGAGTTGGAGGACACAGACAGTGAGACTTCAGATGTCACTGAGTGTCTGGCTGCCAAAATCAGTTAGGAGAAGGAAGTTGACAGAGGTCATCATACCCACTCAGAAGTCATACGGCAGCACTCTGAGAGTGTGCTCACCACATAGGCCACACAGAAAAGCAGTGGGGGTTGGACAATGGCATCAGGGACACATGTCATACAGATATCTCACTTTAGCCTAGCCCCATGCTCTCAGTATGCCTGGAGGCATCAGCACTACACCCAGCAGAGGTGGTGCCAATCAAACCCTTGCTGGATGACAACCTGTGCCAGTACTGTCAGGATGTTCTTGACACCCAGGAGGCCATGAGAAGAGAGATAATGGGCATATGAGGGGGCCTGGAGGAGCATCACATTGTCATTGTGTTACACCTTAGTCATATGGATGATGCACTCACTGGGTTACAAGATGCTATGGACACCGGGGTATGGTAGTGTGCATCACAGCACACAGATGTCATAGGAATATTGCACAGAAGCCATGTATGTGCACAGAGGCAGGCAGATGCACAAGAATGTATGATAGTACTGATGTAATATAGTGTAGCCCAACAGCAAAGGCAAACTAGAACCATGACAGTGATAGCTGTTACCTTGCAGTCCCTTACTCAAGCAATGTGCCACACCCATAAAAGGCAATGTGCTACACCCAGACCACCACTGCCATAAGACCACACAGCCATGGAGCTGCCATGTTTGGGATAGAGGAGAACATTGACCCAAGAAAGTGTTATGATGGCATCCATGGCATGCACATGCATGCTGCACAAAGGTCACGTATACACACTAGCCAATGGTATATGGCAGCTATGGGCTATTGCAATTGGAGCACCACTTGGCATGGACCAAGAAGGCCCACTGGAGATGGCAACAGAAATGGAGAAAGGTTTTGATATGAGGCACCCAGAAGATGTGGATACAATGTGCATGATGGCCATCATTACAGCAGACCCAACCAATAGGTCACCAGCATACTGCATGCTGACACCCACAGTGCAGAAAGTCAAATCTGCAACAGACTCCAAATGTCCAGGACATTGTTGAACCAACAACCCAATGCAACATCAGAGTATCAGAGTGCATGTACCATCATCATGGGCCACAGCAACCCAGGCCACAAGCACACAGGTAGCACAACACACCTTAGCCCCTGTGACAAAGGCTGAGGGCAGTCAACAGGACTCTGGACAGGTGTCATGCACCACTCAGGACTCCACCATGCACCCAGCCCCAATACCCCATTAACACCAGAATGCTGGCCCACAGTACCCAGCCAGACCCATGTCCAGGTCCCCACAGCACCCCCATTTCCACAGTGCCACTGGCTGTGCAATCTGGTTCTGACATGACACATTTCTCTACTACTGTGCATGCCCACAATGAATGTGCCACATGTGCCCAGGCAGTAGAGAGAGGTGTATCCTGGTGCCTTTGTAGGCCGTGCTCCCAGTGCCACACAGGCTTCAGATGTGTATGTTGTCACAGGTGAAGTCCTCATTATTGTAACAGCTCCCAACACCAGCAGTGGACTCACCATGCCCACTGAGGGTTTGGCACCCCTGACCAGGAGTGCCATGGAACACAGTGAGTCTGCAACACCACCCCTAAGGAAATGGGGAAGAAGACCTGAGGACAGTTGGGGTGCCATAGCTGCACCTGTAGGATACACTGAGTATGAAAAGCACTATATAAATGCCGATTCTTCTTCTTCTTTTTCACCTGCATTGTCCTTCAGCATGATAGGGCCAGTCACACGAAGGTTCCAGAGATCAATTATGCATGGGTCCCAGAGAACACCAGGTGAAATCACCAACAGCTGGTCAGAGCTGTACAGCCAGGAGGTAGACACAACAGATGGATAAGTGGCACAAACTTGATGGCATGGCAGTAAGTGGAAGAGTGGACCTACTGTATAGTACAAGACATAGTCTGCACAGCACAGACTGCACAGACATGCAACCTGCAGAGACTGGCAAAGATGCTACCACATGGACAACAGTATACCTGTGTAGAGACAATGCAATGCATATGACCTGTGGCCCATTGAAGTGGTGGACATCTGCCCCAAAAGGGTGCACCTGTAATTGACCAGCACAGTACCTCTAGACACCAGATGTGGTGATCAAAGGAAGGTGGGGTACTGCAAGGATGTTGTCTGTGGCCTGCAAAGTGCCTCAAAATGTAACAATATGGTTGGTTGGCTGAATCATGGCTGAAACCAGAATTGCAGCCACCCTGTTATGCACAGTGTGTCCCAGGGCACTGTGTGCCAATGCCACACCACTGTGGAGCATGTGTGAGGATAGGCATGCTTGTGTGCATACAGATGACTCTGACACCACAGCTGTCAATGCATGCCATCACTGGATGTGGTGACACATACACCACCCCCTGAATTCAGGAACCTGAGGAAGAACTGAATACATACAATATGGACTGTGGCCATGCTGTAAGCCACTATACCGGGTAACAGCACAACCCTCTCAGGACACTGTGTACAGGTTGCCCAATGCCTGTGGGTGACACCACAGGGTACACAACAGATAATGTGAACCCAGAATGGTGGACTCATAACTTCACCCTCCCCACCAAATGAAGGTTACCAGGATATATGAAATAGTCCTCTCCTTGTCATAACCACCCATAGAGGCCCATAATGGAACTCAAAGTGTAGACTATCACACCTGGTCCCCTTGCCCACTCTCACATGTGGCTGCACATGTGGCTACTCAGGGCCCCCTGAACCTTCCCACATACTCAGCCCTCCCCTTAGGGTACCTGTTGCACACCCTGGCATATTGATGTGGTGCAAAATGGTGACTCTCAGGTACATGCCATGAAACACCAACAATGAGCTTGGTCACATACCACCCCAGCAACTTGCACAGGCTGCCAAGAGTTGTACACCTATGTGCGCTTCCCATCACATGAATGTGAGCAATGGCCCTCTGTTAGCTGTATCAGTGGAGGTGTGGTACTGTGTGTTATATACAGTACATATTCCTGTGTTTCTGTAAATAAAGGCCAGCTGTTACACATCACCAGTGTAACTGCTTCCAGTGAGGTAATGTGAAACACAAAACAGTGACATGAGGTGGTGTGGGCTGGGGGTACCCAAGTACATCCTAATCCACCCAGGACAACATCCTCACAATATGGCACAGCATAACGTATAGCTTTATAGGACTGTGCCCTGTGGGTAGGGGGAGGACAACAGGTAAGCCACAGCCAGGTAGTAGTGGATCTTCATAAGTCTCCACATACCACCCTTTTCTGGTACCTGACTGGACCTCCCAGGTGAGTGTTGCATAACTCCACAATGCCTGCTGCATAAATTTGACATTTCCTTGCCATTCCAGGTTCATGTGCACAGTGTAGCTATGTTTGGGAGATGTCAGATGTATATGTAGAGCTGATAGTGGGAAGCGTTGCCACACCTCACCCACAGAGGGGCCCTGTGGGTGGGTTTGTGAGACAGACATGTGGCACACCATGGTGCCAGCTGCCTGCCTGCGAACACCTGGGGTGTGCAGCACTCAGGTGATGTGGCATTGTACAACAATCCGGGGCCCCCAGGGGTTGGTGCTATTAAGTGTCCACGGTGTGGCAGAGAGGTGTTGCTGCCTAAGCTGTCACATCTGCCCACCCAGGAAATGGACATGTGCTGCCACTGCACCAAGGATACTCCCATAGCCCCAGGCATATGCTCGGTGCAGTGTAGTACACAGTCATGGGTCCCATCCTGCAGTGGCCTGCATGAAGGCATGGCATACACCATGGCAGTGTGATCCATACAGCCACAGTGGTGCCACTTCACCATTACTGTGCCACATGACAGGCCTTCTGGCACACATGCTCTGTATTGTGATACAAGGGCCACCCAATCTATAAGGTACACCATGAGAGATACAACACAGACACCACATAGTATGAAACATAGAACATTTATTAGGAGAGCATCAAAAGGACAATAATGCTGTGGGGGTAAACAACAACATTTAAAAGACTTCAAACAGTCAGTAATATAACTGTACAGAAAACATCAGTATGACACTACACACTAAATAGCAGTGCAGGAAAATGGTTTGCTGTGCGTATGTGGAACAGGCTAAGTCATATGTTTTGAAATGAGTCCACATGGTCAGAAAGAGCATAGAGGGAGACCTGCAGACAATCCATGTCCTGCATCACTGTGTGGAGGTGTGTTCCAAACCCCAGCACAAATTCATGCAGCATTGGTCCTTGGAGGGCATCCTTCACCACACCTACTATAGCTGGGTTTACCACATCATCCTCCTCCCTCATGTCTGGGTCCTGGATGGGTGCCTCCTCAAGGGTTGGTGATGTATGGCCCATCCCTGCCTCCTTGTGTGGGGGAACCTTCAGTAGATCATCACCATCCTGCCCCTCTACCTCAGCCACTGGGGCCCCATTGTCAGTATCTGTCTGTGCCCCAGAACCATTGACTGCTGCCACAGTCCCATCACTATGCTCTGGGCACTCCTGGTGCTCTCTGGTGATGTTTCTGAGCTGTGCATGGGCCTCCTCTGCATGTCTATGGATCATATTGGCATATGTCCTGACCTCTACCCTGTTCTGATGCCTCATAGCTCATTCCAAGGCACATGATCTCAGCATTGATGCAGGCCATGCACGTGCAGCCCTCCCAACAACACCTACAAGGAATTAAATATCACGGCATCTGTGGAGGAACCAGAGGAGGCACATGGATGCAGGTGCGCACTGTAGGCATGGGACTTTTCCCCCTATGTGTCAGCTGCACCACCCTGAATATGCTACAGGTGCACTGGCAGGTCATGCAGCTGTGTTTTCCAGACCCGTACCATGTACCAGGGGATTCAGTCAGCAGCTACAGTCCAGACACAGGGCCTTTGTACTGGTGTGTGTGAAGCCATGCTACCTAATGACACAGGACACATCATGGTGGTATATCATGGTGGTGGTGTCTGCACTTGACACCTGCTCTGTGTGTAGTACATCACACTATGATGATGTGCAGTGTGCTATGCTATCACGTGGACCACTGCATAGTCTGTCCTAGCCTTTTAGAGCCACTCCAAAGATGATTTACTCTGCAAAGGTCCAGGAAAGGTATGGAGGCCAATAAATGGGGGGGTAGTGATGGAGAAGAGCCATGGGGGGGCCATTGGAGGGGGTCCCTTCCTGTTCTGGCACAGGTGCCAATGGGTAGATCTGTAGATGGGGGGAAGGTGGTGCGTGGCCCAGACAGGTACTTGAGGTTGTGGTAGGGACCCTGACCTGCATGTATGGGCTGTATTGCTGTGTCCCCTGGCATCAATTGTCACTCTGATGACATGGCACAATGGCTATGTTGGCTCATCCACCGGCATGTCATGGGTGTCTCTATAGTGTCAAGCACTCCATCCTGAGTAACACTACGTATGTCACCAGAAATTTTGTGCAGACTGCTATGGCTCCTGTGGGACATGATCTCAAAAAATTGTGTTTGTCTTGGCTGGGTGCATGGCCCTGCAGACAGCAAAAGAGGTGGGAGGCTCATTGTCATCGTACTGTTCTGCTTACCACCAGGGACATTAGATGTGAGTAGGTTTGACATGTGATGTACACAGTAATGGGCCCCAAGGGTACACTGCAGTGGCAGTAATCTCTGTGTGTGGGATTAGGTTGCACTACACAGCTGCCACAGGACCATGGGAGACTCACAGACATGGTCCTCTTGCACAGCAACTGGAGGTATGGTAAGGATGTGATTGTCCAGTGTAGGTCACAGGTGCAGCACTGCTGATGCTAAGGATGCATCACATATGTGCCACACATATGCTGTATGTTGCATATGGCAAAGGTGGGCAGCAGGCCACAGGTGCCCATCCTCCACTGCAGGTTGCACACCAGGAAGTGGGAGCCCATCATGCAAGGGACCATGGGGGCACCATGCATAGACAGTGGCTCCGTGTAAACATTACCTCTAGTTGGCAACACCTGTGTCACAACACAGGTGGTGGGTGTGGGGATTGCCTAGGGGGCTGGCCTGTGGTGCTAAGTGTCATAACCACATTGTCCCATGGGTCCCTATTGCACATGCCTCAAGGCCCTCTGTACCATGCCATCCCAGTGACTCCAATTGTCACTGCTGGCACTGTGCACAGTGTGTGGTGCACTGTGGCATCCACCGATCTGGCCTGCACCCTCTTACATAGGGGCATTTGTACACATCCATTGGCCAGACATTTGACCCACAGCAGCCATGTCCATGGAGACATTAATGTGGCACGGTCGCAGAGATTCCCACCCTGGTGTGTGGCACAAAGACAGCGTTTATCACATCATCCCACCATCCTTTTCCACTTGGCCATGGTTAGTGGTATTCCAGTGGCTGAAGGCATGTTGCTGGCACCATCCTGGTGGCTCCAGAGCCATCAGTGGCCCTAGTGACCACCTGTGCTTCATCCCTTGGCTGTGTGACACATAGCCAGTGCATGTGGTATAGCAGCAGGCATAAACCCTGGGAGTTGGCTGGGGCACAATTGTTACCATAGGGTCTGCAGCCACATTCTACATTGGACCCCATACCCCTCCCAGTCGGCACCCATTGCCCTTAAGGTGTAATGGTGTACGGGAACTGGCATACTGATGCCTGTGCAGGCCCACATAGTGCATACTGAACTGCTGCAGGGCCCACCATGTGTCATCTGCTGTCCATTGCCAGGCGGTATGCTCCATCTTCAAGTGCATCAATGTGAGTGCTATATTCCACTGAGTTGCCCTCATGTTTGCCATCATCATGTGAATATCCTTCTGTGGCATGAGCATGCACATAGTCTCGTAGCATCTCCCATATTACATGTTCCCACAGAAGGTGGCTGATGGCATGGGAAGTGGTTACTGTCATGCCATGGTGAGGGCCGCACTGGTGGTGGTACATATGTTGCTGGGCCCAGGGTCTACTACTCTGGTGGGCTGCACCTTGGAGTTGGCCATGTGGCCAAGCCAGCTATGCATACCCCATGGTAGGGCCATGCCAGTACTGTGTGGTGGATTGCTGATATCAGTATATTTGGCAGTGACTGGCATGTCCTCTATGGCAGCAACTGTAGAGCCCTAGCTTTTGCATGTTGCCCACATCATCCTTGTCACCTGTGGTGGGGTGCCTGGGCACCCCACCAATGCAGCCCAGTTATGTGCCACACCCACTGTGATGTAACATGTGCCACCCCCATCAGGCCAGGACAGTGTGCTGGCACCCTGTGGTTCATGTGTGCAGTGCCTGGCGTGATGCATCTGCTGCTGGCAGCTACATGGTCCATGTATTGCACATCCCCATAGAAGGACACTTTTTATTTATTTATTTAAAAGTTTCACAAGGAAGAAGATACTGAGCAAAAATTTTCCTTTCCAGATGCATCCTGGGGGGGAGGGGACAGGGAAATACAGGCAATACAATAATGATTACAAAACAGATATTTATTACATAGACGAGTGATACACATTAGCAATTGAATGACAGAATTAGGCAATTGAAAGACAAAATTAAATACATTGGAACAATCTGACATTACAAAGTATAACAGTAAGTGCCGAGACAAGGGTAAACAAACCTAAGAATAACATAGCTAAGTAGTGATCTGCGTGCCTATAAGAAGGCAAAGTAATGTGTGAAAGAGAAAAAAGGTTAAAACACTTGCTAGAGGGGGAGAATTGGTCCTTTTGGATGGAGGAGAGAACCCAAGGGGAGGTAGCATAATGGATAGGTTGGAGGAGGGAGTTCCAAATTTTGTGGAAGTGGTAGGACAAAGCTACCTGGCCAGCTGAGGTGGATCTAGGAGGGATGGTTAAGGTACTGGGATCAAGGTTTCGCAGGGAGAGAGAGGAAAAAGTTTTGGGCGAGATGGAGGAGGTGAGGTAAGGGGGTAGAGTGTGAAACCAGTATTTAATTAGGAAGTTAGCACAGTGAATAAATCACCTGTCAGCTAGAGAGGGAACAGAGAGAGACTGGTAAAAGGTGTAGTGATGGGTGCAGGGAGGGCAGTCAAGGGTGAAATGGCAGAGTGAGTTGAAAAGAGAGTCCAGTCTGGTTAGGGAGGATTTTGGAGCAGCACTATAGACTACATCCCCATAGTCAAAAATAGGTAGGATCAATTTCAGGATGAGAAAATGGTGGGCTGGCATTGGACTGCAACCAGGATGTTTTAATAGGGCACCCAACTTGGTGTGCAGTGTCTTGTGGATAGCAACAATGTGTCCAGAAATGGTGAGATTCTGCTCAAGCCAGACCCCAAGGTACCCAAAGGAGAAAGTGTCCTCTAGTGAAGTCCCATCTAGGGTGTAGAAACAGGAGAGAGATTTCAGCTGAGCAAGTCTCTGCCTCTTTCCAAAGGTCATGGAGACTGTCATCTTGGCATTCAAAAATAATTGATTGGAGCAAAACCAGGACTGAACTTTAGAAAACTCGTGCTGACATCTGGATGCTACATCAGTGATGGAGGTGCCAGATGTATATAGGACAGTGTTGTCAGTGTACATGTGGAAGGAGGTGAGGGGGCAGGCACTGAGAAGGTCATTTAGGAAGATGGCAAACAGTAACAGTCCCAACAAGGAACCCTGAGGAACTCCAGTATTGAAGGGAAGGGGAAGGAATGTTATATCACTAATTCCTAACAGACTGTGATCTGCCTAAAAGATATGAGTGCAACCAGCTGGTGTCTTCAGTTGAGAGCCCCACAGCTGAGAGTTTGGTAAGCAGGAGGGAGTGGGAGACCATGTTGAAAGCCTTTGGAAGGTGGATGAAGATGACAGAGGTGGTGAGACCCTGATCCATACTGGTAAGTATGGAATCAGTGAGTCTAAGGAGGGAGGAGGTAGTAGAAAGACATTTACAAAAGTCAGACTGGTAAGGGGTTAAAAAGGAGGACTAATCAAGGTAGGAGGAGAGTTGACATAGTTCCAAATGCTCCTGGAGCTTGTCAAACATGGGTAGCAAAGAGATAGGTTGATAGTTTCCCTTGGAGGAAAGCTCACCACCTTTAGAAAGGGGAATAACAGTAGAATGCTTCAAAGGGGATGGGATGGATGAAAGAGAGGATGAAAGGTTTCATAGAGAAGCAAGGGGAATGGCAATAGCAGGGACAGAGAGGTATAGTATTTTAGAGTCAAGACTAGAGGGGCATTTACCCTTAGAGGGGTTGAGGGTATAGAGAACTTTGAGAGCTTGAACTGGGGTTGTGGGGCAGATGGAGAATGAGGAAGTTGCGGGACTGATTGGGTTGAAGGGCTTTGGGGCAGAGGGAGGAGATGAGTAGGGGGGAGAGATAAGGGAAGTGGCACAGGAGGCAAAATAAGTATTAAACCCAGTAGCAATAAGGCATGGCTTGAATACAGAGATATTTCCCACTTTGAGGACTAGTATGGGGGGTGTGTGATGATGGGGAGAACATGGATTTAACCACCTTCCAGAATTTGGATGGATGGTTGATGACAGTAGTAAATGTGGCTGAGATGTAGTCAGCTTTGGCCAGTAGAATTGCTCTGGTGCGTGCATTTCTGAGATATCAGTAATTTTGGAGCACAGTTTGATACCGAGTGAATTTGTGTAATTTCCAAGCCTGGTCTCTGGCACATAGACATGCCATCAGATTGACAGTGACCAAGGGGAGTTGGGAACCTCACATTCGGGTGTGCCTTAGGGGGGCATAGTGGTCCCAGATAGTGAGTAGCTTGGAATTGAAGTATTCCAGGGCAGAGTCAATTGAGGAAGCAAGGGGAGTAGGGGATCAGTCAGTGGTAGATATGTCATGTAGTACTGATGCTAGGTCTAATGATTTGAATGATCAAATTAGCAGGATGTTAGGTGGAGCTTTAGGGAGGTGGATCTTGCGAACAGAGAAAATCAGATGGTGATCATTAAAGGCATTAGGTAATACGTCAGCTGCGATGATCCAATGTGGATGGGAGGTGAGGGTCCAGCCAATTAAGAAGTGATTACTAGTTCTGTTTTTTAGATGGGAAGGATCATTAATTAATTGGGTCAATTAAGAGGGGTTGTTCAGATAAGAGGGCGGTCCACAAGAGGGCACAGCCTGAAGCTGGTAAGAAGAAGGTACAGAAGAGAACTGAGAAAACACTATTTCATAGAAAGGGTGGTGTCTCCCTGGAATGAGTTGCCCAAGGATTTGAGTTCTTTGGAATCAGTGGAAATCTTCATGAAAGGATGGGACAGGTAAATGGGCAAGGTACAGGTTGGGGGTAAGGTATGTGAAGTGAGGGGGGACACTTTTGGGAGTGGGAAGCATAAGGAGAGGGATTGAAGCTGCAGCACCTAGTATGTGAACAGCACATGATCAGACTTGATAGACCATAGGGCCGAATCTGCTGGCATCTTTCGTATGTTCATATCCCAATTAGTGATGTGCAAAGTTGGAAAACTTTGCTCCGCAGATCAGTTCACAAATTCATCTCATTTTGCAAAGTTAATCTGCTGTACAAAGTCCAGATTTGTAGAAAAATGATAACTATGTGAAATGCAAAGTCAATAACATTGCTGGCGGAGTTAGGCACAGAGATGACATTTTGCAAAAATATGAAGTTGCTACTACACTGGTTAAGTTTGGTGCAGAGACAAAGTTTGCAATGTACTATGGGATAGGAGGTCACATGTTACTGAAATAAGCTGTTTTCCATGAGAAGGCTGTCTTTAGTGCAGTCTTCTGAAGAAAGAGTAGGAGAAAAGTCTATGTGTACTTGTCTGAGAAAAGTACTTTTAAAATACATCTCAAAACTGAGCCTTTTAAATCCAAGTTGATCACAAATTGTTCTTGAGGGCCTTGTGCTGCTTTATGTTTTTTTGTTTATTTTTTCAGTGATTATTTACTTTAAAGTAGTGACTTCTGTTTTGTTAGTCTGTGAAGCAGTTGTGTGGGGGAGCGTAGGTGTACTGTTAAGTAAGGCAGCCCAGAAAGATCCAGAGCTTTTAATGGCTGCGTTGCATCACGCTATACTGATGTATTGCTATAAGAAGAATGGGTCTGTGACCGGAATTCCTAATGCTGCACAGCTTTTGTTGTTATGAGGGAGTGGAATCGAAGTACAAATTCCAGGTTTCTAGCTGTTATTGAAATAGAGTATTTGCACACTGTTTGAACATAGTAGAGAGTAACTAACTGTACTTGTATATTACAGAGTCAAGTTTGTTTGACCCCAGACACAAACTAGAACTTAGCAGTCAGACATAATTACTAAACAAACTGAAGAAATATATAGGCTATAATATGCCAGTGACTTTAAAATTGTTGCTTAACATTGTTGCTACAGTATAGGCACACATCTCTTCATTTTAAAAGATAGTAAAACACATCTCAGATGCTGTTTTTCTGTACATGATGATGATGTCAAACATATTTTTAAAGGGTTTTGGAGACCTGTTAGCACAGTTACAATAACTTATTTCTGGAATTTGATATAATATAACCCACCATTTAATTTTTTTTTTTATTAAATACTTGTCACTGTGTAAAACCATTTTTCCTCCAATTATTTTCCCCTCCCCGATTGCTGGGGCATGTCAGCATGCGTATGTGGAGGTGCATGCACACTGCAGAGTCCTGAAGCACCCTCCCTTCAATGCCACCCATCTGATCCACACTACCACCAGACCACTACCTGATGGTGGTGGTCTGGTGGGAATAGCATGCCCCCCCAGGAGAGGAAAGCAGTCCATGGGATGCTCAATCCTCTTAGCCCACAGCAACCCAAGGTTTTTCCCAGACCCAGGTCACCATCATGTTGGGCTGCAGTGCTACCGCTGTGCCACTGGGCTGGCTAACAAAGCCTTTTTTTAACCCACTTTCTGAACATGGCAGGTGTACTTCTTCAAATCTCCTCCGAAACATGTTTCTGCAGACCCTCTGCAAAATCAACTTTCAGATGGGATTTAAAAAATAAAACTCCATTTCTCTTCATCATAAGGTGGAGTAATAAAAATAATATTGTGTGTGTGTGCATGTGATTATTCACTACAATCCAATTCACACATTAATTCCATATCCTTTGTTAGATTAATTCATTAGCAGCTATTTTGGTTATGACCAGAGTTTGTTTGTCTAAGCAAGAGATGTGTGTTATATTTTGGTTTACTCATTCTTTCTTGTTCATCATTTTTGATCTGTCGTGAGTAATTTCTCATTTTAGGGATGCAGTGGGCAGAGTCCTCCAGACCTCCTGTGAATGAACAGAAAAGAGAGACTTTTCCTACCAAACAACATTGTGGAGTTGCAAAACAGTTGCCTCCGCATCCATGATGCATTCCACTCACTGTCTTCATTAGCATTTTCACTGTGCTATTTTTACTCTGTCAGTGGTCACAGTGGAACATGGCACACTCTGCCATGTCCAAGATGGCCACCAAACTGTATTGCACATGTGCAACTACTAGTGCATGTGCAGTAGGGTGTGGTAGCCATCTTAAACACTGCAAACTGTGCCATGTTCCACCGTGAGCACCAATATTTTTTTTAATTATAGATAGCCCCCAATCTGAACCTCCCTCTCAGCACCCACCACCCCACCCAATCCCATAATCATAAGAGTGACACTGGGGGTGCCCAATCCCCCAGTGTCATGGTCTGGACAGCACCCACCACCCCACCCCACCCTACCCCAGAAAAATAAGAATGACACTGGGGTTGCCCAGTCTAGTGTCACAATCAGGAATCTTTGTTTTTTTAACCCTGTATAATGAAAACCATCCATCAATGTCTTTTTGGCCATTCCTGTCCCCCAGTGGACCCTCCCAATCAGCACCCACCACCCTACACCCACCCAGCCCTTACTTACCCCTTGGGGGTCCAACACCATAGTCCTATCTGGACCTCAGACACATCTTCACTTTTCAAAGCAGGACCACAAACTGAAGAAACAGGTTTATGGTTCAATGTATTTCAATAGTGTTTTGAACTTAGTGGCATAACTTGGCCATTTTTTTTTATTTACTGTACTTTTTGCTGCCAGTCACCTGCCATCAGCTCAGAGCTTCCTGCCTTGCATCCCCGATGGCCATGCCCCCACTTACCCCCCCTGATGTACCCCTCAGGGTGGGGCCACCAGACCCTCTATGCTGGGGGAAGGTGTTGGTGAAGACTGACATTGCCTCCTTGGATTAACCCCCAAGGTGGGGTTCCGGTCCGGTCATCATGATGGAGCTGGGAATAGGTCAGTGAGGAGGCGAGGAGCAATGAAGGCCAGGCAGGTGAGCTTCATGATGGTGGTCAGTGAGATTTTTACCTGGTTAGCAGGGGCATGGACATGCAATGATATTGGCGTCTGTCCAGCCCCTCAAGCATGATGGCAATGAACGCATGTGGATCCCCCAACCTCTGCCAGGAGTCCTTAGACTGCCAGCACTCAGCCTCCCCTGGAGAAAGAGATCAGTCTATAGGACGCTTGATCCTTCTCCCCCCCCTGGCCAGTCCACCGATTCCCCAGGTCTGTTCCTGAACCCTCGTCACCAGTGTCACAGACGGAAAAGCAACCACTGCTCCGGCAGGCAACTTTACCAGCTTTGTGTATTTTAGGCCCAAATGTTCCAACATGCCTTTTTTGGGACCCCCACCTTATGAGCAATTGCACAGACATTAGGCAAATCTGCCGTGAAAGATGGCTTTGCAGTCCCTGTGCGAAATCACCTTTCAGGCAGGAGTTGAAAATTTTCTCTGCCCTTCTTCATGGAGGGAGGGGGCATAAGAAGACTTTGTTGAAAATTCAGTGTAAATACATTAAACAACAACAAAGTTAAGAGATTATGCTGAATGTTGTGAACACAGGCTCTTAACTTTGGCAATGTTCAATATTTTTACCTCAGATTTACAACATAGCCATAGCTTTACAGCACCTCATGAATGTGAGAGCTGTCATCTTTCAAATCCTGGCCAAACTGTTTTTTTACATCCTGAAGGTGATTTTGTGGTACCTGTGCAAAATCACCTTTCAGGCAAGAGCTGAAAATTTTCTCTGCCCTTGTTCATGAGGTGGGCTCCTATAAAGGCTATGTTCTAAATTTAGTGTAAAAATATTAAAAAAATAAGTTGTGAGGCTACTGTATGTTGAAATTTTCAAACACAGGCTCATAAGTTTGGTAATACTGAACATTTTTACCCCAAATTTTCAACCTAACCATTTCTTTACAGCACCTGACTGCTGTCATTTTTCAACTCCTGGCCAAAATGTGTTTTTGTGTCTTGAAAGTTGATTTTACAGTCCCTACGCAAAATCACCTTTATGCCAGGAGTTGAGCATTTTCTGTGCCCTTCTTCATGAGACAGAGTCATAACATGGCTATGTTGAAAATCTGATGTAAAAATATTATAAAACAACAAATTTATGAACCTACATTACGTTTTGGTAACTCAGGCTTAGAACTTTGGCAATCATCAATATTTTTACTCCAAATTCCTTGACTGCAGCCCTATCGGCTCTGGCCAGAATTTGTTATTTCTGTGGTTTAGTTTGATGTGTTTAAGTAAAGTATTTTGTCAGTGTCTCTCTGTTACAGTTTTAGTTATTTTTTAGTTATATCTTTCTTAAAGTGATGGTGTTCTGTCACTTTTTGTTATACTTCATATTAAGTTACCGTTACCCCTGTCATTTTAATCCTTTTTCTGTTGAAAAAAAACTAACTTTTTTTGTTGTTTTTAGTAGTAGTTTTTCAGATCACATTGATGATCCCTGATTCCTTAGGGGGAGATGCTGTCTGCTCCTGATACTTATACATACTGTCATGTTAGTTTATTAATCCGTGTTGTGTTAAAAAAATAGGTTTTGCTACATACTATTAGCATAGTATTTTTTTCAAACTACACTGCTGATCCCTGATTCTGTAGGGGGAGGTCTTGTCTGCTGCTGGTAGTTAATACCAGGCTGGTCCTGGATGATGTCCTGGTCCCACTCACTGGCCTACTAAACTGGTCCCTCTGTCTGGGGCAATTCCCCACAGCATGGAAAACAGCTATAGTCACATCTATTCACAAAGGAGGTGACAAGTCCACCCCCAGCAACTATCGTCCAATCTCTAGCCTTCCCCCCTCTCCAAAGCCTTAGAAAAAGTGGTGGCCACTCAACTCACTGAATATCTAGCAAAATACCACATGCTATGCCTGGAACAGCATGGCTTCTGCGCTGGTCACAGTACAAGTACAGCATTAATGGAGTTCTCTAACTTCCTGCACTCCTCCCTGGACTCTGGTTCCCTAGCAGGAGCAGCGTTCATCGACCTCTCTAAGGCCTTTGACACTGTCTCCCACCCCTTTCTACTAAATGCCCTCTACCATACAGGTTTTCTCTGCTGGCTCCCTCACCTGGTGCTCGAGTTACCTATCAGCCCGCTCCCAGCATGTCAAAAATAATGGGATACTCTAGGAAACCCATCCCATCCACTCAGGGGTTCCCCAGGGCTCTATCTTGAACCCACTACTCTTTAGTCTCTACCTAAACACCCTGCCCAGTGCCTGTTCTGGCAATATTCTCCTGCATGCTGATGACACCATTATTTATGCCACCCACAGAAATCCCACCTCCCTCCAACACTCCTTCAATGATGCAGAGAACTGGTTTAAGGAGAGAAGACTAGTCATTAACCTCAAAAACCCAAGGCAATGCTCTTTGCCCACCACCAGAACAAAGCCAGCAACAACCACCTCCAAATCTTCCCCAGCACTCATCAACTACTTGAACAAGTTTACTCTTACAATGCCTTGGGATCACCTTTGCCTCTGCCCTCACCTTTCATGCCCACATTACAGCCCTCGCATCCACCACAAACACTCATCTTGGCATCCTCTATCGTCACAAGGACTGCCTCCCACCTGATGGCCTCAGGCTCGCCATAATGTCCTCTATAATGTCCCTTGTCGATTATGGCCTTCCAGTCTATGGTGCTGCTGACTCCACAGCCCTCAACAAGATTCGACTCACCCTAAACAAGGCTTGCAGATTAGTGACCAGTGCCCCTGGTCTCACCCACACTTGTCAGCTTTATGACATGGCAAAACTCCTTAGCCTCGATGAATGCCTCCGCTACCAAACTTGCCTACTAACTAAGAAGATTCTACTTGGGCTCTCCACCCCTGGGGTTTCTGCCTCCATCCAACTTACACCTTCCAGAGTCACTACCCAAACCACTGACAAGGTCACCCTACTAGTACCCAGAACTAGGACCACCCGGTCACAGAGGTCGTTCAGGTACAGAGGCTTGTCCTGGTTCAACTCGCTCCCCACAGCCATTTCCAACACCACCAAAATTGCCCCCTTCCAAACTACCATACGGAACCTATTGTTCAACACCCGCTGCTGCACCTGTCACTAACCAATGCTCTGCTGCTCTCAAAACACTATTGACGTAACCCTCTGGGCTGAACTCCCCTCACCCCACCCCCACTCCCCATGGCCTCCTTTTCCACTGCCAGTACCTGCTGGTACTAAACCTGTCAATTCTGAAATGTTTTTAATTACTCTTTGTGTTCAAGCAATTATGTAAAACTATGTTATTCTGTATGATTGTATTCTGTAAGTATGTTGACACAGTATGTCCTCTCTGTGACGAGGTACCTTTGTAAACGAGCCTCTGGCTCAAAGGTTGTAAATCTGATTATACAATAAATAAATAAAATAAATAAATAAATACAGAGGATAATGTCTGATACAGAGGTGATAACCATGGTGTAATCACCTTGAGTGGTGACCTAGCAATCACGAGAGGTGATTACACCATGGTTATTACCTGTACATCAGGCATTGTCATTTATAGTGTATGGGACTTGACATGAGAAGTTAACCCCCCCAAACACAAGTAATTTAGCCTTACCTTATTAATGAAACTTCACCACGACCACATGAGTGTGTAGGAAAACAATTTAATAAGCTACACGGACTGAACGACGGCAGACTGAAATAGCATCAGAGTTAAAATCTGTATCAGACATAGTGATCTAAACTCAGTAACGGTAAACTGTGACAATTGTAATGTTATTTAAATACTGTACTGAGACTAACAATTGCATTCTGGGTGTGCAGAATACTAAATAACACTAGCATTTCATTTTGTAAACCCACTGCTATGACATAGATGAGAGAGGTTTATAAGGTTCTGACATCACAACAGTAGGATTACAAAGTTGTAAACAGCTTACTTTCAGTGTGTAATAAGGGCTACTCATACATTATAACTTGTTTAACCCTTTTACCCCTGCTGTGTGTGTCTTGTTAATCCATGTGGTGTTTTATTTTTCAGATTACACTGCTGATCCCCGATTCCTTATGGGGAGGTGTTGTCATCTCCTGGTATTTATTTGAACTGCAGTCTTTATTTACATTTTGTAATTTTTCATCCCAAATCAAGTTACAATTAGTATATAAGAATGAATGGGAAGAGATGGTCTACCAAAGGAAGAGGTGATGGTGAGGCAGGAAAGAAGTTTTCAAAATCTGTGGGGCAAAATAGTGCTGTAATTAAAAAACACTATGTATGTGGCAGCATGTTCTGTGGGCTCCGGTGCAGGTATTAGGGAAGTAATAGTCTGCAGTGGTGGCATTAGTGTAGCCAAATCTTTCTCTGCCACATCTGTGTCAGCCATACTGGTGGGCTATGTGGGATGTGACAAGAGAAGCAGCAGCAAATAAGGAACAGTGGTTGACAAGGAAGTTGTTGGAGTCCCCATGGCTGGTGGTGGTAGTGGTGCTGAGCCTGATAGTGCAGAACTTGAGTCAGTGGCTGAGGTGGGAGATCTGGAAAATGTGCATCACACTCAGACTCCTGATGATAAGAGGATAAGAGAGTCTGGAGATGGTGATGATGATGAGGCCAGACCTGTGGAGGAGGAGGACAGCAACAGCTGTGCTGATGATGATTTGTTGGATACCCTATGGGAGCCTGAAGAGAAAAAGCATAAGGGTGGTGCTGCAGATGATGCAGGGGACATTGTTTGCAGTTATCCAACTACCAAAGTCCACCCCCAATATTGCTGAAGTTATGAACTCATCCCAAAAAACATAAATTTCCACCCTTTCTCCTCAGCTGTTCAAGTCTCGCTGCTATGGTAAATCAAGGCTTATGAAATCTCTGTTTTGGGATTTTTATATACTTGATGCAGCTGTTGAGACAGTTGCTATCTGTCAGCTATGTCAAGCATGAGTTAGTGGGGGGGGTCAGCCACCTATGCATCGGTGGGCAACACACACACCTGAAGAACAGGTATCTGTTATGCTACTGTCAACACCAGAAGGAAGCCAGTACAGGGGGACCCTGTCCCTCATAAACACCATTAGGCAAAGCAAACAGAAGTGACAGGGCAATAGACCAGCTAGATGGAGGGGTGAGTGAGGATTACTACAGAAAGGAGGAGGAAGATTCTGTGGATCTGCCTAGTAGTGGGCATAGCAGCAGTGGTAGTGGGTTGAGTAGTACCACCCAGAGTCAGAAAAGTACAGTAAAGCCATTGCAGAAAACCCCCCAGAAGCACTGCTGTCACTCAAGCAGCAGCACACATGAATCCACAGGAGTCAAATACCACCCCAACAATGCCACCATGATGAATCCAGCTGTTTGGTAGCAATTCCAAGAAAGATCCAGCCTATGCTGCATAGCACTCCAAATTCACTCCCAATCATGCTACTGCACGTGACTTAAGTGCAGCAACTGCTGAAACGCAGGCAATTGATCTATTACCATTTTCTTTTATCGAGAATGTTGGATTATGGAGATTGATTGCCTGTGCCTGTCCCAAATGGCAGTTTCTATCAAGAACATACTTTTCTAAATGTGCCATTCCTGAACTTTATGGTACAGTGTCACAGATGGTAAACTATTCCCTGAAGCATTCAGCATCATCCATGGATATGTGGACAAATGGCCAAACAGCTGGTAGCTATTACTTGTGCATTACAGCACATTGGGCACAGGTACCTGTGGTAGTATTTGACTCTGGACATGGAAAAAATTGCACTAAGCCCAACTATCATGGTAGCAACATTTTGGGTATTCACCTGCGTGCTACACTGTCAATGAAGAGTATACCTGGATCACACGTGGGTGAGAAAATCCTGGAAGTGCTCCTTACAGAAAATGATGAGTGCCTTTACCCCCATTCACTGAAAGCAGATTTCATTATGAGCAATAATGGCTTGAATGTTGTGAAATGAATCAGTGATGCGGGGTTTATCTGGGTGCCATGCCTGGCAATCCATCTTAATCTAATTGTGCAGCAATTTCTAACCCATCCTGATATCAAGGACATTTTGACTGTGGCACGTCACATCTGTGTCCACTTTGCCTATTCTGGAAAGGCCATAATCAGCTCCATCATCTGCAGATACAAAACAAACTGCCTCAGCACCGTATGAAGCTGAATGTTGTCACTAGATGGAACTAGACACTGTACATGATCAAGCAGTTATATAAGCAGTATAAAACCATACCTGAACATCTGCTGCCATATATCAGCAGTGACAGTGCTGAAGGTTTTGTGTCTCTGGCAACAGAACAGTGGCACCACATGGACAGCCTGATCATGATCCTCAGGCCATTTGAACATGCAACACAGGCAGTGAGTAGGGATATTACCTGTATCAGTCAGGCCATTCCTCTACTACGTGTGCTGAGGCAGACACTGGTGAATGTGCAGCGAGTGCTGGAGGCAGGTGGTGATAGTGAAAGTTGTGCCTTAATGGAAACATGGAAACATAGACTTTGAAGGCAGATGAGGACCACTTGGCCCACCTAGTCTTCCCATTTCCCTACCTACAGGATAAGCTGCAGATCCTAGTTAACCAACAGCCTATTCATTCCTACTCCCACAAGAATTGCCTTATGTCTGTCCCATGCATTCTTGAATTCTCCCACAGTTTTAGACCCCACAACCTCCTCAGGAAGGCTGTTCCATGTGTTCACCATCCTTTATGTGAAAAAAATACTTCCTCACATTGCCCCTGAGCCATCCCCTCCTCTATCTTCAAATTGTGTCCCCTTGTTCTTGCACATCTCTTTTTCTGAAATATGCTACCCTCTTGGACTTTGTTGATTCCACTGAGGTAGTTAAAAGTTTCTATCATGTCCCCCCTTCCCTCCTTTCCTCAAGGGTATATATATTAAGCTCCTTTAGTCTCTCCTCATATGGCTTCTCTTGCAGACCCTGCACCCATTTTAGCTGCCCTCCTCTGGATTGCCTCCATCCTGTCTATGTCCTTGCAGAGATGGGGTCTTTAGAACTGGATGCAGTACTCCAGATGGGGTCTCACCAACTGTCTGTACAGAGGGATAACAACTTCCTGTTTTCTGCTGGTGATGCCTCTCCCTATACATCCCAGTATCACCCCAGCCCTCCCTACTGCCTTCTCACATTGCTTGCTAATCTTAAGGTCATCTGATATGATTACACCCAGGTCCCTTTCCATTTCTGTTGTTGTTACTACCTCCTCCCCATTGTGTAATCTTCCCCTGGGTTTTTGTTTCCCAGGTGCATTATTTTGCATTTCTTTGCATTGAATCCAAGCTGTCATACTTCTGACCATTCTTCCAAACTTGCCAAGTCCCTTCTCATCCTTTCCATGCCTCCTTGAGTATCAACCCTGTTGCAGATCTTTGTATCATCTGCAAAGAGGCATACTTTTCCTTCCAGTCCCTCTACGATGTCACTTATAAAGACATTAAAAAGGACTGGACCCAGTACCGAACCCTGTTGTACCCCACTAGTAACCCCTTTTTCTTCAGAGTGGACTCCATTTACAATTACCGTCTGTGTCTTGTTGTTCAGCCAATGTTTTACCCAGGCTGACACCCTGGGACTCACTCCCAGGCTGGTTAATTTGATTATTAATCTTTTGTGTGGGACTGTGTCAAATGCCTTGCTAAAGTCTAGGTAGGCCATGTCCACAGCCCCTCCCTAATCTACTACTTTGGTCACCCAGTCAAAGAAATCAATTAGATTCATCTGACATGACCTTACTGCTGTGAACCCATGCTGCCTTGGGTCCTGTGCCCCACTTCCCTCTAGGTACTTAACAATTCTTTCCTTCATAAGTGATTCCATCACTTTCCCAATCACAGAGGTCAAACTGACAGGTCTGTAGTTTGCTGCCTCTGTCTTGCTCCCACTTTTGTGCAGGGGAATCAGATCCACCTTCCTCCAGTCCTCAGGCACCAAACCATCCTCACATGATTTGTTAAAAGGGTAGTCAGTGGTGTCACTAGTTCTCCCCTTAATTCTTTTAGAATTCTGGGGTGAATTCCATCAAGCCCCATTGCTTTGTCCACCTTCAGTTTTAGGAGTTCTTTCAGAACCCTTTCTTCTGTGAAAGGACTGGGATCGAACCCCCTATCCAGAGTGCTTCTGTTATTTGGATTAGCACCTCAACCTCCTCCTCTTTTGTGAATACTGAGCAGAAGTATTTGTTCAGTATCCTTGCTTTTCACTGTCCCTCTCTGCCCACCCACGTCCTTTCTATTCAGCCTCAATAGCCCTCCTTTGTTTTTCTAAGCTCCCTGATGTATCTATAAAATGTTTATCCCCTTCTTAACTGAGTTGGCTATCTTTCCTCAGTTTGGGCCTTTACTATTTTGACTTCCCTTCCTGATTCCTTCTGCCTTAACTGGTACAGTTCTCTGTCCTGCTCCTTCTGTGTTTCCTTAGACTTCCTATATCTTTTTCTCCATAACCTTCCCTGCCACCTCTTTTGAGAACCATAGTGGCTTTTTCTTTCATTTTGATTTGTTTATTTGCTTCACACAAAGGCTTGTTGCTTCTGTGATGGCAGTTTTGATGTTTCCCCATTGTTGCTCCACCCTTTTCTAGTCAATTTGCTAGTGCTTTTCTAAGGCACTCACCCATCTTGCCAAAGTCAGCCCTCCTGAAGTCCAGTACCCTCACTTTTGTATGGCTTGACTCTGTAGCTGAGGTTATCGTGAACCACACTGTTTGATGGTCACTAGTTCCCAGATGCTACCCACTTCTAGATCTGAGATCTCTCTCTGTCCCCATTTGAGAGTATGAGGCATAATATTGCCCCTCAAGAGTGGATTCCAAAACTAGCTGTCTGAGGTATGCCACGTAGGGCATTGAGAATGCCCTGCTCTTGGATGTGGCTGCAGCAAAGGTGCTCCAGTTAACATCTGGCATATTCAGGTCCCCATCAACAGCATCTCCCCTTTCTCAGCCATCCCATGGATGCCTTCTATCATATCCTTGTCCATTCCCTCTTCCTGACATGGGGTCTGTATACAACCCCTGTGTGGATTGTGGTGCCATTTCCAGTCTCTAAGGTGACCTACAGTGCCTCTTCTCCTCCCTGTTTACTTTTTTTCATTGCTTTTATCCCTTCCCTTACATAGAGAGCTACTCCCCCCCTTCTACCCTCCCTGTCTCTCCTGTAGGTTGTGTACCCTGGTATGTTAACATCCCAGTCATGGTTCTCTGTGTACCATGTTTCTGTGACTGCCACGATATCCAGCATCCCTCTTCCATCAATTTCACATGTTCAGGGAGCTTGTTGCCCATACTATGAGCATTGGTACTCATTACCCTCCATTTCTTAATGGCCTTACCCCTTTGCCCATTCCTGTCCTTATTGCCTTTGCCATTTCTCCATTTACCCCTGCCCTTCTCCTATCTACATCTTTATCTTGCTGTTTACCTCACTTACTACCCTGATTTCTTTTTGGGGGAGCTAAGATTTCCCTGCTCATTTCCAGTACCTCCCCATTGGCTAGTTTAAATGCTTGCCAATGAAGCATTTAAACCTATTACCTAGGATTCTGGTTCACCTCCAGACAGATGCAGACCATCATGCCAGTATAGGCCTGCAACCCTCCAGGTGGACCACCATTCCCCAATGAAGCCAAATCCATGAGCTCTGCACCAGTTTTTCAACCACTGATTGAATTCCATGGTGTGGAGCACCCTAGTCTCATCCATGCCATAGTCGGGTAGCACCTCCAAGAAGGTTACCACGTGTGCTACTTGTCTACAACCCCTCCCTAACTCCACAAACTCTTCTTGTGCTGCTTTGATCCTTTTCTCAGCCAAGTAATTTGTGCCTAGGTGGACAACAACATCCAGCTCCCTCCCCCATGCTGCTGCTCCAGCGATCCTGAGGATTCACTCCTTGTCCTCCAAGCCATGGCACCAGGCAGGCACCTTACCACCTTCTACCCTTCCTCTCCCTGTTCTACCCTCCTAACAATGGAGTCCCCCACCAGGTTGTTTCCTTCCCTGTGCGGTCCCATGTCACACTCCTTTGGGTCTTCTTTGTGGAGGTTCGCAGCATCATCCTTAGTCTCCACTGATGGTGCCTGCATAGGGGAAAAAAACTTTGCCAGAATGGCATATGAATTGTGGAGAGGTACAGCTGGAGGGATGCACCTCTTTTCCACCACCCGCACCTTCCCTGAACCCACTGTGGTCCAACCTCTCCATTTTCTTGGCATCCTCTGAGGCAGTGGCAGTGGTCTGGTGGTCCCTGGGTGGGAGAGGAGGTCCCCCAAATCCTGGCCAAATCAGCCTGGAGATGAGCAACCTCCTCCCTCAGCCCAGAGAGGTATCTACAGATGGGACATCACCGCATCCTCCAGAACATGTCCCAGAAGACTGCTGGTCCACAGCCACTGCATTGCACCACTCCCATCATGTCTTATTTCTGGACCCTTAACTGTTGTTAAGAATATTTACTCTTTCCTCTGTTTTTTTTTCTTCTCCCTACTTACTTACTGACTCTGTGTCCTTTAAGCTCCTGATTTTCCTGTTCTGAGACAAGAAGTTCCTGTATTTCTCAGTAGTCTCCTTACTTGCTCAGAGTCAGACCTCCAGCAGCTGGGGGGACAGAGAGCTATTCTTTCCTTCTAGGATGGTGAGGTCTTTGTGGCTCTGTGATCACTCACTTCCTGCTCTGAAACAGGAAGTTTCAGTTGTCAGTCAATCCTGTGCTATAAAGTAGAACTGGCATAGGGGGGGGGTGGGGGGGAGGAAAGAGGGCAATATAGTCCCAGTGAGAAGTATAGTTATAACAGCAGCTCCTTCTGCTTGGTGTTCTGTGCCTGTTCTCTGGCGAAGCTATCTAGTGTTTAAATTTGGCTTTAGTCTAGCTTCCTACTAGCTAAGCCACTCCCCTACTTCACAGCTCTTTCTTCACTTAGTAAATGCACAGATAACAATCCCCTTCAGCCACCTGAGACAAACACCTAGATAACTGCACAGATAACAATTCACTTCAGACAAATCAGACAAACACACTAACTTCTTTTGTTTTGTTTTTAGCCTAAATTGAAGGTCCTAGTAGTAGAGTTCTAGTTCTTTAGTCCCAGTAGAAAAGTATAGTTATAACAGCAGCTCCTTATGCTTGGTGTTCTCTGCCTGTTCTCCATGCTCCATGTTCCATGTCTTAGACTGCAATACTCATATTTCTGACATTCTGCAGTCTGAAGATTTTGGAATTGCCACAATGCTGCAACCACGCTATAAACATGGGCTGACATCAATAATTGAAAGTGGGGGCTAGCAGCTCTAAAATTCACTGATCTGCTGATAAGAAGGGTATGCGTGCACAAATGCTAAAGACACATTTATCAAAGGCACAACAAGAAACTCCACACAGACCGGGTGTTTTACCACTACCTCACATGGGAAATGGGAAGAGAAAACATGCAAGTTAAAACAGAAAATGCCAAATCCCATTTGGGATGTTTTATGTCAGGTGGGAGTTGAAGACATGGAAGAAAAGGAGGAGGAGGAAAATGATGAGGCAGCAAGACTGTAGGCAGTGCAACACATTGTAGATGCATATTTGGTGGACATAAGGCAATTTAACATTGCTGACAAGCCCTTACTATATTGGAGCAGCAAGGTCCCTGAGTGACCAGACCTGACCTCAGTTGCAATGAAATACTTCAGCTGCCCACACTAGAGTGTCTGTATGGAACATGTTTTTAGTTCATCTGGGGCCATTGTACAGGACAGGTGCACCAATCTGTCACCAGAAAATGTTGGCTTAGTAATATTTATGTAAACCACCACAGGTGGGCCATACAATGCTTTTGTCTCTCAGCCATCTGGTTTCACTAGTCCATGTCCACTAATGACCATTATTGCTCCTGCCAGACCCTGTGTGCCTGTTTTGCAGAAGGACCAGAGGGGATGTGTGTTAAAGCTTGGCAGTACAGCACAGGAACACTGACAAGCAGTAAAGTGCTGCACAGCACAATTCTGTGTGCATTCATTTGAGGTGACTCCTGCTCAAATGTGTGAGCTGCCACTGTCTGCTCTCAGATCTTAATAATGCTGTGGCACTTAATGTTAAAGCTGACCAGATGGCTCTAGCAAATTTTCCTTTATGTGCTCAGACTCTTTGAACCCAAGGGAAAGGTGTGGGAGACCAGAAACATGCTAGTGGAGAGGGACGTTCAACTATATGTAGGTACTTGGAAGTGTACTGTTTCTTTAAGAGCAATTGAGGCTACTGTGTAAATGAAGCTCTGCTTGTTGCCTAGGGAGACAGTGCTATGGTGCTAGTGACAGGCCAGGGGAGACTGACATGCCCTACTCTGCCATCTCATAATGGGACAGAGGGTCAGCCAGTGGAGTATGGGCCAGCTATTTATTAAAACTACTATATATCATTGGTTTGGCCTCCAGACTAAAGAAAAGCAAGAAGGCCAGCTTCTGTCTCTCCTCTCCCAAATTAGGAGAAAGAAAGCAAACTTGCTGCTCGATCTTCTCAGTAGTATAGGCAAGACTTGGTAAAGTTAAAAGAATCCTATTTAGATCTACTAAGGGAGAAAGCAGAATTTGCAATTCTGAAGCCTAAAGCTTCATATTCAGTACCAACAGGAGAAGGCAGGTTGTTTGCTTGCCCTAAGGCTCAAGCAGCAGGAATCCTCTAGGTTAATAGCAGCTATCCAATTGCTGGAAGGGAATGTTTTAAAGACTTCTCCAATAGATATTGTGTTAGAATTCAGGGACTACTATAAACAATTGTATGGTCCCATGGATAGCCCCCCCATCAGAGCAGCAATTAGATGCCTACTTAATAGAATTCCAGCTGCCTCTGTCCTAGAACCATGTAAATTATTTCTGACATCACCACTCTCACAAGCTGAATTAACTAGAGTAATCAAAGATCTTCTCGGTGATAACGCTCCTGGACCTGAGGATTTTCTCTAACTTTTATAAAGTTTTGCAACACAACTAATCCCTATATTACTTCCACTCTATCAACATGTTCTTTCTGGGGCTGAGTCAGACAAGTCTTTGTATGAAGCTTTGACTGTACACCTGCCCATATCTGGTAAATGCCTGAATTTAGTAACAAGTTACCAACCAATATCACTTCTTAATCAGGATATCAAAATATTGGCTAAACTTCTGGCTGACTGAATTAGTAAAGTACTCCCTAATCTCATAGGACTGGAGCAGGTGGGCTTTATGAAGGGAAGCTCTTCAGTAGATCATTTATGTACCCCGTCCCACATGTCGGCATCCAGGGATGCAAACTTCCCAGCAGTGTTGGTCTCCCTGGATGCCGATGAGGCTTTCGACAGAGTCAACTGGAACTATTTAATGTGCACCCTGAATGCATTTGGTTTTCCTCCTAAGTTCCAGAAGTGGATAAGTGCTCCCTACAGAGTCCCGACTGCCAGGGTAACTTGTAACGGGGTAACATCTGAGCCTTTCCACCTGTAATTGGGTACAAGGCAAGGTTGTCTCTTGTCTTCACTCCTTTTTAATATGCATTAGAGCCTCTTATATGTAGGTTGACAGACTGCCAAGAGGTTCAAGGCATACCTATTCAAGGTCAAATTATTAAAATCTCAGCTTATGCAGACGACCTACTCCTCCAATTATCGCATCCTGCCTTGTCTATTCCACCAATGTTGGAAATCATCAAGGAATTTAGTAAAGTTTCTAATTATAAATTCATTATAGAAAGACAGTAGTGTTCCTCCTTAATTACAAAATTCTGAAACACACCATCTTTGCTTTGGGACTTCCTGGAAATTGGACTCCTTGAGATATCTTGGTATTGAGCATGCCTGGAGCTCGAGCAGTCTGCTGAAATTAAATTTGGATTCCCTAGTGCAATTGATCATCCAGGACCTGAAAAGTTGGTCTCTCCTACCAATTTCCCTATGGGGGAAAGTCAGCTTAATTAAGATGAATGTTTTTCCTTGCCTTTTTTACCCACTTAAACTCCTGAATCTGACTCCCCCTGGTGTGATTTAAGAAGATTGACAGTCTAATTACAGATTTTATTTGGGCCGGTAGAAAACCTTGGATGGCATTTCATAAGTTAGCTTCCCCTTAAAGTTAAAACAGGCTTGCGTTTGCCACTTATTGGTCTTTATTATTGGGCTAGTCATGCCAATAAGTATCTCAGATGGTTAGCCATGGGGAATGCTCAGGTCCCATTGCCTTTCTTACCTGTCTAGCTTTAAAATGAATTAGCCCAAATAAAAGTGCAGGGCCTCTCACCCGTGTCGATATTGTATACAAAACCAAGCTCTCTCCATCCTTTACTGAAAACCTTGCCCATTGCAGTTTCCATCAGGTTTCACTCCCAGCTTTGCTCCTTTTTAAAATACAATCACATCTTAGACTTGGCTCAAACTCTGAGGGGTAACCCTAATTTTCAAACAGAGGTAAGCCTCTTCTGTTAGGATGGATCCCTCAATTAGGAGATTGTCCTCTTGTGTATTTTGTTAAGGGGCAGGAGATATGGCTTTCCACTCAGGAGATTCTGGGCAAAGCTATCATCCCAAATCTAATCTCTGCAAAGTGTTTCAGCTACATCATCTCTAAAAAAGTTTTGGGGCTACTCTACAACAACCTTCAAAGCTGTCTTTTCAAATTGATTTAAGACCTTTAGCGGGATTCCTGCAGGCAGTCTCAAAATGTATAGTATTTTATATAATTGGATTTACCCAGATAGTTTGCCCCTACACCTTATTGGTCCTCTCTTCTCACTGACCAGAACATGAACTGGCCTACCTTATGGCAAAACTGTCACAAGTTTGTCACTCAAGATAGGCTTTGGCTTATGCAATTTCAAATCTTACGTAATCTTTATTATTCCCCACAAAAATGGCCAGGTTTTGAATTGTGTCATCCGGAAGACTGCTGCTCCACTAGCCACTGCACTGCACCACTCACATCATGTCTTATTTTGGCCCTTAACTGTTGTTTAGAAAATTTACTCTTTCCTCTGTTTTTTTTTTCTTTTTTTTCCTTCTCCCTACTTACTTACTGCCTCATTGACCTTTAAGATCCTGATCTTCCTTTTCTGAGACAAGAAGTTCCTGTATTTCTCAGTAGTCTCCTTACTTGAACAGAGTCAGACCTCCAGCACCTGGGGGGGGGATGGAGAGCTACTCTTGCCCTTCTAGGATGGTGAATCTTTTGTGGCTCTGTGATCACTCACTTCCTGCTCCCAAACAGGAAGTTTCTGTTGTCAGTCAAATCCTGTGCCTATAAAAGTAGAACTGGCTTAGGGCGGGGGTGGGTGGAGGAAAGAGGGCAATATAGTCCCAGTACAGAATTATATTTGTAACTGCAGCTCCTTCTGCTTGGTGTTGCTGGCAGAAGCTATCTAGTGTTCAAATCTGGCTTTAACTTGGCTTCCTGCTGGCTAAGCCACTCCTCTTACTTCACAGCTCTTTCTACACTTAGTAATTGCACAGATAACAATCCCTTCAGCCACTTGAGATAAACACCTAGATAACTGCACAAATAACAATTCACTTCATCCAAATCAGATAAACACACTAACTTTTTGTTTTGTTTTAGCCTAAATTGAAGGTCCTAGTAGTAGATTTCTAGTTCTTTAGTCCCAGTAGAGAAGTTTAGTTATAACAGCAGCTCCTTCTGCTTGGTGTTCTCTGCCTGTTCTCTGGCAGAAGCTATCTAGGGCAGTGTTTAAATCTGGCTTTAGTCTGGCTTCCTGCTAGCTAAGCCACTCTCCCTACTTCACAGCTCTTCCTACACTTAGTAATTACACATATAACAATTCCCTTTAGCCCTCTGAGACAAACACCTCGATAACTGCAAAGATAACAATTCACTTCGGCCAACTCGGACAAACACACTAACTTTTGTTTTTGTTTTTATCCTAAATTGAAGGTCCCAGAAGTAGAGTTCTAGTTCATTAGTCCCAGTAGAGAAATATAGTTATAACAGCAGCTCCTTCTGCTTGGTGTTCTCTGCCTGTTCTCCATGCTCCATGTTACATGTCTTAAGACTGCAATACTTATACTGTATTTCTGACATTCTGCAGTCTGAAGATTTTGGAATTGCCACCATGCTGCACCAACACTATAAACGTGGGCTGGCATCAATAATTGAAGGTGGGTGCTAGCAGCTCCAAAAATTCACTGATCTGCTGATAAGAAGGGTATGTGGGGCACAGATGCTAAAGACACATTTATCAAAGGCACAACATAAAACTCCACACAGACCGGGTATTTTTACCACCACCTCACATGGGAAATGGGCTGAGAAAAAATGTAAGTTAAAAGAGAAAATGCCAAATTCCATTTGGGATGTTTTATGTCTGGTGGGAGTTGAAGACATATGAGAAAAAGAGGAGGAGGAGAATGATGAGGCAGCAAGACTGCAGGTAGTACAACACATTGTAGATGCATATTTGGTGGACGTAAGGCATTTTAACATTGCTGACAACCCCTTACTGTATTGGAGCAGCAAGATCCCTGAGTGACCAGACCCGACCTCAGTTGCAATGAAATTCCTCAACTGCCCACACTAGAGTGTCTGTATGGAGCATGTTTTTAGTTCATCTGGGGCCACTGTGCAGGGCAGGTGCACCAATCTTTCACCAGAAAATGTTGGCTTACTAATATCATGTAATCCCTCACATGCGGGCATATATCGCTTTGTTTCACAGCCATCTGGCTTCACTAGCCCAGGTCCACTAATGACCTTTATTGCTCCTGCCGGCCCCTGTGTGCCTGTTTTGCAGAGGGACCAGAGTGGATGTGTGTTAAAGCTCAGTAGTACAGCACAGTAATACTGACAAGTAGTAAAGTGTTGCACAGCACAACTATGTGTGCATGCATTTGAGCTGACTCCTGCTCAAACGTGTGAGCTGCCGCAGTCTGCTCTCAGATCTTAATAACACTCTGACACTTAATGTTAAAGCTGACCAGATGGCTCTAGCAAATGTCTCCTTTATGTGCTCAGACCCTTTGAACCCCAGGGAAGGGAGGGGAACAGAAACATGCTAGGGAGAGGGAGGTTCAACTCTATGTAGGTACTGGAAGTGTACTGTTTCTTTAATAGCAATCGAGGCTACTGTGTAAATGAAGCTCTGCTTATTGCCTAGGGAGACAGCACTATGGTGCTATTGACAGGCCAGGGAGACTGCCATGCCCTACTCTGCCAACTGATAATAGGGCAGAGAATCAGCTACTTGAATATGGGACAGCTATTTATTAAAACTGCTCTATATTATTGGTTTGGCCTCCAGATGAAAGAAAAATCAAGAAGGTCAGCATCTGTCTCTCTGTCCCAAATTAGGGAGAAAGAAAGCATACTTGCCCCTCGATCTTCTGAGCAGTATAGGCAAGAACTGTTAAAATTAATAAAGTTAAAATAATGCTATTTAGATCTACTAAGGGAGAAAGCAGAATTTGTAATTCTGAAGGCTAAAGCTTCATATTCAGACCAAGGGGAGAAGGCAGGTAATTTGCTTGCCCTAAGGCTCAAGCAGCAGGAATCCTCTAGGTTAATAGCAGCTATCCAATTCCTGGAAGGGAATGCTTTAGAGACTTATCCAATGGATATTGTGTTAAAATTCAGGGACTGCTATAAACAATTGTATGGTCCCATGGATAGCCCCCCCATCAGAGCAGCAGTTAGATGCCTACCTAGTAGAATTCTGCCCGCCTTCTCTCCTAAAACCATATAAATTATTTAAGACATCACCACTCTCACAAGCTGAATTAACTAGAGTAATCAAAGTTCTTCCCATTGATAAAACTCCTAGGTCAGAGGCTTTTCCCCTAACTTTTATAAAGATTTGCAATGCAACTAATCCCGATAATACTTCCACTCTATCAACATGTTCTTTCTGGGGCTGAGTCGGACAAGTCTTTGTATGAAGCTTTGACTGTACTGCACAAACCTGATAAATGCCTGAATTTAGTAACAAGTTACGCCAATATCACTTCTTAATCAGGATATTAAAATATTGGCTAAACTTCTGACTGACTGAATTAGTAAACTCCTCCCTAATCTCAAAGGACTGGAGCAGGTGGGCTTTATGAAGGTAAGCTCTTCAGTAGATCATTTACGTACCCCGTCCCACATGCCAGCATCCAGGGATGCAAACTTCCCAGCAGCGTTGGTCTCCCTTGATGCTGAGGAGACTTTTGACAGAGTCAACTGGAACTATTTAATGCGCACCCTGAATGCATTTGGTTTTCCCCTCTAAGTTCCAGAAGTGGATAAGTGCTCCCTACAGAGTCCCGACTGACAGGGTAACTTGTAATGGGGTAACATCCAATCCTTTCCAGCTGCAATCGGGTACAAGGCAATGTTGTCTCTTGTCTCCACACCTTTTTAATATGTATGTAGAGCCACTTATATGTAGGTTGACAGACTGCCAAGAGGTTCAAGGCATACCTATTCAAGGTCAAATTTATTAAAATCTCAGCTTATGCAGACTACATACTCCTCCAATTATTGCATCCAGCCTTATCTATTCCACCAATGTTGGAAATCATCAAGGAATTTAGTAAATTATCTAATTATAAATTAAATATAGAAAAGAAGGTAGTGTTCCCCCTTAATTACAAAATTCTGAAACACACCACCTTTGCTTTGGGACTTTCCTGGAAATCGGACTCCTTGAGATATCTTGGTATTGAGCTTGCCAGGAGCTCAAGCAGTCTGCAGAAATTAAATTTGGATTCCCTACTGCAAATGATCAGCCAGGACCTGAAAAGATGGTCTCTCTACCAATTTCCCTATGGGGGAAAGTCAGCTTAATTAAGATCAATGTTTTTCCTTGTCTTTTTTACCCACTTAAACTCCTGAATCTGACTCCCCCTGGTGTGATTTAAGAAGATTCACAGCCTAATTACAGACTTTATTTGGGCAGGTAGAAAACCTCGGATGGCATTTCATAAGTTAGCTGCCCCCTAAAGTGAAAGGAGGGATGCGTTTGCCACGTACTGGTCTTTATTATCAAGCTAGTCACACCAACAAGTATCTCAGATGGTTAGCCATGGAGAATGCTCAGGTCCCATTGCCTTTCTTACCTGTCTGGCTTTAAAATGAATTAGCCCAAATAAAAGCACAGGGCCTCTCCCCGCGGGACTCTATTGTATACAAAACCAAGCTCTATCTCCCTCCTTTTCTGAAAGCCTTGCCCATAGCGGTTTCCAATCAGGGTTCACTCCCAGCTTTGCTCCTTTTTAAAATACCATCACATCTTAGACTTGGCTCAAACTCTGAGGGGTAACCCTAATATTCAAATAGAGGGTAAGCCTCTTCTGTTAGGATGGATCCCTCAATTAGGAGATTGTCCTCTTGTGTATTTTGTTAAGGGGCAGGAGATATGGCTTTCCACTCAGGAGATTCTGGGCAAAGCTAACATCCCAAAATCTAATATCTGCAAAGTATTTCAACGATGTCGTCTCCTAAAAAAAGTTTTGGGGGCTACTCCACAACAACCTTCGAAGCTGTCTTTTCAAATTGATTTAAGACCCTTAGTGGGATTCCTGCAGGCAGTCTCAAAAATTTATAGTATTTTATATAATTGGATTTACCCAGATAGTTTTGGCCCATCACCTTATTGGTCCTCTCTTCTCCCTGACCAGAACATTAACTGGCCTACCTTATGGCAAAACTGTCACAGGTTTGTCACTCAAGATAGGCTTTGGCTTATGCAATTTCAAATCATGCGTAATCTTTGTTACTCAACACAAAAAATGGCCAGGTTTGTAATTGTGTCATCCCGGAAGACTGCTGCTCCACAGCCACTGCACTGCACCACTCACATCATGTCTTATTTTTGGCCCCTTAACTGTTGTTTAGAAAATTTACTCTTTCCTCTGTTTTTTTTTCTTTTTTTTCCTTCTCCCTACTTACTTACAGCCTCTGTGACCTTTAAGCTCCTGATCTTCCTGTTCTGAGACAAGAAGTTCCTGTATTTCTCAGTAGTCTCCTTACTTGAACAGAATCAGACCTCCAGCACCTGGGGGATGGAGAGCTACTTTTTCCTTCTAGGATGGTGAATCTTTGTGGCTCTGTGATCACTCCTTCCTGCTCCCAAACAGGAAGTTTCTGTTGTCAGTCAAATCCTGTGCCTATAAAAGTAGAACTGGCGTAGGGTGGGGGGGGTGGATGGAAGGGAAGGAGGGCAATAGAGTCCCAGTAGAGAAGTATAGTTATAACAGCAGCTCCTTCTGCTTGGTGTTCTCTGGCAGAAGCTATCTAGTGTTTAAATCTGGCTTTAACCTGGCTTCCTGCTAGCTAAGCCACTCCCCCTACTTCACAGCTCTTCCTACACTTAGTAATTACACATATAACAATTCCCTTCAGCCATCTGAGACAACACCTAGATAACTGCAAAGATAACAATTCACTTCGGCCAACTCAGACAAACACACTAACTTTTTTTTTTACCCTAAATTGAAGGTCCCAGTAGTAGAGTTCTAGTTCATTAGTCCCAGTAGAGAAGTATAGTTATAACAGCAGCTCCTTCTGCTTGGTGTCCTCTGCCTGTTCTCCATGCTCCATGTTACATGTCTTAAGACTGCAATACTGATATTTCTGACATTCTGCAGTCTGAAGATTTTGGAATTGCCAGCATGCTGCACCCATGCTATAAACGTGGGCTGGCATCAATAATTGAAGGTGGGTGCTAGCAGCTCTAAAAATTCACTGATCTGCTGATAAGAAGGATATGTGGGGACACAGATGCTAAAGACACATTTATCAAAGGCACAGCATGAAACTCCACACAGACTGGGTGTTTTTACCACCACCTCGCATGGGAAATGGGCTGAGAAAACATGCAAGTTAAAAGAGAAAATGCCAAATTCCATTTGGGATGTTTTATGTCAGGTGGGAGCTGAAGACATGGAAGAAAAGGAGGAGGAGGAGAATGATGAGGCAGCAAGACTGCAGGCAGTGCAACACATTGTAGATGCATATTTGGTGGACGTAAGGCACTTTAACATTGCTGACAAGCCCTTACTATATTGGATCAGCAAGGTCCCTGAGTGACCAGACCTGACCTCAGTTGCAATGAAATACCTCAGCTGCCCACACTAGAGTGTCTGTATGGAACATGTTTTTAGTTCATCTGGGGCCATTGTGCAGGACAGGTGCACCAATCTGTCACCAGAAAATGTTGGCTTACTAATATTTATATAATCACCCACATGTGGGCCATACAATGCTTTTGTCTCCCAGCCATCTGGCTTCACTAGTCCATGTCCACTAATGACCTTTATTGCTCCTGCCAGCCCCTGTGTGCCTGTTTTGCAGAGAAACCAGAGGGGTTGTTTGTTAAAGCTCAGCAGTACAGCACAGTAAGACTGACAAGCAATAAAGTCCAGCACAGCACAACTATGCATGCATGCATTTGAGCTGACTCCTGCTCAAACGTGTGAGCTGCCGCGGTCTGCTCTCAGATCTTAATAATGCTGTGGCACTTAATGTTAAAGCTGACCGACGGCTTTAGCAAATGTCTCCTTTATGTGCTCAGACCCTTTGAACCACAGGGAAAGGGGAGGGGGACCAGAAACATGCTAGGAGAGAGGGAGGTTCAACTCTATGTAGATACTCGGAAGAGTACTGTTTCTTTAAGAGCAATCAAGGCTACTGTGTAAATGAAGCTGTGCTTGTTGCCTAGGGAGACAACGCTATGGTGCTAGTGACAGGCCGGGGGAGACTGCCATGCCCTACTCTGCCAACTGATAATAGGGAAGATGGTCAGCTAGTGGAATAAGGGACAGCTGTTTATTAAAACTGCTCGATATTATTGGTTTGGCATCCAGATGAAAGAAAAAGCAAGAAGGCCAGCTTCTGTCTCTCCTGTCCCAAACTAGGGAGAAAGAAAGCAAACTTGCCCCTCGATCTTCTGAGCAGTATAGGCAAGACCTGGTAAAGTTAAAAGAATCCTACTTAGATCTACTAAGGGAGAAAGCAGAATTTGCAATTCTGAAGGCTAAAGCTTCATATTCAGACCAACGGGAGAAGGCAGGTCATTTGCTTGCCCTAAGGCTCAAGCAGCAGGAATCCTCTAGGTTAATAGCAGCTATCCAATCCCTGGAAGGGAATGTTTTAAAGACTTCTCCAATGGATATTGTGTTAGAATTCAGGGACTTCTATAAACAATTGTATGATCCCCTGGATAGCCCCCCCCCCATCAGAGCAGCAATTAGATGCCTGCATAGTAGAATCCCACCTGCCCTCTCTCCTAGAACCATAGAAATTATTTCTGACATCACCATTCTCACAAGCTGAATTAACTAGAGTAATCAAAGATCCTCCTGCAGATAAAACTCCTCGGTCAGAGGCTTTTCCCCTAACTTTTATAAATATTTGCAGTGCAACTAATCCCGATACTACTTCCATTCTATCAACATGTTCTTTCTGGGGCTGAGTCGGACAAGTCTTTGTATGAAGCTTTGACTGTACTCTTGCCCAAACCTGGTAAATGCCTGAATTTAGTAACAAGTTACCGACCAATTTAATTTCTTATTCAGGATATCAAAATATTGGCTAAACTTCTGGCTGACTGAATTAGTAAAGTGCTCCCTAATCTCATAGGACTGAAGCAGGTGGGCTTTATGAAGGGAAGCTCTTCAGTAGATCATTTACGTACCCCGTTCCACATGCCAGCATCCAGGGATGCAAACTTCCCAGCAGCGTTGGTCTCCCTGAATGCTGAGGAGACTTTTGACAGAGTCAACTGGAACTATTTAATGCACACCCTGAATGCATTTGGTTTTCCCCTCTAAGTTCCAGAAGTGGATAAGTGCTCCCTACAGAGTCCCGACTGCCAGGGTAACTTATAATGGGGTAACATCCGAGCCTTTCCACCTGCAATCGGGTACAAGGCAAGGCTGTCTCTTGTCTTCACTCCTTTTTAATATGTATGTAGAGCCACTTATATGTAGGTTGACAGACTGCCAAGAGGGTCAAGACATACCTACTCAAGGTCAAATTATTAAAATCTCAGTTTATGCAGACTACATACTCCTCCAGTTATCGCATCCAGCCTTATCTATTCCACCAATGCTGGAAATCGTCAAGGAATTTAGTAAAGCATCTAATTATAAATTAATTATAGAAAAGACAGTAGTGTTCCCCCTTAATTACAAAATTCTGAAACACACCACCTTTGCTTTGGGACTTTCCTGGAAATCGGACTCCTTGAGATATCTTGGTATTGAGCTTGCCAGGAGCTCGAGCTGTCTGCTGAAATTAAATTTGGATTCCCTAGTGCAATTGATCAGCCAGGACCTGAAAAGATGGTCTCTCCTACCAATTTCCCTATGGGTGAAAGTCAGCTTAATTAAGATGAATGTTTTTCCTTGTCTTTTTTACCCACTTAAACTCCTGAATCTGACTCCCCCGGAGTGATTTAAGAATATTCACAGCCTAATTACAGATTTTATTTGGGCCGGTAGAAAACCTCGGATGGCATTTCATAAGTTAGCTGCCCCTTAAAGTTAAAAGAGGGTTGCATTTGCTGCATATTGGTCTTTACTATTGGGCTAGTCAGGCCAATAAGTATCTCAGATAGTTAGCCATGGGGAATGCTCAGGTCCCATTGCCTTTCTTACCTGTCTGATTTTAAATAGAATTAGCCCAGATAAAAGTGCAGGGCCTCTCCACTGCAACTCTATTGTATACAAAACCAAGCTCTCTCCCTCCTTTACTGAAAACCTTGCCCATTGTGTTTTCCATCAGGTTTCACTCCCAGCTTTGCTCCTTTTTAAATTACAATCACATCTTAGACTTTCCTCAAACTCTGAGGGGTAACCCTAATATTCAAATAGAGGGTAAGCCTCTTCTGTTAGGATGGCTCCCTCAGTTAGGAGACTGTCCTCTTATGTATTTTGTTAAGGGGGAGGAAATATGGTTTTCCACTCAGGAGATTCTGAGCAAAGCTAACATCCCAAAATCTAATATCTTCAAAGTGCTTCAACTACGTCATCTCCCAATAAAATTTTTTGGGGCTACTCCACAACAACCTTTGAAGCTATCTTTTCAAAGTGATTTAAGACCCTTATCGGGATTCCCACATGCAGTTTCCAAAATTTATAGTATTGGATATAATTGGATTTACCCAGATAGTTTTGGACCTTCACCTTATTGGTCCTCTCTTCTCCCTGACCAGAACATGTACTGGCCTACCTTATGGCAAAACTTGTCACAAGTTTGTCAATCAAGATAGGCTTCAGCTTATGCAATTTCAAATCTTGCGTAATCTTTATTACTCTCCATAAAACATGGCCAGGTTTGGCATTGTGTCCTCCCCTACTTGTACCTGTTACATGCAGGATGAAGGTAACCTGCTCCATATGTTCTGGTTATGTCCAAAGGTGGCTCCTTTGTGGGCTCTTATTAAACAAATGGTGGACACCCTTTTATGTTTGGCTGATCTATTTTTGGCAGATATTTGCTGTTAGGGGACTTTTCTACTATTCCATTCTTAAACCGGAATTATACAATGGCAAGAAAGAATCTTGCACTGCGATTGGTCAGTTTGGGGATGGACCCATGGCGTTATCCAAGCACGACACCACAGGTCTAGTCTCAGCACTGTGAACCTGTAGATTTTTTTTTTGGAGCTAGATGATTGTTTGGATGATGAGCTAGATGAGCTTTTTTTTTGCATCTCTTCTTAAGAAACAAAAATATTTTTCCACACTAATAAAAACATTCTTTAAAATTATTTTTTTGTGTTATATATAACAACGAGCCATTGTATAATAGGAATAATGCATTCCAGGGTGTGTGTAGTTTGGGATAACGCCATGCCTGGGGCATTGGACGCACTCGGCCTGCAGCCTCATGCCCAGCCCCCCCAGGTATGGCATTATCCCAGCATGACACACACCCTGTCATGCATTATTCCTTTAATACCATATAGCATTAATATCAATTGTCCGTGAAAAAAATAGTACTGAGGTATTGGAAAGACAGTATAGAAATTACATACATCAAATGGCTCCAGGAACTCCTGGCAAATCTTAGAACAGAAAAGGTTGTAGCCAGCCTGCATAATAGACATGGTACATTTAATAGAATATGGGGACCCTTACAAGCCCTGTACTCCCTTCCGTTGAGTGGCGATAGTACCTCAGTCTCAGGCTGATGTATAGATCTGTACTCTGTGTTGGGGGACTGAGGTGGTGGTGTGGATGGTGGGGCAGTGGGGGAGAAGGAATCCTCTGTTTTCACATTGTATATGGTGCTCATCCCTTGTATAAAATGGATCTATTCTCTGTACTTTAAAATAACTAACAAACTTTCAATTGAAAAAAATAAATGCTCTGTATGTCTTCAAAAGACAGTTAAATATATGACTGCTGTTCTACAGCCAGTGTGAATGCAAGAAACACAAAGAATGACAAAAAGGGGGCTCGTGGGAAAGGAAAGGACTGTGTCTTGGCACCTTTTCCACGGCCAATCAGGCATCAAGTGAACATTTGACATACTAATTTGAAGGACTGACTGCGTGATTGACAAATGGAACTCTGCAGAAGATCTCCTGAGACCTGAGGGACACATTCAACTTGAGACACTGTTGTGGGAGTTTCCAAAGAGTAGAGATATGCTGATGTTTGAATTTGCTAGTGAAGTTGCCGTGAAATGGGGAAAATTCTCATTTGCAGAGTTTTGTGAAGTTTCCCCTGCCCTTCAAGTCAGAATTTTGTCGTGAAGTGTGGAATTTGGCCCATGAAGTTCTACACTTCACGGGTGGAATTCTACATTTCGCAGTGAACATTTGCACTTCGTGGATTGATCTGCACTCTGCGAATGACGCTAAATTCACAGATTAATTTGTGGGAGCGAATTTTACCAACTTTGCCCATCTCTACCAGAGAGTGAGGAGGCTCAGACTGTGTATTCTGCCAAAAGTTTGGAGGCTTGCCTGAGGCATCATAGAAACATAGAATTTGACGTCAGATACGGATCGCTTGGCCCACCTAGTCTGCCCATATTCCCTACCTACTGTCACATTGTAGACCTTACTTGAGCTTCGGCTAAACCCCCCCCCTTTCTGTGTTTCAAAAGTTTCCTTATACCTATCCCATGCCTTCTTAAATCCCGTTACAGCTTTTGCTCCCACCACCTCTTCAGGGAGGCTGTTCTAGGCATCCACAACCCTTTCTGTGAAGAAGTGTTTCCTTACATTTCCCCGATGCTACCTCCCTCCAGCTTCGTTGCATGAGCCCTTGTTCTTGTGCATCCTTTTCTCTAAAAAAGGCTTTCCTCTTCAACCTTATTTATTCCCTTGAGGTATTTGAAAGTCTATATCACATTACCCCCTCCCTCCTTTCCTCCAGTCTGTACATACTGAGGTCCTTCAGCCTCTCCTTATAGGCCTTTTTGATGCAGATCCCATACCGTTTTAGTTGCACTCCTCTGAACTGCCTCAACTCTGTCTATGTTCTTTCAGAGATAAGGACTCCAGAACTGGACACAGTAGTCTAGGAGGGGTCTCTCGAGAGATTGATACAGAAGTATCACTATCTCCTTTCAGCTGGTAATATCCCTTCCTATACACCTTAGCATCCCACTGGCTCTCTACACTGCCTTGCCACATTGTTTGGCCACTTTTAGGTCATCAGATATGACAACACCCAGGTCTCTTTCCTGTTTGGTGATCACCAGTACCATTCCCTGCATTTTGTACTCTGACTCTGGGTTTCTAAGCCCCAAGTGCACGATAGTGCATGTTTTTCATTGAAACTTAATTGCCACTTTCTAGATCACTCCTCAAGCTTACCTAGATCTCTATTCATGTTTTCCATCTCCCCCTGGAGTGTCCACTCTATTTCAGATTTTTGTGTCATTTGCAGAAAGACATGTTCCATTCTAGTCCCTCTGTAATGTCACTTATAAAGATATTAAAGAGGATTTGTCCCAGTGTTGATCCTTGCGGCACCCCGCTAGTCATACTCCCTCCCTTCCTCAGAGTGAACTCCATTTACCACTACCCTCTGTCACCTATCCTCAAACCAATTTCTTACCCAGTTTACCACTTGTAACCTCACTCCTAGTCAGCCCAGCTTGTTTATGAGTCTCCTATGTGGAACAGTGTCAAAGGTCTTACTAAAATCTAGGTAGGCCACATCCACCACTCCACCCTGATCTACTTCCCTGGTTACCCAGTCAAAGAAATCTATAAGATTAGTCTGACATGACCTCCCCTAGTGAATCCATGCTGCCTCAGATCTTGTAAGACACTGGATTCAAGATATTTCATAATCCTTTTATCAATAGTGATTCCTTTAATTTCTCTAACACCAAAGTCAGTCTGACTGGCCTGTAACTGTCAGCCACCTCTCTGCTCCCACTTTTGTGAAGTGGTACTACATCTGCCCTCCTCCAGTCCTCCAGGATCACTCCTTTTTCCAGTGAGTGGTTGGATAGGACTGTCAGTGACATCAGCACATCTCTGAGCTCCCTCAAAAACCTTGCATGTATCCTGTCTTGCCCCATTGTCTTGTCCACCTTAAGATTTGCAAATTCTTTCAGTACTCTCTCCTTTGTAAATGGACTAATGTCCATGCCTCTTCCTTTGATGCCCTTGACACATATCTGTGGTCCATCACCCTCCCTTTCATTTGTGAAAACTGAACAAAAATAATTGTTCAGGATGTCTGAATTTTCCTTCTCCTGTTCCACACAATCCCCACCATTCTCTCCTTAGCCTTACAATCTCTCTCTTGATCTTTCTCCTTTTGCTAACATGCCTGAAAAATGTCCTTGTCCACTTTATTTACTGCCTTTGCTATCTTTTCTTTCATTTGTACCTTTGCACTCCTGACTAATTTCCCTGCCCCCTCTGCTTCTCTTGATACACCTCTCTATCCTCCTCCCTCTGTGTCTCCTTATACATCCTGAATGATAGCTTTTTTGTCCATACCTTCCCTGCACACTCTTTTGAGAATCATAGCAGTCTCCTTTTCTTTTTGCTTTTGCTTGCCTGCCTGACACAGAAGTTTTTTGCCTTCACTATGGCCCCTTTTAGCTTCACTCACTATTCGTCAATTCCTTGCAAGTCATCCCACCCTGCTAAGGCATCCCAGAGGCATTCTCCCATCATTGTAAAATTGGGCTTCCTGAAATCCAGGACCCTTGCCTTTGTGTGGTTCACTTCTTCCTCAGCCAACAGTCCATGGAGTGCCTACTTGACTTCCAATATCTGGAAAGACAGTGTAAAGACTAAAGAGTTACTTTTGTGATTGAAAATTTGGAGCATTGAAGAGCATGAGAAACCGATACCTGTCCAAAGATCTGGGAGGTACTTCAGAATCTGCCGAAGCAGTTGATCCAGGTCAGCTAATCTGCAGAGACTGAGAGACTGTGTTTTCTATTCAACATTGTGCCACAGCTGCCAACCTACAATGTAGCTGAATATCAGAAGATTGTGTTCCTGAGAGCTAGGAGATTCCTGACAGTGGAGTGTTTGGGGAATTGGCCAGAAAAAGTGTCAAAGCCAGGCACTGTCTATCATCTCACCATGATGATTGGGTGCCTGGACATAGACCCTGGAGCAGTCATCGGCAGTTGAAATAGTCAGTTACAGTTCAATGCAGTTGCAATTAGTTACAATTGCATTGGATTGCAGTCATAAAATAGTGGAGTTGAAATCCACTGCAGTTGACGATACCGTGACCCATCCAGGTTTGTTTATGTGCTGCACTGCAGTGTGTTTCTCTTTTTACTTTTGGGGGGGCAGGGGGGCTGCGAATATCTAGTGGTCCTCCACTGCCAGCACCAAGCCTTAAAGCCAATAAAATTCACCCCTGGCTCCTGGGCATGAAGCATCCTCCAATTAGGAGAGATAGGAGGAACAAGGAGCTTGAGAGTGTCTGTGACTGGCTGCATGAGGTGTGGGGAGAGTGTGCCTAGGTAGGAGAGGAGACTATCAGGAGAGGAGGAATCTGTGTTGATGTGTGGGCAATGGAGCGAGCAGCATTTTTCTGCAGGGACAAAGTCTGGCAGTTCAGACTTTAATTTAAAAATAAGTTAACTGTGTCCACTGTCGTGACATGTCCAGTGCTCGGTGCCTGGAGAGAGAAAAGTGTATGGCTGTGCAGGTCCCAGTCAATCCTCCAGCAAAGCCAGGCAGAAATCATGTGAAGGCAGCAAGTCAGTGGTCTGGTCACAGTTGGGATAAGCCCATGACCCCGTCGGCCGGGCCCATCGGGCGACTGTCACTCCGTCTCAGTCAGGTCTTCAGATTCGATGAGGAGGAGGAGTGGTAGATGCACTAGTTCCACTGCATGGAGTACCGGAGTGGGGACGTGGGTCTAGGCTGGGACCAACTGTGTGGGTTGGGAGCAGGGAGCACACAATGCCAAAAAAAACACCACCGAGTAGAGCAACAGTGGTAGCCTGAGCCATGAAGCCACCCACTGACACAGACCAAATCATCACCTGACACCTGAATGAACTGGCAACAGGTTACTACATTGAGCAAGGTACTGTATGGGATGTGTATGTAAGGCCCACCAGGGCTGGGCAGTGGGCAGTAGGAAGGAGGAGGATGGTCTCTCACAGACTACTCAGTCTGTCTGTGTATCTGCTGAGTGCCTGGCTGGCTTGTCTGGTTAGTTGAGGGCTTGATGGCTGTGGGGCCCGGGGGGGGCAAACTTGAAAAGCCAAGGCGATCAATCATCATCAATCTGCTGGTGGCCTGGCTGGGCTCTCTCTGACTGTAGTGGCATTGTGAGTAAGCCAGACTCCCCACGAGGTCAGGGAGCAGGCTAGGTGCAGGTGGTCGGTCGGCAAGTTCCCAGACCCATAGGAGGCCGGAGCATGGAGCATGGTTGGTCAGGTCCAATGGACAAAATGTCTGTTGTTTGCCACTGTAGAAACGGGATAGACTAAATATTAAAATCCTCATGGCAAGATGAATAACATTCTACAAAACACATTAGTGTACATGCTGAAAGCCAAAACAAGTTCAGAAACTTTCTCAGAAAATGTTTTTTTATATGCATAAGGTTTTTTTAGCTTTAAATTTAAACTATGGATACATCTCAGTTCTGGTATACCATACAGGAGGTAATTCTAGTGGCCCTCTCTTAAACTGTTTTTTAGTCTCACAGATTCTACAACTACTAGTAAATTAACATTTATTGATGGTTAGCTCTATTTGCAAAAGGGTACCTTCCAGCTTCTGTGGGGTGTCTAAGACGCCCTACCTATACTGTATTTTAGACTCACAGTTCTTTTTCTAAGTAACTAGTATTACTGCTGCTTATATTGCCCTGCTTCAACTTGTTACTTTCAGGGGCTTAGTATATTTTGTTTTTGTTTTGACTGGTTATTGTACTTTAGTGGGTCCCTACTGTGTGTAGATTTGTTTCACTGCATTTTGTATTTGCATTTTAAAGTGCAGCCAGCTTCTTAGCTGCTGCTGCCTAGTTGCTGACCCCTCCAACATATGCAATACCTCACCTGCTCCAGAGTTGAGGGGCATAAATAATTCCTTTTGTTTCGGCCCATTTTTGAAGTTATAATGCTGCTGAATTCCAAATGCTAAAAACAGCTGCTTCCTGACCTTAACTCATCAACATGCCCCCCACATAGGCACATGAAGCCCTGTTTTGTGATGTCAGAAGGCGAAGGCTGTTTGTGTGTATGTATGCACCCCACTGATTTCAAGGGGGAACTTTTCAATACATTTTATTAACTTTTATAGTCGACATTTTAATAAAAAAAGACACAAAGTTAAAAAAAGTAAGACAAACTACTACATAATAAAATTCAACAATGGTAAAAGTTGAAAAAATTGCTTGGATTTTCTTCAGTTAGTTGAAGTCACAAATTTCAAACTAGTTGAAAAAATCAGTCATGATGTGTAGTAAGTCGGTCATAATTGGTTTTTTAACTGACTCTGGGGTCTACCTGGAGAGGTGGGTGAGGTATGTGGCTCTGGTCCCTAGGCTGGTTCATTCAGAGTACCAGAGAAGCAGACAGCTGCACAAAATCTAAGAGCAGAGCTGCAAGATAAACAGAGAGCTGCAAGACAGCAGAAGGACTGTCACAATCTGCATCCAGGTACAGAGCTTCCCAGAGATGCATCCAGAAAGAGCCACAAACAGAAAAACATCAGAGACCTGTAACTCCAGAACTGTTAGTAAACTCAGGGTTTGCCCTGCCTCTGGGGATTTGTAAATAGTTTGCAAGCAAAGTTTCTGTTTTATTTAAAAGTGCAGCAAAGCCGGCCTGCTGGTGCAGTGGTAGGGCTTCTGCCTGTGATGCCGATGTCTTGAGTTTGGGAATGGACCTGAGGAGTCACAAAGCCGCCCAGGCAGAGGAGGGTTGAGCATTCCAAGGACTGCTCTCCTTGTCTGTGGGGAGGGTGGGTTAGCGATCAGTGCTTCATCGACCACTGGCAAAGACCAAGGGGAGCAGTGGCTAGGGCTGAGCAGTTGGGGAGGCATGCTGGATGTCAGTGCTTCAGCGCCTTATGTCATTGCAAGCCACACCTCCCAGGGACAAAAGCATGAAAAATGTCAGCTCTGCTGATGACACCCTGCTTCCTGGTCCCAGTCTATCCACTGCGGCACTTAGTTGGTGAGGTACCCAGTTAGAATAGTGTTGCATGGATAGCATCAGTCTATAGAGTGCTACTTCATGTAGGACTAGCACAGACAGCAAGAGGGGATCTACAGTACTTTCAGTAAGTACTCCCCAGATCACTGTCCATGATGCTCACCACAAACAAGAGCACCAGGATCCAGGAGGCTGGCCGAGCTGCTCCTGTGGTGTGGAGGGCTAGAACATAGAGCAGCTCAGCCAGCAGCAGTTGAGATCAGGATTCTAATCCTGGTCTCCAACATTTTTGTGCAGCGGGACTTTGTTTCTTTGGCACAGGGCCAAGTAAACAATATTCCTTGGCCCCACTTATTTTAACTTTCCCTGTGATCTACTCCCCCTAGAGTTAGAATCCTTCAGTCCAGGGGGTGTGGGGGGCAGAGCCCCCTGCATTGGGAGGGTGGGGGCAGAGCCCCCCACAAAAATAAAACTGAGAGCATTATTGTCACACTATTGTTGCCAATGGCATTGTGGTCAGCACTATTCTAACCCAGTACCAGTTGGTGACCAAGTTTAGTCCTCCATCGTGAATGGCCTGATCCCATGGCGCTACCCTTGGGGGGTAAGCCTGAGAAGAACAAAGACAGTTAAGGGGCATGCCAGGAACCTTGATGTCTGTCTTCATCGGGGGGGTGCCTACTCGGTGGCCCCACCCTGGAGGAATAAGCCTGGGAGCATAACCAACTTGAGCTAAGTCCTGGGGGTGAGCGGGGACTGGGAAAACTAGAGGCTGAGCTACCAGGGCTATAGGCACCAAAAGAAAAGTGCACCAATGCCAGCCAATCAACTGTACCTCATTGGGCCTGCACTGTTTCAATACCCTGGGTACCCAGAAGAGACACTGTGGTAAAACTGGTACCAGTTGGGAAGTGGGCCATACTGCATTGTTGTGTTTCTGTTGGGGGGGTGGGTCTTGTTAATGTTGTTATTATTTGACACAGTCACGCACAAAAGATTAATAAACAAATTAGCCAGCCTGGGAGTGGGTCCTAGGGTGGTAGCCTTGGTAAAACACTAGTTGCACAACAGGACACAGCGGGTAATAGTAAATGGAGTCCACAGGGAAGAAAGGAGGGTTACTAGTGGGGTACCGCAGGGTTCGGTACTGGAGCCGGTCCTTTTTAATGTGTTTATAAGTGACATTGCAGAGGACTGAAGGAAAGTATGTCTCTTTGCAGATGACACAAAGATCTGCAACAGGGTTGATACACAAGGTGGGGTGGAAAGGATGAAAAGGGACTTGGCAAGGTTGGAGGAATGGTCAAATGTATGGCAGCTTAGATTCAGTGCAAAAAAGTGCAAAGTAATGCACTTGGGAAACAAAAACCCAGGGGAAGAGTACACAATGGGGGGTGAGATACTGACAACGACAAAAATGGAAAGGGACCTGGGGGTAGTCATATCAGATGACCTAAAGGTGGGCCAGCAATGTGAGAAGGCAGAAAGGAGGGCTGAGGGGATACTGGGATGCATAGGGAGAGGCATCACCAGTAGAAAACAGGAAGTTCTTGGCCCTCTATACAGACAGTTGGTAAGACCACATCTGGAGTACTGTGTACAGTTCTGGAGACCCCATCTCCGCAAAGACATAGACAGGGTGGAGGCTGTCCAGAGGAAGGCAACCAAAATGATGCAGGGTCTGCATCAGAAGACATATGAAGAAAGACTAAAGGAACTAAAGATGTATAGCCTTGAGGAAAGGAGGGGGACATGATAGAAACTTTCAAATACCTCAGGGAATCAACAAAGTCCAAGAGGGTAGCATCTTTCAGAAAAAGAGATGTGCAAAAACAAGGGGGCACAATTTGAAGATAGAGGGGGGATGGCTCAGAGGTAATGTGAGAAAGTATTTCTTCACAGAGAGGGTTGTGGATACATGGAACAGCCTTCCTGAGGAGGTCATAGAGTCAAAAACATTGGGGGAATTCAGGAATGCATGAGACAGACATAAGGCAATTCTAGTGGGGGGTAGGAGAAGTGGGTAGAGAAGGTTCAGAGGAGGGCAACAAAGATGGTGCATGGGTTGCATCACAAGTCCTATGAAGACAGGTTGAAGGAACTGAACATGTACTCCCTGGAGGAGAGGAGGGAGAGAGGGGATATGATAGAGACATACAAGTATCTTACAGGGAGGAACAGGGTGCAGGAAAACACTATTTTTAAGCGAAAAAGATGTTTCAGGACTAGAGGGCATGGGATGAAGTTGGAGGGAGGACGATTCAGAGGAAACATGAGAAAGAATTTCTTCACAGAACGGGTGGTGGACAAGTGGAACACCCTGCCAGAGGAAGTGGTGGGGGCTGAAACAATCATGGGATTTAAGAATGCATGGATAGACATAAAGGAATTCTAGAGGTCAGGGTAAGGAGAAATAGACTTCTAGGAAAACAAACTGAACTTACAAGTTCAAATGGGCAGACTAGGTGGGCCATAGGCCCTTATCTGCCAACACTGTCTATGTATCTATGTAGGAGGAAGTAGGCTGTTGGTTAACTAGGATCTGCAGCTTATCTGTTAGGTAGGGAAATGGGCAGACTAGGTGGGCCAAGAGATCCTTATCTGCTGTCAAATTCTATGTTTCTATGTTTCTATTTCCCAGAACAGTTAAAATACAGTTATTTATTTCTGCAATCCTTTTCCCAGTACCCTCGGTTTAATAAATTGTTTGTTCTTCTTGAGATATGTCTCATTAGCATATTTGTAGTAAGCATATTATTAGCTGAGGTAGGCCATCAACACAGCAATGGCATTATGGCGATATCTATGGGTGCACCACAACCAGTTCGGCACTCACAGTGCCGAACTGGTTGTCGAAGAGCTGTTCACCCACAGTGCCACACTGGTGTTGCCCTCCTTCCCCGGTAACACCCCCCCGAGCTGATTATTTAATATTTCATGGGATGCAGGGGGCAAATCCTCTGCAAACAGCCTAGACATGCCGCGGTGCTTTGGGCACCACAGCAGTGGGGAAGCACAATTGCCGGGCGTCATAGTTGCTGTCGGCATTTGGGTGTTGCTGTAATGTTGATTTCCAATCTGGTTTTCAAACCGACATGGTGGAACCATTAGCTGTAGTCAATATTTATTTATTTATTTTATTTTTATTTATTATTTTATTTATTAGATCACCAGTTTACAGGCCTTTGAGTCAAAGGCACCTCATCAAGAGAGCAAGACATCACAGCAAACAAAACAGTACAGTTTGTAATGCTTAGACTAAAAAAGCAACCAGTGTTACAGGCATTCACTGGTGGTACAAGCTTGGTAATAGGTAGATCACAGTAGTAATATAGGTACACGAGTACCATGTCAGGTAGCAACCAGAGATATTTTATTACATTAGTCAGCAGATTTTGCCTAAGACCCCTGGCATATACAGAAAAAGTAGACGGGGCAGACCCAGCCTAGGGTGAGGGTAAGGGGCAGGTGGGAGATTGTGTGCAGTTGCAGCAGTGAGTGCTTTTCAGATGGCTTCTGAGGGAGACCTTGGAAGTACTAAGCTTAGTGGAGTCAGCTATATTGGCTGGGAGGGAACTGAACCAGGAGGGAGCCTGATAGCAAAAGGATCTCTAGGCCATAGAGGTCCTTACCCTGGGGACAATAAGGGAGGTTTTGACAGTGCTGCAGGTGGAGAGTGAGAGGGAGGCATGCTTCAGGGAGGTGGTGACCCCAGGGGGGGAGATCCCTAGCAGGGTCTCTTTTACAAGAAGGCAGGTATTGCATTAGATTCTTTTTTCAAGGTTGAGCAAGTTGGTGGTGGAGTACAGCAGGCACTTATGGGTGTGCCTAGGGGTTCCCAGCATTAGCCTACAGGCCTTGTTTATAGAGAGCTCAATTCTTGCAAGCACAATGTTGTCGGCTGCAGCATAGATGGGCAGCCCATAGTCGATTAGCCACAGGACAGAGGAGGTGATTGCCAATCTAAGGGCCTCTTGTGGTAGGTAGTCCCTATGGTGGTATAAAAGTCCAATCCTGACATTGGTGGCAGCAGAAAGGGCATTGATATGGGAATGGAAGGAGAGTACTGAATCAAAGGTAATGCCCAGATACTTGTAGGAGGAAACCTGCTCAATGAGGTTTAGTGCGCTAGGCAGTATCACAAGAGGGGCACCACTGTCTTTGTTTTGGTGATGTGAGAAGAGCATAGCTTTGGTCATTTTCATGTTCAGGACTAGCCTTCGTGATGTGAACCAATGCTGAGCTCTATCAAAAGCTTGTTGGAGGGTGGCCTGGAGTGTGTTGGGGTTGGGGTCAGAGTCAGAGTGCATAGCATCATCTGCGTAGAGGAGGATCTTACTTGGGCAGACTGAGGGGATGGAGTTGAGGTAGAGACTGACAAGGAGAGGGCCTAAAATGGAGCTCTGGGGAACCCCAGAATGGACAGGTTGTGTGTCAGATAGGGTGCTATTGATTTTTTCACACTTAGTTCTGGCAGAGAGGTAGCTGCTGAACCATCCAAGGGGGCTGGGGGTGAAATGAAGGCATCTGAGGGAGTCAAGCAAGAGGGGATGGCAAACCATGTCAAAGGCCTTGGAGAGGTTAATGAACATGGCACCGGCAGGACTTCCAGCATCAAGAGCAGAGTGCAGGAAGTTGGAGATTTCAAGTAGCTTGGTTGTGGTGCTGTGACCTAAACAAAAGCCATGCTGTTCAGGGCTCAGGATATTGTGAATGGCCAGGTATTCGGCAAGCTGCTTGGCAACTACTTTTTCAAGGGCATTAGAGAGTGGTGGGAAGATGGAGATAGGTTGATAGTTACCCGGTGTCGATTGATCACCACTCTTTAGGATGGGAGTGATGATGGCAGTTTTCCATGTGCTGGGGAACTGCCCCAGGCACAGAGAGTGGTTGAGCAGCTCAGTAAGTGGGACCAGGATAGCATCCAACATCAGGTGAAGTAACCTAGTGTCCAGTTGGTCGGTGCTGGGGTTGTTACTACTAACAGTTTTTTGCAGAAGGGGTCTAGCCTACAGCAGGGAGATGGTACATAGATAGAAAGGAGTTCTCTGGAGAGTGGGCAGGGGTGCTACTGTGATGGGGTCAAAGAAGTTACTGGGCAGGACTGAACTCAGGTCTGAGAAGGTGTGGTTTAGGCAGTCTACAATGCCAAGGGGGTCAGAGCAGACAGTTCCATTAAAGGAGAGTTGAGAGGGGGGTGGAGAGCGGGATTTCCCATTCAGCTCTGTTACATTATCCCAAAAGTTTCTAGCCCACCCCCAGGAGGAGACAAGAGTGGATTGGTAGTACTGGGCTTTGGCCTGTCGAATAGCCCACGTACACTTATTGCGCTCGGCGTTGTACACTTACTTATCAGCTGGCTTGCCAGATTCCACAACAATGTGCCATAGGTTGTCTCTCATTTTAAGTTTGTGAAGGAGGAAGGGGGTAACCCAGGGTGTGCTTCGCTTTTTGGTGCGATTTCTAGTGAAGGGGGCATAGAGGTCATAGGCAGTGTTAAAAGTGTGAGTGAAAAAAATCCAATGCCTCATCTATGGATGGTGCAAGCCTGATTGGGGACCAATCCAGTTGTGAGAGGTACAGTTTAAGGCAAAGCAGGCCACCTGGGAGTAGGTGACGTCGCTAATTGCATGTTTGTTGAAATATTGTTTTGGTTTCTGGTTTTCTGTGTGTGTGGCGACTGTGAGGGGTGGTGGGTAGGTACAACATCCCAGGGGGTTGTACAATTCACTCATCTAGCCAACTTAATTTTATCTCTGGGTGGAGGCACCATGCTGTTAAATCTCTTGTTGGGAAAGAACCCCCCCAATTGGTAAAAACAGAGCCCAGGCCACTCAACCTAAAGAGGAAAAGAAGAAAAGAATACCAAATACCAAAAGAATTAAATAAAAAAAAAAAAAAAAAAAACATGTTTGAGCACACAAGGCGGGGTAGTAACTGTAGACCAGTTACATCTTTGGAGGCACTGCTAGGATCTCCTGTTTACCAGTAAGGTGCTACATTGAGGCAGTTGCTTACTAGGACAGTGTTCTAGCCCTAAAATGCCTAATTTTTGCAGACACTATGGCTTCTCATAGACTGATTGACTGGCGTGAAGGTGAGGAGCCGGATCATCAAAAAGACGTCTTACTTCTTGGAGTCCCACTGGGGACAGACAGGGAAAAAAATAGAAGTAGACCTGTCTGTAGTCATATGCCCTGGTCCAGTTGCTGTGAGAGATTGGATGATGGACTCTGCTGCAAAGGCTTTAACTGTGCTAATTGAATGTCACAATGTTATTGATGCCACTAGAGTGTCTTACATACTGACCCCAGAAGGATCCAGGGCTACATGGCTTATAGTGACACAGGCTAGTGTGACTTACAGAAGAGAAGCCTTGCCCAAGTCTGAGGGATTCACTTGGAAACTCAACAAATTGTTGTGGGGCAAGGGAAATTAATTGAGAAGGTTCAAGAAGTACTTAATGTACAAGGGGGTGCCCAGTCCCAGACCTCAGGAGGAGGACCTATCTATGTGATATCAGTTGGTCAAGAGTCTTACCAGAGGTTAAGAATCTTTTCAGGAGTGGAACCCACCCCCGCAGTAGAAGATACTGTAGAGACATGGATGAACTATGCAGCTCCTTTAGTGCAAGATTGGCAATGTTCGGAAGCGGTAAAGAGAAAACAGCTTAGAGAAAGCCTCCTAGGCCCTGCACTTCAGACTATTCATTAATTGAGGTCCACAAACCCTGACACTACTGCCCAATAGTATTTGACTGCTTTACAGGATGATTTTGGGAGTAGTGAGTCAAGTGAGGACCTGATGTGGAGATTCAAATCAACTAGGCAATTGGAAGGAGAGACCCTGTCTGTCTTTTTGAACCACAGTGAAAGGATTTTGCAGAGAGTGTTTTAAAAGGGAGGTGTGACCTCTCAGAATATGAACCAAATGAGATTAGAACATGTGCTCAAGGCTGCCTGCTATTCTGCACTGTTGATTCTCAAGTTACACCTGGCTGAAAGAAGGGACAATCCCCTAACTCACAGTGAGCTTATGAGAGATGTTCAAATGACTAAGGAGGAGGAGGAGGAAGAAGAGCAATGGGGATTCTATCCTGCCTCAGTATCTCTTATGAAAGTTACTGGAAGAATGGAGGGTGTGAATCAAAGAATATAAAGAAGTGGTTGAAAAAGCCACTGTAGTTCTTCATAAAGGTTAAGACACCCACCAGAACCTCTCTGTCACGGGCATAGAAGTGCAAGCCCAGGCACCACCTGTGACTTCTGACATTGAAACTCAAATTAATCAATTGTGGAGTTTGGTAAATGAACTGAAGAGATGCAGTATGCAGCCCCAGGCTGGGCTAGGGAAGAGACAACCAGAGAAAAGGCAAGCAGCTGTCAAAGCTTCTGCCAAAGCACCAAAAGGTACCCATCAAAAGGCCAGTAGGCTCAACTGGAAGTCATCTGGTGGACCACTCCATCCATGACCTAGCCGGCAAGGAATATTTTGTTTTCACTGTGGTGAGGATGACCACACAAAGCAAGATTGTCGATCCCCAGAGGATGTATGTAAAGTGAATACAAAACTGACTGACTGGATGCAGTAGCAAAGAAATCTCAGTGGATCCCCAGCTAAACCAAGTCCTACCTAGTCTGTAGCCAAGTCGTCAGTCAAACCTCCTGAGACTGCACCATTTGACCTTGATAAATTTGTCAAGCCTTCCACTGAAACTACAGTCACTATTGAAGAAGTGCCTGTTTGAGCTGTCCTGGACAGTGATTCCCAAGTGACAATTACTTTCAAGAACTGGTAGGATCAGCACCTGTGTCATCACAGGCCACCGCCTTTGGTAGTTTTAAATGTATGGGGGCTGAGTGACAAATCCTATGCATACCTAGGATACCTTAAATTAGGATTGCTTTCCCCTCCAATGTAACAGGAGCAGGAGACCCTGTGAAAACACGTTTCTAGCCATCTGTGCACCAGTCTGAGGGTGCCTGTCAATAGGGAGCCAAATTGCATAATTCTCCTCCCCTTCCCCAAGGTCTGCTCCCCCTGGAGTTAAAATAAATAGTTAAGGGGGCATGGGGGGCACAGCCCCCCCTCATGGGGAGTCTGGGAGATGCAGCCCCCTGCATTAAATGCAGGAGGTGAAGCAAAATCATTGGTGCCCTAATGATGAGCCACTTGGATGTGCTCGTTCTGATGGTGGAACCATGAGAAAATTGGCATTAGTGTGTCTAGAGTCTGGAATTTATGATGGAGTGCACATACTTATTGGAATTAATGCTCTCATGTTTGGTTGCCTGGCTAAGCTTTTCCAGGAGAGGGAAGCCAAGCAGAAGGGAAAAGTGTTGTATGTGCATGACCTAGTGCAAAAGGCCTTCCAGAGACAGACGCAGATCACAACTGAAGCTCAAGATGACACTGTGGGTATAGTTTGATGTTGTGATGCTGAAGAACTTGCACTGCTACCTAATGCTGAGTGCAGTATCAGTGGTGTGGCACACCTGAAGAAAGATGTAAAAAATCAGATCCTGATGCTGTGTGCTCAAGAGGAACATGGCCTGCCAGAAGGCCTATTGATAAAGCCCGGTGTTTTGCTGGTGAGAGCTCATGATTATGCTGAATGAGTTTACCATCCAAGTGAAAAATGTTATAGATAGAGACATTGTCATCATTAAAGGATGCACTTTGGCTAGTATTTACTGCACAAACACTGGTGTGCAACCACCTCCAACTAGAGATTGTGCCCAGCCTGGCATTGACCCAGAATTATTTGATTTTGGAGATTCCCCCATACCATAGAAGTAGAAGACCTGTGTCAGCCGAAAATTAGCCAAAAGGACTAAAGTAATTTCACTTCATTAGTGGGATGTGGGATGTTCAGCTAGACAAGAGCACCACATCAGACTTCACGATGAACGCCCTTTCCATGAGAGGTCCCACACATTGGCACCAGCAGATACTGACAATGTGAGAAGGCACTTGCAGAAACTGTTAGCTGTGGGCATTATTCAAGAGTTAAGAAGTCCATAAGCTTCTCCAGTTGTAGTTGTGTGCAAGAAAAATGGAGCTGTGCACATGGGGACCTTTTCCAATGTAGAAAAAGTACTAGAACAAGGGGACACAATATGAAATAGGAAAGTGGTAGATTAAGAGGTAATGTGAGGAAGTTTTTCTACACAGAAAGGGTAATCGATGCTTGGAATAGTCTGTCACAGGACATAGTGAGGCAAGCACAATGGAGGGGTTTAAGCATACCTGGGACAGGCACAAGGGAAGCTTGAGAGGGGAGGTAGTGATGAAAAGCCATTCATCACATAGGGTCAGTTGCCACATACAATATATAGGGCCTATGGGCAGACTGGATTGGCCTAGTGGTCCTTATCTGCCAAAAATGTCTATGTTTCTATGTACATTGACTATCGAACTCTTAACAAATGGACTATCCCAGATCAGTATACTATGTCCAGAATTCAAGATGCTTTGGATTAAATTGGGCATCATGGGAGAAGGTAAAGCAACAAGCTAGGAGGCTGCTACATACATCGGGGCAGGGAAATTTGATTTTCCTTCTTTGTTTTTTTTTTCTGATTAAAGCAAAGTGAACATGGGGCATTGCTGTTGTGAGAGGAGGAAGGGGATTACATTTTAATCTGACCTTGGGGCACTACTGTTGTTAAAGAAGGGAGGGAATTTAATTTGATGACAGCATGTTCTGTGTTTAAAGTGCAGTATGGCATCGCTGTTAAAATGGGAAGGAACAACAGAATGGAAAGGAAAGGAAAGGAAAAACAGCTACAGGTTTGGGGGGCGCAGATTGTCACCAAAGAGGAAAGGGACCTAAAGTTTATCGTCTCTGATGACCTTAAAGTGTCAAAACAGTGCACAGAGGTGGCAGGGAGGGCCAGTGGCATGCTGGGGTGCATAGGCAGGGATATCACTAGCAGGAGGTGGGAGGTGGTGATGCCATTGTATAAAACATTGTTAAGGCCTCAGCTGGAGTAGAGCATGCAGTTCTGAAGGCCACACCTGTGCAAGGGCATAGATAAGTTAGAGACTATCCAGAGAAAGGCAACAAAGATAGTGCAGGGCTTGCACCACAAAACATATGAGGAGAGACTAAGGAACCTCAATATGTACTCACTGGAGGAGACAGCAGGGGGACATGACTGAAACTTTCAAGTACCTCAAGGGCATAAACAAGGTGCAGATGGGGGACCTTTTCTAATGTAGAAAAAATACTAGAACAAGGGAGCACAATGTGAAATTGGAAGAGAATAGATTAAGAGGTAATGTGAAGAAGTTCTTCTACACAGAAAGGGTAGAATAACATAAAACAGTACAGTGTTACATATAGTGGGGCTTTGCTACTGTAATGGAACAGAATAACCTACAAGCAATAAAATGTTCCATTGCTTTTTCTTTTGCAGTTGGAGAACTGCTGTAAATCAGCAATACTTGGCTGATTGTTTCTCAGGAGAGCAGAGGAATAGCTTCCGGCCACACTATCCACTAGGGTGGTGCGAATACCTTTTCCCAAATATTCGGCTGAATATTCGATATTTGTGTCCCAAGTATTTGGTAATAATAATTTGTACTCAGTATTCGGCCAGAAAAGATGTTTATTGAAGGAAACTTTTAAAAAGCACTTCAGCAATACTATTAATCACCCATTTATTTATTTATTTATTTAGTTTTTGTTGACCAGGAAAGTGCACTAGACAAATCCTGCCTATTTTCAGGCACGACCCCGGGGAGGGGATACAGTTGAATGCCAACTGACCTTGAACCAGATTAAGCTGTTGGTGGTATTTTTAGTGAATGAGGGAAATTTGGCCAGGGCATCGGGGAAATTCCCCTACTCTTTTCGATAAGTGCCATGGGATCTTTAACATCCACCTGAACTACCATCAATCCAGGCAGATGGGACCTCGGTTTAATGTTTCATCTGAAAGACGGCACCTCAGAAGTGCAGCACCCCTCTCATGCTGCACTACAGTGTCAGTACTGGGATATTAACCCAAGTGCCAGATGTGGGAACTGAACCCACAGCCCTCTGATCTCCCGGCCTCAGAGGCGAGTGTGCTACCTACTGAGCCACTAACACTGAACCTGGTATACCATATACACCTCAATGAAACTTCAACCACCAACATAGAGCTCTCACTAATGCAACACATGCATCATGTGGCACACTCGATCCACCACACCACACACATAGCACTCTGAAAATTATATCAAGCATTGCATTGGGTCAGCACTAGAGGGTGTTCATGGTCACAGACATGGGGTAGAAGGTGCTTTGGACATGGGCATAGGAATAGTGGTAGCAGTGGTTGCAGTAGTGGTGACATCTGAAAGGGTGGCTGCTGCAAGAATAGCACTGGTGGTGGTGGAAAGTACAACACTGGCTGTGGATGTAGCAGCCATAGTGGTAACAGTGGGAACACTGGTGGTGGTGTCTGCTACTTCCTGCACAAAGCATGTATGCTCTAATGCCCCGCCCCACTACTGCACAACAGGATGTGACAGTGAACATACAGATGGAACAGGTAGTGACACTTGTAGTAGTAGTACTGCTAATGGTATTAGTAGCAGTAGTACTATTACCAATGCTGCAAGAACTAAAAGGTTTTCTTGGGGAGAACAATATTTGAGCCCACAGAATAAAGAGAGGCAGCTGTATGGCATTGTCTATGTAGTCTATCTCACCACCTTCTCTGGAATTTTATTATGTATCAATAATATACAGTGGAGCAAGACAAGATGAAATTCAATCATTTACAGTAAATTACATGCCACAAAATATTGAATGACAATAGGGCTTAATTGCCACGAAATTACACTGCTCCTTGCAGCATACTGTAGCATTTTGCAGTAATTTTGCAAGATACTGCATTGCGTACTGTCTGGCATGACTGTATGAACTGTTTTATAATCTTGATGCAGTGTTTCATCCTTGGGTATGTTAGTTGTGGATTGTTTTGTTACAAGGGCATCTCGGTCTCATTCATTTTAACTTCACTCATTTATGGTGTGTGTTTCTCTAAGGATTGCATATTCATAGTGTGTTTGTACATTCCTGACATGCACCCTGACAAAGACCCATTTTTGGTCAAAGCACCAGGGCTCTATTGGCATCCTCCAGCCTTAGAACAAACAAATGTATTAGCAACTTTATGGTCCACTGCTCTTAACTGTATTTGGCTACTGCCCCCCCCCCCCACCGAGTGCTTCCTTTATTCTACATAGATTGTTTGGGGGTTTGGCAGCCCAGGAAGAACACTAGCAGTAATTGCCTGGATGTGCTGTGCATTTGTGGGTCTATTATCCTGTCCCTCACCACTTAGGGCCAGCGGTGCAGATGCTTTGTGGGGCTGGACCAAGCATGTTTGCAAGATTGCTAAAGACATTATGGATCAGGTCACTAGTGGTTACTGTGTAAACACAAACTATTACTACGGAGTACCTGTGTGTGTGTGTGTGTGTGTGTGTGTGGATGCTTTACTTAGTGCTTGTGGAACTACAGTAATACACCAACCTTTCCAGTTACACTGTACCACAAAAAAGTAGCAGTAAAAAAAAAAAACACTGCTACTAAGAAGGAAGGAAGAAGAAAAGGACGACCTAATTAGTCAAACATGGAACCATGCAAGGAACAGATAGATGACATACAGTGAACTCAGTGAGACAGGCCTGCCCCACTGAGTGCAATGGTTTAATTAACAAAACAAGGACAAACAAACAAAAAAATGCATGTGCACAGCTGTGCACACACAAGCTACAGACTCGTGGTGGGGGTAGTTTTCACAAGCACAGGTTAATTGTGTGCAGTGGGCTGTGGGGGGAGTTAGCCAACACACTCCTCATGTGTACAGGGATCTATCCTCGGAACCAGAGGACTAACAATAATAATTCAGTGAGTCAAGCCTGACTGGCTTAGAACTGAAGAAGTTTATTTCAAAATATGTGTGCACACAGTTGTGCACACGTGGGGCCCACCCTCATGAAAAAATGTATTAAGCATGCACATGCAGGGTGAAGCCTCACAAAATCAAAAATTATGTACATATAGAGCAAGTCATAAGCAGTGACCTGCAGGAGGGGGAGTAAGCAGACACCCTCATCAGTCATGCAGGGAACCAAGCCTGGAACCAGACAACAGCAAAAGAACAAAACACAAAAACAAAATGTGCTTCACCCAAATAAATCACACTGGAGCAATGTCAGACAGCAGCAGAGGAGGGGCGTTAGCAGACAGCCCTCCTAGTCCCTGTAACTGAGTTCAACAATAAGGATAAAATACCTGTCAGAAAGCCAAACATAGCTTTTCTGACACTGATCAAAAAAATTGTATTGACCCAAAAAAGCCTGTGAAGCAAAAATCTATTTCTTTTTTAGCAAGTTTAAGGTCTCAAAAGTACTGCACAGCAGCTCTCAGAAACCACTTTCTCCTCTCTTCTACCAGCTCAGAGTGAGGAGGTCACATGGTGTGCTTGCCTTTGAGCTCAAGAAACAGTTTTTGATTGACCAAAAAAGTTCTGCGAAACTTGGAAATCTCACCAAACAGTAGTTCCCAAATAGTGGCCGAATAGTGAACTATTCTGAAAATACATCCACATATTTGGGAAGCCTATTATTCTTGATATTTAGAAAACACTACTCAGCCTATGCACAGCCCTACTACCCACAAACAAAGGGATTACATCACCAGTTTGAAAAGCTCATCAAGCAGTTGAGCTTTAATAAGCTTGGAGTGCGTACCGAAGGCCTAAATCAGGCATCCCAGGAGAAGGTAAATCAGCAAGCTAGAAGGCTGCTATATACATTGAGGTAGGGAAGTTTGATTTTCTTTCTTTGTTTTTTTTTTCCTGATTAGAGTAAAGTGAACATGGGACACTGCTGTTGTGACAGAAGGGAGGGAATTTAATTTGGGACAACAGCGTTCTGTGTTTGAAATGCAGTAGGTCCTTTTCTGCCTACAGTTTCTATGTTTCTATGATTGCCTTAATGGAAACAAATGGTTTTCCATGCTCTATTTAAGAAGCAGCTATCGATCTCTTAACAAACGTTTATCCCAGATCAGTATACTATGCCTGGAATTCAAGATGCTTTGGATTGTCTTAATGGAAGCAAATGGTTTTCTATACTTGATCTAAGAAGCAGCTATTATCAGATTCAGATGGCTCCACAAGACAGGGAGAAAACTGCCTTTATATGTCTCCTCAGCTTTTATGAATTTTTCAGAATGCCTCAAGTGATATCTGGTGCCCCAGCCACCTTCCAGCACTTCATGGAAAGAGCTGTCAGAGACATGAATCTCTAAATGTTTGGTCTACCTTGATGATGTCATAGTGTTCGGTAAGATCCTTGAGAAACATGAGACAAGAATGCTAAATGTTGTAGATCGACAGGAAGAGTTTGGGGTCAAATTCTCCATCAACAAAGGCCAATTCTTTCATAACTCAGTCAGCTATATGGGGCATACTATATCAGCTCAAGGCGTCCAAACTGATCCAAGCAATGTCGAAGTCTTAACTACTTGGCCCAAACTCAAAAATCTGAAAGACTAGTAATGCCTCCTAGGTTTCTTGGGTATTACAGATGATTTGTTAAAGATTATACCCATAATCCTAGTGGTAAAGCCACTACTGAATTTGACACATGACTATCCTCCCACCAACAAAAGCAAAAGTGTAAAGACCACTGCCACTATTGCTGAATTCTAATTATATTTTAAACCTTCTGAGCCTTTTGGACAGAGATGGAATGCTGAATGTGACAAAGCTTTTGAAGAAATAATTTACCACCTGACTCACACCCTAGTGTTAGCATTTGCAGACCCCGAGAAGCCTTATGTTCTGCATATGGATGCCAGTTTTAGTGGCCTTGGTGCAGTCCTTTACCAAAGCTATCCAGAAGGACTGTGCTCCATTGCTTTAGAAAGTAGAAGCTTGAACAGTGCTGAGCAAAAGTACTCAGTACATAAGTCAGATTTCCTTATTCTCAAGTGGGCTATTGTGGACCAATTCTATGAATATCTTCATGGGGTGCACATTACAGTCAAAACTGATAACAGTGCTCGGACATATATACAAACTACTGCTAAGATTGATGCAGCTGGACACAGGTGGCTTTCAGCATTGTCCACTAATGATTTTTGTGTGGAATACAGGCCTGAACTGAATCATACAAACACTGATGTGCTCTTTCGATGCCCAATGACATCCAACATAGACAAACAAGCCTGGGTACAAATCCCAGAACAAACTGTAAAAGCCTTATGAAAAAGTTTGACACTTATGAGCAACCTTCTACAGAAAATGTCCATCATCTTGTGGGCTGCCTTGGTGTTCCAGGTGATTGTCCCCTAACTGCTCATGGTATCCTGGCTGCTTTGGACTTAAACAAAATGGTTCCACCCATTCAGAGTGCTGGCATTAGTGCACCTGGTCATCAGGATGCCAAGTCGGGATTTTGCTGACCCCTGTTTTTGCAGGGGACTGTGCCCCCACACTCTCATTTGGGGTGACACCTCCCACACCCCCTATTATTAATATTCTAACTCAGAGGGGGGCCAGACCTCAGAGAGAGAGAGGGTGTGAATCCTAAAATCAGCGCCCTGATGTGCCAGCGCACTAATGTCAGTGCCCTAATGGACGAAAGGTTTGCAAAAAGAGCACGGACTAGATCCAAGTATTAAATACATTGTCAACACACTGAAAAAAAGGGAGTGATGCCACCTAAGTAGTCTCAAATGATCCAGAAGTGAAATTATTGTTGCAAGAGTTGCCAAAGCTTAAACTAAAGGACAATTTGTCGTACAGAAAATCCTAAGTTCACAAGGGTTTACTCATCTGCAGTTGGTCCTGGTTGCAAATTTCAAAAAAGTTGTACTCCATGCATTGCATGATAGCATGTGACATTTAGGAAATGAGGGCACATTGGACTCGGCTTGTGATCATTTCTATTGGCCATGTATGGGGACTGACATGGAAGAATACTGCGAAACCTGCAGCAGATGTGTCCAGTGGAAAGCTTTACCACAGAGGGCCACCACTCTGGTCAACATAGTGACAAGTGCACTTTTGGAACTAGTGTGCATAGACTTTCTTAGTTTGTAACCTGACTCCAAGAGCATTTCAGATATTCTAGTAGTCACTTACCATTTTTCCAGATATGCCCAGGCACACCCGATGAAGGATCAAAAATCATCCATGAGGTGCCAAGGTCCAAGTTGAGTGATTTTTTTGTGCATTACAGAGTCCCAAAAGAATACACTCAGACCAAGGGCAGGATTTTGAAAGCCCTCTAGTAAAAGAATTGTCATCTTTGTGGGAGATCAGCAAGTCTCACAAAACCACCTATCACCCACAGGGTGATTCATAGCCAGGGAGATTCAGTTGAATGCTTCTTGATATGCTGGACATCTTAGATTCTACAAACATATGTAAATGGAGTCAGCAAGTAAGTGCATTAGTTCACGCTTACAACTACACCAAAAATGATGCTACAGGATTCTCTCCTTATAACCTAATGTTCATCTGGGAAGCCAGACTACCTGTAGATCTATGTTTCTGTGTCTCTGCTGATGGAGCTAGGCCAGAGATCTACCTGGAATACATAAAAAAACTGAAATACCAATTAAATTCTGCATACAAGTGGCCGCAGATGCGACAGCCAAGTAGAATAAAGCTAACAAAGAAAGGTATAATAAATGGGTAAAGGCATACAAACTGTTGCCAGGAGATCGTATATTGTTGAGAAATTTAGGAATACCTGGGAAGTACAAAATTGCCATCAGATGTGGCAGTATCCTCTATGTTGTGGTCAAAAAGCTGCATGACATGCTTGTATATAAAATTTGTCCAGCATGAGACTCAAGTGGATAATGGACTATCCACTGCAACCACTTGCTGCCCATTGGACAGATGGTCACTAATAATCTACAAGAAATGTCAAAACCTCCTAAACCTCCTGTAACAAGATCTACTATGTGCAGACATGAAGTTAAGCAAAGGGCAAAACAATCTAAAGTTGTTCTGGCAAGCTTTGATGAGCAAGTGGAACAAGAGGATTTGGACTCAGAGTCAGAGGGAGAAGTAATTTATCCCACACCAGACCTTGCTTGACTGTTTCAAGGGACACCTGAAATAACATGTATTGTGACACATATGTCTGCTACAGAGCTACCAGCACTAACTCAAAATTCAATTCAAACTATAGATGTCCCCTTGGATAATGGGCCTTTATCTGAGGAACTGCCATTGGCAGAAAGTGGAGAACCTGTAAAGCCAGAGGCAATAGCTGAAATACCAGAAGTCGTGATGCCCACTTTAACTGAGGATGCTTCATCACTGGTTGATGAGACAGGAAGTGTGCTCTGAAATGTTGAAGAAGAAGTGCCAGTGCCATTGCGTCACTCTGAAAGAACCATCAAATCCTTGACTCTCCAGGGGCTCCAACTGAATTGCCTATGTTTGTAATACACAAGAAGATATACAGTATGTCATCCTATGGCCTTTCCCCAGAATGGTTATGAGCCCACCCAAAGCCAAACCACACAAAGAGGGTAAAGCTATAAAAAAGTAAAAGCAGAGGGTAATAAGGTCAACAATGTATTATCTATAACTGAAGTTTTTCTAAAGTTAAAACTGACAGCTGTCGATAAATCTGAAAGATCTTTTAGTACTGCTTTGTCACTATCTAGATAGGTGCATTTGTCTAGATAAGGATGTGTTGATTGCCTATGCTAGCTAGGACTCAATTGTCTAGTTAGATATTGCATGTTTAAAGACACCATGGCCAATGTGCATTGATACCAGGTCCCTGGTATGATCTTGATGCAGACATCAAGAGTTTAGACTTGGGAAAGTATAACCCCCCCCCATGGGTGGGGCTTACCTTGCTTTGCCTCCAAACCATCTGGTCTCTCCATCCCTGGTCCACTGGCACCCTTTATTGCTCCTGCTGAACCCTGTGTGCCTTTTTTGCTGAGGGGCCAATGGAGTTGTGTGTCAATCTTTAAAACCACCAGTTTTGTGGTACAGTGCAATAGCACTGAGCAAGCAGTAAAGTGCTGAACAGCTCTGGTGTGCATGCATTTTAGCTGGCTCCTGATCAAACATGCGAGCTGCCGTGGTCTGCTTACAGATTTTAATAGTGTTGCAGCACTTACTGCTAAAGCCTCCCAGGCAGCTCTAGCAAATTTTTACTTTGTGTGTTACAACCCCTGGGACCCCAGCGACATGGGTGGGGGTCCAGAGACACACTGGTGGAGAGGGAGGTTGATCTTTATGTAGGTGCTTAGAATTGACTGTTTCTTTAAGAATAACCAAGGCTTCTGTGTAAATGAAGCTTTGCCTGTCACCTTGTGGGACAGTGCTATGGTGCAAGTGACAGGTAGGGGAAGACTTTGCCATGCCACACTCTGCCAGTGGATAATAAGGCAGAGGGACACCTATTGGAATATGGGGCAGTTATTTATTAAAACTGCTTTGTTTGTCTGTAAAATATAGTTAAAGTTGGGACTGCTGATTTAAACTGGACTGCAGATTTTATTGTAGACATTTCTGTTGCCTTTGACATGCTCTGCAGCCAATGGGAATGCATGAAACCTAAAGGACCACAAAAGGGGGGCACCTGGAAAAAGGAAAAGACTGTGCCATGGTATCTTTTTCCACAGCCAATCAGCCATCGAGTGAACATTCAGCATACTAATTTGATGGATTGACAGCCTGATTGACAAATGGGACTCTGCAGATGATCTCCTGTGACCTGGGGGCAGATTCAGCTTGGGGCAGTCTTGTGATCGCACCTAGAGAGTGAGGAGACTCAGACTGTGTATTCTGCCAGTACTTTGGAGGTCTGCCTGAGGCTTCCACAGCCAACAGCCCAGGACAGTCTGCTTGATTTCCAGTATCTAGAAAGCCAGGATAAAGAGTGAAGAGCTACTTTTGTGATTGGACATTTGGAGCATTGAAGAGCCTGAGTGACTGATACCACCCACAGATCTGGGAGGTAGTTCAGAATCTGCCGAAATAGCTGATCCAAGTCTGTCGACCTGCAAAGACTGAGAGACTGTGTTTTCTGTTCGACATTGTGCCACAGCCGCCAGCCTGCAGTGCGGCTGAATATCAGAAGATTGTGTTCCTGAGAGCCAGGATATTCCTGCCAGAGGTCAGTTTGGGGACTCAGCCAGACAGTGTCACAGCCAGGCATTATCACCTCACCCTGAGGGCTGAATACCTGGATGGGTTGGTGAGGTGTGCTGCCCTGGTCCCAAGGCTGGTCCATCTAGAGCACTAGAGAAGCAGATAGCTGCACAAAGGTATAAAGCAGAGCTGCAAGAGATGCAGAGAGAGAGAGAGAGACAAAGAGAGAAAGCTGCAAGACAGCAGAGACTGATTCAATCTGTGTCTAGGTACAGAGCTTCGAAGACCTGCAGCCAGAAAGAGCCACAGACTGAAAAAAGTCAGAGAACTATAACTCCAGAACCATAAGTAAATGTAAGGTTTGCCCTGCATCTAGGGATTTGTAAATAGTTTACCAGCAAAGTTTCTATTTTACTTAAGAGTGCACCAACATTGGCCAGCCAGCTGCACCTCATTGGGCCTGGACCGCCTCAATGCCCTGGATACCCAGAAAGGACCCCGGGGTAAAACTGTTATCAGTTGGGAGTTCGCATTTCTGTAATGTTGTATTGCTGTTCGGGGGTGGACCTTGATAATGTTATTATTATTGCATTTCCCAAAACAGTTAACATAGTTACTTATCCCTGCAACCCTTTTCCCTGTACCTCCTGTTTAATAAATTGGTTGTTCTTTTTGAAACCTGTCTCATAAAATTATTTGTAGTGAGCATATTATTAGCTGAAATCAATAATTGCATGTTTATCGAAATAGCGTGTTGGTTTCTGGGTTTTCATGTGTGGGATGACTGTGAGAGGAGGTGGGTAGGTGCAACATCCGAGGGGGTTGTACCATTCAGTCATATGAACATACATACATATGAACATATGAAAATATCAGCAGATACAGGCCATATGGTCTATTGAGTCTGCTCGAGTGTGCAGCTCCCAGTCTAATCTACTGCAGCTGCACCCCCCACCCCTAACCTATCCATCTGATTTATCACCCCACTTGATTTTATCTTTGGGTGGAGCACCACTCTATTAAATCTCTTGTTGAGAAAGAACCCCTCAATTGGCAAAAACAGAGCCAGCCCCTTCAACCTTGTTTGAGCCCACAAGGCAGGAGTGGTAACCGTAGGTTACATGGTGACCTGATTACATCTATTAAAATGAATGAGGGACACATTCCACACAAGACAATTATGTCGATATTCTTATCACATGAAGATGGTGGTGGTGGTGGTGGTAAAAATGAAGAGCAAGTTGTTTTAGGTATTAGCAAACTGTCTTCTACCACCGAGGTGAATGAAGCAGTAATGGAGAGAGAATTCCCATCTGGTGACAACTCCAGTCGGGAAGACTCTGAGGGCTGTTTCTGCATAGAAACATAGAAACACAGAAAAAAGACAGCAGAAGGAGACCAGGGGTCACTCTAGTGTGCCCATGTGTTCTTTGGACTTTTTCAAATCCCAGGACCTAAGCCCCCTTCTGACTAATGCCTCCAACTGTTCCTATTGCTTTTGATCGAGCTTTAGCATTGTCCCACCCCAGCTTGAATGAAGGCATGAACTTTGCTTCCACTACCTTTTATTACTATTATTTTTAGTGTTTAATGACAGTTTGCCAATAGCAGTGTGTCACTCCCAGGTAAGGCTGTATGCAGACGACACTGCCCTTGTTACAACTAGTATAAACATCCAAAAACTCCAGGGAAAGAGCAGGCTGATTTTGATAATTTGAGGGAGTGGTTCCCCAGGTCAGGACTTATCATGAACACAAAAAAGACTAAGTTGATGCATTTTGCATCATAATGAAAGCAAATTGACCAAACAGAATTAAAAATAGATAACAACAAAGACTTTGAACAGGTGAACTAATATTGTTATTTAGGAGTTACCTTTGATGACCACATGCCATTTAAGGAACATGTGGTCAACTAACTGGGAAGGGGAAATAAGAGAATAGGTGCTTTGCACTGAATAACAAAATGTTTAGGGAAGAATGATCAAAAAAAGTGGCAGAGAAACTAATCCTACCTGTACTAACTTACAGTCAGCTTACTTATCGGACTGCAAACAACTATTGAATAGACTGGATAGGACACACTATAAGTTGACAAGGTATTTATTACAATACAATCCAAAAACTCACCACTGTAATTTATTATCTCTATTACAGTGGCAGTCCATAAAGATTAATTATATCAGATCATGGCAGAAAATAATATGCAAATGTTATGCTTTCCACCCAAACCACTACATTACCAAAATATTGTTTCATAAGGAACAACTGACCCTAAAGAGTCCAGACGAACAGTACATGAGAGAAAAATCCAATTACCATTCATGAGGAAAAAACACGGGGAAAGAACATTGTGTTTTCAGGCAGTCAGACACTGGAATATTCTACCATATACAACTCATACCTCAACATCATATGCATTATTTATTTGGGAGATAATTTGCATTAGTCAATTTAATTGTTTATGTTGTTAGTTTCCTGCATTTCTGCACTGATGATAGTATTTTACTGAGACTCTATTATAATGTATGGTAGAACGTTGTTATAGGTAGAAATCTACCTTTTTATAACAACGTTTTACCATCGATGTGACGTCACGATGTTGTTAAACCATCGATGGTACGTCACATCGATGGGTTAACAACCGGGAACAGTCAGGGCATGCACGCAGCTGGATCAGACGGCCTTGTGACGGCTGTGGCGGTGAGGGCAGAGCAGTGGGGACATGAAAAAAAGGCACTAAGGAACTGCTTTCTTTTCTAAAAAAATGAAGTGGTACCATACACTATAAAAGCTAATGTGTAGTACATCGATGGGTAACTGTTTTGTTAACCAATCTCTAGGTTGCCATGGCGACATAAACCTCTCGAGCTTCGCTCTCGAGGTTTACATGGTCACCCTGGTAACCTCTCAATGGTTAAGAAACCGGTTATCCATCGATGACCATACATTATCCTCTACGTTATTTGTACTTTTGTTTATAGGACTGTATTGTTAGTGTTCGTCTAACTGGTATTAATGTGTTTATGTGTAAGTAACTTATAGACCACATGACTGTCTTGCACACTGGGTCTTAAGACCTAATATGACATGTTTTCCTGTATAAAAATAAAGTTTTTACTACTACTACTACTATTACTACCACTAGTACCTCAGCTGGCAGTTTATTCCATGGCTCCGAGGCTCTTTCTGCAAAATAGTGTTTCCAAAGCTCCCTCTTGAAACTCCCTTCCTCTCAGCTTCCTTCTCATGCCCTCTAGTATTACAGTTGGAGAATCTGTGAACAAGGCCAAGGATGGCACCTTATTTAATCCTCTCAGGAACCTGTATGTTTCAGTCATATCTCTCCTCTCCCTCCTTGTCTCCAGTGAGAACATATTTAATGCTTCCAGGTACTCCTCATATGAGTGCCCTTGAAGGCCCTGGATCACTTTGGTCACTTTTCTCTGAACAGCCTCCAACTGTTTATATCCTTTTTCAGATGTGGACTCAAAAACTGTACACAGTACTCCAGATGGAGTATTACCAGGGGCCTACAGAGTGGCAGTACTACCTCCTTCCTCCTGCTGCTGAATTCACTCCACATGCATCACAGCATGTTTTTGGCCTTGTTGTAAGCTTTGATGCATTGGCTTGTCTGTTTAAGGGTGCTGCTTATGATGACACCTAGGTCCCATTCTTCCTGTGTGGCATGGAGCTGGACTCCATTGAGGTGGTACTTTGTCCTTGGGTACCCTTTACTAAAATGCATCACCTTATATTTCTTTGCATTGACTTTCAGCTGCCAGATGTTGGATCATCTTTCAAGCCTCTGTAGGTCTTTTTGTAGGTCCTTAACTGCCTCTTCACTGTCAACCTTTCCTCCTAGTTTGGTATCATCTGCAAATAGGGCAATTTTGCCCTGAATACCTATGCTGATGTCACTGATAAAGGCATTAAACAGGACTGGCCCCAACACTGAGCCTTAGGGCACATCACTAGTGACCACACCTTCATTAGACCTCACTCCTTTGACCACTGCTCTCTGATTTCTGTCCCTAAGCCAAATATCTACCCAACTGACTATGCACTTGGCTGCACCCAGGTCCTCCAACTTTTTCAGCAGGTGGTTGTGCAGCATCGAATCAAAAGCCTTACTGAAATCAAAGTAGAGGAGGTCCACTGGCTGGCCTTTGTCTAGTTCCCTAGTGACCCTGTCACAAAATGTGATTAGGTTTGTTTGGCATGACCTTCCTGCCACGAGTCCATGTTGACTATCATCCTGCAGACCGTTCTTATCAAGTTACTCTATCAAGTCTTGTTTATTAAGATTTCCATCAGTTTCCCCGCTACCGATAGCAGGCTGACCTGTCAATAGTTGCCTGCTTCCTCCCAACTCTCTTCCTTGTGGAGAGGTACCACATCATCTCTTCTCCAGTCTCCTGGCATTACCCCTGTCTGAAGTGATCTGCTAAATGAATGTGCTAATAGACCTGCCAATTCACTTGCTATCTCCTTTAGCACCCTTGGGTGTATTCCATCAGGCCCTGTGACTTGTCTTCCCTGAGTTGATCCAGGGCATCTCTAACCCTACTGTTAGTGATTGATGGTGCTTTCATTTGTGGAACACATTTGACAGCAGCAAAACATTTGTTCAGAAAAGTGGCCTTCTGCATGTCCTCCACTACTCTGTCACTGTCTTTGAGTCTAACTATTCCTTCCCTTTTCTTTCTTTTTCCTTGTATATATCAAAAAAAGTGCTTATTCCCTTCTTAAACCCCTTCTGCAAGCCGAAGATCCATTGTGGCCTTAGCTGATTTCACCATATTCTTTGCTGTTTTGTTCTTCTGAATGTAGGCTTCCCATGCAATGTCTTCCTGAGTTCTTATATTGTTCTAATAGGACTCCCTTTTAGTTCTGATTGCAGTCCTTACCTGGTTACTGAACCATATTGGTTTTTCAGGTTTGTTCTTTTTGGTCACTGTTCTTAAGCACATCTTGGTATCCTCTAAAATAGCTAACTTAACCAGCCCCCATATTTCTTCCAACTCTAAATGCTCCTGGATCCTTAGCAGCTTACTTCTGACTATAGCCCTCATTTTGTCAAAATTGTCTTCTCTAATGTTTAAAACCTCTGTCTTGGATTGTGATTTTTCTACCCCTAGGGCTAACTCAAACCACACAGAATTGTGGTCACTATTGGCCAGTGGCTCCCCAACCCTTGTAGCCCTTACTACCTCTGAGTTAGTGAGGACCACATCCAGGATGGGGTGCAGCACTAACTAGCTGTGTAAGTAGGCAGTCTTATGGGGCATCAACCACCTTTTGGCTCCTAGTAAAATCTGCCACTGGGATGCTCCAGTTAACATCAAACATATTCAGTTCTCCTACCACCACTGTATATCCTTTTTGTGCTACACTTCTGATCTCCTCAAGGATCTCTTCATCTTTGCCCTCAGCCTGCTCCAGAGGCTGGTATACCACACCTGTGTGGATCCTCTCCCCTGTTGCTGAGCTGGGGAGAATCCACAGGGATTTCACAACCTCCTCTTTGATGCTATCTACTGATATGGCATTTATCCCATCCTTTACATATAATGCCATCCCTCCCCCTGCCCTCCCTTCTATCCTGTCTAAAAAGGGCATAGACTGGGTCTGAAAGGTCCTAGAAATTTTTCTCCAAACCACTGGGTTTCTGTGGGGGCCACCAGGTCCACTTGAGAATTTGTCATCATTGCCTGCAGGTCACTTATTTTGTTTCCCAGGTTTCTGGCATTGATGCATACCCCTTTTCATAGTCTGGTACACTTACTGTTATTCACTACTATTGGTTCTATTCTTGGGCCTATGGATGTGTGGCCCTGTGTTCAGTTCCTGATGGTTTTCAACCATTTTCTATGTGTTTTCTTAGGTTGTGTCTTAGGAGGTCTCCTGAGTGGTCCAGGGGTTGTGTCCCCCATACAGTTTTTTTGTATCCAGGGCCCACTAGCTTTCTTTCAAATTGCTGATTGACCTTGGCTCCAGTTATAGCAGAGACTGTCAGGTGTTCACTTTCAGAGGGTGTGTTTCCCACTGAACTGAAGATGGCAGTGGTGAAACCCCTTGTGAAGATATCATCATTGAACTCTGATGATCTGGCAAATTACAGGCCTGTCTCGAACTTCCCATTCTTAGGGAAGGTTACTGAAAAGGTTGTGGTAGCACAAGTTCTGAACCACTTGAAATGTTTTGAGATCCTTCAGCCTTTTCAGTCTGGTTTCAGGCCTCGTTACAGGATGGAGACTGCTCTGGTCAAACTGTTCAGTAACCTTCTCCAGGCTAGAGACAGCGGCTATTGTTCAATCTTGGTATTGCTTGGTCTATCCTCAGCATTTGACATGGTAGACCATTCAGTGCTATTATCCCATCTGAGGCATTATGAAGGATTCTCCGATATAGTGATGTGGTGATCTGAGTCTTACCTTTCCAGCAGAGTGTAACAGGTAGCATTGGGAGGTAACATGTCAGATGTAGTTGTACTTGTCTGTGGAGTGCCTCAAGAGTTAGTTCTGAAGCCCATGTTGTTTGCCATATACATGCTGCCATTGGGGGAAATCATCAGATGGATTGGTGTGGGTTTTGACTGTTACGCAGATGATACCTAGATCTATCTGTCATGTGCACCTGATTGGACAAATGCAGTAACTGTGCTGGATGACCGTCTTATTGAGATCCAGAAATGGAAGGCATGAAGCTGGTTTAGGCTCAATGCATCTAAGATGGAGGTGCCACTGGTGAAACTGGGTTAGGTGGCTGCAGCAATGAATAGTGATGCTGCCATGTTGCCTTTATATATATATATATATATATGTTTATTTATTTATTTATTTATTTATTATTTACTTATTGAAATTGTTTCACCAGGAAAAGCACACTGAGCAACAACTGCTCTTCTACCAGTGCAATCTGGGGGGAGGGGTACAGAAGGGAGGATAACATCAAGGTTATCAAACTTCTTACATATTTATATACAATTGACATAGTAAAAATGCTTGGAGTAACATTTTACATACATTTGACAGAAATGCTGAGCTTGGATAACATTAGTTCCCTAACAGACATGGTAACGGAAACAATGAGAATAAACAGATCGGGCTGGCTGCTGTGATATGTAACACTGACTGAATAAGTGCAGAGCTGGCTAGCTCATAGTTGGGATCAAGTGAAGTAGTTAGGTGTTGAGTCAGCTAGCATAACGCCCTTGGAGCTACTGGAAATTTAGAGGAGGGAACGCATGGATGAACAGGGGAGTGTTATGTGCAAGAGCAGTTTACCAAGTAGAAGTTGGCAAGGGCAGTGGATAGTGATTGGACAGAGGAGGAGTGGCAAATTTGTGTGGGGAGAGTGTTCCAGAGTTGGGGGAAGGGTGTGAGAAGGCAGCTTGGACAACAGAGGTTCTCCATCTAGGGATTAAAAATAGCAGGAGTCTAGGGACCTCAGGGCATGGGTAGGTGCCGGGGGGTGATAGTGTGGAGGCCAGGTAAGCCAGGCGGGCACAAAGCCAGCACTTTGAGGTAAACTTGGTGCAGAGTATTATGCGGTGGTTTTCGAGGGAGGGGAACACAAGGGAACAGTAGAGCTCGCAATGATGGGTGCAAGGAGGAGCATCGAGAGTGAACTGGCAGAAAGCGTTAAAAAGGGTATCCAACTTGGATAAGACTGTCTTGTGGGCAGCACTGCAGACAATATCACAATAATGAAAAGATTGAAGTATCATCTTCTGAATGAGGGCATGACAAAAAGGAAAGGGGAGACTATTTCAGTTCCAATATAGAGCCCCGAGCTTGGGGTGAAGTTTTTTCAATATGGAGTCAGCATGGACAGAGAAGTTGAGGTGGTGGTTAAGCCAAACTCCAAGGAGGTGACATCCTCCAGCACTGCCCCATCAAGAGTGTGGAAAAGCGGGAGGGAGGGGAGCCTGGCTAGTCATTTATTTGTGCTGAAAGCCATAGTGACTGTTTTTTCATGTTTAGAGAGAGAGCTGGTGAGAGTTTAACCAGTGCTGGACTTTATTGTAGTCAGCATGGATGGTAGAGGCAACCGAGTCTGGAGAGGAGCCAGAGGAAAATAGGACAGTATCGTCTGCATACATGTGGATCAAGGAGGGGGAACATGTTTGAGGCAGGTTGTTTAGGAAAATGGAGAATAGTATGGGCCAAGCACGGAAGCTTGGGGGACACCAGAGGTCATGGGGAGGGGTGGGGATGTGGCAACCTCAATCCTTACAGATTGAGTTTGGTCAGTGAGATAGGCACTGAACCAATTTGTAACAGATATGGAGAGGCCAGAGTCTGAGAGGCATGATAGTAGCAGTGGGTGGGAGACTGTATCGAAGGCTTTAGTCTGATCAATGAAGATGGGAGAGGTGATAAGACCTCTATCCATTCCAGATTGAATGGTGTCAGTGAGCCTTAGTAAGGAGGAGGCAGTGGAGTAATCCTTCCTGAAGCTGGACTGGAAGGGTGTGAAGAAATTCGAGTCAGAAAGATGGAAGGTTAGCTGGGCAAGCACAAGGTGTTCTTGCAGCTTCGCAAGAGCAGGAAGGAGGGAAATTGGTAGGTAGTTTGAGGTGGAGGTGGTGGCTCCTCCTTTGGGGAGGGGTATAACAATGGCATGCTTCCAGGACAGCGGGACAGATGCAGTGGCGAAGGATTGATTTAGGAGGTAGGCAATTGTGGTAGCTATGGCTGAGGCAGAGAGGAACAGAAGTTTGGGGTCCAGTCCATCAGAGGGGTTTAAAGTTAACAGGGCCTCTAGAGCTTCAGCCAGTGAGATTTCTTGAAGGAGAAGATACCTGCACCATGAGGTTGCTTAGGTCCTGAATGCAGTGAGAGAGGTGATGGGGAAGGCAGGGAAGAAAGGAGGGAAGAGGCACAAGTGGAAAAATATAAGTTGAACTCTGCAGTGACTGCACTTGGATCCGAGAGGATGGAGTTGTTTATGCTAAGGAGAGGCAAGAGCTTAGCAGCAGGGAGTGAAAAGAGGGAGTGGATGACCTTCCAGAACTTGGAGGGGCTATTTAGGTTAGATTGGAGTGAGGATCTAAAATACTCTGCTTTAGCTAGCAGAGTTGCTCTGGTGCACTTGTTCCACAGATACCAGTAGTGGGAGAGGTCTCGAGGTAGGACAGAGGATTTGTATGCTCTCCATGCTATATCTTGGGCATTCCTACATGCTAGGAGTTCTTGGGTGATCCAAGGCAGGTGGGTGCTGCATACCCTAGTACGGCATAGCGGGGCGTGTGGGTCCCATACCTTAAGGAACATGTTTTTGAAGTGCAGGAGGGTGTCATCTATGGGGCTGGGGGGGGCAGGGGAGCCAGTTTGTTAGGACAAGGTCTTTGAGTAGGGGTGTGAGATTGAAGGATTTGAAGGACTGTTGGACTAAGAACTTTGGGAGGCTTTAGGGTGGTGGATTTTGTGAACAAGGTAAATTATATGGTGGTCAATCATAAAGTCATGGAGTAAACCTGATTGGATGACTCTGTGTCGATGGGTGGTCAGAGCCTAGTCTATAAGGGAGTGGTTACCTGATTTGAGGTTCGAGCGGATGGGCTCAGTAATGATTTGGGTTAGATTTAGGGCAGAAATTTCTATCTGGGTTTTGTTGAGGGCTGGTGCTAGTCAATTGTAGTTAAAATCACCCATTGTGTATAGATCCCCCATGGGGGTTAGTGAACCGAATAGTGTAAGGAGGTCAGTGACAGTTGTGGCCAGGGTGCCAGGTTGGCAGTAAATTCCGGCAATGTATACTGGTAGCAAGAAAGGGAGGGTGAGCTTCAGCAGAAAGAGTTCATAAGCTTTATGTTCGGCTTTAGTTAAGATGACAGAGTAGCGTATGTCTGAGCTTATGTAGATGGCCATGCCACCACTTCTGGTGGCCCTGTCCTAGCAGGCCATAGTGTATCCAGGGATTGCAACTGAGCAGTCAGGAATGTTTTTGTTTAGCCTTGTTTCAGAGAGGATGAGAACATAAGGGGCATGGTGGGCTGTGAGTACTTGGACTTGGTCGATTTTGAGGGCTAGGCTGCGTATGTTTAGGTGAAGGAGGTGGAGGCCTTTGGGGAGGGGATCTCCTAGTGGTTGGGTGGATACAGGTAACAAGGAGAAGGGGACAGCAGAGGTAGATGGGGATGGGGTGGTAGGGAGTCCAGGGTTTGGGTGCATGTCCCCTGCTGTGAGGAGTAGGAGGGCAAGGGATAGGTGGTGTGCTAACAGATGGAGCCATCTGAAAGTGAATGAGCACCACCACGTGCAGAGGCAGGTGTAGACATTTGTGTGAGCATCGAAGGCAGTGTGGAAAGCAAGTAGGTGCAGGATAGTCCAGGAAGGGGAGGGCCTGATTAGGAAGAGGGGGGATGCACGGTAGAGTAAGACCAAGTAGGAGAGAGCAAGAGAGTGAGTGCAGGGTTGGAGGGGTAGGGAGGAATTGTGATGCATTGTGGGAAAAGGAAGTGGGGCATGGGGAAGGTAGCAGGCATGGTGGAGAGGAGGGGTGGGAGGCAGGAGAATAGGCAACTTAGTAGAGGCAAGTAGCCAGTCTGGTTGGCAGAGGCATCAGGATTACGAAGCAGCATCCCGAGATGTGCAGGATTATTGGAGGGGAAAGTAAACAAGGATTGCCTGGGTCATAAAAGAGTGATGGGACCCTAACGAGGGCAGAGGTGGCCAGTAGGCTTAATAGGAGGGGTCAGAGAGACTGAGATTGAGGATCATAAAAGAGTGGTAGGGAAACAATGGCAAAGCTGCAGGTGGCCAATAGGGGAGGTACCATGGCGAGTGGGTGGGCAGATAGGCTATTTCATCAGTGGAGCTGGAGGGGAGGAGTGGGGGGAAAAGTTACAGACAGAGTGAGACATGGCATAGGGAAGTTAGCAATTCAATAGCCTTAGGAATTTGGGCACCAAAAGAGAGCTGGCTCAGTAAGGGGGTGGCGTTGGAGTACACAGAAGCAGAAAGCAGCTGTATTACTTAACACATTATTTCTAAAAATATTTTTAGCAGTTCAGGAACAGGTTTTGCAATTTGTAAAACTTTCACAGTAAAAGTAAAATAAATCCCTTCAGTCAGAACCCAGGTGGCAGGGTAAGAAAAGGAAAGCCAATCCACTGAGACTGCCAGGCAGTGCCTGGAATCCAATTGGTTGTGCTTTCACCATACCATCAAGGCAGATTTGGTCGGGGGTCCTGGTCTCGATTGGCGGCTGAAGAGGTGCTGGCCGACTGCTGGGAGCTGCAACAGCCCTGGTCAAAAGGCAAGCAGTTAAGGGGAGAGAAGAGAAGTGGGGTTAAGTAGGGTTGGAAAAGTTACAGACTGATCGAGATGGGGGTAGGGAAATTAGCAATTCCATAGCCTTAGGAATTTGGGCACTAGAAGAGAGCTGACTCGGTAGGGGGGTGGCATGGGAGTACACAGAAGCAGAAAGGAGCTGTATCACTTAACACACTATTTCAAAAACAATTTTTAGCAGTTCAGGAACAGGTTTTGCAATTTGTAAAACTTTCACAGTAAAAGTAAAATAAATCCCTTCTCCGGCCTGGTGGTGCTGAGGGTTGAGGTGCTGGATGCCACACATCGTGCCACATCAGCTACCCGTGTTCGGGAATGGACATGAACCACCAGGGGTCAGCAGGGGAGGAGAAGGATCGAGATTCCAGAGGAATGCTCTCCTTCTTCTGGGAAGGTAAGGGAACTGGCCTCCGTGTCACTCGCCCCCTGGCAGAGGCTGGGAGACACGGCACCATGTTGGAACATGGGTGGAGCTGGGGTAGACGCTTGCCTCGGTATTAGCATCATTGCGTACTCTCAGCTCCAAGGGGGGGCTCCATTAGGAAAAAACTCTACCAGCCCCCGTGTATGAGCCAGGGCTCATTGCCCGACACTCCAGCCACCTTTAGTTCAACTTCAACGGCCCCACTCTTGGGTCTAGGGGTGCCGGCAGGCTAAAAAAGTATAACATGAAAATTAAAAAATACACAACTAAATCCCTTCAGTCAGAGCCCAGGCAGCAGGGAGAGAAAAGGAGAGCTAATCTGCAGTGACTGCCAGGCAGTGCCTGGAATCCAATTGGTGGCACTTTCACTGTACCTTCAAGGCAGATTCAGTCCAGGGTCCCTGTCTCGGTCGGTGGCTGAAGAGGTGCTGGCCAACCACTGGGAGCTTTAGCAGCCCTGGTCAAAGGGAAAGCAGCTGATAAGTGGCACCACACTACATGCTGTGGGTAGAGTTAAGAACTTGGACATTGTTGTGGATGATAGATTGACATTGGAACATCAAGTGTCTACTGTGGTTCTCAGTGGTTTCCACCATCTGTGAAATATCACCTGTATTCAGACTTATCTTGTCCTGTCTTACCTCAAAAAATGCTAGTGCATGCTTTTGTCTCCTCCCTCTTAGATTACTATAATGCTCTTTACCTAGGGATATCTGTGGAGCTTGTGCATTGCTTGCAGCTTGTGTAGAACTCAGTAACTTGGCTGGACCTCATAGTCTGAGCATATCATGACAGTGCTCCAGAAACTGCACTAGTTCCTGGTGAGGTGGTGCATCAGTTTCAAGATTTGCTTCTTTGTATACAAGGCCCTGCATGATTTGGATCCAAGCTACCTGAAAGACCTCTTGACTGGATACACTCCCAGCTGCCCTGTTCATTCCTTAGAGATGGATTCCCTGTTGATCCCTCGCTCCCAACTTGAACCTTGAGGATACAGAGCCTTTAGTGTTGTGGCTCCTGTGATGTTGAACTCACTTCCACCACATTTTTAATCAGGTCTTTGGGATCACTTAAGACTGATTCCGTGTGAAAATGGTGATTTCGGAAGGGTGATCACCATTTGGGTGAGTGTACATTTCCAAAAATTAATTACACTAGCAGCGGCTAGAAAACCTGTTACTGGTTTTCTATGTTATGTGGTGATCTGCACCCCCCACACCTCTCCGTTAAGGATTCTCAACTCCGGGGGGGGGGGTAAATGTCAGTGGGGGTGTGAAATGTTAAAAAAAAAAGAAAACCCTGACCCGACACAAAAAGTGATCATGCCCCAGAACCGATCCTGGCACCCTCCCAACCCACCACCCCAGGCGGACAGCTCAGCAGCTGACCACCACTCTACACTACACATACCCTCCCTCCCCTTCTGCCTGCCATGTGGCATGGTTCCCCCCACAAGCGCATGGATATATAGCGACATCCCATTGATGTAGTCACCTACCCCCATATACGGTCACTACTCTGGCAGGTAGCCCAGAACACAGGCACCGTGACTGAGTTGCCCTTTTGTAAGTGCTCAATCACTGTCACTGTGTTCACAAGACACCCATAAGACTTACATTTTAAGCTATTAGGGACATGGCTTAAGCACTAAATTTTCTTAAAGCTCTGTTATTTATATTCCTTGTGTTATACTGTGTTGTTTAAAAATTTGCATTATATCTTTTTGTTCTGTATGGTGCCTAGAGCCTTGGACAGGCACCTAACAAATAAACTTACCTTGCCATGACTTGTCTTGCCTATGGGGATGCTGAATGCAGCAGGCATGGATTACCACGTGTGACACAGTCCTATATAGTTCAGCAATGGCAGGGATGGAGAAGTACATTCATGATGGAATCTGATATTTGGGATAAGCATGCACCATCATCCTTCTAAATCTTCAGACATAAAGGTGTACAGGCAGTCTGACAAGGCACTTAGGAGGGCTAGTGGAATATTGGAGTGCATAGAAGAGGTTTCACCAACAGAGATATGGAGGTGGTGTTGCCTCTGTCTAGATCAGTGGTAAAACCCCAACTTGAGTACTGTGTACAGTTCTGGAAACCATACCTCCAGAAGGAGGACATAGACAGAGTAGAGGTGGTCTAGAGGAGAACAACTAAAATGGTGCAGGGTCTGCATCAAAATCCCGACAAGAAGAGACTAAAGAACCTCAAAATTTACACCCTGGAGGAGAAGAGGGTGAGGGGGGATATGATAGAAACATTTAAATTCCTCTTGTGGTAAACAAGCTACTGGAGGAAAGTATTTTTCAGAAAAGGGGCTCATGAACAAGGGGACATGATATGAAGCTGGAAGGGAGTAGTTTCACGACAGATGTAAGGAAATACTTCTTCACAGAAAGAGTGTTGTATTCCTGGAACAGCCTTCCAGAGGTGGTGGGGGCAAACACAATTGTGGGACTCGAATGCAAATGAATCATAGTGGAAAGGAAGGGGGAAGGGAGAAAGAGCTGTAGATCAAGTAGGGTCTGCAGTGAAATGTACTTGGGGGAAAAATGATCAGACTGGGTGGGCCAAGAGGCCCTTATCAACTGGTATATTCTATGTTTCTATGTTTCTGTCCCACATTCTTCACGAAAGAGAATGGCAGTAGATCAATTGCCAGCATTTGTGATTGCAGCATTCAGTTCATGCAATTACATGATTGAGTGGGCATTTGGCATGATGCTCAAGCATGCTATGCAATGTAGGTTGGATCTTTCTGAGTGTTGTGCTACCAAATAGCTGGACTTGGCATTCTGGCAAGGCTGGTTGGGTAGCATTTGACTAAGGGGGATTCATGAATACTGCTTGAGTGAAAGCAGTGATTTGGGGTGTTTTCTGATCTGGGATTGATGTGCTTTGGTGCCTCTGGGTGTTACTACTCAAACCACCACTGCTACCATAACCACTACTAGGCAATCCCACAGACTTCTCCTCATCTCTGTGGTAGTTGTCATCAGTCAATCCTGCCTCAACTGGGATTGACAAAAAGAATTTACTTAAACACACAAAAACTGTACCACCGAAATATAAGCTCTGGCCAGAGCCAATAGTGCTGCAGCTGAGGAATTTTGGGTAAAAATATTGTTAATTACCAAAGTTACAGTGTGCATTTGCAAAATGTAAGCTAGGCTCAAAAAATTCTTGGTTTGAAAATTTTTTACACTAGATTTTCAACATAGCCTTGTTATGGCCCTGCCTCATGAAGAAAGGTAGAAATAATGTTCAATTCCTGGCTTAAAGGTGTTTTTGTGTAGGGACTGTGAAATCAATTTTCAGGATGCAAAAACACATTTTGGGCAGGAGTTGAAAAATGTAAGCTGTCACATTCATGAGGTGTTGTAAAGAAATGACTAGGTTGAAAATTTTGGGTAAAAATATTGAATATTGCCAAACTTAGGAGCATGTGTTCACAAAAATCAGCATAGGTGCATAACATTTCTGTTTTTAATGTTTTTGCACCAAATTTCCAATGTAGCCTTCTAATGACCCCACCTCATTAATGACGGCAGAGAAAATTTTCAACTCCAGGCTGAAAGGTGATTTCATGCAGGGTCAGTGAAATTACCTTTTGGGATGTAAAAAAAAGCATATTGGCTAGGATTTGAAAATGACAACTGTCATATTTATGAGGTGCTATAAAGATATGGCTATGTTGTAAAATTAGGTAAAACTATTGAAAATTACCAAAGTAATGAGCCTACATCCACAACTTCTATGTGATCTCATAACTTGGATTTTTTTTATATTTTTGCACCACCTTTTCAACAGTGCCTTCTTATGACCTCACCTCAAGAACAAGGGCAGAGAAATTTTTCAACTGGTGCCAGAAAGGTGATTTTGTGTGGGGACCACTAAATCACCTTTCTGGAAGTAAAAAAAAAAAAACATTTTGGACAGGATTTGAAACATGACAGCTATCACAGTCATGAGGTACTATAAAGACATGACTATGTTGTAAATATTATGGGTAAAAATATTGAAAAGTACAAAAGTTATGAGCTTGTGTTTGCAAAATTCAGTGTACAGTAAGCTCATAACTTTGTTGTTTTTCAATATTTTTACACTAAATTTTCAACATAGCCTTCTTATGACCCCACCTCATGAACAGGGGCAGAGAAAATTTTAAACTGGTGCAAAAAAGATGATTTCATGCAGGGACCACAAAATAACCTTTTTGGACAGATCAGCCTAAAGACAGTGACATTGGTAATGATGTGGTGCCCCAACAAAAGCCTGTTGAAAATGTGGGCCAAAAATATGTAAAAATGTCCAAGATATGGCACTAAGTTCAAAACCCCATTGAAATACATTGAACTGTACACCTGGGTCTTCATTTCATGGTCTAGAGTAAAGACATGTCTGAGGTTCAGAAAGGATTATGGCATTGGACCCCCAATTGGTTTAGTAAGGGCTTGGGGTGGTGCTGGGGGGTTGAGGCTGAGTGGGAGGGTCAGGTGGGGGTAAGGAATGGCCACAAAGGACATCGCATGACAATTTTTTTATGGGTGAAAAAAAAAGAGACCAAAGATCCCGATTGTGACACTTGGGGATTGGGCACCCCCAGCAACACTCAGAGAGCAGGAGAGAGACACAACATCTTGGCCAGCTTCTGGGAAAGTCATTAAGGCACAAGCAGAAACATAGTGTGACAGTCATTGTCATAAAAGACTTAGTGCTGTTGTAATGTTCTCATATTCAGCTAAATATGTTCTCAGTTTCAGCTGAAATGTAGCCTCTGTGCAACTGCTGTGCTACAGTCCAGTCAATGAGTGGAAGCAGGGAAAAAAACACAGCTATGTACTATCTGTTGGAAAGGATTGATGCAAACCACCAACACTGTGAAAAAGTGCTGTGCTGTGTTCAATAGGGACAACATGGGCTGACTACGTCACAGACACAGAGGCAACTGTGACACAATCCAACCTGTTGTTCATTTGGAAGGAATGCAGAGTCATTTTTCTCAGAGATCATAAAAGGAATGCAGGGCTCCGCCCACTGCAGCCCTAACTATGAAAAATCACAGACCACAGAAAAAAGTAATTAAGAAGAAAGACTGAGGAAAACAAATAAAACTAGTGCTAACAGGACTGCCTTACTTGCTAGCTGAAACCCCTCCAATCACCTACACAGCTCTGCTTCTCTAGATAAAACAAAACCACTACTTTCAATTAAATAATTCTGCAAAGTCACACAAATACAAAGGTAATCTGGCTGCACAAGGTACTCTGTGTGTGATTTGGTTCAAAATACTCTGCTTTCAAAGTAGTTTTAAAGTTTTTTTGCTCAGACAAGCAGGTAAAGACTTCTCTTCATCTCTGTCTTCATAATACTGCACTGAACATACTATACAGTAGCCAGCACATGGCATACAGCTAATTTCAGTACCATGTGACCTCCAATCCCGTAGTACATTGGAAATCTCTTCATTAGTGAAGTTACCGAATTTGTCATTCATAAAGTTAGCCTATGTTGCAATTTGGAACTGAATAGGATGTATTAACTTTGCAAAATGCATCAAAGTTTGAATCAATCCACGAAGGGAAATTAGCTAATGTTGCACACCACTATTGTGTACTTTATTGTAATGGCATCCTGAACCTCTGGGTAAGGCAACTAAATATAATTAAAAGCTACTACTACTACTACTACCACTACTACTACTACTACTACTTCCTAGGCTAGCAGTGGGCTTGGGAATGCGCATTTCTCATTTTTGCCCTGCACTCCCATGGAAGTATAATGGAACAGACTTTGCAAATGAAAACTTGGCTCTGCACCTGTTCCCTTAAACCACTTTTTGCATGTCAGGCAACTTTCCTTCTGGTATTGGATTTTGCCCTGCACTTTGCTCCAGCTTAAAAATTGCTATTCCTATAATTTAAGATTTGGACATTGAAGAAGATTATTTGTTGGTTGGTTTTCATTGGCTGCATTTGTTTATTTTTCCCCTTATATTTATTTAATTTTTATGTGTACTGTGCTATACAGTTGTCAATTGAGAAAGTGCTCTGAGCATTTAAGGGCTGCTTTAATATAACTAAAATAACTACTACTACTACAACTATTATGGTTAGGGTCATAGCGAGGGCAAAGAGGAAATGTAATTTAAATGAAAAACACTCTATAATAGCACTAATGTAAGGGTTACCCAGTGAGACCAAAAGTGACAAAGTGTTAAAGCAATGCATAGTGATATATTCTACCCAATTTAAAGATCTTATGAGCGCAAAACATGCACCTCTATGAATTAGTTTGCATACATTTTTATGAAAATTACTATATATTTGGAAAACAGTACAGTAATGAAGGAAGTTATTTTTATGAGGAGCCATTTGTTGTTTATAATTGTGAGGTATCTCTTTGTTCCAGGAACTTGCAAGATCTTTGCCTAAAGCTATACCTTTTCCTTGTCAGTTCCACACAGTCTTAAAAATACATCTCATAATGTATACCTTAGCATTTTAGTACACAACACAATATACAGTACATAATTCAATATTACATAAACCAAATTAAGAAACTTTGGCAAAACACTGCAAATATCAAAAAGGAATGAAACATCAATTTTTAGTAGAAATCCCCACATTAGAATTTTTCATTGCGTTTTTGCATTTGCAATAGTCTCATATTTTCTTCTGTTTTACTTCTTCTATTACATATTATGAGGCCACAATACTAAAAAAATGTCCACTGCACATATACTGTGCTAAGAGGGAGCCAGATGTACCTTGTGGTCACAACAGTAATGGTTGGCATGTTGGGCTTCCTGTTATTCATCAACATTCAGCCAGGATTGACTGTGCAGGTTTAGTAACTATGCAGTTCAAAAGTCAAAATGCTTGACAGGCCTTGGAGCTCATGTCTCTGTCATTGTCAAGCAGTGGCAAATGTTGATGATCAAAAACACAGGCTACTTTTAAAGTAGCCAGTGAAACATGGCCCTAAAATATTGTCCATCTTTGCACTGCTGCCTAGCATCTCTCTCTCAGAAAAGATTGGTAGTGTACATCCCCCCCATGCACATAAACTGCATTGCTGCTGTCTTAGGCCTCTGCTCTCAGGCCTATGCTCCTGTTGTGACACAGAAACCCAAAACAATTTAAATTTTGTAAGCATCCTAAAATGCAGTGCCTTCAGGCTTTTAACTTATCTGAAACAGTTTAATACATTTTACAAGTTCTGTAGAATATGCTGTCATAAATGTCACTGTGTCAGCAAGTTGGATAATTTATTTTGCAGGAGGCACTTAAGACATGTCAGCATTGCTGCATCAGATAGTGGTAGCCATAAAGAATTCTATAACACAGTCAAGTAGTCAGTGAAATGTTCCATGCCACTAATCAAAGAACATCACACCGAGTCTGCACTGTATAGATTGGCATGTTTGGTACACTTCCGCCTTTAATTCCATAAATTCCAAATACTGATGTCAGTGCTTTGGGCTTGGGAAAGAAACTTTCTTCACCAGAACAACTGTGAAACTCAAATCTTGTAATTTGTTAGCCCGTATCTCCAGCAGAAGAACAGAAAGTGGGCCTTACAGGTGACATACACAGACTTAGGTAACAGTACACACAAATTAGTAGCAAAAGTCTTGTGCATGTACTGAAGCTGACGCTGTCAGTGGCAGCAGAAACATTTGTTTCAAAGTCCACTCCACTGTAGTTTAGTACTCAAAGAAGAGACTGGAACACTGTCCTTTTGTTAAACAATTGCAAGAACTCAAAACCAATTAGGAAATTCTGTTCATCCATATTTCTTAAAGAGCAGCTGACACTCTCCAGGCAGATAACTCAGGGAGCTGCCAGCCAATGGATTTAATTAGACAATATTTACTTTTTTATTCAGTCATTAATGAAATATATACCTTGATGAGCCATGCTTGGGACTTCCATGAACAGCCAGAGTGCTGCAGCCCCTCCCCCCAAAATAGTAGTTGGATGACATGTAGTAGGGAATGGGGCTACAGGTACTTAACATACATAGAATAAGAAATTGGGGAGGGGAATGACTAAAGATATGATTTGTATCTGTGCAGGCCATTCTACATGTGAATGGCTAGTATATTATTAGCCATACACATGTAGACTGGCCTACAAAGGATACCAGGTAAATATGTCACTACCTGAATAGCATGGCTAAAACCTTGCTGTAGAAAGTGCTAAACCATGTACAGCAACAGGGTATTACAGCATTCGTGAATTACTGCTACCCTTGTCACTGTACACTCAGATGGGGGAGTGCTGAACTAGCTGCAGGTGTGGTACTTGGTCGAGCCACTCCCATGGTGAATGGCTAAGGCACTAGCTCCTGGAGCATGAGAGCACTGTGGATCAAGGTTTTGTTCCTCATCTCCTAGTAATGGAGCTGTTATTTTTTTATAGAGACATTTCCCCCCTTGTGAGTTTCTCCCAATTCTTGAGGTCCACACCCCCCTCTGAGTTGATTATAAGAAGGCCATGGGCGTGGGGGGTGATACCCCCACTTTAGGGGGTGCGGGGGTGGAGTCCCCCACAAAAACAAACAGTTTGTGTTTTGTCCCATTCATTACTATGGCGTGCATGCATTTGGTTATGGTCAGTGTTTTACCAACCTTATTTGGAAGGACAGCATTTTGCTTACAACATTGTTTGCCGCTCTGGTTTTGCTTGCGAGGTTTTTACCCTGTGACCCTACAAAGTTACAATTGTTATTTTCAGCAAACGCCCCACCTATCTAAATATTCATGTTCTATATATTAGGAGCGTGCAGCCTCGTTCTTGACTTCATGCCATCAAACTGCTGCTTTTGGGAGTGTGGCTGCATTGCTCAGCAGTCATTAAGCTGAATCCTAGATGTTATGAATGTGACTTATTATCATATATATTTCTTTGCAGATTGACAGAAAAAACTAAACTCCTGTCTTCCTTACCTTCTCAGGCAGGCAGCTCCATGGTGTAAGTTGACTAGCTGAATATAAAAAAACAGTCAGCTGCTCTTTAATGGCTGTTAAAAAAATAGTAAAAAAAATATATCCACGGGGGTTCAGTCATTTGTTTAGAAATCTAAATACTTGTTCATTCCTGCCTTATTTCTTCAGGAAGGCTTCATACTGAAGCCAACATCTTAAAGGTGGTACTCCGAAGATGTGATGCTCTAGGAAAATTGCCCCTTGCTGTGTGTATTTGCCCAGGAATGCATGGAAAAGTGAACCTTTTTTCAAAGTTATGTCTACAGGTAAGATTTTGCTTTGGCAAACCATATTAATAGTAATATTTATTTTATTTATTTATTTAAAATTGGTGACCGGGAAAGGCACACTGAGCCAAGGCTCATTTCCAGGTGTGACCTGGGTACAAGTAGTATGAGGTGGGAGACAGAGAAGTACAGCAAATATCAAGTAACAGACGAATAATACAGTATAGTACATTACATAGAGTTTGGTAGTGAGGTTTCACTTTTTGTTTGAACAGCAGAGTGGAAATAAATCATTTCATTACATTTCTAGACCATACCATAATATCTTCCTTTCACTTGGGGACTCGGGGAAAAATTTAAAATTAATAAACTACTCAGTGGCATGAAACGCCTTCAATTACACATAAACTTCAAATGTAATTTTGAAAACTACTGTACCTTTATGTGTTTGCATAATTGCTTCTTCTAAATACAGATGATTATGTGACCTAAGGATAAGAGAAGTAGGCCATTGTCAAATTTGGTTCAGCTTTTGAGTTGGACTTCATGGATTCTGTTCCACTTTGAGGAGTTTGGCCAAGCCACTTTAGGTTCCAATCTAGTATTTGTCATGGGTTAAAGCAGAGTACACATGCAAGGTTTATAAAATCCTTGGGGATAATAAACGCATTAAAGTCAGCAATGAATATTTATTACCTCAGATTTCTAGTGGCAGTGGCATTTTTATGCCACTGCTATTGATAGCTATGTTTTGTGGAGTTGTGACAGTCTCAACTGCAAGCCACCAAGATCATTGTGGCCCAGTACCAAGCCACAGTAATGTTCAGTCCTGATCACAAGGCTTATGCTACCCCAGTAGTTTCACTTTTTCCTCCATTTGAATAACTATGTTCTCCCTCTGCTAATAGACTTCAAAATTACAGTATGTAATATCCCCAATTAGTAATGCATCATTTAACAAAAACAAAAGAAAGAAAATTAAATTTGGGAAATTATATTCTTTCCCCTACCCCTCCTTCACCTAAAAAGGATAATTTGCTTCACCCTGACCCTTTGCCTAATCCTCTTGTGCTTCGTCCACCTCTGCATTTTCTTCTACCTTAATTTCATTCACCTCAGACAGGTCCACTTCCATATCCTCCTTACTGGTACTCTCCATTACAACCTGCTCTGGAGGCACTGCCATTCACCTGCTTTTGCAGAACATTGGGGTCATTATACCTTGCTCTGTCCCTATTCTCATGAACAACTGTGCTGATTCTTCAGGTGCCAAGAACATAGTATTGTCCATGGCAGTGAGAGAGATACTCATTGTCAACTTTCTCATATATTCTAGATAACAAAGCAGCAATACTGAGCTGTGTAGTACTACTGCTGCTCTATATGGGGTACAGAGGAAATCATATAGTTATTCAAGGGTGACTGGCAATTGTCAATGCTCATCCACAGTTGACTGTGGCAGCTGTATTTGTGTTGTTCATATGAACAGGACAGGGGAAGGGTTTGCATTTCCATTTCTGGACAGATATATTCTATCCTGGGTAGGGGAATTGGAATTGACAGCTCTTGAAGGAAGGAAAGGAAAGTGAGGTACTTTTGGATTGTTTCACAGGGTGGTTTAATTACCAGTTGCAATGGACAGCTGTCTAGGGAGGTTGCTTGGAGTGGAAGTACAACCACTGGACTTCTGGGGACTATAAGCCATGGTTTCTTTTCCTGTGCTTATCAGATACCCATCCATAGTCCTCACAGTCCCTCAACTCTGATTCCCAATCACAGCATTATCATCACCTTCTCTACGACCATTGCACAACTTATACTGTCTGGAACTGACATGGTGTAAACTTTATCTGCATTATTCTTCTGCCCAGCATCCTTTTAACCTCCTGTACTTTTCTTCATATTTACTATATGACAAAAACATGACAGATGATGACACCTTAATGATGCAGCCACCAACTTATGCCAACTATAATGACTCAGAATAGTCCTTGATGATTTTTAGAGGTGTACATGATCTGTTCATGCACGCATGTCAGCACTCAACTCATGAAGTATGAGAGAATCGAAGAACAGTGAGAGCTGTTCTATTCATAAATTATTTAGGAAAGAAAGTTTCATTTGCTTCCTTTTAATGCCCTTTTAGCCTTACGTCAACTGAATGTACTCAGTTGTTTAATTTAATTTCCTTGGTACTAATTCTGATTTAATTATAAATGGACTTTAATGCCCCATGGGCAAGGATTGTCCAATGTCACATTGGCATTTAGTCAATGTGCCATAGTCCAATGGTTTGGTCACCTGTGAAGCAAATCTGAAGGACCCTTTTTACCTTCAGCAGTTTGCCATTTTGATGTCATGGTGCAGCACTTTTTACAGGAGCACACACTGAGCATGTCCAAGTTGCTGGCAAGTCCCATGACCTTTCGCAATGAGTTAGTAATTGTAGAGATCTAGATCTCCTTGTACTGTACACATCCCAGTGTGATTTCCCACTTTCTTTCACAGGGAAGGACCTGACTAAAAAAAAAAAAACTGGCCAGAGCCGATAGGGCTGCAGCTGCAGAATTAGGGGTAAACATTTTGTAAATTATCAAAGTTACAAGCCTGTATCTGCAAAATGTAATATTTACCCAAACATTTGTTGTTTTGTATAATTTTTGCACCATTTTTTTAACATAGCCTTGTTATGACCCTACCTCATGAAAATGGGTATACAAAATGTTCAACTGCTGGCTTAAAGGTGATTTTGTGCAGGGATTTTGAAATTAACTTTTGGGACACAAAAACACATTTTGGGCAGGAATTCAAAAATGACAGCTGTCACATTCATGAGGTGCTGTATAGAAATGGCTATGTTAAAAATTTGGGGTAAACACATTGAATATTAACCAACTTACCAGCCTACATTCATAAAATTCAAAATACTGTACACTCATAACATTTTTGTTTTGTAATATTTTTACACCAAATTTCCAACATAGCCTTCTTATGACCCCACCTCATGAGGAAGGGCAAAGAAAATGTTCAACTCCTGGCCAAAAGGTGATTTCATGCAGGGACCACAAAATCACTTTCTGGGATGTAAAAAACATATTGGCCAGAATTTGAAAAATGACAGCTGTCACATTCATGAGGTACTGTAAATATATGGCTATGTTGTAAATTTGGGGTAAAAATATTAAAAAGTATCAAAGTTATAAGCCTGCATTTGTAAAATTCAACATAGACTTATAACTTTGTTGTTTTTCAATATTTGTACATCAAATTTTCAACATAACCTTCTTATGACCCCACCTCATGATCAAGGGCAGAGAAAATTTTCATCTCCTGCCTGAATGGTGATTTCATGCAGGGCCTGAAAAATCACCTTTGAGGACAGATCTGCCTAATGACAGTGTCATTGTTCATGAGGCATGGTCAAAAGGAAGGCATGTTGAAATTTTGAGCCACAAATATGTAAACATGCTTACGTTATGGTACTAGGTTCAAAACACTATTGAAATACATTGAACTGCATATCTGTGTCTTCAGTTCATGGTTCAGCTTTGAAGAGTGAAGATGTGTCTGCAGTCCAGAGGGGATTATGGTGTTGGACCCCAGATAGGTAAGTAAGGGCTTTGGGGAGTGTGAGGGTGGTGGGTGCTGAGTGGGAGGTTGGGTGGGGGTGAGGAATGGCCGCAAAAGACATTGGTGGACTTTTGTTTTGAAAGGTGAAAAACAATCAGAACCAAGGATCCATGATTACAACATTGGGGGAGTGGCCACTGCCAGTGTCACAGTTATGTTTCAGGGGTGTGTGGGTGCTGTGAGAGAGGGTTGGGTGGGGAGAGAAAACTTCTAATTTAAAGAAAAACGGACTAGCTTCAGGGAGAACATGATTACAACACTGGGAGATTGGGCACCACCAGTGTCATTGCTATTTTTCTGGGGGGAGAATGTGCAGTGGTGGGTGTTGAGAGGGAAGGTCGGGTGGTAGGAAATTTTTATAATAAAATCAATAAATAAAATAGGTTGTCATGGAGGAAACACAGCCCACTCCATCATGATCAAGATGGCCACCACAGGCTACTGCACATGTGTGACTGCTAGTACATGCGCAGTAGAGTGTAGTAGCCATTTTGGACACAATGGAGTGTGTCTTGTTCCACTGTGACTGCCAGCACTGTAAAATAGTGCAGTTCTGTGTCAATAGGGACAACATGGGTGGACAGCTTTACAGACACGGAGATGACTGTGATGCAAGTCCATCATGTTGTTCATTCACAAGGAATGCAGAGTCATTTTTCACATAGCAAGAGGTCTGCAGGGGTCCACCCACAGCAGCCCTAAAAATACTCCTTTTATGTGACAATGAGTGACTTTTTATCTGAAAACTTTAGATGTCATCAGAGAACCATGCATTGTCATTTCAGTTAATTCTCAACATTCAACTGTAGTTTCAGGCAAACAGGCTAAAAGATTGTGCTCAAGCCCCGAGGAAGACTCCTGGCTGAAGTGCTGGGGTTCTATCCTAAGCCCTGGTGTTGCCTGTTACAACTGCTAAGTGCCATTTGGGCAGAATAAAGAATAAGTTAAAGTTTCACATTTGTGCTCAATCTGCTTTTCTTGAGTGCACTGCAACTTTTATTGCATAAAAAATAAGTTGCAGAGGACAGGAAAGAATGCACAGTGTGTTCCTGTGCTGACAGCTGCAGGAACAGTAAGAGTCAGTGAATTTAGCAGACTGCAAAAGGTGTAGGGGGATTGGGAAAAATTTATATGACAACTATTGTTTTTAACTGAATGTGCTGTAGAGGACACAGAAATCTTTATTTTTTTGCCCACTATAGCAGAAGCACAGCAAAGTAAATTGAATTGACTGGGAATGGTGCAGGAAGGAGTTTGAAGGATTTATTTGTCACACAGTTTGACTGTTTCTGGTGTGGGCTGAGGGGCACCAAAATTATTTTTTTTATTTTTTGCCTGTTTGAAAACTAAGTGAATTATCGTAAGCTGCTTTGTTGCTACACATCTCTCAGTGAGGATGAGGAGGACTTGAGAGGGTATCAGTAGGCAACATGACCAGTGGGGATGCTCACATATTGTCAGTTTAACATTAAAAGAGCTGTAGGAGAAAAGGATTTAGTGGGGAGTAACTTAGCTGGGAAATGTTCCACCTTGTCCATTGCACCACATTTTCTGTACAGTATGTGGTGGTGCTAAAGAAGGAGTCAGAACAAGGAATGAGAGTCATTGTTGAGGAACAGGGGCTATCCAAGAATAGGGCTGGGCATGTGATAGTCGATCCAAAGAAACCATGGTTCCTTAGTTATCAGAAGTCAATATGTTCCACACCCACTGAAAGCAGCAGCCTTCCCGACCAGTTTGAGTAATCCAGTGCATCTGGTGCTAAAAGCAATCTGAACAAGTGAGAAACACACATGGCTCCCATGGTCCCTTCTTCATGAAAGGTGAGGTCCCCTACCTGTGGGGATGTAAGAGATCCATTCCAGTCTGTAAGGGCACACCCCCCATTCCTCTTGTACAAATTAACATGACAAAAGCACTTCTATAGCCACATCTGTGCTGTGGATGTAAACTATTGTCTGTCCACATTGAGAAACTGTATGATTCCATTCTCTGCCCCAGCCCCCAAATCAGGCATCAACAGCAGTAGCATTATGAAAGCCCATGTCTTCTGAAAAGTGATTATGTGAGGAAGATAAAAGGAAGTCTAACATTGATACTACTGTCATCTTGTCAACTTATGGAAAATTGGAATTTGGGTTATGTAAGCAATAATACATGATGAGGTGTGGGTTATCTCCTGATAAAAACACACACTCGGGTGTGCTATAAGGCACGAGGCATTTGCTTGGTTTTTGGGTGGTGTCTGTGAAACTCTCCTCACAACTCTGTCAATTCCATCTCTCCTGAACACTTACTTCTTTTTTTTTACTTTATTTTTCAGTTTTGACACTTATAGCACTGGCCCACTTCATGGACAGCAAGCTGTCCCGAGTGTGTCTAGTAGTGGCCACCTCATATATTAATGAGTGTGTCCCATAGCAGCCACTATACTGACAGGTTTCTGTTTCAGATTTTATCAAATTAAAAAGTTGAGAACTATGCCACTGTCAAAACTATGGCAATATTAACTGTGTCTTGTTATGGACATCGAGGGGTGGCTGGGAGAAGGAAGAGTGAACTTTGTGGAAATGGGCCAATGCCAATCATGGTAACAGTCTCGAGCTTCTCTGTGCCATTTGAGAGTTTGGAAATGAGATCTGTACACTGGCAGCCAGGGGCAAACAGGCAGTGAAAAAAATAAATAAATAACAGGTACGAAGTCTGCAGACTATTTTTGTCATTTAGGAACTGGGGTATGTTGTATATGTGGCTGTTTTTTTTTCTGTTGGTGGCACCACTCTCCCAGTACACTGACTGTGGCTTCTTCACCTGCTAGGTGACAAACTACATCGGGAGACCAGTGACGTTGATAGATTTTTATGTGTGCTATGGTTTGGTTGGCACTAGTAGTGCCAGTTGGTAAGTTATCAAGTGATAAGGACATGGCTGAAGCAGGTGATCAGCCAATCACAGTCGAGGATTTTTTTGCCCATTTTATAAGACAAGATATACCAATCCTACAAAATTATAAAAGTAAACCAGTGTCACCACCACCAATGCTGCTTGTATTTGAGAAGCATGCCAGTGAGGAGAATATGAAAGTGGATCTGTCAGAGCAGGAGATCATGAAAGTGAGGTCGTAGAGGAAGATGAATCATAATCACATGAATAGGAGATAGTAAAACAGCAGGAGATAGAGAATCATGCAAGTCTGAGACAGAGGGGTAAGGTGAAGGGGAAGAAGTCAGAGTGGAAGAGAAACAAGGTGAAGAGGAGGAGAGCAGGAAGCAGGAGAGGAAGAGGACAAAGCAGAGGAGGTTGCAGGTGTGCTGTCAGTTACACCAACATGTTCTGATGATGACTGTGATAGAGAGATGTGGAGGCCATCCTGGCAGGAGATTATCAAATTGGAAAAAAAATATTCAAAAGGGAAAAGCAGGAACACAAATTGGTAATACAGGCAAATCTAAGGACCAGATCCATAATAACAAGCTCATTTTAACCTTAGTGCTGAAGGTGCTGCCTCTGGTGCCCAGCCACATCATTCTAATAAGGCAGAAAATATGAAATCATCTTGTAGTTGCCACACTATTGCTCCCAATGAACCACAGTAGTCCAGTCATGAATCTAAAACAATGAAGAGGTCTTCTGCACTATGTGAGTATTTTACTAATGACCCCTCAGATCTACTGATGGCATGTTGCAGTCTGTATGACAGAAACATCAGCTGAGGTCAGTCTACTCAAAAAAAGAGAATCTGTATTCTGGCTGATCACCTATAGTTGAACATGTCATCTTCCCAACATTCCCCTTTGATGTCACACTGGCCAGCAGTAGCAATATCAGCAGGGACACTAGGCATGGGTAGTGCATAAGATGATTTTCTAAAGTAATGCAGTCACCATGGCAGCCACAGCAGTTAACTGATGCATCCTCAGGTACTGGCACTGCTTCAGAAGCACCACTCCAGTAGTCAGAACAAAACAAACCACACTGCCTGAGTCATCACATGCCCACACTAAACTGACCCCAAGACATGCAACCTCTCTTAAAATCACACAACTATATGTGGAGATGACAGCACTTGAACAAAAGCCATTCTCCTTCAAAGAGGATATTGGTTTTTGAAGACTGTCACGTGAAGTGAAGATTAAATACATTACTCTATCACACTTAACATTTTCCAGGAATGTTTTCCCTAGTATGTGCTAGTAAGTATGCATACAGATGTTTACACTTCTGAAGTAGACATGGGGGGTGCATTTCATTAATTATATCCGGTGCATTAGTGCAAAAAAAAGCTTCGTAAGTCTCACTGCTCATTAGATTATATCCACATCAAGCAGCACCTCCAGCATTCCTGCCCCAGGTCTGCAACAACCAGCAGTCACTGCAGGATTTATATTGATACAGATAATCTCACAGAGTCACACCAATAGAAGAACTTTCTTACTTAATTTGTTATTCAAGGAGGAAGAGCTCTGTGAGAAAAAACATTCCATAGTTCATTCAATCCCTGCTGGAAGTCTGGACATACCCTCATAATCTAAGGTGGGAACGTTTTTGACAGACAGTTTGAAAGATATGCTGAAGGCCATGATGGTAAAGATGTCTGCAGCACAGTTATGTTACTAGCTATGGAAACTGACAATGTTGCCTATGAAGGAAATCTGTCCACAATGAAGTGATGTGTGCTGCAAAGCATATTCTACTACTGAGATCTTATAAACACACTACCACAGATGTCAGTGCTGTGTTAGGAACCATTATCAACAGAATCACTGACATGGAAGTTTTCCCCGATGCTCTCTATGATCACTCCCCAGGGTTTTGCCACTGGTCAAATAAGGCACCTAAACCTAATTCCTCTTTCTCCTATAAAAGAATCTTAACAAAAGGAAAGCTTCCACAATTCCTTACTGCCCTGTCAACGGTTGACTGCACACCCCTTGACTCCTTGAGCAGTGTCGAACAAGCTCTTGACTTCTTCATTGCCCAGTTTAACAAAGTTTGTAATAATTTTTCCCCCTACGTAAATGCAAAACTCAGTCTACCACTAGTTACAGGATTAACTCAGAACTCTTCTCCATGATGCGAAACTGAGATAACCTCTGACACTGAGCCGTGGAGGCAGGGGAAACCACATGATATGCAGCTCTATAAGGTGGCAAGGAACCAGTGCGCAATAGCTATATGCAGAGCCAAGCAAATCTTCTGCAACCAGGAACTTACTAACTCCTGGAGAAGTAGCAAACCCTTCTGGGAGAACATCAAGAGCCTCACGGGTAAAGCAAGCAAATCCTCCCCACTATGATTGAGGTAAACGGCTCCACTTTACAGTACCACAAAGAAATAGCGAACTCCATTAATTTTGCATTCACTGATCTTAGCAGTGTCCTTCCCCCAACTTCTTTGACCACTCTGCCCAGCTCTGCCTCAGTAATCCATGGTAATACCCACACCCCGTTCTGCTCTAAGAGGGTATCCATGTCTGAAGCTAAAAGATATCTTGACAAAGTGCTAAGCAAAGCCAGTTTCAGCAGCGATACCCTTGACCTAAAACTCCTCTCTCTCTCTCCCTTGACATTGTCCTATAACGTCTCACTAAACTTCTGAATCTCTCACTCTCTCATAAACAATTCCCCCAGCTCTGAAAATCAGCAATGGTCATACCCATTCATAAAAGTGGTGACAGGCCTCTTCTCTCTAACTAGTGCCCTATCTCTATCCTCCCACCACTCTCCAAGGCGTTGGAACAAATTATACAACGGGGTGTGAAAATCCTGTAACCTCATTTGTCAAAACACATCACATGACTGTGGCATATCCTTTAATAACCCATGGCTGAGAAATGGCATTTATAAAAAACATACTTAAACACATTTAAAATTTATTATACACAGGGATCCATTGTATAATCACAATAAGGCACTCCAGGGTGTGGGTTATTGGGGGATTTATCCACTTCTTGTGTGGTTAAGTCACTCAGCTGCACCTCGTGACACACCACACAAGGCATTGGTAAATCCCCCAATAACCCACACCCTGTCATGCCTTATTGCTTAATTGTAGCAGACCAGTTGTCTGAACACCTCAACAAATATAACTTACTCTGCCCACAACAACATGGCTTTAGAAAAGCCCATAATACTACCACCACCCTGCTTGACTTCACCAGCCATATTCATAAGCTGATTGACCCTGGCCACCTTCTGGGTGTGGTGTTCATTGATTTGTCTAGGGCATTTGACACCATGACCCACCAGCTCTTGCTTCATTCACTCTCCTCCCTTGGACTGTCTAATGATGTAACCAAATGGTTTGAAGGCTACCTCTCGGCAAGGAGCCAAAAAGTCAAAATTGTTGACTCTCTCTCAAGTGCTCTTCCTGTCTGCTCTGGTGTACCCCAGGATTCCATCATTGGCCCTCTACTTTTCAGCCTTTTCATCAATACTCTTCCTGCAGTTTGCAATAATAACTTAATACTCTATGCCAATGATGCAGTCATCTTTTCCTCCCATATTGACCCTGTCTCACTCTCCAAAGTGCTACAGACGAACTTCAGCCTAGTTGAAACATAGCTTCTCCAACATAAGCTGCTAATGAATTACAAAAACAAAGTCCATACTGTTCCATAGCGCTCACAGCAAATACAGATTCATAAACTTCACCATACATAATGAACTTGAACAGCTACTTGAGCAAGTGCAGGAGTTTAAATATCATGGTATTACCCTTGATTGCACTATGTCTTTCAGCTTGCATGTTCAAAACATCTCAAAATCAGTCAACGCAAGAATTGGGGTCCTCTATCACCACCATCACTGTCTTACCAAAGAAACTATGCATGCAGCCATAACTGCCTCAGTCCTATCCATCACTGATTATGGGCTTGTCTTCTACAGGACTGCTGTTAATACTACCCTAAAATGGGTCAAGACAGCCCTTAATGAATGCTGTAAACTTTTCACTGGTGCAGGGAAGCATACGCATACCTATAATCTCTACAAGCAATCCAACTGGCTCAATCTAAATAGTAGACTTGCCTACCAGACCTGCCTACTGGCTAAGAAAATTTGTCTTAACTGGGCAACCCCTACAACTCATGCCTTAATGTTGCCTGCAGTCACTGCACATTTTACATGCAGTTCCCTCAACCAAAGTTAATCGTTCCATTCTGTTGTACCAACCAGGCTCAACGTGCTTTCCACACCAGGGCCCCCCTGCTGCTAAACATCCTTCCCCCTGAAATTGCAGCTGAAAACAAGCTTGGTCCATTCAAACGTAAACTCCACTAGCACCTCACTGATCTCAGCAGTTGTGACTGCTCTGCCTAGGCATGCGGCTTTGTTTCACCTCTCCCTCCTCTTCTCTCTTCTCTTGCTACCATCCCCACTTCTCTCTGCCCCTCCATCCCCTGCTACTCCTCATCTCTCTCCCACCTACAATTCTACCCTCTCTCACCTCCTACCTACCATTCCACCCATCTCTTGCTCCTCTCCTCCTGTCTCCCCCTCCCTATCACCCTATCTCTTGTTGCTCCACCCCAGACTACCTAGCACTTATCTTTCTGTTCTTGCACTTATGACAATGTCAAATCCTTGACTGCCAACCCCCCTTTTCCCCACCCCTCCCCTCTTATCCTCCACCCCGTGCTCCACTTATGTCACCCCAGGATGGTTTTCATTTGTATCTGTGTCTTGCTATATATACACCCGTATTGTTAATTGTGCATTGTTATTTGCCACTGACCATTTGCTACTGTGCTAGTCTATACACATGTACTGTCTTTTTCTACTAAGTTAACCTCCTGACCTGTATTGTATCTTATCTCTGCTTGCTTCTATGTTAACCTCCTGACCTTGTATTGTATTGTACCACTGTTTTGCTTTCACCCATTGCTGACGCGGAACCTTTGTAAAAAGAACACTTGGTTTAAAGGTACTTGCAATCCTAGCAATAAATAAATAAATAAATAATGCCATGGTCTTTCACTTGGTGAGTCTACTTGAGTGATGCACACACCAATATTTGACATCTTTTACAGCAACATAACAAAGCAAAGCTAGTGATGATTGTGCTCAAGGTGGAGGCAATGGTGCAGAATGTAAGAATGACAGTGTTGATGGTGGTGGAAGAGGTGGTGGTGGTGGTGACACCACTGGTTCATTTGAGTCATTTGAGCAGCAGCACAAGAAGGATACAACACTTTTTAGAAAAGTAGCAGAGATGTTTCTGACACAACTTACAGACTGATTTGAAACAAGTAGATAAGGCACAAATTTTGGCATCACAGTTTGGCATGGCAGTACTACTGGTTCCCAGATATAAGGATTTGTGCATTCCACCTAGTTGGTTCAACTACATCAAGCAGAAATTGTTGAACACTCTTCAAATGAACTGGCACAGACAATGTGAAGAACCAACCAAGAATCAACCTTATCCTGCTTGCACTGCTCCTCCTCATCATCATTTGATTTTGCATGCTTCCAGTGCCATATGTCAGCATGATGACATGGAATGCAACATAGAGCATGATGACTTGGAGATAAAAAGGACATTTGTGGGCTTTTTAACACTTACTGCCAGAGCTGTAATGATTGGAGTAAAGTACAGACATTTCACCAGAGTATGATTGAGGCTTATCTAACATTTTCTGTCTTGCTGAAGTAGTGATCCTATCAAATTCTGGCAAGATATGGAAGTCATTTGACCTGCATTATCTAAACAGGATTCCTACTTTCTTGGTTGCTTTAGAAAGATGTTTCAGTACAACTGGTGATATTGCCTTACCACATTACTCCAGGTTAGATCCCGACAGTATTGAATTCCTAGCCTTTCTGCAACTTAACTCACTATACCATGGATCATCCTCAGCCTTCACTTTGATTTTTCTCATGTTTAACAAGTCAAATCTACTGCTATTCTCACCCTTATACCTGCTGCTGTCAAGTCTCCTCTAACTACTGATGGCAATGGCAGCACCACCATCTTGATCACCACTACCAGCAGTGCTTTCAGCACAAGGACTGTGACACACACTTCCATTTGAAGTCCTCCTAAAGACAGTACAGCTTTTACAGTGTCATCACCAGCAAATGCAATGTGATCAGGTCCAAAGGGAGACTCATACCAAGTCATTATCAATTAAATAGGACCTGCCATATCACCCAACCCACTATCAACAAACTCTGGTCAGAGCCGATATGGCTGTGCAGAGCTTACACAAGCACTGCTGGAGTATGCCATGCACAAGACGGTGGCGATGACAGAACTGCATATGTGCAATATTCATGCATGCGCACTCTGAATCGGTGGCCATCTTGTACATGGCGGCAATCATTGATCTCTGCAGCACCTGAACCAGTTGGAATGTAGTAAGTGGGATGGTTCTGTAACCATTCTTCTTGCTGCATTCCAGCTAGCTCTGGCATTCTGTTCCAGAAGCATTCCAGCAACAGTATGCCCTGCATAAGATGGCAGAAATGACAGAACTGCACATGCGCATCTGAGTCAGTGGCTATCTTGTGCACGGTGGCCATCATTGATCTCTGCAGCACCTGAATCAGTGGCATACAGACATAACATCATGGTGATAATCACCGCACAGAAAATGTGACAGACAAAATGCCACAATTAAAGGTGGTCACTAGTAGAAACGGTTGCAGAGCAAATGTAGCTTCCGTGACAAAAGACTGGTGACTACATGACACTCTCGCTCTGTGACTTTTTGTTTGTAACACTACATCCTGAAGTTACCTTTCTTATTTTGTGCCCAATTCCCTTCTTTCTGTCTTCCTGTCCCCATAACATTGAGGCACTAAGGGGGTCTGAAGGGGGTCTACAGATGTAGGTGGTCCCACTGGTCCAGTCATCCTTCTACATCTGTATCCTGCTGTCCATAGAGTAGGTTTCATTCTTAAAATTCATGGTTCTGTTCTGCTCAATTGCTGTGTCATCCAGACACAAAACTCTGCCTCCTGACACACTCCTGCCTGCACTGTTTGATTGCTCAGAAAAATATGAAGGTGCAGTTTATTTGGTGGTGTAGAAATTATCAGCTGTACTTTCTTTGCAGAGTTCCTTACTTTTGTATAGTTTATTGTTGTCAAGACTGCTCCGATGTCGATGGATGCCTTCCCCAAGCTCGCCAGTGCCAGACCAAGACTCAAACCGAAAGGACCCAAACCATTAAAATCCAATAAAATCCACCATTCTACACCACAACTCTAGTCAATATGAAATTTCATATACCAAAAACACCCTGAAAACAAACTTACATGCAGACAATAACTTAAAGACACCGGTTTTTGGGGGCGGGATCTGAAAGAATAATAATATATCCAGTCTGCATGAGTGGTGACTATTTGACCGTTCCATTTTTTGTTTTGTTCCATTTTGCCTGGCAACAAGTCATAACAGCGATCATTCCAGTAGCTGTCTTTTGTACCCGTGACATAACATCCACTACTAATTAACTGCAACATTATGTCCAGGGACCAAACTTCCGTACACAGAACCAATTGGAATGCAGCAAGTGAGATGGTTCTGTAACCATTCTGCTTGCTGCATTCCAACTGCTTCTGACATAATGTTCCAGAAGCATTCCAGTTTTTATCAACTCCCTGGTTTACAAAGTGCACTAACTGTTTACATGGCCAATTTACAGTAAGTCAGTTTCTGAGGTTTCATTTACCTAGTAATCAAATCTCCGGGTGCATGTAAATAAGCCAAATTTCAGTCTGGATGGAAAGCATCCTTACTGGTGGTCATTACTCAGTGCATATAAACCCAAAACTTCAGCAAAAGGAAATCACTCTGATAAATCCACAGATGCTATGCCTTTACATACTACAGTGGGCATCAGATCAATTCATTCTGATCAATCAATTCAGTTCATTCTGATCAATCCAACAGCAGCCAGAATCATCATTTCTAAATTAACTTGTTACACAGGAACTGATTTCCACTACGTGCAATTATGTAAGCATTAATCTCCGCTGAAGGTGGCATCTAATGGGGAGTTAATGCATGGTTGGGGCCATTGTGACCCGAGGCCAGAGGCCGAGGGTGGACAACGGCTCCAACCATGCATTAACTCCCCATTAGATGCCACCTTCAGTGGGGATTAATGCGCTTGTAACACGGACATACTCGGTGGTAGTGCAGACTACACAGTGTGCTACTTGATTCACAACAAACACAACGGCAATTGCAGAAATTACTGTGAATTTTAATCTTACTTTCAGATTTCATCACAGTGCTGTGTTACATACAGATGTGGGTCAAAACTCGTTTCTGTATACGGACATAGAGTTCCTAGCTTGATGATCGGAACACATCTCCCGTGCTTTGGAGCGTCCGTTTCCCTCACAACCTGCCTCGGAGGACCACAGTTTGCTTCGTTCTGAGCTGTGCGCAGCCGGCCAGTCTCTCATTTGCATGCCTGTGTCATCACTGAGGGGGTGTGTTTCTAGTCCTTGGCCCGCTCTGCCCGCCCCCTTCGCTGCAGCACAGTTCCCTACCTCTCCAACATTACTGCTGATGTCCGGTAGACTGTTCGTGGCTCCCGGTGACTCTATAAGTAAAACTGACAGTCCCGTGCATGGTAAAAGTGTGGCAGGTGAATGCGGAAGCGGATGTGGCTGCTGCTCTTGCGAGTCCCCACCCACAGCTTCCTGGCTCACTCTGTTGGTTGGGTTCCAGCTGAGTGCATCTTTGTTTCACTGGTGCTCGCTCCTGATTCCCTGTGTGGTGTTCTGCCATTCGTTTTTGCATTGGTCCACACTTCCATATTCATTCCTCCACATAAACTAAACTGCACTGCCATCTGCTTGCTCAGTACAGTACCTCGACCTGCTTACGTCTTTCTGCCTATGTCCCCCATCTGTACCTTTCCCCACTCTCTCCTTCTCCTACCCTCTCACTCCTAGCTGGCTGTGTGGCTCTTTCTCGCACCGGCGTCGAGCTCACACACCACTATTTCACTTCTCGTGGCTACTTTCAGCACTGCAAGAGCAATACGGCATTATCGTCTCATAATGCCGTGTTTTTCCTGCACCACGTGATGCCATCCCACCTATCGCTGGCACCCCTCCTACACCTCTCAATAGTGCCATGTTACAATATTAGATAAGTATTTGGTATCGCATGAACGATGAACTTTTCAAGAGATTGGATTGCACTTGTTGATAATTCTTAATAATTATGTGAATAAGCAAAAAAAAAAAAAGAAAGAAAAGAAGTTCCTTTTCCAATACAATCAATAAAATCCTAAAGGTCTTAAGCAAACAAATTACCAATTCCATGCAAAAAATCTACTGTACCAGCCAGTTCCAGTTTCAGGCTTTGATAGCTGCAGCCCAAGGCAAAACTCTGCACAGTGCCTAACAACCATGTTCTTTACAAATGAATCCAGACAAGCAATCAGCACTCAGCCACCTCCCCCCCACCAACAAGGCCAAAACATCAGACTGGGTGGTCTTTCTGTCTATGTTTCTATCAAATAGGGTGAGGGAAGCCAAAAGAGTGATATTTTTAACTGCCCAGTATGAAATGCATTGTTATTTAACAGTGAGTCTCATTCTGAAAGGTTGAGACTGTACATCACTGCACAAGCATTCCAGATAGCAAGGGTTTATTACTGACAATCTCCTTCTCAACAACATGCCGGACAGGACAACTTACCAAAATGATCATTAAAGTGCTTGAGGGGCACTTTGGGGAATGTCATAACTGCAGCAGCAGGAATGTGAACCAAAGGCATGAATGACTGATTTGGGGATTGTGTCTCTTGTAAACCACCGACCCATACTCTCTTGTGCTGGCTGCCTCTGTAAAAGGTGACTCCTAGCGAATTCTACCTACTGCCTCATTAACTGACTGTCACTAGAACCAAAAGGAATTCTCTCCAACAGAACAAAATTCTGCTGTAATCTGTCTGTGTAACTGACTCCATGATGCTTCAACACAATTTAATACCCAGCAGCCACCAACCCCTCCAGCGAGGCCAATCAGAGCATGGTGTCGGACCGGAAGGGAATCCTTCAGCCAATGGGGAGCAGCATCAAGGAGATGACTGATGCATTGCAGTGAGTGGTGGCTGGGGTGTGGGGCACAGCATTAGGAAACAGAGTATGCTTTGCACAAGATGGCAGTGATGACAGAACTGCGCATGTGCGATACTCATGCATGCACAGTCTGAGTCGGTGGCCATCTTGTGCATGGTACCTGTCTCTTCCACAGTTGCAGAAGAAAAAGAAGTGCCCCACTTAGTGGGTGTGTTTATGTGGCCGGCAGGGGGAAGAGACGCACAAACACAACCTCTGGAAGCTATGCCAGAGCACTGTGGAAGCACATCGGACAGCGGTCCAGTCATGTGCTTCCACAGTGTTCTTCTGAGATGATGGCATAACATCTGTGGAACTCCACCCATGCAGCATAGAAATGACAATGCCATGAAGGAGACCCCAACTACAAATGAGTCATCTGTGATGGCTGCCCACAGATGAGCAACTTCATCAGTCTCATGAAGTCATGTAGTCTGTTGACTACAGCAAGTCTGGTTGCCGGGGCAACAGCTGTGTTAATTGCTACTTCAGTCCAGTAAATGTAAAAAGATTAACAGAGTATAAAATAGTAAAAAAAAGAAAAGAAAAGAAAAGAAAAGAAAAAAGAAAAACTCTACATCCATGCATGCAAAATATTGGGAAGGTAACATGCTAGAAATGTATTGTCTTTTAATTATATGTGTTCTTGGATTATATGTTCCTGGATTCATAATTTTTAATTGGGGGGGGGGGCATTGTTATAAATTGTGAAAATACATGGGGCCAGTGATAAGGAGGTAATTGGCATGGAGGTAAAACAGAAACTACAGGTGTGGTGGTGGGGGGGAGTAAGCCTTGAGCTCAACAATAAATGCTTGAATCAACTACAGCTCAGAACTGGGACACAGCACTCATACTTATTACAATCTGTGTCACACTGCCACAAAAAGACCAGTCTCCAGAAGTGGCATGCATTCACCACCTGACACAAGCAAGTTTTAGTAATTAAAATACATTGCTGACCTCAAGGCTTTTTTTTATTATCAAGTAAATTTTATTGATGTCCAAACACAAGAGCCAAACATAAAACAACAACAAGAAACATTTAACAAATGACAGTACATACAGAGGCAGTAGCTGCATATCGTGAGAGAAAGAAAAAACAATGAACAATAAACCAACTACTACACCTAAACCTGAACACAAATGTTCAGAAAAGGAAAAAACAATGAACAATAAACCAACTACTACACCTAAACCTGATCACAAATGTTCTCCCCCCTTCCCCCTCACCCCTCAACCCAAAATCCCCAAGCCTTTTCCTGGCACTTAAAAAGAAACCACAAATTATGGGTGAGCGCAGACTCAAATGATGAAACAAGGATGTGGGAAAACAAAATCTAATGACTATCAGTGGGTGTGCCAGATACTAGGACCAATGTATATTAAAGATGCAAGAGATATTAATGTATATAGAGGTTCCCAAATGGACTGGTAATGATGCTGGCAGTGCCATGTAATGGCTATATGTTTTTCAATCAATAAGGCCAGAAGTATCTCTTGGGGCCATTCCTTTACAGATGGAGCTGCGGTATCCCTCCAATAGCATAATGTAACAAGCTTAGCAAATATGGCAATTAATGCCAAATGAGTTTAGTGTATCTTAGGAGGGTCATTAGAATAAATTCCGGCTAAGCACACTTTCAGAGTGCAAAGATCCTCCAGGCCCAGAAGAGGGTTGAGAGAATCTTTAATGTCTCTCCAGAATGGAATAAAGGTAGTACAATCCCATAACAGATGTTTTGGAGTCCTATCTTCTTGTCCACATCAATGACATAAAGCCGAAGGATTTACCCATTTCATATAATTTAAGTGGTGTAATATACATATCATGTAATATACAAAATTGAGTTAAGTGAAATCTATCCTGTTTTATGAATTTATAGAGTTGATGCCATACCATTTGCCAAAGGTGGATATCATGCTGTAGGACCAGAGTTGGCCTCAAGGCTTTTATCACCCTATCTGCAGTCTACTTTACCCTATGGCATTTACTGCACTGGATCAGAAAGGATTCAGCTGAATTGATGAAGTTCAACTGAATTTTCAGACTCCAACACTAAGTTGAATCGAAGATGACCCATACCCATTTCTTTCACCCTTAAATACAGGTAAATGTTATACGTTAGATAGTCACTAACACATTGTAGGTCCCATATTCAGAACCATCCGGCTGCAGGAGCATATGAGGGTGCTTCACAAAAAAATAGGGTAGTCTGGCTCGGGTGCCATATTAAAATGGACAGCATGATCCAAACTGACCATGCTTTCATTTGAATATTGGCTCATAGTAGCATGACACACAGCAGGCAGTTTCCACTCTTTGTGCCACACCACCAGAGCTCTGCACTGAAGATTGCACATAGGGGTAAAGCATGGCACACACTGGTTAGTGCCACAACCCCTTTGGACAATATTCAGCCCAAACAATGCAGATGAGCCTATTGGACATGCACGGCACTAAGGGCCATTTGCATGACCATTATGGAATCATCCGCATAGGGGTGCCAGGGCCAAGTGAGTCGGGCCAGGTCCTCCCAAGCCATGATCTCTGTACATGTAAAAAAAAAATCAGTGGTGATTCAGTGGGCCATCCCACATCCCAGTCCCTTCCTCTGTATTGTTTGTTAAATTATTGGTGGTCCAGTGGTCCCTCCCAAGCCCTGATCCCCAGGTATAAAAGTAATAACTGGAGTCCTGGTGGTCTAGTGGTCCCTCCAATGTCCTGATCCCCTCCCTGGTATTTTCTATGAAATCATTGGTGGTCCAGAGGTCCCTCCATAGCACCCATCCCTTCCCAAGTATTTGTTTTTTAAACCATTGGTGGTCCAGTGGTCCCTCCCTAGCCCCGATCCCCTGGTAAATAAGCAATAAATGAAGTTCTGGTGATCTAGTGGTCCGGCCCCATTCTCTGATCACTGTCCCAACTTCAGATACATCACACTGGTAGTCTAGTGTCCCCCAGCCCCCTTCGGTAGGTGACGCACTACCTCTCCCACCACCACAGGTTGTGCACCAGCTCATCCCTCCTCACACCACCATGGCCAGCCTTAGATTGAACTGTCACAGAGCACATAAAGTATGCAATACATGCTCATTGATTGAATGATTTAACAAACAATACCAGGGAAGGAATCAGGACATGAGAGGTACTTCTGGCCACCAATGACTTTTTTTTGTTTTATACATGGACAGGGATTGGGGCTGGGGAGGGAATGCTGGACCACCAATGATTTAATACAAAATACTGAGGAGGAGATCAGGAAATAGGAGGGATCACTAGACCACCAGGATTTATTAAAAAAGTACTGGAATGGGGATCGGGGCAAGGGTGGGATCCCTGGATCACCAGGGTAACAGACCTTGATAGCATGTGGAGGGTGTCTGTGGTACCAACTCCCACTTTGCACTGTTAAGGGCTGGGTTTCAGAAGCTTTAAACTGCACTGCACTTCCTGCTTTTTAGTGCCTCTCAAATCTTTCCAATATAATACTGCACTGTGTATGCATGGAGGCTTCCTCATTTGCATATGCACAACATGATATCGTGCACCACGGTGCTTTTGGGGATGCACCACATATAGGTGGCCTTTGAATATGGCTACACCTACAAAGACAGGCATTGTTCCTGGTTAGCGCAGCAAAAATCTGGTTTCTGCCATGCTAACCTTTTGAAAATGAGGGCCTATTTTCCTACTGCTAAGGTAATTCCTAGGCACACATAATTTAGCAATCATAAAATGGAGTAACAGCCACCCAATAGCCCAACAGAAGCACCACCACCTTCCATGCTGGCAACACAGTTTCAAGAATGGACTCTGAGAGCTGAGTTGAGGGGCTGGGGTAGTGCTTCTATGCAGCAATGCTCCCAGCCAGATAAAGAAGGTGGTCTAGAGCTCAGCATGGTAGCAACCCCTGTGTTGGGTTGATGGAACTTTTCTGCCTTGAAGGGTAAAAATAAGTGTGCTCAAGGAGCAAGCAGAGGGACACAAACCCTGAACAGAGCACTGGGGATGGGGGACAAGGGTGAAAATGTATAAAAATACATATTTGTACACTGAACACCATATATAATGGCATCTATTTCCCTTGGGTCCACTCTTATGAAGACCCCTGTCATTACAACAGCTATGGGAGTGGCAGATGGAACTGGGGGGACTGGGTGCACCCAAAGTAGGGGTGGTGGCAAACAGGGGCCAGAAAGTTCTATGGCAAAAAAAAAAGAAAATGGAGGCACAAAGGATGGTTATAAAAGAATTCTATTAAATGGTGAAAAAAGAATAAAAAATGATGTCCTTAACAGCTCCAGAAATGAAGTTATCTGCTAGGAAGTAGGCATATAAAACATTCATACTGTGTGTTACAGTGTCTCTTTAAGAATAGTGTATGAACATAATGCTCTATGAAATAATAGAAGAAATTAAATAATGTAATGTAATACTGAGTTATTTGAAATACATCAACATGCTGTGTTTAGGGAGCAATGTAATGGCATTGCAGTTTAATTGTATCAACATGATATGTTTGTCAGAAATGTGTTTTTAAAGCATTTTAAATGTATCAACAAAATGTGTTTATACAAAAATTGATGTTGAAGCACTTTAAGTGCATTGACATGATATGTTTACGAAATGTTATGCAGATATAGTTGAAATGTTCTCATGCATATAAAATGAGTCAATGCATTTAAATCATCTTTCAGTTTCATTAGGTCCAACATTTGGATGCCAAGCTATAAGATGAAGTCAAATTATTTTATCTCTCAGTTGAAAATTATGATTTACTTCTTTCCAAACCTTTCAGATACAGTATTATAACCCTTATTAGTTTACAGGATTCTCTTTTGCCTTGCATCTTCTTTATAGAAAATTTCCACAGCAGGTAAAACTGGATGATATCAATATATATCCATCTGATCCCATGGAATTTTCTTACTAGTACAGTAGCAGACACCACCACAAGGATGCATACAGCACCTAAGAGCTCCATAAATAATACTGGAGATCTGGTTGCTCCTTTTTTTTTGGCCTTTCACTAATTTTGTAGTTTACTTTGTCCTTCTAAGAGCTAATTTATATTTACAAATAGAGTTATACTGTACAAACATAATATATGTGATACTGTTTATGCATGCATAGAAGGTTCTGCTTAAAAAATGTTAAAAAAAAATACTCCAAACTTTAAAAGTCTGCAAAAGTATATTTATTTTCCTCCAGAGGGTGTTATCTTAATACCCCCTGAAAGGTCCTACAACTCTGTTCTGAGCCTGGAGGAATGTACAACATCAGCAGGCTGGCATGGATTACAGAGATCTCCTAGTGAAAGGGCAAATTAAAAACCTGGGTACATGAGTGCAGTGGGGTAGGGATGTTCTGGAGGGACATGAAGATTTTTTATTTGGCAGAGAGATTGGTTGAGCTCAGCTGTGAAACAGCCTATCAGTAGAAGTGGTGGATGAAAGAACCATTAATGATTTCTTACATGGCTGGGACTGAGTAAAGGCTTAATATTTACTTAGGGCGATAACAGTAAGGCAGGGGACAAGGGGGAAGGTCAGGGCAAAAACCCCAACTAGACAATAGGTCTCAGGTTAGGATACAGTATAATGGGGATGAGTGAATGGATCAATGGTCTTTTTTCTGTTGTCATTTTCTATCTTTATATGTAAGTGGCAGTTTTGGTTGTTTCAAAGTATTGAATGCTTAAATAAAACAACATGCTTAACTAAAACCACACACTTACCTTACTAGTTCAAGTTATGTTCATAAATTTGAATAAACTGGTGTCTTGTTGACAGCAAAAAAGTGGTTAGATCAAACCATGTTAAAAAAGCTGTAACTGCTTAGATTTTTATTTATTATTCTTTGGTAGCTTTGTAAGGCCCACTAGGCAAAAATGCCAGTAATCCAATTGTGCCATCATCACAAAACAATTTATAATCGCCCTCCAACAAGTTAGCAGAGCAGGATAGCATGTGTGCTTTTGCAAAGCAACAGCTGACATTTTGGAGGAGCTGTGTCTTCTTCAAAATTAGTTTGCTGCACTGTCTGCCTTATAATTATACCTCACAAAGGCACAAAATTACAGAAGTTGACTCAAGCTGCTGCAGCTAAAGATTCCAATAAAAACAAAGGGCATATGATTGCATACGTTCATATCCCTGTTATACTGTACGATCTAAAAGCTAACCCAATCCTGTCTCCCACTTATTATGTTTTCTGGGCGTTCACTAGCAGAGTTATTATTATTGGCTCAAATTTGGCATTGTTTGTCAATTTTTGGAACATAATTGTGCTTCTATCTTCCTTTAGGCCTGCCTGTGCCACTATGAAGCCTGGCTGTGGTAGTCCAACTAAAATGAATTGTTGTAGATATCTAATTACCTCAAAAATAATAACCTCAATTAGCTTATTTTTGAATTGATCTTTTAGTATGTTACACAGCACTTGAACTTTACTGATAGCACTTTTAGGCACACACCTGCATTTGTGTATGTATGCCTGCATCTTTAGTTGTGTGTTATTTAATGAAGTGTTCAGCAGGTAGTGCTCACCTCCAAAGAAGCATTTCACTTTGAACATAAAACGTTAAGATTAGTTCAGTAGCAGCTGCCTGTTGGCATCTCAAGAGGGTATGTTTGCACTTTTTCCTGCTACCTACATTATCACCCTATATGGTGACAACTAGAGAGTTCAGTTTCATAGGTTAGTTAGGGACAAGGGCAGAATAGATAGACTATATGGCCTTCCCCTGGTATCAACTTCAGTGTTTCTACGAGTTTATGGGAGCCTCTCTTCTTACTGCTCAGTAAAACAGCTAAAACAGCTTCTTCAAGCTCACTTTACTCTCTTCTGTCTGACTCATATCTCCCCTCTGCACCCCAGTAGTCTTTGTTTAAATATGCTTGTATTGAGTTTTGAAGAAGTGCAAACAGCACACAATACAATAGTAAGTAATGTTGGATATATAAGCCATTCACTTAAAGGAAAATGCTAGAAAAGGCACACATTTCCCCAGACACTATAAAATCTCACCATTATTGCTTTCAGACAGTAATAACTTTTTGCTAATGGTTTAAACACCTACCTGCTGCTTCTACTTTCTATTGCTGGCAGCCGCCATCTTATGAGCAACAGTGAGCTTCCCTAGCCCACTTTATGCCAATTTGGCTCTGGGGAGATAGATGAGTGTTATTTTACTATACACTTTTAGTTTTGCCACAGAAAGCACTCCATGACTGCATGAGCATGTGGGTCACCTGACTAGGATACACTTCTGGGTATTGGGCTGTAAGAGAGGTGCTCCGTGCAGCACGGCATCAGCATGAGCAGTGCGTGGACATGGTATTGGGCTCTAAGAGCAGTGCTCCATGTGAGCACCTGAACATTTTGCGCTGTCTACAAGCTGTGTGACACCTTAGTGGTGTGGGACAGTACTAACAGGGAGCTGCTGTGTGTCTTTGTGTCAACAGGAGAATATCTTAATAGAGCTAATGCTGCTTTCTGTACTACCTGACACATACAAGAAGACTGGTGGGAGTTGTAGTTCATCACCAGACAAGAACTGCAAGTCCTCCTGTTTGCATAGGGGGGCATATGCACCACTTTTAGGAAACATTTTAAACGTGTATAAATACACTTAGATTGACAACGTGTCCTCAAATGTTCTGGGGAGCTAGCCGAGAGTTATTTTACTATATACTTTTAGTTTTGCTACAGAAAGCACTCCATGACTGCACGAGTGTGTGAGTCATGTGACTAGGATACACTTTCAGGTATTGTGCTCTAAGATCAGCACTCCATGTGAGTGGCATGAGCACAAGGAGGGCATACACAAGGGTGCCATGCATGAAGACACACACAAAGACCCAGGCATCTCGTACTGCTTTTGCGGGTTTGACAAGTGCAGGCATTGCAAGAAACACTGAAGGAAACTAACCAGGGTAAGCCATGGGTGGCAGATTGTAAATTAGGTAGCTGCAAATTACGGCATCACTATTCTTAAAACATAAACATCCAATTAAAAACTTCACCAATCATGGCAAATATCATAAGGACCATTAAGGGTGATGTGGCCATTAAATGTATGACATGTGAAATGTACATAATTGTAACAGCTGCAGAGATACCAGAAACATTTATATGCAACAAATGTATTCGCATTGTTGAACTAGAAACAGAGATTCAAATGTTTAACAATAGACTGGTTGTAATTGAATCAAGTCAGAAGGAAATGGAGGCTTAATTGAAAGAAAGATGCAGTGAGGACTCTAGTTTACAGACACAGCAAAAGCCTGTAAACTTGAAAAAGCAACCAAATAAAAATAGCTCTAAATCTCAGAAGAAGTCTATAAAGAAATTGTGGTGCTAAACATCAACCAGAAAAATCTGACATAAAACTTTACACCCAAAACAATGAAAAAAGAATAAGGGAGGATGAACAGGCCACTGGCTCTGAGGATGAACAGTACTTAATTAAAACAAATAAAGCTAATAAGAAGGGTAGAAGGGCAGAATATTATAATGTCTCAGTTCAAAATAGATTTGACTCAATTCAAGATAATGAGATAATGGGACTGTTACCATCTACATCAAATGAAACATACATAATTAATGCAGAGAGTATTTTAGTTGATGTAAGTGCAATCACACCAATGCAAAAAAAACGATCAAACTGGTATTGAAACATATGAAATAATGGTGACAGAGCAAAATAAAACCAAACAAATTGTTGTCATGGGTGACTCCATTATTAAATATTTGAATAAAACAGTTTGTAACCCTGACAAAGCAAACTGAACGTTAATTAGTCTGAGAGGAGGGAAAATATCAGACATCACTAGAATGGCTGACAATATTCCTAAGCAAAATGGAAAGGGGGCTGTGGTAATTATACACGCTGGAACAAATAATCAGTATGACTCAATTGAAAAAATCAAACAAGACTATGTGGCACTAACCAATAAATTAATAGATCTTGGATTCCATGTAGTGTTGTCAGAATACTACCTGTGCCAAGATACTCTATGGAAAACAGTCCAAAATTAAAACCATCAACAACTGGCTTAGATTCTGGTTTTTGAAACAAGAAATTACATGTCTAACACATTGGAAAGAATATGATGGTAAAAGAGAATTGTACTGCTGGGACAGACTCCATTTGAATATGAAAGGGACTGCAAAGCTTGGAAAACAACTGACTAGTGTTATAAATAAACATTTAAACTAATAATGAGGTGGGAGAGTTTGGACTCTACAGGCTGTCTAAATGCATACAAGACAAACACTAGATTTGAGACTAGCATGCCACAAGCTGAAGTAAATACCAACACTAAATCAACAGGGTCAGTAATAAAAATGAAATTAAGGGTGATATTGACCAATGCCCAAAACCTTAGGAATAAAATTAGTGAATTAAAAAGAATGTTGGCAGGTAGAAACATAGGCATCTGTGGGATTACTGAAATGTGGTTTCGCACAGAGGAATGGGGAACTAATATACCAGGCTATACTTTATTTATGAAAAATAGAATAACAAAAAGTGTAGCTGGTGTAGCTCTGTACATCAAGAATAGCCTGAAACCATATGAACTACACCACCCTGGTGACATGGACATTAATAATGAAATAATCTGGGTCAAAGTGGAAACCTTGTCCTCAACTCTAACTGTCGGCTGGGATGCAGATCACCTAACCTAAATCAGGTTGACAATAAAAATTTCGTAAATGAGATTGAACATATGAATTTTTCAGGGGACTGCATTATAATGGGAGATTTCAATTTCCCCAACATTAACTGGACACTAGGTACTGGAACCAGTAATTTGGAGAGAACTGTCCTTGAACTTATGTCACAAAATAATTTTGAACAGAAAATGTTAAAAGCCACACAAGATGGTAATATACTCAATTTAATTTTTACAAACATTGAGGTGGGGTCCAACAGCCCCCAGTGCCTCACATCAGTAGGGGGTAGTAACCATATAATGATACAGTTTACTACTGATATAAAACTATCCAAACCAGTCAATGGTATAACACAAATAAAAGATTATTACAGAGCTGAGTACATCAAAATAAAAGAGTTTCTTCAAAACTGAGATTGGACATCTGACCTATAAGTCCAGAACTTGGATAAAGTATGGGACATTGTAAATGTGAAAATACAAACATGTATTAAATATTGGGTGCCTAACAGAATAAAATACAGCAATAGACGAACGGTACCTACATGGTGGAACTCAACAATTCAGAAAACATTAAGGAAAAATGAACTATGCAGGAAATATAAAAAGTCAACTACACAAGCAAATCTCAATAACTATAAAGCAGCTGTTAAAAAAAATAATTAAAAGAGCCAAACAAATAATGGAGGAGAAACTAGCATCAAAAGTTGTAGACAATAAAAACAAGTTCTACAACTACATAGGTTCATTGAAAAATAGCAAAAGTGGATCACGTGATGTGCTAGTGCCGAGAAGACGTTCGGAGCGCTACTCCCGGGCCGACTCAACCTCTAAACCAGCTTAAAATCCCCGATTAATGCTAACGGGCTGACAATCTCCATTAGAACTGGCAGCTGTTTGTTCGACCTACTGAAAAGCTGCTCGGTTCGCTATCCTGCTTTGGCTGCGCGAGTGTACCCTCCTGTGCTGCAGTACCGAGGATGGATCCAGGAAGCCCCAAACTCGCCGACGCACGAGCGCCGCCCTCCAAATGCCCGAAACCCCTCTCACCAGTGCCAGAAGACCAGGAGGCATGTATGGGTGCGGAGGAGAAAGGCCAGATCCCTCAGGACGATTTAGGTGAAATCAAATCGCTCCTACGAGGGCTGGTAGCCGATTTTGCTACCATTAAGCCTACTCTTAATGTTCTGGCACAGAGAGTAGGGGATCTGGAAGCTAGAGCTGCCTCGCAAGACAGGGAAAACGCTCTGCACACGAGCAGGAGTTGGTGGCCCTAAGGAGACAAGTGAAAAATTAGAGGAGAGAGTAGGCGATCAAGAATCTCACAGCAGAAGGAATAATTTAATTCTGGCTGGTCTACCAGAGCGCTCTGAGGGTGCGGACTGTATCACCTTTATTCAGGGGCTGCTGTTAAAGATCCTGGGCCCTACTCCTTATGGAGAGGCATATAATATTGAGAGGGCACATCGGTCTCTGAGAGAGACCCCCAGGGGCTCGACCCAGGGTTATCATAATGCGCTTCCTGAATTTTAGGGAGAAGACCCACGTTCTTATGAGAGCGAGAGCACTTAAAAACTTGCACTGGAATGGAGCTGCAATCTGGCTTTTTCAGGATCAGACACCTGCCATACGTGAAAAACAGAAAGAATATATTGACATTAAAAAGAAGCTCTATTTAGCAGGTGTGAAGTTTCGGATGCAACATCCTGCTACTCTGGTGGTCAAGTTGCAATCGGGAGACTGGAGGTTTTTGACAGCGAGAGATGCTGCGGAGGGGCTGAAAGCTGAACTTCCGGATCTGTTCAGGGCGGCAACCTGAATTTATGGCTTGGGACAAGTCTGTGGATGTGGCTGAATTCTGTTTTCTCCAGTAATGTTACTTTGGAATAAGGCTTTCTACTAGTGCTTCAACACAATTTTCCCTGAGGATCGTGGAGACTGTGACTTTTGATTTAAAGCCTTAATGAGGGTGGAGTTATAAGTTGGGACCACAGAAGAAGTATGGAGGGGGAGGGGCTTTCAAACAAAAATATTGATTTTCCGGGTAAGGGGGAATAGATGCTTGTTTTGGGTTATTTTGGGGTTGGAGGGACTAGGGAGTGCACTCAGTGGCTGGCTCATCTCGTTTTCGACGGTGGTTAGGAGGACGATCAGTGGATCGGGGAATTGGTGGCACAAAGGGTTGGGGCCTGGGGGAGGGAAGAGAGAGTCCAAATTGCAGATTTTGAATGTTTCTTCCTTTTTTTCCTTAGCGGCAGCCGGGGCTGGGAGGTATGGGGTGTAATACATTAATATGTTTACGGTTAACATTTTATCCTGGAATGTTAAAGGCCTTAGAGGGAGGAAAAAGAGACTACTGATTCTAAAATTTATTTCACAGATAGGGGCTCATATAGCTTTGCTGCAGGAAACACACCTGTTAAAGGAAGAGTTATTGCTCTTGAGAAGGCTTTGGGTAGGTCAAGTTTTTGGAAAGGGGCACGCCAAAGCCTCAGGGGGCATTGCGATCTTGATTGCAAAGAGCTGTCCATTTACTCCCGTGCAATATAAAACTCGGGAGGATGCGCGGGGAGTTTTTGTCACGGGTACTATTATGGGGAGGCTAATAACAATCTCTTCTGTATACGGGCCAACTCCCCCTAACCCTGAATTTTTTTTCCTCCTTGGAATTAGACCTCACCAGCTTCTCAGCTCACCTCCTAATTATGGTAGGGGATTGGAATCTCTGCTTTAGTAACTTGGTGGATAGGACCCCCTCTAAAAAACCTCCTACTAGAGCGCAGGTATCTTTGGCCAGATTTCTGGAGGTGGCAGCACTGACAGATCCCTTTTGGAAGTTTAAACAAGGAGATGGTATTATGACCTTCTATTCAGGGGTGCATAAAACTCAAACACGTATCGATTTCTTCTTGGTTAATCAGGAGGCTCTACGAGGGGTTAAGAAGCTGTTTACTCATAGTAGAATTTTGTCTGACCATTCTCCATTACAGATGTGTTGGATATTGGAGTCTGTTCCGACAAAAACGCTCAGGTGGAGATTGGATGAATCTCTTTTTTAGAAGACAATATGTTATCTCGTCTGGAGGAATCTCTTAGGGATATTATTTTGACCCAGATCCTACCCTGGGCAATAAGAACTTAGCATGGCCTACTTGTAAAGTCCTGTATTCCAGTATAGCTCAGACCCTCTCCATTAGGAGGAATAAGTTGAGGAAAGCAAGGGAGGAATTCATTGAGGGTGCTATTAACTCACTTACCCCCCTTGAGGGAACTGGTGAGGAGGTGGATAGGGAACTTCGTGAACTGAGGGACGAGCTGACGGATATTATGTACTTCAAATTGGAGGCTTGGACTGAAAGGCTTCAAGCTGAATATCTTTTGCAAGGGGGACTTGCCCAGTAGGCTTCTTGCAAGCAGGGTTAGAGAATGGGAGGCCGCTCGTACGATACCATACTTGGAATACCGGGGGGATTTGATCACAGACCCTCAGGATATGGCAGATGCTTTTGCCGATTATTTTACAGATTTATTTCAGGGGGCATCAGGCAGCACTGAGGAAAATGCGTGCGAGTTTCTGGAGAGTATTGCCTTACCAAGACTGGACCAAGAACAGGCCCAGGCCCTGATAATACCTATAACGGAGGCTGAACTATGTGATGCAATTAACACTATGCCTAGGGGTAAGACTCCAGGTCCAGATGGTCTCTCAGCTGGGTTTTATAAAGCCTACTTGAAGAGTCTCATACCTTTACTCCTTGACCTTTTTTCTGGTATTTTGTCTGAGGGAATCCCCCCATTTGCCATTATATCAGGCTTATATTACACTTATTCCTAAACCAGATAAGCCCCAAGAAACACCAGGGAGTTATAGGCCTATTGCCCTCTTGAACCAGGACATCAAATTGTTAGCTAAAATATTGGCTAATAGAATTTTAAAGATAGCTCCTTGGATTATTAGCCATGACCAGGTTGGTTTTATGCCGGGCAGGGGGGCTCATGATGCTTTGCGTAAGCTTCACCATGTCCTTGTGGAGGCCTCCACCTCTTGTTTGGATATGCTTTTCTCCTTGGATGCCGAGAAGGCCTTTGATTGGGTCTCCCATTCCTTTCTATTTGCCACCATGGAGAGGATGGGCTTCCGGAGAGGTCTTCTCAGGGTATTAGGAATCTATGCTATACCTATGGCCAGGGTCCTCTGTAATGGCTTTTTGTCAAAGGAATTCCATCTGGACAATGGGACCAGGCAGGGTTGCCCCCTCTCCCCAATTTTATTTAATATTTACCTGGAGCCTCTTTTGCGGGTGATTCAATCAGACCCTGAAATATGGGGGATTGAGGTTAAGGGTAGGGAACTGAAGTTTTCGTTTTTTGCAGACGATATTCTTCTGCATCTTTGCGACCTGGTGAAGAGTTTTGATAGGGTTCTGGAGGTTATAAAGAGATTTTTGGTAGTTTCAAACTATAAGTTGAACTTAACCAAGACCCAGGTCCTCCCCCTTACCCCACATGTATTTAAGGCACATTTTGACCATCTCCACCTAAAGTGGGCTCCAGATGGTATTGACTATTTGGGGATTCGGGTTACTCCTAATTTCCAGCAGGGTGTAGAAGCAAACCTGGACAAAGTATTTGTAGCAGCTAGGGCTGACGTGGATAGGTGGAACAAGCTTCCCCCTAAATTTGACAGCTAGAATAGGATTAATTAAAATGAATCTATTGCCTAGATTTTTATATCCTATATATTTGTCCCCCTATAATATTTCTAAGTCCTGGTTTATTAGAATACAAAAACTTTTTTCCAACTTTTTATGGAATTCCAAGCTCCGAGGAGGAAACATGTGGTTTTGCGACTGCCTTCTACTTCAGGGGGGCTTGGAATTCCAGATCTCTACTTATATTACGTTGCTGGGCAACTATCGATAATGACACGATGGAATAGCATTCAGGAGGGAGAGGGCTATACGCCAACTTGGCTACATATTGAACAGCAAATTTTAAGAGATAAGGGTATTTCTCCTGAGTCATTGCTCTTCACTAATCCGGGATCTCTCCCTGATGTGGGTAAGGATTCCCCAATAGTTAAGACAGTCTTGGTTTGGTGGGGGCTCTTTTGTCCCCACTCCGTAAGAAGCTCCAGAAGAGCTGTAGAGGTCAACCTATTTTAGGTAATCCTAACATGACTATTGGTGGCCGACTTATCAGGGACTCCTGGGCTCCACAGTTAGCTAATTTTGTTTGGTCAGACTTGATTCTAGATGATAAAGTCATGTTTCCACCTCAATGTAGTGGTATTATTTTTTTCAAGAAGATTCAGATTACCAAAATGTTACAGAGAATGCAAAGGGATAATATTTGTCAAGAAGGGACTCCATTTACCTGGGATAATCTTAAGGGAATTAACTGTGCTCGAAAGCCTCTGTCAATAATGTATAAGGTGCTTCTCGACTTCCTCAGTAAGGAAGTCTCGGCGAAGGTGGCCTACTGGGAGAAGAAGGATACCCTACTGAGGCCGGACTGGGAGACAATATGGAAAAGTGTGGCCTACATATCTATACCCAAATTCAGAACTATGCAATTTTTCATTTTTTCTAATTTGTATTTCACCCCTGCCAAACTTTGTGCTAGGAAGCTTGGACAGACAGATCTATGTTTCAGGTGTGGTTTGAATTCGGGAGATACATTACATATATTTTGGGACTGTCCTAGGATATACCCAATTTGGGTTTTAATTAAGCAGAATATGGACCCCCTTCTAAACTATGTAGACTATATCTCACCAGAGGTCTGTATTTTGGGGGATATGACTCAAATCCCGGGATCGCAGATTAAGTATCATATTGCCCTGATGTCCGCCCTGGTTAAAGCTTATGTGTTGAGGCACTGGAAAAGTGAATGCATTTATTCATATGACCGCTGGCTAGCGGATCTTATGAGGGTACTAGGGAGGATTAAGCACTACTTGTCTCAGAATGGGAAAGGAACTTATGATAAGAGGTGAGGAATTTTAGAGGCTATCTACTCGACCCAGCTCTAGCCTCCTTGCCATCGGTCTGTCTGTCTAAGTGTAGCTTTTGAAGTGGTGGTATTCATATTTTCTATGACTGATTGTTTATACTGGGAGTATTCTTGTTTTCTCTAGATTTAGAGATCTGTAGGTTCTAGAACTAATTCTACTTCTCCCTTTTCTTTTCCTTTAGCATTGTACATTAATAAGATAGGACCTGGACTGCCAAGCAAGGGATTTTATTTTTTATTTTTGGGGCTCTCTCTCTTTCTCGGGACACAGCTGCGGGAACATCCTCCCCCTGACTAGAGGGGTTTTGGGAATTATAGGACTGGTGGACTAATCTTAGTTTTTACACTTTGTGGTTCTCGTTTTTCGTTAATATCCAGTCCCAATTTGCTACCTTTTTGTTCTTTTTCCTTCAATGTGAGGAGTGGTGTCCTGGTTTTTCATGTCTGGATAGGGGCTGGCGGTTCTCTGCAGCTGTGATTGTATATTGTTCTTGTACATAGTTGGCCTACTCAGTTATAGGGGTGGGCACCCGGGTTTCCGGGTTTGTTATGTATGTTTGTTTATATGTTTATGCAAAATACAATAAAGATACTTTTAAAAAAAAGAAAAATAGCAAAAGTAATGTAGCAGGCCCATTAATGAGTGAAATAAAACTAATAAATAAGGAAAATGAGATGGCTTTAGAATTAAATAAATTCTTTCTCAGCATCTATAAGAATAAGGAGATCATTAAGCGAGACACCCAATGCTTCAACAACAAACTAAATAAAATTACAGAGGGATAAGTAATAGAATCTATTAGAAATTTTAAAATGTCAAGTTCAGCTGGTCTTGATTGCATTACACCAAAGTTCCTTAAAGAGCTAGTACACGAATTGACAGGACCTTTCTCGTGTTTATTTAATACCTCTTTAAGCGAAGGAAAAATAATAAAAGAATGGAATGAAGCATTAATAAGGCCAATCTTCAAAGGGGGTAACAAACAAGATGTGAAAAAGTATTGACCAATTAGCTTAACATCAGCTGTAGGAAAGGTAATAGAAAGACTTCTGCAAAAAAGAATCACTGAATACCTACAATAGTCAGGTCATGTGGATCTAACATAACACAGTTTTCTCTCAGGTAGATCCTGCTTAACTAACCTAATACAATTCTTTGAGCAAGTTAGTGCAGCCATGGACAAAGGAATATCAGTGGATGTTGCCTTTTTGGACTTTTCAAAGACATTTGATACAGTGTCCCACAGAGTATTGACTAAAGAACTAGAAAGGTTGCAGTTACACACAAATATTATTAGTTGGATCAAATCGTGGCTTGATAACAGAAGGCAGAGGGTGGTTGTGAGAGGTCATATGTCTGACTGGGGACCAGTGGAGTGCCACAGGGCTCAGTCCTGTGCCCGATACTATTTAACATTCTAGTATCAACTATGCAGCTGTCTGATGGAACTTGGATGTGCAAATATACAGACGACTGCAAGGTAGGTGGTCTAGTGACTGACCTAGCTTCAGCTACAAAATTCCAGGAAAATCTTGATTACTTATACAGTTGGGCAAAAGAATATAAATTATACTTTAATGAGACAAAATTCAAAATGATGCACTTGGGCAAAAACAACAAATGCTATAAATATACTTTAAATAATATGCCTTTTCAAGTTGCATCAGATGAAAAGGATCTGGGGGTAATGATGACAGCAGACCTTAAGTTTGACAAACATAGATGAAACAACAAAAAAGTACTATAGAATTTTACACTGTATCTTCAGGAATATTAAGAAAAGAAACCAAAATGTAATCTTGCCTTTGTATACATCCCTTATCAGGCGACATCTTGAGTATTGCTCACATTTTTCTGCTCCCAACTCACTTGCAGACAGAAAGAACATTGAAAGAGTCCAGAGGAAAATTACTGAAAAGATCTCTTCAGTAAAAAATATACAGTATGGTACAAGGCTTGAGGAACTGAATCTTTTCTAGATGAACTATCGAAGAACAAGAGGAGATATGTGTCTAACAAAAAAGACTATTCATAATGAAGCCTTATTAGAAACGTTAAGATTAGTCAAGCAGGAGAATTGTAAGGATAAAACATATTCCCCATAATCTTAAACTTAAGGGTGAAACAAACAGGACTAATAAAAGGAATTGCTAGTTCAGTCAGAGAACAGCTGCGTTTTGGAATGAACGACCTAAAGCTATAGTGGAAAGTGATAATATAGAAACATTTAAGCATAGACTTGATATACACATGGATCATAAAAAATATTTATACCACCATTAAGAGTAAGAAATGGTGATAAGTTCATCAGAGGACTTCGGTCTATAGAACTTGTGTATATACCATGAAACTATGTCTGATCGACCTCTGCTATCAGTCAGCAGGACATTTTAGTATAAAGTGAGCAAGGAAAGCTAACTGCTGCTCATGAGAAGGTGGCTGCCAGCAATAGAAAGTGGAAGTTGGTCACTGTTTAAATCATAAAAAACATTTAGAAGTAATTTTAGAAAAGTTACTGCCTGATGGCACTAATCAGGCATTTTTGTAGTGAATGGGGAAAGTTGTGTCTTTTCCAGTGTTTTCCTTTAAAAAGTAACATACTGTAAGACTCTGAAGATCACGCCAGAAGAATGCCTCAACTTAAGTTCAATATTTATTTGTGTTGCAACCTGTATTATGGAGGAAAGACACAAAACATAAGAATAGTTAAGTTTAAAACAGAAGGAAATCAACCTCTGTGTATGACCCTAGCAAAGAAAGGGGATAGAATTTATCATTGTAAAATGGGAGGTAGTAGTTAACCAATTCCTTCAAAGCCATTCCTTTAATATCATATTTATTCTCAACCTCCATCCATAATGTGTACTGTAGCATTGTTTCCCTATCCAATGTTAACCATTTCACATTTTCAAATTCAAGTACCTAAGGACAATTTCAGATGTGTTAGATTCTCCTCTTAGTAAGCAATATCTCTAAAGCTAGGTCTTTTATCTGATTCTCATTTAAGGCAATATCATCTAAACTATGAAACAGGAGAATTTAATAGTAAATAGAATATTAATACAGCAATGTTTTATATGTATAAGTGTGGCCTACTGTATCCATTTATTTGAGGACAGTCCAAGAATGTGTGAAATAATGTCCATCTATAACCACCGAAACATAGAAACATAGAAATTGTTGGCAGACAAGGACTGCTAGGCCTGTCCAGTCTGCCCATAGGCCCTATACATTTTATGTGGCCACTGACCCTATGTGATCAATGGCTTTTCATCACTGCCTCCCCTCTCAAGCTTCCGTTGTGCCTGTCCCTGTCATTCTTTAACCCCTCCACTGTGCTTGCCCCCACTACCTCCTGTGACAGACTATTCCAAGCATCGACTACCCTTTCTGTGTAGAAAAAACTTCCTCACATTACCTCTCAATCTACCTCCTTCCAATTTCATATTGTGCCCCCTTGTTCTAGTACTTTTTCTACTTTTGGAAAAGGTCCCCCACCTGCACCTTGTTTATGCTCTTGAGGTACTTGAAAGTTACAATCGTGTCCCCCCCACCCCCAGCTGTCTCCTCTCCTCCAGTGAATACATATTGAGGTCCATTAGCTTCTCCTCATATGTTTTGTAGTGCAAACCCTGCACCATCTTTGTTGACCTTCTCTGGATAGTTTCCATCTTATCTATGTCCTTGCGCAGATGTGGCCTCCAGAACTGAACGCAGTACTCCAGGTGAGGCCTTACTAATGTTTTATACAATGGCATCACCACCTCCCACCATCTGCTAGGGATACCCCTGCCTGTGCACCCCAGAATGCCACTGGCCCTTCCGGCTGCCTTTGTGCACTACTTTGATACCTTAAGGTCATCAGAGATGATAACCCCTAGGTAACCTTTTTGGCAACAGTCAGCTCCCCCAATCTGTAGCTCTCCCTAAGGTTCTCTCTACCCAGGTGCATTATTTTGCATTTCTTTGCATTGAACCTCAGCTGCCACATCTCCAACCATCTTTCAAGGTCCCTCTTCATTTTCAGCACCCCTTCTGGAGTATCCTTCCTGTTGCAGATCTTGGTGTCATCTGCAAACAGGCAGACCTTTCTTTCTAGCCCCTCTGCAATGTCACTAATGAAGACATTGAACAGGACTGGTCCTAGAACTGATCCCTGTGGTACCCTGATGGTCACCCCCCACTCCCCAAACTGCACCCCATTTACCACCACCATCTGTCTCCTGTCTTTTAACCAGTTCCTAACCAAGTTCACCACCTTATCTCCCAAACTCAGACCACCCATCTTGTTAATCAGCCTTTTGTGTGGTACGGTGTCGAAGGCTTTGCTGAAATCTAGGTAGGTGACGTCTACTGCTCCTCCATGATTTATTTCCCTAGTCTCCCAATTGAAAAATCTATTAGATTCATTTGACGTGACCTTCCTGCTATGAATCCATGTTGTCTCAGATCCTGAGCACTTCTGGATTCCATATGTGACTCTATCCTTTCTTTTAGCAGTGTCTCCATGATCTTTCCCACCACTGAGATGAGGCTGACTGATCTGTAGTTTTTCACCTCTTCCCTATTGCCACTTTTGTGCAGTGGGACTACATGTGCCCTCCTCCAGTCCTCTGGAATGACACTTGTGTTGAGTGACTGTGTGAACAGGGCTACCAGAGGCATTTCTAGTTCCCTTCACAACTCCTTTAATATCTTTGGGTGGATGCTGTCTCATCCCATGGCCTTATCCACCTTCAGCTTTGTGAGTTCTTCCAGAACTCTCTCCACTGTGAATGGATTAGTGTCCACTTCCCCCTTCCACATTTCCTCTGCAACCCATCTGTGGTTCTTGACTCTCCCAAGTGCATACTTAGCAGAAGTATTTGTTCAGTATTTCTGCCTTGTCCATATCCCCCTCCTTACATTCTCCCTTCTCCCCTTTGAACCTCACAATCCCCCCGATTTTTCTTCTTTCACTGATGTACCTATAAAATGCCTTATCCCTTTTGTTTACAGGCTGTGCTAAACCCTCTTCTGTCTGTACCTTCACCCTTCTAACAGTCTTCCCTGCTTCCCTTAGACATTCAAGGTATACCTCCCTGTCCTCCTCCCTTTGGCTCCCCTTATATTTCCTGAAACTCAGCCTTTTATCCCTGACTTTGTCCCCCACCTCTTTGTAGAACCATAGTGGTTTCCTTCTTCTTTTCCCCTTTGAACACCATCCTAACACTTTGATTTGTTTCTTCACTATGGCTCCTTTCAGTTTCTCCCATTGTTCCTCTACCTCCTCTATTACCACCTCCCTTCCCCAGGACTACTTGTATAAATTTACCCATTTCATTGAAATCCACCCTCCTGAAGTATAATACTCTTAACCTTGTGTGGCTTAATTGAGTCCATGTCTCCATGCTGAACCACACCAAGTGGTGGTCACTGAACCCCAGCTACCCTTTCACCTGTATTTCTTCAACTCTGTTCCCATTGGTCCATACCAGATCCAGAACTGGCTTGTCACTGGTTGGCTCATGCACCAGCTGCCTGAGTCCAACTCCCTGCAGAGATTCTAGGATGGCTGTGCTCCTGGCTGAAACAGCCACCTGAGTGGCCCAATCCACATCCAGCATATTGAAATCCCCCAGTAGCAGGATTTCACCTTTAGCTGCCATGTCACGTATGTTCTCCACTAGTTCCCTGTCTACTTTCTCCCTGTGTGCCGGAGGTCTGTAGATCAACCCTGTATGTGTTGCTGTTCCATTTTCTGGCTGCAGGGTGACCCACATTACTTTGGCCTCCCCTGTCACCCCTGAACTTCTGTAGCTTTTATACCATCTCTGATGTACAGGGCCACTCCCCCACCCTTTTTACCCTCCCTGTCCCTCCTGATCAGTTTATAGCCTGGTACACTGACTTTCCAGCTATGATTAGCAGAGTACCATGTCTCAGTTACTGTGGCTGTGTCAAGGTCTGCATCTGCCAACAAGGTCTCCATGTGTGGAACATTATTTCCTAGGCTACTGGCATTCAATAGCATGACCTTCCATGTTTTACAGTCTGCCTTCCCTCTGATCTTGTTCCCCCACCCCAGTTTCCTTTCCTATGTGCTCTGCATGTTCCCATGGGGGGTTGTTCCTGCACCTCCTGACCTTCCTGGCTCTTCCCCCTTGGCAAGGTTAAATGCTCACAGCTGAAGCATTTAAACTTCTCACAAAAAACCAAGGACCCTCCTCGGACAGGTGCAGGCTGTCCTCCTTATAAGCTGGCATTTACCAAGGTTAGGCCCAGTCCCCTGGGAAGCAAAAACCCTCCCTTCCACACCAATCCTTCAACCAGGAGTTGAAGGTATGGATGTGGAGTGGCCTAGCTTCCCCTGTGCCATGGACAGGTAGCACCTCTGAGAGTGACACAGAGCATGCTGTCTGTTTCAGGTTTCCTCCCAGCTTCCTGAAATCCTCCTGGATTCTGGCTAACCCCACTCTTCTCCTGGCCAGGTCATTGGTCCCCAGGTGGACAATGACATCCAGCTGCTCCTTCCTAGCTATTGCCATAGTGATCCTATGGCTCTGCTTCCCATCCCTCCATGCAGTACTTCCTGGGAGGCACTTGACCACCCTCTCTCCCCTGCTAGGTGTCCCTAACTCCACTCCCCAGACAATAGAGTTCCCCACTAGGAGAAGCTACCCCCCCTCCTCCAGGGTCCCCTGCCTCACTGGTCAAGTACTGCCCTTTACGGAATATTTCTTCCAATGGCCTAGCTGCAGTCCTTGACCTATCACAATTTCCTGTGCACTGCAGTGATCCAGAGGCACTGGTTGTGGCCTATAATAATGCCATCACCTCTACCCTGGATTCTATTGCTCCAGTTCATGTATGTCCTCTCTTCCTTTGACCTTGGGGTCCATGGTTTGATGGGGCCTTGAGGGAGTTGCAGTGACTTGGATGCAGGTTAGAACGTTGTTGGTGGAAATCTGGCCTGGATGCCGACCACCTTAGACTGTTACAGCACTATCAATTCTATCAGTCAGAAATTTCTCATAAGAAGGCAGAGTTCCTGTCAGGAGAAATTTCTGCCATTCAGAACCGACCAGCTCAGCTGTTCAGAACTGTGAACAGATTATGCAACCCAACCTGTCTACAGCTCAGTACAGCGTTTTCACAATTACAGTGTGATGAGCTTGCTCGGTTCTTTGCTTATTAGGTTGCTGACATTAGGTCAGAGATCCATTTGACACATTCTATGCGGGTTGCTTTTGGTCAGAACTTGGTCACCACCCCTTCTTTTTCCTGGAATACCTTCGACTGCCTGGAAATCATGGATGTTATGTGGATTGTCCAAGGGTTGCACCCTACCTGCTGTAGTTTAGATCCAGGCCCTACTTCCCTAATTTTGGGGTGTGGGGAGTCTATTTTCCTGGTTCTAGCACAGATAGTCTGGTGCTCCCTTGACTCGGGTGAATATCTCTGTTCCTTGAAAGAGGCAGTGGTGACACCCCTGTTGAAGAAAGCTTCTTTCGACCCAGACTGTCTTGCCAACTACAGGCCTATCTCAAACCTCCCCTTTGTGGGGATGGTGATCGAGAAAGTAGTGGTGGCCCAGTTGGAGAACCACTTGACCATCCATAGCATCTACGAACCTCTCCAATCAGGTTTTTTTGAAAGAGGTACAGTACCGAGACTGCGCTGGTTTGTGTGCTCAATGATCTCCTGATGGCGAGAAACCAGAGAAAAAGGTCCATTTTGGTACTATTAGATCTGTCATCAGCATTTGGCACCATTGACCATGGGGTCCTACTTGAGCACCTGAGATGTATTTGTGGGCTTTCTGGAATTGTTCTCAGATGGTTCACTTCATACCTCACCGGAAGAACTCAGAGGGTGGTGTCAGGGTTTTTTTCCTCTGATCCCATCTCTCTATTTTGTGGGGTTCTTCAGTACTCTATATTGTCTCCCATGTTGTTTGTGGTGTACATGCTTCCCCTCGTAGACATTGTGAGATGGTATAGGCTGAGGTTTCATTGCAATGCGGATGATACCCGGCTATATCTGTCCTTTGCACCCGACCAGGAAGGAGCTATCAAGGTATTCAACAGCTGCCTCAATGAAATCCAGGATTGGATGAGGTCCAGCTGGCTGTAGTTGAACTCTGGGAAGACGGAGGTGTTGGTATTGGATCCAGATCACCAGATAGGGGGTCCTGGGGCCAGCTCCCCATCTGGATTGTTTTTTGGGGATGTCGAGCTACAGGTCTCTGAACGGGTGTGAGACCTGGAGGTGATATTAGATGTGGGGCTGACACTTCAGTCCCAGGTGTCAGCGGTGGTGAAGTCATCTTTCTACCATCTAACAAACATCACTAGGATCAAGCACCTTGTTCCGTCCGGTGATCTGCCAACTTTAATCCATGCCTTTGCGACCTCGCACCTAGACTACTGCAACTCGCTTTACTTTGGGCTTCTGGGAGTTGATATCTGCTGCTTGCAGCTGGTGCAGAATTCTGCTACTCAGGTGTTGATGGGTACTCCTAGATCTTCCCATATTACACCGGTGCTGCGGGAACTGCACTGGCTGCCAGTTCAGTGGCGGATCACCTTCAAAGTCGGATTACTGACTTTTAAAGCCCTGCATGATCTGGGCCCTGATTACCTGAAAGAACTCCTGATCCCTTATCAACCTGTGAGACCGCTCCACTCAGCTGACGAGGGGTTGCTAGAGATTCCAAGGGTGATTTTAAAATCTGCTGAGGCCTGTGCTTTTATGTATGCAGCCCCTTCTCTTTGGAATTCTCTACCCCATTGGATTAGGGAGTGCACAACTGTGAGGAGTTTAAAACAGGCTTTGAAATCCTTCCTGTGGGAAAAAGCTTATGGTTTTACTGTTCATTGATTTGTTTCTGTCTGTTTTTATAATATTGAGTTTTGTATTTTTATCTTATTTATTTTATTGTATTGCGCCTTGATATTTGAAAGGCACAAAATAAATAATTATTATTATTATTCCTTGGGGCTCAATCCTGGAGGACCCTCCTATCCTCCCTGGTCCCAGCCTCGGGTTCCTGATTGGAGCTTTTCCATTCTTCCAAAACAGTGTAGGAGTTACTAAGTGGGACCAGTTGGGGAATGTGCTTTCAACCCCTCTCCCTCACCCTCCCTGAACCCACCATAGTCCAATCACTTCTCTTCCCTGGCATCCTTTGAAGAACAGGTTGTGGACCTGGGGATCTCTGAATGGAGATAGTTGATAAATTGGGAAAAATGTTACATAACCTTATGGAAGTCAAACAAGCATGGTTAATTATTTCTATTTGAATCAGTGCTCAATAGTTACTCAGATACATAGCTATATAGACACAGTCAGCAGATAAGGGCCTCTGGCCCACCCGGTATGCCCATTTGAGTTTGTAAGTTCGCTTTATGTTTTACTAGAAGTCTGTTGCCCCTTACCCCTGGCCTCCAGAGTTTCATCGTGTCTATCCCAAGCATTCTTAGAAATCCTTGATTGTTTCAGCCCCCATCACTTCTTCTGGTAGGGTGTTCCACTTGTCCACCACCCATTCTGTGAAGAAATTCTTTCTCATGTTTCCTCTGAATCACCCTGCCTCCAACTTCATCTCGTGCCCTCTAGTCATGGAACATCTTTTTTTGCTGGAAAATAGTGTATTCCTGCACCCTGTTCTTCCCTGTAAGATACTTATATGTCTATATCATATCCCCTCTCTCCCTCCTCTCCTCCAGGGAGTACATTTTCAAGTCTTTTAACCTGCCCTCATAGGACTTGTGATGTAATCCCTGTACCATCTTTGTTGCCCTCTTCTGAATCTTCTCTACCCTGTCTATGTCCTTATGTAGGTAAGGTCTTCAGAACTGTACACTGTACTCCAGGTGGGGTCTCACTAGTGTCTTGTATAGTGGAATTATGACCTCCCTTTTCCTGCTGGTTTTGTCCCTGCCTATGCATCCTAGCATCCTATTTGCTTTACCTGCTGCCTTGTTGCACTGTTTCCCTACCTTGAGGTCATCAGAGAAGATAACCCCAAGGTCCCTTTTCTGCTTGGTGCATGCTATATCCTCACCCCCAACTGATATGTTGTTTCAGGGTTTTTGTGCCCCATATGCATTATCTTGCAGTTCTTTGCAATGAATATTAACTGCCAAACCCTTGACCATTCTTCAAGCTCCTGTAGGTCCCTCCTCATTCTGTATATACCCTCTGGCATGTCCACTCTGTTACAGAGCTTCATGTCATCAGCGAACAGAGAAAGTCTGCTTTCTAGGTCCTGTGCAATGTTACTGATGAAGACATTGAATAGATCCAGTCCCACCACTGATCCCTGTGGTACCCCACTGGTCACTGTTCCCTCTGTGGAGTGACAGCCATTTACCACCACTGTCTGTGTCCTGCCACCCAGCCAGTTATCTAGCCACTGCATTATTGTCCTGCCGACTCTCATATTCCCCAGTTCATTTAATAGCCTTCTACGCGGCACAGTGTCAAAGGCCTTGCTGAAATCCAGATAGGCTATGTACACTGCCCTCCTCTGATCCACTTCCCTTGTCACCCAGTAGAAAATTCAATGAGGCTTGTCTGACATGACCTCCCCCAGGTGAAGCCATGCTGCCTTTGGTCCTGTAGTCCACTGGCAACCAGATGTTCCACCAGTCTCTCCTTCATAGAAACATAGAAACATAGAAGTTGACGGCAGATAAGGACCGCAAGGCCCATCCAGTCTGCCCATTTCTTTTTCTACCTTATAAATGTGCCATCGGCCTTTACTATGTCAGTGACCTATCTATTCATAGTCATTTGTATTGCTCCCTTATGCCTATCCCATGCCTGTTTGAAGCCCTGCACTGTATTCATACACTACTACTTGTGGTAAGCCATTCCATGCATCTACCACCCTTTCTGTGAAAAAGAATTTCCACATTCCCCTTAACGCCTCCCTCTAATCTCATGCTGTGTCCTCTTGTCCTGCTATTTTTCTTATATTTAAACATGTTAGACTCTTTCACCTTGTTTATGCCCTTAAGGTGTTTAAATGTCTCGATCATATCACCTCTCTCCCTCCTTTGCTCAAGGGTATACATATTGAGCTCCGTTAATCTGTCCTCATATGTCTCTGATGCAGTCCCTGCACCATTTTGGTTGCCCTTCTCTGGACTGCCTCAATTTAGTTAATGTCCTTGTGAGAGGTGTGGCCTCCAATACTGCAGCAGTACTCCAGATGGGAGCCTAACCAAGTCTTGTACAGAGGATTACCTCCTCTACGACTTGTGATACTCTACTAATACACCCTAACACCCCTGGAGCCTTACCTACTGCTTTAGAGGTCTGCTTGGATGATTTCAGGTCATCAGTGATGATGATGCCCAAGTCTCTTTCTTCCTTTGTGACTGCTAGCAACTCCTCCCAGCCTATAAGTGGTTTCAGGGTTTCTCTTTCCTATGTGCATGATTTTGCACTTCTTTGCATTAAATCCCAGTTGCCACTCTTCTGACCATTCTGCTAGTTTATCCAGATCTCTTCTCATTCTGCCCACCCCATCTGGATCATCTACTCTGTTGCAGATCTTGGTGTCATCTGCAAACAGACAAGCCTTACCCTCTAGTCCATCTGCTAGGTCACTAATGAAGATGTTGAATAGGACTGGCCCAGGACTGATCCCTGAGGTACCCCACTTGTGACTTGCATCTCTTCTGACTGTATACCATTTACCACCACTCTCTGTTTTCTGCCAGTCAACCAGTTTGCCACCCAGTTGACCAACTTCTGACCCACCCCGAGCCTACCTAGCTTATTTATCAATCTTCTATGTGGAACAGTGTCAAAAGCTTTGCTGAAGTCAAGGTAGGCGACATCAACTGCTCCCCCTTGGTCCACCACTCTGGTTACCCAGTCAAAGAAATCTATGAGATTAGTTTGACAGGACCTTCCTTTTGTAAACCCATGCTGTCTTGGATCCTGTGCCCCTATGGATTCCAGGTGTTGCACTATCCTTTCCTTAAGGAGTGCTTCCATAATCTTGCCCACTACTGAGGTAAGACTGACCGGTCTGTAGTTCCCCGCCTCCTCCCTGCTACCACTCTTGTGGAGGGATCACATGAGCCCTTCTCCAGTCTTCTGGGACCTCTCCTGTGCTCAGAGACTCACTAAACAATTCTGCTAATGGCTCTGCTAGTTCCTCCTTTAGCTCCTTAAGTACCCTGGGATGTATGCCATCAGGTCCCATTGCCTTATCCACCTCGAGCTTAGCAAGCTCTTGTAGGACCCTTTCTTTTGTGAGGGAGTAGTGCTCACCTCCCTCCCCTGTGTCCATGATGCTGAGCTGTGGGCCCTGCCCTACCTTCTCTTCAGTGAATACTGAGCAAAAGTATCTATTTGGGATAGATGCCTTTACAGGGTCCTCCTCTCACATGCTCCTTTTCTCCATTAAGCTTAGCAATACCCCTCTGGACTTTCTCCTTTCACTAATGTATCTATAGAAAGTCTTGTCACCTTCTTTACTGTTTGTGCTAGTGTTTCCTCAGTTTGGGACTTTGCCTGCCTTACTGCCTTACCTCGCTTCCCTTAGGGCAGTTTGGTATGCCCCCTATCTTCATCCCGCTGTGTTCCTTTATATTTTCTGAAGGCCAGCCTTTGGCTCTGACCTTTTCTGCTACTGTATTTGAGAACCAAAGTGGTTTCTTCTTTTTTGCACTTCCTTTTCTGTCTAACACAATGGGATGTTGCTTCAAGTATTGTATCCTTAATGCTTGCCCACTTTGCCTGTACCTCCTCACCTGTGTTTCTTTTTGCCAGGGCTAGCTTAACTCTGTTGGCCATCTTATCAAAGTCAGCTCCTCTGAAGTCCCATATTTTGCCTTGGAATGGGATGATTTAGATGTAGTAGCCAAATTAGACCATACCATTGATGGTCACTAGCTAGGTGACCTTCTACCTGGAGATCTGTGATCCCTTCTTTGTTAGTCAGTACTAGATCTAGGATAGCCCTGTCTCTTGTGGGTTGCTGTACCAGTTGTTTGAGGCCCTCCCCTGCAGGAATCCACTATGAGTCTAGTTCTGGCAGATGTTCCTGCTGGTATTGACCAATCTGTATCTGGCATGTTGAAGTCTCCCATTATCAGAACCTCCCTTTAGCTGTCATGTTTGTATATCTTCTAACAGTAATGTGTCTATGTCCTCCCTCTGGTCTGGGGCCTGTAGACAACCCCAGTTCTTATGGCTGTCCCATTTCCTGTTTCCAGGGTGACCCACAGTTCTTCTGGCTCCTTATGTGTATTCTGAATTTCTGTAGCTTTGATATTTTCATTAACATACAGGCCACTCCTCCCCCTTTTTGCACCTCGGTCTCTTCTGAACAATACATAGCCAGGTACTGAAGTCTCCCAAGTGTGGTTACTGGTAAACCACGTCTCACTAATTGCTACTATGTCCAGTTTAGCCTCTGACATTATTGCCTGCAGGTCTGGGATCTTATTTCCCAGGCTGTGAGCATTTGTGTACATGATTTTCCATTGGCCAGATTTTGGTGTGTTAGTTCAGTAGTGCTTCCATGATCTTCTCCACTTCTGAGGTCAGGCTGACTGGTCTGTAGTTCCCCATTTTCTCTTTGTTCCTACTTTTGTATAAGGGGACTACATCTGCTGTCCTCCACTCTTTGGGTACCTCCCCTGTTTCCAGTGATTGGCTAAACAGGATTGTCAGAGGTTCAGTCTTCATCTCTCTTAGTTCCTTTAGGACTCTTGGGTGCACCCCATCTGGCCCCATTGCTTTATCAACTCTTATTCCTTCCAGTTCCTTAAGGGCCCTTTCCCGTGTAAAAGGACTTGTGTCCATTTCAACACCATTTCCATCCCTTGTACTCCCTTCAGGCCCATTATCCTCCTCTTCCTCAGTAAAGACTGAACAGAAATACCTGTTCAGTATGTCAGCTTTACAGTTGTCATCCTCTACACTAACACAGCTTACATTGTTCATTTGTTTCAGGAACTTGAAGGTTCTCTAGTATCAACCCTCTCTCTTCTGGCCTTCAGTGAGTACATGTTCAGTGCCCTCAGTTGATTCACATAGAATCAGCCATGCTAGTCCTAAATAATGTAGGTTGCTCTATGTTGCATCATCTCCAGCATTTCTTTGTCTTTCCATAGATCAGACTCCAGAACTAGATACAATATTCAAGATGTGGCTTAGAGTCAAAAGGAAGGTTATGCCACACCAAGGAACGATTGTGCCAGCTTAAGAAAAATTCCAGCAAAAGTTAGTAGAAACAGCACCAATCAAAGCACACTCATATAGTGTATTTTGTATCTGTTTGTCCCATCAATGGCTTTTCATAATGAAAAAAGTCACTCACCATGGAAACTGTGCATTTTCCAAAAATGTTTTCTTTTAATCCATAAATATCAAGTAAAACAAAGATTTAATCCATAGCCATACAGCAATACAAAAGACAAACAGCTCCCCAAACTTGTAAAAAACATTAAACACTCTCCACAGTCAGCTCAACTATGCACCTTTGAGCTGTCTGTGGAGCGTGTTTAATGTTTATACAAGTTTGGGGAGTTGCTTGTCTTTTCACTTTTGCAAGATGTGGCTTAACCTACGAACAATATTTTTATTGTTAATTTCAAATGTTTTCCCAGGATAGACATACTGAGCTGGTAACAGCTTGTTTTGAGATGTGTCTGGGGGGATTGGAGAGTAAACAATACAGAGGGTACAAGAGAAAATACAATAAAGTATGGTTCAAGAGTAAATCAAAATAAAATACATACAATACTGTTGAGCAGACACATTGTACAAGTAAATAACCAGTACAACCCAAAATAAAAGCTGTAAGGACAGTGCAATAAGGACACGTGCAACATAATACCAGGTGCAAATACTAGAGTAGGAGCAGATAATAACACCCAGACTGTCTGGAGTGCAAAAGTAATCAATGCAATTACAATACAGTAAGGTGAAGATGCAGTGCATTCTTTTCAGATATGGACACATACCAGAAGCAGAATTAATTCCATACAGACTAGGATCCAAGGGAAGACAGAAAAAATGTGTCAAGCAGGGGTGTGGTCACCAAAAAACAGAAAGGGGAGAAAGAAGGAATGAAGGTTAGGCACAACTGCAGTAGGGGGTAGTGAAGTAATGAAGATGAGACCTGAGAGAGAAGAAAGAAGAGGTAGAGGAGATACATAAAGGTAGAGAGGACCAGAGCTTGGAGAAATGATATGAGAAAGGCAGCTGGCCTGTAGTAGATGTCCTGTGGAGGAGAGGAGCGTGGGATGCAGTGTTCCATAGAGAGTAGGATGAAGTAGAGGTTGAAGAAAAGAGGGTGGAGAGATAAGGAGAGAGTGTGCCAAACCAGAACATGGAGGTGAAGGTGCTGCAGTGGGAAGATGCCTGGCATCAAGGTAGAAATAAAGAGAGCTGTGGTGGGTACATATCTGGCAATTCAAAGCATAGTGACAGAATGAGTGAAAGAGGGGGCCCAGTCTGGCAAGGGTGGAATTGGAATCCATGCTGTAGACAATGTCAGTATAATCAAACATTGGGAGAATCATCTTTGAAACTATATCACTTTGGGCAGGAAGTGGGATGTTGGATTTGTTCCTGTAGAGTGCACCACTGTTGGTATGGAGCTTGTGGTGGATGGCTTAAGTGTGCATCAAGAAGTCAAGGTGATTGTCAGGTCAGAACCCAAAATATTTAAAGGTGGAGAAATCCTTAATCACAGTACCATTGAGGGTATGGAAGGAGGGGAAGAGGAGGAACTTGTGAGTCTCTACTGGGATCCACAGTTCATGGAGACCTTTTTCTTGGCATTGAGCAAATGATGGTTTGACTGGAACCAGCACTAGACACTGCTAATAGAGTCAGCCAGCAAGGTCAGTAACAGAGGAGCTAGAGGCAAATAGCACAGTGCCATCTGCATACATGTGAATCAATACAGGGGAAGGGACAGGAGGGAGGTCATTTTGAAAAATGGAATAGAGTACGGGTTTCAGGATGTAATCTTGAGAAATGACTGAGCTAATAGGGAGTGTTGTGGAAAGAATGTCCTCAATATGGACAGCTTGCGATCTGCCCTCAAGGTAAAAGGGGAACCAGCTGACTGAGGTGTCAGAGAGTACCACTTCTATAAGCATGACCAAGAGGTGATGGTACACAGTGTCAAAAGCTTTGGCCAAGTTGACAAATATGGTAAAAGTGAATTGGCCCTGGTTCATATCAGACAGCAGGGGGTCAGCCAGCCAATAGAGGGAGGTATAACTGGAGTGGGAACTGGAGTGGGACTTCCGAAGCCAGACTGGTAGGGAGTGAAAAAGGAGGAGGAAGAGTCCAGGTAGGGGGAGAGCTGAGGAAGAACAAAGTGTTCCTGGAGTTTGGCCAGGTTGGGAAGATATAAGCTTACAGTTGCCAGGAGAGAAGAAATAACCCCATTTAGGGAGAGGGATGACAGTAACCCATTTTCAGGTATCTGTGATAGAAGGATAGCAGATGGAGACATTGACGAGGTTGTACATTTTCACTTTTAAAAAAAACACCTGCCTTTTGGTTATCCATCCTCAGAAATGCTGTTTATGTAGAAGGTGAAGTAATTTTCAAAAAGGGACATAAGTTATAGGGCTTAGTAACATTCTAGAAAAAGAACTTGGCAATCTACAATCATGGTTCTGTGCCCGGGTGATTGTCCTAAACACCATCCATAATTTTAAGTAGAACGAAGACATCTAAAAACAGTATGATTTTTTTTGAAAGTCTTTAATGGTGAAGTGATTGAGACAGTTACTCATTTTAAATACCTAAATGTTATCTTTGACAACACCCTTACTTATGATATACCATGTTGACTCCATTGTAAAAATAATTCGCTAACAGTTGGGCCCAGTATATCCTATTTAGCAAAGTCTTTTGCCTGATGTTCGTGTACTCTTGGCTAAGAGTTTGCTCCTTCCTGTTTTGGAATATGGCATTTTATGTTATTCTGGAGCAGCGAGTTGGGTGATGTCCAGGATAAAAGTTGTATATAATTCAATTTGTCATTTTATAACTGGCTTACCTTTATGTAACCACCTCTGATTGTTGTAATATGCAGCACAATTACTTCCTTTTGATGACTGCATTAAATTTAAAGATTACATTTTTCTACAAAAAATCACTTTGGGTAAGATCACCTGGTCTATTTCTATAATATTCCCCCTACATCATAAGAACCATTTTACTAGATCCAACAATTCATTATTGTTTACTGTTCCTTTCTGCAGAAAATGTTTTGGTCAGAGAACCTTATATTATGCTGGTATATGTGTGTGTAATAACTTTCCAATGTTTGTAAGTGTTGTCAGTCCATGTTCCTGTTTATGAAATGTTTATTGATCACTCTTTGTAGTTTTGTATGTAATTGTGACTCATTTTATTCTCATTGATGGTTTTATTTTTATTTTTCTGTAGTGTTGTTGTTTTAAATGCTGGTCACACTTGAAAATTGGCAGTTTGCTCAATGTGCCCTTCCAGGATAAATCATAATAAAATGAAAATGGAAAAATAAGGAGTAGAGTAATAGGAATGGTGATGGCAGGACCAGAGAGATGCAGAAGGTTGGGGTCAAATTTTCAGGACTCACGCCCTTGTGGGGATTAAGAGTTACAAGGGCCTTAAGACAAGTAGAGGAAGTGGCAGGAAAGAACATGAAGTAGTGCAATGGAGGGGTTGGGGGTGAGGCAGAGGAAGAGATGGGAGATGGGAGAGGAGGGGAAAAGGCACAGGTGATGAAGGAGTTGAATGTAGAGGCTATGAAGGTGGAAGCAGTGATGTGTGAGTTGCCAACCTTGAGGATGGGATGGGAGAACTTTGTTGGGGGAGAAGAGGTAGTGGATTACTTTCCAGAACATGGAGGGGTGATTGATGTTGTTCTGGAGCTTGGATGCAAAATAATTGGACTTGGCAAGCCTGGTGGCTTTAGTGCAAGCATTGCAAAGTGTTCGGTCATTTCAAAGGGCAGCAACCCCCTAGGTTTTTGACTCTGATCATTCCTGCACTTAACCCCTCTCACTTGCCCCTTCTATATCCATTTATGCTCACCCACCTCTTACCAGGATAACTTCCAGCTCTCCCCACTGCAGCCATCCTTAATCCCCTTGCTGCCTCCTCACCACCATCAACCCTGTACCTTTGACCCCCCCTTCTCCATCTTTCACCCTCTCCAACACTACTTTCCTTCAACCTCCCCACTCCTTCACTCGTATCACTACAACTCTGCCCACCCCTTCACAACCCTCCTCTTTTGTCCTCTCCCTCTAAATATTAACTCCTTACTTTAAATTCCAACCTGAGCTTCCCTATCCCCTTCACTCCCCCTGACAAAGGGAACTGATTTTCCCAGCATTAACCCCCCCATCCTTCCTCCCTGTACACCTGATATTCCTCTCTTATTTGCCAAATTATATCTCCCCTCTCTAGGTTTTTATCACAATCATGTGTGCAACTGTTGATGCTGTAACCACCTACTTTATTTTGAATAATGCTTGCTTTGTCATTTCCGATTTGTTCTTTGATGTGGAACCTAAACTAAATTTAGTGTGGAAGATTTGGATTACTGAACTGATGTCAGTGACTATTGAGAGATGGGACCAGTTAGTGGCCAACAGGTCAGCACGGAGTGTGGACACGTTCAGAATCCTGAAGGATCAACGTGGATACTACTGGAGAGAGCTTTAGGGTGGTGGATCTTGCACACACAGTAGACCATATTATGATCTATTGTGTGCACCTGGAAGGATACCTACATCCACAATACAATGGGGATGAGAGGAAAGTATCCAGTCCAGAAGGGTAGTGCAGAGTGGTAGTATTACCTCCTTTCTCTTTCTGTAGAAACTTCTCTCAAGTCACCCCTACAATCCAACATTCTGGTTGCCTTGTTGTAGGCCTTGATATATTGGCTAAATTATTATAGGGAGTCACTTGTCATGACTCCTACCTCCATTGTCTCAGAGGTACTGCCCTGTTTAACCGCCCATCCAACATTCCATCATAGGGTTCTTGTTCCCTATGTGCATCAACATACACTTTTTGCTGTTGAATTTCAGTTGTCATATCTTTGACCATCTCTTCAACCTTTGCAGGTCCTTCTGCATCTCCAGTACCCCTTCCTTGCTGTCCACCCTGCCACAGAGCTTATTGCCATCTGCAAAGAGATGCATCTTGCCTGGTAGTCCTTCTCATATGTCACGGATAACCATACTGAAAAGAACTCAACCCAGGACTGACCCCTATGGCACCACACTTATGACCTTTCTCTTCCTGACTTGACTCCATTTATCACCACCCTCTGCTGTCTCCCCCCATCCAACTTTCCAATCATCTAACTAGGTCTTTAACTGCAACTAGATCCTTTCACTTATTCAGCACTTTCTGTCTCACATGAAAGATGGCACCTCCGGAGTGAAGGCACTCATCATACTGCACTACAGTGTCACTGTCTCACCTTCCTGTTGTGAGGCTAAAATTCACAACCTTCCAATTGTCTGTCCTCAGGGGCAAGTGTGCAACCTGTTGAGCCACAAATACTGATTACAGTTAACTATCCCACTCTGGTGTCTCTCCCCTAGCCAATGTCCTACTCATCAAACTAGGCCCTTTACTGCTCCCAGAGCCTCTAACTACTTCAGCAACTTTCTGCGTGGGACTGAGTCGAATGTCTTGCTAAAGCCACAGTAGAGTAAATTCTTTGCAGTTCCCTTATCTGCTAACATAGTTATGCAGTCAAAGAGTACACGCAGGTTGATCTGACAAGACCTCCTGCCATGTACCTGTGCTGGGTACTGTTCTGGAGCTCATTACATTGCAAGTAGTCCCCTCAGTCAGCCTTAACTAATGTCTTAGTTACCCATAAAGAAGGTAAAGCTGATGCACTTGGAGTTACACAGTTGCTCTTTATCCCCTCCCTTGTGGAGTGGAACTGCAGTATGTCCTCTGTCCTCCAATATTTTACCCCCAACTGTATGGAGCTACTGAATATCCATGCCATAGGGTCAGCCAGTTCTGATGCAGCTTCAGGGAGCATTCTTGGGTGCATCCCATCTTGCTCTAGAACCGTGTCTGCTTTCAGAATTGCAAGCACTTTTCTAACCTTTTCTCAAGTAAATAACACCTGTCCATTTCTAGGATTCCCCTTGTTGCAGCATTTAAGCTGTTTTACTGCAAAGGCCCGCTAACCTGCACAGTGAATATTAAGCAGAAGTAGTAAGAATAGTTACCTTCTGCTCATCTTCCTCTATTACTTTTCACCTTCCATCAGCCCATGTAACCCCCCCATCTTTCTCTTTTTCCTATTGCATTTGAAAAACTGTTTTTCCAATCCCTTTACCCCCTCTGTAGTATGGAGCACTGTGTCTGCTTCTGCATCCCTTACTGCTTTTTTGGCCTCTCTTTTCTTTACTACATATTCACTTCATTCCTCATCCTTCTGCTTCCCTTTGTACTGTATCTGATGAAGCCCCATTTTTTGCCCTCACTGACTCCCAGTCCTTGTTTCAGAACCAGACTGGTCTTTTGTGCCAGTTTCTCTCAGTAAGCATTCTTAAATATGTCGTAGTTTCCTCAAAAAAAGCCCCTTTAACTTCTCCCTAACTTTCCTCCACCCCCTTATTTTGTCCACTCAGATCAACTTATTCTGGACAAATTTCCTCATCTGGTCAAAGTGTGCTCTTCTGAAATCCAGAACCTCAGTTATTGATGAGTACATAGTGGTACCCAGGGTCAGTTTGAATGATATGGTATTACTGTCAGTGTACCTCACCTCTTGGATGTGTGTGTGTGTGTATGATGAATTCTAAGCCTGTGAATTTACAGCACTTAAAATCTGACTTGTGGACCTGGGTCTAATGGCTACCCACTGGGGTTTTGCACTTGCCATGTACTGTATGATGGAGCAAACATGTTCTTGTATTCTTTCTTTCATAGGATGGATGGTCCATCCTGTAACTCCCATTGAAACTGCATTGTTTCCTGTAGTAACTCTGCTGCAGAATGCTGCAGAATAGGGTTTCATCCTGGCAAGCTTCACTGTATGTACAATTTAGAGTATGGTAACCATAATGCATATATATCAAAAGAGGTTCTGCAAGTAATCCTCTTTTTGATGTCTTACATAGTGTTATTGATAGGGCTAGTAAAAGAGGTGCCAGTTTGGGCAAACTTACAGACATTACAGGAGAAACATTAATAAAGACGTTAACTTCAGAAAGTCTGGAGCACAGGTCACAGAGTTGAAAATGACCATGGTATACAAAGCCACTGCCCCATTACCTCATTGGTAGACTACTTCAGAAAAAAACAGCTGTTATATCTTTCAAATCTGTATCAGCAGACACAAGTGGTAAAAATATTTTCAGAATACAGTACCTGGTACTATTGGGGTTATGCCATTCTGTTCAGTGAGAAAGTTAATCTGATTAATCATAATGTTCTTGTCCTAGCTGAGAGTCAGAAGCCCATATCTTTCTATGTTTCTATCCTTTTCTTAGATTATAATGAGTAGATCTATTTCGTAGCCTTTACTAAGTAACAATGTCTTCAAGTTAGTTGCTTCCCTATCAAGAGTAGACAACACTGAGCAATTCCTTTGGAGTCAAAGGAATTGCCCCTAGGGGATGCTTTCTGGGAGACGGTGAAGATGGGAATGCATGAGTGACCCTCGCTCACTTAATTTGCAGCAGTAAACTGTATTTGAAAGACACTTAGCAATGCAAGCATTTTGAACCTGAGGAAATGAATTCTGGGGTCAATACATGATACAAAGTGGATCCTGCTGCGAGCAGCGTGAGCTGAGCAGGATGAAACACAGAAACATAGAAAAATAGACATTGATGGCAGATAAAGACCACTTGGCCCACCCAGTCTGCCCATTTCCCTACCTACTGGATAAGCTGCAGTTTCTAATTAATCAACAGCCTACTTCCTGTCACCCCCCACTACAATTGCCTTATGTCTGTCCCCTACATGTTTGAATTCCCCCACTGTTTTAGACCCAACAACCTCTCCAGGAAGGCTGTTCCATGCATCCACCACTCTCTCCATGAAAACAATTTCCTCACATTACCCCTGAGCCTTCCCCCCTCTAGCTTTAAATTGTGCCTCCTTGTTCTTACACATCTCTTTTTCTGAAAGATGCTACCCTCCTGGACTTTGTTGATTCCCTTCAGGTACTTAAACATTTCTATCATGTCCCTCCTGTCCCTCCTTTCATCAAGGGTATACATATTAAGCTCTCTCAGTCTCTCTTCATATGGTTTGTGATGCAGACCCTGCACCATTTTAGTTGCCCTCCTCTGGACTACTTCCATCCTGTCTATGTCCTTGCATAGATGAGGTCTCCAAACTGCACACAGTACTCCAGATGGGGTTTCACCAACTGTCTGTACAGAGGAATAACCACTTCCTTTTTCTACTTGTGATGCCCTTCCTATGCATCCCAGTATCCCCTGGTTCTCCTTACTGACTTCTCACATTGCTTACCAACCTTTAGATCATCTGATATGACTACCCCCAGGTCTCTTTCCATTTTTGTTGTTGTTAGTACCTCCCCTGCTATTGTGTACTCTTCTCCTGGGTTTTTGTTTTCCGAGTGCATTACTTTGCACTTCTTTGCATTGAATCTAAGTTGCCATAGTCTGACCATTCATTCAACCTTGCCAAGTCCCTTCTCATCCTTTCTACCCCCCCTTGTGCATCAACTCTGTTACAGATCTTTGAGTCATCTGCAAAGAGGCATACCTTTCCCTCCAGACCCTCTGCAATGTCACCTATAATGATGTTAAAGAGGGCTGGACCCAGTACTGAGCCCTGAGGTACTCCACTAGTGACCCCCCCTTTGGTCAGAATGTGTTCCATTCACTATTACCTTCTGTGTCCTGTTTTGCAGCCAGTTTGCTACCCAGGCTACCACCCTGGGACCCACTCCCAGGCTGGCTAACTTGATTATTAATCTTTTGTGCGGGACTGTGACAAATGCCTTGCTAAAGTCTAGGTAAACCATATCCACAGCCCCTCCCTGGTCTATTACTTTGGTCACCTAGTCAAAGAAATCTATTAGATTCATCCAACATGACCTTCCTGGTGTAAATCCATGCTGCTTTGGATCCTGTGCCCCGCTGGCCTCTAGGTACTCAACAATTCTTTCTTTCAGAAGTGATTCCATCATTTTCCCTACCACTGAGGTCAAACTTACAGGTCTGTAGTTTCCTGTTTCTGCCTTGCTCCCACTTTTGTGAAGGGGAATCACATCTGCCCTCCTCCAGTCCTTAGATACCACCCAATCCTCCCATGATTTGTTAAAAAGTGTGGTCAGTGGTGTCACTAGGTCCTCCATTAGTTATTTTAGGATTCTGGGGTGAATCCCATCAGGCCCCATTGATTTGTCCACCTTGAGTTTTAGGAGTTCTTTCAGGACTCTTTCTTCTGTAAATGGACTGGTGTCAACCCCCTACCCAGAGTGCTTCTATTGTCTGGTTTAGGTAACTCCTCCTCTTCTTTTGTGAATACTGAGCAAAAGTATTCATTCAGTATCTCTGCCTTTTCACTGTCTCCCTCTGCCCATCTCCCCTCTCCCTTATTAATCTTCATGATTCCTCCCTTAACCTTTCTATGCTCCCTAATGTACCTATAAAACATTTTATCCCCCTTCTTAGCTGAATTGGCTATTTTTTCCTCGGTTTGGGCTTTTGTTTTTTGAGTATGGCAACACTCATGAAGATGTGTGCAAAGACATGCATGTCCATGAGCATGTGTTGCTTGTCTAGCAGGACAAGCAGGATCACAATAAGGCCAAGTAAATTGACAATCAAGTTGAATCTGGCACTACAAACCTAGAAACAAGGTAATAAGGAAACCGCTTGTTTCTATAGAGTGGTGAACAAAGATAAACAATCATTTTGTTAGATATACCAGCACAGTCTGCAGTAGTATTCCTATTAAGTAAGTGTGAAAACAAATCCTTAAGACAATATGTCAATGTGTATCATGACTAAGGAAGGGCACCAGCTAGTGGAATGCATGTCATGTCACATGTTTAAAATGTTAGACTAGGAACACATTGACATTGAATATCTATGCATTAAATGCCTCCAGAATATTGAACTGACTAAGGAGATTGAGGAATTCAATACAAGATTACAGGCAGTAGTAGAGACCAGTCAGAAACAAATGGTTTTAAGATTTCAAGCAGCATCTGGGAACACAAATGATAATAAAATAAATGATGAAGGAAAAACTGGTCAAAATCAAAAACAAAAAATAAAGAAAAAAAGGGAAAAAAAGGAGAACAAAACAAAACCAAAACCAATCAGGCTAAGGAAACAAATCTCACATATAATAATAGGAAACAATACAGGAAAGTGAGGAACAAGTTGAAATAATAAAAGTAGAAACAAAAACATGGACAAAGAAATCAAAGAAGAGTCAGAGGAAGGCTGGTATGAAATTCAATACTGTAAGGCATCTAAAAGAGGATGTAAGGCCACACACTTTCAAATTCCTCTAACAAACCAGTTTGATCCCTTACTGTCAGTGGATCAGAACCTAGGTAACCAACCATTAGGTAAAAATAAAGTTCTCAATCCAATATTACTTTACAAAAGATACATCGAAGAAATAGCTAAATATAGATGAGGTTATGGCTCGTAAAAACAATAATGCAAGCCAAAATCAACCACTAAAAGAGTTTGACACAGATCTAAATAGCAGTGCAATGGAGTTTGAAATTCATAAATCAGAAAAAGACATCTTAGTCATGGGGGACTCCATGATCGAAAACCTAGGCAGGGCTTTATGTGACCCAAACAAAGCTAAAAGAACACTGTCTAGCTTTGGAGGCTCAAGGGTTAATGACATCACAAAAATTCTGGGCAATATCCCTAAAAATACCACACTCAAACCAGTAGTCATAATACATGCAGGAGCGAACATCATCTTCAGGGAACCAACACAAAAAATATAACAAACTACTAAACAGGGGGTAGTGAATTTGTCACCCATCACCAGATAATACTGTCTATAACAAGGAAACATACAATACAACCATTAAGGAGCAAAACACAGTTAGATCCAATATAAACCACCAACATACCACCAACAGCTTAATCTGGTTCAAGGTCAGTTGGTATTCATCTGTATCCCCCTTCCCCCGGGTCATGCCTGAAAATAGGCAGGATTTGTCTAATGCACTTACCCGGTCAACAAAAACTAACTAAATAAATAAATAAACAAATAAGTCATAAAAATACTAGTTGTAAATGTCAGAAGCCTGAGAACTAAAATTGATGAATTACAACACATATTAGAAGAGCAATTTATTGATATTTGGGGGGTCACAGAGACATTGTTTACCAGTGGAAACTGGAATACTGACATCTCTGAGTATTATAAAATACCCAATAATCAAACGGAGGAAAAAAGGAGGAGGTATTGCCATGTACATAAGAGAGACTTTTACAGTAATTGAGCTCAAACATACATATGGATAATATGGATATAACAACGAAACACTCTGGACACAAGTCAAAACACCACATAGAACCTTGAATTTAGGATTAATTTATCACTCCCCTAATCTTGATAACACTCAAAATGATTCACAGCTAACAGAAACTGAAAAAAAGAAACATGCTTGGAGAACAAATGCTTATTGGAGATTTTAATTTCCCTAAAATATTGTGGAAAACACAGAAGGGAACAAATCATGTAGAAAATCAATTAGTTGATATCATGGCACTTCACAATTTAGAACAGCTGATTACAGAACTCACTAGCGGGAACAATATGCTGGATTTCATTTTTTTCAAACAATCCAGAATTTATTGACAATACTAAAATTTTACCACCCTTGGCAGATAGTGACCATAACACAATTTATTTTGAATACAAGATCAGTCACAATATAACAAAAAGTAAGACCAGGATAATGGATTACAAAAAGGCTTACTATAATAGTATGAAGAACTATCTAAACAATTAGAATTGGAGGGTAGAGTTAAAAGGGAAAAACTTGACAGATACATGGAATATTAGTAACAAAAATATAACATACTGTATTGAGAGATGGATACCAATTAGATATAAATACCTTAATTCCAGAAGAATCCCACCATGGTGGACACACAATATAGCCAAACTAATAAGAAAAAAAAAACATTATTTAGCATATAAGAAGAACCAGACACATAGTAACTGGGAAAGATTTAAACAAACTGCTAAAAAATGTTACCTGGACATTAGAAAAGCCAAAAAAGAAATGGAACTGAAACTAGTAACTCGTGTAAGGGACAGCAAAAAATAATTTTATAGTAACTGTACATAGGTTCACTAAAAGGAAAACAACCTACAATTGGACCCTTAGAAACAAATGAAGGCACAATCACAAATGAGACAGTAATTGCGACCAAGTTAAATGATTATTTCCTGAGTGTGTATGACGGAAAAGATATTTCTCATAACCAGCAGCAATTAGGCGTAACAAATTGTCCAGCAATTACCAACAAGGAAATTACTGACATCATACACAACTTAAAAGCTAATAGTTCAACTGGACCAGATGGTATAACACCAGCTTTTTAAAATCACTAGATTACCAACTAGCAGGTCCTTTGACACAAATGTTTAAAATCTCAGTCCAGGAAGGTAACACCTTAAGTGAATGGAGAACAGCTATGGTAATGCCAATTTTCAAAGGTGGAAATAAGTGGAGGTGGGCAACTACAGGCCCATTAGCCTTACTTTAGTTGTTGGGAACATTATGGAGAAACTGCTAAAGAAACACTTACAGAGACACTTACAATCTACTGGAATTATAGACTTAACACAGCATGGTTTTACAGCTGGGAGACCATGTTTATCAAATCTCATTTGTTTCTTTGAATCAATCAGTTCAGCACTAGACAAGAACATTCCAGTGGATGTCATATTCCTAGATTATTCCAAAGCCTTCAATAAGGTGTCCCATTCCATTTTGTTAGAACAACTTACAAAATTCAAGCTACACATAAATATAATCAAATGGATAGATTCATGGTTGGAACATAGACTCCAGCATATGACTGTCAAGGGACATTTATCTGACTGGGGCTCAGTAACAAGTGCAGCACTACAAGGATCAGTGCTGGGACCAACACTATTTAATATTATGATTTCCACCCTTTAGACATCTGGCAGTGTATGGGTAGGAAGTATGCAGATGACTGCAAACTTGGAGGATTGATACAAACCTTGGGAGGATGCTAAAATAATACAACACAATCTAAATAATCTTGCACCATGGGCAAATAATAATGAAATGAAATTCAACTTAGATAAATGTAAGGTTATGCACATGGGAAAAATAACCCAATGTATCCTGTAAGCAATAAGGCATGATGGGGTGTGTGTAAACCATAGTTTGCACACAGCCAGGGGTGTAGTAAGGCATGAGGCCAAAGGCCGAGTGTCTTTAGCCACTGGTCATGTGTAAACTATGGTTTACACACACCCTTGAGTGCCTTATTGCGCTTATAAAATTTGCTTCATTTTTCTTACTTTTGACTATTGGGAAAAGCATGTTATATGTAGAAAAAATAGATTTACTTGTGTGCATTTGTGATCAAATAGTCCTTCTGCTCACTGCAAGTGATGTAATTGATGATGTCATTGATATTATTGCCTACTTTCTTCTTCCTTTTTTTTTTACCTCTGTTGTTTTCCACATTCAAGATATGAAATGTTTATCATGGAATGTTTACCATGAAATACATGCATTCAAAATTCTGCTCAGTTCCACTGGCAGAATGTTTCTGTCCCAACACACTATACACACAGACAAGAAAGGCCTTTGCTGCAGCCAGAGACTCAGTTGTCTCACTGTCAGTGCAAGAAGAAGAGAGTTCCTTGATAAGCAGTTAAAGATAGGAGGGGGATTTTTCACTGTCATCAAAGAAACAGTTGTAGTGAAAACTATAAACAATACTTATTGTTTCTAATTTGTTTATGTAAGTAAGAAGAGTGTGATAATCAGAGAAACAGCATTTAATTTATTTGTTTTATTTTATATTTATGATAGTTTTATTTTTAGCACCTAATTGAAGTTTTTTTTTTATAGTGTAAAGGTAGCAGCCATGTTTGTGGTGGAAGATCAGTTCTGTCAATAGAGGGCTAACTGTAATGCCTGTGTTCCAAATGCCCATTGATATGCATTGTAGACTCCTCACTGCTGAGCAGTCTTTTGTTTTAACCATGTATAAGCCATAGTTTACACATAAATAAAGAACCAATCAGATTACACAATTTTACCCTGCCATTTTATAATACAAAATAAATAATACTGCACTTCAAACTGTTAAGGAAGAAAAAGATCTGGGAGTACTTATCATTGATGATCTCACTTTTGTTAGGCACACAATTGAAACAACCAAGATGTGCCAAAAAATCCTAGGTTGTATTTTAAGTAACATAAAAAGTAGAGACAGTAAAGTTATTATTCCCCTATACACCACCCTTGTAAGACCACATTTTGAATATTGTGAGCAGTCTTGTGCATCCCAAAATAAAAGAACACAAAGATTGGTGGAAAAGGTTCAGAGAAGAATGACAAAAAAAAAAAAGAGTTAACTAAGCATATGGGATACAAGGGCAGGCTTCATAAACTCAACCTATATTCAACCAAATATAGGAGAAATAGACGAGACCTTTGTCTTATATACAAAACCATAAAGGACCCATACATGAAGGAAACATTAGGACTGAGAAATAACAAAGGTATTACCTCCACAAGGTCATACAAACAGAAATTACTAGAGAAAACAATACAAGGGTCAAAAGAAATACATTTTACACACAGAGGGTAATAACTAAATGGAACAAACTAACTAAGGAAATAACGGACAGTACAAATATAACAGCATTCAAACAATACATTGACAATTACTTGGGAGATAAAAAATATGCATTCCATCCATAAAGGGTGGCAAGTTCACTAAAGGGTCTCAGCTCACTGAGCTTGTAATTAACCTATGAACCTATGACCCTATGAACTATAACATTTTGAAAATGTCTTCCTTGATGCAGACTTTCTATAATTTTCTGGGAACAGTAGCCTCTCAGTACTCCTGCCATTGAGTTTCAGGACCAGAAAAGTGGCTTGCATTGAATGTAAGAAAATGTAAACTTAAGGTTCCATTCATTTTCATTAATGAACCTTATGAACCAACTTTCCTCTTGTTCTGTGTCTCCTCAAATTCATAGAATATCATCATATATTGACCCCAATACTTAATCATTGCAGTAAAAAGTCTGTGTCTGTGGTTAAAGATGGTGAGCTCCTCCCACCAACCCATAAGGTGGTTAGCCAATGAGGATGCCATCAATGACCCAATGGGAGTACCACAATCCTGAAAACAGAAATAATTAAAGTAAAATAATTACTTGTTAAGATTAAATTAAGGTCTTCAATGACAAATTAAGACAACAATGTAGAATTAGTGTCAAAATAAGTCCATGAAGAAATGGACTGCATTAAGGCCCCCAATGATGTTGGATGGAAATGTCAATTGAGGTCACATCAGTCATGAACCACAAATCACCTGCATCCTATATGGTTGGTACCAGCACTGCCATGGTGTCCCTGAGGTAGGACGGAAAGCATAAAACCTTAGTTGTAGAAGGATTTTTATACAACTGGAAAGCCCTTCAGTATGTCAGCCTACTCCAGAGATTACAGGTCTCCCAGGGGGTGCTGGAGGTCCTTGTGCACCTTACGGAGCATGTAGAATGTTTGAACCTTAGGGTAGTATAGTAATGTATAAACATTCTTCCCGGGTAATGAAACTGATTCTTGAACTATATTCTAGAAAATTGTTCATACATTTCCCAAATAGTGGCATTGGATCACTATCCAAATGCTGGTAGTTGTTAGGATTAGTGGTGGGTGCAGTTCCTAAACTTAGCTTCGTGGAGTACTTCATGTGTAATGCGGAATTCACCTATTACTCCACATTGCGAAGAGTATAACTTCTCCTTTGTATTTTAACTTGAAGTTCCATTGGTTATAATGGACTTCGCATTAACTTTGCCTTTTATATTGCTTCACCTTTAATTTTAAAGTGAAGTTTCATTGATTTGAATGGACTTCATGTTAACTTCACCTTGTTATTGCTCTTTAAGGTGAATTTTGCAGTGATTCATGGGATGACAGGTCAAATGGGCTCTATATTCTCTTGCACAGCCTCAGTTTATCATAGTGTATGTAGTAGAAAGCTGGAGACAGTTTGCTGTCAGAGCTCTGAGATTCAAACCCTCTAAAAACCTTTAAAAACGCCTTTTGCCACAAAACTTTCTGTTAAAATTTAGTACATTGATTGCAGGAAATCCTTGTGTGTTTATCTCATGGAGTGTTTATTGATTTTATGTGCATATTGAATGTGAATTAGTACATTCAGTGTCTGTACTGACAGATACTGTAGAAGTGTGCTTTGGGAATGGGGCTTATCTGTGGTGAATGGAGATTTACAGTGAGAAAGGCAGTCTTTCTAACTGTTGTTGGGTGGATCACTTTTGAGGTTGCTTTGTTGACCTATAAAGCCCTACATGACCAAGGACCCCAGTACCTGCAAGACCTCCTGTCTCCGTACTGCTCCTCCTGCTGTCTCCATCCACTGATGAGGGATTGCTAGAGATTCCCAGGGTATGTCTTAAAACATTATGTCGAAGATCATTTGTGTTTATGGTCCCTACCCTGTGGAATTCTCTACCTCATTGGATAGAAGATAGCCTGACCATTGAGGGATGTAAAAGTGCCCTCAAGGCATATTTGTTCTGACAAACTTTTGATGGAACTTAGGAATGTTGACCAGGAACCCTTAAAGTTTGATTTTAGACAATGTATTGCATTACTGTGTTTTAATATGTTAGTATGCTGCTGTGTATATCTGTGAAGGCACCATGAGCTTGGGAAGGGTGCCTAATATAAAGTTTTACTTACTTACTTACTAGTGTGTTAATATTTGTGTGTTCACGTTGTAGTAATTTTTGATAATTGTTTGCTGTTTGCTGTGGTGCAGGTCATTTTTTCAGTCAGTTTAAAAGATTTGGTTATATTATACTGAGGTGTTAAATTTTCTGTGTATTGCCTGTAGTGTTTGTGTGTGTGCCTGTGTGCATGCTGTCAAGTCAGACACATTTTATTGCGCCACACCATAATCGCAGCACTCTGAAATCTCTTATTTGTCTGCGGTATTTTGTACTGCTTTGTTCTATCTACCTAGTGGACTTGCACTGTAGCTGTCCCCCCGCAAAAGGCATTCATTTTCCAGTTTTGGATTTGTGTGGCCACTGGTTAAGGTGTCATTGTGCCTGTGTGGCTATATCTCTTGAGTGCAAAATCTGCATCTGTCTGCGCGTCTTCATCTGTTTAGTCCCAAGTCTCCATCTGTAAGCCACAGTTGTTGTTTTTTGGCTTCCCATCCAACTCAAAGTTCAGAAATCTAAATTTGTTGTTAATTTTGTGTGTAATCCAAAAAAATGCCTGCAAAGAGACATGCAGGCAAACATGTTTCTGGTCATGGCACTGCTGCCAGTAAAAAGAGTGGCCATGGGTATGGTAGTACACAGTATAAGGGCATAGTTGATGGCAGTAAAGGGATTTATTTGACTATAGTTTTCACAGTGCAATCAGTTGCTTCAGTGATGGTTGGATATGCTGTTGCCTTTGTCTCTGCTGGTGGTGGTAGTGAAGTTGCTGATGGCATGATTTTGGCACAAGTTCAACCCATGACAAGTTAACAGGCTGCCAAAATATTGTGGAGTCTAAGTGCAATGAAGTCAGAATAATTTCTTCTTTATCTTTTTGCAGGTAACATTTAGGTGCTGTGTGCTGCCACCGGTGCTTTCTTCAAATCAGAACACATGCAACTTTTATGAATCTGGAGGATACACATAAAACTTGTAAAGAAGACAACACCATTATTGAAACTTGTTTTCAAATGATGACCCACCTCCCACCCCCCTCCCAAAAAAAAAATACTTACCTTTCATGGCTTGACAGTTTTTGTAGAGCAAAAGTCAACAACAAGCCAAAATGTGCACAAAGTAGGACTTGATAACCTCGATAACCTGTGAGAGGAAAAAAATAAGATTACACACACACAGACATATATACAGTATATATATATATAGATATCTATATATATATCTATATCTATAGATATATATATATATATATATATATATATATATAATAAATGTCTGGGTCTCAGAAAACATAAACATGAAATGTACAGTGACTTACCAATGGTAGTATGAATACATGACATAGGACAGCTTGTTTCAGTCAGTGCAGCAGATTAATGGTCCTCCAGAACATCACAGTATGGTTCACTCAATGGTCACCTGCGGCTACCATCATTTGGCAACACACTGTGCATCAGCTCAGTCAGCAACAGCAGCAGAAAACAGAAGTACAACAGCAGCAGCAGGCACCAGAGTTGTGGCTGCCTGTGCACACTTTAATCAGTGTGTCCTAAAATAAGTGTTACTTTTCAGCACATTTTCTCATGTGAATATTCTTCATCTGGGGTCAAGCCTTTTCATGACAGTTTAACTGCAGCCATTTTAGTGGGCACACATATGCAGAGTTGTGGCTGTTGATGCATGCTTTAATCAATGTGTCCTGAAATAAGTGTGACTTTTCAGCACATTTTCTCATGATTATTCTTCCTCTGGGGACAGAATACTAATACTACATGATGAATGATGTAGCAAGATAGCAGTATAAGCATGCTACATTCACATATCATAGTCATTTTTTTTCTCAGGGGTTGTACAGCAGTTGTGTTGGGTGATGGTAGGGTATTTTGACTGTGGTTGTTGTGGGAATGCTAAGAAAACAGAACACAATCAACAGTAACCAAAAACTTATACTGCATGACAACTATCTCAGCAGTGCATTAATCAGTTGAAAATTCTTACCTGTTCTTTTCTATTTGATTTTTGATTGGTGGTACTGTAGTTATCTACTATCTTGTCTATAAGATACCCTTTTCCCCACAATTTACATCTGCTGGACTACCTTTTTCCACATGACATAATAAACAGTGCTCCTTTTAATCTTGCTTGCGGCAGGTTTTCAACAGTATTCACACCTGTTTTTGTATATCGATCATTTCAAATCATTTCTGCTGGGGCTATAACAAAGTACCATGCAATCAAGTAGGAAACACATTGTACACCACCATTACATTACGGAGCAGTAGGTGTTCAAAAACAGCTGGGTAAACTGATTAAAACAATGGTTCTGAACAAGATTAAAGGAGCATTACTGTTATTTCATATCTGAAAAAAGGGAGTAAGCATGCTACAAGGAACCCACGACAGAACATGGATATGTTACAGCATTAATGCATGTCCTGGGTGTGACGCAAGGCACAAAGGCTTGCCAGAGTGACTTACACCAACTGAGAAGTGCATTGATGCTCTGATACACCCATGGGCTGGAGTGGGTCATATCACACTTATAAAATGGGATGGTTAACTTTAGTAAGAAAAAAATATAAACCTTTCTACCTTTATCCTGCCAACTGTTGGTTGAGCTGGGCATTAATGAATGACCAGGTGACACTTCCTGCCAAATGGCAAGTCATCACATTTGAACTTTCATTAATGACCTTTTTATAATGCAGAAGAACATTAATTATGAACGTAATGGTATCATACAAACAAGCCAGTAAATAAGGGACATTAAAAATGGAATAAAACTGTATAAGTCAAAATTGTTCAACAGGAGGTGTGCATTGTCAGGTTGTTATTATTACCTAGCACCCCTCAAACATATAGGATAGCTGACATGCTCCACTGTTGTGGGGTATTAATAATAATACCACGTGGTCCAGTCCAGTAACAAAGTTAGAGCACCCCAAATGTGTATGTACCCACAGAAAAACACAGTAGTGTCCAAAACTGGCTGACACAACCCCCAGGCAGGCACACCCATGTTAATTTGGAGACATCAGAAAATTAATTGAGAATATGCACTCCACCGACATCGAACATATGCAAAGAAAACATGGCTCAAGTTCATTTAAGGGGAGCCATAGTATAAACAAACCAAACCTTGGAGACAGAAAAAACTTTGGCTCAACCCTGGTCAGGCAAAAAATGACCAAACACAAGTCATTGTTCCAAATATAAAAACAACATATTTATTATTAAAAGCTGTAGCACCCCTCCAAAACTGAGCATCGACATTACACGTCACTCAACACTTTTTCAAGAAAGTGTCTTGTACTACTTAGTGTTGCTATTTACAGAAATCAAAGCAACCGCTGGAGTGGAGTAACAGACACTCTTAATACAACAGTCACTTTCAGTTTTCTAATGTGCAGCTATAAATAGCACTAACAGCTAAAGAAAGATCACGCCCATACAGGGAAATGGAGTGTTCACTCACCATTCATTTTCAAATGTCACAAAATTAACATGGGGGTGCCTGCCTGCATGGTGACATGTCAGCAGGTTTTGCAAGTACCGTGGGTTGTCTGTGGGTACACATTTGGGGTGTTATAAGTGTTTGACTGGAAGAGGAAGATCAGTCAGTATGGCTCTCAGACACAGTCCACAGCTTAATGATCCACAATCATTGCAGCAGGGTAAATTCCACACAACATTATTTACCACCTCAGCTTTGACACAACATGTGTACTGTGCAACAATGTTCAGATTGCTATGTGGGGAGGGGCACCTCTATCTGTGTGCTGGTAAAATAAACTTTTGGGAAATTTATTCTACTGCAATTGCTGTGGATTACTAAGCTGTGGATGGGGGTTGAGAGCCGTACTGACTGTTCATACTTGAATAGATGGGACCACATGGTATATTATTAATGCCATCAACACTGGACGAAGTTCTCTACCATATATGTTTGCAGTGGACTGGCTACCTGACAGTGCGCACCTGCTCTTTAACAGATTATTGCACTGCTGCTTTAACACAAACAACATGACAGGGAGAAAACATCACTGCCAAATATTTCTGTTTGTAAACAGAGGTTATTAATTATGAATATAAGGAAGAGAAGGAGAAATAGGCTTTTGATTAAATAGGATCTGCAGCTATATCCTCTAGGTAGGGAAATGGGCAGACTAGGTGGGCCAAGCAGTCCTTATCTGCCATCAAAGTCTATGTTTCTATGTTTCTAAGGACAGCATTTTTTTAGGTTACTTTCTTTAAACTTCTTTTAGGGGGTGTTTTGGGGGGAACAAGATTATGATTATGACTGAGAAAGAGAGACAAAATACAAATGAAAATTATACACCAAACAAAAACTCTAAGGTTCTAAGTTATGGTGAGACAGCAGCAGTTGGAGCATGGACATAATCTGAAGTTGGTGACCCTCCGTACACTCCAACCACTCCTCAAGGTTCTCCACTCTGTTGGTAAGTTGGTCTACCACACACCACATAACACCCAAATCTGCCTGTGTGGCAGGAGTTGTTGCAGGGTTTCCAGAGTTATCACGTGCAGTTGCAGGTTCTGGAGCAGCCATTTGCTCCCTATTCATTCTGTGCTTCACACCTCATGCAGGCAGAGTCTGTGCTGCCACCTGGTGCTCAGCAGGTGCATTCCATGTACATTCTGCAGCCTTGGCCTCCCACTCCACACGGTGGTGGTTTGCAAGGTGTATGCATGCCCACCTGTCCCAAGGGGAGTACCCCTGGGACCATGATGCACAAGTGCACAGCAGATCTTGCACTTCACAACACTGGGGCAGTGAAGTGAAGAATTCCCACATGACACAGCTACGGGGTGGATCGGACACAGGTAGGGGGGCAAAGGTGTTATAATTATTGGCTGCTACTGCACAATTGGGGAGGAGCAACCTGCTACTGCTGAGGCTGCTGTGGCTGCTCCTGCACGACTTCCTGCTACTGCTGCTTATCCACAGGTGCCATGGTAGGGGTGGGGGGGCAGTGGTAGTTGCTACTGGTGGGGGTGCTTGTATGGCAACAGTGCCTCCTCTTTCAGGGAGGGGAGCACTAGCAAAACTAAAGACAGTGCTATAATCGATATGTGTGATGCCACCATGCATTTGTGGCCCAACACACTGTCCTCTACCTGCCCCAGAGGAAACAAACTTACCTCTCTCCATTTTACACAGAAAAACAAAAAAAGAAACTATTAAAAACAAATACTGAAACAAAAATAAAAAAAGGTAAACTAAGGAATCAGGACATGGAATAAGACCTCAAAATCAAAAGAGGCACAACTTAAAACAACAAACAGGCAACTAAACTACCAAGAAAATCTCAAAATTCGATTGAAGATTCAAAATCTTTCTTTCTTTCCTCTCTCTCTCTCTCTCTCTCTCTCTCTCTCTCTCTCTCTCTCTCTCTCTATATATATATATATACACCACACCAAAAAGCTTTTTCTCCAAGACTAAGCAAGGCAAAAGTGAAACTATTTTACTATCTTGTCTGATTAATTCCTACCTGCAGCACGTGACCTGCAGACTGTGAGTCAGTGACTCATGTAATCTGTGGGCTGTTTCAATTATCACACACTTCACCTTTGTGTGAAAACAAGGCTAAGTGAATGTGAAGTCAGCAACACAAAGCCATTCATTATAATGGGGACTTTGAGTAGCCCCAAAAGGATGTCGGATGGCTTCCTCCTGGTAGCCTCTGTCCATGACTACGACCTGTCTACCCTTGTCAGCCAGCTTGACAAAGATTTGCTTCATCTCCTCCACTTCCAGTAAAGCATGACATTTCTCGGTTGTGTGGTTGGGTGTTTCTGCAGCCTAGCCTAAGATACTGCATTTAGCCCCTCTCACTTTGCTCCAATGCCCTGTCACATGACAATGGAGCCAGAGAAAGTATAGTGATTTACTCCTTACTGCCTGGCAGCTGAAACACACAAACTAGTAACACTGAGGGATCACAGGGGTTACATATAAAGAGGCAAGAACATTAAAAAAGTTAAACTAATATTGTAGCTTGAGACTCAGTTAAGTCTGGATTTATGAAAACATCATTCTGAACAGAACAATTCTGTCATACAATAGACCAGATACAATAGCTTGGATAACATGCAAAGTTAATATGAGGTAAGGATTTAAACAAAATTACTGGGAAAGGTGAGGGATAAAAAAAAAAACACTGATACACAAAATAGAAGAATAAACAACCCATGTCAATGTAAGGTGAAAAATCCTTAGAACTTCAAAGAAAAGATTGACTGGAAAAGTTTAGAAATTTTAGTGGGTCTGATGTTTTCATTCAACTCATAGAGATGGAAAAGCTTACAAGGCTACAGTGGCATTGTTACTCAGATTTTCTTGGAAAAGGTTGGATCCTTTGTACTGTATGTCTTAATCTAAGATTGGCCATGCTTTAGTACTACTTTGTTAAAACAATTCTTAATTCAGCTTACTGCAGATAAAACAGTATGTATCCCTGTGGGAAACTGAGCCTGCAATCTACTGATCTGTATGTATGTCTGTGCTTTTACTCTCTGTATCATCCAGCCCAAACTGCAGAGATGTGACCTTCATACTACAACTGTTTAGCCATAATTTTCTGATCATTTCCTATTTCCAGTCACAGTTCTTCTAACGTTGTTTCAATTAAGTTATTTCAGCTATTGCATTCTCAGTCTTCTTTCAGTAAAAGAAAACAAAAGCTTCAACACAAATTTATAGAGATGAACAATTTAACCTGTGGGCCCTGATAGTCAGAATTGCCCCTGGCAATGGCGCAAGTGGTGGTGCAGCTCGACTGAGTTGCTGTGGTGCAACTAAGGGATATATTCAAAAGAGATGAGCTATAGCTAATCTCCTTTGAATGTATCCAGTAATGCGCACTACACAAATACGATGTGCTGAGGCATTTCCCCCAGACAGGGTTGAATACCACAAATGGGAACTACACCAGCACAACAGAGTTCTGCTGTATGCAAATTCCTGATATTCTGCCAGCAGTACACAAATGGGGCCATAATATATGCATGGTGCAAATGGGGTAATGTTCATGCCATTATAGCCTCATTTGCATGTGTTGTGCAGGGTTGGCCAGTGAAATGCACCTGGCATCCTGCACAGCATGCAGTGCTGTCAGAGGAGGTCTAGTGGTACCCCCATCCCCATCCCATGCCCCTGTTCACCTGACAGGAAAGCCTGTCAAATCCCTGGTAGTCTAGTGGTACCCCTCTCCCTCCCTCCCTGTAGCCCTGATCACCTGAACTACATCTCTGTATAAGCCCTGGTAGTCTAGTGGTAGCCCCCACCCATCCCATAGCTCAAATCGCCAAAAGTAATATAATAATAATCCCCTGGTAGTTTAGTGCTACCTCCACCCCTCCTGTTGCTCCAATAACTGAAAGTAATATAATATTAATTCCCTGGCAGTCTAGTGGTACCCCCACCCCTCCCATATCTCTGATCACCAAAAGTAATATAATAATAATTTCCTGGTAGTCCAGCAGTACCCCCCCAACCATGCAGGACCCCCAGCTCACAGCTCCCCACATCATCAGCGGGCAGCAGCAAACCCACTCACATACCACCATGGCTGCCCCCCAAATGACAGCTTACAGTATCAGCTGCAAGCCCATTGGTCCACAGTGTGAACCAATTGGCTTGCAGCTGATACTATAAGCTCTCATTTGGTGGGCAGCCCTGAAGCTGGGTAGTCCAGTGGTCCTGTGTAGGTGGGTGGGTGAAGGTGCCTCTAGACTACCAGGGAGTTATGACACTGTTACTTACAGTGATCGGAGCAATGGGAGGTGTGGGAGGACCACTAGACTACCAGGGAAATATTATTATATTGCTCTTGGTGATTGGAGCAGTAGGAGGGGTCAGGGTTTACACTAGACTACCAGGGGATTACTATTATACTACTTTCAGTGATCTGAGCTATGGGAGGGGAGGATAGCACCACTAGAATACCAGGGATATAATATTCCTCTATGTCAAGTGCTGAGATTACGGTCAGGAAGGGGGTACCACTGGACCAACAGGGACATTACTGGGAGTTTGTGTACAGTGTTTGGGGGGAACCACCCATGTCTGGTGGCTCCTGTGATGTGCCTTGCAATATGGCAGCTTGCCTGTGGGTGGCTACCATTTGAGCCTTATTTTATGGGCTCATCTTTGTGCCCCAGTATGTGGAGCATCTCAGAGTTGTGCCAGCATATGCGCTGCATATCCCGGGCTGAATATCAGGATGTGCCACATATGCAAGGGCACTCCCCTTGGAGATGTGCTGCATACATTATCTTTGAACCCCGATGCATCAGAAATTGCTCTGTGCAATTCCCCCTGTTGAATATTGCCCTTGGATCATTTCTGGGGTTGCACTGATGCAACTCAGTTGCGCCAGGTGCAACCTGTTTGGAATATCTAGCCCGTGGTGTTTATTTATTTGAGGTAAAAAGTGATGTTACAAAAGTTAGAAAAAAAGTTAGAAAAAAAATTGTATATTTGACTGACACAATGCCCAATAATTATTATGTGATAGAACCACAACCCATCTTAATATGCCACATATTGCTCAAAGATCTGTTCTCAAATGAGTCCTCTGCTGTAAACTACTTGCAACAAATTTGTTAAGGATTACATTCTTGATGTTAAAATAATGTACGAGAACCATCAGAAAACAAACTGATACAATCAGGAATGTATAGTGCAGGGCAGTGTGGCTGACTGAGTGCTACAAAACAGATGATTTCAGCCAAACACCCAGTATCTACATGTTACTTCTCATCGCCTACAAACTGTACAAATCTTTCTTTCTGATGTTTTTTCCCTCTTTTCAGCAGATGGCAATACATTTCTTAGAGGCTGCTTAAGGATTACTTTAAGAATTTCACTGCTATTCCCACCCTGTAATTATCTCTTGCACATTAAATATCCAAAAGTTTCCCATAATGTTTTTTTTCTTGAACATCCATGCTTCAGAAAAACTGAGAAAAGCAGGCAGTCCAAGAATATATATATATTCTCTGAAAAGCTGTCAGCTTTTCTAGGAGTTGTAACCTTGGACATGTCTGAGGAATCCTTGGACATTCTATGATTTCTAAACTTTTTTAAAAAAAAAGCTGTGTGTAGCATTTTGCATTGAAAAATGGAGAACATGTGGGAAATGGATGGTTGAAGAAAAAAGGTAAGAGAAGAAAACAAGTGGGATGGGGTGCAGAGGGGTCAGATTATGGAGGAATGTTAAAAACTGTTTGTCATTAGATATAGATGTCACTTGTATATGAAGCAGCTACATGGCAGTTTTTCATTTGGTCCCCATGGGGAAACTGTATTCGGTGTGGGGATATGACTCCAAGAGACTTTTTGTTGTCGTAGCCTTTTTAACAATTTCTCCTCCTTGTTCTGACAGTTCCACCTTCTCCAGAACTGTGAACCAAAGGCAAGTGGCCAATCCATGGACTGCTTTATTCTAGTGCCTGACCACTGCATAATTCTGATTTTCAGTTTGGTTAGTCTTTTTGTGTATGCCTATTCTTGTCTTCAGTGTCTTCTTCTTTTTGCCTACATAGGAATGGTGATGGAGACATAATAGTATGAAATTCCCACTGGGGCATTGAAATTTATGAATGAGCCAATTGTAAACTTATCACATATTCTTGATTATTTCAAATACTTTCAGTTGTTGGAATTGTTATAATGAATGCAGCCTGTAGATTTAAAGTTGTCTTGTCATTTATCTTATAACCAGGTCCATAGTGCATTCTTACCATTTACATGCTGTGAACCACTTTAATGATGTTTCTACTGTACCTCTTTTAAAGGTAAACTCTGGTTTTGTCTTGCTACATCCTAAAGGAGATTCATCTGCTGAATGAATATTCCAAAGGGTTTGAATCCCTGCTGCTATTTTTTGTGCATGTGGGTTGAAATTTGTCACAAAAATGATTATCTGGTCTGAAGTTATTTTTCTCGGTTTTCATGTTAGCAGCTTCATTTTTGTGGTGTTATTGCTCTGTAGAAAGATTTTTACACTGCTGCAGAGTCATAGTCCCTGGTGTTCAGTCTCTTACTCATTTCCAATGCTTCTCATTCAGAGTTTGTCTAGGCACTAGGTACATGCTCTAGCCACATTACTCCTGTGCTGTATGAGCTGCACTGGCTGCCAGTTCAATGGCGGATCACCTTTAAGGTCAGATTTCTGGCCTACAAAGCCTTACATGGACTTGATACAAGCTACCTGCAAGAGCTTCTTTGCCCCATTGCCACCCCCATCCACTGTGCTCCACCAATGAGAGATGGTTAGAGATTCCCAAGGTTCAATTGAAGACATCTGACGCTCGATCATTTGTGTTTGCTGCTCCCACCCTGGGGAATTCTCCACCTCGTCAGGTTCAAGAGTACCAGACTTTGGGGAGCTTCAAAATGGCATTGAAAACCCACTTATTTAATTTTGCTTTTGCTATTAATTGAGATTGATCAGTTGATATGATACAGCAGTATTTTTAACTATTACTGGTTATAAAGATTTTACATTTTTATATTTTTTGTAAAATGCTTTAATAGTTTGAATTGTGCTTATAAATAAATATTATTATTATTACAACAATTTCTTCATACCTTGAGCATGTTGCTCTGCAGACAATTTTGCACCACATTCTGTGGTTGGCAGCTCTCTTTGTAGTGTGCTAAGGTGTTTAGTTCCATAATTTTCCTGAAAAATGTGATATCTACTGTGGGTCTTTTCCATTCTTAAAAATCTAGACATTCAGTGTTGTGTTTATTGGCTTCACAAGTGAAGTGGAGGTTGATGTCTCTGCTGCTGACATAGTCTATAAATCTCAATATCAGTTCCATGTTGTCCTGCCAGGTAACCAGCACATCACCTCACTGTGCTGCTGAACTACATGTATTCCCAAAATGGGAATGTTCTGATGTTGAATGTATTTCTATTACCACAAGCCTACACACAGATTGGCAAAGCTAGGGGCAAATGTTGTCCTCATAGTGTACTCTTAGTCAATGTAAAAAAATTCTTGTTGAGTAAGTAAGCACTGAATGTTAGGATCAGTTTAATTAATATCACCAACAAGACAGTCAGTGGTACGATCTCAGCTGGTGTCTTATTGAGATTGTCCTCCATCATTTACAGCCTCTCATTGTGGAGTGTATTACTGTGCATATAATCAGTATCCAGGGTCACTAGTAAATGTTTAAAATCTACCCTATGTTATTTGTTTATTTGGTTGAAGTTTGTTAACTTAGTCAACTGAGACATGACATCCCTTTTTCAGGGGTGACCTGGAGTTAATTACATTCAGAGATAAATATTTCACATATACATTAATACATGGATATACATTCAAGGGTACATAGTTAATTACATGCATAGACAATTTAGTGTTTCAGGATTGCATTCAGTATATTGATATTAGATAAAATTGAAATGTGCATATGCATTAAAAACATTCAAAGTCCTGGGAGGACATTTATTAGCAGGCAGATGTGCTCAATAGCCTTGGGTAGAGACAGGTGTGAAATCAGTAGTTATATTTGCACTGGCTACCCTCAAATAAAGAGGCCTTAAGAATTTTCTTAAACCCATCAGAGGAGGAGCAGCTTTTGACCTTTTGTAGAAGCTTATCCCAAAGGGATAGTGCAGAGAAGGAGAGGGACCTTTTGCCCTAGCCTGTTCTTGCTCTTGGTATTTCAAGTAGTGTACAGGACAAGCAGTGTAGGAGCCTCCTGTGGGATTTGGCTTTGAGAATACCTGAGCCTGGAGAAAAAGTGATCTTTGCATTTTGAAGATGAGGCAGAGCAGTGGGTAAGCCATTCTTGCTTTGATTGAGGGCAAATTCAATGGTGTGAACACATCATAGTGGTGACCCTTGGGAAAGGCAGCAGTTGCAAATTGCTCAGCATTTTTGTATAGTACTTTCACTCTACTTTGCTGTGAATCTCAAAGGAGTTGAAGGATCAGGGCACCATTTAAGAGTAGTGGCTGCATCTTTCTATTAGCAACAGATAGACATGCTTCCTCGATAAGGTATGGGTAATGCCTGACCAGAAGACTGAGCTTCTGATGTATACACTTCTTTAAGTCATCAACATGGGGACTAAATAAATAGTCAAGAAGCACTCTGAGATATTTTACTGATCTCACCACTCCCAGTTGTGAGCCAGTAATATTGGACAACTTGAGCAGATTAAAATGGTTATATTAAATGCATGCTGAAAATAGAGTTAACAATCTACGTTTTGACCTTAGGTCTTCTTCAGGAAATATCTAAAGGAGAAAAAAAAAAAACAAAGTTAGTGTCCCTTTATTTTCCTAGGTGCTTGGGACCAAATAGTAGAGCTTTAATCTTTTGAGATTAAGGACATTTGTATTTTAATAGCCATACTTCTAGGTATCTGAAATAACTGACCAGTTGTAAAGTAATCCAGCTGATGTCTGCTGAGTATCTTCACAGTACAGCACTGTAAGATCAAAGTTGTAGATTAGCCACCCTCCACAAGTTTCTGACTTTAAATCTGTAGGGCCAGATATTCAAAACTTTGTATAGGGGCTAAATTAGCACTGCCCGGTGTGCTAAATTAGCCTGGAACCAATTGCACACTATATTCAAAAGGGATAGCCCGGTACTAACAGTGTTAGTGGCTCAGTAGGTAGCACACTTGCCTCTGAGGCCGGGAGATCAGAGGGCTGTGAGTTCAGATCTCACATCTGGCACTTGGGTTAATATCTCAGTACTGACACTGCAGTGCAGCATGAGAGGGTACTGCACTTCTGAGGTGCTGTCTTTCGGATCAGACATTAAACTGAGGTCCCATCTGCCTGGATTGGTGGTAGTTCAGGTGGATGTTAAAGATCCCATGGCACTTATCGAAAAGAGTAGGGGAAATTTTTTATTGAAATCTGTACAATTCCATAACAAAGTATATGTAAATTAATATTTTATCATACTTAACCATAAAAGAGAAAGAAATAAAACACACAAATAAGTATTACAGCATACTTAAATTGTAAACATAAACACTCCAAATTGGTACCTAAACCCCGTTCCATCCCTACTAAAAGAGTAGGGGAATTTTTTTTAAACAAAATCATAACAAAAAATACATAAACCATTAAGACATCACACCAAAATTCTGAACTGAAATAGAAAACACAAATAGGTATGAAGTCATACTAGATCCCCAGGCAAGGGTTAAACAGCTTTTTTTTTTATATAGAATAAGAACAAGTTTATGAAATCATAATTTATATAACTCAATATGTCTGCACATCTAAACTTAAAAGAAGTAAATCAAAACACATATAAGTCATGTTCCATACTGGTATTTCAAACATATAAGGATATTTACCCTCATACACCCCTTTCCCCATTATAAGGAAAAAACAAAACTCTCATAATCACTTCATGAACCTACTTCCTACCTACTTTCATTCCATTTCCCTAAGAAAAAATGTAAATATAACCAATCAAATATACATTTAACCTGTCCTCCTCTCTCAGCATTATTTCATACAACCAAATCCATCCCCTAATGCTGCAAATGTTTCCATCTATAAAGGTAGAAAAATTGAAATTTCTTCATAATGAAAAGAATACTAATTTTAGCATATCAATTTGCAATATCAAATATGGTCAGTATTAGACCACCAAAGATTCCATTTATCTCTCCCAAAAAGTTTAAATTCTTTCTCCTTCAAGTTCCTCAAATCACATACAAATCATATAAAACAGTTCTTGACTCGATATATATTGTTGTTGTAGAACTAAACAACAATGTCCAATCCAGATTCAGCAAACAAAAAAAGCACAGATCACTCTCAAGGTGCTGTCCTGTTATCGTTTCTTCCCTCTTGGAATTATACCAAACAACATTAATGATGACTCTGGAGGTAAAAAATTCCATCTTTCCATCTGTTTTTTACAAAGTCCCAGAACTGAATGATATAAGGATAAGTATAATATAGATGATCAATTGTTTCAATTTTAGAAATACTGCCCTCCCTAGGGCGATATCGTTCTGTGATTGGTTTATGTTTTTGGTTACTTTTCACATTTATTTTTGAATGTATTCCCAGCCAAATCGTGTCCTACATATGTTCTGGTAGTCTGTTATCACTGATATATTGTGAGATAAAATCCTGGTCAATTTGTGAAAACCCCGAAAATGGGTGTTCCAAAAATGTTATTGTTAGGATTTCTTCATAGAACTGTCTAGGCAATTTGATGACTGTTGCTTATTCTATACCCCACTTAATAATGTAATCAAAACCCCCTTCCCAGCACTTCACAACCTCAGGTTTTGTTTATTTTTATGCAAAAAACAGTTCCCTTTCCATTCATTCAATACCCCCTGAATTATCAGTAAACTCATTTGCCCCCAACCTAAAGCTGTCCCTTTCATAATGGGGAGCAAATTTGAGTATAGAAAAATAGTAAAAAAAATAATATAGGATTCAGCATATTAACACCCCCTGCTTTTATATCTAAATAGAGAACATTACGTTTAATTGGGTTTAATCTACTTTCCCCAAAACAGGAGAAAAAACAATGCATCAGGGTTACTTCCAAGTGTTTCAGAATTAAAAATACAACACTGATATATAAAAATTGGAACCAAAAATGTTTTAATTAAATGAACTCTTTTCTTTTTTGATAATTTCTATCAATTCCATCTGCTCACTAGATCTTTCCCAATACTAAGCTCTTGTTCCCAATTATAACTTGCCATGTCAGATCCCCCATAATAAATAACCAAGATCTTGATTCGTGCTTCTGGTACTAGCACACCCTCCAAATCCTGTATACCGTCCTCCAGTCCTTTTAAATTTAAACATTTCATTTTAGCCGAATTCAGACTTGCCCCTGTAATCATTCCTACCCCTTGTATCAGTCTATTTGCTTTCTCATAATAGTGTCTATCCCTCACCTGAAGACAGAGATTGTCGGCATAAACAAGGATTTTACTGTTGTTTAAAAGACCTCCAGCCAATCCATAAATCCTAAGTGATCGTCGTAACAACCTCAAAGCTAGATCTATCATAAATACGTACAGCAGAGGGCTAAGGGGGCAACCCTGACAGACACCTCTCTGTATCTGACATCTAAAACCAGAGTGACCATTATCATATGGCAACACATACGTCAACACATAATATAATTTTAACCAATTAACATATTGTTCTGGTAGACCATATTCCACTAAACTACGCCATAGAAATGAGTACAAAACCTTGTCAAAGGCCTTCACTTGGTCTAGGCTTATCAGAAGTCCTGAATCCTCCTTCCCCACTGTGCCTTCCACCACTTCTCTAAGGAGAAGTAAAGCATCCTTGATCTTCCTACCTGGCACTGAACAGTATTGTTGAGGGCTTATCAGTTTCCCCATAACACTAGCCAATCTGTTCCCCAATAATTTGGAAAATAATTTAAAATCAGTGTCAAGCAGCCTAATTGGCCACCAATTATTTATATCTAAAAAATCCCCAGTTTTAGAAAGAAAAAACATAAGCCCTTCATATATTGCTGTCAGCAAAAATGTTTCCTCAAGAAAATAATTCTATGACCCTAATAATTCAATGGGAATAACTTCCCACAATACCTTATAAATTTCGCCAGAAAGGCCATCTGAGCCTGGTGAAATTCCATTCCGGAGATTTCGTATCACTTCTGTCATTTCCAGTCCAGTAAAAGGGCTTATCATGTGGCCCATCTCACCCTTATCTAATTTTGGGACATCTGCTGCTATCAATAAATGTTGAGCGAAATCTGACTCTTCTACCGGAGTCCCAAACAAGCTTTCCACATGTTCCTCTAATACCTTCATAATCCCCACATTGTCTGTAACTGATTGACCCTGTTGACTCTTTAACCCCACTATCTGCCTCTTTTCCCTCCTTGTTTGACTGCTGATAAAGGGATTTACATCTGCTGCCTTTCCTTGCATACCAAACACCTGCTTTCTCTGTAAAGAAAGAAACCTATCATATTTGTAATTACTCATTTCTGTTTTTATCTGATGAATTTCTTCTCATAAGTCCACCTGTTCCACACATTGTCTGGTTAATAACATCCCTAATTTATTTCTTAAACTTAAAAAAATCTCATAAGAGGTTGCTGCTCTAAGTTTCCCATGGTATTGAAAAAATCTCATCATCAATATTTTTAAATCTGTCCACCATTCCTCTAGGTGGTCATAAAGAATCATAGTTGAAGCCTTATCTTCAAGTAGGGCCTTAAAAGCTGCCATAATCTTTGGATCCTCTTATAACAAAACATTCAGTCTCCAAAACCCTTGACCTGTTTCTTTGGGGGGTGGATTGCAATCTGTACACCGATTAAAGCATGACCGGACGTTTCAATGGGAATATTAAAGGTGTGGGCTACCGGTAGAGATTGTTTAATAAAAAGGAAGTCTACTCTAGAAGATAGACAGCCCTTAAAAAAGGTAGAAGCTGCTGCCCGTTTCCCACCACTATGAGTATCTCTTAGTCCAGCACAATGAATTATCTGTCAGAGAAAAGTTTTACCACAGTATTGTTTTCCTCCTATAATAGCTTGTTGATCATTGAAATTAAAATCACCTCCCCAAAACAATTGTCTACTTGCACGTAAATACGGTTGTACTTTTGTTAATAAAGCTATGCATAATGCTTTTTTTTGAGGACCATAAACATTCACTAGCCTGCATGAAAAAGCATTTATCATAACATCCAACAAAAAATCTCGTCCTGGATCAATGTCAACAAGGCGCAACACTGTGACTTTGGTGGAGTGAAAGCATATACCCTTTCCACAGCACAAATCTTCACCCAATGACTAGTATGAGTTTCCCCATACCCAATCTTTTGTTGCCTGAGTGACTTCTATTAGTGAATGCAGTCTAGTATCCTGTAAGAAAAATACATAAAAATCTGAAGAATACAAAATACTAAAAGTAGTTTTGCGTTTGTACTCAGATTTGATACTGTTCACATTTATACTTGCAACTTTTAACTGCAGGGGCTCAGGAAGGGAGTTTAAACACTTTTGTACTAGATCTGGTCATTCGTTTCTGAGGTTTGATTTGTTTCTTTTCCTGTGGTCCCGAAGTTAAAGGAAGCTGAACCAACTGTGAAGAAGGAAGTTCTTCATCCTCCAGTGGTGTCTCCAAATCAACCTGATCTCATCAAGTTGAAAATGCTGCAAAGCGGTGTGAGAGGGGCAAGAGGGACAGGGATACAGCTCATCGACCACTGTTGACCTTTTGGGGGGAGGGGGTGAAATCATTACTGTGTGTATGCTCCTATCATGTGGGGTATCTTGTAAGGTGCTAGGAGATTCTAATATAACCTTCTTGTTCTGGTCTAAAGAGCCATTGAGCTGTGGTGGAGAAGAAGGTTTCCATATTTCTGAGAACCTCTCCCTCTCAATATGACTTCCCATCCTGCTGCTAGTAGAAGCACCTCTCCCTCTACCTCTATGTCTAGGAGGAATAAAGGGCACTTCATCTGCATCCAGGACCTAACTGCTAATATGTCTGGCTTGTGAAAGTATCAAGTCATGTTCCGAAACATCCTCTGAATTATGTGCAGCCTAGGGACATTCCTGAAAAGCATGATCCTCATCTCCACACAGGTTGCAGACCAGGGAGGTTGTACATTGCATTGCTGAGTGGCCAAGCATCCCCCAAAGGAAACATTTAATACTGTCGCAGTCATTATTTAAATGTGCCAAAGATCCACACTTATAACAGCTTTTTGGCTGATCAGAATAGAACAGAATGCCTCTATCTTGGCCCCAAAAAAAGGAGCCTGGAAGATGTTGAATCCCTTGTTCTGTCTGCTTTAGTTGAACTCTAAACTGCCAACCGCCTGTCCAGAAACTGTTATCATCCATTATAGGCATTGGATGATTGAAAATAGTGCAACACTTCTCTAACCAGAAAATGATGTTTGTTACATCCACACCCTCATTGCCAAAGATCAGAATAATTGTCTTAATTGTAGGTTTTGTAATGGGTATTGCTACAAAATCCAACCAAACCTCTTTATCTTTGACTTCGTAATACCGTTTCCAAAATTTATCCAGTAAAGGCATTGAACAAAAGCTAACATCGTATACTCGATCACTTGGTGCATGCATAAAAGCATATACTTCTGAGGGCAAAAAACCTATTGAGTCTTTAATCAACATTTTGCCAACCCATAGTCTATCAGGTGGGATGGGAGCTAGCCCTTTATATCTTACTCAGACCAAAAAAGTCTTTTGGCCGCTTCTGCAGGTTTTCGGAACAGACCTGCATATGTTCCTGGCCTATGGTCCTTGGTCAAGGGAGAATTGGCCTCTGCTACTGCTGATATATACTCAGTTCTTGGTGACCCTGACCCCATATCCTCTGAATCTCTCCTTACCTTTCCTGAAGTATCCTCCTGTATAATTGCCACCACAGTAGGTCCAGCCATCAAGTTTTCATTTTGTAATCGTACGAATTCAGGCCATACTGACCCCTATGCATCTGTTGCAGCACTCTGTTTTCCAGCCTCCGCTTCATCCTGCACAATTGCAGCAGTGCTTGGCAATGACTGCTGTACCTGCGTCTGCATCGTTATTGGAGGGGATGGAACCTGGGCTGTTCGGTTCTGTAGCAAAGGAGACAATCCCTCAGAAGATCTAAGTAGGGGCTGCTGAGGGCCAGGGATCCATTTTATGCCATTGTATAGCCATCCTGCCCACTGTAAAGCTTCTTCTGGGGACCAATCCTCCATTTCCACTGGTTTTGGTTCGTGCTCTGTATCCATGAAAATTACCCCTTCTTCCTGACCTGTTGATGTATCATTTGAGGCCATGACTTGTACTTCTGGAAAACGCTTGCCTTGTCCTTGTTGGGGGCTAACTCCCGTTCGTTCTTTTTTCCTTTCTTCGTCCAACTTGGTCTGACTCAGCTGGAACTCCTGTTCTGCCATCGTAATCATTTCCAAAAGTTGTTTCTTTTTTTCAGCCATTTACAGCTGAAGTTTTACTTCTTCCACATTTTTAAGGGAGTCCTCTCCAGGTATATCAAAGTGCACTTCTGGGTGAATGATATCTCCATCTTGAAGTTGTGTAGAACTACCACCAGATTCTTCTATATTACAATCCTGAACTTCTGCTGGAGCTCCTGGTAGTGAACCACACTCTTCCCTTTCTAGTTGACTACTGAGATCCTCCATGCTCTCCTGCAGTTCTCAAACACCTCCTGCAGCAAGAGGAGGAATTTCCCCAGTTTCCTGGTCAAATGTTCTTATTCACCAAAAATACCACAAACAGCTTAATCTGGTTCAAGGTCAGTTGGCATTCACCTGTATCCCCCTCCCCCGGATTGTGCCTGAAAATAGGCAGGATTTGCCTAGTGCACTTACCTGGTCAACAAAAATGAAATAAAAATAAATAAAATAAACCTGCGTGCTAAGGAAGCCGGGCAAACTGAGCTGGGAGTGCAGTGCAAAAATAGCCTGGGAAATAAGACAGCTCTGAATATAGCAACCAGGAAGTGCAAACCACAACAGCAGCCCAGTGCACAGTGATGTGAAAGAAGGTAAAGGTGAACCATGTTGCCAATGTGTATGTTACCAAAGGAGTGAATTCAGTAAAGCTACTAGCACCAGCTCTTGTGAAATTCTGCAGGAATGTACCATGTTTCTGAAATGTCTGCGCAGTGCAAAAGATGTTTGCGCAGACATGTTTGGTGCAAAAATTTGCTATATTCAAAAGTGACATGCAAATGAGCCTACTTAGACAGTCTCTGGGCAAACACTGAGATTAGCATCTCATTATGTCCTGATTTTCATGCAGTTTGCCCAGCGTTATTGCAGGGTCCCACAGCTCCACCGCTAGGTCAGTCTGGAAGGACAGGGGTTGGCTAGGTCTGCACACAGCTCCACCTGTAGGTCAGTCTGGAAGTGCATGGTGGTAGCTGCAGGCTGCATTTGTACAGAACTTCATAGAATATTGTGACTCTGGGGACTATACAGCACAGGCACAGATGGTGGTGCTGCATGCAATTGTCAAACTGTAGTTTCTGCTACAGTGCACAGTAGACACTACAATAACAAAGGGGCCTGTAGTGTGAAGGTCACTTCAGTGCCTAGGAGTGTGCAGGGCATCAATGACTGCTGCACCTTACACAGTGACAGGCCCATCTTTCAAGTGTGTACTGATAGTGGACATTACTGTTATGCTGATGTGCCACCCACAGATGCTGCAGCACTGACATGGGATACTCACAGTGACATATACATGGCTGGCTGTGTCTGCTGTGGTGTCTCTACAGATGTGTGATATGATGCTGGGGGGGCACATACCACAGACAAGCACACTGGTGTTAGGGTGTTCTCAACACTGGACCAGTTGCACTGTGTGGATTGTCCCAACCCTGTGGCAGCACCCAGTATATGGTGCAATCTGACCACCTGTACACTCTCCCTTCAACAACCTCCATGCCCTCAGTGCTGTATGTGTGTGCTGGATTCTGTTGGTGTCCACCAAAGGGTGGTCTGCAAGTGTGTGCTGTATGGACACACTGCCATGGTGTCCACTGAGCACTGGGTCACCACTTACTGCCTGGCATGGCTGGGACTGATGGCAGATGATGGCATCATAGGAGGTGCCATCCCTGTGAAGCATGTTTCTTCCATGTCTGGTTTCCTTCTATGTTTACTATTTACTGGTTAGGGTCACGCAAAGCCACGCAAAAGTGATGCAAAGCTGTGCAAAGCCACAAAGTCATGCAAAGCTGGTTTGCCCAGATTTAAGACTACCTTCTCCTGGGTGGTAATTTATACCATGCAAAGTGTCATACTAAGTCACGGAAAAACACTTTGCTTGGTGCTAATGCACTGAATATAGCATTGCACCTGTTTTCAAGTAAAAGCCCCCTCCTTTTGCCCCTTGCATACATTATACTTTTGGCCAAAGCTAAAGTAGTTTGCTGACACTATTTGGCCTTTTGAGTATAGTGGACTCATGCAAACCCTGCCCAACTGTTTTGTACCCAACACAAAGTTTTGAATATCTGGCTTGTCTAGTATTGCTTCTGTAGTATCCCTTAACTAAAACCTGAGCTGTGTTGCACATTTTCTCAGTAAAATGACTATAAATTGTTAAATAGGTTCTGTGGTAGAGTCAATGATGGCTGCCATCAGCCTTTGTGGGGGTTTATAGGATGTTTCAGAATTTTTGGAAGCAGGTAAATCTTAGGTTTAAGTTAGATTTTCATAAGATATCAAGTTTTATCCTACTACAGTGCTATGACATCTAATTAATTGATTCTCAGAGAATACAATTGGCTCTATCAGCAATCACGTTTGATGGCTTTGTTAGCAGTTTCAGGTAAAATGTCATATTGGACAGCTGTTGATGCATTTCTGCTACTTACTGTCAGCCTGAATAGCCTCATTAATGATGCACATTTCTCAATCCCCTCCCTGCCAGTCATGCACCCAGTCGCATGCTCAGTCATTCATGTGACTGAATATTTTCTATGGAATGGGAACACCACAGGATGGGGATGACTGAGCTAGCTGCTATTTTTAAAGATGCCACCTAAACCATTGACTGGGGGTTGGGAGCATGTATGAGCTTATGTCAAATTTGCATTCATTGAATGTGCTATTATCCAATATTTTGGACAATGGTGAAGCAGGTTCAAAAGAACTCAGTTTGCTTTAGCACTTCAACATTTCAATGTCATGATGCAACATTTTTTACAGGTAGCACACACTGAGGATGTCCAAGGTGTTGGTAAGCCACATGACCTTCTGTAGCCAATCAGTAATGCTGGAGATAGAGAATTGTTGCACTGCATATATGTCAGTTCCATTCCCAGTTCTCTCTCACAAGGAAAGTACATGGAAGTGCTACTAAAGGAGTTAATTGTATGTGAAAAATAATGATGTTTGATCAGAAAACTTTTGAAATCACAAGCTAATCATGCATTATCATTCCAGGTGAAACATTTTCACTAAAAGTTATTACAGTGTCAGGCAAATAAGCAAAGAAAATTGTGCTGCAGAGGAGAGTAGGGAGTGCATCTGTGTGAAAATGTAATGTCAGCTGCAGGGCATGAATTTAGTAGACTTGAGCAGTTAGGATTTCTGACACCAAACACAGTTCTAAAGTGCACACAGAGATGGTGGTGCTCACAAGTATCCTCACTTGTATGTCACAAAATCGGGCACTCAGGATGTTCCCTATCCTCTCTCCCCCCTTGTCTTTGTATTATTCTATTACACTCAGATGCTATAAAGGTGTAGAGAACAAACTGTGACAATTACATTTTAATTGATATGTACTTTAGAGCTATGGACAGGTAGGGTGTTTGCACCGATTATTTTGAATGTAACAATTATGATGTCACAGGCAGTGGCAGTTGATGTGTTGTAATTAATGTTTGGTATGCTTAGGGCTAAACAGCTTTTGATAAAGGGTCATGTATTGATCAGAAACACATCAAGCGTTTTTGCCCTTGTGGGTCATCTTTATGTTTTAAATAAACTTTTCTACATATTATGAGTTGTTGCAGTTGACTTCATATTGCTGGTGAGTGCTTGATTTTGTGACTTACTGTACAAAAGGATTTCTGACATATTTGAGATTTTTTTTTTTGTTTGTTTACTGAGTGCCAATGCTACAGAGGGCACAGCAGTCCATATTTTGACCGTACCAAGGAATCTGGTGGTGCCTTGCAGAGCAAAATATTAAGGAAACAGTACCTGAATTCCAGCAACCACCACAAGCCTGGAGTAAAAAAAAACATTCCAGCAAACTCCTTATGTAGAAATTCCCTTTGTTCTTACTCCATTGGATACCCAGAACTTTTCTGAGAATAAATCAGAAACGTAAGGCAATTAAACTGCAGAAAAGATTTCTTTATTTAACACTCATGCCACATAGAGTAAAATGAGAATGAGGACGATGCTCAAGGTCAAAATCCACAGCAAACTAAACGGCTGGCATGTTTTGCACTCAATTGTGCTTTTTCTAAGCCTATCAGCTCCCCTTGTGTGCAGTGGTTGTATAGCCCCTTAAAGTGATAGTACCAGATAAAAACACTCATGTATTGAGTGGCAGACATCACACATTCTCTGCATCTGCTGCCTACTTCAAAATACACATAATAAAATCATCTGAAAACAAACTACTAATAGGAACAGTTCACAATTTCATTTGAAGTGGCACCTGTCCTGCAGAATCCATATATGAACAACAGTTATATTCCTTTATTAAGCTGCAACAGCATCCCTTCCCCAGGTGACTGGTGCATACCTGAAAAATAAAAAAACATAATATAATACAATGTACATAAACACAAAATAGACTAAAAATACCACAGCATTCCTTCTCTGAGACCATTTCCTTTGTGTTTCTTTAAAAAGGGTTTTATCTCTGTTCTACCATTCAAACCAGGCTGTTCCATGGCATTCAATGTGTAGGTCCAGTATTGCTCCCTTCCTAGTAGTAAATCATTGTAATTACCTCCTCTATATGGTACCACTGGTCTTTCCATACCAGTGAACATAAAATCATGATATTTCTTATTACTGGATCTCAACACATGCTTTGCCAGGCCATTTATTGCATCCCCTCTCTTGTCTTGATTGCCCTAATATGATCTCCAATTCTAACTTAAAAGCTTGTTTTGTTTTGCCGACATAAAAACATCCACACCCACACTCTGCTAGATATATAACACTGCATGTACTGCAGGTGATAAAGCCTTTCACATTCATGTCTTTCCCTGTGACTGGACTCTAGTGTTCCTGACCTTTTCTCAATATTTGTAATTTCCACATCTATCACTACTCTCTGTTCTTTGTGGTAACCACATCTGTGGACTGTCACTTGGTTGCATAAAATGTACAATTCAATCTTTAATATTCCTTCCTTTCCTAGAAACAATTTTAGGTGCATCTCCCATGACATCTCTGAGACCCTGATCTAGCTGTAATAGATGCCAATGTTTTTTCACAATGTCAGTAATTTAATAACTCTGGGCTATATGTACTGACATACATGAGTTTCGGGGCTCGGGGGGCTCAATTTCTCCTTCAACAATTCCTCTCTGTGTATACCTGTCACACTTCCTCTAACCTGTGAAATAATAACCTCTGAATAACCCCTATGTTGTAATCTATCAGCAAGTTCACCCACTCTCTTTTCATACAGTTCATTAGTTCCACCGTTTCTTTTTGTGCAGATGAACTGTCCCTTGATGACATGGGCCGGGTGGTTACTATCAAACAATAACAATGTGTTTCTGTCTCTATTTTTATGTTTTCTTGTGCCTGCACAAGAAACATGTTGCCATAACTTTGCAATAGCAGGTTTTAGTGGTGCAATCATGCTGTGGCCAGTGGCACCACTGCTTTTTCAGGCTGGGCTCCATGGTACGAATTAGATTGCACACTGCCTATGACAGTAGAGCAAAAGCTGTGCCACCACTTTCAAATGTTTTAACAACCACAATGAGGGAGCTCCACCTCATTGCAGGGTGTGCATTGTGCGGCGTAACATTTTAATAAATATGGTGGTCAGTGACTTGTCGCCCACCCTCACAGTCCTTCTGTAGCCAACTTCAGGGGTGCCCAATCCCCCTGTCAGCATTTGTGTCCCCTTCCCTGCTGTGGTGTGCTGAGGGGGGGTGACCAATCCTCATCAGCATCAATCATGTCTCCAAAGGCAGACAGCCTTGCCAACGGAGGTGCCCAATCCCCCTGTTGGCATGTTAACCCACTGCTATTTTCCTGGCGCTGCCCCAATTGTATACCATGCCCACACTGGGAGCCCACCCCAGTGTGGGTGACATGATCCCCCCACCAATGTGCCACACTGAGAGCCCACCCTAGTGTGGTCACAACTTGTTAAGAAAACAGAAAATGGTCCGCAGTGATTTTTTTTTTACCTGAAACAAAGGAAATGGTCCCTCACTGGCTGTTGGCGGCCCACAACCACCCTCTGTGCACCCCACCTCCTCCCACCCTCCTCACTCCATACTTATCTCCAGAGCCCATTGCGACGATCTTCGGTGGACTGGGAACATGTCTGCACTCTTCAAAGCTGACCGTGAACTGAAGAAATGCCGGTAAGCTACATAATGGCATAAATAGGTTTTTTCAACTTTGGTGCATATCTTGGGCATCTTTGGGTATTTTGTCACCAAATTTTCAATATGGGGTTATTGGGACTCCTCCTCATGAATTCATATACTGTCATGGCATTATTCAGTCCCAAAGGTGATTTCTTGGTCACTGCATGAAATCACTTTTCGGGATGGAGTAACAAAATGACAGTGCCACTGTTCATGAGGTGGGCTCTCAAAAAGCCTATGCTGCAAATTTGGTGAAAAAATTCCAAATAAATGAACATGTTATGAGTGTGCATTGCACAGTTCCCATGCACGCTTACAACTTTGAGAATTGTTAATATCTTTGCTCCAGATTTTCAACATTACTATTTTTTCACATCTCCTTATGAACAGTGCAGGTGTCATTTCCCACATCATGCCTGAAATGTGTTTTTGCACATCTGATGCACAGCAGCACAGTCGCTGTAGGAAAATAATGTCCGGGACAGAGTAAGAAAATCGCAGTAACACTGTTCATCAGCAGAGGTCCCAAAATTCCTGTGTTGAAATTTTGGTGAAAAAATTCCAAGAAATGACCGTGTTACAGTACAAGCGTGTCTTGTGCAGTTTCCATGCACACTTTTAACTTCAAGATTTTTTAATATTTTTTCTCCAGATTTTCAACATTGCCAGTTTTTCACACTTCCTTATGAACAGTACAGCTTCACATCCAACCTGAAATGTGTTTTAGCACATCCGGCACACAGGGGCACAGTTTCTGTAGGAAAACAATGTTCGGGACACAGTAAGAAAATCACAGTAACACTGTTCATGAGCAGAGGTCCCAAAATGCCCATGATGAAAATGTGGTGAAAAAATTCCACAAAATGACCATGTTACAAGTGTGCATTGTGCAGTTTCCATGCATGCTTGTAACTTTAAGAATTTTTAATATTTTTACTTCAGATTTTCAACATTGCCAATTTTACACCTCCTTATGAACAGTACAGCTTCATTTTCCACATCCTGTCCGAAATGTCTTTTAGCACAACTAGCACACAGTGACGCAGTCACTGTAAGAAAGCAATGTTCAGGACACAATAAAAAAATCACAGTAACACTCTTCATAAGCAGAGGTCCCAAAATGCTTATGTTAAACAGCTGGTAAAAAAAATTGCACAAATAGACTGTTACAAGCGTTCTTTGCACAGTGTCCATGCACCATCATAATTTTGAAAATGTTTAATATTTTCACTCCAGATGTTCAACATCACATTTTTGCACACCTTCGCATGAACAGTACAGCTTTTGTTTTTGACATCCTACCCAAAATGTGGTTTTGCACATCTGGCACACAATGGCATGGTCACTTTGGGAAAACAATGTTCGGGACAAATTAAGAAAATCATACTGCCACTGCTCATGAGCAGAGATCCCAAAATACCTAAGTTAAAAATTTGGTGAAAGAATTCCAAAAAATGGACTGTTATGAGCATGTGTTGCCTAGTTTTAATGCACGCTCGTAACGTCAAGCACTTTTTATATTTTCACTCCAGACTGTTAATATTGCCATCTCTTCACACCTCCTTATAAATGGAGCAGCTGACATTTTTATGTGGTTCAGAATGGTGCGGTCACTGTGGGAAATTAAATTTTGGGACACATTAACAAAATCATAGGGACACTGTTCATAAGCAGAGGTCCCACATGCTTTCATGAGGTGGGGTCACAAAAAGGCCATTTTGAAAATTTGGAATGCAAATACCAACAAATGCCCAGGGCATTAGGGTTTCTAACCATAACATCCCACCCTGTACAAACTAACAGGCATCAGGGTATGCCTTTGGATTATCGGCTATAATGCTCACGCCATTGCACCCCCACCCTGCAGCCATTGACAGGCATCCAGGTGTGCCTTAAACTCTCCAGCTCCAAAGTTCAACCCATTCTCCTATGTTGCACCCTTCTCAACATACTTCCTTATGAAATGGGGTGGGTGTAAGGCATGATGACCCCAAGACACAATGCGACACTTGTCAGAGTTTGCAGGAAAGGGTGAAGTGAAATGGCATTAGCATTATGGCCAGTGACCCAAAGGCACACCCCAATGCATGCCATTCTCTGCAGGGTGGGCTAGGGTTCACATCAGTTCTATACTTCACTGCCATTCATAGTATGATTCTCTCTAACTCTTGCACTACCAATGCCAATGCCAGCAAGACAACATTCAGCACTGACAAATGCTTGTTCCTATATAAATCTGTAACCACCCCACCCTCTCCATCCTTTCTGATAATTATGTCCAAATAACTGATCTGTGTTTTACTGAATGACATACTAAACCTTAAATTCTGGTTACTTTCTTCAAGATATTTTATAAAGGCAAACAGCTCATCTTCTGTGCCCTTCCAAACCAATAGTATGTCATCAATAAATCTTTTCCTTAAGTCATTTTTTCCAAAAAAGGTTTGTGTCACTTCTCACCACATCTAATTTCCATTTGACCATGTATAAATTGGCATAATTTTGTGCCAGACTTGCCCCCATGGCCATCCCTTTTAACTGTTGAAAAAAGTAATGTTTGCAAAAAAAAATGCATTGCATTTCAACACAAATTCAGTTATCTGTACCAACACTTCTGTGGGTGATTCATTTACCTCCCTTAGAGTCAGAAAGAACTCCAGTGCACTGAGTCTATTGCTATGGGGAATATTAGTATATAGTGATGTCACATTCAGTGTCACTAATATTCTGTCTTCCTCAATAACTAAGTTCTCTAGGATTCCTAATACCTTCACTGTATTTTTAACAAATGAGGGGATTTTTTTTCATCAGATCAGAAATATGATGATCTACAAATTTTGAAAGTGGTTCCATCTGGGACTCATTTCCTGATACTATTGGTCGCCCAGGAGGGTTCACCAAATTTTTGTGAGTCTTTAGAAGGTAGCATAAAGTTGCCCTAACTGGAAATTCAACCTGGAGATACTCAATAACAGATGCAGGGAAAACATCATTCTCTTTCGCAAAGTTCAAATAAACATCAATTTGCTTATTAAACTTAAGGGTAGGATACCCACCTAATTTTACATTGAAATCATTATTCCCCAATTGTCTACAAACATCTGCATCATAATTTTCACTATTTCGAGTGGATTTAGCAGACTTAGAAAGGTGAGGGGAAAGAACTTAATAAACAAATATTTTTTAATGACTGCTGGTAGTGCAGCAGGACACAGAAATATAGCTTTTTATTTTGCCTTTGTGTGTGGGCCTGTCAGTCAGTAAATGAGTGAAAATTAAATTAGACTGTGGTGTGAGAGACTAGAGACCAGATAGTCATAGGGCGATGCAGAGTTAGCATCAAACCCTGTGCCAAACCCTAAAGATTCTGCAGTTTCACCATTGCCGAATTCCACAACTGCACCTGATTTTACAATCCCAGGCACAGTTGCTATAGTCAACCCACTTTAAGGTAGCTTGAAAGGGAAAGAGGAAAGGTGAAATTGTTTAACCAGGAAAGGCACACTAAGCCAGAACTTGTTTCCAGGTGTGACCTGGGAGTGCAAGGAAGTTAAGGGACTTGCTCAGGGTCACACAGTATGCAAGTGGGGGCTGATGCGATTAAAATCCAGGTGTCCAGGATTGCAGCTCAGTGCCTTTAACCACTATGCTATACTGCCTCCTTGGTGCAAAGTACAGCTGATTGCTATATGTTAGGGGGTCTCAGGAATACTTCAAGTTAGATCATAGAAATCTGGACAAGTGAGCATCAATTTGATGCATGGAATAGAATAGTCCACTAGATTTTACAAACCTGATGTCCCATACAGTGGAGCTAGCCATGATGCAATGCAATAATCTGCAGTAAATGACAGGTCACAAAACACTGCAGTAAAAAAGGGCTTAAAGAGCAACTTTCATGGTCCTTTTGACTTTCATGCATAAATTACCCCTTCTTGCATTGATTCTGGAATTGTATTTCATTACTGTCTGCTGCAGTTAATTTTTTGCATTCTGAGGTGCTAAAAGCTGAAGGGCTGTACCAGAGCTTCTATAGCTAGCTTGGTGTTGCTCTGGATCCAGGGTTGTACTGCTGACATCACTATAGGGCAGAGTCAATTTAATAAAAAAGAAACAAACTGACAAGGCATTTAGATTTTGGCATAATGCATTGCTTGAGTAAGGAGGAACACAGTATATACAATGGGTACTGGTAGTTTTCTCTTGCAACACTGTTGCAACTGCATGGTACTGCACAGTGTGAGTTACTCCTCCGCCCTATAGTGATGTCATCAGAGATAGCAGCCCAGCAGCTGAACAGCAAAGGCAAGTGCTGCAGGGCTCCAAAACAAATCCAAATAATGGAAGCCAGGTAAATCTTGGTCAAAATTAACAAATGCACACACTCTCTCAGGTCTAGTACTGCATATAATGACTACAAGCTGAAATTTTTGGACCATCAGGAAAACTGTTCTATAAAGGGCTTAATTGCCATTGAATTATATTGTTCACTGCAGTATATTGCAGAATTTTGTGACATATTGCAACATTACTGAGCTGCATCCTGACTGGCACCACTGTAAATCTAACACACGAGGAGCTCACTGCCATTTTGAAAGTTTAAAAATCCAGCCCCCTCTCAGTGAGGTGGATTGTGGGTGTCAGTAAGGGAGGTGTGGCCTGGTGGTTTTGCTCTTCCCTGTCACCTCGTGAGTCATATAGTACTGTGGTGTGTGCATGCATGTCACACGGGAGTCTAATTATCATTGATAACTATTGTGAGTCATTATTTTTAGTGGTGGCTATATTGTGTTATCTGTAATGCATGTGTTGTCAATGCATGTATAAACCATGAAGGCAAGAACAGAAGGACAATTTGATGCAGAGGACATGAAAGGAGCACATAAATATTCCACCATGCCAGTTCCATCAAGTGCATGTTCTGCACTGTGGTGGTAATTGAGAAAGAGTCATGGTCATAGGACTGTGAAGACAAAAGGCTGGGTACATGAAGAAGCCTAATCTTGAAGCAATGCATAGGGGTAGTTGGTCAGCGTTTTCTGTCCACTATGCACCAATAAGTATTAAGTTTGAAGTACATTACCTAGTGTGTGCACTGTTTTTCTGTCTCTCTGGGTGCATTAATAGTAGTAGTAATGTTTTATTCTTGAAAATCAAGAAAAGGATAGCTCAGTTGAGTTGAAGTTCATTAACACTGGTGTCCATCAAACGCACATTCAAGAATACACATTATTACAAAAACTTCATAAAGGGAGACTTGGTCTTGGGAGGGCCTTTAGTGCAGCCTTCACATCTGCTATAATAAGTTTCAGCCTCGTGGAGGAATTCAATTTGCAAGGAGCTTAAGGGAGTTAAATGTCTGAAAGGTAAAAAATCCAGTCATTTTGTAAAGGTAGTGCCTTGAAAAAGGAAAAAGGTAATTGTTATGTAAATGCTAACTACGCTAAGATCCACTGAAAATGAACATTGTAACAATACTATATAATGATGACTGTATTACATGCTCCTGTCATCTCTAACGAATAAAAAGAAATAAAAAAAAACTTCATAAAAAAAGCAATTACATATGTATTAGACATCAAACATCATTGGTGTCAATTGTGAATTACTAAAATAAGTTTAAAATGTCTACAAAATAAAGCCATTCTATATTATAGTACTTAACTATCCTTTTCATCACAGGCACAACAATTTTTAGGCAGTGAAGATTCACATAGAGACCAGGATTTTATCAAATTTCAGGATGCTTTCCTTGTGATACTTTCTTTAAGGGATAAAATATTTAGTTCCAGGCCCTGGGTCCAAGACAGAATATAGTATAATTTCCTTTAGACTTTTCAGTACTGGAACTTTAAGTTCCAAGTAACCAGCTGACCTTAGGCTACTTCTTATTGTACTGACTTGAAACAGATTATTTAAATAGGATGGTATTTTTTTGAGAGATTTTGGTGAATTAGATGTAAAATAGGCAAATTTCTCTGTTCTGTTAAACCTGTTCATCCCAATGAATGATACAAAAGGCAATGGTGGTTTAACTGGGCACATCAAGTATGAGACAAATGAATCTATTATAGACCACGTCTAGTTTCCCCAGTTCCCTTCCAGTAGAGATGTTGTGAAATTATATTTTGACAGTGAAATTCCGGTGAAATCAGCAATTTTGCCATGCAAAATATTTTGCAAAATTCACCCATTATGCAAAATATTTTGCTGGGTGTGAAATTCAGAATTTCACCTGTGTAATGCAAAATTTTGCCTTCCACAGGCAAAATTTTAAATTCCACAGGTGAAATTTCACCTTCTGCAGGTGAAATTTTGCATCACGCAAGCATAATTCTGAATTTTGTTTCCCCCCCAAAATTTGTGAAATGGTCGAATTTCACAAAATATTTAGTGTAACAAAATTGACCAGTTTTGCACATCTCACCCTCCTAGTCACCCCACCCCTCTGCGCAAACCACATCTCTGTAGTCAAAAAGTGGGATCACCTTTGTGTTGACAATTTGCCTTCTTGCATTCTTAGGGATATAACTCCTAACTATATATAATGCATCAACCTAGCATTTAATTTTTGCCTTAAATGATCTACAGTATGTGTACATCCAATTTACACTGGGAGTCCAACCAGACTCTCAGATATTTTTAGAAATTCACTTATTTGAGAATTGAATCTGTTTTCATTGAAACATGTAATGTTTGGTTTGTGTGGTTTTGCTTTTTAAAGATCATGAACTGGGATTTTATGTCATTCAACACTAATTTATGTTTTGTGAAATAATCTTGCAGTCTGTCAAAACCCTTTGTAAAGTAACCTGAATATCTAATATTGTACCCTCTAAATAGATTCTCTGTCATCTACATACAGATGGTGCCAGGCCTCAATTATAAGAGACCCAATTCCCTCCACATACAGATTAAATAAGATAGTCCTAGAACAAGGAGTACTTGGATGACAGTGGGCTCAGGGAGGGTTAGACCAGTCAGGCAGAGGCACATCCCAGATCCTATTCCACTCAAGAACTCATATGCCACACTGCCAAACAGGGACAACCAAATAGAGGTACCCAGAGAAATGGAAGGAAAGGATGTGGAGGTTAGCCAAGTGCAAAAGATGGAGATTAGCGCCCAGGAGGTGGATAGGCAGAATAGGGGCAAAATTCAGCAGAAAGGCAGACAGCAAGGTGAACCAGGGATAAAGACAACCAAGGAAGGGGCTGGAGCAGAACAGTGAAACAGTCTAGGGAGGTCAAATCATGGAAAGTCATGTGCAAATGCCAGGAGCCTTAGCAACAAGATGGAAGATATGGAGGCTGTCATGGTGCAGTCAGACCTGGACATTGTGGCCATCACTGAAACCTGGTGTAATGATAACCACGACTGGGAGTTGGCCATACCTGGCTACAACATATTCAGAAGAGACAGGGCAGGCAGGAAGGAGGAGGTGGCACTGTATGTGAAAATGACATAAGGGCCACAGAGATCCAGGAGGAACAAATGGGGAGAGTTACTGTGGGTTAAGCTGGAAAGGAAAATGGGGCCAGCCATCCGCTACAGGTGTGGTCTATAGACCACCAGACCAGGAGGAAGAAACAGATGGGAGCTAATGCTAGCCATCCAGAGGATGGCAGACAAGTGAGGTAGTACTGGTTGGAGACTTCAATATTCCAGACGTGGACTGGAGCATTCCAGCAGCAGCATCAACTAGAGCAGATTTATCCTGGACTCCTTCAGGGTGCCTTCCTCAAGCAACTGGTCATGGAACCAACTCGGCAGAAGGCAATACTGGACCTTGTGCTCACAAACAGGGACAGTGTGATGGGGGTAAGAGTGAGGGAGCACCTGGGGAACAGTGACCACCAGTCACTGTGGTTTGAAATCACAGAAAGAGCAGCACCAAACAGATGGGGTGCACCTTAGGGTCCTTAAAGAACTAAGAGAAGTGGTGGCTGAACCTCTTGCTATCCTGTTTAGCCGATCACTAGAAACAGGGGAGGTACCCAAAGACTGGAGGATAGCAGATGTAGTCCCCTTATACAAAAGTGGGAACAAAGAGGAAGCGGGGAACTACAGACCAGTCAGCCTCACCTCGGTAGTGGGGAAGATCATGGAAGCACTGCTGAAGGAGAGATTGGTGGAACATCTGGTTGTCAATGGACTACAGGACCCAAGGCAGCATGGTTTCACCAGGGAAGGTCATGTCAGACCAACCTCATTGAATTTTTTGACTGGGTGACTAGGGAGGTGGATCAGGGGAGGGCAGTGGACATGGCCTATCTGGACTTCAGCAAGGCCTTTGACACTGTGCCACATAGAAGATTATTGCACAAACTGGGGAATATGGGTGTGGGCAGGACAGTAGTGCGGTGGGTAGGTAACTGGCTGGGCAGCAGGACACAGAGGGTGGTGGTAAATGGCTGTCACTCCACAGAGGGAAGAGTGACCAGTGGGGTACCACAGGGATCAGTGCTGGGACGGTACTATTCAATATCTTCATCAGTGACATTGCACAGGACCTAGAAGGCAGAATTTCACTGTTCGCTGATGACACAAAGCTCTGTAACAGAGTAGACACACCAGAGGTGTAGACAGAATGAGAAGGGACCTGCAGAAACTTGAAGAATGGTCAGGGGTTTGGCAGTTGAAATTCAATGCAAGAAAGTGCAAGATAATGCATATGGGGCACAAAACCCTGGCACAATATATCAGTTGGAGGGTGAGGATATAGCATGCACCAAGCAGGAAAGGGATCTTGGAGTTATCATCTCTGATGACCTCAAGGCAGGAAACAGTGTGACAAGGCAGCAGGTAAAGCAAATAGGATGCTGGGATGCATAGGCAGGGGCATCACCAGCAGGAAAAGGGAGGTCATAATTCCACTATACAAGACACTAGTGAGGCCGCACCTGGAGTACACTGTGCAGTTCTGGAGACCTTACCTACGTAAGGACATAGACAGGGTAGAGAAGGTTCAGAGGAGGGCAACAAAGATGGTGCATGGATTGCATCACAAGTCCTATGAGGACAGGTTGAAGGCACTGAACATGTACTCCCTGGAGGAGAAGGAGGGAGAGAGGGAATATGATAGAGACATACAAGTATCTTACAGGGAGGAACAGGGTGCAGGAATGCACTATTTTTAAGCGAAAAAGATGTTCCAGGACTAGAGGGCATGGGATGAAGTTGGAGGGAGGACGATTCAGAGGAAACGTGAGGAAGAATTTCTTCACAGAGCGGGTGGTGGACAAGTGGAACACCCTGCCAGAGGAAGTGGTGGGGGCTGAAACAATCACGGGATTTAAGAATGCATGGGATAGACATAAAGGAATTCTGGAGGTCAGGGGTAAGGGGCAACAGACTTCCTGGAAAACATAAACTGAACTTACAAACTTAAATGGGCAGACTGGGTGGGCCATAGGCCCTTATCTGCCGACACTGTCTATGTATCTATGTATCTATGTAACTGATGCCTGGGGACTCCAGATCTAATAAAGTTAGTCTGAGACCTGAAGTTCTACAGTGTAACCAACTGTGTCCTTCCAAACAGGTACAGTATTCCCTGAACCATTATAGTACAGCTAAAGAAACCATGGTTTATTAGTCCTCAGAAAACCACTAGTTTCACTTTCACAACTATGCTTGCAGCCTTCTGTGCCAGTCATCCAGTGCATCAGGCGATAAACCATACAAACATACCAAAATGCCAGCAGAAACAGGCCTCACGGTCTATTGAGTCTGCTTGATTGTGTAGCTAGCCACCCAACTTGCACCTGCCCCACCCCCCACAGTCATCCCACCCCTCACTCTGTCCCATCCCCTCTTGAAGCAGCCCATCGACATACAGGAAACCACCTCCTCAGGTAGAGTGTTCCACTTGCCTACCACCCGTTCAATGAAAAATTGTCTCCTGATTTGCCTCCTGAATTTTCAACCCTCCAACCTCAGTTGATGCCCCCTTATATCCCTCCCTCTTCTGATCCAGAATGACTCTCCTGTATTGGTCTTGTTTATACCCTTCAGATACATAAAGGTCTCTATCATCTCCCTATTCCGTCTTCCCCCCAGGAAACACATGTTAAGCATGTTCAACCTTTTTGTTTTAACAAGTTGGCGGCAGTGTCTGAGCTGCCTGAGCTGCGTCTGTGAACTGCGTCTGTGAACTGCATTTGTTAGTTTAGTTATAATTAAATATAGTAATGTTATAACAGTCACTGTCGCTCTGTTTGATTCTGCATATGATTTTACTGTTTTAAAGTAATTATCGTCGAAGTGTGCTTAAGCCTGAATGCGTTAAGTTACGGTCACGTGTCTTGTTCGACCGACGGTCCCTAGAAATCATAGACTGTTTCAGTACTGGTACTGGATATTTTGAAACACCTAACTGCGATGAGGCTTAGTGAAGTATTGCTGTAATCGGGAGTAACTGTTCTAGTGGTATTGGAATGGACTATCAACCGTTGGAATGGAGTATTGATTGCTGAAGTCGATTGCTGAAGTCTGGCTGATCTGATTCCAGTTGGAAAAGTGGAAGAACAACACGGGCTGAGGAAAGAGTTGCCACATTACTGGAAGGTTACTCAAGTGTGTTGCGAGGGAATTCTTGCTGTCCTTGGTGGACTGGTTAGCCAGACCGGCTTACACTGAGGTGGGTACTGGGTCTAGGAAACTCCTCTGTGGGGGCTGGGGGTGTTGACCGAAGGGTGGGCATTTGCCTAGTTCCCTTGAACTACTGTGTGCTGCCTGTCTTAGGTCAGGCGGCTCCGGTGGTTTAGGCAGAGGTGTTTCTCTTTTGACTATCCATCTGCCTTGGGGTAGGTCAGGGTTGGCAGAAAAGATCTTTGTTTGCTCCCTCAAGACTGATCCTGTTACGAAGACTGCAATATGTGAATTGTGGCAAGCCTTCTCCATTCTCATTTTTCTTTACATTTTTGATTATTCTGCAACTCGGACTGGGTGGTGAGATTACCTTGCATTTCATTTACCCAACCTGTATTATTGAACTGCTGTTAGGGAAAGCATCAATAATTTGGCTTATGGCTTCAGGGTGTGAGAGACTCTAAGGCCAAAAAGTATTTTCTTTCTGGGACTCATGAACTGAGTCAAGTGAGAGTTGATTCTGTTTTCATTTTGGATTAAAAAGGAAAGAGATTATGGGGACTGGTTTTGGACTTTTGAAACTTCAACGTTATTATTGTTTGTTAGATGATTTTGTTTTAAGTTTCTAGCCTGGATTTATTAATTTTAAATTATTAGTAATTATTGAAATAGTTTATTGTTATTTTTGGGGTTATTTTTGGGTTGGGATTTTTTTTGGTTTTTTCTCTTCATATATAATATTGTTTTGTTTGACTCCTTTCTTTGTGAGAGAGAGTGAAGGAGTGACTTATTAGTTTTTCGTTATTTGATATTTATAGGTTTATTTTTGTTTATTATTTTGTGTTCTTTTCTTTTCTTTTTGTAGTATTGCTATAATGTGTTGGGGAGGTTTAGCGACGGTTGGGTGTTATTCCCCCACCAGGCTCAGGGAATTATGTCCTTTTGAATGCCCTCCATTGTCATCTGACATCTATTTTAGGTGTCGTGAGTTGGGCATTCTTAGGAAGAATAGGCGTAGGTGGAGAGCTGGGCCTGTTGGAGGACAGGAAAGGGGTGGTTGGATTGGGGTTTTGGGGTCCAGGAGACACCCTGGGGTGAAATGGGGTCAGGATAGGGGTTACTCCTGCCTTGTTCCCATACCCAAGGGTTCTGATGTCAATAGACAGGTGCCGAGGTCTTCCTCGACAACTCATCCTGCCTTGGTGGTGTTGTGCAATGCCAGATCTATAAAAAACAAGACAGCTATTATAGCTGATCTTGTTGGGTTAACTGATCTGACTTGCATCACTGAGACCAGGCTGGAGGAAAATCCAGGCCCTACATTGGCCTTGGCAGTTCAGCGGGTTCTCGGGAGTACACAGTCAAGAAATGTTGGATAAGTGGCGAGGTATAGGCCATTATGTTTAAGACTGAGCTGGGCCTTGTGTATGTGCCATTAGGAATTACCAGATCCTTTGAATATATACTGGGTGAGGGTGTAGGCTGCGGGATTCTTCTTGTTTGCCATCCACCAGGTGACGGTGGTGATTTCCTGCAGGAGATAGCAGACTTCATCATCGACTTAGTTTTGAGGTTCCCCAGACTGATTGTTCTGGGTGACTTCAATGCTTGGGTCGAAGATGAACTCTTGCATTTTGGTCAAAATCTCCTCCAGCTGATGGTAATGCTGGGACTAACATGGGTGGTTACCTCCTCGACCCATGTAGGGGGTCATTCATTGGATCTGATATTTCTTTTGGGTATGGAGATCACTGATTTGGGGGTGGAAGCAGTCAGTTGGTCTGGCCATCACACCATAAGGTTCAGTTTCAGGGACCCCTCAATTAGGTCTGCCCCTACGGAGATGGTTCAGTACCGCCCTTTAAGGGGTGTTAACCCCAGTGACCTAATGGCGGTACTGGATCTATCGGGTTTGTCGGGTGAATGCATGAGTCCAGATGATCTCGTACAAGCCTATAATAAGGCTGTGGGAGATGCTCTGGACAAAATTGCTCCTGTTCGTGTTTGGCCTCTCATCCTCTGTCCAAGGAGCCCCTGGTTTGATGGCTCCTTGAAGGAGTTGAGACGAGTTGGCCGAAGGTTGGAGAGAGCCTGGCGGAGGTCCGGCAATGATGCTGACAGGCTTAGGTTGATGGCACATTATGATAGCTATCAATCAGAAATCACCCGTAAGAAGGCAGAATTCCTGTCCAGGGAGATTTCTGTTGCACAGAACCAACCAGCTCAGCTTTTTCAGACTGTGGACAGACTGTGCAATCCAGTCTGTCTCCAGCCTAAAGAAGCTTTTTCTCAGCTAAGATGCGAGGAGTTCACTCAGTTTTTTGCAGATAAGGTTGCCAGCATCAGGTCTGGCATCGGTCTGACCTCTCCTTTGGGGGACTGCGGTGATCGGCGGGAAGTGGCATGTACTCGGTCTGACTGGTCAGACTTTTGCCGGCTGGAGTTCAGTGACATTGTAAAGATCATCCAGACATTGCAACCAATTACTTGTAGTTTGGATCCGGGCCCTACACCCCTCTTAGTAGGATGTGTAGAAGTTATCTGCCCAATCCTTGCTGACATTGTCTGGAAGTCCTTGGAGAGGGGGGTCTTTCCCGACACCCTCAAGGAGGAAGTCATTCGACCACTCCTTAAAAAAATCCTCCTTGGATCCAGATTGTCTAGCTAACTAGCGGCCTATCTCTAACCTGCCATTTGTTGGTAAGGTTATTGAAAAGGCAGTTGCGCTGCAACTGGATGATCATCTTATGACTCACAATGTCTATGATACTCTCCAGTCTGGTTTTAGGAAGAAGCACAGCATGGAGACTGTCTTTGTCCGGGTATTGAGTGATCTCCTAATGGCCAGAGATCGAAAGGCATGTACCATTCTGGTCCTTTTCGATCTCTCTGCTGCATTTGACACTGTAGACCATGGTGTGCTACTGGAGCGCCTGCGGGTTTTTTGAGGGCTGTCTGGTACAGTCCTCAAGTGGTTTCATTCTTACCTCACAGGCAGGTCTCAGAGAGTTGCCACCGGAATATATTCCTCTGGTGCTCACTCCTTGCCTTGTGGGGTACCGCAGGGTTCCATTTTGGCTCCCATGTTGTTTGCAGTGTATATGCTACCATTGGGAGAAATCATTAAAGCGATACAGTCTGGGTTTTCACTGCTATGCAGATGATACCCAGCTGAATCTGTCCTTTCTCCACGGCCAGGGTGATGCACTCTCCGTGCTAAACAACTGCCTTGCTGAGATCAGACTTTGGATGAGTTCCAGTTGGCTAAGACTGAATCCGGATAAGACTGAGGTGTTGGTAGTGGACCCAGGTCGCCCAGGGGCAGGTTTGGGAGGTGGACAACCCTTAGGTTTGTTACTTGGTGGTATGCTGCTCCCTACCTCCGATCAGGTGCGTAATCTGGGCATTATTTTTGATGAGGGGCTGACCTTAAAATCTCAGGTATCAGCTGTTGTCAAATTCTCTTTTTTACCATCTGAGGAATATCACCCAGGTGAAACACCTGGTTCCGTCGGGCGATCTTCCAACATTGGTCCATGCCTTTGTCACTACCCGCCTTGACTATTGCAATTCCCTTTACCTAGGGCTACCTGGGGCTGATATCCACTGCCTGCAGCTAGTGCAGAATGCGGTGGCCAGGCTTTTGACTGGGACATCTAGGACCAGTCATATTACGCCTGTGCTCCGCGAATTGCACTGGCTGCCTGTTAGGTGGCGGATCACCTTTAAGATTGGTCTACTAACCTTTAAAGCCCTACATGACCAGGGACCCAGCTACCTGAAAGATCTCCTGATTCCCTACTGCCCCCTCCGCCCTCTCTGTTTCGCCAAAGAGGGATTGCTAGAGATTCCCAGGGTTCGATTGAAATCATCAGGTTCACGTGCTTTTGCTTTTTCAGCACCAACCCTGTGGAATTGTCTACCTCGTTGGTTGAGAGAATGTCCAACCGTCGATAGTTTTAAAACTGATTTAAAAGCATATTTATTTAGTTTAGCTTTTATTTAAATATAGATGATATATTATAATGCTGTTTTAATCTATTTATGTATATGTTTTATGTACAGCGCCTTAGTTGTGAAAGGCACTATATAAATAAAGCTGATTTGATTTCCTCATAGGATTTCCCCTCCAAACCCTGAATCATCTTAGTCACTCTGCGCTGCACCCCTCCAACAATCTGATGTCCTTTTTCAGGAATGGGTGCCAGTACTGCATGCAGTATTCCAGGTGCAGCCTAACCAGTAATCTGTACAGGGGAAGGATCACGTCACTTCTTCTAGAGAAGATTCCCCTCACTATACAGCCCAGCATCTTGTTGGCTTTCACTGCTGCCTTCCTGCACTGAGCCAAGTTGTTCATATTCCCCATTATAATCGCCCCCAAGTCCTTTTCCTCCTCTGTGCTCCCCAACTGTTCCCCTCCCAGCTGATAGTTCCTCCTCTGATTCTTAGCTCCGAAGTACAGCACTTTGCATTTCTTGGCACTGAACCCCATCTGCCGTGTTTCCAACCACTCCTGTAGTTTAGTCAGGTCTTCCTACAGTCCCCTCCTCCCCTCAATGTCATCCACCACAGCTCCCATCTTAGTATCATCTGCAAACAGACTGCAAACTGATCTTACTCTGGGTCTTGTGTGAGATATCTACTATGAATATCTCAAACAGCACTGGTCCCAGTACTGATCCCTGTGGCACCCCACTTGTTACTGCTCTTGATGATTTCCCCTCCACCACCACACTTTGCTGCCTGCCTTTCAGCCAGTTAGTGATCCATTTGACCATCTTAGTACCCACCCCTACATATTCCAGCTTCCCCCCTAGCCTCCCATATGGCAAGGAATCAAAGGCCTTCCTGAAGTCAAAGTACAGGACATCCACTGCTTGGCCCTTGTCCAGTTCCCTGGCCACCAAATCATAGTATTCAATCAATTTGTCTGGCAAGATCTGTCAGAGACAAACTCGTGTTGTCACCTGTCCTGGAGACCATTGTCCTCCAAAAAGGTCACTAGCATCTCTTTAAGGATTGTCTCCATGAGCTTTCCCACAAATGATGTGAGGCTCACTAGTCTGTAGTTACCTGGATCATTGTTTGGGCCACCTTTGTGAATGGGCACCACATGGGCCAACCTCCAATCCTGTGGCATGCATCCTGTGTCCAGAGAAGTATTGAACAGGCCAGTCAGTGGTCCTGCCAGGCACCCTGCCAGTTCTTTGAGTACCCTAGGGTGAATGCCATCAGGTATCAGTGCCTTGTCCATCCGCAGTGCCCTTAGTCCTTCCAGTAACCTGTCCTCTGTATTTTCTCCATCTGTCACTCCCTCCTGCCCACCTCACCACTCCCATGATGTATCTGTCCCCTTCTCTCTTCTATGAATACAGAGCAGAAGTATTCATTGAGTGCATCTGCTTGCTCCTCCCCCTTCTCTACCCACCCTCCGTCCTTCTTACTTCTCACTATCTGGTCCCTGTTCTTCCTTCTCTCACTAATGCATCTGAAGAAGTCCTTCTCTCAGCCCTTAATGTCCTGTGACAGCCTTAGCTTTCTGGATGCCTTGGTGGCTCTGACTAGTTGGTAACCTCCCTGGAATTCTTTGTACACTCCTCCCTATCGTCCCCCATTCCTGATCTCTTGAAACTCTGAAATGCTTTCCTCTTGGCCCTCACCCCCTCCATTACTTCCTGGGTCAGCCAACTAGGATTCTTTGCCCTTTCCTTCTTTCTTTGTGCCCTTGTACATGTCCCAGTAGTCTCTGTCAGCCATGCTTTTATAATATCCAATTTTTGATTGCCATCCGTGGTTGGTTGGATTCCCTCCAGATGATTTCTTTGAATTTCCCCCATCTTGTTAAAGTCTGCCCCCCTAAAATCAATCACTCTGGTACCTGAGCCTCCAGTTTGCTTCCCCATTCTAAGCGTGAACTACACTGAGCGGTGATCACTCCCAGTCAGAGGGTCATCCACCTCCAGGTCCCATACAGCTTCCCTGTTTGATAGTACAAGGTCCAGAGTCCTTCCCAGCCTAGTTGGCTCATGTACCAACTGCACCAGGAAGCTATCCTGAAATGACAGCAATATGACCTGCTCCCTTGCACTTGTATTTGTTGGTGTGCTCCAGTTCACCCTTATAGGTTGAATCCCTCCCCACCACCACCACCATAATCCCCTTCCTGCAAAACCTCCTAATTTGATCTGCCAACTCCTGGTCCAGCTCCTCCCCTTGAGTAGGTGCCCTATAGACTACCCCCATCCTTAATACCCTACTCTTTGAGTCCTGAAACTGCATCCATGGGGCCTCTGTCCTGCCTTCCTCCATTCTTCCATAATGCATCTTATTCCATCCCATACATAGATCGCCCCCCCACCTTTCCTGTTTGCGCTGTCCTTTCTGAATATCCTATACCCTGGGATCATCATATCCCAGTCCTGGTACTGGGTGTCCCAAGTTTCTGTTATGGTCGCAATGTCCACCTGCCCCACTGCCAAGAGCACCTGAAACTCAGCTGATTTGTTTCCTAAGTTGCTTATGTTCAGTGACACCACCCTTCAAACTGTTCCTTTCCCTTCCCCATCAAAATTAACCCTACCTCTTTTGTCCCCACCCTGATGCCCTCCCCTATAGCTCGGGGGTAAGCTCATGGGATTCCCATCTCTGGAAACCCTGCCTACCAGCTGTCCACTTGCCACCCCACTTCCTAATTTAAATCTACCCTTGTTGCTATGTACCCCTCTATCCCCTGCTTTAATACTCCCTTCCCTTCCATGTTCAAATGTAGCCTGTCCCCTGCATACAGGTCATTATTGTCCCAGGTTCTATTCAGCCACCTACTATCCCATACCTCTTGCTATGAAACCATTCCCGCAGCCAGGTGTTGAACTCTCCTATTCTTCCCTTCCTCCCTGTACTTGCACAGGGTACTGGGAACACCTCTGAGAAGGCCACTGATTTCCCCACCTCCTCACACAGCCTTCCCAGTTACTCAGACCTCTCCCTTACTACATCTACCCTCTCCCCACCAGGTCTTTTGTACCCACATGCACCACAACATGCAGCTTCTTCCATCCCCTCCCTGTGCACTTGAGAAGAGACTGCCCCACCCTGCCTGCTGTCAACCAGGGAATAGACTCAAGCCTTATGAGTCTATGTCTTTCCTCTTTACTGCCTGATCTAATCCCTTTCTGTATGGATTCCCCCAACACTAGTACAACTCCCTCTTCGTGCTTTGTTCCTCCTCCTCTCCTCCATTTAGCTCTTTGTCTATTACGAGAATCTGCCCTTCCTTACCCATTTATGACTTTACACTTCTCCCTTACGACTCTCCCACCTTCCCCATCCCCTATGGTCCCATGTTATCATCCACCTCCCCCCTTCCTCCATTGGCCCCTGCCCCCCTTTTGCTATGCTCCCCTTGTCTGACATATCAGCACTGCCCCTTCCCCTTAACCCCTGCTGCCAATGTTTTCTTTTTCAGACATGCCCATCTCCCCCTGCCCCCTGCTACCCTCCTCCAAATGCCTGACCCTCCAGCACTCTTTTCCTTTCCCCCTGCATCCCCCTCCTGGAGCTCCCTTATCTCCCGCCCGTCACCATTGTTGCCAGCACCACAAACCTACTACCTGCCACCCCTGTATTGCTGTGATTTGGCTCCTTTCCCCTGTCTCGTGACCCACTTATAATGCTTGACCCCTTGTCTGATGTAATCCCACACCCCGTCCTGGTCATCCCCAACCTGATGTTCTTCCCCGAGATGCCCTCCTGTTACTCCTTGGGAGAGGCCCTCTTGTCCCCATTCCCACCCCCCACACCTTTCCAACTCTCCACCAAGCCACTGCGCTCTTTCCTCCAGACTCCTTAGCCTGTGGCAGATTAGACACCCTCCTTGTCTCCATAATATGTTCATCCAAACAGCTGCCCCACACCCATTAGAGCCCACTATTCTACCCATGGTGCCCCCTCTTATTTCCTGCTTCCCCCTATATCGCCCACCACCTCATTATAGCTGTTCCACCCCATAGTGTGTCCCTCCCTGTACCACTCCATTTCCTACTTCTATGTTGCTATAGCCTTTGTATACCAATCAATCAATCAGTCATCTTTATTAAATCAGGTGGAACACTGTTGAGAAGAACTCATTTACAAAGTGGACCTGGACAGATCAGTAACAACAATAACAATATAACTATATAATGTTAAAAAGGAGGAGGATAAAAGAACATTTGAAATACATTGGTTAATGTTGTCCCTAAAGCCTCCTTTATTATTTAGACCTACAAGTGTACCTCTCCCAAATCTACAGTACACCCCTCTTCTGACTAACAGGTCTAAATAACCATCTTGAGCAATCCAGAAGACACCAACTGCCCCCTCTTCCTTCTTTACGGTAAGGGCATCCAGCTCTCCTACTCGGAGAATGTGATCCATCCAGCAATGCAATGCATATAATGTTCCCATTCACAACCTAAACTTCTTTACTGTGCATCCTTTGTAGAAGGCCCTAAACATGCGCAAAATCATACATGCACAACCTTTGATGTCTCATATGTGCTAAAATTCTTAATGTGGCAATGTTTTCCATTTTTCTGATTGATAAATATTTTTGCATTCTCAACATAATCACATTTGCAATGCCAAATATATGATACAGTTCTGGTGGTGAGCCATTCAGCTTGGTTTTGTGTCTGGATGCCAGTAACTTTAGAAAAGCTGAGTCCAAAGATGATGTCCCTATCTGTGTAACATGCTAGGGTATTATTTGGTGACTTTGGTCAATGAGCGGTCCAGTTTTAGAATAGGTCATCTTTTTCTTTAAAATCTTTTCAACCTCCCATGCTTGCTTACTATACTGTAGGTAGTTACAAAATGAAACCCTCAAAATTATTCCATAAACATACTACCTGTCCCACATAACAGCTCCAAACTTTCATTAGTGGTGGCTTGCCAGCAGTCTTCAGTGATTATTTATTCCCTGTAACACTTTTGCATCAGGTGGTTATTAAGAACTATTGACTGCTCCTGGAATGTTTTTTCTCTAATGCCATTTCTACTCAAACTGTATAGAAAAAGTGCCCATTTGGGAAATTTTATATGGTACAGTATGTTGCGGTTGTCAAATGCTGGCAAGTAGTAGGGTATTATTGTATTTTTTTCTTTCAAAATAAATTGGTATTGTTATCTTTAGAATGACTCTGAAGTTAGGAGTTCATGAAACACAACCTTCTCTTTACTAACAGCAAGAGGAAATTTCCAGTTAACATTAATGCTATACAGATAGCCAACAATCAACACCAATTCCTCATAAGTCGCACACCATACAATCAACATATAATCAGTAAATAAATTATACAAATCAATTTCTTAAAAGAAGGACTGATGCAGTATCTGAAGCCAAAATATGTTTGGTTTCCCAAAAAACAAAATACATAGCTACCAAGACATTGATGGTAGAAAATGACTCTTGGTTCATCCAGTCAGCTAGTCCTAACTATTCTGCCTTGTCCTAGTGGCTAGTATCCCCTTTGTTACTGTCACCCCTTTTTCTAATTAATCCCACATGCCTATCCCATCCCTGCTTGTAGCTGTTTATTGATTTGGCCTGTACCACTTCCTCTGGTAGCTTATTCCACTTGTATACCACCCTTTCCATGAAGAAATGCTTATGGGAACCCTGTTTTAATCTCCCCTTATAGCTTTAATGAATTCCCTCTTGCCCATATGTTTGAACTCAGACAGAAGAGTTCTGTGTCCACTTTATTTATCCTTTACAAGTACTTAAATGTCTCAGTCATGTAATCCCTTTCCTTCCTCTTCTCAAAGGTGTGCATGTTTAAGTTCTGTACCTTCTCATCATACGTCATTTCCCCTAGGCCATAAAACATCTTAGTTTCCATACATTGTACTGCCTCAACCTTGCTGAAGTCTTTCCTTATGTATGAGCTCTAGCACCTTCCACAGTATTCCAGGTTTAGCTGCACCAGTGACCTGTACAATGAGAGGATCACCTCTCAACTTCCCCTCCCTATGCATTCCAGTATTCTGTTTTGCTTTGTTCACTGCCCTGCTGCAGTGTGTAGATCTTTTTATGGTCTCCAATATCATCACCCTAAATCCTTCTCTTTCATAGTGTTATCCAGTTCCACCCCACACATTTTTATTGCACCCTTTGGTTTCTTTAGTTTCCCAATGTCCATTACTTTACATTTTTAGTGTTGATGTTCAACTACCAGAGCATTGACCAACTCTCCAACCTGCCCAGATCATCCCTTAGTTCCCTTCTTCTGTGTCCACCCTGCACAGCTCTTTCTGTCATATGCAAAGAGGCAAATCTTATCCTTGATCACTTATTTCACAGATGAATATATTAAAGATGACCAGTCCTAGTAACTACTCCTGAGGTACACCATTTGTCACCTCCCTCATCTCTGAAAACTCCCCATTGACTACTACCCTCTGTGATCCAACCTCTCAGCTTGCACTCTACCTAATTTTTCATTTTCCTTTAACCTATGATCCCTAATCTTTTTCACCTGCCTCCTGTTGGAGACTGAGTCAAAGGTTTTGCTGAAGTCAAGGCATACTATATAAACTGCTTGCCCCTTATCATGAAGAACTCAAACAGATTTGTCTGTCAAGACCTTCCATTTGTGACCCCATACTGTCTGTGGTCCTGCAGCCCATTCTCTTCTTGGAAGTCATAGTACTCACAGTAGGAGTTAGGTACACACACACACACCAGATCAGGACCAGGAACTCCAGAAGGCACATTTTGGATATTCCACTTCAGAGATTATGAAAAAGCACAAGAACATTGTGAAACATTGGTCAGAGACAAACTTGCTCCTTGGGAGCCTTCTGGGTCAAGAGACCAACCGAGCAGCCCTCCCCCACAGCTGATGGACTCTTCCCAAGCCCCATGCTGATCATCCCCTGCAAAAGGCACGGAATTCAAACCAAAAAATCTGCACAGAGACAAACCTGCTCCCCGGGAGCCTTCTGGGTCAAGAGGGCAACCGAGCAGCCCTCCCCCATAGCCGACGGACTCTTCCCAAGCCCCACACTGATTGCCCCTGCAAAAGGCGCGGAATTCAAACCAAAAAATCTGCACAGGTAAAGGAGACCAGGACGAGCGAGGAGTGCAAACGGCAGAGCACCATTTTTACTGAAAGACTTAAACTTCATTTTCAGTCACCACGTGAGTGCTGATTGTTGTTTTCCCTCAATTTTTCTCTCTGTATACTTGGGAATTGTAAGGAAGTAGCAGAGCACCTTAATAGTGAAACACAAAATGCCATAGTAAGCTCGTTCTGTGACCGTGACCTTTATTTTAAACTGAATCAGTGAAACTTGTAATGCCAGAGCAAATATTTTTCCTGATTACCCAAGTTGCTAAACTTCTACTGCTTTTGCACCTTTTAACCTTACAAACCCCAGTGCCTGCAAAAACTGCTTTGTCTCCACCTAAGCCCTCCTCGTTTAGAAAGTCCTAAAATGAGCTTAACCAGGGCTGGGCTAAAATAACCTTAACTGCATTGAATATGCGATCCCAACCCCCAATGCTCCTTTAGTCTGCTGCTTTGTGTAGGATCTGTATAAAAGCCTCACCTTTTTCCTCTTTCTTTGCAGAGACAAACCTGCTCCCTGGGAGCCTTCTGAGTCGAGAAGGCAACTGAGCAGCCCTCCCCCACAGCCGATGGACTCTTCCCAATCCCCACGCTGATCGCCCCCTGCAAAAGGAGCGGAATTCAAACCGAAAAATCTGCATAGGTAAAGGAGACCAAGATGAGTGAGGAGTGCAAACAGCTGAGCGAGGACCCCGCCGATGCTACGCATTGGCTGCCCGCCACCCCCACCACTACCCTTGGTTGTCACTTCTTTTTATAGGATAAAGCACCTGACTGAAATTAACCTATCAGGTGACTTTTCCATTTGCAGGTTATCACAGCTGTCCACTAGTGGCCGCTAGAACAAAAGGAGCTGCTGGCTACTGTGCCCAATACAAAACTCCAATACCCCCTCTAGTGGCATTTAGCCATCACTGCACTTGCTTTCTCTAATCCCAACCTTTTGGCACCACCTGCAAATTACTGTGCAACTCGGGAAGTATCTCTGTCTCTCCCTACCAAATTTCCTGCTACCCACAAAACTGCCAGTTGTATCATAAACTACATAGTCAGAAATTAATTTATAATACCAAGCATGCTGCTGGGCATACTTCTTGGGAGTGGCTATATCTTTCTTACACTATACACAGACCACCTAATGTTAAACTCCGAGGTGAATTATAGTCTGCCACAAGGCCTCATACTAACTTATTAACCCTGTGTCTATCCTCAATTAAGCCACTACCCTAGCCTGCTTATTCTGAACAGTATCAGGAATAATGGTCATTGCAACACCTGTGCAACACTCCTCAAATTAAACAAACACCTATCTTTACAACGCCCATCCAAGGTGTTCCGGAAGGTATGGTTTCTCCTAAAGCTCCTGCTAGCAGGGGATATTGAAACAAATCCAGGTCTGCCCTGCACACATATCCCAAATGTAACTCCCTCTCTGCCCTGCTGGACCAACACTAAAGGGCTGAAACTGGTGCATATCAATATTAATAGTCTCAGACCTAAACTGCAAGAGTTCAAAGCCTGGGTGGACCTACACTCCCCTGACATATTAGCCATTTCTGAATCATGGCTCAAACCCATGATCTTAGCACATGAAATTAGGATCCCTGGATTCAAAACCTTTCGAAAAGATAGAATAGGAAAAAAGGGTGGAGGGGTTATCATATATACTAAGGAATCACTAACAGTGTCCTTAGCAGAGATTCCAGCAAAGGCGGATGAGAGCTGCGAAACACTATTTGTAAAAGTACTACTGGGGGTTAAAAAGCCACTACTAATAGGATGTGTTTACCACCCTCCTAAGATTGCGACAGAAGCACTAAAGGCCCTTACTTAGCTTATCCCATACCTGCCTCCCCATGAGAAAATAATCATGGGTGACTTTAATCTCCACTGAGGCACCTCGACTAAGACTGACATTAAGTCCAGCTTGCTAGAGGCCAAGCTTACCCAACTGATCCATGAACCAACAAGACTGAATTCGAAATCCGGAAACCACACCACCCTTGATTGGCTACTGGTGTCTAACCCCAATACATTCAAGCTGGCTGGTACTTTTGCTGACTCCTTAAGTGACCACGACCCCATCTTTGGTATATGGAAAAATGACTATCCAACTCCACCTCCCCGTACCTTTCTGGCATGTGACTACTCCAATTTCGATGCTACGTCCTTCCGGGATACCCTGTCAGGAATTGACTGGGCTCAAATTAATCTTGCCCCCAGCCTGGACTCTGCCCTGGCCTTTTTCACCAAGAATTTCCTCTCGGCTGCCAACAAACACGCCTCTAAAACAAATGAGAGTCAAAGGACAACAGTCTAGGTGGCTGACACATGATCTAAAAAAACTAATGAGGGAAAGGGACAAGGCCTGGGGCAGGTACAAGTCCACTAATTTAACCAATGACTGGGTCCGTTACCGAATGCTCAGAAACTCATGTAAAAAAGATTTAAAACAGGCCAAGCGATAGTACCTTAAGAACCTACAAACAAAAAATCTCTCTAACCCAAAGAAATTCTGGTCCCAAATAAACACGCTCCTGAAAGGCCACCACACACAAAATGCCTGTGACATTGTTGTGGGAGATGTCCACCGCACGAACCCGCAAGGTGCTGCAAATGCCTTTAATGAATTCCTCACTGACCTTGGCAAGTACAGGGTTCATCCCTGCAGCCCAAAACAGCCATCTTTGGATGACTCGTTGAATCTCCCCTCATCACCTAATTTTCACCTTAGGTTAACAACAAAAACTGAGGTCCTAAAGCTCATTAGGAGCATTAAGACAAATGGTTCTCCAGGTTATGACAAGGACGAACCCAGGTTTCTTAGAATGGCTGACCAAGAAATTGCTGTGCCAGTCATGTGGTTGTTCAATAGGTTGCTGCTAGAAGGCAAAGTCCCCTCAGCTTGGAAAACAGCTTTGGTTACCCCGATAGAGGATCCAGTGAGCTAGTTGAAAACTATAGACCGATTTCTATTCTCTGCATGCTAAATAAAATGCTTGAGAAAATTGTATACCAACAAGTCCAGGCATATGCTGAACAACATAGCCTCCTCGCTCCATGACAACATGGATTCAGAAAACAACATGGTACTGATACTGCCCTAGTGAGTCTAACATCCAACATCCTTGCTGCCCAAGTCAAAGGCCAACTTACTGGTGCGGTCTTCATAGACCTTACCAAGGCCTTTGATCTAGTGGACCATAAATTGCTCATCCAGCAGCTTAGCTCTCTCAGACTGGACAACCACTCAACACAGTGGTTTAAACATTACTTGCAAGACAGATCTCAGATAATCAGATGGCAGGGGGTGGAGTCAGACAAGCACTCCACTGCTGAGAGTGTCCCCCAAGGTTCAATATTGGGGCCCCTTCTGTTCTCCCTGTTTATCAACAACCTACCGAAGCACTTCAGCTGATCGAAAGTGACCCTCTATGCGGATGATGCAGTACTATACAGATCTGCTTCAAATGCTGTACAGCTAAACCAACTCCTAAACCACGATCTCTCCCTACTGGAAACTTGGTTCCTGACAAATAGGCTAGTCCTAAATGAGAAAAAAAACAAAGCCATCCTATTCGGACCCAGTAAACTGGGCCCCGACAGAACATGTCTACTATCCCCTTATCTGTCCAGTGGCCATACTATTGAGGTGGTGGATTGCATCACCTGGGAGTCTATATCGATCAAGACTGCTCTTTCAAGGTTCATGTTGAACAATTAATCAAGGCATTAAATCAAAAGCTTGGGCTCATGTACCCTCTAACCCCTTTTCTCACTCAGGCATCCAGGCTAAAGATAGCCACGGGCATGCACCTGCCCACCTTATTTTATGGTGCCCCAGTGCTACATTCAATGCAAAACACAGAGATGTGAAAGCTAGGAAAATTGTACCACAGAATAGGATGCTTTGCCTGGGAGCTCAGCCACTAGAACACCACTGTAATATACTCAACTCACTGAATTGGCCCACCTTGGAGGGCAAACTAGCTTACACTTCCCTATGCTTGGCTTTCAAGCTTCTTCAAATGGATGCTCCCCCCAAGCCTGAGTCATACCTTAGTACTCAAGCAGCCTAAAAGAACACTTAGATCCTCGTATTGTCAACTCCTCCATGTCCCAAAAGTCGAACAAGCCAAGGTCTTCGAGTCGATTCGAAAATTACATCCTCTTCCTGCGAAAATGGCCACCTGGCAATCTTCAAGACTGCACTCCTTTGGGGTTTTAAAAAGGCCTTAAGATGTACCTTCTAGAGCTAAGCCTCTGTGCATGCCGCCGCTGAGGACAGAAAACAGCACTCCATGTCTGATACTAAAAACCTGCCACCTAACAGGTTGGTATCCTATTTCAGTTGAATCTTATCACTTCTGAAACACCTGAAATTGTAACCCGTAAAACTGACCTGATAAAAGAACCTTATGTAACTGCCACTCTTGTGAAACTAGTGTTTACCTCATGTTATTCTAAACGTTACCTAACCTGCCTGTGATTGTACTATATGTTCTGATTTTAATGTCTGTATATGCGCACTTTCCCTTGAATTGTTCCTACTTCTTATTGTACTGTTGACTGTAATTAATCCTGGGTCACCCCTGAAAAAGGGACCATGATGGTCTCAGTGGGCCTGCTTGGTCACCAAAATTTAAATAAATTAAATAAAAATAAAAAATGTGTGGAGGTCTGTTTTTTGACTATTGTTACACTGACTTTGGTTTTACAATGTTTTTTTCTTGATTAGATGATAAACTTTGAGGTGGAAAAATAAAACGTGCCTCCTGGAGGTCCTGGTCCTGAGCTGGTGTGGGTGTGTGTGTGTGTGTGTGTGTGTGTGTGTGTGTGTGTGCTTAACTCCTACCATAAGTACTATTACTGTTGCATCATGAGCACCACAACTTTTTTGGAACTACCTTTTGGCTTATAGACTGTCTTCTAGAAAGTCAACCAGATCCTCCCTGAATTGTGATATACCTGGTTTGGTACTGTAGCAGTAATAAGACAGTCAAAAATTTGCTCTGCATTTTGGGAAAGTTGAGTTAGCAACAGCAATAATGAGACAGTCAGGGGTTAGCACTGCATTGTGGGAAACATAGGTTTGTAGCAGCAGTAATGAGACAGTCACAGTCATATTTTGCCCATGATAGATATGAAGCATACTGGCCTCTAGTTTTCTGGCTCATCCCTCTTTCCACTCTTATGTAGTAAAACCACAGTGGCTGTCCTCCAGTCCCTAGGGACCACCTTGTGCCTAGTGAACAATTGAAAATGTCTGCTAGTGGCCCTGTTATAACCCATGCTACCTCTTGTAGCATCCATATGTGTAACTGTCAGGTCCTATAGATGTATATACCTTAACCTATGCTAGCTTTTTCAACACCCTTTTCTACATTATCTGAATCATTCCCAAGAGTCTTTGTGCCTTCCTTTCCAATCCTTACATTCTGGCAGTGGTCCAGCCTTTACTTAGTAAATACTAGCCATAAATAACTATTCAGGTTATTTATCTTTCCCTTGTCTCCCTGCTCCCATCCCTCATTGCTCATAAGTCTCATTATATTCTCTTTGACTTTGGACTTCTCAACAATCTACCAGAAGAATGTCTTTATTCCTTTTTTCACCCTGTTACCAACCAGAGCTCTTTCTCCACTTTGGCCTCTCACACTTTCCTGTAATTTATTTGCTGTCTTTACTTAGAATTGTTTTTGGGCTGTTGAAAATTTAAAACATAGTGGTGGTGTATTTCTTTGCTGTCTTTAATTGATGCAAATTTTGGCCCCTCCTTCCCCTTCCCCCAACTCTTAATTATATGCTCTGTTAAATCTGATTGACAGTAGCCAAACACAGGGGATAGTAAGGGGTGTGGAGTAGGAGGGGCATAAGAGGGAAGAAGCCCACCCTCAGCATGACAAGTGTTTTGACTCATTTATTTATTGGTTTATTTTCTTTTTTTAAAAAGAAAAGTATCTGAGGATCAGTGGCAAGATTTTTAGGACAGTAAATTAATAAAAAGGGAACTAGGAGAGCTTCAGTAACAGACAAGTAGTGGAATAGCAGTATAATTGTAGTATAATGTGGGGAGTGTTGCAATGCAGTGGCTGTGGGGCAGCCATATTCAGGCAGACCTTCTGGACACTGAGGTGCTGCCCTCTCTGCATGCATCTCTCTGGACTGTGGGATGAGGTAGCCAGACTCAGAACGGAAGTAAACTGGGTCAGGAGTACCATCACCCCTATCCAGAGACCACCCAGTCCAATGCAACTGCCTCAAAGGATGCCGAGAACAAGGAGCAGTTAGGTGACAGTGGGCTCAGGAAGGGTTAGAGCGGTCAGGCAGAGGCACATTCCAGATCCTATTCCACTCAAGAACTCATATGCTACACTGGCAAATGGGGAAAACCAAATAGAGGTACCCAGAGAAGTGAAAGGAAAGGATGTGGAGGTTAGCCAAGGAGGTGACCTCAGCGGGGAGAGCAGTGGACCCCAGAGGAGGAGGAAGCGAATCCTGGTGGAGGACTCCATCATAAGAGGGATCCAGCTAGGAACACAGGAGGGGGAGGACAGGGAGGTGAGGTGCCTAACAGGTGCCATGGCATGGATGGATAGAAGGAAGATCCTGGGGATCACTGGGAAGGCAAGACATGAGGATGAGCTGGATGTCATTATCCACCTAGGTACTAATGACCTGGCAAATGGGGAGCCAGAGGAAGTTCAGGAAGAATTTAGGAAATTGGGGAGGGGTCTCAAGCAAGTAGCTACTTCTGTCACTTTTTCAGAAGTATTATCTGTGAGAGGCAAGGAGGGCATGGGGTGCATGCATCCAGAACTTTAACTCATGGTTGAAGAACTGGTGCTGTGAGGAAGGGTTTGGATTCATTGGTGACTGGGGACCCACCTGGAGGGATGGAGGTTTATTCAAGCCTGATGGCCTGCATCCATCCTGGAGGGGAATCCAAACACTCAATGATAAGTTTAAATGCTACACTGACAAGCATTTAAACTAGCAAAGGGTGGCAGGCCAGCAAGGAGGGTACCTACTTGCTCACCCCCCCCACAGCTAGCAGTGGAACCAGTGAACCGGAGGAGTGGCTATCTCTACAAAGCAGTGTGCAAAAGATGGAGATTAGCACCCAAGAGGTGGATAGGAAGAAAAGGGGCAAAATTCAGCAGGAGGGCAGACAGCAAGGAGAACCAGGGATAAATGACAACCAAGAAAGGGGCTGGAGTAGAACAGCAAAACAGTCTAGGGAGATCAAACCATGGAAAGCCATGTGTGCCAATGCCAGGAGCCTTAGCAACAAGATGGAAGATCTGGAGGCTGTCATGGTGGAGTCAGACCAGGACATTGTGGCCATCACTGAAACCTGGTGTAATGATAACCATGACTGGAAGATGGCCATACCTGGCTACAACATATTCAGAAGAGACAGGGCAGGTAGGAAGGGAGGAGGAGTGGCACTGTATGTGAAAAATGACATAAGGGCCACAGAGATCCAGGAGGAACAAAACGGGGGAGAGATACTGAGGGTTAAGCTGGAAAGGAAAATGGGACCAGCCATCTGCACAGGTGTGGTCTATAGACCACCAGCCCAGGAGGAAGAAACAGATAGGGAGCTGATGCTATCCATCCAAAGGATGGCAGACAAGGGTGAGGTAGAACTGGTTGGAGATTTCAATATTCCAGATGTGGACTGGAGCATCCCAGCAGCAGCATCAACTAGGAGCAGATTTATCCTGGACTCCCTTCAGGGTGCCTTCCTCAAGCAACTGGTCATGGAACCAACTCGGCAGAAGGCAATACTGGACCTTGTGCTCACAAACAGGGACAGTGCAATGGGGGTTACAGTGGGGGAGCACCTGGGGAACAGTGACCACCAGCCATTGTGGTTTGAAATCACAGAAAGAGCAGAACCAAACCACAAAAACACATGTATCTTGGGATTTTAGGGGAGCAGAATTTGGGAAAATGGGGAGATACTTGAAAGAGGCATTAAGGGAAATGGAGCAGGAATTAGGGGTTGAGGAACAGTGGGCAGTATTTAAAATGGGGATTACAAGAGCAACAGAATTATGCATTAAGCAGGTTAGCCAGAGGAAAAGGAAGAGGAGACCATTATGGTTTTCCAAAGAGGTAGCAAAGAAAGTGAAAGCCAAAAAGATTGCATTCAGGCAATACAAAAGACACAGCAAAGGGGATAGGGAGAAGTACCAGGAGAAGCAAAGTGAGGCAGGAGGTCAGTAAGGAAGCCAAAGCTCAGACAGAAGAACACATTGCAAAATCAATGGGTAGAGGGACAAAACCTTTACAGGTACATAAGTGAAAAAGAAAGGCAAAGGGAGGGATAGTGAGACTGAAGGGGGAGGATGGGGGCGTGGAGGATGACAACAGTAAAGCTGACATATTGAACAGGTATTTCTGCTCAGTCTTTACTGAGGAAGAGGAGAGTAATGGGTGTGAAGAAGAGTACAAGGGGTGAGAATGGTGCAGAAATGGGCGCAGAGTCCCTTTACGAAAGGGTCCTGAAGGAACTGGAAGTAATAAGAGTTGCAAAGCAATGGGGCCAGATGGGTGCACCCTAGGGTCCTTAAAGAACTAAGAGAGCGGTGGCTGAACCTCTGGCTATCCTGTTTAGCCGATCACTGGAAACAGGGAGGTACCCAAAGACTGGAGGACAGCAGATGTAGTCCCCTTATGCAAAAGTGGGAACAAAAGGAGCGGGGAACTACAGACCAGTCAGCCTCACCTCGGTAGTGGGAAGATCATGGAAGCACTACTGAAGGAGAGACTGGTGGAACATCTGCTGTCAATGGACCACAGGACCCAAGGCAGCATGGTTTCACCAGGGGAAGTCATGTCAGACCAACCTCATTGAATTTTTTGACTGGGTGACTAGGGAGGTGGATCAGGGAGGGCAGTGGATATGGCCTATCTGGATTTCAGCAAGGCCTTTGACACTGTGCCACATAGAAGACTATTACACAAACTGGGGAATATGGGTGTGGGCAGGACAGTAGTGTGGTGGGTAGGTAACTGGCTGGCGCGGCAGGACACAGAGAGTGGTGGTAAATGGCTGTCACTCCACAGAGGGAAGAGTGACCAGTGGGGTACCACAGGGATCAGTGCTGGGACTGGTCCTATTCAACATCTTCATCAGTGACATTTCAAAGGACCTAGAAGGCAGAATTTCACTGTTCGCTGATGACACAAAGCTCTGTAACAGAGTAGACACACCAGAGGGTGTAGACAGAATGAGAAGGGACCTGCAGAAACTTGAAGAATGGTCAGGGGTTTGGCAGTTGAAATTCAATGCAAAGAAGCATAAGATAATGTATATGGGGCACAAAAACCCTGGCACAATATATCAGTTGGGGGGTGAGGATATAGCATGCACCAAGCAGGAAAGGGATCTTGGGGTTATCATCTCTGATGACCTCAAGGTAGGGAAACAGTGTGACAAGGCACAGGTAAAGTAAATAGGATGCTGGGATGCATAGGCGGGGGGCATCACCAGCAGGAAAAAGGAGGTCATAATTCCACTATACAAGACACTAGTGAGGCCCCACCTGGAGTACACTGTACAGTTCTGAACAGTACGTAAAAACATAGACACGGTAGAGAAGGTTCAGAGGAAGGCAACAAAGATGGTACATGGATTGCATCACAAGTCCTATGAGGACAGGTTGAAGGAACTGTATATTTACTCCCTGGAGGAGAGGAGGGAGAGAAGGGATATGATAGAGACATACAAGTATCTTACAGGGAGGAACAGGGTGCAGGAATGCACTATTTTTAAGCGAAAAAGATGTTCCAGGACTAGAGGGCATGGGATGAAGTTGGAGGGAGGACGATTCAGAGGAAACTTGAGGAAGAATTTCTTCACAGAATGGGTGGTGGGACAAGTGGAACACCCTGCCAGAGGAAGTGGTGTGGGCTGAAACAATCACTGGATTTAAGAATGCATGGGATAGACATAAAGGAATTCTGGAGGTCAGGGGTAAGGGGCAACAGACTTCTAGGAAAACATAAACTGAACTTACAAACTCAAATGGGCAGACTGGGTGGGCCATAGGCCCTTATCTGCCGACACTGTCTATGTATCTATGTATCTATGCTTGCTGTACCTTGTCTACCTCCCTTTGACTACCCTTGCAGTTAGAAATACCCTTCTTTTAGCTCTTACCACTACCTTTACATCAGCTGTGAACCACATTGGCTCCTTAGTCATTTCTCATTTAAACACTTTTGGAACTGAACAATCTGCCCTTTCTATTATTGACTTTTTAAATGCCACCCACTTTTCTTCTGTACTCCCTACCTTCACAGTGTCCTTCATGCTCCAGTATTTTCTTAATTTTGCTGAAGTCTGCTTTTTTGAAATCCTGTTCCTTCATTCATTTTGCCCTTTACCTGTCCCTATCTGGACCTCCAACTCTACTGTCCTGTAATAGCTGGAACAGGGTGGTTATAGGACTGCTACTTTCTTTTTTTGCATAAAATGTTTATTAACTTTCCAGTTATAGTACAAACACATTACATACAGAAACACTTAACTTAGAACATGCAACATATTCTGTATCTACTATTCACCATCTATATGTTTTCTCTTCTTAAAAAGCTGATGCACAACTTACGACAAGACAATAGGACTGCTACTTTCTGAATCCTCTCACTGTTGATAAGCAGCAGATCAATCATAGTCTCCTCCCTTACTAGGCCCTGAACTAATTGCTCTAGGAATGCCTCCTGGCAGGCATCCACCAGAATCTGATTCCTAGTACTAACCATGACTGGAACTTACCAGTCCTTATCTAGCATATCGAAATCCCCATTAACTACAACTTCACTAGACTGGCTGCTCTCTTAAGGACTCTCCCAGTTCTCTGCACATCCCTTGATTCTGGCATGTCATCCTGTAAATCACCCAGATCCAGATATTTTTCAGTTTCCCTGTTGTTGCTAGTACCCACAGGGATTTCAGTTCACAGACAATCCCTTAAGTAATCTATTTCTGTTGCTTCAGTACACTCCTTAACATACAGTGCAACCCCCTCCTCTCCTGCTATTTATGAACATACGAATGTGCCAGCAGAAACAGACTACCCAGTCAATCTAAGTTTTCTAGAGTGTGCAGCCAACACCCCTAGTTTGCAGCTGCCCCAACCCCCCTCCCTTTTGTCATCCCACTACCACCCCCCACCCTCACTCTTCCCTATTTCCTGCCCCATGCCCTTTTGAAGCTGTTCACAGATTTACATGATACCACCCATTCTGGTAGGGCATTTCATTTTGCTACCACCCTTTCTGTGAAATAGTGTCTTCTCATTTCCTTCCTAAATCTTCCCCCCTCCATTCTTAGCCCGTGCCCCCTGGTGACCCTTCCATTCCTTAACTTAAAGACCCCATCTGCCCATTCCTTATTGATTCCCCTCAGATATTTGAATGTCTCTATCATGTCCCCCCTGTCCCTTCTATCCTCCAGGGTGTACATATTGAGGTTTCCCAGCCTGCTGTCATAGTCTCTCCCCTCCATTTCACATATCACCTTTGTTGCCCTCCTCTGCACCCCCTCCAGCAGCCTGATATCACTCTGTAGTTATGGCCTCCAAAACTGCACACAATACTTTAAGTGCAGCCTTCCCAGTGATCTATAGAGAGGCAAGATCACCTCACTTCACCTGGATGAAAACCCCTCTCTATTCACCCAGCATTTTGTTCACTTTTGCAGCCACTGTCCTACACTGGGCAGTGTTGTTCATGATGCCTGTTATCATTACCCCAAGGTTTTTCTCCTCCTCAGTGATCCCCAGCTTAACCCCCCGCCCCAGTCAGTATTCTCTGCTTGGGTTCTTCACCTCAAAGTGCATAACCTTACACTTCTTTGTATTGAACCCCAGCTGCCACCTCTCTGACCACTCCTCTAGCTTGCTTTGGTCCCCCTGCAGCTGCTTCACCCCTCCTCTCCATCCACCACTGCTCTGATTTTGGTGTCGTCAGCAAACAGACCTACCTTGCTCACCACCCCATGTCCAATGTCTGACATGAAGAGCCCAAACAATATTGGCCCCAACACAGAGCCCTGTGGCACTCCACTTGTCACCGGCCTTGGAGTTGAGAGATCCCCTCTCACCACCACCCGTTGCAGCCTCCCACTCAGCCAGCTTGTAATCCAGTTCACCATTTTGGCCCCTACTCCTACACCAGTTACCTTCCCCACAAGCCACCCATGAGGCACTGAATCGAAGGCCTTGCTGAAGTCCAAGTAAAGAACATCCACCGCATGACCCTTATCCAGTTCACTTGTCACCCAGTCATAATATTGTATCAGGTTGGTTTGGCAAGACTTCCATGAAACAAACCCATGCTGCCTCACATCCTGGAGGCCATTGTCCTCCAGATATGACGCCAGTCTTTCCTTTAGTATTGTTTCCATGAGTTTGCATACTATGGATGTGAGACTTACCAGATGATAATTACCTGGTTCATCCCTTGGCATGCTCTTGTGTAATGGCACTACATGTGCCATCCTCCAGTCCAGTGACACACATCCTGACTCCAGTTAGGTACTGTAGAGATCTGCCAGTGGTTCCACCAACACTTCCGCCATCTCCCTCAGCACCCTGAGGTGGATACCGTCTGGCCCTGGTGCCTTATCTACCTTCAGTGCCTTCAGTCCCTCTAGGACTCTACTTGCCTCAATTCTTCAATCTGTCACCTCCTCCTCTCCTCTTGTCCTCACCCTCCCAGCCCATGCTGGTAGCAGTCCCCACTTTTCTTCTGTGAACATGGAACAAAAGTATTCAATCAGTGATTCTGCCTGCTCCTCCCCCTTTTCTGTCCACTCTCCACCCCTGTTTATCCTCACTATTGTCTCCTTGCACTTTCTTTTCTCCCTGATGTATCTGAAGAAGTCTCTCCCCCCACCCCATAAATTCCCTGTGCTAATCTCAGCTCCCTCTGGGCCTTGGCTTCTCTCACTTTTCTGGTCACCTACCTGGACCATCTTGCATATTCCTACCTGTTCACTTCCTTCCCTGTCCTCCTAAACCTCTTTTGAGCCACTCGTTTTGCCCTCACCACCTCCACAACCTCACTGTTCAAGCAGCATGGCTTTCTTGCTCTGCTTCTCTTACTCTGTGCCTTGGTGCAGGATTCTGTTTCCTCTGTTCCCCCCATTTAATAATATCCTATTTCAGCTCCATGTCCATCTCACGCCTTATGCCCTCCAGTTTCTCTTTCAGTACTTCCTGCATCCTCCCAAAGTCCACCCCCCTGAAGTTTACCACCCGAGTAACTGATTTCTCTGGCTCCCCACACATTGTGATATTAAACCACACCGTTTGGTGATCGCTGTTGGATAGTGGGTCCTGTACCTTTATGTCCCTCTCTGCCTCCCCATTTGACAATATCAGATCTAAAGTGTTCTTTAGCCTAGTAGGTACAGTAACCAACTGTGTCAGGAGACCCTCCTGGATCGCATCCAGGAGCACTTACTCCCTAGCACTGGAGGTGACCGGAATGCTCCAGTCAACCCCCAGCAAGTTGAAATCACCCATGATGACCACCTTCCCTTTTCTACATAACTTTTTGATTTATCTTGCTAGCTCCTTGTCAAGCTCCTCAGACTGGGACGGCAGCCTGTATACCATCCCAAACCTAAGTCTCCTACCCCTTGAGTCCAGGAGCTGCAGCCAGATTGCCTCTGTTCTCCTTTCTTCTCCCTTGTCCTTTGTGCATTTGATCCCGTCCCTCACATAGACTGCCACCTCACCCCTTCCCCTTCTTACGGTCCTTCCTGTATAATTTGTATCCTGGGATTGCCAGATCCCAGTCCTGGTGCTCAGTTGCCCATGTTTCTGTGACAGCTGCAATATCCACCCTCCACACTGCTAAGAGTGCCTGTAGCTCAGCAGATTTGTTTCCTAGGCTTTGCTCTGTCCTTTCTGAATAGCATGCAGCCAGGCATGGTTATGCCCAATCATGATTTGAGGTTGCTCACATCTCTGCTACTGTCACCAAATCATGCCCATCTCTGTGACCAATGTCTGAAGTTCCAACACTTTGTTGCCCAGACTTCTTGCATTTGCACATATAATTTTTCAACATTTTCACCCTAATCCCCACTTTTCACTTTTTCCTGAATTTGCAAAATAATGCAGTGTTTATCAGTGGGGAGGTCAGCAAGGGACTCCTTGTCTGTAACATTATGAATGTGCCTTGCTAGTCTGACTCCCCACCCTTATTAGTTTAAATTAGCTTTGTGATGTGTCCACCCCTTCTCCCAGTACCCTCCTTCCCTCCTCATTGATGTTCAAGCCATCCATTTTGAACAACCTGCACCATTTTAAGTTGGGCCCATGTTCCCAAGTAACCAAAATCCATTATCCCTGCACCACCCCTTAATCCATGCATTTTACTATAAAACATGGAACTGTTCCACATGGTTCAGGTATGGTCACAGTAGGTTCCACTATGCTGTGGTGACAAGAAAGTTGTCAACCGTTGGCACAGTGACAGCACAACACCACCAATTGGTGTTGTGCTGTCGTTGGGGGAACACGTGTTTTCTGTGGGGGGCTTTGCACCCCACTCCTCCTTGTGGGGGGGCTCTGTTCCCTGCACCCCCCACACTAAGGATTACTAACTCCAGTTGGAATTAGTTCGGGGGGGGGCAAACACCCTGGAGGCAACAGTGTTGGAATACATGGAGACCATCACAGCAAACTGCCAAATATGTCGCTGTGATGGTCTTTGTGGTATTCCCGTCATTGTGCCAATGGTATACCACCACAGTAGCGCCTCAGAGAAGGTTACCAATCCTGCTGTCTTCTTCATTACCTTTTCCAGAACACATAAGTCTGTCTTCACCTGTTCCATGGTCTGGATACTCAGATCATTCATGCTCACTTGCACAATCAGATATGGCCTTTCCACTCCCCCTCCCCCCCCCCATGAGTTTTACCATCCTGGCAATAAGTATGTTTACTGTTGCCCCAGGATAACAGCAGACCACATCATTACCATAGGGTGGTGAGACCCATTTGATTTCAAGTGCTGTTAACTATCAAGTTCCCCATTATGTGTACCTTGCTCTTGCCCCCTTTAGGCTTGAACTTCCTCCTGGTCTGCTATCTTGCAGACCCTACTTGCTGGGTGTGCTAGCCCACTTGTCTCTTCTGGTGGGAGAGTGAGACATCTTCTATCATGGCCTGAAACCTCATACAGGTGAGACAGTGGTCAAACTCCCAGAGCACTCTATTATTCACCACTTTTTCACATCTTCTTCCCTCACATCCCACCAAGTGTTCCCCTGCACTGTGTTTTAACATAGTTAAATGAATGTTGCAATTGTACTATAAGGTTATCCCAGTTAGGGAGCCTCTAGGATATACTTGCACTGTTTACGGTTATACATTTGCAATATAAGGTTACCCCAGTTACAGTAGTCTGTTTCTGGAAATTACATACACACCAGCCCTTACCCTCAAATAAATGCTGTTAAGTGTTAGCTGATGCATCTTTCAGAACTCTGTGTGGTACTGCAGTCTTCCTGCAGATTCTCCTAAGGCAAACTTCCCAGTCTTGCTCTGTGATGCTCACGCTATGGGATGCTCCATGAGATAGGACACCTGGGTGGATTCAACTTTAATCTCCACTTACAGTAGTTAAGTTCACTGATCATTGAAAATGTCAGAAAAATGTTGCACCCATCAATGTACCTTTTATCTATGTATAGTGTTTATTCTCAAACAGAAAATAATTTCGTTTATGAGTTGAACCAGTTCTAACAATTTTGCAAAAGAGCACATGGAAGGAATGGCCACGGGGTACTTTTATGAAGCTAGTTCTCCAAAGCCTCCAAACCTTCAAATCTGATGAAGGAAAAAAAAAATAAAATGCTGCACACAGGGTAACTGCAAAAAGTGAAAATCTGTTTTGTTACCGGATAGATTAGCTATATATATATATATATATATATATATATATATATATATATATATATGTGTGTGTATATATATATATATATATATATATATATATGTATATATACTAGATAACCCACTCTTGGGTGTGCAGTCATGCTCTGATATTCTGATCCATGCAGCCTTGGTGTGCATTCAACCACCCAAGGCATGCGTATATCAGAGCGCAACTGCACACCCAAGAGTGACTTATCTGTCTTATAAAGTGGCCCCTTTTTTGATAAAATAGTGCAACTTGGAAACAGTATAACATGAAAAAATACACAATAGGCTGTTGTTTGATTTGAATTTGCTTTATAAATGTGAATAAAGATTGAACATAACCACAGTAGAACTGCATATTTTTAAACTTGGTAAAGTTATTTGAACCGGAATATGTTTGTTGTGCTGGTTTAAGCTGGTAAGAACTATGCTAGTGCTGTTTAAATTATGTCAAGTACTGTATAGCATTACCATTTCAAGTAGGTAAGGTACTGTTGCTTTAACAGTTGTGCATGAACATTAACTTTAACAGATACTGTAACAAGAATGCTGTAACTTTAAGAGTGGTGCAGCTTTTAAATCGAATGTGTAGTGAACAGTACCTGTGAATGGCAAGGAGTGATTTACTGCAAGTAAACTGCTGTAATTTAAGCTGAAAGGTTTGCAGATTTTATCTGTAGTAGTTCTTCAGATTTTTTTATGTGTAGTAAATATTGAACTGTAGGTTGCCATGCAACGTGACATTTTGCATGTATGGTGCGAGTGAATGCAGTCCTGCAGGTAGATGCTGTGGCACTGGTTGAGGTTTTTAATTTTTTGTTGGGCTGCTTTGTCTGCATTTTGTGCAGCTTTGTTGTACTGATTGTGCTGACTCTGTAATTGATGGTGGGAAGACGGCTGAGGTTTGGGGCTGCAGAGTGATTTCAATGGAGCTTCCGGGTTCGTGGTCAGTGCTGAAATCGGCTTTGTAGTCTTCGTTTAAGTGGATGGGGTGAATTTCTATTCCTCGGTCTTCATTGAACAGTTGGAGTTCTTTTTGATTTTCAGGAATTTGTTGTTCAGCTGTCTTCATCTCGGAAAATGCCAGCTGCTGCTCAGCGACAGTGCAGAGTGGTGACTGTTTTGTTCGTGGTGCTTCGGCCATGCTGCACTTCCCTTGAATGTCGGCATTTTTGGGTAAAACTATTGCTTTTGGTACTGTTTGTCAGTCTGAGGTACTTGTGCCAGCTAGGATATTAGACCAGTTTTGTCTGTCATGCAGTGTGGGTGCCTAGTATGATTTAAGGCTACCCTCAGATTTGTGGCCTATAACAGCCATGATCTGTCGTGACTCGAGACCCGCCAAGGAGAGCATCTGAACCACTGTGGATCTTAGGCAATGATTCGTGTAGCGATGAGACAGTCCTGCTTCATTAGACAGGCAAGGCATTAGAGAAAATAAGTAGTTTAGTCCCATCGGTTCTTTACAGTACCATATTTGTTGTTTATCTAGTAAGTCTTGTGAAGCTCTTTTGGGTGTAGAAAAAATGCTATAGTGTCAGGCAGGCATTTACTGAGGTACTTTTTAAAAGACAGAACAGGGCACAGAGGGTAATTTGGCTGTGCAAAAACAAAGCCCTTTAAAGTTGCTTGATTTAACTCTCTGGCATCTTCGTGATTTTTGCTGTCTGGGTTGTGCTTAAGGCTTATATACTCTAGACTATTTTCATTAGTTTTTATGTGGAAGGAGTCTCTTTTAAGTTCTCTTTGCCCTTCCCTTCCTCTATGGGCCATGAATATTTGTAGGTCGAACCAGACCTTTCTGGCTAGTCCTGCAGCAGTGGTTGGTGATAGTACTAGAGAATGTTTTAATTTTTTAAAGTCTGATTCTGTGAGACATTCATGGTGCTGAGTACAGTCTTTGCCATCTTTCCTGTATTTTTTTTTTATGACAGAGACAAAAACATTGTTTGCAGATTGAAAATCTGTGTCTGTCTCAAGATTCATTTGTCTAGATAGAGGCAATGAATTTAAATGTCTGTTTAGGCCTGCTCTTAAGCCAATAAAACGTGATACACCATACTGTTCACCAGAAGAGTTCCTAACTGTGGCATAGAATTCTCTCAAGGTTGTGTTTAGTTTATCAGTTGTTACTGTTTTTAAATCTAGCTCTATTTGCTTTTCTGCTACCCAGTCTGTAAATACTTTTGTTGCCCAGACAGTTTGCTTTTTTGTATTTTTTTCAGCCTTGTCTTCTTCTATGCTGTCCATTTCTTCAGGGTAAAGGCTGGCATGTTTACTCTCTGTTTACTGTGCTGGATTCTGGAGTGGCTGCTCAGGTAAGTCTTCTTCAAGTTCTTTGAAGAGATCATCATTGTACCAGTCATCTTTGATGATGATTGATTCAAGGTCATTTGAGGCATGTGATAATTCTGCCATTTTTGCAAATTTTCCTGTCAGAAGTTTTGTTTTCTGTCAGAGTGAGGCAGTGGTGTGCTGCTTCTCTTTCAGTGGTCTCTGTGTGAGTGATGTTGTTGTTTACAGTTGTGGAGTGATACTGTAGTCAGTTTGTGATAAGATTGTGTTCAGCCTGGGAAGTAGTTCAGGCGTGCAGTCATGCTGGGAGGTGTGCGGTCATTGGGAAATAATGCATGGTCATGTGATGTATTTTGTCTAATTGTGTTAGTGGTGTTTGCATGATCTTACCTACCCATTTTATATATATATATATATATATATAAATCAACCAACTCGACTAACAACAATGAGCCTCAACACTTTGTGACACTCTGCCCCTTCCTCTAGAAACTATGCTTGAAGAACTCTTTTCAGTTCACACTCAAATACTACACATAAGTGTCACACAATGTGACTCAAAGTTAAAGCAGCTTCTTATTATATTGTAATGGATTCAATCAAAATGAACCATGACACAAGAACTCTTAAAATGGTACTGGGAAAATCACCGAATATATTACATTTCTTATAGTCAAGTGACTATAGTAGGGCTGCTCAAAAAAGCAATCACCCTTATTAGTATTATTAGTGAAGTCATAATAGTGCCATGTCATAATTGCATGTACAAGTGAAAAACATATATAATAAATATCAAAATATTTTAAGACATAAACCAGAGGGGAGAGTTGTGGGGGGATGAAAACCAAATGAGTGTGGAAGAATGTTTTAATGGGGAGACAGAAGGCAAAAGGAAAGGAGTTCTAAAGCCAGAGAGAGAGAGAGAGATAGAGAGAGAGAGAGAGAGAGAGAGAGAGGTGGTTATTGTTATTATACTAGTTAGAATAAGAGTCATAGATGTAAATATGCTTGGTTTATGACTTTTTGTCATTGTGTTTTCAATGTTCCCATATCCCAAAAGCATTATTAATTTATGGTGCAACATATCATTGTTTATGAGCCACTATTTCTTGTGCTGTGCAAGTTCCGGTTTTTCAAAAACCTCCCCCCATTACCTTGTGTACCATTTATTCTTTGTTTATGACTCTTATGTTTGCTACTGCACTAGCATTAACCATCTCTATCTCTCTCTGACATTAGAACTATTTATTTTGCCTTCTCCCATTAAAACATTCTTCCATACTCATGTGGTTTTCTTCCCCTTCCCCCACCTCCCTCGTTGGTTTTTATCTTAAATATTAATTATACATGTTTTTCACTTGTGGGCGCAATTATGTCATTTGTACAATTATGGCTTTTCTAATAATACTAATTAGGGTGATCACTTTCTTGAGCAGATCCTACTATAGTTATTTGATTATAAGAACATTTAATATATTCTGTGATTTTCTCAGTACTGTGGTTAAAAGTGCTTGGGTCATTGGTAATCTTGATTGAATCCATTACAATATAAGATGTCGCTTTAACTTTAGTCATGTTATTTGACACTTATGGGGGGGGGTGTTTACTGGTGCAATAGAAAGAGTTCCTTAGGCATAGCTTCCTGAGAAAGAAGCAGAGTGTCCTGAAGTGCTGAGGCTCATTGCTTGTTTGTCAAGTTGGTTGGTGTGTGTGAGCATTCTGTACAGATATAAAATTATTTTTCACTACATTTTTTGGAAAGTGTATTTTAATGTATCCTCTTGATTGACCATATAACCCTGCTGGAATTTTACCCTGGTCCTCATCCTCCCCTTCCCCTGCCCCCCCCAATATTCACCCCACTAGTGTCCCATCCATCCACAAGCCACTCTTTCCTCCAATCTGCACCTGGTGACATTACCCTCATTTCTCCTCCCCACATTCCAACATCCCTATGTTTCTTTTCCCTCACCCCCCTGCTCCCCACCCTCCTAACATCCCCCTACCTCACCCCTCCTCCCACTTTCCTCATTCCATAATCTCTCTCCCCTGCTTTTCTTTCCAATTTATACTTTGACAAGACCATCTGGGGACGCTATCTTGATAAGCCTCACAGTGTTTATTTACTCCTGTTGTATAAGTCAACTTGCCTATGACCCATGTAATTTAGTTGCCTGTATTCTGTTGTACTTTAAAAATGATTTATGTTATTGTAATATCTATATTGTTTTAATCCTGATGTGAAACTTTTATAAAATAGTTCATACTCAAAGGTTGTGTCCAAATATCCAAATAAATAAATAATATACATTACATTTCTTACAGATAGTAAGACCATTTATACAAGTACTTTCCTATTAATATACCTTTAGTAATTTCTTTCCATTTCCTAGTGCAGGTAACTAGTTATTGCTGCTTTACTAATAAAACAGTGTAACTTTTCCTGTAGTTTGTTGTCTTGGTCCTCCAGATATCCATGGGCTGGTCAGCTACTACAATGTCCCACAACTATAATATTCAAGTCTTCTACATGGACAACAACTGTAGAGAAGAATATCTGCACCTCATAAGAATTTCATTGTTATATTGCTGAGCTCACTTTCTTAATTAAACATTGTGCTCTCCACCACAAAAGGGGGTTATTTAATATTATCCTAAAAAACAATAAAAAAGCAAAAAACCTTTTTTGGCTTGTGCTTATTCCACCTGTTCACAGTTGTTATATTTCTAGTAGGTTGGGTGATATATGTTCAAGTTGATTATACTCTGCTAAAAGTCCTGTGCAGGTGCTCCCACAGAGAATCCACATCTCCTTCCCTCCCAGCCCCATGCTCCATGTTAACTGCTCCTTGTTAGTGGAGGAGCTGGTCTATCATGGATTGTCTTCCTTCATCTTCTATGTAATGAAAAAAGGGAAGCCAGTGGGAGTTGTAATGGTCCACCTGGAAGCTTAATTTAGCTGCTATGGCTTCTGTGTGCTTGATAGTATGTATGTTATTAAGTCATTTGGTTACACTGGGTGGGCTCGACTTCAACCAGTTCTGAGTGATTGATTACACTGCTGCCACCCTTAGTATACGAAATAGGTATTTTTCTGTTGCAGACATGCGTTCTTCTGGAGAGAATCCAAGGATCATGTTACTAAAGGATAAATTCTGCTAAATTTGCAGGATACATTTGATTGTATTGTTAACAGGGCTCCAAAAGGAAGCCAGGGCCTCACAACTCCAGAAAATACAGTAATGGGAATCAATAGTTATGCAGTTTCTACAGCAGAGATCTGAATAAATAGTGCCCAGATGTTTAGAGATGACTGGGGTCAAGAAGTATATTGTACAAACTTTCCATTGCAACTCCCTCTAGTTGACTGTTGCATTTGGTTTATCAGTACTACTCCATATTGTTACCCATTGATTGGCTTCCAAACTATAGCCCATCCCCTGCTTCCATCTATCTTGGATTAGTTGAAGTCCTAGTATGCCTGTGTTTTCTTGTAAACATCTATATACCTAGGAGATTAGCTTCCTAGTGTCCATTGTGACTGCAGTTCTCTGAATTAGGGAGACTCCTGAAGCTGGATTACTCTGCAGTGCCACTATTCCAGGTCCCATATGAACAACATGTCTACATTGCAGGTATCTGTAAAAATCTTGCTTAGGTAACCCAAAATTATTCTGAAGAGTTTAGAAGCTTATTACCACATCCCCTTGTATCAATTGTTGTAGGGTCCCTAACCCCTGCTTTCCCATCTGATTAAAACAGGGCCTGTGCTGCCCATAGGCATAGAATGAACCATATCTGCATGTACTGCATGTACTGCCAGACTGGCTCCAGGAACTCTCAATTCTGTCTAGCTTTTAACCACATAGCCATGGTATGCCTAGTCCATGTGTTAATTTTTTCCCTAAGGGTGCAATACATTATTACCCATGATTGTGTTCTTTGGTATGGGCAACTTTTTCCAAGGTGCATCATCTAAACCCCCATGTTCTTGATACAATATTAATTATGGGAAGTAGCTGAGCTGCTATATAATAAAAGGGTAAATTGGGGAGTCTCCCACCACCTTCTTCCTTTGTTGCTTGTAATATGGTCCATTTGATTCGGGGTTTACAACCTGCCCATATTAACCTTGACAATTTTCTCTAAAAGATTTTTCCATTCCTTTAAAAGAATGGGTACTGGTAGAGTAGGAACAAGGAAAAGACATCTGTGTAATATGTTTTGTTTAACTGCATCTATTTTATTTGATAAGGGCAAGGGGAGGGAACCCCATCTATTTAAGCCTGGGAATATCTGGGTAAATAAGGGGGGATAGTAGTTATATTGATATAAGTTCAGGTTTTGGGATCCTGATGTCTAGGTACTTTACCTTATCCTTTGCCCACTTAAAGGGTAGTTGGAATATCAGCTCCAGTGATGGAGAGCCCCCCCCCCCAACAACAGTACCTCAGATATGTCTTTCTTTATTTTAAAGTCTGAATTTTTTTCATAGTAAGGTATTAGTTCAAGAAACAGAAGGAGAGAAAGCTCTGGGTTTGACATATAGACCAAGGTGTCATCGGCATACAGGGAGATCTTACAGTTATGATTTTGCACCTGGATATCCCATATCCCCTGAGAGGTTCAAACTGCTGCTGTGAGTGGCTCAAGGCTCAAAGCAGAAAAGCAGGTGGGACAGTGAACACCCCTGTCTTTTGCCTCTATTGATTGTGAGTGGGTCCAATACAGTACCATTAAACCAAACTCTAACAGAAGGATTCTCATAACAGACACATACTCATTTAAAAAAAATGCCCCCCAGTCTGTAGTGTTTCATAATCTCTTCGAAGTATTTCCAATTCAAGCGATCAAATGCTTTTTCAGCTTCTAGAAATATTGCAAGCTGGGGTGAAGGGGATTTGTTTTTATGTGCCATAATATTAAGGAGGTCTCTGATATTGTCTATCAACTGTCTGTGGGGAATGAATCCTGTTTGTTCTTCATGCACTATTATTTCAATATATTTCTGTAACCATCAGGATAAAATCTTGGTTAGTATTTTTAGATCACAGTTTAACAGCAAAATGGGCCTATAAGCCTCGCACATGTCCTGAGGTTTATTTGGTTTTGGTAAAACTACAGTCAATGCCTCATCCCAGGATAGTGGGATTCTTTTTTCTTCCAAACAGGTACTGAATACTCAAACTAGTATTGTGGACAGTGGGTTAAGTAATTTTTTTATAAAATTCTGAACTATAGCCATCTGGCCCCGGTGACTTGCCTGGGGGAGGGATTTTATTGCTGCAATCACTTAATGCTCTGATATGGGAGAATCCATATCCTGTCTAGCTGATAGAGGTAATTTTGGTAGGTTAAGTTTGCTTAGAAACTGGGATATGCAGGAGGAGATCTCTTCTGAATTTGTGTCTTCCATATACAAATTCTGGTAGAAATTCTTAAATCGGTTTGATATTTCTTTGGGATATTTCCATGTGCTAGTAGGGTTGTGTGTGTTTTTAATAAGGGGACCCATCTGGATGCTTGTTCTTTACGCAGTCTGTAGGCTAAGAGTTTAGATGCATGCCCTCCTATGTCAATATACTTTTAATTTGTGAATCAAAGTGAATCTTGGGCTTTCTCATTCTTTATTTTAGTAAGATCTTCCCTTATTACTTGCATCTTTTTAAGGATTATATTTTTCACTTTATGCAATTATCCTGTGCACAGCATTTTGTTTCCATTCCTTGTACTATGTCTTGTACTGTTGCAAGCATAAGCATGGTGAATGTGAGCATGCAGTTTTATTTGTTTTCAAATTTAATGAAGACCTGCAATAAAACATTTGTTATATAACTGATGTTCAAATTTACAAACATAGTAATACTATGTTAAGCACTACCCCTTTGATTGCTGCATTCAGAAGTGGGTCAAATTACAGCTGCTGCTGTTAAGCAGTGCTCTGTGGTTGGGAGGGAGAGCATTGGGCAGCCATTGCCACTTCAACCCCTGCAGTGGGCCAAGGGAGCTTGCTTCCTCTGTAGGATGTTGTTGTGTGCAGCTGAGCCTGAAGAAGCTCTACCCATGCCAGTGGAAAGGATGGCCCAACAGAAAGAAAAACCCATACTTCATCTGTATGATGGTCTGGCTCTGAGGACTGCTGTGTCCTATTGCTGGTGGCCAATGTAATCCACAGAGGGGACTGTTTCAGAAAGAAAGTCATAGGGGATATCAGATCGAGAAGGAACATAGCAGAAGCAAGGGGGAAATCCACTGTGGATGTGGTGTCAACTCCAGCTGGACTTCAACAATGTCCAGCACTGTATTTGTGCAAATTGACTGTCTCTAAATGCCAAAAAGATGGTCTCTATGTCCTTTGGCACAAGGCAAATGCTGGCCAGACTTCCTGCCACTACTATATTTCATAACCTGATGGTTCCTTTCTAGAGGACATCTCCTCCTTCAAATACCTCAGGTTTTGGCTCTACAGGAACCTCGAATTTGTTGGTCATGTGGATGCGATACACAAAAAGTTACTACCCAAACCAGGAGCACTGTATAGACACTGCAGCTGCCTTCCCTCACAGGCCTGCTGAGAGATCGTCCAAAAGATAATCCTCCCCATCTTTGACTTTGGAGGCATAGTCTATGGCATAGCCCCCAAATCTACTCCTAACAAACTGGACACTCTATTCCTCTACTTCTGCTGCTTTGCTCTTGCCTGTTCACCTCATACTGACCACTGTGACCTCTATACCGCTCTCTCCTTCTCCTCTCTCAGGGATATATGCATCGCCCATGGTGCCTCACTAATTGGAAAGTTCTGGCTTGGTGCTCTACCTCTTTACATTTACTCCTTCCACTCCATCCTTATTACCCCCCACTACTCCCTTCATAACCCCCCCATTTAGGACCCTCACCCTACCTCCCCAGACTTCCACCTCAGGGAGAGCAGCATTCTCATATTACTTTCCTGCCATTTGGAACTTTCTCTCCACAGTTATCTGCTCTGCCTTGTCCACTGTTTCACTATCTCATCTTCTCTGGTGTTACATCTCCCCCTCATACAATTGCATCTGACCCTTCCACTGTCCTGTCTACCTTCCTTTTTCAGCCCACCACTGCCAACTCCCTTCCACCCCCCTTCTAATTCTCCTCCTTCTCAAACTTTGTATTTGTAGCTCAGTGTGCTTTTTCTGGTGAAACATTTTCAAATAAATAAATAAAATAGCCTGATATGGGAATATCCTTGGGACCAGAGTATATCCCTTCAGCAGAGTATAGACATTTGCCAGTGAAAAACAAATAGAAAAAAAGCAATTTAACATGATCCAAAATAATCCCTTTGAGGATGCATTTTATTAGCAATAAATGCTGAGAAAGCATTTGATTGGATTGAGTGGGATTATGTCCATTAAGTCCTAAAGTGTGTAGGCATAGTGTAAAATTTCTGAAAGTGGATAATGCTGATAATGCTGCTTTATTCCTCCCCCTCCTCTAGAGTTAGGACAAACTAGAACCTATCCTTAAAGTTCTCAGGGTATTGAGGTACATGTCAGGGCTGTCTGTTTTCTCCATTAAAATTTGCCTTAGCTATCAGACCTCAGTTAATAGCAGTCAGGAATAACCACAATATTTAAAGGTGTACAGTATTTACTGATAGAACAAAACACAAAATTTTCCTCACTGTGAATGATACCTTACTATATCCTATCATCTCTAACCAATCCCTTAAAGAGTTTTCTGTTTAGCCAGTCTGTTTTGACACTAATGCTGTGCAAAGCTGGAAAACTTTGCTCTGCAGATTAATTAGCAAATTTGCATAATTTCAGTGAGTTAATCCACTGTGTAAAGTCCAAATTTGGGGAAAATTGATAACTCTGTGAAATGCAAAGTTGGCAACTCTGCTGGCAGAGTTTGGGACAGAAGCAACGTTTGCAATGTGTGAAGTTGGTAACTTAGCTGGTGAACTTTGGAACAGATGTGAAGTTTGCAATGTACTATGGGATTGGAGGGCACATGTTGCTGAAAAAAGCTAAATGCCAGGAGGAGGCTGTCTTCAGTGCAGTGTTCTGAAGGCAAAGAAGGAGAAAAGTCTGTGTGTGTTTATCTGAGGAAAAACAACTTTTAAACTACATCTCAAAACTGAGTTTTTGAATCCAAATTGCTTACAAATTGTTCTAGAGGGCCTTGTGCTGCTAGATTTGTGTTTTTTTGTTTATTTTTTCAGTTATTATTTATTTTAAAGTAGTGACTTCTGTTATGTCAGTCTGTAAAGCAGTGGGGTGGGGGACTGTAGGTGTACTATAAAGAAGAGCAGGCCAGAAAGATCTGGACCCGTTTTGTCTAAGCAGGAGATTTGTGTTATATTTTGGTTTTCTCACTCTTTCTTGTTCATCATTTTTGATATGTAGTGAGTAATTTCTCTTTTTTTATTTCTGTGGTTTACTGTACTTTGGTGTGTTTAAGAATGTTTTAGTGTCTTTCTGCAGGGTTTTTGGTAATCTTATAGTTATAGTTTTCTTAAAGTGGCAGTGTTCTTCCACTTTTTGTTATACTTAATATTAAATTATCTGTTACCTCTGTCATTTTAATCCCTGTTCTGTTAAAATAAAGGAATAATGCACTCCAGGGTGTGTGTCGTACTGGGATGACGTCACACCTGGGGTGATTAGGCATGAGGCCACAGGCCGAGTGTGACTAATCGCCCCAGAAGTGACATTATTCCAGCATGACACACACCCTGGAGTGCATTATTCCTATTATACAATGTCTGCCTTGTAAAAAAACGTACAATAAAATTAATTAAAATATATTTTTATATATTTTTAAGTTATTTTTTACTGGGTAGGTATACATGGAGAAAATATAGTCCTGATATTTTGTTGCCTTGTACATGTTTCTGCTGTTTTTCTCACAGTGGGCTGGTTTTGTGTTTCCCTGACCCCCCCCACACACACAGACGCAGTGACACAGAAGTCTTTACTTGGAGAGGTGAAGAACAGATACGCTTCTGCTGCTGTCTAGGGGAACGGGTGAAGACTGCTGAGGAGCAAGTCATTAGCAGCACTGAAGCTGACCATCCAATTGAGAAGACCAGCCCCCACTCTGCCATTTCACTTTGTATTTTTTGGGGATATGCTTGAGGTTCGTCCAGTACAGTTAAGGTTTTTCTGTATTGGGAGCAGAAAGGTATGCTAAAAATGTGTTTTTTTATTCAGGGAGAAGAGTGTAATGTGAGCAGTAAGGAGAGAGCACGTGCTGGCAATAGTGAAGCCATTGGGTGCTCGCTTCCGCTCTTTTTTCGTGCAGGTCTTAGTTGAGGTTTCAATGTTTTGTGTAGTGGTTATCCCTTAAGAAAATGGGATACCATGACAGTGTGGTCTGCGATGTGTATTTTTTTTTGTTTAGTGATGCACTGGGTGCTTTAGGGGCAGGTGTGAGGAATCAGGAGTAGAGCTGCAAAGCGGGGACTGCAGAAGCTGCTCATAGGCAGTGGAGCAATTTGTTTTTTACATTTACGTGCGGTCCTTACTGTGGTGGGACTAGAGCCATAATGTTATGCCAGGTTAACATCACGGCTCCAGTCCCAGAGTGGCCAATGAGAACATTAGACTCTTTCTTGCCATTGTACTATATATATATATAATATATATATGTATATATATATATATATAGAGAGAGAGAGAGAGAGAGAATTCTTAGGTTGTTTTAGTAGTAGTTTTTCAGATCACACTGATGATCCCTGATTCTCTAGGGAGAGGTGTTGTCTGATGCTGGTAGTTAATAACTTGTTTTACCCTTTTACCCCTGTCTTGTGTGTCATGTTAATCCCTGTGGTGTTTTATTTTTCAGATCACACTGCTGATCTCTGATTCACTAGGAGGAGTGTTGTCTGCTCCTGGTATTTATTTGTACTATAGGATTTTTTTACATTTTGTAATTTTTCATCCCAAGTCAAATTACAATTAGCGTATAAGAATGACAGAGAAGAGACACTCTACTAAAGGGAGAGGTGCCAGGGAGCAGCAAAGAAGTATTTAAAATCTGTGGGGCAAAATAACACTGCAGTAAAAAAAATATGTCTGTGGCAGTGTGTTCTGGGGGCTCCGGGGCTGGTAGTAATGAAGGAGTAGTTGGCGGTGGTGGCATTAGTGTAGACAAATTTTTCTCTGCCACATGTGCCATGCTGGTGGGGGATGTGGGAGGTGACAAGAGGAGCAGCTATAAACAAGTAACAATGGTCAAGGAGGAGGTGATTGGTGTACCCAGGGCTGGTGGTGGTGGTGCTGAGTCTAATAGTGTGGAACTTCAGTCAGTGGTTGAGGTGGGAGATCTGAAAAATGGGCATCACACTGACACTTCTGATGATAAGAGTGTCAGAGATGGTAATGATGAAGAGGGAAGACCTGTGGTGGTGGAGGACATCAGCAGCTGTGCTGGTGATGATTTGTTGGATCCCATATGGGAGTCTGAAGAGAAAAATCATAAGAGTGGTGTTGAAGATGATGCAGGGGACATTATTTGCATTTATCCAACTACCAAAGCCCCCCCAATATTACTGAAGTTATGAAATCATCCCAAAAAACACAAACTTTCACCCTTTCCTCTCAACTTTCCCACTCCCATGGTAAATGAGGGTTATGAAATCCCTGATTTGGGATTTTTATATACTTGACCCAGCTGATGAGGTAGTTGCTATCTGTCATCTATGTCAAGCATGAGTTAACGGGGGGAAAAAGGGCAGCCACCTAGGCACCAGTGCGCAACACACACACTCCTGAAGAATAGGCACCTGTTACTCTGATGTCAGCACCAGAAAGAAGCCAGTGCAGGGGGTCCCTGTCCCTCATCATCATCATTAGGCAAGGCAAACAGAAGTTATAGGGTAATAGACCAGTTAGATGGAGGGGGTGAGTGAGGAGGACTACAGAGAGAGGAGGAGGATTCAGTGGGTCTGCCTAGTAGTGTGCATAGCAGCAGTGGTGGGTTGAGTAGTACCACCCAGGAGTCAGAAAAGACAGTAATGCCAGTCTAGAAACCTCCCAAAATCATTGGTATCATTTAAGTAGCAGCACATATGAATCCCCAGGAGTCAAATACCACCAAACTAATAATGCTGCCACAATGAGTTCAACTGTTTGGTAGCCCACCCCAAGAAAGGTCCAGCCTATGCTGCATAGCATGTTTGTACATCACTCCAAATTCAGTCCCAGTCATGCTACTGCACATGAGCTAAATGCAGCAACTGCTGAAATGCTAGCAATTGGTCTATTGCCATTCTCTTATTTTTGAGAATGTTGAATTTCAGTGGTTGATGGCCCATGACTGTCCCAAATGGCAGATTCCATCAATAACATACTTTTCTAAATATGCCATTCTTGAACCCTATGGGACAGTGTCAATGACAGTAAACCATGCTAGGAAGCATTCAGCATCACTATGCATACAGTACATCCAAGCATGGATAAGTGGATCAGTAGCCAAACACCTGGTAGACCCTACTTGTGCATTAAAGTAAACTGGGCACAGGTACCTAAGTTAGTATTTGACTCTGGGTGTGGGAAAAATTGAAGTATGCACAACTGAGGTGATAGTAATCCTCTGGGTATTTGACAGCATGCCACACTGACAATGAAGAGTGTTAGTGGATCACACATGGGTGAGAAAATGCTGGAAGTGCTCCTTACTGAGGCTGATGAGTGGCTTCACCCCCATTCACTGAAAGCAGGTTTCATTGCTAGTAATAATGGCTCAAATGTTGTGAAATACATCAGTGATGGGGGTGTTATCGGGGTGCCATTCCTGGCATACTGTTTTAATCTCATTGTGCAGGAGTTTCTAACCCATCCTGTTATCAAGGCCATGTTGACTGTGGCTCATTACATCTGTGTCCATGTTAACTGTTCCAGAAAGGCCTGTGACCAGCTCCATCATCTGCAGATACAAAATAAACTGCCTCAGCACTGTATTAAGCTGGATGCTGTCACCAAATGGAACTCAATACTATACATGATTGAACAGTTGTATGAGTAGTGTAAAGTCATATCTTCTGCTACACGCAATCTGTGACAGTGCTGGTGTATCCATGTTTCTGACTGCAGAGCAGAGGTGCCAAATGGATTGCCTCATCTTGATTCTTAGGCCATTCAAACATACAACACAGGCAGTGAGTGGGGACACTGCCTGTATCAGTCAGTTCTTTGTACTACTTTGTGTGCTGACAGAGACACTGGTAAATGTGCAGCAAGTGCTGGAGACAGGTGGTGATAGTGGAAGTTGTGCCTTAATGGAAAACACATTCCATGTCTTAGACTGCAATAGACATATTTCTGGCATTCTGCAGTCTGAAGGTTTTGGGATTGCCACCATGCTAGACCGATGCTATAGATGTGGTCTGGCATAAAAAAATTGAAGGTGGGTGTCAGCAGGTCCAAAAGTTGACTGATCTTCTAATAAGAAGGGTCGATGGGGCACAGATTCTAAGGACACATTTATCTAAGGCACAACATGAAATTCCAAAAACTAGGTGTTTCTGCCACCACCTCACATGGGAAATGGGCTGAGAAAACATGTAAGTTAAAAGAGAAAATGCCAAATCCCATTTGGGATATGTTAGATCAGGTGGGAGTAGAAGACATGGAAGAAAGGAGGAGGAGGAGGAGGAGGCTGATGAGACAGCAGACCTACGGGCAGTGCAACACATGGTAGATGCATATTTGGCAAACACAAGGCACCTTACCATCAACAATGATCCCTTGCTATATTGGAGCAGCAAGGTCACTGAGTGGCCAACACTGACTTCGGTTGCAATTAAATATTTCAGCTGTCCAGCCTTGAGTGTCAGTTGGAGTGTGTATTCAGTTTAGTTGGGCCGTTGTGCAGGATAGGCGCACCAATATGTCACCCAAAAATGTTGGCTTGCTAACTTTTATTAAAATAAATGGTCTAATTCCACAGAAGACAATCATGTCCATGTTCCTACCACATGAAGGTGGTGGTAAAGATGAAGAACAAGGTGTTATCAGCATTGCCAAATTGTCTTCTACCACTGAGGTGGATGAGGAAGTAATGGAGAGAGAATTCCCATCTGGTGACAACTCCAGTCTGGAAGAATGTGAGGGGTGCTTACTTGATGAGGTTGAAGCATAAAAAAAGATGGGTTGTTTCACTTTTTTGCCCTCATCAGTATAATCATTTACTTTATGATTCACAATTCTGTTATTTCCAGTTATTTTACTGTTCCCCATCCCCAACTGTTGATCTGCTGTTTTCTTGTGCCTAATCGCCCTCCTGCCTCCACCACCTGAATGTGATGTCTAGAGAAAATGCCTGCTCCAGCCAGCAAGACACAGCACTGCCTCCTCCTCTGGCCTGCTTGGGTCCTACACAGCCACAAACATCATGGGCCACCATCTCTACACTGATTCAAAAATTGTCATGACTCTAGGTAATACTGTTTGGCTTGATCTTATGGCATGAGTTACAAAATTTCCTGACTTAAAAACTCATATAAATGAATACTATGTTCACTCTGAGGTAATATCTACTGGATTTGGAATTGAAAATCCACATCATGTGGAGCAGATAAAAACACTTTGCAGAGTCTGGAATTGATACGGGGATGATACCATCACAACTCTACTGCAGCAGTCCAATCTGGAACTGTATAAGAGGATACTAAAGCCAACCCTCCAGCCAGCCAGCTCATCAAGGCAGTGAGATCTCAGCTCCAGCAAGGCCTATCTTTGTCTGCTGTGATGGTAACTCACTTTCACTGTTGTTCGCAGTCCTTATTATGACTGGTGGTGGGTGACTCCAGTTCTCGGCCTCACAGAGGACGAAAGGCCTTCTGCCTTACTCAGAAAGACTTTAAAATGTTTTTCTGTCTTTCCTTTTGTCTCCCTGCAGGTTTTACTTTTTACAGGGATGAGTGCCAAAGGCTGTCACAAAGTCAGGCAGCCCTCAAGAAACAGAAAAGAGTTACATGATGTTTTCCTACACCATTTCAGTGGCATGCTCCAGCCAGTAAACAGCATGGCCAAGAATATTAATGTAACAGTAAGTATGATTTTATTTATTTTTTCATTTTATTTTTTGTTCTCCTTTTTCACAAGTACACAGTATGCCATGGTGGCCAAAGGGAGGCTAATTGTTCACTTTTATTCACAGGTGACGGTGTAGTATAATGGGTAATCAACAGTGGCTATGCTATGTGGCCAACACAGTGACCAAGTGAGGCAAAATAATTTCTCTTTTTTCTTCACAGGTGACAGGTACAGTAAGATGAGGTGTCAACAATGGCTATACTGTGCCGCCCCCACAGTGGCTGAGTGAGGGCAAATAATTTATCTTTTTCTTCACAGGTGAAAGGTATAGTAAGATGGGGCATTGACAATGGCTATACCATGCAGCCACCACCACCGTGTGTACTTGAGTAGAGTCCAATTAACCTTTTTTTTGTCTTCATAGATCTCCTGTGCTGTTGTCTCCTGCTCCAGCAATCAAGCCATTGCCATCTTCTTCTCTGGGGCAACATTGCAAAAGACACCTGTTGAAAATTATCAGAAATTAGAGCAACAGTAACAGATAACAATTAGTTGTTTTTTTTTATACTTTCTCTTTACGCCCCCTTCTCACTGTACTGGATTCCTTTCTTCAGGGATCCCTAGACTGTGTAATCCCATAGTCCTGCTTGAGGTACCTCCCTCAGGGTGCTGGTTAGCCTTTCCCCATCCTGCCTCGGTTTACCCCCCCTGGGCGGGGAGGAGAGGAACCCCCCCTTTAGTCCCCCTCTCACACCTCAAGTATGCATCGGAAGGCATCACCAGCCCCATCTATGGAGCCTGGTTAAGGGTTATCTTGGGACAGCCAGGTCCCATCTACAGGAGCCCAGCACAGGGTTTTTCCATTTTTCCTGGTCCCAGCCCACAGGACGTCTGCACGCAAGGGGGGCCATGGAGTGATGCATGTCATGACGTGCTAACGCTCCGGCTCCAGGCAGACATCCTCCCTCCCCTTATATGCTGTCTCACTGCATCTCCACCCGTGGTGACCCAGGTGGCAGTATCGCAGCGGGACCTGCATCCCACCCCACCTGGAGGAGGAGAGCAGCCCCTGGGTGCTCAATCCTCCTCCCCCCCCAGCTGACCCTCCAGCCACCTGAGTCCGTTCCCGAACCTGGGTCACTGACACTGCAAGCGGTAGCCCTACCGCTGCACCAGTGGGCTGGCGAGATAACAATTAGTTTGACGTCAGGAAAACTTTTTAGAACTAACCCCCAAAACAAAACAAAAAAATACATACCTTCCATGGTTGGAAAAATTGCTAAATTCCAAAAAAAGATACAGGCTGGACCTATGCGGTATCATGATTTCATCACCCTAGTCATAATATCTGAAAATAGAAAAATAGTAAGAAAAAATTATTCAAAACAAAGTGTTTACAACTGGTCCACCCCTCATCTGAAAAAGGAACTAAAATAAAATACTGACCATTGTTGGTAGGTTACAAAACTATTGAGTAAAGAGAACAACAGACTGCATCTTTTTCCATGCAAAGTACTGGAATGACCTGTTAATGTTGTCCCAGTTTGTATGTCATTTTTGCATAAATGGAGCTGTAAATGTGGAAGGGGCCAATGAACAGGTTCAAACAGATCCTTCAGAGGGGTACAGTAAAGTGATCAAATTTCTTATGGAGCTCCTTTTTAATATTTAGCTTTTACAGACTTTCCAGAACTGAGGAATTTATATATAGTGCTTGGCAGTTGTGTGTATAAAAGTGCTGGACAACACAGACTGTCTGAGAGGCAACTTAAACAGCAAATTAGCTGTGGCAGAAGCAACAGTTTATTACCAGCATTACTGATTTCTGGTTTGGGAGAAAACATTTCAGAAGTGAGAAATTTATATATTGTGCTTGGCAGTTGTGTGTACTACAGTGCTTGAGATTTGGACACTTGAGACAACTCATGAGAGAACAGAAGTAATGTGTATTGTGATTAATGCACAACGAACACAAAATGCATAAAGAACAGTGTTGGGGCAGTGTCAGACAGTGCAGTACCATGTGGCAGCGGCAGTACTACTAACCTGTAGCTGACTGACATTTATTCTGGTAGTTGAGAAAAATTTCAGTAAAGATAATGAGAAATAGAGAGAAAGGAAAGGTGTGATGTATGGAAATTGGAGACAGAGCATCATGAAATGAAATATAGACAGGAAATAACACATTTTTGTGTGTTTGTTTTTTCTTAAAAATAGAACCAAAGCAGACAGTATAGAATTGCAGACAAGTAGCACAGTAAAGAAATGTACATTAAATTCTTTCAACATTTTCTTTATTTTTATAAGAAAAAGAGTATGACAGTGTAGCACAGACTTGCAAAAAAGTGTAGAAGAAGTTATATAAAAAAAGGAATGGCATGAGGTTTTTTTAAACATTACTTGCCCTGATCCTTGAAGTGCCAGCACCACCACTAACACTGCCTTGGCTCAGCCACACCATCCCTTCTAACAACTGCTGTTGGTTGGCCAGGACCTTCTCATCATCTCCTCCACAGCAACCCTATGATGGAGATCCCCCATTGTCTCCCATAAAGTATCCAGCTTCCTGCTGATGCTGGCTGTTGTTCTTATGGGTGCTGCTTCTGGTTCTCCTGCCAGTGCTGGAACATGTGATGCATCTTCTTTAATGGTATTTACCTGCTGCACCTTTCTCACATGCCAACAATGCCAGCTGTGTTTTACCTCTGCAGGCACAGCGATGGGATCACCACCTCCCCCACCACCACTCACTACCTCTTTTTGGTGTGCTTCCCACTGCTCACCATGATGAATTTTATGATGGGTTCTTTTGCCACATGTGCCCAGATATGTTCCTTTCTTCTTTGCTCTGGCCTTACATACTTTGCATGTGATGACACCATCATCACTTTCAAAGAACTCCCACACAAGGGAAGATCTGACTTGGTAGTGGCACTGGCAATAACAAGCTGGTGGTGAAGGAACAGAGGATGATGGGAGGGGCTCCTCTGGAGGGGCTGGTGGCAGTGGTGGTTCCATGGGGGGCATAGTAGATTCTGGCTGCTGACCCTCATAGGGAGCTGGGGGAAACTGGGACAGCTGTTGCTATTGCTGTTGCTGCTGCTGTTGCTGTTTCTGGTCAGGAGAATGCTGATGAGCACAACCCTGAGGACACTGCTGTTGTTGATTTTACTGCTGGAGGAAATGCTGAGGAGGCGCTGGGGGGGTTGCCAAAGCCATATGGTGCCACAATGGGTGTGAATCCTGTCCTCTGTCCATCACTAACATCAATGTGACATCACCAAAAAAAGATGAGATTGAAAGAGAAAGATAGGAAAATTCTAATAGAAAGGGCAAAATTAAACTGCTTAAAAAGTGCAAAAAATAAATTCTAAATAAAGCTTAACTAGAACAAAACTATTCCAAAGAACTAAATCAATACATGAAGAAAGAAAAAACAGTAAAAAAAAATGCACTGTGATAGACTGTGAATTTCTAATAAAATGCTTTGTTACAGACAGGTTCCTTCTCATCTCTCTGACTAGCAATGCAAAAGTGAAAGTAAGGCAGAGTCACTATACATATGTACCACGTGGATGCAGAAGCTGAAACGTGTGGCCGTAAGGCAAGTTGTTTACCAGAAACCTCATTTTCAAAAACTTCACCTTTGACATCCCAAAAGCAAAGTTAACAGCAAAGTTACCAGGCAAACTTGCAAAAAGATGAACCTTGAATTTTAAAGGTAATGGTAAAACGTTGTGGCTTGCTCCTTGGAGGAAAAATTGGTAACTTCACTCTAAATTCACCAGCAAATTAAAACTTTGCAACATCTCTATCTGACACACACTTAGCTGATACAGCTTTATAGTTTCAGCACAGTGCCTCAGTCATCCTTTTTGTGTTCTGTTGCTGGACAGTTTCTCAATTAAATACTTGAAATAAGCTGGACCAGGGGCATGGAGGGAAAAGGCACAGAGTGTCTTATGTCCTGCAATGTCAGCATCCTGTGTTCAGGAACAAGTACAGGTTGCCAGAGGTCACCCAGGGGAGGGCTAGGAGAGGATTGAGCAGCCACCCATCAGCTCTCCTCTCCTGGATTAGGGTGGTTGGATGACTTGGCTCTTGGCTGCCACCAGGTGGAGGCATAGTGGTAGCATGTGGTAACATGAGTTGCAGACATAAGAAATGGGGTGGGCGGAGGGAGTCACAGTGCTGGAATACATGTGAACATCAATGCGCATGCACTCGCCTGAGTATGCTGTGGCTGAGGGATGGTATGGGAGATCAATGGCTGAAAAAGGAAGGCATAGTGAGTATTCATGATACACACACACACCATGCCCCCACCTGCTAGATCAACAGAGTTCCTATCAGCAGCACTGGATTCAGGCATGGGGGAATTCCAAGGGGGTACTGGCCAAACAAAGTAAGGTTGAAGAGATAATGGATGGTGGGAGGGGATGGAGTAGGAGCTGAGGGGAGCCAAGGCTGCAGTGGCCAGGAAAATAAGCAGATAATAGGGAAAAAACTGAAATATTTGAAGTATTCAGGAGTGATCCTACTGTAGCTCCACTAACCTCCAAGCTGTATCAGACTAATCACCCACCTTTATCATCTAAAATTTAAGCCAACCTATACGATTGGATTTCACTTTACCTGACTTTAATTGGTAGTGTTAATGTCAAAAAATTGAATATTCTACCAAAAGTACTCTTTTTATTTTGTAACTCTACCAGTGGATATCCTTGATGTTTTCTTCAAAACACTTGGTAAAACTATATCAAACATTACTAGGAATAGTAGTGAACTGCAATTACTGTACCATTTGACAAACTTCCCCTTCCCAAATTTAAAGAGGAACTTGTATTTGTGTTACTATCTTGCTGTTCAGGTCAGCCAGACCCATGATTTGCTCAATTTGGCAGCTCTTCCAGGAAATGCCAAGGATATTGTGCAAGCCAGTCACCAGATCAACTCATGTAAACAAATTGTCTACTTAAATATGTATAAATCAAGAAGACATGTAGATAACTGTTATTGCAAAAACAAATTGTATAGCCTGGGTCAAACTGTATCATATACTAAAGTGGAAATATAAACTTTCACCCCTTATTAAAATATTATAATTTCTTTCTTCAGTCATGGATCAGGCATTCAAAATCTGTCAAGTAAATGTCTTAAGGAATAGGGGAAATGTTTTCAGAATGGTATGCTATGATTCCTTCAGTAATTACAGGTACACTACAATCTCCGTCAACAACACATTTTAGATTTCTACAAATCAGGAGCCTTCTAATCAAAATTCAGGAAAACCTGATACTCCTTTTCTCTTCCCAGTAGAAACACTCGTAACCTACCTTGAAGACATTTCTAAACTGATTTTAAAAATTTAGATTATAACACCGTACTAGAATGCACCGTTAATAATTTCATCCTCCTAATGGGAAGTAGGAAATGGACCTTAGTCATCCGTTTACTGATGAGCAATGGGAACAGTTGGTCACATCAACTCACACTGTTGTAATTGGCCATGATTCACAAATACCTGCACACCATGCAAGGCAGCACATAGACATACTGATGACTGAATGCCATGCATTGGTGCCCTGCACACCTTGCGGCTTTCACAAATGGGTGTGCTAGTGCTCTGCACACTGGATCCCCAGCCAGTGATGGGGCGTCATGCCAGGGGTGGGATGGGGCATGCTGGGGAGGAGGCTGCACTCCGTGACTGTCACAAAGGCATGGAGTTGTGGGTGTCAGGGGTGCAACATATGCCAGGGAGTGAAAGGAGTATCTGTTGCACATCCCCCATGGATGACAGCCAATGGCCATGGTGGGACCAGGGGTCACCCCCTCATAGAGTCCCTGCCCACTGGGCTGACAGGGGGGATGAGGGCAGTTGGTCAGGCATGTGACCTGCTGTGTCTGACAGTCAGTGCTGTATCTTCCAACACATCCCTCCTTCTGTGGTACAAGGGATTCTGTCAGGGACCCAAGAAAGGCATCCCATTGGATGTCTGCCTTAGTCCACAGCACCGCACCCATCCACCCCCACAAACCTGCATGATGGTGGGTCAGAGTCACAGACAGGTGGCCAGTGATAGTGAATTCTGGCCAGTGCACACCTGCCTGTGGGTGCAGAGCTGCATGGGAGGAGTAAGCACGTTTTGCATGTGAAACCTGCACCTTAGGGAATCACAGCCATTGTTATTAAACTACAATAGATTTAGTTTAATATACTACACTGTACATACTGCACAGCTACAAAACTGAACAAAAATGTAACAAGATGTACCTGATAGAGACCCCAGATGCCCATCAGCTAGGGTCTCCTTAATTCACACGTTTGCTACATTCTTAGAACTTACATATTTTGGGGGCAGGGTATTAACCACACTGTTTCAAGTTACTGACATACTGTGCATTACAGTGCAAGTCGCATCACTCTGCTGTGCCAATGAATTAGTTCAGCATTTTTTTGAAGTTTGAAATGTTTTTGCAACTGACATTACATTGTTTTTCAACTCTTAATTGGCTCAAGAATGATGGCTGTAAAATGTTTTTGCAGCTCACCTGAAAACTCTCATCAGTTCTGTCACAATGCAATGCTGAGTTACTACTCTTGGCCAGATGTTTTTGTAAGGCATTGTGCTGTATCCAGCAACAATTATGCAAGTCATGGAGAAATAAAAAAGCAACTCATTACTGTGACCGTTTAATGAGAATTGTACTGTAAGTTTGATCAATAACATTTCTCTAATAATGCTAGGTATAATCATTGCTAACTTACTTCATCCCTGTTACTTAAACAAACCTGGTGAATAAGTAAAGACTTGCTGTTTTTCCCATTTTTCCACCATCCTCTTCCTGCAGTGCTTTTAAGTGGCTACAGTTTACCCCACATACGTACAGATGACATCTTTTGGGGGAACTAGCTCCCTAGTTCTACACAGACATCACTGTGGTGCCAAAGCCTGGCAGCAGACACCCAAGCTTACTAGCTGTGCCACAGAACATAACCTCCCAGTCTCCCCCAAGTCATCAGGCCAGCACTTGTGTCTGCTTCTGAACCTGTGTTGCTGGCTCAATATTATGATGTGCTGCTACTGCTCTATCACAAGCTGGAGAGATACTTTTTTGGGTAATATATGTATGCTGCATTTTGCACTTTTTCACATTTATTGTTAATGTTTGCAAGGCCTTGGTAGCCTCACCTTAACTTAAAATTGGTCCAGTCTCTTGTCACTGTAAGGCACTAATATTTAAAGAAGATCATTAGAGGAGACTGTTACTTTAAGAAGTGTCTGCAATTAAATGCAAATGGGTGGTTAGACTTTTATTTTGCATTTTGTCACCTGAGCACTATGGATTGTATAACTTTCATCTTTTAATACAGTTTTATTTTGATTTAACTTTTATTTGTTGTTTCACTAATTAAAGTAGTGCGTACACAGTCTTTTTACAGCTGCAGTGGGTGTAGCCCTGCAGATGTCTTGTGAGCACAGTAGAGTAAAAGGAGCTTACCAGATACTGAATGGACCTGTAAATAGTGGAGGTGATTAGCAATCACTGCATGTTTGCCGCACCATTTTGTCCACCAGTTGCCAGTGGACCATGACACTGGCCACAGTATCCAAGATGGCTGCTGGAGTTCTCTGCACATGTGCAAAGACTCATGCATGTGCAACAAACTCTGGTGGCACAGTCCACTGTGTCCAAGATGGCCACTGGAGCCCAGTGCACATGCGCTAGTCGATCATGTGATGAGAACTCCAGTGGCCATCTTGGACATTGCAGACTATGCTGCCATGCTGACAGAGTTCACTGCACATGTGTGAGTCATCACACATGTGCAGAGACCTCCGGCAACCATCTTGGACACAGCAGATAGTGCCATGTTCCACCATCAGTCCAGCTGCAGTCATATTGACTCTGGCCAGATTTTGTTTATCTATAGCATTTCTGAGTTTTGGCAATAAGCACTAGACTCCCTGAAGGTAGACCTCTTTTAGGAGTCAAGTGAGAGCTTTCACCAGTTTTCATAATGCAAACTCGTGTATGTAGCTTTTAAGGATGTTGTTACATTTAGTGTGTGTGACTTGGTTGTGGGGAAGCCTAGTGATATGTCAAACAGAATGTATTGTAGCAACAGTTAAATCATTTTCTCATCAGTCCCCCAACCACACACACATTTACCCATGATGCTTTGTGATAGATTTGAATATTTTGATTGCATGTGTGTTTATAGAAACCACACAAATTAGAAAGTACTGTGTTTGCCTTATTGTATCATGTATGCTTCATACAGTAAGTACATCATCACCTTCTTCTTCTTCTTCCTCTTCTGTCTTAGTATTTGAATTACTTCACCTCTTTCACTCACTCACTGCAATATTCAAAAGAGGACTTTAAATGTATCTGCTCTCAGGCAGCTGAAGAAACAGTTACTGCTCATCATTATGGGACTCACTTTGCAGTGAAGATAAATGGTTAGAAGCTCAGCAAAAGATCTTCATAAAAATCCGATCCTGACTGTCTAGATGTTGTCTGTAGTTGGTGGCTGCTTTTACTGTTGCCAGATGTTACTCCTTACTGTGAGCTGAAGGTGTGGATTTAAGGATGACTAATATGCTACCCTTTCATGTACATGGCCTGCCTATGGTATGATTTTCATAATGACATGGTTCTTGGCATATGCCAATACCATTGGTATTTTGATTAACTACTGGTAGTGAATGGACTGAAGAATAGTATATCATTAATATTTATATGGTACTTTTCATGCACTGCATCCCAAAGTGCTTTGCAAGCAGTATATTTACACATGATAGCATAGATGAGATGCTACATTTCATTTCCAGTGTGGTTCTGCATCTGCACTGGACAGCTTGAGGCCTCTCAGTATCATTGGTACTTTGATTATTTTCTGCATTCATCAGCTTGTTTGGGTTTTGGGTGACACTTAGGTTTTCCAAACAGTTTTCCATCAGTGAGACTGTTTTTTGTGAGTTCAGCTATATACCAATGAGGTTTTGTTTTTATTTCTTTGGTAACTGGGTAAGGCTAACTCAGCACGAGGGCTGTTTTCATGGGGTAACCGGGAGCACTTGGGAGGATAAGTGTTGTGCTCAGAATCACACAGTATCCAAGTAGAAGTTGTGGGAATCAAACTCAGATCTACATGATCTACAGAACTAATTCACAGCTCATTACTCTAACCTGTAGGTTATACTGCCAGGCCCAAGAATTAGCTTGCACTAATGTTCATTATGACTTTATTTATGGTGAATGTCTTTTTAGCCATAACAGCTATTCTTGCCAAGGTAAAAAGGCACCAAGAAATCAAAATGAAAAGTATCTAGTGAAATCTGAGAATGCAAGGATAACCAGTCAGTAAGGAAAAGACAGATTATTTAATAAATGATAAAGGCAATTAAAGAAAGATGCAAGATAAGTCATATCACCACAGCCAAGTAGCACAGGGCCATTAAATATTGGTCCATGACCACTGGATGGAGAAACAAGAAGAAAATAAAACAAATGTACTGCTTTGTTTTAAGTTGGAGTTGAGTGAGTACCCTTTCTTCACTCTCTCATCAAGGACAGGCCTGAAATGTAACTGAGGCATTTGTTCAATTCAGCAGAGTAGCACTTAAATCTAGAAGAAAGTAATGTCAACAAGGTACTTTACAGGCCTTCCTACAGGTGAACTATTTAGCAAAAAGCATAAGGATACTTGTGTGTTGTGCATTCTGTCAGGAATGGAAATACTATAAATAACTAGAAACTATTTTGCATGCTATGTCAGTGTAATTAATTGTGTTTTGGAAGATTCTAAAGCAATCCAGCAGCAGGTCACTGAAAAGATTAAAAAAGTAGCACATTATTCTTCTTTATATAGGTCAGTCTGAATTCTGTGATAGAAATGGGATTCTTAAAGTCAGGGCGAGAGAACTGGGATATTGGCTACTTTGCTTTGAGCTGGCTCCCATAAATTAGTTTCAGCTAACATAATTTGACTGAACAACTTTGGATCACAATGCAGTAATTTCCATGGGATAAAGAATTCCATAAATTGGGGTAAAATCGATTGCGGCCATAAATTAATATTTTTTACTGTAGCATATTAGTGGCAGGTGGTGTTGGCAATGACACTGCAGGGGATTGGTGTGTTTGTAGTGCTGTGACAGTTTGCAACCCATTAAGACCACCTTGGCAAGTGCTGAGCCACATTAATGGATAATATTTATCACTGAGCTCAAGGCTTATAATATACCCCTGTAGTCTCTACTTCACCTCCATGCAAATTACTCAATTCTCACTGGCTCCATAGATGTTCAAATGATATAATAAGACTTCTGCCTTGTAAAAAAAATATAATCCTAACATAACAAGAAAAATCAAATCTAGGGTATGACATTACAGTTAACAATATAGTATCATCTATGGATGGAGACTTGTATCTATTTTGTATATTACCTGAACTTTGAAAACAATCACTGCCTACTGGCAGTGAAAGTTGTAATCAATTGACTACATGAGGTCAGATGGGAGAATTGTGCATACTTGTGTGCATCCAAGCACTCATTCAGTTTCTTTCCCATTCATGGTAGATGTTCAGTAGGTGATGTGTCTTACTTAAATGATCATGACTCTGAGTGATATGATTATATTGAGCTTCTTGGTGATGACAATGTGAAAGTCATCACAGCAGAAGTGTAATAAGCCACTCCAGGGCAAAAGTGTATGCTGAATTAATGCATGACCTGACTGAAATGAAATAAAAAGTGATATGAAAGTACCCTGTTAGCCCAGTGATACCCCTCTACTTGGAAATGATGCCCTCTCACAGCCTGCCACTTCATTGTCCACCTCCCTCCACATCTCTTCCAGTACTCAACTCAACCTAAAATGCATCTGGATACAGTACCAGAGTGGAAGTGACTTGCACAGACCCTTTTATCAACACCATGGCTGTTTGCTGTTTGAAAGGCTGGAAATGAGCATGTGCATATTGTAGAAACATGGTATCACTCACAACATTCCTATCATTTAGATGGTGCTTGAGGAGGGGATGAGAGGAGAGTCTATGCTGTTTGTAATCCTCTGCCCTACCAGCCCCATCCACAAGCATTTTAGGGTGAGTTTAGTACCAGACAGGAGAGTTATGGAGATGTTTGCTGCAAGGGTGGGCCGTGCAGGGTGGGGGATGTTGTTCTGAAACAGGAAATAGGGGAGTAATTTATAACAGAGGCATCTGTGAGTCAGGAGCTTATGACACAATGCACAATCAACAAGATAGCCAGGTGAAGGGGAAGCCTGCACATGCCGTGTCCCCGCTCTTCACTTTCTATATTTGAATGGCTTCGGCATTTATCTTTGAAAGATTTTAGTGTAAGCCATGAGTACAAAATGGGTATCAGATCAACAAAGGTAGGAACTATTTCTCCTCTATGTTCTGCTGAGTCCAGTCCTATAATTTGTACCTAAACATCAGCATTGTGTATGCAGCAGAGTTAAGTATGGACAGATTGGAAGCAGAATCTCTGAATGCAGAATGTTTTGGTAATGTAAATATCTCCTCTGGTTGTATACAAAGTATTTGCTGAGGAGTTGGTTTTTCAAGCTAATAGAACTGTACGGCTCAGAATTACATGTTTCAGGTCCCCTCTTGTGTTATATAGCTACAATCCTGCTATAAGCAAATCTCACCTCATCGGTTAGTTCATTTATCTTCTATTTCTTTATACTTCTGCTAGCAACGCGGATCTCCATGATCTCCGTCCACCAGCACCTGCTCCCCCAGGCCTGGTCTGGAAACCCCACAGAGCCAGCCATTGTCACTCACGCACTCTGTGGCAGGATCCTCTTGTGAACCGGGGGGTGCCGGGTGCAGCCATCAGCCACTGAGATCATTGCTCCACCATGTTTCCACCTTGATTTTTGGCCCCTTGCAGAGTGGACGTGCAATGATGTCTGAGGTACAACTTGCTAAAGTCTGCCCACTCTGCCTCCCTTGCTGCCATCGCTCTGATAGTGCCCTCAGTCATCACTAAGGGCTGCTACAGAGTGGTGGTTCACAGGATCCCTCCCTGGGATAGAAGAGCAGTCCACTGGACACTTGATCCTATCCCTCCCCTGCCTACCCCTGCTGGCCTTGGTTTGCATCTGAATCTGGATCATCAGCATGACACGAGGTGTGGTGTCCAGCAACTCAACCCTCAGCACCACTGGGCTGGCCATTGGTTAGTTCATTTAAACATTTTAAGGATTTAATGTGAAATGGGATCTGAAATGGGATGCTAAAGGGTATTCATTCAGCCAATGAGTTGGTGTATGTGTATTTTGAGGATAAACGGAAGCTCAATATTAGTAGGCCTGGCATTGTAATAAGTCATTTGGATTATAATTACAAGAATCCATGGGGATCTGAGAATACAGGGTCTCCAACGAGAGAATGTAATTTATGTCAGGACCCCTCCTGTGTAAAAATCCCAAACACACTGGTAAATGGAAATCTGTATTCCTTCCACCTCAATGTCAAAAAGATTTAAAAAAACTGCACAAATTTGGTGAAGATAGCAACAAAGAGCTAAATATGTCTGCTAAAAAGGATAAAAACAAAATGGGGGAAAAGGCTGATTCAACGCAGACTACAATGAAAAAGCATCTAAGAAAATCTAATGAAGAACAGAAGAGTAATGAATCAATTAGCCCCCAGACAAGTGGTTCTGCCAAATCTATCCCAGTTGAGCAGAAAGGCATTCAAGAGACAGATGTAGCCATAATTAGAGATAGACTAGAATGGTTTAACAATAATGAGAAGATTCTAGCTGCTATTACAGATATAAAAACTGATACGGCTCAAAGGCTGGGGGAAATGAAAGATTCAATTCAATTGATAACTACCACAGTCACAGAATTGGCACAAAGAATGGAAAACATATCATTAAAAACTAATGAGATGCAACACAGCATTTCAAAGTTTGAGGATGAATTATCACCAATTGCGAAAACCAAGGTGCTGCATGAAAAACAACTTCAGATTTTCTCGCAGAAACTAGCAGAACAGGAGGGCCCTCTAGGAGAAGAAATCTCTGTTTGTGTAAAATACCTGAGGGAATTGAAGGCTCTCAGGACCCGCTTAAGTTTTTTGAAAAAATAATTACAGAGGCTATGGGGAAACAATACCCAGAAGACAAAATAGCTCTTGACAGGGTGCATAGGAGTGGGAATAGATTTGTTACAACCAACTTGAGTATGCCATGAACTGTATTTATCAAGCTCCACAATTTTCATGACAGAGAAGAAATACTTCGGCAAGCTAGAATGGAGAAAGGTTTAAAGGTTGGAAATATCCATTTCAATGTATATCCTGACCTTTCGCAGGAGACCACTGCTAGAAGAAAGCAGTTCAACCCACTAAGGGCAAAAATGTACACAAAGGGGATTAGGGTTTCCATGACTTACCCAGCAAAAATTCAGTTTGTAACAAATAATAAATTACAGACATTTGAAGATCCACTGGAGCCACAGGAAGCTTTTGATAAATATTATTCGGGACCAACAGAATCTAATCCCAACACACAAGCACCTCAATCAGCCTTGCACGCACCTGAGGGTACGAGTTCTGAGAAAGGTCCACTGGAGAAAGAAACTAGAAGCTGAGGAGAAAAAAATAAGATAAGGAAAGAAAGAAAGAAAAAAAGAAGAATAATGGACTGCCTCCTTATCTTCCCTAGTGAAATTTTTGGCAGATCTGTAATGAAGATAAAACATTAAGGAGGAATGGTTGCTAGAAGTAGGAGCAGATAATATATTTTCTCTACCTACTAGTTGGAAAAGTAGAGAAGTTAATTTTTTTTTGAGGGATGGGAGGAGGAGGAAATATTTCAAGCACTAGTAGTTTAAAAAATTAGGGGCATTTCAAACAAGGGGGAGGAGCAAGGGGAAAAGGAAAGAGAAAAAAGAACAGAGAAAAGAAGGGAAGTAAAAAGGGAAAAAAAAAGAAACAGAAAGAGCATGAAAATAAATATGTAAATGAAGTCAATAATTGTTCTTTTAGGATCAGGATGCGGGGACATAGGGTGAAGGTGCATTCAGGCAATAGCTGGCTAAGCTGACCAGCTACATGAATTGGGGGGGGGAGAAGAATGTTGCTGCTAATACCCCTGCCTGTGTTGTATGAGCAATGAGTGAAGAAGATGTCAGGCCAGTGCGAGAGACTGTGCTTTATTTCATCTGACTTTGACTTTCCCCGTTGTGTTTACTTGAGTTCAGTGTGCAGGAGGCTAGGGGGAGCCGGCAACTGACATCAATATTGGAGGCGTGGTTTGTCTCTTTAAATTTCGGCACCACTCGCTAGCTGCAGTTTTGTTTCCTGATTTAGATGACCCTGCTCGCCTCCTCTGCTAATACCCCTGCCTGTGTTGTATGAACAATGAGTGAAGAAGATGTCAGGCCAGTGTGAGAGACTGTGCTTTATTTCATCTGACTCGGGGGAGCCGGCAGCTGACATCAATATTAATGGCGTGATTTGCCTCTTTCAATTTCAGTTCCACTCGCCAGTTCGAGCGTAGCACTAGCCGTAGTGAGTGGCACGAGCGCCACTTCTAAGAGGAAATAAACTTTTAAAGTTCATGCTGTAACCGATCAGTTGTGTGATTTACTAAGGCTACACTTAATGATTATTGTAGGATAATGTCTTTTTAGCTTGTTTTTTAACATTTATACAGTATGTGGTTTAGTATTTATTATTATTTGCTTAGTATTGATTTGTTTATTTGTGCGGGGGCTCTAAAAATATTTTTTTGTTCTGAGTAACTTTAATACCCATGTTCCAATTAGAATAAATGGGGGCTTTTCTATGGAGATTGAGTCTACTAATCTTAGTTTGTGCCCTACACAGTTTAGTATCTTTATAGTGGGAGATTATTGGAGTAACTTGGATTATGCCTCAGTATTTTCTGTAAAGTCCTTCCCCTTTTGTTGCTTGTCTTTAAGTTAATCTAATGATTCCTATAAGATTAAAAGCATTGTGATTGGTTTACCATCCATGGTACTCCAGGCAATTACATCATGGGTTTTAGCCCACCTGATAGTCTAATGATGCACATGACCTAGAATCAAATTTCTAGATCTCCAGTCCCAGCAGCATCTGCTCTCCAGTTCTGAATGTTCATCTGATAAGGCAACAAGCAGTCCAGGAGTCTCTGTACCGTGCAAGAAAGGTAGCCTGTGGATTCCACAGAAAATTAAAATCTTTATCACTGGTTAGAATACTGCTGATCCTACCTACATCTGTAATGTTTAAATATCAGGTTTTTGGAACGTTATCTTGTTTTGCAGCTTATGAGCTTTTGTGGTTGTTACATTATCCTGTCCCCAACTGGCCAAAATGTTGTTGAACTGGTTTATTTATTCCTAGGTGATTGCTAGGCTGCTAGCTGTTGTCTTTGGTTAAAACAACTCATAATTGCTAAATTTGTGTCTGTATTCTCTCGAGTTGAAAACTTAACATTGAAAACAGGGGGCCCACGTGGCCTAATGCACGCCAGAGAGTCTATACTCTTTCGGATGCCTGGCCCCTGTAAGCATGGCTGTTACATGCTCCTGTTTCACTATATATGTGTATGAGGAATAGAGAGATAATTTTTTTTTCAAGAGTCAGCATGTGATTCTTTGTTTTCTCATTGTGCCCCAAACGCTGTCCCTACCTGCCATGCAGTGTGGTCTAGAGTGTGCACCCACCCAGCCCCTCCTCTCTCAAGACTCCACTTCTCCTGAGATGCCCGCTCTTCCTGCTACTGGTGTCTATCAGCTACTGTGTGTTAAATCGTGCTGGACCCTTATGCCTCTCGCCTACCCCCATGGTGGCATAGCCTACCATGTGGTTGCTCTTAATGCAGTTCTATGGCTTGGCCGCAGAGCATGGTGGCCGTCCTTCTCGTCATCTCACTTGTCTTCACTCGCTCCCCAAGGGAGTGCCTACAAGCTAAGGCCTCTTCCTCTCCAGCCTGAGAGAGTGAGAGAGTCAGTGTCCAGAAGTCAGGCATCTAGGCCTTCTCTGCAGGCCAAGAACCCCTCATTTTGCTCGTATATCCCCCCCCCCGAGGTGCATCTCGAGTAGCGGGGGGGAAGGACCTACAAGGCACTATTCTCATTGGGCATGAGTTATTTTGTGTTTTAATCTCAAAACTTTCACAAATCAGTTTCAGAGGCCTTTTCAGACCTTGGGGGATCCCCTCCCAAGTGGAAATCTTGAGAAAATAACACATATGAGCTCCTTGTGGTCCCTGTTAACCGGGCCTAGGCCCCTCCCACAGAGGTCGGTCTACTCCTATTGGGACAAGTTATTCTGGCTTACTCTTCTGGTTCCCTTAGTTCTGGAACACACCACAGGACAAAGAGTGGCTCATCTGGACCCAGTTCTTCTCCCCTCTCAAGTGGAGATATGCCTGGCCCTACCACCATGACCCGGAAGGGTGAGCATTACTTGAAAAAGACTTTCTCCATCCTCTTAGGGGGCACCTCTCCATAGCGGCCCTCCATTAGAGACGTCTCATACAAGCTCACACTTTCCTTCCTTCACTGTTTAGGGGGAACAGCCAGAAGTCAGCCCTAGTCCCCACATTCCCCCAACCTCCTCTCTGCTCAGCATTACTACTCTTCCTCATTTTGTACCTCTCAGTTGTTTTGGGGCAGTCCAGAATCTAATACAGCCCATCTCTTCCAGTCCTAATCACAACATTCTTTTCTCTCTCCATCTCCCTCTCCCCAGATGGTCAAGTTGAGAAAATGTATGACATGCAGCATCATCCTAATGCCCCACAACTCGGGCCCATTACGCCTCGCGTATACTCATGATGAGGAGAACTTTTCCCTGGACCCCTCCCAGTATCGGGCCAGAGACCACAGGACCCAGCGGTAACTCCTGGATGAATCCAGGGGCACTTCTCAAACAGAACCAGCAAGCAGCAGTGGCCATGATGGAGAGCTAACAAAACTTTATGTTGAAGATCATGGAGAAATTAGAGGCTATGACACAATCCAGGTTGGCTCCAATTCCTAGTCCTCTGCTGGAACCAACCAACCATGGAGGGGCTGCCAGGAACCACTCGGAACCACCTGCCCCACCCCAGAGCCCAGCTGCACCCGCCAATGGGGATGACATTGGAGACAAGGAACACCTCAATGATGAGGAACCCGTACCATCTGACGAGGAGGAGATGGAAGCGCAATCAGATCCATCTCTCACATCAAAATTGCGCTCCTTTGAGTTAATCCCTGGGCTCATGCAAATAATTAAGCCCACCATGGGTTTTGAATTCGAGGAGGATTCCCCGGAGTTGAAGCTCGACCCCCTCATTCAACAAAGAAAAGCCTTCAAGGAAACCTTTCCAATCTCCCCCGCGATTGATGACATATTCAGTAAGGAATGGGGATCTACAGAACCAGGGAGGATGTTGGGCAAGAGGAACCTAGACCACATGTACACAGTCCAGGAAGACAAAGCCAGCTTATGGTGCACCGCCCCCACAATTGATCCACAGGTAGTCGCTCTAAGCAAAAAGATGGTTTTACCATGGGGGCCATATCTATGAAGGACCCAGCAGACAAAAAGGTAGAAGACATGTTAAGAAAGTTATTCAAAATCTAGGGCACAGCCACAAAGGCCTTTACAACTGCCATATAAACTGCATGTGCCCAAATTCGCTGGCTGGAGGAGCTCCTAGAAAAAGCAGCTCTCAATGCCAGAGAGGCCGAACTCTTAGAATGCACACTTGACTCTGCCAGATAACATGGCAGATATGGCAGTTGACTCCCTGAAACTGAATGTAAGGGCCATGGCTCTCATCAACCGAGCAAGAAGGGTACTATGGCTAAAGCTATGGGAAGCAGACAATGAGTCCAAAACGTTACTCCAGAATCTGCCCATGAAAGGGAAACATGTCTTCGGTGAAAGTCTTCAAGACTACCTAAAGCAAAAGAAGAGAGACAGAACTTACTCAAGAACAAACATAGACCAACTTATCTGCCCACTGGATGAAGAAGATTTTGGGGGAGTTACAAGCATCAGGCATGCAGAGAGACACACTACCAAAGTAACTCATTTTGAGGGAGAGGAAACCAAGGAGGACACCACTCACCATTCACCCCTACCTACCAGACCTCGAACTTCAGGGCCCATGGCTCCAAGTTCGGAGGAAGAGGAAGAGGAGGTAGAAACAAACAATGACTACAGACCACCATCCTCCCTCGGAATGACACCCTCACAGGGTTCCTACCTACCAGTGGGGAAAAGACTTCAGCTTTTTTTTACCAATGGTGCCACTTGACCACAAACAGATGGGTCCTAGAGGTAGTCACAAAGAGGTACTCCATAGAACTGTCCAGCCCTCAATTACCAGACAGGTTTGTGAGTTCCCTTATAGTGAAGAGAAGGGCCTCCCCAACCAGGTGCAGCAGATCCTGTTGGACCTGGTACACAACAAAGCAATTCAACCAGTTCCCCCAGCCAAGCAGGAGCAAGGAGTTTACTCCATATTCTTCCTTGTCCCCAAAAAGACTGGTGAACTCCGCCCCATCCTGGACCTCAAATACCTCAACAAGTTTGTGGCCAACCAGAGATTCAAGATGGAGACTCTGAGGTCAACCCTCCACAGCATCCACAGAGGTGACTACCTCACCTCCATAGATCTAAAAGATGCATACCTACACATTCCCATCTGTCATTGTCACAGAAGGTATCTGCATTTTCACATCCTAGGCCACCATTTTCAGTATCAGGCCCTACCCTTCAGTCTTACCTCAGCACAGAGGGTCTTCACCAAGGTGTCCATAGTCCTTGTGGCCAAGTTGAGAGAACAGGGAATCGACATAGTTCACTATCTAGATGACTGGCTGATTCAGGCTCGATCCAGGGAGCAATCCCGTACCAACACCATGACAGCATTATGGACACTGGAACACCACGGCTGGGTCATGAACCAAGCCAAGAGCTACCTTGTGCCAACGCAGCAGCTAGAACACCTGGGGGCACAGATAAACACAGCCCAGGGATGGGCCAGATTGTCACCAAACAGGGTGCAAACAGTGATGTCACTGGCACTCCAACTAAGGGACACCAAAATGCCATCTATCAGTCAGATAGCCCAGATGTTAGGCTACATGGCTTCCTGCATCAATCTGGTCCCCTGGGCCAGGTGGCATATGAGACCCCTACAAAACTACATGCTGTCATATAGTTCACCCAACGAGCAGAACTTGAAGGTCAGAATACCTCTACCCCCCACGGTGAGACGCTCTCTGACCTGGTGGACAAACTGTTGATCCCTCCTACTAGGGGTTCCACTAAAAGTGACACACGATGTCTCCACTGAAATCGACGCAAGCCTTCTCAGGTGGGGAGCATGCCTGGGCACCCAGTCAGCCCAGGGCAGCTGGATGGTTTCAGAGGCCAAACTGTCCATAAATGTACTGGAAATGAGGGCAGTCTATCATGCCCTCATGGTCTTCCAGAAGATCATTGCCTGACAATCAGTGTTGATTCGCTCCGACAACCATGTAACCATGGCCTACTTTTCCAAACAGGGGGAACCAAGAACAGAGCCATGCAGAGAGAGGTGATGAGGGTGCTGGACTGGGCCCACACCTACCTCGTCCACATTGGGGTGACCCATATAGCCAGAAAGCTCAACATTTGCGAGGACTGACTCAGCTGCCAGCAGGTACACCCAGGAGAGTGGCACCTACACGCTGACATCTTCAGACTGATTTAGGAGTCTTGGGGACCTATCCTGATGGACTTCATGGTGACAGCAGACAACACCCAAGTACCGGTGTTCTTCTCCAGGTACAGGGAACAACGATTGCAGGGGGTTGATGCGCTAACACAAACCTGGTCCCTGGACCGGTCGTATGTGTTTCCTGCCATCCCAATGCTACCGCAGGTCCTGGCGAAGATATGACAGTCAAAGAGAATCATCGTCCTAGTGATACCCTATTGGCCCAGGAGAGCCTGGTTCTCCTCAGTCATAGCCATGGCACTGGACAAATACAGGCTCCCATACAGACCCGACATGCTAACCCAGGGACCGCTAGTACACCCGGCACCAGGGACTCTAAAACTAATGGCTTGACTCCTGAAAGGCAGAGACTGCTGAAGACGGGATATGACACTTCAGTCATAGCCACACTACTTCAGTCTAGGTGACAGTCGACCAACACTACCTATGGCAGACAATGGTCACTGTTTGACACATGGTGCAGAGACAGGAATAAGGTCACAGAGCAGGTGGACATCTCCACCATCCTACTCTACCTGCAACAAGGCATAGAAAAAGGACTCTTCCATTCCTCTCTTAAAGTCTGGCTCTCGGCCATCAGGGCCGCCATCGGTCCCATAGGACATCACACCCCCAGAGCACACCCGGATGCAATACACTTCCTCAGGGCAGTAGAAGCACTACACCCGAGGACCAGACCCCTTATCGCTCCCTGGGACCTAACTCTGGTGTTAGACACCCTCAACACAGCCCCATTCGAACTGTTCCAGGAAGTTGACCTATACTGGACAAGGCTAAAAACCTGGTTCTTGGTGGCCATTTGCTCCATCAGAAGGATCAGCGAACTCAGGGCACTGTCATACACAGAGCCCTACACCATATACACCTCCCAAGGTGTCTGGTTATGCACTGTCCTGGCCTTCAGGCCAAAGATCACTTCACCCTTCCACAGGGACCAATAATAATAATAATAATAAACTTTATTTCATTTGTGCCTTTCTAAAATCAAGGCGCATTACAATAAAATGACAACATAAAAACAACATAAAACAAATTAAAATCAAGATTAAAATATACAACATCAGTCAGTATCTACATCATCTCCAAATGCCTTTTTCCATAAGAAGGATTTTAAACCTCTTTTAAAACCCTCCACCGTCATGCACTCTCTAATCCAACAGGTTAGAGAAATCCAGAGGGTCGATGCCACGAACATAAAAGCTCGGGCACCTGAAGATTTTAAAACTACCCTCGGAATCTCTTGCAACCCCTCATTGACTGAGCGGAGTGGTCACGTCAGAAGGTAAGGAACCAGAAGATCTTTCAGGTAGTCAGGGCCCAGACTATGTAGGGCTTTATATGTCAGTAATCTGACTTTAAAGGTGAACCGCCACTGAACCAGCAGCCAGTGCAGATCCCGCAGCACTGGTGTAATATGGGAAGAATGAGAAGTCCCCATTAACAACAGGACTGCTGAGTTCTGCACTAGCTGCAAGCAGTGGATATCAACCCCAGGAAGCCCAAAGTAAAGGGAATTGCAGTAGTCCAAACGAGAGGTCACAAAGGCATGGATCAGTGTGGGCAGGTCGCCAGATGGAACATGGTGCTTGATCCTAGCGATGTTCCTTAGATGGTAAAAGGATACCTTGACAACCGCCGACACCTGCACGTGCAATGTCAGCTGATCGTCAAGGAACACACCCAGGTCATGCACCCGTTCAGAGGCAGGGAGCTCAACATCCCACCAGGAATAAACCTGAGGTTTGATTTGCTCCCAGCCCCTCAATCCGGCGGCTGGGATCCACAACCATCACCTCCGTCTTCCCAGAATTCAACTTCAACCAGCTGGACCTCATCCAACCCTGGATCTCACTGAGACAGTTGTTGAACACTGAGAGTGCTCTATTCTGATCAGGTGCAAAAGACAGATAGAGCTGGATATCATCGGCATAGCAATGAAACTCCAACCCATATCGTCTTACAATGTCTCCGAGGGGAAGCATATACACCACAAACAACATGGGGGACAGCACAGAGCCCTGAGGCATCCCACAAGACAGAAAGGTAGGATCAGAGGAAAATATTCCCGATACCACCCTCTGAGTTCTACCTGTGAGGAAGGAGGTAAACCATCAGTGTACCAAACCTGACAACCCACAGATGCATCTCAGGCACTCAAGCAGCACCCCATGGTCTACGGTGTCAAATGCTGCTGACAAATCCAGCAGAACCAAAATGGACCATTGAACTACCCACCCTTTCACGGGCAGGTGAGACCACAGTTCCCCATCATCTAGACGTTGGGGGTACCTTAGCAAAATACATAGCCAGAACACAGGTAATACGCAAAATTGAAAGGTTATTCATAATTTCAAAGGGGCAACAGCAGGGCAGAGCAGCATTCAAGACTACTATAGCAGGCTGGCTCAAGAGGACCATCCAAGAGGCTTACAAGGCAAGAGACTTAACACCTCCTGAGGGCATCAGGGCCCACTCTACCAGGGCTGTGTCTACCTCCTGGGCAGAAAGAGCCAATGTGGCCACAAATGACATCTGCAGGGCGGCCACTTGGACTTCTATCCACACCTTTGCCAGGCACTACAGATTGGACCACCTGTACAAATTCCAGGCTCTCTTCACTACTCAGGTCCTCTCGGCGGCCAGCTCATATTCGCTCCCCTCACTCTCAGACCACTGTGTCCCACCCAAGGGACACGGTACTGCTGATTAACTACCTGTGATGTAATTGCCTGGAGTGCCATGGATGGTCAACCAATCACAATGGGTGTTTACTCACCTGGTAAAGGTAATTGTATTGGTTAACATCCATGGCACTCCAAGGCCCACCCTACAGAGTGGTCAGAATGATGGGAATAGACTTGTATAGAACAGCATGGAACAAAAAGGCAAGGGCAAGCTATCCTTAACAAAAGTACAAGCATCTAGGATGCCCCGTTGGCCTTTTTTCTTTTTAGTAGGCTGAGTTTTAGTATTGTATTGTTAGGAAATAAAATGGGCCTCCAGCCCGGTTCTTAAGGCTCATTACAGTCTCAGTGTGTTATTCTCAGAGTATTTCTGGTGTCACTAACCTTAATTTTCACCTATGGAAGATTCAAACTGGAGAGCAGGGGCTGCTGAGACTGGGGATCTAGAAATTTGATCCTATGTCATGTGCATCGTTAGCCTATCAGGTGGGCTAAAACCCATGATGTAGTTGCCTGGAGTGCCATGGATGTCAACCAACACAATCACCTTTACCAGGTGAGTAAATACCCATTGTACAAAATGGGAATGAAATTTTGAGAACAAAATTAGACTACGGAGGATCTTAGTCCTTTTGTTATTAATAACTGGCTCTGTACATCCTCACCCTGGCCCAGCCTCTTTAGAAGTTAATAAGAATGTTTCAACTTGCCCTTTTAATAATGCGACTCAATTGGTTAATTCTTCCATTAAGATTGTTCATCTGAACGTCCAAAGTTTACCAGCAAAATGGACTCAGTTTGTTGCTTGGGTTGAGCAATATAGATTTGATATTATTACACTGTCTGAAACTTGGCTCAATGATAAAATTAGTGATTCTGAAATTTTTTGGGAAGGTTACGAGCATTGTAGAAAGGACAGGAAAGGTAAACGTGGAGGTGGGACTATGATCTATGTTAAAAGTAAATTTAAATGTTCTCCTATTCCTCATTCTCTGCAAAATTTCAGTTCTGACCTAATTTCTATAGATTTGCTTCTTGATCAGAATAAGCACCTTATTATTAGTTCTATCTGTGTTCCCCTGGACTTATAGAGTCTGGCTTAAACCTCATTTCTGAGGTAAAATGTAAATTTCCAGTGCATAGAGAGTGGTTACAATCCTCCCTTGGGTTGGGTATCACACAGTACCAGGAACGGTACCGTCGCCTCCAGAATGGGGTGACATTCTTGTCCAGCCAGGTCTCTGTGATACATACCAGGTTGACCAAGGAAATCAGATCCACTATTATGGCAGTCTTATGCCTGATCGAACCCAAGCAGGGGGAGGTGGAATTGCCAGAGCTGCCTTCTGAGCACAGTCACTTGTGAACCCTTGGGTATGGGAACCAAGCAATGCAACTCTCTTTTGAGTTCCCATTTTACCCCAGGGGATCTCCTTGGCCTCACCACCCAAATCCTGAACACCCCAGCAGCAACCCGTGTACCATCCCTCCTAGCCCCCCTCCCACAAACTATGCCCAATGCTTTTAGTTGGGGAAATTCTAATTCTCTACCACCACCTGATTTTTGTCCATAACCAGGAAACTGCCTTTTTGCCTCCTGCTCAAGGTCAGAAAGGCCAACACAATAATTATTGGTAGAGTACACTTTGAAGATGGACTGCAAACTGAGTCCAGCAGAAATAATAACAATTATCTTGTCAATAAAGAGGGAGTCACTGGTTCTATCAAAAATAGATTCATTACTAGAAAATAATACAGGTATTTACAAACAGAATATATTTACAGTAAAACAAAAGGTTTACAAGTTTACTAAGAATATAAAATAAAGTAAGTTAAACACACAGTTGGTGATTAGAAAAATCTGAGCTTCCCTCACTTAAAACTCTTTACCTGTCCTAGTTACAGAAGACACTTCTCCTAGTATGTACTTCCTTACCAAGCTAGTTCCCTGAAGCAGGGCTCCTCTTTCTTCAGATGGTGAATGTCCGAGAGGCAGACAGACAGACAGACATACAGAGAGAGAGAGAGAGAGAGAGAGAGAGATGGTCCTAGCTCCATAATTTATACCCTTCTGGCTGTGGGGAGTGACTTCACCCTTTGAGTGATAGTTCCCCACATGAGCAAGCGTCCGTGTGTGTGTGTGTGTGTGTGTGTGTGTGTGACCTCATCCTTTAGCACTTCCTCACTATCTGTAAGTTTTTATGACATGCATCTGGGTTCATTGTCTGACATGGAAACATATCCCAGCATGGACTCCCCACTAGGATTATGGCTTTATTACATAGATACATAGACAGTGTCGGCAGATAAGGGCCTATGGCCCACCCAGTCTGCCCATTTAAGTTTGTAAGTTCAGTTTATGTTTTCCAGGAAGTCTGTTGCCCCTTACCCCTGACCTCCCTATTCATCCTGTGAGTAGTTTCCATGAGACTGTCAGCACCTTCACAGTGAGGGAGCCCCCTCTTCTAAGCTGCCTGTACATGTGACCTGTTAACCATTTTGTCAATACCAAACAGCACCTTTAACAGAAGAATATTTTCAAACTAACAGAAAGAGAATAAATGTATCTGGTCACATATCTTGTCACAGTGTGCATTGCATAGAAACATAGACTTTGATGGCAGATAAGGACCGCTTGGCCCACCTAGTCTGCCCATTTCTCTACCTACAGGATAAGCTGCAGATCCTAGATAACCAACAGCCTATTTCTTCTTACCCCCCACAAGAATCGCCTTATCTCTGTCCTGTGTATTCTTGAATTCTCCCACGGTTTTAGACCCCACAGCCTCATCAGGAAGGCTGTTCCATGTGTCCACCACCATCTCTATGAAAAAATACTTCCTCACATTGCCCCTGAACTGTTCCCCCCTCTATCTTTAAATTGTGTCACTTTATTCTTGCACATCTCTTTTTCTGAAAGATGCTACCCTCTTGGACTTTGTTGATTCCACTGAGGTACTTAAAAGCTTCTATCATGTCCCCCCTCTCCCTCCTTTCCTCAAGGGTATACATATTAAGCTCCTTTAGTCTCTCCTTGTATGGCTTCTCTTGCAGACCATGCACCATTTTAGCTGCCCTCCTCGTGAGTGCCTCTGTCCTGTCTATGTCCTTGTAGAGATGGGGTCTCCAGAACTGGATGCAGTACTCCAGATGGGGTCTCACCAACTGTCTGTACAGAGGGATAACAACTTCCTGTTTTCTGCTGGTGATGCCTCTCCCTATACATCCCAGTATACCCCCAGCCCTCCCTACTGCCTTCTCACATTGCTTGCGAACCTTAAGGTCATTTGATATGATTACCTCTAGGTCCCTTTCCATTTTTGTTGTTGTTACTACCTCTCTCCCATTGTGTAATCCTCCCCTGGGTTTTTGTTTCTCAGGTGAATTATTTTGCACTTCTTTGCATTGAATCGAAGTTGCCATACTTCTGACCATTCCTCCAGTCTTGCCAAGTCCCTTCTCATCCTTTTCATGCCTCCTTGTGTATCAACCTGTTGCAGATCTTTGTGTCATCTACAAAGAGGCATACTTTTCCTTCCAGTCTCTCTGCATTGTCACTTATAAAGACATTAAAAAGGACTGGACCCAGTACTGATCCCTGCGGTATCCCACTAGTAACCCCTCTTTCTTCAGAGTAGACTCCGTTTACAATTACCTTCTCTGTCTTGTTGTCCAGCCAATGTTTTACCCAGGCTACCACCCTGGGACCCACTCCCAGGCTGATTAATTTGACAAACTTGTGTGTGGGACTGTGTCAAATGTCTTGCTAAAGTCTAGGTAGGCCATGTCCACAGCACCTCTCTGGTCTGCTACTTTGGTCACCTAGTCAAAGAAATCAATTAGATTCATCTGATATGACCTTCCCACTGTGAACACATGCTGCCTTGGGTCCTGTGCCCCTCTGGCCTCTAGGTACTCAACATTTTTTTCCTTCAGAAGTGATTCCACCACTTTCCCTACCACAGAGGTCAAACTGACAGGTCTGTAGTTTCCTGCCTCTGTCTTGGTCCAACTTTTGTGAAGGAGAATCACATCTGCCTTCCTCCAGTCCTCAGGTACCACACCATCCTTTCATGATTTGTTAAAAAGGGTAGTCAGTGGTTTCACTAGTTCTCCTTAATTCTTTTAGCATTCTGGGGTGAACTCCATCAGGCCCCATTGCTTTGTCCACCTTCGGTTTTAGGAGTTCTTTCAGAACCCTTTCTTCTGTGAAAGGACTAGAATTGAACCCCCTATCAAGAGTGTTTCTGTTAATTGGATAAGGCACCTTCCCTCCTCCTCTTTTGTGAATACTGAGGAGAAATATTCATTCAGTGTCCCTGCATTTTTACTGTCCCTCTCTGCCCACCCACCAAATCTTCTATTCAGCCTCACTATCCCTCCCTTTGTCTTTCTACACTCCCTGATGTACTTATTAAAGGTTTTATCCCCCTTCTTAACTGAGTTGGCTAGCTTTTCCTCAGTTTGGGCCTTTGCTATTCTGACTTCCCTCCCTGCTTCCTTCTGCCTTAAACTGGTACAGCTCTCTGTCCTGCACCTTCTGTGTTTCCTTATACTTCCTGAATGCTATCTTTTTTCTCCCTGACTTTCCCCACCACCTCTTTTGAGAACCATTGTGGCTTTTTCTTTCATTTTGATTTGTTTACTTGCTTCACACAAAGGCTTGTTGCCTCTGTGATGGCAGTTCTGATGTTTCCCCATTGTTGCTCCTCCCTTCCTTCTAGCCTGTTTGCTAGTGCTTTTCTAAGGCACTCTCCCATATTGCCAAAGTCAGCCCTCCTGAAGTCCAGCACCCTCACTCTTGCATGGCTTGACTCTGTAGCTGAGTTTATCATGAACCACACTGTTTGATGGTCACTTGTTCCCACACAGCAACCCACTTCTAGATCTGAGATCCTCTCACTGTCCCCATTTGAGAGTATGAGGTCTAAGACTGCTCCCTCATGAGTTGGTTCTTAAACTAGCTATCTGAGGCATGCCACCTGTAGGGCATTGAGAATGGCCCTGCTCTTGGACGTGTCTACAGCAAATGTGCTCCAGTTAACATCTGGCATATTCAAGTCTCCCATCAACAGTATCTCCCCTTTCTCTGCCATCCTAAAAATACCTTCTATCATATCCCTGTCCATTCCCTCCCCCTGACATGGGATCTGTATGCAACCCCTGTGCAAACTGTGGTGCCATTTCCAGTCTCTAAGGTGATCCACAGTGCCTCCTCTCTTGCCTGTTTACTCTTTTGTTCAGTTGCTTTTATCCCTTCCTTTACATGAAGATACTCCTCCCCTCTCCTCCCCTGCCTGTCTCTCCTGTAGGTTATGTACCCTGGTATGTTAACATCCAGTCATGGCTCTTTGTACCATGTTTCTCTGACTGCACAATATCCAGTCATCCCTCTTCCATCAAGGCCACAAATTCAGGAGCTTGCTGCCCAGACTATGGGCATTGGTACTCATTACCCTCCATTTCCTGATGACCTTACTCCTTTTTTCCCAATCCCTGTCCTTATTGCCTTTGTCACTTTCTCCATTTTCCCCTGTCCTTCTCCCTATCAACATCTCTATTTTGGTGCTTACCTCACTTACAACCCTGACTTTTTTTGGGGGGGCTAGGATTTCCATGCTCCTTTCAAGTGCCTCCCCCCTTGGCTAGTTTAAATGCTTGCCAATGAAGCATTTAAACCTATGACCTAGGATCCTGGTTCCCCTCCTGGACAGATGCAGCCCATCATGCCAGTATAGGCCTGCATCACTCCAGGTGGACCCCCAGTCCCCAATGAAGCCAAATCCCTGGCTCTGCACCAGTTTTTCAATCACTGATTGAATCCCATGGTGTGAAGCACCCTAGCCTCACCTATGTAATAGACAGACAGTACCTCTGAGAAGGATACTGTGCATGCTACTTGTCTAAGGCCCCTCCCCAAAACCACAAACTCTGCACTGCTCTGATCCATTTCTTAGCCAGATCATTTGTCCCTAGGTGGACAATGACATCCAGCTCCCTCCCTCATGCAGCTGCTCTGGTGATCCTGATGATTCGATCCCTGTCCCTCCAAGCCATGGTGCCAGTCAGGCACCTCACCTCTCTCTCCCATTCATCCCCCCATTCTATCTTCCTAACAATGGAGTCCCCCACTAGGACTTGTTTCCTTCCCCTCTGGGTCTCCCTTGTGGAGGTTCCCAGCATCCTCCTTGGTCTCCACTGTGGGTGCCTCCATAGAGGAACCACATTTTGCCAGAATGGCATAGGAACTATGGAGAGGTACAACTGTAGGGATGCACCTCTGTTCCACCATCCTCACCTGCTCTGAGCCCAAAGTGGTTCAACCGCTCCTCTTTTTGGCAACCTTTGAGGCAACAGCAGTGGACCTGGTGGTCCCTGGAATGGAAGAGGAGATCCCACAAATCCTGGCCAACTCAGCCTGGAGATGAGCAACCTCCTCCCTCAGCCCAGAGAGGTGCCTGCAGGTGGGACAACACCATATCCTTAAGAATGTCTCAGAGACAGACCTCCAGCAGCTAGTGGGGGCTGGAGAGCTACTCTTGCCCTTCTAGGATGGTGAGTCTTTGATGGCTCTGTGATCACTCACTTCCTGTTCCCAGGAAGAACTCTACTTACCCTTTCAAAAGCAATCTTGCAATCGGAGGGTGTGTTGCTTGTTTATACTCACTGCTTGTTAGAGCTAATTTAGGCCATTGTGATGCTTTGGGATAAGGCAGTGAATTGTGCTGTGGCCAACATCTTTTCAACACACAGTTATGGAGCTGTACAGGTGCAGTCACACATCTTTTGGGGGACATTGTCTATGTATTGTTTCCTAGCAACCATGTGCATGGGATCACATCCTGAGGATAGCACTGTACATTTGTGCTGTACTAAACATCCATGCTGCCAAGTGCTTGTGTTCAATCAGGTATGGGCAGTGGTAATGCAGCAGCAAAGTGAATGGCAGGAGACAACTGCTGGCAAAAAATTAAATAACAAGTATGGTCATGGCACCAATGCAGCATCAGTTTAAGAAAACAGCACAGCCTGCCTGAATGCATTAGTCCCTGCTACCAGACAGCAAATTGAAGACTCTAACATGTGGTGGGTCTTGACTGTAGTTATTTCAGTTTGGAAGGGATTCCAGGCCAATTATATCAGCCTTTCTTGATTCTCAGGCAGGGAAAAAATAAGTAAGATTTGCTAAGCGCATAACCATATACAGTATTAGGAATTTCTACCTGCTGTACTCTACTGTTCAGAGTCCCCAGTGATTCCACAGTTAAGTGGGAGATGTGTCAGGAACCACCATGAGGTAACATCCGTTGTAAGCTGAAACACTAAAACTAACAGAATGCCTCCAACCACCTAGACTGCCACAGCTGAGTGAGCAGGGTACGCACTTATGTATTGACAAAAAATGTCATCCTCAGAGCATCTTACAATGGATGTTAACTCATGGTTGTTTTTCCACCAGACCCACTACTTGAAACTGCACAATTATCCCTTTTATTAAGTGAGTAGACATTCCATTGTTTTTTGTATACGCACAATAAAAGTCACATTTTTGGAAGAATGGCCAAGTAGGTCAGATTTAACCTCTGGTGCTCACCCATCACCCACTTAACTGTGGGATAGTGTGGTTGCTACAAGTGACTCCCTGGTAGGTGCACATGGCTTTAAACTAGAGAGAGAGAGTTGTGTTTTTTTCCCAATAATTACCTTGATGATCAACAATTTGGCAAGGCTTACTTTAAAAGCCTATGCTGTCTTCATTTCTGCTGTCTTCTACAGTAGGTTGTTTCATTGGTTCATTACCAACTAGGAAAAATTATCTCCTAATGTTACCCTTGAATTTACCACTCCTGAGCTTCAAGATATGTCCTGCATCCTGCTGCAGGACACCAAATCATTGCTTATACCTTTAAATATGTGAAAGGCTGGCTGAGATCATGTCTTCTTTCAGCTTCCATGTCTCTAAGGTGAACATGTTAAACAGCTCCAGTCTCTGCTCATAGTTCCCTCATACCACTGATCACTTCTGTTCCCTGTGATGCACCCTCTCAACTGCCTCAGTATCCTTCTTTGTATTTAAGAGACCCAAACTACAGTACATGCAGTAATCCAGTGAGGCCTAAACAGTGCCATATAAAGTGGCAGAATTACTTCCGCTGCTCTGCTGGTCACCCCCTACCTCTTTTGATGCACCCAAACATTCTGATGACCATCTTAACAGGAGTCTAGTACAACTTGCCCTGCTTCACACCCTTGTCTAGTATGACACAGGTACTTTTCTTCCTAAACTACAGCAATGGAAATTCCACAGTGGGTAGGTTCTACCCCTGTTTTCCTTTCTCAAATGTAGCACCTTGAATTTAGCTTTATTGAACATGAGGCTTCAGGAGTCCAACCAATTTCCCAGCTTATTTAAGTCTTCCTGAAGTCTGTTCCCATCCTCAAGGGAGTCCACCACCACCTTGAATAGCTTAGAGACATCTGCAAACTTAACTCATTCACACCACAAGAGGTCTTTGACAGTTCCACCACTTGTGTCTCAAGTACTCTTAACTCAGCATCTTGGGCCTTTCTAAGTAAAATCAAGCAGTAATCAGCATGCCACAAACAAATGTGAATACCTCTTGAACCGTAAGTTCTACACACAAAGTATCAGTGGCAAGCTTTTTCAACACAAAATTACTCTTTTTAATGGTGCTATGCAATCAATTGTAATAAATCTGTTTTTGGTTTTTTCAGATTTATTCAAGGTGCTTATGTGACGTTTGAGAGACAAAAGTCAGCCATGCACACCATACCTTAAACAAATGTGAATACCCCCTGACATATGCGTGATAGACACAAAGTATCAGTGGCAAAGTTGTTGAGCAAAAAATTACCTTTCTAACAGTGCTATGCAATCAATTTTAAGCAACTCAATTAATTTAATATTTAGGTAAAAATTGTTGACTTCCTCAGACATTTCCAGGCATGAGTGAAAGTCAGCTGAGTAAGTCTACAGTCGTTATTGGCTTGAGTGGTTATGCTTTCAGACGCCACCTACAGGCATATCCAGGCCTGAATGAGTTAAGCAGATGTTACAGACTCATCTTCCTGATCACTGATGAAGATGTTGAATAGCAGTGGAACCCAACACTGATCCTTGGGAGATGCCAATGAGTACTACTGTCCACTGAGACCAGTGTCAGCCCACCACCCACTGTGTATCCTGTCTCCTAACTTGTTAGCACTCCATTTTGTGTATATCTTGTGCAAACCACATTTCTTTACTTTTCTCATAAGCTTGTCATGCACCACAGTATCAGAGGCCTTGCTGAAGTCCAAATAGGCTACATCCACAGCCTTATTCATGTCCATCTCACCTGTCATCCCCAATGAAGAAAGAGTTCAGCTCTAACTGTTCCCAATATTGGGACAGTGTTTCATTCCAGAAAACAGTCTATTGTAAAGCAAGGGGACAGCCATGTTGATCACTGACCTAGTGACATAGCAAGCTTAACAGGAAGGGGCAGGAGTTTGTAGTTCCTCGTGAGCTCCTGGAACTATAATGGTTTTGAGGGACATTCAAATCATTTACAATATATTTTAACAGCTTAGGCACAAAGCTTTTTCTATCATGAGGGGGAATTATTAAAATTTAAATAATTATTTTTACTTTGGTTCCTGATATACTCTGTGACCTCAGGAGTACACTTCTGGGTCACCACCTATAAACTTAACACCCCTTAGTGAGCAAGGCATTTTATCCTACTATAGAGCAATGCTGTGTGATGGCCAAAATCTGTGTGACAGCTTCAACTGTACCCAGTAGTGGGACTGTGTTTTATTTCAGCAAACAGCCTACTATAAAGCAAGGTGACAGCCATGTTGATCATTGGCCTAGCAACACAGAAAGCTCAGGGACCCTGGTTTTCCATTTTTACCAGTAATACAAGTAACAATCACGGAATCCTGCTTGGTTTGCGGATTTTGAATTCTTGTACCGGTGCCTCACGGAAATTGCATGTCACTGCACAGAATCTCTAAGATTTCAGCATTTTTTTAAATTTTGTTTTATTTTCTCTTATGTCTCCTTCTCACAGCATCACTCTCCACGTTTCAGGCTGGGTATCCCTTAGTTTCACCCCCCAGGTAATGCTCAGGAGCTCCTGTTGTCCTGCCCCTATCCTGCCTGGATTGTACCCTCACCAGGTAGAAATGGAGGGGACCCCAGGTCCCATACACACTCCCTTAGTGTGTGTCGGGCAGCTCAGTGGGTCCCTCATTGAGCCTGGTTATGAAGTCTGGGGCACCTGGGTCTCTTTTGCCAGTGGCCAATGTGGGGTGATTGTTCCTGGTTTTCTGGTCTCTGTCCCTGAGGGCACTGGCACTAGAGGAGATCCAAGGAGGTAGGGCACATAGAGACATGCTACTGCTCCAGATCCTGGCTACGGTCCTCCCCTCCTGATCACTCTGCAGCACCATTGCATCACCACCCGTGGTCACACAGGTGGTGGTAAAGCAGCAGGACCTGCAGCCCACCCTCCCTGGAGGAGGAGAGCAGTTCTCCAGGTGCTCAATCCTACTCCCCTGGCCAGACCTCCACCAACCCAAGTTCACTTCTAACCCTGGGTCGCTAGCATTGCAAGCAATTGTGCTACCGCAGCGCCAGCAGGCAAACCAAGATTTCAGCATCTTAAAATGAATGCTGCTGTGCATTACATTCTTTCTGCTTTGCTGCATATAGAGTCAGTAAGGAAATCATCCATTCAGTTTAACCACTCATGCCTAGTGGTTAGAGTAACAAGCAGTGAATGAACTGGGTACATCCAGCAGACTTGGGTTTGATTCCCACAACCTCCACTTGCATACTGTGTGACTCCAAGCACGTCACTTAACATCCCCAGTTCTTCTAGGTCACTCCTGAAAACAGACAGTCCTGCCTAGTGGGCCTTGCCTGCTTTACAAAGAATATAAAAAAAAAAATACCAATATGTTTACTGCATCATAGAATAGTAGTCAGTGTACCATGTAATTTACCTGAGTTTTACTTGGGCTGCAATGATTTTGTATAGGTAAAGATAAATGTTCAAATACATTTTATGTGTTTTATAAGCTTGTTTTTAGATTTTAGTCAGGTGTTTATTGTATTCTTTGCATATAAGCATCTAGGTTGTAGATTGCTAAATGCAGGATCACTGTTACCAACTAGCTTATTCAAGTTTATAATCAGTAGGACCATCCAAAATCCTCAGTTGTTTGAATGAAAACTAGTCTGAATGAAAGTATGTTCACAAAGAAGAAACTGCCTTACTACTTATGAAAATACTTCACAGTTAGCACCCCATTTAGGTGAATTGGATCATTTGCAGCTTTTCTCCCACCTTCTGTTTCAGTCTCTGTGGCAACAAAATGTTTTCTAATAGACTGCTTCAACAAAAAGCAAATGTTAAGTATTTAAGCGTACTTATGTTTGGCCAGTGGACTTTGAAGCACAGTCAATGACGTACAGGAGGTAAGACCCCGGGTGCTGTATGATGCTGGTGGGCAGAGTAGTGCTCAATTCATACCTGAACAAAGACATGCAAACTGGGAGACACCCTTTTCATGGACACCAAGGAAAAAAATAATGCATTCACATGTCTGGTAGATGCATAAATCCATTTGAACGTCCTCCACTAATCACTTGTGGATTTTTTAGGTGAAGACACTTTATTTCAAAGAAGCAAATTCAAGCAGTTTTTATTACCCCCTGGCCATTCACTCCTTCAGTCCTGCCAAGGCCCTCTACCATCACTGCTGAGTGCCGACCACCATCCACTGCCCCTTACTGCTGTGCTACCAGGTAACTCAAAGTAACCCTTCACTGAGTGGGCCCCTTCCCCTGTGGGAGGCTACCAGGGGAGGAGAATTGCCCTAAAGAGCTTCCAGTGTATCCTGGGCATGGCAGGGGTCAGAATGGACACATGTCTGGGGATTCTGGCTTATGGAGGGACCAGCAGCTGTCCTTTGGTTCAGTCAGTGAGTGTTTTCCCATTTTCTTGGGAGTGTGACAGGCCACACGATGTCAAGGCACAAGCCAATGTCTGTCACGCTCCCTCCTGCAGTGAGGGATGATATGTTGTCGTGCCTCTGGCCTCCATCAGGGGCCAGAAAATGCTGAGCCATGAACCCCCCCTCCCTCCCAGGAGAAGGGGAATGGTCATTGGACACTCAAGCCTTCACCCACTGTCTGGCCCTCCAACACCCAAGTCTGTTCCCTAACCCTGGTCAGCAGTGTCACAGGCAGAAATCCAATTCAGGCAGTTAAATTATAGATAGGAAAAAGCAAAGGTAGTCCACCTTAGTTGTGATGGTTCAGATTAATTCACATCTCAGTTCTAACAAGCAAAGAGACCAAGTCATTTGTAACTTGTGCATGTGGGATGTGGGTGCTGAAGAAAGGGGAACATAGTGCTGTCACTACTGCCATCACTCCAGGGGGATGTGGACTGCATTGTTGCCATTGCCATCACACCAAAGGGGTGGGGGCTGTAGTGCTTCTGCCATCACCACTGGTGGATGTGAATGTAGTACTGCTGCTGTCCCACCCGAAGGATGGGGGTCACAGTACTGCTACTGCCATCACACCTGAGGAATGGTGAACGTAGTACTGCTGCCATCACACCTAAGGGATGGGGGCCACAATGCTGCTTCTGTCACAGCTGAGGGAGAGAGGTTGCAGAGCTGTTGCTGCTGCCATCACACCAGAGGGATGGGGGTCATAGTGTTGTTGGTGCTGTCATTGCACCTGAGGGATGGGGTCATAGTGCTGCTTACATTACACCTTAGGGATGGGGGCTGTAGTGTTGCTGCTGCCATCACATCTTGTACCTAAAATAACTTTAAATTGGTACAGGGATGGAAGGATGTATAATAGTGGAAATCAAAATTGCTAAAATGCATGTTAGAGTCAAAAATTGTTAAATAAAGTACACAAAACCAAACACCTGTAAAAGCGGATTTTGGCTTCGCAGACACCGGTGACAATACTATTTTTTACAATGTGCAAAATGGAATATGCCCTTTCTCAATCCTGGTAAACCAGTGTCCCTGAGAAAGCTTAACAGAAAGAAGCAGGAGTTTGTAGTTCCTGGTGAGACCCAGGAACTATAATGGTTTTGAGGGATATTTAAATCATCTCTGATATATTTTAACAGCTTAGGCACAAAGCCTTTTCTATCCTGAGGGGAAATTATTTACATTTTAATACTCATTTTTATTTTGGTGGCTGATATACTCTGTGATCTCAGGAGTGCACTTCCAGGTCACCACCTATATACTTATCACCACTTAGTAATGTGGGGTGAGCTCAAGTGGGCCAAGCACACAGCATCATGCATGGAGACACATACTGATACAAGCATGTCTGTGTGTGACTGTTGTCTCCACTGTGTCTTCCAGGGTCATAGGCCTAGGTAATCTGATGCACATAGAAAGACCTGTTAGGATAGTGCAATTTTAACTTACTTACTTGTCCTGCACTGCTATCAATTGCAAAAATACCTGTTTAGTGCTAAGGATTTTAATTGTGAGGGCTTTTGATCACTGGCTTCTGCTATATCTCATCTCCATTTTTGAGATGGCTGACACAAATGAACATCTTTTAGACTTACTATGTGGAACTGCTTATGCAGTCAAATGTGTAAACTGTAACATGTATGCATAAGGCATAGGTGATATGGCGACATCTGCCTTTAAATGCCCCAACTGTAAGGAAATTGATTACTACTTACTGAACTAGCTACTGTAAAATTAAAGTGATACTAAGTTATTCAAGTGATCTAAATGGAAAGCAGATGGAAAAGAGAAATATAGTAGGGGAAGACATTAACAATAATGAACCTGAAACAATTGAGTGTCAGGTTGAGGAAGATTGGTCCATCAGTACAAAGACAGTTTTGAAAAAAAGAAGGAAGGCACTAGGCAGAGAGGATGTATTATTATCAAACAGATTTTCAGTTTATCCACAAAACAAGACACTCCAATCACCTCAAGTAGTGCAACTGACAAAAGGGACACACCTAACTGGCAAGATACCAATCAACAGAGCAACGGCAGGGTCCTTGTCATAGGGGTCTCGATAATAAGAGGGTGTGACTCCTTGATATGAGGTACTGATCAATACAATACGTTAGTTACATGCCTCCAAGGGGCAAGGGTCATGTTTTTAAAAAAGTGTCTCCCAAAACTCCTAAACAAGCAGGAAATGTACATCACAGTAGCATTTCACATAGGATTAAATGCTCTAGGTAAAGAACAGGAGAAAGACATAGTAACTGAGATCATAGCAATCAGAAAAGTAATGAAAGATAGTGGAGCAGAAGCAGGCATTTTAGGCATTTTCCCATTAATAAATGCCTCCCAGAGATTAAAAATACTATTCGCAGGATAAACGTACGCCTATCCAATTGGTGTTAGAGGCTTGAATTGCAATTCTTGAACTCCTGGGACAACTTTTTTGGAAAAGATCACTTGTTTGTAAAGGATGGGTTGCACTTGAATAAAGCAGGAAAAAATATCTTGGGCAGACTGTTGAGGGATGTTCTACCTAAAAATATAATAAAAAAGGTAATTTAAACTAATTGGGGGGTACGTTTGTGAGAAAGAGGAATTGAAGGTATCACTAATGAATACTAGGAGCTTGATTAATAAAAAGGATGATCTGTAGCTTTTACTACACTCTGAGAATATACAGATTTGTGGAATAATGGAATCTTGGTGGAGGGACAATAGCTGGGGCAAGGGCATATCAGGACACAATGTATTCTATGTAAATTGTAGCAGCAAAAGAGGTTGAGGGTTAGCATTGTGCAGGTATGTCTCTAACAATATAGAGGCTAGTGAATTAAATATTCAAGATACAAACTATGACAATGTGGAACATCTTTGGGTAAATGTAAACCCAAAATACAGTGAGAAATCTGTTACATGTTTCAGCTATAGAGATCCCAATTTGTCAAGTGATGACAATATAAACTTTTTTGAGAGTATGGAGGTTATAGACCCAGGAACCAGGGTATTAATTATGCGTGACTTTAACCTTCCTCATTTACACTTGAAAAATCTTACTGCTACCACACATTTTGAAAATAGATTATTAAAATGTTTGGTCCTTAATAACATACAGCAGTTTATTCTAGACAGCACCAGAGGTACAAACATATTCAGCCTGGTCATTAGTAACATGAGCGACAAAATAATTGATTGCAAGACCAGATAGCCATTAAATGACAGTGATCATAATAAGGTCCAGTTTACAGTAAAAACAAGTTGGGAACCTATCACAGGAAAGTAATGTTAAGTGTTATGCTAGGGCAGATTTTGATATGATTAGGAATTGCATCTGAAACTGGGACGGGGAAGGAGGACTTTAAAGGCTAGTCCCTAAAAACAAAATGGGATTGACTATATTCCAAACTATTGTATGTTACTGCATCAAGATGTTTGTACCTGAAAAACTAAAATATAACAACAAGGGTAAGATTCCCATATGACTTAACAACAACATAAAGAGACTGATTAAGCAGCATAATAAGGCCCATAACACTTATAAAAGGAAACCATTGTTAGCGACATGATTAACATACAGAGAAACAGGAAAAAAAGTGTAAGAGAGCAATTAGAAAATCAAAAAGGGATTATAGCTACATTTGGCTACAAACACAAAGGACAACAAAAAATCAATTTCTAACTATATGAACAGTTCTAAAAAGGGTCAGTTGGGCCTCTTGACATGGGGCAAAGTTATAAAAAATGGATCAGAAATATCTGAAGTATTTAATAACTACTGTACTTTGCTCATATCAACTTAAGACCTCTGATTCTGTTGATGAAATTGTGTCTAACAATATATTTTAAGAGATCTCTGAGTTAGAGGTTAGAAAAAACTATTAAAACTGGACCCTAATATACCTCCAGGACTGGATAGGCTTCATCCAGTGCTTTTAAAAGAAATGGTCAACATTTTAGCAGGACCTTGGATCCCTTTAAGACTGCATTGCACATATACAGTATACGGGAGACAGGAAATTTGAATTTTCAAGATAACATTGGTTGAGTCTAAAAGGCCTATGGCTATTGACTTGTCTCCACCTATGAACCTCTGATCTGCCCTTCAAAAAGCCACTCTTAGATGAAGAAATAACCTTGTCCTCAACCAAATGCTCTAATGTTCTGTCCCTGATATTGTCCTCAAGGACCATGCTGCATACTAATATTTTCATAGGCCTATATTTGCCAAGTTTGACCTTTTTTCTCTTTTTGAGGATGAGGGACATATAGCCCACTGTCTAGCTCTCTGACCCTATACCTGTGCAGATGGATTCTTGAATCATTTTTGCACTTGGCACTGCCAGGCAACAAGGCAAGGCAAAAACTGTAAGTTGAGTCATTAGCAGGTAATGGGGCATCCTGGTGGCTTAGGGATGCTGTCAGTGGAAAGGATTTACTACATCAAATGCCCATGCCACCCATCTGACATTCATGTGGATGGCACTCACGTGAGTGGATCTCACTGGATCAATGAGCATTATTAGTGTCAGTCAATAGCAGGAGACTGTAGGGTGGCTGCACAGAAAATTTTCTGGAATTATGTATTGATTTTCTGTTTTGGAATAAGTAAATCCTTGCTTTGTTACATTCTTGCAATTTACTGGAAGATAATATTTAGGGTAACAAATGATGAATTACAAATTAGTGAGGATTATTTATTGAATTATTACTGTTAGCTCTTAGGAGATTTGTTAAATCATGACAAATAGTGAGTAGTGTTGTGCAAAAGTTGGTTTCTCCACTGTAATGGAACTTCTGCAAAATTTTGCAGCCTTCACAGATGTTTCTGAACTTCCACCAGTGGCGGACTGGAAAACTTCTGAAGTTTTTAGGCAACATTTTGCCCTGTTCTGTTCACCTACTATAGAGGTGGAAGAAAGAAAAAAAGTAACCTGTGGTGTCCAGTGCCACTCCCCCAAGCCCTGCCCAAAATAAAAACAATAAATCCCTGGTGGCTAATGATTCCTTCACCCCACCCAATCACCCACCCCATATTTAAAGAACAATACCTGTAATCCCTATTGGTTAGCAGTCACTCCCCCCCCACCTGAACACCCACCTGACTAGTCCAGGACATCATGCCCTCATGTCTGACTCCAGTTAATCCCCCCCATCTCTATCCCATATTGTATAATGAGAAAAACAAATTCTCCCTGGTGGTCTAGTGACCCCCTTATCCCCAATCTGTGAATTAAAAGCTTATTCCCTGGTAGTCTAGTGTACCCCCTGCCCCCCACCTCTGCAGGCAATTTTTCACCACCCCACTGCCTCCATCCCAAACTCGAGCTGGCGACTGGCACAGCCCTCCTCTCTCCTCCATGGCCGGCAACTGACTGAGCTATCAATGAATGAGCATGTGCTTGTATAATAATATACTTTTTGTTCATTTTAGTGGGAGATATTGTGTTGAACCAAGGCTGAGCAATAATAATCAAGGCTGTCTGACTAATTCATAGAGAGGGTTGTGCATGGCACATTTAAATATAAAGAAGCTTCTTGTCCAATTTTGACAAATTTAATGTGTGGGTGAAAACTAATTATTTTGGTGTCATAGTTCTAAGTGAGATGTTGTTAAAAGAGTCTATTATTTTTTTTTTTATTGGCTGGATAGTCCCTTAACATCCACCCGATCCACCCAGATCTGGCAAGACAATGCAACCTCCATGGCTGCTTACCACCCTGGCTTGCCCCAAAAGGTGGGGCTACCAAGATGCCCCTCTGTGGAAACTTGGCTGGATTACTGGCAGCATCATCACCATTGCTGGCAGGGCTCTCTGAGCTTGCTCCCTCTAGTGGGGTCATGGGGGTGAGCCAACCAGTGGAACAATGTCTTGGATGGGACAGAAGGCATTGTGGAGATAGCAGGACCAGGGATGGACATCATGTTGGGATCACCAGTCATTTTTAATATGCTGCTCCCAAGGTGTGGCATGTGCAATGACATTGTATGTAAGCCCCACCCCCATAATTGATGGTGCTGGCTGCAGCAAAACCCCCAGCCTACAACAGGGGTCCTTAGACTGCCAGACACTCTTCTCCCTCTCTGCCTGGAGAAAGAAAGCCATTCTCAGGACACTCAATCCTTCACTCCCCCAGCCAACTCTCTGATTCCCAAGTCCATCTCCAAACCCAGGATATTGGCACTGCAAGTGGACGTCTTGTTGGTGCGCTAGTGGGCTGGCCATAAATGAGTCTACTATAGACACACAGATCTCAAGTAAAGGATACAGCTCCCTGAGACAGGATAGGCATAAAGGGAAGAGGGGTGGTAAAGTTTTAATTTATTGTGAAAATATCATGAATGCACAATTTCTTGGAAAAAGGTGCACAGAGGCAAAAATAGACTATTTGACTATTAAAATCCATTCAGGTGGGGGCTAGGGAAAACAAATGAACTTGTTCAGTTTTTACTGTCTGCTAAAAAATAGCACACTGACATTAGAGTATACACATATTTTAAAGAAATCAATAATTGCTGAAAAAGGAACACATATTGTTTGGGGATGCCAATCTGGACTATGGGATTTCACTATCCAATTCAAACTGAAGGATGAACTTGCATCCTTTCATCATTCACAACTAATTGAACTACCAGCAAGGCTTAATTTAAAAACTGGGAAACAATCATAGATTAGCTCTTCACAACAAGGCAGAAAGACATTGAATAATGGGATGTACTTCTTGATTCTATTTTGGATCATTTGCCTCTATTTTTTGTTGTTGTTGTTGTTGTTTTTTGTTATGCAGATTTCATTAAAATATCATAATCATTGGCTAGTGAAATAAACAAATGTAAAGCATTTTGCTGAAGAAAACATTTTGATTAAGTTGGTCAATTTTGATTGGCAAAATATTTATAATTTGGGAAGGGGAGTGGATAAAGTTGCAGACTGTATAATTAAAATAAATGTCACAGCATTTGAAGAAATTACTCCACTGGTTACTAGGAAGGTTAAGAGGGCTTTTGTACAATGGCTAAATCTTTATTTGAGATGAAAAATGAAAGAAAGAGATAGCTACTGGAAATTATTTCAAGAACCAGTTGATCCAAATAAATTAAATTAGTACAGGAAATTAAGGAACTAGGTGAAGGCTGAGTTGAGACAAATACAGTCTCAATTTGTTCAATCAAAATGTTAAAGTCATTGAATAATCCCAAACAATGTTGGTCTACTTTTAATTTCTTATTTAAGTTTCAGGATAGGATGAGGGTTATAAATCACACCATAGGAGGAAAAATATGGAACAGTAAATTTGTCATTGCTCATTAATGTAATAATTTTCTGACTCATTGTGTTGTCTCCTGGTAGAGATCAGGCAAGTGGACAAACATGTTAAAAGAGGTGGTGGGGTAAAAATAAGGGAAGTAATACTTGTGCAGAATTTAAAATATGGTACTATAAATGAGAATTCTTTTTTTTGTTATTTAATACAAAGCATAAACAGGTCTGCATCATGAAAGAACAACAAGCCAACAACAACATTAAAATAGTGACCACAATCAAACAAGAAAACAACCAAACCCCTCCACACTCCCCCTAGAGTGTGACACTGACACCCAACAAAAAGGGTAGCCCAGAGAAATTACAATACAATGTGGAGACCCACCTAAACGTGGCCATATGAAAAGAGACTATAGCTAATAACATGATGAAGCACCCTAATGGGCAAATGATAGCAGGACAAAAAGTGACTCCCACCTCGAATTAAAGACGTGGACAATTTTGAAGAGAAGCAATTTGTTTCTCAATATTCAATGCCTGTAAAATTTCCTGATGCCATGCCATGCAAGAGGGGATCACTGCATCTGTCCAATGGCAAAGAATAATAAGTTTCACCATGACTGAAATTAAAGCCATGTAAGCCTTATGCTGGCCAAACAACTATGGAGGATAGAAGCCTATTAAACAAATCTCTGGGGTGAAAAACTCATCAATGCCCAGAAGAATATCCAATAGAGATTTAATAGTGGCCCTGAAAGGTGTTAATCTAATACAATCCCAGAGAGTGTGCTTGAGGCTTCCCTCAGTTAGAAAACATGGGGAACATTTAGGAGAGGCTGGTTTACCCATCCTATATAAAATTTGCATGGTATAATACAAGTTATGGAGAATTTTGTACTGCTCAGCCAATATCGGTCCTATTTAATGTTTTTATAAAGATCTTGCCAAAGAGACTGCCACTGTAATGGTTTCCACTGCAGGGAAAAAGCCTGCTGCCAATAGTAACAAAACCGATGGGGTTAGTAGAGTCCAGGGACTGGAAAAGCCTATATAAACTTGAGAATGGATGGGGCTGTGCAGCCATCGAATTTATGAGTTTCATTGTTTTCCCCACCATTCTGGTTAAAAATCATGTTTTGAATTATCTAAGAAAATGGTATCCTTCAAGGAGTTGTGGATGTGATCAAATACATACTCAGCAACAGAAGATAGCTGTCCCATTAATGGCAAAATCAACTTATTTGTTAAATTTATCACTGGCTCAAGGCATAGTGCAAATACTGTATGTAGAAGCAAATGACAGTAGTTCCAATTTTCAAATAAGGGGACAGAACAAATGCAACTACAGGCCTATACCTTTATTACCTGTAGAGGATAAAATTGCTGAAAGATTTGTTTATGACCAGTTAGTTGTACAGTACAGTTGACTGAAAATAGTCTCCTGTCACAATGCCAACATGGTTTCAGGGAAAAAAAAACACTTCAGCACAGGAACAGCCTTGTTGAGTTGTTGAGCACTGCCCTGCATGGTTTTTGAAGATGATGAATTCACTGGAGCAGTGCTAATTGACTTAACTAAGACCTTCAATGCAGTAGATCATGCTCTTTTAATGAGAAAACTGGAGTATGTTGGCATTAGGGCAGGGAGTTGGTTCAAAAGTTACCTGTCAAGCAGAAGTCAGGGGGAGTGAATTAGTAATGGAGTCCCTCATGGGGTTCCCAAGGGCACAGTATTGGCCCCACTTTTGTTTTATTATTTGTAAGTACCTAGAGAATGTTTTTTTTTTTTTCAAAATATCTTCCAGTTTTCCATGTGGATAACATGGTCATTCTCAGCTCAGGACAAGTATATCTAAAATTCAGGAAAACAACAGGGATTTATTGAAATTAGGTATGTGTAGTTAGACACTTTTATGCATAGCTAGCATTTTGAGAAAGTAATGGTCCCTTATAATTAATTCACTATCCCTTTAAACATTCATGATCATGGAACTTGTTTGATGATGTCATATTTAAGCAGCGCTGTTTTAACTGGCACATGTTTGCACTTCAGGTTCATTGCCTTTCAGAAAGTGCTTGAGATAGGTACAAAATGTTTTGAGCATCTATTGGTGATGCTATGAAGGATTGTACCTTAAAGCCATATGCACTGTTTTTATGTGAGTAAATAAATATATTTTCATACTGCATCTGATTGGAGTTGAGTCTATCTGTGGGGTGTGCATGAGTGCAAGACTCCTTGCTTTTGCATGTATCCAGATTTTTTCCAATCACACCACTCTGTGAGCAACCTTTCCCATTTGTGCTGATATTTATTCAACAGATAAACTGACTGCAGATTGATAGGTTATTGATAAATGAATCTAAAACTAGAACAATGCATTTTGGAACATGACAGAAGTTAGACCAGGCTGGGAATGAGCTTCTCATCCATGGGGTAATATTGGGATAACAGGAGAAAGTCTACAGTCAATGAAAGGATTTAAGTTCCATGGGCTATTTCTCGATCAGAGTTTGAATTTTGTTCCTCATTCAGAGTTTGTGGAAAAGGCTAAATCAAAAATCGGGTTATCTGTACAGAAATATTGGATCATTAGCTGTTGAAACTAGATTACTGGTAGCTTAACAGGTCTTCTTACCAGTTTTTGGACTCGGGGCAATGTTATTTGGTGATTAAATGGATGCTTTTGCACATGTTATACCAACATTTTGGATTGTTCCCATCAGGAAACAGAAAAAAAAAACTGTAAGTGCTGAAGTCTTTGCTTACAGGATATTTAGGAGAGGAACTCCAAAATAGCTTTAGGACAGGAACCCCAAAATGTCTTTCAAGTAAATTTTATGGAAACATTTGTCATATGTTACTAGACACTTGGAGTCTGAAATCTTGCAGGTGCCTAAACATAAATTACAAGCAGGTAGATAGTAATTTTCTTGTGATGGTGATCATCTGTTGAAGACTTCATCATTTTGTGTTAATCTAGATTGTTCTTCTCAAAGTGTTAAAGAAGCACTAGCTCTCATGTACAAGTACCTTGCACCCTGTACTTGTTTTCATGTCTTTTAATGTGTTGCTTTTTCATGACTGTCAGTTTGTATAAAGATTGCGATTATTGTGTATTTTACAGTACATGTCAGTCATGGCTATAAAAGGGTCTGTCCAAGTCCACACATTGGCATATATATATATATATATATATATATATTCTTTAGGCTCCATTATGATCCTGGAGTGTATACTGTCTACACCATGTGCCTTACCTGGCTTAATCGGTGCAGGTAGTCAGTTCTGAGGGCAGGCAGGATGTCCAATGACTGACGCGGAGTACCTCTGATGTTATAGTCCATCTTAATGAGCCTGTCACTGCTCCATGAGACTTCTAGTGAACAGTGGAGCAAAGTACCATATTTGTAATGAATCTTAGTCATGCTCTCTCATAGGTTTTTCTCCTTTTTCCTGTCTGAGGCCCAACCCCCTCCTTCATTATTACATTCATTCTTGTATACTGTACATGTTCCAGAAGAAGGCACTGTTGTTAAGAGCTCCTACTTCTATAATGACTATCAGCCCTTCCTCGGCTGTCTTAATTTGAGTTTTGCAGTTCTTCAGTTCTACACTGTATTCCTTTTAGGCCTGAAAGCAGTTTACTGATAATCTTGATTTGAGTGGCTCTATGATGCCGGTTCGACAAGAAAAACGTCGACTGGCATCACAGCACCAGGCTCCGTGTTGACAGTGATTTGCATCACCATCATATTTTATTTATAAAAAGCACCTTTCTTATAACCAAGGCACTTGTACATGGTAAACAACTAAACAAATAATACCAGCAATAATTAGTAAAATCCAATAATTTAAAATTCTAACAATTATAATTTTTCCCTTAAAAATCAGAATATGACTGTTCAAATAAATAAGTTTTTACTGCAGTTTCAATCTCCTGGATGGTCAGGCAATCTCACACCCAATGAGGTGGAGAATTCCACAGGGCTGGGGCTGCAAAGCTAAAAGACCAAGCCCCAGATGTCTTTAAACAGACCTTGGGAATCTCTAGCAATCTCTTATCGGTGGATCAGAGAGGGTGGAGGGGACAGTAAGGGGCGAAGGAGATCTTGCAAGTAGCTAGGTCCCTGGTTATGTAGGGCTTTAAAGGATAGCAAACTGACCTTGAAGGTGATCCTCCAATGCACTGCAAGCCAGTGCAGTCAGCAAAGCACAGGCATAATGTGACTGGTTCTAGATGTACCAGTCAACAGACTGGCTGCCACATTCAACATTAGCTGAAGGTGGCAGACATCAACCCCCAGTAGCCCTAGCTAAAGGGCATTGCAGTAGTCAAGGCGAGTGGTAATGAAGACATGGACCAACACTGGAAGATCGTTGGGATGAACAAGGTGTTATCACCTGGGCGATATTCCTCAGATGATAAAAACAGGTCTTGACAACAGCTGACACCTGTGATTTCAGGGTTAAGCTGTCATCAAAAATAATGCCCAGGTTCCGCACCTGGTCTGAGGTAGTCAGCGCAACACCCCCGAGACAAAATCCTGAGGGTGAGCCTCTCAACAAACCTGCCTTCCGATGATCAGGGTCCACAACCAGCATTTCAGTTTTAGATGGGTTCAACCACAGCCAACTTGTACTCATCCAGTCTTGGATCTCAGCGAGACAGTTATTAAATGCTGAGAGGAACACATCTTGACTAGGTGCAAAGGACATGTATAGCTGAGTGTCATCTGCATAGCAATGAAAACTCAGACCATACAACCTAATAATCATTCCTAATGGCAGCATATACACTGCAAACAACATGGATGGCAAGATGGAGCCCTGTGGCACTCCACAGGATAGGGGGAGAGGGGCTGAGGAGTAAATCGCAGACACCACTCTCTGAGTCCTACCCTTGAGAAACAATTGAAACCATCTGAGAACCATACCAGATAGTCCACAGATGAGCCGTAGGCACTCCAACAGCACTCCATGGACCATAGTGTCAAATGCTGCAGAGAGAGAGAGAGAGAGAGAGATCAAGGAGGACCAAAATGGAATGAGTCTTCCGATCTCTCACTATTAGGAGATCATTTAGCACTCAGACATGGGTCATCTTGGTACTATGCCTTTTCCTAAATTCTGACTGGAGAGAATCATAGACATTGTGGCTGGTCAAATGATCATTCAATTGTGATGCAACCACCTTCTCAATAACCTTAACCACAATGGGTAGGTTAGAGATAGGTCTGTAGTTCGCCAAGCAGTACAGGTCAAGGGAGGGTTCTTTAAGGAGGAGCCAAACAATTGCCTTCTTCAGGGGTTCCAGAAAGTTCCCCCTCTCCAATGACCTCCAGACTATCTCAGTTAGGACTGGGCTGAACTCATCAACACATCCTACCAAGAGGTGTGTGGGGCCCCGATCCAAACTACAGCTGGTTGGTCACAACATCTTGATGATCATCACAATGTCAGTGATTGTGGGTTGGCTAAATTCAAATCAGGTAAACTTAGGGCCCTACATCTCCTGCTGACCACCACAACTTCCATCAGAGTGGGCCAGACAGATACCAGACCTGATTGTGGCAACCTTATCTGCAATAAAATGAGCAAACTCATCACATTGTTCTTGTGACAAGGCTCCTCCAGACTGGAGACAAATCAGATTGCACAAGCTGTTTACAGTCTAGAAGAGCTGAGCTGGTCAGTTCTGTGCAGCAGTAATCTCCCTGGACAGGAATTCTGCCTTCTTATGGGTGATTGCTGATTGATAGATTACACAATGGTCCATCAATCTTAGCCTGTCACACTCCAGGCCCAATTTCTGCCAGCTCTGCTCCAGCCTTCGCCCCACTCTCCTCAACTCCTTCAAGGTCTCATCAAACCATGGAGACTTTGGACTGAGGATGAGGGGATGAACACGAACAGGTGCTATGGAATCCAGGGCCACCACCACTGCCTTATTATAGGCAAGTACTAGATCCCCTGGATCCCCGCATTCACTTGGCACACCCTATAGATCAAATACCATCATTAGGTCATCTGGGGTTACACCCCTTAAAGGATGGTACCGGGTCATCTTCAAAGAGGCCGACCTACTTGGGGGAGCAGCAAAACTGAACCAGATGGTGTGATGGTCAGACCACCTGACTGGTTCCACCACCAAGTTGGATATCTCCATCCCCAGAAGGAACACCAAGTCCAATGAATGACCTCTAACATGGGTTGAGGAGGTAATAACCTGTGTAAGGCCCAGATAATTCATTAACTGGAGGAATTCTTGACCAAACTGCAAGAGTTCATCATCAACCCAGGCTTTGAAGTCCCCCAAGATCAGCCATCTGGGTGAGTCCGATATCAAGTTGACAATGAAGTCTGTGACTTCCTGCAGGAAAACTTTCCCATCTCCTGGGGGATGGTAGATGAGAAGAATCCTGTACCCTACACCCTCACCCAGGATACAGTCAAAGGAGTTGGTGATCACCATTGGAACTTCCACCAGGTTCAGTTCTGATCTAAAACAAATGGCTACACCCCCACCCCTATGATCCATCCTCGGGTGGTGTATCACTGAGTACCCAGCCAGTATTGTTGAGGCCAAAACTGGGCCAGCATTTTCATCCAGTCAGGTCTCAGTGATACAAGTCAGGTCAGATGATCCCACAAGAGCTGCTATTAAAGCAGTCTTGTTCTTAATGGACCTGGCATTGCATAACACCGCCCAAGTAGGATGAGTGACCAAGGAAGGCTGTGTTACTTGCCTGCTGATGGCAGAGCCCTTGGGTATAGGAATCAGGCAGGGAGAACCCCTTTTCTGAACCCATTTCACCCCAGGGAGTCTCCTTGTTCCCACTACCCCAATCTGCCCACTCCATTCCATTCCACTGCCAGTCCCTCCTCCGCACAATCCCCAGAGCTCAACACCACCTATATACTTCTGGGGACAGTGGAAGACAGACAAAAGGATGGAGGTCCCAGAGTCTAGTGGGGGAATATTGTCTGACTGTCCCTGCACCTTCCCAGCACATATTCCAAGCTACCAACCCTGCAAGATAAATACAACCCAAACAAGATACAAACCCCAAACTAAATAAATTAAATAAAGCAGCAGATAGGAGTAGTCAGAATGGTGGTAATACTCAAAAGCAGTATTGTTCCATAATGTTCAATAATATTACTGTCCAAATCAAAAGTCCACAATATTAATTCTCATAGTCCAAATCATGAAGAGGCAGAGGGGCTCTCACCAGCCCCTTACCAAAAATAATCTTGACCAAATAGGTGTAGCCCTCTCACAGCCACATCATATGTCCATTTTAAAAGAGAGGCACTCTCACTGCCTCCAACAAAAAAGTAACGTATATAACAGGAACCAGTCAATCCAAATAGCAGGGCTGGGGAGAGAAGACTCTATCAGAACCTCATGGAGTAAAGTTAAAAAGTATTTCCAAATCAATCAGTCCTCAGTGAGTTAGAACCACATCTATTCCTTTTTCCAGAAATTCTTCACCGGACTAAATGCCAGACCAGAGCTCATCCAGGCAGCCCCTAATGTACACCCAAATCCCCCACCGAGCCTCCAGTGACACCCAGCCCCCATCAGGTAAACTCCCACAGCTCCGGGAGCCCAGGCCAATTCCCGCCCTCCAGCTGGCACTCCTGACCCTCCCTGAGGAAAGAGATGCACCTCGTGCCCATCTCAGACAAACCCAACCAGCTAGTCCTTGCTCTTCAACTCCACAAGTTTTTCAAGGAGCTTAAAAAATCAGTTCTTCAAGAAAAGAGTAAGTTTAAAAGGTGGTCCAATAAATCACAACTTATAACTGTCTTCTTGTTCCATCACCAACTCAGCACAAACAGTCAGTATGGAGCCGCACACATTGGTGTGTGTTTTTTCTTTGGGGGGGGCTTTGCCCCCTGAATCCTCCAGGTGAAGAGCTCTGTCCACAGCACCTCCCATACTTTAGGATTCTAACTCCAAGTCAGAGTTAGTTTAAGGAGGGGGTGCAGGTCAGGGGAGGGGTTGCCCAGTCCCAGCGGCACTTTTACAGCAACATGGCACTGTTGTTGATATCAATGCATGTCACTGTAGAAATGTCACTGTTCAAGGAGCATACCCATTTGAGTAACCCTAATCTTGATTGTTCAGTAAAGAAAGGTCTAGCAGCACCATATCTTGACTCTGCTATTTAATCAACCAGATGATACAGCTGCCATGGATTTGTTTCATAAAAACATACACAGAAATACTTTGATACTACTGTAGCTAGTAGCTGCCATCCATGCAATGCCATCAGAAATATTCCTTAATGTCAGTTTCTTCACATTAAAATAATTGCAGAATTGAAGAAGCATATCATGCACATTGAGTAACAAGTGCAAAACAGTGCATGAGGCAGTGCAGATTGTAATAAGATGATAACACCCAGACTACAGGGTGCAGCTAACTAGGTAGGGCCAGAAGCATACTTAGGAATAGATAATAAAGCACAGGGAGCCTAGGAGTAGTTGGGAGGAAATTGCTCATAGCGGGGGGGGGTAAAGGGGAAAGCTAAACAAACACAGAAGAAAGTAAAAAAGGGGGATGGCAACAAGAGGGAAGGAGGGTCAGGAAAAGTTGTAGGAGGAGAAGACAAAGTCCTGAAGAAGGGCTTTGAGTGAGGAGAAGGATAAGGCTGAGTGGATGGACAGGGAGATGGAGGACCAAAGTTTAAGAAAACAACACCAGAAGGCAGTTTGTCCTTTGGAAGTTTTCCTTGGGGGACAGAGAATGAGAGGGGTGCAGTGTTCCAGAGGGGGTAGGAGGAAAAGGTAGGAGTGAAAGGAGGGTAGAGAGGTAGGGGAGGAGACAGCCAAACCAGAATTTGGAAGTGAAGGTTTCACAATGAATGAGGCATCTGACTGTGAGGGAATGGGAGGGACAGGGAGAGAGAGAGAGAGAGAGACAGCAGTGGTGTGTATGATGGGGGCAGTCCAAGGCAAAGTGGCAGAATGTGTGGAAGAGGGGTTCAGTCTGGCAAGAGATGTCATGGGGGCAATACTGTAAATAATGTCACCACAATCGAAGATGGGAAAGACATGTTCATGATCTTTTCTTTTATGGCAGGGAGAGGGATGTTTGCTATGCTTTCATACAGTGCACCCATTTTGGAGTAAAGCTTGCAATGGATGGTATCAAGGTACTCCAAGAAGTCGAGGTGCCATTCCAACCAGACTCCAAACTACTTCAATGAGGGGACATCAGCAAGCAAAGTGCCATCAATTGTGTGGAAGGAGGAGTGGGGGGGAGTCTGGCAAGCCCATATCAGGTGCTAGAGGTTATACAGACCATTTTAATGGCACTGAGGTACAGAAGGTTTGCACAGAACCTGTGCTGCATACTGTCAAACTCCTGCTGGAGACTGGAAGCCAGGTCAGCAGTACAGGGTCAAGAAACAAGCAGCACAGTGTCCCCTGCATACACATGGATGGATGCCATGAAACAGGAAGAGGGGAGGTCATTTAGGAAAAAAGACAAAAGTAATGGGCCAAAAACAAGCCCCTGGGGGATTCCAGAGCAGATAGGGAGTGGAGGGGAGAAGGAGTCACCAATATAGATACAGTAGGTTGAGACCTGCCCTCAAGGTAGGAGTGTACCCAGCTGATTAAGGAGTCAGAGACCTCTCTGCCTTAAACTTGACCAGAAGAAATGGTGTGACAGTGTTGAAGGCTTTGGCCAGGTTGACAAAGATAATGAAGGTAACTTGGCCCTGGTCCACACCAGACAGGATGGAGTCAGTGAGCCAGAGAATCATGGTGGTGGTGGAGTGGAATGTCCAGAAACCATATTGGAATGGAGAGAAAAAGGAGAAGTCCTTGAGGAAGTAGGACAAGTTATTCATGGAGCTTTGCCAGTGTATGGAGGATGGAAATGAGATGGAAGTTTCAAGGACAGGTGTTGTCACCCTCTTTTGGGAGGGGAATGACAGTAGCCCTTTTGTAAACATTGGAGACAGAGCTGAGGAGAGATAGAGGTTAAAGAAGAATGATACAAGGAAGGCATTTGCTGGTGCAGAGAGGTAGAGAAGTTTTGGATACAGGCCATCCAGGCTCAAATCCTTGTGGCGGTTAAGAACAAAGAGGGCCCCAAGAGTGGTGATGGAAGTGATAAAAGAGATGAAGAAGGGGTGTACGGGGTGAGGGGAAGAGTGGATTGGAGGAGGGAGAGAAGAGGAGGATGAGAGGAGGAGAGAAAATGTACAAGTAGTGAACAAGGATTTGAAACCAGCAGCAACAGCAGTTGGGTCAGTGAAGTGGGAATTGCCAACCCTGAGGATGGGTGGGGAGGACTTGGTAGGAGCAGTGAAATGGAAGTGAACGACTTTTCAAGAACTTGGAGGGATGATTTAGGTTGTTCTGGAGTATGGAAGAGAAGTCATCAGATTTCACTAGCATGGTGGCAGGGGAATAAGTGGCCTCAAAAGGACCACAGGGCTTGGTCATGAGCAAGAAGGCAGACCAACAGGTCAGCAGACATCCAGGGAAGGTGAGCACCTGGGACAATGGTTATCCTTAGAAGGATGGGGTAGTCCCAGACAGACATGCATTTGTTGTACAAGGAGTTGAGTGCCAAGTTAACATCAGTGACTGAGGAGATGTGGAACCAATTGGTCACTGACAGGTCTGCACAGAGAGACGTTAAATCCATTGACCTGAAGGACCATATCTGAAGGACCAGATCATTTTTGGATTGACTTTGGGGCGATGCATTTTTTCTACACAGTGGATCATATAATGGTCACTGAGTGCATCTGGGAGGATGCCTGTATCCGCAATATGGTGGGGGTGAGAAGAGATCACCCAGTCCAGCAGAGTGTTGTTTGATGATTTATGATTAAGATGGGTGGGGTCTGAAATTACTTGGGATAGCTTGAGGGACGTAACATTCTGACATGATTTTTCACAGGGTGGAGAGCCAATCAGTGTTAAAATGCCCAGGTATCAGCAAGTCACCAGAAGAGGAGTGGGAGCAGATGATGGAGAGGAGATCAATGACCTAAGTATGGGGTAGGCCAGGGCAGTGGTGCACACCTGCAATGAAGAAAAGGGCCATGTGGGGGCAGGGAGAGTTTGAAGAGAAGCAGCTCATAGTAAGCAGGGCTGAGAATGATAGTACAGGCACAAATTTTATGCCAGCAGAGAGGTACTGTAGATTACAAACCTCTCTTAGGGCAGCCTGCCTTGTTATGGTGTAAACATGTATGTAGACTGCAGGCTCTTGGACCTTCAGGGAGAGCTAGGACTCTGAGATGACAAGAACAACTAAGTGGAAGTTGGGTACAAGAGGTTGTAATAGAAACCGCTTTAAGGAGGAGGTTACAGATGTTAAAGTGGGCCACCCACAATCATTTGGGGAGCTGAAACTGTGATGAGGTGGTGGTAGGACCAGATGTAAGCTCGATATCCCCAGCAACCAGAATTAGGAAGAAAACAAGGAGTGTAAAGATCCATAGAGCTGCTTTGAATGAGAGGGGTGAGGAGGGTGAAGGATGAAGTGGGAGGGAAGGGGAAGGTGGTATCAGAGAGTTTCTGAGTGGAGCCAAGGTGCCGGAAAATGGGAGCAACAAGGAGTCTAGGGGAGTGGGGAAGAGAAGAGGATGGACAGGTAGGGGAGGGGAGACAGGTAAGAGGAATAGGAGAGATGATTGGAGGGAGCAATAGAAGGAGGAAGGGATGAGGGGTAGTGAGGAGAGAGATAATGGCTATCATGAGCAGCAACATGGTGGATGCATTGTAGACTAAATGAACAAATATTTGAGGTGATGTAGGTATTTCTAGGTAGGGCATTAACCTAAATGAGCAAATTAGGAAGATGCAAGCAGCACCAAAATAGGATGGGAGCTTATATAACAATTTAGGATATAGGCTACACCTACAGTAGCTAGGATGGGGCCTATTACCAATCTGGGGGGATGCAGATCACACACAGATAAAGTGAGAGACTATAAACAATTTAGAGGGGATGCAGGCTGCACCCAGATAGAATAGGAGCCCATATGTACAATGAAGCCCACCAAGATAATGTGCAGCACTGAAGAATTCTGCAGTAGGGTTACTACAGCAAACAATGCACTTTCAATGGGAGTTAATTCCTTTTGTCTTGCAGTAAACCTGTGACACTGCAATTCATCCTGGCGGGCTTCACTGTAAGTAATAACACCATATAGGGTGAGTGATATTGGGCTATACCTGACTGCTCATGGGTATAATGAAGCCAGACGCTGCAGGCAGAGGGCCTTACAGCAAGTTTGAAAGGGTAGGAAGACCTCAACCTGCTATCTTCTCAATATAAAAAATCAATAGACTCTTTAAATTCTCACTTATATTCATCCTTCATCCCAAATTCAAATTTTCTCTTGTTTACATTTCCGGACCAACCTGTCCCTTCTTCAGAATGTTCTGGACTATGTGACAAACAAATATGAAACAAATATTACTCATTCATCATGTATTTCATAATTCATTTTTAAATAATAAATTCATCACCAATTCATTCAGGTTCAACATGCAGGGGGACATACCTGCTGTGGTGTAATCCTTAATAGTATGTGTTGCACCCTCACAAGACAATTCAAGATTATTCTGGTTGTTCAATTTAAATCTGAAAGATAGGCGGAATTGATGGGGGGATGCAAGAGAGATAAGTATACTATTCTTACTATGTTCTTAATATTTGAAAAATCTTTTTTAGAAAAAAATCTCCCATAAGTTGATTTATTTACATATCCGCTGTTGAATTTCTTCTGAGTTACAGCAGTGGTCTAAAGTGTTATCAGTTGTGGTTCTGCAAAAAATAAAGATGGACTGTTTACATACATTTTCTCCAAACAGCTCGTTTAACTTAATGTCAAGTGACAACAGTCTTTTCTATATTTCTAATGTTGTACACATACCCCAGTCTGTAGAACTGGGTTTCTTTTCCCCTTTTAAAGTGTATTCCCAGGTACCATTTGTTACAGTAGGGACTTTTACATTTCACGTGGTTCTCACTGCCATTGACAGAGATGCCGTCTTCTCGATCTACTCCGCTTGTCTGTGCAGGTAGAGGGGGCTGAGTCACAGATTTTCAAGGGCAGATCAAGAAGATAGCATCTCTGTTAATGGCGGTCTGAACCGTGTGAAACTTAACAGTCCCTACTATAATAAACAGCACCTGGGAATACACTTTAGAAAACAGTAAACAGTCCAAATTTATTTTTTGCAGAGTCTCAACTGATAATGCTTTAGACCACTGCTATAACTCAGAAGAAATACAATCAGGGGTATGTAAAAAAATTAACTTAGGGAAGACTTTTTCTAAGAAAGATTTTTCAAATATTAAAAACATAGTAAGAATAGCTTATTTATTGCAAACTCCCATCTGGCCCCTTCCCCGCATCGATTCCCCCAATCTTTCAGATTTAAATTGAACAACCACAATAATCTTGAATTGTCTTGTGAGGGTGCAACACACAATATATATAGACTAAAATATGGGTTTGGTGTGTGTAACTTGAGGTTTACTCACACACGAGGTGTTACAGTAGATGCTAAGTAAACCCCAAGAGTGAAACTCGAGGGTGCAAGCATCTAACACTGAGTGTGTGTGTAAATTTTGAGTTTAAACACACCACCTCATATTTTATTTAATATAATTGCTGGGTTTGACTTTTTAGTCCAGCAATTATATAAAATACAAACACGTTCATGTGTTGCTGCGGCTAGGTTACATTTCAGCTCGCAGTTACCTTTACTTATTTAAACTGTTTTTTTTATTTATTCAGCAGTCATTTTTTTTTCTGATGGCAGTAGATTTTGTTTTTTAAGACCACTTACCTCCTGAGTCCAATTGGCAAGTGGCCAGCAGTCTGACTGGAAGAGCTGCAGCTAGTGCATGTGCAGAGTGAGTGAAACTGTGTGCATCTTTGCCATTATAAACATTCCTTTATAATGGTAAATTATGCCAGATTTCCCTATGGAAAAAGGCAAACCCAGTTATTATTAAAGATTTTACCACAGCAGGTATATTTCCCTTGAATTTTGAACGTAAATGAGTTAGTAATGAACTTATTATTCAAAAATAAAAACATTTATGAAATACATGATGAATAAGTAATACTTGTTTTATATTTGTTTGGCACAATAGCCCATAATGTTCTGAAGAAGGGACAGGTTGGTTCTGAAACATAAACAAGAGAAAATTTGAATTTTGGCACTTTAGAATAAAAAGGTTGAATATAAATAAGAATTTAAAAAATAATTTATTGATTTTTTATATTGAGAAGATAGAGGGTTAATGTCGTCCAACCCTTTCAAAGCCATCTTGCAACCGGTCTTTTGGAAGAACTCCCCTTGAAATATTTAAAAGGGAACACTGGGAGACAGTGCACAAGCAGACACAATGGAGGGCCTTATAGTTCCTGGAACATCCACCTTAGCCCAAAATTCCTCAGCCTGGATGATATTATTAGACTTAGAAAATGGGTTACATGTGACACTTTAAATAGGATTTAGAAAAATAAAATAAACAGAAATGAATAAAAGCAATTTTAATTATTTTTTGGATAAAGGGGTTCCTCTACCGGTATATCTGCGAGAGAGGGCACTGCAGTGTTTGACAACTGTTTTTAACAGGGAGCATGACAGGAAAGCCTTATGGTCGCACCTGTCCAGATTTAGACCAGATCGCTTGTTTTTTTTTCTGTTTCTCCAGTTTCCTCTCCTACTGCTCTAGATGATCCCCAAGCTACTCAGCAGTGAAGGCACTTTCTATTTCTCTGGTTTTCTCCCTTGCTGCCCCAGTTTATCCATGAGTTACTCAGCAGTGCAGATAAAGAACTGCATAGTTTTTTTACTGTTTTCCCGAAGCCAATTCTACTCTGCGGCTACTGTAAAATGATGTAATTGCAGCTCACTTAGCTCCAAGTGTGAGTGTGTGTGCGTGTGTGTGTGTGTGTGAAGCCTTCAGTAAGTGGTCATGGCAGGCACATATCAGCCTACAGGGGAGTGTGAGACATGAGCTGAACATCTACAGAATGCTGTATGTGATAAGGGGCTTTTCCACCACACCATTAAGAACTGCATTGCATTTTCATCTGTCCTCTCCTTTCCTACCTTCAGAATGGAAGGAAGTCATGCAGAAACACTCCTCTGTGGCAGGCTGACTGAGGCTGATTGAAGTGGCACTGAACAGGACACATTTCTTCATGCATGACAAGAACTGGTCCTGCTTTTCCTACTCGTGCCCATGGTGACTTTCAAACATTATTTGTACTAAAATTTGCAGAGCTATTTATGCTCCTGGAACTAGGACACATTTCTCTATTACTTTCAATAGTAAGAACTGTACAGTTTGAATTATCTCACTTGTTTACTCCATTCTTAGCTTGCCCGGTTTATACTTAATGAACTACAGTAAGTGTTTGTACCTAACCATTTATAAGGGTCAGTTAGATTTTTGTATTACAGTTTCTTCATGTTATAGTAGTGGGCTGCAAGCTCGATGTCAGATAGTATAGCCTAAGCATAGCCCCCGATTCTAAAAATATATTCCTCATCTACTCTACTTCAAATACTGTTTGCAGATTGTAAGTAATAGTGTTGTCTGCAATGTGATGGATTGTAATCCACCTAGTTTACTATGTTTACTACTAGGTTTACCTATGACCCACAGAACAGTGACATTAAAACTGCAAAAGACCATTACAGTGACCAAATGGGCAGTTCACTGTAATGGTCTTGCGGTACATTGGCACTGCTTCTCCTGGTGTCATGCCCCCTCCTCAAAACAACTCTGACCTGGAGTTTATATTAAATGTGGAGATGGGGTGTAGCCTCCCAAAACAAGCACATAATTCTTCTGTATGGCAAAATGTCTAGCATGGCCATTGTGCTGTTTCTATAATGGAGTTTGACATATTTTCTGTTGATAGGACATGGTGGAACCTAGGTTTACTAAGTTATCAAAAACATTGGAAGGTGTTTGCCTAACCAGAATGTCTCCAATCACTTGTTGGGTAAATTATTCATTGTCTGTGGTCCACTTAAGATAATGGTCAAATTTAGTTTTTGAACATCTCAAAAATGTTGGCATCAATGACTTCTTAGGGAAGTGTGTTCCAGGCCCTAGCTGCTCTAACTGTAAAGTAATAATGCCTCTTCTTAGTGTTTTCCATGGGTATAGCTAGTTATTTACTGTGGCTTCAAAGGTTTGATTTTCTGATAGCAAACTGTAAACTACATTGTGTTGAAAATTCATTATTTTGAAATATTTTATAATGCAGTAGTAGGTCTCCCCTAAATCGTCTGCCTTCCAAGATAGCCAGCCTAGTTCTAGATAATCTCTCAGAGTAGGATAAATTCCTTAAATTTGGGGACCATTTTTGTAGTTCCATGCTGCACTATTTCCAACAGATCTATGTCTTGTTTGTTGTAAGGGTTCCAGATGGGTGATGCAAAATCTAAGTGCAGTCGAATGTATGATCTGTACAGGGGCATAATGCAAAACTCATTTTTATTTATAAATGTTCATTTTGTATTGTTTAACAGTCTATTGGCTATATACTAGCAAGAAAGCCCAGAAACAGTCTCAACCTCAGCAAAAGGCAGGTTCACTGAGACAAGGTAGCCTGCCCAAACTGTACCAAAAATCCAAACAGAACAGTGCTCTAGGAAACACAGACACACAACTTCTGCAACTTCAATTGTTGTTTATTAGAGTGAACACAGTGAGAGCCCCTAGCATCATGACATCAAGCCTTCAAGGGGGTGTAAACCTATGCTGAATGTTTTGCACATATATACCATACAAAGTCATGACATCACAGTAACTGAAAGACCCAACAATGAAAAATGCCGAAACTCACATGATTATAATATTTGCAAAGAAAACATATATATATATATATATATATATATATATATAGACACACATGGATTCTTTAATACGAAAGCAAATTACAAGTAAATATTAATTAGACAGTTTATTCTGATACCATTACTTTTTCTGAAATGTTTATCTAATCATGGAATCATCCTATGATTCAGAGCAGGGAACAAATCCCAGCTGCTAAACAACATTTAGGGGTTGAGGTAAACATAAAACATTGTTTGATTTAAGATTTGATTGTCACTTACACAATTCATTATAGAGTAGAATCTCCAAGGAGGGATACACCAAGAATAATTTCCATATTAGTTTCAGTAAACACCAAATCTCATAACTTAGAAACTAAATAGCTACTAAGAAAGTTTAACCATCTTGAGCTGACTGATGAAGAAAAATTATCTAAATACATGCTTAATTTAATAAGTGCATAGTGAATGATCAGAAGAGAGATGCTCCATGGTACAGCCTCTCTTTTTCCTTGATGAGTAGGGAATATAATGATCTCACTCTGCCATGTGCACCGGAAATAAAGGATTCCTAAACAAAGTCACAGAATGAAAAAATGTCAATTAGTGCTCTATAATTTATTATAGAAACTAAATCTGCAGGTGCAAATAATTCCAACAGTATAACTAGAAAAGGTGGAGTGGTTGGAATGGAGTGGGGGAATGTTGTTTTTCATTTTTTATTGGTGGGTATTTCAATTACTGTAATGTCATGGCTTTGTATAGTATAAATGTGCACAGCATTCAACATGGTTTACACACCCTTGAAGGATTGATGCCAAGGCACTAGTTACTCTCACTGTGTTCACTCTATTAAACAACAATTGAAGTTGCAGAAGTTGTGAGTCTGTATTTCCTGGATCGCTGGTCTTTCTGAATTTATTGGCTACTTACTGTAGGTTATCTTTTTGCAATTGTCAGAGGTCATCATTTTATTATTAATGATTATCCCCAAGACTAGAGATGCAGCAAATTAAATTCTGCTGGCGAAGTGAATGTTAAGTGATCACTTCACGTTGTCACGTCGCTATGTGGAGTGGCCATAAGGAAAGGCTCACTTTGCCTTGTAATTATTACTTTGCATTGTCATTCTGCCCTAACATGAAGTAAGGCAGAGTGGCAACAATATTGGCAGCCCCTCAGTACCCCCCCACACTCACAGTCACCTGAATTAATGTGCATCCCCAAAATACTACTGTCTTGTGTCCAGAAAACTCCCCAGTGCTGACAAAATGAAATGAGAGTACAGCAAGAAATACAAAGTCTTCCAGAATTAATGGCACACTCAGTCATGCACACTGTGGACATGGTCACATCACACACAGACACCAGAATTAATGTGCATCCCCAAAATGCTACTGTCTTGCGTCCAGAAAATTCCTCAGTGCTGTCAAAGTGAAATGAGAGGGTAATAAAAAATGCAAAGTCTCCCAGAATTAATGGTGCACTCCATCATGTGAGCAATGGCCACAGAGTCACCATAATTAATTTGCATCCCCAAAATGCTACTGTCTTGAGTCCAGAAAATTCCCCAGTGCTGACAAAGTGAAATGAGAGCGTAACAAGAAATGCAAGGTCTCCCAGGATTAATGGTGCACTCTGTCATGCAAGCAGTGGCCACACACAGTCACCAGAATTAATGTACATCCCCAAAATGCTACTGTCTTATGTCCAGAAAATTCCCCAGTGTTGATGAAGTGAAATGAGAGCGTAACAAGAAATTCAAAGTCTCCCAGAATTAATGGTGTACTGCAAATGCACAGACAGGTTAAGATTACACTGTGCACTCAAGAGATGTAGAGTCAGGCACAAAGGCACAACAATACCTAACCAGTGCTCACAAGTTACAAATCCAAATCTGGAAAAGAATATCTTTTGCCGGTTGGGGGGGTAGTGCATGGCAGTAACAGTCCACTATCAGTAAAGATACCACAAAGCTGTATAAAAAATTCATGCAGGTGCAGTGAATAGCAGGTTCACACTGCTGCAATTACTCTGGCACAATAAAAGTTGTCTGATTTAATGGTACGAATCACACACACACACACACACACACACACACACACACACACACACACACACACTGCATGTGTTATGTAGCAAATTGAAAACCTTTAGCAATATAATCAAATGTTTTAAACAAACTGAAATTATACACTGCTGCACCACTACAATCAGCAAAAAAAATGTCAAGAATTACTGAAAATGTTACTGTGTGCACATTAACATAGTTAAACAGTACAAGAAAAATATAACCAAAACAGAAAGACTGCCTTTTTCTCCCAGTTAATCTACTTACATACTAGAAACGCCTCCCCCAAAGCACACTTCACAGTACATAGACTGACTGTTCTAAATTAACATTCCAAATCCACACACAAACAATAAACACCTAGTGATATGAGCACAGGAGGGTTTCCTATAATCGATGCACTAAATTTTGAGCAAACAGAATGGCTCAAGAAGGGTTTTTTAACAGCTTTTAGAGGATTTGAATTGCAGAGCTCTGACAGGACGCTGTCTCCATCTTCCAGTACACACGTACTACACAGAACTGAGGTTGTGCAGAACAATCTAGAGCCCAGTTGACCTGCAATCCCATGAAGCACTGCAAATTCATCCTGGAGCTCAATAACAAGGCAAAGTGATGTGAAGTACTTTGATTTCAATGTACATCACCTTAAAATTGGTGGAGAAGTGGTTTAGGGAAGGCAGAATAATGCAGAGACATTGGTTTAAATGGACTTTGCATTCTCCATTATGACGCAAAGTACTCTGCTTCATGTTGCTGAGCACTTCGCAGATTCCACGTTACTCTGTGAATCACTCCATGGAGCAAATTTCGACCACTTCACCTATCTCTACCTAAGACCCTTTCTTTTTATGCTGATTTTAAGGTTTTGTTATATAACACATATTCATAAAAGGGATTATTTTTTGCACATATGTAGTACCACACCTTTGTCTGGATTGAGATTCATTTAATTATCAATTGACCATTGTTCAATGGATTTTAAATCTTGAACCAGGTTCGAATGCTTGTGTAATATATGAACTTCCTCTCCTAGTTTTGTATAATCAGTGAATTTGATCCATGGATTGGTAATGTTATCATTGGTGTCCTTTATGAAAAGATTGAAAAGTGTTGGTCTGAGTACCAAACCCTGAGGAACCCCACTGGTAACCCTACTAAATCAGAGAGGTGACCCCTGATCCTCACCCTCTGTGTTTGCTCCATCAACCAACTAAATAATGACTGAACCCCATATTTGTAAGATTTATAATCAGTTTATAATGGGGAATAGTATGGAACACATTCCCAAGGTCTAATAGAATGACATCCACCAGAGTGTTGTGTCTAAACTAGTACTGACAGTAGAGATACAGCAAAGTTTTACTCCGTGAGTGAATATGCAGCAAAGTCATCAAATTCTCAGTGGAGCAGTTCACAAAATTGTTCCAAATTAATGGGAATTCACCATTCATGACTTCACCTTGCTTTTGGGGTTTTGAAGTGCAAATTGCACATAAAAATCCCAAAGCAAGTAGACATTACAAATGGGGAATCCCTCAACACCACCCTCGATGTATCCCTGATGTCAAGTGGTCCCACCCCCCTGTTGATCACTGGCCCCAGTTTAAAAAAAGTATTTATTAATAAAATCCCTGGTGTCTAGTGGTCTAGTTGTCCCCCCTCCTTCCCGATTGCCAGCATCAGTTTTTACAAAAAATACATATGTCATTTATTATTAATAAAATACCTGGTGTCTAGTGGACCCCTCATCCCCCATCTAATCAGGGAGTGCCCCCATCAACACCCCTCTCCCCCCACCTGGACCTTGAGTGGGCAACCAGAGCAGCCCTCCACAGTCCACCACAGCTGGATGCCCAACCATCCTGGCTGGAATGAATGATCATGTGCTTTTACAAGCACATGATCATTCATTCGGGATAATCCAGCTCATTCATTGTGCTATCTTTGGGGGCACAGACAAGAGCGGAGGGCTATTTCAGTCCTGGTGGAGGGGGTTGGAATGCAGAGGGACAGAGTCATGGGCCCTTCTGGGGTCCACGACCACCATTCTCCCCCCGACCCCCCTGATAGAACAGGAACAGCCCTCTGCTCTTGTCTATACCCCCAAAGAGAGCTCAGTGAATGAGTTGGACTGTGGAGCATGGTGAGTGAGCATGTGGTTGGTCAAGCACATGCTCACTCATTCCAGCCAGGTCAGTCAGATGGCCAGTTGTGGTGGAGAGTGAAGAGCTGTGCTGTTCATCTGCTTGGGGTCCGGGTGGGGGGGAGAGTGGTTGTGAATTTGATGGCGGGGCACTCCCTGACTCGGTGGGAGGTCCACTAGACACCAGGGATTGTATTAATAATTAATAACGTAAACATATTTTTTTAAACTGATACCAGTGATAGGTGGGGGGGTAGGGATCACTAGACACAAGGGATTTTACTAATAGATATTTTTTTAAACTGGGACCAGTGATCAGTGGGAGTGGAAGGAGGGGCCACTAGACATCATGGATTTTAGTTATAAACATATATATTTTTTTAAACTGGGGCAGGCGATCAGCAGGTGGGGGATCACTAGACACCAGGATATATATATATATATATATATATATATATATATATATATATATATATTATTAATTGGGGCTGGAGATCAGCATGGGGGCACTAAACAACATAACAAATTTTGTGGGGAAGTGTGATTTTGTGGGCAAAATTCCACACTCCCCAGTCAATCTGCCTCCACTAATTTCTGAACTATGCTCCTCCAGTTTTGTGCAATTCACAAATTAATTCATCTAGTGAATTTTAGGGACTTCACCCATCTCTAACTGACAGTATTGTAAGAGGTTAAAAGATTTGTGGTGCATGAGTGTCCAGTGGTAAACCTGTGTTGGTATTTATCCATGATTCCCTTCTCATGCAGTTCAGTCTCAATTTTGCTTTTTACTGGCCTTTCCATTATCTTACTACAAATGGGGGTTAGACTGATGGGACGGTAATTGCTAACTTGTTCCCTGTTGCCTTTCTTAAATATGGGAATCACAACTGATATTCTCCTGTCAGCTGGCACTTCCCTTCTCAACACTGAATCTTGGAAATGCAAATACATTTTTTATTGTCATTATTTCTTCTTAAAGACTCTCACTTATCAAGACTATGTCTTGAGGAACAAATAAATTATTATTTTAAATCTTTTGCTTTTCTGTATATAAATATTATCAAACATTTCATCTGTCCATTGAATTTAAAACAGATTCTGCATGAAGTATACCTAAGACCTAGAAAATAAATTAATGAATATCTACACACTGTAGTCCTAGAGGTGTATAGTTTGTTTGACACACCTATTCTCTGCTGCATTAGACCTAGTCAGGGCTTTTTGCTTTTTATATACAAAACCATTTTGTTCTGTGTGAGTGACTGTATAATTTTGTACTTGAGCTCTGTTGTCATTGAAGGAACAGGTAGAGGGGCAGGACAAACACTGCTCAGAGAGAGTGAGCTGCATTACCCTTGCCCTAATCTCTCACCATTTTTATGTGCAAAAAGCTAGTTTATAGCAGCAGAACCTGATCCAAGCTCTAGTGTGGATCTGTGCTTGCTTAAAGGGCTAAAAGCAGATGTTTATTTTGGGTATCTGTGTGCGAGTGGGTGACCCCGGGACTAGCTCTTCTGGATCATCACTTGCTACATGAGGGGAACCTGCTGAGAGCAGGGCAAGTCGAGTGGGGCGAGTGCATGTTAGAGAGCATGAAGATTTATGCAAAGACACGTCCATCTGCGCATGTTTGGCATGTTCAGCATATTGGTGTTGGTGGTATTGCGTCAAAGCATGCTAAGATGACCGTGTTTGGATAGGACTATTAGAACTACAGCCCATTGTGATTTGTAAAGTAATTACATCATAACTGTGTTCTGAAATAGGCATATCCTTGTGCTGTTTGTGCACATAACATGGCACTTAAAATTACTATCATTGATGGGAAAGAAGGGGTACAATGCAATACAGTACATGTTTAATGTATGTCATTGGGAGTGCATTTAAATCACTAACAATGTTTACCTTTATTAAATGTAGACAAAACAAGGAACTATTACATGACATTTCACTTTTTAATGCTCATATGCTGGAATTGGAAACAAGTCAGAAAAATATGGTATATGACACCTTAAATTAGTCAATACCAGCAATCTGAATATTCCCAGTAGAAATGATAGCTCAGATTCTGAGCCTACGGTTCCTCTTGAAATTGGCAACATACATCAGCTTGATACTCCCACAAACATTCCCCTGGATGGTCCCTTAATTCTAGACACAGGCAATAAAAAGCAAATGAAGGAAGAGGACCATTATGTAGGATCTGATGATACATGGTATGAGTTCCAAAATAGGCGACCACTAAAAAAGGGCATACAAGTTAATGCTTTCACTTTAAGTGCAGAAAATAGATTTGAACCCTTATTAAATTTAATGGAGGATGCCCCCAGTTGCCCTGCTTCCTCCCCTTCTGATATTAATAAATCCTTGAACCAAAAGAAGGCTTCTAGTTCTTCAACTGAACATAGGCCCCTGACACCTGCAGTTACTCCCCTTGCATTACGGGTGACCTCATCGATTTAATGGACACCTCCCCTGCTGCCACTAATCCTATTGCTCAAAATTTAATAACGAAAGACATAAGGTAAACTTTTGTTTTTGGAGACTATATCATAAAACATCTTGATAGAGCCATTTGTAACCCGAATCAAGCAAATCAGACCTGTTCTTCCTTTTTGGGGGCTACTCTAGAAGCCATCACAAGCATGCTTCCTAATATATTGTCTGAAAGGGGGTAAATCTGGTAGCAGTTATTCATGCAGGGGCCAACAACATCAGTAAAGAAGATTTGCTTACTGTTAAACAGCACACAGTGGCCCTAAATAACATCCTAACTGAAACAAGGTGCAATATCACAATGTCTGAAATTCTCCCAATACCCACATCTGCTCCAACATTAAATATGAAAATACAACAATATAATGAATGGTTAAAGAAGTGGTGCTTATATCAACAGCTTTTATGCATCACTCATTAGGAAGAATTTTCTGGTCATTATGAATTATTTTGCGGGGATGGTCTGCACCTTAACAGATGTGGTACAGCTCTTCTGGGGAAATATTTTATGAAACATATAAACCTACATTTAAACTACTTTTCCTGGGGGAGAGGTGTGGTACTCCAGCCTCTCTTAATGTGAACCTTGGCAATACAGTGTCCACCCAGGGTATTGTCCAACATATAAAATTCCTTTATTTTAATGCCAGAGGTCTAAAAACAAGATAGATGAGCTTAAACTATGTGTCCTTGAGGATAAAGTTAGTGTTATTGGAATTACTGAAACATGGGGGGGTCAAAAAAGTAGCCTGGGGTTGTATAATACCCGGTTTTAAACACTATATATTGAACAGACCCAATATAGTAGGTGGTGGTTTGGTCCTTATTAGTAAATGACACCCTTGATTCAGTTGAAATCTCAGAGGAAATTAAAAAACCCTCATGTATATATTGACTTGGTATAGGTAAAAATATTATCTGGTCATGAAAATATTATACTGGGTGTTTGTTATAGACCTTTAAGTGCAGATATAAGCCTTACTGAGGGTATTATTACAGAATTTGAGAATGCCTGTGAACTTGGCACCATGATATGCATGGGTGATTTCAACCTAGGTGACATATCATGGGATACTGGCGATACCTTTACAAGTGCAGGCAAAAAACTTTAAGCCTGTTCCGAACAACTTAACCTCCAACAATGTATTTTATTACTCACCAGGGCAATAATATCTTAAATCTTGTGTTTCATAGTAATCATCTCAACATGCAAGATGTTACTATTGCATCCCCTATTTGCAATAGTGAGCATAATTCAATTATTTTTTTCCCTTGATCAGTATGTTTCTATAAACACTAATAAAACTAAAATGTATCTATATAATAAAGCAGATTTTTCAAGTATTACATCCACACTCAGGGGTATCAGCTGGGATAACAATATGACCCCATTGGATGCAGAAGGTAGTTGGGATTTTTTTTTAAGCAGACGGTACTACAGTTAAGAGATAAATATATCCCCTTTATTTTTAAGAAAGGCCAAAGGAAGCATAAGCCAAAATGGCTGTCCACAAATATTCAATGGACATTGAGACAAAAACCAAAAAACATTTCTGTATATTTAAAATCCCAGACTAAGGAGCATTAGTCTGCCTATGCTAAATTCCCCCAAAAATGCAAGTCTATGATAAGAAAAGCTAAACAATGTTGAGAATTCATCTTTCCAAGAATGCCAGTAACGATAATGGAAAGATGTTTTGCTCTTACATTAACTCTTTTCAAAAATCCACCTGTCAGGTAGGACTGCATTTGCATAACTCCAGTCTTTGTCATGATCCCTTACATATGGCTAACATTTTAAATCAAAAATGTTGTGATGTATTTTGAATCAAATCCAATCATAATGATGTTAATATAACCATAGTAAATGAATTGTATATTAAATTATCAGACAATAGTGTTCAGGCGAAACTTTTGTCATTAAAAAACAAATACCCCCCAGGCCCAGAAGGCATTAGTGGCCACCTTCTATACCTATTTGCTGATCATATCTCCCACCCTTTACATTTACTCTTTAAATATTTTCTACAGAACCATTTTATACTCAAAGAATGGAAGTCCTTTCGTGGCCTTATACTGAATGAACTGAACATAATTCGTGAACTCTGGAATTAATTTTAATACTGTACTAGGTCTCCAACTGCTTCAATCTTAAACATGACTACTCTGTATACTCAAGTCAGGTATGATTCCTGCTTTCAACCTATGTATGGACACAATCGATCTGAACTGTATGTATTATATGAAAATCAAATAAAGAAGAGAATAACAAAAAAAAAAAAGAATGGAAGTCCGCCCATGTAATACCAATTCATAACAAAGGTCCTTGTTCTAATTGGGAAAATTACCAACCTATTAGTTTAACATCAACAGTTTGTAAAGTACTTGAAAGTTTAATTAAAGATCTCATCAGTGATACAATCAACACAGTTGATATAGAACAGCATGGGTTCAAAGAGGGTTGGGGATGCCTAAGTTACTTGATGTGTTTCTATGAAAATGTTAGTAGGAACATAGACAGTGGCATTCCTTGGGAAATAATCCATCTCAACTTTAGTAAGGCATTTGATGTTGTAGCTCATCATGCCCTAATTGCCAAATTATTAGACACTAAAATAAATAAACATATTATCAAATGGATCAAAAATTGGTTAGCTCATAGATCACAGAAGGTCTTAATAAATGGCTATCTATCTGACTGTCACTAGTGGAGTCCCTCAGGGGTCTGTCTTGGGCCACTACCTAGTTCAAATATTCATAGCAGACCTTACTAAAAATTGTTTGTCAACTTCCATTAAATATTCTGATGATGTTAAACTTGATGGGCCATATGATAGTGAAGATAATATTTCCACAATTCAACGAGACTTAAATAGTATATCAGATTGGGTTGACACTTGGGGTATACAATTAAGTTCTTCAAAATGTAAGGTAATGCATGTTGGTTTCAACAACCCTTCAGCCATTTCCATTTTAAATGAGGCTCCTCTAGAAATTATTACTAATGAAAAGGACCATGGTATTTACATAACAAATGATCTAGGGTATAATACACAGATTAATGAGGCTATTATTAAGACAAATCAAATTGTATAGTCTATCAAAAGAAACATTAAATCAAGAGATCCTGGAGTTATGTTACCATTATACAGAGACTATGCTAGGCCTCATTTAGATTATTCATCTCATCTCTGGAGTCCATATAAAAAATGAGAGATGGCATCGTTGGAAAAAATCCAGAGGAAATTTACTAAGAATATAAAAGGACTTTTTAGTGTTCTATATGAACAACATTTAGAAAGCTTGAACCTGATGCCACTAACGCTTAGACGTCTCCGGGGTGATTTAATTTATGTTTGACATTGTAAATAACCCATAACTGTTTACCCAAATGGGCTTCCTGTTTAAAAACAATATTTATAACACCATAGGTCATCCACTGCAGATTAGTAGGGCTAGATTTAATCATTATCATGGAAGTTTTATTTTACCCAAAGGATTATCAATCCTTGGAATAGCCTACATTTAGAAATGGTAATTAGCGAAAACAAATCAACATTTGAAAATTGTCTTGATAAATTTATAATCAATAAAGCCAATTTGGGGTATTAAAATTGATCTTGGTGCTGTTATGGGCCCCTCAACCCCCTTGCACCTAACTACCTTAGTATTAAAGGTAGCTTAAGAAATCAATTAGACAGAGCATACTTAGAATGAATCTCTTTATTAGAGCATAATCAATGGTACAAAATCTTAAAAACAACCATCATGTCGAACAATATTTGCAGATTAAATCTGACCCAGACCAGAAGAGACTGCTGACTCAGTTTCATATGGAACTTTATAAAGCAAATCATATTTTATACAATCAAGGAAGTCCTGGACATACTTTCCCATATTGTAAATGCAATAACAATACCCCTGATGATTTGAAACACATAATATTGTTACAACCTCTTTATGAAACAAGGAGGACTGAATGGCTGGGCTCCATCTTGGGGGATCTGAACTTCCCCCTAAACACATTCTAAAATTGCTGTTTACATCAGAAAATCCTGCAATACTGTGTGAACTAAGTGGTTTCATGGCAACCATTCATCTCTGATTATTGCACTTTAAGTGGAAATTGTACTGTCATCACCTTGTAATGGTTTATCAGAAAAATAAGGTATGCATAACAACTGTTTTAAACATTTATGTCTATTTTATTTTTTTTTTAATTGTAAAGACTTATAGTCAATCACTCAATAACATTTTGTACTTGAACTCAACGTTGATTTATCAAAGAGTATGGACATGGGATAAGCCAAGACCAAGGATCTTTCAATTATTATCTTAGTGCTGATCTTATCTGACCCTGGAGATTTATTAGCCTTTAATTGTTTTATTGATGATATCAATTTCAGTGCTGTAAATTTGGTGTTAGAAATGCCCAACAAATTGTTTGGTGCTGGAACCAATATTTTTTTGGTTGAAGATAGAGCAAAAATAGTTATTGAATATATCTGCTGTCAACTTATCAACCATAATTATTTGGTTATTCACACCAATAGGACCCATCTCCCTAGATATGTTTTTTGTAATTATTAACCTAGGGGAAGAAGGCCTTGTTATTTTTAGTATGTGCAGTTCTGAACTCCGTTTAATCTTTTTGATTTTTATTAAGTTTTTTAGTTTGCACACTTCTGATTTATATCTATTATATGCCTGTTCAGTATTGTCCTTCTTAAGCCTAGTATGTGATTCTCCTTATTTTTTATTTGCCGGTTTTATTATATTTAATCATTTTTGGTATAAATTGTGATTCAAGATTCATAATTTAATTTTTTTTTATAAGGGTCCAACTTCCTTCAACAGACAGGTGTAACATCTTGTGTTCCTAATCAATACTTTCTAAGGTACTTATATCACTAGGGAAATCAGCCCTTTTGTAGTCACCAATGCTAGAAGCTTGTGATGGCTTATTTATGCATGACATGATATTACATATTACCTTGCTATGATCATTGCCACCCAGTGGACATTTGGTTGAAATGTTAGATATTTGGTCTTCCATGTTGGTGATAATGAAATCTAGTGTATAATCTCCTGGGATACTAAGGTGTTTAAAAATGAACTTTCATTGTTATTAGTTTCAGTTAGTATTTCCCAGATTATTTTTGGGTGATTAAAGTTTCCAACTATTACATTTTCATCCATATCTGATGCCTCAGTAATTTTCTTTAATATTGTATTGTTGTATTCGATGCCTGAGTTTGTTGGCCTGTAACAGTTGCCTAATACAATCGTGGGTTGATTTTTAAACTGGATTTGCAACCATACCCTCTCTATTGGTTGAACATTGCAGTCAGTTGGAAAAAACTAGTAACAGTCTTTATTGTTTCTAACATAGACACATACCCTGCCACCTTTCCTATTACATCTATTGTTGTAAAATAATTTGTACTCCTTAATCTCAGTGTACCAGTTACTAGCATTGTCCCACCATATTTCAGATACTGCAACAGTCTAAATCATCTCTGTTCAATGATCATTTCTAGCTCTGAGATTTTAACTATGTTTAAACATCTGGCATTTGTAAATAGTATCCTACATGCCTTGCTGGTTAGATTCCTGTGTTTATTATTATTGGTGTTTTTTTTATGCCCCATGTCCCTCATTCTATTTAGTTTAAATGTTTAGAAAGGTGGCTGCCCAGTGGCATGGAGGGCTGAGGCATCACTGCCTTACCTCCTACCATGCTGGCCACCCATGTTCATGGTGTGAGCAGGCCACCAGGGGTAGGCAAGGGAGGGAGGGAGAGGATTGAGCATCTGGAGGACAGCTCTCTTCTCCTGGGGGAGGGTGGGAACATGGACCATCATTTGCCTGACCCCTAGTGGCAGCTGGAGGCTGGCATGAGAGGTCCCATAACATGAGGGTGGAGTTGGAGCAGCTACCCGATGCACAGTGTACGGAAGCGTGCACTGGGCATCATTGGTGGCATTGCACGCCCACAAGCCACACAAGGAAAAACAGGAAAAAAGGCTCCTCAGCAGGATGAATACTGATCCCTACAGACCCCATTCCCATGAACAGACTGTAACCTCTACATCGGATCCATCTTGGTGGGTTGAGGGATCCCCTCCACCCACCACGGGGGGCATGCTGTGAAGGAAGCGGAAGGTAAGCTGCAAGCAAGGGATGGGGCTGGGGAATATGGCATGATAGAGAGCTGCAGGAGAGGAGAATAAAGAAATTAACTGAAAAAAAATGTTTGGAAAGAAAACTTTATATTTGTTTCCCCAGTGTCAAGCTTCATCTATGACTTAAATGCAGCCCATCCTAGCTAAATGAACTACAGTTGTGGACATATGTTTCCCAATGAGTTAGGCATGTGTGTCTATTTTGTAGTGACCACATAAGCCGCCATTCACTGATTTCTTTAATTTTACATTTTTATTTTTTTGTCATGGTACTTGCATTGAGTTGAGGTTTGGATCTATACTGGGAAGAGGGAGGAATACCAATGGTTTGCTTGTATTACTTCAGTATTACTTAAGAAGGAGAAGGAGGTGAGAACTGTTGGGGAATTGTTTGGTATACAGTATGTCATTTTTTATTTTTCAATACAGCAACAACCTTCACCTTCAGTACCTTTTCGATCAAAGTATGATATGCCCAGTTGGCCTGCCAGTGCAGCAGTTGGATTTCCATCTGTGATGCTGGCAACCTAGGTTCGGGAACAGAGTTGGGTCCCTGGAAGGCTGGCCAGGGGGAGGAGGATGGAGAATCTGGTGAAAGATCTCTTTCTCTGGGGGGAGGGTGGGGATGCACACCAGCACCTGTTAGCCCCTGGCAGAGGCTAGGAGCACAGCATGGACTTGAGGGTACAGTGCTCAGAGGGAGTGGCAAACATTGGCATATGCCTTGATGTCAGGACATCACTCCCCACAGAAAAACCAGGAAACACTTCCTAGCTGGCCGGATGATGATCTCTCTGCCATTGATCCCACAACTGACACACCTCAGTGACACCCTAAGCCAATAGTGAAGTGCGCTGGCCACCCCCAGCGGTGCCTTTCCCCATAGAGGAGGGGGACCTGTCTGGTGAAGGGTTATGCTGGGTTACCGGGGGGGTCACAATATGAGGTTTGTAGTTGATGTTGGGATGGGGCAGGCAGTCAATAGGGGCATAGGAGACCTGAAGGAGTGGGCAGCCAGGAAGGGGGAAGGTGCAAAAAAATTAAAAATAAAATAAGTATGATAAGCCTAAGGGGTATTGTGTGCATTGGGATTTCACCACTAGAGAGCTATGACTGACAATCAATGAACTGAAACATGTGGTTCAATGCAAATCAATGCAAAGTCACATTCACATGTCTAAAATTGATATTATACATTGGCAAGATTATGTCTGACCTCTTGATGGGTCAGTGGGCTCCTGGACCAGTGATGCTATCTGACAATAACATCACTGAATCAACTCTGGATACACACATGACCCACTCACATGAAAACTGCATGTAGAAATCACTACTCACATGACAGTCAGCTCAAAAACCATCCTTCACTTCCTCCTGCCTTGTTTTCCCATTTGTGTTCTGTCAAAGCACAGTCTCCATGATCGTGGTCACTTTCTGACTCAATCCTAAATTTAGAAAACACAGGGGACCTAATTCATGAAGAGCAATGCAGGGCTTGCTGCAAGACCTGTGTCAGCCCCAGGTGGCCAGCACAGCTGTGATGAGCTCTTTGCTGCAACCTGTGCCTAATTCAAGAAGATAGGGTAGATTTGTAACACTTTTCCCACTTTTTGACAGCCTGCATCAAATATTTGGTATAAGCCTCATAAAATGGCTACACTGAGATTGCCACAAGCTTGACAAGAAAAAGCTGATCAAACTTGCAGCAATTGGCAGATGGGATTGAGAATCCTGATTGCCAGTCTGGGAATGCTACAGATGTTTGGTGCACCCAGGGTTTGCGGTATTCCTGGAACATTTGTGAATTGACCCCAGGAAAACTACATTTAAGCCATCACGCCATAGCTTTGTAATGCACACACTCTGCAGCTCAGATGTATTGGCATGTGCACAGTTCAAGAGTGCTGTGCTCTTGGCTTAGCGATCATGCTGAGCACCATGCTATCCGTTTGGCAGCTACACTGAAAAATGACAACGCTGATTCTTGTTTTCATCAAATGAGAAGAATAACAATACCAGTAATGAAATATGACTTAGTGTAAGGGGGTGGGGTAAGAGTATCAGATCAACAATAAGACATAGCATGGGGGGTAAGAGAGAAACACACAGAAACAAACATCATACAGATTACAGAGCCACCTGATGGAGAAGTACAAAAATAACTTATTTCTTTTTAGCTAGACTTCCACACTAATGAATCAGTCAAAAATGTTTTAAATGTATTTATATATTTTTAAGTTCTGAATATAATGAGCCATTCCAAAACAGCAATAAGGCACTCCAGGCATGTGTGTTGTTATAAAACAATGCCAATTCGCAGGTGTGGAATGCACTGAGCTTCTGGACTTGTACTTCAACCCACTCAGGGCATAATGTTATGACACAAGATACATCCTGTCATTGCCTTATTGCTTAATTTTTTTGGACCCAAGAAATGCACATAACTTCAAGCAGAGGCAGTCCATTTATCCCACAACTGGGGTGGCACTTTACACTCTACCTATTTTAACTATAAAGCCTGTGGGACTGCCATTTGGCTGCTTCTAAATTTCCTGGGCCAGGTAGTCAAAGTAATTAATGGTTATTTGAGGCAGTATGCTTTGGTACAGTACAGCTTCAAGTTGGTCCCCACAGCTAAACATTTCTCTCTCTCTCTCTCTCTCTCTCTCTCTCTCTCCTCCCTCCCTCCCTCCCTCCCTCTCTCTCTCTCTCTCTCTCTCTCTGCCAAATATTGATGCCCTGATTTATTCCACAAAGTATCTTCAGAGCTGGCACACCTTCCTGGCCCACATGTAACTGGAGAGGACATGAATTCTGTTATGGATGCTATGTTGAACTGTTCTGCTATCACACACATTACTTGTACTAGAAGTTACTGAGCCCTATGACCACTGACAGCAAAACACAGTTTAATTGATGCCTGGCATCACTTACACCTGAAAGAACATGAATATTCTTTAAATGTTCTCCATCATTCATATATCTGGACTGACATGTTCCTTAAGACTACCTCCCTACTTTCAATTCCATAAAGGTGAAACATGAGTTGATGTTAATCTCAGATCATGTCCCTGTGGAGCTAGAGATGGGGGCACACCAGTTGGAAGGGGAAATGGCATTCGGACCCAGCCCTGCTTTCAAAACCAGCCTTTTGCATGCATGTACAAAAATATGTAACTTTGTTTTTGTTGACCAACTGACATGGAAATGTTTCCTCCTCAGTGTAGGTGGATGTGTTCAAGGCCATTTTTTACATGGACAATATTTCCTACTTGAGTTTTCAACAAAGGAAATGTAGGCTACATAGGACTTTAGAAAGTCAAACTAAGGAGATGGAACAGGCCCATAAGGCTTCCACTAATTCCCTGCTTTATAATGACTATCAGTAGTTAAAAATGGAGTACAACATAGTACTGTAAGTAGTGCTCAGAGTATCATATTACACTTACTATATCTAAACAATAATTTGATTGGCATAAGGGAGGTACAGTAAGCCTAACAGTTGTGTAATAAGGGTTGTAAGAAAACAGTTTTAGCCATACATACTTCTCAGGGAAGGGAGTTGTTCAATCCCTATGAGATTATTGAATGCCTCATAGCTTATTACTAGCAGTTATTCACCTCTGAGGTCAATAGATCTATGTGATAATGGCAATTGCAGAATAGCAATCACCGTTAGGGTGAATGAAAATCACTGAAAAAAATTTTCGGCAATGCAGTCCCCTGTGCACAACAAAAGGGTGCCAGGGACTTACATTTCAATTGTAAATGCAGGGGGATGCACCCCTACACCACCCATGTGGGTTTTCACCAACCGCCCCCCCCCTACTTAAGGATTCTCAACTCCAGGGTGGTGCATGTCGGGGGGGAGTGCAAAACCCGAAAAATAAAATATTTATTCTGGATGCAACAAAAGGCTCCTGCACCCAGACCCAAACCCAGCACCATTCAGACCCCAGCCATGAGACCACCCACCACACCGTGGGAGTAGTATAGCAATTCCCCATGGTGCCACCCCTCACAATCCCTCCCTCTCCTCCCACCCCATACTTAGCATGCTTGCTCCCCCCAAGCTCATACACATGTAGTGACAGGATGTCACTATATTCGTGCACTACCCAATCCAGTCACCCTCCCTCATTGCTGTAATGTGAGGCACCTCAATTGAATCACTGTTTTGGTAGGCAGCCAATCACAGCTGCCGAACTCACAGGATACCAAGGTGGATGTGTCACCTATACAAGTGCAAAAAATTATTTTTACTGAAGTTCCTATGTCCACTGTCTCACGGAGCTATGATGTGACCCTGGAGGCTCTCTTGACAATGTTAAAGTTTTAGAGGGCATTTAGTGGGCTAAACAGTGGCAATGCCCAGACCCCAATCACTTGCCAAATTTTTTGAACTATTTATAGATGAATTAAATGAATGATCCTCTTATGGACATGATCCTAGAGAGTTTAAGTGCTGGTGTGCTACCTTCCATGCAGGTCAGTGATAATACTATACACTCCAAGCTTGGGAAGAATCTTAAGCTTTGCTCCTCCTATGGACCCATTTCATTATTAACATGATACTATAAGATATTAATCACAATTATAGCCATTGGTTGGAACCGGTTCTTTCTGATCTTGTTTACTCAGACAAGTCATGGTTTGTTAAAGGGTATCATAGTAAGAACAATATTTGATGAATAAAAAATGTGGTTTGCATTGAACCAAGGGTGAAAAAAATCATGTAGACTGTATTCTAGCATTTGATGCAGAAAAAGCTTTCAACTGTGTGGAGTGGGAGTTAATGTCTAACACAACACAACACTTTAGTTGTGGGGTCATTATCAGCATTAGATCTCGGCTTTGTATCACTGTTCACAAACACAATCACAAATGGGATCCTTTCACTTCCATTCCTCTTACAAGGGTAACCCATCAGTGGTGTCCCTTGTCACATTTTCTGCACGCTTCATCTTTTGAGCAACTGATGATAGCTATGCACTCTATGACTGATATAGAAAGCCTTCCTGTTGCACACCAGCATTAAAAAATCTCAATATTTGTAGATGACATCTTTGCTATATCTTAAAGACCAACAGAAGAACCTGCTTATTTTGAGTGATCCCTTGGTGTATTATATCTGATATAAAATCCACTGGCACAACCCTGAACTGCTGACTGTGGATGTAGGAGGAACCTAATTTACTCCACCCTTTACACTGCCATTGAAGCAAGTTGCCTTATCAAATATTTGAGGATAAAGATCCTGTATATACTTTCTATAATTAGACAGCACATACTGTCTGTTTTTCTTGACAACTTTAGCACAATTGTAGACATTATTTCACAGCCCAAATTGGATGGAAAAATCTGTTTTGTGATCAGTATCAGGCACAGAATCTCCCTTTATGTGCAGGACTACCAAAAGCTGTAACCAGGTGGACACTCAGGAGTGGGTGGAAAGAATGAGAGAGATCTTGGGAAACTCAAGAAGTGGTCAAGAGCATGACAGTGGGGGTTCAGTGCTAAAAAGTGCAGAATGATGCACCTAGGGCATATGACTCCAGAACTGAGTACAAGATGGGGGAATTCACAGTCATCAAACAAGAAAAGGATCCTGGGGTTATCTTTATTGATGACCTCAAAGTGGCAGGCCAGTGTAACAAAGCTGTGGGTAGGGCTAGTGGGATGATTGGGTACATAAGGAGGGGTACTTCCAGAAGGAGGAGGGAGGTGATGTTACCACTGTATAGCTTTCTGATGTGATGCCACCTGTAGTATAGTGTCCATTTCTGGAGGATGCACCTCAGAAAAGTCATAAAGAAGGTATAGGCAGTCCAGAGGAGAGAAACTGAAATGGTGCAGGGGCTGCATCAAAAGCCTTATGAGAAGAGACTGAGGGATCTCAACATGTACACCAATAATTTGATTGGCATAAGGGAGGTACAGTAAGCCTAACAGTTGTGTAATAAGGGTTGTAAGAAAACAGTTTTAGCCATACATACTTCTCAGGGAAGGGAGTTGTTCAATCCCTATGAGATTATTGAATGCCTCATAGCTTATTACTAGCAGTTATTCACCTCTGAGGTCAATAGATCTATGTGATAATGGCAATTGCAGAATAGCGATCTCTAGGGAGGAATCGCCTGGAAGGGAAGAGAGCAAGATGGGACAAGAAGGAAATCTAGAAGCACTTCACATGGGTGAATAGGGTGCAGGAGGGAGTCTCTATCAAATGACAAAAATCACTAGAATCAGAAGGTATGCAAAGACACTGAGTGGCTGGCTTTAATAGGGATGTGAAGAAGCACTGCTCTAGATGTTCCCTGTGTAACCTGTCTCCACATCTGTCCTATTTCTTGACTTCAGCAAGGCATTTGACTCTGTTCCTCACAGGGACCTGTTGGATAAGCTGGGAGAAATGGGGGTGGGGAACCAGATGATCAGACAGATAGGCAATTGGCTCCAGGACCAGACCCAGAGAGTCATGGTTGGTAGGATAGTCTCATCCCCAAGGAGGTTCATTAGTGGGGTCCCACAGGGATTGGTCCTTGGGCCCCTCCTGTTTAATTCCTATGTCTCTGACATAAGGATGGGTATCAGGAGTGAGATGAGTCTCTTTGTGGATGACTCAAAACTGGGGGCAGTGGTGGATGGGGAGGAGGGGAGGGTGGCCCTACAGGGGGCCTGGAGGCTCTGGAAAGGTGGTCTAGAAAGTGGAAGCTGAGGTTCAATGCCAGGAAATGCATGGTACTGCACCTGGGAGCCAGAAACCTGGGCCAAGTGTACACCCTGGGGGGGGATGCTAAATGTCTCGATGGCTGAGAGAGACCTGGGGGTGGTGGTGGATGTCAAGATGAACAACTCGGAGACTTGTAGGAGGGCAGTGGCCGAGGCCAACAGGATACTGGGATGCATTGCTAGGGGGATCACCTCCAGAAGGAGGGAAGTGATATTCCCTCTGTATAACTACTTGGTGAGGTCACACCTTGAGTACTGCATGCAGTTTTGGAGGCCACACTTAAAGAGGGACATTGAACTCCTGGAGAGGTTCCATAGGAGGGCAACCAAAATGATTTGGGGCTTAGGGGACATGACCTACGGGGAGAGGCTCGAAGAGCTAAATATGTACACATTGGAAGAGAGAAGGGACCGGGGGGACATAATAGACATTTTCAGGTACATGAAGGGGGTAAATAGGGGAAGAGCAGTCAGGGTGCTTCGAAGGAAGGGGGGCAACTAGAGGGCATGGGTAGAAGCTGAAGGGGGGAGATTCAGGGGAGAAAGTAGGAGGTGCTACTTCACTAAGAGGGTGGTGGAGCCATGGAATGCGCTGCCCACGGGGCTGGTGTAGGCAGAGATGGTGGAGGGGTTCAAGAGGGAGTGGAACAGGTACAAGGGAAGGGTTCTGGAAGCAAAATCCAGTGCAGCAAGAATATCCAGGAATGGGAAGGGAAAAGCCAGAGAGGGTGAGAAGGGCAGCAAGGTCAGCTCTCAGGGTGGGGGCTGACCAAAGAAGCAGACACGAAAGACTGTTAGGCCTATTCTGCTGGCAATTTAGTATGTTAATATATCCCAACTGGCCTCTGGTGAACCTTCCTCCTCCCTTCCTATTTACTAATGTACACCTATGTCTACCCCATGCATACTCGAAGCCCCCCCACTATGTTTGCCTCCACCACTTCCACTTTTAGCCTGTTACAAGTATCTAACACCCTTTCAAAGAAATAGTAATTCCTCAATTCCTTCTTAAACTCCCCTCCCTCCAGCTTCATTGCGTGCCCCCTAGTCCTGGTGCCCTTTCTCATTTGAAGGAGAATCCCCTTCTATATCCTATTCACCCCTGTGAGGTACTTGTAGGTCTGTATCATGTCCCCTCTCCCTCTCCTCTATTTCCGGGCTATACATGTTGAGACACCTTAGTCTCTCCTCAGAGGGCTTCTTGTGAAACCCCAACACTATTTTAGTTGCCCTCCTTTGGACTGCCTTCACCCTGTCTATGTCTATTGTGAAGTGCAGCCTCCAAAATTACAGTACATGCAAGTATTATGGTCATGGTTGTATCAGCTGTTCCATTTACATAGTCTTTTGTATAGTACACTTTCATTTGACCCTGTTATGACTTATTTAGGCTGCCTATGTTATATGTTTATTTTGTATTGGTGAATTGGTGTGCATGCAGTGAAAGTTCTTAAATAAAGATTACTCCTATTGGTTTATAAAACTTTAATTAGACCAGTGTTGGAATACACTTGGCCAATTCAGAAATGGTGCTGCCCTATTATTGATCATGAGGCAAAGTATCAAAAGGCATTCATCAAATTCAAAATAGAACATCCTGCTATAAGGTATGACCTGGAACACCAATGCTGAAAGTTGTATATATATGTAGGGATGACTCTAAACTATCTGACTTCTTCTGGCAAAACTTTTTTTGCTAGTTCTGTAGACAAGACACCATAAGAACTGATAGATGATAGTGGGTCATGCTAAGTGTTACACAGTAATACCAGCTTTATGCCTTTTATACCATGGACTGGCAGCAGGTTTGGTTTGATTTTATTTTGAATGTTGAAGTAACTAGTATCAAGCTGTGTCTTTATTCCTGGATCCTGAATCGTACAAGCATCCCAAATCCATTTTGTGTGACCTTTGTATTTCACAAGTAGGCTTTTGACGCCTCAAAATGAGCAATATACAACATATTAAAATGTAATGCATTATGTATATTTATGGCACAGATAAGTAATTTGTTTTCAAAGGCTTTGAGAAGTAGATTGCTTTTTGACATGAATGAATTATGCATTAGCAAGAGCACTCATCCTTCCTCATGGCCGTTGAGTGTCACCGGTAGGTTGTTGAAGGCTTTAAATAAATAAATGATAAGGGATGAAGTGTTTGTGTACTGTTAAGGGTTCTTAGAATCCATTTGTCTTGTCAAAATGGATCATATGATTTGTAATTTTTAGTATGTAATCTATAGTTATTTTTTTTTTCTGATTGATTTACGATAGTCTGTTATGCACTATATACATACATACATTGAAGGTGATTGCAGGAAAAGACTTAGAGTCCATCTAGTCTGTCTTTAAACTAAAATAATGAAACCTATAATTACAACTGGCCTATTGCTTGTATTCTTATTATTTCTTGTTTTTTCTCCCCATCCCACTGGCCCTCCTTCCCACTGGCCCACCCAGCCCCATCATCCAGGCTTCTCTCAGGTCTTACCTGCTTTTTCCCATAGTCCCCCACATTTATAGCCTCCATTGTAGTGTAAGGGGAGTCCCTCAACCCACCAGAACAAGGATCTAGCCTCTGGGAGGTGCCTAAGTTACTGGGTGTGGGGCCTGCGGTGGTTGGGGGTCATTCAGCATGACTAGGAGTTTTTCCTGTTTCTAGCTCAGGAGACATGATGTGTGCTGATGTCAAGGCACTCCTGCCATCTGCTACATCTCCTCTTCTTCTGTAGCTTAGGCTGCATCACCTCTGGCCTCCACCAGGGGTTAGCTGAACTCTGAGCTCTTGCCCACTCCCCCACCCCAGAAGAGAAGAGCAGTCCTGCAGATGCTCAGTCCTCCTTCCCCTAGTCAGCCCTCTGAGGCTATGGGCTATTTTCCAAACCTGGGTCATCAGTGTCATGAGTGGTAGTGCTACCACTGTGCTGTTGGGCGGTCATTTCTTATTATTTTTAATTTAGATCCACTTCTGCTCCATTTTGTATTTACTATTCATTTGAATCTATCCCATTCTCTTTTAAACATATTTATTGTATTTGCCTCCTCCACCTTCCTTGGTTATTTGTTTGACAACTCTCTCCATGAAGTAATACTTCCAAATATATCTCTTATATCTTCTTCCTTCAAGTTTCTATTCATGCCATCTAGTAGAGTACCCTCATTTCTACTGGAGAGGATATTATTAGAAACCTTATTCATACCCCTCAGAAACTTGTATTTCTGTCATATTGCCTCTCTCTCTCTCTCTCTCTCTCTCTCTCTTCCTCGGCCACCAATGAATACAAATGGATATTTGCAAGTCATTTCTCATAAGTTTGATCTTTTTGACCAAGTATCATCATAGTGACCTCTACCTCCACAGTAGGTCCTTGCCTTTTTTAATATGTAGATTCCAAAACTGAGCCAGGGCCTCATCAGTGGTATGTGCAGTGGTAAAATCACCACAATTCTCCTGCTATCATAGCCTTTACTTACACCATAATATCCTGATCATCTTGATATGCCATGCTGCACTGACTGTAGACTTTCAGGTAATCACTAGTAATAACACCTAGAGGTCGTTCTCCTCTCTTGTCACAATTAATTTTATTCCATCCTGGCAAGATTCCTTGTGTGGCTCTTTCTGCCTATGGTATATGCATCAGTTTACACTTTTCCTTACATTACATAGAAACATACTATAGACTTTGATGGCAGATAAGGACCACTTGGCCCACCAGGTCTGCCCACTTTCCTACCAATTGGATAAGCTGCAGATCCTAGTTAGCCAGCAGTCTACTTCCTCCTACCCCCCACTAGAATTGCCATATGTCTGTCCAATACATTCTTGAATTCCACCACTGCTTTTGACCCCACAACCTCCTCAGAAAGGCCATTCCATGCATCCACAACCCTCACCATGAACAAAATACTTCCTCACATTGCCTCTGAGCCACCCCCCTCTTTTTTCAAATTGTGCCCCCTTGTTCTTGCACATCTCATTTTCTGAAAGATGCTACCCTCTCAAACTTTTTTGATCCCTTTGAGATACTTGAAAGTTTCTATCATGTCCCCCTCTCTCTCTCTCTCCTTTCATTGAGGGTATATATATTAAGATCCTTTAGTCTCTCTTCGTATGGCTTCTGATGCAGACAATGCACCATTTTAGTTGCCCTCCTCTGGACTGCCTCCATCCTATGTCCTTGTAGAGATGGGGTCTCCAGAACTGTATGCAGTACTTCAGATGGGGTTTCACCAACTGTCTGTACAGAGGGATAACAACTTCATCTTTTCTACTGGTGATACTTCTCCCTGTGCATCTCCATTGAAACACAATTTCCAGATTTTTAACCACCTCTCCAACAAATTCAAATCATGATACATTTCTTTAACCTCATCGTCAAAGCTCACTGGATACAGGAGTGGATCCAGAGGACTGGAAGAGCATGGATGTAGTCCCACTACACAATAGTGGTAGCAGGGAGGAGGCAAGCAATTATAGATCAGTCAGCCTGACATTGGTAGTTGGAAAACAATGGAATCACTGCTAAATGAAAGGATTATGGACAGTCTTGAAACCAGTGGCTTACAAGACCAAGGCAGCATGGTTTCACAGGAGGGAGGTCATGTCAAACAAATCTGATAGATTTTATTAACTGGGTAACAAATGATTTAGAGCAGGATGAAGCAGTGGACATGGCCTACATAGATTTCAATAAGGCTTGCAACACTGTTCCACACAGGAGACTAGTTAACAAGATGGGTGGAACAGGATTGGGTCCAAAGTTGGTAAACTGGATAAGAAATTGGTAAAAGGATAGATGACAAAGGGTGGTGGCAAATGGAGTTCACGCTGAGGAAGGGAGGGTGACCAACTGGGTTCCTCAAAGATCAGTGCTAAGACTGGTCCTCTTTAATGTCTGTATAAGTTACATTACAGAGGAACTTTAAGGGAAGGTCTGCTTCTTTGCAGATGACAACAGAATCTGCAATATGGTGGGCACTCAGTGGGGGGGGGAGTGGAAAGGATGAACAGAGACCTGAGAAAACTAGAGAAGTGGTAAAGAGTATGGCAGGTGAGTTTCAATGCAAGGAAAATACAAAATAATACACTTAGGGTACAGAAACCCAGAAGCAGACTACAAAATGGATAGTGTTACTGATGAACACCAAGCAGGAAAGAGACCTGGGGTTAATCATATCTGATGACCTAAAGCTGGCCAGGCAGTGGGATGAGGCAGTTGGGATGGCTTGTGGGATGCTTGAGTGCATAGGGAGGTGTATCAACAACAGAAAGAGGTTGGTGGTGTTGCCTCTGTATAGGTCATGGTAAGACCTCCACCTAGAGTACTGTGTCCAGTTCTGGACATCACATCTCCAGAAGGACATTGGCAGAGTGGAGAGGGTCCAGAGGAGGGTAACCAAAATGATGCAGGGTCTGCATCAAAAGCCCTATGAGGAGAGAGACTAAAGGACCTCAATATGTACACTCGCAAAAGGCGGAAGAAATCATGGAGACCCTTAAATACCTCACTGGGTAAATAAGGTACAACAGGGAAGTATTTTTGAGAATAAAAGGTGTTCAAGATCATGAGGACATACTATGAAGAGGAGGCAGGTAGATTCTGGACATATGTGAGGAAGCATGTCTTCACAGAAAGAGTGGTGGATTCCTAGAACAGCCTTCTAGTGGAGGTGGTGAGGGTGAAAACAGTGGTGGGGTTCATGAACGCATGAGATATGCACAAGGTAATCGTAGTGGAAAGGAAGGGAGAAGGAGGGAGGAAGAGTTGTAGATTAGGCACAATCTGCGGTAATAGCATAAGCAGGGATAAATGGGCATACTGAATGGGACAAGCGGTCCTTGTCTTTAGTCAAATTCTATGTTTCTCTGTTTCTATCCTCATTATCAACTCTGCAGAAACTCTTCATATCATCAACAAAGAGACACATTTTCCCCTAATACCCACTCTCATGTCACTTACTCACATATTGAACAGAATTGATCTCAAAAGTGACCCCGTGGCACCCCACCTGTGACTCTGTGTGTTTCTGAATTTTCCCATTATTCATAACTCTTTGCTACCTCTTACTTAACGATCTTTCAATCCACCTAGTCAGTCCCCCACCAACCTAAATCTTCCATTTTTTTTATTAATCTCTTGTGTGGCACAGTGTTAAATGCTTTGCTGAAGTCCAAGTATAACATCTATAGCTTAATCCCCACCCGCCACCTTAATTGCAATAGGTAGTGGCATAGCCAAAAAAGTCATTAAAGTTAGTCTGACATGATCTTCCAAACACAAAAAGCATGCTGTTTAGTGACCTGCTACCCATTAACTTCCAGATACTCAATTACCTGCTTCTTAACTATTAGTTCCATAAGTTTCCCCATAATTGATATAAGGCTAACTGACCTACAGTACAGTTGCCAGATTCCTCTTTATCCCCACCTTTACGTAGTGGCACTGCCACATTATTCCTCCAATCCCTTGGAACCACTCCTGTCTCCACAGAGTACCTGCACAGATAAGCCATTGGAACCACAAGCTTAGGACCTAGTTCTTTCAGTACTTATGGATGCAGACCATCAAGAACTGGTGGAGGAAATAAGAAAGAGCAAATGGGAAATACGAGGGGAGGTGGCGGGACAATATGGAGAGCCATGTGTGCAAATTCTCAAAGTCTGGGCAATAAGATTACAGACCTATATGCAACATGGTAGATGTGGACCTAGACATAGTAGCATTTATTGAGTCCTGGTGGAATGAAAACCAGGACTGGGATGTAGCCATTCCAAGATATACTCTGTTCAGAAAAGGCAAGGTCGGTAAAAATTGGGGAGCAGTGGCTCTTTATGTTAGGAACAACATAAAAAACTATTGAAATACAGGGAGAGTAAGGAGGAGCTGAAGTATGTGGGTTGCCCTGGAGATATGGAGTGGGACTGCTACTCACACAGGAGTGATCTACAGACTTTCAACATGGGGGGGAGATGGATAAAGATATGATGGAAGCAATCCAAAGGATGGCACACAAAGGGGAGGTGTTGCTGGCAGGGGACTTCAATCTACTGGATGTGGTTTGGAGCCTACCAGCTGTGGCAAAAGTCAGAAGTAGGGATATGCTGGACATCCTGGAAGGGGTGTAGCTCAGGCAACTAGTTAAGGAACCTACTCATGGGAGGGCAATACTAGAGCTGGTGCTGACAAATTGGGACAATCTTGCTGTTGTCACAAAGGGTGGTCACCTGGAGACCAGTGATCATTGTATGGTGTGATTCAATACAAGAACTGGGCCAGAATCAAACCACACTAAAATGAGGGTCCTGAACTTCAGGAGAGCCAATTTTAAGAACATGGCAGAATGCCTCAGGGATACCTTAGCAGAGATACCTAATGGATCAATATGTCGTACACTTAACAGAGTAGTACAAAACCCTGAAACAGAAACAGCGCAGTATAGGACAGCGAGAGGGTGCAATACCACGAATAGGTCTATGCATGGTTCTGCACCCTCTCACTGTCCCAGGCAGAGGATAAGACCTCTGCTGGGATGGTATGAGCCACTGCCAGCAAGGAAGACAGGCAGTGTGTTTGGGACTGGGTTCGATTCCCGGTCCCAGACGCATGTCATTTCTTATTTTTTTGCACTTTGTGTGATAGTTACTTTCAACCCCCCACCCTCAGAGTTAGTCATTTTAGTTGATGGAGTTCAGGGGTTGCAGCACCCATAATGGGAAGCGTAGGGTGGAGCTCCCTGCGAAAACAAAACTTTTGCCACATGCAGTATATTGCACTGTATTGGCAGCACGGTATGTTGCTGCGGCATAATGTCTTGCAACATTATGACCCCATGCTGAAGAGACAGGGAAACTGGGGGTAGTCGAGGAACAATGGGCAAAAATAAAGGGGGGTATTCAAAAGGCAACAAATCTCTGTGTCAGCCACGTTAACAAGGGCAAGAGAAACAAGATCTGGTGGAGCCACTATGGCTGTAAATGCATTAACTAGATAAGGGTGTTACATGGGATTAAACATTTACATGAATTGTTGTTGCATACACTTACTGAATCAAAGTATGGGACATTGAGAAAGGTCAGATATAAAAATAATGCCAATGTCTATTACAGTTTCCTATATGTGTCACATTGTATTCTATGCACTGTTATAGCAATCACCTCAACAGAACCGGGCCATCATATACATGAAGGTACTGTACCTTAAATGCAAACACTGCTGAGACAACTACATGCTGTGACAAGGTAGAAGATAAACACAAAGTCGAGACATGTTTAGGAAGATATTTGATGTGTTTAATTGATTTTTTAGAGATTGTTATACAGTACACACACACACACACACACACACACAGTACATTTCACTTGTATGCCATTCGGATGTATGCATTTTTCAGATGTACAGTATGTACAAAATTCTAATGTCCCAATTTTTGCCCTATACTTCCCATTCTGAAATGACCATTTGTATGCACACTTTTTTGGATGTATGCACAATTTATTTGTCAGGTTGCTCTGTTTTCAATGGGGCCAGAGTGATAATTGGTGCTAACTGGTCAGACAAAGACTCTAATGCACTGCTTATAGTGCCAATTAAGGGTTACTATAGTAACAAACAGCCTTCTCCGGTAGCCATTAACTGCTGTTCAGCTAATCTGCTTGTTTAGTGTTTCTAATGGGGTGTGTGATTAGTGATTGAATCCCTTACCTGCTATGATGGAAAAGGCATCACTCAAGGTGCTTTCACTAGAGCAGAGGATTCAGCTGCTTGAGAAATCTGAGCTGCCTGGGGTGTCTAGAAAGGAGCTTCCCCAGATGTTCAGCATGGATGTGTCAACTACAAACCAAATTTTAAAACAAAAACTCTGCAGGACTACTGGAGCAAAGGCTGTAACAAAGAAACACAAAATGAGAGGGGAAGGATGGCCATATGTAAGAGGCGCTATCGCACTGGTTTACCTTGTCCCGTGATCGCGGTGTGCTCTTGTGGATCAAGCTGCTATCCTGGCCAACTACAATTAAATAGTGTTGCAGTATTGTTTTTACTGATTATAGTGTTGCACTGCTGTTTTTAAAGATTATAAAGATTATTTATTCATTATCTTACTGAGTAAACACTTACATTAAACTGCTGTGTCTGACTCTATTAATTTGATAGCATTCCGGTTGTATGCACATTCCGGATGTATGCACAAATTTGGCTTGTCTTGAGCATGTGCATACATCTGGAATCCACTGTAATTAGTGTGTACTGTATAACTATCTGAAAGAGCTTCTGGTCCCTTATTGCCCTGGGCGATTGCTCCTCTCAGCTGATGAGGGGTTGCTAGAGATTCCAAGGGTATATTTGACATCTTCTGGGGTGAGATCATTTATGTATGCTGCCCCTACCCTTTGGAATTCTCTACCCCATCAGTTTCATGAGTGCATGACCGTGGAGTGGTTTAAGCAACCACTAAAACTTTTCTGTGATACCAAGCTTTTGGTGATTAATTAATGAATGATATCAGTTTGATTATATTGTTTGCTGCTGAGATGTTTGTTTGGTGATACTGTGATTTTAATATTGTTAAGGTGCCACGGTTTTTGAAAGGCACCATACAAATAAAGTTTATTATTATTATAATATAAATGTACGTATACCCAAATGTCAATGTAATCTTACACATTTCATTACAAGTTGTTCTCTTAAAGGAAGATCTTATAGTACATAGCCTAAAAATGTTTGTTAGGTAAAAGTAAACTGGGGTAGGTGTGTTATTGATGGTATTGCATAGTTTATCTTTTATTGCTGCTCCACCCCAGGCACACACAATATGAAAATCAACAACCCCTTGATATGAAGCAACAGGAATTAGTTAATACAAGGATAGAAATAAGTAGGAAATTGAGTAAGTGGGTCAACAAGCATGAGTATGGTAAGTCAGACAACATTTCAAAACATCTCACTATTATAATTCTGGGCTGGCAGTGTAGCCTAGAGGTTAGAGGAATGAAGTGTGAATGAGCTTGATACTTCCAGCAGACCAGACCTGAGTTTGATTCTCACAACCTCCACTTGTATACTGTGTGGTTTTGAGTAAGTCACTTTACCACCCAGTGCTCCCAGGTCGCCCCTGAAAACAGGCACTTGTGCCTAGTGGGTCTTACCCAGTTACCAAAGACCAAAAATAAATAAATAAATAATTCACTTTTTACAAATGCGTCTGCGCAGTTGACAATTTTTGTAAAAAAATAACAATAGGAATTATTCCATATATATCCACAGGTACCACACATGCAGGTGGAGGGATTTAAGGCCTGGATGCACCAGTCTGCCCTGATCCCCGGTCATAGGATTATGGTAGAGAGGCAGAGGTACTGGGGGTTCCATCGATAACTGTTGAAGCAGAGGGAACCAAATCTGATGAGGTCAAAGAGGGGCTATTAGAATCATGTGAGTCCCTTCTTCCTGTAGCTTCAGGAGAACCTTCTGAAGCACTGGGAAGGGAGGAAAGGTACACAAAAAAACTCCATATCTAGCAAAGAGACAGTGCATCTCAGAAGAAAAAACCTGTCCCGGAATGAGCAAGACAAAATTGGGTAGTTTTGAGTTGGATGGGGAGATGATGAGGTCTATTCTGGCTGATCCCACAGGTTGAATAAGCTTTCAATCACTCCTTGAATGAACTCCCACTCATGAGCCCTGATAGTGGTGTGGTTGAAACTGTTTGCGAGGACATTGCTGATGCCAAGCACTTGGACAGCAGTCAGGTGGAGGTCGTGCTAGACTACCCAGTACTACACTCACATCAACACCCGGCATAAAGGGTAGAAGCATGTGCCACCCTGTTTGTTCAGGTACCAGACCACAGACATATTGTTGGTCTGAACCAGGAGTGTCCCTGGACATAGAAGAGACTGGAAGGCCTGGAGGGCATACCGCACTGCCCTCATTTCTAACACATTGATGTGTAGAGACGCTTCCAGCTGAGACCATGTTTCCTTGGTCTGATGGTCTCCTAGGTGGGCTCCTCAGCCTTGACATGAAGCATCCATTGTAAGGGTCATGGTAGGAGCAGGGGGTTGAAAGGGGAACCCCTGTGGAGAGATTGGACAACTCCTGCCACCAAAGAAGATCCTTCTTCCTGTACCCAGACATTAGGACCCTGTGGTCCAGGTTGTCCAGCCGCTGATCCCATTGGACATGAAGAGTCCATTGGGTCACCCTCATATGCAGTCTGGCTAGAGGAACTGTAGGAATTGCAACTGCCATTGGCCCAAGAAGATGGAGGATCAATCAGGCTGTGGTCCAGCATGAGTTAGCCACTAATCTACCCTGTTCCTGCAGGGTCTCAACTCTGTCCAATGGGAAGAAGAGCCTACCTTGGACTGTATCCAGCACTGCTCAAATAAATTGTAGGTGCTGGGAGGGGAGAGGTGGAACTTGGGATAGTTGACTGTTAATCCAAATCTGGAAAAGAGGTCCAGGGTGATGGAGAGGGACTCCTTCAGACTGCTCTGTGATGGGGCTGACAGAAGCCAGTCATCCAGATACAGGCACAGTTAGATCCCTTTGCAGAATAGGGCCATGGCCACCACTGCTAGACACGTGGTAAAACCCCAAGGTGTTGAGGATAGGCCAAAAGGGAAAGCCCTGAACTGGTAATGTTCTCCCTGGAAGGCAAACTGAAGAAAGCAGCAGTGGGCTTGGAAGACAGGGATGTGCAGGCAAGTATCCTACATGTCTAGCACACAAAGCCAATGGCCCTTGTGGAGCAGTGGTAGAAGTGCCTGGATGGTGAGCATGTGGAACCTCTTGTACTTGACATACAGGTTGAGCATGCTGAGGTCCAAGATGGGTCATAGGTTGTCCATCTTTTTGGGCACTAGGAAAAAATGAAAGTAGAACCCTCTTCCTATCTGTGCTGGAGCCATGGGCTCTATTACTGACTTTTGTAAAAGAGCCAGGATCTCATCCCCTATCAGAGACAGATGCCTTGGAGGATAATGGGAGAGGGCTGGGGGGTTGTCCAGATGCTTGTCTAGGAACTCTATGGTGTGACCTTTTGCTATTAACTGAAGGACTCAAAAGTTCATGGTTATGTCTTGACGCCATAGAAGGTGGTGGGAAAATTCCCCCCCACTGGTTCCCCTAGAGATTCAGAAGGAGGCAGGGGGGTCCCCATGAGTCAGAAGGCCAAGGGAAGGGAGTCTTAGCTCCTCCAGGGGGCTTCTGGGACTTGGTAGGGGGTAGGGGTTCCTGATGAAGGATGCCTACATTTGGCCTGGCATTTTGCTGGGGCCTCTTTGGTCTGACATCTCTGTTGCTGATGAAAAGTCTGTTTGCCTTTGTAACCCCCTCAGTACATGAAGTGGACATCGCAGATGGATTTACCATGGTCCTGCAATTCAGTGATAATATCCTTGGCATCATCTCCGAATAACACAGATCCCCTGAAAGGGGCATCCAGGATGGAGATCTGGATGTCTTGTGCCAGGCCAGCAATCCTGAGCCATGAATGTCACCTAATGCAGACAGCAGTCACTGTGGTGTGAGCAACTGAGTCTATTGTATCATAAGTGGCCCAGAGGGCATGATGACCAGAGATTTTAGTCATTATCACCATCTTGGCAATTTCAGCCTTATGCTCCTGGTCCTGGATAGCTTCCAACTTGGACTCAAGAGAGGCCAGGGAAGATTTCTGTTAGGAAACCATATGAGTCACATAATTAATGGACCTGAGGGTGCAAATGGAGGAGGAATGGATCTTGCAACCAAAATTGTCCAGCAGCTTAGACTCCTTATCAGGAGGAGACATGCTCAAATGATTAGGTTTTGAGGACCAGTAGTGGGCAGCTATGAAAACAACTGAGTCTGCATCTAGGATGGCTAGTAAGGTGTGACCCCATCTGGGGTGTGGTACATCCTGTCTTCCTTTTTTGAAACAGTCGGAATGGAGGAAAGCCATTGCCAGATAGTGGATGTCAGGTCTTCATGGGGACCAGTCCAAGGCCATATGGGCATAGGAGCTGTGTCAGTCATGTCTAGATGCTTTGCAAGCCTTTTCCACTTAGGATCCAGTTCCTGACTAGCCCAGCCACAGGCATTTTGTATAGTTTTAAGGAGTTCTGCAAAGGAAGGGTCCTCCAGAGGGGACTAACTCTTTAGGCTGAGACACAATAGGTGAATGCCTACCAGAGTTGGAGGATGAGTCAGAGTCTGAAGAATGCCTGCTGGGAGTCTTAACCCTTTTCTAGAGGAGTGTTCTAGATTTTATCCCTAACCTGGCGTCTAGAGGAGTCTTCTCCTGGAAAGGTGGGAATCCACAGGAGAGGCTGATCAAGGGAGCAGAAAGAAGGAGGGAGTAGAGGCTGCCACTGGTTTCTGATGGCCAAGCTCTGAGGCTAGTTGAGTCCTGAACTCCTGAATCAGGGTCTGAAACATTATCTGGATATCAGTTTGAGGATGCTGTGGAGGCAGAGGCTGAGGCTGAGGAGGAGAAGATGGTGGAGGAAGAGGCTGGTATAATGGATAGCCCAGCATCCGATATTGAGGGTATTTATGAGCCTGATAGGAATAGGGAAATCAAGAGGAACATACCCTTGATTAGATATACTGAAGCCTGCCATCTGGTACCCCTCTACATAATCAGGTTGATGGCCAGGCATTGGATACCACGGCAAAGGGTACATTGGGTATTGTGGGGTGAATAACCTGGAACATTGCCCATAGTTCACCCAGAGGTGGAGCTGAAGGCCCAGCAGAAGGTGGGGCAGAAGGCCTTGCAGGATGTCCAGAAGGATCGGATGTTGGCCCTGTAGGGACAGTCAAAGGGGCTTACACTGTATCAGGCACAGGAATGTATGGCACTGAAACATTTGGCACCTGGGAGCCTGGTGGAAGGCTATCCAGTGCTTGAGGAATGGCTGGAGTGCCAGATATACCCTGACCCTGTGAAGGTTCACTTGGCAAAGGGTCACTTGGCATCGGGGTGTGAGTAGTACCAGATGGAAGACCCATCATTATCTGGGGAGCCGGACTGAAACATAATGGAACCTGATTGTCCAAGGGGGCTTGGGTTAAGGAGGTCTCAGTGGAAGGTCCCCACAGGGATTAACAATAGGCCCAGTGGGTGAACCAGGAAGAGACTGGCCCAGCAACAGAGGGGAAGTCTCCTAGATTAGTGCCCACCTCTGGCTCTTGAGCTTCAGGCAAGCCCGGAAGGTCTAGTAGAGTCAGCGGGAGCAAAAACCTCTAAAGACTGTTGCATGTCCGGTAGCTGGCTCAACTCAATATCAGGGGTATCATGCAACCCTGACGGGAGAGTCTCAGTTCTGGGTCACCACAGGAACTGGGGAGTGACTTATCAGCCGTGGTCATGCAGACGTCAGAAGAGCTAGCATCCAAGTTATCAGCCTGGGCCATGCAGACAACAGTGGTGCTGGAGTCCATCTTACCAGCTGAGACCATGCACTCCTCAGTGGGGCCAGGGAGCAACATATCAACCTGTCTGTTGGTGATAGACTCTGAAGAAGATATGCACCTAGGGAACACAATAGGGGTTCCATTATCCAAGAAGAGCTCCAACTGCTCCATGGGTAAAGCAGGCAGGGAGGCTGTGGTCTGATCACCGGAGCAGTAGGAGACCTGCCAGTAGGGGTACTTATCAAACTGGAGGCCGCTCCAGTGTCAGTGGTGCTTGATGTTCACTGCTAAAAAGATGGAGGCCTATCCTGGTCTTGGCACCTGTCCTTGTCCTTTTTCTTCTTTTTGGGTTCTGGCATTGAAAAGAAGATTTTTCCAGCAGATTCTGCAGCTCCTTTTCCATCAAAACTAGGCACTTCTTGAGCAAGTGGATTTTGAGCTTTTTCTGGTGCCTAATTCATGTGACCTGGTCAAAGGATTGGTAGGGTGCACAGTCCTTGGCCCGGAGTTTGGGGACTAGGCAGATCAAGCAGTGGAATTTTGTCCACATGCAGGATCTGCATGCTCAGGACTTGCACTTATTTTCATTGCATCATCCAACTGTTTATGTTCCTAAATTGTATCTACAACTATACTCCATGCTGCAAATGTATTACTGTTATTCATTTGCTTTCCCTTTCTTCTGTATATCCCTCAAGATCTCTGTGTTAGACCAGTTTATGTTAGACCTGATTATATTGTATTTTACTATGTAATTGTTTGACCTGGTGTTCTGCTCTCTTTTTATGCTTAACTGGACATTTGTGTAAATGGGCATGTTTGCTCACATACCTTTCAGTATAAAATAAAGATTGATTGGTTGATTGATTGATTGATTAATTGATTGAAAACTGGAATGACAGACCTGAACCATAGCAGCTGCATAAAAATCCAAATTGGCCATACTGTGTGCAACTTGCACAAATACTGCTGGGCTGGTCACTCTAACTGCACTGTTCAGTCTGAGTTTTATGCATCTGGTCCAATCCTGAAAGTCTGTTTTTCAACCCTTCCTTGGCATGGTTGAAAATGGAACTGTCAGGACCAGACAAGATAGGTAAAAGCCAGACCAGATCATCTGGAGTGAGTGAATTAGCAATATTTTCACAAGCTGTCCTCATTCCAGATTTTACAGCTCAGGTCTGGGTCTGGTGATCTAGTTTTTACTCATATCCTACTGCACATGGCTTACTGACATACTGTATAGATGGATGCAGAGTCTACCCATTCAGAAATCCATTATGATAAAAATACCATGATTCCCTCAATTCTTGATGATTCCCCACCCCCAAGTCACACATAGTCCTCTACCAAAGTCATGCTCAAATATTGGTGCCTCTACTTCCACACCATTAAGCTTTTAATGCCATCATACCTCTTCTGCTGCTATGAGCTCCCCCATTAATGAAGTCCCATTCTGCTCGTGGCAGCCCCTTCCCCACAAACCAGGTGATTTTCCAGGGATCAGCTCTTTACACCACATCAACTAAAATACTGCTAAACTCCTTATTTTCAAACATTTTGTTGAGAAATATTTGTTTTAGTATATCCATGGTCAGGAAGAAAGAATGTGTAAAAGAAACCAAAGGCCCCATTTATTAGTTAATTTAATCACAATACAGCATGTCATGAACTGAACAGATGCTGTGTGTAACCTAAGTCAAACAGAAATTAGACCCACACATGCCTACCTATTTGCAAGTGAAGCATACTGTATGTGGTTGCTATCATTCATTGGTAAACACCTATAGTCACAAATTGCAGGTTAAGAACATTCAGTAGAACATAAACAGAAGCACAGAACTGCATGCCTGAGAAAAGGAAGTTGGTGTATTATTTGGAAACTGGCATTACAGGGACTTTTTGCTATGGAATGTCCTGCAAAGTAGCAGAATGACTGCTTTTAGGATGGTGGTGTCAAATTGTTTAATGAGGCACAGCAGAGCTTATTTGTTATGCAGAAAGCTCCAGAAAGTGTTTAACCCATTCTACTTCCAATAGCTTTCTATGATGTCTGTATTATCCATTAGTAATCTGATACAGAATGACTGCCAGAAGATAATGAGTTGACTTTCTGTGGGCTCAATTAACTCCTCAAGCCAGAGGCAAAATAATGTTCCACAGCTTCCTATACACACACAGACAGTGTACTAATGAGGCTTCAGTGGTGGAATCTACTTTTATCACTTTATCATGTTGTTTGGTAGCAAAAATGACATCAGCCCTCTTCTGAATGCAAAATGTTTTGCTGGACTATGCCCACAGCCATAAAAAGAGGCCACTATGGTTCTCTAGAAAAGTGGCAGAGAAAGTAAGGACAAAAATAAATAGCACTAAAAAGGTACAAAATGATACAGATGGAGGAAGATAGGGAGAGTTACTAGGAGAAACAAAGAGAGGCAGGGAGAGCAGTTAGAAACACAAAGGCACAAATGGTGGAGAATATTGCCCAGTCAGTAAAAAAAGGTGATAAAACATTCTTTAGATATATAAAAAAAAGAGAAAGACCAAAGGAGGGATAGTAAAGCTAAAAGGGGAACGGTGGTTTGTGTGGAAGAGGACCAAAAAAAGCAGACATGTTGAAAAATTACTTTTGTTCAGTATTTATGGAGGAAGGGGTAGGTGATGGGCCACAGATAAGGGACAAAGGCATTAAAAGAAGGGAGGGGCTAGCTGCACACTCAAGCAGACTTGATAGACCAAGAAGCCTGTTTCTGCTGGCAATTTTGTATGTTCTTATGAGGTGGACGATAGTTCTTTTACAGAAGAGAGAGTCCTCAAGGAGCTAGCACAATTAAAAGTAGACAAGGCAATGGGACCTGATGAGGTGCACACTATGATACTGAGGGAGCTAAAGGAAGTTCTGCCTGCACCTCTGACAGCTCTGTTAAACCTATCACTAGAAACAGAAGAGGTTCTGGGGGACTGGAGGAGGGCAGATGTGGTCCCACTACGCAAAAATGGAAATAGGTGTAAGGCAGGAAATTATAGACCTGTCATCCTAGCTTTGGTAGTGGGTAAAGTAATGGAGTTGCTACCGAAGGAAAGGATTGTAGAATATCTTGTAACCAGTGGATTACAGGATCTGAGGCAGAATGGTTTCACAAGGAGGAAGTCTTGTCAGACAAACTTGATTGAATTCTTTGACTGGGTGACCAGGGAAGCAGACCAGGGAGGAGCAGTAGATGTGGCCTACCTGGATTTCAGTAAGGCCTTCAAAACCATTCCACATAAAAGACTGGTGAGCAAGCTGGGCAACCTAGGAGTGGGTCCAAGAGTAGTAAAATGGGTAAGAAGTTAGCTAAGCAATAGAAGTTAAAGGGTGGTGGTAAATGGGGTCCACTCTGGAGAAGGCAAGGTGACCAGTGTGGTGCCATAGGGTTCAGTACTAGGCCCTATCCTCTTCAGTGTCTTCCTTACCAACACTGCAGAAGGGTTAAAAGGGAAAGTATTCCTGTTCGTGGATGACATAAAAATCTGCAACAGAGTGAATACACCAGTGGGGGTGGAAAGAATCAGGCATGATTTTAAAAAGCTGGAAAAATAGTCAAGGGAATAGCAAATGGGTTTCAATGCAAAAAAAGTGCAAAATCATGCACTTGGGGCACAGAAACCCAGGGGCAATGTATCAATTAAGTGGGGAGGTATCAGCAACCACAAAACAGGATTTCTGATGACCAGAAGGTAACCAAGCAGTGTGATAAGGCAGTGGGGAAGGCTAGCAGGATGCTTGGGTGCATAGGTAGGGGCATCACCAGCAGAAAGAAGGAGATAGTATCCCCTGTATAGATCACTGGTAAGAACCCACCTCGAATACTGTGTCCAGTTCTGGAGGCCATACCTAATGAAGGACATAGATAGGGTGGAGGCAGTACAAAAGTTGACTACCAAAATTGTGCTGGGTCTGCATCAAAAGCCCTATGAGGAAAGATTTAAAGAACTAAATATGTACTCTCTAAAGGAAAGCAGGAAAAGGGGGGATATGATAGAAATGTTCAAATACCTCACAGGTAAAGGTATTAATAAGAAACTAAAGGTGGAAGTTTCCATGAAAGAAGATGCTCCAGGGCAAGGGGTCACACCATAAAGCTGGAGGGGGTGAGGCTCAGAGGAGATGTGAGGAAATACTTCTTCATGGAGCGGGTGGTGGATGCCTGGAACAGCATCCCATCAGATGTGGTGGGTGCTAAAACAGTACAGTAACAGGATTCAAACATGCATGGGATAGACACAAAGGGACCTTTGAAGTAAGGCAAGGGGGTAGAAGACTAGAGATTGAGTTGGGCTTGCGGTGGCACACTAGGTAGGGAATATAGGGCAGACTATGTGGGCCAAGAGGTCCTTATCTGCCAACTTCTTTGTTTCTGTGGTGTTTTATCCACCTTAATTAATTGAAGCCCCTTTTTAGGCTACAGTGGGTGGAGCCCTACAGATTTACTGCTTTCAGAAAAGGAATCCACTTTCCCGGCATTCTTTCTGAATGAATAACATGATGGAGTGCCCCATAATCGCCTCTACAGCTGATCACTCTGCTCGCACTGCACTATTCTTTACTTGAACATAAGGTCATCCTGATTGTGACACTGGGGGATTGGGCACCCCAGTGTCACTCTTGTGTTTGTGGGGGCAGCACCCAGAGAGGGAAGTTGGGTGGGGGAATAACTCTCATTTTAAAGGAAAAATGAGCAGCAGTCGTGACAAAAACAGCCACCAAACTCTGCTGTGCATGCTTGACTATTAGCAAATGCATAGTGCGGTGCGACTGCCATTTTTTTTATATTTACTTATTTAGTGAAATAAATTCTACCCATGAGTCTCCAACAAGTCCTGAACTTCACACACCTTGTGTGATGCAAACCTTCATCAACCACAGTGCTATGTTCTATAAGGTCTTTGTCGTGGGGGCTCACTTTGTGGTTAAGAGACCATCCCTGAAGAGTTTTCCTATTGGAAGATCAGGTTTGTGTGCTGGAGAGGGGTTTGTGTATTTACTTACACATTTAAAATGTGCACACAGGCATATTTGTTATAACTGCCAAATGTGGTTTCTGAGTGTCTCTGCCTTTTATTGAATTTTTTTATAGTGCTCCATCTCCTTCTGTTCAACCATTTATCCACTGCTCCCTCCACCTGCCCACTTTTTCCTTTTCCTCTGACTGACCCACCAATAGAAATTTAGCCCCAAGATTGACCCAGCTTGCTGTATGTGCCCCTTCTCCTCTGCAGATTGAGTCCTGGGCTGACTGGCAGGGCACCTTCTCCCTGCTCTGCCTCTCTCTGCCCTACCACCACTGCCAAACATTGCCTCTCCAAAGCTCTCCCAACCCATAAAATAATATTCCCTTTCCTTCAATCATTGAGGGGTGTTTTTTAAAATCTCTACACCTTGAGCAGAAGAGACATTTATGCCCAGCCAAGCTGCTGAGGACATGGAGCATGACACTGCACCCTCTGCTGGCAGTACAAGGACTTAGTGGCTGCCTTATCTGCACTGCCACAATGGGGGTGCTGCAGAGGACAGGGTATTTGTATGATATCGATCTGGATAAGTGTTAATCTCACTATACTGAGACACTACCAACCATTAGAGTCTCTCTCTCTCTCTCTCTCTCTCTCTCCTCCCACCTCCACCCATTCTCACTCTATTTAGCTGGTAAACCATTGCCATGCAAAATACTAATGTTTAAGTGTGCATATTTATTTAATATCTAGGAAGAATGAGACAGTTTTAAAAATACTGCCTTTCTTGTGAAATATGGAAAAAAAAATTTGAAAATACCAAAACAGTCAACACTTTTAAATGTGTGCACATTTAATTATATGCAGTGGTAATTTTGCTGGAGCTCTAAGTCCTAAATAACTAACCCCTAAAAAAAGTAGTAAGCTATAGAACATTGACCTTTCTGATGAGCAGATAGGCATCTACAGTAATGGTCTTGTTTTCTTTGTTTGTACTGCTCTACCTTCGTACTGTCCTGGAGAGAGCACATTCTATGGGCAATTTAGACTATTGACTTTTTACAGCAATTATGCACCAGTGGCCTCTGAAAGGGCAAAATGAATCTAATATAGCAACACTTGAACACTTCCCTTATCAGTGTTCAGAAATGCTTAGGTATCTTGGGAGACCAAGGAATAAGTTGAATGTCTATGGTAGCAGAAAACAAGGAAGAAATGGTGGTGTCTGAATTGACCATTGTAGGTTTTTATGAACAATTGACAGGGAATTTTAAGCAAAGTAATGGAAAGTAAATGAGTTTACTGTGAGCTGCACTGTGAAATTCAGAATACTTTGATTAACTATAATGTTAGTAGTGCATACATTTATAGACATATAATGTGTAGCTCTATAGGACCAAATAAACTCCACATACAACTACTTTCTTCCCTCTGCCTTTTTGAAAACTGCCTACCAGCAATCACTTTAATGAGGCACTCATGTCAAAGATATCGCACCAAAACACAGTGCAACATTACAAAACAACACAATGCTAGGCTGTCAGCTGACCCCTGCTTTATTTTATATATAGCTAGTAAAGTTACGAGGCTAGGCTAGAATCTGTTCTTACTAGCTTTTCTTTCATTTTATATATAATCAATAAGTATGGTTGGGCTATACTCATTTAGCAATTTTATTACATATGTAGGTATGGATTTTTGTGCTACACACCCATTCCATTCTTAATAGTATTGCATTTGTTGAATTAAAATGTTCTATAGACTTGAGAAAACATTGTATTTTTCACCTCATAAATGATATTTGCAGAATGCTAACACTGAATGTGCAGTATGTATGTATGTACAGTTAGGCAAATGTCTCATTCCTAGCATCTGTATTGTACAGTGGTGCCTCCACCCTGCAATATTTCAAGTATAAAAACATAGAAAGGGTCACAGGTAGAAAAAAGACCAGGGGTCCATTCAGCCTGCCTTCATCCTACATACTTTTGCTTAAGCCTTTCACTGGGTGGGTTTATCCTGTGTACTCTGTTAGCAGCTCAAGCACCCTGGTGACAACTGATACCCCCACAGCACATACACCCAGTTTTATTTCCAATATGCCTAGCATCCAGTGGCAGCTCACACAGCCTGCATAATTCAAGATATTCCTGGTATCCAGTTGCACCCCTATCCTATTTACCCCATGTACAGTATTAGTGTCCCTGGCATCCAGTGGCACCCCCTTCCTCATGCTCTACCCTATTTTTAAGTATTTTTGGTATCCAGTGATAGCATCCACCCTTCATGTCTAAGTATGAGGACACAAATACACATGCTGATGGCAAGGTGATTGTTGCTGAAACCAAGACAAAGCAGGATGTGGAGCACAAACTGCAGCAGTCAGTGCAACCAAAAAGGACAAAAATTCTCACAGAATTCAACAGGTTATGCCAACTAAATCATTTTATTCTATGCCAGAAAACAAAGTACCATATTATGCCCCACAGTACTTTGTTTCCTAGTCTGGAATAAAATGATTTGGTTTCATAACCTGCTGTATTCTGTGAGTATTTTTATATTTTTTCATTTCACTGAGTGCTACTGTTTGTGCTCCACACCATTTCCAAGTATTTCTGGCTTTCATTGGTACCCCCACCCTCACCAGTACACCAAAGGATGGAAGATGGCACAAATTCTCCACTCTCCTGGTAGGCTGACTGACTGCTGTCTGACTCATGAAAAATGTCCTATAGTGATATACCTGCTGTGGGTATTTCATTATAGTAGTTTTGACAATTCTTATGGAAACAGTACTGATATTACTTTAGTCAGATGGCAGCTGAATGTGAAGCAGAACATAGGGTATGTGCCAGCTGCTGCTTGGGGGAGGAGCATTCAGCAGTACCAAGATTGGAATCCTGGTGCCAGCCACTTAGTCTAGTTAAAAAGCTCCCTGAAATGGTGGTCTTGATTGAAGAAGGATGCCTGGATATTGTGGCAGTCACAGAAACATGGTACACAGAGAACCATGACTGGGATGTCAACATTCCAGGGGACACAATCTACAGGAGGGACAGGGAGGAAAGAAGAGGAGGAGGAGTAGATCTCTATGTAAGGGAAGGGATCAGAGCAACAGAACTAAAGGGTAAACAGGGAGGAGAGAAGGCACTGTGGGTCACCCTGGAGACTGGAAATGGCCCCATAATCTGCACAGGGGTTGTATATAGACCCCCATCTCAGGGGGGAGGAAATGGACAAGGAAATTATAGAAGGCATCCTTGGGATGGCAGAGAAAGGGGAGATATTGCTGGTGGGGGACCTGAATATGCCAGATGTTGACTGGAGCACCTTTGCTGCAGCCACATCCAAGAGCAGGGCCATTCTCGATGCCCTGCAGGGGGCATGCCTCAGACAGCTAGTTTTGGAATCCACTTGGAAGAGAGCAGTCTTAGACCTGGTACTCTCAAATGGGGATGGAAAGAGGATCTCTGATCTTGAAGTGGGTAGCCATCTGGGAACAAGCAACCACCAAACAGTGTGGTTCACGATAAATTTAGCTGTAGAGTCAGGCCACACAAAAGTGAAGGTACTAGACTGCAGGAGGGCTGATTTTGTCAAAATAGGACAGTGCCTAAGAAAAGCACTAGCAAACAGGCAAGAAGAAGGGGGGAGCAACAATGGAGAAACATCAAAACTGCCATCACAGAGGTAACAAGTCTTTGTGTGAAGCAAATAAACAAATCAAAATGAAAGAAAAAAACACTATGGTTCTCAAAAGAAGTGGCGGGGAAGGTAAGGGAAAAAAAAGATAGCATTCAGGAAGTATAAGGAAACGCAGAAGGAGCAGGACAAAGGACTGTACAGTTAAAGCAGAAGGAAGCGGGTAAGGCAGTCAGAATAGAAAAGGCCCAAACTGAGGAAAAGATATCCAACTCAGTTATGAAGGGGGATAAAACCTTTTATAGGTACATTAGGGAGTAAAGAAGACTAAGGCAGGGATACTGAGGCCAAACAAGAGGAAGGTGGTTGGGCAGAGAGCGACAGTGAAAAAGCAGGGATACTGAAAGAATACTTCTGCTCAATATTCACAGTGGAAAAGCAGGGGGAAATACCTAATCCAGTCAATAGAAGCACTCTGGATGGGGGGTTGATATTAGTCCTTTCACAGAAGAAAGGGTTCTGAAAGAACTTTTAAAACTGAAGGTGGATAAAACAATGGGGCCTGATGGTATTCACCCCAGAATGTTAAAAGAACTAAGGGAAGAACTAGTAACACCACTGACTACCCTTTCTAATAAATTATGAGAGGATGAGGTGGTACCTGAGGACTAGAGAAGGGTGGATGTGATTCCCCTTCACAAAAGTGGGAGCAAGACAGAAGCAGAAAACTACAGACCTGTCAGTTTGACCTCAGTGCTAGGGAAAATGATGGAATCACTTCTGAAGGAAATAATTGTTGAGTACCTAGAGGCCAGTGGGGCACAGGACCCAAGGCAGCATGGATTCACACTGGGAAGGTCATGTCAGACAAATCTAATTTATTTCTTTGACTGGGTGACCAAAGCAGTAGACCAGGAAGGGATGTGGACATGGCCTACCTAGACTTTAGCAAGGCATTTGACACAGTCCAGCACAAAAGATTAATAAACAAATTAGCCAACCTGAGAGGGGGGTCCTAGGGTAGTAGCCTGGATAAAACACTGGTTGGACAAAAGGACACAGTGGATAATAGTAAATGGAGTCCACAGTGAAGAAAGGAGGGTTACTAGTGGGGTAACACAGGGTTCAGTACTGGGGCCGGTTCTTTTTAATGTCTTTATAAGTGACATTGCAGAGGGACTGGAAGGGAAAGTATGTCTCTTTGCAGATGACACAAAGATCTGCAACAGGGTTGATACTCAAGGTGGGGTGGAAAGGATGAAAAGGGACTTGGCAAGGTTGGAGGAATGGTCAAATGTATGGCAGCTTAGATTCAATGCAAAGAAGTGCAAAGTAATGCACCTGGGAAACAAAAACCCAGGGGAAAAGTACACAGTGGGGGGTAAGATACTGAAAACAACAAAAATGGAAAGGGATCTGGGGGTAGTCATATCAGACGTCCTAAAGGTGGGCCAGGAATGTGAGAATGCAGTAAGGAGGGCTGGGGGATACTGGGATGCATAGGGAGTGGCATCACCAATAGAAAACAGGAAGTTGTTTGTCCTCTGTACAGACAGTTGGTAAGACCACATCTGGAGTACTGTGTACAGTTCTGGAGTCCCCATATCCACAATGACATAGACAGTGTGGAGGCTGTCCAGAGGAGGGCAACCAAAATGATGCAGGATCTGCATCAGAAGACATATGAATTAAGATTAAAGGAACTAAAGATGTATAGCCTCGAGGAAAGGAGGAAGAGGGGGGGACATGATAGAAACTTCCAAATACCTCAAGGGAATCAACAAAGTCCATGAAGGTAGCAGCTTTCAGAAAAAGAGATGTGTAAAAACAAGAGGGCACAATTTGAAGATAGAGTGGGGATGGCTCAGAGGTAATGCGAGGAAGTATTTCTTCACAGAGAGGGTTGTGGATACATGGAACAGCCTTCTTGAGGAGGTCATAGAGTTAAAAACAGTGGGGAATTCAAGAATGCATGGGACAGACATAAGGCAATTTTTGTGGGATGTAGGAGGAAGTAGGCTGTTGGTTAACTAGGATCTGCAGCTTATCTGTTTGGTAGGGAAATGGGCAGACTAGGTGGCCAAGTGGTCTTTATCTGCTGTCAAACTCTATGTTTCTATGTTTCTATGGAAGTGTAGGCATGAGTGATACACTATCACTGGAGCATTCTCTCTTCTCAAATTTCCAACACCAGCATGGGTTCTCATTTTTAAATTAGGGTTAAGGGCAAGAGTGTGCCACCAGGAATGGACTTCTAGTTACTGCATTTCAGTAATGGGGGGGCTTTAGGCAGAAGCATAGATACATAGATACATAGACAGTGTCAGCAGATAAGGGCCTATGGCCCACCCAGTCTGCCCATTTGAGCTTGTAAGTTCAGTTTGTTTTCCTAGAAGTCTGTTGCCCCTTACCCCTGACCTCCAGAATTCCTTTATGCATATCCCATGCATTCTTAAATCCCGTGATTGTTTCAGCCCCCACCACTTCCTCTGGCAGGGTGTTCCACTTGTCCACCACCCGTTCTGTGAAGAAATTCTTTCTCATGTTCCTCTGAATCATCCTCCTCCAACTTCATCCCATGCCCTCTAGTCCTGGAACATCTTTTTCACTTAAAAATAGTGTTTTCCTGCACCCTGTTCCTCCCTGTAAGATACTTGTATGTCTCTATCATATCCCTCTCCTCCTCCCAGGGAGTACATGTTCAGTTCCTTCAACCTGTCTTCATAGGACTTGTGATGCAATCCATGCACCATTTTGTTGCCCTCCTCTGAACCTTCTCTACCCTGTCTATGTCCTTACGTAGGTATGGTCTCCAGAACTGTACACTGTACTCCAGGTTTGGCCTCACTAGTGTCTTGTATAGTGGAATTATGACCTCCCTTTTCCTGCTAGTGATGCCCCTGCCTATACATCCCAGTATCCTATTTGCTTTACCTTCTGCTTTGTCACACTGTTTCCCTACCTTGAGGTCATCAGAGATGATAACCCCAAGATCCCTTTCCTGCTTGGTGCATGCTATATCCTCACCCCCCAACTGATATATTGTGCCAGGGTTTTTGTGCCCCATATGCATTATCTTGCACTTCTTTGCATTGAATTTCAACTGCCAAACCCCTGACCATTCTTCAAGTTTCTGCAGGTCGCTTCTCATTCTATCTACACCCTCTGGTGTGTCTACTCTGTTACAGAGCTTTGTGTCATCAGCAAACAGTTAAATTCTGCCTTCTAGGTCCCTGCTAATGTCACTGATGAAGATGTTGAATAGAACGGTCCCAGCACTGATCCCTGTGGTACCCACTGGTCACTCTTCCCTCTGTGGAGTGACAGCCATTTACCACCACCCTCTGTGTCCTGCCACCCAGCCAGTTACCTACCCACCAAACTACTGTCCTGCCCACACCCATATTCCCCAGTTGTGTAATAGTCTTCTATGTGGCACAGTGTCAAAGGCCTTGCTGAAGTCCAGATAGGCCATGTCCACTGCCCTCTCCTGATCCACCTCCCTAGTCACCCAGTCAAAAATTCAACGAGGTTGGTCTGACATGACCTCCCCCTGGTGAAACCATGCTGGCTTGGGTCCTGTAGTCCACTGACAACCAGATGTTCCACCAATCTCTCCTTCAGTAGTGCTTCCATGATCTTCCCCACTACTGAGATGAGGCTGACTGGTCTGTAGTTCCCTGCTTCCTCTTTGTTCCACTTTTTATAAGGGGACTACATCTGCTGCCCTCCAGTCTTTGGGTACCTCCCTGTTTCCAGTGATCGGCTAAACAGGATAGCCAGAGGTTCAGCCAGCACCTCTCTTAGTTCTTTAAGGACCCTGGGGTGCACCCCATCTGGTCCCATTGCTTTATCAACTCTTATTACTTCCAGTTCCTTCAGGACCCTTTCTCGTGTAAAGGGACTTGTGTCCATTTCTGCACCATTCTCACCCCTTGTACTCCCTTCAGACCCATTACCCTCCTCTTCCTCAGTAAAGACTGAGCAGAAATACCTGTTCAATATGTCAGCTTTACTGTTGTCATCCTCCACGCGGTCCCCATCCTCCCCCTTCAGTCTCACTATCCCTCCCTTTGTCTTTCTTTTTTCACTTATGTACCTGTAAACGGTTTTGTCCCCTCTACCCACTGATTTTGCAATGTGCTCTTCTGTCTGAGCTTTGGCTTCCCTTAGTGACCTCCCTGCCTCCCTTTGCTTCTCCTGGTACTTCTCCCTATCACCTTCTGCCTGTGTCATTTTGTATTGCCTGAATGCAATCTTTTTGGCTTTCACTTTCTTTGCTACCTCTTTGGAAAACCATAATCGTCTCCTCTTCCTTTTCCTCTTGCTAACCTGCTTAATGCATAATTCTGTTGTTCTTGTAATCCCCATTTTAAATACTGCCCACTGTTCCTCAACCCCTGATTCCTGTCCCATTCTCCTTAATGCCTCTTTCAAGTATCTCCCCATTTTCCCAAAGTCTGCCCCCCTAAAATCCAGGATACGTGTTTTTGTGTGGTTTGGTTCTGCTCTTTCTGTGTTTTCAAACCACAATGACTGGTGGTCACTGTTTCCCAGGTGCTCCCCCACTGTTACCCCCATCACACTGTCCCTGTTTGTGAGCACAAGGTCCAGTATTACCCTCTGCTGAGTTGGTTCCATGACCAGTTGCTTGAGGAAGGCACCCTGAAGGGAGTCCAGGATAAATCTGCTCCTAGTTGATGCTGCTGCTGGGATGCTCCAGTCCACGTCTGGAATATTGACGTCTCCAACCAGTACTACACTCACCCTTGTCTGCCATCCTTTGGATGGCTAGCATCAACTCCCTATCTGTTTCTTCCTCCTGGGCTGGTGGTCTATAGACCACACCTGTCGGATGGTTGTCCCCATTTTCCTTTCCAGCTTAACCCATAGAATCTCTCCCCATTTTGTTCCTCCTGGATCTCTGTGGCCCTTATGTCATTTTCACATACAGTGCCACTCCTCCTCCCTTCCTGCCTGCTCTGTCTCTTCTGAATATGTTGTAGCCAGGTATGGCCATCTCCCAGTTGTGGTTATCATTACACCAGGTTTCAGTGATGGCCACAATGTCCAGGTCTGACTGCACCATGACAGCCCCAGATCTTCCATCTTGTTGCTAAGGCTCTGGCATTTGCACACATGGCTTTCCATGATTTGACCTCCTAGACTGTTTCACTGTTCTACTCAGCCCCTTCCTTGGTTGTCATTTATCCCTGGTTCTCCTTGCTGTCTGCCCTTCTGCTGAATTTTGCCCCTTTTCTGCTTATCCACCTCTTGGGCACTAATCTCCATCTTTTGCACACTGCTTTGCAGAGATAGCCACTCCTCTGGTTCACTGGTTCCACTGCTAGCTGTGGGGGGTGAGCAAGTAGGTACCCTCCTTGCTGGCCTGCCACCCCCCTTTGCTAGTTTAAATGCTTGTCAATGTAGCATTTAAACTTATCATTGAGTGCTTGGATTCCCCTCCAGGATGGATGCAGGCCGTCAGGCTTGAACAAACCTCCATCCCTTCAGGTGGGTCCCCAGTCACCAATGAATCCAAACCCTTCCTCACAGCACCAGTTCTTCAACCATGAGTTAAAGTTCCTGGTGCATGCACTCCTATGCTCTCCCTTGCCTCTCACAGGTAGTATTTCTGAGAAAGTGACAGAAGTAGCTACTTGCTTGAGACCCCTCCCCAGTTTCCTAAACAGCAGCTGCCAGGGAAGGTACCCTAGAGGATGTATTAACATACTGGGGGTTGAAAGCAGCCACTGGGGATTGGCTCCTGGAGACCATATTGAAAAATCAAGGATTTGGGGCAGGTGCAGCTACTGGGTATGGGCTCCCAGGGGCCACATTCAAAAATGAGGGAGCTGGGGCAAAGGGCTAATGGAAGTAACAATGTGTTTGCAGGTGTGAACACATTGTTACTTCCTGGCTTCATACATGCAAAATGCAGTTTTTTACATGCTCAGGCCTGCAAAAACCACTAATGAAATGGTACATAACTCAGCCTTTTTGGACTTCAGGTTGATGTTTTAGAGATGCGCACATGAAAACTTCATATTTTGTTTAGTTTGAAACTGTTTTTTATAATTCACTGCTTTCTGCTCCTAGTAACTGGTGCAGCCCCCTTTTTCTGGTTCTGGCCCAGACTGATCCACCATGTTTCTAGCACTTGCCCTTCTCCTTCCAGTCTCATGTGCTTTACACCCATGGTGGGAACCCCGCTGTACTGGACTCAAAATCCCCATTTCCTGCAGAGGTAATGGAGGCAGCACAACCTAGAGTAGAGGCAGTGGCCATGTCAAGTAATGGGGGCAAACCCAAGCATGCCCAGAGTCATTCTGCCTACTTCAGGGCATTTACTGTGCTTTGTCCCTCTCCAGCAGGATATAGACTCACTAGTGGTTCCAAGCATGAACACACAAGTGTGCCTAGTAGAGTCTGGCTGACATCCTCTGCCCTGGTGTCCCTGCTGTGCCTCCACCTTCTGTGGTCACCAAGGTAGCAGTGCTGAAGTTGTGATCCTATGTCTCCTTCTGAAATGAGGAGAACATCCTCTTAGACATTCAATCCTCTGTTCCTGAGCATTTTCTGATGACTCAAGCTCATTTCTGAACTCAGGTTGATGGCATCTTGGGTAGAAGCGGTACCACTACACCATTGGGCTAGCATAATTTATAACTCATTTAACAAAAGATTTTTGTTTTCAAATTACCAAAAGCACCACTCTTGGAACATGATCTGACAAACCCGTAAGTGCCACATTTCAAAACCAAGCTAAATTTTAGTTATTGTGGGTAACATAATCCACCCCTTTTCAAATGCTTAATACGTTTTGCCAATTTGTAGAACAAAAACCACCAAAACAGATTTCCCCAAACTGGCAAGTCCTGAGACCCTGGCCGAAATTATTTCCTTCCAAGTTTTATAGCTCTACATAAAGACAGTTGTTATATGCATGGCCCAAAATACTTGTATGTGAGGGACCTTCTGAACCTTAAGTTTAGTGACACTACTGATATCTAAAAACATAAAAATGACATCAAACAGAAAAGGACATCTTGCCCCACCCAGTCTGTCCAAATGTTCCCTGCCTAATCTGTCTCTGCAAACCCTAACTGCTCTCCAGTGACCCTTCCCCCTCCCTGCCTATTTACCAATATTCCATTATGTCTATCCCATGCATGCTTGAAGCACCCCACTGTTTTTCTCTGTACTATTTCCACTGGCAGGCTGTACCAGGCATCATTTTCAATGAGGTACTGCTTCCTCACTTCCCTCTTAAACTACCCCTGACAGCTTCATCACACACACACAGTCCTAGTGCTCTTTCTTTGTTTGAAAGAAACTCCCCTCCTGCAGCCCATTCATCCTGTTAAGGTAATTGTTGGTCTCTATTATGTCCCCCCTTTCTCTCTCCTCTGTTCCAGGGTGTAAATGTTGAGATACCTCAGCCTCTCCTCATAGGGATTCTTATGCAACCCTTCACCATTTTAGTAGCCCTCTTCTGGACTGCCTCAATCCTATATTTGCCCTTTCTGAAGTGCAGCCTCTAAAACTAGACATAGTACTCTGGGTGAGGGTCTCATCAGCGAGCAACACTACCTCCCTCCCTCCTCCTGCTGCAGATAACCCTTCCTATGCACCCCAACATTCCACTAGCCCTATCCTGTACTTGATCACACTGTTTGGCCACTTTGAGGTCATCAGTTACAAAAACCACATGGTCCTTTTCCTGCTTAGTGTCTGTCAATTCTTACCCAGTCTATACTCCTCTTCTGGATTTCTGTGCCCTAGCTGCATGATTTTGCACTTTCTTGGCATTGAACCTCAAATCCCATGTTTTTGACCACTTTTCAAGTTTCCCAAAATCCCTGCAGATTCTCTCAACCTCCTTCTGAGTGTTCACCCTAGTACAGATTTTGGTATCATCTGCAAACAAGCATTTGTCAATTCCAGATACTTGCCACTGGAATTAATGTTGTACTGGGTCACGGTGAAGATGCCAGGCCATGCCAGAAGACTAAGGCTTGGACCTGGGGGGGGCAGTTATGGTGAGGCAACAACTGACAAACTGAAGGGAATTGAAAAGAATAAAAAATACAGTTTTCAGCATTCTCTGCTTGGAGTGGGAGCTGGGCTCTCAGTGTAGCAGTTCCTCTGCAGCAGTGCTGCTGTAGTCTGGTGTATGTAGGTGACTTCAAAAAGGAATGTGGTTTCTATTCCCACCAGTCTGGTGTGAGAACGTCATAACACTGAACTGCAGCCTGTGGTAGAGCTGTGCTCTATGTTAGGAACTACTAGAGCACCCAGTAACATATTTTTCTATCCTCTCCTTGTCCTTCTTAGTAGTCTGCGGCAGCAGTGCCATTTTCCTATACTATTTATTTCCAATGTTATGCCTCAGTACATTGGACAGCTATCTGGTAGTCTCCCCTCTCACTATTCTGTCTCTTACATTTTTTTCTTTTCTGTCTATATGTGATGCTAAACTGCCTGCAATGCAGAATAAAATGCTTACTATGCATATGAATAAGAAAAACTGCTTAAGAATGGTGACAGAATTGCACTAGTGAAGCCCTAGACTGAGAGAGAAAGTTGGTTCAATTTTGGGAGTGAAAGGGTTACATCAACTGTCTCAAAGAACTGCTTCTATAGTTAATATGGCAGAAGTTTCCTCAAACAGATTTATAGCTTTTTCCATGTGTAGCCAACATTACAACATACTTAGTGCATTCCAAACAGCATGTTTCAAACACAGACATTAACCTTTCCCTGCTCTGACACAGAGAGAATGAAACAGCTGATTTATGAATGTGTCTGTCAGCACTGTGTTTTAAAGTTCTCACAATTCAAGTCTGAGAGTGTCATAATCAGTCTTACTGATTATTGGTCAAACCCTTTGTGGACTCTTCTGGACTGGACAGTGACACACCTCTCAAAGCATTGTATCATACCAAAATGCTTTGCCTATGGCAAACCTTGCTTCCAGTTCATCTGAAATATCACTCATGAAGACACTGAAGAGGACTGGTTCCAGTACTGAGACATGCAGCACACTACTGGTCACACTTTCATCATTTGAGTGACTACCTTTAACCACCACACTCTTTTGCCTATCTGTTAACCAGTTTCTAACCCAGATCACCACATTGCATCCCACCCTAAGCTCCTCAATGTCTTTATCAGTCTTCTGTATGACACAGTGTCAAAGGTCCAGATAGACAACGGTCACTGGCCTCCACTGATCTACTTCCCTGGACAGCCAGTAAAAAAAAAATGAAACAGTCAAATTTGTCTAGCAACCCCTCCTCCCCCCATGAATAAATTCTGCCTATGGTCTTGCAGCCAACTGGATTCAAGGTACTCTACCAGCCTTTTGATTAGCAGGGTTTCCATTAATTTCCCCAGCACTAAGTGAGACTAACTGGCTTATAGTTGTTAGCCTCCTCCCTGCTGCTGATCTGACCATGTCTGCTCTCCTGCACTATAATACAGTATGTGTATATGAAATGCAATGCCTGCTTATCAATAGGAAGACTGCTAAACAAAAAAGAACACCTAGAAACACTAAGGTTCATTCCAAGGTGAGTACCAGAGCTGAAAAGGCAATGAGCCCATAATTGCTCCTTTTGTTACCCATAATAAGATGGACCATGTCCCTTTAATATAAATCCATCTAATTTTGCAAATGCAGGCCCATAACTTTGGTAATTTTCTGTATTTTGACCCACAATTTACAACATAGCCATATCTTTATAGCACCTCATGAAAGTGATAGCTGTAATGTTTCAGATCCTGGCCAAAATGTTGTTTTACATCCCAAAAGTGATTTTGCAGTCCCTGCATGACATCACCTTTTGGACAGGGGTTGAACATTTTCTATGACCTTATTCATGAGGTAAGGTAATAAGAAGGCTATGATTTAAATCTGGTATAAAATTACATTAAAAAAAAACAATGTTATGAGGCTATGTTGAAGTTTACAAAGGCAGGCTCGTAATTTGGTAATATTCAATATTTTTACCCCAAATTTTCAACATAGCCATTTCTTTACAGCACCTCATGAATGTGATTGCTGTCATTTTTCATCTCCTGCCCAAAATGAGTTCTTGCAACCCAAAGCTGATTGCACAGTCCCTGCATGTAATCACCTTTTGGCCATGAGTTGAACATTTTCTCTGCCCTTCCTCATGAGGCAGGGTCATGACAAGGCTATGTTGAAAATTTGGTGTAAAAATATTGCAAAATAACAATATTATGGGCCAATGTTACATTTCATGAATGCAGACTCATGACCTTGGTAATTTTCAATATTTATATCCCAAATTCCTCACATGTAGCCCTATTGGCTCTAGCCAGAGTTTGTTGACTCTGTCTTCTGTAAACTATATAGGTCTCTTGCAATTTTTAGCTCCCACATCAGCCTTTATCTTGCTCTCAGAAAGTGGGTCTTTGTCCTTGATTATAAAAACTTAAAAAAATAATAGTTAGAACTTCAGCCTTTTGTTCATGTTCCTCTACCTACCCACCATTCTTCTTTAGTCTAACAGTCTCTCATTTTGTCTTTAGTGTCACCCTAATGGATCTTTTTTTTGCAGTTATTTCTTTTTATTAAACATTTTCTTATTATACATAAAGAAGAGTGAGAACATCACTACAGATCACATTTCAAAGGAAAAACAACATGCAATACAGAACAGTTATAATTACATGTAATATATGCCACAGAAATATGGCAACAACTTTGACATGTTTCAAAGCTGTAATATTCTAAGGTGTAGGCTTCTGGTGATGGGTACCCTAAACAGGAAAATGGAGGAAATTAAAGGAATCTTGTCAACCTAAGCATTTTCTGATGTGGAGGGGATGCTACTGCTAAGTGTGAGGGGATGGTCTCTTATTGTGAAACAGGAGAGTAAGAATGGTTCCCCATAGGATTCCATACCTTGGCAGAATTTTCCTTGCAAAGTGTAGCATTCTGTCTAGGGAGGCAAAGTTCCTTAGTGCAGCCAGCCACTGGGCTACTGATGAGACCTCTTCTGGCCTTCATCTCTGGAGTATGAGCCTCCTGGCCTCCATATTGAACATCAGTAGCCATTGTGGCTATTTGTAAGGGTGAGGCCAGAGGAGGGAGACCAAAAATAAAAATAGGTGGGATAAGAGGGAGAAGGCTCCACTCAGGATTTTTCCACAGCAACTACAAAAACTAGACAGTCTGAACCGAGATTTTTTGGCAACTCTATAAAATATGAAAGAGGTCAGTGCAGGTCTTGCATCTCCAACAGACATCATGGGACAGAAGGCTGAAGCATTTTAATCTCAGTGGCATGTGATACCATGATTGCATAATCTTACTTTGTATGATGAGACTCTTGATGTCTGAGCAAGTTTCATGGGTAAGTAGCCATAGCTATGATCAGTGGGCCTTATAAATTTTGATACCCAAAGCTCGGGACCAATTGCTCCTGGTACCATCTGATGGATCAAGATGGCCTGCAGAATCTGATTATATATCAGACTTGTCCTCTCCCTTGGGAGCTGTCAGCCAGGCCTGTAGGTGGCTTGTAGGTGTCTACAAAATCCTGGAGACAACTTATTAAAGCATTCACCTAAGAAACTTCTTATTGGAAGATATCTATAAAAGTCTCCTCTGGGGAGACAAAATTGTTATTTGGAGATATGTCCAAAAGTCCCCTTTGGGAGGCAAAATTGTTTCTGGAGATTCTCAAAGCAGTCCAGGTACACAGTTAACAACTGCCACAAGTTATAGAGGAGCACAATGCCTCTGTTTGCCCAGGTGGCCCAGTAAAGTGGTTGGTCCCCCACTGTGACTAGTGGATTACCCAGAGAGGGAGAGGGAGCAGGGACAAGGATGTAATGAACATATGTAGCCAGCCTTCTAACTTCCTCCATGCCTTAAAGGTAGGAACCACTGTAGGATTCACCTTTTTTCCTAAGGTTGCAGAGGGAAAAAAGTGAATGGAGGGGTCCTCCATTAGCTCTGCTTGGTGTTCTATGTCCATCCATAAGGGGAACCCATTAGGAGAGAGTGATGACAGCCAACACAGTGCCTGCACTGCGAAAGGCAGTGTAATATGCATGGAACAAGGGTAGGCCCCAACCACCCCTTCTCGGTTGGCCCTAAGTTTTGCTGTACTATAATGGGGTGGCTTGACTTCCCATAAGATGTGACCTAGTAGTGCATCCATTTCAGAGAACCATTGTGAGAAGATGTCAACCACCTGGTGAGTGAGGCAATGTGTGAAGTGACCATGCAGTGATATAAGCTCTGTTTTACTAGGGTTGGTTTTAAGGCTGGATATGTCCCAGAAGGTACTGTGAACTTCAAGGAGAGTTTGGAGATTGGAGAGGGCATCACACAGTAATACCAGTCTAAGTAGTAGTAGTAGTAGTAGTAGTAGAATATTTTATTCAAAAAACATGAAAGGGAAATTACTCTATTGTGCATTGCTCATTTTCCCAAAGAGGTCCCATATACATACATACAGTTTCCATTCATCACAGCTTTGCTACTCAAATAAATATATACTGTATACATAACTATATGCAGTACATACATACATGAAGACCTATACAAGAGAGAAATACTGATGGATATATTAGATGTAGTATTTTTATATTTATCTTGTTGAATAACAGCAAGACTAAATTAATGCATCCAGGTGATCCCAGTATGGTAGCATGGTAAAGGACTTTTACACATATCCCTGTACCACTTTTTTAACTGACTTTTCTTAATAATTTGTTGACACGCTGCAGTCCCAATGGGACTGAATTCTATGTTTCAGCACCTCTATACTAGACAGTTATTTGTGTTGAGCAAGGTCTGTATTTCATTTTGGAGGGCTATGGCCAAGGGTTATATGGTGAGGACAAAGAGCATGGGAGAGAGAGAGGGGGCAACCCAGATGAGCACCCTGCTGCATGGTTAAGGGAGAAGAGCAGATTGAGTTTGTAAGTCTTAAGTGAAAGGCTACATATACATCGCCTGAACCCATCCCCCAAATTAAGGTCCAAATCCCATCTTTTGCAAGATAACCGTCACTCCACCGAGTCAAAGATCTTTTTGAAATCAGTGGCTATGGCAGCAGCTGCAGTAGAGGTAGAGGGGGCCCAGGCTATCAAAGAATAAAGCACATTGAGATGGTCAGAACTGAGACTCCCCTTCCCAAACCCCACTTGGAAGGGATTGATGAGATGAGGGAGGACCAACTCCAACCTAGAGGCTAGTGCCTTAGCAAAGATCTTAGCAGCCACATTAATGAGCAAGATAGGCATATAGCTCCCAGGTAGAGTGGAGTGTTTCCCTTCTTTGGGAAGAACAGTGATCATTGCATCTCATAGAGATGAAGGAAGGAGGGAGAAACTAAAAGATTCCTTAAAGACAGTTTGCAGGATACTATACCCACGATCAGTTGGGATTCCATTGCTCCCAGGAACCTTATGTAGATAAAGTGCAGAAATGTCTGCCTGGACATCCTACTAGGAAAGCAGGGCTTCCAGCACAGCTCTCACTACTTCTATCAGGGAGAGAAGAATAAACTAGCAAAAGGGGCTTCCAGCCTATCATGGTCCAGGGAGCCCATGAATGAGTAAAGTTCCCCATAAAAGGTATGTATCACCCAGTTAATCTGTTCAGGACTGGCCTACAGTGAACCTGAGACATATCTCAGGATGTGAATGTACCTGTTTGCCTGCTGCTTCCACTGCCTGTAAGACAACTTTCTGACCCCTGGATTTTAGATGCCAGACTGCAAACTCAACCTTTCTGGACCTTACTTTATTGAGTTGCATGCAGAGGACTCATATGCCTCTTAGCAAAGTGGTCTTAAGGAGGGAGGGTTTAGTTTCCTTAAGAACTTTCTCCCTTACTGAGAGCTCTGTTTCCAGAGCTTTCTGCTCTTCCTCTCTTTTTCTGCATTGTGCAGCTATATAACTCATTATAAAGCTGTGTATACAGGCCTTGAAGGTCTTCCAAAAGGTGGCCTTTGTAGTGTTCCCATTATTGTTTAGTTCAAAATAATTGGTTGCTTCCTTAAGGAGCCAAGATGCAAGGTCCTTGTCCTGGAGCAGTAACAAGTCTAGCCACCAGGAAGCAGACCTTGGGGGTGGTGGTGCAGGACTCAAGGTAACAGATAATTCCACTGGGGCAAGAACAAACAAATATTGGGGAGCTGTATGCAAGTCAAGCACCATCTGGGAGGCTAAGGCAGAAGTCAACCAAAGAACAATGTGGCTGGAGGTTGAATGGGAGGCCAAGAAACAGGTATAGTCGAGGCTTTGGGGGTGCTTCTGGTGCTAGATGTTGGCTAAAGCAAACACTGACATCATGTTCTTGATTGCTGCAAGGGCTCTAACATGAGGCTCAGGATTCCCTGAATTTCTTTTTTTTTTCATATGCAGTTTTTGAATTTTTGCAGATTTTCTACCTGCCCCTACAGCCATGCATCCCTGATGGAGGCACATGAGTGCTTGTCCTTCAGGATGCCCCTTCCTTCCTGTCACACCACTGACCACCTGCACCAGCACTGAACCTCCATTCAGTGACAGTGGGACTATGGATGGGCAATGCCACCCCTTACCTGGACCAGTGCTCGATCCTGCTCCCAACTGCCCCCTGTGCCAGAACACCGGTGAACAGAGGTCATTCCAAAACCTGGGTCACTAGCATAGTGCAAGATGTGGTGTCCAGTGCCTCAACCCTCTGCGCCACTGGGCCAGCTCAGTTTCCTTGTGTTTCTATCTATGCAGGTTTCCAGGGTTAAAATAACACCCCCCCCACAAGAAAAAGGGGAGCACTGGTGGGCATTAGCTCCATCAGGGCATGGTTTAGCCTGTTGAATTGACCAGGGTGATCCTGGTTGGAGTCATAAACTGTTACTATTACCAGCGGTAGTGAATATGGCCAAAACCTATCTACTGGCCATGTACATGTGAAAGGAGTCTAGTGATCTGTGATGGGTTTGTGAATGAGAATGGAGACCCCAGCCTTAGATGTGGGCATACAACTGTGCACTTCCAGTCCCACCCTCTCCTGTTGTAATTTAGCTGCTTATCTGGACAAAGCTTAATTTCTACAGAAGGTCTACTTTGGCCCTGGGGGGATTTAGTTCACGTGAACCAATTATCTTTCTTACTCATCCTCTATATACAATGTTAATAATGCTCCATGCTGGACCACTGTTTTTGCTTATTTTAGTGTCTGTGCCACTGTAATGAGCACTTTTGTACCAATTATATGACTGACTTACTGCTACAACTATAGTTACCTGTCTAATTGCTTTGGCTTTTTGTACTGCTTGCAGTCACCTGATGTATTCTTTGTATTTCACTGTTGTTTCCTTCCCCATTGTATGTAAGCTCCCAGGTCATGCCTGAAAATAGGCAGCTTTGCTGTTCAGTGTACCTGCCCAATCAAAAAAAAAAATCATCTGGATAGTATGCGCTTTCTATTAATGGGGGAATTTAGATAGCTGACATTCCAAAGGTAGCCATTAGCTGGGTAGTGAAATGAGGGCATTGCTATGGAGCTGCAATACTATATAGCTGAACAAATGTGACACCCTGGAAGTGGGACCAGTAAGTGACCCCCTTGAGTCCCCAGGCCTCTCCCAGTATATGTGAGGGACTATCTGCCAGACCTGCCTGCCATCTCATGCATCTTAAATGTCACTGACCTACAATCTCCATAATGTGACCTATAAGAAATACAATTCGAAGACCATCCATGCTGTACAGTAAGAAATATAGAAACAGAATGGCAACAATAGTTTAAACACTTGGATATTCTCTTAACCTTATGGACTGGAGACAACAGGGACTTCAATGCCCAGAGACAGGGAATTGGGGGAAAGGACAATGAAATAGTGACTTGTGGAGGAAGTATCAACCAAGTGGCTTCCACTGACTGTCAGTCACTGACAGAATTGCTCAGCCAAGATTGTGATTAAATGTAAGGTATTCATACCCAGCACTACAGTACAATAAAATGAAAACAATATATGCTGGTGAGGTGGGGGGTGAGTCCAACCCATTTAGCCTCAGAGTAAGTGCCCTTGGGAACAGGAGAAAGGAACTAAGGAGGGATTCTTGCAGTGGAGGGGAAGAGCAGGGGATTGACTAGTCTGATACCTATGTCAGACCCCAGGAGAAGGTTAGAATTGTGAAGATCAGGTAGGTATGGGCATTGAGGGGGAGGTCACACCTGAGACATTGCCAACAGTTGAGCAATAGTTGTTACAGAGGATTCCTCATTCCCCTTAGCTAGCCCAATTTTGGGGCACCTAGCTGGAGGGAGGACAGAGTTCAGATTGTCTGAGGAATAGAGGCTGTTATGGCACACCTGAAAATAATCAGAGCTATGGCCATTCTACCACACCTACCCATCCAGCCAACGTCAGTTTTGGACCTGTTGGTTGTGCCTAACCAGACAACTACTGTCTACATGACAGGTCGAATCCATGCACTTATATCATTACATGTTACCAGGGTCAAGGCAGGGGCCACAGAAGAAGGGGGGAGGGAGGGGAAGGGGAAAAGGAAGTCTGGGAGCTAGAGGTGGCTTCAATAATATTGGGTCATAATTGCTGAGCATGCCGAAGTCAGAGCCACCATAAGGTAGGGAGAGCTAAGCAGGTTGAGGAGGAATGAAAGGATTGAGCCCTAAAAGTCAGAGAATACCTGGTTATACCTGTGGATGGGAGGAGAGATACTTCCTCTTCATCAGGTGGCTATTTTATGGTATTCCCCCAGCCTTAATCATGGAGACATACTGTAACTGGAATGAAAATTATGAATAATAATAAGAACCTGGGTAACCATATCATAAATGAAATCTGCCAACTGGGCCAGATTCAGTTAAAACAGTGTTCCAATTCACAGCATAACAAATGGATATTAGGACTGGACAGTGTGGAACAGGTAGTCCAGTGGGATATTCAGAACAGATGGAGCAGTGGGATCCATGTCCAGGTGGGTAATTGCTGGTCATCGTACCAAACATCAATGCAGTCAGGAATAGCTGTGAAACTCCCAGCTACTAACAATGCAGAGGAGAGCATCATAAAAGTCTTAACTGGGTGCAGTTAGAAATACAGATGCAGATCTGTCCTGCCACCCCTTCCACCAGTTCCTCCCCCATTCAACTGACTCACAGAAGTTATGGCATGGCCAGATTACAGCTTTGCTTATTCTTCCCTGATGAACTCATTTGTGAGTTATTTAATAAAAAGAACTGTATGGTTGTATCTCAGCTAATGAAATGTCATAAAAGCCTGGGATTATAGAAATGTTATATTTACATTTAATTAAAACAAGGATAATCTTCACTAGGATACTATATGCTATATTTAATAGGATTATGACAACCAAGTTATTGAGTCCTTTAGCACAAAGAAATCTGAACTATGCCTTTATTTGGGCAATATTATGTGCAATATTTATATCTTATATTTTAAAATGGATCTTGAGTGTATTTTAAACTTTGTTGAAAAAACTTTGTAATGACTTTATGTAGATCAATAAACTGTTTTGTACGTTGTACTTTGACTCACAGCTGCTGGCATAGGGAGACATACCTAGGTGTAGGGGCAGAGCAGGCAATGAATAAAATTTGTTCTATGACATGATAATCCCTTAAACAAAAAAGTACAATAGCCTGGGAAGCATATGGTAGGCACCCGTTTAAGGGAAGGCTCTCATACTGGAAGACAGCTGAACTGCACCTCATGGCAGTTTGCTAGCAAACAAACATACAGGGGATATTCCAATAAGGTTAATAGGGCACTGATTTAATTACCCATGGCCCCAGATCCAACTTATATGTGCCCTAAGGGAAGATGCTGTCATTTCCTAGAATAGGACACTATGTACAAAAGGCCTTTCCTGCCTCGTTTCTCAGGCTTAGGCACCCATATGAGCACTTACTGCTGGGACAAATAGTCAATGTGACATACCGAGCACACAGGAAGCCAAGCAGAGGGGCATCAGAGGAAAGGGAAAGGCAGAACTACTTGGGAAGGTAGTCACAAGTCAAAGTACAGTATTCACAGTCATTCTGCATGCTTTTGTGGTGATTGCTGGACTGTGGGAGCTCTGGATACAGTTAGTGCCAGAGGTAGACTTGGGAGGCACAGGAGAAGTCTGCTCAGAACCTGGTATCCTGTTCTAGAGCTTACAGGAGAGTTTGAAAGTTGATTGTGGTCCTCTGGTGGAGTGGGCTGCATTATTGAACTTTCAGGTGGGGCTCAAAGATTAAACATGACATAGAGGATCAAGCTGATTCTTTGTGGGCAGGTACTCAGTTGCAGGGCTGCTCCAGAAGCCAGGGAAGGGGAACTCACACTGCTGACTCTGGCATCTGTATGGTAGCATTCCTGTGTCCAGGTGCATCTCAGTTTTTTGAAACTTTTTCCCCAACCATGGCACTGCTGGACCCACTGGATATCGTCATCTGGGTTGGAAGAGTAGTCCCCATGAGGAGACAAATTGAGTGGACCGGGTAATAAAGTCCCTGTAGCTTTAGGAGTCTCATAAACACCCCTGTTAATTGTGATTCTAAGTTGAGATGGGTACCTGAGGGCTGTCTTAGCACCAAGGTGGTGAAATTTCCACTTAACATATGCCTAAGCTTTGATGTGGTGGAAACAGCTTGTGGAAAAGGTTTGAAAAAAGGGGATTTGATGGCCATACCAGCCGAGTGATCCTCTCTCCCTCATTAATCTGAGGATGTTTTCTTTTACAAGGTAGAACAGGAGTTTTAGCTGGAAGGCACTTGGGCAGTCAGCCTGTCTTGGATAGGGCACCAACAATCTATGCACTATTTGGGTTCCCAGAGGTGGATAGTTTGGAGTATTAAGGACGGCTGGGATTAGTGTCTGCAGAAAAGCCATTAAGTCTGTACCCTCCACTCCCTCTGGAAGGCTGGCCAGTCTAATATTGTTTCTCTCAGCCCTATTTTCAATGTCACTGACCTTCAAGAGAAGTACTTGATTGCCCCATCTTATTCTTGAAGGTGGCCTTGCACGTTACCCTCCTTCCCTTAGAGCTGACTGATGCAGTGCTTGTTTCCCTCCACTCTGTGCCCCAAGCCAGCTAAATCCTTGCTTGTCTGGGCTGCTGCCCCATTGATGTTGCAGAATCTTGTAGGATGCATTCCAGGAGGGCAGTGATGTTGACTATATGTGCTGCAGTTGTCTATGATGTCACCATGCTGAGTCTCAGCTGAGCCACCATGATAGTTTTTATAGCCAGCGATACATCACATGGCCTGCAATTTCACCATTTCACTTTTAGCAGTAGATGGAGGACTGAATGCCATGTGATTGAGCTGCAGTCTTACTGACTCAGACATACACAGATCTGAACAAAATGGGTATCATCATGATCAGAGTGATAGGTGGCTAAGGGACCAGCTTGACTCAGCTCCTCCCCTTAGATCAGTTCTTTGCAACACCAGGTCTCTTTGGAACACAATTAATGGCCATAATGGAGGCATTCATTGTGGATTCCTCTGCTGAACTAATACGCATCACAGAAACCTGGTTGAGAGATGACTTTGGTCCTGTGCTTGACTTGACATATCTCCGGGTTTCTCCTCAGTGCATTGTCCTTGGCAGGAGCATGGGGGAGCAGGGGTTCATCTGTTTTAGATCAGCCTGGGACTGCTGGTATACCCCTGGAGGCAGACCAGATTGCTTGAATGCTTGGCCATAGAAGGCAGGCCAGGTACAAGCTTCAGGATCATGCTCATTTAACATCCTCCAGTGGTGAGTACAAATTCCTGCAGGAAATGAAGAATTTCATGGCTGATCTGGTGTTGAGGTCACCCAAACTTTTGGTTTTTGTCTATTTCAGCACCTGAGTTGTTGATGAAACATTTCGTTTTGGTATGCAGTTCCTTCTGGCGATGTCATCCTTTGGGTTAGTACAGGCACTTGCTACCGGCACCCATCAGCACGGCCATGCCTTGGATCTGGTCATCTCAATGGGTCTGGATCTCAGTGATGTCAAAGTAGATCCAGTCACTTGGCCAGATCATCATGTCATTCAGTTCCTCTAAGGGTCTCCCCTTTTAATCTCCTTTTAACCTCCTAGTCCCCTGTGGTGATGCTCAGGTCATTTAAAAATCTGCATCTGCAGAGCATCCTGGCAGTACTGGACATTTCCAGTATAGAGACAGCTCACATTATGGGAGCCAAGGCAGCTGTGGAGTGTTATAACTTAGCCCTCTCATCTGCTGCTGACTGCCTAGCACTGTTCCATGTACACCCATGCTTCCATCACTGATATAATGTCTGTATCTGCATCAGCCACTAGTTCCTGCAAGGCACAGATTTTCTTCCAAAGGTTATATCCCATTTGAACTTTTGATTCTTCAGTGTTCTTTTGCTTTAATTATTTTTACTAATTTTCCTCCCTATGGTTTTCATCCATTATTTTTCTTTGTTCCTTATCCATGTATCTCATCAATGTTGATCATATGCTTCCCCCAGCCTTTGTAACTGTAAAAATATTTTTGTGGGATATCTACAATCACTACCCCAAAGTAGGATCCTTCAATTATATTCACTCACAACTAGTTTAAATACTTGTAATAGTAAGCACCGCATTTTTGTTCTAGTGCATTAACTCCCTCAGCTGTCAAATGAAGACTATCTTTTTGAACAACCTCCTCTCCAAGAAATTATCCCACTCCCCTAAACATTTACAAACCTTTTTACAAAATCATTTCTCAAGCCATGTATTGAATAGAGATGTGGTGAAGTATTAATTCGCCAGTAAAGTTGTCATGCTATGGTGACAATTCAAATTAGCAGAGTTTTGGGAAGTTTTCCCAGACCTCATCAGCTTGGACTTCAACCGAATCATGATGTGTTTACTGTGAATTTTGAATTTCATCGTGAAGTGCAAAATTTCACCTGCAAAATTCTGCACTTCCTGGTGAAACTTTGCACTTTGTGATCAATCTGCGCTTCATGAATTGTGCAACATTTTGGGATTGATTCATGGAGCGAACTTTGCCAACTTTGTTCATTTCAAGTGTAGAATACTGTTACTCTTGATTCCCTTCCCTTACTTTTAAGTTACTTCCATCTCCTTTATCCCACATGGGTAGTACTTCAGAAAAAGTCACTACCTCAGCCACTACCTTCAGTTTTCATCAAGTTGAATGAAATTAGTCTTTACAGGTGTTAGATCATTATTTGCCAGATCTTTGATGTATGACTGTCATTCATTTTGCTATGACTGCAGAATGTGCAATAACATCCAATTGGTATGTATAGAAGATCTTCTTTCATTCATTCATTCATAATAATATATTACATAAGTGCATGTCATTAGCTGCATTTCATATCTAGAGAAACTTAAAGTATATGTTCCATAAACATCAAGTAACTGCAATGCAATATATAGTTTGTGTTTTTTCACATAGAAATGCAGTGTAGTTATAAAGTAGCAATATCATCATTCTGACAATAAATATAGAATAATGTATGTGCAGATGTGTATTAAGAGAATGTTTTCATATGCCCAAGGATTGTGATGTCTCTTAAATCTAGAGAGCAAAGACTGATGGGTTTAAAAAGACATGACAGACCAGGTGAGCAAAATGAGTAATACATCTGCACATAAATTATTTTATAGCTTACTGGTTTGCCATATTTATTATCAGTACTAGATATTGTTTCCATAGTAAAACAGTAACCCCAGTTCCAGTACCACTGCCCCCTTCCTACTGAGTCACTTATTGGCTAGTGAATCATGATGGTGTAGTCATAGAAATTCAGACAGAAAAAAAAGACAAGCAGGAAACTTCCTGAATGTGCTTCCAAGATCCGTTACTACATTTCTCTTCTACTCCCACTTCAAGTTGGAACACTCCACAAAATAGTAACTTCTTCATGAGATACTCCTCTTAAAATAAAACACACTCAAATGTGTTATTGATGGGGTAGGAAAGTGCAAGACAGAACACTTGCAAACAGACAGCAAAGAAAAAGACTCCCTCTGTAGAACGATCAGCACAGGATGGAAGCAGAGGTGAGACAAACTGCTGCGCTGCCTTGAGCATGGGGTGGAGATGAATAAATCACAGCACCATACAAAGCGAAGTTCACATGTACTTTTAAATATTAAAAATGGAAATGATACAGATCATGTTTATTTTACCTTATTTAAATATTGTAAATCTTTAGAATATGTGAACAGTGTTTGATTGATATCCTCCAGTTACCCGGTTATTAAGGAGCCCAGTAAAAATCAAGTAACTGGTTGGTATCTCTGATGTCTGTTATTATGGTGTTTGAAACAAATGGTTAGCAGGTTGATAAACACTGTAATCAGTAACTATAAAAATCATTATAACATTGATTGACATCAGAATAATGGTATTGTGACTTTGAATCTTGATTCAGCAGTTAGGGAGTTATATACTCCCATTTTACTGATCCTTAAGAATGTATTTATGTTTGCTATTTTAGCTGTAATAAAATAAGCACATTTGCACCTTAAACACTATATTTTATGCATAGCTTCTGTTTTGTTTCAGATGTTCGGTGAGTACTGCCTGCAGCCAAGCATTCCAGAGCACCGTAGGGCAGAAGGCAGTGTTTTGAACACCTGCACATCAGTGCTGCCTCCTGCTACACAATAGCCACAGTCTGCTCCATAAACTTTTGTTTTTGCCATCACTGGACTGGCTTACTTATGTATAGGGGGCTCAGGGAAGTAGGCCACTGGTACGCATTGTCAGGGGACAGGGTGTGTATAATTTAAAAGGCCATGCTGCCCATGAGCATACATCTTCCTGCAGCCAAGCATTCCCAAGCACCAGAGGACAGGAGGCAGCATTTTGCACACATGAACACCATTGCTGCCTCCTGCTACTCAATAGCCACAGACTGCTACATAAGGTGTTGTTTTTGCCATCACTGGACTGGTTTACCAATGGGTAGGAGGCACAGGGGAGCTGGCCACCAGGACTTGTTGTCAGGGGTGGGGCTTATATGATTTAAAAGCCTGTGCAGCCCAAGAGTGCTAGCAGAGAAAGAGTGGTGCAAGCACCACTCAGACAGAAACATTTCAACAGAAAAGCTCTCTTTTCAGGTTTTTAAACATTTTTTTTTCAGTATAGTAGCACTTTATTGCCTGACATATTGTAATTTTTTAACTTTTAACTGCAAATAACTATAAGCATAAGTATTTTGTGGATTTGTAATCTGACTATAGTAGTTGCTGTTTTTCCTATAGTAGTATATTGCTTATAGTAGTTGCTATTTTTAGAAATTAAATCTCTACTGGGGTAGACAAAATTGTGAAACTGTGTACTGGCAATGGGGAAATTAAATTTTTGCTGGGGCAAATACATTTATAAAGTTGTGAACTAATATGGGGAAACTTAATTTTTACTGGGGTAATAAAAATTTGTAAAGCTGTAAACTGATAGAAGTAAGTGAAATTGTAAAGTTGTGAACTGACAGAGTGAGACTATAGTCTAACTAGGGATTCTTGTTCACCATATGACTACCTGTTGTACTCAAGATATAAGGATGGAGTTGTTCAGTATTTTAGTGGCTGTCTGGGACACATGTTTTGTTTCCTCTTACTTTGGATGTGCCCAAATGAACAGCCCCACCCTTGATGGGACACATGCAAAACTGATTGGGGATACTTTGGCATTTTCCCCTAGTTTTTCTGTTAATACATTAATGATGACCTCACAGTTAATTGGCCAGCCCAAAATTGCTATTATGCACAAGCTATCCACTTTATCACTTTCCAGTCCCCAAATCATTGGAAATATAATAAATTATAGACAACAATGTAGCTTTATAATACAGAGACTATTTCTGAAACAATGTTGGCAAATTGTTAAATTAAGAATTTTAATATTGCAAAGTCTCTTGTTGTCAGAAGATATTCACCTAAACCCAGGACCGGACCAGGCCAAGAAGAACTTTATAGAGTAGACATCATGAGAGATAGTAAACATAATCTGATTCATTTTAATACTAGAAATGTATCTGCAAAGTTTAATGCTATTTGGGAATGGGTTTAGAGTACAGGCCAGACATAGTGATAATAACTAAGACTTGTCTAAGTAGGGGAAATATCAGATGCTGAAGTTCATATTCCTGGCTACCAGTTATGGAGGCAAGACCATGTGAAAAGGGAAGGGGGATTATGGCTTATGGAGCAGTAGTCTTGGAAATTAAAAGCATTGATTGTGATATTCATAGCCCAGGTATGGAAAGGCTAGCATTGAAAATAAACATTCCATATTGTAAGCCCATTATATTAATGTGTTGTTATCCACTCCCCCAAAAGGGGATAACCAACATTTTTTGGCTCTTTATGATTTTTTGTTTCATTTTAGGTCTAGCCACAAGCTTATTTTAGTAGAAGACCTTAATGTGGATTGGGCAATAGTACCATCCTCAAATAAATTATTAGAACTATCATAAAGTTTAGGATTATTTCAATAAATCAAATCCCCTACTAAACTTTATCAAAAAGACCCCAGCTTCTCTGCCATCCTAGATTTAATATTTTCTTCTGCCCCAGATAACTATTCCTTACATCAATCAATCAATCAATCAATCAATCAAACAAAATCTTTATTTTGCCAGGCAGAACATCATTGAGACGAGCTCATTTACAAGATGGACTTGGGGCAAAACAATTGCCAACAGGGTTAAGACATAACAGGTTGAGTGAACGTACATAACGATTACATAGTAATAATAACAACATTATAACATATAACCCTCACTTGGTGTATTGCCAGATGCTCTTAGTGATCACCAAGTTAATTTTTATATTAGACATACAGACAAAAAAAGATGTTTATCTCAAGTTAAAACCTATCAAACCTTAAAAACATTTGATTACATTAGTTTTATGGTAGAATTAGAAACTAAAAACTGGCACAGACTGGCATTAATTCCTGATGTAAGGTAGATCCAGAGACAAATGATTTGATACCTTTTATTGGACCAACATGGCTGTTACAGAAAAGAACAAAGTGCTCTAGCTTTCGAACCTAACCGGTCCTTTTTCAGAATCTTTATGGCAGTTATTTTGAAAATCCCATACTATTAACACCAGATAATGTTGAAAAAACATAAATAATTCTCATTGGTTTAACATATACATTTAAAACATAACAGAAGATTACATCAGAGAAGCTAATTAACACCAGTATGCTTTTAACTGAGGAGCCTCAGAAGGGCAAAGGTTATCAAGAATTCTCAACAACCAGAGAGGTCTTCTCACATAAATTTCAAAATGTCTCAGTATGCTAAGAAAGCATTCTAGTGATAAAAAAAACCTCTTGGGATAGCATTCTCTCTAATACATGTAAGATGAGGTTACAACTTACATTCCAAGTGTCCTGATGTATTAAAGAACAGATAATGAGAGACAAAATCCTGAAATCAGGTATAACTGCAATTTGAAAAAGAGCCCCAAATTAAACATACACATATATACATGATGCATGATAGTATCACTTGTAAGTTTAAGTGAAAATAAAAATACTTGTCAAGGACCCCCAAGAAAATGAGACCATGAGCCTGATAAGTGCAGATTTCAACACAGAGTCAGTGTATAACAAAAGTGGACAGAATCAGTCTAAGGAATCTAAATGAAAACTTCCAAGGATGAAATCCTCCAAGCCCCCTCTTTTTTTCCTTTTCTCTCTTTCTCTCTCTCTCCTTGAGAAAGATACTGTAACTAGTAGGAATGAGATATACTGTATGTACAAGAGTCATAATACAGCATCATTCACACCAGTATTAATCATTACCCAAAGGAATTATGCCTTTTATGAACCCCCAAGTAAATGAGATATGCATCTTAATATGAACAGATTTAAAAATGTGACAGTGTGTAATCCAACCACTGACAAATAGTAGAAGGAAGTAAATGTACACTATATGTGAAAACTAAATGTCCTAGCCACATAACAATTGTCCCATGCCATGCTCCCCCCACACAGAAGTGTGTACATACACCACACACACACACACACCTGCACTCCTCACACAAGCACAACACACAACAAATATAATAAACACAGCCCACATATACCACACCACACCATGCACACACAAACAAAACACACTCACACATACACCATACCCACAACACACAAAAACACAACACATGCAAAACACACAAACACACACATACATACATAAATACACACACACACACACACACTCACACACACTCACCACAGTGTTAAGGTGAGAAGTCAACATGTAGATAACCATAAACTTACAAAATCAAAGGACCGCTGAAGAACTAAAGTATTTATGCCTATCTTTTGAAGTAAAGGTCTGTATAAGTTTAAGTGGAATAATGTGTCTTATAACTAACATCAATGTTTAATCCATCCGCCAACATATTGAGAAGTAAAATAAGTCTAATTTCAGAAGCCTGTCTCTGTTGTGTACTATTGAAATGTCCTTTTAAGACCATCACAGACATATCTGAGATTGAGTGGCCATCCTGGGAGAAGTGTTTGGCTACTGTGGAGTTGTTGACTTGTCTCCCCCACATAACCTGTGCTTTGACATTTCTTGCATTGGATAAAATAGGCCACATTACTTGATGTACATGTATAATTCCCCTGTATCCTGAATAGTCTGTTTTGTGATGTAAACATAGAGTCCAAAGTGGAAATGAGGTTACATGTCTTACATGTGCATTGATGACAGGGTCATGTACCATATGATGTCATGGTATTATGTTCCGGTTCAAGTTGACTCCTAATAATCAGGTTGGCTAAATTAGGTGGTTGTTTAAAAGATAGTAGTGGTAGTTTTTGAAAAATACAGTTAAGGGTTTCATCCTCACTAATTATTGGATGGAGATCCTTAATAATCTTATATAGAAGTTCAAGGTCTGGATGGTATGTGACTACCAAGGGTATTCTGTTAGAAATCATCCGTTCCTGATATTGCAGTAGTTGTTCTCTTGGGACCTGTGTTGTACATTCCATTGCTCTGTCAATTTCCCTGGATGAGTGTCCCTGCTCAATAAAGGTGTTTTTCAACATCGCCAGATGTGTGTCTCTGTCTTCCTCATTTGAACAGAGGCGGTGATACCGAAGTGCTTGACTATATATGACAGATTCCTTTGTGTGGCTCAGGTGATTACTTTTCTTGTGTAAGTATCTCTGTCTGTCTGTTGGTTTCCTGTAAAGATAGGTATGTAGGGTTCCATCCTTAATAGAGACAGTGGTATCCAGATAATGTACACTGGTGGCAGAATATTCCAGAGAAAGCTTTATAGTTGGTTGTAGGTTATTAAGTTCCCGGTGAAAATTTTGAGTGTGTCAGTGCCCTCTGTCCAAATTATAAACGAATCATCAATGTAACGGAAATAAGCTAGTGGTTTATGGGGACAGTGCCTTAGAAAATCCTCCTCCAAATACTCCATAGAAAGATTAGCATACTTTGGAGCCATCCTGGTTCCCATTGATGTTCCCATAGTTTGAACATAATGTTTACCATTGAAGCTGAAGTTGTTATGTGTCAGAATTAATTCAGTGAGTTTACCCACAACTCCAGGGTCAATGTTGGGGTCGAATTCTTTGTCATGCAGGTATTTGAGGCAGGCTGAAATGCCATCTGTATGTGGAATCTTAGTGTAGAGGGAGGTTACATCCATCGTGGCTAAAAGGGTATCAGGTGGTAGGTCCTTAAAACCAGAAAGTTTATACAGGAAGTGAGTAGTGTCCTTGATGTAACTATCCTTTTGTATAACCAGCAGTTTTTAGTGTTTGTATAGCCCTCCATTCCAATGGAGAGAGGTTGTAATGGGCCTGTTTCTGCCTATTAAGAATTTCACCAGTAACTCTCTGGTGAAAGCAAAGAATGTATTTGTCCAGTTTTTTGTTATGGCCACTTGATGGGGTAAACTCATATGGTTTCTTTTTCTTATTCATAATATTTTTACTGTTTGTGATTTCTTCACTGTCTGTGACTTCTTCTCTGCCATGAAAAATTCCCTGAGTCTCAATTCAACATTGTCATAAAAAAAGCTGATAAAGGCTCTGCAGTGGTGACATTGAATCAGAAGATTACATTAAGGAAGCCAACAGGCAGCTAAGTGCCCTTACTTACTACAAAGTACTGGGAAGTGACCCAACTACAGAATATAAAAGAGAATTACAGGAGTGAATTGGAACATTTCCAAACCATGTCCAAGACAAACTAAAAGGCCCTCATCCCCGACAAACCTAAGCCAGGGACATTCTACATGATTCCTAAAATACATAAGCCTGGTAATCCTGGTAGACCCATAGTCTCTGGTAATGGTACCCTGACAGAGGGGATATCAGGGTTTGTAGAAGCTATTTTCAAACTGCTGGTTATACAAAGGGATAGTTACATCAAGGACACTACTCACTTCCTGCATAAACTTTCTGGTTTTAAGGACTTACCACCTGATACCCTTTTAGCCATGATGGATGTAACCCCCCTCTACACTAATATTTCAAACACAGATGGCATTTCAGTCTTCCTCAAATACCTGCATGACAAAGAATTCAACTCCGACATTGACCCTGGAGTTGTGGGTAAACTCACTGAATTCATTCTGGCACATAACAACTTCAGCTTCAATGGTAAACATTATGTTCAAACTATGGGAACATCAATGAGAACCAGTATGGCTCCACAGTATGCTAATCTTTCTATGGTGAATTTGGAGGAGGATTTTCTAAGGCACTGTACACATAAACCACTCACTTATTTCCGTTACATTGATGATTTGTTTATAATTTGGACAGAGGGCACTGACACACTCAAAGATTTTCATCAGGAACTTAATAACCTCCACCCAACTATAACGCTTTCTCTGGAATATTCTGCCACCAGTGTACATTTTCTGGATACCACTGTCACTATTAAGGATGGAACCCTACATACCTGTCTTTAAAGGAAACCAGAAGACAGACAGAGATACTTACACAAGAGAAGTAATCACCCAAGCCACACAAAGAAATGTCATATATAGTCAATGATGTTGAAAAACACCTTTATTGAGCAGGGACCCTCATCCGGGGAAATTGACAGATCAATGAAATGTGTAACACAGGTCCCAAGAGAACAACTACTGCAATATAAGGAATGGATGACTACCAACAGAATACCCTTAGTAGTCACATACCATCCTGACCTTGAACTTCTACGTAAGATTATTAAGAATCTCCATCCAATAATTAGTGAGGATGAAACCCTTAATTGTATTTTCCAAGAACTACCACTACTATCTTTTAAACAACCACCTAATTTAGCCAACCTGATTATTAGGAGTCAACTTGAATGGGAACAGAATACCATGACATCATGTAATATTTGACCCTGTCATCAATGCACATGTAAGACATTTAACCTCATTTCCACTTCAGACTGTGTGGTATCATCACAAAACAGACTATTCAGGATACAGGGGAATTATACACGTACATCAAGTAATGTGGTCTATTTTATCCAATGCAAGAAATGTCCTCACACAGGTTATGTGGGGGAGATAAGCTAACAACTCCGCACTAGAATGAATTCACACAGATATTCTATTAATCACAAGAAGACTGAGAAATCTATAGCCCAGCACTTCTTCCAGGATGGCCACTCAATCTCAGATATGTCTGTGATGGTCTTAAAAGGACATTTCAATAGTACACAACAGAGAGGGGCTTCTAAAGTTAGACTTATTTTACTTCTCAATACAGTGGCAGATGGATTGAACATTGATGTTGGTTATATGACACATTATTCCACTTAAACTTACACAGATCTTTACTTCAAATGATGGACATAAATACTATAGCTCTTCAGTAGGCCTTTAATTTTGTAAGTTTATGGTTATCTACATGTTGACTTCTCACCTTATCACTGTGGTGAGTGTGTGTGTGTATTGATGTATGTATGTATGTGTGTGTTTGTGTGGGTTTTCCATGTGTTGTGTTTTTGTGTGTTGTGGGTATGGTGCGTGTGTGTGTTTTGTTTGTGTGTGCACGGTGTGCTGTGGTATGTATGGGTTGTGTTTGTTATATTTATTGTGTGTTATGGTTGTGTGGGGTGTGCAGGGTGTGTGTGTATGTGTGTGGTGTGGTGTGGTGTATGTACACACATCTGTGTTGGGGGGAGCTTGGCATGGGACAATTGTTATGTGGCTAGGACACTTAGTTTTCACATATAGTGTACATTTACTTCCTTCTACTAGTTGTCAGTGGTTGGATTACACACTGTCACATTTTTAAATCTGCTCATATTAAGATGCATATCTCATTTACTTGGGGGTTCATAAAAGGTGTAATTCCTTTGGGTAATGATTAATATTGGTGTGAATGATGCTGTATTATGACTCTTGTACATACAGTATATCTCATTCCTACTAGTTACAGTATCTTTCTCAAGGAGAGAGAGAAAGAGAGAAAAGAAAAAAAAGGAGGGGGCTTGGAAGATTTCATCCTTGGAAGTTTTCATTTAGATTCCTTAGACTGATTTTGTGCATTTTTGTTATACACTGACTCTGTGTTGAAATCTGCACTTATCAGGCTCATTGTCTCATTTTTGTGGGGGTCCTTGACAAGTATTTTTATTTAGCACTTACACATACAAGTGATACTATCATGCATCACGTATGTATGTGTATGTTTAATTTGGGGCTCTTTTTCAACTTGCAGTTATACCTGATTTCAGGATTTTGTCTCTCATTATCTGTTCTTTAATACATCAGAACACTTGGAATTTAAGTTGTAACCTCATCTTACATGTATTAGAGAGAATGCTATCCCAAGGGTTTTTTTTTTATCACTAGAATGCTTTCTTAGCATACTGAGACATTTTAAAATTTATGTGTGAAGAACTCTCTGGTTATTGAGAATTCGTGATAACCTTTGCCCTTTTGAGGCTTCTCAGTTAAAAGCATACTGATGTTAACTAGCTTCTCTGACGTAATCTTCTGTTATGTTTTAAATGTATATGTTAAACCAATGAGAATTATTTCTGTTTTTTCAACATAATCTGGTGTTAATAGTATGGGATTTTCAAAATAACTGCCATAAAGCTTCTGAAGAAGGACTGGTTAGGTTGGAAAGCTAGAGCACTTTGTTCTTTTCTGTAACATCCATGTTGGTCCAATAAAAGGTATCAAATCATTTGTTTCTGGATCTGTTTTTAAAAGGACCAATACGGCACCTACAACATTTTGATGTATGGTAGATAATTCCTGGTACTATTTTCAAAGTGAAGTTTTATCTGTATGCAGTGATCATGCCCCAGTTTTATTTAAAAAGTTTAACTTAATAATTCCCCTTGGTACACAAAAAAACTGAGAAAATATTGTAAGATGGGAGACATGGCATCGAAGCAAGCTAAAGAAAATAAAAATGAGAGATCATATTGGGATAGATATTGTCATTTCCGAAATCATTATACTGAAAAATAAGGAAAGCCAAGGCAGATTACTTTTTGTTAAATTTCAGATCAGAAAATACAAAAACCTTAGAGAATTCTGGAACATAGTTAAATAATTACAAGGCAATAGCCCTTTTGAATTACCTGCTTCCTTTTTGTTTGATGATGTTTCCCACCCAATTTCTGAGAAGGTGGCTTACATGTTTAATGAAAAGTATATTAATATGGGATCCTCCACAGATGGTAGCTTAGCTTTTTTCTTTTTTATTGAAATAGCCAACTGACCAGGAGACAAAAGACATAATGATGCCCAGTTTCCCCTTTAAATGTATAACTTCAAACCAGGGGACAGATATTCAAAACTTAGCCATGGGGCTAAATTAGCACCGCACAGTGTGCTAAATTGGCCCTGAACCAGTAGCAAGATATATTCAAAGGAATAGCCTCGAGGCTAAACCTGCTGAATACAGCTTGCAAAGGAAGCAGTACAAACAGGGCTGAGATTGTAGTGCTAAAATAGCCTGGGAAATAAGACAGCTCTGAATATAGCCACAGGGATGCACAAAATGCAATAGCAGCTCAGTGGACACAGAGGTGGAGTTAGGCAGAGTTGAAGCTGGTGGACAATGTGTGTGATAACAATAAAGTGGTGCACAATGGTAAACAACAATGCAGGTCACACACTGCAGAACTGTACTATGCTTTTGAGTTTGTCTGGGACTAAGCAGATTGCACAGTGCTAACACATTAGCCTGGTGCAAACAGGTTAACCCGGGGCAGATGTTTGCTATATTCAAAGATCCTGTGCAAATGAGCCTACTCAGACAATCTATCGGCAAACAGACAGATTTGCATCTCATTGTGGCCTACTTTGCATGCACCCCCATGTACTTTGCCTGGTGCTATTGCAGGGAGCTCACATCAACCCCCTATTGGTCATAATGGAAGTACAGGCTGGAAGCTGCAGTCCTGGGTGTGCTCACAGCAATCCCCTGTTGGTGGGAATGGATGTACAGGCTGGATGCTGCAAGAAATGGGTGTTTGCAGGCACATTCAGTGCATACCACTTAGACATGCAGCACTGCAATGAGAGACACAGACGTGCTGACTGAGGGTGAGTGAGGGACACTGCTCCAAAGAAAATACCTTTCAACCCCTTGTCTCAGAAATCAGGGTCGAGGTGAAAAAAATCAAGGACTATGGACCAAACTCAGGGACACATCCTATGTATTGATAATATCCACCCAGACAGCTGACAGAATGAGAGGAACAGAGTATGATGCAGTGTTTGAGGAACAAGAGGCATGTAACCTTATTCTGTGACAGTAGTTGGAGCATACATTCCCCACTGTTCAGTCACAAAAACACATAGTACATGAAGGACAAGGTGAACATCTGAAGCAAACACAGGTAAGTCCCTTAAATCCAGGGACATATCAGAGGTATGCCCCCAAGGGTGGGACACAGTCTCACTCCTGAGTCACCATAGTAGAAGAATGATACTACTTACCCTGGTAGTCTAGTGGTACCCCACCCCTATCATGATCCCCGATCCTGGTATGTACAGAAAATATTTATTTTTCCCTGGTAGTCTAGTGGTGCCCCCCCCATCATGATCCCCAACCCCTCTATGGTACAAAAATATTCATATTTCCCTGGTAGTATAGTGGTCCCCCCAACCTCCTATTACAATCCCTGAACAACATATGTACCAAAAATAATTATTTTTCCCTAATAGTCTAGTGGTCACCCCTATCATGATCCCTGACTCCTGTATGGTCCAAAAATATTTATTTTTCTTGGTAGCTAAGTAGTCCCCCCACCCTTCCATCATGATCTCTGACACTGGTATGCCACACAAACAACTATTCCCTGGTAGTTCAGTGACCCCTGCACCTGAGATGCAGTATAGCACTGTGGTTTAAGGTTCTGAGCTGAAAATCTGGTGACATCCAGCAGACCAGACCTGGGTTTGAATCCCACAGCTTCCACTAGCATACTGTGTGATGCTGAGCAAGTCACTTAACTTCCCTGTGCTCCCAGGTCGCTCCTGTAAAAAAGCTTTCAGCTTAGTGTGCTACTCCTGGTTAAACAACTAAATAACCCCCCCACTCCCCTCCAACCATCCCCGAACTGAGCTGGTGACTGGCTCAACCCCCCACTCACCTTCACAGCAAGCCACTGACTGAGTGCTGAATGAGTGTATACCCAGTGAGTAATGAATGAGCGCTCATTCATTACTCACTGGGTACATGCTCATTCAGCACTCAGTCAGTGGCTGGTCGCAGAGGTAAGTGGTTGGTTGAGCTAGTCACTGGCTCAATTCGAGGATGGTTGGGGAAAGTGAGGGGGTCAGTACTGCCAATTGGGGGGCCACTGAACTACCAGGGAATAGTTGTTTGTATGGCATATTATGGCATATTGGTGTCAGAGATCATGATGGGGGGTGGGAGACCACTAGACTACCAGAGAAAAATAAATATTTTTGGACCATAGAGGGGTCAGGGATCATGATGGGAGGGTGGGGGATGACTAGACTACCAGAGAAAATAAATATTTTCAGTACAAATGGGGGTTAGGGATTATTATGGAAGGTGGGGTACCACTTGACTACCAGGGAAAAATAAATATTTGTGGTCCATATGGGGGTCAGGGATGGTGATGGGGGGGGTGGGGGGACCACTAGACTACCAGGGATATTCCTTGAGGTAATTTGAAGTTACACTTTGACATACATTGATTAACACCATGGCATTACAGCATGCTTTTCGCAGGTGGTAATTAACGTTGTGCAACAGGTAGTGCAAAGACCTGTAGCGCAGTGCTACTCTTTTTAATATGCCAGCTCACTGGCATTCATGGCCACTCCCCTTGCTCCCTCCGTTGCATTCATTAACTTTTAGCATCAGCACTATCACACAGCACCAGCACTAAAAAGGCTTTTGAATATTGCTGTTTGGCACAGATTCGGCTCTATTCCAGTGCTACAGATTTACATTGGGCACAAAGTTTTGAATATGTGGCCCCAGGTGGTTAAGAAATTGTTGAAATTAGGTATTAAAAAGATCCAAAGTACGGACTGTATTCATTCCTACCTACTTAAACTGTTTGCACCCATGGTATCTCTTTTATTGGCAGACATCTTTAACCTTTCCATAAAATCCAGTTCCAACCCACAAGCTTGGAAACAGGCAAATGTGTTTCCAATTTACAAAAATGGGCCAACAAGTGATATGGGAAACTACAGGTCCATATCTTTGTTTTCTGTAATTTCTAAGATATTTTAAAAAATTGTAGTGTATCAGTTGAAATGTCATTTAGAAGAACAGAAACACATATCAATCAGGCTTTAGAGTGCAACACAGCACCTCCACAGTGCAGGTTAAGGTGGCATTGGACATTCAGATGGCCATGGACAAAGGTCTCATGGTTGGGGCAGTATTTATAGATTAATCTAAAGCATTCGACATTTGAATCATGATATGTTAATTAATAAATTAAGATCTGTTGGCCTCCATTAGGAGGCTTTAAAATGGTTCCATGGCTATATGACTGGAAGACAACAGTGAGTGACACTAAATGAGAACTTCAGATCCAAGTTTCCAAGTTTTGACCATTAAAACTGGGGTACCCCAAGTGTCTGTGCTAGGGCTTATGTTGTTTAATTTATATACAAATGATTTGGACATTTATCGAGGGATGTCCGCCATGATTTGTATGCTGATGATACTGTGTTATATATTGAGGATAGGTCTGTTTGCCAGATTCAGGAAAAGCTGCAAGATGACTACTTGGTTACAGAATTATTTTCATGAGCATGGACTGGTATTAAATCCTACAAGGTGACAAGTTATGTTGTTCTGTAATAAACTGGGCATTTATAAACAAATTTTAAACATAAAAACACAAGACAATTGCAGCTTAAACCATGTCAACTCCTATAAATACTTAGGAATCTGGGTTAATTCCCAATATCGATGGGATATGCAAATAGATTTCCTAATTAGGAAGTTAAATAAGAAGCTGTGAATTTTGTACAAACACAAAAACATGTTTTCAGCTATACACAAGGCTACACATAGTGAATTCTATGGTAATTCCCCTTTTTGGCTATAGGGATGTCATGTATGGGGGGCATCCAGGGGTGTGCTGCACAGACTGGACATAGTTTATAACAGGGTTGCATGGTACATCCTGGATGCCACATGGGGCATGCACCACTGTGCCTTCTACAAAGTCTTAAATTTAATTCAACTAACAGAGTGCCAAAATCTTCACATGACCCATCTGATTTACAAATGTAACCTCCAAAAAATGCTTGTTTATTTATTAGAGTTGGTAAGGATATGAAAAGTGAAAAAAAGCTTATGTACTGCAGGGGCTATTGAATTCATGGTACCAGCCATGAAACTGTAAAGAGTAATTCTAACTTTCTTTTTATGGGCTCCAAATTATGGAATAATTTACCAGGCCAATGGAGACCACAAAGAGGAACTATATATCATAGAAACATAGAAACATAGACTTTGACGGCAGATAAGGACTGCTAGGCCCATCTAGTCTGCCCATTTCCCTACCTACAGGATAGGCCGCAGATCCTAGTTAGCAACAGCCTATTTCTTCCTACCCCCCACAAGAATTGCCTTATGTCTGTCCCATGCATTCTTGAATTTTCCCACAGTTCTAGACCCCACAACCTCCTCAGGAAGGCTGTTCCATGCATCCACTACCCTCTCTGTGAAATAATACTTCCTCACATTGCCCCTGAACCGCCCCCTATCTTTAAATTGTGTCCCCTTGTTCTTGCAAGTCTCTTTTTCTGAAAGATGCTACCCTCTTGGACTTTGTTGATTCCACTGAGGTACTTAAAACTTTTTAGCATGTCCCCCCTCTCCCTTCTTTCCTCAAGTGTATACATATTAAGCTCCTTTAGTCTCTCCTCATACAGCTTCTCTTGTAGACCCTGCACCATTTTAGTTGCCCTCCTCTGGACTGCCTCTATCCTGTCTATGTCCTTGCAGAGATGGGGTCTCCAGAACTGGACACAGTACTCCAGATGGGGTCTCACAAACTGTCTTTACTGAGGGATAACAACTTCCTGTTTTCTGCTGATGATGCCTCTCCCTATACATCCCAGTATACCCCCAGCCCTCCCTACTGCCTTCTCATATTGCTTGCTAACCTTAAGGTCATCTGATATGATTACCCCCAGGTCCCTTTCCTTTTTTGTTGTTGTTACTACCTCCCACCCATTGTGTATTCTTCCCCTGGGTTCTTGTTTCCCAGGTGCATTATTTTGCACTTCTTTGCATTGAATCCTAGCTGCCATACTTCTGACCATTCCTCCAACCTTGCCATGTCCCTTTTCATCCTTTCCATGCCTCCTTATGTATCAACCCTGTTGCAGATCTTTGTGTCATCTGCAAAAAGGTATACCTTTCCTTCCAGTCCCTCTGCAATGTCACTGATGAAGACATTAAAAAGGACTGGACCCAATACTGAACCCTGCGGTACCCCACTAGTAACCCCCCTTTCTTCATAGTGGACTCCATTTACAATTACCTTCTGTGTCCTGTTGTCCAGCCAATGTTTTACCCAGGCTACCACCCTGGGTCCCACTCCCAGGCTGGTTAATTTGACTGTTAATCTTTTGTGTGGGATTGTGTCTAATGCCTTGCTAAAGTCTAGGTAGGCCATGTCCACAGCCCCTCCCTGGTCTACTACTTTGGTCACCCAGTCAAAGAAATCTATTAGATTCATCTGACATGACCTTCCCGCTGTGAACCCATGCTGCCTTGGGTCCTGTGCTCCACTGGCCTCTAGGTACTCAACTATTCTTTCCTTCAGAAGTGACTCAATCACTTTCCCTACCACAGAGGTCAGACTGACAGGTCTGTAGTTTCCTGCCTCTGTCTTGGTCCCACTTTTGTGAAGGGGAATCACATCCGCCTTCCTCCAGTCCTCGGGTACCACACCATCCTCCCATGATTTATTAAAAAGAGTAGCCAGTGGTTTCACTAGTTCCTCCCTTAATTCTTTTAGAATTCTGGGGTGAATTCCATCAGGACCCATTGCTTTGTCACCTTCAGTTTTAGGAGTTCTTGCAGAACCCTTTCTTCTGTGAAAGGACTGGGATCGACCCCCTATCAAGAGTGCTTCTGTTAATTGGATTAGGCACTTCCCCCTCCTCTTTTGTGAATACTGAGCAGAAATATTCGTTCAGTATTCCTGCTTTTTCACTGTCCCCCTCTGCCCACCCACCGTTCATTCTATTCAGCCTCACTATCCCTCCCTTTGTCTTTCTACGCTCGCTGATGTACCTATAAAAGGTTTTATCCCCCTTCTTAACTGAGTTGGCTATCTTTTCCTCAGTTTGGGCCTTTGCTATTCTGACTTCCCTCCCTGCTTCCTTCTGCCTTAACTGGTACAGGTCTCTGTCCTGCTCCTTCTGTGTTTCCTTATACCTCCGGAATGCTATCTTTTTCTTCCTGACTTTCACAGCCACCTCTTTTGAGAACCATAGTGGCTTTTTGTTCATTTTGATTTGTTTATTTGCTTCACACAAAGGCTTGTTGCTTCTGTGATGGCAGTTTTGATAATTCCCCATTGTTGTTCCACACCTCCTTCTAGCCTATTTGCTAGTGCTTTTCTGAGGCACTCTCCCATCTTGCCAAAGTCAGCCCTCCTAAAGTCCAGTACCCTCACTTTTGTATGGCTTGACTCTGTAGCTGAGTTTAATGTGAACCACACTGTTTGATGGTCACTTGTCCCCAGATGGCAACCCACTTCTATACTGATATACTAGAGTTCCATAAAAACATGGCTTGTAAATGCTACTGTGCTACTGAAAGCATGCTGTGATTAAATTGTATTAATTTATTGTGCCATTATTATATTAATGTTGTACTATTTATATGTTTGTAAACAGTATTTTATTTGTGTATTTATTTATTTATTTGCACATCAGTTTACAACCTTTGAGCCAGAGGTTCATTTCCAAAGGTACCTCGTCGCATAGAGGACAAATATAAAATACAAAAACATTGTTGGTTGGATATAAGATACAAAGTACAAAACATTCTCGGTTGGATATGAGATACATAGTTTGTAGGCTCACATGATAATGAACATGACAGATATATATACAAGCATTATGGGTTCCAGGATATGGGTTACATAGATAGCAGGCTTATGTGATGACAATTGTACAGATAAGCCACTATGGTTACTATGGTGCATAGTAGTACGACAGTCTGAGGAGGCAACAGTGTGACTGCAGTTTAATCAGAAGGATGCTGCCCAGAGAGCATTGTCAGGGCACAGAGTGTAGCACCTCAGATTATAGGCAGGTGCAGCTATGTGTGTTGAGTAGCTCGCTTCTGAGTGCGGTTTTGAATTTGGAAATCATGTTGGCATCTGAGATGGGGAGAGGGAGCAAGTTGTACCAGGATGGGGCTCTATAGCAGAATGACCTCTGTCCATCGGAGGTCCTATATTTTGGTACCGGAAATATGGACTTGCAGGAGGTCCATGTGCAGACTAAGGATTGGGCTAGATGGAGGGAGGCTGTCAGCCCGGGTGGGGATAGCCCTAGAAGAGCTTTTTTTGCTGTTAGGCATGTTTGATATCACAGTCATTTGTCTAAGTTCAGCAATGTTGCCATATCATAGAGCTGGCATGAGTGTGTGAGCCTAGTGGCCCCAGTGATTAGCCTGCATGCCTTATTTAGGATGAGGTGAATTTTATTGAGGGCAGTTGTGTCGGCAGTGCAGTAGACTGGAAGTCCATAGTCAACCAGGGATAATATCGATGATGTCACCACAAGCCGGAGGGCAGCGGGGGGAGACAGTTTTTGTAGTGGTATAAGATACCAAGACACACATTGGTAGCTGAGGAAAGTGCATCAATGTGGATGTGGTAGGTGAGGGCTGAGTCAAAGGTGACCCTAAGGTACTTGTAGGAGTGGACTTGCTCTAGTGGCTGTTTGGAGCAGGGGAGGATATGGAGTGAGAAGTTGCTGGCTTTGTTTTGGGGGTGGGCAAAGAGCATGGTTTTTGTTTTTGAGATTTATGACCAGTCTGTGCTCTTTAAACCAGGTTTCTGCATCTTTATAAAAAGTTGCAGGAGTCCTGGAGGGAGGGAGGTAGGGTTATGGTGGGTGTCAAAGATGACAGCATCATCTGCATACAGCAGAATTTTCCCAGTGCATGCACTGGGCAGGGTGTTAAGGTACAGTGAGAAGAGTAAGGGTCCCAGGATGGACCCCTGAGTCAGATGGGACAAGCTTTGGAGAGTTTCCCATTAATTCTGACACATTGGGAGCAGGCAGATAGGTAGCTGGTGCACCAGGTGAGTGGTCCAGTAGCAAAGCCAGTGCAGCAGAGGGCATCCAGCAGGATGGGGTGGGAGACAGTGTTGAAAGCCTTTGAGAGGTCGATGAACACTGCCCGGCTAGGGCGCCAGAGTCCAGGGAGGAGTGTAGGAATATTGAAAATTACACTAGTGCAGTGCCGGTACTGTGCCCAGCACAGAAACCGTGCTGTTCAGGGCACAGGACACTGTGTTTAGTCAAGTACTCAGTGATTTGCGTGGCAACCAGTTTTTCAAGGGCTTTGGAGAAGGGTGGGAGTATGGAGATAGGCTGGTAGTTCCCGGCTGATGACCTGTCACCCTCTTTGTGAATGGAAGTAACAATAGCAGTTTTCCATGCAGTAGGAAATTGCCACAAGCAGAGGGATTTGTTGAGAAGGCTGGTGAGTGGGGCAAGGACCTGATCCAGTACCAGCCAGAGAATGCTGGGATCCAGGAAGTCGTTGCTGGGACTATTGCTTTTTAGTGCACGGATCAGGTGGGGTCTAGCTTCTTGGGCAGTTACCCTACATAGGTGGAAGCTAGGGTGTTGGAGGGCTGGGGCTGGTAGGGAGGGTGGTGGGTCAAAGAAATTACTAGGGAGCATAGAGCTGCGGTCCGTAAAGGATGTGTTGAGGAAGTTTGCTATGTTTGTAGGGTCCATAATGGTAGTGTTGTCAATGGTGATCTAGGACAGGGAAGGGGAGCGTGCACTCCCATTCAATTGTTTGACATTATCCCAAAAAGCTTGGGCACACCCCCAGGAGGAGATGAGGGTGGCCTGATAGTGGTCGTCTTGGCTTTCCTGATGGCCCAAGTGCACTTATTGCACGCAGCGTTGTAGGCCTGCCTATCAGCTGGCCAGCCTGTTTCTGTTGCAAGGCATCATAGGTTATCCCTAAAGCCTGAGCAACTGTAATAGGGCAGGGGTAATCCAAGGCACATTATGTTTTTTGGTTTGGGCAGCCATGAGGGGTGCAAAGAGGTTACAGGCTTTGTTAAAGGTTTGGGAAAAGAAGGCAAGGGCAGTGTCTATATCAGGAGCGTGGTGAATGGGGGACCAGTTTGTTTGGGCAAGAAATTGCCTAAGGTTTTTCAGCCCACCTGGTCTGAAATTCCAGCAGAGCGTATGCTGGGCTGTGGGTCTTGGCGAGGTGGACGCCCAGTGGAATAGGATAGGGGAGTGGTCACTGAGTGAGTCAGGGAGGACTTGGATGTCCAGAATTTTTTGGGGGCGGTTGGTGATGATAACATCTAGGAGGGTGCCGGTACCTCTCTTAGGGTTTACTCTTGTGGGTTGGGAGATTAGTTGTGTCAGATCTATGGCAGCAAAGGAGTCCCGGGTGGTGGTGGAGGTGGGGCTGAGCTGGTTCATGTTAAGGTCCCCCACAAGGACTTGTTCAGCCCTGTGAGGGAGGGTGGCAAGATAATCAGTTAAGGATAATAGTGCTGGATTTTGGTTCTTTGGTGGAATGTAGGCAGAGGTGAGATAAAGGGGGCCCCTGGAAGGATCCAGAGTAAGTTTAAGGGTAAGAGCCTGTGCCCCACTTGCAAGGGTCAGGGCAGGGAGTGCTTGACTGTTGGGAGAATCCCTGGTATAGATCGCAGAGCCACCCACGCGTTTGCATAAGATGTGAAATTGCTTTTTGCACATTGGGGCCCTGTTGTAAATGAACCTTGGCTCAACTGGGCTATCCTTTTCTGGAACTACAGAATAAACTATTTTACTACTACTACTACTTTAGGTTTTGGCTGATGCATTAATGTAGTTTCTTGTAATTAAGGGCCTTACATTTTTAGATGATATATAACAACTGCTGTACACAACTTTGTATTGAGAGTGATCGCCTTGTGGCCAGCTTCATCAATACTTTAATTGCCAGTCACTGGAATGACAATGCAGGCCTAATTGTGTGTCTCTTTTTTTACTTTGACCAATATCAGAGAGAATGGCTGCCATTTTACAGTCCATGCATAAACAATGGCATGTCATGATGTTTCATATTTACAACATCATTTCCTCTAACAACACCACCATTAATAGAAATGCTGCCACTACTGTATCTCAAAAACATTAAAAAACAAGAAACATTGTGCTTGCATCTGTTGTTTCCTTTTCTGCTTTCATGAGACAAAAATGTGGCCTGATAATGTCTTAAAACATTTTCCTCTCACAACATCTCACAAACCTTTTCTACTGTCACAAGAAATGCTTTATGAAAAATGGAACAAATATTTTTATGTCATTAATAATTTTAAAATGTGACCTGCTGACAAAAAAATGAATGCCCAACCATTGACCAAAAATCTAACAAATTTGAAAGAATTCAGGTTTTAGCTCTCAGTCATTTTTTTAGTTTTAGATTAGCTTTTTGATGAGCAGTGACTGGTCACATCATAGCCATTTGCTACCATGGTCACATCATCGGCATTGGCTAACCATGCTTTATAAATAAAAGACCAAAAGAAAAAGCAGGCACTCACCCTTTTAGCAGTATTACAGAAGATGCAGGCTAGCAAAACGTAGTGTGGAAATGCACCATTGTATTCAGTACCAAACACATTGGAATTACATAAAAAATGTAACACATTTTGGAAATATCCCTTATCAAAGACTTATTCATGCTGACTGGAAAACATTGCTTTTGTATAGTAAATGACATCATCATCATATTAAATCAAAAAAGTGCTGTATAATTATGGCAATCTATAAAAATAAAACAGTAATTAAATACATGATGTGTGAAACATTAAATGGATTAACATGTAACATTTTTAATAAATACATAGACACACTATACAAACACACACTCCAACATACTGTAAAAAAACTCAATCATGGTACAGTACTGCAACCTAAAGAGAAGAGAACATGCTTCATGTCCCCTATTGTATCACAGCTTCATTAATGTATGTCTGTAGTTCTAAGGCATAAACATTAAACAAAAGTGAAAATGTGTGATATTGTTAGTATGAGTCACAGTGAGCATACATCTTGCTCTCAGCACACACAGCCATTGAGTGCAAAGCAGTTCTTCTTTAATTGGTTGACATGGTGCATATCATCTTTTTGCTTTGGTGTTCAGACAATGATTGTAGTTTGTTTTGTTTGTCAGGGGGCAAGAAAAATCTTCTCTGTCTGCTAGTTTTTACTTGTAATGTTTTGTGAATAAGTGGTTCAGAGATGTGGTGTTGAATGATATTACTTTTGGATACTTTCCATCTTGGTTTTCATCATTTCTTGACAGTAGAAAAAAAAGATACACAAATATAAAAACGGTAGTGTAGCAATTAAAAATGATCTCTGTCTCCTAATTTCCATTTTTCATGCTGTATGAATAAATTAGTTACAGACCCACTATTGAAATGCAGTAATTTAGTGTTCTTTAGACAGTAGTTTTTATGGTTTCTCGATGGTAGAAGAATATGAGATGGAAATAAAAAAGTTTTATGTACAGATTTAATAGCTGACAGTGAGTTAATCCAAAATAATAAGCAACGTGACTGTATAAGAAAGTTGGGAAGTATGTACATTTTAATTCAGAAACTGTTTCTATAGTGTAAATTCTGACAGAAAGAGATTGTAGGATTAAAATTTTTTACTTATTATGCAAGGTGGACTTTACTTATTTTTTAATCAACTGTACTTACTCTGGCACTTTATGCATTCATTTTCTACACATATCCTTTACTGTCTGTAATTAGTGTGTATCTATTCCAATTATTCCTAGTACTGAGCACTTTCTTGTAAGCAACCTCTTATAAGCACTTTCTTATTAACACTGTAATCATTTACATGTGTGACATGTTTTATTGTATTTTATTGTATTTGTGTCTCTCATTTATTTATGAGCAGTACTGCAATGTGTGTGTGTATGTACCTATAAGTGGAAATGTTTTTAGCCACACTAGGAGTACACACAACATGGTCTGATGATGATCTTCCTTATTGAAATGTAAGCGTGTTGCTGTTCCACCTAGATGCTGATCCACCTGTGAGTGCTCATTCCCAACTGTGCCAGATATTAAGATAAGCTTGCTTTTGGCCTAGAAGCCTGTATCTAGTTTTTTTGTGCTATTCAAAGGTATGGCTCTATTGTATTCCTCATTGGTTTGGACCTTTTATCTTGCTTACTGTGCCACCCACTGGAATGCATTTCTGGACTATTGCAAGGCATATGGGACCTATGCAATACTCACACAAGAAGGTGGGAACTGGAGTTCTGGAATTTTTTCAGTTTTATTTTACACTGGCTCTTTAAGGTACTAGGCTATCTACTGTTTCAGTTCTTTATAACAATATAATTGAATAGCTTATTTTGGTACTACATTACAGAAGATCATATGATTATATTTTCTGAAGCTGTGCCATCCAACTGTGATATTGTATAGTACATTTTTTGGATGTTTGATACCTTCCTAGCACTGTCCCTAAACATTTTAGATTGCTGAGATAGTGTATGCGATAAGCAATTTTGCTACTTTGAAGGTTTTTTGACCTCTGCATGAGTGCTGACCTCCCCAGTTTCACTGGACTTTGTGAGCCTTAGACTTTACACACTTAGGTATGTGTACCCTCCTCTAGGTGAGCCCCCATACCAGTGAGTTTTTATTGTAGGATTAGTGTTAGAAAGTTGCTTAGTTTAGTTAATATTTGTGGTTGTTACAAAATAGTCTTTATCTGTGGTACTGTTCAATTGTTGACAGTTAACATACTCTAGTGCATGGGTTTTCATCAGTTAATAAAGGGTAGTGAGAACAAAGCAAACTATGCTTTGATGTTAAGTAAAAAGTTTTGCCTAGGATAGTTGAAGTCAAATAAATAGTGAGAATCCTAAAATGCAGGAATTTGTTCAGTTAAAATGAATTAAAATTAATTATTAAATCAAAATTCTTCAACTCTGTTATTTAAAAATCATCAGTTTTGAGGGGATCACAGAGCTTAGGGGAGCTATACCATTCTGAATTTGATGACCAGGTTAAATAGAGATGGAAGGAAAGGTGAACATATGGAGAGGGAGTGTGGTGAAGAGAGAGAGAGTTGAAAGCATCACATAATGTAAATAAAAAAGTCAGGTTTCAGTAGTGAAATGTGATGTTGTATAGCTGATTAGATTTCTTATCTGGCTGTTAAGGGCAACTCATGCATGCAGCTATGAAAAAAGTAGAACATATTCTGATTATTTTATGTAATGTTTATCAGCAAGTGTTATTTTTTTCAGACATGCTGTTTACTTTTTTGTAATAGAGAGATAGAGAGAGCGAGAGAGACAGAGAGAGAGGGAGGTGCGTGTCGGGATAACTTGACTTGTCGATTTGATGCAATTAGACTGTACTGGACAAAACAAACCTATTTAATAATTTAGTTTAATTATTACAGCATGGGTGTAGAGGTCAGTGTTGGAGACAGAACAATAAATATTTGTTTGTCATCAGTTTTGTGTTAGATGAAGTGTTGGGTGGGGATGATTAAAAATGTAGGACATCTTTATCGGTTTCTCATTTAGTTTTGTGAGTGAGAGGTCTGTTCAGTTAATGTAGGCTTCTTTGTTACTTTTTGTAATATATTAAAACAGAATTGGGTTTTCATAAATTAGTAAATGACACTATTAGGAAAGCAGACTATGCTTTGCTCCTAGGTGAAAATTTTCAGTTTGAGTAATTGAAGTAAGAAAAACAACCAGAATCCCAAAATTTAGGAGTTTGTTGTGCTTCAAAAGTTGAAATGAATAATTAAATCAAAAATTATCAATTCTATAATTTAAAAATATAGATTGGAGGGAGATCACAGAGTTTTATGCAGGATGATCATGTTATTGTTAATGATAAGAAAAAACATAGATGAAGGTGAAGGTGAGAATATGCAGGGGATCAGAGTGTGGGAGAAGAGAGAGAAAGAGTTCAAAGTATCAGATTATAGAAATAAAAATGTCCAAGTTACTCAGTGGAACTGGATTCTATACAACTGGAAAGGTTACTGACTGATGCTTGATATGATAAATCTTTTAAGTGTGTGGCAGAAACCAGATGTGCAATTATGGAAAAAGTACAAAACATGTTACTTGTTCATGGGAGTTTTACCAAAAATATCAGTTGTTCAGGTATCCTTTTCCTACAGTATCTATGTGTGTATGAAAGAGAAGGAGAGGGGGAGAGAGAGAGAGAGAGAGAGAGAGAGAGAGAGAGAGAGAGGATGAGGGATAGTTTGAGAGATAGGCATGGGTGTAGGCAGGGTTTATTGGAGAAAGCAAATCTAAACCGGCATCTCTTGCAGTAGTAAGAGTCTGGGTGTAGAAGCAAGTGACAGGTAGAAAGCAATACATATTTGTTTGTTAATGCTTATTTTTGTTACTTGTCATGCATACTGTAGTTTTCAGGGAAGTGAAAACATGGTTTGTATTTTGGATGAGTTGTTATGGTCATGTCATGATTTTCCATTTGATATGCATTCTGATTCATGCCAGAATCCAGCACTGTCATGTTTATTGATTTTTGCAAAGGGCATGAAAAACTTCTGTTGAATTGTATTTTTTTTATTCATAAAAATACTTTACCATTTACATACTTATAAAACATTTTCTGAACTGAAATATTTAAATCTTGGGCTAAAAGTATATCCTAAAGATGAAATTAACCAGCACTGAACACCCTTGGTATATGCAACATCTATCCATGTCCTTAAAAATATGGCTAGGCTTCAGGAAATGGAAATAATATCTTGGGGTCCATGGATTTAAATGTCACCACCCCCGGTTGTGCAGGAACATCTGGAGAGAAAATATGGTGGGGGCAGGGCCCAAAGAAGAGGTCCATAAGTTCACTTCTGCTTCAGTACTTTTTTTATAACTCAGCTTTATTCAAAGATGAGGAAAATCAATAACAATTAACACACACAGTTCCTTGTAAACTAATTTTACAGCACAGTGATGACTTTAAGTCAGAAGTAGCTAAAGAGGTACCTTATGATAATGTAGAGCACTGTATCAGGTAGAATTAAGAGTAGCTGTCCAACCGGGACAGACTATAAGCAAATATAATTATTAATGTGAACAAAACAGTAACTCAGTGCACCATACAGAAAACAGAAAAGGGAGAATCTTTCCAGTGGCCAATACCCAGTTTGGAGAAGGAAGGGTGAACTGCAAAAGTAAGGTGCCCATGCCAACACAGCTGATGAAACTTATCAGGAATATTGCACAAAGCCACCTCATAATGCAATAGTCAGAGTGGGGTTGTATTACAGACACATTGTGGGTGATGTGTGCATGTAATAAAACAAGTTAAAAAAAATACTGAAACAGAAATGAACCTATGTACCGCTTCATTACCACCCCCAAATTTTTCTAGACTACATCGAACATCCTAAGCTTGATTCCTGCAACCTCAACTGGCATATTGTGTAACTCAGAGTAAATCATTTAATCCCCTATGTGTTCTTTCATCAATAATGAAAATGAGACATGTGCCCAATGGGTCTTACCTGGTTACTAAAGCACTGAAAAAAAAAAGAAAACATAATCGGAAATAAATCAGATTTGTTCGCTCCTAATTCTGACAATGTAGTTGCATGGAAACAAATTCTAAAAGTTATAAAAAATAAAATATATTCAATGGTGCATCTATGAGTTTTTTACACCCCCCGCATGTGATAACCTTATAAACTTCTCAATTTTCATTCTCAATTTATGCAGGATCACACACTTCCAGATGTACAAAAACACAAAAACTCACACCACACACTTGTATATACAGTTCATTATTCCCCATTTCTATACCAAATCTGTACTTAAGAATAATTGCTTTGTGGCTGGGTGGCACTGAGGGTTGAGATGCTGGATACCATACATAGCATCACACCTGTGACCCGGGTTCAGGAATGAGTCTGGGTCACTGATGGTCGGAAGAGAAGGACTAGGATCTAGTTTCTGTTAACAGCTCTCCTAGTCCTGGGGTGGGTTGGGGAAGCACATCGAGCTGCAGCAGCCCCTGGAGATGCCCGCAGGCACTGTAGATGCAGGTGTTAGCAGAGGGGGAGTGCAGCAGATGTCTGTACGTTAGTGCATGGACATCACTGCATGTCCACACTCCATCAGGGGACCTACTGGAGGAAAAATTACTGGGCCCAACTCAAGCACCTTGATGGCTGCACCCTGTGATTCTGGGAGGACTATCATGGAATCACGTTGGTGGGTCCGGGGACAGCTCGGCTAGGCAGGGCATTGAGGAGCCCTCAGTGAGTCAGCGACAGCTGCACCAGACCCCCCATCATGCGAGTGAGCCTGCTGCTCTCCCAGCGGGCAGAGCTGGTGGCTAGATGCCCCCACTGGTATATAAAAACAGTGACATGATTAAAAAAAAAAGAATAATTGCTTTGTATATAAAATAACTAAATCATATCAATTTACTTTACTAATATTCAATTAAATTCAGTTCACATTTTTATTTCACCAGAAAGAGATTCGATTGAGCAAGCTAATTTTCAAGGAGGTCCTAGATAGGGCAGCATACAGAATACATAGGTACAATAGATTGAGTACAGAATAATACAAATGGAAGGGCATACAATTGCAGTGCCATAAAATAAGACCTATATATAAATTACACTCTGGCACTATCTATGCTATATACAATACTAAGGATAATATATTTACAATACAGTGATGGAAATACAGAATAGACAAAAGGACTTTAATATAGGTCTATCAGGGATGCAACTGAATCTGATATACCTAAACTAGGTAATCATTATTAACATTCACCTGGTAGGGCATAATATCAAAGGATATCTAGTTGCTCAAGTATACAGTTATATGTGTTTTTCCTAATGACTCGGTATGTAGATACTTCATTGTTTACAATTATTGTAGTTACAAGAATATACATCTTTATATACATTTTCCAGAAGTGATTTAAAGGCACCCAAGCTTACTAAGTTGGTAAGCTAAGGTATATTTTGATATTGCTCCATGCCCTAGGAATGACGCTACTGAAAGCAGACTTTCCATAAAGGGTGAAATACCTTGGTGTTTCTAGTAGCAAATAATTACTCCTTCTTAGTGTTTAGTTACTGTGAGTGAAGAAAACCAGTTCAGTGACATACTGTGGCAATTTATTAGATAATAGTTTATTGGCCCGCATATAGAAATTTTTGAGTCTCCTTGCTGCTAGCGATGTCCACCCTGTTGCTGCATATAAAGTACAAAGGTGAATTCTGGGTGGGGAACTTATAATAAATTGAAGGGTCCTAAGGGTTCTAAGATATAATACATCTAGTTTATTCAGATGACTGAAGGGACTGCAACAATAAATCAGGTCACTGCAATCCAGTAAAGAGAAGAATGTGGCTTGCATCAACCTTCTCCTTACATCTAAAGAAAAGCATCTCTTATTGCTAAGGAAAAAACTCAACTGGTTTCTTAGTCTTTTGTAGATGTCTATATGAGTAATGAAGGACAGGTGTTGGTCAAGCTATATGCTAAGGTATTCATAACTGTCCACTGCATCGATTGATTCACCCATTAACACAGAAATGTTAGGGGCAAATTAAGAGGGGGATGCCCTAATTGTTGACTGGAAAATCATAACTTTTGTCTTTTTTGCATTTAATAGCAATATGGATTGGAAAAGATTCATCTGTAAGTAATTAAACTCTGATTGGAGGTCGGAACAAACACTGTCCAGGATAAGTCCTGATATACACAGGACTGTGTCATCTGCAAAAAAAGTGTAGTTTGGCTTTGTCAGTATTTCCATTGAGGTCATATAGATCCTAAACAACAGGGACAGAGGCCAGATCCTTATGGTGCACCTCTTGGTAGCAATGCTAAGGAGGAGAATTCCCTATCTGCTTTGATTTGCTGTTGTCTATTCATAAAGTAACTTGTAAACCACAAGAGTGCAGAGTCATCCAACCCATTTTCCTTTAGTTTATGTAACACTATGTTGTGGTCTACCATGTTGAAGGGTTTACTTAAGTCAAGAAACACAGCTCCTGTTAGTTGTTTGCAGTCAAGTGCCATTAGCCAACCTTTAGTAACTTTAGCTATGTCCTACTATGCTTAGTTTTGAACTCAGATTGCATACAAATTTATGCGGTTGGTATTCTCCAGATAATCCTTTAAATGGACATTAATTTTTTCAGTAGTTTGGCTAGGATAGGGAAAGGGGAACTTGTTTAATAAGGAAAGGCACACTAAGCTGGAGTTTGATTCCAGGTGCGACCCGAGATCACAAGGAAGATACTTGCTCTAGGTCACACAATATGCAAGTGGGGGCTGATGGGATTCAAACCCAGTTCTCCAGGTATGCAGCTCAGTGACCCTCACCACTATATTACACTGCCTCCTTAGGATGGGTACTTTAGATATAGATCTATAGTTATGTAAGTTGCATTGGTCTATGGCTTTGAAAAGGGGTATGATATGGACAGTTTTTCAAATAACTGGGAGTTCATTACTGACAAGTGACAGGTTGAAAAGGTGGGTTATTGGTGCTGTGAGATGGTAATTGACATTTCTTAAAAATAAGAGGTCTAGTCCATCAGCACCAGCACTTTTTTTGACATCCACACTTAGCAGTAAATCTACCTGTTTAAATATTACAGTTTGAAAGGAAAGTTGGTTGGTTGGCCTAGTTTTAGTGTTAATAATAATCTTAATTTTGGGAAGGAGTATGATACTATGCAGCAGGTGAGTTGTCAAATGCCAGTCCTGCTGTGGCAAAATGTAAATTTAGTTTTTCCATAATGGTTTGCCTGTCTGATATTGTTTTACCTTGCCAGTCAATCCCGAAAAGGATGGAGGGGGAGATTTTTGGCCTTCAATATCTTTTAGTACATTCCAAATGTTGGCTGCATTGCCCTTTGAGCTGTCTAGACCATTTAGGTAGAAGTTTGCTTTCATTTCCCTTATGAGTTCGGTACATGAATTCCTCACTTTCTTAAAGGCTATCCAATCTGTTTCTGTCTTAGTGTGTCACCCAGAGGTCATCCCTATGGCAGAATGCTCTTTTAAGTTACTGTTAAAACATAATCAAATCATAATTACGTGCAGTGCTTAATATACAACATCTGGCACCTTTCAGTAATTAGATACTGTACTCTGATTGTTGCTGTCACAAAAAACACCGTATGAAAAACAGAGCTCTTCGAGTGTGAAAAAATGTTTTAAATTCATTATTAATTTACAAAATATAATGTGTTTTGACAAAAAACAAGGAAGAAAAATCAACCCTTGACCAAGACAATAATGTACATGAAAATTTCCAGTTTCAAATCTTAGTCTTTTTTAGTATTAGAAGAGCTTTTTGATGAGCAAAAAGAGTGTCTTATAAAGCTTATTTTTACACATTTCAACCTGCCAGATTTTTCCATGGCCATACCAAACAGTATCAAATTTTTAGGACTCAGAGAACCTAGGCCACAGATTAATCATACTACTTTTTATGTAAATTGTTCAAACATGTATTTACTTATTTACTCTCTGTATGTATGTAGTCATTTATGTATGTATGTATGCATGCATATATATATGTATGTATCTATCCATCCATCCATCTGTCTGTCCATCCATCCATCCATCTGTCTGTCTGTCTCTATTTATCTAGCTATTAAAAAATTGGTAACCAGGGAAAGACAAACTGATCCAAGGCTTCTTTCCAGGTGTGATCCAGGGGAATGTGTCTGTGTGTGTCGGTTGGGGGATATAGAGAGAATAACATACAATATCTGAGAAGTATATCTGGATATCTGAAAAATATCTGAGAATACAATAAAACAAATGGTGGTTACAAAGGCATCTTCTCAGATAAAGTAATATGTGAATATCAATTGTAAAAGCAGCAGTATCATGTATCGCAATACTAAATGGACACTTGTGAGACAGTCATTTAAAGTGCTTACTGTCTGAAGGGGAAGTCGACAGTGCTAGCAGAATCCAAAGACAAACAGAGAGCAGAGTCACAGTAGCAACAGCATAGGGAGGGCTAACTAAGATGGGGTGACAGAAGAGAGGGTGAAGAGTCAAGGGGGGTTGGCAGGAACAGGGAGGAGAAGAAAGATACCTTAGTTGGCATCTAAAAGCAAGAAGTGAAGGGAACAGGCATAGGGAGGGTGGAGCTGGTTCCAGAGGGAAAGGAAGCAGTAGAAGAAAGCTGCTTGGCCTACTGTACAGAGGAGTGACAGTAGGGGATGGAGAAGGTATGGGATTCCCTGTAGTGGAAAGGGTAAGACTAGGATGGGGAATGTGAGATTAGTGAGGAAGGGTAGGAGGCAAAGATCCCAAACCAGTATTTAGTTACACAGGAGGCACAGTGGGACTGGCAATGAACCAGTAGCAGAAGGATGGAGAGGGAGAAACAGAAAGAACCATGATGAGTGCAGGGGGGTGATTGGTAGTAAACTGACAGAAGGCATTGTAGAGGGAATCCAGTCTGGCAAGGCAGGAAGAAGGGTCAGTACCATAGACCACATCTGTATAGTCAAAGACCAGAACAATCATACTGATAACTAGCTCCCAGCAGAATTGAAAGGAGAGGAAGTCCTTATGTTGGTAGAGGGCACCGAGTCTAGGATGAGGTTTGGTATAGATGGCATTGATGTGGGAAGAGAAATGAAGCTTGCTATCAAGCCACAAACCAAGGTACATGAAGGTAGGGACATTCCCCCAGAGAGGTGCCATCCAATGTGGAGAAAATGGGGAGTGGGCAGAGCCTGGCCAGTTTCTGGCTGGTGCCAAAGGTCATGGACACAGTCTTCTTTGTGGTGACCCAGAGTTGGTTGGTGTAGAACCAACACAGTACATTGTGGAAGTCGTGCTGGAGTGGACCCTCCATAGCTTAGGCCAAGGGTCCAGAGGTGAAGATGACCATGTCATCCTGATACATTTTTATGTCTGAGGAGACATATGCAGAGGGGAGGTTATTTAGGAAGATTGAGAATAGGAAAAGACCCAGGATGGAGCCTTGATGGACCCCAGCTAAGATGGAGAGAGGAGGGAACAGGGCAGTACATTCTTTTACTGACAGTTGATGACCTGAGAGATATGAGTGTAAACAGTCTACATCTGGTGCTGAGAGACCAGCCAAGCTCAGTTTTTTGAGGAGGAAAGAGTGGGACACCAAGTCAAAAGCTTTGGTCAGATCAATAAATATTGCTGTGGTGATATATCCCTGATCTGTCCCAGCAAGGATAGCATCTGTTACATGCAGCAGGGACAAGACAGTGGAGTGTTGCTTAACAATTGCAGCATTATTATTCAAAAATGGGAGTTTAACCTAGAGGTGCCTTCTGAACTCTATCAATAATGTTGCTGCTATGCCACTATAATAGCATTTGGAAGTGAGAAAACATAATTGCACTAGCTGGGAATGGAACTCAAGCCTGCTTGGAATACCATGCCACTGCTCATACTAGTTAAGCTACTAGGACAACTGGAAACCAGGAATTCCCTATAGATACTCATTTTTCTCAGTGCACAATCTGAGCTACACAAATTTGAATTCCATTGTATTTAGAAGATCAGATTTGTGTAGCTCTTGGTTGTGCACAAAGACAAGTGACTATGGAAGTCCCAGGTTTCTAGCTTCCCTGCTAGTTCAGTTGGTAAGAGCAACAAAATATTATTCCAGTTGGGTTTTGAATGGCATATAGGGCACATTTCTTTCTTACTGGCAAAGTATATTTCAGACTATACTTACATATGAACACATGAAAATGGTAACAGAATAAAGCCTAAAAGGTCTATCGAGTCTGCTAATTTTGGAACTCATACACATTTGCTACATGTTGCTCTGCCCCCTCCCTGATCCAGTATATCTGCTGAGCCCATGATTTAATTGCCATCTGAATGAAGGGAGGGCATGGGATGGGCAGCTGGGTGAGGTTATGGGTGTTGACAAGCTTGAAGATGGATACATAGCTGGGGGAGTGGAGTGCTAATTTAGTGAGGAGTAAATTATTTCTACTACTGCCATGGGGGTTTCTGAGTCTTAGTTTAGTAAAATCCCTTACAATTGGATCAAAAAGAATAATTTGCATTTTGGGAAGGGGGGTGACATACACATTTATAATCAGGTTAAACCATGTCATTCTAGTTATATTATCCAGACATAAATAACTGATGTGTGTGGAGAGCATATCTACCACTACACGTCAAGTGACAACATGTGATGGGGTTTTGCTATGGTGCCTGAATGATCATCGCTGCATATACTGTAATATTTTGCTTTCTGTCATTTTTTTTATTTCTTAGTTATTATCTTTCTCTGTTTGTTTTCACTGTAATGTGTTTCCGAAAATGTTTTGTATGAAAAATACTGTAAATATAAAAATTCTATTACACTGTATTGTAAAATATTTTTAAATATCCATTGTGGTGGATGCCAAAATGATAGTATTTAAAACTTGGTGAATATTATTTACATATCCTGAATTCTAATATAATTTAATGTGCTGTATATTGCATTTCATTAGGACATAATGGGATTAATAAAGTTGTGATATTAGAATACAATATGCATAACCTACTTATAATATTATACTGGAGTAAAACAATAGTTAGCTGTGGCATCATAGAGTTCAATACTATATGTAGCCTATCAAATTACAATAAAATGTGGTGAAAGTCTCTCAGTATCAAATTATCAAATGTAATTAGTGATGTTTCTGATCAGCAGATATTTAGAGGTCAAATTAGGGAAGCAAAAAGGAAGGAGACAGATAACAGAGAAGGTAACAATGGAAGAGGTGGGTTGGGAAGCATCAGGAAACAGTACAGACGGGGGACCAGGGAAGCAAGAATGGAAGAGTAAGGTATGGTGGGCCATGTGTGTCAATGCAAGGAGTCTGGAAAATAAAGTTCTGGACCTAGAGGTCATCACGGTGGAGGCTGGCCTGGATTTGGAGGCCATAACAGAGTGGTAGTGCACTGACAGCTATGGCTGAGACATGGCTATATCAGGCTACTCTCTGTTTAGGAGAGACAGGGATGGAAGAAAGGAAGGAAGGAAGGCAGGAGCGGAGATGCAGTCTTGCTATACGTAAGGAAGGGAATCCATGCCATGGTTATGCAGGTGCACCCTGAGGAAAAGTAAGGGCTGGTGGTACTGTTTTTTTAGTTTTAGTTTATTTTTATATTTCACCAGGATGAGGCATTAGGCAAAGCCTGTTTTCAGAGACATCCTGTTTGCAAAGTTACAATACATTTAGCACAAAAAAACAAGACAAAACTAATACATTATTACAGACCCATATACAATTAGTGGCCCTATGCTGAAAGCTCGTGGAATGGCTAGGCACACGCAACTGGGGCATGAAACCACTCTGCACCCTATGCACCCCCTGCACAGGATGCACAGAGGGGAATGCAGCACAGACATGCCTGATCCCCCAGCTGTGTGTGTGCAGTAATGTGCCAGGGGTGCACCAGCACCCATGAGCCATGCACTAAGGTGCATAGTGCAGGCCACAGGGGTGCAAAGGGGGTCACCGGGCATACCAGGGACACCCAGCCATAAACCCCTTATGTGCCTCACGCACACCCTGCTGGACAGGGTGAACAGTCACCTACCCTGCAGGGTCACAGGACTGGGACACCAGACACTGCTTACCCACCCCAGCACATAGCAGTGCATTTGGGGACCCCCCAACATCACAGTCACCCTGCACAGGGGCATGGGCACAGCCATGTGCATAGGGCTGCTGACCCCCCACCCCGACTGCAACCCATGGCTATCTCCCCCATGGTGCTGGGCACTCTGCCCCCCCACCTGGCAACATGGCCCCCCATCCATCCCACAGCACTGATCAGTTTCCCAGAGGAGGGCCAGTGGCATTGCCCTCCCTCATCTGCCACTGCCGCTGGCCATCAGTTGTTCACAGGACACACTGCCAATGCACGCCCTACCATGTAAGGGATCCAGTGCAGGTCCCAGTTCAGCCATCCAATTAGGTGCTCAACCAGTTCCACGGCCCTGCCCCCAGCTGCCCTGCAGAATCCTGTGTCCCAAGGGGGCAGGGCCATGGACAGGTGACTGGCAGTCATGCATACCACTGGCATGCACCTGTCCATGGGTAAGCAGCTATGCAGGTGGGGGGTACACGTGGATTATGCATACGTCTGCCCCTTCATCCATAGGGCCCATTGATTGCAGGATAACTCACAGCAGAAAGACTGTAGTGATGCCATTGCTGGCTATCAGACTATGTGGACAACTTAGATAACAGTTTAGTTCATATTTATGTTATTCCATAGACAGGTTGTCTCCACTAATTCCACAGGCGTGGCATGATTTTAAAAATACATGTTTTCCATGAGGGTCAAAATTACCTCAATGGTGCAGTGTTCTTCTCTCTGGTAGAGGAATAACATGTTTACCAGAGAGGAAGGAGAAAATAAATCTAGACTATTCCTAAACAAGGCAGCCTTTTCAAGAGAACTGTGTGGTACAATCTGAGTTATGGGACATCTGATGCATAAACAAATGCATTATTCTTCCACCATCACTTTATAATTTGAGATGATTTCCTCTCATTCTGTCTGAATTTAATCCCATAAATGTGCCTATCCTAAAATAATATGTGTTTAATGAACTAATGCTAAAGTTTATAAGGCTAATATATATTAATGCAAGCATATAAAGTTTAAGAAAATACCTGTAACAGTGATTATACTGTGCTTATAGAATCTAATAAAAGAGCTCTAGCCATCTCAGTATGTGTTTGTAGGAAACACACACTGAGCTCATAAAGTCTAACTAATTATATGTAGTAAAAGTTCTAAAAATTATCTGTCGCAGTGTGAAGACACTGTGTTCATAGAATTTAAATAATGTACCTGTTACAGTACCTCATAGGTGTACTATGCTCATAGAATCTAATTATCTGTCACAACAAATGTGCTCATAGATCTCATTAATTATATGCCTATGACTTCTATGACATCCTACACCATGACCTCTCAATCCCAACAAAGTGGCCTTGGTGGTGAAGGAAAAGAGTTTGCATTCAGGAGGTATATAGAAATGCAGAGGGAGGAAGACAGGGAGGTGTACCAAATAAATCAGTAGGAAATAGGAAGGAAGTGAGGGGAGCAAAGAGGAAAGTATAGCCAAGAGATTAGGTAAAGGGGATAAGACTTTCTTCTGATAGAAGTGAGAAAAGGATGACAGTGGAAGGGAAAGGATAGAGAAGATAAGGAAGGTGGCAGAGGGTACTGTGCAAATGAAAACCAAGAAAATGCAGACATACTGAACAGATATGTCTGCTGCTCATGTCTTCATGGTGAAAGGAGAGTAGATGGACCGCCAGGGAGCAGCAGGAACAAAGTGGGTGGTGGGAGTGGACACAAGTTCATTTTCAGTTGAGAAGGCTATCTGACTAGATGACATACTTCAGAGGGTACTAAAAGAACTCAGGGAGGTGCTAGCTGCCTGACTTATGGCCTTATTCAACTGCTCTTTGAAAACAGGCAGATGTGGTCATTACATAATATCAGCAACAGGGAGGAGGCAAGGAGTTAGGCCTCACGATCCCATGGCACACTCCGGCATCTGTCAGTCTGTTGAAGATGGATGTGTGGGTTATGTGGGGGGGGTAGGGTCTCAATCCTAACATTTAATTTCCTCACTTTTGTTGCTTTAACCCTAACTGATGCATTAACACATTTTTTTGCCATGAATTTCCTTACTTTTTGAAAAAGTGTAATATAACTAGTAAAAAACATGTATTGATGGGGGCTCTATGCTCCCGTCAAGTTTCCCATTTCTGCATAACATTATGCATAGCTACAGAGCAATACAGCAGCCCTATAGGGCAAGAAATCCTTGTAACACTAATTTGCCAATATGTCAGGAACTGTAGCAGGTAGAAAAAAATTCAAGTGTTATTGTAATCGTCACAGTGAGTACTGCACATGATAACATAATGACTGAACCCATATCTTGCATTGTTTCTGAGATATGGGCACTGAAATGCACTGGAAAGGCACTCTTTGAACCCATGTGACACTAATTTGATAATATCTCATGAACCGTGCAACCCATGCAAAAAATTTATCTGCAGGTGTAGTGTATGGTTTCAAATCTTGTTCCAGTGGCCACCAGTAGTGAAAACTCTGCATCTCACTTTGTTTTTGAGACACAGGCACTAAAAGGCATGGCAGACCCAGCAATGTTATCCTATGGGGAAAATCTCAAGTTTATGATGGCATATCTATAGAACCACTTAATTCCCCAACACCTAAACAGCGTAATTCACACCTGCAGGGCATTCCCTCAATACCCTGTAAATTTCAATTAAAAAGTCCTAACTGTTAATGAGATATGCAATTTTAAAGTTTTTATACCTTTAAAAATTCTTTGTTCGTGAAGTAACAAAATCCTGGGCCTTCAGATCAATCGTAGTCCATGAGCTAGCAAAATTCTAGTCCATGAGGGGACATCTGGTCATGCCATCAGGGACATTTAGTCACTCCATCAGGGACATATGACCACACCCAGGGACATCTGGCCATGAAATTCTGGCTATCTGGTCACACCATGATGAGATTGTGGAACAGGATTGTCTCTTGCACAAGGATTTTGTAAGCTTGCGAACTAGGAGCGTTAGCAAGTCATAAAAGAAGAATTTTCAATTTTTTAGAAACTATTTTTCGATAATAACAAATCAAAGCAAAGGCATGGCTTTGCAGAGGGCATCACCCTGAACAAAACCCATGACTCATTTGGCCCAGAAGTCACCCATAGACAAAGCTACAACATTTTGCTTTGCTGAAAAACTGAAAACAAGATGTCAGCTTGCAGACAAAGAATTTTTCTGATGGACTAGGATTTTTTACTTCATGAGGTAGCAAAGTCCTTGACCATGAGACCATTCTTAGTTCGCAAAAAATACATATATATTTTGGAGTGAACTGAGCATGCTCGGAACTCAAAAAATTAAAAATGTAATAACTTTTGAAGGGATTCATATCTTTTTACCAAACCAATGCTGAATTGTTTCTTGACTCAAACTATTTCTATGCTCCAAATTGCAGACCAAAAAACCACTTGATGTGGTTGCAGTGTCATGGGCAAAAAAGTGTCAAAACTGTTTAAAAGTGAATTTTTTGGAGTTTCGCTGCGCAGGTACTGTATGTCCAACTGAAGCACAACTTGGTAAATCAAAGATTTACCATATCAGACAGCAAATTCCAAACTGTGTACAAATCTGTTCAATGGTAACAAATTTATTAAGGTGGAAAATTTGAGGTTTAACATTAAAGTGCCTATGTAACCCTAACTATAAGGGTGTGACCATGCCCCGGAGGCACAGTTGGGCCCTTTAGTTAGGGTTAAATCTTCACTTCTATGTTAAACTCAAAATTTTGTACTTCAGTACCTTAGCAAATGTTCAAGCGATTCACATGAGATTGTGCATGCACTATCAGGGATGAAAAATCTCTTGATGTTGCAAGTTTCGTTCTGGTCAGATGTGTTGGAGCAGAGAAATGAAGTGTCAAAAATGTGTAAATTACAGTTTATTGTCAAATTCTTTGTCACACTACTGCACAAAAACATGGAATTTTGGTCTGACAATTTTTAGCTATATAATTCTTTGGTCATAGTGATGCCTTTTGAAGGTTTGGTGAAAAAATATTAATCCATTCAAAAGTTATTAAATTTCAGTGTTTCCCATTATTTCCTAAGGGAAAAGTTAGATGTGAGCCTCGACTTCAGATTCTGTTTCACAAAATGGTAACCCTGTGCCGCAAATGGGTAACCTGGTGCCACAAATGAGAAATCCATTTTCATGCTGGTGCCATCTTGTTTTCAATTAGTGGTGGCAACAAAATGAAATGGTTCAAAAAATAGTGGTCTTAACACCAATAGTTGCATTTACCTAATTGGGGCCAGTAGAGTCTGAATCTGACTTTACTTTTTTATTACCTGTCTGGAAATTAATTTTATTAAGATGCCAAAATCCTTTTTCACAAATTGTGATCAAGGAATCATGACACAGGATCCTTTTTTGCAATTTATGAACAATGATTTGTTCCTTTGCTGAAAACTGCAAAAAAAGGATTGTGAGCCATGGACAAAGATTCTTTTACACAAATTGTGGAAAAGGAACCATGGAAAGGGATTATTTTTTGCAATTTGCAAAAAAAGGATTTTAGCACCAGAATAAAGTGCATTTATATCTCAAAAAAACTGTAGAGTTTTCTGGTAGTCTAGTGGTCCCATCCCATCCTCCATTCATTGATTTCCTTTCACCTGTAAAAAATCTATTTCCTTGGTAGTCTAATGGTCCCTTTCCCCATCTCTGATGTCTGATCGGCATCCTCTTATTGTCAAATAATATGCCCTGGTAGTCTAGTCATCCCATCCCCACTACCCAGTTGTCGCTCACTCTCCCAGTATTTCCACAAATATTCCATGGGGGTGTAGTGGTCCTTCCCTCTCCCCCAATATCCAATCACCATAAAAAAACATGCTCTGTAAGTCTAGTGATCCCACCCCCCTGATCAACAATTGCCTCTCAGTATTTCACAAAATGTTCCCATGTAATCTAGTGGTCCCATCCCCTCTCCTGATGTCTGAACCCCATCCCCTTATGCAAAGAAATATCCCCTTATACAGTACTGATCCCATCCCCCTCCACTGATCTCCCTTCTGGTGTTTTTCTTTTTTTAAAGTCCCCTGGTAGTTCCTCCCTGTCCTGTGAAATACTAAAAATACATAACCCTGGTGGTCTAGTGGACCCCCCCACCCTCTCAGGTACTGACCCACCAACCTGCTCTTCCCCAACATGATCCCCAGCCTCAGAACCAGCACAACCCTCCTCTTAAAACTGCAGTTAGCCACTGACTGAGCTGTGAATGAATGTGTACTGTATACAGGATCATTTTTAATGATAGAAAGATGCTTTCCTGGTAGTCTACTGGTCCCACCCCCAATGTCTGATCACAGATCACAGTCCGTCACAGCACTGACAACAAACACAACATGAAAAAAGAAAATCATCTATTGATGTCTGTGCACAGCTGTAACTGCCCCCCAAGCCGGTTCACCCATGCTGCAGCAATAAACATGTTGCTGACATTGATTTCTGTGCAGGTAGCATGCCGCCTATCACTACAGCACTAGGCATTATGTCTTCTGGGAGTTATAGCACCAAAGCGCCTTTCCAGGAAACAGTCAGCTTTTTGTATTTCTAGCGCTGCTGCACTGTGCTTAGTTCCCACATGTGCTGGTGAGAACTATGTACAGTGCAGAAGCACTAGAAATACAAACATTTGCCATTATCCAAGATCAGGAAAGAAATACTCTATTAAAGATTTCATTAATTGCACAACAGAAGGAGTGATTTTCATGTTAACCTATCCTTGTGATCGTGTGCCTATTGGACAAACAAAACATACCCTCAAGACTCATATTAGTGAGTACTAAACAGTAATTAAAACAAATAATCAGAACTATGCTATGGCTAAACATTATTTAGAGGCAGGACATGGTTCAGCAGCCTTGCTAAGACTTGTAGGGATTGAAAGAATTAAAACCCCTATTCAAGGGGGAGATGTCCTGAAGTCATAATTACAAAGAGATGCTTACTGGATACATGGAATTGAACACCCTGTCTCTCAAAGGGTTGAATAGTGACAATGGATACAAATAGATATTTATGACCCTTTGATAACTGGTTAACATCTGTATAGAAGCCTCATAATTTTTAAGGAAGAAATATTCTCTCCTTGTTGCAGAAACAAAGCATATGATCCATTTTGAATATGCATATTTTTATTTGCAAAATGCTGGTGGCTTTATCACTAGATAATGGGGTATTGTTACTGTTCACTTAGTTATTGGTCACATTTTGTATGTGAAAGCACTTATGTATTTACATGTTATTATATATTTTTAATATTCCTTTAAGTGAGCAACTGTTATGAGCCATGGATTCAATCGTCTCCGAGAAGACCAGTTGTGATAAATTACAGGAACCCAGTCATGAAAGCCAACTCTGAGGAAGCAATCCTAACTCCAAAATGCTTGCACATTTTTCTATGCAGGGAAGGTGGACACCAGTGGCCAGGCACAGGAAGAATGAGACTGCCCCTGGTCTGGGGTGTCTAGCAGAAGTCAATGGGTACCGCTGAGCCCTGGAGTCCGCTGATCAGTGTGACTGCTTGCTCTAGTCACAGCATTTAGTTTAGCCACTCACACAAGGAAGGTGTGCCCCTAGCCTGGGGTAAGAAGTGAATGTTGTGACGTTGTGAAGTTGGATGCCAAAGGTATCGGGAGATGGAAGAAAATTTTGATCAGTCAACCCTGTAAGGATTAGGCAATTGAGCCACAAAGACTATAGTGTGGTAAAGTAACTAAGAAATAGGCAATTGAGCCATGAAGACTACAGTGTGGTAAAGTGACTATGAACTTTTTCCTTTTTATAACCTGAATACTTTATAGAACTTTTTGCCTAATGTAAACTTTATGGGAATTTTGAACCATCTGAATGGTCAGTAATATGTGTCTTGTGTGTTAGTATGGCCAGTTTAATTAAACAAGTGGATTTTTTCATTGAAAGTGGCTTAATTACATTGATGTCTGAGTGCTGATAGAATGACTTCACGTTGGTGTGGCAAACAGCTTTGAATAAACCTCCCTGCTGTTGAGCACCAGTCTTTAAACCTCTATGATCAAACATTTGAATTTGTGGAGCACAGCAAAACATTTCTTTCTACAAGTGCCGAGAAATGAATGTGTGTTAATACTGAGTTTGTGTTTCATGGTAGGCTTGCAGAACATGTCTGGCCAATAAAAAGTATATGTTTCCAAAATCCCATTTATGCAATGCTTACATTATTTATAAACAATATTGCTCTTTATAAACAGTATTTCTGATTCCTTTCAATACTGCTCCCCCATTCTTAATGTGGATGATCTGGTCTTTTACATTAGTTCCACAAGTGTTGCCAGTATTAATGCTTCCCTTACTGCTGGTTTTATACATGTCCAGAACTGGCTTGGTGGCCATAAACTGGTACTTAATGGGCAGAAGACTAAATCTATGCTGCTAGGCTCCACTCCAAAGCTAAGTGCTTGTTCTGTGCCCTTTATGGTTTGTGCCTTGGACAGTACACAAACTGAATCTGTCAAGTCCTTTAAATACCTGAGTTCCTGCTAGACCAATCCCTTGGCTTTAGTTCTCACATACAGACTACATGCAAAGCTGTCAACACTAAACTGGGTATTGTCTACAAAACTAGCTACTTATTTATACCATCATCCAAGCAAGCTATTACTAGAGGGATACTGATCCCTTCCCTCACCTATGGTGCTCCTCTCTTTACTGCAGCTCAAAAATGACCCTGCAAAAGTGGAAAGTCACCTACAACAATGTATGCCATTATGCCTCTTCATCTCCTAGCCTCAAGCATCACTGTCAACTATACAATGATCTTAACTGGCTTTCTCTCCTATCTTGTAGGAAGTACTCTTTGGGTTTAATTACTGATTCGGTTATCATGGACCGTACTCCCTCTTCACTTGCATTATTACTGACCCCAGCTAACTCCTGTCATGGACTTCGTTCAGCAGATAGATCCCTGTTGCATATTGAGAGATGTCATACATCCAAAGGCTCTAGTGCTTTCAAGATTTCTGCCCCTCAACTATGGAACTCTCTTCCCTTAGGCCTTAGACAATCAAAGTCCCATCCTTCTTTCAAAAAAGAACTATGACGGCATTTATTGCTTGCTGACATATGCACTTGTTTTGACCCCACTTGATATAACCTCACGTCTGTCTCCATTTTTCCCCTACACACACCTCCTCAATTTTTTCATTCTCTTTTCTTCTCTGTCTCCCCTTCAATTCATCTCTTCTCTTCCCATAACCTGTGATTCTCATAATCTCTCCTATCCCTACCTATAATGTTTGTACAGTATTACTTATTGCTACTTGTTTTACTTCTTGAAATGCATTGCAATTTTTAACTATATTCTATTGTCTGTATTTGATGTATCCTGCCTGATTGTAAGATTATGTATGCTAATGTCCTTATTTTCTCCTGCTAATGTTTTGACTACTCCTGTTTATTGTTATTGCTTAGTGTTACTGCTTACTGCTTCTTACTGACCATACCTGTAATGTTTCTGCACTCCTGTAATGCTTATTGTATGCTTGTCTTATGTTGTACTCTCCTGAGTCATTCCTGAAAATAGTCATTTTATGGCTAATGCAGCTACCTGGTAAACAAAAACTAAATAAATCAATTATTCAAGACTCTTTATAGAGTTAAAAATGCATATTTTCTAATATGAAAAACAGTCTCAGTTGAACCAGGCTAATTTCCAGTGAGGTCTTGGTTACAAATAAGCTAGAATATATTACATAAATTCATGACTTGAACACATTGGGCCAGATATTCAAGGAGGGGGATGTGCCTGGTGCAACTGAGTTGCATCAGCATAATCCCAGAAATGCACCCCGGGGAAATATTCGACAGAGAGACCTACGCAGCACAAGTCCTGATTCACTGGGGTGGAATGATAATTGTTTGTGGTGCATCTCTAGGGGGCATCCCCATGCATATGTGGCACATCCTGATATTCAGCCTGGGATGTGCAGTGCATATGCTGGCACAGCCTTGAGATTCGCTGCATACCTGCACCACAGCCTGAAAAGAATGGCTCAAATAGTGGCCATGCACTGGTGAGCTGCTGTACTGCAAGGCACAACACAGCAACCGCCAGCCATGGGTGGCCACTGCCCACCCAGCACACACCATACAGAAGCACTCATAGCAACCCTGGTGGCCTAGTGGCACCCCACTCCCATAGCTGCCATCACCTATAAAATAATTGGTACCATGATCCCTGGTAACATAGAAACATAGAAACGTAGAATTTGATGGCAGATGAAGACCGCTTGGCCCACATAGTCTGCCCATTTTACTACCTAACAGATAAGCTGCAGATCCTAGTTAACCAACAGCTTACTTCCTCCTACCCCCCCACTAGGACTGCCTTATGTCTGTCCCATGTATTCTTGAGTTCTCCCACTGTTCTTGACTCCATGACCTCCCATGAAAAAATATTTCCTCACATTACCTCTGAGCTGCCCCCCCATCTTCAAATTGTGCCCCTTGTTCTTGCACATCTCTTTTTCTGAAAGATACTACCCTCTTGGACTTTGTTGATTCCCTTGAGGTACTTGAAAGTTTCTATCATGTCCTCTCTCTCCCTTCTTTCCTCAAGGGTATACATATTAAGCTCCTTTAGTCTTTCTTCGTTTGTCTTCTGGTGCAGACCCTGCACCATTTTGGTTGCCCTCCTCTGGACAGCCTCCGCTCTGTCTATGTCTTTGTGGAGATGGGGTCTCCAGAACTGCACACAGTACTCCAGATGGGGTCTCACCAACTGTCTGTACAGAAGGAAGAGAACTTCCTGTTTTCTACTATTGATGCCTCTCCCTATGCATCCCAGTATCACCCCAGCCTTGCTTACTGCCTTCTCACATTGCTTGCCCACCTTTAGGTCATCTGATATAATTACCCCCAGGTCCCTTTCCATTTTTACTGTTGTCAGTATCTCACCTCCCATTGTGTACTCTTCCCCTGGTTTTTTGTTTCCCAGGTGCATTACCTTGCACTTCTTTACATTGAATCTGAGTTGCCATACATTTGACCATTCCTCCAACCTTGCCAAGTTCCTTCTCATCCTTTCCACTCCATCTTGAGTATCAATCATGTTGCAGATCTTTGTGTCATCTGCAAAGAGACATACTTTTCCTTCCAGTTCTTCTGCAATGTCACTTATAAAGACATTAAAAAGGACTGGTCAGAGTACTGAACCCTGTGGTACCCTGCTAGTAACCCTCCTTTCTTCACTGTGGACTCCGTTTACTACTACCCTTTGCGTCCTGTTGTCTAGCCAATTTTTTATCTAGGCTACCATCTTGGGATCCACTCCAAGGCTGGCTAACTTGTGTATTAATCTTTGTGTTGGACTGTATCAAATGCCTTGCTAAAATCTAGGTAGGCCATGTCCACAGCCCCTTCCTGGTCTACTACTTTGGTCATCCAGTCAAAGAAATCTATTAGATTCATCTGACATGACCTTCCCATCATGAATCCATGCTGCCTTGGGTTCTGTACCCCATTAGCCTCTAGGTACTCAACAATTCTTTCCTTGAGAAGTGATTCCATCATTTTCCCTAACACCGAGGTCAAACTAACTGGTCTGTAGTTTTCTTCCTCTGTTCTGCTCCCACTTTTGTGAAGAGGAATCACATCCACCCTCCTCCAGTCCTCAGGTACCACCCCATACTCCCATGATTTGTTAAAGAGCGTAGTCAGTGGTGTCACTAGTTCGACCCTTAGTTCTTTTAGAATTCTTGGGTGAATCCCATGAGGCCCCATTGCTTTGTCCACCTTCAATTTTATTAGTTCTTTCAGAACCCTTTCTTCTGTAAATGGACTGGTATTGTCCCCCGTCTTCAGAGTATTTATCTTGTTTGGTTTTGGTACCTCCCTCCTCTTCCTTTGTGAATACTGAGCAGAAATATTTGTTCAGTATCCCTGCTTTTTCACTGTCACTCTGCCCACATTCACGCTCCTTTATTAAGCCTCAGTATCCCTCCTTTGGTCTTTCTTCACTCCCTAATGTACCTATAAAATGTCTTATCCCCCTTCTTAACAGAGTTGGCTATCCTTTCCTCAGTTTGGGCCTTTGCTATTCTGACTGCCTTCCCTGCCTCTTTCTGCTTAAACTGATAAAGTTCTCTGTCCTGCTCCTTCTGTATTTCCTTATATTTCCTGAAAGCTATCCTTTTCTCCTTAACCTTCCCTGCCACCTCTTTTGAGAACCATAGCACTTTTTTCTTCATTGTGTTTTGTTGATTTGCTTTACACAAAGGCTTATTGCCTCTGTGATGTCTATTTTGACTACTCCCCTTTGTTCCTCCACCCCTCCTTCTTGCCTGTTTGCTAGTGCTTTTTTGAGGCACTCTCTCATTTTCCCAAAGTCAGCCCTCCTAAAGTCCAATACTCTTACTTTTGTATGGCTTGATTGTATGGCTGTGTTTATCGTGAACCACACTGTTTGGTGGTTGCTTGTTCCCAGATGGCTACCCTCTCCTAAATCTGAGATTCTTTCTCCGTCCCCATTTGAGAGTACCAGGTCTAAGATTGCTCCCTCCTGAGTGGGTTCCAATACCAGCTGTCTGAGGCATGTTCCTTGTACAGCATCAAGAATGACCCTGCTCTTGGATGTGCCTGCAGCAAAGGTGTTCCAGTTAACATCTGGCATATTCAGGTCCCCCATCAACAATATCACCCCTTTTTCTGTCATTCTAAGGATGCCTTCTATCATTTCCTTGTCCATTTCCTCCCCCTGAGATGAGAGTCTGTATACAACCCCCATGTGGATTGTGGTGCCATTTCCTGTCTCCAGGGTGACCCAGAGTGCCTCATCTGCTCCCTATTTACTCTTTAATTCTGTTGCTTTGATCCCTTCCTTTACATAGAGAGCTACTCCTTCTCCTCTTTTATCCTCCCTGTCCCTTCTGTAGATTGTGGATCCTGGTATGTTGACATCTCAGTCATGGTTCTCTGTGTATCATGATTCTGTGACTGCTACAATATCCAGGCAACCCTCTTCCATCAAGGCCACTAGTTCAGGGAGCTTGTTACACAGACTATGGACATTGGTACTCATCACCCTCCACTTTTTGATGGCCCTCCCCCTTTAGCCCCATCCCTGTCCTTACTGCATTTGTCTTTTTTTTTACATTTACCTCTGTCTTACTCCCTAATGACTTCTCTACCTTGGTGTTTACCTCACCAATTACCATGTTTTGTGGGGGGAGGCTGGGATTTCCCTGATCTTGTTCAGTATCTCCCTCCTTAGCTAGTTTAAATTCTTGCCAAAGAAGCATTTAAACCTCTCACCTAGGAACCTTGTTCTCCCCCTGGACAGATGCAGATAATTGCACCAGTATAGGCCTGCATCCCTCCTGGTGGCTTCCCAGTCCCCAATGAAGCAAAAACCCTGAGCTCCACAGCAGTTTTTCTATCATTCATTGAATTCTATGGTGAGGAGTACCCTAGCATCATCCTTGCCATAGACAGGCAGCACCTCCAAGAAGGTTACCATATATGCTACTTGTCTAAGACCCTTCCCCTACTCTACAAACTCCTCTTGCACTGCTCTGATCCCATTTCTAGCCAGATCATTTGTCCGTAGGTGGATAATGACATCCAGCTCCCTCCCTCATGCAGCTGCTCCCACGATCCTGAGGATTCACTTCCTGTCCCTCTAAGCCATGGTGCCAGGCAGGCACCTTATCTCCCTCTCCCCTTCCTCCCCCACTTCTACCCCCCAATGATTGAGTCCCCCACCAGGAGTTATTTCCTTCCCCAGTGGGGTCCCATGCCACCCTCTTGTGGGTCTTCTTTGTGAAGGTTCCTAGCATCCTCCTTGGTCTCCACTGCAGGTGCCTCCATAGAGGAACCACTATCCACCAGAACAGCATATGAATTGTGGCGAGGTACAGCTGGAGGGATGCAACTCTGTTCCACCACCCTCTCCTTCTCCCTTCCCACCTTGGTCCAGCTGCTCCTCTTTCTTGGCAACCTCTGAGGTAGTGGCATTGGCCCTGGTGGTCCCTGAGTGGGGGAGGAGGTTTCAGGAATCCTAGCCAGGTCAGTGTGGAGACGGGCAACCTCATCCCTCAGACCAGACAGGTGCCTGCAAATAGGGCAGCATCGCAGCCTCTAGAATGTCTCCCAGAACACTGCCACCCCACAGCCATTGCACTGCACCACTCTTATTGCATCTTATTTTGTGTCCCCTCTCCTGTTTCTCTGTATGCTTACTCTCTCCTCTCCTTACAACTCTCACCCTTCCTGTTCTGGGACAGCAACTTCCTATATTCTTCAGTAGCCTAGTGTCTAGGCTAGTGGTAGTCTAGTGGTAACCCCAACCCTTCCAGTAGCCTGATCACCTAGAATATAATAATACATTCCCTGGTAGTTCAGTGGTACCCACCACCCCTCCTGATACTGCAATCCCCATAAATGAACTACACTGTACATCCCTGGTAGTCTAGTCATCCCCCCAGCCCACCCGTAACCCTGATCACCATTCATAAGGTAAATACCCCTACCTCATGGTCCAGTGGCACCCCTCCACTGACACAGGACCCCAGCCCACCCAGCTCCCCCCATCAGTGGCAGGCAGCACAATACCCACCCTTGTACCTCCATGACTGCCCACCGACTCACAGCTACAGTATAGGCTACAATCCCACTGGTCCACAGTATGGACCAATGGGCTTGCAGTGTATACTGTATAAGTGGGTCATGGGTCCTGTGTGGGTGGGGAGTGTTGGGAGCCACTGGAGCACCAGATAGGGGTATTTACCATATGACTGGCTATTGTGGTTATGGGTGGTTTGGGGACCACTAGACTACCAGGGATGTACAGTGTAGTACATTTAAGGGGATCACAGCCTCAGGAGGGGTGGTGGGGATAATGTATTATTATATTATAGGCAGTCAGGCTAGAGGGAGGGAGGGAGGAGGTTACCACTAGTCTACCAGGGATCGTGTTACCTATTAGTTTACAGGTGATGGCAGCAACGGGAGGGATGGGGGTGCCACTAGATTACCAGGGATAATGGTACAAATAGTTTACTGGTGATGGCAGCTATGGGAGGGAGGAGGGGTGCTACTAGACTGCCAGGGACTATTTAGCTTATTATATTACCAGTAATCAGGCTGCGAGTTTGGAGGGGGTACCACTAAACCCCCTCTGGCAGCACCACATGCTGTGCAGGGTGCCATCTGCATTTTGCTGGCCAGCCCAGAACAACTCAAGCAAATGGGGCAATAATGACATGCAAATGGCTCCACTTGCAATTTGCATACATTATGGCCCTATTTGCATACTGCTAGCTGAATATCAGGATCTTACACACAGCGTAACTCTGTTGCACTGGCACATTTCCCATTCCTGGTATTCAGTCCTGTCTGGGGGGATGCAACAGCACATCATATTTGTGCAGTGCACATTACCTGACATATTCAGAGAAGATGCACTATTGCTCATCTCTTTTGAATATATCCCTGAGTTACACCACATCTTCCAATGCTGGGTGCATTTCTGAATACTGAGGCCTTAATGTTGAACACATGAGACAAAAAGTTGCAACAATGGAATAGAATCTAGTACACAATTATTTCACTGTCATTAGGTCTCTGGCCCTCCATAGTATTTTAAAACAGGTGTAAATTATAAACTAGATGTTGTAGATTATAAACCAGAAAGGAGTAAAGTGACTTCCATAATCTAAAGATGAATTACTCCCCTTCCCCCACATGAACTGACTACTGTAAATCTACTGTTAATCTCTCAGAAACACCTCTGTCAATAAGCTTTAAAGTGATGGCTCTTCGAGATGCAACTTGCTGACTATCAGGTCAAACAAAAGGCTACAAATGCATTAAAAGAACAATTGAATTAAACAGTCCCAAACTTGTCTGGTTATGAGTTTAATCATTTTCAATAGATTTCCCCCCTGGTCTCTTCAAAAAAGGCCTCCATCAGTTTGGAACTATTTATAGTAGTTTTTGCTCTTGGCTGACCTATATTGCTTATTATTCAATGATGTGGTCAAAAGCTGTATGTTTGTGATCAATGATCACTTTCTGGTTGTGAGTACTAATGAAAAACATTTGTATTTTCCCTTCCTCATGTTACTGATCTTTAGAAAATAAATCAGAAATTGGACTGATAGCATTGTACGTAGAAATGGTATTTCTCACACCAAGGAAGTACAGAATTGGACCTGTATTCCAGACATGTTCAAACTATTGATAAAAAAACAAACATTTTAAACCTTTGCAAATGGAGTTTACCCTTTAAGGGGCAGACCAGGTTGTCCTGGTGTGCCCCTTCCCTATCCATCAGGATGGTGTGCTCAGAAGGGGAGAGGGGAAGGAAGGGTGGAGACAAGGGGTAGAACAATGGTCAGACAACAGGAAGGGCTGGAGCAAGTGGAGGTACATAATGGACAGCACAGAGGGGCTCAGCTACATTTTGCTGGAGTTTTGATCCTTCCCACTCACCCTACAAGACATAGCAAGAGGGGAAGACAGTCAAGAACGGACTGTATGGTAGGTCTGTCAAAGGTGGAGGACAGACGCATCCGTTAGGACCGTTATTGGACTGCCAAAGGTGGATGGCAGGAAAAGGGGGGAAGGGGGAAGGATGAGGGGGAAAGAAAAAGGAATGAGACAAAAGAGGAAGAATCTGAAGGAGAAAAGTGGTCTCAGTTTTCACCGTTACCTAACAGAAAAGGAGAAGAAGAAGGCACCCAGGATTTCACCTGGGGGGAGAAAAAGAGGAAGAAAGAGGGATAATCAGAGATTGATATATGAATGAAAAAAATGAAATTGTGAGAGAGATATAATAATAAAAGATGATGAAATGGAACATGGAATTATGAGATATAAATAAATTAATTGCCAATCTGAGCACAACAACAAACAATGGTCTCTGTCTTTTTGTGAGGGAAAGGGGGGAAATCCGGGACAATGTAAAAAAATCTAAAGATCAGCTAATTTTTCTAAGAATCCCACTATGTTGGAACAGGTGGTTGCTTACTAAGCATTTAATATTTAACAGAGCATCAGATATTTTTAATATAAGTTATATTTCGAGGCCTTTGATTGATCCACCACACATGGATGATTTCCAGCTGATGGCATAAACAATGTATTTGCTCCCATTTGTTTGTTTGTTCATTTATTCATTTAACTTTGATTTCAGGCAAATACTTTCAAAATGCAGAGTAAAAGAAAGCAGAATGTAGTTATGATAACTGGATTTCCTTTTTTCCCTAAGGGAAACAGGGTTATAATTCACCATATGCACCCAGTTTCCCTTGTGCACATGCCCCAGCAGCAGCTCTTCCTTCACTCTGCACCAGTCCTCCATGCCAGACGCTGCCTTTGCCAGTAAGTTCAGTTAAACAACAACAACAAAAAAGAAGTAACTGAGCACTTCAGCCTAGAAAATTAACAAAGTTTAAAAAATAGATTAAAAAAGTAAGGGAAACCTTTCCCTTCACCAGACACTTTCTGACTGCATGAAAATGGACCGAAACCCAACTGGACCGCACAGGGAGGATGTTTTTATTTTATGTAATTGCTGTGGTGAAAAAATGATCCCCAGCAATTATATAAAATAAAACATGGGTTGGTGTGTTTAACTCAAGATTTTACACACACTCCTCATTGTTGGATGCTTAATCAAATCCCTTGAGCTTCGCTCTTGGGGTTTATGTAACCATTCAACACCTCAGTGTGGAAATTCGTTAAACACACCACTCCATCGATATTCTATATATAATTAATCCACATATCTGTGCGTCTGTGTGTGATGGTTAGTCACAATATACTGTGTATATATATATATATATATATATATATATATACACACACACACACACACACACACACACACACACACATATATAGTACAGATAGGCAGATAGATGTGTTGAAGTATGGGATGTACTGTAATAACCACTGTTGGGTGCACTAGATGGTCACTTTGTTTCAACTTTATTCATTGAAATGCTCTAAATTGCATATTTCCTCATGTACAAACTGCAGTAATTACAAAAAAATATGGAATTTATGAAATACATTCTCTTTACACTGTTACACATTTGGGTTGATAATTATAATATATACTGCCTAACTGATTTTTCATCTTTTTACCTTCTCAGCTAAGGGTTCTTTTCATCTGCTAGCAGGGTGTAATAATAATCTGAACAAATGCAGCAGAGTGCCCTGCACAAATTGAACTGCCATGGGTGCTCCTGAGGGGTACAAAGCCTTACCCAACTATTTTGCCAATCCACAACTCAAGGGGTGCACATCTATTCCCAGCAATTCCAAATAATCAGTTGTCCATAGGAAATATAAACCAATTTTCAAGATGTATTCAGCCAACAGTTGTCAGGAAACAGCCAGAGTAAAGCCCCAGCGTTTTGATCCACTAACCTTCCTTCCTCAGGATGGTCACTGGACCGAAGCACTGGAGCTTTGCTCTGGCTGTTTCCTGAGTACTGTTGGCTGAATAAATCTTGAAACTTTTATTTCTTCCTATGAATGTCTGATTATTTTGAATTATTGAGAATAGGAGTGCACCCCTAGAGTTGTGGATTGGTATAATAATCATCCAGCTTCCAAGAACTTCATCTCTAATAACTCTTACTTGAGTGAACTGCAAATCATACTCAGTTTACATTCTCATCTCACTGCTTGTAGCAATTAACTGAACATTGATTTCACAGCCCAACACATTACAATTTAACTTGTATTATTTGTTTTTATCAACTTTTTGCAAATTTACTTCCATACAAAAAAAAAAAAAACTAAGACATACTTGCTAAGTTTTGTTATAAAACCCAGACCCTTCAGAATTTATCAGAACTGGAGATGGAATCTCACATAACTAATGTCTGATTCTGTCAGAGATGGGTGTTACAAATAAATGAGGTTTCGTTGGTACATATTGTACACATATTTTGGAGGTATTGTGTAGTGATATTTCTTGCAGGTGTCTAGCACATCCCTTCTTAGGTCATCTAGATTAGACACTTGTCTGATCTGTTCCCACAGCAGATGAAACATAAGCATGCAAATGAAAATACCATTTAGATTAGATATGTGCAGAGGAAGTACGAGAAATGAACACAGAATAATTACTGATACAATAGTAAAGATCTATGAATAAAATGAATTTGTGTGCACTCTGCTTGTCACTGTGAACACACATAAGCACACATCAGTATGCATACTAAGTGGGTTACTCTAATGGAGCCAGCAAAAAGTTTTAATATATAAAGAATATACAGTTGTTTTCTGTAACCAGAGTAAAGCTTTTTATGTATTAGATTCACAAGTGTTTTGTTTAAGTTTATTGATCAGCAACATTGCCATTACAAATAAATAAGTAAATAAATAAATAAAAGAAAAACAGTTATAAAATGAAAGTTCTGCTTACAGAATGACATAAAAACTTATTACACATTAAAATGCTATCAGCTTATTTCATAAAAGTGATTATGTCCTTATAGTATTGTAAATAATAAAATCATGTAAAACTTATAGAATCCACAGCAAAGAGTTTAACCTTTACAGTAGTGGCCCCAAGGTTGATAGGCACTTGGTTAATCTATGATTATTCTTTATGCTCTGCCCTTTTGTCAGTTCAGATTTATCCAGTCAAATAAAGCCTTCTCTGATCAATTATTTTAAGGAGAGATACCACGGAGCTCAGAATTATGGGATCAGTGTTTGTAAATAAATATGTCAGTAATTGCAATGGCTGGTAGGATTGTGATTTAAGTATATTGCCCAACCAGATGGCCCTATGTTTCTCATAGAGTGGGCATAAAATCACTAAGTGCATGTCTCTCTCCCCAAGAAGCGTTTTAAATATTCATCCAAAAATAATGGCATCTGAAGCAGCACCTATAGATGTTATTATCTTCATTCCTCAACACCATCTCCACTGATAGCTTCATTTGTCTTTTGTTACATAATCTACTCTGCAGAAAAAAGTACTGCTTGGGTAATTGTATTGGATTCGGGGGGGGGTTGGATTACACTAGTGTCATTTTCCTTAATTTTAGTACATGAAGTACTCTGTTAAGTTGCTTAACTTTGTTACAGACAGTTGGCTTTTCTCTAGGATGAAACATTTCATTTTCACTGAATGACTCTTAATCAAAAGTATTAGTCACTGTTCACAGCGGCCTATGTCTATCCTCATATGAGAGTGAAACAGATTCTTGGAGTTGGATAGTTGTTTTTTTTCCTCAACTTATCCCTCAGCACTATTAGCACTGACATGGTGATGCATAGAGGAATCAGAGAGGGAAACACACACACTGTAGCTACAATTCTCAAATCATATTATAGGGGTGCAGTCATACCCCTATAGTTAGGGTTCAACGGTCACTTGTATGTTAAACTAAAAATATTGTACTTTTAATAACTTCACAGACATTCAACTGATTCACATGAAATATTGCAGGTACCATCAGGGATAAAAGATCTCTTGATGTTGCAAGTGTTGTTTTGGTCAGGTATGTGGGTGCAGAGATGCAGAGTGTCACAAAATGTGAAAATTACCATTTTTGAGTAAATTCTTTGTCACATCCTTACACAAAAACTGTGTGGAATTGTGCTCTGCAAATTTCAGGGTAAACAGGGATTGGGTTACAGTTGTGCCTTTTGAAGATTTGGTCTGGCAGCTGTCTCCTGGCCATATACCTTGTCATGATGCTGCTGGCCTTGCAGCATGTCTGGAGCTCAATAGTCAGGTACTGGCAACCAGTGGTGCACTTGTGTAGCATGATGCAGATGATGAATATAGGACAGGCACACTGTGGACCCACTATGATGGTCCCCCCTGTGTGGTTAAAGCAGCAGAACTGCATCTTCAGCATACCAGTGCTCCACTCCACAATGGACAGTGTCCGCTGGTGTGCAGTGTAGTATGCCTCCTCAGCCACTGTCACAGGTGCCAGGATGGCTGTCATCAGGTATGGCCACAGTGGATAGCCGCTGTCACCTGTGGGAAGAGATACATGTCAGGATGGCATTGTATGGTGACACACACACACTGATACAGACACTTGGACATGGGCACAGCACACCTACCCAAGAGTCAGCCATCCACACAGCCTGTACGGAGCACTGCTTCAACCCCTAAGGAGCAGAATATGTAAGCATCATGGCATGAACCAGGGAACCTGGCACACATGTCTGTGAACTGTCCATCTGCATCACACACCACCTGGCAGTTCATGCTGTGGAAGACCTTGTGGTTGTGGTACACCTCCTCAGATGTGGATGGTGATATGTGTGCCATCATCCTTGCCAAGGATGTTGGGCATCCTGTGCATGCCATAGAATGCCTGCTTGGTGGCATGGACCTCTGTGTCAGACATTGGGATTCATATGTGGTCCTGTGTGTGCACCAGCAGTGCATTGCTGACCTGTGCAAGAGCACAGGACACTGCCAGCTGGCTGACTCCAATGCTGTTGCCTGCCACATGTTGGAAGGACCCGGTGGTGTAATAAGACAGGGTACACATTACCTTCATCGCAATGGACATGGCCCTGGATTGGTGTGTCTGCAGACCACCACTGTTGTGTACGAGGTTGCACAGTTACAGCATCATGTGCCATGGCAGTCAGAAGCATTCTAGGCAGCGTGTATCATGGAACACACTACCGTCCATGTGTGGTCTGAACATGCACTCCTGAGGCCATGAGTTGTCACCCCTCACATTCCATGCATGCTGCAGATAGATGTTCATAAGCAAACCTGGACACATTCTGTCATCGAACAGTCAATGGTGTGTACATGGTATGGCACCTGATTATGTTGTCACCACCTATGTAGGGCACACTGTCCACCTGGTGTGCACATGTGCATGGCCTCCCACCAGTTGGCACATGCACCATGTGTAGCTTATGGCCATCAGCCACCATGGCTGCCACTCGCAGAGCCTGTGAGGCATGCCATGCATGTGTATGCCATGCAGCCAAGCCATGCTATGTAGTGGTGTACAGGGCACGGGTATGCATGCAGGCATGGCCGCCGTCACCAGCTGTTCTAGTGTCCTTTGTGAATCTGCATGTCTGTCCTCCAATGCTGTGTGGCAGTGTCCAATGCACAGATGTCAGGGTTGCACTGTCACAGCACATGCATCCATGGGCATGCAGCACACAGGGATGCATTACCATGGTCCTAGCATCTCCTGTCCAGGGTGCATAGGTGCAGTCAGATCATAACTGCTGGCTTGGCTATCCACCATGGTGGCACACCTGGTAACTGCTATGTGCCTGCATACTGCCTGTCCTGGTTGCAAGGGCCAGCAGCACATGTGGAGCGTGCATGTGAATGCATTTCAGCCTACGTGCTGGTGTGTCAGGGCACCGTGTCCCATCATTTTGTCTTACAGTTAGAGACAGAAACAAAATGAAATAACTGAAAAGAATAATGTGTTTGCATGAAAACTGCACATGTAGCTTGCTTATTGGGACCACCTCAGCTGTATTCTGCAGTTAACTGTGGACAAATGCCTTTGACTATTTTTTTTACATTATAAATATTTTTTCATGACTCGTAATATGAAAAACAATTATTTTTCATATCACGAGTCCGGAAAAATGATCATTTTTCATAATCAGAAGTTGCTTTCCCTGGTAGTCTAATAGTTCCACCCCCCTCCCCGATAGAGATGCACGCAGTCAGCAAAATTTGCTCTGTGTAGTAATCCACAAATTTTACAGAATTCATGGACAGAAGTTTGCAGAATTCAGACTTCGCGGACCTCAAATTCTGCAAAAATTACTGCAGAGCATGACATTTTTCCCACAAATTTTGTGTTTCTTGGCTGATTTCATGCTCCACTGTGAAATTCATGGTAAAATTAATGAACTCTGATGTTTATCAAGCCCAGGGCAGACTTTGCGGATTTACTAAAGCACAAATTTTCAGTAATTTGTGTGGCCTTCACCAGCAAATTTTAAATTTGCTGCATCTGTACTCCCTGATCACTGTCCCGTTATTGAGAAAACTATTCCCTGGTAGTCTAGTGGTCCCACCCCCCTCCCTGATTGCTGATCACCCTCCCAGTATTCATGAAATCAGTCCCTGCATACAGTATGCACTCATTCAGAGCTTAGTCAGCTTCCAGCCGTGGTGGTGAGAGGAAGGCTGTGCTGGTCATCAGCTGGGGATCGGGTTGGGGGAAGGAAAGCGGTGTCATGGTTCACTACCTCTGAGGGTGGGTAGCTGAGGGGGTCAACTAGACCACCAGGGTTATCTTTTTTTTTCTATTGCAGGGGACAGAGATTGGGGATGGAGAGGGACAAATAGACTACCAGGGAACCTTATGCTTAAAACAATACCAGCAGGGTGATGTGGGATTGGGGAGGGGTGGAACCACTAGACTATTAGAGACTGCTTTAGTGAATACCTGAAGGGTGATTGATGATTGGGAGGGACCACTAGACTACCAAGGAATATTTTTTGTTAATACAGGGAGGGCAATCAGTGATTGGGGAGGGGGATGGGACTGTTGAAAATATGACGTGTTGATGTGGTTTGTGCCACTAAATCCGTGATTTACATTTCATTGTAAGTAACCTTTCAAAGATTTCTGTGGTGTAAAATAAGTTAATGACACCCAGCTACATTTATGAAGAAGCCATTCATGTTCTTTAGACTCAGGCATTAACAGTCATGGTGGTGACAGCACTGTAATGTGAGCTTTATGGCTGCAATTTACAGTAAAGTAACAATACTAGCAGTAATAAAGAAAAAAATATTTGGGGGTTATTTTGTTCAGCCAAACTGAAATATGAGAAACTAAGGTAAATGATGTTCAATATATTTAAAATGGGTTTTCAGTTTTGATGCATATCTTGGCCATTTTTGGATATTTTTATACCAGATTTTTAACATGGCCTTTTGAGAACCCCACCTCATGGTCAACTCAGTGGAATTTCAAGAATTCATCCTGAAAGGTGATTTGCAATCACTTGATGAAATCACCTTTTGGTCATGATTTTAAATTTGTTACTGCCTTTGTTCATGAGGTGGGGTGATAAGAAGGCTATGTTAAAAATTTGTGGTCAAAATATGTAAAAATGGTAAATATATGCATGTGCATTTACATTTAATTATGCTAGCTCATAACTATGATAAGTTTCCATATTTGTGCCCCAAATTTTCAACATAGTCATTTTTTCCATCACCTCATGAATGTGGTAACTGTCATTTTTCAAACCCTTGCCAAAATGTATTTTTTCTCCTCCAGCATGGAATGACATTGAGGTGGTGAGGAATGATGTTTTGGGTGGGAATTTGAAAATTCTCAGGCCAGTATTCATAAGGTGATCTCATAAAAAGGCTATGTTGACAACTTGGTTGCTGTTTTGGCTGCAATACATCCACAGCAACATGCATGTATTCATCTATGGAGGGATGGCATATGCAAATAAGGATACAATTATGGAATGATTGGTGCACTGTAAGGATATGATTACGTTATTTCATAAATTATTGATGGATGGGCATGCAGGGCTCTCCAGGCCCTGCGCTTCCATTAGCAAATAAGAATACAGTTATACTGTCTCAAAATGTAAGAAAATTCTTGGCAAAAAAACTTCATTAATGCATTAATTAGTGTTCCAGCAGCAAAAGTTTGGAAATGTGCTGTTAGGGTTTCAAGCTCTAACACCCCACCCCGACTGTGCAGGCACCAACAGGCATGGGGGGAGATGCCTTGGGACAGTCAACCCTAATGCTCACCCCATTCTACTATATTGTGACTGTCTCAGCTTACTTACACATGGAATGGAGTGAGCATTAGGACTCACAAACCCAAGGCATCCCCACACCTGTTGCTGCCTGCATGGTGAGGGTGGGGTGCTAGGGTTGGAAACCCTAACTACACATTTGCAAATGTTGCCACTTAAACCCTAACTAAAGTATATATATATATATATATATATATATATATATATATATATATATACAGCATATTGCGAAAACTTTGTTAATGTGCCAGTTAGTGTTAAAGTGACAAAGTTGGGAATGAGGTGTTAGGGTTTACAACCCTAACACCTCACCCCTCAAAAAAGCTAGAGGTGAGGGATGTGCCTTGGACTTCTCAAACCTAACACTCACCCCTTTGTAAATAAGGTCAGCTCTGTAGACTTTATGGGAATGGGTGAGCATTAGGCTTCAGAAGCCCAAGGCACATCCCTCTCTTGCTTTCCTGCCTAGTTTGGGTATTGGGGTGTTAGGGTTGGAATCTTAATGCCACATTACCCAACTTTTGTTGCTTTGATCCTAACTGGAGCATTAGTGAAGTTTTTGGCAATTTATTTCCTTACTTTTCGAGATAGTATAATTGTATCCTTTTTTGGCTGTGGGAGTGCAGGTTCCTTCAGACCCTGTGCTCCCATGAATTTTTGTTGTGGCAGTCATGCATTTTGCAGTGGCAGAGCAGGACAGTTTGGACCCCGTGCTCCTATGCATACATTACTTGATCATATATTCTTTTAGAAAACATACATTGTCTCTTCCCTGGTGTCCAGTGGAACACCCCACCCAACAGCTATGCACAGTTCCCCATTAATTTTGAGTTAATAGCCCTGGTGACTAGTAGCACCCCCCTGTCATTTCTCCAGTTGCACATCAGATGGCACTTTAATGTTAGTGGTATGCACACCCTCCAGTTTTTACCCCTGACTAAATTTATATGTATGGTGTCTAGTGACACCACTCACCCAGCCATTACCATACATTTGTAATACAGTATTATTGTGAGTAGTAATCCCACACCCTGCAATGCTTATAAATCAGTATTAACCCTCAAGTGTATATCACTGGTGTCTAGTGCCACCCCATGCCCTCCGGTCCCTGAATTCCTTGTAGTAATATGCGCTTTGGTGGTCAATGGCATCCCCCACCCTTGCATGTATTTATTAACTGCAAATGAGAAAACAGTCCCTCACTGACTTTTTTTAACCTGAAACAACCCTTTTTCAACCCTGATGCCCTTCTCTACCCTGGATCAAATAAAGGCCCTATGTGAAGAAAGCTTTGATGGATTATATTGGCTGCAGTGCATCACTTTGAGGCAGTAGGTTGCAGCTGTATATTGTGCTTCAGACAAGAGGCTATGGGCTGGGGCTGTATGCATTAAAGTTGACAACCCCATGTAAGACACCACCAATGATTCTCCAAAACCCCAGAAACCCAAATCTCTAATGTTTTTTTCATTTCCCATCTTTGTGCACTATGCATTTTGCAACACTAATCTCTACATTGCCATAGTTTTTTTGCAACCAATTTCCCTTCTTTTGTGATAGTGGAACTGTATCCTCATTTGGGCAGGTCCCTTCAGGACCTGCGCGAAATGACATGAATACAATATTGGAGATAGTCCTGGAATTGAGTGAAATACAATATTGGAAACAGTCCTGATGCAGTGCATGGGCACAGCAGGCCCCAATACACATGTCAATACCTTGTGTGAGTTTCCCTGACCCACCACAGGGAGTGGCATCTGCACCAAAACACTGCTCCATCCCTATCCAGGCCATAACTGGTGCTGCATGCTGCAGCACCTTCCCCACCAGTCTTGTCCCAGTAAACTATCTCACTGAGTTCACACCTGAACTCAGCTCATTGGTACGGTAAGGCGGTGTGTTCCCCAGAGATGAAACAGATATCCCTGCAAGCAATCATACTTAATAAATTCTTAGTTTTTTTATATTTTGACCACAAAATTTCAGCATAATCTTCTTATGACCTCACCTCATAAACCACATAGGCGAAAAGGTTAAAATCCATGCTGAAACACCATGCCACATCACAGTTACGAAAACACATTTCAGACAGGATGCAAAAAATGACAACTGTACTGTTCAAGAGATGGTGAGAAAAAGTAGGTATGTTGAAAATCTGGACTCAAAATATTGCAAATTACCAAAGTTACACACCTGTGTAGAAAATGTTCAATGCATGCTCTTAACTTGACCATTTTCAGGATTTTTTTCACAATTTTTTTAGCATGTTCTTTTTGAGACCCACCTCATGAACACTGGCACTGTTATTTCATTAGTCAGTCCCGATTCTGCACAGTGACCGCACCATTCTGCACCACAGATGTGAAAACATGTTTCAGGCAGGATGAGAGAAATAACAGTGGTACTATTCATGAGGTGCTGTGAAAAAAATGGGTATGTTGAAAATCTGGAGTCAAAATATTGTAAATTACCAAAGTTACGTGCCTGTGTAGAAAATGTTCAATGCACGCTCATAACTTTGCCATTTTTAGGAGTTTCTTCACCAGATTTTCAGCATGGCCTCCACCTCATGAACATTGGCACTGTCATTTTGTTAATCGGTCCTGAAAGGTGATTCCATGCAGCAATTGTGAAATCATCTTCTGGGCAGAGTAACAAAATGAAAGTGACAGTGTTCATGAGGCATGGTCCCCAAAAGGCCATGTTGAAAATTTGGTGAAAAAGTTCAAAAACATGACAAAGTTATCAACATAAGTTCAAAATGCCATTAGAAATGCATTATATGGCATTTACCTGTATTCCTCAGTTCATGGTTCAGCTTTGAAGAGTGCTGACTTGTCCTGGTCCACAGAAAATGGCATCGGCCAACCTCTGGAAGTAAGTATAGGGAAAGTGGTTGGTGTGGGGTGGTGGGTGCACAGTGAGAGGGTAGGCTGGGGGTAGGGAGATGTCAGGGACAATGAAGGACTGTTTTCTTTTTTTCAGGTTAAAAAACAAAAAATATGTGGTGGGACATTTATTTCTTTTCAGGGCAAAACAAAAACAATTAAAGTATTTTGGGACATTGGGGGTGGGCCTCCCAGTGTCCCATGCTACTGAGGAGGTGTAGATGCTGACATGTGGATTGGGCCCCCCAATGTCAGCAGTGCTTATACATCAATGGTCTGCAAAGGGAGGTGGACTGTTTAACCTGGAAAGGTACACTAACCCAAAGCTTGTTTCCAGGCTTGACCTGGAAGCACAACAAAGTTAAGTTACTTGCTCAGGGTCACACAGTAAGCAAGCGGGAGCTGTGGCATTCAAGCCTGGGTCTCCAGATTTACAGCTCGGTGCCTATAACCAGTACACTATATTGCCTCCTAAAAGGGGTGAAGCAGCCGACACCAGAGGTGGAAGTCCCAGTGTTGGATAAGAATTTTAAATAATAATAAAACAAATAAATACACTGCCACCAGCAATCGGGGCTCCCAGTCTGCAGATGACTGTTTAATTCATCCAAAGTCAGGCTGGTGGGCTACAATGACAGTATTAGCCCCATCCCTGACAGACTGCACAAAACACGACAGCAGCAGCCTGCAGTGTACGACATAGATGTCTTTAATTATTGGTAGCTGTGTCATATAGTGCAAGTACTATATGACACAGCTGTCATTTATTAACCCTTAAGCTGCTTACAGATTTAGAACGTATAGGAATTTTGGTCTGATATATCAGTCCACGGCCCTTCAAGGGTTAAAGACAGCTGTCATATAGTGCAGGCCGCTGTCTTTACAAAAATTCAGTTATCAATAGAATGTAAATTTTTTGAACTGTGCATGCTCAGAAATGAAACATTTGTATAAAATATTTTAAAAACTACTTAACTGATGGACCTGAAAACCACAAAAGCACACACCTTGGACCAACCTATATAAAGCCTGAATATCTCAGGTTTCAAAGCCTCCAATTTATTTAGTTATTGGGTGGTAAAAAAGTCTTAAGAATTTTAAAATATGGAGACTTCTGTGGTTTTTTGAATCTCTGTAACTTTGCCTCTCCTGAACCCATTTACATGAAATTTACAGGATTAAGAGTTCCTGGCAGCCCAGAGGCTGTGATTTCCAAATTTCATGTAAATTAGTGAAAAGAGGGCAATGTTATTAAGGTGCAAAATTTGAGTTTAATATAGAAGGGCTCACTCAACCCTAATTTACAGGCACTATAGTGCCTGCATTATATATATATATATATATATATATATATATATATATATATATATATATATATATCTATATATATAGATAGATATATATATATAGTAAGCCCTAACACTCACCCCATTCCATAGCTAAATAAGTTGAACTGGGTATAGTATAGGAGAATGTGGTGAGCATTAGGGCTGATACCCCCAAAGAACACTCCCAACACCTGTTGGTATGTGCAATGTGGGGGTGGGGTGTTAGGGTTTTGAAACCCTAACATCATATTTCCTCCTTTTTACAGTTTGATATCAACCATAACAGATACATTAATGTTGTCTTTTTTCAAAGAATTTCCTTACTTTTTTAAATAGTGTAATCATAGCCTTACTTGCCTGTGGGAGCACAGGGTGGTTTGGGTCCTGTGCTCCCATCCTCCACAGATTTGTGTATGTAGGTTGCTGTTGGAGGACCCTATGCTTCCATTTATAGATCAACAGTAACCAAATTGCCAGCATAACCATCTTATTATTCCACCTTATGAAGCTGGAACAGAAATGTTTTGAATCTCAGCCAAAATATAATTCTGCCCAACTGCAACACCATTCCACACCACAGGTATAAAAACACAGTTTGACTAGGATTTGAAAAAATGACAGCTATGACATACATGAGGTGAGGTAATAACAAATCTATGTTGAAAATTTGGGGTCAAAGTCATTTCAATTTCCAAAGTTATGACTAACGTGCGTAACAAAATTGCAAAGAAATATCATAACTTTACCATTGTTCCATATTTTGACCCCAAATTTTCAAAATTGCCTTCTTATGATGCCACCTCATGAACAATATGACTGTCATTATGCAAATCCTGCCTGAAAGGTGAATTTGACAAGTGACTGAACAATCACCTTTTGGGGTGGTAGTTGCATAACGACACGCCCATTGTTCATAAAGAGGGGTCTCAAAAAGGGTAAGTTGAACATTTGGGGCCTGATTCTCAAAGCCCTGCATCTGACGCAAGGTGTCTGTGCCAAACAGAGATGGTGCAAGGTGCATCTTGCGTCCAGAGTTGGCCTCCACGCAATTCACATAAGTGGCCTGTATCGACTGCAGGCTGCTTGCCCCAAACAGAGCTTGCACCAGCCTTGCACCCTGCACTGTGCTATGACAGGGTGCTAGGTGGACTGTGCTAACACAAGCTGCAGCTTGCTATTCACAGACATCACCCAGTCTGAGAAATTCTAAGTGCCCTTAGACCACCGAGGGCTGGCATAAGGGGACTTAGACATCTCTCCCATGGGTGAGCTGCGGTAGCATAGGTGCTGTGGGCCCCACCTCCACAACCCCAATGTACCCCACATGCACCCCATATGGAGCACATCCCATCCATGAAGTGCCCCCATGGCAATACTGGGCAGCCTCCCTCTCTGGTTCCCTATCACGGCCCTCCCCAACTATGCACCAGACCCCAGGTGTCCCCACCATGCAGATGTATGGCATATGTCCACACACTGCAAATCCTGTACCCCGACCCAAACATGTAGTGCCCACCCCATCCCCAGAGAGAGCAGGTGACCAGCATATCCCTCCATACACCTCCATCGCTGGCCCCGACTGACCGGAATGTGCAGCGGACTATACAGTGTACATGCTCATATTAGTGCGTACACTGTACAGTCTGCTACACATTCTGGTCAGTCGGAAACTGGCCATGGAGGTGTGTGGAGGGCTATGCTGGTCCCCTGCTCTATCTGGGTATGGGGTGGGCACTACCTGTTTGGGTGGGGGGCTGGACCATCACTGGGAGGGTCATTGGGACTGTACTGGGTTCATCAGCAATAGGGGGACCAGCTGGGCACTGCCACAAGGGACTTCCATGCACCTTGTGTTTGATGCATGGGGTGCTGCCGCATGTAAGGGGACTTAGGTGCCAGGATGCCTCCTGTATCTGAATTGGGTGCAGGATCCTTGGTGCAGGGGGCATCTGCACAAGCTGCTGTTTGCCAGAGCTTGCACCAGACACAGCCCTGTTTGAGAATCAGGCTTTTGGTATCAAAACATACAAAAATGGCAAAGTTATGCACTAAAGTTGAACATCCCATTGAAATACATTGATTTCCCATGTGAAAAAGATCTTTTCTTGTGAGTTGCCTTATGATGCAAGATCTTTTTTCATATGATACTGATAAAAAAAAAGTATTTCAGTGTTAAAAAAAACACCTTTTAATGGCATTTCTTGAGTAGTAAAGTGAAGATTGCAGCTAGGGGATCCCAATAAGCAAGTTATATGTATTGATTCCTCACCAGAATATAATTTTTGGGAATTTACAAATTTGAATTTCTCAGGCAACACTGAAAACAAGATGGCAGCCACATGAAAAAGGATTTTCCTCAAATGGAAATGGATGATGCTGAATGAAAAAAATAATTCTATTTTCATTTCATACAGCTATCTTTTAGAGCTTACTGAGCATGCTTGGAAACATTTTTTTTCACATTTTTAAAATGCAGTATTAGTAGTTCACCAGACTAGCAAAAGGCATATCTGTGGGCTAGTCCCTTTCTGCCCTGAAATTTCCAGATCAAAATTCCAAACTGTTTGAGCTGTAGTCAAGTTCAAAGAAAAATCTCATCAAAGTCAATAAGTGAAAAGATGCTTTTTTCATCTCTCCAGAACTCAGAAATGGCACATCTGACTGGAATGTAACTTGCCACATCCAGAGATCTACCCTGGGTGATGGTGCATGTGAATTTGCATGCAAATCTATTTGAATGGTTGCAAAGTATCAAAGTTCAAAATTTCGAGTTTAACATTGAAGTGCCTACTATAGGGAGCAACTGCACTCTATTTTATATATATATATATATATATATATATATATATATATATATATATTAATTATAGGGGCTTAGTTGCACCCCACAGTTAGGGTTGAGTAGGCACTTCAATGTTAAACCTCAGATAGTGCACGTTAGTAACTTTGCAACCATTCAACAGATTTGCATGACATTTGGAATGCACAGTCTGGTATGGTACTTCTCTTAATTTAAAAAGTTGTGTTTCAGTCAGACATACAGTTTCTGCCCAGCGAAGCACCAAAAATTGCACTTTTTGCCAGTGTTGATGCATTTTTCACCAGTGGCGCTGTGACCACACCATTTGGTCTTTCGGTCTGAAACTTGGAAAGTAGAAAGGGGTTGGGTCAAGGGACAATCCAGCATTGGTAAGGTAACAAAATATTAATCTGTTCCAAAGTTATTACATTTTAAATTTCTCAGTTCTGAGTATGCTCATTTCACTCAAAAATGTATATGTATATTTTGCAAAAGATAAATGGTCTCACAGTCAAAGATTTTGTCAGCTCACAAAAGAAAAATCCTAGTCTGTAAGAAAAATTCTTTTTTCGTGAGCAGCCATCTTGTTTTTAGTTTTCCGGCAAGCAAAATGTCATAGCTTTCTCCACAGGTGACTTCTTAGCCAAATGAGGCATGTGTTTTGTTCAGGCTGACCCCATCTACAAAGCCATGCCTTTGGTTTGCTTCATTTCTGTCAAAAAATAGGTTTTTAAAAATTAAAAATTCTTTTTTCATGACTCTCTAACAATCTTCTTTCATGAGCCTGCAAAATCCTGGTCCGTGAGACGATCCTAGTCTGTGAAATTTGACCAGATGTCCCTGAGGATGACCAGATGGCCCAGATTGGTGAGACCAGATGTCAGCTCACAGACTAGGATTTTGTTAGGTCACGGACTAGGATGTATCTCATGGCTGAGGATTTTGCTATCTCATGACTGAAAAATTTTTAAAGGTGTAACAAATATCAAATTGCATAGCTCATTAATGGTTTGGTCTTTTTGCCTGAAATGTACAGGGTGTTGAGGGAATGCCCTTCAGGTGTGAATTGTGCTGTTGAGGTGTTGGGGAATTAAGTGGTTGTATAGATATGACATGACAAAATTGACAGTTTCCCCATAGGATTACATTGTGGTCTCTGTCACACCTTTCGGCATCAATATCTCAAAAACGATGCGAGCTACAGAGTCTTCGCCATGCTGGAATGAGATTTTAAACCATAGAGTAAGCCTGTGGTGGAATTTTTCTCATAGGTTGCACAGTTAATGAAATATTGTCAAATTTGTGTTATAAGGGTTCCTTGCCATATAGGGCTGCTGTATAGCTATGCGTAAGTGGGCCGCACACTCCCACTGATGCATATTGCTATGCAGGAATGGGCAACTTGGTGGGAGTGCGGGGCCCCCATCAATACATTTTTTTTTTGGCTAGTTACATTACACTTTTTCAGAAAGTAAGGACATTTAAGGCAAAAAAACGGCAATTAATGCATCAGTTAGGGTTAAAGTGACAAAAGTGAGGAAATAAAACATTGGGGTTGGGCACATAACCCCCACAACTCACACACCCACCATCCACAGACTGACAGATGCCACGGTGTGCCATGGGGTTGTGAGGCCTAACTATCACCCCATTCTTCTTTACTGTAACATGTAAACCTGCTTACACATGGAATGGGGTGAGAGTTGGACCTGATGACCCCATGGCACACCCTGGCATCTGTCAGTCTGTGGAGGATGAGTATGTGGGTTGTGGGGGGTTAGGTGCTCAACCCTAACATTTCATTTACTCATTTTTGTTATTTTAACTGTAACTGATGCATTAAACACAGTTTTTTTCTATGACTATACACACACCCACACACATATATAGTGTGTATGTATATATATATATATATATATATATATATATATATATATATATAGTATATGTATATATATATTATGGTAGCACTGTAGTGCTACCATAGTTAGGGTTGAGGAGCCATTTCTATGTTAAACCCAAAACTTTGCACCTCTAATAACTTTGCAACCGTTTGATGGATTTGCCTGAAATTTGGAATACTTGATCAAGAACCATAGGCCTTGGGATCTGCCAAGCTCCATACTGGTCAGATATACAGATACAGAGTTATTAAGCATGATCTGTGCGCGCGTTTACGCTTTTCTGGAATTCTATGGTCGCGCCTACAGGTCATACGGTTTGTGCGACTGGCCTGAAATCTTCAGGGAATGTGTGGCCAGGGTCCCTGATGTGCCTTTTGAAGATTTGGTGAAAAAATATTAAACGGTTCAAAAGTTATTCCAAAAACAGTTTCCCATTATAAGTCAATGAGAAAAGTTAACAAAAAGTTCGACAGTGTCACAAATGCATTTTTACTTTCGCAAATGGGCCTGTTACTTTCGCAAATCCGCCATTTTGTTTTCAGTTGGTGATCAGAAAAATGGTTGGCATTTAAATTTGAGACCGTCTAGCAACATAATTCTTTTTGTATTCACCTAGTCGGGCCCTGAGGATGCTTGCCATGTCTTTATTTTGTGGTAAAACACCCCAGAAATATGTTTTTCAAATTTCTGGAAAAAGTACTTTCGCAAATTACTTTCGTGCTCACGAAAGTGTCGAATTTTTTTGTGAAAGCTTTCGCAAATTGCGACAGTAATTTTCTAGTCTGTGGGAAAATGACAGCAATTCTTTGGCACTGCACTGCAAAATAACCGTTGGGAGTTTTGGGCTGAAATTTGGAGGGAACGCAGCTGACATCTCACAGAAATGCCTTTCAGTGTTGTATTGAAAAAATATTACATGGCAAAAAGTTACAGCACTCCAAAATTGACAGTTTTTCCCATAGGATAACATTACGGCGCAACACATAACACAAATCATTTGGAGCCCTGCTGCAAAATAACGGTTTGGTCGTTTTTGCTGATATTTGGAGGAAAGACAGCCAACAACCCACAGATGTGCCTTTCAGTGGTTCGGTGAAAAAACATTACAGGGAGGCAAAGTTATGGTGCTCTGAACTTTTCTTTTTTTCCCATAGGATAACATTATGGCGTTCGCTGCGCCTTTCAGGGCCCGTATCTCGGAAACGGTGCGAGATACGGACTTTCTGTCGGAAAATTTCTTAGCCCCATATATAAATTAGCCAGGACAGTTGTAAATAATATGACTTTTAAATTTTTTCTCTACGTCATATGGTTACTGAGATATAATGTATTTAGTATTCCAATATCTCATTTTCTGTACCGAGACTCATTATTATGCATACATTATTTGTACTCACTGTCTTTCTCTATGCAGGTTTTGGGGAAAACCAGCCTGTGCGCTTTACATTACTGTTAGTGTTGCCCTCTTCCGCTATGTTACATACCGCTTCACTTAACGTGACATCTGTGCCACCGTATGCATTATCCTTTGCGTTTTCATTTGCGCTTGTGTTTCTGTTATTTTTTGCCATTTCTGTGTACAGTACTGTTTATCTTTCTTGACATTTCTGTTTGCAGGCACCATGTTACTATGTGACAACACATCACGGGGCAGACCGTTCCCGTCTACGCCACCATGTGCGTTACCCTTTCTGTTTTCATTCGCACTTGTGTTACCATGTGTGCCTCTGTTAGTAGTTCTGTTTGTGTTGCTGTCTCTGTTAGTATGCCACAAGACATCATGTGGTGGGAGCGTGGGGCCCGGAGGGCCCCGCGCTCCCACTGCTGCATTGCATTCACTATTTCTTGTTATCATTCCGAAAAGAAGGGAAATTAGAGGCAAAAACTCTGTTTAATGCATTAGGTTATTCCACAGTGACAAAAGTGAGGAAATTCGCTGTTAGGGTTGCAAACCCCCCTGGCACCAGCCACCCACCTCCCCAACTGGCATTGGGGTGTGCATTGGGATCATGGGTCCTAACTCTCACCCCATTCTATTGTACTTCTGCTGCTTTACACATGTCATGGCGTGAGAGTTAGGGCTGATCATCCCAATGCACACCCCAATGCCACCATGTGCGTCATCCTTTGCATTTTCATTTTCGTTTGCGTTTCTGTTACTTTTTTGCCGTTTCTGTGTACTGTACTGTTTCGCTTTCTGTTTCACTTTGTGTCACCATGCCCATTGACATTTCAATTTACAGGCACCACGCTACTATGTGACAAGACATCACGTGGCACACCATTCCATCTCGCCACTGTGTGCTTACCTTTCTGTTCTCATTCGGCTTAGTTAATATGTGACAAGACATCACGTGGCACACCTATCCGTCTATGCCACTGTGTGCATTACCCTTTCTGTTCTCATTGCGCTTGTGTTACCTAATGTTGCCACTGTTATCATTTCTGTTTGCGTTGTTGCCTGTTACTATGCCACAATACATCATGTGGCAGGAGCGAGTTACATTCACTATTTTTCAATATCATTCTCAAAAAGAAGGGAAATTAGAGGCTAAAAACTCTGTTTAATGCATTTGTTAGGGTTGTTCCAGAGTGACAAAAGTGAGGAAATTCGCTGATAGGGTTGAAAACCATAACTCCGAGTTCACCCCCCCAGCACCACACACACACAGACACGCACAGGGGTGTGCTGTGGCATGAGATGTGGCTGTCTGGCACATGTCTCTATAGGGTGATTGACTGACCATTAACACAATTCTTGGGAGTGACTTATCACTATAATAATGAAACATGTTTTTAAACAGTTGTAAACCTTGTTCAGTATATCGTCAACCTCTTCATGTATGGTAATAAAAGATTAACATAAGGTTGTTAGGATGTTTGCAGCCAATGAGAAACGTCATTTTGTCAGACTCTGAAGTACACATAGTAGTGACTGAATGGTACATGTATAGTCACAGCTGTGACCTGTTGGGTGCTGATGTGTGGCACCTTGGTATAGTAATAATGACTGCATAGGCACATGAAAAGTAAGTACATTGCTGAGTTTTTGACACTGTTAGGAATTCAGTCAAATGTGACATGCAATGTCCCACATCATTGCATATGCTGTGATACTGACTGTATGTCATAGGTACCAAACAAATTGATGGAGGTATAGTTGTAGCAGTATTAGTAAACATTGATTTGTATGCTTAAGTCATAGACACTTATTTTTATGTCATAATGGTATTTAAAGTAAGGAGTCGACACAGGTGGTTATGGTTTTAAAAAATGTATTGCCAATTTGTCAAATGGAGAAAAGGTCCAATCAAGAGTGAAATTTAGTTAACAGAAGCAGTCTCACAATACAATCTTTGTATGTGTGCAATCATTGTTTGTCAAATATGTAAATGTGTAAGAATAATAATAACTGTATAATATGGATTGGAGTAAGTGTGGATATTATATGAAACTAATCAGGTGTTGTGTGTTTTAGTTATGTTTCAGTACTCACTTCTGTTTATGTGAGGAAGTAGTTTCTGACATTCAACCTGGAATTCTAATAGTCAGGCTGAAGCTGTGGCGCTTCATTATATTTTTACTATTTAATGTGAATGGAGTTTGTAAAAAATGTTAGTTTTTTAAAAATGGTTGTATGTTGTAATTATGTGTAGTGCATTACTTGTGTGTTATGTTAATAAGGGAATGTCAGTCGGTTGTGAAGTGTGATTACAGACATGATAGACAAGTGTTTTGTTGTAATTGTGTGACTGCTAATGTGGATGTTCCTGGGTAGGCGAAAAACCATATGCTGACTGTCTAAGTAGTACACTTTACACAAATGTAAGTTTTGTGACATTTATTTGATATTATTTAATAATATGTCACTGACTAGGTGCAAATGGAAAATTCCCACTCGACCCCTCAATTGAGGCGATCATAAATATTGTCAGGAACAGGTATGCAGTTTGTTGTGATCAGCAACAGTGCCTGATTTATAATTGTCAATATTTTTTACATACGGTAGAATTACGTATGTGACAAGCAAAAAAAATATTATGTTTTCACATGAATAAATGACATTTTATCAATTCTTACATTGGCTTCTATGTAAATTCTTAACTTGTAAATACTAAAACTGTCATGGAATGCATTTTTTAACAAACTTATGGTTAGTTAAATGTTGTTACTATACTGCTGAATGATATCTAAAACATTCACTTGTACTGTAGTGCTACACTGCTATTTTTAGTACAAGTATCAAACTAGTTATTAACAATGTACACTTGAAAACAAATGTTTCTATTATGTACAAGTAATTTTAAACACTTGTAAGAGTCTCTAAATTAGATTCAGCAATTGGTTATTATTTACAGTTGTGTAACTCATCTTCTTGCATTATCAATAAAGGTAGTTGTTTTTACATATGTACAATACTAGTACTACACATAAAAGCGTGATAGTTCTACACTGTTGCATGGTGATCGAATGATGTTCTCTATATGTCAAGAGTCACTAGACAAATTGAAGTGTTGATAGACAACTTGTGACAGAGTGGAATGTTTGCTGAATGTTATAAGGATAGCTCAGTTATCTACGATAATAACTGAGAAGTTCTCTTTGTTTGCAAAGAGTAAGAGCTTATAAGTCATATCAATTTGTTGTTATATATGAGTTGATACATGGATTTTTAAAGAGATGTATAGAGGAGGAGAGTAGTAAGTCCTCAGTTTTTAGATGTACAATCTTTGATAGACATGTAATCATGGTTTCTCTAGTGACTGTGAATATTGTTGGCTCGATTGAAGCCACTACAACAATTTCATGTAGTCACTGATCTACACAAGATCTAACATGTCACAGTGTATGTAATGTCTGTATTAGAATTCCATTTGTTGAAATTGTATTGTTTATTTACAGTTGTACATTATACAACATTGTAATGAGTCATGAATGTTTTTTTGGACAAAGTAGTCATTTTAAAATGCTACATGTTTTGTCCTATTCTTCTGAAATATGAAGGTTGTCATAATTCTTCAATATTAGAAGATATGCATTTTTCAAGTGATGTGGCAGTCTCTGTTTAAAAGTCGTTGTAGAGTCGTCACACTCTAACCATCCAGTTGTGCACCTTAGTAATGAGGTGTAATGCCCAGAATGCATGGATTGACCATGGTGATAGTTTATACTGTGAGTGTCAAACAGTGATTGGTTGAAGACTATTCTACTAGCTGTGTAATCTGTGATAGGAGTATCAACTCTGAGCCCATTGGGGTCAAATCTGTGCAACATAAGCAACAGATATTGAGATGAACTCTTAGATGTATGGACTGAGTGCATCTGCCTCCGCACCTTCCACAGGCATGACTACATTCAGCATTAGTGAATAGCTGTCAAAATTTGACACTTTTGGCTTCAGGAACAAAGAGAGTTATCCACAGCATGTCTTGTGTGGTTTCATGCTGTGAATTGCCACATGAAACACATACATATTTTGTAACATATCGCTACCGTGAAGTACTGCCGCATTGGGGTGCCGTCTTCATCTAGGTTGTTTATGACAGCCATCATAAACTCAGTACTGTCTTTGTATGTCAGCAGCAAATGTACTACATCCAGCATATGTAGATAACACCTGTCGTAGTGGTGTTAGTGACTGTACATTATTAGAGTGGTCAGAAGTCATCTTGATAATCTGCTTCAAAGCATTTGATAGGGGATTGTCTTGTGAAGCAGATATTGCCTGCACAAACTGCGGCATGTGTAGAAAAACTTGCATAGCTGAGTTAGCATAGCAGTTAACTCTACTGCTGTTGTCAAAGAGTGGTGACAGCAGCTACACCAACTGATTTCTGATGAATTGCTGGTTGTGAATGTTTACTTGCAGTTGTGGCCTTTGCTGAACTCTTTTTTGTCGAATCACTTTGGGAAGCTTGCTGCTGTTTGTTGCTCCCTCTAGCTGTGACTGAATTGTGTGAGACAGACAGATATGTAGGCAGTGGTATTAAAGACATTTGTGGCTGATGCAGAGTACGTAACCTGTTGTACTCAAGAATACATCGCTTGTTAGCTCATATTTTCTGAGGTGCTATACTAATGATGTGCAATCCAGAAAGGCTTCGTACACGTGAAAGTGCAACGTAGCTCATGCCATCCTTGAAAATGTCTGTACCTATGTCTACCATTGCTGAATCCAAACTCAGTCCCTGAGATTTGTTAATGGAGACAGCATATGCAACACATAATGGGAACTGTTTCCTGTTTACGTAGATATCCTTAAAAACCTGGAATTTTACGAAGGTTCAATCTATGTGTACAGAGTGTTCCATGTTGTCAAAGTGCACTACAAGTGTCTCAATATATGTCTTCTGGACATTATAGACAAAGTCAGTGATGTTTCCCATGGCACCATTTACCATACCTTGTTCTACATCTAGATTATGTCGCAGCATAATACGTGCATTCTTATAAATTGTGAGAACAGCTTCTAGGCCAGCTGTTTGTGAAACATCTGACTTCAGTTCACTTAGTCGTTCAGTCATCTTTGCTACTAGCTTTCGACTAAGAATAACGCCATCAACTGTATCAATTGCATGCAGAGTTAGAATCTCTTGGTTCTCTCTTTGTAGCATTAGATTGTTGAATTCAGTGCATTTCTTTAGTCATGGCATAAGACACACAATGTGTCTGCCAGTAGAGTATATATCGCTGAAGACATTACATGCTGTTTCTATGCATGTACTATGTACTGTGATTTTTCAATCATTTAACATACAAACATGTTCTGGTGATAGAGAACCTGTGCGAGCTTCATCTAAAAGTGATTTGTAAGCTAGATCACCACTTTGGCACATGTTCTCAGACAACTCAACATAGGTAAATAATTCCCACATGTTATAGCCTGCAATGCAACCGAGGATATTCTTAGCTTGCTTGGCAGTCAGAGTTGTGAATACATGCTCTGCATTGACTGGTGCAAGTTGTAAAAGGTCTCCCAACACAAGTATACTTTTGCCACCAAATGGCACTCCATCGTCAGTACCTAAGATCTGCTGTAGATGTAGATGAATACAGGCAAGCATGACTTGTAGACCTTGCTGATTTCATCCACAATGAGTAACGGCATCTTTGTGAACATGGAACGGAGCTGAGATGCAACCTCGAATGACAGTTTACGATACTCTACAGTTCTCCCATGTTCGACTGGCAACATAAAGAGACTGTGTAATGTTACTCCACCAATGTTGTATGCTGCTAGTCCTGTGGGAGCAGTCACAGCAACAGACATTGAAGAGCCTGTCACACTCCGTACTTCTGCAGTGATGGCTTCAATCAGGAAACTCTTTCCTGTGCCAGCTGAACCACTAACAAACATTAGTAGTGGCTTGTACTGAGTGCAGTCACATTGTTTTGTTTCATGTAGTATACCATGTTGGACAGCTTCAACCACTTGGGAGTGAACTGTATGATGCAGCTGATTCAGTCTTTCTCTTATGTCAGCTGGGTTGACCATAGAGTGTGTGCCATGTTGCATGGCTGTCTCAATTTCTGATATTAACACTTCTGGGGCATTTAAGGGCAGAGGGTCACCTAGAACACCTTGTCCTTCTGGATCAAGGTTGTCTTGTGAACTAACTGGAGTGTCTTCCTGAAGTTGCTTCTCTGCCTGCTCAAGCTGTTCTTTCTCAGCTTTTAGTCTTTGTATATATGTTTGTGAGTACTCAGTTTGGAAATTCTCGTAAGTGAGATTGAACTGTTCTTCGAATGTGTCAGAGTCACCTTTTAATTCAGACTCACTCCTCCAGGGTCTAAATAGGAATAGGAGAGCAAAGTAGTAATGTTCTGTTCTCTGATGTGCCTAGATGCAGTTTGCAGTGATCTATGAGCCATGGCTTGTTCCTCTTCACAAGACAGCCATCTAGGCCATTGACCTTGTAAAGTGTCGTGTTGAGTCAGGTGCTGCACCTGTCCTGTAGTCATACCACTTAGCTACCTCAAACAGACACATATCATTCATGTCTTGTGTCTACGTGGGTAGTATGTGTCTATCAGGTTATTCTTCAAGATATGTTTTGAAAGAAGGTGTATTGACAGCGAGCTCCTCAGTTTCAGCATGAGGAATCAGTACACCGCTCCGCTTTCTTTTGTAGTTTACACTGAGGAAATGTACAGCATCACACTTCCGCACAGATGTGTACCCATTAACGGTCACTGGCTTTGTAAGCTCCACCTTCTCTGTGAAAGTGTCTTCAAACCCAATGACCACAGCTGAGATGTCAGGCATTTTCTTGAAGTGGCAATATCTTCCAAAGATCTTGCAAGCTAGTCTGTTCATGTTTGGTTATGTATGGGACGCATCGAGCCAGGGCCAGTGAGTTGTCAGCCACAAACTGAACATCTGTGTTTGCTGCCACATTAGGAGAAGATTGGGTTGTAGTCATTGGTGTACACTCTTTTTTCATCCCTAGGTAACTCGTATACCCTCTTGGTTGATTTGCCTTCAAGTGGTGTCGCATTGCTGAGAAAAGGTCATTCATGGCACCATTCTGACAAACTTGTCTAGGAATTCCAAAGCGACATCGTGTGTACCAATTAGATTTGTTCTTAACTGCTCGCCGGCAATATTTTGTGCAAATATGTCACTGGAACTTTTGTACCAACTTCCATAGTGTAGGACTGTCATACTTGTCTGGAATGTGACAAGTGATATATTTTTTGATGAATGATAGCACTTCTGCTGCTTCATGTTCACCAATGCGTGGCGCATCCTTGATCCACAATAACATATGGATATGAGGGGCACCTCGTGCTTGATATTCTGTCCTCCAAAAGTAGTGTTCTACAATACCTAGAGGAGGATTGTCCTTTGACAAGATGAAAGTGAGAATGTCATGGAACCACTTGTGAAAATGTCTTGTGACAGACACAGGATCAAGTGAACACATTTCTCCGACAGTCATCGATGAGATGCCTTCAACATCGGAATTTGCCCACTTCAACAGTTCAATGAGTTCGTCCCAGGCATATTCAGCACAACTAAGTGTGACAAACCATGTGGCTGCGCCATACTCTCATAGCATTGTCATCACTTCCGAGTGTCTGCGATACCAATATTCTTTGGTGCCACTTGGACTTGAAAGTATGGAAGACAGATTCACTTGCACATTTTCATCTTTCTGCTTTAATTTTTCTAGAAATTGAGCAGCTGTAATTCCATCTAGTGGACTTGTTAGATGAATGGTATGTGCTATAGATGCAGACAGAATGCTAAGCTCACTTTCCCAGAGCAGATGGAACAGGTACTGTATGTTACGTCTGAATTTGCCATCTTTGCTCAGTACACGGCTAGTGCGGTACTCAGCACCCTGTACCCGTACTTCTCTTTCATCTAGGCGTCTGCCTGACCCTTTTGAAATAGGTCGGGAAGCAGCGTTTCTAGTGTTGCCTCCCAAATGCTGACAGGCTCACCTTCCACCTGCTTCATTTGATAGAGATCAATGTTGTCTCCTAATGGATCTCTGCCATGTAGTGGGTGAATTGTGTACTTTCATACACATTGTCACTTGTCTGTGTACTGACCTTCTCAATGATTGGCTTACTTTTTCTAATAGATCATGTTACACAGAGACTGGCCATCTGATCTATGTCAAGGTCTATATAAAAGGAATTGTTCCTCTTTAATAAGCCAGAGCAAGCTTTACCTTTGCACATGACAACATCTGCCAGATGACCTTGGCCTTTGTAGGTACACCATTTACAAGAATGACCAAGCTATTTTCTGTTGAGATTGCTTGAACATTTTCCTGTACAGGAAGTGGTAGATACATCACAGAACCCTTTAGAGCTCTAACAAGCTCTTTCTGTGGAATCTTCCGTGTCTTTGTGTTCAGATGTAGAATCATTTGGAATGGTTTCATTGTCTGAATTAGAATATGTTCAAACATATTCAATGTTGAAATCTCACTTGGTGTAACATGTTTCCATGTTGTTTAGCACTGACCTTGCTGGCAAAGTGTTGCACTTCAGTTTTGAAAAACAGTGTTTGCATAGCACAATGGTGTCTTGTGGATGAAAGTCAGATTTCAACAGCAAGAATGCTGCGAGACGGAACCACATGTCATTGTATGGTGACCAGGTTTCTAGGTTGACTGTGACAGTTTGTTTCATGTAGCACAAACGGTTGCATGACACACATACAGAATCAAACTTCTGAGACTTTGCAACCTCAAACTTAGCAATTTCCTTCCTGTACAGTTTCAGAATGTAATTTTCTAACACTGAAACAGATTTTTCTGTTGAAGTGTTACACTGGAAATTAGTTGTTTCTGGTCCAGAAGGAATGTGTTGCAGTTTTTTTAGGAAAGTGATGGCACCCTGCATGTCACCTGACTGCAATAAGTCATTTAAACAAGTGTACTGATGTACAGCTTGCTGTACTTCATATACTCTGTAGACAAAGTTTCGCATGCCTGTTTGATGCACTGCAAGCATCCACATGTTGTGAAAAAAACTATCACAAACACCAGTATCGAGACATGCAAGTGAGTGACCCATGAGTCCAGTATGTGGCCGGATTTCACAATGGTCAATTTCTGTAAATAGTTTATGTCTCTTTGCGATCTGTTATTATGAATAGGTTAACAAAGTGTTCTACTTTTTGAAATGATGATTGCCTACGGTTGCAGGTAGCATCACATGACCATGTCAGGCAGTGCCGTTTATTGAAGAGTGTGGTTGGACCACAGTCATCATCATTATCCAATTGATTGTCATCAGAGATACTGAGGACATTTTTTTAGTTTGCCGGACTCATCAATATTGAACGTCTGTTCTTTCGTAAAGTCATGATAAGACTCTTCCCAGAAATATGCTTCTGAGTGCTGTGTGTGCAGCCACTGTCCTGTGAAGACATGGCAGAAGTTGTCAACAGTCAAACAAGGATACTGTTGAAGCCTTTTTTTAATGGCATATACAAGTTTCCTGAATTGTTCAAGCACATGACACATCTTACGCCACAATCGTTGTAGTACAAACAGTGCTCTGTTGACAAAAGTCCGTACTTTCAGACATAAATTCATCAGAGAAAGGTGACTCTTGCTCTTTTTGCAGGTGTGCCATAGCACAGCAGCGATAAGTCTTTCTATCTTAGCTTTACTTGCTAGTGATCGGAAATACTTTCTTTTTCTGAGTTGTAAGTCACTATTTTTTTATTTTACGGTGTTGTTTTGAGCGTCTGTTTATGGTTACACTCAAAATAGTTGTGTTTCATCTCAGAGATCGACACAACATTTGTGATGCTATACATTTTTGCTTTTTGTTAAGAATTTTTGTTTCTTTGTGCAGTGACTTGATGTAGGGGTCACTGTTGCAGTAAAGGTCTGTCGATGTTCATTTTTTTTTGTGCCTTTACTGTTTTGTTTGTTGCCCTTATACAACAGTGTAGTACTTTTATACCACTCTCTTTTTGAGACACATCTACGTCTGTATTTAGTTGGCCTTTTTGGGTATTATGGTTGACAGTGACAGTAAGAAATCTTACAGAAGTATCAGGCACCTGTATGGAGAGAGAAAAAAGTTTTAGAATAGGCTTGCAAATTTCTTATAACACTGTGTATTAATAGAATAGTATGTTAAGAATGTTAACAATTTGGTAAAAACATAACTAAATGATAATTGTTATGAATGTGTATCAGCAGCTGCTATTAATATCAGAAATTTGTTCATTCTCAATATTTTAGTGCACATTTAAAGATTTTTTCTTCACATGTGTTCTTAGTGATTACGATAGGTGTGATTTTTTACCTGTAGTTAACATGTCTTTTCTACCATGTAGCATGTCATGGGATAGTCAGTATGATAATTTACTATATGGTGAGCAAAAACTTGAGAGTGATAATGTGCATTACAAATCTGTAACAATTAGTATGTTTTCAATTAGGGGAGGATATGCCATCATTACTGTTGTGTGAGTGTGTGGACCACAGTTGGTAAGTATGCTTGCATTGTCAGCGAAATTTCAATATCATTGCTGCATTTTACCAACATTGTGTTTTTTGTACTCCTGTGTATCGCCATTGGAGCTGTAATTTTTCACAACATGGGAAAAAATGTTTTCCTGTACATGTACTGTGCAATGATGCAGTTCATTGATGAAATAACTGTGTGGGGCACAGTCACAAAATTACCGTGGCTGTGTTTGTGAACAGACAACTTAAACTGAATATGTTGAGAAATTTGTGTGAGAATTCTGAAATATTTCTGATTTACAAGCTTGTGCAGTGCAGTTCACATGTACACTTGTAAGTTTGTGTTTTGTCATACTTTTCAGTTGAGAATTTACCTATTTTGCTTTCAACCCACAACGTTGTGAATAGTACAGATTTCATTAGTCACATCTTAACAATAGTGTGCTTTTGCTTATGTGCTGCGTTTTGGATCAGTTGATGTGAGAAATGACTATATGGTAGAAATGTTTAAACATAAGAGTGACACTGTTATGAGCAGAGGTCTTAAATGGATATATGAGGACATTTGAGTGTGAAAATTACAACAAATTAGTGTTTTGCAAGTCTATGCTATGCAGTTGTTATGCAGCTTGGAACATTGTAAATCTAAAATATCTGCACTGCACTGAGTTTGAAGCAGCTATGCAGCAGATCATGTGTTTAAATTGAAAATTGAGCTATTTTCCATAGAATCTGAAATTGTGTCAATATAGACAGTCTTGGAAAATTACTTTACGTGAAACGCAAAGTTCTCGAAAAAAAATACTTCGTGCATTGAAGGTGTTGCATTTTACTTTTATCGTTACAGTGTGGACAAAAGTACTGTCGAACTTCGACACTTTCGCAAATTTTACTTTCGTACTATTGAAAGTGTCGCAAATGTACTTTCATGCATTCAACAGTAAAATTTAACACTTGGGAGTGGCTTAAACATTCATTATCGAATCATTAAACAGTCTGTTTGAGTGACAGCTAGCTCTACCAATGAAATTTAAGATTTGTCAGGCCACTTCTGAGAACGAATCAGAGACGGACAACACTGACGAAGAAGTAAACAGGATCCATTTTGAATATTGCTGAGAAAAAGCAGTTTGAAACTGTAAGTACAATCTATCTACACATGATATTTTCTAGTATTTTAAAAACTTATTAGAACATGTACATACTATTAATCAAAACTTTTTTTCTGTTTAATCTCATAGTTAATTGTTATTGTGTAGCATGCTATATTCTTAAGAGAAAATAGTTTAAAGTGAGAAAGCATTTTAGTACTAACTTGTACAGATACAGCTGCAAATGGAGGGAGATAGGAAGGTGCACGTGGAGTTGTATGACAAAATGGAACCAGACTTATTTCTGATGTTGTAATTGTTTAAAACTGCCTATGAAAAGGATGCATTTTTTTCAGTTCTCAGTGGTTTCAGATTTTTGCTGGAACATAGTCTAGTAATACTGAATGCATGAGTTACATTGGTTGATGAAGCCACAGCAGGAGGAATGTTTTTTTATTTGTGTGTTTTGTCTGAATGCACTGAAGCTAGCTTGAAATAAGGAGGGAAAATATCAGTTTGATTTTCAGTGCTGTCTGGTCACTGCAGGGTGAACAGTCCCTTTCTTAGTAGCTCTCTGTACAGTTCTGAGTTTAAAAACTTAGAATGGCAGAAAATAGCAAAAGGATTTTGTGGATAGTTGGAAGCAGTTACATAAGACGAGCAGCTGAGTTTGCAGTTCATAGTGATTTTGGGAGGGACCTGCAGCTCCCGAATTGCTATGTAAGATGGTTTGGTCGTGGTGGCATGAGATGGGAATATCTTATGCCAACCATGCACAGACTTTTGAGAACTCACTCTCCTCCTGACATACTGCTAATACATCTTGGAGGCAATGATTTGGGCTCAAAACGCTGGGTAGATTTAGTTACAGAGGCAAAGTTGGACCTTGCTTCTATTATGTCTATGTTGCCTGCCTGTATTATCATATTTTCAGATATTACAGCGCGTAGAGTCTGGCAAGCAGAGCATCATATGTATCTGATTGACAGAGCTCACAGAAAAGTAAATGTATAGATTACTGCTTTTCTACGCGTGCATGGAATGCATACTATACGTCACCCCGAAATAAAATACCGTAATGTTTGGCTATTCCTACCAGATGGTGTACATTTCTAGCATGCTGGCAATTGTCATTTTCTGGGAGACCTTCAAGATGGAATCCTGAAAGTCCTTTAAGATCGTGAGACTGTTTGAGGAAATATTACAGTATACACAAAGGTTCTTTTCAGAACCATATTAATGTGGTCAAAAAATAGATCAACTGCATGCATCACTCACATATATGATACATATATGGGTTTGCTATATTACAATAGTGGGGGCGCAGCAATAGTAATTTTCCCTGCTTCTGTCTGTTCACAATTGTATGATATTGTTATGTCTCAACATTAGTAAATAGTTTGAGTATGTTAAATGAGTGTACCATTTACTGTGGCCTTACAGTATTGTAGCTGTACCAACAGGGCTAGAAATAATTTTTTTGAGTTGCCTGTCTGAGGGACAGGTGGGACATTAATTTTGCCTGTCCCACAAAACTTTTGCCTGTCCACACTATTTTTATATAATTTTTTCACTCTCTGTTCCCCTTCTGCACAACTGCTTGTTTCGAGATTTTTTTACCTTGTTTTTATAATCCACTGCAGGGTGTGGTATGAGGTGGGATTTACCAAATTCTGGTGTGAAGTCAAGTCGCAGGGCCTTTGTCCTCATGACCAAACTATACCAAGTAGGTAAATCCCACTATAACTGACATACTACTGTGGATTTTGCTTCAATGAATAAGCAAGCACCCAGTGCCCCAGTCCTCAAGCTGTAGGTAAGCAGGACCCCCAAGAAACAAGATGTTGCATCTCAGCTGAGCTATCCTGGATAAACTAAAATAAAAATAAAGAATGTTTTGAGCTCTCCAACAAGTACTGTACTTTTATCAAGATTGTATTCTCACAGTAACCTGGCTGCCATGGGAAGGAGTGTCTGCCAACTTCTCTGCATCCTCTGCTTGTACTAATGCTTCAGTGCTTTCTGGAGTTGGGCAGGTTGTGGAGAATATATCCTTCCCTGGTTTAGTGTTGAAGGATGTTTGCAGTGGTAACTTTACACAATACCTGTAACCTGTCACACTATGATTTCTTTCTCAGAATGTAAAAAGTGCACATGTGAATAAATGTACTTTTACATTCTGAGAAAAAAATCATAATGTGGCAGGTTACAGATAAGGTGTTGTACAAGGAACACTGCCAAACATCCTTGAACACTAGAGCAGGAAGGATATATTAAACTCCCCCCCCAAAAAAAAAAGCATTGAAGCACTAGTGCAGCAGAGGATGCAGAGAAGTTGGCAGACACTCTCTCCCATGTCAGCCATGTTATTGACAGCACCATCTTTGATAAAAAGCATAATATGATGAGATCTAAACAAAAAAATGTTAAATTACACACTTGATTTTCACAGGCTATTACAGTGTACACATGTACACACACTGTACCTCTTCCAGCAAAGCTGAAACTGCAGTAAGGGTATAAGTCTGTCATGCTATACAGTTCCACTGAAGACAGCTAGATCCTTCCCTCTCCTTCTGTATGCTGCTCAACTTAGACTGCTCATACTTAAACTGTCTTCCTCTGATTAAATATTTCCAAACTTCTCATCATTGTTTGAGTACTTCCCCAACTCTCTCTCTCTTGATGTGCTCTGGTGTCAGTTTACATACTCCACCAGTCCCTACTTCTTTTACATGCACTCACTGTAAACGTAGTCGTATCTTTTTCTTTTACTCGGTAGCAAATGATTTCAGCTATCCCACGTTTTGTTTATTCACACCCCTCCCTTTTCGGAGTGCTGACTGACCTGTCCGTATCCAGTTTCAGCTCTCCATCTTTTGCATATTTCCCACCCCTTCCATTTTGTGCTTGCTAACTCGTCCTCATGAAGTTTCAGCTGTAGGGTTTCGGCTTTCCAGCACGCGTTTACATATTTCATGCCTTTCCTTTCTGGTCGCCGAATCGACTCACTACATCCCATTTCGCAATCGTATGTGATTTACTTACTTGAGGCGAGACACACAAGGGAGCTACCAGAGCTCCCTTAACTTGCTGCCTCTTAAAGTGGCAGGTGCCAATAGCAAAACAGAAGTGCAGATTAGCACTCGCACCCCTTTGTTTCGAGCCCTGTGGTGCATCTTCAGATCATGAGGTCCTGACATCCTTTTCCTAAACAGAGTGCTGTGGTTGGGTCCTAGCACCCTAATAGGTGTAGCAAAGTTATAAAGCAGAACTGCCTGTCCAAGGACAGGCACAGCAAAACGCCTGTCCCAATGAAAAAAACGGCTGTCCGAGACGGGTGGACAGCCGGTTATTTCGAGCCCTGTGTACCAACATGGTATGTGTGCAACTTCAATAAAACACAGTGATACTGTAAAATGTATCTGTTTCTTTACTGGTATGTCAGGATATAGATTTATTTTTAATGTTACAGAAATGGGTAGTTATTAGTATATGGGCTACAATGAATGCACAACTGCATTATCATGCACTTTTACTTTCAATCACTTTGTTAGCTGTCTTCACATTTATTAAGTGCATTCATAGGTCTGTGTACAGTTCTGCGATGTGTGGTTAATCTCTGTTTAACATCACGTTACAATGTTGTGTTAATACTTCAGTGTAGTACAGATGGCTATGTCATGGTGTGCCCAATGTGATGTTCAATGCAGTCCCCCCCACCCACGAGACTAGAGTATAGCATGGTAGTGGGACACTATAGTGTAGTAGCAGTTGTTTTTACTGTTGAGGTGGCTGAATCCTTTTTTAGCCCTATATAATGCTACTGATCTGTGTTTCTGCTATATTGAAGGACAGGTGCTCTTTAATTTAATTAGTATTATATGGAATTCGTTTAAGAAATGATTTATATTGTTACATGATACTAATGTAGATATTTGTTTTTGTTTGTATTTCAGAACTACTAAGAGCTATAGTGAGAAAATGAGACAGTGGACCTTGCGAGAGTTGTGTGCACTGCTTGAGGCAGTCCAGGCTAGAGGGAATGCAAGAGTGTTGATGAGGAGTACCAATCAAAAACTGGATTCGATGTGGAGGCACATTAACAGCTATTTGTACATCTGTCTGAAACTCAAAAACAAGACAGTTGTACAGCTGAAGAAGAAGTGGAAGCTGTTGCGCCAATGTTTCTACGTCTTAAAACAATGGGAGGGGATACCGGAGAATGATACGTGCTGGTACTACCTTGCTTATGAGCTTTGGGAAGCTGCTGGCAAGCCAGCTGTGGGGGAGCACCTTACTCACCGTAAGTAAATCAGCACAACTTTTCATAATAGTTGTCCATGTTTTCAGAATTAGTAAAAATAATAGTATACTGCATAAATAAGCAATATGACATCAGGAGCGATTATTCAATGTTGTGTAAATCTGCGCTTATTGGTATAATGTGGCATGAGGCACAGCCGAGTACTGCATGCCCTCACACAGTGATTAAGTGACCATTGATATAAACACTCAGAGTGCCTTATTAGTATTATCATAGCAATATTTTGAAAATAGTGTTGAACATTGTTTTGTATGTGCTTAGTCTCAACATATATGTCAATCAAAGATTGACATACAGCTAATAATGTGTTTGATACTAATCAGAAACCTGTATTTCTCACAACATTTTTGTAATAGTTTATACTATATGTAAGGATGTACTATCAAAACATGTTACCTAATTCTTCCATTTCTTTACTGTGCTGTTCTTCACTTACAAACCAGAGCTTGCTAAGATAGCTATGCCAGAAAATAGAACATTTATACACATACGCACTTACTACTATGGTATGTTGGAAGAGAACAAAAAAATTACTGTTTAGTTATTGTGATGTAGTGGTTTTAAACTTGTACAAGTCTGTAATATTGTGCAATAAACAATCCCTCTCATCATGAACGTGTTCATGGTGGTCTAGTGGAAGGAAATGGCTGATCACGTGTAGTAAGTGTAATAGACCCAGCACTTCTCTTCAACATATACTTGGTGGCTCAGTGGACCGAAATGCTTAATACACAGACAGAGATGTACAAATGTACACATCAATAGTGTTTGATGTTCCACAAGTTACAGACTATGTAGATAATGGTGTGCTGGGCCTCTGCACAGAAAAATAGAATTGTAATAATAATATGTGCCCATAATGTTTGTGGTCTGTATAATTAGAAGCAATGTTGTGTATGTTCTGGCTGATTTACTGTTGTTGTAAGTCTTAAAAAACTGTACTGTGATTTACATCTAACACTTAAATTTTTTTTTTTTTGGGTTCATGGTAGAACATCGGAGGCATTCCCCAGCTGCAAGCGAGGTAGTGCCAGCACAGAGTCAAGCTGTGGAGGGTGGTCAGTCGGACACCGAAAGTGTCATTTTGATTGAGTCCGACGGTAAGACTTTATTATCACAAATTTGTTAGGCTGTTTACAAATAAGAAACGAGGGTTTCTCATGACACAAAGCATGGGATATTCAAATTGTGCCATTCATACGCGCAAGCCATTGTGTTGTGTAAATTAGCTGCACAGCTGTGTATCTGGGGCGATATTCAAAATGTGACATGCAAATGGGGTATAATCATTGCAAGCCGCAGTGTGGGGGCATTTGCATGTCATTATGGCATGATTTGCATGCCATTACCATGCAGGTCTGCCGATCCCCGAGGAATTGTGTGTGGTGCCCTAACAGGCTGCAGCCATCGGGGAACAATACCCCGGTGCAGCCCGATCATAGAGAAAACAGTGTAGAATACCCCGCAGCACCCCTCTCTGGGCTGATCAGAGGTATGGTTCAATTCCCCCAACAGCTTGATTGTGAGCAGCAGTGTGGCCCCTTCCCAAACGTATCCCTGCTGATCCAGTGGACCAAAAAGGTTGATTGCAGGTAGTAAGTTTAATAACCCTTCCCTGAACATAGCCCTGGTGGGCACTGTATGACCCACACCATGCACTCGCTAAGCTCCACCACCCGGCCCCCCCGGCAGCTGGTGGGCATCAGCATCCCACATGCCTGCCACCCCGCCACCCGCCGACTGACTGCCTGGTAGGGCTGCACGGCCATTGGTGTATAGTACAGCCAATGTGTTTGCAGCCTATGCCGTACATGACAGTTCAGATTTTTGAATGAATGAATTGATTCACAAATCTGGAATGTGATGCACAGTATGGGGTGCATGCCCATTGGCTCTTGGTCTGCAACAATGGGTGTGCAGCCCTAATGGGCAGTCAGTTGATGGGCGCGACGAGTGTGTGGAATGATGCTGCCCGCTGACTGTGAGCGGTGGGGGTGAGTGGTGCTTCATAGGTGGTGAGTGGGGGAGACACTACCACCAGGGCTACTTTAGAGGGGTTATTAAACTAACTGCCCATAATTACATTTGGTCCACTGGACCACCACGGATATGTTCAGGAGGACGGGTGGGTTGTTTTACTTACTGGCTGCATTTGGGCATTTTGGTCCACTTGACCACAAGGGATACATTTGGTGGGGTTATTTAACTTACTGGCTGTGATCGGGCATTTTGGTCCACTGGAGCATCAGGAATACATTTGGGGGGAGCCACAGTGCTACCTGTGATTCACCTGGTGTTGGGGGGAAGTACACAATGGCCACGGTCGGGCCACTGGGAGGGGGTGGGAGGGATTTACAGTCGGGTGGCTGCAATCATGCTCCGGGGGGGCACGGGGACTGGGTTGGGGACAGCACAGGTGGCAGCTGTTGTGTTTCACCCTGAAATCTAGCAGCTCAGCTGGTGACCCTCGATTTTTTTTTTGCCTCCAAGTCGTAGCAGGCTTGGTTGGGGTTAATGGCTACACAGCTCTGCACAGCCAGGTGAATATCGGTCTCTGGAGTTCATGCATGGTTCCTCCCATCCACTTGACCATGCATTTATTTGCGTTGTGCTGTTGCTCAGCCTGTTTTCAGTGGCGCAGGTGTGTTTTACTGAATATTGCAGAATGGCGGAATTTTGTACTTGCAGATGTGCAACCCTATTGTGTATGGGTCAACCATCTTGAATGTGCCACCCAAAATAGTTCAACAAGGTGTTAACCAAGTCTAGTGAATGTGCAGTGCCACCATGGCAGAAGATCCTGTACTACCATAACAAACTGGTATTACTACAGATGTGAGTGAAATACTATTCTTCATGAATCTGAGAATGGATGGATGTGCATAGCGGTAGATGTGGTGTTGTGGGGGGGCAGGTCTTCTCCTCTGCTAATTTTGGTGGTGGAGTTTAATGTACAATGAGTAATAGATTACCAATTCTAATGTTGTAGGTGTCTCAGTGGAATTCAATGGTGTGCTGCTTAATTATCTGTTGGTAATTATGACATGTCCCTAGATTGTATTCACTTAATATTTCTATATGTCATGCCAATGTTTCATTTTTATTATTGCAATAGTTATTAATGGACAACATAGAATATCTACATGTTTGTTAATGTGTTTTAATAGCCCTGTAGGGGTAATATGGTTAATAACACATAAATGGCTGCCATATTCAGCTAGAGGGTCATTGAGTGAACAGTGACATTAGCGTTGTGTTTGTGTTATTCTTATTATAATAACTCACATGTTAAAACTGTTGAAGGAACAGAGCATCATATAATTAGGTATGCATGTATGTAAATTGAACATACATGTAATGTTTTTAGGATGTTTCTGTGTCACAAATATGCATTATGACAATGTTATAAGTATTGTGATTGATGGGCAGGCACTGCTTGTTCTGCACTGCATACTACCAATTATATATTTGTGAGTTATCTTTTGGAAAAAACGTTATTGAAGAAACAGTGTTAGGGGAATCACCAGGGAAAACAATGAATTTCTTATATTAACTGTTCTGGATTGGATGGACATTTGTCTTGGAAAAAGATATATACATGGTGTCATAATTTCAGCTTTGTGTGGCTTTTTGCAGATGAGAAGACTTGTTATAGCATGTAATACTGAGTTAACAACATACACCTAGTTGGAGACAGAGCTGTTTCTGTAAAGAGATATGTGTTCAAATGATAGTTGTATGAATGATGTAGTGTTAGAAATTGATGTTTTAAAGAAAAACACTTTTACCTTGATATTTCATCTATTAATGTGATAATTTTTTTACTTGTTTGCTTTAATAGAGCCGGGAGCTGCTGCTGCTGAACATGTGGAGGTGAAGCAGGAAGCGTGCCAGCCCACCATTAGTGAAATCTGTTGTTGCTATTATCTGCATGCTTGAGAAGTACCATATGGTTGTCAACATTCCGTGGTGATCAATGCTCCTGTTGATAATTACACCTTGCTGTCCTACTGCATGATAGGGGGAGTGCACTGTCTATTGGCATACTCACTGCAAATGTTCAATTGTTTGGGGTGTGAGCAACAGACCTTCATTGCTGAGGCAGTACCACTTTCTTTTGTTTGTTGTGGGGGGGCGAATCACTGTTGACATTACTTACTTTATGTGTGCTGTGACCTTATAAGGGTGGCAATGCATTGATCACTGCAGATACCCAACCACCAAAAAAACACAAACATGGTGGGAGGATATTGTAGTGACCTAAATGGTGTGCAATGCATAAAGTGTCCAATTATGATTTTTTAGTTTTTTTCTCAATCTATCAGTTTAAAAGTGTGCCTTATAGTGTTCATGATCCTCTTTTCCCAGTTAAAGTGAATAGCTGTGCAGTGTGTCTGTCTTCAGCCCTGCCAGCCTCATACTTACCTCTACAATGCAGTGCGATGCTGTTCAGTGACTGTCAGATATAATGTATTTTTAAAGGTGATCATGAACTGAGGAATGTCGATAAAAGTAATAATACAGTTAATAATGGGACTGTTTGCGTTCACCCTATGAATATCGCACGTTTCTATATAGCACTATGGAAGTTGCCTCACCACACTTAAAATGCAGTACTATGACAGCTTGCAGTGGTGCAAATTCCACTACATCATATGGTGCATATTGCTGGGTTGGGTGTTATCAAAAGAAGTTGTTGAGTAGTGAAACTGTGCTACATATTGGGCCACATAGATCACATTGCTACATAATTCAATGATGCATGGCTTAGCGACACACAGTGTCATAGTTTGAATGAGCACCTATACTTTAAAACAGTGTTTTTTATACTTCACTATATGATGCTGTGGCTGTTGTACGAAATAACTTTTTGGGACAGTGTAAGGACATGACTGTGAGACTGTATGTGAGCAAAGGTGGTAATATGTCTATTTAAAACATTTGTTTCGAGATGAGCATTAGATGCTATCATAGGCGCAAGCCCTTGCGCTGTGCAAAATAGTTGTGCAGGGGTGTGTCCAGGGTGATATTCAAAGGAGTTGTGCTATTGAGGAACTGCTTTGAATATCACTAACCCTCACACCACTGTGCATGGCGCAGTGAACTTGCAGCACAGCAAGTTGACAAAGTGCAGCATTCAACTGTGGTCGCAAAATCCCGATATTCAAAGGTGATATGCAAATGTGGCTATAATTCATGCAAGGCGTGGGGGCCATTTGCATCTGATTATATTCCCCATTTGCATGCCATTAGCATGCGGGTGTGCCGATCCCTGAGGACTTGCGCTTGGCTCCTTACCAGGCAGCAGCCATCGGGGAAGGACGCCCCATGCAGGCCAATCGCAGGCAAAAGAGCGTAAAAACCTCACCACCCCCCACTGGCCTGATTGCAGGCATACTGTTCATACCCCCCCTCACCAGCCCGATTGGGGGCAGCAATGTGTCTCCCCCCTCAACACAGCCGTGGAGGTCCAGTGGACCAATAAGCACGATCACGGGATGAAGTAATTAAACACCTCCCCACCTCCTGAATATATCCCTTGTGGTCCAGTGGACCGATAAGCCCAATTGCAGGCTGGAGTATTCAAACACCCCCCCACCTCCCGATCATATCCTGAAAATCCAGATTCCGGGATGTAGTTGGCAACCCCACCCCAAAACACATGACTGTTGGGGGGCACACATTGCTGCCCACGATTGGCCTGGTGAGGGCACAGAGTCATATCTCTCAACCATACCACATTGCGAGGACGTTCCTCATTTTACTTCACAAAGCTCCCTGTTTCACATTGTGAGGACTTGTAACACATTCAGTGTTAACATTTTAAGCAAAACTCTGTAGTAAATGATGCTAAATATATCAATTTGATTAATTGCAGACTTTCTGAACATAAATGCAAACATTTTAACAGTGTTGTGAGCTTCTAATTTAAAAATTTGATAAAGTGTTCCACGTTTGCCCATTCTTTCCACATTTTGAGAGGCAGTGTAACACATTTGGGAACAAAGGTTGAGGTATGAGACAGAGTGTTGAGGGCCAGCCACAGGTGGCAGCTGCTGTGTTGCGTCCTGCAATGCAGCAGCTCATCTGGGTGGCCCTCAACAATCCTTTTTTTCTCAAAGTTGTGCAGGCGCAGCTTGAGTTGCACCTGCACAACTCTGCACAGCCCGCTGAATATCTGGTATGCTTTTGCAGCACATGTCATATTAGTGACTTAATTATTTAAAGTAGTGATGTGTGTTGAGGGCTTGAAACACGGGTAAAAAAGCTGTTTGGTTTCAAAGTATCATTAAACTTATCATGATTGTGTATGCTTGAAAGTATTTTATTATAGTGTTACTGTCAGGTACTTTTGTTTTCACTGCATACATGACTACACATATAGGCAGACATGGTGAAGTAAAAATTCTCACGTGATGAGGATGTATTTCAATTGTATGGTATAATAGTGTCAATAATGCAAAAGTATGTACATACTGAATATTTATGAGTAGTGAAAGAAAATCTAAGAGTAGCATTGTAAGCCACAGCTAACTATACATTTTTTTATGTCAGCTTATTAGATAATATAGATAGTCAAGTATGACAGAAACAGAAATAAGATACTAAATAGTTTAGCATCATACTTAAAACTATTATCATAACTTTGAAATGAATGCTTTTCTGATATTGCATTAGATAAGAAATATTTGAAAGTCGTAATTGTTGAATTTGAGTTGTATATCCATCATTACTTTTTTTTTAAATCTTTGTAGGGCGCCGGCAACTGTGAAAATGCACGGCCCACTGCCGCTGCTACAGACGGCTCACGCGCGAGGTTGTCAGTCTGCGGAAAGAAAATGCCAGATTCTTGAGAGACTGGACAAATCCAGTCTCTCTTGGATGCACAGCAGCAGACTGTCAACCTCGCATAGAGCCGGTCGTAGCAGTGGGTGATGGTGCTGTGCCAAGTAGCAGTGCTTCACCTCCACAGCCACCATCTGTTCTGCAGCTTCCTGGCGAAACTGGCCACCCTTCATAGCGGTCCAGTATCTCCAGAGGGGATCAACAGCTTCCACTTGTTTATGCCTCCCTTCGAATCCAGTTTCTAGCCTGGATTGCCTCAAGCAGTGCATACACCTCTCGCAAGTGTTGCACAAAATGTAAAAAAAAAAACTTTAAAAATATTTATATTTATGTTACAAAATGTTTTTCATAATTTATGTTTGTGTATGATGCAATACACATTTCAATTATTTATTTTCCTGTTCTAATATTATTTGTGTTAATATATATATTTTTTTTTTATATGAAAAATATATATTTTGTTTATCAGATTTTTTATATATATATATTTTTATACTAAAAAAAAATTATTCATACTCTCTTGTGTTTGGTGTGTTATTGTGTAGTCAAGATGTTTCTTGAAAATAGTTTTAAGAAGATTGATGCAACTGTGATTTTCTCATTTGGTGGAACCTCATAGCACACTATTGTGGCATTAGAGTTGGGATTCTCCATAGAAGTAAGTTAGATGTGTGACAATGCTACATTACACTATTTGTGGCATGCTGTTGTTGTTTCATACAACTAGTGCTATGGAATGTGTGTATGTGTATGATGATGAAGATAACTATGTACATGCTAGTACAACAGTGAAATCTCTGTGTTGCCATACTTACAACAAATTTATGTATTCAGTATGAGCAAACCTCTTCCACCGCTGTTCACATGATTGATGGTACCACCTCAGTTGGTAGTGCAAGCACTCTATCAAATCTCAAGTTACTATAGTAACATATCCATTTGTTCAGTAGATGAACTAATGGTGCCCATGTCATGTCATATTGTCTTTTAGTTATGTACATCTTTTTATTAACATATGTGCTCAGAAACAAAAGGAGTAAGACACTTTTACATAAAAACTACTACATGGAATGAGAATGACAAATTATAATTAATAAAGTAATTAAGACAATATGATTAACAGTTGACTACTGTTACTGTTAATAACAGTAAATGCAACCACAAGAGTTGAAATATTTCTGATATTGGAACATTTTTTTATATGTATGTGCACTATTCTTACAACTATAAATCATGTAGTATGTTGAGTGATAGTTCTGAAAAAGACAGGATATTCATGGCAAAAAAATCCATTTAATGCATCAGTTAAGGTTGTTCCACAGTGACAAAAGAGGAAATTCGCTGTTAGGGTTGAAAACCCTAACTCTGATTCACCCCAGCACCACACACACACAGACACACACACACACACATTCAAGTATGGGGAGGACCAAGTCAACACAACCAATGACAGACATCCAGCAGCAGGTGACAGAAATAACAAACAATTGTCTAAATGTACTACGAGACATCCCCACCCACCTGACCAGGTACTGCATGCTCAGTGGAGATCAACAGCAAAACTGAGGCCATGTACACCAAACGTACACATCCCTGATTGCAGCTGCACACAACGTACCACACTTAGTAGTTGCATGGCCTTACCTACCGATGCCCCACACCACACCATGCCACTTGTGGTTTGCCACCTGAGCAATAGAGTTCAGCAAAATGAAGGAGTTGTACAGGTATAATATCTCTGATAATAACAAGGGTTTGAGAAATGCAGCTTTCTAATTGAATGTAAACATTGTAACAGCCTTATGTTTGGTTTTTATTAACATACATGTAGAGCCTAACCATATGATGAACATGATTTAATGTTGTTTAAAAACAGTTTTATTATGATAGCAATAAGCCACTCTCAGCTATTATGTTATATGGCCAGTTTATCACTGTCTAGCGACATACTGGCACTCGGTATGCTTCATTCAACATTAAACCCCTACAGGGTGATTGACAGACCATTTAACATAACTGTTGGTCATGCCTTATTGCTTAATTGCCTTTATGAGTAGATACTTTCCCTCTGCTAGGCACTGCAGCAGCTTTGCAATACAGTGTCCCACCCAGTTACACAATACACTGTCTAGTTAGTGGAGAATGGGTGTGAATATGAACGCATGAAGATGAACAGTTTGACTTAATCATTACAGTCATCAAAACCCTAGTGTGATTATAACTGACAGAGTCAGTGATAGAGATAACCCTGCTGCCCTAGTACACTTACGCCATTGCGAGTTAAAGCAATACTAAAGACATTCTGTTTATATCTACACCATACCTACTTGATTCCTGTTGTGCCACAATTAACATAGTTGTCACTTTGATAGCATCAGTGACAGAAGTGTGGCAACCCAAACAGTAGGCATACAGCCTGAGCATGAAACAACAGTAAAAAAAAAATCACATTGTGTCCATAAGTGTCATAGATCACTCATTTCGACAATAGTAAATGTATTACTATTTGAATAAGTTAGTCATCACAGATGCAATGAGATTTTCTTTATCATGTACAACATACTCAGTAAGTGCCTACAGGAAAATCTATCCTATATACATCTCTGATACAGGTACATCATTGTTGACTCAGTAGTGCTATGATATTTAGAAGTTGCTTAGCCTGATCCATGCAATAACAATGTTTCTTACAAAGAATACTTACTGCATCTTTAGTATTGAAACACAGTGAAGGTCTATGTATGTACATCAGCAGTACACCTTCATCAGTAAGAATGCATGTGATACTGGCAGTACGAATTTCACAGCGTTGAACAGGCAATGCTTTTCCATACATTTACATCAGCCTCTCTATATTGAGTAAACCATTGCTACTATGTAAATCACCTACTAAATGTATTGCTACTTTTATCTTTAGCAAGCTAGTGTCCTGTAGTTAATTTATGTGCTTATCTTAATTAATGTATACTCACTAGTGTTTAAACCTTTCTACAACTGTCATCATGCAGCTTCAGCATTTATATTGAATAACAGCACAGTACCAGTTGTGGTGTGGTGTGGGGCATCGGTAGGTAAGGCCATGCAATTACTAAGTGTGGTACGTTGTGTGCAGCTGCAATCAGGAATGTGTACATTTGGTGTACATGGCCTCAGTTTTGCTGTTGATCTCCACTGAGCATGCAGTACCTGGTCAGGTGGGTGGGGATGTCTCGTAGTACATTTAGACAATTGTTTGTTATTTCTGTCACCTGCTGCTGGATGTCTGTCATTGGTTGTGTTGACTTGGTCCTCCCCCATACTTGAATGTGTGTGTGTGTGTTGTGTGTGTGGTGCTGGGGGGGTGAATTCAGAGTTAGGGTTTTCAACCCTAACAGCGAATTTCCTCACTTTTGGAACTGTGGAACAACCCTAACTGATGCATTAAACGGATTTTTTTGCCATGAATATATATATATATAGCTATGCAGTATAGATAGATAGATAGAGAGAGATAGAGATATTCATTTCAAAAAACTCCATTAATGCATCAGTTAGGGTTTCTATTACAGCAACAAAAGTCAGGAAACTCAATGTTAGGGTTTACCAACCCCACACCCTACCCACCCCACCCTCCACCCTCCACACACCAACAGACATCAGGGTGTGTTTTTGGGTTGTTAGCCCTAACTCTCACCCCATTCCATGTATAAACAAGTTGATATGGTACAGTATAGGAGAATGGGGTGAGAGTTAGGCCCAACAACCCCGATGCACACCCTGATGCCTGTTGATATGTAGAGGGTGGGATGGTAGGGGTGAGGTGGTAGTGTTGGTAACTCTAACATCAAATATTCTGACTTTTGTCACTCTAATAGAAACACCAACTGATGCATTAACAGAGTTTTTTGTAATGAATTTCCCTTATTTTTGAGATAGCATACTAGTATCCTTATTTTACTGTGGGACAGCAGGGTCATTTGAACCCTGTGCTCCAATCCCACTGTAGATGCACATATGTATGTAGCTGTGGAAGTACTGGACCCATGTGTCAGACAACAGTGACCAAATTGTCAGCATAGCCATCTTATTGCCCCACCTCATGTACCCCAGTACACAGTAATTGTGAAATACAAGGCAAAGCATAATTATGCACCACTGCAATGCCATTCCATGCCACATGTGTGAAAAAAACATTTTGGGCAGGCTGGTTGGAATTACAGCTGTACTGTTCATGAGGTGGTGTGAAAAAATGGCTATGTTGAAAATTTGAATGTGAAATATAGAAAAGTACCAAAATTTTGCAAGGTCATAGAATTAATTCAATGGACACGCATACTGTAACTCGGGCATTTTGAGGAAGTTTTGCACCAGATTGTCAACATGGCCTTTTGAGGACCTCACCTCATGAACAGTGACACTGTCATTTCATTAATCAGCCCCGGAAAGGTGATTTCACACAGTGTACATGCCATTTTGTGCAACAGTAGTGAAAACACATTTTGGGCAGGATGTGAAAAATGACAGCTGTTCAGTTTATGAGGTGGTGTGTAAAAATTGCAATGTTGAAAATTTGGAGTCAAAATATTGTAAATTACCAAAGTTATGCACCTGCATAGAAACTGCGCACTGCACACTTGTAGCGTGGCCATTTCTGTGAATTTTTTTTCACCAGATTTTCAACATGGGCTTTTTGGGACACCACCTCATGAACACTGGCACTCTCATTTCATTAATTGGTCCCTAAAGGTGATTCCATGCAGTGACCATAAAATCACCTTTAGTGACCGAGTAACAAAATGGCAGTGCCAGTGTTCATGAGCAGGGGTCCCAAAATGCCCATGTTGAACATTTGTTGCAAATATACCTAGAAATGGCTGCAATATCAACATAAGTTCAAAACACCATTGACAGCCATTATACAGCACTTACCTTGATTCTTCAGTTTGTGGTTCAGCTTTGAAGAATGCAGATGTGTCATGGTAAACAGAAGATGACAGCCGGATATGTTATGATAAGTATAGGGTAAGGTGGGGCATGTGAGGTGGTGGGTTTCTCAGTGGGAGGGATGGGATAGGGAGAGGGGACAAGGAGATGATGAGGAACTGTTTCCTTTTTTACATGATTGTAAATAAAATAAAAAGGCATCAAGAGACTGTTTTCTTTTTTCAGGTGTAATTAACATAAATGAACATTTCAGGACACTGTGGGTGGGCTCTCCAGTGTCCCAGCTTGGAGAGGGGGCTACTGCCAACACATGGATTGGGCACCCCATTGTTGAAAAAGTAGACTGTTTTCTTCTGTTGGGGACACTGGGAATGGCTCCCCAATGTCCCACACTGGCAGGGAGCATCTAGGACATGGGGACTGGGTACCCTGATGTTGGCAGAAACACTTATTTTGAGATAAATATTCCTATTTTGCCTCACAAAGTAGGATCTTACTTCATATCTCATCATACGAAGTAAGATCCTAGTTTGTATTACTTGGATACGAACTAAGAATGTAATTGGTTAATAAAACACATTGTTAAGGCAGTTTTCGACCAGTAAAGAGCAAAATGTACCTAAGGGATCCTAATAAGCAAGCTTTATCTGTTGGTTCCTCCCCTGAATATCATGTTGGTATGTTTCTAGATTTTAATTTTCAGGGAAAACTGAAAACAAGATGGCAGCCATACTAAGAAGGAATTTCCCAATATGAAGCAGGATTCCTTCTTTGTTTCATACAGCTATTATTGAAGTGCTTATTAAGCATGCTCAGAAATTATTTGTTTTCACATTTTCAAATTGCAATAACTTAAAAACTGCTCATTCATTTTTCACCAGACTAGCAAAAGGCACATCTGTGGGGTAGTCACTTTCTGCCCTGAAACTATTAGACCAAAGCACCAAACTGTCTGGGCTATAGGCAAGTTCAAAGAAAAATCCCATTGGTCAATGAGTGAAAACATGTTTTTTTCACCTTTCTGTAACTTGTAGACTGCATATCCAACCAGAATGTACCTTGTTCTATCAGGAGATCTACCCAACAGGACAGTGCATACCAAATGTTGTGCATATCCATTGAATGGTTGCAAAGTTATTAAAGTGAAACATTTTGAATTTAACATTGAAGTGTCTGCTCAACCCTAAGTACAGGGGAGTGACTGTGCCCCTATTACATATACATACACACACACACACAGATAGATATATAGATAGATAGATAGATAGATAGATAGATAGATAGATAGATAGATAGATTCTTTGCAAAAGATTACACTAATCCACCAGATAGGTTTCAACTTAATGACACGAAAGTAGTGAAAAATAGAATTAGCCCCTCCCAAAGCAGCAAAAGGACAAGACCACACACACAACCACAGACATCCATCATCAGGTAAGACAAGTAACATACAACATACATACAACTGTTTTCAGATGACACAAATGCAGTACCACTGATGTGCTACCTTGTAGATTTGTATCTGCATCACACACACTACAAGGCAAGCACACTCATTGCTGCAGATAAAAATCCATGATACTCAGATCACAACACTCCTTCTTTGTTCAGAAACTCAGGCCCCTGCAGTCAGAGATAAAAATCAGCAATATCGAAATTTCAGAAGTTATTTTGTCTGCAGCCACGAGTGTAGGATATATACATTGATCTCTGACTATAGAAGCACAGGTGCCACAAATCCATAATTCAAAAATTGAAGCAATACTTCTATCTACTGAAGGGCAGGCTCTTTTGGGGCCTGTGCCTCTTGAGCCACAGATGTAAGACAGACACATCAATTTCTAGCTCCAGGAGGGCTGGACCCTGTGGGGCCTACAGTTATGCAGCAGGAAGTACTGTTATAATGTGGATACCATGGTTTCAGCAGTACAGCTAGACATTTTGCAAGGAGGTAGCAGTTTTTCAATTACACAGTTGCATATGGAAAAAACTTGTTAGAGCGGATCCTGCTGTCTACCGAGGTACATCATACAGCATGTATGAGTGTCTTTGGCTGCAGATGCACAGGCCATATGGGGCATTCTGTCTGCAGAAGTGTCATCCCTTATGGGGGGCCTGCACTTTTGCAGCCACATGTACACATGCACACTGTATGCCATATACACACACGTGCACATTCAGCTGCAGATACAGATCCACAAAGGTTGCACATTAGTGCTACTGCATTTGTGTCATCTGGAAACAGGTGTATGTTGTTTGTCTTACCTGATAATGGCTGTCAGTGGTTGCTTGATTGGACTTGTCCTTCTGATGCATAGAGGGTGGGGATGAGGAGTCAGGGTTGCAAACTCTAACACCATATTTCCTTACTTCTGTTGCTTTAAGCTGAACCCTAACCAGTGCATTAATGTATATTTTTTTCTTGCAATGAATTTGCTTTCTTTTTGAGATAGAGGAAGTGCAACCTGTGTGAACAGATCTGTCTGGCTGCAGAAGGGCAGAGCCCTCTGGGATCTGCATGTCCATGTGGCTACAGATGTAGGGACCTGTGCCAAATGTAAAATCCATCAGGCTTTTCTGTATGGCTACAGATGCAGACATGCAGGGCCCTCCAGGCCTTGTGCAAAGTAAGGAGTCCATCTTGGTGAAGAAGCACACAAAGTGAATCTGGTACTTCTGTGCCAAGTCAGGAGTACATCTAGCTGTGGAAGAGAGGTGTTTGTCAGAAGTGCAGAGACCTGTGGGCCCAGTGTTTTTTTTCCAACTACAAATGCAGACATGCAGGGCCATTCGGGCTCTGCAACAAATGTAGAGTCCATCAGGCTGCAGATGTGTAAACACAGTGTTTACTCATAACTTGGTCATTTTTACCATGCTGTTACATCAAATTTTCAACATAGCCTTCTAATGACCCCGCCTCATGAAGCTGGTATGTAAAAGTGTTCAAATCCTTATCAAAACATAATTTCTTGCCACAGGTGCAAAAACACATCTTGGCCAGGATTTGAAAAATGAAAGCTGTCACATTCATGAGGCTGTGTCAGACAATGGCTATGCTGAAAATTTATGAGCAATCTTAGAAAAATGTCAACGTGCACTTACAACTTTGAAAGAAGATTTTTCAGTTCAAGAAAGAAGAGTTTGGATGTACAGTAGTCTTTGTTAGGGTTTTACAAAAGAACTGTAGAACTTTCATGGCATCTGATGAAAGAACAATGTTTCTTTTGTATCTTCTCTTAAAATAACTGTGAGAAAAAGAAAAATAGGTACAAACTCTTCTTTCATGAACCAAGAATCTTCTTTTATGAGCCAAAATTCTTCTTTTGTGAGACTCATGAAAGAAGAATTACAGCTCACAAAACAAGACTTGGGAGCCCACACTAAGCCTCCCACCTACTGTAGAATCTACAGATGTCCCAGAAAGAACAGTTAGGTACTTACAATAAGTAGATTTTCAAGAGACTCTCTTCCCTTATGTCAGACCTTTGGAACAATACCTGCATCAGCATTTGGACCATACCAAAAACTTTTGCTCGCTGGGGCCACCCACAATGACATCATGAATCAGCATCAACATAATCATGAGTGGCCCAGCTCTCCTCAGTTCCTCACTAGAGGTTGTGCTCAGAGGGTTCTCTTCTTGGGGAACCTGGAGATTATACCAGCACCTCTGATATTAGGCAAATGAAGGCACTGGAACAAGCAACTTATAAAATTTCATGGCACTTAAGGAGCAGGACATTTTAAAGTAGAATTTTTGGTTACATGGAAAATACATAATGTAATGAGTAGAATTTAAATTCTTGAAAAATAATAATGTACTGTACAATATGGCATGGCACTTAAGGGGACATTATCTTTTAAGGTGGAAGAAGTAACTGCATGCAGGAGAAGATACATGAGTCTGACAGAGTGGTTTGATTAAGTAGTACTGGTGTGAAATATTGCATAATAGGGAACTGGATTTTTGATGTAGCGTAGTTACTAATAGTTATTGTATTGAGAAGAATAAGTAATGATGGTGTTTTTCTTTGCACATAGGAATTATGACAGTGAAAAACATACAAAAATCGATGGATAAGAAACAAATCATCAGGACAATGTAAACAATAGTTTTATTTCCACACTCCAAACTATAATTTATTATATATATTATAGTGGCACGGTAGTACCACAATAGTTAGGGTTGAGGAGCCATTTACATGTTAAACCCCATATTTTGCACCTTAATAACTTTGCAACCATTTTGCAGATTTGTCTGAAATTTGGAATGCATGATCAAGACCAATATGCCTTGGGATCTGCCAAGTTTTGCAATGGTCGCTTATATGGCTGTGGAGTTATTAAGCATGATCTGCACGCGCATTTATGCTTTTCTGGAATTTTACTGTCATTTCTATAGGTCGCACAGTTTGTGCAACTGGTCGAAAATCTTCAGGAAATTTGCAGCCAGTATCCCTGATGTGCCTTTTGAAGATTTCATGAAAAAATATTAAAAGGTCCAAAAGTTATTCAAAAACAAGTTCCCATTATAAGTCAATGGGAAATGTTAACAAAAAGTTCAACAGTATTGCAAATGCAGTTTTTCTTTTGTAAATGGCCCTTTTACTGTCGCAAATCTGCCATTTTGTTTTCAGTTAGCAATCAGAAAAATGCTTGGCATTTAAAATTGGGACCCTCTAGCAACCTAATTAATTTTGTATTCACCTAGTCAGACCCTGAGGATGCTAGCCATGTCTTTATTTGGGGGTAAAACACCCCAGAAATACGTTTTTCAAATTTCTGGAAAAAGTACTTTCACAAAGTACTGTCGCACTTGCGACACTGTCGAATAAATTTGCAAAAGCTTTCGCAAACTTTGACAGTACTTTTCTAGGCTGTGGGAAAATGACAGCAATGTTTGCACCCTGCTGCAAAAGAATAGTTTGGTATTTGGGCCTGAAATTTGGAGGCAATACAGTTGACATCTCACAGATGTGCCTTTCAGTGTTTTGTTGAAAAAATATTACATGGCGACAAAGTTACGGCACTCCAAATTTGATGCTTTTTCCCATAGGATAACATTATTGCGTCCAAAGCATTACAGGAATCCTTTGGCATCCTTCTGCAAAATAACAGTTTGGTCTTTTGGGCTGAAATTTGGAAGGAACACAGCCAACATCCCATGGTCTTGCCTTTTTGTAGTTTGGTGAAAAAATATTACAGGGAGCCAAAGTTATGGCACTCCAAACTTCTCTTTTTTCCCATAAGATAACATTACAGCGTTCGCCATGCCTTTCAGGGTCTGTATCTCGGAAACGGTGCGAGGTATAGACTTTTCATCAGAAAAATGCTTAGCCCTCTACCAGGGGCTAACTACAAAACTAGCCAGGAAAGTCATAAATCATATGACTTTTACATTTTTTTTCTACGTCGTACGGTTCCTGATATATAAGCAATTTAGTATTCCAACTCCTCATTTTCTGCTCCGAGAACCATTATTATGCATACATTCTTTGTACTCACTGTCTTTCTTTATGAAGCTTTTGGGGAAAACCAGCCTGTATGCTTACATTACTGTTACCATTACTGTTTTCACTTGTGGTTCCATTTCCGTTTCACTTACTGTTCACGTCTATGCCATCATGTGCGTTACCATTTGTGTTTTCATTTACGCTTGCTTTTGCATTGTTTTTAACATTTCTGTCTACACTACTGTTTCTCTTTCTGTTTCACTTTGCGTCACCATGCGTATTACTATTTGCGTTTGCGGGCACAATGTTACTATGTGACAAGACATCATGTGGTGGGAGTTGCTTTACATTCACTATTTCTCATTATCATTCTCAAAAAGAAGGGAAATGAGAAGCAAAAAACTCCATTTAATGCATTAGTTAGGGTTGTTCCACTCCGACAAAAGAGAGGAAATTTGGTGTTAAGGTTGAAAGCCCCCTCCTTGGCCCCCTTGCCCAACACCCCAACCAGCATCGGGGTGCGCATTAGGGTTGTCAGTCCTAACTCTTACCCCATTCTCCTACACCTCTGCTTCTTTACACATGTGATGGGGTGAGAGTTATGGCTGACAACCGTAATTTGCACCCCGATGCCAGTAGTTGGGGGTGTGGGCAGTGGGGGCCGGGGGGGGGCTTTCAACCCTAACACAGAATTTTCTTGCTTTTATCGGTGTGGAACAACCCTAACTAATGCATTAAATGGAGTTTTTTGCCTCGTATATATATATATATATATAAAATCACACATGCCCCCACAATGCAAAGCATCATGGGCTGCATATGCAAATCACCACAGAATGTTATGCTGGTCCAACTTTAAGCAGAATTGCATGGTGCTGAAAGGCCTCTCACACAGTTTGCAAAGGGTGCTAACAGAAGACATAGACATGTGTTTCGTCCTACTAGGACTCATCAGTATGGCTCGTCTGTTTGACACCCCAGTGGAATGGACCAGCTACCCCTAAGGCAGTGTGCCTGGGATATACCGTGGTGAACCCATTAAAATAAAAAACATTTAAAAGACAAAGAACCTCTGTGCGTAAACAATGAGGCAAGGGTTACCCCAAAGGGCATTTGGCTGGGAAGCCAAGTTTCAAGAAAATACAAAATCACACATGCCCCCACAATGCAAAGCATCATGGGCTGCATATGCAAATCAGCACAGAATGTTATGCTGGTCCAACTTTAAGCAGAATTGCATGGTGCCGAAAGGCCTCTCACACAGTTTGCAAAGGGTGCTAACAGAAGACATAGACACGTGTTTCGTCCTACCAGGACTCATCAGTATGGCTCATCTGTTTGACAACCCAGTGGAATGGACCAGCTACCCCTAAGGCAGTGTGCCTGGGATATACCATGGTGAACCCATTAAAATAAAAAAACATTTAAAAGACAAAGAACCACTGTGCGTAAACACTGAGGCAAGGGTTACCCCAAAGGGCATTTGGCTGGGAAGCCAAGTTTCAAGAAAATACAAAATCACACATGCCCCCACAATGCAAAGCATCATGGGCTGCATATGCAAATCACCACAGAATGTTATGCTGGTCCAACTTTAAGCAGAATTGCATGGTGTCGAAAGGCCTCTCACACAGTTTGCAAAGGGTCCTACCAGGACTCATCAGTATGGCTCGTCTGTTTGACACCCCAGTGGAATGGACCAGCTACCCCTAAGGCAGTGTACCTGGGATATACCGTGGTGAACCCATTAAAATAAAAAAACATTTAAAAGACAAAGAACCTCTGTGCGTAAACACTGAGGCAAGGGTTACCCCAAAGGGCATTTGGCTCGGAAGCCAAGTTTCAAGAAAATACAAAATCACACATGCCCCCACAATGCAAAGCATCATGGGCTGCTTATGAAAATCACCACAGAATGTTTTGCTGGTCCAACTTTAAGCAGAATTGCATGGTGCCGAAAGGCCTCTCACACAGTTTACAAAGGGTGCTAACAGAAAACATAGACACGTGTTTCATCCTACCAGGACTCATCAGTATGGCTCGTCTGTTTGACACCCCATTGGAATGGACCAGCTACCCCTAAGGCAGTGTGCCTGGGATATACCATGGTTAACCCATTAAAATAAATGTGTGATTTTGTATTTTCTTGAAACTTGGCTTCCCAGCCAAATGTCCTTTGGGGTAACCCTTGCCTCAGTGTTTATGCACAGAGGTTCTTTGTCTTTTAAATGGTTTTTTATTTTAATGGGTTCACCACTGTATATCCCAGGCACACTGCCTTAGGGGTAGCTGGTCCATTCCACTGGGGTGTCAAACAGACAAGCCATACTGATGAGTCCTGGTAGGACGAAACACGTGTCTATGTCTTCTGTTAGCACCCTTTGCAAACTGTGTGAGAGGCCTTTCGGCACCATGCAATTCTGCTTAAAGTTGGACCAGCATAACATTCTGTGGTGATTTGCATATGCAGCCCATGATGCTTTGCATTGTGGGGGCATGTGTGATTTTGTATTTTCTGAAACTTAGCTTCCCAGCCAAATGCCCTTTGGGGTAACCCTTGCCTCAGTGTTTACCACAGAGGTTCTTTTGTCCTATATATATATATATATATATATATATATATATATAAAAAGGCAAAAACTCAGTTTAATGCATCAGTTAGGGCTGTTCCACAGTGAGAAAAACAAGGAAGTTCAGTGCTTGGGTTGGCATCCCTTGCATCCCACATCCACCCCGCCCCACCAACAGGCATCGGGGTGTGTTGGAGTCATCAGTTTTAACTCCCACCCCATTCCATGTGTAATGAAGCTGAGGTGGTGCAGTATAAGAGAATGGGTGAGAGTTAGGACTGATGACCCCAATGCGCACCCCAATGCTGGTTGGTGGGACAGGAAATGAGCATGGAGTTGCAAGGGTACCAACCCACTAACCTCATTTCCTTGCTTTATCACTACGGAACAACCCTAATTGATGCCTTAAATAGATTTTTTTGCTATGAATTTCCCTTCTTTTTGAGAATATGCACATTAAATAGTGAATGGAATGTGGTGGTGGGGAAGGGCCCCATGCTCCCACCATGTGATTTTTGTCACTTCACTGAGCAAAAACTGTATGACTGACTGAAATGAAAATTGGTAAATGAAGACATGTACCATAGTACACCGTGTGTCCAGGATTGTGTGTACATCCATTCAACAGTCACACAGCACCATGAGCAAACAACGTAACATGCACAATTCAGCAAATGTAAGTGTCAGTGACCTGAAAATTGACACAGTCAAAGATGTATTATAACGTTTTGTACATTCCAAATGCTAGGCAAATTGGACACACAGTTCAGCCATTATTGAAGTATAATGAAGCAAATTTCCATTCATCAGAGTGGCATAATTATGCACCAGTAAATGTTTTACACATCAAACCACAGCAAGGCACCTCCATACCACTAGGGCTACCTACACTATAAATTTCAAGCCAGTAGCACCATGCAGAATGCTATGTGCAAAATGTTAACTCTGTCATGCAGTGTCTCCACAGTGAAGAATGTTCCCAACATGTAAACAACATTATTCACATCCCCAGGACATCCACTCAGCACCCTCCAAATTTCATGTGAAAAAAAAAATTCCAGAGATATTCAATTTTTATATTCCTGCACCTTTAAAAAGTCTTCCACCACAAAATGGTAGAAATCATGGCAGAAAATGTGCTAAAATGGTGAAAACCTAGCAGTCAAAAATTCTGTAACTGCGAAGTGGGCCAATTTCAAATGCAATAACTCTGGCATGGAACAATATTTTATCACCAAACAAAAACTAGCATGTTGGGTGAACAAAGGTCTTTCTACATGACAAGATTCAGACCAATCAATCACTCACTGGCTGTGATATGAGTCGCAGAAGACAGTGCAGAAAAATAACACAAACCTAATGTTTTTCAGTGCAGAAAAATGGCACAAGCATAATGTTTTGCACTGCGCTATGCAAACGCAAAAACACAAATGGTAACATTAATGTAAACGGTGATGGAAACAGTGAGGTAGAAGAAAATACTCATGCTAACGGTAATACAAACACAAACGCAAATGGTAACACACATGGTGATGCAAATGGAAATGATAACACAAATGGTAAGAGAAACACAAGCACAAATGTAAATAAAAACCAAAAATGGTAATACAAATGGTAATGCAAATGCTAACGGCAACAGGAACGCAAACAGTAATGAAAACGATAACACAAACACTAACAGCAACGGAAAAGCAAACTCAAACTGTAATGAAAATGGTGATGAAAATGCAAACAGTAACACAAACGCAAACAGAAATGCAAACAGTAATGGCGACAGTGACACAGATGGAAACAGTAATGCACTCGACAATGGAAATGCCACTGAAAACGTAAATGCTAAGGCCAACAGAAACGCAAACTGGAAATGGTAATGAACATACAAATGGTAATGGTAATGCAATTGGAAATGCAAACAGTTATGGTAACACCAACGATGGAGTCAAAGGAAGCACTAACGCAAACGGAAATGCAAACACAAATGCGTACGCAAACACAAATGGTAATGCACACTGTCACGGTAATGCAATTAGAAATGCAAACGCTTATGGTAACTCCAACAATGACACCAAAGGAAATATGAATGGAAATGCAAATGCAAGTGCGTATGTAAACACAAATGGTAATGCACAAGGTGACATAAATGGAAACGCTAACACAAACGGTAACAGAAATGCAAGCGGAAATGCTAACGGTAACAGTAACGCAAATGCATGCCCTTTTTTTCCCAAAAAAGGTGCATTCAGAAGCACAGTGAATACAAAGAATGTATGCAATAATAATAATGGCCTTGGAGCAGAAAATGAGCACTTAGAATACTAAATTCCTTATATCTCAGGAACCGTACGATGTAAAAAAAAAATTAAAATTTCATACTATTTATGACTTTCCAGGCTAATTTTTTGCTTAGCCCCCTATTGGAGTAATAAGCATTCTTTTGATGAAAAGTCCATATCTCTAACCACTTTCAAGATACGGGCCCCGAAATGCACGGCGGATGCCATAATGTTATCCTATGGGAAAAACTGCCAACTTTTGAGTGTGTAACTTTGCAGCCCTCTAATATTTTGTTACCAAACCATGAAAAAGCACATCTGTGGGATCTTGGCTTTCTTCCCTCCAAATTGCAGCCCTAAAGACCAAACCATTCTTTTACAGCAGGGTGGCAAAGATTCCCTATTGTTCTGGCCATAGTGTCGCAAAGCACTTTCGCAAATCACAACACTTTTGCAAATACACTTTGCGACACTACTTTTTACAAAAATTACAAAAAGATATTTCTGGGGTGTTTTACCACCCAAAAAAGCATGGCTAGCATCCTCAGAGCTTGACTAGGTGAGCACAATAAGAACTGTGTCCCTACAGGGTACCAAATTTAAATGCCTAGCATTTCTGTGACCACCAACTGAAAACAAGATGGCCAATTTGCAACACTACAAGGGTCATTTGTGAAAGTAAAAGGGCATTTGCAACACTTTTGCATATTTTGTTAACTTTTCCCTTTGACTATAATGGGAAACATGTTTTTTGAATAACTTTTGAACCTTCAATATTTTTTCATGAAATCTTTGAAAGGCACATTGGTAAATCTGTCATACAGTGGCAAAGTTATTAAGTTGCCAAATTTCAGATTTAACCTGAAATGGGGTCCTCAACACTAACTATAGTGGCACTACTGTGCCACTATGATATATATATATATATATATATACATATATATACTTCATTAACATGAAATGCATTATCATGTGAATCACACTCTGTGACACAGAGTGTGGAATGTATTACCTGAATAGTAATAATGTGTATTTTTTTATAAAACAGGACAACCAAGCATCTCTCTGATGAAGCCCAATAATATGGGTAAAATATTGGATTTGTGTCAGTATGTGACCTGAGCATGAAGTTACTGTTTGATAATAAATCTATGAAGAGTGATTGAAAGAAAACATTTTGGAGTTGGAACTGGTAAGAGTATGGAGGACCTTTTTCTTCACCCAGGAGCTACCAAGACTGCCACTGCTACTTCAGAGGATGCCTAGGCAGAGGCAGAATGGTAGGACCTTGATAGTTTCTGGGAGGATGGGGTCAGTGGATAGGGTACACAGGTCTCAGCCTATGCCACCATAAAATTCCCTCACCATATTAGGAAGGATGGGACAGTCATGAGAAGGCACCCAAAGCAGTGGCTAGACAGGATGAAGGAGCCCTCAGATGGGGAGGCTCCAGTGTGGGAGAAAGAGGCCCCCAGCCAAGGAGGAAGTAGCTGCTGGTGGGGGACTCTATTGTTAGGGGAACTGTCTTGGGAGAGGGAGGAGGAGGGGAGAGGGAGGTAAAGTGCCTCCCTGGCACTTCGGCTAAAGGGACAGAGATCAGATCCAAAGGATCACTAGGGCAGCAGGCCATAGGAAAAAGCTAGATGTCATTTTCCACCTGAAGGCAAATGACCCAGCAAGTGATGGGGTAAGCGTAGTGCAGGATAATTTTAAGGAGATGGTGATGGGCCTTAAGCAGGTAGCATGCACAGTGGCATTTGGTGAGATGTTACCTATGTATAGCTGAGAGGAGAATATGGCACTCTGTTCTAGGACTTTCAGCAATTTGCTGAAGGTATGGTGCAGGGAGGAGGGCTTCTGCTATGTGGGGGGCTGGAGGCCAGCCTGGGAGGACATTGGCCTCTACAGGGGTGATGGCCATCATCCTTCTAGGAGAGAGACCTCAATACTTAGTAGGAAGTGTAAATATTACTTGCAAAAACTCCCCACCACATGATGAAGCAACCAGGAGGGAGGACCCAAGGGGAGGTTGCTCCCCCAGGGCAGAGGCACAAGAAAAAAGGATGCAGGCAAGGCAGACAACAAGGGGGATATCAACCAACAATGCAAAAGACAGCAACAAAAGAGGCAAGAAATGGTGTCAGAAAAGTGGGAAGGGGGGTCAGGGGAAGCTTCTGGGAGCAGCACAGACAGTTGGGGGAAAAAGGTTACAGGTAGTGAGAAAGCAAGATATGGAAAACCATGTGTGCCAATGCAAAGACTCTGGGAATAAATTTCCAGACATGGTGGCCTTCAAAGAGGAAGCTGGCCTGGATTTTGGGACCATAACTGAGTCATGCTATACTGACAATCACAACTGGGACATGGCCATAACAGGCTACTCTCAGTTTAGAGAGATAGGGAGGAGACAAAGTATTGTTCTGCATGTGAGGGAGGGAATCAAGGTTATAGAAATATAGGGGAATCTGGAGGAAAAGAATAGGTTGGATCTGCTGTGGGTAACCCTGGAGACAGGAGCTGGGGCCACTAACTGTAGAGGGTTATATACAGACTTCCAGCGCAAGTAGAGACGCTGGATAAGGCACAAGTGGAAGCCATCATCAGGATGCCATACAATATGAGGTGCTGCTAGTTGGTGACTTCAACCTGCTAAATGTGAGTTAAAGCATTCCAGATGTAACTTTGACAAGCAGTAGGATCATCCTTGACTCCCTACAAAGTGTGTTTCTCAGGACACTAGTCTGTGAACCGACTAAGGACAGGGCAGTGACAGACCTGATGCTTACTTACAGGGAGAGATTTGCAGACATCATGGTGGGAAGTCCACTGTGAACCAATGATTTCCATACAGTGTTGTTCAACATTAAAATGAGTGCAGAGGCAAACCACATGAAGACAAAGGTCCTGGGGACAGATAGCCAAAGCTTTGTGGCTGACTATAATCTGTTGCACTGGAATAGTACTGAATTTGTGCCAGGCTGCAATATTCAGAAGCCCTTTTAGCACCAGCTCTGTGATAGCACTGACACTAAAACTTAATGTATTAAAAGGATGGAGTGAGGGGAGTGGCCATGAATGCTGGCACACTGGCATATTTAAAAGAATAACACCATGCTATAGGTTATTGCACCACCTGTAGCACAGCACTGAATACTGCTGCCAAAAAGCATGCAGTAATGCAGAGGTGTAAAGCAAAGTAGTGTGAAGTGTACATCCTAAGTAACCCGAAGTCTAGCCCTGGTAGTGAAGTGCCTCCCCCCATCATAATCCCGACTTCTGTTCTGTAAGGTTTTGTAAGTTTCCCTGGTAGCCTAGTGGCCCCCCCAATCATCCTTGAATGGAGCCAGCAACTGGCAACACAGCTCACCTCTGTATTGTAGCCAACTGAGGGATGAATGAACAGTAAATGAGGAAATGAATGAGCGCGAGGACGTGCTCATTCATTACTCACTAGGGTACATGCCCATTCATCACTCAGTCAGCAGCTGGTAGTGGAGGTGAGTGGTGGGTTGAGCCACTCACCAGATCCATTTAGGGATGGTTCGTGGGGGGGCACTAGAATTCCAGGGAAACTTACAAACCATTACAGAATGGGAGTCAGGGGATCATGATGAGGGGTTCGGATGCCACTAGACTACCAGGGAAATTTACTAATTTGTACAGAATGGGACTCGGGGATCATGATGGGGGTGGTGAGCCACTCGACTACCAGAGAAATTTACAAAACGTCATGGAACGGGAGTCAGGGATTGTGATGGGGAAGCTGCTAGACTACCAAGGCAAAATGCTTATATTGACAGAATAGGAATGAGGAGTGCAATGGGGAGGTCATACTGTACCTCTCAACCCATGTCCTCATAAATCAGGGACAATGCCTATAAACAATCAGGGACAAAGACCCCATATCAGGGACACATCTGAAATATTGGTGCTTGTCACTCAGACATCAATCAGTATAAGGGGATTTGTATCAAATGCATTTTCTGAAGAACAACAAACATGCAATTTTTCTGTTTGACATTATTTTGTGCTAACAGTCCCCCACTGCTCTGTCATGTACACACAAATGTTATGAGAGACAGAGGAACAGTGTGAGGCAAAATCAGGGACATCTCTGAAAATCACGGACAATTGAGAGGTATGGGGGACACTGGACTACTTGGGACTTAGTGGACTATGTACAGAATGGAAACATACCTCCCAAGTGTCTCTCATTATGAAGGACATCCCTCATTTTACTCCTCTAAATTGTGGTATCCATCATCTGTCCCTCATGGACTAGGAGCTGCACACATAGAGACTGTGCTGTACATTCATACTTTATGGCAGCAACCAACATTCTACACTACTACAGGACAATGTATACCTTGTACAAGTAAAGGCTATGGTTCCACTGTGTTCTGAGCTTGTATCTCCATGTTTGATGCTGTGTCCCTCATCGTGAGAGTCAGTGTCCCTCATTGCCCCTCAGTTAGCATGTCTGTGTCCCTCATTGCAGTGCTGCATGGGTGAGTGGTATGCACTGAATCTGCTGCAAACACCCTTTTCCTGCAGCATCCAGCCTGTACTTCCATTCTGACCAAAAGGGGGTTGCTGTGAGCACATCCTGGCCTGCAGCTTCCAGCCTGTACTTCCATTCCGGCCAACAGGGGGTTGGTGTGAGCTCCATGCAATAGCGCTGGGCACACTACAGGGGAGTGCATGCAAAGCAGGCCATAATGAGATGCAAATGTGACTGTCCACAGATTGCTTGAGTAGGCTCATTTGCATAGGATCTTTGAATATAGCAAACTTTTGCCCCAGCCTAACAAGTTTGCACTAGGCTAATGTGCTAGCACTGTGCGATCAAGTTAGCCGAGGGCAAACCTCTCAAAAGCATAAGACAGTTCTGCAATGTGTGACCTGCATTATTGTTTGCAGTTGTTGTGCAGCCCTTCATTGCTGTCACACACATTGTCCACGAACTTCAACTTTGCCTTACTCCACCTCTGTGTCCACTGAGCTGATGTTATGTTTTGTACTTCCCTGTCACTATATTCAGAGATGTCTTGTTTCTTGGGCTATTTTAGCACTGTACTCACAGCCCTGTTTGCACTGCTTCTTTTGCATGCTATATTCAACTGGTTTAGCCCCAGGGCTATTCCTTTAAATATAACTTGCTACTGGTTCAGGGCAAATTTATCACACTGGTCAGTGCTAATATAGCCATGGGGCTAAGTTTTGAATATCTGTCCCTGGACTTTAGGAGAGCCAATTTGAAAAGAAAGCAGGATTTCCTCAGAAACTGCCTAGTAGGTGATGATTGCCAGGGAGATGTAGAGGAACAGTGGGGAAAAATAAAAGACGACATGATTAAGGCAACTAACCCCTGTGTAAAGGGATTGAGGAAAGGAAAAAGGAAAAAAGACTGTTATGGCATTCTAAGGAAGAGGTCATGGTGGGAAAAAATGGTGGCATTCAGGAGGTACAAGAAATGAAAAAGAAGGAGGAAGATGGAGATGTACAGAATCAAGAAAAACAGAGGGAAACAGGTAAGTCAGAGAGAAGATCAAAGACAGAGGCTGAGGAAAGGAGACAAAGGGGTAGCTAAAAGTGATAAGACATTCTTCAGGTACATAATTGAAAAGAGGAAAACAAGGGTAAGAATACTAAGGATAAGGAAGACAACAGAGGAAGACTGCAGAAGAGAATCAGAAAAAAGCAGACATTCAGAACAGGTATTTCTGCTCTATCTTCTCAGTGGAAAGAGATAGAGATGGTCCACCATGGAGCAATATGAACAATTGGGGGGGGTGGACACAAGTTCATTCTCAGAGGAAAGAGTCCTGAAGGGACTTGCATATCTAAAGGTGGACAAGGCCCTGGGACTGGACATGATACACCTAAGTGTACTAAAGGAACTCAGGGAAGTGCCTACTGCACCACTAATGACCTTATCCAACAGGTCATGGAAACAGGCATGGTTCCAGAGAACTGGAGAAGAGAAAACATGGTCCCTATCCATAAAAGCAGCAGCAGGGAGGAAGCTAATAACTATAGGCTGGTCAGCCTCACATCAGTGGTGGGCAACTTAATGGAAACACATTTAAAGAAGAGTATAGCAGAGTATCTTAAATCCAAAGGGCTACAAGACCAAATGAAGCATGGATTCACAGTGGAGGTAGGTTTTTGCCAAACAATTAGATTGCTTTGACTCGGTAACCTGGGAAATAGTTCAAGGGAGGGCATTGGATGTGACCTAGTTGGACTTCAGCAAGACCTTTAACACTGTGCTACACAGGAGACAGATAAACTGAGCAGTCTAGGGTTGGGATCCAAAGTGGTAAGTTAGGCAAGTATCTGGTTAATGGATAGGCAACAGAGGGGGGTGGTGGTTAATAACTATCTAAGAAGGGTAGAATTACCAGGGGGGCTGCTGCAGTGCTCAGTACTGGGACTGGTCCTCCTCAATGTCTTCATAAATGACATTGCAGATGAACTGGAAGGGAATGTACATCTTTTTGCAGATGACACCAAAAGCTATAATAGGGTGAATACTCAGTAGGTGGTAAAGAGAATGCGTAGGGATCTTGGGAAAGTCGAGGAGTGATCAGTGGTATGGTAGCTGGTGTTAAATGCCCAAAAATGCAAAATCATGCACCTAGCGCATAGAAACCCAGGAGCTGAGTGTATAGGATGGGGGGGGGATGTTGGGAGGTACTGACAGTCATTAACCAGGAAAGAAACCTAGAGGTTATCATATCTGATGACCAGAAAGTGTCAGGGCAGTTAAATAAAGTGGTAGGCAGGTCCAATGTGATGCTCAGATGCATAAGGAGAAGTATCACCAGATATAAGATAAAAGTGGTCTTATCACTTTATTGATATCTTGTGAGACCTCACCTGGAGTATTGTGTCCAGTTCTGGAGGCTACACCTTAGAAAGGACATAGACAGGGTGGAGACAGTCCAGAGGAGGGCAACTAAAATGGTTCAAGGGTTACATTAAAAGCCCTACAAGGAGAGACTAAGGAATCTCATCATGTGCACCCTGAATAAGAGGAGAGCAAGAGAGGACATCAAAGAGACCTACAAGTACCTCACAGGGATGAACAAGGTACAGGAGGGGAGACTCTTTCAAATGAGAAAGAGCACCAGAACCTGAGGGTATGTGATGTGGCTGGAAGTGGAGAAGTTTAAGAGGGATGCAAGAAAGTACTTCTTCACTTAATGAGTGGTAGATGCCTGAAACAGGCTTGCCAGCAGATGCAGTTGAGACAAAACTTAGAAACATAGAAACATAGAATTTGACAGCAGATAAGGACCACTTGGCCCACCCAGTCTGCCCATTTCCCTTCCTAATGGATAAGCTGCAGATCCTAGTTAACCAGCAGCCTACTTCTTTCTACCCCTACCCCCTAGAATTGCCTTATGGCTGCCCCATGCATGCTTGAATTCAATCACTGTTTTTGACTCCACAACCTCCTCTGGAAGGCCATTCCATGCATCCACAACCCTCTCTGTGAAAAAATACTTCCTTACATTACCTCTGAGCCGCTCCCCTCTATCTTCAAATTGTGCACCCTTGTTCTTGCACACCTCTTTTTTTGAAAGATGCTACCCTCTTGGACTTTGTTGATTCCCTTGAGATACTTGAATGTTTCTATCATGTCCCCCCTCTCCCTCCCTTCCTCGAGGCTATACATATTAAGCTCCTTTAGTCTCTCTTCATATGTCTTCTGGTGCAGACCCTGCATCATTTTAGTTACCCTCCTCTGGACAGCTTCCATCTTGTCTATGTCCTTGCGGAGACTGGGTCTCCAGAACTGCACACAGTACTCCAGATGGGGTCTCACCAACTGTCTGTACAGAGGGATAACAACTTCCTGTTTTCTACTGGTGATGCCTATCCCTATGCATCCCAGTATCCCCAGCCCTCCTTACTGCCCTCTCACATTGCTTGCCCACCTTTAAGGCATCTGATATGACTACCCCCAGGTCCCTTTCCATTTTTGTTGTTGTTAGTATCTCACCCCCCATTGTGTACTTTTCCCCTGGGTTTTTGTTTCCCAGGTGCATTACCTTGCACTTCTTAGCACTGAATCTAAGCTGCCATACATCTGACCATTCCTCTAACCTTGCCAAGTCCCTTCTCATCCTTTCCAACCCCACAGTGAATGGCTTCAAGCATGCATGGGATAGACATAAGGAAACAATGGTAAATAGGCAAGGAAGAGGGCAGGTCACCAGTGACCAGGTAATACCAGTAGAAACAGACAAGGGTGGGACCAGTACAACAAGTGGTCATTTTCTGATGACAAACTCAATGTTTCTATTTTTCTAGGTAGGTCATTGGAACCCAGGTGCTAAGTATAGCAGGTCATGCCTCAGACAGGATATAAACAGAATGGTGGCAGTCCAGAGGACAGCAACTAAATTGGTGCAGGGTTGGCACAAAAACCTTACAAGGAGAGACTGAGTGATCTCAATATATACACCCTTGTAGAAGAAGAGAAGAGAGCAAGAGGGGAAATGAGTCATGACAGAGACCTGCAAATACTTTACAGGGGTAAACAGGGTGCAGGAAGGGAGTTTCTTTCAAATAAGAAAGAGCACCAGGACCACTGGGCATTCAATCAAGCTCAAGGGAGGAGTTCAAGAGGGGTGTGAGGAAATATTACTTTACTGAAAGAGTTCTAGATGCCTGGAACAGACTGCCATAGGACATGGTGGCAGTGAAAACAGCAGGGGGCTTCAATTATGTTTGGGACAGATATAGGGGGATATTAGTAAATAAACAGAGAAGTTGGAGGGTCACCAGAGACAGTGTCTGCAGAAACAGACTAGGCAGGGACCATCTGAGCAGACTGGATGGGTCAAATGGTCCTTTTCTGAGTGTCAACAAACACCATTTGCATGTTTCAATGATTTTAATTTTCAATTTCATGGACTGGAATTGCTCACTTATAAAGTTGGTAATCTCTGTTAAAACTTAGGTTCTTATTAACTTCTGCTGTGGAAATCCAATACAATCCATGTTACACCATTTAATCTTCAGTTCTGCCTAGCTTCCAAAATCATTCTAGCTATGGAAGACCAGCATATTATCCTTGGCCATTTTTAAGCCATTCTGTAAAAGGATGATTTTGTTGGTGGAAATGGAGACTTAGAAATACTCCAGCTGTAATGGGTAAAACAATTGCTCAGCTCAAAATGTGATGTAAAAGAATATTTGCATAGTCAAAATAAAAAAAAAAGTACACTAGTTTGGATTCAAAATCTGAATCTGTGAATTTCTAACTCTAAAAAGTGAATTCTAGATGTGGAGTTGGCACAGCCTCTGGCATTAAACAGTTTGCAGATACAACTCAGATTACATGATGAACTGCAAAAGGTGATCATCTCTGATGCTGTTCACGCTTCTTAACTTCTGAAGCCAAGGTTACAGCATAGTTCTCCCTGATTTGTCAATTATAAAATGATGCAACTATGCAGGGAGTTTTCATCAAAACGGTAGTTAGTTTTAATTGACTTCACAGAAGACTTGATTGCTTTGAAATTTCAGAAAGAAGTGAAGACTGCAATGTGAAATGATAATTGCAATTCAGAAGACAAAACATTTTTTATCACAAGCCCTCACACTCCCTATGATTTAAACATAGTGTCAAGAGATTACAAAGCATAGTCTCTTCTGAGCAAAGTAAATTAAATTTAATGCTGTTAATCATAATGGTCTTGACACTAATACTTATTTACATACATCTCATAATTGAATAATATACAAAATACTTTGTCAAGAAAATGCAATTGACATAAACCATATTACAGTCCAAAATACATGAATGTTCATTTCCATTAACATTCACAAACTGTGTGCAATAGATATCGGTTGAATACATAATCTCCTTTATACTGCACCTTGGAAGAGGAAACGGTGTTGTTCCTAGGCACACCATTACACAGCGTACTAATTCAAAAGTGTGTCTCAAGAATATTGTGTATTGTATTTCATCTGGTAATTCTTTTTATATAGTCATCACATGATTTCCACTGATACCTTTATGATGTTTTTTTTTTCTGACAACTTGTATTTTACATTAAAAACCTATTTTGCTCTTGGCTTGATATACAATAAAGGATATTGGTCCAGGTATTCAAAAGGGTTAGCAAGCAACACACTAACAGGATTAGTGAAGCACTGACTGTAATAGTATGGCTGTCAGCCTAGCAGTACAGCCAATGCTATGTTCAAAAATACAGTGAGCACATACCTAATGTATTAGTGTATGAGTGCTAACTACTACAAAGAGTGCATGCCAATGAGGTGTCCTGGCACATACACTGGCATACTGGAGCTTTGGAAAGATTTTGGAAACAGCAAAGGGCTGCTCATGCTCATGCAGCACTATTTAATGCTTCAAAACCCTTATCTCAAAAAGACACACAGCTGTGTGCAAACCCCCTAGACTTCACTGGTGCCATTAGTTACTAAATAAGTCTCTGTGTTATTTAGTGGTCCCTTCCCTCACCCAATCCCTGTTCAAATGTGTTTGTTTTCAACTCAAAGTAGTCTCATGGTCCAGTCTTCCACCCAGTCCTAGTGCGAGTGTACAGAAAATTGCATTCCCTGGGATTCTAGATGTCCCCCATCTCACCTGATCCAAGTGCCAGTGTACAGAAAAAAACAGTCCTTGTGTGTGTGCAGTAGTCCCCCTTTCACATGCTTCAGTGCTACTGTATAGAAATAGCAGTGTCTGGTAGCCTAGTGGTCCCCCTCCTGCCCAATTCTGGTGCCAGTGTATAGAAATAGTAGTCTTTGCTAGTCAGGTTGTCCCCCACTTGCCCAGTTCCAGTGCCAGTGCACAGAAATAGCAATCCCTAGTAGTCTGTTGGTTCCTCCCCTGTCCCCATCGAAACCACAGGACTGGTCATGTAGAAAAGGATCTTCCCTAGTATTCAGTTGTATACCCAACCCAGGACAATGACTGGCACAACATTCTGCTCACTGCCACAGGTGACTGTCATCTGCCCTGAAACTCTAGTTTATCACTCATTTAGTGTACTGTATTTTGAAATACAGACATATGTTGACCTACACCAGATGTATGCTAGCATATTTTGATATGCTGGACTTGCAGGGCAGATGACAGCCTCCCATGGACATGAGTGGAGGATTGTACTGGTTGCCATTACAGTTTGGGGTCATGGAGGTGGTGGTGCCACTGGACACCAGGGAAGGTCCTTCTGTTCATACCCTGAACTGAGATAGGGTAGGAGAGGGTTCATTAGACTACCAGGGAATGCTGTTTCTGTACACTGGCACTGAGATGAGGTGGGAATGGGGACCACAGACTACCATGATCTGCTATTTTTGTACACTGGCATGGGGGTTGGCCAAGAAGGGACCACTAGATTACCAAAGATTGATATTTCTGCACAGTTGAACTTGAATTGGGTGGGAGGGGAGACCACTAGACTACCAGGTTTTCCATTAAAAAATATACTTTGATGGGGGATCAAGAAGGAAGGGAGGCCACAAGACTACCAGGCTTTTCTAAAAAAAATTGGATAGGGATTGGGTAAGAGATGGAGGACCATTGGATTACCAGGCAATTTTTTTTTGTTAACTGCATGATTGCACCAGCAATGTCTGTGGCAGGGGGGCTTGGAGCAGTTTGTATGAAGGCGAAACAACCCTCTGTGTAATCTTAGGTCTAGATCTTGTGCCTCACTAGATAATGAGGCCTTAATGGGATGCAAAAAAATTCCTAGCACCCTTTTGCTGACAGAAACATCATTTGTGTCTGAACCTTAGACTATAGAAAGTCAATGAAGTGTGTTTACAAGTATGGGACACATTAATTGATATTGCTGCATGAGAACCTCTACGCTCAGTACAGGCACACACTCCTCTGTGGCTGGCAGGATGTTGTGCTTTGTGTTGAGCACAAATGTTAGTGCCTTTCTTGGTGCTATGCTCCAGAGCACTATATTCAATCAAATTAAGGGCACACACATTGTGATCATAACTTATTATACTGATGCAGTAGCGCCAGTATAGTTAGGGCTAAACGATGGGTTCTATGTTAAAACCCCAACATTGCACTTTAATATCTTTGGCAGCGTTTGACAAAATTAACTGAAAGTATGCATCATTGTCTAATGGCAATATCTAAATAGGTACAACATTCCATAATGGCAGCTTATGAGGTTTCTAAGGCCTGCACATGTCATTTTCATTTAAAAGTCTAATTTCTCCCTATACTTAACACGGGATTTTGGTTTTGCTCTCATGTACAGCCTACACAGAATCAAGTTTTTTTCTGAAACTTTCAAGGTAGAAGTGTGCTGTGCCAAGGTAATACTTTTGGTAGGTTTTGTGAAAAAAAAATTTAATGGTTTCAGAGTTAAAAGGACTGATTGATTGTTTTGCTGTTCTGAACATGCTTAGTATGCATGTTTGGTTAACATTCTGATATGACACAAAAAATTCCATGTCACAGACCATTTTAGTTTTTGCACCAGTTGCTTTTCACATTACAAATGAAAAGGTTTTGTGTCATGATGGCCACCAGCTTCTTCTCCCAAACTAAAAAAAATATGGAAAATACATACAAAATGAGTAATTTTAACAAAACAAACACGTGAACCTAGATAAATTGGACCCATTTAAATAGATTCATTTTTTTTTAATGGCTGCAAATACCTTTCCTGGGCACCCCAAAATCCAGAGTTCCCAGCTTAGCAAGAGGACCCATTCACCTATGTTCTTTGTATGAGAACAGCAGGACTTTAGTAAATGCTGAAGCCACAGTTGGAGTCATGTTACTGACTTCAGCTGAAGCAGTTAGCCAGTGGTTCCATTCTCTCTCTCTGACTCTCTGCATCTGCCTCTGTCTGTCTATCTATCGATATATCTATCTGTCTTTCTATCTAAAATGTGTCTTAAGTGGACCAGGTCACTCACTCCCCTTAATGCTTCTTTTTCCCCCCATCCCCTCCAGGTTCCCCTCCTCTCCATTCCAATGTTTATGTATTTTACATATCATATAAGCAGACTGTGGTGCCCACCCCAAGTACTGCTTCTCTTGACCCCCTCCTATCCAGATCACTCTCCTCCCATTCCCAATATGTACATGGCAGCACTGAGTGCCCACCCTGGTGCTGCTGAACAGTAGCCTGACACTGGGATGCCCAATCACCAGTGTTGTTTTCCCTGAAATAAAGAAAATCATCCCATGTTGATTTTTTTTTGTCTTTAATCTGCTGAAAAGAAAATTGTCTCTTGCCAACCTGACTCCCCCCACACACCCGCACCTACCCTCCTTGACCTCCCACTCATCATCCACCAATCCTTACTCTCCCACACACCCTCAATTGAACATGGTCCATGATGTAGATCCACTTTCCAATCAAAGACATGTCTTGCTGTTGGAGCCGGCAAATGTGATATGAGGAAATGTGGTAAGTACGGTTTAATGTATTTCAATGGGGTTTGAAGTTTGACTCATAGCATTGTCTGTTTACATATTTTTACAGAAAGATTTCAACATGAAGTTTTTGGGATCCCCTTCAAGACCAAAATCAGTAGAATTATATAAATCTGCCTCAAAATGTAATTTTGTGGTTGCTTTGTGAAATCATCTCGTGGGTAAGATTAGACCATTTTCACCACCCTTTTTTCATGAAGGGTCATAAGTAGGCTATGTTGAAAATTTGGGGTCAAAATATGTAAACATGACAAAGTTATGAATGTACAATGACATTTGTATATGCTCACTCAAAACTTTAGTAAATGTAGATATTTTGACCCCAAATTTTCAACATAGCCATTTTTTGCACCACCTCATAAATGTGACAGCTGTCATTTTAGGCCATATGCTGAACTGAGATATATACCTAGAAAGTGAGTTTAATTCTGGCAACAGGGGCACTATTTTCTCTTTTCAGATTTATATAGCATATAACCTGACAGACCTTGTGTTAAAAGTTCTTTGCAAGAAACACTGCAGTTTTCAGTCATGGCACATCCAAAGTTACCTGACTGTCAACCAGTTTTGACACCATACTGATGAGGAGTTTTTGTACATAGCTTCATTAATACTTGCCCCATAAATTCCCAAAATGGCCAAAAATGATTGAAATGTACAGTATATGGAAGTATATTAAAGGCAATACTGAATGGGTTGGGGAACTTAGACATCATAAAACAGAAAAAAATATTGCAAATTGTAATACATTTGAGTGAAAATTATTTTATTTTAAGTATTTATTGTCAAAAAATGTGCTAAAGAATTAAACATGTTTGCTCTACTGGGGTGTTTTATGCATTGAAAATTTCAACAATCATTAGTCTAACAGACAATGGGCAATAAATTACCATATCTGTCTTTTGGTAGTAACTATTGGTCAAGGTGTTACCCCACACCCGTAATTTGTTTTTCTCGTCAATACTTACCTTTCACTATAGGCTGAAATATTTTGTCATTTACCCTCAAGAGAAGTGTGTTTACACCCACCTAACTTCGTGAAATGATAAATGTAATAAACCAGATGCATTTTCTATGTAAATACCTAAAATAGCACTATTTTCTTTGACAACCAGCATATTTTCCTCAGCAACAGCACTGTAAAAAAGCAAAACACAAACCTTTTTAATGAAATTCCCTTGTATATGAGATGTATTTCTCCAATAATTATAAATAACAGCTTATTTGGACTGGTATGAGTTGACATAATTATTTATATAAATCAAGATTTTATTTTCTTAATCAAATCCAGTGTTTGTTTTGATTCATGTGTCTTGCTGTTGCACTGTAGTACTTATTCCATGAGAAAAATACATTTTTATTTCCCAGTCTGAAAATCTTTGCATCTTACTCATCAAAGTCATTCTTGTGTCATTATGCATGACAGGTTCAGCAGTTTTTTTGTCAATGTTCTCATACTTCTGACATTTGCACAAGTCTGTGCAGGATAGCTCAGCAGCAATACAGGAACACCTCCCTGTTTGACATTTCACATACTTACAGGCACAATGTACTGTAAAATTACTGTAAAATATTATCTGGTGCTGGACTTCTTGTCATTCAGGAGAAGGCAAGCTCCTTGCTTTCTAAGTGCCATCCATGGCCAACAGGGGAAGGAGCATCCATCAAAAAGAGTGCCTCATTATAGCAGCTTGGTAATTTGCTCACTTGCTGTGTTGGTGTAGAGCATCCCATGTTGGTGGCATGCTCTGCTCTGGCAATGAAGATGATGCCAGGCAGAACACCTTGTATCAGGCATCATTCATACATGTGATATCTCCCTCTTTTTGCAGGAGACTCCTGTTTTTTTTTGGCTGAACTCCCTTCCTCCCTCCCAGGAAACAAAATCTCCTGCTTAAGTAAAATTCTGTCCAAAATATCCATTCATGTTTCTTTTGGCAGATAAAGACACATAAAAAGTAAATTAGTGAAGAACAATGGAAGTGATAACTTTGTACAGCTAGTTGTTGAATCTTTTTAGTGCTTATTCTTGATAAAATAAAATATTTGTTTTTAAATTATTTTTTGTTATTTTTTGACACAATTTAAGGACAAACTCATGACATTATGGTATCTTCCTACTAGCAGACCAATCTCACTACTAATTTGATTCAAATCTCCCTCTTAAGCAAGTTGGATAAATCACATGTCTGATCATTGCCATCCTGTGATGAAGCTTGGCCATACAGATGGCACACACATTTCTCAAGCACAAGGAGCATGGAGTCTTGCATGGAAGAAGTCTTTCCCAAGGTCTGTGAAAGCATAAAGGAACTCTTCACTCTCACAGGCCACAGCACATGCCTTTCTCTTTCCCTTCCCATAGAAGGCACTTGTTGAATCACATCATGTGAATATGTGGAGTCCAATAAGGGAGGTACATACCTTCAAGCCTAGAGCTGAAGTGACTTTCTCCAAATCAATAATGCAGCTTTGATTCTCAATACCAATGAAGAAATACAAATTGACTGGCAGTTGTAACTTCAGACAGATGCCCATGACTACAACATCTGTATCTGGGCTCCAAATTATCACATTCTGGTGGTCCTTGGTAGATATTTTACATGAGGAAATATATGCGTGCCACATTCTTCATAGTTACATCTTAATTTCATCAACAGCACTGACTGTCACTTAACCCTCCAGCACAGCCAGGCAGTGATACTCTTCTCCATGGGCTATGTAGAGAGTGATGTCTTTGCCTACAGTTTGCAAATCTGCATCCCTCCACATGGAGTACAAGAATTTCTGAAGTGCTTTCTTATTGTTGCCATCAGAAAGACACTTCTTCCACTGACTGAGAGGTTTCAGCTCCTTTCCATAGATTTGTATAGTTTGTGAGCCACCAGCTGCCCAATGGGACCGTTCCACATTTTTATGTTTACATAGGGATACTGATGTGTGGCAAAGTCCAAACAAGCAGACGTGCACTTTGTTGCAAGCTTAAATACAGTATGTGCACTAAAATGGTGTCTGCAAGCTCGCCAAATGTTGACAGAACATTATGTAGTGCTTAGATGACAGCCATTCCATCAAAGATTATTGCACCATTCTCTGGAACATAGTCAAAAAGGCAGTCTCCACTTTGAATAGCACAAGATCAAGCAGAGCTGATTTGTTGATTTTTTGCCAGAGTACCATGAGCACTAGCAAGAGGGTAGGAAACTGTTCCCAGAGAATAGGACAAGATTCCCCTGAGATCATTTTCCTACTTTGACCTAATACAGGAAGTCTTGCAAACAGTTTCTTGTTACTATGAAGAATTATGTCTTTGCTAGCTACTTTAGCTTTTGTTTTTGGTTTGACTTGATCACTGAATGTTTTCAGTTTCTGGCTTTTGATGGGAGATACACAACCCTGTCAAGTAGTGAGCCTCCACTCAGCCTCCCAGCTATCTCATACTTTAACCGGATAATGAAATAACCCTCAATTATTTTCCAGTACTGCCTGCCGCCCATGTTATGAACCAGCCAGGAATGTATAAACAACAGAAACAGTAAAATCTGGTTGATAAGTCAGTCTTCTGATGGTGGTGATGAAGACTGGAATGATACATCACCAGTTTGAGTGTTGGGTACTGTAGGCAGGAACCAGAGCTGTTGGCAAATAACTAACTGGGGTGGAGATTGATGTGTGTGGAATGGGAGACTTCCCTACACATCAAGGAAATGTGTTACTGTCATATCCGTCATGTCTGTCATATTACAAGATATTGAGGATGGGAAAAAGAATCACTCAGCATGAATCTGTAGAATTTTAATGTACAGTAATTATAGAGAAATGATAGAGAATCAGGCATGGATGGACCGATAAAGATAGACTGATAAAGATAGAGTCAGGGATAAGTTTAGTTATTGATGAAGAGGATGGGGGGGTGCATCATGGAAACAAGTATATCTAACAGAATGTGCAATCTATGGATATGGAGACACTCAAAACATGTGACATTTGTTACCTGGCAACTCTCCCAAATTTAACAGAAACTGCCTAATTTTCTTTTCCATGCATCTGTCTCCAACCACATATCATCTTCCCTGGTGCCAGATCTTATGTCAAGAAGAATGTGACTTGTGGATGGTGATACTTTGAGCAAGTGTTCACAGTGGGATTCCAACCTGTTATCCCCTTTCATAGTTCAGAGCACTAAAAAAATAGGCAGACTGAACTTGCCTTGAGCTGTCACACACTTCAATGTAAAGGACATGATTTTTTTAACCTACTAAATACTTTCTGTAATAATTCATATAATCATTACATTTGCAAAAACAAATTTCAGTAAGCATTTTAAAGTATTTGTTGTACTTGAACATTTATTTTCAGTAGCAACATTCCCCTATATTAGCTGGTTCATGTTCATTTCTAAAATCATTAAATACTGTAGAATAAAAAAAAAACTTCAATGCAGCCAATTGCATTTAAACACTCCCCCCACCAGCAGCCCATCACATTTTAAAGTATTTTTGTTTGTACTTGAAGGTAGGTTTTCAGTAGCAATGTTCCATATATTAGCTGATTCATGTTCATTTCTAAAATCATTAAATACTGTAGAGTAGAAAGAAACTTCAATGCAGCCAGTTGCAATCAAGCACTCCCATCACCTGCAGCCCATGGCACTTACATTTCCCCTCCAAACAAATATTCATTCACAAGAAACACAGCAAGTCTTGCTAAAACCCAAGGTAAAGGATATTCTATTATGTACAGTTTTAAATGTTAGACTGGTCTGAAAGAAGGATGTGCATCAGTACATCAGTGTACTCCAGTTGAGGTTACTAGCATTGCTTTTCTATTAAAAGTTCTTGAAATGTACACTATGTAGGGAATAAGCTAGTACATAAACATGTTTATGGAATCAAAAGTGTAGCTTTCTTTGAACCACTCCAACAACAAAAAAAAGAATAAGTAATGATTGGAAAACGCTATTGCAGAGTTTGATAAAATTTTACAAATGATAAGCTTGTAAATGCATCACAAAATAACAAACAAATAACAAAAAAAGGGAGTATGAATTAATCAGGAGACAGCTATCCTTCAGTCTGACCATGTTAACTTCTACAGCCTAATCCTTATTCCCTCCAATCAGATGTGAATTGTATTAGTAGCCTTAGTATATATTGTACAAGCCCCCATACACAAAAGCACATGTAACAAAAATATGTAAAGCCTATATCAGAAAAGCTTGTGTTGCAACTGTTACCACTTACCCCCTCTCCACTTACAAATCTCGTACAGAAAAAAAATGAAATGTCGTAAGACTGTCATAAGGACTCAGTGTCAAAAAGTTAACACAAAGAGACACACTGCAGCAGGTTTACATGTACAGTATACATGTGTGAGACAGGTGAGGAGGGGGGAGGGAGGATCATGAACTGTAGCTGCATCCATCCCTGTATGAACAGGGTAACTACTTCTGTCAAGTGCAGTAGCAATTCTTTCTATATGACCTCCCATCTCACCCCTTCTACAAAAAACTTGCTTAAACAGTGGAGCATCCTGAGCATACCCATCCACTAATTAATAAAAAAATGTCACCCTGAGTTTTTTGGACCATATAGTACCGTACCATTATGGAGAAATATTTTTTTCTCATGAGATATGGCATGTGTAGTATAGTGGCTGCAACTAATTTTACTGGTTCACTGCATTTTGTCTCTTGGAAATGGTTAGAAGAAAGGGCAAAATAAATTCTAGGAGAAGGGAGGTGGGTGATGTAGCAACCCAAAACTAATTTATTTGATGTTTGATTACAGTTGGAGTAATTTTTATTTCTTTTGCAATTTTGCAGAGTCAGAAAAAGGAAAAATGCTACATATAAAGTAGCAAACAGACACCAGATGCTGCTGTCAACTTCGTAGTGTCATTTTGACAGCTAAACATAGCATGGACCTTGCGACATTGGTTATGTTTAAATGAATGACCTACAGTAGTATCTTTATGGTAGTTATACATTATGCTATCCAGATTGTTCAAGTGACCTATGGACTGCAAACTGCTTAGTATGGTAATATGGTAATACTGTGTCTAATGTACATTCCTCTGAGCTAATAAATATAGAATTAATAAAAATGACACGACAAAGTTGACAGCAGCATCTGTTTACTAATTTATACAGAAGTGTCTGTTTACTAATTTATACAGTATGTAACCTTTTCCTTTTTCCAACTCCCCAGATAAAAACATGCTTTTTAAAATCTCACTGGCTTCCACATTCTGCCTCAACTTACAGCAGGCACAAGGATATTTTAAAAAGAGTGCTGTATCAGTTTGTGTAATACAAGTAATTGTGGAAATTATTCTAAGAAATATAAAATAATTATAAAATACTGTTAACATCTATAACTCAACTGTAGGTCTTCAGCAATTATTTATAAAGGCAAAAGTATCAGTGTTAGAAGTAACTATTAAGATCTGAATGTATTTCTAAAGCTGTCCTTCTCTTGCATTGCCAGATAATTGCAGCTCTTAATGAGCTGTTAATCACGCCAGACTGTTTGCAACATTGAGAGAGATTAGCATGAGGACAAAGGAGCAGTTTAGAAGACTAAGAGAAACAGCTTCACTGACTTACGGGAGTATTGGGGAGGGGTGATCTCGGAAACAAAGAGCAGTCAGTTTTAACAGGTCCTCTCCCTGGCTGTTGTGTTTGTAACCCTCCTCCAATTTCACCTCCCCTCCCTCCCTTAATCTTCCCACTCAGCATACCTCTCAACCGCCTCATTTTTGAGGATGTATTCATTGTGTTGTGTTGTATATTGTGTATTGTAACTTGTCCAGGTCCATCTCACAAATGAGCTTTGCTCAATGATGTTCTCCTGGTTAAATAAAGAGTTTTGATTGATTGATTGATTGATTGATGTCCCTGACGTGGCTTCCTGAGTTTCCACCATTCCTCCTAAATTTTGGATTTGTCTTAAGCAAGAATAGGGATTCAAAGCATAAAATAATGCCAGAGGCTAGTGTCATATCTAGTTTTCCTTCATAAAATGCCAAAGAGTTGTTACACTAATATTATCATTTTTCATCATGTGCCCCCTATCTTTAACCAATTGTCCCTGACTTTTTCACTAGCCTGTATAAATTGAGTGTATCTGCAATAAAAAGAAGGACCTTTATAAAAAAAAAAAGGCAATGGGCAATGTGGCAGCAGTGCTTTATCATATTTTCTTGTTTTGTGCTTAATTTAGATTCCCATACTCCCTCCCTCAAACGCGTGCTTCTGCTGCACAATATGCCATAAATTCTCCTTATAGTACTTTGGCTCAGATGGCCACATGCTTGTACCTGCAATAAAAGGACAAAATACACAGAACACAGGAATCCTTAAAAATATTTCTCCAGAAAGAACCAAGGGCTCACCAATCCTCTTTTACTGATTGAACCTGTGATGTAGAAAAATAAATGACACAGGCCGCTGGACACGGTTAATCACACCAGGCTGTCTGGAGCATTGAGAGAGATTATGATGTCCCTGATCTGGCTTCAAATTTTCCACCATCCTTCCTAAATTTTGGATTTTTGTTAAACAAGAATAGGGATTCAAAGCAGCTTACAGTATCATCTGTAAGCTGTAAGCCCATTGGTACACATTGTGGAGCAATTGGCCTGCAGTGCATAATGTAAGCTATCATTTGGTGAGCAGCCACAGTGGAATGCAGTTGGGTTTGCTGCTGCCCACTGATGATGGGGGGAGCTGGGTGGGCAGGGGGTCCTGTGTGGGTGGAGGGGTGCCACTGGACCACCAGGGATTTATTTTCATAGGCTTTAATGACCATCAGGTTTACGAGCGGGGTGGGTGGTACCACTAGACTACCAGGGCTAGAGAAGTTATTTTTTTTCAGTGATCAGAGCATCAAGAGGGGTGGGGGTACCACTTGAATACCAAGGATGTTTTATTAATATATTATGACCAATCAGGGCCATGGGATGGAAGGGGGTACCACTAGACTACAAGGGATGTTTTATTACTATATTACGGCAAATCGGGGCTAAAAGGAGGGTGGGGGGACCAGTGGACTGCCTGGGCCATTATGTGTGCTTTTGCACAGTGTACTGGGGTGGCGGGTGGCCACCCATGACTGGCGGTTGCTGTGTTGCACCTTGCAGTACAGGAGCTCTCCTGTGTGTGGCCACCATTTGAGCCTTTATTTTCAGGTTCATCTTTGCTCATGGGCATGTAGTGCATCTCAGAGTTGTGCCAGCATATGCACCACACATCCAGGGCTGAATATCGGGATGTGCCACATATGCATGGGCACATCCCCTGGAGATGCGCCACATACATTATCTTTGTGCCCCAGTGCATCGGAAATTGTGCTGTACAATTCCCTTTTTTGAATATTGCCCTGGTCCTATGTCTGGGGTTGCACTGGCACAACCCCTTTGAATATCCAGGCCTATATCTATAAAACACCTATAGCAGATGGGGAGAAATCCTGTATCACTGTGGCTGTCATCAAATTCTTTTGACAGGTGCTGTTGAAATGATTCAGCAATGTTTCGATCATCACCATGTAAGTCCAACCATGCTTGAGCACATTTATGGTATTTATCCCACCTGACACATGTAAATGGTGGAGTGGACTTCTTCTTGACTGAGTCAAGATGCATATAGCAATGCAAACCAGTTCTAAAACTGGAAATCTTGTGAATCTTATATGATTGACAAGGGCTTTCCTGGTCATCGTTACCATCCTTGAGCATGGCCATATTGATTCTGCATGAATACACGTGTTGACCGGTCAAATCCAAAGCCTTCAAGCTTTACTACTGTCCCTTTTTTATATGCTGCAAGTGGCTGGCTCAATACTGGTTAACTTTCCAATACTTGCTCATTGTATGCTGAAAAGTAAAAAAAAAAACAAGGTTGAGGAGATGACATTGAAGTCATGATAAAAGTTCATCTTACAGAGACCGAATTAATGTCACTTCCTGAAAATCTACATGGCTGACAATGTCATTGATCTGCTTGCAATATCCCATAAATATTAAGTGTTGTTGCTAAGAAAATGTGGTGAATGCTAGTGACAAGCACCTCTTATTCTGTTCCTACCCTGTCTTTTTTTTGTTCAAAATTAAATGTATTATCATTTGAGACATCAAAACCTTGCTGTAATATGGTTGTGTAAAGTCTTTATGTGCTATTATTTTACAATGCTGCTACTAAGGAAATATGCTGTTTGCCATGAAAACACGTCACTATGAATATTTATGAAGAAATTAATTTAAAATATCATGCATTTATCATCCAAATACTTTGCATGGAGTTAAACTGGAACATATGTATTGCTATAAATAACTGTGAGTATTGCTGAGGATAGAGAAATTAGGGGGGTGGGGTATGTTTTGCCCCAGCAGTTTTACCAGAATAGATATATGGCTGTTTATTGCACATTACTGTTTCTGTTTGTGTGACCAATGAGAAAAATATTGTTGTGTCATATGCACAGGACTTCTGGGCTTTATAAACAATTTTGTGCATAATTCAAACATAAAACGAAAGATTGTTTTCTGCATTTTAAACACATTTTCCACTGTGTATCATGTATAAGCTGTGTGATGCTTTCACTAATCATTTCAATACATATGTGGATATATTTCCATCATTTTGAGCCATGTTGGGCCCAGATTAGGCAAATCTTGTTGGTATTATAGCCAAAAATTCTTTAATGGGTATGGTGTCAAAAGTGGTTGACAGCCTTGTAACTTTGGATGTGCTGTAAAAGAAAACTGCAGGATTTCTTGTGGAGAACGTTTAACACAAGGTCTGTCAGGTTATTGGCTACATAAAATTGTATAGAATAAGTAATGACCCTCTTGCTGGAACGAAATGACACAATAAAGGGCTTCACCATATGGTCTATTTTTCAAATCCTTGCCAAAACGTGTTTTCGCACCTGTGGTGTGGAATGTTTTGGGGGAGATTCGAACATTTTCACCTAGCAGGTTCATGAAGTGGGGTGATAAGAAGTCTATGCTGAAAATTTGTACAGATATTGTAAAATGCCCAGGTTATGAGTGAAAGCCTCAATATTTCAATGTTCACCCATACGTTCACTAATTTTCAAAATTTTGACTCAAAACTTTCAATATAGAAATTTTTTGATACTACCTCATAACCATGGCAGGTGTTATTTTTTAAATCCTGGATGAAACGTGTTTCATACTTGTGGTGTAAAATGATGTTTTGGACAATACATTATAAATGCACATTTCATGTTTATAAGAGGAGTCATAAAATGACTATATTGGAAATTTGGGATCAAAATAAAAAAAACATTTATAATTGTTATGAAACTTTGTGTGAAGTGCCAGTCTTCACCCCTTTGGGTTTCCTTTGTGATCCCGCACTAATGAGCTGAGTTCAGCGGTGAGCTCAGTGGCAGAGCTACATGGCTGAGGGTGGTGAGGTGGTGCTTTTAGGTGACATCCCTCCAGCCAGGGAAAGAAAGCTGTAGGGCTGACTGCATGGGCCAGCTCTTCTCTTATCATAGTGCCCTGCAGCTCTGCATCTGTGGGTGGCAGAGGGCCCTGTACGTTGGCTGACAGACAGACTCTTTGCCATGTGTGCCTGTATCTGTGACCACATGGAAGAGCAGGGACCAGAGAGCCCCTCACTTCTGCAGCCCACCAGATGGCCCCATGAATTGTTGCTATCCATCACTGCATGGAAGTTCAAAGCCCACAAGGGCACTGCATTTCTGTAGGTGAACAGAGTATTCCCTTTGTGTAAGGGCCCTGTACATCCACCTTTGTTCACACCTAGTAACACCAGCACTAATGTGCATGCTCAGAGTCACAGCTTTACTTTTCAAAGCCTGATTTCCACATGTAACAGTGCTCATTTTTCACTAGGAGTTACATAAAAAAAATTCTATGTAACTCCCAGTGGTGTAATAGTAATAACATTCTTCTTGTAGGAGTATACTCACAATAACCGGCTTCTGTGGTGATTAAACGCCTCGGCTTCACCTCGGAATTTAATCATCCACAGAAGCCAGTTATTTCTTTGTATACTCCTACAAGAAGAATGTTATCACTTTAAACAATCCATTGTACAGTATCTTATTACTTACCTAATAAATGGCTCTGAAGGTACAGTAGACTGAATCTAATGGAAGTGTAGGTCTTTCTGAATATTTCAATAAATAAAAATAAAATAAGATTAGGCATATAGTAGGCTAGGTTTTGATAGGTAACAAACTTTCTTTAAATGTCTTAGGGATCACAAAAGTACAAATGTTGTTTTCTGTATCATCCCTTCTGAAAAGTGTTGAAAAGAGACTCCATTAGATGATTAAACATAAAGTATCATATGATGCCATGCTGGCTTTGTGATGCCATGGCCACATAAATGTTTATAATACTAGCAGCAGGTATTGTAATTACTTTCTTTTCTTATCAGTTTTTCCATTAGTTCAATTTCATTTTGCAGTTTTTTGATGATGACAGTGAGCCTTCCAATTTTAACATCCTGCACGCTCTCTCTCTTTGGCTTTTATTGCCTTTCTTACTTTTTCAGTAAACTGCACTTAGATGCATCGTTTATTACTGTAATTTCTGCATATTGGTGCAACTCTGTCTTACATTTTATTTTATTTTAAAGTACATCCCTCCATGTGGTTGTGGTTTAACCCTTAAAGCATGTTTATACACTTCCAGTTTGACAGTTTAGATATCATGGCTTTACAGTTTGCTTTGGTAAAGTTTCCACAAGAAGTTTTTCTTACAATTTAGTGCAAGTAGTGATTTATAAAATACCATGTTACGGTCACTACTTCCCAAGGGCTCCTTAATCACACACTTTGTTATTCTGCCCTCCAGATTATACAATATGATGTCCAGAATGGATTCTGAGGTAGTCTGTGATGACCGTGATCGTGATTGAGCACTTTTGAAAAAGGGCAACTCAATCACAGCGCCGGTACACAGGGCTACCTGGCAGGGAGGGGAACTGGATAGGGGGTTCAGTGAATATAGTGACAGGATGTCGCTATGTATACATGCACATGAGGGTGAGGAACCATGCCGTGTAATGGGCAGAAGAGGAGAGAGGATTTGTGGGGTGTAGTGCGGTGGTAGGCTGCCAAGCTGGCTGTGTGGTGTGGTGGGTTGGTGGCAGGCTGGGTTTAGGAGGGTGCCAGGTTCAGTTCTGTGCGCGCTCGTGGTTTTTGTGCTGGGTTGGGTTTTCCTTTTTACTTTTGCACCCCCTCTGACATGCACCACTCTGGAGTAGAGAATCCTTTGTTAGGGTGGTGCAGGGGCTGAAGTCCCCCCTCAGGGTTGGGGTGTGGGGGGCACAGCCCCCTGCATAAAATATGGTGCCCTCTTGATGTTTGCCATGAGTGTACATCGCTGAAATTGATTTTCAGTGATGTACACTTGGTCAAATGGTGATCACCTTTCTGTGATCACCATTATCAAATGGAACCAATTCTGATCTTGTTGGTTTCTGTACTTATTGTTTGAAATGATTATAGTGGAACTTACTGTAGCTAAAGATCAATTGCAGATATATTATAAACATATAATAAACATTGCTCTTTTTCCCTAACATAAGGACAGACTTGCCTCATTTATTACATATGAAATGAAGAAATTGCCATTTGTCATGTATAGATATTATTTTTTTGCACCTCCCAAGCCCTTGGCTGGCCACTCCTTCAGGCTGCATAGGCCCATGCCCCACCACCATGTTCTTTCATCATCTGCCAGCCTGTTATTGCCGCAACCTGAGTAAGCCAATGTATCCCTTTGTCCAGAGGGTCCCTCCCTACTGTGGGGAACCAGGAGAGGAGAGGAGAGTCACCCAAAAGCATTCCAACCGTATCCCAGTGGTGGCAGGGGCAGCATGGACACATCCAGGCTTTATGGTGAGCAAGGCCAGGCCACCATCATCCGGTCAGCAGAGAGGTTAGTATTCCTATTTTCTCCCCGCCCCACCACCTCTCACAAAATGGTCTGGCCATGACAGCATCCTGGGTTGGGGGCATTCAGCAGTGCATCAAGGCCACATGCTTCAAAGATTGTCAGTAACTGGGAGCACGAAATTACACTCCCGTCATTTTGCTCTGGCCATTCTCGTGACCAACTGTTTACTCCAACACAATTTGGCTCCCTTACTATATAGCTCCCTGTCATTACGCTCCCTCAGCAGTTACTCACTTTAGTGGAGCAGTTTAATTAAATGTCATTATGCTCCCTTTACCTTTAACTCAGCAGACAACTCGCTTTAGTGAATGCAGCTCCCTCAGCAGTTACTCGCTTTAGTGCAGCAGTATAATTAAATGTCATTACCTTGAAACTTGAAGACTGCACAGTATATGTAGTGATAAGTTAAGTGCAACATCTTCTGTACTGTAGGTTGTCCTGTCTAGTCTTGTTCTGTAATAGGTCTTTTCTGTTGGGTGCTGCTACAATTGCCCTTGCTTGCTTCAAAATGATACCATTAAAACAACGTTGGAGGATGCTACTATGAACAGTGGGATTCCTAATATCATTACGCTCCCTTTACCTTTAACTCAGCAGATTACTTGCTCTGCCCAGTCTAATTTTACCTTATGGACACTCACTTTAGTGAATGCAGCTCCCTCAGCAGTTACTCGGCAGTTTTCCTTGAAACTCAGTAACAACGCTCCAAACCTGTGACAAGATACAAATTCCCCCTCCCACTCCATTACGTGTCAACAGTGACACTTGGTCCTGCATGCAGCTTCACTATCATCAGCATGGATTTTGTGTTTGTGCACACATGTACTGTAAGTGCTTCTGTTCTTTTGTTATTCTGTCACTGCATTAAAGGCTGTTTGATTTTTTGTGCCTCAGGAAGCTTTTGTGAAGAGGGGTTCATATGTGCTTCAGTGCTACATACAAGTACATGCATATTTTGTTTTTCTGTCCTCAGGAAACTTTTGTGCAGAGAGGTTTATATGTGCTAAGGTGCTATACAGCTGCAGGTGCTTAGGTGCTTTTGTGATTGTGTTTCCTCAGGAAGCTTTTCACTTGGTTAAAAGCAGTACAACTTTATTAAAGCAATAAAAACAGCAAACAGCATTCCTGTTTCAGCTTCAAGCAAACGTAAAGGTTGATGTGTGTATATGTGGTTAGGTGCTTGGTGCTTGGGATTTCCAAGGATGCAGGTAGTTTTTTTAAAAGCATTAAACTTTATTGTACAGTTTAAAAGCATTCTGGTATCATCCTCAGTAGTCGAATGTGTAGGCTACACCATGGAGAAACTCTTCAGTTGTTCTCTCTGAACTTTTCTCCGTAATACATGCCAGCCATTCCATGTTATCATGGTATACTTTCTTTGAACCAGCTGGACCATTACCTGCGATTAATTGCTCAATACAAGCTCTCGTTTTCTCTGCACCCCTTTAAGTCCATCAATAAATTTCAATATGGTGGGATGCACCATGCAGAGCACACTCTGCATTCTGTAGTGGAAGGCTTCTACAACATTATTAGTTTTTGCTCTGTGACTTAGTACTGTCTCATACTGATTCCGCAATGTAATAGCATAATGTGGTGCTCTATGTCAAGTTCCTCTCCTATTTCTTCTCCCAATCCATGCATCCTCAAAGTAGTCAATCAGTGGCTCCAGTTCAGGTGGGAAGATTCCAAGTACCTCATCAGTGATTTCTTCAAATCTGGTAATTACCTCATCTGAAGGACAAAAGGGAAGAGCAGGAAGATATTTGCACTTGAGGGCAAACTATGGGTCTTGGGAGTATTTTACCACTAATCCCTCACTCTGAATTTTACGGTACATGCATTGACTAAAATGGAAGAAGCAGCCTGCTTGCCTGGCTTGTGGAAAAACATTTTTGAAGGCATTTATAGGGGCCTGTCAAAATCTATCATAATAACCTCAGGTGACAGATTGGGATTTAGAGTTTTTAGAGCTGTTAGCATTCTTTCATATATAACCCTACTTTTCCCAGGCAGCAATGCATAAACTGCTGGCTGTACATTTTCAAATTGTTCACCGTGTATCACATACATCTGTTCGAACAAGGAAGGGGATACACTAAATGTACCGTCAGCATACCAATTCTTTGCACATTCAAGAAAAGTTAAGTTCTTTTCAGTGCCAATGATTAAAATACGATCCGGGCCAGGTCCACTGACAAACAGAAGAAAAGGTATTTCTGTTTCTCCTCCATCGACACTGTACATTTTAAATGAGTCAGGGATCACTAGCTTGTTAAGATCCTTTAGATTTGGAGGGACACCATGCACCCTAATACGCTGTATTGCTCGCTTTATATTTCAATCAGTTCATTTCCCCTGTATGGCTAATGACAATTTGTCTTTTGTGTGAATTAGTATTTGAGCTGTTGTGTCCTGAGATGAGGATAATCTTTGTTTTGCCTCATTTAAAGCCTCTGACTTTTCAGCAGCACTTGAGTCTGGGGCATGTGCATGCTCAGAGAATCTATGAATAATGGTGGGGTCTGCTTCACTTTTGGTGTGCACACGGGCATTACAGCCCTTTGGCTTTCTAACAGACCATTTACTGCCATATGGCTTTTCCCTCATGACTCTTCTTATGCAGTGTATAAATGTCGTTACCCTCTTCCACAAGTTTTCTTCAGTTGCAAACAGACTGAATGAAATGGCAGGCTGTAGTGGATGAAAGGAAGCACAGGGACAGAAGACAGCAAGTAAAGCACACAGCAGTGAAAAAGCATCAGCAATAAATGCTTGGTACAGCTACAACAGCTTTATACTCTATGGGTTGCCAATTAGTGGGAGTGAAATGACCAGGAGTGAATTAGCATGGGAGTGAAATTAACCAGGACTGAAAATGGTGGGAGTGAAATGATGGGAGTGAAATGTCGTAGATCTCAGCAACTAGCCACCACCAGGAGTTGTCAAACAGTGGTCAAGCACCCCCACCAGGGGGGAAGCATTCAATAAATGTTGTAAACTCCTTCCCTGCCAGACTCTGCTCCTGATGTCCAGGCTCAGAGCATAAACCCCTGTTGCCAGTGGTACAAATACTGTTTTAATGCTCTCCTAATTGATTGTTTCACAGAATGTTCCTCAGACCTTTTTAGACCTGCTAGCGGAATCTTGGATGAGTACAGATGTCATTCAGACAACAATTACATCATTTTCCTCATAGTCCTGGCAGCTCAGTACACACACACACACACACACACACACACACTAATGTACATTACATGGCAACAACTCATGTTTACTTTCAATAGTCTGAGGACTTTTGCCTATTACATATTATCAATATAGTATTACAGAGAGATATTTAGTTACTTTCACAGATTAATCAATAGTTTTTAGGGGACAATACTTTGAAACAATGAGGAAGCTGTAGGAACTTCATTAAGGACTGGAAAAGAACAAAGGAGATAACAATAGAGTTCAACCCATTTACCCCCCCTCCAATAACCAAACCTCCCTATCTAATAAACTTGCGCCTGTCCCCCAGTGTTACTATTGAAATTAATGGATGCTATTCTCACCTACTTAAAAGGTGATCATGGCTCCCTACAATCACAATGGGAATGATCAACAGCTGAATCAAGCTCTGTATCACCAGCTGCAACTGCTAAAAAGTTTGCAGACACTACTACAGCATGAGAGAGAGAGAGAGAGAGAGAGAGAGAGAGAGAATTACTTAATGGGTGATTTCAGTTCCCTGCAGTCACAATGGGAATAATCAACAGCTGAATCAAAGGGTACTGGAAACCACAGTAATGTATTTCCTCAAAACATACAGTGGTTACCCTGACGGGCCAATGGCCAGAGTAAGAATGATGGGGATACAAGGCACATAAAACTGGGGATGCAGATATCAGAAGATTGCTAGTTACAGGAGCAAGGGTTAATGAGTGCCTGTGATAGTATGATTGGTAGTAAGATAGAGATTTTTTTGGTTTGTTATGTATGTATTGGGAGTCTAGGCAGCATGGATTACACCCTTGTTTGTACAGTTGTTCATAGAATTTTAAATCAAAAGGCCATGAAGTCACCCTTGGGGGGAATATCTGTCTGTAGGAGCAGGAGGACCAGTGGACCTGCTAATGGGGTAATGAAAGTGTTATGATACTGGACCAGTTATTTTTCATGAAGTAGATATGTACAGTATTAGGCTTTAGTTCATATACCATCTTCGTGATTAGGATGTCAGTACAGCAACTTCTCTTCCGATGTGTACCCAGTGACTGAAAATAAATTTTCTATAGTGAGTGCTGTATGGTTTCTGTCTATATTTGGTTCCACCTTCTGCCATAAGAACAATACTACATACTACTGTACATTTTTAAAACAGAGGAGCATTGCTGCAGTAACCCGAAGAACATCACATTCAGCTTAGTGTGGTATAGTATAGGCACTCTTGATTATAAGACCTTCTGATTATCCAAACTGATTGGATGTCACCCAGACAGTCTGGATAATTGGTGTTGCACTATACTCATGTTAAGAGACTACCAGGTTGTTTTTGGGGTGGGGGGGTGATACTGAGTACAAAGTGTTGGTGACCAGCTTAGAGAAATTGCCAGATATTTACTCATGGTGTTTTACTTAAAGTATTCAATTGATAAAGGCCACAATCAGAAAATTGGAAGCAACAGCTGATTTTTAAATTTCATAATCCAATGTACTCTGTATGCATTGAGCTGCCAGGCTCCTGAGGAAAATGATGTCATTGTGACTTGCATGACATCACCACTCACCAAAGATTCTGCCAGCTGATCTAAAAATGTCTGATGAGTTTTCTATGAAACCATCTAATAAGACAGGCAGTAAAATAGCATCTGGACATGAGAAGTGACAGTTCCTGAACATTACTTGCAATATCTATATATCTGTATCTATAGTATATCAAAAACACTCATCTTTAAGAAATGACTTGCTGCCAAGATTTTAGCTGTCTTTTCATTCTATTCAACCTGATTTAGATCTCCTATCAGAATTGTATCTCTGTGATCACATGCCAGGCCATTTTTACATATGCTGAGCTCATGTCCAAGCTCATTGTGGTTGTGCGGACCATAAAAAAATTCTATGATGAGGTCATGGCTACCCTTCCATTTTATCTTTATCCAAATAAATTTGCAATGTCATGGTCTGATTAAATTGTGGTAGTCTTGCTACTAAAATGATGTTTTAATGTACTGTATAGTTCCACAACCCTTTTTATTTTTCTACTATTTCTAAGCAAAGTGTTTTCTCCTATTTCATTCCCAAAATTGCCATCTCATGTCCACTAGGTCTCTGAAATTACAGCTATTGTTATATTATCTACATACAACATACATAAAAGCTCATCTGGTTTGCTACTTAGGCTTCTGGCATTAATGAGTAAACACATACATTATAATTATTGGTTCTTGTTGAGTTATCCTGAGTATAAGTTTTTTGTCCGTGTTCGCAATTTGTTCCATGGGTTTTTGAAATCTGTCTTTACAACCCACTAATTAACAGCTTAGAGTTGAAATAAAGATCTTGTTGAACTTGTACTGTATCACAAAAGTGTGTGCCCCTTATATTCAAATGTAGCATCTGGCTTGTAGAGATCATACCTATCCTGGCAATGTTCCTAATTCATGATAACCTAGAAGTTTTCATTTTGGACCCCTGTGCTAATTTAAGTATCTGCTTCACTGCCCATATCCTTCCTGGCCCTGTTCTATATATTGGTCACATTTGTAAGCATTAAGCCATGAGAAAGGAGGCATTTACTAGGAATTAATGCATGGTTGGGGTGCATGAAGTTGAAGGCCAAGTGCTCCCACCACCCAACCATTCATTAATTCAGAAATAAATTCCTCCTTTAGAGTGGCTTAACACGCTTGTAACATGGCAAGCACTATCTAGAATTTTTGCAAGAAAACACAAACACTGGATTAAATGTTTAAAGGTTTTATGTTCACCTTGGTATGTAACAATAACAATATTGAAAAAATATGAAGGATATGCCTTAATACTGTAACTGCTGCAATAATCACTGATAAAGAAACATTGCCGTTGTATTACTTATGGTTTCATATTGCTATGGTGCTGTCTCATTGTTGAAGAAAACTACAGTGCTACTCAAAACAGCACTCATTAAGTACTGAGACAGCCACACACATATTTGTGGGTTCCAAATAACACACTTGCATAACTAATTCACACACAATTCAGTTTGATAACTATGTATTGTCTCTCTTATGGCTTTTGTTTCTGACACTAAAACTATTTCAATAACATTTAAAAAAGAACTGCAACTTTTTCTCTCATTTTATTAGTTTTAACATGTACTTTTGAAAAACTGCAATTTAGGATCGATTTACTGGATGACCCAGAAATGTTATACATGCTGCCGTTGAATGGCAAACATCTGCTGTGAGCCTTAATAATTAAAATTAACATCTCTGTTTATTTTTAAACCAGAAATGTTAAATGAACTGTGACTGTTAGGGCACATATTGGGAGCTACAGAAATGTGAGTGACTGCCAAGGTTTGTTCTTCCGATGGTGATGCAATTAGTGATGGATGTACAGCGCTTCGAATAGTGTTCAGGTTTTCAGCCTTTGATTTTCACAACACAGTGTAATATCTATGATACCACATACAGAGAATATTGGGCATAAATTATCCTTTCTGCTACTACTACAATCCTGATGATAGCTACAGTGTCCACCGGGTAGATAGGTGGGTGAGAAATACAAAACACTATCTTTGTATGTGGTTGTCATGGGTATTACATGGCAGGGTATGTCTAAGGAATTATTGCATGGTAGTTTTTTGGTCACCTGTTGCATTTAATCCAATGACATACTTATATTGTCCTTAGAATTAATTGCCATGTTACAACAGAAAGTAAGACCTTGCAACCTCTTTTTTGAGTTCAGTTCCCATATCCACAAATTCCTTTCAAATGCTCACATCCAACCGTCTACCCATGATTTTTGTTTCCACATAGAGCACTATAATTGTTTTTTCATCTAATCCTTCTAGAAGTTTAGTAATGCTAGCTTTCATGTAAGAAACTTTTTTCCTGTGTTGACACATCATCACTGTTTCTTTCTGTCCTTGCAAATATTAATAAACCTTATTATACGGTTGCCTATTTCTTGAACTTGCCTAGGTCCCTTAGGTCATGTAAATGCATTCCTGTGCTCATCTTCATTCATCTTTAGTTAGTGCTAATACATGATAATTTGAACACATCCTCGTCAGTATGATCTGCTAGTGCATCAAAGCGGTTACCAATGTTTATTAGTAGATAATCTTAAACCATTCCTTTCTTAAGTCTCTTTTTTCCTAGCACTGTGAATTAGTCCTACTTATCCCTGCCCTTTTCTACTTGTATTTTTTTTTCCTTTCTGTAACTCCATTTGGGACAATACTTTCTTGTTTTGGAATAATGGTATTTTCTGTTCTGACTGCAAGGTTGCATAAATTTCATTGAGGAAATCACGAAGGTCCTTAATTTGCCTCATTGATTCTAGTCTGAGTTTAAATTCTCTTTTTACAATTTCAAAATGCTGTATCAATATGCATCTAGCACATATATGCTGCAAGTAACTGGTGTGATAGCCTCTTCTTTTATTGTGTACGTCCCATATACAGTACCTCATTTTGAATTCCTACAGACCCAATCCAGTCTCATAATTGTATCACAACAATATTGATATAAGAAACATATGTTGCTTAGCTGCTACAAATATTTGTTGTTTTTATTACAAAACTTCCCAACAGCTCTCGGCAAAGATCATGAAAGTTTATCTGAATTAGGTGTAATCAGGGACTGTGTTCAGGTGACCGGTCTCCCCAGAAAAACATTGCCTTTGTCTTTGTGATATCCAGTGTTTGCTCTCCAGTGCTCATATGGGGTGAGGTTGGGGGGTAATTGAGAACCCACGGGTGAATGAAAACAGAAGTGATGTCATAAGTCACTTTCTGGTTTTAAAAGTATCTTTTTGACTACAAAGTAAAAATCTGTCAATTTCTTCTTTGGGAATTAAAGTGCCCAGGTAGAATTTGTTTTACTTTAAACCTGGCAACTTAGTAGTTTGACTTTGGCATTTTAAATTATCTGTACGACTAACACTGGACATCTCTTAAGAAGACACAACACAGAGGCAGCAATTTCAATTGCAATGAAAGATGTAGTGAAGTTTTACTTCAAATGCAGAGTACTGTCAAAATCATCAACTTTGAGTTTGCAAGCACTTTGCAAAGTTGCCCATTTTGTGACAACTTTGACTTCAAAAAACTTCACCTGCACTTTGCATAAAACTCTGCCTTACATGTTGCTTTATGGTGAATTCAGGTGAAATTTTCTCTGACAAAGGAACAAGTGTCTGTAGAGGACAAGCAACAGTTCCAGTAGATCACAAGATACAGCTCTGTGTAGTTCATTGTCTTTCAGTTTTAATGTGCAGTCCATGTCATTGAGTGGAAGGGGCAGATCTGCTGCATTTTGTACCTTGAGAAACAAACTGTACATTAATGTTTTACAGCTTTTTTGTGTTTTACACATCAATTCTCGTCTTAGAAGTGTGTTAGGAATTATTTAGTTGTGGTTTAGGTCTGATTTTATTTATAGTTCTGTATTTTGTTCTATGGCCTTCTATCCATATCTTCTTTTTACTTCTGTGTTTAGATGCTCTGGTTCTGTGAATTCTTGTTTAGTTAATATTTATATATTTTTTTTCCATTTTTAAGCCTTTTCCAAATTCACTTTCTATATGTTATTTTTACTTTTCATACCTTTCAAATAAAAATGAGTGGAGATGGAGAGAAAAGTGTGAGGAGTAGAAATCAGAGTGATGAAAGGGTGGAGAGGGAGGAGAGAGGGATAGTTACATGGTCGACAAATGGGACACACCATCTCATCTGTCGGAAGAAGACACCTCCATGTGTGCCACATACAGCACCAGGTGTTGGAAGAAGTTACAGCCTGTAGCAACAATGGTTTCTTTGTCTGCAGGAATCTCCCCCACCCATAGTGTAGCAGCAGCAACAAGTATCAGCACCTCCCATTATCATCATTGTTCTACTGCTGGAAAAACCTGCAAGGGATAAACCCCTGTGTCCCCCCACCCTTTGTTACTGCTGCCATGACTAGCTGATCCCCATGTGGAGGAGCACCCAAGTCAATCCACCTCTGCCCATAGGCTGCAGCACAAGTCCCTAATTTGAAAATATTTTGATGTGGACCCCTCTAACAACAGCATTGTGATGTGCAAATTGTGCCAGACTTTTGCTGAGTATGGTAAATGGGGTAGCCGCTTGGCACTGGTGGACAGCACACCCACTTTAAAGTAAGGGGACTGCTGTGAGTGGGAAAAATACAAGATGGCAGCTAAGAGGGTGGAGCCAGTGGTACGCCTACTGATACTTCCATGCCAGAGGCGGGGTGGTGCAGCAAGCAATGGCAAGGTATACAGTTGCCAGAGGGGAGTACTGATAAGGTAAATAGGAACTGCAGCCAGACTTGGGGGCTGTGACCATGGAGAGCACATGAGAATCCAGATGCAGATCCTCCTCTTTCAAGTTCTCATTTAACAGATGAAGTGGTACAACTCCATTTTAAGATGGGTGGCTCAGATGCAGAGTTTTGTCCATGAAGGCCACACTCCAGACACTGCAGTCAAACCAGCAGAAACTGCTTCAGGGAATGGTGAAACTCTGTGGTGAGGGTGGACCCTCTTTCCTACCCCAGGTCTTTGCAATGAATGCACACCCTATGTCTTAAATTCTCATTTGCCCTATTTTCTTATGTCCCAGAAATTATATATACTTGCCCTCCACAGCAACAGCATCTCTAAGTTGTAATTCACTTTAGTACCCAGAAATGCACTATATGAAGATCCTATTTCCCCAGATTTTTCTCAAGTCCCAGAAACTACCGGTACCCCATCAATTAAGTGCTTCCAGAATAGCACCACACTAACATACTAACATATTAAAATGCCAGCAGAATAGGCCTAACGGTCTCTCAAGTCTGCTCAATTTTCATCACCCTCACTGAGGTCAGATTTTGGTGTCCCCTCCTCCCCCTTTGGTTATACTGCCCCCAGTCCCAGATGTTCCACCTGTATTGGGCCTGGTCAGATTTACCCTCCACTGTACCTGTCCCATCCCCTCTTAAAACCCATCTACAGTCTCCACCTCTAGCAGCTCCCTGGGCAGTGCATTCCATGGCTCCACCACCCTTTCAGTGAAATAACATCTCCTCCTCTATCCTCTGAGCCTGCCCCCTTCCAGCTTATACCTGTGACTTCTTGTTGCCCCACCCACCTTCCTTTGGAGCACCCTGACTGGGCCTCCTTTATTGATCCCTTTCATGTACTTAAAGACCTCTATCATGTTCCCCCATCCCTCCTCTCCTCCAGGGTGTACATGTCGAGCTCCTTGAGCCTCTCCTCATAGATCCTCTCCCCCAGGCCCCAGATCATTTTGGTTGCCCTCCTTTGGACCGTCTCTAGGAGTGCAATGTCCCTCTTTAAATGTGGTCTCCAAAACTGTACACACTACTCAAGGTGTGTCCTAACCAAGCAGTTGTACTGTGGAAGAATCACTTCCGCCTTTCTGGAGGTAATCCCCCTGGTGATGTATCCCAGCATCCTATTTGCCCTTGCCACTGCCCTCCTACAGGTCTCTGAGTTGTTCATTTTGACATCTACCACTACTCCCAGGTCCCTCTCACCCTCCGTGACTTGAATCATGTCTCCTCCCAGGGTATTCCCCTGGCCTGGATTTCTGACTCCCAGGTGCAGAACCTTGCACTTCCCCACTTTGAATTTTAGTTTCCATACCAGGTCCTCCTGCAAGGCCACCATGGCCACTATACAGAGCTTGTCTAGTAAGCACTCACATGGGCAGTGAGTGTAGATTTACAGTGCTTGCTGTAAGGGCTCCCTGGTTGCTGTCCATGGTCCTGTGTATGGACAAGGGTAGAAAGGAACAGGAGGCTGGCCAAACTGCTCCTGTGGTGTGGAGGGCTGGGGTATGGAGCAGCTCATCTAGTGCCAATGGAGACCAGAGTTTTTAATCCTTGTCTCTGAAAGATTTCATTACTTTGGGACTTCATGTTTTTTTACATGGGGCCATGGAAACAGTATTCCACGGCCCCTTGAATTTTAACTTTCCCAGAGATCTGCTCCCCCTCAGAGTGAGAATCATAGAGATGGGGAGTGTGGGGGGAAGAGCACCCCCACGTCTGGTGGTGCAGGTGGCAAAGCCCTCCGCAAAAAATAAAATGCCATTTTTTTTTCACGTGCACTGTGCCGATGCTATTATTGTTGGCAGTCTTCGGACCCAGTACCAAAACTACATACACATGCTACATGCCTCTGTGCTATGTCAGTCAATCACCACAACAACTGCACCTCTAAGTTTTAATTCACATTAGTGCACGAAATGTACTATAGGAGAATCTCATTTCCCACTTTTTCTCAAGTCCCAGAAATTATATAATCTTACTACATGCCACTGCACTGTGTCAGTTAGTCTCCTACCATAGAGTTTTTCTCAAGTCCCAGTAATTATTATATGATGCAGCTATATGCCACCAGCAGCAGTGCTGTGACATACAAACTACACTAGACAATTATTCAGCATAGTATAAAGGACAACTACTTAGGTACTGATGGGCAGCACACCCACCTCAGAATAAGGCACCACTATGAGTGGCAGGACTATAAGAAGTCGACTGAGAGTAGACCCCGGAGTCAGTTGAAAAAACAATTATGACTGACTAACAACACATTATGACTGATTTTTCAACCAGTTTAAAATTTATGACTGCAACTAAATAAAGAAAATTCAACTAATTTTTTCAACTTCTGCCATTCTTCTCTCAAAACTGAACATCCTACAGAAGCAATTGGCTCACTCTGGATAATACAGTATTCTGGTGGTGTTACCCACATCCCCATGGGTCCCCTCATGATGTGGGCCCTATTACAACTGCATGTACCACAGACCCAGAGCAAAGACCACCCTCCTCTGTGCTGTGAAACTGGCTGAAAACCAAGATCTCATTGCAAACAAGATACCAGGGTAAAGAACAGTAAAGAAAACAATACCTTAGATCAAACATATATAACCACCCAGTCCCCTGGGGTTACTAGAATCCCATCAGTATTAGACCAGGTAGGGTCTCTGGGCAGCTTGTAGGTGATTTTTTAGAAATCCCCTCCCTGCACATGGCTCATTGTTTACTTAGCTAGGCTAGGTAGAAAATAAGGGGTGTCATTTAGAACTCTTGCCACAGCATAACCCTTTACCAGCTGGGGAGGAAGTTTAGAATCTTGGGTTCAGTTGGTCCATGTGTAATGTTCAGAGTGCAGCTCTGAGTGCAGAGGTGCCTGCCCGCTTCTCTTAGGTTGGATGAAGGACCTCTGGTAATTTTTCACACCCTAGAGAGTGAGACAATAGCCTTTCTACAGGAAGTGGTGGAGGCCTGTGTCAATGGGACCCCATTGGGTAATTTTTTTGTGAAAGTAAAATGGGACTGAGAAATCAGTAGGTCCAAGGGGCAATCCCCTGAGGGACTAGAAGATTAACCAGCTGCCCATAGCAGGAACTGACAGAGTTTATGACAAAAAGCTATGGATTTGAGGGAAGAAAAGGTTTTTCTTCATTCAGTCCTGATGTCTATTACAGAGGGACAAACAAACCATGAGTACAGTTATATGTCCATATTCTAAGGGAGTCACCTGGTGGTGTATGTGCCCAAGACAAGGCTAGATTATGCCACTCAGGACCCCAGTGTTACCACAAAGATGTGCTGAATGTAAATGCATTTTCTCAGTGTGGAGGCCTTTAGGAATCTAGGTGGAGTTGAAGGAGCCAATGTTTGTCCTGGAAGGAATGGCAGAGGCTGGCTTGGGGCAAGGTGGGCAGACTCTCATCTGGAGCTCAGGTCAGGGTTAACTGGATACCTGAATGGCACAATTTGCTCCACAGGTGTGTGGCAACCCTCACATAATAGGCACTTGGAGAAAGGAAAGTCTAGAGGTCCCTAGACTGAGTGATGGACATCTCATTCTGTAGAGAAGTGGATGTGTCCAGCTACCCAGAGCAGGCATTCTTGCACATCTGTTCCATAAAACCTTAAAAGGCTTCATCCAACCATCTCAGAGTTTTGCTTTCTATGTTACTTGTCCCTCTGCTGTTTGGGGCTTCTACCCATGTGCTTTTCCATTCTGTTCTTAACCTATACATGTCACGCTTTCCTTTTGTTGATTGCATATTATGCCTTAGGGAAATATATATGTACATGGATTCTGATGCCATTGCTCACTTTATGCCCCATTTATATATGTATGTATTTCATATATAATTTTGCATCCATACTGTATAACCTGTACTGCATTACGTTTTTGTTTATACCATCATGGCTTTGTAATATCTGTGTTGTATTGTACCAGCATTGTTTTTCACTGCCCAGATCCACTTTGTAAATGAGTTCACTCAGTGGTGCTTCACCTGATAAAATAAAGATTGATTGATGTGTGAAATGCCAGTACTCCCTGTTTTGGAGAAAGCAAAGTGTTTTTGATGCTTATGTCCTGTAATGACAGTATCCAAACTTGGGGGAACCACCCAGTTTCTGCCTACTATGTGTAAAAATGAAGTCATTTGATACAACCCCAATTTTCTGGTATTGGACACACCATCTTTGAGTTCATGTAAAATGTTTATGGGGCCCCCTTAGATAGAAGACACAGCATAGCCATGGCACATCTCTCTCATAACTCAATAGTAAATATAAATGTTATTTTGCACTTTAACCCCCTGACCTCTTAGATGCCATGCCAAGTATTTACCCCAATGCCAGAGGTGATATTTATTTTTTGCCAACTTGTAGTTTGTTGCATTGTCTGTGTACAAGTTAGGGGAGTCCTGGTTGCAAGATGCTGCTCTTGGCTGGGGTAAGGGTTGCACACATTTAAGCCACAGTTTTCAGTCCACAACTATCAGTATTTTCTTTCTCCACCCCACAGTGTTTTTGTGTCTAGTTATCTCTTCCTACTCAGACAAGCTGCTGTTACAAACAAACATACATACAAACATACATATGAACATACAAAATTGCCATCAGATCTCTATCATGTCCCTCCCCCCAAATGATGGTGGCTGTTTCAGCTCCACAGAGAGGGGAACATAACACACTTAAAAATAAAAAAAAACAATAACAGTGGCCAAACTTGTTCAAACCAGAAATAAAGTGCACAGGGGTCAATTGCAGATATCTTCACTTCAGGAAATATTATTGATGATAACCATATGACTACTGCTATCCCCAAATGTTTAAAACCTGACAACCAGTCAATCTACAGTGCATATGCTGGCCTAGTTTACATGCAAACAAATACACCATACTGCAGTACTAGTCCAAGACAAACTGTATAAGCAGACACATTCAACAGTGCATTTGACAGTATTTTGTACTGGTAAGTGTAATTAAAACCTTGTGGAATTGGAACCACATTACTGCCTTCGATGCCAACACATTTTGAGTACTCATCAAGCAGGATTTGTGTTTACTGTATTCACTAACCATGGTCTATCTACTTCTGCCTTGCTCCCCAACATCCTAATTCCCCTTGTTAATGTCCACCATTTTTTCCACTGTTTGCACTTTGCAGCAGCATATTTAATTGGTGTGTTTGTGATGACAGCTGACATTATAGCATGGTTAACTTTCTAACTCGGCCACACAGAATATTTTAAGTTATCAGCCTACATCAGAAAAATCACCTTTACCAACTTGTGTACCATAAACCTAATGCAGTGCATCATACTCACAAGGACAAACATTACAGGCACTTTTCCATGTTTGTTCCTTGTACATAGTGGCTTAAGGAAACAGCTTTCTATTTGCAACTTTGCATGCATTTGCTTATGGCAGAATAGACATCTAGAAACATAAAAAAAAACACAAAACAACAATATCCCCTTCGTATTTTAAAAATCAATTAGCAGAACCCAGACTGTAACAAGAAAGCAGCAGGCATGCACTGGCAGCTTACACTTGACTTGAGTGAAATGGTACAGTCTCTCTCTCTCTCTCTCTCTCTCTCTCTCTCTCTCTCACCTGAGTAGCCAAAGTTCTTTCTCTACAGAAAAAATTCAGTAGCAATCTCTGCCATTTTATTTAACTTTTTTTTTGGACCAAACCATCTATAGTCTTTAGTGATTTCGTTGCCACCCCCCTTTGCAAGTTTGGTCTGTTGCTTCATCACAACCCTCACCATTCCCATTTCTCATTTTACTAATCCCTGGCTGTACTGCCAGAGGTGCACTCTGGCCACCCTTTTTATCATGGCCTCTCCCCTCTGCCCTCCCAATCCCTTCTCAGCATCACAATGGACTCCACCTCCTCCTCATGGCATGCCAGTAGCTCTGACAGACTTGAAATGCCAGTTCTTCAGCAGTTTACTTGGGGGGACAAGTTAGATACTAGTCTTTTTCCTCTCCCATCCCGCCAGCAGCCCTGAAAGGACAGACCAATCAACTGACTGATTCACCATCTAACACTGCTGAAAAAAAACAGTACGTGGTGGACATCCATGTCTCGCTTAGTGCTCACTCCTCTCTTACTCCTCCTCGGCGCCAGAAATTCGTCCTTCTCTCCTACTTCTCACACAAATGAATGAACTGAGTGGTGAGTTCAGAGTTGCAGACTGCATCGGATGAATTCCTTGTATTGCAGGGTGCGCAATCCTGACTCCTCCTCCTCCCCCTCTCTCTCTCATTGGATGAATTCTCAAGCTGAGGAGCCAGGGACACACTTGGTTGGTGGTTGAGTTTCTCCACCAAAGTTTGAAATGGCAAGATGTGACAGTGTAAATAATTTAAAAAAAAGCAAATTGTGCTGCTGTTAGGCCTCCGAGATTACTCTGGAGGCAGGACACTGTCAGGCAAGCAAGCCAGCTGGAGTCTAACTTTTGATAAATATGACTTCCCAGAATTATGGCTGCAATTCAAGGCAATTGCAACAAACTGCAACAGCCATGAATTGCGGTCCATGATTCCAACTGCCGACGGTGGCTACGGGGTCTAACTGAGAGGGGTGGAAGTGGTGACACTGATAGTGGTTCTTCTGTGCTAGGAGGAGTGGTAGAGTATGCATGGCAGGTGCACAGTTGCTGTAAGGTCACACTGACGATGGAAGTGGAGCCTGCAGATGAACATGGTGGCTACTACTAGGGAGAAAATCTGAGACCTCAGCTGCAGAACATCCTCCTTCTCAGTTAAGAGATTAAGTAGCACAACTACACATTGAAATGGGGGCCTCAGATGCAGAGGTTTGTCGAGGAAGACCACACACCAGACACTTTTCTCAAACTACAAGACTCTCCATGAGGGAAAGACAGAACTCCATGGTGGGGGTGGGGGTGTAACCTCTGTTACACATTGCCTATGCTAATGATGTGCACTATATGAAATACTCATTTGCCTTAACTGAAAAAAAAATGATATCCTAACTACTTCAATAAAGGTTAATGCTGTACAAAATAGGACAAACTTCACAGGTCAAGAACTGGAGAGCTCTGTTATAGAAACTAAGAAAGGAAGGTGAAATAAGGGGAAACTCACCTGTGTTAAGAGTGAGCGCAGCATGTGGAAAGCAATGGTAGCAAATGCCAGGAGAATTGCAATCAAAATCCTTGACCTCATGATCATCAAGGCTGAGGGTGGACTGGACTGGACTTAGTGGCTATGACAGAAAGCTGGTTCACAGAAAATGATGGATGGGACATGGCTGTCCTAGGGTACAGCCTGAATGGATGAGACAGGAAGGGAGAAAAGGGAGGAGTGGTAGCGCTAAACATCCAGAAAGAAATTAAAACCACATAGATTCAGGGGACCCCTAGTGAGACTGAAACACTGTGGGTAACACTCAAACAGGGAAAGAGGCAGCCATTAGGATAGGTATTATCTACAGGCCTCCTTAGCAAGGGGAAATTTGGTACAAAGAACTAATAGAGACGTTCCACAAAATGACTGACAAAGGTGAGGCAATAATCGTAAGGGATTACAATTTACCAGACATAAACTGGAATTCTTATACAGCACTATCATCAAGAAGCAGGGACTTTATTATGGCCCTGCAAGGGGCAGGATTTAGACAGCTTGTTGACACTCCAACCAGTGGTGAAGCTGTTCTGGACTTGATTTTAAGTGACAGGGTAAAGGGGGTTGAGGTAGAGTGTCATCTAGGCAACAGCAACCACAGTATGGTTGGTTTCCAAGTGATCACAAATGAGGACATTAGTCACTCCAAGATCAGAGTTTTAGATTTCAGGGAGGCAGACTTCCAGAAAATGAGAGCCAGCATAGCAGAGAGTGTTAGACACAGAGAAGGGAAAGGTTTGGAGGAAATGTGGGAGGACAGCAAATAAACTATCACACAGGTAACTGATTTAAGCACCAGGAGGGTGAGAAAGGCCAATAAGAAAAGGAAACCCCTATGGTTCTCCAAAGAGGTGGCAACTATAGTAAGGGAGAACAAGAAGGCTTACAGGAAATTTAAGGTATCAAAGAAAGAGGATGATAAGGAATCTTATAAGGAAGCACAGAGGGTTGCAGGGAGATCAGTAAGGAAGGCCAGAGCTCAGACTGAATTGAGGCTAGCACAAGGGGTAAAGGAGGGAGGCAAAACCTTCTTTAGGTATATAAGAGAAAAGAGAAAAACCAAGGGGGGAATAATAAGACTAGCATCTGCAGGAGGGTGTCTAGTAGAAAAGAAAAGTGAAAAAGCAGAGGTCTTAAACCAGTATTTCTGTTCTGTGTTTACTAAAGAGGACACGGGATGAGCCTAATCTACTAAGCAGTAGAACCCAGGGACCAAGGGTCAATACAATCCCCTTCACAGAAGGTCAAGTCTTGGAAGCCCTAAATAAACTGAAAGTAAACAAGGCCATGGGGCCAGACAAAATTCACCCAAGAGTTCTCAGGGAGCTGGGGAGCAAACTACCAGCTCCCAAAGCAGAACTCTTCACCAAATTACTGGAGTGTGGGAGAGTACCAGAAGACTAGAGAAGGGCAACAGTGGTCCCACTTCACAAATCAAGGAGCAGAAAGGAGGCTGGCAACTACCATCCAGTAAGCCTCACATTGGTAGTGGGAAAACTGATGGAGACACTACTAAAACAGAAGATAACAGCATATCTGAAAGTCAGTGAACAAGAAAAGTCAAAACAGCACAGATTCATACTGGTAGATCTTGCCAAACAAACCTGGTCAACTTCTTTGACAGGGTTACAAAGGCAGTAGATCAGGGAGCAGCGTAGATGTGGTTTACCTGGACTTTAGTAAGGTCTTTGACTCTGTTCCACAGGAAGGCTGTTAAGGAAGCATCACATAGGAATGGGTAAGGAGGGCGTTGGGTAGGTAAGCAGCTGGCTGAGAGGAAGAATACAGAGGGTGCAGGTAAATTGCACAGTATCTGCTGAGAGGGAGGTAACTAGCGCTGTACCACACGTGTCAGAGCTGGGGCATCTACTCTTCAATGTCTTCATTTCTGACATCATGAGCAGATTGGAGAGAAAGGTATGTCTATTTGTGGATGACACAAAGATATGCAACAGAGTGGACTCCCCTGAAGGATTAAGACATATGAATTCAGACCTAAAGAAACTGAAGGAGTGGTCAGAGGTTTGGCAGCTGACATTTAACACCAAAAAGTGCACAGTCATGCATGTAGGAGGCAATCCCAAAGAGAAGTACTACCCGGGGGGGCTAGCTTCCACCAGTCAGGAAGTGACCTGGGGGTCATAATATCAGAAGACTTGAAGGTGGGGAAACAGTGTGAAAAGACAGTGATAAATGTCACTGGCATTCTGGTTTGCATTGGGAGGGGAATCATGAGTAGCAGGAGGGAAGGAGGTTGTGCTGCCACTCTATAGGTCACTTGTCTGCTCCCACATGGAGTACTGTGTAAGTAATGGATGCTGCACCTAAAAAGGGACATTGACAAACTGGAGACGGTGCAAAGGAGGGCAATGAAAATGATTCAGGGGCTGCGCCAGACAGCATACAAGCATACGAGAATAGGCTGACGGAGCTCAACATGTACTCCCTGGAACAAAGGAGGGAGAATAGGGACATGATTGAGACCTTCAAGTATATTAGAGGTATAAAAATGGTTAAGGTACAGGAGCTGTTTCAGGCGAAGGAGAACGGTAAAACTAGAGGGCACAATATGAGACTGAAAGGTGGAGGTTCAAGAGCAATGCTAGAAAGTTCTTGTTTACCGAGAGGGTGGTAGACCCATGGAATGGCCTACCACAGGAGGTGAGAGGCCAAAACAGTAGTAGGAGAGTTCAAAAAGTTTCAAAAACACATGGGATAAACACAATGATATCATGAAAGGCTCCTATTAAAAATGTTTGAGTCAGACAAGATGGATCTTGTGGTCCCCTTCTGCTGTCACTTTCTGTGTTTCTATGTTCCTTAGTTTCTCAAATGCTAGAAATTATACATGCTACATGCATCACCTTGTGTTATCTTGTATGCTTTATGCTTTGTATATCCCTATACCCCTCACCCCAGGATGCACCTGAGATGAGTAGCTTTTTGTTCAGTATGCCTTTCCTGATGAAACTTTTCAATAAATAAATACAATTTTGAAGACTTGCATTATAATTGTTGGTTGGTTTGAAAATGTTTTGTTTAGCACAAGCCATTACAAAAAAACATACATACACATGAAAGTATCAAGGTGCTATATATGGTCTCATAACCTACAGTTTTACAGACACATAGACAAATCCATTCTCCTTAATGTGTTACATTCTAAATCCCTTCAAATTACATTAGTGAAGGGAAATGGCAGATTATGTCAGACTGCTGGTGGAACAGAACAACAAGCTGTCCTACCTGAAAAAGGGAGATAACAGAGCATTTGGTTGGAGGCTAATCCAAGAGGTGGCTATCATTACAAAGAGCACAATGGGCTCTGCAAAGAGCGCCTGCTGCTAACAACTGATGATCAACTGCCACTCACATGTTATTTGGAGGACTAGCTAGTCATGGCTAGTACACCTCAGAGATCAAGGGTAAACTTTTGGGACTACAGCATTTTGACATTGACTGAAATATAGCAAGAACCAAGTCTCCTGGCCAGAAATTAATTAACTAAAGTAGCCATAACAATCTGCCACCCTAAATGATCCTATACTAATATACATCTTTAAGGTGTAGGCAACTCTAGGAGTCATACACCAAGTGCGGTCCAGCCCCTAACCTTACTGCCTGCTGAGCTTCATTGATTTTCACCAACTGGGAGACAGCCCAATCATGGAGACGCTGCTCTCTCAGCATAAGAAGCTGTAGGAATACTTACCCAGAATTCCTGGCTGCTGTATTTAAATCAGATTTATGTGATAAAGGTGAGTCTGAAAGACCATCCATCACATAAAGCGATGTCAAAAGAGCCCATGGTCAAAAGAGTGCCTGATATTGTAGCGACTGCCACAAATAGCAATGGTCACTACAATACTTTCATTCCACAAACACAAAGGCCCCAATTCTAGAAAAGTTACACCTGGTGTAACAGCACTTGTGCCAAGTAGAATGGTGCAAGTAGCAACTTACACCAGCAGTTGTGACTTGCACAATTCTACAAAGTGGCCTGTGACATGTCACAGGCCACTTGCACAGAACAGCTGTTACGCTGGCAGTTGCATCATAAACCCCCTTCGACATGGCACTAGGGGGTTTATGGCAGCAGTTGTGCCCCATTCCAGAAGGGCAGCAACAAAGTCCCCAATGTTGGGATTCTATAAGAACCCCCAGAGAAGAACCAGCAATGTAAGTTACACCTGCATTTAGCTGGTGTAACTTACATATGTCCTCCTAGGGTCCTGTAGAACCTGGTCCATGTCCCCCCCATGCCCAGACTACCCTGTTGTTGCCCAATGGGCAGCACACACGATCCCCCCATCCACGTACTGTACATGCCCCATACAGTGATGGCACCGCAGGGCTGCCCACACCAACTGCCCCCTCAAGCATATGAGATGTGCCCCACAGGACTGCCCACACCTCCAGCACCTCAAAGTGTTCATCAAGAGCCCCACAGGGCTGCCCATACCCCAGCATCCCAAATCCCCCATTGTGAAATTCCCCGCAGGGTGGCATTGTCATCCCCCCACCCATGCCTCGACCCTGAATCGCAACTGCAAATGTGACAAATACCCTACCCTGGTAGTCTAGTGACCCACCACCCAGCTGTGCCAGCCCACCCAGTACCGCCCACCTGTCCCCAGCCGGCAACTGGCACAGCCCACCTCTCTCCTCCATGGCCAGCCACCGACTGAGTCCAGTTGGAGCGCGTACTGAAAAAACACAATCAGAAATTAATTTATGACCTTGTCTTTTCTGTACATGCACCCCATGTCATATAGCCCAAAATGATTGTACATTGAATCTTCTCGGGGATACAACATTAATGTAAGTTTACTTGGGGCCATGATCCCAAACCACCAATCATAACATCCCTTCTCTTTACCTGCTACCTTGCACAGGTTAAGCAAACACACATTGCACCAGAACAGCATGCAAAAGAGGATTTTTAATGAAGCACAAAAGACACAAACAAGGAAAATGCTGAACCCATTTTAAATTTTGTGACTATCTATACTGTACGTTATCATTATGGAATTTGTCACAAAAACTGGGGTATTATATGCTCAGACCCAGTCCTAAGAAACTTGTGCCCTAATCTACTTAGATTTAGTTATAAGAGAGCAAAACCATTGGGGGACCATTTAATACACAGTTACCAAAAAAATCTAGATCACAGATCACACACCTGGTTACCAGCCTTACCTCATGGCACATTTAGATGTGGAAGGTGTAAGAATTGTGAAGTAATGGAAAAAAAAACACTAGCTTTCAAACTAACACCACCACCAGGGATTTCTCACTTCACAGCTTCATTAACTGTGATACGGAGAATGTAGTTTATTTAGCCAAATGTAGCTGTTCATCATTTTACATTGGCAAAATTACTAGGAATCTGAAAGTGCGAGTTGGAGAACATGTACGTGCCATTGAGGGAGGTGATCTGAAAAATGCTCTAGCAACCAATATTGCACAAGCCACTAATAAGGAAGAACACAGTTTTAGATTATGGGACATTGAAAGGGTTTCACTGCAGAATAGGGGTGGAGATTTGAAAATCTTAATCCTTGAAAGAGAGGCATGGTGGATCTTTCAACAAGGGGGTCATATACCCCCTGGTCTTAATGGTAAACTGGAAATGATGCCCCTGCTAAATAGAAGGAGAAGAAACAAGCTGAGATTGGGTAATTAGTAAAGGGCATTTCTGTATTATTTATCTGCTGATTATTATTAAGATGTATAGTGTTTTTGTGGATTGGACTGATTTATAATTTTATTTTTCTTTAACAGTCTTAGTCACTTCTGAGTACCTTGGTGTTTGACTAAACTAGTCTTTTCTTGTAATACAGTATTCCCTTTAGGTCTAATAACAGAGCCACTTCTGGACTTATTTGTTGATTCAGGAACATAAATCATTTGGAGTGGAAGAGAGTGGCTAGCCAGAAGGGAGCAGTGACTTCTTTACTCTTTGAAATTCCAAGTAACAATTATCTATACAGTATATTACAATGTGTGGGTCCATACTGTTTATGATTTGCTATGTTTCATAAATCCTGCTGCCACTAGTACTACTGTTATTGGTATTGAAAAATGGAAAGCAGGTTTACTTTAAGAGGTGTACCTACTGTCTAATCCTGCCTGCTAGCCAAATCTTTTTTGACAGCCTTCTGCTCTATGTTACTAAAGTTTAATAGTGCAGTAGTTCATTCTATTAATCTGAAAGTGGTACACATATATGTTGTTATTTATTACCTGTTAGGTCTGAAACAACATTAAGAATGAACTAGTGTAATTATAAAGTTATTGGTATAATTTATTTTTATAAATACTTATTACAGCATTAGCAGTTAGTATGTTTTAGGTTTAAAAAAATTGGTATGTTTCATAAGGAGTCTATCCTATTGCTTCTCTGGTAGTACTTTAAGTAGTATTAATTAACACTACACTAATCACGTTGTACCATGTGACTGCAGCTGTACTAGTACTTAAACAGATCAGTATGCCTGACTCTCTATCCTTTGATAAGGCCCTAGAGGTGAAACCAGGTCAGGTCTGTCCCAGCTACTGTGTCGACACATCTCTGCCCTTCATAATTGGCACAGTACTAAAGGTATCTATGGATTTATGGATTTATTTCATTATAAATCCTCATTTTGAATGCTGTTCAGGTACCATGTGTGTTTGCTTACTCTGTGTTTATTTTACACATGCCACAGAGCAGAGTAGCTGAGTGGTTTACTTTTGTTGTGATACCGCGCACAGGTCCAGCCTGCAGCTTCTCAGTTTGATTCTCATGATAGACAGCAGGTTACTTGTAAAAACATATCATATAGCTGGAACCTCAAGACATATTATCTGGCATAACTACAATCATGGAAGGACTTAGAAACTAACTAATTAGTCAGGTTTTATGAGGCTCTGCATTATATTTCCTTTTGCATTATGTTTCATTTTCTGCAATGTCATAAAATGAAGGTCTCTAACCACTGTTATCTTTAAGTCAAGAAAACAAGGCAGACCAAACCAATATATATAAATTTAAAGCAATACCTTGGCTTAGTGTGAAATAAAAAGCACCATAAACTAAAAAATATCAAATATATGCACATAGAACAAAAATTAGAATGAACAGTCTCTTTAGCAGCTTGACTCTGCAATGGGTCAGTCTGTGTCTGCAGAGTAAAACTCTGGCCAAAAAATATTTAAATCCACCAATCTGTTGTGCTCATTATAGAGATGAATGTAAACCCATGTGAACTTACAGACATTATGTAGTCTCACTAAGAAAAGGGAGAACGTGTTCAAGCTCCATAATGTTAGTCATAGGAAGAACACCAAGAATAGTCACACTCACAAAACTTACCTCAACGGTTTATCTAGAACACGGAGTTCTGATCCAGAAGTACTGACCCATTCAAATAATTGCATGGGTTCTAAAGGCCCCATGTAAAATATCATTGAGTATAAGCAATAAAAACACTAACTCTTAGCTGGAGAAAATGTGGGTGTTCCACTCCAGGCTGCCATGATCATGGTTTAGGAACATCTACCTCTGCTTGGCTGCAATTAAAAAAGAAGTTACCTCTCTGTGGAAAAGAAAACCTCTGACTGCTCAGTACTGATCAATCCCTGGCCTTCTTAAGTTGGCAGACCATGAAGGCGATACTCTGTTTTCCCTTATAAGTAGGGCTTAAGTTTTTTCAGTTTGCCATTTTTCATGGGTCCTAGATGGGAATAATTCAATGTTTCATGGAAATACCTAATAACTGAAACCTCTATATATATATATATTGTAGTGGCATGGTAGTGCCACTATAGTTAGGGTTGAGTACCCCATTTAAGGTTAAAGTGTGACAATTTGCAGCTTAATAACTTTGCCACTGTATAATGGATTTGCCTGAAATTTGGCAGATATGGAGCGATCCTATAGGTCTCATGATCTGCCAAGTTTTGTACCAATCTGATATACAGTTGTGGAGTTATAAAGCGACATTCCGTGTCACATTTACACTTTTTTGCACATTCTTTGCTTGCGCCTACAGGTCACACGGTTTGCATGACTGGTCTGAAAACTTAAGGGAACATGAAGCCAGGGTCCACAATGTGCCTTTTGAAGATTTTGTGAAAAAATATTAAACGGTTCAAAAAACAAGTTTCCCGTTATAGTCAATGGAAAAAGTTAACAAAAAGTTCGACAGTGTCACAAATGCAGTTTTTAGTGTTGCAAATGACCCCTGTAGTGTCTGTCATGAGTCAGCCATTTTTTTTTCAGTTAGTGGTCACAAAAATGTTTGGCATTTAAATTTGGAACCCTCTAGGGGCACAATTCTTTTTGTGTTCACCTAGTCAAGCCCTAAGGATGCTAGCCATGTCTTTTTTGGGGGGGTTAAGCACCCAGAAATATGTTTTTCAAATTTTTTTAATCTGTAGTTTCGCAAAGTAGTGTCGAACTTGTGACACTTTCATGATTTTTTTTTGTGAAAGTGTCGTAAATCACGACACTACTTTGTGACACTATGGCCAAAATAACAGGAATTCTTTGCCACCCTGATGCAAAAGAACAGCTTGATGTTTTGGGCTGAAATTTGAAGGGAAGAAAGCAAACATCCCACAGATGAGCCTTTTCATGGTATGGTGACAAAATATTGCAGAGATGCAAAGTTACGCTACTCTGAAGCTGACAATTTTTCCCATAGACTAACATTGCAGTGTCCTCCGCGCCTCTTGGGGCCCGTATCTCGGAAACGCTTCAAGATACAGAGTTTTCATTGGAAAAATACTTAACCCCCCAACTAGAGGGCTAAGTGTAAAACTAGCAAGGAAAGTTATAAATCATATGAAATTTTAATTTTTGTTCTACATTGTACAGTTCCTGAAATATAAGCAATTTAGTATTCCAAGTGCTCATTTTCTGCTCCGAGGTCCATTATTATGCATACATTCTTTGTACTCACTGTGTTTCTCTATGCAGCTGTTGGGCAAAAACAGGGTGTGTGCTTCTGTTACTGTTACAGTTTGCGTTCCCACTTGCTTTTCTGTACCCGTTTGCGTTAGTGCTCCCGTGTACGCCACTGTGTGTGTTTCACTTTGCATTTTCATTTGTGCTTGCATTTGTGTTACTGTTACCATTTGCATTTCCACTACTGTTTCTGATTATATTTCATTTTTCTTCACCTTGTGCATTACCATTTGCATTTGTGTACGCACTTCTGTTTGTCTTTCCTTTGGCGTCATCGTTGCTGTTACCATTATCATTTGTGTTTCCAATTGTAAACCGTGACTTTGCATGTTATGCTTTGCATTTCTGTACCCACTTCCATTTGCGTTTCTGTTTCCATTACTGTTTGTGCATGCATTTCTATAACCATTTGCTTTATCATTTACGTTTGCATCACCGTGTGCATTACCATTTGCATTTGATGCATGCTTTGGTTTGCGTTTCTGTTTGTGTTTCCTTTGGCATCATCGATGGTGCGATCATCAGCATTTGCATTTCCATTCTCACCCCATTTTCCTATACTGCACTACCTCAGCTTGTTTACACATGGGATGGGATGAGAGTTAGGACAGACAACCTCAACGCAAACTCCGATGCATGTTGGTGGGGGTGGGGGGGTGCAAGGGGTGGAACCCTAACATCAAATTTCACATTTGTCACTGTGGAACAACCCTAACTGATGCATTAAACAGAGTTTTTTGCCATGTATATATATATATATATATATATATATATATATATTTAAAAAGGATTTCAAATTTTAACATCATAAATCACTACAAATAGCCAAAATATTTAAAAGCATTACAGAGTAGTACAGATAAATATAAAATGCACCAAGTGTGTACATGTAAAAAGTTAAAACAGTTAAAAAATGCTCAGTCAGTGCAATTGGGGTTAGTCAGGCAGATAGGGCAATCAGAGTCAGTCTAGTGTAATATTACATTACTTACTTAAGCAAATGAAAATGTAAGGACTTATGCAGTAATCACTTAGCAAGTGATTAACCATGGCTTGTGAAGCAGAGATGTGCTAATTAATGTCTTTGCTGTAATCTTCTGCCAGTAACACTGTTCTGCTCTGCTGGGACTGAAAGGTAACTTGTGAATCCAGTTGCCATTTCTTTTTTTTTTCATGTTGCATTTCTTTATTTAAAGATAAAGAGTCATTTTCACAGTGCAGAAGTGTATAGCATGGAGCTCACAGAGAGAGAGAGAGAGTGAGTTTTCATGGATATCATGAACTCTGTGTGTGTGCTGTGATTTACTTACAGCCCTACTTATAAGCAGTCCATTAAATCTAGATGGATACTGGTTAATACATTTAGGCTACAGTTCATCTGAGGGTCCTTAGCATAGCCTTCTCCAAAAGAGTTTGTCCTCTCCTGGTCTCCAAAGTTCAAAGCTCCATTGTGCTCAGTTCTTCATCCTCCATGGTTATAGTGATTGTGTTCATCTGGGGAATGAAAAGGAAAAAAAATCACCCCCCTGAACTTAGTAAATTTGATACATCTAGTATGCACCAGACCCCCCTCCGCACCAACCCTTGGCATTGGTAGTATACCTTTAATCATAGAATCATAGAAGCTTGACAGCAGAAAAGGACCACACCAGCCCATCCAGTCTGCCCTATTTCCTCCCTACTCCTCCCCCTTCTACTGGCTCCCAGCCCCCACTACTGAGTAGTGGTGGGCGAAGTGGGCTCAATCCGCTCCGCGAAGTGATTTGTGGAGTAAAGGCAGAGTCTGGAGTGCTCCGTGAATGTGAAGAGGAGTAATTCACATTTTAATGAGTAACGTGAAGTCCATTGAAAACAATGACTTCGCGTTACTCCTCCTTCCCAGACCACTACTCCACCAAAATCATAATTGAAGTGCATTGAAAACAACGCACTTCACCTCACCTCACCTTGTTTTTGAGCTCCAAAGGCAAATCTTGCAGGGATTCATGGGATTTCAGGTCACGTGCGCTTTATATTGATCTGCACAACCTCAGTTCAGGGTAGTGTGTGTAGGAAGTAGTAGGAGACAGTGTGCTCTGAGAGCTGTCTGTAATTGAAACCTTCTAAAAGCTGTTAAAAAAGCATTTTTGCCCTTTGGTTCATTGATTGCAGGATACACTCCTGTGCTTAAATCATCAGGTGTTTTTGTTTTTGTGTGGATTTTGAATGCTAATGTACAACACTGAGTGTGTTTAGTGAAAGACAGTGAAAGTGTGCTTTGGGGAGGGTGTATCTGTGGTGTAGGTAGATTTAAGTTGGAGAAATAGTGATTTCTTTGTTTTTTGGTTATATTTTTGTTATATAACTGACTCTGTTAATGTACACACAGTAATATTGTCAGTAATTGTTGAAATTTTCTTGCTGATTGTGCGTTGTGTGGATCTGATGCAGCAGTTCATAATTTCCGGTTGTTTACATTACAATACATGGCATAATACTGAACTTTTCAATTTGCTATGCATTACTCGTTCACCATTGTAGACAAACTGTTCTGTGTGTGTGTGTGGGGTTGGTGTTGCGTGACATCAAATAATACACCTTTTATTGTACCACAGATTAGTGTAACTGCAGGTGCAGCAGTGTGAACCTGCTATCCACTGCAGCTGCCTGATTTTGTACTGCGATCGTGGTATCTGTTCTTTATTTTACTGCTTGTGCTGCTGTAAAAATCTGCACTCAGTGCTCCCCCTCACCTCCACCGGCAAAATAAATTTTTTACCAGATTGACTTGTTTTTGTGACCTCATCAGCACCACTGGTTACTGAAGTTATTTTCATTACGTGATAGTCTCTATCTGTTGCTGAAGCCACAGCTGTTTTTTTGGCTTCACATCCAGCATCCCCCCAATCAGAGAGTGAACGTACCAAAATCTAAATTTGTTTATAATATTGTTGTTGAATCCCCAAAATGCCCACAAAAAGATGTGCAAGCAAAGCTGTTTCTCACCATGGCACTGCTGCCAGTAAGATAGTATGTGGGCTTGGTAGCATGCAGATGCAGAAGTGCATTGCTGATGTGAGGAAAGGTATTTTTCATGCAATGTTTTTTGCAGCCCAATCAATAACTTCACTCATAGTTGGAAGAGATGATGTTTTCCCAGCTGGTGGTGTTAGTGGTGTTAGTGGTGGTGGTAGTTTTAGTACCGGTGCCTCAAGCTCGAATTCTGACCAGTGTACCGTATCCAAAAATATAGTGGAGTGTGAAGCAATGCAAGTGAGTGGCAGTGTAGATGATGTCATTCTTCCCAGAAACATCCCAGTAACTGAATCTAAGGATTCTAATGATCATGTCAACGATAGCATACAATGTGATAGTCTGTCCACCACGGCAGTTAATGTCACGCATTTTCCATGCAGTGATTCACAATGTGGTGAAAAAATTTCAGGTGATGGTGGTGTAGATGATAATGATGAATGTGATGATGATGATGATGTTGCTGTTGTCACAACATGCAGTCCACATGCTAGCATCCAAGCAGAAGATGTGGATGTGTGTGACATTGATGAATATGATGATGATGTAATTGACCTCAGTTGGGAACTGGAGAAAAAGAAATTCAAAGCTGCTGTGTCTGAGTCTGTTTGCAGGAATCTCCTCCCCTGTAAAAACTTGTGATTTACCAGTTTTAGTTGATGATAATGACCCAGTAATAATGACAGGTAGTCATGGTGGTCAGTTGCAGTACAGATGTGCAGTGCCCGAAACATCACGTGCCTTCCCCCACTTCAGTGCTTAAAAGAACAGAGTTAAATAAGCAGCATCATGGACATGTTAAAAAGTAGAGCATCACAATCCCTTGTTTGGGCTTTTTTTGTTCAAGATGCAAATGATGAGTCAGTTGCAATCTGCCAGGTTTGCCATGTGCATGTGAGTCAAGGTAAAAAGGGTAGCCATCTGGGCATAGGAGGACAAGATACGCATCTTAAGAATAGGCACATGGCACTGTGGACCCAGCACAAGCTGGCAGCTAATACCACAGTGAGGTGTTCACCCTCATCACCAGCAACCATAATGAGCATGTTATCCCCTTCCATGACTGTTAAGTCCAGTAGTAAATTAAACGTGTACAATATTGAGGTAATAAGAGCAGAGGATTACTACAGGCATGATGAGGTGGAGGAGCATTATGACTTTGAAATGTTTTTCCACTGCTGGTGAGAGTAGCTGTTTTGGTGTTGGTGGTGGTGGTGGTAAATGCATGTCTAGTGCAAGTGGTACATCAACCCTGGTTGGCAAATCTGGCAAAATAACTGCATTTCTGGGTTTGTCATCATCACCTGTGCTACTGTCTTCATCAAATGTCCACACTCCACCCCCTGCCAATGATATTCATCACAGAACACAGCCATTTGTGATCACACCCCGTCTAAAACATTTGTTAGCCCATGTTACAGAGAGTTTTTTGTACATAAGCTGAAGTACCCCCCAATCATATGGAGTCACGTGAACTTAATGCTGCTGTAGCTGAAATGCTGGAAATTGATCTTTTGCCCTTCTCCTTTGTGGAGAATTCTGGGTTCTGGTGGTTTGCTGTACGTGCCTGTCCAAAATGGAAAGTCCCATCCAGGACATACTTTTCTACTCGTGCTGTCCCCAAGTTGTTTCGCACTGTGTCTGACTCAGTAAGACATGCCCTTCAACATTTCTCCTCTCCATTCATCCATTTAAGTATGGATATGTGGACATGTGGCAAAACAGCGGGAAGTTCATATTTATGTATAACTGCACACTGGGCACAGGTGCCGAGGGTCGTTTGTGATATTGGTAGTGTGAATAATTAGTGCAGTATGGTGAATTGTCGTGGTAGCAATCTTCCAGGAATTCGACAGCATGCAACGATTGCTATGCGCAATGTGACCTAGTCACACACTGGTGAGAACATGTTGGATGTGGTACTGATTGAAATTGACAAGTGGCTAAACCCCCTGTCCCTGAGAGCTGGGTTCATAACAAGTGACAATGGGTCAAATGTGGTGAAATGCATCACGAATTGTGTTTTCTTTCATGTTCCATGCATGGCCCATTGTTTAAATCTTGTGATGCAGGACTTTCTGCAGCACCCTGATATAAAGGAAATACTGACCATTGCACAACGTATCTGCTCTCACTTTTCACGATCTGGAAAGGCCCGTGACCAACTGCGGCAGTTGCAGATACAATACAGTCTGCCTCAGCATTGCTTGAAGCTAGAAGTTATCACGTGATGGAACTCCACTTTATACATGGCAGAGAGTTTGTATGAACAATACAAAGCCATCTCAGAATATCTTGTGATGCACACTAGCCGTGACAGTTCTGGGGCCTCCATGTCTATGATGACTGAACAGTGGTGTTTTGTGGACTCTGTAATAACAATTTTGTGGCCTTTTGAACATGCCACACAGGCACTGATTGGTGAGTCTGCCTCCATTAGCCAATCACTTCCACTGCTGTGGGTGTTGAGGCAGACATTGGTGAATGTACAGCATGGCATTGATGTTGCCGGAGATGGTGGTAGCAGTATGTTACTGCAACACATGCTGACAGTATTCAACCAGAATCATCAATTTGTGAGCATTCAGTGTAGTGACAACTTTGCCATAGCAGCAATGCTGGACCCATGATGCAAACATGGAATTGCATTAGTACTGGGCCTGAACAGGTAAAAAATATCAGAAGTCAACTGGTGCGCTTAGTTCATGGGGCACAGAAGTCATGTACCAACGTCATAAAACCTCAGCAGCATAATCTGGCTGAAGGTGTACCTGGAGGACCATCAAGCATATCCTGCAAGGGGAAGAGGACTGCAGTTCCAGGTGGTCTGTCATCCAAAGTGGCTGGCATCAACCATCTTTGGGAGACTTGTCAGGGAGCGTAGAAAGACAAAGTGAGGGATAGTGAGGCTGAATAGAATGGATGGTGGGTGAGCAGAGAGTGACAGTGAAAAAGTAGGGATACTGAATGAATATCTCTGTTCAGTATTCCCAAAAGAGGAAGTGGGGGAGGTGCCTAATACAATTAACAGAAGCACTCTGGAGAGGGGGGTCAATCCCAGTCCTTTCACAGAAGAAAGGATTCTGAAAGAACTCCTAAAATTGAAGGTGGACAAAGCAATGGGGCCAGATGGAATTCACCCCAGAATTCTAAAAGAATTAAGAGAGAACTAGTGACACCACTGACTACCCTTTATATCAAATTATGGGAGGATGGTGTGGTACAAGAAGAATGGAAGAAGGTTGATTTGGTTCCCCTGCACAAAAGTGGGAGCAAGACAGAGGCAGGAAACTACAGACCTGTCAGTTTAACCTCTGTGGTAGGGAAAGTGATGGAATCACTTCTGAAGAATTGTTGAGTACCTAGAGGCCAGTGGGGCACAGGATCCAAGGCAGCGTGGGTTAACAGCAGAAAGGTCATGTCAGATGAATCTAATTGATTTCTTTGACTGGGTGACCAAAATAGTAGACCAGGGAGGGGCTGTGGACATGGCCTACCAAGACTTTAGCAAGGCATTTGACACAGTCCCACACAAAAGATTAATAGTCAAATTAACCAGCCTTGGAGTGGGTCCCAGGGTGGTAGCCTGGGTAAAACATTGGCTGAACAACAGGAAACAAAAGGTAATTGTAAATGGAGTCCACTCTGAAGAAAGAGGAGTTACTAGTGGGGTACTGCGGGTTCAGTATTGGGTCCAGTCCTTTTGAATGTCTTTATAAGTGATATTGCAGAGGGAATGGAAGGAAAAGTATGCCTCTTTGTAGATGACACAAAGATCTGCAACAGGATTGATACACAAGGAGGCGTGGAAAGGATGAGAAGGGACTTGGCAAGGTTGGAGGAATGGTCAGAAGTATGGCAGCTTGGATTCAGTGCAAAGAAGTGCAAAGTAATGCACCTGGGAAACAAAAACCCAAGGGAAGATTACACAATGGTGGGGGGGGAGGTAGTAACAACAACAAAAAAGGAAAGAAACCTGTGGGTAATCATATCAGATGACCTTAAGGCAGGCAAGCAATGTGAGAAGGCAGTAGGGAGGGCTGTGGGGATACTGGGTTGTATAGAAAGTGACATCACCAGCAGAAAACAGGAAGTTGTTATCCCCCTGTACAGACAGTTGGTGAGACCCCATCTGGAGTACTGCGTCCAGTTTGGGAGACCCCATCTCCACAAGGACATAGACAGGATGGAGGCAGTTCAGAGGAGGGCAACTAAAATGGTGCAGGGTCTGCAAGAGAAGCCATATGAGGAGAGGCTGAAGGAGATTAATATGTATACCCTTGAGGAAAGGAGGGAGAGGGGGGGCATGATAGAAATGTTTAAGTACCTCAGTGGAATCAACAAAGTCCAAGAGGGTAGCATCTTTCAGAAAAAGAAATGTGCAAGAACAAGGGGACACAATTTGAAGATAGAGGGGGGACGCTCAGGGGCAATGTGAGGAAGTATTTTTTTCACAGAGAGGGTGGTGGACTCTTGGAACAGCTTTCCTGAGGAGGTTGTGGGGTCTACAACTGTGGGAGAATTCAAGAATGCATGGGACTGACATAAGGCAAGTTTTGTGGGGGGTAGGAAGAAATGGCCGTTGGTTAAATAGGATCTGCAGCTTATCCTCTAGGTAGGGAAATGGGCTAGGTGGGCCAAGTGGTCCTTATCTGCTGTCAAAGTCTATGTTTCTATGTTTCTATGTTGTCCCAAGTGGGTATTTTTGAAATAAATGATTCGGGAGAACAGGATGATGCATCAACAACTGGACTTCACATGCCCACCCTCCAGTGTAAGTGTTGAAAGGGTATTCAGCTCAGCAGGTGCAATAGTCAGGGATGGTTGGACAAAACTGTCTTCTGCAAATATTAGTTTGCTAAAATTTATTAAAATTAATGAGAGGCACATACCAGCATAGACTGCAACCTCGGTATTCGTACCCTGGCCTAGTCATGGTGGTTTTGATGATGTGGAAATGGACCATCCTGGTGGCACTGGCAGTGAATGACTGAAATGGCACACCACTGATGTAGATGACAACACAATGAAGAAAGAATTTCCCAGAGGTCAGACTTCAGACATAGATGACTTTGGGGGAAGCTTTCTTTATGAGGATGATGATGTGGTTAATGTTGGCAGGTTTTAACTGAAGTTGATAAAAGGCGGTGTGCCACTCTGGACCACCACCACCACCACTGGGACTGATGTTAGCCACTGCCACCACTGAGCATGAGTATGTCCACCCCCCGTACCACCACCAATGGGACTGATGTTAGCCACTGCCACCACTGAGCATGAGTCTATCCACCCCCGGACCACCAGCACCACCACCTGGACTGATGTTAGCCACCGCCACCACTGAGCATGAGTTTGTCCACCTCCCGGACCACCACCACCACTGGGACTGATGTTAGCCACTGCAACCACTGAGCATGAGTCTGTCCACCCCCTGGACCACCACCACCACTGGGACTGATGTCAGCCATTGCCATCATTGAGCATGATTCTAGCCACCCCTTGGATCACCACCACCACCAGGACTGATGTTAGCCACTGCCACCACTGAGCATGAGTCTGTCTGCTCCTGGACCATCACCACCACCAGAACTGATGTTAGCCACTGCCACCACTGAGCATGAGTATGTCCACACCCCCCGACCACTCCAACTGGGAATGATGTTAGCCACTGCCACCACTGAGCATGAGTCTGTCCACCCCCAAGACCACTACCACCACTGGGACTGATGTTAGCCACTGCCACCACTGAGCATGAGTTTGTCCGCCCCCGAACTGCCACCACTGGGACTGATGTTAGCCACTGCCACTACTGGGCATGAGTCAGTCCACCCCTCAGACCACCATCACCACCTGGACTGATGTTAGCCACTGCCAGTACTAAGCATAAATCTGTCTGCCCTCTGGACCACCACCGCCAGGACTGATATTAGTCACTGCCACCACTGAGCATGAGTCTATCCACCCCCCCAGACCACCACCACCACCACCAGAACTGATGTTAGCCACTGTGACCACTGAGCATGAGTCTGTCCGCTCCCCCCGGACCACCACCACCAGGACTGATGTTAACCACTGCCACCACTGAGCATGAGTCTGTCCACCCTAGGACCACCACCCCCACCGGGACTAATGTTAGCCATTGCCACCACAGAGCATGAGTCTGTCCGCTCCCCAGGACCACCACCACCAGGACTGATGTTAGCCACTTGAGTCTGTCCACGCCCCTGGACCACCACCAGCACCGGGACTGATGTTAGCCACTGCCATCACTGAGCATGAGTCTCTCCACTCCTAGGACCACCACCACCACCGGGACTGATGTTAGCCACTGCCACCACTGAGCATGAGTGTATCTGGACCACCACATCCATCAGTCACAGACAAAAAGCTTCTTAATATTTAAGCCATAAAGTGAGTATGTGTATTAATGTTTGTTATGCTATTTCACTTCCTTTAGTTGTATGTTTTGTTTTCTGTAGCTTTTCATAGCCGCAATGGTCAAACACATATGGTACACTCATTTTGTTTTTTCTACCAGTTAACAAAAAAAGTCTCCTTTGCTGAAACTCAATGGGAATGGTACTGCAGCTGTACCGTAGAGAGGAACCTATGAAATATCCATTTGAAATCCATTCTGGTAAGTATGAAGATTTTATTTCATCTGTTTAATTGTTTTGGAAAGACCGCAGCAAATGCAGCTGAGTACGAGTCATCATAAACTAGGTGACGTGTACATCATCAAAACTATTTCTGTAAGATATCAATCATGCACTGTATTCTGAACTTGCAGCTGTGCAGCCCTAACCATGACAGTGTTGAAAAAGTTGCACAAAGGTTGTGTTACTTGTCAAGATATGGTTTTGAAATGTAACTTGACTTGAGATTGAGAACCAGGGAGGGACAAATTACAATTAACTTGTAAGAAGTCATTCATTTCTTTGTTTAGAAAACTTCCAGATGCTTCACTGTTCTGTCAAAGTGGCCTTATCTAAACAAGTTCTTCAACATCAGGCCCCCTTCCCCCGAGCTGTGGCACACATGTAACATACAGAAGTCATTTCATTAGATGACCATGACCATCATTAACTAACAAGACTCCAGAAGGATGCAGTTGAAATCTGTGAAGAAGTAACAAAATAAGAAACCATTACAGACAAACCTGCAAATATGTTTCACCCACCCCCCAAAAAAATAATTACCTTCATGTGCTTGAGAGTTATCCATTTCAAATTTCAATGCAAAAAGTTATCATCGAGCACTGGAATGTGCACACCAACAGTTTCTGTGACCTGTGATACAGAACAATACCATGAGTACATGTCAACGTCAACCCCCCTCACCTACAAAATACACAAACATATATCTATATATATTCAACTCACCAAGGCTACTATTAGTGTACAGACAAAGGGCACTCTTCAATCCAGTTGAGATGATCACAATACATAGATACATAGATACATAGACAGTGTCGGCAGATAAGGGCCTATGGCCCACCCAGTCTGCCCATTTGAGCTTGTAATTTCAGTTTGTTTTCCTAGAAGTCTGTTGCCCCTTACCCCTGACCTCCAGAATTCCTTTATGTCTATCCCATGCATTCTTAAATCCTGTGATTGTTTCAGCCCCCACCACTTCCTCTGGCAGGGTGTTCCACTTGTCCACCACCCGTTCTGTGAAGAAATTCTTTCTCATGTTTCCTCTAATTGTCCTCCCTCCAACTTCATCCCATGCCCTCTAGTCCTGGAACATCTTTTTCGCTTAAAAATAGTGTTTTCCTGCACCCTGTTCCTCCCTGTAAGATACTTGTATGTCTCTATCATATCACCTCTACAATGCATTTGCTTGAATTGCAGCACATATTGGACAAGCAACAATTTGCTCACAGTCATTATTTTATTCTGGGGGACTTTATATGTGCTGAAACAATCCCATTTCACTTTGTTACCACTTGTCAACTTGCTGCACACAAGGAGGATGCATCATTGGCATGCAGAAAAAAATCTGGGGACTCTGTGCCACCACTGCATGCATGACGGTAGTGCGTCATTAATTCTGGGGGACTTTGTATGTGCTGAAACGATCCCATTTCACTTTGTTACCACTTGTCAATTTTCTGCACACAAGGAGGATGCATTGTGGGCATTCAAAAAAAATCTGGGGACTCTGTGCCACCACTACTTGCATGACTAAGTGCACCATTAATTCTGGGGTACTTTGTATGTGCTGAAACAATCACATTTCACTTTGTTACCACTTGTCAATTTGCTGCACACAAGGAGGCTGCATTGTGGGCATGTAGAAAAATCTGGGGACTCTGTGCCACCACTACTTGCATGACTGAGTGCGCCATTGATTCTGGGGGACTTTGTATGTGCTGAAATTATCCCATTTCACTTTGTTACTACTTGTCAATTTTCTGCATACAAGGAGGATGCATTGTGGGCATGCAGAAAAATCTGGGGACTCTGTGCCACCACTGCATGCATGACTGAGTGCACCATTAATTCTGGGGTACTTTGTATGTGCTGAAGCAATTGCATTTCACTTTGTTACCACTTGTCAATTTTCTGAACACAAAGAGGATGCATTTTGTGCGTGGTGTGATTGTGAGCTCATGATTGCATACTGACATTATCAATTAAAGCAGCATTGCAAGAATGTTGTGACAATTTTGAACTGTACTTTTTTATGCTACTTTACATTGCCACAGCCACTAGTTACCTCCGAGTCGTGACTTGAATGATACACCTCCTTTCACAATTTCTTTCTGCTTTACTTAGTTGACTACTTTTTTCATGTATGAAAAAAATGAGCACACCTTTGAATATGGTTCTGACAAGGTTTGTATTTATTTGCAGTTGCTTTTCAATTAATATTGTTCCATGGTGTCATAAAACACTGCCTGCTACATAACTATTAATTTACAACAGAAATGATACATAACAACTAACTGATGCGATGGAGAAAAGCAGCAGAAATGCTGACAAAGACCTGGTCACCACCAATTTAAAAGAATGCTCCTTTCATTATTTCACACATGAAAAAAGGTAGTACAGCAGACTCAACTACTGGAAATTCTCATATCATTCCAGTCAGGATGTAAGTAAAGGAAGGTGTAACATAGCATTAAAAAATATAGGTCAGAATTCTCAACAGATTGTTGTGCTGCTGCTTTAAAGAGATTCACCATGTTACATAGTTATGGTGTTGCACATAACCTAATATGTGGTGCCTTACTTCCAGGAGAATCTTTTTTGCTCCACATAGTGCAATACATTTCTGTGCAAAATGCCCATAATTTCATTACAGTGTGTCACATCATGGAGGAATTCCCATTCAGAGAAACCACCCACATTCTGACCCACTTTCTCAGCAATGTTAGGATGTGATGTCAGGGGATTTGAGTGTGTGCTCCACTATAGTGAATGTCCTGCAGCTATCCGAATGTTTCTTTATGTTATAAGTTTTTTTTTATTTTATTGAGTTCTAGGATTACAAATACCTTTGAGCAGGAACTGCTCATTTACAAAGGTTTCATGTTGACGGAATGGGGGTTATACATACATAGAAAGTCAACATAATAATACATAGTTACACAATAAAAGAAGTAAGAGACTGAGGCTTAGAAAATTCCAGTAATTCAAAATGTGTCAAATGTCAGGTAGCATGACATACCAGCCAAGGGCAATCTTAGAAATAAGCACTGCAGGTGAGAGAGAAGGGGGTATGCAGGCAGGAAGGCCCCATTGTCGGAGGGTAGAGGGTGTGGGTAAGAGCTCTAAAGGGGAGGGAGTGGAGGGAAGGGATAAAAGTCAGAAAATGCCCGGCGGGGAGGAAAGGGAGAGGGGGCAAGGAGTAGGCAGGTAGAAGGGGCCAAGGTGGGGAAAAGTAGCTGTCAAGACTGAAGTGGAGGGCAGTGAGCAGTGGGCCCCTGATCAGGTGAGGCAGTCACAATGACTAGTTGAAATGAGATGAAGTCAGAGTTGTCTCTTAAAAGGGCCAAGAGCAGCAGCAGCAGTAAGAGTTTCTTTGTTGAGAGTATTGTACCACTGTGGTGCTCTGTGGTGCTTTGTTGAGAGTATTGTACCACTGTGGTGCTCTGTGGGCAAAGGCCTTCTGGCCCATGGTAGTCCGGCATCTGGGGACAAGGAAGGTTAGTTGTTGTGAACTTCTAGTTTGCTGGGTGCTGTGGTGGTCAATGAGGAACTTTTCAATGCCCGGGGGCATGTCCCCAAGGAGTACTTTTTTGGCTAAGAGGCAGGTTTGATACTGTATACAGCTGATGAGAGGAAGCCATCCTGCCTGAGTGTACAGGTGACAAGTGTGTGTAAGTCAGTCAGCCCCAGTTAGCAGCGTGCATGCTTTGTTGAGTGCAACTGTAATTCTGCGGATGGCAGAGGCAGAGCCATAAATTGCTAGCCCATAATCGATGATGGAGGCGACAGAGCTGTTGATAGCCAACCGAAGAGTGTCAGGAGTCATGCAGTATTTGTGCCTGTAGATCAGGCCTATACGGATGTTGGTGGCTTTGGTGACAGAATCTATGTGCCGATGGTAGGAGAGTGAGCTGTCCAATGTGACACCTAGGTATTTAAAATCAGGAACATGTTCAAGTAAGGTCCCTGTTTGGTTTAGGATGGTGAGGTCACGGGATTTATACTTGCTCCTGCATTGTAGAAGGTCATAACCTTTGTTTTGCTGTAGTTCATGACCAGTTTGTGTGACTTGAACCATTCTTCGGTGCACATGAATTCAAGCTGTAATTGTTCCTTGAGGAGCTCTGCATTTTGGTGGTTGGTGAACATGACTGCATCATCGGTGTAGAGCAGTAATTTCTGGTGTCAGATGCTGGGAAGGTCATTGAGGAAGAGGCTGAAGAGTAGTGGCCCCAGGATGGACCCCTGTGGGACCCCTGAAAGGACTGGCTTTTCTTCCTAGGTGACACCGGCAATCCTAACCCACTGGACCCTCTCCCTAAGGTAGCTTGAAAACCAGAGCAGCGCTTCATTGGAGATCCCAATGTTTGATAATTGCTTGAGTAGGAGTGGGTGGTTCACAATATCAAAGGCTTTTGTAAGGTCGATGAATACTGCCCCTACACAGTTTCCTTGATCGAGCATGGTATGGATGAAGCCAGTGAATTCTAATAGTGCAGTGGTGGTACTGTGCCCTTTTTGGAAACCATGTTGCTCAGGACACTGGATGTCGTATTTTTCCAGGTACTTGACTAGTTGGTCTGAGGCAATGTGCTCCAGGGCCTTAGACAATGGAGGGAGGATGGAAATAGGTCTGTAGTTGGAGTGCAGTGATTTGTCTCCACTTTTGTGTACCGGTGTGATAGTGACCTGTTTCCAGCGAGATGGGAACTGGGACATCTTTAGTGATAGGTTGAGGACCTTTGTCGGGGGTTCAAGGACTTCTTCAAGGACAAGTGCTAACAACTTCAGGTCAAGGGGAGTCACCGCTGTAGCCTGTGTTTTGAATGGCCTTCGGATATAGGTTCTGGCTTCATGCACTGGGATCTCCTTGAAGTAGAATTGTGAGGCAGGGTGTAGGAGAGTAGTAGTTGCAGGAGGGTTACTACCAGAGGGGGCATCAAAGAAATTGGAAGGGAGGACACTATCCAAGTTGGAGAACGCATTGTTAATGGTGTTGGTGATTGTGTACAGGTCAGATGTTGGTGTTCCATTTATGCTGAGCATGGTGGGTGGTGGCTTAGGGTCCTTGCCTGTAAGGTCTTTCAAGTTACTCCCAAAATTTTTTCCATCACCCCAGGAGTTGGAGAGGGCTTCCTTGAAGTATTTGCATTTGGCACTCCTAATTGCCCACGTGCACTCATTTCTGGCAGCTTTATATTTATGAATATCCCCAGGTTTGGATGTTGCATGGGCACAGTCCCAGAGATGATCTCTATGTTTGAGTAAAGTGATAAGATCGGGGATTATCCAAGGGTTAGCTCTACCCCTGACCTTCAGCTTTTTGAGAGGTGCAAAGATATTGCAGGCTGCAGTGAAGTGGCTGATGAAAAGGTCTAAGGCTTGGTTTACATCAATGGAAGAGTCGATTGGTGTCCAGTCCAGGTGGCTTATGTATATCTTTAGTAGCTTAAGGTACCCCTGCTTTAACACTCTGGTGTGGATTATTTTAGGAGGGGGCTTAATGAATTTGTTTTTCCAGGTACATGTGACCAGTGAGTGGTCACTGATCCCATCAAGGAGTACTGAGACTTTTGAGATTCATTCAGGGTGATTAGTAAGGATCCAGTCCAGAAGAGTGTGCAACCCTGTCCTATAGTTGCATCTGGTGGGGGTGGTAACAAGCTGGCTGAGGTTCGGTGACGTGACAGCGTCCTTGTAGTTTCTGGCCTCCAGCGATAGCCAATTTATGTTGAAGTCGCCTAGTACTGTGAGTTCAGAGTTATAGTGTAATCCCTGTAGGCTTTCCAATATGCTCATAAATCCATTGGGCTGACCTTTAGGGGGTAGGTACACAGAGGCAATGGTGAGCTCCTTGTTGTGTGCCCCGAGTAGAACTTTAATAGCGAGAACCTGTGAGGGTGGTTTAGGGTTTGAGAACAGGAAGACTTGACCCAGATAGGAATTCCTCAGGTAGATGGCACAGCCCCCACCTCATTTGGAAACCCTGTCCTGCCTGAATATAGACTATCCAGGGATGGTGACTGCAACATCTGGTATCTTGGTGTTAAGCCACGTTTCGACAACAGAGAGTACATCAGGGCTATGTTGCTGGACCCAGGTTTGCAAGATGTCAAGTTTGTTAAGGAGGCTGCAGACATTGATTGAGGCTAATGTGAGGGATCCCTCCTGCCTTTTTGTGGCATGGGGTGCTAGGCCAGTAGGCCCCGGGTTAAGATGAACATTTTCAGATATCAGAAGTAGCATAAGTAGTATCCTAAGAAGGTAGGTGTTAATCATGTTGCAGACTAGTTTTGTTGTAGGGCATCTAGTCCTCTTGGCCTTGCTGGTCTGCGTTTGCCCCATGATGTTGCAGAGCACAATATATAAAGCCATGTTCTCAGAGGTGCCACGTGATTGATGAAAAGTAATCAAATCCACAGGAAATGGTGAACTACCGGGGACCAGAAGACTGTTATTGTAGCTTAAAGACCCAGAATGTGATAAATTCCTGAAGGGGTTAAATTTCTGAAGGTGATGAACACTGGCCTGATGCATATGCAGGATGTAAAAATCCTTTGTTAGTATCTTCCCTTTGTTCTCCAAAATGGTTTTGAATAGACCTCAAAGACAAGTACACATCCTTTAAGAACAAGTCAGATGGAAATGTGGATTCAATGCAGCACTCCACAACTCAGTGCTTGTATAACAGATTTACTGACCTTACTTTTGGCTTTGATGGCTTCCAAAAAAGTTGATTTATGATGAGAATGCCAATACCTGGTGGTGATGTTTTCAAGTTTCTTAGTCCAGGAAATGTTCATAGATGTTATATCCAAGAATGGTCCAGTTCCTACAAGCAGAAACATGAAAATCCACAAAAATGAAACTACTGACAGACAAACACAAACAGCCAGCCACACAGGCTCTAGAGGAAATCTTGGATTCACTTTGTGGTGAAATGTGGGCACGTTTCCACTAACAAGGTTCTTCTTACTGGAAACGTGCCCACACGTTTCACCACAAACTGACCATTATAACAAAGAAACATTCAGAAAGCTGCTGAACAATCAGACATTCACTATAATGGATCACGCACCTGCGCTCTCCCTCGCATCACGTCCTAACGTTGCTGAGAAAGGGGGACAGAATTCGGAAGGCTTTTATGAATGGGAATTCCTCCGTGACATGACACACTGTAATGAAATTACAGGCGGTTTTCACAGAAATGTATTGCACTATGTAAGGACACATGGAGCAAGAAAGATTCCCTTGGAAGTAAGACACCCATATATTGGGTGCAATGCTGTAACTTGGTGAATCTTTTTCATGTCTATTTCATAAGCAAAATAGTTATAGCACCTCAGTAATGTTTACTTTATCTCAGGACTCATGAATTGGATTTTAAGTGTTTTGCAAACAGCATGAAGACTGAGCAATGCGAGTATGTTGTGCTAAACTGCATGTGTGCCGTCACTGTTCTTTCCTGTGTGTGCATACATTGTACAGCTTCATGCAAACATACATATGGTAAGACTTGTTGCATTATCAAGAACAATGATAACAAAGAGTACCTGATGTATATTTTATTGGTATCATCAGTGCCAGCGGACTAACTGATATGAAATTTTCTGAGAGGTATCGGGGTCACTGTGCACCTCAATCACTCACAGTGCACACATGACTTTTCGGAGATCATAGCACAAAAAACACACATGCTGTCCTAAAAGTTTTGTGTGCAGTATAGTATAGTATATAGTGTGACTGAGGTGCTCTCTGGCCAGACACCTCTGAAAAAGTATCGTATCACTTAGTCCACTGATGATGATGATGACAATAAAATATACTGTATTCTGCTAGCTATTCTTTATAGCATAAACACTGCAACAAGTCAGCAACAGCAATATATGTTTGCAACACACTGCACAATGTCTGATGTCACACACACACACACATGATACAACACTGTCTACACACATGCAGTTTTACACATCATACTTGCACTGCTTACAACAGCTTGTCCACAAGCAATCCAAAACAAAAAGTCAACATTACTGAGGCACTGCAACAACAGAAGGGAAAATGTCTATTATTAAACAACAAAAAAAACCACACAAAAACAGTACAGCACAGTAGTGGGGGGTAGGGTCTAGAAAACAATCCCTTAATGTGGGATGCCATGGTGTTTGAGCAGCAGGTGCAGCATTGTGACTATTTGCAGCTGCTGTTAATGGATTTGATCTACTGGCTTCTGCACAGCACCTACCCTCTCATTGTTCTCCTCGAGGGCTGCCCACACCAGAGCAATGTCAGCCTGTGTTGCAGGCACTGTGGCAGATCCGCTGCAGGTGGAAACCCAAGAAGTGGTGGTGGTGGAGATGGTGGTGCTGGTAGCTGAGGTGGTGATGGTGGTGGTGGTGAAGCAGCTGCTGCAGTTGCCCTCCTCCTGCTGTGGCGGCGCAGCACAAATTCAACCCTAGCACCCTCAGCAACTGCCACAGAAGGGCCAGCAGGAGAATGCCTGGCCCCTTCTGTGGCAGCCTGTCACTCCATCTTGTGGTGGTTCACCATGTGTGTACGCTGGCCACTGGTCCCCAAATGTGTCCCCAGGGCCACGGAGCACCAGCACACTGCACAAATGGCAAACCACGATTGTGCTGTCTCCCCCCACACAGTTAAAAAACTCCCACACTGGGGAGCTGTGGGGGAACAAATACAATCCTTGGGCCACCTACATTTTCCTGGGGCTCCACCTGTGGCTGTGGAGGTGATAGAGGGGGTGCTGCTGGAGCCCCTGCAGCTGCTACCAGTGGTGGTGGTAGTGGTGGAGTACGTGGATGTGCAGCAGCCACCGATGACACTGGTGCTGCTGCTGCTTCCACAAGGAGAAAAGCTACACTCAAGAGTTGGGAGCAGTTCAGCAACACACGACCGCCCTCATGTGTGCGAACTCCTCTCTTCTGCCCACGCCCACAGGCCAGAGACTCTCCTTGTCCAGGGTCCATCGCACACATGTCCCCAACTATCAACGAGTCCCAAGTTGATGCCCAGGCACCCGCACTCAGTCTCACACTCTCAGACACACACACACTGACTCACACAGTCACACACACACACAAAACAAAACTTATAAAAAAAATTCAGTACCAAAAAAAAAAATCACAAACACAATACAATAACTAAATAAAGTTGTAGCTTTTAAAAAATCTGCTTTTTTCCAGCACAAAATCACTGAGACACAAACTGCTCTTCTCTCTCCCCAAGAAAACCTTCTCCCTCTACAACTGCAAAGGAGAAAGTGAAAGTAACTGCTTCTCTGACTCAGTTCCTTCCTGCCTGGCTAAAGCATGTGTCTTACAGTACTGTAAGCCATGTGATGTGTGGGGAGGCTGTCTATTTTGTTGTCACTTCGTCTTACTTCGCGTTAAGGCATAATGACAATGCAAAGTCATAATGAGAACACGAAGTGAGCACTTTGAGGTGCCCACTTCAAGTCCACTTCGCCAGCGGATTTTAAATTCGCTGCATCTCTACTACTGAGTCCCATATGTCTGTTCAATGCCCTCTTGAATCCCTCCACTGATTCAGTCCTCATTACCACTTCTGGCAGTTTGTTCCAGGCCTCCATCACGCTATCGGGGAAGAATTGCCCTCTCACATTGCCTCTGTATCTTCCTCCCTGCAGTCTAAGGCTATGCCCTCTTGTTCTGCCCCCCTCCTTTTTACGTAAACACTCTTCCTTTACTTTGTTGAATCCCTTCACATATTTAAAAGTTTCAATCATGTCTCCTCTTTCCCTTCTAGTCTCCAGCAGGTACAGATCCAGCTCCTTGCACCTCTGCTCGTATTCTTTCCTTGACCCCTGCACCATTTTGTTTGCCCTTCTCTGAACCCTCCCCATCTCATCTATGTCCTTTCGGAGGTATGGTCTCCAGAACTGGACCCCCTACACCAGATGCGGCCTCACCATGGCATTGAAAAGGGACATCATTACCTCCCTCCTTCTCCTAGTAATGCCCCTGTCGATGCATGCTAACATTCCATTGCCTTTCCCACCACCCTACTACGTTGGTTTCCTACCTGAAGACTGGATGAGACTATAACCCCCAGATCCCTCTCCTGTTCTGTTACTTTGATTGCCTCACTTCCAAGGGTGTATTCTGCTGGTGTGTTCCTACTCCCTACGTGCATCACAGCGCACTTTATGGCATTAAATTTGAGTTGCCACATCTCTGATCACTCTTTGAGTGTCTTCAGATCCTGCCTCATGTCCTCCACCCCTCCGGGGTGTCCACCCTATTGCAGAGCTTTGAATCATCAGTAAATAGGCACACCTTCCCCCTCAGACCCTCTTCTATGTCGCTGATGTAAATGTTAAAAAGGAGAGGTCCCAGTACTGACCCCTGGGGTACTCTGCTCTTCACCCCCCCATCTTGGAGTACACCCCATTTAGCACTACCCTCTAGGTTCTTCGTGTTAACCAGACCTCCACCCACCTTGTTATTTTCCCACTCACCCCTAGACTTTCCAGCTTGATTACCAACCTTCTGTGATGGACAGTGTCGAAGGCCTTACTGAAGTCCAGATAGGCCATGCCCACCACCCCTCCCTGATTGACCACCGCGAGTTAACCAATTGAAGAACTCAATCAGGGATGTCTGGAATGACTTTCCCTTCATGAAGCCATGCTGTCTGCTGTCCTGCAAGCCATTCTCCTTCAGGTAGTCTACCACCCGCTCCTTGATTAGTGCCTTCATTATCTTCTCCATCACTGAGGTGAGTCTAACAGTGGGATAGTTCTCCATCACCTCCCTGCTTCCTCCCTTGTGCAAAGTCACCATGTTTGCCCTCCTCCACTCCTCTGGTACCCTCACCATATTCAGAGACAAGTTGAATAGCTTTGTCAATGGGGCGACCACTCCTCCTTCAATTACCTGATCACCCTGGGGAGCAACCCATCTGGCCCAATTCTCTTGTCCACCTTCAACCTTCCTAGTTCCTTCCTAACCCTATCCATAGTGAACGGGCTTTGAGCCTCCAATTTGCCCTCCCTCCCCATCCCCTTAAGCTCAAGTCCCCTGCCATCCTCCTCCTCTGTAAATATTAAGCAAAAGTACCTATTTAACACCTCTGCTTTTTCACAATCTCCTTCCAGTTGTATCCTTCCCTTCCCCTTCAGCCTTGCAATCCCCTGCCTTGCCCTCCTCCTCTCTCTCACATATCTAAAAAGAGTTTTGTCCCTCTTTTGGCATTTTAGCTATTTTCTCTTTGGTATCCACTTTTGCCTTCCTTAACTTTTTGCCCTGACAGTCTCCTCTTCTTCCCATAAGCCTCCCTGCCCTCTTCGCTTAGTGTCCTCTTAAATTTCCTGAAGGCCCTACTGCTGTCCCCGATTGCCCCCACTACCTCCCTTGTAAACCAAAACAGTCTCCTCCTTTTTCTGCTCTTCTTAACCATTCGTGTGCACATTTCTATAGCTTTCGGTATCCCTTCTTTAACAGATTTCCATATCTCCTCCACTGTCCCTATATTCTCTGTTCCCTTCATCGATTCCCTCACTATCCTTTTCATCCTGTTGAAGTCTACATGCCTAAAGTCCATGATTGTAGTGCTTGTTTGGTTTGACTCTCTCCCTGCCCTAACCCTGAACCTTACAGTCCTGTGATCGCTGGTGCACACAACTTCTCCCACCTGCTCCTCCTCCACACTGTCCTCATTTGTCAGGACCATGTCCAGCAGGTTGTTGCCCCTTGTTGGCTTCCTGACTAGCTGCTGCAAGAATACCCCCTGCAGCACCACTAGTATCTCTCTGCTCCTAGACAATACTGCATCAGGGATTCCAAAGTCTGTATCTGGGAGGTTTAGGTCCCCTATCAGTAGAAGTTCTCCTTTGAGGGCTATCCATGTGACTGCCTGAATCAACTGTCTATCACTCTCTTCCCCCTTCATAAGTGGTCTGTATATCACCCCCAACCAGAAGGATTCTCCAGTCCTTCTGTCAAGTGTTACCAACAGTAGCTCAGTCTCCCTGCCTTACTCTTGTCCCTCGGTTACTCTTATGTCATCCCTGATGTACTGTAAAAAGCAACTCCCCCTTCTTTCCCTCCCTGTCCCTTGTAAACAGTCTGCAGCCTGGGATACTCATCTCCCAGGTATGATGTTCTGTCCACCAAGTCTTGTTATTGTTACTATATCCAGCCCATCATCCCCCATGATGGCTTCCAAGTCCACCATTTTTTTCCCCTGGCTCCTGGCATTGGCTGCTAAGCCCTTCCACCAAGTTAACCCCTTCCCTCCTTCCAATTGACACCCTCTTGCCCAACATTTTATCTCTATCCTGGGGAGGAGGCTGGTAGTCCCCCATTTCTCCTGTCTTGTGATATAAATTTTTCTCAAGCCCCCCAATTTAGTTTAAATTACAGGTTTCTTCTATGAACTCTCCTAATTTGCTCTTCAGTACAGCCGCACCCTCCCTATTCAGGTGCAGTCTTTCCAGAGCAAATAGGCTCTTATCCTTCCATGTTGATCCCCAGTTCCCCACTAATCCATACTCCATCTGTTCGTACCATCCCGTCAGCAATTTATTAAACTCCTCAGTCCTCAGCCTTTCTTGCAGTACTTGCTTTTGGCATGGGCAACACCTCTGAAAATGCCACAGATTTGAATCCCAGACTGCTGCAGTACCTAGCAAGCTCTCTGAATCATTTCTGCACCTTCAACAGTCTAGTTCCGATCAGATCATTTGTTCCCAGGTGGAACATCAGGTGTGTTTTCCCATCCTGCTGTTTCCCCCTTGAGGGAATATAGTAACTAACCTCTGATACCATCATACCTGGCAGTCACGCAACTGATACTGCACTGCTCTTGTTGCCTCTGCCCCCTCATCAGATTCCTTTTATTATTGATTCTCCAATGAGTAAGACCATGCTGTCCTTTACTTTCTGTTTGTATTTCTCCTCTATCCTTCTCCCAGCCCCTTTCTTCCCTTTTGTTACCCTTTTCTCAATTTCTCCATTGCCTATAACATCTCTCTGAGTCCTGATTTCCCCTTGCGCTCCTCACGCTACTTGCCCCCCACAAGCATTTTCTGCTAAACCACCCACACACACCCCCGCTTCACTTTCCTCGTGCTCTATCCCTCCCCTTTTGCCTTGCTCTTTCCAGTGTCCTGACTGGTTTTCCTGGTAATTGGGTCACCTTCTCATTCCTGTCTTGGCTTTGCCCCTCTAATCCTGAGCTCGCTGCCTTCCCCCTTGCGGGGGTTTGCCCTTTCTGGGATTAGTTTACCCCTGTACCCTTACTTTTATGTTTCTAGCTTCTGTTGTTGCTCCTGGATCCCAAGTTCTGCCCTGTTTAATTTCCTCTTCCATCCCTTGCCCCACCCTTCCAGCCTCTGACTCCTCCGGTTTTTGTATGCCCTGCCACCCTTTATGTATTTGTTTTAGCCTGATCGCTACTTATCCTTAGATCTACGTCCTCTTCTCTCTCTCTCCTGTCCCCCCCAGTCTTAGACCCTTATCTGTCACCCACATCCTCAATGCCACTTATCTCCTGTAGTAGTAAATACCTGTTCCAAATAGCAATACCTTCTGAGGTACTGTTGTTAATTTCTCCAGCCTTATCCTTGCTGAAATCCCTCACTCTCTTCCCTCCCCCTGTTTTCCAGACCACTTCCTGCCATCCCTTATGTATCACTCCCCTACCTTTACTCTCTTACTGCTCATTTGTCTGTACTTTAACATCCAGTGTTTTTTCTGTGTGGCATATCCCCCTGTCCTGGTTTTCATAGGACCTCATAAATATTCCTCTTTGAGCTGTATGACCAATTTCCCTAATCAATTTATCCATCTCTCCCCTTAAATCCCAAATCTCTCTTCCTAGTAGAAGCATACTAACACAAATTGGGCATGCACCAGTCTCAGTAGTGTATTCATGTGCACAGCTGCCCCATATCCACTATATCTCACAATCCTGTGGTGACCACTTGTCCCACCTCCCTTATTTATGTTTTGTACCTTCCCCATCCCTCTATGTTCCTGTCTGCCCCACTGCCCTCCATGCATACAGCAACTTCCATGTCTTTTCCACATTGTTTACCCACCCCTCCAAGCCTTTATCGTATTAACTTATCTAGTAAAATTCAATAATACCTTACCATACCCTACTTGCTTTATTTTGAACTTAGGTTCTAAGCCTTTGCATTTTCAATACACCGTTACAAGTATTTTCAAAGAAGAGCCCCCAACTCCCTGCTTGCCCTATTTGAAATTTAGGCCCACCCTGTAGAGCCCACACTCTTTAACAAGGTCCACACATTTTATATTCAGTACTTAATTCCCCCTCACCAGTTCAGCCCACACACTTTAACAAGATCTGCACTTTTTATATACAGTACTTAATTCCCCATTACCACTTAATTCAGACCTTTACCCTATGTAGAAATAGCTCCCCAGTAACTCTCTGCCTCCCCTAACTTTCTACTGGTGTCCATTCCTTTGGGGAGGAGCCCAGTGAGCATTTAAGTATCAGCAGTGATGGGGTGGGAGGGTGGACAACAAAGTACAGTTCTGGTGGTTTTTGGCTGGCTCCCCTTATGTAGCCCAGCCACTCTGTCCAGAAATGTGCTCCCTTTCTTTCCCTCACCTTTATTGGCTCCTGCGGTAGCCCACCAAACCCTGTGTGGCTACAGCTGCTAGCTCCCTTATGGAATCCTGGCTTCCTCCTTGCAGCAAAGGCCTCTGAAATCCCTCCCTCATTTATTGCTATGGCCACCGGCTCCTTCATTGTGGCAACAGGTGCCAAAAAGTAAAGTACAGTTCTGGTGGTTCTCCTTTTATAGTCCAGCTGCTGTATTCCAAAACTTGCACCATTTCTTTCCAGCAACTCTATTGGCTCCTGCCAGAGCCATCCAAATATTGTGCATGGCTACAGCTGCTGGCTCCTTCCTGTAATCCTGTCTTCCTCCATGCAGCAACAGCCACCAAAATCCATTTCCCATTTGCAGCTATGGCCACTGCCTCCTTCAGTGTGGCAATGGCCACCAAAAAGTAATGTACAGTTCTGGAGGTTTGCAGCTGGGCTCTCCTTATATTACCCAGCTGCTCTGTTCAAAAACTTGTGCCCTTTCTTTCTGGGTCCTTTATTGGCTCCTGCAGGATCCCACTGAATCTTGTGTGCTGCTACAGCCACTAGTTCCCTTCTGGAATCCAGCTCCCTCCATGCAGTGACGGCCACCAACATCTCTCTCCTGTTTGCAGCTACAGCTGCTGGCTCCTTCAGTGTGGCAACAGCCACTGAAAAAAAAATACAGTTATGGTGTTTTGCGGCTGGGATCTCCTCATGTAGCCCAGCTGCTCTGTTCAAAAACTTGCACCCTTTCTTTCCAATGCCTCTATTGGCTCTTGCAGGGGCCCACTGAATTGACTGTGTGGCTACAGCCGCTGGCTCCATCCTGGAATCCTGGCTCCCTTCATGCAGCAGTAGCCACCAAAATTCCTCTCCTGTTTCTTGCTACAGCTACTGGCTCCTTCATTGTGGCATCGGCTGCTGAAAAGTAAAGTACAGTTAAAAAAATTAAGACATGCATTTCAGCACAAATAGTGTGACATACATTGTGGCTGCAAACTTCCTATCATCAGCTCCTTGCAAAAATCCTCCCAGTTCCTTCATTGTTACAAACATCCATCACAGATATTTCTCAACTTGGGGGGGGGTCAATATTCGCCATTTAGCCATTCATGTCATAAAGCGTCCTGTCATCTCAGTCCCTTGACAGACTGACTCACTGCCTGTATGAGGGAATACCTCAAAATGCCAGTATGGACCCCCATTAAAACTAAGGCATTAGACAAGTGGTAGCAGGCCAATCAAAACAAAATTGCGAGTTTGCATAACTTTACATAGCTTCACTGGTGCATTTCCACAAGAGGAGATAAGAATAGTTGCCAGAAACATTAAAGTAACTTTAAAGTCATTGATCAAGGCAGCCAGGCAGAGCAGCACATTGTCATCTAACTGATCTGCCCCCCAGCACCTTCTCAGAACCCAGGGTGAGGAAAAATCACATTATTGTGATGCATGTGTGCTAATTGTGTCAAGGCTTTTAGACCACAACAAATGGTGATTTAACTTCTGGACACAATTACTGCAAGATGTTCATAAAAAAAGGCATTTATTTATTGAGTTAAAAGTTTGGTAACCTGAAAAAGCACACTGAGCCGAGGCACATTTCCAGGTGCGACCTGGGGATTAATGATTAATGCATCAGCATTCTGATGCAAGCCGCATTTTTAGTGCTGCAAAGTAAGTAAACTGTCATATAGTAAATGCATCCAAATGCTTGAAAAATTAGCCTCAAAATATTCCTGAAACATTCCCACACAATGATACAATAGTGGCAAAAATACTGCCACATGTGCTACATCCAGACTTTTTAAAATATACCCTTTATCTTTAGACACTTTCTCATTCACTGTTTCCATTGTCCCCCAGAGCCCCCCACAAATCATGACACTCGCAAGTTCTGTGTTGATGCTCAGTTTTGGCAATTAATTTACTTGGTCTTTTACAGTCATCTATTTCTTGTAATATACATAATCATCATTTTCATCTTCACAATTCACATATCATACAATTTATAATATACAACTATCATTCCTTTTAAATCATAGTTCATGTTACTACTTTCTCTCACCTTCCTTCTTTCTTCTGCCCCACAGATGTACATCATGGGGGGCCATACTTCTTTCCCCTCCATTCAAAAAGGGGGGTATGAACATACACACTGTACCCCTGGTTCTTGCTGGTTTGTCTTCTGTCACCTTTTTTGTGTTTTACCTTATTTTGTCCCCCTTTTCCCTGTTCTCCTCAAACCCTTATTCTTTGTTTTCATGCTTGCCTCAATTTTTGTCACTGCCATCTACCTTTGGCAGTCCCTGTCTCAAACCCATTCAGCAGGTTAGGCTCTCTGCTCCCATAGTGGCAACCTCTGAGCGCAGTCTTGTGAACAGTTAACAGAACAGGGTAACCCTCCTGTCTGTTTTGTGGGTTCGAATCAAACTTTGGTCTCAAGTTCTGGAAGGATTCAAACTGTGAGCCTCTTGCTAGTGTACCCAATGTACAGGATCAGATAATTCTGCTCTTCGGGGGGGCCAGATACTGTAGAACTGATTGACTTCATGGTTGCCAGAATTCGCGATTGCTACAGTGCTCATATATTCGCATCCATTTGTATTAGCGCATCAGTGGTATTGTAAAATATTGTAAAATACAGTCTCTGACAGAGTAGGACACCACACACTGAGCAAGATGGGGAGAAATAGGACTGTGTTGGAAAAGGTCCTTTGTTTAGGTTTCTTTTCATGTTAATCTGGGCTGCTTACAACCTTTTTTTCATTTATTTCTAAAGCTGATCATACCTAGCAAGCATACCCGATGGCTACAATTTCAACCATCAGCTTAACCTTTCATTTTGGCCTGATGCCAACTTACAGCCATTCTCTCTACCTATATGGCTGAAATTACATACAAAAAAAAAAAAACTTTGTATCTTTCTGTAGGACACTACAGGGCTTTACCTTTACATGCACATATTGTCCTACGGTTTATTTATTTCAGTCTCCTTTCTGTATCTGAGGAGTGGATACAAGTGCAGCACTGCAAAGCACCAGAGGGTGGAGCAAAATACAGCTCCATGGCACACGAACACAGTGGACTTTCTCTGATGAACGGGCATACTATTTTTAATACTGCTACACGTGGTTTCAACTTCAGAACTCCACAGCTCTGTTTCGGGAGACATTTCCAGCACGGACATGTGCAGAGTCCTTCATGAATGTGCACACATTCTGCAAGGACTTGCATTATGGGGCTGTCATAGCTTGGGAAAACAGCGCAAGATTCATTGCTGTTTTGAATTCACTGAACATGTGTTAATACTGCAATGTTACTTCTTTAGTTTTATGCAATATGTTTGGAATGGAGCCATATCAACCTAAGTTGCTGAGTACCACCTACATTTGAACTTGTAATTTTCTCTTAGAATTGGCCACCGCATGCCTGCAGGATGCAGCTACCTGGGACTACCATTTGGTTTACTGAACATTATGGACTACCCCCACATTCGCAATTATGAGTGCTTAAGAATTAAACACTTTTTTAAATCTTGCAGTTGCTCCACTTCCTCCTCATTACAGATGGTAACAATTTCTAAACTTAATTGCTTTCTGTTTATTTTCGCTATAAAGTCAACACAGCGAATATAGCGAAAATAAATGGAGCATGATTAAAATCAGTTCTACAGTATTGTTTGCTTATGGGCATCTAACCAGGCATACAAAATGAACCCTTAAAACTCTATTAAAGACCTCAGAATAAACTCTAACCTTTTCCTAGATTGATAAAAGCAGTAAGCTTTGTACAGTGTCAACTTTAACCATGTATGCTTCACTTGTCAAGAAAAAGAATTTCAAAGGCACACCAAGTAGTCTCCAAAGTAGAGGTTTACTTAAAGATAGATAAAAAATGTAACATGCAAATGCAGAACCATATATCACAAAAACATACAATCATTTAAAAGAACAAGGGTTTAAAAAAGTGCAAAATTCCTACCACCAGATAATTAGACTTATATATCTAATGTATCTCTTCTAATAGTGCTGATAGACAGATGTTGTTGTCAAGAGACTCCAAACATGTGAGTCTTTACAGGTCACTCACAGCATAATTAAAACACTGTCTTGAGCCTGCCTTCTCCATGATGTCACCCAGCTCCTCCTCTGTTTATTAAAATTATACAATCAGGATGTCATCACTGAGAAGGTAAATTAAATAAGGTTAATTTCTAAGACCTTCTTTCATCCATGAGCAACATCCTGCTTTTACAGACATCAGAGGAACATTTATGACTTTGCACCAGTGTGACATAACCTGGTTTTCCTCCTCTAAACGTCATAAAATGGATATTTTCTATCCTGTCAGCTGGCAAGCTACAATTAAGCTAGATAAACAGGAGATGCTTAGTTTAGGCCTCTTCCAGCCTGTAATTATCTCCTGGCCTTCCAGGTAACACCATGTATCTAAAACCTGGGATGGAGGTGTCATTCCAGAGGCTGTTTCAGCATGTCTCATGACAGATACTCAATAACACATTTTTATATTATAAAAATCATAGATTAATCAGAACCAGCTGTCTGAGTGTCACAGTCCCTGCTCACATACACTGTGCTCCACCTCCCGCAGTGCCCTCCATAACTACCTGATATCAGGGTGGATGGGTTGAAATTCACTTGGGAGCAAATTGTGAGCTCCTTGCTAGTGCATCCCTTGGTGCCGCAGTACCTTACCACTGCCCCTGAGCCTGGCCTGCTTAATCAGTGGCTCCAACTAATTTTCATTGCCCCTCCCATAGGTGACCTCATTTGGCCCATCCACTCCTTCTGTGACCTAATTCTTGTCACTACTGCCCCTCCCCCATCCTCTTCCCTCCCCTGCCTCCCAGCTGCCTCACATTTGCTCAGCAGGGCCTGAGGACAATGGGGTCTGCCCTTTTAATTGGCAACCCTCTTTGTCCCCCTTAGCCCTTCGCAAATCATGACACTGACAAGTCCTTGGACTGATCCATGCTTTTTTCCCTTTCCAATGTAGCCATGGCAGTTTCCACATTTACTCAGACTTTACTAACACTCCAGGACCGCTTTTTCCCTGTCACTACCAGACGAGTCAGAGGCAGGTGCTCACGCTGGGTCTCTAAAGACCTCCTAACCCTTATGAAGGCCGGGGACCACGCCTGGTCCACTTTCAAAGCAACTCCCTCTCCTGCCCTCTGGGATGCTTATAGGCACATGAGGAACAAATGTAAACAACAGGCCAAATTTTTGAAACAGACCCACTTCCGCAACCTGCAAAAGGCCAACCTTGGAGACCCTAGAAAATTCTGGGACTCAATCAACTCCCTCCTAAACCCCCGCTCCAGCTATGCTGCACCACATCTCAACTCCCAGGATGGGCTGCTGACTGACCCTCATGATGTGGCCAATGTCTTCAACTGTAAGTTCACCAACTTATCCATATACCTAAATAAGCTGCCAACTGCCCAACCTCAAAGCTCGGCCCTAATATCTGACACACTGCCATCCTCCTCCAGCTCTGCCACTCACCTGCAAATACCCCCATTCTATTTTAAAGCCCTCTCCATACATAATACAATGAAGCTACTCAAACATCTACCAAACCACGGCTCCTCTGGATCTGATGTCTTATCTCCAGTCTTTCTTAAGGTGATCTCTTCGGCGATTGCCAAGCCACTCACCTTCATCTTTAACCTTGCCCTTTCCACCTCCTCCATGCCTGACCCATGGAAGATAGTTAAGGTTATCCCCATTCTTAGATCCGGTGACCCCAAATCCTCTGACAATTACCATCCAATATCCATCCTCCCTCATCTCAGTAAACTATTCGAGAGTGCAGTCCACAATCAGCTCACTGAGTACATAAGCAACTATACCCTCTTATGCAACCAACAGCATGGCTTTTGCAAGAATCATTCCACCACCACTGCCCTCGCTCTACTGACTGACCACATTCTCTCGAACATGGATAATGGTAAAGTCACCGGGGCTGTCTTCATCGACCTCTCAAAGGCTTTTGACATGGCTAACCATGCTCTCCTTACCTCCAAGCTTAGCCTCCTTGGTTGTTCTCAGAAAGTCTCAAGCTGGTTCACTAGCTACCTTACTGATCACTCGCAATTCGTGTGTATTGGTCAAACCTGCTTCCCCACCCTGCCTGTCTCTGTTGGGGTCCCTCAAGGCTCAATCCTGGGTCCCCTCCTTTTCTCCTTATTCATTAATGCACTTCCCTTTGACTGCCTCAACTGTAACTCTCTCCTGTATGCTGATGACCTTGTCCTTTTCCACAGTGACAAATCCACAGCCGCAATTTCCTCAGTTCTCTCACACAACTATGATGCAGCCCACAGCTGGTTCTCAAAAAACCTCCCCTTAGTAGATGCCAAAAAAACAAAATCCATGCTGTTTGGATCTAAGCCCTTCCTGGCCAAAATTAAAAGCCATATCCCCTTATGCATTCTCAACCCAGATGGTACAGCCCTGGAGGATGTCAACACTTACAAATACTTAGGAATACTGCTCGACCCCTCCCTCACCTTCACTGAGCATGCAAATTCCCTTGTCAGAAGGTTCCATCAAAAGTTAGGTGCCGCCTATAGATTCAGGCAATACCTTACCCCCGAAGTTAGACTAGCCATTGTCCAGGGTAATCTTCTCCCTATTCTTGACTACTGCTCCCCTATTTATGCCAGGATCTCAGCTACTGCTATGGGTAAACTCTCCGCTGCCTACAACAGCGCATGCCACTTTGCTTTATTGGCCCCATTCTCCACCCACCACTGTACCCTCTATAATACCCTTGGATGGCTACCGCTGCAAGGTCGCTTTGACCTAGCCCTCTGCTGCATGGTGGACAATGTCATCCGCTCAGCTCCAGAATCCCCCCTAACTGCCCTTCTGAAAACTCAAACACTCCTCCACAACCTCCGCTCAAATGGTACTCCCTCTCTAGCTGTTCCTAGGTTATCCACCAACATGGGCTAGCAGAGCTTGGCCTGCAGCTGCCCCCTTGCAGTGGAACAAACTACTGGCTGAACTCCATTCCATTGACACACACTCCAGTTTCAAGTCCCACCATAAAGTCTGGTTCCTGGAAAACTCATCCTGCCGATGCCCCCAGGGGTCTCACACCAACCCACACTAGTCAACTCCCCAGCCCAGGGGTTACCCACCTACCCACACTAGTCAGCTCTCTTGCCTACAACTGTTATATTCCATTTTTCACAGTAATATTTGACTTCCTTGCCTGTTTGTATTGTATATATATTTTTTTACTGAGTATTCTGTGTATTACTTGCTCACTGGATGATGCAGTCTACATTGTACACTGTGCCTATGATTTGTTTGTTTGTACCAAGTCTTCTCATGTCTGATATTGAAACCTTGCATTTACTGTTCTTAAATGGACCTATGCATCAAACCTGTATATTGTGTCTACTATTGTTGCTTGTATCAAATCTGTTTCATGTGTATTACTGTTACCTTGTACTCCACTGTCACCCTGCGCCATTTGTTGTGGCCCAGTTAGTGCCTGAAAACGGTCCCTGGGATCAGTGCACTCACCCAGTTATCAAAGTCATAAATAAATAAATAAAACTGTATCACTCCAAGCTTGTTGGCATTTACAGCCTCCACGTTCCAATGGCAGACATGCTGGGAGAACTGCATGGTTGTGCAAGCCCCCCATAGTCAGTGCCTTAATAAATTCATAGTACAAGTTGATCATCCACTGATTATGAAAGATTGCTATATTATGCCAACAATTTTTCACCCAAAGTTTAAAGTCTTCAGTTAAAGGGATATGGGGCATCTCATTTTTTGCAGACCAGTAGGGTTCAAAGGGGTATTTTCATACAGAGGTAGGCTTAATTTCTGTGGTATTGGATTGACTAGCAGAGAGTAAGAGTGACATGTATAATACAAAAGATCTTTTCAAACAGTATGCCTGTGGTGCAGTGGCAGCAGGATAAGACCACAGATGTTTTTTGTTTTGTGTTGTGCTTGTTCATTAATAGCTTTTATTTATTTAGTTTTTTGATGACTGGTTGGGTGCACTAGCCATAGCAATGACTATTTTCAGGCATGACCCAGGAGGGTACAAAACAAAACATTACGATAACAGGTTACAATATATAAGATCACAACTATTCAAAGGTAGGACTACAGAGCAGGCTGGTGATTACATTTCAGACAACAGTGGAATAAATAACAAAAGACAAGAACAAAATTAAGGTCCCAAGATGTCAGGAAGGGGACAGGATGGTAGTCTGAGATTCACGTGTCAGCTTGTGGCCTCATGTGAGGAAAGAGAAAGGAATGTTAGGAGGTTATGTTCCAGAACTCAGATGATTCTGGTCCACTGGCCCTTCAAACACAGAATGGCAGCCACAACCATGGACTTTGGCACCTCCAGTTTCGGTTGACTTGACACTGGCTCCCCCAGCTAAGAGAAACAGGATGAGAACGCCCAGGCAAGAATCTCCAGCACTGGTGAATACTCAACAGGTCAGCCAAACTTGAAAATATGTCTGTTTAGGAGTTGAGGGAGTTATTATGGAAGACATTTAGAGTTCCCTCACCAGGCACACCAAAGTTGCCACAGAGGCCCAGGGGAAGTAGTTCCAGAAGGCCCAGAGGGCAATCCACTCTCAGAGCTGGTGGGCCTCACACCTTCAGAAATGGCTCCAATGGGGGCACCAGTCACAGTGCTCAAATCACCCCAGAATCTGGGATTGCCCATGATACCAAGTCCGGTGGTCCTACAACTAGTTCTGGTGATTTCACTGCCCCCAACCTCAGGCTGGGAGATTTGTCTTTGTATAGCAAGCAGGTTGGGCCTTACAGTTCATTTGTGGTTAAAATCTCTATTCATATTAGGCTGCCAGTTTCAGAGAATGCTACATCACCTCATGTGGTGGGTGGTCAGCATGTGCAGCTCACACGTTGCAACATGGTGGTTGAACAGTTTCAAAACCCTCATTGTTAGGAGGGATGGTTACAAGTTTTTTGGGGGGAGATTTGCAATTATACCCCTTGTAGCTGCATTCCAGCTGGCAGCATTCACTCACTATATGTTTATATCTCCTGATGCTTTGTACTTGCTGTATTCCTGGGTTTAAGTCATGCCAAAAAACAGTTCTTGGACCAGCGCACCAACTCAGTCAACAAATAAATAAATAAATATACCTGGGTTTTAGATATTGTTACTTATTATGTAACAGGCCCCTTTTCTCACATCTCTGTATGTTGCCAGCAGCATTTTAACATATAATGTATGTTAATACCACCACTGAGACCACTCTTATAGTTGCTAGAATGGTCTCACACAGATTCTTAGGTTAAGAGAACTGGGAACAGAAGGTGAGCAGTTCTGATACCCTAAGAGTGTAAGTGAGATGACTCTTACAACTGTAAGAGTGGCCTCAGGAGCAATATTAATATATTATTGAATAAGCTTGATCAATAATATATTAATTAAAAAAAAAACTTTTCCTAATGTGCCTGTTTCAAGGGAAGCTGCATGTGAGACACTCTTTACAGAATAAAAGTATCTCACTCGTGGAGGAAAGGAGCACTTCAACTGGTCAGGAGTGCTCCCTTGATCTATAATGTTGTGTTTATTGGCACTGTAGTTTTTGACTTTGAGTGCATTACCAGCTCTGTAGATCCAGTTAAGTTTACAAGGATGCAGAAAATAGTAGCGTAAATGCTTGCCTTCTGTTCTGGCTCAAATAGCCAGAGTGGGTGTTTACATTTTATTCTTTTAAAAATGAATTCACCATTTATGCCAGTGAGTTGGGGGCAATCAAAAGAGGTGGCTAAGATTCTTAATCTCCATTCAGCAAATAAGCAAATAAACAGTTATTGCAAATCCCTCTGACCTGTATCAAGATAGAGCAGAACCCTTCAGCTATCATGTAGCAGTAACATGGGCAATGTCATTGCCCATTAGGTCATTACCTACAGCCAGTGCATTTGGCATAGTATTAAACAAGCACTGTTTAAGTGGGGTGCCAGAGTTTGTACATTTAATAATATGTCTTGCCTGGTTTTGTTTGTATTGAATGGTATTAAGGCATATCTACTTGGCTCGATTTGTTACCATTGTTTTATCAAGTCGATTGTTTAAGAGCTGATCATTCTAACAGTGTATCCATTTGAACTAACTGCAAGCTGAAAAGGTCAATTTCAACAAGGCACACAAGAGCAAAACTTACTGCAGCTAATATTTTATAACCACATATAATTAACAAAATAAAGTTAAAATTGAGACTCAGGTATCAAAATGGAAACTCTTAACCTCAAGAGCAGATTCCACTTGGTAACATGCACCTTGCTCCCCAAAATTGATATTGCAGATAGGTTCTGACATAATGCAAGCTCTCAATTGAGTAAACTGGATAATAATTTGAACACAAAGGGATCAGAGCTGTTTTAGATTGGTATAGACTGAGCAAGGCTACAACTTGTCCTAATCTTGAACTGGACTGACATGCAGTGTAGAAAAAAAGAATCCCTCATGATCTTTGTCTAGTGGAGGACACTTAGGTAGGTGTTTTTGGGTGGGTAACTGATGCACCATTTATAAACTTAAAACACTGATATAACAAATTGACCTTGCTCGTTAGAGCCTGATATGTCCCAGGGCTACTGAGGACACTTCCATCTTAGACAAGACCAGATGTTGGGAGGCAGCTTTCTGTAACTAAGTAAATACTTTTTTCTCTCTAATAGCCTTATGCTGGTCCACTACATAGGTACAGTTGTGATGCCACAAGTGGCTTAACTAATTTGGCAGGTTTGGGGTATTAGAAGCAAGGTTGCCCCAAAGCATCATTAAAGGGGTAGGCATTTAACAAGGAACCATCTGTGTGCTTCAAGCAACCATGCAGGTAACAGTTGTATTTATTTTTGGAAGGACTGTACAGTAGGTGGCTACAGGAACAATAGGCGCTGGACAAACTTACTTTATGTAGTTTGACTTCTTTGCAGTCATCTGTTACCATTTACTATTGTGCCAAGAGGAAAAACTGTGATCAGTCTGAGGACAACAGCAGTCTGAATATCATGAAAACTGCTTGTATGCATACTTTTGTAGCCTATCAGGAATTATCCAAATGAGAAGAATTCCATGTAGAAAGTAGAGCTGTGAGGAATATAAAATTCTGCAGGCAGAATGCTCATGGAATTGTGGTTTTGATTCTGAGGAATTTTGCAGAATTTGTGAGAAAATTCAGTGGAATTTTGCCAAATTTAAAGTATCAGTTATTTTGGTCTACTTTATAAAGTACAAATCCAAATGATACTAAATGTGGTATACAGGTACTGATTGTTTGCATAAGTGTGCCAAATGTCAGAGTCCTAGATTGAAAGAGAACTGAGTTATGGGTGGTCAATGATTTAATCAAAACATAATTTTCTGTTTTTTCCATCTAATTTTAAAATTTCTTTTCCAGATTTCTCCATCATTTCAGAGTTTTGAAAAGCTTGTATCATGGTTATGTGCACCAAGTTTTAACTCTCGAGCTTTAAGGGAGATGTGCTACAGTAGCTAAACATTTTGCCAAAATTTTGATTTTAGTTTAGTATTACTTTGAAAGCATTCCTCGAAATGTTACAACACGTTGTGGGTATGTGGGATATTACTATAATTATGTATGCACCCAGTTTCAGATTTCTAGCTCTAATAGTGCCCAAGTTAAATGCAAATAAAAATGTTCATGACATTTCCCACAAAAACTAAAATGACAGATTTTGAACACCTATTATTTTGAGACAGTGGCCCGGATGTTCAAAGGGGTTGTGCATGGTGCAACAGATCTGCGTCGGAGCAACCCCACAATGTGTCCCAGTGGGATATTGGAAAGCCTGCCCCTGTGCAGCACAAATCCTGATGCACCAGGGTGCAACGTAATCATATGTGATGCAGATGCAGTGGGCATGCCCATGCATACGCGGCACATCCCGATATTCAGCCCACGATGTGCAGTGCATATGCTGGCACAACCCTGCATTGCACCACCTAGGGGGTCTTAAAGTTAAGTCTGTGAAAAGTGGGAACAAATCCTGGCCACCTACAGGTGGGCTGCTGTATTGCAGGATGCACCATAACAGCCACCTGCCATGGGTGCCCACCTTCCCACCCAGAACACCATCCACAAGCACCCACATCTCCCTGGTAGTCTAGTGGTTCCCCCCTCTCTCCCAATGCCCCAATAAATGTCTAGTAAGATATTCCCTGGTAGTCTAGTGGACCCCCCTCCCTCTTGTGTCCTCGATTGCTGGTTATCAGTGATATTAATATTTCCTGGTAGTCTAGTGGTACCCCCCATTGCCATTGTCATGGTAAAACCCTGTAATATAATTCCCTGGTGATCCAGCAGCACCATCACCCCTCCCACCCACACAGAACCCCATGCTCACCTCACTCCCCCCGTCATCAGTGGGCAGCCACAACCCACCCGCAAACTGCCCAGCTGCCCGCCGAATGACAGGTACAGTATGGGCTGTAATCCTATTGTTCCACAAGGTAGACCAATGGGCTTGCAGGTCATACTGTACTAGGCAGTCCCAAATATATATGTCATTCACATGTTTGGGACTGTCTAGTACAGTATGCCCTGCAAGCCCATACTGTACCTGTCATTTGGCGGGTCGCCGGGGTTATGCAGGTAGGTTGCGGCCACCTGCTGATGATGAGGAGGGAAGTGGGGTGGGCATGGGGTTCTGTGTTGGTGGGAGGGTTGGGGTGCCACTGGATCACCAGGGAATTATATTAAGGAGTTTTACTGTGATTGCAGCAATGGGCAGGGGGGTACCACTAGACTACCATAGAATATTAATACCACAGATAACCGTCGATCCGGGACACAGGAGGGAGGGGGGTCCACTAGCCTACCAGGGAATGTCTTAGTAGACATTTATTGGGGACATGGGAGGTGGGGTGCCACTAGACTGCCAGGGAATGGTTCTATGGGCATTTACCGGCTTTCAGGGCTACAGGGTGGGGGATGCCCCAGGATCCCCACTGCATATGTCAATCTATGCAGGGTGCCAGGTGCAAGTCACTGGGCTGCCCTGCCCAAGGCATGCAAATGAGGCCATAATGGAATGCAAATGGCCCCATTTGCACCTTACATATATTATGGCCTTATTTGCATGCCCTCAGCTGAATATCACCAGTGATGCACCCCACACCACTGCATTTGTGCTGGTGCATCTCTGTGCTCCCTAGCTGTGGCTTGCACTGGCACAGTGCCACTGTGCTGTGTGCAGTCCATGCCATATTAAACGGTGCTGCACCATGGCCATCTCCTTTGACTATCACCAGGCCCTGGCCCTGGCCCTGGCGCATCCCAGTTGCGCTGCACCCAGGCTTGCACCACTACCTGGTGCAGTCTGAATATCCAGGCCAGTATGTCCTAATGTCAAGAAATATGGCACAGCTGGCAATCATGCCAAATGTCAGATCTCTAGTGCAATTGACAGCTGAGTTTTCACTAAATTAATAAATTTCAAAAATTCCACAAAACTTCATTGAAATTCCTCGAAATTACATGATAAACAAATTGTCTAGTTGCTGTATTGGTCTTTGTAAGAGCAGATCCAAACGCAAATGGTTTGCTACCTTTTATTCAACCAAAATAGCTGGTACAAAAGGAACAAAGTGCTTTACCTTTTGGACGACCAAGTCCTTCCTCAGAAGCTTATGACAGTCACCCAGAAAATCACATACTATTAAAACCCAGATCATGCATACAAAAAAAAACCCAGAAATAATTCTTGTTGGTTTAAAATACTCATTTAAACCATAACTGAAGTTTGCATCAGAGACACTTGATAGCACTAGTTGCCTTTAGGTGAGGAGCCTTTTTTAAAAAGCCTTTTTTGAAAGCCTTCTCAGCTAAAGGGAAACTGGTGCTATCTAGATTCTTTGATGCAAACTTCAATATGGTTTAAATGAATATTTTAAACCAATGAGAATTATTTCTGTTTTTTTGATACATGATCTGGGTGTTAATAGTATGTGATTTTCTGGGTGACTGCCATAAGCTTCCGAGGAGGACTTGGTTGGTTTGAAAGCTGAAGCACTTTGTTAGGTTTGTAACATCTATGTTGGTCCAATAAAATACATCAAACCATTTACTTCTGGATCAAAATTTCATGGAATTTCATGGAATTCTATCAAAATCCATGTATTTGGAATTTTCTCATTCTGCACAGTGCTAGTAAAAGTTTTTCTTTAGCTGGTGCTAATCTTCTTGTGAAAAGGAGCAGCTGAGGTAGAGTAGATGATTACATAAATAAAATGATGCATATTCCATGCAGCAGAAGAAAATAAGCAGCTGCATTAGCAAATATTTAATTTAAAAGCAGGTCATTTCTGCACTCTCATCTTAGGATGCCAGAACCTCAATGGAATGTACTCTTATTTTAATTTTTATGTTGTCTTGTGCATGCACAAGCAACATTTTGTGGCAGTAGGAGATTAGTAGGAGAAATGCAGAGGTGGGTCAGTTTTGGCGAATGCAGGGCACGCTTTAGAAGGTGAGTCCATCATTCGCCAATTAGCGAGCCTGCTAGCAGTGACACAAGTGTTTTGCAGTGCCATCAACTTGAAACTATTTTGCCCGCTGCAATCAGAGCCAAGCTTGTCATGCGGCGGCACTGATGACACTCCTCTGCTACGTGCCTTGCCTGGTGTAACATTTCAATAAACATGGTGGTGGCTTCGTCGTCCACCTCTTGTAATTCCTAGAAAGCCAACTTTGGGGGTGCCCAAATTCCCTTGTCAACATATGTAACCCCCCCCAAGATTGTGTGGCACATTGGCAGCCCACCTAGTGTGCCTCCCTGTGTTCAAGCTGACCATCGAATTTTCCTTGCCCCCACCCACCCACCCCTATTGTGATCCATACTGGGAGACCACCCTAGTGTGGCGAACATCACGCCCCAGTGTCATGGGGCACACTGGGAGCCCACATTGTTTCATACAGCTGTAAAGAAAGAAAACAGTCAATGATGTCCTCTTTTTTTTGGAACCTAAAACAAAGAAAACAGTCCCTCGCTGTTGGCGGGCCCCTTCCCCCAACCCACACCCACCTTCTACGCACCCCACCTCCCCACCTCCCCTTCACCCCATTCTTACCTCTGGAGGTCCAGCGCTGTAGTCTTCGGTGGAGTGAGAACACATCTGCACTCTTCAAAGCTGACCAAGAACTGAAGAAATGCCTTTAAGCTGTATAATGGCATCAATGGGGGAGGTTTCAACTTAGGTGGATATTTTGGTCATTTTTTTTATTTTGACTCCAAATTTTCAACATGGGGTTCTTGGGATCCCACCTCATGTAATCAGTCACAGTCATTTCATTATTTGGCACAGAAAGGTGATTTTTCAGTTACTGTGCAATCACCTTTTGGGTCTGAGTAATGAAACGACAGTGCCACTGTTCATGAGGTGGTCTCTCAAAAAGCCTATTTTGCAAATTTGGTGAAAGAATTCAAAAAAGATGACTGTGTTACAAGTATGCATTGCTCAATTTCCATGCACACTCATAACTTTGAGAATTTTTAATATTTTCACTCCAGATTTTCAACATTGCCATTTTTTCACACATCCTTATGAACAATACAGCCGTCATTTTTCACATCTTGCCCAAAATGTGTTTTCACACATCTGGTGCACAATGGTGCAGTCACTGTGGGAAATCAATGTTCAGGACAGATGAAGAAAATCACAGTGTTACTGTTCATGAGTGGAGGTCCTAAAATGCCTATATTGAAAATTTGGTGAAAAAAATTCCATAAAATGACTGTGTTATTTATTTATTTATTTATTGAATTTTGATGACCGGGTAGGCCCTCTGGGTCCCAGAGGTCCCTTTTTCAGGGTGACCTGGGAATTACAATACAAGACTTGGTAAGCTGTAGAACATATATAAGTTATTGGCATATGACATTCTTCCATGTATATACAGCAGTGAAGTATTCTTAGTGATTACATTACATTATTTCAGTGCAACATATGACTGTATCTCTAAAAAAAAACCCTCCTTGGAAGTTTGGGGGCAGGCCACAGAGGCGTTAGTGCTGCCAGATTAAGGTTAAGGTGATGAGCGTGTGGTAAGTGCGCTGGCCAGGGGTTAGAGAGGGGGTGTCAGGTACCATAGCATTGGCATTTACTCATTGCCAGCATACAAGTCTTGAGTCTTGAGCAGAAGCACTTAACTGATGAGGCTTCCCGCACCTCCAATGGGAGGTTGTTCCAAAGGAAGGGGGCAGCATGACAAAAGGACATATGTCCTGCCTTGGTCCTAACCTTAGGGACCTCTAGGAGAGTTTGACCTGAGGTCCGTAGGTTACGTGGATTTCGCTTAGCAGTTAGGAGTCCCTCAAGACATGGGGGGGATGAGGAGCCTATTAGTTTATCTGCCAGGTAGAGTACTGTGTACATGAGGTGGGCTTTGAAAGATGGCCAGCTAAGTCATGATAAGGACTCGCAATGGTGGTGCCTAGTGTGGGATAAGGTGGCAAAATGGACCACCTTATTGTATAGGATCTGTAACTTGTTGAACTCTAGCTTAGCCACTCCCTGAAGTACCGGGGCAGTGTAGATGAGTGTTGGGAGTAGAACACTTGTGGCAATGGCAGTCCTGGCTTCAGGGATCAGCTGGTCCTTAAGCCGGTATAGTGTTCCGAGTTTGCCATGGATGGCTTTAGTGACTTGGTCTACGTGTTGCTTAAATGTGAAACTTTGGTCTAGGGTAAGTCCGAGGTATTTTATTGAGGAAACCACCTCTAGTTTGTTGCCCACCCTGGACGTGAGTTTAAGGAGCTGAGATCTGTCATGGCCAAGAGATCTAGATCCAAACAACATAGCCTTTGTTTTGTTGACATTAAGGACCATTTTATTCTTGGTGAGCCAATCCTCCATAATGTGGATGTCCACTTGGAGGGAAGGTCCTAGGTCAACCAGGTTATAGGAGGCTTTGTAGATCACAGAATCATCAGCATATTGGATGACATTGCTGCTCCCACAATGATTGTGCAGATCGTTAGTAAACAGTGAGAACAGTAGGGGACCAAGTATAGACCATTGAGGTACCCCTTCCTTAAGGGGCAGTGGATTGGAGAGTTTGTCCTTCCACCTGACTTTCTGTGTGCACCCTGTGAGGTAAATATCAAACCATTTGAGAGCATGAGAGTCAAAGCCTATGAGACAGAGTTTATGGAGTAGGAGCCTATGGTCCACCAAGTCGAAGGCCTTGGAAAGGTCGATGAAAACTGCACCAATGCTGGAACCTGAGTCAATTTCCCTAAGCACATCTGCAGAAAATTTGGTTAAGGCAGTGTCAGTCCCGTGTTTAGCTCTGAAGCTATGTTGAGCAGGGGAAAGAAGCAGGTGTGCTTCTAAGTATTCCTGGAGTTGGGTGTACACTAGTTTCTCCTGGATTTTTGCGAGGGTACACAGCAAGGAGATTGGCCTGTAGTTCCCAATTGGTTCCACAGGCCCACCCTTGTGAATAGGGACCACATAGGCCTGATTCCACAGTTCCAGGATAGACTCTTCTAGAAAGAACCTGTTTATGAGCCAGGTAAGTGGCCTAGCGAGTGCTGAGGCACCGTCTTTGAGAAGTCTTGTTTGGATGCTGTCAGGGCCACCTGAACCTCTAGTTTTCAATGATTTTAGAATGGGTATTCAAGGTTCAGAGGATCCAGTCTGGGGGCATCATTAGTGGGCACAGGGAGCCCAGCCTTATAATCATTGAGGTTCGTGAAGTGGGTATTGAGGGCCTCAGCAATGACTGCCTCATCATTCGGTAACATCCCATTAGCCATAATAGGGCCAGAAGCTGCCCTTTTGTTTTCCTTTATCAATTCATTGATGTGGGACCAGAATAGCTTCGGGTTGCCTAGGTTTGTTTTCTGAAGCTGAGTGAGGTAAGCCTTTTTAGCCAGCTTAGCAGCATGCTTACATTGGTTTCTAAGAGCTCTATAGTTTTCTTGGTCAACTTGGAGCTTAGAGCTCTTGAACTTACTCCAGGCTTTGTCACGGCAGATCATCAGGGCCTTTATGGAGGGAGTGATCCACTTATAACAGCTGCCTTTAACCCAATAGGTCTTCATTGGAGCAAAAGATCGGCTGCCCTCGTGAGGGTTTTTGGAAGAAAGTCAACTGCCCCTTCCAAGGTAGGGAGACAATGCAGTGGACTCCAGTCAGTGTCACCAAGAAAGTCATTGTATTGCTTCATAGAGAACTTAGAGTAGTCCCTGGAGGTGAGTATTCTGGGCCGAACCCTATCCGCCCTGTTCTTCCAGATACAGAAAATGGGTGAGTGGTCACTCAGTGCATCAGCCATGGTGCCTGCAACTTGAATATTTTTTAGGGTTGACACCAAGGCCCAGTCAATGGTTGAGTGCCTTCCCATTTTGTAATTCATCCTAGTAGGTTGAGTGATGATCTGGGTAAGATTTGCCTCATAGAAATGGCCATTTATAGCAGGCCTTGCCTCTTGGGCCCAGTTAACATTAAAATCCCCCAGTATGAGAAGTTCCGATGCCACCTCAGTGGATAGGTCTTTAGTGAGTGTCTCCAGGGATTGGAGAGCATTCACAGGAGGGCTATATACGCACCCTATGGTAAGCTGTTTGACACCACCGAGGGTGAGCCGAATGAAAATAGATTTAATATAGGGTGCCGGTCTATGCTACATGCTGACAATGGAGGAGGTCAGGGCATCCTTCACATAGATAAGTACACCACCCCCCTTTTCTGAGTTCTGTCCTTTCTGTAGCATACATACCCTGATGCAGCAATTTCATGATAGGGAACCTGGCGTTTTAACCAGGTCTCCGAAACAGCTAGCACATCAGGTTTGTAAAGGGCTAGCCATGCTTGGACTTTGTGAATCTTAGGCCGGAGACTACATGTATTCATATGTGCTAGCCTCAATCCCTTAGGTGATAGCCAGGTCTGGTCTTGTGAGGAGGAGATTGAAATGTTCGCAATACCAGGGCCCGGGTTGGGTTGAATGTCACCCACAAGTATCAGGAGGGCTGTGAGCAGGAGACGGACAGTAAAAGTTGGGGAAGGGAGCAACACTTTTCTAGGTACCCTCGTAGTGAGGAGAAAGGACCTGTAGCAGATCCCATTTCTGGTGAATTCGTAGGCAACTAGGTGGGAGATAATGCACACTGGGGATGGGCAGAAGTAGTGATTGGCCAGGTGGGTGGCAGGACCATGCGGGCATGGGTGTAGGGGCCAGGTTGGTAGGCGAGCCAGTCAACCCAGAGCACAGAAATAATACATAGAGTGGCGAGGAGGAGACCTTCTGTTCAGTCTGCAATGACTCATCCTGCCAACCAATGTTAACACTCGGTTAGACATACTTGCAGCAGGGTGCGTCCCTGAGTGTTAGAGCCTAGACTAAATAGGTAGCAGGTTTTGGTCTAATCAGTTTCAACTATAGATAAATGCAGAGGGAACAGAACAGAACACAATCTAGTACATTACTGTTGCTGCGCCCTAATAGTGAATGGTGAGCACAGAGTTGGTTATCTACCTATTACATTCATTACAGTCCTGGCCCCGTGTTCGAGTAATAGTAGTATTACTTGGAGATACTTCTTGTCTATATTAGTACAGGACAATTTAGTGGCCAGCACAAGTGGTCCACTCTGTGATTGAATTAGTTTTTCAATGAAACCATATACAGGACTAAGTAACTTAAAGCATTTAGTAGGTCAGACTAGCTTGTAATCAATAAGAACATGCCAGGGCTACACTACCACATTCAATGGACTAATAGGATAACATCAGGACAGGGCATTTGATGAGTTGAAAGTCAGCAGAATAAATGCAAGTAAATTGTGCCCATGAGCAGGCCAGCTCAGAACAGTAGGTTGGCACTGTTCACTAGAAAGCTGAATGAGAACCACCTCATGTGATGTCCGATTGTAGGTAGGGTGACAGTAGGTGGAGCAAGATAGTTGGGTGAGTGAGTAGGGAAGGTAACTCCACCTAGAGTGATGACAATGGCCTTCACTATTGGATGTGAGGGAGGTGGGCAGGCTACTACGTATTTAATGGGAGGAGGAGCAGGGTGGGTGGGCAGGAAATTTCATTTGCCACTTGGCTTTTTTTTTCGGATGCGGGGGAGGTCCGCCCAGCAGATTCTGCAGACCAGCGCCTCAACCCTGTGGTTCAAGTCCTTAGCGTGGAGCGAATGGAAGGGGGGGACCTGATTAAGAAGGTCTCCCTCTCTGCCCTTGTGGATACTTTTAGTCTCGGCGCCGAGAGGGGAAGCAGCCTTTAACTGCAGAGCTGCTCTCCGTCATAACCCCTCTCAGCCAATAGGCACTGGTGCCTCTTTTCAAACTCACAGGCACCAAACAAACAAAGGGACGTGGTGTGGCTTTCAAGTCCTCATTGGCAGCTTCAGCTGTTGTTTTCAGCTGTGGGGAAGGTCCACCCGGCAGATTCAGCAGACCGGTGCCTCAACCCCGTGGTTCAAGTCCTTAGCGTGGAGTGAATGGGGGGGGGACCCGATTAAGCAAGTCTCCCTCACGGCCCCTTGTGATTACTTGAGCATGCATTGCACAGTTTCCATGCATGCTAGTAACTTCGAGAATTTTTGATATTTTACTCCAAATTTTCAACATTGCCATTTTTTCACAACTCCCTATGAACATAGAAATTGACACAGAAACATAGAGGTTGACGGCAGATAAGGACCACAAGGCCCATCCAGTCTGCCCATTTCTTTTTCTACCTTATAAATGTGCCATCGGCCTTTGCTCTGTCAGTGGCCTATCTATTCATACTCATCTGTATTGCTCCCTTATGCCTATCCCATGCCTGTTTGAAGCCCTGCACTGTATTCATAGCCACCACTTCCTGAGGTAGGCCGTTCCATGCATCCACCACTCTTTCTGTGAAAAAGAATTTCCTCACATTCCCCCTTAATTGGTCTCCCTCTAATCTCATGCTGTGTCCTCTTGTCCTGCTATTGTTCTTATATTTAAATATGTTAGACTATTTCACCTTGTTAATGCACTTAAGGTGTTTGAATGTTTCGATCATATTACCTCTTTCCCTCCTTTGCTCAAAGGTATACATATTGAGCTCTGTTAATCTGTCCTCATATGTCTTCTGATGCAGTCCCTGCACCATTTTGGTTGCCCTTCTCTGGACAGCCTCAATTTGGTTAATGTCCTTGTGAAGGTGTGGCCTCCAGTACTGCACGCAGTATTCCAGATGGGGCCTAACCAGTGTCTTGTAAAGAGGGATTATTACCTCCCTATTACAACTTGTAATACCCCTACTAATACACCCTAACATCCCCATAGCCTTACCTAAAGCTTTAGAGGTCTGCTTGGATGATTTCAGGTCATTGGTGATGATGATGCCCAAGTCTCTTTCTTCCTTTGTGACTGCCAGCAACTCCTCTCCCAGCCTATAGGTGGCTTCAGGTTTCACTTCCCTATGTGCATGATCTTGCACTTCTTTGCATTAAATCCCAGTTGCCACTCTTCTGGCCATTTTGCTAGTTTACCCAGATCTCTTCTCATTCTGCCTCCCCATCTGGATCATCTACTCTGTTGCAGAACTTGGTGTCATCTACAAACAGACAAACCTTACCCTCTAGTCCATCTGCAATGTCACTAATGAAGATATTGAAGAGGACTGGCCCAAGGACTGATCCCCGATGTACCCCACTTGTGACTTGCATCTCTTCTGACTGTATACCATTTACCACCACTCTCTGTTTTCTGCCCGTCAACCAGTTTGCCTCCCAGCTGATCAACTTCTGACCCACCCAGAGCCTACCCAGCTTATTTATCAATCTTTTATGTGGAACAGTGTCGAAAGCTTTGCTTAAGTCATGGTAGGAGACATCAACTGCTTCCTTTTGGTCCACCACTCTGGTTACCCAGTCAAAGAAATCTATGAGATTAGTTTGACAGGACCTTCCTTTTGTAAACCTATGCTGTCTTGGATCCTGTACCCCTATGGATTCCAGGTGTTGCACTATCCTTTCCTTAAGGAGTGCCTCCATAATCTTGCCCACTACTGAGGTAAGACTGACTGGCCTGTAGTCCCCTTCCTCCTCCCTGCTACCACTGTTTTGGAGTGGGATCACATGAGCCCTTCTCCAGTCTTCTGGGACCTCTCCTATGCTCAGAGACTCACTAAACAGTTCTGCTAATGGCTCTGCTAGTTCCACCCTTAGCTTCTTAAGTACCCTGGGATGTATGCCATCAGGTCCCATTGCATTGTCCACCCTGAGCTTAGCAAGCTCTTGTAGGACCCTTTCTTTTGTGAAGTGACTATTGCTCACCTCCCTCCCCCCTGTGTCCATTGTGCTGAGCTGTGGGCCCTGCCCTACCTTCTCTTCAGTAAATACTGAGCAAAAGTATCTATTTAGGATAGATGCTTTTACAGGTTGCTCCTCCTCACATGCCCCCTTTTCTCTTTTGAGCTTAGCAATACCCCCTCTAGACTTTCTCATTCACTAATGTATCTATAGAAAGTATTGTCACCTTTCACTGTTTGTGCTAGTTTAGTTCCTCAGTTTGGGACTTTGCCTGCCTTAATGCCTTCCCTGCTTCCCTTAGGGCAGTTTGGTATGCCTCCCTCTCTTCATCCCGCTGTGTTCCCTTATATTTCCTGAAGGCCAGCCTTTTGGCTCTGACCTTTTCTGCTACTGTATATGAGAACCAAAGTGGTTTCCTTCTTCTTTTGCACTTCCTTTTCTGTCTAACACAATGGGATGTTGCTTCAAGTATTGCATCCTTAATGCTTACCCACTTTGCCTGTACCCCCTCACCTGTGTTTCTTTTTGCCAGGGCTAGCTTAACTCTGTTGGCCATCTTATCAAAGTCAACTCCTCTCAAGTCCCATATTTTTGCCATCTTATCAAAGACAGCTCCTTTGAAGTCCCATATTTTTGCCTTGGAATGGGATGATTTAGTTCTAGTGGCCAAGTTGAACCATACCATGTGATGGTCACTGGCCCCCAGGTGACCTTCTACCTGGAGATCTGTGATCCCTTCCCTGTTAGTCAGTACTAGATCTAGGATAGCCCTGTCTCTTTTGGGTTGTTGTACCAGTTGTTTGAGGCTTTCTCCCTGCAGAGAATCCACCATGTATCTAGTTCTGGCAGTTGTTCCTACTGGAACAGTACAGCTGTCATTTTTCATGTCCTGCCCAAAATGTGTTTTCACACATCTGGTGCACAATGGCACAGTCACTGTGGGAAATCACTGTTAGGGACAGATTAAGAATATCACCTGGATCCCTTCTGTCCCTTCTTTCCTTTCCTTACCTTAGATGGGTCTCCTCTTGAGACCTGCATCTCATTCAGATGTCTCAGGATCTGGCTTGACCAGCACCTTGAGTTTTCTGCACATATCGAAGCCATCCACTAAAAACTTCACACCAAACTGGGCGCCCTGTACCGCAATTGTAGTAGCATCCCACTGCCGGCTCGCAGTGCTATTGTGCAAAAAATGATCCTCCTTGTCTTCAACTATGGTGATGTTGTTTACAGTTTGGACCCCAAATCTACCCTAGCCAGACTGGACCCCCCTTTCACGCCTTCTGTCACTTTGCCCTAGACAGTCCCCCCAACACCCACCACTGTGTCCTCTTCTGGTCCCTTGGCCTCCCCTTTTTACAAGATCACTGCCTCTGCCACTGCGCCTGCACCACTGCCAAATTCTGGTCCCACTCCATTCCACCATATCTCACATCTGCCCTATTGGTTGCTGCAACCCCGCCCTACCCACTAAGGAACTTTGACACATGTCTCCTATCTGATCCACTCATGACCTCCTCTGCAGGTCAGTCGACATTCTCCTACCAGCTGCCTACTCTATGGAACTCCCAACTGGTGGACATTAGGCACACCGCCCCCTGTCAGCACCTCATCTCCCTTCTCAAATCATACTACTCATCCACCTGCACTTACACACAGGTTAGCCCATTGTTATATGACCTCACCGTATCTTCACGTGCCTGCTTGGTAAACCTGTATGGCCATTATGCACTCTAGCACTTTTTATTAGTTGCTCCACATCTGTCTAAAGTATTCGCAGTTACTGTATTTGATTGTGTCCCTTTCCTCTTCCCCCAGGTTGAACCTGGAATTGAGCAGTACTCTGCTCAGCGTACCTTCCTGATAAAACTTTAAAATAAATAAATAAATAATGATTTCTTCCAAGCACCTCGTCTATCTCATTTGTTCAGGGGTAGGAGGGGACTGTAACCTGTAAGACAATAGAAGAGCCTGCAAAGGATTGCAGCAGGCAAGGTTTGTCTGTGGGCAGACCCCAGATGACACCTGAGCAGGAAGGGGGGTAGTGTCCTTCCACTAAGAGCTGGGTCAGGCAGGTAGGCAAGATTCCCACTGGGTGGAAGCTACCTGCTGGAAGGGGGATGCCTGAGTTATTAAGTCTCTGTGTCTGGGACTCTGCCCTCTTTCAGCTTCTTTCTTCCAGTAGATACCCACCCAAACCCTCACCTCAAAAAAGAAGGGGCAAGGAGTCAAAAGGTTAGAAATCTTGCTGTCCCATGGAAGGGGTCATTTTAGGGGTCAAGTTTGCTGACCTACAAGGCCCTACACAGACAGGGACCTTGTTATTTGCAAGACCTCCTGCATCCCTACTGCCCTCTCTGCCCACTCCATTCCACTAACCAGGGATTGCTAGAGGTCTCCAGGGTCTGTTTAAAGACCTCAGGGGTGAGATATTTTGCATTTATGGCCCCAACCCTGTGTAACTCTCTACCTCATCAGATTAGAGAGTGTCTGTCCATTGAGACCTTTAAGTCTGCCCTAAAAATGTATTTATTTGACTCAGCCTTCTCATACACTTTTTAATTGGAATGTTGATTTTGATCTGATTACTGTTTTTGTCATTTATTTTAGTCCATTTTATTCCTGGGTACAAGCGCTTTGATATTTCAAAAGACGCTTTCTATAATAAAAATGACTTTGACTTTTGACTTTGAGGAAGAATTTTACATTTTTTATTCCCCTATGTGTTTTTCTAGTTCTTCTCCTCTTCTCGTGAGGTTTTAGTAGTTGTTAGTAATGTTAGATAGGTTGTCACAGTCATGTAAGTCATGGCAGCATGGTAGTCTTGGAGGCTAGTACAGAGGGAGGAGCAGGGTCACTCACACCTTTGCAGGAAGATTACCATGACGCTGGGGAGAGGTGAGGCCATGGAGGCTAGTTCCAGTAAGAGGTAAATTTTGTAGTCGGAGGATAACCCCTGGGTTCTGGACCACAGTTGGTGGCACCCTCTGACAGGGATGGTGCCCTGGTAACTGGATTGTGTAAAGCTACCCCTCATACCTTGGAGGTCAGAGATCCTTACAAGGTCAGCTCTCTGGCCCCCTCTAGATGCTGGAGGTCTGCCTTTGAGCAAGTAAGGGATCTACTGAGAAATATAGGATATTCTTGTCTCAGAACAGGACAATCAGGAGCTTAAATGGCACACAGACAGAAAGAAAGGAGAGAGAGAAAAAAGAGGAAAGAGTAAGGATTGCAAACAGTTAAGGGGCCAGAAATAAGACATGATTGGAGTGGTGCAGTGCAGTGGCTGTGGAGCAGCAGTCTTCCGGGAGACGTTCTGGAGGATGTGGTGTTGTCTCATCTGCAGGCACCTCTCTGGGCTGAGAGAGGAGGTTGCTCATCTCCAGGCTGAGTTGGCCAGGATTTGTGGGACCTCCTCTTCCATCCAGGTACCACTAGTGCCACTGCCGTTGCCTCAGAGGTTGCCAAAAAGAGGCGGTTGGACCACAGTGGGCTCAGGAGGTGAGGTGGTAGAACAGAGGTGCATCCCTCTGGTTGTACCTCCTCCACAATTCCTATGCCATTCTGGCAAAGTGTGGTTCCTCTATTGAGGCACCCACAGTGGAGACCAAGGAGGATGCTGGGAACCTCCACAAAGGAGACCCACAGAAGGGTGACAGGGGACCCCGCAGGGGAAGGAAACAACTCCTGGTGGGGGACTCCATTGTTAGGAAGGTAGAACTGGGGGAGGAAGGGGAGAAGGAGGTAAGGTGCCTGCCTGGTGCCATGGCTTGGAGGGACAGGGAGCGAATCCTCAGGATTGCGGAGCAGCTGCACAGGGAGGAGCTGGATGTCATCGTCCACCTAGGGACAAATGTCCTGGCTAAGAAAAAGATTAGAGAAGTGCAGGAAGAGTTTGTGGAATTGGGGAGGGACCTTAGACAAGTAGCACGTACGGTAACCTTCTTGGAGGTGATGCCCATCTATGGCATAGGAGAGGCTAGCATGTTCCGCACCATGGGGTTCAATCAGTGGTTGAAAAACTGGTGTGGAGCTCAGGGATTTGGCTTCACTGGGGACTGGGGGTCCACCTGGAATGATGCAAGCCTATACTGGCATGATGGGCTGCATCTGTCCAGGAGGGGAACCAGGATCCTTGGTGATAGGTTTAAATGCTTCATTGGCAAGCAGTTAAACTAGCCAAGGGGAGGCACTGGAAGAAGCAGGAAATCCTAGCCCCCGCCCAAAAAATCACAGTAGTAAGTCGCAAACACCAACATAAAGGTGTCGACAGGGAGAAGGGCAGGGGTAAATGGAGAAAGTGACAAAGGCAAGAAGGACAGGGATGGGGCAAAAGGAGTAAGGCCATCAGGAAATGGAGGGTAATGAGTACCAATGCCCGCAGTCTGGGCAACAAGCTCCCTGAGCTGGTGGCCTTGATGGAAGAGGGATGCCTGGATATCGTTGCAGTCACAGAAACATGGTACACAGAGAACCATGACTGGGATGTTAACATACCAGGGTACATAACCTACAGGAGAGACAGGCAGGGAAGAAGAGGGGGAGGAGTAGCTCTCTATGTAAAGGAAGGGATAAAGCAACTGAACAAAAGAGTAAACAGGGAGGAGAGGAGGCACTGTGGGTCACCTTGGAGACTGGAAAGGGCACCACAATCCGCACAGGGGTTGTGTACAGACCCCCAAGTCAGGGGGAGGGAATGGACAAGGATATGATAAAAGGCATTCTTAGAATGGCAGAGAAAGGAGATACTGTTGATGGGATACCTGAATATGCCAGATGTTAAATGGAGCACATTTTCTGCAGCCACATCTAAGAACAGGGCCATTCTTGATGCCCTACAGGTGGCAGGCCTCAGACAGCTAGTTTCAGAACCCACTCATGAGGGAGCAATCTTAGACCTCGTACTTTCAAAAGGGGGCAGTGAGAGGATCTCAGATCTAGAAGTGGGTTGCCATCTGGGAACAAGTGACCATCAAACAGTGTGGTTCACGTTAAACTCAGCTACAGAGTCAAGCCATACAAAAGTGAGGGTACTGGACTTTAGGAGGGCTGACTTTGGCAAGATGGGAGAATGCCTCAGAAAAGCACTAGCAAACAGGCTAGAAGGAGGTGTGGAGCAACAATGGGGAATCATCAAAACTGCCATCACAGAGGCAACAAGCCTTTGTGTGAAGCAAATAAACAAATCAAAATGAAAGAAAAAGCCACTATGGTTCTCAAAAGAGGTGGCTGGGAAAGTCAGGAAGAAAAGATATCATTCGGAAGTATAAGGAAACACAGAAGGAGCAGAACAGAGAGCTGTACCAGTTAAGGCAGAAGGAAGCAGGGAGGGAAGTCAGAATAGCAAAGGCCCAAACTGAGGAAAAGATAGCCAACTCAGTTAAGAAGGGGGATAAAACCTTTTATAGGTACATCAGCGAGCATAGAAAGACAAAGGGAGGGATAGTGAGGCTGAATAGAATGAATGGTGGGTGGGCAGAGGGGGCAGTGAAAAAGCAGGGATACTGAACGAATATTTCTGCTCAGTATTCACAAAAGAGGAGGGGAAGTGCCTAATCCAATTAACAGAAGCACTCTTGATAGGGGGGTCGATCCCAGTCCTTTCACAGAAGAAAGGGTTCTGCAAGAACTCCTAAAACTGAAGGTGAACAAAGCAATGGGTCCTGATGAATTCACCCCAGAATTCTAAAAGAATTAAGGAGGAACTAGTGAAACCACTGGCTACTCTTTTAATAAATCATGGAGGATGGTGTGGTACCGAGGACTGGAGGAAGGCGGATGTGATTCCCTTCACAAAAGTGGGACCAAGACAGAGGCAGGAAACTACAGACCTGTCAGTCTGACCTCTGTGGTAGGGAAAGTGATTGAGTCACTTCTGAAGGAAAGAATAGTTGAGTACCTAGAGGCCAGTGGGGCTGGGACCCAAGGCAGCATGGGTTCACAGCGGAAGGTCATGTCAGATGAATCTAATAGATTTCTTTGACTGGGTGACCAAAGTAGTAGACCAGGGAGGGGCTGTGGACATGGCCTACCTAGACTTTAGCAAGGCATTTGACACAGTCCCACACAAAAGATTAATAGTCAAATTAACCAGCCTGGGAGTGGGTCCCAGGGTGGTAGCCTGGGTAAAACATTGGCTGCACAACAGGACACAGAAGGTAATTGTAAACGGAGTCCACTATGAAGAAAGAGGGGTTACTAGTGGGGTACCGCAGGGTTCAGTATTGGGTCCAGTCCTTTTTAATGTCTTCATCAGTGACATTGCAGAGGGACTGGAAGGAAAAGTATGCCTCTTTGCAGATGACACAAAGATCTGCAACACGGATGATACACAAGGAGGCGTGGAAAGGATGAGAAGGGACTTGGCAAGGTTGGAGGAATGGTCAGAAGTATGGCAGCTAGGATTCAATGCAAAGAAGTGCAAAATAATGCACCTGGGAAACAAGAACCCAGGGGAAGAATACACAATGTGGGGGGAGGTAGTAACAACAACAAAAAAGGAAAGGGACCTGGGGGTAATCATATCAGATGACCTTAAGGTTAGCAAGCAATGTGAGAAGGCAGTAGGGAGGGCTGGGGTATACTGGGATGCATAGGGAGAGGCATCAGCAGCAGAAAACAGGAAGTTGTTATCCCTCTGTACAGACAGTTGGTGAGACCCCATCTGGAGTACTGCATCCAGTTCTGGAGACCCCATCTCTGCAAGGACATAGACAGGATAGAGGCAGTCCAGAGGAGGGCAACTAAAATGGTGCAGGGTCTGCAAGAGAAGCCGTATGAGGAGAGACTAAAGGAGCTTAATATGTATACCCTTGAGGAAAGAAGGGAGAGGAGGACATGATAGAAACTTTTAAGTACCTCAGTGGAATCAACAAAGTCCAAGAGGGTAGCATCTTTCAGAAAAAGAGACATGCAAGAACAAGGGGACACAATTTAAAGATAGAAGGGGGGCGGTTCAGGGGCAATGTGAGGAAGTATTATTTCACAGAGAGGGTAGTGGATGCATTTAACAGCCTTCCTGAGGAGGTTGTGGGGTCTAAAACTGTGGGAGAATTCAAGAATGCATGGGACAGACATATGGCAATTCTTGTGGGGGGGTAGGAAGAAATAGGCTGTTGGATAACTAGGATCTGCGGCCTATACTGTAGGTAGGGAAATGGGCAGACTAGATTGGCCAAGCGGTCCTTATCTGCCGTCAAAGTCTATGTTTCTATGTTTCTATTCGCAGAGTGTCAGCCCCCCTCCAAAAAAAGGAAGGATGGACGAGTTATAAATAAGATGTATTTGCTATGTGACATGAAAACAATCTGCTATGACTACCTTGCTGCCCATGTCATGCATGATTGATTGATATGTTGCACTTTCCACTAGTTCTAATTTGTTGTCAGTAAATACATGGCTGTGGCCATTTCCTCCAAGTATGTTATCCATCTCATTTGTTCTGGGGTATGAGAGGGTTGAAACATATAAGACAATATTTCATAAGTGGTGCCATCCAACCCAGATATAAAGGGCACCATTATAATATGAATTTGGCTTTGACTGAGTATAGTGTTTATTTATAATGGGCAGTACACACAATGTATGCTGTCTATCAGAGAGAGTAAAGTGATTTGAGCTACCAAAAGGTGTTAATGGACAGAAATTAGTGGATACTTAAAATGGCCTTTCTTACCTCACACAATGCCCAGCTGACACTCACCTTGCTGTAGCTACAGGCCTTCCCATCTTTCACAGTCCTTTTTTCTTTTCACAAGTAGAGTGATGCAGTTTTCCATATACTGTATAAGTAAGATATTTTATTTGGATGTTACAACCCAAATATTTTAGGGGTGTGACTACTTTCATTTTTAGTGGATTATCAGCTAAAAAGCTGGTGCCTTCCTTTCCCAGTACCATCACCTCATTTTTTGCCTAGTTAATTTTGCGGATTACAGTGGTCCTGTATTCCTTGAGAATTTGATGTAGAACAGGAATGCTCTGCTTTGGCAACCTGAGGTACACCAATAGGTCACCCATAAGTAAAGCTGCTTTGTGGTACACCCCATCTGTCAGAAACCCCACTATTTAGACATCTTGCTCTATAGCTGCAACCAGTGTCTCCAGTGACATCATACATAGGAAGGGGGATGGAAGCACCCCTGCCTGGTGCTACTTGACAGTTGAAATGACTTTGTTAGGGTACCATTTACAAGAATTTGGGCAGTGGGTTGATAATATATGGTACGTATCCATTTAGTTATGTTATTCCTCCCTCCCAAACCTATGAAGGTTTTCAGACATATTCAGTACCCCCTACTCCATATGGTCAAAAGCCTTTTCAGCATGAAGGGCAAGGACCTCCACACTTTCATTGGCTGACCTTCATGCCCATCTCCAGACTGTCTTAAGGGTGCAGCTAACATGTAATTTCCACTGCCTTCCCTTTACAAAACCCACCTGATCTTCTTGAATTATTTTAGTTAAAATCTTTTCTAGTCTACTAGCCAGCACTCATGCTACAATCTTGTAATGCACTGTTAGGGGGGAGATTGATCTATAAGACACACACTGATGGGGATCCTTGCCCGGTTTAGGGAGGATGGTAACAGTGTCTGACCACATTGAGTGGAGCATAATACCTCTCTCCACGGCTTTCACTCCCCCAACCCCAGCTGTAGCATGGTGCTGTGGGAATCAACAGTGGGAGCTACATACAGTGCCTGAGATACACTAATGCCTGGTATTCATGAGATGTCACTGCTTCCACTGGAATAGCACTGATGACTAATAGATTAACACCAGATTTAAATGTCATGGACCTCTTGTATTTATTCTCTCAAACATATGATCCTCTTCTCCAGACTGGTCAATGGACATGGTACGCAGAAAGCAACCTTCGATATTAAAGGATACTAGAAGACCAGTGTCTACATTGCTTGTTTGATATTACTCAGAAGAAATACCATCTGGCTCTATGAAGGACCATTGTGAGTGTGTGATTCTGGTCCCTATGACAACTAAATACACATCTTTGTGAGGGTGAGGGGTGTGTTTAGAATGGGTGTACGGCCTTGTTGTTGATTGGCTGGTTTCCCCCACTGAACAGTTTGTGGTTTGCAGCTTTGGTCTGTCTCCTCCATCTCAAATATCTTCACTAGTCTCTCAAATGCAGGTTCAATGACAATTTAAGTCACATAGTTGTGATGGCTGGGGGGAGCAATCATCAAGAGGATCTCATTTTATTTTTCAAAAATAGTTTATTAGGAAGTAGATGTGCATACATTAAAAGAAAAAGAGTGCATATACACTACTATACCAATCCATATAGAGTTTTGTTCTGATTATAAAAGCATACTGAAACTATATAGAGGTCTATAAAGCAATCTGAATTATAGTGTCATGAAGTACAGTAGACCTAAGAACACATAATGGTTCATATAGGAAAGTAGGGCTAAGGTGTAGCCTTGAGCACAGTTTGAAACTCAAATGGGGAAAACATCGGCCTCCACTGCATCAAGCAACGGGTGCCAAATTTCAAAGAATTTAGGGAGTTTTCCCTGTATGCTCAGCTGAGCTCTTTCTATAGTCATACAGGTTTTTAGATTCTGCACCCATCTGACAATTGAAGGAGTTGTTGGGCAAATCCATTCCTGAGCTATCGTTCTCCTTGCATTAATAAGTGCTAGGCACCACAGAGGGTTATGTGATTTCCTGGCCAGGATTGGTTGGATCTGCTCCTAGAAGTAACTCGAGGGGAGATCTTGAAGGAGCATAGCCTAGCACCTCACTCATTATTTCATGAATGAAGTGCCAAAAAGGGGCTACTTTAGGGCAAGTTAGGGCCAAATGTAAAATATCCACCTCTGCTATCTTACATTTTGGACAAAGTTCGGACCTTGAAGCGTCCATATCATGCAGCCACTTGGGGGTCAAATATGCCCTGTGCAAGAAGTTCAGTTGGATTTGGCGTAGCTTATTACTATGAGAGCAGTTGACATAATGTGAGCAAGCCAACTTCCAGGTGTGTTGGTCTATAGGGAGAAGCAGGTCCGTGCCCCATTTGTTTCGACTGATTTCTTGTAGTTGCTGTAGGTGACCTTGGATGATGTGATAGTATACTGAGAGGGGCTTCTGTCCTGGCTGGGACCTAAAGAGCTCTTCCTCAAAAGGGGAGGGCTCAGACCAACCATGAATCATCAACAAGGTTTACCCACATTTTTGTCGAACCCTCAGATATAGAAAAAACTCCCCTGGGTCCATTAACCCCCCCATCCTTGGAGGAGAACTACAGGGTTGTTCTTTTAATTTTTGCCCTTCCACCCCACCAGAGAAATTTATGGAGTATGGCCCTGAGCTGTTTAAAATGCATTTGGGGAACCCTAATAGGGAGCAACTGGTATAGATAAAGGACCCTTGGCAGGATTGTCATCTTAACCACACCAATTCTACCCAACAGGAAAAGAGGCAAAGCTGACCAACTATCACAATTCTCAGTTATTTTGGTGAGAACAGATCTAAAATTCAGAGCATATAAATGGCCAAAAGAGGCCGATAACTGTATCCCTAGGTATTTTAAGTGAGAAAACCATTTGTAAACCCCCAAGGTTGACTAGTAGCTGGGCCCTGTGCTGGATGCCCACCTTGAGCAGTTTGCTCTTAGACCAGTTAACCCAGTGGCCCAAAATCTTACCAAAAGCCTGTATTAGATTATGGACAGCTGAGAGGTCCTGGGCTGAGCTCTGTAAATAAAGGAGCTGGTCATCAGCGTACATAGCGATTTTATGTTACCATCTGCCACCCCACAACCCCCCCTTATTCCTGGATGGGCACTAAGGGCAGCTCCCAAAGGTTCTAAGGAAAGTACATATAAAAAGGGGGAGAGAGGGCACACATGCCGGGTGCCTCTTTCCAGGAGAAATTGCTTGGAGAGCATTAACCATTACCTGAGCCTGCAGATGAGCGTATAGGGTGCGTACCTATGAGCAAAAAGCTGGCCCCACTCCCCCATCCTGCACAGGGTGTCAAATAAGAACCTCAACTCCACACAGTCAATGGCTTTTTCAGCATCCAACACCACCACAGCTGCCCCATGAGGGCGTTTATTATATCCCCGTCTCTATATTATGTTCAATGTGCGCCTAATGTTGTGCTTCCCCATTATCCCCTTAACAAAGCCTGTTTGATCTTGGTGGATTACACTAGGCAACAATGGGTCTAAACAAGAAGCGAGGGGTTTAGCCACAATTTTATAGTCAGCTGTTAGGAGCGAAATTGGCCTATAAGAGGCACGCTTAGTGGGGTCTTTGCCAGGGTTTTGGTAACACTGTAATTATGGTGGACTGCGTGAAGGGGAAATTCACCCTTGGCCTGGCTTTCCTCAACCATGTCAAAAAGAGGTTCTAGAAGGAGACTGCTAAACAATTTAAGTAAGCCTATCAGAAGCACATCTGAGCCAGGGGCCTTTCCACTTTTGAGAGCCTAAAGGCCAACCAATATCTTCTGCCTAGACACTAGAGTGTCCAGTTCCATTCCCAATGTCCCATCTATTTTCCCAAGGGGTATCCATGGAAAGAAAGAGTCAAGGTCAACCTGCTTGGGATTACACTCAGATGTATAGAGGGAGCTGTAAGAATCACCAAGAGCTTGCCCTATTTCATCAGTGCATTGCACAAGGTCTCCATAGGGTATTACATATCTGCCCCATTGTCCTCTCTGATTTTCTGCTTTACAGTTGTCATGCTAACAGCTTACCCACCCAATCCCCATCAAAATACGCCCCAGCATTGGTTAATAGGATGGATAGCTCAAGCTGGGTACTATACAAAGTGTTGAATTCCCATTTTAATTTCTGAAGAACATTATAGAGAAGGGCAGTGGGATTCAGTTTGTGCGCCTTTTTACATGCCTCAATTTTGGCTCTCTGGAAAGAGAGTTCCTTCGCCACACTCCCTTTCTGGTGTGAGGTGAATGAGATGGTTTGGCCTCTGATGTAGTCCTTCAGAGCCTCCCATCTAACTCCATGGGTTTTCTCCCCCCTACCATTTAGCTGGAGATAGAAACATATAGAATTTGATGGCAGAAAAGGACCGCTTGGCCCACCTAGTCTGCCCATTTTCCTACCTAACAGATAAGCTGCAGATCCTAGCTAAACAACAGCCTACTTCCTCCTACCCCACCCCAAGAATTGCCTTATGTCTGTCCCATGCATTTGTAAACCCCTGCAAATGGGAGTTCCAAAAAGTCTTCCAGGAACTTGCCTGACTGCTCCAAGTCTGGGTGGTGTTTGGTGTCTGAGCTGTTTAAATGTGGTTCCAAGTGAGTGCAATTTGAGCCTCCATGTACTGTCTCTTTAAGAGCTGTCTGCTTACATGCTTAATTAGTTTATATGTGGGGACTGTGTATTTATGCTTGAATCCCACCGAGCTGCTGCCAATTTGCCCCGTTTCTTCCGTCTCTACATGTGCAGAGGGAGCTTTGTTGAAAGATATAACTGTTTGCCAGAAATCATTTAGAGTGACTGAGAAAATGTAGTTTGTCTAACCTGTCATTATTTTAGCACAAACTGTTTCAGTGTAGCTCTTTTATTTTGGTCCTGAACTGCTGTGCTGGGCCAATTGGGTTAAGGGAGCTCTAAAATGGAGCCTGTGGATGAATCAGAACTTGGACTCTTAATTTTGAGCCAGCCACAAGGGGATTGTATGGGCAGTGACTCGAGGAAATGTAGTTTTGACCTTGGTGCCTTTTTCCACCAACAGAGGGAGTCTTATTGTGAGTGACTGCCGAACCACCCAACAGAATGTTGGGGAGCTAAAGGAAATGCCCTGCTCTGTAACTGGAAAGATCAGATCAATTGTGACAGTGAAGAGAGAAGGATCTCTGTGCTTCTGCGTATCTATAGTTTCACGTGGGAAGCACATGTGAAGCCCTGAGGTTCAGCCTGCAGCAGTTGTAAGTGCTAGTTTGGACTGAATCTGACTTGTGAGGAGAAAGAAGGAGGTCTGAAAGGTAGAAACCAGGCTAACCCTGTAGAAGACTGAAGAAATTGCCGAATCGCGCTCAGTCTAACAGGAACTGAAGCTGCTGTGTGTGCTCCCAGGTATTTTACAGTAATTGCGATCGGGATCTAGGAGCAGCCTGTCTGGTATAGTACTTTCCTTTTACATATGAATGTGTGTAGTGCTTGTGGGGAATCGCTATTTCCAATCCCCTGTGCTGTGTGCTGTGTGTTGAAGCTGGAAGCAAACCCCAGCTTGTCTCGGACTAAATCCGTTGGCTATCTACTGCAGTGGGGTCCAGTCACAAGGGCCTTGTCTCCATGCCCTGTTGTTCTGGCAACCCAGAAGAACATCCACCATCCGGTTCTCAGCTTGGGTATTGTGAGTACAAATCAGGGTATTCCCCTGCAGCCTGTTTTCAATTACAAGTGTGTCATCTAATTATTGTTGTTTACTTCTTCGTGGACTGAGCCATCCAGCTCCGGATTACAATTGGGTGTTGTGCATATATTTTCTTCTACAGGGCCCTGTCCATCGGCACCTGCCGGCCAACCCCTGGCAATGGACCTGGCTAGTGCCCCCCCCAATCTGGGTACCCAGAGTGTGACTTTTCAGACCCTGTATGTGTGCACAGTACTGTGATTTAATTCTGCCAATTAACCTGATCTCCCCTTCTGTGTTTTATTCCCCCTAAATAAACCAGATTTGATGTTGTTAAACTTTAAACTGTCTGAAGTGTCAGTACCCACATATCAAGCATTGTATTGGTTTGTGTATGTTGAATAACCTTATTTTACAGGGGTTCCCCAGAGATGAACCTCAGAATCAGTCTCTAGGGTAAGTGGTACTTTATGAATGAACAGTGTGTACATGTGGGGTATTGGGAATGTAACTTCTGTGCATTGTGTGAGCCACTAGAGGGACTAAAAGGGGGTCTCAGTGTCCCAGAGGGCTGTGACCAAGCTAGTCTAACCATTACAGGCCCTGAACTCTGGGTGGAGGCACCCGCCATAGAACCTTGGCCCCTCAACATGTCAGTAGTCAAGCAGGCAGGGGTAGTAGCCCTTGGGATAGCGCCACCTGGGGGTTACATCTTGGAGGCTCACCACTGGGATTTTGTGTCCTCTAGTGGCCACATTTATGAACCACTGTTAAAAAAAAAAAAATAAATGGGTACCCTGAGAGAAATGGCTGTGCACCGGTTGGTGGATTGGTGTAGTGGGGAGGAGACCGACCCCCAAAATGCTATGCTTATCCTGGACATCCCCATGGGTATCAATACGGACACTGTACAAGGAGTACTTTTCAAGGTGGAAGGTTTACAAAACCCTGTGGTGGTGGGTTGACATGCTAATCTGCTCACCCACACTTTCATGGCCCTAGTAGAGTATAACAACCCCATAGATAGCTCCAAAGTGCCATAGACTATTACTCCAGAGGGGGCCCTCACTGCCTGGAGATTGATAACTAAGGACAGTAAAGACCCGGGGGAAAATGAGCCCCTCCCACTATCTGAAACTTTTGAGGAGAAATTTGCTAAGTTGTTGCTGGGGGAAGGGAAAACTGTGGAGGACTTAAAGAAGTTATTTCTGCCACCTGGGGGTGTTCCTCCCCCAACACCCCTTCCCCCTCCAGCACCCGTTATTGCCCCTCTTTCTGTGGCTGAACCAATGCAGGCTCCTATTTCTGCACCTGCCATTAGTCACGACTTTTACCGAAGGTTGAGAATCTTCTATGGCACCTTCCCCACCCCCAAGGGGGAAGATGATTGGAACACCTGGATAGATTGTGTTGCCCCCTTGATACTTGAATGGCAGTGTGTGGAGGCTGAGAAATGAAAAAGAATCATAGAAAGTCTGAGGGGTCCTGCCCTAGAGGCCATTACATTTTTGAGGTCCATAAATCCTGATGCATCTGCCCAGATGTACCTATCTGCACTTGAAGGCAATTTTGGGAGCATTGAGTCAGGGGAGAGCTTGATGTGGAAATTTCAAGGTACAAAACAGTGGCTGGGGAAAGTTTTTCTGCATATGTTACTCATCTGGAAAGACCTCTGCAGAAGGCTTACCGAAAAGGTGGGGTGGCCGCCAGTGACTTAAACCATGTAAGGTTGGGGCACCTACTACAACATGCAAAGCATTCTAAATTGCAGCTCCTTCAATTAAGGCTCCCAGATAGAAGGGGTAACCCACCGGACTATTGTGACTTAATAAAAGAACTTTGTGAGGTTGAAGATGAGGAGGGGGATTTTAATTCAGGGTGAGCGCAGCCGAAGTGATCACAGCATCGGAAGGTCCTTGTGAAGTGGGGACCAATGAGGGTGTGCCACCATGGGGTGAACTGCTGAGAGAGTTCAGGGAAATAAAAAAGTCTTTTTATGAAGGCTGCTCCTGCAAGTACAGGCCCTAACCCTCATCCCACTGCATCTGCTATGGGAGTGAGGTACCCACCCATGCATCTCCTGCTGACAACAGCTCAAAACTCAATGTCTTGACCATGGAAGTGGGGAAATTGACAAGATGTCTCCAAATGCTTATCATGCCGCAGACAGAGATGGCACCATGGTTTCCAGTTAGTAGTACGCCAGCCCTGTCTCCCAGTGTGACGCCTCAGCCCGCTCAAAATCTAGAAAGTATGTTTTGCTATAATTGTGGGAAGGATGGGCACATGAAGAGAGAATGACGGTCCCCAAAAGACACAGACAAAGTTGCATATAGGCTACAAGAGAGCTTCAGAGAACAAATCAGTGGTTTAGAGGTGCATGAAATGATCCAAGTGAGGGCCCCAAAAATGCTAACTCACGTCCCTTTGTGGCAAGGTCAATTGCTCAGACCCCCGCTATCACCTCTCCAGACTGGTCCAGAATAGTGGGTCCCTCCATGAAGACCACTGTAAAAGTGAATGGAGTGTCTACAAGAGCTGTATTAGACAGTGGCTCCCAAGTGACAATTATGTTCCAAGACCAGTATCAGAAGCATTTGTCTGATGTACTCTTACAACCGTTGGAGGGACTGCATGTCTGGGGGTTAAGTGAGAAGGCCTACTCCTACTCTGGATATATTCGAATTTGGCTGTCTTTTCCCACCTCCATGGCTGGAGTGGCTGAGCAAGTACAGACCCTGGCCTTAGTGTGTCCCCCTACCAGACTGTATGATGAGGTTCCTCTACTAACTGGGACTAATGTACATATGTTTGGACAGCTGGCACAGTTGCGTTATGAAAAACAGGGGTCCCGGACTGGTAGAGCTTTAAGACTTCTGGCCTTGATCAGGAAGGCCTACGATGCCCAGAGAGATGCTGACAAAGTGGAACCAGAGGAACCAGTTGGAGATGTCTGGAAAAAGGATTCTGAATCTCTGATCCTGGTGCCAAATGCCCAGTGTACCTTACAGGGAGAGGTCCATATCAGAAAGGATGTCAAGAATAAAATATTAATGTTGGATGCACCAGGCAATGGAAAATTGCCAGAGGGACTGCTGGTCAAGCCTAGTATTTTGCCTGCTGGAGCACATGCTTATGCCAGAAGGGTAATGGTTCAAGTTCATAATGTGTCGGACAGAGAGATTTGAGTAAATAGAGGTTGCATCCTGGCTTATGTGCATTGTGCAGACACTGGAGTGCTACCCAGTAGCAAGAGTTCAGGGAAGAATGAAGGAAATAACACCTGACTTGTTTGATTTCGGTGACTTCCCATTGCCAGCTGAATGGAAAGTGATGATCAGTGAAAAGCTTGCCCAGAGAGACCAGATGTTTTCTTTAAAGGAATGGGACATAGGATGGGTGCAAGGAGCTGAGCACCATATCCGGCTGCATGATGAAAGACCATTTCATGAGAGGTCTTGATGCCTGGCACCTGCTGACCTAGATGATGTGAGATGGCAAATGCAAGAGATATTTGCTGCTGGTGTAATATAAGAATCCAGAAGCCCATATGCTTCACCTATCGTGGTAGTGAGGAAAAAGAATGGGACAGTAAGGATGTGCATGGATTATCACAGCTTGAACCGGCAGACTATTCTTGATCAGTTCACAATGCCCCACATTCAGAATGCCTTAGACTGCCTGAATGGTAGAAAGTGGTTCTCAGTGCTGGATCTTCACAGTGGGTACTACCAGATCCCCATGGCCCCAGAAGACCATGAAAAGACAGCCTTTATCTGTCTGCTTGGTTTCTAAGAATTCATGAGGATGCCTCAAGGGATTTCAGGTGCTCCAGCCACTTTTCAATGACTGATGGAGCTTGCGGTGGGGAACATGAACTTGTTAGAGTGCCTGGTATACCTGGATGATGTTATTGTGTTTGGCAGCTCACTGGAGGAACGTGAGAGCAGATTGTTCAAGGTGATGGACCAACTGGAAGACTTTGACCTTAAACTATTCATCGATAAATGTCAGTTCTTCCAAACCTCTGTAAAGTATGTGGGACACATAGTATCCACTGAGGAAATAGAAACAGACCTGAGTAAAGTCAAGGCCTTGACCACCTGGCCACAGCCCCACAATCTAAAATAACTGCAAAGATTCCTGGGATTCTATAGTTACTATCGCCGGTTTATCAAAGACTATTCAAGAGTGATTTGTCCTTTACTTAATCTTACTCAAGGTTACCCTCCTACTAGCAAAAGCTATAAGAGGTCGGTTTCTTCTGAGCCTGAGAGAGAGTATTTCCATCCTAATGAAGTATTTGGAGCTAGATGGACACCTGAGTGTGAAACTGCTTTTCATGAGATTATATATCAACTTACCCACGCTCCTGTCCTTGCCTATGCAGATCCAGTGAATCCCTATGTCTTGCACACTGATGCTAGCCTGCAAGGCTTGGGAGCTGTATTGTACCAAGAGCATGAGAATGGCCTGAGACCAGTGGCCTTTGCCAGTAGTAGCCTGACCCCATCCAAAGGAACTAGCCTGTACATAAGTTAGAGTTCCTAGCTTTGAAGTGGGCCATTGTTGACCAGTTCCATGAGTACTTGTATGGGGCTAAAGCACTAGTAAACACTGACAATAATCCTTTGACCCATGTGCAGACTTCAGCTAAGTTGGATGCCACTGGCCATAGATGGCTTTCTGCATTATATACATACGACTATGCTGTTGAATACAGAGCAGGCCTGAATCAGATAGATGCTGATGCTCTCTCTCACAGGCCTGTTCCCCGGAACGACTGGGTCAGACTGTCAGAACCTGATATTTGAGCACTATGTCAGAAGTTTGACAGGGAGGAACAAATGTCCACGGATGCAGTGGACTGTATGGTGGATTGTTTGGGACCCTCTGAGAATTGCATACCTGCTGCTTATTGCCACTTTTCTGCAACAGACATTGGTGCACTGCCTCAGCTGGAAAATGACAGTATTCAGCAGGCTCAATCCTGAGATCTCATGATCAAATCAGCTTTAGAAGCCCTCTAAGCAGGGAAAGATGTGTCCAAATTACGCTCCACTGATTTGAGAACTGCATTGTTATACAAGGAAGGTCCTAAGTTGAAACTGATCAATAGACTGTTATACAGAGAAACAGTAGACAGAGGGGGACAAATAGATAAACAACAACTAGTGCTGCCCACTGCCTTTCGAGACTCAGTACTGAGGTCCTTACACAACCACATGGGGCACCTTGGTATAGACAGAACACTTGACTTGGTGAGATCCAGATTCTATTGGCCTAAGATGGGGGCTGATGTTGAGCAACACACTTGAATTTGTAGTGGCTGTTTACAGAGGAAAGCCCTGCCCCAGAGGGTTGCCCCCCTTGTTAACATCACCACCAGTGCACCCATGGAGCTGGTCTGTATTAATTTCCTGAGTTTGGAGTCAGATCAAAGAAATATTAGTAATGTGCTGGTGGTCACTGATCATTTTACGAGATATGCCCAAGCTTTCCCCACCAAGGACCAGAAGGCATCCACTGTGGCAAAAGTACTTGTAGAAAACTTTTTTGTTCACTATGGGGCTTCACAAAGAATTGATTCTGATCAAGGGAGAGACTTTGAGAGTCATCTGATCAAAGAGATGCTTTCTCTGTGGGGATTTTGAAAGTCCAGAACCACCCCTTACCACCCCAAGGGGGACCCGCAGCCTGAATGTTTCAACCGCTCTTTGCTAGATATGCTAGGTACCCTCCACCCAAAGGACAAGCCTAGATGGAGCCAACAAATTAGCACCCTGGTACATGTCTACAACTGCACCAAAAGTGATGCCACTGGGTTCTCCCCCTACCACCTGATGTTTGGAAGAGAAGCTCGACTGCCAGAAGATGTATGTTTTGGAGTTTCTCCTGATGGGGTTTGAGCTGACAACTATTTACAGTATGTGCAAAAGTTAAAGGCCCAGCTAAATCCTGCTTACCAACTGGCTCAAACAATGGCTGCTAAAAGAAATCTGGCCAACAAAGAAAGGTATAATAAAAAGGTGAAAGCACAGGAACACCAGGAGGGAGATCTGGTATTGCTAAGAAATATGGGACTGCATGGCAAACATAAGATTGCTGACAGATGACACCATCTCCCTCACATTGTAGTGGGCAAACTAGATGATCTGCCTGTGTACAAAGTAAGGCCTGAGAATAATTCCAAAGATATGAAAACAATGCATAGAAATCATTTCCAGCCCATTGGACAAATCTTGATTGAGTCTGAGTCCCCAGAAAATGCCCCCTCTGGACCAGTGACTAGAGCTGCTGCTAAGCAAAAATCTAGAAAGCCTGCACCTACAGAAGCTGAGTTTAAATGTTCCGCTCCACAAGTCACAGTTGAATATGACTTTCAGTCCATGTCAGAGGAAAGTGAGTGTGGCTTTGAATAATACCTTTCTTACAAACGAGTGAATTGTTTTGGGGCAATCCCCTAGTCAATCCTGGAGATGAAGCTGGGCCTTCTGGACTGTCTAAGCCCCCAGCTTTGTCCCTGGGGCCAATGCTCCCAGAAATTGAAGTGCAAAGCATCAAGTCAGATGATATGGAATCATTGTGTATGGTTGAACTGTTTGGGTTTTCAGAGGAGGAATATGATGGACTGGGACAAACTGGTGATATACCAGAACAAGAAGAGTGTGTTGAGTGCCCTGATAATTCACTGCCAATGTCAGAAAATTCCCCATATGAGCCAAGTGTTGTGGACTCAGAGACTGTAACTCCTGGAGCTGAAAGTGCCCCAAGTTCTAGCCTCTCTACCCCAATGGAGACTCCCCTGGCAAGTGAGGACAATGCTGAAAACGAGGCTCAGGGTGCAGAGACTGTAACAGATCCCCCTAGAAAGACTGGCTGAGCTGTAAAGCCTGTGGTGCACCTCAGTTATGATTCCCCTGGGAGGCCTGTGGACTTGCCTCTCAATGTTGTCAATAAAGGAGTATATGTGTCCGTGAGTTCATTGCCCAAAATGAACATCAGTGCTAACTTCAAGTTACTTGTGTTGCCCTCTAGGTATGGTACCCCTGCCCCATCCAGCCCCAAGGTAGCTGATAGAGAAGGGCCCCCTCTCTTCAGGTTTCATGTATAGGAAGTAATAACCTGAGTTATGGTACAATGTGTCTATAATACTGTGAAAAAGAGTGATGTACTGAAAAGTTTCAGAAGTGTGTTTCTGGTAAGGTGATATGTTGACTGATGATTACATGTATAAGCCTAATGTGATATTGATGTAAATGTATATGGTTGTATTGAAATTTATCGGGGTATTTACTTGACGTGGACACCAAGTTTTTCCAGACCAGGGAGGATGTAACCCCCCTGCAAATGGGGGTTCCCAAAGGTCTTCCAGGAGCTTGCCTGAATGCTCCAAGTCTAGGCGGTGTTCGGTGTCTGAGCTGTTTAAATATGGTTCCAAGTAAGTGCTATTTGACCCTCCATGTACTGTCTCTTTAAGAGCTTTCTGCTTGCAGACTTAATTAGTTTGTATGTGGGGACTGTGTATTTAATTCTCTAATCCCACCCGAGCTGCTGCCAATTTGTTCCGTTTCTGCCGTTGCTATATGTGCAGAGGGAGCTTTGTTGAAATATATAACTGTTTGCCAGAAATCATTTAGAGTGACTGAGAAAATGTAGTTTGTCTAACCTGTCTTTATTTTAGCACAAACTGTTTCAGTGTAGCTCTTTCATTTTGGTCCTGAACTGCTGTGATGGGCCAATTGGGTTAAGGAGCCCTAAAATGGAGCCTGTGGACGAATCAGAATTTGGACTCTTAATTTTGAGCCAGCCACAAGGGGATTGTATAGGCAGTGACTCTGGGAAATGTAGTTTTGACCTTGGTGCCTTTTTTTCACCAACAGAGGGTGTCTTATTGTGAGTGACAGCCAAACCTACCAACAGAATGGTGTGGAGCTAAAGGAAATGCCCTGCTTTGTGACTGGAAAGATCAGATCAGTTGTGACAGTGAAGAGAGAAGGAACTCTGTCCTTCTGCGTTGTATAATTTTGCATGGGAAGCACATGTGAGGCCCTGAGGTTCAGCCTGCAGCCGTTGTAAAAGCTAGTCCAGACTGAATCCAACTTGTGAGGAGAAAGAAGGAAGTCTAAAAGGTAGAAACCAGGCTAACCCTGTAGAAGACTGGAGAAATTGCTGAATCGCGCTCGGTCTGTCAGGAACTGAAGCTGCTGTGTGTGTTCCTAGGTATTTTGCAGTAATTGCAATCAGGATATAGGAGCAGCCTGCTTGGTATAGTACTTTCCTTTTACATTTGAATGTGCATAGTGCCTGTGGGGAATCGCTATTTCCAGTCCCCTGTGCTGTGTGCTGTGTGTTGAAGCTGGAAGCAAACTCCAGCTTGTCTCGGACTTAATCCTTTGGCTATCTACTGCAGTGGGGTCCAGTCACAAGGACCTTGTCTCCATGCCTTATTGTTCTGGCAACCCAGAAGAACATCCACCATCCAGTTCTCAGCTTGGGTATTGTGAGTACAAATCAGGGTATTCCCCTGCAGCCTGTTTTCAATTACAAATGTGTCATCTAATTATTGTTGTTTTACTTCTTCATGGACTGAACCATCCGGCTCTGGATTACAATTGGGTGTTGTGCATATATTTTCTTCTACAGGGCCCTGTCCATCTGCACCTGCCGGCCAACCCCAGACAACGGACCTGGCTTGCCCCCCCCCCAATCTGGGTACCCAGAGTGTGACTTTTCAGACCTGTATGTGTGCACACCACTGTGATTTAATTCTGCCAATTAACCTGATCTCCCCTTCCGTGTTTTATCCCCCTTAATAAACCAGATTTGATACTGTTAAACTTTAAACTGTCTGAAGTGTCAGTACCTACATATCAAGCATTGTATTGGTTTGTGTATGTTGATTAACCTTATTTTACAGGGGGTCCCCAGAGACGAACCTCAGAATCAGTCTCGAGGGTAAGTAGTACTTTATGAATGAACAGTGTGTACATGTGGGGTATTGGAACTGTAACTTCTGTGCACTGTGTGAGCCACTAGAGGGAATAAAAGGGGGTCTCAGTGTCCCAGAGGGCTGTGACCAAGCTAGTCTAACCACTACAGACCCTGACCTCTGGGTGGAGGCACCCACCATAGATCCTAGGCCTCTCAACCTGTCAGTAGTCAAGCAGGCAGGGGTAGTAGCCCTTGGGATAGCGGCACCTGAGGGTTACACATTTTTGAATTCCCCCACTGTTTTTGACTCTATGACCTCATCAGAAAGACTGTTCCATGCATCCGCAACCCTCTCTGTGAAGAAATACTTCCTCACATTACTTCTGAGCCATCCCCCCTCTGTCTTCAAATTGTGCCCCTTTGTTCTTGCACATCTCTTTTTCTGAAAGATGCTACCCTCTTGGATTTGTTGATTCCCTTGAGGTATTTGAAAGTTTCGATCATGTCCCCCCTCTCCCTCCTTTCCTCGAGGATAGACATCTTAAGCTCCTTTAGTCTTTCTTCACATGTCTTCTGGTGCAGACTCTGCACCATTTTGGTTGCCCTCCTCTGGACAGTCTCCACCCTGTCTATGTCTTTGCAAAGATGGGGTCTCCAGAACTGTAAACAGTACTCCAGATGTGTTCTTACCAACTGTCTCTACCGAGGGCAAACAACTTACTGTTTTCTACTGATGATGCCTCTCCCATTGCATCCCAGTATCCCCCTAGCCCTCCTTACTGCCTATATTCCTGAATACACTCACTCTTAAAATGTATATACTCCTGGTTCTTCAGGAGAAGCAGATTGAGTTTCCAAAGTCTCGCTGTTTTGGGTTCCACAGTTCCTCTAAGGGTGACACAATGGAGGGCATGATCTGAAATTAGGATTGGGAGATAGGTCACCTCCCCCACTCCCACCTGCAGGGATCTAGACACCAACATTCTGTCAATTCTGGCATATGAGTGGTGTACATGAGAAAATAAACTATAATCCCTCCCTATGGGATTAGAGTGTCACCAGGCATCTATCAAATCCAACCCTGCTTGCACCTTCTCTAAGGCCTTTGCATTTTGCGATTTGGGCACTGGGGATCTATTAGAACAGTCCATAATGTTGTCAAGGACACAATTGTAGTCCCCCCCCAGGAACCAGGATCCATCCCAACAAGACATATCCATGGCTAGTTTTTGGAAGAAGCCTGGGCATTTAATATTTGGAAAATATATTGAGCCTACCAGGAACATCCCCTTACCAGTTATATTAACTTTCACTAAAGCGTATCTACCAGCCTGGTCCACAACGCTCTCCAAGATCTGAACAGGCATCCCCCATGGGATCCAGATCGAGCCTCCCCATGCCTTTGAGGAGAAGGTAGCCAATACCCATGTGTCCCTCATGAATTGAGCCATTTTTTGGGCCTCAATGGGAGAGAAATGCGTCTCCTGCAATAGTACTATTTGCCCCTTTACCTTCTGTATTTCTGCCAAGACTTTCCTTCTTTGTAAAATAGATTTAAAGCCATTTATGTTCCAGGAAACACATTTAATATCATCATTCATGACTATCTATCACATAGACACTCGTTATAATAACTGTATGGAAAAGTTGCACATCTAGAACCATTTTTCTCCCCCTAAGCTTTTAGAAAAACATAGCAAGCAACGCCCCCCCCACCAAGAACTAGAACAATACCCCTATCCAGAATTCCTGACCAGCTATACCCACTACAGAGAATAGGTACCGTACTGGGAAACTGCCCATGATGGTTGCCATAGAGATGATTTATAGGCACCGCCAGAGCGGCTCCCCCAGCAGGCCCCTGCAACACCAGCAGCAAACCAAGCATCCCCCCAAACCCATGTCCCCCTTCCTCACAACTTGACAAACCCCCCCAATTGGCAGTTTTTGCACTGTCCCTCCCCCCAGCGGAGGTTGAAACCCGCCAGAGTTCCCACTGCAAACAGTAGGCAGAAGGTGACCAGAAAGTCCACCACAAGGTTATCATCAAAGCGGTGGGAACACAAATGTAATTCTAGTCATAAAGTACAACAGCTAAAAGCTAAGGCTAAGGAAACAAACAGATCTAGAGCTCTGAGAACGTGAAAGGAGAACCCAAAACATAGAACTGATCAATTTTGTAGGCACAAAGCCTGACTTGTCATAAAACCCTTATTCAGCAAAACAATGTAAAAGTTTACATACTGTAGAATCCTCTTGTATAGTGTCCAGGGACATTTTTTGTGGGCAAACCCCTGTAGTGAGTGGGAGGCTCAGTTCTGGCTCCCACAATCCCACTGATACCCATGCCCTCAGGTACGGTCAGATGAGACTGTTTACACGATGCCTTGAACACCCAAGAGAGTGTGTTAATCTTAAGAATGAGGGGCTATTGTTCAGGCAAATGGCATGTGAAGCATTTACTAGAGCCGTATCAGCCAGACCTATGGCATTTTAAATTTCTCCATACAGTGCATACCAGGGTGGTGTATACCACAGCTAATACCCTGTTCGAATTACTTAGCTCAATAGTGTGTTTGTGGCCTGCCTAGAGCCATAGTCCAAACAGTTAGAAGCGTGCACATTAAATCAGGGAAATGCAAAAAGAAAACATTCACAAGGCTTTCCACTAAGATCAAGGATAGGTAATGAGCCCATATCCAGACACAATTAATAAATCCCACAGAGCAACACATGGCCCAATCACTGTAGCAGGGTGCACATTAGAGAGTAGCTGATGGTCCACCCACTGGTACCCGTGTCCCCAGACACGGTAGGGAGGCATTGTTAGGAAGAAACAAGAACATGTGTATTCTCCCATTTTTCAAAGAATAACCTGCTGGGTCCCTGATGCTATGTCAGCTTAGTTCACTCTAAGACGTCCCAAGATTCAAACTGTACAGCCCCTCTGTGACAGGAGGACGCAAGAGCCCAAGGGTGGTGTTTAAGAAAAAAGGTAGCCACTTACATGTTAATGAAGGCACCACAATCAAGTTTGGCTAGATTGTGCCTCTTCCCTCCTGGTCTCCTCCTCCACGATCCACTTCTCTGCCACTTTGGGGCATACAAAGTACTGAGGACTCTGGCCTGGTCTGTCAACTCGCAGGTGAGCAGGGTAAAGAAAGGCGAATGACCAGCCAAGTTGGTACAGCTTACTTTTAACTTGGTTAAATTTTTGTTGCTGATTCTGGAGATCTCTGCTATAGTCTTGGTAAATGTAGACCTTAGCATTTCCAAATGAAATAGCACCCGATTCTTTTTTTTGCCTTCTGCAGCACTGCTTCCTTGTTGGTATATCAGAGGTACTTAATTAGACAGTGGAGTGGCCTGTCGCCCAGCTTCAGATAGGGGCCTACCTGGTGTTCTCTCTCAATTTTATAGACTGCACATTCTTCTAAGAGGCCTAGCTGCTCTACCAGCCAGTGATGCAGCCCTTTAACTGGGTTCTGGCCTTCAGTGCCCTCCAGGATCCCAATAATTCCTATATTGGGCCTCCTTGAGCGGTTTTCTTGCTCATCGATGCACTCTTTTAGTTCAGCCAGTGTAGAAAGGAGCCCGTTTTTTTTCTGCAGAGACCCCAGCATAAGAATCTTCTGGCTCTCCCACCCGGTGCCCAATCTCTGATATCTGAAATGTGTGTGCTGCCGACGTCTCAGAGAGTCCAGTGACCACTGTTTGGAGGTGAGTTAGCTAAGCAGTGATGTTTACAAAACTGGCTTTCATCTCCTGCTGCATTTGCAGCAATGTGGAAGGTACTTCACCTAGTGACTTTGTGATGGTCTCGATGGCCTGGTACTGCTGATCTCCCATGCACTCTGTATTGGGTTCTCATGGCCCAGAGTAATGCACATTGCTCGCATTCAATCTGGATGGATTTTGGGTGTTAAAAGGCAATTTTGCCTGCTTGTTTGTTTTGGTTTTCCAGATGCCATCATATAAGCATGACACAACAGTACAGGTTTTTAGTGTAACCCCTCACCCCTGCCTTTTTGCAAATGACAGGTGGTATGCTGTTGAAGCTGACAGCAGTACCAGGTGGGGACTGGGTTCGGGGAGGACTAGGTTACTCTGCACAAGGGCTAGGTTTGGCTACTCTGCACAGGGGCACCCAAGTAAATCCAAACACAGGAAGCAATAACTGCAATGTCCAATACCAGGAATGGGATTCTAAAGTGTGGCTTTATTTATATCCAAGCAGAACAGAACAAAGCATAGATGGACTCCCATGGGGCTACATTCCTGGTAATACAGGTTAAGAGAAACAGAACACTTCTTCAACACTTTAGCCCTCAGGCTCTGGACCCACAAGGCACACAGCCCGGACTTGCATGCTGCTTTGTGTACACAGCCTGACTTGTACACTATTTGGGGATTTCCCTGGCTTGGCTCCCCTGCCAGCCACTCGAACACCTTCCATTTGACATGGACACATTTTCCGGTGGCTCCCTAAACCACCTTAGAGCCTTCAACTCCATAAGGGAAATTTCCTTTTAAATCCCATGTCTGGGTACTTTCCTTAGCACTGGCCAAGTGCCTGAGGGAAAGTAAAAGGGCCACAGAGCAAATCCATAGAGGTGAATTTGGTTACAACTGATGGGGGGGGGGTCTCCCACCTCTCGCTTCCACAATTCATACCCGCCATGTCTCTGGACATTAAACATCTCTTTCTGAAAAGCTTGGCAATGTAGATTAAAAGGTAATGCTTGGCACATTTCCTCTACATGTCTTGGCTTTCCCCTTGTACTAGACTCGAACATACTTAAACATCTCTTTCTGAAAAGCTTGGCAATGTAGATTACAGGGTAAATGCTTGGCACATTTCCACTACATGTCTTGGCTTTCCCTGTGTGCTGGACTTGAACATACTTTTACTTGGCTTAGCCTATTCCTCTAGACCTCCCACTGATTAAGCAGTCCAATCCCCACTTTACAACAGTTCAGGTGAAACATAGGCCCTATGTAAGAGCAGACTCATCCTTTGGTTGCATGTGCCCCATAGACGATTCTTGACAGCTTCTGGTGCCTCAGCACAACTAGAAAAATAAGGCAACTTCATCCCTAGCCGGAACCAGGAGGGTTGGTCCTGGAATGACAGGCAAACCTTTCCACCCCATCCCCTCAGGGATGGGGCACAGAGACCAGTAACAGCAGTCTCCACCACTTCACAAACAGCTTACTGTGTTCCTCTTTTGGCGGAAACACACACCTCTCCCTTAAAGTAGCTCTATGTCAGAACTTTAGGCTCCAAGAGCCTGTGCACAAACTGCTGTGCTCCTCTCTTCAAGACTGCTCACACACACTCTCCTCAAAACTCCCCACATTCTAACCTAACTCCCAACTGCAGATTCCAATGTGGCTCATGCAGCTGCGAAAGTTCTATGGTCATGTCATCCCTCAGTCTCAGCTGAGACTGAGAACAGAGTGAGACAGTGTGAAATCCATTTAACTGGAGTTTCACAAGCTGCCTTCTCTGCCTCCCACTAGGTCTTACTGGGATTCTAGTAACCCCGGGTAACATAACTATTTAGAAACACAATACATAGCTGTTAATACACTTTTAATACAGGTGTCCCGAGGAGCCACACTAGCAAGTGTCTGCCATCTTTTACAGCCAGCCACGCCCCCCCCCGAGGATCCCATCTTCAGAAGTGATTGGCTGCTTGAGCATAGATTGAGCTAATGGAATAGATACAAACTGGCACCTTTAGATCTGGTGCCACTGCCCACATACCTAAGTACCTAGGTACCCTGCCCAACAAAAAACATTGTTTTCCCAACGGTCCACCATCTTGAAGAATAACAAAGTAATAGAAATGGATTTGTTTGTAAATGAAAATAACAGTCCTTCCCTCCCATGTTCCCCACCCCAACATTGAAATATGCTCAAAGTTATGGTCCCCCCATGAAGAACCATGGTACCAACATACTTATTTGAGTTGCACTGTAGAGTACATAGTGAATATTACCTGATCAGAGTCATAGATAGCCAAGGCAGTCACAATGCCTTTATGCAGTCCAGCCAGTTCTTCATAGACAACAGACCATCTCAAGAGTTACCAACATGCCATCACTTCTTAATGGTTCAGGGTGTGCAGGGGGGAGCATCTGGCAATAACGGCAGTCATTAGATGTCTCAAACAATCGAGTAGTCAATCAGTATAAAATAGTAAATTAATTTCACAGCACAGGAGGAGTGCAGTGTGGTTGTTTTCTACCTTCAGCAGCAGCTTCCTGTCTATTAACAAAATCCCCTGCATCCTATAGCTAAGTAAACAAACTCTGGCCAGAGCTAGTGTAGCTGCAGCGCAGGTTATAGAGGAATTCTGGTGCATAAAGTTTTAAATCATCCATTCCTGGGTTCCCTCTCCAGGTTTTCAGGATTGCTTCCATTCATCGTAATTGTGTGTTTGAATCAGAAAGCAAGTTGTGCCAGCAGATGACTGTTTTACAGCTCACAGTTTACATCAAACTGCCCAGACAAGATTATCATTAGCTAACTTTTTTTCAGCTGCAGTGGACTCTAAATCATAAAGTTTTCCTGTCAGATTTCAGAAAAGAAAATGAAATATACACTTGAGCAGAAGAAATAAGCTCTCTAACTGCATAGGTATGTTATTTTTGTTACATTTCTGGGTGTCTCTTGAGTAAAGTAGACTTTATTTTGATCAGGCATAATTTCCCATTCCGTACTATGTAGTAAGTCCAGATTCATAAGGTTCAGGTCACATATCAGTAAAAACATTGACATAGTAAACTCAGGTTGTAGACAATACATTGATTTTGATTTGAAGTCAATCTGGCCAAAAGTTACTGGTTCCAATGGCTCCACCTCATTCATCTGTTCAGGGAGATCCTTCTGAAAACTGATCTTTAATGTCAGTTTACCAGCAGACAAGCTCAAATCAATTACAGCTAGACTGACATACAGTGGTGTCATGTGAACAAAATCTAAGCCTTTATTCAAAGCATTAATTTCATTAAGGTCTGATATTTTTGTTGATAAAAATACCACATTATTTTGCTTAGTAATCTTACTTCTTTCAATACCATTTAACATTCTCTTCCACCAATGCCCCCCCTATCTTCTGTTTTGTCATTGGGGAACCTGAACCTGGTTTTCCTGTTGCTCCTCCTGGATTTGTTTCCTTCCATTTGTATACTGCATTGAAGTGTCTTGTACCAGCTTTTTAAATTACTGTTTTGTGTATGCCATGATGAGGCAGAATAAAATTGTAAATAGTGCATTTTTTTTGTGGCTTAAGTGTGCTAGTTTGCCTCAAAGCATAGATATTGCACATTATAAAAAGGGTATGAGAAGTAGAGCTTTCTGATTAGCTGATGGCATTCCAACAGCCTTACATTAATCTTTGAATTCATATACCTGTAGGGTTTGATTACCAGAGCATTGATTTTCTTAGCAAGGTCCTACACTTTTAATGAATGCTACTTATAGAACTTAGAACTGCCATGACACAGGAAGACCTGACAAAAATGAAAACATAATATTACTCACAAAAAAGGCAGAAACAAAATGCCAACCAGTAAAATAAACCTGAGGAAACACTAGTTTCCATTTTGAACACACGCTGCTTAGCCCTGTAGTTGTCTGTGGCTTTTCTTGCCATTATACACTGTGCCCCCCTCATGGGGTTGCATATAGCCATGGTGTGGTTCATCCAGTATTCCCCTCAGTATTGCTCAGCCTGCCTGCAGCAGGCTTTCACAAATAAATTTAAGCATGCCACCATTTCTAAAGCCACAGCATGGCTTGGAATGTGAGGCACCCACCACGCTTACTGGTGCCATCCTCTGTGACTGACCTCCTCTAGAACCCCTCCACTGCTCTTTACTACAGCCTCAGCTCTATTCACTAATGGTTCCTACCACCTCTCCACTCCTGGCTGGTAGCATGTACACAGCTGCAGCATTCAGATCTTTACTGGCCTCCTCTTGCACCCCCAAACCCCTTCTGGCTGGGCAGTTACAATTCTGCAGACGGAGCGGCAGTTCAGGAAGGTGGAAAGAGGTGCTTCCACCATTGGCTCCTCCACCTCCTGCTGGCTCCTTCTGCTCTCCCTCTCCCACCCACACAGAATAGGACACAGCCTGAGCTCCATAGGGGCTGGGAGTTGCAAGTGACCAGAGGCACTTTCAGATTTAGCATGATCACACTAAGTGGTTTGCTGCAGCTGCAGAACAAAGTTACACTACACTGCTCATCTCATTCTCACCCCCAAAAAATGTTATTTTTGTTATGCAGCATTTGTAATTATTACCCTGTGGGAGGCAATAGAACTACAAGATCCTGCATGATGGAAGACAATTATTTACAAGAAGTGTTTTAGCCATATTGATGCAGTCATTTTCACTCACAACCACATCACCATTTTGTCTGTGCTTTGAGGACAAGTATCTCTTGGAAGCATCTGTTCTGTTGATGAAATTAAGTCTTGCATACAGAAAGGTACCATAACAGCTATGGCAAAGCAGGTTGAGATAGTCTCTATACAGTTCAGGGGAAGCAGCTACATGTAGTAAGCCATCGGCAGAGAACACCAAAGTTCTATAAACCATTCAAAAGATGGTGGAAGGACTACTTTTGTAAATATCTTACTTTTGGGTATCCCATGACTTTGGCAACCATGATTGAGCACCTACTGATAGGGTGACTCAATCATGGTGCCTGTCATTGGGGTCACTGGGAAAGGTGAGTGACCAGATTGGGAGGGGCCTGAAATAGCGACATCCTGTTGCTATATGTCTACACACATGGGGGGGAACAAGCACACTGAGCGTGGGGTGGGAGGGGATGGAGGGGTTGTAGGGAGTGGTGCCATGGCGAGCTACTGAGCTGCTTCCGTGGTGTGGTGAGTGGGTTCAGGGCTGGGGTGGGAACGGTGATGGATTCGGGTCTAGGCACAGGTATGTTTTGCTGCACCTAGCCAGAATTTTTTTTCTGTGTTTGCACCCCCCTGACATGCACCCCCTGGAGTTGAGAATCCTTAAGTGGAGGGGGGGTGTGGGGGCAAAGCATGAAGAGGAAAATCCCAACCCCTCAGCTCTGTTTTGCTGTGCGCTGGGAAGTACATCATCAACATATTTTTTCAGCAATATGCCATTGTCCTAACGGTGATCGCCCATTGGTGATTGCCATTATCACATAGATCCTTACTTTGGATTTAAACAAATAATAACAGAAACATTTTAACACATTTTTTTTTTCTTTTCAATTTTCATAATAGCATTAATGAACTCTGGGGGGGGTTACATTAATGTTCAAGTTAATCACCCTCTGGGCAATATAGCACTCGGCTATGCCTTGTGCCACATTACACCCTCAAGGGGTGATTAACTAGAACAGTAACATAACTCACATCATTCATTATTGCTTAACAGACCATACTATGAAAAAACTGTATATTTGAATGAAAATTCATAATGAGCAAATAATTATCTGGCACTGTATATATTCTGCAGCATGTTTCAAATTCTACACAAAATTCTTTAGCTAAGGAATTGCAGAATTTCTGGGACCTTGTGTAATACCAGTTGTTATGGTGCATCCATGACATGTGCTCACCCACCTGTTTCTTCAACTTTTCTTTTGTCCTACAGTACCTATATAGTATGCACATCATTGAAACGTAGCCAAATACATTCTGTGTGTAAACTACAGTACTACAATTGATGTGTTTCTTTTTTTAATTTTATTTTGTGAATAAGATAAACAACAATTACACTCTACAACACATATAAAACATGACAAACAGCATCTTAGAAAATGGGCTTTTTATTTGGAGGCATCTCATTGGCTGGTACCCATTCCACAGGGATACATTAACTTTCAATAGATACCCACCAAATAAAAAGTGCCAGCCCAAATCTGCCTTATGCCCAGTTAAGTATCCTTGTGCCTAGTCTGCTTCATCATTGGCTGAAGTACAGGGCACAACATTTCAAACTGCCGCTATTTATTTTCACCATTTAGCGACAGTCCCACCACTACCACCACCACAAACACAGCCACTACTTGGACAAGGACGACACAGCAGCCAATAACTGAGAAAACAAATTATACCTGTTTTACGAGCTTTAAACCAATCCTTCTGCTTTTTCCCCTCATAAGAAAAATGACTGCTGCCTCCACTCACTCAGTTTCACCTGATGACCACCACGATATCAGCCCAATAAACTGAAAACATTTGCCCAAAAATTAGCAAGATCTGTTTTGCCCCTATCTTTCAGTTCCTCGCCTGACCAGTGTCCCTGCCAATTCCCCATCTTCCTGAGCATCAAAACGGACTTTAAAAAAAATGGCACTCCTGAGCAGCATCCAACATAGTATTTTTTAACCCTGTGGTCCAATCAGACAGCTGTCATATAGGAGGTCCCACCCGCCCCCAGCCTTCTCCACTCCTGTACTCCAAAGACAAGTCTGCTGGCCAACACAGTAATCCTTGTGTCAGCGAGTAAGCCATTCCTACCCACAAAGGAATATCCGTTCAAGTGGGAAAGAAAACAACCTTCCTTTTTGGCGACTGCTGCTGCTGTCCATTTCCATTCACCTCGGTCTCGCCACATGCTCCAGAAATATCCCGACTGCATACTGAAAGCTGGTTAAGCCACTTCACATTCAAGATGCCTAGCAAAAAAAAAAAAAAACAATAATTTATCCTGGTCCTTGCACCTCATACCCTTGCTCTGCACTTCCTGCCTTTGTATGGCAGGGGTGATCAGTGTCACAACTTCTGAATGGGGAGGTTGACTATGTCAAGACAGACAGAAAACTACATTTTTTTTAAATAACAATGGGAAAAACTGTATTAGCTCTGTGACAGTGGGGGGGGGCAACAAGATATTGGGACAGCAAGAAAAGGAGGGACTACTTTACAATATAAACATTTTTATTTAATTTCACTTTGTTTTTTCAATTTCTATTTACATTTTATTAAAGCTCACATAAAAATGCCACAGGTAGCCCATTTTCTAAGCTCAATAATACCCTCCAGTGTGGGTGGTATGAGTAATACCGGACCTTCCAGGGGCTATAAGGCCCTCTGCCTGTGGTGTTGGGCCTCATTATGCCCCGGGTGAACCGGTATTACCCAATACCGCCCACCCTGTTGGGTATTATTGCTTGCATACAAGACAAACAATCAACAAACAAAATCCCCTACCCTTTTTTGCATGAGAGAGCAGAGTATGTCAGATGAAAGACTAATTGCACCAGAACCACAAATATTCTACCATTAAACAGATAATATAAAGTGGTGTATGATGGACAGTCAATAGACAAATAAATTATAGTAATGAATCCACATACAAAGAGACCGGAGGGTTATCTCATTTAGTCTAAATAGCAATATCCAAAGAATTACAGGCTCCAAAATACATTATACTGAAAGACGATTAAGACAATGATGGAGAGGGAGCCCTCTCCAAGGTTTTAATTTAAAGTGTGTACAATGTACAGTATACAGTCTCTCCCATTTTTGATAAAAGAAACAACACTGTTTGTTAACACTGACAACCATCTTTTCCAACCAGAAAGTGAAAAGAAACTCTTGTAACCACTTCTGGTAAGATACAATATGTTTTTCTTGCCAGTGTTGACAAACTATCCTCTTAACAGAAATTGAAATCATAGCCAAAAAGTATTTGCATTCTTTAAGAGAAACTGTTTTATACAGTAGTTCCCAATGAGACAGATTTCTGGAGTAAAAAATCTGATCTAAACCTAAAAGCAGATTGACATTCACTTTAATGGTCTCTAATAAAGGGACAATCTGAGAGGACTCCCCAAAAAATGTGAAGTAATGTACTTTCATTTTTACCACACATCATACAATACTGGGAGTGGATGAGTCCCATTATGAACAACCTTTCAGGAGAATAATACATGCTGTATAAAACATTAAATTGAGTGAGATGAAGTTTACCAGTGACTATAAAACTATGCAGGTCATGCCATATACATAACCAAATAAATAACCTATCTGAAAAAACATTCTCACAATACAGACAGGTTCCAGTCGCAAGAGGAAACAAATCTTTAACAAATAAATTATGTAGGTTTAATATAGCATGAGGTTTAGAGGCCATTTTGATAGCTGAACCTAACAATTCCCGTAGTTATTACTGTAGTGGGAGGTCCAAAATGAGACAAAAGCACATGTCTGAGTACAGAGAGTCTGATGAAAGATTTTGTGCCTATTTGAAAAAACTCACAAATGTCCCTAAGAGGCATAAAGTACCCATTGTAGAGTATGCTATTCATGCACACCCTGTCAAGTTTAGGAAGCCACTACCTGAAAAAACATTTGCCACTTACTTTGAGATTAGGATTGCCAAACAACAGTTGGGTAATAAATTTGGTAAACTGATATCTAATGGCTCTATCTAACTGACCATGAACTCAAAGAGAAACACCAATTGTTGGTTCAGGAATCTTTGTTGTAAGAGCTGAATATATAATAAAAGGCAAATAAGTTGGAGAAACCTCCATCTGCATGAATGTTTCCATTTCTAATTCCAACCATATGGGTTTATATTTAGATTAAGGTATTTACCTCATAAATGTCCTGCCATCTAAGATATTCACTAGCTAGGGACAAAAGGAAAAAAAAAGAAAAAAGAAAAAAGACAAAGCATGGTTTGCTAAATAATAGGCAGTGAGGTAAGGCATTCTAAGATCACAGTGATATGCAGAAATGGCTTATTTTTCATAGGATCTTCTAGGCTGTTTACCTAGCCAATTAAAATTTGGAGATAAAGATATGAACTTTCTGGAACCAAGTCAATGGAAGATATATATTAAAATTACAGCAAAAACAGATCCTCCGTGAAAGCAGGTTCTTGAGTCAACACTAAAATCCCTCAAGAACAAGACTCAGCACTCTGAAATTGGCATGTTGAACAGGCATAATTTTAATGAAATAAACACCAAACTAAGCCTCACAGTAACAGGTAGCACAGCAAGGAAAACTCCCAACCGGTTTCGTGCACACTGCACGTCATCAGGGGGTGGTTACTTGTGAATCAAACACATATATATAGGGGAAATCATTTAAAGGAACAGCTCCTTAAAAGTACTTCACAAAAGAGCTAAACTAAAAAGTTTATGTTGCACTCACTTTCTTCCAAATAATTGAAATACTATAATACTATTCCCATATCAATATCATTACATACATACACTGAATTTTTATATGGAGGGGAAAGAAAACACACAACATTTTTGCACACTTCATAAACATAATAAAAAATCAGCTTAATAATGCTGGAGAATCCCTATATAAATGTACATATCCAATTAAAAAATGCAGCATAACTAAACTGTAGAAGTGGAAATATATACAGGTCTCATCAGCTATTAAATAACTGCAATAGTAAAAGTAATAGAAAAATGCTTGAAAAAGTGTATTATACAGTACTAGACAGGACATCAGCTCCCAGCCATTGGGACACACTGATAAGTTCCATGTCCTGGCTTTTGTAACCAATGAAATTTATCTGTAAAATATAATAATAATAAAGAAAGAATTAACCTCTATACTTCAAAATTCCAAGAATTCTATAACACTGGAAAAAAGTAAGAAAAAGAAGATAATAAAACAGAAAAGGAAGGTGGAAGAAGGAAGGGAAGGGAAAAAAGAGAAAAAGAAGGGGAGAAAAAGGAAAAACAGGGAAGGAAGGGGTAAGGGAAGGGGGAAGGGGAAGTGGAAGGAGAAAACATAAGAAAGAAAAAAGAAAAAGAAAGAAAAAATGAATAATTATTTAGACTTAAAACAAATCAATAGTTCAATCTTGTCATTCAGCTCTGGGGCAATAAGAGCCCCTAATGTATAGATCCAAAAAGACTCTCTATATTTCAATTTGGCATCCAAATCTCCTCCACGAGGACCTAACTTTACAATTTCAATACCACAGAATCTAAATACATGTTTCAAATGTGTTTTTCTACTTTGATCACAATGTACAGCAAGTGCACTTCTAGCATCATTATTAGAAATAGATCTTAAATGTTCACCCATATGTACCTTTAATGGGCGTATAGTTTTCCCCACATAGAATGCACCACATTGACAAGTAGCTAGATAAACTACATTCATACTGCTACAAGTAATGAAATCTCTGATTTCATAGGTTTTAACACAATTACAGCTGGTAAAAGTATTACACTTAAGTATAGATTCACAGAATTTTCAATTGCCACAGTTATACATACCACACGTAATTGTGTTAAAACCTATGAAATCAGAGCATGTGCTGTACATTATGATCAAAGTAGAAAGACACATTTGGAACATGTATTTAGATTCTGTGGTATTGAAATTGTGAAGTTAGGTCTTCGTGGAGGAGATTTGGATGCCAAATTGAAATATAGAGAGTCTTTTTGGATCTATACATTAGGGGCTCTTATTGTCCCAGGACTGAATGACAAGATCAAACTGTTGAGTTGTTTTCAGTCTAAATAATTATGCATTTTATCTTTCTTTTTCCTTTATTTTTTCTCCTTCCCCTTCCCCCTTTCCCCCTCCCTCCCATTTCCCCTTCCTTCCCCCTTTTCCCTTCCCCCTTCTTTTTCTCTTTGTCCCCCTTACCATTACCTTCCTTCCTCCCCTCTTCCTTTTCTGTTTTATTATTTTCTTTTTCTTACTTTTTTCCAGTGTTATAGAATTCTTGGAATTTTGAAGTATAGAGGTTAATTCTTTCTTTATTATTATTATTTTTTACAGATAAATTTTGTTGGTTACAAAAGCCTGGACATGGAACTTATCGGTGTGTCCCGATGGCTGGGAGCTGATTTCCTGTCTAGTACTGTATAATACACTTTTTCAAGCATTTTTCTATTATCTTTACTATTGCAGTTATTTAATAGCTGATGAGACCTGTATAGATTTCCACTTCTACAGTTTAGTAATGCTGCATTTTTTAATTGGATATGTACATTTATATAGGGATTCTTCAGCATTATTAAGCTGATTTTTTATTATGTTTATGAATTGTGCAAAATTTTGTGTGTTTTCTTTCCCCTCCATATAAAAATTCAGTGTATGTATGTAATGATATTGATATGGGGATAGTATTATAGTATTTCAATTATTTGGAAGAAAGTGAGTATAACATAAACTTTTTACTTTAGCTCTGTTGTGAAGTACTTTAAAGGAGCTGATCCTTTAAATGATTTCCCCTATATATATGTGTTTGATTCACAAGTAACCACCCCCTGATGACATGCAGTGTGCACGAAACCAGTTGGGAGTTTTCCTTGCTGTGCTACCTGTTACTGTGAGTCTTAGTTTGCATTTATTTCATTAAAATTATGCCTGCTAAACACACCAATTTCAGAGTGCTGAGTCTTGTTCTTGAAAGATATATATTAAGCATATTTAGAGGATAAAGTAAATGAGGAAAAATATTAATTTTAATAAAATTGATCTTACCCCAAAGTATTAATGGGAGTAACTTCCATTTGTCTAGTTCTTGTTTAATATTCAATAATAAATTGTCAAGATTTAACAATTTAATCTGTGATGGGTTTGTAGTAAGATAAAGCCCTAGATATTTAAGCTTGTTTGAGGTCCAGGAAAGGCCTACAGCCTGTGTATCATCTTTAAAAACACCAGCATTTAGGGGAATTACTACCGTTTTATCAATAATAAGTTTCTAATTTGTGATTTCACCAAACTGGTCAATGATTTCTAAAGCTGTGGGAATATATGAAACTGGGTTTGTAATACATAACAAAATATCATCAGCATAAGTTGAAAGTTTTAAAGACTTAGTTCCCACAGATATGCTTTTAAGAAGAGGATTATTTTTAAGGTGGTATAGTAGGGGTTCAAGATAAAAATTAAATAACAAAGGAGATAAGTACTTTCCTGCCTGGTGTTACAGAGCAGTCTAATTGCAGCCAAAAAACTCTGTTGCAGCATATTTTTGCAGTTGGGAATGAATAAAGAGCCTATAGCCAATTAACATTCACTCCACAGAAGCTCTTTGAGAGTTCTACCACTTGTGTCCTGTATACTCGTAACACTGCATCCTGGACCTTTCTAATCAAAATCAAACCATTATCCGTATGCCACAAACAAATATGAATGCCACATGAACTGTAAGTGCTGCACACAAAGTACAAGGGCAAAGTTGTTCAGCACAAAATTACCTTTCTAAAGGTGCTATGCAATCAGTTGTAATCAATTCAGTTTTTATTTTATACTACCTGAAATACCACAAAACTGTGTGCTTTTTTTGGATTTATTCAAGGTGCTTAGGTAAGGCTTGAAAACCAATGTCAGCCATGCACACCATATTATAAACAAATGCGCATAAGTTCTAAAGTATACATGATAGTGATAAAGTATCAGTGGCAAAGTTGTTCAGCACAAAATTACCTTTCTAATGGTGTTGTGCAATCAGTTGTAATCAATTCAGTTTTTATTTTATACTACCTGAAATACCAAAAAAATGTGTTTTTTTCTGATTTATACAAGGGCTCTGAGAAAGTCACTTTTTTGCCCAGTGCTCCCAGGTCGCCCCTGAAAATAGGCACTTGTGCCTAGTGGGCCTTACCTGGTTACCAAAGACTAAAATAAAAATAAAATTAAATAAAATAAAGGTGCTTAGATGAGGTTTGAGAGACAAATGTCAGCCATGCACACCATACCATAAACAAATGTGTATAACTCCTAAGGTATACATGATAGACACAAAGTATCAGTGGAAAAGTTATTCACCACAAAATTACCTTTCTAGTGGTGCTATGCAATCAATTCTAAGCAAATCAGTATATTTAATATTTAGGTAAAAACTGCTGACTTTCTCAGACATTTCCAGGCCTCAGTGAAAGTCAGCTGAGTATGTCTATAGTCATTATTGGCCTGAATGACTATGCTTTCAGACACCACCTGCAGGCATATCCTAGCCTGAGTGAGTTAAGAAAAAAAAATCACTAAACCCAAATTTTCTAAGAGTGGCAAACAAAAAAGGCCAGCTGGATCTATAAAAGCTTTCTCAACATCTAGGGAAATCAGAGCCGCTGGGACTTGGTAATCCCCAGGTGTGTAGAAAATATGAGCCAGTTTAAGGAAATGATCTAAAGATGATCTGGTAGGCATAGAGCCCACTTGCTCCCAACAGATAAAATTAGACCAGACTCCATTAATTCTGGAAGCTAAAATTGTGGCAAGAATTTTAACGTCATAGTTTAACAAAATTGGTTGATAATTGGTCAGTCTGTCAGGTGCCTTCCCAGGTTTAGGAAGTACAATAATCATGATCTCTAACAATGTGAGGTCTGAAAAGTCCTGATTATATGTAACGGTGAACAGCTTAAACAACATGGGAGAAAGATTTTCCACAAAAATCCTATAAAGTTATGTGATAACCCATCAGAACCCAGTGCTTTGTCATGATGTAATTCCTTACTGGTAGCTAAAATCTTGGTAATAGAAATTGGCAGAATCAACTCTTCCTGCTGGGTATCTGACAGTACTGGGGGATCTAACCCTTCTAGATATTGCTGTATCTCAACTGGTAATGGTGGGTCTTGAATAGGTTAGTATAGGACATGAAAAAAGCTTTCAAATTCTTTCACAGTATCTCCAGGGGCAGTTTTAATACTAATATCTGTATCAGATATAACTGAAGAAATTTATTTCAAAGCTTCACATTTTTTAAGGTGAAGCACCATCAGGCACACAGTTTTCTCCTCCTGATCAATGTACTTGGAATGGGTCCTTAAAATGACATATTCAGCTTGACCTTGGAGCAAATCTGAATGTTTATCACAAAGAGAAATCAATTCCAATTGCACAAATTCAGGTGCTGAGGGTGAGAGTTAGTTTTCAAGATATAGAAATTATGTAGCTACCATAATTCTTCTTCTTGGATGAAGTCTCCACCACTCATTTACACTAATGGGACTATGCCAGAGGTACTAGGACCTTGCGGGAGCCAAAAATATTCAGTAGGCTAGGCACCAGGATAGGACCACTCATGCATGGTGCCACAAGACTAGCATGCACAATATGGGCTATCTTGGCGCTGACCCTATAACTGCCTCAGTACCTTTTCAACTGAGGAGGTGCAGCTTAAACTACCTAAAGAAAACCTAACCCTAACTTCCGGGCATATGAAGGTCATGATGGCCCATGTAAGAAGGGTCAATTCAATGATGTCTTCAGAGCCAGAACAACAAGGAAGTGAAGACCAAAACAGATTGAGTGAGCTCGGGGGATGGTGGATGGGTGTGTGCATGAGTGGTAGAGACTTCGTTCAAAAAGATCAAGAATTACAGTAGGTACATAATTTCCATATCTTCCTGGACTAAAAGTCTGCATCACACATTCATATTAATAAGACAGTACCAAGCTAAAAATCAAACCCCCATGAGCTGGGCGATAGGAGACAGAGCTCACTCAGGACAGAAGTGCATAAGGACTGTCCTGCCGAAGAAAGTGAACAGTCTGGCATAGACATCCAGAACATAGTGCTTTACAAGGGTATGCACTGAGCTCCCACTTACTGCCTTGCAGATGTCTGCAATGGGTACATTACGAATCTCCACCAGGAAAGCTGCAACCACTCAGTAGAGTGGTATGAACCCATCCTTCCAACTTGACCTGTGCCATGGATTAGTAGTGTTGAAGACATGCTACTAACCAAGCAGAAATACATCTCATGGCAACAGGCTGACCCAGATTAGGCTTACTGAAAGATATAATAGTTGCTTGGTTGTGTATCTCTTCATTCTGTTGATGTAGAATCACAGAACTCTCTTAACATCCAGAGGAATAAAGGGTGTGCTCTCCTTCATTCTGGAGTTAACGAAGTAAGTAAGGAGAAGTAAAACTTGACTAACAGTAACTGAGCCAGTGACATGTTATCTACCAGCTCAAGATAGTCTGAATATGCACAGAGGCGTAACTTCACTGCCGAGTATTGCAGACCTGAGTTCAACAGGTGTAAGAGGCACCCCAACACCTTACCTAGTGGGCAACTGAAAGGGTCTAGATGGATCTTGCACACCAGATGGAGAAGTGTTTCCACTTAGTCATGTAAACCCTCCTGGTGGAAGGCCAATGCACGGCTAAAAAAATGTCTGGGATGGTCTGAGAAACCTAAACCTTGCCCACTTCCATTTCTTCAGGAGTCTGGCATTGAGATGGAGGTAGCACAGGTTAGGATGGACTAAAGGCCCTTTGTCAGACAGTCCACTCATAGAGGGAGTCAGCCTCATGGGAACTTCTGACAGACTGTTGAATAATGCAAATCATACTGTATCTGCTAAGGCCAGTCTGAGACGATGAAAATCACCCTGTCCCCCATGCCTACAACTTGAGCAGCACCCGCTAAACTAGGGGAAGAGGAGGAAAACATACAGGATCATCTTGTCTACTGCAGTGAATACATCCTGACAGAAAACACCAAGGTCTGGATTTTGGAAGCAGGATAGAGACATTTTGCATTGAGAGGGGATGCAAAAAAGGACCAGGTCCAAACTGCACCCCTCGTCAAATAGCGACTGCACAAAGTTTGACCTGATGCATCGTGCTCACTGTACCACCCCCATAACCTCATGGCCTTCCTGCAGAGAGGGTAGCAGGGATCCCCACCCTGCTTTCTGATGTAATACATTATAGCTTTGTTGTCTGTCCAAAGTAGGATCACTTTGTGGCAGAGGGCACCCTTCAGGACTTTGCGTATAAGACAGCTCTCTTCTCTAAGATATTTGTGAAAAGATAAGGTTCCTCCTGGCTCCACACCTGAGTGTGGAGGTCTTGACAGTGAGCTACCCATGAGAGATTTTGTCCAAGGCTCTGTCATTTTGTACAGAGGATAGCGGATGCATGGTCAGAGACCACTGCTTGCTGCAGAAGATGCCCTGAGTTGCAGTATCCACACCACCAAAAGGGGCCCAAATAGAGTCATTTTCCATGATGTAACAAGACATCTGAAGATGTCAGTTCTCCCATCCTCTGGAATGAAAACTGTCACCCTGGAGGTATTCAGGAGGGCTCCTAAGAAGAACAGTTGCTGGGAAGTTGAAACTGGCACCTTCCCTGAATCAGAAAACCCCTCCTTGAGAGAACAACTAAGAAGCTGTGGCAATTGCTTCCTGTGTCTCCTACCCTGATGGGCTGGCTACAAGCCAAATGTTCAGAAAGTGAAGACTTGAATGCTGAGGTTTTAGTGAACTCCTCCCTGAACAGGTACTTGTTTAAACTTCTATGTACAACAAATGGTTGTATGCTGCCTGTTATCTTGGAACCAGAAGGAATGGAAATAAGAACCTGTGCTCAATTCCACTGTGGAACAACTTCTACTGCCCAGTTTATGCAGAGGCCCCATATCTCAGAAGCAAGAGAGTGTGAGTGAGAGGCAGACAGACTGGGCTGTCATCTGAGTGGAGGTCTGGGGAAATCTCTATGAAATTAGGAGAGTATCCCTCTCAGACAATCCCGATAACCCATATGCCCCCTGTAATGGACTTCCACTGGTTGTAAAACTGAATTAGATGCCCCTACTACCACTGAGATAGGAGTCTCCCTCAGACAGCTGAGATGGGACCTGGGATGGATCCACAGAGGTTGGTGCAGGGTGCTTTAGGTCCTGTGCCTTCTACTGCATTCTCTTTGTGGCTGAGGGGTTGGTAACTGATAAAGGCACCTAGACCTCTCCCTTGAAAGGACTGCATGTTACAAGAATGTCAATGATTCCCATCCCTCTGAGAGGCAGCAGGCACTGTCTGTTGATTAAATGGCAGCCCTATTGTTCTGAGTGGCATCCAGAACTCAGCTTGAGGGCCAAACAGATAAGCCCATCTTGGAGGCATTAATCAACCACTGCCAATGGCAACTGCCTTAGAGGCAGAGTCGTAGGCATCCATAAAAGCTTTCAGCTGATTATGAGGCTACATGCCCCTAGCAATGGAGCATTAGATTCTGAGACTCTTTTGACTAATGAATTGAGAGTGTTCAACAGGGTGTACTCATACTGAGGAATGTAGGAACTCAAGACATAGAAGTCTGCTTTTGTCCACAGATGAAGACTGAAATGTTATGGTGGACCCCATATCCTTGAAGAAAATACTAGAAAGAAGATATTCCATCATACTGATACAGAAAGTTTGTCTTCCAGCCCATAAAATGAGTCTTCCACTGTGTCTTCGATAAAGCAGAGCAGGGAAACTCATCCAGATTCCCCTTCTACCCCAGAGTAAGCTCCAAAAGACAGGTCTAGGCCAGGAACATGGGAGACACTGCTTCCTGGATCAGAGTCAAAGAGTTCAGCACCATTGACAGTGCCGGTACCACATCCAGCACCAGCTCCACACCTGGCGCCGGCACGAAATAAGGAGCCAGCACCAAATACTGCACCAGTACTGTTGCCGGACCTAGACCTGAAAAAAGGGTAGGATGGAAAACAGTACCCATGTCAGCCCCTGCAGGGGAAAAAGGAGAGGGGGTAGACACATGCAGTCGACATTGATGGCATTGGCACTGGAGAGGGCACTGCACACATCCTGGCCTGATTGGCCCAACCATGGCCCAGCTGCTCAGAGGCCCAAAGGCCCCAGGAACTGGGACCACTGGCCAGGTCAACCAGGCAGAAGCCATACCCCCTGCTCTAAAAGAGCATCCAAGAAGTGAAATTACTCACAGGAGCCCCATCAAGGACAGAGATGGGATCCAGTATCAAAGATAGCAGCTGTAATGAGCATTGCCACAGAGGACCCCACCAGAGTCATTTCAGGCTTACCGCTCTCCAGCACTGATGATCCCCTCACAGACATACCAGAGGGTGACCTCAAGCAGTACCAATTCTTCTTCCACTGACAGGAGGAAGAAGAGCTTGAGGTCAAGAGGAGCCAGGTCCCTGATCAAGATTGGGAATGGGACCACTACTTTTGTGCTTTGCACAGACAGTCCTCCCCCCAAGCACCAGAGTGCCCATGGTCAGATCCCCCCTTTGCAAAAGGCAGTGGGCTGGACACATCCCCACTGCCATTACAGCTTTCAAATAAAGTCTTCCTACCATCACTGCTACCATCTAAGGTCGACTATATTGAAGGAAGGCTGATCATTTTTTCTTCTTCATCAACTTTTTTTTTAATAAGAAAAGAACACTAAAAATGGTGTTAATCAAATAGTGAATCACTATAGCTGCTATCATATAGATGAAGACTTGACTCTCAGCAGGTGAGCAACACCATCATCGAAGCGCACTCGATGGTGGGAGAAAAGGAACTGAGGCAGTTGGAGGGTCAGTGCCGAGATAGCCTATATGGCGCAAGCTAGTCTTGCAGAACCGAGCATGCATAGTCCTATCCAAGCGCCAGCCCTCCTGAAGATTTTTTGTTTCTGCAGGGTCCTAGCTTCTCTAGCTTAGTCCTATTAGTATGAATGAGTGGTCTGACTTTTAGACCAGGAAAATCCTTAATTTTAGACAATAACTGTGCAGCTGTAGCTGATTGCTGTTCTTTGCGTTTCGAGGCTAGGTGAAGAAGTCACCACTGATAAAACATTTAGAGGCTTCCCGTTCCATGTCCTCCTTTTCTATTGATCCATTATTAAAACTACAGAACAAAGTAATCTGATCTTTTATCCGGTCCACTATATAGACATCATTTAACAGTTAATTATTAATTTTCCAAATTATATCATTATCCTTCTCATTAACAAAAGTATGTTGCAATGAGACTAGTGAATGGTCTCATAAAACTCTTTGGGCAATGCCTGTTCCTAGGGTTCCACAAAGAACTTAAGTAACAAGGAAACAGGGAATCATGTACAATAAATCAATCAAATCAAATCTTTATTTTAAGTGCTATTCCAATAGATGAAAGTGCTATACACAATAAACCATGAAACCATAAAATATCTATAGATAAAACAACAGATCTAAAATAATAAACATGGGAGAATAAAAAGAAAATTCCCTCTCAGAGGGGTTAAGAATTCTTGAAGGATCACATAATCCCAAGGAGTCAATTAAATCCTGCAGGGCCTGTTGCCCTGGTGACAACCAGGCTGTTGTTCTTTTGGCTGTATCCAAATACTGGGTAACAGTGAGATTCTAATCCCTCTAAAATGATGGATATAGATACAAATGGAGATAGGATGTTGGTCAGCTTGGTAAAATAAGAGGAAGAGTCACAATTGAGTCCTATATATTGCCTAAAAGAACTTAAGTATTATTTAGTGAACCAGAAATAAAAAGACACCGACTTTATGGATCAATAATGCTTTTTGAGAGGGTGAAATTAATGTCATGTTTAATCAAGATGGCAACCTCTCTCTGGCGAATGGCATCTCAAGCTTCATAAACCTGACTAATTCCTGCTTTAGGAAAAAAGTGAAGTCACAAGCCAGAAGGTGAGTTTCTTGAAGAAACAGAATCTTGCAATCCAGATGACTGGTGTGTTTAAGATTCTGATAGCAGTGGCAGTCACTCAGCAGGTTGCACACTCTCCTCTGAGGCTGGAAGATGAGAGGGGTTTTGGTTGTACTCCACATCAGGTACTTGGGTTAAATCCCAATACTGACACTGTGGTGCAGCATGAGGGGGTGCTGCTCTCCTGAGGTGCCGTCTTTCGGTGAGATGTTAAACTGAGGTCCCATCTGCCTGTTCTGGTGGTATTTTAGGTGGATGTTAAAGATCCCATGGCACTTCTTGAAAAGAGATGGGGAATTGTTTATTCAAACTTGAAAATCATAATAAAATACATTTTGGTATTGTGAAAGAAAACATAACATAATAAAAATAAAAAAGAAAACATTAAGCAGATTAATATTAATTCACAATGTCTCAAATTGTAAACTTAAATATGAAGCTTATTTAAAAATTTGACAATAAACTAAAATGGCAAAAATGTATTAGGTTATACATAATACCCCCCAAGGTGTTGGGGACATTTTTTTTTATACTTCAAGAACCAAATATTTACAAACAGTGTTTAGATACATAAATAAGTATAACACAAACAAAGAATAAAGAAATCAAATAAGTATTTAAGTCATACCCCTTTTGGTTTCCTCCAAATCAATATTCAACTCCCAATAAAAGTAAAACAAGAAATGGAAAGCAAAACCCCTTCCCCTTCATTACCAAAAGGGTAAAGGACATTTTCTTAAAGCATTTTGAACAAACAAAATATATATCAATATCCATGATAAGAGGTCACATTAAGTCTTTCAAATCATAATACAGAGTAAGCAAATCAAATCTTCCAGCATTCTTTCTACTTTCCCTCCCAATCCCTTAATAGTAACATAATATATGCAGGTAGCTTGAAATCCAGCACTGCAAGGCAATGCAATATTGTTAACTATAAGTCCTCACTAAGTTAACTCCCTCAGGTGTCTTACCCCCTATAGTCTCCTATACTGACCCCTTCCCAAGGGCTACTCAGTGCACTCCTATACCGAGCTACCCCAACTTGGGAGTAAACCATGCTTACTTGGTCTGTTATCAAGGCATACCAGCTAAAATCCATTCTCCTCATGGGACTTTTATGGGATCCAGTTGATACTGTCCCACCATGCTCGATGCACCTGAGTGAAAAACAAGTGTTTTTTAGATCTGAGCATCACTATAGCATTTTCTATCATATAAAACAGTTGCTCCTCAGATATTATAATTTGCTGTAATGACAGTCTACACTGTACTTGCCACATATAAAACTTAAAACATGCTAAAAATAGCCACGTGATGTGCTTACCATGTTTTGTCCACAAGTGTGTTAATATGCCCAAACACAAAATGTCCAGAGTGAGGACAAAAAACAGTGAGGTTGGCCATCTAAGATTAAGTAGAGCCCAAAACCGTACTATAAATGGACATTCAAAGAATAAATGTGACATAGTTTCAATTGTGGTTATACACGTGGGTCTAGGGCAGTATCTTTCTTTTATGCCCTTATTTTTTTAAATTACCTTAACATTTAACTTCCAGTGGGTGGACAACCATAGTACAATACATCCCACATATGTGATGGAATCCTGGTTGATACCAACATCTTCCCTATATTTAGGGATGCAGTGAATTTAAAATTCGCCAGACAGAGGAAGTCATGAAATTTTCCTGCCTAAAGTGGAATTTCACCTTCCATGGTGAAATTTAGCTTTCTTCGGTTGAAATTCTACCTTCTGCAGTGAACTTTTGCCTTCTGGGGGTGAAATTCCACCTTCCATGAGCAAAATTCCACCTTCCACGGGCAAACTTTCACCATTGACGGTGGAATTTCGCCACGAAGGTGAAATTTCGCAGTTCCACCGAGCAAAATTTTACCACTCCACCAGGTGAAATTTTGCATTTCTCTCCTTAAAATGGACAAAATTTTGCAGATTACTCTGCAAAGCAAATTTCGCTCACTTCGCCCACCACTACCTATATTATCTTTTTCCTGCTTAGGTCAGGACTCAAAGTGAGTAACTTCCTAAAAGAAGCGAAACATAATATCATTATATAAGTCCCATTGTCTTAGCTTACAATTATGGTGTTTAGTTTGAATCCATAACTTCATTTTTCCAAAACAAACTTGGAAGTGTAAAGGGAGATGTTTTCAAGATCACTGTCTTGGACTCTCTTCATGTAGTGGCCATACACATAATAAGGGGTCTAAACTATCTTGAACCCATGGGATCCATACTTTTTATTGTCCCATTAGCACTGGTCTAATGTTGGCCATCGTGAACATAGAAAACAAAATGGTATGGGGTTAACCATTTTAATGCTCCCCCTGTGCTTTATTTAAAAATAAGATGCCCCATTTTATGGGGTTAAATCTACTCCCCCAACTACATGTAAAGAATCAACTATACAGTCTAGTCTCCAGCTGTTTTGGGAGAGGATAGATGCAACTAAAATGCAAAAATAAAATAGATGATGAAAAGGTTTTCACCATATAAACTCTCTTAAGTTTTGACAACTGCCACTTATTCCAAAGTCCAACTTTATTATATGCTAACTGAATCTTTTCTTGCCAATTCAAACAGGCTAAATCTCCTGTTTCAAATAAAACACCTAAAATAGAGCACGTGTCTTGAAGGATAGCAATATCAATATCAATTATAGTATCTAAAGGCTGTAACATTTCTCCTTTGGGCAGGCATTAACGTTTTGTGTAGTTTATTGTGGAAACAGATATTTTAGAATATTCAGTTAATTGTAGGTCCACTTGAATGCAAAAATCTATGTCAGCCATAATTAAACAATCATCATCAGCATAAGCAGCCACAGTTATTTCTGGGTCCTCATTTGAAAATGATAATCCTGTTTATTAGCGTTGAACTATTTATTTTCCTCAACAGAGGATCCAGGGTAAGTACATACAGCAAGGGGCTAAGACGGCAGCCCTGATGTACCCCTCTACTCACTGTGCACTCTCGCCCTAGCCATCCATTGCAGTATGGCCTAGCCACCTCATGTGAGTAACATGCTTGGACCCCTCCTATAAATTCTGTTGGGATACCATACACTGCCATACACTGAAGATATGCATATGAGACCTTATCGCAAGCTTTCATTTTGTCAATAATAAGAAACCAGCTAGTTCTCCTTCTTGTCTCCTTGATAGAATTTCACATATTAAAATAAAGTTGTCCGAGATTGTTCTACCAGGGATAGCACAAGTTTGGGAAGGGTGCATAATTTCTCCCACCAACAAGGCTAATCTATTGCACAAGAGTTGTGTAAACATTTTTAAATCCGCATTCAATAATGTTATAGGCTGCCAGCTGGATAGGAAACTCTTGTATCCAGCCTTATACATCAAAACTATAAGGCCTACATACATACTCCCAGGTAAATGTTTAGAAGTTAATATTTCATTAAAAAGTTGGCCAACTTCATCTATTAACTCCATCATCACACACTTATATAATTCATAAGGAAGAACATCATGCCCTGGGGTGGAGCCTTGCTTTAGAGTATAGTATACCTAAAACCACTTGTTTTGTGATAGGTTGTATTAGAGTATGTTTCTGATGATCAGACAGCTGTGGCAGAGTACACTTTGCCAACCATTTTTCCCTATTCGGGGTGACTCCCTGAGGTTCCTGGAAGAGATATGTAATGTGATCATTAGTTTCAGTTAAAATAGTTGATTTTGATATAGCCACAGTCCCAGTGGATGTGGTTATGTGAGAAATTAATTTTTCTGTCCTTGCATCCAGCAGAAGTGATATGGATTCACAAAATCCTGTTGGCCCTGGGTGCTGAATTTCTGTTCCTGTTACAATGACTTTAACCTGTCATATTGAAGATCTGACATTACTTACTTCATTTCTGCTATCTGTATAGTGAAGTCCTTATCATTCTGGCCCTGGAGGGACATAAGTTCATACAGTTGTTCCTCATATTGATTATACAAATCAGTTTTTCCTTTCCCATTCAGTGTCCCCATTAATTTAATGTATTCCTGAATATGCTGCTTCATGTCTTCCTGCCACTTTTGGAATGAGTCATATAGGAAATGCACTGATTTCCCTGCTTCCATAAGATTAGTAAACCCTTGTTTAATGGAAGGATCAGTTATAAGACTTAAATTCATCATCCAGTAGTCAGGCCCTCACCCCATCGTATCATAATTTGAAACAGTCATGCCAACATGGCATGATCCGAAGAAGAGACTGGCATCACCCTAGTGTCCTTAATCTCAAGGTTGTGAGAAATAAACCAATAGTCAATTCTTGTCGCTAACGCACCTCGATAATATGTTTTCTGGGGGTCGCTTTACCCTGTGCATAAGCATCAATAAGGCCTGCTTCCTTTATTAGACCATTCAGGCAAGATGCGTCACAGTAAACGTTTGTAGTTTTTAAACCCCTATTTGTGATGCCTACTACAATTAAAGTCCCTTCCGACCTCTACCCCCCAACAGTGTGTTTTTAGCAGTAAATAGGAAAGGTTGTATTTTCTGAAACAGCTCAATTCTGGTAGCCTTTGTATGGGGGCGTAAACATTTATTATTCAGAATTCCATTTTATGTAGGAAAATACCAATCAATAGAGCCCTACCTGGAACAATGTCTACCACAAGTTATTTTTGCTGAGGGGTTATTAATACAGATAGCTACCCTGCTACACAAATCCTCCCCATCGACCGATGGGATTCTCCCCATACCCAAGCTGCCCCTGTTTCCTGTATTTCTACAACTGAGTGTAAGTGGGTATCCTGCAAAAGAATGACATCATAGAAATTATACTCAAATTGTGCAAAAGTAAATAACAGCTTTCTTTCAGTTTTAATGCTGTTGACATTCAAGGATGCCACAGCCAAGTCATAAAAAGGGTTTTTTATGGGTTACTCCATTGTCTGTTTTTTCTTCAACTATGCTCTAGTTCCCATACGTTTTTTTTAGTGTCTTTATTTCAATTTCTTTGCCTACATGCTCTGCATCTGATCCCCATCAGGCTGTGAGGAATGTAAAGAAACTGAGTCCGATTCTATCTCCAAGTCACCATCATCCTCCTGTAACACAGTATATTTATTTTGTACCACGACTTGGGCAGCAGTCCTTTTTCCTCTGATCATTTCATCTGAAGCCCACTCCTCTTCTTCACAGCTGTATACTCCTCTTCTATGGGTGGGTGGGGGCATGTCAATGACAGTTAAATCTGTTCTTTCTCTGAATCAGGATCAAGCAGGGATGTATCTGGTACATTCTCTTCAGTTTCCCATGTTTCTTGGGTTGCTATGGTCTGATCATCTGCAGGCTGAAAAAGGGACTCCCCTGGGACAGGTGTGGCATGCTGTTGAGGGGACCTAGGTGGTGGAACCAAAAATCTAGTAGTTTTCACAGCCTTATTAATATAAAAGTCTTGAATACTATAGTCAGCATTGTCAGTGTTGTATGCAACCCACTGAAAGTCTGTAAAAGAATGTTCTTGATCACATAAACTGCACTTCAGGGGGGTTCCTACAGTGATACAATGAGTGTCCCACCTCCCTACACTGGGTGCATTTCAACACTTCACAAGAGTTACTGAGGTGTCTGGGGGAACCACATTTATAGCAGTGTGGTGGTTGTCCTGAGTAAAATATAAAGCCCTTTTCTGAGCCCAGGTAAAAGCAATTGGGGAGATGCTGAAGTCCTGAGTCAGTTTGAGATAGATTTATTTTGATACACCTCCCCCCATTTCAGAACCCTTCATCATCTAGGATTGGGTTTGGGTTTCCCTGGACTTTGCAGTGTTTCTCCAACCAATAGATAAATGTCTGTGATATTCACGCCTTCATTGTGAAAAAGCACGGTAATGACTTTGAAAGACTGTTTGGTCAGTGGTATGGCTTGAAAATGGTCCCAAGCCGGATTTGTTTTTAGAATGGCATACTTAACCCAGAACCTGTCCAGAATATCCGGAGTCCAAAAAATAATGTCATAGGTGGACTCTACAGGGGTATGAATTACGGCATAAACCTCAGAGGGAAAAAGCCCTGCATCTGTTTTAAAAATGTTTTTTTATTTATTTATATCTTTGATAACCGGGTAAGTGCACTGATCCCAGGGACAATTTTCAGGCATGACCCGGGCCATAACACATAGTGCAGGGTGACAGTACAGTATAAATTACCATACACACATACAAATTGAAATTCCCCTTGTCAGCTTGCAGTTAGTTCAAATGGATACACTATTAGAATGATCAGCTCTTAAACAATCTACTTGAAAAAACAATGGTAACAAATCAAGCCAAGTAGATATGCCTTAATACCATTCACTACATACAAAACCAGGCAAGACATATTATTAAATGTACAAACTCTGGCACTCCACTTAAACAGTGCTTGTTTAATACTATGCCAAATGCACTGGCAGTAGGTAATGACCTAATGGGTAATGACATTGCCCAAGTTACTGCTACATGATAGCTGAAGGGTTCTGCTCTATCTTGATACAGATCAGAGGGATTTGTAAAAACTGTTTATTTGCTTATTTGTTGAATGGAGATTAAGAATCTTAGCCACCTCTTTTGATTGCACCCAACTCACTGGCATAAATGGTGAATTCAGTTTTAAAAGAATAAAATGTAAAACACCCACTCTGGCTGTTTGAGCCAGAACAGAAGGCAAGCATTTACTCTACTATTTTCTGCATCCTTGTGAACTTAACTGGATCCACAGAGCTGGTAATGCGCTGAAAGCCAAAAACTACAGTGTCATTAAACACAACATTATAGATCAAGGGAGCACTCCTGACCAGTTGGAGTGCTCCTTTACTCCGAGTGAGATACTCTTATTCTGTAAAGAGTGTCACACATGCAGCTTCCCTGGAAACAGGCACATTAGGGAAAGTTTTTTTTTTATTAACATATTATTGGTCAAGTTTATTCAATAATATATTAATATTACTCCTGAGGCCACTCTTACAGTTGTAAGAGTCATCTCACTTACACTCTTGGGGTATCAGAACTGCTCACCTTCGGTTCCCAGTTCTCTTAACCTAAGAATCTGTGTGAGACCATTCTAGCAACTATAAGAGTGGTCTCAGTGGTGGTATTAACATATATTATATGTTAAAATGCTGCTGGCAACATACAGAGATGCGAGAAAAGGGGTCTGTTACATAATAATTAACAATATATAAAACCCAGGTATATTTATTTATTCATTTGTTGACAGTTGGTGCACTGGTCCAAGAACTGTTTTATGGCATGACTTAAGCCCAGGAATACAGCAAGTAAAAAGCATCAGGAGATATAAACATATAATGAGTGAATGCTGCCAGCTGGAATGCAGCCACAAGGGGTATAATTGCAAATGTCCCCTCCAAAAAAATTGTAACCATTCCTCCTAACAATGAGGGTTTTGAAACTGTTCAACCACCATGTTGCAATGTGTGAGCTGCACATGATGACCACCCACCACATGAGGTGATGTAGCATTCTCTGAAACTGGCAGCCTAATATGAATAGAGATTTTAACCACAAATGAACTGTAAGGCCCAACCTGCTTGTTATACAAAGACAAATCTCCCAGCCTGAGGTTGGGGGCAGTGAAATCACCAGAACTAGTCGTAGGACCACTGGACTTGGTATAATGGGCAATCCCAGATTCTGGGGTGCAGATGATTTGAGCACCAGGACTGGTGTCCCCATTGGAGCCATTTCTGAAGGTGTGAGGCCCACCAGCTCTGAGAGTGGATTGCCCTCTGGGCCTTCTGGAACTACTTCCCCTGGGCCTCTGTGGCAACTTTGGTGTGCCAGGCGAGGGAACTCTAAATGTCTTCCACAATAACTCCCTCAACTCCTAAACAGACATATTTCCAAGTTTGGCTGACCTGTTGAGTATTCACCAGTGCTGGAGATTTTTGCCTGAGCTTTCTCATCCTGCTTCTCTTAGCTGGGGAGCCAGTGCCAAGTTAACTGAAACTGGAGGTGCCGAAGTCCATGGTTGTGGTTGCCATTCTGTGTTTGAAGGGCCAGTGGACCAAAATCATCTCGGTTCTGGAACATAACCTCCTAACATTCCTTTCCCTTTCCTCACATGAGGCCACAAGCTGACACGTGAATCTCAGACCACCATCCTGTCCCCTTCCTGACATCTTGGGACCTTAATTTTGTTCTTGTCTTTTGTTATTTATTCCACTGTTGTCTGAAATGTAATCACCAGCCTGCTCTGTAGTCCTACCTTTGAATAGTTGTGATCTTATATATTGTAACCTGTTATTGTAATGTTTTGTTTTGTACCCTCCCAGGTCATGTCTGAAAATAGTCATTGCTATGGCTAATTCCCCCGCGCCAGTCATCAAAAACTAAATAAATAAATAAAATCTATTAATGTACAAGCACAATACAAAACAAAAAACATCTGTGGTCTTATCCTGCTGCCACTGCACCACAGGGCATACTATTTGAAAGGATCTTTTGTATTATACATGTCACTCTTACTCTCTGCTAGCCAATCCAATACCACAGAAATTAAGCCTGCCTCTGTATGAAAATACTCCTTTGAACCCTACTAGCCTGCAAAAAAATGAGAGGCCCCATATCCCTTTAACTGAAGACTTTACACTTTGGGTGAAAAATTGTTGGCATAATATAGCAATTTTTCATAATCAGAGGATGATCAACTTGTACTATGAATTTATTAAGGCACTGACTATGGGGGGCTTGCACAGCCATGCAGTTCTCCCAGCATGTCTGCCATTGGAACGTGGAGGTTGTACATGCCAACAAGCTAGGAGTGATACATTTTTATTATTTATTTATTTATGATTTTGATAACTGGTGAGTGCACTGATCCAAGGGACCATTTTCAGGCACCACCTGGGCCATAACACATGGCGCAGGGTGACAGTGGAGTACAAGGTAACAGTAATACACATGAAACAGATTTGATAGAAGCAACAATAGTAGACACAATATACAGGTTTGATGCATAGTTCCATTTGAGAACAGTGAATACAAGGTTTCAATATCAGACATGAGAAGACTTGGTACAAACAAACAAATTATAGGCACAGTGTACAATGTAAGACTGCACTGTCCAGTGAGCAAGTAATACACAGAACACTCAGTAAAAAAATGTATATACAATATGTACAGGCAAGGAAGTCAAATATTACTGAGAAAAATGCAATATAACAGTTGTAGGCAAGACAGTTGACTAGTGTGGGTAGGTGGGTAACCCCTGGGCTGGGGAGTTGACTAGTGTGGGTTGGTGTGAGACCTCTGGGAGCATCGGCAGGATGAGTTTTCCAGGAACCAGACTTTAAGGTGGGACTTGAAAGTGGAGTGTGTGTCAATGGAATGGAGTTCAGCCAGTAGCTTGTTCCACTGCAAGGGGGCAGCAGCAGACCAAGCTCTGCTACCCATGTTGGTGGATACCCTAGGAACAGCTAGCGGGGGAGTACCATTTGAGCGGAGGTTGCGGAGGAGTGTTCAGGTTTCCAGAAGGGCATTTAGGGGTGATTCTGGAGCCGTGTGGATGACATTGTCCACCATGCAGCAGAGGGCTAGGTCAAAGTGACCTTGCAGCGGTAGCCATCCAAGGGTATTATAGAGGGTACAGTGGTGGGTGGTGAACGGGGCCAATAAAGCAAAGTGGCAGGTAGTGTTGTAGGCAGTGGAGAGTTTAGCCATAGCAGTAGCTGAGATCCTGGCATAAATAGGGGAGCAGTAGTCAAGAATAGGGAGAAGATTACCCTGGACAATGGCTAGTCTAGCTTCAGGGGTAAGGTATTGCCTGAAACTATAGGCGGCACCTAACTTTTGATGGAACCTTCTGACAAGGGAATTTGCATGCTCGGTGAAGGTGAGGGAGGGGCCAAGCAGTACTTCTAAGTATTTGTAGGTGTTGACGTCCTCCAGGGCTGTACCATCTGGGGTGAGAATGCACAAGGGGGCATGGCTTTTAGTTTTGGCCAGGAAGGGCTTAGATCTAAACAGCATGGATTTAGTTTTTTGGGCATTTACTAAGAGTAGTTTTTTTGAGAACCAGCTGTGGGCTGCAGCATAATTGTGTAAGAGAACTGAGGAAATTGCAGCCGTGGATTTGTCACTGTGGAAGAGGACAAGATCATCGGCATACAGGAGAGAGTTACAGTTGAGGCAGTCAAAGAGAAGTGCATTAACGAAGAAAGAGAAAAGGAAGGGACCCAGGATTGAGCCTTAAGGGACACCCACAGAGACAGGCAGGGTGGGGAAGCAGGTTTGACCAATACACACAAATTGTGAGTGATCAGTAAGGTAGCTAGTGAACCAGCTTGTGACTTTCTGAGAACAACCAAGGAGGCTAAGCTTGGAGGTAAGGAGAGCATGGTTAACCATGTCATAAGCCTTTGAGAGGTCAATGAAGACAGCCCTGGTGGCTTTACCATTATCCATGTCAGAGAGGATGTGATCAGTCAGTAAAGCAAGGGCAGTGGCGGTGGAATGATTCTTGCAAAAGCCATGCTGTTGGTTGCATAAGAGGGTGTATTTGCTTATGTACACAGTGAGCTGATTGTAGACTGCTCTCTCAAGTAGTTTACTGAGATGAGGGAGGATGGATATTGGACGGTAATTGTCGGAGGATTTGGGGTCACCGGATTTAAGAATGGGGATAACCTTAGCTATCTTCCATGGGTCAGGCATGGAGGAGGTGGAAAGGGCAAGGTTAAAGATGAAGTTGAGTGGCTTGGCAATCGCTGAAGAGATCAGCTTAAGAAAGACTGGAGATAGGCCATCAGATCTGTAGGACCTGTGGTTAGGTGGATGTTTGAGTAGCTTCACTGTATCATGTATGGAGAGGGCTTTAAAATAGAATGGGTGTATTTGCAGGTGAGTGGCAGAGCTGGAGAAGGATGGCAGTGTGTCAGATATTAGGGCTGGGCTTTGAGGTTGGGTAGTTGGCTGCTTATTTAGTTACGTAAAAAGTTGGTGATGTTACAGTTGAAGACACTGGCCACATCGTGAGGCTCGGTCAGCAGCCCATCCTGGGAGTTGAGATGTGGTGCAGTGTAGCTGGAGTGGGGTTTAGGAGGGAGCTGATTGAGTCCCAGAATTTTCTAGGGTCTCCAAGGTTGGCCTTTTGCAGGCTGTGGAAGTGGGTCTATTTCAAAAATTTGGCCTGTTTTTTACATTTGTTCCTCATGTGCCTGTAAGCATCCCAGAGGACAGGAGAGGGGGTTGCTTTTAAAGTGGACCAGGCGTGGTCTCTGGTCTTCATAAGTGTTAGGAGGTCTTTAGACACCCAGCATGAGCACCCGCCTCTGACCTGTCTGGTAGTGACAGGGAAAAAGTGGTCCTGGAGTGTTAGCAGAGTCTGGGTAAATGTGGAAACTGCCATGGCTACATTGGAAAGGGAAAAAAGCATGGACCAGTCCAAAGACTGGGCCTCCTTGAGGAGATTTGTGGAGAATGGGCAGCTGAAATTTCTTAGAGATAGGTATTTGGGTGGGGGCGCTTTAGCTTGGAAGACCAGAGGAGATAGGTCGGTGAATGATCACTTACAGAGTCAGCCATGATGCCAGTGTGTAATTCTCATTCCTCCCTGTTTATGAGGATCCAGTCTATTAGAGTCTGGGTAGCTGAGCCTGGATTAAGTCTGCTGGGAAGAGTGATCACCTGCAAAAGGTTGTGCTGCATTAACAGGGATACATAGTCAGGCTGGTGGCAACTCAGCCATTTTAGATTAAAGTCACCAAGAAGGATAGATTCCCTATGGGGAGTTAGAGAGCTCAGGCCTTTGAGGAGGCTGGTGAGTCCAATGGTTCCGTTCGCGGGGGTTGTAGCAGCAGCCAATATAGAGTTTCTTGCAGGGTCCCAGGGTCAATTCAGAGAGTAGCCATTCACTAGGTGAGGAAGGGTTGGAGTGTAGGACAATGCTAGCTGAGAAGGGTTTCCTTAGGAGCAGGGCCACACCGCCACCTTTTTTCCTGCCTGGCCTGTCGAGGCGTAGGTAAGACTAGCCAGGTATTTTGAAAGTGTTTTCAGTGTAGTGTGGTTTTTGCCATGTTTCAGTGAGTCCTGGAATATGGGGCTTGTGTAGCTCAATCCAAGCCTTAAGGTCAGTGAATTTAGATGGAAGGCTGCAGACATTGATATGTGCAATTTTAAGACCAGGGGCATTTGTCCAGATGCTGGAGGTGGGGGTGATATGAGAGTTTGTTGTGCCAGGGTTGCATTCAATGTCCCCAGCAAGGGAGAGTAGTGAGAGTAGGAGAATGTATGAGCAGGAGGGAATAGAAGGAGACTAGGAGAGGTTAACCAGGTAGTGGCCAAGGAGGCGGCATTCTCCTTTAGTGAGTAGAATGAGAGAAATGTACCCCAGGGTGGACTTATCCCTAGTGGTGAGTGAAGAGAGTTGAGACAGGGGAGAGGTGGAGAATGAGAGGAAGGTGAGGTGCTGTTAATCGCAGGCCAGCACTGTCGCACAGAAGTCAGTAAATACCAGTACAGTAGTTAGGGAGATGGCACATAATATAGGTAGTGCCAGCTTCATCTTTCTGAGGGACAGTGGGGACAATGGAAAGCAGTAGGAGAGAATTAGCTTGGTTTGCCTTATGAAGGGGAAGAGGAGGGAGTGGTGAGGCAAGGGGCAGTTACAGATGTAGTTCTCTGGGGCAGGAACACACTCTAGAAGGTGTTCTGTAGCTTTAAATTTGTGTATGGCAAGATGGGCAATGGGAGAAAGGTGCACAGAAGGGGGAGTGGTTTAGGTGTATTTAACAAGTCGTGAAGGAGGGGGTGGCGGGAGGGCAAAAAAAATCAGCTTCCACTGGTACTAAAATCCCAAAGTCAGGGCTAGTACCTTGCAGTATAGAGGATTTCTGAAAAACTGTTTTGGTTCCAGAAATTGAGGGGTCCGTGACCTGGTCAAGGCATGCTGGATCCCTGAAATAAAGTAGAAAAACAGGATTTTAAGGCTGGATGAGGAGGCTTTTTACATCAGAACAAAGAGAATAATAGAAGTGGGCAGGGTCAAAGAGCACAGCACACTGTTTGGGGGTTGGTGAGGAGACAGAGTGCAGGCTAGACAGCAGAAGGATTTACACAGTCAAGAAAATCAGCTTCCACTGGTACCAAAATCCAAAAGTCAGAGCTAGTACCTTGCAGTATAGAGGATTTCTGAAAAACTGTTTAGGTTCCAGAAATTGAGGGGTCCGTGGCCTGGTCACATAAAAGCGATCTGGCATGCTTTCACAATTTTCCAAGTATCTCATGTGCACAGCATTGCACCGCTTAACCAGCTCTACAGGTTTTTTTGAGCAAGCTACTGTAAGTAGGAGCAGCCATTTGCTCAACCTCAGACAATGGTGCTACAGCAGTCTCTGACCTAGCAGATGGGATTTCATCAACTCCACCCGACCCTGTGGCCCTGTCTGTGCATCAAAGAATTCCTCTTCCACAACTTCAGTAAGTGGTGAATAAGAAATGTTACCATCCCCAGTTCCTAGGGTATTGTCCTGGATCTGAATTTCTTCCTCCTCCAGTACAGAATCCTCCATACCAAGTCCTGCTTATAGGTCCACTTCTGCTTCTGAAAGCTTTGTTTTGCTACTGCCTGGAATTTTAATGTTTGGATCTGGGAACCATGTACCACCTTCATTTTGTAATCACCCAGCTCCGCTGAGCGCTGCCACTGGTGACCATCCTTGTCCTCCTGGAACTGCATCATGAGCCTTCTCCTTCCTCTGTATGTGAGTTTTCTCTTCTGGTACAGTTACCTTTACTGAAAAACACAAATACTTTTGGTGCTTTCTCTGCAGACATGCTGGGTAAGTTTTCCTGAATTTGCTTTCATTTTTCTCTTTGTCAATGTGTTTCTGTGCTGTTATGAACTTTTGTTTGGCTTGCAGCAAACAATGCTTCTTTTCTTTTTTTTATCTCTGTGTTTATCATCCTACCCTTATCTGCATCTGCCCCACACTTCGGGGATCCTGTGGTACCCTGCATCGGAGCTCCTCTAAGGGTCAATGGCGCATATGGGTGCCCCAATTTGTGAACCTTGATATCTGGATGACCCCCTGATTGGGGTGGAGGAGCCCCACCTGCTCTCCCCGACCTGTGATGAGTGTGCACCTTGTGCCTTGGTCTTCAGACCCCCCAATTGCTAATTCCTGAAGCCTGTCTACTGGTGCCAATGCAGGCCATTTTCCTCCTGGTGTTTTCTCCCTTCCCCCCTGGATGTCAGCATGCTAGGAGGGCAAGGAGTTGAAGACATGCTGAGATGTGCCTTCTGCTCCAGTCCTCTGCTGATATCCACCCACCCATGGTGCTAACTCTTTACTGCACCTTCCACCCGAGTTCCCCTAGGTGGCGGTAAAGCAGCAAGGCTTACAGATCTCCCACTTCAGAGAATGAGATCAGCTGTTGAGCACTCAATCCTTCTCCTCCCCAAATGACTCCTGGTGGCCCATGCTCATTCCCAAACCTGGGTCACTGGTGTGGTTTGAGGTAAGACCCCAGCACCTCCACCCTCTGCACCACCAGGTCGGCTCGCTGCTTCTTTTCTTGTAGGTCGGTTTGAAGTTGCAACACAGAATGTGCTGCATCCCGATCTGATTGTAAATCTCCTTGCGGGGGTGTTATTGCCATAATGTTCCCCAATTTGGTGTTGACCGCACCAGAAATTACCTGCCTGCAGCCAAGGGGTGGTGTAGAAACCATCGGAAGGCCAGTACCACCGCCGATACTGCCTCCTCCTTTGTCAGCCTCCAACATGTGAACAGCTTCCTCAGCCATCCTCACAGGGATCCAACTCCCCCTACCAAAGAGCAGGGGAATTTACCCAGTGTTCTGGTCAAATTTCCCCCATTAACTAAACATACCACCAAAAGCTTAATCAGGTTAAATGTCAGCTGGTATCCATTTGTATCTCCCTCCCCCAGGATGGGGCTGAAAATAGGCAGAATTGTCTAGTCCTCCTTTTCCGGTCAACAAAAACTAAATAAATTAAATTAATAAATAACCTTTAACTCTGGAGCAAACTCTCTTAACATTCCAGGTAGCATATTTAATTATGTTACTCATATACTGCATTTATAATAGTAAAATAAGAAAAAAGAGTTCCCCCTCCAATCCCATTTAGAAAAGCAGCTGAAAAATGTTAAGTGAGATCTCTCCTAGAAAAAGAAGAAAGAAAAATAGCCACCCCAACCATTATAGCAAATAATCACAATCACTGGATTAATTATTTAAATAAGACCTCAGTAATTTGGCTGAAATGCTATATGACATAATACATGACTTGGGTTAATTAAATAGATTACTCACAGCTATACAAAAAACACAGATTAAACAAATCATATATTTAACGACTTAATCTGGTTCAAAGTCAGTTGGTATTCATTTGTATTCCCATCCCTCGGGTCGTGCCTGAAAATAGGCAGACCTTGTCTAGTGCACTTACCCGGTTAACAAAAATGAACTAAATAAATAAATAATTTAAACCCCCTCTATACCCAAAGGCTCAGTATTAAGGTGGAGAAACTATATTCACACCAAGAAAATTTAAAGTATAACATCTTTAAGGGATATTAAACGAAAGTGACTGAACATTTTCAAAAGGTCATACATTGATTATACCACTGTCCTAAAGCAAGAATATCCAGAACTTTGCTATCACATTATTGCACAATGATGCTCCCCCTGCAGTTTCCCCACAAGCCTCAAATGTTTTCAGCCCAAAGATTATAACACCTCATAAAATGAAATAATCAAAAATAATATCTGCCATGAACTATGCCCATACCTGCAACTCAAACTAAAATGGGGAAGGAAATATAAAATATAAAATATAATACCATTATAACTAAGCTTAGTACCTTAAAAACATTAAACATTAAACACAAGTTAGGACACGTACTGTATGTTATTAATCTACAAACTCACCAATAATCTACTCAGATGAATCTCTATTAATTTCAAAGCTCATTCTAAACACTAACCTACACAGTTAAGAAACCACAATAAAGAAACATCACTACTCCTAGTAGCAAGAATAGTACTTTAACTTGTCTGTACTAAAATCACATCACAGAATCTGCAACACTTACCCAAATGCACCCACACTCCTAATAATATGCAATTAAACTACCATGAAAAGCCTCAGTAAAAACGAAACCTTGGGTGACTATAAGCTATAACTATATACAAATCTCAGCCAAGTGGTAAAGGAAAAATAGATCCACCTCATAATTTAGTTTATTACCAAACTGCTAATCTAGAATGAGTTAAACAATGAAAAAAAAGAACTGTGAGACAGACAAAATACCCTAGTCTTAGAACCAGAACAACTAACTGATGATTTCTTAGCAACAAATACATACTTTCCAAATTCAACTAGTAATAGTGGAAAAAATTGACAAAGTTGACACTGGGGAGTTTGAATAGCTGCGTAGATTAATGATATTTAGAAAGCTAAAAGAAAACTCAACCATAGCGTAGATCAAAAAAACAGATCTGCATTGACTGACCCTATAAAGAAACTAGTACTTTAGAATGCCTTCTTATGTAAAAAAAAATAATCTTTATTGGCTTTTTTCCTAATTTTGTAATTATGTTTAGACAGCACAGTCCTTTCTAGTTCAGTTAGCTACTGGAGGCATATCACCACTGGAAATGTATATCTGATACAGAACACAGTGCCAAACTTAAACTTTTTGCCATACATATTGTAATAATCATGTCATCCAGTGTAGTGTTTTATGTATAATGGCAGTTTGTGTTTCTTTACATAAAATGAGCACTGATAATGCTGCTAAATACATCTGAGAAATGGAGCAGAGAAACCACGCATGCACACATGTGCAGGATCTTGGCTCCATTTTCAAATCTGTTTAGCAACACTATCAGTGCTCGGTTTCTGTAAAGAAACACAAATTGTGATTATACATAAAACACTATACTGGATTACATGATTATTACAATATGAGTGGCAGAATTTTTATTTTGGTATTGCGTTCTGTACCAGACATGCATTCCTGGAGGGGTTATGCTTCCAGTGGCTGGTTGAATTAACGCAGACCACTCAGTCTGAAAATAGTTACAAAATTAGAAAAAGAGATAATGAAGATTAATTTTTATATACTAAGGCATTCCAAAGTACTAGTTTAACAAGTGTGTGCCTAGAAGCAGACTACTTAGCAATGGGCAGAAATTCAAGGGTATAGCCGACAGTGTCCCTTTAACAAAATCTCCCTGCCTCCCTTCACTGTGGCATTTTGAACTATCTGTGCCATGTTCCACTGGTGCAAGGAACAGTGCTCCTGTGACAAACTGTTTTGGACTAGCAGAAGAATCATTCTGAAACTCCAGAACAGAAGTGCTCCAGGATGTGAATCTGGTAGCTCGTTTTTAGAGCTACCACAAAAGGGCTGCAGGCTTTGCCCTCTGCAGCAATAAAAATCATGGAGGAAATCCTTGACTTGATTATTTAAATTTCAGCTGGGTACAAAAGAGTAAAAATCCCAACCTCTTCTGTGTAGACTCACCTTAACATCTGTGAATTTTTGCCTCTGAATCTGCAAATTGTAACTAAAATCTTGGAATATGATGACTTGTCCACCACGTACTACTGTCGGGCAATGTGCCCTAGTGACATGGAGCACTTTCTCTTTTTCAGGATACCTCACTTTATTTAATCAGGTAGTGACGAGGTTTGTCCCACAGTTTTGGTTTCAAACCTGTGCAATGGGCTTTTTGTATTTCAAACTGCAGCATCAGGTTTGAGTCCCAGTTTCCCTGCAAGCTATCCTTGTACTGTGTGGCTGCCATCCTTTCCTTTCATATCCTCATATAGTCCAGTGAGCCTAATATTTCACCATCTGGTTACGTTCTCATGGTCCTCTGCCCTCAAGTACAGCATCTTTAGTTTCTCATTTAGCAGTTTATTATCCCAAGATAAATCCATCATCAAGTCTTCCATTTTACTGAGTCACTTCTCAGCTTTATCAAGGTGAACTGTGTTGTTACCTAATGCTTTGGCTAATCCCATCACCACAATTCTAGGTAGGAGATCTGGGCTGTAAGATTTGAATATCCAGCCCTGACCTTCTGTTGCAGGTTTGTGATGACGGCACAATGGTCAGCATACATGGAGTCTCAAGTGTCCTTTCCTGCTCCAGCTTCAGTCACCATAGCTTGTGCTCGTGTTTGACCTTTTGCTGTGGTGTACAGTAGGTCAACTTCATGATGCCTTAAAATGGAAGAGTTGTCTATTTCATTGTTGATTTTTGAGTAATCATCTATTCAGTGAGGTTCTGGATGTGGCTGAATCTCGAAGGATGAAGCTATTAAATACGTTTTTGCTGTTTTATTTTCAGTGCTGTGGTAAGCCCTACTAATGTGCATCCTCCATACTCTGCAGTCAGGCCACACCCCAATCACTTCAGCTTTTTATTGGTCCCCTTCTGCACAGTCTCCCTTTTCTTCTTCTAATTCTTACATAGAAATGTAGAATTTTATGGCAGATAAGGACTGCTTGACCCATCTAATCTACACATTTGCCTCATTGTTTACTGTCACCACAGACCCTACTTGATCTCTTCCCCAGTTCCCTGAAATCTCCCTGCACTATCCCAACCCCATCCCTAGCTAGGTCATTAGTCCGCAGGTGGACAATGACATCCAGCTCCACCACTTGCCTGCTGCCCTAGTGATCCTTAGGATCCACTGTCCATTCCTCCAAGCCGTGGCACCAGGTAGGCACTTTACCTCCCTCTTCCTGTTCCCAACTCTACCCCTCTAACATTGGAGTCCCCCACCAGAAGTTGCTTCTTTCTCTGCTGAGGTCCTCTGCCTACCATCTTGGGGCTTTCCTATAGAGGACCCTCATATCCTCTCTTACCACTACTGCAGGTGTTGCCTCCCTGCAGTCCAGCCCAGCCAGAGTGGCAAATTAATTTTGTAGTAGCACAGGCTGAGGAATGTGCCTTTGACTTACCATCCCATTCTCCTAGAGCCTACCACAGTTGAGTCATTCCTCCTTCTCCTAGGTAACCTCTATGGCAATTGTGGTAGACTCTGTGGCCCCTGATAAGAGTAAAAAGTTCTCTGGATCCTAACAAGCTCAGCCCTGAGACCAATGACCTCCTCTCTCAACCAAGAGAAGTGTGTGCAAATGGGGCAGCACCTTAGTCTCTAGAAAGTCCTCCTGAAAAACTGCAGCTCCACATCCATTACACTGTACCACTGCCATAATTGTCTTTATGTTTCCCTCTTTACTACTACTAACAATGCTTTTCTCCTACTACTCATTCCTGTTGTTTTGTCACCTTTCTTTCTTAACCTTCTACTAGTATTTACTTTGTCACCCTATGCTAGATATGTTGTTTCTTGTTGTCCCCTTTTTTATTTACCTTTATGCCATACTTGTTTTTGCATCTTACCCTATATACTGTATCTCTCTGCTTGTTGATTACTTAATCTTCCCCTCTGTGCCAGTTCCTAACAGTTTACATATCCCTACCCTAGATATGATGTTTCTTCTTTTCTCAACAACAGGTAAGTACTGCTTGATAGGACTGTTTCTTCCATGCATTTACCTCCTTACCCCTCCTCCAGTACTTTCTACACAGGCTACAGCAAGCTAATAGGTACTGTACCTTATCTTACTGGACTGGCAACATTCTCTGAATGCCTGTTGCCACCTAAGTATGCCTGCAAATGCCTGAGGCGGCAATCACATCACCTATTCCACTCTTGCTCTGCTCCAGTCATGCTCTGGGATGTGGGCATGATGGTACACCATAGGAGGGAGTCCTTTAATAGCCTCTCACCTCTTTCAGCTGCCTTCTGATTGACTGACCTCACTCAAGATGCCACCAACTTCCTTCTGGAACTGCGACTCCCAACCTGTGTCAAAACACAGAAGCAAGCCCCAAATATCTAAATGGTGCAGTGCTTTGTCACACTGCCCCTCTTTCCTGGTTTGTATTACTTGCACCAGCTTGCTTAGAATGCACAACAAAAACTATCAGTAATCCCTTTTTAAATGTTCCTCACCTCTCTCAGCTGCCTCCTAATTGACCAAATTTGCCCAAGATGCCAACCACTTCCTTCTGGAACTGTGACATCTGACCTGTGTCAAACAACCAGAATCAAGGCCAAAATATCCAAACAGAGCAGCGTTTTGTCACAAAACCCCTTATTCATGGTTTTTGGTGCTGGCTCTGGCTTGCTTAGAATGTGTGCTGAAAATGTTCAGTAATCCTTTTTTAAATGTTCCTCACCCCTGTCAGCTGCCTCCTGACTGGCTGACCACACCCAAGATTCTGCCCACTTCCTTCTGGAAGTGTGACAGTCAACCTGTCTCAAAGAAATAGAATTAAGTCCAACATATTCAAACAGTTCAGCATTTTGTCATACAACCTCTTTTTCCTGGTTTCTGCTGCTGATACTGAGTTTCTTAAAATGCACCGTTAAAACTTTCTTTTTTTATGAACTGAAAGGATTTTATTAAAGATTTCTGTAATGAACATGGCAAAAATTATAATTAACACCATTCTAAATATTCATTACCTCTCTCAGGTGCCTCTTGATTGGCCAACCTCACCCAAGATGCCACCCAAATTCTTCTGGAACTGTGACATCTGACCTGTGTCAAACAAATGAAATCAAGCCCAGAATATCCAAACAGTGCAGTGTGTTGTCATAAAACCCCTTTGTTCCCAGTTTCTGTTGCTGGCACTGTCTTGCTTAGAATGCATGACAAAAACTTTCAGTAATCTCTTTTTAAATGTTCCTCAACTCTCATAGATGCTTCCCGATTTGGTGACCTTCCCAAGATGCTACCCACTTCCGTCTGGGACTGCAACTCCTGTCCTGTGATAAACAAAGAGAATCAAGCCCCAAAATATGCAAACAGTACCTTGTTTTGTCACACAACCCCTTTTTCACAGTGTCTGCTGCTGGTGGTGGTTTGCTTACAATGCATGATAAACATTCTCAGTAGTCCCTTTTTAAATGTCCCTTACTTCTCTCAGCTGCCTCCTGATTGGCCAGCTTGTCCAATATGCCACCCACATTCTTTTACTATACCACCCCTTGATTTATTCTTCTCACTTCTATACCTGAAGAAAGTCTTATCCCCTTTACATACCCCTTTTGTAATCCTTTCTTCTGTCTGTGGCTTTCTTTCAATAACCACGTTGACTATCCTGCTGCTTTGATTGGTATACCTTCCTATCCTCCACCCTCTGCATTTCTTTATACCTCTTAAATGCTACCTTTTTCTTTCACCACCCTTGCCATTTCCTGGGAGAACAATAATGGCCACTTTTTCATTCTGCTTTTGCTCACATCTTTCATGTAGAGGTTGCTTGCTTTAATTATGTCCTGCCTTATTTTCCCTGCTGTGCCTCTATCACTATTTGGCAATTCCCCTTTATGGAAATTTCTGATGCAGTCTCATATTTCTTTAAAATCCATCCTCCTATAGTCCAGGACCTTTGTCCTCATGTGGTTTGTCTCTACTCATGTCCTTATGTTGACCCACACTGTACCATGATCACTGGTACCAAGGGGACTGCCCAATGTGATGTCTGAAATGCTGTCCCTGTTTGTAAGCCCCAGGTTCATCACTGCTCTATTCTAGTGGATTCTTTGACTAGCTGCCTGAGAATAGCCCCTTGTAGGAAATCAATGATCATCCTGTTCCTTGCTCCTTATATAGAAGGGACAGGTGCAAGGGTAAGGTGGGAGTAGCCCTCTATATCAGGGAGGAAATAAAGGCTACAGAGGATGGGATCATCAAGAAGGAAGGGGTTATGGAGTCAGTCTGGGTACTGACAAAAAACAAAAAAGAGAAGAGCACACTCTGCTTGCTGAGATTTTTGAAAGGCTATGCCTGTAGTTCAATGGGGCGAGCAACCAGCCATGCCCTCTTCCTGAGCTATATAAGCAGTTCCTCCCAGCCTCCTTCTGAAACACTTTTTCTTTGCCCTACCATCCTCCCTCCTCCTCTTCCAGCACACCTCTCTCCTCTGGGGGAGGGCACCTTTCTCAGGTACCTTTAGCTAAGGGAATCTTTCCTGTGGCACCTCTAGGGATAGAAATCTCTGTGAGGGTTGCTTGTCTTCAGTACCCTTTTAATACCCATAATTCCCCATTGAATAGACAGTGTGAATGGCCAAACAGTTATCACAATTGCACAAACATAACACTACTCTGGTTGCATAAGCCCATTGAAATAATTTATTTGAAAATTTATTTGAAAATTCACACACCAATAACCACTCCTACATAGCAACTACTCACTAGGCTTCCTCTGGATACAACTGAAATTGACTGTAGGAGAAACAATATTGAAGTGGGGGAGGTCTATAGACTGCCTGGAAAAAAGGAGAGGTTAAGGAACTGGAGGATGAAATTAAGAGAAGGCAACAAAAGGGACCAGTTGTTAGTGCGGGATCTGAACCTTCCATAAATGAACTGGGATCATAACTCTCAACCCACGCCACAAAAATCAGCGCCAAAATCAGGAACACATCTTTAAAAGGGAAATATCAGTTCATGAAGCTGTTACAATATGTCATTTAATGATAAAATCATTTTCTGCTGGAGAACTAAAGTGTAAAATCATGGTCTGGTATGATTTTATGATTCAAAACACTGCTCTTCAGTAGGAAAAATGCCAGATATTGGAGGGACTGAGAAAATCTGTAATGCAAAATTGGAAACATCTCTAAAAATCAGGTGCAGTTAAGAGATACTGTATAATAATAATACTAATAATGCATTTTATTTTAAAGTGCCTTTCAAAAACCAAGGTGCTATACAAATTGAACATACGATAAAACACAATCTCATTAAAAATATAAATATATAGACAGTTATAAAACCACTACTAAAATCAAAAAACTTCAATCAGCAAAAGTTTGTCTCCATAAATGAGTTTTCAAGGCCTGTTTAAATCCCTCCACGGTCAGGCACTCCCGTAGCTGACGGGGTAGAGAATTCCAGAGGGTTGGAGCTGCAGACAAAAATGCCTAGGCCCCAGCAAATCTTAAATGCACCTTTGGAACCTCTAGCAACCCCTCATCAGCTGAGCGGAGCAATCACCCAGGGGGGTAGGGAACCTGGAGCTCTTTCAGATAGTCCAGCCCCAGTCTGTGTAGGGCTTTCATAGTCAATAAAATGACTTTAAAGGTAATCTACCACTGTACAGGCAGCCAGTGCAGTTCATGCAGCACCGGTGAAAGATGACTAAATCGAGATATTCCAGTCAAAAGCCATGTCGCAGTGTTCTTCACTAGCTGCAAGTGGAGGATTTCCACCACTGATAGCCCTAGGTATAGCAATTGCAATAATCCAAGTATGTGGACACAAAGGCATGGACCAGCATAGGAAGATCACCAGGGGGAACAAGGTGCTTGATCCTGGAGATATTCTTCAGATGATAAAAAGAGAATTTGACGATGGCAGACACCTGTGAATTGAGAGTAAGCCCATCACCAAAAATTACCACCAGGTTCCGCACCTGTTCAGAGGTCGGGAGAGATATGCCCCAAAGGAATAACCTGGAGGGCAAACCTTACTCCAAACCCCCCTGTCTGACACACTGGATCCACAACCAACACCTCAGTCTTATCAGAGTTCAACTTCAACCAACTTGCATCCATCCACTCCTGGATTTCAGTGAGGCAGTTATTAAAGACTGAGAGAGCTCCATCCTGGTCAGGTGCAAAAGAAAGGTAGAGCTGGGTATCTTCAGCATAGCAGTGAAACCTCAGCCCATACCTTCTTACAATGTCTCTGAGGGGCAGCATGTACACTGAGAACAACATGGGGGACAATACCGAACCCTGAGGAACCCCACATGACAAAGAGACTGGACCTGAGGAATAAATCCCAGACATCACTCTCAGAGTTCTTCTGGTGAGATAAGATGTAAACCACCTGAGGACTACACCCGATAGTCAACAGATGCACCTCATATGGTTCAGCAATACCCCATGGTCCACAGTGTCAAATGCTGATGAGAGATCTAGAAGAGCCAGAAAAGAATGGCTCTTCCGATCTCTAGCCATCAAGAGATCACTGAGCACCCAAACCAGTGCTGTCTCAGTACTATACCTCTTTTGAAAACTGGACTGGAGGGGTTCATAGATATCATGGATGATCAAGTGGTTCTCCAGTTGAATGGCCACTGCTTTCTCAATCATCTTCCCTATAAAGGGAAGATTAGAGATTGTCCTGTAGTTAACATGGGAGTCAGGGTCCAAAGAAGCTTTCTTCAGAAGGGATGTGACCACCGCCTCCTTCAGGGAGCTGGGAAACTCACCTGTTTCCAAGGAGCACCTGACTATGCATGTATGGACTGGACCGATGGAATCAACACAGCCCAAAATCAGGGAGGTTGGACTGGGATCCAATCTACAGCATGTAGGGTGCATACGCTGGACAATCTGCATGACATCCATGAACTCCAGTTTGTTGAAGGTGCTCCAAGAGGACCAAGGAGAGGCAGCCAAATGCTGGTCTACCACAACACCACAGTGTGCCAGATGAAGCAATTGTCCTGATGTCAGCCACCCTATTTGCAAAGAACCAAGCAAGCTCATCACACTCTACCTGTGAAAAAGATCTTCGCACTTGCACACAGACTGAGTTGCACAGTCTGTTTAGAGTGAGAAAAAGCTGAGTTGGTCAATTCTGAGCAACAGCAATCTCCCTGGACAGGAATTCTGCCTTCTCATGGGAGATTGCCAATAGATAAGCTTCATAATGCTCCATCAATTTAAGGCGGTTGGCATCAAGGGAGGATTTCTGCCAGCAACACTCTAACCTTCATCCCAATCACTGCATCTCCTTCAGTGTCCAATCAAACCATGGGGACTGAGGGTGAAGGGAGAGGGGATGAACACGGACAGGAGTAACAAGATCCAGGGCCACTGAAACAGCATGTATGCCTGGGGTACTCCTGCAGCTAAGAGCACCAGGAGTCAGACACTGCTGTACACAGTACAGGACTCCTTACTGGTACAACTGGTTAGGGATCCTGCATGGCAGGACACGATTCTTGAGCTGATCCTTCCAAATGTCAGAAGTGGTGGTGTGGTGGCAGTTAGAAAACCACTGGGGTCCAGGGACCAGAATTCTGTGTGGTTTCAACTGGAGATGGGGACACTGGTCTCCACTCAAAGATAATATTCCTGGACCTCAAATGAGCAGATTTTAGCCAGATGTGGGAAAAAGTTGGGGAATATCGGGTGGCTATAAATAGTGGAGGAAACTGAGGGTAAAATGTGTCTCTTTGCTGACTACATAAAGCTATGTTGCAGGGTAGACAGTGAGGAAGGGTTGAGAGAACTTTAAAAAGCCCTAGACACCTGGAATGGTGGTCAGAGATCTGGCAGTTAAGATTCAATACCAAAAAGTGCAAGGAAACTGATGCACTGATCCTTGGTGTCCTGTCCAAAGATCTCCCATGCAATAAACTGCCACTAACAGCATAACCTTAGTATGTCACTTTGCATCTATATCTGCCCCCCAGGATGAGACTACAAATCAACAAAATTGCCTAGCCCTCCTTTCCTGATCAATAAAAACTAAAGAAAGAAAAGACTTAGAGAAAAGGAACCCATGCATAGAGTATTGGAGAGGAGGAGTTAGGCTAACAGATACAACAGAGGTGAGGAATCGAATGTTCTTTTTTTTAATTAAATGTACTTTATTGAGATTTTACATTATTGAATTATTGCCACAACTATATCAATTAACAAAGAACAACAAGACTAATCCCATACAATGGAAAAAAGAAAAACAACATAACCACCAGCACTATTCCCCCACCCCAAGCCTAGAGCACAAGAGTATGAACAACTAAACTTGGAATGGGAAAGGAAATCATTAGAGGCAAAAAAAAAGGGAGAGAACAGAAAGAAAATCTCAAGGAGGTAAGAGGACTTGGCCACTGGTCAGCTAGGTGGGGGCATCAATGTCAGGCACTGGAGAGGGAGAAGGGTCTTGAGCATTTGTGAAATAAAGAGGCAAAGGAAAGTCAAAGAACAGGCCACTGTTATTCAGTAGCCCCAACCCCAACCATTAATAAAGTGTACAACATGTCCAGACCCTAGACATAAGTGTTCCACACCCAGGAACATTTCATAGCTTGTTTTTCAACAGCTAAGACTTGGAGGAGTTCTCTGTGCCCTTCGGCATAGGAAGGTGGGCTGTGTTCAAGCTAATGCCTCAGAATCACCATCTTCATAAAAATCAAGATGACAGCTATCTGGACCTTCTGGGAGATCATGAAAAGGGAGGAAAAGTCCCCAAAGAGACAAATCTCTGAAGCTCGCTCGAGTCCATGTAGTGGGTCTAGGGAGTCTCTTATCCTGGTCCATACTGGCTGAAGCCTGGGACAATCCCAAAGCATGTGCAGGAGGTCCTCTTTGGCTTGATGGCAACACAGACATAGTGGAGTTGGGGATATAGCCAGCTGAAAAAGCTTGAACGGGGTAAAGTGCTTATCTTGAAAAATCCCAAACTGCATCCACCTATGTCTGTCACTCCTTAAAAATCTATAGAGATCTCACCAAACACCTTGCCAGTGCTTGGAGGTATAATCCAGGATCATTTTATGTTGCCAAAAATATGCAATCCCAGTCAGTGTATTGGGGACCTGAGATTGAAAAAAGGAGTAGAGGATTGAGGTCACATGGGGTTGTATCGAGAGGTGCAATAGGGTAGGTAGTAAGTCCAGCTCAGGTGATAGCCAGGTGGCTGGGCCAAAGAAGGAAGTCATAACCTTAGAGAGCTGGAGGTATTGGAAACTAAGAAAAAGTGGGAGCTGAAAAACCTCCATGAGGTCCCCCAAGGGCATGAGCTTCCTGTCTCTAAGGAACTACTGTGCTAGAATGCCCCATAACCGGGGACAGAAAGATTTCAATATGGGGTGGCCAGTTATCACAAAATGGGGGCTGTCCAGTACAGGCTGGTAGAGATCTTTGGCCCTGTCAATATGCATGTGTTGTTGGAATTGTACACAGGCCTTCAAGGACCAAACCAAGGGGAAGAATCACAACCCATGTGGTAGGAATCTAGGAGTGAGGAAAAGGAGGCTAAAGACATGTAAGCCCTCTTGCCAGCAAAGGTCCTCCTCAATACAAAGCCAAGTGGGACAATACCCCCTCATGGCAATTGTCAGTTGAGCCATGACCCCAGTGCAACCATCTGATTCATGTAATGCTAGATAATACAGAAAAAAGTTAGGGAGACAAAGTCCTCCATATTCCTTCGGCTGGGTTAACTTGATATACTCCTGGCAGACCATACCCCCCTTCAACAAGAACAGGTTTCAGATTCTCTGGAATTACACAAACCAGAACTTGGGCAAGTATATACTGAGCATGCCTAGAGGATATAGCAAGTGCAGGAGAACATTCATTTTGAGGATGCTTGCCCGACCCCATAAGGAAAGGGGACACTCAGCCCACCTCTTGAGGTCTTGTTGTATCACCCACATGATTGAGGTTAGGTTCAACTTACCGAGGCTTGAGAGGGAATGAGGTATCTTAATTACAAGGTATATCAGCTCTTTAGAGGCCCAGGCTTATCCCAAGTGCTGTATCTCCTGCCTAGAGACTAAGTGATTAAGTGGAAGTACTTGGTATTTGTCAAGGTTTAAGTTGTATTCAGAGATTTGGGAGAACTGCTATATGTCCATGAGGGCCATGGGTACAGAGGTCTTAGGCTGCTGCAAGTGAAGAAGCAGATCATCGGTGTAGGCAGATAACATACGTTTCTTTGTCCCCAAGAAGATCCCAAGCACAGAGGGGTTGTTATTCAGACAGAAAATAAGGGGCTCTAAATATAGATTAAAAAGATAAGGGGACAACAGGCAGCCCTGCCTGGTGCCACGTTTCGGTCGAAAAAAGGAGTTGCGAAAAGTTCTTTGCACCACACTTGAGCAGATGGGGAGTCATACAAAATGTGGACCCATTTGCAAAAATTTGTAGGGAGGCCAAATTTGTGGAGAACAGAAAATAAGTATAGCCAGGGGATGCATTCAAAGGCATTTTCTGCATCCAGGGAAACCAGGGCTGCAGGAACCCCACTCTTCCCATTTGCAGAGGCCAAGTAAAACAGTTTCCTCAAGTGGGCAATGGAGAGGTGATTAGTCATAATGCCAACCTGGTCAGGGAGACCAAGGTGTCCCAAACCAGATGCAGTCAGGTGGCTAGCACCTTGGCCAGAAGTTTCACACCCACGTTCAAAGGGAAATTGGCCGATAGCTAAACAGAAAGAGCGGCTTCTTCCCTTCTTTGTGAATTAGGGATATCCAGGCCTTGTTGAAAGAGGGTTCAGTAAGCCTGTCTAAAAGAAGGAAGTTGAAAAGCCTCATAAGCACTGGGGAGAGCTCTGCTTTGAAAGATTGGTATACTTTATTGCTTAATCCATCTGGGCCAGGGGACTTTTTTGGGATAGTTGATCGATGGCCCCAGAAACTTTCTGCAAATGAATAGGGCCATCTAGAGAGCCTTGCTGAGAGGGATCAAATGTAGGAAGGGGAAGGGTGGACGGAAAGTTCCAAATTTGAAAGTATAGGTCAGGGGTGGGAGGAAGGTCATGGTATAGATCCTTGTAGTACTCACAGAAGGCCTTTACTATATCCTGAGGCTGAGTGAGGGGAGCCAAGGAGGGAGATGGCTGAAGGCATGGGACAACTTTAAGGGCCTCTACATGTCAAAGGCGCCGTGCAAGTAACCTCCCTATTCATTTCCCAGACTCCAGATATCAGGTCTTGGTTTGAAATAAGGCTAAGTCAGCCTTCTCAGTCAGCAACTCATAGTAACGTGCTCGAAGAGCACATAGGTCCTTATGGGAATTGGTAGCACCTTTTATTTATTTATTTATTAACAATTCGGATTTACAACCTTTGCATCAAAGACTTATTTACAAAGGCACCCCGTCGCAGGGAGGGTAGACAACATTTTGGTGGAGTACAACAATGGAGAACATTACAGGTGAGATACAATAAAGAATAAAAACAGCATACAAAGCAAAGCAAATGGACATTCTAAGCAATTCCAGTGATACAGTGGAGCACACAGGTTTCCAATTGAGGTGCACAGGCCTCAATTAAGCTAATCTAACTAAACTAATATACATATAATGCTATGGGACCCCTAGAGATACTGGGTAGCGAATACCTGGGGGGGTGAGGAGGGTTAGTTTCTGGGCAGAGTGGCGGACTGGGAAGACTTTGTCTGTGGATTGGGTCAGGCAGAGCTTTAGGTATGGCCCAGTCATGGGCATTTGCAGCTCCGAGTGTCAGTGAGGTGTTTACGGAGGGCAATTTTGAAGGGGCCAATTTTAGGGATGTTTCTGATATGAGCGGGGAGGGAGTTATACCAAAAGGGGGCTCTGGAGTGGAAAGATCTTTGGGTGAGCAAGGTCCTGGCTCTCGAAACCTGCAAGGTGGCTTTGGTTGCATTTTGGGTGGTGACCAAGTGGGTGGTCTGTTTTAGGGATGTGGTAACCCCTGGCGGGGAGAGCCCAAAAGTGTTTTTTTGGCCAATATACAGGTGTGGTATCGCAGGTGCTCTTCAAAGGTGAATAGGTTCGAGGTGGAGTAAAGCTGGCATCTGTATGTTCTGCTGGAGGCACCAGTCAGGAGCCTGCAAGCCTTGTTGATTGAGGTCTGGACTTTGGAGAGGGCAGTGGGGTCAGCAGCTGCATAGATTGGGAGCCCATAATCAACCAAAGACAGAATGGAGGATGTGATAGCCAGCCAGAAGGCATACTCAGGGAGGCAGCCTTTGTGGCAGTAAAGGAGTCCAATTTGGCATTCATGGCAGAGGACAGGGAGTTAAGATGGGAGTGGAAGGAGAGATCCGAGTCGAAGGTGATGCCCAGGTATTTGTATGCTGATACCTGTTCAAGGGGGTGTAGGGTGTGGGGGAGGATGAGAAGGGGGGCATTTCTGGAGTTACTTTGGCGGTGGGCAAAAATCATAGATTTCATCTTCTTGTGGTTCAGAACCAGACGACAGTTGAGAAATCATTTTTCAGCTTGGCTGAAGGTGAGTTGCAGAGAGCTCTGGAGGATGAGTGGTTCAGGGTGGGAGGCAACGAGGACCGCATCATCAGTGTATAGGAGCATTCTGCCTGAGTAGGAGCTGGGTAGGGTGTTTAGAAAGAGACTGAATAATGTGGGGCCCAGGATGGAACCCTGAGGGACACCAGAGCATACAGGTAGGGCAGTTGACAGGGTACCATTGATTTTGCCCATCTGGCATGGAGGTAACTGGAGAACCAGGCCAGGGGGCCAGATGAAAAAACAAGTTGACCAAGGGAGTCAAGCAATAGAGGGTGACACACAGTGTCAAAGGCCTTAGATAGGTCAATGAACATTGCCCCAGCGATATCCCCAGTGTCAAGTGCAGAGTATATTGGTTGGGAGAACTCCAGTAGGGCTGAAGTGGTGCTGTGTCCAGGATGGAAGCCATGCTGTTTGGGGCATAATATGTTGTACTTGGATAGATAAACCATGAGTTGGGTGGATACTATCTTTTCCAGGGTTTTAGAGAGTGGGGGAAGGATGGAGATTGGTCTGTAGTTGTTTGGTAATGTGCGGTCTCCATTTTTATGAATTAGGATAATTTCAGCTGACTTCCATGTGCCCAGGAATTGGCTGAGGCAAAGACACTGGTTAAAAAGGTCAATGAGAGGGGCTAGCATGACATCAAGAGTTAGGCGGAGAATCCTGGAATCAAGGGGGTCACAACTGGGGTTGTGGCTGGAGAGAGCTTTTAGTAGGAGTGGTTTGGTGTTGTGGGGAGATATGGTGCAGAGAAGAAATGGGGGCAATTCATGGTGGGGGGGTTGGAGCATGACAAGTCAGTGAGTCAATTAGGATGACTCAATTAGTGCAACTCCAGTTGATTGACTACAATTAGGGTGACTATGTATTTATATCAATTGCGACTTTTCGGTGATTCCCCTCCCTGGCAAAGTGTGCCTCAGAGTTGGAATCTATTAGCTAGGGGCTTTGGGGGTGCAGCACCGCATGGGGGTGCAGGGGCGCAAAGGCCCCCCCCTGCATAACAAGGTAATATGATCCACATAAGGTAAGGAAGCATAGGTGATCTCTGGTGCAGCAGCCTGTGGGAGTTGTCACAGGCACCGTGATTTCACTGAGCATCAGCTGGGAAGAACGGGGCACTGGAACTGAGATACATAGGAGCAAGCCACAGTGGGTAAGTGGATCAGAGGGGAGCCAGAGCGGGGAAACTATTATCTACATGGTAGGGTGTTTGGCCTTGAAATAAGATATTTTGTGCAGCAACAGCTTTACTTTCAATCTAATACTGGCATGGGGACACTGATCTCTAATCTATTTTATTTCTGCTGGATGAAGTGCAGTAAAATGTTTTTGGGCAGCAGCTGCTTTGGGTCTCGCATATCATTTTCAATTTGAGATGTGACACCATCACTGAAATGTGGTGTCACTGAGATTTCCTGTCTCTGAAATTGCAGTCGCTAAAGAATTTTCACTGAAAATGAATTTGCTGCAATAAAGTCACTCAATTGACATGGAGCCTGGGAATCAGCCGAGGTAGACAGGTATAATCATTTCTCCCTGGAGCGAATCTCCCTGAGAAGTAGGTCCTCCTCCCACGATTGCTTCCATTTTTGGAGAATAGCTAGGCGGATGCATTCTCCCTGACCCTGCATTTTTGTGCACTCCATAAGGTGTCTAAATGGGAAACTGAACTATCATTTTCAGCCAAGAAATTGGTGAGGTATTCCAGGATACTAACTTTATAGGGGGAGGTCTCTAAGCAATTGGCTATTAAGATGCCATATCCCATCCCACTGTTCCACCTGATTTAAGGAAAGAATTAAGGAAACAGGGGCATGGTCCAATATAGTTAATGGCAGAATGTCACAGGCAAGAAGCCCAGGAAGGGAATGTTTGCTAAGCAAAAGGAAATCTATATGGGAAGAGGTACCATGTGGGGAGGAGTAAAAAGTATATTGGCGGGACAAAGGGTTCAACAAATGCCAGGGGTAAGTGCATAATTATCCATCAGGTCTCTCAGGCCTCATTGAGCTGGAGAAAAGTCTTGCTGGAGACAGCCCGACTTGCCTAGGTTGGTCTGGAAAACCAAGTTCCAGTCTCCACCCAGTACAATAGGAACAGTCGGAAGGGAATCAAGCTTCCTCCCTAAAGTGATGAAAAAACCGGGGTTATCATTATTAGGCCTATAAATAAATCCTAGAATTAGCTCTGTTAGTCCCAGCCAGGCATGAAGAAGGACTTAAAATATCTCAGCATCCCACATTTCCTGAAAAACCTGGAAGGGAGTATTCTTGGCAACAAGAATCACACCACCACCACATTTTGAGCTGACCTCTGCCCTAAACACCCAGCCAACCCATTGCCTCCTAAAGAAGTGTACCTCCTCTTGGTGCAGATGAGAGTCCTGCAAAAAGTCAACATTGATCTTGCACCTGTGAAGGTGCCTCAGAATAATGTGGCATTTCTGTTCAGTGTGCGCTCCCTTAACATTCCAAGTGATACATTTGTAGGACACACTACTCATGGAAGAAGAATAAATAGTGGAAACGAGAATGGCACAAAACCCCTACAACCCAGGTGTGCTCTATGATACAACTCCTCCCCCTGTTAATAAAATCCCCACCCCACCCCACAGTAACAGAATAAGAATAAAACCAACCCACCACCTTCCAAAACTATGCACAAACTTTAACCCTGGCCCCAAAGACTGCAGACCAACCATCCTCCAGTCATGATATAACAAATGCTGCCCTCTCAAGCATCTCCTGCCCAACACAAATACATAAGCAGTAACTGGTAAGTGCAAACATACCATAGTAAAAGAGCATAATGAGGACACCCCCATAACATCATAATAGCATGCACAGTAACACCAGAAGTAATATCAAGCACAGTACATTATCACACCAAGAAAAGGAGTGCAGAGCTGGAGAAATGGACCAGGAATAAACCAGGGACTCCCTGCACAGGTATCAGCACTATGTAATGAAGGACAGCCTCCAAGAGCAAAAGTCCAAAACTGCAGTGAAGTGGAGAAACAAAAAACCTGGGAAGAGAGAGCTCTCCAAGTCCACAGACACACCTAGAAGAGGATACAGGGAATAGGAAAGCTGCATTGGACATTCATAGGCTGGCACCCAAAAGGTAGATGAGGGAATAAATATAGGGATAGGTGCACCAGTCACAGTATAAGGAGCCCCCTTACTCTGTCCAGTATTGATAGTAGAAGAGTGTAGGGGCAAGAAGCGTCACAAGCTGTGAAGAGTTGGGGCCCCAATCAGCAAGGATAAGCCACTGGAAGGTTCAAGGCTCTACAGGACAAAAGTACCCCAGAATTGAAAGGTGGATCTACTTACCAGGAGTCAAGGAGAGTAGTCTCCGGTAGATGAGAGGAGTCTGAGAATCAATTGGGTCTGGTGGTAAGAGCTAAGGACACAGGCTGGTGATTCACCAGAGAAAGGTTAAGGCTGAGTGCCTAACAGCAATAACTCCATGCCCCGATCGAAACTCCATACTGAAGAAATGTGGGCGGACTGAGGGCAATAACAGACATCACTAGGTGGATCCTCTACAAGCGCTGAGCTCCGGTGGCAGTTCTCTGGAAAACATAAAGGTACAAGAATAAGGGGAAGCATTGTGACCAGCAGAGTCCAAAGTACAGCACAGTAGGCAGATAGGGTGCATCCGGGAGTAAGCACAAAACAGTCCATAAAGCAGCTGTAGAGATGATCTCAACATACACAAGTAGAGCACAGAATCCCCAGTCTTGTTACGATACTCAGTAGCAAGGCTCAAAGCCGGTCAGAATCAAGCAGGCTTGAATAGATCAGGAAACAGGATGCCAAGGTCCCAAGCAGCTTGGGTAGGAGATTCAAAGCCATGCCAGTCCCCTTGATAATTAACCTGTAGCAGAGTGGAGTACCTCATCTGGAATCGAATGCCTGCAGCAATAAGTTTAGTCACGGTGGGGTGGAACTCACATCTCGTCTGGTAGACAGTAGTCAGGAGGTCTTGAGAGATCCTCAGCCAGGAGCCATCTCATGAGATCTCCTTAATATCCCAGGTCTTGATGAGGATATGTTGTTTTTTGGAGGTTATTGAGACATCTAAAGATGAATGGTCATGGGGCATCACCAGCAGTGGGTATGGGGCGCAATGAGCAATGGGCCCTTTCGATGATGTATGCAGGGCCATTGGATGATGGCCCCACTATTTTTTCACACAGTTTTTTTGTGAACATGATGGCATTGGAGCCCTCAGCTCTTTCAGAGAGCCCCCAAACTGCTGAATTGTTATACCGATTTTGTGCTTCAAGATCCTCCAAGCGTTCCTCTAATTTCTTACATCGTTGCCAGAGATTGGCAAATTTCAGGTCAGCCTTATCCTGCCAATCCTCAAGAGAGGATGTTCAGCTCTCATTGTCCCCCACTCAGTGAGATAGCATGTCCACAGACCCCCAAAACTGCTCGATGGAGTCTGTGATGGTGAGTAGAGCAGTATTCAAGGGCTCCAGTTCCTCTAAGAATTGTTCCTCCATTAGTGCACCAGCAGTAGTTGTGGATTTGGTAGTAGCCTGAGACTTAGGCTACTTGGATGTCTTGTTGAGCGTGTTCGGAAGGGTATGCTTCGTGGCAGAGTTCTCATTTCTACATCCATCATAGGCCAAAGAAACAAAATCTGGCAGAGCAGCAGCTGTTCCTACACCTTCCAGATAAAGATGCTCTGGGATTCTGGTAAGAATACAGGTGAAAAAGATATTTTGGTGATCAGGGGGTCCAGAGAAACTCAGAGAAGCATCTGATCAATCAGCCATCACATAACCTCCCTCCCAGGGATCTAATTTTCATCATGAGTGACTCACTCAAGCAAATTAGTGGTATAATAAAGCATACAGTAAGGCATTGAGGATGCTGGCATATATCAGGAGTTATTTTTAAATATATACTTTATTCAAAATTTTAAAAACCCGAACAATACATACAATCAGTCATAGAACAGTACTTAGATTATCACGTGGTCTCACAGAAGACAACACATTACTGACATCACTATATAAAACATGTACTAGCCCACCCCAACATCCCCTCCATGTTTCTTAATAAACAGTGGTTTCAGTTTTAGATGTTTATTGCAGAAATCATATTCAGAGGGAGTGAGATGATTATAATCCTGCAGTTATGAAGTGAATTTGATGTCAACTTCCTTTTCAAGAAGCTTGCTGAGTTCAGGAAGTATAGCAATTTGGAGATACTGTATGAGTAGCTTAGGGTCACTTTTTTGTCACAGGGAAGATTTCAGGAACTTTCCAAAAGATAGGCACCACTCCAGATGTGAGAGACATTTTAAGTATTGGATATAGAGTGTGCAAGAACAGAGGCCAGCAGGCAAAGTATTGTAGATCTGATACAGTCTAGATCAGGGCTGTAATCCGATAGAAGACAATCAAGTAACTTAAAAAGCCTCCCTAATAGTGACTGCTTTTAACTGAAAGTAAGGGGGGATTCAAGTGGAGTGGATGTGATAAGTTGCCAGAGATTGGGGGGTGATGTAGTTGAGGGGACAGTACAGCAGGCAGAGAGAGAGAGAGAGAGAGAGAGAGAGATCAGAGAACAGGAACTTGAATGCATTGGCAATTGTTTTAGGGTCATTGCAATATACCCCATTGATGATCATGTCATTTAGTGTCTTCTTGGAAGGACCCCAGAGGAGGCTTTAATATTCCCCAAAGGCTCTGTGAGTTTATATTTGAAGCTGTCAACTGCTCCCTGGCCATATTGCTATCCTTTTTTCATTGATTCCTGAGGTTACAGTAAGTGAACCAATCCCTTAAACTGGATAAGACCTAGAAGCTACAGTAGCCCTGCACTTGTTGCTGTCTTTTAGAAGTGAGAGAAGGTGACCATGCAGCAAATTTGCTGCAATACCTCTGACCCTCCTCTTAGTGAAGAGTATGAGTTGGTCCTGGAAATTGGAGATCCAGGGCTGGAAGAGGATAAGCACCACACTGACATTGGTAGAGGACAGGATGGGGACAAATCAATCAAGGATAATTTATTAAAAAGAGAAAAGGAGTGCAAGCAACAGTAATCCCCGAGAGGAATGATTTTTTGAGGGGGGGGGGCTAAGTTTTAGGAACCCAGGAATGCCATAGCAAATTGTGTTTGGGTGATCACTTAACACAACAGGTAGGACTCTGATCAGAAGAACCCTAACAGGTTTATTAGAAAATAGTCAATCAAACAAGGCACCTCTTCCCTTCCCCTTTGATAAAGTTGAGTTCATTTGTTTTTACTAATAGCAGATTCCAAGGTTTTTGAGTGGGTACCTAGCCAGTTGAAGTTGAGATCACCCTTAACGATGAGCTCATTCTTGCCTGCATTGTGTAAGATATTTTTCAGGAAGGCAGAGATGCTAGTGGAGTCACCTTTTAGAGGATTGCATTCAATAAACAGGTGTATTTTTGTGTGGCCCAGAAGAAGGATGACATGAGGTAGCTCTCAGGGAGACCCAGCATCATTGGCATGTGGTAATGTCAAAACGCTGAGGTGAGACCAGAAGTAGAGTAACAGGAACTCCCCCCTTTTTGTAGAGGGGAACTCAGCATGATAGATTTTGCAGTTGGAAGGGCACAAGAGTAGTCAGGAATCTTAGGCTTAAGTCATACTGATAGGCAACACAAGTGTCCTATTTGGTCTTATTTGCCAGGAAGCTGTGAATGTTAATATGGGCAATGTTGAGTCCTATAGGGACTGCCCAGGGAAATCAGGAATAAGGTGGGAATCAAGGGACCAGGGTTATGTTTAATATCTCTTGCTAAGTACAGTCAAATAGCAGAGACCAAAATGGCAGAGATTTTTGAGTAGCACATAGGAGGACTGCGGAACCATCCATTATTTCTATACAAATTTCATGTTGCAGCCTTAAACCAGAGCTCCTTCTCCCACTCCTCTGAAAACAATCTATTGAAAGTACCATTTATGTTCATGGGCATGGGACAGAACTCTCTCCGATACAGAGGACCGTCATTGTGGAACACCATCTCTTCCTATGTTAGAGATGTTCTTACCTCTAAGTATTCATTGTCAAGCTGAAAATACACCTCCAACAGTCTAATGTTTGTACCTGCTTTACATGACTTACATAACACTGTTACCTTAATGTGCTGCTTTGAATACCTTACTTTTGTGCCATGTCACTTTATTTTGTATCATTTATTTATTAATTCAAAAGTTTCACCAAGAAAGCATACTGAGCAGCAATGCTTATTTCCAGAAGTGTTCTGGGGGAAGGAGAGTGGGAGACATACGATCGCAAGGTACATAAAAACATGAGCAAAAGTGAAAGGCATATGGTACGCAGTAGATATAACATTACAGCAAAAATTGCTTAAAGGCAATGAGTACAATATACAGCATAGGTACCTTGGTAATTATAAATAGCAGCAACAGAGAAAATAACACACAGGTAGTCAGACAATCTAGGGCACAATTGATTAGATTAAAAGGAGAGGCCTAGTTAGGGTCAGAACCTTTGGGAAAGCAGGTGGAGTGAGCAAACAGGTGTCTGCCTTACCGGTCTCTGACATGGGGATCCTGTGATCCAGATCTAAAGGTTAAGAGAGGTGTAGAAGAGGAATTGTTAGGGAGCAAAGATGGGGTGGTTGGCAGGAACGGGGGGCACGTATTCACGCAATAGGGAGGAGAGAGAATTGAGTGAGCTGGAATTCCGGATGGATAGGGGGAGCTCATTCCACAGATTAGGACAGTGGAAAGAGAAAGGATATTGGCCAGCAAAGGTGGAATGGTGGGGGAGAGGAAATGTTTTTTTATCAGAATTATGGTGGGAGTAAGTGCATTGAGAGGAAACACAGATAGAAGATATGAATAGGAGGGGAGGCTGCTCTTCCAGAATTTGTCCATGAAGGAGGAAGTATGGGGCAGTCATCTGAACACCAGGAAAGGAAGTGATAAGGCTTTATAGAGGTCATAGTGATGAGTGCGAGGGGAGCATTATAGGGCAAAGTAACAGAAGAAGTTGAAAAATGTGTCAGGTCTTGCTAGGATAGTTTTGGGTGTGGCACTATAGACTATGTCAACAGAGTAAAAAGTGGAGAAGATCATTTTCTACACAATTGTACAGCATGCCGGCTGTAAAATACAGTCCTTGCTTCTGTATAAGGCACCAAGTTTGGGGTGAAGGTTCTTATGGATAGCATTCACATGCACTGAGAAATCCAGATGGTTATCTAACCAGACCACAAGGTATCTAAAGGAAGTGACATTTTCAATTGGTGTGCCATTCAAGGTGTGGAATATAGGAGGGGAATGGAGTTTAGCAAACCTCTGTTTAGTGTAAAGGACATAGCAACTGACTTTTTTGTCATTCAGGAACAGCTGGTAGGACTGCAACCACAGTTGGACCTTGTTGAAATCAGATTGCAGTTTAGCCTCCTCCACATCAGCCTGAGAAGTACTAGACATGAAAAGGAAAGTATTGTCAGTGTACATCTGGATATGGGATGGGGAACACACTGTAGGGAGATCATTAAGAAAGGTTGGAAATAGAATAGGGCAAAGTACTGAGCACTTCAGGACATCAGTGTTGATAGGGAGAGGGGTATCATGATATTTATGTGCTTGCATCTTGTTCCACTGTCTTTATGTGTACTCTACAGGATCTTAGTCATGCTTGAAAAAGGTGCTTCAGCACCGCTGCACCTACCTGGTCATCAAAATACATAAAATAAATACAAATGAATATAAAATGATCAATGAGTATAAGCGTTTTGCACCTTAGTAGCCCTCTGGAATTGGAAGACATTTAGCATTACAACATTGTGGTGAAAGAACTCAAATTGTAGAGCAAGTTAAGGAGGTGTATCTAGCAGATCTATGATGGCAGGGAATGGCATCAGCATGAAGCAGTGAGTACACAAGAGTCCATCACTTAGTAGCATAGACATAGGGTATACCACTATAGATTGTGGACAGGGTTGCCAAGTACTAATATGACTGCCTCGGTAGATAACACTGCAGTTCAGCACAGCACACAATACTAAGGTACAAATGGAAGCACCTACTGAGAATTAAAAAAAAAAAATAGGTACAGAAACTAGGCAGCAAACAAAAGCATTCAGGATATTTTCTGGACAAGCATAACTAAGAGGTGTGTATTAAATAAGTGTAAGGATTCAAGACCAACAGGAATACCAACAATATAATAACCTTAAGGAGAAGGCATGCAGTAGCTAAAAGACAGTAAAGCAGCTTACCAAGCAACAGAAGTATCAGCAGTATGGTGTCAGAGATATACTAATAAGCAGTATGTTGCAATTTAATGGAATTAACAAATGTAGCAAATGTACCTTATCCAGCTGAGAGGGCAAGCCACTGGTGAGTTGTATCCCAACCCATTCTGCAAGGGCTGACTCAGCAGTCTCATCTCTCAGCTTATGCCACTTATGCGGCACTCACTGAGCCATCTTTAAGCAATTGAGGGGGGAGGCACTTTTTCCAGAACCTGATTGGCTGATTGATAGAATACACAGGTTTTGCAGAGTCTGTGATGCTGGGAGGGGATTTGCTTCACCTTCATGGCCCAGGAGATGTGGCACTCATGGTGGCCTGCACCTGGGGAGTTAAGGATGATGGAATGGATGCCACAGTTCATATCTACCCTGCTTCTCCAGCCCATCTGAGTGGTAAGCAGGGGAAGCCTAGGAGTGGGATTGGTCCAGAGGGTGCCTTTTCTGCAGCCTGATTGGCTGATTATCACAAATGCAAAACTATCTTGGGCAGTTCATAAATTACATCTTATAGTATGGCCACAAAGGCAATCCATTGCAGTGTTTGCCAAAAGATAGCCTCTCTATTTTTACCTTGCCATTTTATTTTTTCTTTCATATACAGTATATATAATTGAGTTTTAATAGATAAAGCTATTTTTTTGACATTTTGTCTTGTTTCTTTTCATTCTACTGTAGTTATGTTTAATGCAGATTCTGTTTTGTAAATTGTAGGTGCAGTTTCTAACTTATTCTGTGCACGGCTCTATCAAAAACATATCACACTCTTTCCTTAAGGGGAACTGTCATCAACAGGATTTCTTAATGTCTCAAAGTCCATAAAAAGCTAATTAGAGTGAGTCATTGTATTTATGTGTGAGTCTTTGCAGTTCAGAGGTATTCATATGTAAATCAGCATATAATTAAGGGCTGGGGGCAGCCATATGTTTTAGGCTCCTGACAGGAAATGATGTCACTGAGGAACTTGACTTTCCATTTTCTGTAGGTTAAACAGGAAATCATCTGTTTTATTAAGTGTTTTTTTAAGGTGTTATTACAACACTTTCTACATTTATAATTGTTTTGTATGTGCATTAAAACTAGTAAGTTATCACCTTTACATTTCAAACTGTTAGTAATAATCCATCTTTAGGATTGCTTTAACATGCATGCTATACTGCCAGCTAATCATTAAAAACTACACATATCTCAAGGCTGGCTCTGTGGTGTCAACAGGTATTGGGGCCTCATATCAAGATTTCTAAACCCTGGTTGTGTTCATGTCAGTACAGATTTCTGGGCCTGCCACAGCACCAACTTCTGTCTTATTCCATTCCCTCTTTTACAGCCTGTTGTCTTACAATTTCGGGTGCAAACTCAGGTCTACAAGATGCAAATGGTGCTACTTATCTACTGGCCTGGCATCATGGTGCCAGCCTTGAAATGTGTAGTTTTTGATTTACAGCTGGCAGTACAGCCCAAAGGTTAAAATCAAGATCTGTGAACAAGCACCTTTTATCCAGGAGAATAGGTTTTTATTCCAACATGCTTTTCTTATATATTGTGTGACCAGAACAAGTAACTTAACTTTCCTGTGGTCCCAAAACACACCCAGAAATAAGTTGTAGTTGTGTGCCTTTCCTGGAAAAAGTAAAAACCATCTAAGCATGTGTTATGATTCTGAAAATATTATGCTCTTTCCATCCAGATTTGACTTGCAAAGGAAAAAAAATGGGACACCATTAATATTTTGTTAATTGCAACAACACATAGATGAACAACATTGTTAAAACATGCATAATCAGAACTACATTATTAAAATATAGTATAATATATGGGTGGGTGGGTGTAATCAAAATTTTACACACACACAAACAGACATCATGTGGGATGCTACATTAACCCCAAGGGCAAATTCCAAGGGATTTATAAAAACATCCCACACCAAGGGTGTGTGCAAAATTCTGTTTTTTACACCCACCCACCGATATATTATTTTATTTAATTAATGGTGATATTTTTCTTCCCGTTCAGCACAGTTCAGTTAGTGCAGCACTTCTCAGAGATAGACACACATACACATACATGCACACACTTCACATAAGCAAATGCACACATAGATGTGCATACATGCAGGCTCTCACACACACACACACACACACACAGCCTGTCTCTCCCTTCTTTGTCTTTCTTTTTTTTATGTTACATTGGGAATGGCATTCTGGAAAGTTGTGGTCCATTGGCAGAGCTGCAGCATGTAAGACACACTCGAAGGGCATGAGCAGCAGGATCAATCAGATTCATTTGTTTCCCTTAAGGTAGAAAATCTCATACCATCCAAAGTACAGTATTTCAGTAAGAAACTGTTATACTTTTTAACTTCATCAAAAAAAGTAAAATACTCTTTTAATAATGCATTTCAGGCTATGCATGTTTTAACGCTGTTGTCCATCTATGTGTTTTTGCAATTAATAAGCAATTATTGGTGTCCTAATTTTTTTCTTTTCAAGTCAACATGCTCAGATTGTTTTTACTGTCTTTGTCCCTGAAAGGCACATAACTACAGTGCAGCTTGTTTCTGGGTGTGTTTTGGGACCACAGGGAGGATAAGTGACTATCTCTGGTCACGCAATATACAAGCAGAGCACGTTGGAATCAAACCCTATTCTGCTGGATGAACAAAGCATGTTCACAGCTCTTTGCTTTAACCTCTAGGCTATGCTGCCAACTGTTAATCAAAAACTACACATTTCAAGACTGGCCCCATGATGCCAGGCCAGTAGGTAGGCATGTATAGAGATGCAGCGAATTTAAATTCCACTGGAGAAGTGAACGCGAAGTGGGCACTTCACGTTGCCACTCCGCTATGTGGAGTGGGAAATGCAAAGTGCTCACTCCGCCTTGTCATTACCACTTCGCATTAAGGCGGAATGGCAATGTGAAGTAAGGCGAAGTCATTGTTTTTAATGGACTTCTCATTCCTCATTATGATTCTAAGTGACCCACTTGGTGTTTCAGATTTGGCAGCCCCCACACATCACATGGCTTACAGTACTGTAAGTCACATGCTCTTTAGCTAGACAGGAAGAAAGTGAGTCATACAAGCAGACACTTTTACTTTCTCCTGTGTAGCTGGAGAAAGAGTAGTGTGTTTTGTGACTGCTGATACTTTGAGATCAGAGAGCAAGAGATTTAAACTTTGATTTAGACCCAACAGCTTTTTTAAAAGCTACATTTTTTTGTCTTTTCTCTGCTCTTTTTTACTTAATTTGCTCGTTCTGTAAATTTTATTTTTCTTACAGGCTTAAAATACATCCAAGTAGCTATTTAAAAAATGAATGTTGCGATTCGTGATGTGATTGTAAATCTTGATTTGTGGCTGCATTTGTGACCGTGATGATGACAAAACATGAATGTCCACAGCTGTACTTCCCCAGGCCTCCCCCGGATGAGGTGTGACACAAAAGTCCCAGACTTAAAAACACTCATTAATGAGTACAATGGTGGGGTGGTCAAGCATGGAGAGATACTACAAAACAAGCTTAAAATACATTCAAGTAACTATTAAAAAAAATTTATGTTGTGATTTGTGACGTGATTGTAAATCACAATTTGTGACTGCATTCATGACCTTGATGATGAAGAAATGCGAATGCCTACAACTGTACTTCCCCGGGCCCCGATGAGGTGTGGCACAAAACTCCCTGACTTAAAAACACTCATTAATGAGTACAATGGTGGGGTGGTGATGAAGCATGGAGAGATACTACAAATCAGGCTTAAAATACATCCAAGTAACTATTAAAAAAAATTAATATTGTGATTCGTGACTTGATTGTAAATTGCAATTTGTGACTGCATTTGTGACCATGATGATGATGAATCACGAATGCCTACAGCTGTACTTCCCTAGGTCTCAATGAGGTGTGACACAAAACTCCCCGATTTAAAAACACTCATTAATGAGTACAATGGTGGAGTGGTGAAGCATGGAGAGATACTACAAAACAGGCATACAATACATCCAAGTAACTATTAAAAAAGATTAATGTTGTGATTCATGACGTGATCGTAAATCATGATTTGTGACTGCATTTGTGACTGTCGATGATGATGAAGAATGTGATTTGTATCATGAATGACTTGTGATAATGGTCCTGACTTAGAAACGCATAATAATGAGTACAATGTTCATGCAGAATTATGCAGCACACCTGTCCAGTACTCTGAAGGGAAGTCAAAGAAACAGCTGTGACTTAAGTTAGAAATGGAGATTGGGCCCCAAAGAGATGCAAATGCACAGACAGATTAAGATTGCCCTGCACACTGAAGAGATGCAGATGCAAAGGCACAACACCTAACCTGTGCTCACCATCAGAAATTCAAAAATCTGGAAAATAATTCCTTTTCTGTTTGGGGCAGACCATGGAAGGGGGGCAGTGTACTGCTCTGCTGCAGTAACGGTCACTAGTACTAGTCCTAGTAAAGATACCACAAAGAAGTACAAAAATTACACAGCTGCAGTGGATAGCATAGCAGGTTCACATTGCTGAAATTAGGTGGCACAATAAAAGGTGTCTGATTTGATGACACAAGTCACACGCATACTCACACACACACTAAGTAATGTGTAGCAAATTGAAAACTTCAGCAATATAACCACATATTTTAAACAAACTAAAATTATGCACTGCAGCACCACAACAATCAGCAAAAAAATGGCAAGAATTATTGAAAATATTATTGTGTGTACATTAACACAGTTATACAAGAAAAATATCACCGAAAAAGAAAGCTCTATCTTTTTCTCCAAGTTAATTTACCTACACCACTGATATGCCCCTCCCCCAAAGCACACTTCCACTGTCTCTCAGTACACAGACTGAATATTGTACATTAACATTCAAAATCCACACACAAACAATAAACGCTCGATGATATAAGCACAGGAGGGTTTCCTATAATAGATGAACTAAAGTTTCAGCAAAACAAATGACCCAAAAGGCTTTTTTAACAGCTTTTAGAAGGTTTGAATCACAGAGCTCTCAGAGCAGATTCTCTCCTACAGCTTCATACACACACTACCCCAGACTGAGGCTATGAAGAACAATCTAGAGCCCATGTGATCTGAAATGTCATGAATCACTGCAAAATTCACCTTTGGAGCTTAAAATCAAGGCGAAGTGAAGTGGAGTACATTGTTTTCAATGTACTTCACCTTAAGAATTGGTGGAGTAGTGGTTTGGGAAAGCGGAGTAACGCAAAGTCATTGTTTTCAATGGACTTTGTGTTACCCATTATAATCCGAAGTACTCTGCTTCGCATTGTGGAGTACTCCACGAATCCACCTTCACTCCGTGGATCACTTTGCAGAGAGAATTGGGGCCCCTTCACCCACCACTAGGTATGTAGCCACATTTGCATCTTGTAGACCTGAGTTCACATTGAAAATTGTAAGAAAGAGAATGGAATAAGACAGAAGTTGGTGCTGTGGCAGCCCCAGAAATCTGCATTGATATGGACACAGCCAGGGTTTAGACATCCTGATACAGTATGGGGGCCCCAACACCTGTTGACACCACAGAGTCAGCCTTGAGATGTGTAGTTTTTAATGATCAGCAGGCAGTATAGCTGACAGGTTAAAGCAATCATAAAGATGGATTATTTTTATTAAGAGTTTGAAATGTAAATGTGACAACTCACTTTTTTCAATGCACATACAAAAACAATTATTATAAATGTAGAAAGTGTTGTAATAACATCTTAAAATACACTTATGTTTCAAGTTTCAAGTTTATTACAGGAAAGCTGCATTGAGCAAGCTCATTCACAAGGAGGTCCTGGGTGCATGGTTACAACAAATATACAATGCAGGCAATAACATAACAATACATAAATGGCAGACCATTTCCTACAAGGTGAATTGGTAAACAGTCCTGGGTGAAAAATAAAACCAAAAAAATATTTAGTACAAGTTGTTTAAGGAAGGTGGTGTAGCAAGAACAAACTAAGGAAGTAAGGAGAAAGCTAGGGAGAGAGTTTAGAAACAGTTTCAGGTGTCCTTTACTTTTGAAGCCACCAGTTTTTTGAAGAAATTTTCTGAGACTACACTGGATAGTTACAGAGTGGATTGTAGCTGGTTTCGAATACTTGGTAGGGCACTTGAGGAGGCTTGTCTGCCAAAGGAGGTACGAGTCCTAGGCGTGTCGAGTAGGATAAAATCTGATTTCCTAAGGAAATAAGAGCTGTGGGCAGTACAGATAAATGCTACTAAAATAGCTTGGTAATTTATTCAGAAGAAGTTTTAGGGTTCAAATGTCAGCATGGAGTGTGCATCTAATGGTAAGTGAAGTCCAACCAACAGCTGTGTATAGTTTACAATGGTGGGTTCAGTATGGGTAGTTTGTAATGAAGCACAGGGCACGGTGATAGAGAATGTTCAATTTGTTTAGGTTAGTAATTGCTGCAGAAGTGTATAATATGTCCCCATAGTCAAGTAAAGGGAGGAAGGTGGTCTGAACAAGCCTGAGTCTGGTTTCCAGGGGAAAGAAGGACCTATTTCAGAAGAAGAAGCCTAGTCTAGCTTTTAGTCTTCTGGGCAGGTTGTCAATGTGCTCATTGAAGGAGAGTTTGTTGTCTAACCAAAAGCTGAGGTATTTAAATTTAGAGACAACTTCCAGTGGTTCACCTATGGATGTAACAATGAAGTCTTTAGGTGGGACAGTGAAGGTGACGGAGGAAGTATTGGGGGAAAATCATGGCCTTAGTTTTTTTAGCATTTAGGAGAAGTTTGGTATTGATGAAATTTGTTTCTAGCTGTCCGAAATCAACTTGAAGTATATCCCTGACTTCCGATATTGTACAGCTGGATGTATACAAAATGGTATCCTCTGCAAAGAAATGCAAGGTTGACCTGGTTATTTGAGAATCAAGGTTGTTGATATATAGGGAGAAGAGTATAGGACCTAAGGTGGAAACTTGCGGGACTCCCCTAGTAACTGGTAAGGAGGCAGAGAACAGCCCACCAGCTTTGACTTTCTGCATCCTACCTGATAGGTAACTGGAGAACCATTTGGTAGTAGCTAGGGTAGCGCCAATATTGGTGAGGCTGTTCACAATTAGAGTATGGGCAACAGTGTTGAATGTTTTACTCAAATCTAAGAATACTGCACCTGTAACTTTTTTAGCATCCTTGGCTGAGATCCAGTCATCGGTGACTTTAGCTAGTGCAGTAACGGTGCTATGATTAGAGCGAAAGCCTGATTGGTCTGGATTGAGGAGAGAGTAGTGTTCCAGGTGATTCTTCAATTGTATATAAATCAATTTTTCAAGGACTTTTGAAAGAATAGGCAAGATTGAGATTGGTCTTTAATTGTTTAAGTCACATAGGTCGCTGGAATTTAAATAAGGGTATGATATGAGCGGATTTCCAGCATAATGGAACTACGGCAGAAGAGATAGAGATAGAGATAGAGAGTTTGAATATCTGGAGAATGGGAGCAGTAAGATAGCGGTAGCCGACTTTTAAGAAAAATGGTTCTAAGCCATCATCTCTGACACTTTTTGTGGTGTCTAAATTGATGAGTGAATCCTCAACTTCTTTGAAGCTGAGGGGGAGCAGTTGGAAAGGATGGGTTGTAGCTTTCGGGACAGTGATAGGGCTAGCATGGATACTAGTACGAGATGTGTACGGTGATGCCTCGAAAGCTAGACCAGCTGTGGTGAAGTGAGAATTCAGTTCTTCGAGGATTTGGTAATTGTTCTCAATAACTGTGCCATTTATGGTGATCTTAGCTGGGATGGAGGGAGCAGCCGGTTGACCTTCAATAGACTCGATGGTCCTCCAAATTTTCTGCGAGTTTCCTTTGGCTTTTTCCAGGGTGGAAATGTAGTAATTCACTTTGGTAGAGCGAATATGTTTTACGCAGGCATTCCTAGCTGCTCTAAATGTCTGTTAATCTGTCAAATTCTTAGTTCTTCTTCCTAGATCCCAGAGTTTATCTTGGTTTATAAGTGTGGTTTTGAGCTCCGGTGCAAACCAAGGGTGGGAGATCTTGTGCGTATGCACCTTAATGAATGGGGCATGCTTGTTAGGGTGGTGAGATTTTCATTTAGGTTAGAGACAGCCTCATCGACTGTTTTAGGGAGGTACAGATCTTCCCATTTGACTTTCCTAAGGTCGGTAAGATAGCTCAGGGTGTTGAATTTACAAAAAGAATGCTTGATTATGTTTTAATAAAACAGATGATCTCCTATTTAACCTGCAGTAAATGGAGGGTCAAGTTCCTCAGTGACATCATTTCCTGTCAGGATCCTAAAACCCATGGCTGACCCAGCCCTTAATTACAGGCCGATTTACATATGCATAACTCTGAACTGCAAATAGACACATAAATGCAATGGCTCACTCAAATTAGCTTTTCATGGACTTTCAGACATTAAGAAACTCTGTTGATGACATTTCCCTTGAATACATTTTTTTATATTGGAACCATGATCACAAAAATGGCATGGAAGTGAGAAATGGCACATCAATAGTGACAAAAATGACACATCAAGTTTTGATGAACAGAGCATGTCCTACAAAATAATGTTACCTTGTATACATCTATTCATTAATCAGGTACAGCAACTTGCCTTTTTCCAAATCGTTGTACCAATGCCTGGGGTAAAATAGAAAGAGGACCTACTTTGTGATGCAAAGCACATCAAACAGTTCCTGGTACTGTAAGAAACTTCCTGCTGATTTCAAAGACAGAACTATGAAAACAGGAGATGAAACTAAGTTCTAGGAAGGACTGCTGGGATGATGATGGGGATATTAATATACAGATCATTGTTGATGTAAAATCATGTCCAGTTCTCTGTTAAAGAATGCAAAGGACACTAAGCAAACAGGCACTCCAGACCTAATGCATTTATGATGAATTACTCTTTCCTACGACTGTCACTAGCAGGCTGGATGAGAAGTTTGAATTGTTATCTGAATGTGTCATGAAAGAAGGCATTATAGAGAAAAAAAAATAATGTAAGAGTGTGCCTGTCAATGCATAACCAGGGAAAATACATTTCACAATGTATTAAGTAAAATGGTTTATCCAACGCAAAGTGGTAGAGCACTGCTGTTGAAAACATAATATTTTGTCAAGTTATTATTTGCTCAGATGTTTGGATTGAACATGCCTCTTACATGAATTGTGAAACCTTGCAGTGGCCAGTATATATGTTGTTTGTCTGCTGCAGTGGATCCAAAGTGCTGTTTGCCATAAGCAGTAAGAGGACTCAAAAATGTCAGAAAACACAGACAGTTATATCTGAAGTGGAAAGAAGAAAGCTGCAAAATTGCTATTGAAGAAACAAAATCATCATTTAGCAATGCAGACATGACATGTAATGGTCCAAAGTGGATGCAGAACTATACTGATTATCACAATCATCATCATCACCTCCATGCAAAACAGGCAATGCATTGGTATCCAGTGACCAGCCATTGTATCTATGCATCTCTGTTTTTAAATTTAGTTGCCATGATGAAGTACAAAGTAAAGCTGAAATGAACTCAAAAGTTTTGAACTTTTACCAGTGTGGCAGTTTTATTTTTATTTTTATTATTTTTTGTGAGGAACAAACATTGAGTAATGTGACATGGACCAACTTGATTAGAGTCTCTCAAACCAGTGAAACCATTTTGAGCAAAAAGGAATCAACCTGCATTTTGGTGACAGAGCCATCAAGCAGATGATCATTAGCCCTTCCCTGCTGATTGATGCTTTGCTATCATTTTAATTCAATTTTAATTTTAGACTTTGGTAACCAGGTAAGGCCCACTAGGCACAACAGCCTGTTTTCAGGGGTGACCTAGGAGCACTGGGCGGTTAAGTGACTTGCTCAGAGTCACACAGTATGCAAGTGGAGGTTGTGAGAATCAAACTCAGGTCTGGTCTGCTGGATGTACCAAGCTTGTTGCTTGTTCATACCTCATTCCTCTAACCTCTAGGCTATACTGCCAGTCTGACATAATCCTTTACTAGTGCCAACAAGGTGTGTTTTCACTACTGCTACATCTTCACAGTATTTCAGATCCTGTGTGTGCTGCACGGCAGTCATTTTGGGTATGTCCACACACAGGGTCTACATAGCATTGCAGATGGCTTGGCTACTTTCCGTAATGTAGCTACACAGGGGGGCTGGCTCTTCTCAGAACTGCTGTGCTGGTGCAGCTGCTGGGTCTGGCGAACACCTACATCACTAAACCAAAGCAGGAAGCAGTGCACACTAATCAGAACAAAGGCACAAACTAGCTGATTGTGTGAAAATTCATCTTAATTGTTATAGGTCTCGGTCTCTAATGTCATTTCATCTCATGATAATGATGTCTGCATCAATAAGTATACAGATATGACAGCCAGAATGAAGTGCAGAAATGCTGCAGAATATCACAGAATGCTGCAATTTACTGCAGGGCCATTGTAAGTCAATGGCAACTAAGCCCTTTTGTCTTGCAGGATTTTGTGAGATGTCATTACTGCAGGTTACTGCACTTCATTGTGGATGACTCCACCGTACAGTTGCCATAGAGACCTTGCTCTGAATCCCCTACACTAAAGTAACATAAAAATAAGATGCACAATGAGTTCTGCACAGGCTATTTAGACACAATAAATTAAATCTGAAATTTCACACAACCAGTCAGTTTGTGTCTTTGTTCCAACTAGTGTGCACTGCTTCCTACTTCTGGCTACTTTCCTTAACTGTTATCACAGTTCATGCTTTTTTTGTTTTGCTTTGTTTTTAGAAACCTCCTTCCTGCTAACTCCCTCTCACTCTCTCCATTTGCTCTCTCTTTCTATGCTGGGTTCTCCCCTTACTCCAGTGTCAGACCATATTGTCTTTAAAAAAGTAATTCTCACTCTCTGTCTCTGCTAATTTCCTCCTCAACCCTATCCCAGTTGCAGACACTAGGGGCCATATGCATTGCGACAGAAAACGTGGATAGGATTTCAGGTCTATTTAGAAAACAAAAGTAAAAATGGCAAATTCCGTGCCTGTATGAGAGCACAACTAGTGGACAGGAATAACATAGCACCAGATAAGCCCCAGCCATGCTATGCACAAAACATCAAAAAGGAGATAGTAAAGTGATGAACAAAGATTTACTGTCTCCTCAGTCTGATCCTCCCACTAACTCATCACACACCTATCCCCAGCCCTTTCTTTTCTCATTCACTAACATAACATCCCCTGCACCCTGGATGCCCTGCTTATCCTAAACACTTCTAAAGGCAGTTCTCCTGATGGGCTGGACCCCAAACTACTTTACCTTTCTGCTATGGCTATCTCTGCCCCTCTGACGGAGCTACTCAACCTCTCATTCACATTGGAAGCTATCCCCTCTGTCTGGAATCATGCCATTGTTCTTCCCCTCCATAAGGGCGGTGACCTATCCTTCCCTGGGAACTATCACCCAATAGCCCTACTTTTTTTTTGTTCTTTTTATTTTTTATTTTAGTCTTTGGTAATCGGGTAAGGCCCACTAGGCACAAGTGCCTGTTTTCAGGGGTGACCTGGGAGCACTGGGTGGTTAAGTGACTTGCTCAGAGTCACACAGTATGCAAGTGGACCTTGTGAGAATCAAACCCAGGTCTGGTCTGCTGGCTGTACCAAGCTCGTTCACAGCTCATTACTCTAACCTCTAGGCTATACTGCCAGCCAACCCTCGCTAAGCTTCAAGAACACCTAGTTCTTACCCAACTCTCTGCCTATCTCTCTCACTCTAACCTTTTCATCCCCTCCAATCTGGCTTTAGTAAAAACCACTCCACCACCATCTCTCTGATTAGATTCACTGACTCCATCCTCACTGGGATGGACAGTGGTCAAGTCACATCCGCCATCTTTGTTGACCTAGCCAAGGCTTTCAACACTGTCTCCCAGTCTAGCGTGCTACATTCTCTCTCTGCTGCAGACTTGTCGGCTGCCGCCACAAACTGGTTCCATGCCTACCTGGTATGTCAGGCCTAGTTAGTTAGAATAGAGGATTCCATATCCTCAACCCTCCCTATTGACACAGGGGTCCTGCAGGGATCAGTGTTAGGCCCCATACTCTTCTCCATCTTTCTCAATAACTTGCCATCTGTCTACACATCTACCTCTATTCATATGTATGCAGATGACACAGTGTTTTCACCTCTGGTCACTCCCCCACCAATGTTGCAACCAGACTTCAGAACAATTTCAACATTATTCAGTGTTGGTTTTGCTCACATCAGCTTTTCCTATATGCCAAGAAGACTGTCTCCATGACATTTGGCACTAGGCAGAGACTTTCAGGGCTCCCTTCCCTATCCACTTTCCTCATCCTCAACAGGACAATCCTCGAGGATTCCTCCTCATTCAGATATCTGGGAGTTTGGCTTTACCAACACCTCACCTTCTCTAGTCACATTGACACCATCCTTAAAAAGCTGCACCCCAAGTTAAGTGCACTATTTAGGAACCAGAACTGCCTCTCTTTCCTGGCTAGGCATGAACTAGTCCAGAAGATGATCCACCCCATCTTTGGCTACTGCGATGTAGTCTACAGTGCCACACCTAAGTCTCCTTAGCCAGATTGGACACCCTCTTTAACTCCTTCTGCAGATTTGCACTCACCATCCCTACCCTCAATCATCCAGCCATTCACTTAGGTCCTCAGTTTCCCGTACTTTAGGTGTCCTGTACCATATGATTACTGTTTTCCAGGCAGCCTTGTCGTACCGCTTCCCAAAACTGTAGAATTTCCTCCCTCCCCAGATTCCTCTTTCTTCTTCCCCTTCATCTATCTCCTCAGCCTTACACAATTACCTATCTGTGAACATCAACTACAACTGAGCAGACCATGTTGCATCTAAATGGGCTGTAATAGTAATCCTATTACTGCACTTGCAGACCTTCTGTTTACTATGATGTAATGGAATATACATACCAATTATAATTTCCTGATGCCTGTTGCTGCTTGTTAATTGTTCTCTACTTGGTAATGTACCCTATGCATAATTGGCACTATATACTGTTTTGTTTGTGACTTATTTTTATGTTTTCCAATTCCCATATATTGGCAATGTATACTATTGTGTTGATTACGTTTTATTGTAAGCCTTCCAACTCCCCCATCCCCCAGGATGCACGGTGAGATGAGCAACTTGTTGTTCAGTATGCCCTTCCTGGTGAAACTCTTCAATAATAAAATAAATAAATAGACTGTGCTGCTTACCATACTAAGATACAAAACATGCATACATCAGGGACAGCCCAACAACTTGTTTCCACCTATATAGAGCACCGACTGTAGTGCACCCAGTCATTAGGGTATCGTGTCCCAATGTTGCCATCCTCTCTTTTTGCTGGGGGCACCCCCCATACCCCCTTCTAAAAATTCTAACTCAAGGGGGGGTGGACCTTGGGGAGGGGGTGGCACATTCAGCAATGTGGCACCCTAATGATGGGCGCACTGCTACTGGTGCACAGATAGCCAGAAGGGCAACAACTCAATCTAACTAGCTTTACTCATAATGAGTTCCTTCAGGGCTCATGCCCATTTAGTCATCACATGATTAAAAAGTTATAATTTAAAGTGACAGTGCACATAATTGAAAATGAAATATGTACATGCCTAGTTAAAGAGCAGCTGGCGCCTTTGAAAAAACTTTGGAAAACATGATAGTTGGACACAGTTCAACTAGTATTTCACATGTCTTCTATAGATTTCTCCTCTACATGATCTGTTACTGAAAATATTCCCACAGAAACAGGATCTTTATCCCTTAGAGCTTATCTGCCTCTATAATTTTCTCCCTGCTTGACATCATAATGCTCTGTTATAACATCACAGTCTGTTGCTGTGGGAATAACTGCGAAGTCACAAGCACAGTATTATGATATCAGGTTGTGAAGAACCAATTGGAACTGATGAACCCTAAGGGAGCAACTCTTTTGTTTTCATGCATCTGACCTCAAGTAATAAATAATGGGGATAAGAAATACAGAGCTAATGAGAAATATAAGCTGCTTTGTATCTAAATATTATGTTCTGCAAAGTTCTTCTTGAGCCATTAGTGGCTCTTTAATTCACCCAAAACATGTTAAAAAATAATAACCACTGTTACAGTAGTAGATCACTGGTGTTGTTAGTGTATATTTGGAATCTGTCAATTTAGATCTCCATACAGCACCTATGGGATCCACATGTTCAAGTCCATTCAAAGCTCCACATAACATTAGCTTGGTGAGCTCATTTCCACATATATTATTCCAATTTTCTTTATTCTTAATTAAATTAAAAAACAATTCATGAATATGATCCATTATTATTTATAGAATAGAAAGAAACATTCATATACTATAAGGAACTGCTCTGAACCTGTAAAGATTTTTTCCCAGAAGAAGACTTTTCGATATATTTGATCCCATTTTCTTATTCTTCAGTATTTACTGGCCGTTTAGTAAACTCAGTGGGTGTTTCTGATTTACACAGTGTTGCTAAGTGCCTATTTAGAGCTGCATGATGTAGTTTATGTGTCCCATGGACCACAGAGTTCTTGAGTAGAACACAAATGCATTTTGAAAATAATGTAAGTTCTTAACAAGGACATAAAGTACATCATACAGTTCTAAAATAATATTACCCACCAGAGTGTAAAGCAGAAAAAAAACACTGTATTTACAAAAAAGGCCTGTAAAGATGAAACAGAAACAGAATGTGAGCCAGTATTAGGATTGTAGATTCTTCATAAAACATAGACTTACATATTCAAGGCAGTTCTCCTTTAAAGTCCCAAAATGGTCATTATTGTACACCTTTGCCATAGGTTATTCTTTTAAAGAAAAGAAAATACTCCAAATAATGAGTGATCCAATTCAGTATTGAACAATCTAAGAAAGAAAAGCATTATAAAGCATTTAGAACATAACATATTAATACAAAATCACACATGCCCCCACAATGCAAAGCATCATGGGCTGCATGTGCAAATCACCACAGAATACTATGCTGGTTCAACTTTAAGCAGAAATGCATGGTGCCAAAAGGTATCTCACACAGTTTGCAAAGGGTGCCAACAGAAGACGTAGACACGTGTTTCATCCTACCAGGACTCATCAGTATGCCTCATCTGTTTGACACCCCAGTGTAATGAACCAGCTACCCTAAGATGGTCTCTCTGGGTTATATTGTGGTGAACCCAGGCCCTTTAGGGTAACCATTGACTCAGTGTTTGCACACAGAGGTTCTTTGTCTTTTAAATAGTTTTTTGTTTTAATTGGATTCATCACAATATAATTAAAAGAATCCACATATTGGGAAGGATAAAGGCTCAATAAGTTATCCAGTACCTTATATAATTAAATGGCCCAGATGCTGTCCAAGCATTTAAGCACTTTATGATGAGCATTGATAATAGACCTCTTAGGATATTGTGTGGTTAAGAAATCTCTGGCTAGGGGTGTAATGCTGCTATCAAACACTGCAGATTTAAAATACAGTGGCCCTGATATTCAAACTGCACCCAAAAAGTGCACAACAGCAGGAGCAAGCGCAAGTCACACTGCGCCCATGCGCAAGAAGAGCGATATTCAAAAACTGCGCAGGTCAAGATGCGCCTGTGGCACATGACTGAATATCATGCCACCTGCACCATAACGCAACCAGGGATGTGCAGTTGCGCATTTCAGATGTGCCATAGCGCAACCAGGGATGCTCAGTGGAGCAGTTCAGATGTGCCATAGCACAACCAGGGATGCTCAGTGGAGCAGGGCAGCAATGCAACAGCACAACCAGGGATGCCCATTGAAGCAGGGCAGCAGTGCAATAGCACAACCAGGGATGCCCCGTGGAGCAGGGCAGCAATGCAACAGCACAACCAGGGATGCGCAGGGACAGGATGCAGGGGCCCACCACCCATGCCACAGATGGGCAGAGGAACACACAGCAGAACAGACATCATCCCCCACACCCCATGCACTGCACAACTGGTGGAGAGCTGGAATAACCATTGGTTCATGGATACCAGCAACCAACCCACAGTTGGGGCATGGTGCCCCAGCACACCCCCTGGCAAGCTGTGACTGGCACACAAGATGGGCCAACCACCCCATGCCACACCATCCCACCAATGCAGAGCACACCCTGAACCATGATTCCCATACACCCTGCCCAGGAGTAGTGCCCAACAGTGCAGAACACCCCATGCATGCCACCACCCCCACTGTGACAATGCATCCCTCTGCACCATAGAGCCATGCAAGGCAGCCCCACCATGTGCACCCTGCAGTGGGCAGCAGCAGACAGCAAAGCAACAACAGCATACACAGTGCCACCCTGCATATCCCCCCAAGGTACAGCTGAGAGGCCAACCATGCGTCGGCACACAAGGTATCCCACATGCAGCAGGGCATGCCCCAGACCCCACCACCAGCAGTACAGCACCCTGCACACCCTCCCAAGGACACATCCTGTCCCAGCACTAGCCACAACAGCCAGCACAGACACACACAGTGTTGCATGGAAGCATGCACCACACAGGATGCAACACAGTGCATTGACAAACACCCACCCATACCCAAGGGAACACCAACACAGGGACACAGTAGTGGGTCAACCAAGCCACTGGCATGTGGCCACAGCAGCTGTGTACACACGGCCAGCTCCCCTACATGGCACAGGTGTGCCAGCCACCCTGTGCAGGCACCATGAAGCTGTATGCCACCAGCATGCGGCCAGAGCACAAGTGACAGACAGTGGATCACATCCCCTGCAACAGACACAAGCAACAGCATGGAGGGGGGACAACAACAGCGTAGGCCATAGTGCCACTGGAGGCAGACGTGCACCATACTGGTGACGGGAGGCAACCTGGCATTGTGCCGGGTACAGTGGTTGTCCAGCATGGAGATCCACAACTGACATGCCAGCAGACCATGCATATCACAGACATGCAAGGGTGTCAGCTGCACAGGCCATGGATGGTCTGACAGTGGTGCCATCCATACAGTGCATACACCGTGGACCACTGCACACAGTCATCCAGTGTACAGAGAACAACACACACAAACCACAGACAGTGATTGATCCCCCCACCCACACCATAGGTGGTTCGCTTCGGGACACACACACACGTCCATGCTTGCACCACCCCTGACGCCATGCACACCACTGCAGCTGAGCACCTGTATCCCACTGCAAATCAGAGACCACCACAGTTGTCATAACAAAACAAATGTATTAAAAAGAGATAAGCAACAAAACTATTTACAAATATTTACAATGGGGGAAAGGGACACATACCAGGTGCGGGCAGGTAAGGGGCAGGGGTGAACATATAGGAGAGGGAAGAAGGGGTGTGAGGGTGGGTCCAAGGGGGTAAGGTGTTTCCAGGGGCATGAAGGGCCTATCGTCTGCCCTGCTTTTCAGTTGTGTGGTGCAGACATGTCCCCCATCTCCTGACCCCGTGCCAGTCCATTCTCTGGAGGATCTCCAGGGTCGCCCTTGCCAGCTGAAATAACTCCTGCATTCCCCTTTCAATGGCCAGTAGTCACCGTCCACCTAGGACAAGGGAGCAGAGTCAATACGTGTGACTGTCCAGCCCCCTGCAGCCTACCGATTGTGCATGGCATACAGCAATGTGCCACGCCCCTGTGATGGTGTGCAACCACCCACAGTGACTGTGTCCACAAGACCTGCCTACCCAGGCACACACAGCCATGCAGACCACTGCACACACCCACTGCCCATGTCCCACACAGCACCACCGTGGCCGTACAGTGACATGGCTATGCGGTGTGAAGGCAGTGACACAGCCATGTACCTGGTGCATGCATGGACCACCATGGATGCAGTCCCAGACATGCAGTGCCACTGGACAGTGCTGACTGTAACAAGTTGCGTGCATGGCAGTGGTGTCAATGGATGGTGGCCATGCCCCACTGCCCACCCTGTTACACAGCATGCAATAGTAATCATGGATGTAAGGCATTCACCATCATCAGGCTGGTCCCTGTGCCTCTGTGGACCTGCATCCCTCCTGTCCTGCTGGTCCTCCTGGCAGCACCTCCTCTCTCTCACCCGCTGGTGCTCCTCTAGGCCTAAGGTGCAAGCATGGAGAGAGGAACATCAGTACAATCTGGTAGCAAAGTCACCCCACCCCCATGTGTGTGCAATCCCACACAGCCATACCCATCCACCCCCCACCCTGATACCACCACCATGGCCAACACTGGATGGCCTCCCCATGTGCCAGACACATGCAACTGTGATACCCATATGGACGTTAACAGTGTATGGATGGGACACCTACTTGGCTGTGGCACTGTGCCCCTCCTGGCATGTGCCCAGAGGTGGGCAAGCATTTCCGGGTCCCTGCGCCGGAGGTACCCATACCGGTGGTGACACTGCTCGGCTGTGCACCCGATTCCTGTGGCCTCCTCCAGTGCCACCACCACCTCCTCCCATGCTGCACTCCTGGCCCTGTCCAGGAGTGCATCACCATAAAGTTCCCCAGCATGGGGCTCTACAATGGCCACCAAATTGGCCAACTCAACCTGGCTCCACACAGCAGCCCTTCTCCGTGCCATCTCAACAGCTAGTTGGAGTCAAAATGGTGCACGGCAGCGCGGTCCACCACGTGCAGATGTTGCGTGGTACAGCACTGCCATTCCCTACCACGCTGTCACCAAACAGCTCGATAGTGATACACCCATGTGGACGCATGGGGCCTAGGGGGCAAAGGTCAGGCACAGGGTCAAGGGTCTCTTGTGCACGGACAGCCACAGCGTGATTGGAACTCAATGCATGTAGCGTGATTGGGTGCCTGTGTGCCACCTCCTGTAGCAGCCTACTGCACTGTGGCCCCAGTGCACCTATGGCACCCCAAAGCCACAGCACCATATATGTGAACAGTACAGTAGCACTACTGGCACAATGGTGGCCATGCCCTGCATTGCCTCCCATGCACAGCATGTCAGCAGCACAGCAGGCATCTGCATCATCACCCCAGGCATGCGCAGTTCGTGTGTACTGCACATGTCACAGAAATGCACCCTTGCCTGAGCACGTTCAACACAATTGTGCAAAGAGCAACAGCGTGATATTCAGCCGGCATATGCAATTCAGCTAATCAACCATTCAATGGCTCAGACATTGCATTTTCATCCACTTAAAAATGTGCCTCACCTCATTTGCATGTGTTGCGCTATAAAAATGCAACATTGGGCTTCACTGGCCATATTCGGTTACTGCAGTCTATTGTGGTGAGTAGCATGCTGTTTTGGAGTGTGGACTGTGGTGGGTGGGACATGCATGGGACTACACAGTCGCAGTTAACACCTGTCATTCTCACAGGATGAATAATGACCGATCGTGAGGAGGAGGAAGAGGAACAGAGACGTGGGAGGAAAAGGAGGCCTAACTTCACCAAGGCAGAAACAGATGCCCTGTTTGAGGCCTACCTCAACCAGGATCTGCTGCTCAGTGGACGCTGGGGAACACCACAGGCCCATGCTGCTGCATGGGAAGAGGTGGTGCGTGCCATCAACCTGCATGGCAGCCACCAGCGGTCCATGCAGGAGTACAAAAAGAAGATGGGCACAGACAGGTGGAGGATTAAGGAGAAGGTGGCTGCCATCAGGGCAGCACACTCTGTGACCGTGGGGACAGCTGGACATGCAACGGCTGATCCCACAAGAAGATCAGGTTGCTGGAAGCATGCAGCATTGTGCCATTGAGGGTGATCCGGGTGGTGGATTCCAGATGGGTGGTAGCCCATCACTGCATGGTAGGTCCTGGTCTGTCAATGGGGGGGACAGGGTAGGGAAGATACATTAATGCTACTGTGTTCCCTTACAGCTCCTGACCATCTACATGGGTCAGTGGTGGTGGGCTTGTCCACTGAGGGTGGTAGCATGTAGAGAGGAGGGCCTATCCACCTCCACAGGCATACAAGGGTCAGGGTGACAGTGGGCCCACCAGGACGTCCGGACTGATGTTGGTGAAGCAGATGCGGAGGAGGCCCTGCTAGTGTCCCAGTGTGCCAGTGTCCATGGATGCCAGCATGCTGAGACTCAGGCTTGTGCCAGATCCATCACTTATGATGATGGAGCTCACTTCATGGACAGCGATATATGTGGGCCGCAGGATGGTCACACAGCAGGTGACATAACAGGCATGGCCGTGGGTGGTGCCACTGTGGAGGCCTGTGTGACATCACAGTCCCAGCCTGTGCCTGTTTGCACCAGTGGGGCAGCACTGGTGTGTGTCCAGGACAGTGGGGCTGTTGCGGCCACTGCGGCGGCACCATTGAGCCCTGGAGAGGGGCAGCCGGAAGGGCAGTGTCAGCAGTCAGCCAATGGCCATGGGGATACAGTGTCAGGGGGCAGCATCAGTGCACCACCTGTGTACATGCCCAGGCCTGTCCCTGGTGTGCAGCACCCACCCTCAAGGGGTGCTGACCATCAGGGCCCCAAACACCATGAGGGACAGCATGCTGATCAAGCAGATGACCTCTTAGATGAGCACACCCTCACACTCCAAGCATCAGTCGATCAGCAGGTGTGGCTTGTGATGGCAGTATATGCACTCAGTGCGGCTCTGCACCAGGCAGAGGAGCAGCACAGAAGAGACACCCGCTCTGCTCCTGGCAGGGAGGGACCGGATGCAGGAGGATGTGACCACTACCATTGACAGGCAGACACAAGCAATCACAGCTGTCATGGCCACAATGAGCACACAGTTATTTGCCCATGTGTCGTAGACACTGCACAGTGCAATGTCCACCCACCATTCCCAGCGTTATGTGACACCCTCCTTGTCGACACCGGGTTCAGCTGTGGACATCCTGAGCACGCCTGGTGCAGGCGTGTTCGGTGTGCTGTAGACCCCTGCATGAGCACGGTCGCGTTCACGCAGTGGAACCCTTGGGGGACCGTTGGTGCCACCCCATGAGGCCATTGGTCAGCCTGTCACTCCTGGCGGGTCTCGGTGGAGCCGCCCATGCATCTGTGGCCATCCCAGCATGGCTACTGTATGATGCTACCCTGTGTGCATTGTGTTGTTCAATGTGCAATGCACAGGTGGGGTACCCGGCCCTGCACGCACACACACATTCCATCTGCACACCTTCCTGGCTGCTGTCCACTGTGGTGTGTGCATGATGATGCCTGCATTATGCTGTCCGCCACTGTGCAATGGTGCCCAGTGTCTGACACACGCAAAATGACAGGCACTGGGCATGGTGGTCTGTGGACGTGTGTGTGGCTAGGGGTGGCAGTTGCGTTCGGCATGCCTCCTACCCTTTGTGCATGTCTTGTGAGGTGTGTGTGTGTATATGTGTGTGTGTGTGTGTGTGACTGTGTGCTGTGTTAGACCTTGCCCATCCCTGACTGCGTATGCGGTTCCATGCTCGGCCAATTCCCTTAATGACATGCACCCCTGGGGTTTGTCCATGCGTGTTTGTGGGTTGTGCCTTTGCCACTGGTGGTTGCACATGATCCCATGACTTACCTGGGTTGGTTGAAGTACTCCTCTGTGATGGTGTTCTGGTGCAGCTGTGCCATCCAGATCAGTCGGAGGTCCCTTCGACCAAGGTGGGGCTGCCTATCACCATCTTCACCAGCGTCTTCATCGTCCCCATCGCTGTCCCCTCTTTGACCTGTACGGCTATCCCACAGTTGTTGGCCATGTTGTGCAGGATGCAACAGGCCAGGAATAGCCCACAGGCCTTTGAGGGGATGTACTGTAGGGCACCGCTAGATGTGTCCAGGCAACGGAAACATGCCTTCAGCATCCCGAACACCCACTTGATGACATTGCATGTGGTGGCCTGTGCCTCATTGTAGCATTGCTGTGATGGGGTCGCGGGCCACCGGTATGGTGTGAGCAGCCAGGGATGGAGTGGGTATCCACTGTCACCTGTGTGTAGAGAGTGGACATTAGTTTGGTGATCAGCGTCGCCCTGCCTTGGCCCATCTAGGCCAATACCCATGTCACCTCTGACTATGCCCCTCCCAAGCTCCATGTCTTTCTGCATGCTTTGCATACTCACCAACTAGGTGGCCAGTGGGGATGTCCCCACTCTCAAACCTGTGGCACAGTGCAGACTGGTGCCAGATGAAGGCATCATGTGCTCCCCCCAGGGTGCATGGTACAGACGTTGATTATGCGCCCCCTGGCATTGCATACCACCTGGCAGTTGATGCTTGAATACCCCTTCCGATTCATGTATGTGGCCCCTTCAGGGCCAGGTGGTGTGTGGATGGCCACATGGGTGCAGTCTATTGCCCTGAGCACACCAGGCATACGTGCTACCATGTGGAACTCCTCTATGTTTGCTGTGTGCTCTGCCGGTGTGCTGGGGGAAATGGATGTACTCCGCAGCATGTGGCAGCAGTGCGCTGAGGAATTGGGTGAGGAGGCGTGATGCGGCTGACTGGGTTATGCCTGTCATGTCCCCTGTTGGTCTCTAGAAGGTACCCGTGGTGAGCAGGCACATGCAAGCTGTCACTTTGGTCTCCACTGATAGAGCATGGCTCCATCGTGTGGGTGCCTGCATCACATCACTGCGCAGCTCACAGAGCCACCTCAGAATAACCCAGTTCAGGTGGTACCAGCCCACAATCTCAGTATCAGTGTACAGCTTAAAGCTGGTGTGGGCTCGGTACTGCCTGTTGGGGGCATACCACCGATGGGCCCTTCCACGGCCACGCACCCCTGCTGCCTGCCTTCTCACCCCCTCATAACTGCCTCCATCTGGATGGTGGCACTGGCCATGTCCCTGGCTTGTGTTCCCCCCCCGGCAGCTGTTTCTGTGTTCCCCCTGCTGTCCTTGTTGCTACTCCCCCTGCACTGGGAACACCTCCCTGTAGTGGCCTCAGTGCTGTGTGGTACTTTCCCCTTTTGGCCTGCACTGTGGCAGAGGCTCCCCACACCTTCCCTGTTCCTGGGAGTTCCAGGTGCTCTGTCTCTGTCCTGCCCTGTCCTGCTCCCAGTGTTTGGTGGCTGGGTGGCTGCCTGCAGTTCAGCAACATGTGCGTTCCCTGTAGCGTTCTTGTGCCTCTCTCTTGTTCCTATTTGTTTTGGCTAATTTCTGCTATCGCGCAACTTCCACTTGTTCCCTTATTGCGCATGGCGCATGTTGTTGAATATCGCACTGTGCCATTTATGCATGATTCTTCCCCCTTCAGTTGTGCATGCATTCATTATCATTGCGCTCTTGCGCATTGTGATTTGGGGGGCGCATCTGCCTCCCGCTGAATATCGCAGAATGGCGCATTTTTGGACTTGTGCTGGCGCATCCCTGTTGCGCATGGCGCAACCCTTTTGAAGATCTGGGCCAGTATATATTGCTCTTGGCTTTAAAGATCAGGGTGGCGGCAGAGTTCAAAGGACACTGAAATGATTTGTTACTAAATTACCACTTGATTTGTTGTAATCATCTGTACAGGAATGATAACTGATCAACCCTTATTTGCTGATTTATAATTAATTGTGTATTTTATTTTATCTAATGATTCCAGTGCAGGTTTTTTAGCATTTGTTATATTAAGAAATTTAGACTACATTTTAGTGAAAACAAGCCTAAACAAAAGTGGGGATCCCCCAAAGTAAACCAACTCTAATTTTGTAAGGCTTAAATAATAGCCAGGAAGGCAACCAGACAATAACCAGCTTCTACAGTATGTTTGCAACATTGGTAGATATTTCTGGGAATGACAATTTTTATTTTACATATTTTAAGTTTATTGCAGGAATAACTCAATTGAGCAAGCTCATTCACAAGGAGGTCTTGAGGGCATGGAATAGTTAAATATATAGACAAGGCAAATTATATACAACCACTCGATTAACAATTATACAGCAATTATTATTATACAACAGTTATATAAATCCAGCATTTTGATAACATTTGCCTTTAAAAGTAACAGAGCTCTTATAAATAAAACTGGCAAGTATGAAAATCATACCTGGTTTCATAGTTTTCATTTCTACATTTACATGGATTATGCCTTCCAAATCCAACAACATTATTGTCGATTTCTGATATATTTCTAGGATGTGCTGAAAACTGGTGCTCAATTTACTCTTCAAGAACCTGCTATGGTCCAAATTCAAAAAGACTGGAAAACATACTGTATTTTTTAAAACAAATCCACTTGCTGCATACTTACATTCACATGATGAACAAGATTTGATTGGTAACAACAAGGCTGCTCTTATTTTATGTTGTTATGTTTAGATTTGAAGTGTGATTTACTGTCTTACTAGTCTCACATCCAACCTCAGTTTTACAGATGTTTTATATACAGCACATGAGGGCTTTGAATCAGCATTATTGCTTTTGACTAATGCTCCCTACACTACACACTGTTCAACTCCACCCAACAATATGTTTTAAAGCCCTGGATGGTCATGCACTCTCGTACCCGACGTGGTAGAAAATTTCACAGGTAAGGGCTGCAAAACCAAAAGAATGAGGCCCAGATGTTTTTAATTGAACCCTAGAAATCTTTAGCAATTCCTTGTTGACAGAGCTGAGTGGGCGGAGGGGGCAGTAAAAGTGAAGGAGATCTAGCAAGTAACAGGGTCCCTGTTTGTGTAGAGCTTTGTTGGTCAGTAACCTGACCGTGAAGGTAATCCACCATTTTAGTTTAACTTAAAAGAAGGAGAAGGATAGGAAATTATTTAAAAAAGGATTTTGGCCTTTCTTTGGAGAGGTACACTGTGACTTGGTGGGATAGAGGTTTTTAGTTTTTATAGATTTGCATAACTGATATATGCATATATCCACTGAGGAACAGTGCACAGTAAAGCTGGCTCTCGAGCGGGGGCCAGTGAAGCCAATAGCACTGAACACTTTACTTTTGATTTTAAATTTGTTTTAAATTGGGAATATAGTCAAGGATTGAGTTAAACTGTTTGCTGGAGGAATAGCAAAGGTATATATAGCAGTTTAAAAATAATTGTAGGAGGGAAGGATTCATATATATATATATATATATATATATATTTTATTTTTTTTTTAAATCGGGAAGTACTGGCAAAAGCCAGAGCAGCCATGCCAAATAGAGATGCAGTGAAGTTTAGGTCTGCCAGAGAAGTTGGTGCGAAGTTGTCCACTCTGCGTCACTAAATGCTACATTAAGTCACCATAGAATTATACTACTTCACCTTATAATAACTTCACCCTATTATGACTTTGCTTTATGGTAACTTCACGTTCACTTCACATTGGTTTCTGCTGAACGTGAAGTGAGTCATAATTGAAACAGCCCAGAGATCACGTGTGTTACAGTCTGCCAGTCACATGTTTCAGGCAGGAAGTTAATCAGGCAAGACAGTGAAAGACTTTCACTTTCGCCTTACCTAGTGTAAGAGAACAAGGTTTTGTAAGAGAGAAGACAGGAGAGAGATACATATTGAATCTGCTAAACATTTTTACTTGTTTTGTTAATTGGCTGGGTTTTTTTGTATTTTGATTGCCTCTAGTGTTCAGTTGTGCACCTTTTTCAGTACAATTGTTAATTTTTTGTGTGTGTGTGTGAGACAAAGAGAGAGTACAATGAAGAAAGGTGCCTTTGGTGCACGGAGAGGAGAGTGTGTACGGGTAGGCACATGTGGTGGCACCCTGTGTCTGAACAGGATCACCTTATACCATGCAAGTGGTCCACTCCCTGAAGCAGGAAATAGTGGTGCCATGGAAACACCCTTGCCGGTGGCACCACCTGTTACTAGTGCCCCACAACCATCTGCCATGGCCCATGTACCAATGATTCAGCAGCAGCAGGAATTGATACAGCAGCCACAGCAGTTTCATCAGTAGCAGCAGCAGCAGGTTGTCCCCCCCCAGTTGTGAAGCAGAAGCCAATAACACCTAGAGCCCCTCACCTGTGCCCAGTCCTTCCTGCACCTCTGTTGTGTGGGATTTGATCAGTCCAGTGCCTGGTGATGATGACCCCAGTATTGTTAAATGAAATATCTGTGGTGTGGTTGTGCATCATGGGCCCAAGGGAAGTCATCTGGGAACAGGTAAGTAAATCACTCACCTTGCAAACCACCACTGTGCACAGTGGGAGGCCAAGGTTGCTGAACAGGAATAGAATGTGCCTGCTGTCCCTGCTGGGCAACAGGTGGTAGCACAGCCTCCACCTGCATATGGGGTCAAGTGTGGTCAGGCCATTGAGCAAGTGGCTGCTCCAGAAACTGCAGGGGATGCTGGCAACCCTGCAAGAATGCCTGCCACACAGGCTGATTTGGGCCTGATGTGGAGTGAGTTGGACCACCTGAACTACAGGGCTGCAAACCTGGAGCAGTGGTTGGAGCACATTGAGGGTCACCAACTCCAAATTAAGGCCATGCCCCAACTACTGCTCTCACACTATAACGTGGAGCATTAGTTTGCATTTGTCCATGCATCCACTACCCTCTCCATGAAAAAAAAAACTTCCTGATGTTGCCCCTGATCCGTCCCCCTTCTATCTTCAAATTTTTTCCCCTTGTTCTTGCACATCTCTTTTTCTGAAAGATACTACCTTCTTGGACATTGTTGATTCCCTTTATGTACTTTAAAGTTTTTATCATGTCCCCCTTCCCTCCTTTCCTTAAAGGTATACATATTAATCTCCTTTAGTCTGTCTTCTTGTATGGGTTCTGGTGCAGACCCTGCACCATTTTTGTTGCCTCCATCCTGTCTACGTCCTTGTCTATATCTTTGTGGAGATATGGTCTCCAGAACTGCACACTGTACTCCAGATGAGGTCTCACCAAGTACTGTATCTTTACATAGGGATAACAACTTCCTGTTTTCTACTGGTGATTTGAAGGTGATGCCTCTTCTATACATCTCACTCACTTCCAGTATACCCCAGCCCTCCTTACTGACTCCTCACATTGCTTACCTACCTTTAGGTTATCTGGTATGACTACCCCCTGGTCCCTTTCAATTTGTGTAGTTTTTATCCTACCACCACCACCAACAACAACTGTTGTGTACTGTTTGGTGTCTAATTGTAACTTTTTGTTCTGTCTTTCTTTCTAATAACCTTGTTGCCACCCCAAAAATTTTGAGAACACCCCCAAAAACAGTTTAAAGAAAATAGCCTAAAAAATATTATATCCTTCTTTTTCTTCAATTTCTAGTTAATATATTCTCTGTTGTTTGCAAATAGGAAGTAGTTTATATTTTTTCATAGTAATGTTTTCTTCCTGTCGTGTTGTTTGTTGAAGAGCAGCAGTGAGCAGTGGAATAAACTGTTAAAGAGCAGGTGCACACTGTCATGTAGCAAGCTCCTGTCAAACATGTATGATAGATGAGATGGTCCAGTATTGATGGTATAAATAATATATGCCATGTGGTCTCATCCATTGAAGTAGGCACAGTCAGTACAGTGGTCAGTCACCTATCCACAGTTTAATCATCCACAGAAATTGCAGTACAATAATTTTCCCAAAAGTTTGTTTTACCAGCACACAGATATAGGTGCCCCTCTCCACAAATCAATCCGAATGTTATTGCATGTTACCCTTGCTGTGTCAAGGCTTAGATGGTAAATAATGTAATGTGGAATTTATCTTACTGCAATAATTGTGGATCATTAAGCTGTGGACAGTGACTGAGAGCCATACTGATTGGTCTTTCTCTTTCAGTTAAACAGTTATAACACACCAAAAGTGTACCTCCAGAAAAGCAGAGGTATTTCCTGAATCTGCTGACAAGCCACCATGCAAGCAGGTGCTTAAGCCATGTTAATTTTGTGATGTGAGAAAATAAATGGTGAGTGTGCATTCACCTGACCTGTATGAGTGTGATCTTTCTTTAGCTCTTAGTGCTATTTTTAGCTGCAATTTTGAAAGCTGAAAGTGACTGCTGAGTAAGAGTGTCTGTTACTCCACTCTTGCGATCGCTTTGATTTCTGTAAATTGCAAGACTAAGTAGTACGAGACACTCAAGGAAAATCTTGCCCATACATGTCAGTGGAGTGAATAATCTCAAACTCTCATTTCATTTTTTGACGTCCCCCAAATTAACATTGGTGTTGTGTGGGCTGGTTTTGGACACTTCTATGTTTTCCTGTGGGTACACATTTGGGGTGCTGTAACTTTGCTACTGGACAGGACCACATGATATCTTTAATACCCCTTAATACTGGAGCATGTCAGCTATCATATATGTTTGAGTGGTGCTGCTAGGTAATAATAATAACCACCTGACAATGCACTCCTGCTCTAGAACAATTTTGACTTATACAGTTCTATTCTATTTTCAATTGGCCCTTATTTACTGACTTATTTGTATGATAGCATTACATTTTTTCAGATATGAAACAACACTAGTGTTCCTTTTAATCTTGTTTTTAACTTTGTTTTAATCAGATTTCTCAGCTGTTTCTGAACACATACTGCTCCGTAATATAATGGCGGCTTACTATGTCCTGCTGGATTGCATGGTACTTTGTTTGAGTCCCAAAAGAAGGGATTTGAAATGGCAGATGTACAAAAAACAGTGTGAATACTGATATAAAACAGCCAAAAGCAAGATTAAAAGTAACACTGTTTATTATGTCATATGTGAAAAAAAACCTAGTCCAGCAATTGTAAATTGTGGAAATGAGGGAACCATATAGACAAGTCAGTAGATAACTACTAATTGCAAATCACATAGAAAAATACAGGTAAAAATTGTCAACCGACACACTGCTATGGTAGTTGTCATGCAATATAAGTTTTTGGGTACTGGTGACTGTGTTCTGCTATCTTAGCATACTTCCAACAACCACAATCAAAATACCCTACTATCACCCAACATAACATAATTACTGTACAACCCCCCATAAAAAAATAGTGTTAAATGTGAATGTAGCATGCTTATACTGCTATTTTGCTACATCATTCAGCATGCAGTATTAGTGTCCTGACTCCCGATAAAAAAGAATCACCTGAGAAAATGTTCTGAAAAGTCACAATTAATTCAGGACTCACTGATTGAAGCATACACAAACAGCCACACCTCTGAAAAAGTGTGCCCACTAAAATGGCTGCTGTTAAACTATCAAGAAAAGGCCTGACCCCAGATGAAGAAAAATCACATGAGAAAATGTTCTGAAAAGTCACAATTAATTCAGGAAGCACTGACTGAAGCATCCACCAACAGCCACAACTCTTGCGCCTGTTGCTGCTGCTGTTGTCCTTCTGCTGACTGAGCTGATACACCATGTGCTGTCAAATGATGATAACCACAGACAGTCCAGATGACCATTGGATGAACCATAATGTGATGTTCTGGAGGACCATTAATCTGCTGTACTGACTGAATCATACTGCCCTACTTGTGTAAATTCATTCCACCATTGGTGAGTTACTGTATGTTTCACGTTCAGGTTTTTCAGAGACCCATACATTTACTATCTATATATATATATACAGTACATATATATATATGGCAAAAAACTGCATGTAATGCATCAGTTAGGGTTAAACCAACTAAAGTGAGGAAATGAAACGTTAGGGTTGAGTCCCTAACCCCCCACACACACCCTACACCCCATCCTCTACAGACTGACAGATGCTGGGGCATGCCATTGGGGTCATGTCACCCAACTCTCACCTCATTCCATGTGTAAGCATGTTGTTATGCTACAGTAAAGGAGAATGGAGTGAGAGTTAGGCCTCACAACCCTAATGGGACACCCTGGCATCCATCAGTCTGTGGAGGATGGGGGTGTGTGGTGTGTGCGGGGGGTTAGGGACACAATCCTAAAATTTCATTTCCTCACTTTTGTTGATTTAACCCTAACTGGTGCATTAAATGCAGTTTTTTCCATGAATTTCCTTACTTTTTGAAAAAGTGTAATATAGCTAGTAAAAAACATGTATTGACGGGAACGGGGAGCATCCAATCAAGTTGCCCATTTCTGCATAACAATATGCTTCTGTCTTCTACATAGCTACAGAGCCATAAAGCAGCCCTATAGGGCAAGAAACCTTTGTAACACTAATTTGCTGATATCTCTGGAACTGTAACAAGTAGAAAAAAATGTAAAATGTTGTTGTAACTGTGACAGCAAGTACTGCACAAGGCAACTAATGACTGAACCTGTATCTCACATTGATTATGAGATACAGGAACCAAAAAGCACTGTACAGGCACTCTTTCAACCTTTGTGACACTAATTTTACAATGTTTCATTAACCGTGCCACCCATAAAAAAAATTCCACTGCGGGCTTGCTCTATGGTTTCAAATATTTTTTCAGTGGCATAGATCACTTGGAAGTGATTTAAGCCACAAGTAGTGAAAACTCTGTATCTCGCTTCATTTTCGAGATACAGGCGCTGAAAGGCTTGACAGACCCTGCAATGTATTCCTATGGGGAAAATCTCAACTTCATGATGACATATCTATGGAACTCCTTAATTCCCCAACACCTAAACAGCATACTTCACACCTGTAGGGCATCCCCTTAACACCCTGTAAATTTTTAGTAATAATACAGAACCATTAAGGAGCTATGCAATTTTAAAGTTTTTACACCTTTAAAAATTCTTCATTAGTGAGATAGCAAAATCTTGGGCAGTCAGATCAATCCTAGTCCGTGAGCTAGCAAAATTTGAGGGGACATCTGGTCTTGCCATCAGGGACATCTGGTCATCTCCAGGGACATCTAGTCATGCTCAGAGACATCTGGTCATGAAATTTCAGCTATCTAGTTGTCCCCTGATAGACAAGGCTTATGGACCAGCATCATCTCGTGGACCAGGATTTTGTAGGCTCGTGGACTAGGATCATTAGAGAGTCGCAAAAGAAGAATTTTTAATTTTTAAAAATCAGTTTTTTGACAAAAATGAACCAAACCAAAGGCATTGCTTTGTAGAGGGTGCCACCCTGGACAAAACCCATGCCTCATTTAGCACAAAAGTCACTCATACACAAAGCTACAACATTTTGTTTGGCTGAAAAACTGAAAACAAGACGGCGGTTTGCGGACAAGGAATTTTTCTGATGAACTAGGATTTTCCTTTTGTGAGGTAGCAAAATCTTTGCCCATGAGACCATTCTTAGGTCGCAAAAAATATAAACTTTAGAGTGAACTGAGTATGCTCAGAACTCAAAAATTAAAAATTAAATAACTTTTGAATGGATTAATATTATTTTAACAAACCAATACTGGATTGTGCCTTTATCCAAACTCTTTCTATGTTCCAAATTTCAGACCAAAAGACTACATGCTGTGGTCACAGCACCATGGGCAATAAATGCATCAAAACTGGTGAAAAGTGTATATGTTTGGCATTTTGCTGTGCAGAAACCATATTTCTGACCGAAATGCAACTTGGTAAGTCAAGAGATCTACCATACCAGACCAAGCATTCCAAATTTCATGCAAATCCATTGAACGGTTGCAAAGTTATTAATGCACAAAATTTGAGGTTTAACATTAAAGTGCCTACTCAACCCTAACTATTGGGGCGTGACTGTGCCCCAATAATATATAATAATTTTTTCTTATCGCAGATCATAGAGTCATACTTTGTTTGTGCACATTTTTGCTTGCTGATGACACAGGAAAACTGTCAAACCATGAATGGTAAGTATTAATTTTTATAGGGGGTTGTGGTGGGGGTTGGGAACTTGGAACATCATTTGGGAAAAAGTTTCAGTAGTTTACAGATTTTCTGTGTTTCCACAAGATCCAGATTCATACAAGTTGCAAGTGTTCTGATTTGAAGAAAGCACCGATGGCAGCAGACAGCACTGAAATGTTACCTGCAACTGCAAGCAGACAAGGAAGAAATTATTTGGACTTCATTGCACCAACACATTAGTTCAAAGTGTTGCTGTTCCTGTCTGTTATATCCAGCTTAACATACCAAGCTATTAGTAAGCCACCATAACAGACCAACTAACAATTTTAGTTTGTGTGACATGTACTTGCCCACTGTCTTAACTTAAGTTACATTACAAGACGCCTTGTCATCATGACCAGGATAAAACTTTGTACAACCCCATGGCTGGCTAAAGTAAACCAGTTACTTATGTGTATGACAAGTATATCATCTGATGTATATGTCACCTCCATTTTATTCTTTACACTGACTTGACAAAATGAAAGACAAAAAAGAACAGATGAAATAAGATTGACATACTTACCTGGAAATTATATCTATACATGGTTGTAGTACTACAGTACTCTCGTCCTCATGTCTTCTTACACTGTTTTAAACTGGAACCTGTAAAAAATTAAAAACAGTTGGCAGTATTTGCTGACAAGTGCATCTATAAATTGGTAAAAGAAGCATTCACACTGCTCAAGGAAAAAACATAGTATGACAAATTAGTATATAATCACTGTTAACTACTGATAATAAGAACTGTGGTGGCCATGCCTGGATACAGGTTCCTTCAGGGCATGAGCACTGGATAACATTCTCACTCACTATTATCTTGGAAATGGGTGGCTTTGGCTGGCTGCATGTTCCTTCAAGGCATGGGAACTGGATAGCATTCTCTCTCACTGTCATCATGGAAAAGGGTGACTTTGGTTGGCTGCGAGTTCCTTATGGGCACAGGCACTGGATAACATTCTCTCTCACTGTCATCATGGAAATGGGTGACTTTGGTTGGCCGAGAGTTCCTTATTGGCATGGGCACTGGATAACATTCTCCCTCACCGTCATCAAGACGGGTGACTGGATATGGTGTGTCACACTCTTTCAGTATCACTCAGGTGGAATTTTTACTTAAGAAGATCACTGTAGATTTTGCACCACATATCATTATCCTTTGTGACAACAATTAGCTGCATATGGTCCATAAAATAAGACAGTAGTTTAACTGTAATAATGCTTATAAAATTGTGTTCAATGGGTCTTGCTTACTTCCCAGTATATAGAGCTGCCCACACAATGCCCCCATGCACAGCCACGTTATGATGTAAATTCAGGGAGTGCACGGTGACACACTCCATTATAGCCTATGGTGGGCAGCTTTAATTACAATTAGTTTTCTATTTTGTAATTGTCAAATGGTAATTAATCAAGGACATTGATCAATTAACAAGGGCCTTGTCTGTTGATCGGTGCCCTTGATTAATTTCCATTTGACCATAATGTAGCATGTCCTCATGCACTCCCTCCCTCCCTTTCCATCATAACGTGGTTGTGCTCGGAAGTGGGGCATGGGTGGCTCTATATACCGGGAAGACTATGTTTTCTAGCCAAGGCACCTAGCTTCTCCTGAGCTTTTTCTTCTAGCTTGCTTATAAGGACAGAGCAAAGAACCTTACCAGAGCAAGGAAAAGGATTGAGGCTTCTTTTGGCTAGGTAGATATACTGTGTGTTGTTATTTTTATGTTGTACTCACAGGTATTGTTACTGTTTGTTGCTAACATTTTATTGCTTTATTTTTCTCTGATTCAAATTGTTATTGCTGGGTATACCTTCTGCTGCAGTATTACAGGGTATGTCTACAGGTGTGTGCTTATAGATTACCGCTGTAATTTTTTGATTTAAATTGTCTTTTGCAAGGTATATCTTCTGTTACTGCTTTATTTTTCTCTGTAGCAAAGTGTTTCTCACAGGGTATATCTTGTGTGAAATTATTACATGTGGTGCTTTACAGGTTTTACAGTTTTATCTATCATTAGGATAAGCTTTCAGGGCTACTGCATTTGTTGCTGGCTGATTGTTTCTGCTCTTACCTCTTTGTTTCTTTCATCCGTGGTTCTTCTTATTTGGCTCAGGAAGGGCCCAGCCACCCACCCCCATCCCCAACCACCCCACACTACACTCCTTTTATAGGGTAGCACCATCATGACATTTCCTGTAGCAAAGAAGGAAGGGGTGGCTCAGAGGGGTATCCACACAGTGGTCTTATTTACATGGGAGCTAGTAATTTAACTTGTTATAACAAGTTATACAAAAACAAACAAACAAAACACAAAACATTTAACTTTTGCTTTCATTTTCTTCATTCTAATTACTCTGACCAGGTTATAAACCCATCAACTTATCTGGAATGGATATCATTAACTGCAGGTACTGTGGAACACTTTTCAGAAGTGCAGTTTTACAGGATTTAGGACACTGTCCTACATGCTGGGCCATTGGAGGTCTATGGGCTCAGCTCCAGGCAGCATGGGCAGAGATTGTGTACCTCAAATTGCATTTTCAAGAGGAAATATATTATAAGAACTGCCTGCCATTTTCCCAACATCCAACAGAAGCACCTCAACCACAGAGGGTAGTTGGTCCGGGAGGCTGGCAGGTGGTTAGGAGGGGCAAATCAGGTGTCCCATCACTCAATGCTCTCCAACATATCACCTCCACAAACCATATAAAAACTACAAACAAGAATTTGCCTCTGTCTCTGAAATCAAACAAAGGGGCAGAGAACACTACAGAGCAGAACACTGCAGCACAGCAGCTAGCACAACAAAATTCACATAAAACAGGAACCAAATCAAAAAAGCAAAAAAAGAAATCCAAAAAACTTTTGATCATAGGAGACTCCATGATTCGGGGAGTTGATACCTATCTCCAGCCAGGGGTATTGGTCAGATGTCTCCCAGGTATGTCAGCATGGAAAGACACTGACCACATTGCTAAAACTGTTCAGGAAGCAGGAGAAAATATTGACATCCTGGTACACATAGGGACTAACAATCTCACCAGCCAGTCAGTTGTGGAGTCCAAGGAGCACCTGACCAGGCTGGGTGGCAAACTATCATTCATTTCACCCAGCATCTCCTGCTCTGAGATCCTGCCAGTCTGGGAGAGGGGGCAGATGGGCAGAAAATCTGAGAAGGGAAGATAGGGGAGCTAAACATGTGGCTCAAGGGCTGGTGCCAGGAAAAAGGACACACATTTGTAGGGAACTGGCAACAGTTTTGGGAGTGAAAGTTCTTTAAATTTGATGGACTGCATCTGATTAAGGAGGGAGTCAGTGCATTGGGGCAGAAGTTTGATGTCTTTATAGAATATTTAAACTAGCAAATGGGGAGAGAGGTGCAGCATCCCATACGTTGAATGGGAAGAACAGCCCTCCACCCTCAGCTAGTGGTCAAACAGGAGTTCAGCATGTTTATAGTTCATTTGCATCACCAGGTAAGGAAAAAGGTCCAGCTCCCAATACAATGCACAGGGGAAATGCCAGACCTCGCCCAACTACTAACACACCAAAATTTGGCCAATGGAAAATCATGTACACAAATGCTCAGTCTGGGAAACAAGATCCCAGACCTGCAGGCAATAATAACAGAGGCAAAACTGGACATAGTAGCCATTAGCGAGACATGGTTTACCAGTAACCACACTTGGGAGACTTCAGTACCTGGCTATGTACTGTGCAGAAGAGACCGAGGTGCAAAAAGAGGGGTGGAGTGGCCCTTTATGTCAATGAAAATATCAAAGCTACAGAAATTCAGAATACACATTAGGAGCCAGAAGAACTCTGGGTCACCCTGGAAACAGGAAATGGGACAGCCATGCAAACTGGGGTTGTGTACAGGCCTCCAGACCAGGGGGAGGACATAGACACATTACTGTTAGAAGATATACAAAACATGACAGATAAAGGGGAGGTTCTGATAATGGAAGACTTCAACATGCCAGATACAGATTAGTCAATAGCATCAGGAACATCTACCAGAACTAGACACATGGTGGATTCCCTGCAAGAGGTGGGCCTCAAACAACTGGTTCAACAAGCTACAAGAGAGGGCTATCCTAGATTTGGTACTGACTAACAGTGAAAAGATCACAGATCTTCAGGTAGAAGGTCACCTGGGGGCCAGTGACCATCACATGGTATGGTTCAATTTGGCCACTAGAGCTAAATCATCTCATTCCAAGGCAAAAATATGGGACTTGAGAGGAGCTGACTTTGATAAGATGGCCAACAGAGTTAAGCTAGCCCTGGCAAAAAGAAATACAAGTGAGGGGTTACAGGCAAAGTGGGCAAGCATTAAGGATGCAACACTTGAAGCAACATCCCATTGTGTTAGAGAGAAAAGGAAGTGCAGCAGAAGAAGGAAACCACTTTGATTCTCAAAAACAGTAGTAGAAAAGGTGAGAGCCAAAAGGCTGGCCTTCGGGAAATACAGTCAATTCCACTTGTGTGCCTTTCGGATGTGTGCACATTGTGGTTATGTGCACACATTCCTCTGGTCCTGTTTCCATTTATATGTCATCAATGTTATTTAAATAGGATGTGCGCACACAGATTTTTAGTTGTGTGCACATATCCAGTGTGTTAGTATGTGTTAAATGCTGTAATTGAGGATCTCTGGGAGAGCAGTCAGGAGTGAGCGAGGTGTGAATCACCTTGCAATTTTACTTGCAAGTGAGCTGGCAGGTACTGTTGGGTGATAGTTTTGCTAACTGATCCTCCTCCCTACAGTTAATCACCCAACAAATGCCAGGCTGGATGTTCACACTCCTCCACGCCCCAGGAACATCTCAGCCATAGGTAGTAAGCAAAAAAATAGGCTTAACCAAACCCTTGCAGCTGTCACTGTTTACTTCTATCCCAGTACCGTGATCCGCACACAGGAACCTCCTTAAGTTGATTTTTCTGCTTTCTTAAGTGAGTGACTTTTTTTCAATTTTTTTCAAATGTAAAGGGATCAGACTTTCCTGATCATCCAGTGATTTTCCTTCTCATCAGCCTCCTCACAACTGGAAGTGGTGCCTTTGGAAACAATCACAGAGGTGCAGATTTCTAAAGATTTCTAAAGTCAAAGTAACAAGCAAGCCCAAGTTAGACTTTGTGCAATGTGTGATTTTTACCTACCTTTTTACTTACAGCATAGCACAGTACAGTTTGTTTTTAGTACAGTAATTCACTCATAGCACATGGCAATGTATTAAATAAAGCATTTTAATGCTCTAAGACGCTTAAGGGTCTTCATGCTTGCAGTTTCAGCATGTTTTTTGATCATTTCGGATAAGTGCATTTTCGGTTGTGTGCACATGAACTGCAATCCTCAAGCATGTGCACACAACTGAAATTGACTGTATAAGGGAACGCAGCAGGATGAAGATAAGAAGGCATACCAAACTTCCATAAGGGAAGCAGGGAAGGCAGTAAGGTAGACAAAGGCCCAAACCGAGGAAACATCAGCACAAGTAGTAAAAGAAGGTTTCAAGACTTTCTATACATTAGTGAAAGGAAAAAGTCCAGAGGGGGCATTGCTAAGATCAAAGGGGATAAGGGTGTGTGTGTGAGGAGGAGGAGGACCATGTAAAAGCATCTGTCTTAACTAGATATTTCTGCTCAGTATTTACTGAAGCGAAGGCAGGGCAGGGCCCACAGATCAGTACCATAGACACAGGGGGGAGGGAGGGAGGTGTGCACTAGTCCCTTCACAAAAGAAAGGGTCCTATAAGAGCTCAATAAGCTCAGGGTGGACAAGTCAATGGGACCTGATGGCATACATCCCAGGGTACTAAAGGAGCTAAGGGTGGAACTAGCACAGCCATTATCAGAACTGTTCACTGAGTCTATGAGCACAGGAGAGGTCCCAGATGACTGGGGAAGGGATCATGTGATCCTGCTTCACAAGAGTGGTAGCAGGAAGGAGGCAGGGAACTACAGACCAGTCAGTCTTACCTCAGTAGTGGGCAAGATTATGGAGGAACTCCTTAAGGAAAGGATAGTGCAACACCTGGAATCCATTGGAGCACAGGATCCAAGACAGCATGGGTTTACAATAGGAAGGTCCTGTTAAACTAATCTCATAGATTTCTTTGACTGGGTAACCAGAGTGGTGGACCAAGGGGGAGCAGTTGATGTTGCCTACCTTGACTTCAGCAATGCTTTTGATACTGTTCCACATAGAAGATTGATTAATAAGCTGGGTAGGCTCGGGGTGGGTCAGATGTTGGTCAATTTAGTGGCAAACTGGTTGATGGGCAGAAAACAGAGAGTGATGGTAAACAGTATACAGTCAGAAGAGATGCAAGTCACAAGTGGAGTTTCTCAGGGATCAGTCCTGGGGCCAGTCCACTTCAATAACTTCATCAGTGACATTGCAGATGGACTAGAGGGTAAGGTTTGTCTGTTTGCAGGTGACACCAAGATCTGCAACAGAGTAGATGATCCAGATGGGGTGGGCAGAATGAGCAGAGATATGGATAAACTAGCAAAATGGTCAGAAGAGTGGCAACTGGGGTTCAACGCAAAGAAATGCAAGATCATGCACATAGGGAAGAGATACCTTGAAGCCACCTATAGGCTGGGTGAGGAGTTGCTGGTAGTCACAAGGGAAGAAAGAGACTTGGGCATCATCATCATCACCGATGACCTGAAATCATCCAAGCAGACCACTAAAGCAGTAGGTAAGGCTAGGGGGATGTTGGGGTGTATTAGTAGGAGTATCACAAGTCGGTAGAGGGAGGTAATAATCCCCCTTTACAAGACACTGGTTAGGCCCCATCTGGAGTACTGCATGCAGTACTTGAGGCCACACCTTCACAAGGACATTAACCAAATTGAGGCAGACCAGGGAAGGGCAACCAAAGTGTTGCAGGGACTTCACCTGAAAACATATGAGGACAGATTAATGGAACTCAATATGTATACCCTAGAGTAAAGGAGGGAGAGAGGTGATACGATCGAAACATTCAAACACCTTAAGGGCATTAACAAGGTGAAAGAGTCTAACATGTTTCAATATAAGAAAAATAGCAGGACAAGAGAACACAGCATGACATTAGAGGGCCTCTGATTATGGGGTAATGTGAGGAAGTTCTTTTTTACAGAAAGGGTTGTGGATGCATGGAACAACCTACCTCAGGAAGTGGCAGATATGAATACAGTGCAGGGCTTCAAACAGGCATGGGATAGGCATAAGGGAGTAATACAGATGAGTATGAATAGATAGGCCATTGACAGAGCTAAGGCTGATGGCACATTCATAAGGTAGAAAAAGAAATGGGCAGACTGGATGGGCCTTGCGGTCCTTATCTGCCTTCAAAGTCTATGTTTCTTTGTTTCTATGAAGTAAGCAAGACCATTGAACACAATTTTATGAGCCACTACAGCAAACAGGAAGCTGAGCCTGCTATATAAGCACCAAAGCTGCCTCTCTGCTAAAGCCCTCCAGCTTGCCATAACTAGCTCAGTCTTCTCAACTATTGATTATGTCCTTGCTATCTACAATGCAGCCTCTGACAGCACCCTCAAGTGACTCGCCACCATGTTCAACAAAGCTTGCAGACTTGCACTTGGAGCCCCACGCCTGACCCATACCTGCCACCTCTATCAGCAAACTGGTTGGCTAAATCTGAATGACAGGGCCTGCTATCAAACCTGTCTCCTTACCAAAAAAGCAACTCTGGGCCTACTGCCTCCAGGGACCAGCTCCCTCATACACCAGGTCACACCAACAAGGACTACAAGGACATCCAATAAGATCTCTATCAAGATCCTATACCGTCGCACCACCCAAGATCATCAATCCTTCGAATACCAAGCCTCACTGTGGCTTACTTCACTCCCACCAGAACTAGCCACTATTAGCAAAATCAGCTTGTTCAAATCTGCACTTAGGTCCCACCTGTCCAGCCAAGGCCAATGCACATGCCTTACCTGATCAACCCACCTGGAAAAAAATTCAGACTACCCCACCAATGCGCACTTATGCAATCACCCAATCTGCTACTTCCGCCTCTTACCCTCCTACACCAACCCCTCCCCCAGCCCCAGTCCCCCCCCTCTATTCCCCAGGAGTCCTCACCCCTACCTATGTCCTACCCCGTCCTTCTACTCCCCACCCCTTCCTGACAAAGTGACCCCTATCCAGTGGTTTCCACAAGCTAAACACCTCCTCAATTCCCCCTTCACTCTTGAACTTCCTTGCCTTTTCCTCCCCCCACTCTCTCGTGCTAACTACTGCTGCAGCTCTGATCATGCCTGTATGCTAAGGCACAAACCCTATCCCATGTACTCTGTCAGTCATATTACTATTGAAATTTGTTTAATGTTCATTGAAACTCTGTGCTTTACTATTGTATGTTCACATTTTCTTCCCGAAGTGGAGCCTTTGTGAATGAACTTGTAGCTCAAAGGTTGTAATCCGATAATTCAATAAATAAATACAGTGGAGCCCACTTGTAAGAGCACCAGTTAGTGGAACATCCCGCTTATAAGAACATGCCTCTAATGTCCCAATTTTTCCCTGTGTATTCCAATGGGCTGAAAGCCCGTTTATAGTAACATACAGCCCGTTTAAAAGAACATTTTTTTTAGTTGCTAGCAGTTGTCAAAGACTGAAACTCACTGACTCATGCACTTACTGACTAGCTGTCAAACTGTCACACCTCTGGTTTTTCGATTAATGCTATTAACGCTATTAATGCCTTCAGTGGTATGCAGCTAGGTGTGAATAGGAGCTGATTAAGTGAAGCTCCGCATGCATTCCAACATTGTTTAAGCATTTTAAAGTCCTTCTTGGCTATTGTCTGCAGTCCCCACTTGACCCCTCAAGCCTCGGTAACTGTGTAAGAAGCTGTGTAAAAGGAGAAGCTACCTGTATCAGGACAAGGACTTCGGTGAAGAAGCTGAAATCACTGAAACACCAACACCTACTGCTACGGAAGTTATGAGCTGCTTGATGAAAATACTGCAGTACATTCGAAGTAAACCATCTGCTGATCTGACAGCTTTTTATGCTATGGATTTTTATTTAGATAAGCTGTTATTAAAGAATATGAAACAGCTAAAAATCAACTGAGTCCTGAGTGTGTATTTCATAGTGCACCACGTTGTTGTCTTTATTAGGAATTTCATGTTCAGCTTCGTTTAAACAGGCAGCCCATATATAAGAACAGCCCGCTTATAAGAGCAATTTTTTGTGGCACTAGAGTGTTCTTATAAGTAGGCTCCACTGTAAAAAAAACATTTTTCAGCAAAAGTACTGTGTTCTTGTGGGGCCTATATGCAGGAAATGGTAGTTGCAGGGGTAAGGCACCACTATATGTGGTGCAGGGCTTTAGTCTGGTAATTCTATTTAATCAGCAGGATTAAACTGGCTACAACAAATGGACAGTTGTGTTTAAGATGCTGACTGTGTTTGCTAATGACAGCACACATTCTGTTAAGAAAATCTATGAAGGTGAAGGTAAAACAGAATGATGGTGAACGGGTCATTATTTGGGCAGATCTGTCAGATGGAATGAGAGTCAGGGACACTTTTTTAATATTATGAAAAAGACAAAGAATGTTAACATTAATGCAGTGTGACTGCCTTTAAATCAATTAACTTACACACTGCCAGTAACATCCACCTCATCCTCATCAAACAGGAAACTGCCTTCGCAGTTGTCAATGTCAGAATTGTGCCCACTAGGGAATTCTTTCTCAATGACAGAATCATCAACCTCAATGGTAGACCGTTTGATGTTGCCACCAGGATTGTCTTCTTCACCCACATCATCAGCATGACGGGGACTGGGTACAAACACAGATGTGGCAGTTCGAGTTGGTATGTGACCTTCATTCATGTTTATAAATGTCAGCATGCTGACATTTGTAGGCGAGAGGTTGGTACAATGGTCATGAACTATTGCCCCCACAGAAATGAATACCCTCTCCACACTTACACTGGAGGGTGGGCTGGTCAGGTACTTCAGTGTTACTGAAGTCAGCTCTGGCCTTTCACTCACCTTACACTCCAGTGAAACAGAGGATCATCAATTACTGACAGATGCCTGTTTTCAGCAAAATATGCATCAACTATTCTCTATGCTGCATGTAGTCCTGATGTTGAGTCATCCGGCTCCGGTTCACAGCACTCATCTAAGTCACAGATTCTGGCTTGGGACAAGGCACCACAAAGTGGGTTAATGGCAACCTGTTTTGCTGACACCCCACCTTGACCCACAGCTTCCTTACTTGATGAAACATAGAAACATAGACTTTGATGGCAGATAAGGACTGCTTGGCCCACCTAGTCTGCCCATTTCCCTACCTATAGGATAAGCTGTAGATCCTAGTTAACCAACAGCCTATTTTTTCCTACCCCCACAGGAATTGCCTTATGTCTGTCCCATACATTCTTGAATTCTCCTACAGTTTTAGACCCCACAACCTCCTCAGGAAGGCTGTTCTATGTGTCTACCACCCTCTCTGTGAAAAAATACTTCCTCATATTGCCCCTGAACCATCCCCCTCTAGCTTCAGACTGTGTCCCCTTGTTCTTGCAGATTTCTTTTTCTGAAAGATGCTACCGTCTTGGACATTGTTGATTCCACTGAGGTACTTAAAAGTTTCTATCATGTCCCCCCTCTCCATCCTTTCCCCAAAGTATACATATTAAGCTCCTTTTGTCTCTCTTCATATGACTTCTCTGGCAGACCCTGCACCATTTTAGTTGCCCTCCTCCAGACTGCCTCCATCCTGTCTATGTCCTTGCGGAGATGGGGTCTCCAGAACTGGATGCAATACTCCAGAAGGGGTCTCACCAACTGTCTGTACAGAGGGATAACAACTTCCTGTTTTCTGCTGGTGATGCCTCTCCTTATACATCCCAGTATCCCCCCAGCCCTCCCTACGACCTTCTCACATTGCTTGCTAACCTTAAGGTCATCTGATATGATCACCCCAGGTCTCTTTCCATTTTTGTTATTGTTACTATCCCCCCATTGTGTAATTTTCCCTGGGTTTTTGTTTCCGAGATGCATTATTTTGCACTTCTTTGCATTGAATCCAAGCTGCCATACTTCTGACCATTCCTCCAACCTTGCCAAGTCCCTTCTCATCCTTTCCACACCTCCTTGTGTATCAACCCTGTTGCAGATCTTTGTATCATCTGCAAAGAGGCATACTTTTCATTCCAGTCCCTCTGCAATGCCACTTATGAAGACATTAAAAAGGACTGGACCCAGTACTGAACCCTGCGGTACCACACTAGTAACTCCTCTTTTTTCAGAGTGGAATCCATTTAGAATTACCTTCTGTGTCCTGCTGTCCAGCCAATGTTATACCCAGGCTCCACCCTGGGACCCACTCCCAGGCTGGCTAATTTGATTATTAATCTTTTGTGTGGGACTGTGTCAAATGCCTTGCTAAAGTCTAGGTAGGCCATGTCCACAGCCCTTCCCTGGTCTACTACTTTGTTCACCCAGTAAAAATAAATCAATTAGAGTCATCTGACATGACCTTCCTGCTTTGAACCCATGCTGCCTTGGGTCCTGTGCCTCATTGGCATCTAGGTACTTAACAATTCTTTCTTTCAGAAGTGATTCCATCACTTTCCCTACCACAGAGGTGAAACTGATGGGTCTGTAGTTTCCTGCCTCTGTCTTGCTCCCACTTTTGTGAAGGGGAATCACATCTGCCTTCCTCCAGTCCTCAGGTACCACACCATCCTCCCATGATTTGTTAAAAAGGGTAGTCAGTGATGTCACTAGTTCTCCTCTTAATTCTTTTAGAATTCTGGGGTGAATTCCATCAGGCCCCATTGCTTTGTCCACCTTCAGTTTTAGGAGTTCTTTCAGAACCCTTTCTTCTCTGAAAGGACTGTGATTGATCCCCCTATCCAGAGTGCTTCAGTTAATTGGATTAGGCACCTCCCCCTCCTCCTCTTTTGTGAATATTGAGCGGAAGTATTGGTTCAGTATCCCTGCTTTTTCACTGTACCTCTCTGCCCACCCACCTTCCTTTCTATTCAGCATCACTATCCGTCCCTTTGTCTTTCTACGCTCCCTGATGTATCTATAAAAGGTTGTATCCCCCTTCTTAATCAAGTTGGCTATCTTTTCCTCAGTTTGGCCTTTGCTATTCTGACTTCCCTCCCTGCTTCGTTCTGCCTTAACTGGTACAGTTCTCTGTCCTGCTACTTCTGTGTTTCCTTACACTTCCTAATTGTTATCTTTTTCTCCCTAACCTTCCCCGCCACCTCTTTTGAGAACCATGGTGTTTTTTTCTTTCATTTTGATTTATTTGTTTCACACAAAGGCTTTTTCCCTCTGTGATGACAGTTTTGATGTTTTCCCATTGTTTCCTTCACCCCTCCTTCTATCCTGTTTGCTAGTGCTTTTCTAAGGCACTCTCCCATCTTGCCAAAGTCAGCCCTCCTGAAGTCCAGTACCCTCACTTTTGTATGGCTTGACTCTGTAGCTAAGTTTGTCTTGAACCACTCTGTTTGGTGGTCACTTGTTCCCAGATGGCTACCCACTTCTAGATCTGAGATCCAATCACTGTCCCATTTGAGAGTATGAGGTCTAAGATTGCACCTTCATGAGTGGGTTCCAACACAGCTGTCTGAGGCATGCCACCTGTAGACCATCAAGAATGGCCCTGCTCTTGGATGTGGCTGCAGCAAAGGTGTTCCAGTTAACATCTGGCATATTCAGGTCTCCCATCAACAGTATCTCCTCTTTCTCTGCCATTCTAAGGATGCCTTCTATCATATCCTTGTCCATTCCCTCTCCCTGATATGGGGGTCTCTAGACAACCCATGTACGGATTGTGGTGCCATTTCCAGTCTCTAAGTGACCCACAGTGCCTCCTCTCCTCCCTGTTTACTCTTTTGTTTCATTGCTTTTGTCCCTTCCCTTACATAGAGAGCTACTCCTTCCCCCCCCATTCTACCCTCCCTGTCTCTCCTGTAGGTTGTGTACCCTGGTATGTTAACATCCCAGTCATGGTTCTATGTGTACCATGTTTCTGTGACTGCTACGATATCCAGGCATCCCTCTTCCATCAAGGCCACTGGTTCAGGAGCTTGTTGCCCAGACTATGGGCACTGGTACTCATTACCCTCCATTTCTTGATGACCTTACCCCTTTTTGCCCCATCCCTGTCCTTATTGCCTTTGTCATTTTCTCCATTTACACCTGCCCTTCTTCCTATCAACATCTCTATCTTGGTGTTTACCTCCCTTACTACCCTGATTTTTTTTGAGGGGGGGCTAGGATTTCCCTGCTCCTTTGCAGTGTCTCCCCCCTTGGCTAGTTTAAATGCCTACCAATGAAGCATTTAAACCTATCACCTAGGATCCTGGTTCCCCTCCTGGACAGATGCAGACCCTCACGCCAGTATAGGCCTGTATCACTCCAGGTGAACCCCAGTCCCCAATGAAGCCAAATCCCCTGAGCTCTGCACCAGTTTTTCAACCACTGATTGAATCCCATGGTGTGGAGCACCCTAGCCTCATCCATGCCATAGACAGGCAGCACTTCCAAGAAGGTTACCATGCATGCTACTTGTCTAAGACTCCTCCCCAACTCCACATACTCTGCTCTGATCCCTTTCTCAGCCAGGTCATTTGTCCCTAGGTGGACAATGACATCCAGCTGCCTCCCCCATGCAGCTGTTCCAATGATCCTGAGGATTCACTTCCTGTCCCTCCAAGCCATGGCACAAGGCAGGCACCCTACCTCCTTCTCCCCTTCCTCCCCAGTTCTACCCCCTGAGAATGGAGTCTCCCACCAGGAGTTGTTTCCTTCCCTGTGGGGTCCCATGCCACCCTCCTGTGGGTCTCCTTTGTGGAGGTTCCCAGCATCCTCCTTGGTCTCCACTGTGGGCGCCTCCATAGAGGAACCACACTTTGCCAGAATGGCATATGAATTGTGGAGTGGTACAACTGGAGGGATGCACCTCTGTTTCACCACCCTCACCCTCCCTGAGTCCACTGTTGTCCAACTGCTCCTCTTTCTTGGCAACCTCTGAGGCAACAGCAGTGGTCCTGGTGGTCCCTGGGTGGGAGAAGAGGTCCCCCAAATCCTGGCCAACTCAGCCTGGAGATGAGAAACCTCCTCCCTCAGCCCAGAGAGGTGTCTGTAGATGGGACACAACTGCATTCCCCAGAACTTCTTCTGGAAGACTGCTGCTGCACAGCCACTGCACTGCATCACTCCCATCATGTCTTATTTGGGGCCCCTTAACTGTTGTTTGGAATACCTACTCTTTCCTCTGTTTATTTTTTTTTATTTTTTTTTCCCTACTTACTTACTTACTGCCTCTGTGCCCTTTAAGCTCCTGTTCTTCATGTTCTGAGACAAGAAGGTCCTATATTTCTCAGCAGTCTCCTTACTTGCTCAGAGTCAGACCTCCAGCAGCTGTGGGGGGGAAGATGGAGAACTACTCTTTTCCTTCTAGGACGGTCAGTCTTTTGTGGTTCTGTGATCACTCAATTCCTGCTCCCAAACAGAAAGTTGCTGTTTTCAGTCAAATGCAATGCCTATAAAAGTAGAACTGGCTTGGGGGGGGGTGGAGGGAAGGGAAGGAGGGTAGTATAGTCCCAGTAGAGAAGTATAGTTATAACAGCAGCTCCTTCTTCTTGGTGTTCTCTGCCTGTTTTCTGGCAGAAGCTATCTAGGGCAGTTTTTAAAACTGGCTTTAACCTGGCTTCCTTCTAGCTAAGCCATTCTCTATACTTTACAGCTCTTTCTAAACTTAGTTAGTTGCACAGATAACAATTCACTTTAGGCAACTCAGACAAACACACTAACTTTTTTTTGTTTTGTTTTGTTTTTACCCTAAATTGAAGGTCCCAGTTGTAGAGTTCTAGTTCTTTAGTCCCTGTAGAGAAGTATAATTATAACAGCAGCTCCTTCTTCTTGGTGTTCTCTGCCTGTTCTCTGGCAGAAGCTGATGTGCTTTCTAGTCCACATTGATTTTGAGCCTTGTTATGCAGTGTTGTGCTGAACTTGGCAGGTGATTTCAGTGCCCCATGAACCAATCACACCAGCTGTCCAGTAAGATTTTTAACTTGATCAGGCCCTCCCTCCAATAAGGATGCAATTCCACATTTGTAGCGTGGGTCCAGCATTGTTGCTTTTCCAAATTCTGCACTTTTTTGAATACTTGCAATGTGGCGATTGCAGTCAAATATTATCAGCATATGTTTAAGTAATGCACTGCTTGACCTATCTCCGGACACATCAAGGCTATGCTGCCAATTCAACAAAGTTTGCCTCAACACCAGCAGTAATGGAATGACTTGGCTAATGGAGAAAGTGTCAACACACTGCCTGTGTGGGATGTTCAAACAGCCTCAAAATTGATATCACTGAGTCCATGAGGCGCCACTGTTCTGTTGTCATAGACATCAATGCCCCTGAAGTGTCACAGCTAGTGTGCATGTCTAGGTATTCTGAGATGGCTTTGCACTGTTCATAAAACTGCTCTGCCATGTAAAGTGTTTAGTTCCGGTGCATGACATCTTCCAGCTTGAGACAGTGCTGAGGGAGGCTGTTTTTAATCTGCAGATGCTGAAGTTGGTCACGGGCCTTTCCAGAGCATGAAAAGCATGCACAGATGTGGCATGCAACTATCAACATTTGCTTGATGTCAGGGTGCTGCAGAAACTCCTGTACCATGAGATTTAAACAGTGGGCCACACATGGAACCCTCACAAAGCCGCCATTGATGATACATTTAATGATGTTTGAGCCATTATCACTGGCTATAAAGCCAGCTTTGAGGGACAGGGGATTCAGTCAATCATCAGTTTCTATCAGTAGCAAGTTGAGCATGTTTTCACCAGTGTGGGACACAGCAGCACTGCACATTGCAAGCATTGCATGCTGTCTAATTCCCTGAAGGTTGCTACCATGACAGTCTGCCTTACTACACTGATTTCCAATCCCACCAGTACAGATAACCCCCAGTACCTGTGTCCAATGTGCAGTAATACACAAATATGAATGACCTGCCATTTTTCCATTTGTCCACATATCCATACTTAAGCGAATGAATGGTGAGAAGGAATGTTGAAGGGCATGCTTTACACACTGTGTCACGGTCTGATATAACTTAGGGACAGCACGGATAGAAAAATATGTCCTGGACTGGACTTTCCATCTAGGACAGGCATGTACCACAAAACACTGGAATCCTGAATTCTCCACAAAGAAGAAGGGCAAAAGATCAATTGCCAGCATTTCCACTACAGCAGCATTCAGTTCACTTGACACCGCATGATTTGGTGGGTATTTCATGGTCCAGGCAAAATGGCTATGCAACATGGGCTGAGTTGTTACCCGTTTTGCACATAGTGTGTGAACAGCTATGTATGGGGTGTTTTTGCCAGGTGATGATGAGGGGTGCACAGGTGACAAGTCCAAAAAAGATGTTGTTTCCCAGTTTTAAGCACAGGGGTTGATGTTTGACTAGAAATACTGCTACATACACTACCACCACTGCTGCTACTCTGACCACCACCACATGACAACAATTTAAAAGCATCAACCTCTTCATGCCTGAAGTAATCCTCAGGTGTTATTTTACCACTACTACAGACATGGGATTGGCTACTTGGATTACTTACAGTCACGGAATGGGATACCATGCTCAATAAGGTGGATGAGGTTGAATGCCCCACTATGTCATCACCTCCCCTCTAGTGCTGAGTCCACAGTGCCATGTGCCTGTTCTTCAGATGTGTATGCTGGCCTCCTGGTGCACAGATGACTACCCTTTTTACCACACCTGACACACTCTTGGCAAAGCTGGCAGATTGCCACTGTTTCATCAATTACATCTTCTACAAAATAATTCCTAAATGAGGGGTTTTGATGCCATACTTTTCACATGTCCCTGACCTGGAATCCAGGTTTTTTTACATTGAAATGTGGGGTGTACTACATGATTTCTGTTGCTGACCAGACTTGGACTGTACATGACCATCACTATCTATGACTATTATTACTGGGTCATCATCATCATCGACAGAAATTGCTACATCACAGCTTTGAGGAGGGTGTGATTTAACAACAGCAGACTGAGACTGTTTACACACAGCCACCTTTATTTTCTTCTTCTCCAGTTCCCAACTGGGGTCACTGAAATCATCATCATATTCATCATCCACATCCACAATTTCAGCTTGGATGTTGGCCTGTGAAGAACATGTTCCAACCACAGCATCATTATAATCATCTGATATTTTTTCTACAACATTTGAATGGATGGACGGCACAGGCATGACCTCTACAGTGCTGGAAACTTGACATTGTGAGTCATCGTCAGGATCAAAATTATGTTCAATTGCTGTGTGGATGGGGATTGGGAGGACATCAGGGAGCATGACATCAACTGCACTATGAGTTTGACTCATGGCTTTAGACTCAACAATATTTTGGAAACCGGTTACATTGTCATGGGTTGAACTTAGGGCAATACTCATGCCATCAGCAACTTCACTACCACCACAAGTGGGGATAACAGTATCTCCAACCATCATTGAAGCAATTGATTGTGCTGTGAAAAGCACAGAGAAATCCCTTTACTGGCATCAACTGTGCACTTCTGCTGCGTACTACCATGTCCATGGCCACTCTTGCCAGTTGCAGCAGTGCCATGGCCAGAAACATCTTTGCATCCACATCTCTTTGCAGACATTATTTTGGATTACACAGAAAATTTACAACAAATTTAGATTTATGAACTTTGGGGTGGATGAGAAGCCAAAAACAACAAATGTGGCTTACAGATGCAGATTGAGCCATAAACAGATGCAAATGCACAGACAGATGGAGATTGTACACTCAAGAGAAGCAGCCACACAGGAACAACAACACCGCCTTAACCAGTAGTCTCACAAATCCAAAACTGGAAAAATAATACCTTTTCCATGTGGGTGGGGGTGGGGGCACTGCGGTACCAGTCCACCACCTAGAAGAATGAATCAGTAAAAACTACCGCAGACAGAAGACATATTCAGAGTGCGGCAATTACTGTGTGGCACAATAAAATGTGTCCAACTTGATAGCACACTAATACACTATGGGTAATGCTCAGAAAATTTAACAGTTCAGTACACTATATAACCAAATCTTTTAAACAGAATGAAAATATGCACTGCACCACAACAAACAGAAATTATTAAAACTTACTTCAAGTATTACTGTATGTACATAAACACACAAATGCTAACACACACTACTAATACAAAACAGTTAGAAAGACTACCTTTTTCATGCGAATCTCACTCCACCACTGATACTCCCCTCACTTGAAGCACATTGGCAGCACACACTGGGAGTGCAGAAACAACGGCATGTGCTGGTCAGGCAAGGCAACTGGAGCAGCTGTCAAAAGGGCGACAGTACTGTTCGGCAGACCAACGGTACATGAGCAAAAAGGGCAGCTGCACTGCTACATCGAAGCCCCAATTTGCACATCCACAACAGGTGACCGCAAAACACCAAGCTGGCCATGAAGTGAACAGCATGGAAGGGAGCTGCCAGAAGACAGACACCCACCAGGGCACACACATGGACAGCCTTCCGGCACAGCACAACAGCTGGTGCAGAACCCCTCCAACAGCACCCACCATATGAATCATGGCAGCACATCCTGTGGAGTCACTTTCTCAACCCACATGCCTATTCTCTACCACTGCCACCACTGCGGGTGGCTCTGAACGTGCCCCATCAGCTGCTCTGCCTGACGCTGGAGTCCAGACCCCTGTGCAGCTGAACCCTTCCCCTCCCCTCCCTGTATGCTGCCACCTTGGGCTGGCTGCCTGCCCCTGTCGCCCATGTCCCTGGGCCCTTGGCACTGTACCATAATCTGCTTGATTTGTGCCTGTCGCCACAACAATGTTGTCCTTGTCCATGAGCCCTTGGCCCACTAGTACTTCTACACATGCCCATTTGGTTTGCCCTCCTGAATGCGATCTCATCACCAGGCCCCATTCCTATCTCCTTGCCCTTCCTGTACTCTGCCTCCTGTACTCACCCATTGGGGACTCACCCTTATCACATAAATCCAAGCACACTTCAGCAGTGTCTGTCAGTACACAGACTGAATGTCCTAAATTAACATTCAAAATGCACAGAAAAACAATCAACACTGGATGATCAAAGCACAGGAGGGTTTCCTACAATCGATGTACTAAATTTGGACCAAAATAATTGGACCAAAAGTGATTTTTTAAAGCCTTTTCAATGGTTTGATTCTCAGACCTATGAGATCAAACTGTCTCCAGCTTTCCACTACACATACTACACAGAATGATTTTATGTGATAAGGGAAACTCCGTGTGAGCGAGTTCCCAAAGGATGAATGCAGGATGCAGGATGCAGACTGATGAAAGGGCGACAAGGGAATACAGTGAGTGGTGGAGAGAGTGAAGACAAGAGGCAGAGGCTGCAAGAAAGCATCACAAGTGCAACAGTGCAATGGGGTCACAGGTAATGGGTGAGCCCACCATGGTGATGGGCACAGATCATGTGTACCAATGCACCAGGAAAAGAGCGCATTGCAGTGGGTGATGGGATGGGGTGAGTGGCACAAGGTGACATGCCCTGGGCATTCAGCAGGATGATGTGGGGGTTTGCCAGACATGGACAGCACAGATTGAGGCATGAGACCTCCATGAGTGGATGTGAACTGTATGGCATACCTGTGCACAGGGCAGGCATGCCATGTCAGGGCTGTGTCAGGCAGTGCAAGGTGGGGAGGATTCAGTGGACCACAATGGACAACCATGGGGACATGGACACCTGACATGGTGCCTGTAATGTGTGCAGCACAGTGCAGACCCAGAAGTGGCTGTGTGAGTGAGCATCTGCAGCAGTGCTGCGTAGGTGCTGACTATGACCCGATCATGGTGGAGGCTCCCATGGGCCTGCTGTTGTGTGAGGCTCTGCCACGGTGGTGGTGGTCCACTGGGCTTGTGGGGGACCGAGGTCTGTGCATTCCAGCCATGTGTGTCTGGTTCTTGAGTTCTGTCATCCCACGGCTCTGCCCATGACTGTTCTATGCCACCTGTCCACCCTGTGCAGTAGTGGGCACCTTTCTGCTATGCGCCTTCTCAGGCCCCATCATGCTGGCACTCGCTGATCCTATGGAACACATCCTGTACTCGCTTCTATGCTGCAGGGGCTTGGTGTGCTCACACAGTCACCTGTTGCTGCTCTGGGTCTTGCCCATACAGGGCTGCAGCTATAGGCACTTTTGTACTGCCATTCTGTGTATTTGGGCAGTTGCCCTTTAGGCAGCCGCTCAGTAGGGATCGCCCACTCTTACTGCGCTGTAGATTTAGCACTCTTCCTGGCTGTTGCCCACAGAACTGAGGCTGTGCAAGACAATATAGAGCTCATGTGACCTGCCATCCCATGAATCAGTGCAAAATTCACCTCAAATAGCAATATAAAGGTGAAGTAAAGCGATGTCCTTTAAAATCAATGGCATTTTGCATTAAAATTAAAGGTAAGGCAGTAAAACAAGGCAAACTAGCTTGAAGTCCATTGGTTTCAATGCACTTCATGATAAAAAAATAAAGGCAGAGTAATACACTTCGCATTGAGGAGCACTATGTGAATTGGGGTTAATACACGTAGTGCTCCACGTAGCAAAGTGAGAGCACTTCACCCACCTCTAATGCCAAGTGTGTGCACCTTGAACATGCCCTGTGGCTGATTCCTTTAACATTTAATGTGGTAATGTGCGTGATGGGACTAGATCTATGATGTGCTGTGATAACATCACTGGTCTAACCCCAGATTGACTAATTAGAGCCCAGGGATTTTTCTTGCCATTGTATAATTCTAGACTACCATGGTAATCTCATTTCACAACAGGATTGGGGGTGGGAGGGGTGCCAGTAAACTGCCAGGGTAATTTATTTTCTCCACATGGTGCTGTTCTGTAGGTTAAACTTATCTGTAACAAAGTTAATTTGTGAACTACTGTACAACACAACCTCATCTAAAATATAAGGACAAAGCTATCCCTTCTAGTGCAGTATCCAAAAGGTGTATTAAAATAGTACTTTTTCTGGAGCACTTACAGCACGGTAGTATAACCTATATGATAGGTAAGAGAAGATGCAAAGTGGCAAATTTATTCAGCTTAGATTTAGACCTCTGGGGCAGGATTCTCAAAGCCTTCAGAAGGTGCAAAACCGTCCCTAAGTCCCCAAATCTTCCTCAGCTATGGAAAAAAAGGGAGATTGCTCCAAGTGCTATTAACAAAAACCTCCACAGCTGCAGAAAAAAACACTATGGACAGTGGAAAAAGTGCAGCTGTGGAAGCCCCCGAGGACAAAAAGATGTGAGATAAGCAAGGCACAGCCCCTGAAAGGCTATTCACAACCAGTTTTTTTTTTCCGCAGTTGTGGAAAGAATGTTACACACAGTGGAATGAGGTGTAACTCTCCCTCAGCACACTGCAGTAGTGCCCCAGCAATTGGAATCAATTAAGGTGGAGGTGAACCACAGGTAATAGCATCTCAGACAGTATAGCAGTGGCTGATGTTACAGCACCAAAAGCACACATTGCCATGATATGACAACAGCAACAACCACTAGACCCAGTGCAGCCCATGACAGATCCCCACAGGCAGTAGAGCCTGACTGGCCAGAAGCAAGTGCTACCCCGGCAGGCCACAGGAACACCCCAGGGAGGGACAACCAGCAGGGACAGTTGGCCACTGTGGTGCTACTGTGGTGCTAATGTATCGCTGGTACCTGTTATGCTGCTGTAGTCCCAGTTGGGGACTGATTGCAGGTCTCTGTGTGTGCTGTCAGCTTCCTATTATAGCAGCACTGTTACAGTCTGCTGCTTCAGCTACTGTGGTTTCCTATTGCTGTGCCTTCTCAGCCTCTGCCGCAGCTGTGGATCTGCAGCACTTGTGCAAGTCCTGTGGCAGCTAAATTGCCGCACCTGCAACACTTTTTGTGGAAATCCAAAGCTGCGCTGGTTTTCTTTGAGAATACAGTGCAACTGCATTTCCGCACTGCAGCAAGCCTTTTTCCCACAGCTGCAGAAATTTCGGCTTTCTTTGTGAATCCTGTCCCTGGTAATTGGTTTGGTTTTGAACCTTGGTGGAAACCTCTTCTGGGCCTTTTTATGGGGATCTAGTATGGTACAAATAGGGTAACACTCCTCTACCACCCCTCACCCATGCCAGTCAATCCCACCCTTTTCCAACTCTCTCCATGCATTGTCATTTTTTTTTAATTACTCAGTTGACACTGGGCACAGTGTGAGAAATCAGCAATGTTTGTTAAATAAACATAGATGTAGGTATGCAACTGACTCTAAATTTGAAAACAGACTTGAATTAACAATCAGTTAGACCCTTTTTGTAAGTTTACTCATCTGAGTTATCCTCTTTGACTTTATTGCTCTCACTCGCTCATTCTGTTTTTGCTGGCACTGCAGGCTGCCCTTTTGTACTGGGCTCCTGCCTTCCTTGCCGCCTTTTTCTGCCCACAAAGAAATCTGCATTAGTCATGATAGATCTCAATTGAGCTTGCTCACTCCACTTCTCTCATTCACTCATTGTGTGTCTCCCGGCACTGTAGGCTGCCCTTTTGTACTGGGCTTCTGCCTGTGTTGGCATCTTTTTATGCCCACAAGGAAATCAGCAGCTGTCCTGACAGAGCTCCGTTCAGGTTGCTCATTTCGCCTGTCTCACTTGCTCATTCTGTTTCTCCTGGTGCTGCAGGCTGCCATTTTGTAGTGGGCTCCTGCCTCTGTTGGTGCCTTTTTCTGCCCACAAAGAAATCTGCAGCAGTCCCAACAGAGCTCCATAGAGCTCACTCAATCCCCCTCTTTCACTCGCTTATTTCATTTCTGTTGGCGCCACAAAGAAATCTGCAGCAGTCATGATAGAGCTCCGTTGGCCTCACTCACTCCCCCGTCTCACTTGCTCCTTCTGTTTCTTCCACCACTGCAGGCTGCCCTTTTGTGCTGGGCCCCTGTGTGCACTGCAGCCTTTTCCTGTCCACAAAGAAATCCACAGCAGTCCCAACAGAGCTCCGTTAAGCTCAATCACTCCCCCTCCCTCACTCACTCATTCTGTGTCTCCCAGCGCTGCAGGCTGCCCTTTTGTACTGGGCTTCTACCTGCACTGGCACCTTTTCCTGCCCGCAAAGAAATCCGCAGCAGTTCTGACAGAGCTCAGTTGAGCTCAGTCACCCCCCCCAGTCGCTCGATCCTAATCTGTCCCAAACACTGATTTGCTACAGCGGCTGTGGTATTCTGCGCAAGAAGCGTGGAAATACATTTCAGCCAGGATGTGAAAAATGACAGCTGTACTGTTCATATGGAGGTGTGAACAAATGCCAGTGTTGAAAACCTGGCGTGAAAATATTATTTGCAAACTTATAAGGGTGTGTGGAAAGTGCACAACACACGCTCATAACACAGTCATTTTATGGAGTTTCACCACAAAATTTTCAACATAGTCATTTTAGGACCTCTGCTCATGAACAGTGTCAGTGTGATTTTCTTAATGTGTCCTGAACACTGATTTTCCACAGCGATCGTGCTATTGTAGGCTGGAAGAACAAAAACACATTTTGGCCAGGATGTGAAAAATGACAGCTGCACTGTTCATAAGGAGGTGTGGAAAAATGGCAATGTCGAAAATCTGGAGTGAAAATATTGCAAAATTGTGAAGGGATGAGCGTGCATGGAAACAGTGCAATGCACATTAGTAACACACTCATTTTATGGACTTTCGTCACCAAACTTTCAACATAGGCATTTTAGGACCTCTGCTAATGAACAATGTCACTGTCATTTTCATAATGTGTTCCGAACATGGATTTCCCACAGTGACCGCGCTATTCTGCACCGGAACTATGAAAACACATTTCGGCCAGGATGTGAAAAATGACAGCTGTACTGTTCATAAGGAGGTGCAGAAGAACGGCAATGTTGAAACCCTGGAGTGAAAATATTACTAATTCGTGAAGTTACGAGCATGCGTGCAAACTGGGCAACACACGTTCATAAAACAGTCATTTTATGGAGTATCATCACCAAATTTTCAACATATGCATTTTAGGACCTCTGCACATGAGCAGTGTCACTGTCATTTTCTTAATCTGTCCTGAACACTGATTTCCCACAGCGACCACGCTATTATGCTCCGAAAGTGCGAAAACACATCTTGGCCAGGATGTAGAAAATGACAGCTGTACTGTTCACAAGGAGGTCTGAAAAAATGGCAATGTTGAAAATCTGGTGTGAAAATATTGCAAATTCGCAAAGTTACGAGCGTGCGTAACAACTGCGCAACACATGACGTAAAACAGTATTCTTTTTTATTTTTCCCACTAAATTTGCAACATAGGCTTTTGAGCCCACCTTCATGAATACTGGCACTGTCATTTCATTAATCAGTCGCGAAAGGAGATTCTGCACAGTGACCGAAAAATCACCTTCCGGGGCCAAATAACGCCATGTCTGTGCCAGAATTCATGAGGAGGGGTCCCAAAAACCCCATGTTGAAAACTTGGTGCTCAAATTCCAAAAAATGCCTGAGATATGCATCAAAGTTGAAAAAACCCTATTTATTCTATTATACAGCTTACTGGCATTTACTCAGTTCTCGGTTGGCTTTGAAGAATGCAGACGTGTTCTCGGTCTACCAAAGATGGTCGTGCCAGACTCTGGAGGTAAGTATGGGGTGGAGGGGTGTGGGGAGGCAGGGTGTGCATTGGGTGGGTGCAGGTTGTGGGATGAGGGCAGGGAGACTGCCGAGGGACCGTTCCCTTTTTCCACAGGGAAAAAAACCAAAACATCGCAGGACCATTTTGGTTTTTATAAGGGCATGTTTCACACTGGGGTGGGCTCCCAGTCTGCCAATCGAGTCTTTTTTTGGGGGGCAGCTGTAGCCAATGGGAGATTGGGCACCCCCATCAGCACACAATAAAAGTCGGGGGTGACATTATGCCGATGGGGATTGGGCACCCCATCAGCACACAACAAAAGTAGGGTGGGGTTACATGATGCCGATGGGGAGTAGGCTCCCCCGTCGTCAGCAACATCAACCTTGGGGCACTGAAGCCAATGGGGATTGGGGCCCCTGTCGGCAAACAAACAAAGTGGGGGGGCACATGCCACCAAAGGGGATTGGGCAGGGGGGCTTAATATTGTTTGTGAAGATGACAGCAAGCCACCGCCATGTTCACAAACAGTATCACCGTAACAAGGCTCTGCCCAGCAATGACAGGTCACTTCCTCATTGCAGCGAATGGCTTATGCTGCAATGATGAGGCAGCCCCTGATTGCAATGGTTGAAACCTTACAAGGTTGTGGCATGCTGGCTGAACTAGTGTCAGCAGCAGCGTGCCACGGCATTAGGGAAAGCAAGCCAAGCATTTAAAGGCTGTGGGGGCATTGGTCACAACAGTGCAGTACCTCCACAACCTGCTTCTGGAAAGCTGCCGCAATATGCTTCTTGCGCATGTGTGCAATCAACATAAAAAGGCTGTTAACTACAGTAGTATCTTTGTGCTGAGTTGCGGGGATGCTTACTTTTAATCAATAGTACGTTGAGCCACCACTTCTCAGTTTCAAAAGTTTCTAGCAATGCACTTTCGGACTACACAATTAAACACCTCACTCTATTACATTGTGAAATGCATGTTATGAATACTGGAATATGAACTGCCTTAGCTATTGCTCTTGTTTGTTTAGCTTTGTGAACTATAACTATATGTGGAAATACATTTATTATTACTGTAGTGATGTGTACTGTATACTGTAGAGTAAAAAAAAACATATTCATAAAACTACTCGAAAGTGCAGATTTTTCCATCATGTTCCATACCAGAATAAACTTTTCACTTGGCCACCCTGGGATAAAGAAGGCAGAATGTGTCAGTTTTTGCAAAGATTATTGTGAGCTTTTTTTTTTGCATAGTTAAAAAACAATCATCATTTTGACAGCTGTTGAAAGAATAAAACTCAATTTGCAGTACAGTTGCATGCTAAATTCCACTGGTTATAAAGGAGCAATGTGTACGGTCACATTATAGACTTCTTGCCTGTAATATAAGGTTTTCTAAAAAGAAAATAGCTTGATCATCCAGACTTCACTGTCACTGACTGCCTGCAAATGTTTTATTTCCTTTGGGGCATCAGCAATCAATTGTAGTTGCTGAATGGCAAGCGGCAAGGACAGAAAAGAACATTAGTATGTGACATACCATCTTCTGTCTGAAAATAAAATGAACGTTTACTGTTGAATAATTCTGTAGGTTCAAACTGAATCATTCCAGGCCCTACTGATTGTGAATACAAAAGTATTATATTAAGTAAAATGTACAGAGAGTGATTCCAATGTTGAGTTCATTGAACCTATCAAAAACCAACACTTTCAACTCCAGTAAGTGGTATCTGAAGTGTTCTGCCTTCCATTCGGCTTTTTAGCCTTTGATGGCAGAATGAAGCTTTTTCTTACAGGATTTCACCCACACACTGAGCACTTGTAAGCCACATGACCTACGCAACCAATCAGCAGTACTGAAACGTGTGACCTCCTCATGCTGTGCATGCCTTGGCATCTGTTTCAGCTCTCCGGTTTTTGGAAAATAATTGTTTCTGACACACAAACCATTTGAAATCATTAGAGAATCATTATTATTATTATAATAAGCTTGTTAATATCAGACAACTGCAGTTGGGCAAGTAGCCATTTATGTGCTGCTGCAGGGCAGAATACACCCCACAGAGAAATGTGACCTTGCTTCAGTTGTAACCTGCAACAGGGCAAAATACTTTTTATCCCAGCAGAGGACTGAGCAAAGGGGCTTTTTTGCAGGTGTTATGTTTCAGTTCATTTTAGTTTCATACCTGCTGGAGGTGCAGGGTGCAAAATTTATCTTTTTATGTTGTCCCAATATATGAACTCAGTCAGTGAAGTGAGCAGTGAGTGAAAGTGAAATAGGTTACTGTGTGCAGCATCACCACTTAGGCCAGTGCTGTGCATTCATCTCCTATGAAAGAGGAAGGTGACACAGAGCCTAACTTTGACACAGGCACTACTCTTATGCTGTCTACAGAGTAGGCAGTACAGCTGTTCAGTGATAGAGAAGGGCAAGGTATACTGATGGCACAGTTCTACAAAATGAAGTGAGTTGCACCCAAAGCAGCATTTAAGGGAGAGTGGCAGAGAAAAGGAGAATATGGAAGTAAAGCTGACAGAGGGGTAGAAGAAAGAAGCATATGCAGAGAAGGTAAAAGGGGGAAGCACAAGAGGAGAAGAAGGAACAGTGGGAAGAAACATAGAGGAACAGGGACATGGGGAACCACATGTACAAGAAGAGAAGGAGTAAGAAAGGTAGTGGAAGCAAAAGATGAGGAGAATCGAGGGAAAAGCATAAGAGAAGGAGCAGGGGAAAAAGCACAAAAGAAGGAACGGGGGAATTAGCATGACAGGAGGAGGGCCACATTTAGCATATGAACTGGATGAGGAAGAAGAAGAAGAATAAGAAGTGCTTGAAAGTATCATGAAACTTAAGCCATTGAGTGGTTTTAATGAGAACAACATCAAGGAGTGTAAGCAATCATGGGAGAAGATGGTGAAATCAAAATAAATAACAAAATGGGGAAGATTAAGAATGAACATTTTTTCAGTCAAGAAAATCTAAAGCCAAAGCCACCACATGAGACCAGTACTACTGGGCCACTTGCTGATGCTGCCTATCCGCAACAATGTTACTCCATAGAACTCCAAAACACTGCTCTCATGGTTGCTATGAAGTTTCTTTAGAAGTACCCCTACCCCAGCCATCATCACAAAAAATCTAAAGAGATCATCTTCAGTCTGGGAGTACTTTATGGATGACTCCACAAATCCAATGGAAGCATATAGTAAAACTTGCAATGCTTAAAAGACTTTTTGGGATAAGTATTTTTGAATTTTGGAAAAAAGTGTTCTGGGTGATCATTCAAAATTTGAACACTGCATCTTCCAAACAGCCTGGCCCATTCCCCACACAGATCAGAGTCATACTGAGGGCTATCAGGGATGGTCATATATGGGAAATTGGATGAGGCAGTCTACTTGGGTAGTCTAGTTACCATGGGAGCACCCAACTGATGTATTTCCAGCTACAAGTGCTGCTTTAGAAGTTCAGCCACTGCTATTAGAGCCAGGCCCAGAGACCCTAGTGGTTGTACTGAATTAAAAAAACAAAATGCTGCCAGAGTCGTCCCATGCCCACACTAAACTGACATATGTCGGCCTGCTAGCACTGTGGGTTAGCTGCTGCTTATGACACCAACAGCTTGCATTTAGGAATGAGCTTGGGTCACTGGAGGGCTACCAGGATAGGAGATTTGCACATCCAATCAGATGCTCACCTTCTCAGGGTGGAAGGCTTCCCGATCCCCAGTTTAGGAGCATCACCCTGGGGCTCACAGGTGGAGCCACACAGTTGCTGACAGCTTGAGGCAGAGACATTCAGTGGCTTAAGGGTGAATACATTCACAGCTGGCATCTTGATGAGGAAATGAGTGCCAAAAAATGCTTTGGCATACTCTGGCTTCATATAGCCTGTCCACTATGAACAAAAGGGCCCACTTGGCTGTGAATTAAGATTCATAAAAGCAAACTATAGGAATCAACAACCGAATAGGTAAGAGGGAAACTCTCATGGATAAGTAATGGAAGAATTATAAAAAACTTATCACATAATTACACAACGTTTTGTACAAATGACAAAACCTATTGATGAGATAGTAATTGCCCTTGATTTTCAGCCATTCTCCATAGTGGAAGACACTGACATTCAAAGACTCATGGAGGAAGTCAAGCCCAAATAAAACCTTCCAGCACTATTTATATTTTTGGGGCCCATACTGTATAACAGTGTAATATTAAATGCACATTGAAAATTAAAAAAAATAGAGCTAGAATTGTCATTTCAACCATATGTCTTTTTCAGGAATTATCTATAAAGAGAAAATTCTTGGCAAAAAACGTTGTTAATACATCAGTTAGGGTTCCAGCGACACAAGTTTGGAAATGTGGTGTTAGGGTTTCTAACCCTTATACACCGCCCCTACCTTGCATGCAGCAGCAGGTGTGGAGGGTGCCATGGGGTTGTCAGTCCTAACGCTCATCCAGATATGCATCTGCTCAGTGCAAACTAAAAACAAATAAATGGACAGAACTGAAAACCAAGCTCAAGGCCCAAGATCTGTGAAACCAAATACAGAGATGAAAGTAAAGATCCTGGGACCTTCAAAGAAGTAATAGGCTTTAACTACTCTATTATCGCACAGTCAAGTGACTCAGGTTGAGTGCAATGCCGTTCTGTGATGATGAGAAAAGGAAAACAGTTCTCTGCATTCATGGATCACAGTGAAAAAATTCACAAACTAACAAACGTTGCAGTAATGAAAAGAAACTTTATTGCAAACCAGAGTGAGGAGTGCTGGCTGAAGTCATAATCTGTATGGGTAACAAGGGTTTGCAGCATGGCAAAGTTGCCTCACACTTGGTCAATGGAACATGCAGAGCTATGTGAAAGCATCACAAGTTCCAAGGGATCCCACTGTAGAAGTGACTCCTGCAGTTGCATGGATGACAATGTGTTGTCCTGTCTCTCCCCAGGACATTGTTGGGGAGCTATTGCTGGTGACATGGGTGGAGATAGAAATCTCCATAATGGAGGGAAATGTTCCCTGACTGGCACATGATACCTCTTCTATACTCCATGCCACTGCCGTGACATGCCTGGCCATCTCCACCCTACACAGTGTTCAACTTTGTGTAAGCCTGTGGCTCTTCTCCCGTCCTTTGGGCCCATGATGTTTGGGTTTTCTAACAGAGTGTACAAATGTGGGTTGCTGACATGGAGCTGGTAAAGGACATCATGAGACTGGCACGCTGTGTGTTAGTGGCAGCAGAAGAAAGGATAGAGCTTGGGGAAAGATCAGGTGGGTTGAAAATATAATACGTAATTTAGAAAAAAAATGAACAAGAAAGCTATTAACTCAGTTCTCCACTATTCAGCACATACAAATTATTTAGATTAGTGATGTTATAGAGATTGCATTCATAAAATGTTTTATGCCTTGTGAGGGAATGAACTTCATAAAAAGTTACAAACAATAAATCACCATTTGGTATTCAAATACTGTAAGTGGCATTCAATTTTGTTTTCTGTGCTCCTGAATTTTTTTTCACAGGCTGAGTCTGGGGCAGAAAGTGTGCTTCTAATTGATATTATATGACAGGTGTTTCTTGTAAGCCAATCAGAATACAGGAAAACTGGCATTTAATATTCCACAAACTACAACAACCACATTTTGAACATACTCACAGTAAGCTATCTACATTTTAGACGTGCCTACAGTGGGTTATCCATATAGCCCACCAAAAAAAAGGAAGGGAAAGGCATGATCCACTTTCACTACCACAGAACTTTTAAAATATTAGGTTTAAAATTCCTAGTCTATAACAGTAATAACATTCAGTTAGCTGGAGTATACTTGGAATAATCATCTTCTGTGGTCTTGGCCTTTGAATTCAGCATTTAAGCACCCACATTAGGTGGTTATTCCTTCATATACTCCCATTAACAGAATGTTATCACCTAATTATACTCCCCTGTGTGAGCACCCATTTCTTAGTTGATCTGTAGTACATTGACTTTGATACAGGCTATTCAATAGATTTTCAGTATTTAACACTTTAATTTTTATTACTGAGGCATATGAAAACTGGATCTTCGTCCCTCGGATGTCATTTGCCCCTCCTGATTCTCCATCAGTTAATCATACTTCTCCATTTGTAACATCACGATAATTTCCTCCAAAGCAACATATTAGGAAGTCTGAGACTGAGGATTATAATGTCATCTGAGGAAAAAGGTAGAACAAGTGAGACACCCACCTAGTACTGCACTGCAATGTCAACTCTTCATATATGAGATCAGATCCCTAGTGTAGATGAGATTATGACCCTGGGGTAAAACTGCTGCCCAGTGCTACCCTAATGCACAACACATTTTGCCTTTTGCATGGCTATGTGAGTATACAGAGAATAGTGCATGGACAATCATGCATAAAAGGCTATGATTTCACTGAGGGGTTCTGATGACATGATAGGGACCCTGAGAACAATGTTCAAGAGATCACTGATGTCACCAGAACCCCAAAATGGAAACACAGCCTCATTGCATATCTAGATTGATCATAGTTGACCATGTGTTTTTTTTTATAGAATATGGGTCTGCAACATAAAACTAATCATGATGTTGTTTTCCTTCTCAAGAAATTGTCAATGTAATTTTTTCTTATTTAAAAATCAAAAATACAGAAACCCACCCTCACCCAGTAGCTGAAAACCACCCAGGTGAGGAATGGGTTGATGTTGTTTAAAATTATGGAGCAACAGGATGTTTTGTGTTGGGGAGAGTCTGGGCTCTGTGTTTCTGTGTTTGTGTATTAGGAGGGATGAAAGTAAAGCAAAAAGTTGCATGAGTTCCCATTTTAATTAAAAATGATGTTCTACCACAGAAGGGTACAACATTCTATGTCATTAGAAATATGTGCAGCAGCTTTTTACTTAGGATGATAATCCATGCACTCTAGTATATACATGTTATAGCACAATGGTACTGAGTTTAGTACCTCAGTAATGCTTGCAATTTTTCAGTCCAATTGCTTTTATCTCAAAACTGATGACCAATAGAAGATATACAATTAGTATGCTACTTAAATTCATACTAATCTAAACCTCACAAAATGTACTCTTTGGCCATTTAAAATTGGATGAGTGGTATTTTTGAAAAGAGCTAATTTTTATCAAATTTGTGGGAAAAACAGAGTTGAAAGTTGACACCTGAGAAGGAAACTAGTTGGCCTCTGGTTCTGAAGATGGGTTTCAAAATGTCACTCTGCATTTCATTTCTGGCATGATGACAATTCTACTTCTCTAAGTATATATACATTACAGCAGTGACCAGTTTACCATGCCACTGCAATCTGCAATAATGACACTGGAAACTGTAGTATATTCAGTTATCTTTGCCAAGGGGAGCTTTCATGAGCAAGGGGTTGGACAATTTAATCACAAATGTGTCTGCAGAATGTACAGTATGGCAGTAAAAACTTGTAGCTGCATATTACACTTACAGGGTGCACATAAACTGTATGCAAATCACAATTACTGGGGATGACTTTCTAACAGGATATAATCAAGAAGCAGAACTGAAATTAATAATAGCTATGTGCTAGAAACAACCTTGAATGCCAAAAAAAGAAAGCCATAAGTAAAGTCCAGTAAGTACACTGGGAGACCTTGGTGAGCTGGCCTGGCCCTGCAAGATTATTACTGAACTGACTGTACTCCTTGCATCAGCCATATCAAGGGGGAAGAGGCAGTGTAGCAGTCTGTTAGGTTATAGGTTATGTTATCAGAGTCTAGCACAAGAACAGCTGACTTTTATGAAAGGCATTGCAGTGCCACCTCAGCACACCCTCCCTGTTAGTTAAGGGATCTTTTAGTTGAATTTGCTTACTTTAGAAGTCCTAATTGTTAGCCACCCCATACTTTAAAGTATGAAGTCATGTTTCTTAAAAGTGTGATGCATGTATTCTTTGTAATGAAAACAAAAATGTTCCATTGGCATCAGCAACACTTATGATAACCAATGAGAGGCTAAGAAATGTCAGACTTGCCCTCAAACTTTGTAAGCCAATTGATCACATGCAGTTTCTCTTTTAGTCTGGTTAGCAGCACTAAACTGATTCCTACATTTACCACTCACTCTCTTTCTGGCTCCAGGCACTTCAGTAGCTTGTTCCTGACAGACACATCTGATAGCCTGCTCACTGACTCAGTCTCTCCACTGTTACGTTTACTATAAAATGCACTGTATCTGTATCTTCTAAGTGTCAAAGCAGTCAGAAAGTAGTGGGGACAAGTCTTTCAATTTTTATATCCAGCAGCACTTTCATTTAACTTAAACTTATCACCTCCTTACTTTCACCCTCCTCATTACTGCCCACCTCCTCACTCTCACTGTCACCAACCCATGCTGACCCCCTGACTCTGCACCCACTCAGCTCCATAAAAGAAGCTCCATAAAAAACTGTTCTCAAGTTATCCCTCTGACCCTGCATTCACTCAACTCTGTAAACAGCTCCATGAACACTGTGATCTCTCCATATCAGCAGGCAATGCTCACAGTGATGTAGTGGACACGCATGTACTGGACAATTTTGAGGTCACCAAACTAGTCAAGTAAAAGTGGCTTATACTGTATTCAGAACTTGCAGCTGCACATTAAACTAACAAGAGTGTACATAAACTGTATGCACATTACAATTACTGGGGATGACATTATAACAGGGTAGAATTAAAAAGCAGAATTGACATTAATAATACCTATGTTCTAGAAAGAACCTTGACCTCTACTGGAAGAAAAATCAAAAGTAATGTCCAGTAAGCACACTGGCAGACTGTGATGAGCTGGCACTGAAAGATTATCACTGAACTGACTGTACTGCCTGCATCAGCCATATCAAGTGAGGGATAGACAATGTAGGGGTCTGTTATAGGTTATGTTATCAGAGTCTAGCACAAGAATAGCTGACTTTCATCAAAGGTACTGAAGTGCCACTGGAGCACTCCCTTCTGTTAGTTAAGGGACCGTACAGTTGAAGTGGCTTATTTTAGAAGTCCTAGTTGTTAGCCACTCCATACTTTAAAATGAACTAGTATGAAGTAACTTTTCTTAAATGTTTGGTGCACATATTGTTTGTAATGAAAACAAAGTTCTATGGGCATAAATAACACTTTTGACAAACACCTTTAATGAATGGCTATGAAAAGTCAGAATTGCTCAACTAGCTTTATAAGCCAATTGATCACATGCATTTTCTCTGTTAGTCCAGTTTGCAGCACTAATCTGATTCATACCAACTCCTATTTGTTAAATAAAGTTGTCTTTTCAATATAATAGGTTGGGCATTTTCTCTTATCCACAGAGTTCCTGGGATATTACATGCAAGTTTTTTCTGTGCCACCAGGTAAAGCTGTTTAACAAGTAATAAAACCAATTCTGCACTAGTCTCAATATCAGTTGATTCCTTATTCAGATATCAATGTTTGTGTTGTTTCTACAGTCAGTTGAAAGCAGTGGGTGTTAATCATAAGATGTGAGCTGAGCACCCACCTTGTGCTAGGTCAGGAGTCTTGTCCTAATACCTGTTTTAATAAGATGCTCAGACATATACATCAAAACATTATCCCCCCCCAAACAAGCACAAACTCTACAAACTTCAATCAGAATACAACATGGAAAAAAAGAGATCTAATGTTTCTTATGGATCAGTTGTGGTATTACTACTACATATTTTAATGAGTAGAGAAGACCACTCCTGAAATGGAAAATAAAATGTGATGAACTCTGTTGCTAATTCTGACACCGAGGAAAAAAAAAAAATTTTCCCATCACGAAAAAGGATCCTTTTTCATGACCTGTGATATGAAAAAGAATAGTTTTCCATATCTCGAGTCACAAAAAAATATTGATTATGTTGAAAAAACATCAACTTCAAGAGTGTTTCTGTAACAGATAACTGCAGATTCCAGCTGAGGGGGTCCCAATAAGTAAGCTACATCTGTTGGTTTCAAGAAAATACATAATTGTTTTCAGTTATTTGATTTTATTTCCCTCGCTAACTGTAAAACAAAATTGCTGCCACATGAAAAAAATATATTTCTTTTGAGACACAGGCTCACCAATTTGGGAAAAAGGATTGTCCATTTGCTACAAAGAATCATTTGTTGAGGCTCACATCTATCTGGTCCCATATGAAATAATGGGAACATTTGAAATTCATTAACTCTGGAACAGATTATTATTTTTGCACCAAATCTTCAAAAGGTACACCTCTGACCCAAAGCCTTTGTACTCAAAAAGTTTAAGACCAAAATTTCACACCATTTTTTCACAGCAGCATGACAAGTAATTTGACTAAAAATATTAATTTTCACATTTTATGACACTCTGCATTTCCACATCCACACATCTGACCAGAGCAAAACTTGCAACATTATGAGATCTTCAGTCCCTGATGGTGCATGCAAACCTTTATGAAAATCAGTAGAATGATTACAATGTTATTAAAGTGAAAAACTATGACTTTAACATGTAAGTGACAGTTTAACCCTAACTGTAGGGGTGTAACAATGCGCCTACAATTAGGCAAAGTTAGTGATGAGTTAAGGGGAAAGCAAAGATATATCTGAGGGAAGAAAATGGGTAGATGGATTTGGGAAAAAAGTGATAATAGGCGAGTTAAGAACACAAGCTGGAAAACAAAACAGAGGTGGGAGAGATGCAGTAGAAGTGAATGAGTGGAGGGTTTTCAAATAGGGTTTAATACACTGGCCATAGGAAGAAGGCTGAATGTCAACAAGTGTGAGGGAAGAAGTCAGGGAAACCAGGAGAAAATGAAAAGGGATATGCATATAGTTTACAAATGCCCATATGAGTATGCCCACACATGCCCTGAAGAGATGTGTATGCAGGTGTACACACAAACACACACACACACACACACACGTGCGCCCACACGCACACACACACACACACAAATATGTTGTGCAGGAAAAGAAATAACAAGGGTTAGCATTAAGGGACACCTTTCTTTCAGGGCTGGGATGTCAAGTGGGTTGCCACAGGAATTCATTTTGGGTCCTGTGTTGTTTAATATATTGATAAGACTATTACTTGTATGAATAACTTATGGTTAGTCAAATTTGCAGACAGTCTGAAAATCAGATCCCTGGTAACTAATAACGAAGATGCAGCCCTCCTGCAGGAAAATATAGATGAGATAGCAGACTGTGCTAGGGAAAAGAAATTAAAATTTAATTTGAATAAATGCAAAATAATGCACTTTGGTAAGTAGAACCTTAAATTCAAATATTACATCAATAATGTGGAGACAGCAGCGACCAATGAAGAAAAGGATTTGGGGGTTCTTGTAACCAATCATTTACGCTTTAGCAACCATTATTCAAATATTGTATGGACAGGATACAGGATATCAACATCTATTAGGAGAAACAAGACTAAGTATTGTACTAAATCAACTGCTCCAGAAGTCCCTATATTTTATTTTCATTTTTTGTCCCCTAATGATGTTAATTGGCACATCACCAGAATGGATCCTAGACTCTTTGCTGGCGCTGATAATCATATTTTGAAAAAAGTAAGTTTTATGCTTTCAGATCAGTTAACAAAATTGTTTAATTACTCATTATTACCTTGTTTTTCTCACAAAATGGAAGTGTGCTATTGTTAGGCCAATACGTAAATCAGGATCAATGACTAACATAAATAATTAGCCAATTTCACATTTAATTCCCCTTATCCAAAATATTAGAGATAATTGTTTCCAGTCTGATTCCTGATCATTTACATAAGTACAGTCTTTGGTCCCCCTCTCAGCATGGTTTTAGACCTTGTCACAATACTGAGACTGCCTTGGTGAGGTCTACAAGCTGAAACCACAAAGTCTCCAATGAGGGCAAATATGTGGCTTTGGCTTTTGTGGACCTCACCAAGGCATTTGACTTAGTTGACCATAAGGAGTAACTGAAAACATTGCTTGGTATTAATTTCTCTGATGAAGTTATCCAATGACTTGACCTTTTTCTGCTAGATAGGACTCTAAAAACAGTTATTAATGGTTTATTTTCTAAAGAGTGTTCAGTAGATTGTGGAGTGCCACAATGGTCCATTCTTGGTCCCCTGTTATTTTTCACTCTTTGTTAATTCACTTACTGACATAAGTACTAATACTGAACTTATATTGTACACAGTTGACACTGGTTTATCATGCTCAAGGAATGTCTTATCAATTGTTGAAAAAATCTTCTAAAGGATTTTGGTTTTATGCATGCATGGTTTGACCAGCACACATTAGTATTAAATTCAGCTAAAACAAAATTTATGATATTTACTAACCCCCAAAAAACTGCCAATACTGATTTCCTGTTAACTAATAATGATGGTAATCACATTAAAAAAGGTTTCTGAATTTAAATATCTTGACTTAATTATTGATTCTCATTTATTATTTGAACAGCATATCATTAAATTAATATGTGAACTACACCAGCATTTGGGGATGCTCTATCATTTAAGTAAGCATTTGACAAAGGAAACTAGGCTTATTCTTGCCCATAGTTTTTTTTTATTTTCACTTATGGGCAATGGATCCATAATCTATTCTTTCTCTATAGAAAGAATGCTTAACAAATTAAAACTGCTTTTCATAATATCTTCCATTTTGTTACTGGATTACGGGAAAAAAAACACATCATTGCAAACATTATATGTTTTTTGGTTGTCTTTCTTTTTTGATCATTTTAATTTTAGCTTATTAATTTTTTAAGATAAGATTCATTTGGGTGCTTTTCCTGATTTGATTGTCAATTTGTTTACAAAATTGTTTAATGCTGTTTCTACCAGATGACAAAGCAAACAGTCATTTCAGATTAATTTTATCACACTGCCATGGCTCAAAATTCTATACAATTTAAAGCAACTAAACTTTATAATGCTATACCAATTTCTGTTCTAATCTACTATTTCTGCTTTTAAGAGTTCCTTAAAGAATTTCCTTCTCTCTAACTCGGAATGTAAATGTCTGGATAGTTTTTTTTATAATGTTGTATGTTTTGGTTTGTTTTTTAAGTTCTGAAATTCTGTAAGTATACTATTTTGTTTATTGTAACTGGATGCCAGTGAAAATGGATTTTTTTTGCTCACAGGCTATTTAGTATTAAAACAAACATCAGAAGCAGAGATAGCGAGGTTATACTGACCTTGAATTTTTCCCTTGTTTGACCCCACCTGGATTATTGTTGTCAACTTTAGGCTCCATCTAGTAAGACTGATTGCAAGAAGCTCAAGGGGGGTCCAGATGTGAGCCATAAAGATGGTGGCCAACCTGAAAGATGGAGCTCATAAGGAATGACTGAGAGCTTTGGGTTTATGCTCACACAGCAGGGGAAAAATGTACTTGGCATATAGTGCTTTCAGTGAAAGTGACTTATGGAAATGAACAGGTTTAGATATAAGACCAGAATATATTGCAAGTAGAGGACATAATAAGCTACTAAAAGGTGAATATTATAAAAAAAAATCAGAGTGGGTCTTGGTTCTCACAATGTGTGGTAAAGACATGAAATGCCCTCCCTGCATCAGTGGTGTCTAGTAAGAACACAGAATTATTTAAGAGAGGCATGGATGAGGTACTGACTGACCGTGTATTTATGCTTTATGTGCGATAGCATGGCTTATATCATTCATGGCAAATGCTATAGACCTGTCTCTGATCCTATGAATCCTATGAAAAATATGTTGGATGGGTAAAAGTAACAAGTGCAGTGGTAAACTATCAGTGTTGTACAAATTTGGAATATTTTGCCGAGCAAAATATTTCAAGTAATTAATGCATTACACAAAATATTTACCTTGGCGAAATGCAAAATTTCACCATGGTTGTGAGTGAAATTTCATCCCCATGCTGGTGAAATTTCATCCCCATGCTGGTGAGATTTCACCTGTGGGCAAAATTTCACCACCATGGGCAAAATTTTGCCACTGCTGGTATAATTTCACAACTTGCGGGTGCAATTTCACCTCCCATGGGCAAAATTTCACCATCTGTGCTGTACTGGTGGGTGGACTGGTGCAATTGTAGGCAAAACTGTGAAATTCCACTGCAGTTACGTGAAACATTTTGCTCTGCAAAATTGGCGATTTTGCAGCAATTTAGCCAGTAAAATTTTATTTTGCTGCATCCCTACAAACTATAAGGCAGCTTTAAGATAGGTTAGTAGCAAATACATCTGTTATTAAAATCAAAGAGCAGCTTGGGGCCTGAGAGGATTACAAGTTTGGTTTCAATGTTTTTTTTTTTATTTGGTCAGCATTAAATGTGGGTGAAGTTGTGCAAATTCCTGTTGTTAAGAACTTTACAAAGTTTCCCTGAGTTCACTTTATCCATGACAGCACTTCATGTCATTTTCACTTGGCAAGTGCCATGAAGACCAAATATAGTGGCATTTCACCAGTGAAATTGTCAGCAAAGTGCTACTAGGATGCACTGTAGCACTTTGCAGGCAAAAAACATGTGAAATCCTGCTTTTTATAAAGACATTTATAAATTGTAGAACCCAAACCCACTGCAATATACTGTGCCCATCATCCAGGCCAGTTAGTGCTATTTTTCCCACCACTCCCCTCTTAGCACCCTTCCTCCCTCCTCCCCAATATAATTTTTGTATACATGCACACACATATATACATGTGTATATATATATATATATATATACACACACATATATATATATATATATATATATATATACATATACATATATCTGTGTGTGTATATATATGAACAAAAATGTGGGCACCAGTCTAAACTGTAACATACTTGTTTATTAGTGCACAAATTGTATAAATATATTAAATATCTTTACATACAAATGTGGCCTTTGCCATGCAAACTTGCAAAACAAACGCCAGACCAGGTTTCACCTCAAGGCTTTCTCAAGGGATACTGGTCAAGGGAGACATCGTGGTTTAAAAACAGTACTTAATCAGTCCCATAGCAGCTCCAATTTAAAGGCACACAGGAAAAAATCTTATGTTGCTGACTACTTAAGTGCTATACAACAAGGTGCTATAACTCTGACTTTAAACTTTAAACTTAATAGCTTTACTTATCCATATGGATAGGCCCATTCTTAATATACATTTTTACATCAAACAACAGTGAAAGTCATAAATTAGTGGCTTACTCCCATCACTGATTAACAATAATACTGATTTCCATATACATATTTTTGAGTATAGTTGCATATAATTTTATTTTTTATCTATATCACCCTATGTATTTTAACTTATTTACAACAAGATCCCTCATGAAGATTCCATATTTTAAGTAATTTTATCATATATACATATCCTGTAACCACTATGCATAAGGGTTTCCAGATGTGTGTGTGTGTGTGTGTGTATATATATATATATATATATATATATATATATATATATTATATAGCAAAAGTCTTTATCTATAACAAATAGTATAAACTATACACTCTTTCATATGTCTTAGAAATTCATTATTGTTATTTCTCCATCTAATTAAATCCACATCTATCATTTCTAAAGGGAAGCTCTGTAAACATTAATACATTTATCACAGGCAAAAATAACCAGCATCTGATGGCAATCAAACCCATTTAGGAAATGGACAAAAAGTATATTATTTTATTTCTTTATTCATTGTTTAACCATGAGGGCACGGAACCATCACTCTGAAAAACTCTAATAGGACATACTAACTGGAGGAGAAGGAGAAGGAGAAGGAGAGAAAGGAAGAGGAGAGGAGAAAAAAGGGAGGGAGGGAGGAAAAGAAGGAAAAAAGAAGAAAAAAGGAAAGAAAGGAAATGTGACAAAAAGGGAAGGACAACTGGCAAAAAGGAAAAGAAAAAGGCAAACTAAGAAAAAGAAAAGGAACTAAAAAGAAACAAGCAGAAAAAGAGGGACGGGGAAAGGGGGAAGAAAAGTGGAGGGAGGGGTGAAAAAGGAAAAAGGACAAAGAGTTTAAAACACAATGTAACTGTTTCTAACGTCTTCCTTTTCTCCTTCTCAAAATGGGCATTATGTCTATTCTGTCATTTAAGCCCAGGAGATAATGCCCTCCAAGTTGGTATATTCACATAGATTCTCTTTTGAGAAGGAGAGCATCCACATCACCTCCACGTCGGCTCAATTTTACATGATCAATGCCTCTAAACTGAAATTCATGTATTTCACATATTGGTGCTACTTTCACATGAGTGGCCAAAGCATTTGTAAGGTCTCCATTATTTATTGCCTTTACACGCTCTCCCATTCATAATTTAAACAGTCTAGATGTCTTACCCACATAGAAGCTTCCACAGCTACATGTTGCTAGATACTGTATATTACCTGTGTAGTATCACAAGAAATAAAGTGTCTGATATCAAACATCTTAGATGCATTAACACGTGTGAATGTTCCTGTTTTTACCATAAATGAACAATATTTACATGGTCCACATATATGATTACCTTGCTGTAGCTGTCGAAGACATGTCCTGGATATTTGATCTGGAGGCTGATAACTATGTGTAAGAGTATCTGCCAAATTATGAGATCTTTTATAAATAAACCTGGGAAGAGGAAGTCTTTCACCATCCCTCTGAAACAGCACATCTGTTTTTATATCCCAATGTCTTATAAGGATTTGTCTAATTTCCTCTGAATCTTGACTATATGTACTAACAATTTATTGTTTTTTTTTCCCACTTTCCCCTGCTATGGTAAGCAGGTCACTTCTGGTCAGCTGGTTCACTGTCCTTTCTGCCTCGTTAAGGTTCTCATTATTATATCCCCTACATCTGACTCTGTCATTCAACACCTCCTTATATTTAACATAATCTTCCTCACTACTGCAGTTTTGTTTCACATGCATAAACTGGGATTTTGGGATAATAAGAATTGTGTGTTGGGGGTGGCAGCTTTTAGCATAAAGTATAGTGTTATGGTCTGATGGTTTCCTATAGAGACTTGTTTTGATTGTACCATAAACATTCTTTTCAATCTCTAAATCTAGGAAATAGTCCTTCACCCTACTGACATTAGCTGTGAATTTTAGATTTCTGTTTGTGCTTTCCAGCCATCAAATACATTCACTTAGCTCTGCCTCACTCCCTTTCCACACAAGAAATATATTGTCCATAAAACATCTCCAAAGATCCAACTCATGGTAAAAAGGGTTGGTCTCTGGACATCTGACATTCATTTTTTCCCATAAACTCAGGTACAATTTTGCATAATTGGGGCAAAGGTTGCCCCTATAGAGGTACCCTTAATCTGCAAATATGTAGTATCTTGAAATAGGAAAATGTTAAGCTGCAGAACCAGATGGGATGTTGGGTCCAGAAGGTACCCTAGGTTTCTATTAGCACCTGGGAGAGGCCAGACATGGTTTGTGCCCATCTCCAGGGAATCCACCAGACTCAGTGGTCAGGTAACTCGAGGGGCTTCTTCACCCTCTAGTCCCCTGAGGGCAGTGCTATGCAATGCCAGATTGATTAGAAATAAGACAGCAAGTATTGCTGACTTGATTTCTTCAGTCAATCTGGCTTGCATTATGGAGACTTGGGTTGGGGATGATGCGGGCCCAGTTTTTGAGGCCACAGTCCCTCCTGGGTATACTGTGGTACACTGCCCCAGAGTGGAACGCAGGGGATGCAGTGTAGCTATCTGTTTTAGACCCAGTCTGGTCTTCACTGTGCATCCAGTGGGAACTCCAGGTTCATTTGAATGTGTGGCTGTTCGTGGGGGACCAGGTGCGGGCTGCAGGATCTTTCTTATCTACCACCCTTCTAGGCTGATGGGGAATTTCCTACAGGAGGTCACTGACTTCATCGCCGACGGAATGCTGGAATCCCCTAGATGTGTTTTTCTGGGGGATTTCAATGTTTCAGTCAACGACGGGTATCAAAGGTGTAGTCATGATTTTCTTCAAACTATGTCCTCCCTGGGCCTGACACAAGCTGTTACTGCAGCAATTCATCAGGACGGCCACATGTTGGACCTGGTGTTCTCACTGGGGCTTGAGATTGCTAATCTCAGGATTGATCAAGTACCTTGGACCGATCACTGCACGGTGCAGTTCATGCTTGGGGTTCCCACCAGAAGCCGTTCCCCTGCTGAGATGATGAGCTGCCACCCTTTATGGGGTTTGACCCCTGAGTGTTTTTTGGTGGCAGCTAAATTATCTAGTGTGGGTGTTGCATGCATCGCAGGTGTTAGTGCTGGAGTTGACACCTATAATAGGGTGAACCTGACACCATTAACTCCCTCACACCTGTCCGTGTATGACCCTGAACTTCATACCTGAGGTCCCTGTGGTTTGACGAAGATCTCAGGGAGATGAAGAGGATGGGTCAGAGGTTAGAGCACTGCTGGAGGAGGTCAGGCTTGAAGGGGGAAAAACTGGCCCTGTGCATGCATTATAGTCCATACCAGGAGGCAATCAACCCTAAGAAGGCAGTGTTCCTGTCCAGGGAGATTGCCACTGGAAATAACCGACCAGCTATACATTTCTGAGCTGTAGACAGGCTACTCCATCCTGCTTGCCTGCAGCCCAGGAAGGTTTTTTCTAATGCAGAGTGTAAAGAGTTTGCTCGGTTCTTCTCAGACAGAGTGTCCATGATCTGGCAGGTCACTCCTTCAGCCAGCAATGTCATAGCTGGTGGTGGTTGTCTTATGTGTTCTGAGTGGTGCACTCTGCCTAGTTGGGGGAAGTTTAGACCAGTGGAGGTTAGTGAGGTCACTGAGGTGGCAGTCAATCTGAAGCACACTTTTTGTGAGCTGGACCCGGTGCTGACGTTTCATAATGAGATGTGTTGACTCTGTAGGCCCTGTGTTTGCCTTGATTGTTCAGTGCTCCTTATCTGAGGGAGTCTTTCTGGATGCCTTGAAGGAAGCACTAGTGAGACCCCTCTTAAAGAAACCATCTCTGGACCCAGTGGTCAAGGAAAAGTACCATCCTATATCCAACCTTCCCTTTTTGGTGAAGGTGGTGGAGAAGTAGGTGGCACTTCAGTTGGAAGAGCACCTTGTGACTCATGAGTTGTATGAACCATTCCAGTTGGGATTTCAGGCTAGGCATAGTACAGAAACTGTGCTTGTTTGGGTGCAGAATGATCTCCTCAGGGCAATAGATTGTGGGGATAAGACAATTCCTGTTCTCCTTTATCTCTCTTTAGCATTTGACACTGTGGATGATTGTGTGTTACTTGACAGCCTTAGGGAGCTCTGCGGACTCACTGGTACTGTCATCTGCTGGTTTGAGTCCTTTTTTTACCAACAGGAGGCAACAGGTTGTGATGGAGAATTCTTCATCTATATCCAGCCTCCTCTTTTGTGGAGTTCCTCAAGGATTGGTACTGGCACCAATGTTATTTGCAGTGTAAATGCTGCCACTGGGAGAGATGGTTTGGAAATATAGCATGGGTTTCCATTGTTATGCCAAGGACACCCAGCTATATCTGTCCTTTGCTCCAGGAACATCCAATGCAGTGGATGTACTAAACATCTACCTGGCTGAGAGAAACAACTGGATGGCCTCCAGCTGGTTGTGACTGAACCCTGATAAGACGGAGGTATTGGTAGTGGAGTCGAACAGAGTGTGTGATAGGTTGGCCTTTGACACAGCAACTGGACTTGCTCTAGGAGCTGTGTCATTTAAAGCCTCCTCTTGGGTGAGAAATCTTGGAGTGATTCTGGACAGGAATTTAACTATGGAGGCACAAATATCCTCCAAGGTTCGTTCCTGTTTTTTCCATTTTAGAAATGTTGCCAGGATTAACCCCCTTTTTCCACCTCTGGACCTCCTTACCTTGATACATGCCTTAGTCACATCTTGGCTTGACTACTGCAATGTGCTGTACCTCGGGGTCACAGGGGGATCTCTCTGCAGGCTGCAGCTGGTGCAAAATGCAGCTGCCCGGTTACTTACTGGGCAGCATAAATTTTGCCACATTACACTGATACTGTGTGAATTGCACTGGCAGCCAGTCGGTGGAGAATCCTCTTTCAGGTTGGTCTTCTCTCCTATAAGGCCCTACATGGGCAGGGACCTGGTTATCTGGTGGACCTTCTGGTACCTGCTCTTTCTACCTGCCCTCTCCATTCATCTAGTGGGGGCCCTCCTGGCCATTTATAGAATGAGGCTAAAATCTGCTGGCAACAGAGCTTTCAGTGTTGCAGACCCAGTTCTTTGGAATTCTTTGTCGCTTGAGGTCAGGGGAGCACCCACTGTAGATATATTTAAGGCTCACCTGAAGGCCCTCCTATTTTCCCAAGCTTTTATGGGATAAAACCATGAATTGTAGTAAGAACCTGATATTATTTGCTGAGTTATCTGTTTCATTTTTATTTTGTTTAAAATTTGTTATGTTTTATTTTATCTTGATGCTGTTTTATCTATTTTGTGTGGTCCCCAGAGCCTCCAGGATTGGGTGTCTTTTAAATAAATTTTGACTTGCCTTGCCTTGCTACACTCACAAAGAAAATCAATTAATTCCTCAGGGTATGAAGTTTCAGAGACCAGCCAAAACCTTAGTGCCTGCAGATCATCTTGATGATGATGTTTTTATATAGTGTCTCAATATCTAGGCAGACCAATAGCCAATCCTCCTCCAACTGCAAATCTTCCAAAATACCCAACAGATGTGTCGTATATCACAGATATGAGGGTAACTGACTCACTAACTTCTTGATGTAAACATCCATGAATTAGGACAGTGGCTCTAATAAACTCCCTATCCCCAAAACTATTGGTTGTCCAGGTTGACACGCCATGCTTTAGTATACCTTGCGGAGGGTGTAGAAACAGGGTCTAACTGTGTTTTTTTTAACAGTGAGAAATTCAAATACTTCATCAGAAATAATGCTTTTTGACAATGCTTCAGACAGGACCACAACAACTTCTTTCTTGTTATTATTTGTGGGGTCACCATTCAATTTTTGATAAAAAACAGTGTTTTTCAGCTGCCTTAAGCATTCAAGATTATAGTCATGAGCATTAAGAATCACTACCGCACCCTCCTTATCTGCTCTTTGATGACAGTAGTCTAATGCAGAATTCTTCAGTGCTGCGCTTCATCCTGGTGGGCTTCACTGTACATATATATATATGTATATATATATATATATATATATATAGAGAGAGAGAGATGTCATATGAGGAGAAGATGAGGAAACTTAAGCTCTATTCACTTACATATAGATGTTGGAGAGGTGATATGATCTTGGTAAGCAAAACAAATATAGCACTAAAACACATGATTTACAGATAGATCAACAAAGATGGCGACTACTAAATGTAAATACTGGTTTAGTCAGAAGGTAGTTCCCCACTGGAATGCACTTACAAAAGTTGTGGTAGATAGTCCTTCTTTGGAAATATTCAAAAGTAGACTGGACACCTATAGTCAAAAGAAAATGTATGAGTTTTAAATTACAATTTTTTTTACACTAGGGTATACAGCAAGCAAAATGGGCTTAGGTCCAGATTATGCTTTGTATTGGCTCTGGTACTATGATACTATGATTTCATGCAGCAACTGTGCCATTCCACACCACTGCTGTGTAAACACATTTCAGGCAGAATGTGAGAAATAGCAGCTTTATTGTTCATGAGGTGATGTGAAGAACTGGCAATACTGAATACTTGGTGTGAAAATATAAAAATGTGCCAAACTTATGCATGTGTGTACCAAGTTTTAAATGACCAAGTGTAACTCTGACATTTCTGGGTATTTTGCACCAAATTTTCAACATGGCCTTTTTGGGACCCCACCTCATGACCAGTGGCACTGTGATTTCATTAATCCATCCCAAAAGTTGATTTTGCATGGCAACTATGCCATTCTGCACCACAGGTGCAAAAACACATTTTGGGCAGGATGTGAAAAATGACAGCTGTACTGTTCATAAAAGGGCTGTGAAAAAATGGCAATGTTGAAAATCTGGAGTGAAAATATTAAAAATTGGTAAAGTTTTGAGCGTGTGCAGAAATTGCACAATGCACGATCATAATGCAGTCATTTGGGGGATGTATTGCACCAAATTTTCGAAATGGGCTTTTTGGGACCTCCCCTTATGAACACTGCCACTGTCATTTCATTACTTGGTCCCAAAAAGTGATTCTGTGCAGCAACCAAGAAATCACTTTTTGGGACAGAGAAATGAAATGACAGTGCCAGTGTTCATGAGGTGGGTTCTCACAATCCCCATGTTGAAAATTTGGGGTCAAAACTCCTAAAAATGACTGAGATATCAACATATGTTGAAACCCCCATTAACAGCCATTATACAGTTTTTACCTGGATTTCTCAGCTTGTGGTTCAGCTTTGCAGAGTGCAGATGTGTCCTGGTCCAGAGAAGATGACACTTGCTGATCTCTGGAGGTAAGTATGGGATAGGAGGGAGGGTGTGGGGAGCTGGGTGTGCAGAGGGAGGGTGGGGATGGGGGAAGGGGACTAGCGAACCGACGAGGGACCGTTTTCTTCTTTCGGTTAAAAAAGATGTCAGGGGATAGTATTCTTTTTTTTTTTACAGGTTATAATTTGTTTTGTTTTGTTTTTTTGGAACAATGGGAGTGGGCTTCCCAGTGTTCCACAGTGATTGGGTGGATGGCCTCATTAAATGCCGACAGGTGGATTGGGAAATCCTGTGTTGGTGAAAGTAGAACGGTAATGGTGAGGGGCATCTGACAGCGGGGGTGGGCATCCCAGTGATAGAAACAACTATTCAAGTATTTTGGCACACTGGGAGTGGGATCCCTAGTGTTCCACAGTAGTGGAGTGGGGGGGTATAAATGCTGACATGAAGACTGGGCACCCTGAAGTCAGCTACAATAATAAAACAATTAGAACTGGCATGGGGGGAGGTGCAGTTCAGTGCAGGTTTCTGCATTGAAAAATGGCAGTTCAATACAAGATTATGCATCAAATATTGCTTATTTTCCGACACCAGGGGTGGGCATCCTGGTATCGGAAAATATTTATAAGTATGTACAGGGGCAGGGGAGAGGATCATAGGGTGGTGGGTTGCTAGACACCAGGGAATTAATTAAAAAAGGGAACACAGTCTCCCTGTTGCAAGTTACAGCATTTTGTTTTCTCCCCTCGCCAAGTGAGAGAACAAAATGACAGTAAACGAACAGGTATTTTTTCACATAAAGTGATTTTCTGAGATTTCTGAATCCCTTTTCACAATCCCTGTTCCTGAGCCATTCATGACCAGGAATCCTTGATCAAAACTGTGTATCTATCCCAAAGACTGAAGCATGCCCAGAATTCAAAATTTCAAAATTTAATAACTTTGGAACAGAAAAATATCATTTTACCAATTCAATGCTGGATTGTTCCTTAGGATAACCTATTTCTACCCTGAACATTTCAGTTCCAAATTCAAAACAGTGTGAGCACCGTCTGATGAGGAATTAACATGGAAAAAATGGCAAAAATTAGGGACAAATGCAATGTTTGATGATTTGCTGCATGAAATCCACAAATCCAATCCAAACAAAACTTGGCAAATCAAGAGATCTACTGCCCAGCCCAGTCTAAGCCAAATGTTGTGCAAATCCATTGATTGGTTGCAAAGTTATTAATGTGCAAAATGTGGGTGTTTTCAACACTAAGGTGCCTGCTTGGGAGAGGCTTGCATCACCTGCATGATAATGGCCTGTAACTTCTTAAATAACCATCAAAATGTTTCCATTCTATAGCTCCCTAGTACTGTACTTAGTAAAGACATACTGTAAATAACATCAGCCTCTGTTGTGTTGCTATTTTGCTGTGGACCCATCTGGAGTGCCACATTTCCCCTTAAGAAAGAAGACCTTCTATAACATTGTTCTGTGTCACTCATAGAGTGTCTCATTGCTGTCTCAACATTTACATTTTAAAGAAAAAAAAGTTGAATGCTGGTGTCTCATAGTTAGCTCTTGTGCTTCTTAAAACTTTCTTTTTTCTAAATTTATAATTTATGTAGTTTTATATGCCTTTTTCCCCTGGTAACATACTAACCAGTGGTGTCCCCCTACTGTACTTTCAGGACTTGTACAGCACTGGTTTTCAAATAGCTTTTGTTCTTATAAAACCCCCAAGTTGTAGTGCCTCTGACTCTCCTCAACATCATTTCTAATTTTTTTTCTTTACTTTGCAGTATTCATGATGTTTTATTTAAATATTTGACTTCTCCTCCCTTGGTGTCCTCCTGTTACATACAAGACTATGGGTCCAAAAATTCTCTGCAACACCAGTGCTCCATTTGCAGAACTAAAAACACTTGTCTGTATTATTGCTGAGCCTTCAAAGGTCTTAAAAGCCCCACACCTGCCCAAGAAACTTCCTTCCTACTTCTCATCCCAGTGAGTATTTTTCTTGGTGTCTTCATTCATCTCATTGCTATACACATGACATGTTGTGCTGTCACTGTTATGTACATGACTTCTTATGAAAAAAACAGCTTTTAAATAAAATACACTAAATAATTAGGAAAATAAGTGGTGTCTAACTTTTCAGTTAAGGTTTACATAGCTGATTAAAGAAAAGAGCTATAAAACAAACTGAGATGGTTATCAGGAAAACGTTGACACCTCTGGTGAAAATGTATTCAAAAGTAAATGTTTAAACATAACTATGGTTGCATTACCTACATTAACACAAGTATTTCTTATAGTAGGAATATATCAGATAGTTACACTTATATTGTTGCTTTTGTTGAGTCCCTGTTAACCACATGACTTGATGTGTCACTGTTATGCACATGACTTGTGGTGTCACTGTTACTTACATGACTTGTGGTGTCATTGTTACATACATGACTTCTTATGAAAAAAACTGTTTTTAAATAAATTGCACTGAATAATTAGGAAACTCAGTGGTGTCTAACTTATACACCAAGGTTCATATAGCTGATTAAAGAAAAAAAGAGTTGTAAAAACAAACAGATGCAATCAGCAGGTAAACTTTGACACGCCCAGTGAAAATGCATTCAAAAGTAAATGTTTAAAGGTAACTATAGTTGCTTTATATACATTAAGACAAGTATGTATTGTAGTAGGACTTTTTTGGATAGTTAGACATTTATATTGTTGTGGTTTTTGGGTCCCTGTTAACCACATGACTTGTTGTGGGGTCACTGTTATGCACATGACTTGTTATGGTGTCACTTTTATGCACATGACTTCTTATGAATAAACAATTTTTTAAATAAAGTACACTTGAAAATTAAGAAACTCATTGGTGTCTAACTTATCCACCATGAATTATATAACAGATTAAAAAAAAGGGGCTGTAAAAACAAATGAATACAATCAGCATCAACATTTTGGCATGTCCTGTTTTCATAGCAGTGGTGTCCAAAGATAAATGTTGGCATAATTACCATCAAGTAATGTTTAGAATAAAATAATGAAATGTTGCATGCTATGGTATCTAAATAGCTTCAATAATCAAATGAATTTGGAAAAAATCTAAAAGAAATTTAAACTAAAAATTCAACAGAAGGTACACCATGTTACATACATTACCTGATCCATGTGCTAACTTAAAGATTCATTTTCATATTCTACCAAATGATGAAGTATCTTTACATTTGGTATTACATTGTCTCCATATGCTACCAATCTAACAATGATATAATTGTGGGATTTAAGTAAAAAAAAATGACGGGTATGGAGCAAGATGGCTGCATGTGTTGTGGAGCCCTAAATGTGATCCTTTGATCCATCGGCTGTATCCGTTTGTATGAAATTGTAAAATTGTCCAGCGGATAACAGTGTTTGTAGAAAATGGTCAAAATAAATAACATTTCATCTCTGTTAAACAGAAAGATAGGCAGAACAGCTTCTCTGAAGAGTACAGCTCACCTTGTATTCCACCAATGGAAAAAACTTTCTGGCCCGAAACTAGCCCTGGAAGTTGGCAGATGCCTGGCATTGCTGGTGGGGGGTTAGAGCCAGGGTCTCCAGTGCATCAAGGTCAAAGCTCCAGAACAGAGTATAAACCTTATGGCACACAAGAAGTACTAAAACTGCCAATACCTGATGCAGCAAACAACTTGTCTGACATGCAGCAAAAGAAACAGGAATATGATCAGGGGCAGCTTACCGTACAACAGACACAGTATGCTGAATGGTTTGATTTGGTGGAGTTCCCGACTCAGCGAGCACACAATGGAGTCTATGGGGGATTCTATCGACTGGATTTTGCAGGAAGTGGAGCGTTAGGACCAAAAACTGGAGGCTTTGAACCAAAAAGTTGAATTTCTACAAGCAGAGGTGAAACATAACCATGAGAGCATTACTAAATTAAATAAATAGACATAGGATAACTCTTGTGATATTCTAAAAATAACAAATGGAGTAAAAGTTATTGAACTCTCTGGACTTGCTCTGGCAAAAGATAACTACAATTGAAATATGAAAATAGAAATGTTTGAAAACCAGTCAAGATACAGAAATTTATGGATTGTGGGTCTTCCTTTAAGTTTGGACAGTGAGTTCGAGTCTACTCGTGATTTTTTCAAAGATATCTTTACTACAGTTTATGAACTGCCCCAAGATAATCTTACATTTGTGACTAAGGATTTCAAGGTTTTAAGAAAGCATGAATCAGCAGGGACAAAAGATAAAAATAAAGAGAATAAAGTTACTATTTTTCTTTCACTTGCATTCAATCATGATCATGTAATTAAGTTACCATATATAAAGAGAACGCTTTTGTATAAGGGGTTTAAATTTACTATTTATCCTTATTTTGCTTTCTGTATGCAGCAGAGGCAAAGAAAATTATTATTGTATAGGCAAGAAGTGCTAGAGCTTGGAGTTCAATTTCAACTTCTCGCACCTGCCAAGGTGTGAATCCGTTATAATGGAAAAACATTTGTTTTCTTTGAAATGGATCAGTTGACTGAATTTTTAAGGGGACAATATAAACAGCCAAGAGAGTCTGGAGAGGGAGCTGAATCCCCTACAATCTCAGAGCTTGAAATATCAGGATTTGTGGATGCTGCGGAAGGGTTTGGGGTTTAATTTAATGTAATGCAATCTCCTTCTTCTTAGTTGTGCTTAGTTATAATTGTTTAGTCTGAACTCTGTTGTTGGGCTACGTATGTTATATATGGGGAATTTGATATATAATGGTCATAAGAGGTTTTCTTTTCTACCTCAGATTTGCTCACCACAATAGCTATGTCTATTTTGTTAACAGGTTGGGTATTTCTTCCCCTCCTCCCTCGAGCTGGATTGAGTTGAACCTGAGGTATTCCTTTTCTATGAATGTTTTTTTTTCTTTCTTTTTCCTTTCTTTTGTTTGTGAAAATTGTGTTTAATGAATTGGTAAATTGTTCTTTAAAAGGAGAGAGAAAAACTAAATAAAATGTATGATAAAAAAATTAAACAAATTTGGGACATGAATGTCACACTTTGCCTCTCCAGTATCAAATATATATATATATATATATATGTGTATGTGTGTGTTCGCGCTCTGATATATGCACGCCTTGGGTGGCTGACGAACACCAAGGCATGTATATCTCAGAGCGCGATTGCACACCTCAGAGTGGTTTATCTATCTATCTATCTATCTATCTATCTATCTATCTACACCATGAGGGTGAGAGCTTTCTCAGTAGGATATCCTGTGTTATTTCCACTCGAGTGAGGATAAATCGTAATGAAATCAGCAGAGTGAGGATATCAACATTTATCCACACTCTGCTGATGTCACCAGAGTGAGGATAACTGCACTGCAGCTTGCATCCTAAATGAAACTGCCTCAGAAAACAGTTTCTTTTTCTCATTGAAGCTGCAACTTACTCAATTAGTTTTGCAAAACACTCTCACCTGTGTTCCATTGTGTTTCTAACACTCCTAGTACATTACTGTGCTATCAGCTTCAAAACAACCTGGATTCTAAATTAAACTCTTTTACAAAGCAGTTTCTGTTTTTCAGTGCTACCTACAGCAGTTTTTCTTTCTCACTGAACCTATAACTTACTCAGTTAGCTTTGCAAAACACACTCACCTGTGTTTATATATTTGGGATACATTATGGGTAGGAGTGGGATATGGAAAATATTCTCACTCCTACAGAATGAGCTGTGTATTCTCATGAGAGCTTTAGGAAATTTGTTTCTGATTCTGTGTGTTTCCTGCTCATTATGTGTGTGCTGTCAGTGTGTGTGTGTTCTGAATGGAGTTGGAGTCAGAAACACAGGTGAGTGTGTTTTGCAAAGCTAATTGAGTGAGTCAGAGGCTCAGTGAGAAAGACAAATTGCTGCAGACAGCACTGAGAAACAGAAACTGCTTTGTCAAAGAGTTTCATTTAGAATTCAGGTTGTTTTGAAGCTGAGAGCACAGCAATGGGCTAGGAATGTTATAAACACAATGGAACATAGGTGAGAGTCTTTTACAAAGCTAATTGAGTAGGTTGCAGCTTCACTGAGAAAGAGAAACTGTTTTCTGAAGCAGTTTTCTTTAGAATGCAAGCTGCAGTGCAGTTATCCTCACTCTGGTGACATCAGCAGAGTATGGATAAATGTTGATATCCTCATTCTGCTTATGTCATGAGGAGTTATCCTCACTGCAGTTGAAATAACAAAGGATATCCTACTGAGAAAGCTCTCACCCTGTGGTATAATATATATATATATATATATATATATATATATATATATATATATATATTCAAAATTCATGGATGTCTTGTGGATTGTCCAGGGTATGCGCCCTATATGCTGTAGTTTGGACCCATCATTGGCCCGGTCCTTGCATGGATAGTTTGGTGTTCCTTGGAGGTCCTAGTTCCCTGAAGGAGGCAGTGGTGACACCCCTCCTGAAGAAATTCTCTTTGGACCCAGATTACCATGCTAACTACGACCAATCACAAATCTTCCCTTTACAGGGAAGGTGATTGAGAAAGTAGTGACCTTACAACTGGAGAACCATTTGACCATCCTTGACATCTATGAACCTCTCCAATCTGGTTTTCAACAGAGGCACAGTACTGAGACAGCACTGGTTCGGGTGCTTAATGATCTCTTAATGGCAAGGGATCACAAAAAACATTACATCTTGATTCTTCTTGATCTCTCATAACCATTTGACACTGTGGACCATGAGGTCCTTCTCAGTCACCTGAGATTCATCTGTGGCCTGTCAGGTACAGTCCTCAGATGGTTTACATCTTACCTCACCAGAAGAACTCAGAGGGTGGTGTTGGGGATTCATTCTTCTGACCCAGTTCCTGTGTCATGTGGGGTTATTCAGGGTTCAGTGTTGTCCCCCATGTTATTCTCAGTGTACATGCTGCCCCTCGGAGACACTATAAGAAGGTATGGGCTAAGGTTTCACTGCTATGCTGATGATACCCAGCTCTACCTCTTTTTTGCACCTGACCAGGATAGAGCTCTCTCAGTATTTAGTAACTGCCTTGCCAAAATCCAAGATTGGATGAATTCGAGCTGGTTGAGGTTGAACTCGGAAAAGACAGAGTGCTGGTGGTGGACCATGGGCACCGGATAGGGAGATTAGGGGTGGGTTCACCTTCAGGACTTTTCCTTTGGGGCCTTGCACTCCCTACCTCTGAACAGGTGTGGAACTGGGGGTGATTTTGATGAGGGGCTGACACTGCAACCACAAGTGTTGGCAGGCATCAAATCCTCTTTTTACCACCTGAGGAACATCTTCAGGGTTAAGCACCTTGTTCTGTCTGGTGATCTACCCACACTGGTCCATGCTTTTGTGTTCTCGCACCTTGATTACTGTAATTCCCTGTACCTAGGGCTATCTGGGGTTGATATCTGCCACTTGCAGCTGGTGCAGAATGCAGCAGCCCTGTTATTGATGGGGACTCCTTGGTCCTGTCATATTTCTCCAGTGCTGTGCGAACTGCACTGGCTGCCAGTATGGTGGCAGATCACCTTTAAAGTTAGACTTCTGACTTTTAAAGCCTTACTGCCCTGGGCGATCACTCCACTCAGCTGATGAGGGGTTGCTAGAGATTCCAAGGGTTTTCTTAAAATCTTCTGGGGCCTCATGCATTGATGCACGAGGCCCCAACCCTTCTCGAATTCTCTACCCCATCTGGTACTGGAGTGCATATCATGGAGGGATTTAAACAGGGTTTAAAACCTTTTTTATGGAACCAGGCATATTTTGTATGACCCATTCTGATTTTTTTGTATTTTCTAGTATTTTTAATTGCATTTATGGTATTGTTTTTCATTTAACTGTTTTGTAATGAGCCTTGGTTTTTTGAAAGGAGCACTATAAATAAAGAAGTATTATTATTATTATTAAAAAAATAATGCACTAGTTAGGATTACAGCCACAAAGTAGGGAAATGTGTTAGGGATCCCAACCCTTGCACCCAACCCCACACACCAACTGGTATCGGGAGTGTGCCTTGGAGTCATCAGCGCTAAAGCTCACCCCCTTCCATAAGTAAATAAGCAGCGATAGGTATTGTATAGGAGAAAGGGGTGAGCATTTGGGCTGAGGACCCCAAGGCACATCCCTGATGCCTGTTGGTGTGTGAAGCGTGGGTGTGGGGTGTTAGGCTTGTAAACCCTAATGCCACAATTCCCTACTTTTGTGGTTGCAACACGAACAAGAGCATTAATGCAGTTTTTAGTAATTTATTTCCTTACTTTTTAAGATCGTATAATCATATTCTTATTTGCCTGTGGGAGTGCAGGGTCTTCAAGGCCCTACACTCCCATCCCTCCATTGATGTGTATATGTATGTAGCTGTGGAAACACAAGGCCCAGAGGAGCCTTATTTGCCTGTGGGAGTGCAGTGATGAGTATATGTATGTCACTGTGGAAGGTCCCTACACTTCTATTTATACAACAATAGTATCCAAATTGTTAGCATAGCCATCTTATTACCCACCTCTTGAACCTACTAATATACTAAAATGCCAGCAGAACAGGCCTAATGGTCTATCATGTCTGCTCATTTGGTCAGCCCCCACCCTGGGAGCTGACCTTGCTGCCCCCTCACCTTCTCTGGCTTCTCCCTTCCCAGTTCTGGATATTCTCGCTGCATTGGATTTTGCTTCCAGAATCCTTCCCCTGTACCTGTCCCACCCCCTCTTGAACCCCTCCACCATCTCTGCCTCCACCAGCCCCCCTAGGCAGTGCATTACATGGCTCCACCACCCTCTCAGTGAAGTAGCACCTCCTTCTTTCTCCTCTGAATCTTCCCCCTCCAGCTTCCACCCATGCCCTCTAGTGGTCCCCTCCTCCTTCCTTCAAAGCACCCTGACTGCTCCTCCCCTATTTACTCCCTTCACTTATCTGAAGACCTCTATCATGTCACCCCGGTCCCTTCTCTCTTCCAATGTGTACATATTTAGCTCTTTGAGCCTCTCCTCATAGGTCCTGTCCCCCAAGCCCCAAATCATTTTGATTGCCCTCCTCTGGACCCTCTCCAGGAGTTTAATGTCCCTCTTTAAGTGTGGCCTCCAAAACAGCAAACAGTACTTGAGGTGCGGCCTCACCAAGCAGTTATACAGAGGGAGTATCACTTCCCTCCTTCTGGAGGTGAGCCCCCTAGAGATGCATCCCAGCATCCTGTTGGCCTTGGCTGCTGCCATCCTACAAGTCTCTGAGTTGTCCATTTTGAACTCGGTACAGACATTTTTCAAATCCCCACCAAAATGCAATTCTGTGTAACTGCAATGACAATTTGCACCACAGGTTTGAAAACACATTTTGGCCAGTATTTGAAAAATGACAGCTGTGACATACATGAAGTGGGATAATAAGAAGGCTATGTTGAAAATCTAGGGTGAAAATATTTAAAATTTTCAAAGTTAGGAACAAACGTAGCAAAATTGCAATGAATGGTCATAAATTTGCTATTTTTACATACAGGCCCAGATATTCAAACTGCGCTCAAAATGAGCGCAACAGCAGGAGCAAGCACAAACCAGTTGCGCAAATGCGCAACAGGTGTGATATTCAAACATGGAGCCGAACAAATTGCGCAAGCAACCAACATCTGAATATCGCGCAGCCTGCGCCATAGCGCAGCAGGAAGGAGAAGCTGAGCGAAATGTTGCGCTATGGCAACCAGGGCAGCCAGATGAGCATTCCAGAGGTGCCATAGCGCAAGCAGAGCCCCTGAGCAATGGAACTGCACATCCAGGAGGCAGGCTGGGGCCCACCACCAGCCATGCCACATGGGCACAGGAACACACTGCAGAACCCACACCACACCTGCACACCCCGAGCACAGCATCACTGGGGGTAGGACGGATGATCTACTTGCCCATGGGGACAAGCCAACAAAGCATAGCAGAGCCATGACACCCCAGTAGGACCACTGGCAGGCTGAGAGTGCCACACACAGGGGGTTGACAACCACAGTGCACATCAGCCCCCCGTATGCACAGCACACCCTGCACTGTGACCCCAAGACACCACCTATGTGCAGTGACTGGCACTGCAGGAAACCATGCATCCCCCCAGCACACGCCAACCTGCGGCAGTGCCAGAAGCCTAAGCCAGACACACCCTGTGCACCCAGCAGTGGGTGGCAGCAGACGCCAAGACCAACTGAAAGTCACTGCCATGCTGGAGATACCTCCCCATGCACAGACACGCACACACACACACACACACACACACATACCCAGGACCATACCAGTCCAGATGGCATGTACACCCCTGCAACTGAGCACCCATAGGCAGCTGCAAATCAGAGACCAACACATTATTCGTATAAAAATATAAATGTATTTTAACACAACAAACATTAACAAGAACAATTACAACTATTTACAAGGGGGGGGACGGGTACAAGGTAGGGTTGGTCAAGGGGTAGGGATGACAAACTTGGAGAGGGAAGACAGAGTGGTAGGGATGGGAGAAGTGGGAAGGGAAGATAGATCATGGGCTAGCCGGCCGGCCGTCCTCCTGCTGGTGTCTTGCAGTTCCCTGCTGCCTCTTCCGCAGGCCATGGCGGTGTATTGACTGCAGAATGTTGGTGTTCTGGGCCACAAGCTGTCGGATGGCCCTGACATCCCTCGCCAGCCGATGGAGAACCTCGAGGCCTAGGAAAATGGGAACACAGTCAATGGCTGTGACTGACCACAACCCTGAAAACCACTCTAACCTGCAAGCCATAGCCCAATGTCCGCACCTGTGATGGCATGCACCCACCCACAGTGAACATGCACATGGCCATCACAAACAGGCGGCACCAGCTATGTGCACCACTGCACACACGCACTGCCCATGTCCATCACAGCACAAACAAGGCTGGCAAGTGACGTGGCAACGTGGTGCGATGCCACTTACACAGCTATGTGCCCAGTGCATGCATGGACCACCAGTGATGCATACACAGAGGTGCTGTGAAACTGGACAGTGATGCATGTCACCTGTGTCGTGCCTACAGACATAGATACATAGCCAGTGTCAGCAGATAAGGGCCTATGGCCCACACAGTCTGTCCATTTCAGCCTGTAAGTTACTTTGTTTACCTAGAAGTCTGTTGCCCTTACCCCTGGCCCCAAGAATTCTGTTATGTCTATCCCGTGCAGTCTGAAATCCCGTGAGTGTGTCAGCCCCCACCACTCCCTCTGGCAGGGTGTTCCACTTGTACACCACCCGTTCTGTGAAGAAAGTCTTGCTCATGTTTCCTCTGAATCGTCCTCCTCCAACTGCATCCCATGCCCTGCAGTCCTGGAACATCTTTGCACTTCAAAATAGTGTTTCCTGCACCCTGTTACACCTATGAATACTTGTATGTCTCTATCATATCCCTCTCTCCTCCTCTCCTCCAGGAGTACAAGTTCAGTTCCTTCAACCTGTCTCCATAGGAGTTGTGATGCAAGCCATGCACCATCTTTGTTGCCCTCCTCTGAACCTTCTCTGCCCACTCTACATCCTTACGTAGGTATGGTCTCCAGAAATGTACACTGTACTGCAGGTGGGGCCTCACTAGTGTCTTGTACAGTGGAATTATGACCTCCTCTTTCCTGCATGTTTGTATTGTGCAGGGCTACTGCCCCCCCAGCATGCAATAGCATCCATGAAGTCATGATACTCACACTGCTCAAGCAGCTCTGACTGGCGCTGTTGCTGGCACTGCTGCTGCTGGTGGGGTGCAACCCCTGCTGGCACCGGGTCCCTGGCACGGCCCTCATCAATGTTGCCCCGCATCCTCACATCCCGGCCTGTGGGAGACATATGTTGAGACAAACATCAGTGTGACTCAAAAGCAGACTGCCCCCTGCCCCAGTGACAGTGCCTGCCCACACAGCCATACCCATTCATCTCACAGCTGCACACACTGACACAGCCAACCATGGCCGAGCCATCACCTATGCACAGCCACCAAAACACACACACACCCCTACAGATAATACAGGTGCATAGATGGCACACCCACCTGGCCTAGGCACCACGCCCTGCCTGGCACGTGAACGCAGCCACGTTAAAAGCTCTGGCTCCCTCCAGCAGAGGTCACTGTACCAGTGCCGGCACTGCTCAGCAGACCGGCACTGTCCAGTGACCCCCACCAGGTCAGTGGCCACTTGCTGCCACACCTCAGTACTTGCACTGGTGAGGGGCACCTCACCATAAAGGCCATCATAGTGTGGCTCAACTAGGGCCACCAGGTTGGCCACTTCAAGCTGGCTCCAGGACACCGCCCTCCTCCTAGCCATGGCACCAACTTTACAGCAGGCAATATGGCACCCAGCTGCGCCGTAACCCCATGTGGAGATGTTGTGCAATAGACCACCACAGGCTCCAATCGCGCTGTTCGAACAGCGCCGTCACTTCACATAGCGCTGTCACCAGACAACGCAATAGGGATGTACACGTGGCAGGCGAACAGTGCCAGGGGGCAAAGGTCATACACTAGGTCATGGGCAATGACGCAAGGCTACGCACAGCGCCATCTGATGTATAGGCATCCTGCGCGACCGACCAGCTGCGTACCAGTGCCACAGTGGAGTATTGCGCAGTAGTGTCACAGCGCCATATAGTGCCCATTGCTGTAGAGCCACTGGCACAATGGTGGCCATGGCCTGAATTGCCAATCATGCTCAGCATGTCAGCAGCGTGACAGACACCTGCGTAAGCTATCTGGGCATACGCAATGCAGTGTACCACACAGGCACAGATCTGCGCCATTGGCTCAGCCGACTCTTCCGTATTGTGCAAAGTGCAGATTCGCGATATTCAGCCGACACATGCATATCATCTGATCAGCCATTCAAGGGCGCAGTGGCGCGATTTGCATGTCATTATAGTTGCTCCACTCCTAATTTGCATGTATTGCGCTATAAATGTACGACATTGGGCTGCGCTGGCCAGATTCAGTTACTGCAGGTGAGAGGTGAGTTGCATGCTGTGTGATGTTCAGGACGATGGTCATGGGAAAATGCTGTAGACTGCAGTGACAGGTGTCCACTTCCCCCCATACAGATCGCCATGACCGAGCAGAGCCAAGGTGAGGTGAGGATGGTGGGGCGAGGAGGAGGCCCAACTTTACAGCAGCAGAGCGGAGGCTCTCTTCCAGGCCTACCTGGATGAGGAGCCAGTGCTGAGTGGATTGAGGGAACCCTCAGTCCCTGCAGCTGCATGAGGGGTAGCTTGGGCCGTTAACCTGCACGGAAGCCACCAGCGCTCCATGCAGGAATGCAAGAAAAAGAAGCGGACAGACCGCAGGAGGTTGAAGGAGAAAGTGGCAGCCTTCAGGGTGGCACGTGCTGGCACTGGCGGGGGCCCACCAGTGGTGTTGGAGCTGACCCCAACTGAGGAGACACTGGTCACAGCCATGCAGCCGAGTGCCATTGAGGGCGTACCAGGCGGAGGATTCCAGACAGGTGGAAGCCCATCACTGCACGGTATGACATGGTGGTGGTGTTTGGGGGGGGCGGTTGTTCACATGCACTCACATGTACTCTCTTTCTGTTAGAGATCCTGTTCGTCTTCAGGAGACGGTGGTGATGGGTCCAGACAGTGATGCTGACCTGATGGACATGGAGGAGGGTCCATCCACCTCCACCACCAGCCAGCAGGCACTGCAGCAGCATGCACGCTGGGCCGCAAACTCTGGTGTCAGTGATAAGGGTGCGGGGGGTGCACAGCCTGTGTCTCAGCAGTCTGGCATGCAAGCATGTCAGCACGCTGTGACCATGGCAGTAGCACGTACCTGCACCATTGATGATAGAAGGCCTGCAATGGGCAGTGATGGTTGTGTGTCCCATGACGGACACATGGCAGGTCAGCACGTGCCCCTGGGCCTGTCTGGTTCCAACTTGTGTCCCAGCATCCTGGCACGGTCCCAGACTGTGCCTGTCAGCACCCGTGGGGCAGCACCGGTGGCTGTGCAGGTGTCTGGCACTGTTGCCAGCACAGCGGTGGAACAAGTGGACCTGGGAGCACAGCGGTTGGAGGGGCAGCAGCAGCAGTCACCCACCAGGTCTGGGGTACAGTGTCAAGCAGTGGCACATGTCCGCCGCCCTTTGATCCACCCATTCCTGGTCCTGGTGAACAGCGCCCACCCTCAAGGGGTGTTGTGCATCAGGACCATCCACCCCCTGGGGTCAGGATGCCGTTGGGGCTGAGTACCAATTGGATGAGCACACCCGCCTGCTGCGGGAATCAGTACCCAGCTGCAGAGGCGGGGTTGCAAAATCGTGGAGGCACTGTCTATGTCGCGTAGTGGCACAGCAGGGGTGTGCTCGGGACCAAGCCGAGCTGGTCCTTATGCAGGCGGATGTGACCGCCACCATTGACAGGCTGACCCAGGCAGTGGTCTCTGTCGTGGATGCATTGGGCACACAGTCAGGTGCCCTGTGCCACCACACCCACACAGTGCACTCTCCACTCCCGTTCCGGTGTGCGTGCGACACCAGGCCTGTCGATGCCGGGTTCTGCTGTGGGCATCGAGCACCCCTGGTGCAGGTTTGTTCGGGATGCTGCAGACCCTGTGCTGGCAAGGTGGCGTTCGTGCAGTGGGACCCTGGTGGTGCAACAGTGCCACCCATGTGGCCCTGCTCAGCCTGCCCATGCTGTTGGGTCACGGCGGGCGCCCATGCATCCGCGGTGGCCGTGGGACAGTGCTACATGACTGAGCTGTCTCCCTGTGTGGGCCCTGTCTGGTGCTGCCATGTGTGCAATGTGTGTCATGGTGGGCAGTGCACTGCTGGGTGCTCTGCTCACCATGCCGACACACGGACCACCTGCACACCCTCCCAACTGCTGTGCACAGGTGTGTGTGCATGATGATGTCTGCATTGCACTGTACACCAAGGTGCAAGGGTGCCCAGCATCTGACACAAGTACTTGGACAGTACGGGTGGTGGGGGTGGTCGGTGGTGCTGTGTGTTAGCAATGTTGGTTCTGCAGTGCTGTGCATCTGCCCATGTACGCTCTGTGCCTGGTGTGTGTGTGTCCATATGAGTGCTCACCCCTCCCTGATGGTGTGTCTGTATGCCTGGACCGTTCCACTCCCTGACCGTCATGCACCCTGGTGTGTTCCCTGTGTGCCTGTGGTTTGCGCATGGACAGTGTTGAGTTGACATGTCCCTTGACTTACCTGTGTTGTCGTAGTGCTCCTCTGTGATGGTGTCCTGGTGCAGCTGGGCCTGCGGATCAGCGGGGTCCCTCCATCCTAGGGGGCTGTTCATCACCATCAACACGGCGCCACTAGGCGTCCCACCGCTGTCCCCTCTTTGACCTGTACGGCTATCCCATGGTCTTTGGCCATGTTGTGCAGGATGCAACAGGCCAGGAATATCCCACAGGCCTTTTGGGGGCTGTAGTGTAGGGCACCGCCGGAGGTGTCTAGGCATCGGAAGCGTGCCTTGAGCATCCCAAACACCCGCTCTATGATGTTGAATGTTGCGGCATGTGCCTCATTATAGCATAGCTGCGCTGGGGTCATGAGGCGCCGGTATGGTGTGAGCAGCCAGGGATGGAGTGGGTATCCGCAGTTACCTGTGTGGAGATAGTGGAGATCAGTGTCATGTTCAGGTCCATATTGGCCATCTCCCTGTGTGCCACTACCATGGCACCTGTGGCATTCCCACCCTTGCCCAGAGTTTGCATTCCATACATGTGTACTCACCCACTAGATGTCCTGTGGGATGTCCCCACTCTTGAATTGATGGCACAGTGCAGACTGATACCATATGAAGGCATCATGTGCTCTGCCAGGGTGTGTGGCACAGACATTGATTATGCACCCAGTGGCATCACACACCACCTGGCAGTTGACACTAGGGAATCCCTTTCTGTTCCGAGATGCGTGGCCATCGGGGCCAGGTGGCATGCGGATGGCCACATGGGTGCAGTCTATGGCCCCTAGCACGCCAGGCATATGTGCTACCCTGTGGAACTCCTGCATGTTTGCTGTACGCTCTGCCGCGGTGCTGGGGAAATGGATGTACTCCGCAGCATGTGGCAGCAGTGTGCTGAGGAATTGCTTGAGGATGCGTGACATGGCCGACTGTGTGATGCCTGTGGTGTCCCCTGTCAGCCTCTGGAAGGTGCCTGTGACGAGCAGACACATGCAGGCTGTCACCTTGGTCTCCACCGACAGAGCGTGATTCTGTCATGAGGTTGCCTGCATCACATCACTGCACAGCTCACAGAGCTGTCTCAGTATTGCCCTGTTCAGGCGGTACCAGCCCACAATCTCTACATCTGTGTACAGCTCAAAGCTGATGTGGGCAGGGTACCGCCTGTCGGGGGCATACCACCGACGGGCCCTTCCACGGCCACGTCCCCCTGCAGCATGCATTCTCACCCCCCTCATTACAGCTTCCATGTGGAAACTGGCACTGTCCATCTCCCTGGCTTCTGACCCCCCTGGCTGGTGTTGCTGTGTTACCACCACTGTCCTGACTGCTACTTCCACTGCACCGGGCACCCCCCGCTGGCCTCTACAGACTATGGGCCACACTTTCCTTGCCTGCCCTTTGCTGTCTGTCTATCTGTCTCTGTCTCTCTCTCTCTCTCTCTCTCCCCACTTGGCAGCCTGGTAGCATTCTTGCGCCGCTTCCTTGAGCCTTTTTATTTTGGCTCATTTCCGCTTGTGCGCAATTTCCAGCTGTGCCGCTCTTGCGCATCGTGCAAGTCTTTGAATATCGCATTGCGGTCTTTATGCATGGATCCACCCCCTTCGGTTGCGCATGCCTTCATTTTCATTGCGCTGTTGCTCAGCATGTTTTCGGGGGCGCAACTGCCTCCTTCTGAATATCGCTAAATGGCGCAGTTTTGGACTTACGCATGCGCAACCCTGTTTCGCGTGGCGCAACCCTTTTGAATATCTGGGCCACTGTATTTTGACCCCAATTTTTTAACATAACCTTCTTATGAATCCACCTCATGAGCAAGGGCAGAAAACATTTCCAAATCCTACCCAAAAGGTGAATTTGCTAAGCAACCACAAATTCAACTTTAGGGCAGGAGTTGCATAATGACAGTTCTATTGTTCATGAGGTGGGGTCCCCAAAAGGCCATGTTGAAAATTTAGGGTCGAAATGTTACAAAATGGTGAAATTATACATAAAAGTTGAAACCTTCATTGAGATACACTAAACCACGGTTACCTTTGTTATGCATATTGCGGTTGTTGGTTCCACCAGCAAGAAGTGTCTTTGATCAGACAGTGGATCTTGAACCTCGGACCTGCTTAGGTGAGTGAGACTGGGAGTGTACTGGTGGGTGTGGGGTTGAGGGTGCTGAATGGGAGGTGCGGGTGGGGGTGATCAACAAGGGACCATTTTTGGTTTTTTACTGGTTTAAAAAAAATATATAAAAAAACATTGAGGAACCATTTTCTTTTTTTCAGATTTGTGCCGGAAATGGGAGGGTGGGGGTGCCACTAGACACTAGGGAACAACATTAAAATATGGGATGGCTATCAGAGGGTGGGAGGTGCCACTATACATGAGGGAATAACAATAAAAATAAGGGGGTGGCAATCGGTGGGTGGGGGGATGCCACTAGGCAGCAGGGAAGGGCTTCTGGACATATGGCTTTCATAGTCAAACTTATAAATGGCACCCTGCAGAAATGTTTTTTTTAAACTTCATCCCCAACCCCCCAAAAAATTAAATGCATAATGGCAGTTAACAATTTAAATTAAAGGTTTTATTAGCACCTCTCTTGACTCTACTACTTCAGCCCAGATTTCTTTCCAGACTGCCTTAACTTTGCAGGAAGATCCCCTAGTCTCTCTCTCTCTCTCTGTCTCTCTCTCTCTCTCTCCCCACACCCTCCACAGCAATGATCAACTCGGGACTGAGACTGTGAGCCAATGTAAGATGGACTGTAGCTGGGATAAGTTTGGCCAGTGTTCTGGGAATAACAATTGCAAACTTAGTAGCAAAAGGTCCTCAAGTTTTCTTTTTTACTGCAGCAGAGTTTTACTGCTTCAGAGTTGTATCAGTTAGAACAAAAGCTCATAATTTGATTCAACCACCTTTAGCCATCATCTTTGCAAGATTTACTGCTGCTGGCTACCATTTTCAGGAAGACCACCAGCCTACATCCACACATACTGGACCTGGTCCTGACTGTTGAACTGTTTGTTTTTTTTCTCTGGCCTAGCTGGGGCCAAAAATCTCTTCCTCTGGGGCAGGCCACTGGTCTACTCTCCTCTCCCTGGCACAAATTAACCCATGCTGTTTGGAGTGGTGCTGCTGTCTGGGCTGAAATCACAAGTTTAGCTGCAATTGCTCAGTCGCCCTGCCCTTCAAACCCTCAGACCCCACCTCTCCAGTCTCACCACATCCTGGCTCCCTCCTGACCTTGTCAGCATGGTAGCTGTGGTGCTCTGCACCCATCAGCAACATAGTATCCTCCTCCCCAAACCTACCTTAGACAATGAGCCCTGTGCAAGTGTAAGAACCAAACTCAGCTGACTTTCCTCTTACAACTTTTAGTTTTAATAACTTTACTTTGGCTTAAAGCTTCCCTCTATACTTCTTCTACAGCCTTCAGCACCTGCTGCCACAAGAAATGCTGGTACCTGCCAACAGCCCCACTCCATGCATGCACTCAGTCACTGTCACTGTGCTGTTGGCACTGAAAGAAAAAACATTAGGTGAGGGGGTGCAGAGGGAATATAAGCCTCACAAACATACTGCTGCTATCCCCATGACACTGGATTTGACCTTGTTTCTTTCAACTCAGATCATTCGAAAGAAAAAAGGTAACAACAAAATTTTGTTTTTGGCCCCCCTTTTGAATGGTGCTCTAGGGAATATATGTATTTTAATTTATAGTGACAGTGATTGGCAGATGAAAGGGTGTCACTAGACACCAGGGCAAGGGTGGCTCACAGCTGACACTGCAGCTGGCATCATGAGTTCTGCTCCGGCTGCAGAAGTGAAGGAATTCTCGCTGTTCTCATACAAAGGATGCGGGGGAAGTGCTCCTCTCTCTAAGCTGGGTACCTAGAAAACATACTTGTTGGTAGAATATTGGGTCCCATTTAGCTAGGCTCGGATTTTTGTTTTATGAAATCCAAGCATTTTTAATGTATTTTATACCTTTGCTAGATGGTGGAAAAAATCAGCATGATGACAGTTGGCACAACACCAAAAATGTTTGGTGCCCTGCCAGTTCAGTGGGATGAATGCCAAAAAGCAGCCTTAGTAGTGTTACACGAGGTCCCTGCACCCTAATTGATACCCTCAGAAGTACACCGCAGACAGCTAATGCTTAAGTATAGGTTATACTAATACTTAGGGCTAAAGGCATCTACCGTATAAGAGTAGATGTCAGGATATGAATTCATATTGTTGTAATCCACTTTGCTGGCTACTACACACATATTATACCATGTATTTTCTGTCTGTTTCTTACTCATCAGATGCCAAGACACCTGTCCTTGAAGTAATTATAATATGTAAGACAACATTGCCATCTTTTGGTAATGTGCACCACTACATGTAGTTATGTAAGACTCTGTATAAGAACTTCTTTGTTCTAAAACTGATGACTTTACAGAATTATATAATGTTATCTTGGACCGTGGAGCCACATCTAATTTAGCCAATAGGGCTCATCTCTGTAACTAGAAATGTTTCTATCTTTTAGTAACCATAGTAATTATCATAGGTATATAACGTATTGCACAGGCTCTACACCTCGGAGACCTGAGAGATCCCAAGAGACTACAGAGAAACCTCGAGGTGTAGGGAATGCTTAGCATTGGCTCCCGGTTCGTATTGGTAAGAACTGCTTAGGGCAACTGTGATTTATCCCTTTTGTAGTAATAAACTTGTTTATTACTCTAATGCAACTTGTTTGTGATTACTTTCATTTCCAATATCGTCAAGAATCTGAAGGTGAGGTTTAGACCTCTCAACAAATTGGCGACCGCGTGCAGGCAATATTTGGAGTTTGTAAGTTTTCACTTGTTGCTTAAACGTTTCCCTTCCCCACGGTGACTGTAGGTGTACATTCCCCCGTATCACCTCTCCCATTTTTAAAATCAGCTTGTGGTCACTTGCAAAGTCTGGCTGACTTTTTGGGTGTGGTCGATGCCATCTCGACCCACTCCATTACAGCTTTGAATTGCAAGCCTGCAACTTATACAGTAGCCCGGCTGTGTTTAAAGTACTCGTGTTGTGGATCGATATGCAGCATGCTGTCTTTTTCACAGTTTGAATTTTCATTCCCTCCCACACAATGGCCACAGTATCAGATATCTGTCAGAACTGAGACTCAGTGTCTCTAAACTTCCTTGCCTCCCATGGAGGATAGGCTGACTTCACGCAGGATGCAAGTCAATCCAAAAACCCTGTACTGGGGATTTCAACCCAGTACGCAGAGACGCGACAGTCAACCAATAAGCGTCATGCTAAAGGGTTGATGGTTGCCACTTTCTATGCTGTTTTGGAAGCCTCCGAAGTGAGGTTTCGATCCCTTGATCTGCAGATCACATCTCTTAAGCAAGAGATGGGTTTACAGGAAACAGAATGTGTTAGACTGCAGCAGAACTTGGAGTCTGAACTCCAAACTCTGTGAAATGAAAAGGATTTACTATTACATCATTCAGCACAGGCTGGTGAACAAGAACTGTGTACCTTGAAGCAGGAGTGTGAAAGTTTGAGACAGGATAAGAGTCAGGTTGTGCAAATGAATGATTTGTTGAGTGCTGTGAATGCTCAGTTGAGTGATGAAATGGGTGAGCTTCAGGACAAGATCAACCAGGTATGTAATGATTTAGAAATAGCCTATAGGGACAATCGCAAATTGAGCGCCAAGTACCGAGTATTGCAAAAGCAGGATCAGGTTGATATGGATGTTGCAAGTGTGAATCATGATGAATGTAGAACTAAGATGGTGACACTGCGCCATCAGCGAGAGGTTCTGGCTGGCCATGTTAAGGCAATGGGAGGCGTAGCCCCTGCCTTTCACTCGTCATCAGAAGGGGAGTTATCTGATGATGATATCTTACAATACAACGCCCAGTCACGCCCCTATTATGGCCCAGATTCCCCACCCAGCCATCCACAGCATGGTGGGTCCACACCCCCAACTCCCCAGGTCACACGTCGACGACGTCGTGATGCTCATCATGGGAAATGCCATCATGGTGGCGCCCATGATGGGGGGGAGCAATCCCAAGCCTGGTCCTGACGGTGCCTCCAGTAGCCGTTATTAATGTGGAAGACAGGCAAGAGATAGAAACAATGATCGATAGAGCATTAGGCAATGTTCCCCTTCCTGAGAGAAGCATGAAAGCTATTAAAAGCCAGATCCACCAGCTTTTTCAGGAAGCCGGCACTCAGGAAGGTATCGTTTGCACTGCAGCTGAAGCTGCAGCTCGAGCAGCCTTGGATGGTGCTCGAGACACTTTACCTGTGCCTGATCGACCACCTACTAATCCCCTGCAAATGGCCTACTCTGTTCAGCAAATTGCTGACAGCATTGGTTAGATGAGCCCGTCCGACAACCTCAGCTGCCACTTGGAAAATGTACATTCCAAATGTGAGATGCTTAGCCTCGCTGCAGAATATCAGGTCCAAATACTAAGCCAGACCATCGATCCTGGTTTATGGGCCAAACTCCCAGAAGCCATTCGTCAGGATGGGAACGCTACCTTTGACAAGGTTGCAGCTGAGCTTATTTCTGCTCACAGTCCAGGTGTAGTAGGAGTGATGCTGGCATACCCTGTGAAGCAGAATGTAAAAGAAAGTCCAGTGACTTACCACCAGAGACTCTGGATGGCCTACCAAGCAGGAAAACACCTAGTACAAGAAGCTGCAGATGTAGATCTTATTGAATATAAGACCCTGTTCCTTTGGAACGTGATTCCAGCAGTAAGAGAAAAGGTAGAGCCAACCACATACCCAAATACAGATAGGTTTGCCGATATCCTTCGGAAAACTGAGAGGGTGTATCAACTGTACATCTGTGATTTGGGTTCCGGTTCCAAGAAAGTAGCTGCTGTGGAACCCGCCCCCGGGACCACAACACGCTATACAGTGGAAGGGAAGGCCCAACGCCAGCAGGCCCAATATCCGACAGCCCCTCTAGCTGGTAATCAACACCCCCAACAGGCCAAACAACAACAACAGCAGCAGTGGGGTGGGAACTGGAATTGGCCTAAGAACAGGAGGCATAAGGGCAGAGGTAAACCATTACAAAGAATGGGTCCCTCATATAGGGAGATTGCTGAAGAAAATCAAAAATTTCGAGAGCTCCTGGGACAAGTGCGCTCCGTAGCAGATGCTGTTCCCGCACAGACCCTTGTGGTGGTACAACCAGCAGCCCAAGCTACAACCGGCCATGGAGATACCGGAAGTACAAGCCCTCAGGCCCACACGGTCCTGAACCCAGAAGCTCCTCCCTATATAGCATCAGTACAACATGATGAAGTCATTCAGGCCCAACATCTGCACGCTTCCGGCAATATGGATTGACAGTTACAGGCCCCAGGCCATATTGTAAACTAACTGGTCTTGGATACAAACAGAAGGCCCTGCACTGAGACCGAGGTCGGGGGCCGCCAACTAGTAGTCTTACTAGATACAGAAGCAGCTGTATCTGTATTACATGATGGACACCCGGATATGTCTCCTTGGTCTACCGGATGGAAGACCAACATGTCAGGAGTCGATGGCACTAGGCTGCCTGCATACCGTTCTCTACCCTTACCGGTAGAACTAGGCCACTTAAAAGCCTCACATGCCTTCCAACTATTGGTACTGCATGATCATCCTAGTATCATAGGGATCGACTTCCTTGCACCACACGACTGTGTGGTGGACCTAGCTAACATGCTGTTGATACAGATTCAGGGTCAATACCATACCATTTTGATTCCTGACTCACACGTTGTGTCAACGATATCTGCCAATGACAAAGGGTATGATGACATAGATTTGTTCAAGAACCATGAATTTTCCCAAAACTCCTTCCTATTCTGCAATGACATTTGGAAGCATTTGCAGTCAATAAGCATGACTGTGGTAGAATGCACACCATCATTGAGGTGCCAGGCCTGGCACATGAGAGGCAAAGGCAATACCTTTTTCCACCTGAGGCCTTGTCTTCCCTTGGAGAAATTATCAAGTCACTCCTCAAGCAAGGAGAAATCAGAACTTGTGTCTTTACTGCCAACTCCCCAGTATGGCCCGTGAAGAAACCCACAGGCACCTGGAGACTTACTATTGACTACAGGAAACTGAATCAGGTCACTCCCAGTTGTTCTCCAATTGTGGCATCAGCACCAGATGTGCTCTAACTTCTAACCCCTGACCAGAAATAGTTCAGTGCCCTGGACATTTCCAATGGTTTCTGGACATTGCCATTGGCCCTTAAGAGTCAATATAAGTTTGCCTTCACCTTTGAAGGAAGACAGTACACGTGGACTTGCTAGCCAAAAGGATTCCATAACAGTCCATCCCTATTCCATATCCACATGATGGATGCCCTCCAGAGTTTCTCTACCCCCCAATGTCTCTTATAATATGTGGATGACCTGTTGTTGGCCACAGCCATGCAGGAACAACACCTAGATCTCTTGGATGAACTACTGACTCTCATTCAGAAGGCAGGCCTGAAATGTAACCTGGCAAAATCACAATTGTGTCAGAAAGAAGTACTCTTTCTGGGTCTGAAAATAACTGACCAAGGTCGAAGCCCTACCTGGAAAAAGGTACAGGGATTACAAGACCTACCATTGCCTACCAGCGTGGCAACTCTTCAAAGGTTTCTAGGTATGGTAAACTATTCAAGAGATTTAATTTGTGATTTTGCTCAGAAAGCTGCTCCTCTGTATGAATTACTCAAAAAGGATGTACCATGGACTTGGGGCCCTATTCACACCCAGGCTGTGACTTCACTGAAACAGGCTCTGGCCTCTGGCCCAACACTGGTTAACCCCAATCCAGCACTACCATTCCATCTGGAATGTGCCACCTCTGACATTGCCATGTCAGCAGTGCTGGCCCGGAAGGTGCATGGTGCCTTGAGACCCATTGCATATGCCTCACAGCTCTTGACCCCAGTGAGCAAAAGTACTGCCTTTGTGAAAGGAACCTTCTGGCCACCTACTGGGCTGTCAAGCACTTCTTATATATCATTGGGTACTCACCACTGATCATTAACACTAACCATACACCAACTACCTTTTTGCTCTCAGACAGAGTGAAGGATGGGTCAGTCTCTAACACTAGGCTGACAGACTGGTCACTTCTTCTCCAGGACAGAGACATCCAGGTCCACCAGACCAAAGTTCCATCGATGCTAGCTTATGGCCTCCTTTTTCAGGGAGAACCCCATGACTGTACACTACAGTCACCTGATCTTCCGGATCCAGGTCCCTTCCTCCCTGCCACACCACAAGTACTCGAGAGTACCTCTTTGTGCCGTATTTTTACTGATGGTTCAGCATCCTACTATCAGGGAGAACAGATTGCAGGGATGGGTATTTTGGTGATCTACCCTTATGGGAACACTGTCAAAATATCTAAACGATGTGGTGTAGCTTCATCACAATATGCAGAGATGGCAGTGGTGGCCTGTGCTCTTGAGTTCATCCAACATGGAACTCAGGAAACCATCATTTTTACAGACTCTAATTGGGTTTGTTGTTCCCTTACAGAATTTCTTCCTTTCTGGCAGAAGAACTCCTTCCCCTCTTCTGGGGGCAGTTCAGTGAAGTACAAAGAATTGGTAATATACATACATGCATTGGCACAGAAATTCACACACAAACTTTATGTACACAAGGTTAAAGCCCACTCTCTTCATGACCCCTATCATGCTTTCAATGACACAGCGGACACCCTTGCTAAAGAAGGGACCCGGGGGGGGACATCTGGATGATGGACTATCCAGAAGCTAATGCAGCTGTACATGTTGCAGCCCTCAAGAAGAAATCTGAATCTTTTTCCCTCTTGGACCTCTCAGCAGCCCATCATCTGGACACTGAACTCAAAGAGGTGTTCAGATTCCTTGACAAGGGTACTAAAGAAAAACTTTCTACACATAACCCCTACTGAAGGCATGAAGGTAAGTTGCCCTTGTCACCTGATGACAAATTTATTTGGTTTCAACCAGATGACACTACCACCAAGTTGTGGGTAGTCCCCAGACATGTAAGATCTGAACTTTTGCACCAAGTGCATGATACTCCTACTGGTGGGCAACAGGGAGCAGAAAATACCCTCCAAAGATGCAAGATGCCTGGTGGCCTGGTATCACCAAGGATGTTAAACAGTACATAGACAATTGCCTTGTTTGTGCACAAAATGATCCTATACCTACCAAGTGAAATGCCAAACTTTTACCACAAAGGCATTCTGGCCCTTGGCATGCCATCCAAATTGATTTTATTGGCCCTCTGACCAACACCAGCAGAAATAATAAGTATGCTCTTGTGGTAACTGACCTTTTCTCTAAGTGGGTAGAGGCTTTCCCCACTAAGACATGCACAGCAAAGACTACTGCCAAAATCCTGCATGAACAGATTTTCTCCAGGTGGGGTCTGCCTCTTAAGGTAGACTCCAACAAAGGAACCAGTTTTACAGGTGAGTTGATGAAAGAATCCCTTGAACTCCTTGGAGTTCAACAGAAGTTCCACATACCTTATCATTCTCAATCCTCAGGTCAAGTAGAAAGAGCCAACAGATGGGTTAAGCAAATGCTTTCCAAATTCATTGAGGACAATCCCAAAACCTGGGATTCCCTATTGCCTTTACTCCTTATGGCAATCAGAGGCACACCCTCAACCACTATCCAGCTCACACCCTTTGAGGTGATGACTGGCAGACAGATGAGATTACCTGAACAATTGTTGTTTGACCTGCACAATCCCACTGCAGACCACCTGCCTGTGGACCAGTATGTGGAAAAACTCAGAAAAGACCTCATACACACACACTTGCATGCTGCAAACTGCATGGGCAAGGCCCAGCAACAATCCAAAATACAATTTGACAAACACGCACAAGAAGTGGATTGGCAAGTTGGAGATCAGGTAATGGTACTTCCATTTGCACATCCCACCCACTCCTTCTCCAATAAATGGGAAGGCCCACATCCCATTGTCAACAAGCTCAGTCCAGCAGTCTATCAAGTTAGACTCCTACACAACAACAAACTGACTGACAAATGGTTGCATGCAAACCAGTTGAAACTGTACAAAGGAACTTAAATTACTTTTCCTAACCCCATTGGGTGGAATTGTACTAATACACTAATCTTTGATCTTCCTTTTCAGATGCACTGACAAGATGGCTATCTTGTTCCTATATTTCCTCCTCTCAGAAGTGATCCACTGCATCCAAGGCATGGTACCGGACCGCCTACGACAACTGGATCCTCCAGCACCTCCTTCAGAGGGAGTTTCCATCGAAATACTAGATAACATTATCACTGCCCAGGAAGGTTCCGATGCTTACCTCACTGCCTCGGTCATTGCTCCTGACAAATCCACCCTTCAAATTGAATGGCAAACCACATCGCAAGGACATATTCTCCCTGTGGCCAAACTCTCCAAAGGAACTTTTCAGGGTTGGCCCAATGCTAAATTATCCCCAAATGGTTCACTGTCCTTGTTACAAACTGCATTAAGACATTCTGGTTTGTACAACATTACTGCCTTAATAGATCCTTCTTACTGTAACTCTCTGTCCAAAGATTCCACTCGCAGATTTTGTGCTATACACCACATGGCTTCAGGAGTCATGTACCTTTCTGTGTTACCACCCTCTGATAAACAGCTTTTGGAATGTCCAAAACATAACCCTGGTCCCCGTAGTGGTCTCACAGCCACTGCCCTCACAGGTTCTTTGATTAATAATTTACAGTTTATGCATATACCTGTTTTGTTTAATTTTACTTACTGGAATATGAAAGAGTTTGGTATGTGTCACAATACTAATACATCTGCATTTTATAGTACATTATTGCTTGATAGTTTAGCTGCATTTCAGATTCATACACAGGACCCCTTTGCTGGGGTCTAGTCTACTGAGCATAGAGGCACTTTTAGGAGGAAGACCCCTCCTGGTAGTTTGAATCATAAACGTAACAAATGTGAAGTTGACAGTTCTGATGTTACAGGTGCTACAGGTACTGTCACAGGTCTTTTTGGTACTGTTATGTCTATTTGGAATAAAGCAGACATTGCTGCTATCAAAAGTCATTCTGCAAAATTCTCCACTGGCTTGGTTAACAATGTTTTACCTCCATTATTCCATGGTGTGGAGGGCCTTAGTCAGGAAGAAAGATACACTGTATACAACTTGCATGACATCGCTAAGGCATTCACTGATTCTAAAGATAAGTTCAACGCTCTCATACAACAGAACAATAGAGAAGCAAATAAACAATACATTGCTAGGGAAATACTCTGCTGTGCTTATGGCTCATACATTATCACTACCATCAACAACCTCTTCCGTGACTTAGAATCTGGCAGAATTCCTAACATCATACATGATGGATGCATTTCCAAATGGTATTGTCCAAAATGCAAAACTTCTTGCTGTGTCTCCATGTGTATGCAACAGACTTTGTATATTCCTCTTTCCACAGCTAGGAATTTGGGGTTTGTGACCAGACACCATAATACTGGTCCTTGTTTCACTACTAAGAAATGTTTCATAACAGATACCATGTTTTTTTTTTTTACTGTCTCCTTACCATGTTTTGATCCTACTACAACTTTGTTTGACAAGCTTGCACTAGCGCATTCGATTGGGCATTTGGATGAAGGCATCTACAGAGAACACCTGGATCTATCACCTCTACTGGTCTATCATTCCTTCCTGGACACCTGGGTGGCTCCGCACATGGACTGCTGTGTGAAAAAGTAATACATCTACCTGTGCCGATGTGATGTGTTTGATGTTATACACCCTGTCTGTGGCTACTCTCCAGACAGCATTGATTGGACTTTCACAATGGATGATGACATCACTGAGAATGGCACCAATTCTTTCGACTCAACTTTGGCTCCGGATCAGCTGTACTAATCCTATCATGAGGAAGCTCATTGCCTGTCAACATGGATTTCGAAGATGACCTACACATGCCCTGTCCAGTTGCAAAAGTGGAAACTGCCTACTGTGCGCTCACAGTACAATTCTGATGGCGAATACTGCATTGTTACTAATCACAAGACTTATACATATGGTTCTGTTACTTGTACTATTGATTACCCCAACTTCTGTTTTGTTCCCCACCAGAAGACTGTTATTGGACATACTGTTATTACCCCTGTCCCCCTTATGGATGCAGACATTATTGACGGTAACCTAGATTATCTACTTACACTCTCAGAGTACTTGCCATACTTTAACGTACACATAGACCCACTAACACTTACACTGAAATCACTTTTAGACAGGAAAGACACACACCTCATCCACATCAGCAATAATATTACCAAAGCCAATGAAGCTGTTCTTGACTTAATTAACGATAGAGATATGAATAATGCATTAACTAACACCTGGTTAGAGATTACTTTTAAAGGTTTTGTTATTATACAAGCATTTTTGATATTTACTTTGATTATTATGCTTTGCTGCCTATGATGTACACTATGCCAACACCGTGAGCAGCTCGAGTTCCTTTACAAGGCTTGCACGTCAGGATTGTAAATGACCACTGCTTCTGTCCTTTCCCTGGACATTTGCCTGTGTTGCCCTTGGAGGCAACAAGGGGGGGAATTGAAACACAAGGCCCCTGCAAACTGATTGATACCTTCAGAGGTACACCGTAGACAGCTAATGCTTAAGTATAGGTTATACTAATACTTAGGGCTAAAGGCATCTACCGTATAAGAGTAGATGTCAGGATATGAATGCATATTGTTGTAATCCACTTTGTTTGCTAATACACACATATTATACCATGCATTTTCTGTCTGTTTCTTACTCATCAGATGCCAAGACACCTGTCCTTGAAGTAATTATAATATGTAAGACAACATTGCCATCTTTTGGAAATGTGCACCACTACATGTAGTTGTGTAAGACTCTGTATAAGAACTTCTTTGTTCTAAAACTGATGACTTTACAGAATTATATAACGTTATCTTGGACGGTAGAGCCACCTCTAATTTAGCCAATAGGGCTCATCTCTGTAACTAGAAATGTTTCTATCTTTTAGTAACCATAGTAATTATCATAGGTATATAATGAATTGCACAGGCTCTACACCTCAGAGACCCGAGAGATCCCAAGAGACTACAGAGAAACCTCGAGGTGTAGGGAATGCTTAGCATTGGCTCCCGGTTCGTATTGGCAAGAACTGCTTAGAGCAACTGTGATTTATCCCTTTTGTAGTAATAAACTTGTTTATTACTCTAATGCAACTTGTTTGTGATTACTTGCATTTCCAATATCATCAATAATCTGAAGGTGAGGTTTAGACCTCTCAACAGTGGCATCAAATTTTTAGTTTTGCCACAGAACCTTATCTGAAATACCCTTCTGCACATGCACAGGTTGGAAAACAGTAAATTATAAAATCTTATAACTCAGGAACCCTTTAATATTTTTTCACCAGACCTGCCAAAGACACTACCTTGGGACATCTCACATGTCCCTTGCAAGTTTTGGGGGAAAATTCTATTCCATGTACTGTAAGCTGTAGGGGAGAGCAAAAAAAAATATTAAGTATAGGAAAAAAGTTAGATTTTTAGAAAAAATGACACATGCAGATCTCAGAAACCACATAAGCTGCCATCACAAACATTTCCACACATCAAGACCTTGCCTCCAAGACAGCACATACAAAATTTATATATTAATGTGCAGAGTTAGGGGTTTAACATTAAACAGGCTATTCAACCCTAACTATAGGGGGGCTACTACATCCCTATAATATAGGTTTAAAATAGTGGTGTGGTTTGCCACTGTGGTTAGGGTTGAGCAGGGGTTTTTATGTTACACCTCAATCATTGCACTTTAATATTATCACAACTGTTCAACAGATGTCCATAATATTTTGCATACACAGCCTCAGGGGACAGTTCCAATCGAATGTGCAGATCGAGATTTGGAGAGTGAAAAAGTGAAACAAATTGACTGTTTTTGGATTTTTTTTTATCACCTAGCACCGAGATGGTTTAGAATTTTGGTCTGAAATTTTCAGGGTAAAAAGGGCTTGAACCACAGTGGTGTCTTTTGCTGGTTTGGTGAAAACTTACTAATCCATTCCAAAGCTATTACATTTTAAAATTGTGGTACTGAGCATGCTCAGTATTGTCATTTGGATAGCTACTTGGAATGAGAAAATCATTTGGTCCATATGAAAAAGGCTCCTTTTTCATATGGGAGTAATCCTTTTTCATGAGGAAAAAAATCATTTTTCATATGGCTGCCATCCTGATTCCATTTTTCACAAAAAAAAAAAAAAATCAAGACCCATATAAATTATACTTTACACATATGCCAACACATGTATCTTGCTAATCAGGACCCCATTAGGTGGATTGTGTACTCAATATGTGGATAAATGACCCAGAGATGTCTTTTTTTAGACATTGAAAAATTATTTTTTGTGAGCCAATTTTCTTTTTCCATATGGCCATACAAAAAAGGAATTTGCTCATACGAAAAATTATCCCTTCATACAAAAAAAAGATTTTGGACTTAGTTTTTTCCCATATTTGAACTTCAGAAATTTGTAACTCCCTCAATATTTCATCTTATGAGACAATCTATATATCAAACAAAAGGCCTCAATGAATGCTGCAAGAATAACATTTAATTCCCCCAAATAATTTAGGAGCCACATAACAAAACAAGCATTTGTCAATGCTGAATGTTGTCTTGCTGGTGTTGACATTGGTTGTGCAGGAGTTAGAGAGATGCACAATAAGAATGGCAGTGAAGTATGGAACTGATGTCAATCCCACCCCACCTCAATCTGCAGAGACTGACAGGCATTGGGATGTGCCTTTGGGTCATTGGTAATAACCCTCACACCATTTCACCTCACCCTATCTTGCAGACACTGACAAGTGTCAAAGTGTGCCTTGGGGTGTTCAGGCTTTACACTCACCCCATTCCATAAGGAAATAATGCTGAAATGGGTGAAGTGTAGCAGAACAGAATGAATTTTGGGGCTGAAGAGTCCAAGGCACACCTCAATGCCTGTTACTGGCTACAGGGTGGGGGTGGAATGGCACGAGCATTACTGTCCAAAATCCCAAGTCACATCCCTGACACCTGTCAGTCCCTACAGGGTAGAGCATTAAGGTGGGAAAGCATAACACCCTGGGTGTTCCTTGGTATTTTCACTTCAAGTTTTCAACATGGGCTTTTTGTGACCCCAGCGCATGAACAGTGACTCTGTCAATTCGTTTAAGGTGATTTTGCACAATAACTATGCCATTTGGCACCACAGGTGCAAAAACATATTCCAAACAGGATATGAAAAATGACAGCTGCACTGTTCATGAGGAGGTGCAAAAAAAGGTAATGTTGAAAATGTGGAGTAAAATATAAAAACATTTCATGACCGTGCATAGAAACGGTGCAACGTACACCCGTAATGCAATTATTTGGGGGATTTCTTACACCAGATTTCCAACATAGGAATTTTGGGACCTCTACTCATGTACAGTGGCACTGTGATTTTCTTAAAGTGTCCCAAATGTTGATTTCTTACAGTGACTGCACCCATTGTGTGCCACAGGTGTGAAAACATGTTTCAGGCAGCATGTGAAAAATGACAGCTGTACCATTCATCAGGCGGTGTAGAAAAATGACAATTTTGAGAATCTGGAGTAAAAATTCAACAAATTGGAGAAGCTTTGAGCTTGAGTAGAAACTGTGCAATGCACACTCGTAACACAGTCATTTTTGGGAATTTTTTCATGAAATTTGCAACATGCACTTTTTGGAATGTCTCTTTATGAATACTGTCATTGTGAATTTCTTCATTTGTCCCGAACATTGATTTTGCACAGCAAACACGCCATTGTGTGCCACATGTGTGAAAACACATTTCAGGCTAAATGTGAAAAACAACAGCTATACTGTTCATAAGGAGGTGTGGAAAAATGGCAATGTTGAAAATCTGGAGTGAAAATATTAAAGTTTCTTGAAGTTATGAGTGTGCGTGAGAACTGCGCTACACACGCCCATAACACAGTCATTTTGGGAAATGGTTTCACCAAATTTTCTAGGTAGCCTTTTTGAGAGCCTACCTCATGAATTGTGACACTGTCATTTTGTGAATCGTCCCAAAAGGTGATTCCATGTACTGACCATGAAATCACCTTTTGGAACGGATTAATAAAACGACGGTGACTGAGTTCATGAGGTGGGGTCTCAAGAACCCCATGTTGAAAATTTGGTGCAACAATTCACAAAAAATGGCTCAGATATCCACATAAATAAAAAAATAAACATTTACACCATTATACAGCTTAATGGCTTTTCTTCCATATGCTGTCGGCTTTGAAGAGTGCAGACGTGTTCCTGCTCAACCGAAGATCATTGCAGCAGGCTCCAGAGGTAAGTATGGAGTGAGGGGGTTGTGGGGAGGTGGGTGCACAGAGGATGGCTTCAGGTTGGGATGCCAAACTTAATGAGGAACAGTTTTTAATTTTACAGGTTTCAAAAAAAAAACTCAGAAAGGTTTTCTATTTTTGCAGGAACATTTGCACACTGGGGTGGGCTCCCAGCATGCCACCTGAGTTTTATTGAGGGGAGTCCATAGCCAATGGTGAGTGAGCACTCCCATTGGCACATACAGAGTGTGGGCACATGAGCCGTGGGGGAATTGGAAACCCCCTCGGCACACAAGAAATGGGGGGCCATTATGCCCATGAGGATTGGGTACCCTGTTGGCACAGGGTATGTGGGGTGGTGAGTTGCTTAATTGGAGGAGAGGGATGGGGGAGGAGAATGGGGAGATGATAAGGGGCCATTTGCTTTTTTACAGCATTAAAAAAAACATCAGTGGACAGTTTTCATTTTTAACAGGTTTAAAAAATAAAATTGGGGGTCTCCCCAATGTCCCAGAGTACTGGAGGGGAGTTTGCTTAAGAATGCTGATACAAGGATTGTGAACCCCAGTGTAGGCAAAGTAAATATTTAGTTATTAAGGAACAGACTTGGTGGGGCATCCGACACTGAGGGTTGGCATCCTGGCATCAGAATACTCAGTTATGGACACTGGGGGGTCATAATGCTGACATGGAGATTGAGCACCCCGATATCAGCAGCATATTTAAAACTAAGGGCTTTTTCTTTGGGTGGCATCCAATAGCGGGGATGGGCGGGGGTAGGCTCCTCAGTGTCCTACACTGCTGGGGGGGTGGGTCTACATGCCAAAACATGGACTGGGTGCCCCGATGTTGGCAGAAATTTTTTTATTAAATAAAATGTGTGTCAGACCCATAGAGGCAGTAAAAGGAGAAAAACTCCTTTTACTAGGTAAACACCAACAGGTGTCTACCTAAATGGGGGCCAGTGAACACAATTTTGAAGTTATTTGGCACAGTAAAGTAGTAGGTTTTAGGCTTTTTTACTGGGGCCAATGGGTTTTTCTCCATTGAAGTACAGCTGCAAATTGTAGAAATTTTCATGAAACAGTGCCTCAATGTGTGGCAATTTGCAGAAGTTTCCGAAAAGAAGTGCCACAAATTGCATCACTACCAATGGCCGAAATGCAGAAAACCTATTTCTAGCCACTATTTTGAAAAAAATAATGCCAGGATCAGGTTCCTCAGGCCCCGATTAGGTAAACACAACTGTTGCTGTTTACCAAGGGGCAGTATTTTTTGAATTACAGTGGTTTTAGGTGTCACTAACTGAAAACAAGATGGCAGCCATGCGAAACTGCAAAAATGATTTGCAGCAGTCAAAAGTGCTTTTGAGGCAGACATATATTGTTTCCCCATAGACTATAATGGGGAAACTTTAAACTTAAATAACTTTTGAACAGCTTAATATTTTTACACCAAACCTTCAAAAGACACAACAGTGACCCAGACCCCATATAGCATGAAAATTTCAGACCAGACCACAAAACCATTTGGACAGTAGCCCCGATCAAAGAAATTGTCAAAAAAGTGGTATTTTTTTCACATTTTTGGCACTCCACAGCTCCCCAAGCACACATCCGACCAGAACTAAACTTGCCAGATTGAGAGCTTTATGGCACCAGACAGTGCATGACAAATTTCAGACAAATCGGACAAACATTTGCAAAGTTATTAAAGTGCAAAATTTGGGGTTTAACAGACATGGCTGTGCAATCTTAACTATAACTCTGCTATTAGACACACACATATATATATATATATTCATGGCAAAAAACTCCGTTTAATGCATCAGTTAGGGTTGTTCCACAGCGACAAAAGTGAGGAAATTCGCTGTTAGGGTTGAAAGCCCTAACTCCGAATTCACCCCCCCCAGCACCACACACACACAGACCCACACAAACATTCAAGTATGGGGGGAGGACCAAGTCAACACAACCAATGACAGACATCCAGCAGCAGGTGACAGAAATAACAAACAATTGTCTAAATGTACTACGAGACATCCCCACCCACCTGACCAGGTACTGCATGCTCAGTGGAGATCAACAGCAAAACTGAGGCCATGTACACCAAACGTACACATCCCTGATTGCAGCTGCACACAACGTACCACACTTAGTAGTTGCATGGCCTTACCTACTGATGCCCCACACCACACCACACCACAACTGGTACTGTGCCATTATTCAATATAAACGCTGAAGGTGCATGATGACAGTTGTAGAAAGGTTTTAACACTACTGAGTATACATTAATTAAGAGAAGCACATAAATTAACTACAAGACACTAGCATGCTCAAGATAAAAGTAGTGATACATTTAGTAGGTGATTTACATAGTAGTACATTTACTGCAATGGTTTACTCAACATAGAGAGGCTGATGTAAACGTATGGAAAAGCATTGCCTGTTCAACGCTGTGAAATTGGCACTGCCAGTATCACATGCAATCTTACTGATAAAGGTGTACTGCTGATGTACATACATAGACCTTCACTGTGTTTCAATATTAAAGATGCAGTAAGTATTCTTTGTAAGAAAGATTGTAATTGCATGGATCAGGCCAAGCAACTTCTAAATATCATAGCACTACTGAGCCAACAATGGTGTACCTGTATTGGACATGTATATGGGATAGATTTTCCTGTAGGCACTTACTGAGTATGTTGTACCTGATAAAGACAATCTCATTGCATCTGTGATGACTAACTTATTCAAATAGTAATACATTTGCTATTGTTGAAATGAGTGATCTATGCCACTTATGGACACAGTGTGATTTTTTTAACAGTTGTTTCATACTCAAGCTTTATGCCTACTGTTTGGGTTTGCCACACTTCTGTCACTGATGCTATCAAAGTGATAACTATGTTAATTCTGCTACAACAGGAATCAAGTAGGTATGGTGTAGATATAAACAAAATGTCTTTTAGTATTGATTTAACTCATAATGGGGTAAATGTACTAGGACAGCAGGGGTTATCCTCTATCACTGAGTCTGTCAGTTATAATCATACTAGGGTTTCGATGACTGTAATGATCAAGTTACACTGTTCATCTTCATGAGTTCATATTCACAGCCATTCTCCAGCAGCTAGACAGTGTATGGTGTAACTGGGTGGGACACTGTTGCAAAGCTGCTGCAGTGCCTAGCAGAGGGAGAGTATCTACTCATAAAGACAATTAAGCAATAAGTCATGACCAACAGTTATGTTAAATGGTCTGTTAATCACCCTGTAGGGGTTTAATGTTGAATGAGGCATATCCGAAGTGCCACATGTAGCTAGACAGTGATAAACTGACCATTAACATAATACCTGGAGTGGCTTATTGCTATCATAATAAAACTGTTTTTAAACAACATTAAACCATGTTCATCATATGGTTAGGCTCTACATGTATATTAATAAAACTAAACATAAGACTGTTACAATGTTTACAGTCAATTAAACTGCATTTCTCAAACCCTTGTTATAATCAGAGATATTATACCTGTACAACTCCTTGGTTTTGCTTAACTCTATTGCTCAGGTGGGCCACCACAAGTGGTCTGGTGTGGTATAGGGCATCGGTAGGTAAGGCCATACAACTACTAAGTGTGGTACGTTGTGTGCAGCTGCAATCAGGGGTGTGTACATTTGGTGTACATGGCCTCAGTTTTGCTGTTGATCTCCACTGAGCATGCAGTACCTGGTCAGGTGGGTGGGGATGTCTCGTAGTACATTTAGACAATTGTTTGTTATTTCTGACACCTGCTGCTGGATGTCTGTCATTGGTTGTGTTGACTTGGTCCTCCCCCATACTTGAATGTGTGTGTGTGTCTGTGTGTGTGTGGTGCTGGGGGGGGTGAATTCGGAGTTAGGGTTTTCAACCCTAACAGCGAATTTCCTCACTTTTGTCACTGTGGAACAACCCTAACTGATGCATTAAACGGGGTTTTTTGCCATGAATATCCAGTCTTTTTCAGCAGTATCACTCAGCATACTACATGATTTATAGTCCTAAGAATAGTGCACATACATATAAAACAATGTTCCAGTATCAGAAATATTTCAACTGTTGTGGTTGCATTTACTGTCATTGTCTTAATTACTTTATTAATTGTCATTTGTCATTCTTGTTCCATGTAGTAGTTTTAATGTTAAAGTGTCTTAATCATTTTGTTTGTCAGCACATATGTTAATTTAAAAATGTGCATAACTAAAAGACAATATGACATGACATGGACACTATTAGTTCACGTACTGAAAAAATGGATATGCTACTATAGTAACTTGAGATTTCATAGAGTGCTTCCACTACCAACTGAGGTGGTACCATCAATCATGTGAACAGCAGTGGAAGAGGTTTGTTGTACTGAATACATATACTGGACCACCAGGGCTATGTTCAGGGGGGGTTTACTGCTTACATCCCAAGAACGGGAGTTTCAGTCCACTGGACCACCAGGGCTATGTTCAGAGGGGGTTTACTGCTTACAACCCGCAAACGGGAGTTTTGGTCCACTAGACCACCAGGACTATGTTCGGGGGGCAGCTTTACTGTTCACATCCCGTGAACGGGAGTTTCAGTCCACTACAGCACCAGGGCTATGTTCGGTGGGGGTGTATTTCACACTGATACACCCTGCAATCAGCTTTTCAGTACTGAACCACCAGGGATGTGTATTCGGGGCAGGGTTGTTTTAAACTAAAGCAGCCCGTGGTCAGGCTTGTGGGGAGGAACATTTTGCTGTTGCCCTACAATAGGGCCAGTGGGGGTGGTGTTGGGATTGCTCACTCTTTTGACCACGTATCAGGCTGCACGAGGGACATGGAGTGGGTTGAGGGCCAGCCACAGCTGTCAGCTGCTGTGTTGTGCCATGCAATGCAGCAGGTTACCTGGGTGATCGCTGACTTGAGCATTTTTGTCTTCAAAGTTGTGCAGGCGCAGGTTGCGGGTTGCGCTTTCAAACTCTGGACAGCCTTGCTGAATATCAGGCTGTGCAGTTAATGCATGGTGCTCCTCCTGCAGTTCATCATGCATTCATTTGCATTGCACTGTTACTCAGCATGTTTTCTGTGGGTGGAACTGCCTCCTCATGGAATATCACAGAATGGAGCAAGTCTTGACTTGTGCAGCACTCACCTATTCACATGTCACAACCTTTGAATATCTGGCCATAAAGTATAATACTAATAGAAGGAAGGCATTTGTCACAAGAGACTGTTGGCCCCTTGGAATGAGCTCCTTGTCACTTATTTGTCCTAAATCAAAGATGCTTTTGAAAACTCAGCTGTATAGAAATTTTATGAAGGAAGTTAACATGACTACATAAGAGATACTGGCTGGCAACAGCTATGGCCTATTCTTTACTGTCTGGCCTCCTCCACTTTGAACATTTGTATGAACCTTTCTATTAACTATCTTTATATTAGGGATTACAATACTACACATATACCTAATGTTAAGATGATATGGTTATGATAATTGGCCAAAAAATGTTGGGGCTTGAATGTCACACTTTATCTCTTGAATAGCAATAACACACCAAACACAACAGAGTACAGTTCAACTATTTTTACTATAAAAATAATTTCAATATAAAAAATTACTAACTAAATTTTTTTTTTTATAAATACAAAAATAGATTTTTACAAAATAATATATACATACACCGAAAAAAACATATAAAGTGTGTATTACATCATACACAAAATTAAAATAAAATAAAAATATTTTTTTCTTTATATTAATAAAAACTTATAAAAATATATTTAAATGTTCTTTTAGTTCAGACGAAGACTTGCGAGAGGTGTATGCACTGCTTGAGGCAATCCAGGCTGGAAGCTGGATTCAATGTGGAGGCGCAAAAAGAAGTGGAAACTGTTGCTCGGGTGATGATACGCGACTGCTATGAAGGGTGGCCAGGTTCACCCAGGGAAGCTGCAGGAACAGATGGTAGCCGTGGAGGTGAAGCACTGCTAGTTGCAACAGCACCATCACTCACTGCTCTGACTCGTTAAGGACGAGGTTCAGAGTCTGCTGCTGTGCATCCAAGAGAGACTGGATTTTGTCCAGCCTCTCAAGGATCACAGCATTCTCCTTCCGCAGACTGAGAACCTCGTGCGTGAGCCGTCTGTAGCAGCGGCAATGGCCTGTGCACCTTAGCAGTCGCCAGCGCCCTACAAAGATAAAAAAAAAACAGTTATGATGAATATATAACACAAATTCAACAATTACAACTGTAAAATATTTCACTTCAAATATTTCTTATCTAATGCAATATCAGAAATGCATTCATTTAAAAGTAATGATAATAGTTTTAAGTATGATGCTAAACTATTTAGTATCTAATTTGTCTCTGTCATACTTGACTATCTATATTATCTAATAAGCCTTCAACATAAAAAATGTATAGTTAGCTGTGGCTTAGAATGCTACTCTTAGATTTTCTTTCACTACTCCAGAAATATTCTGTATGTGCATACTTTAGCATTATTTACACTATTATACCATAGAGTTGAAATATATCCCTATCAAGTGTGAGAATGTTTACTTCACCATGTCTGCCTATAATGTGTAGTCATGTATTCAGTGAAATTAAAGTATCGCTTGACAGTAGCAGTACAATAAAATACTTTTCATGCGTACACTATCATGATAAGTTTAATGATACTTTTGAACTGAACAGCTTTTTACCCGTGTTTCAAGATCTCAACACACATCAGTACTTTAAATAATTAAGTCACTAATATAAGATGCGATGCAAAACCATGCCAGATATCGAGCCGAGCTGAGCAGAGTTGTGCAGGCGCAACCCCCAAAGCTGCGCCTGCACAACTTTGAGAAAAAAAAAGGATCAAGTTGAGGGCCACCCACAAGTGAGCTGCTGCATTACAGGACGCAACACAGCAGCTGCCACCTGTGGCTGCCCTTAACACTCTGTCTCATACGTCTGAACTGTTTGTTCCCAAAATGTGTTACATTGCTTCTCAAAATGTTGAAAGAATAGGAAAAGTGTGGAACACTTAATCTAATTTTTAAAATTAGAAGCCACAACACTGTTAAAATGTTTGCATTTAAGTTCATAAAGTCTGCAATTTATCAAATTGATATATTTAGCATCATTTACTATACAATTTGCAAAAAATGTTAACACTGAATGTGTTACAAGTCCTCACAATGGAAACAGGAAGCTTTAGTGAATTAAAATGAGTAACATTCTCACAATGTGGTATACTTGAGAGATATGCACTCTACACCCCCATCAAGGCAATCACGGGCAGTAGCTGTCTGCCCCCAACACTCATGTGTCTTTGTTGGGGTGGTTGCTACCTACATCCCACAATTGGGATTTTAGGATATGATCGGGAGGTGGGGTGGGGTTTCAATACTCAAGCCTGCAATTGGGCTCTTATCAGTCCACTGGTATCACCAGGATATATTCAGGAGGTAGGGAGGTGTTCATTACTAATAGCACAATTGTGCTTATTGGTCCACTGGACCTCACGTCTGTGTTGAATGGGAGACACATTGCTGCTCCAACTGGGCTACTGGGGAGGGTATTAACAGTATGCCTGCACTGGGCCAGTGGGGGATTGAACTTTTGCCTGCAATTAGCCTGCACGGGGCATCCTTCCCAACAGCTGCTACCTGGTAAGGACCCAAGCGCAAGTCCTCGGGGATCACCACACCTGCGTACTAATGGGATGCAAAGATTGCCATAATCAGATGAGAATGTCCCCACCCCGTGCCTTGCCTGAATTACAACCACATTTGCATATTACCTTTAGAATATCGGGATTTTGTGACCACAAGTAGAATGCTGCAGTTTCTAAACTTGTGCTGCTGCAAGTTACACTGCGCCATGCACAGTGGATGTGCTTAGAGGTGATATTCAAAGTGCTTCCTCAATAGCACAACTCCTTTGAATATCACCCTGGACACACCCCAGCGCAACTATTTTTCACACCAGAAGGCCTTGCACCTATGATAGCATCTAATGTTCATCTAAGAACAAATGTTTTAAAGTAGACATATTACCACTCCTACATACAGTCTCACAGTCATCTCCTTACACTGTCCCTAAAAATAATTTGAACAACAGCCACACCATCATATAGTGACATTTTAAAAACACTGTTTTAAAGAATAGTTGCTCATTGAAACTATGACACTGTCTGTTGCTAACCCATGCATCATTGAACTATTTAGCAATGTGATCTATGTGGCTAATATTTAGCACAGTTTCACTACTCAGCAACTTCTTTTCATAACACCCAACCCAGAAACACACTCTGTATAATGTAACCATTCGGCAACAACTCCACTAGATGGAATTACAGCTGCTCAATTTCTGGAGAAATTGAAACAGAAAGATGAAAATGTGCAAGTTAATCTGTCTTCCATACTTTTCAAGCCTCGTGGCATCTAAAGAATATTGGTATCATGAACCTCAAGTGATGACAATGCACTACAGTAAACAGCCACATGGTTTATCACTTGGTTGTGCCAGAATATGCCTGGGGCCGAACTCATTGAACTGTTGATGAGGCAAATTCCTGATGTCTAGGCATCTCATCAATGACTATCAGAGAGAGTGTGTTCACTTGATCCTGTGTCTGTCACAAGACACTTCTTACAAGCGCTCCATGACATTCTCAATTTCATCTTATCAAAGGACAATCCTCCTCTAGGCATTGTAGAAATCACTTTTGGAGGACAGAATATCACACGAGTTTGCCTCATATCCATATGTTGTTATGGATCAAGGATGCACCACGAATCGGTGAACATGATGGCAGAAGTGCTATCATTCATCAAAAATATATCAATGGTCATATTCCAGACAAGTATTATAGTCCTACACTTCATGGAAGTTGGTTCAAAGTTCCAGTGACATATTTGCCCAAAATATTGCTGGTGAGCAGTAAAGAACAAATCTAATTGGTACATGATGTCACTGGATTTCCTAGAAGAGTTTGTCAGAATGGTGCCATGGAATTGACCTTTTCTCAGCAATGCGACACCACTTTAAAGGCAAAATCAACCCAGAGGGTATACGAGTTGCCAGAGATGAAAAAGAGGTGTATATCAATGACTACAACCCAACTCTTCTCCTAATGTGGCAAGCAAACATAGATGTTCAGTTTGTGGCTGACAACTCACTAGCCCTGGTTCGCTATTGTAACTTCGTACATAACCAAACATGAACAGACTAGCTTGCAAGATCTTTGGGAAGATATTGCCAGTTCAAGCAAAAGCCTGACATCTCAGCTGTGGTCATTGGGTTTGAAGACTCTTTCACACAGAGAATGTGGAGCTTATGAAGCCAGTGACCACTTAATGGGTACACATCTGTACGGGAAGTCTGACGCTGTACGTTTCCTCAGTGTAAACTACAAAGAGAAACGGAAGCTGCGGTACTGATTCCTCATGTCAAATTGGAGAGCTTGCTGTCAATACACCTTCTTCAAAACATATCTTGAAGAATAACCTGATAGACACACTACTACTCATGTAGACATATGAGATGAATGATATGTGTCTGTTTGAGGTGGCTTAAGTGGTATGACTACCAAGATAGGTGCAGCACATGACTCAAGACGGCACATTTACAGGTCAATGGACTAGATGGCTGTCTTGTGAAGAGGAACGCTCATGGCTTATAGATCACTGCAAATCGTATCTAGGCACATCAGATAGCACAGAACATTACTACTTTGCTCTCCTATTCTTATTTAGACCCTGGAGGAGTGAGTCTGAATTAAAAGGTGACTCTGACACATTTGAAGAACAGTTCAATCTCACTTGTGAGAATTTCCAAACTGACTACTCACAAACATACATAAAGACTCAAAAGCTGAGAAAGAACAGCTCGAGCAGGCAGAGAAGCAACTTCAGTGAAGACACTCCAGTTAGTTCACAAGACAACCTTTGATCCAGAAGGACAAGGTGTTCTAGGTGACCCTCTGCCATTAAATGCCCCAGAACTGTTAATCTCAGAAATTGAGACAGCCAAGTGCAACATGGCACACACTCTATGGTCAACCCAGCTGACGTAAGAAAGACTAAATCAGCTGCAGCATACAGTACACCTAAAGTGGTTGAAGCTGTCCAACATGGTATACCACATGAAACAAAAATGTGACACGCACCTTAGCAAATCACTACTAATGTTTGTCAGTGGTTCAGCTGGCTGGGAAAGAGTTTCCTGATTGAAGCTATCACTTAGAAATCACGGTGTGACGGGCTCTTCAATGTCTGTTGCTATGACTGCTCCCACAGGACTGTAGCAGCCACAACATTGGTGGAGTAACATTGCCGTCTCTTTATGTTGCCAGTCGAATATGGGAGAACTGGAGAGTATCGTGAACTGTCATTCGAGGTTGCATCTCGGCTCCGTCCTATGTTCACAAAGATGCAGCTACTCATTGTTAGCCAGAAATCAGCATGGTCTCCAATGTCATGCAAGCCTGTATTCCTCTCGTCACAGCAGATCTTAGGTACTGACGATGCAGTGCCATTTGGTGGCAAAAGTATACTTGTGTGTTGGGACCTTTTACAACTTGCACCAGTCAATGCAGAGCATGTATTCACAACTCTGACTGCCAAGCAAGCTAAGAATATCCTCGGTAGCATTGCAGGCTATAATATATGGGAATTATTTACCTATGTTGAGGTTATTGAGGAACATCTGCGGCCAAAGTGGTGAGCCTGACTTACAAATCACTTTTAGATGAAGCTACGCTGGTTCTCTATCACCCAGAACATGTTTGTATGTTAAATGATCGAAAAAGTCACAGTAGATAGTACATGCATAGAAACAGCATGTAATGTCTTCAGCGATATAATACTCTACTGCCAGACACATAGTGTGTCTTATGCCACGACAAAGAAATGCACTGAATTCAACAATCTAATGCTACAAAGAGAGAACCAAGAGATTGTCACCATGCAATTGATACAGTTGATGCTATTCTTAGCTCGAAAGCTAGTAGCAAAGATGACTGAACACTAAGTGAACTGAAGTCCAGATGTTTCACGAACAGCTGGCCTGACTCTTCTCACACTTTATGAAGAATGCTGCGTATCATGCTCGGCGTAATCTGAATGTCGAGCAAGGACATGCGCTAGTAACGGTGCCATGGAAACATCACTGACTTTATCTATAATGTACAGAAGACATTTATTCAGACACTTGAAGTGCAGTTTGACAACATGCAACACTCTGTATACATAGATGAACCTTGTGAAATTCCAGGTTTTTAAGGATATCTACGTAAACAGGAAACAGTTCCATTATGGTGTTGTATATGCTGTCTCCATTCACAAACTTGTGGGATTAAGTTTGATTCAGCAATGATGGACATAGGTACAGACATTTTCAAAGATGGCATGAGCTATGTTGCACTTTCACGTGTCTGAGCCTTCTGATTGCATCATTAGTATAGCCATCAGAAAATACGAGCTGACAAGCGATGTATTCTTGAGTACAACAGATTATGTACTCTACATCAGCCACAAATGTCTTTAATACCACTGCCTACATATATGTCGGTCTCACACATTCAGTCACAGCTAGATGAAGCAACAAACAGCAGCAAGCTTCACAAAGATTGATTCAAAAAGTGTTCAGCAAAGGCCACAACCTCAAGTAAGCATTCACAACCAACAATTCATCAGAAATCAGTTGGTGTGGGTGCTGTACCACTGTTTGACAACAGCCAGTAGAGAGTAAACTGCTAGTGCTAACTCAACTATGCAAGTTTTTCTACACATGCCATGGTTGTGCAAGCAATATCTGCTTTACAAGACAATCCCCTATCAAATGCTTTGAAGCAGATTATCAACATGACTTCTGACCACTCTAACAATGTACACTCACTAACACCACTATGACAGGTGTTATCAACATATGCTGGATGTAGTACATTTGCTGCAGACACAGCAAGACAGTACTGAGTTTATGATGGCTGTGATAAACAACCTTTATGAAGACAGCACCCCAATCTGCCAGTACTTCACGGTAACATACGTTACAAAATATGTATTTGTTTCATGTGGCAATTCACAGCGTGAAACCACACAAGACATGCTGTGGATAACTCTCTTTGTTCCTAAAGCCAAGAGTGTCAAATTTCGACAGCTGTTCACTAATGCTGAATGTGTCATGCCTGTGTAAGGTGCGGAAGCAGATGCACTCAGTCCGCACGCCTGAGACTTCATCTCAATATCTGTTGCTTATGTTGCACAGATTTGAACCAATGGGCTCAGAGTTGATACTCCTATCACAGACTACACAGCTAGTAGAATAGTCTTCAACCAATCACCGTTTGACATGCACAGCATTATCTATCACCATGGTCAATCCATGCATTCTGGACATTACACCTCGTTACTAAGGTGCACAGCTGGATGGTTAGGTGAGTGACTCTACAACAACTTTTAAACAGAGACTCCCACGTCACCTGAAAAATGCATATCTTCTAATATTGAAGAATTATGACAACCTTCATATTTCAGAAGAATAGGACAAAACATGTACCATTTTAACATGAGTACTTTGTCCCCAAAAATGTCATAACTCGTTACAATGTTGTACAATTTACAACTGTAAATAAACAATACAATTTCAACAAAATTGAATTCAAATACAGATATTACATAGACTGTGACATGTTACATCTTGTGTAGATCAGTGACTACATGAAAATTGTTGTAGTGGCTTCAATCGGCGCCAACAATATTTACAGTCACTAGAAACCATGATTACATGTGTCTATACAGGATTATGCATCTAAAATGTTACTAAGCTGCACAGCTGGATGGTTAGGAGTGTGACGACTCTACAACAACTCTTAAATAGACACTCCACATCACCTCAAAATGCATATCTTCTAATATTGAAGAATTATGACAACCTTCATATTTCAGAAGAATAGGACAAAACCTGTACCATTTTAACATGAGTACTTTGTCACCAAAAATATCATAACTCGTTACAATGTTGTACAATTTACAACTGTAAATAAGCAATACAATTTCAACAAAAAATGGAATTCAAATACAGACATTACATAGACTGTGACATGTTACATCTTGTGTAGATCAGTGACTACATGAATATTGTTGTAGTGGCTTCAATCGGCGCCAACAATATTTACAGTCACTAGAGAAACCATGATTACATATCTGTGAAAGATTCTACCCTTATAACATTCAACAAACATTCCACTGTCTCAGAAGTAGTCTTTTAACACTTCTAGTGACTCTTCACATATAGAGAACATCATTAGATCACCATGCAACAGTGTAGAACTATCACACTTTCAGATGTAGTACTAGTATTGCTATGTAAAAACAACTACGTTATTGATAAGCAAGAAGCTGACTTACATAACTGTTAATAATAACAATTACTGAATCTAATTCAGTGACTCTTACAACTGTTTAAAATTACTTGTACATAATAGAAACATTTGTTTTCAAGTGTACATTGTTAATAACTTGTTTAATAGTTGAACTAAAATAGCAGTGTAGCACTACAGTACAAGTGAATGTCTTACATATTACTCTGCAGTATACTAACAACATGTAACTAAGCATAAGTTTGTTAGAAAATGCATTCCATTACAGTTTTAGTATTTACAAGTTAAGAATTTACATAGAAGCCAATGTAAGAATTGATAACTTTTTTTGTTCATGTAAAACATTAATTTTTTTGTACTTGTCACATAACTAACTGTACCGTATGTACAAAATATTGACAATTGTAAATCAGGCACTGTTGCTGATCACAGCAAACTGCATACCTGTTCCTGACAATATTTATGATCGCCTCAATTGAGGGGTTGGGTGGGAATTTTCCATTTGCACCTAGTCAGTGACATATTATTTAATAGTAAGAATCAAATGTCACTAAACTTACAATTGTGTAAACTGTACTACTTAGACAATCAGCATATGGTTTTTCGCCCACCCCAGGAACATCCACATTAGCAGTCACACACCATACAACAAAACACTTGTCTATCTTGTGTCTAATCACACTTCACAACCAACTGACATTCCTTATTAACATAGCAGACAAGTAATGCACTACACATAGTTACAACATACAACCATTTTTTAAAAAGTAACATTTTTAACAAACTACATTCACATTCAATAGCAATATCTTCAGCCTGACTATTAAAATTACAAGTCAAATGCCAGAAAATACTTCCACACATATAAACAGAAGTAAGTACTGAAGCACAACTAAAAACACACAACATCTGATTAGTTTCATATAATATCACACACTTAGTCCAATCCACATTATACACTTATTATTATTCTTACACATTTACAAATTTCACAAGTAATGATTGCACACATACAAAGACTGTATTGTGAGACTGCTTCTGTTAAGAAAATTTTAATTTTGATTCAACCTTTTCTTCATTTGACAAATTGGCAATAAATTTTTTAAAACCATAACCACCTGTGTCGACTCATTACTTTAAATACCATACTGAAATGAAAATAAGTGTCTATGACTTAAGCATACAAATCAATGTTTACTAATACTGCTACAACTATACCTCCATCTATTTGCTTGCTACCTATGACATACAGTCAGCAACACAGCAACACAAAGGGTAACACACATGGTGGCATAGATGAGGATCGTCAGCTAAGTCTCACCCCATGACATGTGTAAAGCAGCAGAAGTATAGGAGAGTGGGGTGAGAGTTAGAAGCCATGATCCCAATGCACACCCCAATGCCGGATAATGCATTGGTGGGAGTGCGGGGCCCTTTGGGCCCCGCGCTCCCGCCACATGATGTGTTGTGGCATACTAACAGGGACAGCAATGCAAACAGAAATGCTAACAGTGGCGCACATGGTAACACAAGCATTAATGAGAACAGAAAGGGTAATGCACATGGTGGCGTAGACGGGAATGGTCTGCCACATGATCTGTTGTGACATAGTAACATGGTGCCTGCAAACACAAATGGCAATGGGCATGGTGAATTAAAGTGAAACAGTAAGAGAAACAGTACTGTAGACAGAAATGGCAAGAAATAACAGAAACGCAAGCGCAAATGAAAACGCAAAAGATAACGCACATGGTGGCGCAGACGTCAATGATGCATTGGCGGGAGTGCGGGGCCCAAAGGGCCCCACGCTCCCGCCACATGATGTGTTGTGGCATACTAACAGGGACAACAATGCAAACAGAAATGCTAACAGTGGCGCACATGGTAACACAAGCACGAATGAGAACAGAAAGGGTAACTCACATGGTGGCGTAGACGGGAATGGTCTGCCACGTGATGTGTTGTGACATAGTAACATGGTGCCTGCAAACACAAATGGCAATGGGCATGGTGAAGTGAAGTGAAACAGTAAGAGAAACAGTACTGTAGACAGAAATGGCAAGAAATAACAGAAACGCAAGCACAAATGAAAACGCAAAGGATAACGCACATGGTGGCGCAGACGTCAATGGTAAGTGAGACGAGTACGGAGCTGCAGGCGAAAAGAGCAACAGTAACAGTAATGTAAGCACATAGGCTGGTTTTCCCCACAATCTGTATTGAAAAAGACAGTGAGTACAAATAATGTATGCAAAATAATGAGTATCGGCGCAGAAAATGAGATCTTGGAATACTAAACACATTATATCTCAGAAACCATACTACGTAGAAAAAAAATTTAAAAGTCATATTATTTACAACTGTCCTGGCTAATTTGAACCTTAGCCCCATCAAGGGGCTAAGAAATTTTCCGACGAAAAGTCCGTATCTTGCACTGTTTCCGAGATACGGGCCCTGAAAGGCGCGGTGAACGCCGTAATGTTATCCTATGGGAAAAAACGTCAATTTTGGAGTGCCGTAACTTTGCCGCCATGTGATATTTTTTCACCAAACTACTGAAAGGCACATCTGTTGACTGTTAGCTGTCTTCCTTCCAAATTTCAGGAAAAAATACCAAACCGTTATTTTGCAGCAGGGTGTCAAAGGATTCCTGTAATGCTTCGGGTGCCACAATGTTATCCTATGGGAAAAACGGTCAACTTTGGAGTGCCATAACTTTGCCTCCATGTAATATTTTTTCAATACAACACTGAAAGGCACATCTGTGAGATGTCAGCTGCGTTCCCTCCAAATTTTCGCCCAAAACTCCCAACGGTTATTTCGCAGTACAGTGCCAAAGAATTGCTGTTATTTCCCCACAGACTAGAAAATTACTGTCGCAATTTGTGAAAGCTTTCGAAAAAAAGTTCTACACTTTCGTGAGCACGAAAGTAATTTGCGAAAGTACTTTTCCCAGAAATTTGAAAAACATATTTCTGGGGTGTTTTACCACAAAATAAAGACATGGCAAGCATCCTCAGGGCCCGAATAGCTAAATACAAAAAGAATTACGTTGCTAGAGGGTCTCAAATTTAAATGCTAACCACTTTTCTGATCACCAACTGAAAACAAAATGGCAGATTTGCGAAAGTAACAGGCCCATTTGCGAAAGTAAAAATGCATTTGCGACACTGTCAAACTTTTTGTTAACTTTTTTCCCATTGACTTATAATGGGAAACTGTTTTTTGAATAACTTTTGAACCGTTTAATATTTTTTCACCAAATCTTTGAAAGGCACATCAGGGTCACAGCCTGCATGTTCCCTGAAGATTTTGGGCCGGTCACGCAAACCGTACGACCTGTAGGCGCGACCGTAAAATTCCAGAAAAGCGTAAATGCGTGCACAGATCATGCTTAATAACTCTGCAACTGTATATCCAATCAGTACAAAACTTGGCAGATCCCAAGGTCTATGGGTCTTGATTATACATTCCAAATTTTAGGCAAATCCATCAAACGGTTGCAAAGTTATTAAGGTGCAAAATTTTGGGTTTAACATGGAAATGGCTCCTGAACCCTAACTATGGTAGCACTACCGTGCTACCATAATATATATGGGATACATGATGGGCAAGAGTGTGATATGAAAAATATTCTCACTCCTACAGAGTGAGCTCTGGATATCTCATGAGTGCCATATCCAAAGCTCATGATGCAGGAGTGAGAATATTTTCCATAGCACATGATCAGCACATCATGTGTGCAATTTATACAACAGGGGTGACTGGTAAATGAGTGTGAGGGTTTTATGTATTTAAATTGTGGATGGGTTTTGGGGCTGTGGGGTTTTCTTTTGTTAATGGGGATAGGTGCATGTTTTGTACTTTTCTGACTGTTTGATGTGTGTGTGTTGCTGATATGTGCTTGGCTGCATGTTGTCTATGTGTTATGTTTCATTGGATGTTATGCCTTGGTGGGTGGGACTTGGGTTGATGTCAGGCAATGGGGTTTCATAAAAACGTTCTTTTTTTTCTTAGAGTTCTGTGTTTGTGCGAATTTTTATTTAGTTTATTTCTTACAGCTTTAGTGTACTGCTTGTGTGACTGTTTTAACTTTCTTTTGTCCTGCTCATGTCAGTTCCATTCAGCCAAACTGTGGATGTTTCACTTTCAAGTTATAGAAGCGGCTTCACTTTTGCTGCTTATTGTGTTTTGCAATGTATAATATAAGGTAACTAAAGTTATTTGTAGTGGTTTTACAAGTTGAATTGTTATAAATGTTGCTTTTCACAATGATGTTGCTTGTTTGATGTCCTTCATTTTACTCTGTGTTGGAGTCTGATTCAAGTACTTTGGCCCTCTTTCTGTACATTGGCTTGCAGTGGGGACCTGGAGGAAGAGAAACTACACAGTACATATATATTTTTTCCTTTGTAATTTGCTACTTTGTGCCTATTTTGTGACTGAGTCCTTAATGGAGAAACATGCTTTCTTAGGAGAAGCAGCTGTGTTTCAGGTGAAAGTATTGTACTTCTGTGTTTGTGCCTAGGGTAACAGCACAGGTTTTTCTTGTATGCTGAAAGAAAGCTGCCTAGAGTGATGATATCAGTGACCTTTGTGTGTACTGTGTGTGTAAATAGCTGATATCATCACTGTAGAGCAGAGGATAAAAATATCATACAGCAGTGGACGATACACTATTTTATCTCACTCATTTATCACTCACCCTATTGCATGAATGTGTATATATATATATATATATATATATATATAGTGGTGTGGTTGTGCCATTTTAGTTAGGGTTCAGATGTCACTTCTATGTTAAAATCAAATTTGTGCGTGTTAATAACTTTGGACCTGTTCAACAGGTTTGCTTAAAATTTAGTATGCTCAGTGGAGCATGGTAGGTCTCTTGATCTGAAAAATTTTGTTTTGGTTGGACTTACGGTCTTTGCATATCAAAACACTGAAAAATCCCAAATTATCCATTTTTGGTGGCAGCTTTTGGGATTTTGGATGTGGCCCTGCATGGCTGTTGTGTGGTGTGCCACTCTGTGAGGTGGCTCATTTGAAAGAGCTTTGGTGGCCGAACATGTCACTTTTCATTTGGTGAAAAAATATTAAGGCATTCAAAAGTTATACCACTTTGAAGTTCCCATTATAAGTCAATCCAAAAATGTATATGTATGTTTTGCGAACAAAGAATGGAGTTCTGGCCATCTTGTCCCACCTGGCGATCAAAGAATTTGAATCCTCGCAGCTCAAGAATCTTTGTCCCCGAGAATTCTTTGATTGCGAGGTCCACCATCTTGTTTTTAGCTTTCTGATTGGAAAAACACAAATATCTCGGCTCATGGGTCACTCCAGTAGTAAAACTTGGATGGGTTTTACTCAGGGGGCTCCGATCTATCGAGCCATGAGTTTGTTTTCATCCAAATCAGTCAAAAAATAGAGTTATAAGCTTTTAAAATCTTTGATCGTGGCTCACTAACGATCTTTGATCACGAGCCTGCAAATTCTTTGATCCCCAGATTCTTTGATAGCAATCGTGCATCGCGAGTGAGGGACGAGATGGACCGATTACAAATTCTAATTTCTCAGCCCAGGGGTGTCCTAGGAAGACAAATAAGGGTGGGTTTTGCTCAGGGGGTTGCATTCTGATGAACCATGGTGGTGGTTTACTGCAATTCTTCGTATTTTTTTAATTACAACACTATTTATTCTTTGATCATGAGGCTCCAAATTCTTTGATCGCGAGCCTGCAAACTCTTTGATCATGAGATTCTTTAATCGCAATCGTACATCGCGAGCGAAGTACAAGATGGTCAGATTAAAAAATACATTTTCTCAGTCCAGGAGTGTCCTAAGAAGTCAAATGAGGGTGGGTTTTGCTCATGGGGCTTCGTTCTGTCGAACCATGGTGGTGGTTTACCGCAATTCCTTCAAATGTTTTATTTATAGCACTTTTTATTCTTTGTTCATGAGCCTGCAAATTCTTTGATCGCGAGCCTGCAAATTCTTTGATCACGAGATTCTTTGATCATGAAATAGGGACAAGATGGCCAGATTTTTTATAATGGACTAGACAGGGAAATTGTAGCCTTTGGAGCCAGATAAGCTTAGTACAAATTTTACTCTTCGAATAGATAAGCATTTTATACAATATTTAAAAGAACATTTGTTCTTGGCCCCTTTACATCTGTATTGGTATTTTTATGTACAATGGCATTTTATTCTTCCAAGTAATTTAGGTTAGCCCTTTTTTATTTGTCTTTACAGCATGGTTATAGCACTGGACCCCTTTTTACTTTATTTGTTTCTGACTGCCATGGTTTGTTTTTATAACACAAGGCAGTTCCCCTGGGAAAAGAAAAAATACACTTCCTGCTGGATTTAACAATGCCCTTTCTATCTGGATAGCATTTATGAGCTGAGCAGCAGCTGAAATTTACAAGGAACTAGAAAGATACTCTCTTCATGCTGTTGCTGTGTCAGAGTTGAGAATAAGAAAGAGAGAGAGCGAGGAGCAGGCCCTCTCTTTTTTTACTTTTATTTCTATGGCTCTTTTTCTCCTGCAGGTATTTCTTATGTGGGAGTCTGCCTTTTAATTGATTCACTCATATAGAGTGGACACAGATTTACATACTGTCATGGAGCTTCGGAGCAGCTTACTGGTTTGAAGCAGAAGTAAAGCCACTCTGCTCCTGGTTTGCATTTTTAGAAGGTGAAAGGGGCATAGAAAAGAGAGAGAGAATGAGCAATGAGCTGACATACTCCTGTTTTAAATTCACCTCTTCAGCACTTTCTTTTCTTTATTTATTATAAAAAAAGAGGGCAGCAATTTTCTTAACTTCTTCACTCTTTCAAGAGTGAACCCGAAGTTTTGCCACTTAAGGGAGCTCTGGAGTGACTGTTTGCATTGAACAAGACAGTAAAACTGTTCCGCTCCATAGTTTCATTGGAGCGGGGATTTCTTTAAATATGGAATAATCTAAATCTATGAGTACAAAAGGTTAGCCACTCCATTCTCCAGCAAAATCATAATGTCTCCTTTTCTTTATCAGGGAGGCAGACAGGGATTCCTGAATCTAGTTTAATCTAATTAATAACATTTACTTTCAGCTAATAGTCAAACCAACAACATAAGAAATAATGACAGGACACATTTCATAGGACAAATATCAAGTTTTTTTCCTGTCCTCTTTAGCATTGAATATCTTGGAAATGGTTTGGTCTTTTTATTTGAATGTTAGAGGGTGTTTACAGCATATCCTGTGGATGTGAACTGCAGTGTTTATGTGACAGACAATGTACTTTAGACATATAGAAACATAGAATTTGATGGCAGATAAGTACCTCTTGGCCCACCTAGTCTGCCCATTCCCCTACCTAACAGATAAGCTGCAGATCCTAGCTAACCAACATCCTACTTCCTCCTACCCCCCACTAGAATTGCCTCATGTCTGTCCCTTGCATTCTTGAATTTCCCCACTGTTTTTGACTCTACTACCTCCTCAGGAAAGCTGTTCCATGTTTCCACAACCCTCACTGTGAAGAAATATTTTCTTACATTACCTCTGAGCCATCCCCCCTCTATCTTCAAATTGTGCCCCCTTGTTTTTGCATATCTGTTTTTCTGAAAGATGCTACCCTCTTGGACTTTGCTGATTCCCTTGAGGTATCTGAAAGTTTCTATCATGTTCCCCCTCTCCCTCCTTTCCTCAAGGCTATACATCTTTAGTTCCTTTAGTCTTTCTTCATATGTCTTCGATGCAGACCCTGCATCATTTTGGTTGCCCTCCTCTGGACAGCCTCCACCCTGTCTATGTCTTTGCAGAGATGGGGTCTCCAGAACTGTACACAGTACTCCAGATGTGGTCTTACCAACTGTCTGTACAGAGGGCCAACAACTTCCTGTTTTCAACTGGTGATGCCTCTCCCTATGCATCCCAGGATCCCCCCAGCCCTCCTTACTGCCTTCTCACTTTGCTGGCCCACCTTTAGGTCATCTGATATGACTACCCCCAGGTCCCTTTCAATTTTTGTTGTTGTAAGTATCTCACCCCATATTGTGTACTCTTCCCCTGGGTTTTTGTTTCCGGTGCATTACTTTGCACTTCTTTGCATTGAATCTAAGCTGCCATACATTTGACCATTCCTCCAACCTTGCCAAGTCCATTTTCATCCTTTCCACCCCAACTTGTGTATCAACCCCGTTGTAGATCTTTGTGTCATCTGCAAAGAGACATACTTTCCCTTCCAGTCCCTCTTCAATGTCACTTATAAAGACATTAAAAAGGACTGGTCCCAGTACTGAACCCTGTGGTACCCCACTAATAACCCTCCTTTCTTCACTGTGGACTCCATTTACTATTACCTGCTGTGTCCTGTTGTCCAACCAATGTTTTACCCAGGCTACCACCCTAGGACCCACTCCCAGGCTGGCTAATATGTTTATTAATCTTTTGTGTGGAACTGTGTCAAATGTCTTGCTAAAGTCTAGGTAGACCATGTCCACAGCCCCTCCCTGGTCTACTGCTTTGGTCATGCAGCGAAAGAAATCAATTAGATTTGTCTGACATGACCTTCCCACTCTGAATCCATGCTGTCTTGGGTCATGTGCACCACTGGCATCTAGGTACTTAACAATTCTTTCCTTCAGATGTGACTCCATCAGTTTCCCTACCACTAAGGTCAAACTGACAGGTTTGTAGTTTCCTGCCTCTGTCTTGCTCCCACTTTTGTGAGGGGGAATCACATTCACCCTCCTCCAGTCCTCAGGTACCACCCCATCCTCCCATGATTTATTAAAAAGTGTAGTCAGTGGTGTTACTAGTTCTTCCCTTAGTTCTTCTAAAACCCTGGGGTGAATCCCATCAGGCCCCATTGCTTTATTGACTTTCAGTTTTAAGAGTTCTTTCAGAACCCTTTCTTCTGTGAAAGGACTAATATCAACCCCCCTATCCAGAGCTTCTATTGACTGGATTAGGTATTTCCCCCTGTTTTTCCCTTGTGAATACTGAGCAGAAGTATTTGTTCAGTATCCCTGCTTTTTCACTCTCTCTCTCTCTGCCCAATCACCTTCCTCTTTGTTCAGCCTCAGTATCCCTGTGTTAGTCTTTCTTTGCTCTCTAATGTACCTATAAAAGGTTTTATCCCGCTTCTTAACCAAGTTGGCTATCTTTTCCTTGGTTTGGGCTTCTGCAATTCTGACTGCCTTACCCATGTTCTTCTGTTTTAACTGGTACAGTTCTCTGTCCTGCTTCTTCTGTGTTTTCTTATACTTCCTGAATGCTATCTTTTCCCCCTACCTTCCCCGCCACTTCTTTTGAGAACCATAGTGTTTTTTTCTTTCATTTTTATTTGTTTATTTGCTTCACACAAAGACTTGTTGCCTCTGTGATGGCAGTTTTGATGTTTCCCCATTGTTACTCCACTCCACCTTCTTGCCTGTTTGCTAGTGCTTTTCTGAGGTACTCTCCCATTTTGGCTAAATCAGCTCTCCTGAAGTCCAGTACCTTCACTTTTGTGTGGCTTGACTCTACAGCTAAGTTTATCATGAACCACAATGATTGGTGGTCGCTTGTTCCCAGATGGTTACCCACTTCAAGATCAGAGATCCTCTCTCCATTCCCATTTGAGAGTACCGGGTCTAAGACTGCTATATCCCAAGTGGGTTCCAAAGCTAGCTGTCTGAGGCATACACCCTGTAGGGCATCGAGAATGGCCCTGCTCTTGGATGTGGCTACAGCAAAGGTGTTTCAGTCAACATCTGGCATATTCAGGTCCCCCATCAGCAATATCTCCCATTTCTCTGCCATCCCAAGGATGCCTTCTATCATTTCATTGTCCATTTCCTCCCCCTGAGATGGGGGTCTGCATACAACCCCTGTGTGGATTGTGGAGCCATTTCCAGTCTCCAGGGTGACCCACAGTGCATCCTCTCCTCCCTGTTTACCCTTTAGTTCTGTTGCTTTGATGCCTTCCCTTACATAGAGATCTACTCCTCCTCCTCCTCCTCTTCCCTCCCTGTCCCTCCTCTAGATTGTGTACCCTGATATGTTGACATCCCAGTCATGGTTCTCTGTGTACCATATTTCTGTGACTGCCACAATATCCAGACAACCATCTTCCATCAAGGCCACCATTTCAGGGAGCTTTTTACCCAGACTATGGGCATTGGTACTCATTACCCTCCTTTTTTTATTACTTTATTTCTTTTTGTCCATCCCTGCCCCTACTGCCTTTGTCTTTTTCTCAATTTACCCCGCCCTTCTCCCTATTGACTGCTCTATTTTGGTGTTTACCTCACTAATTACCCTGAATTTTTGGGAGGCTAGGATTTCCCTTCTCCTCTTCAGTGCTCCCCCCTTGGCTAGTTTAAATGCTTTCCACTGAAGCATTTAAATCTATTACCTAGGATCCTGGTTCCCCTCCAGGATAGATGCAGACCATCACACCTGTATAGGCCTGTATCCCTCCAGGTGGAGCCCCAGTCCCCAATGAAGTCAAATCCCTGTGTGAAGTGCCCTAGCCTCATCCATGCCATAGACAGGTAGCACTGCCGAGAAAGTTATCATGTGTGCTTCATGTCTAAGGCCCCTACCCAACTCCATAAACTCCTGTTGCACAGCTCTGATCCCATTCTCAGCCAGGTCATTCATCTCTAGGTGAATAATGACATCCAGCTCCCTCACCCTTGCCACTGCTTCCACGATCCGGAGGATTAATTTCCTGTCCCTCCATGTCTTGGCACCAGACAGGCACCTTACCTCCCTTTCCCATCCCTCCCCCAGTTCTACCCCCTAACAATTGAGTCCCCCACCAGGAGCTGTTTCCTTATCCTGTGGGATCCTGGGCCACCCTACTGTGGTCTCCATTGTGGAAGTTCCCAGTATTCTCCTTGATCTCCACTGCAGGTGCCTCCATAGAGGAACCATGCTTTCCCTGAGTGGTGAATGAATTGTGGAGAGGCAAAACTGGAGGGATGCACCTCTTTTCCACCACCCTAAGCCTCTCTGAGCCCACCATGGTCCAACCACTCCTCTTTCTTGGCAACCTCTGAGGTAGTGGCAGTGCCTGGTGGTCCCTGGGTGGGGAACAGGTTCCTGAATCCTTGCCAGGTCAGCATGGAGATGAACAACTTCCTCCTCAGACCGAGAGGTGCCTGCAACAGAGCAGCAACGCAGTTTCCAGAATGTCTCCTGAAGACTGCTGCTCCACAGCCAGTGCATTGCACCACTCCCCACATGTCTGTGTCCCTTCCAGTTACAGATTCTTTTTGTTCTTGTTTTAGTGTGTTCAAGCTTGTGAGTGTCTCTACCCCTAGTCAGTGTGCTGTGCTTTTAAGGATATGAACAGGTGTATGTTGTTAGCAGTTTTGAGGATGTGTTGTCAGAACCCCTGCTATAAAGGGAAGTTTTCTTGCTTGAGGGTGGGTGGGGGTGGGGAAGAGTGGGTGGGAGTAAACCTATGCTGTCCAGAAACAATCACCTACAACTCTTACCCTCCACCCCGGGGAGTGCCTTCCTTCATTTCAGACACCTATTTCACAAAGGCTAAGTAACAGGTCTAGTCATAACTGACTGAAAATATCTCCCAGCTACAGTTCCTCCCTGGCAAATTAAAGTAAAAAATAAGAAAAGTCCACCCTAAAAACAAAATCAGTACTAGTTACTTACACATGTCCAAAAAGTAATAATTCAGTTCAGTGTAGTCTCGAAAATAACCTCATTGATTCAAGGAAGCCGTGGCTGCTTTCTCACTCTCCCTGTCTTCAATGTGAGAAGGAGACTGCAACACCTCTAAGACAAAAAAAAAACCTTTTCAGCAAAAAATAAATAAATAAAATAGGGGGAACCAGTAATTTTGCTTAGCCTAATGATAAAAAGTCACACAAATTTAATCACCACCTGTAATAATTTCCCAGAACATATACACTGTAAGAAACACATTGCTACAGAGAAAAATTAAGCAGTAACAGAAGTTATGCGTTGCAAAAGACAATTTGAATCAGAAGATTACACTTTTGTCACTGTAGAACAACCTTAGCTGATGTATTAATGAAGTTTTTATGGAGATATTGCATGGTGCAGTTTACATTTTACAGACAGCATTTTCTATTGTTCTACTAGATTAAAATTAGTTTGGTGGCTGGCCGTTCTGTTTTCAATGTTCTTTTTAGTCATTAGGTGTGTAATGTGGCCCGTCGCTTACAAGGATCCCGTGCTCCCACCAACTTGGGCAACTTTCTACTTTTCTATTCTTTCTTAAAAAGTAAGGAAATTCTATGCAAAACACTTTGTTAATGCATCAGTTAAGGTTGTTCTACAGTGGCAAAAGTGAGGAAATTTGATATTAGGGTGGTCACCCCTTGCACACCACCCCACCTCACCCCCACCAACAGCATTGGGGTGTGCATTGGGATTGTCGGCTCTAACTCTCACCCCATTCTCCTACACTGCACCACCTCAGCTTGTTTACACATGGGATGGGATGAGAGTTATGGCCAATGACCCCAACTCACACCCTGATGCCTGTTGGTGGGGTCAGGGTGGGGTGAGGTGCAAGGGGTGGCAACCCTAATATCGAATTTCCTCACTTTTGTCACTGTAGAACAACCCTAGCTGATGGTAATGAAGTTTTTGCAAAGAATATCTCTCTCTCTCTCTCTCTCTCTCTCTCTCTATATATATATATATATATATATATATACACATACACACACATATATTATACAGGCATGATAGTGTCTGCATATTAGGGTTGTGTAAGCACTTCTATGTTATACCCAAATCTTTGCACCTTAATAATTTTGCCCCCACTCAACCAATTTACATGAAATTTGGAAAGCACACCCTCTGTGCAAGGGTCTCTTGAGCCTGTAAATGTCATTTAGAATGGTGTAGAGGAGACAAAGTCACAGATGTGCAAATAAACCTCAAAAGTCTCAATTTTTTTAACATTTTAAGACTTTTTTTGTCACCTGATGACTTACAAAATAGGTGTTTTTTAAACCTGAAACTTTCAGGTTTGATCGAGGATGGTCCAAGGTATGTGATCTTGCTGGTTTTTGGTCCCGTAGTTAAGTCTTGTTAAAATATTTAATAAAAATTTTCCATTTCTGAGTGTGCACCGTGCAAAAATCAGCATTCTATTTATAATTGATTTTTTTGAAAGCAGCAGTTTGCACAATATGACACAGCTATCTTTACCAGATGACAGCAGTGTTGTATAGTGCATCCCCTGCTGCTGTTTCCCACTTGCAGGTAAGAGACTGGGGTACTGTCGCTGTAGCTCCACCATCCTGACTGTGCCGTGCCTTCAACTTTATCTGCACACCAGTGGCCCCAATCCTTGTTGGCAGTGTGTGACAGATAACTCCATATACCAGACAAATCTAAATTTTTTTTAAGTCTGTTGCAACAGCCCTTTTTTACTCTCCTCCTTTCTTGCTGTAACTCCTCATCTTTCTTTCCATGTTATATAGGCAGGCCACCTATATAACGTTCTTTCTATTCCTTGAGTATTCTTGCCCTGGTATATGAAGATCTGCACAGCTCTTTCTTTAGTTGCCCCCACCATTTCAGAACCTTTCTAATGTGAGGTATGCAGAAATAAAATAGTTGTTTAAAATGAATATTTCATTTCATTTGGATATAGGAATTGTAAGCACTTATTTATAGCCATGGTGTGGGTCCTGTAATGACCCCTTTATGTATGCAAACCTTCGTATGGCCTTGGTTTGCGTCTGTTTTGAGTTAGGTATCCCCCCTTTCTGTTCCCCTCTTTATAAATATATGGAGTAAGTCAGAGCTGCTTTTCAGGCTAGTTGTTCTGTGGCAATAATGTAATTTCAGCCCCAAATGTTTTCAGAGCAACTGCGAGGCAGAACTAGCCTGTATAAGTTAGAGTGGTGGCTTCTCGATCATACGAGCAGCCCGTGCAGTGGAAACCACCCTCTTTATCTGGTCAAACACTCTGAACACCGCTTTAGAAGTGTTCCTGCCTCCTGAGTATCCCAAACACTGAATATCCCGGTTTTGTGGTATAAACCCTTTACAGTCCCTTTCAACCTGTTTGCAGTTTACAAGAGGTCTTTCTGGTTTGGAACTCATTCCAAATGGCAGCAGTAATGCAAAAGCACTTCATATTGAGTAAATAAATAAACAACCTTTATTTTACTCTATTTGCAGCATACAAAAGGAATTCATTCAGTAGAGACTACAAAATGACTATTTCATGACCTAAACAAACAAAAAAAAAATGAAAGAAGGCCTGTAAAAATGAGTTGTACAACACTGTGGTTTGTTTGCCCCCCCCAACATTCTCTGTTAAACAGAGGTTAAACAAAAGTGTTTTTTTTTGTTTTGTGTGTTTAGTTAAAATGCTTCTAAAAAGTGGATTGAATGCTTTTAATTCATTCTTTTGGAATAATTTACAAAACAAACACATGTTTCCCTCATAAAAGGTTACCTGCTTCTCTGTATGGAGTCTAACTTCCTATTCTGTACTATTGAGCTGGCCGGCTGGTCACCTTCCATATTTAAAGGCACAGTACTAGGAGGTGGAGTTACTCCTGCATTGTCTGAAACTACATTTTTATTGACCAAGTGTTGTTTCTATACAGTGATGTTGACAACATGACAACTTAAAAAGAAATGTTATTCTGTGCTCAAAAATGAAAATAGACTTATTCTGTTATTTAAAGATAACTTTGAAAAAGCATAGAGTGGAGTTAAACAAGTCACATGTTCCCCTTTTAGTATATAAGCCTTGGCTTTATTCAGTTCTGTAGATAGCCCGGTGGGGTACAGAAGCACTCTGACCCCAGTAAGATGTTCACTAGCTCCTTCTAGTGTCTGAGATGCTGCTTGGTAACATGTTTATTTTGAAGAAGTTTTATGTTATTTATTTTTATCGTTTGAAGTTCACTGTAATTGTCCAGCTTCAATAAAAATTTTTGCTTCTGAGTATCTACAACTGTGGAACAGTGTCCTCCTTAAAAACCCACACCTCACATATGGTGGCAGTGGTGGGATTATTCCAGTAATACTGCTCAGAGTATTGGAGGAGGACGTGGATGTCTCTGGAGGAAATACCAGTGGGTGTGCTGACTCGAATCATGGTAGAGAAGTTGGGACAGCCCTTGATGACCAGGATACCAGATGTTAGACAGAAAACTGCGAAGCCTGAAGAGAATAATATGGTTGGTGTACCCATGGAAGATGGTGAGAATGAAGAATTGGAGAGAGAACCCCCTACTGGAGATGCCCAAGATCTACTGCAATGGCAATGCATCCAATAAATTGCCTTGGAGAAACAGAGGTAAAGGGACATGCAGCACAATGAGGCCAGGTGGGCAGATACTTTGAAAGCCATACAAGCTATTGGCATTGGTAGATGACCCCCCCCCACCCAGTGATAATCCTAAGGACATAAAACTTACCAAGTTAAGTGCAACAGATGATATAGAAACATATCTTACTACATTTGAATGCATAGCACAAGCCTGTCAATGTCCTAGAGGACAGTGGGTGATACATCTTGCATCTTATCTTACTGGAAAAGCTCAATTAGCCTATGACAATGTGGACAGTGCAATGAGTGAAGATTATGATGCTGTAAAGGAAGCTATTTTAAAGCGTTATGACATATATTTAGAGACGTATAGGCAAAGATTTCAGACTTTAAGATTCCAGTCCTCAGATACCCCACAATAGGCCTTCACCAGCTTAAAGGACTTATGTACTAAGTGGTTGCAACCTTCCACCAATACTAAAGAACAAATGTTGGAGGCTGTTGTTTTGGAACAATCTTTGCGTATCCTACCCAAGACATCCAGATGTGGGTTTGAGAACTTTGACCAGAGACAGCTAAGAAGGCGATTCAGTTAGCAGAAGACTACTTGACTGCAAGGACAAATAGGAACAAGGGGTATCCTGGAACCAGTACAATCCATCCTACGGTAAGGCCCTCCTCGATTACTGCTTCTATATCTAGTGGAACTGCTAAAAGTGTAAATGTTGCCAAATCTCCTAATGCTGAGATAACATGTAATTTCTGCCAAGGGAAAGGGCACATTGCAAGGTTCTGCCCGAAGAAGAAAACCAGCCCTACTCATTTGGTGCTGGCCAATTGGGGACAGTATATTATACCTGTCAAAGTCAATGGAAAGGACATGGTTGGGTTATTAGATTCTGGTAGCAGACAAACCCTGATCTGAGCTAATATGTTACCTGCAGTTCCTGATTTTCAAACACAAACACAAGTAACCTGCATTCATGGTGACACACATAAGTATCCAATACTACAGGTAGAGATTCAAGTCCAATCTGTTACCCGTAAAATGGAGGTTGGTGTGGTTTCCCATCACCCTGTGCCAGTTATCATTGGGCATGATCACCCGGACTTTTCCCAATTACTTACCACTACTACAAATATGGGATCAACGACTACCCGAACTCAAGAAAAAAGAGACACAATCTTACAACACTCATTTCTCTTTGAAGAAGATTTATTTGAGCTTCCTTGCAAGACAAGAAAAACAAAAAGGGAAAAACGTCAAGACAAACAGATGTGGCAGCAGTCCCATAGAGACTGTAAAGATACTGTTGATTTGAAGGACTTAAAGAGACAAATAGATTTTGGACCAGCCCAACTGAATGATAGTACACTAAAATCTTTTTTTATTTACAGGTGGGCAAAGAACAAGATATAGAACGCAGTATGGTGTTGCATAAGGGACTCTTGTATAGAAAGTGTATTAATACAAAAACTGAGGAAATTGTTTTACACTTAATGGTGCCTACTGCTTATAGGGATCAACTGCTAGGACTTGCACATGACATTCCTATAGCTGGCCACCAAGGAAAGGAACGTACATCACAGAGATTATTATACAGATTTTACTGGCCAGGTATACACGATCATGTAGCTGAGTATTGTAGATCATGTGAACAGTGTCAGAAAGTAAGACCAGTCCTTAAAAAAGACAAAGTGCCCCTTCAGCCTTTACCTTCTGTAGACTCCCCATTCACCCGTATAGCCATGGATATAGTAGGTCCCTTGCCTAAAAGTGCAAAAGGAAACCACTTTATTCTGGTTATTTGTGACTACTTTTCAAAATATCCGGAGGCTATACCTATGTGTACAGTTACAGTTGAAAAGTTTACTCAGGAGTTGGTAAAAGTATTTTCTAGAATGGGTATACCTAGAGAAATACTGACAGACAGGGGCAGAAACTTCTATTCCCAAGTATTACAATGTCTTTACCAGACCTTGGGAGTACGTTCTAATTTTACATCCCCCTTCCATCCTCAGTCTGATGGACTGGTGGAACATTTTAATAAAACATTAAAACAAATGTTAAGAAAATTCACAGAGGAGGAAGGCAAATCCTGGGATAGGTATTTACCATTCTTAATGTTTGCTTACCATGAGGTCCCCCAGGCCTCCATAGGGTATTCCCCTTTTGAGCTACTATTTGGTAAAAATCCCAGGGGGGTGTTAGAAATAATAAAAGAGAGTTGGGAAGGAACAAAGTCTGATACTGTACCCATGTCTACACTAGACTATATTACTTCCTTGCACCACAAACTAGCAAAGTATGCTAGGAAGGCCCAACAAAGTAATATAGGTCATCAAATATCTCAAAAACAGTACTATGACAAAGGGGTTGGGTTTAAAACTTTCCAGCCTGGTGATAAGGTACTCCTATTGTTACCATGTATGGAGAATAAATTGTTAATGAAATGGCAGGGGCCCTATACTGTCCATAGACAAACTGGACCGGTGAACTATGAAATTATCTGCCCAAACAAAAGGCAAGAATATAAGATCTATCATGCTGATCTTTTAAAACTCTGGCATGACAGAAAGCAAACATCTTTATTTGTGTACCTGGGAAAGGATGAAAATGAATTGGAGTTAGCTTATGAGCACCTAGATGGTTTAGAGGAAATGAAGGAAGTAACCATTAATAACAGATTAAGTCCTGAGCAAAGATAGGAACTACAGAATATCCTTACTAAGTTCCAGACCATTTTTACTTTAACACCTGGGAAAGTTGAAGGAGTTGAACATCACATAGAAGTAAATACTGATAAGCCCATTAGGCATAAACCCTATAGGTTACCTGAAAGTCTGAGGGAGGAAGTTATTAAAGAAATCAGAAAAATGCAACATTTGGGAGTAATTACACCTTCAATGAGTCCATGGAGTTTTCCTATGGTGGTGGTAAAGAAAAAAGAGGGATGTGTAAGAGTTTGCCTAGATTTTTGTAAACTAAATGCCATATCTCGATTTGATGGGTATCCTATGCTCCGAATCAATTATATTATTGATTGATTGGGTAATGCTCAATACATAAACACACTGAACTTATCAAAGGGATATTGGCAAATACCCTTAGATGCAGTCTCACAAGATAAAACAGCTTTTAGTACCCCCTTAGGCTTATTTCAGTTCACAAAAATGCCTTTTGATTTGCATGGTGCTCTGGCAACTTTCCAGAGATGCATGGATCATCTGTTACACCCCACATGGACTATAGTGCAGCCTATTTGGATGACATCATTTATTTTAGTCCATCTTAGGAGGAACATATGGTACACCTTCAAACTGTATTATCAGTTATACAGAAGGCCAGACTGACTATAAATCCAAGTAAGTGTTCGTTGGCCATGCAAGAGACCAAATACTTAGGCTTTATTATTAGGAATGGTGAAGTAAAGCCTGAAATAGGTAAAGTCGATGCTATTGCCAACAGTCCCCAACCTCAAACAAAAAAAACAAGTGAGAGCCTTTTTAGGACTAGCTGGTTACTATCGACGTTTTGTGGCCAATTTCACAGACATAGCCAGTCCATTCACTGAACTTACAAAAAAGAATAAACTAGAAAAGATTCAATGGAATGTACAGTGTGAGCAAGCATTCACCCTTTTGAAGGCAAAATTGTGTTCTCACCCCATTTTACATACTCCAAACTTCCAGAAACCATTCATAGTACAAACAGATGCGTCCAATCAGGGTATTGGGGCTGTCTTGTCTCAACTCGATGGGGAAGAAGAACACCCCATCATATTTATCAGTAGAAAATTACTTTTAAGAGAGACTAAATATTCCACGATAGAAAAGGAATGTTTGGCTATTCGTTGGGCCATAAATGCTCTTAAATTTTACTGATGGGGCAGAAAATTTTTGGTAATTACTGATCACAACCCGTTATGTTGGCTACACATAATGAAAGAGAAAAACCCTTGCATCATGCATCGGTATTTGGCCCTGCAACCCTACAATTTTGAAATACAACACCAAGCAGGAAAAAAACACCTTAACGCTGATTATCTCTCACGTTATGGTGCAGATGATAATCTGGTAATAACAGACTCCGGAGTTACAGTAAGTAATGAAAGTAATGAGTAAGAGATACTGTTAGTTTGGTATCTCTCAATGAATATTTTTGTTTAAGGGACTCCGGAGTGGATCTTTGGGAGAGGGAAGGCTAAAGCTCCATCTCCCTTTTCAAAAACCAAATTGGAGATCTGTTCCGTTAAAGAAACTGTTAAAAGAAACCAATGATGATGTTATTGAAAGATTCCATTGGTTTCTTCTTGAGTGGGGAGGAATGTGACAGATAACTCCATATACCAGGTAAATCTATTTTTTTTTTCAAGTCTGTTACAACAGCCCTTTTTACTCTCCTCCTCCTTTCTTGCTGTAACTCCTCATCTTTCTTTCCATGTTATATAGGCAGGCTTCCTATATAACGTTCTTTCTATCCCTTGAGTATTCTTGTCCTGGTATATGAAGATCTGCACAGCTCTTTCTTTAGTCCCCCGTTTCAGAACCTTTCTAATGTGAGGTATGCAGAAATAAAATAGTTGTTTAAAAAGAGTATTTCATTTCATTTGGAGATGGGAATTGTAAGCCCTTATTTATATCTATGGTGTGGGTCCTGTAATGACCCCTTTATGTTTGCAAGCCTTCGTATGGTCTTGGTTTGCATCCATTTAGTGTTAGGTACCTCCCTTTCTGGTCTCCTCTTTATAAATATATGGAGTAAGTCAGAGCTGCTTTCCAGGCTAATTGTTCTGTGGCAATAATGTAATTTCAGCCCCAAATGTTTTCAGAGCAACTGCGAGGCAGAACTAGCCTGTATAAGTTAGAGTGGTGGCTTTTCGATCATGCAAGCAGCCCGTGTGGTGGAAACCACCCTCTTTATCTGGTCAAACACTCTGAACACCGCTTTAGAAGTGTTCCTGCCTCCCCAGTGTCCCAAACACTGAATAGCCCGGTTTTGTGTGTATAAAGCCCCTTTAAAGTCCCTTTCAACCTGTTTGCAGTTTACAAGAGGTCTTTCTGGTTTGGAACTCGTTCTATATGGCAGCAGTAATGCACAAAGCACTTCATATTGAGTAAATAAATAAACAACCTTTATTTTACTCTATTTGCAGCATACACAAAAGAATTAATTCAGTAGAGACTACAAAATGACTATTTCATGAGCTAAACAAGTGACAAAAATGAAAGAAGGCCTGTAAAAATGAGTTGTACAACACTGTGGCTTATTTGGCCTTAACCCCCCCCCCCCATTCTCTGTTAAACAGAGGTTAAACAAAAGTGTTTTTTTTTGTTTTGTGTGTTTAGTTAAAATGCTTCTAAAAAGTGGATTGAATGCCTTTAATTCATTCTTTTGGAATGATTTACAAAGCAAACAAATGTTTCCCTCATAAAAGGTTACCTGCTTCTCTGTGTGGAGTCTCACTTCCTATTCTGTACTATAGAGCTGGCCGGCTGGTCACCTCCCATATTTAAAGGCACAGTACTAGGAGGTGGAGTTACTCCTGCATTGTCTGAAACTAAATTTTTATTGACCAGTTGTTGTTTCTATACAGTGATGTTGATAACATGACAACTTAAAAAGAAATGTTATTCTGTGCTCAGAAATGAAAATAGACTTATTCTGTTGTTTAAAGATAATTTTGAAAAGCATAGGGTGGAGTTAAACAAGTCACATGTTCCCCTTTTAGTATATAAGCCTTGGCTTTATTCAGTTCTGAAGATAGCCTGGTGGGATACAGAAGTACTCTGACCCCAGTAAGATGTTTACTAGCTCCTTCTATTGTCCGAGATGCTGCTTGGTAACTTATGATTATTTTGAAGAAGTTTTATGTTATTTATTTTTATCATTTGAAGTTCACAGTAATTGTCCAGCTTCAATAACATTTTTGCTTCTGAGTATCTACAACTGTGGAACAGCATCCTCCTTAAAAACCCACACTTCACACAGTGTATTTATTTAAGTGATTTATTTATTTTTATAATCTGACACTGGGATTCCCATCTCTGGTGTTAGATGCCCCCCCCCTCCCCAGCAGCCCATTTTTTTAATAATGTTTGCCAACATCGGGGAGCCCAATTCCTGTGTTGTCAGTCAAAATGACCACCCAGCAGAGTGGGACACTGTGAAGCCTACCCTCAGCATCCCAAAATAGATTTATAAGCATATGTGCAAAAAAGAAACCATCCCCAATGTCTTTTTTTATTTAATCCTGAAATAAAGAAAACAGTCCTTTGTCATCCTCAGCATTCCCCTCCTCCATTCCAAACCTCTCACTGAGCACTCCCCACCCCTCCACCCCATACTTACCCTCGAAGGTCATAGGCTGCCATCTTCTGTGGATCAAGACACATCTGCACTCTTCAAAGCCATACCGCAAAGTGAAGAATTAAAGTTTACCGCCCTATAAATTACAGTGAGACCTGTTTAATCCATACCTCATTAGTGTGTATGTCTGACATTCTGAATGAGAAACAATGCAAATGGGTTAATGTCCTTTTTAATACATAAACCTGATATTCCAAATCCATTTGCAGTTGTCTTTAACCAGGCTTATTAATTCCCATTGTTTTTGACCTCTATAATCCATTTTTTATTGAGCTCAGGTGGAGGTGCTAACAGTTTGTAATGGAGTAATAACTGCAAGTGCTTTTAATCCTTGCTAATGCTTTGGTGTGCTATCTCAGCTGAATGCTGAATGCAACATTACCTCTTAACTGCCTGAGTATGTTCTCCTGCTGCTGGTTTAGGTAAAGTATAAAATGTTTACATTAATACATTTTTTTTTTACTAAACTTTTCAGTAAATCTTTCATGGAAGTACATTAGTAGCACTTCTCTCTCTCTGTCTTTTTCACTTTTTCAGCTCTGATTCACAAACTGATTCCACCACCACAGCGTCTGATGAAAATCAATTTTTTTCTCTCAACTAAGTTAGTGATTAAACTGCTGGAGTTTATGAAAGTGCTGTGGATTTAATTTAGTGAAGCCCGATCTCCCGACCTCCCCTTCATTTCACTAACTCACCATTATGCTTTACTTCAATTGTTGTGCCATGTTAGCTCCCAGGTCACTTCAGCCCGATCCTGGCCAACCCCATCATTCTGATCCCCTGCCTTTCATTTCCCCCTTGTCTCTCCTATTCAATCGTGCTGCATGTCTGTTTGTGTGTCTCATGCTACTCCTGGTCCTGGTCCCAGTCCTGTGAATTGTACATTCATGAAGACTGCTGTTTAAGTAAAGTTCATGTTGTTCCCCAAAAGTTTTAAACTGCCCCTTCCTTTGACTTAGTACCTGTTCAGCTCCTGGTCCTGATCCACGATCCTGGCTGACCCCATTATTCTGATCCCCAAACCTATGCCCTGTTCCACTCCCAGTCCTGTGGACTCATCTCCAGTTTTAAAGTCCTCATTCTGCTCTCATCCGCTCCGCTCAGACCCAACATACAGTAGTGCACTTCTTTGATCCTCCTCCTGCTTGTCCTGCCACTTGTGGAAAAAAAAAGGATTGAAAGTTCCCTGGCCTTAGGGATGGCCACACCTCCTAGCCCTCATTCTCTTTCCCTGATCCACGATCCTGGCTGATACCATTGACCTGATTCCACTTCCCCTCGTTCTTCCCTGTTCTCCCCCATTCAATTGTGCTGTAAACTCCTCAGTCTGCTCACAGCCACTGGTCCTGAAGTGCTCCCAAATGAAGGCTGCTGTTTTAATAAAGTTCAGTTTGTTCCCTGATCCTTGTTGTGTGACCTGTTTAAAGTTTTAAACTATTCCTTCCTTTGACTTGGTGCCTGTTCAGCTCCTGGTCCAGAGCTCTGATTCTGGTTGACCACATCGTACTGATCCCCAAACCTGTGCCCTGTTCAGCTTCTGGTCCTGGGACTTGAATCCAGTTTTAAAGTCCTCATTCTGCTCTTGGCCACTCCGCTTAGACCCAACATACAGGAGTCCACTTCTTTGATCCTCCTGCTTGTCCTTTCAGCTTTGGAAAAACAAAAGGATTTGAAGTTCCTCGGCCGTACAGATGGATGTACCTTCTGCCCCTTGTTCTTTGGTCCTGATCCCCAATCCTGGTTGACACCATCAATCTGATTCCCTTGCACCTCATTCTCCTCAATTCAATTATGCTGTAAAGTCCTTGTTCTGCTCATAGCCTTCAGGTCCTGAAGTGCTCCCAAATGAAGACTGCTGTTTAAATAAAGTTCAGGATGTTTCCTGATCCTTGTTGTGTGACTTGTTTAAAGTTTTAAACTGCCACTTCCTTTGACTCGGTGCCAGTTCAGCTCCCAATCCTGATCCCCGATCCTGGACAACCTTATTGTTCTGGTCCCCCAACTAATGCTCTGTTCAGCTCCCCCTCTTTCTCCCCTGTTCTCTCCCATTCAATTGTGCTGTTCCATTCAGTTCCCTGTCCTAGTGCCATGCCTTTTACCCAACCCCCGTTCTTTGATCCTCCTGCTTTGTTCTGATCCCAGAACCTGTTCCCCAGCCATATGGACCAAGCTGGAAAAAAAAAGCCCTACTCTTTCTGTTCACAGCTGTCTTGTCCAGAAGTGCTCCGTTCTGACCCCACATAACTTTTGAAAAAAGAAGATTTACATTTCTCTGGCTGTACTGACAGTTATACCCTCATGCCTTTCATTTTCCCCTGCTCCTCCCATTTAATTCATTCTAACTCCACATACAGTAGTCCACTACATTAACAGTGTTGAACAGTGATGCAGAAGACGTTCTCTATTCTTGATGCAAAAGATGAATAAGATTTTTTTATTCTTGTTGCTTAAAAGCTTATGTGTTGAACAGTGACGCAGATGATGCAGTAGAGTTTATTCTTTACACTTTAAACTCAGCTTGCTGCTTAAAAGCGTATGTGTTGAACAGTGATGCATAAGATGCAGGAGAGTTTTTTTTATTTATTCTTTAAACTCAGCTTGCTGCTTAACAGCTTATGTGGGTAGCATGTGAGGTTGGTGCCCAAAAGATGGCACTGTCAGAAATGGTGATGCAATGTGGGTGAAAGCCTGAAAGGCAAGGGGGAAGGGAGTGTGACCGGATGTAGGGTTGTGGGCGACCCAAAAGACAGGATGTCGCTATACGTACATGTGTGGGGGGGAGTGAGCATGGTGATCATGGCCTGGAAGCGGGCAGAGGGAATGTAGGGGGAGGCACTGCAGTTGGATGCTGAGCTGTGCCATGGCATCAGGGGTTGGCCTCTGCTTGTGGTGCTGGAGTTCCAGGTTCGGGTCTGGGTCTGGGCGCTACTGCATTTTTGTTGCACCCGGCCTTGAAGTTATCTTTATTTTGCTTTCTCACCCCCAACATGCACCCCTAGAGTTGAGAATCCTTAATTAGGGGGTGCAGGGGATATCCAGGAGTGGAAAAATTGTTTTTGCTACCCTGACATCGCGTGATAATTGAGCCGTTCTCGTTCGTAGCTCACATTATGACATAGAACCACTTTCGTAAGCCTCTAATCCTTTCTACAGTAGCTTTTGACTAACAACCATTTTGTTTGTTTTTTCTCAGCAACAGACATAATGTCATCTTTGGAAAGAGAGGCTGCACAGAGATCACAGAACACAGAAAAGGTCATTATGTGTTTGGAGTCAGAATAATCCAAAGACCACTTACAAAGATATGGCACTGTATGCATTGTCAGAGTTCCAGCTTTACCCTTGGAGCCTCAACCTGCAGTGACATTTGGAGAGCTCATGAGAAATGGCTAGCTTCTGCTGCTGATTCAAGTAGCCTAACCAGGGTCTGCAGTTGGATGCACCTATAGGTAGAGGCAGCACTCAGTATGTGGGTAGCTGAAATGAATGCTAAAGGTGCAAGCATCTCTGATGCTATCGGGATAGAAAAGGCAAAATTCTTCAGTAAACAACTGGGGGTGACAGAATTTGGATATTCTCGGGGGTGGATACAGGGATTTAAAAAAGACATGGGCTGAGCCATAAACTATAGCATGGGGAGGCAGCAAGTGCTGACCATTCAGCAGTTGTTTCAGGGAAGGTAAACTTACAGGGGTGTATCTAGATTCACACTCAGTGCAATTTACAATATTGATGAGATAGGACTTTTTTATAGACTACAGTGATCGCCATAGAAAAGTTGACCCGGTAGCATGGTATGTCAGTCGGTGCCGCTCCCCATGAAGTGGTAGAGAGATTTTGATGCATTGCCACAGTGTGGGATGCTTCGTTATAGAAGGTGTTTAAATGTGGTTTAAATGAAGTTCTTCATGCAGCCACAGGATGGCTATCATAAACCATCACTGCAGTAGAGTGTGCCCTAGTCAAGTAGATTTTGTCCACACAGAATTGACCAACAGATGGCATTCCAACCTATTTTGAATAGTAAGGGTCATGCTTACAGGATCTACAGGATTGGGGTAGTAAAACAACTAAAGTGGACACTGATTAACATACTGTACTGGAAATTCCCTGCATACTGTGTATTTTGTTGGTAATGGAATCTTACTTAAAGTTGAAATGTAATAAAAATTAAATGAAAACCTTGTCAGTGTGAAGTTTATTATTTATAACCCATACTAGTGATTGTTTTAGATGTAATGTGCATGCTGCTGTAACATTCACTGTAAACCTTATTATTTGTTCCGGTTTGAGCAGATTAAAGTTCAATCTGGTGCAGCATTGTATTTTTACTGAACTTTAGAGACAAACAGCATAGTGGAGAAAATGGCAAAAATGGGATCAGGCACTCGCACGCACAAGTGAACCCGTTTTCATGGAATGAGCAGGTGCTGTGAAGGAATATTTATTGCAAAAACAACCCAAAGGCAGCACTCACATACAGTACATTACATAAAAATTGAGTAAAGGACTAATAACATCACTGGGAGTTGCCAGCAGTCATTCCAGATTTTTCACAATGCTGTGGTTCGGCTTTGCACACTGGATGACTTGATGTCATTAGTCTTTTTCTCACTTTTTCCATATATGATCCATACAATATGTGAGTGCTGCTTTTGGGTATTTCAGTCATTCTGTCACAGGATGTGTGGTGAAATTAACCCACCAGCACTGTGTACTTTTGTCAGAACAGGATTTTCTCGAGCATGGCTTTGCTGATGAAAGTCCCAAATTATCTGTTGCCAAAAATCTATTACTTACATGTGTGATTTTTTTATTTGTTAATTTGTTAATGCTATCACAGGGTCCACCTCCCACCATGTCAACATGCCTGAAACTGAGCATTCAGACTGAGCTGTCCAGAACACCAAAAGGTCTGAAGGAACTCAATGTTTAGCAGTGTGACTCAGTCTGCTGCACTATTACTCATTGCAGGGTCCTGTAAAATATTTTATAAATCTCTGTCATAAACTGGGGCTATTTTGGGCATGTGCAGTTTTTGTGCAAATTAGGATTTTAATGCTTGGTACTATACTGTTGGGGGGGGGGAGTTGTGGAAAGTGCATCTGACAGACCCCATGATCAGAAGATCTACTGTAGGCACCAGTTCATAGCTGACTTGATTAAATAATTCAAGCATGATAGGAAATATGATTTGTATTAGCCTCCATATTGCTTAGGTCAGCATTTTCATTTAAAACTTGAGATAATGGACATGTACAGTACAGCATCATAATTAGATTAGACAATCAGATATATTGTCCTAATACAGCAGGTTGCCTGCTGTTATTGGTAAAACACAAAGGTAAATTGCTAAATTCACTAAGCACCATTAGACTTACAGTATATGCTATTTCTTGCTTTTTTCCTTTTTAAAACTCCACAACAGTAGCATACACATGCCTTTACAGTCAGCCTAACAGTGACACTAGCAATTAATTAGAGTGCAGAGAACCCAGTAAGTACTGTACATCCCCTTTATGTTCACTTTATTACTCTGATTTGTTTTTGTAGCATCAGCAGCACTACTATTATTCCAGCTTGCAACGACAGCACTGGGAGGGGACATCAAATTACAATATACGTATACAGGGAGGACCTTGTCAGAATGAATGACTGCTTTTCAGAAAAATAAAATAAAATAAAAGCAAACAGAACACTGTAATCAGATGGAGCTCACTATCAGATGCAGGCAAGATAACAGAGGCTAAAACTAGCTGAATTATAAAAAAGGCATGCTGAGGCATTTTTTTCTTGTAATCATCCACAGTTTATTATTCTGCAGTGGGCAAAACCTGTGGAAAAAAAGAGAAAAAGCATACAGTGTTTACCATTGATCTTTAAGTGTACTGTATGACATAAATTCATAGCACTCCAGTACTCCAGTCCAGGATCTGCAACAGGGTTGATACACAGGGTGGGGTGGAAAGGATGAAAAGGGACTTGGCAAGGTTGGAGGAATGGTCAAATGTATGGCAGCTTAGAATCAATGGGAAGAAGTGCAAAGTAATGCACCTGGAAAACAAAAACCCAGGGGAAGAGTACACAATGGGGGTGAGATACTGACAACAACAAAAATGGAAAGGGAGCTGGGGGGTAGTCATATCAGATGACCTAAAGGAGAGCCAGCAATGTGAGAAGGCAGTAAGGAGGGCTGGGGGGATACTGGGATGCATAGTGAGAGGCATCACCAGTAGAAAACAGGAAGTTGTTGGCGCTCTGTACTGACAGTTGGTAAGACCACATCTGGAGTACTGTATACAGTTCTGGAGACCCCACCTCTGCAAAGACATAGACAGGGTGGAGGCTGTCTAGAGGAGGGCAACCAAAATGATGCAGGGTCTGCATCAGAAGGCATATGAAGAAAGACTAAAGGAACTAAAGACGTATACCCTTGAGGAAAGGGGGGGACATGATAGAAACTTTCAAATACCTCAAGGGAATCAACAAAGACCATGAAGGTAGCATCTTTCAGAAAAACAGATGTGCAAAAACAAGGGGGCACAATTTGAAGATTGAGGGGGGACAGTTCAGAGGTAATGTGAGGAAGTATTTCTTCACAGAGAGGGTTGTGGATACAAGTAACAGCCTTCCTGAGGAGGTTGTAGAGTCAAAAACAGTGGGGGAATTCAAGAATGCATGGGACAGACATAAGGCAATTCTAGTGGTGGGTAGGAGGAAGTAGGCTGTTGGTCAAATAGGATCTGAAGCTTATCCATTAGTTAAGGAAATGGGCAGAGTAGGTGGGCCAAGCAGTCCTTATCTCCCATCAAATTCTATGTTTCTATGTTTCTAGAAGTTCACTGAAAACAAGATGTGTCTGGTATGATATATATCTGATGTCGTTTGTCTACTGTAAAAAAAATGGAAATAAGTAAGGGGTGTCAATCTCTAAAAGAGAGAAAGTAAACTCTCAGGAGTGCATCAATGAACTAAGAAAGTCAATTACAGTTGGTAGATAATGCAAACAGTAGCTGACATGAGTATTACTGTTGTACGTTACTTTTAAATTATGAGATAGAGAGTAAATGGTAGAAAGACAAGGAGGGTTAGAAATAAAGAAAGAAGAACAAATTAAAGGGAACATAAAGTGATAACATCTTTATGATGCTCTCACCAAAATATCAATAAATTTTATCCATTAACTAGGTTAACTAATACAAACATTTACTATCTAAACAACAATCTCTTACATGCAAAACACAAGTGCCAGTGGATTCCACAGATGTATACTCCCATACATGAGTTAATATTTAATTGCAGACTCAGCACTTGGCTTAATCTCTCGAGTCTGCCATCACACTAAACAATTACTCCAAAATGATGAATGATCCATAAAGAATATTTCTTTAAATCTACAAAATAGATTCTGTTTGAACCTAATACCTCCTGCATCATAATTACTTGTGTTAAGCAATTACACCACTGAATTTGTTCAACAGAAGATTATTTTTATGTACTGTATAAGTACCGAAGATTTATTTTATACATTTCTTTTTTTTAAATCAATGAAAGTAGACATTACATCAAGAATATTAGGTGCTATTAAGCAAGTGTGCAGGAAGCAAATATGGTTAGTACCTCACTAACAGTGCTTAGTGATCCAAAAGTGGGGTACTTATTAATTCACAAATACTGAAAAGCACTGTTGCTGAGACACTAACCATTTATAAGTGGTAAAACCATTATAACCTAATTCATCCCATTAGCCAATTTCTTAGTTAAAGTTAGTGTGATTTCTGAATTATGCCCCTCACCTACCCACCCCATCCCACTCTGGCTCAATGCAATCCTTCCAGCCCCAGGGCTTCCAAACGAAAATGCTGTGAATATATATACAAAAAAAAAAGACCAGCACATTTGGACCATACAACTAAATGAGACAGCAGAAGGTATTTCTCTGCCATCTGCTCTCTTGTTGACCCTCTAATTAACACCTCTCCCAACTACAATCAATTTCAGGTTACATCAATGGTAGATATAGAATAGTGTGAATCGGTGGGGGAAGGGTGTGTGGAATTCCTAGTCTCAGATTTCCCCTAAAGGACCCATTGAGCATATAGTCTCATGAATTGCTAAAATGGGGGAAGGGAGGAGGTGAGTAGAAATACAAAGTAGAAACAAAAAATCAAGGTGCTTGGAGCCTCTTTCCCTTCCCTTCCCACCTAACTTTCTCCGATCCTGTGTGTTAAGGAGGAAAGTGAGCTACAAAGAATAAATCTAGACAGAGTACATGTCTACCGCTTGTCCCAAAATAAATCTGTGATGAAGGTCTTCCTGCAGTCTAGGACAGACAGTATATTCTAGACTGAGCATCTGTAGAAAATTAAACTTGGCTGAGTCATGGAATAAGTCTTGCCTACTACTAAACCTAAATACTGAAAATGAAGTTGCAATTTTGGTAACTCACAACAGTATTCTACAGTACAGTACCTTGCAGTGTCTGCTAGGACACCCCATATAATGTCATTTACTACAGATCTTGGTGAAACAGGTTGTAATCACCTATATAAATCTTGTTATTGTCAGTTTTGGCTTACAGTATGAACGAGCAAGTCTCAACAGTGCCAGTTTAGGACAGTAGTGCAACTTTTATGAGAGGGCACAGGGATGCACACCTCCATGGCTCCAGACACCATAGCTCCACAGACAGCCCCTCTTATTCAGCCAACAGTGCCATTTACTGGTAATAGGAATGGAGTTCTTTTTAAAGATACTGTAGTGCCTTCATGGATCACCATACTGTAGCCCCCAAAGCTAATAAAGCATAATCAGAGCACTGGTTTCGGACATGCAACAGTATAAAATGAAAGACAGCCAGACAATTTATTTCAGCTTTACACAATTGGTGATTTAAAAATCTGTGGTCCAACACATTTATTGGAAATGCTTATTTTGTGGTATTCCACTGAATCTGTATTGTTTACAGAAACTGTGCAGTATATTTATATGTCAAGACTTTGTAGCAAATTAATTTTTTGTCTGTCAACTGATGTCCCATTAAAGACAATCCCTGAGACTGCAACTTTTCATTTTTCTAGCAGACTCCCCCAAATGTTTCAAGGCTGCTTTACTGGCACAAATGCATCCATATGGTGCATGGCCTTATTAGTTCTATAGATTATGTTTTTTGTTTCTTGACTATTAGTGGTATGAGTGACAGAAAGCCCTGTATGGATTAAATTAGATGAAACATTCCCCTCGGAGCGGGTCTTAGCTGGGACGGGCATTGGTAATTTTAAAATCTCTTCTCCATGCGGCTCATTCCAGAGGCAGACCAGATCTGAGCCATTATTATTAAATTTCATAGTTACAGCCTGCAGCAGGTCTCAGCAGGGAAGGGGCTTTGTTTACAGAATGGGGTTTATTTGAATTCAGTGGCTCTCAGAATGTATTTATTAATCTCCCCTGTGCTATCCCCAAGAACGTAATTATTTAAAAAAAAATCCTGTTAGCTTAGCAGCAGCTCAGACACCTGCCCACCTCACAGACTTATTTATTTAATGGGTAGGGACCTGCTGTTTGCCAAGCAACAGGAGCTCTAACCATTGGTGCCCCAATCTAGCCATAAATACAGTATGCAATTATGAAAAAAAATACACTTTCCCTATTAGTACCCCAAATCACCCTATTGCACCTCAGCTACATACAGTATGTTGTTATTTAAAAGAAAAAACACTTTCCCTGGTAGTGAAGACAGGTGGAACAAAGCCTCTGCCACATTTGTAATTAAATCTTGGCAAGGCAGAACTTTGTCAAAACCACCCAAGACAAACGTAAGTTCAACCAGTGCTTGCTCTTCATTGTGGGCACAAAGTTGTAACTTTTAATGCAGAATTCATTTCAGTAGGAATTTCCCTAATGAATTCTGTATTATGCATTACAAATCAGGATGTTTATTTGCTGTACAATTTGTCAGTTTCTACGTGTGATATTTTAGGTGTGACATTTTCCTCTCTAATACCCATGCAATTGATTATTTTTCACTGACAGGTATTGCTTCTACAATATGTGCACTGTTCAAGTAAAAGAAACCACTGTCATTGCAGGTCCAGAATGTGTCATAAGTTGTGTGTGTGTGTTTTTTTTTTGGGGGGGGGTAGCCTATCTGATTGTGGCTCTTCACTTTATCAAATACAGTATACCTGTTTCAAGCTCCAAATCACTTATCGTTGTTTGCTGTCTAAACTGTTCTCACTGTTAGTTCTTCAGTATTTATATGGCTTTTAGTTACACAGGATTCATTTAGGGAAACACCAGCCAACTCATTTATTTAATATGCATGGCAGGAGACCATAAAGACATACTTTACTTTTCAATTTTAATGTAAGAGATGGGGAAGGTTAGAATAAAGCAATCTACAAGATAGACAAAAAGGACATTCTAAATGGTCAATCCAGAGCATAGAGCATGAAATATAAGTGCCCTTTATAAGTATAAATAATTGCCACAATAATACAGGAAGGAGGCAGTCAGATAGTGGCTAGAGCACCAGCTTTGGAAACAATGTAGGTACCAGAACATCACTGATTCAAACCCCACTATAACCTGTGACCTTGGGGAAGTTACCCAAACCCCCAGTCCCCTCCACCATTGTGCAAATGGGTATATGCAACAAAACTGAGATATTTAATCTCCACTGGAATATCCCAATTAATTAAATTGTTAAAGCGGAAAGAAATGTATTACTAGAAGAGAAACCCAAACAAGTCTGGCATGTTATAGAAACACCCATTATTACTCCTTAAAATATTAATCAAGCACTGGCAAGTATACCTTCAATAAATTGTAGATGAAAACATAGCTGCAGCATCTTCCCATTCTAACACCCAGCCCCAAGTGTCTTACTTCTACAATCCATGCTGTATACTTAGAAAAACACTGGGTAACTGCAAACAGCCCTGGTGGTAATTTCTTCTCACCAAGGCAGGGCATATGATAATATTCTTCACCAAGCTTCACCTAGTAAAATACCATCTTGTTGTTTACTGTCACCCATGTACTATACACATGTAGGAACAAATTCCCTGGTGGTCAGCATCCCCTTCCTTCATTCCATCCTACATACATTCTTTTAATTTCCAGGACAGTGATTTCCTAAAGCCAGAAAGAACAGGCTGTTATGTTCTGTACTGGGGTGTTGCAATATACAGTAGCAGTGTATGTGAATGTGTCCAACATTTCAGTAACCAAAGGTGTCAAACATTGTCCCCTTTATATACCATAATTTTTTTATTGCATGCAAATCGTATTCCAAAGTTTTCTAATGAACAGGAAACTGTTCAGAAGTGTGTAATCATTATATTTCATAGAAACAAAATGACATCATCCAGTGTCCTCTTATCAACTGTACTGCTTGGCCGCTAGGCCCAGAGTGACATATTTTTCAGATGCAGCCCTGGTCTAAAAGCTTGCCACATGGTTTGGAGAGATTTCAGTTTGCAGTATCACTGTAACAGCCAACTCTGAAGTGTGAGCCAGGGCAACTAATCCTCCTCCAACTGCACTAAAGGTAAATGGGCTCACAAAAAACAGGCCCTTTGTGAAAGCAAAGGTCTGTTGTCCTGGTAACTAATTGATCCTAAATTATCCTATTCTCTGAGATATTGTCCTTACAATAGAGTACAACTGTCTTCAACACAAAAAATACAGGAGCTTACTTCTACTGTGGGACCACATGTACACTCATTATTTCTGTCAGTGCTACTTGTAGGCTGTGGATTCTTTTCCTGTTGCATTAATATTTACAGCATCTATTGAATTTCACATTACAAAGTTCACAATTTGTGCTTAGAAAACTACTGCCATTAAGAAAGCAGTTGCTTTTGTTTTATCAGTTTCAGGTGGGATGTGTGGTATCTTACCCCCTTTTTTTAACTTGTCTAGAGAAGCGAGGCACTAAATTGAAGCTATACACATATGTTTACCCATCAAAAAGAGATTGCAAAGGTTATACAAAATGGATATGTGAGACTGATTTTCATGACTGTAGCTGAAACCATTTATGTATATAAGCTAAGGCTAGGTAAACACTTACAGGAAAGTGGGATACATTTTTTTCATATGTGCTATATGATAAGCTGGTGAAAGAATTAACTACTGATTAATGCTCTTTTTTTTCTTTCTTATCTTAGTTTACCTGATCTTAAAATAAGTCAAAATGTGGCAAATGGGTAGGGAAGCAGGAGCAGTTTAGATGAGATAGCAATGCCTTTTGACAATTTACAGGGAAGATTCATGGGATCAGCTTTAGCTTCTTTAATTACAAACACACCAAAAAGAAGACAGTGTTATGTCAGTGCACTGCTGCTCACTGATGCTGACAGGTCTTCTACTGGATCATGTATGGCAACAGCTGTCTTTTATTTCTAGAGTTCAGCATTTCTCACAAAATGTTTTAAATAAACTGAGGATCCTTGGTTATTTACTTATTTGCTTTTTGGGGGAGGCAGATTACATGATAATTCTAGGACCAATCTACAGTGCTACTGGATCTACAAATTGAATGATTTTAAATACTGTTAGGACAGGGTTCTGGGGTTAGAGAGGGTGCAGTCCATGGAGACTGTGGAAAGGGGGGCTCCCCTACATACCAGAGAGATTGTTAAAATTCATTTAGTTAACTTTGTCACAGGTGGTGGGTTGACTCACAGTGGCACTGCACTGCAGAACAGACAGGTGCAGCGAACAGTGCCGGTGGATATTAAACAGTTATTTCATAATAAATATGTGACTATCTGACAGTGTGGTGTGTTATTGTGCATAATACCATGTAATACAGTATGTAGTGTGCTCCTCTCCTTACTGTACTGAACCACAGAGCCCAACACTGATCTACAGTCAGCTACAGTCATAAACACAACTTTTTTTTTGTTGTTGTTGTTGTCTTTTTTTTTTTATAATTGCAGCCTGGCCAGCCAGTCCTATATTTTAAAATAAGCAATTTTTACATGCTGACAAGAATAAAACAGAATAGCCTGTAATAGCCTATAATTTAGCACAGGATCACAATCTACAGTATATTTACAGTAATTGTCCCTCTGCGTTTGAACACGGATATATTTAGTCCGACAAATCACACCAATAGCCTTCTGTAAGGCTGTACAGCTTTTCAAGAAAAAATGAGTTATGTCACTAAACAGTGGCCAGCTGCTGAATGTATCAAAACAGTGCACGCCACTTAAAAAAAAATGTACACATCACTTTAAATGGAGTTATGTGATGTACTGTGCTTAGGAAGCTGAACACTGACTACTGTACCTGCCTGTATCTTGCAGTGTCCTATTGTATTTATTGAGTGGGTATGAGGTGGGGCTTTTTCTACATAATGTAAGTGATAGCCAATACACAAGGTCAGATAAGTAGCTGAATGGCATTGGTATAAAAAACAAGTTTTATAAATTGGTCCTGTATATGGCTACTTATTTTCAATGTTGCTTCTACTGAAGGCAAAATGAAATGAGGTGCACTCATAAAGTATCTGCCAATTTCTATTTTATATACTGGCACTGTACTTTTTATATTGCTATATCAGAAAAATTAGGATTTCATTTTGCATTCAGTAAAATAAACATTGAAAAAATAGTTGCCATATAAAACATAAATTTATAAAATATGATTTTTTTATATACCAATGCCAGTCAGTGAAGTTTATTACTGCGTGTACTGTCTAGCTTTTCGCTGAATAATCCTGTATTAAAATGAAAACTGAGATTTTTGACTTGCATCTCTTGTGGAAACTTGGAATGTAACCAACTATTAAATAATCTCAGCTGGAAGCTTTGTGGAAGCAGTATACTGCAGTGATTTAGGGCTCTGTGCTACAAATTGAAGACATGGGTTTGAATCCTACAGCTTCCACTTGCAAACTGAATCTTCAGGTTTCGTTCCTTTGCCTTTTTGCCCAATGGGCACACTATGCAGTACTTCTGACATCCAGGAGCTCATTAAGATTCAAATTCATGTATTCTGGTTAGTTTGAGGAAAGTTCAATACAATGTTTCATACTGGGATATACTGTAATGTACCTAGCAAGCGCTTACTTACAGTCTGGTCCATAACGTACCTGTAGCTCTGCCAGCATATCTCATAACGCCAGAAACTGTTTATTTTCTAAATGACATACTTCACTCAGTGTTGGTTGTTTGTTAGTGTTTTCTGTTAATTTTGTTTCTTTGAATCAGATTTTTTTTTTGTTTCTTTCCCTCTTTTTTGGTGTTTCTATTGTTGGTTCCCAATAAGTCATAGACAACAGTATGTTAGCAATTTTTCAGCACTTCATGGTGAGCAGTGATTATTATGTACCAACCCCCACTCCCATCACCCCATCCCACCCCTTGAAGCTTTTTAATGCAAACCAGCTGCTGCATTGTGAAAGAAGATAGTCATCAGAGGTATATATATAGCTTGGTACACAATTGGTAAGACATAATTGTTCTAAAAAATAAAAAGCTGATCTGCCCCATACTGGAGAATGAGGACAAATATTAAAAACGGTGTTTTAAATGTGAATGTTAAAGCAGTATGAGATGAGATGTGTTACTTGAAGGTTTGATACACGCAACAAATGCTTAAAAATGTTTATAAAAGAATGATGTTATGATTCAATTGAACACCTTTGCAGACAAGGGTAAAGGAGGAATGGGGTTAGATATGGACAAGGGTTAGACCCACTCACTCAGATAGTGCAAAGGTGGGTGACATTGAGCATGGGCATTAATGAAGAAGGGCAGGTCTAGGAGTAAATAAATGACCTGATTTAATAGAGTAAGGGGTAACACGGGTAGCCAGGCCACCAAAGAAGGTGAAAGAAGGTGAAAGGGAATTAAGTAACAAGCTCACCCCATTGGTGATTCTCCCACAACCTCTCAGCCCTGATTTGGGTTCACATGTACCCATATGAATGTGGCTTTCATGGTAAGGCTAACAGATTTGACCCTCCTCGCCTCCTAAAGTCCTGAGATTACTTATAGTTAAGTGAGGTTGTGTGCCTTAAAACAAAAAACCAAAAAGGATGGGAAGGGATATACTGTACTAAGGGATATCTGTGCAAATCTTGCTCTGTTAAATGGTGTATCATTTACAGAGGGACAGAAAATAAAATTAATGGCAGACATGCATGATCTTGAGCAGAACCTCACAAGGATAATACACAGTTAGCTGATTTTGTGTGGGGAGGGGAGATGTGTTAAGCATAACAATTGTCATTAGAATTCTCACTTTCTAGCATGATCAGCACTTCATTCAAAGAAGTGTTAGCAATGTCAGGGGTCTGTTGCTAAATAGCAGAAAGGTGAAAAACAAAACATCCAGCCAAAATGTAGGGCACATACTGCAAAAATGCTAAATTTCATCACCTGCCATATTTTAAGACATTCAGGACAAATATTTGGTAAATTATTACTCTAAAAATGAGTTTTAAAAAAATGCTTCTCCTACAATTTTCTAAGACGTGGTTGTACAACAGCATATATTTGCTTGACAGTCCCAAAATCAACTAGCCGGCATTTGTTCTTGTCAGAACAATCACGCATAGAGTAATTATGTTTGGTATGTTTTTTTTTTCCAAGAATAAATCAGAGGGGAGCAACCCTTTCATAGAAACTGAATACTTTTTTTTGTTTTGTGGCAAGAATAACTCTCTAGAAAGGAGCAGCCCTTTCACAGAAACCAAAGACCTTAGCAGAGTGTGCCACAAAGAATAAGAGCACTGACCACAAAGGAAAATAATAAAAATTTATTACAAGTTTTAGAAGTTCTACAACATGCAAATTCTTCCATAAGTGAAAAACATTCCCCCGGTGCCACTTCTAGCAACTTACAGTAATATATTTTGATTAGTTTCCTTGGTGGTCAGTGCTCTTATTCTCTGCGGCACCTGTTACTTTCTATAATGCAGCACCACTAGTACTGGAGAAGTGTTTTTTTGGACTGCTTAGCAGAGTACAATAATAAGTAATTAATGCTTAAAAAAAGAGCAGAGAAGCAAGATGGGTGTTCAGTGTCTCCACTCCACAACACAACCCCAAGTTGTTTTAATTAATTTTACTCACTAGGGCAGAATCTGTATTTTATTCTGTATTTTTGAGAATTCATTTTTCTATGACCAGTTTATTTTATGGAGAAGAAAGAGAGTTGAGTGCTAGAAGTACCACTGAATGAAGAGATGGAGCAGTTTGAAATGGATGGCTCAGTTGCTGTTTCTCTGATCAGCTCATGATATGTTTAACACTTGGTGAACATTTCATGAATGAAACTCACATTATTTTTCCATCAGAGTAACATAGAAACAGAGAAACATAGACTTTGACCGCAGATAAGGACCGCTTGGCCTATCTAGTCTGACATTTCCCTACCTACGGGATAGGCCACAGATCCTAGTTAACCAACAGCCTATTTCTTCCTATCCCCTACAAGAAGTGCCTTATGTCTGTCCCATGCATTCTTGAATTCTACCACAGTTTTAGACCCCACAACCTCCTCAGGAAGGCTGTTCCATGCATCCTCTACCCTCTCTGTGAAATAATACTTCCTCACATTGCCCCTGAACAGCTGCCCCCTCTATCTTTAAATTGTGTCCCCTTGTTCTTGCACGTCTCTTTTTTGAAAGATGCTACCCTCTTGGACTTTGTTGATTCCACTGAGGTACTTAAAAGTTTCTATCATGTCCCCCCTCTCCCTTTTTTCCTCAAGGGTATACATATTAAGCTCTTTAGTCTCTCCTCATACGGCTTCTCTTGCAGACCCTGCACCATTTTAGTTGCTCTCCTCTGGACTGCCTCTATCCTGTCTATGTCCTTTGGAGATGGGGTCTCCAGAACTGGACGCAGTACTCAGATGGGTCTCACCAACTGTCTGTACAGAGGATAACAACTTCCTGTTTTCTGCTACTGATGCCTCTCCCTATGCATCCCAGTATATCCTCAGCCCTCCCTACTGCCTTCTCACATTGCTTGCTAACCTTAAGGTCATCTGATATGATTACCCCCAGGTCCCTTTCCTTTTTTGTTGTTGTTACTACCTCCCCCCCATTGTGTATTCTTCCCCTGAGTTCTTGTTTCCCAGGTGCATTATTTTGCACTTCTTTGCATTGAATCCAAGCTGCCATACTTCTGACCATTCCTCCAACATTGCCAAGTCCCTTTTCCTCCTTTCTATGCCTCCTTGTGTATCAACCCTGTTGCAGATCTTTGTGTCATCTGCAAAGAGGCATACTTTTCCTTCCAGTCCCTCTGCAATGTCACTTATGAAGACATTAAAAAGGACTGAACCCAATACTGAACCCTGCGGTACCCCACTAGTAACCCCTCTTTCTTCAGAGTGGACTCAATAAGAGATAATTACAAAGCTGCAAACTGAGTCATGTCTTTTAATGGGTGAGTCAGACTTCTGTTGGTGCTACTCTGAGCAGCTAAGTTTTGAGAAAGAATAAATTAGTAGTATGTGTTTATTCCCTTCCGCAGTATCATTACCCATACAGCATGGCTGTAAGATATGGATTGTGGAGTGCGGGAACACCTGGCGGAACATTGCAGATAAGTCAAGAAAATGTAGCTGCGTATACCTTCACCTGGTGCATTTTTGCTGCTGATGAAGTGGCTTAAATTAAATTAGGAATCTACCATCATCTACCGCATTACTGCATACCGCAGCACTGCACTGACACAGAAATGACTACTAACAAGGTACCGCAAGGTAATGCTTGGTGTGCCACATGGATGGCAGTATACCTCATTACCAAGACAACTTTTCTACAGCAAGCACTGTAGGTCCCAGTGCCACTCTTGCCTCTGCCCCTGTGGCAGGGATAACAAAAATCTAAGGACAGGCTGACTGTAGCTTTAAGTTGCAATGCTGCTGACTCAGACAAGTGGAAGCCACTTGTTACTGGGAAGTCTTGTAAACCTTGTTTTTCAGGCAATTTTGATCCCGAATTATATGCCAAGTACAAAGCAAATTCAAAGGTGTAGTTGACAGGGAATGAATTTAAAGAATGGCTCACTGTCTTCAACAAAGCAATGCACCTATGGTGAAAATATAGTATCCTACTTGCAGACAATGCTACAAGTAATACCCCACCAAAAGGATTGTCAAATATGAAACTTTATTTTTTGCCACCCAACACCACATCACACATACAACCTATGGATGCAGGGATTATATGACATTTGAAGTGCTTTTATAAGAAGGAACTTTGTCGTCACTTCCTTCAGTGTGCTGACAGTGATGCAGATATGAAAGTTACAGTACACAAAGCACTGCAGTTCATTCACAGTTCCTGGAGGTCAGTGTCAGAGGAAACAATCAAGAATTGCTGGATACATGTCCACATTATGCCACATGTTTATTATGCACCGAGGCATGCAACAACAACATCATCAGTAGAGGGCTCCATTAGAGAACTGCAAACCCAGATACAGCAAGTACCCCAAGTAGGCACAGCCATGACAGCTGAACAGTATGTAGCAGCTGAGGAAGGGTTAGAGACTTCTCTTCTCTTAACTGATTTGGTTATTATGGACATCATATGCCCAAGCATGCCTAAAACTGAGGATGAAGATTCTAACCTTAAGCCAGTAACACCAACACCTCCAATAACATCATTAGGGACGAAAAAATGTTTAGGTCTGATTATCTCCTACCTGGAGCAAAACCAAGCAGATGAAACATAGACATTTGTGGACTATGCTCTGGATATAAAAACATTTTTAAATGCAAAGGGGGCAGGGAATGCTAAACAAAAAAGAATCTTTGATTATTTTAAACGTAACTGAAATGTGAAAAGTAACTGAACTCCAACTGAAGCAAAGTAATGTACAGTACACATATATTTGGACTATATTTTAAAAAGTGAAATTTTTTACAGTAATAAATCTTTGAAAAAATTCCTCATCTGGTCAATGTCTGGTTACTATGTGACTTTTTATTATGTAACAAATTGGCTAACGCAAATGCTAATGGATTAACCAGGTCTGACTGTATTTGAGGATATTAGGATCTGACTGCATTAAATGACACAGCTGTCATTTACTAAAGGACAGCTGTGTCATATAGTTTGCAGTATATGATACAGCTGTCCTTTACTAAATGACAACTATGTCATATAAAGCAACTGGCCAGTTGTCATCACTCGCTCTGCATACTGACTGTGCTGTTATCTGCACACCGGGGCCCCAAATTCCCAGTAACACTCTTTGTTTCTCTGGAATTTATTTAATTACTTTTTTCTCTATAATCCAACACAGGGTTGGCCATCCCCGATGTTGGCCTTCCAGCCAGTTGTTTTATAAATGGTTGCTGACATCGGGTGCCCCAATCCCCTTTTCAGCACTTACAAAGGTTCTGGGTGATCAGAGATCTGGCAGCAGGGCACCAGCAAATAGAGCACCAGTGGGAGGCCACCAGCAGGCACAGCAGCAGTCTACAAAGTTGCAGGGCACAGGCAGTGCCAAGCAACACAGCACAGCCAGGCAGTGCCACATACCGCACACCCACAGACCTACCCACAGAATGTGTAAAGGATGACAGGAGGTGCAGCAACACCGTGGAGCACCACTTAGCTCAATGTGCCAGAGACAAGGCCCTCATTGACACAATGTGCATGGGACCAGGGTACCATGCACAAGACCACATGGCATAGCCACCATTCCACACTCCCAGTGCCACAGTGATGCTGCACTCAACACTGATTGCCACTGACAGTAGAGACAATCACACCATGGCTTTGAGCCACACACGACAAATGGGACATTATTCGAGGTGGCCCCCCGGGATGTGTCACTGACCATGGTCATGGTGGGCAGGGACACCAAACAGAGAGTTGTGGCACCCATGTGAAGGACAGCAGGAGCCCTGCTGCCTGTGCCCTGATCACCTGGAATCTATAATGACAGTGCAGGCACCTTAGGTATCACAGAGATGGAGGAGGTATCATATCTCCCATCCCTACTGAAAGCTGTCAAATTATGCTGAAAACTATGCTATTAACATACCTGAGAACCCTCTGCCAGTTGTTAGTCAATTCCTCAGCCCCCTTATTGCCAGCACTGCATTGTACTCCTGAGCACCGGGCACCCTGTAACGCCTTTGCTCTGATTGTGGGAGTGTCCTTGCTGTTTTCACCCTCTTGCCAGTACTGTGATTGCAGTGCCAATCTGTCGACACCCTGACTACCCAGAACCACTTACAAGATCCCCCCCAGCAGTGTGGGACACATGGGGAGCCCACTCCCAGTGTCCCAAAAGAGTTACAAACTTTTATAAATACCAACACTGGGATGCCCACCCCCTGTGTCAGACCCCCCAGCCCATTATTTAATTAGATTACCAACATGGGGCCCCAATTCCCATGTAAGAATTCACTATATGTCCCCACTGCCAGCAGCATGGGATACTGGGGAGCCCATCCACAGTGTCTTGAGATAAATGTACTTTATTTTTACCTGTAAAAATGAAAACAGTCCCCTGTGGTCTTTTTTATTTATTTTTTACCTGCAAAAAAGAAAAAGAAAACCCTCCCTCATTGTTACAAACATACGAAATTTGCCAGCAGATAAAGGCCTAGAGGTCTATCAAGTCTGCTCGAATGTGCAGCTAGCACCCATTATTTTGCAGCTGCTCCTCCTTTCCACACTTCCCCTTCATTAACCCTCCTCCTTGTCCTGTCCCATCCCCTTTTGAAGCAGTCCACTGTTCTACTGGATACCACTTCTGCAGGTAACGCATTCTACCCAGCCACCACCCTCTCTGTAAAAAAGTGTCTCCTCATCTTCCTCCTGAACCTTCCTCCCTATCCAGTCTCATATCATGGCCCCTGGTGTTCCTCCCCTCCCTTACTTTGAACAGCCCCTCTGTACCTGTCTTGTTTATTCCTTTCATGTATTTAAAGGTTTCAATCTTGTCCCCCCATCCCTTCTGTCCTCCAGTGAGTACATGTTCAACTCCCTCAACCTCCTCTCATATGATAAGTCCCCCAGCCCCTTGATCATCTTTGTCACCCTGCACTGCACCGCCTCCAGTAACTTAATGTCCCTCTTCAGATACGGGCACCAGTACTACATGCAGTACTCCAGGTGCGGTCTAACTAATGACCGCTACAGTGGCAGAATCACCTCCTCCCTCCTCGAGGATATACCCCTTGCAATACAACCCAGCATTTTGTTGGCCTTTGCAGCTGCCTTCCTACATTGTGCTGAGTTGTTTATTGACCCTGTAATGAGCACCCCCAGATCCTTCTCCTCCTCTGTCTGGGCTAGCTGCACTCCCCCCAGCTGGTAACTCCTCCTTGGGTTCTTCATCCCAAAATGCAGCACCTTGCATTTTTTGGCATTAAATCCCAGTTGCCAGGTGTCTGACCAGGTTTCAAGCTTTGTCAGATTGTCCTGTAACCCCTGACATCCTCCTAGGTCATCCACCACTGCTCCTACCTTGGTATCATCAGCAAACAGCCTGATCTTGCTCTTGATGTCCCATGTTATGTCTGCAATGAATATCCAAAACAACACTGGTCCCAACACCGAGCCCTGTGGAACACCGCTCGTCACTACCCTTGGGTGTGAGAGCTCCCCCCACCACCACCCTCTGTTGCCTTCCCTGAAGCCAGTTCCCTACCCATCTCACCATCTTTGCACCTGCCCCTGTGCCTACTAACTTACTTCCCAGCCTTCCATGCGGCACCGAGTCAAATGCCTTACTGAAGTCCAGATACAGGACATCTAGTGCATGGCCCCTGTCCAGTTGTCTAGTTACCCAGTCATAGAACTCCACCAGGTTGGTTTGGCAGGATCTGCACCGTATGAAGCCATGCTGTCTGCTGTCCTGTAGTCTTTTGGCCTCTAGGAGGGCCACCAGCCTCTCCTTCAGGATAGTCTCCATTAGCTTACCCGTGATGGATGTTAGGCTCACTGGTCTGTAGTTTCCCGGTTCATCCTTTGGGCCACTCTTGTGGAGGGGCACCACATGAGCCATCCTCCAGTCCTGAGGTACACACCCCAAATGTATTAAGGCATTAAATAGGTCTTCCAAAGGTCCTGCAAGGACCTCTGCCAGCTCCTTCAGTACTCTGGGCTGGATGCCTTCTGGGCCTGGCACCTTGTCCACCCTCAGTGCCTTCAAACCCTCCCGAACTCTGCCCTCCATTATTTCCCCATCTGTCACCCCTTCCCCCTCTGTTTCTGCCATTTCTCCCCCCTTGGGTGTCACCCCCCTCTTCTCTTTAGAAAATACTGAGCAGAAGTACTCATTTAGTGCTTCTGCCTTATCGCACCCTGCTTCCACCCAACCCCCCTCCTTCCTAATCCATACTATGTGGTCATTACAGCTCCTTTTCTCCTTGATGTACCTAAAGAAGTCCTTCTCCCCCTTCTTAATGCCTTGTGCCAGCCTGAGTTCCATAGATGCTTTGGCTCCCCTTACTGCCCTTGTCACCTCCTTCAATTCTGTCAAGTACACCTCCCTGTCCTCCCCCTCCCTGTTTTCTTGTACTTCCCAAAGGCAGCTCTTTTTCTCTTTACCTTTTCCATGACTTCCTTGCTCAACTAGCTCAGTTTCTTAGCCCTAGCCTTCTTGCTCTGGGCCTTGCAGCAGGTTTTGGTTGCTTCCACTATTCCCAGCTTTATGAGCTCCCACCTCTGGTTAGTGTTCATACTAGATTGAATTCTGGCCAGGTACCCTTTTACCACTTCCCCCACCCTCCCAAAGTTGGCCCTCCTGAAGTCCAGCACTATTGTGCCCAATTCCACTCCTTCCTTGCCCATATCCAATGTGAGCCATACTGAGTGGTGGTCACTTCCTGACAGTGGTTCCTCCACTGTAAGTTCTCTCACAAAGTCCTCATTTGTCAGCACAAGGTCAAGGGTATTTCCTAACCTGGTTGGTTCACTGACCATTTGCAGCAGGAAGCTGTCCTGGAAGACATCCAGCACTACCTGCTCCCTTCTGTTCCTGGTTGTTGGGGTACTCCAGTCTACTCCTGGCATGTTGAAGTCCCCTGCAATCACCACACTACCCTTCTCGCAGGTCATCCAGATCTGTTCTGCTAGTTCTCTGTCTCCTCCGTGTGAGATGGTGGCCTATACACCACTCCCATTCTAAGAATCCTATTCTTGGAATCCTGGATTTGCATCCAGAGTGAATCTGTACTACCCTCCTCCCCTTCCTCCCTTACACACTTCAGTCCTTCCTTCACATATAGTGCCACACACCCCCATTTCCCAATCACCCTGTCCCTACAAAATAACCTGTACCCTGGTACAGACAGGTCCCAGTCATTGTATTGGGTGGCCCATTTTTCTGTGGTGGCTGCAATGTCCACCTCTCCCTCTGCCATGAGCACCTGTAACTCTGCAGTTTTCCTCCCAAGGCTCCTAGCATTAAGGGTAACCACCTTCCACCCTTCCCCCCATCCTGTCCTCCTTTCCTAGCATCACCAATAATACTTGCCATTTGTCCTTTGTCACTGTTATGGGGGTAAGCTCATATGGTTTTCTCATATTGTTGCTGCCATCCCCCTCCAACTGAGCACCCACCAGCACACCCCTCCCTTACCCTATACTTACCATTGGAGGTTGTACGATGTGATCTTTTGTGGACCGGAACACATCTGTACTCTTCAAAGCCAAACCTCAAACTGAGGAATTAAGGTAAGTGCCATATAATGTATTTCCAATTGTGTTTTGAACTTATGTTGATATCTCAGCCATTATTTGAATTTTTTCACCAAATTTGCAACATGGAATTTTTGGGACCCCACCTCATGAACACTGTCAATGTACTCTAATTTTTTTTAATCAGACTCGAAAGGTTATTTTGCAGTGCCTGCGTGGAATCACCTCTCAGGACCAATTAACAAAATGACAGTGCCAGTTTTGAGGTGGGGTTCCAAAAATCCCACATTGAAAATTTGTTGTGTAAATTCTAAAAAATGACAGAGTTATGAGCATGTGTTGCTCATTTTCTGTCTAGACACATAACTTTGGTAATTTAAAATATTTTGACTCCAGACTTTCAACATATCCATTTTATCACACCTCCTCATGAACGGTACAGCTGTCATTTCTCACATCCTACCCAAAATGTGTTTTCACACCCATGGCATAGAATGGAGTGGTGACTGTGCAGAATCACCTTTCTGGACAGATTAATGAAATGGCAGTGTCAGTGTTCATGAGGTCGGGTCCCAAAATGCCCATGTTGAAAATTTGGTGAAAAAAATCCTAAAAATACCTGTGTTATGAGCGTGCATTGCGCAGTTTCTATGTGGGCTCATAACTTTGGTACTTTACAATATTTTGACTCCAGATTTTCAACATACCCATATTTTCATACCACCTCATGTGCAGTATAGCTGTCATTTTTCATATTCTGTCTAAAATGCATTTTTGCACCTGTGGTGTGGAATGGCAGTTCAGTACGGATTTGAAAATATTCAGCTATGGGGTTTATGAGGTGGGCTCGTAAGAAGAATATGTTGAAAGTTTGGGGTCAAAATATTAAAAAAGCAAAGAATTTATTAAATAACATTGATTGCAGAGATGTATTTTGCACATCTGTGGAACACACTGCCTTACTGTGCCAGTGAGCTGATCTCAGGTGTGAATTCAGTGAGATGGTTTACTGGGACAAGGCTGATGAGGAAGGTGCTGCAGCATGCAGAACCAGTCATGGCCTGGGTAGGTATGGAGCAGTGTTTTGGTGCAGATGCCACATCTTGTGGTGGGTAAGGGTCCAAAGGAACCACACCCACAAGATATCGAGATGTGTGCCGGGGTCTGCAGGGCCCATGCACTGCAACATGACTGTCTCCAGTATTAATCTCATTTTATGACCTGAGCAAATGAGGATACAGTTTTACTATCACAAAAAGAAGTGAAATTAGTTGCAAAAAACTACATTAATGCAGAGATTAGGATTGTAAAAATGCAAAGTGTACAAAAAGGGGAAATGAATGAACATTAGAGATCTGGGTTTCTGGAGTATTGGTGAATCAGTGATGAGGTCTTACTTGAAGCTGTCAACCCTAATACACACACCTACCCAGGATCAGACAAGATCAAATGTGATATCTACTTGTAGGGCCCTGCATGAAGAAAGCTCTGACAGATTATGTTGGCCATATTGTATTAAATGATGCACTATGTTGGAGCTGTATCTTGTGCTTCACACAAAAGTCTATGGGCTAGTGGGTGGGCATTAGGGTTGACAACCCCAAGAAGACCCCACCACTGATTTGTCAATACTCTGGAGACCCAAATCCCTAATGTTTTTTTTTTGTTTCCTGTCTTTGTATGCCTTGCATTTCTACAACCCTAATCTCTGCATTAACATGTTTTTTTGCAGCTAATATATATATATATATATATATATATATATTAGAGGAAAAAAACTACATTTAATGTATCAGTTAGGGTTGTTCCACAGCGATGAAAGTGAGGAAATTCAGTGTTAGGGTTGAAAACCCCCCTTGGACCCCCCCCAGCACACTGCTCCAACTGGCATCAGGGTGCACATTGGGGTCATCAGCTCTAACTCTCGCCCCATCACATGTGTAAAGAAGAAGAGATATAGGAGAATGGGGTGAGAGTTAGGACTGACGACCCCAATGCACACCCCGATACCAGTTGCAGGGGTGGTCTGGGGGTCCAAGGGGAGTTTTCAACCCTAGCACCGAATTTCCTCACTTTTGCTGCTGTGGAAGAACCCTAACTGATGCATTAAATGGAGTTTTTTGCCTCTAATTTCCCTTCTTTTTGAGAATCATGACGACAAATAGTGAAAGTAATGCTGCGGCAGGAGCGCGAGGCCCGCCATATGATGTCTTGTGACATAGTAACAGGAACAGCAACACAAAGAGAAGTGCCAACAGTGGCACACATGGTAATGGAAATGGAAATGGTAAAGAAAATGTTAATAGAAACGCAAGCGCAAAGTGACGGCAAAGCAAACAGTGATGCTAACGGACATTGAAGTGCATACGAAAACATAACTGGTAACATGAACAGTGATGGCACTGGTATTTTAAATGGAAATGTTTAAGTGTCACAGCAAAAAGAATGTGTAAGGGAACAGAAACAGAAACGAAAACACAAGTGCACACGTAAACGCAAACTGTAACACGCACAGCCATGTTACCGCAATAGTAAACACAAATGGTAAAGTTAACATGAAGAATAATGCCAAAGGAAACAGAAACTGGAATGGAGGCGAGTACAGAAATGCAGACCGTAACGTGCATGGTCACGGAACTGCAATTGTTAACACAAATGTTAACGGTAACAGCAAAAATAACACCAAAGGAAAGAGAAATGCAAATGCAAGCGAGTACAGAAATGCAAACTGTTATGCTCACGGTCATGGTACCGCAATTGTAAACGCAAATGGTAACAGTAACAGCAAAAATAATGCCAAAGGAAACAGAAACGGAACAGAAATACAAGCGCGTATGAAAACGCAAACCATAATGCACGTGGATGGTACAGCAATTGCAAATGAAACTGGCAATGGTGACAGCAACAATAACGCCAAACAACACAGAAATGCAAATGCAAGCGAAAATGCAAACCGTAATGCACACGGTGGTGTAGACGGTAATGGTGCCACAAAATGTAATGGAAACGCAACTGGAAATGCTAATTGGCACAGTAATGAAAGGGCACACCCTTCATTTCCCCAAAAAATGCATTGGAAAACATGGTGAAAATGAAGAATGTATTCATGACAATGGGCCTCGGAGCAGAAAATGAGGACTTGGAATATTAAATTGTTTATATCTCAGGAACCATACAACGTAGCAAAAAATGTAAATTTCATATGAATTACGACTTTCCTGGCTAGTTTAGTACTCAGCCCCCATGTTTGTGACGAAAAGTCTGTATCTCGCACCATTTCAGAGATATGGGCCCTGAAAGGCGCCACGGGAAGTTGTAATGTTATCCAATGCGAAAAAAAGTTAACTTCAGAGTACCGTCACTGTGCCGCCCTGTGATATTTTTTCACCAAACCATGAATCAGCACATCAGTGGGATGTTGGCTTTCTTCCCTCCAAAGTTAGGCCCAAAAGAGCAAACTGTTATTTTGCAGCAGGGCAGCAAAGGATTCCTGTAATGTGGCGGACACCGTAATGTTATCTTATGGGAAAAAACTTCAACTTTGGAGTGCTGTAACTTTGCCACCCTGTAATATTTTTTCACCAAAATATCTGTGAGATGTTGGCTGCATTGTCTCCAAATTTCAGCCCAAAAGACCAAACCGTTCTTTTGCAGCAGGGTGGCAAAGAATTGCTGTCATTTTGTCATAGCCTGGAAAATTAGTGTCGCAATTTGCGAAAGCTTTCACAAAAATTTGCAACACTTTTGTGAGTGCGACACTACTTTGTGAAAGTACTTTTTCCAGAAACTTGAAAAACATATTTCTAGGGTGTTTAACCTCAAAATAAAGACATGCCTAGCATTCTCAGGGTCCGACTAGGTAAGCACAAAACGAATTGTGTTCCTGGAGGGTCCCAAATTTAAATGCCAAGCATTTTTCTGATTTTTAGTTGTTTAACCAGGAGTAGCATACTAAGCTGAAAGTTTTTTTTACAGGTGAGACCTGGGAGCACAGCAAAGTTAAATGACGTGCTCAGGGTCACACAGTATGTAAGTGGAAGATATGGGATTCAAACCCAGGTCTGGTTTGTTGGATGTCACCAGATTTGCAACTCAGATCCTTAAACCACTGTGCTATACTGCCTCCCAAACATTTTGTTTTGGGGAAAAACTGAAAAACAAGATGGTGGCTCATGGGCAAGGAATTTTCAGGTGGACCAGGATCCTAGTCCCCAAGCTCAAAATCCTTGACCATGAGCCCAATTCTTGTCTGAAAAATAACCGTATAAATCTTGGAGTGAACCAAGCATGCTCAGAACCTGAAAATTAAAAAATGTATAACTTTGGAATGGATTATTTTTTTACCACACCAATGCTGAATTGTTCCTTGACTAAACCTCTTTCTACATTCCAAAATTCAGACCAATAGACCACAATGTGTGGTCGCACTGCCATGGGCAAAACGTGTCAAAACTGGTGAAAAAGGTGTTTTTTAGCATTTTGCTGTACAAAAAATGTACAGTATGTCTGATCAAATTGCAACTTGGTAATTCAAGAAACCCACCAAACCAGAACACACATTCCAAATTTCATGTAAATCCATTGAATGGTTGCAAAGTTATTAACATGTAAAAATTAAGGTTTAACATTAAAGTGCCTACTCAACCCTAACTATAGAGGTGTGACTGCACCCCTATAATATATATATATATATATATATATATATATATACACACATACACATGTATTCATTCATACCAAAAAACTCAGTTTAATGCATCAGTTAGGGTTGTTCCACAGAGTTGTATTTTATTTCTCTCTACTCCTAAGTGTACAAACCTGTGTACAGCTGCAATGAGGAAGTTGCTTTGCTCATGACCAGTGAGTGTGCAGTACGAGGTGTGGTGGGGTGAAGGGCAGCACTACGTAATGGCATGCAACTCCTAAGTGTGGTATGTTGTGTGCACCTGTAATCAGGGATGTATACATTTGGTGTACATGGCCTCAGTTTTGCTGTGGATCTCCACTGAGCATGCAGTACCTGGTCAGGTGGGTGGGGATGTCTTGTAGTACATTTAGACGGTTGTATTTTATTTCTGTCACCTGCTGCTGGTTGTCTGTGATTGGTCGTGTTGCCTTGGTCCTCCCCCTACTTGCATGTGTGTGTGTCTGTGTGGTGCTGCAGGGGTGAATGTTGAGTTAGGGTTTTCAACCCTAACACCAAATTTCCTCGATTTTGTCACTGTGGAACAACCCTAACTGATGCATTAAACAGAGTTTTTTGCCATGAATTTCCCTTCTTTTTGAGGATGAGAACTATAAATAGTAAATGGGAATGTGGTAGTGGGAGCTTTATTTATCCAATGGTGGTACTCCAGCCCTTTGACTTACATAATTTTATCACATTATTTGGTGCATTTATACAGTTGTAGTAGTGTGGGGCCCTTCAGAGCCCACAGTCCCACAACATTCATTTTGTTTATGAATGTAGTGCTGGAGACACAATCATTTTCTCCCTGTGGTACCACCATGTCATTTGACATATGGGTGTGGTGGTGTGAAGAAAGGAGCTTTTGTCTTCTGTGGTCGCACTATATCACTGCTTGTATGGATACTATGGTGAATCATAGAATTTCATGTGTCAGACCCTTGTTATCATATCAGCGAAAGTAATAATTTTCAATGCTAGAGTTTCAGTAGATATTCCCCATAAAGTAACAATGAAACACGAGCAAGTTTTCTTAAGAAAATACTATATTAATATTTTGTTTTTTTCATACAAAAATGATATACAAAATTATACTTTTTAAAACATATAAAATCTTTCACACATAAAAAAATAGTTAATTATTTAAAAAAGTAAGAAACAGAAACATGAAAACATTTTAAAATACAGTGTAAGAAACAAAAATGTGAAAGCAAAAGATTGATTTGTATAACATTTTTCGTAAAAAAACTGAACCATTATTGACAAAAAAAAAATAAATACTGTCCATTGTGAGAAGAGCTGTGCTGCTGGTTGAGGCAGCCCAGTCCAAAAGTTGGACACCATGTGGAGGTGCATTTAAAAAAGTGGAAGCTGTTGCACCAGGGCTGAATGGGGAGAGAGGGAGATACCAGTCGAGCTGTGTAGGCTGCCCATTGTGGCTCAGGAAGGCTAGCTGTTGTTGGTGTTGGTGAACTGGTGCTGGTGGGTACAGTGCCATCTGCCACTGTGCCCACAGGCTCAAGCACAAGATTGATAGTTTCCTGCTATGCTGTGTAGAGGGACAATAATTTCTCTTGCCCCTCCTGCAGTGCAGCAGTTTCCTCTTTCAAGCCATCAATCTTGTGCTCGAGCCTGCGAACACAGTGACAGTGGACTTTGCACATTCTATTGTGAGATGTTTCTGTAAAGAGACACGCAAATATCCATCAATATGTAATTCTTAACATTTAGCTCTATTTCTTTGTGTTGCAGTTCATAACACTGAGTTATTTCCCTGTATATATTTTAAGTAAATGTATATCTGTATTCTTATGTACATATATAGAAGCATTAATTGTCAAAAAATAACTCTTGTTAGTCAGCATATCATGTCTCTCACTTGTGATGTATTGCAAATATATTACTTTCATGAGTTTTCAGGAATAGCGAAAAGCATCACACTTATATTCTATTTTACTTTCTATATCAAATTCTTGATTTATGCAATCATTGCTAACTATAATAAGACAGTAACCTATGCAACAATTGAAAGTGCTTCATCCTCTAAGGTCAGTGTGACAAACACGTGTACATCTAGAGTGGGATAATCAAAAGGGTTGCATATGGCACAACAGAGTTACATCATGCGCAACACACTGATGTGCCCCGGTGCGACATTAAAAAGAGGAATATGCACAGTACAAATCCCGATGCAGCGGGGCACATCAGGAATGTATGCGGCGCAAGTAGGAGGCCGTGCCCATGCATACTCTGTACATTCCCGATATTTTGCCTGGGATGTGCTGAGCATATGCAGGCACAACCCCTACGTACACTGCACACAGATGAGCCAAAATGAAATGGAGCAACAGCTGGGCACCCACAGATGATCTGTCATATAGCAGGGTGCAACATGTCAATTGCTAGCTGTGTGTGGTCACTTGAGCTCCAGTGGCACCATCCATCACTGTAACAACCCCTACCCATGCCTGATCATGGGCTTTAATATAAATGATAATCCCTGGTCATCCAGTGGACCCTATCCCCAATGTCCAATTGCGGGCATTCAGTAGAATAAATATCTCTGGTGGTCTATTGGACCCTATCCCCCAATGCCCGATCACAGGCATTCAGTAGAATAAATATCTCTGGTGGTCCAGTGGACCCTATCCTCAGCCCAATTGCAGGCTTTCAAATAAGGAATAATGCCTGGTGGTCCAGCAGTCCCCCCATCCCAACCCGACCACTCAGTCCCGCCACCCTGCTCCCCCCTGCCCTATAAACGGTGGGCAGCAGCACTCCACCTGGAAGCCATCAGCCACCCACCAACTGACAGAGTACAGTATGGCTGTACGTCCATTGTTCCACAGCATGGGCCAATGGGCATGCAGACTGTACTGTACTACACAGTCCCGATATGGGAATGGATCCATTGACATATTGGGACTGTGTAGCACAGTATAGTCTGCATGCCCATTGGCCCAAACTGTGCACCTATGGGTGTACAGCCATACTGTATGTTGTCAGTCGGTAGGTGGCCAGGTGGCTTGCGAGTGTGGTGCTGCCACCCACCACTGACCAGGGTGGAGCAGGGTGGCGGGACTGAGTGGGCAGTTGGGAAGGGATACCGCTGGACCAGTAGGGATTATTCTTTATTTCAAAGCCCGCAATCGGGTTGGGGATAGGGTACAGTGGACCACCAGGGATTATTCTTTATTTCAAAGCCTATGATCGGGGTTGGGGATAGGGTCCACTGGAGCACCAGGGATATTTATTTCACTGAAAGCCCATGATTGGGCATTGGGATGCATTGCCGGTGAGGGGCAGAGGGCATCAGTCCCCAATGGCTGCTACCTGTCACGGCACCAGGTGCAAGTCGCCAAGGATTGGCACACCTGCATGCAAATGGTTCCATAATGACATGCAAATGGCCCCATTTGTGCCTTGCATGGATTATGTACCATTTGCATGTCCACTGCTGAATATCACGGTTGATGTGCCTAGTGTTACGGCACTTGCGCTAGTGCATCCCCCTGCTCCTCTCTGGCCTTTTACGCTGCTGCAGTGCCACTATGCCATCTGCACTGCAAGTGGCCATGGTGTGATATTCAGTGGTGCTGAGCCATGGCACAGCACCGTTGAATATCATCCTGTCAATGTCGTGGTGCATGCCAGTTGCACTGTGTCCACGCTTGCACCACAGCCTAGCACAGTCTGAATATCCCACCCCTACTGTTTTTGTGCATGTGGTCTTAACAGTACGTGGCTGTTATACACCCTAACACTGTTATCTCAATCAGAATATCTTACTAAATGGTCTTTACAATTATTTCTGTAACATGACAACATCTCAGAATACCTTTTATGCTGTACCTGTTTAGTACAAAGATTTAAGAACTATGTTCTATCAATGATAAATATGGTATCTTTGACCTAATTTCCAGGATTTCAATATTTTACTTCTGAGCACTTTCAGCAGCTCTTTTCATAAGAGATCACCTGTACAGATTTTGTTAAGCAACACAATATCCAAACAATAAATATAATAAATCAAATGTTTCCGTATTTCTTTACAACATTAAATAGTACAATGTTACATAACACTTAATCTTGTAAGTACTCATGTGAATAATGTAGAGACTCAGTATATCTCAATGTTTGACTTTTGTTTTACTAAGAAGAATGAATCAGACACATTGTGAACATTGGTGATTCTAAAATGTAGTTGACAATTTGCTGTGTGCATGACAGGCTAAATACTGACCTGTAACACTAAATAATACTGTTGATGAACTGCACACAATAAGTTATGATGATTGTGCATTCAGGATCTATTTAGTGGGAGATTACTTGCTGTCAAAATCTATTTTGCATCATATTTTTTTCTGTATGCTTATGGTGTCATACTTACGTTGAGCACCAGCACCTTCCTCCTGCTTCACCTGCACCACAGGTATGTGCACAGCCTCCCTGGCCACTATAAAAAAATGAGAACATTATTTAATTATTATGATATAAAAATGTAAATATCTAAGAATACTTTAACTATCTGACATACACAACGTATTCCATAATGCTGGCATCCAAGTATATGATACAATTCTGTATGTGGCTGTCTACAACACATTTAAAGTAATACTATTCAGATTGCATTACACATACCGTACTGGCCACCATATTCACCCTGTGTCAGACTGTGGTACAATGCTGGGTACAGCGTTACTGGTATGTCACATGGCATTTACAGAGCAATATCCAATGCTGCCGGGCCATGGGCCAGCATCGTTGAATTAACCACTTTGACCACCTACATTTGCACATGGCACAGTGGCACTGCACCAGCGCAAGTGGACAGAGAGTAGCAGAGCAATGAAGCAGTGCAATAGTGTTTGTGCTCTGCACACCAACCACGATATTCACCACTGGATAAGCAAATGAGGACATAATGGATGCAAAGTGAAAATGGAACAAGTTCTATGGTTTTATTGCCCGATTTTCATGCAGGGACACTCATCCCTTCCAACTTATTGCTGGTGCCCTGGCACGCAGTAAACATTGGACACTGATGGCCCCATGCTCTTCACAACAATGTGCCCCATTGCACAATCATGGACTGCCAATATTTAAAGTATCAGTGGTGCTACATTGGACCCAAACCCCTCACCCAATCACAGGTTTACTATTTAGAAATATCCATGGTAGTTCAGTGGACTCAACTCCCTTGCCCAAGTACAGGTTTACTCTATACAAATATCCCTGGCTGTACACTGGACTACCTCACACAAGCGAGTAAGCTATATATATATATATATATATATATATATATATATATATATATATACTGTATATATATATATATATATATATATATAATTATATATATATATCCCTCATGTTCCACTGGACCCCACCCCTTTCCTGATCACAGGTTTTGCATGATATTATTAACCATGTTGGTCCAGTGGAACCTTCCCCCTCCCCAATTGTGGGTTTTATAGATGGATCATCATCCCTGATGGCCTAGTGGCTGCATCCAGCCGAATCGGAGGTAATACAATGAAAGAGTACATTGGTGGCTAACAGTGCCCCCTTCCCCACACCCACTCTGTTCTGTCACCCTACTCCCTGCCCCCCACTCACTGGCATGCAGCAGTTGCACACACAGAAGCCAGACACACAACTGCTGAGTGACACTGTACAGCATGACACTATGCCCAATGTTGCACAACGTGTCCCTATGGATGTCCACACCGTAGTGTCCTACACAGTACCAAAATGTGAATTAATACTTAAATTAATATATTGGGACTGTGTACTACAGTGTGTTCTGCATGTCTATTGTCTGACAGTCTCTACCAATGTACATACAACCATACTGTACGCTGTCACTCTACAGGCAACCAGGTACATTGCAGGTGGGGAGCTGTTCCATGACATGGAGGGGGGGTGTCAGTGCGGTGCCAGTACTGAGTGGGCAGGTGGGTAGGGGACTACTGGCACCTGCCATAAACAGTTTCATGATATTACCCACTATCTGACTAGATGTGAACACCGGCCCAGTAGGGATGATGATTAATTCATAAATTACACAATTTGGTTGTGTTAACACTCCACTGTGCCACCGGGATTAAATACTGTCTTATTAGTTTGTATCGCGGCTGTTTAATTTCACGGTCCTAGGTCGGGAGAACAATTAGCGGCAATTTAAAATTGCGATCTTCTGTGTTGTCATTTCAACCATAGCAATCTATCCTCATTTTACATTCCACCATCTGGTAACACTGCTTAGGCACTCACACCCCAATTCAAAGGAAAAGCACCATCTCCCGAGAGAATAGAGAATGGAGATCGCTGATAATACTGGATCTCTTTAGGGCACACAGCACACGGCACAGAACTGGTATTACTGCAATTAGAAAGGCATAACATCATACCCAATTTTGTATCCCCATTGTGCACAGATCAGGTGCAGCCTCTGGATGTTAGCATTAATAAAATCTTTAAGGACTTTATGAAAGATCAGTTTACTGAATGGTACTCCAGTGCTGTCTCCACTCAACTTGCCCAAGGCACGTCAACATTGACCTAAGGATGACGTCTGTGAAAGATGAAGCATCTGCAATGGCTTGTTATGGTTACGGCATTTGAAAAACTGTGTTTGTGATGAGTGAGTTGCACGAGGAGCCGCCAAAAGAACTGAGTGAATTCAGATTAATTTGGGGTTTACTACTGTGTAGTACTGTATTGCTGGTGATTACTCGTTGTTTACTGTGTGTACTGTGTTTTGCTACTGGTCTTTAAAGTGTTTATTAAGAACAAATAATGTCATAAAGTATCCTCGAATGTGAAACTAATTTAGCTGTAAAACTTTCTTCGCGGTGCTGATCCCACCAGCGAACATAGCGACATTTTATTGGCAGCGAAATTAAGTAATTCTACAGTATGTAATCAGAAGACCACAATCGGTTGACATGAGTCCACTGGAATGGGTAATGCTTTAGATCAGCAGTAAACCCACACAAACAAGTTACTGCTATGCTAACAGTTTGAGAAGTATTTCACATGTTTGAGCAGTATAGTTTCATATGCAGTGCTGTCCGCAGCAGTAATAGGACTACAAAATGCCTAGCAAACACATTGGTTACATAGTCAACCTGTGCCTACCTTCACATCTCAATGCACTATTTAAGATGTTGACGCTTGAACTTACTGATTCCATATTCAGAGTTGACTCATTACAGCTTTAAGTTCCCACTACACCTCCTGCACAGATTTCCCTGTTCCATTACCATGCTATATGCAGAAGCTGTTTTTCCCCCGAACTATAGCTTTTCAATATAGTATGTTTTTTGCTGCGGGCTAACTTAGCTCATTGAACAGTACTCATTATAAACTGAGAGAAAAGTTTTCATTGTCTCTCCCTGACTGTTTACAGAATTTCTCTAATGTGATACACAAGAAACACTGATAGCAGACAGTCAACATGATCACTATGAGTTTCCTCTTACCGTCTGACTCCACAAGGATGACAGAGTCAGAGTCAGACTCTGCAGCCTCCACAGCTTCTGTCTGTGCTGGCACTATGTTGGCAACAGGACGTGAGCACCTCTGACAAGCTGTGAAATATAAATAAAAAGGACATTTACTAACTGTGTCACTTGCACGGTCACTTATTTAGGATCATTTAGTATACAGCATTGACATGTATCTGTAACCTATTATGATTCTTGATCAAGTATTGTACAGTTACTGAACACCCATGTAAAGTATAATTAAGATAATTACTGCCCAGCAAGTTATTTACACTATTTAAATAGTTATTACTCAAATGTACTTAAAGTTATTAAATGGGTCATTTGAATTTCATTATGGCCTCATCTGCATGCAGATGTGCCAATCCCTGGTGACTTACACTTGGCGCCCTCCCAGGCAGCAGCTGTCATGGACCAACGTTCCATGATGCTCAGCATCAGCACACCACAATGCCTGTTCATGGGCTCCCCAGTACAAAGCCTAGACTTGGTGGTGCAGTGCACCCCCCCATGTCCGATCACGGCTTTCCTGGAATGAAATCTACCCTTGCTGATCCAGCGGCCCTCCATGCCCAATTGCAGGTTGCTCAGTGTTAAAACTAGCCCTGTTAGTCCATTGACCCGCCACCCCCTGCTCAATCATGGCCTCCCTGGTATAAAACCTAGCCCTGGTGGTCCAGTGGACCCTAACCATTCCCCAGTTGTGGGCTACTTGATATTAAACCTAGCCCTGGTGGTCCAGTTGCCCCCCCATACCTGATTGTGGGCTTCCCAGTGAAAAGTATACCCCGGTGATACAGAAAACCCTTCCCCCAGCCTGATCACAGACTTCCTATGCTAAACATACCCTGGTGCTCTAGTAGTAACCCCCTTGCCACTGACACACTCAGTCACACCACCCCGCTCCCCCCTCCCAGTCAGCAGCAGGTAGCAGCTCCCCACCCACAAGTTACCGCCCACCCAACAACTGACAGTGTACGGTATGGCTGCATGCCCATTGGCCCATACTGTTAAACAATAGGCATACACCCAGTGTGTACACTACCAGTCAGCAGGCAGTCAGCGGCCTGTGGGTGGTGAGCTGCTGGACACTGCTGACTGGAGGGGGGGAGCGGGGTGACATCACTGAGTGCATGCATGGGGAGGGGTAGTACTGCTAGGCCACCATGGTACATCTAGTATAGAAAGCCCACTATGGTGCTGAGGGTAGTGTCCACTATGCCACCAGGGCTATGTTTGTCACCGGGGAGTCTGCTATTGGGCATGGGGGGCCACTGTACCAGCACAAGTATGTCTTAACCAGGGAGTCTGCAATCGTACATGCCGGGGGGACCACTGGACCACCAGGACTATGTCTTTTACCGGGGTGCCACATGATGAGGCATGGAAGAGGGGTCCACTGAATCACCAGGAATATGTCTTTTACTACAGAGACAGTGATCAGGCATAGGGTGTGTGCCACTGGACCAACAGGGTTACTTTATTACTGAAGATCCCGTAATCAGACAAGGTGGGCAGGATGCCACGCTGACAGACAGTGATGCTGCATTTCAACTGGGCACCCACAGCTGGCACCCACTGTATAACACCCTGCAATACATCAGCTCACCTGTGGCTGGCCAGCTCTTGCTCCTTTTTTTTCTCACTAAACTGTGTGCGGCACATACACACTAGTGAATATCAAACTTGTATTATTATAAAAATATTGTTTCTTTACTTACAGTGTGTGAGACGCTCCCCTGCACCTGGCTTTCCGGCTGCCTCCCAAAGCTCATAACCAAGGTAGTACCAGCATTTGTCGTTGTCTGGTATCTCCTCCCTCTTCTTCAGCTGGTAGAAATGCTGGTGCAACAGCTTCCACTTTCTCTAACACTGCAGAGGTTTCTTATTTTTAACTTTAAGAATCATATGCAGGTAAGAGTTAATGAGCCTCCACATGCTGTCCAGCTTCCGGTTTGTGCTACACTTTAATATGTGAGCACTGCCCCACACCTGGACTGCCTCGAGCAACATGCACACCTCATGAAGACTCCAGATTCTCATAATAATCCTCTTTTTTTTTCTCTCGCGTCATCAATCAATATACTTCTCTAAATGACCTACTGGAGTCTGGTGACATGCATGGTGTCATCACATTTTTGAAACAGCTACAATGTGTCAGTTCTGTCTCAGACACAGTCACTAATCAGTCAGCGATTTCTGATGAAACTTCTGTCTCCATCTTAGAAAGTGACATCTTGAAACAGTTTGCAAAGCAATTGCTAAATCTGAGTTGACAAAGGTACAGAAGTTTGACTCTGTATATGTGTCATGTGATCATTTGTGCTACATGAAGCAAATGGTCACAGTGAATCTCGAAACCTTTTCACCATACAATGATATGTGGTTTCAACTGACAGCATTTCTGTTGCTGAAATCTGACTTTCAGTTACAGCCCAACATTTGTACTGTGCAAGCACTGTTTCTCCAAACTGAAGTGCAACATTCTGCCACCAAGGTCATTGTTGAATAATATGCAGGCACATGTTACACCAAGTGAGATTGGTACATTGAATATGTTTGAACGCATTCTTATTCAGACAATGAAACCATTTCAAACTACTCTACATCAGAACACAAAGACACAGAACATTCCATGAAAAGAGCTAATTAGATCTCTTAAGGGTTCCGTCATGTATCTCCCACTTCCTCTGCAGGAAAATGTGGAGGCAATCTCAACAGAAAATAGTTTGGTGATTTTTGCCAATGGTGTTCCAACTAAGGCTAAGGTCATATGGCAAGATGTTGTCAGTGTACAGATGGTGAAGCTTGCTCTTAATTATTTAAAGAGCAACAATCCCTTTTACACAGACCTTGACATTGATACCATGACTAGCATGTCTGTTGAATGTGATAAGTTGGGAAGCACAAAAACAATGATTGAAAAGGTAGATGTGGAGACAAGCGATAGTGTTTATGAACAGCACACAATTCACCCACTACATGAAGAGATCCAGTGGGGGACAACATTGATCTCTATCAAATGAAACAGGTGGAAGGTTAACCTGTCGGCATTTGTGAGGCAACACTGGAAGCACACTGTTTTCTAGACTTATCTAGACTTATTCCCAAAAGGGTCAGGTGGACACCTAGATGAAAGAGAAGTTCATGTACAGGGTGCTGAGTACCGTACTAGTCGTGTGCTCCATAAGGATGGAAAATTCAGATGTAACATACAGTACCTGTTTCATCTCCTGTGGGAGCGTGAGCTTAGCATACTGTCTGCGCCTATTGCACATACTATTCATCTCATGAGTCCACTAGATGGAATAACAGCTGCACAGTTCCTGGAGAAACTGAAGCAGAAAGATGAAAATGTGCAAGTGAATTTGTCTTCCATTCTGTCAAGTCTACATGGCACCAAAGAATATTGATATCGCAGACACTCTGAGGTGATGACAATTCTTCGAGAGTATGGTGCAGCCACATGGTTTGTCACATTGAGTTGTGCTGAATATACCTGGGATGAGGTCATGGAACTGTTGAAGTGGGCAAATTCTGATGTCAATGGAATTTCATCAATGACTGTCAGAGAAATGTGTTCACTTGACCCTGTCTCTGCCACAAGGCATTTCCACAAGCGGTTCCATGATATTCTGACATTCATTTTGTCAAAGGACAATCCACCTCTTAGTACTGTGGAACATTACTTTTGGAGGATGGAGTATCAAGCACGTGGCATCCCCCATATTCACATGTTATTGTGAATTGAGGATGCCCCACGCAAAGGTGAACATGAAGCAGCACAAGTGCTAGCATTCATCAAGCAATACATCACTTGCCTCATTCCGGCCAAGTATGACAGTCCTACACTGTGGAAGTTGGTGCAAAAGTTCCAGTGACGTATTTGCAGAAAATACTGTCATTGAGTAGTAAAGAACAAACCTGATTGGTATACGAGATGTAGTTTTGGATTTCCTAGACGAGTTTGTCAGGATGGTTCCATGAATTAACATTTTTCAGCAATGCGACACCACTTGAAGGCAAAATCAACCAAGACAGTATATGAGTTACCCAGAGATGAGAAAGAGGTGTACATCAATGACTACAACCCAACTGTTCTCCTAATGTGGCAAGCAAACATCGATGTTCAGTTTGTGGCTGACAACTCTTTGGCTCTGGTGCAGTATGTCACTTCGTACATAACTAAGCTTGAGCAGACTAGCTTGCAAGATCTTTGGGAAGATATTGCCAGTTCAAGCAAGAGCCTGACATCTCAGCTGTGGTCACTGGGATTGAAGACCCTTTCACAAACAGAATGTATTGCTTATGAGGCCAGTGGTAGTTTAATGGGTACATATCTGTACTGCAAGTCTGATGCTGTTCGCTTTCTCAGTGTGAACTACAAAGAGAAGTGCAAACGTGTACTCATTCCACATGCTGAGATTGAGGAACTCACTGTCAATAGATCTTCTTCAAAAAAAATCTTGAAGAATAACCTCATTGACACATACTACCCCTGTAGACACGATGACGTGGATGATATGTCTCATTTCAGGTGGCTAAGTGGTATGACTATAAGACAGATATGTCACCTGATTCAACGCGGCACATTTACAAGGCGAAAGGAGTAGATGGCTGTCTTATAAAGAGACAGAAGCCTTGTCTCATAGACCACTGTAAAATACATCTAGGTACATTGGAGAGCAGAGGGCATTACTACTTTGCCCTCTTATTCTCATTTAGACCCTGGAGGAATGAGTCAGAATTAAAAGATAACTGTGATACATTTGAGGAAGACTTCAATCACAGTTATGAGACTTTCAAAACTTAATACTCAGATACATACATACAGAGACTGGAGGCTAAGAAGGAACAGCTTGAGAACGCAGAGAAACAACTTCAGGAGGACACTCCTGTTAGCTCACAAGACAATCTTGATCCAGAAGGACAAGGTCTCCTAGGTGAGCCACTGCCTTTCAATGCCCAGAAGTCTTAATGTCAGAAGTTAAGACTGCCATGGAACATGGGACACACTGCAGTGTCGACCCAGCTGACTTGAGAGAAAGACTCAATCAGCAGCAGCATGCAGTTCATTCTCAGGTCACTGACGGTGTCCGACATGGCCTACTACATGAAACAAAAAAATGTGACTGTCTTGACTATAAGTCACTACTAATGTTTATTAGTGGTTCAGCTGGAACAGGAAAGAGTTTCCTTATTGAAGCCATCACTGCTGAAATATGGAGACTGACAGGATCATCACTGTCTGTTGCTGTTACTGCTCCCACTGGACTAGCTGCATATAACATTGGTGGAGTTACGTTACACCGCCTCTTTATGTTGCTAGTGGAACATGGCAAAACAGGAGAGTATTGTAAACTGTCGTTTGACGTTGCATCTCAGCTTCGTTCCATGTTTGCTAAGATGAAGTTACTCATTATTGATGAAATTAGCATGGTCTCCAATGTAATGCTCGCCTGTATACACCTACATCTACAGGAGATCTTGGGCACTGACTATGGAGTAGCATTTGGTGGCAAAAGTATTGTTGTATTTGGAGACCTTTTAAAGCTTGCACAAGTTAACGTGGAACATGTCTTTGCAACTCTGACTGTCAAGCAGGCTAAGAACACACTAGGCTGCATTGGAGGTTTTAACCTTTGGGAGTTATTCACCTATGTAGAGCTGTATGAGATCATGTGCCATAGTGGTGATCTGGCTTACAAATCACTTTTAGATGAAGTTCATACAGGTTCTCTATCAACAGAACATATTTCTATGTTAAATGATCGTAGAATCAGAATAGGTACTACAACCATAGAAACAGCATGTAATGTTTTCAGCAATGTATACTCCACAGGCACACACATTGTGTGTCTCATGCCATGACTGAAGAAATGCACTGCCTTCAACAGCATTATGTTGCAGAGAGAAAACCAAGGAATTGTGATTCTGCATGCTGTTGTCGCAGTTGATGGTGTCATTCTCAGTCGCAAGCTGTAGCAAAGATGACTGAATGACTCACTGAATTTAAGTCAGATGTTTCATGCACAGCTGGTCTGGAAGCTGTTCTTACACTTTGTAAGAACGCATGTGTCATGCTGCGGTGTAATCTCGATGTGAAGCATGACATAGTAAACTGTGCCGTGGGTAACATCATTGACTTTGTTTACAATGTCCAGAAGACATTAATCGAGACACTTGTTATCCACTTTGATAATATGGAACAGCCTGTACAGATTGACCGTACCTGTGTCAAGTTTCAGGTATTCAAGGATATCAATGTGAATAGGAAACAGTTCCCAGTATTTGTTGCATATGCTGTCTCTATTCACAAATCTCAGGGCTTGAGTTTGGACTCAGCAATGGTGGACATAGGTACAGACATATTCAAAGATGGCATGAGCTACTTGGCACTTTCACGTGTCCGTAGTCTTTCTGGCTTGCACATCATAAGTCTTGCACCTCAGAAGATATGCGTTGAGAAGAGATATATTGTTGAGTACAACAGGTTACATATTCTCTACCAGCCACACATGTTTTTGATACCACTACCTACATATCTGGCAGTCTCACATTGTTCAGTCACATTTACAGCTGTCAACAAATGGAGAAGCGCTCCTACAAGTGATTCTACTCTGAAGAGTTCTACAAAGGTCACAATCTCACGCCCAGTTGCAGAACCAGCTGTTGGTCAGAAATCACTTGGTGTGGCTGCTGTACCAGTGTTTGTCAAGAGCACAAGAGTTAACTGCTATGCTAATTCAGCTATACAAGTCTTTCTCCACATGCCACACTTTGTGCAGGCAATATGTGCTTCACAGGAGACTCCACTGTCAAATGCATTAAAGCAGGTTGTCAACATGATTTCTGAGCAGTCTAACAATGTACAGTCACTAACACCTCTATGACAGGTATTGGGAACATATGACGGATGCAGCACATTTGCTGCAGACATGCAGCAGGATACAACTGAGTTCATGATGGCAGTGATAAACAGCTTGGATGAAGAGGGTATTCCAATGTGTCAGTATTTTACTGTGTCATATGTGACCAAATATGTATGTGCATCATGTGGTCATTCAGAGCGTGAAACCAAAGAAGATATGCTGTGGATTACTCTGTTTGTCCCTCAGGCTAAAAGTGTCAAGTTCCGACAGCTATTTACCAATGCTGAATGTGATCACTTGTGTGAGAGGTGTGGAAGCACATGTACTCAGTCCATACGTCTCAGGACTTCATCTCAATATCTTTTGCTTGTATTGCACAGATTTGACTCCAATGGGCTCAGAGTTGACACACCTATCACAGATTACACAGCTGGTAGAATACCTTTTAACCAATCAGTGTTTGACACTCACAGTATGGTCTACCACCATGGGCAGTCTATACATTCTGGCCATTACACCTGTTTATTAAGGTATAGAACTGGCTGGGTAGAGTGTGATAACTCCACAACCTCTTTCAAACAGAGACTACCATGGCACTTAAAAAATGCATATCTTCTGATATTGAAGAATTATGACAATTTTCATGTTTCAGAGGAATAGCCATACAACATGTGATATTCTTTGCTGTCTACTCTGTGACAGAGTGACTTCTAGGATACTAGAATTGTTTCTTGACTACAAAGTAACATTAATGCTTCCATTCCTGAAATATAACATGGTAGCAAAGCATTGTTTATTCGCTATGACATGTAAGAAATTTGTGTGTATCAGCGGCACAGTTAAAATTGTTGTAGTGGTCTTTAATTGGCCCAACTGTCTTCACAGTCACTAGAGAAACCAAGCTTACATGTCAAATAAAGATTTTGAGTTGTCAAAAGAGAATCCTCCCTGGCTCACCTCTTCTGTACCTATCTTTTCTTGTGAATATCTTATATACAGACATAACAAGTAGTAGTCAGCAGTTGCTAAATCTCTTACTGTACAAAGCCACAACGCTTGGCCTTTATAATTTGTAAAAGTGTGTATCTCATGTGTCGTTGACCATGCGTAACACTCTGTCACATGATGAGTATCATCAGCTTTTTTTACTCTGTTATTTGTTTACATCTTTACTGCATGGCAGAAATTTTCATGCAACAGTGTCCTGCTATACCTGTTACTCTTCAAAATGCCAAGCTGTACATATGTATATATTAATGTTTTACATAATGTTCAAGTGATTGCTTTAATTGTATATTAGTAGAGAGCTGGAATAATTTCCAATGTACAACTAATGTTAAATACTACATTCATAACCATTTCAGTACAGTACAATTTCCACAGGTGAGACCATCAAAAATATCAAACAGGTCCTTGGTAAGACCAGGATGGGAAATGACACGATCGATATGAAGATGGTAGCACTCACATTAAACAAACTTGTGGCACCACTCACCAAGGTATTCAATGCCTCTTTAAGATCTGGCATCTTCCCTGACAGGTGGAAAGAGGCTCTAGTCACACCTGTTTTTAAATCAGGAGACAGAGCTAATTTAGCAAACTTCTAGCCCATCTCGATTTTACCCCCCTCTCCAAAGCACTTGAAAGGGTGGTCTCAGAACAACTAACTGAGTGCCTAGAAAAGCATAGCCTTCTCTGACAAAACCACTCCACTGTCACCGTGCTAGTAGAGTACTCCACTCAGCTTTATGGGGCCCTGGATAAAGGGATGGTGGTGGGGTCTATCTTCATAGACCTCACCAAGGCCTTTGACACAGTCAATCACCAACTGCTACTGAAATGTCTCCTCTGTACTGGATTGTCAATGGAATCTGTGGCCTGGTTCCATAGCTACCTAACCCGTAGATCTCAATGGGTCAGGATTGGCGATATAATCTCTGATCCCAGGGAAGTAAACCTAGAGGTCCCACAAGGTTCTATCCTCAGTCATCTCTTATTCAGCTTCTTCATAAATGACATGCCTTCTACCTGTCCTGCACACTCTGTACTCTATGCAGACAATGCCGTTATCTCTGTCCCAGGGAAAGACCTGGGATCAATTAGCTCTGAACTTCAGCACAATTTCCGTGCATTGGAATCCTGGTTCACTCGAAATAAACTGCTACTCAACTACAAAAAGACAAAGAGCATGCTCTTCAGCACCCCACAGAGCAAGATTCAAGGGTCCTCACTGCATATACTTACTAGCGAAGGAGAAGTACTAGACCAAGTCAATACATTCAAGTACTTAGGGATTCACCTTGATGACACCCTCACCTTCACTGCCCATGCTGAGCAACTGGTAAAGTCCACCAACATGAAGCCTGGCATCCTGTACAGACATCGCATCTCAATGACACCGGCTGCCCTGAAACTTGTTATGTGCAGTTCAGTTCTCTCATCTGTGGATTATGGTCTTGTCATATATGGGGCAGGCACAGACGCAGTGTTTAAAAAGGTCAAAACCATCTTCAACAAGGCCTGCCGCCTACTCCTGGGAGTACACAAAATGACTCACTCTTGTGACCTATACAAGGAAACTGGCTGGCTCTCACTCCACCACAGACTCCAATACCAGGCCTGCATCCTTGCAAAAAAGTCCCTGATGGGGTCCATGCCTATGGCTACTTCAGCCCTCTTTGAGCCTGCACAACCATCTAAATGCACAAGGAGTGTCTCCAGGACTGTTCTAACTGTTTCCTTCAAATGAACCACCCTTGGCCAAAGATCCCTCTCCTACTGTGGGCCTAAATGGTTCAATGATCTGCCTGCAGACTTTGCCAACTCCCCCAGACTTGGCTACTTTAAAAATGGGCTTCGATCTCTTCTTGCCAGCAAATCTGACTGCCAGTGTTTCTGTTAACCCATGGCCTCTGAAGGCGGTTCTCACACCCGTCAAATGCTACCCTCTCTCACTCCCACCCTCCTGTTCCACAACTGCCCACTTCCCACTTCCCCCTCCCACCTCCCACCACCTACTACCTCCCCTTGACAAACCCTCACCTTGGCTGCTAAAACATGCATTTCTGCAGACTGGGAGCACCCCGTCTGAACTGTAACATGATTGTTAAGCACTGTACTGCACTTAATTAGTACAGTATTAATATGTTTCTCTGGAAGTGTGGTCCTGTTTCTCCTTACTTCTTGTACCCTGCTTAATGTTGTAACTGCACACTAATACCACTTATTAGTTGATGTCTTTCTGTTCTGCAATGTTTCATCACCTGTAAATGTCTTGTATTCCTGTTGACTTGGAGCCTTTATAAACGAGCCCCCGGCTCAAAGGTATTAATCCAAATTTGAAATAAATAAAAAGTATTCCAGTAATACATTTTTTGTCCATAAGATAGCTATGTAGTAACAGAAATATCTCAAATATATTCTTATTTCATCTGAGCATTATTGATGAATAGCCCAATTGTTGTACTAGAAGTGATACCATAAGACTCAAGAAAAATGTTAAGCTTAAGATATTGTGCAGTATTATAGTAATAAAATTCAGTAAAACTGTATGCTTAATACAAATACTGCATGCTACACACATTTGTTCTTTTTTAGTTCTAAAGTCATATAGTAAGTAATGGAATAATTTAAGCACATCAACATTTACCTGTAATGATATGTAATTTCATGTACTTCTCAGACAACTAAATATAATGTATGTTAATACAACTTGTTATTGTAAATCACACACTTTTGCTGATAACAACTGACTTAATAGCTGTTCCTGACAATCCTTTTGATTGCCTCTATTGAGGAGTCGGGTGGGAATTTTCAAAATGCACTTATTCAGTGATACTTCTTCACATGTTAAACTGTACATACCAGATATCTAATGTCACTGAGACAATAATATGTTTCTGCTGCTGTTGCTGCAAAACTCAGCATCTGTTTTTTCACCCACCCCAGGAACATACACATTATTAGTCACACAATAACAACAAAATTATCACTGTTTGATGTGTGTGATCAGTGTTAAGCTGTTGAGATAGCTGCATTTATGTAGCAAGTTATTACATGTAATATCATGTATTAACTATCAATGAAAGAGGTCAACATATAGTCAAGGCCCCTGGAATTCTATGATTCTGTAGTTGTGGAATTTTCCACAGAATTTGCATCATGCCACAGAATTTATATAGTGCCACAGAATTCATTGTTTTTGGTGAATTTTCATTCAAATATACAGTTTTTCTATAGTGCCCGCTCCCGCACCTATCTAGTTTATCCTGAAGCCCATCCTCTACGCTTGGTAGGTGATGTCATCAATGACATCACTTCATATTTTAGCCAATGGCAGGGCTGCATTCTGCCACAGAAATGAATATATCTTGCTGCAGAAATCAGAAAATGCTGCTGCAGAAATCAGAAAATTCTGCTGCAGAGCACTATGGGCCCTGCATATAGTGCAAACTATGGTTGCACACATTTCAATGATTGTATTGTGACACTGATTTCATGCAATAATTGAACTCTTAATTTGGCCTTTTTTCACCATTAGCAATTGGCAATAAATCTTTTTAAAACTTAACCACCTGTCTCGAGTCTTTACTTAACCATCAACTTAGAATGACAATGTACTGGCGTTGTTATATTTATGCATACAAAAATACTGTATGATTTCTTGTGTGGATAACAATAGTAAGCGTAACACAAGTGAAAGCACAAACAGCTATGCAAATAGTCTGTGGCATAGCAGTCATAAGTGCAACACAACTGAAAGCACCAACAACTATTCACATACTGACACAGCCTGGTAAGCATACCACAACAAAAAACAGTACCAGGTATGTACCACATGAGCTGGTATCTGGCATAACAATTATATGCAGCTATTGATTAAGTCCAAAAGAAACATCTATCGCCTGATCATTTGCTGTATATTTACACTGTGCTCCCATTATGTCATTACTTGTATGGATGCAGTGGTAGTGCATGCCTTTCATTGCCTCTGTTCCTAGCACAGTATCTGTTACATTGATGTAGTGATGGTAGCACAGGCCATTCGGGTCCTACACTCCCACCACATCATTTGGAGTATGAATGTGGTGGTGGGCTCATGGGAATTTCAGGCCCTGTACTCCCACAACGTGACTTGGTGTACAGATGCAATGGTGAGAGTGTGGGTCCTTCATGGGCTGCACTCCCACAACATGATTTGTTCTATGCCTTTGGGCCCTGTGCTCTCACCACATCATTTGGTGTATGGATGGGGTGGTGGGAGCATGGGCACTTCTGACCCTGCAGTCACATGATGTCATTAGGTCTATGCATGCAGTGGTGGTATTGCAGGTCCTTTGAGCCCTGCAGTCTCATGCCTTGATTTGGTGTATGGATACAGTGTTGATATTGCAGGGCCTCAGGCTCTGCTCTCCCAGCACAGCATTTGGTGCATGTATGCAGTGGTGGGAGCTCGGGCCATTCGGGCCCAGTGCTCCCATGATATGATTTGTTGTATGGATCCAGTGATGGGAGGATGGGCCCTTCAGGTCCTGCACTACCAGCATTGCATTTGGTGCATTATGTAGTGGTGGGAGCACAGGCCCTTTGGGCCTACACTCCCATGGCGTGATTAGGTGTATGAATGTGGGGGTGGGATCATAGGTCCTTCAGGCCCTGGACTCCCACCACATCATTTGGTGTATCGATGTGGTGGTGGGAGCACAGGCACTTCAGACTCTGCACTTCCATGACAAGATTTGGTGCATGAATGCAGTGGTGGGAATGTGAGCCCTTTGGGCCCTGCATTCCCACCATGTGATTTAGTGTAGGGATGCAGTGGTACAGAAATGAAAGCTCTAATAGGTGTGCACATTGTCTTTGTCACATCACAGCAATCGTAAGTGCTACACAACTTAAAGGACCAACACCTATTCACATGCTGATACAGTCTGGTAAGTGAAACACAACGAAAAACAGTACTAGCTATGCACTCCCACTGCATGATTTGGTATATGTATTCAGTGGTGGAAGCAAAGGGCCTTACAGTAATGGAAGTATACAGCCTGGTTTTGCCCAACAGCTGCACAGAGAAACACAGTGTGTACAAAGAATGCATGTGTAATAATCAGCCTCAGAGCCAAAAATGAGGTGTTGGAATAATAAATTGCTTATATCTCAGTAACCGTATGATGTAAAATAATCAAAAAAATTCATCTGATTCATCATTTTCCTGGCTACATTTTCACAATGAAAATTCCATATCTCACACTATTTTTGAGATACGAGCCCCAAAAGGCATGACGAACGCCACCATGTTAGTCTATGGCAAAAAACACCAACTTTGTAGTACCATAACTTTGCAGCCATGCAACATTTTTTCAACAAACTACAAAAAGGCACATCTGAGAAATGTTGGCTGCATCCCCCTCCAAATTTCAGCTCAAAAGATGAAACCATTCTTTTGCAGCAGGGTTGCAAAGAATTCCTGTCATTTTGGCCATAGTCTGGAAAGTAGTGTCACAATTTGCTACCCTTTTCATAAAAATTTGTGAAAGTGTTGTGCGTGAGACAGTATTTTGTGACACTACTTTTTCCAGAAATTTGAAAAACATATTTCTGGGATGTTTTACCCCAAAATAAAGACATGGCTAGCATCCTGAGGGTCTGACTATGTTATCACGAAAAGAATTGTGTTCCTAGATGGTCCCAATTTTAAATGCCAAGCATTTTTCTGATCAGTAACAGAAAACAAAATGGCAGATTTACGACACTACTAGGGCCATTTGTGACACTAAAAAGTGCATTTGCGACACTGTCAAACTTTTTGTTAACTTTTCTCATTGACTTATAATGGGAACTTGTTTTTTGAATAACTTTTGAACCTTTTAATATTTTTCATGAAATCTCAAAAGACACATCGGGGACCCCAGCTGCACGTTCCCTGAAGTTTTTGGACAGGTCGCGTAAACTGTGCGACCTGTAGGTGCGAGCAAAGAATTCACCAAAAACCGTAAATGCATGTGCAGATCTCACTTAATAACTCCACAGCCGTATATCTGACCACTACGAAAGTTGGCAGATCCCAAGATGTATGGTTCTTGATCATGCATTCCAAATTTCAGGCAAATCCATTGAACAGTGGCAATGTTATTAAGGTGCAAATTTGACCCTTTAACCTTAAAAGGGCTACTCAACCCTAACTATGTTAACACTACCATGCTACCATAATATATATATTTATAAAATGGGTAGGGGAAACTGCTGATTATTTATTGGCTGCCCACCATCACATGACCATGCGCATATCAGAGCGTGACCACACATCTGCACTTTTACCCCCCCAAAAAACAATTTTGACATTTTATAAGATAGATAAACCAATTTGAGGTGTGCCGTCATGCTCTGATATATGCACGCCTTGGGCGGTTGACGCACTCAGCCTGTAGCCTCATGCATATAACGCACACCAAGGCATGCATATATCAGAGCATGACTGCACAACTCAGAGTGGTTTATCTATTACATATATAAATATATATATATATATATATGTGTGTGTGTGTGTGTGTGTGTGCATATATATATATATATAAATATATATTCCATGCAAAAAACTTTGTTAATGCATCATTTAGGGTTAAAACATAAAAAGGAAGGAAATTAGATGTTTAGGGTTGCCCGCCCATGTACTCTCCCCCTCTCCCAAGACTGACAGATGACAAGGTGTGTTATTGGGGTTGTGACACCTTAATGTCATCCCATTCCATGTGAAATCTTATTTACAAGCCACAGTAAAGAAGAATGGGGTGACATTTAGGCCTCACAACCCCAATGACACACCCTGTCATCTGTCAATCTCAGGAGGATGGGGGTACATGAGGAGGGGAGTGGGCAGCCCTAAAAGTCTCATTTCCTTATGTTTTGTGTTTTAACCCTAAATGATGCATTAACAAAGTTTTTTGCATAGAATTTCCTAACTTTTTGAGAAAGAATAGAAAAGTAGAAAGTTGCACAAGTTGGTGGGAATGCGGGGCCCCAACTTGCAAATTTCTGCCTAACATAACAGTGCAAGTACTAAATATCATATGTATTGAAGGGAGCGCATATGGTTGGGAGCCTAGGGCCCTTCGGGCACCAGGGTTCCACCACCTTGAAACAAAACAAAGTTTCATTCATCAGAGTGGCATAATTCTACACTTGTTTACATGTCAGACACCTAACCACTGAAAATGACCTCCATGGCAATAAGGCTAGGTACCTTATAAATGTGAAGCCACTACCACAATGCAAAATACTATACGCAAAATGTAAAGTGTGTCATGCAATATCTTCACAGCAAATTAATTTTCCAACACCTAAATACCATAATTCACGTGTACAGGACATCCCCTCAACACCTGCCAAATTTCAATTTAAAAGACCAAACCATGCCTGAGATATAACATTTTAAGGTTTGAGATTTTCATTTCATCAGAGAGGCAGAATTCCACACCTGTTTACATTTCACACACATAATGACTGTAAAGTACATCCATGGTAGTAAGGCTAGCTACCCTATAAATTTCAAACCACTACCACAATGCAAAACACTCTCTGCAAAACATAAACTGCACCACACAATATCTCCACAACATATGTATTTCCTGACACCTAAATACCATAATTCACATCTACAGGATATCCTGTCAACACCCTCCAAATTTCAAGTTAAAAGACAAAACCGTTTCCAAGATATTTAATTTTAAAAGTTGTTAAAATTGGGCTATCTGGTCCTTCCAAATCTGACCATCTAGTCCCTCCCTCATGAACAAAGATTGCGAGGAAAGAATCTCACAATCAAAGAATTTGCAGGCTCATGACCAAAGAATTTTCAGGCTTGAGATCAAAGAATAAAAAATGGTAAAATTCAATTTTTACACAGAAATACATGAAAACACAGCCATGACTCCATAGAACAAAGTTCCCTGAGCAAAACCCATCCTAGTTTGTCTTTATAAGTCACCCCTTGGCTGAGAAATTAGATTTTTAATTGACCATCTAGTCGCGCCCTCGCAATAAAAGATTGCGGTCAAAGAATCTCGCGATCAACGAATTTGCAGGTTCGCGATCAAAGATCGATAGCAAGCCGCGATCGAGGAATTTAAAACTTTGAAACTCTATTTTTGGACAGAATTAAAAGAAACCACAGGCATGACTCGATAGAGGGAAGACCACTGAGTAAAACCCATCAGAGTTTTACTTCAGAAATCACCCCTGAGCCGAGCTATTTGTTTTTTTCCAACTGCAAAATCAAAGCAAGATGTCGGCCGTCGTGATCAAAGAATTCCTCGCAATTAAAGATTATTTGATCAAGAGCCTGCAAATTCTTTGATCGTGAGGAGGGACCAGATGGCCAAAACCCCATTCTTCTTTCGCAAAGTAACCATATAAATTTTCCCATGGACTTACAATGGGAACTTAAAACTTTAATAACTTTTGAAAGGATTAATATTTTTTCACCAAACAAAAAGCATCATATTCCTTGACCCAAGCTCTTTCAACATGCCAAGCTGCAAAGTGGCACGCCACACAATGGCTGAGCAGCACCATCATGGACAAAATCCGAAAAACTGCCCTTATAATTGGCGAAAAGTACATTTTTTAGCATTTTGGTGCACAAAAACCATAAGTCTGACCAAACCAAATTTGGCAGATCAAGAGATCTACCATGCCCCACTGTGCATACCAAATTTCATGCAAATCCGCTGAACAGGTCCAAAGTTATTAATGTGCAAAATTTTGAGTTTAACATATAAGTGGCTCTATATAGGGCAACGATCACACTTCTATTTTATATATATATATATATATATATATATATATATATATATATATATATATATAAATATATATATATATATATATATATATACACAGTATATATTTATTTATTGAACTATTTCACCAGGAAAGTACAATGAACAGCAAATTGGTTGTCTCCCGGTGCGACCTGGGGGAAGGGGTAGATAGAGTATGAACAGTAATACATTTAAGGTGCATAAGACAAAAAGTTACATACATTGAACAAAACATTTGGCGATAACATTTGGCAAATTACTGACAAGGATGGGGAAACAAGAGAACATCACAAGCAGGAACCTAACTCAGAAAATAAGTAACTGGTAGTGAGGGTAGCTTTGGTATAGGTAGAATACAGAAAATACAGGTAGAGGGGATAGGTGATAGAGGTCAAAAAGTATTTATAAGTGCATAGGTATAGGCGATACATAAAGTGCCTGAGGAAGAGGTCGGTTGGGCAAGATTCGTTTCAAATGCCATTTATGGAAAACGAGGGAGGGGGAGGAGGGCAAGACAGAAAGTGGAACCCAGGGAGCCAAGGGACCCCTCCAGAATGTTGAGAACCCTACAATGGGACAGGACACTTAATATAAGGTGGGGGAAGGCCAGGGGAAGGGGAATTTTGGAAGGAATTGATAAATAGGTGCAATTTAAGGAGAAGGGGGAGGGCGAGGAAGGAGGGGAAGAGAGCCTGACCCATGGGACCCATTTAGGATGAGGAGAGGGGGAAGGAGGAGCAAGAGGAGGGGGGCTGAGTCCAAGGAAGCCCCTTCAGGATGTTGAGAACCGTGCAAGGGTGCGAGCAAGGCTGGAATAGAGAAAGGGGAGGAGTAGCTGAAATGCCAAGGGGAGAGGAAGTTTGGCAGGTAGATATCAAGAGCTAGGGGCAGAAAGAAAGGAGGGCAAAAGGAAGGAAGAAGGGGAGGAGAAGGAGAAAGGAGAGTTGAGCCTACAGGGACCCCCTTCAGGATGCTGAGAACACTGCAAGAGGGCAGGGGAGACTGCAAAGGATGGGGTGAAGGAAAGGTTAGCTACAAGGATCAGTTAGTAGTAGTTTCAGGTAAGGGATGAGACTATGTATAAGTGAGGGCATAGTTAGGGAGGGCCATGGCAAGAGCAGTTCGATGAGAGATAATTGTGTAGGGCATAGCTGAAGAAATAGGAGGAGGAGGAGTGACAGATTTCTATAATTTGATATTATGGAGGCACAATCGTGCCTCTATAGTTAGGATTGAATAGCATGTTTAATGTTAAATCTCAAATTTTGCACTTTAATAACTTTGCAATCAATCAATGGGTTTGCATACAATTTGGTGTGCTCTGTCCTGTTGGGTAGATCTGTTAATGTGGCAAGTTTTGTTCTGGTCAAATGTGCTGATTCTGAGATCTGGATAGTGAAAAAAGTAAAAGCCGCCCCTCCCCCTTTTTTTGCAGTTTTTTTCCCTCCTCACCTTGTGGCCAGATGGTGTGGAATTTTAGCATGATTTTTGTAGGGTTGAAAGAACCATGGTAGCAGAATAGACAGTGGAAATATGGTGCAATAATGTTAATCTGCTGCAAAGTTATGAAGTTTTTAAATTCCCATTATATCCTATCGGAAGTTCATTTTTAGGGTTGCTGAGCAGAGCCCTGCAGTCCTGTTGCTAGGACTAGGAAAAAAGCAGCTTGCAAATGTGCAACCTAATGAAGTGTTAAAAGCTCCCTCCTCGACTGTGCACCATGGTCTAGTCCATGCCTGCACTACTTTTTTCATCCTCATCTCATCCCCCACTACTGGCAGCTGAAAACTTTGCAACCAAGTACCTCTGCTCCTCTTTCTCCAGCCCCCCCACCTCTCAGTAATGCCACTGCAGTGGCTTCATGCCCCTCAGTATAAAAAAAAATTGCTGCCAACTGGCACTTTGGGAAGGTGGAAGGAGGTGCTTCCTTCACTGCCTCCTCCACCTCTGCTTTCACCTTCTCTCCCACTCATGCAGACTAGGCCACAGCCTGAGCTTCATATGGTCTGGGAGTTCACAGTGCCTGCAGGCACTTCACTGTTAGCGTGATCATGCTCTGGGAAATGTAGTTAACTGAGCAACTCAGGCCAAAGGAGTAAACATGCTGATATCACAGAGGTGCTGTAGCTACAAAAAAAGGAAAAACTCAGGTTAGTTATTTCCTTTGAGAGTTCTCAGGGTTTTCAGACAGGCAGTTTAACCAAAAGCTAAGCCAGATTAGAACACTGTAAACAAGACTGATGTTAGTAAATCTATAGATAAGGCTCAGTCCCCTATTCAACTTCTGGTAATGGAGATCACTGCAGTGAGACAGGTTGAGTACTGCTTTACAGTCAGTGGCTGTCAGGGGAAAGCCTGACCAGTTTTGCAAATGAGCAACATAGAATACACCAGACTTCAAAATAAAAAAATGTGGCTGCCTCATTCGTAAGTATGCACTCAGATTTATTTCGGCAGGAGCAGAAACAAGCCAACCCCTCCAGAAGACATTGCAATGTTTCGTACCAAGTATTTTGTCAAGAGATAAACCTCACCTCCTAAGTGCTACCTTGTGTATACTGTTCTGCAGTGTATGTAAAAACAGTTAGCTAAATACAGTTAAAAAGACAACATTGAACATTTTTATTTTATTTGTATCAACTGATATGTTGCAGTTATGAATTTACTAATTCTACATACAATGTGTATTATCTATTTAGCTAGTTTAAAAGTTTAAAAAGACAAGTAAATATATCACGATGCTTCAGGTTGCAGGGTTTGTAGAAATCCTATGAATTTTTGATATTTGATCAGCAGCAACCTTTATGGACATCATGTATGCATTTATTTATGCAGTGTTCTGACTCTGGATGCGTGCTTTCGCAATGCCTTTCACATAGGCAAATCAGGCCTTTAAGATCTGAGTGGAGGAGCACTTGAGTGACATCCATAGAAAAGATAAAAATAGTGCGTTGCATAAGCATCTGTCAGAAGTGCAAGATTCAGAACAACATAGATTTTTATTCTGTGGAACCGAGAAAGTCTCAATGGGTCCACAAGGTGAGAGCCTAAAACACACCTTCTGCAAAGAGAGCCATTTTGGATGTATCATTTGGGTGCTATGAATGTTCCAGGACTGAATGAATATTTTGATGCTGTTTCTTTTTTTTTAAATGAACAAATTAATTGCATTTGACAGCAATTGCAACAATGCACTGCTTTTGCCTAATGGTTTCTGATTCTACTGCTATCATTTAATCACATATTATTATGTTTTTCTATTGTATTTCTATTCCCCCCTGCCCCTTCCACTTTCCTTTATTTCATTTCTGCTAGCACCCACTGGTATTCTACTGATGATTCTGTACAGTTTTTTTCTTTTTTGTCCTGCTCAATCCTTCCATGCTTCTCCCCTTTTTTTGCTTCACACTTTTTATATCACTTCATTTAGTTTCCATGTAACAACACAATTTGTTATTAGTTAGCTGCATGTATTATCATTCTCCCATAGCTCAGCCATTCTTCCACTGACAAACTCCATGATCCCATAATTTGAATCAAAGAAAGAATTTTCCGAGTGTTTGCTTCTAAATAAATTAGACTGCTTTTTACACAGTTTATAAAATTACTTGAGCAATCTAGTTTAGTTCACAAAACTGAGAAATGTAGAAGGACTGAAAGTGAAGTACTGTGGCATTAGTTAATATTGTAAATGACTATTCTGTCTGTTTAATTTGAACACTGTCACTTTAACACATGATTATTTTAGAGACAGCATCTTGACAGACCAGCCTCACTGAGAAAATGTACATCTGCGAAACATGTTGGTGCAGTTGGCGAATACCTCCACATCTCGCTTGACTACATATATTCTGTAATTTGCAATAGTTTTATTGTCTAAGTACTTATGTTGCACAGTTAAATATATATATATATATATATATATATATATATATATATATATATATATAGCATTATATGCAACTGCAGACTTTGGCTGACTGTTTTTTTTTTGTTCCTCAATGTAACAATTAAACTGAGCACATCAGAGGTGAAGCGGCTTTTATTGGTTACTAGGAAGAAACATCGAATCTGCTGGGCAATTGCAGTTGAATGGTGATGTGCTTTAGTGCAGAGCAGGAGGTGCAGTCACAGGGTGGCAACCCCTGTAATTCGAATCTCTCAAAAAGTGTCTGCACTCTAAAAGAACAAAATTCAGAAGCTCTGTAGTACAACAGAAAGGTGTATTCCAAAATATGGTTTAACAGCTCCTGGCAGTGGCAATCTTGCACCTGATACCAGCGCCTTGCTTCTGATGCAAGGCTTCATCAGGGGTCGGGTTTTAGGAGACAATAGTATCAATTTTATAGTCCATTCTTGATGACTCATTGTATTATGTCATCCTTCTATTTCTTAATTTACACACAAATCTCAAACTGTTCAACAAAAACATATATACTTTGTCATCTTTAAAGCATATTGAGCTTGCACATATACTTTAGTATATATAGTAAGGTGAATTTCATGTTCCATTTATAACATAGCTGCAGTTGCAAATTAATTCTAACATATTTTTAAAGCACAGATCTTAATGCATGTCGTTATTATAAGTTATCTAGCTAACACTAATCCCATATAAAGGACATAAGTGCCCGAGGACTCCATGGTTTGATGAGTCCTTGAAGGAGCTGAGGAGAGTGGGTGAAGGCTAGAGAGAGCTTGGTGGAAATCTGGCCTGGATGCTGACAAAATTATATTGATGGATCATTATAGTATCTATCAATCAGCAATCTCCTGTAAGAAGGCAGAATTCCTGTCCAAGGAGATTGCTGCTGCATGGAACCGACCAGCTCAACTCTTTCAGACTGTCGACAGATTGTGCAATCCACTCTGTCTGCAGTCTGGAAGAGATTTTTCACAAATGAAGTATGATAAACTTGTTTGGTTCTTTGCAGATAAGATTACCAACATTAGGTCGGGTATCAGCCCAGCCCCCTCTTTAAGGGATTGCAGTGATCGGTAAGAGGAAACAAACACCCGTGCTGCCTGGTCTGACTTCAGCAGGCCAGAATTCATGGATGCAATGAGGATTGTTCATACTGTAAGACCAACCAGCTGTAGTTTGGATCCGGGTCCTACGCCTCTATTAGAAGGTTGTATAGAGGTTATCTGCCTGATTCTTGCTGAAATTGTCTTGAAATCTCTGGAACAGGGGTTTTTTCCTAATCCCCTAAAGGAGGTGGCCGTTCGACCACTCCTTAAAAAACCTTCATTGAACCCGGACTGTTTAGTTAACTACAGACCTATCTCTAACCTGCCCTTTGTGGGTAAGGTTATTGAAAAGGTGGTTGCGTCACAGCTAGACAACTATCTCACAAATCATAATATCTATGATACTCTCCAGTCGGAGTTTAGGAAAAGACATAGCACTGAGACTGCTGTCATCCAGGTTTTAAATGATCTCCTAATTGCGAGAGATCGAAAGGCTCATACCATCTTAGTCCTTCTTGATCTCTCTGTAGCATTTGATACTGTGGACCATGGTGTGCTGTTGGAGCATTTGTGTTTTTTATGGACTGTCTGGAACAGTTCTACATCAGTTTCGATCCTTCCTCACAGGCCAGACACAGAAGGTTGTCATTGGAATTTATTCCTCTGACACCATCTCTCTGTCCTGTGGGGTGCCGCAGGGCTCCATCTTGGCACCCATGTTGTCCGCAGTGTATATGCTGACATTAGGAGACATTATTAGGCGATAAAGTTTGGGTTTTCACTGCTATGCAGATGATACCCAGTGGTATCTATCCTTTATTCCCAGACAGGATGATGCAGTCCCTTTGCTTAACAGCTGTCTATCCGAGATCAAGGACTGGATGAGTGATAGCTGGCTGAGGTTAAACCCGGATAAGACCGAGGTGCTGGTTGTGGACCCGGGTCACCTTGAGGCAGGTTGTAGGGCTGGGGTGCCATCGGGCCTTTGGATTGATGGTGTCCAGTTCTCGACCTCAGACCAGGTACATAATCTGGGCATTATTATTGACGATGGTCTGAACCTGAAATCTCAGGTGTCGGCCATCGTTAAGTCCTCTTTCTACCATCTTAGGAATATCGCCGGGTGAAACACCTGGTTCCTCTGGCTGACCTTCCTATTCTGGTCCACACCTTCATGACTACCCGCCTTGACTACTGCAATGCCTTGTACCTAGGGCTACCAGGGGTTGATATCCACTGCCTGCAGCTAGTGCAGAATGCAGCGGCCAGGCTTTTGACTGGGACATCTAGAAATAGTCATATTACTCCTGTGCTGCGCGGGCTGCACCGGCTGCTGATTCAGTGGTGGATCACCTTTAAGGTTGGTTTACTGACCTGCGAAGCCATACACGAATGGGGACCACAGTATCTGCAAGATCTCCTTACTCCCTACTGCCCCTCTCGTTCACTCCGATCCGTCGGCGAGGGATTGCTAGAGGTTCCCAGGGTTCGTTTGAAGACATCTGGGGCACGTGCATTCTCCTATGCTGCCCCTGCCCTGTGGAATTCTCTACCTTGTGGGATAAGAGTCTACCTGACCGTTGAGAGCTTTAAATTGGAGCTTAAGACATATCTGTTTTTAAAAGCTTATGGCGAATAATTTTAATTATATTGTTTTAATGTATGTTGTTTTAAATGTTCTATTTGTTCAGAGCTTTGGTTTTTTGAAAAGCACTTAAAAAAATAAATTTTACTTACTTACTTGCTTACTAATATTTTTCCAGTAGTCAAAAGAAAAATGTGATCACCAATGTTTCTTTTGTAGGCAAAATCGTCGGGGATCCACCATTAATTCAAACTGTATGAGATTCCATTTCATTCATATTTTCTGGCATGAGCAACTTGATTCTAAATGGGAAAAACAGTTAAATATTAAAAATGAATGAGGACTTGGTTACTCAGCTGATATAATTACTAATGGAATAAGGCACATACTAATATAATATACTTCATATGCATAGTTGTCGTTTCAGAACATAATCAAATGAAAACTATAAAAAATAAAAGAAGCGAAAGCGAAATACGTCACCAGATGGTGCTAGTGAGCTCCCTGCAGAGCTTTGATCTCATAACAAATTGATAATATACCTAAAGCTCCTGGTGGATAATGAGTCAATGCCATCTTTGCATGATAAGTTTAAGACCAAGTTAAGGCAGTTATTAAATTCGCTTGCACCATCCAGTGACATATTTCACTTTCACGTCCTCTTAATGTTTTATAGTTTCCATTTGATTATGTTTTGAAATTGCTAGGGGTGGGTGAAAGTTGTGAATTCTGCTTTCACAGAACTTCCGCGAAATTGCAGAAATTTTGGAACTTTCGCCGTTGGTGAAACTGGGATTTTCCGTGGATTTTCGTAGAGTTCTGTGGACTTTTTTTATGAACTGGGAAAAATGCATATAAACTGCAGAATTTATTCTATCCACAGTTTAATGAACTGTCAGTGAATGAGCACCTGCTTGTACAACCATGCCATCATTCACTGACAATTCAGTGGACCGCCTATAGTGTAGGAGAAAGGAGGGCTGCACTGGTGGCCTACTCAGGGGCAGGGTAGTAGGGGCTGGATGGTGGCAGATGAACTGTCAGGGTGGGGGGGTCCACTAGACACTAGGGAATTGGGATTACTTTTTTTATAAGGGATCTGGGATGGGGTCCACTACACACCAGGGAATACTGGAAATAGAGGGGGATAGGTTGGTGGACTACTGACTGTTTTTTTGTGGATTAAGGATAGGGAGGGGGGGTCCCTAGACACAGGGAAATAAAATGTTTTGGGGCCATGATCGGTGGGTGGGGGGCATTAGAAACCAGGAGGGTCCGAGGGAGGAATTGGAGGTATTTATTTATTTACTGGGCCCTCTGATCAATGGGGGGTGGATTAATGAATTAAACTGTGGTTACAAAATGCCTCAGAACTGACCACTGGCAGTGATTCATTCTGCAGATTTTTTCTCACAGTTTAATAAATTAACCTACAGTTTGTATATTTATTGTGCAGTTTTAAGGCAAAATTTCCATGAACTTTGTGAAAATGATTTCTGAACTTTCATGGAAATTCCGCTGGAGGAATTTTTTTTTGCACACCCCTAGAAATGAGAACTATGAATATTAAGTATATTATAATAGTATGTGCCTTATTTTATAAGTAAGTATATCAGCTGAATAACCAAGTCCTCACTCGATTTTAATATTGAACTGTTTTTCCCATTTAGAATAAAGTTGTTCACGCCAGAAAATATAAATGAAACAGAATCTCATACAGTCTGAATTAATGGTGGATCCCTAAGGATTCTGCCTATAAATGAAACAGAATGTAGTAATAAAATCTGAAGTATTTTTCTAGAGGTGAGTTACAAGGAGGTGTGCAGGGTATCTTGAAATAGTTACATTACCTTTTCTTCAAGTTCATTCTATTGTAGGTCCTGCCTACAGTGTAGAAATAACCCCACTTCCAAGCAAGCAAAACGTGAAGCTTCTGATTAGTCGGGCTATAATGTTGCAGGAGGAGGGGGTATCTAATGTTTGTCCCAGGTGTGGGTCATGATAGTAGCACATTTAATATCTCCTTAAAAAGGCACACTTCATTGTAGTCAACTGTTAATAAAGCTACATTCGAAGTCATAATTGAGAAATCTATGTAAATAAAGATATGCAGTAAATATCCAACAGACAGCACAGCAGGCTGTGTTGAAGGCCCTGAACCTCTAAGGTGATGACTACTTAGTTCTCAAAATGACTGATGGGCTGGAATTTCCTTTTCAAAAAGGTATTCAGAACTTTATTGGTAATAAAAACAGACATCTTGGGTTTGGGATTTTGTCAAATTTAAAACCATAATATATATATGGGGTTTCCTTCCTTTTTCTTCATAATTTCCAATTCCTTGTTCTGTTATGACACTGGTGATAAATTCAGAGGACTGTGTTTGGTTCTTCTTTCCAAAAGTGGTATAAATGCCAAATCTGACACTGAAACCTACTGTTTTTAATACTATATACCAAAGTTTATTTGCCAACAAGTTCCTTTTTCATTAGCCTTCTCTTACTGGCATTATTAAAGTGTACTGTTGTTTCGGAGTATAACATATTTTGCAGGTTTTGTAGGCTTCAATATGAATATGTTTTAATATCAATATAAAATATGCTGCAATATCATGTGACAAATATGTGCACATGCACAGTGTGCTAACACATATTATATTGCCCATGTGAGAATAGACAGACAGACAGACAGACAGACAGACAGATAGATAGATAGATAGATAGATAGATAGATAGATAGATAGATAGATAGACAGATAGATAGCTTAGGTGTGTATGCATGTATATATATATATATATATATATATATATATATATATATATATATATATATATGCAATAAACACAAGCACATATATATTATGCTAAATATTATCCTGTACATGTATTAACTTGTGTGTGTGTGTGTGTGTGTGTGTGTGTGTGTGTGTGTGTGTGTGTGTGCTCAAGTGAATTATATTTAAAATAACACAAGCCAGTATTTAATGTTTTGCTCCAAAGAGGGAAGTTGCCATGTGGAAGAACTAAAGTTGTTCCTACATATGGTGCTTCTCTTCTTGGAGTGTAATAAAGGTGAATACCCTAAATTGTGAGGTGAGGTAATGTGAATTAAGCAAAAAAAGGAGGAAGACCAGGGGTGGGATTGTAAGGTTAAAAAGTGAAGGGGGGACACTGTGCAGAGGGTGACCAGGAAAACACAGACATCCTGAACAAATAATTTTGTTCTGTGTTCACAGAGGAAGGAGAAACTGAGGGGCCCCAAAAAGTAACAGGGGAATTGAAGTAAGGGAGATGGACACTAAAGTTCTTTTTCAGAGGAGTGTGTCCTGAAAGGGCTCACTAATCTGAAACTGTACAAAGCCATGAGAAACAAACTCTGATTATGGACATGTGATTTTTCAAACTACAGTTCATTTTTGGTAGAAGCTTTGATAGAACTTTGAATAGCGATATATGGGTAACACTAGCTTTTCAGCATAACACTTTCAGCCTAACTTGCTTTTCTGAAACTCTGCTCAGATTTCAAAAGCCACAGTTAGGCTGAAAGTGCTATATGTTGAACAGCTAGTGTTACTTACATGTTGCTATTTAAGTTCAAGTTCAAGTTTATTGCAGGAAAACTCCATTGAGCAAGCTCATTCACAAGGAGGTCCTGTGACATAAACACTAAAAGTACAAACACAGATAGGTAATAACAGTATATACATGAAATGCACGTTACATGATACAGGCTGGATATACATACAAGGGTACCACATAGGGTTACCACAGGTGGTAAACATTGATATGAGACAGGGAAGCGACTTACAGGTTGCATACTGATAAATGAAACATGATGACTGGTGTGTGCAATACATGTACAGTATTTTGGCAGCTAGAACAAACAACAGTCTACAACTGATATGGGGGGGAAGAGTGATTTGATAGAGTAGCAGTGGAGCGTAAGCAAAGATAAAGCCAGGAGTAGAAGGGGAAGGGAAAGCAGTTAATATGACAAATCAATTATACCTTACCAGTGGATAAATATGGCACACATGGGAAGGAAGAGACTTAATGACAGTTACAGGTGTCTTTATTTTGGCTGAACTTAGTGATTTGTAGAAGTTTATTGAAACTGAGCTAGTTAGTTTCAGTACGGTTTGTAATTGGTTCCAAATGGAGGGAAGGGCATATGCAATAGCACGTTTACCAAAGGAAGTCCGCGTCCTTGGTATGTCAAGCATAATAAAGTCAGATTTTCTTAATGAGTATGCACTATGTGAGATACTAATAAGGGGAAGAGAGATAGCTTGGCAATTTCTGCAGGAGCAGTTTAAGAGTCCATAGCCCAGCATGGAGCAGGCGTCTAGTAGTAAGGGATGTCCAACCAACAGCTGCATATAAGTCACAGTGGTGCGAACGGTAAGGGGAGTTGGTAATGAACCGTAATGCACGGTGATAAAGGATGTCCAGTTTACTTAGATTTGCAAGAGTGGTGGAGGAATAGATTGCATCGGCATAGTCGAGTAGGGGGAGAAAAGTGGCCTGTACAAGCTTGTTTCAAGGGGGAAAAGGGGCCTATTTCTGTAGAAGAAACTTAACCTTGCTTTTAACCTTCTAGAGACATCTTCGACGTGGTCACTGAAAGATAAATTATTGTCGATCCAGATACCTAGATATTTAAATTTGGTTACAACTTCCAGAGGCTCGTTTAGCGTGGTGACAATGAAGTCTTGGGCAAGGGTATTGGGGGGGCCTGTGACAGCACTGCGAGAGAATATCATCGCTTTAGTCTTCTTAGCATTGAGCAGAAGCTTTGCCTTTATTAGGTTATGCTCAAGTTGTGCGAAGTCCACTTGAAGCACTCCCTTGACTTCAGATAACGATGAGCCAGAAGTATACAACACAGTTATCATCTGCAAAAAAGTGCAGATTGGACGTAGATATGTTAGCATCTAAGTCATTAATGTACAGAGAAAACAAGATAGGGCCTAAGATGGATCCTTGGGGGACTCCTCTTGCAACTGGCAAGGCAGCAGAAAAAAAGCCTTCCACCTTTACTTTTTGGAATCTTCCAGTTAGGTAGCTAGAGAACCACTGGGTGGTATGGTATGTGGCACCCAACTTTGCAAGGCAATTGACTAATAGTTTGTGATCAACAGTATCAAAAGCTTTGCTGAGGTCCAAAAGACTGCACCAGTTACCTTCTTAGCATCTATAGCAGAGATCCAATCATTGGTTACTTTTGCTAGTGCAGTGATTGTGCTATGATTAGCCTGGAAGCCAGATTGAGCTGGGTTAATGAGAGAGAAGGTTTCAAGTGAGATTTTAACTGAATATGGATCAGTTTTGGAGAACTTTAGAAAGGATAGGCAATATGGAGATAGGTCTATAGTTGTTTACATCGCATGGGTCACCAGATTTAAATAGAGGGAGGATATGTTTGATTTCAGCAGGGCGGCACAGTAGCAGATGTAATGGAAAGACTGAAGATGTGGAGAATTGAGGCAGTGAGATGGGCGTGAGCCTGACCTTAGGAAAAGGATTCCAAGCCATCGTCCCTCCGCTTTTTGGTGTCTAAGTTAAGAAGAGATCTTCTACTTCTTTATAAGTTATCTCACGCAGTTGGAAGGGGCTGGGTGCAGGACTAGATGTGGCGGGGAGGGTATGCTGGCTCACCGCAGCACCAGCATAAGGTGACGAGTCAAAAGCTAATCCAGCTGTGGCAAAGTGGAGTTAAGTTCCTCCAGGATTAGGGACTTGCTTTCCACAATCTTGCCACTTGCAACTATCTTTGTTGGGACAGAGGAGCCATGGGTCAGCCCTTCTATAGCTTTGATAGTCTCCCATATTTTATGAGGGTTACCTTTAGCTTGTTCAAGAGTAGAAATATAATAGTTAGCTTTAGCAGAGCAAAGTTTTTCACACAGTTATTCCTGGCTGTTCTAAAGGCCTGCCAATCCGAAGATTCTTTGGAATGTCTAGCTTTAGCCCAGAGCTTATCTCGAGCTATAAGGGCTGCCTTGAGATCCGAGGTGAACCAGGGGTTGGAATTGTTCCGTGCCCTTACTTTGATGAAAGGGGCATGCTTATTTATTATTGTAGTGAGTTTATCATTAAGGATGCACGCTGCCTTGTTGACATCTTTGGCTAGGTAAAGATCTTGCCATCTGATCATGCTCAGGTCAGATAGGAAGTTTACTGCACTGAATTTGTGAAAGGATCTTTTTGTTATAAAGATGGGTTGCAGCCGGGCTTTAATTTGAGATCTTATGCAAGCAACGATTCCATGATCGCTCATGTCATTGTGAAACACTGCCAAATGAGATATTTTTTGTGGATGGGTGGTTAGTATCACATCTAGAATGGAACTGTTGGCAGTATTTAGAGTGTTGTTCCTAGTAGGTTCACTGACTAATTGCCCAAGACCTAGCTCGTCACAAAGGGATTTGAGGCCATGTGATTTAGGTGACAGCCAGTCCATATTTAGATCTCCTAGAAATATTGTTTCAGTTTTTGCATCTACGAACATGGATTTCAAAAGATTAAGGACTTCATCACCACCAGACGGGGGTCTATAGCCACCTAGGATAGTGATACATTCTGAGGAGGGGAGATGAAGGCTCAGTGAAACTAACTCAGATTCCTTGGCTAGAGATTTGCAACTAATATTGGTGACCAAGTACTTAGATTTGGAGTAGATAACCACACCCCCGCCTCTAGACTCTATCTGATATAAATAAATTGTAGCCCTGCAGTGATATTTGTTGATCAGTGTTCATCTTTTTTAACCATGACTCAGTAATTATGATAAGGTCTGGGTTAATGTGTGCAACCCAGGCTTGCAGCTGTACAAGTTTTTTAGGCAGGCTTAAAATGTTGACCATCATCATTTTGAGACCTGTGGCCTCAGCAAAATCGATAGGCGAGGTAAGTTGTGGGGGGGCAGGGTTGAGCTCCACATTTCCTGAGCAGAGAAGAAGCAGAAGTATAACTTTCTTTAAGGAGCTTATAAGAATGGAGACTGCTTTTTATTTCTTGCGACAACCCATATCGTGCTGCGCAAGAGGCGGCACCACTGTAATGACAGTTGATCGTGATCAATGTAAGTGCTTGGGTAGACATAGGTGAGGACAGTAGCAAGGGGGTGTAGGCTAACCGGGGGAAATAGGCTAAAAGGGGAGAGGAGAATGACATAGTGTCTGCACGGTAGACTGTTATAACATTAGGTATTGATAAGGTACATTGGAGAACTGAATTGCATTGAGGTACTTCGAATTGCACTGTATTGCTGAAAACTCTGCACCTTAGGAGCAATAAAAACACAATAAGGAGAGCCATGGTCCCAGATTGAGTGGTCTTGTGATTTGTATTAGTGCAACATTTTCTAGGAAAGTAATTTGCCCACCTAGTTACTCTCTTAAAACCTAGATGAGAAAATACAGCAGAAAGGGGAACAAGGAGAGCAGGAGCAGCTTAGTTAGTGGCCATCCACCCTTCAGACTCAAGTCCCCTTGTAGCAGCACCGGGAAAGAAGCAGAGTGATAATGCAGGCCATATTGCCCACGAATGAATACAGTGATTTATGTAGAAGACCAAGAATCCCTCTAGTGGCAGGTCTGTATAACCTGCTAATGGAAAACTAAAAAAAGAGTTTAAGCCTCTATCCAAAATGGACTGCAATTTGAAAAATCACATGTCCATAATGAGAAAAGGTTTGTTCCATAGCCAGAGAAAGATTTAGATGTCCAATATAATAGAAACACTGTTAAAACTATAGTATTAAATAAAAATGGTATTCAAGAATTATAAATAGTGGTGGGCGAAGTGGCCTCAATTCACTCTGTGGAGCGATTAGTGGAGTGAAGGCGGATTTTCAGAGTGCTCCGCAGCGCAAAGCGGAGTACTTTGCATCATAGGTGATAACGCGAAGTCCATTGAAAACATATAGAATAGTGAATGGTCACTCATCCACAACAAGGCTGTGTTTCCCATGAGGGAGTTGATGACTTCATTGAGACCTCGAGAGCGAAGCTCGAGAGGTCTCTTTCATGTCATCAACTCCCACGAGGGAAACAGCCTTAGTTGTAGATGGGCAACCATCCACTGTTTTATGTAGTATATGGTTAGGGCTTATTTCTTTTTTTTTCATTGCAGGTTACCTCATGTGTTTTTTTTTTTTTGTGATGTTCCTGCTCCCGCTCTACATCTCGCTGCTGCCTACCACTCGTTTCTGCTTCATTGCGCTCCCGCTGGCTGGGACTTCTCTCCACTCCCACTCACTCTCTCTCACAGTGGCATGGTTTATTTTTTAAAAATTCAACAAAAAAAATGGTTTCATGACATAGAGCAGTCTAAGGTTATTTGTGTCAAAAGAAGGAGGATCCGCTGTTCTGCCGCTCTGCGCCCGATTAATTGCGCCACCATGTTTTTACTTTTTTTCTCTCTGTTGCAGCCAGTTGAGTCAGCCAATTAGGAGGTAGAACAAGGCTGAAAAGTTGTTGTACTATCGATGTGACATCAGAACGATAGCACAACAAATTTTCTGACCTTTGAACTGTCCTGCAACAAGATTTGAAAAGCCACTGATTTCAATCTATAATAAGCCCTAACCATATACTATAATGACTTTGCGTTATTCCACCTTCCCCAAATCACTACTCCACAAAAATTAAGGCGAAATACATTGAAAACAATGTACTTCATCTCACATCACCTTGTTTTAAGCTCCAAGGTGAATTTTGCAGTGATTCATGGGATTTCAGGTCACATGGGCTCTAGATTGTTTTGCACAGCCTTAGTTCAGGATACTGTGTGTGTAGGAAGCTGTTGGAGACAGTCTACTCCGGGAGCTCTCTGCGATTCAAACCTTAAAAACTGTTAAAAAAAGCCTTTCTGAGTCATTTGTTTTGCTGAAACTGTAGTTCAGCGAATGTAGGAAACCCACCTATGCTCATATCATTGAGCGTTTATTGTTTTTGTGTGGATTTTGAATGTTAATGTACAACACTAAGTCTATGTGCTGAGAGACAGTGGAAGTGTGTTTTGGGTGAGGGGTGTATCTGTGGTGTATGTAGATGTAAGTAGGAGAAATAGAGAGTTCTTTGTTTTTTGGTTATATTTTTCTTCTATAACTGACTATGTTAATGTACACACAGTAACATTTTCAGTAATTGTTGACATTTTTTTGCTGATTGTGTGTGTTGTGGTCTGGCGGACGTGGTGCAGCAGTGCATAATTTCAGGTTGTTTAAAATATGTTGTATATTACTGAAGTTATCAATTTGCTACGCATTACTTGTAGACAAATTATGTGAGTGTGTGTGCAGTGCGTGACATCAAATAATACACCACAGTGTAATTGCAGGCACAGCAGTGTGAACCTGCTATCCACTGCACATGCGTGATTTTTTTACTGTCATTGTGGTATCTTTTCTTGGTTTTGCACTGCTGTAATCTGCAGTCAGTGCACCCCCCCACTGGCAAACGGTGTTCTTTTCCAGATTGGATTATTTGTGACTTCAGAGCACCACTGGTTAGTTAAGGTGTTGTTGAACTTGTTGCGACTTTGCATCTGTATCTCTTGTTGAAGCCACAGTTGTTTTTTTGGCTTCACATCCAGCATCCCCCATCCCCCACCCAGAGTGAATGTTCCGAAATCTAAATTTGCTAAGAATATTCTTGTTGATCCTCCAAAATGCCCACAAAGTTATGTGCAAGCAAAGCTGTTTCTCGCCATGGCAATGCTGCCAGTGATAAGATGGTCTGTGGGCATGGTAGCAGACAGTCACAGAAGTGCATTGCTAATGTGAGGAAAGGTATTTCTCCTTCAATGTTTTTTACAGTGCAATTAGTAGCTTCACTCATAGTTGAAGGAGATGATGTTGTCCCAGCTGATGGTGTTAGTGCAGTTGCTGGTGGTGGTGGTATGAATACTGTTGCCTCAAGTTCCACTTCTGACCAGTTTACCATGTCCGAAAATATAGTGGAGTGTGAAGCAGTGCCAGTGAGTGACAGTGTAGATTATGTCATACTCCCCAGTGGAAGCACCAAGGGAGGTCAACATGAAAATGCTGACCTCCCCCACAGCAATGGCACAATACCAATGTTGGTATTGTGCCGACTATGCAGCAAGTGTTTTCTGTGGGGGGCTCTGCCCCCCACAGCCCCCATGCTGGGGGCTCTGCCCCCCACACTCCCCCGGACTTTGGATTCTCAACTCCAGGTCGCAGTTTGTCCAGGTGGGGCGGAACACAGGCAGAAAGCAAAGCACCAAAAATAGTTCATTACAGCGAAATTTGCCATCAGGGTGTCATCCTGAAGGGGTGCACTGCTCCCCAGTAACAACCCAGTAACTGAATATGAGGATTCTGATCATCATATCAATGATAGCACACAATGTCACATTTCTTCCACTGCAGTTCAGGTCACACATTTGCCATGCAGTGATTTACAGTGTGGTGGAAAAATATTGGGTGATGGTGGTGCTGATGTTGATGATGTTGCTGTGATTGCAACATGCAGTCCACATGCCAGCATCCAAGCAGAAGATGTGGATGATGTTGATGAATATGATGATGATTTCAGTGACCTCTGTTGGGAACTGGAGAAAAAGAAATTCAAGGTGGCTGTGTCTGGATCTGTTTACATCCCCCCCCCAATAAAAAGTTGTGATTTACCAGTTTCAATTGATGATGATGACACAGTAATAGTGATAGATAGTCGTGGTGGGCAGTTGCAGTCCAAGTGTATCCTAACTGAAAAATCATGTAGCACACCCCCCACTTCATGGCTTAAAAAAATGGAGTCCAATAAGCAGCGACGGGGGGACATGTTAAAACTAGATGAGTGCAATCCCTTGTTTGGGATTTTTTTTTGTGCAAGATGGAAATGATCAGTCAGTTGCAATCTGCCAGCTTTGCCGGGTGCATGTGAGTCGAAGAAAAAAGGGGAGCCATATGGGCACAGGGGGACAACATACACATCTTAAGAACAGGCACATGGCACTGTGGACCCAGCACAAGATGGCAACTAATACCTGCACCACAGTGGGGCGTTCACCCTCATCATCAACCACAATGAGCATGTTATCCCCTTCCATGACTGTAACATCAAGTAGAAAATTAAATGTGTGCAGTAGTGATGAAATAAAAGCAGAGGATTACTACAGGTATGATGAGGTAGAGAAGCTGAATGATTTTGAAATCTTGTCCAGTGGTGATAAGAGTAGCAGTTTTGTTGGTAGTGATGGTCAATGCAGTATGTCTAGTGCAAATGGTACATCAACCCCTGTTGGTAAATGTGGGAAAATTACTACATTTCTGGGTTTGTCATCACCTGTGCAACCGTCTTCATCACACGTCCACACTCCACCCCCTGTGATTCTCAGAGGAGAATCATTTGTTATCACACCCCGTGTAAAATGTTTAAGTCAGCCCACGTTACAGAGTGTTTTTGGGTATAAGCTGAAGTACCCATCCAATCATACAGTGTCACGTGAACTTCATGCTGCGGTAGCTGAAATGCTGGCAATTGATCTTTTGCCCTTCTCCTTTGTGGAGAATTTAAGTGGTTAAAAGACTGCCACATTTCTTGTATGATAGATGTTTCCTTTTTCATAAAGTTAAATCAGTGTCCCACTCATAGTGACTCAAATTCCATGTGTCATGTCACATTTATAATACAGAGCATAGTATATCCTGGCCCCTGGATTACCACCACCATAACACCGCTGATACCTGTTCGCCACTGCCAGCATAGGGAATGTGACCATGTGTCCCCCTGGACTACCACCTCTCAACCACTATAAGAGATAAGACCACTGTTTGCAACTGCCAGCATAGGGAATGTGACCATGTGTTTTGGGGATGCAGAAAAGTTCTGGGCACTGTATGTGACCACTGCACATATGAGTGACTGCCCAATAAATTCTGGGGGACTTTGCTTGTGGTGTAATGCTCCTATTTCACTTCATCAGCACTTGGGAATTTTCTGGACACAAGACAGTTGCATTTTGGGGATCCCACCCTGAGTGTCCCAGAATCTTAATTTTATATATGTACCACTGAAAAAAAGGAAACAGCCACCCACCATCTTTTTATTTTTTATTTTAACCTGAAAAAAAGAAAACAGTCCCTTGTCATCTCCCCTCCCCATCTCAACCCTCCCACTAAGCAACTCATCACACCTCACCCCCCTTCATCCTATACTTACCACTAGAGATCATTGGCTGTCATCTTTTGTGAACCGATACAGGTCTGCTCCCTTCAAAGCCTAACCACAAACTGAAGAATCAAGGTAAGTGCTGTATAATGGCTGTGAATGGTGTTTTGAACTTATGTTGATATCTTGGCCATTTTTAGGCATTTTTGAACCAAATTTTCAACATGTTTTTTTTGCGACCCCACCTCATGAATACTGGCACTGTCATTTTTTTACTCAGTCTCAAAAGGTGATTTCACAGTCACTGTGCAAAATCACCTTTCAGGACCTAGTAATGAAATGGCAGTGTCAGTGTTCATGAGGTGGGGTCCCTAAAAGTCCATGTTGAAAATCTAGTGCAGAAATACCCAGAAACACATGAGTTATGCACAGTCATTGAAATTTGTCTATGCATGCCCGTAACATTTACAATTTGTTTTATTTTCACTCCAGATTTTCAGCATAGCTATTTTTAAACACACACCATGAACAGTATAGCTGTCATTTCTCATATCCTTCCAGAAATGTGTTTCCACACCTGTGGCATGGAATGGCATGGTTGCTGCGCAAAATCACCTTTTGGACTTAATAACAAATTGTCTGTGCCAGTGTTCATGAGGTGCGGTTCCAAAAAGCCCATGTTGAAAATTTAGTGCAAAAATACCTAGAAATGCCTGAGTTACATGTGGTCATTGAAATGTTTCTATGCACGTGTGTAACTTTGGCAATTTGTAATATTTCGACTTCTAATTTTCAATATTGCCATTTTTTCACACCACCTAATGAATAGTGCAGCTGTCATTTTTCAAATCCTGCCAAAAATGTTTTTTCACACCTTTGGCACAGAATGGCATTACAGTTGCTCAGAATTACATTTTGATGGGGATATGAAAATGTTCTGTACTGGGCACATGCAGTGAGGTGACAAGAAGGCTATGTCAAAAATTTGGAGTCAAGTAAGGATACGGTTGTACTATCTAAATGGAGGGATGGGAGTGAAGGGTCCAAAGGACCCTGTGCTCCCGCTGTAACATACGGATACTGTCATACTGTCTCAATGGAGGGATGATAGCGTAGGGTCCAGAAGGACCCTGTGCATCCACCATAAAATATAAATACTATTATACTATCTCAATGGAGGGATACAGATTCATGCATCCAAAAAGTAATTTTCCATACTTCCCCACTGGCTTGAACACTGCCTAGTGAACTGTGAACTTCATTGAAATACACCGCTGTGTACACCTCCATTTACTGATTATTTGTGCTGGTATGCTGGCTGGAGGAGGGGCTTTAATGAGTTTCACATATCATATTATATTCAGTCTCTACTCATGTAGTGTCAGTGGCTCAGTAGGTAGCACACTGACCTCTGAGTTCAGGAGATCAGAGGGCTGTGGGTTCAGTTCCCACATCTGGCACTTGGGTTGATATCCCAGTACTGACACTGTAGTGCAGCATGAGAGGAGTGCTGCACTTCTGAGGTGCCATCTTTCGGATGAGACGTTAAACTGAGGTCCCATCTTCCTGGATTGGTGGTAGTTCAGGTGGATGTTAAAGATCCCATGGCACTTATCGAAAAGAGTAGGGGAATTTCCCTGGTGTCCTGGCCAAATTTCCCTCATTCACTAAAAATACCACCAACAGCTTAATCTGGTTCAAGGTCAGTTGGCATTCTTCTGTATCCCCCGCCCGTGCCTGAAAATAGGCAGGATTTGTCTAGTGCACTTACCTGGTCAACAAAAAATAAATAAATAAAATGTTTTATCAGAATAAACATACTCATATCAACATCTTGCCATTCCTTGTTTTTCTGCATCATGCTGCTAATAGACTAGTATTAATGAAACAATCATCATGTTTAGACTAGAAATGTACACCAGTGAACCACAGCACACTTGAGAGTTTACTCAACAGCACACAAATCAGCAAAAGGATTATGGACACTGATCGTCTTTTTAAAATGAACATGATGTTCACCATGAATGAAACATAAGACACAGGTGTGTGTGAGCAGCAACACCATGGTGCTCGGATGCTGGGAAGGCTCAAACAGTCACTCAGATGATAACACCAGAAAATGCCCAACCTCCTTCACTGAAGTCTGCAATGTCGCACCGCACAACATATACAAAGTACTATGCATCCTTCCTTAAATGCTAGGGATCAAAGTAACACCACGCAACCTCTCAAGCTGCTGTGACAGGAGAATTGCTGATCCATAGCCTAAAAGGAAAAGTGAAAATCCACAATGCTACCCATTCCCCTCTGACTCAAGAAAGGCAACAACATTCACATCACCAAATAGAGAAGGCACATAATGTTTTTTTCTTCTTTACAACTCCACTTTGTAGTCTAATAGTTCTTACTCAAATGACAGAGCATGTAGTTCAGATTGATGTATGTGTGTCTGTCTGTTTGGGGGATGGAGAAGTAAGGTTTTTGTGATGCGTTGCCTTCATGATCACATACTAAATGAAAACTGGATTCGGGTCATGATACTGAACAAAGGCACTTTATTTCATGACAGCAGCTGTTTGAATCAAACACAATTCAAAGTTACAAATTTAGTTCAGCCAGCAGATTTTGAAAGAATTGATGATGCTGTTATAATCAGTTTCAGATGCCTGCTCATTAAGTGCCACAAAGTTAAAATGGTGGAAAATAGTGAGAGAGAGAGAGAGAGAGACAGACAGACAGACAGACAGAAAAATAATTCTGTGCTGCATGCTGGGGATGCTGTGTGTCTCTCTCTCTCTCTCTCTCTCTCTCTCTCTCTCTCATTTACCTTGAGGATGAGTGACACTTTATATGAAGAAACAACTGTCTTGTAAATTCCACAAAGTTAAAATGCTGGAAAATAGTAAGAGAGAGGGAGAGAGAGAGATGGTAAAGGAATGCTGTGCTGCATGTTGGGGACACAGTGTGTATCTTGCTCTCTTTCTCTCATTTACCTTGAGGATGAGTGATACTTTATTAAAAGAAATAACTGCCTTTTGAGTGTCACAAAGTTAAAATGGTGGAAAATAGCGCAAGAGAGAGGGACAGAGAGATAGAAAAGGAGTTAGGTTCTGCATATAGGGGATGCTGTGTGTGTCTCGCTCTCACACTCTTCTCTCTCTCTCTCTCTCTCCCCCCTTCTTATTTCCCTTGAGAATGAGTGACTCTTTATTTGAAGAAACAACTGCCTTTAAAGTGCCACAAAGTTAAAATGGTGGAAAAGAGCATGAGAGAGAGAGAGAGAGAGAGAGAGAGAGAGAGAGAGAGACAGAAAATGAATCTGTGCTGTATGTCCGGCTGCCGTCTCTCTCTCTCTCTCTCTCTCTCTCTCTCTCTCTATCTCTGAAATAGGGCAGTGCTGTGGTTCCTAGGAACAACATGGGAAGACTGCTTCACAGATGCTGAGGCAATTGGAATGCAGTCCAACATGCTAGTTCAGAAGGAATGTGGAATCCTTTTTCTCAGTGATCGTAAAAGGACTGCAGAACTCCACTCATTGCAGCCCTAAAAATGTATAAACAAGTTAAAAACAGTATAATCAGTATAAAATAGCAGCTGTGGAATTATTCCTTGGGGAATCAATAGATCCCAAAGGTCTTTCTAAATAAACGTGCCTTCAGGCCCCACTTAGAGGCCTCCAGTGAGGGGGCCTCCCTCAAAGACCTTTGAACCGAGTTCCACAGGGTCAGTCCTGCCACCTCAAATGAGCAGTCTTTTGATGTTTTAAGCTAAGCCCTAGAAACTGCTAGAAGGTCCATGGAGGAGGAGTGGATAGAGTGCTGAAAGTGGTGAGGAGTCAGGAGGTTACTAAGGGTATCCAGAATCCAGTCTGCATAGGGCTTTGTATGTGAGAAGACCCACCTTGAAGGTAATTCCCACCTCACCAGCATCCAATGCAGACCTGAGGAACCAGGGTCACATGACAAGACCTCGGAAGGCCAGTCCGTAACCTGGATGCCACATTCTTCACTTGCTGCAGGTGATGCAGGACAACTTCACTGACCCCAAGGAAGAGAGCATTATTGTATCCGAGTCTAGGTGTCACACAAGTATGCACCAGTCAAGCCAGGCCACCTGGCAGGATTAAGACTTTAATCTGGGTAATATTTCTTAGGTGGTAAAAAACAGTCTGGACAACAGACAACACCTGAGCCTCAAATGTCAATCCATCATCCAGAATGACACCCAGATTTTTCACCTTGGAAGAGGCCACAAGTGGGGTGGGCCCCAGCATCAGGCCAGTTCCCACCCCAGCTGCCTCCGCACTCCGCCAGTGACCAGGCTTAATCACTGACACCTCCATCTTGTCTTGGTTGAGCTTCAGAAAGATAGAGGACATCCATTCCTGGATCTTGGCCAAACATGCATTCAGTGCCTCCACAGCATTCTGTGTCCCGGGTGCAAACAGCATACCCATCTAAGTGTCATCTACATAGCTTTGAAACCCCATGCTGTAATGTCTACTAACCTCTCCCAGGGGCAGAATATACACTGTAAACAACATGGGAGAGGAGTGAGCCCTGAAGAACTCCACAACAGGGGTACTGGGTAGGAGGAAAAACTCCCCATCACCACCCTTTGCATCCTACCTGTGAGAAAGGAATCAAACTAGCTGATGACAGTGCCGGTGAGTCCACATTGCCCCTTAAGGTGATCCAGCATCACACCATAGTCCACAGTGTCAAAGGCTGAAAAAAGAATGAGGAGAATGAGAATAGACCACTCCCCTCTATCTCTAGCCTTGAGGAAATCATTGTGCACCCTGACCAATGTCAATTCTATACTGTGTCTAGACCTAAATCCTGACTGGAGGGGCTCATAGATGTCAAAGGTGATGCAGTGTGCCTCAAACTGCGGAGCCAAAATTTTCTCAATAACCTTGCCCAGAAAGGGAAGGTTAGACATAGGTTTATAATATACCTAGATGTCGGGGTCTAGAAATGTTTTTTTTTTTTTTTTCAAGATGGGCTTCACCAGTGTTTCTTTCAAAGCACTAGGGAAGAACCCTTTGAAAGTGAGCATCCAAACAATGTCAATAAACTCTGGGTCAATAGACCCCACACATCCCACTAGGAGATGTGTTGGGCCTTGGTCCTGTACACAATATGCGGGCCAAAGCTTTGAGATTACCTCATATACCTCTCCCACCCCCTAATGACTGAATTTGCAGAATGAACTGTTCACACTTGGCAGCTGCAACTGCTCCTTTTGGTTGCAGATAGACAGGGTGAAGCAACCTGTCTACAGTCTGAAAAAGCTGAGCTGGTTTATTCCTCCCTGAAACAATCTCCTTGGACAGGAAATCTGCCCTCTTTTGGGATATTGCTCTTTGATACTCACCATAGTGAGTTCTCAAAGCCACTGTTTCCTCTTCAGACACAGATCTCCTCCAAACTACAATGATAAAATGAACTTCAACCCCTGGTCTTCATCTACTTGAGCTCCCTGTCAAACTATGTGGATCTCAAGCAAAAAGACCTGGGCATTATATGGACTGGTGCAACAGAGTTGAGTGCTAATGCAATAGCTCTGTTATAGGCTTCAACAACCTCACTTGAACCAGCCCCCACAAGCACACTCAGTTATGAGAAGTCCATTAACACCAACGGTCTCTCTGGGGACAAGCCCTCTAATGCATGGTAACAGACCATCTCCACAGGGGAAGGACTACCAAGGGGGGTCCCGAACAAGAATCCTACTGTGCAACAATCTGACCAGATAACTGGATCAATTTTGAGATAAATGTTCTCAAGCCCCAATGAGAATACTAAGTCCAAGGTGTGCCCATGATTGTGGGATGCAGTTGCAAATACTTGTGGGAGGCCCATTGAGTTCATCATCAGGAGGGAAGTCTTGTCCAAACTGCGATAGTTTGTTGTTGAACCAGGCATTGAAGTTGCACAGGATCAACCACCTGGGAGACACCAAACCCCCTCTCAGCAACAAAGTCCCCCCCCACTGCACTTCCCTACTCCTGCAACCTCCTGCAGAAATTCCTCTTCATGCCCCAGAGGCCAGTATACCAGAAGGATTCTGCAACCTGCACTTGGACCCCCTCAAATGGATACACATTCAAACGATGAAGTAGAGCCGACTGGGTGCACAGAGAAGTTCAAGTCAGATTTAAAGCATATGGCCACACCCCACTCCCTGTGTTCCCCTCCTTGGGCCATTAATGACAGAGAATCCAGCCAGGATAGACACCTCCAAAAGTGGGCCAGTGTCATCAACCAGTGAGGTCTCAATAATGCAGGCAATATTTAACAAGGAAATCAAGTCCGCTAAAATTGCGGCCTGTCTCCTAATGATCTTGCACTGTACAGCATCACCCAAATGGGATTGGCAGAGGTTGGTGACCCATCTGCTACCTGCCCCCTCTATTTGACAGTGACCCTGGGTATGGGGAACAAACATGTCTTACCTCTCTCTAGGCCCCATTTTGCCCCAGGATAGCAAGCCCGGTGGTGGTTTCCTCTTCGGCAGTTGAGATCTCAATGGGAGTGATGGTGTCTCATGCATATCCATCTGTGAGGCATCCTGATCAACTGACATCATTTCCACTGTCAAGCTATACATTAAAATGATGCTTGGGGTTCACTCTGTCCATCCGTGCTCTTTAAAATGTCTTTCATCACATTGTTTAAAATAAAAAGACAAATTTAAGTCAGTTTCTCCACAGAGCCATTGAGACTTTGACTTCTCAATTGAGCTGCATCATGTGACTTCCAGCAAAGGGTGTCTTTTTCAGTGGTGTCAAATCAAGGGAGAGTGAGGTCACACATGGGGAGCTACATGGGTCAGTCCTGTGACCTGTTATTTTCAATATGTTAATCAGTGACATATGGGAAAGAATACAGAGCTAGATGTGTCCCCTCACCGATGGCACTTAGCTCCATGGCAGGGAAGAAATGAGGAGGGGGTGAGAGAGATGCAGAGGGATTTGCAAAGGTAGGGGAGATGGTGTATGGTTTGGCAGTTGAAATTCAATGCCAAAAATTGCAAGGTGTTGTACATAATTAATCAGAATCCAGGATGGAGCACTGCATGGAAGGGTATAGGCTGGGCACTGCTTCAGAGGAAAGAGTTTTGGGAGTCATGATAAGTAATTAACTGAAACAAACTAGCCAGTGCAACAAGGCCTAAAGTACTGAAAAGAGGGAGAAGGGCAACAATCTCGAAAATTTGCAGCCAGACTTCTGAGGCATCAAAATGGCACTGGTGAATGGCAAGTCACTTACCTTGAGAAGGGCATGACTTGCTGAAGCCCTTCTTCTTGGTCAGTTTTCCTGCACTGTCCCTGAAGATGCGCAGTGACCAGCCATGCAGCACCAGCTGAACAGTCACACAGCAACATTTGCTCCTCGATGACTGGTAGCATTCAAGAGGTGAGAAAGCTGAAATGATGCAATCACATACAATGTTGTGCATGTCTCATGGGCTAAAGGACATTTATCTCCTGGAAGAAGGAAGAAGCAGTAGAAGAACAATGTGGGGCACAGAAACAACCTGATTAATTACGTGTAGTATGCACTAGATTCTGGTCTCTTCCTGTGTAGAATCCCAGTAGCCAACTTCAAATACAGGTCTGATGAAAAGACCAAAGAAATTTCACTTCCTGGTCCCTTGCACCTACTAGCTGGGAGTGACCACCTTTCAGTGTGGTTCATACTCAGCATAAGCAGTGAGGCTGTGGGGCCAACAATAAGGGTAGGGGACTTCAGATGGGTGGGCTTTGAGAGGATGTGGAAATACTGAAGGGGCACTTTGAGAGGATAAGGTCGGTCATGGATGCACAACAGATGTGGGATTATCACAAAGTCTGAGCTGAGGGAGGCTACTAAAGTGTGCATCACGACTCTGAGAAAGAATGCCAGGGCTAAGGTGCCATGCTGGATGACCAGGAATGTGCTGGCGGGGGTGAGGGCCAAGAGAGTAGCTTTCAGGAGATTGAAAAGAACTGGGAGGGAGGAGGACAGGGAAAAGTACATAAGGAGGTCCAAGGAGGTAACCATGTTAATCAGAGAGGCCAAGGCCTCCAAGGAGCGAAGGCTGGCTCAGGGCATCAGGGAGGGGGAGAAGGAATGCTATAGTTATGTAAGCGTGAAAAGGAACTGCAGGGACTGGATTGTCGAGATCAAAAAGGATGGGGGGGTGGGTGGAGAAGGAGGAGGAACAGGCAGAAGTACTGAATGAATACTTCTGCTCTGTGTTCATGAGGGAAGTAGGAGGTCCACTACCTCCATGGACTGAGAGGGTGGGGATGAGTGGGAAGCAGGTGACTGATGGGGTGATTCCGGAAAGCAAGGTATTGGAAGATCTGAATGCACTAAGGGTGGATAAGACACCAGGTCCAGATGACATTCACCCTAGGGTGTTGAGGGAGATGGTGGAGGTGTTTTCCGGGCCACTGGCTGACCTGTTCAACACCTCCCTGGACACAGGGTGCGTGCCGCAGGACCAGAGGTTGGCTCATGTGGAGCGTATCCACAAGAGTGGTCCAAAGGATGAGCCGGGTAATTACAGACCTATCAGTCTCACTTCCATACTGGGTAAACTTATGGAAGCAATCTTGAAGGAGAGACTGGTAATCTTCCTGGAGGTCAATGAGCTCCAGGATGGGCAGCAGCATGGGTTCATCTCCAGGAGATCATGCCAGTTCAGCCTAATAGAATACTACAACTGGGTCACAAGGGAGTTGGACAAGGGCCATGCAGTGGATGTCCTATATTTGGATTTCAGCAAAGCCTTTGATTCAGTCCCTCATGGACGACTGAGGGCAAAGCTGAAATATGTAGGGGTGGGGGTTAAAATGGCTAACTTGATCAAGAATCGGCTGGAAAAGAGAATGCAACAGGTGATTGTGGGGGGAGAACTCTCATCTCCTAGGCCAGTAACCAGCGGTGTGCTGCAGGACTCTGTACTGGGGCCAGTGTTGTTTGGTCTGTTCATATTGGATATTGCACATGGGATTTGGGGGCAAGATCAGTTTGTTCACTGATGACACCAAGATGGGGGCTGTTGTGGATGAAATAGAGGGGTGCAAGAAACTATAGTGTGACATAACCAGGCTTGAGGGGTGGTCAGCGAGGTGGCAATTCAGTTTTAATGCAAAGAAGTGTGAAGTTATGCACTTTGGTGTGAACAACCCGAGGAGGGAATATTGGTTGGGTGGGGTGGGTTGGCTGTCACTGAGGAGGAGAAGGATCTAGGGGTCATAGAAACAGGGAGCATGAACAACTCTGCTCAGTTCAGGAAGGCTGCAGCTAAAGCCAATAGGATGCTGAGGTGCATTGTGTAGTGGTTCTCATTCAGACACAAGGATATGATCCTGCCCCTGTACAGGTCCTTGGTCAGGCTGCATTTGAAGTACTTTTTGCAGTACTGGCATCGTATCTGATGAAGGATATCAGGCTGTGCAACATAGGCCAACAAAAATAATACAGGGGATGGAAGGCAAAACCTACGAAGAAAGGCTGAGACACTTGAGTTTGTACACACTGGAGGAGAGAAGGGATCGGGGGGAATATGATTGAAACTTTCAAATACTTGAGGGGGATCAACAAATCTGGCACAGAGGGGTTGTTTAAGCTGAGGAAGCAAAGGAACATGAGGGGTATGGGCTAAGACTGGAGGGTGGCAGATTTGGTAGGGAGATGAGGAGGCATTATTTCACTAAGAGGGTGGTGTTGAAATGTAACACTCTACCAGCGGAGATGGTGGCATGCAGGACAGTGGGCAGTTTCAAAAGAGCATGGTACTGGGCAAGGGGGCTGGGTAAACAAAGCTGAGCAGTTTCCAAGGGTGAGAGTGGGGATGCAGGGTGGGGCAGATACACTATAGGGGTGCTAGATGCGCATTTGAGCAGACTTGATGGACCGAGAGGCCTGTTTCTGCTGGCAAGTTTTGTATGTTTGTATGTTCATTTACCCCTAGAGTACATAAGAGTTTCTTGTACTAGTGCCACAGGACAGCCCGTAAAGGTGTATGCCTAATGGAACAGCAATAGTCAGAAGGCAGGGCTCTGCCTCTTTGAGTTATCCCAATGCCCACACCCTCTCTATGGAGAGGACAAAATTGGGGGACTGGACATAAAACAATTATTGCCCTCCCAAGACGATGATACTTGTATCCAATATACCAAATGGGTAGGGCCACAGCTCACAAAAGCAAGAAAGTATAGCACAATGAAGTTTGTATTCTGACTTTTCTTACTGTTGTAAGGTTATTTTTACTGTTCCTTGTTAAGTACTTTTCAATAGCCAGTGGTTAAGGTTTACTAAAAGCCTATCTTACAGCCATGTCAATGACAAAAATTACATATATATGTAATGTAATTTAAGTGGGTAATAATTGTTCCATATCTGTAGGTGGAGAGACACAGACAGAAACAGTATATGAAGTTAAGGGGGGACCAGGATATAATATAACCTCCAGGAACATTAAGGGAGCACAGACTAAGGAGAAACACCATCAGATACTCTGACATCTCATGTCAATAGGGACCCAAATAGTCATGTAACAGGACACTTATACCAAAAAAAGAACAAATTAACATAGGGAAAGGGAATGTTTTTTAACCAGGACTAGCACACTAAGCCAAAGCTTGTTTCCAGATGCGACCTGGAAGCACAAGAAAGTTAATTGACTTGATGAGGATCACACAGTATGCAACTAGGTGTCTGTGGGATTCAAACTCAGGTCTCTAGATCTGCAACTCAGAGCCTTACCCACTGCGCTATACTGCCTCCAATAGAATGGAGTGAATGGGGCAGGTTTATGTCACAGGAAACAGCAATAGCAGGGCAGGGGTGGCTATATTGTTTGACAGAAGTGTTCCTTTTAAACTCTTGTTAAAGCATAGAGCCCTGAGGGCAAATACCTAATTCTAAGGGGTATTCTGGGCCTTGTTGATACTACTCTAGTATGTGTATATGGAGCAAACCAAGATGATCCACTGTTCTTTGTCAATTTGCTTACATAGCTAAATGAAGTACAATGGTCCTGTACAGTAATTGCTGAAGATGGGAATGTGGTTCAAGGTATCACCCTGGACAGAACGCATGATAACAAAATGGGCCTGTTACCAGCCCAGAGGGCCTTAACAGAGCTAAAAGACACCCAATGCATCACTTGTCCATGGAAAATACTCTAGCCATACTCCAGAGAATACACATATCATTCCCCTGTGTATGGCACTGAATCCTGCATTCATTACTTTTTGATCATACAAGAACTCATAGCAGGGGTCCAATCTTGTGGCTAAAAAGCCACGGTGGTATCTGACAATGACCCAGTCTCACTTCCCTGGTTCTGTCTAACAGCCAAGAAAGTGATAAACCTTGTAGAGATAATAATCTTATTTTAAAAGATACGAGGACCCTAAAATTAATTAAAAAACTGATAACCTCTTTCTTCCAACTTAATGAGGGATTGGTACCAGTGTGGGTGTTTTTAAATGCAGAATGAGAGATGAATTGATTAGAGTAACTGTTACTAGAAAACACAAACACATACAAGAATGCTCCACCCTACTAGCAAAAATCAGAAAACAGGAGAAAAGAGTATCACAGTCCTCCCCAGAATCAGAATGGTTCACTCTCACTATCAAATGAGAACAACATGCTGAGCTCTTAAGGGAAGGAGCAGGGAGAGCTATCTTCTAAGCAAAACTGCACTGTGTAGATCATGGGGAAAAGACAGGATGATTACTAGTCCTATATCTCAAACAGAATAAAGCAATTATGGTAGTACCTGCCACCAGAAAGTCCTCAGAAGACCTCCTAATAGTCAACTGCAGAGAAACGGTCTGGGCTTTTGGGGAGTTTTATGGGAACCTCTACAAGCTGAAACCCTGGGGAGGGCAGATAACATTCAGGCTTTCCTAAAATCAGCTAAACTGACACAAACACCTGAGGCTAACAGAGATGCACTAGGTAGATCAACCCCTACAGAGCAGCTGAAGCTGGCAGTTAGGGAACTAAAACTAGACCAATCACCAGGGCCAGATGGCTTTTCCTCTAACTTGTAAAAGTCTGTTAAAGATGAAATAGCCCCACACTTGGCAGAACTGTATAATGCAGCCTATGAAGGAAAACATCTGGTGCCAACCTTACAGGAAGCCATTATTATACTGACTTCTAAACTGGGAAAAGATCAAGAAATAATAGGGAATTATAGACCCATAATATTATTAAAACAAGATATTAAAGAGCAGGTCTCGACCATGAATGGTTCTCCCCCTCCAACATATCAAATAGCTTATCCTCTGGTTTAGACTTTTATCCAAAAGGTTAAATTTGCTTCAGGGTATATTTTGCACAAAAACACTTGTAAAATAGCTCGGTGGAGCTAATATCCAAAATGGAAGCTTTTCTCTACCTGAGGCATGCCCTCATGCTTGCACATTTCATAATGTCAGTACCAAACCGGTGAGGGAGTGCTCCATAGACTGTAATGGGGGACATTTTTGGAAGTTATTTTTTATACTTTTCAGTGCCGAATTTGAGAAAGGAATGCCACTGTTCAACTAACAAGGAGTTTGTTAGTTGAGCGATCCTTCCTCAAGTCGCAAATTTCCATTGTAGAATATGGTGTGCACCCCGCCTCCATTCTGGTTCTGACGTCAATGAAACGCGTAAGAGTTGGGGTGCAGCTCAGGTAGAGAAGAGCTTCTGTTCTGATACTAGCACCATGGAGCAGTTTTACAAGTGTTTGTGAAAATGTACCTCAAAACCAATTGAACCTTTGGGAAGAGTCTAAACCATGCAAGTTATTCGTTCGATATGCTGTGGGGTGATTCATGGTCAAAACCTGCTCTTTAAGATCATGGCCATAATTCCAGCAGAGAGGGTTGCCAAAGCCTGGCAGTCCCTAATTAGCTTAGTACAGGTGGATCTCATGCAGGAAAGGCTGTCCAGGGACCATGTTCAGAAACTCAACTTCCTTATTTCCATGTCAGGGGACTCTGGGACCCCTGAGGTGCTGGTATTTCTTGATACAGAAAAAGCATTTGATAGGTTGCCTGGGGCTACTTGTTTGTCACTCTTGAAGGGTTTGGTTTTCTGAAGGAATTCATTGCATGAGTGGAACTACACTACCTGCAGCCATCTGTGAAGGTTTGCTGTAATAGCTTAAATTCATCATCTTTCAAACTGAATAAAGGGACTAGATAGGGCTGCTCTCTGTCCTCTTTGTTGTTTAATTCATACCTGGAGCCCCTCACCCACACCATCTTAGCAGACAGAAGGATAACTGGAATCAGGATAGGAAAACAGATGTGCCATATCCACTTACACAAATGACATCTTGCTCTGTCTCGAACACTCAACAATGTCCCTACCTGCCGTCTTTGAAGTTCTCAGTCACTTCAGCAACATTGCAGGGTACAAGCTGAACTTAACAAAAATGGTTATTATGCCCCTAACACACACACTGACAAGCTGAAGCTATGCAGTGGGGAGGAACCTGTGGCTCCCACCTTGCTCACGTATCTAGGAATAGAGCTCAGCAGAGACAAGTGACGAAGGATGAAATGGAATATAACACATCTGAAGAACCAGATTAAAAGACACTTATGTACTGCAGGTGGTTCTGACTTGATGGGCAAGGATCAACATAATAAAAATTAATGTGCTGCCATGCGTGCTCTACGACATAAGTATGGCAGGGTTCTTTCTCTCACAAACTTGGTTTAACACTATGAGAACCACACTGTTCTCCTTCTTATGGAGAGGCAACCCCCCAAGGAGGGCTTACAGGAAGCTAGCCCCATCCAAGATCAAAGGAGTGTTATGACTGTCAGACTCTTTTCTTATATTACCTCGCCTCCCTTGCATGCCATTGTCTATGGTGGAGGAATAGGGTTCCTACCACAGATGACAAGCACACTATGCCTCCACACAGAATAATAGAATGCCATCTCTGTAACCAACATAACACTACATAGCGGCACTTAGTTGTTGCATGTGCTCATAGATCATCTTCCCCCCTGACACAGTACCCCTTGGGTACATTGGGTACATCTGTTTGAGTCTGTGGGCAATTGCTTAATTTCTGGGGTACCAAAGCTAAATGTGACCCCCTGCAACTACCCAGGCTTAAAACTTCATCACTGGGGAAAACTGATGGCTGAAAAATTCCTTTCAGGAGCTGACTTATCTTGATTGATACTCCTGTCGCACAAAGGAGTACCAATCACTTCTATCACCTTCAAAACCAGAAATAATCTAGGCAATCAACACATTTCATTCCTCCAGTTGCAGCATCTGATCTGTCAGCACTTGTGACCCAGGCCATGGCCAGTATGGAAGGATGATAAATGGACTACATTTTCTATATATGCAGACCAGAGACATGCAGTTTCTTTCCTGTATCAGAAACTCGGGGGCATAGCATTGGACACATTAAATTTGAAGTTAGAATGCTGGCAAGTTGAATATCTGGAAATACTGTCTGTGAAGGGGAGAACGTAACTAAGATGTGGCAAATGCTGCACAAATACATTGTCTTATATGCTCAGGCTAACACAGTACAAACAACTGAACAATAAGTACCTTTTGCCAATCAACCAATTCAAAATTAATAAACTTGACTCAGAACTGTACAATAAATGTCACTTTGAGAGGGGCATGCTTAGACATATTTTCTGGGAATATCTGATAGCTAAGCCACAGCCACTGTGTTATACAATGAAAAGTAGGCTGGACCCACTAATAGGCCTCGAGGATGATTGTGAGTGCTGTTTATGTTTAACAGGACTTTGACTGGAGAAATTCATAGGCCAGCAATGATAGCAAATGGCACTAGTGGCAACCAAAGCCAAGAGAGTGATAGCCAGACACTGGCTGGATGATCAATCACCTGGTTATAAAGAATAGTATGCTGCTATACTAGAAGCACTAAGAATGGAAAATGTGTTAGCCAGCGTAAGCCACAGATATAAAACATTTACCAATAGATGGGAAAGGCTACAAATGCTGCTGCAACTCCCCACAGTAGACAGTTAAGGGGCTTAACCAGTCATTGGTGGGGGGGGCTCTCCCATAACTACAAAAAAGGATCATCTCTCATTATTGCCAATCTTATTCTTACATAGCACTAAGACTAAAATTAATTCATGAGGCCTGATTCTACAAGCACCCCTATGCATGTTGCAAGTTGCGACATTGTAGGGATGCAGTTGCGCCAAGGACACTGTGCCCGATTCTTTATCAGGCATGGTCCCGGCGGTTAAGTCCTGTGGCTTGCACCAACAGGAGACTAGTGTCAAATGTAGGGTCCAACTGCAGACATAGCCGCAAGCCTGCGGCATTGCCCAGTAAAAGGGCAAAATCGCCACCCCAGCCCTAGCCTCTGTAATATTCATAAACTCCCCCTCAGCCACGATCCTCCATAATATTCATATATAATCTGCCCTCAGCCCCGATTCCCCAGTAATATTCAAATATAATCCTCCCTCTTAGCCCCGATCCCCTTTAATATTAATATAATCTGCCTTCCCAGCTCCAAGCCCCGATCTTGATCCATGCACCCCACAACGCAAGTAGTATGGCAGCCGTAAATGTAAAAAATAAATAAAAACATACCCTGTAGTCTGTGTTATCCCCAGTAATTTAGTGGCCCCCCACCCCTCCACCTGGCAGAGCCAGATCACCTCGCTCCCCCCACATCCATACCCAGCTGGCGACTGGCACCCCCACCTCTCACCACTGTGGTCTGCCACCGACTGAGCTCCACTGTACTGTAAATTGTACACTCTCAGTGAATGGCACAGCTGTCATTCACTGAGCATGTACTACAGTATTTAAAGTACGTGCTCCTAGTGGAGCTCAGGTTCGGGATCGGGGATCAGGCTGGGAGGGGGTACTGAATTAATATTATGGGGGATCAAGGCTGACGGGGATTATATACAGCATGAATATTACAGGGAATCAGGCTGGGGATAATAGGCGAATATTATGGGATTGTGGCTGAGAGGGGGAGTTTATGAATATTATGTGGATCAGGTCTGGGAGGGTTTTTTTTTAAATATTATGGGGGATCTGTGCTGAGGGGGGGTGCTGTTTATGGGGCTACATGTACTGAGGGATGGGCTGGTTGTACATTGGCGCAACTCCCAGTGGATGCAAAGTACTCTTACACTAGCTAATTGCTGGTGTAACTGTACTCTGACAGATGTCCTCCAGGGCTTGTTGTAGAATACCAAAATTGGGGACTTTGCAGCTGCCTTTACAGAGTAGGGTGCAGCTGCTGCTGTAAACCCCTTTGTGCCATGTTGTGGGGGGGGGGTTTGGCACAACTGGTGGGGTAACTCCAGTCTGGCACAAGCAGCTTGCAACATGTCACAGGCTGCTTTGCAGAATCCCAAATATTGCAACTCATGGCGCAGTGCTACTTACACTGTTCTCGTTAGCGCAAGTCACTTTGCACCATGCGTAACATTTCTAGAATTGGCCCTATAGTCTTTTGTCCCAGCCTCCATGAATGACTTGTTATGTAGTATCGCAAAATGAACTGTTTCTTGTAGTCTTATAATCTTTGACTACTATTTATTACATGACTATCTTTTGTGTTGTTTATCTTTCTTTTTATTCTGTCTGGGCAACTGTTGCTGTTTTTTTTTAAAGTCTGTAATGTATGTACTATGCACTGTATGTTTCATGAACTCAGTGGAGTACATTAAGTTCTCCCTCTTGCATCCCCCACAAATATTAGATAATCACCTCCAGGGATGGTGTTACCAGGGAGGGAGGGCAACACCAGTGCAGCACTGTGGGTGTACTGCACTCTGACAACCAGTTCAGCACTGTGAGCTGTGAATGTCACACTGGTTGTGGTGCACCCATGGCTATGCTGTAATGCTGTTGCTATGTTGATGGCACACCCTTTCTCCCTATCCCATTCCTTGTTGAGTTAAGCCGCATCCACTATCCTTCAGTCCACTCATGACTGCAGTGAGCTATTGAATAGACCTGCCAGGGTTTCAGACAGTTCCAGTGCCAATTCCATCAGCATCCTCAGGTGCAGCCTATTTGTCCCCAGCGCCTTATTTACTTTAAGGGCTGCAAGACATTTTCTTTCTCTATCTACTGTTATTTCCACCTTCCCCATTTCTGGGACAATTCTTGCAGCTCCCTGTATGGCAAGTTCCAGCAGAGGCCCACTGTCCTCCACTGTGAATAGTGAGTAGAAGTAGTAATTTAAAATGTCTGCCTTGTGCTTGTCCTCCTCCCTATTATCCCCCTTCTCTCTAGCAGTCTTACCATTTCACCCTCATCTTTCTTGTTCCCTTGATATACCTGAAGAACTCATTTTCCCCCTCTGTTTGCCCTCTGAAGTATACAGCCATGTGTCTACTTTAGTGCCCCTGATCTTGCTCTTAGCCCCCTTCATCTTTACCTGACACTCACTACATTTCTTGTTCCTGTGCTTCCCCTTGTAGCTAATGAGGGAGCTTTTTGTGTCCTTCAGTGCTTCCCTGAACTTCCTGGAGAAACAGACTGGTGTCTTTTGTTACCCTTGATAACTGTTCTCAGGCATGATTTAGTTGATTTGAGAATGGCCCCTATAATGTCTCCCCGCCTCTGCTCCACTCTCCTGATCTTGTACACTCCATCCAGCTGTACCTTGACTAATTCCTTCATTTGATCAAAAAATCTGAAATTCAGAACCATAGTCTTTGATCAGGATATACTTTTATCAAACTCCAGTTCAAACCATATGGCACTATGGTCGCTGAACCCCAGTGGTTCCCCATTCTGAACTCGGCCTACCATTCCTGAGTTGGTGAGCACAATGATGAGAATGTCAGAGTTCCGTGTGGATTCCCTGACCAGCTGCTTCAGTAGTCAGTTGTGGAATGAATATGGCAGGGACTGACTTGTAGTGCTCCTAGCTGCAGGAATGTTCCAATCTACAAGTATGTCTTGTCGGTTGATATCCCCCATCTCCATTACCTCCCCCTCTGCAGCCCCCTCTAAATTTCTTCACCTAGCTTACTATCCCCTCCACCCCTTTTCTTTATGGTCTAAAGATCACCCCCATATGCAGCACCTGATGTTGTCTTGAACTGTAACCACAGGGATTCTGTCTCCCCCTTGACTCTCCTGAGGGACCCATCCTCTGCATCATTTATGCTTTCCTTGACACAGAGGGCATCCCCTATACTTTCTCCTTTACTCTTATCCCTCCTATGCATAGAATGCCACTGTAATGCAAGGACCCAATGACTGTTCCCACTGGCCAATGTTTCTGCAATGGCCACGAAGTCTAATCCCACATCCTCCACCAATGCTTGGCGTTCACTAACATTATTTACTAGGCTTCTGGCATAAAGATAGACTGCCTTCCAGCTTGTGTCCTTACTCTTACTCTTAATGTCAGTAATCCAGCTCAGAATTGCACTTCTTGTGTTTAAAATCTTCTATGTTTCCACTGCTGCCTATTATCTCTGTAAATGTCTCCTGCTGTTCTCCTGTTTGCACCCTCACTCCTCCTCTACAGCTCGCTGCTTCTGCCCACAACCTATTCACTGCTGGCAGCATCCATTTTTCACTATTTCCCATTCTGTCTGGAAAACCAGTCCCCTCTCCATATATGTTTTTTATTCTTTCTCCTCCTCTCCCTCTCTCCCCCCCCCCACACACACATGGCCTCCCCCCTTTTATCTTTATAGGAGACATTGCAGAGGTAGGAGACAAAAGAGATGCTGGAGCAACAGGGGCATACATATAAACAAAGATTAGAGGGCCTCAACATATACTTCTGGAGACAGCACAGAGGCAGTTGAATAAAATAATTCATGGCCAGTAGGTGAGAAAATACAAGAAAATATTAGAAGACCTCAAAATGTATACATTGGAGGTCAGAAGGGAGAGGGGAGACATGACTGAAACATTTAAATACAGTATATAGAAGGTATTAACAAAGAGGACTTCAGAGGGCTGTTCACAACCAATGAAAATGCAAATATCAGGTGGACTAATAAGAAACTGGTGAGTGGGAAATTCAGAATTGTCATGGGAAAGTCATACTTCACAGAGACGGTGGTGATGGGGAGGAAAAGCTACCTGAAAAACTAGTCATTAAACAACAGTGGAAAACTTCAAGAAGGAGTGAGATAGGCACAAAGGGTTGATCAAAAGATCTGGGAAAGCAAGTTGGCGTGAGGTCAGTCATGATCCTGTCAAGGGCATATACAACCTCATTGGACAGACCCGATGGTCCACAAGGCCTTCTGCTAGCAGTTTCTCTGTTTAATTGTTTCTTTCAAATCTCATAACACACCTCTTCCCTATTACCTTTAAAATTCTAACATTACAACACTGCCTTGTTGGCTCCTGGTTTATAAACCTTTATCACTGCACTGATAATGGCTTTGCCTGTTAGGTATTTTTCTAACTTTGTGAAGCATTTTTGAGATACAATCTGTATGAGCATCACTATAGTGATTAAAATGGTATTATATTGTATTGATCTACTGTAAAGCCATTTCTGAGTTAGACTAACTACACAACTTGCACTATTAAAGTTGTTAATAACCCTATTTATCTAAAATGGGTGCCAGCTTCAAAGCTTACCTGAGAATTTTAAAGCAGTTTTCTTTTTTAACACAACTTTGTGAGTTAGAGCATTTTCCTATCTACTCAAATTTGCTGCTAGAGATTCATTGTCCAAACATTAACAATGAATCTTTGCTGCAGTTAAACACATTTTAAATAAAGTTTACACACAAAGGTAAAGAAAACAGTTTATTTTGGGCTAAGATTAGGGAAATCAACACCCACTCAGTGACATCATATGCCAGAGAGAGTACTTTGTAAGAAAATAACAACTAAGCCTGCAAACTGAAACTATTGTATAAATGTGGACACTGTACACAGTGTGTGAGTGCAAAGGACACAATAGTCTCCCATTACCCATTTTCAGGAATACAGTGACAGCATGTATTGTTCAATTTATTATTTGTCAGACTGCATATGTGCCTATGTGGGCAGCTTTGGCCAGTCTTCAAGAATTCAAGGAGTGGATGTAAGAGTTCTATTTTTATTGATAAGTTCATTTACCCCATGACTTGCTATTAAGTGATACACAAAAATGACTCTACTATACATTAAGATGACTGGAATTGAGAGGATGTACTGTCTGAAATTTGGAGTAGTTATAGTACTACATGCTATGAGTAGAAAAACTGAAAAGGGGAACACTGACACTAAGATGACTAAATGATGAAATTAATTCATGTGTGTGTCTACAAGAGATGCTTAAAGGAGTAGTAGAGCCTCATGCCTTGTATAAGTTATGTATTTCCTTGCCAACAGATAACTCTTTTCATGTAGCTGTTGGGGATATATGTGTTTGCATTAGTTTGTTTTCACTGTTCATACCAGCCCCTGTAACTAGCCTGGGGGTCTCCATTTTCTGATTGTTGAAATCTCATTGTCACTGAGAGCCAGGGGTGTAGCCAGGGATTTCAGATCTGCACACCAAGTGGACTCACTGCTACTCCCCCCCCCGGTGTAGCCAGACAATATACAAATGTACACCAGGACCATGTTTGTTGCCTCATTTGGCACAATAAATACAACAACTTATGTACCTCATGACAATTGTTGTTGCCAAGCATGGATAAATTCAAATGCCATGCATTGTTCCCTAAGACACTCACATACCAGCCCAGAGCCTGTAAAGTTGTATTGTCCTTGGCATGCAGAGAGAGTATTTGTGACCAGTCCTTCTAGTTTCGACTCCTGTGAATAAAATTACAGAAAGGTTCAGTATTTTCTTTGTTAGTTTTCATGGAAAAAGGAAGCAGTTCAGAGCCTATTTGCTACCCCCCTTAAATAAAATTGTACACCATGGCGTGCTTGGATTACGCCTGCCTACATCCATGCTGAGAGCTGCATTAACATATGAGAACATGATGCCACTGCACCCATTTACACCATGTATCTCTATGCTGACAACACACATAACCTGAAAAAAAAACTCTCTAGAAACACACAGACTGAATGCAGTTTAAAGGAAAAAATCTTGCATTACATCTAAGACAGTTTCTAAAGCTAATTGAAAGTAAATGTGGTATTTCTCACCTTGTGGTAACTTGTTTGTTGAATTCTAATTAATCAGCCAGGGATACTGCAGAGTCTAAAATGCGCTGACACATCATCTTCTCATATGCTAATGCAGCTCACAGGTACTATGAGATGTCAACAACTAGAAAATGGAGACCACCCTGGCTAGTTACAGTGGCTGCTGTGAACAGTGAAAACAAATGCAACCAAACACATAAAGTATATCCACAACAGCTATATGAAAAGAGTTGTCTGTTGACAAGGAAGCAAATAACATTTATTAGATATGAGGGTATACTGATTCTTTAAAGGATGGACAATAGTGAGAGCAGGGATGACAAAATATCCATTAGATGCATAGGGCACTGAAGAATAATGTCCCTTGATGTTTTTTCTAAATGTCCTCTTTCCCACAGTGCACCTCTCACCGCTGCTCTTGTACTTCATTCACAACAACAGTGGCAAATACTCTTCACCTGAGCTTAAGCAGAACACATAACCTCTCAGTGCTCCAGTCCATACAGCTGTGGTAATCAGTAGAATGGTACCCCACTGAAAAAGAGATATTGTATCTCTGTTTGGCTACTCTGGGTAAAACCATCCTGGCTTAGGCCAGGGGTGCTATTTTTTCTGTCCTATGAGTAATAGTTTAATATAGTGGTTATCAGTGTTAGTGGCTCAGTAGGTAGTACACTCACCTCTAGGGTTGGAAAATGGGAAGTTCATGGGATCTAACCTCACACCAGGAACTTTGGGTAACAACCATAACTGACACAGCATTAAAGTACAGAAGCACAGGGGGTGATGCACTGCTGAGGTACAACAGAGGAGATGTTAAAATGAAGTCCCTTCTGCACAACTCTGGTCACTGTCCAGATGGAAGGTTAAGATCCCATGGCACTTATTGAAGAAGAGCTGAGTAATTTTATTAAAAGAAAGAAAACAGAGCACATCATAGCACAATTACATTAAATACAGCACACACACACACACACACACACACACACACACACACACACACATCTCTCCTGCCACAATATTTCAGGCAGGCAAAAAAGAAAGAGTTCTAGTCTTACAGCCCCTATAATTTGGCAAGAAGAACCCCAAGAGAATATTTTCATATACGAGATATTCAAACCAGGGCATTTTCCATCTCTGAGATGTAAGAGTTCAAGAACCTTTAACCTAGGCACTATCTAGTAAGAAAAGTTTCACCCTTTGGAGTTGTCCTAGGCACTGTGTTGTAGAGCACAAACACTTTTCAATGTTTTTATGCTTTTTATTTCCTCTAATCCCCAACTTCCCATGACAGCAGAGCCAGTTGCCAACCCGTATCTGCCTGAGAACTCTGGTGTCTAACAATTGTGCCACCACCAACTGCACTCTATCCAAAGTACAATTCTTGAAACCAGGCTCCACAAGAAATGTGGCATTTATACAGTCCTTTCTTGGACCAAAAAAATCAATTTGTGACCTGCTGAGATTCCATATGCTCATTTCTCATATGGCTGGAATTACATAATCCGGTAAATTAATCTGTGTTTGTCAAACCCGGTACTTTATCTACCCATTTAGACAAAAGAATCATATTGCACTTCCAATCACAATAGCCAAATGTGGGTGGCAAAGACACTAGTGATCTTAATGGATGCCACCAAAAAGAAAGAGCAAAGGAAACCACCAGATGAAACATGTTCAACCCTCCTTTTTGTACTTCCTCAGATCATTTGAAAAGCTAAACTCAGCAAGCATGTCTCTTGTAACACTGGTAATGGGAGCACATAGAGACAGAGAAACATAGAGTTTGATGGCAGATAAGGGCTGCTTGGCCCACCCATTCTATTCATTTGTTTCCCAGCCTATACTATCGCTGCAGGCCCTACTTGATCTCTGGCACCCCCATTTCTTACCACTATGATTCCCTTGTGCCTATCACATGAATGTGTGAAGCCTTTCACTGATTTTGCTCCCACATCCTGCACTGGAAGACTGTTCCAGGCATCCACTACACTTCTAATGAAGAAGTACTTCTTCACATCTCTCCTGAATTTACCTCCTTCCAACTTCATTGTATGTCACCTTGTTCTTGTACATCTTTTCATCTGAAAAATACTTTTCTCCTGCACCTTATTTACCCTGTGAGGGTAGCCATAGACATGGCCAGATATTTCCAGATAGTTCGTGAAATTTCTAAAGAGTTTTTCTCTGATGCCCCTACTATGTAAATGGAGAAAGCAGGAGATTTCTCTAGAAATATCACAGAAATTTCAAGAAATAGCTAGCCATGTCTTTGGCTGTGTCTGTATCAGTAGGTCTCTATATTATCTCCTCTGGCTCTGCTCTCTTCCAGGGTGTATCCAGGGTGTACATATTGTGGTCCTTCAATCACTCCTCATAGAGCAATATGATGGAGACCCTGCACCATTGAAGTTAACCTCCTCTGGACTTCGGAAGAACATAATAATCTGCTGGCAGAAGGAAACCGTGCAGTTCATCTAGCCATCTAGCCTTCCCAAGATGTCTACTCCCCCAATCTATGAGGTGACTACATTGACTATCCCATGCCCATTTTAATTCTCTGACAGACTTAGACAGCACCACCTCAGGAGGCAGGCTGTTCCAAGGGTTTATGACCCTCTCTGTGAAAAAGTACTTCCTAACATTGGTTCTGAATTTACTGCCAACCAGGAGGAAGTTGTTCCCTCTTGTACGTGCAGTCCTATTTTCCTGAAATAAGTTACTGGTATGTACTGTGTTTTTCCCTTTAACAAATTTAAATGTTTCTATCATGTCTCCTCTGTTCCTTCTCTGCTCTAGGAAGAATGGATTTAACTGACTGGGCTTATTTTCATAAGGTTTGTGGTATAGTCCCTGCACCATCTTAATGGCTCTCCTCTGCATGGATTCCTGACAGGCTATGTCCTTTTTTTAGGTGTGGTCTCCAGAACTGCACACAGTACTCTGAATGAGGCCTTGCCAAGGACCTATAGAGTGGGATGATTACCTCATGCTTTCTGCTAGTAATACTGATACCTATGCATCCAATAATGCCACTTGCCCTTAGTGCTGCTTTTCTGCATTGCTTTCCTACTTTTAAATCGTCCAGTATCATAACTCCTAGATCCCATTCCATTATTGTCTTTTCCAATTGCTGCCCTTCCAGGACATAGTTATTTCCTGGATTCCTCCTGCCCAAGTGCATTACCTTACACTTTTTGGCATTGAATCTCAACTGCCAGTTCTTGGACCATTCCTCCAGCTTTCTTAGATCTGTCTCCATTCCTTGGACCCCTTCCTGTTTGTCGACTATGTTGCATAGCATTGTATTGTCTGCGAACCGGTAGACTTTCCCTTTCAGTCCCTCATCGATGCTGCTGATTAATATGTTGAAAAGGATTGGGCCAAGCACTGATCCCTGTGGAGTCCCACTGGTTACTCTCACCTCCTGCAACAAATTGACATTTATCATAACTCTCTGAGTCTTGTCCTGTAGCCAGATTTTATCTAGTTGACCACTTTCTGACCTACACTTGTTTGCTCCAGTTTATTTGCTAGCCTTTCTATATGTAACTGTATCAAAGGCTTTGCTAAAAGCCAGATATATTATGGCCACAGCCGCACCTTGGTCCACTGCTCCTGTAACCCAGTTGAAGAATTCTGTCATATTTGTTTGGCATGAGCACCCTGTCGTGAAGTCATGCTACTTCAGATCAAGTTTCCCACTTTCTTTCAGATACTCCACTACCCTTTCTTTAAGCAAAGTCTCCATTACTTTACTCACCACTGAGGTCAGGCTTACTGGGTGGCAATTTCCTGCTACCACTCTTGTGCAATAGCACAACTGTGGCCCTTCTCCTGTCCTGTGGCACTATGCCATCTTCCAATGACTTGTTAAATAGTTTGGCCAGTGTAGCTGCAAGTTCTTCCCACAGTTCATTCAGAACACTTGGGTGTATTCCATCTGGCAGCATTGCCTTTTCCACCTTTAATTTAGACAGCTCCTCAAGGACCCTTTCTTTTATAAAGGGGCTGGTGTCTATTCCCCTGTTGTGGAGATGTGCATAGTGGTGGGTGAAGCGGCCAAAATTTTCTCCATGAAGTGATTCGTGGAGTAATGCAGAATTCTCTAAGTAATTGGTGATGCGAAGTGGAGGACATCACATCATAGTGAGGAACACAAAGTCCATTGAAAACAATGACTTTTGCATCATTCCGCCTTCATCAAACCACTTCTCCACCATTGATTTCAATGTACTTCACATAACTTTGCCTTGTAATTGAGCTCCAAGGTGATTTCTGCAGTGATTCATGGGATTGCAGATCACATGGGCTCTAGATTGTTCTGCACAGACTCAGTTCTGGGTAGTGTGTGTGTGTATAGTGGTAGCTGGACACAGTTTGTTCTCAGACCTATGTGATGCAAAACCTCTAAAAGCTGTTAAAAAAGCCTTTTCAAGTAATTTTTTTTGCTCAAAATTTAGTACATCAATCGTAGAAAACCTTCCTGTGTTCATATCATCGAGTGTTTATTGCTGGTGTGTGGATTTTGAATGTTAATTTAGAACATTCAGTCTGCGTACTGTGAAGTGTGCTTTGGGGGAAGGGTGTATCTGTGGTGTAATGTAGGTAGATTAACTGGGAGAAAAAGGCAGTCTTTCTGTTTTGGTTATATTTTTCTTGTATATCTGCGTTAATGTACACACACTAATATTTTCAGTAATTTTTGACATTTTTTTACTGATTGTTGTGGAGCAGCAGTGTATAATTTTAGTTTGTTTAAGACATTTGGTTATATTACTAAAGGTTTTCAATTTTCTTCACATTACTTGTAGTGTGTGTGAGTGTGTGCAATGTGTGCCATCAAATCAGACACCTTTTATTGTGCCACAGAGTACTTACAGCAGTGTGAACCTGCTATCCACCACAGCTGCATGAATTTTTTGTACTGCTTTGTGGTATCTTTACTGGTAGTGGACTGCCTTGCGCAACCCCAAACCAGCAAAAGTTATTCTTTTCCAGATTTGGATTTGTGACTTGTGAACACTGACTAGGTGTTGTTGTGCCTTTGTATCTGCATCTCTTCTGTGCATTTGCAGTGCACCATTAATTCTGTGAGACTTTGCATTTCTTGTTACAGTACGCTCTCATTTCACTTCATCGGCACTAGGGAATTTTCTGGACACAAGACAGTAGCATTTTGGGGACACACACATTAATTCTGGTGACTATGTGTGACCACTGGGAGCATGACAGAATGCGCCATTAATTCTGGGAGACTTTGCATTTCTTGTTATGCTCTCATTTGGCTTTGTCAGTAATGGTGACTTTTCTGGACAAAAGACAGTTGCATTTTGGGGATGAACATTAATTCTGTTGACTGTGTGTGACCACTGAGCACATGACTGAGTGTGCCATTAATTCTGGGAGACTTTGCATTTCTTGTTACACTTTCATTTCACTTTGTCAGCACTGGAAATTTTTCTGGACACAAGACAGTAGCATTTTGGGGCTGTACATTAATTCTGGTGACTGCATGTGTGGGGGGGCTGACAATATTGTTGTCACTTTGCCTTACTTCCATTAAGGAGGAATGACAATGTGAGGTAATAATTACAAGGTGAAGTGAGCATTTCATATCGGCAATTCCACATGGTGGAATGATAACGCAAAGTGCCCACTTCACGGGCACTTTGTCGGCAAAATTTAAATTCACTGTATCTCTAGATCTGCCTTGGTTAGTGCTGGACTATTACCTTTGTCTTCATTGGTAAAGACTAAGGAGAAGAATTCAATGAGTACTTCCACCTTGTCTTTATCATTCTCCACCAGCTGTCCCTTTTTAGTTGCTAACCTGGTTATTCCTCCCTTACTTTCTTTTTTCCCGTATATAAAGAAAGAATGTTTTATCCCCCCTCTTCACTCACTGCACTATTCTTTCCTCTGTCTGGGCCTTGGCTACCCTAATTGCATTTCCTGCTTGCTTAAGTTTAATCCTGTATTCTTCTCTGTTCTTTTTGGATTTGTCTCCTTGTACTTTCTATAAGCTTTTTTCTTATCTCTAATTATAGTCAACACTTCTTTGGAGAACCGGAGTGGGTTCTTCGATTTTCTGGATTTGTTTATTTATTCAGTGCACGGTGCCATGACTATAGTTATAGCATTTTTCAGTTTTATCCAGGTGTCTTCCACATTTCCTGTGACATTGGTTATCAGCAGTTCTTTAATACTTTCCCTCATTCTTTGGAAATTTGCTTTTCTGAAATCAAGCACACTGAGTTTGGTGTGACAAGGGTTCTTTGTGTTGTTAATCAAGACCCAGACTGGCCTGTGGTTGCTGGTGTCCAGGTTGATCCCCACTTGCATGTCTGACACACTGGCACTGTTTCTGAGTCCCAGGTCCAGAATAGCAGATTCCCTCCACTCTGTCAGTGTCCTTCCTGAGATATGGTCTCCTTCCTTAGATATGGTCTCCAGAGCTGGGAACAGTACGTCAGGTGGAGTCTTACCAGCCATCTGTAGAGAACCAACACCCCCTTCCTCTTTCTGTTGGTCATACCCTTCCCTTTCCAAATCATCATCCCACTGACCCTACCCACTGCCCTGTTACACTGCCTCACCACATTGAGATAATCAAATATGATTACTCCCAGGTCCCGTTCCTGTCTGGTGACCATCAATATCTTTTCTCCCATATTGTACTCTAACTCTGGGTTTCTGTGGCCTAATTGCATGGTTTTGCACTTTTTTCACATTGAACCCACCTACCATGTCCTCGACCACTCCTCAAGACTTCTTAGGTCACTGCACATTCTTTCCACCTCCTCTGCAGTGTTCACCATATTGCAGATGTTGGTGTCATCCACTAAGAGGCACACCTTACCTTCCAACTCTTCAGTAATGTCATTTATAAAAACATTAAAGAGAACGTGTGCCCAATACTGAGTATTGTGGCACCCCACTGGTCACCCTACCTTCTCTAGAGTAAGCTCCATTCACATGCCCCTTAACCAATATATTACCCAATGTACCACCTTTGGACCCACCCCTAAGTTGCTCAGTTTCCTTATGAGCCTCCTATGAGGAATGATGCTGAAAATCTTATTGAAATTAAATAGACCACCACCATTTCACCCTGATCTATTTCCCTAGTCACCCTGTCAAAGCAATGTATCATATTTGCCAGACATGACCTCCCCCTAGTGAATCTGTGTTGCCGCGTGTCTTGTAAACCACTGGTTTAAAGATACTTCACAATCCTTTCCTTTCCAAGTGACTCCATTAGCTTCCCTACCCCTGCTGTCATGTTGACTGGCCTATAGTTGCATGCCTTTGTACATGATATAAGTGCAGAAATATTAGTAATAAGAAATATTTTGTATAAGAATATTTTATTGAAAATGGAAATATCATGAATAGATGATCACAACCTGTACATCCAATGCAAGTATTGAACAAGTTACAAGAAGACAAAAAAAAAACTAGCAGTAGCATCAGTAGAGCATAGAAAAAAGCTAACTACCAATTAAAGAGCTATCTGAACATGATGGAGCATAGAAAGTCATATTCTATATATCATATACCCTCCCCCAAAAAGAGTGGAGCCATCCAAGTTTACCATCAGTTTGATAGACCTATACTTATATCTAGCCAACAGTATCATCATAATTAGACTTACAATTATAAGTTTAATGCTAAATCTTCACCCCTATATAAGAAAGCCAAGCATCCACGACTTATGACATTTCAATAAGGTATCCCTGCACCAAAAAGTGACTTACAGGAAAGAGTCTGATTTGGAAACTACTTGCCTCCAATGTGATATAGAGGATAAAGTGGAGGATCCCAGTTCAGTAAGATCAGTCTCTCAGTTTCTAATGCCACTGCAAATAACATCAATCTGTAACTTAAACAATCCCCCTCTAACATACTAGCATCACTCAATATCCAAATGCGTGGAGATCAGGGCATGGAGGTGGTTAAAGCTTGCTCAATTAAAATAATAATGGGCAGCCACCATGGTCTGACTATGGGACACCACCATAATATATGAAGTAAAGTCCCAGACTTTGTCCCGCAATGCCAGCACTGGTCAGAAGAAGGCCAGCTCTTTTGGATCAGTCTAGAGGGTGTCTTATACCATCTGCTTAATATCTTTTTTTGAATGAGCTGTAATTTTGGATCAGAGAAAGCTACATACACTTCTGCCCAGCAGGTAGCCCAACAATTTGAATCAACTGGTTCTCTTAAGTCAGAAATCCATTTCAAACAATGTGATTCTAAATTAGGAAAAAACCCTTTCCGAAAAGTTCAATAAATTGCCCTTTTATGGCCCTTAGATAATCTAACGCATTTATGCTAATACTTAATTGACTCAGTGTGTAGTAGGGATAAATGTTTAAGTATACTTAATAACAACACATCTTAATTGAAAGTATTTCCATAATTCAATAGAAGAGAGATTGAACTCAGACTGAAGCTGAGAGAATGATTTGAGTTTACCTGATTGGGGGTCCATCAGGTTAGCCAATCTGGATTCCCTTATATACCCAAGAAGTCACCCTTTTTGGTTTTGACAATGCTCATGAGTTCCACCTCATCACTTTCTGGCTGCATATTTCCAGCTTTACCTCCCAGTTCTCTGTGGCTAAATTATTTTTTGCCAAACTAGATGCTGAGAATTCTGACCACTCTGTCAGATACTTGTATCCCTTGTATTGTACCTGTGAGATCTAGTTCTTGCCCTACCCTCAACCCAATACTTGTAGCTATGTTAGCCATTGAACCTAAGGCCTTTGATAAAGTATGCAATACCCCTAATGTTGTGACCCCCGAAGCGTCATCCTGAACATATAGGCAATTCCCATTTGCATAAGTAGAGACACTGCCTACTTCTCAGGCTGGCAATCCCTGCTATCCCTCCAGAGTTTGAATCATTCAGATAAGTAAATACAAACAAAAGGCATATAATAAAGGACTGAGAGTACAACTGTGCTGCACATTCCTTTCTGCTTCCACTGCTGAACCTCTATGGCCACTAAAAAGAGGCACTATAGTGGATGCCAAATATAGAGTTTTTATTCACGCAATGAACTCCTCTGGTATCCCATGTCCGACAATATAGAAAACAGTAATCTTGAGATACCCCTTCAAAGGTCTTTTTTTGGTCCAAAGACAGAATCCTCCTTAAAATGTTGCCCTAATTCCACCACCTCCCACAAAACATAGAAATTCTCACATATAGGCTACCCCAGGATGAAGCAAGTTTGGGCTGGTGTGATCAAATGGCGTGCTATCACCTGTAGTCATTTACACAGTAGCTTCAATAACATTTTAAAATCTGAGTTCAGCAGTAAAACAGGCCTGCAATTTGCCAACAGACCCTAGCCCTCTTTTTGAAGAGAAAGGTCATCAGGTCACTACTAAATGAGGTGCTTTGGTATCTAGGACATACTAAAATACCACTGATAAGTATTCAAATATATGTAAAAAGGCCAAAAAGAACTCATTTGGTATGCCAGTCTTCCCATGAGCTGAATTTCTACTAAAACGTTGCATAATACTTTTAATTTCTGCCTGTGACACTCGAGACAGCAAAGCCTGAAAATAATGTTTAGGCAGTGAGTTACACTGCATTGAATTCAAAAAATCCTGAACCACTTCAGGAGAGTGTTGTTCACATTGCAGAGAACCACTTACAAAGTCCTCTACCACCCGGAACATGTCCTGCAGCTCAATTATCCTCTCCCCTGCAGCAGAGGATATGACTGATATTCACGTAGCCTGAATTCTGTCTTTTCAGGATTGATAAGTGACTCCATAAGGGTTTCCTTTGTCCCAAATGTCCACTCAGCAGCCAGAGAGCCGCCCTGTTCTAGTGTAATGTTTTCATCTCCTGATTCCGGAGAGTAATTTGATCAGCATAGTTGCATCTTCCTTCTGCTGCTAGGCAGAGCACCTTATACAACTGGTTCCTGAGTTCTAAATGCTTTAAGTATTCATATCATTCCTTGGATATGCCCAAACAGCTGTATAAATCTTGTAGATCCTGTTTGGTATCTTGCAACCAAAGCAGCGTAGAGTCATAGCTACAAAAAACAGATTGTCTTGCACACAAGAGCTCTGTAATGGCTGCTGGTACTGCAGTTTCCTACAATGAGGAAGTATTTAACTTTTGATTATGCTCTTTCGTGGTGGCTAAATAATATGAAGTGCTCACTGTCAATAATAAATGTTCAGTAAATTCACATGGGTAAACTACATTTTGACACTATGGCAAATCAAGAAAATAAAATAAAATCAATATGGGCTGACAGATGACCCCTGTGATATGTAGCTCCCACTGAACTATATAGAGATCTGTAGCCACTATTAGGCCAGCCACTGTAATAATTTGTTTAAGAATTTGGGACTTACAATATACTTTTGTTTTACAGAGACATCACCTAGAACACTATCAAGAGAGGAATAAAAATTTCTCTCCAGTACTTCCAGTCAAACGATTTGCAGAAAAGGTCAAATCTCTTTAAAATGTCTATTCAACTAAAATTCACTTAAAGAGCATATACTGTACATTAATTAACATATATCTATCTCCATGAAAAATATGGTCTAATACTAATGTCTGGCAAGGATTAATGTCCAACACTCACTCTACAGAAAAATCTAGCCCTTTAAAAAAATTCTCACCCCATCGCTTCTATCCTCCCCAAATGTCCAAAGGTAAAGCCCCCATATCCCTGCTCTCTGAACTTATGCAACCTCAAAAAGTGAGGATAATCTGGTTTCCATTCACATAAAGAGCATATACATTAATTAACATATGTATCCCGTCAGTACAGTGACAGCATTACAGCACAATAATGTTGTCGCTGCAAAAAGGGCGAGAATGACAGGGCTGATCTTGATTTTAGATCACCCCACTTTCATGCCATGTTGGGCACCAACACAATTTCTGTGCCCTTCACAGCATGCCCACCCCAGAGGAGGTTACATATATTTTTAGGGGGTGTGAGGGGAATCTCCCACATTGGGGGGGTAGAGGAAAACCACCCATTGTGGTGCATAGGGGGCCGAAGCCCCCCTGCAACACCTCACTGTTTCCCGGGATGGTGCTTTGGTGTTGTAACTCCTGGGAGGCATAATGCCTGGCACTGTAATACTAGGTGGCACGTTGCCTGCACTATAATTGGCATCAGCAACATGCCTATTGCTGTCACATTGGTGAACAATTAACATATATCTATACTCATGAAAATAATGTCTAATACTAATGTACAGCAAGGACTCATGTCCAGCATTCACTCTAGAGAAAATTCTAACCCTTTAAACAAAATTCTCACCCCATTGCTTCTATCCTTCCCAAATGTTCAAAGGTAAAGCCCTCATATCCATGCTGTCTGAGCGTGTGTAACCTCAAAAAGTGAAGATAATCTAGTTACTTGCAAAAAAAAAGCCCCTATGGGACCTGTTGCAACAAAGGTCTCTGTTGCCAGTCTCTTATTGAGATTCATTTTATTTTTTTGCAGCATACATTGAGAGAGGTGTAGTGTAGCTGAATTCTGTTTGTAGGCCTGACACATGATGTATAGGTAGAACATCATTTCTTCTTTCCACTCTGCAGCCTGGCTGATCTTCCTTTTCTTAGACCCCCCTTGATTCCTGTCTGTCCTTTTCCATTGCTGAGGATAACAGTTTTTGAGAAAATGGAGAGCAGATGTCAGAATCTGTGCCATCATAAGAGTCACCCAGTACTTGTACCATTGCTACAACTCAAACATATTCTCCAGTGGCACTGGATCTGTAATCACTTGCCATAGCTTTCTGTGAGGTGGTTGACTTTTAAGTCCCCTCTGTCTAGTAACCACGCTTATGCCTTTGGTGGGGGATTATCATATCTTGATCTTTCTGTTCCTCCATTGAAATAGTAGGTCCTGCCTGCAGGGCCTTTGCTTGTACTTCCTGAGGCAGAGTTGATTGTGATACAGAGTTTGTATCCTGGTGAGGCATCTCCAACTGTTCCTCCACCATATCTGTCTGGAATGAATTGCCTGTTTCAAGTTGTTCGTCCTATACCTCCTTACATACCAGAACAGCTGTCTCCATAAGTGTCATGGTATGGGAGGCACCTGCCATAGAATCTTCCTGCATGATCTGAACTAGACCCTGTCTGTAGGGGTCTAGTGGTGGAGGGGGAAGGGGGGAGAGTCTGTTCCATAAAGAAGAAAGGGGTCAGCTGCAGATCTCTTGAGTTTCCATCTGGTGCAGAAAGTGTCTTCCTGTTTGTTAACCAGCTGCCATTTCTTTCTGTGCCATGTTAACCAGGTAGTTTTGTTCTAAATCAGAACCTTTATCCCTGTTACAGTCTGCCCAAGAACAGTGATAGAAAATGTTACACTTTTCACCAAAAGATAACAGCAGTACAAATTCTTTTTTTAAACAAGCTTTATTGAGCATAATTTGGTTGATATCACAGTATACAGCAAAATCAACAGTTATTACAGACACGACTGGTTGATAGGCAAATAAAGTTGGAGTTCAGTATGCCATATGATAGATTATCAATTATTCTAATCAGGTTATTCTAGTGAGCTATTTGTCTTGGTGTCCAGGGTGCTGGGGGTATAGATCTGAGTTATTTAGTTTGATATCAGTAGAGCTTCCAGAGTAGCCCATCTCCTCTTGTAGAGTTGGGGCCTGTTGAGTCTAGAGTGTATCATTTTTTCCATATTTAGGACTTCCAGTATCACTCTATGCCATTCTGTATAGGATGGGACAGTTTTGTCCATTCAGTGTCTTAATATGGCTTTCTTGGCTATGGCTGCTATGAGGGCCATGTGGTATTTACTTGAGCCCTTGAGGGAATCGATGTTCAGGCTCACTAGGCATATCTGGGGTGTAAAAAAATCTTTGAGACCTAGTAGTGGGTCCAGATGGCATTGGATATTGTGCCATAGAGGTTTGGCCTTAGGGTAATCCCAAAGTTTGTACTTTGGGTGATCTGTTGATTGGTAGCAATGTATATGAGTGGGAGATTGTAGTTGGCCCAATCTGTGGATAATGGTGGGGGTATAGTATAGATTGCATGCTATTTTGAATTGCATTAGGCAGAGACAATCGAATTTGAGGTGTTTGATGTTGTTACACTACATGTTTGTCCTGACACTGGAGTTCTTAATTTCTGGGAACTGTGATATCCACAATGGGCAAGCATCCTGATCAGTGGGTGTACATTCCTTCACCATCTGTTTGTAGACCAGTGAAGTGTAGTGTCTTTGGGTGGCCAGGTGTGAGAGGGTTTCCCAAGGGGATTGGTCTGGGAATGACCAGTGTCATGGTCCCAACTCTGTGATTGAGTGGTGAATCTGCAAAACGGAGATGGGTGGTAGTTTATTATCGGGGTATGTTTCCAGAAGGAGTTGTATGAGATGAAAATGCTGTTCTGGATTACTTGTCCTAGTTGCAATAGTGGGGGGTTGTGTAGGAGTCATGACTGGATTGTTCGGTTCTGGATCTTGAAGTTAAGATAGCCTAGGATTGGTTGGCTAAAGGAGAATAGGGGATTCATTTTAAAAAGTCTGAGTAATTGTTTACTAACCAAGTGGGAGACCCTATTGGGGTCTGTTTGAACGGGGCAGGGAGTTTTGGGTGGGGCATATGGTTTAGGGCATGGATGATGTTAATGTTTGCCATTAGACATAGGTCCCTTTCCATTTGGACCCACTGGGAGTATAGGGGAAATGGGGGTCTTATGTTGTTGTTATGTGCCATTTTTGTAATTTCCTGGCATGTAGCACTAGGTAGCAGACAAAAAAGTCAGGGAGCTGGAGGCCACCTCACTGCTTAATGGGGATGAGTTGGTGGTATGCTCTCCTAGGGGCTTTGTACCCCCACAGAAAGGTTGAAAAGTATGGCTTTTAATTTAGTGAACCATTTGATTGGGATGGTTAGGTTGGTCATCTGAGTGGGAAAAGTATTGTGAGCAAGATGTTCATCTTGATGGTGTTGATCTTGGCCCATAAACTAAAGGGAAGGGTCATCCATTGATTAAGGTCATGTTTGATGGTTGTCAGTAAAGGGTCTAGGTTTAGAGCGCGTTTGTGTTTATTGCTAGAGTTTACTTGAATACTCCAATATCTGAGGGAAATTTGGGACCATGTGCAACCCCACTGTAGCAACTGTGATTTCAACGCTCTGTGGTTGATGGATAAGATGCACATTTTGGACCTGTTGAGTTTGTAACCAGAAAGTTGTCCAAATTCTGTTAGGAGTACTGTGATGGCTGGTAATGATTTGGAGGGGTTCTCTTAGTGGAGAAGAATTTCATCTGTATAGGTGGAGATTTTGTATTTGTGTGTTCCCACTTGAATACCCTCCACTCCACGATTGCAGTTTAACATTCTTCTGGTTAGTGGTTCCAGAAATAGGTTGAAGAGGTAAGGGGAGAGGGGACTGTGTACCCTTGTGCAAATGGAATGGGATTGAGTTGGTTCCATTACATCTGACAATGGAACGCGGGCATGAGTATAGAAGTGTCAGCCAGTGTATGAAGGCCACTGGGAACCCAAATTGTTGTAATGTTAGTGTGACAGGGTAAACACCACACTGGGGAACAAGGGGTTAACCCCTAGGATGAAACTGAGGAAATTTAGAGACTGCAGCAGGCAAAGGGGGGATGCCTCCACAGGTGTGGCCAATTAGAGAGAGACTGCTGCCCTGTGAGAGAGGAACCAGCGCTGAAACCATAGAGAAAGTTTTAAGTTATGCAGAGAGCCGTTGGGGGGAAAAATAGCTGAAGCCTGCTTCTGAGAACCAGGCCATGTCTGGAGCACAGGATTCTGAAGTCAATGACTAGTTTAGCCAGTTGAGCTAATAACAGTGAGTAGAATCTACTGCTGAGAACTGCCTGAAGACAAGGCTAAAAGGGGAAACTGTGCTTCATTGAAGACTGTATTTTTAACAAACTGCTGGCCCATATAAAAGTGGTGCAATGATTTCTTTGTCAAGTCAGCCTGAAAGAATTGTTTCATGTTAATTTTTATGATACCAGACCAGGCTGGGGAAGTTGAACTGATTGATTATGATTTTCTGTAGTAACACCTCACATTTGAACCAATAAAAGTGCATTTTGTTGTGTGAACCTGAAAAACAGCATGTTGCCTTTCCATATACCATGGGCCAGCTTGTCACACGTGGTGTAAGAGATGGGATTTGAACCCCCTGCTGGAGTAAGCAGGACTAGTTACATTCTGGGAAAATCGATCTGGAGAAAGTGCTGAAGTTCCTCGTTGAGCAACAACAAGCACAACAGGCTCAGCAAGAACAGATTCTCACCCAGCTGGCTCAGCAGCAGCAGGAGGCTCAGACATGGGCCCAACAAGCACAGCAAGCCCAACAGGAGGTGCAACAATGGGCACAACAAGCGCAACAGGAGGCACAACAGCAGTTTCTTATACAGCTCGGACAACAACAACAGCAACTCCTGCAGTCTCTGGTGCAACAACCACAACAAGATCCTACTGGGGAGGCTAGTCCGACTATCATGGGGCCAGGGGTTCCTAGGATGAATTCCATGCTGACCAAAATGACATCTGAAGATGATCCTGAGGCCTTCCTGGTAATTTTGAGCGAGTGGCGGAAGCTGCTGTATGGCCCAGACCCCAGTGGGCAGTCTGCCTTGCCACGTGTCTGACCGGGGATGCCCAAGCAGCCTATCGAGCTATGGACAGTACCACAGCTGTACAGTTCACAGAGGTGAAAGCAGCAATCCCAGACTGCCTAGGCATCAATGCAGAAAGTTACCAACGGAGGTTCCGGAGCTTCATATTTGCAGCAGATGCACGACCTAGAGCAGTAGGACAACAACTGCGGGACCTCTGTTGGCATTGGCTAAAGCCCGAAGGATGCAGTGGCCCCGAGGTGGCTGAGTTAATCATCTTGGAACAAATTCTGAACATCCTGCCCCTGGGAATACAGAAGTGGGCCCGCAAGCAGAAGATCTCCACCTTAGCAGAGGCCATGCAGATCGTGGAACAAGTGTTGGATGCTGAACTCTCCTCCTGCCCCATGATCCAGCCTACAAGGCCACAGAGGAAGATGGGGAATTGACCCAGGAGCCAGACTGAAGAAATATTGGCTAGAACTATGAAGAAACCTTGGGCATGTAGGGAGGGGGTGTATGGGCCAAATAAGGGTCAGACTCTGAGAAAAATGACACCCCAGCAGCCCAGGGAGACATTTCCAGAGGGACCGCTGCCTAAGCCTGGAGGCTAACCCCATAGCCAAGACACAGGGGCATGTTTCTCATGTGGACAGAAGGGTCACTTTGTGAAGAACTGCCCCACATGGACTGTACCTTCATAGACTGCATGTTTACAAATGGGTATTCATTGTACAGTGGGGGTTGGGGCCCTGAATCCTGAGATTTTGTGATCTCTGTCGAAGTAGAAGGGATAGAGATGGAGGATCTGGTGGACTCAGGAAGCCACCAGACCCTAGTCAGGGTGGCCCTTGTGAACCCCCGATGCTGGCAGGGCCAGAACCCAATCCCTATCCGGTGTGTGTATGGGGATGTAATGGATTACCCTGGTGCGATGGTTACCCTCACTCTGGGGGACTGAACAGAGACTATAATGGTGGGGGTTTCCCCGGGGTTACCCTATCCAGTGTTACTGGGGAGGGATTGGAAATGGTTTGATGACTTATGGAAAGCAGATTTATCTTTGGTAACTACCCTATCTCAGGGTCATGAAGGGAGAGGGGTCAGCCCCCCGCAGCTTGGTGACATGTTTCCTTTTCCAGACCTAGGGATTTTTAATGCACAGACCGGAACCCGCAAATATAAGCAGGAACATAGAGCAGCAAAGAAAAGGGGTCCCAAAAGGGCAGATGCACAGCAAGGAGGTGAAAGAAAGGCAGAAGTGGGTCCAGACCCATAGCACGACCCTAACACTGACCCACTTAACCAAAGTTCAGTAGGTCCATCCCTATCAGAGCAAGATGTATTAAAACACTGCCCAGACATTGCCAAAGAAGAAAGGGCTGATGGTATACTCAGCCAGGTATACACCCAGTTGGCTGTCAGGGAAGGGGAGGTGGTAGTCAAGAATCGGGCAGCACGCTATCCTCATTTTGAGTTGCAAGGAGGTATCCTATATCAAGTTAGTAAAGAGGCCCAAACGGGGATACCTGGCATCAGTTGCTAATCCCACGAGTCTTTCAGGGGGAATTACTACGCCTTGCCCACTCTATTCCAGTGGCTGGGCACTGTGGGGCAGAGAATACACTAGCTCGACTGTCACCCCGATTCTTATGGCTGGGCATGTATCAACAAGTTAAAGATTATTGTGCATCCTGTCCCGAGTGCCAGTTAGTAGCTCCAAAGAACAATCCCAGTGCCCCTTTAATACCTTTACCTGTTATGGAGACACCTTTTGACCGGATTGGGGTTGACATAGTGGGACCCCTGGAAAAGAGTGCAGGGGGGTACCAATATATTCTGGTAATTGTGGACTATGCTACCCGGTACCCTGAGGCCATCCTGTTATGAAACATTTAGCCAAAATTGTAGCCGGGGAACTGTTAATGGTCTTTAGTTACATAGGAATACCGAAGGAAATGTTGACTGGCCAGGGAACTAACTTCATGTCCTGCCTGACTCAGGAGGTTTCTGCTTTGTTGGGAATCAGCTCCATAAGGACCTCAATCTACCATTCCCAGATGGATGGTCTAATGGAGCGATTCGACCAAACCCTCAAAACCATGCTTCAAAAGTTCACAACCACTGAGGTCAGGGACTGGGACAAGTTACTTCCCTTACTGCTATTTGCAATGTAGAAGGTCCCTCAAGCGTCTACAGGGTTTGCTCCTTTTGAACTCCTCTATGGGTGCTGCCTACGAGGTGTTCTTGATGTAGTAAAAGAAATGTGGGAGAAACCTGACCCCAAGACTGAAAATGTAGTGCAATATGTACTGCAATTGAGGAAAAGATTAAATCGGGTGGGGAAATTTGCCTGAGAGAATCTGGTGAAGGCTCAAGAAAGACAAGAGTACTACTATTGCAAGGGAGCTTGGTTGAGGGAATATAAACCTGGTGATCAGGTACTAGTGTCATTGCCAAGTAGCCAGAATAAGCTTCTAGCCAAATGGAAGGGGCCTTACGAAGTTATCCTTAGGGTGAGCCCAGTTGACTATGAAGTGTGGCAGCCAGAGAGGCGAAAAGAGACCCAGATCTACCATATCAATTTGCTGAAATTCTGGAACCAGAAGGATAGCCTATTGATTTCCCCTGAGCCAGATACATTGGATTTGGGACCCCAAGTGCCAGATGACAATCTGGGGATAAAAGTCCCAGTGGGACAGTAGCTGTCTCACAAACAGAAACAGCAACTAGGAGAGTTGGTAAGTCAATTTTTAGATGTTTTCTCCTTCTTCCCGGGGACAATCCATATGATAGCCCACCATATAGAAACAGAGCTGGGGAGAAAGTGTGGCAGCAACTGTATCGCTTGCCAGAAGCCATGCAAGACACAGTTAAAAAGGAGTTACAGGACATGCTAGAGTTGGGAGTGATTGAGGAATCCAACAGTGTCTGGAGTAGCCCCATAGTGTTAGTACCAAAAGAAGGTGGGGCTACCCGCTTCTGTGTTGATTTTTGCAGGGTCAATTCCATCTCAGAGTTTGATGCCTACCCCATGCCTCGGGTAGACGAACTGTTGGATATACTTGGGGAAGCCAAGTACATCACGACATTGGAACTAACAAAAGGGTACTGACAAATCCCTTTCACCCTTGAGTCTTGGGAAAAGACAGCATTTGCTTCCCCCGTTGGGCTATACTAGTTCCGTACCATGCTTTTTGGCTTACATGGGGCCCCTGAAACCTTTCAAAGGCTCATGAATCACTTGCTGCAGCCCAATGCCCAGTACACAGCTGCTTACTTGGATGATGTGGTGATCCACAGCACTAAATGGGAATCCCATGTATCCAAGGTGGCAGCTGTACTACAGTGCCTTCGAGAAGCAGGGCTGATGGCCAATCCAGCAAAGTGTGCTTTGGCCAAAGCAGAGACAAAATACTTAGGGTACTGTATAGGCAATGGACAGGTGAGACCATTGATCAGTAAGGTCCAAGCCATAGCAAAGTGCCAGGTACCCACCACAAAAATCCAGGTGAGGGCCTCCTTGGGTTGGTGGGGTATTATCACCGGTTCATACCGCACTTCTCTACCCTTGCCAGCCCCCTTACAAACCTCACCCGGAAATCTGCCCCCAACAGGGTCCACTGGTCAGAGGAGTGTGACCAAGCTTTCACACAACTTAAAGCGGCACTGTGCAGAGAGCCAGTGTTACGCAGTCCTGACTTCAAAAGGACCTTTATCCTACAAACTGATGCCTCTGAAGTCGGGATAGGAGCCGTGCTCTCCCAGGAGTTTGAGGGGCAGGGACATCCTAGTCTCTACCTCAGCCAAAAACTCTTTCCCTGGGAGAAAAACTATGCAGTAATAGAAAAAGAGTGTCTCACAGTCAAGTGGGCTGTGGACGCTCTCCGCTACTACCTGCATGGCCGGCAGTTCATCCTGGTTACTGACCAGGTCCCTCTACATTGGCTACAAGTGATGAAGGATGACAACCCCTGCATCACCAGGTGGTCCTTAGTCCTCCAGCCATTTTCCTTCACAGTGCACCACTGGGCCTGGACCCAGAACGGAAACGTGGGTTTCCTGTCCTGGGAGGTGAGAGGTCAGGGGCCGACCAAAACGGGATGGTATGTGACAGGGTAAACACCACATAGGGGAACAAGGGGTTAACCCCTAGGATGAAACTGAGGAGATGTAGAGAGATTGCAACAGGCAAAGGGGGGGATGCCTTCACAGGTGTGGCCAATTAGAAAGAGACTGAAAAAAGGCAGAGGAACTCAGCAAGAGAGAGAAGCTAGAAGCTGCTGCCCTGTGAGAGAGGAACCAGAGCTGAAACCAAAGAGAACGTTTTAAGTTATGTAGAGAGCCATTGGGGAAAAATAGCTGAAGCCTGCTTCTGAGAACCAGACCATGTCTGGAGCACAGGATTCTGAAGTCAAGGACTAGTTTAGCCAGTTGAGCCAATAACAGTGAGTAGAATCTACTGCTGAGAACTGCCTGAAGACAAGGCTAAAAGGGGAACTGTTTGTACCTCATTTAAGACTGCATTTTGAACAAACTGCTGGCCCACATAAGTAGTGCAAAAATTCCTTTGTCAAGTCAGCCTGAAAGAACTGTTTTATGTTAACGTTTATGTTACCAGACCAGGCTGAGGAAGATGAACTGATTGATTATGATTTTGTGGAGTAATACCTCACATTTGAAGCAATAAAAGTATATTTTGTTCTGTGAACCTGAAACACAGAGTGTTGCCTTTCCATATACAATAGGTCAGCTTATCACAGTTAGGTATAGGAAAGGCCAGGAGACTGTCAAAAGCTTTCTCTGAGTCCACGAACACCAACACAGCTGGTGTGTTGGAGTCAGAGATTAGGTGGTAAAGCATGTGCATATTATCTGAGTGTAGGTGCCCCTGCATGAACCTGTCCTATTTGGGTCCAATCAGTGAATTCCAAACCTCCCTCACTCTCTTTGCCAGGATTTTGGCAAGTATTTTAATGTTATTGTTGAGTAGCGAGATAGGCTGTTAATTTTCGGCACTTTCAGGATTTCTTCCCAGTTTGGGGATCACTATGATGACTGTCTGCTGTAAGGAGGGGTCTAGGGAGTGGTGTTTGTATGATGTATTGAACAGCTCTGTTAACTGGTTGGTTAGGGGCTCCAGGAGTGTATTGTTAAAGTTTGAGGAGAAGCCATATGAGCCTGGTGCTTTGTCGGGGGGAGTTTTGATTTGGCAGTTTGTACTTCCTCAGGTGATATCACTGTCCCCAATCTATCTTGAACTTCTATGGGAAGCTTGGGTAGATGAGCCACCTTGAGAAACTAATGTATAGTGGTTTCAGTGGCTGGGGGGGTCCGCCAAATAGAGGGAGTAGTAGTAGTATTCGATGAAGGTGTTAGCTATGTCCCTTTGATTTGAGCTCCTTGGTGCTGACAGGGAAGAGCGTATGCCTCTTATTACCTTAAGCCATTCCTTCAGCTTCAATCACAGGATGAGAAGTTTGCTAGCTTTCTCACACTGGTCTGTGTATTTGGTTCCAGCTCTGAAGACCATGAACTTAGCATGTTCTCTCAGTAGTTCCTTGTATTTGGCTTGGAGAGAGAGTTCAACATGAGCCAGTCCACATCTCCATTCCCTTTTCCTTATTTCTTGGAGCAGCTATGCCGCTTCATGCTCCCTAACATGCTTTCTAATCATGGCTATCTGAATGAGTTCCCCTCTGATGGTACATTTAAATGTTTCAAATACTGATTGGTAGACAATGAAGCTCGCTCACCCAGTATATAATGTAAAAAGAATATTTGTATTTTATTTCTTCTTATTCTTGATATACTTCGTATTTTTTCTTTTCATTCAAAAAATAAAGTCACTATGCAGTGCACCATATCAATTCAAACATTTCAAGCAACAGCTCTTCATCAGTGAAGTACACTGCGTCTGTACCAAAACATAAACATAAATAAGAAACTTCATTTATTATATAGTAACTGAAAGTCTAGTATATCTGAATTAAAATGGCACTTTATCTCACCTATTACACATCTTGTCTAGTGTCTCCTATACACCATTTCTCCAAAAATTATTTAAATACATTCTCCTGTTACTTCAAAAGAAAAGAAAATATGTATTTGTTTGCTTGTTTTTGAATTTATAAAACTGGCTGATCTATGTATTGTGAACATCTTTTACATCTGCTTCTAAATAAATATGTACCTATTATATTACACCAAGAAAGAAAACACAGTGTACAAAATACCTTATTAGTCCAGGGTTACCCCCAATCTAAATCATAAACATCTCCAAATTAGCCCTCCTGCAGTTTGTAACTAAAACATTTCACTATATTAGTTTAAAGCCCATCAAAAACTGAATTACAAATAGAGTAAGTACAAATGCCATTATGTGGCCCTTAGGAACACATACCTCGAACAAGCAGAGGCTACAGCAATCTGTGTATGCTGTGAAACAATTAGATAATACTTGAGAACTCCATCTTTTGCATGTTTTATGCACTATTTCACCTATTTTAAGTGTACCCCACTTCATTAACATCACCAAAAGGTTGCATATAAATTACATGCATAAACCCACGTAAGTGATTTTGACAAGAATTTACTGACTTGCTGGTTTACTGATGAATGAACTGTTTGAATATTTGATGTAATAGAAATGGAGAATTAGGATTGTAACAGCCTGTTCATTTATTTAAATAGAGTTATACACATATGGAGTCACGCTTCATAAACAGGTCTGTTTAAACTTGTGAGCAGATGAGAATGTTACTTTTGAACTTACACTTCACTAACAATACATTTTGGAACGTGCGTTTATGCATGTAATTTTTATGCAACCTTTTGGTGATGTTAATGAAGTGGGGTACACTAGACAAACATTTGTCAATGCCGAATGTTGATTGCTTATATGTGCTGTTTAGGTATTTGGAAGTGAAAGTACCATGCCTAAGAACTGTCATGTGCCGCCCCCCCCCAAGACATCCGCTGTGTCTTTCTGTTCAATATTCACAGAATAGGGGGAAGGGCAAGGGCCACAGCAGTACAGCAGTTGCAAAGGCATGAAGAGGTGGACATTTGTCCATTCACAGGCAGAAGAATCCTGCAGAAGGTGAGTAAATTGAAGGTGGATGAAGTGATGGGACCAGATGTCATACACCCAAGGATATTAAAAGAACTGTGAAGGGAAATAGCAGTTCTTCTGGCTGCCATGTTCACTTAGTCATTCAACACAGGGGTGGTACCAGAGAATTGGAGGAGGGCCTATGTGGTCCCTCTATACAAATCCAGCAGTAGGGAGGAGGCGTGTAACTATAGGCCAGTCAGCCTCACTTCAGTAGTGGGGAAGATCATGGACTCATTGGTTACAGAAAGGATAGTGGGGCATCTAGAAGCCATCAGAGCCCAGTACCACAGGCAACATGGATTCACAGTGGGGAGGTCATGTCAGATAAATCTGGTTGATTTCTTTGACTGGGTGACAAAGGAAGTAAATCAGGGTGGAGCAGTGGACAAAGCTTACTTTGATGTAAGCAAAGCCTTTGACACCGTCCCACATAGGAGGCTGCTAAACAAGCTGAGTAGGCTGGGCATGGGGGAAAGGGTGGCAAACTGGGTTAGAAACTGGGTAACAGACAGGAAGCAGAGAGTGGTGATAAATGGGGCACATTCTGGGGAGAGGGAGTGATCAGTGTGGTGCCGCAGGGAGTGGTCCTGGGGCCAGTCCTGTTCAATGTATTCAATACTGACATTGCAGAAGGTTCTGAGTGGAAAGGTCTGCCTGTTTTCAGATGACACCAAGATGTGTAACACAGTGGATACCACAGAGGGGGTGAAGAAAATGAGAAGGGACTTGGGGAAGCTTGAGAAATGATCTGAGGACTGGCAACAGAAGTTTAATTCAAAAAAGTGCAAAATTATGCACCTGGGACACAGAAACCCTGGGGAAAGGTACAGGATGGGGGGGAGGGAGTTGCTGACAGTCACAAAGAAGGAAAGGGTCCTAGGGGTCTCTTATTTCAGATGGCCTGAAAATGTCAAAGTGGCAAGGCAGCTTGGAGGGCCAGTGACATGCTGGGGTGCATAGGCAGGGGTATCACCGGCATAAGGAGGGAGGTAGTGATGCCATTATATAAAAGCATGGTCAGGCTTCACATGGAGTACTATGTGCAATTCTGGAGATTGCACCTTCGTAAGGATATTAACAGGCAGGAGATGGTCCAGAGAAGGGTGAATGAGATAGTTCAGAGCTTGCAACACAAGACTTATGAGGAGAAATTAAGGGACATCAATATGTACTCACTGGAAGAGAGGAGGGAAAGACGGGATATGATAGAAACATTCAAGTACCTCAAGGATATAAATGTAACTACTGAGAAGAAGGAGACAGCTGCTATAGGCATATATGGCAGCTTCTGTGTGATATTCTTTTGTTCTTATAAATCTGTAATCTCCAGTATTTCAGTAACCACATGACCACACTGCCTTCTTTAGGCAATTTCATGCTGGTTGATGCCTGGTGTCAGATGGCAGACAGAGGGCTCATCAGATTGTGTTGCCATTTGAAAAACTTCAGAGTGTTCTTTTACTGGTAAGCATTTTGGAAAGCTGGTGAAGGTCTCACAATTTTTATTATGATTTTATCTCCTTATGTCTGTCCTCCTTGGTCCCCCCATCCTCACACCCCAACAGCCATCAGTGGCCACAGCTGCAGCCTTCTTCTTGCCAAAATGGTGGGTGAGAAACATAGAAACACAGAATTTGATGGCAGATAAGGACCGCTTTGCCCACATAGTCTGCCCATTTCCCTACCCGATGGATAAGCTGCAGATTCTAATTTATCAACAGCTTACTTCCTCCTACCCCCAGTAGAATTGCCTTATGTCTGTCCATGAGCAGCTGCCTTCACAGTCTGTGAAGTCTGACATCTTTCGGTGCTGCTTATTGGTCATCTTCCAGCACAGGCAAGGTGCTGCCAGCCCAAAACTAACTCAGGACAAGCAGGTTTCAAACTGGGGAAGAAATGAAGTGAGCAAGAATCAAGTACTCATTCAGATGCGTTGTTGATTTGAAGATCAGCATACTGGTGTGGACAATGTAAACAGAACCCCAGATCTTTAAGCAGCCTTATGAAGAGTAAAGGATTCTCAAAACACTGGGGTTCTGTTTATTGTACTGTAAGTGGGCTGCATCTAATTCAGTAATTTACTGTACCTTACATCTGGATGTATGGTAGGCCCAACTTTAAATAAACACTGCACCTGAATTAACACATGGTGCCATAGAAACATAGAATTTGTCAGCAGAAAAAGACCACTCAGCCCACCCAGTCTGCCCAAGTGTTCTGTACCTACTTGTAACTCCTGCCTGTATATGTTACTGCATGTCTTATTCTGCCTGCATCCATCAGGACCTCCTTGTGAATGAGCATGCTTAATGGATTTTTCCTGCAATGAACTTGAACCTACTACACCTCCATAGCCTTATTGAGCTCTGTTGACCCCCTCCTTCCCCTTTTTCTAGTATACCCCTATATTTATCCCATGCATTCTTCATGCCCCCTACCATTTTAGCTTCCACCACTTCTCCTGGCAGTCTGTTTGAGGTGTCTACCACCCTTTCAGTAAAGAAATATTTCTTCACATCTATCCTGAATGCCCCCCCAGCTTCACTGTATTTCCCTTGGTTTGGCTGCTCATCCTCATTTGAAGGAAACTTCCCAACTGTACCCTCTTTACTCCTGTGAGGTACTTTGTAGGTATTGATCATATCACCTCTCATCCTCCTCTCTTCCAGAGTGTACATGTTGAGATTCTTCAGCATTTCCTTGTAGGGATTCCTGTGAAAATTCTAAAACATTTTAGTTGCCCTCCTCTGGAAAACTTCCACCTTATGTCCTTTCTGAAGTGTGGACTCTAAAACTGGACACAGTACTCCAGCTGGTGGTATAGCAGGGAGTAATACAATGACAGCGTAACATCCCTCCTCCTCCTACTGGAGATGCCACTTCTTATGCACCCCAGAATCCAATTTACCCTGCCCATAACCTTGTCACACTGTACTGCCATCTTGAGGTCCTCTGGTATAATGACCTCAAGGACCCTTTCATGTCTAGTGAGTATCAGTACCTCTCCCCATCCTATACCCAGCATCGTTGGTTCTATGCCCTAGGTACATGATTTTACACTTGTTAGCATTGAACCCCAAGTTAGTAAGAAAATGGAGTTGATTTAAATGAATTGCAGGCTTTTAAGTAGCTTTTTGGGAGTGTGTATGTGTGTGAGTGGGGGGGGGTTCTGCTACTATAACTATTTGCTTTTGATTTGGTATAATGTGTGAACAGACTAACCCTGCTCCCCACTCCGTGTGCTATTTCAGAGATAAAGAGCCCAAATAGCATTGGGCCAAGCATTGAGCCCTCCAGCTCCCCACTTGTCACTGCTCTGGGTGCCGAGAGCTACACCACCACCACCACCACCATCTGCACCCTTCCCTATAACCAGTTCTCTATCCATTTAGTCAGACCACCTTCCACTGATACCCCTTCTTCTCATTCTTCTCCTCCTTGGCCTGTGTCCCTCCTCCCAGTAGTCCGCACCCTTTCTCCTTCTTATTCTTACTGGGTGTTGGTGCCTTCTGTATCACACTCAGACCACTCTGCCTATCCCATTCCAGGGTTATTATGCCTCTGCCTTTACCTATATCTAGGGCCGTGACCTCATCAGGCTCCCCTGTCTGGACCTTTCTACCAACCTCAGTCTTTTGGCCACCCCCCCTTTGTTTAAATCCGCCTTAGTAGAGATATACCCCTCTAATCCTGCCTTTTTTTTTTTTTTACATATTTTCTCACTGGGTTACGGTTGGCTTGGTCATCCCAACTGAGATCAGGCTGACTTGCTCATCTCCATGGAGTACCCCTGTGGTGGGGTGATGAGGAGCTTCCCAGGTCGACCCACCGGAGCAGGATCCGGTTGAGGAGACTCCATTCGGAGCAGGCGGGGGGTGGCAGAAGCTCATGCTGCCTGACCAAAGCCCATTTTCCACTTTTCTCCCCTTTGCAGAGTGCGGGCGTGTAATGATGCTTAGGCACAGTGTGCCAACATCCACCACACTCTGCCACCCTTTACTACACCACTGTAGTAGCACCCGTGGTCATCACCAGGGCCTACTACAGAGTGGTGGGTCCCTGAATCCCACCCTGGGAGAGGAGAGCAGTCCTTTGGACACTCAGTGCTATTCCTCCCTTGCCAATCCCTGGCAGCCCGGGCTTGTGTGCGAATCCAGGTTGCCAGCGTGGCATGAGGTGTAGTGTCCATTGCCTCAACCCTCATCACCAGTGGCCTGCCAGCAATGCTGCCTTTAATACTTCCTTCCCCTTCCTGCTCCAGTGTACCCTGTCCCCCACATACAAGTCATTATTCCCCCAGATCCTACCCCAGTTAGTAACTAACCCACAATGTTTCATGTGGCACCAATCCCTTAGCCACTCGAACTCCTCAAGTCTACCCTTCCTTGCCATGCTTGCACATGGTACCGGCAGTACCTCCAGGAATGTCACTGACTTGCCCATCCCCTCACACTGACTGCCCAGGTACTGAAACCTCCCCCCACTACTTCCACAGTGTCCCCCGCCAAGTTCTTTGTACCCACAAACAACAGTAAATGAGGATTCTTCCTCCCCCTCGCTGCACACTTGAGCAGTGTCTAGCCTGCCCCTCCTGCAATCAACCTGGGGACAGCTTCAACCCAAATATGGCTGTTCCTTTCCCCCTTTCTGCCCCATCTCACCCATTTCAGCATAGAATCCACAAGGATGAGTACCCCCCGCCCCTTACCTCCTTTTCCTTCTAATGCCCTTCCTCCACCCCAGTATTCACTCTTCCCTGTCCTTTACCCCAGCCAACTGCACCCTCTGTGACTTCTGTATTTGTACCCCCCCACTTCTGCCTCACCCCTTTTCTCTGCCTTATTCTTCCCATACCCCTTGAACCCCTTCCCAGCCTGACTACTTCCTACTGGGCTTCCCATGTTGACCCCCCTCCTCCCCTGCTGATTTCCAACCACCTCTCCTATCCCTGCTGTTGTTGCTTTAGAGCCGCCATTCCCTTCTACCCCAATAGTTATGCCCCTCCCATCCTTCCCCCTTCCCATAGCCTTGTCTCTGTTAGTCATCATCCACTCCTTCCTTACTATCCCTCTTCTACCCTTCTGTCCTCGCTATCTCTTCCCCTACCTGTTGCCATCCCTCTACTACTAAAAAAACAAACAGAAAAAAAAAACACGCATACAAGGCAGATGGTAGTAGATACTATAGTGCTCCCAGTACTTGACTATGGAGACATGTTTTATGCGGGGGCCTTTGGGGTGGAACTAGTCACACTGGATACAATGTATAACAGGTTGGGTCATTTCATCCTCGATGCCCCCAGGAAAACTCACCATTGTGAACTGTACAAATCATTAACCTGGATGAGATTAAAGGACATGAGAGAGTGGTACCTCCTAACATTTATGTTCAAAGTGCAGAAAGGAAAAGTGCCTTCTTATATTCAGGAATATTTTAGGGTAAGGAAAATAAAAGAAAGCTTAAGGTCTACTTATGGTTTGGAATACATAATTCCAAAGTCTGGTCTAAATATAGGTAGGTCAGCGGTTTGGTATAGGGGACCAATATTGTGGAATTTGATGCCTGTTTCTCTACACAATATAAATTGCATTATAAATATGGCACCAATGAAAAGATGGTATTATGAGAAATCAGCAATGCCATTGCATTGCTGTGGGGAATAGCACAGTGTATAAAGAGAAATATTTTTTTTTTACTCCAAATCAGCAGAATTTGCACATGTGACCTTTTTTTGTAGGATGTACATATGATGTATTTGTAATGAGTTCTAAATTTGTGATATGCTGATTTTGTATGTATTGCACCTACTGTAATTTATATGTGTAATACTATGTATGTAAAAATAGGACCTCCTTGGAAATGAACCTCTGCTCAACGGAACTTGCACCACCTATCCTTTTCATATACATTTTATGAATAAAAATTATTACTACTACTACTTACTCATGCCCCACTTGTCCTCCCCTCTTCAGTATGTTCAAATCTATTTATAGTCAATACCTGTCTTACATCTCTTCCCCCATTGGTTCCCCCTCCTACTTGTTCCCCTCCGTGGCACCCCTTGCCGCTCCCTACCCACAGCCATCTGCTCTCTCCCCTGGTACTCCCCATGGTCTCTTTCTCCCCCATCAGGAGCCCCCCGCACCCTCACCTCGGGCACCCCCTCTGTTCTTCTCTCTTTTCTGCTAGTGCCTCTGATACTGGGGTCAGTTTCAGTCCCTAGTTATTCTTCCTCCATCCCCCTTTGCCATCCCCTATTCCCCCTCAGAAGGCCTACCATACTCATCTGCCCTGCCACTTACACTCCTCCCTAACCTCCACAGTTCCTCTCTCAAACTAGCCAGTCATCTACAGACCATACACCTCCCATCCTCAAGCCCAGTCCATGGCAGGCAGACCCACACCCTGTACACCACTCCACCCTTCCAAAGATGCCTGCCCCATTGACATGTGCACCTGACCCATTTTTGCCCCCATCTTATGTTACGGGCTCTTACTCCCAGGTTCAGGGTGTGAGAGAGAGAGACAGAGTATCTCGTTAAAGCTAGTTATCCCCCCTCCCCACATTATGGGGATGTGGGGTGGGGTTTGGAGTATTGTTTATGTGAAGAGGAGGAGAGAAATTAAATTTCCATCACTTTTTCAGATTCCTTAGACACTTCTGGTACACCAAATTGTTAAATTCTCAGTGTATATTTGCATCAGTACATATCAGGCTAGATGGTCTTAATTCCTTGGTGGTCCTTGACTAGAGTTTTTTGTTTGACACTAATACTGTCAATTTATATTTAAATTATCATTTGTAAAGTCCTGTCACTATTCTAGAGGTTTTTGAAGTTATGGGGCATGATATCTAACTGGAGAGTTCAGCTGGGTGATAGGTACAGCTAAGTTTTACACATCATACAGTGTGCACTGATGTTTTTAAGACAACTTTACTGGTAATTTCTTGTCTATAATGCATACATTGAAACTTCTTGGAGTCCTAAGACATTCTTATTATGTCTAATCTGGGTGGGGGTTGGTTTTCAGTAATCACATCCTTATACACACTGTGACACTCATAGCTTGATTTGAGAGTCTTCTGCTCCAGCAGTGTTATCCTCTGCCAATTAAATTTATATGCAGTAGGATTCTTTGTATGTGTTTTGCACCAAGCACCTTTGACCCTGGGAACCTCCTGGCTGAAGGTAATATGATATTGTTAAACTTCTCTGACATCATCAACTGTATTTTTTAAATGAGTATTTTAAAACAATGGGAATTTTTTCTGTTTTTTCTGCATGATCTAGCTGTTCAAAGTATTTGTTTTTTTCTAAACAACGGCCATTAGGCTTCTGAAGAAAGACTGGTTGGTCCGAAAGCTAGAGCACTTTGTTCTTGTTGTTACATCTATGTTGGTCCATTAAAAGGTATTAAATCATTTGCTTCTAGATCAGATTCTATGTGTAACCTATAGTAAGTCAAAAAGAAATTAGACACAAATGCCTTCCTATCTGCAAGTCAAGCAAATGCGGTTATTATCATTCAGTTGTAAACACCTATTGTCACAGCCAGTATTCACATTGCTAGACTCTGGGTAAGTATGACAAGTTTCCTAAATAATGGTACTTTATCCAGCAGTGTCCTGCTTGTGTGTGTGTGTGTGTGTGTGTGTGTGTGTGTGTGTGTGTGTGTTTAAACATGTAACTTTCTATAGTATATTGTATAGCACTGTGAATCCTGGCTGCAGTGTTTTTTTTTCTCTCCTGTGGCTAAGCAAAACACTGTATCAAAACACTGGCCTGCATTAGGGGCTATTAGACATCAAACTAAATGGTATGCTGTGAAGACTAACTTGGAGAAGATGCAATAAAACAAACTTGAATGACAGTCCTCAGACGTCATGAAACACCCAAGGAAAATTAGAAAAACTCCTCTAACAGCCTAGGCAGAAACAAAACACTGGATTGAAGTGAGAACTCAAAACTGGTAGTAATACATATATTCCAGATTTTTAACATTCAGTTTTCCTTTAAGAAGATTCAGTAGAATATAAACAGCAGCCTAGAACTGCCTGCCTGAGAATGAAGTTGGTATATTATTTGGAAAAAGGGAAGGCAAGGTCTCTTGTTATGCAATGTCCTGTAAAGTATCACACTGACTGCCCTTAGGATGTTGATGTCAAATGCTGTGAGGTGCCATGGGGAACTTGTTATGCAGGAAGTTCCAGGAAGTGTTTAACCCATTCTACTTCTCATAGCTTTCTCAAACTTAAAAAGAAAAATACACTTTATCACAGACTGTGTTTACAAAGTACTGTGCCCATGATTAAAATAATTTGAACCCCATCCCCCCAAAAATGTGCCCTCACATGAACATGCCTGATTTATCTGTAAAGACAATTAAAAAATGTATTTCTAAATGCATTAGTAACAGCAATGCTTTTAAGGTTATCTGTAAAGACAATTAAAAAAAAGTATTTCTAAATGCATTAGTAACACCAATGCAAGACTGAAAAGACAAACTCCTATATATATATATATATATATATATATATATATATAATATACATATACATACATACATACAGATAGATAGATAGATAGATAGATAGATAGATAGATAGATAGATAGAATATGGTAAACAAATATTGTTAATCCCAAAAGCTGAGCTTTGTTTTTAGTATATAAATGTTTAAGAAATATCTGAAAGCTGTCTATTTTCCTTAGTTTTTAGACACTTCTTAGTCTTTCCTTTTGAGACACCAGATGACTCTGATAATCATTTGTTCCAAGGGTTTTTAAGTCAGTTTGAAGGTATTTTAAGTATCTTTTGTTGTAGTCCTTAACAAAATGCAGGGAACTCCACAGAATTGTTCTGTTCCTTGGTCCACATCCCAAACATGTAAGTTCTCTTTCAGGATAATAGATCTACTGCATGCCCCTCCCACATGAATAAAAAAAAAGTGGGATGGACCTTTTGGAGGTTCTTGGGTGGAGGTGGGGTGGACCTTACTTCCCCAAAAAAACAATGCTGCCTCCCACTACTCAGGTTCCAGTTCTTGTACCACCCATTTAAGAAAGAAAATTGTACCCTGCAACCATTGACTAACATGAATGTGTATCTATTTGAGGGCAGAAAACATTTCTTGGAGGAGGGTAAGGCAGCGTAGACTATTTACACCTTCAGTTAGTTCCATGGACAGAAAACATGACATCACTCCTTTTGTACATGCAATACTCCTGTAGGCTCCTCCCACAGTTATAAAAAGATATATATTTTTTTCTTTTGAGGTAACAGGAGGATGTATTTAACAAATTTTTTAAGAAATGGTGTGTAGGAGACATTAGACAAGATGGGCAATAGGTGAGATAAAGTGCCATTTTAATTCAGATATACTAGACTTTCAGTTACTATATAATAAATGAATTTTCATATTTATGTTTATGTTTTGGTACAGATGCAGTGTACTTCACTGATGAAGAGCTGTTGCTTGAAACCTTTGAATTGATATGGTGCACTGCACAGTGTCTTTATTTTTTTAATGAAAAGAAAAACATGCAAAGTATAACAAGAATAAGAAGAAATAAAATAAAAAATATTCTTTTTACATTATATACTGGGTGAGCGAGATTCATTGTCTACCAATCAATATTTATTATATTCAGCCTAATTGGTAGTTTAGCACCTTCCCTTAATCACTTTTCTTGTGTTTCATTGAGGTTGGCTGAGCTGGACTCTTTTCTTTTAAGGACATTTAAATGTTTCCCATACATGGCTGTAGTCACCTAGTATCTCCATGTTTTCTTTGAAAAAGTTGTCAATGGTAAGTTTGAGTTTTCCTAGGATTTGGGGTTCTTCAATAGGTTAATTTTTATTCTCCACTGCTTATTGTTGGGTTTGGGTGAGGGTGGGGTGAATGGGAATATTACTGGGGCATGATCCCAGATGGTATTCATCCATGGTTTCTGATCGAAACCTCTATAAATATTTCTATACCTTTGTCAATTATCTTCAACAAATCCTTACAAGAAAGCATTGTACCAAATGATTGACATTCAGCAATAGTTACTCCCATATTTAAAAAAGGCAATAGAGCTTCTGTGCAAAATTATCGTACAATTAGCCCGACCTCAGTGGCTGGTAAATTAATGGAACAAGTAATGAAGTCTCTAATAGATCAAGATTGTAAAAATTAGGAATTTATGATTCAAATCAGCATGGGTTTACTCCCAAGTATTCCTGCACCACCAATCTGATATCTTTTTACAATAATATAAGTACTCTACTAGATGTGGGTATCCCTACTGATGTGATTCTTTTGGACTTTAGTAGAGCTTTCGATAAAGTCTCACATGAAAAACTCATTACTAAAATGCACAATCTAGGTTTGTCACCTGATATTGTCAACTGGACTTTAAACTGGTTGACAAATCGTTCTCAGAGAGTCAGAATTAATGATATCTTGTCTGATTCGGGTAATATGACAAGTGGTGTACCACAGGGGTCAGTCTTGGGACCAACATTGTTTAATCTCTTTATCAGTGATTTACAAACAGGGCCAAATAACTTCATGGTTAAATTTGCAGATGATACTAAATTGGGGGACAAGGTTAATAATCAAGAAAATATTTCTGCATTAAAGAAGGATTTGGAAAAATTAACACTTTGGGCAAATGAAATTCATATGCAGTTTAATCAAGACGAATGTTTAGTAGTGCATTTCGGTATAAATAATCCAAAAATGATATATTATATAAACGGACTACCACTTCACTCATCAAATTGTGAAAAAGATTTAGGGATATATGTTAATAATAAACTTACATCAAATGATCACTGTGTTAGAACTGCTTGCATGACCAACAGATTTTGAGGCAAATAAAATGCACTTTTGTTAATCGCACTGAACAATGCCTTATTCCATTGTATAGGGTATACATTAGACCGTATCTAGACTATGGCTCCCCTTTCTGGAATCCAAACCAAAAAAAAAGACATAGCAATTCTTGAACAGGTTCAAAGGAGAGTAACTAGAATGATTCCAAGATTAACAAACTTGGATTATCAGAACAGATTAAAAGCTACTGGTCTCTTCTCTCTTCAGACCAGAAGATTAAGAGGTGATATGCCTATGGTTTTTAATTTAATAAATTCAGCAGATCTAATGGAAAAATGTGGTCTAACACTCTCCAAAAGGAGACATGTTCCGAGACTGCATAATAAACAGCTTGAAGTAAAAACTTATAAAACCAGCAAAAGGGGAAACTTTTCTCCAATAAGAGCATCCATTGTATGGAACACCTTGCCACAAGAATTAGTAGAGGTAACTAGTGCCACTGTCTTTAAAAAAAAATTAGATGTTTGGTTGAGGGATAATAGATAAATAATGTCCCACATAGTGTGGGGAACAGTCTCGATGGGCTCTGGCCTTCTTGTGTTCTTTCATACCAATGAATACCAAGTAATACATTTGCTAGAATGTCACATGTAAGGGTGGTAGTGAATAGGGAAGGGCTGGTGAAGAAGTAGTCTAATCGAGAGGCTAGTAGGAATAATGGGGATAGGAAAGTATACTCCCTGTCTTCTGGGTGGAGGATTCTTCATGGTTTCAGCAGGCCAAATGAGTCTTGATGTTCCCAGAGGGCTCGTTGGTTGGGAGTGGGACCCCTGCTCAGTGACGTGGACATTTCTGCTATGTCATCTTTGACAGAGTTCCAGTCACCTGCCAGGATTATTGGTAGGGACAGATAACCTGAGAGTTCTGCCAGGAGAGTTCTGAATAGGCAAGCCAAACAAGGGTAAGACAAGTTTTATTTTTTGAGGCACCCAATTCCAGAGGCTGTGGGCACCGTACACATAAATACAAACTATTCAGAAAAATAAAACACGTACATAAATAAAACACTAATAAATTAGCCAGGTCATATAAAACACAATTAAAAATAGCAGTAGTCATTAGCAAGGGCTATACCTGACATATGTGCTAGCAGACAGTGTCTGGGAAGGCATGACTGAACAGGATGATTTTGAGACAGGCACTGAACACTTCAACTGAAGGGGTCTCCCTTACAGATAGAGACTGCAAAATCCACAGGACGGGGACAGTGACACAAATACTGTGTTGTCAGCAGTTTTTAACCTTGTCCTGGGAATCACAAGGAGGCCCCTAGAGGAAGAATGGAGGGAGCATACCGAGGTAGCGGGTGTCAGAATGTCAGACAAGTATCCAGGGCCCAGCCCATGTAGGGCCTTAAAGGTGAACAAGCCCACCATGAAGAGGATCCTTCACCTGACCGGCAACCAGTGTAGTTCACACAGCACTGGGGCGATGTGGCAGTATTTAGACTGCCCCATCAGCAGCCTGGAAGTTGCATTCTACACTGTCTACAGCCTGCAGAGGGTACCTTCTGAGACCCTGAAGTAGAGCTCATTACAGTAATCAAGCCTGGACATTATGAAGGCATGTACTAAAGTGGGGAGATCCATGGTGGAACTAGGGGCTTGATCCTGGTGATATTCCTAAAATGGTAAAAGCTGGCCCAGACAATGGATGACACCTGAGTTTCAAATAACAATCCACTGTCAAAGGTCACACCAAGATCACGCATCCTAGAGGAGGCCTTCAATGGAACAGATACCAGGAACAGGTTCTGTTGCTGTGCCAGAGGTCATCCTATCATGCTCTCTGTTTGACTCCACCACCAGTACCTCTGTCTTGTCAGGGTTCAGTTGCAACCAGCTGTAGGCCATCCAGTCACTGATCTGGGCAAGGCAGCTGTTCAGCACTTCCGCCACATTGGATATCCTGGGTCAAAGGAAAGATACAGTTGGGTATCATCAGCATAGCAATGAAAACCCACACTGTATTTCTTAATGAGCTCTCCCAAGGGGCAGCATTTTCATGGCAAACAACATTGGTGACAGGACTGAACCCTGAGGTACTCTACATGATAGGAGGCTAGGGGAGGAGGAGAAATTCCCCATCACTACCCATTGCCTCCTGTTTGTGAGATGGGACACAAACCAGTGGATAACAGTGCTGGCGAGTCCACAAAGTTCACTCAGGAGGTCAAGCAACACACAATGGTCTACCGTGTCAAATGCTGAAAAGAGGCCGAGGAGAATGTGAATTTACCCCTCTCCTTGAGTCCTGATGAGGTCATTATGCACCTGAACTAATGTGGTTTCCATGCTATACCTCACCCAAAACTATGACTGGAGGGGCTCATAAAGGTAAAAGGTCACGAGGTGCTTCTCAGGCTACTGTGCCACAAATTTCTCAACAACATTCCCTGAAAATGGGAGGTTCGAGACTGGATGGTAATTTGACTTGATGTCAGGATAAAACAATGGTTTCTTCAGAAGAGGCCTAACCAGTGCCTCCTTCAAGGCATCTGGGAAGACCCCCTCTGAGATAGAGCACTGGACAATCAAGATGAACACTAGGCCAATGGCGTCGACACATCCCATCAAGAAATGCATTGGCACTGGGTCCAGTTCACAATATGTGTGCTTTAGCCCGAGGGCAGCCTCAATGACCTCAGTCACCTCCACTGGTTTAAACTCCCCCCAACTAGGCAGAGTGCTTTCTGGATGCCAAAGGTGACTACTGTCAGCCACTATGTGGCACACTGGCGGAACACCCTGCCAGATGGTGGATACCCTGTCCAAAAAGAAATAAGCAAACTCTTCACATACAGTAGAGCATCAGAAAAGGCTTTTTTTGGTTGTAGACAGGCTGGGTTTAACAGCCTGTCCACAGTCCAAAAGAGTACTGTTGGTCAATTCTTCCTGGTAGCTAACTCCCTTGACAGGAACTCTTCCTTCTTATGTGTAATTGCCCCCTGATACTCAATATAATGAAAGCGCAGAGACAGCCTGTCCACCTCCAGCCTGGACTTCCACCAGCAGCTCTCTAACCTCTGACCCAAAATCTTAATCGCCTTGACCTCCCCACCAAACCATGGGGACCTCAAGTGAGAGGATTTGGGTTATACATGTACTGGTGTGAAAGAGTCAAGTGCAGCCGACATTGCCCTATTATAGGTGGTGACAGCCCCGCCCATACCCCTACACATGCACTACTCATACTAGATAGATCTGCCACCACCAGAAATCCCTCTGGGGTCAAACTCTTCAAAGGGTGGTAGCTTACCATCTCAGTGTGGGGAAGGCTCTCAGGCTGGCCTGAGTGAGAACTCCACTGTGCAATGATCAAACCAAATGACCTGATCAGTCTTGAGATTACTAATCTCAAACCCAAGCGAGAAGACCAGGTCCAACATGTGGCCACCCTGGTGGGTCACAGAAGAAGCTTTTTGCAGCAGACCCAGAGATGACATCATCTGGAGGAGGCTATAACCTAGCCTAGAGGATTTGTCATCAGCCCAGACTTTGAAATCCCCGCCAACTAAAGATCTGGGGGACTCCAATGTCTCATCAGCAATGAAGTCGGCTACCTCCTGCAGGAATTCACCCACCACCATGGGGGGGGTAAATCAGGAGAATCCTGCAACCTGCACCCAGACCCTCATGTATGGCCATACATTCAAAGGAACTCAGTCTTCTTACTTGGTGCACAGTGAAGTAGGCATGAGTCTACAATGGGAGGCTGCGGGGGAGGCCACTGCATGTACTGGATTTGTATCGTAGATTATAGGAACTTGACCAAAAATGGGCAACATGCTATTAATGCTGTTGGGTCTGGGAATATTGTGGGGGGTACATGCTACTACAGCAAATGCTTATGAAAATCTAAGTTTAGAAAGTCACAGATGCTTAAGGAAAGACACTGAAGTACCTATAATGCACATAAAAGCACAATTGTTTCACTTTCATTGTCTAGATCAGGATGTTATGCTTGTTTCGATTGAAGAGCCATCACTTATGCTCACATCTCTTTTGTCTTCAGGGGTAATAAGTAGTAAAACCAGGATTGAGAGATGCCAATTACTTGGGACTTCTGTTACTCATGTTAACAAACTAGTTTTGTGTCTTCTCCTGGTTTTGGTTGGGAGACATTGAGCTTAATCCAGGCCCCTTGCCTTCACTCTTAAGGGGCTCACCTGGTGGAAATGGAGAAAAATGGGTAAATAGAAGCTTAAACTTAGCTTATCTAAACACACCAAGTGTTCAAGCACATCTCTGTGTAATAAAAGCTTGGATAGAAACTGAGAATTTAGATGTCATAGGTTTAAGTGAGACTTGGTTAAAGCCTCAGGTACCTGATGAATATTTGATAATTGAGAGATATAGATTGTTTAGGCAGGATGGGGGGGTAAAAAAAGAGGGGGTGGTGAGTTTTATTTTATGTTAAAGACAAATTTGTGGTACAGGAAGAAGAAGAAAAGGGATCCTATATGGACCAAATTGACTTTTTGACAAAAAAGATGCTGTTAGGAGGGCAAGGGGCAAAGCACCTTTATTTAACTTGTTTTATAAGCTTCCAACCTGTCAAGACAAAGACTTGCAGTTCTTCCATTATCTGGTCTTCCACCATGAAAAAAAAGTTGAGCATGTCTTGGTGGGGGATGAGGACCAGTATTGGGAGTCGGGATGGGGTAAAATATGCTAATAGAGTGATTTCCTATGGACTTGTTCAGTTGACTCTCCTATGGAAAAATGCTAAAAGTACTGTTTATCTGTCTTAATACCTGTTTAACCTTATGATTCCTGCTGTCTCTGTGCCCAATGTTTGATACCTACTCCCCAACATGTATCAGCTGTTAATCTTCTGTTACCCCAATATCTATGTATGTATTCATTGTAACTAAATATGTATTCACTCAATACTACTGTATTTTAACCTATGTATCTACAGTATTCATTATAACTAATCCGGGGTCACCCCTGAAAAAGGATCTCTGGTCTCAGTGGGCTTACCTGGTTACTAAAATCTAAATAAATAAATAACTAGTCCTACTCGATTTAATTACAAGTCATGGAATCACACAACATTAGATTGGTTAGTTACTAACTGGCCTAATGATATTGTACATTGTAAAGTTTTGCCCAACTCCATATCAGACCAATGCCCCCTGATTTGTTTAAGAAAATATAATAAAGTTAAAATCCCACCAAAATTGATAGAAAGGGCAAATGTTAGAAAACTCATAGATAAATACTTCGAGGACTTAGCAGTGGCAGATTTAAATGAAATAATTTTTGATCATCTGGAGAAAGCAGCTATGTGGTTGACAGATACACTATTAAAGCTTGCTGAGGCTAATATCCCAAAGACAAGACAAAGAGTTAAGGGAATTTATTCCTCTTGGCTCAGGAAAGAATTGTGGATTTTAATGAAATCTAGGGAGAAGGCAAATAAAACATATTTGCAAACAAGAGACCCAAAATATTTCATTGAGTTAGTTAAGTTTAGTTAAAAAAGAATTAAAGCAAGCTAAATCTAAGTATTATCAGGAACAGCAACTGAGAACTTTAAAAAACCCATGGTTATTTTGATAATTTTTTCGCAATATCTGTAATCCAAGAGTTAGGTCTGAGATTAACTGTTCGATGGACAAGAACTCAGTCAAAACAGATTCAAAGGAAATAGTAGTGTTTCTTAATAGATTTTTAATTGAACAAACAGGAGAGGATGAGAATAGGTTAGATATGTTTCAAAATGGGGTAACATTCAGGAAACACAGGAAGTGAGGCAAGGGGATAGAGGGTTTGTCTTTTCCCCTATTAAACAAGAAGAGGTGCTGAGCCTGCTACAGGCCTTTGATGACAGGAAAGGCTGTAGACCAGACCTGCTATACCCTAGGATTTTAAAAATTGCAGCACTTGAACTTTCTGGTCCAATGATATATTTGTTTAATTTGTCATTATTTAGGGGTATTGTACCCTCCACATGGAAGGAATCAATTATAGTTCCAATTTTTAAATCAGAGGACAGGACAAATGCTGCAAATTACAGGCCAATTTCGTTACTGCCCTCAATGGGGAAATTACTAGAAAATGCATTTTAAAACAGTTGATGTCTTATTTAGATCAAAATGGGCTACTGGTTGATAACATGGCTTTAGACAGGGTTATGGTACTGTGACAACTCTGGTCAGGTTGGAGGGCACCGTACATGATGCAAGTGACAAAGGATTAATGACTGGTGCAGTGTTCGTTGACCTGACCAGGGCATTTGACCTGGTAGATCTGGCCTGTTTGTTATCAAAACTGTCCTCTTGTGGAATAGTAGGGAAAGGTTTGGAATGGTTAGAGAGTTACCTTAGTGCTAGGGTTCAGAGGGTGAAGATAGATGATTCTTTGTCTGAACCATTGCAGAAAAGGTCAGGTGTTCCCCGCGTTTCGGTGTTGGGACCCATATTGTTTTCTGTCTTCGTGAATGACCAGCTGGATGTTCTCGTGAGGACAAAGTGTATTCTGTATACTGATGACAAGGTCCTCCTCAGCTCGGGTCAGTCTACTTCAGAAATTCAGGGGGCTTTAGAGCATGATAGACTAACTAAATGGTTGTTACAGAATAAGCTGAAACTGAACGAAAGGAAAAATAATGTAATGTTGTTTCGGACATCTCAGAAGCTGGCACAAGCTGGAGGAGACCTTGTCATCATGGGAAACTCTGGGGATGAAATCCCAAGGGTTCAATTATTTAAGTATCTTGGTGTATACCTTGATCCATCACTGAGCCTTGTGAGTCACCTAGACAAAATTCGTGGAAAAAAATAAAAAAAAAGAAACTGGGCTTTCTGTACCAAAATATTAATGTTTTGACTGATGAAGTACGTCTTTCAGTAGCTAAGCAGATACTACTGCCTTATGGGATTATGGAGCAGTTCTGTTCATGAATCTGGGCACTTCATTTGTTAACAAATATCAGCTCATATTAAATAATATTCGCAGGTTGGGGCTGAGAGCTTCAATAATGCCTCACCACTGTTTACTGTACACAAAAATGAATATTTTTCCCCCTGTACAGTGAACTGAGTATATTGCAGCAGTGTTTGCTTATACAATCTTTATAACTCTATGCCTTCCTTTCTTTTTAATAAATTTACTAGATATAATGGCATGTACTTTTAACTAGGCTAAAACCAGACTTACTTGTTTTCATCCAGCTTTGCCAAAGTTAGCTTTGACTCAATGGTCTTTCACTTGGTATGCTCTGACACTTCCTTTTTTTGCTGTACTTTGTTTCCTCCTTGGCCATACTGTCTGCTGGCATCTTCCTGTTAATCCACTGGGATTCCAGCTGCTGTCTGCTCTCCTGCACTCCTGATGGGGTCCACCTTGTCCCCTGCAGCTTAGCCCTCACGAAAGAGTGATGGGGAGCCTCCAACTCACCCACCTGAATGGATCCAGATCATGCATGCCTCCCAGAGCTGGAGATCTTCCGAATGGCCATCAAGCCACTCGACGAGAATTACATTTTTCCTTGTTCACTTCTCCCTGAAGCTTTGGGTATGCAATGATTCCAGGAGGAGGGTGAAAGTGCACGCATCCGTACACGCTCCCACCAGGCATCTGCTCCCAGCTCCTCCCCAAGCAACTGCATGGTGTTCTGTCCCCTAGCCTCCACCAGGGGGTGAATGGGTGCCAACAGTAGTGGACCCACCTCCCTGGAGAAGGAGAGCAGTCTGTCAGATGCTCAATCCTTCTCCTCTCCTGCTGACCTCTGATGTCCCGTGCTCATTCCCCAATACAGGTCACTGATGTGGCACTAGGTAAGGCATCCAGCACCTCAGCCTTCAGCACCACTGGTCCGGCTACTGCTCTGACAATTTTGAACAGCTTATCTATTATCAAAACTGAAAAAACTATAAAGCACTTTAAAATTCTATTGTCTGACTCTTATCAAAAAAATAATATATGTACCTGTGTTAGTCATCGTTGATACTACTTGTGTAAGTTAACTGTCTTTGTTGATGTACTGTTTTTATCTGTCAGGTGTGACTGAAAAAGAGCTGTGCCCAGTCACCTCCTGGTAAAAAATAAAAAATGAAATGAAATAAAGCCAAGTTCAGATCTAAAACAGATGGCCACTCCCTCTCCCCTGCATTCTGCTATGGGGAAGTGCAACACCGAGTATCCAGGGGGGATGGTGGTCTCTAAAACCAGGCCAGTGTCATCACCCACCAGGTCTCACTACTACATGCCAGACTGACTGAGGAAACCAAGTCCACCAAGAATACCTGGGGTTCGTCCCTTAGTTGGTCCATAAACTGAGGCTAGTATGATTTCAGTCCTATCAAGTACTCTGTGTAGGATAATGAAATGGCCCTCAGGATCTGGGTGTTGTTTTTGGAGTAGGAAATGGGTATTGTGGTGGATTAGTATAGCAGTGCCTGCCTTTCTGTTATCCTTCTCTGCTGCATGTGCCTTGCCCACCCATTCTTTCTGCTAGATGTTGACTTGGTTAGTTGGCATGAGGCTTTCCTGTAGGAAGGCAAGATTAGTCCCTAGTCTTTTCAAGGATCTTAAAATTTAATAGTGTTTCTCTTTGGTCTGTGCTTCTTTGCTGTTCCAGGTGATAAGACTATGTACTGTATTACTCTTTGGGTAATCATGGGGTATGGGTTTGTGGCCTCATAGATGCATGGTGGAGGGGAGGTAAAGGGTTACATTGCCTGACGTGAGGCATGAGTCTATCTGCTGCCTCTTGTATTGGGGTCTCTATTTATACTGTTGTGTCCATCTCTAGACTCAGGATCTCACCCAGTAGACATATGATGGCTATCTGGACTCCATCTGAGATTGCTGTCTGTCTGTCTTTAGTTAACTGAAAAGTTCAGCAAAAGATACAATGATAAGTGGTAAACATTATGCTAAAAGTATCTTTTCTATTGCATTTATACATGTTTAGGTTAAGATAAGGCTCTAAATATAAATATAAAAAACACATGGTTAAACTAATTCGTGCATATTTCAGTAGTTGGTACTTGCTGGAGCCTGACTCATGACCCATTGGGCCTGGTGGGAGCCAAAGGCAAGGGTGAGTGCCTATAAACACAGGACCAATCAGGGCTGTTGAGAACTCAGTCCTCTGGTCCCATATTCAAAGACAGAGACACAGGATAGACAGAACTATTCAAGTAAGGTATGTTCCTGAAATCTTAGGTATTATATACAGATGTCTTGACATCTTGGGACATACAATGACTGGGTCTTTGTATTCTAACTCCAGTTTCCCCACCCCCCATTTTGGGTGAGGGGGGCCAAAATTCAACAACTGTCTGACTACAAGTATGCCTTGGGAAGGGGGAGTAATTCGTCAAGAATTGTTAGGTCCTACGGGTCCCCTTCCTATGGGATGACATTGTTGGGAAGGTGTGACTTATAGTCCGGCTCATTAAAGATCTTTCTTTGTGCATAGTATGGGCCAGTGGGCTTGCAGTCCATGCTATAATGAGTGCCATGGTTATTCGGGAACTGGGCTTTACATAGAGCATTAGGATGGGTAGCAATGGTAGAAAAAGAGAGGGTTGTTCAATATCAAGCTGTCTGCCCACTGCCTTAGATCTTTCTGTTGTTTTTGGGATGATAGTGCTTTTAGGTGAAGTCCAATTCTGTTCAGGACTCTGATACAATGAGTTTATTTTATAGTTGACTGAGTGTTGTATATGCCACTTTGAAGGGGGTGTTCCTACTAGTCAGTCCCTCTGACACTTTACACACTGGGTTAGGTGGCATGATTTGCCACTGTTGTATGAACTCCTTCATTTTCAGCTCAGTTTGTCTGAGCTGAACAGTTTATTTAATGCAAATGCAGGGAGATGTGGCTCCATTTTAATGTCACCTGGGTAACTCACTCACATCTCTGCTATAGCAGCTCCATGTGTGCATTGGGGTATGACTAGCTGTTGATGAGTTCTGGCTTCGGTGAGAGGAACACGCAGTATCAAAGAAAAAGGGGACTGTGGTGAGTTAATCAATTAGGTTTATTTCTGGGTCTCCGATTCTTGCGCCCCATGGTGGGGGGCAATGGCTGCTGAAGGACTGCACTGCTTGGGACATTATTAGAATTCATTCATTCAGTTTATATCCAGAGGTCCATGTCTGACCTTCATTACTGAGTGGGGGATTTGAGAGTTTGTAGTTGCTGTACATAAGCTTGTGGAGCATTTAGTGGTGAGCTCCTGAGGAGGACGTGGTTGCTCAGGTGGAGGGGGTACGACCAGTGATGTGTCTCGTCCTTTGTCCTGTCACTTTTGGGGGTTCTGAACCTGCTGATTCTCCACCTGGGGAGTTCTCTTTGGTGGACAATGCAGATCTGTGGCTGGAGGGTGTGACACTACTGTGCTGCCCAAGATCGGAGAAGCCAATGTTTGTGGCACTGTGTGTACTTTGCAATTGACAAGTAAGCAGAGATTTATGTCCCTTTTGGGAGTGTCTGTGGTGGGAAGATCTACTAGTCCATTCACTGTTTAAGACAAAGCCATTAGGAGATGTACCTCCACCATTTTGTTGACTATATCTCCTTTCTCGGACGTGTGTCCTTAGTTAAACTACAAAGGCTTTATGTCAGACCCCAACAACGCATCAGTTGTCTGACATGTATCCTGGAGTATACCTTCTGTTAGATTAGTTCATATGCACTATGTTTAAACCTTTCCTCAGGAAGCAGACTGACAGATCACATTCTTTTCGGGTAGCATTAGGAACGCATAGCAGAGTAGTGGGGGATCATTCATATATGGAAACAGTTTGTACTTGATGCGATCAGGTTAAGATTTGTTCTTTTGTGCTGAGCCATTTAGGTGAGCTGGTGTAGTGGGGAAGAGCTGTGTAAATAATTTGGGTAATTCACTTCCTGCCACCTCTCTATTCAGGAACTCCTGGTCTCCCCCTGAGTTTGTGACAATTAGGCTGGCTGAGTGCAGCATCCTACATTGGATTTGTGCTTGTTGTAGCATTTTCTTTATACTGTCATATGGCCTTTGTTTATCTCTTACCACTGAGGTGACATCGCTGTGGAAGCAGTTTTTGTTCCAGTAGATGGGCCCTTTGATCCATGTTTGATTCTGTATGTGTGTCTTGTCCTGCCAGTTTAGACACTAGACGATAATGGCTCTCGGCTTCTCTCCTTTGTTAGGGGTCTGTCAGAATGATTGTTGTGCTTTCTCCAGTATGTATGCAGCTTCTCTTTGTGGTGGACCTATGGTGTCCTTCAGTAGGTTTTGTACAAAGTCCCTGATATTTCCTCCCTCTGCTCGTTCTTGTATCCCTTCCAGCTTTAGGTTGTCTTGGCGCATCCTGCATTCTTTTTCCTCTATCCTATTTTTTAGCTTGTGGACAGCTTTCCTTAGCGTGATCAACTCCTTCTCTTCTGTGTTTTGCTTGTTCTAAAGGGAACTAATTCTTGTTTTGGCATCTGTTAACCTAGAGTTGAGCAATTCATGAACTGGCTTAAATAATTTGATGTCTTGAGCTGAATCAAATAGCGTCAGCTTTACAGATGCCAACTCTGAGAAAAAGCAGTCCAGTTTCACAGAAATCATATTGAAGGGGCCAATAGCCATAAGTGAGTTTGCTGGAGAGTCCCGCTTGGAACATTTAGATGCCTGGCTAGGTGGAGGGGTGGAGTGCTCTGAGTGTTAAGTCCAGTTGTTGTGGGTCCCACTTGACCCTCATGTGCCAAAGTTTATAATTCATTCAAACAGGTCATCCTTTAATGAATGGTGTGTAAATGTCCTGAAAATTTGATATTAGAATAGTTATAGCCATGGTTTAAAAGTTCTGAATACAAAGCTCAGATTAAGATGTCCACTCACTCCCAGCACATCACATGACTCCACAGTAGTACAAATTCTGACAAGTGACACTAACTTGCTAAAATTCACCACACAGGCCTCATCGTAACTAGTTGCAGGCATTATTCAGGTAATTCCTAGATCTGACTTTGCAACAGACTTTTGTCTGTCAGGTGTATAAGTGAACCCCCTTGTCCCACCTTAAAAAGAAACAAATTAGTGTAGGATCCAAGAATCTAAATTTCTCAGCTTAGCTTTAAATGTCCAGTTCCCCTGGTCAAGCATGTTCTGTGTCTGTGATGGGTTCTAGATAACCCAAGACTTTGCAGCACTGCTTTAACCCCAAAGCAATATACCACACACTGACACCTTCATTATGGAACAAGTTTGGCCCTGTTCCAGGTCCAGTGGCACTGAGGGTTGAGGTGATGGACACCACACCTTGGGTCACACTGGCGACTCGGGTTCGGGAATGAGCCTGGGTCATTGCGGGTTGGCTGGTGGGGAGGGAGGAAGCTGTATTGAGCAGCTGAAAGGCAATTTTTCCTCTTCCAGGGAAGGACTTTGCCACCCCTGCAGTTCTATTGCCCCCAGGTAGAGGCCAGAGGGTAGTGTAGGCTAGCGGGCAGCAGGAATAGGGAGGGCACTGTGGAACCATGGCATGTGCATGTCTTCAAATGAGTCCACACAGCCATAGTACATGGGGGAGAAAACCAGAAAAAACAGCTTGCAGGCTCTGTGAAGCCCCAGCCATGATCTCAGTGATGGGATCATGGGTTGGGAATGGATGTGAGCCCCCAATGGAGAGGGGCAGAGCCCCACCTGCCAGCTCTAGTGGGCATAAATACAGAAATAATAAAACATGTTTGTTGCTGTTTTGATTGCAGATTTTGTCAGTGAGATGGCAATAAATGGACCTCATAAGTGGGAATCTTCTAGCTGATGGTATTGTAGCCAAAACTGTTCCAGAGACTTCATTATTTTAAAACTTACATTGAAAGTATTTTCATAGAGATGTGAATTAATGCACACTATTCTGATGCATACAAATCCATGGACTCCTTCAGAAAGGTTCTGATAATATACAGTAGATGCTGTCCAGGTGCTCCAGTAGATCCCCTTTTATCAAAGCTACATAGCATTATAGTGTTTGGCAGTCTGTAGTCTTCTCTTGAAGGAATTCACAAAAACATGTTTCTCTGGATCATTGGTATTCATGCCAGGATGGGATGCAGGTCCCTCAGTGTTGTTAGCCCTGATTTGTCCATTTGTGTATCACTTCAGGAGGTCTATTATTCTGGCCTGTGAAGCTACCTTCTTCAGGATCCTAAGTATACACTCCGGTGTCACTAACCTGTGAGTCCAGAGCAGCTTGACTGAACCATTCTGCCCTGCATCCCTGTGAGCCTGCAGTGTCATAGCAACTGGGAGAAAGCAAGGAATCCTGTGACATAACAGGAATACATTCAGATTCAGCTGATGGTAAAGTTTTACTCTGATCTGGATGCGTCTGAAGGAGACTCTGATTATCAACCATGCTCACTTAGGTATCTCAATAGTGGGGAGCAGATGTGAATTGTTCAGGTAAACTTAAATGATTTTGTGATGGGGGATACCATGCTTCATTTGGAAGCAGATTGAGCAGATTCAGATGTCACAGACATTTTCATAACACTTTCAAATCTGTGTGCTTCCACATTGTCCCCCCTCCTCCCGCAGCATCCATTACCAGTCAGTACTTCATTACTGGACCCTGCACCTTTGATGAAAACAAAACTTTTAGGAATGGCAACATGAAACACCCTACCTACTTGCTGCATGCTGTCTATTGCACAGCTGATCTTGTTTGACACCATTCCTGCTATCAAAGGAGGAACAGCTGATTCAGTACCCATGTGCTCTGGGGGCAGAGACAGTATCCCCTTCAAATTGCTGCGCCGCTCGCAAGCTGCTAATTTGAATGTGTTCTGGACATTTGCTGTAACTGTGACACCACTCATAGGTGGTTGGGATTTGGAAGGAAGAACAGATTCATGCCGCACTGTCTGCTGGGCTTTGAAGCCAGAGGTGTCCCCTGGACTGCAGAACCTGCATGGCGTGAGAGGCTGTGCAGAGGGTCCATGTTTTTTCCATCTTTTGCCAGAGGTTATCTGGGGGGGGAGCTAGGACCCGTGTGCTCTGGGGGTGGGGACAGTATCCCCTTCAAATTGCTGCACTGCTCGCAAGCACGAGTGTTGTGAGTGGTGCGAGCACCACTCGGTAATAAAATCTATTAGTAGACAAAGAAGGAAAAGGGTATGTTTTTCCTTTTGCACCTCTTAAGCAGTGTTACAGCTTAATAGTTTATCTTCTACTGTTTTAAATTATCATTGAGGTAGAGAATTATCTAGTTAGATGGTATTATTGTTAAGCAGTGTTTGTTCAATTTTAAATGTTAGTATTATTATCTTGATAATTGAATAGGCTAGGCAGTTATATTTTAGATATTATCTAACTGTCTTTTGTTTAAAGTTAGATAATTAAGTATTAGTAGCTTGGGATGTGTATGGGGCTATATGAGAGGATTCAAGGGGGCAAGGATTATCTATGGGAGCTCACTGTTACATGACTTACATCCTTTTATCCCTCTCCCAGTCTCTGACACTACTGTTAGATGTTGCTGGGAAGTAGGGATCGGAAGGGATTGTGCTGGTCATGGACAGTGGGGTGACCCATGTATGGGTGGTGGTAGGATTGAGGTTGTTAGGTCCAGAAGGTGCCCTGGGTTATGATGGGCATCTGGGAGAGGCCAGACTTGGTTGGTGCCCATCCCCAGGGAGTCCACCAGACTGAGTGGTCAGGTAACCCGAGGGGCTGCACCACCCCCAAATCCCCTGACAGCAGTGCTTTGCAATGCCAGATCGATCAGAAATAAGATGGCAATTATTGCTGCCTTGATTTCTTTGGTCGATCTGGCTTGTATCATGGAGATCTAGGTGGGAGATGATGCGGGCCCGATTTTTGAGGCCGCAATCCCTCCTGGGTATACCGTGGTGCACTGCCCCAGAGTGGAACGCAGGGGTGGCGGTGTAGCTATCTGTTTTAGATCCAGCCTGACCTTCACCATGCACCCAGTGAGAGCTCTGGGTTCCTTTGAATGTGTGGCCATCCGTGGAGGACCTGATGCGGGCTGCAGGATCTTCTTCATCTATCACCCTTCTGGGCCGATTGGGAATTTCCTGCAGGAGATTGCAGATTTTGTCGCTGATGGGACATTGGGATCCCCCAGATGTGTTTTTCTGGGGGATTTCAATGTCTGGGTCGATGACGGGAATCATAGATGTGGCTGTGAGTTTTCTCAGATTATGTCCTCCTTAGGATTGATGCAGGCTATTACTGCATGAACTCATCAGGATGGCCACATGTTGGACCTGGTGTTCTCACTGGAGCTTGAGATCAGCGATCTCAGGATTGATCAAGTTTTTTGGTCCGATCACTGCACGGTGCAGTTCATGCTTGGGGCTCCCACCATAAGCCCTTCCCCAGTTGAGATGATTAGCTGTCACCCTTTATGGGGCTTGACCCCTGAGGATTTTTTGGAGGCAGCTAAATTGTCTAGTGTGGGTGTTGCATGCTTCGGAGGTGTTGATGTTGGGGTCGACACCTATAATAGGGTGCTATCTGACACCATCAACTCCCTCGCACCTGTCCGTGTACAACCCAGAACTTCATACCTGAGGTCCCCGTGGTTTGACGGGGAGCTCAGGGAGATGAAGAAGATGGTTCAGAGTTTGGAGCACTGCTGGAGGAGATCCCATCTGGAAGCGGACAAACTGGTTCTGCGTGCGCACTATGGTGCATACCAGGAGGCAATCAACCATAAGAAGACAGTGTTCCTGTCTAGAGAGATTGCTGCCGGGAAGAACTGACCGGCCTCACTCTTCCGGACTGTGGACAGGCTTCTCCACCCTGCCTGTCTACAGCCCAGGAGGGTTTTTTCTAATACAGATTGTGAGGAATTTGCTTGTTTTTTTCGGACAGGGTGTCCTTGATCCGGCGGGTGGCTTCTTCAGCCAGCAATGTTATAGCTGACAGTGATCGCCTCATGTGCTCTGAGTGCACTCCGCCTGGTTGGGGAGAGTTTAGACCAGTGGAGGTTAGTGAGGTTATTGAGATGGCAGCCAATATGAAGCATACCTTTTGTGAACTGGACCCGTTGCCAACGAGTTTTTTAATGAGATGTATTGACTCTGTTGGCCCGGTGTTTGCATTGATTGTACAGCGTTCCCTCTCTGAGGGTGTCTTTCCAGATGCCTTGAAGGAGGCTCTGATGAGACCCTTCTTAAAGAAACCATCTTTGTACCCAGAGATCAAGGCAAATTACCATCCTATATCCAACCTTCCATTTTTGGGGAAGGTGGTGGAGAAGGTGGTAGCGCTTCAGTTGGAAGAGCATCTCGTGTCTCACAAGTTGTACGAACCCTTCCAGTTGGCATTTCGGGCCAGACATAGCACAGAAACTGCACTTGTTCGGGTGCAGAATGATCTCCTCAGGGCTAGAGATCGGGGGGACAAGACAATTCTTGTTCTCCTTGATCTCTCTTCAGCATTTGGCACTGTGGACCATTGTGTGTTGCTTGTCCGCCTCAGGGAGCTATGTGGACTCACTGGTACTGTCATCAACTGGTTTGAGTCCTTTCTTACCAACAGGAGGCAGCGGGTTATGATGGGGAATTCTTCATCTACACCCAGTCTCCTTTTTTGTGGAGTCCCTCAAGGATCAGTACTGGCCCCAATGTTGTTAGCAGTGTACATGCTGCCCCTGGGAGGGATCAGTAGGAAGTATGGTCTGAGTTTTCATTGTTATGCCGATGATACTCAGCTATATTTTTCCTTTGCCCCAGGAACGTCCAATGCAGTGGATGTGCTTAACAACTGTCTGGCTGAGATTAACGACTGGATGGCCTCCAGCTGGTTGTGACTGAACCCCGACAAGATGGAGGTACTGGTAGTGGAGTCGAACAGAGTTCATGATAGGATGGCCTCTGACTCAGAAACTGGGCTTGTTCTTGGAGCTGTGTCATTGAAGACCTCCTCTTGGGTGCGAAATCTAGGAATGATTCCAGACAGGGACTTAACCATGGAGGCTCAAATATCCTCCACAGTTCGTACCTGTTTTTTCCATCTCAGAAACATTTCCAAGATTAAGCCCCTTGTTCTGCCTCTGGACCTCCCTACCTTGATACATGCCTTAGTCACATCTAGGCTTGACTACTGTAATGCGCTCTATCTTGGGATCACAGGAGGATCTCTCCGCAGACTGCAGCTGGTGCAAAATGCAGCTGCCCGGTTGTTGACTGGGCAGCAAAAGTTCTGCCATATTACACCGGTTTTATGTGAATTGTACTGGCTGCCAGTCAGGTGGAGAGTCCTCTTTAAGGTGGGTCTTCTCACCTATAAGGCCCTACCTGGGTAGGGCCCTGGTTACTTGTTAGACCTTCTGTTACCTGCCCTTTCCACCCACCTTCTTCGTTCTTCTAGTGGTGGCTTCCTGACCATTCCCACAACAAGGCTTAAATCTGCTGGTGATAGAGCTTTTAGTGCTATGGCTCCTGTTCTGTGGAATTCTTTGCCAACTTTGGTCAGGGAAGCCCCCACAGTGGACATTTTTAAGGCCCGTTTGAAGACCTTCTTCTTTTTTTTTCAAAGCCTTCGATACTTAGACTGGTATACTGTATATGGTAAAGTTTGTGATTTTATCAGATTTATTTATTTACTATGCATAAATTTTGGATGCTTTTTTTATGTTTTAAACTCTGTTTAAAATTTTGTACAGCGCCCAGAGTCTCCGGGATTGAGCGTCTTTTAAATAAATGTTGCCTTGCCTAGTCTTGCCTGATAGCTTTGATTGGTGTGTCCACTGTGATCCTTCTGGCACCACTGCAACTCCAGACACTGGACAGGTGCCACAGTTAGCAGCTGTGCTGTCAGAAAAAAGCAGGGCTGTCAGCAAGCATTTTGACAGCCTGACTATTTTGACACTCGTACAGAAATAATTATATGAAATGTGTTTACGCTGCAAACATAAAACTAACCAAATGATATGCATGTTGAAAGCATGATCTAAATGTTAAACTACAACCGATTGCATCCATATGGCATGTGTGCAGCAAGCAAGTGTGGAAACCATGATTTTTATGTTAAATTGGGAAAGACTGCATGTGTGTGGCATGCATGCAGAAAGGAAGTGGTCACTGATAACTGCACACGTAAACATTAAGTGACTTGCTCAGGATCACACCATACACAAGTGGTGGGTGATGAGATTCAAACCCAGGTTTTCCTGCCTCCAAGTGTCCTAGCTTGCAGTTCAATTCCTTTAGCAACTAAGCCATACTGTCTGCACACATATGGCTTGCTTGTACTTTAATACATACTGTATCAGAATATACCTGCACGCATGTGGCACGCTTGTAGCCAACACTGTTTTTCATTTTTCTTCTCTCCTTTATCTCAGTTTCACAGTTGAATTGTAGCACACATACCAATGGAAACACGTGTTTTTTCCCACCCTCAAAACACAAAGTTACCCACAAAACCACTTAATTGCTTCTGTCTGGCCTGTACTCTACTATTTTCTCTCCAAAGTTTTGAAAACTTCCATGCAAACAGACTTTAAGGTGCAAACACAAAATTAGCAATAACTCGACACACCCTCATGGCCAGTGTCCCCCTCCATGCACCACACTGTAGCAGTTACAACCATGCTGCTACAGACAACCTGCCAAGTATAGATATAAGTAAAATGTCTCTTACTTGAGTACTAGGGAGCCAGAGACAGGAGTCTTTAAGAGATGATGTCCATGGGTCAGAGTGCTGGGGCATACCCCTTGAAATGAATGGAGTTAATTTTTATTACTATTTTATATGTTATGATGATGAGTTGGAGAATAATGAAGGTCACTTTTCTACTAACAAGGCCCTTGGTAGTCGAGCGGTGGTCTTCATTAATCTCCAATTCACCTTCAATAATGTACAAAATAGTAATACAAAAAATTCCCCGATTGATTTCAATAGTGCACAGCCCTGCAGTATCCTTTACCCTTTGTCATAATGTGCCTGTGTGTGGGGATGTGGAGGTCAGCGTCACTGCATGGAGGGTGGCAAAAGTTTGCCTGTAGTAGGACTCCAATAGTCTGTGCATACCATACCACTCAACTGTCCATGAATGCAAGGGATAGCTCTAGAATGTCTGTAATATATCTAAACGGTATAACTTATTTGTTTTGACTGAAAAGTGATATGCAAATCAGGAAACATTCAAATGTATAGGATTCATCTGTATATACCCTGGAGTAGTGCATCAGATTTGGTCTTAAACCCCCCCAGTTACTGCCCATTTTTTTCCTTGCCGAAGTTCCACCCCCTCCCCAAAAAGAATGTTGTCCTGATTTTTCTCCCCAACTCCATTCCATTCAATACACATCCTTTATGGGCCATGAAGCTGACCAAAGGTGAAAAAATTTGAAAAACACATCAGTATTTCAGTCCTTCCTCCTTCCCCAAGTCCCCTGTAAAAAAAAAAAAAATTACTTTTACTTATCCGGCCATATGGCCAGAACCTGCAGCCTTCTACAGTGTGCCACCAGCCCAGTTTTCAATCCACTCCCCCTCTCTTTTTCAGCAAGAAGCTGGATACTAGAACTGACCATCACAGGTCCCCAATGTGGTCTGTGACCAAGTCACCTTACCAACTGAACCCTCTCAACCTGGGTTGCTTGTTTCTTGCTTGGTTGCTGCTGTGGCTGCTACTGCACTGCACTGATTAAGGCTATGAAAGCCACCTACACTTGTAACCACTGCTGCTGTGCCTAGCTTGCTGCCATGGGGGTCTGTGCTGTTTTTTTTTGTTTGTTTTTTTGCAAGGCGAGCCTAGCAGAGTAAGTAGGTAGCTTCATCTTGAGTTAGCATCTAGGTCATCCTCTGCCCCTGCACCACCATGGGAGACAGAGACTCACTAAGAGTAGAACAACAAAAATATGCTGTCACAACACTGCTATTGAGAGTTCAGCACTCACCGACTCCTTCAAGCTGTAGTGTGCAGTCTGTCTACTCTGTGGTGGGAAAGACAGTGTCACACTTGCAAGACTCATGCTCTTTCTTGGCTGGAGCTCACCTACATCACATGTGATCGTGCCACAGCTAATAGGTGAAGAGAGTGGACAGCACAATACAGACATAGTTGAGTCTGGAGAGTACCTGCAGCGTGAGCACACACAGGCATGGTGGACACTTATTTTGCAAAAGATTAAATCCAAATTGTATGCTATTATTGCCACACCATAAGAAAAACCTACAGTAGGCGCAAATATGGGGGGATTGCCCCCTCTCTGCCCTACCTAAATGGTACCACTGCTTAATGGTAGAAATTCACCATCAGGTGCTAATGCAATGGTTTCCACTGTGTTCTGAGGTACTGTATCTCCATGTTTCATGATGTGTCTTGGTCATCATGTGGGTTAGTGTCCCTCATTGTCCATTATTTTGAGTGTCCATGTCCCTCATTTGAGTGACAAAATGTGAGGTATGGTACATGCTTCCAAGACCCTACTCAGCACAAAGAGTGCTAAACAGGGCTATAGTGTATATGCTCAATACAGAATGACAAAGGGAAAGTAAGTGAGATGAAACAGTCATAGAGAAACATATTTGTAGCACTAAATATGCATAAGGGATTTACATGGTCCAAAACAAAAAGGATAGGCTTCACAACACAGAGGCCCCTCTTCATACATCTGGAATGTGGGATGTTGACTGGCTTTACCCTAGGCATTTATGAAGTAGGCAAATAACACTTTACAAATTAATGATGATTTAATGACAAAAATAAAAAGCCATTAAAAAACTTGCAAAATGAGCATAATTAATGAGTTTACCTAATTTTTATGGGAATTCAAATAAAAATGTATTTTAATTACCCTAATTGCTAGAAGCAGTACAAGAAATAGAAACGAATGTGTTTTTAGATGAGATTTGCACCAGCTTAACTGCTGCACACATGACAAGCATGCAGCATGTGAACCTGATGTGATGTTTAAATGATGTTCACATCAGCTTAACTGCTGCACTCATGTTAAGCATGCAACATACGAACCTGATGTCATTTTTAGAATATGTTCACACCAGATTACCTGCTGCACACATACCAAGTTGGCAGCAAGCAGACCTGATTTGCTTTTTAGGCCTGATTCACTCAAGTTCACCTTGTGTATGCAAACTGCATGCAAATATTGTACAATTAAGCATGTGACATGCATTCTGCATGTATACAGCACACCTATATTTCTGTAAGGGTATCCAAGTTGATATTTTCAAGCTACTTTGCAAACTTAGGTATCCAATTTTGACAAACAAGCAGTCAATCTAAAACAACATATTCTTACAAGTGGTTACAATAAAGCAGTTTTAGATAACACTGTGGATGGAGATAGATGCTTAAAAAGAGTAGATCTTTTGAAACCAAAAAGTCAAAAAGAATTTGATGATCTGTCTGTAACTTCTGTCAACAAATGTAATCATTTAGCACTGCAAATATCTAAAATTGTGACCAAACATTGGAATGTCCCAGGAGGTGATCCAGAGTTGAGAAGAGCAGTTTGGGAATGCCCCAGAATTACTTAAAAAAGGGGAGATAATCTAGGTTACTTGATCCCTAACACTTTGTTTACCAAACCCACTGATGGCCTATGCTCCAAATGGAGGCCACTGTGGCCACTGGTTGTTTTTGGTGTAGAAAATGTAATGTATGCCACCTCTGCATCCAAGACAAGTCTTTTGAGCACCCAAATTGGCAGAAAACAATCTTGATTAAATAATTTTTCAGATGTTTGACCACTTTTGTGATATTTGCATTGATTTTTCTGTGCCCCAAGATCTATGTTGGGCACAGTGTCCATGCTATAAAAAGAAAGGATCCAAGAGCACTTGCGTTCTATCTTGACAACAGAATGTGACACCGCAGCTGGCCTTCACTTTTCTCAATACCATGATGAAAATCCACTAGGATTTAAATTCATAGGCATAGAACACATGTCCCTACACCCCAGAGGTGAAGTGAGATTAAGAAGTCGCATCCGGTTTGACTCCAAATCATTCATGATCATCTCTCCTTTTGGACTTAAGAATAGTATAAATATTCTGCATTTTCTTTAAAGTAAAGTTCTTCCTATTTCCTGATTTTATCAAATGGGATAACAATATGGGTCTTTTTGTCTGCTGTGCCAGGGTCTGTGTTCTCTGAAAACAGTTGCAAAAATGTCTCAAAAAATTTCTTATTACTTAATGTACTAATTTATATTCTTTTTGTATTAGTGTCACTAAAAAGTTTAAAAACTTCTATTTTTGTTTGATGTATTTTGGACACTTGCATTTTTATGTAGAGACTAGCGTTAAAGGAAAACTACACCCTTATATCTTCTATATTTAAATTGTTTTCATGTCTATAGACAACACTTTTGCATGTAGCTGTTGGGGATATACATGTTTGCTTTAGTTTGTTTCACTGTTCATACTAGTCCCCCATAACTATCCTAGAGGTCTCCAGTTTATGGTTGTTGAAATCTCGTTACCTGTTATGAGAGCTACATTAGCATAGGAGAACATGATATCATATCACCCATTTATACCATGTATCTCTAAGCTGAATACATTAATATCCAGTAGCAACTCTCTTAAAACACACAGATTGAATGAAATTTAAAGGTAAAAAATGCATTTCAACTTATACAGATTGCAAAGCTAACTGAAGCTAAATGTGGTATTTCATACCTTACTGCAGCTTGCTTTGTTATATTCTAATTAAGCAGGCAGGCAAACTGTGGCAACTAAAAGGGGCTGACACATCATCTTCCCATATGATAATGAAGCTCTCAGGGACAATGAGATTTCAAAACAAGCAAATGGAGACCCCAGAGTAGTTACAGAGACTAGCATGAAAAGAGAAAATAAACTATAGCAATCAAATATATCCCTAGCAGTTGCCAAAGAAGAGTCATCTGTTGACATGGAAGCAAATACAGTTTACAAGATACAAGGGTGTAGTTTTACTTTACTCTGCCAACATGTATTGTTTTCATTTTTGTGTCCTGATCATTTTTATATTCCTTTTTCCCTGCACCGCTTCAATCCCTTCTTAGCCCCCTCCCGATTTCTACTTTTTAGTCCCATTACTCTCCTATAGTTCTACCACCCCCCATATTCCACTCTTTTGTCCCTTTTTTCCTTTTCTTTTCGGGGTCTTTTTTACTAGCCTGCTTTAGCTGCTTCCTTTATTTTCAATCTTGAACTTCCTGTGTGATACCGAAGGGGTATGCCATGCCCCCACTGAAAATATCTGTGCTATTTTTGCTGAGTGATGTCAAATTTCAAACTGCTAGAGGGGAAAATAACGTGGATATTTTCAATGGGGGCATGGCATATTCCATGTATGCACCATTCCAAGTTTCAGTACATCATTATTATTTCATTTACTGTGCTTACTTTTTGTGTTAGCTTGTTTTCGGTTGACCGAGCATCATTTTCAGGATGACTGAGCAGGTTGTGTTTTTATTTTTTCATCCACATTGCATAAGCACATCTTGACTTTGGCATGCAGCTGAAGAGGGAGGGCTTTGCATTGAGCAAGCATAATTGGGGGCAGTGCAGCTTGTGGGCTTTAAATGCATTGGTGACCAGGGTTGCAGCAGCCAGGTTAATGGAGTTCTGGTCCGGACTACAGACATTATCAGCGACTGCCATGGAGAGAGGTAGGAATACTGCAGATGAGGGCTATCTACTCTAGCGATATCTCAGTGGAAAGCAATTGTTAAAGACACATGTTTAGTTCAGAAATATATCAGGAAATTGTTTAAAATCATTTACTGAGGCTGATGAGCTAAACAGGAAATGCTGGCATGGAAGCTGGCAAGTGAGTGAGCAGCTGAGGTTACACAATAGAATTCTGCTGCTTATGCTGCCAGCTCCAGTCAATCACTATCTACAGTGAGTATATTTTTCATTGTGGGGGCATAGTGTGAGAATATTTTGATATTCTCATTCTAGGTCTCAGGGAAGGAAAAATATTACTGACATGTGCCCATTAATATACTCACTGGTGTTGCATAAATAAAGAATATGCCATGCCACCATTGAAAATATCCATGTTATTTAGCCTGTGTGCAGTCTGAACCTATGATAACATGAGTGGCAAAGTGATGAGTGATGTCAAAGGTTGAACTGCTCAATGGGAAAATAACATGGATTTTTTTTATTTTTATTTTATTTAAACATTTGGTGACTATGAAAGGCACACTGAGCTAGGGCTCGTTTTCAGGAGCAACCAGGGACGTAAGGGTAGGGGAGATTGTACAAGGCAAAAATGAAATACAAGAGGAAAATACAGCAAAAAATATACAAAATATACAGCAAATATACAATACATGCAGTGACAATCATACTCCAGTAGAACTGAAAAGCACTGATACTGTAAAAACAGTCACACTAAAATGCTTTTGACAGGAACACAGTGTGTCAACAGTTTTGGTTGGGTTTGAGAGCAAAGAGACAACTGCTACAAGGTGAAGTGGAACAAAACTCAGCTTTTAGTGAGGGATAGACAATGCAAAGCTAAGAGGAATTAATGGGAGCAGGTAACATAAGGTAGGAACCAGAGCTGCATTTTGACAGATGAGTGGGTGGTACAGTTGCATAATTCAGGAGCCTATGTATTCCAAAGGAAAGGGAGTCTGTAGTGGAAGACAGATTTGCCCCTGTTTGAGAAGGGAGTGGGAAGAAAGAAAGAGCGTAAGTCCCTAGAGCACAGGAGTAAGACACGTCTGGGGCTGGCTTGAGGAGTGAAGAGATATATGAGGGGGGCTGGTTGAACCAGTAGTTAGAGATAAATGATAGAGTGGACTTCGTGTCTGTGTGCCAGCAGGGAGAGGTTTGTGAGGATAGTAGAGAGCAGTGATTAGATCTGTAAGGAAAGTTTGAGGCAAAATGATAAAAAGCGTAATAGAGGGAGTCAAGCTGAGAGAGTGAGGTGGATGGTGTGGTGCAGTATACAATATCTGCATAATCGATGACAGGCAGGATCATTTTAGTTAGAAGTTCCTTGTGAACATGGAGATGTAGAGAGTCTTTATTTTGATAGAGGATACCAAGTTTTGGATGGAGTTTGGTGGTCATGTAGTCAATATGGGTAGAGAAATTTAGCAGCAGGTCCAGCCAGACCCCAAGATATTTTTACGAAGGAATAGCATTTAGGGGGGTGCCATCAACAGATGTTATTGGAGAGGTATTTGTAGCTTTGACCAGTCTTTGCATGGTGCCAAAGGTCATAGAGACCATTTTAGAAGTGTTAAGCTTTAGTTTCTTTGACTGAAACCAAGCTTGAACTGAATGGAAATCTTGTTGTAGCACAGGGAGGATAGTGGAATGATCACTGCTGGAGGCATATAATATGGTGTCATCCAGATACGTGTGTATGCAGGATGAAGAACAGGCAGAGGGGAGATTGTTTATAAAGACAGAAAGCAGGATGGGGCCAAGGATTGAGCCTTGAGGGATACCAGCTATAATGGGAAGAGGGGAGGAGGAGGAGTTAGAAATTTTGACTGATTGTAGCCTCACAGAGAGGTAAGACTTAAACCAATAAATGGTGAGAGGGACCAGCCCGGTGGCCTCCAGGGTGTCCATGGGAGGAGGGGATGGGATACTGAGTCAAATGCTTTTGCCAAGTCAATGAAGACTGCAGCAGTAAGATTGCCTTTATCTGCAGCAGACTGAATGTGGCCTGTGACTCTGAGGAAGGATGATAGGGTGGAGTGTTTTTTTCCAAAACAAGATTGACAGGGGGAGAGAAAATTTGTGGAAGAGAGGAATTCAGTTAACCTGGCTTGTACCAGCCATTCCTGACATTTTGCAAGAGCAGGTAGGAGTGATATTGAGCGGTAGTTTCTGGGAGACATGGGGTCCCCTCCTTTGTGGAGGGGGATAATGCATGCTGATTTCCATGCTATAGGAACAACTCCCATATAGAAGGATAAGTTTATAATGTGAGTGAGTAGGAAAGCTATAGCAGGGGTGGAGAGATGTAGAAGGCTAGGATGCAAGCCATTTGGGCAGGATTTGGCTGTGTCAAGGGATTGTAGAGCATGCAGAACTTCACCTGGGGAAGTAGGGTCTAACTGGAGGCATTGTCCTGGTAGGATCATATGGGAGTTATGTGAAGTAGGTGGCGTAGTAGATGAAGCTTGGTCAGGTGTGGCACAGATGGTGAAAAATGCATTTAGGGTGTCTGCCACTTGGATGGGGTCAGTAATTTTGATACCACTGTGTTTAAGGGTACAGATGGTCTATGGGAGGGGTGGATTGACAATGGAGTGTACAGTATTCCAGAAGGAGGATGTGTGTGCTGAATTTAGGTGATTCTTAAAATAGTCTGCCCTGGCTTCACAAATGACCTTTGTGCAGGCATTTCTAGTCGTATTATACACTTTCCTTGAACTAGGGGAGGGAGAGAACTTATAGGTAGACCAGGCTTTGGCCCATGCCCTGCACATAGCATAAATAGGGCAGTGATCCATGGGTGGTGACACTTCCAGACCCTGGCTCTTTTGATGGGGGCATGGTTGAAGATTTTAATGAACTGTGCTAGGGCATTGTCAACTGAGGGGTCTGTAAATCCAGGTGCCCAGCTGGCATTGTATAGGTCCGATAGGAGGGAGTTTGTATCTATGGAAGTTAGTGGGTGAGTTTCTTTGTACTTTGGGGCAGGTTTAAGAACATGTATTTTCCTTATACAATAGGTGATGCAATGGTCACTTGGGGCAGGGTTGAGGACACCTGTGGAGGACATACGATGAGGGTGGGAAGAGAGGATCCAATCTAAGTGGGAGTGGTTTGTGGAGCAGGTTTTGTAGCAGGTGGGTCTGAAATCAACTGCATAAGGTTTTGGGATTTGAGCTTGGAGGTCGTGCACCTAGATGAGGTTGACAGCCAGTCAAGGTTGTAATCGTCGAGCAGTATTAATTCTCCAGAATGAGCCAGTGATGGGATGGTAGAGATGCAAGCTGTTAGTGCATCCTGGCTGAGCCGGGGGGAACGTAAATAACCCCGACAAAGGTGGGAAGGGTATGTGGTAGGGAGAGATTTACCAGAAGAAGTTCATGGGAGCCTAAACTGGATTCCTTTAAGGTGACTGAGAAGGACAGATTCTGTCTGATGGCCATGGCTAGTCCACCACCTCTCTTGCCATGATTGTGTCTTAGGATTGGGTATCCTGGTACAGAGATAGATGAGTCAGGCATCTTTGCAAAGAGCCAGGTTTCAGTTAAACATAGGATGTCAGGGGAATTTTGTGTTAGCCAGCAATTTAAAGTGCCCGGCTTGGGGAGGAGATTCCTAATGTTCATGTGCATTATTTTCAGGCCTTTGTGTGAGTGTTTGTGCATTTTAGGCACCAGGGGGCCAGGGTTCATCTTGATATCTCGGGCCATTAACAAAAGGAAAAAGAGCACTGAGTAAGTGGCTGGCAGCTTGCGGCCCTTGGCAGTATTGAGGATACATGGAGAATGCTTGACACAGTGAATTTGGGTGAGACAGCAACATAAGTGGGTAGGCAAGAAACCTGATGAGATTAAATGATATGAAGGTGTGGGGAGGGTCATTTTTTTTTGGCCAGGATAGGAAGAAAAGATGGGGCAGAGATTGGGGGCAGGATGTGTGGGTTGGAGAAGGGGAAGAGGCACCCTTGTAGTGGGCTGGGGGCTGAAGGAGATGTGGGCAGACAGGCGATGATACATAAGAAAAAAAAAGGGACAAGGTAGGAACCATGATTGAAGTGTCAGGGTAGAGAAACTAAGGTGTAGTAAGGAGCACTTATCACTTATTTTGGTGAAAGTAGTAAAAAAACAGCTCACTGTTCCTTTAAAAACACTGCCCTCACCCAACATCAGCCAATTGAATGATAGCACAACAGAGAGGTTTGGGGGAGCAACTGTATTTAAAGAGTGATGGGGTAAGGAAGGGGGCAGGCAAAAACTTCAGGCCAGGAAGCTCTGTGAGCCACCAGGAGGCTGGGTAAGGGTGGCCAAAAATTAGGGCAGGGAATGCCACAACAAGCTCAGATCCAGGCAGCCTGCAGGTCTGTGATTCAGTTATCACAATCTGATTGGCCAAAGTCACGGCAGACAGCCAATCAGATGTGGACTGCAGTGCAACAGCCACCTTTCAGGAGAGAGGCAGTAGAAAGGCACCCTGGCTCAAAAAAATGGCTGGGATTCTGTGTTGCAATGTCCGTACCTTGAAATCATAGGGGACTGCAGCAGCTTCAGTGGAGAAAGCAGGCGAGGTGGGAGGCAGCTGGAGGTGTTTGCTGCACCGCCAATTGGGGAAATTGCACCCAGTCATGGGCTGTGGAGCCTTGAAATCATAGGGGACTGCAGCATCTTGGGTGGAAAGAGCAGGTAAGGGGGGGTGGCAGCCGGAGGTGTTTGCTGCACTGCCAGTCAGGGAGATCACACTCTGTCATGGGCTGTGGAGCCTTGAAATTACAGGGGACTGCAACAGCTTTGGCAGAGAGAGCAGGCGAGGCGGGCGGCAGCCGGAGGTGTTTGCCGCACCGCCAGTCGGGGAGATCGCACCTGGTGCAACACCTCACATTTCTGTTGTTAGCCTTCCTTTGGATTATACAGCATTGTTTTCAGGATGATCGAGTGGGTTGTGTTTTTTCTGTTGACTCATGTTATGTCAGCATGTCTTGACACTGATATGTTGCTGGTGAAGGAAGGTTTAGCACTGACTGAGCATCAGAGCTTGTTGCTCTGTGAGGGAGCGATGCAGCTTGTGAGATCTGACCACATTGATGATCAGGGTTGTGGCAGCCAGATTAACAAAGTGCCAGGATAGACAACATATATTATCAATGACTGCCATGGAGGGAGGCAGAAGTGCTGCAGGTGAGGGAATATGCACTTTGGAGATATCTCAAGAAAAAGCATGTGTTACAGACCCATTTGTGGTGTAGAAACATGTCAGAAAATGGTTTAAAATCATTTATTGGGGCTAAACAGCTAAGCCAGAAGTGCTGGAGTGGTAGCTGGTGAGTGGGTGAACTGCAGAGGTTACAAAATAGAATTATGCTGCTCATGCCACCAGCTCCAGCCAATCGCTACCTACAGTGAGTATATTTTTCCTCTTGGGGACCTTAATTTATTGATTACTGGAAGCATACTATTTTTCTTGTCTTCATCCACAATGGCACCAGTTTCTACATATGATCATGGTATCTGTTCATAACCCTAGGTAAAACACTTCTTAAGTGAACTCTGAAGTTCCTTATGAATAATGTTATCCCTTTTAATTTTCTTAAGCAAGCCACTTAAAATAGATGTGATGTATTCAATAGTATTTTAGCGGTTCCGGTCAGTAACATCACAGAACAAAATAAAGTGGACAAAAATAAAGTGGCAAAAATAGTGTCACCATCAATATTGGGAGCACAAAATGAAGCAAGCCAGAACAATGCAGGCCACATGACACACATGTAGCAAACAACATTCACAGCATGGAGAAACTGTACTAGAACCACAGGAGCCAAGAGCACAAGCCAGCATGCCATATCCCCTGTCCTGTGTGTTGTATGTGTTGCTGGGGACATGCTGGCATGTGCTCCTGGTCCCTTGCATTATACACGGCCATCCACATGGTGGCCATGGTCCACCTGTCCTTCAGTTGTTACCCCTGTGCACATTCTCCATCACTCAGCACTCTGGGTGGGGGTACCACACCATGTGGGTGGCTGTGCCATTAGATTACCATGGTAGGTGTCCAGTGGCCTGCTTCCCCCAGTGGTGGTTGTACCCTGCCCAGTTCCATCTCCCTGCATCCCTGTGCTGTTCCTGTGCACAGGTGCCTGCTGCTGTGTGTTCCAGTGCAATGCGTCCATGCAGTGGACATTGTTTGCTACCTGCATGTCATGTGGCCTGCATTGTTCTGGCATGCTACATTTTGTGCTGACAATATTGATGGAAACACTGTTTTTGCCACTTTATTTTTGTTCACTTTATTTTGTTCCACGCTGTTACTGACTGGAACCTTTTTTAGCCACTTTTTTCCACATTATCAAATGTATTTACACTATTCTGTCCTGTAAACCATTTCAAACTTTTAGTATTTCTACATGACCAGTAGTAATGCAAAGGACCTACATTACCCAGTCCTCCCTGTTTTCATATAGCAATCATTGTAGACCAAAGAATACTATGGGTGCATTCTCTTCAAAAAAATTTCTTAAAAATTATGATTTTTTTAATCATCTCCCTAGATAGTTCCTCCATAGTCATTTGAAAACAGTATACTAAATGGGGTAAGATCATTTTTAAAGTATGTATACATCCCCACACATTGTAGATAAAGAAAGATGTTGCCAATTATGTAAAATTTGTGATATTTTATTTTTAGTAACATTATTATTTATATTAGTTGTGTTTTTTACATCTTTTAATTAAATATATACCTACATATGTAATGGTATTTTCTAGTTTCATTCCTCTAATAATCTATTTGTTTCCTTTAATTGTCTTATTGGTAATTCAGAAAATTATTATTTTTATTTAATATATATTCCAAAACATTGGAATAAAGTTTTTAATTCTTACATTAATGCTGGGTATGTGCCATTGGGTTGTCTTAGGTATATTATTAAATCATCTGCATATTCAATAATTTTATAAACAACATTTCCTATATCCAGTCCTAGAATCATGTTGTTCTTCTTAATATGTTGTAAAAGTACTTCCAGGAAGATCATAAAAAGCACTGGGGATAGGGGCAACCCTGCTTTTTCCCATTTAATATTGCTAAAGGAAGAGTTCCTTAAGCATTGCTTAAGGTTCACTGAAAAAAAAGTTTTATAATGTTTATGATATCTGCAGGGAAAGAACAGCTATAAAAGCTCTGAAACATAAAATTCCATTGAATAATATTGAAGGCTTTGTTTGCATCCAAGGTAATTGCAATGATTTCTTGCTGAGGAGTTTTATATAATTCAAAAATGAATTTTATCCTTTAGGGCTATGCAAAATTAAACTTTTTCTGGTGGCATTTTGGCAAAAGTCAGAATTTCACTTTCGCTAAATATTTGCACTTTGGCAACTTTCATAGAAATTCTGACTTAGAATAGTGAAATAAAGAGCTGCAGATTATTATATTAAACTGCAGGAAAACATTTTGCAGAACTGATCTGCGTCAGTGGTCAGTTCAGCGGAATTTTTTTCCGCAGTTTAAAGGTGAAATGTGACATGTTGTTTGTTGCTAAAATGCTTCTGTTTATTTAAGGTGGGCTTTTGCAAATGTCATAATGAGATACAATCTAACAATGATATCTATATCAACATGAGAATATAAAAAAGGATTTATTAACATAATATTTAGTGTTTTCCATAACAGATATTCACTCATTCAGATTATACCTCTTATGATTGCTGTCTTAAAAAAAATAAGTGCAACTTGCACAGTGCATTTTGTCATACTGCAAATATTGATAAACATTTTCAGCTAACTTATCATCAGAACTTCATGAAGATGCATATTCAGTAATTGTAGGCTGAGTTAAAAAATGACAGCCTATATCTCAGTGTCTCTATTCAAGCTAGTACCACAGCCCCATTGTCAGCAAAAGGATACATGCTGCACACATTGCATACACTGAATAGTAATTACCATCAATATTGAAGAAGTAAGCAATAAAACACAATGGGGTGTCCATTATGGTGTGATAACCACACTCCTGGGGGCATAGTTAGACAAAAGGTCGAAGGTCGAGTGCTGGTCATCCCTAGGAGTGCGGTTATCACACCATAATGCACAACCCTGGAGTGTCTTATTGCGCTTATAAAATGGCCCTTTATTTTTAGAAGCAGTTTTTTATTTTGAAACACATTTTTAAGTTGGTAAAAATGTAAGTGAATCTGTGCTTTTAACATAAAATAGTCGTGTCTACTGGTGCTATATTTAAGTAGTGTTATACAATGTGTGCCACTCTGCTTACTTAAGTCATATTCCCTTGCCAGCCGAAAAAATTCACAAATGCTGTTTTCCTCATTCTAAGTATGACACATAGCCCCCTTACTTTATTTCATTCTTCTCACTCTGTAGACAAAACTAAAAGAAAGCCTTAACAGAGGCTTCTCAGTTCCCCAATGCTGCAAGCATGAGAGTGGTTCAAAACTGTCACACTCACTGACAGCATCATGAACTGCTCACTCTGTCCTAAAAGCTAAACAGCAGGGTGAGTTATTTACCACCTTTTCCCTTTGTTTATATAGTATTACTGCTTACTTTCTTCATTCTGTGTTTTTTTTCTCTGTTTCCCCACATTCAAGAAATGGAATGTATATCATGGAATGTTTACAATGGAATACAGGGATTCAAAATTCTGCTCGGTTCCACTAGCAGAATGTTACTCTTCTAACATACTGTATACAAACACAAATGCCCTTGCTAATGCCACTGACTCAATTATCTCACTTTCAAGGAATGCCGAAAAGATTTCCTTGATGAGCATGGTAAAAATAGAAGGGGGATTCTTCACTGTCAGCAAAGAAACAGTTGTAATGAAAACTATAAATAATGCTTATTGTTTCTAATTTGTTTATGTGTGTAAGGAGATTGTGATGATCAAGAGAAAAACATTTAATTAGTTTTATTTTTTATTTAAGGTAGTTTCATTTTTAGGGCCCCGTTGAAGGTTTTTACAGTGTAAAGATAACTGCCATGTTTGTGATGGAAAATCAGTTCTGGATCTAGGTAGGCTGATGGAAGATAGTTCTGATTGTAGAAGGACTGATTTGCTTGTTGTGTTATGTGGTTTAGGACCACAATGACTGTGTATGTATAGAGAATGAATGTACAGTCAGCTGGTGTCTCTTGGCCAATGAGATTTCTAGATTTTCTCAAAAGGATACATGATGCACACAGTGCATATGCTGAATAATAAATACCATCAATATCACATAAAAAAATACATGCATTCATACTAATGCATGTAAAGGTTCTTATTAATAATTATTGATGCATACAATTAGGAACACTGTTTTAACAGACATGAAAAAGTGTGTATTATTGCAAGTAGAACTTGACAGCACTAGTGGCACATGATTTGTCATTGCTCGCTGTCAAACAGAGAAAAAACAGGCTTAAATTCCACAGTTAACATTATTCAACAGTGATATGCATACTGATTGCAAATGAGGTATAAAAGACAAATTAAAACCATATCAATGTGTATTATATTTGCATACTAAACAATGAAAACTGATTATCTGATTCAGCAACCCCTTGAGTTCCCATTTCAGCTAGACTCACTCAGCAGGAAAAAGAAACACTGAAACATCTCTCCATTTTTAAAAATAAATGTTACTGTCATAAATTTATTCATAAACAGAAATGGACAGTATGTAAGGATAAATGATTGTGATTGAACTAGTGGAATACTGTTATTATAAATGAAGTCCTAATTACAGTGAATTCCACTTGTGTGCACTTTGGATGTATGCACATTTCGGTTGTGTGCACAGTACCCCCATTTCTCGATTTTTTTTTTTTTGCTATGCTCACAGTATTAAATATTCCATTACTGTGCATGAGCACAGTGAATTTTGTCTGTGTGCACAGAAAACTGACACCATCTCTATCATTAACAGTGCTTTCAGTGCTCAATCATTGATCTCACCACAACTCATACCTCATTATCCCTGACTGAGAAGTTGATTAGCAGCAAATAACAGCCATGTTAGCTGTTAAGAAACTGATATTTCATTTACCTGCATTGTGTCCTCAAAAATCTCACACTGAACTTCCTAAACAGGACTTCTGGAAGTTTTCACAAATTTGGGCAGCTTATAACTCTCTCTCTAGTTTAGTGTATAGGCATACTCTTCTGAACCCATATATCTCGCACTGGACTAATTTATCAGTAACATTAAATAGCTCCATTTACAAAGACATTATTGATAATCTAGCTGATCAGTCTATACAGGCCAACAATAAATGGAGTACTCTTCTTAACTACAATATTTCAGATGTGCAATGGAGTAATCGTTGGCAAATGCACATAATACCTTTAAAGATGCCCATAGTTCTTTAATACAAACTAAAATCCTACATCTTTGGTATGGAACCCCTTCTGTGCTTCAACGAATGGGCCTATTAAATAATATTAATTGCTGGTGCTGCAATTTGGCCAACAGGGATCTATTTCATATCTTGTGGTCTTGCGCTCCCATTAATAAGCTCTGGCATAAAGTCTGTTTACTTGCCTCCAGATTAACAGGACAAAAACTACCCTTTTGACCCCAAGCTATTCCTTCTAGGCATCCCTATCCCCAATAGCTCCCTCCTCTCACATGCACATTTTAGATGGTTAAATATATTTTCTCTTCTGGTGAAATGTCTGATTCTTATGAAATGGAAATCAACTCTGGTACCTTCTCTTTCAGATGTTCTTCAAAGCCTCTCTCAGTATGCCTCCCTAGACCGATTATCTCATGTTACTCATAACCGACTCACTGTATATGACAGAGGTTGGCAGGATTACTTCAAGTACATTGAACCTAATACTTCTAGACCCTAATTCTTAGGGATATTTAGCCCTCCTCCTTATTTTGCTCTCAGATTAGGTTTTCTGGAAACTTTTATGCACAGATTTCCTCCTCTTTTTTTCCCTTCTTCCCTGTTTTATCCCTCTCTCCTTCACTTCTTCCTTGCTTTTTTCTTTCTTCTTTCTTTCCTTTCATACTTTTCTCTTATCTTCACTTCTCCATTACTGAGCATTGTTCATATTAGCACATTTATCACTTTTTGCAATTTACTGAATGCCTTGCCATAGCCTGCCCTAGCATGTATTTTGTACATGGTTGCTGTTTCTGATCATATAATACTCTATTGATTGTAACTTTCTGCTCTCCACTTACATCCTGCGTAGGTTTGGGTTTTATCATCAATACGTGTATATAAGGCTTCTCCAATATGTTTACCCTAAATACTGTGTTTTGTTAAGTGATATTGTATACCTTACATGGAGGATAGCCTTCTATTGTATTAGATGTGTGCTTTCTTATATACTTGAATTTCAATAAAAAGATGAAGTAAAAAAAAATACTCACCTTGAATCTCTTCTGAAAAAAAGTAATTCAGAATAGAAAAGATCAAGCGCAAGGTCATTTCAATAGAAGAGAAGCTAAAACTTATTGAAATGTCAGAGAGTCCAATAACGGCTTGGAAAGACCTTATCATTGCATGTTGCATTGACGTCCCCTGGGTGTGCAGGAGTTTAAAGAATAAACAACATATCATTGTGGACTGGGGAAAAGGCTGTAATTAGGGCAGGAAATGCCAACAGGATTGCAAATATTCATGAGAGGAGGATATCCTGTTAAAAGGATTTACTACCTCCTGGGACCGATGGATCCCCATCTCTGTCCCATTGATGTTGGAAAAGGCCAAACAACTTGCCCAGAAAATGGACATTGATTTTAAACCAACTTTAGGGTTGCTAGCAATATGGAAAGAAAACGGGGGCATGGCTAAGCCAGAGACTAAGGTGGCTGCATAATAGCGTAACTCCGAATACATCCACAAAACTTTCATCTCATCTCCACTCCTTCTAGTTATTGTAGTCTACCTGAATTGAGTTATGGTGATTGGAATGGCGACTAATTCTAAAGGGTCTAAGAAACAAGTGCAACTTTCTTTTAAATAGGCAGTAGAGGTAAATGCGTCATCTGGTCTGGATCCTCCAACAACTTGGGCTCCAAGCAGGGTCCAAGTTGAAGAGGCAACCCACACAGGAATGCAACCAACAGCTTCAATGCCTACCTGTAGCCCAGCAACTGAAACTTTCCTTGCCAATCTGAAATATGACCTTCAACGCAAATGCAGGCTGGCTTTTCTAGTTTAAATGCCCAATTACTGCATTTACAACAAACTTTTAATGCAATGGGTGACAAACTTGATTAACATGAAAGCTGCATACAAGAGCTGGAGCAAAGGTTAGCACACTGGAAGACAACACCACAAAATCTGACCAGCTTTTACAGCAAACAATTTGGTATATAGAGCAACTCAAAAATATAATTGATAACCATGAGAACCACGAACAGCATTGTAATGTGCAGCTAGTGGGACTATAAGAAGGCACTGAGGGTCAAGACTGTGGAGGTTTTTTACAAAAATGACTAGTTCAAACATTACCCTTACTGGAAGGTATAGTGTTGGAAATTCAGAGAGCACATCAATCATCAGGTAAACATCCTGGCCCCAAGGAAAAACCCGGGCATATTATTATCAAATTCCTGCTTTACTCTGACTGCCAACATGTATTAGCAGCAGCTCACAAAGTAGATTATATTATGGTAGATGGGCAAAAGGTCAGTATCTTTCCTAATTTTTCCTGGTGCACACAGCAAGAATGGCAGGCCTTTGCAGATGTTAAGAAAATACTGCATGCTTTGAATTGTCCCTTTTCTTTAGTGTATCCTGCAAGGCAAATTATCAGGGCTCAGATCAAACCTGTGAAGGTTTTTAATGACCCAAAACTGGCCTTGCATTATATAACCACTGAATTTGAGAAGCAACAGCCTAGAGCTTCCTCGCCCCAAAGAGCAGACACCTGAATGAATTATTGAGGATGCAAATACTGTTTTTTCCATTGGGGTCACCTGTGTGGTCTTGCATAGGGAGGGAGGGAGTTTTGATACATGGTTCCCTGGTCCATAATGGGCTTTGTCCAGCCTATCAGGGCTGGGCCTGAGGTCACCCCCATCCCTCCCTCCTTGATGGCTTCAGGGAGACACTGCATCTGGGGGATGCTACCAGAATAAGGATTAAGAGGAACATTGTTTATTTATTTATTTATTTCGTTTTTGTTGACCGGGTAAGTGCACTAGACAAATCCTGCCTATTTTCAGGCATGACCCGGGAGAGGGGGATACAGATGAATGCCAAGTGACCTTGAACCAGATTAAGCTGGATTTATGGAGAACTGACTGTGCTTCTAGCCCATTCAAATCAACCATTTGCACACAGATTGCTTAATTTTCTTGAAGGCTCAACAGTTATCTGATTTTTGTTTATTACTTTGTTGGAGGGCTTTATTACTATGTTTTACTTGGGACCCTACAACCTTAAAGTGTAAGACTTTTGTTATGCTGCTTGAATTGGTGCACAAACCTTAGTATTCTCTGGCTAACTTTTGTTTAATGAAGGCATTTGCAATATATATAGTACACAATATAATTTTGTGGGCTATGATGGGGAGGTTTTCAATTGGTTCTTGTTAATTTCCTTCCACAGTTCTCCCTTGGCTGGTGCTATATTAATTGGGTAAGGGTTTCTTTGCAAGGGACTGTGGTTACAGAACAACTGTCATATCTGGGTGTACATTAACCATATGGAAGTTTTCACTATGAGGAATAATAGATGCCAGGGTTACAACTATTCATTTTTATTAATTAGTATTTCACTGAAGCTCAGTTTATATATAATCCTTTGGCGATGCCTATATAGGCTATTGTTTATGGGGGTGGGCGCCGATTGTGGAATAAGCTTGGTATGGAAGGTATGCCTGGTATCAGACTGGCTGCATGGGTGGAGGGAGGAGTTAGCTCATCACTTGATATAAATAAAGAAGGGCTTTGCCAGGCTCCTGTAAGGGACAATTAAACAATGAAGGGTAAAACTGTGTGACCCTTGTGGAAAGGGGGAAGTCCTTGGAGAGATATGCCACTTCATGCTCGGGATGGGTCATGACCCTCTCATATTTTTTTCCTTGCAGGCCTAGATATTGGCAACAAATGGTGGGCTGCTGAGGCTTTGTCTGGCCTGGGGGATGCAGACTTGGGTGGGATTCTTACCTATTTGGCTCCCTGATTGAGTTTTTGTGGCCTTGGGGCCTTGGCTCCCCCAACAAAATTATTTTATTTGGAAGATGAGAAGAGATAACTTTAGGGTGCAAGTTATTGGGGACTAACTGTTTGGATGGATGCACCTGACTCCTCCACAAAGATGAATGATGAGGGGAGTAGTCTTCTACATGGGCAACCAGGAGGAAGAGGAAGGGATTATTATAATTAGAAGGGGGAGAGAAGATGTGGTTAAGGGTCAGTCTGGGACTTGTTTGTGGGATGGAGGAAGTATGCTTGAATTATACTGTAACTGCAACTATGGATGTCAGAATGGGAGGGGGGATTCTTCTTCTTATTCTAATTCAGTTTGCTATAAGATGGGCCAGGTAAAGATTATATCGTGGAATGTCAACTGCCTTAAAAATGTAATTAAAAGAAAAAAGGTCTTTAGATATTTTAAAAAGGTTGGGGGAGATATATTTTTGTTATAGGAAATGAACTAGACTGTAGAGGAGTCAAAGAAGATGACTATGTCTTGGGGAGGCACATTAATATATGCTGGCTATACTTCAAAGTCTAGGAAAGTTGCCTTTTGGTTTTGACCAGGTCTTTGAGTAAATATTCTTTCTACCAATAAGGACAGGCAGGGGAGATATGTGTTGGTAGACTTCATAGTAGAAGGGAAAATAATATTTGTTTCTGTCTATAGCCCAAACTATGGCTGTCCAGAATTTTTTCATGACTTGGCAGTAACTCTGGCCCCACATAGTGACACTTTCTATGTAGGAGAGGACTTTAACATTTGTTGGGACCCAAGATTGGATTGCTTGGATCAACAGCACTGCCATCAGACTAAGGAGACAATCACACTTCACAAGTTAGCTGAAGAATTGTCATTAAAAGAGTTTTGTGGCATCTCCACCCAACACAGAAGGAATTTTACTTCTATTCATACGCACATAAGGAATATACAAGATTGGACTTGGTTCTGGTTTCTCCAGTCTTGCTACAAAATAGTATTTTGGCAGAATATGGCCCTCTCTGTGTTTCAGACCATGCCCCCTTGGAAGTGGAAATTAAGCTCATGAAAGATACCCCACCACAGAAACAGTGGCGATTAGACCCTACCTGGTTGGTTGACTAGGAATGCAAGGACTTTATGATAAAGAGGCTGCAAGAATTTTTAGAGAATAAGGTAGCAAATACCTCAGCCATAGTCACATGGAAAGCTATGAAGGCATACGTTCAGGGGCTAACCATTTCTTTTGTGGCACATAGGTGAAAGTTAGAGCAGCAAGAAGGGCATACCCTAGAAGCCCAAATAAAGAGCCTAAAGTCACGAGCAATGGCGGGTAACCCTACCATAGATATGGGGAACTTAAAAGACTCCAAGGTGAATGGCATTAACTGTCATCTAGAAATACAGAAAGACAATTGTTAATCAGTAAGATGGGTAGTTATTTCAAAGGGCTAAATCTGGTAAATGGCATGGCTTACTAAACAAAAAAGGGCTGAGAGGCAAATATTAGAGCTAGAAGGTTTAAATGGGGAACTTACAACAGACCTTATTGCCATTAATAATATTTTTCAAAGTTTTTATCAGTTCCTTTATACTTCTGAAACCCCTCTGGGATCAGAACCAATTGTGCTCTTTTACAATATAGAGTTACTGGTGTTAGAGCCAGAAAAGGCAGTGGACTTAGCCCTATTACAATAGAAGAAATTAAGCAGGTGATCCTATCTTCTAATGTGGAAAAGCACTGGGACCAGATGGGATTCCAGTGGAATTCTATAAAAGTTTTAGGCAGAAAATTAAACATTTATTGTATTTAATGATTCAGGACTCATAGGAGAAGAAAGTTTTACCAGAATCACAAACTTTAGCCACTATGACAGTTCTACCTAAGCCCAGGAAAAATCCTTTACAATGCTTATCTTACCACCCCATTTCTTTACTAAATGCCGACTATAAAATAGTAGCAAAAATATTAGCTACTCGGTTGGAAACAGTTTTGCCAAAACTGATTCATCCAGAGCAAGGGGGCTTAATCAAAGGGCAGCAGGCCAAACGTAACATACGGAGAAAGCTAAATGTTATACATAATTGGGTGGCTGACAAGGGGGGAGGAAATCAGGGCCTTCTTGCTCTAGATGCTGATAAGGCCTTCAATAGGGTGGAATGATCTTTTATGTTTGCAGTCCTGTCTAAATATGGATTTTGCCCTAAAATTAAAAAATGGATAAGTATTCTGTATAGATCACCTAGGGAGCAAATCCTTACTAATGATACCATTTCCCAACCATTTCTACTTTTTTGTGTGACTAGACAGGGTTGCCTCCAGCCCCTTTATTGTATGTACTTACTACTGAAGCCTTGGCACAAACAATTAGAAACCACTAAAATATTGAAGGGTACACCTTTGGCAGAACAAAACATGTTATGACCTTATTTGCTGATGTCCTCTTGTTTCTCAAAAACCCTGAGAAAGCTCTTCCAGCCCTTAAGGACCTGTTTGAAGTATATGTCCCACTATCAGGCTATAAAATTAACTGGACCAAATGTGAATGGCTTCTGATATTGCATAAGGGTTTCACCATTCAGACAGGGAGAATGGATGTTTCCCCGTGAAGATCCTTAAATACCTAGGTATTTATCTCCCATGGAAATTATCTACAATAGTATCAATAAATTATAAACCACTTTTACAAAAAATTAAAAGTGATTGCGAAAGATGGAAATCTCTTCTGCTTACAATACTAGGGAAGGTAAATCGAACTAAGATGTGTATTTTGCCATAATGTTTATATTTATTTCAGACTCTAACATGTTATCTCCCAAGAAATATATTAAAACTTTGTTGGGATGTATCACAACTCTATTGTGGAAAGGGGGGTGGCCCAGAGTCTGACAAGAGATACTATAGCAACTGATAAAGAGACAGGGCTTAGGATTGCCGAACCATCATCTTTACTTTTTAGCAGCACAGCTGGCCTTTCTGGTGGATTTGATACTGGATATGGGCCAGAAAAGGGCTGGGGTAGACTTAGAGGAAGGGAACTATGGGGCCCCTTTGTATGAAACCTTGTTTGCTGTTTCCACCAGGAAGAAAGTGGAAGAAAGTGGTGAAATATATTTCGAACCCCTGCTTGCAGTCAACTATACAGGCCTGGTTAACAGCCCATGAAGAGTTGGATCTGGAAGATACTTTTTCTCCAAATACTTCCATCAAATCTGCATTGTGGGATGAAACTTGGATCCCCACTCCAGTATTTGGAGATTTGGAGGTGTGGAAGGGACGAGGATTAAGTTTACTTTCACACCTATATTCTGCTGGAGTTCTGAAATCCTTCCAGAATTTAGCTTGGGAGTTTCACCTCTTCCCTACTTATTTTTTTACAAATTTGAAGGTGAGGAGAAGACTCTGTGGACCCCTAGAAAGTTCAGATGCACCCATAGAGTGAAAACTGTATCTGCTGGAAGAGGTGGTGTTGGGCGAAGGGAAAACGTCCACTCCAAAACCTATGGCAGGGACATATAAAATGCTTTTGGGGGGACTCAGAGATCCTTAAAGAGATATTAAATGAAAATGGGAATCAGATGTATCTCCTGTCTTGCTTACCATGGGTGAATGGGACCTCATTTTTAAGAAAGATCTAGATTGCTCTGTTAGTAACAGACTCCGAGTTATACACTATAATGTTTTGCTTCGCACCTATTTTACTCCAGCCCTAGCTCAAAAGATTAACCCAGAAAAATCTGACCTGTGTCCTAAATGTAAAATACATTCTGGCAAGTTTTACCATTTATTATGGGAGTGTCCCAAGATATAACAATTTTGGGGAGAAGTCCTGGGTCTTGTACAGAAAATCTTAGGGGATCAGGGAGATCTGGATGCAGCAAAGGTGCTGTTATGACTCCCAATTATCCACAGAAACAGGAAGGATCACCCATTATGGGATCTTGGTATTGTAGTAGCTAAGCAAACTCTGGTATCGAACTGGGGTCTAGAGCTGTCACCGACCATTGCCCAGTGGGTGACTTCCTTAATAAATTGTATGAAATTAGAACATCTCCAGTATAACACTCGGAATTTAACGCATTCATATAATTATATCTGGGAACCTCTGGAAAAAGTTCTTTCAGAGGTCTTGTTTCCAATCTTTTAGGAATGCTGTTAGCATTCTAGTCATATGGGTAGTGGATGGTGGAGAGGTTGGTCCATACCCTCCCTTAAACTACTCCAAACTCCTCCTTACAAGACCTAATGCTAAAATAAAGGGACAATTAAAGATGTTTATTTCCTGACCCTGAATCTCCACAAGGAGTTGGATTATGCAATCACTGGGACAAGCTTTTAAAAAGTGAAAACAGTGATCTGTCATGAAGTACACTTCAAATCCGTGTTAGTAGTGTGTCTGTTAATTGTACGGTTTTCAATGAAGTGTATCATATTTTGTTTTTGTCTGTATCCTGCACTGTATGGAATGAAAAAGTTCAAAAATAAACTTTACAAAAAAAATATGGAAAGAACACCATGCCATTTCATACTGCTGTATACACAGTGAAGAGGCAGATGCAGAATTTAGTGCCATGTCTGATCAGATACAGAATGTCCTGTCCACACTAACCAGCCACTCCTACCCAGTGAGATTCATAATGCTGATGAAACCACATTGTTTTTTGCGGCAACCCTGATGGCACATTAACATTTTTAAAAAAAAGCCTTTCGGGGGTGTGATTTAGCCATCAACATGATGGCAGCTTAATCTGCAAGCTCTCTCCTGCCTGAACTTTATCCAAGCTTGAACGCTGCGATCCTGTGGAATTTTCTCCCCATAATGTGACTTAATGCATGGGTGAAGTCTTGCCTACCAGGCAGCGTGCTCCTTTGTTAAAATTTTGGATGCTTTCTCACAGACTGTGGTGCCATTTCCTGAACTACCTCTGGCCTAGCTAGGCCGCTCAGGCCAGTATTGCAACTCTGAAGCTACCACCAGCATCATTGCACTCCTCTGCCTAACTACAGTGTGACTACAGATGTGGACCAGACTACCACTCAACTCCTTGGCCTCTGCTACCATGGATCCACCAACCAATGCTTTGGCTGTTAAACCTGCCTACCTACTAGTTCAGCGACACCACAACCAGCCTTGTTAGGTGACTCTCTGTAAACCATAACAAAAATGCTGGAAACAGTCTTGCTGCGCATAGATGGTATCTGTTCAACCATGGCAGGTACTGTACAGTTACTGAAGTTCACCAGCTCCAAGACCACATAAATGTTTCTGAACAAATGGCTGAAACTTTTGAGATGCAGCAGCAACAAATGTGGCAATGCCTGCATCAGCAGGAGGAATGTCTGGCAGCTCTCTGGAACAGAACCGTGGGTCAGAAAAAGAGAGGCTGGCATAACAATCTTAGAATTATTGGCCTGTCTGAAGGGGTTGAGGGTCAGTCGATGGAAAAGTTTTTAAATGACAATCTTCCCCTTATACTAGGGTACCATTGGAGGGTCCCTATAGATGTACTGTAGAGAGGGCGCACTGTGTGACTATGCTACCCAATAAGTATGTGAACTCACCAAGACTAGTGGTTGCCTACCTGCTCTTCTATTCCACAAAAGAAAGGATACTTCAAGCTGCCAGAGATGTTGGGGAGCTTTGCTGGCAAGGGACCCAAATTTCAATATACCAGGACTTTGCCCAGGAAACCACAGCCAAGAGAAGGTCTTTTGGCCCCTTGAAATGTTTCTTGCACCAGCACAACTTCAGATTTAAATTTAAAAATCTTACCAGATTGCAGGTATCTAAGGAAGGAAGGGAGGGAAGTGATTGTGGGTCAACCAAAAGAGCTAGAATGTTGGCTAGCAAGGTACTGGCCTGCACTGCCCTGGCCAACTACAACTCTCAGAAGGCTATGGGAACCATCATCTGTGGAGGTCTCTACTAGGAGCAATTCTTCTCCTGTAAGGGTCTGGGGGAACAAGTCACCTGATGGACCAGCTTACCCAGTCCTACCTCAGATGGGTCCTCCACCACTAATGGGCTCCTTTCCAAACCCAGCCACTTCAGCTGCTTCAAAACAGTCCCTACCAGCTTCTTTACCCCAGCAAGATGCCAGCACCTTCACTAAATCTCGCCAATGTGCCAGAAGTGGGCCACAATACTCGCCCAGTAAATACCTTGCAGCCCCTCTTGCAAAGATTAGCAGAGAAGATTCTCCTACTGCTGTAGTACCAAGGGACTCGGATTCCCAGGACATGGACATCGCCCAGCTGACAGATTGGGCTGACTTCCCAGATACCTCATTGGTCAAAGTGCTGGACAAAATATCACCAATTAAACCTGGTCCAATTTCCTATGCTGCAGCTGCTGCTAGCACTACCCTGAACTCTGGAACTACTGCCCAGGTTACTCCTGAGCAGGCCAAAGGATCGATTACCTGAGGACTTTTGTACTCCCATCATAAGGCCATGCTTACATGTGGTCCAGTATTTGTCTGAACCAGATCGGGACACATTCTCTCCCATTCCCACTCACTAGATCAAAAGCATTACCTATTTTCAGAAGGGTCACTATATACTAGACCCCCCTTTTCTCCTTATACATGGAAAATGTGCTTTCCTTCTCCCTTGATAACCCGAGTCACAGTTTACCTTTCAGGCCTGTTGCCTCACAGTTATAACAGAAGCTTACTGGTAGGTGGGTGAACCACCATCTCCCCCTATCTCTTTCCCCATATTATACACCCCAGATTCGATTGGTCCGACCTCAGAGGCTCTAGGTGCCGGAGGATCTTCCTGATTGGACTTCCACATTATAACCCCTTTTGAGTGTTGGATTGAGCATAGCTGTAGGGTAGCAGTCTACCCTCGTTTGCCTTGACCTCCACACTCCAAGCTACTTGAGAGAAATATTAGTCTGTATAGTTGTTTAACTATTTGTTTCTTTCTTATACTTACACAGTTTGTCTCGAACCTAAGTCAGCACTTGATCTTTGATTCAGTAATGCTTACACCTCCTTGTAGTGGGTTCTACAGATTTGCAGTGTTATTTTGGCTTGGGTGCTGTTACCCAATGACAACTTCAGTGAGTTCATCCCTTCTGTCTCGTTGGACAGCAGTGAGTACCTCTCATTCATTACTTTACATCATGGCTGCAGATCCTCGTGTACCAAATCCGTTTCACTGGTTGTCATGGAATGTCAAAGGGTTGAACCACCCAGTAAAGCACATGAAAGTATTGTAGCCCCTGCACTCCCTTCGTGCAGATATTGCATTATTACAAGCAACACATCTACTGTCCCGAGCCACTTCATGGCTCAAGAAATCTTGGGTAGGGGAAGTGGTGGCAACCTCTGCTGCAAATAAAACTAAGGGGGTGGCTATTCTTCTTAAACGTGCATCCATATGGAAAGTGGAGAATGTTAAAAAGGACACACAGGGACACTGGGTAGTGGTGAAGCTATCCTCACTGGGAAGTTCCATGATGCTAGGGAATCTATACGTGCCAAACCTCAACCATATCGACTTTTTCCCAGAAATAAGCCAAGCTCTCTCCGAGCTAAATCCGATGCCATACCTACCCCTGTACTGCTCGGTGGTGATTTCAACATGGTTAATAATATTTTTCTAGATAAATGTCACCCCACACCCCATGTTATCCCTAAAGGCAGACAATCATTGTAGGATATGATGGAGGAATGGGCTCTAATAGACATCTGGTGCAGAGATCATCACACAGGCCAAGATTATACATTTTATTCTGCACCCCCATGGTTCCCAAAACAGGATCGACCTATGGCTTGCCAATGACCTGGAAGCTAGAGGTATTACTGACTCATCCATTGAGTCGATCCTTACTTCAGACCATGCAACAGTTAAAGTATCCTATACTCCTCCAGATAGCTTCCCTCATTGGGTCAGATGGCTATGTAACCCGATCTTGTTTAAAAACCTGTTTTCACTCTGTGTTGACTCAGCTTAACTCTGACTGTGGTGTCTCCCATGGAACAATATGGGAGGCATTTAAGGCGGTCATACGGGGACATATTATTTCCTTCTCTGCCGTTTGGGATAAAGCTTGGAAATTGCAGTTATCTAAACTGCAAACAGATCTTAATGTGTTGGAACAATGCTTTAAAAAAGGCCCTCTGACCTCAGTAGATCACACCTTGCACCAACAAATTGTAAGATTAAAGTATCAAATTAATACCATCCTTCACCAGAAAGTGGAATGGCTCCTACTTAGGTCCAAGCAAACATACTGGGACAGTGGAGAGAAGGCTGGCAAGCTTCTTGCCTTTCATCTCCAGCAACAATGGGTGGCAACCAAAATCCTAGCACTACGCTCTCCCTCTGGAATACCCATCTCAAGCCCGCAAGGCATTAACAATACTATGAAAAGGTTTTATGAAAACCTTTATCAATCCCAGTCCTCTAATACAGGAGTTCAGCTTTCCCAGGGTATATCCGCCTTTATAGCACAAACTGCTATGCCGTCCCTTACCCCAGACCAGGTAGCTCTCCTTGACGCCTCTCTTTCCTGTGAAGAACTTCACATTGCTCTTTCTAGTATGGCATGCAGGAAAGCTCCTGGTCCAGATGGCATGTCCATGGAGCTATACCAAACCATGGTGCCCGACATCCTACAACCTTTTAAGTCATCTCTGCAAGCCTCTCACATGGCTGGATCACTCCCAGCCTCGATGAGGGACGTTCTGATTACCTTGCGCCCCCAAAAATCACTCGATCCCATGGACTGTGCCAATTATAGGCTGATATGTTTACTTTTGGTCGATACAAAAATTCTAGCTAAGGCACTGGGCTCTAGAATGATGGCCATTCTTCCATCCATCATTCATTCTGCACAACCAGGTTTTATGCATGGTAAGTCCAGAACTGATAATACTAGGCTTTTACTGAATCTCAAGTGGTTTGCATCCAGATCCACATCCCCGATGGCTTCTGTGGCTGTAGATTTCTCAAAGGCATTTGATTCCATCGAATGGTCCTACCTTCACAAAATATTGGACATCTATGGTTTTGGGGCACAATTCCGGCTATGGAGTCATACACTATACTGTTCCCCCACAGCGTGTATCCTCACCCCAATAGTGACATATCTTCTCCTTTCCTGCTTAATAGAGGTACTAGGCAAGGATGCCCTCTCTCTTCCCTCCTTTTTATGGTGGCCTTGGACCCACTGATCCATGCCCTGGTAGCTTCTCTCCAGATCCATGGTATTAGGGTGCCAGGGCATACCCTTCTGGTTACAGCATAGGCGGACAACCTCCTTGTGACTTTGTCCAACCCCATGCAGTCCATCCCTGCAACCCTTAAATTTCTTGAAAATTTTGCTGCTCTATCCTGTCTAAAAATCATCCATAGGAAAACTACCATAGCCCCCCTCACATCAGGTGCACAAATGACTGTTTACAAAGTACTGATCTTACATGGGCTGCCCAGGGCTTTACATACCTCTGTATTCGGATTCCCACTAATTGGTCTGTGCTTGAATCCGTCAATTTCTTCCCCCTACTCGCCCAGCTTATAACAGAGATAGAAAGGTGGCATAAGCTACAGCTCTGTCTCCCAGGTCGGGTGGCTGCTATACATATACTCTTGTTTCCCCGACTCCTATATCTCTTCAACAATCTGCCCATCTCACTTTCCCCTAAGATATTTACTACTATAGAATGATGAGTATCAACATATCTCTGGGATAATAGACCCCCCCCAGATGGAGCAAACAAAAATTGAGGGCACACTGGTCACAGGGGGCTTTAATGTCCTCTGGTTCCTAGGGTATCACCTTACTTGTATCGTAGCACAGGCGATAAAATGGTTCATACCTAACCAAAGAGACCCACCACTTTGGGTGCAACTCAAAATGGATTTGGCTGCTGGAGCTCCTCTATTTTGCCTTCTCACATTCAAATTTTCTTTGCCGCTATCCCTGCCCCCTACGATCACTAATACGGTCAAGGCATGGAAAATGCCAAACCTCAAAACATACATGCAAAAACAGGCATGGTCCCTTCCACTCAGGTATGCTCCACTTTGGCACAATACCCTATTCCAAATTGATGGAACACCAGTTTACTGGCCCACATGGCAGAGTGCTGGAATCAGATTAGTGCAGGATATATGCTCACCCGGGGCGCAGCAACTATTGTCCTTTACACAACTCCAAGATAAATTTAGTGCCCCCACATAAAGATTTCTGGAAATATCTTCAAATATGTAGCACTGTTCAACCTCTCCTTAGTAACCAATGTCAACCGGCACCAAGGCAGTGGTTGAATACCCTACATAAACATCCTACTACCAAGGGCCTGCTGGGGAGCTTTTATACTACATGGAGAGACTCCCAACCAACTGTTACATTGACATGTAAACAGCAGTGGGAAACATACCTAGCTTCCCCCATCTCACAGAGTCAGTGGGATAACTATCTTAAAAATGCACACAGAGTGTATAGAGACATTAAAAGCTGGGTCCTGCAACTAAAAATCCTGATGTTTTGGCACTGCACCCAGTTAGTTCTTCATACAAGAGGCCTGCTCAACCACACGCACTGTTGGAGATGCTCCCAGTCCAATGCCCACCTCTTGCACATTCTTTAGACATGCCCACATCTTACTTCATGGTGGAACATGGTGGCAGTGGACCTGTCCAATGTACTTAGGGCTCCTGTAACCCTCAATGACCCTAAACTTCTACCAGGAGATACCACTTCTCTACCCCACTTCCCGAGACTGCTCCAAGAATGGATCCTCTCAGCCCTTTTAGAAGCCAAATGCCTGCTACTTTCTCACTGACGCCAAATATCTCTTCCCACTTGGAAGTCATGGCATGCAGTGCTAGCAAAATTATCTATTTTTGAAAGGTTGGCACACATACAAGGAGAGAATTGGGCATACTATCAGTCCAAATGGGAACCCTACCTGCAGTCTGATCTCTGTAAACTCCCTTCTCCACCTGCAAATCCTCCCCACCAGTGATTACTCATTGGACATCCTGATAAGATCTTGTTGTTCTCATGTACCTAGAATAGAAAGGTGTAAGCATTCCACTGTCCAGTTCAGTTATAATATCATATACTGTATATTGATTGAAGTTAATTCTGCAATAGTGCAAGTCAATGGTAGCTTAGAAATAGTGCATGGGCGATACTGGAATCTAACTCCTATGTTTGTTATTGTCAAGCTACAATGTATAATGTTGCTCTGTATTATATAAAACTTAAAACTCAATAAAAATCTTATACAATAAAAAAAGAAAGCTTTTCTGGCCACAAGAAAGCAAAGGAGTGCCGTTATGTTATGGTTTGTGCTAATGTAACAGGCCCTAATAAATTTCCACTGTTGTTCATAGGAAAACTGAAAAAAAAAGATGCTTCTGGGGTATTAATGTGGTGCCCTTCTAGTGTGTTACACATCAAGCAGTAATTCCTGGATGATAGCAAACATTTTTCATCCTTGGCTTCAGGACCTAGAACAACTGATATGGCGGAAAAGAAAAAAAGATCATCATGCTGGTTGACAACTGTCCAGCACATTGTCCCTTAAAACTATATAACATCCACTTAACGTTTCTGCTACCAAACTGTACAACTATCAGTGGACCAGGGCATCACACAATGTTTGAATCAGCACTATTGAAACCAAATGGTCACCAAGATCCTCAGGATGCTAGACGCATCGAAGTCGCAACACCACTTCTGTGTCATTTCCAAAGAGGTCAATGTGCTGGATGCCATTCATCTGCTACATTCAGCATGGTGTGAGGTTTCACCAACAACTGTGCAGCGCTGCTTCATCAAAGTCGGTGTATTAAAACAAAATCAAACAGACACCACACCAGCAGTGAACATCATAATGACCCCCCCCCAGCATGATCCCAGAGGTTTTCACAGCATATGCTGTAATTGATGAGCATGACCCAACAAACAGACTATTAATGGAGGAGGAAATCTGTCACTCAGCTATGGGCTGTAATATGGAACCTGAAGATGATGCTGAAGAGCCTGATACTGCCCAGCCATCCACCAAACAAGTTTGTGCTATAATGTTGGAGATTCAGCACTGTGTCCTTACTAGATAACAAAATTACTTTTCTTAGCTGTACAATTTCGACCACCATATTTCTGCACTTACTGCAGGGAACTTCAAAGAGTCCCTCATCATGGACTTTTTTAAGTGTGAGCAAAATGCTATCTCCAAGGCTAAACTTACTGAACTGGAAGTTGCAATAAGCTACAGTACCTGGACAATAAGAACATGACTTGTTTACTGATTACTGTATTAAGCTGCTATTTACTCCACTGGGTTGTTTTAAAATGTTTTTGTGATGTTTTTAGCATTTTTAATGTTTTAAACTATGCTGTTTTAAGAAAGACATATCTGTCAGCGTTGTTACAATATATTATGATCGGACTGCATTAATGAAAAAAGTAATTCCGTTTCTGTGCAATTTCAGACATATGCACTGAATGCAGATGTCCTGAGGGTGTACATACAGCTAGCATGCACTGTGCTTACTGTAAGTATTTGACAGTGCAACCATGTGCACAGGATATCTAGCATTCTGCTGGCTGTCACAGAGGTGGTAAGGTCATTGCTGCCATGTGCTCAGTCCGGCACAGCTGAGGATTGAGACAGTGATCGTAAACTGTGGTTTAACAAAAAAACACATAAAAAGTAAAAATAGGCATTATAAAACTAATAAAAGACATAACAAATGAAGATACATATACCCACATATTTTTTAATTAACACCACATCCACTAATTTGAGTTTTTTTATACTTCACAAGTCAAAATTCATCCATTTATTACACAGTTCAGTGAGTCACTGAAATGTGGAATGAGTGTATGCATTGGTGATTAATTATATTCCAGAAAGAAATTCTGCAGAACTGATAACTGAAATGAGAAATAATTACATATATTGTGGAATAATCTATTAAACTGCAGAATAAAATTCTTCAGAACTGGCAATCCATGTCATGTGTATGTGTTCATATGTATTATGTGTACTATTTTGCAGTTCAGTTAAAACACTTTGCAGAACAGTGCAAAAATCCTCCAGACACATTCAGAAGATTCTGATCTTGACAACAGTAGAAGTTCAAAAAATGTTGTGAAATTTATGAAATTTCATGAAAGTTCTACAAAACTGGAATTTGCAACTTTTACCCACCTCTAGTGTCCCTCTAATACCATCATAGATCATATGACCTTTTAAAAAACCTGTTTGGTTTGTCAGTCTATCACTGCATTTTTTCATACGAGTACCAGGATAATATTTAAAGTGTATCAGCTTCATCATTGTTTACATTATTTTGTTACAGCTATTGGTGAAGTTAATGGTGGGAAGTTCCTGCAAACGTTAGTAGATACAGCATTGCAATCTCATGTGGTTTCTAAATTATATTTTTTCCTGTTCTCCAAAATATATTCTGGCATACTGGTGAGTCCCCGTATTGGGTTACAGCCCTGCTCCCATCGAATTTTAATTGGTCTAAAATCTGGTCCGACCTATATGCATATATAACCCAAGATCATCTGCACCTCACTTAATTTTGTATCTTGAATATTTTTTATTTTATGCCTGTTAAACTTTATAGAATGGGTTGGGTACAATCATCAAGATATATGAAGTGCAGACAGGCAGATGGTACTTTATATTACATTTTCTCGGAGTGTCTTACGATAGCTCCATTTTGGGAGCTAATCAAAAGTAGAGCTGCTCCTTTATAGTGGATTGAAGCATGCTTTACTACCAAGATCTGTCTGATAGGAGATTATAGCCAAGTTGCAGTTAAAGAAATGACATTTACAATCGCTATAATCTCGATTTTAGTTAAAAGACTGGTGCTTTGCTACTGGTTAGATCAGTATCCACTTTCATATATGGAATGGTTGCTGGAGCTCCTCAACAATCTTCATATTGAAAAAAATGATAGCTAGCATTAATAATAGTTTAGTTAGTTATAATAGGAAATGGAGCAATTTGCACATCCTTAATATGATCTAGATGACTTTGAACAGCACCCCCGCTTTTTTATTTTTCTTATATTACTTGAAGCTTTGTTTACTCTAAGACTACTTAGAACTATCTATAAATGCTCATCTTACAACTTAGAAGCTAAGTAATTTTATTGAGCTTTCTGCCATGGGATAAGGAGGGATAGGGTGGATTGGGGACGACCTTGGTTTGTTTTTGTTTTTCTATTTGGGATTTGTTTATTTTTTCTTTTTTTCTTCTTGTTCTGTAGAGTAGATGTTATTTGTTATTATGACTTTGTAATGCTTTTTGTAAACTCAATAAAATATAACCAATTAAAAAAAACACTGTTTGGTTAGAGTTGAGGATCTCAGTGGCATTAGGTTTTAATCTATTATCTGATAACTTTGCAAATAATTTTGTAGTCTACATTAAGTAATGCAATCAGCCTCCAGTTCTCTGGTTGTTTCAAATGTTTATTTTCTTTAGGAATTAAGATGACAGAAACTTCTAACATTGAATTAGGTATTCATTTGTTTCTAGACATCTTGGATGTCATGAACTCCAAGGAAGTAGTTCCTTGCAAAAAAAATTATAAAATTCTGCTGTAAGTCCATCTGGACACGGGGGGGGGGTATCATTGGCTATTTTTTTAATAACTTTTTACTTCACTTTCTGCTTGTGTAACCAATATATGCTTGAGACCCACCTGTGAGAGGACAGCTTTGTGAATATATTTTACCTTATCCAAGTGCTGTGGTGCCTCTCTTTGGTAAATTGTTTAATAATAATTGAAGAAAACCTTCCCTATATCCTCATCTTTTAAATAGGTTTCCCCTGCAGAATCCTGAATTTCCAATATAACATTTTTTAATTCTTGTTTTTATTTTTTTATTTTTTTTTTTTACCTGTTATTTATTTCATTTTTATTTTATTCTGGAAAGGCATGTGGGCAAAATGCCAGTTTTAACAAGTGTCCAGATATAACAAATAACACATGTGGAGATATATGCATACAGCAAACAACAGATATGATAGTAATACACTTTTCACATAAATACAAGTCCAGAAACATGTTAAACATCTAGGGAGCACATAAGGAGAGGAAGAGGGTGGTGGTAAATGTAACATGGGGAGGATTGGCTAGGAACAGTTGCATGGGAGTTTGCTACAGTAAGAAAGTGCTTTTCAGATTATCCTTAATGGAATCAGTAGAGGAGCAGGCTGCCAGCATGGGCAGTATGATGTTGAATAGTTTGGGGCCCTTGAAGGAGAATGATATTTGTCCCAGGAAGGTGTTGCAGAAAGGAACTCTAAAGAGGGAAGTGGAAGCACTCCTAGTAGTACAAGTGGGATCCATGCTCAGGAAGAAAGAGGAGACACTGTTAGGGAGATTGTTGAGAATTTTATACATGAATGTATGTGTCTTCCAGGCAAACCTGTCATCAAGCTGGAACCATATGATAGTATCGTAGAGAGTGCAGCTGTGGGTACAATGCGGGAGCCCAGTGGCAAATCTGATTATCTTGTTATATGCTCCTTTTAACTTAATGGAATTGGTGTAGTTTGGAGAGGGCAAGAAAATAAGGGACCCATAGCCAAGGAGTGGAAGTAGTAGGCTGGAAGCAAGCCACATTCTTGTCTCGGGGATGACAACTTAATGAATTCTGTAGATGAGCCCAATTCTTTGGTGTATTTTGTTAATCAACTGGGTTATGTGTGAACTGAAAGAGAGATGCTCATCCAGAGTTAGTCCGAGGGTATTTGGACCCTCTCAATAGTGATGCCATCATTGTCCATGAGTGGAAATTCAAAGTTCGAAGGTCTCTGAGTGCTTGAGAAAATCATATATTTTGTTTTTTTTGAGTTAAGAACCATTTTGTTGGAGGTAAACCAGGAGTGGAGACTGTAGAAATCATTCTGAAGTTTGGTGTAGAGGGCTCGGGAATACTATCAGAACAGTATAAAGCATTGTCATCTGCATATAGAATGATTTTAGTTTGTGAACATACTAATAGGATATTATTAATAAAAAAAGAAAATAGGAGAGGCCCAAGGATAGATCCTTGGGGGACACCATATTTAATAAGGCAATTTGCAGAGGATTTGCTTGTGAGGACCATTGTGTGGTACCTAGGATGAAGGAAGTTCCCAATCCAGTTTATAGTGTTTGTGGAGAAATTCATTTGGGAGAGGATTGCTAGGAGCAGGTTGGGAGTGGGTCCCAAGGTGGTAGCCTGGATAAAACATTGGCTGAACAACAAGACACAGAAGGTAATTGTAAATGGAGTCCATTCTGAAGAAAGCGGGGTTACTAGTGGGGTACCACAGAGTTCAGTACTGGGTCCAGTCCTTTTTAATGTCTTTATAATTGACATGACAGAGGGACTGGAAGGAAAAGTATGCCTCTTTGCAGATGACATTAAGATCTGCAACAGGGTTGATACACAAGGAGGCATGGAAAGGATGAGAAGGGACTTGGCAAGGTTGGAGGAATGGTCAAAAGTATGGCAGCTTGGATTCAATGCAAAGTGCAAAGTAATGCACCTGGGAAACAAAAACCCAGGGGAAGGTTACACAGTGGGGGTGAGGTAGTAACAACAACAAAAATGGAAAGAGACCTAGGGGTAGTCATATCAGATGACCTTAAGGTTGGCAAGCAATGAGAGAAGGCAGTAGGGAGGGCTGGGGGTATACTGGGATGTATAGGGAGAGGTATCACCAGCAGAAAACAGGAAGTTGTTATCCCCCTGTACAGACGGTTGGTGAGACCCCATCTGGAGTACTGGGTCCAGTTCTGGATACCCCATCTCCCTAAGGACATAGACAGGATGGAGGCAGTTCAGAGGAGGGCAACTAAAATGGTGCAGGGTCTGCAAGAGAAGCCATATGAGGAGAGACTAAAGGAGCTTAATATGTATACCCTTGAGGAAAGGAGGGAGAGGGGGACATGATAGAAATGTTTAAGTACCTCAGTGGAATCAACAAAGTCCAAGAGGGTAGCATCTTTCAGAAAAAGAGATGTGCAAGAACAAGAGGACACAATTTGAAGATAGAGGGGGAACAGCTCAGGGGCAATGTGAGGAAGTATTTTTTCACAGAGAGGGTGGTGGACACATGGACCAGCCTTCCTGAGGAGGTTGTGGGGTCTAAAACTGTGGGAGAATTCAAGAATGCATGGGACAGACATAAGGCAATTTTTGTGGGGGGTAGGAAGAAATAGGCTGTTGGTTGGATAGGATCTGCAGCTTATCCTCTAGGTAGGAAAATGGGCAGACTAGGTGGGCCAAGCAGTCCTTATCTGCTGTCAAAGTCTGTGTTTCTATGTTTCTATGTTGTGGTCCTCAAAGTCAAAAGCTTTGGTTAGGTCCATGAATACGGGTCACATCTGGAAACTAGCCTTGGCTCAGTGTGCCTTTCCCGGTCACAAAATTTTAAATAAAATAAATAAATAATGAATACAGAGCCCATATATAGAACATCATCCATAGATTTAAAGATATTATTTGAGAATTTAACAAGCACAATTTCGGTATTGTGTTTAGCCCTGAAACCATGTTGACCCCAGTGAGTATGTCATATTTATTTTGGTTCGTAGTAATTTGTGAGTGAACTATTTTATCCATGATTTGGGGGGGGGTTGAAGAGAGATGGGTCTGTAGTTACTAATTTCCTGTTTGGTACCTCCTTTGTGAGTGGCCTGATGGAGGTGGTTCTCCATGCTGCTGGGAAGGTACCTGTACATAGTGCAAAATTAAGGATATTGGTGAATGGGATAGAATCATCCTTAATAACTGGTTTGAGGATGTGGAAGTCAAGTCTGTCACTGCCAATGTTGGGTTTAGGATTATTCCTCATAAAGAGATTTACAGTAACAGCAGGGGAGAGTGCAATGAAATAGAAGGTGGGGAGGTTGTCAATGGTTGGTGAGGGTGGGGGTAATGGCTGGGTGGGGTGTGCTGAGGTGGGTGGGGTCAGACCAGAACCACAAATCATTCAGGCTGTAAAGACAAGCAAAGAATTTGCAAAAAGGTGAGAATTTTTCACACTTTTTGACACTCCACAGCTCTTCAACTGCATATAGGACCCAGATTCAGAGATTTATAGTACCAGACTGTGCATGCAAAATTTCAGGCAAATCAGTTGAACGATTGTAAAGTTATTAAAGTGCAAAATTTTGGATTTAACATAAAAGTGCCTACTCAACCCTAACTATATTGGCACTACCATGCCACTATATATATGTATATATGTATGTATGTATATGTGTATATATATATGTGTGTGTGTGTGTGTGTGTGTGTGTGCATGTGCATATGTATATGTATATATACTGTATATATTGTATATGTATATATATATATACATATATGTATATATATGTATATGTGTATATATAATATGTATATATAAATGTATATGTGTTTGTATATGTGTATATATATATATATATATGTGTGTGTATATATAAATGTATATGTGTATATATATGATATATATATATATATATATATATATATATATAGGCCTGGATATTCAAAAGGGTTGCGCCATGCAAGTCAAAATGCGCCATTTTCGATATTCAGAAGGAGGCAGATGCCTACCGAAACATGCTGAGCAACAGCGCAATGAAAATGAAGGCATGCGCATACGAAGGGGTGGATCCCATGCATAAAGAGCGCAATGTGATATTCAAAGATTCTGCGCGATGGCGCAATAGTGGCACAGCCGGAAATTGCGCACTAGCGGAAAAGAGCCAAAATAAAAAGGCTCAAGGAAGCGGCACAAGAATGCTACAAGGCTGCCAAGTGGGGGAGAGAGAGAGAGACAGACAGACAGACAGACAGACAGACAGACAACAGACAGGCTAGGGCAGGCAAGGAAAGCGTGGGCCATAGGCAGTAGAGGCCAGCGGGGGGTGCCCGGTGCAGTGGAAGTAGCAGTGAGGACAGCGGGGGTAACACAGCAACACCAGCCAGGGGTCAGAAGCCAGGGAGATGGACAGTGCCAGCTTCCACATGGAAGCTGTAATGAGGGGGGTGAGAATGCATGCTGCAGGGGGACGTGGCCATGGAAGGGCCCTGCCGGGCGGTATGCCCCCAACAGGCAGTACCGTGCCCGCATCAGCTTTGAGCTGCACACAGATGTAGAGATCGTGGGCGGGCACCCCTGAACAGGGCAATACTGAGACGGCTCTGTGAGCTGTGCAGTGATGTGATGCAGGCACCCTCACGACGGAGTCACGCCTGTCGGTGGAGACCAAGGTGACAGCCTGCATGTGCCTGCTCGCCACGGGCATCTTCCAGAGGCTGACAGGGACACCACAGGCATCACACAGTCAGCCACGCAAGCATCCTCACCCACCCCTCAGCGCATTGCTGCCACATGCTGCAGAGTACATCCATTTCCCAACCACCATGGCAGAGCGTACAGCAAACATGCAGGAGTTCACAGGGTGGTAGCACGTATGCCTGGCGTGCTAGGGCCTATAGAGACTGCACCCATGTGGCCATTCGACGCCACCTGGCCCCGATGGGCTCTCATATAGGAACAGAAAGGATTCTCCAGTGTCAACTGCCAGGTGGTGTGTGATGCCACTGGGCGATAATCAATGTCTGTGCCACACACCCTGGTGGAGCACATGATGCCTTCATATGGTATCAGTCCGCACTGTGCCATTGATTCGAGAGTGGGGACATCCCACAGGACATCTAGTGGGTGAGTACACCTCAGGGAATGCAAACTGGGCAGTGGTGGAACGCCACAGGTGCCATGTGTAGTGGGCACACAGGATATGGGCAATATGGACCTGAACATGACACTGATCTCCACTATCTCCACACAGGTGACAGCGGACACCCACTCCATCCCTGGCTGCTCACACCGCATCGGCGCCCATGACCCCATCACAGCAACGCTATAATGAGGCACATGTTTCCACACGCAACATCATAGAGCGGTGTTTGGGATGCTCAAGGCATGCTTCCGGCGCCTAGACACCTCCGGGCGGTGCTCTTACAGTACAGCCCCAAAAGGCCTGTGGATATTCCTGGCCTGTTGCATCCTGCACAACATGGCCAAAGACTATGGATAGCCTACAGGCTGAAGAGGGGACAGCGATGGGGACGCCAGTGGCACTGGTGTTGATGGTGATGAGCAGCCCCCCCTAGGATGGCGGGACCCCCGACTGATCCGGCAGGCCCAGCTGCACCGGAACACCATCACAGAGGAGTACTATGCAGAACACAGGTAAGTCAAGGGGACATGTGCAACCAACACTGTCCATGCGCAAACCACAGGCACACAGGGTAACACACCAGGGGTGCATGACGGCCAGGGGAGTGGAAGGGTCCAGGCATACAAACACACCATCAGGGAGGGATGCGCACTCATATGAACACACCCGCACCAGGCACAGAGCATACATGGGCACATGCACAGCACAGCAGAACCGACATTGCTAACACACAGCACCACTGACCACCCCCACCACCTGTACTGTCCAAGTACGTGTGTCAGATGCTGGGCACCCTTGCACCTTGGTGTACAGTACAATGCAGGCATCATCATGCACACGCACCTGTGAACAGCAGTTGGGAGGGTGTGCAGGTGGTCCGTGTGTTGGCGTGGTGAGCAGAGCACCCAGCAGTGCACTGCCCACCATGACACACATTGCACACATGACAGCACCAGACAGGGCCCGCACTGGGAGACAGCTCAGTCATGTAGCACTGTCCCACAGCCACCGCAGATGCGTGGGTGGCCCCGCCGTGAACCAACAGCACTGGCAGGCTGAGCAGGGGCCACATGGGGTGGCACTGTTGCACCACCAGGGGTCCCACTGCGTGAACGTGACCTTGCCGGCACAGGGGTCTGCAGCATGCCGAACAAACCTGCACCAGGGGTGCTCGGGATGGCCATGGCAGAACCCGGCGTTGACAGGCCTGGTGTCACACGATGCCGGGAACGGGGAGTGGAGAGTGAACTGTGTGGGGTGTGTGGTACAGGGGCACCTGACTGTGTGCCCAATGCGTCCACGACAGAGACCACTGCCTGGGTCAGCCTGTCAATGGCGGCGGTCACATCCGTCCACATACGCACCAGCTCTGCACGGTCCAGAGCACACTTCCTGCTGTGCCACTCCACAGCCACAGACAGTGCCTCCACGGAGATTGCAACCCACCTCTGCAGCTGTACTGATTCCCGCAGCAGGCGGGTGTGCTCGTCCAATGGGTACTGTGCCCCAACGGCATCCTGTCCCCCAGGGTGTGGAAGGTCCTGATGCACAACACCCCTTGAGGGTGGGCACTGTTAGCCAGGACCAGGAATGGGTGGATCAAAGGGCGGCGGACATGTGCAACCGCTTGACACGGTACCCCCAGACCTGGTGGGTGACTGCTGCTGTTGCCCAGCCAACTGCTGTGCCCCAGGGTCCACTCGTTCCACCGCTGTGCTAGCAACAGTGCCAGACACCTGCACAGCCACCGGTGCTGCCCCACCGATGCTGACAGGCACAGCCTGGGACTGTGCCAGCATGCTGGTACACAAGTTGGAACCAGAAAGGCCCAGGGCACGTGCTGGCCCTGCTGTGTGTCCGCCATGGGACACACACCCACACTGCCCATTGCAGTCCTTGCATCATCAATGGTGCACGTATAGCCATAGTCACAGCGTGCTGGCATGCTTGCATGCCAGACTGCTGAGACACAGGCTGTGCACCCCCGCACCAATCACCGACACCAGAGTTGGTGGCCCAGCGGCATGCTGCTGCAGTGCCTGCTGGCTGGTGATAGAGGTGGATTGACCTCCTCCATGTCCAGCAGGTCATCATCACTGCCTGACCCACCACCACCGCCTCCTGAAGACGAACAGGATCTGTAACAGAAAGAGAGTACATGTGAGTGCATGTGAACAACCTTCCCCCCAACCCCCCCAACACCACCACCATGTCATACCGTGCAGTGATGGGCTTCCACCTGTCTGGAATCCACCTCCTAGTACGCCCTCAATTGCACTCTGCTGCATTGATGCAACCAGTGTATCCTCAGCCGGGGTCAGCTCCAACACCACTGGCGGGCCCCCGCCAGTGCCAGCACGTGCCGCCCTGAAGGATGCCACCTTCTCCTTCAACCTCCTGCGGTCTGTCCCCATCTTCTTCTTGCATTCCTGCATGGAGCGCTGGTGGCTTCCGTGCAGGTTCACGGCCCGAGCTACCCCCTCCCATGCAGCCGCACGGGACTGACGGGTGCCCCTCTGTCCACTCAGTACTGGATCCTCATCCAGGTAGGCCTGGAAGAGGGCCTCTGTCCCTGCTGCTGTAAAGTTGGGCCTCCTCCTACGCCCACCATCCTCGCCCTCACCTTGTCTCTGCTCGGTCATGGCGATCTGTATGGGGGCAAGTGGACACCTGTCACTGTGCAGTCTACAGAATTTTCCCATGACCATTGTCCAGAACATCACACAGCATGCAACTCACCTCTCATCTGCAGTAACCGAATCTGGCCAGCGCAGCCCAATGTCGCACATTTATAGCGCAATGCATGCAAATTAGGAGTGGAGCAACTATAATGACATGCAAATCACGCCACTGTGCCTTTGAATAGCTGATCAGATGATTTGCATGTGTCGGCTGAATATCGCGAATCTGCGCATTGCGCAATACGGTTGAGTCGGCTGAGCCAATGGCGCAGATCTGTGCCTGTGTGGTACACTGCATTAAGCATGCCCTGATAGCTTATGCAGGCGTCTGCCACGCTGCTGACGTGCTGTGCACGATCAGCAATTCAGGCCATAGCCACCATTGTGCCAGTGGTGCTACAGCACTGGGCACTATATGGCGCTGTGGCACTACTGTGCAATAGTCCACTGTGGCACTGGTACGCAGCTGGTCAGTCGCGCAGGATGCCTATACGTCAGATGGTGCTGTGCGTGGCCTTGCGCCATGGCCCATGACCTTGTGTCCGACCTTTGCCCCCTGGCACTGTTCGCCTGCCATGTGTATGGCCCTATTGCACTGTCTGGCGACAGTGCTATGTGAAGTGACGGCGCTGTTCGAACAGCGCGATTGGAACATGTGGTGGTCTATTGTGCAACATCTCCATGTGGGGTTATGGCGCAGCGGGGTGCCATATTGCCTGCTG